>CP139750.1:152500-10152500 GCA_034370585.1 Fragaria x ananassa | reverse complement strand
TTCAGGCTATTTGGGTTTAATGGGTTAATGGCAGAAGTAGGAATGAATGAGTATATTACAGTAGGCTATTTGTAGAAATGACAAGGCTTTTTCTGAAAAGGAGTATTCTTGGTTTCGGTTTATGTTTTCCTATTGGCATTGGGTGATTGGAGTAGTTTTGGGAAAATGGGGGAACAGAAACAGAAAAGGAAATCTATGGTTTACATTACATTGTATCGGATAGGATAGTCGGGTACTTTTTGCAACATAGTATTGTGAGGGTGAGAATTGGGAGAGAGAGATAGAAATCGAGACTTCAAAAGTAATTAGTTGGTGTTAAGATTTGTTACCTTGATTGAAAAATAGGTGATATGGAATTCGGGTTTTCAATGCTTTCATTGTCCTAGGAGCTGGTGTTGGTGATAATTGCTTTTCGTAGTGAGGTGTTTTTATGTGTTTTTTGAGCATTTTGTGAATGAACTAGATGTTGTATTTAAAGTTCAAAATAGCTGAGAGGGCTCCAGATTCGAAGACATTGACCTGTCAAATAAAACTTAGGCTAGACCTCAATTAAAGTACTTTTTTGTGGCTCTTGGGAGTTCTCTATTCTGAGGTTTCTTCAAAGTTCTCTGAATAATTTTGTTTTGAAGTTTTCCTTCAACAATAAGTGAAAGTGAGAAATTGTTGGGATGCTTTCGGAACCTATTGCCATCAATCCGGTAAGACCCTCGTGAAATTTTTCTGCAACTTATGCAGGAACCTGTGATAAGACCCTCATGGAATACATTTTCTAGTAGTATCAGTGGGATATGGAAGGGTGTTGGAGCAGTGTTTTCACCCATCACTGCAGAAATGGAGCCAATTGATTTTGGAAGCAGGGATGAACAACTTTATGATTGCTATACTCTGTCTCGCATTGAGGCTGTGCCATCTTCTTCTGGAGGGCCAGCATCTCATATCCAAAGGAATATTAATTGGGTGACTTTGAATCCTTATGGTGAGTAAAACAATACTAATCAAACTGGAAGAAATCATGTGTTGCCTCAATATGAGGACTTTAACTTTAACAGAAGTGACGTGATGGAAGAAGATGTCATGGGCAAAGAACCTGGTCTTGTTTTCTTTGAGGTATGCTTGATTCCCTTCCCTCTTCTTTGATCATTCAGTAATCAGTTGATGCACACGACTACGTTACAAACAAGTCATCTTATTTTGTAAATGTTTCAGACTTTTGGACCTCATTGCGGCGAGCATGGAAATACTATCTTGACTTTATTTGATGAGTACTAAAAGAAATATGAATCTATATTATTGTCTTTTTTTATTCTTTATATATATATATAGAGGCCGGATATGAATTGGACGTCCGCAACTGTGCTAAAGTGCCGACGCCGGCTCAAATCAACTCTGGCAGCTGCATATGGCAGCTCTTCTTCCTCCTCAGACGCCATTGGCGTCCTGGACGCCATTACCATCAAGTTGAATGCCAAGGTGATCGTAGAAGAAGGTCCGGCGCCGGAAAAACTGCAGAAACTTGAAGAAGCTCCATCCCGGATTCAAAACTCATCACCGGCGAGTTTGCCGGCGAGAAGAACCTCCAGATGGAGCTCTTGTTTGGAACCAGCAAGAACAACAAAGCAATCAGTGCCGCCGGAGTTGATTTGAGCCGGCGTCCGCACTTTAACACAGTTGCGGACGTCCGCTTCATATCGTTTCCATATATATATATATATATATATATATATATATATATATATATAGAGGAATCTTAATTATCTACAAGAGATAGCATTGGAGCTTTTAATATCATATCTAACTATCCATAGTATTTCAGAAATGCTGTTAGTCGATGGGTTCTATTCATAAATCATCCGATTACAGTTTCTGATGAACAAAATTTTATAGTTCTGGGAATACTAATGGGTTGTTCTGATGTGTAATATACAGGATGGATCTTATTCTAGGGGTCCTGTCGATATCCCAGTTGGTGAAGTTGATGACTCTAATTATTACCTTTCACCAACTTTCAAATTTGAACAGGTAAAGATTGGCATGGCATGACACACTTTATATTTACAAAGTTTCATGTAGATCAAGGTTGTTGAATTCCTCCTATGTGTAAGCACATATATTTACTCAAATGTGCCAGTGAACAGGGGCAATGCCACCATTCTTTTATGTACACTAGTTGTTTTGTTTTGGTTACAAAACCCAATACAAGATCATAAGATCCGATAGAAAAATGGTGTTGTACCTGCTTAGTTGGTTGAAATTCAACATTTTGGCTTCTGCTAAAGGCTATGAGAAAAAGAAAGGTGGATACATATTTAATTCCTAATTCTCATTTAAAGCAAGTTGTTCAATTATCTTAAGCATGCTTTCTCTAGTGCTTGGTTAAAGGTTGCCACAAGAGACTTCGAATTGTGCATACCATAGAGTTCAGCAATGGTGGTTCAAACATTCAGATAATGAGAGTTGCTGTGTATGAGGAACAGTGGGTTAGCCCTGTCAATCTTCTGGACCAAGGGTATCCTGTTTCTACATAACTTGGTCTTCTTTAGTTTTCAGATTTCTAGTAAATTTAAACTAATTCCATGTCTATCATACACCAAACAGTGATTCGGAGCTTGATTTGAAACCACTTTCTCAGCGGAAACGAACTCAGTCATCAGAGCTGGCTGGGTCATGGAAGGTGTTTGAGGTCAGTGCTACTCCAGTATATGGTGAGGAGATGGACGAGACAGTGTTGGAGCAAGAGAATACTGTTCCTTATGTCTACCTTTGCACAGAAGCTCTAAAGAAAAGGAGCTTGCCTGGGAATGCAGCTTACTTTGGTGAGGAAGAGATGCTAGACATGCAAGATGCGACTATGCTTTGGCTTCCAGGCGGTGTCACTGCATATGTTGATGTAAATAAAGATGGCATCCTTTGTATTGGAGTTGGGTGGTACTCGGATGAAGGGATCAACCTTGTTATGGAGAGGGATTATGGTGTAGATGGGAAACTCAAGGACATTCGATCAAAGTCAGAGGTCAAAAGAAGGTGGCCGGATCCCCTGCCTGAGTAAATTTTCCTTTGAAACAGTTTTAGTTTTTGTTCCTTGTTTGTATATTTTCAGCTTGTAAGAGAATTTGCTTGTATATTACCTCCAGATTAAGAAATGACTAAGGAATTTACATACCAAAATATACAGAAGCCAAAACATTACGACTAAAATGGAGAAATGATGGCAAGACTTGTAATCTTGTAGAACACTAGAATGCATTCATTGGGCAAAATACTGACATGGATTTTGGTTACTCCTGTACTGCTTAAATTTCTAACGAAGTTTTCAAAAGTCAGGGATTTTCTTTTTACCTGCATCACATTTGTTAGTTTCCTTCACACAACTGGCAATTTTAAAGCCAACAATCTGGTGAGCTCTGCATCTGGGATTCTGGCTCAAGTAAATTTTAGTCATATTACTATACTTTATACAAGAACATTCTGAGTGCCCTGAGTGCTCATACTATCCTGCCTGGACATCCTGTGCTTCATCAAGCTCTCGTGGCATGGGGCAAAGAATTCATGACTGAGAGCTTCATCTGCACTGATCCTTAGCCTCGGATTTACTGTCAAGCACTTGTCAACAAGATCAAATAACGATCTCGGAATGAGATTGAAAAACTCAGATCTCCTTGTGTGAGCCTTGCACCAATTTTGTAGTTTCATTGACGGCAAGGATTTGACATCGAACAACTCCTGGAATAATCAGCAAATTATTAACCCAATGCAGCTACTAGTGCAGCTAAAACTTCAACAGTATATACCCGTATTTTAATCTCACAACAAGAGCAACGCATGTTTCTGCTAAACAGAATATGAGATCAAATAAAGAACTAACCACTGGAAATGAGGATTCACGGTCATGTAGCTTGGCCACTTCCCACAAGTCTTCACTGCCCTTTAACTTAGCAATATCTTTTATATTCCTGTCATGATCAAAATATATTAATATATATAATTAGGAAAAACTTGGGCTCAACAAAAAATTGTTAATGAATTATGCTAATATAAACGTATAAAGACAGGGATTGTACTGTTCAGGGTCTCCAGTGAAAGGAGTTCTTCCTATCATCAGGTAAAGCAGGGTAACTCCAGCTGACCAGACATCGACCTTAGGGCCTTGATGCAGAGATCTGAACAAGACCTGTGAAATGGTAAAATCAAGTGTCAGAGTAACATAACATGTAGGCAAAGGTCTGAGTCATTTCATTAGGTAATATCAAAGCAATTACTGTATATATAGTGGTGTTAGTTCGGCTATAACTAAAGCTGCCTAGCTAATTATCACCTCTGAACCTTCAATATGTAATTGTGTAGATCCAGATCTTCCGGTAATATGAAACATTTGGGTTCACCTATATTTTGTATATACATATGGAAAGTCTAATTTGGACATTGACGAATTTGCTCTTTCTAAACAATGTTTGGGATCTTATCAGGTTGATCCAGAAAAGAAAACTCATAACGTTGATGCCATACAGAACACAAGGATGAAACTGGTACCAATATCAACAATAGAATGAAGCTTTAGGTAGTGCATAAAACTGACCTCTGGAGCACGGAATCCCTTGGTTCCAGCACATGGACCTTCTCTCTTATGTTTCCCATCCCCTACGACAACTGAAGCAATTAGTAAAATAGTTACTAGTAAGTTTACTTGAACAGAGTTTATCTCGCTACACACCTTTGCTTTTCAGTAAAGTAGCACTAGAAACAGCTGCACCAGTAAAATGCAGATACATCGGAGTTGTATAAATTATTTTGCTGTCGATCTTGCCAGGAGTAGCAGCGATCCTCTTCCTTTTGGAAGCAGGAGATTTTAGTCCATCATGGTTTGGACTAAGAATCACATTCTGCGCCAGGCTGATCAACTCTTTCCTTCCTAGGCAAGGTAGAGGTTCCCTCACCTTTTCTGTGGATGGAGTCATGTCTGTCACATCCTTAGTGGAGGTTATACCTGAGCCATCCGCACGCTGGCTTTTTAATTTATTCCCAACACTCATCTTAGGTTCGTTGTTCAAGGGAACAACCTGAGCCCTTTTCCCCGCATTCCTATTAGAGTCATCTGTTTTCTTTGAAGCTCGAATATCACTTCTCACAAACTTCTTTTCTCTGTTTGGTAGAGCAGATTTACCTTGAGGGAGAGGCACATGACCAAAGGACACGTGACAATTTGATTTTGATTTATCTGAGAAATGCATAAACCCAACAACTTATCATATAAAAGTTTCAAGCACATTACAGTTATGACTTTAGAGGACACCAGCCAACAAAATCAATATTGGAATAGTAAGTGATGATCTTTCGTTTGTTCTATATATATATATATATATGTGTGTGTGTGTGTGTGTGTGTGTGTAAGTTTTTTTTAGCTAATAAATAGTCCAAAGAAAGTCGGTAGAAATTTCTTTTTAGTGATGTTGATTTCCCAGACTCACCACTATTGCAATAAAATAGGAAGCAGGTAAATAGCTAAAGAATAGCAAACTTAAAGACCAACTTACTTCTAATTGCATACTTTTGCTGTAAATCCTGTGAAACAAAAAGTAGAAATTGCACACGGTCAGCCCTTAAAATATACCCAAACCTTGAGCTAAAGAATGAGAAAAAAGAATCTCATATGCAAAAGGCGGTACTATCAAGATGACAATCCTAACCATGGCAAGGTTGAAATCAATCAGGTATCCTTTGCTTAGATTCCGAGAAAAGAGAAAGTTTCCGGGCTTAACATCTCTGTGCACCACACCCTGCAATCAAAAATTAAAAATTAAAGTGGATTCTACAAAGAGTACATGAGATTGAAACGAATGGCAACTGCAGTAAGATAGTACCTGCTTATGCAAGCATGCTAGGGCTCTAAACATGCAGTAGCCATACCACTGAAGCTCAAATAGATCAATCTTTTTCTTCAAGACCTAGCAGTTGAGAAGAAACTAAAATAAGACCTACAGAAATTCGAAAAATGTGACAAGCATTTCCTAAAGGGGTTTTATTTCCATCAAAGCATAGCAATATTAGCAACCATTGACAATTCCAATTTCTTTATACGTGCACAAAATGAGTTGGCTCATTAGCTCAAAGAGACTTGAGCAATGTCAAAAATATAGCTGAACTAAAGCATTTCATAAGTACCTCAGGTCTATCATGTTCAACATGTTCCAAAATAAAGCACTCACTGTCACCACTTCTGAAAGAACCTTCATACTTTATAATGAAGTTCCTACCCCTGCATAAATAAATTTGATTATATTCCAATAGGGTTTAGTTCTCTTGCATCTTATAATGAAACTGTATTATATAATCTGTGATCAACTTCTGAATACTTACCCAAAACGCTCAAGCATTTTCCGCTCGTTATCAACATGTTGTTTATGAGCTTTAACATGGGGACCTGAAAAGAAAGCAAAAATTTAGCATCAATCATTGCAAATTTATTCTTATAGACAGAGTGTCAGTGCTCATTGTCAACAAAAAGAAACTTCACAAGCTTTAAGACTGTCGCTTAAGTTGATAGATTATTCCTCTCGTTAGAATACTAACAACACTTGTTCTAGTTTTTATATCTGAGTTTCATCTTACAAGCTGTTACTTCATATTAGTCACAATCATATACAAGTTTTTATAACGGTCAAAAGTAACATAGAACATGAAGGATACATTCGCTTACATTTTATAGCAAACCTTTTCCCGTCATTCTTCCTCCGAGCCCTGTAAACAGTTCCATAACCACCTGGACAATTGTGTAACAGCAGAACAGCTATAAAAAAAATCTGAACATATGACACATCAATAAACATGACAAAGACACTAAAATGTGAGTACCTGAACCTTCTTCTTCCTCTATTATAAAATGATCAAAGTGAGGTAGTTTAGTTCTTTCCAACTAATTCAACAAACAAAGTCATCAGGAGATTTTTCCAGTGAAACTATCAGACTCAAGAACCCCACAAAAGCAGTTGAATAATATCAATTACCTTAGGAGATATATAGGTAGTATCCGCCACTTTTGGATGCATGCTATTTGTGTTGTTTTTCTTCAACTTATGTTCTACAGAGAGAGATTTCTGATCACTTTTGTTTTGATTATGCTGTTCGGGAGTGTTAACAACTTCATTATCTTCTAATGACTCCACAAGAAATCGTTCTTGTGAAGGCAAATATGTATACATGCCCTTTAATTTTCCAAATGAGTTTCCAGGCTGCTTCTCTGGAGATTCGCAATCAGCTGATAGGAAGTCAGTCTTTGTCTCTGCCTTTTTCATATTCTGGTCTTTATTCAAGGCTTTAAAATTCATTGTATTTTCGGAATCCAAGCAATGTGTTGGTGCTTCACCAAATGCATCAACCTTCACTGACAGAACAAACTTTTTGCCATCTCCTTCTGCAACAAAACCTTCCTTCATAGTACTTTGGACAATAGGTTCTGCATCATCTTTCAATTGATCCATTGAGGCTTTGTAAGAATGAGTTTCATGAATGCCACCTAAGTTGCTTTGTGCTTCTTGTAAGAAAATTGTGCCAGTAAAGTCCTTGTCATGTTTTAATCTCTCGCTACCGGCCAAATCATCCCAATTTGAACTTGATGGAGGTAAATTCAAATCAAAGAAGCATCGCTCACCTCGAACAACTTGAATTGGCTGTATATTGCATATCTCTGCTTCAGCTTTGTGCAGATTATCAAGTACATTGCACGCATCTAATGATCCAGCACTCTCCTCACGCATCAAAGCACTCGGCCAAACACCAGCATCACCTTCTTCCTCATGTTCATAAAGTACCATTTGAAGACTCGAAAGCTCGGCATTGTAGTCAAGATGTAAAGGGACCAAAGCTCTCTTGTTGTTCAAATTTCCCTACTCAAATTAACAGCACACAAAGTAAACTAGAGTCATCAAACAAAGTTGTATGAACGAATCCCAACTTCTAACAAATCTTTCCAACAATGATCAATAGTACTATATAGAATCTAAAAAATGTAACATATAGAATGATCAACACAATACCTCAATCATATTGATATTGTGGTGACAAACCAACATTGTATCTGCTTCACCTGCAACAATTACCAACTCCAACAAATCAATTTCGCAATAGAACAACTCGAATCCAAAACTTTAAAATCACCAAAACACAATCCATACCATCCTCATTCAGAAAAAGCAATCTCCTTTTCGCCAGCGGATACTCCAAATCCGCCGCCTTCCTCTTCCTGATCTCGGCGTTCGGATAAAAACACCTTAACATATCCATTTCCATAACCATCATCGGCACGAACTCTCCCAAAGCCGTAATCGCGGTCATTTCCACCGTGACCAGTCCTTCCTCCTCCGTGATCGGAGAGCCAGGGATAGAGCAGAGGCCGAGCACCTTGTCCGCCGTCGCGGTGAACAACCGGCACCGCTTCGCCAACTCCTCCGGAGCGGCGGGGCGGCGGAGAGTGAGCAGAATTGAAAGGATGTGCCACGCTTTCTCCGTCTCCGATGGGATTCTGGTACTGCAGCGGCGGCGGTGGTCTGAGACTGTGGGATCGGGCATGGTGGTGGAGTTGATCGGAGCCTCGGAGGTGAGGGAATTTCTAGTCGGGATCGGAGAGTTGGAGAGGTCGCATCTTTGAGGGTTCGTCTGTTTGTGGAGAAGAAGAAGCAGCAGCTTGAGTTTTTCTGTGATTCTATTTTTTGGGGAGAATTTACCGAATAGGGAATTGGGATTGAGAGAGAGGCGGGAAAAGTAACGGTGCATTTGAAATTTTCAGGGGGTTTCCCGCTCATTTTGGGCAAGCAAAATTACGAGAAAGGCCTCTCCCTCTTATGAAGAGCGTAGAGTGTTTTTATTTCCGTGGACGCATATAAAATGTTAGTAACACCATTTAGGTAACCAGCGATGGTCATTTAAATTTTGTTTTGAGATTAACTACGGTTTCTTTTGAGATCAACCGTTAAATCAAATTTGAATAGTAGGTTAGACCGGTGAAATTCCTAGTTACCTCACGTCTGATGTCTAGGTGAATATGATTATTATGAATTTAATATGTAAAGAATTTCTATAATATCTCAGGTTAGTAATGGCTATCATGTTGGCGGAGTAACATGTCTCATGGTTTTCCCTCATTTCTAGATTCAATTAGGGTTCTTTGGTTTTAGTTGTTGAAGTCCAACAGTTTTAATTTGTAGTTCATTGTCTCTAGAATTAATTTGGGGATATACTTGGATTTAATTGTTGTCTTTGTAAACAAAGAAACAATCAGGCTCTCCCTGATCTTTTTGGAACTTACTGATCAGGCTTTGAAGACGATCGTAGTTTTCTGTTGAAGTGCTGCTCTGTTGGTGGTATAGAATTTTGATTCTTCGCCTCTGACCTCAATAATGTTTCAAGTTTTAAAAACAAAAATTTCTTGCCACTTTGCTCATCATATTTGACATGTCTGATCAGATTCGTTTGGTGCGGCTTATAAGCCGCTGTGCTTATAAACAATGAAGAATATGGTGTTTGGTAAACACAGAATAAGTTACTTCTTGAAGAAGCTGCGACCTTTTTAAGGCAAAAAGGAGAAGTTAAGTGTACCTTCCTTCTGAAAAAAAGGAGAAGCCGGATAAGCTAGAAAACACACTAGGCACTGTGTCTGTGAATTAATGAAAATTTCAAAATGACGTTGGGTGCCCTTGCAAACTCCAACAATTCCAAATCTCAAAACTCCATTGTTGTTCTCTGTCTCGACTCTCACTCCCTCGGTGGGAAGAGATTGTTGTTTCTGGGTTTGATTTTCCCAGTGGTAAGGGGTTTTGCCCTCATGTTTTTGTATCTGATATTCATATATCAAATTTTCAGACTTTCTATCCAAAACCCATTTGGCCTCTACTCAGTTTCGGAGTTCAATTCAAACTTAGCCCAATTTTTGAGAAGTAATCTCAGTTTGGACAAGGTTGGATTTCTATTTGTCTCATAGTTATATTTCTACAGTGATACAGACTTCTTAGTGCTTATCATTTTTGCAGGCTATGATTGGGGAATATTTGGGCCATCATGAAGAATTCCCGCTTTCTGTGATGCATGCTTATGTAGATTCCATGAAATTTTCGGGAATGAAGTTTGATATTGCAATTCGTGAACTTCTCAAAGGATTCCGACTTCCAGGGGAAGCTCAAAAGATAGATCGCATTATGGAAAAGTTTGCAGAAAGGTACTAGGTTTTTCTGTTTTTTATTTGTTGTCTGCCGTCTATACTTGTGTGCACAAATCTTCCTTGCATGGTTGTGCACTTGTGCATTTGATTAATGCTTACATAATGCATTATCCTTTATACATCTTTAAATAATTTCCGACTGAATAGGCATATAGCTTGTACTGTGATGTATGCCCTTTTGATTGATGGACAGTAACATGTTGCATATGCAGATACTATGCAGATAATTCAGGCCTCGTCAAAAATGCAGATATTGCATATGTTCTTGCAAATTTCACATGGCTCGTATACGCATGGTATGTTATGTTACTGGAACCTCTTGTCTTGCTGGTAAAAAGTTGTATGTTCACTTGAAGATGGTCATCACTAACTATAACTCAGTAAGTGTGATTCAGTTGTGTTCTTCATCGTTTGAATGTTTCCACTAATTTATCTTACAGGTCTGGGCTAGAATATGGTATGTTTTGGCAAACCACTTTATTTCAGCTGGGAGTCATCGTGATGAGAAAATTGCTATGTATGCAATAGATTCTCTAAGGCAGCTTGGTATGAAGTATCTAGAGCGAGCTGAACTTGCAAATTTCACATTCCAAAATGACCTTCTTTAGCCTTTCGTTGTACTTATGCGCAATAGTCGAAGTGAAACCATAAGGGGCTTAATTGTTGACTGCATTGTTCAAGTATTTCTACATATTTTGCTTTCCTGATTGCACTTTCCGTTTCTTACTGTTATTTTTCTCAATGTACAACTACTCTGTTGAAAACAAAATTATTCTGTTGTCATTTGCAGATGATAAAATCTAAAGTAGGGAGCATCAAGTCTGGTTGGCATAGTATTTTCATGATTTTTACAGCTTCTGCAGATGATGAATTGGAATCTATTGTTGAGAGTGCATTTGAAAATGTCGAACAAGTTATTAATTTATTTTCCTTACTATGATCTTCATGACAGTGATGGTTTTCCCCATCCTTACAATATCAATATATCTAATATCCGGAAACTTGCAGTGATCTTGGAACACTTTGATCAAGTTGTTGGAGATTGTTTTATGGACTGTGTCAATTGTCTTATTCGATTCGCCAATAATAGAAGTTCACACCGTATAAGTTTGAAGGCTATTGCACTCCTGCGCATATGTGAGGATCGTTTGGCTGAGGTGTGTTGGTCTTTCTTTGTTTTAAAGATATAATGTTAAAATATAAACAGACTAATGGTGACACCGAATTCATAAAATTATTGGATCTGATTTATATATGGATTATGTATATTCAAACTTCAGATGTACTATTTGGTAGAAAAATGGATAGCTTTTGTTTTGCAAACTTGAGAGGTACTTTTTTGTTTTTAGTTACTTTTTATGTGCAAACTATTGAATTATGTTTTTGTTCAAGTGATAGAGTTGTTGGCAGTGTGAGATCATCATGCATATGGAACAGATAGTCCCATTCGCAGTAGTATATTGTAGAAAAGACATTCTTGTTGTGGTTGTGTTCTACATTCGCAGTAGTATATTGCAGAAAAGACATTCTTGTTGTGGACTTGTGGTTGTGTTTTACATTTGCAGTAGTATATTGATCATATCTAACATTAGAAGTGATTCATTATACTATGCATGTATGGTGTTGATTTGTATCATTGCTCTCTTGTCTACCTAGATGGGAAAAGAATCAGCGGTTTGGATTGAGGCCGGATGACACATCAAGTGATGGGATGGAGATGAATGATGATGCATAAGAAGAATATTATGGTCATGATGTTTACAAGAATATTTTAGTACTGGGAATGTTTTGATATGTTAAGCTATTTTTTGTTGCTACTTCATGTCAATATTAAATGTGTTTTGATATCAATGTAACTATTGTAAATGTTTATGTTTTAAAATACTTTTGTACTTGTTTGCTTCTTGATGCCAAATTATAGTAGAAGACAATTTTAGTTCCATGTCCAAATTGGTCATTTTACAAACTGAAAGCACTTTTAGTTTTTAATTTACCAAACACCTTCACATTACTTTTTGCACTCACAACATTTATTAAAAGTCAGTTTACCAAACACTCAGCCACTTCGTTTTTCATCCACTTATTCTCAAGAATAATAAAAGCCAACTTTTCTTATAAGCACATCTGCACCAAACGCAGCCTACAAGTCCTCGAGCATTTGCGTCAGAATAATAATATATAGTCCACCCCTTTATATAAAAAAAATATACATATAGTCCATCTCATCCAGCTTACATTCAAGCACGCTAGACCTTAGAAGTTACAACTTAGAACTACCAAAACCTCGTGGAAGAAGGAATAACCAGCGATATCAGCTTCAAGCAAGCATATGAATTATATCGGAAAGTACTGAATAGCATCTAATATTAACACTTTTAAAGAAGAACAACATCAAAAAGAGCAAAAATGTCATAGATATCTGATACGATTAGTCAACAACACAAACACAATGAACCACCTCAACCACAAACACTGAAAAACAGGACCATTTTGCAACAGATTGTAGCATTCCGTTCTGCATACATTCCAGATTCATCCAAATCTAAATAAAAAAAGAATTGCAACTGACAAATGATTTGGTCTACATAAAAGTCAACTCTATCTAAAAGCATACACAACGGTGGAATGCAATTACTTCTGGTGGTCAACTTATATGGGCTTGATCTTGAAGTGGAGCGAGATGAGAGAGAACACAAAGCACTTCAGATCCTGAAAACACATAGAAACATCATAAGAAAGAGTAATGGGTGAAAAAGTGATGTTCACTGTTGTCACGACACACGAACAATACAGATCCGCAACCAACATGTAAAATGAACCATGTTTAAAAGGTTGACATAGCTACAATGTCTCGTCTCAGAAATAGAAACACCACTATGGACCTATCACCTATGCAGCAATTGATGAGAGCTACCATCTATTATTCTCGCCAAGAAAAGCAATCGACATTCACCATGAAAAGGATATACAGCTCAATAAGAAACTTACCCTGTTATACTCCTGATTTGTAACGACTCTTAAGGGTAAAATTCATTGGATAATTAAAATAAATTTCTATAGAACAAACTCAAATACCGCAGCAATTTCTAACACATTTTAATACAAGATGTTGTACAAAACTGACAATTAATATCAAAATCCCATGTATGCCATACATATCGATATAAATAAGAAAAAAAAGGCATATTCCAAAATCATAAAAAGAGCATATTTACTGACCTGAACAAGATAATAAAAGATGCGAAGACCTTCAGGATCTTTACTTCCCTGGACATCAACGAGGGATCCAATCTTTGAAGTAGTGAAGGAGATATGCTCGTTCCCCATTACAATCTCAAGCTCCTGCCGCCCAATACGGTCAGGTTCCGGCCAGTTCTGATCATCCTCTTTCATGATCTAAACAAAGGCAAAGAAGCACCCAAATTAGGAAACCCAGGCCACAGTAAAATGTAGGCCTAGAGACAAAGAACAATGAGAAACCACTCACAGCCATTAAATTCTAGAAAGAATATGGTTCACAGATTTAACCAGTTTGCAGGAATAATCAACCAAAGAGCAAGTGTTGACAACAGCCCAGGAATACAATTTTTATAAATCAGAATCATACAACATGAAGAAACCAAAAAACAGTTGATTAACTTAATGACTAGAACATCATACAGCTTAATCTAATCTTCCTCCATTTATCAGCAACCAAAGATCAGTACATCACTTGGGAACTGAAATTTTTGGAAAAAATAAATATTGTGAAAAGTAAAATCAAAATTAAAAAGATCCTAAAAATTGCACAGAAAACCTTCAGCCAAAAAGAATAGACGAGAGGGAGCTTCCATATGTTTTGGAATTTTTGGCTAGGAAAAAGTAACCTCACTTTTAAGTTCAAAGACTCAAAAACTTATATTGAGAGGTACGCACATTCATAATCTCAAAATGGATGTAAAGGACAGACCTAACTATTTAACTGCAAGCATTGTAATTGTTGTTGCTTTTATGTGTCGTGCTCATCTACAAGTGGCATTCACATGAGTTAAAATTTCACAGTTGCAGCAATTTTTCCATATCATTCCAAATGCTGATCCTTCCAGCTTTCCAGCATCCATTATAAACCAGAAGATATCATTTAATAAGCATAGAAAACCAGGTAAAACTACTTCATTTTCCATATTCCTTTGACCCCTCAAAGACCGCACCCTGTATCAACTTAACAACTAAAATAGTCAATTGACTTACTTGCATTCATGTTCCTCAAAACAAGGCAACTTCAAAATGTTTTCCCAACCTACCAGACTTCATAGTCCCATAAACATTTGATTCCTCAACAACTGGATAGAAAACCCCTTCATCAACTTGACAACTAAAATAGTCGATCGACAGTAGCACATTCATATTCCTCAAACAAGGCAACTGAAAAGATCTTTTCCAAACTCAATCAGACCTTATCCCTTCAAAGCCTAAAACCTAAATAACAGACATTTAAACCTCCAAACCCTCCAACCCCCGTACACAAAATTTAACAACACCAAATTCTACTAACCCCGTATCAAAATTCCCCAGCAGAAATCCAAACAACAATCATCCCCTCCAGATTCAAAACTGGCCTCCAAGACAATGGTGCCCTATGAGCTCATACTGAACCAAAAACTCCAACTTTTCAATTCTAGCCACTACCCAACACAATAAAATGTTCCCTAAACCAAACAAAAACCCTAACCCCCAAAAATCAATCAACGAATTTCATAAACCCTAAAACCTAATTAAAAAGTAGAGAGTGACAGAGTACAACACACCTCGCTCTCAGTAATGATACGGCGGCACTCTCTGACGACGGCGGGGGTGACGTAGACCTCCTTGCGGATGATGGTGTCGTTCTTGTAGTTGGAGTTGTTGGCGTACCGGAGCTTCCCGTCCGGTCGAAACTCGAACTCCAAGAACTCGTGCCCGAACTTCCCCTTGTGGCCCACGTAGTACCGAAGGTAGAACTCGCTGTTTTCTTCTTCTCCGGCCATGGCTCTCTCTCTCTCTGCCTCTCTCTGCTTCTCTGAAGGAGGGATCTGGGATTCTAGGTAATAAGAAGAATGGCCAATTACGTAGAAGTCCACTTTTAGACATTTTATTCTATAGAAGTCCACATAAATATTTTTACTCATATAAGTCCACCTAAGCCTAAATAAGGTTTTATATTAGGTATAAAAGTTGAACAAAATTACAGACTGTCATCTAATAAAAAACATTAGATTTTCTCCTTTATATTTACAAAAACACCACTAGTATAAAAAGTCAACAATCACTTTCATCTTGGAAAAGTCTCCAGCCGACCTCCGGCAAGGTTTCCGGCTGATCTCCGACGAGATTTCCGGCCGACCTCCGGTGAGGTTTCCGACTGACCTCCGATGATGACAAAAATTACTACTACTAATTATAAAAGATACTACCACCAGCTACAAAAGCTACTACTACCGCCTACAAAAGCTACTACTGTGAGTTTTCTGACGAAACACAAAAACTACTACCACCAGCCACAAAAGCTACTACCACCAGCTACAAAAGCTACTATCATCGCCTACAAAACTACTACTGTGAGGTTTCCGACGAAACACAAAAACTACTGTCACTAGCTACAAAAGCTACTACCACCAGCTACAAAAGCTACTATCACCGCCTACAAAAGCTACTACCACCGCCTACAAAAGCTACTATTACCGCTTACAAAAGCTACTATTGTGAGGTTTCTGACGAAACACAAAAACTACTACCACCAGCCACAAAAACTACTACTATCGCCTACAAAAGCTACTACTGTGAGGTTTCCGACGAAACACAAAACTACTACCACCAGCCACAAAAGCTACTACCACCAGCTACAAAAGCTACTACCACCGCCTACAAAAGCTACTACTGTGAGGTTTCCGACTAACACAAAAAATACTACTACCAGCCACAAAAGCTACTACTATCATCTACAAAAACTACTACCACCACCTGAAGCCAGATTACAAATCGTCTAGCGGCCATCAGATCAGCACATGCCATGGCAGCAACCTCTAGCTCATTGAAAGAAGGACGGATAATCAAAGTGAGAAATTAGAAGAGGTTTACATTGATAGCTCAGATATGAGGGTTTGAGAGCTTTCCACGAACTTCATCGAGAACGACGACGACCTAGGGCACAATCGAGACATCCACGTAAGGCCGACTGCTTCAAGGTCGAGATCGAGGTGTCGTCTTCGCCCGGCAGCGTCGTCATCATCGTCGGAGAAGCAGATCGACGCCGGAGATATAGGCCTCGGAATCAGATTTGTAGACAAGGTCGAGCGAGATGTCGTCATCGGAATATGATATCTAGTCGAGGTCGTCGTTGACTGAATTGGAGATCCAGTCGTGGTCGTCGTTGACGAAACCGAAGATCAAGTCAAGGTCTTCATTGATGGAATCGGAGATCCAGCTAAGCTCCTCGACGATGACTTTGGAGACGCAATCGAGGTTGAGCCGGCAGCATCGTCGTCGATCCAGCGGCGTCCAGATCCAAGTGACGTTGTCGTCGTCTATCCGGCTGCGCCGAGTCATCATCGCCGGTGTTAGCTTGGACGCAACTATGGCCGGAGATTGCAGTAGCTCTGGCAGATTTGCATCTTCTTCGCGTTAGATTGAGACGCCGCCATGGCCGGAGATTTGAGCTCGGAGAAGAGAGGGAGGAGGAAGACGAAGAGACGAGAGAGAGAGAGAGAGAGAGAGAGAGAGAGAGAGAGAGAATGAAGATTTCTTTTCTTTTGTTTTAACGGAGAGAGAAACTGATGTAAGGAAATGAGGGTAGAATAGGAACATTATAAAAGTAAAGTTACATATCTGATTAATGAGGGTAGAATAGGAACATTATAAAAGTAAAGTTACATATCTGAGTCTAAAAGTGGACTTATATGGGTAAAAAAGTTAGGGTGGACGTGTGAAGGAAAAAATGTTGAAAACTGGACTTCTATGAAATTTTCTATAAGAAGAAGTGGGGTGGATTTGGGTGGGAATGAAATATTATTGCCTCTTATTGGGCTGGTTCTAATGGCATCATTGTTTGGCCCGGGTTAGGTTATGAGTCTATTGAAGTATGTGAATCATTACCATATGGATCGGACTTGCCTGACCGGTCATAGGGTTTAGAGTTTATTGTTTAGAGTCAGAGCTAGCTAGCCATAACTCATAATGAATGGACACAGAGATCCTCTTTAAAAAGTTCATCTATGACTTAGAGGACATTGCAGGGAGTTTATGGTATTTTTTTTTTAAATTTTTTTATTAATAACTCACACACCCTATATATGTCGTGAGGTTTGAACCTATGACTTTAAAGTTGTCAGTTAAACATCTTAACCAACCAAGTCACAGCTCACTGATATATATACTTAATTGTTTTAATGGACATGTGTCAAAGTTTTATTGGTTTTTTTCTTACGGTATATACTATATACTATCTGTGAGTTTAGAGTTTACTGTTCAAATGGATCGTGTGAAACAACGTTGTTTGTTGTCCCTCTTATCTCCTCGGTTTAGGTATATACGTGTTCTGATGCAATGTCGCCTTTCTCTTTCACTCATTTTGTTCTTTGTGTTGTCTGCCTCCTTAGAGATCGATTGTGTTGTTGCTTCTTCTCCTTTGTTCTATGTCGTTACTCGACTTCTTTTCTTTCTCTTGGTTTTGGGAGTTGTTCAGCTTCAAGTCGTTCAACTAATATAATATGTTATGGGTTTCTTTTGGTAGATAGTGAAAGAGAGGGAGAGAGTTGTGTATAGGTTCTGGTTTTTTTGCAAGTTTTCATCAAGCTCGGCTTCATAGAGATATAAGGGTGATTATTATTAACTTTTTATATAGTTTTCAACCTGCGTTTTATGTTTTTTCCATTTCATGATTGTGTCGCTGGAATATGGGCTTAAGATCGGTTTAGAACGGGTCAGTATATTGCTCAAACTGATACCAGTGGTAAATTTTAGTTTTGTTACCGAACCGACCCGATACCGATTGGTATTGGTATGATTCAGTCCAAAAATGAAGAACATAAAGAAAATGTTAATTTCAATGTGCAATATGATTCAGTAGTGGTCACATGGTCATCTAGTGACCAAGGAAATCATGGTCAATCACCGTTGGATGTAAATCCAAGGGTGAAAAATATTATTTTAAAGTTAAGTTGTTTTGTTTTCTACCCTTGGATTTAACTCCAACGGTGATTGACTATGATTTCTTTGGTCACTAGGTGACCATGTGAATACTGCTGCAATATGATTGTACATTGTCCCAAGCCAATCAAATAAGAAAAAGAACTTGGCCATAATACGAGAACTTTTTCTTTCTCAAGTTTCTAAGACTCTAACCGTTTTCTTAGAATACAAAAGCAAGAGACTTACAAAACCATTTCAATCGCATCCTTTCTAACAAATTCACCGACTATGATGACAAAGAAATTAACTAGTATAATCACTTAAGTTTTTTAGCCAAATTACTACCCTACCTTTCATCTTAGTGTCAATTTGCTATCTTAGTTTTCATTTCAGCCAATTTGCTACCCTAACTATTATTTCTACCAATTTACTACCTTATGTTTTCAAAATTAGCCAACTTGCTATATTTTTGTGATTTTATTTTGTTCATTTATTCATTCAAACATATAATTAATTATGAAAATCAAAGGTTAAAGTTGGTCGATATTGAAATTTTGATAAGTAAATTAGTTAATCTTGAAAGTCTAAAGTAACAAATTTGATGGAAAGGTAGCAAATTGGTAGATTTAATAGTTAAGGTAGTAAATTGGCTAATTATGAAAAGCTAGGGTAGTAAATTGACTGAAATGAAAGTTAGGGTAGTAAATTGACACCAATATGAAATTTAAGGTAACAAATTGGTAATTATGAAAAGCTAAGGTAGTAAATTGACTGAAATGAAAGTTAGGGTAGTAAATTGACACCAATATGAAATTTAAGGTAACAAATTGGTAATTATGCCGATAATAAGCCCAAAGAGTGAGTGTGAGCATGCTACTTAGAGACACACCAAGTAGTTAAGCGTTTTCAATTTGTAAAATTACTAGTGCACTACTCAAATATATAGAAAGAAAGAGAGAGAGATAAGAAACAAATTCACAAAACAAACTCAACAATCACATCAACCAATACAACTTGTAGTTAGGTCCTCAATTGTTTTAGATTTTAGGGTTTGCAAATCAATTAGCAGTTTCGGGACAAAGAGTAGTGCATCTTATTTATAAGAGTTTCTAAACCCGAACGGGTCAGTAAATTTGGTATGTCTTTGACACATATTCAAACCTGACCCATTTGTTTCTTCTCGATGTCAGTACTGTACGAGATTCAGAAATTCAAAGCTCTCATCTTGACTCGATTGGTTTCAATTCGATACATTCAGAATCTGTATCGGTTTCTTGGTATGAGATTCCCAAGCCTAATGCAATAGAATCATTGCATCACCTCTTTGTGAGATGCATGGCAAATGTTGGTATATGGGGTTGGTTTTTACTCTCTTCAGATTGTGTTTCAACCGATCGAGCTTTTGAGGTTTTTGAGCTTTTTCATGATAATTTAGTTTGGTTCTCTCTATCTTCCTCCTCCATGTTGTTATGATTTTTATCTTTAAGCAACCCACTCTATAGTATATACTCTAAAATAGATAATCTAAAACATGTTGGAGGAGTCTTTGAGCTTGATAAGTTGAAATTAAAAGTATTTTTTCAAGCATCAAGTAACAAGATTAATGTTCGGCTCATCTTCAATCCACACTTTGTTCCTTTTTTGGGCTTTTGGGTCTTTCTCAAATGTGACATGTAACTGTGAAAATTGCCTAGGTAGTATTGCGCCCCCTACTCCTTTTAATTTAAAGTGAATGCGGATGGGTCTTTCTATGACCAATATAATGCAGGCTACTGAGGTGTTTTTAGAAGTGTGATGCATCCTTTTTTGGGTGCATTTGCTAAAAAAGTTGTATGTCACATGCGTTATAGATGTGAAATTACTAACAGTTATTAAAGCTGTTGGCATTGCAAGTTCAAATGGATGGTTGAATATTTGACTAGCGGTTGATCCTTTGATTTTGCGCAAGTATTGCAATGACCATTTAAGTGTCCCTTGGCGTCTACACACAATGGATAGATTGTTTGCATACGTCTGCATATTTAAATATTCATTTTTATCACATGCATCTTCAAGGAGGCCGGGGAATTAAGTGGCAGATATGCTTGCCAGTTACGGAGCCTCACATTATGACTTCATTGGTGGGAGACGTTGCCTGAGTTTTTGTTTCCATCTTTTGGTAACAATTTCTCTTGGCATCATTCTTACATATTTAGTCAATTCTTTCTTCTTTGTGGATTATTTTCGAGTCTCTGTGTGCATTCTTTATATGTTCTATGATTGCTTTGTGTTTTGCTTTTATACTTATTTTTATTTTAATAAATGTAATTGGGCATATGGGGCTGATCCTCCTAACTTGGCTGGGTTTCAAAAAAATGGTTAGTATAACTAAACAAAGGGATTTCCAAACATTGAAATTCTTCTACACATAGGCAGTGAAAGTGATTTAGTATTTATTAGTTGCATGATCTCTAACCCTTAATAGTGATATACAATATATTTTCTTTTAGTAATTAAGAAGTGTTTTTTTCCTTCTTTTCTAGCCATTTACTTAGGGGGTATATGTAAGTGTGGTACTCTTCCATAACATAATCAATGTTTCAATACCCTATGGAGGCGTTTGTTTGCCCGGATACTACGCTTTGACAAGATTAATTATTTCCTATCTAGTGTTTGGACTTTCAGATATCAATCAATCTAAATTTTTTATCATGTCAGACCTTCATTTGAAATCTTGCTGAAAAGGTGTTATAATTTTTATCCAGCTGGATTTGATCAAAACACTCAATAAAACTCTACCCATCCAATTCTACGCATTTGCATTGGTTCGTTGAAGAAGAATACTTGCCTCCTCTTCGATCAGTCATCCTTCCTTAAAAATCAGAATCCTCTTCGATCTAGTTCTACTTCTACCCATCCAATTCTACGTCGTCATTTTTGATCGATTACAGTCTAGTGATCTGCAGCAAAACCGCACTGGGTCTTGATTGTCTTCTTCGATGAGATCTACTGCGGTGGATCCTCTTTATCGTCATATTCAGTGGTGATGTGAGACGATGACGTGCGAGAGACACGACAGATCTGGATCTGAAATAGGAACTAACGCTGCTTTTGTGGCTTTAAAAGGCCAAGGCCGCCATGAGGGAGTGGCCAACTTAAGGAACCATGACTCGTACTCGTTGAGAGCGAAGGTTGTAGATGCAGAGGATGAAGATGACAGTCAATATTTCTTATAAATATGTTGGTTATCCAGTTTCCTTTCCTATTATACAAACACAAGATTGGTTAATATTTCTTTGCCAATCCAGTCTAGTCTAATCCGTTTTGAAATACTAGCTACCCCAATCTTGTCTGCTCTCCCAAACGGGGCCTATGACCCTATCATTTTATGATCAAATACCTAAGTTGCACGGACACAACGACACAACAAAACTTAAAATTTGAGTTTCCGACACGGCAAACAGAATTATATATTTATGTATTTTTAATAAATAAAAAATATACTAAAATATAATTATACACAAAATTTCATATAATTATGCAGGAAATAAAAAACTCATCGATTAATTACTAATCTCAATAATCACTAATCAGAGAAATTAAAAAAAGAGGCTGATCTTGAAAAGATTAACATATTGTTGCAACTTTTTTCAGCGGAGATACTATCAACTAGAGATTAACAGACATGAATCTCCAATATAACTTACTTGCCCATGGCTAGAGGAAGAGAGCTAGAGGCTATTAGTTGCAATTGAATAGTTAATCGATTAAGAACAGTGAAACAATGATTATTTAGATCTTAGAAGAGATTGAATGGGGAGAGATTAAGGAAATGAAGACTGACCTTAGCAACCCAGAGGAGCTTGAGGCCGCCGACGGAGAGAAGAGATTGAATGGGTGATGTTTTCTTCGTCTGCATCATTTCCTGACTTTCCTCTCTTTGTTTGCGTGCGACTACGCGACGAACATATACTGCACCCATTTATTTATTTATTTTTATTTTTTTAAGTGAGAAAAGCTGACATGACGTGTCTTAAATAGAAGTGTCAGGCCGGTCACATGTCAAAAAAGTCAACTTTTTCGGACACGCCACATGGCGTGTCGGACATGTTTTTTGTCGTGTCGGGCGTTTAGAGTGTCTGACACTCGACCCATGTGGAGTGTCCGTGCAACATAGCCAAATACTGAAACATTTCTACTTGTTTAGGGGATATATTGAGGCCCTTAGCTTGAAGAACCATATATAGGTGATCGATGATGGAGGCCAACTCAAATTTTGATATAGAAATGAGATTCGAAAAAAGAAATTTTATTAATACATTCTTAAATGCTAGATACACATATCTTTTTTTATACAAAGAATATAAGATTTTATGGGTACGTAAAATTACCAAAAAAACAGAAAAAAAAACATTTATATCAAAAGTAAAGAAACCTAGTTGAAATAAAATATCCGGCTTAATTAAGAGTTTTCTTCTCCTCTATGGGAACAATGTGTGTGAAGATACTAAGCCCTAATCAGAAATAACTAGCGACAGTTACCATGAACAACCATAGTTTCAAGCAAAAATCGAAGACAACGTAATGAGACGAAATAGTTCGAGGAAAGATTAAACATTTTGAGAAAAATCTCACTAATGTGACTTTTCTATTTTTTTTATTTTGAATAAATTGAGTAACAAATCTAGAAAAGTATGTATGTTTACTGAATGAGTTGTGTATTTAATAAATAAATTGTGTATTTTAAACGAGAGTATTGTAGAAAGTTTATGTATGTGTATTTAGTAAAATGTCAAAACAATCAACTTAATAAGTTGTGTATTAAGTATAAAATATGTATATAATAACTAAGGATGCAAAACGGTGTGAACTTCCAATTTCTCATTAACAAATAACCATTATATAAACATTAACGACTACCTCATTCATCTACGATCACACAAAGTCAACATAATGCACCAAGCACCTGGTCAAATTATTAGGAATCCAACAACAAATACATAATGAATACTTGAATAGCACTGCCTCCTCCCTAGCCCATAAACGCAATCAAAGTTCCCAACACAAGTGGAACCCCAACCAAACTCATGTGTAGACTACTCGCCGGTGAAATCTTTGGGGGTGGTGGTGGTGGAGGTGGCGAGTCATTGCTGGCAGGAGTGGTGGTAGTGGGTGGCGCTGGTGTGGTGGTGGGTGGTGCCGGCGTGGTGGTGGGTGGTGCCGGCGTGGTGGTTGGTGGTTCTGGCGTGGTGGGGGTAGTAGGCGGGGTGGCACTTGGGGTGCCAGCGGCCACAGCATTGACCGAAAGCTTCATGCCATTAGCACAGTGACCTGGGGTAGGGCATATGTAGTAGCTTGGACCAGCTTTGGAGAGGGTGATTTTCGCGGGGCTACTGTCATAGTTTTTGATGGTATTACTTGAACTGCAACCGTTGTAGTCTGCTAGGCTTACCTCATCGACTTCGTGGTTACTGAGAAAGTTGAACACTGCCAAATTCAAAAGCAACATTTAGAGTTAGTATGTGAATTGCTGATGAGCAAAAGTAGATGAAAGTTAGATATCAGAGTGATCGTAAAACATAAGATCAGCTATATAAAGAGGTTAAATGTATATACCAAGGGTGTCACCGACGGTGAAGGTTTTGCCGGAAGCCCAAGTCTGATAATCTACACCTGAGTTCCATCCCTGGTCATCACCAACAATGTGATCAGCTCCAAAAACTGCAGCTGGAGCTGCCACCAAGAGTATGAGGAAAGCTATTGCCAGGGTCATTTCTATCTCTGAGAATGTTTCAGAGATCAGAGAAAAAGAGGGAGAGAGTGGGATAAGTGTTTTTAAGCACGAAGGTATAATATATATAGGCCAAGAACATGCAATTATATAATACAAAGTGGAAAAGTCGTGCATCTACCACAACATGTTTATTTGGTTTAGGTTCATAGTATACAATTTTTCTGAAACAAAAAGGATTTATATAGATAGAGACCGAGTAGTATTAGTTGGTGTTCTCTTCCTTAATAGTCTGTCTCGATAGAACTTTACCCGCCACCCCTTTTTTTTTGTATTTTTGGCCAGCTCTGTCTACCTACTGCATAGAAGCATATTGAGACTTGGAACAAAATATGAGGCATTCTCTGACTTTTCTTTCTACTTCTTTCTCTCCGGCTCGAAGCTAATTTGACTATGGCAAATTACAATATGGGTCTGGCTTCACCTTGTTGATGGATCAGCCATAATGTGGTTCCATAAGGATGAAAATTTGCAATTTTTTCTTGTGGTAATATTGAATGCAACTCTCATGCAAGTCTTACACTCTTACACAAGCTCAAACAAAAACTCTAGAATACTTTACAATGAGAAATACACGTTTCATTGTTTCATATACAACCAATATGAAAAATTTAAAATTACGAAATTTGTATGAGAAGGTTCGATCTCTATTTATGATCATCGTAACGAAAGTAACAAACCATCTAAACCTATAAAAATCTAGATCATGTGATTCATGTCAATCGATCAAGACACATGTAATATAAAATTCAAATATTTCAATCCAATATTAGAAAATGTGTAACTACAATAATGAAGACTTAATCTCCAAACACTCACTTTCTTCCCTCATTCCTGATATTCGCTCCTCAAACCAACTTCCTTAATAAACACTTAAATTGAAGTCAATGGATCCAACAAGAAATTGGTCTTATATATGGAGCCAATTGAGAAGTTCTCCACCTAAGATTTTATCGGACATTTCTTGGCCTCCATCCGTAAAGCTAAAGGAAAATGGCCAAAATTATTTAGTAGAGAGCATGGCTTGGTGGAAACAGTTGACCGTCAGCCTTGAGCACTATCGATCCGCCCTGCCCAGACAGAATGAACAATACCAATCTTATTCTATTTTAATATGATCATATTAACAGCACTTCATTCTAATAATGTTTAAGCGAACACTTCTAACTTTATGATTGAAAGCTTTACACATAAATATAGCTAATAAGCTGGCCAAAGTCCCAAGCCAAACCCAATGGAACACATAGAAGCTAAAGGGAGTTCATAAACTTCAAAATATGTCATTAGATGAGTTCACCATATCTCTACTTTCATCCTTTGTTTATCAAACGTCACCTACCAAAAGATATGAGACATCATTATGCAGAGATTAGATATTCATGTCCTTCCATACCCTATTATAATTTTCTCACTTACAAAAGTAGAACGAGACGTATTAGTTGTATGAAGAAAATAATTGTTGACAACATAACTCAAAGAAACAGGTGGAGTTGTTAAGGTCTCCGTTAGTTTAATCATTACAAATTTTCTGTTGTTAAGTTTAGGATTTTCTATTTTAGACCAGTAGTTGGAGATGCTTTTAAAGGACAGAATTTCGAAGCAAAAATCTGTTGAATTTTCCAGATCGACCCACATTGGTGGATATGAACACCTACTTGCATGCATAGTCAATGCTTATTCGACCTTATTATGACAATTCAATTAATAGATGAAGTTTGAACTATTATTTCATTCATTCTTTCCAGATCCAAATCCCCCATATATGCATGGTTGGACAAATTCTTGCACCACCATTTTTAACTAGTTTGAGGTTTTTAACAAGTCTACGAGTATGAACTATTAATGATCTGTTTATGATTTACATGGTAAGCTGCAGAGAGGCTATACTATATATAGTTGAAACTGTCTAATATATAATACATGGATGGAAACAGAACGCGTCCTAGTAATTAGAGGTCTTGTGCGAATTCAAAGATGTGACCCTATTTCAATATGCCTTTGACATTTACAACAAGAGAATGCATCTTCAAGCGCGGATTGCTTTCGCAACACCAGTTACAATATTGTTCCTTGTTCCTATCCCTACCCTAAGAAGTGATAGAAGTCGTAGTACTTCAAAAATTACAATATTACGTGTTCCTGCCTGTTCCTATAAATTAGGAATTTGACAATCATTATTTTTTTTAAGGGTAAAATATTGTATAGTCCTTGTGGTTTGAA
This sequence comes from Fragaria x ananassa, assembly GCA_034370585.1. Lineage (NCBI taxonomy): Eukaryota > Viridiplantae > Streptophyta > Magnoliopsida > Rosales > Rosaceae > Fragaria > Fragaria x ananassa. Next base: position 10,126,161 of record CP139750.1, on the reverse strand, counting down.
GTTGACATATGTTTAGTCTTTATGGTTTTATTTTAATTTGAATAGTCCTTAAAGTTATGATTTCTATGCCTCTAAACCCAAATGAGCTAGGGTTTTCTGTGGGTTCGGATGGGAATCTGGGAATTCTGCACACTGGAAAATCTCCAAGGTAGCACGGCAGACAACGAGGAAGCAAAGTAGAAGAAGTCTGATTTCCTAGTACCACTAGGAAATATCTCTACAAAACCCTAGTTATGTTTTTCTTCCTAATTTACCATGAAAGATACACCAAGTGGTCTTAGGCCTTTAATCATTGGAAGGTAATTCAGTTCTAAGATGAAGTAGGTTTATTGTTTTCTAGTTTTCATGTTCACCTTTTTGGATGTAGCTTTGCGGTTGTTTTTCAATTCGTAGTTGTATTTTTTTATAAAATACTTTTCTTTGTGCATTGGGTAGTCTTGTATTGCTCATGCATTGATCATTACCGGTTGTGATTGACTTTAAGCCTAATGGAGTTATTCCAATCATTTTAAGAAAATAATAATAAAATAGAGCACAAATTGACAAAATAGAAAAACAACCCACAAAGCTGATTCCAAGCCCAATACCATGGAGCCATGGCAAGGATCACACGACCAGAGTGCCCAATCCAACCTCTCTCCATAAGGAAAAATTCATCAATCCAAACCTAGATGCGCAGTCGCTGACTCTAACGCATCCCCACCGTTGTCACACTACCGCCAGCGTCAACGGTCAACCGTGGTACCAGATCAACCCATCAATTTGGGCACACAGCCGCACTTACCTAGCTACCCACCTCATAGTATCTGATGAACCCCTTAGCCATCACTCCCATATATGAGTTTCCCATATCAACTCCACCAATCTCGACCACGAGAGATACAAGCTAGCTGAGACGAGAGTAGCCACAGAGGCATAGCTATAGTGGGACAAGAGGGTTCAACTGACGCCTCTCAAATTTCAGACTAAGCTATATTAATATATGATTGGTCAGTAGAATGTGATGTTAGTAAATTTGACCATTCTAACCATAAAGAAAAGAGTTTGTCATAAAGAATCTAATTTAGACAAAAGAAGTTCAACTCATATTCACGTGGGTCTTTTTATTTTTTAGCATAGATTCTTAATCCTAATCAATGATTGATCTCTTCTCCCTTTGATATTGCAATTAAAACAGATTCCTAACCTTTTTCTTTGTCTTTTTAATATGTTTTCCCAATCAATTAAAATAGTTTTAATCGCTTCTTTTTGTATTCTTTTTTTGGCATTCTTCAGTAAATTTTTCCATGTCGTCGACCTAATTATGGAAGCTTTAACTTTATTTGAAAAATATGGTTAGAGAAAAGCTGCTGATCAATTGGCACAACCTGAAGCTCCTCTAAAAAGAAATATATCTAAAGAGGGTACTTCATAATATCATCCAGAAGAAGCAAACTTGACAAATCCATCAGCACCATATCATGCTCACCCGACAAGTAATGCATATGAAGATATATATTAGTACAAGTAATGCATTTGGAGATATTGGTATGTCAAACCATCATGTCAACGAGTTTAACATAGAGAACCTTCCTAGAGATTCGAGACTTTGGACTTCAATTTTAGACTACGATCCTAATGTTCAAGATCTAGTGCGAAGACATTATTTGATGAAAAGTCCTACCATCGTACCATTAAATTATGATTATATTTTTATTTTGTGTCATTATTGTTTAAACTCTTAATCCTTCGTTAATGTTCAGGATCCAGTGCGAAGACATTGTTTGATGAAAAGTCCTACCGTCCTACCATTAAATTAAGTTTATATTTTTATTTTGTGTCATTATTGTTTAAATTTTTGATCCTTCTAATTTTGGTTTTTGGCTACGCCATAAAGTAGTCGGTTCAAGAAGGACGTTGAGAGTCACTTTGAATAATAACGTGAGTCTCTGTGATAATAGTATAGAACTATAGATATATAAATGAAAACGAAGCGAGGCTAGGGCATCATCCTATCTATGGTTTTTCTCTAAACATGAGACTGATCTACAGAAAGTCCCCTAATATAATATGGTTGAGTCATTTGGTCAAACAGTCAAAGTATCAAGCATTAGCTTCAACTTGTTCGATGTTAACCACGTCAGAGTATAAAATGCTAAGGCCAAGAAACTTAATACCAGAAACAAACAATTGGTTTTGGCCCAATACCAGAAACAAACATATTTTTAGGTCAAGAAACTCAATACCAGAAACTGGTTTTGGCCTATACCAGAAACAAACAATCAGCTCGCGATCGATCTCATCTACTTTGTCTTTCGGCGCGTGAATTATACACACCCTGCAATATACCGATAAAAGCTCACCTTTTTCATTTCTATTAGATTAAAATTTCTGGCTTGCTAAAGGAGAAAAGGCAGGAGAAGATCGATCAGTATCAGAATAAAGAATGAAGAAGAGGTATGGGGGAGTTCCCTGCACCTGGAATTTGGGACCGTTCGATGGGTTTAGTACAAGTTGATAGATAATTACTACTGCTGAATGCTTAATTTAGTTTCTCAAATATAGGACTGCTGCTTGCCTCAGTCGGCTCAAATGTCAATGATATTTATGTACAAAAAGCTATCTGGTGGTACATATGTATATTCTACCATTTTTGTTCCATACACTGTAACTGTACAAGAATCGAAAGTATAGTGATCAAGTTGATGAAATGGAATACAAAATAGTTTCTTCATTTTTATACACTATAAATAGCATCCACTCCCAGTAGCTATCACGTACTTGTAGCTCAATCACTCACAGAAAGCAAACTAGCTGCTGGGTATTCAATTCTAAGCAGATCGAAGAAGTAATGGAAGCTGGTGATCATCAAGAGGGAGCAGCGAGCTCATCATCCTCATCATCGAAAACTAGTGGCAGTTCCACAACTTCATCATCAACAACATCCTTCACTAGTGCACTGACTCTCTCCCAACTGGGGGATGCTCATGTGCCTCAACGCTATGTTCTCCCTCCTCCCCAACGACCAATTAATCCTTCTTATCCAAACCTTTCAACTCTTCCCATTCTTGACCTTTCCTCTTTGCAAAGTTCTTCTCTTAGGCCTCATGTCATCAACAATATTCAGACTGCTTGCAAGGAAACATGATTCTTTCAGGTATGCTAGCTCTTGTATATCTGCAACAACTGTACTATACTATACATATAAAACTACATAAACCAACTAATTAGATAAGAACAACGTACTATTTTCAAAAACTAAAACAATTTCTACTATGGCTTAAGGTACTTAATGAGTTAATGTAACTACATATATAGTATATTCTTTTTTTGATATAATGTTTATGAAACAACCTTCTTTTTACCCGTTTACGTACTATAATATTGCATGTATATGCTCACGTTATCATCGCTATCGTAGCCTCCAATATCCTTCCCCGTTGCAGCACGAAATCCGTTCATATGAGTGCAGAATTACTGGTAATAAGAGCGTAAATAGCCTCTACCTTGAAAGATTTATGCATCCATTTTTTCTTTATTAACCTAATTTCTGTACATTTTCATATGCTAACAAATACTGTTCCGAGTTTTTAGGTTATCAACCATGGAATCCCTCTTTCGGTGATGAAAGATGCCCTAAGTGCTGCAAAAGAGTTCTTTAACCTACCTGTTGAGGACAAGATTCTTTTAGGGTCTGATAATGTTCATGCACCTGTAAGATATGGAACAAGCATAAATCATGCTGTTGATAAGGTTCATTTTTGGAGAGACTTCATCAAGCACTACTCTCATCCTATCTCAGAATGGATCCATCTTTGGCCATCAAACCCTTCTTCTTACAAGTAAATAACGGCATTCCTTTTCAGCTCTTGATAATTTTTTTTTTCTATAACTTGCATTTATGCTTTCAATACATGAAGGGTCACAAGGTTGTTGTTGTGGAGAATCACCGCATCGCTGCAAAGGCTCACCATTTTGCAGAATATGACTAGTGTTTGGCTCAGGAATAAGAAATTTGGAAGTCTCAATGGCAATGATTTCTCAAATGGAATTAGTAACACTCCCGAAGCCTCTCAAATATGCAATAGCAAGTGTCATACTGCTCAAGTATGTTCTCAAAGATCTGCTCCTCGACAAGTTGTTGCCTCTGGATCTTATATGCAGTGTCAAATTTGCATGAAGTCAGGTCATAGTGCAGCTGAATTCTTATACAGGCATACATATTCTTCTCAGCAACCAACTCATATCCTTGATGCTAGTCAATTCCTCAGCCAAACGATAGTCATATTCTGCAAAATGGTGAGCCTTTACAGCGATGCAGTGATTCTCCGCAACAGCCTTGTGACCCTTCACATAAAATGAGCTCTACTAACAATGGAAATATCTTACAATCTGGTGCACATCCTTCTACTCATGTTGACGCATTTGGTAGCTAGTTAGCTAGTATGAACATACCAGTTAAGTACATTTAACCGAACATATGTGTTTCTAATACTTCTATATATATTTGATAGAGAGAAGATGCGAAACTATGCCATAGCTGTGCAAGTGTTACAACAGCAACTAATGGAGCTTGTTATAGAAAGCCTAGGGTTAAACCCTAATTAATTACATGATGAAGTTGAAAATGGCTCCCAGGTGATGGCTGTGAATTGCTATCCCAAATGTCCAGAGCCAGAGTTGGCACTAGGCATGCCTTCACAGTCAGATTACGGCTCCATAACAATTCTACTCCAAAGTTGTCCAGGGCTTCAGATCATGGACCAAAACAAGAACTGGATCTCAGTCCCCGACATTGAAGGAGCTCTGCTAGTTCAGATGGGAGACCAAATGGAGGTTCTGAGTAATGGCCAATACAAAAGTGTCGTTCACAGGGTGACTGTTAGTGATGAGAATAATAGACTTTCCATTGCAAGTCTCCATAGCCTTAGTTTGGATAAGAAGATAGAGCCTGCACCTATGCTTGTGGACAGTGAACATCCAAAGTCCTACAAAGAGTTCAGCTTCAGAGACTTTCTTGATTACATCACAAGCAATGATATCGTAAAGGGGAGGTACATTGATACGCTAAAAGAGAATCCATGAACTAATGAACAGATGTCTAAGATGGTCGATAGATTTAAGGAATAAGGGTTGCATATATGTATCGGGGGTACCGGTACTAGCTTCCATTTATTTTCGAACTAGCCCAACTGTTTTTTTTTTTTCCTTTTCTTTTTTCCTGATTTTTTTTTAGTATGTAACATATATAATATAAATAATTTGTTTACTAAAAGTTAATTGATACCAATTATCTCATTTATCTGTGTGTGTGTGCATATACATACATACATATATATATATGTGTGTGTGTGTGTGTTTATGTGCGTGTGTGTGTATATTCTTAAATTATATGCGAATCAAGTTAAGTAGTTAACTACTTACATTATTAATGAAGTTCTTCATCAAAAAGATTAATCACTTTAAACCTTCAAACATAAGGGGATGGCTTTAGCAAAAAAATGTCAAAAAACATTTGATTCTACACCAGCAAGTAACTTCTTTTTGAACTATAAATTACATGATATGGATCGATAGTAGTCCACTGTTTGATTCTTTTCCTTTTGTTTTGTGAGACGTTTCCAGTTTTTACACACAATCTTTTGGTCATATTTGCACATGAAAATAAAAAAATTTGAAATTTACTCTCATACCAATTTCATGATCTATAACTGTAAGAATTTGTCAGCAAAAAGAGTACATGATCATTATCATTACATGATTAATTGACAGAATAATTTCAGCATAATATTGTGCCTGATTTATAAATTCAACATCGGAAAACAAAAATACACTACAATTAATAATCGACATCAAAATCACAAAGTAGTTCATTGGTTTGATTTACTTCAACAATCTAAGAAAATAATAGAATTAAGTACATGTAATCTCTTTTGTGGATTTTCTCAAGAGTGAGGCTACTTACAGATTGCTCAAACTATCTAAAACATGCATGCCCACAAATCCTGAAGTCTCTGCACTCAGATGTTCTTCTTCTTCTTCTTCTTCTTCTTCTTCCTTGGTTTTGATTGGAGATCAACCCTCTGCCATCTCAGGGGTTATAGATCAGATCAGATATGAAGAACTTTGCTAAGAGCCGTAATGCGATGTGATGCTGAACGTGACCGTCCCTACGGGATATATCAATCTAACGGTGGGAATGCGCTATAGCCCTCAAAGATGTGAAGTAATGACCACAGATATTTTGAGTGGGATGCAATAGCATGTGAGCACTCGTAATGTCGTTTTGGTGTATTGGTTTTTGCTTACAAAATTCATAAAAGCCACAGTACATTCTCGACTACAACCTCAGGATAGATTATCAAAATCACTGCCCTCTTAAGGAACAAACTCAAATCTCTACTCTGTCACTTTGATGGTGTTTCACGTCGTTATACATAAGCAGACAGACGATATCTTATTGCACAAATATGATGCAATTAAGTTTCTCAATCAAGTATACATTGCACTCACGTCGTTATACATAATTAAACATACGATATCTTATTGCACAAATATAAAGCAATTAAGCTTCTCAATCAAGCGTTTTATAAATCTACGATTGGGTCATATAAGCCAACTACTAATTAAGGTGCTTGAACTACCTTTAAGAAACGATTTATACATGTTGAGGAAACAGAATATATCAATTGTTGTGTGACTGTATTCTATATTTTATACACATATAGATCGTACCAGAAATGTATATACGTCCTCACCTATACCAATCATATTACATTTGGTTTGAAGCTAGGAAAAGTACTTCTTTTATCTTTCCCATGAGCAACAAAACAGAAGGGAAATGAAATTTATTGAGAATTTTTCATTTCGATGTAAATAATGTAAGAAGACTTGTCCAGAATATTTGGAAAGTTGTAAAACTATTGTAACTAAATAATGTATAAAGTAATAAATTAGTGATTCGTTATGAGTTGGAATGAATAATTTTCTGACCTAAATCCCCTCTGTCCACAGGAAAATATTTTATCTCCTTTTGCTATCTCCCAAACACGAAAAAAGAACACCTTTTCCTATATTGTCGAATTCTTTTCATGAACTAAACGAGGCGTTAAAGATGTGCTTCATCATTCGTCTTAATTAGTATCAGGAATCCTCTATCATTTTTCAAGTCTATCAAAATGAATGGGCAGCGTCGATCTTTTAGTACGGACAATTGGTTCTGGTGTGAGTAATATAGCTAAGGTCGTCCTTGTGATTATTTGGCGGTCACTGCAAACAGAAAGGAGCAATGTGTCAATAGAACAGGCATTTCGGGGCCATGTTTCATTTGAACGTAAATGTAGCTTCCTAAATGCGTACCTGGTGACAACTATATCAAAATAGATTAGAAGCCAGACAAAGAGGAAATAATAGAAGCAAAAATTTTATATACATCTAATTTTAAAGAGTGGTTTTAAATAAAATTCACATAATATTCTTATTTGATAGACATCTGAAATGTATTAATTATGATAAATATTATGTCATGTTTTTTCTAAATTTTACACAATTGCCACCATTCAACTATACCATATTAATATAATAAATAAGCTTAATTCATGTTGTCTTAAATATCTTAATTATGAGTTTTTCTTCTAACACTAACATTTTTCAATCAATTTGCAAGAATCATGTAGTTTTCTTTATTTTTAGGAAAAAAAATCTAGATTAACCTATACATAAGGTAAAATATAATATAAATAATATATATGATCTAAATTTATACCATAAACCCTAAACCCTACACCCCACCCTAAACCCTACACCCTAAACCCTAAACCCTATATCTTGAACCTATACCCTAACTCTATACCCTAAACCCTATACCTCACTACCAGAAAATAGTTCTTGGCCGACGAAAAAAAATCGTCGTCCTGTTTAAAAATTTCGTCGCCTAAGTACTTAGGCGACGACATGTCGTCGGCCAAGAAGTCGTCGCCAGAAGTCCGTCGGTGAAGAACTTGGGCGACGAAATTTAATTCCGTCGTCGCCTAAGAGTAATTCTTAGGCGACGATACTAATTTCGTCGCCTAAAATATACCTATCGTCGCCCAAAAATATTCGTCGCCCAAGATTTAACACCTTGGCCGACGAAATTTTTTTCGTCGCTTAAGATCTTCTGAACTTGGGCGACGAAAATAAATATTTCGTCGCCTAAGATCACTACATCTTAGGCGACGATATTATTTTTTCGTCGGCCAAGGTGTTAAATCTTGGGCGACGATTTATAGATTTCGTCGCCTAAGATATATTTAAATTTTTTTTTAAAAAAAAATTAAATAATTATTTTAAATATATAAATAATGTTTTTTTAATTTTTGTCATTATTTTTTTTTTCGGCATTTCTTTAAAGTTTTCTAATATTAAAATTTAATTAAAACTAACACAAATTTATAAATTTATAAATAATTTATTACAAAAATTCTGCCTATGGATCGAGAAACCCAAAATCTATCTCATCATTCCCGTTCGGAGGGTCCTGAGGCGGCGGCTGGTCAGGCTGAGGAGGCTGCTGCTGAGGCTGGGGCCACTGAGGATGCCACTGAGGTAATGGTATAGGCGTAGGCATGGGCGGAAACGGCTGTCCGGCCGCAAGTGCAGACATGCAGGCAGTCATCCACTGTCCCATAGCCGCCTGGTTGGCATTGGTGACTTCATTCACCCGCTCCATATGCGCAGCATTGGAAGCCGCATATGATTCCGCCATCGCCGCCATCTCCCTCGCTCTTTGGGCTTCCAGCTCAGACTCTCTCGCTCTTTGGGCTTCCAGCTCAGACTGTAGGCTTGCGAACTGATCCTGTAGCCGAGTGGTCTGGCTGTTGCTGCTTGAGGCTCCGGCGGCTCCCTTGCGCTGAAATCCTGGCGTCGTCTTCAGGATCCCCTTTCCAGCGTCTCCCATACCCCGGCAGTAGTAGGTGTTGGAACGCTGCGCGAAGGCAGTGGCCATAATCCGCGCCCCAACGGTAGGATCTGAAGTGTCGATCCTGGACATGGCCTCTGACATGTCATCATCTGTCGTGCCCGGCCATGTGTCGTTCACCATGCCTCTGATGACATCTTGCTCCGCCTCCCTCACCCTCGCCTAAATGGATATATTATAAAAATATATTAATATACATTTAATAAAATGTAATTAAAATTAAAAATTAGTAAATATAAGGAACTTACAAGATCCTCCTCAGAATGAGGATATGCCCTCTGAAAGGTCCCCACATAGGGGTTCTCCTCTGGCCGCTCTCGCCGCACGTCGTCCATGATGGCCGAAAACGGCCTCGAACCGGCACGATGGTTGGTTGTGTTCTGTTGCCGGTTCTCAGCGTTCACCCGGGCGAGATGCTTTTTTAAAAAAAAAATATCGTTAGTAAATATTTAAAAACATACAATTATAATTAATTCACTAATTAAATATTCAAATTTGTTTACGAATTACCTGTTTGTGAGGGTCGTTGAACTGCGTGACAAGAAGCCACCGCCACTCGTACTCCCGATACTCGAACTCCTTCGGGGTACCCGAACGGTCGCTCCCGTACTTCTTCCAGTGTTCCCGGAGGTCGTGCTTCCACTCCTTGAACCTACATATACAAAAAAAATATTAATAATTTTATTAAAAAAATAAAATTTAAAAAATTTTTAAATAGCTAGAGGTACCTCTCCCTATGGGTCTTGTCCGCCCAGTCACGTCCCTCCTCGGGAACCACAAACCATTGCTGCATTACCACTTGTTAGTATTTTTTTCGATAATGAAATAATTTATTAGTTAAAAAAATAGTTAAAAAAAAGGTAATTTATTGAGTAAACTCACCGACATCGACTGATGGAGCATCTCCTTCACTCCATCAGGAACCTGGCTCCAGACTCCCCACAACATAGGGAGTCTGGAGCGGATGGTGCCTCCCGCGGCGCGCGTGTACCGGTTTCCCAACGCGGCGTCCACCGGTTTCCCGTTGGAAAACGGGATGGCGATCCGTCCAGCGGACTCGACCGCCCTATCGAGTCCCTTGTTGCTGACGGTGCCTCTCCTGTTCCGCCTTCTCGTTCCGGCGGCTGTGACATTGTGAATCAAATTTAATATTAATAATACATTTTTACAAAAAAAATTGTAAATCGAAAAAAAAGTAATAATAAATTACCTGAGGATGAGGCTGAGCCGACGGATTCGTCTATGTCCGCCTGCTCGGAGACCCTCACGGGATGAAGAGGCGTGGGAAACTCCCGGTAGATATAGGCCTCGTGCGGTGCCACATGCGGGAGCTGCTCCCGAATCGGTCGACCCTCCTCATCGACGCGAGGTATCGCTGGTATCGTCGGAGGAAGGAATAGGCCGGACGGCACCATAGGGACCCCGGATACCCGCCATCACCGTCGGTCGGGGACGACTGTGTGGGGGCGTCGCTGCGGGATCGCGACCGGCGAAGTATCTCTGGATGACGAGGAGCCGTCGCTGCGGGACCCGACTGCCCAGCAGAACCCGAGCCGCTCGCGCCACCCCTAAGCGCCGCATATCGGGACGTCAACTGCCACGGAAACCCGATCGACGGTGATTCCGACGGGTTGTTTGAGGTACCGTCCGAGCCGTCTTGTCCAGAAGTTCTTCTCTTGGCCATCCTGTTTAAAATAACCATAAATTTATTAAAAATATTTTGCGAACTTATAATTAAGTTCACAAAAATAAAGGCTCGATAAAATTCGAAAAATTTATCAACAATAATAGCACAAATAAAATTTAATAATTATTATAGGATTTATTATTTTTTTTATTCACATAACAAATTATTTACATTAATAAGGGCTTATTATATCACAAAAATTAATTTACGAATATTTACATCCTTACTCAAAAATATTCCATTATTTCTTACAAACCCTAAACCCTAAATAAACCCTAAACCGTAAACTCTAAACCCTAAATAAACCCTAAATTATTTAATCATTTACAATCCTAAACCGTATACCCTAAACCGTAAACCGTAAACCCTAAACCGTACATCACAATTTACAATTATCACAACAACAACAATTTACAATTATCACAACAACAACAACAACAATTTACAATTTACAATTTACAATTATCACAACAACAACAACAACAACAATTTACAATTATTATAACAACAAAAACAATTAAAATCAATTTAGGGTTTTAGGGTTATACCTTAAATTGTGGGTCGACGTCGGGGTCGGGAATTGGAATTGGGGTCGGGGTCGGGGTCGGAGAGAGGGAGAGAGAGAGGGCAGAGAGAGGATTTTCGGAGAGAGGGAGAGAATATGCTTGGCGGCTGAAGAAATGGTTAGGGTTTCCGAATTTTTGCCTTTTATAGTGGCGTTCTTGGGCGACGATTTTGTAAAAATCGTCGCCCGCCTTTTTTCAAAATCGTCGGCCAAGAGTATCTTGGCCGACGATTTCAAAATCGTCGCCCGCCTTTTTTTAAAAATCGTCGGCCAAGAGTATACTTGGGCGACGACATTCTTCACTATAAATATCGTCGCCCAATATTAAGAAAATCGTCGGCCAAGATAGTATATTTGGGCGACGACATTCTTCACTATAAACATCGTCGCTCAAGATGAAGAAAATCGTCGGCCAAGATAGTATACTTGGCCGACGAGATTCTTCATTATAAATTTCGTCGCCCAAGAGTTCTATCATAAAATTCAGACTATTCGACCCTCCAAATCACGTAATCTGGCCGGACCTTCAACTGAGAATAGTTTCCGATCGACGAGACTCTTACGGGGCTATAAAAATTTGGTAAAAAATAAATAACCGGGATAGGGCTACCACTAGGCAGAAATAAATGTGTTTCGTGCGACCGGAACAACCGGCACCGAAACTTTACCGGAATATCTTCATTTTTCACGGGTTGACGTATTTCACCGTTCTGGTCATATCTTATTTCACGACTTTTTTGCGTTTGAGGCCTCTACGTATACGTTGTCTTCAAAACGACACTTAAACTAAACACTTATATAAAAAAGTTATACAACATTAGTACATATAACGTGAGTTTATTGATCGGAGAAGAGGAACTGAAAACCGACCGTCAGATTTGACCAGCATAACGAATTACGGAGGTGGAAAAAAATTCAGCTCCATCTGACAAAGATAAGGGCTCGATCCGTCCGGTCAATCGGCGCGGTCAAACCCCTAAATGGACGGAAACGGCTATTCGACCCTCCAAATCACGTAATCTGGCCGGACCTTCAACTGAGAATAGTTTCCGATCGACGAGACTCTTACGGGGCTATAAAAATTTGGTAAAAAATAAATAACCGGGATAGGGCTACCACTAGGCAGAAATAAATGTGTTTCGTGCGACCGGAACAACCGGCACCGAAACTTTACCGGAATATCTTCATTTTTCACGGGTTGACGTATTTCACCGTTCTGGTCATATCTTATTTCACGACTTTTTTGCGTTTGAGGCCTCTACGTATACGTTGTCTTCAAAACGACACTTAAACTAAACACTTATATAAAAAAGTTATACAACATTAGTACATATAACGTGAGTTTATTGATCGGAGAAGAGGAACTGAAAACCGACCGTCAGATTTGACCAGCATAACGAATTACGGAGGTGGAAAAAAATTCAGCTCCATCTGACAAAGATAAGAGCTCGATCCGTCCGGTCAATCGGCGCGGTCAAACCCCTAAATGGACGGAAACGGCTATTCGACCCTCCAAATCACGTAATCTGGCCGGACCTTCAACTGAGAATAGTTTCCGATCGACGAGACTCTTACGGGGCTATAAAAATTTGGTAAAAAATAAATAACCGGGATAGGGCTACCACTAGGCAGAAATAAATGTGTTTCGTGCGACCGGAACAACCGGCACCGAAACTTTACCGGAATATCTTCATTTTTCACGGGTTGACGTATTTCACCGTTCTGGTCATATCTTATTTCACGACTTTTTTGCGTTTGAGGCCTCTACGTATACGTTGTCTTCAAAACGACACTTAAACTAAACACTTGTATAAAAAAGTTATACAACATTAGTACATATAACGTGAGTTTATTGATCGGAGAAGAGGAACTGAAAACCGACCGTCAGATTTGACCAGCATAACGAATTACGGAGGTGGAAAAAAATTCAGCTCCATCTGACAAAGATAAGGGCTCGATCCGTCCGGTCAATCGGCGCGGTCAAACCCCTAAATGGACGGAAACGGCTATTCGACCCTCCAAATCACGTAATCTGGCCGGACCTTCAACTGAGAATAGTTTCCGATCGACGAGACTCTTACGGGGCTATAAAAATTTGGTAAAAAATAAATAACCGGGATAGGGCTACCACTAGGCAGAAATAAATGTGTTTCGTGCGACCGGAACAACCGGCACCGAAACTTTACCGGAATATCTTCATTTTTCACGGGTTGACGTATTTCACCGTTCTGGTCATATCTTATTTCACGACTTTTTTGCGTTTGAGGCCTCTACGTATACGTTGTCTTCAAAACGACACTTAAACTAAACACTTGTATAAAAAAGTTATACAACATTAGTACATATAACGTGAGTTTATTGATCGGAGAAGAGGAACTGAAAACCGACCGTCAGATTTGACCAGCATAACGAATTACGGAGGTGGAAAAAAATTCAGCTCCATCTGACAAAGATAAGGGCTCGATCCGTCCGGTCAATCGGCGCGGTCAAACCCCTAAATGGACGGAAACGGCTATTCGACCCTCCAAATCACGTAATCTGGCCGGACCTTCAACTGAGAATAGTTTCCGATCGACGAGACTCTTACGGGGCTATAAAAATTTGGTAAAAAATAAAGACCCGGGATATTTATTTTAATTATTCAAATGAAATTTAAATGTGTTTTATTTTATTTTAATTATTCGGATTAATATTGGCCGACGAAATTAGGCTAATTCGTCGGCCAAGATTATACTTGGGCGACGATATTTGTTAAAATCGTCGCCCAAGAGTAAAAATAAAAATTTAATATAATGAAATTTAAATGTTCTTTATTTTATTTTAATTATTCGGATTACTTTTGGCCGACGAAATTAGGCCAATTCGTCGGCCAAGATTATACTTGGGCGACGATATTTGTTAAAATCGTCGCCCAAGAGTAAAAATAAAAATTTAATATAATGAAATTTAAATGTGTTTTATTTTATTTTAATTATTCGGATTAATATTGGCCGACGAAATTAGGCTAATTCGTCGGCCAAGATTATACTTGGGCGACGATATTTGTTAAAATCGTCGCCCAAGAGTAAAAATAAAAATTTAATATAATGAAATTTAAATGTTCTTTATTTTATTTTAATTATTCGGATTACTCTTGGCCGACGAAATTAGGCTAATTCGTCGGCCAAGATTATACTTGGGCGACGATATTTGTTAAAATCGTCGCCCAAGAGTAAAAATAAAAATTTCTTTACAATGAAATTTAAATGTGCTTTATTTATTTTAGTACAAACATATTCTTTTAGTATACAAACAATTACAAAGCTAAGGCTCAATTATAACTAAGCTAAGGCTCGTAATCTGAGTCATCCGATGAGTCTTCTTCGGTATCGGAATTAATATCTGGTAATCTATGCCTTAATTCGTCGTCAGAGTCGTCGTCTGTTTCTTCATTTGGATCAACATCAATAAAGGTTGAATCTTCGTCACGAATTCTGAGCACTCGACCATGTTTAACATTATTTTGACGAACAGTAGCTACATCATGAATACCTACTGCGTTCGGCTCCTGGTACGCATCAGCCTCTGGCCCTGGAATGGTCACTCCAAGTGTAGCCGCCCGGTAAATGTTTCGAGGATGCACAATGTTCGCTATTTTCCACGCGTCACCCCTGGCGAGGTCATCAAGATAAAACACTTGTTTTACCGATGTCGCAAAAACAAACGGGTCATCTTCGTAGGCGCTTGTAGCAGTGTTGACCGATAAATTGCCGTACTGATCCATCTTCATGCTCTGTGCGCCTGTATCAAACCATCTACACTTGAACAGATGCACTTTCATGCCTTCCGCATAAACCAGTTCGACCACTGAATGGAGAACACCGTAATAGTCAAGGCCATGACCTTTCGCCATCACCCCAGAAT
The DNA here is from genome assembly GCA_034370585.1 of Fragaria x ananassa. Lineage (NCBI taxonomy): Eukaryota > Viridiplantae > Streptophyta > Magnoliopsida > Rosales > Rosaceae > Fragaria > Fragaria x ananassa. The sequence goes on along the minus strand of CP139750.1, from coordinate 10,111,068 downwards.
TCTGTGTTCTTCGTCTGCTGTCTCTCTCTTCAGATACAAATTTCACGCCATTTACTGTGCAAGTGGGATAAACTCTAGCCCGTTGCGGTTGCATCGCAAGAAGTAATAGTTCGTGCGACCAGTTTGGATTATCATCAGATTTTATCATGTCCATCTGTAACGGATATTGAACTGTAAATATCCGAAAATGTATGCAATAGAAAATAATTACATATATATATATATATATATAACAGGGAAGATTAAATTACGTACCCAGGTGCGAAAATAATTTGCGAACGTCATGTTGTGGTACTCGAGATCACCATCAACTTCCGGAAAATTTAGGTGCAACTCTTTCCAATATTTAACTTCTTCACAATTGATTAGTACCCACTAGTGCGCTATGGCTATCTCTTCATCCGACAATGCATACTCGGCGGACAGTCGTGCTCCACCAACTTCGACATCACTGGAAACTATAGAGAGATTGAACCGCGGCGCATGTTCCTCCATGGCTTGCGGAGCTCCCAACGACGCTCCTAAATACAACTTCATGTAGGTGACGCATTCATGCGCAATATATGCTTCAGCTATACATCCTTCAGGCGCGGATTTATTAGTGACATAATCTTTGTACTCACCAAGTTGCCTGTAAATATAAGATTGCAAACTATACGTTATGGTTATTGAACATGTACGTACATATATGTATTCTGGAGATGTAAGTGAATAAAACATACCTTTCCATGGGATACATCCAAGTGAAGTGTACTGGACCGGTAAGCAACAATTGCTGGGGAAGATGGATCATCAGGTGAGGCATTATATCGAAAAAATTTGGCGGAAAGATCCTCTCGAATTTACACATGATGTATATGATGTCTGCCTGCATTTCCCGGAGATCGGATTTTCTCACTTCCCTTGTGCATAACTTCATGAAGAATCTTGACAGCGCTACTAACGGCTCCACAACCTGGCCAACCACACATCACAAATTTAATATAAAATCCATTTACGACAGGTTAACCGTAATTTTAACCACAAATTTACCTGACGGTGAAGGAACGGTCGAATGAAAACAGGGAAGAGACGTTGTAGCAGAATATGACAGTCATGACTCTTCAAGCCGTATATCTTATTCTCCCGCAAGTTCACACACCGGGCTATATTTCCTGCAACGCCTGAGGGATACGTCACACAACTCATCCACCTGAAGATCTGGGTCTTCTGATCAGGCTTCACGGTGTAAGGAGCCCAAGGCATCTTTTTCTTCCCCTCTTTCAGCCAAAGATGTTTTCTGATTCCCATTTTCTTAAGATCAACGCGTGCCTTAGGACCGTCTTTCGTCTTCCCCTCCAAGTTGAGCACTGTACCTACCACACTGTCGCAGACATTCTTCTCTATGTGCATCACATCTAGGTAGTGCCTGATCAACAGCGTACTCCAGTACGGGAGTTCCCAAAATATGCTCTTATGTGTCCAGAATTTGTACCTGTCTGGTCTTTCAGGTATTCTGGCCACAATATCGGGATGATTGCTGAGCTGCCCAAAATCATACTCATCCAGCACTGCTAAAATCTCTTCCCCCGACCATCTATGCGGCTCCACACCTCTCTCTTCGGTCCCATCAAATGCCCCGGTATCTATCCGCCAGGGGTGATCATGTGGTAGGTAAGCACGGTGACCCATCCGGACTATCTTGTTGCAATGATTGCTGCACCCCTGGGAGCTAAGGCACTCAGGACAAGCCTTGTATCCCCTAACAACGTTGCCGGACAACATCCCACGTGCAGGAAAATCACTGATGGTACCAACAATCATGGCATGCATCTGGAACATCTCCTTTTTGTGGGAGTCATAAGTGGGATGACCAACCTCCCAAAGCAATTTACACTCTTCAATCAGCGGTCTCATATACACATCGAGACACTTCCCTGGATAACAACAACAACCACAACAAATTCAGATAACGACTATATATGACCAACAATATAGAACAAAAACAATAAATGGAGAGGTGTTGAACCAACAGCAATATATACAATATGAAGGGAAAGTAGATACCTGGATAACCGGGCCCCGGAATCAACAAGGTCAACATGTTGTATTCCTTCTTCATGCACATCCATGGAGGAAGGTTGTAAGGCACCAAAATGACCGGCCATATACTGTACGAAAGACTCATGGTCCCAAAAGGGTTGAACCCGTCGGATGACAGCCCGAGCCTCACATTCCTCACCTCTGAAGCAAAATGAGGAAACTCCCTGTCTATATGCTTCCACGCCTCCCCGTCAGCAGGGTGTACCATGAGGTCTTCGTCATGCACCTCCCTCACAGCGTGCCATCTCATAGCTTCGGCCGTCTTTGAAGACATATACAACCGCTCCAGCCTATCCCTCAACGGGAAATAGCGAAGTACCTTAACAGGTTTCCTGTTGCCTGCGGGAGTCCGCTTATACCTGTCGGTCCCACATACCGGACAACGATGAAGGCCTTCAAGGTCATTACCGTCTGCATCTTTACCCCAGAATAGAACGCAGTCATATCTGCATGCATGGATCTTGATGTAGGAAAGCCCGAGATCTCTCAAGATACGACGGACCTTATGATGCGTGGTGGGATGACGATGACCGTCGGGCAGGAGCGAAGCAGCGTACTGTAGATACCTATCAACAGCCGTCACGGTCGATTTTGTGTCAACCTTGATATGCATCACCTCCATCACACACTGAAGAACGGTCTTCTCATGACCTGGGCACAGAGGGGTCTGTTGGAAAGCAATAAGTCTGTTGTACTTGGCTATACCGGCAGTGTTGACACCTCTAGGGACGGCCTGCATCGGCGCCTGAGGAATGTGCTGTCGTTCAGGGCATACACCGCTGTCATGAGGAAACATGTCGTTGATGAAGGTCGTTGTTGGATCGTTGGATGTACTGCCCGTCTCATCAAACTGTCCATGATCATGCGGGCGTGATGAGGTTTCACCGTGATATATCCAACATGTGTAACGTTCCCAGAATCCGTTACTCTTCAGGTGGTCCCATACTGTCCCCAACGGAAATCGATGCATATCACTGCGACACTTACACATCTTGCACGGGCAATAGAACATGCCACTCCCGTCAGCATTGCCCTGCGCATATTGCATAAAATCCCAAACTCCTTCAGCATATTTTCTGTGATATCTTGGAAGAGAAATCCAACTCTTATCCATATCCTGAAAATAACACATATATATATCAATATTTAATGAACATATCTTTTATATATATATATATATATTAATGTAATACAACATACTAATTATTAATTATATATATCTAGTTCGAGCGGATTCCGTGGTTTCAGAAGGCAAGTGTCAATGTCACGGAGGGAGAACCCCCTACAGGAACCAGGCAGGACTCGTTTGTGATCACGGAGGCGAACCCCTATCGACCCCTTCACCGAGAAGAGTGGTCAGTTTGTGATCTTGAGATCCAGTTAAACAAACCTGTGAACCATATCTATGACAAAACGGCCCCTTACTCAGCTTGGAACAAACTCTATGCATATATATATATATATCATTAATTCAACTCAAATAAAACTGAAAATCAATATATATATATGCATATATATGTACGTACCTGGGAGTAGCTCTACAAACTATGTATGGACAAATTTCCACAACACCGAACGATTTGAAGAACTAGAGAAATTTATGTTTAAAATTTTCAAAGTTCTCATTCTTCTATCCCGCCTCACAATATATAGAAGAATCTTGGGCGACGAAATATTTGAGTTTCGTCGCCTAAGAATGAAAAATCTTGGGCGACGAAATATCTCAGTTTCGTCGCCTAAGGATAAAAAACTTAGGCGACGAAATAAATATCTTAGGCGACGAAATATTGTTTCGTCGCCCTAGTTTCTCTCTTAGCCGACGAAATGTATTCTTAGGCGACGATTTTATTTTCGTCGTCTAAAGTTGGACTTTAGGCGACGATTTTTTTCCCTTGGGCGACGAAAAAAAAAATCGTCGCCTAAGTTCCCTCTTAGGCGACGAAAAAAAAAATCGTCGCCCGGTTTTTTTTGTTTCGTCGCCCAAGACCCATTTTCTGGTAGTGCCTTAACCCTATACCCTAAACCCAATTTTAAGTTTCTTCGTTTTAAGTATATTATCATATCATGCCTTACATAATAGGTACATTAGAAACGTAAGTAGTAGAGAGTAAAATGTTCTCTCGATTAAGATGAGAAATGATACAATAATATTGTAGACATACAAAATTTAACGATAGTAATAGTCGTTGAATAATCCAAGCAAATACGTGGCTCGTGAGTCAACAAGACTAGAAAGCTGTCGGAAATAACACGTGACAACGTGGAAATGGTCGGCCGACAACAAAACCTTAAATCCCGATTGAAATCAATTATCAAATATTGATTAATGACCATGTATCAATTAAATTAATTGGACATCCCCAAATTGATTGGTGATGGTTTGCCGGCGGACAATGGACTTCACGAGGCGAACCGCATCTCGCATAGACATAAATAAAGGAGAGACGATTTGCATCTCGCATAGACATAAATAAAGGAGAGGCGAACCACATCTCGCATATACATAAATAAAGGAGAGGTGAACCGCACTTCGCGAGGCGAACCACATTTCGCATAGAAATAAATGAAGGCGAGGCGGACCGACCTTCTCGAGGCGAGCTGGACCTCGCGAGGCGAACTGAACTTCGCTAGGTGAAATGACTTCGCATAGAAGTAAACAGTGGCGAGGCGAAATGACTTCGCACGCGTATAATTACATGAACGCGAGACTAGATGGCTCCGCGCGAGTAGATTTACATAGGCGAGGCGAGATGGCCCGCGGAAGGCACTTCGCGAAGAAGCTAGACGACAGAGTTCGCATGTATGCCTGGATGTAAGTCCGTGAGGTGGGACCAGAAATCACCGATTGCTTGGAAATCAAGGTTCCTCGCGGGATACTTTCCTTACCTGCGAGATGGCTCGCCCTTTACCGAAGATCTTGATCAAAACAGGACATTCAATCTAAAGCGATCTGGGCTGAGAGAAAATGGATCCTTAAAACCCATCTGACAAAACACAACTATTTCACGCCTCCTCCTCACTCACACTCATCGCCAGAAACACAATACCCGACTACACCCCTCTGATCGCCGTAGAGCCCATCGGAGACCCCCTCCATCCACCGACCGCAGCCCCAGCGATTGGACCGTAGCCGCATTGATCTGACCGCAACCACATCATCCCGACCGTAGCCGCATCGACTCCACTGCGTCGGTCTCCTCCTCTCATCGCCACCACATCAGTGCCGTTGTTGACTTCGTCGCTTCTCCCACCGTCTGTCTCCGACCTCGCTGATAATGTCGTCGGATTTCCACTCCCAAGTCTGGACCCGTGTTGTCTCCAAAAAAAGTATAGCGTTCTCAGTCCTTATACCCCCTGCTGCGATGAATTTTGGGAAGAACCCGTGTTGAATTTTGGTATGAATTTCTTAATCCTTATACCCCCTGATGTATGCATTCATAATTGACTAAATACATGATGTATGTCTGTATGTTTCTTGAAATTAGTTTGAATTGTTGCTGCAATGAGAGGTGTTTCTGTGATGAATAATGAAGCTGGTTTAGCACATGCTTAAATTGATTTTATTCATTTTGTTAGGCTGCTAGCATTGTAGGAGTTCTTGTTCCGCAGACGGGTTCATATATACATGTTGCTTTCCCTGTTATAGTTTCTTGTTAGTGTAGCTATAACAATTGTGTGTTATTCATGTGCAAGACCATGTTTTTTGGGAAGAGGAAGGACCGAGCCACTAAGGCCAGTGCCTTGATGGAGTATATACGGCAGAGCGTCGGCTCAGCAGGTAGTAGCAGCGAGCCTACCCCCATGCCGGCTGGGACAGTACCACCAGGGGCTCCCCCTTTGATCGTGCGGCCCCCTCCCGTTGACAGTAGTTTAGCGTGATCTCCATCATCTACACCGACGCTCGAATCTTCAAGATGCATCGTCGGCAGTAGTTTAGCGTGATCTCCATCATATCCTCAGTTGAAAGTTAGAAGCCCAACATGTAAATTAAGCATGCGCGCCCTAGGGTGTCTGCTTACTACTACTTCCTTTTTTTTGACTTTTCAAGTGCTTATGTTTTGTATGTATATTAATTGTAGCTCCGGCCCCGAAAAGAAGCGGGGTTTATGTTCTGGAAAGAAGGCGGATGATATCGTTGCAGTAACGGGGCAGAAGAGATCAAGCTGGAGTATTGCCCCCGTGTAAAAGGCCCTACCGTGAGGGGGGTAACAGCTTATTAACACATGATATCGGTTCCGCCATACAGAGTCTGGTGGGAATGAGGACAAAGACGTTCTACGACCTTGATCAGGAGGAGAAGTGGAAGGTGTAGAATGCAATGTCGGTAAGTAACACTGAAAATAGTTTAAAAAGTAAATTTACTTAATTACATAAGTTTATTTTATTTTTCAGTTCTTAACAAGTCTTTTTTATTTATTTGTTACTTAGACAAAGTATGAGTGAGATGAAAATGATGAGCCAATGTTTAATTGGATACTGAAGAGGGCACATGAGAGGTACAATGACTGGAAGTACCAGTGTCACAAAGCTTATCTGAGGGAATGGGCCTCTGGGATGCCTTCAGATTTCATTGGGAGAGAGGACCGGTGGGAGTTTCTATGCTCTCACTTCGAGTCAGATACGTTTTCGGTGATTATTTAAATTACTTTTATTTTTTATTTTTAAAAATTACCTTCATTGTTTCCCTTGTATTTTACTAATCTATTTAATATTTTTTCGTGTATTAGAGACTCTCTTTGGCAAACAAGCGGAACCGTGGGGAGAAGACTATGCACCACCATACGGGGTCTTCTCCTATAATCTACCCAATGGAGGAACTCAGAATATAATGGGAGGAACTTCCAATTATCAAAGGTTTTGAGAAGACCTATGTTAGAGCTGGTGATGAAGCTACACCGCCAAGCATTATGTAAGTGTCTTTCCTTTTACTATTTTATTGTTTGATGCATGCACTTATGAAGTTTATTATGCAAAATGTAAAGTTTATTAAGTACACATAAAATGAGCTATCTGTAAGTTATATTTGGTTATTGGTTCTTGTTTCTGCATAATGTCAAGTTAGCGCTTAATTGATGTATTTTAGATGCAGAATGACATGGTTGATGAGGTCAATAGGCGAAAGGATGTATTTAAAAAACAACACCTTGACGCGACGGTGGAGGAGATTGTGGAGAGTGTTCAGTCCCAACAAATTAAGGTTTGGGTACGGTGTTGAAAACTCAGAAATGAAAGAAGATCAGAGGGATGGGACGAGCAGGCGAGCGAGACTTGAGCCATTCTTCAAATGGCTCCACTTCACGTAGTCATCCTCATAAAGTTGATGAGCAACAACTCCTAGAGCTGCAGGAGCACTATGAGCAGAGACTAAAAGAATCAGAGGAGCGTGCCCAACAAAAATATCAGGCGGCCGAACGGAGTGCCCTGCACCCAGAGTCTATGTATAGTGCTATGCAGTTCTAGTTTGCCGTCATATATGAGCGCCTAGGTATGTCACCTTCTCCTCCTCCAGTTGTTTTTCCTCCTCCACATGTTTTCTCACAAAACAACGGTGATCTAGGCGACATAGGAGTAGACGAGAATGTCGTTTGGCATTATTGATTATGTATATATGAACATTAATGTAATTTGTCCATATATGAACATTAATGTAATTTTTCCATCTAGCTAGTTATCATGATCAATAAATGAATATTTTTTCCAAATCCAATGCTTCCGGTATATATGTATATGTATGTGTTTGATTGGAATTACTGATATGTAATTTTTTGAAACAGTGAATAAGGTAATTTACACAAAAATAACATTTTTCGCAGTAAAAAAAATGACTTACGCGACTGAAACCTCACATTCCGTCGCCTAAGATATAACACCTAACCGACGGACACAAAAATATTCGTCGACTAAGAAATGATATAAATTCGTCGGTTTAGATACTTACCGACGAATATTCCGTCGCTTAAGAACGGAAAAAGATTCGTTGGTAAAAATATTTACCGACGAACTATTCGTCGCCTCAGAACAGAACAATATGCGTCGGCAAACATAATTACCGATGCATATTCCGTTGGCTAGGAAACATTCCGATTTGTCGTGGAAGAAACATTCCGACAAATATCTTCCGTCGACAAGAATTCCTATCGACGAATCTTGTTGTCGATGAGGTAGCAATAGATTAGTCGGGTAGCATAGTTCTTAGTTGACGCGCCGTTTAATTTTCGTCGCCTAAGTATCTACCTCACGCTACTTAGGCGACGAAACTTAGATGACAGACTGTACGTCTGCTAAGATCCTAGGCGACTGATATTCTGTCTTAGGCGACGAATATGTTCTGTCGGCTAAGACCGATTTTCCTATAGTGAATGGTACCATTCAGTTTAAGTCAAGGCCTTTGTATATGAAGATTGTTGATGACCTGCCAACGTCTGTGTACAAAGGCTGGAGAAGCCTCTGTTTCCTTGTGAGAAATTTTTAGCAAGAAAATTTTCACCATCAGATTCCTTTGTGTTTTCAAACCATAGCTAGGTACGTGGATTCTCCTTTTTTTGAGAACACGTTGTGTACTTTGTTTTCGTGTATATTGTTAACTCGGATTCTTCTACTGTTGCTGTTTTTATAGCTGAGCAAAAGTACAATTTAACAACATTGATGGAGAAAAGGATCCGCCAGATGCTTTGTACTTTTAAAGGTCAAGACGAGAGGAGCTCATACCGGTTGTGTCGGCTCTATGTATACCATTGCTGTCTATTGGCAAGGATCTCTGGTACATCCCCTTTGCCTTTTGCTCTATGTACACCTCGCCTTTCCTTCTTTTTTTTTTTCTTCGTCTTCTTTTTTCTAAATCTTTATTTTCTGTCGATACCGTAAGAATGATGTCGGTAGAGTCAACCAAGAGAAAAAACCTGGGAGTAGTATATGATGACTTGGCGGATCGTAATGTTTGGCACAAAATCCGGGACCAAGGCGCGATCGGGAGTAGTATATGATGACCTGGGAGTAGTATATGATGACTTGGCGGATCGTAATGTTCCGGTCAACGAATTTTTCTCTTATTTTTACCTCGTGCTAGCCCTATACCGGGTATTTTTTTTGTTTTTATAGCCCCGTAAGCGTCTCGTCAATTGGAAACTATTCTCAGTTGAAGGTCCGGCCAGATTACGTGATTTGGAGGGTCGAATAGCCATTTCCGTCCGTTTAGGGGTTTGACCGCGCCGATTGACCGGACGGATCGAGCCCTTATCGTTGTCCTATGGAGCTGAATTTTTGCCCACCCACGTAATTCATTATGCTGGTCATATCTGATGGTCGGTTTTCAGTTCCTCTTCTCCGATCACTAAAATCACGATATATGTACTAATGTTGTATAACTTTTTTATGTGTTGAGTTTAAGTTTCGTTTTGAAGACAACGTATACGTAGAGGTCTCAAACGCAAAAAAGTCATGAAATAAGATATGACCGGAACGGTGAAATACGTCAACCCGTGAAAAATGAAGATATTCCAGTAAAATTTCGGTGCCGGTTGTTCCGGTCAACGAATTTTTCTCTTATTTCTACCTAGTGCTAGCCCTATCCCGGGTATTTATTTTTTACCAAATTTTTATAGCCCCGTAAGCGTCTCGTCGACTAGAAACTATTCTCAGTTGAAGGTCCGGCCAGATTACGTGATTTGGAGGGTCGAATAGCCGTTTCCGTCCGTTTAGGGGTTTGACCGCGCCGATTGACCGGACGGATCGCGCCCTTATCGTTGTCCGATGGAGCTGAATTTTTTCTCACCCGCGTAATTCGTTATGCTGGTCATATCTAACGGTCAGCTTTCAGTTCCTCTTCTCTGATCATCAAAATCACGATATATTCTGAATTTTATGATAGAACTCTTGGCCGACGATTTTCTTCATCTTGGGCGACGAGATTTATAGTGAAGAACATCGTCGCCCAAGTATGGTCTTAGGCGACGATGTTCATAGTTTTGGGCGACGAGATTTATATTGAAGAATATCGTCGACGAGATTTTCTTCATCTTAGGCGACGACTTCAAAAAATCGTCGCCCAAGATTATCTTAGGCGACGAAATTGAAAAAACAGGGCGATGATTTTTCTAAAATCGTCGCCCAAGAACGGCAATATCACTAGCGGATTATAGATCTTAGCCGACGGAAAAATTAACTTCCGTCGGCTAAGATTTTCATAGCCAACGAACCTAGTTTCGTAGGAAGGGTGAACAGATCCGTCGGCTATGATTTTCTTATCCGACGGAAAATTTTGGACGGGAATTTCCGTCGGTTAAGTAAATCTTAGTCGACGGATAACTCATGTCGGTAAGTATTCGTCGGTTAAGATGTTTTAAGTCGACGTAAACATCTTCCGTCGACTAAGAAAAATAATCCGTCGACAAAGTAAGACTAAGTCGACGGAAAATTCCGTCGGTTAAGAAGATAAAGCTGAATTATTCTCTGAGCACGCGCAGAAGGAATCTTCAGCGATTTTCAACGTACCCAGCTCGGCACAGAATATATCATTCCTGCAAAAACCTCCTTCTCTATCACCTGCTCTAAATAAAACACCTCTCGACGTCGCCGAAACACCTCTCGCCATGAATTGAAGTTCAAGCAACTAATCTAGCTAGCTAGCATTTTGATCATTGGTACATATTCTTCAACCTTTACATTTTCGACGGAATTCAGTTCACCGGTCATATTTTCCGGCGACTCTCCGGCTATATTCGTTTAATTTGTATTTTTATTGTGTGTTTGTGTGTGTGTGTATATATACATATATACGATTAATTATATATATATGGTTTGATTAATATATTCTATATATATTAATTGTGTGTGGATTATTGATTATATATATATGCATGTATACGTATATTTCGTATATATATATATATATATATGGATGTATATATATGTGTGTGAATTTTTAATTTGTTGATTGTATATATTAATTTTGTTTATGCAAATCATATATGTATATATATATAGATTATATTATATATGTTGTAGCAGAAAATGATGATGTTTATTAAATCAATGTATGTATATAGATATATATATATATATATATATTATGTATGTGATTAATGTATTCGATCATTATCTTTTTTTATGTAAATCATGATGTGTATTAAATGATCGATATTTTGATGATGATATTTTCGTGGTGACATATTAAAACAATATTTATTTTCATGATAATATTTTCGTTTATGATCGATTATATTAAATTTGTGTTTGAAATCATATATATATATATTTCATTTTGTTTATGCTTACATTAAATTTTTTATTTTCAATTTGTGCTTAGATATATTTACTCATTTATTTTCGTGATGATATCGATATTTTCATGCATATATATATATATATGGTCTTAAATCAAATATTTGATTTGATGATGTTTTTGTTTAAATCAGTTATTTTCGTCACATTATGTTTTTGTGGTGAATACGTACCGTTGTTTACGTGAGCGCGCAGTATTTTTATAGTTAGATTTTTCATTTCCCCTTTTATTACAGGTTACAACATGGCCGACAGGAGCTGGATGCAGTTACATAGAGGGCATCCTCGATACATGAGAGGAATTTTTGAATTTATCGAGTTTGTTCGTGGCAAGACTTCTCCTGGACAACTTTTCCACATTTGTCCATGCGGAAAATGTCGCAACAGATCTGCCAATTCTGTAACTTTTGAGGACATGTATGTTCACCTGTCACAATACGGTATTTGTCCCAGTTATATCACTTGGACATGGCACGGCGAAGCAAGTGAACATATGCCCACACTTGTAGATATTCAAGCACAACGTAACCAGGGCGAGTCTTCCTCTAGTGCCAATTTCGGGGACCCTGGTGTGATGAATTTCTTAAACGATGCATTTCCGTCCGCCTCAGCATACGATGGAAGTGTTCCACAGGACAACAACAATACAACCTTCCCTGATGTCTCCCAGGTCGGCAGTAGTGGCTATGATAGTTACAACAAGCTTATGCAGCAAGCACAGACACCACTGTACCCCGGAAGTGAGCATACTGTATTGGAAACTGTCAGGAAGCAGATGAGTATCAAAAAGAAGAGGAACAAGACCGTTGCTTGTTTTAACGATGACATTGCACTTCTGAAGGAGTTGCTTCCTGCTGACAACAACTGTCCAGAAAATTATGACAAGGTCAAAAGCATCTTGAGTGAGTTCGGTCTTGAGTACATCAAGATAGATGCATGCGTCAATAACTGCATCCTATACTACAAAGGTTATAAGGACGCATTTGAGTTCCCACACTGCTATGAGCCGAGGTATGAACCACACGCTCGTTCTAGACAGACAAACCCCATTCCTAGGAAGGTTCTTCGCTATTTCCCATTGGGTCCTCGTCTACAACGTCTCTACATGTCTTCACATACGGCCAAGCATATGAGATGGCACTACGAAAGGCACCAGCAAGAGCCGGATAGGCCTAGAGTAGATCCGGATAATCTCACACACCCCGCAGACGGGGAGGCTTGGAATCACTTTGACCGTTCATTTCCTGATTTTGCCTCTGAATGTCGAAATGTCAGACTTGGACTAGCAACAGACGGATTCAATCCTACTGGAGACATGAATAACTCTTACAGTATATGGCCTGTGATAGCATTTCCGCTCAACTTGCCTCCAAACATGTGCATGAGGACGGAGTATAATTTTCTTACTATGTTAGTTCCGGGCAAGTATTCTCCAGGAAAGTGCTTGGACGTGTACATGAGGCCATTAATCGACGAGCTCCTACAATTATATGAAAATGGAATCCATACTTTTGACAGGTATAGTAAGACTTACTTCTTCATGAGAGTAGCGGTTCTTTTTACCGTCAATGATTTTCCTGCTTACGGGATGATGTCTGGTCAAACTACCCATGGATACAAGGCGTGCCCTGTATGTATAGACGAGGTCAATTCCAGTCATCATGCCCACAGAATTGTTTACTTAGGATCCCGTAGATGGCTTCCACCGGAATACCCGTGGCGGTACGATGCACAAGCATTTGATGGGACTGTTGAGCATGGCCCGAAACCCGAAGGGAGGTCTGGTCAATGGATTCTGGATATGCTGAACCAACACTAGTTTGGAATTTTGAGCAGCGCTAGGTATGTAAATGACCAGAATCCTCCCACCCCTGAAGAGTTTAAGTATTGGACGCACAGGAGTTCATTCTTTGAGTTGCCTTACTGGTCGACGTTGAAGATCAGACACAACTTAGACGTCATGCACATAGAGAAGAATGTTTGTGACAGCATCCTTGGAACAATTCTAGACATCAAAGACAAGACCAAAGACACCGCCAAAGCTCGTGCTGACCTTCAAAAGATGGGTATACGTCGAAAGCTATGGACGCGTTCAAGGTATGTGTATATTGCTTTTTTTTTTGGGTGATAATGTTGACCACTATATTTTGGAGTAATATATTATTAATTTTGTTACAATAATATATTTTTTCAAGCATTTTTAGAATAATATATTATTAAATTTGTTCTTTTTAAAAAAATTAAAATTGTAAAACTTAACATTGCCGACGATTATGCATGATGATTTTGTGGGTTCGGTTATGCTATTTATTGCCATGTTTTAGGTTTATAGAATAAAATATTATTATTTATTTTTTTAATAAATAAAAAAATATAATTACTGATATTTTACTTATATCGCGTATTAGAAACTCTCGAACGCGAACAAGAAGAACCGTGGTAAGAAGACGATGCACCACCATAGCGGTTCTTCTCCTATTGTCTACATCATGGAGGATCTAAGGAACAAAGGTGAGCCCTTGCCGATCATCAAGGGATTCGAGGCGAGTTATGTGAGACCCGGTGACGAAGTGGCCACCCAGAAATATGTAAGTGTATTTCCTTTAATTATTTAATTAATTATGTCTCTTTGATTTGGATACTTAGTATTAATTAAGAAATATGTTGGTGTTGGTGTTGGTGTAATTGTTGTTGAATTATGTGGTTGGTGTATTCCTTGGTGTTTTGTTTATGCAGGAGAAGATGCTTGCGGAGGTCGAAAGCCGAAAGACAGAGTTGAAGAAGATAAATCCGGAAGCTACAGAGGAGGAAATGATGGAGATCATTCAAACACAACAAATTGATGTGTTGGATGCTGTGTTGGACAAGCTCAAAGGGAAGGAGATACGAGGGATGGGACGAGCAGGTGAGCGAGACTTGAGCCAGTCCTCGTCCGGTTCGACCTTGCGGAGTCGTGCTCCTCCAAATCAAGACAGGGAAAGGATTGAACGCCTTGAACAAGAGGTCCGTGAGTATAAGGAGCGGACTGAGCGGGCTGAGGCCGAGTCTGTGTGGTACCGTAATCAGTACACTACTGTTAACTCACGGATGGACCAGATCTTCTCTCGCCTAGGTCTAGAACCTGAAGGTCCAGCTCCTCCTCCTCCGCCTTTTACGGCTCCTCCTCATTCTTCTCCGGGTCCTCCTCCTCCTCCTCAGTCATCTTCGATTCCTCCTACTCAGTCGTCTCCACCTCCTCTTCCTACTCAGTCGTCTTCGGCATTTGTTGATGAAGATCAGTTTTTGAATTTTTATTAGTCAAATTTTAGTTTGTATGAACACAATTTTAATTATCAATGCATAATTTTTATATTATTAATGATTCGATCTATATATTTAGTTTTAATATAATTATTTCTAAAACAACCGAAACAAATATCTACTTTATCAGTAAAAAAATTAAAAACCAAAACAAATAATAAATTGTGAAAAAACAATTCTGAAAAAAAAAATTCTGACTCACCTTAGTCGACGGAAAATTGAAAACCCGTCGGTAAGGGTATAAACCTTACCGACAGAACATTTCATTTCCGTCGGCTAAGAATGAATAACGACCGACCGTTGACCTTCTTAGTCGACGACAAAGTATACTTTCCGTCGGTATAAGATAATCATTACCGACGTAAAATTTTATTTTCCGTCGGCTAAGAATAAACAGAAAGAGGACCGTATCGTCGGCTAGATCTTAACCGACGCTAATTTTCCGTCGTTTAAGAAACTGGAATCCTAGCCGACAGAATATTTCGTCTGTAAAGAAGGAAGCCTTTTGTCGTTTAGGTAAATGTTAATCGACGGAAATAGAGCCGACGGATTTTTTCCGTCATTTAGGAAACAATAACTTAGTCGACGGAATAGGCGTCGACTAAGATCCGTCGATTAAGATATAACTTAGTCGACGGAAATATATGTTTCCGTCGGCTATTGTCTTAGCAGACGACTGTTAGCCGACGGATCTTAGTCGACGACTATTCTGTCGACTAAGTTCTTAGTAGACGGAATATGTTTCTTAACCGACGGAAATATTCCGTAGGCTAAGAATCGTAATCCACTAGTGTATAAAAAGCAAAAATTCGGAACCCTAGCAATTCACGCAGCCGCTCACAAATCCAAGCCCTCTCTCTCTCTCTCTCTCTCCGAAAATCCACCGAAGCCCTCTCTCTCTCCCTGTCTCCGACCCCGACCCCGACCCCGACCCACAATTTAAGGTATAACCCTAAAACCCTAAATTGGTTATGTTCATGAAAATTTTAATTGTTGTTGTTGTTGTTGTTTGAAATTGTTGAAATTGTTTGAAATTGTGAAATTATTGAAATTATTTGAAATTGTGAAATTGTTTGAAATTATTGAAATTGTGAAATTGTCTGAAATTATTGTTTGAAATTGTGAAATTGTTTGAAATTATTTGAAATTGTGAAATTTTTTGAAATTTGGGTGAAGTACAAAATTATTGTTGTGTTGTGAAATTGTTGGTGAAATTATTGTTGTTGTTGTTGAAATTTATGAAATTAATGGTAAATTAGGGTAAATTTGTGTAAATTATGGTAGGATTTTAGGGTAAATTATGGTAAATTGTGATGTAAATGATAATTGTAAAATATTAGGGTTTACGGTTTAGGGTTTAGTGTTTAGGGTTTAGGATTTGTGGAAATAATTTGTAAATATATTGTAAATGATTAAATAATTTTTGATTAAATAATTAAATAATATAAATTATAATTGTAAATATATTGTGGAAATTGTGTAAAAAATAATGGATTATTTGAGTAAGGTTGTAAATATTCGTAAATTAATTTTTGTGATGTAATAATTCTGAATTAATGTAAATAATTTGTTATGTGAATTAAAAAAATAATAAATCCTATAATAACTATTACTTTTTATTTGTGCTATTATTGTTGATAAATTTTTCGAAATTTATGGTTATTTTTTGTTAAATTAATTATAAGACGGTAAAATATTTTTAATAAATTTATGGTTATTTCAAACAGGATGGGCATGAAGAGAACTTCCGGACAACGTCAGGGTTCAAGGAGCCAATATTCCTTGGACGGTACCTCAAACAACCCGCCGCAAACACCGTCGGTCGGGTTTCCGTGGCAGATGACGACCCGATGACACGACCCACCCCGTGTTTCACCCTGAAACCCGGAGTAAGTCGTGCGGGGACCACCTCCAAGGAAAATTTACTGAAGACTCAGCAAACCTCCCTCGAAAATGGACAACCCTAACTTAAAAACTTACGAATCACCTTTTAATCCAAAACAAATAAATCTTCAGCTACACTCCAAAAGTAGCCAGAATACAAACATAAGAATTTCAATAGTATTCAGAGCTACTAAAAATAAAATAAAATACAACGGAAGCTAACAAACTCCTAGTAGATTAAACAGGTAACCTACTGGCAAAATGTAGCTGATAGCTGGGTCACTATGCCTTGACGTCTCTTGCTGGACCTCACGCGAACTCTGCAGACTGGGCATTTTAAAAACGAAGAGCCCAAGGGAAAATATTTAACACGTCAGAGTGAGTGGACAAAACTGAACTAACAACAAATAAATATTTCCCCAAAAGAAAAGCTTTCCACAGTGGCAAAAACACGAACACCACTGGAATGATTCTGAACTGGGGTCCAGCCTGGCTATAACCCCCAAACTTTAAGAAACTGCCTCTCAGGCCTGGATATTATATATATAGTATGTATGCACACTCGCCTGACTCTTGGCATGATATCTATGAACAACTTGAATAAAATAGATATCATACGAAGCTACTATGCTTGCGTCTAACGCTCACATCACCCCACACCGGAATTGTACCTCGCATATGGGGGAAAGCGGCCGAGTGGTAATATGTATGTATTTCACTCGTCATATCCCTTGTATGAATTTTCTTGAAACAACAAACACAATAGAAAATTCACACAAGGCTACAACGCTTGCGTCTAACGCTCACGTTGCACCATAATGGTATTTTACCTCATTATGGTGGAAAAGACGGTGTATAAATATCCGCGCATATCCCCTATATAAATTATTATTTTTATATAGGGCTACAACGATTGCGTCTAACGCTCACGTTGCGCCATAATGGAATTTTACCTCAGTATGGCGGAAAAGCACGGTGTATGATTATACGCGCATATCCCCTATATAAATTATTATTTTTATGTAGGGCTACAACGATTGCGTCTAACGCTCACGTTGCGCCATAATGGAATTTTACCTCAGTATGGCGGAAAAGCACGTATAGCTAGCTAGCATTCCCTCATATACATATTATTCTCATAATCATCCAAATATGGATATATATACATACTCACCGAAATTCTCAATTTCGGTTATTCTCTTACATACTATTCTCGGAATTGTACCTCGAGTATAATCCACCGAAATTCTCAATTTCGGGAAATATCCAATAATAGAAAAAATCAATCAAATAATAACGCATTTCAGATATAATATTCAAAACAAAGGTCCACTCACAACTTAGCCCTAAGCCTGACGTCGGTCGGAGGTCTCCTCAGCTCGAGCCTCCTCGCGTCCTGTTCCATATACATAAAACCTTAAATGAAACATCGACGTTTAAATGCAAAACATGCATAATTAAATATGCTTCGCGCTCAACCAAGCCTAACACTCCAAAATCTTAAATCCACTGCCAACCTCAAAACTCCACAAATTTTACCGACAACCTTGAAAAACACTTTTTACCAAATAAAATCCAATGGCCGGATTATTAATTAATAATCCGCCAAAAATACTAAACTTCAACAAATCTCAAACCTATCCAAAACTCCTCCAAAAATTCTAAAACTTATTCCATTAAACTCCTCACATTTTTCTCCACCAAAAATATTTTCTCGGCGGCGGCTCCGCCGGAGGCGGCGGCCGGCAGCCATTTTCCGGCGACCTCCAATGGTCACCAAATTTTGACAGAATCTTCCTCTCAACCTCCTCTACAACATTCCTAACTACCACAAACTCAAATTCTAAGCCGAACCATGTCGATCGAACACAAACAACCAAAAATCCCTAAAACTTCCAATTATACAAAACACCACAACGAGATCGAAATAGACCGATTCCTTTTGAGGGAAAACTCACCTTGATG
Source organism: Fragaria x ananassa (assembly GCA_034370585.1). Lineage (NCBI taxonomy): Eukaryota > Viridiplantae > Streptophyta > Magnoliopsida > Rosales > Rosaceae > Fragaria > Fragaria x ananassa. Next base: position 10,092,558 of record CP139750.1, on the reverse strand, counting down.
AGGGCTACAAGTTGAGCCAAAAATCACGGCCTATGGTGGCCGGAGGATGGAGCTCCGGTGAAGGAACAGTCGGCGGTTCCAGCGGCTTTTTCTCCTCTTCCGGCGAGCTAGAGGCTCGGGGGCTAGGCCGGGGAGGGAGAGGAGGAGATGGGGGTCCGAACTGGGGTGGAGAGGCGGCCGGTGGCTGGCCAGACGGCAGCAGCTAGCGGCTGGAAGCTTCCGGCAGTGGAAGAAAGAAAAAACTCGGGTGGAAAGAGAAAAGAGAAAGAAGAGAAAAGAAAGAAGAGAAAGGAAGAAGAGAAGAAAAAAAAGAGAAGGGGCTCGGGCCTGGGCTGCCCCCTGGCCCAACTCACCTAAAAGCCCACTTAAAAAAAAAAACCCCTTTATACTACCTCCAAACTTTACCAATAAATTCATAACTTTACCATGCTAACTCCGAATTAAACGCGTAGCATGTCTACGAACTCGTAACGACGTTCTCTACAACTTTCATGAAGAAAGTTTTCCCAAATTCCCCAACGGAATAAAAAGTCAACTTAAAGTCTTTAATATTAAACGGTTAATTAATACGGTAAAAGACCAAAATAATACCGGAATAAATAACCGTAAAATAACTTAAGAACCGGGGCGTGACACCCGACATGCGGCGCTTAGGGGTGGCGCGAGCGGCTCGTATTTTGCTGGGCAGCCGGGTCCCGCAGCGGCGGCCCCTCGTCATCCAGGGATACTTCCCCGGCCGCGATCTATCACCGCTCTCACACAGTCGTCCCCGACCGACGGTGATGGCGGGTCATCCGGGGTCCCTACGGTGCCGTCCGGCCTCTTCCTTCCTCCGACGATACCGGCGATACCTCGCGTCGATGAGGAGGGTCGACCGATGCCTACGCCTATACCATTACCTCAGTGGCCCTAGCCTCAGCAACAGCCTCCTCAGTCTGGCCAGCCGCTGCCTCAGCCTCAGGACCCTCCGAACGGGAATGATGAGTTAGATTTCGAGTTTCTCCGCAGGCAGATGGACTGAATTTTTGTAATAAATTATTTATAAATTTATAAATTTGTGTTATTTTTAATTAAATTTTAGTATTAGAAAAATGTAAAGAAATGCCGGAAAAAAAATTCCAGCAAAAATTAAAAAACATTTTATATATTTAAAAAAATTATTTAAATATTTTTAAAAAAATTTGAATATATCTTAGGCGACGAAATTGTTAAATCGTCGGTCAAGGACTTACCATATAAGACGACGAAAAAAAATTATCGTCGCCTAAGATGTAGTGATCTTAGGCGACGAAATATTTAGTTTCGTCGCTCCAGGGTTTAAGATCTTAGGCGACGATTTTATTTTCTCGTCGGCCAAGGTGTTAAATCTTAGGCGACGAATATTGTTGGGCGACGAGAAAGTTGTCGTCGCCTAATATATAGGTCTTAGGCGACGAAATTTGTGTCGTCGCCTAAGGCGACGATGGACTGAATTTTCGTCGCCTAAGTTCTTGACCGACGCACTTCTGTCGACGACTTCTTGGGCGACGACATGTCGTCGCCTAAGTACTTAGGCGAAGAATTTTTTTAACAGGGTGACGATTTTTTTTCGTCGCCCAAGAACCCTTTTCTGGTAGTGAGGATATATGATTTTAACCTAACGACAAAGAGAGCTATTGCAGTGTCGGATATGCCTGATAATGAGTTTGTTAACTTTCAATTAGAGCAAGGGCTTATGATGAGATTCCAGAACCGGTGGCAGAACGGAGGGGTTTGGCTGTATTGCCTGAGGACGAGGAAGAAGAGGAAGATGTGATTGGGGTGGACCACGAGAGTGTTGCGGAAGAGGGCTCAGGGTGAGGTACGTGGGTTCTGAATCAGAACCAACTTTAAAGAAAAAGAAAAAAGACAAAGGGGTAAGCTCCTTTCGGGAACTCCACGGGTTTATGTCTGTGATTATGGAAGCTTTGCAGGGTATCGGGGTGGAGGACCCGCATGTGTGACGCATGGCTTGTGACTTGCGCCATTGTGAGACAGATGCATACGTACATATTCGACTAAGAGTATCCCGTGACTGTATTGCACCGGTCTCAGGAGAAGCTAATGCGAGTAAGTGTAGCCCAGTTGTTGTCCCGTTACAGAGTGTGAAGGTGGTTTACAGTGCAAGTGAGAAGGTTATTGCTGAGATTCAAAGCCGGGAGGCATCATTGCGGGAAGAGCTTAGGGTGGCGCAAGAAAAAATTAAGCGGGAGCAGGCTGCTTTGGTCACGTGTCGTGAGGCGACTGGTGCTACTGTCGCTCAATTGCACAAAGATATAGATATTCTGAAAAACAAAGTAACGAAATCTGATGGGGTAGTTACGAGTTTACATCAAGAATTGAAAATCTGGGATGAGTAGCACCAAACTCAAGATCGAGAGATTGTGAGGCTCACGGAGCAAAATCAAACTCTGACTAACCAGGTGACCAGCAAGGGGTTGAAGCACCAATGCAAGAGGACCTGGTAGCGGCAAAGAAGGCTGGTGTCACGGAATTTTTTAAGCAGTCCTAGCTATTTGGCGGAGATTGAGAAGGTGAGGAGGCAAGGAATGGCAGATCTCGCTAACAAGGGTCAACTGCTTGGGTTGATTGATTCAATTGCCATGGAACCTTATTTTCAAGCCAAGAAGAAAGAGAAAATTGGAAAAAGTCAGACAGTTCTTGGTGAGCAGCAAAAGCAGATTGAGCGGGAGCAAAAATCAAAGAGTGACCGAGATAAGTTGAAGACCCCTCATCCCGTGTCGGGTTGGTCGAGTGGCATCGTGCGGCCAAGGACTCCAGGGGCAGCTGCTGTGGAGGCTCATGGCGGTCCTAACGTTCAAGTGTCTGGGGTAAGAAATACGGGAGTGACCCCTGTGCGAGCGTCACCAAGTGGCATTGTTGGCGGTCCTCATCAGAATCGCTCGAGAGGGTCAGGAGCTGGGCGTGGTCGAAGTCGAAGTCCTATGGTCATAAACTCGGGTCCCTCGTGGTGCTTCTCAGGTTGCTCGTGGTCATGGTCGTCATTAATTCGTTCTGGATATTTCTCTATCTTTTGCTTTGTCATGTTTTAATTTTTGCTTAAATGTTGAACAGTTTTGCCATGCAATGGTGTTTGGCTTTATAATGTTGCGGGGTGGCTTTCACTGATATATTCTGCTTCATATCGTCCTGAACAGTGTCTTGAAAGTTTTTCCTTAACATGTTAGGGTTTGCATTCCATCTCTTCTAATATTACATTGCAAGAAAGGCTGTAGTGCACATGTTCAACTTAGGCACTTAACGCAATTGTTGTGTCTCAAGTCACATGTCCTCACTACGAAAACAGGTGATTACCATTGATAGCACTAGCAAGTAACCAAAATGGGCATTTCCATTTCAAAACAAAGAACATAATTATACTTCGCTCCATTTTTTTTAAAAATTTTGAACCCTAATTCAAGAAGAGGTTGAATTTTGACCACTTTCTTTCGATCACTACCAGAAAATAGTTCTTGGCCGACGAAAAAAAATCGTCGTCCTGTTTAAAAATTTCGTCGCCTAAGTACTTAGGCGACGACATGTCGTCGGCCAAGAAGTCGTCGCCAGAAGTCCGTCGGTGAAGAACTTGGGCGACGAAATTTAATTCCGTCGTCGCCTAAGAGTAATTCTTAGGCGACGATACTAATTTCGTCGCCTAAAATATACCTATCGTCGCCCAAAAATATTCGTCGCCCAAGATTTAACACCTTGGCCGACGAAATTTTTTTCGTCGCTTAAGATCTTCTGAACTTGGGCGACGAAAATAAATATTTCGTCGCCTAAGATCACTACATCTTAGGCGACGATATTATTTTTTCGTCGGCCAAGGTGTTAAATCTTGGGCGACGATTTATAGATTTCGTCGCCTAAGATATATTTAAATTTTTTTAAAAAAAAATATTAAATAATTATTTTAAATATATAAATAATGTTTTTTTAATTTTTGTCATTATTTTTTTTTCCGGCATTTCTTTAAAGTTTTCTAATATTAAAATTTAATTAAAACTAACACAAATTTATAAATTTATAAATAATTTATTACAAAAATTCTGCCTATGGATCGAGAAACCCAAAATCTATCTCATCATTCCCGTTCGGAGGGTCCTGAGGCGGCGGCTGGTCAGGCTGAGGAGGCTGCTGCTGAGGCTGGGGCCACTGAGGATGCCACTGAGGTAATGGTATAGGCGTAGGCATGGGCGGAAACGGCTGTCCGGCCGCAAGTGCAGACATGCAGGCAGTCATCCACTGTCCCATAGCCGCCTGGTTGGCATTGGTGACTTCATTCACCCGCTCCATATGCGCAGCATTGGAAGCCGCATATGATTCCGCCATCGCCGCCATCTCCCTCGCTCTTTGGGCTTCCAGCTCAGACTCTCTCGCTCTTTGGGCTTCCAGCTCAGACTGTAGGCTTGCGAACTGATCCTGTAGCCGAGTGGTCTGGCTGTTGCTGCTTGAGGCTCCGGCGGCTCCCTTGCGCTGAAATCCTGGCGTCGTCTTCAGGATCCCCTTTCCAGCGTCTCCCATACCCCGGCAGTAGTAGGTGTTGGAACGCTGCGCGAAGGCAGTGGCCATAATCCGCGCCCCAACGGTAGGATCTGAAGTGTCGATCCTGGACATGGCCTCTGACATGTCATCATCTGTCGTGCCCGGCCATGTGTCGTTCACCATGCCTCTGATGACATCTTGCTCCGCCTCCCTCACCCTCGCCTAAATGGATATATTATAAAAATATATTAATATACATTTAATAAAATGTAATTAAAATTAAAAATTAGTAAATATAAGGAACTTACAAGATCCTCCTCAGAATGAGGATATGCCCTCTGAAAGGTCCCCACATAGGGGTTCTCCTCTGGCCGCTCTCGCCGCACGTCGTCCATGATGGCCGAAAACGGCCTCGAACCGGCACGATGGTTGGTTGTGTTCTGTTGCCGGTTCTCAGCGTTCACCCGGGCAAGATGCTTTTTTAAAAAAAAATTATCGTTAGTAAATATTTAAAAACATACAATTATAATTAATTCACTAATTAAATATTCAAATTTGTTTACGAATTACCTGTTTGTGAGGGTCGTTGAACTACGTGACAAGAAGCCACCGCCACTCGTACTCCCGATACTCGAACTCCTTCGGGGTACCCGAACGGTCGCTCCCGTACTTCTTCCAGTGTTCCCGGAGGTCGTGCTTCCACTCCTTGAACCTACATATACAAAAAAAATATTAATAATTTTATTAAAAAAATAAAATTTAAAAATTTTTTAAATAGCTAGAGGTACCTCTCCCTATGGGTCTTGTCCGCCCAGTCACGTCCCTCCTCGGGAACCACAAACCATTGCTGCATTACCACTTGTTAGTATTTTTTTCGATAATGAAATAATTTATTAGTTAAAAAAATAGTTAAAAAAAAGGTAATTTATTGAGTAAACTCACCGACATCGACTGATGGAGCATCTCCTTCACTCCATCAGGAACCTGGCTCCAGACTCCCCACAACATAGGGAGTCTGGAGCGGATGGTGCCTCCCGCGGCGCGCGTGTACCGGTTTCCCAACGCGGCGTCCACCGGTTTCCCGTTGGAAAACGGGATGGCGATCCGTCCAGCGGACTCGACCGCCCTATCGAGTCCCTTGTTGCTGACGGTGCCTCTCCTGTTCCGCCTTCTCGTTCCGGCGGCTGTGACATTGTGAATCAAATTTAATATTAATAATACATTTTTACAAAAAAAATTGTAAATCGAAAAAAAAGTAATAATAAATTACCTGAGGATGAGGCTGAGCCGACGGATTCGTCTATGTCCGCCTGCTCGGAGACCCTCACGGGATGAAGAGGCGTGGGAAACTCCCGGTAGATATAGGCCTCGTGCGGTGCCACATGCGGGAGCTGCTCCCGAATCGGTCGACCCTCCTCATCGACGCGAGGTATCGCCGGTATCGTCGGAGGAAGGAATAGGCCGGACGGCACCATAGGGACCCCGGATGACCCGCCATCACCGTCGGTCGGGGACGACTGTGTGGGGGCGTCGCTGCGGGATCGCGACCGGCGAAGTATCTCTGGATGACGAGGAGCCGTCGCTGCGGGACCCGACTGCCCAGCAGAACCCGAGCCGCTCGCGCCACCCCTAAGCGCCGCATATCGGGACGTCAACTGCCACGGAAACCCGATCGACGGTGATTCCGACGGGTTGTTTGAGGTACCGTCCGAGCCGTCTTGTCCAGAAGTTCTTCTCTTGGCCATCCTGTTTAAAATAACCATAAATTTATTAAAAATATTTTGCGAACTTATAATTAAGTTCACAAAAATAAAGGCTCGATAAAATTCGAAAAATTTATCAACAATAATAGCACAAATAAAATTTAATAATTATTATAGGATTTATTATTTTTTTTATTCACATAACAAATTATTTACATTAATAAGGGCTTATTATATCACAAAAATTAATTTACGAATATTTACATCCTTACTCAAAAATATTCCATTATTTCTTACAAACCCTAAACCCTAAATAAACCCTAAACCGTAAACTCTAAACCCTAAATAAACCCTAAATTATTTAATCATTTACAATCCTAAACCGTATACCCTAAACCGTAAACCGTAAACCCTAAACCGTACATCACAATTTACAATTATCACAACAACAACAATTTACAATTATCACAACAACAACAACAACAATTTACAATTTACAATTTACAATTATCACAACAACAACAACAACAACAACAATTTACAATTATTATAACAACAAAAACAATTAAAATCAATTTAGGGTTTTAGGGTTATACCTTAAATTGTGGGTCGACGTCGGGGTCGGGAATTGGAATTGGGGTCGGGGTCGGGGTCGGAGAGAGGGAGAGAGAGAGGGCAGAGAGAGGATTTTCGGAGAGAGGGAGAGAATATGCTTGGCGGCTGAAGAAATGGTTAGGGTTTCCGAATTTTTGCCTTTTATAGTGGCGTTCTTGGGCGACGATTTTGTAAAAATCGTCGCCCGCCTTTTTTCAAAATCGTCGGCCAAGAGTATCTTGGCCGACGATTTCAAAATCGTCGCCCGCCTTTTTTTAAAAATCGTCGGCCAAGAGTATACTTGGGCGACGACATTCTTCACTATAAATATCGTCGCCCAATATTAAGAAAATCGTCGGCCAAGATAGTATATTTGGGCGACGACATTCTTCACTATAAACATCGTCGCTCAAGATGAAGAAAATCGTCGGCCAAGATAGTATACTTGGCCGACGAGATTCTTCATTATAAATTTCGTCGCCCAAGAGTTCTATCATAAAATTCAGACTATTCGACCCTCCAAATCACGTAATCTGGCCGGACCTTCAACTGAGAATAGTTTCCGATCGACGAGACTCTTACGGGGCTATAAAAATTTGGTAAAAAATAAATAACCGGGATAGGGCTACCACTAGGCAGAAATAAATGTGTTTCGTGCGACCGGAACAACCGGCACCGAAACTTTACCGGAATATCTTCATTTTTCACGGGTTGACGTATTTCACCGTTCTGGTCATATCTTATTTCACGACTTTTTTGCGTTTGAGGCCTCTACGTATACGTTGTCTTCAAAACGACACTTAAACTAAACACTTATATAAAAAAGTTATACAACATTAGTACATATAACGTGAGTTTATTGATCGGAGAAGAGGAACTGAAAACCGACCGTCAGATTTGACCAGCATAACGAATTACGGAGGTGGAAAAAAATTCAGCTCCATCTGACAAAGATAAGGGCTCGATCCGTCCGGTCAATCGGCGCGGTCAAACCCCTAAATGGACGGAAACGGCTATTCGACCCTCCAAATCACGTAATCTGGCCGGACCTTCAACTGAGAATAGTTTCCGATCGACGAGACTCTTACGGGGCTATAAAAATTTGGTAAAAAATAAATAACCGGGATAGGGCTACCACTAGGCAGAAATAAATGTGTTTCGTGCGACCGGAACAACCGGCACCGAAACTTTACCGGAATATCTTCATTTTTCACGGGTTGACGTATTTCACCGTTCTGGTCATATCTTATTTCACGACTTTTTTGCGTTTGAGGCCTCTACGTATACGTTGTCTTCAAAATGACACTTAAACTAAACACTTATATAAAAAAGTTATACAACATTAGTACATATAACGTGAGTTTATTGATCGGAGAAGAGGAACTGAAAACCGACCGTCAGATTTGACCAGCATAACGAATTACGGAGGTGGAAAAAAATTCAGCTCCATCTGACAAAGATAAGGGCTCGATCCGTCCGGTCAATCGGCGCGGTCAAACCCCTAAATGGACGGAAACGGCTATTCGACCCTCCAAATCACGTAATCTGGCCGGACCTTCAACTGAGAATAGTTTCCGATCGACGAGACTCTTACGGGGCTATAAAAATTTGGTAAAAAATAAATAACCGGGATAGGGCTACCACTAGGCAGAAATAAATGTGTTTCGTGCGACCGGAACAACCGGCACCGAAACTTTACCGGAATATCTTCATTTTTCACGGGTTGACGTATTTCACCGTTCTGGTCATATCTTATTTCACGACTTTTTTGCGTTTGAGGCCTCTACGTATACGTTGTCTTCAAAACGACACTTAAACTAAACACTTATATAAAAAAGTTATACAACATTAGTACATATAACGTGAGTTTATTGATCGGAGAAGAGGAACTGAAAACCGACCGTCAGATTTGACCAGCATAACGAATTACGGAGGTGGAAAAAAATTCAGCTCCATCTGACAAAGATAAGGGCTCGATCCGTCCGGTCAATCGGCGCGGTCAAACCCCTAAATGGACGGAAACGGCTATTCGACCCTCCAAATCACGTAATCTGGCCGGACCTTCAACTGAGAATAGTTTCCGATCGACGAGACTCTTACGGGGCTATAAAAATTTGGTAAAAAATAAAGACCCGGGATATTTATTTTAATTATTCAAATGAAATTTAAATGTGTTTTATTTTATTTTAATTATTCGGATTAATATTGGCCGACGAAATTAGGCTAATTCGTCGGCCAAGATTATACTTGGGCGACGATATTTGTTAAAATCGTCGCCCAAGAGTAAAAATAAAAATTTAATATAATGAAATTTAAATGTTCTTTATTTTATTTTAATTATTCGGATTACTTTTGGCCGACGAAATTAGGCCAATTCGTCGGCCAAGATTATACTTGGGCGACGATATTTGTTAAAATCGTCGCCCAAGAGTAAAAATAAAAATTTAATATAATGAAATTTAAATGTGTTTTATTTTATTTTAATTATTCGGATTAATATTGGCCGACGAAATTAGGCTAATTCGTCGGCCAAGATTATACTTGGGCGACGATATTTGTTAAAATCGTCGCCCAAGAGTAAAAATAAAAATTTAATATAATGAAATTTAAATGTTCTTTATTTTATTTTAATTATTCGGATTACTCTTGGCCGACGAAATTAGGCTAATTCGTCGGCCAAGATTATACTTGGGCGACGATATTTGTTAAAATCGTCGCCCAAGAGTAAAAATAAAAATTTCTTTACAATGAAATTTAAATGTGCTTTATTTATTTTAGTACAAACATATTCTTTTAGTATACAAACAATTACAAAGCTAAGGCTCAATTATAACTAAGCTAAGGCTCGTAATCTGAGTCATCCGATGAGTCTTCTTCGGTATCGGAATTAATATCTGGTAATCTATGCCTTAATTCGTCGTCAGAGTCGTCGTCTGTTTCTTCATTTGGATCAACATCAATAAAGGTTGAATCTTCGTCACGAATTCTGAGCACTCGACCATGTTTAACATTATTTTGACGAACAGTAGCTACATCATGAATACCTACTGCGTTCGGCTCCTGGTACGCATCAGCCTCTGGCCCTGGAATGGTCACTCCAAGTGTAGCCGCCCGGTAAATGTTTCGAGGATGCACAATGTTCGCTATTTTCCACGCGTCACCCCTGGCGAGGTCATCAAGATAAAACACTTGTTTTACCGATGTCGCAAAAACAAACGGGTCATCTTCGTAGGCGCTTGTAGCAGTGTTGACCGATAAATTGCCGTACTGATCCATCTTCATGCTCTGTGCGCCTGTATCAAACCATCTACACTTGAACAGATGCACTTTCATGCCTTCCGCATAAACCAGTTCGACCACTGAATGGAGAACACCGTAATAGTCAAGGCCATGACCTTTCGCCATCACCCCAGAATTCTGTGTTCTTCGTCTGCTGTCTCTCTCTTCAGATACAAATTTCACGCCATTTACTGTGCAAGTGGGATAAACTCTAGCCCGTTGCGGTTGCATCGCAAGAAGTAATAGTTCGTGCGACCAGTTTGGATTATCATCAGATTTTATCATGTCCATCTGTAACGGATATTGAACTGTAAATATCCGAAAATGTATGCAATAGAAAATAATTACATATATATATATATATATATATATAACAGGGAAGATTAAATTACGTACCCAGGTGCGAAAATAATTTGCGAACGTCATGTTGTGGTACTCGAGATCACCATCAACTTCCGGAAAATTTAGGTGCAACTCTTTCCAATATTTAACTTCTTCACAATTGATTAGTACCCACCAGTGCGCTATGGCTATCTCTTCATCCGACAATGCATACTCGGCGGACAGTCGTGCTCCACCAACTTCGACATCACTGGAAACTATAGAGAGATTGAACCGCGGCGCATGTTCCTCCATGGCTTGCGGAGCTCCCAACGACGCTCCTAAATACAACTTCATGTAGGTGACGCATTCATGCGCAATATATGCTTCAGCTATACATCCTTCAGGCGCGGATTTATTAGTGACATAATCTTTGTACTCACCAAGTTGCCTGTAAATATAAGATTGCAAACTATACGTTATGGTTATTGAACATGTACGTACATATATGTATTCTGGAGATGTAAGTGAATAAAACATACCTTTCCATGGGATACATCCAAGTGAAGTGTACTGGACCGGTAAGCAACAATTGCTGGGGAAGATGGATCATCAGGTGAGGCATTATATCGAAAAAATTTGGCGGAAAGATCCTCTCGAATTTACACATGATGTATATGATGTCTGCCTGCATTTCCCGGAGATCGGATTTTCTCACTTCCCTTGTGCATAACTTCATGAAGAATCTTGACAGCGCTACTAACGGCTCCACAACCTGGCCAACCACACATCACAAATTTAATATAAAATCCATTTACGACAGGTTAACCGTAATTTTAACCACAAATTTACCTGACGGTGAAGGAACGGTCGAATGAAAACAGGGAAGAGACGTTGTAGCAGAATATGACAGTCATGACTCTTCAAGCCGTATATCTTATTCTCCCGCAAGTTCACACACCGGCCTATATTTCCTGCAACGCCTGAGGGATACGTCACACAACTCATCCACCTGAAGATCTGGGTCTTCTGATCAGGCTTCACGGTGTAAGGAGCCCAAGGCATCTTTTTCTTCCCCTCTTTCAGCCAAAGATGTTTTCTGATTCCCATTTTCTTAAGATCAACGCGTGCCTTAGGACCGTCTTTCGTCTTCCCCTCCAAGTTGAGCACTGTACCTACCACACTGTCGCAGACATTCTTCTCTATGTGCATCACATCTAGGTAGTGCCTGATCAACAGCGTACTCCAGTACGGGAGTTCCCAAAATATGCTCTTATGTGTCCAGAATTTGTACCTGTCTGGTCTTTCAGGTATTCTGGCCACAATATCGGGATGATTGCTGAGCTGCCCAAAATCATACTCATCCAGCACTGCTAAAATCTCTTCCCCCGACCATCTATGCGGCTCCACACCTCTCTCTTCGGTCCCATCAAATGCCCCGGTATCTATCCGCCAGGGGTGATCATGTGGTAGGTAAGCACGGTGACCCATCCGGACTATCTTGTTGCAATGATTGCTGCACCCCTGGGAGCTAAGGCACTCAGGACAAGCCTTGTATCCCCTAACAACGTTGCCGGACAACATCCCACGTGCAGGAAAATCACTGATGGTACCAACAATCATGGCATGCATCTGGAACATCTCCTTTTTGTGGGAGTCATAAGTGGGATGACCAACCTCCCAAAGCAATTTACACTCTTCAATCAGCGGTCTCATATACACATCGAGACACTTCCCTGGATAACAACAACAACCACAACAAATTCAGATAACGACTATATATGACCAACAATATAGAACAAAAACAATAAATGGAGAGGTGTTGAACCAACAACAATATATACAATATGAAGGGAAAGTAGATACCTGGATAACCGGGCCCCGGAATCAACAAGGTCAACATGTTGTATTCCTTCTTCATGCACATCCATGGAGGAAGGTTGTAAGGCACCAAAATGACCGGCCATATACTGTACGAAAGACTCATGGTCCCAAAAGGGTTGAACCCGTCGGATGACAGCCCGAGCCTCACATTCCTCACCTCTGAAGCAAAATGAGGAAACTCCCTGTCTATATGCTTCCACGCCTCCCCGTCAGTAGGGTGTACCATGAGGTCTTCGTCATGCACCTCCCTCACAGCGTGCCATCTCATAGCTTCGGCCGTCTTTGAAGACATATACAACCGCTCCAGCCTATCCCTCAACGGGAAATAGCGAAGTACCTTAACAGGTTTCCTGTTGCCTGCGGGAGTCCGCTTATACCTGTCGGTCCCACATACCGGACAACGATGAAGGCCTTCAAGGTCATTACCGTCTGCATCTTTACCCCAGAATAGAACGCAGTCATATCTGCATGCATGGATCTTGATGTAGGAAAGCCCGAGATCTCTCAAGATACGACTGTTAGTATGATGCGTGGTGGGATGACGATGACCGTCGGGCAGGAGCGAAGCAGCGTACTGTAGATACCTATCAACAGCCGTCACGGTCGATTTTGTGTCAACCTTGATATGCATCACCTCCATCACACACTGAAGAACGGTCTTCTCATGACCTGGGCACAGAGGGGTCTGTTGGAAAGCAATAAGTCTGTTGTACTTGGCTATACCGGCAGTGTTGACACCTCTAGGGACGGCCTGCATCGGCGCCTGAGGAATGTGCTGTCGTTCAGGGCATACACCGCTGTCATGAGGAAACATGTCGTTGATGAAGGTCGTTGTTGGATCGTTGGATGTACTGCCCGTCTCATCAAACTGTCCATGATCATGCGGGCGTGATGAGGTTTCACCGTGATATATCCAACATGTGTAACGTTCCCAGAATCCGTTACTCTTCAGGTGGTCCCATACTGTCCCCAACGGAAATCGATGCATATCACTGCGACACTTACACATCTTGCACGGGCAATAGAACATGCCACTCCCGTCAGCATTGCCCTGCGCATATTGCATAAAATCCCAAACTCCTTCAGCATATTTTCTGTGATATCTTGGAAGAGAAATCCAACTCTTATCCATATCCTGAAAATAACACATATATATATATCAATATTTAATGAACATATCTTTTATATATATATATATATTAATGTAATACAACATACTAATTATTAATTATATATATCTAGTTCGAGCGGATTCCGTGGTTTCAGAAGGCAAGTGTCAATGTCACGGAGGGAGAACCCCCTACAGGAACCAGGCAGGACTCGTTTGTGATCACGGAGGCGAACCCCTATCGACCCCTTCACCGAGAAGAGTGGTCAGTTTGTGATCTTGAGATCCAGTTAAACAAACCTGTGAACCATATCTATGACAAAACGGCCCCTTACTCAGCTTGGAACAAACTCTATGCATATATATATATATATATCATTAATTCAACTCAAATAAAACTGAAAATCAATATATATATATGCATATATATGTACGTACCTGGGAGTAGCTCTACAAACTATGTATGGACAAATTTCCACAACACCGAACGATTTGAAGAACTAGAGAAATTTATGTTTAAAATTTTCAAAGTTCTCATTCTTCTATCCCGCCTCACAATATATAGAAGAATCTTGGGCGACGAAATATTTGAGTTTCGTCGCCTAAGAATGAAAAATCTTGGGCGACGAAATATCTCAGTTTCGTCGCCTAAGGATAAAAAACTTAGGCGACGAAATAAATATCTTAGGCGACGAAATATTGTTTCGTCGCCCTAGTTTCTCTCTTAGCCGACGAAATGTATTCTTAGGCGACGATTTTATTTTCGTCGTCTAAAGTTGGACTTTAGGCGACGATTTTTTTCCCTTGGGCGACGAAAAAAAAAATCGTCGCCTAAGTTCCCTCTTAGGCGACGAAAAAAAAAATCGTCGCCCGGTTTTTTTTGTTTCGTCGCCCAAGACCCATTTTCTGGTAGTGGATGAATAGAGAAAGACGAAATTGGAAAAGTCAGTAAGAAAGAAGGGGATATGAGGTTGTAATTGGTGTTACGAAAGTAATCCTGAAAATAAAGGCATGTGCGTGGCACATGACTACTTTTAACAGAAATGTTGAAAATAAAGGCATGTTTCTTGTACTGTTCTTTTTTCCCATAAGATAATTTAATTAGAAGAAAAAGGTGTTTACGGTTAAATTAATATTTTACTGAACAGTAAATGTTTATGTGAATATTAATTAAATTGTTGATCCATGTCACACCGGCGAGCCTAAATTCTTTGGGTTTACAAGTAATGACCCTCTAGTGAGACCACGCGAGCTGAATTACACAGTCCACGAGTGGAATAGACTTCGCGCGGAATTACACAGTCCGCGAGTGGAATAGACTTCACGTGTAGGCGAGGCGAAGTGATACTTCGTGTAAGAGCGGAGTACATCGAGGCGAGCTGGCGAATTGGCTCGTGTGGGAAACTTCGCGAAGAAGCCACAGGCGGAGTATGCGTATACCACACTAATCATTGAAGACTCACCAGTTTTTGACATGCTTTAGGCCAATCCATGTGGCCCTTATTAATTAAAAAGTCTTCTTTTGGACCACGAGTTAGAAAGGCTCGCGAGATGGTTTGAGTCTGCGACTTGCGCGAGTTAGGTTTTCACAAAGACTGTGACACCCCGCGAGATAAAGATATTCCTAAGTCTAGTCCGCATAGGAGTCTACAGTTGGCAGCGTGGAAGCAAAAACCTTTGCGGAGGGTGCGAACTGGACATGTGTCACAAGATGGTTGGTCCACGCGGGCTAGCAGTGTCCTTGTGGTATTAGGGTTTCAGAGTCCGACTTGGATTTTGTTTATCTTTCTTCTGACGCAAGTCGAGCTACTATATAAGGGGCTCTACAATCTGCCTCTCACATACATAACTTTTACAACAACAACAACTCAGAGACAATCTCTTTACAAACAAACCTTCGAGCCTCTCGAAACCCTAACCCTAAGCGCATCGCCGCCTAGGTTTCTCTGAGCCCTCCTGGACTCGCCCTCGATCACCCTGATTCTCTTTGTTGCTCTGCTCGTGTCCTACCGTGAGTATCGAATTGTCTTGTGCTCGTAATTCCTCATCTGAGGTGGCACCTGGAAACCCCCTCCGCCTGATCAAGAAGTCAATATCTCGCATCACAACCCTTTCCTCGTCCGCGAGGTGGCACGCCCTCAACATCTTCCTTTTTCTTTGTTTGCTATTCACCTCTCACCCGTGCGTTGAGGATCATGGCCAAAACAAAAGGCTCTTTAGGTTGTGGATATTCGAAGGACTTGTTCAACACGTCAAAGGGGTCACTTCGCAAGCAGCTTTAGAAAACCATCTAATGGAACTCATTTTCATAGAATGCTACAAGTTGTAAGGATGAAACTGGAAGGCCAAAGGCATTTAAGATGCATGATCTCATGCGGGAGCTTGCGCGCTATCAATGTCAGAAAGAGAAAAATTTATGCTGTGTACAATGGGAAAGAAGTAATGGAAGAAACTAGATCGCGCCGTTTTTCGATTCAAAGAACTGAAGGAACAGAAATGAAATCATTCATAGGTATGTCAAAGCTGCACCTTGCTAGTGTTTGTCACTGGCCTAATCATTGTGTTTCTCGAACGCATTGTCTTCCGGATTTAAACTATTAGGGGATCTAGGTTTGGAGGATATGCCACTTGATAAACTGTCAAATGATCTAGAGTAATTATTCAACTTGAGACATTTGAATTTGAAAGGAACTGCAATTAGGGAGCTCCCAAAATTCAAGTCTTGGACATCAGGAAGGGTTTTCCAAGTTGTTAAACTTGTGCCACCTAATGATGTATTATAATGATAAGGATTATAATGAGGTCAAGATCCTAAAATTGAAAAAATTGCAAGTTTAGTCAAGAGTTCAATCCGAAGGGAACAACATTAATTAGACTACTTGGGAACATGAGACAGCTTTTGAACCAAAAAAATAAAAACTTGATACAGAGTTCAAAAGATGAAACTCCTTACATGTTTGAGCTTGATGATAAAGGATGTATTGGAAAAGTGTGGTTTAGATATGAGCCATTTGGAATCCCACATCGAAAACGTGAAAGAGTCATCCTTTGGTTATAAGGAATGATACCATACACACTAATGACGAGATTTTTTGTGTAAAACTCCATACTCGTTTCTCCATCGGGTGACTAAAATAGGGGGAGTATCGGCATTATTAGACCCGTGTGTGTGAAACTCGTCGAGCCTGTCGGCCGCTTCCGTGTAACAAGTGGTATCAGAGCCCAGACGACTCTTGGGACTTGGTGTCTCATACGATCGAGTTGCAATTTGGTGGAGCTCCCGTTTGGATTGAGATCACAAGATTCAGATGGTTGTAATCAAGGTTGAGCTATTGGAATTTGGATCGTGAGACAGTTTGAGATGACTCGAATCACACCAGGTGGAGATTATTGGAAAACTGTGGCTTAGATAGAAGCAATTTGGAATCCCACATCGGAAACGTGAAAGAGTCATCCTTGGGTTATAAAGAATGGTACCATGCACACTAATGTTAAGGCATTTTGTTATGTAAAACCTCATACTCGTTTCTCTATTGGGTGGCTAAAGTGGAGAAAGTATCGACATTATTTGACCCGTGTGTGGGACCCGTTGGGCCCGTCTGTAGGATGAAGAAGAATTTCTTTGAGTTGACAATGCACTTTCTTCACCTCCTCCCAACCTAAAAAGCTTAGTTACATTGGGGAACTGCAAAAGGTGCCACATTGGTTTTCTTCACTCCAGAGGCTGACATCCATGCATCTTCATTGGCCTGGACTTGATAAAGATTTGTTATCTCACACTGAAGTGATAGCTAAATTAAAAGCTATTTATTTTCCTTACTTTCCTTAACAGCAGCTGAAAAACAAAAGCAAAACCTAACCTAGATTGCTCAGAAAAACACAAAAATTTACAGAGGTGTACTAGACACACAGAGTGTCTAGCATACAAAATTTGAGATGATATGTAGTTGATTTGATATGGAAATAAAATACGGAAAGATGACAGACATAAGATAAGAAAACTGAAAACTGATTTCAAATTAGTTAAGAATCAAGATGGTGAGACTAGCTAGGGAGAGAGTATCCACCCCCGACAATCACACACAACACACTTTATCCAATTTGTGACCAACTAACTCAATTGAAGATGCTCAGATTGACTTGGTATGCTTGAGCACAATCTATTACTCTTTCTTACTTTGTACGTTAGGCAGGAAGTGCTATACACCTAAACTATTCTCAAACATTGTAACCTAAAGGTACGTTTATTAGGTTAAAGAAGCAGAGATCAATGAGCATGAAAAGAGAGTTTGAGCAATCACTAGGCATAGCAATAAACTCAGCGCCTTGCTAAACCTAGGGTTTCGTCTACTCGCTAGTGAAAATTACCGGTTACTTCTCTAGACAATTTGAGAGATACGATATTGACTCAGGCATCAAATAATCAAAATATTAGAACCGTAGCATGTATACTAAGTAGGCCTCCAAAACACACACAAAGAATTCATCGATGAACAATTGGTAAACAAAATCTCAATGTCATTAATTGCAAAAACAAATTAAAAATCAAAGCATATTATAAATCATGTTTAGGGGCTTCAACAACCCCCTAGCTACTATGAATTTAGTTGTACATAATGAAAATTGAAAACACAAAAGAGTTTATGGAAGAGGAAGACAACAATAACCAAGATTGGAAACTCCCTGAGAAGAGATAGATCTTTTTCCGTCTGATTCTCTCGTTCTTTTTCTTCCCGAGTTCTTCTGCCGCCCTCTTCTCTTGTGTATAAGATGATATTAGGGTTAGAGATATGGTCTTGTCAATATGGTCTGGGCCTTGAAATTGAAGTTTCGGTCGAAATTAATTAAAAATTCGGGGCCATAAAATAATCATAACTTCTTCAAAATAGGTATTTACAATCCATAAAAAGTTCTGGAAAGTAGACTCTTGTTTATTGATATATAACTCATCGTCTGGATTGTTGTGAGCTGATCACAATACTCTGTCGAGGTTAGATGATAATTTTTTGTAGATCTTCATAATTTTTTCCTTGTACGACATGAATTTCTTTTCCTTCAAGATTTCTCCTCTTTTGTTCATATTCCCTTCTTTGCTCCGGAACACCTAATAAATATAAAAATAACTAAATCAAATAAAAAATACGATAAACTAACAAAGTAAAGAGGAGAATTAACCATCATATCGTCACATAATTATGCTCTTGTCATGAAAAACTGTCATTTTTTGGTAGTCTTAATAACTTGGTAAATGCATATGTTGGCATTGAGCTCCATTATTGAAGCTCTTAAATTTTCAGTTGTTAAATTACCCCTCATCGAGTTAGGTAACAGTGGGAAAAGGGGTCTTGCCAAGACCCGAGTACCTGAAACTCAATAGCTGCATGGAGTTAATGATATTGCCTCATGGTTTTGAACACCTTATTGCTGATCTATAAACATTGAGCTTGGAGATTCTCTCCATCCAGCTTATAGTACATACGAGATGAAGGTGTGGATCGTCCAAATGTACAACAAATCCTTGAAATAATGTAACAGGTTCTAATGGTTATACCATATTTTGGTGGGCTGAAGTTGTTGAATCTCTTACAGAATAAAGTCCTAGAAGTGTTTAAGTGCCCGCCTGCCCGGTGCCGGTGCCAGAATGTTGTGTTTACAACAGATCATTATGTTTGTATCACTTTATATTGTTTGTGTTTGCATGTTAAAATGTATACAACCGTTTATTTTAACAGTGGCAGTTGCTGATGATAAGCAGTTGATGCACAATTCCATCTTTTATCAACAAATCAGTGGAGTGATATGTTGACACTTTGATGTCTTCTGTTGATCAGATCTTACGAATTCTGCTCAAAAACCATGTTTAGACAGGGCTACTTTAAATTACAAGTCCAAAACATTACAAAATCCCCCCAAGCAGTCTTCTTCAGAGAACAAAATTTCATCATTCCCGTCCTTTTCGTTGTGTTTGGATAAAGTAATTTCAATAGAAATTTCAAAATCATGAGAATTACGATTTCATAAATTTAAATTTTATTAATTAAGAATTTTGTTGTTTGGATTTCATGACATAGAGTTAAAATGACAAGAATTTATGTTTAGACTAACCTCAGTCAAGGGAATTGACAAATGACACATGTTGTGAGGAATTCAAGTCGGAGATTTAAGCTTCCAAATTCTATGATTAAATTGCTAATTCCACGGGATAAGAATCCAAACGGATGAAACAATCCTAAGAAATTATGAATTCTCTATTTTTAATTAAATTCCCGAAAATTCACCCGTATCCAAATACACCGTAAATGAAGCCGGGATGTCAGTGGGTTATACTTATAACACATCCAAGTTGTTAAACAACCATAGTATGTGCACAACCATCCTATTACTTGAATACCATCAAGTAAATTAGTGTGAGAATTTCCGGAGCAGATGAATATATTTCCAACTTTAGGGTTCAAATTCTTTAATTCGTAAGACAATGGGCAGTTGGGGATTTAATTGCCTCTTTTGGTTAGGAAAACATTGTTCTTAGCTTCATTACACTACCAGAACAGGCACTTTAGCCGACGAAAAATTTTCGTCGGCCTGTTAAAAAAATTCGTCGGCTAAGACCTTAGCCGACGAGCCTTCGTCGGCTATAGTGTCGTCGGGAAAAGGCCGTCTGTAATGAATTTAGCCGACGAAATTTTTTTTTCGTCGGCTATAGTCCCAGTTTAGCCGACGAAAAAAATCTCGTCGGCTATAGTCCCAGTCTTTAGCCGACGAAGTATTTCGTCGGCAAAACGTTGTAAAAAAATTAAAAAAATAACTATAGCCGACGAAATATTAGGTTATTCGTCGGCTAAACCTTATAAAAAAATTAAAAAAATAACTATAGCCGACGAAATATTAGGTTATTCGTCGGCTAAACCTTATAAAAAAATTAAAAAATAACTATAGCCGACGAAATATTAGGTTATTCGTCGGCTAAACCTTATAAAAAAAATTAAAAAAATAACTATAGCCGACGAAATATTAGGTTATTTCGTCGGCTAAACCTTATTAAAAAAAATTAAAAATACTATAGCCGACGAATATTATGTTTGAATATCGTCGGCTAAAGTTGCTGGGTTTTGAAAAAAAAAACTTCAGAAACTTTTTTTTTATTTTTTTTGTGTGTGGAGAATCTTGACAGATACAGTGAAAAGTTGCCACCGAAACTGGCAACACGCCGGTGAGGTAGTTGTTGTAGAGGTCGAGAACACGGAGGTTAGTGAGGTTGGAGAGCTCCGGCGGGAACGTGCGGTTGAAGACGTTGAGGAGGCGGAGAGCGGAGAGGCGGGAGTCGGGGTCGTCGAGGGAAGACTTGAGGGAGAGGAGGGCGCGGTAGGTGGCCATTGGGCGCTTGGGGGTGGAGAGTAGACGGTGGAGTGAGGAGAGAGAGTGGCGGAGGTGGAGGAGGAGAAGGAGGAGGAAGAGGAGGAGGGGACGCAATATTTCTAGTGTTGGGTTTATTTGTGGTGGTTGTGTGGAGGAGGAGGAGGAGGAGGAGGAGGAGGAGGAGGAGGAGGAGGAAGAGGAGGAGGGGCCGCAATATGTCTAGTGTTGGGTTTATTTGCGGCTATATAAAGAACTTTAGCCGACGAAATTATTTATTTTCGTCGGCTAAACTCTTTGGTTGACCGCCAAAAAATTTTGGTTGAAAATTTTGAAATTATTTTGACTTTAGCCGACGAATTTTCATATATTTTCGTCGGCTAAAGTCCTTTGAAAATTTCGTCGGCTAAACCTTTGAAATTCGTCGGTTAAAAGTATTTTTATACATTTGACATGTTGTGATTGCATTGACCGCAACTATCGGCACCGAATATTTACCGGAATAGTGTGATTTTTCAACCGTGGATGTATTTCAACATTCTCGTCATATCTTATTTCATGACTTTTTAGAGTTTGAAGGTTTTACGTGTAGTTTGTTTTTGAAACGGAACATTTACATAACACTTGGTAAACAAGTTATACAACATTAGTATGCATGTTGTGATTGTGATGATCAAACTTGAGAAACAGAATTCCGACCGTCAGATCTGACCATCATGATAAAATACATGTATGGGAAAAAAATTCAACTTGATCCGAAAAGAATAAGGGCTCGATCCGGACGGTCAATCTCGTAAGTCAAACCCCTAAACGCACGGAAAAGGTCGTTCGACCGTCTAAATTACGTATTTTGGCCGGACCTCCAACTGAAAATAGTTTTAAACCGATGAGATGACACGCAACAAGTCGTATAAAAATTTTACGCAAAATAACCACCGAATATAGGGCTATAGTAGGTAATAGAGAAATTTTAGGGTTTAGCCGACGAATACCCTAACGTATTCGTCGGCTATAGTATGTAATTAAAAAATTAAAAAATAACTATAGCCGACGAAATATTAGGTTATTCGTCGGCAAAAACCATCTTAGCACGGAAAAGGTCGTTCGACCGTCTAAATTACGTATTTTGGCCGGACCTCCAACTGAAAATAGTTTTAAACCGATGACACGCAACAAGTCGTATAAAAATTTTACGCAAAATAACCACAGAATATAGGGCTATAGTAGGTAATAGAGAAATTTTAGGGTTTAGCCGACGAATACCCTAACGTATTCGTCGGCTATAGTATGTAATTAAAAAATTAAAAAATAACTATAGCCGACGAAATATTAGGTTATTCGTCGGCAAAAACCATCTTAGCTGACGACTTTTCATATATTTTCGTCGGCTAAAGTCCTTTGAAATTTTTTGACCTTAGCCGACGACTTTTCATATATTTTCGTCGGCTAAAGTCTATAAATTCACAAAAACACTCATATCTCCCCCTATGTTACGTAGTTTGGTCAAATCTTCCACACGAAAAACTCTCACGTAGATGAGACGCAACCACCTATATACAATTTTTAAAACATTTACCTTTCGACGATAGGGCTCCCCTTAAGAAATAATAATCGTAAATAGGGTTGACCGCAGTTTTAAAAGAAAAAGACCAAACCCTAAAAACAGAAAATTACATAAAAAGCCTCGGATCGCTAGATCCGACGGTCGGATAGGCCCCGAAAGTAAGTTAGCTTGGATTTGGGCCTGCGGAGCTGCTGTCAAAATTTCAGCAATTTCTGACGGACGGATCAAAAGTTACACCCCTTTTTGCATAGGACCATATTGCATCAAAATTTGTAAATATAAGACACTTTAGCCGACGAAATTATATTTTTCGTCGCCTAAACTTTTAAAAATTTCGTCGGCTAAACTTTAAAAAATTTCGTTGGCTAAAGTTTTGAAAATTTCGTCGGCTAAACTTTTGAAAATTTCGTCGGCTAAAGTTCACAGACTATAGCCGACGAATATTTTTAATTAGCCGACGAAGGAAAATTTCGTCGGCTAAAGTGGACTTTAGCCGACGAAAAAAAAATTCGTCGGTCTGGTTTTTTTTTTTCGTCGGCTAAAGTCTTTCTTCTGGTAGTGTTAAGAGACCTTTTGAGTCTCCATTGCAATTGGGGAAAGATTTTTCTTAGCTTCATTAGGAGTCCTTTTGAATTTAGGGAAAGAGCTATTAACTAGGGGCAATTACATAGAAGTCCACTTGGAGACATTTTCTCTCATATAAGTCCACCTAAACATTTTTACCCATATAAGTCCACCCAAGCCTAAATAGAGTCTTATATTAAGTATTAAAGTTCAACAAAATTACAGACTGCCATCCAACCAAAAAATTAGATTTTTCTCTCTTATATTTACAAAAATGCCACTAATATAAAAAGTCAACAACCATAAATGGTCTCCGACTGACCTCCGACGAAATTTCCAACCGACCTCCGGCGAACTTTCCAACCGAACTCCGATGAACATTCCGGCCGACCATCTATGAGGATTCTAGCGACCACAAAAGCTACTACCAGTGACAACAAAAGTTACTACCGCTGACAAAGAAAGCTACTACCACTAACAAAGAAAGCTACTACCACTGACAACAAAATATACTACTGATAGCAAAAAAAACTACTGTCACCAGCAAAGAAATCTACTACTGATAGCAACAAAAGCTACTACCGCCAGCAAAGAAAGCTACTACTACTAACAACAAAATATACTACCGATAGCAAAAAAGGCTACTGTCACCAGCAAAGAAAGCTACTACCGATAGCAACAAAAGCTACTACGACCAGCAAAGAAAGCTACTACCGATACATGGATAAAATTGAGGCCAAAAAATAGACATAGGATCGGAGCCGACCTCCAGCCATCCTCCGGCAAACCAGTTCTGCACTGAAACACCAAAAAATTGGAACCCTAAGTTACAGAGTGAAATCGATTTTCGATTAGAAAATTAGAGAGAGAGAAGAGCTTAACTAACCTTCAGATTCGTGTAGCTCTAATGCCATGGAAGAAGGATATAGTATGTTGTTCTTGGCGCCGATGAAGGTCAACGACGGTGGGGGCCGAGCCCGGCCTTGATGCTGTTTTTGGAGCCGATGAGGTACTCGCCGGAGCCGGAGATGGACAACCTCGTCGTCGGAATCAGAGGCAGAGAAGAGCGGCAGCGAGGATGAGGTCGCCGGCGACGAGAGAGAGAGAGAGAGAGAGAGAGAGAGAGAGAGAGAGAGAGAGAGAGAGAGAGAGAGAGAGAGAGAGAGAGAGAGAGAGAGAGAGAGAGAGAGAGAGAGAGAGAGAGAGAGAGAGAGAGAGAGAGAGAGAGAGAGAGAGAGAGAGAGAGAGAGAGAGAGGAGAGAGAGAGAGAGAGAGAGAGAGAGAGAGAGTTTTGATGAAAGAGAGACGGTGAAAAAATGAGGGTATTTTAGGTATAGCCTAAAGCTAACTTAATGGATTTGGGCCACAAAGTGGACTTATGTGGGTAAAAAAATTATGGTGGACTTGTGTGGCAGAAAATGTTGAGAATGTGACTTAGATGAAATTTTCTATATTAACTAGTCCATAACTCTTATATACAGAGGTCCATGGCGTAACTACTCTCCACAAACTATTCTCAGCACAATTTGCTTTAGCTAGCAGATGTCACAACAAGACAACAATATGAAGACCGTACGTGCCCACCGCCTCCACAAAAGACAACAACCTCCTCGTATGATAGCTCTTCTGTCCGAGCTAATTTGTCTCAAACCTTCGAGGTGCAGTATGTTACAGACAAGTTTGAGAGCATGCAAACCTGACGAGTTTGAATTGTACTAATGATATTTTTATCCTCTTATGCGACAAGTGATATGATACTAGAAATAAATTGGAGCAGATGTATATTTCCAACTTAGGAGAAGAAAATTGAGCAAACCTTAATTCTAGATAACGGTAATACAGGGACCCATTTAAAAAAGGAAAAGACTAGTCTAACAAATAAGTCCTTTCATATGACCCAAACGTCAAGAAAAC
This sequence comes from Fragaria x ananassa, assembly GCA_034370585.1. Lineage (NCBI taxonomy): Eukaryota > Viridiplantae > Streptophyta > Magnoliopsida > Rosales > Rosaceae > Fragaria > Fragaria x ananassa. The sequence goes on along the minus strand of CP139750.1, from coordinate 10,067,771 downwards.
AAGCATAAAGAGGCAAAAAAATATCAAACTACATGGGGAACATATGAACCGACTGAAATTTACAATTTAAGTCATAAATTTTCTAACAAAATTAACAAAGGAAATCCAATTATTCTAGTCAGTTTCCTGCTTCAGATGAAAGAAATTAACCCAAAACCCAAATGTCAACGAGACTGTAGGCGGGATCCCCTTCACCATCTCACTTGCCACTCAAGGTTGGGAAGTGAGAAGGATCTTCAATTGGTGGGGCTCTCACGCTGCTTTGTGGGTAGTTGCTGCTAGACCCTCCTCTGGGACCGCGACCACGGCCACGGCCACCACCAGATGGGTAAGAGAACCTTTCTCCTTCAGCTGGCTTCAAGAACTCATTGATGCTGACAGACTGAAACAAAACAAGATATAGCAGTTCAGAGGCAACCAGGGAAAAAGAAGAAGTTGAAAACCCTACAAGATGATAGCATAACACAGCCAACAACAGAAAGCTTCATATATCACCAATTGGATGAACACCAATGTCTCAAAAATAAGAGACATTCATATTCAGTGATATTGTCAAAGAAATAAACACATTCCTCGGCATTTCAAGCACATTAAAACCCAATGTTCCGAGAAACTTCAAACAGATGAAATTACAAAGGATACCATGAAGGTGAATTCTTTTCAAAAACAGGCAGAAAATTTGACCTAACTTTTGATATGTATGTTCCCATTCCAAATAAAAACAAATTTAATGATTGGATTTATAGCACTTAATAATAACCAAAGTAAACAAAAGAGCAGTAACCAACTGGAATAGGTGCAAGTACCAAGAAATATCCAAACAAAAATGCTTCCATGTTCAGAAGGGCTATTTACAATTCTAACGGGCTCACTTTGCAAGACTTCCTAAAAGTCCAGAGAATCAAAACAAATAAATACAGTGTCTCAATTACAGACATAATTAGCAGTAGTACCTTTTTTGCTTTTTCTTCCTTCTCAGAAGATTCTTTCTTCTTATCCTTCTCAGATCCCTGGGAAGAAAACAATTCAGGTAGCAATATCAGGTAATAGGTCGATATCAGGTTCACAAGATGAACAAAAGGATCAGCAGTTCTCACCAATTTAATGAAGACATCATCATTCCCTTTCTTGTTTGAAAGCTGTTGCAGAGATTCAAATTCCTTAGTATCAACCTTCCTTTCTTCAGTCTTAAGTGCCTGCAGGGCCTTCCTTTTCTCTTCAAGAACCTTCTCATACTCTTCAAGTGTCATTTCCTATAACCAAAAAACAAACTGGGTTAGAAAATAGAGTGGTTGATAGGCCGCCCTAGAATATCAACATAAAAAATGTTCATATTAATTATTGTATTCACTAAAGATACTTTCAATGACTTTTAAAATAGTGCCTTCCAGAAACATTTGCACCAGTAGAGAAGGAAAAATTATCCAGCAACACAACTCATGCACAGTTTAAATACTTGCATTCTGATCCTTCAATGAATATGAATATAATCATGAAATTCTAACAGTACATATCATTTTAACTAGCACCATGATAAATCTATTTATCTGGTGCAGAGTAGTGTATTGCAAGTAAAGTATCCAACAACAGATTCACCAGATAGCAATTTCAGGAAATATGTTATTTTGGCACGACTGTGATAACTCACCTTCTCCTCAGGTTCCTTTTCTTCAGGTTCATTAGCAGGGGTCTCTTTGCTGCCATCTGCTGCCTCAACCTCCCCCACAGGCTTCTCTTCACCCAAATTCTTTTCAGTTGCATCAACTCCTTCAGTCACCCTAAGTGTGAGGAGATGATAACCAAACGTTAAAGCAAACTAAAAAAATTAAAGTACATATTAAACCAAATGAAAGACCAAATGAAAGGAGGTACAAGAAGAGAAGAAAAAAAAGGTCGTTTCAGGAATAGTTACTCAGGAAATTCATCAGTTTGTGATCCCCAGTTTCCACGACCAGAACCTTCACGTTTGAGTTCATTTCTGTGCACATAATAGACATTAGAACATGTTAAACTTTAGGAACAATACAGACATAGCATACTCTAAAATGGATAGCCAAAATAATACTTACCCGCGTCCAGTCCCACTACGACGTTCATAGTTCCTCCTCGGGCGCTCCTCATCACCAACTTCACCATTACCAAAACCACCGCGGCGACCACCGTGGTAAGAGCCACGAGGACCACCATAGCTACGCCTTTCAGTTGTCCTCCCATCTCCATCTCCCCCATAGCCACGCCTTTCAGACGGCCTTCCATCACCATCTCCACCAGAGAAATGCCTTTTAGGTTGTGTATCCTCAAAAGCACCCTGACCAGCAGAGACTGGTTCCCGATTGTACCCACTGTTGTTTTCAGTATTGGCTGAATCACGATTGTAGCCACCACCGCCACGGCCACGCCCGTATCCACGTCCACCACCACGGCCTCCCCTGCCACCTTCATTCTTTGATTCCCTCACTGCACAAGATAAAGCAACATCTAACTAGCAAGACAAATAAAATCTAAATAAAACCTTTAACTAAACACATCACAACAAAAGATTCAAGTTGCCATGATAAAAACAGGAGAACACATTTCCTAATATATATGACTTTGTGAATGGAAAAAATCATGCATGACACACAAACCATATGCCAGGGTGACAAAAGAGCAAGAAAATCTAAACAAACGGCTACCCAATTATCTTCAAGAAGTGTGGTTTTGGAATGAACACAAGACAATCACACACAAAACCAGCTATATGTTACACATTCCAAGTCATGCATTTTGTATTTGCAGGACCAGTGTGCACACTTATGCAACTAATTCAAACACCCATCTCCCCAGAGCATTAGAAGACACAATCGATGCGCATAAACTCACCATTCCAATTTACCAACCATAACAACAAGAGCCAAATCTTAAACAGATTTCAATCAACAAACCAAAAAGTAGGCAAAGAAACAAAAGGGAACCCATATCCAATCACAACTCACCTACACAAAAACTCCCAACATATAAAACAATCCCAATAACCTCAAGAACACAAAGAAAAGCTTACCAGCCTGAGCAGGAGCTACGGGCTTGGAAGGAAGCTTAGCGGGCTTGATGTCGACACCAGGCTTGGTGGGCTGAGCTTTCTTGGGTGCGGCAGCAAGCTTCTGCTGCTGAGCCGCCACAAGCAGCGATGGGTCCTCGGCGTCATCATCGCCCAACAAATCAAAGGGGTTCATGGTCGCCATTTTGTCACCCACAAAAACCCTAAATTTCCTTCCTGAGATTCTTTACAGCAGAGATCCTACCTCACCAAGACCTCCATGGATGAACAAGTTACGAGATATAGGATCGAAATGGATCTGAAAGGTTGATGCTTTTGGGGTCTCTGAGAGATACGGAGAGAGAGAGAGAGAGAGAAAAAAACCCTAGCCGCAAGAGAGAGAGAGCACTAGTGGAAGTCAAACCTAATCTTTAAAATGTCTCAATTTATTGTTTGGGTTTTGTTCGTGTGGTCTTTCAATTTATTATATAAAATATATCAGAGCACTAGGGTGTAAGAAGTGAGAGGGGTTCGAACCCAACCTCTTCACCAAGTGGTATATATTTTGAGAATATTTCGTACGGTATATGTATACCTACGATATATGATCATACTAGAGCTGAACCGAATATAACATATCGGTACGGTTAAGTTGAATTAAAATGTCGGTAGCCAATATTTCAGATCAACCTAGAGGTGGCAAACGTTCCGGCTCCTCATACTATAGCCGAACCGAATATAACATATCGGTACGGTTAAGACGAATCAAAATGTCAATAACCGATATTTCAGCTCAACCTGGAGGTGGCAAACGGGCCGGCCCGCCTAATCGGACTTTGGGTCGTGCTTGGGCCGGCCCACGACATGCCACTTCTTAACGGGCTCAAGCTTGGGCATGCTTATTTACTCAAATGTAGGCCCAGCCCGACCCATGGCCCAAGCTCATAACGTGGTGGGCCGTGTCAGGCCCGTTTCGTGCCAAAAATTAAAAATGGTCGAGGTGAATGTCCTATACCACCGCTTTTACTCTCATAATCTTAACTTTTAACTATACATGATACAATTACAAACCAAAACTAATTCACATAATCTATCGATCATTTTTTTTCTTTGTCAACAGATTAAAGAAATAAGTGATAAATGCTTATAGTTCACAATTAATAAATTTTTAGGCAAAAACATCTTATGACTCTTGGGGAATCCAAATTCATACTCAAATAAATAATTATTAGTATATAAATATATCGTTCACGCTTAAAACTAAGTTTATTATTTATAAATATGTTATCTTCATATTAGAAATAAAAAAAAAATATATTTATAGAGGCCGGGCCCATGGGCTCATTTTTCTAGGTCCAGCCCGACCCATTAGAATAACGGGTTTGGGCCGTGCCGGGCCGCTTTTAAACGTGTCGTACTCGTGCTTAACAGCCTGTTTGCCACCTCTAACTCAACCAATCTTTCCCAGATCGAGGGCTTTGCCTCCTTTTGCCAATGCTACGGAGGCGACACAGTTGGCAAATACAGTGTCAATGGAAGGATAAGCTGAAGGCCTGGAGAGAAGAAATCATGGGTACAACTTGGATGTGGCTAGGGTTTGAGAGAAATATGCTTTTCTAGTTTAACTTTAAGGTGTTGATATATCAAAAGACCTTGGTACAATTAGAAGTGAGTCATCTCTATCACATATTAATGTAAGATATTTGTAGTCTCGGAACTGAAATATTTCAATCCACATACGCATTAAGAACTCAAACCATAGTAAGAAAATGAACGAGAAGATAGATCTCCAAATTAGCAATATTGAAACCATCGGATAGAGGAGCTCCATGACTCAAAAATATCCAAAATTAACACCAAAGGATAGAGATCCTGTGGTGCTTCTTTCATTGATCTCTAATACAAAATGCACTTGAGCTAATATTTTGTAACCAAGAAAAGACAAAGCAGCTTCAAAAAACGCATGTTTCATGATTTATGATTGAAAATTAACTTGATTTTATCACATGAAATTTTCGTGTTACATCTAATTTTTTAAATCCCAATGGTAAATTTGCATTTAAATTTTGAAATAAAATAGTGTGTACGTAAGATAGTTTCCTACGAGGTTTTGCTTGCATTGGTAGAAGGAAAATGCTTGGGAGTACAAAAAAATATACCAAATATCAATACCAAATGATGTGGCATATGCCACATCACTGTTTTTATTTTATCATTTTAACGATCTGGATTTATAAAAAAAAAACAAAGAAATTAAAATCATAAATCCCTATTGTTCCTCAATTCGCAGCCGAGCTTCTCAATCTAATGGCCAATGGCCACAACTTGTACTCTTGTAGGATGAATGGATTATTCCTTTCTCTTAATAAAAATGGTATTCAGCTGCCCTATCATTGTGTGTGTATAAGATTAAGAGATTGTCAATCTGATGCTATCTATTAACAAGAGATTCACCTGTTGTTGGCAACTCAAAACTTTAAATCAAGAACAAGATATATGATTTCATAAATAGATGATTCCATTGCCTAATAGCTTTGTTTTGATATTATTTTTTTGTACTAGTAGGGCAGTAGATTGAAAAATTTACAGATTTGCATGGACATTTGAAGAGCCGATAAAGCACTTGATTTTCTTTTAGAGAGGAGAAGAAATTTGTGAAGATCTTTTTGTTATTTAAAACTAAAATAAGTAAATAAAAAATTCACATCATATGAGCAATGTTAAATTGAAATTTATGTGGCATACACCGCATTATTTGGTATTGAATTTTGGTAATCTTTTGGTGTACATGTCACTATTCTTGGTAGAATATGGCGGCTAATCTAGAAGGCACGAGTAACAATGCAGTGTCTCCACCATTTCTTGTGAGTGGCTCAATTTGCATTATTTGCAACGTGTTGAAAATTTTATGTGCTATAGTGGAGGGGAATTATTGAATAAAGTTGTAGAGGCCACTATGTCAATCTTCCTTTTCCCCTCTTTATTAGATGGATAAGTTGTCATATCTATACTGCGTGAACCAACTATGCAACGATTTAACACATTCTTCAAAGAACTTGACATCAAATATCAACAACTATGTATAGAAGTTGCATACAATTTGCTTTCCAAAGAAAAGTCGATTATACTAAATTTTAGGATACATTTTATAAGTTGCATACAATTAGCTCATCCCAAAAGAAAAAAGAAATTTCAAACCTGCCTCACCGCTTCAGTTAACTATAAAAACAATCTATATTTGCATATAGTGAAGAAGAAAAAAAGAAGGGTGCAACACGAATCATTTTCATCTTTACAATCTCCACTTCATGAAGTCATAGTTCTTAGGAAATAACCGGACATACAACCAAAGCTATCGATCGTATCGTTGAGAAGAAAGCTACAAAGAGATATGATGCACCAAGAATCGCTTTACTTGAAAGCTATCTATATCTGCCAGTTGCTTGAAAGTCATGGAATCCAAGTTATATGGGTTCGCATTTTAAAGAAATCATTTTCTTTTCTTTGGGGAACTTTAATCGAATAACAGCATAAACATCCTGGTAGTTCACTCTACATGTGTAAACTCAATCTATACCAACACAATCACTCTCAGGAGTAGCGTTCTTGTGGAGTTGTGGTAAATAAATAATCATCAACGGATCTATACTTTTAAGGCTGGTTTGATGTGTTCCGCACATAAATCCAGAGATCCAAGGGTAACTAACAAATGTTTTCCTGGTTTGTGTTAGGAGGATTATTTCTAATTTTTGCCAGAACTTTGTTGTAACTACACACTTCCAATAACTGAATCCCTGAATGATAAACTATTTTAATTACAACCATATACCTTTTTCTCTCTTTTCTCTCTGTACCATGTAGGTAACTCCCACCTCTGCTTTTACAATACAACTCAGTAACATAACTCAACTGCAAAAATGGAGTCGCACAACATCCATCCACAATCCACTCTTTAATTTCCCATTCCTAACATAACAAGCTAGTTAGCTGTCGTACCTTTCTTTGGTTCTTCCTCTTCACATATTTTTCTCTATAGCGAAAATTGATATTCCTTTACTATGATGAACTCAGTAAGAACAGGAGTGGGGGTTGTAGGGGTTCTGGTTTGTAAGTTTCTCTTTCCTTTGGCAAAAGAAGAAAGAAAAATGTAATGGACGATTCAAAATCCAGGCAACATTGATAGGTCCGCTACTCCTCTTGGAAGGTCAGCAACTTTCTTCAGCAAAGCAAGCCTGTTATTTCGAATTCTTTCATCTTCCTGCACATACATAAGAGGAAATTGGCGTTCCACTCCATTGATATATAATTAGCAATTAACTAATGAAAATGTAGGTCATATGTGGTGGCTGCCCAAGGAGTCCAAACTCCACTCTAAACCCATGCACAAGTGATTGAGAACTGAAGACTTGTTTCATTGCTCAAAGCAACTGAGCAAGAGCCATTTACGCACGCATAATTTTGTTAGGGAATTCTTTTTCAGGTTTGATTATATTGTCCTTAAGGTTCAATTTCTCTCTTTCAGAAATTACGTACACCATTATGAGTGAGAGTTAAACGACAGACTAAACAGAACTACAATATATCATCATTGTGAAACAGTGTTGGCAACTGCTGTTCTTGCTATTTTCGCAGATGCTAGCTGTGAAGGAAAAAGACTATATAAAATGGGTAAAGGAAGCATACCACCATTACAAACACATGTTCAAAGAAATCGTCAAGTGGTTGTACCAGCTGTGCTGATATTTTGATAAACTCATCGACCTCAATACCTTGAAGACAACAAGATGTTCAAGGTTAGTTAATATGCTATCAAAGTCAAAACCAACACATTGGAAAAGAATTGGAGATAGGAAAAGTACCGTGGCATATTTCCTCTTTGACTGACAAGAAAGAAATCCATAGAGCTCTCTCTTCATCTGTCTCAAAGGCTGCCTCATCCACCTATTTTTTTTTTTAATCCATTGCAACCATATAAGCTTGGGTGGAATTCATATAAATGCAAAGATGTGCCATTGAATGGGTTTTAATAAATTCAATTATTGGGACTTCTTAACAAGACAAAAGCATCCAATTAAAAAAAAAACCACATTTTGGTGTAATACATGATATGGTAACTGATATGGCAGTAAGTATTTGATGATGTTAAAATCCCAATGACTTGACAATTATTAACTGACAGGCTCAACAACAAGAGCACACCATGATGTAAGAACATGGATACGAATACTGATACGGCACATAAACTATGGTAAAGAAGTCAAATTATAGTTCAACACTCATATCTGTTGAAATATGTTAAACATGTTAAAATAGCATATGTACGGCCGGATAAAACACTCAATATGTATATACAAATACATAAATTTTTATATATGCCTTTGAATCTTTGATAAATAAGTTAAATTATTTGGCAATAATCATTTCTGTTGAATTAATATTCCAAAAAATGAAATACCCCAAGACCCCAATACTCATGTTTAACTTTCAAGCTGAAACTGCAAACTCCTATCCTCGTTTCAGGGTCGTCAAACAAAAAGAATGAGAAGAAAATTATGTTGACCATCTTGACACCTTGGGTTCCTTGCAGACCAACTTGAAGACAGAAATATTATAAGAGAAAATGAGTACCTCAAAATGAGGGTCCACATCCTTTCCTCGGACAATTCTTGTAGGACGAGAATATGCTTCAATAACTTTTGGCAAAAGCTCGCCTTTTGATAAGGCTTCCATCTACAATTAATAATAGAGAGATGATCTCAAACTGTCGACATATTGTCATACTACTTCAGAGCAGGATCAGCACAAGTGAATAAAACCACTTACTTTACAAGCAGTCCTTGCTGCTAGACAAGGTAAGTTTGCACGCTCTGCAAGAACTGATCGAACCACTTCTGGACTTATTCCCTTATCAACCTATAAACAGAATGTATCAGAGAATACTACATGACCCCTACAATCTCAATCTATTAATTAAACCAAAAGGCCAAAGAATTTCTATTTCAGTTCAAGAAGTTAAGAATAGTGGCAGGTTTCAAAGCTACCCAATGCCGAAGAAAACAAAAAAAGCCAGAAGATATCCATGTGACCATGACAAAATTTCAAAGTTTTTGCACCCTGGGTTGGGGAGTTACTAACCTATGCTTCGATATCATAGACGTACAAGCAAGCACATAGTGTTATCAATCAAAATAAATTAATATACAAATGGAAAGAAAAAAAGGAAATAACATGTTTCATTTTCCAGAGGAACAAATTAACAGCTAACAGTATCCTTCCTTCCTCTTTCTAGCTAAAACCCTAAAAGACATAAAAAGCGGAAAAAATAGAAAAAAATAGTGGGAAACACAACAAAGAGTAGTCACATGATAAACTCCAATAAATGTTATACATACCAGATATTGTTCTAATCTCCGAGTAACAAATTGATGTGCCTAGTCAAGGAAAAATATGCATCATATTAGTACAATGTACTAAAAAAAAAAAGAAAGCAAAAGCAAGGCAGGGTGGACACAAGTACGTGGAATGCGATGTTTTGGGTTTTGCACACCAAGAGAAACAAGAGAACAAAAGGAGACATTATTACTGGAAGCACAATGAATAAAAAAAAAAAAGAGTAAAATAAAGGTACCACCAACTCAAACGTATAATCAGTTTTAGATGGGGAGCTTAAGCATAACCCTATCTGTGTTATCGGGTAGGTTATAACACAAGAGGACCTCTCTTCCTAATCACTTGCTTTTATAATTCCATGTGAATATAATAATTCGACTGAAGTGGTGAATAGGGTCAAAATAAAAAAATACGAGGAGTCACATTAGAACCTAGAAAAGGACTTGTTTTCATACATCTTTTATAGTAGGGGCTTCAACTTTTATGGGTTGCACATCTGCTGCAAGTTCCAAAGCTTGTTGTAAATCCAGATACTTGTCTTTTTCCACCAACACCTGGACCTGGAGGGAAAATATTTCAATTTCTTAAGCTTAGCTAGCAGTGCCTGAACCTCAAAGCATCACAATCAATAGAGAACTTACAAGACCATAAGAGATTCGTCGCAGGCCAAATGGGTCATTGGTAGAACTGGGCTGACAACCAGCAGCAAATAAGCCGACAAGGCTATCTAATCTGGAAGAAACATCATATTTTAGAATTTTGCAATAAGTAGAGTAATCATGCAACCTTATGCAAATTTTTTTATTTATACAAACCCTCTATATTTCTTAAATAAAAAAGAAAAGAATGTACAAGAAGAGAGGAGAACATGAACCAAAACCTCTTCATGAACAAAATAAGAAAATGTACTCAAACAGAGAAACCTTATGCAAAATAACATGAAAGGATAGGCAGGACAAAGCATTGCAAAGACATTATTCCATGCATAAAGGAGGGAGGAAAACAATAATAATCTGTATTTGGGTTTTGTTTTGAAAAGTTTCTTGAGGAATCAGCTAGTGATGATGTTTCTGGTGGGAGGGGGATGTGTCTCATGACTTTCACCCCTTCAATGTTTCTTATCCAGATATTTCTAAAACACCAGAAAAATATGGAATTGTAAAACGACAAATATAATCTGCTTCTAAATGTCTCCAAAGTTATAATCCCAGCCCAAACTAACAATCAGTATCACCTGTCAGCTACTGACAGAACTATGCCTGCATCAGTTTTAGGAAGTGTATCTCCGGAAAATCTAGGAAGTGTAATCTCAAACAAAGCCTCTGCAACCTGCCGTACCAACAAAGAGGGAAAAAAAATGGTTAGGAAGAATTCAAGCTGATTTGTTACTATCAATTATAATTCTACAAGACAGAGTATTGGCACACACGGAACAAAAATAACTATCCCGAGTCAAAACAAACCTGCTCTGAATGGCCATCTCTAAGAGCATAGTGTCGAGCCATTACTCCTGAAAGAGACGTAAATTCTGTGACAACTGCTGTAGCTAGATCTGACATAGAAAGGGATGCAGCTTGCTGGACAATTTTATTTGTACTGTCATCCATTCCAAGGGCCAAAGTCAGTTTGTCAACCATATTCTCAAGACGCAGCACCTTCTCCAACATTGTTCCTAATTTCTCCTATATTGTTTCACATGTCAAAATAAAAGAGCTACAAAGAGATTCAACAAATTAACTCAATGTTTTATATTGTGCTAACAGTAAAGTTGGGAACCATCTTATTCTTAGTGCAAAGACATATTCAAAGTAAAACAATCACTTCTTAAACAAGAATAATGCTAACTACATGGTGTGGCAGTTGATGTGGCATTTACATCAGACAATACTACAGAGACCACATAGACCAAATTTTAAATGCCAACTGCCATGTCTTTTTCAAATATGGTCTGTTCACCATTGAGTTCAATAAAAGGACTTACATGGAAAAGAATCCCTTTCAGTTGACTTCTAAATTCTGAAAATCTTTTCCGTGTATCCATCTCATAGAAAAATTTAGCATCTTCATAGCGTGCTCTGCATGAATAGTGAAATAATGACTGAACTTTTCAAGCTTAGTAAAAGAATCGTAGAACTTGAATTCAATAGAGAACCAGGAGTCTAACCAGAAATTTCCTATTCCTAGATAATATGGCCCCTTGATACTTTAATACAGGAAAGGAGAAATAGAAGTGACAAGTTAGCATACTCCCTCCTTCCCTCTCTCAAACAGCCAAACATATGTGATTTCTACCAGAACCCAGTACCCTTACACTTTTCTGTTCTTTTCCCAGAAAGTTTACCAGTACCCCAATAGATTTACCAAGAAGGAACTGTCCTTTCTTAGGTTAAAGAATAGAAGAAAGGAAATCTGAAATAAGAAAGAAAGGAAATCTGGATTTTGAAATGTTCGTCAGTACCTTTGCCATGATTTTTATTAATTAATTTGTTTTGGTTTAGCTGATAAAATAACTTGTAGACTATTGAACTTTACCAAGTTATAAAATACAGAAACCTGTTTCCAAAAGAACTGTAATTCAGTTTATCGATGAGAAAGTGATCTACAATTGGTGGGGCATTGCAGAAAAAAAAAAAAAAAAAACAGTTGCTGAAAATTCTTGTTCCTCCCCTCTTTTCTTTTTGTTGGGAACAGACTAAAACGACCCCAGATCCAAAACAATAAAAGGAAAACAAAAAATCTTCCCTAGAAGACCAAAAACAAATTCTGGTTGTTGATTCAATGAAGTTCATCAATACACCTATCCCTTTTTGTTCATTTAGTTTTGACTCCTAATAGAATACATAAAAAGTTAAGGTCCATGCTTTACCTCAATACAGCTTCATTTCCTTTTCTAACCACCATCTCGTCAATTGCCCCATTTGCCACCTAAAAGACAAAACCTCATGTCACCAACAAGATTATAAATACCAGCCAAAGTAAATCAGCAAATTACGTAACAAGTTACAACACATGTATGACAGATAGCATTTCTTACAGCAATGAAGAAAGGCAACAGCTCTCCATTCTCATCCCTCACGGAAAAGTACTTCTGATGCTTCTGCATAACCTGCAGGATTGCTTATGACAGTTACAAAGATGAAAGCAAAATCTACCCAACCATTGTGCACTGACAAATTAGTCTTTACATTACTGTTGCTACTTAGATATTGGAAAAATATTAACATTTACTATTCAATCAAGCTCAAAGAATTGCACAAGAACTTAGAGATGTTTCCGCAGCAAGTATCTGATAAACCAGAACAAGAAGGCTATCATTCATCTCTAGCCAATTCTACCTTAGCTTGGAATAGACTTCTCAATGACAAGCATCCTAGTGAGCAATTAAACTGGGTTATGCTCCAAGCTAAACTATACAAGGGCAGGCGCAAATATTCATTGTTCTTATCCAACATAAAAACTTCAGGCATCAACTTTTCATGTCTAGACTTACTCAGCTGTGTTAGACGACACTATAGTTTATTAAGAATTGGTGCAATGGTAAAGCATGATGTTACTAATAGAGTACTTGGCCAGTTACAGAATATTTCAACCTTTGATTAACAGGCCACACAAGAATAATATAGTCTGGAAGGCCAAAACACTAATAGAAAGACGGACAATTGAAAAGGAGACACTGATCAAGTAAAAAAGTGGTGCTGTCAAATAAACAAAAATATATATGCTCTATCCTAACAGGAGACAGTCACAAAAGGGAAGTGCTGATTCCCTCACATGGGAGTGGAATGAAGAATGTTTTCTAACAAAGAATTTTGCTACTTCTCAGTTCTACCGATGTACGTGATAAGGCTGATCATGTCTTCCTTTTAGTCAGTTATTAAAACAAGCAAGCTAGAGCCAAACCATTACATGATTTTTTTTCCTTATAGTAAACCCAAATTAACACTATATGACTGTGTACTTTTGTTCCCCAGACAACTAAGTAGAACTTGTTTCCAGAATCAAACAACCTCGGGAGGATATTGCTAACTAAAAAAAAATTATGCAATCTCTATACCAAATCATGCACACCTGTGCTTACTAAAAAATGCCACTCAGAAAGGCAGAAAAAGACTTCTCCTTCCCCTTTTATTAAGATTTATTATACAATTATTTCAATATGTTTAAATAGAATATTAGTAATACATCTGAAACAAACAAAAATCAGATTCATCCAGATGTGGAACAGCATGCAGGGAGATGTAAGGTGAAAAGAAACTAGCTAAAATACTTCAAAGAATTCAAACAGCTTACCATAGTCAGAAGATCGCTAGGAAGCTCTAAGAAAGACCTTTTAAACTCCCCAAGGACTGGAACAGGTGCCTCAACAAGATTTACAACCTACGGTTTATGTTGACAGATTTAGATAACATGCATGCTTGCCTCAAACAACCAAAGACAACCATTTACCTACCTCATTAAGCAAGCCCTCTGGAATAAATGCTTCTCCATTTACACTTCTGGCCAATGTACTAGAACACTCCATTATTGTTTTCTTACGTTCCTGTAAGTAAAGTACGAGCTCCAGTATCAATACTCTGTCTAATCCCAGTGTTTGAGAGAGAGAGATAGAGAGAGAGAGAGAGGGAGGGAGAGCTCTTGCAGACCAGAAAAAAAGAAGTGTCAAAACACTATATCATACCTCCATTTCAATATTGATTCCCGCATTCCTTATTACACCAGCATAACATTCTGCAGTTTCGACCTGTGAGACTCTGGAGTTATAATTATATAAACTCTAGCATCTTAGACGTAGAAATATAAAGCAGAGCAACACATTAGCATTCGCAAGCCCAAAGGTAAAATTTCAGTTTTACATAGTTTATATGTTACTATAGTACATTGCCCTTAGAGCAATATCAAGAACAATGTTCAGTGCTGAGAGACAGTGAACCACAACAATATATATAGAGCACCATCAACCAGGGAAAAGAACAAGAAAACAAACTGGTGATTGACAGGGATTGGCCTACGATTGAAAAGGTTAGCTAGAACGGTAAGCTTAAAGAACAATCTTGCTAAGCATAGAACCAGTAATATCATGTTACGTGACATTTAAACCATCTAATTGCAGATAAAATAGCAAGTTACTGTTAATAATGTTTTGCACAGAGAGAGAGAGAGAGAGAGAGAGAGAGAGAGAATGACATTTTGGAGTATAAAAGAAAAGTCCGGAGAGTTAAGAGAAAATGGGAAAAGAAAAAGAAAAACCAACATACATCACATATGAGCTTTTCTTATGTATAATTCAAACTAAAATCCCTGTAAGATCAATCCGAAAACATTCAAAATAAAATGACATTTTGGAGAATACAAGAAAAGTCTGGAGAGTTAAGAGAGAATGGGAAAAAAAAAAGAAAAACCAAGAGAGATCACATATGAGCTTTTCTTATGTATAATTCAAACTAAAATCCCTGTTAGATCAATCTTTTAAAGGTGGAGAAAAGATTGTAATCAAAATTTAGTTGCATATGTTCTACTATGCAAATCAGACAACAATCAACTCTGAAAATAAAGACAATGAAGATGATAATGACAGTGGGAGATGATAGATATTCTAAGTTACACCATATACCGTGACAGTAGCAGAAGGAGTGTTACGAAGACCATAAGAGAGGTTTCCACTGCATCCAGAAAAGTTTAAAGAGGCAAAAGAACCCAATTAGTATAATGCACTGTAATATAAAGAAAAAAATGGAACGCTACCAATATGAGATATTCATATTTGGCAACTAATTTGTCAGTAAACTGACTAGACTGAAAACATTAGAAAGCAATAAACTAAATTCCATTAAACAGGATTTACGTTGAACAAAACATATTCTCCAGACAGGAGCGGCATCAAAATTTTGCCATTAGTTAACAGTGGCATGCAATAATTCCCATTTGGACCCAAGTTGACAATTCAGCAAGAGGCTTTGGGACAATAAAAACATGTACACAAGAACAGTTCATATAATACTATCCTCCTAGCCTAACAGCCCATATCACTGGCTGTAAGTATTATCGGAGATCAAAAGCACATGGCTTTTATTTGTCCTTCAGCTAAACCTTGGAAGAAAGGGTGGAAGGACAAGGTCAGAAAGCAAATGTTCATTCAATTTACAATAGGAGTTCAATTGAAAAGAACACTGTTGATCAGGTCAGTACCAGGCTATTACCATGAGTGAGTAGAGTTTTGGAAGCAGAGATAATGTCAAAGGTTAAAGAACAGCAAAAGAGTTCAGGGCTCCCATTCCCTATAGGATAGGACAGTTTGAGGGCTAGTCCTAGTGCTATATTCCTTAGTTCAATTTCATAATTTCTTAGCTATAGGACACTATCCACCTTCTCCAGTGGATTTCATTTATCTATATTACTGAACACCTTAGACAAAGATACTACTGCAAAATAATGAAATCAGAACAAGTCCAGCCATCAGCCTGATTACCTCAAAACTTGAGCAAAAGTAAAGGGTACAACTACATCTCCATGGAGTGCTAATATCCAACGAATAGGTCTGCTAAACAAAACCTAGAAAATAACAAGTACACAAATAACACATCAGCTAAATGGAAACTCCCATAATTGAAAATTTAAATAAGAATAATGCTTAACAGAAGATATTTATTGTACCACATTTGAACCACACGATGTGTGATTTAAAATGCTGTCTAACATCATGTGGTCTTTTTAGCACTGTCCAATAACTAAATGCCACATCATGTGGTTTGAATGGGGTTAAAAAGGGTGTACTGATATAAAATGCTAGAAGAGAGCTCTTTGGTAAAGAAGAATGCCCAGTCATAGAAGCCACTTTGATAGTACAATAAAAAATAAATGAACAATAATAAGTAATATCATTGGCAAAGAAGCATGGTGGTCAGGCTGGTTTTCCATCTCATTCCAGACCAGTATCAAGTGCCCACATCAATTCAGCACAAATTTAGCATACCTGAGAGTTCCAGCGCATTGATTTTGGAAATGATATTCTAGCAATTGCATTGGGCAAGTCCTCAGACAAAACCTAATGAAAAGAACATATTTAATAATTATGTAAGAACTGTATACGAAATTTCCTATATGCAAGGAACGGGATGAGCACAGTGAACAAAAGGTCCACACCCTAGAGACTAATCCAGTCTTTACCTCATTCGTAAGACTAATTACAAGAGAAGAATATGCAAAAATGCTTGGAACTATGCTTTAAAATGATTTCTATGCAATAAAAAACAATTATATCCAGTTCAACATAGATGACAGAAAAATGACCTGCTCTCGCTCTCTTTTTTTTTAGCTTTGCCATCAGATGCAAATAATTAACAGAATCATTTTACAAACGATTTATACTATAGATGAGCAGCACAATAGAACATGGGCATTGTTGAGTGCATCTAGTACAACAGAAGTACATGTTATCACTGAAATTACAAAAACAAAAACAAAAACAAAAGAAGTACATGAAATATGAAACCTAAGTTCAGTAAAAGGAAAAGATGAGATGTTGGACCTCCAAAGCATGTCGAGCAGACTCTACTACACGAGCATAAATATATTCTGTTTTTCCTGCAAAGTATATAACAAATAAAGAACGAACATCCAGAATGTAGCAAAAGAAAATAATTTTTCAGTTATGTAACAGCTTGAATCATATGTAGCTATTTTATGGGTGCATCCACCAATACTCACCATCAGTCTTTTGATATAATGAGTTCAATGGTACAGAGTATCTCCGGCAGAAACCCTCGGCAGCCTAACATGAAATAACATGTTAAACATTTACAAATATATTATAATACAACACTTCATGACATGTGATATTAGCATGCACGGGCAATGACATTAGCAAACAAATAAAATAAAGAGGACATTACGCCAAGAAGAGAAGAAAGGAAGGGACGTCTGATATCACCTTTGTAGGATTTCCTTGATCATCAAAAGATTTTGAGACTGGAGGCCCTCGAACCTCAACCTCATTCTCCATTTGTTTAGTGCAGAGATTTTCAACACATACCTGGATGTGTGAAAGCAAATACCAATATGAGAACAGAATCATCAGAAGTATAAGTACAAGAATTCCCACACCAACACACTTTTAGTTCTAACTCATGCATAAGGTTGTCATACTAATTTTTACATCTACCATGTGAGGCTTACATTACAACAAATTTATAAACACAATACTTATTCTTAAAAGTTACGATCTGAAAGCGTCCTTCCTTCTCAATGCCCGGGCTTACATTACAATATGAGAACATATGAATAGGAAGAGAAACCCTAGAGTAAGATAAAAATCAACATTAACAAAAGAAAAAGCAAGCTAGAAACTAAAAGGTAGATCCTGAGCTTTAGATAGCTCAAAATTTCAAATAGCAAAAGGAGAGAGAGCACCAAGCAGAAGGGGTGCCCAACCAAAAAACTGTGAAATAGCAGAACCTTGGCCATGTACTTGAGGTTGAACAAGAACACATGGACATGAAATCATGTCCGAACATACTGCGTTCAAGAAATCATGAGCTCTCTACATCCTAACGATTGTTTTGACTAACATTCAAGATGCACACTCGGCTTCGCCAGTTAGCTTGTTGGGAGTAATAAGACAAGTTTAAAACTGATTGAGCTTCAGAAAGACTAAATCAAGGATTTGAGTTTGAATATGAAGTTGTAAGGAGATAAAAGAATTTGTCAAATTCACAATCTATAGCAATCAACTTTAAACAGATCCTGAAGATCATGAAAGCTTATACTATTTAGATATCAAACAAGATATGACAGTGTTCAAGATTCAGACAACCATATTGACATACAAGAAATCAAATAAAAAGGTTCATCATTAAAATAGAAATGCTTGAGATGAATAAAATCTAGAAATGCCGGTGCATAGGGAAATGATATATAATGATACCACAAGTCTGCGAGGTGTGCCGAAAGCTTGCACTTCACCATGGCCCAATCTTTGCTTTGCTAGTAACACAGTTACTAGATCCTTCAGCTGCAATGATCAGCTGAGCACAGTAAGAGAAATCCGTAATATGTAGAAGTACATTAAGTATGAAATGCCAGAGAGACAACTTTCAGACTGAGAGAGAGAGAGAGAGAGAGAGAGTTGAAACTCATTATTACTGTTGTTGTTGTTATTATTTTAACAACCTACTTTCATGAAAAGAACCAGATTTTATTGATGAAAAGAAAAAGAATGTAGAAATGAGGTTAAAAAGTAGAAGAGCAGCATAAAATCAAAAATATATCAACAGAAACTAGGATTTACACAACCCACCCTAAGAAAAACAAGATCTCTAACTACTGTGATCCAATCTAGCAGAATGTATACATTAATTCTTTGATGACTTAATTCCTGATTTACAATAATAAAAAATAACACAAAAGAATTGAATAATATGGGCATGCAATGGCAGAACGAAACCTTTGAGTGTAAAATGACTATTTATGAAGTATGAACAAAGCACAAGTTTAAAAGGGTCAATAAAGCTTTACAACTCATAAAGGAAAAGAAAACAACGATATTTAGTCAACTATACATCAACACCAAATCATAAAACAAAGGAAAGAATGTAGAGGAGTTGGGCTAAAATTGGGCGGACTAGAGAAACTATAAACAAATTAACAGTTTTTTTCTTCACAAAAGAGCCTAAGACCCAAATCAAGTTTTCAACCAATTTTTTAACAGAGCATATAAAATTGCCCACAGAATATAAATAGATGAAATGCATTTAGCAAGAAAATTTCTCCAAATGAAAGATAATTTACTTGCTGGCTTGCGTCAACTACGTCTTGAGGTGGCATCTCTTCTATTCCAATTTCGAGAACAAATGACCTTGCAGTATCATGCACCTGCAATGTAAGTCAGCAAACAAATATGAAAATAATCAGAAATATCATTTGTGTTAGATAAGTGAGTTAAACCAAACTCCTTGAATTGGTGAATAAACAACTTCTGAAAAGTTTAATCCAACCAGTCTAGGGCCAACTAAGGAGAGGAAAAAAGTTCATGGAAGCAACAGGTTCAAGACTTGATGCAACTACAAAACTTCCACAATAAAAACTTAAAAAGTTGAACTAAAAATGACATAAGAGTTAATAGTTAATACTCTATAAAAATGAACATATGTATAATCCATGGTCTTAAGGAGAAATTATATATTGGTAGCGACACGTATCTCTTGTGGGATAGGATCTCTTTTGGGCATCTATGTGGGCCTATGTTCCAATGAACTTGGAGACTGGCCTTTCCTTCTGTTGAATGGGAACTGGGAAGCACCAATTTCCTAGGCTCCTATGCAGCTTCTATCTGGATTGTGTTTCTGTTTGGGGATCTTTCTTTTGCAACTATTGTTCTGTTATGAGTCTACTGTTTATTTCTTTTTTTTCTATTCTTGTTTCGTCTTGACTAAGGCCGGTGTTCACTGAGTTTGTACTATTTCTCTCTCTATCCAATGTTTCTTCAGTCAGAATTGTTATATGCATGTCAAAGCATCAAAGTATCCTCCTATATTTAAGATCTCAATGGTTGATCATCAAGAGAGCCATAGGTCTTAACTAAATAGAAATCCAAAAAGCTGGTGCCAGATCATGGTAATATTGGATAAGTAGTTTCAGAAACCACTCAATGATGGAACATAAGAGAGAAACCATATAAAGTGTATGATGTGCTTTTAAGACTTTACAAAAAACAAGATTATAGGAGACTATACATCTATAATGTGAAGATTTTCATATTAGAACTAACCTTCTTGACTGCTGCCTCCACAAGCTCTTTAGGACATACAAGATCAGCAGTCTCAGAAACAACACCCAATGGATAACCAAGGGACTCCCTGGTCTTTAACCAAAGTTGTGCACACTGACGTGCTAAACTGATAAAAATAAAATTTACAAAAATTAGTAATAACCATAAACCTCATGTACTGATGACTAAGGACATAACATATCGAGCATTTGGTTCTTGGCAGGTTCACCCCATTTAATTCTATAATGTTAGAACTTCAGTTTAAATCTGATACGTTAAGAACCCAAGAGAACTACCCAGAGAAGGGGTTCATTTATGAGCTACGATGAGCCTACAAAGCAGAAAAAAAAAATAGTAAAACATTACACTGCTTGTGGACAGCTTGCAGGATGAGTGAAATCACAGATAATTCAC
The DNA here is from genome assembly GCA_034370585.1 of Fragaria x ananassa. Taxonomy (NCBI): domain Eukaryota; kingdom Viridiplantae; phylum Streptophyta; class Magnoliopsida; order Rosales; family Rosaceae; genus Fragaria; species Fragaria x ananassa. The sequence continues at coordinate 10,047,189 of CP139750.1, read as the reverse complement.
AAAAACATGGGACTGCAAAAGACATGTCCAACGATCCACAAATCATTGATTAAAGAGAAAAATGACTTCTGTGTCTTTATTATGTACCTTTTTCTTTTCTTTTTTTCTAAATTTCCTCCCTAATAATTTGAAACAGAAATAAATTCCCCGCATTGACTTTCTTAGCAAGCAAACTCAAGTTTTCAACCAAATTTGTTTGCTATGGGAGAAAATAATCTTACCTACGCATCCGACCAAAGTAGCGAGCACGCTCTGTTACCCCAACAAAGCCTCTAGAGTCCAATATATTGAAAGCATGCGATGTTTTCAGAAGTTGATCATAACTAGCAAGTTAACAGGAGATGGTTAAACAATAATGTTTAAAAGGAAGGGTGTTCAAAGTTAACAATCACACTAAGGAGAAAGGATGGATAGCATTCATTAGAGAAATAAAAATTTGCCATACGCCGGTATTGCTAGGCCTGAAGCAAGCAGGGAACAAGCTTCCTCCTCAGAAAGATCAAACTGTTTTTGAATATGACGCACACCAGCATGCTCTAGATAGTACGCACTCATTTCCTTCCTGAAATGAAATTGTATTCAACATTACTGAAATTATACAGGAAACAGGCTTGATAACAGTCACTGATAGAGCAGATATACAAAGGGAGAATGGAGTTGGAAAAATAATGCATGTTTGTTAGAAAACAAAGAATATGTATCCAATATATACTTTGCCTCTTTAGTGAAATCACAAGAAAGAAACAAGAGGCATCAAGATGTCAAACAATATAAAACTATGCGAAATCGTTTCTAGAGAAGACATGCATCCAACACACTTAAATATCCTTTTATTCTGACTGAAATGATAGGAGGATGTAACGGATATACATGAGAAATCAGGGAACATCTAATCAGTCAGTATTTCTCCAGTACAAAATTAAAGTAAAAACCCCTTATTGACATGATCAATAGTGGGCTTGTGTAAATCTCTTCTACCTTCTTACAGAATAGTTCTAGAAACGGAAACTAATACTGTAGTAGGGGAAAAAACAAAAATATAATGCTGACTATCAACTACTGGATTGAACGTGCTTATTTACACAAAGGCTAGAAAGAAATTGTTGATATCCAGGGTAGCGTGCTCACACAGACAACATGACCACAGATCAAGGAATGGCACCACAATTAGTGAATCTTTAAGTAAAAATGCTGAGCAGTATACATAGCTTCTTTGGATTAACTGTTCTAAATAATTTACTGAATCTCCAAGTTAAGATGCTGAGCAGAAATAAAAGTAATCGGTAGTTTAAGTGGCTTCCTCACTCATTCTCCAAGAATAGCTCGCCATATGTAATTCCATCAGCATATTGAATTTTTTTAAAATGATCGACTCCCTGCCAGTTAGTCAGTAGAACTTAAGTGGACAGAAGGGAATGAAATAGAATATAGTAAAAAATAAATATACAATAAAAAGCTATCTACACTAACCTGAAGCAACATGAGGATTCTCTCAAGACCATAAGTGATTTCTACAGATACTGGTGACAATTGAAGACTTCCAGCCTGGAGAGAGAGAGAGAGAGAGAGAGAGAGAGAGATTACAAAACTTAAGCTATGTCTCCAAAATTTAAGGTATCAAGCTCAAATCAATGTAGAGGAAAGAACCTGCTGAAAGTAAGTAAACTGTGTGATCTCCATCCCATCCATCCAGATTTCCCAACCCAAACCCCAAGCTCCAAGCACCTAGAAGAATATAGTAAAAGCAAATTATATCACATCAGCTAAGTGGTATATTTTATCCTCAAATGTTTTCTAATGAAAGCAGTATATATATTTTACTTCTATGTTCATAACTGATCAATTGGAAGGAAATCTAAATAACCAAGAACTTAAAATGAATCTCACTCAGACATTCACACAAAAACTGCATAAAATAAACATGGAAACATTGTTTTGACCAGCTAATGACAGAATACTACCGGACTCTCCCAGTTGTCCTCCACAAATCGTATATCATGAGAACGAACATCAATACCTGTAAAGGATACAACATCAAATGCTAATCCCAGAGTAGATCGCTTCAAATCAGACAGGAAACAAATGCTATAAATTCATTAAACACGATCCTTGTATCCGTGCAATATTACCAATTTCCTTTTGAAATAGAGGAATGTTACTAATACTTATGCAACGAAGAATAGCATCTCATGGCACATGAGTTCTCTCTATATTATGTTCTCTGTTATACCCAGATATTTCCCAAACCTGAGACTTGAAACTGGGACTCCTGCTCAACCTAAACTGTTTAGGAGGCAGAAAATAAAATGAAATAGCTAGAGAGGTATTAAGGAGGTTGGACCCCAGACAACATGGGAGAAAATCATGAGCCTCATCAATATACTGACCTCACTGGTGGGTCCTCTTTCTTATTGCGACGATGACAAGGATCAGTTTCTAATTTGGTTGGATCGATGACTGGTAATTTCATTTCGTTTCTTCCCTTCGTTTCTTCCCTTCTCATGGTAAATAGAAAAGGAGGGGAGTCTACAATGGGAAACTCAAGTTTAAAGAGATTATACATTGGGAAGTCCTCCTAGTAGACACCTTTAATGAGGGACTGACACAACAGATAAGAGACTAGGTTTGCCCTTATATCAGTTTCACAGACCTAGCACTTTTCCATCCAACCAAAAGAGATGGTGCTGCCTACCCTGCTACAAGTACAGGGCCCACCCCATTTGAAGGTATTGTGCACTGTTTACACTGAGAAGCTCTGAAGCTAGTTTATAGAGCACCACGTAATGTTTTTCGTTTATTTTCCCATCGTAAGGGAGAATTGAAGTTTTTTATTTTGGAAAGAGGTACTAGACAATGTTTGATATAAAGCACATGCAAAATAATAAAGCATATAGATATGTATGGTAATACTGAAATAATGTTTACCACCATTGGAAGCCACTTGCAATGCGTTGAACAGACTATCAATACACGAACAATTTTACTGAATGATTTTGCAGGGTGCATACAAATGTAAAGATCTGTTTTGTACAACTAAGAAAACAGTGTGATGACTACCTAGAGCTGATAAGCTGCGGATAAAAAGGTCTTGCGAGTTTCCAGGATCAGGCTTCAATATAACCTGACAGATAAAATGAAAATGAAATGGCCATAAGACTGGTAGCAGAAAAGACTTGTTCCTAAACGATACAGCCCAAACACATTTCAAAATTAAGTATCAGCAAAATTAAACTAAACCTGAAACTGAGTGTGTCTCTGGAGCCTATTCGGGTTTTCCCCATAACGACTGTCATCTGGCCGGATACTAGGCTCCGCATACCTATCACCAAGAAGTCCCATTGGCAGTTACAACAAAGAGCCACAAAAGATCAGATGATCAATGTATGTAGCCTCCATTACAAGTCAACATACGACTAACAGTATAACACAATGACGGTCCAAACACTCTGCTTCAGATATCAATATGCAATAGAGTGAATATAGTAAACTCACAAACTTACGCATACTTACGCTACATTCCACGGTTCAGGACCAAGCACCCTCAGGAAAGTCAAGGGATTCATAGTCCCGGCTCCGACCTAATCAACATCCAGATTGCCACAGTAAGCAACTAATAAGCCACGAAAACAAATGCTAAACATACAAAGAAGCACAACAATCAACAGGCTACAGAGTTAGCCGAAAAACAAGAGCAAAACACTAAAGCATTACCTCTGTGTTGCTGCATTGCATTATAGCACATCCAACTGAAGCCCAATATTCCTGTACAATACATAACACATCAGCAACATACATTGATATATGAATTGAAATCATATATGAATTGAGTGAAGTGAGTGACCTGGAGGCGTTGAATGGCTTGTTGGAAAGTGAGGACTGAGGCTTTGTTGCTGGCCTCGGGAATTGGGGCAGTGGAGGATTGGTGAGGAAGCGCAGAGGTGGTGCTGATTGCGGAGACGGAGGTGTTGGAGAAGTGGCGGAGGAGGCGGGAAGTGGGGGCGGAGCGGAGAAGGAAGAGGCGGAAAGAGTGGTGGGGCTTGAGAGCTGAGATGACTAGCGGGAGAGCGAGGATTGCCATTTGAGGCTCTCGTAAGCCTTACCCGGCTTTTTGGGTTTATCAGGAGAGATGACCGGCATGAACTTTAAGACGGGTTTTAAGTTTAACACTTCTTTTTGTAACTTTTCTACTTTCTACTTTTTACCCTTTTTTTAAACAAGACGAATGTAAATTTCATCAAAAGTCCGAATAACATACAGAGAAAAAACCTTAGCGAACTACACCTTTGTTACATGAGACAGGGCGGCATACTCACCAATATATAATACATTTTTTTTTTTTATTTACTCATTCAGATTCTGACACGTGACTCTCTTTTTTACAGATTTAACAACACATTTATACTAATATAAGTAACTTTGTTCAGAGCATGTAAATTTAGTTCAGATTTTGTAATTACAACATACTGATATTCATTTCGAAAGTTTTGATCAAATATTCTTATATTTTTAAAAAAACGTTGTAAAATATGTAATTATTTTTTCAATACAAAAGACACCACTTAATTACAAAACCAAGAACTTTATTACATAAATAAAGACATATGCTCTATTTGATCTAAATCTGAAAATTTATCATCTTAACAACACATTCGTTCTTAATTTTGTAAAACCGGTCATAAATTTGTAAATCTGATCCATACCTCGTAATTACAACATTTGAACATCTATTTCAAAAGTTTCAACCAAATGTCCTTGTGTTTGTAAAAGTGTTGTGAAAGATGTAAATATTTTCTCAATACACAAGACACCACCCAATTACAAAACCAAGAACTATATTACGTGAATAAAGACAAATGGTTTATTGGTCTAAATATGAAAATTTATCATTTCGACAACACATTCGTCCTCAATTTTATAAAAATAGTATTTAATCTGTAAATTTGGTCCAGATCTCGTAATTACAACATATGGATATTTATTACAAAATTTTCAACCAAATGCTATTTTGTTTGTAAAAAATACTAAAAAAAATCATGGTATAGAAAACTTGTGGGTACTCTAGAAAATTTGAAGACGATTATTCATTTTGAAGAGCAACACAAACATGGGAAATTCTATGATACCTACCCGTATGTGAAACCTACATTTACAAATATGACAACATATTTGTAGTCAAAGTGATAATGTTAAGTCGTATTGTTTGTAATCTTGTTCTAATAATTGTAATTACAAAATGTTCAACCATTTTACAACTTTTTGAACAAATTGTTCTCATAGTTGTAATTTTGTTTAACTTCATGTAAATAGTGTAAATAAATTTGATAAATTTGTTCTCAATGTTGTAATTTGATTCATTTGATTCATAACATTGTAATTTTTGTTCAAGTACATGTAAAATAAAAGTATGATATATATCCCAGTATCATAACTTGTCTCCACAAACATAACATTGAGAACAAAACTTTTAGCTCAAAAATACGTCACCATATTATCCTCTCTATGGATGTGAGAGATGAGAGGTGAATCAAATTGAGTCATAATCTATTTTCAATATAACAATTGTGATTGTTACTGTGTGAATTCACCTTATTAGGCAATAATATCGTTAGATGTAAACAAAAAAAAAGTTAATTTTGATCATAAGGACGAAAAAATTGATTGATGTAGATTTTTTTTTTGGTCAACGAGATGTAGATGTTCATATGCCATTGTTGTTTTGTTCTTGAGATATGCAAACTATATCGACTATAAAGTTAGCAATATATATGCAATTAAAATTAGTTGTTACAAGAATGAATTTTAACATTTTTAAGACATTAGAGTAAATGATAATGACTATCTTCTTAGGGAGTATCAGGTGTTTGAAGCGAAAATGAGGGTCCTTATTCTTGATTGGAATGCAATCTCGTTATTGGATAAGCAAATATATTGTCAGCTGATTGCTAATGCAGACGTCAAGACTCCAACCAGAGTGGCAACCGTCACTTTTAAGTTCCTAGATACTATTTTTGAAGCCTTGGAGTCGAAGAAATACGAGAAGCCTGCTCGTTTCATTCTCATTGATGAGCATATTCTTACACATAACCGTCCCTGCAAGCTTGTGGATGTTCACATTTGCGCACCCTTTCCGCAAGGTGGATATGGATACTGTTTCATCCGTACTGACATATATATTCATGGGCAATAGGCTTGAAGATGTTGTGATATTTTATCACAATGTTGAGTTTCCTCATGTTGTCAAGACATAATTCTATGTTATTGATATATCTTAAGATGGATATATGTTATTAATGAGTGACAACGGTAACGTTCGAGATGATGTGAGGATTCCATTTAACCCAAATCTACTTGCACATATTATGTCAAGACCCACCCCGAATTTCATCCTGAAACCCGAAGTAAATCTTACGGGAACCGCCTCCAAGGAAAATTTACCGAAAATTCGGTATAACCCCCCTTGAAAATGGACAACCCTTCCTTATAAAGCACCTACAAACACTTCTAACAATCCAAATCCAACCTTATACTCCTGGAGCCTTCGTGCTCCCCAAAGTCACAACACTTCCCAATTTATTTACTAATCTAATATTGTTAGGACTCACCTCGAATTTCACCCTAAAACCCGAGGTAAATCCTGCGGGGTCCATCTCCAAGGAAAATTTACCGAAAATTTAGCATAATCTACCTTGAAAATGGACAACCCTCACCTGAAAAATCCAACTTACACTACTAATATCAATCATCCATCCTCAACTTCTGGAGCCTTCCTGCTCCCCAAATCCATCACATCTCCCAATATACCAATTTCTCATCTAAAAATAATTCCACAACCAACAACAGACAAGTAAAAATTTACTAATAGTTATCAGAGCATATCTAATACCGAAGGAATAACAATGAATAAAGATTAAGCGGAAGCAACCTCTGACTATGTCTCGACTCCATGTACGCTCGACCTCATTTAAACTTATCTTGCATATTGGGCATTTAAAACCAAAGGGCCCAAGAGAAAATAATTTGAAACGTTAGAGTAAGTAGACAAAAATAAATTAAATAATTTAACAAATAAATAACTTGTATACTTTCCCACGTTTCAACTTTTAAAACTTAACAGCATGCAATTTTGATAAACCAAATATCTTTAAATCCAGAATACCATAAAAAATAGTCAAACCAGCCCCCGCTGGTTAATCAAATATAGAAATCTCACAAAAAAAGATATAAACCAGCCCCGCTAATTAATCAATTATATAACTGAGAAAAAAATAAGGGGAAAGTTATCACCATGTAAAAGGAGCCTCCCAGGCTCGGGTCGGTACATCACATGCTATAATATCGTCACATGCTAAGCGCTCTACTCACCTATAGTTGTAGCCGCTAATAATGGCTAGCCAACAAATAAATATAAATATCAATCGGTTGCCTCCCAAGTTATAATAGCATCCCATGCTGAGCGTTCTACTCATCTATGGTAAGTAGCCGCTAATAATAGTTAGCTAGCAGTAATCAATATAAGCGACCCTATATTATGGTGACTAAAACATACGAAAACACTTAGATCCATTAATCTTCCCCAAGATCATACGAATGGTACGGTTCCCAACCATACTTAAAAATCATCATAAGAAATTATAATAACTCAATGACGTGTCTCACACGTTAAAATATTCTCAAAACCATAATATAAACGAGATTTAATTTACAAATAAAAATCATAATTAATATCTCAATCCAAAATACTCACTAAAACATTCTCAAGGTCAAGATCGATATTCCACCAATAATTTCAAAAATTATAAATAGCAAACTATACCGAAAATTCAATTTTCGGAAATCTTTTATAAATCTCAAAGTCCACCAATAAAACCGTTATAATGAAATCCGGAATGTATAAAGAATTGCCAAACTCAAATACCAAATTAATAATCCGAGCTCAAATCCATTAATCATGACCAACCAATAATCAATGCTTCAAACTCAAATAATTTTTAAACTCATCTCATAAACCAAAATTATAATATAAGCTCGGAAAATAAAATAATAAATTATAAAATTTTGCATGCATATTTATTTAAAACCAAAATGTCCACTCACAAATTTAGGCATAAGCCCGACGATATACGAATCGTCACTCAAGCGAAGTTCCCTTCGTATACTGGCACAATAACCATGTTTATAACCAAACTTCAATTCGAGAAAATAAATACTTAAATATAAACACCAAAATTCTTCCGCTTAACTCACTACCCTTGCCAGGGTTAAGCTCACCGGATTTCCACCAACCTCCACCACAACCTTAATTCATCAATTCTAACATTCTAGAATAAATACCAAGGAAGTCCAACGGCCAGATTTTCATTCTAACAACCGCCAAAATTCTCAATCTTTGAAAAATCCCAAACCTAACTAAAACTCCAAAAATTCCAAACTTCACATCATTAAACTCCTCTCATTAAAACAATCTCAAAAACATGAAAAACTATTCCTAAGAGGTGGCGGCAGCGGCCGGCAGCCGAATTTCGGCGACCTTCCATGGCTACCAAATTTTGACACAATCTTCCTCTCAACATTCCAAACAACTTTCATAACTACCACATTAATCAATTTCAAGCTTAAACATGTCAATCGAACCAAAACATAAAACCTCAAATTCAAAACCCTAGAACTTCACACATTCGATTCTCCTTACCTAGCTCGAGTTAGGTTGAATCCTTTTAAGGGTTTGCTACTGGAAGGGAGAGCTTCTAAATGATATCAACAGCTCCGGCTATGGTGGCCGGAATAAGGATTTTCCGGCAAAAACCCCTCCACGCACAACCGCCGCTTTCCGGCATGATTTCTCCTTCACAACGGCGCAACACCGGCTGCCACCTACCTAGACTTGTAGAGGATGCTCCAAATTTCAAATCAATACCAAACATACCACCTAGTTCAGCTGGATGGCAGCAAACGGAGGCCGGGAATCCGACGAAGGAGAGAGACGCGGGAGGGAGGAGAGAGAGAGGGAGAGTGAAAACTGATTTCTTACCTTACCTCATCCGGTAAGTTTCTATTTTATACCCCCAACCGAAACAGTAACTTTACATTTTACACCATAACTTTCACATACGAACTCTGATTTTAACGTATAGCATGTCCACGCATTCGTATTAATGTCCTCTACGACTTCCTTTAAGAAATTTTCCTAAAATAATTTTTCTACAAAAAATCAACTCTAGGGTCCTTAAGTAGTAAACGGTTACTAAAAACGGTAAAAGACCGAAGTAATACCAAAAGTAAATAACCGTAACTTAATTTAAGAACCAGGATGTGACAAATAATAATCTCATAACCACCCAAATCATAGGTTCAAAGTAATTCTAACAGTGAAGGGAAGATAAATATAAAAATAAACGGAAGCTATATAATGGACTATGCCTCGACTCCATGTACGCCCTACCTCAACTATGCTAACCTGCAAACTGGGCATTTAAAAATGAAAGACCCAGAGGAAAACATTTGAAAACGTTAGAGTGAGTTGATAAAAGTAAATTTAAGAGAAGTAACCAACAAATATCTTTATGCTTTCCCAATTTAATTTTTATAGAAAAGCTATGCTGCAATGCGACAAGCTCAAAAGCTTTTAACTTAAAAATTGACAAAAACATGACTAGCCTCGCTAGTCTCCAATACTTTACAATATAAAGCCTCTCAGGCCAAAATATATATATATATATATATATATATATATATATATATGTATTTACACTCGTCATACTCCTTGTATGAATTCTTATGAAAAATAGAAATTCATACAAGGCTACAACGCTAGCGTCTCACGCTCACGTCACACCATAATGGAATTTCAAACGCTACATCATTATTGCAGAAAAGCACGTATGACTAGCTAGTATTTATATACATACTATCCTCATAAATATCCATCGAAAATCTCATTTTCGGTAACACTCCAAAATAATGAAAATTGCCAATTATCAGAAAAGTAATATATTCTAGCAGAAGAAATAAACTGATCATCAAAATAATGCTTTGCATGCTTTCAATTTAAAACAAAAGTCCACTCACAAATTTAGGCCTAACCTTGACGTCGATCCGAGGTCTCTTCAGCTCGAACCTCCTCACGTCCTGATCAAATGATACTATTAAATTCTAATCCCAATTTAAATCATAAAATTAACAAGTATGAATGTGAGCCTAAATTGCTCTCCTTAGCCCACTTCCTCAAATTCCTAAAATGGTTCGGGCCGGACCCGTACAAAATCCTTGACATAATAATTTGATGGATTTAAGCTAATTTCAAAGCTACCCCAACCACCGGTTTCTCATCTAACAACTAACAAATTAACCAATCCTCGATTAATTCCAAACCTTATCAAAAACTCATCTGATCCTCACAAACTTAACATTAATAAACTCCTCTCTTCAAATACAACACAACATTCCTCTTAACATGCACAACAACTTCCCTAACTAGCATAAACACCAATTCCAAGCCTAGATAGGATAATCGGACCAAAACATTAAATAGAACCCTAGAACTTCAACTCACCGATTCTCCTTACCTAGATCAAGAGGGAGTGAAACCTTTTGAGATTTTGTTGTACGGAAGGAGAGCTTCCAAACGAGACCAGCCGCGCTGTTTATGGTGGCCGGAAAAGGAAGTTCCGGCGACGACTCTGCCACTGTGCATCCGCACCTTTTTAGTGTGATTCCTCTCTCACGGTGGCGCAACCCGACCAGTCACCTACCTAAAGGTGAAGAGGATGCTCCAAGCTTCAATTCAACACCTAGCTCGCCCCCTATCTCGACCGGGTGGCGGCAGACGACGGCGAAGGAAAAAGAGAGAGAGAGAGAGAGAGAGAGAAGAGAGTTTGGGCATTCTCTCTCAATTTTCCCAACCCAACTCCAAAAATACCCAACGCCAACAACAATTCACCTTTTACCTTTTTACTATCTAAAATTTACCTTTTATCGCATTCAACAATTTATCCAACGTAAAAATTTTCCCGAATTAATCAACATACAACAATATCTCAAGGGACCTTTGAAACTATAAATCCATTAACGAAGATGGTAAAATTTTTATTAGCACCATGCAAGTGATTAGGGTAAAAATTAAGAGTCGGGATGTGACATATTACTGATGGGTTTGCGGGAGGTAATAACCCCGTTGTCACAGTGATATCCTCAATGGGTGAGGAGATGGTGATTCATGTACACTGATGGACGTTTTCATCAGATCATCATATACACTGAATTAAGGAGGCTGAATTTCAGTGGTGGATGAGGCAAATGAAATAGTTTATATCTTTCCTTTTATTCCTTTTTAGCTGGATTTTGTATTGAAGATTTTGTATTAATATTAGAAATTTTGTTTTCCTATGGTACTTTACTTAGATTAACTAGTCATATTTGCCCCAAAAAAATGAATTTCAACATCTGATTAATTACAAACCATATGTTTAAGTCATATACATGTTTTAATCATTACTTATTGCATGAACAACAATCCTTGGTATAGAAAAATATGTCACTCAAACACATAGCGCTTTAGTGATCAAACAAATGGAAAACAAGTTAGCCATAAATTTTGGGATTAATTTCAGTTTACATCCCTGAAGTTTAGTGTTAACATCATTTCACTCTCCATACTTTTAATTTTGAAAATTTACCCTCTAAAGTTATCAATTTTCATAAATCATGCCAAATGGCTGAAATTTCGTCTAATTCGGACGTTAATTTTAACTTTATAACTCTCTAAAAAGGGCTAAAATAGTCTTATAACAACATAAATAGCCTTTTATGACATTTTTTCTAAGATTTCATGTCATCATTTTGTCACACCCAAACCCGAAAATTTAGAATTTTTTTTCCGGGTAAGGACGTGAATAGCTTCTATTTGTCAAATATTTAACCTCAAAATTGGACGAAATTTTAGCAATTGTGTTTGATTTATGAAAATTGGAGACTTTAGGGGGTAAATTTTCAAAATTAAAAGTATGAGGAGTGAAACGATGTTAACCCCAAACCTCAGGGGGGTAAACTGAAATTAATCATAACTTTTTTTACTTATTATTGTTGTAACAAATTGTACTAATTTAGTTGTTATCATTATTTACTCATTGCATCATTGCATAAAAAACAGTCTCTAGTTGGCTTCTTTACTTGGAGAAGTTTTGTTTGGATTTGTTTGGACATCTCTATCAAGCTTGTACGTCATCTATATATAAGGGATCCAAAGGTCAGCATTGAAAAATCCTCAACACAAAACCATAAACCATACATAACATATGTATCTCTCTCTCTCTCTCAACAGCTGATTCTCATTCTTTTTTTTTTTCCAGACTTATCACTTATAATCTCTTTGTTTTCTTTCTATCAAAGAATATCATCTGAAAATGTGTTGCATGTATTATGGGATTTCCCAAAAGTTTCCCAAAAGATAAAGGAGTATGGAAGCTTCAATCATTGATTTGATGAGTTTGGACTTGACTGATTTGAAATGCTAGGAGACGTTGTGTTAGTGGTAGAGGAGGAGTGGAGGTGGTGGTGGTAGAACTTATTCTTCTTCTTCAACAAAAAAAAAACACAACTCTATACTTTTTATAACCCAAACGCTCCGAAGACATCCTCCATTTAGATCATGATGACTAAACCAACAAATTTAGGGATTGAATAGAGATTTGAGAATGGTGGATACATTCACAATTGTATTTCCTTTTTTCGTTTTGGCTGTGTTACATCTCCTAACAACGATAGAGCAAATGAAAAACCATGTTTTTTTTTTGGCATAGGGAACCACCAACACATAGTTCATAATAAAACGGTACAGTTTCGCTGCTATAGAGAACTAGACAAAATAGGCATAGAGAACCACCAACACATACTTTATAATAAAACGGCACACAGTTTCGTTGCCATAGAGAACCAGGCAGAATAGGCATAGAGAACCACCAACACATAACTTATTATAAAAATATATATTATATAGATAGAGTTGTCCTAACCAAAACATACTAACATGACCACCCATCAGCTCCTTCTGGTTCTTAATCATTTTTTCCAGTCAAAAGTGCCCCAAAACATACTAACATTGTAACACCCCGGACCAAATTTTTATCTTTTTATTGGGTATTCTATGAGTTACTGAGAAATTTAACCACGCTCGGTAACTTAGTAAATTAACACTCTAGTTTATTTTTGAGTTTTTTTCTCGAAATATCAAATCTCTCTGTTAAGGTCTCGATGTCGTAGTTTGTGTTGACACAAGCTCATTGGTGTCCTTAGATTATTTTTCGGAGCTTCGAGGTATTTTCTACGTTTTACGAAAGGTTTGCTATTATAATTATTTTTCTGAAACCAGAATATAACTTTTAATCTAGGTTGTTGGATCAGTAGGGTTTCAATCTCAGCCTTCCATTTTCTTTTAAAAAGGGAAGCGATTTTTAACTCTAGTCAAAAGCCTACACGGGCGTTGACCCGAGCTCCGGTCTCCCTCTCTCCTCTCTCCGCCTGCCTCCAGCGTCCTCCACACTACGCCACCGTCTCCGGCCACCCCTAGCGATGAGACCACCTCCAATATCTTCTTCTCCTTCTCTTCTATCTAACCCGGTCCATAAAACTCGTTTGTAGTCCGATTCAAAGTCAAACCAAGGGAGAGAAGCCTCAGCTGTTTTCCTGCGAATCCTTAAAATTTCCGGCCACGACGTGACGAGTGGGAGGTAGAGTTATCTTCCTCTCTTCCTATTTCACCTTCCGGTACCTTTCTTTTTCTCAAAAATCGTGCTCTAATTGGAAATCCTTTTCTTCTCTGTTTTCTGGGTTCCAGTTTCTAGTTCCGGCGACTGACATTCGGTGGTTTCTGGCGAGTTCTTCAGCGTTTTCTGGTGAGCTTGGTGTGAAGTTGACACGGTCATTGGTGGAGTTACATATCGATCGGGACCAACGCAAAGGTCGGAAGTGCTTGACCGGAGAGGATCCGAGGTGAGTGGTGTCGTAGCAGTGAAGAAGGAGGCAGCGGTTGTGGATGTTTGGGGTTCCTGCATATTGAGTCTGGACCAATGGATTTCTTGGGATAACATTTGTGATCGATGGAAGGTAATCTCAATTTCCTTTGATGTTATATAGTTGTTGTGTGGACATTTGGACTGATTGGGTGCAATTTTTTTGTTGCTTGTCGATAACTTGGTGATTCGGAGTTTACGGGGAGACTAAGGCCAAATTCCGGCAAGTTAGCGGAATTCGTCAAGAGATTCCGGCGAAGGCAGTTTTTTCGGCAACAACCGAAGAGGTAGTTTTCAAGGCCATTCTTTCTAATACAAGTTGTGGTTCTTAAATAGGAAAGTTCGGAGTATAATTGGAAAACTTATCAAGTTAATTAGGATAGTTTCTATTTTAGGAAACTTTCCCTTTTTGGATTTTTCCATTTATGAAAAATTCTTTCTGGGTGTCTTTAGTATTTTTGGTGGTTTTCAGATTAATGAGGTTCGTGTGTTTTGATTTAATGAAAGTACAATGAATTGTTTAATCAAATTCGAAGTTCGCCAAAACGATTTATTAAACGACGCTTAAATGTTTGATGGTTATTAGGGCATTGGTGAAATGACCCGAATTGTTAAGTCGAAGGTTAAATTGGAAAATGTCGAAACATCGTTAGTTGGCTAACCCTAAATCATTTGGTCAAACTTGGTCAATCATGTTCAACCTAAGAAACCTAGTCAAAATGGGAAGAAGTCGAATTATTAATGAATTTTATGGAGTCCGGTCTGACCAATTTGTTCTTCTGTTTATCGTCATACGTGGGTTTGGCTAGAGAGTGTGAATAGTTGGAGGCAGCGCTCGAGGAGTATTCTGAGCATTGGAAGGCTTAGGCCTAATACTGTGAGTGGACTTTTGTTTTAAATAATATGCATGTCATGGTTCATGGTTGAACAATTTCTTTTGTTTAAGCATTTGATGTCATTTTATTTTGACGATTTTATTTCTTTTGGAGAGTTACAGAAAATGAGATTTTTCGGTGAAGATAAATATATATTTATGAGGAGAGTATGTATATAAATGCTAGCTAGCCATATGTGTCTGTCCACCTTAATGACGTAGTATATAACTGCATTATGGTGTGACGAGAGTGTTAGACGCGAGCGTAGTACTCCCTATATGAGTGTTTAATTCATATAGGGGGTATGGGCACATATCTATACACTCGTCCGTCCACCTTAATGACATAGTGTATCACCGCATTATGGTGTGACGTGAGCGTTAGACGCGAACGTAGTAACCCTATATAAATCCATAAAATTTATATAGGGAGTATGGACGTGTGTAAATACATACATATATTTTTTAGAGATTGAGAGACTCGATATTTTTATGAGATAAAAGTTTTATCGCTTGAGGCATGCATTCGATCTTCTTTGGAAATTAATTGGGAAAACATAAAGATGTTTATTGCTCATTTCTGTTAAATTTACTTTTGTCCACTCACTCTAACGTTTGCGAATGTTTTCCCCTGAGCCCTTTGGTTTTAAATGCCCAGTTTACATGTTAGTATAGTTGAGGTTGAGCGTACATGGAGATAAGCTATAGTCAATAGTATAGTTTCCGCTCATTTTTATGTTTCTGTCTCTTTTTCTTCACTAGTAGAATTGCTCTGAACCTATGAGTGGTTGGTTATGAGATTATATTTAGATTAGTAAATAAATTGGGAGATGTTGTGAATTTGGGGAGCACGAAGGCTCCAGGAGTTTGACGTTGGATTTGGATTTTCAGAAGTGTTTGCAGGTGTTTTTAGGAAGGGTTATCCATTTTCAAGGGAGGTTATATTGAATTTTCGGTATAATCTCTTTTGGAGGTGGTCCCCGTAGAGTTTACTTTGGATTTCATGGTAAAATTTGGGATGAGTCCTGACAAACATGACCACCCATCAGCTCCCACTGGTTCTTAATCATTCTTTCCAGCCAAAAGTGCTCATGTATTCCTTTATCATCTCTACAAAAGCAACCCTCTTATGCTCGTCAAATTCAAGGTGTTTTGTATATGCATCAGCTAACTTAGCCATAAACACTTGGGATTTTGAGTTGCATAGATTTTGACTTTCAATGAAGCTATCATGATAGTTAGAGAGGCGCTCATGACTTTTAACCATGATCTCGATTAATTCTGACATTTTGAAAGCTTCAACAATGAACTCGCCATGAGCCTTAGAATCCCTGAGCTCAACTACCTCCATCTTGAGTGACTCTGCAAATATGAGAAATATTGAAGCAAACAGTTATTTCAACATTGTAGCCTCGGAATAGGTGAGCATATTTGCTACTGATCACATATGAGATGATTACTTCTAATGGAGATGCAAAGAAGTTATTTGCTAAAGCAACTAAAAGAATTAACAATGATGAAAGGTTTGCTTTGTTAGTAACCAATGATCTAATGGAAGTGGGAGACTTCAATACATAAAAAAACTTTATGATTTTGTAAGGGCAAATAGGATTGTTGTAATTGTCAATAATGATGTTGTACAACCTCTTAACGAAGCTCACGGCCCATGTAATGACACGAAAAATGTCTATTTCAATTACGTCAGTGATGAATCACTATTGTAGTCTACGGTGTCTCACTTATAAGGATGATGAATTGAGATTCCCCACAAAAAAAATGTCAAGAGTAGCAATTGCTAAAGCTATTGAGGAGATAACACCCTCCAATGGTCCATTTTGGTCTGCATTAGACTTGTGGACATTTGCAACAAATTTGAGGAAAATTTATAAGAAGAAAGCAGTGGGAAGTGAGATCTTAATAGCCTTAGGCTGCGTTTGGTGCAACTGGGTTTATAAGAAAAACTGGTTTTTACTTATTCATGAGAATAAGTGACTGAAAAGCAAAGTATGTTTGAGTGTTTGGTAAACTGACTTTTAATATGTGCTGTTAGTGTTAAAAACAGTAGAAAAAAGTTTAATAAACTTGAAACTAAAAGTGCTTCCAAATTGCATAATGACCAATTTGGACATGAAACTAAAACTAACTTCTTATACTATAATTTATTTATGGTTTGTTTAACTTTGTCTATATAAATCAATATTTACTAATTATTTTTATTAATCATGATGATTATATGATAAATATTTAATAATTTGACATGAAGTAGCAATAAAAACTATCTTAACACAACAAAACATTGCCGATAATAACATTAATAACCTGCAAACCATGTCTTAAAGTAGCATGAAGTAGCAACAAAAGATTATTTAACACATCAAAACATTTTTGATACCAACATATCAAAATACTTTTTTCATATGTATCAAGTAACCAACAAAAATATCTTGACACATTTAAAAATTCGCGGTACCACGTGCTCTCATCAAACTTTAGGCAATTTCTTTTCTTATTGCTTCCATTTCTTGTTGAACTCAAAGCTTGTTAAAAAGACCAACTACCACACCAACCAATTTTTCATTTTCATTTTTTACATTTCTTATATCATGCGACTCTATTCAAATTTTGATATCTAAATTTTAATCAAGCAGATTATTTTATTTGTTGTTTTTGTTCAGTGTGTTGCCTTGTCCATAATACCAACAAATCATTCAAGGACCAACAAATCATTCAATGGGCAGCCAAGAAAGTATCAAGTCATGGATTCAGAAATTGAGATTTGGAGACAAACAAGAGGAAAATGATTCATCAAAACCCAAAAAAACGATACAAGAAGGCACACAAATATTGTTAAACTCCAAGCTTAGAGATGAACAAGAGGGAGAAATGAAATCGTTTATCTTTGAACCCTAGTTTCTCAGATTCGCTAGGCAGCTACAGACCTCCGGAGACGAAAGTGGCTGAGATTTATGAAGGCACAATGTATTTCAAGGTATGAGAAGACGCAACAAAACGATGGAGGGGTAACAAAGGCCACACAAACCCACGCAAAGGCCTCCAACTGATGCAAAACGATCCGCAACAAAACGATGGAAGAGAATGGAGGCGAAGTGTATTTCTCAAGAATGGAGGCGCATGTCAAGCTTAGGTTTTTATTTTAAGGTTCAATCGTGTAATTTGTTGACATTGTTAAGAGTACCCAACGTCATTAGAAAAAATTCATTAAGTCCCGCGAAAGAAAACACGCTAGCTTTTAATTAAAAAGAGGGGGGGTGCCAACTTCCCTTTTTCCCTTAAAAACACTTTTTACTTTTTAAAAAAAGTAGCTTATTTTTAGACTTACCAATGTTGGAACTTGTGTGAGATTTATTGCATATGGAAGAAGAATAAAAAGTTATAGTCTTTATAAAGTATTGTCTTTGTGACTAATTAAATTGGTGTAAAGCCTTGACTCGGCTTTGTAGGATTTTCAGTTGGGCTTTCCAATAGAAAATAAATATATATATATATACATATTATTTTATATATATTTTATAATTTATAGTCAAAAGATTGGCCTTGGGGATCTTGGGCTCTATTGATTAAAATATGTTTTTAATTTCTGAAATATTATTTAAAGTATTGGAAATTAAAATCAGATTAGACCAACATAACTGTTGGAGAACAGTTACAACTGTTCGATTTTGACTTTATATATAGGACGACACTGTTGTCGTTGTTCCTATCATATACATCGCTCTCTTCTTCTTTCTCACATGTTCTTATTTCAGAAAAACTTACTGTAAATTTGTCAGTGCAAGAACTTGTCCCAGATAGTTGTATCCTCAAGATAGATGTCCGAAACTGTAGCACAAGTGGGGGCAAATTTCTGTCTTAGATCATTGCATCGCAGGCCTCTATCTGATCAAGTTAGTGAGTTTCAATTTCGTTTTTACTGTTGTTTGTGATTTCAATTTGATTATTGTTTGGGTTCAAAGATATTGGATTGGTTATAACAACCAAACACCAAAAACTTCCATGCTTATAAGCTGCACTAAACGCAGCCTTAATTCATATGCTTTTGTGCACAACCATTTTCATCCTTGAGCAACTAAAGAAGTTCAAGTGACCCAAGAGTAAAGGTTTAAGCATTGATGAGCTCATTTTTGCAGCAATTGGAGCTTTGTTTTTGGGATGAGAGATCAAGAGAAAGTGGATCTCTATAGAGCGTAAGTAGTTCAAGTGTTCATTCTTCCCTTCAACCGTATGACTTCTTGTTGAAGTGAACCAAGTAGCATTATATCTCGCATGCATTATTCATCTAGGAAAACCTCTAAGAATGGTGATTTTGAGACTTCTATTTCATGTTTCCAACATAATAGAACTCATGGTCATGGAGAAGAAAATGAACATGAAAAACAAGAGGCTAGAAAGTTTGAAGGAGTGTTAAGGATTTTGAAAGAGCGCAATTAGTTTGAGGGATTTTTTGTTTGACTGAATTTTGTGTTTTTTTTTCAACCCAAAAAAAGGCTAGTTAAAATTAAGAATGCATGCTCGTCATGAATCTAAATACTTTAAACTATCGAAACAACAAGAAAAAGTCTTTCGTCCTCATAACCAGAGTATAGACCTGTAGAAAGTGTAGTTTGAATCTATGTCATCCGTTGCTCTACTAGCTCCCATCCCGAACGAGTTGACAGGGTCTCTCTCTCTAAACTTCTTCTATTGAAAATGCACACGCTTTGCTACCATTCTATGCTTCTTGGGGTTTTTGCCAGGTTTAAGACTCTATTTTAATGTACTTATAATTGAACCCAGAAAGGGTTTAAGGATTTAACGAAAACTATTTGGGATTTTGGGTTGACTTGGTGGGTCATTTAGTTTTATCATGTCAGATTCATGAGAGAGTCTGGGTATTTCTGATATGTTTGGTTGAGGATCTGATACTGATATTGTATTCTAATCCATGTTGCACATTCTATAGCATAAGTATGGTTTTTGACTTTTTGGAACTCAATAAAGATTTGATAATTTTTTGTATTTAGTAATTTTTCCAATGTTGTATGTTTTGCTGTTGGTATATACTTGAACTTTTCAATGGTATCTCTTGAATTTTGATGATACTACAAGATAATTTTTTTTTGTGAGATAAAGTTTTGAATTCTAAAATTTTAACTATGGTTTTCTCTACGACTCTCATTCAAGCAATGATGGTATAAAGACAATGTGGATAAGCATTTGTTTTAGTTTGAGGAGGATATGGAGTAGCTACAAGAGGACCATTGGCTACAACAAGGAGGTAAGTCTTAAACCAATTTATATTGTGATCAGATCTTGGTGCCTTACCACTCTATTAGTAAATACATATGCATGCACCTTCTCAATTTTTTTCATTCTCATAAGCTTGTTGAGTCATCTTATACCTTACCATTTGTTGGATGTTTCTTGTATTTGTACAGTTTTGTTGTTATTGGTTGATTTTCAAGTAGTAGCTAGCTGGAAGGTTTAAGAATGACTACATTTATGTTATATGAGCAGTTACCATTCCATACTGACCTACTGGTAAGTTTTATAATCATATTCCAACTTGGTTACTATGTACTTTTATTCCTTTGTGCTTTATTCTATTTTTAATTACAATGTAATGGTTTTCTCCTATGGTGAGTCTATTTTAAGTTTGGTTATTCTTTTTTAGAATCTTTATTTATCTACTTAAGTATTGCACGCCACTGCTGATATGAACTCATGAATAATCTTTTATAGGCAGAGCAGACATAATAGTACAACTATATCTCCAACTAAGACTATAAGTAAACAAATGCTCATATCATATTCACATAAATACTGAAATATTGTACCCATAAAACATATTATTGTACAAAATAAATCTTTGGCATAATTTCAGTATTATTAGTTAATAAGGTGGCATGAACAAGATATCAGTACAACTTGCAGATATCATCAATTATGTATACTTTGGTTCAATTTTTGACAATGCAACTAGACTCTGCTTCCTAATTAGCATTATTACATTTTTGATGCAGACTTTGACACAATAGCTATTGACCTTCAGGTTGATGAGGTGCTTACAGAAAGCTGCAGATTAGAGTTTAAGATGTCCAGGGAAGAGGTGTTTTTGTTTGCTATGAATTTGCGATGAGGCTGAAGGGCTTACAAGATAAGGATGGTTTTTATGTTACTTTTCGGCTACTATGTTAGCTCTTTGTTTGAAATTAGTTTGTAGTCATCACACTTTTGTATAGACATTTGCCTCGAGTAATAGAATTGCTTCTAATGGCTTATGTTTTGAGTAGTAATTTCATCATTTCCATAAAAAGAGAATAGCTTTAGCTTAGACAATTTAGCATCTTTCAATTTATGAATATCAACATATTTTCATCATGTTGAGATTATGTAATGGAGAATTGTTCATTTATGTAATTTTGATAACATTTAAAGATGTATGATAGTAAGACCATTGAAGTGCTATCATACATGGTATATAGCGTTCTATGAAAGCTATACAAAGGTATTCATAGCATTTACTGAATGTTATTTTTGCCGTCCAATATAGCGTTTATGAAGTGTCATTCATTGCTGAATTTTTCATAGTGTTTCTGAAAACGCTATGGTTGACCATGTACCTATTATAGCTCCGGTTGTCATAGCGTTTACTAAAACGCTATCAAAATACTATGATAGCGTTTTTCAAATGATATCTATGAGAATATGTGGTGTTGTGGAAGACAAGGTTGTTTAGACCCAACAATTGAAATTAACGTCATCGACTTAT
Organism: Fragaria x ananassa; assembly: GCA_034370585.1. NCBI lineage: Eukaryota > Viridiplantae > Streptophyta > Magnoliopsida > Rosales > Rosaceae > Fragaria > Fragaria x ananassa. The sequence continues at coordinate 10,025,543 of CP139750.1, read as the reverse complement.
GGGATCAACATTCGGAATCACAACAGGTTGTTGCAGCCAACCCATGTAGGTTGTCTGAATGAATTTATTAAATTCTTCCAACAACTTAATTGCGACATCTATGATGTTCGAGTAGAATCTATTTTTGCCAATAGTTCATAACAAGTCTGCCAAGTCTTTTGCCATCTTGCTCAAATCCAATATATTTGACTGAAAGTCTTCTTCGCCTATTGGCACAACTTTGTCAAATCTACTCGGCACCATCTTATTCACTTAACGGAACACTGACAAACATATCTCTACCAAATTTACATTTCAATGACTACACTATGACCACCACCAAATCCCACAGATCTTGATGCACACCAACAAACTGGAAATCAAGTTTACCACATACAAAATCCGACATGCATGAAACGCCAAGTCGCCAACATTGTTCATTCAACATCGACCACAAACTATACATTGAGGCACCCTTTAAGCAGTCGAGCCCGGCTTACACGTCATATGCGTTGGCCTTTTTGCAAGCAGCCTAGTGCTGGCTAAACTACCATTTTATTTTAACTACAATGTGAAGCACTGAGATGGAAAGGAATAGTCAATGTATCTTCTCTGTAAAGGGGGGGGGTCGTGGTTGAAAATACACCAACCACAAAGGCTTCTGACGACAAAGGCTTACATCCATGTGGCAGCTTGAGCCAAGAGAACTCGATCGGCTTGGCGTCGGCATGGATGAAACCCCAGAACATGGCAGCTAGGGTTTGGGAAGAAACTGGATGATAGGCGGAGATCCATTCATCTATTGTTGGTCAAGTGAGTGTCACTTGTATATTTGTTAATTAGTATTGTTAACCAGATAGTGACTGAGCTATTATCTCGGGGTTGTGAACCATTTAGGTATGACATCTCCTCAACAAGTGTTTTTTAGCTGAGGTTCAAAGCAAAGACCTCGTATTATAAAAAAAAAAAACCATGACGCATCCGCTTCACTTAAAAAACCGACTAATTATATTGGTTTACATATTGTTTATATTGTTTTTGTTTCGATACTCTTTCCACGCTCCACGTACTCCTTAGCTCATTATAAAACTCATCATCTGTCTTAATAAAACAAAAATTAAGAGGACATATTGTAATAAGAGAAAATCCGTTTATGAGCTATGACTTCATATTGTATTACTTATGAGTTATGACTAGTTGGTTTAATGAGTAGTCTATCATCTGTACCAATGTGAGCTTAGCATCATAACTCTTTGTCTATCTATAAATGACAACGATTGAGTATATAATGGCTACTGCTTTACAAGCTTTGAGCTTGATTAATTAAAGTTGGAGCGACATTTTTCAAAAGATTTACTTATTTTTGTTTTTTATTTTAGGCAAAATATCACAAATAGTCACTGATTTTTGACCTATTAATTAGTTTACTCACTCACATTTCAAAAATGTCACTTAACTCACTCACTTTTTATTATCTCTCTCACTTAACTCACTACCGTTAAACCAACCGTTAGTAGCCGTTAACATCGAGGGTATATTTGTCTAACCACTAAAAAATAATTTCCAATTATTTTTTTATTTTTGAGGAAAAAATAAACAATGTTATTTCCTCATCAGATTTTAATTCTAAAACATTTGTTTTGTATTAAAAATTCTATAATTTTCTTCCATGTTTTTTTTACAGTTGAAAATAATTTAATAACTTTCAAATAAGTTAAATATGCATTAATTTATAAGTTAATTTTGTATTACGATTAAAAGAAGTATAAATAATTTGTACAAAAAAAAACTACAAATAATATATTTTTTCAGAATAATTTCAGATTTTTTAAAGTTACTCTTTTTCATAGAAATTTCAAGAAAAAAATTGAAAAATATCTAATAACTTTATAAATAAATTTAAAAATAAATTAGAAATATTTTATGTGGTTAGACAAATATACCTTTGATGTTAACGGCTCCTAACAATAATGAGTTAAATGATATATTTAAAATGTAAGTGATTAAAGTGATTCATGGGTAAAAAATCAGTAACTATTTATGATTTTTTGCCTTTATTTTAACCGGACAAAAATGTTAAAATGCCACAGACGCAGGCCAGAACGAAAGAAAGGTCGAACCTTGGACCAGGCGAGAATCCCATTCCAAGAAGATGAAGAAACTTCTATAATCTCTCTTCAACGATCGTAATGGCCGCCGGAGAAGAAGACGTGGCAGCGGAACTCGAAGCCGTGCAAGCAGTCTACGGCGACGATTGCGTCGTCTTCGACTCCTATCCTCCCCGTCTCCACCTCCACATCAAACCTCGCACCGCCGACGTCGCTTCCCAACAGGTCAAATTTCGCATCTTTCCTTATCGATGTATTCGATTCTCAACTCGAAAATTACAGTTTCTGTGTTCTTCAATGGTGCCAATCTCTCATTCTTTTTTGTTGTTGCAGTTTGTGGAAGCTGTGATTGAAATTCGAGCAGGTCCTCAGGTATAGATGAAAAGCAGAGCTCTTTGAGTTCATCACTGCTCATACATTAGCTGATTGTTTATCAAATTTTTGTGTGTGCTAGTTTTGGTGTTTCTTTTTTGTGGTAGTATCCGGAGGAACCGCCGCAAATTTATCTTGTAGATTCGAAGGGTCTGGATGAGGAAAGGCAGAAGCATCTCACAAATTATATAAGAGAAAAAGCATCCGAGCTTTCCTCTTGTTTAATGCTTGTGGCAGTTTGTGAGGTAATTGTTGATTTAGTGTAAACAAATTTATCCAGGCTGTGTTAGTTTGGATATTGATGAATGTTAAGTGTTGAATGCAAGAAGTTTTTGTCGAATATTAGTGTCGAATGCAAGAAATTATTTGTACCTTCTCTGAGGTGGTTGGGATGAGAAATGAGGCAGGAGACTGATTCATTGGATAATGTATAGGAAGCAGTGGAGAAATTGTCAGCTATGAATCACCCGCATGGCAATTGTCCACTCTGTTTGTGTCCTTTGGTCTTGGAGGAGGAGCAGAATCAAGTCTTGCCGTTTATGAAGTTGATGTCTTGTTTCCATTGCTTTCACAGGTAGCGTTCGCTTGATAAATGTGTGCAACTATATATAGATTGGTTTCTAGTTTTGACAATGTTTTTAGTTTTAATTTGGATGTCCCTTTTCTTTATTTTTGAAATATGGCAGTGAGTGCATTATTAGGTGGTGGAGTTGCATCCAAAAAGAAGCAAAGATCAATGTCTCATCAACTGCAACTACACATTCTCTTAGAGAGACCAGAGATCGCAAAGGTATACTTCGATCACAGTTATTTGTTAGTGGGTTGCAATAATCACCAGAAGTTAGAGGAGATAATGTAGCAATATGAAAGTATTTACTTGAGATTTAGTGAGGGGTTTTGGTAAGACCGGTTTGTTCTACAAACCAAACCAGAGATATGATTAAAACTGTACAAAAATTTAGAAAATACTGCCAAGAATAAGATTGAAATCAAGTTAAAAGCTTACAAATATTGAAACATGAGGATATGGCCAGGAAAAATGGAATAGAGAAGCATATTACTTTCCTATTTGGTCAATATCAAAGCTTGATATCACTGGATGACTATTGCATTTGTTTCTAATATTAATACTCGATTTGGGTATTAGTGTATTTTTACTTGTGTGTGGCATGTACGAGAGCCTCTCCCATAATCATTAAGCTTTAGTTATATATTGAGTTAAAAAGCCGCTTAGTAATTGATTTGGAAGGTAGGGGTGTACCAATAGAGGTACAAACGTTTGGTTGTTTGGTGGCCCTTTGACAAACAAACACCGGTGAGATGTTCTGAATAAACAACTGTAATATGCTGATAATTTCCACATTGGTACCTTGAGCAATGGTGTTGGTGAGTTATGATCCCATTTTCATTGCTCGTTCATTAATTAGATTTCTATTAGCTGCTCAATGTTTGTGATGTCATTTCTTCTTCTATGTTTTGCCACGTATTATATGTGTACTTCTTGGAATTTTTGTTTAAAACAAAGGCAAATAATTGCAATATGGGATGGGAACGTGTTCTATGGTTAAGCCCGAGCTAAGCAGTTGTGTGATGCCATTCATGTGGAGATTTGTATATTTCTGAAAGGTATCGTTTGAGTTCTGTGCTATATGATCTTAATTTTAAGTGAGTACTTTGTTGTTGTCAGATACACGGGGAGCTGTGGAAGAGAGTACGGGTAACTGTCCAGTTTGCCGCAAAGGCTTTCATGCACAGGACTTAGAACATGTGCTTCATTTGGTTGACAATGAATTCTCTCAATTTGTACGTTATCTTACCATGAACTATGAATAACAGATTTTGCATATGAATATTTCAGTATTCTAGTAGCTAGTGAGTTCATTGGCATTACACTTTTTGGAATGTGTAATAGTACGTTTTTTTCAAGAGAATTCTGGCATTATGTGCGTTCACTGGTATTTTGCATTTTTACCCAATCCTTCAATTTTGACAATGCGGTCTGGATACCCCACCCATGATTAGGAAATATTATGTTAATAGCATTGATCAGGTTGGTTCTGTCACTATTCATTCACATTTTTGCTCTGTAGAAAAGCTTTCAATTGCGTCTAGCCATCTAGACACACGAAGAACAACAATATATTTGTATGGTCATTTAGAACTTGTGAAAAAACGCCCAAGGCTGCACTAATGGTTATCGTAAGAGCTGGTCTCAGAACTGGATGTAGGAATACCATTAGATCTAGTTGATGCATATGTAGAAATGATTTCATTTATTTTGGAAGTCTTGAACTACTTTGCTAAGTACTGGATCCCATACATGAGGCAGTTCCAGGACAACTTTGGTCTGAAGGTTACTTCTTTGTTAGTAACATGATCATCTGGCAATTCTGTATTTCTGCTGTAAGCTCTTGTTTCCATTGATTGCTCAGTACGTAGTTGGCTTTTGGCTCTAAATTAAGACAAACATTCAGGTTTTCCACGGAAGTCAAGTGTTGTTTATTTGTTCTAACTGAAGCTAAATGACTAATCGATTTTATGTTCAATTCAGAGCTTGGATGAAAATGAAGATGATGACAGTCAGAAATTCCTTCAGTCTGATGCAGAGAAGGCCCGAAGAGAGAACTTTGACGCCATATTTAAGTTACAGCAAGAAAATGGTGGTTTAATTGAACCTAAGAAAAACATTGCTGTTGTACCTGGTATGTTTCTTACACCACCTGTTGCACCTTCTAACCCTGTGGTAGCCAAAGAATCTCCTGAAGAGCAACATAGAGAACCCCCAGTCACCCAAGGCATGCATTCTGGTGGTTCCTCAGGTAGGCGTAATACCAATGAGCACAGGAGTTCCAGCTCAAGGAAGCAGAGAGAGCAAAGAGGACGTAATCCAAGACAACCTTCCAAACAGTGGATTAGAAAAGAAAGTGACAGCGCAAAGTGACCAATTGGTATCAATGATTATTCTGGGAGCTTTTTCTATCCCAGATGTACCTTAAGTTATTCGAGTGATGTTTGAGTGAAGTGTAAAATGGAAGGAAGTCTTAGGAAGACGTGTAGGGAGTTACGGAACAACAACACCCCTCTGCTCTCAGTATCATCGATGTCATCACCATGTTTGTAAGTTTTTTTTTTTTGATTGAAATGGAATTTTATTAACTTCAGACCAAAAGTTATATGGGTAATAATTCTAAAAAGAGAACCCCCAGTACATCAAACATTACTACCAGCAATTAACTGAAGGAGCCATTCAGGCCCTTGCTCTTTGCAAAACCAACCTTCTGCTAATGACAAAGCCCTTCTAGCTAGTTCATGTGCTACTGCATTGAAGCGTTTCTTCACACGCCTCCACGAAACTATCTCAAATTCAGTCATAGTCAACCTCACTGCATCAAGAACGCCTCCTATCTCGCTGAAGTCCCAGCCACGAGTATTTAAGCCATTAAGCACATTAAGAGCATCACCTCTTATGTCAACATTTAATAATCCCAGCTTCTTTCCATACTCAATTTCATACCACAAGGCAAGTGCTTCCGTGGCTTTTGGGTCTAGAGAAAGAGGAAGATGTTTAGAGAAAGATGTTTGTAAGTTTAACATCCTCTTTCTGTAAAGTCATGTGTGTTTTGAGTTAGAATATCAAGGTATGCAATCTTGTTGTTGAGATGCAAAATAGATGAAACGCTTCTGAAATATTTCGGTTGGAAATGAATTTAGAAACCTAAAATGCCATATTCCGGATTTTCAGGTTGTCTGTGTTTTGTGAAACAAATTTTTAGGTGTGTGGAAAACGATTTACAAACAGGAAAGGGAAAACCAACCTTCCTTTCTAATCTTCTATAGGATAACTCAGCTTCAGCTACTCTTAACTAATTGGCCGTCAACCTCCTCCCAGTAACCAACCAGTGATCTCACTGACTGAAAAACTCCACCAACTTCACTAATGACTTAAGAATCACAAACTCGGCAACCTCATCAACCTACCAGTTATTTCGATAATCAACCTCTTCAACCTACGATTATCGGCGATTTCAGTGATGTATAGACAAACAATGTTGCCGGTCGGTGACTTCATTGATCAACTGACAATTCCTACCACCATCTAACAAGCAACTCCACCATCACTTAGATTGGTGATCTCACCTACTGACCACCGATGGACTAATTATCTCACTAGTCGATTATGGCGACCGACGTAAGACTTCACAGATTGACTGTGTATCACAAATGGGTAAAGACCACCATCTCAAAGAAATCTACCAATCCCATTCTCAAATATTGGAAATAAAAATTTGACTTTCGGATTTCAGTTTTAAAGATGTTTTCCAAAAATCACTCTGAAAACATTACCGCAATGACTGCAATTTTTATTAGAAATTTCCAGACTTTCACATGAATCACATTATAGTGTTATATAAGCATAATCGATTCATTTCATATCTCTGACCCCTTTAACACCAAAAGTCCATGCCGTAATCTATTTAGTATAGACTCATCGTGAAGATCTAATTAACTTTTGAACCTCACTCAGAACTGCATTCTCAAAATGATGGCAGTACAGACTTCGAATAACCAATTCATACTAGTGATCGAGACGTACATTTCTTTGCTGCTATATGTTCAAACGCATCAGATTAATGCAAGAAAGCTGATATGAAAAGCTTCTTGTGGGAACAAACACTGGGCATGTCAACCAAAACTGCAGATCTATCATTCAAAGAAATTAAAGGTCTAGGGCTCATATATGTTGTCGCAATCTGAGTAACACCAAAAGTAATTTAAACCAAACGAACAAGGTTTATGGCTTTATGTCAATCATCTAATCCAATATAAACACTAATGTCGTAATCTGGAGGAGATTATTTTGACATCTTTTAGAGTCCTATTTTGTCCCAGACGTACACCAGTGGCTCCCTAGTCTCTACTACACCAGCTTTAATTCGACCAAATTTCAACTGAGGTGAAAAATCAGATTGAGAGCCAGAAAGTTCTGCATTTTCATACTGAACATCACAAAAGCTGGCAACACAAGCGTCCGCATTGCAGATGAGAAGTTTTGAAGCTGTATTTGTACGTTAAATAAGGTCAGTGTGCATGTTTTAGTGCAGTAAGTGATACAGTAATCTGAAGTTTACATCTAAAACAATTGGCAATAGATGGAGTACCCCAAACCCTTATTAACCCACAGGTAAGGTCTCATATTCCCGACGTGAGATTGATATCTCAACAGTAAGGTTAGTACCACTTTAAACTGAGATCGACCTGATTGATCCGATCCCTTTATGGTTTCAAATGTCATGGCATGCGGTACGTATCTCTTTTTCTTTTCTCTATTCTCTGTCGGTGTATTTTAGATAATTATTTATCTTTATTGATTGATTGGCAGTGATGTGGGATGTTTCTTGCTGACATTTTTTTTTTCTTTTATAACAGCCATTATTCAGAAAGGTTGATATTAAATTCCAACTAACAATTTCCATACCGATCCCCAGCCAATACAATGGTGCAGTTCAAATGATTGATATCTTAGCTAGCTGGAACAGATTCTTGATTTTGTTTGCCCATACCTCAAACTAAAGGATTTTTTTTTTCTGGCAATTATTTGCTGGACGGCACAGAAGCCTACTGTACTATTTAAGTATTTATATCTAGAGTGAGAAACACCACAGAAGAGATTTGGTGGTTTCTTCTTCAAGGGAAACTTGATAAGAAAATCAAATTAATGTTTGCTCGAGTACTATCACTGGTTTGTTTTGGTATTTCAATTTGCTGAGGTTCTGGTGGTCTAGCAAATTTTCGGGATTTCTGAGAATTGAGACAATTGGAAGGAGTAAAGCTTGGAGGGCCGCATTTTAATTCTAGCACAGGGCCGCCGAAAAGTTTGAGACGACTCTGGAAAAGGATTTTTTCATCTCAATGGCATGGTGTGGGCACGGATTACATGCATATGCAGTAGCTTCTTCCGAAGTGCCCGTAGTCGTTGATTAAGTACGTTGTAATTAGGCTTGGAATACATTACAAACGATCAGTCATTCTTCTTAAATTGGAAACTTTCCATTTATAGTAAGAGAAGCTAAGGAAATGACTAAAAACTCCCTGACTTTAGGGTTTCCTAACGTCTAACTTCCCCTAATACTTATGACCTTTGCATACCTATACTGATTTTTTCTTGTAAGGTCTAGCTGTAAACTCATTTTAATTGAAACCACTTTTTCATTTCACTTGATTGAGACGACAGACGGGTCATGAAGACCACAACATACCAACCCAAGATCAAATGATTTGACACTGCGTTTTCTTGCTCCACTCAGAACCACTTCATTCTCAAAATGATGACATTTACTTTGGTCTCTTGCCTCTTCCTCAAAACAGACTTATAAGAATGCAAGAAAGCTGGTATTAGAATCGTATTTTATTTTTTTGTGGGAACAAAACCATACAGGTTTTACATGGAATATTAATCTTGAGCCAATTTCCTTGATAAAAAAAGAGTGAACTCTAATTGTGAAAATATGACCTCCGTTATCTGATCACTATAGACTACTTTGGCAATTATGTTTGTGATCTTCAAGACCCGTGATGATGATCGATATCTTTTTGTTTCCTAGGGTTTCCGATTTCCATATTACTCCCTGAAAGGCTGAAACTCATTTTGTGGAGTGCAAAATCGATATCCTTTCTTTTGTTGCCGTTCGAGATTAAGGTTAAGCTTTCATTTGTTTTCATTTTCACTCTGTCAGGGTTCAAATTTCATTCTTGATAGTCGAATAATCACCTCACATATACAATTGCATGGATGGAAAGTCGGAAAGAATTAAGTCGATGAACTTGAATCATGCATCCAGATAATTAAATGGACTGGTGATGAATGAAATTGCCAGAATGCACCCCCAATGATCTAATGCAGTAATGCACATACATAGATGCCCGTACAAATCTGCATTTGTATAATGTAGCATGGGAAGCTAAATGGGGAATTGGAAAAGTCAGTTTTAACAGAATTTACAGGAAAAAGTCTCCACGACAACTTGGTTTGATATCATGTACGTACTTGGATTGATATCATTTGTGTGCCGAAGAGTAGTACAAAAATTGGCAGCTGCTGCTAGTTAGTATTAACTTCAGATCAATTTGAACATACTAGTCTATCGGTTTGAGCAAATTAGGTCGGTCTGTGGCAAAATATGCACCAGTGGGAATAAATGGAGGGAAGAACAGTGTGTTCCAAATTGTAGTGTGGTAGTTTCCTTTTTACGGGAAGACTAAGAGCCTTGCACAAAAACTGCTTATAAGAGACTGACTGTTGGGAATGCATGTATAGGAACTAGGAAGTACGGTTGAGAGTTGAGAGTTAAGTTGTATTTCCAGAGCGAGGAGATATCAGAATATTGTGAATTATTGTAAAGGTGTGTAGAGCATCTCAAATCCCACAACAAGTTAGACCAGAAAAGTACGTATATGATGATGGATGGAGATATCCCGCACTGAGAAGAAGAATCGATGATAATCTCAACTTGTCAAACATATCGAAAAATCCAAAAGATCGAGGGTTTTAAAATTTGGCAGAACACACCTCCAATTTGTATTTGCTATTGCATCGATCCCAGGCCGACGTCCGTACAAATATGGTATTTGATGAGAAAAGGCCATCTCCACGCATGTATCTTGTTGCTAGCTGTTTTTGTGTCTCTGGAGTTCGAGGATTAATTCCATTTGTCTTTAGTATCTTAATCCATGTACTCTATACTTTACAGTGTTATTTACCCATGCCAATTCTTCTTCTACTACTTCGTAATCTTCTCTACAGAGTTCAGAATAAATGAAAATAATGTGATCTTCAATATATATGTTGTGTGTGTCAGTGAGTTGTGATTTGTTGGTTATTTGGAATATTATGACATAACTGAGACATCATGGAATGGTTGGAAACTTATACATAACTTTTGAGAAATCAATCCTATATCGGAAATACAGAACCTTGCATGTGAGTTTATAAGAGTTTGGGCTACTCCATCCATTACCAATTGGTTTTGGATGTGAACCCCAAACTATTTTATCATGATATCAGAGCGGGTTACCCACGTCCACGTGTGATGCCCAATAACCACACGAACTCCACGTCGCTCCAAAATGTTGTCCACGTGTTAGACTTGAAAATTTGCCACACGTGCAGAGGCATGTTGAGATATCAATCTCACATCGGGAATATGAAACCTTGCCTGTGAGTTTATAAGAGTTTTGGTCATTCCATCCAATTCTAATTGGTTTTGGATCTGAACCTCAGACTATTTTATCATAGAAGCTTCAAATGTTAGCAAAATGCTACGAGGGTGAGGAGATATTTCCATTTTAATTCTACTAAAGAAAAAATAGTAATACATATACAGCTAATTAACTGGAAAAAAGTTGGTAGAATACATAGCAATTAAACAATAAATCTTCATAAATTGACACCTGAATTGCTGTACACCATGCCTTCACTGAAAACCCTTGTCACCATATATGCACGGTGCCCTTTATTGTTTGAATGGGTATCTATCAATTTGATTGTGTTTTGTTGGGTATCTGTTTGATTTTGTTTTGGTCACTTATCACTTTGTTGATTCATTGGCAACAATTTGGATTGATGTTTCAATCTTGCTCTCTGACTATTTTTTCTTTAAAAACTGCCAGAAAGGTTGGTTTCAAACTTCAACCAATAGTTTTTGGTACTGAACCCAGCTATGGACGTTCTAGCTCAAATGATTAATATGCACCAAATTCTTGATATTTTTATTCTTTGCCCATGACCAAACTAACATTTTTGTTTCTGGTTTGCCTGTCCCAGATATACTGTTAGATACACCACAGTCGACTACACAGAACAATATTGTTAGGTCTGTAAGGGCAACTTGATTGGTCAAGCAATCAAGATCCGATCATCAATCTCTCACAGTAGAAATTATATTGCTGGCTATTACTCCTTAATAAAAAGCTTATACAGCGGTGATTTCCGATCAACTCTTCATTCAGATTCTCTTTTCTAAATTCTTAGAGCTCAGTTGCTCGACTATTATGAATATACACCATTTGCTCATCGATCTGTGACTTTTTGTCTCTCAAAGTTAGGAGAAAAGTTTGTTTACATAAAGTAGGATAAAAAAATTCAGAGATCAATCAGATCATACACAAATTTCTTGAAGCCACAAACTATTAACACAGACATTTCTAGTAGATTACATAGCGCGTATACACAATGCAACTTTCTCCAACTAAGTGCATAGAGTAGCAAAGAATCTATATACACTTCGAGTGTATTGATGAGTTCGATCTCTCTGGAAATTAATAAAACGATAGTAAAGGTGGATATTTTCTATATTTTAGTTCCATGGAGTTATCAGTACGTAGCTACCAACACGAAGGAGAATTAATCAGTAGAATCTATATTAGTAGTTGAACTGTTGAAGCTTGTATTTTGGTCTTGAAAGAGGGAGAGAGAGAGAGAGAGAGAGAGAGAGAGAGAGAGAGAGAATTGGGCAATATGAAAAACTGCAGGTGTTGTTAATATGACCTGAAATCTATTTTTTTTTCTTCTTCCAGGAATTCCATTTCTGTCAGCATGTAAGCAGAATATTTACATAAAGTTTACTCCCTTTAAATTAGCCGCAGCTATGTATATATATGGGTGAGCATGTCTTAAAGCAAAGCCCAACAAAGCAAAATTGTTTCTGCCGGTGAATCCCTTCTTCAAATGGAGGATTACAAAAGACTAACTGAAATAATATTGCAAGCTTGAATTTACTCTGTGTTGAGTCTCAACTTGGTCTTCTGAAATCACATTTGCATCTGCTGCCAAAATGATTTTTGACATGGGTTTGCTCAGAAACTTAATTTGGAGAAGATGAATAGTGAAATAATGAAATTACACTTTATAATATGCCGGCTGGATGCTAACGGCTCAAGGTACTATTGTTGGGTCAGCATCAAAGTCTCAGGTATCTTCTTTATATTTTCCAAACACGAAATATATATATGAAAATTTATAGTAGGAAAAAATTATGGTACTGTTTGAACGATTTTTCCAGTTCGTTATAGAAGGTTTACCCTAACATGATTTACTATATATACGCAGTTTTGGATACAAACGCATATGTATGCATTATCAATCTTAAACTTGAGAAAGAATCAGGAAAAGAAGGGTCTGAAAATCGGAATCATCAAACTATATCTACAAACTGCAAAAGGGTGGAGCGATTAATTAAGAAGAATTTGTATTTCCCTTAGAACCTCACTTGCTTTTCTTTTTTTTGAAATGAAGGAAGGGAAGGAAGAACCTCACTAGCTGTGTCAACAAAAATAAAGGAAAAGGAAAAGGAAACGATAACAAAAGAAGCAAAGAGAAACAGAGTGGCCAATTTGCTCTTGTCATGTTGTGAACTTGTGATTTCCCAATATAGAACCTGTGATTGGCTAATATATATATATAGACACACACACACAGAAGGAATTGAGAGAACGCAAGAGCACCTGCAGATATGCAACAGTGGACATTCCATTTCTAGCTCACAGATGTCAATTTGATTATTCTTTGACCGGTTTCTTTGTTTCTTGTGGTACTCTAAGTTGGACTCTACAAGATATATATTAATAATTGGTCCTTCAGCTCGGGGCTGATCGAGATCTTTCAATACACAGACAAATACGAAAGGCATATAGAGATTCGTCTCAAAAAAAAAAAAAAGGCATATAGATACGATCGAATGGTTCGTCAAAGGAATTTCAAGGTTGATCGAGTACAACATTGATCGAACTCTAAATTCAAATACAATGATATACGTACCTTGTCAAGAAGTGTTTGATTAGTGTTTAGCTAGCTCTCAGAGTCTCAGCTCCTAGCTACCAAATTGGCTGCACTCGCATTTTGCTTTGGCAAGTTTGATATTGAGCGCTTATGGCTCGTGATATGTTTCCTCGTTAATATGAATGCCATCGAGATGATTTTATGTCTACGTTTTTCTTGCTAGCACCAAAATGATGAAAGAGTAGTGCTTAATTAGGGTTAAATCTATAATAGCTATGCATATATAGTTTCCAATGGGTCCACGATCAAGTAACTCAGGGATTCTGTTTAATTGTAAGCTCGAAACAAACTAGGCAAAGCGATGCTGAGGATGTATTGGATCGCAACTTAACTTCTAAATTTCTATATACGGTATTTCTCAGTAACAAAACGTGAAAAATTCCCCACTTGAAAGCCGAACATATATAATGCAGTAATTGGATATGCGATTTAGGGTTTGGACATGACAAGGGAAATTCTCATTCGATTCATGCATTGCATGCAATTGTTTTCAGCATCAAGTTAATAGTTAATAACCATGAGCTGGATTTTTATTTTCATGCGGAAATTATACGAGACACATGGGATCGGAGGTGAGGATCTATATTTGTGTATTGTGATTATATATGGAATATATAGTAGGTGATGAACAATATCAGATCTTAATAACTACTATATATGGACCGGGGGGGGGGGGGGGGGGGAAGTAAAACGGTAGAAATTTATGTTGTTAAATTCTTAGATGTCAGGGAGGAGGCGTTCTGATATGATCTCTCGACACAGATTACACTCGTTAGTCTCTTAACTTATGACGCCTTTGAGGAAACCGCGTGATCTCGATAAAAAAAAATTGAAAATGAGCAACATATAGACGCAGTTGTAGGGATACATATTATGTGCCAAATTATATATATATATATATATATATATATATATATATATATATATATATATATATATATAAGAACGGATGGAAGTTGATCACGAAGTGCTCAAGCTAGGTGATCATGAACTCCTCTAGTCGTTGCACATGTTTAGTATTGTCATTCAGTGATCGACATCAAAGGAATCGAATCCTAATTGACTGATAACTCTAATCCTTGAGACCTTGACTCATAACACTTCGGGCTAACTCTAACAAACCTTTTGATGGCATGACACCCACTAAGAGCGCGATATTCGACAATTATATGTCGAGGCTAGCTATGAATCTACGAGACACTTGAAACTAATTAGCTAGCTAGGAGCAAAACAGAAATTTATATACCATGTGAATCCATGTGAATAAATTGTGCAAATTTGGACCTTGCAATCTTGGTCCCAATGGTTCCTTCTTTTGCTCAGATGTGTAGTGTTGTAAACCATTAAGATAGATATTTAGTTTAATCAAGTTTGGTAGCTAGGATCACTTAACCTAAAAGAGCTAAAAAGAGGTATAACATTAAGCGTGCATATTATGGCGTAAGAGACATACTAATTATAATCATGTTCCATTAGAGTTAATTTCATGTAAAATCCAATTGTCTTTTACTTGTGAAACTTAAAGGAGGTGATACGGATCGATTACCATTCGAGTTTTCATGGTGTTACTGTCAGCCGAGTCACTACCATGATATTCTATGGACAACTGACCAGGGTTATCCCAAAAAGCCATGAATATACTTCTTTGCATAAACCCTAACTCTACATAATGATTTTGAAGTGCTTTTTTGGATATGATGACATGAATTTTTTTTTTTTATCGTATACGTCTTATTCAAATTTTAGCTACCCAAAGACTTGGAGTTTACTGTTTTATGAATTATTTGTATCTCTTATACTATAGCCGTTGTTCAAATGTAAAAGAATAATTCGAAGTGAACCACATTTTACGAAACCATCTAGAAACTACTTAAGTTTAATGGCTCCTATCTCTGTCCTTCCAAAATAGAGAGTCAGCATGTCTAATTTTACTCACTTAAGTTAAGAGAACAAACCACTTCCCATGGCTCGACTCCTTTTCTTATTGCCCTAATTTTTAGCTTGTTTGACGTTGCAATTAACTCGGTGTCCTTTGTTTTCCATTATTGTAGCGGACAAAAAGTGTAAACAAATACCTGAGTTGTGTACTTAACCAATTATCCTTAATCCTGTCGGGATTAAGTTCCACTAACCACCTTAAGAGAAGGCAATGACTAGTACCCGAAACAGAAACACCAAAAAGGAAAACGCAATGACGGTTAAACAGTACACACAAATTAAATAGTTAAGATGAAATAAGAAGAAAATAACTTATAGGCATATTTTTTATTCTTTTTGGGTAAAAGCAAACTTATTGTAGCTAGCTTAGGCAAATTTGTATTCAGGCATTGAAGCACTGAAATATGCACATGCTTGCAATTCCAGCATGATTTTTGTTACTTCTCCGAGAATTGAAGCATGAGTTTCGCATTGAAGTTGTACACCTTAAACTGGAGCATGAGTTTAGGTTAAATCTGCAGCTTCCCGCAGTACTTGGTTTGATCCAAACAAAATCCCCCTGCCCAGACCATGAAATGTTTATGTTCTATAAGCGCCAAACCAGACGGAGCTAGCGATGGAATCCAGGTCGGCGGGTCAGTCCGGCCAGTTGAGCTGAACTTGATACTCACTAGCAATAGCAATACATAGCTTGTCTTACATTCTAGAATAGCAAGGGTTTGTCTTTTAACTTCTTATAATTGAGTGAGGAGGTCCAAGTCTGAACCTACCTTCATTTTCATATCTCCTCAATCATCATCGGACTGTCAATCACTCTTTGCTGTTACTATGCCTCACAGCGTCAGTTTTTTCCAGTTAGTAAACAGTTTAAACAATAGAATAAACTTTTTGAATTAACTAGGCTCATACGTACGGCCATACACAATCCTTACTATAACAACAGAAATCGTGTTTGCGTCGAAATGGCATGCAGCCGTTATTCAAAGTAGAATAGATTTTTCGTGTAAATGTTAGCAATTATTTAAGAAGAAAGTTTGGTACGCTTAGAGACTTAGAGTGGTGTTAGATTACGATCAGTGAATAAATTAACCTAAAGTGAAGAGAGTACGTTGTATACGTATGTTTGCGGATCTTGCAGGAACATGCATGTAGCCCTAATAGCACTCGATAAAATTGTTGAAGTAAACCGAAGGAGATGTTCATCTATGAAAGGGTAATGACCACATTTTGCGCTTTTTCCCTTCTAAGGAGTTCAAAAGCTGAGAAGTTGGATCCCATGTCGGCTCCAACTCAACGCATGACGTCACATTTAGAAGAAAATTTGAAATTTGGATGCGACTAATGTGATTTGGAAGTTCATGGACGTACCATCATCATGATTTAAAGAAAAGAAAAAAACAAAAGAAAGACCAAATTGATTTTCGACCTAAAATTTGAGAGAGTAAATTCTATTTCATTCTTGATTTTAACTAAATTAAAGCACTAAGAAAGTCTAAAAGACTTGATCAAATGAGATAAAAGGGGTTGTAAGGCATCACAAGTAACCACATTTGTTTCAAATCTAAGAAATTAACGAAATCTAACATGCGTAAGCCAAGATGGAATCCCCCTCGGTTCTTTTGATTATCGAGTAACCAAGAAACAATTGGCTCACATTTTTTACATCCGCCTCACAATTTTTCAAAACAGTAAATGAAGTAAAACTCTGTGTTTTGATCAACGAAACAAGAAGATTAAGCTCTGTGTGAAAGTAAACATATTTTCCAAGGGCTCTCATTTGGTGACTATCTTTAATTATTTTGAATGTAAGACTTACATCCATGTATTTTTAGAATTTCCCAAGTATTTACATACTCATGGTCCAGCCCATCTCTAATTAGTACCGTTCCTTTTGGTAAGTAAGTAGTCCTACCTCTCTCTTTTCCACTTTTATCGTATCCTCTTGCCTCTCATTCCAAGAGTACAGGTGTGAAATACTTTTCCTCTTCAATTTTCTCTCTTCTTATTTTTTCCTCATATCAAATCAACCACTAACAGTTTCCCTCGTTCTCTCTCTCTCTCTCTCTCTCTCTCTCTCTCTCCTCTGCACTTTTTTCAATTATAAAAGGCCATTGAGCTCCCTTCTAAATGCAGCAGCTTCAAATTAATCATCATTTTTAATTATTTTATTCTTCCACTTTTCAGTGAGAGGTCTCTGTGTCCTTCCCCCTCTCTATTTCTCAAAAGTGAGAATGAAGCTCACCATGATCAAAAACATAAGTGCTACTCCCTGCACAGAGCTCTCTACTCCAAAGCTCAAGTCAATGATCAGCTGCCGCACACTTGCTCAATCACCAGCAAAGCCCACCCAGCAAATCAAGTTCACTGACAACTTCCCCAGCTGGGAACAATTACTCAACCCAGTCCAAGTTGATCTCAACTCTCCAATGACTGCCTCCACCTCCGCTACCAAAAGACCAACTATTCGGTCCGTCCGAAACAACTGGATGGAGTACCAAGGAGTCAAGAACTGGGAAGGACTACTCGACCCACTGGACGGAAATCTGCGCCGGGAAATTATCCGGTACGGCAATTTCGTCGACGCAGCCTACAAGGCATTTGACTTTGACCCGGATTCACCTACATACGCAACCTGCAAGTATCCCAAAAGCACGGTGTTCGACAACTCCGGACTTCCGGGGACTGGTTACCGGATCACCAAGAATCTACGTGCCACGTCAGGCATTAACCTGCCATGCTGGATCGAAAGGGGACCGAGCTGGGTTGGCACTCAATCCAGCTGGATTGGGTACGTGGCGGTGTGTAAGGACAAAGACGAAATCGCCAGACTTGGACGTCGTGACGTCGTTATTGCTTTAAGAGGCACCGCCACTTGTTTAGAGTGGCTCGAAAATTTACGAGTCACTCTCACTCATCTCCCGTGTGGAGCTAAGATCGCTCAGGGTTCAGAACCAATGGTCGAGAGTGGTTTTCTGAGCCTTTACACTTCGGGAACCGACCTGGTCCCAAGCTTGCAACAAATGATACGTGAAGAGATTAGGAGACTGCTTCAAACCTACAGCGACGAGCCGATGAGCCTAACCATCACAGGCCACAGCCTCGGCGCCGCACTCGCAACCTTGGCAGCGTACGACATCAAATCCACATTCAACCGCGCACCTCTCGCCACCGTCGTGTCATTTGGTGGTCCAAGAGTTGGCAACCGTAGCTTCCGCCACAATCTCGAGAAAAAAGGCGCCAAAGTCTTACGCATTGTGAACGAGGACGATTTGATCACCAAGATGCCGGGCTTCGTCGTCGAGGACAAGAGAGCCCGGCACGTTGCGGGAAGTCCCCTAGTCGGTATGGCCGCTGGATTCCAAAACTGGATTCAGAAGCGGGTCGAGGAGACACAGTGGGTTTATTCCGAGGTGGGGAAAGAGCTCAGACTGAGTAGCAAGAACTCGCCGGACCTGAGCGGTACCAACATGTCAACATGTCACGATCTCGGAACTTACTTACACCTCTTGGAAAACTTCGTCAGCAATTGCCCTTGCAAATCCACCGCAAAGAAATTGTTGAGTAGAGTACACTAAACCACCGTAGACAACTGACTTCGCCATTTTTGACAATTGTACACACAACTGTGTTTCCCGCCAAATCCGGAGATCCGGCGTGGGCATAATTCATTCCAGCTAATCTGTAATTAAAATAGAAAGAAATTAATTACTAAACAGCTCACTGAAATGTTCTATCATTTTTGACAAAACTAAATTATCTTTACGGTTAAAGATACAGTAGTAAAAAGTAAAAACTTCCCCAGAATTTCTTTTACCTTCATCCAAGCTCTACAGGCGACAGTCGTATCGGAAAAGTGGGTTTTCTTTTGTAAGTATACTTAACGGTCACGAATGCTCGGCCTGACGTAGACCCTAAAAAGGCCAATATTGTTGTTTCTTGACGAAGGGGGATCACGTGCGTCGGGGTGGGAAGACGTATGCGCCCTCAGTACCGACCAAATCTACGCGGTGTCTTTGACTGGACCGACCCGAACCCGAGGGGCATATATATCATTTTCATGTTGACGTGGTGTAGCTTTAACCCGCGCGCGCCGTCCATGCCAAACATTTTCAGTCGGTTTATTGTAAATGACCAGAGTATCCTCCCCCTCTGCGGTCAGTGCCGTTTTCGCCGTTTTTTTGGTAGCCACGCTTTAAACGCAAAACGAAAGCTCGTCTCAGAAGAAAGCGCATAAGAAAAACAGAGTGAAAACTCTCTGTAGCAACCAATCAGTGAGAAATGGAGGTGAGGTTACTACATGTCTAATTGTGATGTTTTGCATTCTCTGAATCCGTACGTTAGTAAATTTGAGAACGTTTTCTGTATGAGAAAAAAAAAAAAAAAAAAACGAGATTCAGAGGATCATTATTTCCTTCGGCATATACTAACAATCTGCACCTTATCGTGAATCCAGCTCCGACCAAGATTACAACAGCAAGATGAAAAGCAACCTATTGTGAGCCACACACGTCTTGAAAACAGTTAGCTAGTATGTTGGATATATTCACGATTTTTGAGATACCATTTTAGGGTGATCGATTTATAATGATGAATGAACTAACCAATTGGGTGATCACTGATCAGTGACCAATATGTGTTTATAAGCGAAGAATTGGTGGGTAGGAAACCACTGATGAGTAGTAACTTGCCCTCTTATACACCCTTCATAACAACAAGCAGCCAGCTAATACTGGAAGCGATAACAAGGTACCTAACATATTGGAAGTTTTCCAAACGATCAAGGTATAGTTGCCATCAAGGCCCAGGTACGTTTGAACAGTGTTCATGGACCATTGCATACATACTAGGTTAAAGCATAGAAGGAGCTAACGAAGAGAATTCGAAGGAGCTAACGAAGAGAATTCGAAGGAGCTGGCTGGTGTCTCTCGTCCATCAACCTATGAGGACCATCCATCCACTATTGTAGGATTCTCCATACATGACTTGCAGCTTTTGAACTTAGAAACAGTAGCCACATACGTCGATCTGGGTAGAAAACGTAAATACGTACACATATGTCAGTGGATCAACAAGAAAGTAAATGCAAACGTGGCAGGGACGACGGGGGATAGTACCCTGAATCCCAGCATAACCAGAACAGAGGGAATTTGAAGGTCTTTTTCAGTGAAACGGAAAACGGAAAGTGGTACAATGAGTAGCCAACCACGCTGTTATAAAGTAGTGAGACGGTGATATAGTCTTGGCCGTTTGAGATTTCTGACTGAGACTGGTGACGGTGGTCTGTGTAAAGCATGGGAGTAATTTGATTGGTGACCCAAACAGAAGTCGGTGGTCCTCTAAACGCATTGGTCAGAAATGAAATCTTTGTTAAGACCATGATTCATCGATCCCTCCGGTCCTTATCAGATCATAACCCTAGCGCATAAATGAGTTTTTATTTTCCTAATGCCTCATTTGTGATCGTTGTCTGCCTGTATGGCTCAATACAAGTGAGAGAATAATGCATAAGAGAAGAAACGCAAAATTAATGAGAAACATAAGCTTTCTTTATGGAATGCGAGAAATATAAGTTGATTACTCCTAATAATATAAAGACCTTTTTGGATCATATTCCTTAATTAGCTTCCTTTGCATACATATATGTGTAGTAAAGTTATATCATTGCTATGTGAAACTCAAAAACATTTGGCCACAAAAACTCTATTGCACAACAACATTCGTACGCATTTGGATCAAACGATTCTGATTATTAACAGCATATGTATTTCATTTTACATGATTTCATATGCTTTGAAATAGAAAGGAAAATTAGTATACTCATATATGTATATGTAAATGCATTTTCGCTTTCTCTTTCACTCACACCCTTGAACTTATACTGGAATAATTCAAAATGGAAGCACATCGAGTTAATTTACATATAAATGAAGAAACGAGTAGTGGCCACTGCAAGGCTGAAAATCTAGTGTACGTTAATGAAGTTGTCATAAGATTTATGCTCAATCAGACATCAGTTATGAAACTTAGTTTGATGGGCGCGAAGCAGCATTATATGAGAATCTTCTCGGAGCTCTCCCAAATCCTCAACAAAATAAATTGAAGGCAAAACAGTGTTCAAGGTTCCTTGTACGCAATCAAACACCTGCGGTAAGATAATATTGCTACGTATTAACACCCCTAGGTGGCAACTTAGGGTTTAGGGTAACTCATGGTCTGTGTAAACCCTAAACCCTTAAGCTAGACCTGAAATTCTAAGCAAAGCCAATAACTAACTAATAATGTATTTCTCGTGGAGGAAAAAAAACACTAATTAACAAATTAAACTATTGTCAACCTGTAACCCTAAATCTCCCGCAACATTACTAGTCTATGAAACAAGGCATTTCCATTTGCGTAAAGTCAACCACATCCAATGGTATCGTTCCATCTGTGCAGACGTGGTGGTTCCATTTGCATGGCCAGGGAAAATTGCTGCTTGAATCTCCAGTCTTTAATATTGTTTCTCCAGTCTTCGTAATTCTCTATCTCTCTCTTTCTCTATCTACCAAACTTGTTTGAATTTTGAATAAGTTGAATGCCCTCTCCGATCGCGAATAGCAATCAAAACGAAATCTAGTTCCAGATAACTGTACTAGAGTGACTGAAAATCAGAATATTTTGATGAGAGCGATCGATATGGCCTCAGTAGAGATCGAAGCTGCAGGCGTACGTTCATACATATAACAGTGAAAGTTTACCTAATGGCATGTCATCGTCTCAATGGATTCTGGAGCTAAACTAAGCTTAGATGTAACAATCAGATATCAATCTCAGTCTTCGTTTTCGAAGAAGCTAGACTGATTGTACTAAATATATGGTACCTAGCTATCTTTGTTCTTTAATTAGGTCTATCTTCGTCGGAATGGTCGCTATTTTCAATGGTGAAAAGACAATTAAGGTGATTACGGAGGACCAAAATGGGGCAGATTTAGCCGAAAAAATGAAAACACATGAAAAAAGTTGACAGGAACAGTAATTAGGACCATATAAGTAGACTGGTTCATACGATAATATTCTCAAAGTTGACCACTTGTATGCGAGGAAATCTTTCTATTAGGAAGATAAGTGATCGAGCATTCGAGCTGTACTGCACGAAATGTTCCATCAATACAATGAAGCACAATAAGTACAATGATTCGCACAAGATTTTGTAATTGCCAAATACCAATCATATTTGTCATCATTGGGATGTAGAATATAGTCTCTTAGAAAGAAGTTGAAAATATACGCAAGTAATGATGAATCTGACCCCATAAAAAAGGAGAGTAGAATGTCAAAGGTAGCTAATATTACTTCGACTGGTCAGATTTTGTGGTTGTTAAGTATTGCATGGCGCTTACCAGTGTGGTCACTTTCAGCTTTGTAACCCTAACATCGAAGTGGCTAGGAAACTGTTCCGGCGCGGTAATCAAATTAAAATCACATGTTACACACACATGTTATGGTATACATGTCACGTGAAATTCAAATAGTCCAAGGAGGAATAGCTAGATGTAACAGTTTGGTTTTGAGTACTAAGGCCGGCCGGCATTGTGCATGGTTGAAATTGCAGCAACGAAAACTGATCATAATGTTCAGCTCTGTTTGCTTCGGTTGATCGATCCCTATTTTGGGATGTCAAGAGTGGCGGTTGGTTTTGATTGAAATTACGTAAGGTTGTCTTTGTTCTCGTAATTAAGTATTCACACCTCTGTTCACGTTGCATATTTATAAAACATCTGCCCTGTATCTCTTTGTACCTGGTTTTTCTATTCTCTGCTTTACTCACAACAAGTGAGTGCGTTGCTTAATGTAATGATACTATAAAACCTATGTGGTTCATGTATGTTGTCATTCCATTTTTGATACCCTTTAATGAATTATTTTAGTTTATCAAAAAAAAAAACATTTGATCGACTTAATTGATCGCCTAATAAATAATTATATATAAGAAAATAAACAAAAATCAATCCAATAATATGGGATAGCCGATCGAGGACCCAAATTCCCCAAAAGGAGTCCACTCGTTCATGTTCGAGCATTGTTTGATATCTGGAGGTAGTATACGAATTTAGGGAGTGTTTCTACCTGCTTCGTCCCGAACCAGGAAGGGGTCGCGAGTCGGAGCGAGGTAGAATTCCTTGGTCCTGCACTCGGAACCTGCACAAGTGACAGCTTCAAGTAGTCGGGACTGGGGTGGCCCAGTCTTCGACTCTCCGATGCTTAAGTTAGCTTTGAGCACTTGCAATGTAGGGGAGTGTGAAGAGAGAAGTATGTACCTTTTATGGTAGCTTGTGCCTGTTTTATAGGCCAAAGTTGGGCACTTTGGCCTTAATCTCCAATGTGGGACTACTTGTTAGTCTTTGTGGTGTCTCCCCTTTTGGGGGTGTTTTGCCGCTAGAGTAACTTTGGCAAGAGGTTTGTTACCGGCCCTTCACTCCTTGGACATCCGTGAGGGGCTTACCAAGGCTATCTTGTCTGGAATGACATTCGGTGACCGGGTAATTGCATCTTATTCTCGGCTCAGCCAAGTATTTTGGCTATGTACTAACAAGTCCCCAAGTTCCCAGTCCGAGAGAGCTCTTGGGTGGGGAGTTATTCTATAGATGCCGAGAATAAGTTTTACCCGGGTGCTGGAGGCATGGTGCCGAGTCCCCAAGTCCCCACGCGAGGGTCGCGAGGTGACGGGGGTGAAGTTCCGAGTTTAGTTGGCGAGAGAAAACACGCTATTGGCGTTGCGTGCCGCTACGGGGCGACGTAGTGCGCGCGAAGTGGCGAGGAAACGCGCTAATGGCATTCGAGGCCGCTGATGAGCGAGTTAGTCCGCGCTAGTTGGCGAGACTCACTGATGGGCGAGTCAGTCCGTGCTAGTTGGCGAGACTCTCACTGATGGGCGAGTTAGTCCGCGTTAGTTGGCCAGACTCTCGAGCGGCGGGCCGATGCTGGGTGAGTAAGTCCGCACTAGATGACGAGACTCTCACGGCGTGGCGGGCCGCTGATGGGCGAGTCAGTCCGCGCTAGTTGGCGAGACTCTCACTGATGGGCGAGTCAGTCCGCGCTAGTTGGCGAGACTCTCGAGCGGCGGGCCGATGCTGGGCGAGTAAGTCCGCGCTTGATGGCGAGACTCTAGCGGTGTGGCGGACTACTGATGGGAGAGTCAGTCCGCGCTAGTTGGCGAAACTCTCGAGCGGCGGGCCGATGCTGGGCTTACTATAGTAAGTCCGCGCTAGTTGGCGAGACTCTCGAGCGGCGGGCCGATGCTGGGCAAGTAAGTCCGCGCTAGATGGCGAGACTCTCACGGCGTCGCGTTGCCCTGTCCGTAGAGGTTTGTGGGGTCTGGGGAAATATCTATATATAGGGTTGGGGAGAACTGGAGGGAGGAGTGTGTGATTTCTAAATCGAAAACTGGGTGAGCCGCAATTTACGTTTGGGTTTCGGCAGTTCTATAAACTTCAGACTGGGAAACGTCTAATTTCATCCTCTATTGAGAGGGTGCGAGCGCTCGGCTGTTTGCAACCAGCTTCACTGCCACTACGCAAATCCACTGTTTCAAGGTATGAATTTGTCGCCTTCTTTGTCTTTGGATTTTTGTATGTGGTGGTGTTGTTGTTTTGGGTTATTTGGGGTGAGTGTGATTGTTCACATGTTTGTGATGTTGGTAGGAATTCTAGGGTGAGAGATTTGTTGTCAGGCTGGTTAGGGTTAAGGTAGCCAGGTATGGCGGGTCCGGTGTGGGTGTCCAGGGAAGAGATTATGGTGGTCTCTAGTTCGCCTAGTTCGGATTCGGACACTTTGCACCGGATGGAGGAGGGCTTGGATAATCTTATGGTAGAGATTGCCCTTGACTTGGGGGAAAGCATTCCCGTGATGGATGTCGGGTCTCATGTGTCCTCGTGTAACCCTCTCTTGCAGGAGATAGAGGAATTTATCATGGCGAGATCTCGAGAGGAGGATGATTCATTTTGGGAACCTCCTGGCAAGAGTATGACATCGTCGGAGCTTGAAGCGCTTCGGCAGAATTGGAGTATTCCAGATGAGGTTTTGTTGTGGCCGCTTGGCAGGGGGTGAAGTTTTGGGATCCCCCGGGTAACTTTACGTTGGTATACGAGTACCAACTGAGATGCGGGTTGATGTTCTCGTTACCCCCATTTGTGCAGTACACCTTGGCGTGTCTGCATGTCGCCCCGGGGCAAGTTACCCCCAACATGCTGAAGCAGATTTTGGGAACAAGCGTGCTATTTCGCCTGCTGAAGCAGGAGTTCCCAAATTGTGAAGAGTTCAACGCGTGTTGGCACATGGGGTGGTGCGCGAAAAAGGGCAGCCGGGGCTGTGTGACGATGAAGTCACGTGGGAAGTTTAAGGTCCTGGTGGAAGACTTGCCCACCTCCACAAGTGAAACCTGGAGGCACAAGTGTTTTCTTGTTGGGGGGCAGTGGCAGGAGTGGCACGGGCACCTTTTCCGGGTCCCGGGAAGTTTCCAAAAAATAGGTACCGTGTACTTGTGCCTTGTGTTTGTTTTGCTTTGTGCTGCTCTGTCGCTGCTGACAACTAGCTTTGTGCAGTGCCACAAGAGTATAATCTAACTGAGCTGATGGAGCGCCAGATTCGCCGGGTGATATGGGCATTTGAATGTAGGAGCTCGTATCGGATATGCCACCTTGACATATACAGCCACTTCGGCTATGTCCGGGTTCCGGGTCTGTATTTTAGTGGTTGCGCTCTCTGTTTTAGGCTTGCGAGTCGTTGTCTGACTATTGTTTGTTTGTTGTAGTGACAATGCCATGCGACGGTGGTTCGCGGAAGAAGGAAGGTCCGTACGACAAGGTGTCGGACGAGGAAGTGCTGGATGGGCTGCTGGCTAAGGTTGACCATGCCAAGCAGTATGACATTGACTTGGAGACGGGGGAGGGAAGAGAGGTGGAGCTGGGCAATTGTGAAGATTTTTTGAGGTTGAACTTGGCAGATGAGGATTACGCCTATATGCCTCCTCTGGTTGCGGAAGCGATGGGTTTAGGTGTCCAGGAGATGGAGTTGGAGGAGGCGCAGGTAGAGGGTGATCACGAGGGTGAACCCGACCAGGCGCAGGGGGAGGAACCGGTCGTGGAAGAGGTTACGGACGGTGAGGAAGAGACTGGTGCTGCTCAGACTCAGAAGAGGAAGGGGAGAGCGGAGCCGGCTCACGAGGGCCAATCTAAGAGGTCGCGGAGGGACAGTCGGTCCGGGGGATCGGCAATCTTAGCTGAGATTGCCCAAGCCTTGGAAGGGACAGGGGACACGCAACCATACTTAGCTAAAATGGCATATGACATGCGTCACCGCCCTCGCGATATGCATGTGTTGGAGGAGGTGGATCTGCCGGCAGGCATAGCTCTTGCCAAGGAGAAATTGACTCGGGTAAGTCTGTACGCTTTTGTGTTCCATTGTTTTGAGCTTGGGGTTTATGTGTTGCTGTGTGACTGCAGGCTACATTGTTGATGTATGCCGCGAGCGAGCGGGCGGCTTCCCACTGGCAGGGCGATGCTGAGGCGAAGAGTCAGCAGTTGAGGGAGGCTGAGGAATGCAATCGGGGCTTTTCAGAGCAGCTAGCGCAGGCAGAGCATAACGCGGTTGTTTTCCAGGCCCAGGTGGCAGAGCTGAAAGAAGATATAAGGAGGAAGGATGAGCAGGTGGTGGCTGGGGAAGTGGCGGCTGCCAAGGTAGCGTCTTTGGAAGCTGAGGTGGAGAAGCTGACACAGGCACTTGCAGAGTTGGAGGTGTCCTGGAAGGCAAAGTGTGAGCGGTCCGCCGCGGCAGGGCAGAAGCTGTTCCGGGAGGGCGAAGTGTATAAGCATCAGCTGAAGGTGCCTATAATAAAGGGCAAGATGACTTGAGCGTCTAGGCTACCAGGCGGGCTGGATTAACGAGGCTTCCATGCACAAGTGGTACGTAGATAAGAATGCTGCTAAGGTGGCGTGGGAACAAATGACGCCTGATCAGAGGAAGCAAGCCTTGATCTCGCGGTCTCTGGGTAGAAGGGGATGCCAGCTGCGGGCGACCCGCAACCTCTTGCAATTGGGGCTGCGTCGTCTGTAAGAGCCACCGGCCCCGAAGGGTCTATACCTACCCAAGTAGTGGCGTCACAGGTGGCTTCTTCTGTGTCCCGTCTCGCGATCCTCAGGCTCCGGGGTTGTTGGCACGTGCAGGCCTTAAAGCTCAGAAGGCTCCAGTGAGGGGCCGCTCTGGCCCTGAGGGACTTCCTGGCAGTTCAGTTGTGCGCCCTGCCGCAGCTGTGAGGCTTTCATTTTTGTCCCGGGACCAGTCGAGGCAGCTGGTTGGACAGAGGATGGCGGGGAATGTGAGCCAGGTTCGTGGCCGTAATGGCGGGTCGAAGGGGAGTGTCAACAAATCTGGCGACTCATCCGCTGGGGGAGAGTGAAATGTACTTGGGCATTTTGATAATTGTAGGACTGACTGTTGTTTTGAACAATGTAAGTGGCGTGGTTAGCCATTGTAATTAGTTTATACTAATTTTCCTGGGAGTCCAGGTTGATGTTTTGGCGTTATGTGTAGCCTTTGTGTTTGTCTTGTTGTTGTTTACTTTTGTATGTTTGTGGCCCTGCGTTGCGGGGGCGAAGTGTAGCATGTTGGAATGATAAAAGACTTCATTGCACTTAAATTTAGCCGCTAGCGGGCGAAGTGTACAATGTTGGAGCCGCTACTGGGCTATTGTACATATACAATGGCTTTTCAAAGCCAAGGTTAAAATTGGTTCTGGGGTAGATGGTGGCGAGTGTTCCAGGGGTGGGGGACAATGTTTTTGTTGTAGGACTATGTCGCGGGGTTCTCTTTCTCGCTCCCCTCTAGGTTGTCCCACGAGTCATTGATGGGTTCTGAGTGGCTGAGAGGCAACATCTCATAGGCTCATCGCCTTTGTTGGATGGCGTTAAGATGGCAATGCTCAATGGCTGCTCGATCCCCTTGAATGGTCAGGGTGCCACCTGGGGTGGGAACTTTCATGAGAAGCATGTGACCGGCTATGAAGCACTACTGGATGGGTTCCGAGTGGCTGAGAGGCAACATCTCATAGGCTCATCGCCTTTGCTGGATGGCTTTAAGATGACAATGCTCAATGGCTGCTCGATCCCCTTGAATGGTCAGGGTGCCACCTGGGGTGGGAACTTTCATGAGAAGCATGTGACCGGCTATGAAGCACTGCAGCCCCCAGAGGATGTCCCGGCCTAAGATGAGATTATAGGATAAGAGAAAATGGACAATGAGGAAGCGGGCCGTAATGGAAGAGCGGCAAGGAGATGTTCCCACTGACACGGTTAGGCGGTCTGAGCCTAACGGTTCCACTGTCTTGCCAGAGAAACAGACAAGGGGGTCATGGTTATTGTACAGCTTAGTTCGGTCTCGGTGGAGTCCTTTGTAGCAATCAGAAAATATGACGCTTAGGGCAGCCCCTGTGTCCACTAAAGCTCTGTGGCACCTGTAATGATCCACCTGCACATTGATTATGAATGGTTCGCAGTGGTGGCAATTTATGGTATCCTCATCACTGCGAAATGTCACTTGATCCCACGCTGTTGGGGTGATCGTGACACCTCATTGGATGTCTAGGATTTCTGAGGGTGTCGTGCATTGCCGTTTTACAGAAGGCTTGCATGGGGGGAACCGTGGTTCTCCACCATGCAGAGTTAAGATCTGGCCATGTACTTCAATGACGTTAGCGCCTGTGGCGGGAGCACAATATTGGTGGAGTTGCCCATTCTGGACCAAATGCTCGATTGCATTGCGGAGGCCATGGTACTGCTCTATTGTGTGGCCGTTATCATCATGATAGGCACTTTTTGGATACCTGCTTTTTTGGATACCTCAACCTGTTGCCGGTTGTTCGCCGGGGCTTTTTTGGATACCTGCTTTTAGGAGGGAGGGGGATGAGATCTTTATGCCTGGCCCATATGTCCTCATATGTGGTGGTCAGAGTAGTGTGAACCTTGTAATGAGGCGGCGGGGTGGAACGGCGCTGTTGTTGTGGAGGACTCTGGTCCCTTGACTTATATGGGTGGTCGTGGTTTCTCTGTCCCCCATGGCGACGGTCGGAGCCCAGTCCTTGGTCTCGGGAGGATCCACGTGACTGCCATTTTTCTTGCCCGCGGTCAAAGTGCTCATCTGGTGGAGGGGCGAGAAGTGCTAACGTGGCGGGGGCGGAATGTCCGAAAGTGGTGAATTCAGCGCGGGCCCACCGCATAGCCAGGTCTATCAAGACATCGTAGGATCCTAGAGGGTTCTTATTAATCTCCATTAGGAAATTGCCAGGGAGTAGGGCCTGACGGAAAGCTTGCTTCGCCACGCGAGGTTCCAAGTTGTGGCATCTCGCTGTGGCAGATTGCCATCGGGACAGCAGTTCATGGAGGCCCTCGCCATCTTTCTGCTTGATGTGGAACAAGGTATCTACACTGCGATAAATGCTGGTGTGTAGCATGAAACGGTTGAGGAAGCGTTTCGAGAGTTGGTCGAAGTTGTCAATGGAGTTGGGCGGCAGATTGAGGAACCAACTGAGGGCCTCGTCCGAGAGGGTCTCTTGGAAGGCGTGGCAGGCTATGGCGTCGCTGTAGCCAAAGGAGTTACAGAGCGAGAAGAATGTCTCGAGGTGGAGATGAGGGTCCCCTGTGCCTTTATACTTGTCCATCTTGAATGGCTTGGTTCCCGGAGGCCGCTTATCCATCTGCACTCGGGGTGTGAAGGGGCTTGGGCGATGTCCATAGCCAGAGAACAAGGGTCGCTGGGCCCCGTGAATCTCAAAGCCTTCAATCCGCGTGGCTAACTGTGTGACTGTTTGGCTGAGTTGGAGCAGTAGGCGGGTTGGCATGTCAAGAGGTAGGTTAGGAGAGTTAGCAGTGGTTGAAGTGGAGATAGGCTGGGTAGATGGATTAGGGTGATGTGGCAGGGGGAGTCATTGGGGATTGAAGATGGTTGTGGGGCTGGTAGTGGAAATGAGGGGTGGGTAAGGGGATGAGATACGTATATGATCTGGCTAGGCCCTCCCGGGAGCATGGAACTAGTCTGGCCTTGACTAGGAAAGGTGTCCGGGGTTCCGGCAACTCGCGCCGCGCGATCCAGGATGTCGTTGTACACGTTACGATGCTTTAACGTGGCGTGGAGCAAGAATTGTTCTTTCTTCAACTCAGCGATACGTACCCGGTATGCTTCCGCTTCTGCCTTCTCTTTCGCCGCTTGCTCGCGGAACGAATGAAAGTCACGCTGGAGGATTTCAAGGGCTGTGGCGGGGTCGGGATGACTAATGGGGGCTGCATCGCTGGTTTGGGGAAGGGATGTGTTGCCGGGTTGGAAAAGTTCCTCCTCTGCTTGAGTGTCAGGGTCGTCAATGATTTCCACCATGGTGCCGAGTCAAATGGGAGTTCCACAAGATAGGGCCCCTCCTTCTAGCGTCAATTGTTTCTACTTGTTTCGTCCCGAACCGGGAAGGGGTCGCGAGTCGGAGCGAGGTAGAATTCCTTGGTCCTGCACTCGGAACCTGCACAAGTGACAACGTCAAGTAGTCAGGACTGGGGTAGCCCAGTCTTCGACTCTCCGATGCTTAAGTTAGCTTTGAGCACTTGCAATGTAGGGGAGTGTGGAAGAGAGAAGTGTGTACCTTTTATGGTAGCTTGTGCCTGTTTTATAGGCCAAGGTTGGGCACTTTGGCCTTAGTCTCCAATGTGGGACTACTTGTTAGTCTTTGTAGTGTCTCCCCTTTTTGGGAGTATTTTGCCGCTAGAGTGACTTTGGCAAGCGGTTTGTTACCAGCCATTCACTCCTTGGATATCCGTGAGGGGCTTACCAGGGCTATCTTGTCTGGAACGACCTTCGGTGACCAGGTAATTGCACCTTATTCTCGGCTCAGCCAAGTATTTTGGCTATGTACTAACATGGAGCAACAAATATTTGGAATTTGCAGATACACGAGGAACATATGTATCTGGATTTTCAAGTTCTTCGATCGGCTAGTCCACAGATATGTCACAATCACTTCTTTACATGCATTGCCTTTTATTTTTTCTCTCGGCGGCTCCATTTTTATATGGTTTAGGTTGGGATGATTGATATCTCCAAATACATTATCCTTTTTCATCATGATTTGGATGACGTGAAGTGCAAAGACGTTTTCTTCGATCGACTTGGCCTAAAAGAATCTATGATCGAGTGCATGAACTGGCTTAGTAACTTCTATCATTTCTGTATGTTCTTTAGAGTATCATAATAATACGATGTACAAAGTCATGTTCCTTTCAATATTATTAATCATCCATATTCTTAATTTCAAGTTCTAAGTAGATTAAGCTTATCTTAATCAATTTGGTCGTCAGTCATTATGGAATGTTGAATCAGTTTAGTGAGCTAATAGATATCGTCTATGTACGTAGTAAAGCAAAAGTGATCGATAGGTTTGCCAATTAAGAAGGTATTAATTGGTTTAGAATGGACGATATTCAAGATCTACATGCAATGCAAATTCCGTGTCAACTAAACCAACTAGCTACTAGCGTCATCGATCGTCTATCTTCTACTATATATATGTACGTGATTAGATATTTTACCATCGATCGTCTATTTCTACTATGAATAAATCGCGTTTTATATAGGTAATGGTTATCAAGTACCTCTCTCTCTCTCTCTGTGAATTGATCGATTCGATCATAATGTATGATATATACTACAGGTACTATACTACTAGACAGCTCGATCGGCCTCTGTTGTTTTTCAGTACGTGCATGAACCAACCAGCTGCTGCTAGGGCACCACCGTCCAGTACTCTTTCAATATCTCTGGGACTAGTTTTAACCTCATCCCTCCGACCAACCGATCAACCTACCTGATTCTCAACTGCTTTCACCATATTTTCCACAATACGTAATGAACTAAGGCTATAAGATTCGTCGTTCTCAGCTACTCTTTGTAATTAAAACCAGAGCATCTATCTTGTCTTCCTACGATGCTCGTAATCCCATATGAATATAACATTGTTGGTTCAAAATCTTTTTCTTTTCTGGACAATGTTGGATCTCCAAGATTGTATTTTTTTTTTTTTTGAAAGACTCCAAGATTGTAATCTTTGCTTCATGTAGCTTTTGAAAACGTTACTTTTCTGAGTCCCGATCAATTTTTATTAAGAAGATGAAGGTTCAAATCAATCCAAGTCAGCTGACGTGGACATGGGACCGTTAGAACGAGTGCAACACTTTACGAAGTTTTGAAGACTCGGTTTTTGCTGATGTTCCACTATCAGAGGTCTGCTTTCATCATCTTCATCTATACCCTTTACACACAAAAATTAAAAAAATGTGTATCATACCAGATCGAATATCAACCATAACCGATGAGGAGCCTATACAATTTCAATCCCGACCAAGATTCACACACATGCAGCAGCTTTCTATTTTACCTTTGGCCCCCATTTTCATTCTTCTACCCCACTCGAATTCTAGAACCATGTTAAGTTGCAAGAATCAAACCAGGAATTTCAGAAATGTACAAATACAGAATGACCACAAAGTACCAAAAACTAAAAGAAGAGCTTATGGAAACAAGAGGTCTATAACTCGATTGATCTTTCGTTTTAGAGGTCGGTGGGTCTTCACAACAATTGAAGGCCAAGTGCCCTTATAGAAGTCTTCTGCACTACAAATTTGTGTCTTTTTCAATCGGAGAACTAAAAATGGCATGTTTCATTTCCGATTTCTATTTTTGGGGCCAGAATCGTGAGGATATCAATCATGTAAATGGCCGGTAGGGTAGGTTTGGTGTTTACATTTCAGTTTCACAGAATGCTGATTGCTGTGTGTCTAGGCCATGCCATGAAGCTCTTACTAGTGAACTTGTGACTCGATCACTCGAATGTGTGCAATAACGTCCGTATGCATATGTTCAAGGGCATCTATGAGTGGATATGAAAGAATTGTGAACTTTGCAAATTGATTTTGGCAAGTGAAACTATACATGACAACTCTTCTGTCTTATATGCACCAGACCACCGGAAAATGAACTGGAATTCATTTTGGTTTGTCATAAGGCCTCGTTTGGTTCACGGATTGTAGAGGTTGGGAAGAGAAATTGTTATTCCTTTCCTTTGTTTGGTACACCTAGGCCTTGTTTGGTTCACTGATTAGAAAGGTTGGAAAGAGAAAGTTGTTCGTTTCCTTTGTTTGGTGATAGACTTTGCTGCAATATGGGAAAATAAATGGGAAATTGGATCCGCCCACATATCATGAGATTCAATCTCCCTCATATCATGAGATTCAATCTCCCTCATACTTTCCCAGCATTAATTGCATATTAATTGTATCCTTCAAATATTATTTTTATGAATGTTATTACCAAATTATCCACAAAATTTTTGAATCCTGAATATTTTATATTTTAATACTAAGGATATAATTGGTAAATTAATGTTATTTGTTTTCCTATCCATGCATAAATCAAACATTGGAAAGTAAAGTAAAGTAAAATACATTTCCTGGTTACTTTCTGGATGTTCTCAAACACCTGGTATGGAAACTAGTGAAAAATTTACTTTCCTATGTACATGGGAAATACCAAGGAACCAATTTCATTTCCATCAACCAAACGAGACCCTAAGGAAAAGAAAAACTTTACTGCAATATGGGAAATTAGATCCTCCCACATACCATGGGATTCAATTTCCCTCATACTTTCCTAACATTAATTGCATATTTCAAATATTATTTTAATGCATATTATTACCAAAGTATCCCTAAAATTTTTGAATCTTGAATATTTTATATTTTAATACCAAAGAAATAATCAGTAAATTAATGTTACTTATTTTCCTATCCATGCATAAAACGAGGCATGCCTTGGTAGAGTGATGAGTTTGGTAAGTCCTCTATCTCCAACATCCTTACACATTTTATGAGTGAATGTTGGTCTGGTACCTCCTATACTGCAAATCATTTCGGTTTTCATTGATATCGATGAAAGCGTTTCACATAAAATCATTGCCCTCTTTAACCTTCAATTTAAGTTCTCAATTGATGAATATTTACAAACTCTTCAACCTCTAGGTTGTAAGTCAGCTTGAGCCGCTCATCTTCGGCTCAGTTTTTAGCTCGTTCGGCTCGTGCTCGTAAGATAAATAAGTCAAGCTTGAGCTCAATATTATACCAGACAAAAAAATGAGCTGAGCTTGAACAAAGGGGTATTTGGCTCGTTTAGCTCGTGAGTAGCTCGTTTTATAAATATATAAGCAAAATATAATTTCTTTATAAATTTTTTATTACCTTCCTATTTAATTGGAAGAGAATCTGAAGAATTTAAGTAAAATATATTACAAGCAACAATCAAATCAATTTTATTAGCCATTTTGAAAAATTTGTTTGATGGTTAGACATCAAATTTAGATCGTTATTTAAATTTTGTTTCTTCTTTTTTAATTTAAAATTAAATGAGTCAAGCCAACCTGATTTAAGCTCGAGCTCGTCTAACAAAATGAGCCGAGCTAAGCCTAGCTCGGGCTTAAAGGAAAAAAATTCAAGCCGAGCCGAACTTAAACATGAAAAAAAAAATTAAGCTTTAGCCCGACTCAAACTTGATAAAAAGTAAATGAATTGAGCATGAACACCATAATATTCGGCTCGACTCGGCCCATTTACACCCCTATCAACCTCTAAAGTTCTCGTTTGAATATTTACTGATGCCACCAATATCTTCATTGTGTGTCCCTCTCCATGAGAACTTTCGTATTTAAATCAGTTTCTTAACTTCTTAGCTTAATAATGCTTTTCATTGTCTGATTGTTTCTGTCACCGGTGAAGAGTCTAATGCTTGATTATTGGTCTCGGACTGGAGAAAAGAAGGTATAATATCTGAAGCTAGTAAAGCTACCAGTGAATAAAGCATCGGAAGAGAAAAAAATTGATATGGTGCATATAAGTTTTGAGATTGGAGAGAGAGAGAGAGAGAGAGAGAGAGAGAGAGAGAGAGAGAGAGAGAGAGAGAGAGATGTTGATAGGATGATCATTTGGATTCTTAGAATTTGGGTCATTGTTCTGATGATAACTGACACAGGGTTTCATACATTCAAAGGAAAACTAGAAACAAGCTATGCATGATAACGTACTAATGGAAAAGATCTCTTTTCTTCATTTCTATTGATGGAAAAAGTAATCTAGCACATATAGTAATAGCTTTGCATTTCGTTTAATTGTATGAACTATGAACCATGAATGTTTGACGGTGTTGGATGTGAAGATCTAGATCGGGGATGGGTGTCACATCCCGACCCGTAAATTTTTACCTTATTTACTAGCTTGGTTATAATAAGAATTTTACCGTCTCTGTCATTGAAGTTATAGTTTAATTGGTCCCTAGAGGGGTTTCGGGGACAGTTATGCTCAGAGGATTATTCGTAGGAGGAAATTATGACGACGGTAAAAATGGTAAATTTTAGCTAGTAAAAGGTAATTTTTATTCGGGTATTATTTTTTTGAGGTGTTATTTGTGGAGTTGGGTTGTTAATTAGTGTGGGTATTAGATTATAAGTGTTGGTCCGGTTTGGGGGTGAAAGACCCAAACCATTTGTCTTCTCTTTTCCTTCTCTCTTTCTCCCCGATTCTCTCTCTCTTCTCCCCCGTCTCCCTCTGTCGCTGCCTTCTCCAGCGCAGCTCCGCCGTCTCCGGCCACCCCTGGCGGCGAGACCACCGCCGTTCTCTCCCTCTCCTCCTCTCCTTTCTAGCCCAGCCCGTGGATCACGCAAGCGAACCAAATCAGAGGAGATCGAAGCTGTTGAACCCGACTGTGTTCGTCGGATTCCGACCAGCTCGGGCAGCGACGACGGCAACGAACGGTAGGGTTCTTCTCCTCCTTCCTTTTACTCCAATTCCATGTCTTTATTCTGTTGATTCGTGCCCTAATTAGAGGAGCCCCTTTTCTTCTGTTTTCTGGGTTTTCCGGCGTACCTCCGGCGATCAAGTTCTCAACGTTTCCGGCCTCTCTTCCTTGTTCCGACGAGCAAGGTTGCTTCCTGGCAGACCCAACAACTGAGTGTAGGATGTGAGTGGAGTTTGGTTGAGGATGGAGCTTATTCGGGTCAGGACAGAGAGAGACAGAGGACTGCAGGTCGACCTCCGGCAAGGAGAGGTTGCTGGGTTCGAGTGGTGTACGGTTTGGAGGTAAGGAGTTTGTTTTGGTCGGCTGTGTTATTGTTTGTGTTGCGGTTAATGAGTTGAATTGTGACTGCACTCATTGTTGAGGTTGATGATTGTCGATAACTTGGTGATAGGAATTTATGGGGAGGCTATGGCAAAATTCCGGCAAGTGGCCGGAATCCGGCAGAATATTCCGGCAAGTCGTCGGAATCCGGCGAAGGCAGTTAGTCCGACAAGAGCAGTTGAGGTAGTTATCGAAGTTTTCCTTTTTGTTTTGCGTTGTTTCATAAATAGGAAAGTTTATCGGTTTATAATCGGAAATCTTTCTAAGTGAGGAAAGTTTCTATTTTGGGGAAACTTTCCCTTTTTGAAAACTTCCTATTTATGGAAACCCTTTTTGGGTGCCCTTAGTAATTTTTAGGGTGAAGTTGTGTAGAGAGGAAATGAAGGAAATTCTTGGTTTTTGTTTGATCGTAGGGGATCATAAATTAATTTTGGAAGTATTTTGGTTAATGTGTTAAGGCATGGAAATTGATGGTGACTTTGTTTCTAGGTTAAGGTTCATTCCGAATAAGTTATAGTTGCGAAGTTTAGTCGGAATTGATTATTTATTATATGTCGGTCAATCCTGGTCAACCTAGGATACTTAGTCAATTTAAGAAGAAGACGAATCATTGAATATTTCGGAATTTGGTTTGACCGATTTATTCTGCTGTTTATTATCAGACGTGGGATTGACTCGAGATTGTGAATAGTGGAGGCAGCGCTCGAGGAGTATGCCGAGCATTGGAAGGCTTAGGCCTAATACTGTGAGTGGACGTTTATTTTCAAAATAATATGCATGCTATGGTTTATGATTGAACATTTCCTTTTGTTGAAATTTTGACGTCAATTAATTTGACGCTTTTATTTCTCTTGGAGAGATACCGAAAATGGGATTTTCGGTGGATATAAATATGTATTTATGAGAGAGTATGTATAGAAAATGCTAGCTAGCCATATGTGTCTGTCCACCTTAATGGCGTAGCATATAGCCGCATTAAGGCGTGACGTGAGCGTTGGACGTAAGCGTAGTAGCCCTATTTGAGTGTTTAATTCATATAGGGAGTATGGACACATATTTATACACCGTCTGTCCACCTTGATGGCGTCGTGTAGCACCGCATTAAGGCGTGACGTGAGCGTTGGACGCGAGCGTAGTAGCCCTATATAGACCCATGAATCTATATAGGGAGTATGGACGTGTGTAATTACATACATATATTATAGAGTCTGGGAGACTCGATATTATGAGATGAAAGTTTTATCGCTTGCAGCATGCATTCGATTTTTCTTTAGAAATTGATTTGGGGGTTCTAGCCAGGCTGGACCTCAGTTCAGAATCATTCCAGTGGTGTTCGTGTTTTTGCCACTGTGGAAAGCATTTTCTTTTGGGGAAATATTTATTTGTTGTCAGTTCAGTTTTGTCCACTCACTCTGACGTGTTAAATATTTTCCCCTGGGCTCTTCGTTTTTAAAATGCCCAGTCTGCAGAGTTCGCGTGAGGTCCAGCAAGAGACGTCGAGGCATAGTGACCCAGCTATCAGCTACATTTCGCCAGTAGGTTACCTGTTTAATCTACTAGGAGTTTGTTAGCTTCCGTTGCATTTTATTTTATTTTATTTTATTTTAGTAGCTCTGAATACTATTGGAATTCTTATGTTTGTATTCTGGCTACTTTTGGAGTGTAGCTGAAGATTTATTTGTTTTGGATTAAAAGGTGATTCGTAAGTTTTTAAGTTAGGGTTGTCCATTTTCGAGGGAGGTTTGCTGAGTCTTCGGTAAATTTTCCTTGGAGGTGGTCCCCGCAGGACTTATCTCGGGTTTCGGGGTGGGTCTTGTCAATGGGTCTAGGGCGGCACAAGAATTCAGCGGCGTGGCTAGGGAGTCTTGGATTGCCGACAGTGAAGTTGTGGTCACGGGAAAGGATGGTCGCAGTGTTGCAGGCTTGGTTGCCGGATCTTGGCCGACGAGATCGTTCGGGGATGAGGATGATGGTGGCGGGCTGGTCCAATTCTGACTTGATGGGTTTGGCACTCTGGCGTGCACTCTCCTTGGGTTGCTATGCTGGGCTTGCCAACTCTATCATTTAGTTAGGTTTTTTTAGTTTCAGTTGTTCTATTGTCTGTGAGTTCACCTTTTAGGATACTAGGCCTAGGGTGTTTTATGAGTAGGATTACTAAAGGGTAGTCTATCCTATGTACTAAATGAGATATGTCTCACAACTACTTGTCTATCTGTAGATGATAGCGGTAGACTATGTAATGTACTGAACATTTGAGAATATTTTGACATGTGAGACATGTCATTGAGTTTTATTTTAATTTCTTATGATAATTTCCAAATACGGTTGGGAACCTTACCATTCGCATGATCTTGGGGAAGCTTTATGAATTTAAGTGATTTCGTATGTTTTAGTCATCATACTATAGAGTTGCTCTTATTCATTACTAGCTAGCCTTTATTAGCGGTTCTCACCATAGGTGAGTTGAGCGCTTAGCGTGAGACGCTACTATAACCTGGAAGGCCTCGATCGGTTTTTATTCATTGCTAGCTAGCCATTATTAGCTGTCCTCACCATAGGTGAGTGGAGCGCTTAGCATGAGACGCTACTAGAGCCTGGGAGGCTCCGACCCGAGCATTGGAGACTCATCTTACATGGTGATATCTCTTCCTCTTGTGTAATTTTCTCAAATTATGTATTCGATTAATTAGCGGGGTTGGTTTGTCCATTCTTACGTGATTCTGGATTTAAAGTTTTAAGGATGATCAAAGTTGCCCCTCTTCTTTTTTACTAGCAAAAGCAAACGAATAAAGTTTTCATGTATGTAGGAATTGCATTGTTATGTTCAAAGTTGGATAATTGATTCATTCGTGTTAAAACTTAAAAGCACTATATCCATTCAGTCATTGCACTGTGGTAGAATAATTTTGTGTAAAATCTACCAAACCCCATGCATTGATTTTCCGTTAAAACATGACATTATACATCACTGATAGCCAAAACACGGTTAAATTCTTTCACAACTGATTATTTTCCCAGCTAAACTCTTTTCTAATTGAGTTTTGTATATAGAACTCATTCATGGGCTATAGCTAGCTATCTTGGGGGAGAGATGGAGAACCAACTGTTATCCCCTGGTTAGAAGAATGATTTACACGTTAGTATCACTTGAAACCTTTACCAAACTTCCCTTTCACTCTGTCCCCGCTCAGGCATATAATTCATCATTTTTCAATCCCACTTAAAAAACCTTCTAAGATCAAGGTAGGTCGACAGTCCTCCCGCAAAGGAATCCAGCACATCAGTTTCTTTAATCTCAAGAGGATCCGCATGCCATTACCAAGAGCTCGCAAATGTCAAAGCAATGAAGCATGTAGTGATGTAGAGACAGTGATTACTAAATGCCATGATCGCATAGATGACATAGCACCTCAAGACTCGACTATCATATTAACTAGTGAATGTTCCTCACCAAACTAGGACGTATCCATTTGCTCCCCATCTAGCCTTTCAAGAACTGTTTGGCACTCTTTACAAAATAATTATTTTATTTTATCAATTCATTAATTCTCCATATAAGTGTACGAGAGGCATGCAGCATGCTTTCTGGCTACGTATAGCTAGCCCAACACAGGAAGACAACTTAGCTTGAGACCGACATAGCTTGGTTTAAGGTGCAATGGAGTGAAGTTGTCAAGGCTACATCAACTAATATACTCATCGAACACAATTGATTCTATCAGTAGTTTTTCACCCAATGAGATAGAAAGGTGAGGTATTTTGTCATCTAGATCCCTACTAAATGAGGTAATTGATTCGATTATTTGAACAAAGTTTTGCTGATCAGTTACAATGAGGCCACTACTAAATGATTTATAAACACATAATTTGAAAATCTGCACATGATATGTGACCCTATCTTATAACTTCATTCTGAGATTCTTTTTTTTCTTTCTCTTTTTCGGAAATAAGGGTGGCTGCTAGGTCATTACTAAGCATTTGAGAACCGTGATTTGTATATCCCTAGACGAATATTGTGGCTATTTGAGAAATTTCTCTATACGCTTATTGGTTCTATGTTACAACACGTTTTCTAAATTTCTAACTTGAACAGCATACATTTCTCAATAATACCACACAAAGGGAGAAAAAACTGATAAGGAATGAGGATTTACAGCTCGATTTTACTTACGCTTACTAAGATGCTTGAAATCTTCAAGTTGAGCTTTTAGGAGCGCATGTTCACGGCGCATGCTCTCCAGGCGAGCTTCAACCAAGTTCATGTCGTCTTTAAGGGTGTGAACTCGCTTCTCCAGCCAAGTAATAACTTCAGAAGATCTTCCACCTACACCGCTTGTATAGTCCACAGGAGAGTGCACATGGATATGTTGGGGTCTGACTAGTAGTGCAAGTATGCTCAACTACAATCAAAGAAGACAAAACACTTGAGATCTCCCCCTAAGATTGAAACCTCAACTTTTCTTCAGAAATAAACCCTCAACACCACTCCATTTTAAAACAAAGCAGATTAATTTTCCCAAGTTGGAAATCTAGTTTATTTACAGAACTAAAAGATTGTATAACTATAAACGGGAACACCTTAGGTTCCAAAACCAAAAATTCCAAGAAAAACATGATCTTGGTAACTCATCATTTGGCATGTAATTGCAGATTCCATATATGAATCAATATTTGATACTACGTTAAAAGATTTAATTACCTGCATTATGAAAATCACGGCAACAATGACAACTATGATCAACGGAAGATGGCTTTGACTCCTCAAAGACGACCCGAATTTCATCATATAATCTCTCAACAATGAGGAACGAGTGTAAGCATCACTTGGACTTTCTTGAAATAGACTGTTAACTTGCTGCTTAGGGTGTATGGATGCAGATTTCTGTTGTATGGTAGTGTCATCCCTGGGCTCAGAAAACTTTTCAGAAGACTGAACCGTCTCTGCTTCGTCTGCAGGACGAACTTCACATTTCTGAACCGTGCTAACAGTAGGAATACTATCTATTTTATAAAAAGTGTAATGAACCAATCAGTAAGTAAACTTAAAATAATTGCACAACCAATTGTTTAAATTATGATCTACAATACCAAGGAATCAGATATCTTAGAGAAAATCATTCAATTATGTATATGTACAACAGTCTAACCTTCTGGTTTTTCAAGGCTGTTCTTCTTCAAAAATTCATGTGCCTGAAAAAAAAGACATTGAACACACGAAAACTCTCAGGTCAGTACCAAAACTAATAAACTATGAAGCACTCCAAATTCAACATGGTTGGATCAACTTTTTTTTTTTTGAAAAGAAACAGCTTTCAATTGAAACAAAAAGCAATGTACGAGGAAGAGATGACAAGGAGTCTGCTTTAGATAGTTAAAGAGGGCCGCTACAGATAGAGGGTCAGCAGCCTATCTGTTAATGCTAACTCAAAGCTTAGGGTTGGATCACCAAATTACTAGATAAAGGAATAGACGATACCATGTTTATCCAGGTAGCGAAAACTTCTCGACATTCTTCCAAGGTAGACTGCACTATCTTTCCTGTAACCACAGATAGGACTTCCAATCAGATCAAGATTTAAATTTCTTAAACTGACAATGTCAAGACATTTTAGCAAACACACACATGCTTTTATAAAGTGAAGACATGAGTGCCAACAGTTTTCTATAAAGGTTACTTACATAGTAAAACTTTATTTTAACATAAATAGAATGACACCCCATAAAGATGTATAAAATATAGTAAGTTTAATAACATAGACCCATTAATGAGTGACTAATTATGAATCTGTAACACTTGGTAAAATAACATTAAGCACATACATGTAGGGACAGCAAAGGTTGGAGGTCACTATGATGAGTGTTCATTTCTGGAGTCTTACATTCACATTTAGGTATCAGAAATGGGGGAACTCATGAAACAGAGACGTAAGCAATGGGAAGGGAAGGAATGGGGATGCGAATACATATCCACAATCACTCTAATCTGGATCAGGGGTTTAAAGTGGGGGTAGATTACATGTTATTTCTACTTGTTAGTGAACACAAGGAACTCATGAATTGGAATAATCAGAACTTACAAAATCACATTTTGATTAGATTTAATATGTAACTCGGACTCCTCTAAACTTACTAGTGACTTAAACCAGATAAACTTGCATATCATATTTTCTTAAGAATCAAAACTTACATAACCTCACAGATTGTAATTCTGCTTCCTGACACAATTATATATCTTTATAACCTTAATTTTTTTATCCATACTATTTATCTCTCTTTTTCCTAGAGATTGTATAACTTAAATTCATGGTATACCGTATATTTTACTTGTACAACATCCAACTCTTATATAAATTAACCATGTTGGGATTTGAACATGTGCCTTGACTGTATTTTCCAGGTTTAGTCATTATTTTAGAATATTTGGTGTTTCTTATGTTTTTCTCATCATGCCATTCCCTATCATAGGCTTCATGTCAACTCATATAAACAATCATAAACTCATGATCAAGCATGAGACGTGAAGGGCACACCTTTCCATACAGTTCTCTTTGAAAATGCTACATTCAGGTAAATCTTCAAATTGCAGCATTCCTTTGATCCGTCAGTATCTCGCTCCACATTCCAAAGCCCCTAATATTAGATGCATCGAAACAAAAGGTGACTAAAGTTTTGTGCAAATACATGTTCAAGAAAGATATATATTGATTTCTATTCGATCCAGTTCTACAAAAGCTAAATGTGCAATATCACAATCAATAAATTATTACTATAACTTTCAAAGACCTAGTGTAGTATAAATTTTAAAGGGAAGCTGACATCATAAACAG
The DNA here is from genome assembly GCA_034370585.1 of Fragaria x ananassa. Lineage (NCBI taxonomy): Eukaryota > Viridiplantae > Streptophyta > Magnoliopsida > Rosales > Rosaceae > Fragaria > Fragaria x ananassa. Next base: position 9,982,257 of record CP139750.1, on the reverse strand, counting down.
ATAAAGTGGAGAAATGGATCACCTCAACCTGGAAATAATCTCCATAAGGCACATCATTGATCTCTTGTGATGTCTCAATAACTAAATGACTGTCAAAAATCACAAGTACCACAAAAATTACAGAAGAGCTTTAGAGCACTATATGAACTACATAAAAAAAAAATGTCATTTTTACACACTATTATCCTAAGTACATAGAAAAAAGATTAAAAAAAAGGAGATAGATCAGAATCCAATTCAGCACATTCTGGCTAAACCAAAAACAAATCTGGATATTCCAAATTCACAAGGCACCCAGTTCATTACTTCACCTCATTCACAATAAAAACATACTGCCAAAACTTATTCAAGAAACATTTTAAATGGTATAGTAAACATCATCATATCAACCTGTTTTTGTGTACTCGAAATTTCTGGAGCTCCTGACAGCTACCAAATTTTGCACCTTTACGACAAAACAAAACATTAGAAAAGACTGAAATATAAAACAATCAACCAACAATTATATATAGCAAGATATTTAACCATACCAAAATAGATTTTAATTGGATGCTGAAATGAAACATCGCGGGCATGTCCAAACTTTTCATGCAGGTGCCATGAAGTACACCTGAACTCTGAGAAGGATCACAAAAGAAAAGAGCCAAAAATACAAAAAAACAATTAGAACAGTTTCCATCTTTAAGATTACGAAAAGTAGCCACTGCTAAACTTGAATGGGTGCATAGTTAACTACAAAAAATTCATCAATCAGAATATTTACCTTTATCCCCACAACTTTTATGGAATGATTCAATGAACACATCATCAGAGAAAAAGAAACGAAAGAAATCTTCAACCTTTATCTGCATGTCAAAAGATAAGCATAAATTCAAGATACTTTTCACTAGTGGAATTGTTATTGGAAGAAAAAACTCATTGCTAACTACATATTATTGAACTATTGCCCTCCCTCAACCTTCGATCTAATAAGAGAAACCTCACCTTAGATTTGAAATTACACATTTCCTTGTAGATGTCAATTTCACTCTTAATGATATATAGGTGATGCAACATTATACCTCAAGCAGTTAAACAATTTTTCTCCCATCACTCACTTCATTCTTATCTCCTTCTTGGAAATTTTTTTGTTGACTTGAGAATTTAACATTGTGAAAATCTGGTTTTTTGTGGGTGATACTGTGGTGTATGGTAGAGGTTAGAATTGTACCTGAATTTTACCGTCCTTCCTTACTCAAATATGTATCTAAGTTTATATGTATCACGCACTCAAAAGTGGTGCTTGAGAACCACAGAAACTTTTATAATTTTCAGAAAACTGCAAATCTAAGTCAAACATATTCCTTTTCAAGGGTAAAAATTATTACAGTACAATGTTGATGCAAGATTCTGCTACCACAGTGGCTAACAGGTAAAATGTTGTGACACAGCATTTGGATACCATAAAAACCTAAAGGCTTAAAAGATAAACATTTGGATATCGAGTCAAACTTTAAGGCAGAATAAAGTACTTGACACAGCAAATACAATGATTTATGGAAATTATAAATATACTATAAGTTATTGCAGACAAGAAGAGGAAATACCGGAAACTGCGACTCCGCAACCTTTGTACAAAAGTCTGGAACTGCATGCCACATATATAACCAGCTCATTATACATTTATAAAACAAAAACTGGAACTAATGAATACAAAATCAGTGAGCATATATAAAATTACCAAAGATGCAGCAGCTCTGCACACAGTTTACTGAATTTAGCTAACCTTGAACCCATTACCAGCATCATCCCCTACCCTTTTACCACTAAGAGCCTAGTGACTTGTGCATGAAAAATTGTGTCAATCGGAAGTGTTCATATACACACCATTGTCTAAAGACGGCTAAATTCCATAACTATGTAATGCATCACATGAGTGAAATCTTGTTACCACTAACCCTGACCTTGTGTTGGCCAATCTACACTCAACAGACACATAGCACAACCCAAAAACTAATGATCCCCAAGCTAAATGCAAACTCATCTTTGACAAATGAACCAACATTAGCAATTACCCTATAATGTAGAGTAAAACGTACAGTTTGGGGCATCTGAATCTTCTTCCTTCCAAATCGAGATATCTCTTGAAGATGAAGGTTCACCATTCAGAACTGGTTCTATATCCTCTTCAACAACACCTTCTGGCTCTGGCAGCGATGTCAACACAGAATCATCTTCAACTTTGGGTGGGAGCTCAGAATCTTCTGAAATATGAGTATTCGCATTCCTGACCCACATACATGCAACAAACATTGACGAGTTAGAGTGATAGAAAATCAGATATTAGTGCAAAACGCTAATGATACGGAAGTACCTGTCAGTAGAATCCACCTCATTAACTAAGCAATTGGAGCTCTCCACTTTTTCTATTATGACTCCATTCTCTTGGACTTTAGTCTCGGAGATTGATTCCTGGAGAAGGAAACATGCATATAAGAGGGAGGAGAAGGAATAAGGGTTTACATACAGGCACAACAGGGATCAGTCCTTTGCATCAAACTCGTTTCATCTTTTCCATCAAAGAACCATAGGCAAGTTGATGCAATTATGAAAATGCAGAAAAGATAAATAACTGCACAGAACTTAAAAGTTTCAACTCATAAGACATGCAAAAGACTGATGATGCATTATACTAAATTTTAACACATGTTACAGCCAGTTCACGTAAACTAAGAGAAGGCGTTTTTTTTTTTTTTTTCATGAACGATGAACATTACAGTTAAGGTAAACAACAACTTCATGGTTAAGCTTTTTTACCCATCCCAAAACAGAAAAAAACAATTTAGTACAGATGACTGCTTTATCACGACCCATATGAGAATCATAATGACGATCAATCATGTTTCTCATATCCCAGGTATTGTGCCTGGATACCAAAAAGCAGCCAATCCTTATCATTAACTAAACAAGGAAGAGAGAATAACGAGTTGATGTGACCAAGATCTGTAAGCTGCAACTGACAAAAGGAATCCAATAAATTTAAAGTAAAAATTACTGGATGCCCTGTTCCAGTGCCTTCCTTGTTCAATTCGACATGGATTCTTTTGAAATGGAAAACTCAGTGGGAGATAGAAACAAAAGTTTTACATCGATGGAGCAGAAACAATGTGACAAACTGAAGTTCAAAAGTTTACAGGGCAGAAAGATTAAGCAAAGAAACCGGAGAGAAATTCTACTAAAGCAAATTTTCAGAGATGAGCAATGAATTCTTGCAACACTATACTGAATTTTTGGACTTACAATTAAAATGGGTTTATTCTTCATATTGCCTTACAAAGACAGACAAAGCATTCTACATTTGCTCACCAGATACAGATACAACAATCAAGAGATAGACACACACCAGAATACCTAATTAAGAATTATCCCTCATAACTCCTCATAGCCACCAAAGATGATGAAATAATCTGGTAAATTAAGTTTTGAAACCAAAAGAGATTGAAAATCTTATGCAAGTAGACTAGTTTGCACTTAAAATTATGGATCTATGGACCTCTCCAGATCTCTTCACAATCTGGACCACTAAGATATCCATCTGTGGACAAAGAAAATATTAATTCTTCACAATGAGAATGTGGTTTAGGCCATGAAATACCCAACAACTAGAGACAAGACCCAACCATAACAGTATAACGTTATTTACTATATCAGCATTGCCTCAGTATGACATCATTCATTACAGTAATTCAAGGGAAAAATGTAACCACTACCTGTTGTTCATTACAGGTTGATTCACTACAGCAGTTGTTTGAATGAATATAATAATATAAAATATAAAAAAACCCACATTTCTCACCAGTACCAGTTGTTCTGTAGTCACTTTGGCACCATCAACATATTGCGCCCAACCGTCATTTATGATTCTGTAAGCTTCATCTCGGGACAGAAAGGATGCAAAGAAGTACTGCCAAATGAATAAGTGATGTAAGACATGGAAGTTGATACTGAAATAGCATCAATAAAGGTTTAAGCCAGGGTATATCACCCAGTACAAAGTATACATGTATACAAACTACGGATCTAGCACTAGCTGCACTACCTTCTTGTCCCCAGCAAAAATTTCTATTGCATTAGGAAAGATCCCTGCCGTCTTTGCTCTTCTTACACTTGTGACTTCCTGGAATGGGATTACTTTCTGAAGTAGAATGAACTTGTTAGTACATGATGAAAATTTCTTCCAAGTTCATAACCAAATTTGAAATCACAAAATATATAGCAACTAAAGTGAAGCAAATTCGAAGCTCCTAAAACAATTTCTAGAACTGACTAGATCCATGGAAAACAGGTGTATTCATCACCAGGCATAAGGTAGAAACTCCTCCTAAATTATATCACTCGAAAAATGTTTTGAGAACAGTTGCCCTAAACAACCCGTTATCCACTTTTAGTGTTTCATCTACAGTGTGATCCAACAATTGTTTCTTAAAAGTACTCAAAAGATACAAAATTGATTCCACGAGGCTTTGTGATTCAATCTCAAGCTGGCATGATCCATATAAATTTCTCTCCTTGATCAAATATTTTGCTATGTATAACAAATTAGCTGTCTCTAATATCATAGAATGCCAAAGGTTCTTATAAAGATTAGTACCAGTATGAATAGTTCAGCTCTTTATGTGACCTTTTTAACACCTATGTCTATTAATTTATTGGAGATAAACAACAATGATGAAGAGGGAAAGACTACAATTTTGTCTTTCTCATCGACAGAAAGCACAGAAATTGAGAAAGCTCGCTGATTCTTTCAAATATTCATAAAGCATTCAGCAAGTTTCTGTATCCGTTTTACTTTAGGTAGGTAGATGTTTACCATGATCTATCTTGTGTTATAGCATATTCAGTACTCATGTACAAATGATTGCAAAATTGTAGTATTAATACCACAATTGCAAAACTGTAGTATTTAATACCACAGTTGCAAAATTCAATCTGATAGAGATTGTACATAAGTTGAAGACCATACCTTTGTCTCATACCCAAATATATTCGAGTAAAAGCAAATATGATGAACAAACAGGTACATATGACCCTACAACAGAAACATACTATGTTAGAAGCACTGAAGATGCCAAATCAATCAAGAAAATTAAAGAGAAATATGAAATTAAACATCCAGACTACAATTGAGAGAATGCTAAAGCAATATAAATACAAAGTAGCACAACTGATATAACTAATAAGAATAGATACTTCAACTCCTGACTTACAACTTATATAAACTAACCTGAATAAGTATGTTCTCCTGGAATGCACAATTGAAATCTTCGATGAGGGCCTACAGCGAAAAAAGAGAAAAGAATAATGTCAAACATATATTCCAATAGCATACAACTCATACTCAACCTATGAGTAGCAGTCTTAGTGTGTGTGTGTGTGTGTGTGTGTGTGTGTGTGAGTGTGAGTGATGGTGATTGAGACAGAGAGAGAAGAAGAACCCAACGTTTTTTTTTTACTAATAAGCACGCTAAAACATCAAGAATAAGAAATATAGATATATTTGAATCAATATGTAAGGGCATGTAACCGCTTTGATATACAAATGGTTTGAGAACCTAATTTGTGTATATTGCTTGCAGTTATCAAGCGATATGTTAATAGAATTAGCACTGGGAGTCCGTTCGATTTTAAGTTATACCTCAACTATAAAGTGAAGATATCCAAAGACGAACAGATAACTTAACTCTTTCATTATCAATAACTCCAACATTTAACAGCCCAAACATTAATCCCAATCTATTCATATTGTAGGATCCCTACCCATAAGTGGATTCTAACTCTTGCTCTATCGTATTATTCCTCAATTACATTTTTTTTTTCATGATAAATTGCCATTAGAAAGTGAAACAGGAGGGGTAGCAAATTTCTTTTGATCATAAGCACACTGAAACTCAGCAAATTTAAAACAATTTGGATCAAAATGTAATTAAAGGCTTAAACTTGAATGAAAACCAAAGCACCGAAAACATAGCTTTGTTCACTCACTTCATCAGGTGGAAGCCGAAACAACTGGCGGTACTCTTCACTCCTCAATCTTGCAGCAGACTGTAAAAATTATAGCAAAGCAAATCAAACACATAAGCCTTTAGCCAAAACAAACACATAAGCATATATTATTACTCATAAGCTCCTCCCTCACTGAAAATAGCTTCTTCAGCAAGTGCTGAATTCTCTAGAACTAAGCTAGATTACAATGCAACACCTAAGAACGCCAACCGGATTCAGAAGCATACATTTCAGAAACTAAAGCAGTAACAATCAGATAGCGGCGGACCTGATCGGCGGAGGAGGGAGAAGCGAGGGAAGGATCGGAGCGATCAGGAGTGTCGGCGGAGCAGGAGACAAGCGGAGAGGACGAGGCGGCGTCGGAGTCGGTGGAGAATCGGGACGGCGAGGGCTCCACGACGGGGTGCTGCTGCTGCGGCGACACTTGGATCCTATCCGGGGAGGCGGAGACCACTGCCATGGTCGGGTCGTGTCGGGAGAGAGTCCGAGAGAGAGAGAGGACGGGAGTCGGTTGGGTTGGTGGTGGAGTTTTGTGGGGAGTCGACGTCAGTGTTTAATGGGAGGGAAAGAGGAGAGAGTAGTGGAGTTGGGAGTCAGGAAAGTCAGTTTCGGGAAGACGTTGACCCTTGGGGGCACGTGGCGGTATATCGTTATCCGGGGAGAGTGCTTTTTTTGTTTTGCTTTGTCGACGCTCGACGGAATTGGTTTGGTGGCTGTCTACTTTTTTTTCGCGGATAAAGTAGGCTCCGGTAAGTTGGATTTCTGAGGTTGGGTAGTTGGGCCGTTAGGATGGCCGGAATTTTTTGGATCATTGCCGAGGCCCAAATTAGACGAGTAGAGGAGTCGACTTGACAAAAGGAGAATTGTATGACTGCAGTAACAGAATTGGACAAGTATAGTGATGGGCAAGTACAAGTACAAGTACAATGACAGAAATGGCAGAATTTGACGAGTGAAAGTACAGTACCAAAGATTGGACAAGTCTCTCTCTCTCTGTCTGAGTATAAAAGAGTTTGAATAAAAGAAAATATTTAAGGGATATCTAGGTATCTACGTGTGAAGGTTGGAAAACGTATTATCAACACATGACAATATCGTAATAACAGTTTATCTTTATCGGTGAAGTTTTGTTGAAATGAAGTTAGCAACTATGACTTGATTGAGGAAATCTTTTGAAGTCCCTTTAAGACGGATTCAGGCGAGGGATGGTCCTTCCAAGACAAATCTAAGTATGGCGTTGTTTAAAAGCAAATTCAAGTATCATAGATCAATTCCTCCTCGAGGCAGATCCAAGTAAGTTGGAATCTCCTCGAAGTTGATCACTTTCATGCATGCAAATGATTGGATAAGTTGGGCCAATATATGTCATTAAATGAGGAAGAGTTCCACAATTGACTTAAGTCAAAACCTCTGGTGCTAAGATTTGAACCTGGATTCAACCGTTGAATTTTAGATATTTTGGTGCCGGGATTGTTAAGCAAAAAGTCACTCTCAAGCATAAGGGGTACAAGTAATAGTATAGGGATTTAAGAAAGGTTGTCGAACCCACGAGGATTTGATGTCTTTCATTAGCTAGGGTGTTAACCTTAAGAGAGCTAGAATATGCAAATGTACAATCACAAACCTAAACACATAACGAAATCTAGGCTCATGGTGAGTATGTGCAACATGGAGTAGTGATTTGATTTTGGGTTTTTGAAGTAGTTAACTAAACTAAACTAAATGTTTAAATGTAAACTAAATTACTCTAAACTAAACTAGTGATCTAATGAATGGTGTTAGGATTTGAATTGTCTACCACTAACCTCTCTTGCAAGCATTAATGCAAATCACTATGAATGATGCTAAGCTAATCAACAAATTTCTCTCCTTGCATCCCTCTCGGGTATGACAAGAGACATGCTCCTTTTGTGGTATCAAGCAACCCCTCTCGGGTGTAGTACTTAACTACTTAAGTCGTGCATTTCAATCCAGTTAGACATCTAATGCATTACCCTAAGTGCATAAAGTCTGGAGATGAAGAAACTAAGCTTATCTCTAAGTTTAGTTTCTTCATCTCCAAACTTTATGCACACCAACCAAGCTTATCTCTAAGTGATTGTAATTCACAACCCCTACATGCACACCTAGTGTGCTTTCATGCTTTAACATTCAAAGGTTACCAAACTCTAAACATCATATCATGACATGGCAAACACACATACTTAAAGTGGTAAATTCTAAGCATATGCATTCAACTCTGGAACTAGCATGTAGGAATGTTAACTAAAATTGCATCAAATCATAAATTGCATCAATCCATACAAGATTGGTTATGGCTTTCAACCTTAATCCCAACAAAGCACTACTTACTCATAATTACATTAACAATCTCCATAATCAATCAAACATCAAAATCGATCTAGAGTTTAAGGGAGAGAGTTGGCTTAGTGGTGTGTCGATTTGTCCCCAAGCTCACGTCTTGGTGGTGGTGGTGATGGTGGTGATTCCCTCTCCTTCTTGCTCTTGAATACTTGATGATGAAAGGTAGTGAAACTAGATTTATATTTTGTGTGAATAGATGGAGTGGATGGAGAAAGTGATATATGATAGAGAGTGGAGAAATGGTGTAGTAGTGGTGGTGTTAATGGAGGTTTGGCTTAGAGATGATGGTGGTGATCGAGGAGATAGAGTTTGGAAGTGGAGGAGGAAGAAGATAGGTTTGGATTTTGGGAGAAAGAGATGGAGGTTTGTGGTGGAAAAGAGAGAAAAAGGTTAAGAGTGGTGAATGGGTGGATGATAGGTGTTGTGTATGAATGTATGATTATATAGATAGAGATAGATGGGTGAAAAGTGGGAGAGAAAAGAAGAAAATAAGCTCTCCCATGGTTCAAACCGTAAGGGAGAGAAAGGAAGAGTGTGAAATTGGTGAAAATATCACAAAAATCAAAAGAAAAGGTAGGAAAATGATGACATAGGTTAGAGTAGGCAATGATGATGTTTAAATCATAATGGTGTCTATTATGGAAGGAATAATATGATGAAAGTAAGAATGTTACTCCATCTCATTTGTCATCCTTGCTCCTCTTTCATGGTGACCGGAAAAGTCATGGCACCACCAAAAGTGGTGGTGAGCCGCCATTTGTGCCGCCAATAGTGGTGGTTCGCCGAATCCGGAAATTTACGTTTTGCTCCGCCTTAGACTATCATTCTTCCTAGCTCCGAATCTCCATATTAATGTCAAAAATGCATGTTTCCTTCACCCTTGCATTTTACCTAGAAAAATAGATAAATGATTTAGTGAAAACTAAAATGAACTCAAAAACAAGTTAAAGTCAAAGTTTAGGGGAATACAAATATATGTAAATTATGGTCTAACAGGGATTCAAACCCAAAAATTCTCAACTGTTGAATTTTTATGAGCTACACCAGATGGATGCGATACAATTCAAATTGCAAAATACTTAAACTGGTTACAGCTAGGAGACATGAATACAAAATTCTTCCAAATGAAAGCTAATTTGAGGAAAAAGAAAAATAGTATCTCTAAAATCAATGATGATACAAATTCTTGTTTAACTAACCCTGAGGACATCAATAGACATTTTATTCAAGATTTTTAAAAATGTTTCCATGCTACCCCCCCCCCAGCTTCTCTGTCTTGCAAAATTTTGTTAATATTATTGACCCTTGTGTTTCTACTGATGATAATAATTTTTTAACTTCTCAGGTGTTTGATGATGATATTCTTGAGGCTATTAATTCTATTGGACCTCCTAAAGCCTCTGGACTTGATGGGCTACATGCTGCTTTCTATTAGAACTGTGGGGAGGAAGTTAAACACTCGGTAGCTGCAATGGTTAAAGATTTTTTTTCATAACAATGCTTCTCTTAAAGCCATAAATCATACTAATATTGTCTTGATTCCGAAGATGGATGAACCTGAGGTGGTGACTCATTTTAGGCATTTTAGGCCTATTAGCTTATGTAATGTGTGCTACAAAATAATCTTGAAAATTATTGTAAAGCTTAGACCTATTCTAGAAAAGTGCATTTCTCAGAATCATGGTGCTTTTGCCCGAGAAGGTCCATATATGATAATATTCTCATTGCGCATGAGATTTTTTTTTCTTCTAATTTTAATAGGAGAAACGGAAGAACCGGAGGTATGGTCATTAAGCTTGACTTAGAAAAAACATATGACTTCCTCAGTTGGAGTTACAATAAGACTTGCTTGAGTAGGTATGGTTTTTCTCCTACCTAGATTACTTGGATAATGGAATTCATTTCCTCAGTCTCTTTCTCTGTAGTTATAAATGGTAAAGCTGAGGGTTTCTTTCACCCTACTTGAGGAATTAGACAGGGTGATCCTTTTTCGCCCTACATTTTTATTTTGTGCATGGAACCTTTGATCAGACATCTAAATAAGGCTTCTGAGAATCCTCATTCTCATATGGGTATCTTATCTTCCCCTTGTGACATTAGAATTGCTAATCTATTGTTTGCAGATGACTGCCTTATCTTTTGCAAAACTTCTACAAAAACTGCAAGGAATGTTTTAAAGTTCTCTGAGGCCTTAAGAATGATATTGTGATTGTTTTGCAGATCCAACATAAGGCTACAATTGGTAAGTATCTTGGCATTCACAACATTGTTTTTTGGAAGGATCCGGTCAATGCTAATGAGCTTCTACAAAGAATTAATTCTAAGATGTTGGAAAAAAAGATTTTTTATGAAGGGCTGGTAGACTTACCTTAATTAAAGCTAATATTTCTGGTATGCCAAATCACATTATGTCTTGTTTTGAATGTCCTTCTAAGATAACAAAACATATTGATAAGAAGGCTAGAAATTTCTTTTGGGGTTCTAGTGCAAAGTCCCCCGTTATGGCTTGAGATAAAGTCTGCACTCCAAATGAAGTTGGAGGTTAAGGCAAAAGACCCTCGACTCATTTTAATAATGTTGTGATTGCCAAGTTGGGTTGGAGGGTTATTACTCAACATAATAGTTGGTGGGTTAACATTGTCACTAAAAAGTATCTTAGACATTCCTCTTTCTTTCAGGTAAAGAAAAAGGTTTCTTCCTCAATGGCTTGGAAAGAGATTTTAGATTCGAGAGAGCTGCTTCAAAAAGGGATCAGGTGGATAGTTGGAAATGACACTGATATTGCTTTATGGACTTTTAATTGGGTATTACATATTCCCCTTATCTCTCTTATTGATGATTCTCAATGTGACTCTATTAACTGGGATGATATTGTGGTTGATTATATTATGAATAAATCTTGTAATAGAAATAAACTTCTTGGTGTGCTTGATGCCAACATTGTGGACCAAATTTGTAGCATCTCTATTCCTGTTAGAGCATATGCACCCATTGAACTCCATCAAACTATCAAACCATCAATTAAATTGCTTCCATCAATTACTATTCACTGTAAATTACTTTTTTGGGCATGTTTTTATGCAGCGGTGTAGCTCCGTCAATTTAGCAATCACTATTTATCGATTGAATCTTTTATTTTTTTTATTTTCATATATGATAATCAATCAATCACCAGACGACACGTGACATTGTCAGATGTTGTGATCACCCAAATAATGTTATAGGATTTCCGATCAACCAAAAAGTGACACGTGTGTGTATGTCGGCCAAATAATGTCGGCCGGATTTTCAATAAGATTTTCGATAGGATTTTCGACGAATGACGATTCGACAGGTAACATGATCTACAAGTTGTATAATCTGAAATTGACCATAAATAAGCTTCATCACCCTCTCTACTCACACAATCTTCACAGCTCAGTTGCAAATCTTTAAACCCAGAATCCCTCAATTACTTCGCCACATTTCCTCATCATTACGATGAGTTTTTTTCGTAAATTTTTGAAGCAGAGGCAACAACATAGTCAATAGGACGCTGAGACGATGGATGTCATGATGACTAACGCGACCATGATGATGGTACATCTTGATACTTCAGATGAACCACAAGGACGCGGTTCACGTCCTGGTCACTCTCCTAATCACCCTAGACATAGGGTAGCCGGAGGAACAAGTCTCATGGCAGATTATTTCATCGAGCGTCCGATCTTTAGGGAGGAAGAATTTCGTCGGAGGTACCGAATGCACACTAATTTGTTCAACCGCATCATGACGGCTCTTTGTAACCACGACCCTTATTGGCATCAAAAAGCAGATGCCACTGGAAAACTAGGGTTGTTGCCCCAACAAAAGATGACAGGTGCCCTCCGAATGTTGGCGTATGGCGCAGCTGCTGATCAGTGTGCTGAGATATGCAGGATGGGGGAATCAACTACACTAGAGTGCATGAAGAAGTTTTGCCAACAAGTGGTAGGTATTTTTGGTCCGCATTATCTCCGGGCTCCAACAAAGGCTGACCTCCAAAGGCTTCTTGCTAGGGCTGATCAGCGGGGATTTTCAGGTATGATCGGAAGCATTGATTGCATGCATTGGGAGTGGAAGAACTACCCAACCGGGTGGCATGGGGCTTACAGTGGCCGGAAGGGTCGTCCCACCATTATTCTAGAGGCGATGGCCTCGCATGACATGTGGGTATGGCACGTTTTCTTTGGTGTGCCAGGAGCTCAAAATGATATTAACGTGCTCGACCAATCACCGGTCTTTGAAGGGCTCATTGCTGGAAACTGCCCGGCTGTTATGCTTCACGCAAACGGTAGGAGATATAGTAATGCTTATTATCTTGCTGATGGAATTTATCCTAGGTACTCCACATTTGTAAAAACTATTCCAAACCCAGAATCGCAAGCACAAATTTTTTTTGCAAAGAAACAAGAAGCATACCGTAAAGATGTAGAGAGGTGTTTCGGCATCCTGCAATCTCGTTGGGCAATCTTTCGTCATGGAGCTCGGTTGCACAAGAGTTCAACACTGAGAAACATAATGATAACTTGCATCATATTACATAACATGATTGTAGAGGATAAATTTGTAGAAGAAGAATTTGTCGAGCCAGAAGAAGAAGATCTATTGAACCCACTGGCGGCAAGAGTTTATGATGGGCCAGTAGATCATGAGGGGGTTCGAATTCCTTTTTTACCAATGGAAAGAAATGGAAGAAACCAACATGCATTTTGAGACCGTATTGACCACCTCGAGTCAGCTTATATCCACACAATTCTTCAGAATGATTTAGTGGAGTACAATTGGGCATTGGAAGCCAACCAACAATAATCAATTTGTGGAGTTTTATTTGGTATTGTAATATTTGGTAAGCTAAATTTTATTTGGTATTGTAATTTTATTTGGTATTATAATTTTATTTGGTATTGTATTTCTATTTGGTATTGTAATTTTATTTGGTATTGTATTTCTATTTGGTATTGTAATTTTATTTGGTATTATAATTTTATTTGGTATTGTATTTCTATTTGGTATTGTAATTTTAATTGGTATTGTAATTGAGGAACATAAAGTTACTAGTATTAAAACATAAAATTATTTTCTATAAAAATAACTTGAAATTGAGGAACATAAAATTGAAATTATAACAACAACACAATTTTAGTCTTCATCAAAGAGGGGAACATAATAATCATCACTAGTACTAGTACTCTCATTCATTTGCGCCATGATATCTGATTTCCTCTTTTTGTGCCACTTCAAACTTTTCGGGGTCATGATGCTTGTATCCATTGTCATAATTTTGGTTTCTTCTTGCAACTCGGCCATAGCATCACGTCAGGCCAACCTTGCTTCCTTTCGTTTCTCAAGTTCTAAGCTCTCCCTAGCCAACCGAAGGGTTTCCTCGTCTCTTCGCATGTTAGCCTCCATAAGTGCCTTTTGATTACATTGCATATTATGAAAAATAACTAAAGACTTCTCGTCTTTCTCCGCCATACCTTTTTTCCCCTTCCTCTTTGCTTCCTTGGCCGCCTTTACTCTCATAGGCCTAACCGGGCTTGGGGGACGAGGTCTTTCTTGATTGGATGGCGGAGTTGTGAATCTTTCATCATCATCCAAGTCACCATGCCCATCCGTGTCATGGAGCTCAGGAGAAATTGGAAAATTCCGCTCAAACGGAGAAGGAGTACTCACAACCGTCAAGAAATGAGGATGATTTATCACTGCTTCATAACATTCTTTCTTGTCAAATTTCTTGCTAAAATCATTGAAATATAATGATTGAGCTTGAGTTTCCTAAACAGAAAAAATTACAAAATTTAGATTCATATGAAAATTTAATCTATGTTAATGGAAATAACAAAAAAAAGTACATGAAGAAAAAATGATAAAACAATAACAAAAAATATATTAATAGAAAAATTTAATCCATGAAGAACAAACGGTTAGGCATACCTCATCTACCAAATTCGTCCCGCTAGCCGCACGGTTTCTTGATTTGTATAGACATGTATGCCACTTCTTGAGCAATTTCTTCAATCGCGGAAAATGTGATTCGAGCGCAACTTTCGTACGAGGCTCGGCTAGAGGATTTTCAGGATCGCCACACCAATTTTTGATGTAATCATCATGAACTTTCTTCCACAAATTGTCTTTGTTTTGATATTGGCCGGTGATGTTGCAAGTGGATTGTCGTACCCAAGAAACACACAATCGTAACTCTTCGGAGGGAAGCCAACTAGAACCCATTTTCAAAGAACACTCAAAGAAATTGTGAGAGAAGATGGAAGGAGATGAGAGGAGATAAGAGAAAAGTGGTGCAAATTGTAAAGAAAAGAATGGGGTATTTATAGGGAAAAATTTAGGGTTTTTTTTTATAATTTTTGGGGTAAGAAAAAAAATTACCGTTGGGCTAAAGAGTCGTTGCACCAGACAGGGTGCCACGTGGAAGTCCATGAATGACCAACGGCTCTACAGCTGTCTGGGTTTTTTTTTTATAAAGGCGCGTGCCAGATTTAAAAAAAAAAACTGTTGGCAGGAGCCCACGTGCGTGGGTCCCGCCAGTTGATGGCAATCACACCAGCATGCAAATGTTGCTTGCTTCTCTGATTTTGTGATGGAGTTGAATGGGTCCCACTCATCTTCTTGGTTTCAATTCGTCTCTGCTGCATTATTTCTTACCATCAATATAGCAAACATCATGCTTTTTGAGATGATGGACTTCTCCGCTGCGTATGCTCTTAATGAACAATTTGATTGTTTTGTTTGGGGAGCTAGCCCTACAAGTGTCTTTTTTTTGTTAAATCTGCTAATTGGATGCAGTGTGTGGACATTGAACCTCATGATCATATTTCTTTACTTAAGAAAGTTTGGATGTCTAACATGACTCATAAAATTAAAGTTTTTAGCTGGCTGCTTTTACAGAGTCGGCTAAAAACAAAAAGTAGATTACATAGATTTGGTTTTGTTGACAATGATCTTTGTCCTTTATGCAACCAGGAGGAGGAAACTATTTCCCACCTCTTTTTTTAAATGCCCCATCTCGGATCAAGTTTGGAACCTTGCAGGATTCAGGATGTTTGTAATACAGATGACTTGGCCTAAAAAATACATGATATTTTTATTGATAACCCTTTTGATGCTTACAAATTTGAAAATGTCCTTACTTTATGCTGGCAAATATGACAGAAATGCAATAACTGTGTGTTTAGGAATAAACATTTTTCTACTCATGTTGTTGTTGTTGCTTGTGCAGCTTCTTATCATCATTCTAACCACCAGACTGCAAGTAACACTAGGATGAGATCCATGGATGAAAATAGCATCAAGTGGACACCGCCCTCTCCTGGTGTTGTGAAGATCAATTTTGATGGTTCAATGCTTCAACAGAGCTCTGTTTCAGCTGTTGGCTTTGTTCTAAGAGATGATGCGAGGTGTTCTGTAGTTACTGTTGTGCGTTGTATTGGGAAAACAAACGTCCCAGTCGCAGAACTGCTCTCAAAGACGGCCTCCTCAAAGCGAAAGAGATGAACGTCAAAAATGTGGTTGTTGAGGGTGACTCTTCCTTGGTCATCAATTGCGTCAACATGAAGTTCAAATGCCTCTGGAACCTCCTCCAGATTATCCAAGATATCATAATGATTGCTACATTCTTTGATCATATCTCCTTTCACCATGTTATTCGAGAAGCAAATTTCGTCGCTAATGCCCTTGCTAATTTGAGACACAAGCTTTCTAACTCAACCGTTGAATTTTTATGAGCTACACTGGATGGATGTGATACAATTCAAGTTGCAAATTACTTAAACATTAGTCTCAACTTATGTCATTATTCAAACAAACAAAAAATCCAGTGCCGGGATTTAAACCCGGAAATTCTTAGCCGTTGAATTTTTATGAGCTACACCGAATAAATGTGATACAATATAATTTACAAAATACTTAAATATTAGTCTACATCACATGAGTAGATCGTGCTCGTCAATTTTGAGAATTGAGAGGTCTAAACCTTTGGTTACATAAAAAGATGAAGAGTTTCATAATTGAGTATTTTGGGCCAAAACCTGCAATTGAATGAACATGGAAATTAGTTGAAACAAGAAAAAATAATTCAAAGTCAGGGATTCAAATCTGGAAATTCTCAATCGTTGAACTTTTATAAGCTACATCAGATTGATGTGATACAATTTAAATTGCAAAATACTTTAGTATTCCGGGTCATGTTATATAAGTGGGATTATTTTGTATGAGTTTGTCTTTTCTATTATCATTTATGCTTCAGTTTCTAATTGATCAACAGCTATCTCCTCGCCCAGCGCTGGTTCTTCGCGATGAGCTTTAGTTCTTCATATCAACGTACGTTGTACATATATACCACTTAATAAAGATTTGTAATGAAAATCTGTGATCACTGATGGTCTTAAGAGAATTGGGATATGATCAGATCACGAACTCTGCCTCGGTTATTGATGTTTATGTGTGCATATCTCATATCTGAATACAGACTATATATAAGTGAAAGTTTTTGTGCATGCAGAACTTCTGGTAGTAGAATATGAACACAAGATGAAAAGACACATAAATCTTTTTCTGCCCTTGGCAGTCTTTGTTGCAAGTGCAGATTGGATTTTGGCTTGCAAGCTCATACAATTAATTACATAATTCTCATCCCCTTTTTTACTATCGATATTTATGATTCCATCATATAATCTCCATGGCATTGTCTCTTTTCCTCAGTAGCTAGCTATATTGCCCAACAGGGTCAACACTACTGCCTATTGAATGATATACTGAATCAGTTCATGAAAAGTAACATAATCTATGTAATGGCTCTGGTTGTGAAGTTTAACAATAATGCTACCTAGAAAATGAGGCAGTATTGGAGAGTACGTACTACGTAGCATGATATGTAGTACTAGACTAATTAACTAGAGTTAAACGAGACAAAGTTATATATGTACCGCACCAAATCCGAAGTACACTCAGGAGAACTACACACAAGATATTATTACTGAAGGTAATTTCTCGATCGAGCTATATTTATGACTTCTACAAATGTGTCATGAAATCACTTTGTACCTTTTGAAATCATCAACCCTATTTGGAGTAATTTCTACTTCTTTCACTCACGGTGGATCTCCTCGAGGCAGATCCAGTAAGTTGGAATCCCCTCGAAGACGATCATTTTCATGCATGAAAGGATTTTGGATAAGTTGAACAACATATATACGTTCTCAGAATTGGGTATTTTGAGCCAAACCTGATCGAGCACTTGCACCGTACCTGCCACGAATAATTTTGGGACAATGTCAAAAGGCCAAGCATTTGTATGAATATGTCATTAGTTGAAATGAACAAAAAAGTATTCCGATGCCCATATTCGAACCCGGAAATTCTCAACCTTTGAATTTTTATAAGCTACACCGGATGGATGTGATATAATTCAATTTGCAAAATACTTAAACATAAGTTCACATCACATGAATGGATCGTCCTCGTCAAGCTTCAAAAACTAGAACTTTAAGCCCTTGGTTACATTGAAATATTCAAGCACACGCAACCACTGATCCCACCTCTTGAGCCTATGAACAGCCACCGTCTCCGGTATAAGCTCATGCGAGCACCTCCCATTTGTTCCCGGATAATCATACATCGCCGGCTTATTACTAAACCTATTCTTCGCCTTGTTCCCCATCTTAAACCATTTTCCCACCAACTTATCCTCGGGACCAACCACATTTTCTTTAGGAATTTCAGAGCTTCCAATCCACTCCACCAAATCCCACGACAACAAAAACCCCATCCCGGACATGTACTCCACAAAGGGATCCATGCTAATACAAGGGATAACAAATCCGTAGTACAAATCCACCCTAGGCAGTGCCTTGAGCGACAAGGCAAGTGGCTCGAAGCGAATGAAAACGTCGTCGTCTGCCTTCATGATGTAGTCGTATTGGCGCAGGAGGAGGTGGGGGAGGGAGGAGAAGTAGGTGTAGGTTTTGCCGCTGTTCATGTTCTCAGTGCAGTTGAGAATGAGGATATCATCGAAGCGAAGCATTTCGAGGGCAATTAGGGCGCGCTGCTCGGGTTTTGTGAGGCTACAGAAGACGAACTTGACGTGGATGGTGGCAAGGGGAGAAGACTGGACGCCGTAGACGAGGCGGAGGAAGTGGCGGCGGTCGTAGTTGTCGGCACGGGTTAGGATCCCCATCATGAGGCTGAATTGGGTTTGATTAGGGTTTACGGTGGGTAATTTGAAGGAAGCATTTGGTGGTGGAGGCTTTAAAACTTGAACATTGAAGAATATGATGAATAGCACGAGAAAGAGAATGATTGAGGGTAATGTAACTAGGACTATGCACTTGTTCCTCTGCATTGTATCTCATTCTTCTTTGGTCTGGGTTCTGAATCTGTAACTTATCCAATGAAGTATATATGGTAACTCCTGAATAGTTACCATCTGTAACTGAAGTTGTGCATGTATAACATGTTGATATGCATCTGCCTTCTTCATCATGTGAAAGAAAGCTTAGTGAGTGATCTTACTCGTGCATAAAGCTAAAAATTCCTCCTTGGAAATTGTCTGCTGCAGAAAATGAAGGGAGAGAGAGCTGAGGGGGATGAAAGCTTGTGAAGCTCACGGGAAGGCCATTGATGCTGGGCATTGGGGCTACTTGTACAGTTGGACTTGACCCATTTTGTCTGGATTAGAATGGAAGATATTCTACACCATGGCACCATGAATGGAATATTCGGTCTTGTGATTTTGAACAAGGTTTCTGATCGGTCGAATCGAGTTGCTTAGCTCGGGTTTGCTTTTCTTTGTTTCTTTCTTTGTAGGTTTGGCCATTGCTCTTTTTTGTACAACCTAGGTTAGAACTTGGAAGCTTAGAATGGACCAAAAAGTCTGAAGGAACCTATATTGCTTAAAGAAAGAGCTACAGTTGTTTGAATTATATATATTAGTTATTTGAGTTATATTTATGACTTCTACAAATGTCTGATGAAATCACTTATCACCACTAATTGCTATCTTCTTTCACTCCCGTTACTGAATTCGAAAAACTGAAAGAAAAAGGAATGCTCTTACATTTAATCAAACCCTAGTAGTTTAATACCTAGCGAACACTATTATTGAATTTTATAATTAGTAATTAACTTGGATCCAAATGTTAATTAGGTTCTTACGGGTCACAGACGGCTCATAATGTTTAGTTTAAGACATCAAGAAAGCGGAATTCTAATACCTAGTGAACATTATTATTGAATTTTATAATTAGTAATCAGCTTGAATCCAGATCTTAGTTAAGTTCTTACGGATCATATAGTCAGTTCATAATGTTAAGGGTTGTTAAGACATCAAGAAAGATGAACTCTCATCTTCATCACTCAAAGAGGATACCTCACTTTGAGTAAAACACATGAAATTCTCTCGAATCTTGGTTGATGAATATGTGTTACTCAGATCCCAATCCTCTCTTGTTAGTAGAGAATAACAAAAAGGTAGCTATTCTCCTGGTTTAGTGCAGGATTCAAAGGTAATGTAACTGAGAACATTCATAGTTAAAAGAAGTCTCTGGTGGACCAAAGACCAAGTGAGCTATTGTGAGAATGGAATCATGAAAGAAACCCACTTTGAATGCCTTCATCCTCCTTTTACTAATTCCAATGCCCAAAACCACACTTTCAAACCTCTAATTGCTAACTTTTCATAAAGCAAGGGACCAAATGCAAGCCCCACAGGAGATTACAAAACACTTCTTTCTGGGTTGGTGTTTGTATGAAATTCTAGCATTTGAGTAATTTAATATTGAGCTAATCATTTTGAACACCAAGTTTAAGCTTTACGGGATTAGTGTTCACATGACAACTTGCCCAATCATGATCCGTATATTCATATTTTCTTATGTATTTGGTGTTTGGAAACAGTATTCTACTCTATATTCAGTTACAACGTCACACCATATCAATTTATATACATATTAAGCGTGAAAATGAGTCTTTCAACTTGAGTAACAATTCAAACCTTTTTAAGAAATCAATTTAATGCTTTATTTTTAGGTTTATGTTATTATGATCGGCAAAGAGAATCATCATTTCAATCCTAAACAATCTTGTATTCTATGCGTCTTACGAAAACTCACTAAACCCAGACCGGATCCAACATAACAAATGGAAATTTTATGAGGGAGTCAATCAATCAAACATCAACGAGTGCGACTTGGTAACCTAATTTCGCAACATGTGGTCGACCTCGACCCTTAATAAAAGTTTTTGTAGCCCAGATGGAGTTGAATATCGAAACAGTGTTGGCCACACTTCTATGTCTTACATAGTTAGGGAAAATATTTTAGATAATACGTGAAGTATGATCCACTGATAGTTTATATACACGAAGTTTCAAAACATAAGTTTCGGTACACGACGTCAATGATGTCATCAGTTTGCATGCCATTACACACATAATGAAGGGCAGAATAGGGTTTTACATTGTCAGGTCTCCCTCTCTCTTAAACTCTCCCCTCCCAGCATCAATTTTGGGAAATCTTCATGAAGGAGAAATTGACAAAACGAGTTCAGTTTTTGTTGAAGACTCTTTAGCTTTAAGGAAAGCCAAGTTAAATGGTACCCATTTGTTCATCCAAAGATGAACCATGTACAACATGAAGACCAATTCACCCATGACATTTTCCCCAAACCTCACTCACAAACTTTGCTGACCCAAACCGTAGCAAATGACCTCTGACTTCCTCTCCGCCGTGCCTAGGCCACTAACAAAGATAAGTAAAGGTTCACCGCCGTATATTTTTAGCCTGGGTATGTTTTACTGTTGGTGAAGACCCAACGATCATTGTCCATGAATCAACAGCCTGTTAAAACTCTAACTGCTAGCCTCACCCCCGCCGACCAATTCAATTATTGGCATCAATCTCTCATCAAAGTGAAGCCAATAATCTCACACCTGATCAAACAAGTCCTTGAGATTTTTCAATTTGTTTGCGTTGTTTCGATTGTAATTCTAGTGTTTGTATTTGAAGTAGATCGATGTAGCTGCTGGGTGATGATTGGATACTGATGGCAAGTTCGAAAGAGTGGTGGAGGAAGTTGAGAAGGAGAGAGCAGCCTTTAAGTAAAGAACAAGACCAGGTCTGAAAAAAAAGTGCGAAGTCGATGTGGTAAAAACATGTGTGAGGTTAGGGACTGAGGCGCCAACGACAACGGCGGTGGTTATTAGCAGAGAGGGCTAGCTGGGGGTTTAACTCATTTAAGAAGCAAAACGCCATAACTGGGGGATATAGAGAGAGAGACGGTTTTACCCTTGAAATTTAACATCTGTTAGGCAAATTGACGGTGTAATTGACGTGGTGTATGTATATTAGGTTGGACTTCATA
The DNA here is from genome assembly GCA_034370585.1 of Fragaria x ananassa. Taxonomy (NCBI): domain Eukaryota; kingdom Viridiplantae; phylum Streptophyta; class Magnoliopsida; order Rosales; family Rosaceae; genus Fragaria; species Fragaria x ananassa. Next base: position 9,960,459 of record CP139750.1, on the reverse strand, counting down.
TGTGATGTACCAAAATTTATATTTTGAAACTTTGTGTATATAAATTATCAGTGGATCAAATTTCATGTACTTTTATCAAAATTTTCCCACATAGTTATGATGAATATGATCCTTATCTCCAGTGATAAATCATCATGCATATCCTCTCAAATTAAGCACATCCATATTCCTAACCTATCGACAAAATCGGAAAACTCTTTGTGGACAGAAGTACCTCTCCGGGCGAGTTGATCTATTGTTTTCAGTTGGAACCAGAGAAATTAAAGCCTTCCATTCTCCATAAATGTGACAAATCAATAATGGTGGCTCCAATATGTTGGACATTATAAACATGATGGACTGTGACTTGTAAGACATTTGTAATGGCGTACGTAGGTTCACCTATTCGACAAAGAAAAAAAAAAGGACCAAGGAACAAATATACATGCAAATTTGAGAAAAATGTTGAAAGAGTCCGAATCTTACATACATTAGGAGAAGTTTATATGATCGAGTGAAGATAGCTTATGATTTTGTCCAATACCATCCATGAAGACAACTGCATGCGCTCAGTTTTCATTTTCATGTTTAGTTCTCAACGAGACGGGTAGAGAATACATTACTATGTATATCATGTACTTATAAAGTTTCCTCATACTATGCTAATATACTAGAATTATAAATAAGCTTCATATATGCATTTTAAAGTTGCCTCATTCTATGCTAATTTATCACTGCGTTAAATTAGCAAACTCGATATCAAATTCTAATGTATTTCATCATACAATATAGACATTGTGTTTTGTTAGAATATCTTTAAAAATGCTAGCTATTTTTTAGTTAAATTTTAGTCAAATTAGTTAAAAAATTATTTTAATAAGTCACTTTAGAAATACGACTACATCAATGGTCTATATTTTAAAATGAAAGAGAATTTTTGAACGTTGTCAAAAGAGATGTGCTCATCTTAGACTCAAGCACCGTATTTATCTAAAAAAAACTAGTAAAAAATCATACATGATAAATTTCGCAGTTAACTATTTGCTTCCATGAAATTATCGGATTGTCCCGTGTAGAGCTGGCCATCACACCATGAAAATGATTATGATGAGAAAAGAGAAAATCCACAAACCCAAAAATTGATCAAACCAAGAAAATGTAAAATCAAATCCCCCAAATCCCCAAATTCCAGTAAATCCCCAAACCCAACACCTCACGCCCTCATCACTGCGTCTGGTAAATCCTATCAGACTCGAGGCCTCCGTCCACATTGAAGAGGAGCGCGCGAGACGAGAGAGAGAGAGAGGCGCGTCGCTGTCTTTGAAAAAAGAAAGTGTAGCGCAAAGAAGGGACACGCGCGGGTCCACCCTCCGTGGGGTCCACACTCAGTCTCTCTCTGGTCTCGTAGTGCGCAGCCCATACAAAAAAGCAAAAGCTGTAAAAATTCACAAATCACCATAATCTCCTAATTAAGCTTTTCCTCTGTTCTCTCATTCTTCTTCATCTTTTCTCACACCAGACTTCTAGAGAGAGAAAAGATAGAGCTACAGAGAGAGAGAGAGAACAAGAAGAGCTCTCTGGAACAGTGCACCTTATACATTTCGTTTTAATTTTTTTTTGTACAAAAAAAAATAGTACAGTGCAGTGTGTAGAGACAAAGAGCTGTTAATCGGAAGCCCGGCAGCTGTACGGCGTCGTTTCATTTTGCTCCGGTGCGTTTTCCGTGGTTCTGGATTTTCTATTCCATTGTGGTTTTTTTTTTTGCTGTGATTTTTGTTTTTGGGCGTTTTAGGAATTGGGGCTGGGTTTGAGGATCTTAGTGTGTTGCTTTCTGTGTATGGAGAAATGCTGGGTATTATGATGGAGTTTTCCTTGGAAATGAAAGCTTGCTTGAGCTTGTGGGTTTTGGTTTTTTGTTTTTTGTATTTTTTATTTTAAATATTTTTGTTGTGGTAGTTATTGACTGTGAGTGAAGTTGGGAATTAGTTGAGTAATTGACTGATTCTTGGTTTTGATATGATCTAGTGGGGTTTCTGGAAGCTTCATCAGTTGGGGTTTCAAGATTGAAGGGTTTTGTGGTTTTTGGTCACTCATGGATAATCTGGGGAGGGTTTGTGAGAAATGAGGAAAGAGAGTCATATAATGCTATATAAACATTCCACATTTGTTTGGTCTATTTGCAATCGGCGGCTGATTCTATTTTCTTGGGATCAAATATCTTGTCCTTGTAGTAGATAGGCTTCTGGGTGCTTATTTTTTAGTTCATTAGTTACTGTTTTGTGTTGTTTCTGCTTTGAGTAATCTATTGTTGAAGTAGGATGAATTCAGTTTTTGTTTGTGGACTACTCTGCAGTTAAGATGTGAGCATAAATGTGAAGTGTAGTCAAAGCTAAAGTGTGGTTGGATTTTTGCAGAGTTTTGATTGGCGATTTTGCAATGCGATGATATATGGTTATTGGATATGGAGAGGGGTCCAGAGTCAAAGGCGTTTCCTGTGAAATTTCCCATGGTAGGTGAGATCTCATTCACTCGTACAACTTCAACAAGAGCAGGAGGTCACTTGTTGAACTCGCGCACTGGTTTGGGACGAGAAGACGTTGCATCAGGAGCAGTTAGAGGTCAGTTACCCAATGGGCGGTTGGCTTTTGTGAGAGAAGAAATTGCATCAAACTTGCAGTCTATTTTGTTTAAAGATGGAAGATCTGATGCACCAGAATCTCAAGATTCAGAGTCACATGTACCTTTAAGGATACCGAAAGGAAAGGCCTCTTTCCCAGAAGAGGTAGAATTTATGCCTGAGGCTGTTACATTCAAGGACAACGGAGTTTCATTCGATGAAGGGGGTCCTAGTTCTTTTTCCGGGGCTAGTCACCCTCCAGAACCTGTTGATATGGATTTAATGAAAACAGTGTATGTACCGGTTAGTCAGAATCAGACTGAACCTGGGTGCTTGATGAAGAGCTTATCCATAAAAGGCCCTTTCCTCGAAGATCTTTCACTCCATGTTCCTGCAAAGAAACAATTCCCAACTGTTCTTTCCCCTACAGAAAGTTTGGTTGAAGAACCAAACGACGTAGATGCATTGTCTCCACCTTTTGCGGTTCATCGTGCTTCACAAAATAGAGATAACTCACTCCTTCCTCCAGGTTCTGAGGAGAAGGAGTGCGTGTGGGATGCTTCTTTGCCTCCTAGTGGTAATGTGAGTCCGTTAAGTAGTATTGACAGTACTGGTGTTGTCACTGCTATGAGCATTGTCAATAGCTGTGCCAGTACTTACCGAAGTGACGCAATCACAAGTGATGGTATGCTCAGTGTTGGGAGGACCTTTGATTGTACCAAAGGGAGTGTTAGAGGAGAGTCACTAGAGAGTGCAAAAACTAGCGTTAGTCGAGCAAGTGATAGTAGTGGGCTTAGTGATGACAGTAATTGGAGCAACATTACTGGGAGTGCCAATAAGCCACACAAAGGAAATGATCCTAGGTGGAAGGCTATTCTTGCAATTCGAGCTAGGGATGGAATTTTGGGTATGAGCCATTTCAGATTACTTAAACGCCTTGGTTGTGGTGATATTGGTAGTGTATATCTTTCAGAACTTAGTGGAACCCGTTGTTATTTTGCGATGAAAGTAATGGACAAGGCATCCCTTGCAAGCAGGAAGAAGTTAACTAGGGCTCAGACAGAGAGGGAGATATTGCAACTCCTGGATCATCCATTCCTTCCAACTTTGTATACACATTTTGAGACAGACAGATTCTCCTGTTTAGTAATGGAATATTGTCCAGGTGGAGATCTGCACACACTGAGGCAACGGCAACCCGGAAAACATTTCTCTGAGTATGCTGCAAGGTAAGATTTTAATTTCTGAAACATTCTCTGAACTGTCTAAATTTAAAAGTTAGACACTGTTTCTTTCATATTCACTTGAAGGTTTTTAAGCTGTATTTGTTATTACCTCGATCTGTTCAGGAAAATTCTAATCTGACTTTCTCTATGATGATCATACTATATGGATTCATTTCCCACTTTCGGATTGCAAGTTTTGATGCTAGTAATTGGCCATATTTAATCCATACTCTTAGATCTACCTTAAGTAACTAGAAGTTGAACACCATTTTGAAGTTCTAAGGTATGGAAGTATAGTTGTACGTTTTTTATAGTCCAAGTAGTGTTTATAGGATCATGAATGTATCAACATCAAAAAATGTCATGTGAATAAAAAATGGACAGAATATCTGAGTATTAGATATTTTGTACATAGAAGTATACATTCTTTGATTGGACCTTTTCTTAATCCTACTGTAGATACTTTGTGCATTTACTTTTCATGACATTGTTACCTTGACCTAGCAATGATTTCAAATCCGGAACACTTGTTTTGGTATGTTGCCTTTTTGCCCACTTGGAACTTCTGTCAGAGTATGAAGAGTAGTTAATGCATTGGAGAAACCTTTTTTTCAAGCATATGACAATTTATCAATGGTTAAGTTGGAGAGAGTGTTGAGTGAGCTCAACACATGTGTTAAGTCTCATAAGTCCTCTGCCTGCCAAATGCGTAAAGAAGGATATCTGCTTGCTTATTTTAGTTAGGCCGACCGCCTCCCTGTCACAATCTTCACTTTATAACTAAAGGTGATCAACAAGGATTTAGTGGAAAGGTCAAGCCCATGGTTTGATTCCATGGGTGGGTTCTTACCCCCTCTAGGTACTAATCTAGCTATTTGCTGGAGGTTCCAGCCTCCTATAGACACTAGAGTTCAGCATGAAATCCAATTTTTGAGCTTTTGTGAGCTCACAAAGTAACATATACAATCTATAATTACTTATCAGGATGAGATAAAGATAAACTGAGTAGTTTAACTGCTGGAAGCGTGGATTCATTGTATCATGTTTGGAACTTGTGCTGTTTTTTATCTGTCTGGCAGATGAGATACTACTGCACTATCAATCTGGTATCCTAAGCAGGTTTTGTTTGCTACATAAAGTAGGCAGGCAAGTGCTCATTCATTGTCTGTCTTTGTATGCAGATTCTATGCTGCGGAGGTTCTGTTGGCACTAGAGTATCTACACATGCTTGGAGTTGTCTACAGGGACTTAAAACCTGAAAATGTGCTTGTCCGTGATGATGGTCATATAATGCTGTCAGACTTTGACCTTTCCCTGAGATGCACTGTTTCACCAACCCTGATTAGAACATTTGATTCTGATCCTTCAAAACGAGCAGCTGGGGATGCATTCTGTGTCCAGCCTGCATGTATTGAGCCCTCATCAGCATGCATTCAGCCTGCTTGCTTTATCCCCAGGCTCTTCCCTAAGAAAAGCAAGAAGACCGGAAAACCTAAAGCTGACCCTGGATTTATGAGCAATACACTTCCAGAGCTTGTGGCTGAACCTACTCAAGCTCGATCTATGTCTTTTGTTGGAACCCATGAATACCTAGCCCCTGAAATCATTAAGGGAGAAGGCCATGGTAGTGCGGTTGATTGGTGGACATTTGGTATATTCCTGCATGAATTACTGTACGGTAAAACCCCTTTCAAAGGCTCAGGAAATCGTGCTACTTTGTTTAATGTGGTTGGGCAGCAACTCAGATTCCCAGAGGCACCAGCAACTAGTTATGCCGGTCGCGATCTAATCAGGGGATTGCTGGTGAAGGAGCCACAACACCGGCTTGGGGTGAAAAGGGGTGCAACTGAGATCAAACAGCATCCTTTCTTTGAAGGCGTCAACTGGGCTCTTATTCGATGCGGCACACCTCCAGAAGTACCAAGACCAATGGAACCTGAGATGCCAGGGAAATTTGGGGCAGTTGACCCTATTGGTGTTGGAAGCAACAGTAAAAGGATGGTAGGGGCTGACGTGAAATCCGGGGGTAAATATCTAGACTTTGAGTTTTTTTAGTTTGGATTACAGAATTCATCATGTATTGTCTGTGTTAGTTCATGTAATCAATCCTCGTTTAATCCTAAGAGAGCATGCCTGATCTACTGTGTTCTGGTGAACTTAAGCTTCCCGTACCACATTAAATTAAATCCCTTGTGAGGGGAAATCTGTTTAGTAAACTTCATATAGTGATAGGCTTCACCTGGTCCTTATCTGCATGGTACCAAATTTAAGTGTATCGAGTAGAGATCTCATTATCTTGTCGGATCTAAAATCGTCAATTGATTTATCAAGAAGTTCTATAATTCTACATCTGTCCATTATATTCAGTTTGCAGAAAAGTTTATTACATCAAGTTTTAGAAAATGTGAACAAAAGTGTCATATTCATGCTTCGAACCAGTCCACTTGAAAAATGGAAATTCTTGTTATATATTGCTTCTATGTTTCTGGGTCGTGGTTTGAAGTACTAACATGAAGCAACCTACTGAGAATGTTGAAAGTTAGGACTTAGGATCCAATGCAGCCACGGGACTTAGGATCCAATGTTGAAAAAGGGTTTAGGATCCACATCACCAAAGCAGAAAGGGTTTAGGGTTTAGAGCCAAGATATGCAGTACTAGATCCTATTTTGCAGCCGGCTAAGTCAACTGTCTGGATTTGGAAACAGATCAGATGCTCTCTCCTGAATCTTACCTGCATTATATAATCAACTGCTGCAGAAGAATCTTATCGATGACTTATGTCCGATCTTGAAAGAAGTATTACACAAAGACATGCAAAATCAAAGGAGAAGAAAATCAAGAATTGAAAGAGAAAGAAAGAAAGAAGAAAAACACGTATATTTATTGGTAAATGCTGAAAAACAGCGAAGCTAGGGTTCCAACAATCTAAGCAGTTTCCTGTACAGAAGCTTTAGACATTTTTCCTTCCTTCCAAATGCAAAAAGGATTTTGCAAGAATCACAAAACTCCATATATGTACATGTTGAAACCCCCCAAAAAGAATACTACTAACAATATGAGCCCCCCGCCAAAAAAAATCCCCAGATCTATAATTTAACTTACCCACAAAACCACAGAGGCACCAAAACTATGATGATCCATTTTCCATCTATTTGATGGAGTAGGAACGAGTACAAACCGAATTGAGTGCTTCTGTAAATAAACCAGAAAAACTGGTCAGTGCCTGGAAAACCCCTGGCAATCCTGTTTGAAGGTTGTTTAGAGTCATTGCTCTAGTCACCTCCACTGCCTTTGAATGCCTATTCATTTCTTCTTCAACCCGCCTCTGGGAGGTTGCAAGTTCAGATTTCTTTTCAGCAAGCGGGTCTCGAGCATCCAAACCTTGCCCATTATCAGGCCCTGAATCGGGAAGTCCAATACCAACCATGGAGTAGGAATTATAGAACTTCTTTTCAATGTTGCGGAGAGAAGAAGCCTTCTTTTCTAGCTCCTTTGATGCAGTATCAGTTCGTTTTTTGGTCTTCAGCTCTTCACTTTGTTTTATGGAGATTACATGGACAACATTGATGAAGCTCTTGATTGCCTCTGAAGCCACTGTGTCAGGGACACGTTCAAGTGCAAGCTTCCACTCGTCACAGAAGAAATATACATCAGAAGGCTCGTTGTTGCCAGTGAAGGTGTCATTGTTTACAGGAAGAAGGCTGAGCTTGAACCAACCATGAACAGAATGGATGAAGTCCCGCTTGAACTTTATCAAGCGGCAAAAGCTGGAGTGCCAGGCAGAAACAGCTGATTCCAGGTCACGAGTTGCCTGCCGATGCAGTTCCGAGGTTGCGTCGCCTTTGGATGACCGGTTCACAAGTCCCCTAACTTGCTGTACAATGTTGTTCTGGACTTCATGGTACTGGTGCATTGATTTCCACATGTACATAAATCTGCATTTGGTACATCAGACACATAAATACACATAAGCCCTACTAAAAGTAGAACCAGTACTCCACAAAACAGGTTCGTCAAAAAATTCCACTAGTGAATCCTAGTTCCATATAAATGATGGAAAATTGGAAATGCATCGGAAGATGGTGCCAATAAGGGTTCATGGATTTCCTAATGGAAGTTGTAATTCAATTCTACCTTAGATTGTCCCAGTTGTCAGTGGAAAGAAAAACTAATGTATTGTATCAAAATAGAAAGACTGTAAATAAGCAAATCTGGAGCTTTAGTAAGCAAAAAAGCTAACACATAAAAGTTCTACCTACCCAAATGCACTTCACTTAGCCTGTAAGGTAAGAAAACACAACCTGCAAACTGCACAAAGCAATAACTATGTCCACCTCAACTCCTCAAGCTAAGAAAGTAAACACAGAACTAAGACTAGAAGCAGAAATGTCTTGTCTTCCTTTCTGGGCTATAGTTTGAGTCTTGTCATTGATACCCAATAACAAAGCCACTCCAGATTAGTCAAGGTACTTCAAGTAGCCCTTAGTTGTCTCTGCACCAGTAAATTGATTATTGGTTTTCATTTATTACTTATTTATGGCCAATCATTGTAATTATTCTTTGGACTCTTTTAGATAACTTGTGCTTTAGTTCAGACTTCCAGATAACTATTACTAGCTTTAAGCACCAGGGCCAATGACCCCACAAGGAAAAAATATGGATACAACAGTGTACACTGGCATTTGGACTTTTGGCCATTTTGGTCATCAAAATTCAAGCACCAATTGCATCAACAAAATCTTGAAACTTAGGTAATCCCTGGATCCAGAAACAGACAACTGTGGGTCATATCATAGCTAAAGTCCAATGCACCTAACTTGACTTACAATAATAACTGTCCCAAAATGGGTCTGCATTTGCAGGTTAGAGGAAAATAAACATGACCACCGGAAAGAAGTTTTGGGGCCAGAATCTAATTATAATAGATAGCCAGCACTTGGTCAGTCCAGTACAACTAGGCACATGTGGTTCCAGAAGGGAGAAGCAAGTGGCACAGAGCAATGACTCGTTATGTTTTCAACTACCATGTCAAAAGGACTGAGTAGACCAACCCAATATATGTTTTCACCAAGAGCCTCATTAAGAGTCATTCCTTTTAATAGAACCAAAGGTATCACAAATGAGCCTAAATGCCTAACTCAATGTAATCTAATGAATAATCCGTAGACCCCATCCAAGATGGATCCCTACAGAAAAGGACCACTCGTAAAATGGATCTTGATGTTTTAACAAATGGGATGTCTTCAATGTATGTTAACAACTATGACTGGTTAAATCTCAAACTTCTAGTTTGTAACAATTATATGCAAGGTCAACATGATTTATGGCTTGTGCAGGAAAGGAAAATTTATCTCAAAAAATTCGAGTTAGTGAAAACAGAATAGACTTACCCATGGCACAGCTCAACTAGCTGAGGAACAAGATCAGAGTCTCTAAGATCAATGATAGCAGTTGAGGTGGTTGAGACGGCCTGAGATGTGACAATAATTAGTGATTGCAGCCTCTTTATTGAAGCCTTAGTCTTGTCGAGCTTGATTTCGTCTTCTCCTTTGTACTCCTGATTTTGTAGTGAAGATAACTTCTTCTCATGTTCAATCTTGACACCTTCTCTAGCCTAAAATTCAATGTCAATTCGTTCAATCAATTTGAAATACACACATATAAGCACAAGACATTTTCACAGTAGCACCATTAGTAAAAGGCATGAACAGTTACAGTACATCCATAAACATGTCATATAAACAAAATTCAAAACTTTTCCTGGTGAAAAAGCCTTCTTTAACAAAGCGCGCTCTTTAACTTGATTCATGCTCGAAGGAGAACACTTTTCCCAACCATGGCAACATTGTTATAAGATTCTAAACGTGATATCACAAATATAAAGGTCTTCATAAAAACCCAGAAGGCATCTCTAAGCATAAAGAAGCTTTTCAAGTCGATGAAGCAAAAAAAACCAAAGAAAAGCTACACTAGCAAAGATGTCACTATTTGCCAGCCAATAAATGAATCTAATTTCTTTTCCAGGTAGCTAAAAAAAAAAGAAAAGTGCACCAAGGCCTAACAAGACAGGTCGGTCCACACTCAGAGTCCATACGAGTGATCTTGATTAGATTTAGATTAGAAGGCAAACGGAGGGAGTCATTGTCAATCTCACATGGTGCTGTCAATGGTATATCAGTCATTTTCACAAAACCATTACAAATCCACAGCCAAATATGCTACATCTTGGGGCAAGACAACCGTCCAAATCAGAAACTATACCAGAAAAGATGCACCCAGCAAAAGGTTATGCCCAGCACAAAGCATGGGCATTTTCGTCCATCAAAATCTTTGGACGTTATTGTCAAAAACTGCGGTGGATTAGAGCATCAACTCAACTCTGTCATTGATGGCTACCCTTTTGTCTCAACCCCTAATCTTAAACCAGTATTCTTCTACTAAACAAGTATTACATGAAATTTACTACGAAAATTATAAACTTACAAACTGGGATTAGAAAGTTACCTTGACTTCCTCGTAGAGCTTCTTCTCCCAAGCCAATAGCCGCTCAAAAGTGGAGCATAGACTCTTCTGACCGCCCGGTTCACTGAGCACCGCCGCGTCGAGGCGGTATTTCACCGCTAGCGGTGGTTTCGACGTCCAAGTCGAGCTCAATGTGCTCAGCACACTACTGGAGTGATACACTGTCTCTGTAAAAAATTCCAAAACTAAAATTAGTAATTTTTTAGTAAAAAAAAGTAACAATTCCAAAAACTAAATTGGTAATGTAATTAAAAAAAACTAAAAATATTACTCTTGAGCTGCCGGAAGCTTCGATCATGCTGGGCGCGGTTAGACTCGAGCATCTCGGAAACCTGGTCTCCGGCCGCCGCGGCCTTATCGAAATTCTCCTTAATCGCCTCCACAATCTCCTTCAAGTCTTTATGCCTCACCACCATTTTCATATTCGAGATTTCACTGCTCCGGTAAGTACTCCCCCCTTGGGACCCCTCCGACCTCATGCTCGGCGCGTACTTCGGCATCGCCTGGGCTGACGGCGGCACCGACCCCGCGACCGACTCGGCCCGAACCGACGGGTCGAAATTGGACCGGGTCCCCATCTCGGATCTCAAGTCATCTTCGTTCTCCGACGAGCTCGTCGTGCTGTAGTGATCATGATCGCCCCACTCGCTGCACCGCACCTCTTCTCTCTCCGACTGAGCCTTGCTCGGAGCTTTAGGGTTCCCGAGGAAGAAGTCGTATTCTGATCTCTCGGAGGCGGCGTATTTCTCCGATTGAGAGTAGGAGTGGTTTTTAACGGCGGCGGATTGCGATGATTTCGGTACATTATGGAAGTAGTTGTACTCCGATCTCTCGGTTTCGGTGTCAGGTTCGGAATCCTCGTCGTCGGAGAGGTGTCGGGAATGGGTTGAGTCATCGCGGTGCTGCTTTTTCTGGTTGAAGTATTCGGAGCCCGGCGGGGAGGGAGGGCAGAAATTCTCCCAATTCCACATGGAGGAAGCCTGGGACGGCGTGCTGGAGTACGTCGAGTTCGCCTGAAACGCCGTCGGGAAGCCGCCGCCGCCGCCGGTGAAGTTGGATTTCTGGCTCCGGGGAGAGGGGCTGGTGTCGGAGAGTATATGGGGAAGCTTCGACCACGGCGGGGGGTTTCTCCGGCGGCGGTGGCGGCGGGAGGAGAGGTCGTCGGAGTCGGAGAGGATGTGGGGGAGCTTGGAGCTGGCGATGGTGGGGGAGAGCGGCGGAGGGGGGTGGAGGGAGGAGGGGGCAGGGGAGGGAGGGACACGTGGAGGGAGGGGATTGGAGGAAGGGGGAGGGGGGTTGGGGTGGAGGAAGACGGCGGGGGTTTGGTCGGAGATGGAGAGGGGTTCGAAGGAGGCGAAGGAGACGAGGGCGGAGCCGGTGAGGCGGAGGGAGCGGCAGTAGTCGGCGTGGGCGGCGGCGAGGTGGTGGCGGGCGTAGACGGCGGCTTTCATGAGACGGCGTCGCTCCTTGCAGCGGCGGACGGTGTCCTCGTTGTCCGGTTTGGACGCCGTGCAGCCCATTTTAGGAAGCAATGGTGGTTTGTTTTCAAGTGTGCACTAGACTAGAGGAGTGCCAGTGACTGAGTGAGAGAAGAAGAAGAAGAAAAGGACTAGAGGAAGAAGGAGAAGAAGAAGAAGAAGTTATAGTGGTTACGCCTGTGGACTGTTGTCTGTTGGCTGTTGGGTCGCTACTCACTACTCACTACTATCCTATACTACTTGTGGGTTTTTTTTTTAACCTCGTTTATTTATTAAACATTTGTATTTTTTATTTAGACAAAAAGTTTTTATTTTTTAAGACAAAAAAGTTTCTTTATTTTGAAAAATAGAATTTTTCGTATTTTTGAAAAGGCAATTTCTGGGGATCTTAGAGGTCACGCACGTAGTTTAACAGAAAATAAAAGATATCACTTTTGTTTAATTTTTTCACATTAAATTTCCTTTTCATCCTAACCGGGTAAGAACTCAAAAATACGGTATACTTTATTTTGAGTTACTTGCTCCAAGTGGTAAAAGATATTTTTAGATTAAAGATTGATTTTTAGTTTATTGATATTATGAATTTTATTGTTGATCACTTATGCAACTCCCCGACAATCCTCATAGCATCCGCTCCTCTTACGGTTTGTCATCAAAATGTACATAGGAGATACATTTACAAACTACATCATCAATATATGAGACTTACTTTATATCTTCTTTTATTAATTTGTTCAAATAATTGTATAATATCCTATAAGTAGAAAACAAAATAAATTTTGTAGATTGTATAATTATCTTCTTTCTTTCATAGTTGGGGTAGGCGGACATAAAAAATGTGACCAAGTGAGAATGGTGAATTTGATTTTAAAATGTAAATGGGGGTAATGATGTTTGGTGTTGCGGGATTAGTTTAGTGAGTGTTGGTGGGTTGGGGATTGAAAGATGAGGACAGCGAAGATCTTTACCAAAATCTGTGGACCCTTTTAGTCGATTATTAGGTCCAAATGAGTCACTACTCACTACCAAAATCTGTCTTCTTGGTGTTGGACTAAGCTTAAATTATTAACTTGTCACTAAGTTTTTAAGCCAAGAAAAACTTTGCAACATCAATTATTTCCTTCAAACCGTTAAAAAAAAAAATTAACTATCAAGTGCGAAGCTGTTTTTCTGCTAGCTTACAAATAATCCCTTCCGGAGGGTAAACGTTATCAACTAAAATTCGATCCAAAGTTTAGCACTACATGAATATATATTAATATATATGGTATTTAGAAGTTGGTGTACATATTCTTTTCTTTGAGATCACACGGTTTCGTCAAAAGGTTTTAAAGCTCATCGACTAATCTGTGTTGGGAGATCATGTTAGAACGGTCCTCCTCTCTGACTACTAAGAATATATTGAGATTTAACTTCAATCAGTGTCGACATGTTTCGAACCTAAGTATGAGGTTCCACTCCTAAAATCTTACCAACTCAGCTACCTGTGGTGAATTACGAAATATAATGAATGCACTAGATCAACATACAAATTAATGACTATATATAGTTTACCAAACTCACATAAGAGATAAGAAACAAACTAATAAAGTCTATAGTACACTCAAATTTAAACAAGCCTCTACTCGAGTATGTACATATATATCCCTTGTTGAGAACCTAGAGGCAAAACTATTATCTTAATGCAGCTGATGATCAAATGCCCTCAGCTTGGATCTTTAGATGGTTAAAAGGACGAGCATCTCTTAAACTATTCTTCAAAGAAGAACACTCGGTGAAATATCACTAGTAACATTAAATTTCTCATGAGAGATAATCCTGCAGATTCTGAATTCTTTATTTCTTTCGAGTTTCGATCATGTCTTTCATGAATAGCTCTTTGCTTATGTATATCCCCAACTCTTCGTTTCATCAATTGAAATGTGACAGTTCTGGACTTCGTCCTGATGTACAGTTATTTCTACTCATCTTTGATGGGAAACACATCCCTTTACCTTTATAGCAGTTCTGGACTTAGTCGAGATATGAAGTAACGTTCTCGAATTGATGAAATGGACTCCCACAAGATTTTTAGTTTTCTTTATATTTGAATAAAACTGAGTCCCAAGTAGATGCCTCGCATCACTTGCGATTTTTTGATTTGAAGGAAGAAGCTATTACTGTTAGGTCATTTTGCCTAACAAATTGGTAGATGCATTTGAGACTGTTTAATGCACTTTCAACCATACAATCATCATCTTTGGGGTACTCATTCAATCATGAACAATAGAGTTTCTCATTTTTTTTTTTCGCTTTGAACTTTGAAGGGGTCACTAATATGTGCTGCACGTAGTTCATATGATTGGTTGATTAGTGTTATAAACTTATAATCGATATACTTCTAATAAATTAAGTAAAACTGTAAAACATTATATTTTCGTTAATGGAACGTACGTTTCACGCAAAATGATCACTCTCGCTTTTACTTGTAGGTCATATTGCCTAACAAGTAACAATTGGTAGGTGCATCTGTGATTGTCATCCTTGGGGTGACTATTTCGATCATGATCAACATTTTTCAAGCTAGCTAGGCGCATGTAAGCACACTGTAGAGATTTGAATCAGCCAATTCTCCAAATTAGACAAGCTGCAACCAAGTACGTAATCCTTAAAAGATTTTCTCAGATGGCACCGGAAGTTTGAAAGCTGTAACAGACAACAATAAAATAACCATCCCTTTACCACAAAAAAGGACACAAATGGTTTGTATTCCTTAAATGATATCCATCCAAAGAGGGAGGATAGAAAGTTGAACAGAAATGAGTGATACAAGGGCAGCAATCCAAAGATTGTAACTGTTTGATTAAAGAAAGTGGGGATCTTTCCTCCTGTAGTCCTACTACCAAGTCCTACCTTTTCCCCACTGGAAGCCAGTGAAGTGCCTTTACCCTGTTCATGCCCTCATCTGAAAACGCAGAGTTATTTGACCGGAAAACTGAAAAATGTAACAATGTTGGTCGTACAGTAGGTTTAGACCAACATTATTTTGAGAGCTCACTGAATGCTTCAAGGAAAGAATGATGGATAATAAATGTCGAGACTAATGGAGATTTCCTTTCTCATTTTCGGATTTCTAGCCCTTGTTACCAACAAATTATGGAGGTTGCCAAATTCGAAGCGAAGTCCCAATCACTAAATAGTAAATACAAATGGGATTCCACTGATGTAAACATTTCTAGATTTAAGAACATTTTACTTTTCCACCAAGTTAATCTGATGACATATCACTTTCAAGAATAATTTTTGGAGAAAAAGAAAAGAAAGGAGCAGCACAACTCAGAAACCATACAACTCTCTGATATCATATGGTTATTACAGTGCTTAACTATACCACTGGGTTCGTTTGATTATCTAACAGCATGTAATGACAAGAATTTTAGCATCTTTACATTCTAAGACCCATTGTATAAGAAAGCTACCCAGAAACTCATAATCCTAGATTACTCGTATTCTTATGCAGGAATACAAACACATTAGGAAGCAGTAATTTTTATTTCATACTCTGTCAGTTAAATCAATTTTGAGGCCAAAGTTCAAAAGAAGAAAAGAGATAATATTATCAACAATATGTGAATAGATTCCCCACTATAAAGTCCACACTAATGACATGATCATCATCCAAGAAAGAAGAAAACAAGATATGGAAAAGGGCAAGCAAAATCATCATAGGGGAAAAGAATAGAGAATACAGTAGGAAAGAACCCACCATGCACATTATCCCCCCTCACATGACCCAAACCCTACAAGACAATAAGATTACAGAAATTTGGTGCTTTGGTGGACCTACCAAGTCTTTTTTTCCTTTGCTAAACAGCTAGCACAGAGACCAAAGGATCTTTCTCTTTAAGCCAAAACAACATACGCACACATACGGTCACCATTCATTTGGATAACTATAGGCAATACTAGACTTGAGAGACCCCTTGTCTGTTTTATCTGCTCAACATCAGAAGTACCTATCTGATACATTGTTTAACAAAACATCATGGAATCATGGTTACAGTCATTGTCTGGTATGATGCTTTCATGGTGATGCTGATGAGGAGGAGATGGGCTCGTGCTTCTGCTGGTCTTTAGGGAAGCCGAAATCCTCAAAGAGATTCTGAATAATGGTGTCAAAAGTATTAGAAAATATAACAAAGAGAACAAGCAATATAGATTTGAGAAACCATCATAGGGCTGCATGATAGTAATATCACAGCCCCTTTCAGAAAAAATAAAAATAAAAAAAATAAGGACGCAGCTTTTAAGTTCTAAGTAGAACTTTTGGAAGAGTGAAAATTTGGGTCTTTAACTTTCTTCATATGAAGATATGAATAGGAAAAATAACAACTTGATGTGAATAAAAAACATATACGATGAAAAGGAGATGCATCGCAGTTTTTCAGGCATATATGGACATACCATGACATCATTGATCGCATAAGCCACACAGTAGTGCTCCTGAAAATCAGCAGTATGGGACAAAACTTCAGATAAAGAATGATATACCCATCCAAATAAGTGAACAATTGACAATAAACCTATGTTTGTCTCCCAAATAACCACTACCTCCCAAATAAAAGGGGAGCAATAGGGGTGATCCCAAATAAATCAGCAGTTTCAAGTACAACAGAATGGTTGACATGATTCAGCCTCCAAATAAGACGACCAATGGTTGCTTGTGACACTCACACCCTTGGCCACTGGGACTCGCTGCGGTCCATGAACCATGGGCCAGCGTATGTATATGCTGATATGTGCTTAAGCATATGCATAAAAACCAAGAGGACACCAACTTAACTAATCTAGACCCATCACAGTAAATCCTAGCACATTTTTTTTATTTTACAACAGAAAGGAGGAGTTGACTTGCCTGCATCATGTGCCATTCTTCAAATTCATCAAACAATTCCAATCGTTCAATCCTAATGATCAAGACATCATATATGAGCATCTTGTCAAGAATGTCTCAGAAATGATAGTGAGCTTGCCAGATAAAAAGTTGATAGAAAGAGCAAGAGCATAGACATGAAAAACAAAAAAAAAGGAAAAGTAAAGGACCCTTATATTCTAGAAAGAAGCTTTAGAACCTCAAAAGGCAGAGATGATACCACAATATCACAACGATATATGATCTAGGGAATCTAAACTGCAATGAAAATAATAAGGAACCTAAATCAGGAAAAGGTTTCCAGAGAAGTCCAGTGGGTATCATTTTTTGTAAAGTAAGAATCAGCAAAGGCAGCTACCCTTTTCTAACATTCCATGAACCACAGTTTAAGTTCTTACCAGAGTTCTCAATATCTCAAATATCTTTTGCTAAAGACATAAGTTCTTTCAATATTTTTTTATGATTTTTACAGAAGGACCAAGGATAAAACTGTACTTAAAGAAACACAGACTAAATGCAACACTCTGGTAGCAACATTAACGACCCAGGTTCTTTTATTTCCCAGATTCCTACAGTCACATAATTTGTGGAATATAGTCTATCCCCTCGATTTCATCCCCAAGAAAATGAAGTGAACCACGCCCATCGCAAAGATGGATATACTACTCAAATAAATCCAAGATGTAGATCCTGCATACCTGCGTCTTTCTTGAGCATCAACAAAAGTACTATATACTTTCAGCATGTCCCAGGCAAGAGCTCTCTGAAACCCCACAGATACAAAATCACAACATTAAAATAAAGATAACATCATTCAGTGAGATAGAATTAAAGGAGGAAATTGTGCAAAGAAACCCCAACAATAAAAATAAAAGAATTTCAATTTGAAAGGAAGCTGAACCATAATCAACGACCAATCAACCATGATGTCTTGAATTGCAAATATATAAGCACTCCTCTATACATGGCATAATTTGAACATCAGATAATACAAAAGTTTTACTTGAATGATTTCAGTTACCAGCAAAAAAAAAAAAAAATTTCAGCACTTCTGCTTTTCCAGCTACGTTACTGCTCCATAATTCACTGTTGTAAATTGCCTAGTTACTGGTGTCATCATATACTGTATGGTCCAAAAGACTTGTTAAACATGTACCTGCCATCCTTGATCAAGAAAAAGTCCTTCCTTTGCCTGCAATGTTGGCGTATCATGTATTCCCAAGAGTGCACAACCTTGGCTCTGAAAATCAGAACACAATAATGGTCATTTTTTGTATTTATTCCTGTAATATGATATTTTATTGAATATCTGCAAGTGAATTATTTCAAAAATGATATCTTATTCATCTTATTCAGCCAAACGTAATCCACAGATAAAACTAAGCATGAATAAGATGTGAATTATTTCAAAAATGATAAGGTGTAGCCATGTAGCCTGTCTTCCAAGTGTTTCAAAATTGGTTCCGTTTATCACTTGTTCTTTTTTACATAAGTTTAACTGTAAAATAAAAAGTAGAGGTGCACTCCCACTCTACATGTAGTGCTTATGTGAAAGAACAAGCAAACAGACTATCGTTCATAATCTATAGAGAAAATGAAAAGGATATTGAGAAGAAAGAAAGATATAGACTTCATCTGCAGATACGAAAAAGTTCACTATCCTTGAATTTTCTATCATTCCTCTTCTACCATAAGCATGTCCTAATTCCAGAAAAAAAAACACATCTTCTAAATAATACAGTTCGAGAGCCTAGTGAAACAGACTCGCCAAGCTTAGGAATAAACAATTCCAGACAAAACAACAATCAAGAGTGCATATATCCGTGCATCTTGGCCAATTGGCCATAGAGCAATGTTAATGAGCGATGTTCCAACTCACCACGGAAATATGTAGTATTGTTACATCTATCTGGGATTCGAAATCCACTCATCCAGTTATCGGAATGCTAGCTCAGGTACTAGTACTCCTATAGTCCTATAGTATCTTACACAGACAGTGTAGCTTTTATGGAAAACCAAAATAATTTGCATACACATCTATTATTATATTCTGTGGATCAAGATGAATATAATACTAATTTGAAAACCACAACAATATTATAATCAATTTGTTATGATCTGTTGTTAGGATCAATTTGGTTCATTTCCACATTGATGAGCAATTTCCCACCCCACTGCTCCCTTTAATTTATTTTTCTTTTTCATTACATTTGTTACCTGTCACTAGTGAACTGGAAAACCGAAATAACAGAAAGAGATAGATATGCAAGGGCAAAAACAACTACAGATTTTAATACATGCCAAATTATTCAGAATATAGACAAGAAAAATAACGGAAAAAGAGAAGCATAACACCTCCAAGTTTCTGATCATCTGGTGCCCAAAAGCATCATCTGGATGAATCTGTTGAAGCACCACAATGTAAACAAAACCATATACGCAAGAAAATCATATAAAACCACCCCTCTGATGTAATCTCAAATCAAAAGAAGCAAGAAAGATCGAACTAATGACTTCATAAATTGAAGAGGCATGTTACGGTGTTACCTGCTCATATAAGAAAAAAATGGCAGTTGAAAATGTTTTCGAAGCCCAGCCAACTATGGCACGACTGGATTCTGGATCAATGTATATCAAAACGCATTCTGCAATTATAAAAGTTGGCAGGCTGATAATAATATCAGAATAAAATCAATAAGTGAATCATGAAGAATCTAACTATAACATTTAAAATATCACAACTTTCCATGATTTTATTAGGGGAGACTGAAGAAATCAAAATAAAAATAAAATAAAAAAGAAGAAGATTGATTGATTGATTGAAATAGTTAACCATATACTGCAGGTTCCAAGGCTTTCACTAGACCAAAGGAGGTCAAAAGAGGCCCTCTTGCATGAGCTTTCTCGAATGTACTACTCTTATATATATATTCTTCCTTGCAATCTTGCTTGGCTCTTTATTAGCAAATTCCAAACTTCAGTTTTATTTATCTAATTTATGCAAGGAAAATATGTGTCTTACATATTTCTCCCACATTCACTTCTCAAAACATCAGCAAGCCTTACATTTATTTTTGTATATAGAAACCAACGGGTCTTTTAGGTATTCCAGAAGCAGTAACCAACTATTTCAACAATAATTTTAGATAAAATTTAGAAGTGTAGATGAGTAATTTACGATTCAACACTTTGTATTAGTATTAATAACAGAATCCTAGTGACACTAAAAGCATCAGAATATTTTAACGAGGATACAATAGTCATTATTTGAAATGGAAGGATCATGCTATGCCATAAACAAATACACTGACAGCTCAAAGATCCATAGAATGTTCAAAGACAATGAAAAAATCCAATTCAACAAAGGAAGAATATTGCCTGTAAGCACATACCTGGGATCCATACCAGCCAAAGCTATGACCTCGTTTAAATGATGTATATCACGTAAATCAACCGGAAGTATCTTATAGTGGTCACTGAGCACTTCTCCTCTCTCTATAAAAGTAAAAATACTAAAATGATGTACTGAGAGGAGTTCAAATAGTTGAACCATATACAACTACAAAAGAAAATGTATTTTTCTTTCAAAAACAATCAAATGAAATAACTTCATGATCCTGATAATAAGGATCGAAGTCATGCACCAAAGTTACAGCTTTTCTAAATTCAGGTATGTACTTTACAAATTCTCAAGTGCACTCAAAAGACACATGTAGTATACATAGCACCAGAAACAAAGGAGTACTGACCTTGTGAGATTGATGCTGTTGCACTAATTTTGTCCCTCATTTGACTGCAGGTTTCAATAATTGTTGCCTTCTTTCTAGTAACCTACCAAGAAAAGACCATATAACTCAAGCTTCTTCGTTGATATATGTGCAACTAGAACACAAAAAAGGGAGGACAACTTTATCTGTACTTAATGACTTAAATGCTAACTAATCCAAATCAGAGGGACGGTCAAGCATAAGTTCATCCACAAAGTATTGATCTTAAAAACATTTTATGTAAGTTGGCACACTGCATCCACACAGCACATTCGTGTGTTGCCAACAGTACCCATATGGTAGTTAATGGTTTATAATTTGCACCTCCTTAAAATCCAACTCCACATATAAATATGGTGCCCTGCCTTCGTCCTGTCAACAAAGAGGTCAAGTAAAAGAAAGTGTCAGTAACCCTACACATACACTGCTATCAACACATTGACAGACTGAAGGAGAAAAAAAAAAACAGAAAGAAAGAACTATGAAACTAAACCGTACAACAGTTCGGTATATCCTAATCCCCGAAACTATCTGTAAAAGGGTTCATCCTATTTCGCAATTACAAAGCCAAACAAAGCAAATGCATACATCAATGCAACTCCAATGCATCTCATCTACTAAGAGAATCAAGACACAAACCATGAAAACAAATGCACCTGCAACTGGAAATAAGTGGTATCAAACCCAGCTCCAAGTGACAGTATCTGGTTCTTCAACCTACCCTTTTCGCCAACTTCAGTGTCAAGAAACTGATTCAAAAGCTGGCGAAACGCAGCCCAGCGGGCAAAGTAACCTTCATTAAACAAAATACAACAAAACCAAACCAAAAAAATCAAAACTCTCCAACAGTGGATTAAATCCCAAGCTCTAAAACTCTTATCACAACAAAAAAGACATACCGCGGTTAATAATGGGTGATCTTCTGATAGGTCTCCTCACAAACCAATGGACATAATCGTCTCTTATGTAACCCTTTTTCACGCAGGACCTTAATCACACCAAAAACAGTTCAAAGTTAGCAACTTTGTGTCTCAACTCAGCACCACCAAGCTTCTAAAGTTCAATTATTTTGGGTATTTTTTCAAGACCAAACAGAATTTAAGTGAAAATGAATATAGGATTCAACCAAGGACATCATGTTTTGTTGGGTTTTGCAGCGAAAATATATATATGCAAAATTAAAGTAGAGAAAGAAGGGATAATTGGGGAGGGGATAGAGAGAGAGAGAGAGAGAGAGGGGGGAGGTACAGTTTGCTGGCGGAAGCGTCGTCGTTAGTGGCCTGAACAGCTTCCTTGTTGCTCTGCCAATCAGCAACCGGCTTCGCCATCGTTTTTCTTTCTTTCCCCCTCTTGTTTTGCGGGTCTCTGTTTGGTTGCGTATGCCTCTCGCTTAAATACTTTACTCCTTCTTTTACAGAAAAGAAAAACATTTATTTCTATTTTGTTTTCACTTTTTTATTAATTTTTTTATATCAAATATCTTTAAAAATATATAAAAAATCCAAACTGTATCTGACCTTTTAACGAAGCAAAGTTTTGGCATCTCACTTTTCAAAAACTTCAAAACGGTATCCCACATTTTAACCCCGACATAAGATCAGTATCTAAGGCTAATTAACATGGGACGTTAGCTCCGTTACGGAGCTTGGCAGGTGACATCTTTTGCAGAGTATTTTTGTCTGTTTTGTCTCTCCCGCCAATTTAATATCATAGTTGGCACCAAATCCATTCTGTCAACATATTTACCACAAAAAAATAGATTTACCGCAAAAAGTCAAAAACAAAAATTCATAGCCAATTTTGAAAAACCCAAGGCCATTTTTCCTACTAGCTTTTTATAAAATCAAGTTTGGTACTTGTAATGCATAACAACACATGTAATTCGTCCAAAATTCAGTATATGTAATGCATAACAACACATTTTCATGAACATATATACATCATGTTCATCCTTGCATTTCAAATGTCTCAAAAGTCATGTAAATAGACAAATCAAATAGTGTTTGATTTACCAATAAACATCACAAAAGCAAGCTAGTTAAACAAGCATTTTTTCTACATATTCCACATAAGCAGTCTTCTTGCATATTTTTCACAAAAGTAGTCTTGCATTTCCCACAAAAGTAGTCTACATATTCCACAAAAACAGTATTTCTGCATATTCCACTAAACCCTATGCATATTTTATTGTGATGACTGACTGGGTTCAGGTGGTGGTTGGGAACTAGGCTGAACATCATGAGCCGATGGTTCCGCCACATTTGGTTGATGTTGTATGCCCTCTTCATGATTCATTGGTGGCTGCTGCTGTAGTCCATCTTGACCATTCATTGGTGTTTGCTGCTACACACCATCTTGCACATTTTGACCCTACAAAAGCACATATTACACACATCTTTCAACTATGTAAAATTTCAAAATAAAATAAAGCACATGAATTCCAAGTCACACCTGATTCCTACGAGCACCAGTCTTCTTATTATGACCATTTTTCTTACATGTTGAACAAGTGACTTGAGAATAAAACACCTTGGGCAACTTTTGTGTACCAACAGGTGGCGGTTCTACTTCACCTACAAACAATAGACAAACAATTAAGGAACAATTAATTGTAAAAATAAAGTGCAGCTAGTTAACAAAAAAACTGAATACATTTGGAACAAATTGACATGTAACTCACCTTCAGAAGGATTCCTAGACATTAATTTATGCCTCTCAGGTTGCCTCCTATACAGAGGAGGTGAAATTGGCCTATTTTCTCCCACTCTTTCACTCTAGCTATAGGAAACATAATTGGCTCATAAGCTCTCATATATGTATCCTTGATGTGGGAGTTACTAACCTAATTAGTTTTGTCTCTAATAAACTCCTTTTTGTTTTTTTATGAAGGACAACTAAATGTAACTTCCCTCTTGTGTATCATTTAGGAAGTCTCCACTATTTTCCTTCTGTTTACAATTGAATCTGCTGGAATCACGACACTTTCCTAAATCTTTTTTCTTTTCTTTTTTTTGAGACAAAAAAACAGAAAAATAAAAAGAGAGTGAAGATACAAAGCACAGAACAAGAGCACC
Organism: Fragaria x ananassa; assembly: GCA_034370585.1. Taxonomy (NCBI): domain Eukaryota; kingdom Viridiplantae; phylum Streptophyta; class Magnoliopsida; order Rosales; family Rosaceae; genus Fragaria; species Fragaria x ananassa. The sequence continues at coordinate 9,936,883 of CP139750.1, read as the reverse complement.
TAAACTAACAAACTGAAAACACACTAAGGTGAAGAAACAGTAGCATCTAATTGCAGCAAGAGCGATGAGGAAGGTGGTTAGTAGTCCAATCAACCTCTTGGATCAGCTTCTAACACTAAGTTTTGCTACTTGCAATGGATCAGCTTCTAACACTATCATTATTGCGGGGATTATAAATTTCTCACCAACACAAATCTAAACTATAATTCAACTGTTTCTAGGGCATTTATTCATCACCAGCTACTTCAATCCCTATATTAAACAGACAAGGCATATAGAAAAAACCAGATATGGACAGGAAAAAGGGGCCAACTCTGGAATCCTAAACCTATTTAGTAGACAAAACCCTTGAAAGTCATAAACAATTTCAAAAGGGATAAATTCGATACTATTTTATTACAACCCAAGAAGTAAAAGACATTGATAAACTTTAATAAAAGGACCATTGTTACTTGCATAATTTGGTCGATCCTCTGCCACTCGAAAATATCATGGCCGGCCTTGAGGCAAGACCAATTAGGCTGTCTAAGGCCTCCCACAATTATAGGGGCCTCTAGATTTGAAACTTTCATAAAATATTTTCATTAAAATTCATTAATTGGTTTGCTTTTTAACTGCTTTTTACTATAAATAAAAAATATACATCAATTATCATATTTTATCTCCAATTGTATATACTTATTTCCATTTTGTGACACTACAAGAAGAAAGGCCTTAGCCGACGAAAAAAAAAAACCAGGCTGACGAATTAATTTTTCGTCGGCTAAAGTCTACTTTAGCCGATGAAATTTTCCTTCGTCGGCTAAATTATATTTTCGTCGGCTATAGTCATCTTTAGCCGACCAAAATAAAATCTCGTCGGCTAAAAAATTTATTTTCGTCGGCTAAAGTCTGTGACTTTAGCCGACTACTTTAAACCTTTTTTAACCGACGAAATTTTAATTTCGTTGGCTAAAGTCTAAGAGTATAGACAACGACACAGGAAGTCGTCGGCTAAAGTCTGGAACAATAGCCGACGAACTATTTTTCGTCGGCTAACGTCTGGAACAATAGCCGACGAAAAATAGTTCGTCGGCTAAAGTCGGACAATAGCAGACGACGGTATTTAGATTCGTCGGCTAAAGATGACTATAACCGATGAAAATATAATTTCGTCGGCTATAGTTATTTTTTAATTTTACTAATATGGTTTACTAATATCGTATGTTTTTTTAATGTATTTTTTCCTTTAACCGACGAAATACACTATAATTCGTCAGCTAAGATGGTTTTTGCCGACGAATAACCTAATATTTCGTCGGCTATAGTTATTTTTTAATTTTTTAATTACATACTATAGCCGACGAATACGTTAGGGTATTCGTCGGCTAAACCCAAAAAATTTTCTATTACCTACTATAGCCCTATGTTCGGTGGTTATTTTGCGTAAAATTTTTATACGACTTGTTGCGTGTCATTGGTTTAAAACTATTTTCAGTTGGAGGTCCGGCCAAAATACGAAATTTAGACGGTCGAACGACCTTTTTCGTGCGTTTAGGGGTTTGACTTACGAGATTGACCGTCCGGATCGAGCCCTTATTCTTTTCGGATCAAGTTGAATTTTTTCCCATACATGTCTTTTATCATGATGGTCAGATGTGACGGCCGGATTTCTGTTTCTCAAATTTGATCATCATAATCACAACATGCATACTAATGTTGTATAACTTGTTTACCAAGTGTTATATAAATGTTCCGTTTCAAAAACAAACTATACGTAGTTCCTTCAAACGTAAAAAAGTCGTGAAATAAGACATGACCAGAATGGTGAAATACGTCTACGCTTGAAAAATCACGGTATTCCGGTCATGTCTCAGTGCCAATAGTTGCGGTCAATGCAATTTTCCATTCTTTCTCCCTATGGGTAGCCCTATCTTCGGTGGTTATTTTGCGTAAAATTTTTATACGACTTGTTGCGTATCATTGGTTTAAAACTATTTTCAGTTGGAGGTCCGGCCAAAATACAAAATTTAGACGGTCGAACGACCTTTTCCGTGCGTTTAGGGGTTTGACTTACGAGATTGACCGTCCGGATCGAGCCCTTATTCTTTTCGGATCAAGTTGAATTTTTTCCCATACATGTATTTTATCATGATGGTCAGATGTGACGGCCGGATTTCTGTTTCTCAAATTTGATCATCACAATCACAACATGCATACTAATGTTGTATAACTTGTTTACCTAGTGTTATGTAAATGTTCCGTTTCAAAAACAAACTATACGTAGAACCTTCAAACGTAAAAAAGTCGTGAAATAAGACATGACCAGAATAGTGAAATACGTCTACGGTTGAAAAATCACGGTATTCCGGTCATGTCCCGGTGCCGATAGTTGCGGTCAACGCAATTTTCCATTCTTTCTCCCTATGGGTAGCCCTATCTTCGGTGGTTATTTTGCATAAAATTTTTATACGACTTGTTGCGTGTCATCGGTTTAAAACTATTTTCAGTTGGAGTTCCGGCCAAAATACGAAATTTAGACGGTCGAACGACCTTTTCCGTGCGTTTAGGGGTTTGACTTACGAGATTGACCGTCCGGATCGAGCCCTTATTCTTTTCGGATCAAGTTGAATTTTTTCCCATACATGTATTTTATCATGATGGTCAGATGTGACGGCCGGATTTCTGTTTCTCAAGTTTGATCATCACAATCACAACATGCCAAATGTACAAAGGTTTAGCCGACGAATTTATAAAATTTAGCCGACGAATTTCAAAGGTTTAGCCGACGAGTTTCAAAGGTTTAGCCGACAAATTTCAAAGGTTTAGCCGACGAATTTCAAAGGTTTAGCCGACGAATTTATAAAGTTTAGCCGACGAATTTCAAAGTTTTAGCCGACGAGTTTAGAAGGTTTAGCCGACGAATTGGTGTATAGCCGACAAAATTTGTATCTTTAGCCGATGAACAAATTATTTCGTCGGCTAAAGTTTTCTGGTTTAACTGCGAAACCCTAGCCTCCTCCCTCATTTCCGCAATTTTTTCCCTCCTCCCTCCTCCCTCCCGGTCTCCTCCCTCCTCCCTCCCTCCCGGTCTCCTCCCTCCTCCCTCTCCCTCTCTCGGCCGGCCGGTCTCCTCCCTCCTCCCTCCCTCTCTCGTCGCCGCCTCCCGCCCTCCTCCCTCCCTCTCGGTCTCCGCCGCCTCCGTCGCCGCCTCCTCCCTCCCTCCCTCCCTCCTCCCTCCCTCCCTCTCCCGGTCTCCACCTCCACCTCCTCCCTCCTCCCCCGATCTCCCGGTCTCCAAGGTTTAATTTGTGTTAATTTAATTATGTGTTAATTTAATTATGTTAATTTATGTGTTTATTTTTGAATATATGTGTTAATTTATTTTTGATTTCGAATTTAGTTTGATGCTATGTTAGTTAATTTATAGAATTAAATTCAGTTTACCCCCCTAATCTTTGATGTTAAAATCAGTTCAGTCCTGCAACTTTTTTTAAAATCAGTTCGCCCCTTTAACTTTCATAAACACATCAGTTTACTTTGTGTTAAATCAGTTCGCCCCTTCAACTTTTGTAAACACATCAGTTTTGTCCAATTTTTGTCACCAAACTGACAAGGGGACCCATTTTTAACAAAAAGTTGCAGGACTGAACTGATTTTGACATCAAAAATTAGGGGGTAAACTGAATTTAAAAAAAGCTAAAGGGGCGAACTGATTTTAAAAAAAGTTACAGGACTGAACTGATTTTGTTACCAAAGATTTAGGGGGTAAACTGAAATTAACTCTAATTTATATGTGTTAATTTATATATGTGTTAATATATATGTGTTAATTTATATATGTGTCAATATATATGTGTTAATTTATTTTTGATTTCGAATTTAGTTTTATGCTATATGTGTTAATTTATATGTGTTAATTTATATATGTGTTAATATATATGTGTTAATTTATATATGTGTCAATATATATGTGTTAATTTATTTTTGATTTCGAATTTAGTTTTATGCTATATTTTTATGATGATGTTGATATATATAATATTGTTATGTAATTATTAATTAAGTATATATATATATATATTGGTATGAAGTTATTTTTGATTTCGAATTTACTTTTATGCTATGTTAATTAAGTATATCTATATATATTGTTATGTAATTATTAATTATGTATATCTATTTATTGAATAAGTATAATTTTAAACATGTATAATTTTTTATACAATAAAGACAAAATAATCTAAAGCCTTAGATTAATATTTTAAATAGGATGAGCGGCTTTTTTCGATCGAAGAAGAGTTCGAAGGGCCAAAGGTCCGAATCGTCTGAGGGAACCTCTAGCAACCCTTAAACGACGTTTCAGGGCCAGATGACAGCCAGACGTGCGAGCCTTCTCGAGACGGCGCCGGTGGTGCCCCTTTCATCGAGGCAGGCGGCCGTCCCTTGTTCCTCGAGGCAGCTGTGGCCTCAGACCCAGACGGAGGTGTCTGCATCCCGTATGCCTGAGATACATCGGACGCCCACTCCGGGTCCTACTTCTTCGGATAGTGGGTCATCTGGGGTACAGATGCCGCCGCCTCATCTGTTCCTTCCGCGGATGATACCGGCCTTACCTGTAGTCGATGGCTCAGGGACGCCGATTTATCCACTGCCCCCGCCAGTGGCTCCATCAGCGGCGTACCGGTTCGTGTCTTTCGATACGCCTCTTATTTCTGCGAGGGTATCATCATCGGCGACAGAGCCGGAATCCGCCGCGAGCTTCTCAGGTAATCAGTGATGCATGATTATTTTTAAAGGGTCATATATATTTTAATAATCAATTTGGCCGAATCATGTGATAGGCACAAAGAAGAAGAGAGGCCCCGTCACAGGGAAGGCTCTCGAGAAGATCGTGGGTACCGTGGGGAGGATCGTCATCGATACTGACGGGGATGGCAACATAGTATCGGGCGGGAAGTCGAGGACGTACTCCGGCCGCGTGGGAGCTCTCATTAGGGATAGAGTCCCTATGTTGTGATCAGACTGGGGCGAGGTCTCGCAGGAGGTTAAGGACATGGTCCACAACGCGATGTCGGTGAGTTTACAAAATAATATTATGTATTACATTGTTCATTTCTCGAAAAGCTAAACTAATAAACGCTTAAATGCAGGTGTGGTTTGAGGTTCCCGAGCACCTGAGGGACAGCTGGGCCGATGTTGTGCATGGGGGAAGGTACGTTGGGAAGTTAATGAAAAACAAAATTGTATGTGATATTAATAATATTTCTAATATTTTTGTTGTATCTGTAGGTACAAGGAGTGGAAGAACGAGTTGCGGACCCATTGGACTACGCACGGGAACGCACGTTCTGGTACCCCTGCTAAGTTCCAGTACAGGGAGTACGAGTGGCGTTGGCTTCTGACATTAGAATTCAACAACCCTCGTAAATAGGTATTTAAATAAATTAGTTAGTTAATTTATCATTAAGTACGTGCGTTTTAAAATATTTTACTAATAGTTTACTTTTTTCTTTGAAGGTGGTTTCCCGGGTGAACGCTCAGAACCGGCAACGCAACACAAGGAACCATCATGCCGGTTCTAGACCGTTCGCTGTCTTCATGGACGAGGCGGCCAGGGAACATCTAGAAGTCAACCAGTACGTCTATACGTACGAGAGGGCATATTCTGACTCCCAGGAGGATATTGTAAGTCACCTTACGTTTTTAAATTTTTAAATTTATGTAAAAATGTTAATTAATAATTTTTTTCCTATCCATATAGGCGAAGGTGAGAGAGGCTAGTGACGAGGTCATGAGTACCTTAGTAAGGGAGACATGGCCGGACACGCAGGAGGAAGAGATGTCCGAAGCCATGTCCCGGATCGACACTTCGGATCTGACGATTGGGGCGAGAATCATGGGCACAGCCTTCCCACCGAGAGCAAACAACTTCTACTGCTGGGGTCTAGGAAAGAGAGGCGAGGGGGTCCTGAAGACAACTCCAGGATTTCAACGAAAGGCAGCCTCAACCAGCAGCAGGACCACATCCACGATCAACAGGACAACTCAGCTAGAGTCGCAAGTTTAGAGACTACGAGAACAGCAAGCTGCTCAGGCTGCCTCGCAGGCAGCCTATATTGCCTTTCATGCCGCGCAGGCAGCCTATGTTGCCGAGATACATGCCATCCAGCAGGCCCAGCAGCAGCAGATGTTCCAGTACATGCAGGAGTTTACAGCTGCCCAGATTCATGGACTTCCGCCTCCGCCCATGCCGCTACCCCAGCCGCTGCAACCTCCGCCGCAACCTCCGCAGCAGCCCCCATTAGACGATATTAATTTAGACGATATAGAATTTATGTAGTTGATATATACTTTTATGTGTTTGATACTTTTATGTAATTGATACTTTTATGTAGTTGATATATATTTTTATGTGTTTGTTGTTGGTTATATGGAATTGTTTTGGTGTATTTTGCAGCTTGCTTGGAATGGTAATTCAGAAATTTCGGGGGTTTTTTTTACTGGAATGGACTTATAGCCGATGAAAAAAGCCTTAATTCGTCGGCTAAAGTTTTTTTTTTTTTTAAATAAGTTTTAGCTGACGAAATATGCTTTAATTCATCGGCTAAATCCCTATAAAGCCGACGAAATATACTATATTTCGTCGGCCATAGGTGTTTTATATTTTTTTATTACAACCTTTAGCCGACGAATATTTTAAATTATTCGTCGGCTAAAGTTTGGAAGATAACCGACGTCACAAAATGTCGTAAGCTAAGGTATGGACTTTAGCCGACGACATTATTTCGTCGGCTATAGTCCATACCTTAGCCGACGACATTTTGTGTGTCGTCGGCTAAAGTCATCACAGACGACCCTTTCCCGAAGACACTATAGCCGACGAAGGTTCGTCGGCTAAGATCTTAGCCGACGAATTTTTTTAACAGGCCGACGAAAATTTTTCGTCGGCTAAAGTACTTGTCCTGGTAATGTGAGTTCAATTTGACATTCAATTAACTTGTTAACATAAAAATGATTAACTTCCTTTCATTATCAATGTTTGACTCTTGAATTTCAATTGATTGGTTAATAAAAATTTTCATGAAAAGTAATTTTTAACTTTTACATTAGGGCCTTGAGTAACACAGGGCCGACCCTGGAAAATATCTCTACTTTTCGGTCATGCTATCGAATCTTCTATCCACTCTTATGTCTTTATCTAGGGAATAAGAGAATCAAATATAGTGATTCAAACATGAGAGAAACAGAGAGATAGTGGATATTCGTTGTAGAGAGAGAGAGAGAGAGAGAGAGAGAGAGAGAGAGAGAGATAGAGAGAGAGAGAGAGAGTTTGAGGCAAATTGAGAATAGAGGAAAAAAGATAGGGTTAAGGTGAGTTGAGGGTTATTCGGTGATTAAACAAAAATACTCTTTACAATTTGAATTTAATATGTTTCCGTAACGGAGCTAACGTCCCCCGTTAGCCCCAAATAGTGATCTTATGTCGGGATCAAAAAGTGGGATACCGTTTTGAAGTATTTGAAAGGTGGGATACCAAAACTTTGTTTCATTAAAAGGTCATATACTATTTGGACTTTTTTTTTCCAAAGAAGATACACCTATGTCGTAGACTCGTAGGTTTTGATTTAGAATTGAGTACTAAATCTTTATCGATTACAGATTATGTATTATCAGTGAGCTAGAGGATAACACCGTAGTTATGAAGGTCATGCATCTATTGTTTGCCTCCTTTTTGTGTTTTTTCTTTCTTCATTTCTTTTACCATTTCTTATGTCTCTAACCACTGTAGTCAATCTATGCTTGTATACCACTGATATGACGGTGATGTTGAAGTGATGTATATCATTGTTGCCTTTATATATGTGTTCCACAACATTCTTTCATTAGTTCGTATCAAAAACATTCATTCATTAAATTATTTTATCTTGTGTTTCTACAGATTTTCCGATTACTTTCAAAGTATACTTGGACGGTTGTAGTTGCTCAATTTTCTAGCTGGCATGTATTTTCAATTTTTAGTGAACTTATATTCTTGATGGCCAAAGGATAGCCAACTCTTTGTTGGAACGTATTCTTGATGGCATGCTTGATTTTTGTGCCCTCTTGACTGTCATCTCATTCCATAATTTGGGTGACTCTTAACTTACTAGTTCATTCATTTACTTATATATCACGTACAACAATCCTAATCAACAAGACTTCAAAATCTTGATGGAAGCTAATGTGTCGGTCTTTAATTCGAGTGAAGACGTCTTTCTAATATGGAATTTTTCGTCTTTTAACTTCTTGTCATCTGATTAGCTTGTTTTTTTAGATAATTGGCTGAATTGACTGAACTAATTGACATGTCTCTACTCACTAGAGAAGTCGAGCACATTTTCTTGCAAGTGTATGCAATTTCAAATGCATATGTTCTTGTAGTGATGTTACGACCCCCTAATTTAGAGTCCAGTGACTCCAGTCTGCATCTTTCTCACTTCTACTACCATGCTTCTCTAGTGAAGAGTGCACTTTAACTTATCAAAACAGATACCATGGCTTTATCCCTGTTCTTATTGGCATCCATGTGTATGCTTTCAAGTGTTCTGCTATTTCATGTCGCATGTGTTTACAGTTTCTCTTCTTTGCTGCAATCCTGTCATGATGAGGAGAGGTCTGCCTTGCTACAGTTCAAGGAAAGCTTTATCATCAATTCATCTATTTCGATCGTTGGTGCTTATCCAAAGGTTTTATCATGGAAACTGGGTGGCAAAAGTAACAATTGTTGTTCATGGGATGGTGTCCAATGTGATGAGAAGACAGGTCATGTGATTGGCCTTGATCCTAGTAGCAGTTGTCTTTATCGCTCTATCAACTCCGAGTAATGCTAGGTAAACCATCATTTAAAGATTTTTTATGTACTCCAGGTGGACCACCTCAGCATGTCTAGTGGTCCTCATTAACCAATAGATCGTTGCCATGTAGTATTTTTTAACAAGTGATAAAAAGGTAAAACAACTTAAGTAAATTCAAATATCATCAAATATATAATATAAAAAAAATATCTCTTTTCATTGCTGCAAAATCTATGAGAGTATTCAATTTCGTCTGTTTGTTTTGTTATTGATATAAATTCTAGAATCACCATGTTTGTTCCTACTTACTCTAGAAGCAATAATAGATGATTTACTTACTATAGAAGCAATAATTGATGATTTTAACTCTTGTTATTAGTTATTACTTTCAGAGCAAATCCCAGTCCAATTGCAGATTATGAGTTTGGATTAGCTATGAAACCTTGCGAGGCATCCATGAAAATCCCTTCCCTGCACTAATTTGCATGTGAGATACCCCTTAATAATCCAAAGAAACAATATATAGAGGGTCATGCCGGCCAAAACTTACATGACATGGTACGGTGTATAATGGCATTGAACCAAGAAGAGAATAGATTTGTAAACATACAATGTCAGGCAAACTTCTAGTGGAACACAGCAAATTCCAATATAAACATCACCAAAATTACACGGTTTCCACTAAAGGTTCAGTGCCTATCTATCTTTTCTGTTTCTCTAATTTATTCTTTGAGGTATTACGTACAAACCGGAATTCTACTGAGAAAGACCATTAGGACCGCCCCCAATCGGCTTTGGTTGTAGTGTTGGAATCAACTCCAACGGGGTGGCTCACAGGTCCTTCGGCCTCCAAGAACCGACTCAGTTGTTTATCTTCCAAATGTTCCTGTCAACGAGAACCCAGAAAATAAATTTCTGAAAGCAGATCTGGGTTTTTTTTTCTTGAGTAAATCTAGGTTTTTTTTTTTTTTTTTAATGTTTGTTGGGGTTTGTTTCATTTTACTTAAGTTAAAGATGTAGTAATTTTTTATCTTAATATGACTTGTTAAAAAATAACACGTGGCGACAATTTATTGGTCAAGGAGGACCAAATGTCATACCGGAGAAAAATTTCTCAACCATTTGAGGAACCACCTAGACCTCTCCTTACGTGGCAGTTGATGTGACATACTCACATCATCAAAACTTAATTTCTTATAGTCTTAAAATAAAAAAAATATTGGGTTTAAAAGATAAAATTAAGAAACTAAAACAAAAAAAGAATTATCGTAATAAAGAAAAATAAAAATATATAAGAATGAGAAATTAAGCTTTGATGACGTGAGTATGCCACATACGCTGCCACGTAAGGTGATTCACTTAACATTACTCCAATAGTAATGTTAGGTGAACCACCTAGAATCCACCTTAGATGGTAGCATGACGTGGCATAGCCACATCATTAAAGCATTATATATGTTTTATACTTTTATTTTATATTTCTATTTTCTTGATTTTAAAATTTTATCTTATAAACTCTTTTCTTTCTTCCAACAAAAGAGAAATTGTTTCTTGTAACAAAAAAAAAACTGTTTCTTTCTCATCTCTGCACAAAGTCCTTCATCAGACGTTGTTCTCATCTTCTTCTCAATCTCATCCCTTCTTTCAACATCTTCACCCCCATCTTTAATTGTTCACCCTCTCAATCAATCAGATTTTGTTTTCCTCGCAAGCATCGATGATGAGATCGTTAGTTCGGTTTTTCTTGTATATGAAATTTTGAAAACCATATAAGGTTATTCAGAAATATGACGGGGAGATCGAAGAAGAGATCGTTGAAGGTGTAAAATATGCTTGTTCAATATTGAAGAAGAGGTAAGAGCTATGGTTTTTTTTTTTTTTTCCGAAAACGATTGCTCATGATGATTTTTGTTGGAGCAAGACATAAAATCAAATCATGAAATTACAGTACTCACGAAAGGATCATATATAGCTCCAACTTTTTGATGTGGTGAAGACTACGGGATCAATTGGCAAGAGTTGCAACAATGCTATAAAGATATAAATTATAATGAGACAGTCAATGAACAATTGGACGGAGGAGGAGGGACAGAGGACTTGCTTTGGTTGAGCCTTAGAGAGTACATATCGTGGAAGAGCAGAAGATGAAGATGAAGATGATGAAGAAAACCCTATCAAAATAGGATTTAACAAAAAAATAAAGTAAATTCAAGAAAGTTAAAAGAGAAAAAAATATTACATAATTAAGGAAAATATAAACATAAAAATTAGATATTACACTTTGATATGCCACGTCATGCTACCACCTAATGTGGGCTTTAGGTGGTTCACCAAAAAGTGGTTCACCTAGCATTACTCTTACAATAACCAGTAAATGCGTCGATAGATACTATTTTGATGTAGAACGAGAATGTGCCAAATTTAGACAGAAAAAAATAAAAGTCAGCAAATGGCGAATAATCAAAAAGAATGATTTGAAAATCGGTAATTCTCGTATCATGAGGTTGCTAGCCGCTGAAATATTCAAGAAGATGTTGTTTTGGATTTTTTGGGTTTGTCGCGCAAAATCTGTTAAATTTGATTTCAAGTAACTTTTGGTCAGAACGTTCGTTTGGGACGGATGATACCTTTCCGGAATGGGAACGACGAGATCTACAAGACTCACTTTTGTGAACCCTGTCAGATTTAGGCCAAAAGATATTGTTTTATATATCTGATTCGGCATTTAGTATTATTTTAGGTTTTTAGTTTATTTTGGATTTTGTTTTCTTTTAACCTATGTGCTTTTAAGCTTGGTTGTTAGTTGCCCTAAGGTTTAGTTTCTCCTATATAAGGACCCTTAATCGGTTGTAGTCGTTAGCTTTAGATATTAATAAAACCCTTGAGTTTATCTCTGTTTGAGGGTAAATTTACACCCCCTGAATTTGTAACTATCGAACCAGTTATGTGGTTCGTCGTGGATACGATCGAGTATCTTTGAAGATATTCGTCATCGAGGCTAAATCGAGCCTACTTGGGGATCAAGACATCATGGTGACAATTCGGGTCATTATCGATATATCATTGATCCAGTAATTAATGGAGGATTGTTTGGTTACCAAGATTGAGCTATTCATGGAAGATCTCACGAAGAGGAGGAATCTGGACTTCATGTACATAAGTTACCCCGGCGATCAAGGTATGAATGATGTACGTAGTGCTATCTAAGGAAGGGTTTAATCACTTTTGATTCCTTAATTGCCAAGAAGAAGTCTAGCCGTGCATGATCTTTGATGTAATTAAGGATTACATTCCTTATATGAATGATATGGCTAGTACTTGTCCAAGGCATGCAAGTCCAACTATATTGCAATAAAAAGATTACTATCCTTAGTTGGATTGTAGGAGTATACGTCCAGACATTTCAAGAGCAATTGTATTGCTTAGAGGACTCACGGTGCTATCTAATGAATTAAGGTTTCTTTGCCTTAGTTGTATTTGAAGATATCCACGTCTATAAGATATTCGTATTTAGTTTGATACGTGAACCAATACATGCGGTTTAATTCAATAAATATCTTTTTTTCCCATTGGATAATTACTGGGGAAAATTTGCCTTGATATGCATATCATTCGTGAACCCTAGCCGCTCAGTTCCCTATACAAGGAGTTTAAGGCGAATGAGAAAAAAAAACCCTGACAATTCAACAAAACTCTGCATCACTGCAAATTGGACGCCTCCCCAGGAGCACCCAATCTACCAAAAAAGCCTCTCCAGGGAGCACCACCAAAGCCTCATCGCGAGCAAATCCCGCTTCACTCACCAGCCTCGTCTCGAGCAAAAAAGTCCACCCGTAGTCCATAAAGCCTCATCACGAGCAAAAGTCTATCCCATTGTTAGAGATTCACCTCTCTAGCAAATATCCCTTTAATTTCATTGTATTATGTTACTGAAGTAAATCCTCAGGACCCGTCCTAGATCATTGTGAAGAACCCAGCAGTAGAATCGACCGTTTTCGCTCATATTTTCTTGAAGAGAAGTCAAGAGAAGCACGCGAACCAGACAAGATCAAGACATGCACACTTCCTCAAGGTGTTGGCACACGCACCAGACGGTTGTTTGAAGGACCTAAAAATCCGACCTGACAATCTCAATTCTCTGGTGGACTCTAAATTCTCTTGTGGATTCGAGAAAACCAGACTTGTGGATTCAAGTCGTTGTTGGTGGATTCCAACTTTTATATTTCCGCTGCATCATATTCAAAGATTCAAGAAGCCTTTGCAGTCATTGATATCTCATGCAACAAATTGGAAGGAATGATTGATGAATGGTGTTGAAGTTAATGCTTTCCTTAATCAACATACTAGGAAGCAGTAGGAAATACTTAGTTGCAGGGAAGCTGAAGTCCTTACTGCAGCGAGATATTTCTCCCTCTTGGTTTACTGTTTTCTCCTCCCCTAGTCTAGATATTTTGTTATGTAAAGTACAATTATAATCTAGTTAATTAGTTGTTTCTAAGATATTTTGTAGGTTTTGTTGCACCCTATATAAGGGTATTAGTGGAAAAAACCTCTTAGGCGACAGACTAGTGTTCCGTCGCCTAGGTGGTAGCTTAGAAGACGGAAAATTTACTAAGGCGAAGAAATCATTTTTATAAAAAAAAAAAAAACAAAAAAATTATTCACTTAGGCGACGGAAACGTATTCCGTCGTCTGAGATTGATTTAAACGACGGAATTATTATTTAAAAAAATAAAAATAAAATTATTAATATCTTAAGCGACGAAAGTATAACTTTTTGTTGCCTAGGTACCGAAATTTTTAGCGGCTCATTTTCCTCCAAAAATTTCAGAAAAATTTGAACCAAAATTTTCAAACTTTCCTTATATATTCTCTCTCCCTCCTCTCATCTACCCAGTTTCCACGCATACCTCTGTCTCTCATTCTTCTTCCCTCTGCCTCACCTTCTTCCCTCTGCTTTTCCTTCTTCTTCACCCTCTGCCTCACCTTCTTCTTCCCTCTGCCTCTCTTTCTTCTTCCCTCTGCCTCTCCTTCTTCTTCGCCCTCTGCCTCTCTTTCTTCTTCCCTCTGCCTCACCTTCTTCGCTCTCTACCTCTCCTTCTTCTTCGCTTCCTGCCTCTCCTTGGCGCTTTCTCTGACAGCGGACTCCGGAGTCCGCGCCCCCTTTGTGCAAGCGGACTCCAGAGTCCGCGCGCCCTTTATGCAAGCGGACTCAGCGTGCCCTTCCCTGCCAGTGGAGTCCGCGCACCTTCTGTGCCAGCAGACTCCGCACCCTTCTCTGCCAGCGGAGTCCGGATGCTTACATGCAACTGGACTCCGCGCCCATGTTAATTTTTTTAATAATTTTTTTTTCACTTTAGCGACGGAATCCAGTAATTCCGTCGCCTAGGGAAAAAATAATTTTTTTTGTCATTAAACAATATTAGTCGCCTAAGTACTTAGGAGACGGAAAACTTCCGTCTTCGAAGTACTTAGGCGACAGAAACAGTTCCGTCGCCTTAGTAATTTTGACTCGACATAAATCAATTTTTCGTCGCCCAGACACCTTCCTCACTCCACTTAGGCGACGGATCTTAGGAGACGAATTTTGTTACTTAGGCAACAGAATAGTTTCGTCGCCTAAGAGCTTTTTTCCAGTAGTTTGTTGTGTAATCTTTAAGAATTCCAGAAGTAAGAAAAAGAGGTTGCTAAAGTTTTGCTTCAACTTCATCTGTGTTTTCTTCTGCCTCATTTGCTACAGCAAATTGATCTTGATCATATTTTGTTCAAAATACAAAGTAGAGGCTCAAATTCTAACATGGTATTAGAGCCCTGTTGATCAATATCAACTGGGGTGTACCATCTGTTAGATCAAGACAAAAAAAATAAACACTTTTCTTTAGTTTTCTGTTACTGCAATGACTACAACAGAAAATGGTTAAGAAGTTAGAGTTCCTATCTTCTTAGGAGAGAACTTTTATTTCTGGATTATTAAGATGGAAACCATGTTCATATCACGTGATCTATTGAGCTATGTGAATGAAGGCTATGTAGTTCCAGCAGCTGAAGGGATGACAAATGCTCAAAGAACTAAGCTGAAGGCAAATATCAAGAAAGATGCAAAAGCTCTTGGTATTTTGCAAACCGCAGTCACAGATGCTATCTTTCCAAGAATTGCAAATGAGAGAATAGCCAAAGGAGCTTGGAATGTTCTAAAGGTGGAGTTCAAAGGCTTAGATAATGTGAGAGCTGTTAAAGTTCAATCCTTAAGGAGAGATTTTGAATATACTAGAATGAATGAAACTGAGCTTTTAAGTGATTATTGTACTAGATTGACTGATTTAGTTAACCATATGAAAACCTTTGCTAAACCTATACTTGAAAAGAGAGTAGTACAGAAGATCATTATGAGTTTGAATAGGAAGTATGATGCTATAGCAAGTATTATAGAGGAGACTATGGATATAGACACTTTTGGTGTGCAGGATTTAATGGGGACACTTAAGGCTTTTGATCAGAGGTTGATGAGTCATGATGAACCAACAGTTAAAGCTTTTCAAACACTAAGCCTAAACACAAGAAGTAGTGAGCCATCTAGTTCAAATTCCAATCAGAAAAAGAACTGGAAAAGAAAAGGCAAGAAGTGGGAGGGTAGATCAGATCAGTTAGGAAAAAAGAAAAAATGAAGGAGGTAGTAGTTCAAATTATTCGAAGTGTTTAATCTATGATAAGATGCATATAGGTGAATGTTGGTTTAAGGGGAAACCAAAATGTTCAATTTGTAACAAGTTCGGCCATGTCAAGAAAGATTGTGACTACAAGGGAAATCAACTAGCTAGCTGTAGTGTAGCACAAAATGATACTAGTATGTTCTGTGTCACTTATGCTGCAATCACTGCAGTAAATGAGAATGTGTGGCTTGTTGATAGTGCTTGCAGTAATCATATGACTACAAATGCCAACTTTCTTTATGACATTGACTACAACAACATTACAAATGCGAAGATGGAAAATGGAATGTTGGTGGATACAAAAGGCAAAGGAAGTGTTGCTGTTGAAACCAAAAATGGAAAAATGTTCATCGGAGATGTAATGCTTGTTCCAAATATTGATTCAAATTTGCTAAGTGTTGGAAAACTTGTTGGGCATAAATATCACCTGCATTTTGGTGATGACTCTTGTGAAATCTTTGAGAGAGGGAGTAGCAAGAAGTTGATGGTGGAAGTTGAAATGAAGAGGAACATAAGTTTTCGTCTAACTCTCAAGTATGCAACTGAGAGTGCAAGAAAAATGGAGCTGCATGAAGATCCTTGGCTCTGGCATCAAAGACTTGGACATTTAAATTTTCAAAGTTTGAAGCTGCTGCATCAGAATGAAATGCTGTAGGGATTGCCAAAAATCAAAGAAGTTGTTGAAGTGTGTAAAGGATGTGCACTTGGAAAGCAACACATTATCTCATTTCTAAAAGGGAAGGCATGGAGAGCAAAAACACCACTAGAGTTGGTCCATTTTGATGTCTGTGGTCCTATGAAAACAATTATTGAGGGAGGTAACAGATATTCCTACATTCATTGATGATTGTTCAAGAATGACTTGGGTTTATTTTTCTGAGGCAAAAATCTGATGTGTTCATGAAGTTTCAAGCTATGGTAGAGAGACAATTTGATCTCAAAATCAAGAAGCTTAGATCAGATAGAGGTGATGATTACACATCAAATGAGTTTGGAGATTTTTGTGCAGATATTGGTTTGGAAAGGAAGCTTACAGTAAGCTACACATCGCAGCAAAATGGGGTAGCTGAAAGAAGAAATAGAACAATCGTTGAAATGGCGAAGTCTATGCTGCATGCCAAAAAAGTGCCTCTAGAATACTGGGGAGAAGCAGTTAATATTGCGGTGTATTTGATGAACATATATCCAACTACTTCAATGCAAGGAATGACACCATTTGAAGCATGGAGTGGAAGAAAGCCAAGTGTTAATAACTTGAGGGTGTTTGGTTCAATCTGCTATGCACATATCCCAAAGGTGTTAAGGAAGAAGCTTGATGAATCAAGTGAGAAGTTTGTGTTCATGGGATACAGCTTGCACACAAAGGGCTATATGCTCTATAATCTAAAAAAGAAGAAAATTGTTATATGTAAAGATGTTCTCTTCAGTAAGAATTCATCTTGGGATTGGAATCAAGGTTCAGTCCTGCAACAATGTGTGTCAGATAATGCTGTTCAAGATGAAGATGTTCCAGAAGAGTTGGAACTTAATCCACCGCAACAAAATCCACCTCACAGTCCTGAACAACCCTCACCAACATATTCAAATGCTCAATCTACACCAAGCTTAACACCAATAAGGATGAGAAACTTGAATGAAGTGTATGAAAGCTGTAATGCATGCTTATTTGAGCCTGAAAGATTTGAAGAAGCTGTGAAAGAAGATGACTGGCGGACTGCGATGAAAGAGGAAATTGATGTGATTGTGAAAAACAACACATGGGAGCTTGTTGATAAACCAGACAACAAGGATGTCATTGGTTTGAAGTGGATTTACAAAACCAACCTAAATGCAGATGGATCTGTGCAAAGAAACAAAGCAAGATTTGTGGCAAAAGGGTATTCACAAATACCTGGAGTTGATTTCAATGAAACTTTTGCATCAGTTGCAAGGCATGAGACAATTAGAGGTCTGATTTCCATTGCAGCACAAAAGGCTGGTTTGTGCACCAGCTAGATGTTAAATCGGCGTTTCTAAATGGAGTGCTGAAAGAAGAGGTATTTTTGGAGAAACCACAATGTTTCATCATCAAGGGTAAAGAGCAGACAATTTATAAGTTGAAGAAGGCTCCTTTATGGTTTGAAACAAGCCTCAAGAGCTTGGTACGGTGAGATCGATTCTTATTTCAAAGAAAGAGGGTTTCAAAGGAGTGAAAATGAACCTACTCTCTACACCAAACTGAAGGTAAATCAAGCATACTTATTGTCTCCTTATATGTTGATGATTTGGTATTTACTGGAAGTTGTTAAAAGATGATTTCAAATTTCAAGTCTGATATGATGAGGAAATATGAAATGAGTGATTTGAGAATCTTGCATTATTTTCTGAGAATTGAAATTGTTCAAGTAGTGGATGGAATCTTCATTACTCAGAAGAAATATGCAAAGACAATTCTAGAGAAGTTCAAAATGCTTGGTTGCAATGCTGTTGCAACACCTCTAGTTGTCAATGAAATTTTTTCAAAAGAAGATGGAAGTGGTAAAGCTAATGAGAGTTTATATAGAAGTTTAGTGGGAAGTTTGCTTTACTTGACAACAACAAGACCTAATATCATGTATGCTGCAAGTTTGATGTCCAGATTTATGCACAATCCTACCAAGATTCACTATGGAGCTGCAAGGAGAATCCTTATATACATTCAAGGTACAATGAACTTTGGAATTCTGTATGAGAGGAATGTGGAACCAAAACTCTTTGGCTTTTGTGATAGTGATTGGGGAGGTAGTGTTGATGATTTAAAAAGCATATCTGGATATTACTTTACACTTGGAACTGATGTATTCTCTTGGGCTTCAAAGAAGCAAAAAGCAGTAGTCTTGTCTACAATTGAAGCAGAGTATGTATCTACATCAATAGCCACTTCACAAGCAATTTGGCTCAGAAGAGTCATTGAAGACTTTGGTGAGAAGCAAGCATCTGCAACAACCATTCTCAATGATAACAAGTCTGTAATTTCCATGAGCAAGAACCCTGTGTATCACAGTAGGGAAAAACATATTGATCTGGTCTACATCAGAGATGCAGTTGAGGAGAATGAGATTGATCTGGTCTACTGTAATACAAATGACCAAGTTGCAGATATCTTCACCAAAGCTCTACCAAGAGAGAGGTTTGAATACCTCAGAGGCTTGCTAGGAGTGTAGAAGCAAAGCATTAAGAGGGAGTGTTGAAGTTAATCCTTTTCTTAGTCAACATACTAGGAAGCAGCAAGAACTACTTAGCTGCAGGGAAGCTGAAGTCCTTACCGCAGTGACTCACTGCAACGAGATATTTCTCCCTTGTTTTCTCCTCACCTAATTTAGATATTTTGTTGTATGTAAAGTATAATTATAATCTAGTTATTTAGGTGTTTCTAAGATATTTTGTAGGTTATGTTGCACCCTATATAAGGGTAAATTTGTTGTGTAATCTTTAAGAATTCCAGAAATAAGAAAAAGAGGCTACTAAAGTTTTGCTTCAACTTCATCTGTGTTTTCTTCTACCTCATTTGCTACAGCAAATTGATCTTGATCATATTTTGTTCAAAATACAAAGTAAAGGTAGAGGCTCATATTTTGGATTAGGAATCTAAAGGGGCTTTGCTCACTGAATGTATCCAACAACCTTCTTACCGGTGCGATCCCATCATCTTTGGGGAACTTAACACAGCTTGAATCATTAGACCTTTCAAATAACCAGCTCTCAAGAGAGATCCCACAACAATTTGTGCAGCTAACATTCCTTGCAGAGTTCGATGTCTCTCACAACAATCTCACAGGTCATATACCGAGTGGAACCCAACTCGGGGGGTTTAATGTCACTTCTTATGAGGGAAACACCGACCTGTGTGGATATCCTGATAAGAGCATAAAATGTGATGATTTTATAGTTTAACTTATGCATCTAACTTGGCTATTTTTCTTAAAAAAAAATCGTTTTAACTTTGTTATCTTCTTTGGTACTTCGTGGAGCAAGATAATGCAAATATATGTTCAAGTGATGCAAGCAAGGCTTCCAATACGAAGTAGAGATGTCAAGGATGGATTTTGATCATTCACATGGTCAAAAATATCAAGGAATGTCGATGGAACCACTTCACCAAAACAGAAACTGCAAACACAAAAAGCTGAAAACTGGTTTCTGCTTATTTTCTCCGGTTTTCAAGGTCTATTTTCATGCGGTTCCGAGAATGTGTTCACCAAGGTGACTGCCCAGATTTGTAGAGGAGCATTTTTAGATCAATTTGGACTCAAGAATAATCCAAATCGGTGATGGAATCTAGGATTTATGAAGCGTCAAAGTTGGACAGAAAATCAACAGTTCCGAGAAAGCTGTGCAGCAGTCAAGTTCGAGGCAGTGTTGGGGCTGTATTCTGAGAAGCTTTCTTGGGGGTTTTTGCACGATTTTAAAGAGTGATATCAACACTATAATTTGACCAAAAGCCAAGCCCAGATTATATGTGGAAGACATTTAAAAGATAGCCCAAACATTGACCATAGTCAAAGAAGGAAACATAGTCTGAAAATGAAGTTTTAAAGACTTGGAGACTACTTAAAGCAAAACCCTAATACCAGAATGACTCTAAGCCATCATACTACAAGATAGTCTTCACGTTGCTGCATCGCACAAGATTCCATCAAGGGGAAGTCGCCAAGATCATCGTCAACTCCTTCCATTCACAGTTTTCTTTAATTTTCGAAGTTTATTTTTTCTGTCTGATTTCTACAACGATGTGTGGCTAGTTTATCATAGTTAGGGGTGGAGGTTTGAAGCCCCGAATTATGCAATAAACTTTGTTTTACAACCTTGATTTCATAATTGCTTAGTTATGGATTGTCTGTTTGGTTTTGGTTTATAGATAACTATTGCTTGTTTATGTTCATAGATGCATACATAGAACATTATGAACTTGTGAGTGGGGCTAGAATTAGGTTTTTTAATCTCTTAAACGGTTAATACGACTTAATTCAAGGTAGTAAAACCTATAGGACAATAGGTGAAACCAAATAGAGAGACTTGCATGCTAGGTAGGTTTTCCACACTAGTTTTGCATACTTGTTCAATCACTTCCATTGCTCTTAATGCTTAGAATAATTTGTTGATAGGATAGGGTCAATACCTTGATTGGTTATTCTAAAGGCTTAGTAACGGTGCGTTCATCTTGCTTAAGTAGTTAAGGAAAGTAGTAAGAATTTACGCAGTGCGTTCACAGTTTATTCTTGATTGAACTTTTTCATGACTTGGTAATTGGAATCTTGGTTGTGTGGCCTTTGTTTTGCAGCATATTCGGTGGTGAATATCCTAAATCCCTAACCTCTTCTCTATCATATATTTCTCAAACTACAAATCAAACTAATTTTCTTATTCTTCTGTCTTCTGTTTTAGTGATTTATTTAGTATAGTAAACGAACTCCAAATCCCCTCCAATTTTGTGTGCCTGTTCTTCTGTGTGTCTAAATTTTCATAATTTTCTGAGTAGTGTAGGTTAGATAGTTAATTATATTTTCGTCTGATGTTCGTTACGAACAGTAGACACTTTTGTGACATTATTTGTGTTGTGCAAAATTAAATACCCTCAATCTCTGGCAATGAAAGATCCTTGCTTCTTTATACTACAACTGACAATCTTTTGCAAGGTTAAATTGTGAGGCTATTTTAGCCGTACCAGATCCATTGCCAAAGAAATGTGGGAACTCTAATACCCTGGATCAAGTGCCACTTTCTGGGAGGAGAAGAAAACAATTCAGGGGCCGAAACTGAGTTTGATTGGATTTTTGTGCTGGCCGGATATGGAAGTGGAGTGGTGATAGGAGTATGTAATGACAAGGAGACCTGCAATTCACGTACTTGCAGAGATAGCAATGACAAGGAGACCTGGGATGTTTCTTGAGATAGTTGGAACACTGAGGCCTGAGCAGACTAATGCAAAGCATCACAAGCCGGAAGAGGTTTGAACGTTGAAAATGATGACTATGCATATATTGTTGTGTTTTATTCTTTCTTCTTTTCCGTCTATATTTGGTATGTACGTATCTGTTTTCTCTTTGTAATTTTTATAATGGATGAATCACCTACAACCTCAATCTGCTTATTACATCAAAGAAATAAGATATTAGATCAGCTAGTAATGCAAATAGAAGTTATTACATAATGTTGGATGTGTGAATAACCTTGCAAGCTGGTTGTGCCAAAGAACCATTGTGTCTGGTTGGGTCAAAGAACTAGAAAGTTAAGACTGATAGTGTTGTAGTACCAGTATATTAAGTTCAATTTCTCTGTTGTAGAGCTACATGAATTAAATATGGAGTGTTTCGCTAGGCGAACTGGACTTCGCTAGGCAAATTAGACTTCGCGAGGCAAACTTGATTGCGCGAGGTGAAACGGACTTCGCATAGAAGTAAACAGTGGCGAGGTGAAGTGACTTCGCATAAAAGTAAACAGTGGCGAGGCAAGCTCCGCGCGAGTAGATTTACATAAAGGCGAGGTGAGATGGCCCCGCAGAGGGAACTTCGCGAAGAAGCTAGATGACAGAGTTCGCATGCATGCGGAGATATACGTCAAAGATAAGTCGTTCGCGAAGTGGGACCAGAAATCACCCCTTGCTTGGAAATCAAAGTGCCTCGCGAGATACCTTCCATATCCGCGAGATGGCTCGCCCCTTGCTAAGGATCTTGATCAAAACAGGACATTCAATCCAAAACGATCTGGGCATATCTAAATCTTAAGATTTGATTAATTTGATTATGTTAAAATCAACAAGTAAATCAATCAGTTAAGATTCATTTATTCGATTAAGGAAATATTATTGATTCAGAATCTTCATTACTTGCTTTAAGTGGAGGCATGTTAACACTATAAATACCCCCTCTCATATCAAGAGGAGGGAGCGAAACCAAGGAGCATAAACAGAAGCAACGAACTAGAGAGAGAGAAATCCCTCCGCGAGCTCAGAAGTCTCCCTTAAACCCTTGAAGAACTGTCAAGCTCCCCAAATAGCCAGTTCTTCACTAAACCCTTGAAGAACTATCAAGCTCCCCAGATAGCCATGCCAGTTCTTCACTAAACCCAAATCCAAATCCCAAATACTTGTTACGTGATCAACCTGCGTAACCCTCAAGAACAAGTGCTTGTCACCCTTGAGTTAAACCTATATTCGGAGATAGAATCAGAGGAATTCACAAAGATTGTAACCCTCATTCGCATTGATTAAATTAAATTATTCCTTGTACACGTGTTGTTCTGTTATTTGTTGCAGATATTTTCGTGTTTACAATAAGAATACTAGTGTTCAAGTGGAATGACGTGAATTGTCGTGGTTTGTCCCCACTAAGTCTCATCTTGATCCCAAATGCTTAAAGTGTTAAAGTGACGAGATCACATGCTGCAAATATGTCTGCAAGGATTGATGTCCTACAAAAGGACATGGCGCGACCAAAAGGTGTTGGTCTTGCCATCACCATAGATGGTGAAATGGTGACGTCATATAGTGGCAAAATTGGTGTCACAAGGCCGTGTGGCTCCCCATAAGGAGGGGGGCCCTTAGGTTTGATACTTTCTTGCACTAGGAAGAAAGCGAGCTTGGCACAACCTGATATATTGATCAATGATACTCAAATCCGTCTCATGAAGTCTGAATTGTGATTATCGTTGGGGGACGCCTCAATGTCAAATCCAATCCATATAGAGATCTCTACAAGTATTACACTAGTACACATGAGGACGTGGGATAATGAATCTACTATCGAATCACCTTTCGTTGATGGATATTAACTTAGTTGATTGGCCTAATGGAAAGATGCGATCCAGCATTAACAAAGAGATAGGTCATTGGGCAGGTGATGTCAACACCGCAAGCTAAACCTTATCAACTATGTCTTTGTTAGATAGCGTAGTGAGAACAAGAGCTTAGACTCACCTTATGGCGCAAGGTCTCTCACTAACACGCACTGAGATCGACTACAATGAGATATATATATGCTCTCGTAATGGATGTTATTGAACTCCACTACTTTGTCAGTTTGGTAGTTTCCGAATAACTGAACATGCAGCCTATGAATGTGGTCATAATAATATCTCTATGGGATCAGAGATATACATGAAGGTCTTAAACGAACTTCATTCATCCGAATCAAGTGGCTCCAGACCACAGGAGCACGCATTTGTTAAAGGAATTGAAACGCACATGGACTCTACTTGATTTGGAAGCAGTGATATGGTGAATTATGTCTTTGCGTGTTTATTCTGGATTTACATGGACTCTTGATGGATCAAGAGATGCCCATACGTATCAACATCGAAAGAAAAAGATCTTGGGAAGACACGGTCTCAAAAAGGTAATCGATGACTGTATTGATGATGATTTTCCATCAATTGGCTTAGACACTCTATAACTAGTGAGGCATACATATACTCCCATGATTAGTTAAAGTCTTTGCTCTAAAGAGAGATCAGTTGTTTTGTCTAAAGAAAGATGACAAATATGTGTTAAGAGATAGAGTTCTCATCTAAGTACAATAAGAAGCATCAATGTACTCAACACAATACGAAAGACTTGACATCTCATTCGCTATGAAAAGTGTAAAAGCTAAGTGTAGCTATGTGCCCAAGCAATGTCAATGTAATGGCAGTAACTCATTTTTCAATACTTAATGGTATGAAAGGTTGAGCCTTATTCTATCCCTACATAAGAAAAACACATCAAAAGCGAAATCAGAATCTGCCAAGTTTCGTAGGTCAAATTCCACGGGACATATATGAAATATCACTCACTGGAAAATGATGAAATTGGTACCATTGGAAAGGTCTATGTGTCTAATTTTCAAGGGCACCAACCATTTGATCATAGCTATCATATTGAGTGAGTTATGGCCATTTTCGTAAAGTAGGATGAATCTGTCCGAGAATCTGATTTTGGCAAAACAATCAACTTTGACAGAACTTTGTGAACATCTCTTGATGAACCAGAATGTGTGTAATATATGGCTGGAAAGCTAAATGATTCTAGTTTCCAAAACCGTTTATGGTTTGTTCATATGTATTTCCTAGAGGAAGTTACGGCTGTTCTAGTAACTGAGGTCATGCTGCACGGAAATTTGATTTCCTGCACGAACTTATGTTTTGAGTTCACAAGTGGCCTTCCCTTCAAGATCTAACTGGAAAAGATCATGTTTGAGGACAATACAGTATGATTTAGTTAATCATTACCTAATGCCACATTTGAAGACATGTTAAAGAGCATGGTCATGCTAAGTTGTTGAAACTTCCGTAATTAGTAAGAATCAGGAAGAACCCTATGATTGATATAAAGATCAGGGGGAGGTGCGAACTTCAGGGGGAGTCTAGCACATACATACATGTCACTATCAAATGTGAAGGGTGCGTTATACTCTTTTTCTCCTACGATCAAGGTTCAGTTTTTCTCCCACAGGGTTTTTATGACTTGACGATGTTTTTGATGAGGCAACAGATCAGCACCATCAGCATATCAGCGCGCGGCATAAAAGGGAGTGTTCTATGATATTCTGTATCTTTCTAGATATTCTTTATATGTGCCTTGACCTTATGCTAATAGGATATGTAGTTTGACTAGATCTATGTATTCTTTTTCCTTACCTAATTGATATTGTGTAATTCCCTATATAAAGGCCTCGTATAAATGAATAAGATATCATCTTTCACGATTCTCTTGCTATCTCTTTGTCTCTACACTTTATCTTTCATCAAAAACTTAATATATCAAAATTTATAAGGAGCAAAAGTTCTTATACCATTCCGACGAATTTCTCATGTCACAAAGATATTTCTTTTGGTATCAAAAGATTTTTTTTTTAATAAAAGACCCGTGCGCTGACCTTAAGGTTTAATTAATGAATCAATGAAAGCATGAAACTACTAGATACAAAAGAATTAATTTAACGAAATTTTGAATAACAAGGGTAAAATAGGAAGAAGAAAGTACACAAGAATAAAAATGAACAAATGGGAGCAATATTTGGGTCGAAATAGAGGCAGCCTTTGCTGTTGCTCAGAAATTCCACAATTTCCAAATCTGTGCCACAATCTCTTCCCCTAAATCGAAACCCAAGCTCTAGCTTACCTTTGCAGAGATGGACATGGAGCAAAAGCAAGAGGAGCTCATCGATCACTTCGTCAAGCAAGCCTCGTCTCTCACCGGCGCCGCCCTCGCCTCCCTCGTTTCCGAGGTCACCTCCCACCCTTCTCTCTTCGCCTTCTCCGAGATTCTTTCCGTCCCTTCCCTTCTCCAGGTTCTCGCTTCTTCCTTCCTCGATTTCTCTTTCCGCCTTCAAATTTCTTCAAAATTTTACTTAGAAACTCAAATTTCAGTGCAAGATTTTCAATCCTGTGGACATGACATCACCAATGGATGCGGTAGAATATGATGTCTCGAAATTATTACTCTTTGTTTGGATTAGGTGATTGATATGAGCTATAGTGTCGAAATCGGATTGTTGTGTAGCCTAAGAGACTTTGGATTGTTTTTCTCTTGTTGTTGTTATTATGTGGATTCTTGTGTGCATTTTGTTCTGATGACACTGGATTTTTGTGCAGCTTGAAGGAACAGAGAATTCTGTGTACCTGGATGTGCTTCGTCTGTTTGCACACGGCACATGGAGTGATTACAAGAGTGAGTATGCTAACCATGCTTCGTTTTGTGTCTCCCTACTTTATTCTTGGCTGGATTACTTTTGATAGTTTTGTACTGGAATCATTGATGTTCCTTTTGTACTTGTATGGCTGAGATGAAATAGCAAGTAATATAATAGATTCTAAGCCCTATACCTTAGATGGTACTTTGCACCTTATTCAGCTGTTTATGTCACAAAACTACGTTATTTAGTGAAATCTTGTGATGGTCTTTATGCTACATGAGCTGCCACATAAGGTGACAGATATAGGTAGGATGCGAATAGGTGGTTCATCTAAGGTTATTTTATTTTTCAGTGAATGCAAGTTAGATAGCACTGATCAGGCTCAAAATACTATCGGCATATTGCAAATCATCCTTTGGTCATGTATATCGATGTAATGAAATAATGAGCACCAAAAATCATCATCTATAATAGGCCATGATATACATCTGTACATGCACGTGTGTGTGGCTGTGTGTTAGTTTCAGGCGCTGACAGTTTGTCGTTGGAACAGTGGCTCTACTTTGTTTGATTTTATTTTTATCTTTACATTTCCAACACTTGTACTAGTTGCAGGGATGAGAAATACAAATAACCAGCCAACTATATACTGCCTTAAAGATACTTTACCTTCCCACACAGAAAGCCCATTTTTAGTGGCAACCCAATTCATCACTCTGTTGAATACTGGACCATGATTACTCTTGTATTACGTTTTTCTTTTGAAATGCATAGAGAACTATTTGTCTTCCATTTCTCGTATTATGTATTTATTTAAGCCTCCAAGCATATTGTGATTGGGTGTCAGAAACTGAGACAATGTTGATTTGTAGGTAATGCCGGTCGTCTTCCACAATTGGTCCCTGATCAAGCACTGAAGCTAAAGCAGTTAACTGTGCTTACACTTGCGGAGACAAACAAGGCATGATTCTTAATCATAATCCCCTTCTTCTGTTTCTTTTTTTTCAGAAGTTGTAGATGATTCACTTGTCTAATTTTACAGAGTTGTTACTGCTATATTTTTTGAATATGATTACTGGAAGCCTGTACTTCTGCACTTAATACTACTCATGCTTTATAATGTCATTATTTAAAGTACAAGTAAAAGAAACAAGTATTTGGAAGGGCAAGTAACCTACTTTAGGCAAGTTCCATAGTTAGTCATACGAGCAAACTTGTATAGTTATCATCAGCACTTTCAGGTCTCTCATATTGCCTTCTGCATACATATATATTTTTTTTAATATTCTTGAGGGTTGTTCCAGGTACTACCATATGATCAGCTAATGCAACAGTTAGATGTTGCAAATGTACGTGAACTCGAGGATTTTCTCATTAATGAGTGCATGTATGCGGTAAGTATTCTTTCTTTCTTCTACCTTAATTTGTCACCATACTAAATTGAATCATATTTTAATGGACCTGAAACAAACAGAATGTATCCAAAAAAAAAAACCAATATAACCTTCGGTTCTGACAGCACGAGTAAGTCTGGTTTCTAGATATTTGTAATGTATTAATGAGTAAATCACGCATTACTGATGGATTGGAACCAATGGATCTAATATCTTTACAAAAAGATAACTTGATTTACACTCTTGCTTGGTATTTTAGATAACCTTTTGAACATAACACAATGTTATGTGGATGGTATATACATCTGCATATTCTTTTCCCTTGGGGTGAAGGGTGATCATTTTTGGAGATTTCGATCAGTTTGTCTAAAGAGTGTAGTCAAACATGTGCTGATTATTATATTGTTTGATTTCTTTCAGGGCATAGTAAGGGGAAAGTTGGACCAGTTAAGAAAATGCTTTGAGGTTGGAGATTTGTGTTGCTTTCAGATTTATTTTCTCCTTGTTTTTGTTCTCACTTCCCCCTCCTTTCCTCTTTTGTTTTGTTTTGGTCTGTTTACATGATGAAGTATATAATTTTTTATCTTGGAAACTGTAGGTCCAATTTGCTGCAGGGAGAGATCTGAGACCTGAACAACTTGGGAGTATGATCGAGACACTATCAAATTGGTAACGGTTCTGATTTTTACAAGTGTAGTTACTCTAGCTATATTAGGTTGTGTATTAGTATACCTTTGTGGAACAATGGCTAAATAAGGATGTGGTCTCTGCCATGTATGTATAGTAAAAGTATTATAAAAAAAGCAATGTCTGGCCCTAAATGGATTGCAGGATAGTTTCATAACATTTGAGGTGTCAATCTCATGTATGGTGCTTCTCTTACCTTTTTGCCAATTACCTTTACTTGGCACTAGATTAAGTGATTAACCTTGTTTTTGCCAACTGAAATGGAAAATGAACTGCTCCCACTGTTGATGTGGTATTATATTCATGTTAACAAATCTCATGGCCTCGAGTATTTGGTTCTTTTTCTGTTGCATCTATCATTTGTAAAATATCTTCTTGACATGTAAACTGCTTATGGCGGAAAACATAGGTTGGTTACGTCAGATAACCTTCTTATCTCAATTCAAGAGAAGATGAGCTGGGCTGATAAAATGTCTGTACTGAACAAGAAGCATAAAAAGGAAATTGAAGACAAGGTTGAAGAAGTAAAGAGAACATATTCTTTGAAGGTCAGTTTAATCCATTTTTATTTTATATAGCTTCTGCAGTTATCAGGGAACCTAACAAGTGTAGAAGTTGCATCTGAGGTTTATATTGAAGTGTTGTATGTATGTATATCAGGTGTGCGCATTTATGCTTTTGTAATGAATCATTTAAAGATGGATGAACACATCAGAAAGGGGGGAACAAACAGAGGAAGGTAGAGGAAAGAGTGTTAGAAGGGCTGAGAGGGGTTTAGGAGTTGGTTCTGTTTGTTGTACTGGGTGGGATACCTTGTTTTATGCTTTGCTTTTCAATATTTTCATTTCAGAAGCTCTGGTTTGAGGATAGTTTTAAATATTAGAAGCCATGGGTAACTGCCATCCATTTTGCAATTTGCAGCATGGTCACTCGTGTGTGCATGCATATGTGAGTTTGTTTGTATGATGATGGAGGGCAATAGAGGTTAGGAAAGACATTATGTTCGCTTCGGAGTGGTTTCTGTTCAAAGGTTTATTAACCTTTATATTGATTGGTGGACTTATGCAAATCTGTGCCTTTTGTTGTTATCTAGTTTGGTTATAGCTGTTAGAGTTCAGGTAGAAATATAATTAGGTTATCATAATCTACATATTTGAATATAAGGTGGTAATTAGTTAATGGGTTCTATTTTTCATTCCCACTTCACATGCAAGTCTTATGTATATAAATTGGGATATGTTGGTCGATGTGTCTTACTTACGTTGTGGCAGAAGTTCCACCCTGTAAGCAGGCCGACAATGACTTCCGGGGGAATGAGGAGATATACTCCGAACCTGGTGGAGTGATGGACTATGAGGAAGACCGAAGTCGTCCAAAGAGGTAATTCAATACACCTTCGTGCTTATTCTTATCAAATGAATTGCACCATCTCTGATTCTCTCTTACACAGCGTCAACTTTATTATTAGTTTATTCCTGTTCCTGAAATTTGGTAGAGATTCCAAATTCAGTGTCTCCTTCCCGTGTTGATGAATAAGGGGAAAAAAAAACTATAATGTAACATTCACTACTGTTGCAGGAGACGTCATCCGATATATAGATGAGAGTTGAGAGGTGGTAGAAGGAAGTGTATGGGCAAGTATTAAAGCCTAGTTTTTTGTTCATGACATTCCCAGACCTGTTGATGTCTCCTCTTTGTGACCACAATCTCAGAAATTGAACGTTTGTTCTTTATACTATTTACCCTGTCTTGAGCCCCTTACTATGCCAATTGAAGTGTAATGCTACCACAACTGTAATGCTAAATTTCGTGATGAAATGTTTCGTTGTACTGCTTTTGTCAGGCATTTTTTATCTTAATTCATTTATTGAAGCACAACCAATATTAGGAGCTGCAACACCGGAAATTGTCAGATATATGATATGTCCAACTGTCCACTCAACCCATCCAAATTATTCAAGATAAAACGGAAATTTATGCCAATTCTCACGGCTAGTAATGTAGTAGTAATAGCAACAACAAATAAATTTGAATCGACTAATCTGAGTTGTGAAAAGCGTTGCATTTTTCAGCTAGAATGTACTTGGAGGTAATGGACTTCTTTTTGAATCAAAATGGCGACTCCTTTATCAAGCATAGTTAGCTAATCAAAAGTTACACATATCTGCTGCTATAGCAACTCGAAAGGTTTTGAAAAGGAAAAAACGTCTTGTTCCAATGAACAAGCATAATCTGCCATAGTATGGGCAGCACCATTCCCTCGTCCATTGACCCAGGAAACTCTCTATATTCCTTGCTGAAATTAGAGATGCACTTAATCCTCATAGAGCCTCCCTAACACAAAAGTGTTTGTAGACCCTAGAATTAGCATCCGACTAAGACTAACTAGTCGATTATATGGGGTTTTGGGTTATCCGATTAAAAGTGTTTGTACCAACTTCATCTTCAAATTATTAAGAGATCCAATCGCTCTTTCATCTTCATTTTCCTATGCTGTATGTGCTTGTATCAATCGCAGTATGCAGTTGCTATAAAAAAAAAAAATTTGCAGTATCCAGTTGCAGTTCAAAGATGCTACCCAGTTGCATGATGGAGACTACATCGACTACTAAGTAAACAATGCAACATCACACAATTATTACCCTGCAAATGTCATCGTTAGTATAGAATAAGTAGGGATCGTTCAGTCTGGGAATGTCAAAAGGTGAATTGAACTTATAAGTGCTAATACATATTCACATAATACACATAGAAATTGGGGGGGGGGGGGGGTCTTGGAAAGATTTATCTAACTAAAACTATTGCTGAAATAAAACCTAAATTAACATATATACATGTGATCGACAACTTCACACAAAACAAGAAACGAAAACACTCAAGAACATGTAACAAATTATGCAAGACATTCGGTACAGCAGTTTCAACACATCCTAAACTCTACTTCAATTCTGATTCTGATTTAGAGCCCTTCGCGGTTACTCCAATCTTTAAGACTTCAAAAGTATTTAGAATCAACTTCGCGTGTAATCTTAAATTGTATGCTAACTCATTTAAAGACACTTCACGTAGAAATTAAACAAGAAAACACATAAGCATAGTAAGCCGAATCAGAAACATGCACAAGGTATGACATCACTCATCCTATTAACATACAAGTTTCAGAATTATACTTAACCACTTTTAAGCAACAAAGACCTAGACAACTTCGCGTATGACTAAATCATATATCACTTTGGTAGATGAAATCGCAACCCACATAACAACCATGGCCTTAGACTGTATGCAACCATTGATTTTGCCTGCTCGATTCAGAAAACTAATCGAATACATCAAGAACACATTGAAACATGCTGCTCTAAATCTAACACAGAAAATATCACACGAACAAGTTTGTAACAATCGTCATACATAAGTTATAAATATCAGAAAATCTAAACATGTTACAAAACCAAATCGGCAACCATAAAAACATACAATCTTCATAGACAAAGTATTGTAAAATTATAGAAACATAAACAGCCATGAGAAGAATGGATCACACTTTGCAGAAACCTTGAATGGTGGCTGCAAAGGTGGTGGAATTGGTGATGGAATTATACAAAGAAAAAGGGAGATGGTGGTGGTTCGACTAATCTAGTTTCTGTATAGGGTTTATGATGAGAATTTGGTAGAGTTCCGGTTTGTGTTTGTATGGAAGATGTGATGATCAGTTCGTTGATGAAGCCTCTATTTATAGAGGGAGAGCAGCCTTGAACTTTAATCCTAGTCATTCGTCAATTTTTAATCCAATGGCTCTTATTAAGTCACACTTTAAACCTGATTTCTTTCCTTGATAAAAGACATTTTCCTTGTATTTCTCCTCAATTTGGCGTCATAGCTTTCTCTTCTTTTCCCAGAATGATGACCAGGTTCATTCTCTTATTTCCTTGAATTATACAAGCTAAAAGACATCATAAAATCTGATTTGATTTCCCAGCAATTGTCATGGCATTTGCAAAAAGTTTGCATGATAAATTTCCATCAATGCCAATGTTTCATTTTTCTTCTCCTTGGTTTGCTCTTCTTGCCCTTTTCTCTCTTCCTGAATTATCTCCTTGTTTAATCCTCAATTTGCGCTGCATTATCTCTTCTTTAATTTCTAAAAATAAGAAAGAAGAAATAAAATAAATACAAGGTAATTATCACAAATGGTACAGAATCATCGAGTAATGAAGACTCTTAATCCAACTAGGTTTCCTAGTTGCACAAGGAATCCTACTGTAAATAAAACTCTTGATAAATTCTGTTTTTTCAGCTCGTTTTAGTACAATATACAACCGACTCTAAGATAAACTCTTAACTTGACAAAATGACTTAATATTAAAACAATAAGGGTTAAACAAACTATAAATGGAGATAAAAACATATTAAGAACGTCACATTTTATGCTCCTATCATTACAGTATCCAGAACCTCTAAAACTACCATTAGAAGCCATTTTATGTGCCTAAACCGCTGCATTTGTAAAGTTTTATTAATTCCAATATATTCAGCATCTATGCAAGGAAGAAATTACCAACACAATCCATAAATTACTCATAACCACATTATTCAGAGAGTCGGAGACCAACTCTACAACTAGCTACGTGTTTAAATGTTAGGGTATGAAACACCGGATTCTACATGTCAGATTCTCAGTTTTTGCCTTTACATTTACATTTTGAGTTTTACCACACAGCCATTGGTGCATCCATCCTGCTGTGTAGTCCAGATACCATAAAGGACGGTGCAACCCAGACTTGAAGATAGAAGACGGTGAAGACCGTCTCTGCTCCAGAGAGAGAAGATAGAGGCTGTGCGTCTGTGCCTTTTTTAACCAAACGGAGTCTCCGGTTCACTTCTGACGTCGTCATATTTGTAAATGACATCGTTGTCCCTAGCAAAATATGAAATCGATAACCCTAACGCACGCAAACTCCCCAGCTGTCCAGGCGCATAGGGCTCACCAAAACCCTTTCAGTTTCCGAAAAAAGAAATGCAATCTCTTGATAACCCAAAACCCCATATAAGAAAATGAAATCCCTTTCCCTTGAGAACCTAAAACCCCATATAAGAAAACTTCAGTGAGACGCAGAAAGAGAAAGAGCGAGAGCATTACCCCGCTGTCGGCACCCAAACCCTAAACCCGTTAATGGCTACCCCAAACCCTAACCCCGCCCTGAACTTGGCGACGATGCAAATAGTATGGGATGCCGATGCGGCTGAAGCGGCTGCTAAGGCGGTTATGGAGGAGGCTGTTGAAGCGGTTAGGGTGAAAGCTGAGGCGGCTGCAGCCTATGCCGAGTGGGAAGCCGAGTGGGCGAGGGAGCAGGCTAAGGAGGTGGGGAGGAGAAGAGGAAGGCGGCTGCAGAGGCGAAGTTGAAGAAGAATCAGGGAAAGAGGAGGAGAGAGAAGGAGGCGAAGCAGAGAAGAGATGAGGAGGAGAAGCAGAAAAGAGATGAGGAGGCGGAGCTGAAAAGAGATGAGGAGGAGAAGCAGAAAAGAGATGAGGAGTAGCAGAAAAGAGATGTGAAGACAACTACAAAGATGAATCGACAAAAGAGGCAGAAGCAGAAAGAGAGAAAAGCAAAAAAAAAAAAAAAAAAAAAAAATAGTGCTTCTGCAAATACTGCGAATACTGAGAAAAAGAAAAAGAAGAAACCAGGTTTAGAGAAGTCGGATCCCACTGTTCCACATGAAACACATGCGAGGAGTGGTGAGCCGGAAAGTGCACAAGATGAAGTATCTAGTGTGGTCAGTCCTCCTAGCAAACATCAAACCCATCTAAAAACACCAAATGAAGCAGATAGAAGATCAAGTGCCCCCTCTGGAGAAGCTGCAGTTCCTCAAATTATGCATGATGTGCTTGTTAATGGTGATGTGGGTAATTAATCCTGGGGTAGAAGTCGAAGTTTTGGGTGATGCAAGATCTACTGAAATTCATGAATTTGGCTCCCAACGAACTCCAAAATGTTGTTTCAGAAAATAAGGAGGAGCTCTTTTTCGTTCAAAAGGAAGCTCAGAAAGGTGATGGTGCCAGCATGTCTGAACCACTTGGTCAGCCTCATTCTGTAGAGGAAGATCAGGAACAGTACAAAAGTATATGGGTCGGCTACCGCCACAACCACGACGTCGCAACTACATACACCAAATGCAATGCAGGATGTGATGAATCAGGTGAGTGCAGTAAAATTTGGGCATTTAATTATCTTGCACATGTCTACAAACGTACCAACTATTTTCAGCTAGCTTAACTTAGTGAAGTAGGCTTAGTATCTTCTCCAAAATTATACTACTGCCATTTAAGTCAATCTTCAAGTCATTTATTATTTGGTGAATTGGTATATTAGCATGTTCTTTCTATCTTTTCTGTTAACTAGGGCTTTTCATCATATGTGCAGCTAAAAGTTACGCAAGAGCAGATGACAAAGATGGAGCAGACTGTAGAGCAAAAGGTTCTATGTTTTGCATGTCTTCTTAGTCCTCCTCTAGGTTGCCTCGTTGTCTAGTGAATTCTCGCAAAACCGCTAGGCCATATGCTTGGCAAGGTTAGGGCTAGACGACACGGTCTCGACAACTGGTGGAGTGTTAGCCTCCGTCTGCCGCAGGGGCCATATTGGTTTAGACGAGGATTTCCTGTCTTCGATCGGCTGTTTGTCCGTGGCCGCGAAAGAGGGGGTTTGTTATTGTCATTCCTCTTCAGCTGCTGTAGAACTGAAACTCGCGGTTCCGTCTTAGGTTCCGGCTTCGTGGTCGAGTGTGCCCTAGTCTTGTGTTGCTGAGGCAGCTCTCTCTTGACTTCGGGCTCCGGGTTCGAAAGCGCCTAGCATCTTGGTGGCTGCGGTGGAGCCCGCCTCGCTTCTGGTTCCGCCGGTCTGCGCCTTGGCTGCTGAAGTGGCTCCTGGTTTGGTGGAACTGTAAGTCGGCAGAAAACGTTTGCCTTTGGATTAGAATCGTCTGCGACTTGTTCACAAATCCTTAGGGGTGGTACGGGTGGCATTTGGAGCAATGCTCGCAAGCCTTCTGTCTCCCTCCACATGCGCTCAGGTATCTATGCGAGCTGTGATGGGCGTACTGCACTTTCATCATGATGCTACCGTACCTTTTCTGCAGCTTTTGTTTCTTGGACTTGCTAATGGTGACTGCCCTACCCCCTCCCTGTGTGTACCACACTCCATCCCTGATTGCCGACTTGGACGTCGGTGGGATGTAAGGATCAGTCAAAATACCCTGACCAACTGTCACGCCAGGTCGTTAGGGTTCCCTCTTTGGTTAACCAGGATGGTATAGTTATTCACTGGCCATTTACGGTTTCGGCCTAGCGGCTCACATAGACCCGCAATAAGGGATAGGTCTAGCGTTATTTTGCGCTGGCTAACCCAAGGCCATGCGATATCAGCTATTGCAATCATGAAGTCGCCCTTATCTTCAAAGCGGATATATCCGAGTTCGAGCCAATCTTGGACCTGGTCCCTGAGTTTCTGACATTCGCGGGTTATGTGCCCCCAACTATCATTGAACTTGCAATGTTGGCGGCCTTCCTTGTATTCCATGTAAGGCAGAGATCTGGCCACTATGACAAGCCCGTCTTCGATAAGGTAGTCGAGGACTTCATGTGCGAGTTTGACGTTGTAGGTGTACTGGCGAGGTGGCCAGTGAGCACTACCATCACCTTCTTCGTGGCCCCTTTTAGGTGCCCGACGTTGGTCATCGTCAGGCCCGGCCCTGGGGCAAGATGGACCAGGCCTGGGTCTAGAGCCTCAAAAAATTTTTATATAGGCCTGTAAAAAAATAAAAAATTAGAATAAGAGTATATATAAGACCTGCCGTCTCTTAGTCTCTTACTCTTTCTTTAATTCTTTTTAGTTTCCAAATCAATATAGAAGAAGATCGCAACTCTTCCGTCCAAAAGCAACAACAACAAAAAAAAAAAAAAGAAGAAGATTTTTTGGGGCCTCAAATTTTTTCTTGCCTGGGGCCTTTATGGACACAGGGTCGGCCCTGGTCGTCGTCATCAGGATAATCGGCCCAGTTTACTTCGACCATACCAACTGTGGGTGGAAAGGGTTCTACGTCCACCAGAGAAGCTGTGCTGCCTCGTGTCTTAAGTTTTAGCTCGTCGGAGTTCAGCCTTGTTTGTATCTGGTCTCGGAGTTTGACACAATCATTAGTGTCGTGATTGTAGACATTATGGAAGGCACAATATTTCTTGTCCAATTCTTCTAGTGTGTGTAGATGATTGTCTCAAGTCGCTCTATCCTTTGCTCTAACTCTTCTCTAGTCCTGGGACTCATAGGTTGGTAGTTCTCAGCAAGGGACGGCCCAGCGTCCTTCATAATTTCTTTACCCTTGTCGTTTCACGAAGGGTGATCCGCTCGAGTTTGGAGACCAACTGTCGCGCCGGGTCATCAAGGTTCCCTCTTTGGTTAACCGGGACGGTATAGTTATTCGCCGACCATTTGCCGTTTCGGCCTGGCGGCTCACATAGACTCGCAATAGGGGATAGGTCTAGCGTTATTTTGCGCTGGCTAACCCAAGGACATGCAATATCAGTTGTTGCGATCATGAAGTCGTCCTTATCTTCAAAGCGGATATATCCGAGTTTGAGCCAATCTTGGACCTGGTCCCTTAGTTAATGGCATTCGCGGGTTCTGTGCCCCCAACTATCATTAAACTTGCAATGTTGGCGGCCTTTCTTGTATTCGATGTAAGGCAGAGATCTGGCCACTATGACAAGCCCGTCTTCAATAAGGTAGTTGAGGACCTCATGTGCGAGTTTGACGTTGTCGGTATACTGGCGAGGTGGCCGGTGAGCACTACCATCACCTTCTTCGCGGCCCCTTTTAGGTGCCCGACGTTGGTCGTCGTCATCAGGATAATCAGCGCAGTTTACTTCGACCATGCCAACTGTGGGTGGAAAGGGTTCTATGTCCACCAGAGAAGTTGTGCTACCTGGTGTCTTAAGTTTTAGCTCGCCATAGTTCAGCCTTTTCTGTATCTGGTCTCGGAGTTTGACACAATCTTTAGTGTCGTGATTGTAGACATTATGGAAGACATAATATTTCTTGTCCAATTCTTCCGTTGGCTGAATCTTGTGATCTAAGCGCACATACTTTGCCTCGATCAAGTCACTAAAGACCAGATAGGCATTCTTCGCATCATAATTATATGACTCGTGCTCTGATTTGGTCCATGCAAAGGATTGGATGGTGACTGACTCACACATTATCTTCAAGTTTTTGATTTTGTGACTTGGTGGCTTGCCTGTCAATTCAACCACTCTGATATCCTCATGATCTTGGTCCATGTGAGTTTTCTCGGGCCTTTGATAATAAGGGTCGTAAGTAGGGAATTGTAGACTTAGTGCCCCCATTATTATGTTTTTCCAAGGCATGTAAGTCCCCTTGGAGGTATTTGCCTTCTCATCTATTTCGTTGAGAATTAGCTCATAACTGCCGACCTTGTTAATTAGGTCATCCATGGAAGTGAAATGCTCCCCATGGTGCTTCAGTAGCTAGCGATGTTCAAGGCCCTGGATGGCCAACTTAATGGCTTCTTGCTCAGGTAACATGTAGTCGCACTTGGCCTTCTGGATTTTAAAGCGCTGGAGGAATGAAACTCCATACTTCATGCATTGTTGGCTCATCTAGGTAAGGGAATCGA
The DNA here is from genome assembly GCA_034370585.1 of Fragaria x ananassa. Taxonomy (NCBI): domain Eukaryota; kingdom Viridiplantae; phylum Streptophyta; class Magnoliopsida; order Rosales; family Rosaceae; genus Fragaria; species Fragaria x ananassa. The sequence goes on along the minus strand of CP139750.1, from coordinate 9,898,967 downwards.
GTCTGACCTCCGGATCAATATTGCCATATATATGTCTCTCGAAAAAGCATTTCCATAGTAGGCCAATCCGCAATTGACCCGGGTTTCAGCTTGGAGTACCAACTGAAAGCAGCCCCGAATAGGAAGTCCCAAAGAGCTTGAGTTTGAGAATGTCAGTATTCCCATATTAACCGCATTGGACCTTGAAATGGGCCATGTGCGTTGCTGCGTCTTCCTTTGTCTCCCCGGAGAAAGTTGTAAAAACAATGTTCTTAAACCCATAAGGAAAGGGTATTGCGCCACGCTATCAGGATAGGGGTCATGATATTGCAAGTTAGCATCACCCTTTCCGGTCTGCTCCTTGACAATACTAGAGATGAGTTGGCACCAATCAGCTGCCATCACTGGTGTTGATTCTGCAGCTTCCTCATGGTTTGGCCATGCAGAGAAGCTAGCAACTCGTCCAACATTCTTTGGAATTGGATTGGAGTGGGTCATCAGGATGGGGTCCTCCGGTGTGCCAACCCCATACAGTTGAGGGTTCACAGTACCTTTTGGTGCTGCGCAAGGCTTCACGGGGGAGGTGAAGGAAACAGCCCCTTTGAGGTACCAGCTCCTAAACCGAATTAAGGAGGTTTTTGCATCCCGACTTTCGGGTTGGCCCAGGAGCGCTCATTAGGCGGGATATACTTTGACGTGCCCTTCATTCCGCCCGTACTAGTGAGGTCGAGGCCATGACTTTTTGGTGCCTGAGACCTCATCCAGTCTTCCACCTGCAGCAGTCTCAAGCTTAACTTATCGTGCTGAGCTTTGAACTCATCGAGCTTATCCAGGTTGTTCTTACTCCCAAAGAAAGACAAATTCTGCCAGCAGCTTGATATCGTGTTCGTCCAAGCGACGAGTTTGTTCGTTCACAATTGCACGGGTCTGGTCCAAATCATTTCGGATTCATTGGAAGGACCCTTCAAATATGTCCTTATTTTCCCTGATTTCGCTTGCAAAATGGTTGAACTCCTGACTGAGTATAGTGAGGTTTTCCTGGTCAGCATTCCAGAGGACTTTGTCCTTTGTGACCTGTTCGGAGAGGTCTGCGACGCTCAGTTGAGTAGCGTCGGCTTTCTTTTCTAGCCAAAGAACGACTTGATCGGAATGGGTCTACCATTTGGCGGACTTGTTCTGCAGTCATTGTAAGTCTTGTGTCTTGGCTCAGTTTTGGTCCTACCATTGTGGTTTCGCTGTAATTCTGGTTCCCAAACTAAGAAAAACATGTTCTTTGTTGAGAAATCGGCAAGCCACGCTGTTATGGGGCTTGTACCATGGTGATTTATGCTTGAAACAAGAAATCTGGGGTTTCCCGTACGGGGATTCTCCTGGTTTCCCAATGGTGATTAGGATACTGTACTCTTAGTCCCACTGGGCATACCAATGTTTTGGCCACGATCCTTAACAGGGGCAGAGAGGTAACTTAGCAGTACCAAAAGTAACACAACGGGTGCGGGCGTGCCACCGTACGGACGCGGAACGGGACTACGCGTGTGCTGGACTTCTAATCAAACGAAAGTAGGGCTCCGGTGCCACCTCGCTGACGAGGGATTACGAGTAGCTCTCCTATTCGATTGCAATCGATACTCACTGTGGGTAGCGAGCAAAGCAATTAATCGGGACAGTAAATGAGGGCAAGACCGAACGGGCTCTAAAAACTAAGCCGAGATGCACTTATGTGTTTAGGGTTTCGAGAAGCTCGAAGAGTTGTTGAATTGTGTATGATTTGATTGTGTGTAGAGAGATCCTCGAACCTCCCTTTTATAGGGGTTTGTAGCCAACTGATAAAGATGTAACCACAATCCAATTCGGACTAAAGATCTAGATGACACGTGTCCAATCGCACAACCAAACAACGCCTAGGTCACAGGTACTGCCCTCGCATTATCCAAAAACCCTATAGTCTCCTATGCGAACTCAAATAGCAAATCCCCTCACCTCGCGGGGCGCAAAAGTCCTTGTAGGAAACGAACTCGCGCTCTTTAGTAGACTTTAATTTAAAAAGGGTCATAGGTACTGGCCCAAATGTTATCCAAAACTTATTATCTAGTCTTGGACCGAAATATCAACTGGGCTCAAACATATATGTTGTTATTGCTCCATAATTTTCTCCTTATTTTACATATCAAATGGAATGAAGCCAAACCAGCATCTGAGGCTGTTCCTTCTATTCTGGGTTGGTATGCTGAATACCGTGAGGTACATGTCAGTAATAATATGCCTATTCAGGTCCCTAGAGTTGGTTGGCAGAAACCTCCTAGTGGAATGGTCAAACTTAATGTTGATGTTGCTTTCGATAACACAAATAGTTTAACAAGAATTGTGGGTGTTTTTCGGGATGCTAATGGAACCTTTCTTAGAGGGTTTTGGCATCCTTTATCTCATGCAGCCAATATACGGCATGCAGAACTTCAGGCACTGATTAACGGGTTGGAATATGCCTTATCAGATCACTTGGTGCAGTTGATTGTGGAAACTGATTGTCATGGGTTAGTGTATGCAGTCACATGTCATTCCCTGGACCATTCTGATTTAGATTTCTTGATATCAATCTGAAACAGCTGCTACAACAAGTTGATTCCGCCATTCTTTGTCATGTTAGGAGGGAAAGTAACAAGGTAGCACATACTCTAGCTAGAGAAGCCAAGTTGACTATTTGTTATGATAATTTTTTTTACCGTTATCCCTCCGTCTGTGGAGGTATTACTCTCTTAGGATTGTAACGATGTTTAATCAATGAAGTTATTCATTCCCCTAAAAAAATGTAATAGTTTCATTATATTACAAAGTATTTAATAACCTCATATATTAGAGACAAGAAAAATAGAAGGTATTGACAAAGGAAACAAGCTAGAGATTTGAAAGGGAACGTCTAATAAGCACATTGACGAAAGAAAACACCAATCAACCAATGAATCAATGATCGCATTACGAACAATATTAGGTCAAAAACTTGGGCAGACATATAGAGCCATCGATCCCCTTCTCTGGTTAGAGATTACAAACTAAAGTGGACACTCAACAAGTGGGTTTTGAAATATCATCAAAATCATTATTTTTCTGTTTTGGTCTTTATATTATTGAAACGTATGTCATTCATTATATACGTAATATTTTCTTCCTACAAACAAGAATGCTATTATGTATGCTACATCTTATAGATAATGCCACATGAAGAAGCTTATCTTGATGACGTTCAACAAGACAACAACAAGTGCCATTTTATTTACAAAGATGTAAGCAATGCATGTACACCCTAAGTTTTAATTGAACGAACAAGCATATGTGATTATTCTTGGCACCAAATAACAAATAGTAATCATATGATGGAAAATGAAATGATTATGTTGATCAAAATGGTGGAAGATGACCATTCTTTGGCGAGCTCCTCTACGAAAAATATTTGCGTTCGGACTAGTATGTACGTGTGCGTCCGGAGTTTCTCTTATTTACATATTTTCGGTAATGTAAAGCATGATCTTAACCGTTCAAAAGTGTGATTAACCAATAAAGATCACCTCTGCAAAAAACCATTGTAAACAAAATTCGTTTGCTCAGTCAATTGCATTAAACAAATGGACGATTGATCATGAGACTCCGGACGCTAGTATATTCTCTCATCTACCAATATTCTTGAGAAAATAATTATTTGTTTCTTTAGAAAAAAAAAATATTATTACCTATTTGGAAAGTGTTTTGGGAGCCATATTTACTATATACTAAAACCGGTACAGAAAAATACTGTTTATATGGACCCCATGAATAGACTTTTATGTCCCTACTATATACTAAAACCAGTATAGAAAAATACTGTTCATAAGACCCCATAAATAGACATTTCTGTCCCTATTTTCTGTTTAATCACTAGTTTGCCATCGTGCGTCGAGTATCCATAGGTAGCCGCTCTTTTCTCTCTCGCCCTCAATTACCCGTTTATTTACAATTCTGCCATTACTCTATACGTTTCTATCTTTCTTCCCCTATGAGGATCGTTTTACAACCGTGAAAATATAAGATGTCAAAAGTCCTCGCAACAAGGCGCAAGCATTTTACCTCGTATGGGTACCAGCCTGCAACCAAGACTGGCAGCAGTAGCTTCTCTCACAACTTTTTCGGGTGCAAGCTATATAAATCTAGGGCTGGTGTGTTAACATATTTGCTAGCTAGGTGTTTGTTTAGGAGTTGGTATATTGTACATACTAGCTTCTTGGAGAGCATGCCAATTTGCTCTTTTCAATTTCTTTTTTTTTAAATAAAGTAACAGTAGCAAAAAAAATCATTTTAAATTAATTTTGTTGAAATATTTGTTTATACCATTGCAGTTATAAAAGTAGTTATTGCAGATTTACTATCTATGAATCTAGGACTCCCCACCTCTTGTTCCACGTTTGTTTTTTTTTTTTTTTCTATTTTCTGATTTTATAATTATCAAATTACCACTAAAACCTTTAGACATTAATTAATAGTGTTTTATAATATAATAATGAAAAGGTAATTCAGGTAGTACAAAAAACTAACCGTTGACAAAGTCCAATAAAACTTCTCGCTTTATTAATAGTAGATATACATGTATAGAATACATATTGTAAATGTGTCATATACATGGCACATTGGGGCCTTTTGTGATACTTTTGATAAATTTAAAAAAAATTAAATATTAGATGTAATTGTAAGTCTTGAAAGTTTATTGATCGTATTTTGATAAATGATCTATCAATTAGTTTGTATGGGTGATATAATTGTAACCCAAATTATGCGATGGGTTAAAGTGAAGTTTGTAGATAAATATTTTGAAGCTCAGTGGGTAATAGGATGCTCGAGAATGGTAAGTCCTGGAAAAATTTATCGAGTTAATTATGTTGAAATTGTTTGAGGATTATTCTACGTTATCGGTTAAGTAAATTTCGAGGATATTTCTCAGCAATTTTCACAATGTGAAAACTTTGAAAATAGTGCGATATTAATGTATATTCAAGATGAGTTTGTGTGAAAATTCAGGGAATCTTTCAAAGCCTCGAACTATGTTGTATGAAATTGTGAAGCTTAATAATTATAGAAATACAAGAAAATGTTGTTGTGCAATCTGGACCACAGGATTTATCACAATTTGATCTGAGCCATAGCAAAAAAAATACATTAGTCAATTGGGAGTTTATAAGGGCAATTCCGTCATTTAATAATCTGAACGGGTGTTAACTAGAGGCTTCGAGAAATCTCTGGGAGAGCCTCCATTTCTCTGCCACTGTCCTTTTCTCTGTTAGAGAAGAGTCGGTGGACGAGGAAACACTAAATAAGGGGAATTTTCTTTTATCACACCCAAAAAGCTTTTTATAATGAGGATGTTCATCCTTCAGTATTCGAATCGCATAATTAACTTGTTTAACTAATTGGTCAAACTGGAAGCAAATTTGAGAAAATTAAAGGTTGAGCAAAAGGAATGATCATGTTGGAAAGTCTTGAAACGTATTAGGGTTAGGATTTAGTCCAACGTATTTGACATGAGTCCTCCATGTGGCAGGGGATTGCTATTTCTAAGAAGATATAGGGTTCGGTTGCTATACACATTTGTATGACATACATTAAGCCGTACACCGTAAGCCGTCAGATCGTTTAGCCAGGGGCGGAGCCACACCAAGACCAAGGGGTGTCATGGCACCCCCCACACATTTTGATGATGGTCAATTACACCACTGTTGTAGGATTAAATTGTTACAATTGTATAATCTGGCCCCCTTTTTATGTAATAATATGTCACGTAATAATTACTAATTTGATATTTTAGACTATATAATCTCCTTTTTTGTTGCATCTTGCCATATTCATCACCATAATCGATTAGTTATTAACTAATCATTTTACATGCATGTAAACTTTCAATATATAATCATTTACATATACATAAATTAATCTATATATACATCAACAAAAACAATAAATTCAATTTTAATTAACATATAATTTTGACAGACAATTTAAAATTATATATATATTTTTTCGTATTTTATATCTTGCCCCCCCTAGACTTATAGTTCTGGCTCCGCCCCTGCGTTTAGCAATTTAAAATTCAAGACGATCGGACAGCTCACGACTTGATATATGTTATACACATATTTATAGTAGACATAGAGTTAGTCTACATACTTTCTCTATATACCTACTTCAAATTTCCGATTTGTTTTCCCCTTTCCGACGTAGCAGAATAATGTTTCCATCAGCTACCATTTAGCAATTAACACGATGGAGCAGTCTTGGCCTTTCATAATTGGAGCAGTTACGGATGGAGCTTTTGTACATCTTTTACCAAATCTTGGATTCCTTAGATTTTGTAATAATAGTGCAATCATTATCTAATTAATTGGCAGCATAATTATGATGAAGTGCGTCTGTACGTGATAATTGAATCACAAAGTGTAGCATGTAGCCGACTTCGACTAATTATCCGACTTTCGGGTTTTGCTAATTGATCAATAGGTTTTCGAGTTGTTTGATAGATTTTGAGTAATTATCCGACTTTCGGTTTTGCTAATTGATCTTTGGTTTTTCAAGTTGTTCGAATGTACGTTCAATATATTTTTATTTTCTAAGTTGTGCAGAAAGAATCAAGAACAAAACCAAAAATGTCAAATATATGTCGGGTTTGTCTACTCTATATATCCAAATAATTCAAGATGAAACGGACATTTATGCCGATTCTCACGGCTAGTAGCAGAAACAACAATAAATATATTTGAATTGGCTGAGGTGAGTTGTGAAAAGCGTTGCATTTTTCAGCTAGTTTGTACTTGCCTAGTCGAAATTTCAACTATAATCTGCACATAGAGGTGATTTGAGATTTTGAGTCATTTAATTAAAACGCTAGCCGAGTTAATCAGCTAGACCAATGGTTTCAAATTAATACTACTTAACATTGACAAAATAAATCAATTATTTGATTTTCTGTCACACAATTATTTGATTATTAACACTAAAGCATATATAACTAATATAAGTCATTGCAGGCATTTTAGAATGCTCGTTTTCTTTTTCTTCATCAAGTGTCTATAAACTTTACGGAGTACGGACTTAGCATCAAGTCATGGTTTTTTGCATCAAATGTCTATAAACTTTACTCGAGTCAATTTTGGCGAATACATAGAGAGGGTTGAAATGGATGTATCATTAATATACAACATGGTCGGTGAGAACTTGATACCGATTCCGTTTCATGTTGTGGAATTCTATCGTTCAGATGTATAAGGATTACCAGTTGTACCAGTTGTACCTGTTTTTGGTTCTTCGATCATTTTTAAATTTGTGATGAGCTATCAAGGATATGGTGTTATACATTATTCTAGATCCATACAGCTAGAAAGGTCATCTTAATTACTTAGTTCTAATTATACATACGGTCTTTTAATTAGTGAAGTTCCACTGGCTTGTAAATTTTGGGAGTTTATATATATAGGACGTCCGCACTTTTTCTTCGGTGCGGACGTCCGTTTCATATCCGGCCTATATATATTTATATATATATATATATGAAACGGACGTCCCTCCGTTCGCCACCGTACAACGCCGACGAAGGCGCGCCTCCACCCCAGTAGACTCCAGCAGCGTCCCCGACCACTTTTCCTCCCCGGTGAGTCAGCCGAAATTCAGTTTTCCGGCCAGATTACCCAAAACTTCAAACAAAGTCGATATGGAGGGAAAACTGAAATTCGATGGACTCGCCGGGGATGGAAAGTGATCCGGGAAGCTGCTGGAGTCCGCTGGGGTAGAGACGCGCCCTCGCCGATGCCGTACGATGGCGAACGGAGGGACGTCCGCACTGCTCTCGAACGGCTCTTTATGTTGGGAAAATAATATAATGGAAGTAACAAGTCAAAACCACACAAAAGATAAATATGCAAAGATGTAAAAGATAGAAGAAAGGGAACACCAGATATAACGTGGTTCGTCAATGTGTCTACGTCCACGGGGTAGCAATAACGAGAACTTCCACTATGAAATAATGGGTACACGAGATACACAACTTCAAGAACAGTACTTGAAGGAAACCCTCTCTCACACTTGTTTTGCTATCAACTACTCTACACTCTCAACTTGGAGTGGATACTCTTATCTACTTGGAAGATGGATGTTTCTCTCTTGTAAGAAATGCTTGAAATGGATGAGATGCATGGAATGAGCAAATGACTCTCCTTTTATAGGCTAAGGAGGAACCATCTAAACCTCTTATTAGGCTCTCCCAATAAATAATACTTCATAAATCTTCATGTAACTCATGTCTTGACTATAACTCTAAAACCATCCATGTAACCTTGTGTAACTCATGTAACATCTGTGTAACTCATGTAACATTTCATATTATTTTCATTACTATTTTATTTATTTTGGTCTGGATATTATAACACCTTATATATATATATATATATATATATATATATATATATATATATATCTCGCTTGCTCGTGTATCTGTACTAATCAAACATGGCTAGCTAGCTCGTGTATCTGTATTTGCCTACCGACTACTTATCCGTGGTCGAAGGAAATATGTAGTTGGCCGTGACGGATCGATGGTTCAAGGTTCATCCTCATTTCTTTATTCATTATTAGTAACTTCCATTGAGTGGTTCATCATCACCATTTTGATCTTCTCGCACAACTATACGTACTGAAGGGTGATTTCTGTAATCAAATTACAATCCACAAATGTCCAGTTGTGCTATTTCCTTGGTTTAATCCTTCGTCTGTTTTTACTATACATTAATAATATTAAGAGAGAAATTAGTAAAATGGGAGTACACCGGTCTTTTTCTTGTTCTTTTAAAGTAAATGATCGTTTAATAAGAAACGACTCAGTATTCGATTGCAGGCTAGATCAAGTAAACCAAAGCATACTCAGTATGGTTCTTACACTCGTGCATGTGATTGACGCAACAATTTATCGAGTTCTTTTGTATTCTTTCCCTGCTTCATTATTTATCTGATCTTATCTCATCGTTTTTCCAATCACTTTGTCCCCCCACTTGTTAGAGATCTAGTTCTGGAGTTATATATCTGTTCATCAAACTAATAAATTTGGAAAAGTTTTACCGGAAAATGGAACCAGAACAAGCTAATAATCATAAGTCATAACGCAATATTTACATTTTCGTTTGCCGGAAAAATCGATCTCTATAAAAAGGAAAGAAAGTCTGAGTATTCAGACGGCGACAAGAGCACCATGTCTTCGTCGCCAAATGTGATCGAGTCCACTTGGAACACATGATGAAACTCTTTAGCAGCTTCATCCAACTTGGCTTTCGTTGCTGCCGAGTCCACTCCACTCCTCCTCCTCCTCTTAGGCTTCGGCGAGCCATCTTCAGACGACGGCTCCCGCGAAGCACGCTTTGGAAGGACACGACCCACCTCCATATCATGCGTGCCGATCAAGTGAGGAAAGTTAAGCTTAGCTTTGGAGCCACGCATTTTGAAAGCTGCTCGGTCGTATGCCAAGCCTGCGTCCTCCGCCCTCTCGTAGGTTCCCAGCCACACTCTCATCCCCTTCTTTTTCGGGTCTCTTATCTCCGCCGCGTACTTTCCCCACGGCCGCCTCCTCACTCCCCTAAAATTCCTCTGCCCCGACGTCGGCGCGTTGTGTTCACTCTCCACCACCTCCACCTCTAGTTTACTCGTGAAGACTTGGTTCGGCTCCTCCATGATCTCCGAGTCGTTGCTCGATATTTCAAAGCTGCTGGAGCTTGAAGTACTTTGAGCAGGAGAGTCTACGAAAAATGCAATCTGGGTATCAAATTCAAAATCGTCGGCCAGAAGATGTTGGCGGATTGATTCCAACAGAGCCCAGTTCGAGTTTGAGAAGCTTTCTGTTTCTGTGGACATGTTATCGAAAGTAAGGACTAGCTGTGATGATTCGTGAAAGTCTGTATGTGTTTTTGAAGCAGTAGTGAATATATGATCGAGAGTTCGAGATTAAGCTGGCCTTGCTATATATAGATATAGAAATGGGATGGAGGCTTCTTGGCATTGTTCGCAGACTAAGTTATTATAATGGGTGCAGTTGCTTCTCTGGAACTTCATTCAGTTCACTGGTGTGGTGAGGATTCATTTTGTCACATGTTTTTAATGCTGCAAATGATATTCTTTATTTCATATTAATTTTTTATTCTCTTAGATTGGGAACGTTGCGGGCAAACAAAAACTGAGATAATAATAAAAGGTTATAGATCCGAGCAACATTTCATTTTGAAATAGGGACATTTTTTTGTAACAATTTCATTATTCAGCAGAAAGATTAGGTTAATTAGAGTTTAGATTCTCATCCACTGTATCAAAAGAGGAAAAAATAATTCAATCGGAGGAGGGAGTGTTAGAACAATTGATGTTGTACGTGGCTGATCTTGTAGCAAAATTTGAATCTGTTCTGTTTTAAACGAAAAATGTTCTGATTTCATTAACGGAGACTAAATATCACAGAAGAGTTCATCAAGTACTAAAAGGACATGCCCACTCGATGATAGCTAGGGTGTGCATGTAGGTGAGCCAGCTCTAATGAACCGAAAGTTCTTATTATATGCATGAAGGTTTATGTGAATCAAGAGTAATTATGCAATCTGAACCGTTCGTTTGATCTAAAACTTTACATGCATTAACATCAAAACTAACGCCGTTAAGAGGATAAAAATAGTCAACACTGTAAAAATACATAACAGTAAATCTTCAATTTAATTTATCAAACTCAGGGTAAAATCCAAAAAGATAGATTGTCTCAAACAAAAAATTATAAATTCTGGAAGAGAAGAATTACTTTTCCGTCTGAACTCTGAAGAACTGAAGAACAAATTTTTCACCATCTTCACCTCTTCCCTCCGATCTGCTCCTAACAATCATTTGGGATTAACCAAATCCCTTTTTTCATTTTTATGAATCTGACACTTCCATCAATCATATGATTCATATCTCTTCTGCTTTCATAAACCCCAAAGTCCCACTCTTCCCAAAACCTCCTTTCCATCCCACCTTCTCGTTCGGCGGCGCCGATCTAGAATTGAGAATCTCAGTGATAAATCGAAAAAATCTGAAAATATCGATAAATTCGTACGATATACACTTGGTATCTCATTTTAATATCCACACCTTGAGAAAACGAAAATATCGCTGAGATTTTGACGATATTTTTGATTTTACACTCCTTGGTTAGAGCACGTGAGTTGCACATGACCGGTTCAAGTGCATGTAGGTGCACTGAATCCGCTCCGTTAATGAACATGGGAATAGACATTGTCAAATAGAAAGAACCTAGTGAAGAGAAAAAACTTTGAGACACCAAATTATTGCAAACTTCAAGCCAATCAAGCATAGAATTCACAGTAGTGTGCAACACTGAAAGCATATCTGGCAGACTAGCACTAATCCAACAACATCACCAATATATGAAACTACATTCCACTACTATAAATATTGCTTTTAATTAAGGATAAAAAATAGTGTTTGGTCAAAAACGTCACATATGACTATATACTCTTTTATAACGTTTTCAAAAGTAAACGTCAGGATATAATTTCATACGAAATTCATCATGACGTTTGTCACACCTCATTAACGTAGCCTTGTAGGTCTTACTAATGCAACAACAACACGAATGAAGCTACATAATCCCCGATGTTTGTTTACGATACAGATATATATATCATACACTTTTTCAATTTATTGAACAAAAATTACAATATATTTTAAACTATTACAAAATTGACAAAAAAATTACGACATTTAGTTTATATATTTACATATAATTAAACCAATTTATTATATCGACAACAATTTATTGTAAGTGTATCATAGGTTGAGTAACTACGTACCCATATTACTTTAAGAATTTAAGGATTTCTACTATTTTACGTTAGTAGATAGCTTTATTTAATGATCTCAACCGTTGATCATCTATATTCATCTGCAAGGTACATGTCTACAAAATTTCAACTAATTCCATAATCATTTGGTCATTCAAATTGACGTAAACAATTGTAGGCCGTTAGATAAAATTAAAACGAATATTATACTCATCAAATGGTTAAACGTTTTTCATTTTGGCTAATTTTTTTTGTAAGATTCATATGTGGGTAAGTATCTAGGGAATGAGTGGCTTTGATTGTCAAAATACATGCTAGCTAAAACTAAAAACATCCTCACTTTAAGAGTTTAAGGAGGTTTTTTCTAGATCCGGACTCTACATATAGGTTCTTTCTAGATTCATATGCAAGATACATGTCTATAAAATTTCAACTAATTCCATAATCATTTGGTCATTCAAATTGACGTAAACAATTATAGGCCGTTAAATAAAATTAAAACGAATATTGTGCTAATCAAATGGTTAAACGTTTTTCATTTTGGCTAATTTTTTGTAGGATTCATATGTTGGTAAGTAACTAGGGAATGAGTGATTTTGATTATCAAAATACATGTTATAACTAAAAACATTCTCACTTTAAGAGTTTAAGGATGTTCTTTCTAGATCCGGACTCTATATGTAGGTCTTAAAATTCTTAAAATTCTCTATTAACATGGAAGTATCTGCTCTTTATATTAGAAATAGACGATCCTCACCAACTAGAACCATATGTGCCCTTGATGATAGTAAATATTTTACATGTTTTAACGTATTATTTCATACATTTTTCTTAATTATATATTTTCTTAATAATATTGATTTAACTCATTTTTTGTTGTTAATAAGCCAAAACAAACAAGACGAATTGAAATGATGAACTTTAATCGCAGGAATGGAGTGCTCTAGGCTCAACGAGGCCATCTAATTAATTGAACTTCCTAGTTCCTATGAACAATAATGCTCCATGCATCTAAGAGATAATTTGTTTCCATGATGGATTTGAGTAATGTACACAATATATAGCAAATCACATATACATCATCCAAAAGGATTTGAAATACAAATAAATCTACTTGTGTTGTTGTTAAATAAATAAGAACAGTTTTTAATAAATAAGAATGAATTTTTTTCTGCTTGTCATGTGTCATGATTTAATTTACTAAACTGACCTTATACAAAATAAATCAAATTAAATTAAACCCCACCATGTATTGTTTTAGCTACTACTGCACTTGCTGGAATGTTGCTGTTACTACACTTTCAATAAATGCAGTAGCAGATTTTTAGTTGTTCAGCTAGTGTAATAGCAGCTTCAGTAACTACGGTAACAAGTTTTTAGTGGCTCAACTAATGTAGTAGCATGTTAAACTAGAGAGTTAGCTGCTACTACTCTTCCAACAAATCTAGTAGCAGAGTTTTAATGGTTCATCTAGTGTAGTAGCAGCTTCAGTAAGTGCAGTAGCAAGTTTTTAGTTTTTTAGTTGCTCAGTAAAATGTAATAGCAGCTATTTTCAATACGTGATATAGTAGCATGTTTTTATTGGTTTAGCTAGTGTAGCAGCAGCTTCAGTAACTACAGTAGCAGGTTTTCAGTGGCTCAACTAATGCAGTAACATGTTAAACTGGAGAGTTAGCTGTTACTACACTTCCAACAAATGTAGTAGCATTGTTTTAATGGTTCATCTAGTGTAGTAACAACTTCAGTAAGTGCAGTAGCAAGTTTTTAGTTGCTCAGTAAATGTAGTAGCAGTTATTTTCAGTACGTGATGTAGTAGCAGGTGTTTATTGGTTTAGCTAGTGTAGTAGCAGTTTCAGTAAATGCATTATTGATAGGAAAATTCATTTATGACTCCTACTATTGATAGGAAAAATTCATTTATGAATTATGCTACTATTCGGTTCTACTACATCACTTGTCATGGTCTCTGCTACTGTAGAGCACTTATACTCGTTTTTTTTTTGGCTACTACACTCAATGTAATCTTGTTGTAGTTATGCTACTGCACTCATGTTTTTCAAGTTTCTGCTACTATATGAAAATTAAGTCTCATCCAATTATACAGTTCTACGCATTCATCCGTCCAATGTCATCACCCCATAGCAAAATTCACACTTAGCTGTTATATTTAGTTGTTACTACCTTCATTTTCAAATCTTTGTGATCTATTTAGCTGCTATTGTCCCATCGTCACTAGCTGCTACTGTCCCGTCGTCTCTAGCTGCTACTTCTCGCCTTCTTAGCTGCATATGAAAATTTCAATTCAAACTTATCGCATAATCTAACCACCAGTTACATATCAAGTAAGCTCATCCCATTTTTAATCATATTACCTCAATTTAAAAACCATAAGATAAGCATGTTAAATCTACCAATTCTAAAGTCCGCATAACTAGAAAAGACACTCAATCTTAAAGCTGCACATATCCCCAGATCGAACACGACGGCGTCCACTACCTTAGGAAAAAGCTCATTGGTGGCAAACCTGAACGGCAAGACGTCGCCAGTGCGAACCTAGATATATTGATTCGGAGCGAAAATGGTTAGGAGTGGCAGATCGGAGATCAAAGGTCAACGCTGCCATATATATATATATACACACACAGCCCCCTTCCATTGAGGGGTCCCTATTTTTGGCCACTTTCTAGGGATAGGGCATTACACCACTTCCCAATTGAATTTTTACATCTCCACCGTTCATATCTTAGGTCTATATGAGTAGATCACCTATACAAAATTTCATATGATTTGGTGATCGTTAAGGCTTTCAAAAGTTTGATTTAATTTTAATGATCTTGAACGGTCCAGCTTATGTCAAACTAAAACAGTTGAAGGTCATTAAAACTAAATTGAACTTTTGAAAGCCTTAACGATCACCAAATCATATGAAATTTTGTAGAGGTGATCTACTCATATAGACCTAAGATATGAACGGTGAAGATGTAAAATTATAATCGGGAAGTTGGTGTAATGCCATATCCCTATAAATAGCTTAAAATAGAGATCCCTCATTGGAAGGGCCCTGTATATATATATGTATATATATATATATATATATGTATATATATAGGTCCCTTCCACGAAGGGATCCCTTTTTTGACATATATGAGGGATGAGGGATTACACCAACTTTTCGATTATATTTTTGAATCTCCACTACCGTTCAATTTGTTGGTCCTTATATATCAATCAATTCTGTAAATTTTCAGCCAATTTGGTGATCGTTAAAGTGCCGAACAAGATTAAATCAATGAACGAACCAAATCTGCCAAACATGAACCGTTCATGCTTATAATTATAAATCGTAGTTTTGAATGCCTTAATGATTACTAAAATTTCTGAAAATTTGCAGAAGTGATCTACTCATATAAAACTACATATTGAACGTGGAGATGTGACACTACTGGATTATGACTATTAGCCGACGGAACCGTTCCGTCGGTTAAGACATATATTTCGAAATATTCCGTCGGCTAAGATCCGTCGGCTAAGCTTCGTCTGCTAAGACAATAGCCTACGGAATCATTAATTTCGTCGGCTAAGTGGGACTTAGTCGACGGAATAGTTCCGTCTGCCAAGATTTTAGTCGACGGAACTTAATCGACGGAAATTAATTTTCCGTCGACTAAGTTTTTCTTAGCCGACGGAATATTTCATCTCCTAAGATCTTAGTCGGCGGAAGTAAAAATTTAAATTTTTTTTTTTTAGAATAATTGGCGGGGTTTTTTTTTTTAGAATAATTGGCGGGGTTTTTTTTCTCGTTTTTTTAGGTCTTTTTTTTTTTTTTCCTTCTCTTCCTCTTCTCCGGCGACCACGACGGTTATGTTTGCGTGTTCCCGAACAACTCCACTCCACCTCCGACGCTAAACTCGCCGGGAGGAGGAGGAGGTGCCGCCGAGAAGAGGAGGAGGAGGTGCCGCCGAGAAGAGGAGGAGGAGGAGGAGTTGCCACCGAGAAGAGGAGGAGAAGGAGGCGGCACTGCTTGGAGGAGGAGGAGGTGCCGCGGCGAAGGAGGAGGAGGAGGCGCCGAGAAGAGGAGGAGTAGGAGTTGCCGCCGAGAAGAGGAGGAGGAGGAGGCGGCACTGCTTGGAGGAGGAGGAGGTGCCGCGGCGAAGGAGGAGGAGGAGGCGCCGCTGTGGTGGGGGAGCAACCAGACGAGGGAGAGAGAGAGCAGCAGACGAGCTAGGGAGAGAGAGATGAAGAGGATGAGGGAGAGAGAGCTGAAAGTTATAGAATGGAACCAAAAAAAATTTCAAAATTTTTGGCGGGATAACGCTTAAAATTTTTGAACTTAGTCGACGGAATATATTTTTCCGTCGCCTAAGTTCAAAATATTTAAGCGGCAGTTATCCCGCCAAAAAATTTAATATTTTTTTTTTAAATTTGGTTCCGTCGACTAAGTAGATATTTCCGTCGGCTAAGATATAACCTAAGCGACGGAATAATTTTTCGTCGCCTAAGTTATCATAAATAATCATTTATATTTATATATAAATATTCCGTCGGCTAGGTAAAAATTTCCGTCGGCTAAGATTTTCTTAGCCGACGGAATATATTTCCGTCGCCTAGGTAAAAACTTAGGCTACGGAAGGTTTTCCGTCGGTTAAGAAGATCTTAGGCGACGAAAATATTATTTTTCCGTCGGCTAAGTGATTTTTTCCACTAGTGTGATTTTGTGATCGAAAAATTGATGTAATCCCCCATCCCTCATATATGTCAAAAAAAGGGATCCCTTAGTGAAAGGGTCATGTATATATATGGTAAAGGGGATGAAGATAAGAAAGAAAGAGAAAAAAAAAAGAGTTTTTTTTTTACCTAATTTAATGGTAGTTTCGTAATTATTAAATAAAAAGACAGTATTTTCGTTATTTCTTGAAAGCAAATGATTTAAGTCTTATTTTAGAGTGGGTGTGGACTCTGTGTCCTTATTTGTCTAAATCTTTCAAAACATGAGTTTTTTGTTTTTTGAATTGTTTTATGATAGTTGTATGTCATTTTCTACAAAAATAAACTACATTAATGTTATGAACAACCAAGTGATTATTGGCAATATTTTTGTCATGCCATTAAAATAAAAAAGATTCTACGATTAAAAATGGTGGAAGACGAGAGCAGCCTGATATGGTCAGGTCATCCACCATGCATGAATCTCTTTTGAGCATTTCTTTTTCATTTTTGAGCAAATAATGTTGTTTCGGGTAGAATTGAAATCTGATCGAGTTTGTTTGTGTTTAAGATACATAATAAAATTTTACACTGTAGAGGCTGTGAAACTAACATTCTCTACTCGATCTACAATCCTCACCTCAGGGGTCGTTTATGATACAAAAATATATACGATATAATTATGTTACAACTAATTAAACAGATGTTACAATGTAATTGAACTAAATTTAAGATGTTGACAACAATATCGTGAAGCAGTGACATTTTCCATTCCCTCTCTTCTTAATCAATCAGCCAGAGACATGCCTTGTAACATGATGAAGGCTTGGATGCTTTCCGGTGGAAGGCTTGGTGGCACCGTCACGGCTATGTGACGGGGCTTAAGGTTTTTTTCTTGAAAAGGTGATTGCTTGTGTTTTTACTATTTAGCTATAGTTTTTGACTAAATTGATTGATAGTAAGTGAGAAATACACCAATTAAGAGGTAAAGAGAGCAATGCCAAACGAAATTGGGTGCATCTATACAAACTCCAGATGAAATGATATGATGCTATACTGGTGGCAGCATGAGCTTAAGTGTCTCGCACTTTATATATTAGCTCTCCTGCTACACGAGTGACATTGAAATTTGGATTTGGACAATAGGAACTTGACCTCCTCATTAACAAAAACCCAACAAAAAATGGTTCGCCGTCAGGGACTAATTCAGAACAATCACTTTCGAAGTGAACTTTATTATACTTAATAAGTAGCTACCATATGGTATGACATGTCTATTGTAAATGTGTCTAATTGTATGACTCATGTGGGTTTTTGAAGGGGTAAATGGTTATTACATAGTCATTTAGTTGCTTATTCAATTAATGATAATCAGACATTTTATGAGACATGTTATACCATATGGTATACTAGAAATGAACCCAAAATGAATTAAATCTGAAGAAGCTAATACTCATAAATCATAATGCAAAATTTACAATTTTATTCTGCCGGAAAAATCGCTACAAAAAAGAAAGAATGTCGGAGCATTCAGACGGCGACAAAAGCACCATATCTTCAACCAATAATTCGTCGCCAAATGTGAATGAATCCACTTGGAACACATGAACCTCTCCGGCAGCTTCATCCAACTTGGCTTTTGCCGCGGCGGAGTCCCCTCCACTCCTCCTCATCCTCTTAGGCTTCGGCGAGCCATCTTCGGAAGACGTGGTGGACGACGGAGACGACGGCTCCGGCGGGGCACGCTTGGGAAGCACACGACCCACCTCCATATCATGCGTGCCAATCAAGTGAGGAAAGTTAAGCTTAGCTTTGGAGCCACGCATTTTGAAAGCTGCTCGATCGTAAGCCAAACCTGCGTCCTCCGCCGTCTCGTAGGTTCCGAGCCACACTCTCGTCCCGTTCTTTTTCGGGTCCCTTATCTCCGCCGCGTACTTTCCCCACGGCCTTCTCCTCACTCCCCTAAAATGCTTCGGTGCCGATGGCGCATGGTCATCACGCGCCGCCACCTCAAGTTCAGTAGTGAATGCATTGTTCTGCTCCACTATGTCCACATTACTGCTCGATATCTCAGTGCAGTTTGAACTGGAAGTACTCTGAGAAGGAGAGTCTGCAAAGAATGGCAACAGGGTATCGAAATCGTCGTCAAGAAGATGCTGGCGGATCGACTCCAAGAGAGCCCAGTCTGAGTTGGAGAAGCTTTCAGTTTCCATGGACATATATGGTTTTAGAAATCTTTTGGTTGTATAAGACTTCACTCTAGTTTTTGAAGGTGTGAGGTTTGGAGGTCTGAGTTGATTTTGAAGCTGTGTGTTAATGGGCACTATGAGGCTTGCTATATACCTGAAGCTTTGGGAAGCACTGTACTGTTTATTATATTGGTAGGGATGTTGCTAAGAAACACCATTGCTATGCTTTGCGGGTCAGGCTTGTTTTTGTCACATGTTTTATATGCTGCAAATGAATTGTTTTCTCCTTGTTTGTTTTTTGTTTTTCTTCTACACTTCTATGATTGTTAGATTATTCAATACTTTCATGTGAATTATTCAATACTTTCACTAAGATAAACAACACAAAATTATTCATATGATGTTTGCATTATTGCTCCATAATTTTTGCGCATTATATATCAAATGGAATGGTTTCATTCAGAAAAATTTAATATTGAAAATAATGTAGTAACTCATATATTAGATACAAGAAAAATAAAAAGTATTGACAAAAGAAAACAAAGAGATTTGAAAGGCAACATCTAATAAGCACATTGACGAAAAAAACACCCATATATATATAATACCCAATTATCGCATAAAGGAGGACAACTTGGGCAGAGCCATCGATCACTTTACTCTGGTTAGAGTTTACGGACAAAAGTTGACGCTCAACAAGTGGGTTTAGAAATATCATGTATTTTTCTGTTTTGGTCTTTATATTATGGAAACATACGCCATTCTATATACGTACAATTTTCTTCGTACAAACAAGAATGCTAGTATGTACGCTACATCTTATAGAAAATGCCACATTAAGAAGCTTATCTTGATGACGTTCATGAACAGCACAACGACAAGTGTCATTTTATTTACAAAATGGATGTGAGCAATGCACGTGCATAATTATCGTCCAAGGAGATTTGCTCTAATCATCATTTGCATCACGGGGAAGGTCGAATGCCCATGGAAGCTCCTTCAAGTTGCCAAGGACATTAAGCTCTTGCTGCTTCCTTAATTTTCGAATTTTCCTTCGGCCATGTATGTCGCTGCTTGGGATTCAAGTTTTCCTGAGCCTGTTAGGAATGTTATCAACTTTGACTTCTTTGCGACGGGCTGCCCTACAGGTAGTCTCTGTAATTAGGTCATTTAGTATAAAAAAATATGTACACCATAATTAATTATAATTGGACGAACAAGAATGTGATTATTATCGGACCAAATTAAACAAATAGTAATCATGTGATTAAAATGAAATGATTCTGTTGATCAAAATGATGGAAGATGAGCATCCTTTGGCCGGTGAGCTCATCTACCATGGTAAATTATTACTCTCAAAACAAGTAATAATTATTAAAAAAAATAATAATAATCTTTTTTATAATGAGGATGTTCATCCTCCAATAATCTAATCTTAAAATTAACTTGCTTAACTAATTGATCAATCTCGAAGCAAGTTCGAGAAAATATATATGTAAGGTCTGGTAGAGGCCGGGATCGATCATGTACGTATATATGAAAATTTTGAAAAGTATTAGGGTTAGGATTTAGTCCAACGTTGGACTGAATTCTAAAGCTTAGGGTTCTGTTGACAATTTGACATTAGTCCTCCCATGCGTGGTTGGGGATATATTCTCATTACACGTACCCTTAAAGTCTTCAAGGTTGCAAAGAACGCGACATGGTTTGTCTTTGCACCATGCCGAAGCGTTGGCCGTGACACCAATATATAGTAGTCTAGCAGCTATACATACTTTCTCCATATATGTACTTCGAAATTTCAGATTTTGTTATTCCCTTTACGACGGAACACAATAATGTTTCAGCTTACTGTTAAACTAAATAGGTATTTTTACTGTAAGGGTAATCATGTCTTTCTCTTATCTAGCCCTATGTAGTCCTATAGATACTTGTTGTAACACACTTTTTCAATCAATAACAATAGCCACAATGTAGCCTCCAAGGTGTTTTTGCTCTCCTTTTACGATTTCTGCATTTCAATCCAATAAATTCATAATTCCTATTACTAACACGTACTATATTCAAAATTGAGCAGCGTTCATTAACAAATGAACTTGGCCTTTCATAGCTGCAGTTACGAATGGAGCTTGACAAGCCATCCACGTGAACTAGCTATCTTCCTCTTGAGTTCCTTGTGTTATGTGTTATGGGCAATTTCAATTATTGTGAAGAGTATGGGCAGGAGCATCTTTCTGTATGTTTTTTTTTCCCTGCAGATACGACTCGGTGCATATGAATGCAAGTTGCCACGAATCATCACCATCAGACAACAATGTGTTTTGTTTTTGTTTCATAACTCGATCGAATACAATTTCTTATTTCTATATTCTTCAATTCATGCACGAGGACATACCCATTTCATCAACATGTTAAGTCACACATGCATGTTCTTATCATTTGTTTCTACTATACAGAATAGAATTAATTTGTTTTGAATGATAAGGAATGAATAATTCAATTTTTGGCTATCGTTCTTGACTTCTTGTGGTATTCGTGCTGCTTTTGATTTAATTTTAATCTTGCATCTAATTTTCTTCGCCTTTAAGGTCACCTTTTCTTCACCATGGTCTTGAATTTGATGGCTTCCTTTAGCCTTAAAAATATAGGGAACTAAAATTTACACTCCATGTTTTACAATTCATATTTTTTTTAGCAACTTAATTATTTTTAGTAATATATGTTTTGTCTAACTAAAAAATAAAAAAGGAGTATGGATTGTAAAATAGGAAGTGCATATTTCGCTCTCCAAAATATACCACTCCACATCCAAAATCTTATAATTTTTCAGTGGTTTATGTATTCAAAAAAATATAAAAATGTATATATTGAAAAATGGTGTAGTTGTTGATTGGGTAAGTTTGTTAAACAGATAAGTAGTAGTGTAACTCTTGGTTCATCGATCTTTGCATCAAGTTCAAGTGTTAAACATTGCATTTTCATCTTTGCATCATTTTTAAGTGTTCTTAGGACTTACAGTTCTTTTTGCATGTTTTCCCAAATCCGGCCAGAACGTGATGGTGATGGTCGACGACCTTCTATTTTATCCATCTCCATGAACTATTACGTTCAACCCCGTTATGAAGAAACTAGTTCACAGCGCTGAATCAAAAAACCTAAACAACAAATAGTTGAAATCACTACCTGCTCCTTGTTGGTTTTCACCACGCACTACTAGAAAAAAGCTCTTAGCTGACGAAATTTTTTCGTCACCTTAGAGCTTCTATCGTCATGTGACCACTTAGCTGACGAAAATTTCGTCACCTAAGAGTCGTCATCTAAGGCCGGTGGTTAGAGCACTTAGGTGACGAAAATATTTATTTCGTCATCTTAGTCATTACTAAGATGACGAAAATTTTTCGTCGCCAATTTACTTAGCTGACGAAATATATTCGTCACCCACCTACTTAGCTGACGAAAATTATTTCATCACCCAGTTACTTAGCTGACGAAACTTATTTGTCACCCTTCTACTTTGCTGACGAAAATTATTTTGTCACCCATCTACTTAGCTGACGAAATTTACCCAGTTACTCAGCTGACGTAAATTATTCAGTTTGCTGACAATTCTTCATCGGGCTAAGGCCACGAAAGTTCAAATTTCGTCACCTTAGTGCTATTTATTTTTATTAAATTTAATCATTAAAAATTATTAAAATCACATTTAATATGAAAAAATAAAAAAAACTAGATAAAGCATCTGGACAATAACGAAAATTTATATATATATAAACAAATTCATATATACAAACTCATCAAGAGTAGTACTTGATCAATATAGACTTGTTCATACAAAATATATACTAGAAAATGAACTAGCTAGTGACTATGAAGTGTCAATTGAATCAATGCCTCCAACATCATTGGGCTGCTCCTGCAGTGGGAATGCCGGCTGACATACGCCGAATTCGGTGAAGAGAAATTGTTCACATTGTTGAGTCTGTTGGGGTGGAGGCGCGCCCTCGCCGGTGCCGTACGGTGGCGAAAAGAGGGACGTCCGCACTTTAAGAGCCGTGCGGACGTCCGCACCTGATACTCTGAATGTACGGCAAAAGGCTACTGAATGTACTATAATACTAATTGATAGGATTATATTATAACATGCAGTGCTTGGTTATAAGACTCAAAGCATTGAGACACAAGAATAATCATCATGCAATACACAGCTACTAAACCAAGTATCATTGTATGTATATGGCAGTAAACATAAACGACAGATTCCATACACTATGCAGCAATTAAAGATGAGCAATGACAGCATACAATACCTTCGAAAAATATCCAACCATATGGCATCCCCGATCATCACATTCACATAGAATGTAAAATAGAAAGAGGTCAACATCATAGTACAGGGTCTTGTGATCAAGAAACAGCTTTGCTAAATAACAAAGGTTCTGTCCATAAACCTTGTTCTTTTTACCATCAACCTGATTCAAAACATTTTTAAAAAGCAAGTTATATCAACCACAAACTTGACTTCTGCAAGACTGCAAATATATCCAAAAACAATTCAAGACTGAAAAAATAAAGAGTATGAAAGGATGATTATGCAGTATTAAAGTGTTTCAAAATCAATTGCAAATTACATAAATCATATAAACACACACATACAATGGGTTTCTTTAGAATTTATAACCGGGATATTGTGCAGATACACGGCAACTAACCTCAAACATAGAAAGCGTATGATTCCGGTATATCTCATCACCAGGAGGATGCTTAAGATCGCACTTCCTCTGTATACAAAGACAATAAAATGTATGTAAAATAATGTTAACTACAAAAAATTTTACAAAGAATGTGCCTGCTGCTGCACACAAAGAATTTTACTGACCAGCAGAAAAATGGGTCTGCTGCTTCTGCACACAAATAATAGAAAAACCAAAATGATTTAGATGGGCCTGCTGCTGCTGCACACAAAGAACCAGTAGCTCCATATGTTCATGATTGCATATGATCAGCTAGCATTCTGTAAAAATTTAATATCAAAGGATTCATTCAGCTGACATCTGAGAGTTATTAAGTAGAGACTAGCACTTAAGGTTCCTCAATGCTTTCCAAATTTTAATAAACTATCTCTATGGCATAGTATCTCTATAACATGTTATCAATAAAAGCAATGAACAAAAGAATGGGATACATATTAAGTAAGACAGACTAATTGAACAAGCAACCATCACAACAAACAGATGGTCGAGACTTACCATCTGTTCCTCTAACAAGCCCCTCAGTCCCATCCATAGCAATGGTTAGTCCTGACCATGTTCTCACCCAAGTGCTGAGCCACCTCAAGCACTAACCGGATCGAGTTGTCCAGCACTTCCAGCGCCGTCAAGATCGGCAACAATCCTTCCTCGAATCTCACATCGACAACGGCTCTGATGACCTAGCACACCTGCCCGATCGCGCCTTTGTTGGTGAAATCGTCGGTAATTTTTCCTTTGGCGCCATCCTTGGGCCCGGCCGGCGACTCCGACTTGGTCTCGGCTGCTGCGGCGGTGGCGTACTCTGCCACATGCGAGAGGAGGTACCCAAGAACACAGACAATATTGCAGGGCTACCTCCTGTATCAGTTGTTGAGACTGTTCCGCCTATCTCTTCCTCTTCCCACTAGTCAGCAGGCATAGTGGATGTGGCGCAAGGGAGGAGACGGCGATGTGGAGGAAGAGATGGCGATGTGGAGGAGGAGACGGTGATGTGGAGGAGGAGGAGGAGGAGGAGACGGTTTGGAAAGTTGGATGTATACAATTGATTTAGGGATTTCAGAGTTGAGAGGAGTATAAGACTCTCTTGCCCACGAATCAAGCCGTTTCGTCATCTAAGTCAAATACAAAATTTAGCCAAAAAATTGGGCGGAAGTTCGACCCGCCAAATATTATGAAGTTAGGTGACGAATTCATCAACTTTCGTCATCTAAGTGAATCAAATTTATATTTTTGTAGTCTTATTTTAATTTTAACACATTTATTTCTTTTTCTTTTTTTCTAAAAAGAAAAGGTTTTGATAGAATGTGATATTGTTAAATAGGGAGGAAGCAATATTTTCAAAAATCTTGTAAAATAGGATGTGATCGGTATGGTGAAATACGACTATGGTTGAAAAATCACATATTTTTGGTAAAGTTTGGTCTCCGATACAAGCGGTCAACCCTATATACGCTTATGTTTCCCTATGTGGAGCCCTATCGTCGAGTATCTTCATTTTTCACGGGTTGACTTATTTCACCGTTCCGGTCATATCTTATTTCACGACTTTTTTGCGTTTGAGGCCTCTACGTATACGTTGTCTTCAAAACGAAACTTAAACTCAACACTAGTATAAAAAAGTTATACAACATTAGTACATATATCGTGAGTTTGGTGATCGGAGAAGAGGAACTGAAAACCGACCATCAGATATGACCAGCATAACGAATTACGTGGGTGGGCAAAAATTCATCTCCATCGGACAAAGATAAGGGCTCGATCCGTCCGGTCAATCGGCGCGGTCAAACCCCTAAACGGACGGAAACTGAAATTCGACCCTCCAAATCACGTAATCTGGCCGGACCTTCAACTGAGAATAGTTTCCAATCGACGAGACTCTTACGGGGCTATAAAAATTTGGTAAAAAATAAATACCCGGGATAGGGCTACCACTAGGTAGAAATAAGAGAAAAATTCGTTGACCGGAACAACCGGCACCGAAATTTTACCGGAATATCTTCATTTTTCACGGGTTGACTTATTTCACCGTTCCGGTCATATCTTATTTCACGACTTTTTTGTGTTTGAGGCCTCTACGTATACGTTGTCTTCAAAACGAAACTTAAACTCAACACTAGTATAAAAAAGTTATACAACATTAGTACATATATCGTGAGTTTGGTGATCGGAGAAGAGGAACTGAAAACCGACCGTCAGATATGACCAGCATAACGAATTACGTGGGTGGGAAAAAATTAAGCTCCATCGGACAACGATAAGGGCTCGATCCGTCCGGTCAATCGGCGCGGTCAAACCCCTAAACGGACGGAAACGGCTATTTGACCCTCCAAATCACGTAATATGGCCGGACCTTCAACTGAGAATAGTTTCCAATCGACGAGACTCTTACGGGGCTATAAAAATTTGGTAAAAAATATATTTTCGTCATAGGGCTACCACTAGGTAGAAATAAGAGAAAATTCGTTGACCGGAACAACCGGCACCGAAATTTTACCAGAATATCTTCATTTTTCACGGGTTGACTTATTTCACCGTTCCGGTCATATCTTATTTCACGACTTTTTTGCGTTTGAGGCCTCTACGTATACGTTGTCTTCAAAACGAAACTTAAACTCAACACTTATATAAAAAAGTTATACAACATTAGTACATATATCGTGAGTTTGGTGATCGGAGAAGATGAACTGAAAACTGACCGTCAGATATGACCAGCATAACAAATTACGTGGGTGGGCAAAAATTAAGCTCCATCGGACAACGATAAGGGCTCGATCCGTCCGGTCAATCGGCGTTTAAAAAGAATGTTCAGTAAGGTGACGAAATAAAATATTTCGTCACCTTAGAGAGACACTTTAGTGACGAAAATATATTTTCGTCACCTAACCTATCACTTACATGACGAAATGTATTTTCGTCACCTAAGTGATCAAAACTTAGGTGACGAAAATATATTTCGTCACCCCACCTATCACTTAAATGACGAAATATATTTTCGTCACCTAAGTGCTCAAAACTTAGGTGACGAAAATATATTTCGTCACCCAACCTATCACTTAAATGACGAAATTTATTTTCGTCACCTAAGTGCTCAAAACTTAGGTGACGAAAATAGTTTTCGTCACCCAACATATCACTTACATGACGAAATGTATTTTCGTCACGTAAGGTTGCTCTAAAGTGACGAAAATAGTGACGAAATAATGTTTCGTCACCTTACCTTACTTAGATGACGAAAATTGTCACTGAGGTGACGAAACGGGTTTCGTCACTAAAGTGTTCTCTTAGGTGACGAATTAAAAATATTTCGTCACCTTAGAACCTTTTTCTAGTAGTGACGCATGGTCAAAACTTATAAGTGAATTCAAGCACGTACAACCCAAGGGTACGTTGGTTTTTGACCTTTGACTTCTGAATACTTCTCATCTCAGCTAACTGCACTGCCTAAATGGAAAATAAATATAACAAATATGATATTATGATTAGATAACACAAAATTAAATTTATCAAATGTTTAAGTTTGAACTGATAAATATTAATATTTGAACGAAATCAGATTTGGCTATAATACAGGGGGGGTTCATTAACAAAATTAAGGGTAAATTTGTTATAACTAAACTACCCAATTAAAGGTAATTAAGACAATTAAAAAACCCAACCAGGGTCCAAACCCTCCCGGGCCGTAATGTAGCTCCGCCACTGCTTATAACATCATGATATTTTTCTTCTTCTTAAGATATAAATCATATGATATGATAAATACATTCTTTTAAGTGAAGTATAGTGAAAAGTTGAGCCACCCACGAAGTGCATTACCGAGCAAATCAATTCCGGTGGATTCAGATCCTATATTGGCATATGGGAAAAACAAACTTATTACAAGTTGATGCACATAGTATCGGGGCATAACGTACTGATCTCGATTAAAACCAGAAAGAACGTATTGTACTGTTGGAAAAGTTTTGGTCCTCAATGAAGCTTATGATCGAGATTTTCTATATATGAATGAATATCTTTCTCAGCTAACAATTGACGCATGATGTATTCTCAAGAACTCATATGTATGCATGCGCAGCCAACGCCCTAAGATATCAAGAACATTTAAAAGTTTAGACCTCATTGACTACGCCCTTTGCTTCTGGACATCTAAAAAAACTGTTCTTGGAAGCCAAGCGACGGAATCTTCCTGTGATATTTTAGAGATCTAGTACCAACAAAAGCACTACTAAGCAACCACAAGAAAGAAAAACATGCTTAGTTTGTCCAGAGAAAAACATTTGTAATGTTATAAACTAAGAATGAGATAGAGAGAAAAGAGAAGAACAAAATGTATGAGGAGGAAGAATTGTGTCTTTCATTCTCATTAGGCTCTCTTATATAAGAGTATGATTTACATATCGTAAGGACATAACTAATGAGTATTTACAAAGACATCCACATATATTATAATATTTACAACACTCCCCCTTGGATGTCCACCAATGAATGATATGGTGTTGGACGCGCTTATTTGTTGTCTCGTTAAAAACCTTGTCAGGTAATAAAAACCCTGTGGGAAAAAACAACCCTGGTCGAAGGAGAAAAAGAGTGCATACGTAACGCGCATACGTCCTAGATAGCATACTTCTGGATGCTCCCCCTGATGAGATTCTCCCCCTGATTGTTGCAAGCTTCATGTACCGTAAATAACGATTTGTTTTTTCTATCACTGAAGTGAGATTTTATTCGTTTTGCATACAGGGGCTCATCACAAGATTTTCATACCTGCACAGTGAAAGCAATATCAACAAAGCTATACAATTTAATATGTCGTACCTCATTTAGTAATATTAGAAACAACCTCACATGTTCAAATTCATACATTATATAATAACTAAGCAATAGAAGCTAATTAACACATTACTATCTATGGTTCAAAACCATTAGAAGATCAGCATAGCATATCTAGCCACTCATATCAATATCTTCGTTTATTGATACATCTTGTATATGCTCTTCAAGAGCTTTGAGCAATTCATAACTTCGCGAAAGTTAGAATATGTAGCAACATAATCCGAATTCGGTTTTGTAGTCCAATCATAATACTCATTGAGGCAATTTTGATCACGTTAACTATAATAAGTATATATGAGCTAGCTTTAGACTATCTACTGCATGAGTTAACTTTAATTTAACAGCCCAGCATAACAAGAGATATGCTCGCCTTTGGGCCTCCTCCTCATGCCTTTCTTCTTGGGTTCCAACCCAAGACACATCTTACTAATGGGAGTTGTGTTTGCATGTATAAGGCACATTGCGTCATTTCGCTTAGGCGATGAGAAATCTCACATTCAGACTCTCTTAAGTATTCATGGATCGATTTACGTTCGAATCATTCATGTACTTGGATCCTTTAAGGATTTGATAAGCGATACGCTTGTAATAACGCTTTACTTTTGAGATTTTGCTTTTAGCAAAGTCTTTTAAGATCCTTATAATATACGATGACAACTGCCGTAAGTCTCTCGTCAATAAATATATGTAACACTGTACTTACAGAAAACTGTCATGTATAAGGAAATATATTAGTAATCTCCATGTCTCTTGTAGATATTGTGTCATAGTGATTTATTTTCACTATATGATAGGCACAAAAGCACCTACAAAGATACCCTATTATCAAATCAATTATATCAATGTAGTAAACGGCAAATAGGGGTCATTACCCGTAGAGGATTGGTGATACTAAGACTTAAACACACAAGAAACACAAACAGACGCGTAAACCAGAAATCTGGCAGACTCGACCTAGGAGCAGAAACCTAATTAATTAGCTAATCTAGACTCAATCAAAAATTATGAAATTAAATACACAGTAACTAGACACAGTGGCGGACTACCACACAAATTTTTAGGGTATTCGGAGTTGTTTTGATTGGAGAACAAAAATAGATAAAACAGAAGTACTGCTGAAAACAGAATATTAAAAAGTGAATATGGATGTAAATATGAGAGAAACAATAGCTAGGAACTTCTCTCCACCACTAGATATGCTTCAATCACCCCAAAACAATGTCAATGACTAAAGATGAATGCACTCACAGTTAAGCCAATGTCGTTAGGTCATTAACCGTATTACGTTCTCTTACTTGTCATGTTAAGTGAAATGTCGGTATCGACTTAACTATATTCCCAATTAATTGATCTATGAAATGTCGGTATCTAGATCAAAATAACTGAAATCATGAAGATCTAAGAATGTTTGAGTAGCAACAAAGAATCTAAGATCAATGTCGGTAGCCTTAGATTACCAAGGAATTACTTCACACAAGTACCTGCAAAGAACTTGTTATCTCTTATAGAATAAGCAATGATATGTCAGTCATATACACATTCAAGATAATAAACCCTAAAACATGCATCAAAGTGTCGACCCAATGAAACATGCAATAGAATTATCAATGAACAATCAGTGAAGAAATTCTCATCTAGAATTATATAAATCAATTGGGGTTCAAAATCGAAAACATATCTAGGGCTTTGATCAGCCCCTAACTATCAAGGAGTTTAGTTACACATAGTCTTGAATAAAAACATTAGAGAATCCATGGAAGATGAAATAAGGGTGAAGAAGAAAAACTTGATTGGCCGAGAGACCGGTCGAATTCTCTCTGGTTCCTCTTTTCTTCTCTCCCTCTTTTCTCTTTCTTTTCTTCTCTTTCTTTTCTTCTCCTCTGTGCTCTCTTCCGTCTTCCGTTCTTGTTCGGCCTCCAGATTGTTTGGCTGCTCCCTTGTATAAATAGGTTTGTTAACCTATATCTCACGTCCATCACCAATCCAACTAGGATTAGGGATCCTAATTAAGCCCAATTATCTCCTTTTTCTTTGTTTGACTTCAAAACACCTAAAAACAAATAAAGTTAATTAAAAATAGGAAAACATCACAAAATAACTAAGTAATAAGAATAATTAACATGATAAAAGTCGCACAAATATGCGACTATCAAAATACCCCACACTTAGCTTTTGCTAGTCCTCGAGCAAAACACTAAACTAAGACTCTGAAAAGACTCAACAATAGCACAGACTACAAAACTCTAATGCCCTTAACACTTTGTCTCAGCAACCTCCCTAACATTGCAACACCAAGATCACATGATAATTCAGTTCAATCCACGGAATTTCGAAGGTTAATGTCAATACATGACACACATGTAACATGTAGGACGAAGACATAATCATGGTGAATGTAAAGCTGTTGCATGCAGTAAACATGTTAAGATTCAACCTCACATGGTATGCTATAAGTGTTTCTCTCAACATATGTCTAAGGTTTTCACTCAACTCAATTACTTGCCAAATGGACCGAACCATATGCTTAGCTCTTGTGACTTATCTCCACAGATCAAAGGCTGCCTATCTTGAGGATCAAAAAGGACTTTATAAGGTTGTAATGGGGTTAAGCTCATAGGTTTATAGAACAAAAAGGATATGGAATTCAAACAAGTTCTAAAACCTAGTAGAGCATCAATGCAGAGGCTTTTTTTGAACTTTACAACCATTGAAGCATCTTCACCAATGAATTCTTCCAAATATATCACCATTGTGGCCAAATTTCATCTTGTTGGGTCTTCATCTCATTCTTTTCATCTACAGTTAACCTGGGGTATCAAGCTAGACATCACAAAAGAACTGTATATTTTTTTTCTCGTCGATTTTCTTTTTTTTTTTCTTTTTTTCTTTTAGTACAACACAACTAGCTTGATAGCCCACCCTTATTCCTTTGTTTCATCTTCACAATCTTCCACCTTGGTCTTCATGTATATGCCTCATGTACAGCTCTACTAAGTTCTAGAACAAAGGTAGAGATATAACTATTCTAAGGTTCAAGGTTAAGGTTGTGCGGGTGATGACAAAAAGACCATAATGTAAGCTCAAAGTGGTTAACTAAGGGGTGCACATCTTGTGTACACAACATATGGGTCACAGGCTATATATGGCAATAGTGGTAGCTCCTAAGTGCCTTTATCACTTCCCCAATCAAGATATATAATGACTATAAGCTTTGACAAGCACAAGAGCAAGTTCTAGTAATCTCTAGAGTCCAATAACTTAATCTGCGGCAAGCAATTGACACACAACAAAGAAAGCATGTAAAATCACATTTAGGCTCAATCGCTCACAGGTTAATGAATCTCAACCAAGTTTAAGCATGCTGAGAGATCTGTACCATGTTAACTCGTTTCTACATCCACTACATATTAACACATGCACCATATATCAAGATTAACCAAAGAAACTCAAATAACGTAGTCACATGTTTCACTCTTAGTCACAATTTTAGAAGATATAAGCACATCATAGACTAGTTAAGGGCCCTAAGACTCAAACAAGACTAAAAACAGTTTTTTTTTTTGTTTTTTTGTTTTTTTTATTAGCTAAACATAGACGCTAAAGATATCATATAAACCCCACCCCACACTTGAAATTTGCATTGTCCTCAATGTAAAACGAAACCAAAGCATGCAATACATCAAACAAGTATGACGCATAATACATATGACATCGCAAAAACACACTAAACATGAAGAAAAATAACACAGGAGAAAGAATGAAGAATGCAAATCTGGAATCCAAGCTTCTCCATCAACATGGGTTGCCTCCCAAGTAGCGCTAAGTTTAACGTCATCAGCCAGACGGCACTCATAATCATTGCTCCACTGGCACTGGATCGCGGAGCTGTACTTCTTCCACATCTCTCACCTCTGCAGGCTCATAAAACGGTTTGAGCCTATGTCCGTTCACTTTGAATGTGTTCCCATTCTTCGGATTTTGTACCTCGACTGCACCATGAGCAAACACATTAAGTATAACAAAAGGCCCACTCCACCTAGAACGAAGTTTACCTGGAAATAATCGTAGACGCGAATTGAAAAGCAAGACTTTTTGTCCAACAACAAAAGATCTACTTTTAATCATCTTATCATGAAACATCTTGGTTTTCTCCTTGTAGATTCTATTGGACTCATAGGCATTGTTGCGAATCTCATCTAGCTCATTCAGTTGTAACTTCCTATGAACACCGGCATCATCAATATCAAAGTTAAATTGCTTAATAGCCCAATATGCCTTGTGTTCAAGCTCCACCGGAAGATGACAGCCTTTGCCATAGACCATTCGATAAGGAGACATCCCAATCGGTGTCTTGTATGCCGTCCTGTATGCCCACAACGCCTCATCTAAGCGTTGACTCCAATCTTTCCGGGTTGGTCCAACAGTCTTCTCTAAAATTTGTTTTATCTCCCTGTTGGATACTTCTACCTGCCCGCTCGTCTGAGGATGATAAGGTGTTGCCATCTTATGATGAACATTGAATTTCCTGAGCAAAGCTGCAAAAGACTTGTTACAAAAGTGGGAACCTCCATCACTGATGATGTACCTGGGAGTGCCAAATCTAACAAACAGTGATTTCAAAAATTTCAAAACAACAGCAGCATCGTTAGTACGAGTGGCCACTGCCTCCACCCACTTTGAAACATAATCAACTGCAAGTAGAATATAAAGATTTTGCTGAGAGCTAGGAAAAGGACCCATAAAGTCAATACCCCACACATCAAAAATCTCAACAACAAAAATTGGGTGCTGGGGCATCTGATCTCTAGGACCTAAGTTACCTGTGAGCTGACATCTAGCACATGATTTATGGAACTCATGCGCATCTTTGAATAAAGTTGGCCAGAAGAAGCCACTTTCAAGAACCTTCATGGCAGTCTTCTTTCCAGCAAAGTGACCTCCCTCTACATGTGAGTGACAAAAAGTGAGTATAGATTGAAATTCAGTTTCAGGAACGCACCTTCTTATCAACAAATCTGGACAATGTTTCCATAGATAAGGCTCATCCCACACATAATGCTTAGCTGTCTTCACCAACTTGTCCTTTTGAGCTCTACTGTAGTCGCTTGGTACTCTTCCTGACACAAGATAGTTAACAATATCTGCATACCAAGGCTCAGAAACGTTGAGAGCAAAAAGTTGCTCATCCGGGAAGCTATCACGCAGAGGCAATGAGTCATCCTCTGTGTTAGATCCATGTGTGATCCTGCTCAGGTGATCTGCCACCACATTCTCAGTGCCTTTCTTATCTTTGATCTCAATATCAAACTCCTGAAGTAGTAACATCCATCTAATCAACCTGGGTTTTGCATCCTGTTTAGTCATCAAGTATCTCAAAGCAGCATGGTCAGAGAAAACGATAACTTTAGTTCCTAACAAGTAAGACCTAAACTTTTCTAAAGCAAAGACCACAGCTAAGAGTTCCTTTTCTGTAGTTGAGTAATTTAACTGTGCATCATTTAAAGTCTTGGAAGCATAATAGATGACATGGGGAAACTTAGCTGGACGTTGACCCAAAACAGCACCAACCGCATAATCAGAAGCATCACACATTAATTCAAAAGGTAAGTTCCAATCAGGTGCCTGTATGATGGGTGCGGTTGTCAGAAGCTCCTTGAGCTTGTTGAATGCCTTCAAGCACTCATCCGTGAAGTTGAAAGCTACATCTTTATGGAGCAGTGCAGATAATGGTCGGGCTATCTTGGAAAAGTCCTTGATAAACCTGCGATAAAATCCTGCATGTCCAAGAAAAGATCTCACCTCCTTCACAGTTGAAGGAGGAGGTAAATTACGCACAATATCAACCTTGGCCTTATCAACCTCAATCCCCCAAGCAGATATCACATGTCCTAAAACTATACCTTGTTCGACCATAAAATGACACTTTTCCCAATTCAAAACAAGGTTAGTCTCAACACAACGTTTCAAAACCATGGATAAATGATGCAAACACATGTCAAAAGAATCACCAAAAACAGAAAAATCATCCATAAATACCTCAATGATTTTTTCAACCATGTCTGAAAAAATACTCATCATGCATCTTTGAAACGTTGCAGGTGCATTGCATAGGCCAAAGGGCATCCGCCGATAAGCAAAAGTGCCATAGGGGCATGTAAAGGTGGTCATCTCCTGATCATCCTTGTGTATGGCTATCTGGTTGTACCCTGAATAACCATCCAAAAAACAATAATATGCATGACCTGCCAACCTTTCCAACATCTGATCAATGAACGGGAGGGGGAAGTGATCTTTGCGTGTGGTGGCATTGAGCTTGCGGTAGTCAATACACACTCTCCATCCCGTTTGCACACGTTGAGGCACCAACACGTTCTCATCATTCTTTACCACTGTAATTCCTGAACGTTTGGGAACTACCTGCACAGGACTAACCCACTTGCTGTCAGAAATAGCATAAATTATACCTGCATCGCGGAGTTTAATCATTTCTTTCTTGACAACTTCCAACATGGGAGGGTTCAGTCGACGTTGAGCTTCTCTTGTTGGCTTAACTCCCTCCTCCAAATGTATCCTGTGAGTACACAAAGTGGGGCATATTCCCTTGATATCTGCTACTGTCCATCCAATTGCTTGTTTGTACTCCCTAAGAATAGACAATAGCTTATCCTCTTGCAACTGTGAGAGCTTTGAAGAAATTATGACCGGTAAAGTTTCACCGTCTCCGAGAAAAACATACTTCAAATGCTCAGGTAGAGGTTTGAGCTCTAACTCGGGTGCTTTCTGAATAGATGGGGCAAGCACATTAGTTGAAACCAGAAGAGGAATGAGTTTAGGAGACTTACCTGTCATGTACGGCAAAGATTCAAATGCCTCCTCCATTGCATAATACTCCTCTTCCATCTCAAGATCTTCCGCTGAAGCAATCTCAAATACATGCTCAAATTCGACAGGTTGAGGAATTTCCTCAATGGATTTAACCGGTTGTGCTGAAACCTTCTTTTTACCAGCCATTTCGATGACTTTTCGCATAGGGTCATCCCCCAATGAGTACTGAATGAACTCCTGCATAAAACTCTCAAAAGCATCAATAGAACAACAAGAGTACAAATCATCAATATTTGGGTGCTTGAGGGATTCAAAGATGTTGAACTGGATCTTTTCTCCAGCTACTTCCATGCTAAGTGCACCTTCATAACAATCAATTTTGGTACGAGCTGTTCTTAAGAATGGTCTACCAAGAATCAATGGTATCTCAGAGGGCATCTGTTCACCTTCCATCTCTAATACAAAGAAATCCGCTGGAAAAATCAAATCCTCAACCTGCACTAACACATCTTCTATAATACCTCTAGGGTAACAGTTAGATCGATCAGCAAGTTTAATGGTTATCCCAGTAGGTAAAAGTTCTCCCATATTCATTCTATCATACACGGCATATGGCATTAAATTTATGGAGGCACCTAAATCAAGAAGAGCACTAGCAAACCTGTGATCACCAATAGTGCATGGAATAGTGAAACGTCCCGGATCACCTAACTTTGGTGGCAACTTTCTTTGCAGCACAGCGGACACCCTCTCACTCAAGGCAACTGTTTCGGTTCCTTTGAATTTTCTCTTTGTAGTGCACAAGTCCTTGAGGAATTTTGCATACTGAGGAATCTGCTTGATCACATCCAACAATGGAATATTCACCCCAACCTTCTTGAAGAAGTCTAGGATTTCCTTGTCCTTTTCCTCCTTCACTTGTTTCTGTAACCTGCCAGGAAAAGGCACATTAGTGATAACCAAAGGTGAGGGGGTTAAGGGACATACCATGGCTGGTTTCGGTCTTGACTCAATTTTTGTTCCAGGTGCATTCTCAACAGGTTGAGAGAGTTCCTTAATGGATTGAGTTGGGGCGCCTAGACCGAATTTTGATGGCTCCTCAGGCACAATCTGCTCTAATACAGGCTCTTCCCACTTTCTTCTTGGCTTCTTAACCACTGGAACTGCATCCACCACCTTCCCACTTTTCAGAACCATTGCATTGACTTCATGTTGACCCTTAGGATTAGGAAGAGTGTTGCTGGGAAGACGTCCTGGGTTGACTTGAGCAAGAGTTTGTTGGATTTGGCTCACTTGGCGCTCTAACAAGTCAATTGCCTTCCCTTGTTGCTGAGTGGTGGACTTGATCTCTTGGCGGAAGGCACTGCTTTCCTCTCTTTCCTTTTTGCTATCAAACATCATTTGTTGCATCATAGCTTCCAAAGTTAAAGTTCCTGTTGATATCTGAGCTGGAACCTGTTGTTGTTGAGGCACACGTCTTTGGCCAAATTGCTGCCCATCCCCAACAGGTTGTCTTTGTTGGAATCCAGGTGGAGTAGATGGAAGATTGAGCACATTATTGCTTCGGTAGCTAAGGAAGGGATGATCTCTATTCCCATTATATGTGTTGGGCTGCCGATAAACAAAATTCAAATCCTCCTCTTGGGTGTCTTCCTCAACTGCTCTGCACTTAGGACAATCTTCTGCAAAGTGGTTCTTAGCTGAACAAATAGTACACACCACTTGAGATGCAGCAACGGTTGCCTTCTTATTCACCTTCATAGCACTAGCAATTAAAGCAATGTCATTCTCCATAGAACTCAATCTCTTCTCTATGGCTCCATCTATGGTAATGGCATTCAAAGATCTTCTGCTGGCTCCCATAGATCGGTCTCTGGACTGAAACTGTCTTGAATTCTCTGCTTGATTCTCCACAATTTCCTTAGCTTCAGCTCCAGTCTGATTCCACCAATTTCCTCCACAAGCCGAATCAAGTTTTTGCCTGTTGAGTGAATCAAGTCCTTCATAGAAGTACTCCATTTGAGTGTTGAGATCAAACTTGTGATGGGGGCATTGGCGTAGTAGACCCTTGAATTGACTCCACGCTTCATGTAATTCATCTCCATCTCTCTGCCTGAATGTACTGATCTGCTTCTTTAAATTCTTGGTGCGAGAGGCTGAATAGAATTCCTTCATGAATGCAGCACACATATTGTCCCATGAGTCAATAGATTGGGAAGCCAATGAGTTGTACCATGCCTTTGCTTGCTCTTTCAAGGAAAAAGAAAACAGAATAAGTTTCACAACATTCTCATCCACCGCCGCTGACTTCTGTATTCTGCACAGTGCTGTAAACTCATTAAGATGGTCTTGTGGGTCTTCAGTTTGAGTGCCTCTAAAGTGTGGTAGATTCGAAATCAGAGATGGGGGAATTGAGTAAGCCCCTAAATCGTCTGGTAGCACAATTGGTGAATCTGTTGCACCTGTTCCCGGAATAAAGGACTCCTTAAGTTTTGCAGCCATTGGTCTTGGTGATGGTGGAGATGTTGGAATATGTTGCTCTTCCAGTTCCTCTATCTCTGAATCAGAATGATGTTCAGGCTCAGAATTCTCACCACCACTGTTACTCGCGTTCACTTGTAGTCTCTGCTGTTTCCTGTTTCGTTTTGCAGCTCTCTCAATCTCTTGATCAAATAACAGTGGTACAGAGCTTGTAGAGTGACGAGTATGCATACACAATGCTTCTGCACACAAGTATAGACGTAAGACTCAAAAGAAAAATAAAGTAAACAAAGCAAAACTAAAAACAAAAGACACTTTTAAGACTTAGAATTAAACAATCCCCGGCGATACGGCGCCAAAATTTGATAGGCACAAAAGCACATACAAAGATACCCTATTATCAAATCAATTATATCAATGTAGTAAACGGCAAATAGGGGTCATTACCCGCAGAGGATTGGTGATACTAAGACTTAAACACACAAGAAACACAAACAGACGCGTAAACCAGAAATCTGGCAGACTCGACCTAGGAGCAGAAACCTAATTAATTAGCTAATCTAGACTCAATCAAAAATTATGAAATTAAATACACAGTAACTAGACACAGTGGTGGACTACCACACAAATTTTTAGGGTATTCGGAGTTGTTTTGATTGGAGAACAAAAATAGATAAAACAGAAGTACTGCTGAAAACAGAATATTAAAAAGTGAATATGGATGTAAATATGAGAGAAACAATAGCTAGGAACTTCTCTCCACCACTAGATATGCTTCAATCACCCCAAAACAATGTCAATGACTAAAGATGAATGCACTCACAGTTAAGCCAATGTCGTTAGGTCATTAACCGTATTACGTTCTCTTACTTGTCATGTTAAGTGAAATGTCGGTATCGACTTAACTATATTCCCAATTAATTGATCTATGAAATGTCGGTATCTAGATCAAAATAACTGAAATCATGAAGATCTAAGAATGTTTGAGTAGCAACAAAGAATCTAAGATCAATGTCGGTAGCCTTAGATTACCAAGGAATTACTTCACACAAGTACCTGCAAAGAACTTGTTATCTCTTATAGAATAAGCAATGATATGTCAGTCATATACACATTCAAGATAATAAACCCTAAAACATGTATCAAAGTGTCGACCCAATGAAACATGCAATAGAATTATCA
This sequence comes from Fragaria x ananassa, assembly GCA_034370585.1. NCBI lineage: Eukaryota > Viridiplantae > Streptophyta > Magnoliopsida > Rosales > Rosaceae > Fragaria > Fragaria x ananassa. The sequence continues at coordinate 9,860,156 of CP139750.1, read as the reverse complement.
ATGAACAATCAGTGAAGAAATTCTCATCTAGAATTATATAAATCAATTGGGGTTCAAAATCGAAAACATATCTAGGGCTTTGATCAGCCCCTAACTATCAAGGAGTTTAGTTACACATAGTCTTGAATAAAAACATTAGAGAATCCATGGAAGATGAAATAAGGGTGAAGAAGAAAAACTTGATTGGCCGAGAGACCGGTCGAATTCTCTCTGGTTCCTCTTTTCTTCTCTCCCTCTTTTCTCTTTCTTTTCTTCTCTTTCTTTTCTTCTCCTCTGTGCTCTCTTCCGTCTTCCGTTCTTGTTCGGCCTCCAGATTGTTTGGCTGCTCCCTTGTATAAATAGGTTTGTTAACCTATATCTCACGTCCATCACCAATCCAACTAGGATTAGGGATCCTAATTAAGCCCAATTATCTCCTTTTTCTTTGTTTGACTTCAAAACACCTAAAAAAAAATAAAGTTAATTAAAAATAGGAAAACATCACAAAATAACTAAGTAATAAGAATAATTAACATGATAAAAGTCGCACAAATATGCGACTATCACTATACTTAATACCCTTTTGTATCATGTAGGGTTAAAGGTCTAAGTATCTCATCACGTTTCAGATATTTAGTTTATTTGGAATTGCCTCTATCCAATTTGGCCAATAATATGATTTGTCGAAATTCATAATGAAACGTGGTATTGCATCATACAGTCCTTAACGATCTTTGGTAGCTACTATATGTAAATTTTCATCGATGATCATCATTCATAGATCCCACACATTCTTATATGCATGCATTAGCTACTATGAGCTTATTAATATTGGGTACCCCTGCCACTTCTAGGGCAAATATTGTCACTTCTACGACAAACATCTCTCATAGATGAATTATATTTAGCGAATGTAGATCTATATTCATAATGCCATAAAACATTATAGGACATGTATAATCTTCCATTTTCAGAAGCTTAAAACTTTAGACCTGGTGGATACATTCCACTCCAAATTCACGCCGTTATTCAAATGACATTAGTTTTTTCTCTCACCCTAACGGCGGGAAGATTGTCTTATTATGACCATGCATAAAAATGCGTTTAAATGTTTATCACTTCATTTCGAGTGAAGATGTCCATTGGCTGGTGGTGAACCTAAACTAAGTATGAGGTCAAAAACATTATATTTATTAGTATCAACCAAGATATCAATCTCTAACGGCGTACCTACAACCTTTGTATGTGTAGCCGTATTAGGAACTCTAACATTGTATCATGACATTCTCTTCAAGAGAACCATGTCACTTAGGTACATATGCATCTCACAAATCAAATGGGGTATAAACTATTTGAGTTAATATGGATAGTCTCATAGAATTTAATCCAAGTAAAAAACAGCTCTTCAGGAACAATTTTTCTCCCCCTCATGACAAGAGGAGTGTCTCATTGAGGTGACAACTGCGACATATACACTAGTGGTCATCAAAACTTGTAACTCATTCAAGACAACACTCTAGGTAAATTATGACTTAGCTAGTCATGCCCAGTTTCAATGAACTTCTGGTTCATGATATTTTGTGCCTTAGTTCAATGTAAAATTTGGCACAATCTATATCATATGTTAATCGATTATGAACCGCATTGGAGACACTTAATTCAAATAGGATGCTCTTCTGGAGCCATCAATCATATGTGAAATCGAAGCTTCAAGTTCGAATTTATAATGTTAGAACGATAGGTTCTCAGATTTGGTATGTTAAACTTCGGGTTCAAATAATTCAAGTGCTCGAAACTTCAAGTTCGAATAACTCAAGTAAAACTTTATGTTCACCTTATATTTTATACTCAAAACTTTGGTTTGAGTATCTGCTGTTAGAACTTCGGGTTCTACAGTACAATATTTTGAAACTTTTGGTCCAAAAATATTACACTCGAAATTCATATGATCGAGATATAGGGTTGCTGGCCCATGTGAATAACAATAAAATGTAAACAATAAATACAGTAATGAAATTGCATAACAAAATAAAGAAAACTGTTAACAGTAAAAAGTAAATAAATTTTACATTGGAAATTTTCGATTCCATGAATGAAGAAAATATACAGAGCTTCTGGTCTGATTAACTTCACATATATGATGATCTTGTGTGTTTCCTCTAATTGTATGTACAAAAACATAGCATCGTAATAAAGTGAGGAGCTTCATGGCCCTATATGATTAGGGATCACAAGATGTGGTTTCAATGATTATTTCATAACTATAAGGAACTTCTGGCCCTTGTTAACTGCATAAGTTTTACGAAACGTCATATCGCAATTTCGATTTTAAAACTAATGAGGAACTTCAAGCCCTTTATATTTCAATCAAGAGACTTCAGGTCTAAATATGAATAAAAGATTCAATGAACTTGGTAATCGGCATCATGCTTTAACATATTAGCATGATAATCATATAATGATACAAAAAGAAAACTTATAGGGAACAGTTAAGGAATGTAATCCCTGTATCAATGACTATGACTCCGAATGTACAGCTTATAGTCTTGGCTAAGTATCCAACATATTAACCTTCAAAACTCCCATAGTCCCATTATCATACGGAGGAGGGAATCTCAAATACCAAATCTATGCCTCTTATTTTCATCGAGAATTACAGTATGTAAGATCATATACTCAACTATATTCTTTGAGGATCTTCTGGTCCTCGTAAATTGTACAAGTGCTGAAGGACTTTCATGTATTCTTTTCAAGGAACTTCTAGCCCTCAAGTAATAGAATCAACGAACATGATGCATTGATCGTAATTTGAAAGCAGATGTAAATATGGATTAATATCAATTAGACAGTAAAAAGGAGAAAATCAAACTTCCATGACTTAAAAGAGAGAAGAAGCTCATACCCATTTCACTGTACCATGAGATATTGATGCGGTACTGATGATGATTGAGGTATTTCATGTGGCTCTATAAATGAAATGGTTCATTCTCAGTATAGAAATGTAATGGAGCAAAAGATAAAGTATTCTTGTATTGGCATCAACAAGATTATATCGAGACTTTAGTCTCATACATCAAACAGATCGAAATCTTGCATCGTTGAAATATTGAATGAAGACATTAAATCAAAGACAAATTGAATTTCATAGAATAGGAAAGAGGACATGATCGATGATTATGAAATTTGATTAACTAGGATTCCTTCTAATATGGAACTAAACTCACGGTATAAACAAACAATCAAATACAAAAAGGAACCAACCACAACTGCAAAACGTTTAACCAATAATTATGTAATCAGCTGTAATTAGTGTAATTAAATCACTATGTACTAATAATAAACAAATTAATTATAACCATAATCATTCATAATAATGACCTCAAAATTAGTCTATAAAGGAATTTGGAACGGTTGCAACACAATCACTCATATCACAGCTAGTGTTATTCGCCAAAATCACTAGCAAAACCACAAATCACATTAGGCATTCAAATTTACGTGCATTAAGCATTAAGCATTAAGCATTCAAATCACAAATCACATTAATTAAGCATTAAGCATTCAAATCACAAATCACATTAAGCATTCAAATCACAAATCACACCCAAGAAATTCGTATTAAGCATTCAAATTTCGTATTAAGCATTCAAATCATAAATCACATTAAGCTCCTTACTGTTGGTCAACATTACACCCAAGAAAAATGTATATGTATCAATTGTATGTAATCTTGTTATTATGTTACTAATAATAAGCAAATTAATCAAATGAGAATGGAAAAGAAAATTAAAACGGTTGCATAATTAAATCACTGAGAATGGAAAGTAGTAACGTTGCAAGATTTTCACAAAGTAGTAATGTTGTTGGCTTATGATTAATACTTGTCCCCAAATATAAGCAAATTAATCAAATGTCACCTATTAAGCTCCTTAAATATCTTGTTATTACGTTATTAAGCAGAAAATATGTTATCAATTGTACAAAAATGATGCTATAGTCATGAGCTTTAAAGAAAAATAATTTTATTAAACTTTCAAATAACGATAGCAACTGTCAAGGAGTAATAATTGTGAAGACAAACCGAAGAAAACAAACTGACTAAAAGAAAATTGAACTGAAAAACATAAGGAAATATTAATGCCTAAACATGGGCAAAGTCGCAAGAACAACTAATTGTTGTTTATAATTCCATCACTGAACATGTCATTGCTTCCATTGTCCACAAGATAGTCTGAGAAGCTCAAAGGAGTAATGTCAATCGGATTATCATCCATTGGGTCCATTGTATCCCAAGGATCACTATGATCAATAAAATTTGTCTCGACATTTTTCTTTGACAGAGATGCCTTGTAGAGTTCCACCAAATGTGGGGGTCGCATCACCATCTTCTTTGATTGCTGACCCAAGATTTTGTGCTTCAAGGTGCATCTCAGCATCCAAGGCCCAAGACATAAAATTGTTCCCAGAAATGTCAAGGACATGAAAATCCAATTTGGCCAAATTTGCCATCTTAACTGAAACAAAAAATATATATCATCGAAACTTCAAGTTCATATCAAGTGAAACAATGGATACAAAATATATGTACAAAACTTCAGGTTTATGTTTAAACAATTAGAACTGCAAGTCTATTGTTATTGAACTTCGGATTCATGATCTCGAAACTTCAGGCTCGAAGATTATTAGTGAAACTTCATGCTCACTAATATAAGAGATTGTAAATATAGAAATAATATAAACAAACACATATGTAGATTTAACAAAATAAGAGGTAAACCCGTAGATCATGAGTGTGGATAATAAGCAACAAATGTTGCACCAACATCTCGTAGACCATCATGGAGTTTTATAGAAAATAAGAAGCGAACTCGTGCTGATAACGTGTTATAAACTAAGAATGAGATAGAGAGAAAAGAGAAGAACAAAATGTATGAGGAGGAAGAAGTGTGTCTTTTATTCTCATGAGGCTCTCTTATATAAGAGTATGATTTACATCGTAAGGACATAACTAATGAGTATTTACAAAGACATCCATATATATTATAATATATATTTACAACATGTAACGAAAAATATGCTTAGTTTTGATTCTTTTGGCAACACTGATGAGTTGAATACTTGAATTATCATTTAACAGCTTCCTATTTTCGTTAAATACATACAGTATTCACAAATACAGTAATGAAATCCAAACATCAAATGTCTATGTCCCAACCTATATATCATATCACATTACCCATTTGAACCTCTTAATTATTGGTGACAAACTGTTGTGATTTCGTTACGACGATAAATGATAAGTGTAATTACATGATACAGTAGGTTTTCATTGCATCGAGTCAATGAGGAACTGTGAACGTACTAGGCTTTATTATTAGTGCATGCATGCCCAAGTTAGATTAGTCAATAGCTAGCTAATCAATTAAGTGATTTTATGGAGTTTGGGGTTAACGATCATCATATATGATAGTGCTGTATGATCGAGAATCTACCAAAATCTCACAAGAATATTGTTGTCAATTATACATCCTTGTGGTTCTAGTGAACTAATATTATGGTCAGAGGTACATAATAGTGTTGGATACATGCACTTACAATCCTATTAGAAATTACTCCAGTTATTCTTTACATGCATATAGAAAACAAGAATTTACACACAGCTAAGGGAAAAAAAATCCACAGATTAGTTGAAACTGAAAATTACTTAAGTACTCGTTCTCAAAGAAAATTACTTAAGTAATGTAACAAAATAAATAAGAAATTACTTAAGTACTTATGATAAGTTGATATCCTTCCTTATTCTTCCGGACTCCCACTCAGTCTTCCCATTGAAGTCGTTAATTTGTTGTCTATTATGAGAGTAATTGGCGCACACAAGGGGGAAAAAATGTAGAAAAATCGTTAAGAAGTTAGTAATACAAGTGGAAGAGAATAAACGTCGCAGCTTAACTCAAGGACGACTCTGATTGAAACCTCATCAACACCAAGAAATTACTCCTTAGCTTCCGTTACCACTCAGCACGACCATTCTTACAAATTAGCTCCTCACTCACCTCTTCACCATAGATGATCATCTGTATCTTCACAACCTGCACAATCCGATAGATCGAATCAGACCGGCTCGACATGAAAGGAGGAAAAGGAAAAGAAAAAGGAAAAGGAAAAGGAAAAGATGAAGATGGAGATGTAGAGAAGCAGAAGGTCCCATTGTACAAGCTGTTTCAGTTTGCAGACCAATATGACATCGCGTTGATGGTCGTCGGGAGTGTCTCTGCCATCGTAAACGGGTTGTCGCAGCCGTTCATGACGCTAATCTTCGGCAATCTTATCAATACTTTCGGAGCTACCGACCGAGCACATATCGTCCCCACGATTTCTAAGGTATATATGTATATGCATGCATGCATGCAATAGATCACTTTTATTGATATTTGCTAGTGACTATATATGGAAGAACAGAAATTGATCAAATTGTTTTTCAAATAAAACCCAGTAACATACTTAGCTAGGATCTTTGCTCCTTGAATAGCAGAAGAAACTGGGGCAAACCCTTCAAATAACTATGTATATGAATGATATTGCATTGTCTTTTATAATCAACTAACTTCTCCTTTCTTTGTTTTAGGTGGCCTTAAAGTTCGTATACTTGGGCATTGGCACTGGAATTGCTGCATTTTTACGTGAGTGTTTACTTCAGTCAGCTAACCGTAATGTTGATTTTGATCCCACTCTAATTGAATTAAGTCTGTAACAAGTCTATATCAGTTGATTTCTTAATCTAATTGAATCGTCTGAAACAAGTCATATATCAGTTGATTTCTTAATGAAACAATATATGGTTGCTCTGAATACGCAGAGGTCTTATGTTGGATGGTAACTGGCGAAAGACAAGCCACTCGAATTCGGAGCATGTACTTGAAAGCAATTTTAAGACAGGACATCGGATATTTTGACACCGAAACCAACACCGGAGAGATCATTGGCAGAATGTCAGGGGACACAATACTCATTCAAGATGCAATGGGAGAAAAGGTATTTGCTTAAGCTAGTTCATAAGTTAGACCAATGTCTTTAATACCAAACTACACCATTAGTGGATGCGGTTCTTGTTCTTCATATTTTGTGGGATTTGTGATACAGGTGGGGAAGTTCATTCAACTCCTTTCAACTTTTGTTGGTGGTTTTATAATTGCTTTCGTCAAGGGATGGCGTCTCACCCTGGTATTATTGGCATGTATTCCTGCAATTGTCTTTGCTGGTGGAATCATGGCCATAATTGTTTCTAAAATGTCAACTCGTGGCCAACAAGCTTATGCAGAAGCTGGCACTATAGTAGAACAGACAGTTGGAGCCATTCGAACGGTAAGCTAGCCAGGTCTTGAAACAAAATATCTTTATCTTGAATATCGAGGACCATAACTAACTTCATTGATATTTTTTAGGTTGCATCGTTTACCGGAGAGAAGCAAGCGATAGAGAGATATAACAAGAAGCTAAAGATCGCCTACAATAGTACAGTTCAACAAGGACTAGCCACAGGAATTGGACTTGGTACATTCTTGCTTATTGTCTTTGGCACTTACGGACTTGCCATATGGTACGGGTCCAAAATGATTATCGAAAAAGGATACAACGGAGGCCAAGTTATCAACGTTATATTTGCAATCATGACTGGTGGAATGTAAGTTTACCAGTGACGTTATATTTTACATCTTGGGGTTAACTTTTGTGGTTCTTATAGAATGATGTTTTTGGGGTTAACTTCTTATGTTGTTCTAGGTGTCTGGGGCAGACATCACCATCTTTGAATGCATTTGCAGCAGGAACAGCTGCTGCATACAAAATGTTCGAGACCATCAACCGAACCCCGAAGATTGATCCTTACGATAATTCTGGAGTTGTATTGGATGATATTAAAGGAGAGGTCGAACTTAAAGATGTGTATTTTAGGTATCCTGCTAGGCCAGATGTGCAGATTTTTGCTGGATTTTCTTTGCATGTTTCGAGTGGCACAACGACTGCTTTGGTTGGGCAAAGTGGAAGTGGGAAATCTACAGTGATAGGCTTGGTAGAGAGGTTTTATGATCCAGAAGCTGGTGAAGTGCTTATAGATGGTGTCAACTTGAAGAAGTTGCATCTGAGATCGATAAGGGAGAAGATTGGACTTGTAAGTCAAGAGCCAAATCTTTTTACTACAACATTAAGGGAGAACATAGCATATGGTAAGGAAAATGCAACTGAAGAAGAGATTAGAAGAGCAACTGAACTCGCAAATGCAGCAAAGTTTATTGACAAGTTGCCTCAGGTAAGCCTAATTGTTTGTAAAATCTACCTTTTCTAATATTTTATTTAGATGAGGATTTATCATTCAAAAAACTGTTTTGTTTTTCGTCAGGGGCTCGACACAATGGTGGGTGAGCATGGAACATCATTATCGGGTGGACAAAAGCAAAGAATTGCGATTGCAAGAGCAATTTTGAAGAACCCTAGAATTCTACTTCTGGATGAAGCAACAAGCGCCTTGGATGCTGAGTCGGAGCGAATTGTTCAAGATGCACTGGTGAGATTGATGTCAAATAGGACGACTATAGTTGTTGCACATCGCTTAACAACGATTAGGAATGCTGATGCAATAGCTGTGGTGCATATAGGAAAAATTGTTGAAATAGGTAAGAGCATTTTTACCAGTGCATCCTCATTCTCATTTCTACAATTAACATGTTCCTTAAGTTACATCATCTGCATTTTGATTTGTAGGAACTCATGATGAATTAACCAGAAACCCAGAAGGAGCTTACACCCAATTGATTCGCCTGCAAGAAGGAGCTAAGGAAAAAGATGCAGAGCCCTCTGATCCGGATAATGTTTTGGATATGGATAAGCCAATGAGTAGGTCTGAAAGCCTGAGACTTTCAACAGTGAGATCATTAAGTAAGGGTTCATCTGGTAGTCGGCACTCATTCACTATTACTAGCTTTGGTGTTCCTGCTCCAATTAATTGTGGAGTGCAAGTAGAAGAAGAAGATGAGGAGAACCTTGCAAAAACTAAGGTTGATCCGGAGCAGCGCAAAAAAGTTTCCATCAAAAGGTTGGCTTACTTGAATAAACCAGAGCTTCCAGTTTTGTTCCTTGGATCTATTGCTGCAGCAGGTCATGGAGTGATTTTTCCTGTCTTCGGCTTACTACTCTCCAAAGCCATAAAGATGTTTTATGAACCGCATAATAAGCTGCAAAAAGACTCTAGTGTTTGGGCTGGAGTGTATGTTGGTATAGGCTTGTTCGGGTTTGCTATAATCCCAGGGCAGAATTTCTTCTTTGGAATTGCAGGTGGAAAATTGATAGAGCGAATTCGTGCCTTAACATTCCAGAAGGTTGTGCACCAACAAATTAGCTGGTTTGATGATCCTGCAAATTCAAGGTGTGATCAAGACAGACAATAATTTCTATAAGCTTCAAATTCTGAGATATTTTAATTGAAATCTTCTGTACTTGTAGTGGTGCTATTGGTGCAAGGTTGTCTTCTGATGCTTCAACCGTGAAGGCCCTTGTTGGTGATGCATTAGCCTTGATTGTCCAGAACATAGCAACAATCATAGCAGGGTTAACTATAGGTTTCACAGCTAACTGGAGACTAGCGCTTATAATTATAGCTGTGTCGCCATTGTTGATCGGGCAAGGAATACTTCAAACAAAATTTCTTAAAGGGTTTAGTGCTGATGCCAAGGTCAGTATAAATGTATAATCTTTCACAATGAGTATTTTATGAACTAAACATACAGCTAATGATTTGAATGTTACATGCAGCTTATGTATGAAGAAGCAAGTCAAGTGGCAAATGACGCAATTGGTAGCATCCGAACTGTTGCATCATTTGGTTCTGAAAAGAAGGTAATGGATGCATATGAGAAGAAGTGTGAAGGTCCAATGAAACAAGGAGTAAGATTGGGAGTTGTTAGTGGTACAGGCTTTGGCGCTTCATTTGTAGTAATGTTCTTCACAAACGCATTAATTTTTTATGTTGGAGCTCATTTAGTGAAAAGTGGGCAAGCCACATTTGAACAAGTATTCAAGGTAAGCTTTCAGCTGCTACCTCAGTTCCTTATCTTATTTCCATCTATGAATATGTTTTGTTCTAACTTTAGCAAATTCTTATTTGTAGGTTTTCTTTGCTTTAACAATTTCAGCGGTAGGGGTTTCACAATCTACTGGCATGGCCCCTGACTCCAACAAAGCCAAGGACTCAGCAGCTTCAATATTTCAAATTCTTGATAGCAAGCCTAAGATCGATTCAAGCAGCGATGCAGGCATAACACTACCGAGCATTACTGGAGAAATTGATGTTGAACATGTTAGTTTCAGATACCCCACTAGGCTAGATGTGCAGATATTTAGGGACATTTGTTTGAAATTCCCTCCTGGAAAGGTAAGTACAAACCACCACAACTTAGTTTATGTCTAAATTTTTAAGTTTTTCAAATCTCAATCTGATATACTTTCTATACATTCTACACAGACTGTTGCTTTGGTTGGAGAGAGTGGCAGTGGTAAATCAACAATCATAGGCCTTATAGAGCGATTCTATGATCCTGATACAGGTCGCATACTACTAGATGGAGTTGAAATCCACAAGTTCAAGATAAACTGGTTGAGGCAACAAATTGGTTTGGTTGGTCAAGAACCTATTCTCTTTAATGAATCAATACGTACCAACATTGCCTACGGCAAGCAAGGAGACGCAACCGAAGAAGAGATCATAGCAGCAACAAAAGCATCAAATGCGCACAATTTCATATCATCATTGCCTCAAGGATATGACACGTCCGTGGGGGAACGAGGTGTTCAATTGTCAGGTGGACAAAAACAAAGAATAGCTATTGCAAGGGCTATACTAAAAGACCCCAAAATCCTTTTACTTGACGAAGCTACTAGTGCGCTAGACGCAGAGTCAGAACGCATTGTGCAAGATGCTTTAGACACAGTTATGGTGAATAGAACAACTATTGTTGTGGCTCACCGCCTGACCACGATCAAAGGGGCAGATGTAATCGCTGTGGTGAAGAATGGTGTGATTACTGAGAAGGGAAGCCATGATATTCTAATGAAGATTACTGATGGGGCTTATGCATCTTTGGTGGCACTTCACGCTAGCGCATCATGATGAGAGATAATAAGAAGATCAATTCATAACTAGATTGTCGAAGAATAATGGCACGTAGGTAGTATTTTATGATTCGAGGCTGATTGCAGGTGAGGCTGATAAAAGAAAACTTGGGTTTGTGCCTTAGATCTAAGTAGCTCAATTAAGGGGTTGGGTTTATTTGTGGATAGAAACAGATTCCGTGATAATAAATTACATCCCTAAAATCAACATGATAACAAATTCCATGATAATGAAATTTATATCCCTAAAATCAACATGATAACTAACCAAGTCATTTAGGAACTTCTCAATGTTGTCGACCTAAATTACAACCTATTCTGGTTCGGATAAATCCTTTTCCGATTTATGCTTGCTTTACTTGAAGTCTGAATTTTGATTTTTATTTTATGTCTGTCTATTGTATGGGTTTCATTATTTATGAAATGTAATGAACTGAGCTTTCTGATATCCTAGCATCCGGAATTCCAAAACTCACGTTCGCGCGCACTACGCACTCTTCGTTTCCTAATGAAGTCACTTTGAAGTTTGAACAAGAAAAAAGTCCATCATAAATTTTTTAAAAATATAAAAAAATAAATAAATAAATAAATCCCATAAGCTAATATATTGTTGACTTAAATAAGACTCGTCCATATTGGATAATAACATCAATGTTGTACATATACATTTCAGCACGTATTTAGAGATCTAAACCACATTCTTCAATCTATTCATGTAATCGCACAAGAAAAATACATGCCACGAGACGCAATTGATATATGATTTACTTTTTCGGATAATCGTTCAGCTGGATACGTTAGGGTCTTGATCTTCATCTTGTGTTTCATATCATTTTATTCTTTACTTCAAATATTCACATTGTGCTACCTTAGGCCTAAAACTTATAGTTCTGTACAGGAAAATAGAGGAATTATTAGGTGTTCTGGGAACACCAGCTGTCCAGCTGATATGGTGTACCGTACTTGGCAGAATCCAACAGAATCTCAATGACTCTGATTTCACGTCTATCTCCTCTCTCTCTCTCTCTCTCTCTTCCTTTTCCCATTTCTTTATCTCTCTCTCCTCTGACTCCGATTTGACGTCTAACTGCTCTTTATACGTCTTCACATTCATTGCACTGTTGCTCTTTCTCTCCCTTTCTTTTTCACTATCAGTGACCGCTGTGGCACTGCGAATACAGAAATGGGGCATACGGCGGCGGAATTGGAGGAAATTACGGAGGCGAAACAGAGGAGCCTCGGTCAACACCTTTTACAATTCCTATCAATTTATGTCATGTCCACGTGTCATGTGGTTATTGGGTACGGTACACCATATCAGCTGGATAGCTGGTGTTCCGGAACACCTAATAATTCCTCTATGTCAACACACAATTCTTACAAACAGTTTTGGTTCAATTATAGAAATACTGATTTGTTCAATATTAGAGTAATGCCATTCGCAGTAATCTTTGTACATACAAGTCATATCTATTCGTATGATACGTAATCGACTATCGACTTTTTATTTCTTTCTACATCTCTTTGCTCTTTCTAATTAGAACGGGTTGATGCCTAGCTGAAGATTAGTTCAAGCACCAGAATTATGGGGGAAGTTTTGTTTCTGAAATCAAATGAAAGATCGAAAACCTGAGTCAAACAACAATCAAGTCCAAATCTATAATTAATTGTCGATATCGATCTACATCACTTTGTTCTTTCTTCCGAGTATTGTTCCTTTTCTTCTCACGTTCGATCATCTGGTTTCATTAATTTTCACATGCACAGTATGCACTCCAACCTCTGTCTACCGTTAGATTCTTTCAATAAGCCAGTACTTCTTTTAGAACTATTTCTGAATATGGTAAAAGATTTGAGATTGTTGTCAGTTCAGGCTCCCCACCGAAATATGAAATCAATTGCTTTCTGTTTTTGGTTTGGTTATTTTCTCTGCTGCAAGGATCTCTTAATACCACTTCTGCTTAGGGTAAGCCGGAAGACTAATCTCCATTTATCGAACCGGCTGCGGCGGTGCCGGAGTTTTGAACTGCCGCATGATTTTACAGCAGGACTTGTAGTAGTGCATTAATTAAGAACTCTATTGGGGGATAATTAGTTAGTTAAATTTCTTCATAAAACTGCACTTAAGCTGCTCAAATGACCCATCAGATGTTCAAAACTATTAACTCAGTGGGTGCTGGATGTGTGTCCGCCAGTGGTGGCCAGGGGAGTAGCTACCTTGCATTTGTCCCAAGGCTAGCTAATTGGAATTAGCTAGTTTGCCAACTCAAACACCTCATGTGGTTTCTTTGGAAACAAAGGTACATAACAAAAACAGCTCCAGTTATAACATCAAAAGGGGAAATGGCTGAGAAAGGGAATTATGAGTGCCGAACACAACAGAATAAGTACTCCAATTTTCGCTTATTACATTATGAACAAGAGTTACAAGGGTGCATGAACAAGGTTCTTAACACCATCACTAGACTAATACTCCTTGCTCAAGGGAAGATTTGAGGCCTTATTTTTCCTCCAAATAATAGCCAACTAACAGAAAGAAAATGCTGATGGTAAATAGCAATTACATGAACCGAGAAAAAAAATGCAGGGATTGACCTGTAGAACTCGATCGTCTAATAGAAAAAGTGATAGAATAAACCATTTTCACATTTACTTGTACTATATGGTGTTGATAATATTAACCCCATAATGATCTATCTAATCTTTGCCTTGGGAGACTCGCTGTCATCCGATGCCGACGAGGTCGACGTAGAGGACTTCTCCGGCGAGCGTCGCCGCTTCGGGGTAACCCTAACCGGCTCAACGTTGTTGGAGCCAATCAAGTGAGGAAAGTTGAGCTTAGCTTTACGTCGGCGCAGCTTGAAAGCAGCTCGGTCATACGCCAGCCCGGCGTCCTCAGGAGTCTCGTAAGTCCCAAGCCACACTCTCGCTCCATTCTTCGCCGGATCTCTTATCTCCGCCGCGTACTTCCCCCATGGCCTCCTCCTCACTCCCCTGAAATGCCTCGCCACCTTTGGCGCGTGCACCTCATGCGCAACACGAGCTTGCTCCCTCAGTTTAACCTCGACGTCCTCCCCTGGGGCACTTACAGCTTCGGTTTCAGAGTCCTCGGGTTTTAGCGCCGATTCCCACCAGTTCTCTGTGGTAAAAAACCCACTCATGCAGGTTGAAGCAGTAGCAGAGCTGGGGAAAAACAAGGGGATGATGTCGTCGACGTCGCCGCCGAAGAGGGCTGCCTGAGGCGCCAAATGATCACCTAGAAGGTGTTGGCGAATGGATTCAAGAAGAGCCAAGTCGGAATCTACTGAGTCTAGGGTTGTCTCTCCGTACATGTTGATTTCTACCTTGACACAAGGTGTTTCTTGAAGAGTTTTTGTGTGTGTTTTGGTCGAGGTGTTCTTGAAGAGTTTGATGATGGGGGGTTTGTATATTGGTTTGCAGGAAATGATTTTCTGGAGCTGGAGGGTGTGTAATATGTGATGTACGATTTATATAGAGGTTGGTTGTTTTCCTACGTAGATGCAGTGAACCTTCATGGGCATGTTGCTCTATACTTCAACGCACGTGTTGTAAAACTTCAATTATTTTTCTCACGGAAATGGTCACACATGGGTGTTTACACACATATAAAATGTCTAATTTGTAACCAAAAATTATAATGTGATAAATGTCCATATATGCTGATAAATATTCTGACGAAGACATAGCAAGCAATCCTGGCCGGCGAATATTTGAGACTCGTTTCAAACACTAGTTTATCAAGCATTCAAGCATTGAAGCATGTATAAATGTATGTTGTCGGAAGAAAAACTAAGAGAAGAAAAAACTCTTAATTTGACAAAATGAATATATTTAGGGTCGATGGTCATCACTAATGTCTGAGTAACCAACGCAATGGCGGACCTATAATATGGGAAAGATGGGGTCTATACCTCTGCCAATTTAATCACGTATAAATTTTGGTATAATAGTTAATAGTTACTAACATATAATTAATTAAGTTATATTTCTTTTATACTTTTTTTGAAAAATAGAAGTTTAATTAATGAGTACGACCGTACAATATGGCATCCTGAATAAGCTGAGGAGCATGAACAAACCAATCTGGACGGACACTCGAACAGCATTCTCATACTAAAACTAGCTAATCTATGTGCGACCATATTGGCCTAGCCTGTCTAGGATCTCCATCCTTTAAAACAAGCTAGTATGTATAATTCTGATTGTAGCACCAACTCCATATATCTGTTAAAGGTTCCAACACCTTCACCGACTTTGGAGATCTAAGAGCATATTTAACAGTGTTAATCATTTTATAGTTAAATTTTAGTTAAAATAGTTAAAAAATTATTTTAGCTAGTCATTTTATAAATATATCTACACTAGTACTTTTTATTTAACTAAAGTTTAATTTATATTATCGATTACATAAAATGATTTAAAATGAATACATTGAATTAACATAAATTATAGAGGTTGGTCGCCCTCATAGCATAGTGGATGGTGTTTTGAAGCAACATTTAATGGCTCGTGGGTTCGTCTGGCATCAAATGTTAATGTTAACATAAATTATAGAGAGTCTCATCTCGATAGCTAAAAGTTAAAATAGCTAGTCACTTATTAGTCTATTTGAGCTAATAAACTTGATAAAAAACTAAACTCGCTCTCTAAAGTGCTAATGAGCCAGTGTATATAAAAAGTATGTTAAAGATGTTCTAACTCTTCTTGCAGCGCGTTAATTGCCGATGAGAATCCGCAAATACATCACCCCTTAAAATAACGCTAAAAGATCACGGGCAATGACGATGATTATGCCATTTATTAATTGACCCATAGCAACGCTCGCACCATCAAATAATATCAATTCAACAACCCCAGCCCTATTGAAGGAAAAATTATATATATTACATGGAAACATGGAATATCCACAAGAAATTGAGCGATCGATCTATCACACAGAAAAGAAGAAAAACAAAAGACGAAATATGCTAATTGATCATAAACTCAATTCCTTACAAGCATCTCCAAACAGCTCTCGTACATAGAGACTGTGCTGATTAATTATAACGAATTTGTTTAATTTCTTCTATTATATGAAAGCTGTTTGATTTGCTCCAAGTCGATCACTAACCCGATGGACTCGATCAACACCCTGATTGTAATGAGCTAGTAAGCTAATGATCGATGCGACTAATTAAATCTGATTAATTCAGTGTTCAGATGTTAATTGTCGAATTAAATCTGATTTAGATTTGGAGAGAGCGTGGTATGTTGCATTGGATTCCATTTGCTCCAAGGTGATGTATTAAGCCTAATAAGACCAAAAGTTTCACATCAGTCGTCGCAGATGTCCCTCATTTGTCTGGAGACGTTTTAAGCCTAATGTATGTGAGAGTGTTAAGCACATGGAGATTATTAATTATATATCATCTAATTAGTTTATAGCTTGGATTCAGATTCGGTTAACCATTTTCCTTATTTTAACCTTCTTTTTGACATGGCATAATTTTCTAGAATAAGTGAGGAGATATGAAAGCAATATCTAAGCGTTTGCATTGTTAAGACCGATAGAAGGATCTCCTATTTTTCATATTCGAAATGCTTTGTTATTTGACTGTTTAGAGTCAGGTTTTATTAGAGGTTATAGTTTGTAATTTACTTTTCGTATCAAAAAGAAAGTTGAAACATTGGAGAATAAGAATATGATGAAAATCAATGTGGAACTCGGCGTAAAGTCATAAGAGAAATGGTTAAACGTTTTTTTGCAGCTCAATTAATCGTTTTTTCTCTATAAACTTTAACCTAATATTCAGAGAAGTAAACCATCAGAAAGATTGATCAGTTCATTCTCTAATTGCAGAGGTCTCTCCGCTTATTGGAGAATAAGAATATGATGAATAATGCAATTGTTTACATGATCATGATTTACCATTTTAAACATGTACGGTTTAAGTTGGGTCAATTGAAGTTTGTCCGCTGATTTGAATTGTTTCGAAGCTTAATAATATCAACTTTGCAAAAATTTTGCATGAGTTATATATTAACTTATAGACCCCTAATTAACTAGTCAAGATGACGATACGTGATCAGAAAATAGAGTCCACAATCAATTCACTAATAAAATGACGGAGATCGATTTTCGTTGTTGAGACTCGACGTCTACATGTTTGAAAGTTTAGTTTCAAAGTCGTATTTGGACCCAAATAACCATCTGGTACTTTAAAAAAATACAGTAGCATCACCAACCTCGTTTTTAAACTCTTTCACGTACTACTCAACTCTAAATGATCACCAAGAGACCCTTTTGATTGATGAGGATGTACGGCATGTGCAGTGTTTTAGGATATTCATGTTAATATGCTTGTAGCCCCTGTAGCATATGATAATCATGTTACTCGTGTGGATTATCATATACGTACCTAGCTAGCTTTTTCTAATTTACTCTTTAGTTGGGAATAAATAAAGGAAATACTTTGAGACCTTTCTAGTGTTAATAACAATAATTAACTCATTGCATGGAATGAATGGTTAGCTATTTTTTTAACAGTATTGATTAATCTAATCAGTATAGAGCGACTTGTACGTTGAAGTTGTTGTTTCTAAATGAGAAATGTTAGAATCTATTGTCGGTGCGTACGAGATATATAGCTACAGCTACCAAGAATCTATTAATACGAATCTGTTTGTTCACCAATTAGAGCTGAATTGATGTCCTAAAAAATTTCATGTAGGAGATATCTAGGGCTAGATTTGGAGGTAGCTAGCAATCTTGTTCTAAGTAAAATTCAGATTGATAGTGTCGCAGAAGCAATTCTAATTAACAAGTTTATCAAATTGATGTATATAATTGCTTGTAAACATCAGATCTAGCTAGATGATCGAGGGCACATGATTGAAAATCTTGGGAGGATATGCACGTACAGTAAACAAATGTTAAAATTGCAGAGGAGATCTTGATGTATGTAAATGTTAATTATATCCTGATATTGCTTCGGAAAGAAATATAGTTAATCTTCAGCTAGCTTGTTTTTGGTAATTTATCCTTTTAAAAACTGGCCCGAGATTCTTGATACTGAAGGCACAAAGATTTTAATTTACTAATTAATTCAAGAACAACATCCATGTTGAAAGAATTGCCCAGATATTACGCAGATTCTCAGCACAAGTTGACTAATTAATCTCTCTCATATATACTAGCTGATTAATTAAGAGCGCGTATTTGCGTTTGTTTAGATTTGTCTCTAGTTAGCATCAAAACAAAGCCAATACTCCTCAACAAATTTACTTTGATCTCCTGAGGTCACTTTTCAAGTATAGGTTTCGGAAAAAAAAAAAAATTGTCCTCCCTTATAGTCGAGCTGCCTCGATTATATGAATACCTCATGTCTAGAATTCACGGCTCAACTCTCACAACGTTGTGGCTTGCTGGGATACTCTCTCGAGGACCTCAATTAGCTAGAGTACTATTGTGTGGGTGGGTGTGTCATTAACTTCCTAACCTAACCTAAGAGGGTAACGGGTTGGTCGATGGCTGCGAAAAGAGTTCTTCTAGCCCTCAGTGTAGTCAGTAGAGGTAAATCGATCTTTGGCTGGTCGACGTTTCTTGCAGGCAACTGAACTAGATTGTGGGCAGTGCCGGGTCAATTATGGGGTGAGGAGCAAACTTCCACACGAGTTTTGGGATCAAGGTCTGTCAGCGTGTGGAAGATAAAGAGGGAAGATGGATCGTGTTTGTAGTGGTAATCGTGTTGCCAAGAGTTGGTATTTTATAGCTGGTTTCCGACGGCGAGTTATTGTGGAGGATGCCACCGATTCTCTATGGGTTGGGCGACATCCTTGGACCGCAAGCTCATGTCTTGGGTCACCGGCGGTGCGCCACTGTGGAAGAGGGTAGAAACTTGGTTCGATGTGGGCTTAATGGTTGTTGCAAGGTTACTAGCTAGAATGTGGCAGCATAGTACTTTGGTAATTGCCAAGGAGTTTATTTCTATTTAATAAAGGTTGTAAGCTACCTTCAAAAAAGAAAAAGATCAATTGCTACCACACTAGCTCCCGATAAATAATATGATTATGATATCTAGGGACGGAGCATAGTGAAACACTATATAAGCTGTAGCCCAGAGAACTTTTGTTGAGTTTAATTACCATAAACCTCATAACTAACAATTATATCCTAGTATTCTTTTGAGTTTTGTATAATTAGCTTAGACTTAATTACGGTGCGTAACCCCCACAAAACACTTTGCTCACCGAACACGTTGTAGTTTTATTGAATGATTAATATACCCTAATGTAAAATTACAGCAAGGGACAATAAGTTGTTACAAATTACAAATTCTTTTTTTTTTAGATAAACAAGTACTTTATAAACCTTAACCTAGAATTTATCATATTCGATCTTTCTATGAAGTCTGAATAATATACTAGCATTCAACTGAAGATGAGGTGAACTCTTTGTATTTATTTATTTATTTTCTTTGTTGATGTTTCGTCTATCATTTTACTCATTATTTCTCATATCGATTTTGTATGTAAATTTTCATGTCTAGTCGCCCACTTATATATATTCGAGTTGTTAAGTTTGTGAGTTTTTTCTTGTTCTTTAATTAGGATTTATACTTTAATGTGATTTTTATTATTCGGTTTGTGATTCCACTTACCCAAATGATATTAATCTTATGGTTTTCTTCAATTTCATTTTGTTTTTGGAGTTCAATATCTATTGGAAGAGGCTGATATTGTGTGTATTGTAAATCGGTGAATAAAGTAAATTAAAAATTAAAAATTAAAAATTATATAGGCGGGTGAGAAGAGATCAAATATAGGGTGAATAAAGCAAATCTGAAATTGAAAAAAAATATATGTAGGGTGAAAAAAGATTTTAGGGTGAACAAAGCAAAAATGGGAAAATAGTATTTTATGTATTGTAAATAGGTGAACAAAGTAGACTTATATTTAAAAATATATAAATGGGGTGTAAAAAGAACGTGAGATGAACAAAATGGTTTGAGGGGTGGCAATAGACGCACCCCTTAATTATCCTAAACCTCACACATCTTTATGAATTTGGCCAAATTAATGTGTCAAAGAGTTTCTGAAATCTGAATGAAGAACCAAATGAAATTTAATCTTATTTTATTCCTTTTTTAGTCTCAGTCAAGCTATATATTAACTCAAATTATAGAGTATATCCGATCCTAAATGATTAAAATCTTTATATTTCTATGTAATCAAAAAAAAAATCTTCATATTTCTCTATTGAGTCAGCTCTTTATTTTTTTATATTTTCTTCATGAATTTTCGTCTGTTCTTGTGAGGTTTTTTTTTTTAAAAAAAATTAAAAATATGAATTAATTAATATTTATTTCGAAATTTTATCAAATGAAAATCTAGCCCAGTCTAGATCGGGATCCTAGCTTCGTCCCGTGATGATATCAATGAATAGATTGAGAGGCGGGAACTTTTGACTATAAACAACTCTTGACAGTTCTAATCATTTATTCTAATTCAGTGCCGGAGCTCCTTATAGGCCAGAGAGGGCCATGGCACCCCAAGTGTTGGCTTGTCAATATATGTATTTCATCTTTGAAAGTTGGTTTAATGTATAACATATAGTGATATCTCCCCTTTATAATCTTTTTTTGTTTGAAAAGTCCCGTTTATAATCTTTGGCTTTGTCATCATAGGGCTAATAACATTGTAACTTGGTTTCAAATTGTCTATTGTTAAGGAGTGCCTTTTATTTTGCCGGTAGAAAAGGCAGTATTATTGATTGAAGGGAATCGCGAATCATCATCAAGCAAGAGGCATGACTAAAAAAATAACTAATTAAAACATATCACTTAACTGAACACCGCTGATGCATTATTGATGATTTTTCATCAGTGGAAAGGTAAGTGCCAAATTAAACATAACGAATTATCAAAGGAATAAGCATATATAATGTGTGAGAAGAAGGTTGTTACCTATCTTCCAAGTCCCAACAACTAATCTGTCTACAATTTATGTTTCTTAATAGAAAATAAGATTCCATTTCAGTTTGTTTATGTTTCTTAATAGAAAAGATTCCATTTCAGGGCAACTTCCTCTTTCGACCAAAAAAAAAAGAAGTTTGAGGGCAACTTATTCAACTAAAAAGAAAGAGATAGAAACAAGATTATATTCCACTGTTTTCCTGTAGCTTTTCAACTGAATTCTTTGAGGGAAACTTTATCGATCAGTTAAAAAGAAAGAGAAAAGAGATTGTATTTTACTGTTTTGCTGTAGTTTTATTCAAATAATAAATTCTTTAAACACATAGCCCATAGGATATCCAGTTTTCTCTCATGCTTCTAATGAAGTAGCCCCATATCAAATGGCAATGCTTGATAGGGCTGGGCTCGGGTCGGGTCGGTTCGGGTTTTTGGAAAACCCGACCTGAAACCCGAAAATAACGGGTCGGGTCGGGTCGGGCCTTTTTAAATATGAACCCGACTGAGACCGGCCCGATTCGGGCTTTCGGGCTTTTTTCGGGCCCAAAAAGTTTCGGGCTTTTTTCGGGCCTAAAGAGTTTCGGGCTTTTTTCGGGCCCAAAATTATATGGACAAATAAGTTTATGACACGTGGCAAAATTTTGTATTTCGGGCCTAAACGGGCTTTCGGTTTAGGACCGAGCCCGAACCCGAAACCGAACCGAACTGAGAGCATTTGGGCCGGTTTATGGCCCGGACCGAACTCCTCCCATTTTGGACCGAACCGATTGGGCCCGATCGGGCTTTTGGGTCGGTTTTTTTGGGTTTTTGGGCCCGAACGCCCAGCCTTAAATTGCTTGATGGTTCAACCTGATCGCAAGACTACATTTCAGTTCTCAAACCTTGTTTTATAAATGATTCTTAGTGTTCTTTAGGTAATTACATGATAGATGTACGTATTTCTTGATAGAAAAACTAATCTAGGGATGGGGTTTTTTTTGGAAGTTTCGGGGTGCAACCAATAACTAGTACATATATGGAATCAAATATACACCACCTAACCAAATAATTAGCTTGTTGTGTTCTTAAATAGTAAAATCGATCATTAATTTCCCAGAATTTTTAAAAATTAAACCAAGTCCCTACTGTTGTTCTGTAGCTAGGGAAGAGATGATCTTATTTTCAATTTTATACTGTGCATTATATCAACCCATGCAAAGTTGCAAACTCATGTAACTAGATATGCTGGACTATTATATCACTACCAGAAATTTCACTTTGGGCGACGAAAAAAAATCGTCGCCCTGTTAAAAAATTTCGTCGGCCAAGAACTTGGGCGACGACAGGTCGTCGGCCAAGATGTCGTCGCCAGAAGTGCGTCGGCCAAGAACTTGGGCGACGACAATTCATACCGTCGTCGCCTAAGAGTAATTCTTAGGCGACGATACGAATTTCGTCGCCTAAAATATATTTCTCGTCGCCCAAAAATATTCGTCGCCCAAGATTTAACACCTTGGCCGACGAAAAATTGTTTCGTCGCTTAAGATGTTATAACCTGGGGCGACGAAATTTTTTTCGTCGGCCAAGACGTCGTCGCCAGAAGTGAGTCGGCCAAGAACTTAGGCGACGATACTTTTTTTTCGTCGTCTTATATGGTAAGTCCTTGCCCAACGATTTAGCAATTTCGTCGCCTAAGATATATTTAATTTTTTTTTAAATATAAAGTTTGATGCACCAACTTGTTGAATACAGATACGATGAATTCCACCGGGAACGAAAAAACATGTTTTTACTGCTGTCTGCTGATTTGATCATATCCCTGCGAAGGCTATTTCATTAGTTGTTTCAACTTGAATACATTGTAAGAAAAGGAAATGGGAATTCAGAATCATCTGTGGCTAGATTTGTCTATTAGGACTCACTCATATACATATGTACAAGCAACTGGATTTATTGCTGCATTTATCTGTATATAAAGATTACAAGATTTTGTCTCCAAGTAAGAAAATACATGAAACCTCTCTTTCCCTCTGTGTAACAAATCAAAGAAATCAATGAAACAAATCATAAAAATAAAAAATCACCCTCTGAATGTGTCAAGGTAATACTTCTACTTTCTATTTGCAGCTTTGCGTTTTGTCACAGTTGTTGGAGCTGGCTGCCTTGCAGTCCTATGTGGCAACCCATTTACAGGTTTCCGTGAAGGTGAAGGGCCTAGAGAATGCTTGCTGCAGAAATCAGGAGGAACTTTTTAAGAAAATGTTACAACTTAGAAATATTCTATAGGGGACAGATAAATTACCTTAGTTCTGGACCCAATGTCATTGCCTGTGCTAATAATTTTAGTTTGATTGAGAGAGATCGGAAATATTGGGTGTTGGTTCCGAATCTCTGCCTTTTATAATCGCGTTCTTGGGCGACGATTTTACAAAAATCGTCGCCCTGTTTTTTTCAAAATCGTCGGCCAAGATAATCTTGGGCGACGAACTTCTAAAATCGTCGCCCAAGATACTATACTTGGGCGACGATTTTCTTTACTATAAATCTCGTCACCCAAGATAAAGAAAATCGTCGCCCAAGAGTTATCTTGGCCGACGATTTTTGACGTCGTCGCCTAAGATACTATACTTGGGCGACGATGTTCTTCACTATAAATCTCGTCGCCCAAGATAAAGAAAATCGTCGGGCAAGAGTTCTATCATAAAATTCAGAATATAGTGATTTTGGTGATCGGAGAAGATGAACTGAAAACCGACCGTTAGATATGACCAACATAACAAATTACGTGGGTGGGAAAAAATTCAGCTCCATCGGATAACGACAAGGGCTCAATCCGTCCGGTCAATCGGCGCGGTCAAACCCCTAAACGGACGGAAACGGCTATTCGACCCTCCAAATCACGTAATCTGGCCAGACCTTCAACTGATAATAATTTCCAATCGACGTGACGCTTACGGGGCTATAAAAATTTGGTAAAAAATCCTGTACCCGGGATAGGGCTACCACTAGGTATAAATAAGAGAAATTCGTTGACCGGAACAACCGGCACCAAAATTTTACCAGAATATCTTCATTTTTCATGGGTTGATGTATTTCACTTTTCCGGTCATATCTTATTTCACGACTTTTTTGCGTTTGAGGCCTCTACGTATACGTTGTCTTCAAAACGAAACTTAAACTCAACACTTGTATAAAAAAGTTATACAACATTAGTACATATAACATAAGTTTGGTGATCGGAGAAGAGGAACTAAAAACCGAAACGCCAGAAATGACCGGCATAACGAATTACGTGGGTGGGCAAAAATTCAGCTCCATCGGACAACGACAAGGGCTCGATCCGTCCGGTCAATCGGCGCGGTCAAACCCCTAAACGGACGGAAACGGCTATCGACCCTCCAAATCACGTAATCTGGCCGGACCTTCAACTGAGAATAGTTTCCAATCGACGAGACGCTTACGGGGCTATAAAAATAAAAAACATTACCTTACAATTTAAATGTGCTTTATTTATTTTAATTATTCGGATTACTCTTGGCCGACGAAAGTAGGGTAATTCGTCGGCCAAGATAATACTTGGGCGACGATATTTGTTAAATTCGTCGCCCAAGAGTAAAATAAAAAATCCTGTACAATGAAATTTAAATGTGCTTTATTTATTTTAATTATTCGGATTACTCTTGGCCGATGAAAGTAGGGTAATTAGTCGGCCAAGATAATACTTGGGCGACGATATTTGTTAAATTCGTCGCCCAAGAGTAAAAATAAAAAATCATGTACAATGAAATTTAAATGTGTTTTATTTATTTTAATTATTCGGATTACTCTTGGCCGACGAAAGTAGGGTAATTCGTCGGCCAAGTAAAAATAAAAAAATAAAATACTTAGGCGACGATATATTTGAGTTTCGTCGCCTAAGGATTAAAAAAACTTAGGCGACGATATAAATATCTTAGGTGACGAAAAATTGTTTTGTCGCCCTAGTTTCTATATTAGGCGACGAAATTTAGCCTTAGGCGACGATTTTATTTTCGTCGCCTAAAGTTGAACTTTAGGCGACGATTTCTTTTCTTTGGGTGACGATTATTTTTTTCGTCGGCCAAGTTTTCTCTTAGGCGACGAAAAAAAAAATCGTCGCCCGGTTTTTTTCATTTCGTCGCCCAAGATCTATTTTCTGGTAGTGTATGGATCATGCTCCTAACAACCGGCATTGAGATGGAACCCAACCAATGAATCATTCATTATAATTCAGGCTAAGGTGACCTGTACTCCTCTAACCATGCCACCCATGCTGCAATCACCATTTTCAAAAATATATAAACAAATATGAAAGGAAAAAGATGACCAATAAATTAGTTTATTTTGCCATATTGCATGTGCTTAAACCCCGAATCAATGAAGCTCTCCATGGCAATGACAGCAGAAATGGTAGTAAAATAAACCCAAGGTTCGTCGTATATAAACGCAATCAGACCCAGATGCCCAAACTACAGCTTCATCTTCCATAACCATCAATCCCATTTGAAAACCTTTACAGGCACAAACCCTAGCTAGACACGTACATTTCCAACAAACATGTTTGAAGAGATTGACTTGGAGTCTGATTTCGCTTTGTTGGAATCCATTCGCCAACACCTTCTCGACGATAATTTCGACACCACTTTCGATCTCGAAGCATCATCTCCAACAGTTTCGGGCTCTCCTCCTCCAATCTACTGCCGCAGTTTCAGCTTCGGCACCCTTTTCTCCGCAGAGAATGGGAGCAACTCGCCGCTAAAAGGGGACAGCAACTGCGATGATATAGCCCTTTCCGGTGCCGTACCTGATGAAGTTAGGGCATCGGCAGTGAAAACGGAGGCTTGGGAGGTGGTAGAGGTAGTAGAGGAGGCGCGTGATACGGCATCGGCAGTGAAAACGGAGTCTCGGGAGGTCACAGAGGTAGTAGAAGAGGAGAGTGTGGCGGAGCGTGAGACTCACGCGCCGTCGTTGGGGAGGCACTTTCGGGGAGTAAGGCGGAGGCCGTGGGGGAAGTACGCGGCGGAGATCAGGGATCCGAAGAAAAACGGCAGCAGAGTGTGGCTTGGGACCTACGAAATGGCTGAGGACGCTGCATTGGCTTATGACCAAGCTGCTTTTAAGATGCGCGGCTCCAAAGCAAAGCTCAACTTCCCTCACCTTATCGGCTCAGGGGGATCGCTTCCGGTTAGAATAACTCCCAAGCGCCGGTCACTGGAAACTTATTCATCATCTTCGTCTTCAACTTCGGAGAGCTGCTCGCCCAAACCAAAAAGGCAAAACCTTGGAGTCGTCCCGGTAGCGGCGGAGGCGGAGTCCGGTGGCTCGAGCCGAGTGGAGATGGTTGAGACGAGTCAGTTGGCTGTTGTTGATTAGTGGCTTAATGATTTTAATACTACAGTGGTGTCCACGCCTCAAGAAGTAATGAACTAATTAATGATCACTGATAAGTTGTTAAGAAAGATGCTGGTTTAATTCATTAGTTAGTTAATTATCTCCTAATTGTAAAGTTGGGTTTTTTTCTTTTCTTTTTTTCATTACGTACCAACCTTAGCTTGTACATGAGATCCGTTCAATGGATGCTGAAATAAGTCTACACCATTTAAAATTATCATCTATATATGCTGTTAATATATGTCTTGAATCAGCCATCCGGAGGAACCAGCCATCCGGGAGTACCAGCTATTCGGGGAACCAGCCCAAGAATCCCTGTTATGCTGGGTTATGGTTTTCTGTTGAGCTTAGTATATCGGGTTTAGGGTTCAGTATATAAACAACCTAAACCTAATTGTATTCTGTGGTTGTGATTCTGTTTTCCTCAAGATAATAAAACTGTGTCTCATACGATCAAGTTGCAAGTGGTATCAGAGCCCAGGCGACGCTTGAGACTTGGTGTCTCATACGATCAAGTTGCAATCTGGTGGAGCTCCCGTTTGGATTGGGATCACAAGATTCAGATGGTTGTGATCAAGGTGGAGCTATTGGAATTTGGATCGTGAGACAGTTTGGGATGACTCGAATCACACCTGGTGGAGATTGTTGGAAAAAGTGTGGCTTAGATTAGACCCATTTGGAATCTCACATCAGAAACGTGAAGAGTTATCATTGGGTTATGAGGAATGATACCACACACACTAATGTCGAGGCTTTCTGTGTAAAACCCCATACTCGTTTCTTCACCGGGTGGCTAAAATGGGGGAAGTATCGACATTATTGGACCCGTGTGTGTGGGACCCTCGGGGCCCGTCGGCCGCTTCCGCATAACATATGCAAATTATTTGCAAAATTATTATGTATATTTTTGTTTTTTTGAAGAGCAGGGTGAAGTCAAGTGTGGTCAAATCTATTTTCCGGAGGCAACATATTGGAAAAACAGTGTTTTTAGTAATTATGGTTCGTAGTAGTCGAGTTATTTTTCTGTATATATATTACTGCTATATCAAAGCAAATGGAGTAGCCATTAGATATCTTTTTATCTAGTTGATGCCTAGTTGAATACATGTTTATTGTAAAGTATCCTGATAATATTTCAGGTTTTTGTAATCAGATGTTTTAGGCTAAATGTCACTCTTTGTATTTGACATTTTCATTAATTAAGTCTTAAGGACTGCTGCACCAGCCATTTCTTAAAAAAAAATTGATTTTCTTTTTAAACATTTTGTTGAACTCCAGAGTCATGATGTATAAATTGAGGGCCGTTTTGGATGTTGTCTTGAAGAGATAAAAATGGCTAAATAGGGCCATGGATGCTACATACTTTCAGTGCAAAAATGTACCAAAAGCTGCAAATAACTAACACAAATTGTGAAATATCAAAGCCAAATGGTTATCCTCTTTTCTACAAATAAGGATAATCTTACACTATGATCCCAATGCTGCTATATAGACACGACATTCATCGATCAGTTGAACCTTCCATATTCACCAAGGCACAAATCCACAAGCTCTGATCCTCTAACTTTTGAAGTACTAGTCGATCCATCAATAAATATATTGATCATGAAGGGCATTGTGATCTCAATGTTTCTTGTGCTAGCCACGGTTCACCTAATGGTGCATCAAGGGGAGGCAGTTGACTGCACCCAAGTGAGGAACTCGTTGATGCCTTGCGTTCCATACTTGATTGGCAAGGAACCCGAACCCGCAGATAAGTGCTGCAGTGGGGTGAGTGACATCAAGTCACTTGCCCAGACCACAAAGGACTGTCAGGATGCCTGCGAATGTGTTAAGGCAGCGGCTGCTCACATTCCCATTG
This sequence comes from Fragaria x ananassa, assembly GCA_034370585.1. Lineage (NCBI taxonomy): Eukaryota > Viridiplantae > Streptophyta > Magnoliopsida > Rosales > Rosaceae > Fragaria > Fragaria x ananassa. Next base: position 9,831,797 of record CP139750.1, on the reverse strand, counting down.
ATCAAAAAGCAGCCGCTGCACTCCCAAACAAGTGCCATATAGACATTGGAATTCCAATCTCACCGGACACCGACTGTCAGCAGTAAGCTAGCTCATTTCACAATCGAACTATTTCTGTCACATAAACATTGCAATATGCATGACAATGTCATATTTGACCATATATTCAAACTTCCTAACTGGTTCAGTTCAAAAAAAAAAAAAAAAAAAACTTCCAAACTGGTTTTCTATTTTCCTTTGTTTAGGATAAAATAGGATGAAGGATTCATTATCATCTACACATGAAATAAAAGCAAGGAGCGCGGGGGCTTGGACTGCCGTCTCCTTCAATAAACGCCATTACAGATTTCACTACCAGAAAAAAGATCTTGGGCGACGAAAAAAAATCGTCGCCCTGTTAAAAAATTTCATCGCCTAAGAACTTAGGCGACGACATGTCGTCGGCCAAAACGTCGTCGCCAGAACCGCGTCGGTCAAGAACTTGGGCGACGAAAATTGATTCCGTCGTCGCCCAAGAGTAATTCTTAGGCGACGATACGAATTTCGTCGCCTAAAATGTACTTCTCGTCGCCCAAAAAATAGTCGTCGCCCAAGATTTAACACCTTGGCCGACGAAAACATTTTTCGTCGCTTAATATCTTATAATCTTGGGCGACGAAAATAAATATTTCGTCGCCTAAGATCACAACATCTTAGGCGACGATATTTTTTTTTTCGTCGCCTAAGATGGTAAGTCCTTGACCGACGATTGAGAAATTTCGTCGCCTAAGATATATTTAAAATTACCTTTAAAATAATTAAATAATTTTTTTAAAATATATAAATCATGTTTTTTTAATTTTTGCTGGAATTTTTTTTTTCGGCATTTCTTTAAATTTTTGTAATACTAAAATTTAATTAAAAATAACACAAATTTATAAATTTATAAATAATTTATTACAAAAATTCAGTCTATCTGCCTATAGATCGAGAAACCCGAAATCTAACTCATCATTCCCGTTCGGAGGGTCCTGAGGCTGAGGCGGCGGCTGGTCAGGCTGAGGAGGCTGCTGCTGAGGCTGGGGCCACTGAGGTAATGGTATAGGCGTAGGCATAGGCGGAAACGGCTGTCCGGCCGCATGTGCAGCGATGTAGGCAGCCATCCACTGTCCCATAGCCGCCTGGTTGGCATTGGTGACTTCATTCACCCGCTCCATATGCGCAACCGTGGAAGCCGCATATGATTCCGCCATCGCCGCCATCTCCCTCGCTCTTTGGGCTTCCAGCTCAGACTTCCTCGCTCTTTGGGCTTCCAGCTCAGACTGTAGACTTGCGAACTGATCCTGTAGCCGAGTGGTCTGGCTGTTGCTGCTTGAGGCTCCGGCGGCTCCCTTGCGCTGAAATCCTGGAGTCGTCTTCAGGATCCCCTTTCCAGCGTCTCCCATACCCCGGCAGTAGTAGGTGTTGGAACGCTGCGTGAAGGCAGTGGCCATAATCCGCGCCCCAACGGTAGGATCTGAAGTGTCGATCCTGGACATGGCCTCTGACATGTCATCCTCTGCCGTGCCCGGAAATGTGTCGTTCACCATGTCTCTCATGACCTCTTGCTCCGCCTCCCTCACCCTCGCCTAATTGGATATATTATAAAAATATATTAATATACATTTAATAAAATGTAATTAAAATTAAAAATTAGAAAATATAATGAACTTACAAGATCCTCCTCAGAATGAGGATATGCCCTCTGAAAGGTCCCCACATAGGGGTTCTCCTCTGGCCGCTCTCGCCGCACGTCGTCCATGATGGCCGAAAACGGCCTCGAACCGGCACGATGGTTGGTTGTGTTCTGTTGCCAGTTCTTAGCGTTCACCCGGGCGAGGTGCTTCAAAAAAAAATTATCGTTAGTAAATATTTAAAAACATACAATTATAATTAATTCACTAATTAAATATTCAAATTTGTTTACGAATTACCTGTTTGTGAGGGTCGTTGAACTGCGTGACAAGAAGCCACCGCCACTCGTACTCCCGATACTCGAACTCCTTCGGGGTACCCGAACGGTCGCTCCCGTACTTCTTCCAGTGTTCCCGGAGGTCGTGCTTCCACTCCTTGAACCTACATATACAAAAAAAATATTAAATATATTATTAAAAAAATAAAATTTAATAAATTATTAAATAGAGGTACCTCTCCCTATGGGAATTTTCCGCCCAGTCACGTCCCTCCTCGGGAACCACAAACCATTGCTGCATTACCACTTGTTAGTATTTTTTTTGATAATTAAATAATTTATTAGTTTAAAAAATAGTAATTGATCGAGTAAACTCACCGACATCGACTGATGGAGCATCTCCTTCACTCTATCAGGAACCTGGCTCCAGACTCCCCACAACATTGGGAGTCTGGAGCGGATGGTGCCTCCCGCGGCGCGCGTGTACCGGTTTCCCAACGCGGCATCCACCGGTTTGCCGTTGGAAAACGGGATGGCGATCCGTCCAGCGGACTCGACCGCCCTATCGAGTCCCTTGTTGCTGACGGTGCCTCTCCTGTTCTGCCTTCTCGTTCCGGCGGATGTGACATTGTGAATCAAATTTAATATTAATAATATATTTTTACATTAAAAAATTTAAAATCGACAAAAAAGTAATAATAAATTACCTGAGGATGAGGCTGAGCCGACAGATTCGTCTTCGTCCGCCTGCTCGGAGACCCTCACGGGATGAAGAGGCATGGGAAACTCCCGGTAGATATAGGCCTCGTGCGGTGCCACATGCGGGAGCTGCTCCCGAATCGGTCGACCCTCCTCATCGACGCGAGGTATCGCCGGTAACGTCGGAGGAAGGAAGAGGCCGGATGGCACCATAGGGACCCCGGATGACCCGTCATCACCGTCGGTCGGGGACGACTGTGTGGGGGCGTCGCTGTGGGATCGCGACCGGCGAAGTATGGGTGGATGACGAGCAGTCGTCGCTGCGGGACCCGACTGCCCAACAGAACCCGAGCCGCTCAAGCCACCCGTAAGCGCCGCATGTCAGGCCGTCAACTGCCACGGAAACCCGTAAGACGGTGATTCCGACGGGTTGTTTGAGGTACCGTCCGAGCCGTCTTGGCTCCTCGCACCCGAACGTTGTCCAAAAGTTCTCCTCATGGCCATCCTGTTTAAAATAACCATAAATTTATTAAAAATATTTTACCGTCTTATAATTCAGTTCACAAAAAATAACCATAAATTTCGAAAAATTTTATTAACAATAATAGCACTCTTCAAAATTAATAGTTATTAAATGATTTATTATTTTTTTATTCACATAACAAATTATTTACATTAATTCGCAATTATTACATTACAAAAATTAAACTCAACAATATTTACATCCTTACTCAAAAATAATCCATTATTTTTTACAAAATGCCCACAATATATTTATAATTATAATTTATATTATTTAATTATTTAATCAAAAATTATTTAATCATTTACAATATATTTACAAATTATTTCCACAAATCCTAAACCCTAAACCCTAAACCGTAAACCCTAATATTTTACAATTATTATTTACATCACAATTTACCATAATTTACATCACAATTTACAATTATCACAATAACAACAACAACAATTTACAATTTACAATTATCACAACAACAACAATTTACATTAATTATCACAACAACAACAATTAAAACCAATTTAGGGTTTTAGGGTTATACCTTAAATTGTGGGTCGGCGTCGGGGTCGGGGTCGGGGTTCCGAATTGGGGTCCGGGTCGGGGTCGGAGAGAGGGAGAGAGAGAGGGCAGAGGCAGAGAGAGGATTTTCGGAGAGAGAGGGCTTGGCGGCTGAAGAAATGGTTAGGGTTCCGAATTTTTGCCTTTTATAGTGGCGTTCTTTGGCGACGATTTTGTAAAAATCGTCGCCCTGTTTTTTAAAAAATCGTCGGCCAAGAGTATCTTGGCCGACGAATTCAAAAATAGTCGCTTTTTTTTTTGAAAATCGTCGGCCAAGATAGTCTACTTAGGCGACGATGTTCTTCACTATAAATCTCGTCGCCCAAGATGAAGAAAATCGTCGGCCAAGAGTCTACTTGGGCGACGATGTTCTTGACTATAAATCTTGTCGCCCAAGATAGTCTACTTGGGCGACGATGTTCTTCACTATAAATCTCGTCGCCCAAGATGAAGAAAATCGTCGGCCAAGATTTCTATCATAAAATTCAGAATATCGTGATTTTGGTGATCAGAGAAGAGGAACTGAAAACCCACCGTCAGATATGAACAACATAACGAATTACATGGGTGGGAAAAAATTCAGCTCCATCTGACAAAGATAAGGGCTCGATCCGTCCGGTCAATCGGCGCGGTCAAACCCCTAAACAAACGGAGACGGCTATTCGACCCTCCAAATCACGTAATCTGGCCGGACCTTCAACTGAGAATAGTTTCCCATCAACGATACTTTTACGGGACCCTAAAAATTTGGTAAAAAATAAATACCCGGGATAGGGCTACCACTAGGTAGAAATAAGAGAATTTCGTTCACCGGAACATTATTTTCGTGAAATTTTACCGGAATATCTTCATTTTTCAAGGTTTGACGTATTTCACCGTTCCGGTCATATCTCATTTCACGACTTTTTTGCGTTTGAGGCATCTACGTATATGTTGTCTTCAAAACGACACTTAAACTCAACACTTGTATAAAAAAGTTATACAACATTAGTACATATAACGTGAGTTTGGTGATCGGAGAAGAGGAACTGAAAACCCACCGTCAGATATGACCAGCATAACGAATTACGTGGGTGGGAAAAAATTCAGCTCCATCGGACAAAGATAAGGGCTCGATCCGTCCGGTCAATCGGCGCGGTCAAACCCCTAAACAAACGGAGACGGCTATTCGACCCTCCAAATCACGTAATCTGGCCGGACCTTCAACTGAGAATAGTTTCCGATCGACGAGACTTTTACGGGACCCTAAAAATTTGGTAAAAAATAAATACCCAGGATAGGGCTACCACTAGGTAGAAATAAGAGAATTTCGTTCACCGGAACATTATTTTCGTGAAATTTTACCGGAATATCTTCATTTTTCACGGTTTGACGTATTTCACCGTTCCGGTCATATCTTATTTCACGACTTTTTTGCGTTTGAGGCATCTACCTATACGTTGTCTTCAAAACGACACTTAAACTCAACACTTGTATAAAAAAGTTATACAACATTAGTACATATAACGTGAGTTTGGTGATCGGAGAAGAGGAACTGAAAACCCACCGTCAGATATGACTAGCATAACGAATTACGTGGGTGGGAAACAATTCAGCTCCATCTGACAAAGATAAGGGCTCGATCCGTCCGGTCAATCGGCGAGGTCAAACCCCTAAACAAACGGAAACGGCGATTCGACCCTCCAAATTACGTAATCTTGCCGGACCTTCAACTGAGAATAGTTTCCGATCGACAAGACTTTTACGGGACCCTAAAAGTTTGGTAAAAAATAAATACCCGGGATATTTATTTTAATTATTCAAAAGAAATTTAAATGTGTTTTATTTTATTTTAATTATTCGGATTATATTGGCCGACGAAAACAGGGTTATTCGTCGGCAAAGATAATACTTGGGCGACGATTTTTATTCAATTCGTCGCCCAAGATTAAAAATAAAAAATCAGTAAATGTTATTTATTTTATTTTAATTATTCGGATTATCTTGGCCGACGAATTGGCCTGTCTTCGTCGGCCAAGATAATACTTGGGCGACGATTTTTATTCAATTCGTCGCCCAAGATAAAAAATTAAAAGAAATTTAAATGTGTTTTATTTTATTTTAATTATTCGGATTATCTTGGCCGACGAAAACAGGGCAATTCGTCGGCCAAGATTGTACTTGGGCGACGATTTTTATTAAATTCGTCGCCCAAGAGTAAAATTAAAAATCATTTACAATGAAATTTACATGTGCTTTATTTCTTTTAGTACAAACATATTCTTTTAAGGGGTTTGGACAACAATTTGACCGCATATCTTTATATTAATTTGGACAACAATTACAAAGCTAAGGCTCAATTATAACTAAGCTAACTAAGGCTCGTAATCTGAGTCATCCGATGAGTCTTCTTCAGTATCGGAATTAATATCTGGTAATCTATGCCTTAATTCGTCGTCAGAGTCGTCGTTTGTTTCTTCATTTGGATCAACATAAATAAAGGTTGAATCTTCGTCACGAATTCTGAGCACTCGACCATGTTTAACATTATTATCGCGAACAGTAGCTACATCATGAATACCTACTGCGTTCGGCTCCTGATACGCATCAGCCTCTGGCCCTGGAATGGTCACTCCAAGTGTAGCCGCCCGGTTAATGTTTCGAGGATGCACAATGTTCGCTATTTTCCACGCGTCACCCTTGACAAGGTCATCAAGATAAAACACTTCTTTTACCGTTGTCGCAAAAACAAACGGGTCATCTTCGTAGGCGCTTGTAGCAGTGTTGACCGATAAATTGCCGTACTGATCCATCTTCATGCTCTGTGCGCCTGTATCAAACCATCTACACTTGAACAGATGCACTTTCATGCCTTCCGCATAAACCAGTTTGACCATTGAATGGAGAACACCGTAATAGTCAAGGCCATGACCTTTCGCCATCACCCCAGAATTCTGTGTTCTTCGTCTGTTGTCTCTCTCTTCAGATACAAATTTGACGCCATTCATTGTGCAAGTGGGATAAACTCTAGCCCGTTGCGGTTGCATCGCAAGAAGTAATAGTTCGTGCGACCAGTTTGGATTATCATCAGATTTAATCATGTCCATCTGTAACGGATATTGAACTGTAAATATCCGAAAATCTATGCAATAGAAAATAATTAGATATATATATATATATATATAACATGGAAGATTAAATTACGTACCCAGGTGCGAAAATAATTTGCGAACGTCATGTTGTGGTACTCGAGATCACCATCAACTTCCGGAAAAGATAGGTGCAACTCTTTTCAATATTTAACTTCTTCACAATTGATTAGTACCCACCAGTGCGCTATGGCTATCTCTTCATCCGACAATGCATACTCGGCGGACAGTCGTGCTCCACCAACTTCGACATCACTGGAAACTATAGAGAGATTGAACCGCGGCGCATGTTCCTCCATGGCTTGCGGAGCTCCCAACGACGCTCCTAAATACAACTTCATGTAGGTGACGCATTCATGCGCAATATATGCTTCAGCTATACATCCTTCAGGCGCGGATTTATTAGTGACATAATCTTTGTACTTACCAAGTTGCCTATAAATATAAGATTGCAAACTATACATTATGGTTATTGAACATGTACGTACATATATGTATTCTGGAGATGTAAGTGAATAAAACATACCTTTCCATGGGATACATCCAAGTGAAGTGTACTGGACCGGTAAGCAACAATTGCTGGGGAAGATGGATCATCAGGTGAGGCATGATATCGAAAAAATTTGGCGGAAAGATCCTCTCGAATTTACACATGATGTATATGATGTCTGCCTGCATTTCCCGGAGATCGGATTTTCTCACTTCCCTTGTGCATAACTTCATGAAGAATCTTGACAGCGCTACTAACGGCTCCACAACCTGGCCAACCACACATCACAAATTTAATATAAAATCCAACAACGGCAGGTTAACCGTAATTTTAACCACAAATTTACCTGACGGTGAAGGAACGGTCGAATGAAAACAGGGAAGAGACGTTGTAGCAGAATATGACAGTCATGACTCTTCAAGCCGTATATCTTATTCTCCAGCAAGTTCACACACCGGGCTATATTTCCTGCAATGCCTGAGGGATACGTCACACAACTCATCCACCTTAAGATCTGGGTCTTCTGATCAGGCTTCACGGTGTAAGGTGCCCAAGGCATCTTTTTCTTCCCCTCTTTCAGCCAAAGATGTTTTCTGATTCCCATTTTCTTAAGATCAACGCGTGCCTTAGGACCGTCTTTCGTCTTCTCCTCCAAGTTGAGCACTGTACCTACCACACTGTCGCAGACATTCTTCTCTATGTGCATCACATCTAGGTAGTGCCTGATCAACAGCGTACTCCAGTACGGGAGTTCCCAAAATATGCTCTTATGTGTCCAGAATTTGTACCTGTCTGGTCTTTCAGGTATTCTGGCAACAATATCGGGATGATTGCTGAGCTGCCCAAAATCATACTCATCTAGCACTGCTAAAATCTCTTCCCCCGACCATCTATGCGGCTCCACACCTCTCTCTTTGGTCCCATCAAATGCCCCGGTATCTATCCGCCAGGGGTGATCATGTGGTAGGTAAGCACGGTGACCCATCCGGACTATCTTGTTGCAATGATTGCTGCACCCCTGGGAGCTAAGACACTCAGGACAAGCCTTGTATACCCTAACAACGTTGCCAGACAACATCCCACGTGCAGGAAAATCACTGATTGTACCAACAATCATGGCATGCATCTGGAACATCTCATTTTTGTGGGAGTCATAAGTGGGATGACCAACCTCCCAAAGCAATTTACACTCTTCAATCAGCGGTCTCATATACACATCGAGACACTTCCCTGGATAACAACAACAACAACAACCACAACAAATTCAGATAACGGCTATATATGACCAACAATATAGAACAAAAACAATAAATGGAGAAAAAATTGAACCAACAGCAATATATACAATATGAAGGGAAAGTAGATACCTGGATAACCGGGCCCCGGAATCAACAAGGTCAACATGTTGTATTCCTTCTTCATGCACATCCATGGAGGAAGGTTGTAAGGCACCAAAATGACCGGCCATATACTGTACGAAAGACTCATGGTCCCAAAAGGGTTGAACCCGTCGGATGACAGCCCGAGCCTCACATTCCTCACCTCTGAAGCAAAATGAGGAAACTCCCTGTCTATATGCTTCCACGCCTCCCCGTCAGCAGGGTGTACCATGAGGTCTTCGTCATGCACCTCCCTCACAGCGTGCCATCTCATAGCTTCGGCCGTCTTTGAAGACATGTACAACCGCTCCAGCCTATCCCTCAACGGGAAATAGCGAAGTACCTTAACAGGTTTCCTGTTACCTGCGAGAGTCCGCTTATACCTGTCGGTCCCACATACCGGACAACGATGAAGGCCTTCAAGGTCATTACCGTCTGCATCTTTACCCCAGAATAGAACGCAGTCATATCTGCATGCATGGATCTTGATGTAGGAAAGCCCGAGATCTCTCAAGATACGACGGACCTTATGATGCGTGGTGGGATGACGATGACCGTCGGGCATGAGCGAAGCAGCGTACTGTAGATACCTATCAACAGCCGTCACGGTCGATTTTGTGTCAACCTTGATATGCATCACCTCCATCACACACTGAAGAACGGTCTTCTCATGACCTGGGCACAGAGGGGTCTGTTGGAAAGCAATAAGTCTGTTGTACTTGGCTATACCGGCATTGTTGACACCTCTAGGGACGGCCGGCATCGGTGCCTGCGGAATGTCCTGTCGTTCAGGGCATACACCGCTGTCATGAGGAAACATGTCATTGATGAAGGCCGTTGTTGGATCGTTGGATGTACTGCCCGTCTGATAAAACTGTCCATGATCATGCGGGCGTGATGAGGTTTCACCGTGATATATCCAACATGTGTAACGTTCCCAGAATCCGTTACTCTTCAGGTGGTCCCATACTGTATCAAACGGAAATCGATGCATATCACTGCGACACTTACACATCTTGCACGGGCAATAGAACATGCCACTCCCGTCAGCATTGGCCTGCGCATATTGCATAAAATCCCAAACTCCTTCAGCATATTTTCTGTGATATCTTGGAAGAGAAATCCAACTCTTATCCATATCCTGAAAATAGCACATATATAAATCAATATTTAATGAACATATCTTATATATATATATATATATATATATATATCTTTTATATATATATATATATATTAATGTAATACAACATACTAATTATTAATTATATATATCTAGTTCGAGCGGATTCCGTGGTTTCAGAAGGCAAGTGTCAATGTCACGGAGGGCGAACCCCCTACAGGAACCAGGCAGGACTCGTTTGTGATCACGGAGGCGAAACCCTATCGACCCCTTCACCGAGAAGAGTGGTCAGTTTGTGATCTTGAGATCCAGTTAAACAAACCTGTGAACCATATCTATGACAGAACGGCCCCTTACTCAGCTTGGAACAAACTCTATGCATATATATATATCATTAATTCAACTCAAATAAAACTGAAAATCAATATATACATATGCATATATATATATGTGCATATATATGCATATGTACGTACCTGGGAGTAGCTCCACAAACTATGTATGGACAGGTTTCCACAACACCGAACGATTTGAAGAACTAGAGAAATTTATGTTTCAAATTTTCAAAGTTTTCATTCTTCTATCCTGGACTTCCAATATATAGAAGAATCTTGGGCGACGAAATATTTGAGTTTCGTCGCCTAAGAATTAAAACATCTTGGGCGACGAAATATTTGAGTTTCGTCGCCTAAGGATAAAAAACTTAGGCGACGATATAAATATCTTAGGCGACGAAATACTCTTTCGTCGCCCTAGTTTATATTTTGGCCGACGAAATTTATTTTTAGGCGACGATTTTTTTTTCGTCACCTAAGAGTAAACTTAGGCGACGATTTTTTTTCCTTAGGCGACGAAAAAAAAATCGTCGCCTAAGTTCCCTATTAGGCGACGAAAAAAAAAATTGTCGCCCGGTTTTTATTGTTTCGTCGCCCAAGACCCATTTTCTGGTAGTGTTTCTTGCAATAGAAGATATGATTAGTTATAAAATAAATGAGCGAGGTTGTATCTTAATGTATATGTGCCTTGTTTAACTATATCAAGGTGTAATAAAACTTGGTTATGAATGAAATGCATCGAGATATTTTAGAAGTGCACCGCTTAATTCAGAGGTTTCAGTAGAATAAATTTGGTTTCGGTGTATTAATTAAACCAGTATATATGCAGTACGTTAACTAGCTATAACTGATATATTACTTGTAGTAGCTAGGGTTCCGGCCTATTTACTCAAGGAAACATATTGATATCTTAGTCTTACAAACAAGACATTCTGTCTGAGTCATGCTGTCAAATTTGTACCATCTGTACGTACAAACAAGGTCGATCGGGAAAGTTTGCAAATGCCGGCATGAAGCCACAATTGGCTCTCTTGCCATCTCAAAACACAAATTGCAACGAAATCCAAAATGAATATATGAGCATATATGATGGCTCTCTCACCATTTTAGAATCATCGATCAGCATTCAAAGGATAATTGGATATGAGCATGTTGATCATATTTTCCAATATACTTGTGAACATTTCTACATATTGATATTTGATACGTCAATGCATTATACATGATGGCTTAAGCCACTAATTGTAATTAAATGCATCCACAAAACTGGTTTCCCATAAAAAAAAGTCGTTAAAATTCAATAAAGTATTATGAGAGTATGGGATGATATCATGCATACATGAATTTTGTTTGTTTGTTTGTTTTGGATTCACTTTGTTGGATCAGATTTAGGTTGCATGGTCTGTCACATATAATATCTTTAACTGCTATATATGGGCAAACAAAATCTTTTGTTTCCTGGCCATAAAATCAACCAGTCTCTAGTCTATTTTACTGCTTCCTTTTTACTTCTGATCGAATCACTAATGTGGGGGTAGCTAGTAAGCGCGCAGTACAAAATGTTTATACTCATATTAAGTCTAATACTAAATCAAGTTGTCCACTGCATTTGTAGCTGTAGTCCCAAGCTTTCTTCAATCCTGAAGTCCCTTTTGGCTAGTTCTTGGTGGCACTTTGAAGCCTGAATTGACGCCACTGCGAATTGGAGTGATCAAACCACCATACAAATTTCTCATACAAACAAGACACTCCCTCCCATGTTCGCAGTTCAACCATTCGTACAAACACACCGAGCAGTATAAATGTCCGCATGAAGTCACAACTGGCTTTCTTGCCATCTCGTTACATCTATTGCAGTCAAAAGGAGACGTCGCTGCAGTTGGAGAATTAGTGGGTGAGAATGGACCATAATAAAACTCGGGTTCATTAGCCGGCGTAGTAGGGAATGGATATGAGTAATGCAAGGAGGGTAAACTAAACAATGAGTCATCACTATCAGAATCACTTTCAGATGAGTAAGGTGAAGGGGTAGTAGCACCACCCCCAGCGACCATTGATGAATCACAAGGAGAATAAAGGTTGTGTCTGCTTTCACTGTGGATGTCAGAATGGCAGCTACTATGACCATAAAGTAGCTCATAGGTAGACCGAAAATCGTAATCCGTTACGGTAGTGTGAAGTAGTTGATCCTCCGATTGGTCTGATTGATGAGGACTAGCGGGAGCTTTAGCGAGCAATGAGGAATCGCTTCGTTTGGAATGAGCATTACAAGGAATATTGCAGTAAGCCTTAGGGTCGTCCCAAGAATAACGAAGATGATCATCATAATCAACTTCCATGCGATGGTTAAAATCTTGTGGTTTTGGAGCGAAAAGATCATGAGGAATTTTATACCTCACCGGTGGTTCTGAAGAACGATCAGAACAACTATAATAAGAACACCGGGAAGAATCATCAGAGATATGATCATCATAATCATCCTCCATGCAATGGTAATACTCTTGTGGTTTTGGAGCGAAAAACTCATGGGGCATTTTATACCTCACCGGTGGTTCTGAAGAATCATAATGATCCTCCATGCAATGGTAATGCTCTTGTGGTTTTGAAGAGAAAAACTCATGGGGCATTTTATACCTAAACGGTGGACGACTGGTGGAAGCCATGAATTGAGATTATAAGCAAAAAAAAAAAAAACCGACTCAAACAAGAAGCAGATGGAATCGCTTGCTTTGAGTAATACGTTGAACGTTTAGATCAACTGCAGACCTAGGTATTTATAGGAAGCGGATGCTCGCATAATTGAAACCAAGTCTACTAGGGAGTAGGGTTCCTAAATCAAAACCCAACTGTACTGGGATTAGTAACTTGGTAATGGAGTAGAATTTCCTTGTCCCACGAGGTTTCGAAATCCGACCATTTTCAGTAGATCAATTCCTATTTAATTAGGGTTTAACACTTTAACAGACATGATCGAATTATCAGACCATATACATACTTTTCAATTGGTCTTTATTATTTAATTAAACATCTATCATTCCTCCGAATGTTTTGAAACGAAACCCCTCATTTGAATTAAAGGTATGAATGAGTTCGTCTAGCTAGTAGTATATATCAATGTATTGATACCAATTAAGTATAGACTAATTAAGAAATCATCTTAACTCTCTAAAAAAAACCCCTAGCCGCACTACTGCTCTAGCCAATCCCAACGGCGTTCCAAGCCATCCCAGTAGCAGTTGTTGATCCCAGTGGTGTGAGCCGAACAACCATCCTTTAGACAGAAGCAAAGATTTATCCTCGGCGAGTTTTTTTAGGATTTTTGTGGTGAGTTTTGTCTTTCTCTCTTCCAGCGGCCATGTTATCAACATTCACAGCGGCTGTGTTATAGATTCGTCGGATGTCAAACTTCAGTTTTCTTAGCCATCCATGTCCTGGGAGGAGGGGAGGCCTCCTGACGAGAGGATGTGCCCTACAAGAAGTCGAGTGCACTTCTGTCGCATATGACAACCCCTTAGTTTGGGAGGGGTGTGATTAGTCCTAACAATAAGGGTAAAGAGGTTGGTTAATTTTCTTGTTTCTTACTTAGACATCTGATGGAAGACTATTCATTGTTCCTTGTTTCTTACCTAGACTAGATTTCGGTTTTATTTTGTTGTATACCAATTGAGGTCCGTAGGCAACATGTATACCGTACATATAATTTAGATAGGAATAGTTGGAAGTTAGGTGAGATATAGGCTTACTGAGCACATTTGTAATGAGAGTTGCCTGTCTCTTTATTAGTGTTTGTTTCCAATTAGACTTATTAGTCATGACTAGGCAAATTGATGTAAGCTCAGGCCGTAGACAAGTTAATGAAATTATCCATTTTCTCAAAAAAATAAAATAAAAATAAAGTATAGACTAATTATAGTTCCTTAAAAGCCCCCCTAGGTTTCAGATAGAGGAAGATACCGAAACCTAGAAACCCTAGGTTTCGAGAGCAAGGTGGCAACGACCCAGGGAGGCCTTCCGACTAGTAGGATGTCACCGACGTCGGGTTTGGAGAAGAAGGAGGTGCTTTAGGTGTCCCTTGGAGCGGCGAAGGTACCCTTCTTGTTTGTTGGTTTGGATTTGTTGGTGGCATCGACGTCGGTATCTGAATCATGATTTGTTGTTTCAAGGAGAGCTTGACAGTTGATTCCTTTTAAGCGAGAGCAGGTAGAGGTTGCGGGCTTTGTTCTTGGATTGATCTGCTGCTGGTCGTCGATTCACGACTGCGACGGGGCTTCAAGAGGTTCTACGAGTTTGTCTATTGGCCTAGAAGGGATCGATTGCAACGTACCTTTCTTGATTTTGAGTATAGTTCAGAGAGTTTGGACAAGATGATGGCGTCAGGGAGGCCGCCGGATTGATGCAGCAGTGGAGGCAGCCCCGATCGGCCGAGATTGGTTCCTCACCCAGCCAAGTCTGGATACTAGATTAGGTCACGTGGGTGTGGGTTGGGCTTTTGGCTTGGACCCATTCTCCCTCCTTTTCTGATCTTGATTTATCTAGGTATAGGGCATTTTTTGGGCTTTTGTGATGATTTACATCCAACACGATGTTTATTCGAGGCTGCTAACTACTCTGACATGTGGAGGGGCCGGTTCACCATAAAAGTCTCTAGGCCCCAAACTAATCAAAGCGGTTGTGGAGAATTATGATTGTGTTGTTAGTTTTTATGCGTTTTTTTAGTGTTTTAATTTTAGGTCTTTAGTTTTGGATTGTCCGCCTTTTTAGACTTTAGTTTGCGTTTTTATTTTCTTTCAAATAATGGCTTTTTGAGCTTGTATCAAAGTTTATCTCCCACTTGACCAGGTGTAAGGAGCGCATTGGAGGGTTGTCTTCTGCATGATCGTTGGTAGTGTTGGCTTTCGCTGACGTATGAGTGTTTTGCCCAATGGAGTTATCCATTCCTCTCAAAAAAAAAAAAAACTCAATATAGACTAATTTGATACAAAGTGGACACTGCGGGACTTCATATATTAAAAGAAAGAAAGATGTGTAGTACCAATTTTCATGTATTGCTTTTTTTCTGGCTTGAGAATTTTTAATATGTCATTTTGATATTTTTCAAAAAAAAAAAAATTCATATATTAAAGTACGTCTTTTACAAATGTGTGACCGCAAAACATGAAAAAGGTGGGAACATGCCTAAATGGCTCCTTCTAATACTTGCAAAAGACATAACTTGATGCAATAGAGTCTAATAATTTTCTTTCTGGTGGGTGGTGTCGCAGAGGATGGAATTAATGAGGACATATAATGTACATTTATAATTTTTCGTATGGTATCATTGTACCAAAAATATGCGGTTACTGAACTGAAAAACCAATTTGGTAATAGCACTAAACTAAAACAGTGTCATCATACCGCAACCACATAAAAGTTATTCGGTTGCGGTTTTTAAGGCATGAACCGCCCGATTTAAATTGAATTGCAAAGAATTTATTTTAATTACATCAGTCATTTTTTATTTATTTCATTTTGAATATATACGAATACAATTTCTGTTTAGGTTTGTAGTTTGCATTGATATCTTTGTGGGTTTTTTATATGTTCAAATATGGTCTTTCTACTAGTTTTTTGATATTTGAGTGACATTTGCAGATTTGTGAAAGTTTGTTTATGCCTTAGTAAAATTGTTAGGTAAAATAAGGATGACTTCGGGTCTCTCTAACTAGTTAAAATAAATAAATTGGTTCTCATCGAAAACGATCCGCACCGCATCGACAAATGGTGTGACCGAAATAATAGGTCCAAGCCTTTTGAAATGTGGTTGCTGTTTGAAATATAACCACACTGAAAATTACAGTTTGAGCCTCAAACTGAGCAAGACCGCGGGCCCTAATGTTTCTTACAAGAGTTATATCTCTTGAGTAAAAAAGATTATAGAAAATTTCATCCAAGTCACATTCTCAACATTTTCTTCTTTATAAGTTCACCCTAATTTTTTTACCCATATAGGTCTACTTTATGATCCAAATTAGTCATCTTACTTTTAGTTTATACCTAAATTACCCTCTTCTCTCTCTATATGCAAAGAATCTGATACCGTTCAAAATCATTTCTCTCTCTCTCTCTCTCTCTCTCTCTCTCTCTTCTCTTGCCGGCGAGAAACCAACTAGAATTTCAGCCCTAGCAGGAGCCCTAAGCCTTGGGGCCTCCACGGCCTTCCACAACCTCCTCGGCCTTCCACAGTCTCATCCTCGTCTCTCTCCATCCCCGACACCATCTCATCGGAAGTCGGAGCTGACCGTCGAGGAGCGTGTGGTGCTCGACGCTCGTCAAGGATCTCAGATCGAAGGTCATGGCAGAGCTCTCAGATCGAAGGTCATGGCAGAGCTCTCAGATCGAAGGTCATGGCAGAGCTCTCAGATCGAAGGTCATGGCAGAGCTCTCTAGGATCTCATATCGAAGGTCATGGCAGAGCTCTCAGATCGACGATTACTGCTTTCTACTTCCTTGGCAGTAGTTTTTGTGGTATTGTGTAGTAGCTTTCTACTTCCTTGGTACTAGCTTTTGTGGTATTATGTAGTAGCTTTCTTGTCCTTTGGTAGTAGCTTTCGTGTTCCTTGGTAGTAGCTTTCTTGTACTTTGGTAGTAGCTTTCGTGTTCCTTGACAGTAGCTTTTGTGGATTGTGTAGTAGCATTTGGTAGTAGTATCTTTCTTGTTCCTTGGCAGTAACTTTCATATTCGTAGCTTTCGTGTTCGTAGCTTTCTTGTACTTTGGCAGTAGCTTTCATGTTCCTTGGTAGTAGCTTTCTACTTCCTTAGCAGTAGCTTTTGTGGTATTGTGTAGTAGCATTTGGTAGTAGTAGCTTTTGTAGCTGGTGATAGTAGCTTTTGTGGCTGGTGGTAGTAGTTTTTGTGTTCGTCAGAAACCTCACAATAGTAGCTTTTGTAGGCGGTGGTAGTAGTTTTTGTAGCTGGTGGTAGTAGCTTTTATGGCTGGTGGTAGTAGTTTGTGTTCGTCGAAAACCTCACAGTAGTAGCTTTTGTAGGCGGCGGTAGTAGCTTTTGTAGACGGTGGTAGTAGCTTTTGTGGCTGGTGGTAGTAGCTTTTGTGTTCATCGGAAACCTCATAGTAATAGCTTTTGTAGGCGGTGGTAGTAGCTTTTGTAGCTGGTGGTAGTAGCTTTTATAGCTGGTAGTAGTAATTTTTGTCATCGTCGGAGGTCGGCCGGAAACCTCACCGGAGGTCGGTCGGAAATCTCGCCGGAGGTCGGTCGGAAACCTCACCGGAGGTTAGCCGGAAACCTCACCGGAGGTCGGCCGGAAACCTCGCCGGAGGTCAGCTAGAAATCTGGCCGGAGGTCGGCCGGAGACTATTCTGAAATAAGAGTGGTTGTTGACTTTTTATACTAGTGGCATTCTTGTAAATATAAAAGAGAAAATCTAATTTTTTTGGTTGAATGGCAGTCTGTAATTACGTTGAACTTCAATACTTAATATAAAACCTTATTTAGACTTGGGTGGACTTATGTGGGTAAAAATGTTGGGGTGGACCTATGTGGGAAAAAATGTCTCAAAGTGGACTTATATGTAATTGGCCCAAAAGATTAAAAAGATAAATACCCGTTTTCACCAAAATAAGAAAATTATGATTTTCACACCGACTTGGGCCTTGTCTAAACACCAGCAGCCTAGCACAATGATGGTACTCTGCTGTTGCCGCCTTTTGGCGCGTACGTTACATGTATGTATTTTGCCGCAACTAAATCTGTAACAATAACCTAAGCTCTCCTTCTCTCGTAAGCTCTCCTTCTCTCGGGTTGTCATTGTTTGAGTAATTGATTAGGCACGTAATGTGTTTGTGAAAAGTCATCTGAGATAATTTTTGTGTTTTTTTCTTAATGGAGTACTCCAGGACTATAAGCTAACAGACGCACATAGCTTATATGCAGTGCATGTAATCAATCGATCGGTTCATCTGGCTTGCAGATGCGTTTTGAAATAATGGAAAGCTTATAAGAGTTAAGGTGAAATTGTTATGGAACAAGACTGATAAGAGTTTGTTATTGATTCTTTTTTATAGAGATTCAACAGTCCTAAGACACAAGGTCATTCACAACAAAAGAAGAGAGACGAACAAAAAATTATGGAAGTGTACGACAGCAAGAATCACATCTTGTTTTTGCTTTGTCAGCTTCAGAAAGGCGAAGAACGTAGTAGAACTTGTAGTACTTTATCTGCCTCTACTGCTTAATTAATTGAACGCCTTTGAAAGCCGAAGTCCCTGTGGGTTTGTTCTCGGTGGTATTGATGCCCTTGCGAATTGGAATTATCAAGGATTCAGACAACTTGATCTTACAAACAAGACAATGCTTCCGTCTAGAGCAGTTCAACCATCCATACAAACAAGGCCGGCAATACACATGCCCGCATGAAGTCACAACCGGCTCCCTTGCCATGTTTAAACACACATTGCAGTCGAAATATGAACATGAGTACGCATTGCTGTCAAAATATGAACATTGCGGTGGACGAGTTGAACGCATTAAAGGAATACCAAGGCAGCTCTTTTCATGAACATGAAGACTAGAGTTTGAAGAGCTAGATGGTTCGGCTAGAGGAGGAGTAGTGGGATTAGCTTTGAGAGACATGAAGAAAGAAGTTCCCTTCGAAAGTGCAAACCTATGCTTGAGTTGCCGTTGTTTATGTTGCTCAAGGCGAAGGAAGGCAAACCATGGATCGAATTCGGGGTCATGTTGAGGAGTCTTAGGAATGCCAGCAGAAGCACAGTGAGACTGAGATGCTCCCAACTCCCATGAATAAGAGAAATCGGGAACATCATGATAATTCTCATCAACATCATGAACTTCATGAACATCATGAACATCATCATCGTTCTCCATATGCTGACGATCACTGTCACTCGGCTGATTGGTTTCCCAAGTATAAGAGAAATCATTTACATCATCATAAATATCATCTCCCTCCTGAAAATTCTCTTGAGGTTTTGGGTGGGAATTCGAAGCCTCATGGGGAAGCCTATTAGGCATGGCTGGACCGTCGGTATTGGAAGTCATCGGTCGAAGAAAGTAAACAATAAGCAGAAGTCTTTGGTATGAGAGCTGACGGAGCCCAGGAATTTATATCAATCAATCCTAAGTGCATATTGGGAACTCTAGCTGGACTAGGATTCCTTATTCCATAAGTTCCAAGTCCAATTAGGAAACTAAAAAAATTTTGTTCGCAAAAGATTGTATTACTAATGTGAAAATACAATGGTCTAAATTACCTACATAGTAAATACTAGATAGTAAATACTCGAAATTTGGGTGATTGCCACGTGAGGCACAATGGGTCGAGTTCAATTTCCCTTCTGGGCTGCCTCACCATAAAGAGAAGAATTTCTGTCTTTGCCGATTCGGGCGTGCACTGTGATTCTTCTGCTTCCAGAAAGTAAGCTCTCTATGGATTTTCTTAGCATTCATTTCCAGCGCTTAAAATTTCTAATGGGTTTTGTTATTTGAGGCTGTTTGTGAAAAGTTCTAACTCTGATGAAATTCATTGTGGATTTTTGCTTCATAAACTCCAAGATACAGTTCCATTACTTTGGTTTTTACTGTTCAGGATAAAAATGTTAGGAAAGAACTTAAGAGTAGCTTATTTGTGTTATGTGATCGAGCAATTTCAATGCTTTTTCCCCCCAATTGGTGGATCCACCATTCTCATGATTTATAGCTGGGTCAGAGATCTTGATATTTAATATTGAAGATTAACCTATTTAGTTAACATTGAAGAACATAAGTATATAGTTTATTGCAGATTGAATTGTGTTTATTAAATTTGTGGTTATGGTTCCCTCGTTACTGAGCTTATTAATCTCTAATAGACCTGTGACACATCTGATAAATGCCAAACTTTCATTGCAGTTGATTTGGTTCATGGACCGCTGGTGTGGAGTTCTGAATGTCCCATTACATCCTCTTGCTAGGTCCTGCTACCGTGTTGCAGCATCTCTCTGCCTTTCCCCTACTTCCAAAACACTAATTGTGAGTCTGTATACCCTCTGCCTTGTAAGGAACTCTTACACAGTCGTTGCCATTCATGAATGAAGTATGTAAAACCATGTTTTCAGTGCTCAGCTGAGTATCATGAAATGCAAGTCAGGGTTTATGTTTCTCCCGAAATTTGGAATATGAAATTTACTACAAGGTTTAGTCTTTAAATTATGAGTGTATCCGTGCACGAGGACAGATCCTTTCACCCCAAATCTTTGAATTACTGCATTCAATCACCTTTCCAACATTGAAGAATAGACTTTGACGTGTCTAAAAGTTTTCCTGGAGGCAGGTTCCTTCAGAAAATGCCATATTTTTCGGCGGAGATCGAGTTGCAGGCACTGGTAATGAAGTTATTGAGAGGTTATCAGATTTGCAAAATATAGCTGAAATACTGGTTTCAAAGATTGGTGGTTCAGTCAATGCTTGGGTTATTGAAGCTTCTGATTTCAATGGGCCTTTTGCTGTGTACAAGGACTTCATACCATCTGTTAATCAATGGGGAGAGCCAAAGTTATACTGCCCTGATGGATATCCAGCTTCTGGATCAATTGTTTCACTCTTGTCAAGTTTCCTTGAAGAGGTACATTTAGAACCCCTATTGGCTCTAAAAAGTTTTAACTGTTTTACTTGGATAATATAAAAGGAACTAAAGATATCAACCTGATCTAGTTGCATTTCTGGCATATTTATGAGCTACAGTTTAAAATTCTTAATCACACAAAATTGATGCTATTGTTTTAAACATTTAATTTGTTGTCTTAACTTTAAAGTATTCTTAACAGTAGATGTTCTGGGATCTAAAACTATAATGATTGCAGGTGAAGAGTCACATAGTGAGACAGAAAGCATTGTCCACACCCGGAATATCCACATCGCATTTTAGTCAACCTAAGATATTAATTTTTGGATTTAGCAAGGGTGGCACTGTGCTTAACCAGATAGTTACTGAGCTTGGCTTCTCAGATATTGAATTATCTAGAGATGAGCTCATGGAGGAAAAGAAAATTAGTATGGAAGAAGATATTCATATCGTACCTAGAACAAAGGAAACCCTTTTGACCAGTATCAGCGAGATTCATTATGTGGATGTTGGATTAAATTCACCTGGTGCATATATCACTGATGATGGTGCAATTGAGAAAATCTCCAAATGCCTAACACAAGTAGATAATGGGATCCGCTTTATCCTTCATGGAACACCCAGGCAATGGCGTGACAGCAGACGTTCTTGGATATGCGATGAAAAAGACAAGTTGGTTGATCTCCTTGAATATGAAGCTCAGAGAAGCGGTGGAAAATTACAGGTTTGTGAGAAATTATATTTTGCTGATAGGTCACCTGATTTGCAGATGCATTTTGAAATAATTGAAAATTTGGATGTCAGTTAACCACTATAAAATATAAAATTCATTGTAATTATACTATCAAGAATAAAGTAAACGAAATGTGCAATGAATGTTATGATTGTATTTTAGTTATATAATGAAAATAAGAGTGATTGTTAAACTAATAGATGTTTGTAATTAGTTGTAATACTTCTCTCCATGAAATTCACTATCAGGACTTATACAAGAATCTTTGAATTATGGCAATGGTATGAAATTGTTATGGAAGACAAAAATCTTCACCCCAGCATTTTCTTTGGTATTGCAAGCCTATGATAGGACATGTTTTATGCGGCCTACGGGTTTTGATACCTGAATGTGCTTCTGAATATTAATTAAATGCTAATAGAATGACCTTTAGTTTTCAATTTATCTTTGGCAAATTATCTAGAAATCAGGATATTTTATATGCTTCAACTGTACGAGGCCGTACTAGGCTGCCTTTTGGACCTTGGGAATTAAGTTGTTAACAAAATAGGGGCAGGAAATGAAGATGACAGAAGGAACCTAACAAGTGAGTGAATCCTTTGGTAAACAGCTGGGTAAACAGCTGCTACCAGTTGGAGTATTTATAGTTTGATTTGTTTATGTTCTGTTTGGTTTCCTCAATGTTAATTGATAGTTTATTATTATGTAATGTCTCATACGGATGGTCCCTAGTTGATTATATGTTTCTTTTGTTATTTTTTGTTTTGTTTCTTTCCATCTAAGCTACATGCCCAATTGCCCATCCTTTTGCAACTTGGGACTGTTGGAGAATGTAGAACCTTTTAAAATTCTCCGGTATAGTTTGGTTCATCTAGCCTTCTGGGAAAGTAGTTGTGGTAGTCAGTGAAAACTTTACTTTCCAAGCTGACTTGATTATGTTTGATATTCTTTCATGTCTGTTAGAGAATGTAGAATCTCATATGAATTTTAACTTCTCAATTTCTCCAATCAAGAAGTGCATTGCGCCCGGCTAACCGGACTAGTTTTCTGGTAGTCCTGAAGACTAGATTCAAAGTCGTGCATCATTGTTGGTTGTTTTGTATTTATTCTTTATGGTGATTGGTGATGATTGAATTTGTTTGATTTATCAGCTAGGAAGGTAGTGATCAAAAGAACATTACACAGCCAAGAAGCCGGCCCTGTAAGGTTGTACGTTCTAGGAATTGTGCTTGTTAGTCAAATAGTTTTCAGGAGATTGATGTGCCAAAATCTAGAAGAAATAAATTATAGAATGTGACTGGGGACATCAGCAACTCTTCTTTGTTTTTTTTTCTTTTGATTTTGGACCAGAGGGTAACTCTCTCATCCCATCCCACTCCTGATATCAGTGACGAGTTCATCATTGACTTTGAACTTGTGATCTCTACGGTGTATTGAGCTACTCTGGGACATCAACAACTCGAAACAGTCTCCTACTAGTTGTTTAATTAAAAATGAAAAGATCCGGCCAAGCTTAGTGTAAACTTATAAAGGAAGACATTTCTTATATTCTTCGTTAGAACTCCGGTAGAAGACAAGATTTAAGTCACTAAACACAAAAACTTACGTTACTAAAACAACGTGTGGATCGTAAAATGGAGTGTGAATTTCACTCCAAAACCAATGTTAATTGTGAATTTGTGATTGTCTTGGTTTGTTCAGAAAATCCCAATTAGTGATAATCAGAACTCAGAAGGATAGAAAGCCACGAAATCTTCCCTAAAGCAAGTCCTGTTCAAAATTAAAATAAAATGGAGCAGTACAAGGACGGTAGAACCTGTACGGTACGTCACTAAAGGTTAGAAACGATGGGACCAAAGCGCAACAACAAATGGCGGCAAAGTAAAACTTCCATTTTGAATATACAATCCTTCCGATGAGAGAGACCCTTCTGCTGGCACTGGCCGGCTGATCGAACCTCTCAAACGGGCGAGCACGTCATCTTCCTTTATGGACCCACCACCACCCTCCTCCTTCCAAATGGGATCCTTTTCTGTCTCCATCATTTGTTTATTGGATTTGTGTTTGGCACAATCCAAAACCAGGAGGGTCATTGCTGCCTTTATATATGTTAACCTATTTGTGCAGTTTTGGGCACACTGCTAGTGCACTCATACAGTGTTTGAAATTATTGCCTCAACGAGAGTTGGGAGGGTAACGAAGGGTCACATTGGGTTTGGGAAGACTTGACTGGTATGAGCATTCTGATTATGTTTCGATTGCGTTATTGTTCTCAGTGTTTTTTGTTGTTTCATGGGGTTGTTATTGATGAAATGATGACAGCGCAGATTCCCTACCGACTACTAGGTGGAGAGTTGAGGCTGAAGGACATCGAAAATGGTTTCAAAGTCGGTTCAACTTGATGTGATCAACAAGGAATCTGTTGATCTGGTATGTGTAATATAGTACAGTTATGCCGTGAGTAATATACTCAAGTCAAGTTGAAAATCTTGTTTTGATAATAGTTGGGGTTGATTTATGCAGGAGAATGTTCCACTGGAAGAAGTTTTTGACCATCTTAAATGCACTAAAGATGGTTTAAGCTCTGATGAAGTTAAAGAGCGATTGGAGTCATTTGGTTACAATAAGCTTGAAGAAAAGAAGGTAGGAAAGCAAATGTTAAGCATGATGCTGTGTACCATGGTTATCGTTGCTCCAACTCCCTTTAATTGTTTTACTTTTCTTTTAAATATAGGAAAGCAAATTTCTAAAGTTTTTGGGGTTTATGTGGAATCCACTGTCCTGGGTTATGGAAGCTGCAGCTATCATAGCCATTGTTTTTACTCAAGGAGGGGTAAGTTTACAATATAAACTTTGCTATTTTCTTTTCCTTTTTTGTAGTAGAGTTACTAGAGTATGATTATATAAAGTGCTAAAAAGAAAAGAAGGTAATCATTCTCATGTTTTAATTGAAAAGAACATGAGAAGGTTTTAAATTTATCAAGTTGATCAACAGAAAAAGGAAATGGTTTTCTTCATATTGTAGTGAATTTGCAGATCCTAGATGGTGACATACAGTATTGTTTTGCAGAAAAAGGATGCTGATTATCATGATTTTGTTGGCATCATCGTCCTACTTATTATCAATTCCACCATCAGTTTTATAGAGGAAAACAATGCA
The DNA here is from genome assembly GCA_034370585.1 of Fragaria x ananassa. NCBI lineage: Eukaryota > Viridiplantae > Streptophyta > Magnoliopsida > Rosales > Rosaceae > Fragaria > Fragaria x ananassa. The sequence goes on along the minus strand of CP139750.1, from coordinate 9,807,124 downwards.
GGCAATGCTGCTGCTGCTCTAATGGCTCGGTTGGCCCCAAAAGCAAAGGTCCTTATATTTAGAGATTACTTTTGTATAAGCTAGTTAACAGCAGCTTTACCTACCATCAGTTCTACTGTTTATTGTTGTATTTATCTTATTATCTACTATGTTAACCTTACATGGATCGTATATTGATCAAGATCCCTCACGATAAGATGTTTTGGCACATTGACATGCACTAAGAAACAATGATTTTAATTCCTTTGGTTTGTATTGTTATCTGACGTATGATTTGTTACACAGGTCTTGCGCGATGGAAAATGGAGCGAAGAAGATGCTGCTATATTGGTTCCTGGCGACATAATTAGCATTAAACTTGGTGATATTGTCCCAGCTGATGCACGTCTTCTTCTTGAAGGAGATCCCCTGAAGATTGATCAGGTAACTTGATATATGATGAGTATTTCATGTCATTGAATCAAGCCATTGGATGCCATCTTACATATGGTGTTGAAAAAACTTCATTCATGAATTAGTCAACAATCTACTACTATGTGGATTGTTCTTGCCATATGCATCTGAACCTCGTCTTTCTCACTTGTAGTCTGCTCTTACTGGAGAATCACTTCCAGTGACCAAAAATCCTGGTGATGGGGTTTACTCGGGTTCAACATGCAAACAAGGAGAAATTGAAGCAGTTGTTATTGCAACTGGTGTCCACACTTTCTTTGGAAAGGCAGCTCACCTTGTGGAGAACACAACACATGTTGGCCATTTCCAGCAGGTTTATTTCTCCCCAATGTATTAATAACATATGAGCTTCTCTAATGGCTCATAACAAGTGAGAATAAGTTCATTAATAATATCACTGCTGCTCAAGATAACAAATTTGTACTTGTTTTATGGTTTCAGGTTTTAACCTCAATTGGAAACTTCTGCATTTGTTCAATTGCGGTTGGGATGGTTATCGAAATCATAGTGATATATGGAATTCATGGGAGGGAGTACCGTATTGGTATTGATAACCTACTTGTCCTCCTAATTGGTGGGATCCCTATTGCTATGCCAACTGTTCTTTCTGTAACAATGGCAATTGGTTCACATCGCTTGTCCCAGCAGGTTTGTCAAGTCACTTTGGAGTCTTGTTTGGAGATGAAATTGATAAATGTAATGCACACTAGTGCAATAACTTAATGGCCGGTCCATTTCTTATGCAGGGTGCCATAACAAAGAGAATGACGGCCATTGAAGAAATGGCAGGAATGGATGTGCTATGCAGTGATAAAACAGGGACACTTACGCTTAACAAGCTCACAGTAGACAAAAATATGATTGAGGTTTTACTCTTGTCCCTTCATTCCACTTTAAACTTAAGCCATATGATGCAGATGTACCATTTCCAAAGTATTAGTCATTTCACAGCTGAAACTTATCATCTGTTAAGCCAGTCACATCAGATGAAGTTGTAAGACAAGTAACTTGTGTGGCCTTCATCTGAGAGGAATGCACCAAGAGCTACATATTTTACAGACTTCTTAAATCTGGTGCTGTCAAACTTAATATAGTAACATTTCTTAGGCATTCACCGAAGATTAAGGAAGCATACTACTAAAACTAAAACTAAACCCCATTATGAATACAAATTTTAAAAATTTGTCTACTAACTGGTCTTCCCAGCATATAAATTCAAAATTATGCTTCTTTTTTCTTTTTTCTTTTTTATCCAAGTTAAACATTTACTAATTTTCAATTATTTTGGTGGGGGAAGGTTTTTGCCAAATGTGTTGACAAGGATCAGGTTATACTTATGGCTGCAAGAGCATCAAGGTTAGAGAATCAAGATGCTATTGACACTGCAATTGTTTCGATGCTTTCAGACCCTAAAGAGGTATTTGCAGATCAATCTTTCTATATCATTGATTTTATGTATTCCTTAAATTTTCTTATCTGATTTTTATTTAAATTTTATGTCAACTAGGCACGAGCTGGAATCAAAGAAATTCACTTTCTTCCTTTCAATCCAACTGATAAAAGGACTGCACTTACATACATTGATGGTGCTGGTAAAATGCACAGAGTCAGTAAAGGTGCACCAGAGCAGGTGAATACAATCATAAACATGTTTCAAATAGTCCTCTAAACCTCACCATGTGTTCCAATATTTCCGTATCTAATCAAGCATATTCTTGTAGATTATTAATCTGGCCCATAACAAAACACAAATTGAAAAGAAAGTACATACAATGATTGACAAGTTTGCAGAACGTGGACTACGATCCCTTGGTGTTGCTCACCAGGTAATTAACATCTTATGAATTTACATTTCCTGCTATGCATATTCTGTTTAGATTCTTGATACGAAGAAGATGATTTCCTCCAGGAAGTACCTGCTGGAACAAAAGACAGTCCAGGTGGCCCATGGGAATTCATAGGCCTTCTCCCTTTGTTTGACCCTCCTCGCCATGATAGTGCTGAAACAATAAGAAGAGCTCTGGAACTGGGTGTCAGTGTCAAAATGATTACAGGTATATAACTGGATTTTCTGCTTTTAAAGCTATCTATGACTATATGTCATTGTGTACAATTTCACCGAACTTTCTTTCTATGTGTGCATAGGCATGCATGGTAACTTGATTGATGTGATGTTTGTTTTAATTGTTAAGCAAAAATGGAATTTTCTATGAATTAGGCTTGTAACCTTCATGAATCGCATTGTAGGGGACCAACTTGCAATTGGTAAGGAAACAGGAAGGCGACTTGGAATGGGCACAAACATGTATCCTTCTTCAGCTCTTCTTGGTGAAAGTAAGAATGGGGATCTTGCTACTATCCCCATTGATGAACTCATTGAAAAGGCTGACGGTTTTGCTGGTGTTTTTCCTGGTTAGTCTTTTTCTTTCATCATACAATCCCTGTGGCTTGACTTTGAATCCAATATCTGATCATAACTATATCCTTCAGAGCATAAATACGAGATTGTGAAGAGACTGCAAGCACAAAAGCACATCTGTGGAATGACTGGTGATGGGGTGAATGATGCTCCAGCCTTGAAGAAAGCTGATATAGGAATTGCTGTAGCAGATTCGACAGATGCTGCCCGTAGTGCTTCTGATATAGTTTTAACAGAACCTGGATTGAGTGTAATCATTAGTGCCGTGCTAACAAGCCGTGCAATATTTCAGAGAATGAAAAACTATACGGTAACCTACTAACTGCTACAAGATCCAAGATTACTTTCGTTAAAGGTTTAGCTGTGCTACGACAAATGCTTAATTTCATTTTTCTTATTATTTTCTATCTGTCAGATATATGCTGTCTCAATCACCATACGTATTGTGGTAAGATTTCATTTTAAGTTATAATCTTATGTATGGAAACATTTTCAATGTCTCTTGGCATAGTTCTTATCTCGTGTGTTATGAATATGTATTACAGATGGGGTTTATGTTGCTGGCTGTCTTCTGGAAATTTGACTTCCCTCCTTTCATGGTTCTTGTGATTGCTGTTCTTAACGATGGTTAGCTTTGCTAGTTCGACCACCCTTCTCATTCATTTATTGGACTTCTTCATGACTTCATCTTCTGTTTGTAAACAGATTGTGTATTTTTGTCTTGCTACCATCACCTAACTTGTTGCTTTCTTTTATAGGTACTATCATGACCATATCTAAAGACAGGGTCAAGCCATCTCCATTTCCTGACAGTTGGAAGCTCAGCGAAATTTTTGTAACAGGGGTTGCCCTTGGTAGTTACTTGGCGCTGATGACTGTTGTATTCTTCTGGGCAGCCTATGAAACCGATTTCTTTCACGTAAGTGGTCTCCCTTTTCTTATTATGTTGTGAAGAAGTCAATGGAAACTTCTAATTTTTGTTGTTGACCGACAAAATGCAGGGTGCCCTTTCAGACTAATGCAGACATAGTTTGGATCATCTTTGTATATTTTTGTTCTGTTAGATATAGTTTGGATTATCCTCTGCCGTATTGGTTGGATAAGTTTCCTGTTACTTTATTGATCTATGACACAGACGTTCTCCCTTGCAGAAACATTTTGGTGTGGAAAACTTCAATCAACATAAGCTTGATATGAAAAATCCTTCTATTTCTACTCCAGTAAAAGAAAAGTTGTCTTCTGCTTTGTATCTCCAAATCAGTACCATCAGCCAGGCGTTGATATTTGTTACTCGGTCCAGGGGTTGGTCGTTCACAGAAAGACCAGGTCTTTTGCTTGTAGCAGCCTTCATCATTGCTCAACTGGTACTGAATTTCAGTGAGCTTTATGCTTGATATAGTATATAATATTAGATATTTTCAATGACATGACTCCTTATGCCCTATATAACTTTGCAGATTGCTACAGTATTATCTGCCACTGTAACCATGAAATTCACAAATATCAGAAGTATCGGTTGGGGTTGGACTGGTGTTATTTGGTTGTTCAACATTGCCACTTACATGCTACTTGATCCCATCAAATTTGCTGTCCGCTACACACTCAGTGGACAGGCATGGGGTTTAGTAGTAGACCAGAGAGTGAGTAATTCTTACTTACAAATAGTAATATTAGTGATAAATTTCTTATAAATGTAAAATGTCAATGAAAGAATAATTGTAAGAAACTTAACAATTTTGACGCAGAAAAGCAATTTCTAGTGTTCCAACATCCTTTGTCCTATTTATCTCAAAATTTCAAACCTTATTTGATATCCGTTTTTGGGTTTTACCAGACTGCATTTACTAGCAAAAAGGATTTTGGGAAGGAATCTCGCGAGGCTGCATGGGCAGCTGAACAGCGAACACTACATGGACTGCAATCTACTGAAGGGAAACTGTTTGCAGAGAAGAGTGCTTTTAGGGACATTAATCTCATGGCAGAAGAAGCTAAAAGGCGTGCAGAGATTGCAAGGTCAGTCTTACAAGATGCTCATATTCTATTTTTATGGTAGAATTTTGGTTTTTACTTGCATTTCTTCAGCTTTATAATATTGTTCACTCTGTAACATAACGTTGTGCAGGTTGAGGGAGCTTCACACTCTCAAAGGAAAGGTGGAATCATTTGCAAGGCTGAAGGGTTTAGATATTGATGCCATGAACCAAAACTACACTGTCTAACTCTATATTCTGCTTTATACCTATACATATTTTTTGTTTCTGTTTTGGGGTCAGCACATACCATGTCCTAGCAGGATTTGAATAAGATTAAATTTATTTACTTTAGTTCATGATGTAATATGTGTGCCATGATGTTTGAATACTATAGATACAAAGGAATAGCAGAGCCCTCCAAGGAAAAAGTTCAAATTCATTCATACTGAATATTACAGATCGTTAGCTTAAATAAATCTAAGTAATACAACACAACGAAAAATAAAATGCAAGATAGTCTGATCGATTACTCATTTTTTGAACCTTCTCATCCTTTTCATAAGTCTGATCAACATATCAACAATCTCGAGGAACCACTCATCCCACCTTGTGATTGCAACATCTGCTAGAACTACTCCCACCACCAACCCACTCCCTAAACCTGCCAAAGCAAATTTCCAATCAACTTCAATACCAGAGCCCTCAGGATTTGTTATTGAAGGCGGAAGGTTGATACCCTCACGATTTTCACATTTCTTTGGCAATTGATCTCCACATAATCCGGGATTTCCCTCAAATGAAGTGACCTCAAATGTAGATAGTTGAGTTCCACCCGGTATACGACCTGTGAGACTGTTGTGGGAGACATTGAATTTTTCCAAGAAGGAAAGCCGTGAGAGTTGCTGAGGTATCACCCCCGAGAGTTGGTTCTCTGAAAGGTCCAGTGATTCAAGCACTGTCAAGTTACCAAACGATGATGGGATGCAACCGGTGAAGAAGTTGTTAGAAATATTCAGCAAGCGAAGGCCTTTGAGTTTCCCAATGAATTCAGGAATGTTCCCTTCAAATTTGTTGCCTGAGAGATGGATGGCTACACGGTCCTCTTGAATCTTTGGATAGTTTATCTCTTATCGAGATGGAACATTGAAAATAATGGTCATAACTATCATAAGAATCTTGCTCACTTGTGATACCTCTACTTGCATTCCCAGAGAATATGTATTCAGCTGGAAACTTACCTTTGAAACTGTTGTAAGACAGATCAAGAATGCGCAACTCGGGAAAATGAAGATTCTTCTTAGGCTGCCCTATCACACCATAAAACCCGTTATGGCGCATTGCCAAAATTTTCAACTTCTGCAGAGTTCCCAGCCATAAGGGGAAAACATCATCAAATTGATTGTTGGACAGAACAAGAAACTCGAGTGATGCACAATTTGCTAGTGACCTTGGTAACTGCCCTTGCAATTTGTTATGACTAACATCAATCATGCTCAGATCGCAACCTGCGGTGGTGAATCTTTGAGGAAGAATGCCATGAAATGAGTTGTTTGCAAGATTGAGATTTTCCAGACCAGGTCCCAGACACTGCGGTAACATACCACTTGAGATAATTGAGCATCGGAAAGTTCCTAATGCCAGTAGGAATTTGAGAGTAATTGAAATGATTATCGGCGAGGTTCAACCTCTGGAGATGAACAAGACGAAAGAGGCTACTACTGGAGTTGATAGAGCCATAGAGACAGCTGCTACTAAGATCAAGTCCAATCACATTACCTGTCTTTTCATCACAATCGACACCATCCCATGAGCAGCAGTTATTATTTTTTCCTTCCTCTGGTCTCCATGACGAAACCTTTGGATAAGCACCGATAACCGAAGCATCTTGGTCGATAAGCAAGCTTTCTTTGAACTGCAGCAAGGCTGATCTCTCCTCATCATGGCAAGAATAGGTCTGCAAAGGTGAAAAAGAGATGGCAGCCACGACATAAACCAACAGCAGGACTAGTTTTGGAAGCACACACATGGAAAAAGCCATAATGCGTGTACGTTTGAATCTCTAACTTTTGGTTTTGCACTCTGACTCTTGGATGAGAATGAAGTCTATATTCACCGTCTATTTAAAGATTAAAGTTCTTGAGCAATCATGTGATGAGAATTTTCAAACAACGTGCAGATGGAGATAGAGAAGAACATTTCCACAGGATTAAGACCCTTGTACGTGCTTGACCTCAAGTCGGTAATTTTTGTTTTCGAATAAAACGGGGGTGAAAGCAATGGTGGGAGAATTGCAGCCTCAAAAGACTTCATGTGGTGTAGTGTCCAGATTGATAGTGTTTTCGTCAAGAGCATGCATCAAGTTTTGGATCGACAAAGTCGACATCCAAACACATAACCATCACATAGAATTTCCATATTCACTTGTGAGTCGTGAGACATAGACCATCAGTGGGACGTCTTCTACGCAACACTCCAATTCTACTGGTTTGTTAGTTTGCAATGAAGTCTGGTGGTAAGTTCCCGGAAAATGATCAGGGCTAAGGAACGGTAACCAAGATATTCAACATTTTTGCATGGACAAATTGAGGTGGCAATCAATCGAACTAACGAAAGCAAAGGAATCTCATCAAAAAAAAAAAAAAAATGAAGGCAAAGGAATGGCAAAAGAGTCTTTAGGATATACACAACCATCAAGTTTCTTCACGGGTCACAGTTGTGGAGAGAGAGAGAGAGACTTGTTTAGGTACCCATAAAGTTGTAAAAAATATTGACCAAAAAATTGCAAACTCAATTAGCACCCAATGACGGATTCAGAAACTTTTAGACGCGGGAGCAAAAAAAACTTAGGACTTTAAAATGAGAGAAAATTGTATAGTAGTATATGACTAAATTTAAAAACACAAAAACTTATTTTCATTAATTTTTATACAGTTTAAGACATAAGCTCAAGCCCAAAATTGAGAGCATCAGGTCTGATCCAAATTTTAGCTATCAAATGACCATAATACCCTCTATCCCATATTTCCTCTCACTCTCTTCCCCTCTCCGTCTTTTTTCTGCAGATCTCTCTCTCTCTCTCTCATCCTGACCCACACTCCACCACCACCACTGCTTCATTGATGTTACCGGCGACATCGATCACATATAATCGATTCATCTCAAAACCCGATTCCGACGATGAAAGCACCACTAGATTGAATCAAATCTTACAGATTCGATCGAATTCGTCAGTCTCATGCCGGAGCTTCCACTAAGTTCAGTCACATCCTATTAATCGATCTCTTAATCGGTTTGAGCTTACCGTAGTTGATCGATCAGGCGGTGGAGTTAGACGACTTCGAGATCTTCACCGTCGTCGTCTTCGATCCAGAGGGGTGAGAGCGACTTTGCCAATCTTTATCTCAACGCCTGAACAAAAGACGTCGACGACGGCGACAAGATGACGTGGTCGACAACAGCTAGACGCTGACAATAAACGCTGGCAACGCCCGAATGTGAACGACGGCGAGGTCTGGTCGATGACGCGATCCTTCCTGGTTCTTCTGACGCTCGGCCAACAATCCGAATCGGGCCGATCCAGATGCTCGACGACCACGACAACTGCAATTGAACCAAAGCTCGTTCCCATCCATTCTGAGGCCGATGAGTTCCACCGCCCAATCCAACGACAGCTCGGTTGATCTCTACTCATTCCTCCGTTTGGTTCCCTCAGTGGTTCTCCGATTCTGACTACATCAACTGGTTTGTACTTTTTCTTCATTTTTTGTTGTGTTTTGATATTGTGGAAATTGAAGCTTCAATTAGTATTAGGCTGTGTGGAACCGGAGGGCTTCTGTTTTGCTATGTGCTTTAGGTTTGTAGCAATTGATTATGATTATGATTAGCTTCAAAATCCTAGATCTGGATGAGTTTGAGTGATGCTACTGTACATTTGGTAGTAGCACCAGCTATTCAGTAGTCAGTCGACATTAGCAGCTTCTTCAGTTCACGGTAGCAGAACGTTTGTAAATGGTCGGTGCAGTAGCAGCTAGTTTGGGACTGAGAATTGCAGAAGTAGGAAGTAGCAGAGTGGGATGAGTAGCAAACGTAGGCAGTAGAAGGCAGATTGGTAGTAGAAGTCATCAGTAGCAGACGAATTGGTAGTATACGTCGGCAGTAGCAGGCGGATTGATAGTAGAAGTCAACAGTAGCAGTCGACAATATTTGAAGACAATAGCAGTTTGGTTGTAAATTGACTCCCTTTAGTTCAGTTGACTCTTTTTTAATGAAGGATAAAATTGTAAATCTGCAGCTGACACATGTCAATAGCATAACAACGTAACTTGTCCTTAATTGTAAATTTTCGTCCTTATATGTGTAAGATAATGTTTAAATGATGTATTTATAAATTGAAATTTAATTAGTAACTAAAATATAGTTTACTATTAAAATAGAAATACAATTGGTGTATTTTCCGGTAAATACACATATCCATTTTCATAACACATTTCCTTAAAATACAAAACATTGCTGACAGTATCCTAGCAAAACAAGCATCATGTCAAACAACAATACATGTATCACTTATTACACTAGGCATGGTCTCCCACCAGCGCTTTTGTCAGTTTGTGTAAACAACCATAACAGAAATAACGGCAATTCAAAATCACAAAGAAGCGCGTAAGTCATAAGAATGAAAGACCAGCTATGGAGATGGAGCTCCTTAGAAAGAAAATGCCTATACCTTCTCCAACAATGCACCAACACTTCACCACGCTCTCTCCTCCAAATCCATGGGTTCATGCTCCGAAACGCCCTCGAAACCAACCTCAATCTCCTCACCAAATTCATCACCACCTGCTCCTCCTCCTCCTTCCCCTCCCGACTCATCAAACACGCCCGCCGCGTCTTCGATCAGCAACCCAATAGAAACGACACGTTCCTCTGCAATGCCATCATCAGAGCCCACATTGCCGAATCCGCCGAGTCTTTTGCGCTTTATAGAAATCTCAGGCGCGTGGATTTCAAGCCGGATGGGTATACTTTTACGGCTCTGGCCAAGTCGTGTGGGTTAGATGGGGCGATATTGGAGGGGGAGGTGATTCACTGTCATGCTGTTAAGACTGGGTTGTGTTTGGATTTGTATGTTTCGACGGCTTTCGTTGACATGTATGTGAAGTTTGGGAGGATGGGCTGTGCGCGGAAGATGTTCGATGAAATGACTGGGAGAAATCGAGTGTCGTGGACGGCACTTATTTGCGGGTATGCGAGAGCGGGAGATATGGGTGGTGCGAGGAGGCTGTTTGATGAGATGCCTGAGAGGGACTCGGCTGCGTTTAATGCGTTGATTGATGGATATGTCAAGGTGGGAGAAATGGGTTTGGCTCGGAGTTTGTTTGATGAGATGAGGGATCGGAATGTGGTGAGTTGGACTAGTATGATATATGGGTACTGCCATCGAGGTGATGTAGGGTCCGCTAAATCATTATTTGATTCAATGCCGAAGAAGAATCTTGTTTCTTGGAATGTGATGATTGGTGGTTATTGCCAGAACAAACAGCCCCATGAAGCCGTGAGATTGTTTCATGAAATGCAGTCAAGTACATCGCTTGAACCGGATGCTGTAACGATTGTGAGCATTCTTCCGGCTATAGCTGATTTGGGTGCTTTGGATTTAGGACATTGGGTTCACGAGTTTGTAGAGAGGAAGAAACTTGATAAGCTGACCAATATATACACTGCGCTTGTGGATATGTATGCTAAATGTGGTGAAATTACAAAGGCCAGAAGACTCTTTGATGAGATTCCTGAAAAAGAAACGGCTTCTTGGAATGCTTTGATAAATGGGTTTGCAGTCAATGGCCATGGAAAGGAGGCACTAGAAGTATTTTCAGAGATGCAACGAGGGAAGTATAAGCCAAACAATATAACCTTTCTCAGTGTTCTGTCCGCTTGTAACCATTGTGGTCTGGTAGAGGAAGGGAGATTTTGGTTTAAGAAAATGGAGAACTTTGGACTCATTCCAAAGATTGAGCATTATGGTTGCATGGTAGATCTTTTAGGAAGGGCAGGGTGCTTGGAGGAAGCTGAAAAGTTGATCAAGAGCATGCCTTACGATGTTAATGGGATAATTTTGAGTTCCTTTCTTTTTGCATGTGGGTATTATGAGGATGTCACGAGAGCCAACAAAATTTTAGAGTTGGCTGTCAAACTGGAGCCATGGAATGATGGAAATTATGTCATGTTGAGAAACTTGTATGCCAGAAAGACAAGGTGGAGTGATGCAGATGATATTAAGAGTTTGATGCGGAAGAATCAAGCAGATAAAGAAGTTGGTTGTAGTTTTATAGAGGTTGATGGCAGAATCAAGGAGTTTGTGGCTGGGGATAGGATGCACACATCTATGGAAGCTATACATATGACCTTGCTGCAGAGTTGGAAGCACATGATGGGACAAGTGCCATGTTCTATAGCTAAGGTGTGACTTGCATGAGTCCGGGAAAATAGTCTTTATACAACAAGCCACAGTGTGCACTTTCAGTGTTCATCAATCTTGGTATGTTTCAATTGGCTGCATTTACACTTTTAAGATGGTTTGCAGTCCCTTTGGGGGGTCTTTTTCAAATGGCAGCCTGCATATAGATTTTTAGTAATGCCATTAAAAGCTTAGGAATGCTACTAATTGTTCAAAGCGTGGGCATGTTGATCACATGTAATAAAATTTCATGTGAACTTCCAATCCTGTCTTACTGCACATTTTGGAAAATGGTACATATCGATCCATATAAGAATTTGATTGCTTGACTTGTACGATACTAGATTTTCATGTAGGTGCTTCATGAGGAAGAAAAAAAAAAAACAGGAATATATGTGGCAACAACTGCAAGGACGCATTACCGTGTGAGATACCTTAGGAGGACACAACTACAGAGGCACACGCCTGATGCCTGATCCCCCTCCCAAGCTAAAGTTTCTTCCAAGCAAAGAACCAGATTTCAAGTAAGAATAAGTACCTTGCTTTGCACCGAGTAAATAGGACATTCCATAATTCCTTCCACCCTTATCTCATATTATAAGTATGTTTCACATATTGTTATTGGCCTGTTGTCACAAATCTGCTAGAGGATGGGATTGTTAATGAGTTCCATGACCCAAGGTTGCTTCTCTTTTTGTTAATGCATTCAGAGTTTTATTTTTTTCACATACTGTTTTCATTCACAATTTTACTTTCTTTGGTTTAAAAGAACTCTGAATGGCTTCATATAACCTATAACGCCTTGAGTTCATTTCCATGATAGTAGGGTCCGCAAAGATGTTCAGTTTTGCAATGGGAGCAGTGTACGAGCAGTTTATAAGGGAGGAAGACACATCTTTTGACCAGTTTCACGCTGCCATGCTTGATGTTTTCACGTAAGTTTGTAACCACAATGTTATCTACCACATCGATGTATCTGATTCTGCTTCTAACACAATATTATCCAGCACTTTTAATGCTGCTATGCCCGGTAGACACTACGATGCGCCCCGACTGAAGGATGTAGAGGTCAGTTGAAATTGCGAATGCAACTTCACTTGCCAAACTTGCTTTAACAAACTTATTTTTCTGGGATTTCAAAAAAAAAAAAAAAAACTTATTTTTCTGGTCAATTCTCTCTCTAATACATTCTACTTTCTACAGGGTTTCTTCGAAGAATGGAAAAAAGCCGACAATGAAGATAAAAAGGAGAAATTCATTGAATTTATGAAGAAGAATGTAAAACCCAGCCAGGCTGATCCCACTACCTTGTTCGCCGGAATACTAACGCCTCCAGCAGCCTTGGCTGCTAAAAAAGCTGGGGAGACTCTTCCCCAGCTGAAAATGATCAAAAACGTCCCAGACGTCGTTTTCGTGCCAACAGCAACAGTAATAGCACTCATTTCTGTAAAGATCTCCAGAAGAATGTTCATGACGAAACTAGCAACAGAATAATAACCTGCACAGATAAGAAACACGATGGCCCCTTCTCCTTTTGAGGAAGAAGCTAAATCTCCTCTCTCTTCAGTAGAGACAACGCCTCAGGATGCTCTCCCCAAAAGATAACTCCAATAAACTATGTATAAGATTATTGTAACACAGATTATTTTATCAATGTAAATGATATCTGCTAATTAGGGGTATCCAGGATCGGTGTTAAAGCAAGAGGTGAGAGGACGCAACCAAAAGGTTCAATGCAATTCTCCTCTGATCTATAAAACTTAAAAAGTAAACAATCCAAAATAAATAAAAACTATACATTGCTCTACAATATAACACAAGGATGATTGATGCACAATGCCTAAAATCAATTAAACAAAAACATCAACAGGTTGTGAAACTTTCCTAATTGAGCAACAGGGCAAATGTGTCTGCCTATTTGAGCAGCATGTACAGATAAAATCATATTTGCATGTGAGAGAGCTGAGCATGTACACCAGAATAAGCACCATATACAATAATATCATAACAGATGATATTTAGTCACATCTAGTGCAGCTAACTCTACGATTTTCGGTTCAACCTATACGAACCAGGTTTACGCTTCCCACGATTTCTTGTGTTCCAAGGGAATTCAGTCCTTGTAGTGGAACCAGGTTGTTCAGTTGCATTAGGTTTGCTGGATTTTTTTGGCACAGTTTTGGAAGCTGGAACAGAGAAATTAGTTTTCTGCTGAGCACTTGATAGGAGAGGCTTCTCTATGACCTGATCATTATTGTTTTCAAAATCATGTGGCTCTTTCTTGGCAGATGCATTGGGTACAAGGTATCCATCCACAGCCTGAATACATTAAGGAAAAATCAGTCCCTTTTCATGATTGAACCAGCATGGAAGGCGGAACCCGAATAAATGTTTTCAAGACCCAATTTCACTTGAACAAGCCAAAAATAACAGACACGGATTGGTATCACACGGGAAAAAAGGGGTGGATGATTGCAGTAAATCAAAACTAGGGAGGACCAAGACCAGTATGAATAGAAAAGATCTGTCCCCCATGTTACAGATATAACAAGAGTTTACAGTGGATCTCTGTCAACAAGTACGCAACAAGAGGTGACAGATATTTTTCAATAGTACCAAGATCACCAAATCATACCAAAATCTTTTCCATAGATTATTCAAGCTTTAACCAGTGTGCGATATCATTTGGCGGAAAGCAAAATGAATAAATGAAAGAAGAAGAAAAAAAGTTGAAACCTCTAGAATGACAATACTAACAAAGAAAGTGAAAGCTATTGGTACCAAGACTCATGGGTAAAACCTAAATTGATAAGCATGGTCAATTGAATTTATTACAATTACTTGCTTTAAAACCAAAAGAAGATAGGAAAAGGGGTATATAAATTATTTCATAAAAGAAAAACTTACATTTTCCTGTTCAGTGCCAATCAAAGGCTGATCTGTGTTCCCCATTTTAGCAGGAAGAAGGTTTAGCCCTTCAAGACTTGAAACTGCACTACTAGGCAAAAGCAAAGGTCCAATGTTACACTCAGATATATGCTGAGATGCATATGGTAGAGTTTCCGCTAGTAATTCATTCCCACTTTCAAGAGCAGGACTTGGAGCAGAGCCAAACAATGCAGGATTTTCCTTCATCACCTTGTCAATTCGGGTCTTCAACCGGCAGACTTGTGAATGTACCACTTCAATCTTCCGAAGAATATCTTCCAAGGTACTATCACCATCTCTGAACTCAATCTCAAACTCATTTATGCCATGAGTACTTTTACCCGCTGTTACATCAATAAAAAGTTATAGAAGATAAACATGAAAGCAGGAGCTTTAAGATGGTATGTCATCAGATAATAGATAAGACCAAAATGACATAAATTACCACATTTTCATCCATTACACCAAGACAATTTAAAGCCGCAAAATTTATACAAACCATAGCATATGGTATGAAAGAACCACAATACAAGCAATGTAGCAAAAAGGAAGAAAAGTATCAATCTTTAAGTGCAAGTATTGATACTTAGAGAAAGGTATCAACTGATCTCTAGACAAGTAGCAGCATGCAACTGGTCCCAGATTAGAAGTACATTTTATTACCAAAAGGGTTCATTGTTTCAACCTGGGATGAATAATAAAAATTCTAGTGAGAGATGGGGGGGGGGGGGGGGGGGGGACTTCAAAATCTTGACTTTCAGTGTATATCAGATGATCTGTTAGGAGTGGCTAGGCAACGCAATAAGGTAACTTTGCTAGGGCCTTTAACAAATAAAATCAGACAAAAGATGTTCATCATCTTCCTTGATCCCAACAAAAGAAAAACTATTCTAACTCTTCTATACGTATATAGAAAAGAAAAAAACAAGAAACACAAAGAGACAGAAATATATGAATGCCTTATATGCACGCCCAAAGGAAAAAAATCAGCTGAACAAGCGAGGGATGCAACCAAAAGATTCTTTAGTTAAATTGTTATCCATACTTACCTAAATTACCACAATCCTCTTCCATGGAACCACCATTAGCACCAGACTTTTTATTTTCTGAAATGCAGAAAGCAATTGAAAACAATTTTCAGACTTCGGTTGGCAAAAAAATCCAAAAAATCCAAAAAGCAGAATTTGTGAACATCTTACCATAATAGGAAAACAGTGTATGGTTTGACGTAAATGACACTATATCAGTAGTATCTTCAACTCTCTTTCTTTTCTTCCTTTTCATGAGTTTGCTTCTTTGACTTTGACTTGAAAATGGTATTGACTTTCCATCAAAACCTTCTGCTGTGTAACCTCCAAATTCATACTGCTTTAGTTTATCATATTCTGCAAGTTCTGCATCATATTTCAGGGTTTGGGACTGAAATTCCTTAATCTGCAGTTCAAGCCATTTACAGCGCCACATAAGAGGCCGTATAAACTTCCTCCAGTGAGCAGTCAACTTTTTCTTCCTATAAATTAGAGACACAAGTAAAGCCATGTGAATTTGACATATATAACACAGTTAAGCAAGAGAGTCATCATACACTCATGACAGCAGTAAGGGGTCAACTGCAAAAAAAAAAAAGTGGAAAACTAGAAAGTTCTTTATATCATTTGTTGATGCACAAGTGGCACAACAAAACTAATGTTCAATCCAACAAATGTAGTTGATGAAGACTGAACACTAAATTAGATAGAAGCATCAAAGCCGAAAGCGACTACCCACTGATAGTTACCCCATGTGTTTACAGCAATATATGAAGATTTCCAATAACTGTGGATAATTTAAAAACATTCACACTAAAGTATCTACAAAAAATGTATATACCCACTGATAGTTACCCCATGTTTTTACAGCAATATATGAAGATTTCCAATAACTGTGGATAATTTAAAAACATACACACTAAAGTAACTACAGAAAATGTATATCACCAGATACATCAATTTACCCTCAAGTCATTCCATGTTCCACATTAGAAAAGGCATCAAGTCAGATCCAAGTTCAGGAATGAGTATGCAAAATTGTCAAGTACAGAAACAAACATGCAAGCAAAATTGACCATGAAATATCTGAACCAAGTAAATTTATACGTAAACCTAAGAAGTTGAGGCATGAGAAGATTCATTAGGGATGGCAATGAGCACTATTTAGATCCATTTTTTCCTCTCATTGCGGTAAAATAATATGCCCCCACTCACACCACATCACCAATTTGGAAATGAGCATGAATCCTTGCTGCCTTAAGGGAAAAATGAATCCCCATCCCTGACCCTTTAACCATATTGATTGCTTCATTTTTTTTTTCTTTTATAAACAATGCATAAAGATGTAGAGAAATTATATGTATTCAGTCCACTAGAAATCAAACTAATAGTAATAGTAAATTTTGTCTACTAGAAAAATAAGTCAAACAATCAAATTACTATTTCTTGAGAATGTTTAAGCATACCAAACACTATAATCATCCCAAAATATAACCAACTATTCCTGAGCCACCACTGCCATCCTTCAACATCAAAGAAGGTTGTCCCAAAAAATAAACCAGAGAAAAAGAAAAGAAAAAAAAGAAAAAAATGAGAGAAGGTATTCAATCCGAACCAATGTACCTTGTATGAAATGCATCAGAATAACCATCATATAATGACACTGACGGATTTTCACAATACTGTGATTCAACTTCATCACCATCCAACATTGAACCATTCTCTGTCCCAGATACTGTATCACCAAAAGAACTCGAGCTCTCTGTCAAATCCTGGCATTCATTTTCAACTATCTGAACGTCTTCATTTGGACCAGAACATTCTGTAATATTTATCTCCTGATTCTCGATCCTATTCGATGTAGTAGTCTGTTTCGCACACAATTCATCCATGTTAAAAATATTTTCCTTGTAGTTACTCACACAAGGGGTAATCGTATCTTCCGGGTCTATACGGATCACACCAGTCTCCTTCACAGCTGAAACTTCCATTGCAGAATCTGAATTTCGTTTCAGCTCCAATTCAGGGCCCATCCCACTAATTCAGACCATCTAGATTCCTTCCTTCTGGCATTCACAAAAACCATTCATGTCAATGCTCAATCCAATCTGACAGCAATTGCACCCATATCAATTCCCATAACAAATAAACAACAAAAAATCAAACCACTGTCTACCCTTTTCTATATATAGTTAACATCAAAAATAAAAATATTAAAAACAAGAGTTAAATTCAGTTTACCCCCTAATCTTTGATGTTAAAATCAGTTCAGTCCTGCAACTTTTTTTAAAATCAGTTCGCCCCTTTAACTTTCATAAACACATCAGTTTACTTTGTGTTAAATCAGTTCGCCCCTTCAACTTTTGTAAACACATCAGTTTTGTCCAATTTTTGTCACCAAACTGACAAGGGGACCCATTTTTAACAAAAAGTTGCAGGACTGAACTGATTTTGACATAAAAAATTAGGGGGTAAACTGAATTTAAAAAAAATTAAAGGGGCGAACTGATTTTAAAAAAAGTTGCAGGACTGAACTGATTTTGACATTAAAGATAAACTGAATTTAATTCTAAAAACAATCAATAAAAAATTCAAAAAAAATTCAAAATCAAGTCTTCAGCCAAAGAAAAAGAATCCAAAACCAAGAATTTACACAAGATACTGAAAAATCAAACAGTACTGGAAAGAACACGATTCTTCAATTTCAACACAGAATCCCAGAAACCCTTAAATCACAGAAATCGCCTCTAAAGCATAAAATTTCAAACTTTCAAACGATCATGTAAAACCCACAAATTCCATTATTCTCCCGCGCCAAAATCCCCAAAATTGATCAATATCGATCGCAAAATCACCTCAATGCAAAAACCCAGATAGAACCCGGATCCTCTGAAATCAATAAAACCCACAAAATCAGAAGAGAAAGAGAGAATCAAAAACCAACCCGGTAATCGAGAGAAGCTTCGTCGGTGGGTGAGAGCGAGAAGGCACATGTCCCGGAACTTATCGCCGGCGACTGATAAAGGGTGACGTGCCGGACTGTGACCGAGTTTGAAGAGGAGAGAAAGCGGTTTGTAATTCTGGGTGGGACTCCTCTGTCGCTCGCTCTCTCTCACAGTCACTGTTGGACTCTCTCTCTCTCTCTCCCTCTTAATTTTCTCTCTGCTTATTTAGGCCGGTCCGGACCGGTCCAATCCGATCAACCAAATATGGTCGGATTTGAATGAGTAATGGCCCACGATGTGGGGCCCAGTAATATATTTTTTAGAGTAATTATTCTATGTACCCGGAACACCACGTGGCACTGCTAGGTGTTGTACCCGACCAATCATATAACTCAGATTCATGTGGAGACCAGCACGGGATGGAAAAAAAAAAAGTAATTAAATACACCAATCAGAAATAAGAACAAAACACGTGGACCAATGAGATTAAAGAGGAACATAAAACAGGTGGTGTTCCGGGTACAAATAATAATTTCCCTATTTTTTATTTGTTTCCTTATTGTTTTGCGGTGGTCGGAGTGTCCAGCGTGGTTTCACAATGGGACGCTGGTTGAACGATGTGTTTCTGTACTATGTTCTATATATAATTCTAGTTTTTGCGTTTTTGAAAATGGGAAAGAATTTATTTCACTCTCTTCTTCAAGTTTCCTTGCGAGACACGACACAACATAGCTCTCGGATCTTTAAGTTGAGGACATTTTAAGTTAAGAATTTTTCAGCTTATCCTATCTTTCGATCTTATATTCACATCTTGAATATTCAGTTTATAGATGTTTATGAGTAGATCATTTCTCTAAATTTTCAAATATATTGAAAATTGTTAAGACATTCATAAGTGTGATTTATCAATTATAAATTTAAACGGTTCATATTTGACTGATTTGGTTCATCCATTAGTTTGATCTAGTACAAACGAATACCAATTTAGCTGAAAATTTGTAAAAATGATCTACTCATATAAACCTAAAAACTGAACGGATGAGATGTCAAAATGTGGTTGAAATTGGGTCTTTTAAACTATAAACCGAAAAATTTCACCAAGTTCTCAACTTAAGATTTCTCACTAGAAGGGCTTCCTTACTTTTACTTCACCCCAAAATTTATGGCAATAATTAGCTTTTCTGATTGAATACCGATAACTTAGTTTTACAAATAGGTATGGTGAAATCAGTAGATATGTAAACCCAACCTTTAAAAAGTACCCAAAAAAAATGGAAATATGTGTTTGTGTGAGACACACTAGATTCATTTTACAATTTACATAATGATATTTTGTAAAATTGTGGGTTCGAGTAATTTTTTGTTATAAGGGGACATTCACTACAGAATCAAGAACCATTATGATCAATTGATATGCAAAACAACATTTGTTATGATCAACTCATCAAAGTAACAATGATAATTAAAAAGGTAAAATACTGTATAATCTTTATGGTTTGAAATCGACATATGTTCAATCCTTGTGGTTTTATTTTAATCTGAATGCTCCTTAAAGTCACGATTTTTCATCTAAATGGTCATTCCGTCAATTTTCTCAGTTAAATGACTGACGTGGCCGTTAAAAATTACAATATCCTTAACGGCCACGTCAGTATTGTAACAAAAAAAATTGATAGAATAACTATTTGGATTAAAAATCGTGACTTTAAGGACCATTCAGATTAAAATAAAACCACAAGAACTGAACAGATGTCGACTTCAAACCACAAGAACTAAACAAATTTTAATTCTAATTAAAACCATTACACGAATATTTTGTGAGAGAGATTGCTATAGAAGAACATTGTTTTTTGTTTTATTCGACGAATATAGGAGAACATTGTTTAAGAAAGAAAATATGATGTTCATATTTACTAAGAGATGACAAGAACTAGAAGTCAACTTAAATATATTTTTGATAGCATTCTAAAACCAAGACTGTTATGTCTTGTTTGGTTTGCGGAAAGGAAAATAGTTCATTTCTCTCTCTTATGTGAAGGGAAAGTGAACGGGAATGAAATTTCAACAGAAATTTGCATTCTGATGTTTGGTAACACAAGGAAAGTTATTTGGAAAGTTCTTAATAAATATAATAAAATATTATGATGTGAGTAATAAATGCAGGAAAAGAAGGAAGGAAAGTTGTTGTTATTACATAGCCAAAACACTTGGCTAAACCGAGAATACGGTACAATTACCCGATCGAGATAGCCCTGGTGCGCCCTTCATAGACATCCAAAGAAGGAAGGACCGGTAACAAACCGCTTGCCAAAGTCACTCTAGCAGCAAAACACCACAAAAGGGGAGACACTCCAAAGGAGGGCAAATAGTCTCACATTGGAAACAAGCTCAAGGTACACAAGCTTAGCCTATAAAACAAGCTCAAGGTACACACATCTATATACTCATATATACATTCTCTCCCACTTTCATTCCTCTACCCGTACAAGTGCTCAAAGCTAACATCGGAGAGTTGAAGACTTGGCCACCCCAGTCCCGACCCCGTAACGCTGTCATTTGTGTAGGTACCGAGTGAAAGCCCCTCAAGAATTCTACTTCGTTCCGCCCCGCGACCACTTCCCGCCTCGGGACGTAACAACTAGAAATAATTGGCGCTAGAAGGAGGGCCCCCTATCTTGTGGAACTCCAACTTGTCCCGGAACTCGGCACCATTGTGATCATTGATGACCCCGTGGACCCTTGCACTCAAGTAGAACCTCAATCTGGCGACACATCCCTTCCCCAAACCAGCAGCCCAGCCCCCATTAACCATTCCGACCCCGCCACAACCCTTGAAATCCTCAAGCGGGACTTCCATGCATTCCGCGAGCAGACGGCAAAAGACTCCCCTCATTTGTATACATGTCCCATCCCCTAACCCACCCCTCATTTCCACTCCCGGCCCCCCAACCATCAATCCTCAATGACTCCCCTCTACCACATCAACCTAATCCATCTACCCCACCTATCTCGACTTCCACCACTGCCAACTCTCTCAACCCACCTCTTGACATGCCAACCCGTCTACTGCTTCAACTTAGCCAAACTGTCACGCAATTAGCTTCACGGGTTGACTGCGTCAAGAGTCGCGGGGCTCAGCGACCCTTGTTCTCTGGTTATAGACATTGCCCAAGCCCCTTCACACCCCGAGTGTAGATGGAGAAGCGGCCTCCAGGAGCCAAGCCCTTCAAGATGGATAAGTATAAAGGCACAGGAGACCCTCATCTCCACCTCGAGACATTCTTCTCACTCTGTAGCTCCTCTGGCTACAGCGACACCATAGCTTGCCAGGCCTTCCAAGAGACCCTCTCGGAAGAGGCACTCAGTTGGTTCCTCAGCCTGCCACCCAACTCCATAGACAGCTTCGACCAACTCTCAAAACGTTTCCTCAACCGTTTCATACTGCACACCAGCATCTACCGCACTGTAGACGTCATGTTCCACATCAAGCAGAAAGAGGGCGAAGGCCTCCATGAACTGCTGTCCTGGTGGCAATCTGCCACAGCGAGATGCCACAACTTGGAACCTCGCGTGGTGGAACAGGCTTTCCGTCAGGCCCTACTCCCCGGCAGTTTCCTGATGGAGATCAACAAGAACCCTCTAGGATCCTATGATGCCTTGATGGACCTGGCGATGCGGTGAGCCCATGCTGAATTTGCCACTTTCGGACGTCCCGCCCATGCAACTCTAGCTCTTACTGCCCCGGTACCAGATGAGCACTTTAGCCGCGGGCAAGAGAAAGGGCAATCACATGGCCCATCCCGAGAACAGGGGCGTGGCTCCGACCGTCGCCATGGGGGACAGAGAAACCGCGACCACTCTTACAAGTCAAGGGACCAGAGCCCCCCACAACAACAACGTCGTTCCTTCCCGCCACCTCATTATGAAGTCCACACTACCCTGACCACTACATATGAGGACATATGGGCTAGGCACAAAGATCTCATCCCCCTACCTCCCAAAAGCAAATTCCCAAAAAAGCCCCGGCGAGACACCGGCAATAGGTACTGCGCTTACCATGACAATAATGGCCACACAACAGAGCAGTGCAATGGCCTCCGCAATGCAATCGAGCATCTGATCCAGAAGGGGCAGCTCCACCAATACTGTGCTCCCGCCACAAGAGCCAACACCATTGAAGTGCATGGCCAAATCCTAACCTTGCATGGTGGAGCCCCACGGTTCCCCCCACTCCAACCTTCTGTGAAACGACAATGCACGGCACCCTCAGAAATCCTAGACATCCAACGCGGTGTCACGATCACCCCATCAGCGTGGGATCAAGTGACATTTCGCAACAATGAGGATACCCTGCATTGCCACCACAGCGAGCCATTCATCATCAATGTGCAGGTGGACCATTACATATGCCACAGAGCTCTAGTAGACACAGGTGTCGCCGTAAGCGTTATGTTTTCTGACTGCTACCTAGCAAATCTGGTACTTGTTCTTTTAATGAACATGCATGGGCAAAGATTGTCATTCTTATATCCATTCCCAATCAAGTAGTCACTTAGACGATTATACCACATTCGTCTGGATTGTTTCAATCCATATAGTGAACGCCGCAACTTTAATGCAAAGGCACTCCATGGCTTAGAGTCACTTGACTTGGGTAGTGAAAGTCCATCAGGCACTTTCATATATATCTCTGAATCAAGATCCTCATAGAGATATGCAGTAACCACATCCATAAACTGCATGCTCAATTTTTCGGACACTACTAAACTGACTAAGTAGCGAAAGGTAATAACGTCTATAACGGGAGAATATGTCTCCTCGTAGTCAATTCCAGAGTGTTGAGAAAATCTTTGCGCCACGAGTCGCGCTTTATAGCGCATGACTTCATGTTTCTCATTCCGCTTCCAAACAAAGACCCATTTATGTCCAACATGCTTCACATTCGGTGGGCATACTACTGCCAGACCGAAAACTTGCATTTTCCCTAGAGAGTTTAGTTCAGCCTTGATTGCTTCCTTCCATTTTGGCCAATCTACTCGACGTTGACATTCTGCAACGAAGCGTGGTTCAATCTCATCATCGTCGATAATCACTTAAGCGACGGAATAAGCAAAAGCATCATCAATAGTCATGAAACTTCTTTCCATCATACCGTGCTCATCGGTAAACATTAATGAGATTTCTTTGTTCTCCAACATCAAAATTAGATCCCAAGCGTCCCCCAAATACGCTAATATTGATTCTTAGACATAACTATAGTCAGAAATAATCTCATGTAAAGGATTCACATTGTTGATGATGAGTGGATCATTTTTTACCTTACTGTCATGCTTTTTGTGTGGCACAATATCTACTGAATCAACAGGTTTTCCCCTCTTCCTGGTGAGAGCCGAGGCCGCGGCCACACTACCACCATGAGCATCCAGCGCGCCCAAGACGCCATTGCTGAGCCCGGGTGCGGCCGGTAAAGTTCCTCTTGTGGGGACTTCTAACCTTGCAGGAACATTTGCAGCATGAATAATTGATCTTGTCACTTTCGCGATATTGGTAAATGAGTCAGGCATCAAATATGCAACTCTACCAAGATCTAGAATACACTATAGCCGATTTTTCGCAATTGTTCTCATGTTTTGCCATTCTTTATGCCATAACCAATTCAAGAACCACAAACACATGTGGATTTAGCATGTTTGTCATGTAATGAAGTGTTTAGATTTGTGCAATTCAAACCAATCGTAAGGGAATGCTTCGAAATCTGCTATGGTGAGATTGGTCGAAGGCTCAACAGCAATGTCATCTTCCCTAGTAAAGTTAGCTTAATGAGCCAAGTACTGCTTGTGTCTTCTGTAGGTATCTCTAGCATCCTCACTGACACGATAATCTTCATGCATATGGGCATTAGAGCCGCAATGAGAGCAAGGAAGAACATTGAGCTGAGTTGAATGCAATAGAAGTTAGTGGATGGTTTGTCATCCTGCCGACAATGCTGGAAACTGTACATCATATACGTAATCAAAGCGGAGCTTTAAGTCGTCCCACAGTTTTTTGGGATCCATTATCATCAGATATTGCATCTTCAATTCTTTATGGATATGGCGCCTCAGGAACATGAGGGCTTGGGCTTTGATCATCTCACTGGGAACTGCATCTAGGCCATGAGGAGGAAAAATAGTGGAAGTAAATCATTTTCCAACAAATAATCGTGTAACATCGGATGCCCATTAAAGTAAGTATTGCCTCATATATCGATGATCTCAAACTCAGGACATGGAGGCGCAATCATCTACAAAAGACAAGGTGATTGGAATTAGTGAACCAATGATGTGGTCATAAAATCGATGCAAATAAAAGCAGGGGACGAGTAATCGCAGTCACAATCGATTCTTCCCTTATAAGTTACGCTCATAGCTGTCGACGCGTAATCGCAGTCGCAAATATATGGTGACGCGTATGTCACAATTACAAAGTTTAATAGAGGATGGGAGCCCCAACAAAACTCTCAAACCCTATTCCCCCCCCCCTCCAAAACCCAATCCCATCATAGAGAAGAGATAGATGGAAAGGCTACTAAGCCCGAACTATGAATTGAAATTCAGAAAGCAGTAACCTTAATTAAAAATGTACCTCTGATGAGTATAAGTCGATTGCACGCTTCGACCGAGGGTTAGGAACATTTTTGGCTTTCCTTTGAAGACGAGCAATCTTGAAATCTTTGGTTTCTAAAAGCTGTCGAGAGGAGAAACAACTTTTCACCTACTTCTGCTTCAATTTTAGAGCTGAAATTTTGATAGAAGGAGCACCACTGGAAGAGGAAGCTGCTGTCCAAAAATAAGGTCGATTGGATTAGGGGAAGGTGGTGAACCGGTGGTTGGAGGCGGCGGCAGTCTGGAAACTTCCGGCGGCCGGTTTGATTAACCTTCCGGCCGGTTCTCGGGGTGATACCGGTGGGGTTGGAACGGAGACGTCGAGGGCTTTCTTTGGATATGAAATTACTGCCGTAGACAGAGGAAAATCCGGCCGGAAATCAAGAAAAACAAAACGGGCAGATTAGGGTTTCAGGAAAAGTTTGGGTTTTTGAAGGTTTTAGGGTTCTTCGAGATGGTTGACCTATTTTCTCTTGGTTATGGCACCTCGTACTGATAACGTGATAAAGAGTATGTGAATACGAGAATAAAGGTTTACTCATCTCATTAATATCATGACCTTTATATAGGTGTTACATAGAGAATCTCTGTAAATCAGGGTTTGATATCTAACAGATATTCTAGTCTAATAAGGTGAAGATTCAGTCAAGACACATCATCAAGGATATGAATGTAAATTCCTTCAACAGAGATAAAGTTATTAATTTGTGATACTTTCTCCTAATCATTGTTGTACGTAGTTTCCCTCATTATGTCTCCTATCCATCCATTCGAGTCTTATCATATTTACTTCCATCTCTGTTTTTGATATCACCAGTTTGGATAATTTTGTTTATATTTGTACAATCTTATGGATGTTACTTTTTCTACTAACTTGAATCACACAAACAAGTATTACGCAATAAAAATAAACTTGCAGCTAATGAAGCCACAGCAAGTACCTTCCATCAAACATGTAAGTGCAGGAACACCTCCTTCCTCAACTATACGGAGAGCATTTTACCCGGGTTAAAAGCAAGATTCCCTGGAGCACCTGAAAGTTGAAGAAAGAAAATATATCATACTAGATTCCAATTAATGAAAACAGAGAAGAGATGATATGAAACATCAGCAGATGTTGGTAATTACACGGACTATCTTAAAGATTAGCCCATACAAACAAATATTGAACATATGTTGAGTCACTTTTAGTTTCGAATTAGGACATATGAATGGACTTGTGTGTTGGTCAAAGAAGCATATTTGAAATGGTGTTGCACGTCTTGATGTTCTAAATTTGATAATTGTTAAATGAAATTGACAAATTTGTCAATGGTTCATGTATAACCAAAGTAATAGCTAAATCTCTCCCTCACCTCTTGTTCATACGTCACTTTATAATTTGTTAAAACATAATAAATAACAATTACTGATAAAACAACATTATTAAATATACTTAAATCTTAAAATTCTTACTAAATATATCAATTTCTAAATCTACCAAAAACTAACGGCCTTCTATGACATTGAAAGCATTAAGAGATAATAAGCTCTTTCTGCATACGATCATTTCCGCTCTAAAGCAATTGAGTAAGAAATTTAACTCTTTCTTATTTAGTGAGTTAACCGCAAATAATGCCACAACAAGGTTAAGTTTGAGAGCAATATCATACCAAGGCCTCGACACCACCCGCTGCAGCAATTGCTTCTCGATTTCTGTCATCAAATGACACTTGCCTGTTCGATAGTAAAATAGGGTATTAAGTATACCATGGTCACAGAGATGGAAGTTGAGGAAGCTAATCAAAAAATTACGAGTCAAGTACATAGTTCCAATTAGAATGTAGCCTACTGTGCAACCATTGGAGCCTTAACACATGATTATTTGATAAATTCGAAGCAAAAGCAGTAAAGCACCACTGTCATAGATGAACATTTTAAGATATTGTTTCAATGAAATTGTTCACTATAACTTTCTTCCTTAAGCTGCATCTTTCTCCTTTCCTTATTGTTGATTTGCATATAAATTAGAGAAAATTTCAAGAAAAAACATAACATGTCTGGAACAAAAATAAAAACCGAGCTTAATTAGGTCGTATTTTTAAAGTTGTTTATTAGAGAAACTCCCACCAGGCCACCACCACAGTGCGCAACTCTGAAACAGAAGCCATCAATAATGGACCTATAGGCAACCAAACTGCAACTTCTCTCGTATTCTTCGTTGCATTTCTTTCTGAGACAGAGGATGGGAAACAAAAGTGACATGAGTACCATCATTGTGTTGCATCCACTGAAGAGCTTGACTAAATTATGATAATGAAATTCAACAAATGTATATTGTTTTTCACCAAAATGTTGGCTATATGTCTCAAACAGCTTTTTCATATCATTGGAGAGAAATCGTACAATTTTTTTGAGAAGAAAACATACAATGAATACAAACAAAAGACAAAAATGGTTTACGGGACAAGCTCTTAGATTAAACCCCCATCTCAAGAACCAATTTTCTTTGTGGATGGTACAAAGGGCAAGGTTACTTGAACCTAAATCAACCATCTTTATGCCTAACAAATTGTGGACAAAATAAGAAATGAAACCGAGCGGATTTGTTACGGGGCAAGGTTTAGTTCTTTTACATGAAGATTACAGAGAGCAGCATGTGTCCTCATGCTGCAATGTACTGCTTTCGAGGAGCTCTTAACTAAGGCATGAATTCAGCCTCCATCAATGACCACCCTAAACAGAGATATTATGCAGACAGATGATCTATAGTGATGGTTCCATGTGGTGATGCTCAAGATTGCGAAGCACGATTTTCGCAAAAATTTTTGCTTCAAGAGGTGCAGTTGCTGCAGCGGCTGCAGCCCGCAGAACCCGTGCTGCTCCTCCATTTTGCATAAGGCTTGCATGGTGCATAGCATGCCGGCCACCAGGAATGGTAAACTGCAGTTGAATAGGTTATACATAAAAGATCACTCCCCGTGAAAGATAACATAACATTAACCATTCATGCAAAAACAATCTCTCGTAAACAGGAAGAGTCTCTATGCAAAATTACCTGGAGAAGAGCAAATGCAGCACATGACTTGAGGACAGATGCTGGATTTCGTAGCATAGTAACAAATCTTCCAATTTCAGCCCCACTGCAGAGAATCAGTAAGACTTTATGTAGAGAAAAAGAGAGAGAGATAGAGAGAGAGAAAGAGAGAGAGAGAGAGAGAGAGAGAGAGAGAGAGAGAGAAACCTGCATCTGAGATGTCCTGCTTCTTGAATTCGAGCTCCTTCTGTAACTTGTGCCAATGATGCAGGCGCTAATGATGCAGAAGCAGCAGAAAATGTCTGTGGATCAGAAAATGTGAGGACGAATGTCTCAATGTGCTTCAGAGCCATCCTTCTAGCTCCATCTAAGCTCACACCCTTTGATATGCTTTCCGAAGAAATACCTACCAAGGCGTATTCATCCATTCTGCACAGAGTATTGACTTTCTTTAACATGTAAACATGCAAGAAATTATTTCCATTTCATTTATAGAAAAGACAAAATTACTCCCCATATGTAGGATGATGCAACTAATTACTAACACCTTGCCATTCCCTAGGAGATCTGAAGTATGACTCAATATAAGCATGACCAGCAAATTGAATCTCACAGAGGCCCAGGTGCAGCATAATCTTGTGATCACGGTAAATTAGAGATTCCCCAACAGAAAATTTAAAAAAGAAATGTTTGCATCTAATTTTTGCAAAATGTAGCAGCATAAGATAGCAGGTAACTATCCAATTTCAGTAAAGTTGAACCAAATAATCTATCATAAGATTAGGACAGACTCCCCATAACTGATAGTGATCACCCAGAACTTGGCAGAGATTGATGCCAAAACTGGGTCACTTGAAGATGGCAAAAGCCCCAATGAACATATTTAGGCCCCCCATTACATATAGGACCCATACATTCTATGCATTTCAAAAAAAAAAAAAAAATCTTGAAACATACAAACAAGTATTATCCAATAACAATAAACTTGCAGCTAGTCAAGCCACAGCAAGTACCTTCCATCAAACATGTATGCCAACGCCAATGCAGCCATGAAGCGAGCCATTTTTGACACCGACGAAGAACAAAGATGAACAAGTGCAGGAACACCTCCTTCCTCAACTATACGAAGAGCATTACCAGGGTTAAAAGCAAGATTCCACAGAGCACCTGCAGCTGTTTCATGGACATCCTGAAAGTTGAAGAAAGAAAATATATCATACTAAATTCCAATTAATGAAAACAAACAAGAGATGATATGAAACATCAGCAGATATTGATAATTACACAGACTATCTTAAAGATTAGCCCAGCAGGACAATACAAATAAATATTGAACATATGTTGACACAAGAATGGATCCGTGTGTTGGTCAAAAAAGCATTTGAAATGGTGTTACATGTTCTGACAAACAAGACAATATGATCAATTAGCAAAGAGATTATATTCATATTACTCTCATAATAAAAGAACATCGAACATCCCACCAATTTGGATAATTTTGTTTATATTTGCACAATCTTATGGATATAACATTTTCTACTAACTTGAGCATAGTTCTATTGCATTTATCAACAAACATAGCTAAATTGATAAAGAAAAATAAAATAAAAATGCATCTAAGCAGATAGCAATGAAAAAATTAACAATTATACTTACTGCAGCTTCAGAGCGTGCCAAAGCAATCAAAGGCACAACACCTCCTTCTCGTCCAATGGCAATACTAACAAACCAGCGCAAAGTGAACAATGTCAATAAAGGAACAGTCACACATTATCCTTATCTGTACAATGGCATGTATTGTGAACATTCTTAGTACTAGAGATTTGCAGAAACATATGACTGCAGCCAAGATATTTAGTATATCACTTGTTATTGGTTCCATTATAAACAACATAAGTGATTGATATCTTCAAAAGCAGAACAGGTTAGCACTTTCAAGAGTGCTTCCTAACCGATTGCATCTATGAGTGGACTTTGAAAAAGAGTCGTCCAGTTTGGTCGACACAAAATAGAAAAAATATCATGGTAATTGCCCACCAGAAAAAGTATATAGGCATTGATAACTAGAATTTGATAAATTCAAGAGGGTAAGATCTCTAGATGGCATTCGCTTACGTGACTGATATTGTTCGGGATATTAGCTGCTCCTTGACGTTGTCATGTGTATTACTCCCCTTTCTACTCCAAACAGTTATTTTAAAAATTAAAAAAGGAAACTATGATTGTGGTCATTGGAGAAAGATAACTGTTTCAGGTGTATATGCAATCTCTATTTTTGGGAAAGGAAGAGAAGTATGACTAGAATCGAACAACCTTGTAATGTCACCACCAAAGGATGAACAAGAGTTCTACTTTGACTTAGTGCAGTAAACAGGCATTGCCAAGTTTTCGTATACTTTGAACTTCTCTCACCAGGGCAACACTTCTGCCACTTATTTAAACGACATTCCATTATATCCAATCTGTTAAATCAATCAATCCAGTCTCAAATAACTTTCAAATCCTGAACCACATAGATCTTTATTAACATGACAACTCTCTCAGCTTGTCAACCGATCCTCAAAATTAAACCTGTCAATTTCATCCACCTTGCTATCAAATCAACCATCAGCAGCTAAATTATGCCCCTATCTACCTTTTGACCTTTACTTACTCATCCAGGTCTCCGTTGATTGCAGCTGGTTGGAAAGCATCCCAGTTTTTGATTTGCAGTGGTCATGAATTCTCTGGTTCTGAACACCATACTTCAAAGATCTTGTTCTATTAGGTGTTACTTCTACAACCAGCAACATACTCTAAAGCCATAACTCAACGTAGGCGTACATCTCTTAAGTTTACATTCACCAGTGATAAAAGCTGTCTTCCTCTTTAAAGTAATATATTGTTTCAATACTTCTATTTGACTCAATGGCTCAACATTCCAGACCAACTCTAGCTTATGCTGAAGTCTCATGATTAAGAAACTCAATGCTATACTCATTCAATCCATTGATGCCACGTGTAGCAATTGAAGAAAATACTAAAAGAATTCAAGCAGTGCGTATTTTTTCTCTGATGTGGACAATCGCAACCCTTTGAGATTGAGTTTCCGTAAGATATCAAAAGTGGCACTCACCACATTAAGCAGTATGGTGTGGCTCAACGAAAATTACCAAAGGCAATGAGGCTTCTTGACAATGCCAATCATGTTCTTGACACTGGTCTACTTCAATGAATACTTTCTCCAGTAAGGTTGGATCTCTACAGAGAAGGACTCGGCAGTTGGTGAGAGAACCTTGAGATATCAGATCTTATACAGGAACAGGATAGAAATGGATGCTTGATCCAGCCCTTGTTTGATATATAGCATTCCATGCGGACCCAATTTGGTGGAGACATCGGCTTTGGCCGAATCTCCCATGCAAGTTCTGATGAGGTTGAGACTATTATGATTATGACTTCAGAAAACTCACCTATAATGGTGACACGAGGGAAACTAGAAAAGTAGGATAAAGACACCAAACAAGAAACAATGCACCAGAATGTTCTTGAGGAACATTGTGTGTGCTGTCCTAGTGTGCTCAATGTTTGTAAATTTATTAATCAAGAGTATTTATATTTTCATTGATAAGATAAAATAAAGTAAGTATTGGAAGTTGATTGAGATAAGGAGGGACAATGTGGTTTAGTGATTGCAGAGTGGAGTGGAGGTATGGTTTCCTCTGATCGAGGAGAGACATGGGAACTCAGAGTTGCAGATCTTAAAATATGGCGAGGCCAAGATGAACGCTGAACGCAGAACGCAAACCATGTCAATATTCGGAGAGGTTGGAGGACCCTTCATTAAACTTACATTTTCTCTTTGGGAGTGGTTACTGAGGCTCTGAAACTGAACGTCCGTGTATGAAATAATATCAATTTCCCAGACAAGTTTTCAACACAATGTTGGTCCTTATATGTCTAAACTAGTGTATGGATATCTTATTAAACCAGTCTATTAGGAATATACCATATCGTGAACACCTATTAAAAAATACTGCATATATATATACACACACACAGAGTTTCTCAGCTGCGGACGTCTGCATTTATTCTTACGGTGCAGATTTCCACTTTACACTCATTTTTCAATCGAATTTTCACATCTCCACCGTCTAGTATTTAGATACTAATGTATAGATCATCTCTGCAAAATTTCGGCCAATTTGATTATCATTAAGACACTCAAAACTGCGTTTTTCTGTTATAAACATGAACGGGTCAAGTTCGACAGAATTATGTTCATCCATTGTTTTAATCGAGTTTGAATGTCGTAATGATAACCAAATTGGCTGAAATTTTACAGAGATGATCTATACATTAGTATCTAAAGACTAGATGGTGGAGACATGAAAATTCGATTGAAAAGTGAGTGTACAGTGGAAATCTGCACCGTAAGAATAAATGCATACATCCGCACATGAGAAAATCTGTATATATATATATATATATAATTCACTAATGTCAGAATACTGACATGTCAATTGCATGTATCCTTGTCTTCCTTATTTCGCATTGTATACATGGTTATTTCAAGATGCTAAGCCTCAATTTATAGCAGATAGCAGAGCTATAAGATGCCAGTTTTATGACTATAACTCCACTTCTTCTTTTCTTTGTACTATAAGCCAACGGGCCCCTTCTCTAATGAGTATGTAGTTAGACAAGCCAAAAGGCCCGTGTAGTTTGAATTAGCGTAATCCTAGTTGCATAACAGAATAAGCACATACCTGTTGGCTTCAGAGACGGACAATCCCCAAAGAGCACCAGCAGCCCTTTCTTGAAGACCTGGGGAGGCATTTGAGCAGCCTTGCGCAAGAGCAACCTGAATAACCCACATATGCTAACGTAAACATACAGTGACATAAAGTAGTATCAAGACTACATATCTATAAAAAAAAATAGTTATATATAAAAAATTAATTTGCATGAAAGTATCACTAAGCTCAAATGAAGGATATCCGAGAAGGTAAACTCTCAAATTGTTTCGAACTTTCAGAAAACATAAAGTCTGTATATAACTTAATATCACCAGTTTCTCATCTAAGCTGGCAGTACAATAGTTACCAATTTTTTTTATGTATGCATGTATCGCAGTCGCCGAGTATCACAAGGATAAAAGGGGTAATTGTTCATTCATTATCATTATTCACATTCATAAGACAAACTGACCTACGCATTACACTTCTGGAGTTAATTTGTTAGTCATGTATATCAAAATATAATAAAATAAACTGTGTACGCTAGAAAAGTTTATCTATCCAAGAATTTATTTTGAAGTTCAAAGGACATTACGATTCATGGCAATGTTTCACAACAAGAACCTTCTAAAACCATCTATTTCAATCAATTTTCATTGATAATGTTGATGACCGAGAGTAGGAGAGTAAGGAGTCTTGGTCAAACCATATATGTGCTAGACCATTTAATAAAGCCTATTTCATAAAAATATATTAACTTTTATTGCAGCTCAGTAGTAAATTATTAAAATGTCAACAGTAAAAGAAAATAGTGAAAGACAACTTGATTTCAATTTTCAAGACTTGTGTCAAACTGAAACTTCAGCTCCATACAGAGAAATCTACCAAAAACTAACGGCCTTCTATGACATTGAAAGCATTAAGAGATAATAAGCTCTTTCTGCATACGATGATTTCCGCTCTAAAGCAATTGAGTAAGAAATTTAACTCTTTCTTATTTAATGAGTTAACCGCAAATAATGCCACAACAAGGTTAAGTTTGAGAGCAATATCATACCAAGGCCTCGACACCACCCGCTGCAGCAATTGCTTCTCGATTTCTGTCATCAAATGACAGATTCCACAATGCGCCAGCTGCCTCTTGCCTGTTCGATAGTAAAATAGGGTATTAAGTATACCATGGTCACAGAGATGGAAATTGAGGAAGCTAATCAAAAAAATTACGAGTCAAGTACATAGTTCCAATTAGAATGTAGCCTAATGTGCAACCATTGGAGCCTTAACACATGATTATTTTTATAAATTCGAAGCAAAAGCACCACTGTCATAGATGAACATTTTAAGATATTGTTTCAATGACATTGTTCACTATAACGTTCTTCCTTAGCTGCATCTTTCTCCTTTCCTTGTATTGTTGATTTGGATAAAAAATTATTGAATAAGATATGTATATGTAGATGACACAACTATATCATATTAATATACACAAGTATTCCAAAAGCCAAAGTAGTTTAAAACAAAGGAAACTACCTGACTCCTTCATGAGGAGATTGCGTAAGCTGAACAAGTGCTTCAAGAGCACCGGCCTCTTGTCCCACTGCAGCATTATTACTATTACTATCTCCATGAGCAGCTAAATTAGCCAAAGCACGGGCAGCCTGGTATACATAAAGAGCATTAAATAACTTGCAGAAAGCAACATATAAAGTGCACAAAAGCATGTAACAAGTGCAAGTGCAAATGTACATTGCACACCCAATGTGACAGGGAAGCAAATAAGCAACAGAGAGGACCCACAATAGATGCACTACCAGCTCGATAATCTTACATTTGAAAATAGATACTAACTAAAAAGTAAATATCCCAAAAAGAAAGGAAAAACACTTAACTAAGTGGTTCATCTTTAGGCTATTACTATCGATGAGGTTGAATCCTCTATAAAGACATAGAACATGAGGAATAAGCTATCTTTTTGTTGATTTAATGTCAAACTGCCTGCCGTATGTCCATACTAAACTTGGATATGGTGGCATACCCAGACCCAGACATGCTTTTTGAGTCTTAACAAGATGCGTATAAAGAACGACAACTCAGTCAGCACAACCTAAGTGTTCAGTGTCAAGGTGAATACAGTAAGGAAGGAGACAAGTTTTCAAGGTTTCCTAAATAAAATTTTCCTGTAGTTTCAACTTCTATAGCATTGCAATAAACTATACCCATCTGCAATTTGTTGCTTTATAGTTATGGAAGATCAATAAGCCAATTCAAAACGCAAAAGCAACTGAAAAGAATGCTTTCCAAATAAGAAATCTATAGGCTTTATGCCGACAGAAATAGACAAGCAGGAAGCAAACAATATTAAATTTTGAATTTATTTGTATTTACAAAACACTAGATGGACATGTAATGCTCCTGAAGATCTTAAAATGTAGATTCAGGATACCATATCCAAACGATGGAAAGTTTTACTACCTGCTCTTGCACTCCCTCAAATTTGCAGTTACGAGCAAGCATCACTAAAGCATGCACACCACCTGCCACTGCAACCTCTGTGCTACACTTGTCATCGGCAGCCAAGTTCGCCAGTGCACCAGCTGCACGTTCCTGAAATGAGACACATGGAATGTAAGTCATAACTTTAATCAGCATGCAGCAACAAAAGCATTGCTATGTCATATATGGCAATGAAAAATAAAATAAAAAACAATAAAAAGGCAAAATGTACCAGAACTCCATCACCACCAGAGGACCACTTGAATATAAGATCAACTAAAGCTTTTACACCACCAGCTTCAGCGATGGCACCCTGATTAGAAAATCTAATTTGTTAGAACTGAATTCTGGGTAATAGGATCTATACAAAAAGAAAACAATTAAATTGTAATATATCAAACCTTGTGTTCTTCTCCAACAGATAGATTCCATAGTCCTCCAGCAGCCTCTTCAGCGACAAGCCTATTCATAGACCTAGCCAAACCAGCCAGAATATCGATTCCTCCTTCTTCAGCAACAGCTTTTGCAACTTGACCATTCACAGACAAATTTGCTATAGCCTACACAAACAATTAATATGAAAAAGAAAAGGTTAATCAGATTGTGTAGCAATGTGCATTGTTCCAATCATAAATGTATATCACCAAAGAACCAGTCCCTATATAATGGACCAAATAAAACAATAAATATGTGTATCAAATAGATATTCATACATCAGAATTTACCTTTGCAGCCTCTGACTGAAGTCCTTCTCGCCAAGATCTTGCTAGGTTTAGGAGAAGGCGTATGCCACCATCTCGCATAACAGCTTCGGCCCTCCCGCAGTCTATGCTAGCATTCTCATCATCAATAACAACAAAAGTTGCAAGTCCAGTAGCTGCCCTTTCCTGGACATCCTCTTGTGAGCTCTGCATTAAATTGAGCAACAATGTTGCACCTTGTTTGAGCCAAAAAACATCCAAACCTTGCTGATTGCTCTCGGCAATGCGCAAAAGAGTATGAGACAGAATCCACTCAAGCCAAGTCATAATGTCATCCAAGTTCTTATCCTTGTTCACTGAATTCCTCCAATCCAAAAACACATTCTTCCCTTTTTTTGTAATATCGACAAATAATAAGGCTAGTTCTTTCAAAATATCTGTAAAAAGGGCGAGTAACAATTTACTTTTATATTTATGGGGAGCAAAGTTGGTGTCTCCTTCAAGCTCGGGACAATTCAAGGCACATAAAACCTTCAGGCTCTGTGATGATGACAACAATCGTGAAACAGCAGCAGAACTAATATCAGTTCTTGAAACATCTAGACCAGTCAAGTTAGGCAGCTTATGCCAAAGATGTGAAACCACACCCCATTTCATATTTGATGTCCCTGCGACAGAGAGGAACCGAACTGACACAACATTTCCCAATGCCATCTCATCAACGTTCAGACAGTCTATGAACCCAATATCAGTCAATTTTGGGCAATGCTTAGTTAGAGCATTAATAGCATCAGCATGAACATCCCTAATTCCAGATAGTCGAAGCTTCTTCAATTTAGGACAGCAAAAAGCTATGGCTTTTATAGCATCACTGCTGATCCTTTCACAGAAATCTGGCCCAAGCTGCAGGCTTTCAAGTGCCTCGTGTCGTGCCACAATCACAGAAAGAGTTGCATCGGTTATTTTCCTGCAATAATCACCACTTATCTCACGTAAATCCCTTGCCTGAAGATGCAGTACAGCATCGGCGGATTCTGCCCCACGAAACCTAAGCTTCTTAAGATTCACACACCTCGAGGCAAGTGAAGTTGCCATTGCATCATTACATTTGTGCGCGCGAAGATCCAAAGAGGTCCACAAACAAGGAGAAATCCCAAGAACCCTCCAAGTCTTGCAAGTCGATGCTAAACTTGCCCGGTCGCGATCATTCAGACACGAAAACAACTGAATCACAGTGTCATCGGGCAAACCAGTCCAATCAACAAACCCATTATACACTGAACCCGAAACTTCTTCCTCAATCTCAGGATAACTCGGCAACACCACCTTCTCCTTCCCTCTCCTACCCACCTTCCTTCTCACCCTACGACTCATATCTAATCAATATACAATCACACACACCCACAATTTCAATCAATACTCCAAAAGCATCCAACTTCAAAATACACACAATCCTCACAACCAATCAAGCAAAACGTAAAGACCCAGAACCACACAGCCTCTGAACTCAAACACCCAAGTCCTACAAGACCCAGCAAACACAATACTAATCCACACTCAAAAACCCTATTGCACAGAACAAAGCTACAACATTTGACAACCCATCAAGCACAATCACACGAATCCAAGTCCAGCGATTTCAAATTTACAAAGTAATTATCACAAATGCAATAGGGACGATGCAATTGCAAAGTAATTACCGCAAATGCAATAGGGTACGATGCAATTGCAATAGGGTTTTGCCAAACCTGAGCTGGGTTTACACAGAGAGCCTTAAATCTTCAAGCTTTTTTCTATTTTGCAGAATTGGGAGCTCAAAAAATTGAAGCTTTATGAATTGAGAGGGAGAGAGGAGACAAAGCTGAAGAAGGAAGGTGGAGGAGAATTCAGGTGTGGTTTTGATGGAGACAAAAGAGAGGAACAAGGAAAAGGAGAGAGCAAAGCCAAACCCTCAAAGCTTGTGTCTACCCCTCTCCCCTATCAAGCTGCTTCTTCTTGTTGTTGTTGTTTTTTTTGGAGATAAAAAAAAAAAAAAAAGAGAGGAGAAAAGAATTACAGCATTGAGGTGTTGAGAGAAGGATTATGGTGCGAAGCTACAAGTCATCAAAGGAGAACAATTGCCTTTCCTTCTCTTATATGAGGAGTTTTATCGATTTATCTCACGTTTTCCTCTTTTTCACATTTGGAATTCCATGTGTTCTTTGTTAGCTATGGTAAGTTTTGTGCAATGTTGCTGCTCAATGTACGTTTTTTATTAGAGTTCCATTCTTGATTCGTATGATCGGTAAAGTTCAAAACATGTTGATTTAATCAGACAGTCTAGCTAACCACGACAGTAATTTAATGCTAAGTCTTACTTATTAGCTTGTAGAGATTCATATGCCATCGAAATAAATTGGGAATTCTTTTTTTCTTACTTTTTGGAATAAGGGCTAAATTGACTGCTCTCACGTCATAACAATTAATTAAAATAGATAATACAAGGGATTCTATATACAATAATATTAATTAGATTAACTATATTATCCGGTACAGAACCTATATAGTCGCATATAATTGCTTTTTTTAGTTAAAAACCACAATCTCTTAAAAGAGATATATTACATGTCCTGCATTTTCTGATATGACAAAGAAAAAGACATTAGTTTAATTATGTGAAATCTTCATCAAAAAGATGTTCAAATTACCTAAGTCAGATAATTAACAAACAAAAAAACTTATATTGTAAATAATCTAGAAGAGCTCATCTTCCCCATATCCAAAATTAGAAATGATAATGCATATGATTTTGCAAGAATGATCACACTTGCTGGCAAATCTAGAAAACCAGAAATGAAAAACAATTTAGAGGGGCTTCCCCTAACCCTATTTCAGTTGTTCTAGCTACTGTTGCAATAGTTTCTCATAATATTCATTTTAACACCGTAAGAAGTTGGGAGCATATTTTAAAACATCATGCCATGATTAAAGGGCATATATGCTCCCACAGTTCCACTAACTTGTGTCAAAATAACTTTGACGGCTCTATCTGTAAAGATTCAGCAGCCTCTTGATTTGTTGTCAGAAATGAAAATAGAAGATCTCTTGTTGCGCTAGCTCGTAGCATTAGTTGCAATTATGTTCACACTACTAACAGAAGGCCCTAAGGAGAAAGGCTTTGTACGAGTTGAAATTAAAAGCGACACTAAGTTAGTGATGATGTTGTTAATGGAAGAATATCACCTCCTTGGATACTGCTCAGTTTGATAGGAGATATCTGAAGAATTTCTATATGTTATCTCTTTTACTCATGTTTTCAGAGATGTCAATTTTGTTGTTGATGGCGCAAATCGGTCACTCTTCTTCGAACTCTTGGATTGGTTGTTGTGATGACTTAGATTTAAAAAATAATAATAATATTAATATCTAAATTAATATATATATATATATATATATATTTCTTCTTTTATTCTATACTGTTGGTATTTAGTATTTTGTGTGTGTATATATATTTATATATGGTACTATATACATGCTGAAATTGTTTTAGTTGTTTTTAGACTTGTATTTGTTTCATCTTATTTGGTTTAAGTGGAGGAGGTGTTAAGCCCAAATTTTGACCCAATACCCAATTCCCAAATAACCAAACCCGAGCCCAAATGTAGAACCATCTTTTTGGAAGAAAAAAAACTGTTGTCATAGGAAGAGTAGAACGACGCTCATAATTCTTCTCCTCCGCCTTCTGCTTCGTCTTCACCGACTCCTTCTTCCTCAATTTTTTCCAGTCTGAAAACATTGTTCAACTGCCTCAAAGAAACCTAGAACCTTCTTAAGAAAAGTCAATTTTCACGGCTACCTCCATGAACAAGGTCAGGTGCCTAGAGATCAACTGCTGAATCTTAGAAGCTATACCATAGGAGCTAAAACTCTAGGGGTTTAGCCTAGTACCTAAACGGGTAAAATTTTGATTGAACAATCCAATTTTGCTTCTTGTGTTCTTCTCTTGGACGCCAAGTTTTATCCCCTTTGTAGACCCTATAAATAAGACTGAGTTATGTAGATTTTTTTTTGGTTTTCAGTAGTCTTTCATACTTAGGGAGAGAGAGAGAGAGAGAGAGAGAGAGAAGAGAAAGTGGTGTTGTATGAAATTGGTAGAAGAACTCAAGTTAGATTCTCTTTATGTTCTGACTAATTGATTGTATTCATATGCTCTTAGTTTGTGAATTTAGAATTTGACATCACTTTGGAATCTTTGTATGATTGTTTATTTGATTAGAATAGTACGTTGTTATCAAGAATTTGTTTTGTTGTTGTTAAATTCTGTGGCAAGTAGGATTACTAAATCCTTTGGTTTTGGTAATCGTTGATTTGATTTCTTTGTTAGCTAGATCATGTCATTATGTTATTAGCAAGTAGATAATCAAGTTTATGATGATGTTGTTGTTGTTGTTGTTAAAATCTCAAGTCTTAAACCCTTTACTTAAAACTTGAGACATAGACTTACATCAGTAGTTTTTCTCTACTGTATCTGAATTTCAAAAACTTATAAGTTAATGTAGGAAAATCCTTTTGTGCGATTCCAGTTCCTGATTAATCTGTTCTCTACTGAATGTCTATTAATCCAGTTCCTGATTAATCGTTTTTAGCCATAAAATTTACTGGTCAGAAAGTTAGGAAGTTGTTTTGTGATTTCTGTTTTTAATTGCACTCTTTGTTTTTGAATCTTTGTTTGTTTTGATATGCAATTGTGTAGATATTGAGATTGATTCATGAAGTTCCAATACATGTCATTATTTTTTATTATTG
Source organism: Fragaria x ananassa (assembly GCA_034370585.1). NCBI lineage: Eukaryota > Viridiplantae > Streptophyta > Magnoliopsida > Rosales > Rosaceae > Fragaria > Fragaria x ananassa. The sequence continues at coordinate 9,766,567 of CP139750.1, read as the reverse complement.
AAGGTAGAGACCAAAGGTAGGGGATGCTTAAAGCTAGTTATAATACTAGAAGGTTATAACTTTTACATGTTGTCTATAAACTGATTTTTGTGGTAATCATATTTAGCCATTTATGTTGAAAGTTTTGTGTGTTTCTTTTTAAAACATTGAAGTGTTTATGTTCAGTTGCTAGAAACTTTGTACCACAGTGTCTGATTTGCTTTCAAAGCGTTTAGGCACATAGCAGAAATTTGTTATGAAAAATCTGAAACTGAAGCTGATCTTTGAAAATTCATAACTAATTCAAGAAAAATCGTTTTACCGTGATTCCAAGTCTCAGAGTTTCTTTTGTTTGTTTTCTACAAGTCATTAGAAGACCTTGAAGTCAAAATATGAACGGTTTTGTACAGTTTTTAGTCTATTTGTAACTGGTTTAGAAATGCATGTTTGTGAAAGAAACTGTTTTGGTACTTTAGCTCTTGTTTTAGCATGTTACCTGATTCCTAATTTAAGTTCTAAATGAAATGGATTTAGTATAAGATTGTTCAACTAATGATTATATCTTTTTATTAGGAACTTGTTGTGAGTATCGACAAAGGTAGGGGGAAAACTTGGGGAACCTCTGTGTTTGCTCTAATTGTTGTTTCATTAGGTTACATGCTTGTGTGAAATTCTTGTTTCCTTGCTGCCATTAATATATGTAGGATTTGTTTTGATGCACATGTTATTATGTAAGGAAATGATGGTGTTATGTAAAAAGCACATTGGGGTAAAGAAGTTAGGATTGAAACTTTTGTGTAGTTGAGTCATTGTCCTCGGAGGTACCATATCCCACGATGCCCGTGTGAATGCGTAAGAATGACACAATTAGTATAGGTGAGAAGGGCGGGATTGGCAAAAGAGGAATGGACAAGATGACTAGCAAAAGGGGAATGTGAGAATTGAGTTGGAGGTGGTTCATATATTTGAGTAGCCTAAGTCACCCTTGTGGTAAAATACATGGTATGAGACATGTAGATTTAGTCTATTCGGCTATATGACCTATATGAAGTTGATAATAGATGAATTCATCCATTTTATTAAAGTTGTTCATGTTCTCTTGTTTGAAAATGTTTTTGCCTCCTACTGAGTTGTTTGTACTCACCCCTTTAAATATTTATATGTGAGAAATAAGTAGTTTGAAGTTGGTTTCTTACAAAGACCTTTAATTTACATGTGAAATATGTGTGGTGTTACATAGTTTGAAACATGTGATTTGATGAGGTGCAAATCAAGGCGTTACAACACGCGCCACATCATTTGGTATTAATATTTGGTATAAATCTTTGATGTCTAAAGCATTTTCCACATCGAGTCAACAAGCTATTAACATTAATCTCAACAAAAGTATGTTCATTATCTTTTAAACGCATTCATTATCCTTTAAAAGAGAAATTTTATATATACACCTCAAATAACTTAATACATATTCTTTTCTCAATACACCACTTATTTAATTTTTCATTCGGATATTTTACTAAATACACAACCCAAAGTACCTAAAATACTCTTCATCTAAAAAATTCTAGATAAGCATGTTTGAAGATTTTATCAAACAGAAAACATGTCTAAAATGGTGATTATAAGTGATTTTAATCCTCAAACCTCAATACTAAACTGGGTCTTAATATAGTCACATAATATGATAATCATGATTTTAAAAAGCAGGTTGAGGTTGCTTATTTCAAATTAAGTTTTTAAACAATATCAAACTAAGCCTAATACTTCTTATTATATAATTAGTATATATTTATATAAATTAACATTTTATAGATGTTCATATCTATTACTTGTGTTAGTTATTGAGAAATCTTTACAGATTCATTGTTCATTTCAAATTCTTAAACATGAAAATGATAAATAAGATGAAAAATACATATCTAAATAGTGTGTTTGGTGAAAAGGAAAATATGTGAAATATAACGAAATAGGTATTCATATGCATAACAATTATATCGTTTGACATTTTGATACTCTAAACTTGGAAATTATGAATCATTAGGGACAAAAAGAAATTAATTGATTCCAAATTTCCTTGCAAATTTTTTGTTTACTTTAATAGTTTCCCTAAATAAGTTCTCGATCTTAAAAATTTAATTTGTCTAATTCACTTATAAGTTTCTAAAAATAAGTTTTCGTTTTTAATATTTTAATTTGGTTTATATTCCATATTGTTAGTTTCTAAATATAAGTATATTTTTAATATCTAAATTGTATTCAAGGTTCTAAAAAACGCTAGGCGCTAGTCGGACAGACAGCAAGCGTCTAGCGCCTAGAGGATTAATCGGGCTCCTAGGCGGTGCCTAGGCGGTTTTTTATTTTCTATATTTTTTATGTATTTAATTAAAATAATTATATAAATAAAATTTATAAAAAGTATTATTATGTTCTAAAATAGCAAAAATACTTCAAAGATAGACAAAATGTTCAACAACAATGTTCTTAGGAATTATAAAAAAAAACAATTTGAAAGAAACAAATTATATTCTTGCTAGCCTATGCCTCAAATTCTTCTTCTCCATATTCCTCTTGCACTTCTTCTGTGTCGGTCTCAAACTCAAAGTCCATTTCATCTTCTTCCTCTTCATCCGATACAAAATCATCCTCATGAAGTTCTATAATTTCTTGAAGTCTAGAACTTCTCCGAGGCTCTAAGCCACTACCCACTCCCAAATCATCTCCAACTATTTCACTAGTAAGATCTGACTCAACATCTTCATCACCACCATCAACAATCCATCTTTGTGCCATAGTTGCTTCACTAACAAGTAGTACATCCACATTCTTCTCTTTCTCTCTTCTTTTCTTGTTCATAATCCTTGCATTGAATTGGACATACACTAGATTGTTCAACCTTATTGTATCTAGTCTATTCCTTTTCTTTGTATGTATCTACATTAAGGAAAAAGAATTAATTGATAAACTATATTGTTACTTGTTTGTATGAGTGCATAACTAAATAAAATAAGTATTTACCCCCTCAAAAGCACTCCACTTTCTTTCACATCCGGATGAACTTGTGGTTAAACCAAGTATTCTTTTAGTCATTCTTTGAAAACAAAATCGGGCCAAAAAAAAAAAAAAAAAATCGGGCCGCCCAACCCGCCTAGATGGCCGTTTTTTGCGCCGGCGCCCAGCTTCGACGATATGGGCAAAATCAGAACGGTCCCCTGCCGCCCAGCGCCCACGAGGCCCTGGGCGGCGTTTTTTAGAACATTGATTGTATTACACATGCCTTTTTTTGTCATTTAACATACAAATCAAATCTGATTACACCTTGTTAGTACATCGTAGAACATCGGTCATACTCGTCTAAGAAAACACGTATTGCCGCATAAAATGGGCTTGGGCCTTAACTGAGCCCAAGAAACCTACACTATCTCTTGAGGGCATAATGGTAATACACTCTCTAATAAAGGCAAAATGGTATTTTTATGATGTTTCCACCCTATCTCTATAAATACATCTTTCCACCCCTCATTTCTACACACTTCATCTCCACCCTATTCACACCTTATTTCTACTCACATATGGCTGATTTAGGCATCAGAAGGTCGAAGGCCGGAACACCCGATCTTCCCTCTGATGCTCTTTGTTTATCATTGGTAGGTTATGAGACTTGAAGATGGTGTTCCCGCATTCTGTGCGATTCACCCCCTCAGCAATCACGCTGAAACAATGACGCTAGAAGGAGGGGCCTCAAGTGGTAACCCTCGCATAGCTCACCATGAGCATATTCCTCATTTGGCCGGAATTCCACTTTCTCTGGGAAAATCAGTTTTTCAAGCTTCTGGGTTTCGAACACTGAAAAATGAGGAGAGAAAGTAGATCTGGATTACTTTTTAGCTTTTCAACCACCGCAAGGTAGCTCACCTTCCCAGCCATCATACTCACCGTCTTCCAATGAATCCAGCGTGGCCTCCCCGACCTTTGGCCAAGGCCCACGCGCAGGTGAGCAGCGCCCAAAGAACTGATATGGACACCCAGCTTCCCTCAACTACGACATAACGTCCTGGCAGTAGCTTCTCGACAATGATACGTTGTCGATCCAGCGAGACCCATTCCAGTAGAGAGACCAACCACGCCAGTCACGGCGGCGACACAAGGTCCCGACAAGAATATGCTCCCGGTCTCGCGACCCCAATCTTGGCACCCTCACTGCCAACTCTCCTCGCGGACTCCCCTGCCAATTCCCCTGGCAGACTCCCCTCACGGACTCCCCCCATGGACTCCCATGGCAGACTCCCTTGGCGGACTCCCACACATACACAGCTCTCCATCTCGACCTCCAAGGACTCCTCTCTCCCAGCAGTAGGATACAAAAATGGACGCCCATCCCAGTAGCGATGTTTAGACCCACCCCGAATTTCACCCTGAAACCCGAAGTAAGTCTTGCGGGGACCACCTCCAAGGAAAATTTACCGAAGAAATCGGCAAACCTCCCTTGAAAATGGACAACCCTAACCCGAAAAAATTATAAAACCACCATCTTAACCAATATATCAATCTTTAACTCAACCCCAAATAATCGAATAAAATAATACACAAATATTTTTCAGAGCTACTAAAAGAAAATCAACGAAAGCTGACAAAATCCAAGTAGATTAAACAGATAACCTACTGGCGAAAAGTAACGAAAAGATGGGTGACTATGCCTCGTCGTCTCCTTCTAGACCCCACTCGAATTCTACAGACAAGGCATTTTTAAAACGAAGGGTCCAGGGGAAAAACATCCGGAAATGTTAGTGAGTGGACAAAAATAAATAAAGAAAAATAAGTATCAACACTTATACTTTTTCCAAATAAATTTCCGAAGAAAACGAATGCATGCGTCAAATGAGAAATCATTTATCTCATACATATCGAGCCTCTTCAGCTCAAATATATATATATATATATATATTTATATATATATGTATGTATATATATATATATATATATCAATATACGTATGTATCTACACATGCCCATAATCCCAATATAAATTAATAGATTTAAAATAATCTATATTTGGCTACTACGCTTGCGTCCAGCGCTCACGTCACGCCTTAATACGGTGCTACATTACGTCATTAAGGTGGACAGACATATGTAATAATATGTGCGCATACCCCCTATATGAATTAAACACTCATATATGGCTACTACGCTTACGTCCAACACTCACGTCACACCAGATTGCAGTTATATATTATGACATTAAGGTGGACAGACACATATGGCTAGCTAGCATTTATACATACTCTCCTTATAAAAATATTTATAATTTACCGAAAATCTCATTTTTGGTAATACTCTAAAATACATAAAATCGTCAAATAAAATGAAGTCAAATGTTCAGACAAAATAATTTGTTCAACCAAAACAATTGCATGCATATTATGTAAAATAAAAGTCCACTCCCAAATTAGGCCTAAGCTTAATGTCGGTCAGAGACCTCCTCCGCTCGAGCCTCCTCACGTCCTGTTCCAAAAAATATAATTTATATCCTCAACTAAATACCAACGCTTATAAAAATAGGCAGAAATAAAAGTAAGCTTCGCACGCTCGTCCAAGCCTAACGTCCTTAAGCTCAAATTAGCTTAAAACCATACTTCACCACAATTTCCGACATCCTCAAAATCACCTCACACCTTCCTAACCATAAATAATCCAATGGCCGGATTTTAACTTATTAATCCACCAAAAATACCAAACTTTAAAAATTTCCAAAACTATCCAAAACTCCTCCAAAAATTCTAAAATTCATACCATTAAACTCCTCTTAAAATTTCTCATTAAAAACACTTTTTCAGCGGTGACGCCGTCAGCGGCTAGCTCTGACGACCTCCAATGCCTACTTAAATTTGACAGCACCTTCCCCTTAATCTCCTCTACAACTTTCCTAACCAGCACAAACATCAATTTCAAGCCTAACTATGCCAATCGAATGGAAACATAAATAAAAGCCCTAGAAATTTAAACACCGATTTCTCCTTACCCAAGCTGAATCGGGAAGAAACCTTCGGAGGGATTGGAGCATGGGAGGAGGGCTTCCTTTTGAGCCTAACAGCTCTGGCTATGGCGGCCGGAGGAGAAAGTTCCTACGACTGGACCTCCACGGCAGTCGAGGCTTTCAGGCGGCTTCTCTCCCTCACGGCGGCACTAGGGAGGCTCCCACTGGTCTAGGAAGAGAGCTGGGTCGGAGGCCGATCGATTGGGACCGGCGCGGCAGTCTGGGGCGGCCGGACGACGGTGTACGGGAGGCCAGAAATTCAGACAGGGAGAGGGCTCGGGGGAGAGAGAGAGAGAAGCGGGAGGGAGGAGAGAGAAGAGAAAGGGGAATTTGGGCTTGACCCAACCGATTCCAACACCATCAAAAATAAACTCACTCTAAAATTTAACACCCCAAAATAATGCCCCAATAATAATTACCTCTTACTAGCTAAAATTTACCATTTTTACCGTCGTCACATTTTCCTCCTACAAATAATTCATTCGAAATAATCGTCCCCCAAAACCTCTCTGGAGACCAATTAAACTATAAACTCAATAACGAAGATGATAAAACTCTTATTAACATCATGCTAGTAAATAAGGTAAAATTTAAGAGTCGGGGCGTGACAAGCAAGACCAGCCACGCCAGTCACAGCGGTGACACAAGGTCCCGGCAGGGATATGCTCTCGGTCTCACGACCCCAATCTCGGCACCCTCCCCTGGCCCCTACCACCGGGACTTGCTTTTGCCTTTGGCACCCGCTTGACACCCCTCTCCCGAGGACACCCATCCATGTCTCGGTCTCTCTCTCCCCTGGTCCCCGCAGACTCCGCTGATCTCGCCAGTCTTCACGGACTCCCTTGATCTCGCCAGCCCCAACGGACTCCCCTGGTCTTGCCAGCCCCCGCAGACTCCCCTGGTCTCGCTAGTCCCCATGGACTCCCCTGGTCTCGTTAGTCCCTGCAGACTCTGCTGGTCTCGCCAGTCCCCGTGGACTCCCCTGGTCTCGCCAGCCCCAGCGGACTCCCCTGGTCTCGCCAGAACCCCAGCGGACTCCCCTGGTCTTGCCAGAGTCCCTGCGGACTCCGCTGGTCTCGCCAGAGTCCCCGCGGACTCCCTTGGTCTCGCCAGTTCCCACTCGAACTCCCCTGGCGAGCTGACTCCTCTGCTCTCCCTAGATTCCCCTGCGGACATCCCTGGTCACTTGACACCCCTCTCTCGGGGATCCCCTGCTGGGTCTCAGTACCTCTCTCTTGAGGCCAAACTTCTCTTTCTCCCGGGATCAACCGTACAGCCCCCACCCTTCCTAGTTCCCGCCCAAAAAAAAAGATGGTCTCGGGACCCAGCAGCTTGCTCTCGGCACCCACCCTTTAACCCATAAAATATTATTACCCCTCAGAGCAACTAATGTGACCTTGCCAATTACCTCTGCTCTTCCAAATTTCTCTAGAATATGGTCTACGCAACATGCATGCATAACACTTTGTCAAGGGCTCAATCCAAGCCTAACCCTCAGCGGCGGCACAACACTCACTACCCTCAACTGGGAATCAAGATATCGAAGCTAAGTTTTGAGCTCATGATATTCCAGTCTACACTCGGTTGACACTTGCAGTCGACCATATATAGCTCACAAAGTAGACATCTCATACTATATTTCCATTATTTCTTTTAAGGTTAATCGATAGCCACATATATTTTATGCTACATGCATTGACACATACATGATGCATCTATCCCACTCCATGATTACTATCTATGTCTCTGGCTGAATACTTCTCTCCGAGACCATGTGCCTATAGGCGCTATCCATTATTTAGTGCTCAATCAATTGCCACTTAACCATGCCCTCTTGGCACTATATAATCATATCAAGCCAAGCTCCAACAACGAGTTGTCAACAACACTTCGCCTACAATGCTACATACTTCTCTATGATTTATCAGGGGGCAACATAACAATAAACTCTCATGAGTCATGCTCTTATCAATGGCCACGCCTAGTCTACCTATCTACTTGTCAAATATGACAGGCACATGCTACAGACTATCATACTTGGGCCACCATGGCTTCTTTTCCCTACGTTGGCACATATACATTACTTCTTGGTCAAGCAATATTATCTTCAATGATGCACTCCAATATTATCTTCTTGTCCATCATGACTACTCCATTGGGATTCTTATACCAAGCTCTTCTGCTGACATCGAGACTTATATCAACAACTATAATTTTTCTACAATATCTATAGTGGCTCTACACTGCTCCAGATAAGTCTTACTTTACACTATTCAATTGAGTTATTATCATACAAATAACATACCTCATGCATCATAATATTCTTGAGCATGCTTATTACATGTCATAGAGTTAGCAAACACTCTTTACCACGTACACATGTTACATATATTCTCATGTACATGCTAAATACATATACTTGTAAACCATATGCAAACCATATGACACTTGCTTCACATGATTGCAAGTCATACATTGCTATATATCTACCTATGATTTTACACTCGGCACACAGTCATGTCGACCTCTCGACTACACACACAACATGTGTAAACAGCCAGCACGCAATGGTGCAATCTCAAGCTACACACACAACATGTGTAAACAGCCAGCACCTAAAGGTTCTCAGGCTACACACACAACATGTGTAAACAACCAGCACGCAACGGTGTAATCTCAGGCTACACACACAACATATGTAAATAGCCAGCACCCAAAGGTGCAATGTCAGACTACACACACCACGAGTGTACGCCACTAGCGCGAACCATTCTGCCCGCTAGCGCGAACGGTTACGCCATTAGCGCGAACCGTCACGCCACCAGTGCGGACTGTTACGCCACCAACACGAACCATTCCGCCCGCTAGAGTGAATGGTTACACCATTAGTGCGAATTGTCACGCCACCAACGTAGACCGTTACGCCACTAGCGCAAACTATCACGCTCCGCCACCATGTTCTCTCCCAACACTGGGGGACTTGGGCAACAACCTTATATGCCGGCATTTACCGCACCTCATGACGTGCTCTTGGTATACTTTGGCACCACCTGCCTTGCCCTATCGGCATCTTAGCGTGAACTGTTACGCCATTAGCGCGACCAGTGCGGACCGTTACGCCATTAGCGTGGACCGTTACGCCATTAGCGCGAACTGTCATGCCCCGCCACCATGTTCTCTCCCGGCACCAGGGGACTTGGGCAACAGCATTATAGGCAGCATTTACCACGCCTCATGACGTGCTCTCGGTACACGTTGGCACCACCCGCCTTGCCCTATCGGCACCTTAGCGCGAACGGTTACGCCATTAGCGCGAACCGTCACGCCACCAGCGCGGACCGTTACGCCACCAGCGTGAACCATTTCGCCCGCTAGCGCGAACGGTTACACCATTAGCGGGAATCGTCACGTCACCAACGCGGACCATTACGCCATTAGCGCGAACCGTCATGCCCCACCACCATGTTCTCTCCCGGCACAGGGGGACTTGGGCAACAGCCTTATAGGCAGCATTTACCACGCCTCATGACATGCTCTCGGTACACGGTGGCACCACCCGCCTTGCCCTATCGGCATCTTGGCTACGCTTCCTAGCGTGCTCTCGATATCCTTGCCACGCTTCCTAGCGTGCTCTCACTATGCCCTAGCAGCACCTCTCGCCATGCCTCAGTGACACTTCCCCCTTGCCTCAATGACACCCTAGCTATGCCCTAGCGGCACCTCTCGCCATGCCTCAGCGGCACTTCCTCCTTGCCTCAACAGCACCCTGGCCATGCCCAGTGACACCATCGTCATGCCTCAACAACACTTCTCGCCACACCTTGATGGCACACTTGCCTCGATGGTGAAATGGTGAACTACGTTTGGTTTGATCTCATAAACGGGTACGTAGGCACTCTAGAACTCACCTAGAGGCAACCACAAAATATGTCACCACAATCTCCCCTTAGAACACATGCTGGAATAGCTCAGCTAGCTAGAGCATATAGCTAGGACAAATCAAAGGCTACTAACGCCTAAAGCATACAAACATACCGGTACCCGTTACCCACGCGAGATGCTTGCCAGCGATAACTTCGACCCCCGATCGCCTTGCAATCTCTAGACACTACATGGGAGCAACGACCCCAATGTCTCAGTCATATATAGCAACGCACGACGCACGACACACTTAGAGGGAGCCAGTCCTTCCCCTCCCTTGCATGGGGACTTGGGGGATTGGAGACTGGTTATGTCGCCACTAGTAAGACTCGTACTCTCGATATCCTATCAGATAAAGTCTCCACCCAAGAGAGTCTCTTGACCGCGGACTTGGAGACTTGTTAGTACATCGTAGAACATCGGTTATACTCGCCTACGAAGACACGTATTGCCACATAAAATGGGCTTGGGCCTTAACTAAGCCAAAAAAACCTACACTATCTCTTGAGGGCATAATGGTAATACACTCTCTAATAAGGGCAAAATGGTATTTTTAGGGTGCTTCCACCCTATCTCTATAAATATCTCTCTCCACCCCTCATTTCTACACACTCCATCTCCACCCTATTCACACATTATTTCTACTCACATATGGATGACTTAGGCATCGCAGGGTCGAAGGCCGGAACACCCAGTCTTCCCTCTGACGCTCTTTGTTCATCATTGACAGGTTATGAGACTTGAAGATGATGTTCCCGCATTTTGTGTGATTCACCCCCTCAGCAATCACGCCGAAGCACACCTTTTAAAAACTATTTATTAAACACTTAACTATTTATCTTGACATAGCTCAGTGGTAAGCTGCTTCACCTGCATCCGTTAGGTCGCGGGTTCGAGTCTCCTGGGGGTAAGTAGGGAACCACTATTGATCCTCTTTTTTAAAGAGGAGAAAAAAAACTATTTATCTTGACATTAAAACCAAAAACAATTTTGATCACCATACTATACTGGCCTTTGTTAGTGTAGACTACTATGATCTACCTATGTCTTAATAACGTAGTCTTTTTTGTACTATTCTTTGCCTATGATTTTAGGCCATATTAATGTATAAGCTCGTTACATAAAAACAAGCAACAATATTGCTATATTTGGTTAAGTCGAACATACAATCTCAATCTCCCACTTATGAATGGAAAAGCTATGCCACTAAGGTCATGTTTATGATTATTTTACTTCCAAAAGAATAGGCTTGTATCTGAAAATTTAGATTTTATAGTATTTTACTTACTACAGGTTACTGTGTAAATTTTTAACGTAACTTTAAGGTTGTATTTAAAAGCTGGTGTTATTAAAAATATGAAAAAAAAAAATAATATCTATCATTTTTTAAAAGTAAGGTTTACCAAACACTTTATGAAAATGGGTAGATCAGAAAATGAAAATTAGATGAAAATATGTTCGGTGAGACATTTCTCAAAATGTGAAAAGTAAAAAACTAAAATATTTTTAACTTTTACAAAGAAAAACTGAAAACATCAATTAACGTTTTCACTTTTTCATTCTCATAGTTTAGAAAATATGAAAAATTACAATCTTATTTTCTCACTTTCATTTTCTCACATTATTTTCGAAAGTTGTTTTCAGAGATATGTTACCGCAAATGTCCTAATTCATAGGAATCATAGCTCTGATTAGTTTTCCAGAATATAAATGGTAGAATCTTTGTTTTTAAAACCTTGCTGTATTCGGAAAACGGGCGTCAATGTGTGAACCGATGCCCGGTAGTAGTCCACATTCATCAACCTCCCGACGTCATCAATGACATCTTAACAAAATAGTTAACGCGGGCCCCGCTCGATCCAGTCCCTTATTCTCTCATATAAATAACACTCGAATCTATACAAAAAAAAAAAAAAAAAAAAAATCAAAAATACCAGACCGCCTTGCTCGGTCATCAGAAAATCCCAAAACAATGGGAGGAGGTCAGAGGCGGACTTCCACCGAGAACCAAACGGCGCCGTCGTCTTCAATCTGGTCACATTTCTGGTCCTCCGCCACCAGAACCAAGCCCATATCCGACTCCGGCATCCGTACCGGCTCCGGCGATGGCCTCGTCCGTAGCCTCGGCATGTTTGATCTCATACTCCTCGGCGTCGGCGCCTCCATCGGCGCCGGGATTTTCGTCGTCACTGGAACCGTCGCCCGCGACGCCGGTCCCGGTACGTTTACTCTCGCGTTTTCATTTCCTGTGTGATTTTGCTGATTTTAGCTGAAAATTGCAGCATCATACTGAAAATTAATTACTCGAAATCCAAATTATCTAAGTAATTAGAGAAATCTTAATCTATGATAAGCTGAAAATGAATTGATCTGTAAAGGACATAAAAAATTAAAGAGAAAAAAGAAGAAGCTGGAAATGAATTGCATTTGCTTGAAGATTGTTGAAATTTCGGTGCTTGACAGTAGCTATAAGTTTTCGGAATCCATTGGAATTGGATTTGGTATAATTAATTTTTGCTTGTGAATGTTTGTTTCATGCTTAATGGTTAGAGTTTCGATTGATCTTGCTAAGAGTTTAATGGTACTGATTTTTGTGATGAGGATTTTTTCGGTTTATAGAATTATGTGATAATGATGCAGGAGTAACTGTTAGTTTCATTCTTGCGGGAGCATCTTGTGTGTTAAATGCGCTCTGTTATGCGGAGCTAGCTTCTCGTTTTCCTGCCGTTGTTGGGGGAGCATACCTGTACACATACACGGCATTCAATGAGCTGACTGCTTTCCTGGTCTTTGGACAACTTATGCTTGACTATCATATTGGGGCGGCGAGCATAGCTCGAAGCTTGGCGAGCTATGTAGTGACAATTCTAGAGCTTTTCCCAATTTTTAAGGAAAACATTCCGGACTGGATTGGACATGGAGGTCAACACTACCTTGGGGGAGCTATATCACTCAATCTCTTAGCTCCGATTCTCCTTGCACTTCTTACTATAATTCTTTGTCGGGGAGTTGGAGAATCCTCTGTTGTAAACTCGTTCATGACTGCTACAAAGGTAACCGTTCGTTTTTTTTATTGTGGCAGTTTTCTATCCTTGCTATTCTTCTTTTCTCATAGGTCAAGCATTGTGGTACTCAGTATGTAAACAATTAAATCATCTACATTTACCTTATGCCAGTTTTCTTGTAGGTGATCATTGTTCTTATCGTCATCTTTGCCGGTGCTTTTGAGGTTGATGTTTCAAATTGGACTCCTTTTGCCCCAAATGGTTTTAAAACAGTATTGACTGGGGCAACAGTGGTATTCTTTGCATATGTTGGATTTGATGCAGTTGCTAATTCAGCTGAAGAATCAAAGAGACCACAGGTAATCCCCATTGGGAGTGATTTAGTTTCTTTTGGAACCAGCTACTTTTGTTAACCTGATGACTGTATAGATACATAAAAAAAGATCTTCCACTCCATCATTTGTCGTGAAGGTTTTCTCATTGTTTCCTTTCCATTGTCTATTTCAGCGGGACTTGCCAATAGGCATCATAGGCAGCCTTCTTATATGTGTTATATTGTATATCGGTGTCTGTTTGGTGATCACTGGAATGGTACCATATAAGTTCCTTGGGGAAGATGCTCCTTTAGCTGATGCTTTTAAATCCAAGGGGTTGAAGTTTGTTGCCATCTTAATCAGTGTGGGTGCTGTTGCTGGACTTACGACTACCCTTCTCGTCGGTCTGTATGTTCAGGTGAATCATTTTATCCCTATGACTTGGTTGATGTACCCTTTTCATGTAGCTTGTGCCAATTTAAATGATGATATGTTTCTCATGACCAGTCTCGATTATATCTTGGGCTTGGAAGAGATGGTTTACTGCCTTCAGTGTTTGCTAGAGTACACTCAAGACGCAGAACTCCCATTCATTCTCAGGTGTGGGTTGGTATTGTTGCTGGCATTCTGGCAGGATTGTTTAATGTGCATATTCTCTCGCACATCCTTTCAGTTGGCGCATTGGTAAGCCATCATTCTAGGTTGATTAGCAGTTGGAATTTATATGCTTTATGGTGTGGGTTGAAGCTGGCTGATTAATTCACCACTGTTGAACTTCAGCTCCATCAAATATGGAACTGTTCACAATGCATGGCATGATTCTCTGGATAATTGCAAAATTATATGAATCCCACTGTCTCTTTGCTTTTAATAAGTCTGGGCATCTCCACCTCACTACATGCCATGGCTTCTTGCAGACAGGCTATTCTGTTGTTGCTGCATCCGTGGTTGCTCTTCGTTTAAAAGATAAGGCATCAAGTCAGGTGTCATCTACGTCCTGGAAGGAAGGTGTCACCTGTTTATTCATAGTCGCATGCAGTGGATTTGGTGCTGGAGTCTTCTACAGATTCGACACTCCATTTATTTTTATGGTCATAGCTGTGATTGTGGCAATACTTGCTTCATGTGCTCTTTGTTTTCGCCAAGTGAGTAATCAAATATGTATTCTGAATCTGATTGGTTGTAGGCTTATAGTCTTGTTGGTAGAGAAAAAAATTAAGAGGAGGGAAAATTGTGAATCTGATAGGCATATATGTTATACTGAGGGAGTAAATATTTATATGTTCAGCATTCCGTCATACAAATTTATAATCATGGGTTGCATAAACGTTTCCTTTTCTTTCCCGTTAACTCTTTTTATCATTTTTTGTTACAGACTTATGCCGATATGCCAGGGTTTTCATGTCCTGGAGTTCCAATAGTTCCAACTATATGCATCTTCTTCAACATGTTTCTATTTGCTCAGGTATTCTTGTAATTCAGTTTGGGTAAACTGCTAATGAAACAAAGAAAATCAAAAAATTCAGATAACTAAGCAGATAAGTGATAGTAATGTATTCTTTTCTTTTTGCAGTTACACCATGAAGCCTGGGTGAGATTTGTCATACTCAGCATCATTACAGTTGGTATTTATGCGTTTTATGGACAATACCATGCTGACCCATCTGCAGACGAGACTATCATTTATCATAGGGCACCAGAAGAAGACTCTCGGTAAATTGTTTCTTCTGTAATGCTCCCCACATTTAGGTGGACTTGTTACCTGTTGCAGTGTTGTAGTATATGTATTTAGCTGTTCCACATTAGGTTCTAGTAAATGTATCATATATTCATAACCCATTCATTTTCGAAGCTACTTTGTTGGAAAATAAAACATAACAATATTCATTTAGAGGTCCTGAAAGAAGAAATACATGTTATTGATTGTATCCTTGAGCAACCACGAGCATTATCTTGCTTGAGGCTGTAACACATGTATAATCATATTAATGCAAATAGTTGAGCTTTGTACAATCTTGATGTGCATTTGTGATTGATTTTAAATTCTATTAGTGCTGTAAATTGTACCAGCTGACTTTTGTGTGCATTGATTCTTTTGGAAAATAATTTTGATTGCTGTGGCTGGGGTTACTCCTTGGATAGAGTGCCAGTGGTAGCATTCACCTTGCATTTTTGGAGTTTTCTTCCCAAAATAAATAGTATAATTCTCATCCCTGCAGGGATTGAAGGACTTCTTCCGAGTTACAAAGCAATTATTGGTAGATGATAACCAGATGTAACCTAGGTGTTGTGAATGAATTGTCCTAAAGAGTTGGCCCGAATGCTGTAAGATAGCCGGTAAGCCGACGTGCTCCAAGAAAAAAAATTGGAGCCACTTTCAAATGCTAGCAAAGATACCAAACTTCCTAAACTCTAACCATTTTGTTTGTGGTGTATAGGCAGAAAGATAATTGATCTCTACCTTCTCGTGTAGACCCGATGCCCTTTCCAGTTTTCTATGTTAACCGTGGTTGGTCTGTGATATCCTTTCTCTTCCAGGTCGAAGGCTGCGGCAGCGACAGTGGAAATGGTCTCAACAACAGAAGTTCCCTTGACTGAAAGTCCCAAGCCGACTTCTGTTGTCTAGTATTCTCAAATCCCATATAGTTACGAAGTTTGTTAACTTAGGTAGAGGCTTCATGCTACTTCAGTGTAGATAGGATCACGGAGAAAATAAGAAGGAAAATTTTCACATGGTCAAGGTTCCCATTTATGTTGGCGCAAGCTATGTCTCATGCAATTGCAATCCCTTTAAAGTATTTGCGACTCTAAAATAGTGAGTATACAAGCAAAATGGGAAAAATGAAATAGTTGAACCCATTCGATAACTTTAAAGGTATATTGATTTGAGATGCAAAATATACCTTTTCCGACTACACAGCAACCAGAACTCTTCCGACTCTAATACATTTCGAGAAGAGGAAATGTTTTTGGATACCCAAATGGGGGGCTGGCCTCATCCTCTACTCGCAAACAAAATCAGAGTAAAAAGCAGCTATGGTCCTCCTTACACAGTTTTGAATGCTTAGCAGTTCAACATCAAAAACTTCAAACTGTTTTGAGCTGAAAAAGGTGGAAGGTCCTACCTGCAGAATAGATCGTCTTTCGTCAATGAAAATTGATACACTACTGTATATAAATGCAAGGCCAATCCAATTTCACATATTGCTCTACCAGTAGTTACTGTATTAAACCATCAACTTTGTGAAGTAAGATTTAATTATTCATGCAGCATCCTAATAAAGGCTGAGCTTAAAGCACTAAATGCTAGGTCGTTTACTCACCAAGGCATGTAATCAGTCATGTAATTATTTTCTAGTCACATGTCTTGATTGATCCTCTAATCCATGCATTTTCCAACCCATATATGTTATCTGTTTCTTTAGCATTGATGCAGTACTTGATGATGTAGATTCCTATGGTTCTTTTTTACAGTTATGCAAGTGCAGTTAGTAGTTAGTTCCTTATTCCCAACTTTCACAGATTGATCTATAGTTCTCTCAATGAGTGACAAAAGTAAATAGTACTGGTGTGAGGCTAATTGTTGCTTAATACCAGGAAAAAAAAAACTAAAGTTGCTGACTGATGATACAGCTATTGGGGTCTTCACTTTCACCATAGTAGCTTGTTTGAATGGTCCAACATGTTTAGTGTCTCTCTTATTCACCATCGAGACCAGTCAACCATAACCGAATTAGGATAATAACAGAACAAAAGTATACACTACAGAACAGTGCTAAGTTACAGTAATGGTAAGGTAATTAGAGATTCGAAAACTGACCGGTGGTCCAAGTTCTGGTGGAATGATTATTCTTCTTTTGCCCCCAGGTTTCATGTCACGGATTCCCTCTTCAAATCCTGTAGCACATCCTAGTTAGCAACTTCAACTACGAGTTATCAATCCTCCTCTCCCTTCCTTTGCGAAGGAGGCTGGGAAACGGAGATGTATTGTATCATATATACAGGGAATGCAGACAATATTTTTTGAACTCTAGAATTGATTTCACTTGTAACCTGGGACCAATGCATTTGTCCCCATGCGTATTCTGGCAGGAGCACCTTGATTGTAGCTGCTATCTATGCGACGGCCTGACTCATTGTAGCCAACATAGTGGAACATTACCTACATAGTAGGTCACGGTTGGAGAAAAAAGTTTAGTAAGACCTTATATCATCATAACTATTCACTTAATCCAGCATTTGGCTTCACACAAGGTATTCATATCTTAATGTCATTATCATTTGAAAAACCAAAATTAACAGCTGAGGAACTATATGTCTCTTGTCTGTTAACTTAAAAGGTGTCTCACAGATGAATGTGACAAATTAATTCTTCTTTAAAGATGGGATCTTACTTCAACTACAGTATCTCAAATTACTACATAGTTTCGAAAAGAAACCACAGGTTCAGAGAAAAATGAAAGGAAAACCTGCTGACCAGCCTGTGGGCAATCACCCTCACCAACTGCAAAATCACGATATATAAGCCCTGACTCACGTGTTGTGTAGTTTTCCGGAGTTACTACCTTAACCTGAAAACCTGATTGCACATAGTCATAAATATATATAAATTGATCCTTCCAGAGTGTTTAAGAAAACAACAACAAAGAGTTCAACATAACTGACAGGTGATAATTCAGAGTTTGGAATCATAATTATAGATTGCCAGGTTCAGGAAAATATAAGTGAGCAGAAGATTTAGAGCATATAATATATCAAGACTGTCTATTGTCACATGCAACAAATGATACGAACCTTCTCTAATGAAACTTGGAAAGTCTTCAGGTACATTATTTTCTTTCTGTATACGCTTGTTTTGCTCCAGCAAGCGTCTTTCATCAAATGGACTTTTAATTTTTGTTTTCGCAGAAGAAGATAAATTTGGGAACAAAGTAGTTGTGACTGAAAGGAACACCAAAAGCCTCCGATTCAAATTCTCTTCAAAATGTGATATACCACCACTCTCTGCCCTGGACATGTAAAATCAAACATTGGCATAACTGAGAGAAATTTCCTTTGTTTTCAACACAGTGAGGCAAAAGATAACTAATTTTCCCAATCAATCAAATTTACCTGTGATGTCTCGAGTTCTGACTTGAACAGCATTGGAATATTTGTTTATTATGACTGAAACGAGTGCTTGGTGTGGGAGATACTGGAAGAGTTCTGTTTGTCAGTCAGTGTAGAAAGGATGATGACAAACTGGGTAAGTAAATATAGATACACTTATGGCTTATCTACTGATGTGCAAAGTGCAAACAACACCTTTGTAATATGAAAGAATTATGTTAAACACAGATGTAGTAAAAAGTTATGAACCCAGTAAGTTTCATATTATCATACATTTATCTGGCAAACAATCGTACTTGTGTAATCACTTATTGAGACGGCAGAGGGACTATCTGCAAAACTAAGATGAAAGACCTTTACTGAAAACAAAATATATACATGACAGCATGCATCTTCTGCAAGGTTTCGTGAATATGCAACAACCTACAACACCACCAGATGCATTAATATTGTGACGCAGCCCTCCTTTAAAGTTGCTTTGAAGAACCATTCCCGAAGGATCAATATAAACACAGACAAGCATGAAAATTCTAAGCTGAATCTCTCATTACTGCAGAGTAAAGCTAGAGTATGGTCTGGCCATAAGCGGCCATAGGAAGGTGGATTAATTGTGATTCACTAATCTTGTATACTTTTGGGCAATGGCATTGTATTCTTGTAGCTTATGAGTACAATATTACTCATCATCTTTTAGTAGTTATCTCTTAGTTTTTAGGGCTGCATTTGAAGGGAAGCTAGTTCGATGTACAATGTTGGCTCATTCCAATAGGTAAAGAGGGACAATGGTGCCTAGAATGATTAAAATATCTCCATCCCCATTCATAACCCTGCTGTGCAAAAATGTGATGTCATAACTTGTTGACTGCCAACTGTCTGTGATACGGTTAGTCCTGAGGGAACTGTTAGCTAGATATACATTGTTCGATCGTTGCCTTACAATTTAAGCTCACTTGGTATAGCAAACAAAACTTCCATGATCTAGAAAACCAATTGGACCATGACCACATCAGGAAAACTAATAAAATGGTCTTCTTAGACAAGAAAGACTGTCTTTTGATAAACAAGAAGGAACTATGATTAGAGAGTTCAATTCAGTTTAGTTCTGCATGTTTATCCTGGAATTCAAAAGTTCTATATGGTATTCTTTAGCATGAAGACTTCTTCAACTATAATTCAGACAGGCACATTCTACACAAAGAACTCCTTTGACAACTAGTTACTAACAAAGAGCCAAAGACACAACCTTTGCCTATGCTGCAAACAAATAAGGAAACTTATCCTAACCAATTTCTGAGTCTTATCTTCTACACAAGATACAATACCAAAAACAATTTTAACAGGTAATTAGAGTTCTGGGTAGGCCACAAACAATATCCTACTCTAACTACAACCATACATGCAGATGAAACAAATGGAGGGAGACAGAGAGAGAAACATAACTGGTTTTATAAGAGAGAGACGAGGGAACCATCAGCATGGTGTCTCCCGGCTTTTAAGCTTGTTCCGGCATATACGAGTGTTGGCTAAAAACCGAGTGAGTGAGAAAGAAACCGTTTCTGTTGTTCGCTCATGTTATCTTATAAGTTAGTGGCAAATATCATCCAACTCCCTATTAGTTCTTGCAATATCGTTTCCATCCTTTATGTGGGGCCAAATGGGTATTAGAATTACTGCCTTTTTGTTCTGGTGTATTTTTCATTTCCATAAGTAAATGAAAATTACAAAGGAGAACCTCTAAAACAACACAAACTTAAACGGGTCAAAAAAATAAACATTATAAGTAGAAGGGCTTCTGCTTCTGGAATAGTGGAACAATTGATTAGTTGAACTTCGCCATGATAAGTTCTATAACTCAAATATCTATACGACTTGATCTATAGGTTACTTGATTGAACTTGTTGATTTCTCCGGAAGACATAAATCTCACGCTCTTAAGTAGAAAATAGAAACATGCTCATTAGTTCATTGTCCACATTTTATTCTGAAGGGAGGACGTTATCTCCAGTTGTCGAAATTAAGGAAAAAAAAAAAAAGGGATGCTTCTGCAGCAAAAAAATTGATGAGACTGAAATAATAGGTCCATGACATTTCTCTCTCAAATATCAGCCTGGTATAGAGGCATTAAACCTAACCGTATACAAGTGTAAATAATTAAATATATAAGCACAATATGAAAGATATCCATCATTAGGTGTGTATGATCATTTCACCTAAAGCGATTCTCACCAAGGCTGAGCCCTCTTGATCTGTCAATTGATGCAACTTTCTGAAGCCTTATCTGCTCTCGAAATTTGGCTATGAACTCACTGGCCTTCTTATCAACCTCAGAGTCTGGTCCTGCTACAACATTGACAGAGTTACAAAAGGCTGCAGCAGCTGCAGCTTCTACTCTATCTTCTGAGCTCACTTCAAAGGTTTCTACCTTACTTTCTGACTCTTCTTCAGACCGCACATCGACATGGTCAAAGAAGTCTTGCATCTGTTCCTTCTGGTACTTGGGAAAAGCTGGCTTTGGCATTTGAGACAGATTATCAGCTCCTCCATTTTGCATTTTCTCTTTTCTCATAAATACAGCTTCACCATTATCAAACATCTTTTGATTGTTTTCGACTTTGTCATGAGTGGTCAGTCTACTACCTCTGATTGTTCTGACTGATTTTCCTCTTGATGAAGATTTGGTGAGGACTGCAGGCTTCTTCTCTGATTTGAAGGACCCTATCCCCAACTCTTTCTTACCTGAATCATATTGATCCCCAGTAATCCGACTCCCATTCAATTCTTTCTTCAAGTAATTCTCTGAGCTTTTCTTCAAATCATCCTCAAAGAAAGAACCAATACTATAACCCCTCGAATGCAATCCACCATGTGAAACCTTTTCATTCATTGGAGTTGGTTCTGATGGTAGACATGAAGGAGAAGAGGATCGGGAGCTCTTCTTTCTTTTCCCCAAATGAACTGTTTCTGAGTTCAGTAGCTCAGAAGATATAGAGTCAACAGAAGAGTACTCCTTTTCTGGTGAAGAAGATTTGGAGCTCGTTTGGGATGAGAAAGACAATGTGGACCGGAAGGACCGAGTTTTGAGAGACTCAAACTGAGCTTCATCAACTGATAGTGGCCTAAAATGTGAAGGGCGAGTGGCACTACCTACTCTCTTTCCCCTTTCCATCATTCGAGAACTCGAACGCTGAAGAATTGGGGAAGGTGATGCCATAGCTTGATTGAATTTCTCTAATAAATTTATAGGAGCCAAATCACCATAGCTCCTATTCCTACTCCAGTCAAAACTATTAGATGCAGCATTTGAACCAAAGCCAGACTCACTCCTAGTACCAAACTCACTCTTATCCCGGTTTTTAACCCTTGATTTCAAACTCCGAATAGGCAATCCTAATGGCTCATCATCAAACACTGATTTGGGTTTCACAATCTCATCAACAGCATAATCTGGTTGAGCTACAAAAACCATAGATTCACCTTGAAAGTACTGAGCATTCCAAGCTTGAGCAACATTGTTATTCTTAAACCCACATGAAATTTCAACACCATCTCCATAATTCAACAATCTGGGTTTGCATTGTGCATCAAAATAAACAGTACTTATATGATTACCTACAAAATTCTGAGAATTCCAACTCTCAAAAACTCTCTTCTCACCAGACCCACATGGATTATCACACCCATCAAACATCCTAGGCATATAAGACTCTAAATTTTCAACATTTGAGCAATTCTCAACCCCCATTTCAACATTTCTTCTGCTAAACAATCCATAAGACACAGCAATTCCAATGAAAAGAAGATGAATAAGCTCCCAGAACTTGTCGAGTATCGTATCGCTGACAAACTCAGGAGGTTGTGAAGGAAACAGAGGCAGAACCATGACCAAAACCACAAAGAAGAGAGCTTTAAGGAGAAATTGCAGGTAAGACTTACCTTGTGAAATGGGGTTTGAATGAATAGCAGAGATGTTCAGCCCTGGATTTGGGGAATGGGGCTTTCTGTAGGGGATTGGATCCTCCATTGGGTTGGTGATGAACAGGTGAAAGAGAGACAGAGGAGGAGGAGCCTTGGATTCTGTGTGAAATGGGATGGAGAAGAAAGGAAGACTTTGAGGACAAGGAAGAAGAGAGATGGAGGAGAAGAATTCAAAAAGTGAAACACAATCATTATGACCGTTTGTCCCTTTGGACTTATTGACGTCAATGCCCATGTACTTTGTTTGATATTACAACGCTTTTGGTCGAGAACAATGACAAGGAAACGACAGCGTATTGAAATATTATCCCCTTCGATTATGCAACTAAAAGATTTTCTGAAATATAATATTAAAAAAAAATCGAAAATAGAAAAAGCAGCTAAATGCCATAACACCATTTTGGTTCGTGGTCTCTCTCTGTTTGTGTCTCTACTGGACATTTTTGGGTGACTGAGCTTTCGATTGGTTTTGTGGTCATTGTTTCCCGGTTCAAAACTAGAATGTTATTACGTAAGAGGATATATCTGTCATTCAATAACTCACAATAGAATGAGGCTAAGTGAGAAAATTTAGAATTAAGTAAAAAAAATTTTAAATTCAGTTTACCCCCTAAAACTTTGGTGTCAAAATCAGTTCAGTCCTGTAACTTTTTTTTAAATCAGCTCGCCCCCTCAACTTTCGTAAACACATCAGTTTAATCCAATTTTTGAATTCCCCTCAAAATATGACATCACCAAACTGACAAAGGGACCTATAATTCAGCTTTGTGACGTGTATGAGAAGTCCCTGATAACTATAAAGCTGAATTATGGGTTCCCTTGTCAGTTTGGTGACGTCATATTTTGAGGGGAATTCAAAAATTGGACCAAACTGATGTGTTTACGAAAGTTGAGAGGGCGAACTGATTTAAAAAAAAGTTGCAGGACTGAACTGATTTTGACACCAAAAATTTGAGGGGTAAACTGAATTTAATTTAAAAAGAAATGATGCTTCGTTTAGTCCGAAGCAACCTAAATCATCGAAACCTAGGTTTCACACTAGGGACGGCGGGCTTAGTGCTCTACTGACCAATTCAAGGCAGGTCTACGGCGGCGGTAGCTCAGGGAAGCAATGGTTTTTCTAACATCAAAGACGGGATCTCGATCCAAACGCCTTCAAGACTCCAATCAAGGCGGCTTTGTAGATCGAGTTTGACTAAAGGAGGACTAGCGTTAGCAACAGTCTAGTCGTTTGGGAATGGACTCCCAAGTGTTGTCGACAAGATGGTGGTGCCTGCAATTGGGTCAGATCCTTTGACTCAGGCCGAAGTTGGGGAATATTGGTTGCCGAAGATGGTGCAATCTATTGTATCATATGCGGTAAAGTTCCTTGTAGATGTGTGGTCTAAGACTGACGAGTGGGTATCGGTAGAAGGGATGGTGTTTGATCGAAAGCGGTAGAAGATGGAAGGATAGTTGCTAGGGGCGGTGGATTGGCCATTGACAGCGGCATGGAAATTCACTGCTGCAACGAAGTTGATGGACCCAATAAATGGGCTCATTAGGGTTTGGGAATGGGCTTTGGCCTTTGGGCCTAGTTCTGGGCTCACACCCATATCGACTCAAAGTTGGTCGTTATCAGTGCGATCGGAGATTGTCGACAAGCGACAATGCAAATCTGCTAGGGTTTGGGAATGGACTCGGGTTTTTGAGCCTGGGTCTAGCCTGAAGCCCATCAAAAATCAGATTTGGAATTGGGCTATTAGGCCTAATTTCGAACTGATTGTGGCTTAAATCGCATTGTTTTGTTAGCTTGGCAGACTCAGACTGAACAAGCTAGCTGCAGCTAGATGGATTCATGAGGCTTAGAGTACCGCAATTGAGTGCCTTAACTCTAGTTTTTATGTTTTTTTAGTACTTTGTTTTGTATCTAGTTTAATAATTTGTTAAGCTTATTTGAATAAGCGAGTTAATTGTTTAATGTAATAGTGTTTTGATATTATTCTGCCATGAGTTTATCAATGAGATATATTACCAATAAAAAAATAAAGAAATTTAGAGATCCAATAACCGCACTCGTTTGAGCCGCTTAATTTTAATTTTAATTTTAATTTCTTTTTATTAAAAAAATTAAAATTATATATATTCTCGACTCTTGCCGACTCTTTCATTCTACTCTCAAATAGCAAGTTTTCAATTCCTCTCTTAATTTTCATCACGAAATTTCTCTGTCGACGAAACTTCGGCTCCTGAAACAACCCCATCGTTTGGACCGATTTTGAGAGATATCACATGGCCGAAGGACTCCGGCACCAAAACAAGCAACCCGTCATCTCCGGCGGCCGACCTCACATCGAATCCGACGATCTCCTTATCGACATTCTCTCAAGACTCTCAGTCAAAACCCTAGTTCGATTCCGCTGCGTCTGCAAGTCATGGCGGGCTTTGATCTCCGATTCTCACCTGGTCATGACCCACCTCCGCCGCTCTAACCGCCGCAGGCTGCTTTTCTCACTGGCGCCTTACCAATCTATTGACATCAGGGCGCTAAACGACGTCGTTTGCCACCACTTAATCAGTAAGCATTTCCGACCTGTTGTGCTACCTGTATATATTGGAGCTTTGAAAATTGTGGGTTCTTGCAATGGATTGGTTTGTTTATTGGGAAGTTTGGAGTTGATTGTCGTGTGGAACCCTAGTACTAGACATGCCAGGTTGTTGCCAGTGCCTAATGAGTATCGTTTTGGTAGCATAAGGTTTTATGGGTTTGGTTATGACTCCACCATTGATGACTATAATGTTGTAGTTGGCCACACAAGCATGAAAAATGGTACTCGTACAACCACAGTTGTGATTGTTCAGCTCAAAACCGAGTCTTGGAGGACTATTGATTGCGTCGATTATGTTCATTTGCTTGGGCAAGGGTGCTTGGTGAATGGTGCTTTACATTGGGTTGAGATGGCATGGAAAGAGGTGTTGATGATTCAGCCTGTGCTTCATGCAAGGATCATGTCTTTTGATTTAGCAGAGGAGACATTTCAGGAGTTTATTCCTTTGTCATAACTTAGTCGGGACGAAAGGCTTATCTCTGCTCGGGTTGGAATTGCTGAAGATAGTCTCTTTGTATATTTGTTTACAGATAGTGGAATTAAAATGTGGGTGATGAAAGAATATAGGGTTAATGGGACTTGGACAAAAGAGACGCAGATTCCTACAAAGACACCTCACCTTCCTCAAAAATTCTGTTACTGTAATCCTATATGCATTTTAGAGAATGGTGAAGTTTTGATAAATTCTGGTGACTTGATGCTGTATAATCCAAACGGAGGGGGAAATAGGAATGTTCTTGGCACTCCTGCGGATTTGGCACCTGAACCAGTTATGTACGTGGAGAGTTTAGTTTCGCCGTTTAAGGAAGATAACTGAAATTCATCCTGTGAGTAATTCCTCTGATCTATACTAGATATGCTTAGCATTGTTCATTTTTCTGATTGATGGAGTTTAGTAGTTTGAAAGTTTCTTTTAATCATCCAGAGGGCAAGCAAAAGAAGTCGTTCTTTTACTTTCTTTGTATGATGAAGGAAAAACTGTCTTACATGGCATGTGGATTTTTGCCATGGGTTTGCCATTTTACAACAATTTTTGCAGTTGCCAATGATGTAAATATTTGTCATCTATTTGTACGAATGTTAGGTTTGCCTATAAGGAAATGTGATTGATTTTATTAGGTAACTGATAGTTACATTTGTCTTGTAATCCCATGACCTATGGACTTAGAGTTCTGTCATCTCCATTTGATGATTTTCCAATGCCAGATGCTGGCTTCACCGACTTTTATAGTCATGACTTCTGATACGAAAACCATTACTGTGTTGAATGAATCTGACTTCTGGTTTAATGTGTTATGCATTGGTTGATTTAATCTTCCTATAGCACTTTCTTCTCTCAGCATCTTGGTGCGACTTCTTTTAAGGTTTGTGTTTTGTTTTGGAATTCAACTATGAAAACAGGTATGTCTCTTTCTTCTAAATTATGCTCACTACTAGAATATTGCTCATACCCATCAGTCTAGAACCGATGTGAAACTAAAATCTGACCGATCAAGAAATTGCAGACATTGGTTTTTAAGCCGATGTTACAAAAAAATCTGGACATAAGTTTCATACAAGCTTTCAATGTATAAAATGAATCTGGACATCGATTGATTTGTAAAAAAATGATTTTGTTTCCTGGTTTTACATCATTTCTTACAAGTTTCCGATTTCTTTATCTGGAATTGACATATGCCTTTTAGATAGAACCGATGTGTCTATCTTTCTGTGACATTGTTTTTTTCTTCAGGCGGGTTGTTTATCATTCTCTTATTTCAGTTTTGAATCTAAAAATGATATGTTTCCATGCACACATACATCAGTTCATCCATAGATAAGTTGCAGAAATCATCAAAATGAGAGTACCAACAGTAAGTAAAAGAAGTGCTAGCACCCATAAAAAAATTACTATTAACAAAAGAGATGATACAATGAGAAGGGGGCATAGAGCTTAAACTTCTCCAAATATAACAAATAATAAAACAATGAGAGAATAATAGTGTGTTCCACACTGTTGCTTGAGTACTCTGTGAAGCTTTCCATCGCTTGTGAAAGCAATGACTGGATGACTCCGATCTCTGCAGCACAGAGAATAGATAATTCTTGTGCTTTCTGGAGCAAGGTGGCATGCCTCCTCCTGAGAATTTCAGTCTCTGGCATCCTTCTTAGTTGTCTTGGTGTTCTTGGACTTCTTGGCCTAACTTATTTTTTGATATCAAAAATAGAGATGCAAGTAAATATGATAAGACTCGAATGGATGGATGAACTTGTATCTGTAGGAGACATAATGAGGGAAACTACAACAATGATTAGGAGAAAGTATCACAAATGGATAACTTTATTAGAAAACAAGGATCGTGTAACTCTTCCTCCCGCCCCTCAATGTCACCTAGCCATGTACACGTGGGGTTCATATGCGATTCCTACCATAGATGCAAGGTTGTGCGATTTCTCGAATGTGAGAAAGAACCAGTGAATGGACAGAAGCAGTAGTTCCATTCTCACAAGATCTTACATATGGTGATATTAGAAGCAGTGGCGACAATGTAGGCATTGCTTGCAACGGAACATTGTACTGGTTAGTCTCCAATGGCCTTGTTATCGCTTTGGACCCTTCCGAGTTTGACAACAGTTGCATACATGGCACTACTGCTCGCTACTGTTCCGGCTAACCATAACATCCATTGCAGTTTTTTATCCAAGCTTGCTGCTACATCAGTAGTGCCTATGCGAGCAGTAGTGCCTCACTGTTTCCCGGGGCGTTTGAGTTTTATAATGAACCTCCATCTCCTATTTTGTGGGACTTGAAAGATCGTGAGGTGGATGGAGTTGGAGGCAAAATGGTGAAATGGTGTTGAAGAGAAGATTGTCCTGGACAAAGCGCCGGCTAGGTTGTATTGGAAGCCTCTGGCTTTGGACCCTGATGATAAAATACAGGATGCGGCTATTGCCACCCCACAAAATACTTTGTTCACCATGTATTTTAGTTTTAAATTAAATATTTCAATACTAACCCCATAATCAAGAATTTTTATGAAAATATAATATTAAACTAAAATATATAAAATCCAAACAACAATTATCTACATCTTTACATCGGAAAAAAAATAATTTTCTACATATTTCAAATCAGATTTGAGAATCACTTCAATCTTCAACATGGTGATTATACAATGTGGTAGGATTTATTTGTTCTTATTTTTATTTTATTTATGGCTTTAAAAATAATTATATATATATATATTCATAATCGTAAAGATGGAAATCAAGAAAGAGATCGATGAAAACATATATAGGATGTGGTTTGAGAAGAATAAAGGTCTGCGTCAAATATATTGATAGATATTTGTATATATTTTATCAAATTAAGGAAAATAAAAGAAAGAAAATAAAAAACAGATTTTCTCAAAATTTTAAGGGCATAACTGGAACATTAAAGGTAAAAAATAAGACTTGAGATGAACTGAGCATTTAGTGGGGTGGAAATAGCCGCACTCTAAAATATATTGTATACTCTGTTTAGTTATCCTCGCAAGTCGCAATAATGCCCAATTAAGGTACCTCTGCAAGCAGAATATTCACATGTTTCAACCAACGCTTGTCGTGAAACCTATTCTAGTGCAGAACCGGATAGAGGCTTTTCCACTTCTGATCCAAAGGCTGCGGTTGCCAACACCAGTTCCTAGCTAGACTAGAATACCAAGAGAAGCGACTCTTGCGTTTTCGGGAGAAAAATGTAAGTCCCATTTGAGTACTTGTTCATGAAACATTAAATTCGGGCCTTCTCTGTATTCTTAGTAACTTATTGATCATTAATAGATATTTGGCCTGTTACTTTGAGACTCAACTTCTACTGTAATGAGCCGCCAAGGACAACAAATTAAGACTCTCATGCAAAGATGTTTAGATTGTATATCATTTCTGTCAATTTTGGAAGGAAAATACACAACACAGTAAAGCCATGACATAAGCAGTGATGTCAATTGTTATTTTTTAAGTAGTGGCACAATGACATATAGTTGTGTTTCAGTGTGATTTCTGAGGGGATGAATTACACAGAATGCGGGAACACCATCTTCAAGACTCATAACCTGTCAATCATGAATAAAAAGCGTTAGAGGGAAGACCAGGTTTACCAGCCTTCGACCCTCCGATGCAAATCAGCCATATGTGAATAGAAATAAGGTGTGAATAGGGTGGAGATGGAGAGTCCCCAAATAAGGGGTGGAAACATGTATTTATAGAGATAGGGTGGATGCACCCTAAAAATACTACTTTACCCTTATTAGAGAGTGTATTACCATTATGCCCTCAATGGATAGTGTAGATTTCTTGAGCTTAGTTAAGGTCCAAACCCATTTTATATGGCGAGTATGACCGATGTTCTATCTCTCACATACGATGTACTAACAAGTCCCTAAGTCTACGGTCAAGAGACTCTATTGGGTGAAGACTTTATCTGATAGAATATCGAGAGTACGAGTCTTACTAGTGGCGACATAATTAGTCCCCAGTCCCCCAAGTCCTTAAGCAAGGGAAGGGAAGGACTGGCTCCCTCTAAATGGGGTACATCGTGCGTTGCTATAGCTTTGTCACATTATGAGGAGTCGTGATGGCATGATATCTTGTCCGGAGGTAGACATATGATTGTGAGACATTGGGGTCGTTGCTCCCATGTAGTGTCTGGAGATTACAGGGCGATCAGGGGTCGAAGTTGAGGTACCGCTTGGTGCCAGGTGTGGGAACGCTGGCGAGCATCTCGCTTGGGTAACGGGTACCGACATGTTTGTATGCCTTAGGCATTTAGTAGCCTTTGAGTTGTACCAGCTATATGCTCTAGCTAGCTGAGCTATTCCAGCATGCGTTCCAAGGGGAGATTGTGGTGACATATTTTGTGGTTGCCTCTAGGTGAGTGCTAGAGTGCCTACATACCCGTTTATGAGATCAAACCAAACGTAGTTCACCATTTCGCCATCGAGGCAAGTGTGCCATCAAGGTGTGGTGAGGAGTGCCGTTGAGGCATGACGATGGGTGCCACTTGGGCATAGTGATGTTGCCGATAGGGCATGTGTAGAGTTGTCAAGGGGTGACTATCGATGTGGCGTAGTGAGAGCACGCTAAGAAGTGTGGCAAGGACATCGAGAGCAAGCTAGGGAGCGTAGCCAAGATGCCGATGGTGCAAGGCGGGTGGTGTCAAAGTGTACCGAGAGCACGTCATGAGCTGTGGCAAATGCCGGCATATAAGGTTGTTGCCCAAGTCCCCCAGTGTCGGGAGAGATTATGGTGTTAGGGCACCGAAACGAGGACTGAGTTAGCATGGTAAATGCCGCCACGGTTGGCTTATCTATGGTGATATTGTTGATGGGCATTGTAACCTTGTGTATTTGGAGTAACGAGGTGTCGGAACCTCACACGTGGAAAAGTGATTCTAGAGAGCAATCATAAAGGGGCTGATCATAAATGGTGTAGCGAGAGGTGTGGCTATGATGTTTGTATGCCGGAGATTGCATGTTTGTATGTCGGCTGTGTACACACATGGTGTGCGTAGCTTAAGATTGCACCTTTGAATGCTGGTTGTTTACACATGTTGTGTGTGTAGCTTGAGATTGCACCTTTGAATGCTGGCTGTTTACACTTGTGGTGTGTGTAGCCTGAGATTGCACCTTTAAGTGCTGACTGTTTACACATGTTGTGTGTGTAGCATGAGATTGCATGTTTGAATGCTTGTTGTTTACACTCATAGTGTGTGTAGCCGTTGATGACGTAGTCGAGAGGTCGGCATGACTGTGTGCCATGTGAAATGAAGTGTCAATGATATTTCACTTATGTTTTGTTGGCGTAAGTTGCATGGCTCTCGGCTGTTCCATGATCACGGCTCTTGTGTGAGAGAGTAAAATCATAGATAGATATATAGCAATGTATGACTTGCAATCATGTGAGGTAAGTGTCATATGGTTTGCATATGGTTTACAAGTATGTGTATTTAGCATGTACATGAGAATATATGTAACATGTGTACATGGTAAAGAGTGTTTGATAACTCTATGACATGTAATAAGCATGCTTAAGAATATTATGATGCATGAGGCATGTTATTTGTATGATAATAACTCAATTAATTAGTGTAAAGTAAGACTTATCTAGAGCCGTGTAGAGCAACTATAGATATTGTAGAAAAATTAGAGTTGTTGATATGAGACCTCATATGTCGGTCAAAGAGCTTGGTATAAGAATCACAATGGAGTAGTCGAACTGATGATATGACGTACTCATTGAGCTCATCATTGAAGATAATATTGCTCTGCCAAGTAATGTATGTGTACCGACGTAGGGAAGAGAAGCCATGATGACAAATATGATAGTCTGTAGTGTGTGCCGATCAAATTTGGTAAGTGGATGAGTAGACAAGGTGTGGTCATTTGATAGGGGCATGACTCATGAGAACTTTGTGTCATAATGCCCACAGATAGATCATAGAGAAGTATGTAGCATTGTAGGTGAAGTGTTGTTGACAACTCGTTGTTGGAGCTTGGCTTGATATGATTATGTAGTGCCGAGGGGGCATGGTAAAGTGGCAATTGATCGAGGACTAGATAGTTAAGATGCTATCAAGGTAGCGAGCTAGATTGGAAACGAACTTGGTTGACATACGAACCAAATAATTGACAGCGCCTATAGTCACGTGGTCTCAGAGAGAAGTATTCAGCCAGAGGCATAGATAGTAATCATAGAGTGGGATAGATGCATCATGTATGTGTCAATGCATGTAGCACAAAATATATGTGGCTATCGATTAACCTTCAAAGAAATAATGGAAGTATAGTATGAGATGTCTGCTTGTGAGCTCTGCATGCAACACTTAGTCGATTGTGGAGGACGTGTAACTCAGTCTCAAGAAGGGGAGGTGCCGAGAGCAGGCTGCTGGGTGCCGAGACCACAACTCTTTCTGTTTGAGTTGTTGTGGAGGGAACTAGGAAGGGGAGGTGCCGAGAGCAGGCTGCTGGGTGCTGAGACCACAACTCTTTCTTTGTTTGAGTTGTTGTGGCAGGAACCAGGAAGGGGAGGTTCCGGGAGTGATGAGTCCCGATACCAAGAGATGACCTGCTCCGGGAGCTGGGAGGGCTAGGGATTGGTCTCGGGATGGAGACACGGAGAGTAGAGGAGTGTCGTGAGATATTATGGTGGTGGGGCACCGAAAGGAGAGGCCGGGGAGCTCGGGAGAGAGACACCGAGACACGGGAGGGCGTCCCCGGGAGAGGGGTGCCAAGCGGGTGCCAAAGGTGAAGGCAAGTCCCGGTGGCAGGGACTCGGGGGTAGGGTGCCGAGATTGGGGTCGCGAGAACAAGAGCATTTCCCTGCCGGGACATTGTGTTGCCGCCCTAACTGGCGTGGCTGGTCTCGCTACTGGAATGGGTGTCCAGATAAGTTTTGTTTTTTGTTTTTTTTTTTGTATCCTACTTCAGGGAGAGAGGAGTCCCGGGTGGTCGGGATGGAGAGTTGTGTAGTCTGGATGCGATTGAGATCCGGGGAGGGGTGGCTGGGAGCTCGGGAGGCCGGGAGCTTAGGAGGCTGGGGAGGTTGACGCGTGGGTCAGAGCAGTTCTGGGTGTCCAGATCAATTATGAGGGTGTTGCTCACCGGCGCGTGGGCCTTCGCGGGAGGTTGGGAAGGGGGGGGCACCAAATTCATTGGAAAATGGTGAGTATGATGGCTGGGAAGGTGAGCTACCTTGCAGTGGTTGAAAAACTGAAAAGTAATCCAGATCTACTTTCTCTCTCCTCATTTTTCACAGTGTTCGAAACTCAGAAGCTTGAAAAGCTGATTTTCATGTAAGTGAGATGTGATATTGGGAGGATTTACATGAGAGGGAGAGGGAGAAACAGTGTCACCAGGAAAAGAAAAATTTCTAGAAAAAGGAATTCCAGCCGGATCATGAATATGCTCATGGTGAGCCATGTGAGTGTTTCCACTTGAGGCCACCTCCTTCTAGCGCCAATTGTTTCGGTGTGATTTCTGAGGGGATGAATCACACAGAATGCAGGAACACCATCTTCAAAACCCATAACCTGTCAATCATGAATAAAGAGCGTCAGAGGGAAGACCGGGTTTACCGGCCTTCGACCCTCCGATGCCTAAGTCAGTCATATGTGAATAGAAATAAGGTGTGAATAGGGTGGAGATGGAGAGTCCCCAGATGAGGGGTGAAAACATGTATTTATAGAGATATGGTGGATGCACCCTAAAAATACTACTTTGTCCTTATTAGAGAGTGTATTACTATTATGCCCTCAAGAGATAGTGTATGTTTCTTAGGCTTAGTTAAGCCGCAAACTCATTTTATGTGTCAATATGTGTCTTCTTAGGCGAGTATAACCGATGTTTTATATCTCACATACGATGTACTAACAAGTTGTCAATGTGCTGTCAATGACATATAGTCTTTCCCTTATACCAAACCATAAGGGAAAGACTATTGGGCAAGCGCATGAATTAATTGCAATACAGATATGCAAGTGCGAGGTCGAACCCACAGAGAATGTATGAAAATATGATAAACTAATTAAATTCAAATTAATTTAAAACTAACCTAGTTGAATGAAAGTTGATTGTGAAGTATAGCTAAATATTAAGACAAAGCTAAGAGATAAAATTACCTTGATGACCAAATAACTAAAGTATCATATTCTACCACATCACTCGATAAGTCTCTAAATATTATCTACTAATTCCCGAATTAAGAGTAGCAATCTAGAAATCAATGTACTGCTTTCTCAAGATTTAGTGTTTGAGTCATTTTGTGGAGTGTGGTTTAGGGTTTAAGTGATAGTTTAACTGGTATGTGGTTGGGTTTAATATGGCGTTTGATGTAGTATCATATTTAATTGAATGCAATAGGTTTCTTGTTTATAATTCAATGCACAGATTTGTATATTCTCGCAAATCATCTTTTCCGATCGGAGGTAGCTTTCACGATTCCATACACTTCATTTTGGCTCATTAGATGAATTTTTTCAAGAATTTTTCAGGAATAAATTAAGTAGGTGTCTTTCTAATGAGTATTACTAAGTTAAAGACTAATTGAAGACTTTTTGATTTCACCCCTTATTTGATCACATATCTATATCTTAATCGTATAAGTTTTAGGTGTATATATATGAGTAAATCATCTATGTAAAATTTTATTCAAACTGAAAATTGTTAAGGCATTCATAATTGTTATTTACCAATTATAAACTTAAATGGTTATTGTTTGACATATTTAGATCGTCATTTGATTTGATCTAGTTCGATTCCTTCACTATCATAGGTTTGGCTGAAAGTTTGTAGAAGAAATATATTTATATGGACCTAAAAACTAAATGGTTGAGATGCTAAAGTGTGATCAAAGAATGAATGTAATAAACGATGGATTAGAAAGTTCTCAACTTAACGGTTTAGGCTCCTCAAATTTAGTTGCTTCATCTAATTTTAATTTATTATTTATTTTTGCAGTGCTGAGAAACAAAGTAACAAATAGGGTAAGGAGCATTTGGTTGAGTACTAGTTAAAGGCTTTCTTATTAATGATTTATTACACCTACTTTTCAATCACATTTTTTTTTGGAGTAAATGTTTGTGACACCCTGTAGTTTATACCTAAAATCAGTTTTGTCCCTCACTTTTTTTTTAAACTGGTATACCCCTATACTTTGAATTCTCGACTGATTTGCCCTTGTCGTCAATTGACCGTTAAAGAAGACTGTTAAGTTGCTGAGATGACCGGTCTTGCGATTCCAACTCAGCTAGAAACCTGCAACATCGACATAATATGTCCAATATACCCCTGACTATAGTGACTTTTAAAACCAAGAACTAACCAGCTTTGTGAGACGAGCTCGATGCTCTCCAGCTTTACAGGTCCTTCAGCAAGCCTCACCGACGGCGTCGACGAAGAGGCCTTCGTTGTCGTGGCCGCAGCCGAGGGCGACTTTGGGGATTTTGGAGCGGCGGAAGGTGAGGGTTTCGGTGGAGAAGTCGTCGAAGGTGAAGGAGCCATCGCCGTAGGAGACTTGGTAGAGGCAGGTTTTGGACTTTGAGCTGCAGCCGGGTGAGTCGAGGTGGCGGCAGAGAGGGGAGGAACAAGGGAGGGAGGAGAAGGAGGAGGATTTTCTCGGGTCGGTTTGGGAGTAGCAGCGTTTACAAGGGGCGCATTGGAGCCAGACGATGTCGGAGCCGGTGTCGAGGACCATGTAGAGGTATTTGGGGGGAGAGCCGACGCCGATGCCGGTGAAGTACTCGCTGTTGCCTTGGGAGAGGCCGGAGACGATGGAGGAGCTGAACCTGGAGGAGGGTGGGCCGGGTTAGGTGCGGTTGTAGGCGAGGGAGGTGAAGGAGTTGAAGCGGAAGGAGTCGCGGCGGAGGCGGAGGTGGAAGAGTTGGGAGGGGGTTTGGTTGAAGGAGAAGGCGTCGAGGTGGTGGAGAGGGAGGGAGAGGGAAGATGGGTCGGAGTCGGGTTCAGATGTTTCTGAAAAGGATTCGGGTTGGGAGAGAGAGGGGGTGGAGGGGAGGGGGGAGAGGAGGAGGGTGTGGTGGTCAAGGGCGGCAGAGGAGAGGGATAGGAGGAGAGTGAAAAAGAAGAGATGGGGGTCTTCTTCTCCTCCATTTTGTTTGGGCGGTGGGGAAGTGGGGAGATGAGGGAGAAGAAGTGGGAGAGAGAGTGAGAGGCCGGAGAGGATAGGCCATTGGAGAATTGGATCTGATCTCTTCTACTTGCAGAACTGAGGTTAGGAAACTGGGTTTAGGGGCTAAGTTTCGATCTGGGGTTTTGTTTTGGTTGACTGATTTAGAAGTTGATGATTCAAAATGGGTTTGGAATTGCTCTGTGGGTAAAATTGTCATCTCAATACCTTGGTCTCATACATGTGTCAACATGTTAGCCACGTCAGCTACATAACGGGTTCACTTGACGACAATGACAAATCAGTCGAGAATTTAAAATATAGGGGTATACCAGTTTTTAAAAAAAAAGTGAGGGACAAAACTGATTTTAGGTGTAAACTACAGGGTGTCACAAGTATTTACTCCTTTTTTTTCATCTTAATCGTTCAGTTTTTAGGTCTATACTCTATATAAGAATATCATTTTTACAAATTTTCAGCTAAATTATTGATCGGTAAGTAATCGAACTAAATCAAATCAATGAATCGATCCAAATCAGTTAAACATGAACCGTTTAAGTTTATAATTAATAAATTATATTTATGAAGGCCTTAACGATTTTTAATATAGATGAAATTTATAAGAATGATCTACTCATATATACTTATAAGTTAGACAAGTTAGACGGTCGAAAGATATGAATATATAATCGAAAAAGATAAAACGAAGTCAACTGGTCCTTGTTAGAACCACTCCCCTAACATATGTTTATTGTTAAAGCTTGGCTCGAATGTGACACAGTCGGCTTTGAGAAGAGAGAAATAGAAGACAGAGTCCCTTCCAGACAAAACGACCCCGTTCAATCCCCGCGCCGAGAATGGCAGACGAACATGTAGAAGCCGATAACGCAGAGGCCATAATCGCCCGAATCGAGCACAAATCTCGAAAGATCGAAAGCTTACTCAAACAGTAATCCCTCTTTCCTCTTCTCCTCATTTCTTTCATGAATTTAACCAAACCCTCTCAACTCTTTGCTGCTTCACTCTCTCCTTTCAGGTACAGACCCGTCGAAGCTCTCAAAACCGCCCTTGAAGGCTCGCCTCCCAACACCAGAGACGAACGATGCAAGGTCCGATCATCCTTTCTACGTTTCCTCTATTTTTTTTTGCCTTGGAATTAGGAATTTGACTGTGTTTGATTTACAGTCTGCGAATTGGATAATGGTGCATAGAGCTATTATGGCCATAAAAGATGTGGATGGGATGTTTTCTTCTTTGGATCCTGAGTACTATGACATTCTCATGAAGTGAGTCCTCCTCAATTTGTTTTTCCTTTAAATTGTTGTTATTATTATGAAACTTTCATCAAGGTAATCTATGTCGATAAAGTCATGTTTTTGTTGATAACACCAAATTGCGTTTTATTAGGATGGTGTTCATGGATTATGTGTATATTTCGAAAGGATTTTGTTTTGCTTGTGTAGGAGTCAGTGAGCTTTTAGCCGGTGTTAGTTCTTTGTCTGACTTCAGAGTGCGCATAAGTGTATTGATCTTGAATATGCTTTGATCGAGGGGAGGGGGGGGGGGGGTGGGTGGATAGCTATGATATTGTAGATCATGGCATTGGTTCTTGCATGCATTAATATTTTTAGAATTGAAATTTGTTTAGTCCTTGTGGTTTGAAGTCGACATCTGTTTAGTCCTTATTGTTTTATTTTAATCTGAATAGTCCTTAAAGTCACAATTTTTCATCTAAATAGTCCTTATGGTTTTATTTTAATCTGAATAGTCCTTAAAGTCATAATTTTTCATCTAAATAGTCATCGGATTCATTTTCTCTGTTAAAGGTCATAAGGACTATTTGGATGAAAATCAGGACTTTAAGGACTATTCAGATTAAAATAAAACCATAAGGACTATTTAGATGAAAAATCGTGACTTTAAGGACTATTCAGATTAAAATAAACCATAGGACTAAACAGATGTCGACTTCAAACCACAAGGACTATACAATATTTTACCCATATTTTTATACATTTAGATGGTCTTGGTTATTGGCAAATTTGTTTAGAAGTGGTAGCTGCTCAATTCTGTTATCCCTAGGAGACCTTGACTTGTGCTCATTAGGCAACAAGAACCTTCACTATCCATTATTATGGATTTCAGACGGGTTTTTCTGAATCATGTATTGATTCAAGTTAATTGTAACTCTGAATGAAGGGTTCAATGACTTGTGTGATACGTGAATTGGGGGGGGGGGGGTGGATAGCTATGATATTGTAGATCATGGCATTGGTTCTTGCATGCATTAATATTTTTAGAATTGAAATTTGTTTAGTCCTTGTGGTTTGAAGTCGACATCTGTTTAGTCCTTATTGTTTTATTTTAATCTGAATAGTCCTTAAATTCACAATTTTTCATCTAAATAGTCCTTATGGTTTTATTTTAATCTGAATAGTCCTTAAAGTCATAATTTTTCATCTAAATAGTCATCGGATTCATTTTCTCTGTTAAAGGTCATAAGGACTATTTAGATGAAAATCAGGACTTTAAGGACTATTCAGATTAAAATAAAACTATAAGGACTATTTAGATGAAAAATCGTGACTTTAAGGACTATTCAATTTAAAATAAACCATAGGACTAAACAGATGTCGACTTCAAACCACAAGGACTATACAATATTTTACCCATATTTTTATACATTTAGATGGTCTTGGTTATTGCCAAATTTGTTTAGAAGTGGTAGCTGCTCAATTCTGTTATCCCTAGGAGACCTTGACTTGTGCTCATTAGGCAACAAGAACCTTCACTATCCATTATTATGGATTTCAGACGGGTTTTTCTGAATCATGTATTGATTCAAGTTAATTGTAACTCTGAATGAAGGGTTCAATGACTTGTGTGATTGGTGAATTGGGGGTGGGGGGGGGGGGGGTGGATAGCTATGATATTGTAGATCATGGCATTGGTTCTTGCATGCATTAATATTTTTAGAATTGAAATTTGTTTAGTCCTTGTGGTTTGAAGTCGACATCTGTTTAGTCCTTATTGTTTTATTTTAATCTGAATAGTCCTTAAAGTCACAATTTTTCATCTAAATAGTCCTTATGGTTTTATTTTAATCTGAATAGTCCTTAAAGTCACAATTTTTCATCTAAATAGTCATCGGATTCATTTTCTCTGTTAAAGGTCATAAAGACTATTTGGATGAAAATCAGGACTTTAAGGACTATTCAGATTAAAATAAAATCATAAGGACTATTTAGATGAAAAATCGTGACTTTAAGGACTATTCAGATTAACATAAACCATAGGACTAAACAGATGTCGACTTCAAACCACAAGGACTATACAATATTTTACCCATATTTTTATACATTTAGATGGTCTTGGTTATTGGCAAATTTGTTTAGAAGTGGTAGCTGCTCAATTCTGTTATCCCTAGGAGACCTTGACTTGTGCTCATTAGGCAACAAGAACCTTCACTATCCATTATTATGGATTTCAGACGGGTTTTTCTGAATCATGTATTGATTCAAGTTAATTGTAACTCTGAATGAAGGGTTCAATGACTTGTGTGATTGGTGAATGAGAATCAGTGGAAATAAAAACCAGGTTCCCTAGTGGTTTTGTAACAAAACTGCATTTTGTGCATCCTTAATTCAATTTCATGGATTTTAACATGCATATTTATCCACTTTTTTCAACAATTTTATTGTGAAACTGAATCAGGAAAAGATGGTTGCATTCATGGCTCCCACCCTCCCCTCTTTGATGCATATTAATTTTTGAGTCTTATAGTGTTGGAATTTCAATCATTACAGGTACTTATACAGAGGCTTGTCAACTGGAGATCGTCCCACGTGCGACCAGTGCCTTCGAATTCATGAAAAATTAACAGAGAGAGCAGGTTTGGGATGCATACTACGCTCCCTTTCAGACACTGTGAATACTGTATGATGTCTTTCACTTCCTCTGGTAATCACTTGCAAGGTTGACATTCTTGTCTAGATGTACAATAAACTAGAACACTTGGTGCCCCCTTATAACTTCCAGCAGATGCTCTCTCAGAAAGTTTTGTATCCTGGTGCTGATTTTTCTGCTTCTAAACAATCTCAATATCAAATCCTTAGTGGCTTTTCGTTTCTTTTATATGCTTATGATTCTGATGGTATCCATTGAAGTTGTAAACTGTTAATATGAGAGAATTCTACAAGTTCTACAAGAGAACAACTGAATTGTTTATTTACTTTTTGGTATCTTATTTGCAATATAATAGTACAAATTAAGTCTACTTTTAGCAGTTCATTCTTTCACTCGATTGCATTTGTATCATTGACTTTGGATCATTCTCTGAATAAATTGCATCTCCTAACAATGTTGAAACTTGATGGAATATGGTCAATTTCGTTGTTCACCTAGTAGACAAATTCAGACTCTTGTGCTACTGAACTTATCCTACATTCCTACAGACCTTCACCTAGTAGTTGCCATTTATAAACATGACTGATTGCTTGTCCACCAACTCTTTTCCCATCTCACTTTCATCGTTTTGGCACCAATTAGTAAAAGCCCACAATTGAGAAGGAAAATGCTAAAGAAAAAAGAAGAAAGAAACAGGAGGGTGGGGATTTTCATTCCAACAGCAGTCCCTAACATGCTTTCTACCAATTCCCTTTCTTTCCATATATATTTGTCACACATTTCCTCCCAATGACCAAAGTGTCAGTCTAAAACCATCAGCTTTCCAAATGAATGATTCCCCTTCTTCCCACAAGAAATCACGACTGAGATGCAGGTGCTGGTGCATCAACGGGTCGATGATGCGGGGTTGGCAATGTAGCCCAAGGGCTGATTGGAACAGGCCAATGGATTGCTGGGTGCCCTGGGTTGCCAGTAGGGCCAGTCACCGGAACTGTGGAGGAAGTAGTAGTAGCACTAGCAGAAGACGCCGATGATGAGGATGAGACAGCCACACATTGGCATGAAGGGCACATGGTGAGAGTTGTGGGAGGGTTCATTTGCATGTAGAACTGTGGCGAAAGCTTGAGTGCCCTCAGCTCTTGCACTTCTTTCTGCAACCTCTTGTTCTCTTCTGTTAGATTCTCACAGCACTTTCTTAGCTGCTCACAGTCCACCTCTGTTTGCTTCAACTTAGTCCTGCATTTAAATTCATTTCAATCCCCTAGTGCATTAATACAAACTTGAAGCATTTACCAAATATGTACCCCCAAATAGCATAGTGCATAAATAGAAGTGATTCCTCATCAACCATTTTACCTTCCACATTATTTTAACTCAACTTTCACACATTTTCTTACTAAATTTACTCAGAAGAGTTTGGTGGACAGTTATAATGAGAGTGACATTTACTGCATGTAACAACAAGTTGCTCATATCATTGAATGCACACACTTGAGAACTGTGAAAGCAGTTTGGAATGTTACAGTGGAGCAAATGACAATTCCACCCTTGAGACAATGAAGAAATTTCTCACCTTGCCCTCCTGTTCTGAAACCAAACCTCCACTTGTCTTGCACTCAGGTTCAACTTCTGTGCCAACTCCTGCTTTTGCCTCTGAAAAAGAATAGGTTAAAACCATGAAGGCTACCAAAACACCCCCTATGTCGCCACTAAAATAACAGAAGTGCCACTCAAGAGTGTTCGAAATTACCGAATTGACACTAACCGTGTTGAGAGTGTGTTGGTCCTTGAACAAGTCCTCAAGCAGCAGAGACTGCTCCTTGGTGAGCCGGAGCTTCTTCTTCGACGTGTCGCCGCCGCCATTGCCGTCCTCGTCGTC
Source organism: Fragaria x ananassa (assembly GCA_034370585.1). Classification (NCBI taxonomy): domain Eukaryota; kingdom Viridiplantae; phylum Streptophyta; class Magnoliopsida; order Rosales; family Rosaceae; genus Fragaria; species Fragaria x ananassa. The sequence continues at coordinate 9,725,219 of CP139750.1, read as the reverse complement.
GCTCCCGCCGAGTGAGCACGACGTCCTCTCCGCCTCGTTCTCGTCGCCTCTCTCGCTCCTCTTCCCGCTCTGGCTCGACACCGTGCTGTTGGGAGACGACACGCCGTTTTCGTCGTCGAAATCCCCCACCGCCGCCGGAAGCTGGTTCACGTCGATTACTCGCCGAAACGACGTCGCATTTCGATCTGTAAATAACCAAAACCATGAGAAACAGATCTGGTTGGGGAAAAAATAAAGAAAAACAAATGTGAAAACATACCAGTGAATCCAAAAACTCGTTGAAGATTGAGGGTAGTGTCTGGAGGATTCTGCATGAGATTCAAGTGAAAAGAGGAGAAGGAAGAAGACTGGTTGGCTCCATAACGTAAACCTAGACCCAGACTCAAACCCAACTCATCATGCTTGTCACTCATTTTGTTTCTTTGTTACCCAGAATAGAGAGAATGGTGAGGAGGGTTGAAAATGGCTGGGGGTGTGGAGCAGAGGGGGTGTCTGTGACTCTGAGCCTTTGTGGGTTTTGCTTTTTGCAGTAAGAGGATGATGGGGCTATTATTAATTTATTATAGAAGAGATTCAGATACAGAGAGAGAGAGAGAGAGAGGAAAAACAGAGGGAGGGTGTAGAGATAATGATGACTTGGTAGGGTGTAGCAGAGGGAGGCTGACAAGGGAAGAGGCTATGGGGACTATTGGGGCTATTATGATAAAGGTGCTGATGGCTCTCTGTGAGTGTAGGCTTTAGCTTTTTGCTGCCCGATTCGTTTACCAATGATTTTAACCATGATTGGGGTTGTGGTCTAACTGTGGTCAAAAGGAGAGTTTGCTTCACTTGTGGTAAACCGTATATATGCTGGATCCCATTGGAAGGATGAGGGTAACTTTCACTAGTTCAATTGTTCTTCAGAAACATTTACATTGAGCATTTACTGTATTTGGTTGTTTCTTTGGAAACATTTATCTACTTCTATATGATAGAGAAGATGAAAGTTAGACGGTTAGAGAAGTCGTCTTTTTCTCTCTACTAGGGTTTTGTTAAGTGAGAAAGTGATCGAACGGGTGGCGGTAGCGGTTTCGCTCCGGTTGTTAGGTCGGCGCAAGCCAAGGACTAAAATTTCGCCGATCGTGGAAATTTTGACGGTCCAAAAAACGGATATTTCGATGGAAATTTCGAGGAAATATCGATTGCAGAAAAAAATGAGAAAATTGACGGAAATTAGTAGAAAAACATGGAAATTTTAAATGAAACTTTGAGAAATGTTTGTTATCTCAATTATCTATTATAATTGACAAAAAAATCTTGAATAAACATTAATCATAGTGAGTTTTAGTTATTTAAGGTGAATAACTACGTGCTGAAGTGTTGAACCAATGATAATTCTTAAATTTTTACTGTAAAGTTTATACATCTAATTTTTTTTTGATGGCTGGATACTCAAAGGGAGGCTAGGCCATCACGCCTTATATACATATGATACAACATGGAATTACATGAGTGGTTTAGAGCCACATAGAAGACCTATGAGGTACATAATTTTCACTATTGTCACGACCCTATTTTTCGAAAGATAATTTCAAAAAAAAATGGCATGATATATCCTAAAATATTAACATCCCAAAACCTGTTTCAACGAAACAAACAAGGAAAATAAACTCAATGCGTAAAGTAAATTTACACACAACCCCAAATTGAGTTAGATATTACATTTCCTTGTTTTACATAACTTTAGAACAAGAGAGGAAACGCTCATATGAGTTTAACAATTCATATCCCCATGAATATAAAAGAATATACAAACACACCCCAAACCCAACAAAAAACCCTGCCACTACGCCTCCATATCAACCCTGCTGATCCTCACCTGCAGGTCTAACCCCTACACCAAAAATATGGTGCACCGGGTTGTAAACAACAAACCCGGTAAGCTAAAAAGCTCGTATGAGTAAACTCAAAAATATCACAACATTTATCACATCCAATATTCATAAGAGAGATTGAATCAGTAATTTCAAAACCACACATCAAACACATTTCCAAAAGATGTACCCATGAGTCCCAGATATTTAATAAAATACCTCTCATAACCTACAACAACACTATGTGTACCCATGGGTCCCAGATACTATACAGTATCTCCCATGACCTACACTGACAGACGGACTAGAGCTCTATTCCTACCGTACCCAATCACCCGGCCAAAGGCTTGGGATCCCGGTTTGACTGTCTAACATCACCACAAAAAATGATAAATAGCATCTTTAACCGCAACCAATCACCCAAAAAGGGGCTTGGAACCCGGTTTGGCTATTTATCCAACAATCATAAAAATTTTCACAACATTATCCACAACAACACAAGATCACAATTATTATTCTCAACAACATAAAATATATCGCATCATTAATCACAACATCATAATATAAAGAAAACTTGTTTTTATCTTACCTATGAGCCGTTGGCGATCAAGCTCATGAAATTTTAAAACAATTTAAAAGCATAATATTAAAACCAACATCATCATCATTATCATTATATAACCACAATATCCTTAGGTTCAAAAGTGAACTTTGGTGAGATTTACTCACCTAGATATCCAGCTGCAATTTCCACAACCAAAATTAGCAAGCGAACACAACTTCACAACCACCTAAAAACACACAATTAAAACCTTAGTAACTAAAAATACTAAAGGCTAACACAAAACCCTCAACTAATCCCTTAAATCACGAGATGACAACTTTCCAGAGTTGTCGAACTTAGAGACCCACAAAGGCTGCCTCTAATCCTCCATTTCTAACTCAAACCTCCACCAAACCTAAAATCACATTTAACGTTCTAACATGCCAACACTTCTTAAAAACTAACCAAACTACCACTCAACAGGCTCACAGCAGTAAGGACTACCTAACACAGAAAACTAGGGCTGCAACTCAACCGGACGCGCCGCCACAGGCGGCGGCGAGTGGGCCTCACGCGCCACCCCAGACTTCCGAATTTGGGAAAACTCCCAACAGCAAAGTTGAAGCTTGAAGCAAGGGAAGCAACTTTCATACCTGAGACTTCGACCAAAAATGGCCGGAACTGGCCGGAAAACCGCCCGCACAGTGACCAGAAATTTCGAAGCCAAATCTGCAAAAACCGGCCTTAAACCTTAAAAACTTGCTTCAATCCAAGCCTAAACACTACCAGGGGAAGGAGAGGATCAAAACTCACCAAAGAAAGTACCCCGTCGCCGCCGTACACGGCGGTTCCGACCGGTGGCACCACAGCCCCTTTTTGCCGGCCAAAATGTCGTTTCCGGCGTCCTACTCCGAGCAGCAGCTGCCCAGCCTTGTAGAGGGCACTTGTGGGAGTCGAACGAGACCGGCGGCGGTCCAAATGGCGGTCGGACGGCAGAGCTAGCTCCGGCGGAAGTTTGGCGTGCGGTGAGTTCGGGAGAGAGAAAAGAGTGAAGGGAAAAAGAAGAGAGAAAGAAAAAGAAACAGTGAGGACGGGTGGGGTGTGTGAGGAGAGAGAGAGAGCTGCTTAAATGCTAGGGTTTCCAAAAAAAATAACCCACACACAATTTCCTACTCAAACACTTTCCACACCCGGAACCTAACTTCCTTTGACCACAACTTTCTCTCACAACTTCCGATTTAAGCGTGCCGCGTGTCTACGAACTCGTATCGACAAGCTCAACAACTTTCACGAAGGAAGTTTTTGAAGATAACTTACGGAAAATAAAGTCAACTTTTGGTCTATTAAAAATCAAGGCAACTTAAATAAACTCCCGAAACTTCAACTTCGCATAAACCCAAGAATTTTCATGAATAATCCTTCATTAACTAAAGGCATAATACAAGGAAAAATGATATGAAAATCTAGGGTATTACAACTATCTTCATCGTTTCTTTGTGTAGAATCTTCAGTATATTGTGAAGAGTAGTCATTAAATGATACCTCACCTTTGTAGTTTTGCATATATTGACTTACATGCCAACCATAAGGGTCAAGAGGGATTGACTGTGGATTTCCGTATTGGAAGTTGTAAGGATTGGGCAGCGCTTGACTTTGACCATAACCATAATCATTGGAAGATTGTACATCAGACTGTGACCATGACGTATCACTTGATTCAGTTGATTCAGTTGATTGCTTTCCTACTATGTTTTCGTCGGAAAATAATCCTGACGACACTTATACTTGGAGGTTGCGACCATTTGACCAAGCAAAAGACACGCCGCCTACCTAGAGCAATTAAGGCACATGAAGTGCATAGACCGGGACACGACTCTTCACTCCCTACCATAAGTTGACAGGGAATTATTGGTGGTATAAAACCGTTTTAGTTCTAAAACTAAAATGAAATAAAGCATAAAAGAAATATGGTAAACATATTTTAGGACCAGAGCCCAGGCCCAAGCCTAGGCCTTGACCCAATTACCACCAAGCGTAAAATAAAATCTCATACTGTAGATGTCGCCGCTCCGCCATCCCACAAGCGGAACCCTAGCAGTTCCACCTCCAGCCGCCAACTCACTGCCATGAACAAAGGCTGAACGACCCTCCTCCCATTTAACCCTAGCACGCCGGCGTAACCACGAAACTCTTCCTCTCTTGTGATCGGGTCTGGTTACCCCTGACCAGATCTGAGCATGCCAATCTGATCTGAGCACATCAACACCCGATCTCGCCTCCAAACCCTCGCCTCCGGCCATCGGTCTCATCCCACGAAGGTCGGCCATCGCCTCTACCTACCACTGAACCAGTACTGCCATTCCCTTACTGGACAACAAAGCGATCTGAAGAGCAAAACGAACACACCACAATCTTCAATTCAGCTGGGCATCCTCCTATCGAAGGACTAAAATGTCGATAATCATGGTAATATCGCTGATTCAAAAAAAGGAAATCTTGATAGATATATCGAAAAAATATCGATTATCGATGGAAATTTTACCAAAATTTGTATATTTGACTAAAAGTAAACTAAATATAAAATATCGGAAAGATATGAAAATTAATATCGGTGCTTGTAAAAAACGGAAATTTCGAGAAAATATCGAGGATATTATGGATATTTTAGTCCTTGGCGCAAGCGGTCCAGTACAGGTAGTATGGGTAGGACATTCGGGCAGTTTTGGTGGCGTAGAGGTAGGCTCTAGATTGTGTTTTGGTTAGGGTTGACATCGGAAGCTTTCAAGCATGTCGTCAAATTGGGTTGGTTTTGTTAGTAAGGCGTCGACGATGGTTGTAGTCATCGGGCGTGGTTTGGTAAGAGAGCTTGTCGATTTTCATCTGACCGATGGCTTGTGGTTTCGGTGGTACAAGACTGTATCTAGTCCATTTCGGGTTTGCGTTGGCGGCGGCTTCTTCGGTTAAGTCGTGTCGAATCTCTAGATGTCGACAACGAAGTCACTAGGGTATCCCAGATCTTTTTTTCTTTTTTTAATAAAAGGCTAGTGCAGTTGCTCTCATGCCACTATTAATGAAATTGTCGAATATAAGAGGTGGACATTTACCCTAAACCGTTATTACAAATACCTGAAATAAACATGTACTCAAGGCACCAACTAGCAAAAAGTACTCTAATAGATCAAAAGATAACTCAACTACTGCGAAACATAGTTACCAAAAACACTATTTTTCCATTATGTTGCTGCTAGAGAAAATATTTGACGACACTTCACGTCACCATGTCACTAGCCAGCAATGACCACTTTTGACAAAAAAGGAACTCGCTGTCTAGATGAAGCATACAACACACCTTATGGATTGCACACCAAGTCACAAAGTCCGACAAGGTCTACACTTCTAAGTTCTAACGCACGGATTTATTGCTCACAAAAAGCGCATCCTAATTAGATAACAAAAGTACATGAAAACATTTACAAAGACAAAACAAAACAAAAAACGTACGGAGGGGCCCAAGCCTAAGCGTTAACGAAGGAAGAAAGAAAATCATCTAGACCTCATTGTAGCCACCGCCAAGGGATCATCCACTAAGCCACCCTCCACTTTCACCGGAACACTACCGTCGTTACGCCATCTTGGTCGCTCCAAGGAGAAATGTCGCCCCTAACAAACCAACTCCTCATCCAACAAAATCATGGAAACAAAACAAATCGGATCAGTCTGATCTGATCCAAGCCAAGCCCCACAGTCTCAACTCCATAAACCCAGGCCTGCTCCCACAATGCATATGTTCGATCGACCAGCCTAGTGAGGCACAAACTAAAACCTGACCCCAAACTTGATCTTCCTCTTCTTTACAACCAACACGATCTATCTGAAACAATCTTTATCGAGGTAAACGTACCGCTGCATTCCAACGAGGCATGTCCGACGACAATGAAAGGGTTGTCCATCGAACAAGTGAAATATTCAACTTTTAACTAATTGTGAACAACCACTTTCTATTTCTTTAACCAGCCACCACAATACGTTATTTTGAAATATGATTTATTGATAAATAATAGATCAATAGCCAAATTAGGTAAGTCTACATACCTTACATTTGGGAGAAACATGAAAACTGAACTAACCAATGTAGTATGAAAGCTAATAAAACTCCACTACACTCACTGTTAAGCAAGCCTTCAAACGAGTGTCTACAACTCGCCTTCTATGATACTATGCATCTACTCATCTAATTCTGTCTAGCACGCAATTGTGTTACAGATGGATTTAGTTGTCTACATTAAAGACTCATACAACAATAAACACTAGCAAAGACAGAAATTAAAAGATTGTAACCTCTTTCCCTTCTTAGTTGGAGGTTATACTTCTCACAGCTTGATCCACAACTTGTCTTTCGAGGAAGTCTATCATGTTCCATTTGCGCAGAGTCCAGATAACCCACTCCCAGAATCTTGCCAATCCAAACAGCCTATATTCGAAAATAGAGTTATGCCCAAAAGCCTGAGGCCCCCTCCATATTGTGGCCAATACTGCCATCTCTAAACCCTATGCCGCTATCAACACCACCTCACCTTGAAACACTTGTGACCGAGGCTTGAAATCGCTAGCCCTCTAGGACCAAGGCCACGTTAGTCGCCAACACCTCCATTCCTTGAGCCACCTACGAACAAGTCCAACCCACCACTTGTAATCCGAAGGCCACCACCGACGCATATCACCAGCTCTGCGCCTTCGCCTCCATCTTCACCCAATTTGACGCAAAGATTCCGTAACTTTTTGTAAATTTTGTGGAATAACTTCCCAACCCTCCCACTTTATCTACATTTATGACAAGAATTATTTTCACAACGATACAATATGAGCAATTCGTAACAATACATATGTGCATAAATGCAACCAAAATGGGCAGGTAGTGCTAGCCTAATAGAAGAATGACAAAAGAAAAAAAGAAAAATCAGAACAAAAATAATAGTAATAGTAAGCCGCTGTTAAACCCCCAAAACCCCTCTCAAGTCTCAACTCTCGCCGTCTCTCTCTTTCTCTTCACAACTTCTTTCTCTCTTCCTCTCAACTCTCGCCGGCTCTGTATTTCATTTGTTCAGGCACTCCATTCCTTCACCGGAGCAATCCCCTGTTTTGGTTTCTGAAGAAGGCACAAAGGTAAGCTCAGTTATTTTCCTGACCTTCAATCTTCAAACTGAAGCTGTATTCGTGAAGCTAAATGCTTCAGGGCACTATATGTGTAAATATCCCAATCGTATAACCTAGTGTTTGAACTTGCAGAGCTTGAGTAGCTATGGGGGTGCCTTCAAAGCGGTCGAGAAAGGCGCCGGAGAGTGACAGTGATTTCGAGGACGATGGTGATTTGGATAGCCATGACCTAAATGTTAGTTTTATTTCTATTTATTGTTTTCGGGGTTTTGTAATCGTTTGAGTTTTGTTTTGGTGATTGTTTTGTTGAATTGATGGGTTGTTGTTGTAGATGGAGGAAGAAGAGGATGAATTTGAGGATGAGGGGGAAGAAGAATCGGATGACGAAGAAGAGGAGGATGGAGAAGAGGGGGAGGAGGAAGAAAATGGTGATAAAGATGCTGAGATGGAAGAACTTGAGAAAGAAGCTATGGATATTCGTCATGAACAGCAGTAAGATATATGCTTAACCAGCTTCTCTTTTCGCTTTAGGATTGGGTTGTAGATTTTGTGGCTATGTGTGAGTTGATATGGTAGTGGTTTATTGCATTGTTGTGTTTCAAATTTTCAAACTACAAGGGTGTTGATTTGTTAGTTTTGTCCATGAACAAAATGAGAAATACATATATCTGCGCTGATATATGGAGTTGATCTTGTTCATTTTCATTGATTTTTGTGTTTTTCAGAGACATTCTCAAGAATCTAAAGCATCACAAGGGTGAAGATATTCTTAAAGGTCAAGCACTGAAGAACCAAAAGGTGTGTTATTTGTACAAAATGGTTCATATTATGTGTGACCCAATTGTTCCTTAATGTTAGCAGAAAATTTAATGCTCCTTGTTTAAAATATTTGACAAATGGCTTTTAGATTGGTAACTGTTAGTTCTTGTTGGAGCATATTACCTTGCTTGTTGTTCATTTTGAATTTATTAAAATCTTGCCTTTTGTCTGAAGGTTATCTGGGACAAAACTCTTGAGTTCAGATTCTTGCTTCAGAAACCATTCTCAAGTTCAAATAGATTACCACAGGTTTGTTGTAGCAGGCTAATTTTCCATATTCTCCTAGCTATCTCCATTATGGTCATAACCTGAAATGTTGTCTGCAGGAACCAGTTTGGTCTCAATTCTGTGGATCACATGAGGACGTGAATGCAGCATACTCCGATCTAGTTGCATCATCAAAGAAGACTTTAAATTCTCTTCTAGAACTGCAAGAGGTATCTTTAGCTTTTACTAGTATGACTAGTATTATATGTACTTATACATTTTGATAATTTGTTCAACATTTTAATACGTCTTTACCACACTTTTTACAACATGTTTGTTGTTACAGGCTTTGGTTGAAAAGAACCCAGCTATCACACAAGATGCAACAAGTGGTATGTATATACAAGAAACAATTACATTACATTACTTTGTAATTCAAATTGATCATTCTCTGCGAAGGTTATTTACTATAATGTGGACTATTATTGACTTTGAGTGCTAACGACTAAGGGTGTCAATCAAGCGAAATGGATTTGGGTGGAGTATTCAGGCTTTTACTGACCTTAAGGATCATTTAAACATGAGTTTCAAACCGAAATGTTGGCGAGTTAGGCTAAACCCTGGATCAGCCAAAAGTTATATCTGTGCTGGTTCTCATCGAGTATAGGCTAACCCATTTAGTTTTTTGTGTAATAGATCTGGGAGATTGGTTATCTTTGACACTTGGTGACTTAAACTACAAACTGTAAGCTTGTAACCATCAATTTAATGCTAATCTTGAGACTTAATAAAGGCATAACTAATTTTGATTTGGCCTTCTTTGCATTGATCTGTGCCTACCCAAAAACATCCTGAATTTCAAATTGGCGTAAAAATTTCAACCCAGAAATCCTGCCAATATAAAAGTTAGCTTGAAAATGCAAGTCAAATTTTTGGTTTTGGGTTAGCTTAGTTTAATTGATAGCTCTAGTTACTATATTGAAATTTTCATTAAATTCAAATTGCCTATGTACATGTACTGCTTGCCCTAATATGTTTTCTGTTTTAAAGGTAACTCTGGACGATCTAAGCATTCAGAACCATCTAAGAACATTGGTGTTGACGGTGATGAGGATTGGTCAAGAATTTCTAACTTGCTTTCAAGGTACTCAAATCATACTGTATAATTTTTTCTCTTGAGCTTTTAACTACACTTGTCGATATTTTGATTTTTGATCCTCTGTCTAGTCCTAAATTTGATATGAAGTTTTGTTCTCAGTTCTGTTTTAATTTTTCCTGAAGTAGTTTTTATTGTTGCTTTTCAAATTCCAGTAATCAATAGACTTGATACACCATCTTATTTTTATACTCTGATGTTCCTGTAACTGTAACAAATGGAATGAGGGGTGTCCTCTTGCATTTGAAGTTGGTTGATTTTCTTAACAATTCCAATTACAGCAGTAAAGTAGATTTATGCTTTCAAAACTAGCCAGCAGAGTGGGACGTCAAATGCATATATATTATATACAGGCCTGTTCAGAGGCGGACGTCCACACAGCCCTTAAAGTGCGGATGTCTCTCCATTCTCCACCGGAAGGCTCCGACGACGGCACGCCTCCACCTTAGCGGACACCAGAGGCATCCCCGATCACTTTCTCTTGCCGGCGAGATCGATTTGAAGGTCTGGGCAGCAACCTCCACCCAAAACGTCAGACAAGATCGATCTCGGCTGCAAACTGGTATTCGGCGGACTTGCCGACAAGAGAAAGTGATTAGGGATGCCTCTGGTGTCCGCTCAGGTGGAGGCGCGCCGTAGTCGGAGCCGTCAGGTGGAGAATGGAGGGGCATCCGCACTTTAACATCCGCACTTTAAGGGTTGTGCGGATGTCCGCCTGTGAACACCTTTGTATATATATATAATCCTTTTCAAATAAGGATATCCTTACCTTAGTTAAGGTACGGATTTCCTTATTAGGCCCCACTTTTCGATCACATTTTCTCATCTTAACCGTTCAGTATCTAGGTATATATGAGTAGATCATCTCTACAAGTTTTCAATCAAATTGATAATCGTTAATGCATTCAAAATTGTGATTTAGAGTTAAAAGAACGTACGATTCAGGATGAACAGATTCGGTTCGTTCATTGATATAATACATTTTCGATACCTTAATGATTACCAAATTTGCAGAGATGATCAAGTCATGTATATCTAAATACTGAACGGCTATGATGAGAAAATATGGTCAAATTAAGGAAATCCATACCTTAATTAAGGTAAGGAGGTCCTTATTTGAAAAGGCCTATATATATTATATCTTCATTATTGTTGTAAAAGATTTAAAATCGAGATGTTAATCATGGCAGTCTCCTAGCAATAAGGATATTTGTTCATACTCAAAAGCTTCCTTTATTGTTTGCATTTAAAAAAATAATTCATTTTTAAGTTAAGCTGGCTAAGACCTTTTTATTGCATCTTGTAGAATGGCTACTTTTAGAAACAAAGAAATTGACAAATGGCAAACGAGGGCACAGGTCAACACAGGTGCTGCTTCTATTAAAGGCAGACTTCAAGCTTTTAATCAGGTTTGACCCTAGGATTGATTCATGCCATGCCTTTAAGTGAACTTGTGACTAGCTTTGCCAAATGTTCAACAACATTGATCTTCTTTTCCAATTGCAGAGTATTAGTCAACAAGTTGCTGCCTACATGAGAGATCCAAGCAGAATGGTTAGGCAGATGCAGATGAGGCAATCAGCAGTTGGTGTATTTGGGACTGTAAGATGTTAATCTCCCTTTATAAAGTAATTAGTGAATTTTCTATGACAGAATTGCACTTCCTCATTTAACAAGATGACTTCTCTCAGTTATGTACATTTACTGATACCTGACATGTTGCAGGTTCTTAAGGGGGAGGATACTCCAAAGGGAGAGGTAATTTACTCTAACGCGTATAATTCACTTAATCAACTATGTCCTACTTTCAAGACCCATTCTGTATATGGATTACGTCACAAGTAATCTCATAGATTTTTGAAATTTTCATGTGATAGTTTGATTTGCACCATTGTTTGGATAGAACCAGATTATAAAATTGATATCCTTGCTTGAATTCGTTTGAAAATAATATCACATTAACAAATTTGAGGGCTAGATTTTATTTCTGGATTTGCCCTGATATTGTCTTTTTCCTTTCACTCTATATAGTGACAAATGGTGCCCTCTTTGCATGAGGGCTGTTAGTTTTATAACCTTCATGGGTCAATATCATAAGATCCAATTCTAACTAATAGTTTTCAATTTAATCATTTGCCACTTTGACGTGAGCCTTTGTCTCATAGCATTGCATTTGAAAATTAGATAAATGTTGACTATAAATTTTTCTCTTTAAGGTCAATTGTTTTGAGAAAATGTATATCAAATTAGTCACATGTTCTCTTGAGTTGTTTTAACTACACTCTGGTGACAGGGGGAGTAAAATATGACCCTTACTGTTTTTAGATATTATGCAAAGTTGTGTACTGATTACATAAAATGGGTGATTTTATTCCTTTTATCGACAGGAATTGCAATCTGATGCTGCTGCACAAGCTGATGGTGACCCTGAACTTTTGGATGATTCGGAGTTTTACCAGCAATTACTAAAAGAATTTTTTGAGACAATTGACCCAACATCTTCTGGTAAAACTCTTGTAACATATATAATTATATATGCTGTTTACTAAATTGCTGCTTTAGATATGAAGAGTCGATGGACATAACAGTCCAACAATTTGCAATCCTTTAACCAACTTTAAAATCAGAGACAAGGGGCAGCCAATGTGGAGTTTCTGTATTTGTAGTGTCGAGGTCAATGCTGTCGGGATGTTACATTGAATCGGTTCTACTGATATTCAGTTGTTACCTCTAGTTTTCAAGTTCATACAAGTTCTCAAAATGGAACACGATAGCATAGTAGCTCCAAATATTTAATAAACAATAATTATTTTCAGTACAATTTACTGTGATATTAACCTTTACTAATTGTAATCCACAGAAACAGCCTTTTATTCTCTGAAAAAGATGCAGTCTAAGAAGAGGAAGATTGTTGATAGACGAGCCTCAAAGAGTCGAAAGATAAGGTAAACATAGTTTCTTTGCATTTCCCACCTGAATTTGCTGCAATTTTGTTATTGAATCTTGTGTTATTCACCGAGTGTATTTAGCCCAAACTATTGAACATTGCATTGTACTTTGGCAGGTATAATGTTCATGAGAAGATTGTAAATTTCATGGCTCCAGAGCCTAGGGTTCTTCCTCCTATGTTCCCTGACCTCAATTGTTTGTTCGGATTGAAGAACTCAAAACCAGCTTCTGTAGTACAGTAGTGGTAATTCATGCATGATTGAGTAAGCTTTATAGTCCTAAAATCTTCTTGTTATTTAACTGATTTGATATAATACTGAGTTCATATGTTATGTAAACTACACGAATTGTTCAATGTCAGCCATGTTTTTTGGGAAAACATATATTACAAGAGGAAGTTGCTTTTGCTTTGCTAACATTTTTACTTTGTTGGACAATACGAAACCTTTGATTCTGTAAAGCCTTCGATCAGGATTAGAAGTACAGTGGGTTATAATTGGATCAATTAAATGATGTGTTTATCATCTGTCCAATTGTTTGATAAACTGTCAAGTTGCACGAGAAGTTATCAATCTGTCATCAGATGAACTAAGTTAGTGTTATAAATTTAAATAATTATTGACTTTCAATCAAACAGTTGAAGCATAAACATATTAAGAGTTCTGATCATAATTTTTGAACGAGTTGAATCTTGTCTTTTAAACTTTGGGTCTGTGCAAATGGTCATATTGTATTACCTCCCAGCAGCTTCGGAAATCAAAGCCTCGTCCCTTAACTCCCTCAAATAGCCATTAAACGAAATCAGGAGTCTGAATCGATTTTCAGTCATGAGCCTTGAGCTTAACTATCTTCTCAATTAAGGTATTACCATTGAACAACAATGCCCCGTTCACTCACTGCAGCCTGAAGTTTTCACGGTTTCAGATATACCACAGGTGCCCTGGATGAGTATTTCTACCACAGAGCTGTTGAGGCACTTGCTCTTATAAACTTATGCATGGCCTAAATTTGCTCTTGGTGGTAGATTCCATTAAATGGAAATTTACTGTGATCTACATAATGAGCATAGTATTTATCTAAGTTCAGAGGGAGATCTAGTTGATAATGTGAGGCAAACGCTACCTCTTTTCCAGCGATGTTTGGGTGCTGGTACTGGTATTTTATTCTTAGATCAGACAACCCTTGAATTTGTATGTTCTTCGGCTACGAATACAATTTCACTTTCCGGTAAAGAAACCGAAACTAAAAATTAGCCGAGCGATAGTCGAGCAATTCAAATGTACATCAGAAGGAGAAATAAAGAAGGAAGAGAAGAATAAAATAAATTCACGTAGGAACCAAAGTGGACTCCATGTATATGTCTCTCGCGGAAAAGAACCAGCCAACAGATAGATATGTAATTAACTTGACAGCAGCGATGATGGGCACCTTCCACTTTCTGGGACACCGTTCACGGTCGTTTCTGCAGTCAGTGGCAACTTCAAACTTGTCATCTTCATCCCGTTGTTCTTCTTTATTGTCTAGAAAACGCATAAACAACAGTAAATGAAAGGAAGTGATCGAATCAACAGGCATGGATGCACAAGTTTCATGGCATGGGGCAATTACATTAGTTTAGATGAACAAATTAATTAATAACTCGTGCCACTCGATATATACCAGAAGGTCTAGTGGCATCCGTGAATAATTTGTATTCTTGATTTCAACACATGAGTCATGAACTAATGTATTGTAATTCTCGTTGCTTTTTTGCGTTCTATTCGAAATTAAAATAGTTGAAGTAAAATCAGAGCTTTGTTGTCTAAACACACCTGCATTAGTGACAGTTTTAGCTACATTTGTGTCGACATTAGAGTCCTCAAAACGATGAGCAACACTGATGGCAGCACAAAGGATGATAGCAGAAATGATGAGCACCTTCCACCTTCTGAGGCCCTGATCGCTGTTGTTGTTGCCGCCACCCCTCATTGCTGATGCTGGAATAGGATCATCCACTACTACTTCTTCATAATCTCCTCCTCTATCTGAAGAACACAAAAACAACAGGAAATGATAGCCAACGTTAACTTTATTATATTTTAAGGTAACAGTAACATATTTTAGTAAAAGACAATCCACATGCAGTCCATCTATATGCGTCCAAGTACTATATGAAGCAGCTTTCAACAACTTAATTGAATGAAAAAAAAAAAAAAAACTAAACTTGTGATGCAAGTTAATGGCAGTTTAATTTGTTGTCTTATGAATATTAGGAGAAGGTCAAATGAACAGACCTGCTCCCCTCAATGGCTCATCAGATGCTAACAAATCTCCACCATTGGTCTCTACTTGCTTCTCCTGCACAACCTGGATTCCCCACTCCTTAACCTGATACCTAAACCTGGCATGTTTTACCGAGAGTGAAACAGCAACTTGATCTCCACCCTTTACTTGATTCTGCATATTCCAATGGGATAACCATATCATGTCTTCTCCCTTGCCCGGAACACCATGATATACTGGTGCATAATGCCAGTTGTCACCATTGCTCTCATTTACGACGTTGATAGTTATTGAACCCTGGTCATTACTAGAAGAATATCTTTTATCCTCATTGTCAGAAACTGCATAGACAATGAAGATGTTAAACCCTGGGAATCTGGGATCATCATTAAGTGAAGATAAGGGCACAGTTAATGATATTGAGGAGGAGCCGTCAATTGATCTATGGCTAAATTGTCCTGGAACCTCATTCCCAGGAAGAAATGTGCTGAACATATTTATCTTTCTTCCTCGAAAAAAATACGAGCTTGTACAATCATACTCATGCAGTCCCTGTATCAGATCATAAAATTATTAGGTACACTCTTTCATGTTATCATGAGAAAGGAGAAGGAGAAGGAGCTATAGAGGCACCTGGATTCCACCCTGATGGATTATATCGTAACCTTGATATGGTATGCACATCCGAACCTCTGGTATATTTTCGAAGTCCAATTTTCTCAAGCCCAGAAAATTAAGAATCTCAACATCAACACTACTAATCGGTTCCAACTTATATTTGTATTCCCACTCAACTAGGCTGTGGTTCCTACCACTCACGTCAGGCCCGGCACACCAACTTGACTGGTATGTTATTCTTTCCAATGCTGTGCAACCGGATACATCCAACATGTGGTCTAATTTTGGTAGCTCTACAAGGGATTTGAGGCTCAAACAGTTCTCGAGAGAGAGTCTTTCTAGCCTTGTCAGACCCTTGACGCAATTTGGGAGGCCAGAAATTGGATTCTCACTTAGATTTAAAGTTTTTAATAAGGATAGGCTAGCAAAATCGACAGGAAAAGCTTCATCAGTGAGATTGCACCCGCTAAGACTTAAAGATAATAAAGAGCATGGTAAATAAGTCCCTGATTTGACCTCCACACTGAGTGTGAATAATCGATTCATTGGAATTCTATCCAGTTCAAGCACTTTCAGCGACTCCATGCTCCTGATCATCTCTATGGAAGAGTTGTTAAGATTTGAGCAGCCAGATATAGTAAGTGTGTCGAGTAGCTTTAGCATACCAATTGTCTTTGGGAGCCTCCTAAGACTTCTGCAATCTTTCATATTCAAATAAACTAGTCTGTCTAGGTTTCCAATGGATTCATGGACATCAATCAAGCCTTCACAATCCATGAGAGTCAGTTTCTCTAAACTGGGACAATGAGAGAAGTCGACGGTTGCAATAAGGCCATGAGAATGACTGAGATCAAGGATCTTCAAGGATGGAAAACACTGTAAATGGAGACAGGAATAACAAATAATTAGCAATAATGTTAATTGTGGTAGATGCATTAAGCACCCCTAATTATTTCAGATCCATATATATGGAAACCTAAAATATAGAGAAAAGAAAAGAGAGAAAGTTCAAGAGAATAGAGCAACAATACCTTCGTTCCGTTCAAGATTTGTCTCAAGCTGCTATACTGCATTTCCAGAACAACTAGGTTCTCCAAATGAAAATCATTTGGTATAGAATCCAAAGGAAATGCAATCCAACACAACATTCTCAATCCTGTAGGAATTTCTTCATAGCGTCCAGTGAGTTTCACATGACTAAGCCGGAGCAGTCTTAGTTTGTGCATCCTCGCAAATGCATTGGTTTCCAAGATGATCTCATTCAAATTCTTTGAAGGAGTAGTGACTCCCAGGTGCCTTTGCATGTTCAATTCAAGGCCTTCAATTTTTTTTGTACCCTAAGAGCAAAATAGGAGATATAAGTTACACAAAAAGAAACAACGAAGTATTCACATAAACAACAAAGTGAATTGATGTTGCTTACATTCTTTTCTTTCAATACTTTGAAAGATTCATTGTGATGCCATAATCTACTATGCTTCCGAGGCTCCGAGGCTGCTAGGCGAACAATTCCTCTTCCCATATCACGAACCATGTCATGCATCACCAGCTTGTTATTGGCGCCAATTCCTACTAAGCATCTATCAATGAGATTTATGATGCCAATAGTTGTGTAGAACTCACATCCATCTAGTACGTCAACTGTGTAATCTTTCTCATTTCCAATAAAGAAACAAGCGATGTGGAGGAACACTTCCTGGTCGTGTTTATCCAGTGCATCAAAACTCATTCTGAGTTTATGCACGATTTCACTATTCGGGATAGATTCTACTTTTCTTAATGCACTCTCCCATACAGCTACATCTTCCCCGAATAGGGAAGAACCCAAAACTCGAAGAGCTAATGGCAGCCCGGCACAGTGGCGTACAAATTTTTCAGTCAGTTCCATGTAGCCTTCAATAGGATGTTCTTGTCGAAAAGCATGCAAACTGAAGAGCGTCAGTGATTCACTTTCATTCAAAGCTCGAACATAATGCACCTTAGTAATTCCTTGAGCCTTTAATACCCATGCACGCCTGGTTGTTATGATGATTTTACTTCCTTTATGGAATCGATCTCTCATCGTAAGTAATGCATCAAACTGATCCATATGATCCACATCATCGAGAACAAGAAGAATTCTTTTACAGCTTATGGCATCTTCCATCGCAGATTTTCCTTCGCTAGAATTTCGTATCCTTACTTCTCTTCCTTTCAAAATATCATGAAGGAGCTGTTTTTGTAATTTAACTATGCCATTGATTTGTTCTGAGGTTTGTCTGATATTTTCAATGAAGCTGCTTCCTTCGAAATTTCTGAAGTTTGAATTATAGACATGTTTTGCAACTGTCGTCTTCCCTATTCCAGACATCCCAAAAATTACATGTATGCCGACATCATTTGGTCCATCTTGTATCCATCGATTAATCTTGTTGGCTCGAGCATGAATTCCAATCAGGTTAGAGCCAACGCTTACTGGTACTGTACGACTAAGCTTGTCACCTATCTCTTTAACAATAGATTTGATAAATTTTGACTCGTACCTGGAAAGTTTGGACACACAAATGAAACTAATATTAGTCATTTTTCTGGGTGAAATAGATTTAATCAAACAGGTCGTTTTACTAAATACTTCAAACAATGCATATCTATTGTGAAAACTAGCATCATACATGTGCAATGCACGTTAGATTGATGAAGGCAGTTCATGTTTACTATATATTTTTTTCTTTTCTTTAAATTAGATCTATAAGTTGTTACTCTATTTTTGCATGATTTCTATTTAAATTGTATCTTGAGCAATCTATATTTTGGTGAAGCTTCATTTTATCGGTATGTAGACATGTATATAGATCTGTTCTAGGATATTCTATATCTTTCTAGATATTCTTTATGTGTGTCTTGGCCTTATGCCAATAGGATATGTAGTTTGACTATATCAATGCATTCATTATTCTTACCTAATTGGTATTGTGTAATTCCAATGAATAATACACACATCTTTCACGATTCTCTATTCATAAATTACTTTCACTTCATTACGTTATCAGCACTTGGCTCAACTCTTGAGCTAATATTTTTCCCAAACCCTAAAACCAAAACCGAAGCTCTCGGCCCTGCCTCGGCCGCCGCCGCACCCGTTATTTTTCGGCCGCCGCTTCCTGGCCGTCCGCTCCAGTTCTTTCTTCTCATCCGATCAAGTATTCAAGTTTTTTTACGGTATGATTACCTTACAACCCTAAAACTCTTCAAAGTTCAATAACCTCGGGGGAGATATTGTGCTTTCTCCATTTCTTCTACTCCATTCTATGCTTGGGTCGGTGTATTTGCAGGTTTAAAATCCCGGTTGTCCTCTCCGGGTCCAAAGTTGTGTTTGATCAACTTTGGTTATTTCTTTTTGAAGGTGTGTTTGATCATATTCACACAAGTTTTCCGGGTCGTGTTTGATCGACTCTGGACACTTAGGGTTGTGTTTGATCAACCCTAGATAGACAAACCAAATATAAAAGCATCGTATTTGAGTATCCTTTTTTGGGTCTCAGTAGAAAACTAATACGACTTGTTCTCTCTTGTATGCAAATGGACAGAGGCATCGAATTCGACATCCTCGATGCCCATGTTACCGAGTACCATCGCTGAGTCTCGGATATAGAGCAGACCTTCATTGCTAAGGATCTGACCAAGACCATATTCCCCGATCCAACTCAGGAATTGCCTCTCAAGAGAACAAAATCTCAGGCGCTCATGTTCCTTCGTAAGCATATCGATCCCACACTGCGCATGCAGTATCAATTAAAGCATGATCCAAAAGATCTGTGGGATGCACTCGCCGAACGCTTCGGCAATATCCATTCAACCTTGCTCCCAGAACTAATTGCTCGCTGGGATGCAATCCGAATTTTGGATTACAAGAAGGTTGATGACTTCAACAAGGATATGCTTTGCCTACAAGCTCAACTGAGTTCATGTGGAGTCGAGAAAAGTGATGCCGACATGATCGAAAAGACTTTCTCGACCTTCCCTTCAGCTGCTAAGATCCTAATGAACCAGTATCGACTTGAGTTCTAAAATAAAAGGATTACAACATTTAGTGGTTTGATGACGCAACTCCTTATGGAAGAAAAGAACAACATGATCAATGATCAACATAATTTGCGTCCTGTAGGCACCCGGAAAATTCCGGAATCTAATTACAACAGCAAACGGAGTCAGAAGGCTCCGAAACGCAAGGATCAAAATCGGAATGAACCTTACGCACGTAGGAATCAGTACCATCGTGCCTCTGGTTACCGGGGACAAGGTAGTGGCTTTAGCAACCGTACCAACTCATGGCATCGAGACACCGATTCCGTCGGCCCCAAGGGCTACGCTGCTCCTCCTCGGAAGCAGCATGTTCGCTCTTCTTCTGCCTCTGATGGTCAATGCAACAGATGTGGGTCTAAGGACCACTAGTCTAAAAGCTGTCGCGCTTCTGCAAATATTGTTGCCGCATACAAGAAATACAAGGAATTGATGGAAGTCAATTCCACTGAAAACAATGGAATTGATCATAAGGTCACCGGCCTTCAGGGTCGCAAACCCCAATGAACAATGTTCTGACTTTGACGTCACTAGCTAAATTGTTTTCCCTTTTACAAGTCATGATGTAATAAGGCATCATTAGCATGCCATGCTTAGTTTTCCTCTCAATTGTTTTTGAGACCCTTATGTATTCTTTTCAGCGCATTAATGGAAGTCTATTTCTTTCTGATTTTTTTTTGTCTCTACATGGTTCGAATTGATTTACATCTACCTTAGAAAACATGGCATCAATGCTGTTTTTTGGTCTCTCCCTCAGAGGAGGTGATGTACGGCGCCATGACTCTCAAGGAGAGTTACTAACGTGTTTTCTGGTTCAAGTCTTTTACTCTATAATGGATTTTCCATCATCAATTGTTCAACTAGGCTCATCCAAGTTAGTATGATGTCTTAGAACTGTCCGAAATTAAGGAGCTAGTGGTTTTAAGTGTGCCTCGCACTACCGACCCTCCACGAACATGCCTAGTCATACTTAATTTGGAGTTACCGAAAGCTTTTGATTTTGGATACCCCTTACGCTATTACTCCAAATTGCCGTCTTGTAAAAAACGTTAAAGACTTGACTAAACCGGATCATCATCTAATCCTCTAGGTTCTCTAACCTTGAATTTTATCATCAACACGTCCCTGTGGCTGAGCATACACCTCCATGCCGCCAGCATGCTTCAAAAGCTTCGCTAATGCCAAATCTGCGAAAAACAGTAATCTGTCCTCCCTGGACAGTCACTTAGTTTGAGCTTTGTGAACAGCTCCGGACGAGCCAGACAGTAAGCTTTATATCATTAGAAAGCTCTATGTGTCTAGTTTTGAGAACATTTTGCGGTTCGTCCATATATATTTTAACGAAGGAGTTATGACTGTTTTAGTGTGCAAAGGTCATTCTGCGCGAGAAATTTTCGGCACTCTCGAGATTGTTGCTACTTTTAGCTTTTTCAATCTTTCTAAAATGGCTCAATGTCGACCTATTTACTCATATATCTACTCTCTTTTGTAGGTATGTCTCTTGGAGAGATCGAGTGCCTCGCAGATAGTCGATCAACCCACACCATTCTAAGGAACCGGCAACTATTTCTTGAGTTAGTGCCTTGTAAATCATCTGTGACGACAATGATTGGATGTTCTCATGTGATCCTCGGGCGTGCAACTGCTTGCTTCTTTCTACCTCATGGAACTATGATCCATGTCACGGATGCTCTTTATGCCCCAAAAGGGCACCAAACCTTGTTGAGCTTTAAGGATATTCACGCTAATGGCTTTCACTTGGAAACTCATTGTGAAGATGAAACTGAGTTCTTGTGTATAACTTCTCATGAATACGGACGTAAATGTATATTGGAGAAACTTCTGAGTCAATATAGTGATCTTTACCTCACTACGATTGGGATTATCGAATCCCATGTAGTCGCCAAACAGGATCTTTGGGACTCTGACTCATACAAGCTTTGGCATGATCGACTTGGTCATCCCGGAAGGGACATGATGATCCGAATTCTGCGTAATTCTCATGGACATCCCTTCTTCAGATCAAAACGAAAACATTTGGGATATGATATCACTTTGAATCATAGTGGTGACACCTCAAATGGTCATCACGGCCCACAGGGGACTTTGACGTCTCCCGGGCACGGCACCAACTTCTTGGCTGCTGCTCGGCCGATCTCTCAAGCAATTGAGGCACGCCGTTCTTCCCTTGATGTGTCATTGACTCTTTCAAATGCTCATCATTCGTTTTGCAAAGCTTGCTCTTTAGCAAAAGTAGTATCGAGACCGTCTTACTCTAAAGATAACATCGAGAACATTCCATTTCTACATCGTATCCAAGGTGATATTTGTAGACCCATCCATCTAGAATGTGGACCATTTCGATACTTTATGGTTCTAGTGGATGCTTTAACGCGTTGGACTCATGTCGCGCTCTTGTCCACACGTAATGCTGCATTTCCAAAACTCCTAGCACAAATTATTAAACTCCGGGCTCATCACCCGGATTATCCAATCAAGTCAATTCGACTGGATAACGCTGGAGAATTTACATCAAAGACTTTTGATGACTATTGCATGTCTATCGAGATTGAAGTTTAGCATCTTGTACCCCATGTTGAAACGCAAAACGGTCTGGCTGAAGCTACGATTAAGCGGCTTCAGCTTATTGCTCGAGCGTTGGTAATGCGCACCAACCTCCCAATTGCGTCATGGGGCTATGCAATATTATATGCAGCCTTACTTATTCGTTTCAAACCCACTACCAAACAACCATTTAGTGCATACCAGTTGGTCACTAGATATGAGCCTAACATTTCACATCTACGCATTTTCGATTGTTCGGTTTATGTGCCAATTACGTCTCCACTGCGTTCTAAAATGGGTCCTCAGAGACGATAAGGTATCTACGTTGGTTATGAATCTCCAACGATTATCAGATACCTCAAGCCATTAACAGGTGATCTTTTTACCGCAAGATCTGCGGATTGTCACTTTGATGAGACATTCTTCCCGTCGTTAGGGGGAGCTACGAACAAACATGTTCATGTGGAACAACATGAATTGTCATGGTTTGTCCCCACTCTGTCTCATTACGATCCCCGCACCTCACAGACTGAAAGTGAAGTTAAACGTATTCTCGAACTTCAGAAAGTAGCAGATACAATGCCTGACTCTTTCTCCGAGATTACGAAAGTGACAAGATCAGATATATCAGCTGCAAATGTTCCTGCTAGGCTCGAAGTCCCTAGAAAGGGCACGGCCATCCCCAGGCTTGGTACTACAGCCGGTGCAGCCCATAGTGGGGGGATGGAGGCCGTGGCTCCCCAAAGGAAAATGGGGAGGCCACCTGGTTCAGTTAACACGCGTCTGAGAAAGAAACGGACTGACAAGGCACAAATCAATACTTTGATCATCGATGTTGAGAATCATTCTCACGAGATCATCTCTGATTACAGTTATGTCCACGAATTGATGTTAGAATCCATGGGGGACGCCTCAGGATCAATGTCAATATCAGAGAATATAGAGATCTCTATGGGTTATGATACCACTTATGAATTGATGAACTGGTCATCAACCCATGTCGATGATATATTTGCTTATTCCATGGCTCATGAAATCATTGAGCAAGATGACATCGAACCACGCTCTGTTGCAGAATGTCAAAACAGAGCAGATTGGCTTAAATGGAAAGTTGTAATCCAGGCAATATTAGACTCTCTAACAAAGAGACAGGTCTTCAGTCCAGTAGTGCTAACTCCGCCGAGTGTAAAGCCTGTTGGACATAAATGAGTTTTTGTTAGAAAGTGTAATGAGAAAAATGAGGTACTTCGGTATAAGGCATGCCTTGTGGCGCAAGGTTTCTCACAACGCCCTGGGATTGATTACGAAGAGACTTACTCTCCGGTCATGGACGTCATAACTTTCCGCTACTTAGTCAGTTTGGTAGTGTCCGAAAAACTTGACATGCAACTCATGGATGTGGTTATGGCATATCTCTATGGGGATTTGGATTCAAAGTGCCCGATGGCATTACGTTACCTAAATCAAGTGACTCTAAACCATAGAGTGCGTATGCTATAAGGTTGCAACGCTCACTTTACAGATTAAAGCAATCCGAACGAATGTTGTATACTCGTCTAAGTGACTACTTAATTAGGAAGGGATATAAGAACGATGAACTATTCCCGTGCGTGTTCATAAAGAAGACAAGTTTCGGATTTGCAATAGTGGTCGTTTATGTCGATGACATGAACATTATCGGTACTCTTGATGAAATCAAAGAGACCGCGACTTATCTGAAATCCGAGTTTGAGATGAAAGATCTTGGGAAGACTCGTTTCTGCTTAGGTCTTGAACTAGAGCACCGAGTCTGTGGAATTCTTATCCATCAGTCTGCATATGTCCAAAAGATGCTCAGGCGATTTAATATGGACAAAATGCACCCTGTTAGCACTCCCATGATTGGTCGAAGTCTGGATATAACTAAAGATCCATTCCGTCCAAAAGAGGACGATGAAGAGGTCTTGAGCGCAGAGGTTCCATACCTTAGTGTAATAGGCGCATTATTGTACTTAGCTCAATGCACTCGACCAGACATTGCATTCTCAGTCAACTTGTTAGCTAGATTTAGCTCAGCGCCAACCCAACGTCATTGGATCGGAGTCAAGAATATCTTTCAATATCTTAAGGGTACCGTTGACTTGGGACTGTTCTTTCCCTACACTGATTCAAAAAGGACAGAAGATGGTCTTATGGCTCATGGAAGACACGGCACCGATCCACCAAGGGACCGGACCGCCGCCATGGACGCCGCCGGCACGACTGCTGGACACGGGTCCAATGCCGAGCATGCCACCACCGCCTTGTCCTATGCCAACACACCCAATAATACATTGGTGGGTTTTGCCGACGCAGGATATTTATCTGATCCTCATAAAGGACGTTCTCAAACTGGTTATGTGTTCACCATTGGGAATACGACGATATTTTGGAGGTCTACTAAGCAGACTCTAGTGGCGACATCTTCGAATCATGCAAAGATTATAGCTTTGCATGAAGCTGTTCGGGAATGTGTTTGGTTGAGATCAATCATTAAACACATTAGAGGGACTAGTGGATTAAATTCTACAACTTATAGACCTACATGCATTTATGAGGACAATGCAGCTTGTATTGAGCAAATGAAGTTAGGTTACATCAAAGGTGATAATACAAAGCACATTTCACCTAAGTTCTTCTACAACCAACAACAACAGGCGTTTCTTAACATTCAAGTAGTGAACCAAGTTAGTTCTGAAGGAAATACAGCAAACTTATTTATCAAGTCCTTACCTAAGTCTACTTTTGAGAAACATGTAAGAGGTATAGGTATGCGTCGGCTATCAAGTCTCCCTGAATAATGTTCACATCAGGGGGAGTATCATCTCAATGAAGTAGGCTGGTATGTTATACTCTTTTTCTCCTACGATCAAGGTTCAGTTTTTCTCCTACAGGGTTTTTGTGACTTGACGAGGTTTTTGATGAGGCAACAGATCAGCATCATCGACATATTAGCGCGCGGCACAAGGGGAGTGTTCTATATCTTTCTAGATATTTCTTATGTGTGTCTTGGCCTTATGCCAATAGGATATGTAGTTTGACTAGATCTATGTATTCATTATTCTTACCTAATTGGTATTGTGTAATTCCCTATATAAAAGGCTTCTATCAATGAATAATATACACATCTTTCACGATTCTTTATTCTTAAATTACTTTCACTTCATTAAGAACTTGATATTCCTCATTGTTTTGGCGACCGGATCGAGCTGCTTAAGATTATGAGAAATATATTATATGTGTATTATTCGAATTATATATAATGTTCAAAATAAGTTTTAAAAATAGGCAATAATTCATGTGTAACGGTTGGTGGCGGCTCCCAAATATGAAAAATGGAACTATTTTTGAAAAACTAATTTGGTTCGGGTAGTAAAATAAAATGAAACTGACAAGAAATTTAACAATAAATGAATTTAACAATAAAGTGAAAGAAGGCAAGGCTCATATCTGAAAATGAAAATAATTATTAATTACCCATCATCTTGGTTCCTCAAGACCATCCCTCCAAGATCTGCAACTTTTGTAAGTGCGTCCTTCCACTCTTTAACCTTGTTCGAAGGTTGAGTGTTTTGGTGTCTGCCGAATGCCTCCCCAAAACTGCCCGTCTGCTTCCTCACTTGGGATGGATCCACATTGTAGAAGACTGGTAAAACTACATGATCTGAGGTCCTCTTGCGTTCAAGTATCATCAGCAGCTCGTTTAGGCACCAGCTCGAAGAAGCGTAATCACTTGAGAAGACAATAACAGAACTTCTTGACTGCTGAATGGCTTTCTCAAAGCCTGGATTAATATCTTCTCCTTTCTCAAGTTCATCGTCATCTCGGAAAGTGCGAAAGCCTTGATCCTTGAAGGCTGTGTAGAGGTGGTCGGTGAAAGTCTTCCGCGTATCTTCACCTCTGAAACTCAAGAACACATGATACCTACAATCATACTTATTAGAAGAGGAGCTGTCTTGAGCCATGGATCAACTCAGGAATGATCAATGGCCAAATGAAAGTTAAGATACAGAGCTAGCTAGACTCGCAAATGGAGTAGTTGTCTTCTTGTTCTAGTGGCTGGTGATGAGCTAAAATATATAGTGGCCAACTGGGCATGGCGGTGATAATTGTGAGTTGACTTTGTTTTTTTTGTTTTTTTTTGAAGGGTGTTATTTAATTTTCTAAGACACTAAGACGATACAAGTAGTGCGGAATTCCTGGAAAGCTACGCGCACAGCAGTTTCTCTTTGTCCATTAGTTAACCTTCTGAAGAGATTGAGTGATGGCACAAAAACTGGCCTAGTCTTTTGGGTACGTATTAGACTATTATTAGTGTTACAACGATGCCCTAGAATTATTGTTAATCAAATGCATGCATGTTTAAGCAAATTAAACATAGTTCACTGACTTGCTACTCTTTAACCTAATTAATATTGGTGCATGCAGCAAGTTTTGGCTCGAGTATAGAAGGCATATATAGCGACGTAAAAATTGATTAAGCATAAAAGTCATTGAAGGTGAATTTTAGCATCAATTTTTTTTTTTTTTATCAAGACGTCATGATAAATATTTTGACGGTAGTAGAAAAACAATATGAACAAAATCTGCCCTTGCAGGCTACGTCAGATTAGAACCATGCAAAACTGCCTAAACAATCTTTATGCTGCAAACCCTAGAGTGAAGCTCAGCTAACAACCAAAGACAATATTAAGGAAAACCTAACTTATTCAAATCACCGAAGACCACCTTACGCGCGCAGAGGGTTTAAGCTATCAGAAAAAGACAAAAGATGCCAAACATCTATGGCATCCCAACTTAATTAATGCAGCAACGACAACCCAACTTGATGCATCGACTGTTTTAAGGCCCAGAGCCTAAATCCCACACAAGAACCCTAGCAGTGTAGGCCCAAAGCCCAAATAAGTGTTTAGCAACAATCTGCCACCAAAATATGTTGACTTGTCACCAACAGCCTCCATACATTTCTTCATTTCTGATTCGAACCAACCCGTGACCTGCCGGATCATGAATAACTCGATCCAAATCTGTATCCGACAAGTTAATGGATACCCGATCCGTTAATCCGATCCGTTTATAATAATATTTTTCTTAAATTTTAAATAATAATTTAATATTTTATCATAATACCTCATAAAACACGGATGAAATATTATAAAAAAATTAAGATTCTCATCAAAAGTTGATTTAAATGACCAAAATATTCCTTAAACGATATTAATATAACCAAAATACACCTCTAATACTCTTTTAGATAATAATTCTCAAAAGAGAATTATTATATCATATTTAATATTTTATAAAGTATTATTATATTTCATAAAAATAATAGTTAATAATTTTAAGACGGACCGGGTCATTAACGGATTGGATCAACCTAAATCTGTATCCGATCTGTTTAATAAACGGGTTAACGGATCCAGATCATTAACGGATCACTTAATCACAATTTTGATCTAAACCCGTTTAAAAACCACAGATCCGGCCGTAGCAAATCCAGATCAAGACCCGACCGGTTTACAAGTCTACCAATGATGCAAACCAAAAGACGAGGAAAAATCACATACCCATAAGCTTGGTTCTGTAATACCATCCCAGCTAGATCAGCAACTTGGTTTAGTGCTTCCCTCCATTCTTTCACCTTGTTCTTTGACTTCGTCTTTTGGTATTTAGCAAGTGCTTTTGCAAAACTTCCCGTCTGCTTCCTCACCTGAGATGGGTCGACGTCGTAGAAAACCGGTAAAACTATATGATCGGAGGACACCCTCTTGCGTTCAAGGATCATTACTAGCTCGTCAAGACACCATTTCGAAAAAGCAAAGTCCTTTGAGAACACAATAACAGAACTTCTTGACTGTCGAATGGCTCTCTCAATTCCTGGGTTGATACCTTCCCCTCTCTCGAGTTCGTCATCGTCTCGGAAAGTTCGGAAGCGGGCGTTGACAAGGGCAGTGTAGAGGTGGTCACTGAAGGTCTTTCGAGTGTCTTTCCCTCTGAAACTCAAGAACACATGATACCTACATGGAGAAGTAGTATTGGAAGAGGAGGAATTTTGGGCTGCATATCTGACAAGAGCCATTGATGATCACCTGGCTTGTAAAGAGTAAACCTATAGAGATACACAGTGAGATACATATACCCCTTTGTGTACCTCTAGAGCTTTAGTAAACCAAATACTGCTTGAGGTTCAGAAAAAGATTCCATTCCCACTTGATATTTACTTACAAGAAAACAAAGAGATAAATAAGAGTTTTGATGCGTAGAACTAATATAGTCCCACATTAATTCCAGACTACAGTTTATAAATACATGATATGAAGTCATGAACCATATGAGAACTAAATGCAACAATCAAAGTCGGGATCATGTACAGTAAAGATTGAGGATGAAGTTTTTTCTCCTCTTCTCTGGCATTCCCACAAACAGCTTTCTCCA
This sequence comes from Fragaria x ananassa, assembly GCA_034370585.1. NCBI lineage: Eukaryota > Viridiplantae > Streptophyta > Magnoliopsida > Rosales > Rosaceae > Fragaria > Fragaria x ananassa. The sequence continues at coordinate 9,696,580 of CP139750.1, read as the reverse complement.
AGTAGGATCCCCGCGGAAGAGCTTCAAGGCTTTTGAGTAACTGTCATCATCAATTTCGTCCATCTTGTTCAAAATTCCAAAACATTGCATCAAGTATTCTTCATCGCTAACCTCCTTTGAAGTTGATTGGACCTCATCATTAGCACGCAGGGGTGCAGAATCGGTAAACCTTTGCTCTTGAGCTACTTCATGTCTCTTCTTTGAACTTTCACCATGCACATTGGTAAAGGAGAGCTTTCTCTTTTCACTACTTTTCTCAGTATTGGTGGATACACTTTGATTTCCATGCCCTTCAGCATTATCAACCTCAACTTCTACGTTTCTTCCAACATTACCTCCAACATCATCCTCATCATTAGCATCAACATTATCATTATAACAAGCATAATCATCATGAACATTATAATCAACATCATTATCATCATCACCAATCCCATTATCATCAACATCATCCTCTTCCTCATCATACTCAGAATCCTTTTTTGTTGATTCTACTGGCATCTAGACAACAAAACAAGAAATATTAAAATCATGAATAAGTAAACCAAGAATAACAGAAATACTGCTTACTGAAGATGGACTGCTAAATTTCCAAGCTTTGTGCCGTGTCTGTGTGTCCGTCCTTAAAAGGATGACCTAAAATGTGAGTGATTTTGATCACTGGATGTTTTTATTTAAGTGAGGGCGATTGCACTTTATGTATATACATATAGTCCCAAGACTCCCAATTCAAGATACAATCTGTTTTATTTCCCTCATCCAACAAACTCGAAATACATTTCAATCAGTAGAAACCTACATCTTTTAGGTTTTTTGTTGTTGTTGTGAATTATCAAATGAAAAGACAATGCAGCATCTACATGGCTTTGCAATGCACAAATCACATCAACTAATAACAGAAAAAGAAATCAATTGATTACCATTGCATTGATACTAATCAATTGATTGATTAACAAACGATCTACAATGATGCAGATAGTTTTCCAAAAGATATTTTAGCCTCCTTTTTTTTGTATGTTTTACTTGTGTGACAACTGATCACGACATTGTATGCAGAATGCATCCAAACTACAAAACCAGCAGCACCTATTGACTAAGTACAAATGCATATGTCCAGAAATCCATAATCTAGAAAGTAGAAAACATTTGAATTGTCATTACTGTAATACCAGTATTCTTTAAAACATGCAATGAATTATTGCATTCTCTTATATTATCGATGCCTCTGAATCATGTCATCTCATTCATTACTTTCTCATTCAGAACATAATGATTAATGACCATATCATTGACAATTGCATCACACATGCAAAAACAAGACAGATGTTAAGTGAAGCTACTATCTTCTCAAGCCGTAACAACATAGGGAAACAAATATTGCAGACTTTAGCAACGAACCCACAAGAAACAGGATTTACTCATATTACCTCTTGTGCAACTGCTATAAGTTTCAGGTAGGGAGGTGAACTCTCAAGATGATCATATTCTTGCTTATTTCGGTTAGCAGAGTTTATCTTGCAACGTTTCTGCTTGGAAAACATACCACATGCGTGATTAGCTTGCATAGATAATCAACAACAAATTGTTCAGAAGAGTAATGTAATTAACTGATATACCTGATAGTCCTCATCTGTGAATAATTCATCACACAGCCACTCCCATTCAGCCATTTTTCTATTATGAAACAGCTTTAAGGGAGGGTGTGCCCGTGCATATTCCGGGTCATAAGCATGCTGCTTGTAATGTTGGTTCAATCTGCTCCTCCATAGTGAGTATGACTTGGCCATATGAGCGTCAATAAATTTCTTTACAACCGGGTCCGTATAATCGAAGTCAAACTTAATCTAGTATCAAAAGAGATAGTGACTCAGTTTATTAAACAAAAAAGGTAACATAGAAATGATTTACTTAACTCACCGCCAAGCCCTTGATGACTTCTTCCTTATCCACTGCAGTGACTTCTTTCCAGCGCTTGACCATAAGGGGAGCATTCTGGCGTGTTTGTATCCCAATCTCTGACCTAAACTTAACATTGGCTCGAACAGTCTGTGGGAGCTTGCGCTCACCATTCGGCCGGATTGGAATCCTCTGCTTGCAAGCATTGATCAGAGCTTGAGTTCCCAACCCCTGTGTAATGCCACGGGTTTTCCTCGCCTGTGCATAAGAAACATCCTGACCTGCTTCACCTATAAGGAACAAAGTAAAGGATGCCGATTTAAATATCTGAGACCATAAAACGTCCCTCTCTCAGTGGAGTTATGAAGAGAAGACTAAACGGGTTCACCACTCCACACAATGGGTGGTGGCACAGTTGGCTAGCCTGTAGGTCTCATAGCTTCAAAAAATGGATTCACCACTTCACTAATCTACTGTCATTTAGCACTTGCTCCCAAAAACTTTAGTCTGTAACTACTAGAAATAAGAAATTCCATACAATAGAGTAGCAGAAATTATTTGCAACACCCCTAAATAACAAAATTTCATTTTCTTGGTAAGGTTGCATGAAGCCATTAAGTATCTAAAACTTTATCATGTATATAGAGGAACAGAAACAACCTAAGTAACCAGAAAGCAGGCTATTTGTTCGTTATCTTTTCCAGGAGAAAAAAGATTAGTAGTTGAATTAAGCTGAAAATGTAACTAATAAAAATGAACATACAATTATGAGCATTTAGATTTAACTTGCAATTCAAAATGAGCCAAAATAAACAATATACCAAACATTTGTATTTGCATCCTAGTTGGGGTGGCAAATGCCTGTTCTGACTGTGCTTGTGATTGTTGACGTGTTTGTGGGCGTGGCTGGCTTGTCTTGATTGTATTCATCTTCTTGTTCTTGCCCACTGTTCTTGATTGCAACATCCCGAGCTTCAACATTTAAAAACCAAAGTAAACTAACAGGTATTATTAATCATCAAGACATCAACAACAGTCTAATGTATGTACCCTACCCCAAAACCTAAATTCATGTTCTAAAGAATTACCATATAAGAGTGAAAATAACGCTTCAAGTATGAAGAAAGAATCCCATACCGTCAACAATGGTGTGTGCTGCTTTCTATACTGCAGATGACGAGATCAAGAATGATCGTCAATAGGTTAACAGGTGTTCATGACTTAACATTTACAATGACAATATAGAATGATAACAGGATACACAAACAGTTATTTAGAACTGGAAGATCGAAGCTATGATAAATACTGATACACTTCACATATGTCTAGCTCTTTTTCTCCATATTTTGATGATTAATGTATTAGATAGCACACACAAATTTATTCAAATAATCAAAATCCTTATGTATTTCTGTTTGTGTTGTACTACAAATAACTAACAAATCAGAGTTGCCAAATGCTGCAATGACCAAAATTTTCAAAGGAATCAGAGTCAATTATTTATAAATTTCATACTTGTCTAAATTTGTGTCAACCTGAGAATTACAAATTTCACCAGAGATCAAAAACATAAGTACACAAACAATAGGACCAGAATCAATTATATGGCAGCAAACCCAAGTGGAATCATGCACTAGAAATCACACAAAACTGAAAACCCGACAAACATTAACTAAAAAGTTCTGAACTTTATGAGAGGAAACAAAGAACACTGAAACTTTAAAGGTGTTTACCTATTGAGTCTGAGAGAACGGAGAAAAGATGAGTGAGGGTGGTGGGGTGAGTGATACGGGGGTGGAGAGAATAGGAGAGGAAATATCGGCGAGAGAAATCGATTTGGAGAGAGATTTCTTGGCCGTCGGAGAGAAACCAGAATTTGTGTGCTGTGGGGAGTAGGAGACGACTCTGGAGAATTAAATCGTCTCCAATCCTATCTCTGACCTAACTGTACCATCACGACGTCGTTTTAGGGTCTTTCGAATAGAATTTTAAACAGTACTCGTAAAATTTAGATTTGGTGAAAAGTTTGACATTTTGGACTTTTCCCGCTTCTTACCGCCAAAACCTTCGTCTCGTATTCACGTAGCAGCAGAGAAATGACGAATCTGTCTCGTATTCGCTGTTTGGAGACAAGTGAACTATTTTGAACCCTAATAAAACCAGCAAATTAACAGGCCCTAAATCCTAAACGCATGTGACACCATATATAATGGGAGAAGAAAGAACGAAGGAGTGCCTGTGCCTCCAAGAATTGGAGACAATAAGGCTGTCGTAAAATAGTCTTGTGTCTACTTCGATGGCGATCTTTTGCCTGTTGTGCAAGGTATTTGTTTGATCAATCAGGAAGAACTTTATACATTTTAGCCATTCATATTATACATATATACTCATCTTACATTCAAATACTGCATACACAGCTTTCTTCCCAAGAATAAGCAGAATGTCTAAATTTTCCATTCCCTAAATTTAAACAGTACACAACCTAGCAAGGGTAGCACAGCTGGGTTGGCATGGGTACTTCAAATGCCCTTTGTTTGCTGCCTTGCTCCCCTGACGAATGGGGAATTCCCTACCTATATCACTATGTGCGAGTTACTATTTGCTATATAAATTCTTGTGCAGCAACCCTCGGAAAGATTGCTAGTTCATGAGACTTGAGAGTTGAGACATAGAGGTACCGTAACAAGGAGATGTTGGAGAGAGAATGAATCAGAAACAAGATCAACAAGGAGATAATTAACGTACGTACAAATTGGGAAGAACATACAACATTCTCTTCACTTTGTAACATATGGCATGTAGTTGATTAATTCCATTAAGTTTTTACTAATTCATGAATCGTTATTTTTGTTTACTAAAATAATTAACCATGCCCATGTAACTGATGTAAGACATAAATCACAAATAGTTTTCACATATATGTTTCTCCTGCTGATTATTTCATGATGAGTTTTATTTGCTTAGCATCATTAACCAAGAATTAAGGCAAGCTAGGGTCAGGATCACATGTTCCATATTTCGCCTTTTATTCTATGCTCGATCTGTTCATTGAAATACAATAAGTAGTTAAGAAATGTTCATGACCTACATATGCCTCGAAATGCACAGAAATCATACTGGAAGGGAGGATATAAGACATGCATGACTGTTCTCATTGTTTGCCAATGCAGGTTAAAAACTTCAAAATGTGTTGTAATAGTGAAGAGAAAATTTATTATTTTGAGATTGAAATTCACTATATACAAAATTAAATTGATAGTGCATGCATGAAGAATAAATAGTAGGTTCATTTACAGTAATTTATAATATCTAGAGTTCTTTATGAAAATATGCATAATTTGAAATTTATGCTACAGTAAATGTATTGAGTCATTGGAGGCAATTAAAGTATTCATCCTCATCAGAATGAATGTAATAAAACATTAGGAATTTTCTTAGGTACCCACATTTACTAAAATGACCACAAATTTGTTGTCAATAAGTAAATTGAGTCACAACTTAGGTTATCTAGCCAGTTCTATTAAGAGTAATTACTCAACCTATGATGGTATATTGGCTCCATGATATGTAAATATGTAGAACAAATGTGGTATGTAAATTTGTTGTCTGTATAGACAAATAAATTGTAACTTTCATCCAGTTAGTTATAAATGGGGTATGGGATACATATGAGTACACAGACAACCGAAAAAACATTATCAGATAACAAGAACATCATATTCAATAATATAATAGTCTCTGCAAATTGTTAATTAAGAGTTGTTTTCAACTACAGTGTGAAACTAGAATTTAATTCCCCAATTTACACACATCACACATTGGTCACGATTTGGCTAGGGTACGTTGATGATTAATTAATTTGAATTTTCAGGTCATTCTTTGATTCACAATGAATTGGATGGTTAATTAATTTGATTTTCCAGGATTCACAATGTAGTTGGAGACAGTAGCTCTGTTATTATCCAAATAAATGGAATTTTTTGAGGGATATATATATATATATATATATATTCCATTAGGCAAACGCCTATGACGGCAAAAGCCTACACTACCATCGGTTATGCAGGAGAAAAATCTCCAATGCACTTGCATACGTCTGGTCAAGCAGGAGATAAATTAATTATAGGACAAGCTCAAAGAGCCCCTATCCAAATAAATGGAATTTAATTAAGATAAAAAAATGTATTGCTGATTTGCTGAGATAATTCTACAAAAGCCAGAAAGTCAAATAGCTAGAAAATGTGTTCTTATATTAAAAAGAATTCCATCCAACATGAATGTTTAACTTGGCTGTTGCACATGTTTTCTAATCACCACAGCAAACTTCTATAATCTTTGTTCATCTTGTCGGTATTGGCAAGAATACAGTGAGGTAAATATAATTCTAAGAAGGAATATACAAAACCTATTCAAACTAGACCAGTTACCATCAGTTATCATGATCCTTGAGCACCTGCTGTTGAATTTTGGAAAGCAGAGAACCCCCAGAAAATCTTCAAGGAGTAAGGCTGAGAGATTGTTACACCTTTTTCGGTGATGTTAGCTATCTGAAGCTTGTTTACAGCAGACCTATCACGATACAAAAGCACACGCATACATTTCTCCAGAAGCCTAACACCCTCTTCGAAACTCAAGTCCTCACGCCATTCATCACGAAGAATAGGCCTTGCAAGGTGGTTTCCGAATCCGGTAGCGACATGATCATCCTCAAAGTTCACACCTATCATATTCACCAGTCCAAGGTATGTCTCACTCTTATCAAGTCCAGGTTTCTTCTTCACTCCAGCAAGGACAAACGAGTTCCACAGTGGATTAAACTTGTTACGCCTGTTGTACATCACACAGCTCAAGTAGTTGTGGATCTCTTTAGGTCCCAAAGAGTTTCCATCATCACACATGCTGTCCTGCAAGGTGAGCTCGTCAAGATAACGTAGCACCTCCTGGAAATCACTTATTTCTCCACTTGCGCCGATGAGAGAATGCTTTCCGATAGGCTTCATTCGTTCGATGCTCTTGTATCGGAGGGTGGATCCATAGGAACCGCCCATATCTGCAGCAAATAAAACTCCATCTTTGTATTCAGTGTTCTTTGAGATTGAGAGGCTTCTGGGGAGTACAGTAGGCTGGGTTTCGCCTGGTTCGGTTCCATTGAGTTCATTTTTCTTTCGCAAGATTTGTCAGTGATGAGAGAACGGTTTATGGTCTATAGCCTCATCTGAGGCTTCATATATATAGAAACCTTTGGGTTTGGTTGGTGTAGACTCAGACTCCGGTTTGCAAAAGAAATTCTGACCCGAATAGGAATATATAATCCACGTTGGAGTTGGTTTCTCCAACCTATCCAACATTCGAAATATAAAGATTAAATAAAATCCTAACAGGAGTGGGAACTGAGACAATTTTTGAGTGTCAAATTCAAAGCTCATAGTTAAAAGCCAAGATAAAAGCTCTATAGGTAGGTTCATCCTGAAAAAAAAGCTCTATAGGTTTGATTAAAGCTGTGCTCAGTGCTCACTGGTTTGATCTTCTGGTTGCCCGAAAAATGGGCGTTTATTTTGATCTAGTACAGTAATCTGTAATTCCATATCAGAGTATGTTTCAAAAATATTGGAGGATACTAGGGTTGTCACGATGGGAAAGATAGATGACTAAGGAACTAACGTATCTCTCTTCCTAATCAACCCCAACATCCTCCACTAAATCAGCATTGCTAAATTGCTAGATTATCCAATTTGACTTGTTCCAAAAAAATTCTGCAGTTATAGTCCTAGTTCCTACTGTTCAAGTGGAATGTCAAAGAATGTCCAAAGACTAGAAATGATACCCATGCCTTGCTACGGGATTGTGTTGCTACGGCCTACGGATTTGTTGTCAACAAAATTTGTGTTCAACATACTGAAATAAGTACAACTTAAATATATGGTTCCATTCTAAGAAATCAAAAGAAGGAAAAGCCAGAACTGTGGTATCATGTTCAGCTCATTGCTTGAAGAAACAGAATAATTATAATTGATATGTCAACCATTAAACAATACTCAAATTAGGACAAAATAAATTGTTTCGCACTAAACTTACGCAAATTATGAGATCCTTTGGAGAGCCCCAAGCTACTTATTAATGTGGAATTTTCTTACCAACTTCTCAACTATCTGCAAGAGCAAGACAAAATGCTGAATCAATATGGTGCTTTTCTCTACACATGTATACAAAACAATTGGACTTTGAGAGTATGTCAGTCAAGTTTAACTAATCTATACATCTATACATAATGCAAGCCTAGTTAATCTGTATATGTTCACCTGTATTGAAAAGTATACTCTATAGTTTATAGCAATATGCAAGTCCAATGACATTTGCTCAGTTCTTTACTTCTTTGTGCCCATCATAAAGTATATGTATCCATAATGCAAGTCTAATCACATTTTAATCATCATTTCCTTTCTCTTTGCCAATTATTAAATATATGTAGCTATAATGCAAGTCTAGTTGATATTGTACCTTTATATCTGCACATATGCTAATATGAAGGTGGCTACATTATACGGGAAGTTTAGCGCAATCAGTTGCCCATATTTATCCATAAACAAAAGGCCACATTCCGTCAACTATTGAATCATTACATTCTCGATTTGAATTTAGTGGTGAGGTCGATCATGCAACCTTGAATCTCCATAGACACAAACAGAATAGTACTCATAATAATCGTAGCTTCCAAATTGTTGCGTTTTTATTTTTATTTTATTAAATGAACAGACTACAACAATTATAAACCCTTAAATAAAATTTAGGTAAAAGAGGAATCAGACCAAATGAAATATAAACATAAAGCAAGTAAGCTACGCTATATTTTGATATTGCAACTGCACGGCACATCAGCTTTCTCTGTATGTGAATTTTTGTTTTATTGATTTTTTTTATAAGTATTCAATAAAAAAATGTGTAACTAAATTTTTTTTGGCATGCATGAAAGAGGAATCAGCTAAAAGAGGAATCAGACCAGCTGGAATATATACATTTTGTCATGCATGCTTCGATGTTTCATATGATAACAGTCATGACAGATATCAGTTATTAAGTCTTGTACACATCTCTAAAAACAATGCATGCATCAACAGACATAAACACAGTACTCACCTGTTCCCATGTAGTCAAATTTTCGCACAGATTAAAATCATACGTTAAACCTTCAAGCTCATTGGTTTTGGGATCTTTCTGTTTGCACATGAAAAATTCAGACAATACATGAGCCCTGGAATAACAACTAACATCAACGACATACAATAGCACACAATAAACATGCAAACACATTCCAAATTCTTCAGACCACAAAATGTGCAACATTGGCTTTTGTCTCCATTCTAACTTGCTAAGCAACTACACTGCGAAAACTATGATTCTATATTTTGAAAATTTACCAGTCACAAAGAAACCAAACACCGCAATTAGAGCATCCCCAACTACAGCCCTACATATCCCAAATAACCAAGAAACCAAATCAAGCAAATACTAATTCTAAAGCACCACCCACGTTTAAAAGCAATGCGCATGTCATTGCATATGTCCATCAATCATGAACAATTCATAATAAAATATAAATCCTTAATGAACACAATCAGGCTCAAAGATTGAAAAGAATTCAATTCAGATACTACCTTGCAAAAAACCCATTAGCCTTTTTTGACATCAGTTAAAATAAAACGCAGAAAACCTGTCAAACAACTCAACCCTTGTACAGCTGTACTCCATCTCCTCTGTCATACCCAAAATCCGAACACAATTATATAAAAAACATGAGTTTCAAGACAACAACTCAATAGCAGAAGAGTTCCAATCCATGTTCAAGTCTGTAACTATGAGTTAAAATTTACTATAGTACACCGCAACAAATTACCTTCTCTCTCTTTCATAATACCAGTAGCAATATGAAATGGTGTCAACCCCTCGGGCACCATGATCAAGAAGAAGCAATAAAACTCTGGGAATGAGAGAACACAAAGATAGTATGGTAATTAAACGCTATGCAGCACTATATGTGTGTCAGATAGAAAGAGAGAGATTTGATTTGCACCTGTTGAGGATATATCAATCTGGACAATCTAAGGATCCAAGGAAGAGCAGTATTTCCATCTGCATCAGGTTTCCATTTCTTCCATGCTTAGCTCAACCTAACATGTTGACAAAGATATAAAGTGCCAATGTGTGATTGTGTGAACAGATGACTTGAGCCTTGAGGGTCCTTGACATCTATATTTGATTCCAGAAGCAGCTGAATCAAAGAGGGTCACATATCATCAAATCATGGTCACATATCATAATAATGATCCCAAAGCTACACTGATGTAAAGTACTGGATATACTCATTGCGCACTACAAATTTAAAAAACAGAGCTCTACAATAGCAAATTCGTACCTATGCAACTACTATGCATATCTTTTTTCTAGCTACTTCTACTCATAACTCATAAGCTACCAGTATGGAATAATTGGGTTTAAAGAACTGACCTAGAGAAAAAAAAGTTGAAGAAAAAAGGTTATTTATAGGCTAGTCTAAGACCCTGATATCTTCATATATAAAATCCAACAAATAAAATAATTTCTTTTTATTCTTTTTATTTTAATAATTTGAGTAATCACAACAAATAGCCAATGATGATAGTTAATTACAGATATTGGTATGCAAAATTGGGTGGCTCCACAATCGCTGCACAAGATTGACAACTATATGCATACTGAAAGAGTGAAGCCAGACAAAAGCATGACTCAGAAATACCTGTTCTTGCTTTGTACTTTAACATGAGAGCCTACCATCTTGTTTCTGGTCCACATGAGGCATTGGAGTTGAGGCAACCTGCATCAAAATTTTGGTAAAGCAGAGTTAGAACATGAACCAAGTTTTCATCAGGTTCATGCTTATATTCCATCAGCCAAAATGAATTACACAAAACTTAAAACACCCAATAAACTAAAATACAGTACAAATGTGCAGAGTGTCAAACACAAAGCACCCATTTTTATAACTACCAAAAACTGAACCTTCAGAAAAGAACCAAGCTAAAAGCAAACGCTGATCCAAACGACAGAAGCTATCACATTAGACAACTACAATTCACTGATCTAACACAGCAGTGAAATGAAGAACAGCAGCAGAACCTTAATTTCAAAACATTTCAGCATAAATTCTGCAGATAACCAAGAGAAAAGAATAAAACATGACCTTTAGGTCCATGAAGTGATAAACTCACAGATCTCCACATAGTAGAATGCAATATACATACTGATTCCACATCTATAAATAATAAAGAGATACATTACCTGATCAGCAAAGCAAAGAATAAAAACCAATTTCTAACTATAACCAAAGACCGTAACCAATTTATAACCATAACCAAAAACTAGTCACTGATCAGCAGTAATACAACAATGGAGTCATATGTCCACAGAACAATGATACTTCACTACAATATCATACAACATTATCACTTTCAAGTGTCACACTAAATGAACCTACCTCAATGACTTGAGGGAAAGAAGTAAATCGAGGCTGCAGAACATTGTTCTTGATAAACAAACCATGAAATATATATGTACACAAAAGAGAGATGATTTGTAGATAGAAAGGCCAGCATCAAAAATCATTTTGCTATAATAACTTGTATATAAAGCTCAAACCCGAACTTACTTTCAATGATGTTGGTCAATATCGGTTCACTTGCTTTACATTATGGTTGTAACTTGTAAGCATTGAAGTAGTACGATAATAACAAAACAAACCATGACCACTGTGCTGAGAACTTGGAACATGAAGATCACATGAAAACTACAAGTCTGTGAGACTCTGACAATGGGCCAACAACAGTAGGTTAAACTCTTCACAGTATCCTGATGATATGACCATCATTACCACTCTGGAATTCCAAATCCCAAGGTAGAAATCATGTTATACATAGGTCATCTTTACAACAAGCAATGTCTTCAAGCAAGCCCCAATAAGAATTCTATATCAAGAAACACTCAAACCAATGTTTTGGAGCAGCTGGGTGGATTGTAAAAGCCTGTGCTACAAATCTCTTTTCACTGGTAGCAATCATGGTTGCAAAGGAATAAACTTCAGGGTGCAAACCTTTCTCTTGAAGCCATGCATAAAATCTGTATCTTGGCTTAATCCGGTTCTCCAAATCAAAACACAAAAATGCTGGAAAAACATTTAAGTACTTTGATGAGGACTTCATTTCACCGCAAAGAAAGTTTATTTTCGCTTCAAGATATTCTGGGTTCTGATTCAGGATTTTCGGCTTTGTGCTTATAATCAAACACAGCTGTGAAAATTCAAGCCCTGCATTAAGAAGGATATCAAACCGCTTTTGTAACTCACAGCTTCTTCCATGTATGCGGGTCAAGACCTTTAGAGTCAAAGGGTTCTCTCCAAACCCAATGCTATGCATGAAATCCAATTTCTTCATTGCATGAACAGGAGTTCTACAAGATTGCAACTGCTCCAATCCACTACTAAATTCTTTCTTCATGTCATCTTCATCAGAATCACTGAGTACATAACTACCTAGCAATTGATGTTCATCCTTAATCCTAGTGAAGAACCACACATGAAGATCCAAAGCCCTCATCAAATGAGGTACATTAACCATTCTATTTCTCCCCATCGCATACGAATATTTCCGACTGACTTCCTTCAACTCATTCTCATCCAATCCTAAATGTCTCAACAACCCCATAGTCGATATCACCGGCTTTTCCAGTTCAAGACTCAAAACTTCCGGTCTTTGAAGAATCAAAAAACCTACATCCTCCTTCCAAGCACCTAATCTACAAAAATAATTTGCTTTCTCAACCAACACTTCTTCTGAGTGCTGAAGAAAAACATGTTTCTTCCTACCCAACAACTCCCCCACCTTGCCCTTTTCGATACCCAAATCATAAAATACCCTCACCATCCTACAAACCCCATACCAAGTATCCACATTTCCCTCAACACTATTGGCAATGTCAAACTCCACAAAAACCCTCTTCAAATCATCCAACAACCCCACAACCTCACCACTAAACTCCCCATCGACACGCAACAACATTGGGAAAGCCAGGCACATCCCCACAACCGAAAGATTACTCCACCCACACTCCTTAAACCCACTAAGCCTACCTTTCAACTCGTTACAACTCTCCCTAAAAATACAATGCTCCTCCCTATACAACTTCCCCAACATATTCCACGGAAACCCGAACCCACTGAGCGCACAAGCGGCTTCCAGAACAGTCTGGTCCTCGGAGAGGAAGAACTTGTTGGTGGGTAAGAAATGAGAGAGTTGGGTGTGGTGAATGCCGATGCTTTCGAAGAAAAACTCGAATTCGTTAATGGGGTGGTACCTGAGGAAGCGCTGGAAGCTTCTGGAGAAGTTGGGGGCGGAGTAGGGGATGTTCTTGACGAGATTGGAGAGGGAGAAGAGGGAGTGGTTGCTGATGTGCTCGGCGTAGGTGTAGGGGAGGGACCGGGTGGTGTGGAGATAGTCGGTGAGGACCTTCTGGGCTTGGTTGAGAGCTTCGGACTTGTACTTGGTGGGGACATTGGGGACTTTTGGGAGCCTTTTGGTGGTTGTGGCGGCCGTGGAGAAGTGGTGGTTAAGGAGGTTCAACAGGGTTTTGGGGAGGGGCATGGTTTTTTTTTTTTCTTATAAATTTTTGGGTTTTATGACAAACTGATGGGTTACAAGAATGATTTTGTATTACAAAAGGTATCTAGTGCTAGAATATGGGGTGCATTTGTTTTCAAAGTTGTGGTAAATGACTGTATATGGAGACGGGATGACCGGATGTTGTGGACAGGATGATGAGAATGGTAGTGGGTGCAGGACATGTGGCTGCGAATACGATAAGACTTTTGATTGCCGGCTCCCAAGCAGGTTCTTTAATTGGGATGTCTGGTCAGAATATTGAGAAATTGAGGAACTCTTCTGGGGCCACAATCACACTCCTTGCTCCGAGTCAGTTGCCTCTGTGTGCATCTGCCCATGAATCTGATAGAGTGGTACAGGTCAGTTAGTATCTCGATGTCCCTGCTGTTCAGAAAGGTTTGGAGGAGAAAGGTTTACGCTGATTTTGTTTTTACGGAGTGTCCAAACTTTTCTTGATTGTTCTATGTCAGTTTTGGCAAGATACTGAATTTTGTTTTTCCTCTCTTCTTTGAGAAAACCCGCCTAAGCAAGGGATTTCCCTCAGCCCCGCCTATAACTATACAGCAATTCGGCCACCTCAAGTTCAACCCTACATAGACCCAACTTCAGGTTATTTAGTCTTATCCATACAATAAAAACCTAACATTATGCGGCTCTATCAAGTTTTAATTTTATCTTATCTTTAGGACAACCGATTTTGCCATTCGGACAATCGAGATGATGATATCCGAAACAATGGTTGGTGGGCTGATCGGCAGATGTGGCTCCAACATTTCTTTTTTTTCCTTTGGTCAAGGAAACCATATATTATACAAAACCTAAAAGACAAAGAAGTATAGCAAAAACAAAACTAAGAAAACAGAGATTAAACTTAAAAAAACAGCTGAAAGGAAAATTAAAGCACTAATAGCTAGCTCGTACAGCTAGCTCCAAATTCATATTAAGGAGGGGCAGACAATCCATCATTCCTTAAAACTAAAATCAAAGAGTTAAGGGGCATGTTAGCCCATTCCTAAGAGCACAAACTCTGAATAGCAAGCTTGGCCGCTGCATTTGCAGGGCGGTTGGCTTCTCGTGGAACATAGTTCCAATGAATACTTCTAAAAAAGGAACCAAGTGAGCAACCTTCTTTAGGATTGGAGAGATTCTCCAGCTAGGAGATGAAGAAGAGTCACTTAACGCCTTAATCACTTCCTGACAATCCCCTTCAACAATTATCTTTTCCAGCTTCAACACCACAGCCATTTGGAGACCATATAAGAGAGCCTCAGTTTCAGCCTCAGCTGCTGAGTTGTGGGAACGAAAAAGACTCGCTCCAGCAATAGACTAACCCATATGGCTACGAATTATTACTCTCACTCCACTATTAAGATTCGACTCCTTCCAAACACCATCAAAGTTGATCTTTACTACATCAACAGGAGGTGTAGTCCACAAAGTAGGAGCTCTTGAAATTGAGTGAGAAGACTGCAACACAGACACTCTTGCTTCTTCCGAGTTTAACAAATCTCTCTTGATGTTTTCAATGACAAGACTGGGATTTGGGGAGCCATTTTTCATGACCACTGAACACCTGTGTTTCCAGATCTCTCATATGTGCAAACAGACAAAATTAAGAACATCCTCTTTTCACACGGAAACATAGCAACATTCTTATGGATCTCCAACAACCATTCCTCAAGATGAGAAATTTTCCTCCTATTAAGAGTGTAACCCAGAGAGCACCCAAACCACACAGCTAGAGTCCAAGGGTAGTGTAACCGACAATGTTCAATGGTCTCTGGCTGATCACCACAAATAGCACAAATTGAGGTTTTCACAATTTTCCTTCTGAAGAGGCTCCACAAGGAAGGCAGGGCGTTCGACAAAGCTATCCACATGAAGTTTGCAACCTAGGAGCCATATTTGGCCTCCAAATCAACTTCCAGATTCTGATATCAAAAGAATGAGAAGAGGAAGGCTTTCCCTGTGCACGACTTCCCCTGGCTTGCAAACAGTTTATGGTAGCCACTTTTTACCGAGTAATTCTCAGACTTTGAATGAGGCCACACCAACAAATCATCATCAGTTGCACTTCCAATTGGAATAGCCTTGATTGTCAAAATATCACTTTCCTCCAAGAAAGGCTCAATATGCGAAATATTCCAATTACTATCTTCATCAATTACTTCTGACACAGACAAAGCATTGAAACGATTAAAAGTAATAATGAGTTTAATCAGACCCCGATTAGAGTTCGGAACCCATCTATCACTCCAAACATCCACATTTCTTCCACTATTAATCTGCCACAAAGCATGTTCACTAATAGTCTCACGCCCTGTTAGGAGCCTGTTCCAAACCATGAAGGCCGAGACCCTTTCTTGGCTTTCAAGAAAGTGGTGTTACCTGGCTTTCATAACTTTACCCCACAAAGAATTGGGTTTGTTAATCAACCTCCAACATTGCTTGGTCAGCAAGGCCTTGTTATAGGTACGGAGGTCTTTAAAACCAATGTCACCTTCTAACTTACTTTTACACAGAGCGTCCCAAGCCTTCCAATGAAGCTTATCCTTTGAGTCCGAAAAACCCCACCAGAAATTTGAGATATCTGAGTTGAGAGCTTTACACATAGTAATTGGCAAGAGGAAAATGGACATGGGGTAGGAAGGGACTGCCATGGCCACTGCTTTGATGAGCACCTCCCTTCCAGCTTGAGAGACCACATTCGCTTTTCATCCCTCCAATTTCTTCTTAATTCTTTCACGAATGTAAGCCAAATCACTCTTTTTTGAATTTCCACAGAGAGTAGGAAGCCCAAGATCTCCTGGCTTCTCTGAAATAGGGATATTAATAGCAGAAGCTATCAATTCCTTAAGGTGCAAAGGAGTGCAAGCTGGAAAAAAAATAGACTCGATTTTTCCAGATTGATCGATTGTCCCGAAGCCTTGCAGTAGGAATCGAGAATAGCTCTAAGAGAAGTGCAGTTTGCAGCGGTGGCTTTGAGGAAGAACAAAGAGTCATCTTCGAACAAGAGATGGGACAAACTAGGACAACTCATACTTAATTTGATTTGCTGAAGATTATTACTGCTAATAGCCGCAGTGATGGATTTGGAAAGAACTTCCCCCACAATAAGGAAAAGGTAGGGAGAGAGAATGTCTCCTTGTCTGAGTCCTCGAGTAGGCTTGAAAAACTGGCTCTGCTTCCCATTAATTAGAATGGAGAAAGACACAGAAGAAACAACTCTCATAACCAAATGAACCCAGCCCGGATAGAAGCCAAATTTAAGCAGCGCAACCTCGAGGAAGTCCCATTCCACCCTATCATAAGCTTTATTCATGTCTAACTTCAAAGCAAACTCATGATCGACCTTTGATTTCTTTAGCTTCAATGGTAGGCTTCATGGGCAAGAATAAGGTTATCTTGAATTTGACGACCCGGCACAAAAGCATTTTGATGCTCCTAAATTAGCTGAGGGAGAATTGGCTTCAGTATGTTTGCAAGCAGTTTGGAAATAATCTTGATGGAGCTGTTACATAAACTGATTGGCCTGAACTGACCAACATTCTCCGGATGAGAGACTTTTGGAATTAAGACAATATTTGTCTTGCTGATGTTAACCACAGAGAACTCACCCCTATTTATAAAATAGAATACGGGTAGGTGCCCAAAAATAGTCTGGTATAACAGTCATGTGTAAGTTCGTTGGAGCGTGGTTTTCTCAACATCTTCCCTAAATTGCTAAGGAACATGAATATGTAGCCTGTCGGAGCTGCTCAAGTGTTGTTTAGACGAGAGTCCTAGAATTGTAGTTTGATTCTTAGTTGATTGGTGTACCTGAGTATATGAATAGATGTATAATAAATTTAGTTTTATCCAATAACCTTACACATATCAATGGAACTTAGAAGTCGAACATCATTTTGAAATATACTACAACTACATTGCTATTTCTGAAAATTGACATAAATTTGGTATCTTTAAAATCTCATATTGCATTTTCTTGAAACAAGCATGTTGTGCTTAACTTCATTTTATTATATATGAATCTTCTGGACATTAAGGTTCTTATTTTCTCAAGATTTTGTTTGCTTACCAGGTGGTATTGGCAAAGCAGCGGGTTGATGAATATATTTACTCTCAGCTGATACAACAAGCTGGTGCTCAACAGACAGCGTAATCTTCATGCATTGATGGTTCCCAACTTGTTTAGTTACTTGTTCTGCCATGTAAGTACCTAATATGATTTAAGAAGAGGATTCTCATTCTTTTATTCTCACAAGTTGATTTTCCAAAGCAAAATCTTACAGCATGTGTACTTGTGAAATTGACTACTAAGCGGGAGTAGCTGACTACAAACCGAAGATGCTTTTAGTGTAATGCAGATGCTGTTAAAAATTTAATAGATGGTAGAATATTGGGATAGGTGTTGTACCCATCTCATCAAATTTTTATCTTTGTTTTTGTTTTAATTTTTTTTTAATTAAAAATCTTTTGACTCACCTCATCACCCTGAGATATGTTAATGAGATTTGCCCATAACCTCTATGGTGTTAATTAAGCTAGCTAACCGACATGGCACGTCACCAAATTATTATCTTGATCTTTTGACTTGTTAGTCATCATTCATTACGATTGAATTTACTTGATCGAGCAAGTTAATTCGGTGTGATCGTGAAAAGTGTAATTAGCATAGGACATCTTCTTTTTTCTAATTTCATTTTTGTGTGTCAAACATATTTCTCCCATTTTAAAGCTAATTAGATGCTCTAACCCCAGGTAACAGTAATGGTGAAGAGGAATAATATTGATGTTGCACCACCATTTTGGCATTCAACACCAAAGAAATTCAGATCCTTTTAACTACTGAATTTAGTTCTTCATTAGCGTATTTGAGCATTGCAGTTGTTGTGCCGGGGTCTTTCGACATTTGGCTATATGCTGCAATTGTTTGTAATGGTTGTGTTTTAGACTTTGGACGATAATTAGAGATAGTCGTTTACATGCAGAAAGCAGAGAATTATTTGGAACTTCACAAGATAGGTTTGTGTATGGATTGTTTTACGACTTAAGATGTGGTTTGATGTGTGAGCTTTGAACTCCATGCCTTGGGAAGTCAGGTATATGAAAGAGCAATTTACTTGGTAAATTGGCTCTGGGCAGTTTGCCAATAAAGATGTTCGTCATATTATTGTTAAGATGTAATCTACAAACTTGTTGGGGATTGTCAAAGTACTTGTTAAACCGAGTTCTGCTTAAGTTTAATAATTGATATGTTTGCAATCCTAGCTGAAGACCTAATAAATCAAAGCCCCCTTTCTGTGGTTGACACCAATATCTCTCTTAACTTTCCTCTCTACCTTCCCTCTACACAACTTATCTCCCCCTCCTCCCCTCTCATGCCGGATCTGGAGTTGGATCTGGATCTTAGGATTGAGGGAGGCCTAAATTACCAGCGTTTCTTTTCCGTCTGTTCCCCATGCTTCTGGTATGGCTTCTATCCTTTTCGGATTCTTCCCACCTGCCAGAACATGTATATATGCTCTCTGCGGCTCCTTTGTGCTCGAATCAAAACCAGGTCTGCTCGTTACTTCAGCCGGGGTGACGCTACAAGAGTTTGAATTGTTTGTCTCGGGTTGGAACAAATTACTATACTTCATCCACGTCTGCGGATCAATCGATATTATTTTACAAATTCTACGAACAAAGAGTGCATGTTTCTTCGATCTCTTTGTGGTTCTCACTTCATTTATGTTCGACTAGTTTTTTTGATTGAATTTGAAGCTGAAGATGTTCTCCGATTGAAGAAGGTTTGGGCTATATGTTCTTTAAATTTACATGAGACTTGTCTATTGGCCTCTCTCTGTTTTTTTTTTTGGTGAACTAAAGACAATTTTGTCATATATTCATCACATATGTCAGAACAGGCCATTACATATCATGTCGTTGCAATTGAAAGCAGTCAAGAAGTTAAATGGTAGTACTCACTAATTATACATAGAAATAGACATATACTCATTGTAAAATTAAATACGTAGAGATAGCGAAAATAGACACACATGCCGAGAGGCGCACGAGGCATACAATGTGTTTAAAATCCTAATGAAATGAACTTATTGTAATAGAAAAACTAGAAAAAATAAAAATAGCAGCCTCAAGCCCAAAAAAGAAGTAAACATAAACCCAAAACAATTGACCTATCCTAGCCTTCCTTCCTAGTTGCAAGCAAAACATGAAAGAAAAGCCGACTATCGTTCTCGTCGTAAAATGCTGCTGCCGAGTCCCGCAGCCGCAATCACACCACGGGAAGAAAACCTCCATCTTCGCCACAAACACAGGGTCCACCTACACCTCCTCCATACCAAAACTCCGCCCTTGAAAAACAAAAATGGAGATTTTACGCCGTCACCGCCGTTCGGGAAGATGGAATCAAATTTATTCCTCAAGCCAATTTTCATGATGTCATACCTCCAACCCGATCTGAAAAACCACAATGATCAAAAACTGTTTAGAACCTCTGACCAATTACCTCTCAAAGCAATGGGTTGCCAACATATCCTCATCCGGCAACAAAATCAAACGGCATCGACACGATCAAAAGACCCACCTAACCTTTGACCGCCGCTGGATAAGGGTGCATGGGATTCGTGGTTGGCTGTGACTGAGAGAGAGAGAGCTTTAGATCGGCCTCTCTCTGTTGGAACTATATCCTCAAAGCTTCGAATGATCATTGGCTATTGTAGATCGCGTGTTTAGTTATTAGGTGATGAAAAATATAACTACTCTAACGAAACCTCAAAATACAAAAAGGGGGGAGTGGGGGTGGGGCTACACCCTATACTGTAATAACACTTTAAAATATTAGGCATGTCTACAATATATATATATAAATATATATATATATATATATATTATATATATATATATTCTAACAAACATCATTTAAGCAAAAAGTGTATCATTGATTACTCCATTTGCTTTACAATTTTTCTGACATACCGGAAAAATAATGTTCATATAGAGACATAAATTATTATGTCTGTCAGCTTTCTGACTATGATCCCACTGGAAATTACCACTTACGTACCCTAAGTTTTATTCCGTCACTAGAAAGCTCCGATCATTTGACAAAGCAAAAAACTTCCGCCTCATTAGAGCAAACATGGGACTTTACGTGCACTTTTCAGGACATAACCCACTTGAATAAGCAAAAGCCACAAAGAATAAGCACTTTTCAGGACATAAAACTTAACCAAAACAAAAGTAATACCAAAAACAATAAAACTGAAATAATAGAGTTTTGGCCCATACCAATGGCATCATAATTCTTCGGCAGCAGAAGCAATTCCACCCGACTTTAGAAATATAAAATTAAAAAGTACAAAAAATTCATAAAATAAAAACCTAGACCGAACCACGAAACCCTAGCAGGTGTGATCGTGGTTGTGTTTATATTGTGTGCACATTGGGTTAAAGTCCACTTCGTATAAGTCACATTCTGAACATTTTCTCATACATAAGTCCACCATAACAGTTTTACTCATATAAGTCCGCTTTTAAGGCCAAATCTGTTATTTTACTTTTACGATGTACCTAAAATGCCCTCTTCTCCTTTACACCAATTCTCTTTCTCTCTCTCTCTCTCTCTCTCTCTCTCTCTCTCTCAAAGACCAGTCAAATGAAGACTTAAGGTCTGCCCCCGAAACCCGCCTGCCCATCCCCAAGCCCGTCTCAACACCACCATGGCCTCCGCCTCCCCAGTCCACAAGGCTCAGGTACCCCAAATCCTCCTCACCGGCCTGGTCAAAATCCTCAAGCGCGGCGAAGAGCTCCGAAGCCAACGCCATCAGCCAAAGAGAATCGGTCCCCTCCGAGGAGGAAATAAGAGGAGGAGCATGGCAAAAAGGTTAGAAGGCCTCTCTGTGCGGCAGCGCTCCTCCTCTGCATGGCGATTGTGTCGACTGAGGTGATTAAGGGGAGTGCCTCTATCAGGGTTTTCAACTTTTGTTAAGGTGCGGCGACATAGGCGGCGGCTGGCGGGTATTACTTTGAAGGGGCATACCAAGAGGAACAGTGAAGTCTAAGCTGATCACTATACGGCTCCGATCAGAGCAATGGACGTAGTAGCTTTTGTAGGCGGTGATAGTAGTTTTTGTAGATGGTGGTAGTAGCTTTTGTGGCTGGTGGTAGTATTTTTTGTGTTCGTCGAAAACCTCACAGTAGTAGCTTTTGTAGGCTGTGGTAGTAGCTTTTGTAGGCGGTGGTGGTAGTAGCTTTTGTGGCTGGTGGTAGTAGTTTTTGTGTTCGTCGGAAACCTCACAGTAGTAGCTTTTGTAGGCGGTGGTAATAGTTTTTGTGGCTGGTGGTAATAGTTTTTGTGGCTGGTGGTAGTAGCTTTTGTGTTCATCGGAAACCTCACAGTAGTAGCTTTTGTAGGCGGTGGTAGTAGCTTTTGTAGCTGGTGGTAGTAGCTTTTGTCACTGGTGGTAGTAGTTTTTGTGTTCGTCGAAAACCTCACAGTAGTAGCTTTTGTAGGCGGTGGTAGTAGCTTTTGTAGCTTGTGGTAGTAGTTTTTGTGGCTGGTGGTAGTAGCTTTTGTTTTCATCAGAAACCTCACAGTAGTAGCTTTTGTAGGCGGTGGTAGTAGCTTTTATAGCTGGTGGTAGTAGCTTTTTTAGCTTGTAGTAGTAATTTTTGTCATCGTCGGAGGTCGGCCGGAAACCTCGCTGGAGGTCGGTCGGAAATCTCGCCGGAGGTCGGCCGGAAAATTTTGTAGTAGCTTTTGTGGGCGGTGGTAGTAGCTTTTATAGCTGGTGGTAGTAGCTTTTTTAGCTGGTAGTAGTAATTTTTGTCATCGTCGGAGGTTGGCCGGAAACCTCGCCCGAGGTCAGTCGGAAATCTAGCCGGAGGTCGGCCGGAAACTTCGCCGGAGGTCCGCTGGAAATCACGCCGGAGGTCCGCCGGAGATTGTTCCGAAATGAGAGTGGTTGTTGACTTTTTATACTAGTGGCATTCTTGTAAATATAAATGAGAAAATCTAATTTTTTTTGTTGGATGACAGTCTGTAATTATGTTGAACTTTAATACTTAATACAAAACTTTATTTAGACTTGGGTGGACTTATATGGGTAAAAATATTGGGGTGGATCTATGTGGAAAAAAATGTGTCAAAATAAACTTATATGTAATTGGCCATATTCTTATCATTCTTGATGTTAGAGACTCAATAATGGTCCCACAAGTATTCTTTAAAAGGAAGGATAAATAACATTTTCAAATTTGTAAAGATAAAGTTAAATAATATTAAATAAGAATCCAAGCAATCAATCATGAAAGATATATTACCATGTTAGTATTGCTAACGTAACCTTACCAACCACACATACATTATGTTATTTTATTAAATACTCTATTGTAATTACTATTAATATAAAATATTTATGTAAAAGATTTCTTCAAGGGTTGGATATACATTATTTAGTTTTAAATAAAATTCTATTTATTCCCCTCACCAGCTTACCTATCTTAGCTTTGAGTTTATGTATATATACGAGGTGGTGTTGAGAAAATAAACATCTTACAATCATTCTTTTCATCTTACATCTATGGCTAGAAAGAAAGTGAGAATAGCTTACATCACCAACAATTCTGCTAGGAGAGCCACATTTAGGAAAAGGAAACAAGGTATGATGAAGAAGTTGAGAGAATTGACCACTCTATGTGGAATTGATGCATGTGCTGTTATTTACAGCCCATTTGATTCTCAACCTGAGGTTTGGCCTTCTCCGTCTGGAGTCAAACATGTTCTTGAAAAGTTGAAAAACATGTCTTTAATAGACAAGAGCCAAAAGATGTTGAACCAAGAAAGCTTTCTCAGAGAGTTGATCTCTAAAAAACAGATACAATTGAAGAAATTGATAAAGGAAAATAAAGAGAAGCAAATGAGGCGTGTCATGTTTGAAAGTCTCACTTTAGGAGTTCCTCAGTTTCAACATCTGAACCTGATGGATATGGCTGTTCTTCAGCAACTTATTTACCAGAAATTGGATGAGATTGATGGAAAAACAAAGAATCTCAATGAGAAGGTGATTGATAACGAGAACCAAGCTGCATAAGTTGCGCCAATGGTGCATGGAATCCATGGCCAGTGAAGTGGTGAACCAAACACCATACCAAATAAGGGATTTGAACCGATCATTTCATGGAAATGAAGTTCTCCCATTTAAGAAGGATCCTCATCATTGGTAATATTGATGTTTTTCCCTAAACAATAGGTGTTAGTTTTGCCCTTGCAGCTAAGCTTCTCATGGTTTATTATTGTGGTGATTTCTCTTCAAATTATAATATCATTTCTAGCTTCTATTTGTGATTATAAAATAAATCAGTAATAAATTATAAATTTTTTATTTTCTTTTTGAAATAGAGCTTGGAACCTAGCTTAGTTGGGACTTGGGAAGGCTCCGCCCACCCAGAATTATAAAATATTGTTTGTTTGGAAAGTCTGCGCCTTCAATTTTTTTTTTTTTTATTATACTAAACAAAATTTTCTTTTTAACAATGTGTGAAGGACATTTTTTTTTCTCGAAACAAGAAAGATGCGTCTATTGTCACCCCACATTCTCTTCACACCTTATTTATATATTTTTAATTATAAGTCTACTTTGTTCACCTATTTATAATACCTAAAATATTATTTTCCTAATTTTATTTTGTTCATCCATTTACAATCCCTAAACTATATTTTTCTCAATTATACTTTGTTCACTATACATTCTCTTCTCCATTACTCCATAATTCTGAGTGTTTTAAACTGATCTAAGCGTTATTTATAAATACAGTACAATTGTCCATGAGAATTTACATACAAAATCGACATGAAAAATAATTAGTAAAATGATAGACGGAAGCGTCAACAAAGAAAAAAAGAATTGCAAACAGTTCACCTCATATTCAGGTTGAATGCTAGCGTCTTCAGACCTAGAACAACTGAATATGATAAATTTGGGTTAAGGTTTATGAAGTACGTACATGTCCCTTGCTGTAATTTTACATCAGGTTATTTTGGTTTTTCAATAAATCAACCACATGTGGGGTGAGCAAAATGATTTGTGCGCGGGTGACAATAACCACACCCAACAAGAAGTCACCATTTATAATACTCAGCGAATTGTAGAAGGAATAAAACACCCATATATAAGAGCCGATAAAAGGATCGGATTTACTCCATATGATTACTAAAACACCTAGTTGCACCTAGGACCGTAACAATCAAAGTAGTATTCACTTCCTAAAAACAACTTATAATTAACACATTAATTTCAGCAGATTTGAATACTCAGAAGCATATATAGTAGACGGATACAACCAAGTAAATCAAGATTGTCCCTTATTCAAATTTAAACATTACTTTTGGCCATAAAGACCCAGTCAAACTATGTTTTGTAAAATCCTAAAAGAAGTTCTACAATGAGACTTATGAATTTCAAACACGGATGTAAATTTGATCTCCATCCTTACTTCTCCACCCTCATCCTCACCTACCTAGTTGAATGTCACATGTCATGTCTTTTAATTACTCTAATTAACAACATTTATATATAATAATATATATATATACACTACCAGAAGAAAGGCTTTCGCCGACGAAAAAAAAAACCAGGCCGACGAAATTGTCCTTCGTCGGCTAATTAAAAATTTTCGTCGGCTAAAGTCCACTTTAGCCGACGAAATTAATATTTCGTCGACTGAATAATTTTTTTCGTCGGCTATAGTCTGTGAACTTTAGCCGACGAAATTTTCAAAAGTTTAGCCGACGAAATTTTCAAAAGTTTAGCCGACGAAATTTTTAAGAGTTTAGCCGACGAAATTTTTAAAAGTTTAGCCGACGAAAAAAATAATTTCGTCGGCTATAGTCTGTGAACTTTAGCCGACGAAATTTTCAAAAGTTTAGCCGACAAAATTTTCAAAAGTTTAGCCGACGAAATTTTAAAGAGTTTAGCCGACGAAATTTTTAAAAGTTTAGCCGACGAAAAATTTAATTTCGTCGGCTAAAGTGTCTTATATTTACAGATTTGGACAACTCATATGGAAAAATAAAAATTATACGTAGAACCTTCAAATGCAAAAAAGTCATGAAATAAGATATGACCAGAATGGTGAAATACGTCTACGGTTGAAAAATGATGGTATTCCGGTAAAGTCTCGGTGCCGATAGTTGACTTACCCTTATTATTTACTATGTTGCAGATTTGGTTTTTGGTGTCCGATTGACTATTGTGATACATTTCCAGAAGCGTAACGGCCCTACGAGTCAAACTCATCGCTTTGCCATGACGTATAGGATTTTTTGGCCATCCGAGTCTGTTTAGAGCTTCAAAATGCAGTTTTCTTATTTTCGATCTATTAGAGTTGACCGTTTCGATCGAGCCCTTAACGTTGTTGGATCTAGTTGAATTTTTTACCATAGACATATTTCGTCATAATGATCATATCTGACGGTCGAATTTTAGTTTGTGAATTTTAGTCATCGGAATCACAACGTGTCTACTAATGTTGTATAACTTGTTTAGTACGTTATACAACTTTATGAATCAACTCTACATAAGAAGCAAAATTATTAAAAATCTCGTGAAATAAGATGTGTTCAGAATGGTGAAATACGGCTATGGTTCAAAAATCACGTAAATCAGGTAAAGTCTCGGAGCCGATAGTAGCGGTCAACCCTATTTATCTTTATTATTTCTTAAGGGGAGCCCTATCGTCGAAAGGTAAATGTTTCAAAATTTTTATATATGTGGTTGCGTCTCATCTATGTGAGAGTTTTTCGTGTGGGAGATTTGACCAAACTACGTAATATAGGGGGAGATATGAGTGTTTTCATGAATTTATAGACTTTAGCCGACGAAAATATATGAAAAGTCGTCGGCTAAGTTCAAAAATTTCAAAATTTTTTAGGCGGTAAACCAAAGTTGGAGTAAAATTTTCAAAGGACTTTAGCCGACGAAAATATATGAAAATTCGTCGGCTAAGATGGTCTTTGCCGACGAATAACCTAATATTTCGTCGGCTATAGTTATTTTTTAATTTTTTAATTACATATTATAGCCGACGAATACGTTAGGGTATTCGTCAGCTAAACCATAAAATTTCTCTATTACTTACTATAGCCCTATATTCGGTGGTTATTTTGCGTAAAATTTTTATACGACTTGTTGCGTGTCAACGGTTTAAAACTATTTTCAGTTGGAGGTCCGGCCAAAATACGTAATTTAGACGGTCGAACGACTTTTTCCGTGCGTTTAGGGGTTTGACTTACGAGATTGACCGTCCGGATCGAGCCCTTATTCTTTTCGGATCAAGTTGAATTTTTTCCCATACATGTATTTTATCATGATGGTCAGATCTGACGGTCAGAATTCTGTTTCTCAAGTTTGATCATCACAATCACAACATGCATACTAATGTTGTATAACTTGTTTACCAAGTGTTATGTAAATGTTCCGTTTCAAAAACAAACTATACGTAAAACCTTCAAACGCTAAAAAGTCATGAAATAAGATATGAAGAGAATGTTAAAATACATCCACGGTTGAAAAATCACACTATTCCGGTAAATATTCGGTGCCGATAGTTGCGGTCAATGCAATTTTTCATTTTTCCCCCTATGAGTA
This sequence comes from Fragaria x ananassa, assembly GCA_034370585.1. Lineage (NCBI taxonomy): Eukaryota > Viridiplantae > Streptophyta > Magnoliopsida > Rosales > Rosaceae > Fragaria > Fragaria x ananassa. The sequence continues at coordinate 9,669,348 of CP139750.1, read as the reverse complement.
GCCCTATATTCGGTGGTTATTTTGCGTAAAATTTTTATACGACTTGTTGCGTGTCATCGGTTTAAAACTATTTTCAGTTGGAGGTTCGGCCAAAATACGTAATTTATACGGTCGAATGACCTTTTCCGTGCGTTTAGGGGTTTGACTTACGAGATTGACCGTTCGGATCGAGCCCTTATTCTTTTCGGATCAAGTTGAATTTTTTCCCATACATGTATTTTATCATGATGGTCAGATCTGACGGTTGGATTTCTGTTTCTCAAGTTTGATCATCACAATCACAACATGCCAAATGTATAAAAATACTTTTAGCCGACGAATTTCAAAGGTTTAGCCGACGAATTTCCAAGTTTTAGCCGACGAAATTGGTACCTTTAGCCGATGAAATTTTTAAAGGACTTTAGCCGACGAAAATATATAAAAAGTCGTCGGCTAAAGTCGAAAAATTTTCGAAATTTTCAACTAAAATTTTTTGGCGGTCAACCAAAATTTTCAAAGGACTTTAGCCGAGGAAAATATATGATAACTCGTCGGCTAAAGTCGAAAATTTTCAAAATTTTCAACCAAAATTTTTTGGCAGTCAACCAAAGAGTTTAGCCGACGAAAATAAAGAATTTCGTCGGCTAAAGTTCTTTATATAGCCGCAGAGTAGGGTGATTAAATATCGTCCTCCTCCTCCACACAACCACCTCAAATAATGCGGCCCCTCTTCCTCCTCCTTCTCCTCCTCCACCTTCGCCACTCTCTCTCCTCACCCCACCATCTACTCTCCACCCCCACGCGCCCAATGGCCACCTACCGCGCCCTCCTCTCCCTCAAGTCCTCCCTCGACGACCCCGACTCCCGCCTCTCCTCCTGGACACCCAACATCGCCTGAGATCTCCGCTCTCTCCGCTCTCCGCCTCCTCAACCTCTCCAACAACGTCTTCAACCGCACGTTCCCGCCGGATCTCTCCAACCTCACTAACCTCCGTGTTCTCGACCTCTACAACAACAACCTCACCAGCGTGTTGCCGGTTTCGGTGGCTCACATGACCAACCTCCGCCATTTGCATTTGGGTGGCCGAAAGTTTAGTCGAAAGTTTCTGCAGTTTTTTTTTTCAAAACCCAGCAACTTTAGCCGACGATATTCAAACACTATATTTGTCGGCTATAGTTATTTTTATTTTTTTTTAAATTTTTTTTTAAATTTTTTTATAAGGTTTAGCCGACGAATAACCTAATATTTCGTCGGCTATAGTTATTTTTTAATTTTTTTAATTTTTTTATAAGGTTTAGCCGACGAAATATTTTATATTTCGTCGGCTATAGTTATTTTTTTAATTTTTTTACAACGTTTAGCCGACAAAATATAAAATATTTCGTCGGCTATAGTTATTTTTAATTATTTATTACGCACTTTAGCCGACGAATATTTTGTCGGCTATAGTCCCAGACTATAGCCGACGACATTTTTTTCGTCGGTTAAAGTGGGACTATAGCCGACGAAAAAAAAAATTTCGTCGGCTAAAGTCATCACAGACGGCCTTTTCCCGACGACACAATAGCCGACGAAAGATCGTCGGCTAAGGTCTTAGCCGACGAATTTTTTTAAGAGGCCGACGAAAATTTTTCGTCGGCTAAAGTGCCTGTTCTAGTAGTGATATATATATTATTATCTTTTACTTTAAATCACTCTTTTTTTTCTTTTTCTTTTTCTAAACAAAATAACAAAGCCTAACAAATTTAGGACTCCTCAAGATTGATCAACAAAGATATATAACGTCTGGGTGTTTTTTGAAAGAATAATTACCAAGTCGACATATCTGAAAATACCCTCTCAGATCATAGAACAATCTCACACTTGAAAAAAAGTGATTGAATCACAAGTAGTCATCTCCTGTATATATAGATTGCTATTGAATTATCGATTCAAATAAATAAGTTATTGCATATACATACCCAAATTTGCAATAACATTCAAACACTAAAAAAATTAACATAAAAAATTAAAAATTGGCACTAGCATTAATGCTAACAAAAAATTAGGAGTAGCATTCAAACGCTAAAAAAAGAAAATTAGACAGCAACATAAGGAGAAAGAAGAAACAGAGTGACATGAGTCAATAACAACGACACTATGAGAAGTCCTAATAAATTTGTTAGACTTTGATAAATTGTATAATTTAGGAGATGATTCCCAAAAAAAAAAAAGAGTAAATGTAGGAGATAATATAAGTATGGGTAAAGAGCAAATTTGCATCCATCTATACACTCGAGGCCTAGATTAGAAACACTAGCTTTCGTGATCTTCCACGCCCTGTCAGCCACAAGTCGTCTCTGAGACCCGCATAAACTCCGTGGTCACAAAGAAAGTGTCACCACCAACCTTCCCTCACATCTAGCGGTACATCCAAGAAGAAAACCAACATTAAGGCACCAATAACATACCCGACCCAAGCTCTCGCCCATGTCAATTTGGGCTGCTGCCGGACGGGTCTGGAATCTATCAATTCGGTGGTCTCTTGGATGGGGTTTAATAATTAGTTTGAGGATAGGCTAGCTGCGGGTATGAGCCAATTGGTTTGTGTAGGGGTAAGGATGTTGTCGAAGGCTTCCTTGGCTTATGGCGGCAAAGGTCGTCTTCTAAAACCCTAATGACTTGCGTTAGTGGCATAGTTACGGTAATTTTTGGGCCAATTCATGTGTCTGTGGCGGCGTGGCTTTTGCGGTCTGTGTCGATTGTTGGAGTAGAATGGCTTTGGTGAAGTGGCGGAGCCACGTTGGCGCACAAGAGAATTAGCCTCTTACATATACAATCTGTTTGCATAAAAAACCAATCTGACTATCCTAGCTAGCTAGCGTATGCTTTCTGTGTCAACTGTAAAGAGGTATTTGGGTTCAAGAGACTTCTTTGAGCTCCAAAGTATTGATTAGTGCCCCCACGTGATATTAGTTGCACTGCTTTGGTGGATCGGGTCTAATTAAGGTGGTGACGAGGCTAGGCGGGGTTAGGCGTCTGTGGCTGTAAAGTTAATTTGGTAGCATATCGGCGATGATGGAAGTAGCAGAAGACGGTTATAGTGGGCACACGGGGATTCTTATGCTGGACCCTGGGCTGGCCGTTTCTTTATGGCTGCTTAGGTTCTAGTAGAATCATCAAAATCCCGTAAGAGTTAAATTTTTCTAAATTATCAGAATATTAAGACTCGATTTTTTATGCATATCATTTCTATTTCTAGAATTTAAACAAATTAGAATTCTAAATTCCTTCGGAAGTCTCTATGTTAAAAGATATTCAGGAACAAACAAATCATAATTAATTTTATCTCTACTTCTAGTCATCTTTTTATTATATTTTGTAATGTCTTCATAAAAATCCTTATCAACATGGGTTTTATCTCGGTATGCTTAATTAATTTTGTGTTTAACTGATCAACCAATGATTTGATACCTGATAAATAATAAATATCTACATCATTTTTTGAAGACAGACGATTCAAGCTAGGGTTCAATAGCTTTGGGCCTATATCGCCTCAGTTTTTGGAAGTTTTTGTTCCGCCTCTCGAAGCTGGGATGGCTTCCGTCCCTCCTACTAGAAGGGGCTCGGTTTGAGTGTCCTAACTTGGATCGGGATCCATTCTTTGTCAGTGTGCTTATGATTTTTGGGTGGGCCTAGGACTTTGGGCCTGGGTTTGACCAGACCCTTGACTTCCTTTACTGGGCATCTGCTTGGGCTCAACTGTTGGAGGAGTGCTCTGGGCCTTTTCACACTGGGTTTATTTGATTTCTAGCACATTTTCATTTTCTTGTGATTTTTAATTTTATTTTTTTTATTTCTGTCACAAATATCATAATTGTTTTTTATTTTTATGAAAATCTTACCTTTGTTAAGAGATATTTAAGATTCACATGTATTTTTGTTAAGATATAATTTGGTGAAAAGAACAAGCCACCTAACAATCTAATCCATCAACATTTTTCTGTATTTTCCTGTTTTATATTGGCCGGTCAGTTGAGATATTATATATTTGGTGGTAATGAAAACCGTAAAATTATATAAGTGCGCGAGTTTAAATACGTACCCCGGCCCTGAGTTTTCAACTTCAATACAATTTCTTGGCTGAAAAAAAAAACTTTAATACAATCAACAAAAGGAAGATGCATTTCCTTTTTCCATTAAATTTATTTCCCGTTTTTCAGAAAAAAAAAATCTATTTCCAGAAAATCTTTGGTATGATGCAATAAATTAAAGAATATGCAGTGAAATAATTTCCCAATTTTTTCCAAAACAACAATTTATAAATAAATTCGCCTTTGATACATAATTTGATGCAAAACTAACTAGATTCCGAATTAATTGAAATTAATGCCTAAATGAAGTGCAGAACTTGCATATGGCAGAACGACCAAACGACTTCAACATTACCACCATAATCTCTCAGATTTACTTCACTAAATCCACCCCACTAAAGCCCAAAGCCCACCTTAAACGGGTCAACCCGACACGGTCACCACTTTTACCCAAATCATACCCACACTCCCACAGAGCAGATGTCTACATTTTCAGTGAGATGCAGGCGGAGGAGGACAAGGCAAATGGCGGCAACTACTACCGGACCCTCATACCCGACTCTCACTTTTTATGGGCCGGAGCCAGTGGGGCCCAGTTCACCTGGGCGGTAGTCCTGTACCGGAAAGGTTCCGGCCCCCACTCCACTTCCATGCCATTCCGGGCTTTCGCTGTCGCTTCCCTAATCGTCGGTGCCGGCGCCACCGCCGCCTTCGCTGGCATACGTGCCTCCGGTATCCACAAGGTTAGGTCCCCAATCCTCCTTTTTCTCTCTGCTTCACGTTTTGGTATACTCAAACTAGTCGAAATTTAATTTGCCTTTACAATTTGTAATAGCATTTTGACCGGAAATTTTATTGCCTTGTGAAAGAAACAAATGAAAACTAGCATATAGGTTTGGGAATGCTATAGGTTAAGATTCTGATACATAGAATTCGACGTTTTAAGTCCTTGTGGAACTGAAATGCCTCCACGAAACAACTTCTTCGAAGGTTAAAGCCTCACTGATATAAATGACATAAGTCTTAAACTTGAGGAACATGATAAAGAAGAACTGTCTTTGCAAGACAAATGAGAACTTAAAGGCTTCATGATTGGTAACTTTACTTCCACAATCTGGAAACTTTTAGGCACGCAATTGTTTTGATTTGGGTTGCAGCCGTATCTAAGCTGTGTGTTAAGAGGACGGGGTGCATAAAAGAGTAGTGGATGGATTAGAATTGGACCATGAAGAATTATCTCTAACGTTCCCGATTGTTATATGCTCTTTAGTTAATCAAATTGTCATCCTTTTCCCGTTTCCCTGATTTTCAAACTGTTTTCTTGTTTCCTTTCTTTTCTCTTTCAATGTTGTCATGGAGGATGAGGGAGAGATTCGATTTGGTAAACTCCTATCTCAGTTGGCTCGTACTTCTGGACCTCTTAATTTGAGTTTTGCTCTCCATTACTGCACTTACATTTATCTCATTATACTGGAAATTATCACTTCAGTCAGTTCATCGACATGTTATTATTATGAATTATGCTCTTAAGAGTGGATACCAACTATGCTACAGTTGCTACTGTGCCTTTAATTTCTATGAGTTTTCCAATTCCTACAGTTATCTGAAATTATTATGTTTTAGCTTTCGTTGGCAGAATCTATGGATGGATCCTATTTACACTTCTCTCAGCTCATTGACTAATTTGGACCATAGAAGTTTAAGCACTCACTATCAAAATCCTTTAAATTTCGTCTGATCCTAAGATACTGGTGTGGCTACTAAGAGTGGAATTATTTGTGAGGTTTGAGAGACTATTCAATCCTTGATTTATTTCTACCTGCATCTTGTTGTATCTTTGACAAATACGCAAACAGCGATTTAATCATCTTGGTATGCTAAATAAACTGTGTTAATGAGTAACTATATATTAGTAAGGACCTTTCTGAAATCGACAAGTTCTTCTTTGGCCGATCATGCTTACTGTCTAGACAATAGAAATTTTGACCTTGTTGTTACATCCAGTAGCCAAGGAAGTTAGAATAATTGTAGTCCATGTCGAATTTGTTTAATTTACAAAAGATTTAGTGTGTCATTGCTGTGGTAATGGTGTTTTTGGATTTTTTAGCTTTTGTTGGTATCCTTTTTAGCTATGATTCAGGACATTCACTTAGATTTTTCTCATCGAAAAAAGAAAGGAAGCTAAATCTTCTGCCTAGTTTAAACTATCTCCTCTCAGTTCTTAATTGGATTACATTTTAATGTAAATTCTAAACATAAAAGGATGTTTGTTTCATAAGTGAAGCATTAATAGAGACTTCTTCGAAGATGTGTTTCGGTTTAGCGGGGTTAAAAATGAAAATGCAAACTGAAAAATATCCACATTCACTTTGTTGATGTGTTCATCTTATTTGACCAATTGTTTGAGCAGGAAAACAGTTAAAATGATTATCTTCTTCGTCACCACTGAATGGCTGTCCATTTCTTTTAACAGGTGGAGGACCTAATTCGGTTGGGTGCAAACATAAGAACTGGCCTCGGTGTGCAACGGAGGGCAAGGGATGAATAAAACTGTTATTTTTTGGTGTAGAATCTTTAGGATTCAGATAACCAATGTTGGAGTGGACTTTCATCTAGATTTTGTTTTTGCTTTTGCCACTATTAATCCCATCAAAACCATCCATTATGACTTCACCGTTTATGATCTGCAATGTTTCTAAGATACATGCTACTATGATTTATACACTTCACTGATAAAGAACTGCATCATGTTATACAATTACCTACAATTATAGTACAATCAAGTATGCAACTAATCAGTTTAACTTTGTGTGTGTTATATAGTGAATTTCAATCCCAAGATAATAAATTTGTCGCTTCACATTGCAACACACATTTTGAACATGCTCGTATATGGTCTCGCAAACAATGTGAACAGTCAACGGTCATACATATCTTAGATCCTCTCCTTCAGTATGATCTCTGTGCTATGAGGCATATATAGGTCATGACCATTTCTTATCATCTTAACTTCTTTATTTTATTTCGATCAACATAAAGTAAAAAAAAAAATTGAATATACCGTAAAAAGACATATCCAACTTTAACTTTTGAATGAAATGGGTCATTTCAATTCATTTGAAATTTGAAGAATGAAATTTCAGAGACGGAAATAACGTGCTGTTACTTGCAAAGCACTTCCATCAGTACACACTAGTGGTTAACACTCTGACAGCCTCTCTACAACTATAGAGTTGATGTACCACTACAACAGTATGTCGATATTGCAAAAGTGACATCCTGATCAATTTCTTAGAGGATCAACTGAGAATTTCCTTTTTACTTCAAAGTATCTGATCATATCACATTTCCAAGAAAAACTTGCTCAGATTGCATTAGTTATATGGAAACACATGAGTTATAAATTATATGATTTATGATTTATATCAAATAGGACAAATAATACAAAAATTCCAGAGCCTGGGATATAGGGAAAGAAGCTTGCTCAGCCATGCATGGATTACCACACTACTGCACTATATAAGCTGGTTCTGGCTCTAGTCATGAAATCTACAATCTTCTGAATGGGTTTTAGAGGTGACAAATAGTTGATAGCGTACCTTTTCTGGACGTTACTAACTGTTGAGAAAGGCAACCAGACATAGCCACAACAGAGACATCATACCTTTCTGCACATATCATTTGGTTTGCAGCGGAAACAACAGGTTCGTCGTCCTAAGTTCTAACCTGATATCCTACGTGAAATTCGTTCAGTCTCTTGATAGCAGCAACAATATCATTGCCACACTCTTGTTCCATGCTCGCTAAAGATAAAATTTTCACAGCTAGAATCATCAATTTCCCCAATAAATTCAAGACTTCCATTATTATATCCATCCATTTGATGAAAATTCTTCATTCGAGAGGGACAAAATTTAAAAAGAACAACCACAATATATATAGTTCTTTCACTGTTCAATCCCAAAAACCGAAACAAACAATAGGTATTCGAAACCTTTCACAAGTCAAAAACTACATATGAATGAGAGAGAGATATGGGGGTACCTGAGGATATAGCAAGGGAAGATGGAAATTAAGTATTTGATCAATCAATGCAATAAGAGAACCAGGAGCAGAGAAGCTAGAAAAAAAAAAAAACAAATTGGTGAACCTGAGAATAGGGATGAGGACTGTGGTAGCCATATATATGTCCTCCGAGCTCCGATCAACTCCCACGCAGGGGCGGAGGGAATAGAGGACCAGTAGGGCCCGTGCCCCCATTAGATTTTGACCATTGACAGCCAAAGAGGCAGTTGTGACCCCAGTAAAAAAGAAAAAGTCTGTGTAAAAAAAACAACAACTGTCCACAATAAAAAAGAATTGGGGATTAATAAGAAGCTTCTCATGCACTCTAACTTGAGAAGTCCAATTTACAAGGTCTCTCGGATATCACTTACCAATATAGAGTTGTGTTTTCCCCAAATACTACTTCAGTACTCTTGCATTTTTTGTGTTCGTTCAATCTCTTTGTTGAAAAAAGAAGAAGAATACTGATGCAGTGATGATTTGTGTGTTCAATCTCTTATCTGCCTCAAACCCCAAAATCTCAAATTAATATTTCTGAGATCAACAACTCAACAAGGTATGGTACATGCTCTCTCTCAATTTCAGATGGATCAATGGATGATGGATCATCGATTTCATATATCTATCAGTTATCAGATAACATGTCTTGTTATCGTCTGTTCGTCTTGCTCTCTCAATGCGATTGGTTTTCTTCTCAACTTCTCCTCTGTTCTAATGTTCTTGTATATATTCAATTGAAAATTTTGTGAACTCATGAATCATGATATGGGAGTTTATAATTCTGTTCAAACGGCCAAATGGGTACTTTGGTTACCAGTAGGATTAGGATTAGGATTATGAGGTTCTATATATACTACTAGGAGCTTGAGGAGAATGGAATGGACTTTATATTGTTGTATCAGTACACTGCATGCCTAGAAGAATGGAATTTTGGAACTTTATAACTGTATAAGCATATTGTAATCTTGTTGATCATTCCTCAATTTTCAGTTCAAGTTAACTTACATTTTGATTTGCTACTACAGTTGTGAATTGTGATTTTGTGAAAAAATCATGAAAAGATTCTTTAAAAGAAAATCAAACATGTTGTCAAATAACATTCGTGTTGGGGTAGAGATAAACTTGGTTGATCTTCCTTCAGATCCTGGATTACGAAAGAGTATTTCAGACTATGATTCGAACATTCGAGACCAAGTTCGAAGAGAATATCTTCAGAGGGGTCCTTGTCAGCCTAAAGATCACAAATGTCTTAAGACTCAATGTGGAGCTAAGGAACGAAGGTTCATAACAGATTGGTTCATTGATTTTCCTAATTGATTGGAATATAGCATCGAGAAGGATGCTGCATTTTGTTTGTGATGCTACCTATTCAAAACAAACAGCGGAGGACAAGCAGGCGGCGATGTTTTTACTAAAAATGGTTATCGAAATTAGAAGAAGAAAATAAGGTTATATACTCATGTTGGAGACCTCAACATTGCTCATAACCAAGCTTTGAAGAAGTGTGAATACTTGATGAATGAAAGACAACACATTCGAAACAGTATCCAGAAGAATGCTGCCATCCATAACATCTTATCGAATTCAGCTCACTGCATCTATCGATTGCATACGGTTTCTTTTAAGACAAGGCCTTGCATTCCGGGGCCATGATGAATCTAATAATTCCAGCAATCAAGGAAACTTTCTTGAGCTTTTACAATTCCTTGCTGATCATGATGAGCAAGTTAGAGCTGTGGCATTGCATAATGCTCCTGAAAACCTCAAAATGACATCACCATTGATTCAAAAAGACATAGTAAATGTTGCTGTTGTTGAAACAATAAATGCCATAATTGCAGACATGGATAATGCATTGTTCTCTATTCTAGTTGATGAAGCTAGAGATGTTTCTATAAAAGAGCAGATGGTTGTTATTTTTCGTTACGTAGATAAGAAAGGTTGTTTGATAGAACGGTTTATCGGCATTGAGCATGTTGCTAATACTACTGCCATAACTCTTAAGGAAGCCATACATGCATTGCTTTGTAAACATGGTTTAAGCACATCAAGTCTACATGGTCAGGGCTTCGATGGAGCAAGTAATATGAGTGGAGAGCTGAACGGCTTGAAGACACTTATCTTGAAGGAGAATGCTAGTGCTTTCTATGTCCATTGTTTTGCACATCAACTTCAGTTAGCTTTGGTGGCTGTAGCAAAAAAACATGACATTGTTGGTGCTTTCTTTACATTAGTTGCTAAAGTTGTGAATATTGTTGGTGCCTCTTCCAAACGACGTGACATTCTTAGAGAAAAGTAAGCTCTCAAAGTTATCCAAGCATTGAAAGGAGGAGAACTTTCAAGTGGGAGAGGGTTAAATCAAGAAATTGAGATTAAACGTTCAGCCGATACACGTTGGAGCTCACATTATGGTACACTCATAAACTTTACTTCCATGTTCTCTACCATAATAGATGTGCTAGATGAAATTGCATTTGACAAAGCAGGTTCTGATCAGAAGCATGATATGCATTTATATCATTGGAGTTATTGCAAACTTTTGATTACATATTTAGTTTGCACTTGATGAGGATTGTACTTGGAATTACTCACGGGTTGTCGCAACCCTTGCAAAGAGATGATCAAGATATAGTAAATGCAATAGATTTAGTGAAACTGTGTAAGAGAAAATTGCAAGATATGAGGGATAATGGATGAAATTCTTTATTAGACCAAGTTGTTGTATTTTGTGGCAAAGAAAATCTCATGGTTCCAAACATGAGTGATCAGCATCTATGTCAATGGAAATCAAAGCGTAAAAGTCCAGAAATCACAAACATGCGCTGTTTTGGCCACGATCCTCAGCGTGCGGGTGAGAGTTGAATAGTGAGCAAAGAAAAAGGGAGATGTTGAGGGTGTGCCATCTCGCAGACGAGGAAAGGGTTGTATGTGAGATCTTGACTTCTTGATCAGGCGGAAGGGGTTTTTAGGTGCCACCTCAGATGAGGAATTATGAGCACAAGGCAATTCGATACTCACGGCAGGACGCGAGCAGAGCAACAAAAGGAATCAGGGGTGATCGGGGGCGAGTCTAGGAGGGCTCTGAGAAACCTAGGCGGCGGTGCACATAGGGTTAGGGTTTTTGAGAGGCTCGAAAAGGTTCAACTAGGTTGAAAGGTTTTGTTTTGTTTGTATTTGTTGAGAGATTTGATTGTTTTGTTGTTGTTGTTGTTTGAGAGTTGTCTGTCGTCGTCAGAGAGTTGTGAGACTCCTTTATATAATAGTTCGACTTGCGGCAGAAGAAAGATAATCATAGTTCAAGTCGGATTTCGAAACCCTACCCACAAGGAAATTGCTAATCTTGCGCGGGCCATGGATTCGAACTATCTCGCAGGCCTTTCTAACTCGCGGGCCAAAAGAAGACTTTTTAATTAATAAGGGCCACATGGATTGGCCCAAAGCATGTCAAAAACTGATGAGATTCTTCAACGATTAGTGTGGTGTACGCTAATTCTGTCTGTGGCTTCTTCGTGAAGTTTCCCACGCGAGCCAGTTCGCTAGCTCGCTTTGATGTACTCCGCCTACCTCCCATATGCGAAGTGTCAATTTCGCCTCGCCTACGCAGAGTCAACTAGTAATTCCATGAGAAGGCATTCCTCGCGCGAGCTATGTAGTTCGCGTGCAGTCCATTCCGCATGTGAGCTATGTAGTTCACGTGAAGTCCATTCCGCATGCGAACTACGTATTTCGCGCGAAGTCCCGTTCGCACGCGAACTCTGTAATTCAGCTCTCGTGGTCTCATTGGCGGGCCATCACTTGTAAACCCAAAGAATTTGGGCTCGCCGGTGTGACATGGATCAAGAATTTAATTAATATTCATATAGATATTTACTGTCCAGTAAAATATTAATTTGGGCGTAAACATTGCCCCCTAGCCTCGAAGTCATGAATGTCAAGAATGATTGAAGAGGTTTATGTGCATGCTGCTCCAAAGCCACTGGTATTGGCTCGGGTCATACATAAAATGAGTGTGAGTAGAAAAGCCTGTGAATAGGCCTTGAAACCCAAGCACCCAGCAAGACACTGTAGCGAAGCTGTTGTACGGCTCGCCTAGGCACCTTGGACTTGAATTGCGCCTGCATTCACCTGCTCCTCGCCTGCATTCGCTTGCTCTCCGCCTGCATTCACTTGCTCTCCGCCTGCATTCGCTTGCTCTCCGCCTGCATTTGCTTGCTCTCCGCCTGCATTCGCTTTCTCTACTCAGAAGACATAGTACATTTCACATACCGTGAGCGGATGTAGCTCACATGGATATACCTTGAATGGATGTACCTTGAGCAGATGTTTGCTTAGACTAGATTCCAAAAAATGGCCCTTCGCGAGTTCTTGGCGATGGCAAACCAACTTTGTGATAAATATGGAATGACAATGGCTATGTTCTTTGCTGCCCCCCAGTGCGAACCAATGAGAAGCACATAAAAGGGTCAGCGAACGACCACATAAAAATGGCGAACCAACTTTGAAAATTTGGAGGCCACATGGATTGGCCTAAATAATGACTAAGACACACTTAAATATGGTCTAAAGTTGGAGATTACTTTGAACACATATCCACCCCAATGTGCCCCTCAGTTTTGATGTCTGTTCGCCGAGGTTTGAGAAGAATAAAGGACATCAACACTTTAACATGCCCCCAGGGAAGGAGTTGTGGTACCATACATCATTGAAAATGGCAAACACCGAAAAAGGTTGTGGATCGGCCTTGAGTAGATCCTGATGTATGAATAAAGGTACCCCAAACTTCTATGGATGCCCCCCAGGAAAGGAAAATACATTGCAAGGTCATGAAAACACATTGAAAATGCACATTGCAAATCCGCGCGTATCCTGACCTGTCTGCATTCGAACTGCCATAAATCTCTCCAGGAATGTCGAAATGACAAACCGTAAAATCCTCTGAAAAATAGACATCCAAGGATTTATTTTGATATAAGGCACGCCGGCTATTTCTTCCTGGATCACTTCATTTTAATCGGCGAAGTGGACTGTCTGGTAGTGGCTGTTGCAACTTGCAGCAACTATTAGAATTTCTTCTCTGACTTGACTTCGCTGGCAGTAACTCGAAGGTATGTGGAAATGCTTGTTGTCTTCAAGCATCAGGGATAGGCTCCAAGTAAAGTTCAAGCTTTTTGTAGGCAAAAACGTTGTCTTGCATTTCAGCAAGACCAAGGATCTCTTTTTGTATTTTCTGCTATTTGATTTTTTTTATATTTTCTTTTTTCATTGCAAGAAAGAAAGAAAAATGAAAGCAAACAGAAGTAAAAACTGAAGTAAAGCTAGGAACAAAGAAAAGAAGGGATCATAGCTTGATTAGTTACCCTTCATTAGGCCACGGGGGAGGCCACCAGTGCTTCACTCCAAGCCTCAATGTCGTCATGTTTCCAACGTGAGACTCTCGCTGTTGAGAATTTCCAAGTGTTGAGCAGAGCTGTTTCGCTTCAACAACTTGAAAATTTGGAGAAAGTAGCTCGTAGGGACTGCCTTGCTACCCCCCAAGTATCTTTATCATTTGGCAAAGCATGATCTTCAATTGCATCCTTATGGGCAAAATGATGAAAAGATCTGCCTTGTCACCGACTATCATGTCACAATGCATGGTCTTATTGGGAATAACCACGCATTGGTCATGGAAGGGAATCATATCAAGAGCTTCACTAGGATTGAACTCTTATGGAATATGATTATGAGACAGACGCACCAGCATATAGTTTTCATCATATTCATCATAAATTGGCTCTGTGTCAAAATCACATGAAGAGTTAACAAAGATCGGTGGTTCGACCTTCTTTGCAAGCATAGGCATACATGGGACATGTATGTACTTTGCACATAATCCAAAGTCCCGTCCAGGCCTCTGAACTTGCATATAAAAATTCCAATGGTATTGGATAATGAAGCCACGTAATGGCTTTGCAAGAACACATGTTGGTTGATAATTAAGTTGGCCATTGGTTTGGCCATACTTGAGGAAACGTCCAGAAGCTAATTGACAAAGTAGGTTGCCACCTATTCCTTTACCAAGATGCCCAACAGCTTCATGAACCTGCTTCTCTAAGTTAACTAAAGAATGAAGGCGAGCTACACCTTGCCCCCCGTGCGCCTGACCCGTTTCCACATATACATCTCGCATGAGAAAGCTGGCTATTTGGCCACCTTTCATGCGAAGTTGTGGTTCACCATCAGTGTGCGAACCGATCTATTTTTCTAAGGTGGACTGTTTAGTCCTACCTTCAAGCTTATCTTCCTAAGAAACAACGTCAACATTTGATATAGGATTATTATCCAAAATCTCGCCTGCCTCGACCCCAAGTTCTTCGTCATTGATTGACAAAGTAATTTCTTTTTTGGACATGGGTTCATCCAAAGGAAAATCTTCGCCAATAGATTGGCTGCTAGGCAGTTCAATCTTTTTGGCAAGGACATGCTCATTGAAGTCCTCATTGAGTATGGCGGGGTTGTCCTGGTCAGCTTTCACTACCAGGAAAAGTACTTTAGCCGACGAAAAATTTTCGTCGGCCTGTTAAAAAAATTCGTCGGCTAAGATTTTAGCCGACGAACCTTCGTCGGCTATAGTGTCGTCGGGAAAGGGTCGTCTGTGATGACTTTAGCCGACGACACACGTAGAAGTCGTCGGCTATAGTCCAAAGTTTAGCCGACGAAATAATGTCGTCTGCTATAGTCCAGACTTTAGCCGACGACATTATTTCGTCGGCTATAGTCCATACCTTAGCCGACGACATTTTTTGTCGTCGGTTATCTTCCAAACTTTAGCCGACGAATAATTTAAAATATTTGTCGGCTAAAGTTTATAATAAAAAAATATAAAACATCTATGGCCGACGAAATATAGTATATTTCGTCGGCTTTATAGGGATTTAGCCGACGAATTAAAGCATATTTCGTCGGCTAAAACTTATTTTTAAAAAAAAAACTTTAACCGACGAATTAAGGCTTTTTTCGTCGGCTATAAGTCCATTCCAGTAAAAAAAAAACCCCGAAATTTCTGAATTACCATTCCAAGCAAGCTGCAAAATACACCAAAACAATTTCATATAACCAACAACAAGCACATAAAAGTATAACCATATAACCAAAACAATTCCATATAACCAACAACAAGCACATAAAAGTATATAATTCATCAACTACATAAATTCTATATCGTCTAAATTAATATCCGTTTCTGGGGGCTGCTCCGGAGGTTGCGGCGGAGGTTGCGGCGGCTGGGGTAGCGGCATGGGCAGAGGCATGGGCGGAGGCGGAAGTCCCTGAAGCTGGGCAGCTGTAAAGTCCTGCATGTACTGGAACATCTGCTGCTGCTGGGCCTGCTGGATGACATGTATCTCGGCAACATAGGTTGCCTGCGAGGCAATATAGGCTGCCTGCGAGGCATTATAGGCAGCCTGAGCAGCTTGCTGTTCTCATAGTCTCTGAACTTCCGACTCTAGCTGAGTCGTCCTGCTGATCGTGGACGTGGTCCTGCTGCTGGTCGAGGCTGCCTTTCGTTGAAATCCTGGAGTGGTCTTCAGGACCCCCTCGCCTCTCTTTCCTAGACCCCTGCAGTAGAAGTTGTTTGCTCTCGGTGGGAAGGTTGTGCCCATGATCCTCGCCCCAATCGTCTAATCCGAAGTGTCAATCCGGGACATGGCTTCGGACATCTCTTCCTCCTGCGTGTCCGGCCATGTCTCCCTCACTAAGGCACTCATCACTTCGTCACTAGCCTCCCTCACCTACGCCTATATGGATAGGGAAAAAATTATTAATTAACATTTTTACATAAATTTAAAAATTTAAAAACGTAAGGTGACTTACAATATCCTCCTGGGAGTCAGGATATGCCCTCTCGTACGTATAGACGTACTGGTTGACCTCTGGATGTTCCCTGGCCGCCTCGTCCAAGAAGACAGCGAACGGTCTAGAACCGGCATGATGGTTCCTTGTGTTGTGTTGCCGGTTCTGAGCGTTCACCCGGGAAACCGCCTTCAAAGAAAAAAGTAAACTATTAGTAAAATATTTTAAAACGCACGTACTTAATGATAAATTAACTAACTAATTTATTTAAATACCTGTTTACGAGGGTTGTTGAATTCTGATGTCAGAAGCCAACGCCACTCGTACTCCCTGTACTGGAACTCAGCAGGGGTACCAGAACGTGCATTCCCGTGCGTAGTCCAATGGGTCCGCAACTTGTTCTTCCACTCCTTGTACCTACAGATACAACAAAAATATTAGAAATATTATTAATATCACATACAATTTTGTTTTTCATTAACTTCCCAACGTACCTTCCCCCATGCACAACGTCGGCCCAGCTGTCCCTCAGGTGCTCGGGAACCTCAAACCACACCTGCATTTAAGCGTTTATTAGTTTAGCTTTTCGAGAAATGAACAATGTAATACATAATATTATTTTGTAAACTCACCGACATCGCGTTGTGGACCATGTCCTTAACCTCCTGCGGGACCTCGCCCCAGTCTGACCACAACATAGGGACTCTATCCCTAATGAGAGCTCCCACGCTGCCGGAGTACGTCCTCGACTTCCCGCCCGATACTATGTGGCCATCCCCGTCAGTATCGATGACGATCCTCCCCACGGTACCCACGATCTTCTCGAGGGCTTTCCCTGTGACGGGGCCTCTCTTCTTCTTTGTGCCTATCACATGATTCGGCCAAATTGATTATTAAAATATATATAACCCTTTAAAAATAATCATGCATTACTGATTACCTGAGGAGCTCGCGGCGGATTCCTGCTCTGTCGCCGATGATGATACCCTCGCAGAAATAAGAGGCGTATCAAAAGGCACGAACCGGTACGCCGCTGATGGAGCCACTGGCGGGGGCAGTGGATAAATCGGCGTCCCTGAGCCATCGACTACAGGTAAGGCCGGTATCATCCGCGGAAGGAACAGATGAGGCGGCGACATCTGTACCCCAGATGACCCACTATCCGAAGAAGTAGGACCTGGAGTGGGCGCCCGGTGTATCTCAGGCATACGGGGTGCAGACACCTCCGTCTGGGTCTGAGGCCACAGCTGCCTCGAGGAACGAGGGACGACCGCCTGCCTCGATGAAAGGGGCACCTCCGGCGCCGTCTCCAGAAGGCTCGCATGTCTGGCTGTCATCTGGCCCTGAAACGTCGTTTGGGGGTTGCTAGAGGTTCCCTCAGACGATTCGGACCTTTGGCTCTTCGAACTCTTCTTCGATCGAAAAAAGCCGCTCATCCTATTTATAAAAAATTAGGACCTTTGTCTTTATTGTATAAAAAATTATACAATAGGACCTTTGTCTTTATTATATAAAAAATTATACATGTTTAAAATTATACTTATTCAATAAATAGATATACATAATTAATAATTACATAACAATATATATAGATATACTTAATTAACATAGCATAAAAATAAATTCGAAATCAAAAATAACTTCATACAAATATATATATATATATATATATATATATATATATATAGATATACTTAATTAATAATTACATAACAATATTATATATATCAATATCATCATAAAAAAATAGCATAAAACTAAATTCGAAATCAAAAATAGAAATTCAACATCATCATAAAAATATAGAAATTCAACATCATCATAAAAATATATCAACATCATCAAAAATAGAAATTATTAAATATAGAAATTATTTGAAATCAAAAATAGAAATTATTCGAAATCAAATATAGAAATATATCAACATCATCATAAAATAGAAAATCAACACAACATCATCATAAAAATATATCAACATCATCATAAAAATATAGCATAAATGTATACATAAAACATAGCATAAATAGAAATTCGAAATAACCTGAAAATTCGAGACGGGAGAGGGAGGGAGGAGGGAGGAGACCGGCCGGCCGGGAGAGGGAGAGGGAGGAGGGAGGAGACCGGGAGGGAGGAGGGAGGAGGGAGGAGACCGGGAGGGAGGAGGGAGGAGGGAGGAGACCGGGAGAGGGAAAAAATTGAGGAAATTAGAAGGGAGGAGGGAGGAGGCTAGGGTTTCGCAGTTAAACCCGAAAACTTTAGCCGACGAAATAATTTGTTCGTCGGCTAAAGATACCAATTTCGTCGGCTATACACTAATTTGTTGGCTAAACCTTTGAAACTCGTCGGCTAAAACTTTGAAATTCGTCGGCTAAAATTTATAAATTCGTCGGCTAAACCTTTGAAATTCGTCAGCTAAACCTTTGAAACTCGTCGGCTAAAACTTTGAGATTCGTCGGCTAAACTTTATAAATTCGTCGGCTAAACCTTTGAAATTCGTCGGCTAAACCTTTATACATTTGGCATGTTGTAATTGTGATGATCAAACTTGAGAAACAGAAATCCGGCCGTCAGATCTGACCATCATGATAAAATACATGTATGGGAAAAAATGAAACTAGATCCGAAAAAAATAACGGCTCGATCCGGACGGTCAATCTCGTAAGTCAAACCCCTAAACGCACGGAAAAGGTCATTCGACCGTCTAAATTACGTATTTTGGCCGGACCTCCAACTGAAAATAGTTTTAAACCGATGACACGCAACAAGTCGTATAAAAATTTTACTCAAAATAACCACCGAACATATGGCTACCCATAGGGAGAAAGAATGGAAAATTGCATTGACCGCAACTATCGGCACCGAGACATGACCGGAATACAGTGATTTTTCAACCGTAGACGTATTTACCATTCTAGTCATGTCTTATTTCATGACTTTTTTACGTTTGAAGGTTCTACGTATAATTTGTTTTTGAAACGGAACATTTACTTAACACTTGGTAAACAAGTTATACAACATTAGTACGCATGTTGTGATTGTGATGATCAAACCTGAGAAAAGGAAATCCGACGGTCAGATTTGACCATCATGATAAAATACATGTATGGGAAACAATTCAACTTGATCCGAAAAGAATAAGGGCTCGATCCGGACGGTCAATCTCGTAAGTCAAACCCCTAAAGGCACGAAAAAGGTCGTTCGACCGTCTAAATTACGTATTTTGGCCGGACCTCCAACTGAAAATAGTTTTAACCCGATGACACGCAACAAGTCGTATAAAAATTTTACGCAAAATAACCACCGAACATAGGGCTATAGTAGGTAATAGAAAATTTTAGAGTTTAGCCGACGAATACCCTAACGTATTCGTCGGCTATAGTATGTAATTAAAAAATTAAAAAATAACTATAGCCGACGAAATATTAGGTTATTCGTCGGCAAAAACCATCTTAGCCGACGAATGATAGTGTATTTCGTCGGCTAAAGTGTGTAATAAAAAAATAAAAAACATCTATGGCCGACGAAATTAAGGCTTTTTTCGTCGGCTAAAACTTATTTTAAAAAAAATAAAAAACTTTAGCCGACGAATTAAGGGTTTTTTCGTCGGCTATAGTATGTAATTAAAAAATTAAAAATACCGGAATAGCCGACGAAATATTAGGTTATTCGTCGGCAAAAACCATCTTAGCCGACGAATTATAGTGTATTTCGTCGGCTAAAGGAAAAAAATACATTAAAAAAAAAACAGACGATATTAGTAAACCATACTAACTTCATGTTCATCATGTATCACCAAAATTCATATAAAATAACTGAAATATGAATTCAACATGTGTAAACTATAAAGGAAAAGGTCTTTGAAAAATTATACAAATTAATGGATTTCGTCCTCTAAATTAAAACTAAGGCTCGTAATCGGAATCATCCGATGAGTCTTCTTCGGTGTCAGAATTAATTTCTGGTAATATATGTTTTTCCTCATTGCCAGAGTCTTCGTCTGTTTCTTGATTTGGATCAACATCAACAAGCCTTGGCTCTTCATCACGAATTCGCACCGAATGACCCGCTTTAAAATTATTAAGGTGAACGGTAGAGGAGTTAGGAATATCTATTGCGTTGGGCTCTTGATACGCAACATCATCTTCCTCGTCTTCAGCCTCTCCAAGTGTAGCCGCCCGGTAAATGTTTCGAGGGTGCACAAGGTTGACTACTTTCCACGCGTCACCCTTAGTAAGGTCATCAAGATAAAACACTTGTTTTACCGATGTGGCAAAAACGAATGGGTCATCTTCATAAGAACTTGTAGCAGTGTTCACCGATAATATTCTGTACTGATCGGTCTTCATGCTCTGCGGCCTAGTATCAAACCATCTACACTTGAAGAGGTGCACTGTCATGCCTTGCCCATAAACGAGTTCCACCACTGAATGGAGAACACCTTAATAGTCAACTCCATTCCGCCCACCATGTGCCATGACCCCAGAATTCTGTGTTCTCCTTCTGCTGTCTCTTTGTTCGCATATAAATTGCACGCCATTCACCTTGCACATCGGATAAACTCTTGAGATTATTGGCTTCATCGCTAGAAGTCTTAGTTCGTGCGACCAATTTGGGTGACCATCAAATTGAATATGGTTCATCTGCAACCAACCATCTCAACTGTAAATATGGATAATTATGCAATAAACATAAACCCGTACAGAAAAATTAAATTACGTACCCAGCCGCCAAAATAATCTGCGAACTCCTTGTTGTGGTACTCGAGATCACCTTGAATGTCTGGACAATATAGATGGATGTCTTTCCAGTATTCAACTTCTGGACAGTTAATCAATACCCACCAGTGGGCAATGACTAGCTCATGTGGTTGCAACTTGTAGGAGTCTGGCAAAATTCCATACACTTCAACATCACTAGAGACTATGGAAAGATTGAACTTCGGTACATCTACCGGCATGGTTCGCGGAGTTTCCTTCAACGCTCCTAAATACAACATCATGTAGGTGACGCACTCGTGCGCAATATATGCTTCAGCTATACATCCTTCAGGAGCGGATTTATTAGCCACATAATCTTTGTAGTCTCCAAGTTGCCTGTAAATCAAGTTGCAAAATGTTATGATTATTGAACATGTATATATATTGAGGAATTCAGGTGTAAAAAACGTACCTTTCCATGGGATACATCCAAGTGTAGTGTACTGGACCGGTAAGCAACAATTGCTCGGGAAGATGGATCATCAGGTGAGGCATGATGTCAAAAAAATTTGGAGGAAATATCCTCTCAAATTTACACATGATATAAATGATGTCCTCTTGCATTTCCCGGAGGTTAGATTTTTTCACTTCCCGTGTGCATAACTTCTGGAAAAATCTTGCCAACGCTACTAACGGCTCCACCACCTGACGGGGAAGGAACGGTCGAATGAAAACAGGGAAGAGACGTTGTAGCAGGATATGACAGTCATGACTCTTCAACCCGTACATCTTATTATCCCGGAAGTTCACACACCGGGCTATATTTCTTGCATAACCTGAAGGATACTTCACACAACTCATCCACCTGAAAATTAGGTTCTTCTGGTCAGGTTTCACGGTGTAAGGAGTTTGAGGCATTTTTTTCTTCCCTTCTTTCAACCACAAATGTCTTCTTAGTATGCATTTTTTTAGATTAATGCGTGCCTTAGGACCGTCTTTCGTCTTCCCCTCCAAGTTCAGCACTGTGCCCACCACACTGTCGCAAACATTCTTTTCTATGTACATCGCATCTAGGTAGTGCCTGATCAACAACTTACTCCAGTATGGGAGTTCCCAGAATATGCTCTTATGTGTCCAGAATTTGTACCTGTCGGGTCTTTCAGGTATTGCCGCCACAATGTTGGGATGATTGCTGAGCTGCCCAAAATCGTACTCATTAAGCACTGCTAAAATTTCTTCCCCCGTCCATCTTCTGGGAGGCACACCATGTTCTACGGTCCCATCAAATGCCTTGTCATCGAACCGCCATTAGTGATTATATGGAAGGAAAGCACGGTGACCCAATCTGCATATCTTGTTGCAATGACTGCTGCTCCCCTCATCGCTGAGGCACTCTGGACAAGCCTTGTATCCCCTAACAACGTTGCCCGACAACATCCCACGGGCAGGAAAATCACTGATGGTACCAACAACCATGACATGCATCTAGAACATCTCGTGCGTGTACTTGTCATAAGTGGGATGACCAACGTCCCACAAAAATTTAAGCTCTTCAATCAAAGGTCTCAAATACACATCGAGACACTTCCCCGGATAACCGGGCCCCGGAATCAACAAACTCAACATATTGTATTCCTTCTTCATGCACATCCATGGGAAGGTTGTACGGTACCAAAATCACCGGCCATACACTGTATTGAAGACTCATGTTGCCAAAAGGGTTGAACCCATCGGATGAGAGCCCGAGCCTCACATTTCGGACCTCTGACGCCAAATGAGGAAACTCCCTGTCTATATGCTTCCAAGCCTCCCCGTCAGCAGGGTGTATAAGGGTATCTTCGTCATGCAATTCCCTATCAGCGTGTCATCTCATAGCTTCGGCCGTGTGTGAAGACATGTACAACCGCTCCAACCTATCCCTCAAAGCGAAATACCGAAGTACCTTTACAGGTTTCCTGTTGCCTGCAGGAGTCAGCTTATATCTGTCAGTGTGACATACCGGACATGCGTCAAGGCCACCAAGGTCATTCCCTTCTGGATCTTTACCCTAAAAGAGAACGCAGTCATATCTGCATGCATGGATCTTGATGTAGGAAAGCCCAAGATCTTTCAGGATACATCGGACCTTACGATGAGTGGTAGGAAGACGATGACCGTTGGGCAGCATCGAAGCAGTGTACTGTAGATAATCATCAACAGCCTTCACGGTCGATTTTGTCTCAACTTTAATCTTCATTACGTCCATCACACTTTCAAGAACGGTCTTCTGACAACCGGGGTACACAGGGGTCTGTTGGAAAGCAAGCAGTTTGTTGTACTTTTCAATACCAGCAGTGTTCACAACTCTAGGGAAGGGCTGCACCGGGTCAGGCATATACTGTCCTTAAGCGCATACACTGCTCTCATAAGGAAACATGTCGTTGATGAATGCCGTTGTTGGATTGTTGGATGTACTAGTACTGCTCGTCTCAGAAAATTGGCCATGATCATGCGGACCCCCTGATGACGTTTCACCGTGATATAACCAACATGTGTACTTCTCCCAAAACCCGTTACTCCTCAGGTGCTGCCATACTTTGTCAATGGGAAATCGATGCATATCGCTGCGACACTGACATTTCGTGCACGGGCAATAGAAAATTGTATTCCCGTTAGCATTAGCCAGCGCATATTCTATAAAACTCATAACTCCTGCACCGTATCTTTTGTCCCATTTTGGAAGCGAAATCCAACTCTTATCTATATCCTGAAAATATAACAAAATATATATATTTATAACGCTGCTAGCTAATTATTAATGAAATTTCATGCCATATATAAAATCTCAATTCATTTAGTATATATTCTACGTACTACAACTAATTAATAATAAATTAATTAACACACACACACATATATATATATATATACTTAATAATTACAGAACAATATTATACATATACATATCTACATCATCACAAAATCATCATTGTGGTATATACCATCAACACAATATTATAAATTACTTAACATATATATATATCTACTACTTAATTATAAACAACTTCATATATATTATATCAAATCATCAACCAAATCGATCAACATATATGTATATATATACATCCAACATACTCAAAATCAATTAACTCGATCACAATCAAAATCATATATCAACATCATCACAAAATCATCATGAACTCATATATATCATCAACAACTTCATACCATATCAACACAATAATATTATAAATTAATTAACATATATATATCTACTATTTATTAACAACAAATTAATTCATATATATTATCAATTCAAATCATCAACAAAATCGATCAACATATATATATATATATATATACATCCAACGTACTCAA
Organism: Fragaria x ananassa; assembly: GCA_034370585.1. Taxonomy (NCBI): domain Eukaryota; kingdom Viridiplantae; phylum Streptophyta; class Magnoliopsida; order Rosales; family Rosaceae; genus Fragaria; species Fragaria x ananassa. Next base: position 9,645,346 of record CP139750.1, on the reverse strand, counting down.
AATTAATCAACTCAATCACAATCAAAATCAATAAACTCAATCACACTTAAAATCGATCAACTCAAATAAAACTCAATTAATCAACATATATATACATATACATACCTATATATGGCTCCACAAACTAATTATGGACATATTTCGACAACACCCAAACTTTTTCTCCCGTTTTTTCTTCTCCCGTTTTTTTTCCCAGATGAGCTGCTGCTGTCCAGATCCGCAAATATAAAGCACTTTAGCCGACGACATATTAATTTTGTCGGCTAAACTTTTAAATATTTCGTCGGCCATAGTTTGTGAACTTTAGCCGACGAAATAAATTCTTTAGCCGACGAAAATTTAACTTAGCCGACGAAAAAATGCTTCGTCGGCCTGGTTTTTTTTTTTCGTCGGCTAAAGCCTTTCTTCTGGTAGTGTTTCCAGAGGATCTTGTCCCTCTTGACTTGTTCAGCAAAGTCGTCGACCTTTTCAGCAAGGTCGGTGACGCTCTGTTGGGTTGCAGTGGCCTCGAGTCAGCCCTTAAGTTCCTCAAACATCTGGAGGATTCCCTCCATAGGCGGAGCAGCTCCTAGGTCTTGGGTCGGCTGTGAGCCTACAAATGTGGTCTCGCTGAAGTCTATGTTACCAAACTGAGCAAGAACATGTTCCGTGGTGAGAGATCAGCAAGCCCTGCATGTTATGGGGCTTATACCATGGTGATCTGTGCTTGAGACAAGAAATCTGAGGTTTCCTGTATGGCGATTCCTCTAGTTTCCCTATGATGAATTGCTTGTAATCCCTATCCCACTGGGCATGCCAATGTTTTGGCCACGATCCATAATGCGCAGGCGAGAGGTGAATAGCGAGCAAAGAAAAAGGGAGATGTTGAGGGTGTGCCACCTCAGGGACGAGGAAAGGGTTGTATGCGAGATCATGACTTCTTGATCAGGCATAAAGGTGCCACCTCAGATGAGGAATTATGAGCACAAGGTAATTTGATACTCACGACAGGATGCGAGCAGAGCAACAAAAGGAATCAGGGGTGATCAAGGGCGAGTCCAGGAGGGCTCTGAGAAACCTAGGCGGCAGTGCGCTTAGGGTTAGGGTTTTCAAGAGGCTCGAAAAGGTTCAACTAGGTTGAAAGGTTTTGTTTTGTTTGTATTTGTTGAGAGATTTGATTGTTTGGTTGTTGTTGTTGTTGTTTGAGAGTTGTCTGTCGTCGTCAGAGAGTTGTGAGACCCCTTTATATAATAGTTTGACTTGCGACAGAAGAAAGATAATCATAATTCAAGTCGGATTCTGAAACACAAATCCCACAAGGACATTGCTAATCTTGTACAGGCCGTGGATTCGAACCATCTCGCGGGTCTTTCTAACTCGCGGACCAAAAGAAGCCTTTTTAATTAATAAGGGCCACAGGGATTGGCCCAAAGCATGTCAAAAACTGATGAGATTCTTCAACGATTAGTGTGGTGTACGCGGACTTCATTTGTGGCTTCTTCACGAAGTTTCCCACACGAGCCAGTTCGCTAGCTCACCTCGATGTACTCCGCCTGCCTCACCTATGCGAAGTGTCGATCTCGCCTCGCCTACGTGAAGTGTCAGCCTCGCCTCGCCTACGCGGAGTTAGCTAGTAATTCCATGAGAAGTCATTCCATGCCCGAGCTATGTAGTTCGCGTGAAGTCCATTCCGCATGCGAGCTATGTAATTCGCGTGAAGTCCATTCCGCATGCGAACTACGTAATTCGCGCGAAGTCCCGTTCGCACGCGAACTCTGTAATTTAGTTCGCATGGTCTCACTGGCGGGCTATCACTTTGTAGACATATAAAATTTAACGATAATAAAAGTCATTGAATAATCTAAGCAAACACGTGGCTCGTGAGTCAACAAAATTGGAAAGCCGTCAGAAATAACACGTGGCAACGTGAAAATGGTCAGCCGACAACAAAACCTTAAATCCCGATTGAAATCAATTATCAAGTGTCGATTAACGATCAGATATCAATTAAATTAAATTAATCGGACATCCCCAAAAATAATTGGTGATGGTTCGCTAGGGTTCAGGAGAAGTTCGCCAAGAAAATTGCTATTGAGGAGAAATTCATCGTTGGTATTAAAATAAACAGAGCCAAGGTCGGGTTTAATCCTTCGACGCTTGAAGTTCACGTCCTTAGAAATATTGCTACTTCCACTGTGCCTTTTTGCTTGGGTGTTGGTCCCCTTCAACTTAAGATGACTCTGGGTGAGATGATGATCAGATGAGTCCCCATGACCTTTTACTTGGTGCGGCTCATTCGGAGAGTTGCTACTTGGGGGCAACACCTTGATAGAAGCTGCATGAGGGTTATTGTCAAGTTCAATCTCGCGGGGAACCACTTCCTGTCTAGATGGCATCTCACGAGGAACCACTCTCTGGCAAGATGGCATCTCGCGAGGAACCACTCTCTGGCGAGATGGCATCTCGCGGGGAACCACTCTCTGGCGAGACAACATCTCGCGGGTAGCCACTCTCTGGCAAGACGGCATCTCGCGGGGAACCACTTCCTGTTGAAATGGTATCTCACGGGGAACCACTTTCTGGCGGGGCGGTACCACGCGAGCAATGATCTTGTCTTCTTTCGTTTTTAAAGGCTTGTGCGACGACCCAAGCATTATTGTTGTAGTCATCTTGGGGATGGAACAATATACTTTGGACCACCATTCAACATAATCACGAGTCACCATGTACTCTGTTAGAGCGCTCTCAGGTGGCAATGTCACTGTGCTCCCTGTCTCACATTTAGTAAAGCTTTCCCAATGCCAGTACGTCAAGGATAATACGCCCGTCCGAATGTCCTTTTGAAGGCTTCCTGGCACATCTTGAACATAGTCGAACTGACGGCTGAAACGGTAAGGACTGTAGGGTTGAACGACTCGTCGGTTGTCCTGCCTAAGAGTAAGAAATCCATATCGAAGGCAGGTGAGGTAGACAATGTCTGAACGGTTAACATTCTCACGATCAACGATCACTTTGCGTTCTTTAGGGACTATGGCTAAGATGTCCATCCCCACATTGCCACATGTGTTGGATAAAGAATGAGCTTGTGCGTCTCTAAAGTGCTTGGCCGAAAATGCCCCTGAAAAGTGAACCATGCGCGGTTTAAAGTTGTCAGGAAGAGGAGAATAAAAATGGGTGCCCAAATACTCTGCCAACCACGTATACACGTAGTGAAAGGGTAATGTAGCCGAACAGTTCTCTGGATCTTTGGAAGCAGAAATCTCGTTCAAGCCTTGATAAATGTTGGCCAACACAGGTATAGCTAGACAAAATTGATAGCCTTGGGACATTTTGCTAGCGACTTTAAACACGTTAGGTCGGATCAAGCCTGTGTCATGCGTAAAATGCTGCCAAGTAAGTAGACTCTATGTCTTTGTCATCCACGCCGAAGTCATCAAATGGTGTGGAGTCGTCATCAGTTCGAGCTTGAATGTCACAGACTTCGCCAGACGGGTTGTACGTGTTCTGAGGTGCATCTTTCTTGTTCCGTACACTCTTGGCAGGCGGTCTCTTGTATCTCAAACTTCCTTTATACCAGTACTAGATCCATGACGCGATCTTCACTTTTTGCCCTTTATCGCAAAGCTTGTGGTACACGAGAAATAAAAATCTGTAACTCTTGGGAATGATTGGCTCACCACCTTTACCCTTGGCTGGAAATTCTTCGATAGATGGAACAACTTCGTATTAGAACCTTCCAGTTATGGGTAAGCCACAAATATATGTCAAGTCACTCAAAGAAATAGACATATTGCCACATGATGTGTGAAGAGTATTTGTGCTAGGGCACCAATACTCACATAGGGCCCGCATCACAGGTGCAACACGGTCATAGCTGAAGAGTGATGCAAATACCACCCGGTAGAGGCCTGTTTTGTGGATGAGATCTCCGCTTTGGCTTAAGATGTCTTCTAACCACTCCCAGTAACGTTCCATGTAGGAGAAGGCTCCGTTGGCACGAAACCCTGTCCATTGCACTGAACCATTGCACGTACGGTCGCTGAGAAGCACGAACGGTGTTTGAAGAACATTATGGTCATGATAGGCAGACTTCAACATCCATACATATGCGCTTCACTTCTCACTGGTGAATTTGGCTGATTGAAAGGTGGCCAGCTGACGTGATTGTTGGAAAGTCCACCGAGGAATGACCTGAACCATCGCACGAGGGAGACTCGAGGGCGCGCGGCCCAGTCAATGAAGGATAGGTATATAAGGTGGTGCCATCGTTTTGAACGTCGTTAGTGTCTTCAAGGATAGTGATTGTGCCTTTCTTGAAACTTTTGAAAAAATGCCATGCGAAGTGGTGTACGTCTACACAAGAATTGATTTGTTGAAAAGAGTGCGCCTCACGGCCTTAAATTTCTGCTGCGCCTCGCTGCCTTGAACTTCTGCTGTGCCTCGCTGCCTTGAGTTTCTGTTGCGCCTCGCTGCCTTAAGATTCTGCTGCGCCTCGCCGAGTAAGATTTCTGCTGTTACTGAAGATGGATGGATAACTCAGAAATACCTCACGACCTACACATGCATGATTAAAAAAAGAAGAAGGAGAAGTCAGCGAATTATATATCTCTGCGCCATAGTAATCAAATCAAAAGGAGTAAAAAAAAAAGAAGAGAGAAGTGTACTGCTGATCTCGCAGCGAGATGGTTGTAATTGTGTGATGAAGAATGTTAAACCGGAAGCTCTAATTTATAGGGTAGTCGTTCCTCATTGAAACTGGAAAAGTGTGGAGAATCAAGCAAATCAAGAAAGAAATACATCAAAGGTTTCCGCCCACTACTTGGAAACTTTACCAAATCAAATTCGTAGGAATCCTTGCGAATTAAGCAATCCCTACAAAATTTGGGTATCCTATAAATTCAAGAAATCTCTACAATAGAATAGGGAATCCTTACAAAATTAGGAATCCCTATCAATTCGGGAACTCCCACAAAATTAACCCATTAACATAGACTTCAAGTCGCGCCTCTGGCACATGACGATAGCATGGCTACGACACACCTTGAAGTGGGGGCATTTGTAGATATATAAAATTTAACGATAATAATAGTCGTTGAATAATCCAAGCAAACACGTGGCTCGTGAGTCAACAAAATTGGAAAGCCGTCAGAAATAACACGTGGCAACGTGGAAATGGTCGGCCGACAACAAAACCTTAAATCCCGATTGAAATCAAATGTCGATTGATGATCAGATATCAATTAAATTAAATTAATCGGACATCCCCAAAGATAATTGGTGATGGTTCGCCAGGGTTCAAGCAAGCTAAATAGTAGACTTCGCGAGGTGAAATGGACTTCGCGAGGCGAACTAGACTTCGCTAGGTGAGGCGAAATGGACTTCGCGAGGCGAGCTAGACTTCGCAAGGTGAACCGGACTTCGCGAGGCGAACGAGGCTTCACAAGGCGAAATGGCTCCGCGCGCGTCAATTTACATGAAGGCGAGGCGAGATGGCTCTGCGCGGGTAGATTTATATAAAGGCGAGGCGAGATGGCTCTGCGTGCGTAGATTTACATAAAAGGGAGGCGAGATGGCCCCGCACAGGGAACCTCGCGAAGAAGCTAGATGATAGAGTTCGCATGCACGTGGGGATGTACGTCCAAGATAAGTCGTCCGCGAAGTGAGACCAGAAATCACCGCTTGCTTGGAAATCAAGGTTCCTCGCGAGATACCTTCCATATCCGCGAGATGGCTCGCCCCTTGCTAAGGATCTTGATCAAAACAGGACATTCAATCCAAAGCGATCTGGGCATATCTAAATCTTAAAATTTGATTGATTTGATTATGTTAAAATCAGCAAGTAAATCAATCAGTCAAAATTCATTGATTCGATTAAGGAAATATTATTGATTTAGAATCTTCATTACTTGTCTTAAATGGAGGCATGTTAAAACTATAAATACCCCCTCTCATATCAAGAGAAGGGGGCGAAACCAAGGAGCATAAACAAAAGCAGCGAACTAGAGAGAGAGAGAAAAATCCCTCCGCAAGCTCAGAAGTCTCCCCAAAATCCTTGAAGAACTATCAAGCTTCCCAAATAGCCAGTTTTTCACTAAATCCAAATCCAAATCCCAAATACTCTTTACGTGATCAATCCGCATAACCCTCAAGAACAAATGTTTGTCACCCATGAGTTAACCTTATATTCGGAGATAAAATCAAAGGAGTTCACAAAGATTGTAACCTGCATTCACATTGATTAAATTAAATTATTCTTTGTACATGTGTTGTTCTGTTATTTGTTGCAGATATTTTCGTGTTTACAGACTTGTAAACCCAAAGAATTTAGGCTCCCCGGTGTGACATGGATCAAGAATTTAATTAATATTCACATAGAAATTTACTGTCCAGTAAAATATTAATTTGGGCGTAAACATGCGCTATTATCGTTTTGATTTCTTTTGTGCTGTGATAGATCTCCAACTTCAAGAGCTGAACAACCGTTTCAATGAGACTAATACAAAGCTACTCTGTCTTGCATGTTTAAGTCCGAATCATTCATTTTCTTCTTTCAACAATGAACGTTTGATGCTTCTTGCTCAATTTTACCCAACTGATTTTTCTACATTAGATTTGTTGGTACTAGAGTCTCAGCTTGATATTTACATTGATGATATGCAATCTAACTCCAAGTTTCAAGACTTGCATGGAGTTTTTGATCTAGCACATAAACTTCACTACTAGAAAAATGTTCTTAGGTGACGAAATTTTTTTGTCACCTCAGAGCTTTTGTCGTCATCTAAGGCTAGTGGTTAGAGCACTTAGGTGACGAAAATATTAATTTCGTCATCTTAATCACTACTAAGATGACGAACAACTTTTCGACACTGGTTACTTATCTGACGAAACTATTTTCGTCACCAGGTAACTTAGCTGACGAAAAATATTTTGTAACCATGTTACTTAGCTGACGAAACATATTTCGTCACCACGTTAGTTAGCTGACGAAAATTCGGCCGTCACCATGTTACTTAGCTGACGAAAATTCGGTCGTCACACAGTTACTTAAATGACAAAATTTATTCTGTTTGCTGACAATTCTTTCACATAGAAAAAGTCACCCAGTTACTAAGCTGACAATAGTTTCGTCTCCAACTTCTTACAACCCAGATCCAATCAACCCCAACCCCAATATCTTACAACCAATATCAAGCAACCCAATTTCAACCGAGATCGGCTCCGTAGTCATTTGCAAAAACACAAATTAACAAGGCCAAACGGGAAGGGCACATAGTCCGCTGGGGAGAAGGGCACTGAGTCCGCTGGGGAGAAGGCACGCGGAGTCCGCTGGGGAGAAATGCGAGAAGTCCGCTGGTGAGATGGGCGCGGAGTCTGCTGGGGAGAGGGGCGTGGAGTCCGCTGGGGAGAAGGGCGCGGAGTCCTCTGGCGAGATGGCCCGCGGAGTCCGCTAGCGAGATGGCACGTGGAGTCTACTGGCAAGATGGGCACGGAGTCCGCTGGCGAGATGGGTGCGGAGTCTGATGGAGGAGGAAAATTAGACCTTCCATGAAAACGGCTGAATTTGAGAGACAGGAGGCGACGATGGCGAAGAAAGAGAGGCGACGGTGGCGAAGAAGAAAGAGAGGCAGAGGGAAAACAGCTGCCAATGATGAGGGAGGAGGCGATGGTGGCGAAGAAGAAGGCAGAGGGAAAACGGCTACCAGCGATGAGGAATGAGGCGACGGTGGCAAAGAAGAAGGCAGAGGGAAAACGGCTGCAGAGGGAAAGCTAGAGGGTCTCTCGGTGCGTGGAAACTGGGACAGAGAAGAGGAGGGAGAGAGAAGAGAGTCGGGAAAAGAGAGAAGAGAGAGTTCAAAGAAAAAGATAGAAAATGAAAAGTGAGGCAGAGGATATATAAGGAAACTTTAAAAAATTTGGTTCAAATTTTTCTGAAATTTTTGGCGGAAGTGATTAAAAGTTTGGCCAAATAATTGGCGGAATTTTTTACCCCCCAAATATTAAGTAGTTAGGTGACAAAAACATGAATTTTTGTCATCTCAGTGTACCAAAAATGTTTATTTTTAAGAAAAGGTTTTGATAGAATGTGATATTGTTAGAATGTGATCTTGTTAAATAGGGAGGAAACAATATTTTCAAAAATCTTGTGAAATAGGATGTCATCGGTATGGTGAAATACGACTATGGTTGAAAAATCACATATTTCCGGTAATGTTTGGTCTCCGATACAAGCAGTCAACCCTATATACGCTTATGTTTCTCTATGTGGAGCCCTATCGTCGAGAAGTGAACGTACCCAAATTTTTACATGAGTGGTTACATCTCATCAATGTGAGAGTTTTGTGTGTGAAAGAATGAATCAAACTATGTCAAGACCCGCCCCGAATTTCACCCCGAAACCCGAGATGAGTCCTGCGGGGACCACCTCCAAGGAAAATTTACCGAAGACTCAGCAAACCTCCCTCGAAAATGGACAACCCTAACTTAAAAACTTACGAATCACCTTTTAATCCAAAACAAATAAATCTTCAGCTACACTCCAAAAGTAGCCAGAATACAAACATAAGAATTCCAATAGTATTCAGAGCTACTAAAAATAAAATAAAATACAACGGAAGCTAACAAACTCCTAGTAGATTAAACAGGTAACCTACTGGCAAGAAATGTAGCTGATAGCTGGGTCACTATGCCTCGACGTCTCTTGCTGGACCTCACGCGAACTCTGCAGACTGGGCATTTTAAAAACGAAGAGCCCAGGGGAAAATATTTAACACGTCAGAGTGAGTGGACAAAACTGAACTGACAACAAATAAATATTTCCCCAAAAGAAAATGCTTTCCACAGTGGCAAAAACACGAACACCACTGGAATGATTCTGAACTGGGGTCCAGCCTGGCTAGAACCCCCAAATCAATTTCTAAAGAAAAATCGAATGCATGTTGCAAGCGATAAAAATTTCATCTCATAATATCGAGTCTCCCAGACTCTATAATATATGTATGTAATTACACACGTCCATACTCCCTATATAGATTCATGGGTCTATATAGGGCTACTACGCTCGCGTCCAACGCTCACGTCACGCCTTAATGCGGTGCTACACGACGCCATCAAGGTGGACAGACGGTGTATAAATATGTGTCCATACTCCCTATATGAATTAAACACTCAAATAGGGCTACTACGCTTACGTCCAACGCTCACGTCACGCCTTAATGCGGCTATATGCTACGCCATTAAGGTGGACAGACACATATGGCTAGCTAGCATTTTCTATACATACTCTCTCATAAATACATATTTATATCCACCGAAAATCCCATTTTCGGTATCTCTTCAAGAGAAATAAAAGCGTCAAATTATTTGACGTCAAAATTCCAACAAAAGGAAATGTTCAATCATGAACCATAGCATGCATATTATTTTGAAAATAAACGTCCACTCACAACTTAGGCCTAAGCCTGACGTCGGTCGGAGGTCTCCTCAGCTCGAGCCTCCTCGCGTCCTGTTCCAAATATAATATTAATTTCCCAACCAATAATCCAATATTTAATGAAAATAGGCAAAATTACCCGAGAGCCATAATTACGCTCATCATTGCCTAAATTCGATATTCTTAAATCGGAATGATCCGAACTTAATTATCATCCTCAAAAGTCGTAAAAACAACTTTCCCAAAATACGACTTAAATCCTACGGCCGGATTCTACATTAATTACCCGCCAAAAATACTAACTTCGGAAATTCATAAACCTATCCAAAACTCATCCAAAAATTCCATAACTCACTTCAATAAACTCCCCTTAATATTCCAAATTTAACCACATTAAAATCTCCCAACCGGCGGCGGCGCCGCCGGCAGCGGCGGCCGGAGGCCAACTCCGGCCAGCTCCAAAACCTATGAAATTTTGACAGAAACATCCTCTCATCATGCTCTACAACTTTCATGAACAACACAACACTCAATTCTAAGCCTAACTAGGCTAATCGAACGAAAACAACTTAAAAGCCCTAGAAATTTCAACTCCACATTTCTCCTTACCTAGCTCAAGAGGGAGTGAGCTGTTTGGAGGGCTTGCTGCACGGGAGGAGGGCTACAAAACCGTACCAAGCTTGCCCGGATTGGTGGCCGGAGGAGGAAGTTCCGGCGAAAAACTTCCCGGCGTTTCCGGCGGGTTTTCGGCGTTTCCGGCGGGTTAGAAGCTCAGGGGCTAGGCCGGGGAGGGAGAGGAGGAGACGGGGGTCTGAACCGGGGTGGAGCGGCTGCCGGTGGCTGGCCGGACGGCGGCAGACGGTGGCTGGGCAGTCCGGCAGGGGAGAGAACACGGGGGAGGAGAGGAAATCGGGGAGAGAGAAAAAGAAAGAGAAAGGGAAAAATGGCTTTGGGCCTCCCCCAAAACCGGTCCAACCATTTTAATCAACCCAAACCCAAAAATAAAACACCCCGAAAATAATACCCGAATAGAACTTACATTTTGAATTGATAACTTTTTCATGCTAACTCCGATTTTAACGCGTAGCATGTCTACGAACTCGTAATAACATCCTCTACTACTTTCATGAAGAAAGTTTTCCCAAATTCCATACGGAGGAAAAAGTCAACTTGGAGTCTTAAATAGTCAACGGTTACTTAAAACGGTAAAAGACCAAAATATTACCAAAGTAAATAACCGTAAAATAACTTAAGAACCGGGACGTGACAAACTAGGTCATATAGAGGTAGGAAAGAGCATTTTCGTGTAATAAGTGACGTTAATTTAATGTTGACCGTGTGGATTGAGACCTTAACGTTTTCAAAAACTGGTGATTTTTTTTTCATAGCCGTATTTAAGTACACTGATCATATCTGACAATTGAATTTTTATTTTGTAAAATTTAGCTAATAGAACCACAATGTGTTTACTAATGTGGGATAACTTGTTTAGTAGGTTATATGCAAATGTAGATATTTGTGAACCAACTATAGGGAGGAAGCAATATTTTCAAAAATCTTGTGAAATAGGATGTCATCGGTATGGTGAAATACGACTATGGTTGAAAAATCACATATTTCCGGTAACGTTTGGTCACCGATACAAGCAGTCAACCCTATATACGTTTATGTTTCCCTATGTGGAGCCCTATCGTCGAGAGGTGAACGTACCTAAATTTTTACATGAGTGCATCAATGTGAGAGTTTTGTGTGTGAAAGAATGAATCAAACTAGGTCATATAGGGGTAGAAAAGAGCGTTTTCGTGTAATAAGTGACGTTAATTTAATGTTGACCGCGTGGATTGAGACCTTATCGTTTTCAAAAACTGGTGGATTTTTTTTCATAGCCATATTTAAGTACACTGATCATATAGTACGGTGAGTTTTCTAAAATTTTACTTCTACCCCGTAATTGGTTCAAAAAGACACAATTTTATGTTTCGTCACTTAAGTAAAGGTGTTAGACGACGAATTTATTTTCGCCACAAATGTAAGTTCTTAGGCGACGAAATGCATTTTTGTCACCTAACCTATCACTTACATGACGAAATTTATATTCGTCACCTAAGTGCTCAAAACTTTGGTGACGAAACGAAATGTATTTTTGTCACCTAAGTTAGCTCTAAGGTGACGAAAATAGTGACGAAATAATATTTCGTCACCTTACCTTACTTAGACGACAAAATTTGTCACTAAGGTGACGAAACCGGTTTTGTCACTTAAGTGTTCTCTTAGGTGACGAATTAAAAATATTTCGTCACCTTAGAACCTTTTTCTAGTAGTGCTTGTTGAGACAGGAAAACATATGACATATCCATTTGTATATCGGCTCATTACATTGGCATTAATACTTCCAGTTGCAACAACCACAATTGAAAGAGCGTTCTCTGCCAAGAACATCATATAAAATCGAATGCGAAATCGAATGAGAGATCAGTGGTTGAATGATAGCTTAGGAGTGTACCTTGAGAAAGATGTCTTCAATGTTATTGACAATGAGTCTATAACTCAACGATTCCAAAACATGGCACCTCGTCGAGGACAGTTATAGATGACTTGAAACACTACTGTTTTTGTTTTTTAAGTACATATTGGTTCCTTTTGTGCTAAAACAATTTTTGTATACCTGATTCCTTTTGTGCTAAAACTTTGAGCACTATAGTTTGTTTTGTGCTGGAATCAATTTTTTGTGCCCCATATGTATATTTTTCTCCCTCTCCGCCACTGCTCCCACGTCGTCCTGATTCTCTATTTGTGCAGAGATCATGGCCCGTGGTGGTTCTTCGATGAACTCTCCCCCATAATTTTCTACGTGTTCAGTTGGTAAAATACTATCCTATCCTTTACACATCCGCTATGGGGTAAGTAAGATTTTGAACAAGCATGGGCAATACGGGTAATTGGCTCAATGCATTGTCCCTCCCAAACAGAGAAAAACAAGGAATGTGGGCTATATCGTGGGAGAGGAGGGTGCAAGTAACCGCCTCTTAACCGTCACTGACAAACAAACTTAACAGAGAAACACTTGCACAAACTCGGACAATTTCCAAAAAGCTTCGACAGCCAAAACGACACTGAAAGGAGAAAAACCGGAGTGTTGTTTCTGAGTCCAAGAGCGACTGAGAAAACTTGAAATGGAAGGCAAAAGGGATGAAGGTATAAGAAAAGGACCATGGAAAGCGGAGGAAGATGAAGTGCTTCTCGACCATGTCAAGAAATGTGGTCCGAGGGACTGGAGCTCCATTCGATCCAAAGGCCTCTTGCAGCGTACCGGAAAGTCTTGCCGTCTCCGTTGGGTTAATAAGCTTCGACCCAATTTGAAGAAGTAATAACCCCATTTCCCTCCATTTCACGCTGGTTCTTGTGCTTGTGGTTCTCGACAATTTTTCTCGTATTGTATTAGTGATGTGTTTTGTTGTTTGTGCATTCGTGCATGTTATGTCGAACTTGAAGAAATACTAGCATGTCTCACTATATGAGAAATACATTACATATATAGACTAACAGTCGGATTTTTGGGTTTTGTTGCTTATTAGTTAGGGCAAATTCTCTAACATCTAGTGAAATTTTTTGTTTTGTTGCTTACTCCATTTGATTCAGTCTTCGAGAAGCTTATGCTTAAATTGAAGAACAACCTCATTTTCTATTATTTATTACTATCCTTTCGTTTGTTCCTTGCACTTTGTTTTCACATACATGATGCATTTGTTCCGAGAGATTTTTTTCATAGAGATTAAGAATTTGGTGGTTTTGTTGATAATTGTAGTTGGAGTTGATCTCTGTTTGTTTCTTTGTTTTCAAGTAGTGGGTGCAAATTTTCACTAGAGGAGGAGAGGGTGGTGATAGAGTTGCAAGCACAATTTGGGAACAAATGGGCAAAAATTGCAACCCATTTGGCTGGAAGAACTGACAATGATGTCAAGAACTTTTGGAGTAGCAGGCAGAAGAGACTGGCTAGGATTCTGCAGACATCAACAGCAGCAATCACACCCTCCAAATCACACAAAAACAGAAGGGAAATTCCTGTTTACCATGATGAGGTGCCCACCTTGGAGGTAAATCAAACTAATACTACCACTTAATTACTACTTCATGCTTGGTTCGAATCAGATTCTCATTTGATGTTATTTTCTTGACATCTAGGAGCCGGAGTATAGAGAGAATCCAAAGCACTTCTTTTTCAAAGAGGTATGTTTTTAACCTAAGAAAAGTTATTAGGAATCGACTGCAGTCATGTTAACTGCAACTTTTTGTTATGTTCTAGTGTGACCTCTTTCCTTTCGTCTTTAGATTCCAAAATTCAGTTGTTCATCAGAGGGAGAGTCATCATCGCAGGCTGCATCATGCTCATCACCTTGCGTTGGGAACTCCGATGCGCTCCAAATGGTGCCAGTCCCTGATCTTCTTGACTCCAAGTTTCTTGGTTTTGAAGCAGACCCCGTTCAGCAGGAGCTCGCACTACCTGAGAAGAATCTATGGATCGAGTCCCAACCTCTAATCCCTTTCCTGGAGAACCAACAAACCCAAACAGACCTTGAATTCTCATCAGACACTCAAGAACTCCTGAAACTGGACTTCGACATGCTCACAACTCTGGATGCTGAACTTGGCAAACAACTCGACATCGGACCACCATTTCTTGAGCCAGTAGGAAGCTGTGGAAATGTTGAAGGGGAAAAGATTGACGACCCAATAACCCTGGACTGCGTCTTTGATGACTTTCCGGCAGACATGTTTGATCAAATCGAGCTGCTGCCGAATGGTTCAAATCCATCTCATGATTGATTGACAATACCTTCTAACATCTAGTATGCATGTGGAAATTGGAGACTAACATAGTACTGGTTTCTTTAGCCTATATATCTACCTGACTCTACTGGCATTGTAGTTATTGTTACTGCCATTTCTGTAATAGACCACTGAACTATCATCTATTGTAGTTAACCTAGCTGCCTCTGGTTTGTTGCCCTAATATCCATGTAAACAGATCGTTTTTATGAGAGAAGACTTGAAAATGAGAGGTATGGTGAGTTGCACTTGAAGAGATTAAACTTTGTTTTCAAGCTGCTGAAGAAATAATTTGCATTGCAGATTTTCTCTTGAAACGTTATGCTTCCATGTGTTTAATTCATCTATTCATATCGTTTTCTGGAAATATGAAGTCCTCTGATTCACAAAACACTAGGAAAGCTACGAGCAATTAAATCACTAATGCTCCAACATAACCATCAGAATATTAGAAAAGAAAAAAAGACAGAACTCTGCATTTTCCAAGTTCTAGTTTACACAGCTCAATATAATCTAATTTTTGATGTTTTAAATCAACAATAGCACAGGGGTTTAACTCACAATCATATTCTCTGATTTTGTGGATACATTCATACTTCACATGAATGCAAGAACTTCATTTGGAGTGTTTCATTCTTTTCAATTCTTAGTCATTTTCAGCAGCAGGACATGATCATTTTGATAAAGAGAGAATGGGATTAAAAATAAAAGGGTCTAACATAGAAACTAGCTTTTGTTCCATTTCTCTGTAATCTTACCCTTCATGGGCTAGAGCCATACATGAAAATTCCAATTAATAAGAAAGACAAAGAAAAGCTACTGTCTGATACATTTGTAAACCCTGTGAGTGATAAATGGTCTGAGTGGGACTTTTCACTTAAATTTGCAGTAAAACACTCCAAGAGAGAAGGCTACTGTACACTGTCCTTACAACGAAAGAGAGTAACTGAGACCGGTCTGACCAATATTTGTCAATACCTCAAACTTTCCAGCAGTTGGTGACTGGTCATTGATGGACCTTCGTAGTTTTGAATACGCACAGTACTCTGCTTCATATACTGTGGCGCCCTCCAGGAACGCAGTAATTGAGGTTCCGACTCCTTCACCTGCACAGGGACAAGGCATTTTCATTAAAACGTAGCCTTTCTTCACCTTGAAATTTGTTCTTGGGGAGTAGGGATTAGAGGAGGAAATCATCGGTTGAACTTACAACCAAAATGATTTCATAACTTTAAAGCAGAAATTAAAGCTCAATACCAAATATGAAACCTACCATGAGTGACGAGGAGCAAATTTTCCGTAGGATATTTATCTGCAAGGGCCTGAACAACATTCACATACCTTGACCTTGCATCCATCACACTCTCTCCCCACTGGGGCAACTGGATGTAAACACAGGAACACAATTTGTTAGCCAAAAATAATAATCATTTGTAGAAATCTGTACACTATACATACACCAAGACATTTCCCAACTACCTCTTTGTAAACTCTTTCCACGGTGCGATCCACCATACTTTCTGGGAACTTGGCTTCAAGTTCTGGGATGTTGAAACCCCAATTCCCATCTTTTGGAGCTACATCACCTCGAATGGCCTCTTTATTTAGCATCTCACACAAGCCGTATTCAATTGAGACCTGCAAAATTGCCCAACAAAATTGAATCCCACATGTATCACTCCTATACATATATTCTCACCAATACAATCTCGATACATACAATTTCTAATATCTCAAGAATAACTTCTCAACAAAACATCTCCTATTCTCCCCTAAATTACTTCCAAAATTCAAATTCACCCTACAAAATTGTAACCAAATGTCGAATAATCTCTGAAATTTCCATAGCTTCAGGCATTCGTTATCTTTACTCATGTTTGATGCACCTCAAAATTTCAAATGAAGTTGGAATTCAGACCAATATACTTTTCTTTCCTGAGTACAAGTTTTTCATCAATTTCATTCTTGAGCAATAGTTCAGCAAATGGGTATAAGCAGAAAACAAAAGAAACCAAACACACGCAACAAGGCCAAACAAGCAATCAAACATTTTGTTTGCAACAACCTCCGAAATCAAACAGAAGAACATAAGCAGATATGAAATGTGGGGCCCACCTTTAGCTTGGAGGGATCAACGGGGAGGGGTTGACCGTATTTTCCCAACGACGGCGTCTCGATAGCGGCGAGCGCGGTGACGACCTGGACGGCGGTCTCGACGCAGCGGATGAAGGGAGAGACGAAGACACGGTGAACGGGGAAGCCGAGATCGGACCGGAGCTTGGCGCCGGTGCAGAAGGCGCGGACGTGGCCCTCCTCGACCAGAGGTGGGTCCCAGGGACGAGCGGCGTTTTTGATCCAGCGGGGCTCAAAGTTGTCGATGCGGTCGCCGTGGCGCATGACGACGACGTTTTGGTGGTGGTGGGCGGAGGAGTGGTTGGCTTCGGTGCGGATGAGCTGGGCCATTGGGGAGAGGAAATGTGATGAGCAGAGGAGGAGGAGGGTCTTGGTTTTGGTTGTTTGAATTGTTGAGGGTAAGCGAGAGGGAAGAAGGGACAGCATGAAATCTTCTGCTTTGAATTTTACAGAGCTTCTTCTATAATATTCTGTTTTCTTCTTCTTTCATTTTTTTTGTTTTTGTTTTTCTTTGTTGAGAATGACAACTATCTAATTTACCAAAACTAGATCAAAGAGCTGTAACCACCATGAATAGGAAAAATGATTGTAGAAGAAAAGAGGCAAACTTGGGGTGTGAAAAAAGAACAGAAAAGTACGGAGCATCGTTGTTAACGATGTTTAGTTGGTACAGTTTGTTTCTAATTGTTGTGTTGGGCTTGAACCAAATAAGATGAAATGAAGAGTAAATTGTATTAACTTTTCACGGATATAACTTGAATGAAAAAGAAAAACCAAAGAGTACAGAACTATCGATGGGGGCAGCTAATACCGCTATACTTTTCTACTCGTCATAGTCCATGCGAGGCTTGACGAATCAATGTGGATTTGGTAGGTTTACCTACCTGACTTGGACATATATATGAACCTTCCTCTTCTTTAATTTGGTCTTAGCTATTCTTTTATTTTTAATGTAATTGATAGGAGTAGTAGACCTATATCACTATACGCATGAAGAAGACTTGACCTATCCATAATTAAACTAAGAGGAAATTTACCCAAAAGAAATTCTTCTTCAGAAAGTTCACACGTACTGGTCCAATTTCCCAATCCAAGGGTGCCAATTTCAGTGCTTATCCTACGTACACACAAAATTATATAGTTGCAGATGTACACTACACGATACGATGCAAATGCAATATTATAGAAAGAAAATGCAAACATCTAACTAATCTAAATATAACAATACCAACTGACGTATTAAAAAGAGAACAATATCAGCTGAAGATTACCACTTTTTGATGGAGCATCTAAAGAAAGATAGTAAGCAATAGTTGATAGCTTTGAAAATCAATTCAAGTGTTTTACCCTTTTACTATACATATTATGATCGTCAGAAGCTTAAGCTGTGCCCGCATGCACCCCCGGCCCTCATCGACAGCCCTACCCACTTAGACACACTAATGGAGGGTGATCGAAGCTTTCAGATCTAAGAAGGCTCTG
Organism: Fragaria x ananassa; assembly: GCA_034370585.1. Lineage (NCBI taxonomy): Eukaryota > Viridiplantae > Streptophyta > Magnoliopsida > Rosales > Rosaceae > Fragaria > Fragaria x ananassa. The sequence continues at coordinate 9,627,495 of CP139750.1, read as the reverse complement.
ACACACAGTTAGACAATCATTATTATGCCCGAAATGATAACTAAGCCAATCAAGCAACGAGCGAGTCTACGTTAAGCTAAAATGTATGTATACATGTCGAATTAAACTTCCTTTTTTAGAATTAAGCTTGCGAAGTAACCGATAAAGTTCAGATAATATGATTTGGATTAAATTCAGTATGCTACCTTGAACTTTGGTTCATGTTTCACTTATGTCCGAGATCTTTTTTTATAATCACGTGTACCATTTTACTTTCAAAATTTACTAAAGCCGGACAAAATTTCAAATCATCTTCGAACATGATGTAAATATACGATGTGGAAGGGACAAAGAGGGCTCGCTTTTCAGATCTAGGGAACACCAAATAGAGAGTAAAAACGTCATTTAAGTTTTTTTTTTCTTTTTTCACCTTTTTTTTTTTCTTTTTCTTCTCCTCTCTCTTATCCTTTCCTCTCTCCACAACCACCTTGAACACCATCGAATCCCTCAAGTGCTTGATTTTGCAGATTGGGGGAAGTTAAATTTTGGGAAGAGAGAGAGAAGAAAAAGAAAAAGAAAAAGAAAAAAAAAGGATATAAGGAAAAAAAATTAAAATAAAAAGTGAAAAAAGAAATAGAAAATGTCTTACTCGAAAATGACGTTTAGTACAGTAGAATAATTTTGGGGATACAATTATATGATGAGTAGAATAATTTTAGGTAGGTACCTTAAAAAATTCCGCAATTTAGTACAGTAGAATAATCTTGGGGATTTTATTACAATTCCGTAGTTGAAATTGGAACCATTCATACATATACTAGAAAAACTTCTCCAACATACATGAGAAAGCATGCTGTTTGTTATTCAATTGAAACTTGAAAAGCAAGTGCTGATGAACTTAATTTCAATAATATGGCAGACTTCTACAATCTGATTACTGCTTGCATATTCATATGGCTTCCAATACAATTCAGATATTGAATCTTTTTTGGTTATTGAGGTTCTCTCTCATGTGTAAACCTTAATCACAGAGATGGCGAGGAATTCAATTTCAGCAATCAACATATCATCCTTAATGAACCCATTAGAGTCATCATGGAGTTTTTCCAACGTCAGAAAGATTGGATAACCCCAGAAGCTGTTTGAGGAAGAAAACCAGTGACTACCTGAAAGAGAAAATTAAATTTCAGAGAACCATAAAAAACATAAAACATGACAGTACGTAATTATTACGTTCATATAGAAATCAGTATTGCAATCTGATATATGTGAGCAAAAGAATGAACCTTGCTCAACTTAATCCAAGCCAATTTGACGGGTAAATAAAGATTACAGAATATGCAAAAAATGAGGTGAAGTATGTACCTGTGGTTTGTTCATGTTTACCACTAACTTGATCCAATATCCGGAGCTTGTATTTTACATATATTGCTCTATTAGGTGGAAGGCTCTTGTAGTCATCCAATTGTAAGTATAAAAATAATGCTTTGCCTTTCTGAGCAGTGTTCCCTTTCGGAAAAACCCTTAGCTTCCTATTTAGTTTGAACACAAAGTAATTTGATTATATAGGATCAAGCATATATACAGAAGCATGCTTGCAGAGAGAAGTGCAAAAGATGGAACAAGTGCATACCAATTTCGTTCTCCAACTGTGAACGCTTAATTTGGAGTCGTACGAGGACTGAGTTTTTGCTGAGAAATTTTCCATCTCATAGCGGAAAGTACCATCACTAGGTTCCTTAACCATGGCAAGAGATTCCCATTTGCTATTGCGACTATAAACAAAAACTTCTGCCCCAAACTCGCAGCAGTCATCAACAAGATATCCATTGGAAGAATTTTTGAAAGCTTCAAGGGTAATTAACTTTGCAAATCCCCACTCAGACTTTTCCTTGTGAAACCTCTTCATATCTCCATCAGCATCTGCGCAATTAGGAAGTTGAGTACATACATTTTGGTTGAAATTTTTGATCACTATGCACTGTCTCACATTCATATATGTAAATTGTAAGCTTAAGCAGATCGAATTGTTCAGTGTTCACCTTGGACAGTTAAATACTTCTTCTGTAAATGATCGAGCACAAACAATTTATAGTCAGCATAAACCTCCCACCCCTCGGGATAACTATCTGTTTCCGCTATGGCCAAGTAGAGGGAGATGTAGCCAATCCCTGCTTCTGTTTCATTTGGGTGAAGAGACAACCTCCTGCAACATATATATACTTAGTTACTTACAAGTAGGAGAAAATTTCTTACATAAGATGCAAAAAGGATAGAATTATATATATATATATATATATATATATATATATGGTTCTATAAATAGAAATTACAAAGTGATAAATTGTAAAAAGTAACTGTTCATGAATAGTAACTTGTCTGCCACGGATTTACTGTTGAACTAAAGGAATAGAAGCATAAAATAAAACATTTGATTAATGAACTTGAATCAAGAGTTTATAACTTACTGGTTTAAATCAATGCATGAGTAAGAGCAGGAGCTCTCTATGCTAACTTAAGTTTTTTCTAGAGAGATGAGGAGAAGGAAAAATGAAGCCTGCCTACTATGAAGCTGGAGGCTTTTATAAATATAAATTACAATGTGATGAATAGTAAAAAGTAATTGTTCATGAATAGTAACTTGTATGCCACAGATTTACTGTTGATGAATAGTAATTTGTCTGCCATTGATTTTACTGATGATGAATAGTAACTTGTCTGCCACAGATTTACTGGTGATACTTTCGGTGGGAATTTTGACTGGACTTGTCTTGATTAGAATTCAGCATATGGGTCTTGACTATCTTCATAATCAGCCCACCTGGTTGGTTGACTGGGAGAACTTTGATGACTATGAGTTGATGATGATTCTGATGGAGAGTGTTCTCCTTCATCACCTATGGATAAACTGGCCGCTTGTTGTAATAATTGTTTGACTAATTCCTTTAATTCATCTGCTTTGGAGGATGAGGATGAACTTGAGGTTTTGTTCTTAGAAATGGATGGTAACTGAGGAGTCTGAGACTTTACCTGAAGGATCGGAGATGCTGGCTGAATAGAAACCGGAGCTCTAGATCTGGATGGAATAACTGAAAATTCTTCATCACTGAACTGGGATAAAACTCTTTCAGAATTGAATTTATCCCACCATTTGACTAAGAGTTGTCTTAAGACCATATGATCTCCAGATTCAATTTTATATTGTCATTTGAAGATCCAATGAATTTTATATTTGGCCATGAATTGGAGAGTGGGGCGAAACCTTTTCTCATATTCTGAAAAGGTCATGACTGAAGCAAATTTAGTGACTGCATTCTGGAGATCTGAGGGCAGAAGGTCATAAGGGCATCTGTGATTATTCCACCAATCGCCGAACCATATAGGGAATTGGCGATTGAATTTTCTATCAAAATTGAGAAACCATGAATGGGAAAAATCTTTTGTTTGGTAGAGAAAGATTTTACTCTATGCTTCAATGCAATCATGATAAGTAAATGTAATGGATTCTAATTTGTGAGGAGTAGAGGGGGGAATCATCCCATTAATTAGGATAATGAAATGATACAGATTATGTAAAGAGAATGGTATAATATTTTGGATGGGTCTTTTGGGTCATGAATTGGTTTAATAGATAATGACTAAGATTTGAACATAATGTCTTTATAAAATGCTAAGGGTTTACTAGGAAGGTAATGAGTATTTGGGCCAAAATAACTTTTTACTAAAGAGATGAGATTTTTGAAATGACTCATAGAGGGTTCAATATAAAACAGGAACTGTTCTGCCCTGTCAAAGTAAGGGGATGATTTTTTATAATTGACTGGAGGATTTGATGAAGAATCTGTTTTGTAGGGATCATATTGATTTACTAAAGCCGACTGGTAATTGAGTTTAATCAGACTGATGGTGCTACCAAGAGCACTATACCAATTGACTATTGGAATGAGGGAATGACTTGCATAGGGAACTATGCTAGGGTTTGACTCAGGTGATTCTTTCTTAACTGGTGGAGATGACTTAGATACTGATTTTTCGGGATTTCTCCTTTTGGATTAGCTGGGCTTCATGTTTTGGTGCCCTGTAGAAATTCACGAGTTAGGAAATCTGGGATATGGTTGCCACTTCCTTTAATGAATGCAATTTCAAAATCAAAAATACTTAAAATTGCTTGCCAACGGGCAAAGATTTGTTTGCTAGCAATGTTTTGAACATCTTTTTCTAAAACATCTTTAGCACTTTTACAATCAACTTTGACCAAAAATTTCTGATTTAATAAATTATCTTGAAATTTACTGATACATAGTACAATTGATAAAATTTCTTTCTTAATAGTACTATAATTTGATTGAGCCAGGTTCCAGATTCCAGAATGGTATCAAACAATTTGTTTTGGATGATTGGGAGAAACTTGTTGTTTGAGTATACCTCCATAACCAATTTCAGAGGCATCGGTTTCTACTATCTTATAGGAATCAGAAAGAGGGATACCTAAGCAGGGTAAAGTTTTAACATAACTCTTAATTTCTTTGACTAAGGACCTATGAACTGATGTCCAGGGGGAAGAGTTTTTTTGTAACCTATCAAATAGAGGTTTGCAGTGTTTCCTAAGATTTTTGTAAAAATCAGCTACATAATTTAAAGATCCTAAGAATCTTTATAATTGATTTTTATCTAGAATGACATATGGAAATTTATCAGCAAATTGTATTGCTCTATTGATGGTTTTAATTTGGAGTTGGTGAATGTTGAATCCAAGAAAACGAATATTGGTTTGAAATAATTTGATTATGAAGCAGAAAAATCTAAACCATTATTCTTTATTATGGAAAAGAATTGGTGTAAATGTTTCCAGTGATAGTCAATTGATTATGAAAAGATTAGAACATCATCAATGTAGACGATGGAAAAATGATTATAAGGGTTGAAAATATCGTTCATTATATTTTGGAATTCACTAGGAGCATTCCTTAAGCCGAATGGCATAACATTCCATTCATAATGACCAAAAGGCGTGACGAATGCAGTTTTGTATTTGTCAGCTTCATTGATTTGGATCTACCAAAATCCTGACTTAATATCAAATTTACTAAATATAACAGATTTGTTTAGTCTGTTAATGAGATCTCGTTTATTGGGAATATGATACCTGATCCATTCCAACACTGTGTTAAGAGGTTTATAGTTAATGACTAATGGAGGAGTTCCTCTTTCGAGTTCAGCATTTTTCTGAACATAAAAAGCACGGCAAAACAAAGGGGATTTACTATGGCGGATAATGTCTTTATTAAGTAAATCATTAATTTTGTTTTTACAGAAATCCATTGTCAGGACCTACCCCGAATTTCCCCCTTGAAACCCGGAATAAATCCTGCGGGACCCACCTCAAGAAAAATTATACCAAAATACTTGGTAAAACTTCCCTTGATAATGGGTAACCCTAACTGAAAGGAAAAAGAAATCACCAAACCCAACTCAAATATTTTCCCAATAATATTCATGAAAAATAATCTCTCAAAAACAATAAAGGAATCTTTTCAGCAGTCCTCACTACACTTTAACCAACCCAAAATATTCAGAGCATCTACTAGAATGATAACTGAGAGAAATAACAACATAGGTTAAATCGTAACATATATGGGAAAACTGGATGTAGTGGGAATTTATAACAAGCATCCTATCCTCGCCGAACCGAACTCGACAGACTGGGCATTTAAAACGAAAGGCCCAGGGGAGAAGCATTTAAAACGTTAGAGTGAGTGGACAAAAATAAATAACAAAAATATATGGAGCAATGAAGTCAAATCTATGCTCCCCCAACATTTCTATAAATATTCAAAATTAAAATGACAAACCAATCCCATTGGTTCTCATTTATTAAATATTTCACCATAACGATGAGCCTCCCAAGCTATAGTAGCGTCCTATGCTAGGCGCACTACTCACTTATAGTGAGCAGCCGCTAATAATGGCTAGCTAACATATATATATATATATATATATAAATACCGATCGGTTGCCTCCCAGGCTATAATAGCGTCCCACTCTAGGCGCACTACTCACCCATAGTGAGTAGCCGCTAAATAATGTTTAGCTAGCAATAATGATCATAAATCAACCATTTATGGTGAAAAGAAAAAAGCAAATTTTCGGAAAGTCATTTTCCGAAAATAATTATAAAAATCACTTAACATGTCTCACATGTCAATTAAAATGCTCAAGAGAGTTACCAAAATTTAATAGAACTCTTTACTCCAAATGCCTTTGAAAATTAAATAAATTTATTGCATGCACGACATTTAAATCAAGGGTCCACTCACAGTGCTCGGCTAAGCCTGTCGACGACCCGAAGCTTCTGCTGAATGATCCTCCTCACGGCCTGGACAAAAATAATATTAATTCTCGAACAGAAATAAAGCTTCAATAAATGACCCATAAAAATTTAAGGGCTTAAAATTATCTTCTCCCTTGTCCAACTTTCCATCCTTAATCCTTTAAGACTCAAAATTCACCACCATCCCCGATGACCAATATTTAACCTTAAACAAATTTTAAATCCAGCTAACCCGAAAATTGGCACTCCAAATTAAATACTGTCAAATTCCTTAACAATCGAAAAATCTTAAACCTTATCAAAACTCCTCCAAAAATTATAAAACTCATTCCATACTACTCCTCATCAAAATCTCTACAAAAAATATTTTCCCGGCGGCCGGCAACCGTTTTCCGGCGACCTCCAATGCTTCTCAAATTTTGACAGAATAATCCTCTCATCATACCCAACAACTTTCATAACTAGCACTTAGTCCAATTTCAAGACTAACTAGGGCAATCGAACCAAAACGTCCATAAATCCCTAAAACTTTCAATTATACAAAACACCATAACGAGATCGAAATAGACCGATTCTTTTGGAGGGATTACTCACCTTGATGAGGGCTACAAAATAAGCCAAAAATCACGGCCTATGGTGGCCGGAGGACGGAGCTCCGGTGAAATAACGATCGGCGATTCCAGCGGCTTTTCTCCTCTCCGGCGGCACTATCGGCTCGGATGGTTGGCCGGGGAGAGAGAGAAGATGACGGGGGTCCTTTCTGGGCTAGAACGGCGGTCCGTCGATGGCGTAACGACGGCGAGCGACAACGAAGCTTTCCGACGGGCACGGGTTTGGGAGCTCAGGGAAGAAGAGAGAGAGAAGAGAAGAAAAGAAAGAGAAGAGAGACTGGGCTCGGGCTGCCTCCCTGCCCGGTCCATTTAAAACCCCTACACAAAAATACCCAACACAGAAATTTACCCCTTTTTACTAACTCCAAACTTTACCAATAAATTCATAACTTTACCATGCTAACTCCGAATTTAACGCATAGCATGTCTACAAACTCGTAACGACGTCCTCTACAACTTTCATGAAGAAAGTTTGCTCAAATTCCCAACGGAATACAAAGTCAACTTTAAAGTCCTTAACAGTAAATGGTTAATTAATACCGTAAAAGACCAAAATAATACCGGAATAAATAACCGTAAAATAACTTAAGGACTGGGGTGTGACAATTCTCCCCTCCTTATAAAAATTTTGTCCTCGAAATTTACGTACCTTTCACTCAAAGAGATAAGGATACTGCTGCCTCAATTGCTCTTCTGGCTCCCTAGTCGCTTCCTCTATTTGATGACTCCTCCAAAGAACTTTAACTAGAGGAATTGCTTTATTTCTAAGCACTTGCTCCTTCCGATCGAGAATCTGAACCGACTCCTCCTCATAAGTCAAATTTTTCTTCAAACTAATTGGCTGCTCTTGCAAGATATGAGAAGGATAGGCAATATACTTGCGAAGCATGGATACATGGAAAACATTATGTATCCTGGACAGCTTGAAGGTAGCTCCAATCGATAAGCAACTGCACCAACCTGCTCTATAACCTCATAAGGACCAATATACCTCGGGCTAAGCTTTCCTGTCTTGCCAAAACGTACCACGCCCTTCCATGGGGATAGTTTCAAAAATACCCAATCCCCCACTTGAAACTCAAGGTCCTTCCTGCGGTTATCCGCATAACTCTTCTGCCTATTTTGAGCTACCTTGAGCCTGTCCCTAATTACCTTGGTCTTCTCATTTGTGTCCTGGATTATCTCTGGACCAGAAAACTCCTTTTCTCCCACCTCGTTCCAACATAGAGGTGTACGACACTGACGCCAATAAAGCGCTTCAAATGGAGCCATACCAATACTGGAATGAAAACTGTTGTTGTAGGCAAACTCGATCAAGGACAAATTCTTATCCCAACTCCCTCTGAATTGCATAGCACATGACCTCAACATGTCCTCCATGGTCTGAATAGTCATCTCGGACTGCTCGTCCGTTTGAGGATGAAATGCTGAGCTGAAATGTAGCTTAGTGCCCAAAGCTGCCTGCAAAGCTCCCCAAAATTTTGAAACAAATCTGGGATCCCGATCCGATACTATAGACTCAGGCACCCCAGAAGTCTCACAATTTCATTCACATAAAGCTTCGCCAATTTATCTAATGAATACTTCTTCCCCACTGGCAGAAAATGTACAGACTTCGTTAATCGATCCACAATCACCCAAATACCATCATGCCCTTCACGGATACGAGGTAAACTAAAAACAAAATCCATGGTGATGTGGTCCCACTTCCATATCGGAATAGACAATGGCTCAAGCAGACCAGAAGGTTTCTGCCTCTAAGCCTTCACTTGCTGGCAAATCAAACACTTGCTTACATAAGCGGCAATCTCCCTCTTCATATTTGGCCACCAATAAAAATCCTTCAGGGTCCTATACATTTTAGTACTACCCGGATGAGCGGCATATGCCGAGCTGTAAGCTTCCTCCATTATCTCTTCCTTCAGCTCCTCATTTCTTTTTGGGACACAAAGCCTGCTTTTGAACATCAAGGTCCCATCTCTCCTAACAGAAAAATCTACTGTCGTTCCATTAAGCATTCTGTCAATCAACCGAACAATGGAAGGATCAGCATACTGAGCTTCACGAACTTTATCCATCAAAACTGGCCGCACATGAAAACTAGCTACCAATGCACCAATCTCATCCACTGACAACTCAACTCCTGAAGCTCTTAACTCATAAAGAAGAGGGACCCGAACTGTCCTCAAATAAGCTAGCGACAAAGAAGGATTGCGACTAAGAGCATCCGCCACTACATTAGCTTTCCCAGGATGATACTCAATAGTGCAATCATAATCCTTAATCAACTCCATCCACATTCTCTGCCTCATATTCAACTCTCTCTGAGTGAACACATACCGGAGGCTCTTATGGTCGGAGAAGATCTGGCACTTAGCTCCATAGAGATAATGTCTCCACAATTTCAATGCAAAAACCACTGCAGCAAGCTCTAGGTAGTGGGTGGGGTAATTCACTTCATGCGGCTTCAATTGCCTAGAAGCGTAAGCAATTACTCTCTCATGCTGCATCAACACACCACCCAAACCCTGCCTAGAAGCATCGCAATAAACCACATACTCCCCACTATCATCAGGGAGTGCTAGAACTGGAGCACTAGTTAAACGATCCTTGAGCTCTTGAATGCTCTGCTCACACTTCTCAGACCACTCGAACTTCATCCCTTTCCTAGTCAATCTTGTAAGTGGAGCGGCAATCCTGGAAAAATCCTGGACCAAACGACGATAATAGCCTGCTAATCCCAAGAAACTACGAATCTCAGTCACACTAGAAGGCCTCTTCCAATTTGTCACCGCTTCTATCTTTTGGGGATCCACACTGACACCTTCTGCCGAAACTACATGGCCCAAGAATCCCACTTTATCCAACCAGAATTCACATTTACTAAGCTTCGCATACAACTGAGCTTCCCTCAAAGTCTGCAATACCATTTTTAGATGCTTAGCATGCTGCTTCAAATTCCTCGAATACACCAAGATGTCATATATGAATACAATCACGAAATGATCCAGGTATGGACGAAACACCCTATTCATGAGATCCATAAAAGCAGCGGGTGCATTAGTAAGTCCAAACGGCATCACAACGAACTCATAATGACCATATCGTGATCGAAATGCAGTCTTGGCTATATCACTTTCCCGAATCTGCAAATGATGATATCCCGATCTCAAATCAATCTTTGAAAGACCGAGGCACCCCTCAACTGATCGAATAAATCATCAATACGGGGCAAGAGATATTTGTTCTTCACCGTAGCCTGATTCAACTTCCTATATTCCACACAAATCTCATGGTGTCATCCTTCTTCTTGACAAACAACACTGGAGCACCCCATGGAGACATACTAGGCCGAATAAAACCTTTATCCACCAACTCCTGCAGTTGAGTCTTTAACTCTTTTAATTCTGCAGGTGCCATTCTATAAGGCGCTTGAGAAATAGGCGCCGTTCCCGGAAGAAACTCGATTGCAAAATCTATCTCCCTTACAGGAGGCAACCCAGGCAACTCATCTGGAAAGACATCTGGAAACTCATTAACTACAGGGATGTCTTCTATCCTCACATCTCCCTTCCTAACATCCACCACATGAGCTAAATAAACCTGGCAGCCTTTATTCAATAATTTCCTAGCGGTGACCGCTGAAATTAAACAACTGGGAATCACATCTCGCTCACCCTGAAATGTGACCTTAGGCTTCCCAGGACTTCGCAACACCACTACTTTCCGGAATCAATCAATCATGGCCCTATGTGCCTCTAAGAAGTCCATCCCCAAGATTACATCAAACTCCACAATATCTAATGGGATTAAATCAACTTCGAAGCTAAGACCATCCACCAACACTTCACAACCTCTAAATACCCAATCTATCTTCATCACATCACCGGAGGGCAAAGAAACCTGCCACTCTCCTGGAAGTGGCGATGAGGGCACCTTGGCGAGTAAGGAAAATCTACTAGACATGAAAGAATGCGTCGCCCCAGGGTCTATCAGTATAAAAGCAGGACGACCGAAAATTAACAACGTACCAATGATAACATCCAGAGAAGTAATAACATCCAGAGAAGAAAATTAACAACGTACCAATGATAACATCCAGAGAAGTAATAACATCCAGAGAAGTACGTCCCTCCTGCTGAGTCATGGCATGAAGCCTAGCATGAGTGGTGGCAGGACGACCTCTCTGTCCTCTGCTCTGCTGAAAGCTGCCTCTAGCTGAAGCCATGGCATGAGTACCACCACCAGAAGCACCAGCTGAAGATTGACCCATGGCCTGAGCAGGATCGTGGGTCACTCCCTGAGTCAGAAGAGGGCAATCCTTCTTGAAATGGTCCAGCTGACCACACTGAAAACATCCCCCTGGCTGATACTAACTCTGCCCAGACTGAAAAGACTGTCCACCAGAAGTCTCACTCCTACTGCTCGATCCACTCCTGAATCGTCCAAACTGACGCCCAAAGAAATTCTTGAAAGATCTGCCACCTTGCCTCTTGAACCTCCCTCTGAAACCAGAGCCAGAACTCGGACTGCTACCATGACCACTACCAAAAGATGATCCCGAACCAGAGGTAGACGCCAACTTCTTTGATGAACCCTTGCTATGACCACCAGCATCACGAAAACGAACAGGTGCCAACTCCTTTGCCTCAATATTCAAAGCAAAAGTCACCGCCTGATGAAATGACTGATAAGGCACCGCTGTCATCCTGATTGCATAAATACCACCAAGGCCCTTAGTGAACTGATAAATCTTCTCCTGATCTGTCTTCACCAAGTCAGGCACATAATAGGACAACTCTCGGAATCGCTGCTCAAAAGCCATCACTGTCATGTCATCACCTTTCTGCAGACTCAAAAACTCCTCCCTCATACGGTTGACATGAGCATGACTAAGATAACGCTCTCTAAAAAGAGCTGTAAACTGATCCCATGACATATGATTAGCAGCCTCACCCATACCTCTACTCAAATCAAGCCACCAATGCCACGCTTCCTTCTCCAAAAACTGGGTTGCCAAGCTCACTTTCCTATCCTCAGGGCATCTCACCTGAATAAACATTTTCTCGATGGCCTCTACCCAATTCTGAGCATCCAAAGGCTCAACAGCATGGCTAAACGCTCTAGCACCATTCTTGTAGGCTCTATCATAATTAATCTCAGGAACCATACTGGTGCTAAAACGCTGAAAGAACTGCTCCATGACATTAGTCTAATCACTCGGTACGTTCTCATCTTCCTCACTTGGAGGATTCTGCCTAGGTGCTCGGCGAGGAGGCATACTACCTGAGAATAAAATATTTAGTACCAGAATCAAGGAAACAACAACTACCAAAATACTTAATAAACACTTAGCATAAAATGCTAATGAATCTGCCGCGGTCGGACCATCACTCTAATGACGCTAAGTGTTACTAAGCATATATGGTAGTAACATAGAATGACTGGAATCGGATAACATAATGCTTTGATACCAACTGTCAGGACCTACCCCGAATTTTCCGCTTGAAACCCGGAATAAATCCTGCGGGACCCACCTCAAGGAAAATTCTACCAAAATACTTGATAAAACATCCCTTAATAATGGGTAACCCTAACTGAAAGGAAAAAGAAATCACCAAACCCAACTCAAATATTTTCCCAATAATATTCATGAAAAATAATTTCTCAAAAACAATAAAGGAATCTTTTCAGCACTCCTCACTACACTTTAACCAACCCAAAATATTCAGAGCATCTACTAGAATGATAACTGAGAGAAATAACAACATAGGTTAACTCGTAACATATATGGGAAAACTGGATGTAGTGGGAATTTATAACAAGCCTCCTGTCCTCGCCGAACCGAACTCTGCAGACTGAGCATTTAAAACGAAAGGCCCAGGGGAGAAGCATTTAAAAACGTTAGAGTGAGTGGACAAAAATAAATAGCAAATATATATGGAGCAATGAAGTCAAATCTATGCTCTCCCAACATTTCCATAAATATTCAAAATTTAAAATGACGAACCAATCCCATTGGTTCTCATTAATTAAATATTTCACCATAACGATGAGCCTTTCAGGCTAGGGTTTGAGCCTCCCAGGCTATAGTAGCGTCACACGCTAGGCGCACTACTCACTTATAGTGAGCAGCCGCTAATAATGGCTAGCTAACATATATATATAAATACCGATCGGTTGCCGCCCAGGCTATAATAGCGTCCCACACTAGGCGCACTACTCACCCATAGTGAGTAGCCGCTAAATAATGTTTAGCTAGCAATAATGATCATAAATCAACCCTTTATGGTGAAAAGAAAATAGTAAATTTTCGGAAAGTCATTTTCCAAAAATAATTATAAAAATCACTTGACATGTCTCACATGTCAATTAAAATGCTCAAGAGAGTTCCCAAAATTTAACGGAACTCTTTACTCCAAATGTCTTTGAAAATTAAATAAATTTTATTGCATGCACGACATTTAAATCAAGGGTCCACTCACAGTGCTCGGCTAAGCCTGTCGACGACTCGAAGCTTCTGCTGAATGATCCTCCTCACAGCCTGGACAAAAATAATATTAATTCTCGAACTAAAATAAAGCTTCAATAAATGACCCATAAAAATTTAAGGGCTTAAAATTATCTTCTCCCTTGTCCAACTTTCCATCCTTAATCCTTTAAGACTCAAAATTCACCACCATCCCCGACGGCCAATATTTAACCTTAAACAAATTTTAAATCCAGCTAACCCGAAAATCGGCACTCCAAAATAAATACTGTCAAATTCCTTAACCATTGAAAAAATCTTAAACCTTATCAAAACTCCTCTAAAAATTATAAAACTCATTCCATACTACTCCTCATCAAAATTTCTACAAAAAATATTTTTCCAGCGGCCGACAGCCGTTTTCCGGCGACTTCCAATGCTTCTCAAATTTTGACAGCATAATCCTCTCATCATACCCAACTACTTTCATAACTAGCACTTAGTCCAATTTCAAGGCTAACTAGGGCAATCGAACCAAAACGTCCATAAATCCCTACAACTTTCAATTATACAAAACACCATAACGAGATCTAAATAGACCGATTCTTTTGGAGGGATTACTCACCTTGATGAGGGCTACAAAATGAGCCAAAAATCACGGCCTATGGTGGCCGGAGCTCCGGCGAAATAACGATCGGCGATTCCGGCGGCTTTTCTCCTCTCCGACGGCACTACCAGCTCGGATGGTTGGCCGGGGAGAGAGAGGAGATGGCGGGGGTCCTTTCTGGGCCGGAGCGGTGGTCCGTCGATGGCGGAACGACGGCAGGCGACGGCGAAACTTTCCGGCGGGCACAGGTTCGGGAGCTCGGGGAAGAAGAGAGAGAGAAGAGAAGAAAAGAAAGAGAAGAGAGACTGGGCTCGGGCTGCCTCCCTGCCCGGTCCATTTAAAACCCCTACACAAAAATACGCAACACAGAAATTTACCCCTTTTTACTAACTCTAAACTTTACCAATAAATTCATAACTTTACCATGCTAACTCCGAATTTAACGCATAGCATGTCTACGAACTCGTAATGACGTCCTCTACAACTTTCATGAAGAAAGTTTTCTCAAATTCCTAACGGAATAAAAAGTCAACTTTAAAGTCCTTAACAGTAAACGGTTAATTAATACGGTAAAAGACCAAAATAATACCGGAATAAATAATCGTAAAATAACTTAAGGACTGGGGTGTGACAATCATAATTTCATGACTCATTTGGATTGAACGATGTTTAGTAGGGATATTTTTCTCATTAAATTCGTTGATGTAGGGAAGAGAAACAATATGTTTTTTCCTAGCCAAAAGGCAGTAGGGATATTAGAACATATTTCTTTGATGATTTTTTCTTCAAAAGTTTGATTTTTTGCTGAAAAGAAGAATTTTGGAGTTGATTTTCAATTCTTTTAAAATTAATTTCTTCTTGAAGAAAGGCTGTTTGTTTATTTTTTGCTTGAATGCAACTAACGGTTTTTAAAATATTATTTTCTTAGAATGCTTTTAGAGTATGGATTTTAGGGTTAGAAAGAAAAGTAAATTTAACTAATTCATTAAAAGGGTAGGTAATAATATCATCATATTCGGTGTTGAACGGATAAATTAAATTATTGAAATGAAGTCCTAAAATTACTTTATCAGTTAAATTTTTTACTAAGACAAATGGAGTTTTGAAACAAACATTGTTTTGGCATATATGGACTTTAGGGATTTCGTATTTAATATCCATTTTTGTTCCATTGGCTGAATGTAAAGACTATTTTATTTTTTCAAAATATTTTAAAGGTATTAAGCCTTCTTGGATCCAATTAAAATCTATACCAGAATCAATAAGGACTGTTATTGTTAATTGGAAATATTTTATTTTGAGTTGGACAGTAGTGTACCATTTTTTAAGTTGGATTTGGCGTATGATACTAATAGTATTGTTTTCAGAAGTTTCAACTTTATTATTTACTGGGAACGGATTTGGAAAAAGGATTTTCAGGGGGATCTTGGAATTTAAGAAATTGATTATTTATTTTAAGTAAATTTAATTCTTGTTTAATTTATTTATTTTCATTTTTAAGTTTTAAATGTGTTTGTTGTAAGGCATGTATTTGACACTTGATTGTTTTTACTTCATGTTGCAAATCTTGGATTGTTATGTCCTTTTTTTTAGTAGAAAATTTATCAAAAGTTGTAGTGAGGCTAATTTTTTGTGAGGGAGGGTTAATTACATTTTCTTGAGTAATTAATTTTTTTAATTTTTAAAGGTACTCCGTTTTAAGCTCTGGATTATCTATTTTACCTCTTAAATCAATTAATACTTTGAGGTCATGGGTTCAAACCTCACTGACATATGTAGGGTGTGTGAGTTATTAATAAAAAGTTAAAAAAAAAATTAATAGTTCTTCTTGCTCTTCCTGCTTGGAAAGAACATTTATTGCTTTACAATTACATGCATCCTTACACTCAAAAGTAATATCTGGGTAAGAATGTTCATCGGATTCATGGGAAGAAGATTCCATCAATGTGATGTCATCTTCACTCATTTCTTGTTCTGAATCAGTATTTTGTAATTCTAAGGTTTGTATAAGTTTCTCTTTTTCTTCTGGACTGATTTTTAGTTGATTAATAGTACTTTTAACTAGACAGTAATTTGCAAAGTGACCGGTCTTTTGGCATTTAAAACATTTAGTTTTACTTTTATCTAAAGATTTAATCTTTAGTTGACGACTTGGATTTTTGGACCAATTTTTGCCAAATTTATTTTTAAATAAAAATTGTTTGGCTCAAAGTTACTTTTATAAGGTTTAAATTTTTGTTTTGAATGATATGAAATAAATTTATTAAATCTATTGCTTGCCTTTTTTCTCCTTGAAGTAGGTAGGGAGGTAAGCCATATTGTTTACAAAAATTTCCTAGTTCATATTTAGCTGTTTTCTTATCTGATTTCATTTGGGCATTTAGTTTCATATCTATACGCATTTTTAATCATTCTTTTTGGATAACTGTAATTTTATTTCTATAAGTTAAATAATCATAGTCAATATGACTTGTTTCATTACTAAGGACTTGCCTGATTTTATGAGCAAATAATTTTGGGAGACCATTTATGAATTTTTCTTTCCAAAATGATTGGTTACTACCGTCTCTAAGCATAACTCGAGAAATTAATACATCTTTGTACCATTTGAAATCACTTAAGGTAGGACACCTAAGGTTACTGAGTTGATCATGAATTCTGGAAGTAATATGACTAGGGGTACCTATGAAATGTTGGATGATTGTGTAAAATAATGTGTTAACAGCATCAGGAATCCTCATTCCTGTGCGATCGTCAAAGATGGAAGTCTCATCTTCATCACGTTATTTAATGACATATTTAATGGATAATCTAGAATTAGGAGTGAGATGTTTTTCCCACTAGGAATGAAACATCCATGTAAATCCTCTGGAGAGTATGTCAATGATTTCGGGCTGGCTGAAATTATGATTAGTGACATAGCTATTGGCTGCCATACACATATGATGTAATTTATTTAAGATTTCTTGTTCTGATAAGTTATCAATGTTCCATTCATAAGTTTTATCAGAAGAAACTGAGAATTGATTGTTAAGATGATTACTAGGTTGTATATCTAAAGGGAGAGGACGTTCTGTCCAAGTTTTAAAATGTTGCTTCTTTGGATGAACTATTCTATCTAGTTTTAAGGATTCTATATTTAAAGTTTGAAGTATTTGGTTTAATTCTATAATTTGGCTAGTGTTACTAGAATCGCTATCAGATGAAGTGGATGAAGAGGTTTGTTGGGTATGAATTACTGCAATTCTACTAGACTCAGGTGTTTCAGTTTTTAATTTTTCTAACATTCGTTCGATCTTTTGAATGGAAGAAGTAGGGTTGAGGGTATGTTTATTTAATTCACTGAAATGAACTAAAGGAGTTTCTGGTTTGGATTGAGGTAGAATGTTGACTTTAGAGGATATGTTATCAACCTTTGTTTCTATTTTATCTAACTGGGCTCCTATGGTGACTAGGCTCTGGTTTGTGTAATTATTTTGTTCAATAATTTTTTTAGTTTTTGGGTTAATTTTCTTAGTCTCTAGATCTTCTACAGCAATTTTAAAAGGTTAGGCTATGATTCAACTGTTAAGATGATCTTACTATTGTTTCGACAGGAGGATGACTATAAAAGACCGAGTTAGTGGAGGTTTTCCATCTTGTTTTTGTTAATGTTTGAACAATTTTTTGGTTGTTTAGTTGATCTATAAAATCAAGAAAGAATATTTCAGATTTTGTTTCAAGCTGTTGATCGGCAAAAAATATGCATAAATAAAAAGAAAAGAAAAGTATTTAAAAAAATATATATAAATGCATAAATACTTTTCTTGTGCTACATGCACAATGCTTCAGAGTTTAAATACAACTCTTGCAAACGGCTGGACAACAAAAGTCCAATACAAACTCATCTTCCAAACTGTGCATTCTATATAAAGAGGCACAAGGAGAAGAGACAAAAAAGAGACAGACAGACGGAGGGATACACACGGCGCAAGGGACAAAGAAGGCGAAGCCAGAGAAAGAAACAGAGAGAAGAAGGCGAAACGCAGAAGAAAGAAAAGCGGCGAGCCGGATCAAAGGTGGAGCCCCCATCCTAACTTTCTTTTCTTTTTTGCAGTTGCCTTTATCTTTCTGTATCACTCCGCCGGAAGCCCGAAAGCGACGTCCTCTCCCCTCGCGCGATGACCCCGCGAGGTAGTCACCAAGTCTAAAGGCGAGGCGACCTCGCCCCCTTCCTCCCTTGTTACAACAAACTTATGGCCATGTAGCTCGCATAACAAGCCATGCAAGGGGAAGGAAACAAATAATCAACGCGGATTCGAAGAGCAGGAACTCACCTTTGATGACTCAACAAGTCCTTGACCAGATCAAAAAGAAGGAGACGATACCTCAATTTATAGAAGAGCAGTTTCCTCAAGTCCAACTTCCAACCAAACAGGGATAGGCGTCTGGAGTTATGTGGTTCGAGCAATCGCATCAACTTCATCAAGGAAAAGATGACTCAATCAAGGAAAAGATGATAGAGTCCTGCAAACCAGAGTCTGCGCGCCCTCGCGAGACGAGTCCGAAGCCCTAAGGCAGAGGCGAACTTACACCCCGCCAAAGCAGAAGCAGGTTACTTAACCCTAAGGGGTGGCGACGTGACTTTACCCTAAGGGGTGGCGAGGTTACTTTACCTTAAGGGGTGGCGACGTGATTTTTACCCTAAGGGGTGGCGAGGTTACTTTACCCTAAGGGGTGGCGAACTAACATTCGCGCCAGGGCAGGAACCCTAAGGGGTGGCGAGCCAGCATTCGCGCCAAGGCAGGAACCCTAAGGGGTGGCGAACCAACATTCGTGCAAAGGCAGAAGCATAAGGGGTAACGAACTAATCCAGAAGCTCTAAGCCCAGGTGAGGCGAGATGATGACACAGGCGAGGCGAGATCCATTCATGCAAAAGATGAAGCAAGTCGCGGAGACATGCACGCAGAGTCCGCTCAAAAGTGAACACGCGGAGTTCGCTTATTGACATACACGTGGAGTCCGCCCACAAGTGAACACGTGGAGTCCACTCTTAGATATACACGCAAAGTCTACTCGCTGACACACGCGCGGAGTCCGCATCAAGGAGTAGTTCGCCTGCACACAGAGATCGCCTGCGCCATTATCAAAGACTGAGCCAAAGCCATTCAAGCCTTTTGTCACACCACTGCCTCACCTTTTTTGGGTGCCATTATCAACAGACATTCTACCAAATTGAGTGTCCACAAAAAAACACAAAACAACGGACTCATAAATACGTTTGTTAAACCAAAAAGCTGGCATTAAGCCAATAAGCCTACCAACCTCTTTTGAACTACGGTCGGTTTGATCCCACAAAGGGGTACGTAGGCAGTCTAGCAACCCACTATATGCAACCAAAAAATTCCAAACAGAATCTCTGACACCACTAGTTAGATTCTTCCAGTCCAAACACCCTCAAACATACACAGTTCTTGTTGGTACTTTGTAATCGAATCAAAGGGTTTTCCCCTGAAATACAGGGGTTGTAATTAAGGAATTTAATTTATTTTATTCTGAATGGGTCGAACCAGATAAAAAATCAAAACCCTATCTTAGTCGATAAGACAGGGTGAAGTTATGTTGGGTATATACAGTTGTTTACAATTTTTGCCCAACATAATTTTTGGCGACTCTGCTGGGGACCCATTTTCCTTTTCATCTCTTTTATTGAGTCACTAACTTGTTGTGTGTGTTTCAGGAAAAACAAAACAATGGCACCACAAGTTACCGTTTTCTTTCACAAGCTCCCAGCAAATACTGCTCGCCCAAGTCAAACTGGTCATCGCATGACATTCATGATCGGCCACGTTCCTGTCACTTGTGAAAAGCCAAAGCTTGAAGCAAAACAAGACAAGCTAGGCATGAGTAGCGGGAAGACTCAGACTTTCAAAGCAGCCTCCAAGAATGCTTTGAGAAATCGGACGAAGAGAGCTGCAAGAGCTCAAAGGAAGAGAAACGCCCAAGCTAACGCAATGGAAGCCATCCTGGCAGAAATTGCTCAATCAAAGCTAGCTAAAGAGGAAGTGAAGACCTTCCTACCAAGCCATATCATGGTAGGCTCTATACAGGTTAATCTTTCAAATGTGGAGACCGTGATGGTGACTTCCACTAAGGGAGGGGATGAACATGAGCCTTGACTCCCCCTCCAAGGCTCACAAAGCTCCACGACGTCCTCACAGTCAACAACGGCTAGTCAAGAACTTGACCTAAAGAAGTTGGCGGAGGAAATCTCAAAGGCTCTTGATGCACCAACATGACCAGCAAGGCCAAGGGGGTCCAAGGCAAAAGAGTACCCCGTTTATGAAGTTGATTCCTACACAGGGCCAATTACTCGCAATATGGCTAGAAGAGGATGCTCGAATCATCTTCAGCAAGTGCTACGCCAAAAGGAGGGTATTCATCGCTAAAAGATGATCCTTCATTTGTCTCATGGACGGGCAATCCCTTATATGAGACTTCGGCTCCAACAGAAGGATCTTTTCACGCGTCAGTCGCTAGGTCTAGCGAGAGCTGTGACTCCGATTCTGGCAATATTCAAGTTCTCATGGCAAGCTCATCAAGCCCGGAAGAGCAGTTAAAACAGCAGATGGAAGAGCTGATAAAGAAATTAGCTCAGCTTGAACGTGATGCTCTACAAAGGCAAGTGGAAAGAGAAATCGAGGCCAAGAGGATAGCGGATATCAAAAGCGAGTCAAGAAGGAGAATGGCTGAAAAAGATGCCGAGGTTGCTGAGCTTGTAGCAAAATGTGCTGCACTCATGGAAAATAGGCCGCTTGAACCTTCATTCGTCAAGAATAATGAGAATTCACTCTCACCCGAAGGGATTAGGAACATGATCGCTGAAGGAATCAGAGACTTCCAATTATCTCTATCGACACCGGTCCTTGGGTACCGCAAACCGTATCCGGATCACTATCTCTTAAAGCATTTGGTTGCTGACATATCATTCATCCGACAACAAAATCATACGTACGGCTTCAGCATATCTAGAGACCCGCCTCACGTTAGACCGTAGTCGGATAAGGATGAGATTTCGTGGTTGGCGGCTAACTGAGAGAGAGAGAGAGAGAGAGAGAGAGAGAGAGAGGGGGCTTTAGGGTTTCTGCAATTTGCTTCTTTGATTTCCAAAAAAGATGTGTATTTAGTACTTGGAGGTGTGTGAATAAAATATCTCTATAACATTTAAGTTGTTATGATATAAAAAAAAGAAAAAAAAGAAAGAAAGGTTAATTGACCATAAATTTGGTTTCTGTAGCATAAATACCCATATTATTTTAGAGTAGAGAAGAGAAGATTTCTTCCCTAAATAGTTAGATTTATTTTTATGTGAAGTTAATAGCCCACAATTATTTGACAATGCTGTATTCAAAATGTCACTCTATTTATTATTGGTCATTCCTTTTTTTCTTTTATATGTTTCCAAAGGGAATGATTGGACTAGGTTCTCTTTCATGGAGGATATTGCAACCGCTAGTGTTTCATCTTTAAAACGAAACACGAGGGTTTTCACGTTGGTCTGTTTCATTACAATTTACGTGTGTAACGGTAGTTTGTATAAGCATATCAAAATGAACTACGTACATGCAAGTATGCAACTACTCAAATCTATTTTATAAAAATCTCATAAGGCAAATTTTACAGTGCTACAAGTTAAATCAACAAAACCAATCAGGCAATCCATATCCCTCAGAATTGACTAAAAACTAGGTCTTCTAATATATATCGATTCAAGTAATTATTCCTCGTTCAAATTACAAAACTACCCCAGTCAACAATGAATTACATGATAAAATTAATTTTCAAAATTAGCTAATTAATATGGTCATTGTCTGCTTTGTTGAGCCTTCTCTCTGTCGTATCTTTTGCACCACATCGGATGGGCATTCACCAGATACTTTTTCAGGTCCTTGCCCTGAAGGACCGTGGCCGGCATGAGTACTGATCGGAACACAACCTTTCCGAACTGTGGTGGCTCCCCAGCTGGCCGATGTATGTAGACTCTCTCCACACAGTTAGGGCCAAATTTCCTGTAGAATATTGAACACAATAATTAGATATAAACTTTGTAATATTAGACAAGAGATATGATGATCGACTGGTGAGTTACATAAATGATTACAGATATACAAATTGATTAATTAAAAGTTACATTTCATATAAATTAACACAAATACAAACTAACCGATTAAAAAACTCTATGATGCTGAGTTCCTCAATAGGATAGCCGTTGAAGAATGTGAGGAAGCAGCACCTATCCTCCTCCGGCGCCCGGTTAATCTTGGGGTCAAATGTCGGTGCATTCGGGTTCAGTCGAAAACGACTTGCTGATGGTCCAGCCCCGAGTATGCCTGCACCCCCATGATTTGGTTTCATGGTCGAATAGAGAGAGACTGAGCAAGAAATCCGAAACAAATAGTGAGAAAGAAAGTGGAGATGGAGCAAGATCTTAGGTATATGGAAAGAGATCGATCTAGAGAGCAAGAGAGATAGACAGAGAGTGTTCTAAGTGCTTGTTGGGTGTGAGAGAAATGAGGGGGTCAAGATTAGGTTATATATCTTGTTCAGCCAATGACTATATGGAAATTAGTGAATGATTTTAATAGTTAAGGTTCAAGCTGGAATTCTGAGATGGAAGAGGTGTGTTTCCACGAGGTTGGAGAATAAGAAAGGTATGAGTTGTTTAGAATTGGTTGGACTAGACTTCAAAGGGTTATAATGTTTGGGCAAATGGATATTTTTCTAAAATTAGGGTTAGAAAGAATGACATTTTCGTTAATGTTTTTTCAGAGAATTTTGTGTGCTTGTATGTGGGTGCAGTGATTAAGCAAATGAATTAGCTAGGTTGGGTTTGTGATTCAAACATGTGGTTAGAAGCGGACTCTTATTTTATTCTCAATTTTCTCAACTCTCCCAAATTTAGTGTCGTGACAATTACGGATCGACACAGGTAATTGTTTATCCCGTATCTTCTAAATACATTTCCTCTCCTAGCCATTTTTTTGGGAAGGAAACTAAGGTGCATATATTTTTGCTAAATTAGTTCTTTGTTCAGAAAGTTTGGTTTCGTCAAATTTGCCTCCTGATTTGTTTTTATCATTCTGTATAGGGATCATTTTTCTTCTCAATTTCGTTTTTGTTGTTGGTTTTTTATTTATTTTTAATTTTTTTTTCATGTCTTAGGTAAGGTTTCAATTCACAATGGTAAATTGGAAGAGTAAAAAAAAATTAGTATTAGGATATTACATGTTGAATTTGAATGGAGTGGTACCTTACCTGAACTGTCGTAAATAATTAATCACTAATTCTTCTAAAATAAACCCTACAACTAATTGTTCAGACAAAATTTGGATAATATGTAATTCAAGTTTCTTACTCTTTTAAGACAGCTGTGATTCGTGCAAATTTTAATGAGTTGTAAAACATTTTGGCAATTCGCTAGCATTCAACAATGTTCTGGTTGCCATTAAATTCGAGTTACCAAATCTATGAAAAACTAACCTCTTTAATGTTGATTTAAAAATAGGGCAGGTGAATTGAATTATATATATATAAGAATTCAATTAATACTCATAATTGCATCATTACAAATTTTTTAGAAATTACCCATGTCAAAAATTTTCAATATGAGGGCCAACAAATTAAGTTTGGTGAATTTCAATTCCCATATACAACCCTATTACAAAAAAAAAAACAAAAAAGGAATAATGTTCATAATTTTCTCTTAAAGTTTCAAATTTTAATAAACAGTTCCAACCAAAATTGGAATATACAGTTCTAAAAAAAAAGTGGTATAATATTTAGAATTTTTGCTTAAAAAATTCAAAATTTAAAAAACAATTCCAAAGCAAAACCAATAGAAATGAATAACACACATATCATGTGTGCTCTTCATTCTGGAACAAGTATTGCCAAAAAAATAACAATACTTCATTAGCGGTTTCAAACAAATAACATCGGACTATGTTTCTAACGGGTACTTTGGCCATCCCAAAACATGTTTGCTATTTATCTTATCTGGCTTCTAAATTAACTAGTTTTATTCTCAAAATTGGTTAAAATTAATGTATTGTTCTATAATATTTTGTATCTTTCTAGATATTCTTTATATGTGTCTTGGTCTTATGCCAATAGGATATGTAGTTTGACTAGATCTATGTATTCATTTTCCTTACCTAATTAGTATTATGTAATTCCTTATATAAAAGACTCCTATCAATGAATAAGATATCATCTTTCACGATTCTCTTGCTATCTCTTTGTCTCTACACTTTATCCTTCATCACGTTATCAGCACGATATATTTCCGAAATATAAGAGTTTTCAAAAAAAATTTTAGGGTATGTATTTTGGAAATTTGGTGAGGGAGAAATTAAGTTACTTTTATCCAAATTTCCGAAAGAGTTTATCACTAGCTATTATCCAAATTTTTGAAAGAGTTTATCCTCTACGTGTACAAAGACATTCATTTTAATTTTAAGACATATATATTGTCTTAGGTCAAAGGTTCGAAGCTCGTTTGTATAGTTAAGGTGAGTATACTCAATTATTTTTCACGCAAACACACATACACACCGATATCAACCATTGGCCGGTCTGATTTTCAGTGGTCCGACCTCCTGACCAAAAATCTCCATTCTTAACCACCTGTACATTATATTCTCATTTCTAACCACCTGTACATGTTTTTAAAGTCTTTGTTTGCCATTTTATTATTTTAGTAATATTAAAATCTAATGATTAACAACATCAATAACAATAACGAGATAATTAGAATGAAAGCTAATAATAAGTAAAGAAGAATACCAGAGCAAACCGGAGAACTATACGCCGTCGAGGAGTGTCTGCACTCCAATCTTTCCCATTCCACACATTTCTACTCTCACAATTGTTTCCGTGAATAATTTTAACAAAGAATTCCCCATGACCCCATATGTGCTCAGAAATGTTTTCAAAATTTTTGAATAGAGAGTCATTGTCCGATAAAAAGATCGGTTACGTTCTAGAGAATAACAACTTACAATCTCAAATAGTTTGAAAACCATGCCAACAAGATATAAGATATCTCTAAATCTGAGAGTATATATCTATATATTAGAAGAAGTTTATGGGGTATTTATACTACATTGGGCGATAAAATCAATACGGAGACTAAACTTTGTTAGGTTACACACAAGACTCTTACTGGTTTCAAGTGAAAATGCATCAATTAAGAAAAATTGACAGGTAATGACATTAATTAGATTCAAAGAACTACGTAATATCTTTTCACCAAAAATGTTTAGTTTACACTAGAGGAATATAATTTGTTTTACAAAAGAAATTTCACTTATTTCTCGTGGATGTCAGAGAACAGTCAAAAATAAGTTAATAAAATTTAAAATTAGAAATAGTACGATTTCCTAAGCTAACATAAGAAAATCACTAATTGCTCAGTACTATTTGATCTAGTGACATAGTCTCTCTTTATTAAGTGGAAGATTGTGAATTTGTGAGTTTGACTCACACAATTGTAATATTTGAGTTGTTTTCCTGATTAAAAAAATCACTAACTTCATTTCAATGACACAGAGTCGAAGACAGTACGTTTCTCATGAGTTGAAATAAATAAATAAATAAATATCTAGGAAAACTAATATATATATATATATATATATATATATATATATATTTTCTGTGAGTGTTAAAACCAAATGCATCTAGCTATTATATAAATCATAAAGATAGTTGTTTTATGACACATATTATAACTTTAATGACAATTCACAATAGAATTGTTTAAAGAAGTTTTGACAGCACAAGTACCCCAACTCTTATGGCACGATCAAAATAGTACCCAGACTTTAAAAACTATCAATGTGATACCCAAACTTTGTTTGCTACCAAGGAAAAGCCTGCGGCCAATTTCTGTCACGGTGCTGTATGTTTGCTGACGTGGCCAGCATTAGGTCCATAAAAAAGGTAAAAACCACATTTTACACAGACAACACCCTAATCGAGTCAAAACTCGACCTCCCCCTTTTACCTCCCTCCCCTCCCTTAATCCTTAATCGACTAAAATCACAATAAACTTATGGTGGAAGGTCAGAGAAAAGAAGGAGAGAAGGTGGTTGCCTCTCCGATCTGGTTTTCGATCCCGATCACGGCGGCAATCGAAACTGGTGCTCGTAGCTTCGTCTCGCCATCCCCGTTCTATATGTGGTGTCAGTTTTTTCGGATGAGCCTCCATGAGTGAGAATCAATTGAGTGACGCTTAAGGAGATTTCCGGTGAGTTTCTGCGTTTACGGCGAATCGAGGTTCGACTCAAGTATAAAAGTTGGTCTATTCTTCAATCTTTACCTCATTGTATAATCGAATTTGAGTATGCATGCATTGAGTGTTGGAGGGGTTGGGATTTTATGTCACGCCCCGGACCTTAATTTTTACCTTAATTACTAGCATAGTGGAAAAAAAGTTTTTACCGTGTTCGTCACTAAGTGTGTAATTTAATTAGTCCCTAGAGGGTGTTGAGGGACTAATAATTTGAAGGAAGTATTTGAAGGAAAAAAATATGATGACGGTAAAATGGTAAATTTTAGCTAGTAAAAGGTAATTTTTATTGGGGTATTATTTTGGGGTGTTGAATTATTGGATTTTGGGTTTAAAAGGGGACTTGGACCCGGATCGGGCCCAAGCCCAGTTT
Organism: Fragaria x ananassa; assembly: GCA_034370585.1. NCBI lineage: Eukaryota > Viridiplantae > Streptophyta > Magnoliopsida > Rosales > Rosaceae > Fragaria > Fragaria x ananassa. The sequence continues at coordinate 9,600,796 of CP139750.1, read as the reverse complement.
TTCTTTTCTTTTCTTCTTTCTCTATCTTCCTCCCGGTTTTCTCTCCCCCGAGCCTCACTGCCCAGAAATTTTTCCGTCGCCAGTCCGTCGGCGTCCGGTCTCCGTTCGCCGCCAGACCGGTCCCGTTCGGTCGGTCTCCATCCCAGCTGCAATCCTAGACCGGTGGCAGCCTCCCTAGCGCCGTCGTGAGGGATAAAAGCTCGCCGGAAGGTCTGACTGCCGAAAGCCATTCTTTGTCGAAACTCCTTCCTCCGGCCGCCATAGCCGGCGAGCCTTGGCTCAAAAGGAAACCCTCCTCCCGTACTTCAATCTCTCCAAAGGGCTCGCTCCGTCTCAAGCTAGGTAAGGAGAAATCAGTAATGGAAATTCTAGGGCTTTATTGTGTTTTTGCGTTCGATTGATGTGCTTAGGCTTAGAATTGGAGTTTGTGGTAGTTAGGAATGTTGTAGAGGAGGTTAAGAGGAAGATGCTGCCAAATTTTGGTGACCATCGGAGGTCGCCGGAGTTGGTCACCGGCCGCCGCTGCCGGCGCCGCCGCCGAGAAAATGTTTTTGGTGGAGAAAAATGTGAGGAGTTTAATGGAATAAGTTTTAGAATTTTTGGAGGAGTTTTGGATAGGTTTGAGATTTGTTAAAGTTTGGTATTTTTGACAGATTATTAATTTATAATCCAGCCATTGGATTTTATTTGGTGGAAGGTGGTTTTGAGGAAGTTGGTTTTTTTTTATAGAGATTTATGGTTGGCAGTGAATTTAAGATTTAGGACGATAGGCATGGTTGAGCGCTAGAAGCTCATAGTTAATTATGCCTATTTTATTTAAGCGTCGGTGTTTTATTTTAAGGAATTATTTATGTTTGGAACAGGACGCGAGGAGGCTCGAGTAGAGGAGACCTCCGACCGATGTCAGGCTTAGGCCGGCCTAAGTTGTGAGTGGACTTTTGTTTTAAATAATGTGTTTGAATTGTTTTATTGTTGAGTAATTTCCTTGGTTGGATTTTTATCCGGAATTTGAGAATTTCAGAGTTTATACTCATTTATTGACGTTTTCGAGAATAGTATGTATGAGAGAGAATGTTAGCTAGCTATACATGGCAGCCCCCGTTCTGAGGACGAATGCCAGTATGGGGTGACGTGAGCGTTAGACGCGAGCGTAGTAGCCTTGTACGATTTTCTATTTTTTGAGATCATTCTATGTTTTACATTTATTCATAGAAATCGTACAAGGAGTAAGCACGTATTTATATCCACTCGGTCATTACCCCCATTCTGAGGAAAAATGCCAGTATGGGGTGACGTGAGCGTTAGACGCAATCGTATTAGCCTGATGTGACTATCTATTTTAAAGCTTATTCATAGATAACAAACATGGAGTAGACGAATGGTTAATACATACTGGTATATATATATTTATAATTTGAGCTTGAGAGGCTGTTTTTGTTCAAGTCGTGGAGACTAGCCAGAACTAGTCGTTTGCATTGTTAAATTTCTTGGAGAAATATTATTGTTGTTGAGATTATTTTGTCCACTCACTCTGATGTGATGAAATATTTTCCCCTGGGCTTTTCCTTCGTTTTTAAATGCCCAGTCTGCAGAGTTCGGGTGGGGTCTAGAAGGAGGAGACGAGACATAGTCACTCATTTCTCCACTACTGTTCACCAGTAGGTCATCTGTTTAACCCACTAGGATTTCTAGTAGCTTCCGCTGTATTTCTTGTAGTAGCTCTGAATATTTTTCGAAAAAATATATGTGTATTATTTTATTTGGTTATTTGGATTAAGTTGAAGAATTTATATTATTGGTTAAAAGTGTTCTTTAATTTTTCGGGTTAGGGTTGTCCATTTTCAAGGGAGGTTTGCCGAGTCCATTTGTAAGTTTTCCTTGGAGGTGGTCCCCGCAAGACTCACCTCGGGTTTCAGGGTGAAATTCAGGGCGGGTCTTGACATTTTAGGCAGTGGGCACCATCGTGAGTTCTGCCGTGTACGGTAGAGGTGGTAACGTTTTGATCTTTGTGTAGTGATTTCCAGTTTAAGTGAATCTCTTAGCATGATTTTGATTGTTAGATATATTGGTGTTGATACCCAAAAATGCAATATTCATGCTCAAGAGATATCGCAAGCACAATAAATAAATACACATGTGAATTACATTCGAAATACAAAAGTTACATATTTATCCTAATATTCATGCCACGCATGTGGACCCAAGCCACAATCACGCTCTTAGGGCTTACAAGTTTGGGTGTGGTGTGGAATGTAACGGAAATACATGAGGCTCACTCTCGGTTTTGGTTGTTGACGATTTTAGATTTGGGACCAAAATTCAAGCCCAACAACCAAAATCGTTTAACAAGCATGCAAAGATGAGAATGTAAACCCATAAGACCAAATATAGCCTAATACTTTCACCGCAATAGTTATCCCCTAGTTATCTAATTACCCCGCAGTAATTTTGTCCTCTACGTGTAGCACAAGTCCCCATCAACCTTGCTTTTACCCCGCAGCTATTCCTCATCTTCTACACCAGATACAAAGCCTTAGTCAATTTCTTATATCATCTATATATTCTCAGTCCACTTGCACAAGCTATTCCTATTTCCAAAAGTGACAAGCAACTTCTCCCCATGAGATAATCACCTTTTTCTGACTTATCCTTTATCAATTCAACTCCACAACAGCCATTCCCTAGACCTGCTACCCTAATTCTATACTTCATGCAACACATCCCTTATATCATACGGTTAACACCATGATCTGTCAATTTGGCTTTAAAATTGTAGTTCTCTTTCATATCCAATGGTTTTATATCATAAACCTGCATATTGCCCTCACCTCATGCAGCCTATAAATTAAGGTCTTTAGTTGCTGCAAAGGGAACACAACTCTTAGGCAGCAGAACATACAACCCCCAAGCAATACTTCCTGGATCACATAAGCATGCCTCAAGCAACAAGCCAAGCATTCCTAGCCTCCAATCCAAAAGCTATTCTCAAGCTCTAAACATCCATAAACCCATCAAACACCACTAATCCTTTTTTTTCCTTACTGTAGTATATTACACCACAGCAGACCTCTAGCAATAGCAAACTCTCATCTTCCGCAACTCATGTATTTCCAGCTCCCATACACCACATGCCTTCTTGCAAGCTCTTTTATGTATTTTGTTCATCTATCATGCACTCAAAACCAAATCAAGTTCATACCTCTAGATCACAAGCAACATGTCACCGCAACAAACTATCATCCTCGCAACAAACCAATATTACTGTAGGGGAGATCCTGGAGAAAACACGCACAAAGCTCCATGAAGCTTTGGGCCCAGTTCTTGAACTCAAAAGTGGTAGAAAGAGGAAATCAAGCCATTCAAGCAAATATAGCAACCTATGTTCAAAATGACCCCAACATAAATGGCGACTCCACTGGGGAATAACAAAGGACATTGAATGAAAAGTGTATGGCTAGCATGACTTTATGCTTAAATGACTTGATTTCCTCTTTCTACCTCTAGGCCCAAAGCTTCATGGAGCTTTGTGCGTGTTTTCCCCAAGATCTCCCCTGCAGTAATATTGGCTTGTTACGGTAACATGTTGCTTGTGATCTGGACGCATGAACTCGATGTGGTTTTGATTGCATGATAGATGAACAAAATACATGAAAGAGCTTGCAAGAAGGCATGTGGCATGTGAGCTGGAAATACATGAGTTGCAGAAGATGGGAGTTTGCTATTCCTAGAGGTCTGCTGTGGTGTAATCTACTACAGTAAGGAAAAGAAGGATTAGTGGTGTTTGATGGGTTTATGGTTGTTTAGAGCTTGAGAATAGCTTTTGGATTGGAGGCTGGGAATGCTTGGCTTGTTGCTTGAGGCATGCTTATGTGATCTAGGAAGTATTGCTTGGGGGTTGTATGTTCTGCTGCCTAAGAGTTGTGTTTCCTTTGCAGCAACTAAAGACCTTAATTTATAGGCTGGATGAGGTGAGGCCAATATGTAGGTTTATGAGATAAAACCATTGGATATGAAAGAGAACTACAATTTTAAAGCCAAATTGACAGATCATGGTGTTAACCGTATGATATAAAGGATGTGTTGCATGAAGTATAGAATTAGGGTAGCAGGTCTAGGGAATGGTTGTTATGGAGTTGAATTGATAAAGGATAAGTCAGAAAAAGGTGATTATCTCATGGGGAGAAGTTGCTTGTCACTTTTGGAAATAGGAATAGCTTGTGCAAGTGGACTGAGAATATATAGATGATATAAGAAATTGACTGAGGCTTTGTATCTGGTGTAGAAGATAAGGAATAGCTGCGGGGTAAAAGCAAGGTTGATGGGGACTTATGCTACACGTAGAGGACAAAATTACTGCGAGGTAATTAGATAACTAGGGGTTAACTATTGCGGTGAAAGTATTAGGCTATATTTGGTCTTATGGGTTTAGGTTCTCATCTTTGCATGCTTGTTAAACGATTTGGGTTGTTGGGCTTGAATTTTGGTCCCAAATCTAAAATCGCCAACAACGAAAATCGAGAGTGAGCCTCATGTATTTCAGTTACATTCTACACCACACCCAAACTTGTAAGCCCTAAGAGCGTGGTTGTGGCTTGGGTCCACATGCGTAGCATGAATATTCGGATAAATATGTAACTTTTGTATTTTGAATGTGATTCGCATGTGTATTTCTTTATTGTGCTTGCGATATCTCTTGAGCATGAATATTGCTTTTTTGGGTATCAACATTAGCCCCCTTGATTTGAAGTAAGCTACATAATCAATAAGAAAGTAACACGTGGTAAGCATGAAGACCAAATGTATAGAAGGACGAAATTTGTAAGTGTTATTGCACTACTAGAAAAAAGGACATATGCGACAAAGAAATTATAATTCGTCACTACGATATCCACCTATGCTACGAAACTACAATTCATCACATAAACTTAATCCTAAGCGACCGAACAATCTACCGTCGCATAAGTTACCACCTAAGTGACGAAACTATTACCTAAGAGATGAATATATAACTTAAGAGACGACAAATATTTCGTCTCTTACGTTTTGTCTTCGGCAACGAAATATGTTTAACTGAAGCGACCAAAAATGCGGTTGCTGCATAACATATATTTTATCAGACGAAATTTTAACTTAGGCGATAGATAGTTCCGTCACGTCGGGTCGCCTATCTCGCCTCGCCTCGCTCACTTGCCTTAATTGGCTCACCTGCCTCTTCCTCGCGTCGCATACCTCCTCCTCCCCTCGCATACCTCCTCCTCGCCTCGCATAACTCGCCTCTCTCGTAATTTTTTTTTGAAAAATCATAAAGCGACGAAATAGTCATTTTTTGTCGCTTCAGAAAAACTTAGGCGACGGATAATTCTGTAGCGTAGGATTGCCTCACTCGCCTTAATTGGCTCGCCCGCCTCCTCCTCGCATCACATGCCTCCTCCTCCCCTCGTATACCTCCTCCTCGCCTCACCCATATATTTTTTTGAAATAATCATAAAGCGACGAAATAGTCATTTTTCGGTACTTCAGAAACACTTAGGTGACGGATAATTCTATCGCGTAGGATTGCCTTTCTCACTCACCTTAATTGGCTCGCCCGCCTCTTCCTCGCATCGCATATACCTCCTCCTCCCCTCGCATACCTCCTTCTCGCCTCGCATCACTTGCCTCGCCCCAAAATTTGTTGATAAAGCTTAGGCGACGAAACAATTAATGTCGTCACAAAAATGTTACCTGTAGCGATGAATAATTATGTGGCCGCATAAGATATGTCTTATGAGACAAAGTTTAATTACTTATACGATGAAAGATTTGTCGCATAAGTGTTTTTGACTTTATAACTCTTTCCTCACTGCCCAGATCTAAAACAGAAGAAACACAGCAGCTGGAATAGATTTTCAATATTAGTATCATCGAATTCGGACTTCTAAAGCTTTGTCTACCTCTGCTCATCAAGAAGCATCACTAGTTTATATGTTGGTATAATCTCATTCTCTCTTTGTTTCCCTATTCATGTTTCAAATAATGATGACTATAGCTTTGTTGATGATGTTGTTTTTTGATGATGTATTGAATTTTGGGTTACCCATTACATTTGCTGAAGTTATTTCTCCTCCTAGACCACATATTTCCTCCTATTAAAAAAAAATGAATACCATGTTTTCCGGTGAAGAATTTCGGTGGTACCGTCGATAGTATAAAACAATCTATTGATATTATATATATATATATATATATAATTCTTTGAATATTCTTTGTGTGTGTGAGCTTGTGCACAAATAATGATGTTGTGTTGTTTTAGCGCGATGAATGTAAGAATGGTTAAATTCTTTCATTCATGTTTAACCTTAGAAATCCCGTTCAAGAATGATTTTGGTTTGGCAACAGACTAAAATGGTTCTTGAATTGTCCCATTTTTGGACAGTTTGGGAGAATAAGACTTTGTTATGTGATTTGCAGTTCTTTTGTTTTTGGTTTCGATTGTGGGTATATATATTTCGACAGTCTCCTGTATTGTTCCTCGAGTGCATACTAGGCTTAGATATTCATGCACTTGGGGAACTGTAGGGAGATGCTGCCGAAATTTTATCACATCAAAATCGAAACAAAAGAACAACAAATTTCTTAACAAAGTCTTCTTCTCCTGAATGGGATTAGGACCCTAACCGAAGACATAAGGTGAAGAAAAAGAAATGAATATTTGTATGAGTAATGTTGGCTTGTTGCTATATACTTGGTGCTTATTTGTTGTTTCTCTTATGACAACATATGCGAAACATGGACAAAAGCTGGATGGCATACGACAGAAGTCACCACTTGTATATACAAGGAATCTTTGATTTCTTAAGATTTGTTGATTATCATGCTGCCCCAGAAACTGGGTGGCACAAGTGTCCCTGTAGAAAATGTATGTGCGATGATTGATAGATACGATCGGGTATGGAACAACACTTGTCACATTTTGGTATGTGGAAGAATTATACTATATGGACGGAACACGGTGAGGTGGAAGAAAATAATCCTACACTAGCGGAATTTCGAGCAAGTTACATTCATGAAGTTAGGTCATCTCGTGGTACTGCCGACCCTTCTATATACCCTGCTATGAATATGCTACATGATGTTTTCCCGTATGCTTCAAGATATGAAGAAGAAGCAGTTGATGAAGATGCCCCCAATGTCAATGAGGCAGTTAACATGTCGCATTATGAGAAGTATAACAGGCTTCTCAAACAAGCCTAGACACTAGTGTATGACGACTGTCCAGTTTCAGTTTTGAGTGTCATCATGTCATAGATGCATTTGAAAGTAAAGCACAGAACATGTAATGGACATTATGGAGACTATTCAAAGTTTATCAAAACTTTGCTACCTTCTGTAAATAGACTTCTTGAGAATCATTATAAGACAAAAAATATCGTGGGCGACCTCGGCCTTGATTATGTGAAGATCCACGCCTGTAAGAATAATTGCGTGCTGTTTTACAGAGATTACAAGCATGATGTTTATTGTCCCATCTGCAATGGGCCGAGGTATGATGAGGAGGCTTCTTCAGATAAAGGGAAATATGTTCTTGTGAAGGTGCTTCATTATTTCTCATTAACTCCGAGATTGCAGCAGCTGTACATGTCATCAGAGACTACAGAGGAGATAAGATGGCACAGTCTTCCTAGGGAAGATGACGATGTTTTGAGAGACCCCTCAGATGGGGAGGCTTGGAAATTAATCTTTTGACGCATCATTTTCTGATTTTGCGGAAGACGTTCAAAATGTAAGGCTCCGACTAGCAACCGACAGGTTCAATCCTAGCAGCAATATGACTCTGTCTCACAGCATTTGGCTTGTTATTTCAACTTACCACCGTGGATGTGTATGAAGAAGGAATACAATTTTCTAACATTGTTAATTCCAGGTCCTAATTCTCTGGGAAAGTGTCTAGATGTGTATTTGAGACCGTTGATTGATGAGCTAAAATAATTATGGGAAAATGGAGTCCCCACTTTTGACAGACATAGTAAAACTTCATTTAGGATGAGAGCAGTCGTGATGTGGACAATTAGCGACTTTCCTGGCTACAGTATGTTATCTTCTCATACCACTCAAGGGTACAAGGTTTGTCTCATCTGCTTAGAGAACGTCGATGCTATTTGTCACGCCGACAAGTTTGTTTACCTGGGTCACTGTAGATGGCTTCTGATGAATCATGAATGGCAGATTGATGTAGATGCATTTGATGGCAGGGAAGAGCGTCGTGAACCACCCCCTATTCAGTATGGGGATGAAATTTTATACAAGTTGAACTCTTTCGATTTTGGATATTTGAGTGGTGATAAAGATGTGTTGGCCCAAAATCCTGTGCGTCCTGCTACACTTGACAATTGGCATCATAAGAGTATTTTCTTTGAATTACCTTACTGGTCCACTTTGAGAATTAGACACAATCTAGATGTCATGCACATAGAAAAGAATGTTTGTGACAACGTGGTGGGAACAATTCTCGACATTAAAGACAAGACAAAAGACAGTATCAAAGCGCAGGATGATTTGCAAAAGATGGGCTTACGACGTCACTTATGGGTAAAAAGGACTGCGTCAAGACAAGTGTTTATGCCTATTGCACCTTACTCGGTGAAGCCTGCTTTCAAGACTAAAGTTTTCAGTTGGTTCAATGTTGTTAAGTATCCGTAAGGATTTGCATGAAATATAGCTCGATGTGTTAAGGTGGCGGAACAGAAGATACATGGATTGAAGAGTCATGACTCTCATGTTTTATTGCAACATCTTCTTCCCGTAGTAATCAGACCATATCTGTATCATGATGTGATTGAACCATTAGTAGCCTTATCCAGGTTTTGGCAGAGATTATGCAGTAGGGAGCTGAAGAAGTCAGATGTTGTTGAAATGAAATCAGACATTGTCTACATCCTATGTAAATTGGAGAGGATCTTCCCCCTGACTTACTTTTCGATCATGGTTCACCTCATGATCCATCTTCCCGACAAGTGCTTCTTACTGGTCCAGTACACTTTACTTGGATGCTTCCCATAGAAAGGTATAATTATAACCCTAAGTCCTGTCACACATTATTATTATTATTTACCTATTTTCCCAATATTTTCATTTGTACTAACTATTTTATTTTTAGAGAACTTGGTGAGGTTTTGTTAAAAATAGAGCAAAGCCAGAAGGATCAATAGCTAACGCATACATTGCACATGAGTGTGTAACGTATTGCAAGTCATATCTCCATAATACAGAGGCCCTCGACCCGGCAAGAACACCTACATTCAACCTCTCAATTGTCGCTGAAGATATACAAATGTTTGGTAACTTACCTAATTTAGAAATTTTAAGAGAAGATGAGTTATGAGAGGCTCATTGGTGGGTACTGCAACACTGTGACGAAGTTAAAGAATATAGAGATGCTCATTTGGGACTTATTCAACTTAAGTATCAGAATAAACATGAAGAGAGACATAAGAAAACGTTTCCTGCATATTTCTTAAAATGGGTACGTTTAATCTCCCTATTTCATAATTGGGGGAAGGTCATGCACTCTATCTCATAATTTTTAACTTATATATTTTCATTTGTTTGTAGGTGACAAGAATGCAAGAACAAAATAGTAATGATTACTCTCCGCAGTTGCATCATTTGGCGTGTATGCCACAAGGACATAATGTTTATGCGGCTTGTGTAGTGAACGGTGTTAAGTTCCTGATTGAACGACAAGATCAACGCCAGAAAACACAGAACAACGGCATCATGGTAGTGGGTAAGGATAATGTTGCATACTACAGAATTGTTATTGTCGTCATCGAACTACTATATCCAGCAGGTATGCCAATTATGTTGTTCAAGTGTAGATGGTTCAATACTAACCCAAATTTTCCGAGGAGTACGAAGATGGATCACGGGCTATTATCAGTGAATACATCCATAAGCTGGTATGAGCATGTCCCGTTTGTGCTTGCCATTCAAGCAAAACAAGTGTTTTATCTTGATGATCTGAAAGGTTGTGGAGGTTGGAAAGTAATTAACGTGATGGAGCATAGAAGTATCTTTAACGCAACCATACTTAAAGGGGGCCGGGTAGAACAAAATATTGAGAATGTGGCTATTGAACCATATCAAGAGCCTTTAACTTCTGACATCCCCGACACAAGCACTATTCGCATCAACAACGACATCCACTTCCCACAAGGTGAGTACATTCCAATTTCAAGTTTAGGGTTTGATTTCGATTCACTACCGTACATCCCACCTAGTCACGACTTCATTAACGATAAAGATGAAGATTCAGATGAAATTCCTGAGGATGATCTAGAAGATCCGGATTACGATGAGGATAGCGATTGAGTACTTAATTTATTATTAGACGTAAGACATTCCAAATGTGAACATAGAACATTGTACTGTAAAACATATGTATTTATATTGTTAAAAGATTAATTATTAAATAAATGTATTTAATGAAAATATACATAAATTTATTGTTTTGCGACGAGAAAGCCTAAATTCATCGGTAAAGTTATATCTTAAGCGACGAAAAAGAGTTATTCGTCACAAAGGGCCTAAAATATAGCGCGTTCGAGTTTTGCGCCAAATATTTGGGCCAAAATTCGAATACATATATTGGGCCACGAAATTCTTCCATTCGTCGCTTCATCTATATCAAATATACCCAAACCTATAGTTTCAGCCCAATTTCATATATCACCCAGTTCGCCTCCGTCTTCGACCTCTTTCTCAATTCGCCTCGCCAGAATCACTGGAAAACCCTATAATCCCAATTCGCCTCCATCGCAAAACCTAAACCCTCTCTCCCAAATTCGTCCTCCCAATTCCAATCCCAAGCATGCCACAATTGATGAAGAAAAGGGCCAAGGAGATTGTGTCTGAGAGATTACGATCGGCTTGTGTTATTCAATTTGATTCCGACACGACGGATAATACGGCGGGGCCGACGGAAGATGTGGCTGACCAGTATATGACCGGAGATGGTGAAACGACTCCACCTCCACCACCAGCGTCGACTCCTCTACAGCTCCCCCACTGGATGAGGATGAGGTCGACAATGTCGCCGCCCCAGAAGAAGCTCAGGCGACGGTGTTCGATGGTGTTAGTGTTTGACGTGGTACTAAGAAGTCCACCGGACCTCCCCCAAAATGCCGACGAGGGTTTGGCAACCTTGACAAAGTCAAAAGAATTGTGAAATGCACCGGCTTGATCGAAGTTGTGTATGGCGACTTGATTAGAGGACCGTCTTCACCATCAGTGAATAGCCTCATGATCAATAACATTGGTTGCATAATTCGATCGAAAGTGAAATTGTCGGCAGGAAACTAGGAATGCATCGGTGACTCTGAGAAGAAGAAGTTGATAGACGGGCTTACGATAAGAATCTAGTACACTTTTGGTTCCTAAGTTGTTTTTATTGTTCATTATTCATGTTTACAGTTTAGTAATGATGATGATGATGTGTTATAGGTGAACAAGTGTTGATGTCCTGTTATAGATGAATGAGTTGTAGGTGATGTTAGGACAGTTTACAAGAGAATGAACTTACCCACAATTCCTTGAAAATTTGAAATTGGAATCAGCCTTACAAGAGACTAGTACAAAACTACAAATCAAAATGGTAAACTAGATCAATAATGACTTTCTTATCATAGGTTACTGATTTCAAATCTTATTTATTTTTCACCTAGACAAGTAGATAGCATATATATATATGCATATATATATATATGCATGATATAAATAGTATATATATGTATATATATATATGAATGATATAAATAGTATATATATATGCATGTAGCTCTTGGCTAGACAAGTAGATAGTATATATATGCATGATATAAATATTTACCACTGCATAATCTAGCAGAATGACTTAATAGTAACGTTTCGATATTCTTGGCATCGAGCACTTGTTCTTCCTGTCATGATATATGGTGAATCTACTATTTTTATTCTTCATTATTTCAATTTTTAGTCTCATGAGGAGTTGTTTGTGTTGTAGCCGTATTTTAAAATTGATTTTGGGGATAAACGGATATGGGTGTGGCTTGAAGATAAGGAGGGTACCATATATCGAGATTGGAAGGGAGACTTTTCAAGGCATTATAAGGAGTATGGGAGAGAAACAATTCCGGCTGATTTGATACACAAGCAAGACGAGTGGGACTAGCTTTGCTGGCACTTTGAGTCGCCTGATTTCAAGGTATTATTCATAGAATATACTTTCATCAATGGTTCTTACATAGATATTGTCACACCCCAGTCCTTAAGTTATTTTATGGTTATTAATTTCTGTATTACTTTGGTCTTTTACCGTATTAATTAATCGTTTACTGTTAAGGACTTTAAAGTTGACTTTTTATTCCGTTGGGAATTTGGGAAAACATTCTTCATAAAAGTTGTAGAGGACGTCGTTACAAGTTCGTAGACATGCTATGCTTTAAATTCGGAGTAAGCATGGTAAAGTTATGAATTTAATGGTAAAGTTTTCGTGTAGGTAAAAAGGGGAAATTTTGTAGTTGGTATTTTTTGAGTTGGGTTGAGAGTTGGGCCGGGGGTGGCAGCCCTAGCCCGAGCCCTTTTCTTTTTCTTCTCTCTTTTTCCTCTTCTCTTCTTTCTCTTCTGTTCTTCTTCCCTAACCCGGGTCTTCTCCGTCGGAAAGCCTCGCCGTCGCCCGCCGCCGTCCCGCCAGCAACGGACCGCCGCTCCGGCCCAGGAAGGACTCCCGTCGCCTCGGGCCATGTAGTTTCGGCAGAAGGTGTCAGTGTGGATCCCCAAAAGATAGAAGCGGTGACGAATTGGAAGAGGCCTTCTAGTGTGACTGAGATTCGTAGTTTCTTGGGATTAGTAGGCTATTATCGTTGTTTTGTCCAGGATTTTTCCAGGATTGCCGTTCCACTTACAAGACTGACCAAGAAAGGGGTGAAGTTCAAGTGGTCTGAGAAGTGTGAGCAGAGCTTTCAAGAGCTCCAGGATCGTTTAACTAGTGCTCCAGTTCTAGCACTCCCTGATGATAGTGGGGAGTATGTGGTTTATTGCGATGCTTCTAGGCAAGGTTTGGGTGGTGTGTTGATGCAGCATGAGAGAGTAATTGCTTATGCTTTTAGGCAATTGAAGCTGCATGAAGTGAATTATCCCACCCACGACCTAGAGCTTGCTGCAGTGGTTTTTGCATTGGAATTGTGGAGACATTATCTCTATGGAGCTAAGTGCCAGATCTTCTCCGACCATAAGAGCCTCCGGTATGTGGTCACTCAGAGAGAGTTGAATATGAGGCAGAGAAGGAGGATGAAGTTGATTAAGGATTATGATTGCACTATTGAGTATCATCCTGAGAAAGCTAATGTAGTGGCAGATGCTCTTAGTCACAATCCTTCTTTGTCGCTAGATTATTTGAGGACAGTTCGGGTCCCTCTTCTTTTTGAGTTAAGAGCTTCAGGAGTTGAGTTGTCAGTGGATGAGATTGGTGCGTTGGTAGCCAGTTTTCATGTGCGGCCAGTTTTGATGGATAATGTTCGTGAAGCTCAGTATGCTGATCCTTCCATTGTTCGGTTGATTGATAGAACGCTTAATGGAACGACAGTAGATTTTTTCTGTTAGGAGAGATGGGACCTTGATGTTCAAAAGTAGGCTTTGTGTGCCAAAAAGAAATGAGGAGCTGAAGGAAGAGATAATGGAGGAAGCTCACAGTTCGGCATATGCCGCTCATCCGAGTAGTACTAAAATGTAGAGGACCCTGAAGGATTTTTATTGGTGGCCAAATATGAAGAGGGAGATTGCCGCTTATATAAGCAAGTGTTTGATTTGCCAGCAAGTGAAGGCTGAGAGGCAGAAACCTTCTAGTCTTCTTGAGTCATTGTCTATCCCGATATGGAAGTGGGACCACATCACCATGAATTTTGTTTTTAGTTTACCTCGTACCCGTGAAGGGCATGATGTTATTTGGGTGATTGTGGATCAATTAACGAAGTCTGCACATTTTTCTGCCAGTGGGGAAGAAGTATTCATTAGATAAATTGGCGGAGCTTTATGTGAATGAAATTGTGAGATTTGATGGGGTGCCTGAGTCTATAGTATCGGATCGGGATCCCAGATTTGTTTCAAAATTTTGGGGAGCTTTGCAGGCAGCAGTAGCCTCATCTCTTTGAGTGCAAGGTACGTAAATTTCGGGGACGAAATTTTTATAAGAAGGGGAGAATTGTCACACCCCAGTCCTTAAGTTATTTTACAGTTATTTATTCCGGTATTATTTTAGTATTTTACTGTATTAATTAACCGTTTACTGTTAAAGACTTTAAAGTTGACTTTTTATTCCATTGGGAATTTGGGAAAACTTTCTTCATGAAAGTTATAGAGGACGTCGTTACGAGTTCGTAGGCATGCTATGTGTTAAATTCGGAGTAAGCATGGTAAAGTTATGAATTTAATGGTAAAGTTTTCGTGTAGGTAAAAAGGAGAAATTTTGTAGTGGGTATTTTTTGAGTTGGGTTGAGAGTTGGTCCGGGGGTGGCAGCCCAAGCCCGAGCCCTTTTCTTTTTCTTCTCTCTTTTTCCTCTTCTCTTCTTTCTCTTCTGTTCTTCTTCCCTAACCCGGGTCTTCTCCGTTGGGAAGCCTCGCCGTCGCCCGCCGCCGTCCTGCCAGCGACTGACCGCCGCTCCGGCCCAAGAAGGACCCCGTCGCCTCCTCTCTCTCCTCGGCCAACTATCCGAGCCGATAGTGCCGCCGGAGAGGAGAAAAGCCGCCGGAAGCCGCCGATCGTCATTTCGCTGGAGCTCCGTCCTCTGGCCACCATAGGCCGTGATTTTTGGCTCAACTTGTAGCCCTCATCAAGGTGAGTATTCCCTCAAAATGAATCAGTCTATTTCGATCTCGTTGTGGTGTTTTGTATAATTGGTAGTTTTAGAGAGTTTAGGATGTTTTAGTTCGATTGCCCTAGATAGCCTCGGAATTGGACTAAGTGCTAGTTATGAAAGTTGTTGGATATGTTGAGAGGATTATTTTGTCAAAATTTGAGAGGCATTGAAGGTCGCCGGAAAATGGCTGCCGGCCGCTGCCGGAAAAATATTTTTTGTAGAGATTTTGATGAGGAGTAGTATGGAATGAGTTTTATAATTTTTGGAGGAGTTTTGATAAGGTTTAAGATTTTTCGATGGTTAAGAAATCTGGCGGTATTTAATTTGGATTGCCGATTTTTGGGTTAGCCGGATTTAAAATTTGTTTAAGGTTAAATTTTGACCATCGGGGATGGTGGTGAATTTTGGAGTCTTTATATTAATTTTTGTCCAGGCCGTGAGGAGGATCATTCAGCAGAGGCTTCGGGTCGTCGACAGGCTTAGCCCAGCACTGTGAGTAGACCTTTGATTTAATCCCATGCATGCACTAAAGTTAATTAATTTCGATGGTATTTTAGAAATTCAGTATTTTCTTGGGATTTTTGAGTTCCCACCGTTATTTGGGGAACTCCCTTGCTCATTTCATATGATAGGTGGGACATGTCAATTGGTCTTTTTATTTGGAATTCTATTGCACCCTAAAAGGGTTGACTGATATTATTTATTGTTAGCTTGGCGTGGGACGCCATTATATTTATTTAGCGGTCCTCATCATATGTGAGTAGAGCGTTTAGAGTGGGAAGTTATTATAATCCCACCGGCGGTCCTTATCATATGAGAGTTGAGCGCTTGGCGTGGGACGCCATTATATTTATTTAGCGGTCCTCATCATATGTGAGTAGAGCGTTTAGAGTGGGAAATTATTATAATCCCACCGGCGGTCCTGATCGTATGAGAGTTGAGCGCTTGGCGTGGGACGCCATTATATTTATTTAGCGGTCCTCATCATATGAGAGTTGAGCGCTTGGCGTGGGACATCATTATATTTATTAAGCGGTCCTTATCATATGTGAGTTGAGCGCTTGGCGTGGAACGCCATTATAGCCTGGGAGGCAACCGATCGGTATATGTATATATTAGTGGCAGCTAGCCATTATTTTGCGGTCCTCATCATATGAGAGTTGAGCGCTTGGCGTGAGACGCCATTATATCTATTAAGCGGTCCTCATCACATGTGAGTAAAGCGCTTAGCATGGGACGCTATTATAGTCTGGGAGGCTTATAGTTTTGGCGAAATATTTTTCCCTATTTATTTTGATTTATTTAGAACCAATGGGATTGGTCGTTATTTTGGATTATAAGTATTTTTGGGAAGAGTTCCAAATGTGGCATGCATAAATATTTTCTAATGGAAATTATGAGAGAGCATAGATTTGATTTAATTGCTCCATATTTCTTTTTGTCATTTATTTTGTCCACTCACTCTAACGTTTTGAAATGCTTATGTCATGCCCCAGTCCTTAAGTTATTTTACTGTTATTTATTCCGGTATTATTTTGATTTTTTACCGTATTAATTAACCGTTTAATATTAAAGACTTTAAAGTTGACTTTTTATTCCGTTGGGAAATGCTTCATGAAAGTTGTAGAGAACGTCGTTACGAGTTCGTAGACATGCTACGCATTAAATTCGGAGTTAGCATGGTAAAGTTATGAATTTATTGGTAAAGTTTGGAGATAGTAAAAAGGGGTATTTTTGAAGTGGGCCTTTTATTTGAGTTGGGCCGGGGGTGGCAGCCCAGGCCCGAGCCCCTTTCTCTTTTTCTTCTCTTCTTCCTTTCTCTTCTTTCTTTTTTCTTCTTTCTCTTCTGTTCTTCCCGAGCCCGAGTCTCCGTCGGAAATCCCAGCCGTCACCCGCCGCCGTCCCGCTAGCGACGGACCGCCGCTCCGGCCCAGGAAGGACCCCCGTCGCCCCCTCTCTCTCCCCGGCCAACCATCCGAGCCCGTAGAGCCGCCGGAGAGGAGAAAAGCCGCCGGAAACCGCCGACTGCCATCTCGCCGGAGCTCCGTCCTCCGGCCACCATAGGCCATGATTTTTGTCTCAACTTGTAGCCCTCATCAAGCTGAGTATTCCCTCAAAAGGAATCGGTCTATTTCGATCTCGTTAGGGTAGTTTGTATAATTGGAAGTTTTAGGGATTTTTGATGTTTTTGTTCGATAGGCATAGCTAGGCTTGGATTTTGGGTTTGTGCTAGTTAAGAAAGTTGTAGAGCATGATGAGAGGAAGATGCTGTTAAAATTTCATAGGAATTGGAGGTTGCTGGAAAATGGCTGCCGGCCGCCGCCGGTTGGGAGATTTTAATGTTGTTAAATTTGGAATATTAAGGGGAGTTTATTGAAGTGAGTTATGGAATTTTTGGATGAGTTTTGGATAGGTTTATGAATTTCTGAAGTTAGTATTTTTGGCGGTTAATTTATGTAGAATCCGGCCGTTGGATTAAGTTGTTTAATCTGGGGAAAGGTGTAGTTATGGCTGCTGATTCTAGGGTTGAAATGTGGACCATTTCGAAGTTAGGCAATGATGAGCGTGTTATTGGCTTTCGGTTAATTTTGGCCTATTTTGTGTAAATATTAGAATTTCGGCTGGGAGCTTTAATATTATATTTGGAACAGGTCGTGAGGAGGCTCGAGCTGACGAGGCCCCAGATCGACGTCAGGTTTAGGCCTAATTTGTGAGTGGACTTTTATTTTAAATAATGTGCATGCGAAATAATTTTTGTGGTTAGAGAATAACTGAAATTGAGAATTTCGGTGAGTATGTATATATATCCATATTTGGATGATTATGAGAATAATATGTATATGAGAAAATGCTAGCTAGCTATACGTGTTTTTCCACCATAATGAGGTAAAATTCTATTATGGTGCAACGTGAGCGTTAGACGCAATCGTTGTAGCCCTATATAA
This sequence comes from Fragaria x ananassa, assembly GCA_034370585.1. Taxonomy (NCBI): domain Eukaryota; kingdom Viridiplantae; phylum Streptophyta; class Magnoliopsida; order Rosales; family Rosaceae; genus Fragaria; species Fragaria x ananassa. The sequence continues at coordinate 9,582,981 of CP139750.1, read as the reverse complement.
AAATAATAATTTATATAGGGGATATGCGCGTATATATACGTGCTTTTCCACCATACTGAGGTAAAATTCTATTATGGTGCAACGTGAGCGTTAGACGCAATCGTTGTAGCCCTATATAAATAATAATTTATATAGGGGATATGCGCGTATATTTATACACCGTCTTTTCCACCATAATGAGATAAAATGCCATTATGGTGCAATGTGAGCGTTAGATGCAAACGTTGTAGCCTTGTGTGAATTTTCTATTGTGTTTGTTGTTTCAAGAAAATTCATACAAGGGATATGACGAGTGTAATACATACATATTTTATTTTAGTCTGAGAGGCTGTATTTTATTGAGTGTTGGAGACTGGCCGGAGCCAGTCATGAAATTCCAGTTTTCGTGTTGAGCGCTTTAAGCTGTCGCATGCGGCATATTGTTTTTATGAAAAAGTAAAATTGGGAAAGCATAAAGAATTATTTCTTTTATTTTATTTTTGTCCACTCACTCTAACGTGTTCAAATGTTTCCCCTGGGCCCTTCGTTTTAAAATGCCCAGTCTGCAGAGTTCGGGTTGGACCTAGTAGGAGACGAGGCATAGTCACCCGCATTTCCACCACTTTTCTTCAGTAGGTTAACTGTTTAACCTACTTGTGGTTTCATTTTCCGCTAGTGTTTAGTAGCTCTGAATACTTGGGTTTAATGTATATTATTTCGGTTGTGGGTGAAGACTTGTTGTCGTCTTAGAATATTTATTGGATGATTTATGTTATCTTTTAGATAATGTTATTTGATGTTGGTTAATGTTGTGTTGTTGGGAGTAGTTGCTTTTGGGGAGCACGTAGGCTTCCGGAGTTAAGGTTGGATTAAAAAATTTTGGAAGTGTTTGCAGGTTTTCGTTAGGAAGGGTTGTCCATTTTCAAGGGAGGTTATGCCGATTTTTCGGTAATATCTTTCTTGGAGGTGGTCCCCGCAAGAGTTGCTTCGGGTTTCAGGATGAAATTCGGGGTGGGTCGTGTCAGCTTCTCCCCTGGGCCCTTCGTTTTTAAAATGCCCAGTCTGCAGAGTTCGGTTCGGCGAAGATAGGAGGCGTGTCGTAGATTCCCACCTCATCCAGTTTTCCCATATAGATTACTAGTTAACCTACTTTGTTGTTTATCTCATTTTCCTTAGTAGATGCTCTGATATTTATGGGAATGTTTAAGTGTATTATGAGATGTTGAAATTGATTCATTTGTTTAAGTTTACCTGAGAGACTCTTATGGATGTGGTTTGGGGATTTTAGCGAGTTGGGTTGGTTGACTCTTCTTTTTGGTAGGGTTACTCATCTTCAAGGGAGGTTCTACCAAGAATTTTGGTGGAGGTTTATTCCGGGTTTCGAGGGAAAATCCGGGGTAGGTCCTGACATAAATATCTTTTTACATCAATGGTTATTTTTCAAGGAACTCATTCATAGAATTATGAATAATGGTAGAAATAGTCTAAAAACCTTAGAAGTAGAAGCCCATTAAGATGCCCAGAACTTAACTACCCACTAAAAAATATATGAATGTGAATGTGAATGTGAATGTGAATGCCCAGAAATTTGTTTTTCTTTCCTTGACATTATGAATATGAATGTGATCTACGTACTATGTGATTGGCAGACACGATCGGCGGCTAACACGACCAACCGTGGTAAGAAGGAGTTGGAGCACCATACGGGGCGGCTACCTATCATCTACAGGGTGGTCCACCACAAAGAGAAGGGTGAGGAATTTCCTGTTATCCCATCTTACACGGAGACGTATGACACAGTCAACGACCCTAAAGCTGCCAAGAATCTTGTAAGTTAATTAAATCTGGTGCAAATAGCTTACATATATTCTTTGGATAGTTTTTAGTTTGTGCAATTAAACCGTTAACTGCTTTTCAACTGCAATATGAATTTAAATTCCAAATCTAATTACAAGCTTATCTCTTACCTCTTATCTGCAGGAGGAAATGCAGTTTGAGGCCATTGAATTGAAAAATGCACAAAAGAATGCAAACCCTGACATCCCGGAGGCTGAACTCCCACCTTTGGAGTGGGAGTCGAATATAGAGGTGCTTGAAGCAGGAGTCAGCAAAAGAGCCGGGAAAGAGATCCATGGTCTTCGAAGAGCATGTGTCCGACAACCATCATCTTCCACTCCACGTTCTCGAGTTCATGAGGTGGAAGATAGATTACATATTGTTGAGGAGAAGGCCGAAAAAGCTGAGGCGGTATCACAAAAACTTAGTGAAGAGATGACATTGGTGAAGCAGCAACTAGTAGCCATGATGTCTTGCATGGCGCAGTAGACTGGGTGTCCTCCACAAGTCAATTCCCAACAACCTCAAGATGAAAATGTTGATGCAGGAAACAACATAGAAGCTGAGAGGAACTAGCTAGGTACATCACTGCATGCTTCACTATTTTGGTTTTGTTTAGATAGAGAAGCCTTTGGTTAGGTTGTTGTGAAGTTGGTTTTGTTTAGATGATGAAGCCTTTAAGGTTAGGTTGTTGTGCAGTTGGTTTTCTTTAGATAGAGAAGGGTAGGCTAGCTAGATGGAGAAGCTTTAAGGTTTGTGCAGTTGGAGTAGGATAGGCTAGCTAAGCTAGGATGAATGGTTTTGTTTAGTTGCAATTCAAGGTGTTACTAAAGAGTAAGACTTTGTATGAACAAATTATGCATATATGAAGATTTATTGTTTGCTAATTTTGGAGTTTTACAGTTTTTGTTTCTATAGATGATGATGATGATGAATTGATGATAGTGAAACAAGGAGGACAAGGAAAAAGCAAATAAAACTAGTCTCAGTGAAAAACCTTATGCGACGAACACGGTAGTGTTGTCGCATAAGTACATCAAGTTTTCATCGGCAATTCGTCTTTACAGAACTACTGATGATGAAATATTTTTCGCCGGAAAAGCTATGCGACAATATGTACTATTCGTCGTAGATGTGAATCAACATTTCGTTAGCAATTCCACCAATAATTCGTTGTTATAGAATTACTAACGACGAAAAAATATTCGTCAAAAAAGAGATGCGACGACACTCGTCGTATAAATGGACGCAAACTCGTCACTATGATTTTGTGCGGCAAAAATTTATTCGTCGTATTATGTACATTTTAGCGACAAAAAATTTGTTTTCGTTGCACAAAGTCTTATGTGACACCACTTATGCGACGACTCTTATGCGACCAATATTTCATCGCATAAGGACTAATGCGACAAATAAGATCTCTTATGCCACGAAATCATTTCGTCTCTTAAGTCTGCCATCCTACTAGTGTTGTTGCATGAGAACTTGAAATATTAGCATGGTTAGCTTTTGAGGATATATGGTAACCGAAGAGCATGTGTTTGGCTAGGATGAGAAAATAAGTAGTCATTGGGTAATTAGAATGACATAAGTAGAAATAGGACCGATAAAGATTTAGAGTAAAGTAATAATAGATTTGGAAGAAAGAATGACTAATGAGGTTAAAAGCCTTGTGTTTTGTCAAGAATGAATGCTTGGCTTTGCAACTATAAGATTTTGGGAATTTTGACAAAAGATAGTTGAAATGGAATAGGCAAGTGTATAAGTGGAATGTCTTTCATGGTTAGAGTAAAATGGGATGTGCGAGATGAGAACAAAAGAGCATATAAGGTATGTAATGGATAGTATTAGGATTGATAGATATGCTTGATCATTTGTTTTGCATGATGTATAAAGATATTTTCTTTGCTTGCTAATACATATTTGATTTTGTGCCTGGCATGCATAAAATGAGAGTTTGTTTTTGCTAGACTTGAATTTTCTCTAGCTTATGGCAACCATGCTTGGGTATTTGCTAGGCTTGTGCATGAATGGTTTCGGCTTGAGGTTGTCTTAGTTATTTAATTAATGGGCCAAGTGAGAGTGTGCGTGGAATTTGAAATGCGTGTGATTAAGGGTATAAGCTTGGCATGACTCACATGGTCTCGAATAGATGCACGACCTCAACAAAGAGGGATTTGGCATTTTTGGTTAGTAAGTGCTTGGCATGAGCTTGCGTAGGGCTTGGCGTGCCTCTTTGGTTATTAATCCGCTTGGCATTGCATTTAGCTTGGTGCGGGGCTTGAATTATGTCTAGCTTGTCCCGTTTTATGATTTAGCATGTGAGTTGGTAGTATGCATGAAATGATGAATTTCTCTTAGTGGATGATCTAGAGTGTGCTTGGGCATAGGCATGAGCTTGCCGCTTGTAACAGAATTGTCATGGGTGACGTGTTTTTTTTTTTTTTTTTGAACCATCTTGTAGCTATGTAGCTAATGGGTCAAATACTTGGCCTGAGTTCCTTTCTTTTTCTCGATTAGAAATTTAGAATGTTTGGTCTGAGTTTTCCAATAAGAATACGCCCTTTTCTCCAATTGCTACAGAAAAAGAAGACAAGACTTGCTTTTCCGTTTAAAGATCAAGAAATAGTATGGGGAAAACGCCCTCACTGGATGAGTTTCAAAAGGTAAGATGAGCTCAATATGATTACTACGGTGGTAGTTTCTTCTCTGGATTTTGAATGGATAAGCTGCAAATGTTTGAAAGACTGTAATGGAGCTTGATATTTGTTATGGGTAGGCTTGATTTAAGAACATAGCAAGTGGGCATGGGTTTTGAATAAGAAATTGCTTGTTGTATAATGGAACCTTGACCAAATTGCTCACATCTACAACTTCCCATTGGCTTTTATTGTAGGATTGCAAATGAATTTGCATTCATAAAGCTTGATTTGATATAGGCATGTCTGAGGCATGGAGCTTCCAATTGAAGAGCAAGAGGCTTCAAAGTAGGCATGACATTCACTAACTGCGATGATCACTGCAGCAACAACCCCCAGATGCATTGAAGAAGCTAAGGTGAAATCGGTACACAATAGGCTTGGTCAATTCAAGGCGATCCTTTGCCTAAGATTGATTATGTAGGAGAAACTCTTTGGTCTGTAAGTACACAAGCTTGTCTTCATTCTTCTCATGACCTTATTGCAGAAACCATATTTTTGCAATATTATGTAGCTCTAACAATATTTTGTAGAGTAGCACTGCATGAATGAATTCTCTAATATGAAGGAGTCTTCTGCTTGATATTTAGCATATGCATCTTGCCTATGAGCATAGATCTATGCTTGACTAATTTATTGCATATGCACTTAGTTCAAGAGCAATGTGCATGACAGTATATGTAATATTGTTGTGATGATAGCTGACTACTACAGATAGGTGTGTAAACACGAAAATATCTGTAACAAATGACAGAACAACACGTGTACAAAGAATAATTTAATTTAATCAATGCGAATGCGGGTTACAATCTTTGTGAACTCCTCTGATTCTATCTCCGACGTCGATTTGATCCAAGGGTGACGAGCACTTAATCTTGAATCGAATCGTTGTAATTTGGACTTCTTGTCATGTTGACAATTTATAGAAGTTGATTGACCAAGGGCCGTAGAGGCTTGTTCTTGATCGGGTTTGATCCACGAGCAGTTCCACGTGGTAGTTTGTTCTTCGTCTTGGAGTTGGTGAAGATGTCGACTATTTGGCAACTTGATGACTCTTTGGGATTTGATAACTTCTAGACTTGAGGTTGATGAAAACCGGCTATTTGGCAGTTTGATGATTCTTCAGGATTTGACAACTTCTAGTCTTGAGGTTGATGAAGAACCGGCTATTTGGCAGCTTGATGATTCTTCAGGATTTGACAACTTCTAGTCTTGAGGTTGATGAAGAACCGGCTATTTGGCAGCTTGATGATTCTTCGGGACTTGACAACTTCTAGACTTGAGGTTGATGAAGAATCGGTTATTTGGCAGCTTGATGATTCTTCAGGATTTGAGAACTTCTAGACTTGAGGTTGGTGAAGAACCGGCTATTTGGTAGCTTGATGATTCTTCAGGATTTGACAACTTCTAAGCTTGAGGTTGATGAAGAACCGGCTATTTGGGAGCTTGATGGTTCTTCAAGGGTTTAATGAAGAACTGGCTATTTGGGGAGCTTGATAGTTCTTCAAGGATTTTAGGGAGGCTTCTGAGCTCTTGAGGGATTTTTTTCTCTCTCTCTCTCTCTCTTCCGCTCCTTTTTGTTTTCGCCCCTTGGTTTCGCTCCCTCTCCTCTTGGTATGAGAGAGGGTATTTATAGTGTTAACATGCCTCCACTTAAGGCAAGTAATGAAGATTCTGAATCACTAATATTTCCTTAATCGAATCAATGAATCTTGACTGATTGATTTACTTGCTGATTTTAACACAATCAGATCAATCAAATTTTAAGATTTAGATATGCCCAAATCGCTTTGGATTAATGTCCTGTTTTGATCAAGATTATTAGTAAGGGGCGAGCCATCTCGTGGATATGGAAAGTATCTCGCGAGGAATCTTGATTTCCAAGCAAGAGGTGATTTCTGATCCCAGTTCGCGGACTGCCCTACGCGAGGCCATCTCACCTCGTCTTCATGTAAATCCACGCACGCGGAGCCATTTCACTTCGCCTTCATGTAAATCTACGCGAAGTCCAGTTCGCCTCGCGAAGTCTAGTCCGCCTCGCCAAGTCTTGTTCGCCTCGTCAAGTCTTATTCGCCTCGCCAAGTCTATTTTGCCTCGCTAAGTCTTGTTCACCTCGCAAAGTGCGGTTCACCTCGTGAAGTCCGGTTCACCTCACGAAGCGTGGTTCGCCTCGCGAAGGTCAGTCCGCCTCGCCTTCATTTATTTCTATGCGAGCCATCACTTATAAACTCAATTATTTTGTTAAATTTTACATGTCTACAAGGTGTATGGGTTATTGAAAGTTGGAAAAGAAGAATGTGGTGTAGAGTTGAAGCTTTTAAATTCTGGAGTTTGGACATGAATTTAGAAACAAGTAAGTTTATGAAGCAGGATTTTGATGATAAACATCTGAGTTCACCCCGCGGTAAACATGATAAATGTCAACTCTGAGTTTGGGTTTGTAGAGTTTGTTGCCTGAAATTTGGTGAGTAAAGGATTAAATTTGTGGATGTCAATGAGGTTGTGACTTCTCTAAGGTAGAGGACACAAATTGCTGAGAATGGAAATTTTTTTTGTACAGTATAGAGATTCAACTTGCTGCAGGGGTAAGACTTTAGATGGAATAATGATTACTTTGGGACTTGCAACCTTGGTTTGACATTAGGCTTGGAGTAATGGTGTGCTTGGTTAGGCATATGATAGGATGTTGTGATTGATGTTGTTGAGATTCAGGTTCTACAGTAGAAGAGTTACTATAGTGAGTGTATATGACATGAGATTTTTTTTTTCTGACGTGGTAATGAAAATGAGAGTAATAGCTAGAGCTGGTGGGAGAAGTAAACAATTATGGATACAAATCATATATTATATATTAAGATTAGCGTTGGCTCTTTGGCTTGGGGAAAGATTTGTAACAGCATTGTCATATTGACATTGAGACCACTTGAATATAATAAGACACCTTGATTGAAAAGTACACGATTTGGCTGGAACAGAAGCTTAAAAGAGATATTGGCTTGTGGAAAGTAGATCACATAGAAAAGGAGGCTATTAATTTTGAGGTGTGGGTTTGAAAGATATATGCATGATATACACAATGGGATGATCGCATGAATATATTGGTCACTAGAATTTCACAATAACCCTAACTTTATCATCATCAATCAGAACCCAAGGGTCATAGCATACTTTGAGGGACTGATAAAGAATAATGCATGATGCTTGGAATTGGCTTGAATCGCTTGATTAAGTAAGTTTTGAGTTTGGTTTGGTATTGATTGTTTGTTCTAATGGTTTTTGCTTGACTGATATTGCTTGTTGCTTGAGGTTGTGACTCATCCACGATAGAGGACACAAATTGCTAACCGGACTATTGTTGTTACAGTATTGGGATTCAGCTTGCTGCAGGGGTAAGACCTTAGATAGAGTACTGACTAGTTTGGTTTTACAATAGGTTTGGATGAGCATAGAGGTGGGCATTGTGTATGAGGGAGAGTGTTGTGACTAATATTGATGAGGCTTGAGTGGAGTAGTTAGTGCAGTGAAAGCTTTGCTGCGGTAGAGAGATCTCCACTACAGTAATGAAAAGTTGAGATAAGATTGGGAGTTGCGGGGAGAAATAATTTTGAAGTCAAACTACTAGCATGGTTCTTTGGCTTGAAGAAAGACTTAGGATTAAATTTCACCTTGATATTAGGAGCACTTAGAAATGACAGAGAAAATATTGACTATGAAAAGTGCATGGTTTTGGCTGGATAGAGATACTAGCTTGTATAATGCTTGGTTTTTTTTTCTTGAATAATGTCGTCACCACTTAGCCCCAAGTGTCTTAGAATATCATCTAAGATAAGGTACTTCAAGCTGACGATTATGCCTATGTTTGGAATTTGGCTTGATTGAGGTATAATTTGCTTACTGCAATAGTTTAAGCTTGATAGAAGATCGGCTTGACTGAATTTTGCTTCCTGCTTGATTAAGCAGTGATTGCTTGTTTTAATGATTTTGGCCTGACCGAGTATTGCTTGTTGCTTGATTGGTTATTGCTTGTTGCATGATTGAGTTTTGTTTGCATGTTCTAATGGTTTCTTTCAAAGTATATCTATTATTTGAAATCAACGTATGGTTAAGCTTTAAGAAAGAGCATGAATGGATTGATTGCCTTTCTATGCTTAAGATGGAGATTATACTTTTACTTGAATGCTTTGAATATATAAACTTTTGTTGTAGTGTATACAAGTTCTTTGCAGTAAGAAATTGATTGGGTTAAGATATGGTATTGGAATCTGTGTGATTGGCTAAAAATTATGGTTTACAGTTCCCAGGACAATGAAATTTAGCATGATATGTGGATCTTGTCTGCTGCATCATTGCCTTTATTGTGCTACAATACTTTTTGGAGTCACATATGTGACTGCTGTGTAAAAGAGTACCTGCACATTGTGTAAAAGTGTGTTTCCATTTTTTGTAGCTTGCGCTGCATTTTTGGTTTTCTAATATACGCTTGGTCCAACGCTTACGTCACACCATAATGCGGTTATATACTATGTCATTAAGGTGGACATACACATATGGCTAGCTAGCATTGATATACATACTCTCCTCATAAATATATTATAATTTACCGAAAATCTCATTTTCGGTAACTCACCACAATGAATAAAATCGTCAAATAAAAATGACGTCCAATGCTCCAACAAAATAAATTACTCAACAAAAAACAATTGCATGCACATTATTTAAGCCAAGAGTCCACTTACAAATTAAGCCTAAGCCTGAAGTCGGTCTGATGCCTCTTCTGCTCGAGCCTCCTCACGTCCTGATCCAAAAATATAATTAAATCATCAACTATATACTAACGCTTATATAAAAAATTAGGCAAAATTAATTATGAGCTTTACACACTCATCCATGCCTAAAGTCTTATTCTTAAATTCGTTTCGATTCATACTTCATCACAATTACCTACATCTTTAATATCATCCTCTAAAGTCCTAACGACATTTAACCAACAGCCGCATTCTATCTCATTAACCGTCAAATTCTAAAAATCTTAGAAAAATCTAAAGCCTATCCAAAACTCCTCCAAAAATTTTAAACTACACATCAATAAACTCCCCTTAAGAAAACAGATCTAATACCATGAAAATCCCCTTAACAGCGGAGGCCGACTCCGGCGACCTCCAATGCCTACCAAAATTTAGCACTACAATCCTCTCAACACGCACAACAACATCCTTAACTAGCACAAACACTAATTTCAAGCCTAGATAAGGTAATAGAACCGAAATAGGAAATAAACCCTAGAATTTCAACTCCACATTTCTCCTTACCTAGCTCAAGAGGAGGGAGTCCTTTAGGGGGTTTGCTATACGGGAGGAGGGCTTTCAAAGGAGCTAAGCCGCTCCGGCTATGGTGGCCGGAGGAGGAGTTTCGGCAACGGAACACCACGGCAGTCAGACCTTTCGGGCTTGGTATCTCCCTCACGACGACGCTAGGGAGGCTGCCACCGGGCTAGGAAGGAAGAAGAGGTGATGACCAACCGTTTGGGACAGTGCGGCGACCTACGATGGCCAGACGGCGGCAAACAGGTGCGGAAGGCGTCTGGCAAGGAGAGAGAGTGTGAGAGAGTCAGGAGGGAGGAGAGAGAGAGAGAGAGAGAGAGAGAATAAGGTTTAGGCTTTCCAAACAGGCCCAACTTCTTATACTCATCAAATAAAAACCCAACTCCAAATATTAAACACCCCAAAAATAATACCCTAATAAAACTTACCATTTTTACCAGCTAAAATTTACCATTTTTACCGTCCTCAGATATTTCTCCTATGAATAATTTCTCTGACATAATCTTCTCTTAACCCCCCTCTAGGGACCATTGAAACTATAAACTCATTTACGAAGATAGTAAAACTCTTATTAATACCAAGCTAGTAAATATTATATAAATTAAGAGTCGGGTGTGACAATTCTCTCATCCTTATAAAAATTTCGTCCACGAAATTTACATACCTGTGAATCAAAGAGGTAGGGATACTGCTGCCACATTTGCTCCTCCGATTCCCATGTAGCTTCCTCTACTTGATGACTTCTCCAAAGAACCTTGACAAGTGGGATTGTCATGTTTCTCAATACTTGCTCCTTTCGGTCAAGAATCTGTACCGGTTTCTCTTCATAAGTCAAATCCTTTTGCAAACTAATCGGCTGCTCTTGCAGCACATGAGAGGGATCGGCAATATACTTGTGAAGCATAGATACATGAAACACATTATGTATCCTGGATAATTTTGGAGGCAAAAGTAACTGATAAGCAAGTGAACCAACTCGCTCTATTATCTCATAAGGCCCAATATACCTCAGATTAAGCTTCCCACGCTTACTAAAACATACTACCCCTTTCCAAGGAGATAGTTTCAAGAACACCCAATCACCCACTTGAAACTCAAGGTCTTTCCTGCGGACATCTGCATAACTCTTCTGCCTACTTTGAGCGGCCTTGAGTCTATCTCTGACCACTTTAATCTTCTCATTAGTATCATGGATTAACTCAGAACCACAAAATTCTTTTTCTTCTACTTCATTCAAACATAAAGGTGTACGACACTGCTTCCCATAAAGTGCTTCAAAGGGAGTCATACCAATACTAGAATGATAACTATTGTTATATGCAAACTCCATCAAAGATAGGTTCTTATCCCAACTCCCCCTGAACTGCAAGGCACACGATCTCAACATATCCTCCAAAGTCTGAATAGTCCTCTCTGATTTCCCATCAGTCTGAGGATGAAAAGCAATGTTGAAGTGTAGTCGAGTACCTAAAGCTGCTTGAAGAGCTCCCCAGAATTTAGAAGCAAATCTAGGATTTCGATCCGATACTATTGATTCCAGTACACCATGAAGTCTCACAATCTCAAAAACATAAATCTCAGCCAATTTATTCAGTGTATACGTTTTTCCCACCGGTAAGAAATGTGCAGATTTAGTGAGTCTATCCACAGCCACCCAAATACCGTCATGCCCTTCACGGGTACGAGGTAAACTGAAAACAAAATCCATGGTGATGTGGTCCCACTTCTACACTGGAATAGGCAACGGCTCAAGCAATCCATAAGGTTTCTGCCTTTCAGCTTTCACTTGCTGACAGATCAAACACCTATTCACAAAAGCTGTCATTTCCCTCTTCATGTTTGGCCACCAATAATAATCCTTCAAAGTCTAATACATTTTTGTACTACCCGGATGAGCAACATATGCAGGACTAAGAGCTTCCTATATTATCTCTTTCTTTAACTCTTCATTCCTTTTTGGAACACAATTTAAAGCCTATTTTTGAACAATAAAGTTCCATCTCTTTTACTAAAAAATCCACGGCGGCTCTATTCGCTGCTCTTTCAATCAACCAAACTATGGAAGGATCATGATACTGCGTCTCCCGCACTTTATCAACCAAAACTGGCCTCACATGGAAACTAGCTACCAAGGCGTCCACTTCATCCACTGCTAAATCCACCCATGTAGCTCACAACTCATAAAGAAGTGGAACTCGAACCATCCTTTGGTGAGACAAAGATAGAGAGAGATTTCTACTAAGAGCATCAGCTACCACATTAGCCTTTCTAGGATGATACTTAATAGTGCATTCATAATCATTGATCAACTCCATCCACCTTCTTTGCTTTATATTTAATTCTCTTTGAGTGAACACATACCGGAGACTCTTGTAATCGGTAAAAATCTGACACTTGGCTCTATAAAGATAGTGTCTCCACAACCTGAGAGTAAAAACTACTGCTGCAAGTTCTAAATCATGAGTGAGATAATTCACCTCATGCGGCTTCAATTACCTAGAAGCGTAGGCAATAACTCAATCATGCTGCATCAATACCCCACCTAAACCTCGTTTAGAAGCATCACAATAAACCACATACTCCCCACTATCATCCGGAAGTGCTACAACAAGAGCACTAGTCAAGCGATTCTTTAATTCTTGACAACTTTGCTCACACTGATCTGACCATTTGAATTTAACTCCCTACTTGGTCACTCTTGTAAGTAGAGCAGCAATCTTTGAAAAGTCTTGCACAAAACGTCGATAATAGCCTGCTAATCCCAAGAAACTACAAATCTCCGTCACAGTGGTGGGTCTTCTCCAATTTGACACTGCTTCCACCTTTTGGGGATCCAGACTAACACCTTCAATCGAAACTACATGACCCAAGAACCCCATTTTATCCAGCCAAAATTCACACTTGCTGAACTTGGCATAAAACTAAGCATTTCTCAAAGTCCGCAATATCACTCTTAGATGTTTGGCATGCTCCTTCTCACTTTTTGAGTATACCAAAATGTCATCTATGAATACGATCATGAAGCGGTCAAGATATGGACTAAACACCCTATTCATGAGATCCATGAACATAGCGGGTGCATTAGTAAGTCCAAAAGGCATCACCACAAACTCATAATGACCATAGCGTGATCGAAAAGCAGTCTTGGCTATGTCATTCTCCCGGATCCGCAACTGATGATAACCAGATCTCAAGTCAATTTTTGAGAAAACAGAAGCACCCCTTAACTGATCAAATAAATCATCAATACGAGGTAACATATATTTATTCTTCACCGTGACTTCATTTAGCTTCCTATAATCAATGCATAGTCTCATGGTGCCATCTCTCTTCTTAACAAACAACACCAGAGCACCCTATGGAGACATGCTAGGCTGAATAAAACTCTTATCTACCAACTCCTGCAATTGAGTCTTCAATTCATTCAATTCCGCTGGAGCCATTCTGTAAGGTGCATATGAGATAAGCATAGTTTCGGGGAGTAACTCAATAGAAAAGTCTATCTCCCTTACAGGAGGCAAACCAGACAACTCTTCGGGAAAAACATCTGAAAACTCTCTTACTACAGGAATATCCTCCTACTCCCACATTTGTGTCCACAATGTGAGCTAAATATGCCTGACAGCATTTATTCAACAATTTCCTAGCGGCAACAGCTGATATCAGGCAACTCAAAATAATATATCATTCCCCTTAAAATGCAACCGCAAATCCATCTGGACATCGAAGCACCGCTTCTTTTCGAAAACAATCTACCATAGCTCTATAAGCCTCCAAAAAGTTTATCCCCAAGATCACATCAAACTCCACAATATCTAAAGGGATTAGATCCGCCTTAAACTTAGTCTCTTCCACCAATACTTCACAACCAGTAAACACCCAATTTATTCTCATCACCTCACCGGAGGGTAGAGATACATGTCACTCGTCTGAAAGAGACGATGATGGCACATTGGCATAGATGACAAATCTACTAGACATAAATGAATGTGTGGCTCCGGGATCAATTACAGTAAGAGCTGGCTGACCAAAAATTAATAACGTACCAATGATGACATCAGGAGAAGTACGACCCTCTTGCTGGGTCATAGTATGAAGTCTAGCGCAAGTCATGGGACGTCCACGCTGATCACTACCCTGCTGAGAGCCACCCCTGGCTGCTGAACTGCCATGAGTACCACTACTGAAGCCTTTGGCTGAAGACTGACTGGCTGGCGGAGTAGGAGTGGGGGTGGTCCTTTGAGCCAATAAGGGACAATCTCTCTTGAAAAGGTCATGACCACCACACTCAAAGCACCTAGAAAATTGTTGCTGACCAAAAGAAAAAGTCTGACCACCCGATGTCCCAGTCTAGAAACTGCCACCAGAACCAAACTGACCAGTCTGCTGCCTACCCAACTGGCTCCGAAAAGGTCTCTTGTTACGTCCTCTAGCCCTGAAACTAGAACTCGATCCACCTGGAAAATTAAAGAGTTACCCTCCTAAATATTATTAAGCATCCTCCAATTCAATCTACAATTATCCGGAAAAAAAATATAACAATTCCAATATTCGAATATTCTAAAATAAAACATAGGTCTTATCACACCACCGAAAAAATTATACGATAAACCCTAAGAGTATTCAGAGCTACTAAACACTAGAGGAAGCCGGAAAATACCCTAGTAGGTTAAACAAGTAACCTACTAGTGAAATATGGCTGAGAAGTGGGTAACTTTGCCTCGTCGCCTCCTACCAGTACTAACCCGAACTCTGCAGACTGTGCATTTTTAAAACGAAGGGCCCAGGGGAAAAAATATTTGTAAATGTTAGAGTGAGTGGACAAGAATAAATAAAGAAAATAATTTTCAACATTTATGCTTTCCCAAATTAATTTCCAAAAAAAATCGAATGCATTCTTCCAATGAGAAATCTTTTATCTCATAAATATCAAGCCTCTTCAGCTCAAAATTATATATCAATATATGTATGTATTTACACTCGCCCATACACCCTATATAAATTAATAGATTTAAAATAATCTATATATGGCTACTACGCTCGCGTCCAACGCTCATGTCACGCCTTAATGCGGTGATACACTACGCCATTAAGGTGGACAGACGGGTGTATAAATATGTGCTCATACCCCCTATATGAATTAGACACTCATATAGGGCTACTACGCTTGTGTCTAACGCTCACGTCACACCATAATGCGATTATATATTATGTAATTAAGATGGACAGATACATATGGCTAGCTAGCATTTATATACATACTCTCCTCATAAATATATTATAATTTACTAAAAATCCCATTTTCGGTAACTCACCACAATGAATAAAATCGTCAAATAAAAATGACGTCCAATGCTCGAAAAAACTAAATTACTCAACAAAAAACAATTGCATGTACATTATTTAAACCAAGAGTCCACTCACAAATTAGGCCTAAGTCTGAAGTCGGTATGATGTCTCTTCTGCTCGAGCCTCCTCACGTCCTGATCCAAAAACTTAATTAAATCTTCAACTATATACCAACGCTTATATAAAAAATAGGCAAAATTAATTATGAGCTTTGCACACTTATCCATGTCTAACGTCTTGTTCTTAAATTCGCTCTGAACCATACTTCACCACAATTACCAACATCCTTAATACCACCCTCTACAGTCCTAACGACATTTAACCAACAACCGCATTCTATCTCATTAACCGCCAAATTCCACAAATCTTAGACATACAAATCTAAAGTCTATCCAAAACTCCTTCAAAAATTCCAAACTACACATCATAAACTCCCCTTAAGAAAACATTAATACCATGAAAATCACCTTAATAGCGGCGGCCGGTGGCCGATTTCGGCGACCTCCAATGCCTACCAAAATTTAGCACTACAATCCTCTCAACACGCACAACAACATCCTTAACTAGCACAAACACTAATTTCAACCCTAGATAGGGTAATCGAATTGAAATTGGAAATAAGCACTAGAATTTCAACTATACATTTCTCCTTACCTAGCTCAAGAGGGAGGAAGTCATTTGGAGGGATTGTTGTGTGAGAGGAGGGTTTTCAAACGAGCCAAGCCGCTCCGGCTATGGTGGCCGAAGGAGAGAGTTCCGGCAACGGAACACCACGGTAGTCAGACCTTTCGGGCTTGGTATCTCCCTCATGGCGGCGCTAGGGAGGCTACCACCGGGCTAGGAAGGAAGAAGAGGTGATGCCGACCGTTTGGGATCGGTGCGGCGACCTACGGTGGCCGGACGACAGCAAACATGCACGGAAGGTGTCCGGTAGGGAGAGAGTGTGAGAGAGTCGGGAGGGAGGAGAGAGAGAGAGAATAAGGTTTGGGCTTTCCAAACCGGCCCAACTCTTTATACTCACCAAATAAAAACCCAACTCCAAATATTAAACACTACAAAAATAATATCCTAATAAAACTTATCATTTTTACTAGCTAAAATTTACCATTTTTACCGTCCTCAGATATTTCTCATATGAATAATTTCTCTGAAATAATAGTTCCTTAACCCCTCTCTAGGGACTTTTGAAACTAAAAACTCATTTACGAAAACAGTAAAACTCTTATTAATATCAAGCTAGTAAATAAGGTATAAATTAAGAGTTGGGGTGTGACAGCTGGTCTTCCACTGAGTTAGGGTCATGCTAAATACTTCATGCTCATTATCTAATTACAGTTAGAGATGCTTATTAACATGCTTTCATGCTACTCCTGATGGAACATGCAGTCTAGTCACACTCTTATTGCTACGTTATTCCAAGCATAGCATCTCTTCAAACTATACCTTGGAAATTATTGTTCAAGCTCCATATCACTTATTAAATCCAACCTTCCTTGATGTCTTCGGTATCCAATGTCAAAAAACTCATCCGCATCCGTGACCAAAATCTTCCTTTACATAGGCATAAACATTTGTTTATCATGTCAAAGGGTCAAGAAAAACCTTTGCTGCACTTTCTCTCTCATAAAAGCCTTTGTCATATTCATTTTCTCCAATAAAATGTTTTGGCCGGTTACACATTTTCTTTCAGAAAAAGTCTTTGTTACACCTATTCTCTAGTCAAAAGCCTACGTGCATTCTTACTGCTCTAATTAAATCTTCTGCTTTCTTAATCAGAATCTAGTCCATCTTCTAGGCATTTATGTCCATCCTCATGAGCCATTGCTTGGTGAATATTAAAAAAAATATTAAAAAAAAAAAAAGAGTTTTACTGTATTCCACATCACCGCAATATTTGGTCATCAGTTCCAAATATTTGGCTGAGAAGCATGCTTGAGAAACTTATTTATGCAGATGAAATTCTAAAATACCACGGCTTGACTATCTTATCTCCCATGCTAATGTTCATGCCAAGAGGACTAAATCATCTGCAAAGTTGAGGGGGATCGATAACATGCATTTCTAATTCCAAAGTCTTAAGGACTTGGTTTTGGCCTATGTTCTGTCACTGTAGACCGTAGTAAGTTCTCATATGATTCATGTTTTGTTTCATACCAGGCAAACACGCTTATAAAAATGATGCAAGTCACTCATACATCAAGCAAATTATTCTAGTATAAGCAATATAAGAGTCATATTTCTCCTTCTTCTGTAGCCAGCATGCAAACAATTTCTAGTTTTATTCATCACAACAGGCTTGTTTTCACAGCAGCTTTATATACAAAAATAAGCACAAGGAATTTTAGTCCATTCATAGCCTTACTCCACCATTGCTTCAATTATACTACACGAATAAAGTCTTTTAAACCACAAGCGTATCCCACATCCAATTTTCTTTTACCTCAAGCACCAAACAAACATAATCCTCTGCATCATGTGAGCTGTAAGCCTTTTTGTAAACAAATCATGTGTGTTAATTTTAGGAATCCTCTTTTATCTTTGTTCATCCTACTGCAGAAATCTCTCTAAGCAGTAATTCCATTCTCAAGCTCATTTTTTCATATATACAAATGATGCTACTCATCCATTATATCATTGTCCAGAAAGAATAAAGTCACTGTTAACATGCATACCACTGCAGGAGAGCTACAATTTCAAAATATCAGTTAGAAAGCATTATATACCGTGTTCATGCTCTTGCTGCATTGTCATTGCTACAAAACCATGGAAATAGCTAATGGTTGTACATGACGACATGCACTAGGTTGATCCCAAGTCCAAATTCTTATTTACTGCAACGTTCATAGCTATTGCAAGAAATGAAATGTGTCATTATTCACTTTCTGCTACAGTCGACGCTGATGTATATACATATATTAATATAGGAATGATTTAAAGTACGTCATTGTTGATCTCATGCTACATTATGAGTTGCTCCGGTAAACTTACTTACACTGAACTATTATTACAGTACCAAGCTTGTATGAAAAACAAGTCAATACATCAGGCCACATGTTCTTCTCTACATGCTTAAAATGAATTTTCATTCAAATTTATATACCAAGCTGATGCCTATATATGACAAGCCAACGCACACTCCAAGCTTCGCGCCAAGCTAAACACAATGCCAAGCGGATTCACGACGAAAGAGGCATGCCAAGCCTTACATAAGCTCATTCCATGCACTTACTAACCAAAAACGCCAAGCTCATCTTTGTTAAGGTCGTGCATCTATTCGAGACCATATGAGTCATGCCAAGCTTAATCCCTTAATCACGCGCCTTTTAAATTCCACGCACACTCTCACTTTGGTCCATCAAATGATTAAGACAACCTCAAGTCGAAACCACCATTGCACATGCCTTATATATGTCGAAACATGGTTTCACAAGCTCATACCTAATATTCGACCATATATAAGCCACGCGAAGTCTTTATACATCATGCCAAGCAAACTATCAAGCATATCTAGAAGCCAAATCTCTGTACTTAACTATATAATATTTTATACTATAAGTCAAACAAGCATTCATTCTTGATAAAACATAAGGCTCTTAACCTTACTAGTCAAACATTTCCAAATCTACTATTATTCTACTCTAAATCTTTATCAATTTTACTTCCACTTAACTCATTTCAATTACCTAATGCATACTTATTTTCTCTTCCTAGCCAAATACATGCTCTTCAATTCCCATGCACTCCTCCTTAAAGCAAATCATGCGAATACTTCAAGTTCTCATGCAACTATAATTCTTTTGGATTTCAAGCTTTTATACACTTGGCATCCATGCTTACATTGGCTCACGTTCTTATTGATTATGAGCCTATTTCATAATTATTAAATAGCCTACATAATCAAGAGAGCTAATGTTGATACCCAAAAAATCAATATTCATGCTTAATACATATTACAAGCCCAATAAGAAAATACACATATGAATTACATTCGGAAATGCAAAAGTTACGTATTTAATCGAAATTATGTCACGCATGTGGACCCAAGCCACAATCATGCTCTTGGGGCTTGCAGATGTGGGTGTGGTGTGGAAGGTTACGGAAACGCAAAATGCTCATTTGTTGATTTGATGTCGTTGGTGATTTCGGTCTTGGGCCTGAAATCTAAGCCCAACGACTTCGACCGACAAATGAAATGGTGAACATACATGAGGATATTGGGCTGATCCTTTTCTTTCCTTTAGACCTAAGGCCCAACTATGCTTAAACCAAAGTCAGTTCCCGTTTCCCAAGTCTCTTGGCTTTTTCTTCCCCGCAGCAACCAATTACCTAAATTTCTCCCTCCCTGTAGCAACCATATACCTAGTCCAAACCATGATCTCCCAAAGCTATCACCTTATCTTGCTAAGAAGAACCCTTGAAACCAGTCAAGGAGTGTCATCTTCTTCCCAAACCACAAGCTCAATCTTCACAATCTCTCTTGTCCACATTGTTCCGGGTTTTGTGCTACTGTTGTCGTTGTCATTGCAACAATCCTCTACTTCCCATAATGACAACATCAAATCAAGCTTTCTTTTCCATGATTTAGGGCACAAATCACATATTATTAGAAGAGAGACTGTTTGACCTAGATAATTAGAAGCTGCGAATCACCTCCAACACCTCAAAGCTAAGACTATAAAACGAGGAGTTTAGGACCAGAACAACCATCAAGCATTATCAAGCAAAACCCAGAAACAACCTTCCCTAAGCCTTCAAGCTCTCAGGCATTCAAGCGTTCAAGCATCCAAGCACCAAATCTAATTCTTAATCACTATTCCAAATAGCCACCTTCGATCTCTATTTTTCCAGAAATCTCTTACCTAGAAAACCTTCAAATTCTCTCATCGCAATGTGTTTCTAGCTTCCACACCATGCTTTACTCTGTCAAGCTCTTTTTGATTTCTACTTGATCTAAATCACGTTCAAAGTCTTCCCAATAATCAAGTTATTAAGTTGATTTTACTTAGTTGCAATTTATTTCAAAAAAGACCCTCACACTAGGATTGACCATTATGTACCGAAATCCCGAACACGTCCCGATCCCATTCTAAAAATTAACAGGATGAAATTTAAGACCCGTTAATTTCAAATGAGACAGACCACAAGACATAAAAGCAAATCCTGACAAATCTCGTCCCGTTATGCAAAACAAAAATACAAGTTATTTTCGTCTTCCTAAAACCTAGATGCTTAATCCTCAAACTAACAATTTTGTGAATACCTATAATTGAATACAACATGTTTGTTACATGGGACTAGAGAAGATTAGACTGTATCTTACATAAGCTAAACCCACATATCCCATGTTTGGGAACTAAACTTAATGGACTATAGAGTCCTTTAGTCCCTCCTACACCTTCTAACATAGAGACACCAAAATTCATTGGTTTGTATAAGCCAACTGCTTAAGCTGCACATTCACCAAAATTCTCGTCGCCCAACTCGACCGTCATCGCAGCACCGTTGCTTCCCTCCCTACCACGTCGCTGTCTTCAACCGTCACCTCCTAAACCCGATCTGCAGCAAGAAGTCGGAGATTTTCCAGATCTGCAGCTAAGTTGAAGAACGTCTGCCAAGTCTGCCTCCTCGATCTCGCGTACGGCGTCCCATTGAGGTCTGCAACACCGCCCTCGCCATCGGCGTCCCGTCGAGGATGCATCAGAGGGGGAGAAGGCGTTCAGGTGCAGATAACAGAGATCGGGTTCGCCTTGGGCTCGGTTCTTCGAAGTCGGTGGAGGAAGTGCCAGCCTTGGATCAGGTTTTTTGGTTCGGATTAAGACGGGTTTGGTGATCGGAGATCGGGTCTGGGCGATCTGATTGATTGGTTACTTGTTTATGTTGATTCGGTGGTTGTTGTGCCAGGTTTGGATTGAGTTGTTTCTTGATCGGTGGTTGCTTTAATTGGTGGTTGTTTCTTGTGGATTTGGGTTGTTTGGAGGCGAAGATCAAAGAGGATTAAAGAAGAAGAAGAATGAGGAGGCAATTGGGTTTCAAGTTTAGGGGTGTTATTTTTGAGTGCGTCTGTTGCTATCTCACAAATTTTTTTTCACCCTACGTGATGTTGATTTATTAAAGCACCAAAATACCTTCATGTAAAATTACAACAACGGACGATATGTTGTTACAAATTACAAATTCTTTTTCTTTAATTTTTTGTTTTAGATTAACACGTATTTCATAGACCCTAACCCAAAATTTATCACATTTGTTGTTCTATGGAGTTTGAAGACGCTAGCATGCTCTCCACGTTGTAGTCGGATACAGGTAGATTCTCATCTTTGTTTGCTCTAGAATATTTGTAGATAGGAATCATAGGATTTGTGTTGCTAGTCTATTCTTCTTCACGATCGTTAAAGCAGACGAAGCTCGCCAACTGCATGCAGCATCCTTTCTTAACTGGGAAAGAAGTGGATTGTCAGAATCTTTCTCATTCTGCCGTCATGGCTGGTGTTGAATGTGGTCATTCAACTTGTTATGGTTATGTCACTATTTTATTGTTTTTTTTGACACACACACACATGGAAATTTAGTGGCACTTGATTTGCTATATTAAAATTGGAACTGCATTCCTGTAAATGGTATGACAAAGTTATGATTCCCATCATGAAACAGGAAGTGGAAGTGGCATCCTCATTTTGCCAAACAGATTCTGATGATAAAGCTTCCATGTATGTGGTAATTCAGGGTGATATTTTGATGTCATTTAGTATAGAGTTTCTGAACTGGTGAACCTGTTAGGTCTTTTGGGAAGAAAAATAACTTATATCGATTAGATACTTACTTATGCATATATACTTTCAGTTTGGTTCAGTTTACTTTTGCATATATCAATTATATATTTCTGCATATATAGATTAGATACTTACTTCTACATATATACTTTCAGTTTACTTCTGCATATATACTTTCTATCGATTAGAGACCTAGGCTGCATATAAATTTTCCCTCTGCTGTTGTATTGTTGTAACAATTCAAATCAATAGAAAACAAGAGCTCTACAGTAGCAACTCAAAAACCTTTGTCTCCATATCACTTTTGTATACAGATTTCCTTTTCACATCTGTTACCAATCTAACATTATATACTTACTTCTGCATATATCGATTAGATTCTTACTTCTGCATATATACTTTCAGTTTGGTTCAGTTTACTTCTGCATATATTGATTAGATACTAATTACTTTTGCATATATATTTTCTATCGATTAAATACTTCTGCATATATACTTTCTATCGATTAGATATTTACTTCTGCATGTATACTTTCAGTTTGGTTCAGTTATTTTTTATTTTTTTTGGTAGGATCCAGGTGCTATCAAATGCAGGGACCTGAAGATGAGGCTTCTGTTAAGGGTAGCAGAGTTTCATCAAACTACCTATTAGACTCTACAAGCATATTCACAACTAATGAGGTAATATGAATTTGTAATGTTGTACGTTATATTGTCGTAATCATAATAATAATAGTATCTTATACATAGGTATTTGGGAGTAAACACGCATTGATTGAATGGATTCACGCACAAGCAATGCAAAATAATCTGGTGGTGATTACTATGAGGTTTGATTCTGGGGGTGTTGGAAAAAGATGGAAGAGACCTAGGATAACATTTTGTTGTGAAAGAAGTGGTGAGTATAGGCCAAGGAAATCTAATCATTCCGATGAGTCAAATTTTGGTTCTCAAAGTAAAACAGAGAAGCGTCCACGCCCGAGGAACACTGGTACCAAAAAGTGTGGATGCCCATTCTTATTGAGGGGATTGAATGTTGGAGATGGAAATGAATGGAAATTGGAAGTTGTACGTGGGGTGCATAATCATGACGCTTCAAACTATCTCCAGGGACATAGTTATGCAGGGAGGTTGACTAAAGAAGAAAATCATCTCTTGGTGGAAATGTCTAAGAATTTTGTGCGACCTAAGCAAATTTTGACTACCATAAAGAAAAGAGATGGGCTAAATGTGTCAATGTTGAAGACAATATATAATGCTAGACAAAGGTACAGGACAAAAGATTTGGCCGGAAGAACACAAATGCAGTAATTGTTAAGTAAATTATCTCTTCACGGCTATATTGAGCATCACAGAAGTATTGAACAAGATGAGGTTTTGTTAGACTTGTTTTGGGCTCATCCCACGAATGTTGATATTCTACATTCATTCCCACATGTAATTATAATCGACTACACCTACAAGACTAATAGGTATCGTTTTCCACTTTTGGAGATTGTTAGGGTGACATCAACTAACATCACATTCACTGTTGCATTTACATACCTTAATTCAGAGAAGGAAGATAATTACTCATGGGCTTTGTCTCGGTTGAAGGAGATATTTATTGATGATCTTCCTCATGTTTTAGTTACAGATAAAGACTTGGCGCTTATGAATGCCATACGTAGAATATTTCCTACTAGCCACCATATGTTGTGTACATGGCATATTAGTAATAGGGTGTTTGCAAAATGCAGTAGCATGTTTGAAACCACAGAAATGTTTGAGATGTTTAATGATATTTGACAATTTGTGATTACTTCTAAAACTAAGGAGGAGTATCTGGAGAGGCTGAAGTCATTTGAAGTTAGGTACAAATCATATCCAGATGCTATTTCATATTTGAAGGACACTTGGTTAGTGCACAAGGAAAAGTTTGTATCAGCATGGACAAACAACTTTATGCATTTTGGTACTACTACTTCCAATAGGTAATTTGAATGTGTTTCAATATGTTTATATTTCTTACATGGTTTATAGATTAATTAACTTTTTCCCCCTTTCTTTACAGGGCTGAAAGTGCACATGCAAAGCTAAAACGATAACTTGGGTCTAGCCAACTTAACTTTGATTTGTCATGGGTTAGCATCCATTCTTTAATAGAGCTGCAACATACTGATATTAAAACATCATTTGAAAAGAGTCGTTGCACTATCCAGCATTCTGCTAAGCATGGGGAGTTGAGAGAGTTAAGAGGCTTTGTATCTATCACAGCATTTAATAACATAATCTGCGAGTTGAAAATGTAATGTTTTGTTCTTATTAGTTGATCATTAGTCCTCATTTATTTATTATTATGCTAATATGATTTAATATATAGGATTGACAAGTGTAAAGGAAGTGTCAATTAATGTCAATGTACTCTTCGTTATACACATCAGTTGCCATGTGTTCATGAGATTGTCTCATACAAAAGTAGTAACAATCTCATTCCATTTGAGTGTATTCATCCTTATTGGAAGAAGTTAGATTTCAGTATTCTCCCTCCAAAGAGCAGTAGCAGGAGATCAAATGTTATTCATCTTAAACCATATATGATAAGATTAGAGGAGTGGTTTGAGGAACAAAATGAGGAGAGGAAGAAACAACTTTTATTGAAGTTAGAGGAGTACATGAATCCGAGTTCTACATCTCTTAAAGAGCCACAAGTGAAGACCAACAATCGAGGCTGTCCACGTAAAGAAGATTTCTCCACTCGTCGTTTACCTTCTGTCTTTGAGTATGTGAGTGCATTATCAGGTCATGATAGTCAGTCATCCAATCCCACCGTTGGGTCTCAAAGAAAAAAATCGAAGAATGTTTCAAAGAATAAACAACAATCAGAGCCCAAAGAGTCGCAAGTATCCATAAAAAGGAAAAATAAGGTGCTCAACAATTCAAACCAGAAGGTAAGCACTTACTAATATAATATCATTTTTATCTAAAGTTGTTTTGCTTATTGAAATAGTTTTTTCAAACAACATTTGCTCCTTTGTACTACCTAGATTGACATACAAATATACGACATTATTTCCTATTATGTATCAACAATACATTGCAAATCAAACGAATGTTGATATGGATGGAAACTGTTAAAAAAAAAGGGTCATTGCTATCTCAATGGGGTTTGGTCATGATGATTGGCGTATGGTATCTAAACATTTACTAGATGAGCTTAGAGGGAATCGAACTTTCTATGAAGACTCCATTTATGGGGCTAAACGGTTTCATGAGCTAGAGAATTGCCTTGATTATTTTGTTGATGGGTGTGCACCTACTGACTTTTGGATGACCATGCCTGATATGGGACACATTATTGCCACATGTTATGGGGTGATAGTAATTCATTTATCGTCCACCATGTGCGTTACTTTTCTTCCTTTATATAAAAGAAATGAACGTCGAAATGAATACCATGGTGCTTGCGATAGTGGTGAATTTGCAATTGGATATGTTGGCCGTCATTTTGTTAAGGTATGGAACAAGTAGAAACTTAGATATGTTGTGTTCATTTTACTTATTCGTAACTAACATTATTGTCTATGTTGTAGGTAAATTTGATATCTCAATCTGCTCCAATTCCTCCTGTTAGTCATGTATGGCATAGATACCAAGTTGATAATGGACAACTGTACCGTATTTATGAACAACATATAGATCAGTTCAAGAACCTCAGAAGTATGAAGACCGTTGCTACTAGAGATACATTTATAGATATTACGTATCTTGATATCGATTGATATCAATGAGTTGTTAAATTTGAGATTTTTTTTCTTGTTCTTCAGTTGGTGATTTTACTTACCTTGAACTTATACTTTCAGAACAAATGATAGTAATGTTATAGTCTTGCTTAGTTTATTTTCTTTTTGGAGTTCGATCGCTATTGGAAGAGCATGATATTGTGCAAATGAGTGAATACAATAAATTTAAAATTAAAAAAATGTAGGGTGAACAAAGCAAATATGAAATTTAAAAAATATATGTGGGGTGAGAAAAGAACGTAGGGTGAACAAAGTAGAATTGAGAAAAAATGTATTTTAGGTATTGAAAGTAGGTGAATAAAGTATACTTACAATGTATTGAAAGTAGGTGAACAAAATATACTTACAATAAAAAGTATCCAAATGGGGTGTGAAGAGAACGTGGGGTGAACAAAATGGTTTATAGAGTGACAACAGACGCACCCTTATTTTTTAGTCATGGCGTATTGTAGATTAAGCCTTGCTTGGACTCCATTAGAATTTAAGGCTGGGTTAGATAATCCTTTGTAACAAAACATGCAGTTTTGGACTCCGTTGGTATTGGAGTATTGGACTTACCGGACATGTCAACCTTTTGAGTTACGAACGTTCCACCAGTCGTATCGTTCTATTACATTGATTGGAACCTGCCTCTGGTTGGGTGCCTCCTTCCTTTATTGGCATGTTCCTAGTCACTGGTTCACTTTTTCTTTCTCCACGTCAATACTACTTCCACATCAGTTTTGGCTACTACCAACCCTCCTTAAGTCCTAAATATACCATTTTACCCTTTCCTTTATAAACCCTCGACACTGATAACCCTCAGTCAGAAGGGAGCCCTCAAGGGAAACCCTTTCTCTCTGAAACTCAGTCTTCTGTTCTCAAAGACTGAAACTCTCTCTCTGAGAAACCCAGTTCCAAAGGTATTACTTCGTCTCTTAACTAAATCTTTATCTCTTGCCCTGTTTTTTCTGATCTGTGCGGTTAAATTCTTGACAGGGATTTTTAAGGACTTTAATTTTGTAATTTTTTTCTATAACTAGTTGTTTTTTCGATTGTATTTATGTTCTTGGCTTTTGGATTGCTCAAAGTAGGAAACTTTATGCAAGTTATGCAAGCCTTTGAGATTGATTGGATTGTCTTCAGTGTCCGCTTCTGGTGTGTCACACTGGTTTTGTATAACATTTGTTTGATGCTTTTGCTCTGGCATTGTTGGTTCTTGGGTTCTTTGTTATCAGCCTTTGTTTTCCTCATTTCCTTTGATGAGTTTCCCCCCTTTTTTTTTTTTCCCCCGGTCACATAGAAGCTTTAGTGTTCCATCTTGGTTAAATTTTGTAATTTATGAAATACTGGTGTACAATTTACGTGGTTAATTCAAGTCCATATAGTTGATTATTTGAATTGGAGGCTTTTAAAATTATAAAATTGATGATGTTCTCAAGTGATTAATAAGAAAATGAATTTACTGGTTAATGCCTTTTAGGTTGGGCCATGTCAAACAATGGGGAAATTCACTTAGTAAGTTAGTATAACTAGACCAAATTGTCTTGCTAGAATTCTTTAGTCCAGGACAGTGTTAGATAAACTCTATATTGCCAGAACAATTCCCAGGTGTATTTGTTTTAACAAATCTATTATATGAAGACTTTGAGGTGAACCAGGACATAAAAAGGGAGAGCATTTTTATTTCTGATATCTTGTTGAGGAGAATTTTTAGATTGTCTTAGGCTAATTTTTTATCTGTTGAGACTTGAGAGCTACAGATTTACGTAAATTTGTTTTTGACTAGGTTATAGTGTTCTTTTTGTGTTGTTGACCTGTGGTTTGCCTTTTTTAAGTACTTCTTTCTGTTGGATTACGATCTTCTCTTTGGACTTTGTTCATTTTGTGGGGTTGTATATCTGACATCTTTTATACAACTATACCTGTGTGCTTACTCGTGCACATCTGTACTTGTATTCTTTTGTATATTATCTACCTATGGGATTTGTATACAAAACAGTCATCCATGTCCATAATTCATGTACATCACATAATACTCAAAATGTATGTGGACATACTTATGGAAGCTGGAATCAACTTATGCAGTAGCAGTAGTTTTGAAGTGCTTTCATCATGTTTCGCCATGCTGCAAGGAACAGTGATAACACCAAGTATTATGAGGTCCTTGGTGTCCCCAAAACTGCAAGTCAAGATGAGCTGAAGAAGGCTTATAAGAAAGCTGCTATCAAGAATCATCCTGATAAAGGCGGAGATCCTGAGAAGGTGAATTTATGCACTCTTCTTTTATTGCCATCTAGTTTACTATTGGGTTGTGCACTACTGATGATAAATCTCAAAATATCATGTTAAGTAACCCAGCTTCGCCAGGAAGGGTTGACATCGAAGTCTTTATAACTATATGTGGCACACTTGCTCTTTTGTATTCTATATTGGTTGTTTCTAACTGCCTCAATTTATTAAATTTTATCTGAAGCTTCAAAATGTTAGGAAAAATGTGTATATAGTTATAAAGACATTATTGTATTGTCAATTTACCCTATTTGGTTGGGTTGTGATCAGTTCAAGGAGTTAGGTCAAGCTTATGAAGTTCTTAATGATCCAGAAAAGAGACAAGTCTATGACCGATATGGTGAAGATGGTCTTAAAGATGGACCAGGACCAGGAGATGGTCGTCCCTCACATAATTTTGATATATTCGAAACATTTTTGAATCCACGTGAGTGTTAACTTTGCTGATTTATACTAATTTGGTCTCTTATCTAGGGAAATTCCCCCCCCCCCCGCCCGCCGGTTCTCTTGTCAGAAAGTCATGTTATGACAAAGTGTGCTGCTGATCTTGCAGGTCATCGTGCACATGTAAGAAGGCAGAAAAAAGGTGAAGATGTGATCCATACCTTGAAGGTTTCTCTGGAGGAATTGTATAATAGCACAATAAAGAAACTCTCTCTCTCTAGGACTATTTTGTGTCCCAAATGTAAAGGGTATGTGTCTATATGTCACACTTTTCATTTGGTGCTCTTGACTGCTTTATGTTTCTAACTGATTGTTGAACGCCAGAACAATTATTTTCTTTGGGGTACCTTATGTGTCGTTCAGAATATTCATTTCCAGCTGTTCCTATATATTCGAATATGGTGATCTCACATTTGTCAGATCTTGTGCATTCTGTGTTCCCAGTTGCACACAAGTGTTCCCAATATGGCATTGAATGAGACCGTAGTTCCCAACATCTATATATGTTAAGTAAGGTATTTGGCTGTATATACATCAGTCGATGCAAAGTTGCCTCTTTAAGAAATGTGGATACCGCTTTTTGTGGGGATCGTTCTTTAGGAAGGATTTTGGCATCATCATGTGTTTAACCTCTATCCCTTTATTCTTCAGGAAAGGCTCAAAGAGCGGGGCAACAGGGAGATGTTATGGATGCCATGGCACTGGAATGAAGGTTTCAACACAGTCAATTGGATTGGGCTTGTTCCAACAGATGCAACATCTCTGCCCTGACTGTCGCGGCACAGGTACTTAAGTCATGCTTCATAATTCTTATATAACCTTATATTGTTTTTCCCATTCTTAAAGACACCTGCCAATCTTACAGGTGAGGTAATCAGTGATAGAGATAAATGCCCACCGTGCAAAGGAAACAAGATTACACACGAAAAGAAGGTGCTGGATGTGCACATAGAGAAGGGAATGGAGCATGGACATAAAATTGTCTTTCAGGGACAGGCTGATGAATCTGTAAGTTAGATTTCATATTTTTGAATTGTGCATTTGTACTGCTAATAGTTGCAAACAGGTACATATTGTTCTTATCATCACATGAAGTGGCAACATCACTATCTATTTGTCTTGAGTGAAATTTTTGTATATTTATTTGCTATGTATGGTTTGGCAGCCTGATACAATTACCGGGGATATTGTAATCATAGTGCAACTCAAGGAGCACACCAAGTTTAAGCGGAAGTGTAATGATCTTTACGTAGAACACGCACTCAGTTTAACTGAGTCTATGTGTGGGTTTCAGTTTGTGTTGACCCATCTTGATGGCAGGCAGCTTCTGGTCAAAACAAATCCTGGAGAAGTCATGAAGCCTGGTAATTTCTTGCTATTTGATAATTATCACCTGAGTTTTGTTCCTTCAGTGATCTAGTAGTTGTTTTCTCATTCAATTTTCCCAATGCAGGTCAATCGAAAGCAATCAATGATGAGGGCATGCCTCATCACCAACGGCCATTTATAAAAGGAATGCTTTATATCCATTTCAATGTAGAATTTCCAGATTCTGGGATTCTTTCCCCTGATCAATGCCGAAATTTAGCGAGAGTACTAACACCTAACCCAAGCGGGAAGCATCTGACTGACATGGAGCTTGATGAGTGCGAGGAAACCACCATGCATGATGTCAATATTGAGGATGAGATGAGGCGCAAGTCAAGACAACAGTACCGGGAGGCATATGATGATGATGATGATGATGATGATGATGATGACGATGATGATGACCCCATGCCACAGGTGCAGTGTGCCCAGCAGTAAGGCGGTTTGTTGTTTTTTTGTCCACCTTATAGGGCTGTATGGTAGTTGTGGTTAGTTATGTTTCTTGGTTTGAGATTCTTTGTAGGCCTCTAGTATTCATGTTACCCCAATATTTTTTTGTGTGTTATTCTTCACATAATATTTTTTATGTGTTGTGTTCTTCACAGATTTTAAAGTGCAACAAACTAAGATGTTAGAATTGATTCGAGTCCATTTGCTGTCTTTTTCAGTGTTCCCTGCTTGTAATGCCCAATATGATTCAGTCAAATATATAATCTATGTTGTCGGAGTAGATCATAGTCTTCTGGTTTTCTGATGTAGAGATTTGGTGTTGCTTTCTTATGTCAAAAAATAATTAAAACAAGAGTTGAGAGGATTTTAGCATATCAGAGAGGAATAAAACTCTGATCTCAGCTGTGTTTCTGTTTTTTTTTTTGCATGTTCTTCCTCGGTTACTCGTGGTGCGACCCTAATTTGAAATGAGACATAAAACGAGCTTCCTTAGTTTGAAATGAGACAGATGAAATGACCTTCCTTAAACTCAAGGAAGGTCATTTCAATGAATGGAACGAACTACTTCTCGCAGTTAGCATGGTGTGACATCAGGTCACCATTGTGCTCTTCTCCTACCTGTCGATCACTCTATTGTGCTCACCTCCATCAAAATGGCGCAATACTAGACCTGCTGTCCTCGTGCATTCCCCATTGATGTTGGTATGGCATTGCAGCATATCTGCATATGCAACGTCGAAGTGTTTGGTGCGACCTGAAACGCATCAATGTTTCTTCTCTATGCTACCCATGTTTGGACAAGTATGTAGGTGACTTTGGGTTGGATAAGATGGTTCCCGGGAAGGTAATTTCTCATTACTCAAAACTGTTCAAATTTAGGAGCATGCGCGTCTTCTTCGTACTCTCCCAAAAGTTCATCACAACAAATTGAAGGCTACACAAGACCACAAAACGAGTTTGCGGTACCCTACTTCGACCTCGACACCGGAGGGATAGGTAATAGTGAAAAAGAAGGCAAGTTTAAGCGGCTAAAGTGAATTATTTGAAACGTAAGTGATAAAGAGTCGAATGAGTCAATGCTCAATGACCAAAAACAAATTTAAGTGACTAAAGTGATCTATTTGAAACATAAGTGACAAAAAGTGAAATGAGTCAAAATTTAGTGACAATTTGTGTAATTTAATCATATTTAATAATATATATAATTTCTCACACCGTTCAAATTAAAATAGATTTCATTTTCTAATTCTCACTCTCCAACAGAAAGAGAGAGTGAAAAGGAAGACTGTAGAACACAAGTAAATCCAAGAAAATGGAAGGAATTGGAGTCCAGAAGATTCTAGAGTGGCCAATACTCTAGGCTATATCTGTACGCCGCTGAGAACCCATCACCGTCACTATCGGTGGCGATTGTAAAATCAAACACCTCAAGACTTGAGCTTTTTCTGCATCCAACATATCTCACAAAAACCCAAATCTGAGTGCACATTTTATGATGAGGAGAGGTAGAAAGCGTTCGAGGAAATCCGCAGAAATTGGGGATGAGGGCAATTTGGGAAATTGAAGTTTGAGAAAAAGGAAGAGTGAAGTTGAAGCTGGAGGTTCTTCTTCTAAGAAGAAATGTACTAAAAGCTCAGATGTATGATTTTTTTTTTTGTTATTTTTAATTTTTTGGTATTGGATTTTTGTATTGTGTAATTCTGTGTTATGTGCATGCGTCTGATTTTGGGTTTGACTGTAAAACAAATTACATGGTCATGAGCATGAATACCAGATATCATATGCCACTACCAGAAAATGGGTCTTGGGCGACGAAAAAAAATCGTCGCCTTGTTAAAAAATTTCGTCGCCTAAGAACTTAGGCGACGACATGTCGTCGGCCAAAACTTCGTCGCCAGAACCGCGTCGGTCAAGAACTTGGGCGACGAAAATTGATTCCATCGTCGCCCAAGAGTCATTCTTAGGCGACGATAATAATTTCGTCGCCTAAAATATACTTCTCGTCGCCCAAAAATTAGTCGTCGCCCAAGATTTAACACCTTGGCCGACGAAAACATTTTTCGTCGCTTAATATCTTATAGTCTTGGGCGACGAAAATAAATATTTCGTCGCCTAAGATCACAACATCTTAGGCGACGATATTTTTTTTCGTCGCCTAAGATTATAAGATATTAAGCGACGATTTAGAAATTTTGTCGCCTAAGATATATTTAAAAGTTTTTTTAAAATAATTAAATAATTTTTTTAAATATATAAATCATGTTTTTTAAATTTTTGCTGGAATTTTTTTTTTCGGCATTTCTTTAAATTTTTGTAATACTAAAATTTAATTAAAAATAACCCAAATTTATAAATTTATAAATAATTTATTACAAAAATTCAGTCTATCTGCCTATAGATCGAGAAACCCGAAATCTAACTCATCATTCCCGTTCGGAGGGTCTTGAGGCTGAGGCGGCGGCTGGTCAGGCTGAGGAGGCTGCTGCTGAGGCTGGGGCCACTGAGGGTGGGGCCACTGAGGTAATGGTATAGGCGTAGGCATAGGCGGAAACGGCTGTCCGGCCGCATGTGCAGCGATGTAGGCAGTCATCCACTGTCCCATAGCCGCCTGGTTGGCATTGGTGACTTCATTCACCCGCTCCATATGCGCAACCGTGGAAGCCGCATATGATTCCGCCATCGCCGCCATCTCCCTCGCTCTTTGGGCTTCCAGCTCAGACTCCCTCGCTCTTTGGGCTTCCAGCTCAGACTGTAGACTTGCGAACTGATCCTGTAGCCGAGTGGTCTGGCTGTTGCTGCTTGAGGCTCCGGCGGCTCCCTTACGCTGAAATCCTGGAGTCGTCTTCAGGATCCCCTTTCCAGCGTCTCCCATACCCCGGCAGTAGTAGGTGTTGGAACGCTGCGTGAAGGCAGTGGCCATAATCCGCGCCCCAACGGTAGGATCTGAAGTGTCGATCCTGGACATGGCCTCTGACATGTCATCCTCTGCCGTGCCCGGAAATGTGTCGTTCACCATGCCTCTCATGACCTCTTGCTCCGCCTCCCTCACCCTCGCCTAATTGGATATATTATAAAAATATATTAATATACATTTAATAAAATGTAATTAAAATTAAAAATTAGAAAATATAATTAAACTTACAAGATCCTCCTTAGAATGAGGATATGCCCTCTGAAAGGTACCCACATAGGGGTTCTCCTCTGGCCGCTCTCGCCGCACGTCGTCCATGATGACCGAAAACGGCCTCGAACCGGCACGATGGTTGATTGTGTTCTGTTGCCGGTTCTCAGCGTTCACCCGGGCGAGGTGCTTCAAAAAAAAATTATCGTTAGTAAATATTTAAAAACATACAATTATAATTAATTCACTAATTAAATATTCAAATTTGTTTACAAATTACCTGTTTGTGAGGGTCGTTGAACTGCGTGACAAGAAGCCACCGCCACTCGTACTCCCGATACTCGAACTCCTTCGGGGTACCCGAACGGTCGCTCCCGTACTTCTTCCAGTGTTCCCGGAGGTCGTGCTTCCACTCCTTGAACCTACATATACAAAAAAAATATTAAATATATTATTAAAAAAATAAAATTTAATAAATTATTCAATAAAGGTACCTCTCCCTATGGGCCTTTTCCGCCCAGTCACGTCCCTCCTCGGGAACCACAAACCATTGCTGCATTACCACTTGTTAGTATTTTTTTCGATAATTAAATAATTTATTAGTTAAAAAAATAGTAATTGATCGAGTAAACTCACCGACATCGACTGATGGAGCATCTCCTTCACTCCATCAGGAACCTGGCTCCAGACTCCCCACAACATTGGGAGTCTGGAGCGGATGGTGCCTCCCGCGGCGCGCGTGTACCGGTTTCCCAACGCGGCGTCCACCGGTTTTCCGTTGGAAAACGGGATGGCGATCCGTCCAGCGGACTCGACCGCCCTATCGAGTCCCTTGTTGCTGACGGTGCCTCTCCTGTTCCGCCTTCTCGTTCCGGCGGCTGTGACATTGTGAATCAAATTTAATATTAATAATACATTTTTACATTAAAAAAATTAAAATCGACAAAAAAGTAATAATAAATTACCTGAGGATGAGGCTGAGCCGACGGATTCGTCTCCGTCCGCCTGCTCGGAGACCCTCACGGGATGAAGAGGCGTGGGAAACTCCCGGTAGATATAGGCCTCGTGCGGTGCCACATGCGGGAGCTGCTCCCGAATCGGTCGACCCTCCTCATCGACGCGAGGTATCGCCGGTATCGTCGGAGGAAGGAAGAGGCCGGATGGCACCATAGGGACCCCGGATGACCCGCCATCACCGTCGGTATGGACGACTGTGTGGGGGCGTCGCTGCGGGATCGCGACCGGCGAAGTATGGGTGGATGACGAGCAGCCGTCGCTGCGGGACCCGACTGCCCAACAGAACCCGAGCCGCTCACGCCACCCATAAGCGCCGCATGTCGGGCCGTCAACTGCCACGGAAACCCGTAAGACGGTGATTCCGACGGGTTGTTTGAGGTACCGTCCGAGCCGTCTTGACTCCTCGCACCCGAACGTTGTCCAGAAGTTCTCCTCATGGCCATCCTGTTTAAAATAACCATAAATTTATTAAAAATATTTTACCGTCTTATAATTAAGTTCACAAAAAATAACCATAAATTTTTAAAAATTTTATTAACAAAAATAGCACTCTTCGAAATTAATAGTTATTAAAGGATTTATTATTTTTTTTATTCACATAACAAATTATTTACATTAATTCGCAATTATTACATTACAAAAATTATTTAATCATTTACAATAAATTTACAAATTATTTCCACAAATCCTAAACCCTAAACCCTAAACCGTAAACCCTAATATTTTACAATTATTATTTACATCACAATTTACCATAATTTAGATCACAATTTACAATTATCACAATCACAACAACAACAATTTACAATTTACAATTATCACAACAACAACAATTTACATTAATTATCACAACAACAACAATTAAAACCAATTTAGGGTTTTAGGGTTATACCTTAATAGTGGCGTTTTAGTCGGGGTCGGGGTTCCGAATTGGGGTCCGGGTCGGAGAGAGGGAGAGAGAGAGGGCAGAGGCAGAGAGAGGATTTTCGGAGAGAGAAATTCGTTGGCGGCTGAAGAAATGGTTAGGGTTCCGAATTTTTGCCTTTTATAGTGGCGTTCTTGGGCGACGACTTTTTTAAAAATCGTCGGCCAAGAGTCTCTTGGCCGACGAATTAAAAAATCGTCGCCCTGTTTTTTGAAAATCGTCGGCCAAAACAGTCTACTTAGGCGACGATGTTCTTCACTATAAATGTCGTCGCCCAAGATGAAGAACATCGTCGGCCAAGAGTCTACTTGGGCGACGATTTTCTTGACCATAAATATCTTCGCCCAAGATAGTCACTTGGGCGACGATGTTCTTCACTATAAACATCGTCGCCCAAGATGAAGAAAATCGTCGGCCAAGGTTTCTATCATGGAATTCAGAATATCGTGATTTTGGTGATCGGAGAAGAGGAACTGAAAACCCACCGTCAGATATGACGAGAATAACGAATTACGTGGGTGGGAAAAAATTCAGCTCCATCTGACAAAGATAAGGGCTCGATCCGTCCGGTCAATCGGCGCGGTCAAACCCCTAAAGGGACGGAAACGGCTATTCGACCCTCCAAATCACGTAACCTGGCCGGACCTTCAACTGAGAATAGTTTCCGATCGACAAGAAGCTTACGGGGCTATAAAAATTTGGTAAAAAATAAATACCCGGGATAGGGCTACCACTAGGTAGAAATAAGAGAAATTCGTTGACCGGAACAACCGGCACAGAAATTTTACCGGAATATCTTCATTTTTCACGGGTTGACGTATTTCACCGTTCCGGTCATATCTTATTTCACGACTTTTTTGTGTTTGAGGCCTCTACGTATACGTTGTCTTCAAAACGACACTTAAACTCAACACTTATATAAAAAAGTTATACAACATTAGTACATATAACGTGAGTTTGGTGATCGGAGAAGAGGAACTGAAAACCCACCGTCAGATATGACCATCATAACGAATTACGTGGGTGGGAAAAAATTCAGCTCCATCTGACAAAGATAACGGCTCGATCCGTCCGGTCAATCGGCGCGGTCAAACCCCTAAACGGACGGAAACGGCTATTCGACCATCCAAATCACGTAATCTGGCCGGACCTTCAACTGAGAATAGTTTCCGATCGACAAGAAGCTTACGGGGCTATAAAAATAAAAAACATTACCTTACAATTTAAATGTGCTTTATTTATTTTAATTATTCGGATTATCTTGGCCGACGAAATTAGGGAAATTCGTCGGCCAAGATTGTACTTGGGCGACGATTTTACGAATTTGCCTGTATTCGTCGGCCAAGATAACACTTGGGCGACGATTTTTATTCAATTCGTCGCCCAAAATAAAAATTAAAAAAATTTAAATGTGTTTTATTTTATTTTAATTATTCGGATTATCTTGGCCGACGAAAACGGGCCAATTCGTCGGCCAAGATTGTACTTGGGCGACGATTTTTATTAAATTCGTCGCCCAAGAGTAAAATTAAAAATCATATTAGTACAAACATATTCTTTTAGTACAAACATATTATTTTAAGGGGTTTGGACAACAATTTGACCGCATATCTTTATATGAATTTGGACAACAATTACAAAGCTAAGGATCAATTATAACTAAGCTAATTAAGGCTCGTAATCTGAGTCGTCCGATGAGTCTTCTTCGGTATCGGAATTAATATCTGGTAATCTATGCCTTAATTCGTCGTCAGAGTCGTCGTTTGTTTCTTCATTTGGATCAACATCAATAAAGGTTGAATCTTCGTCACGAATTCTGAGCACTCGACCATGTTTAACATTATTATCGCGAACAGTAGCTACATCATGAATTCCAACTGCGTTCGGCTCCTGATACGCATCAGCCTCTGGCCCTAGAATGGTCACTCCAAGTGTAGCCGCCCGGTAAATGTTTCGAGGATGCACAATGTTCGCTATTTTCCACGCGTCACCCTTGGCAAGGTCATCAAGATAAAACACTTGTTTTACCGTTGTCGCAAAAACAAACGGGTCATCTTCGTAGGCGCTTGTAGCAGTGTTGACCGATAAATTGCCGTACTGATCCATCTTCATGCTCTGTGCACCTGTATCAAACCATCTACACTTGAACAGATGCACTTTCATGCCTTCCGCATAGACCAGTTCGACCACTGAATGGAGAACACCGTAATAGTCAAGGCCATGACCTTTCGCCATCACCCCAGAATTCTGTGTTCTTCGTCTGTTGTCTCTCTCTTCAGATACAAATTTGACGCCATTCACTGTGCAAGTGGGATAAACTCTAGCCCGTTGCGGTTGCATCGCAAGAAGTAATAGTTCGTGCGACCAGTTTGGATTATCATCAGATTTAATCATGTCCATCTGTAACGGATGTTACACTGTAAATATCTGAAAATCTATGCAATAGAAAATAATTAGATATATATATATATATATATAACAGGGAAGATTAAATTACGTACCCAGGTGCGAAAATAATTTGCGAACGTCATGTTGTGGTACTCGAGATCACCATCAACTTCCGGAAAAGATAGGTGCAACTCTTTCCAATATTTAACTTCTTCACAATTGATTAGTACCCACCAGTGCGCTATGGCTATCTCTTCATCCGACAATGCATACTCGGCGGACAGTCGTGCTCCACCATCTTCGACATCACTGGAAACTATAGAGAGATTGAACCGCGGCGCATGTTCCTCCATGGCTTGCGGAGCTCCCAACGACGCTCCTAAATACAACTTCATGTAGGTGACGCATTCATGCGCAATATATGCTTCAGCTATACACCCTTCAGGCGCGGATTTATTAGTGACATAATCTTTGTACTCACCAAGTTGCCTGTAAATATAAGATTGCAAACTATACGTTATGGTTATTGAACATGTACGTACATATATGTATTCTGGAGATGTAAGTGAATAAAACATACCTTTCCATGGGATACATCCAAGTGAAGTGTACTGGACCGGTAAGCAACAATTGCTGGGGAAGATGGATCATCAGGTGAGGCATGATATCGAAAAAATTTGGCGGAAAGATCCTCTCGAATTTACACATGATGTATATGATGTCTGCCTGCATTTCCTGGAGATCGGATTTTCTCACTTCCCTTGTGCATAACTTCATGAAGAATCTTGACAGCGCTACTAACGGCTCCACAACCTGGCAAACCACACATCACAAATTTAATATAAAATCCAACAACGGCAGGTTAACCGTAATTTTAACCACAAATTTACCTGACGGTGAAGGAACGGTCGAATGAAAACAGGGAAGAGACGTTGTAGCAGAATATGACAGTCATGACTCTTCAAGCCGTATATCTTATTCTCCCGCAAGTTCACACACCGGGCTATATTTCCTGCAACGCCTGAGGGATACGTCACACAACTCATGCACCTTAAGATCTGGGTCTTCTGATCAGGCTTCACGGTGTAAGGAGCCCAAGGCATCTTTTTCTTCCCCTCTTTCAGCCAAAGATGTTTTCTGATTCCCATTTTCTTAAGATCAACGCGTGCCTTAGGACCGTCTTTCGTCTTCCCCTCCAAGTTGAGCACTGTACCTACCACACTGTCGCAGACATTCTTCTCTATGTGCATCACATCTAGGTAGTGCCTGATCAACAGCGTACTCCAGTACGGGAGTTCCCAAAATATGCTCTTATGTGTCCAGAATTTGTACCTGTCTGGTCTTTCAGGTATTCTGGCAACAATATCGGGATGATTGCTGAGCTGCCCAAAATCATACTCATCCAGCACTGCTAAAATCTCTTCCCCCGACCATCTATGCGGCTCCACACCTCTCTCTTCGGTCCCATCAAATGCCCCGGTATCTATCCGCCAGGGGTGATCATGTGGTAGGTAAGCACGGTGACCCATCCGGACTATCTTGTTGCAATGATTGCTGCACCCCTGGGAGCTAAGACACTCAGGACAAGCCTTGTATCCCCTAACAACGTTGCCAGACAACATCCCACGTGCAGGAAAATCACTGATGGTACCAACAATCATGGCATGCATCTGGAACATCTCATTTTTGTGGGAGTCATAAGTGGGATGACCAACCTCCCAAAGCAATTTACACTCTTCAATCAGCGGTCTCATATACACATCGAGACACTTCCCTGGATAACAACAACAACAACAACCACAACAAATTCAGATAACGGCTATATATGACCAACAATATAGAACAAAAACAATAAATGGAGAAAAAATTGAACCAACAGCAATATATACAATATGAAGGGAAAGTAGATACCTGGATAACCGGGCCCCGGAATCAACAAGGTCAACATGTTGTATTCCTTCTTCATGCACATCCATGGAGGAAGGTTGTAAGGCACCAAAATGACCGGCCATATACTGTACGAAAGACTCATGGTCCCAAAAGGGTTGAACCCGTCGGATGACAGCCCGAGCCTCACATTCCTCACCTCTGAAGCAAAATGAGGAAACTCTCTGTCTATATGCTTCCACGCCTCCTCGTCAGCAGGGTGTACCATGAGGTCTTCGTCATGCACCTCCCTCACAGCGTGCCATCTCATAGCTTCGGCCGTCTTTGAAGACATGTACAACCGCTCCAGCCTATCCCTCAACGGGAAATAGCGAAGTACCTTAACAGGTTTCCTGTTACCTGCGGGAGTCCGCTTATACCTGTCGGTCCCACATACCGGACAACGATGAAGGCCTTCAAGGTCATTACCGTCTGCATCTTTACCCCAGAATAGAACGCAGTCATATCTGCATGCATGGATCTTGATGTAGGAAAGCCCGAGATCTCTCAAGATACGACGGACCTTATGATGCGTGGTGGGATGACGATGACCGTCGGGCAGGAGCGAAGCAGCGTACTGTAGATACCTATCAACAGCCGTCACGGTCGATTTTGTGTCAACCTTGATATGCATCACCTCCATCACACACTGAAGAACGGTCTTCTCATGACCTGGGCACAGAGGGGTTTGTTGGAAAGCAATAAGTCTGTTGTACTTGGCTATACCGGCATTGTTGACACCTCTAGGGACGGCCTGCATCGGCGCCTGCGGAATGTCCTGTCGTTCAGGGCATACACCGCTGTCATGAGGAAACATGTCGTTGATGAAGGCCGTTGTTGGATCGTTCGATGTACTGCCCGTCTGATAAAACTGTCCATGATCATGCGGGCGTGATGAGGTTTCACCGTGATATATCCAACATGTGTAACGTTCCCAGAATCCGTTACTCTTCAGGTGGTCCCATACTGTATCAAACGGAAATCGATGCATATCACTGCGACACTTACACATCTTGCACGGGCAATAGAACATGCCACTCCCGTCAGCATTGGCCTGCGCATATTGCATAAAATCCCAAACTCCTTCAGCATATTTTCTGTGATATCTTGGAAGAGAAATCCAACTCTTATCCATATCCTGAAAATAGCACATATATAAATCAATATTTAATGAACATATCTTTTTTATATATATATTAATGTAATACAACATACTAATTATTAATTATATATATCTAGTTCGAGCGGATTCCGTGGTTTCAGAAGGTAAGTGTCAATGTCACGGAGGGCGAACCCCCTACAGGAACCA
The DNA here is from genome assembly GCA_034370585.1 of Fragaria x ananassa. Taxonomy (NCBI): domain Eukaryota; kingdom Viridiplantae; phylum Streptophyta; class Magnoliopsida; order Rosales; family Rosaceae; genus Fragaria; species Fragaria x ananassa. Next base: position 9,542,026 of record CP139750.1, on the reverse strand, counting down.
GGCAGGACTCGTTTGTGATCACGGAGGCAAACCCCTATCGACCCCTTCACCTAGAAGAGTGGTCAGTTTGTGATCTTGAGATCCAGTTAAACAAACCTGTGAACCATATCTATGACAGAACGGCCTCTTACTCAGCTTGGAACAAACTCTATGCATATATATATATATATATCATTAATTCAACTCAAATAAAACTGAAAATCAATATATACATATGCATATATATATATATATGTGCATATATATGCATATGTACGTACCTGGGAGTAGCTCCACAAACTATGTATGGACAGGTTTCCACAACACCGAACGATTTGAAGAACTAGAGAAATTTATGTTTCAAATTTTCAAAGTTTTCATTCTTCTATCTTGGACTTCCAATATATAGAAGAATCTTGGGCGACGAAATATTTGATTTTCGTCGCCTAAGAATTAAAACATCTTGGGCGACGAAATATTTGAGTTTCGTCGCCTAAGGATAAAAAACTTAGGCGACGATATTTATATCTTAGGCGACGAAATATTATTTCGTCGCCCTAGTTTATATTTTGGCCGACGAAATTTATTTTTAGGCGACGATTTTTTTTTCGTCACCTAAGAGTAAACTTAGGCGACGATTTTTTTTCCTTAGGCGACGAAAAAAAAATCGTCGCCTAAGTGCCCTATTAGGCGACGAAAAAAAAAATCGTCGCCCGGTTTTTTTTTTCGTCGCCCAAGAACCATTTTTTGGTAGTGTGCATAATTATTATCTGTTAATCGTTTACTGTAATGAATAAGAACTTACCATCATCGCGAACAACAACTCCTTCGTATCCCATACTACGTCTTGATGCAGCGAACGCGAGGTGCTCGGCAAGGTCTTCTGTTAGTCACTACTCTCTGCTTTCTCAATAGACAGAAACCGTATGCAATATCGACGAGTCGTGAGTAGTGATAACACGGACCTTTACCATCTATATATAGAGATTCAATTAACCCTTAAGGTTCCTTCCATTAAGGAGTCCTTGCGGATCAAGTCATCTCATTAAGATTCCTTATACAATACTGATATGTAGTCTTGCTTCTAGACTTAGTATAAGATTCCTTACCATAATGATATAATACACGATATCATTAGGAACTAGTATTGATACTGTCTTTGTTTCCATGTAGAAATAGGTTATGACATTAGCATGATATCATAATATACGTGATATGTCCACAATTGATCTAACAATCTCCCACTTGGACAATCACTTCATGTTTATGATAATCAAGTTCTTGTAATGTCAAAAACTATACTACCTACTGTAGTGCGCGCCAGAAACAATTGAATCAAAAAATCCCATCACAACATGGTCACTTTGCAGTCACTTATGCAGAACAAGAAACGAGTTACACTTTAACAAAAGTGCAGAGCTTCTTTGCTACAACATAAGCTCCTGTAAAATACATATGTCGAATCCTCAGTATTGAGATATATATTAATGTGCATTAACAAGTGTTTAATATATATAGAGTCCTACTGTATGTTCTTAAACCAGAACTTCAAGCAACAACTGGACACCAATGACTTCATAATTTGCCTGAACCGTATCATCATGCTAAACATGATCAAAGTCATCTGATATTTTGCAAGTATATATACAACTGTAACTAACATGATAAATTTTCAGAACCAATGTAAAGCTGTAGGATAACACAAACAATTCTGAAAATACCTCAAGACTTTATTTATTTAAACGAAAACAACTGTTATTACGAAAGTAATCAAACAAGAACTCAGAAACTTGTAAATTTTAGTTTTGCTCCTACTGGTCTCAGCTCCCACTGACCTCAAGCATCTAATCTCGGCAAAATACCTATGTTCTTCGTGTGTTGCTTGAATACTTTAACTGGTAATGCTTTTGTGAAAGGGTCTGCTAGTTGTGAGTTTGTATCTATGCTCAGAACCACTAACTCACCCTTCTTAACCCTCTCCCTTACACTGTAATACTTTAGATCTATATGCTTGGAATTGCTGGATCTCTTATTGTTCTTGCAGAAGTAAACAGCTGCCTCATTGTCACAAAATACTTCGAGCTTATCTTCCACAATGTGACTGAGTACTTGAGTTTGTTGTAGGAAATTCCTTATCCACACGCCCTCACATACTGCTTCATATACTGCTATGTACTCAGCTTGCATGGTTGAAGTTGTGATCAATGTCTGCTTCATGGTTTTCCAAGCAATAGCTCCTCCTGCTAACATGTACACATATCCACAAGTAGACTTCTTTGAATCCGGGTAGTTCCCTGCGAAATCGGAATCTGAAAATCCAATGACCTTCAAATCTTTGACTTGCCTGTAAACCAACATGTGGTCCTTCGTCTTCTGTAGATATCTCAACACTTTCTTCCCTGCAACCCAGTGTTCATTTCCTGGGTTGGACTGAAACCTTGATAACATCCCAACTGCGAAAGCCAAGTCAGGTCTTGTACAAACTTGAGCATACATGAGACTTCCAACTAATCTCGCATAAGGCTTTGACTTCATACTCTCCTTCTCAGCTTCTGATTGTGACCGTTGACCTTTTGTGAGCTTATCACCTTTAGACATGGGAACTTCTCCTCCTGAACACTGTTCCATACTAAATCTTTTCAGAATTTTAGTAATGTAACTTTGCTGAGATAATCCCAACAGCTTCTGTGCTCTATCTCTTTTAATCTCAATTCCTAGTACATATGATGCCTCACCTAGATCTTTCATATCAAAATTCTTTGACAGAAAGCTTTTGGTATCCTTCAACAGCTTTTGATTGCTACTAGCCAAAAGTATATCATCAACATATAGCACTAAGAAAATAAATTGGTCTCCCACTGTCTTTAAATAAACACACTCATCAACTAAATTTTCAGTGAAGCCAAAAGAGGAAATCACCGAGTCAAACTTCTTGTACCACTGTCTGGAAGCTTGCTTCAATCCATAAATCAACTTCTTCAGTTTGCAGACCAAATTCTCATTGCCTGCTTTGATAAATCCTTCTGCTTGCTTCATGTAGATCACTTCATCGAGTTCTCCATTCAAGAAAGCTGTCTTGACGCCCATCTGGTGCAGCTCCATGTCATAGTGTGCAACTAGTGCCATAATAATCCTAAAAGAATCTTTACAAGAAACTGGCGAATAGGTCTCAATGTAGTCTATGCCTTCTTTCTGAGTGAATCCCTTCGCGACTAGCCTAGCCTTGTGCCTTTCAATGTTTCCTGCTGCATCTCTCTTGGTTTTGTAGATCCACTTGCAGCCAATCACCTTTTGTCTCGGATCAGCTTCAACTAATTCCCAGACTCCATTTTTCTCCATCGACTCAATTTCTGACTGCATAGCTTCTTGCCACTTCTCTGACTCAACACATTCTGTAGCTTGAACAAAATTTGTTGGATCATTGTCTTCTGCACAATCCTCTACTATGTCCGTCTCAGTCAGATAACTGACAATGTAAGGACAATCTTCCCCCCCCAATTTTGCTTTTCTAGCTCTCTTCGATCTTCTAAGCTCAGGGTCTTGAGGAGGGTTTGGATTTGGATTATTTTGAGGTTGTGGAGGTTGTGGAATTGGATTTGGTTCTGCTGCTGGTTCAATAGAAGAGGATTGTGCAGAAGACAATGATCAATAGAAGGCATTCCTTGATCAATTTCTTGATCATCTGCATCTTGATTTTCTCTAATTATGTCATCTGCTAATTCATCATCGTTATCAAAAGGCAATGTATTTGCTAAATCCTCATCCATCACAATTTCTTCAAAATCTAGAGATAAATCCTCATAAATTGTATTGTGAATTTTCTCATTTAAGAATTTTACTTGATGAGTTTCAAAAATTCTGGGTGAGTGTTTAGCAGAATATAACTTGTAGCCTTTAGATTTATCTGTATAACCTATGAAATAGCAGCTAACAGACTTTTCATCAAGCTTGCTCATTTTTGGATTATAAATCCGAGCTTCTGCTTGACAGCCCCATACATGACAATGGAAAAGACTTGGTTTTCTACCATACCAAAATTCGAAAGAAGTTTTCTCGATGGCTTTACTTGGTGTTCTGTTGCAAATATAATTTGCTGTTTTTAAAGCCTCTCCCCATAAGAATTTTGGTAATCCAGTAGTACACATCATACATCTGACCATATTGAGAAGAGTTCTATTCTTTCGTTCAGCAACACCATTTTGCTGTGGATTATATGATGATGTGTACTGGGCCTTAATTCCATGCTCTTGTAAAAACAAGGCAAAAGGACCCTTCTGTTGACCCTTTTCAGTGTATCTTCCATAAAATTCCCCACCTCTATCTGATCTTACTATTTTGATTTTTCTCTCTAGTTGATTCTCTACCTCAGCTTTATAAATTTGAAAAGCAGCAAGTGCCTGCGACTTTTCTGAGAGTAGAGAAACATATCCGTATCTAGAGAAATCATCAATATACGTAATAAAATATACGTTTCCACAGATAGTTTGATGTTTAAATGGACCACAAATATCAGTGTGTATGAGTTCCAGTAGTTCTTTACTTCTTACTGCAGTCTTTTTCCGTTTGTTTGTCATCTTACCCTTAAAGCATTCAACACAGTCATGTAAGTCTGAAAAATCTAATTCGTTAAGGATATTATTTCTCACTAATAATTTCAGTCTCTCTTTAGACACATGGCCTAATCTTCTATGCCACAAATATGCAGAATTTTCATTGTTCCTGGTTCTCTTAACACCAGTTAAGGTGTTAGTTCTTTTAGTGTTGTCTGTTTCAACAAGAGAGATCTCTTGCTGAGACATTGAACATTCTAATTTTAAATAATCATCCAATATCACACCAGAACCAAGATGCTCATTATTTCGAGAAATAACAATTCCTTTATTATCAATGAAAAGTTTACAACCGGCTTTAACCATTTGAGAAACTGAAATTAAATTCCTTCGCATGGAAGGTACATAGTAAACGTTATCCAAAACAAAAAATTTTCCAGATCCTAAATCAAGTCTAAGACAGCCTATAGCTTTAACCGCCACCTTCATCCCGTTTCCGACACGCAAGCTAACATCCTCACTTCCTGGATTCTTGGTCCTTTTGAACCCCTACAAGGAATTAGTTATGTGAATAGGGGATCCCGAGTCAATCCACCAAGATTGTGGATTAATATTGACAAGATTAACTTCTAAGGAAAATATTGTATTAGAAATAATCTTACCCTTCTTAGCTAGCCAAGCCTTATAGCCAGTGAAATCCTTTTTCATATGACCTACTCTTTTGCAAAAATAGCATTTGAACCAGAATGCCTTATCTTTCGGCCCTGTAGCTGCTGATGACTTGGTAATGGTTTTGGTAGGCTTAAGCTTATTCTGTGACTGTGTATTCTTCTTTTTAGGCTTTTCAAGCAGGTAAATGGTTGGGGTTTGTTTCTTGATCCTCTCCTCCTCATCAGAACATATGGCTATGAGTTCATCTAGAGTCCAGTTTTCCTTTTGAGCATTGTAGCTTGTTCTGAGATGGTCAAAACTGCTTGGGAGTGTGTTGAGTGCATGATGCACCAACAAGGTTTCTTGTACTCCCACCATCATCTCTGTAAGCCTATTGTTGATGTGAATCAACTTCAATAAATGCTCCCTGACTCCTCTGGTTCCTGAGTACTGCATGCTATGATATTCCTTGTTCAGCCTAGCTATCTCAGCCTTTTCACTCTCCTTAAACTTAGCCGACACTGCCTCCAGAAAATCAGAAGCTAATTCCGGCTCAGCTACACATCCGCGAATGTTCTTAGACATAGACTGCCTAATCACATTCTTCGCCATCATGTTTGAGTGGATCCATTTCTTATGGTTGGTTTTTACTGAGGCTTTATCATCTTCTGCTGGGGTTTTAGGTTTTTCTTCTTGAAAACAAAATCCTATCTTGTCATTAAAGGTGATATAGGTTTCGACAGAGTCCCTCCAAGCTCTAAAGTTTGATCCAGTAAGCATTAGTACACTGTTGAAGGTGAGGTAGGTGCTACCTAAGGAGCAAAAGAAAATTTTATGAGTTCTTTAGGTTTTCAGTGTTTTAAAACAAAAAATTTCCATAAAACAATACAGTCATATACTTGCATATATTTCAGTCCATAACTTTTAAAATCAATATTGAGCAACACCTATGGGCAGATGCTTAACATTCCTTAGTTCTTTTCAATAAGCCACACAAGATAAGAACATGTTATCCAAAGAATTAAATCAACACCTATGGGCAGATGATTAATTCAAAGTATCGGAATTTATTTTTATCAAATATGCTTATTGTTGTCTATGTTCTAAAAGCATGTTTTGACCACTTCTATGGAAGAACGAAACATGAATTTAAAACACAGTCCACAACTTTAGTTTGTTTTCTTAATAATCCACTGCAGATATAAAGGAAGAATGCTATGGCAATATGTTCAATTATACCAACAGAGAATCACAAACTAATTGAGCTTGAAATTTGTTTTTCTATCCAGATAATCTTTATAAGAAAACTAAGCTTTGTGTCTGCAAAAATTATTTTCTTTTACAATGTATAAACCTGAGAGATTTCATACTTCATCATACATCGTCTATTAATTACAGAACACACATAGAATGCAATCATTCAATTCAATCTGTAGAGCATGCGTATATAGAAATTTAAATTTCCAGCCATACAAGAACCACACAGCAACACAAACCAATTCCTTAATCTACTCTTATATGCACACTGGGTGTGCTCTAGGGTTCTTATGCATAATCATATATATATACTACATATAACATGCTTGAATTGAAATCGGAAAAACTTTCATAAAATCTGTTTTGCTTTTTCCCCAATTTTGCTGCTGGTTTTGAGCGGAAGCGAAAAATAGTTTTCATAAACAGCAACGAATTCCTTTTGGTTTTCCTTTAATCCGTAGCAATTTGGGTTTTGAATCACTTAAGAGACATAAAAGTCTCCTGCGCTTCCGATCAATCTCTCCCCTGTAACCAAACTATTCTCCGGTGAACGTGTTCTTTATCCCCGCGAACGGGTCTCTGTAACCCGCGAACGAGTTTCTGTAACCCGACGAATGGTTCTCTTTAGTTTGGTTTTGGGTTGAGAAGGATCTACGCATTGCAACTGGTTTGATCTTAAAGCAAATATCTTTTGTTAAAACTTTAAAACGATTTAGTTATGCAAAACTGAAATTTTTTTTTATATATTTTTTTATATTTTATGCTTTTGACCGCTCTGATACCATATGTAAAACAAATTACATGGTCATGAGCATGAATACCAGATATCATATGCATAACTATTATCTGTTAATCGTTTACTGTAATGAATAAGAACTTACCATCATCGCGAACAACAACTCCTTCGTATCCCATACTACGTCTTGATGCAGTGAACGCGAGGTGCTTGGCAAGGTCTTCTGTTAGTCACTACTCTCTGCTTTCTCAATGGACAGAAACCGATGCAATATCGACGAGTCGTGAGTAGTGATAACAAGGACCTTTACCATCTATATATAGAGAATCAATTAACCCTTAAGGTTCCTTCCATTAAGGAGTCCTTGCGGATCAAGTCATCTCATTAAGATTCCTTATACAATACTGATATGTAGTCTTGCTTCTAGAATTAGTATAGGATTCCTTACCATAATGATATAATACACGATATCATTAGGAACTAGTATTGATACTGTCTTTGTTTCCATGTAGAAATAGGTTATGACATTAGCATGATATCATAATATACGTGATATGTCCACAATTGATCTAACATTGACAGCAGGTAAAATGGAAGTCCTCAATGTGCCATCAGTGTCAGAGAAATGATAGGGCCAGAGCTGTTTGTTAAAAGTATAAGGCTAGTTTAGTCTTTTGTTATTAATTCCTACCCTGTGTATTGAATGAGATGTAATTGTTCACATTATTAATCTAATACAAGATGTAGACATTCAAGCTCTTTTTGCGTTTTTCCTTTTAAGTTATGCTCTTTCATTCAATAATCCATGATTCCTAGAATCCTATCATGGTATCAGAGCTACCATGATAGGATATTTGACATATTCCCAAATGTGTTGATGTGTTGTTCCAGTGATAAAGATATTTGACATATTGCTGCTTCAAAAGTATTGAATGGTGAAGGCTGTTATATTGATCTTTTTATGCAAAATGGAGAGGAGTTGCGATGGTCGTGTTGCTATTGAGTTGCATGTATACATGAATAGGGCTGCTGGATATATATATATATATATATATAGGTGCTTCTGCTGGATTATATAGTTTGCTTTGACTCCAATTATATAGGATTTGGAAATCTCTTTATCGATTCGGTCATCTCTTCCCCTTGAATCATAAAATTTCTCTATGGTCTGGGTTGTTATGCTTCAATTTGCCAGTTTTCATTTTCATTTTTCATATCAAAGTTTGTTTGCCGTCAACCTAAAGAAAAAGGAGACGAAACAGTTTATTTTTCTTTTCTTTTGGACTTGTGAGTGTGGCTTGATGATTTGGATTATCGATTGGTTTTATGGCTCTAGTGTGAAGTGTATGCCTGAATTTGGTGAAGATTTTTTTTTCTTGATATATGGTAGAGTTATATATGTTGGATTACTCTTTGCCTCTGAAGATATTGGGCAGATTCTTTATGAGCATAGATTGCCTATGACTGCTTGAGATTGTAGCAATGAGGAGTTACGATGCTGGTGTATAATGGTTGTTAGAGGTGTTTTGCAAGAAATTTGCAGATGAATGATTGAGAAAATATGCAATGCAGTATGGCTTCCAAATATCAAGATTAGAATTTCAGTTTTTTTAGTTTTTCAGAAATTAGAAGTTTCAGAAATTAATATTAGAATTATGATCATCTTTCTTATGGGATGCTTGCTAACATGCTGTCATGATTGAATCTTCTAAGCCTGCCTCATTGATCTGCTGCAACCAACAAAGTGACCTTAAAGATGTGCTTATATTGCTACAAGGATGTTAGGTTTTGAATTAGGATGTAATTGCGTAATTTGATGTATTTTGGCTATGAATGTCCAATTTGTTCCAACCATAATGCTTGTTGCCAAGCATATGGTTGAGGGAGGGTGTTAGAATTATAAGAAAATATAAAGCAGTGTGTTTTAGTCATTTTGCTGTAATCCCTAGCTATATAAACTTTTGTAACCTACATTTTACATCAATGAGAGAATAGCCACAATGTAGCCTCCAAACTCTTCAATGTTTATTTACTTTCAGTGCAATAAGATGGGCACAATGCACCATGCTGAAATTCAAACACTCATGAAACGTTGTAATAGCAAGTGAAGAACTTACACAAAATTGTTTACTGAATATGAAAATGAGCACACAGAAAGGAGTATACAGCAAAGAAGCAAAGAAAATTGAAAAGATGAGAAAGCAGCTTGTATTGTATTGAAGGTAATTTTACAAGATGATGATTGATTCCAGACAACAATGCATTACAATCCACATATATAAAGGACAAGAACAATTAGATAAGAATTACAGAAAATATCCTCTTTGCCAGCTATGGAGAGGCACGTGATCCTTTCTTCTTGGTCACGAATAAGGACCGTGGTATATCTGTTGTGAGGTTGTTGGGAGATAAAGAATGTCTGCATTACTCAGAAATGCTCAAGATCATATGTTCATCTGTGAGCCACGCGCTGATTGACTAGGGTCAAACTGTTGACTTTGGTCTAGCTTCAATACTCTCTGAGGCTACACCTTCTTGTTGATTTATGCCTTCATTACCATATTCATCAAGTTCACTGAGTTCTATCAGCTTAACAGCCCCCCTCAAGCTAGAGCTAGGGTTACCAAGCACTAGATTGCAACATAAATATTGAAAATGTGCAGTGCTTAAGCCCTTAGTAAAAATATCAGAAAACTGTTTTAGAGAGGGAACAAATTGCAGATTAAGCTCTCCCCTAACAACTTTTTCTCTTGTAAAGTGTATGTCAACCTTCACATGCTTACACTTGGATTTATGAATGGATTAGAAGCGAGAGAAAGAGCAGAAGCATTGTCACAGTACAAGAGAGGAGGAAATGGTAAACTCATATAGATGTCTGATAGCAGATGTCTTAACCAAAAGATTTCACTTGTTATGTCTGCCATGACCTTTTATTCAGCCTGTTAGTACATAGACAAAATACTTGGCTGAGCCAAGAATAAGGCGCAATTACCCGGTCACCGAAGGTCATTCCAGACAAGATAGCCCTGGTAAGCCCTTCACGGATATCCAAGGAGTGAAGGGCTAGTAACAAACCGCTTGCCAAAATTACTCTAGCGGCAAAACACCCCCAAAAGGGGAGACACTACAAAGACTAACAAGTAGTCCCACATCAAAGACTAAGGCCAAAGTGCCCAACCTTGGCCTATAAAACAGGGTCACAAACTCCCATCAAAGGTACACACAACTCTCTCCCGCACCCCCGTACATTGCAAAGAGCCCAAAACTAACTTAAGCATCGGAGAGTCAAAGACTGGGCCAACTCAGTCCCGACTTCCTGACGTTGTCATTTGTGTAGGTTCCGAGTGCAGGACCAAAGGATTCTACCTCGCCCCGGTCTGTGACCTCTTCCCGGCTCGGGACCTCGGGACGAAGCAGGTAGAAACAATTGGCGCTAGAAGGAGGGTTACACGAGGACACATGAGACCCGACATCCATCACATGAATGCTTTCCCCCAAGTCAAGGGCAATCTCTGCCATAAGATTATCCAATCCCTCCTCCATCCGGTGCAAAGTGTTCGAATCTGAACTAGGCGAACTAGAGACCGCCACAATCTCTTCGCTGGACACCCACACCGGTTCTGCCATACCTCGCTACCTTAACCCTAACTAGCCCGACAACAAATCTTTCATCCTAGAATTCCTACCAACATCACAAACATGTGAACAATCCCACTTACCCTAAATAACCCAAAACAACAACACCACCACATACAAAAATCCAAAGACAAAGAAGGCGACAAATTCATACCTTAAAACAGCGGATTTGCGTAGTGGCAGTGAAGCTGGTTGCAAACAGCCGATCGCTCGCACCCACTCGATCGAGGATGAAATTGAAAGTTTCCCAGTCTGAAGTTTATAGAATTGCTGAAACCCTAAAATGTAAATTGTGGCTCACCCAATTTTCAGTTTCGAAAGCACGCACTCCCCCCTCCAGTTCTCCCCAACCCTATATATAGGCATTCCCCCAGACCCCACAAACCTGCACAGACAGGGCAAAGCCACGTCGCCCTCGTTTATTGCAAAAAAAAGGGGGGCGCTACGACATCTCGTCAACTCGCCCAGCGCCAATAACGCGAGAGTCTCGCCACCTAGCGGGAACTAACTCACCCAGCGCCAATAGTGCGAGAGTCTTGCAACCTAGCGCGAACTAACTCGCCCAACGCCAATAGCGCGAGAGTCTCGCCACCTAGCACGAACTAACTCGCCCAGTGCTAATAGCGTGAGAGTCTCGCCACCTAGAGCGAACTAACTCGCCCAGCGCCAATAACGCGAGAGTCTCGCCACCTAGCGCGAACTAACTCGCCCAGCGCCAATAGCGCGAGAGTCTCACCACCTAGCGCGAACTTACTCGCCTAGCAGCGGCCCGCCACCCGAGAGTCTCGCCACCTAGCGCGAACTAAATCGCCCAGCGCCAATAGTGCGAGAGTCTCGTCACCTAAGGTGAACTTACTCGCCCAGCGCCAATAGCGCGAGAGTCTCGCCACCTAGCGCGAACTAACTCGCCCAACGCCAATAGCGCGAGAGTCTCGCCACCTAGCGCGAACTAACTCGCCCAGTGCTAATAGCGTGAGAGTCTCGCCACCTAGCGCGAACTAATTCGCCCAGTGCCAATAACGCGAGAGTCTCGCCATCTAGCGCGAACTAACTCGCCCAGCACCAATAGCGCGAGAGTCTCACCACCTAGCGTGAACTTACTCGCCTAGCAGCGGCCCGCCACCCGAGAGTCTCACCACCTAGCGCGAACTAAATCGCTCAACGCCAATAGTGCGAGAGTCTCGTCACCTAGGGTGAACTTACTCGCCTAGCGCCAATAGAGCGAGTCTCGCCACCTAGCGTGAACTAACTCGCCCAGCGACAATAGCGCGAGAGTCTCGTCACCTAGAGCGAACTTACTCGCTTAGCGCCAAAAGCGCGAGTCTCTCCACCTAGCGCGAACTAACTCGCCCAACGCCAATAGCGTGAGAGTCTCGCCACCTAGCGCGAACTAACTCGCCCAGCGCCAATAGCGCGAGAGTCTCGCCACCTAGAGCGAACTAACTCGCCCAGCGCCAATAACCCGAGAGTCTCGCCACCTAGGGCGAACTAACTCGCCCACCGCCAATAGCGCGAGAGTCTCGCCACCTAGCGCGAACTAACTCGCCCAGCAGCGGCCCGCCACGCCAAATAGCACAAACTGCGTCACCCAGTAGCGGCACGCAACGCCATTGGTGCTTTTCCTCGCCACTTTGCGTGAACTGCCTCACCCTGTAGCGGCACGCAACGCCATTGGCGCTTTTCCTCGCCAACTTAACTCGGAACTTCACCCCCGTCACCTCGTGACCCTCGCGTGGGGACTTGGGGACTCGGCACCATGCCTCCAGCACCCGGGTAAAACCCATTCTCGGCGTCTATAGAATAACTCCCCACCCAAGAGCTCTCTCAGACTGGGGACTTGGAGACTTGTTAGTACATAGCCAAAATACTTGGCTGAGCCGAGAATAAGGTGCAATTACCCAGTCACCGAAGGTCATTCCAGACAAGATAGCCCTGGTAAGCCCGCCACCCGAGAGTCTCGCCACCTAGCGCGAACTAAATCGCCCAGCGCCAATAAAGCGAGAGTCTCGTCACCTAGCGCGAACTAACTCGCCCAACGCCAATAGTGCGAGAGTCTCGCCACCTAGCGCGAACTAACTCGCCCAGCGCCAATAGCGCGAGTCTCGCCACCTAGCGCGAACTAACTTGCCCAGCACCAATAGCGTGAGAGTCTCGCCACCTAGCGCGAACTAACTCGCCCAGCGCCAATAGCGCGAGAGTCTCGCCACCTAACGCGAACTAACTCGCCCAGCGCCAATAACCCGAGAGTCTAGCCACCTAGGGTGAACTAACTGGCCCACCGCCAATAGCGCGAGAGTCTCGCCACCTAGCGCGAATTAACTCGCCCAGCAACGGCCCGCCACACCAAATAGCGCAAACTGCGTCGCCCCGTAGCGGCACGCAACGCCATTGGCGCGTTTCCTCGCCACTTTGCGCGAACTGCGTCGCCTTGTAGCGGCACGCAACGCCATTGGCGCGTTTCCTCGCCAACTTAACTAAAAACTTCACCCCCGTCACCTCGCGACCCTCGCGTGGAGACTTGGGGACTCGGCACCATGCCTCCAGCACCCGGGTAAAACCTATTCTCGGCGACTATAGAATAACTCCCCACCCAAGAGCTCTCTCGGACTAGGGACTTGGAGACTTGTTAGTACATAGCCAAAATACTTGGCTGAGCCGAGAATAAGGTGCAATTACCCGGTCACCGAAGGTCATTCCAGACAAGATAGCCCTGGTAAGCCCTTCACGGATATCCAAGGACTGAAGGGCCGGTAACAAACTGCTTGCCAAAATCACTCTAGCGGCAAAACACCCCCAAAAGGGGAGACACTACAAAGACTAACAAGTAGTCACATATCAGAGACTAAGGCCAAAGTGCCCAACCTTGGCCTATAATACAGGCACAAGCTCCCATCAAAGGTACACACAACTCTCTCCCGCACTCCTGTACATTGCAAAGAGCCCAAAGCTAACTTAAGCATCGGAGAGTCAAAAACTGGGCCAACCCAGTCCCGACTTCCTGACGTTGTCATTTGTGTAGGTTCCGAGTGCAGGACCAAAGGATTCTACCTCTCCCCGGTCCGCGACCTCTTCCCGGCTCGAGACCTCGGGACAAAGCAGGTAGAAACACAGCCTCTGTAGATGAGCGTGAGACTGAGTGTTGTTTCTTAGAGCACCAAGAAATGGGACAGTTTCCAAAATAAATTACAAACCCAGTTGTTGACCTTCTATCATTGGGGTCACCGGCCTAGTCAGCATCAGAAAAGGCTTTTAGCTCTGTTGGATTGGGTGCTGGTTTATGTGTTAGTACATAGCCAAAATACTTGGCTAAGCCGAGAATACGGTATAATTACCCGGTCGAGATAGCCCTGGTGGGCCCTTCACAGACATCCAAAGAAGGAAGGGCCGGTAACAAACAGCTTATCAAAGTCACTCTAGCGGCAAAACACCCCCAAAAGGGGAGACACTCCAAAGGAGGGCAAAGAGTCCCACATTGGAGACTAAGGCAAAGGTACCCATACTTGCCTTATAAAACAAGCTCAACCCATCATAAAAGGTACACACATCTATATACTCACATATATTCTCTCCCACTTTCATTCTTCTACTCGTACAAGTGCTCAAAGCTAACTTAAGCATCGGAGAGTCGAAGACTGGGCCACCCCAGTCCCGACCCCGTGACGTTGTCATTTGTGTAGGTACCGAGTGAAAGCCCCTCAAGAATTCTACTTCGTTCTGCCCCGCGACCACTTCCCGGCTCGGGACGAAATAGGTAGAAACAATTGGCGCTAGAAGGAGGGTCCCTATCTTGTGGAACTCCCACTTGCCTCGGAACTCGGCACCATGGTAGGAATCAGTGATAACCCTATTGACCCTGGCATTCAAGTGGAACTTCAACCCGGCAACACATCCTTTCCCCAAACCAGCAGCCCAGCCCATATTAGCCATCCCGACCCTGCCACAGCCCTTGAACTCCTCAAGCGAGACTTCCATTCCCTCCGCAAGCAAGCGACGACGGAAAAGGCAGAAGCGAAAGCGTACCGGGTACGCATTGCGGAGTTGGAGAAAGAGCAATCCTTGCTCCGCGTCACGTTAGAGCATCGTCACGTGTACAACGATCGCTCAGACCCCAGATTCTCTTCAAGGCCAGACTGGTTCCATGCTCCCGAGAGGGCATAGCCAGATTGTTTACATATCTCATCCCCTTGACCATCCCTCATTTCCACTCCCAGCCCCCCAACCATCTCCAATCCTCAATGACTCCTCCTGCCACATCAACCTAATCCATCTACCCAACCCATCCCCACTTCCACCAAATCACTGAAGATGAAGAAGTGTAAAGGCACGAGGGACCCCTATCTCCACTCCAAGATGCTCTTCTCGCAATATAGTTTCACTGGCCATAGCGACGCCATAGTCCAGAATGGGCAACTCCACCAATATTGTGCTCATCGCCAAATCCTAACCCTGCATGGCAGAGCTCCACGGTTCCCCCAACGCCAGTCTTCTGTAACACGGCAATACACGACACCCTCAGACATCCTTAACATCCAACGTGGTGTCACGATCACCCCATCAGCGTGGGATCAAGTGATATTCCGCAGAGATGAGGATACCACACATCACCACCACTGTGAGCCTTTAATAATCAATGTGCAGGTGGATCATTACAGGTGCCACAGAGCTTTAGTGAATACAGGGGCGGCTGTAAGTGTCATGTTCTCTGATTGTTACAAGGGACTTTGGCTGGACCGCACCAAACTGTATAACAACCACGACCCCTTGGTCAGCTTCTCTGGTGACATAGTACAACCGCTAGGCTCAGACCACCTAACCGTGGCGGTAGGAACTACTCCTTGCCGCTCCTCCATTATAACTCGCTTCCTCATAGTTGACTGTCCCTCATCCTATAACCTTATCTTAGGCCGAGACATCCAGTGGGGACTGCAATGCTTCGTAGCCGGCCACATGCTCCTCATGAAAGTTCCTACCCAGGTGGCATCTTGA
Source organism: Fragaria x ananassa (assembly GCA_034370585.1). Lineage (NCBI taxonomy): Eukaryota > Viridiplantae > Streptophyta > Magnoliopsida > Rosales > Rosaceae > Fragaria > Fragaria x ananassa. The sequence continues at coordinate 9,526,231 of CP139750.1, read as the reverse complement.
TAGTTCAAGGGGACCGAGCAGCCATTGAGCACTGTCATCTTAACGCCATCCAACAGGGGCGCAATGCCTATGAGATGCTGCCTCTAAGCCCCTCGGAACCCATAGATGACCCACGGGATGACCCAGAGGGGACAGGAAAAAAGAGGGCCCCGCAACCTAATCCAGCTGAAGACACGGAATGGATATCCCTGTCCCCCACTGCCCCAGAAAGGAAAGTCCGCATTGGCTCAAGTCTCAGCCCGGAACTCCGCCACAAGCTTATTACTTTCCTCCAAGAAAAACAAGCAGTCTTCGCTTGGTCCTACGCCGACATGCCGGGGATCTCCCCTGACATCATCACCCACAAACTCAACATCCTCCAAGACCACCCCCTTGTCAAACAAAAGAGACGCGCCTTCCACCCAAACAAGTATCGAGCTATCCAAGCTGAGGTTCAACGGCTCAAGGAAATCAAATTCATCCGGGAAGTTTCCTACCCGACATGGGTCTCCAATGTCGTCATGGTCCCCAAGCCTAACGGCAAGTGGCACATGTGTGTTGACTACACGAACCTTAACAAGGCCTGCCCTATAGACAGCTTCCCCTTGCCACGAGTCGACCAACTGGTTGATTCCACAGCTGGCTTCAAAACTCTCAGCTTCCTTGACGCCTACTCAGGCTACAACCAAATCAAAATACACCCCGCCAACCAAGCTCACACAACCTTTGTCACCGATAAAGGATTGTACTATTACGAGGTCATGCCCTTTGGCCTCAAGAATGCTGGGGAAACTTATCAACGGCTTGTTAACGCCATGTTCGAAGATGAAATTGGCGAGATTATGGAAGTGTATGTCGATGACATGTTGGTCAAGAGCAAGACAGAAGATGACCACATTGCCAACCTCGACAGAGTATTCACTAAGCTCCTCGAACACAGGATGTGTCTTAACCCTCAAAAATGCATCCTTGCTGTGGGAGGCGGCAAATTCCTCGGCTTCATGGTCAGTGAAAGAGGCATTGAGGCCAACCCAGAAAAAGTCCAAGCCATCCTAGACATGACTGCTCCGACGTCCCGGAGCGAGGTCTAGTGCCTTACCAGACGCCTGGTAGCCCTAGCACGCTTTATTTCCCGCCTCACAGACAGGTGTAATCCCTTCTTTCAACTGCTCAAGGCACATCATAAAAAAGAAATCACTTAGGGCCTGGAACATGACGAAGCCTTCAACAGCATAAGGGCATACCTCGCCACTGTCCCTCTCCTCTCCAAGCCAATTCCTAGAAAGATGCTTTATTTATACTTGGTTGTTTCTGCCACAGCCGTCAGTGCGGTGCTCACACACCATGTCCATGATCAAGAACTCCCAGTATACTATTGTGGCAGAGGATTCGCGGATCCAGAGACTCGTTATTCAGACATAGAGAAACTTACTCTCGCCCTCGTCACTGCCGCCAGGATACTCAGGCCATATTTCCAAGCCCACACAATCCATATACTCACCAACCAGCCTTTACGGCAAATATTACAGAAACCTGAAACCTCAGGCCGCATGGTCAAATGGGCAGTTGAGCTGGGAGAGTTTGACTTGCACTACAAGCCGCGAGTGGCCATCAAAGGGCAGGCAGCTACAGACTTCATTGATGAGTTCATCCCATTGACTGATAGCAGTTCCCACCCAAACACCCCCGCCGGGGACGCCATCTGCGAACTCTAAGTGGATGGATCCTCCAACAGCAAACTCAGTGGAGCAGGAATCATCATCACGGACCCCGAGGGTCACTCGTATGAATATGCCCTCCGGTTCAAATTCAAAACCTCCAACAACATTGCAGAGTATGGAGCTCTTATCGCAGACATTCAACTTTGCCGAGAGCTCGGAGCCCAACACCTCCATATTTTCAGTGATTCCCAACTTGTTGTCAGTCAGGTGGCAGGGAACTTCAAGGCTAACCAACACAACTTGGAATCCTATAAAAGTCTCCCGGGGGCACTTCTGTAAAGCTTCACCTCATACAAACTCACCTAAATCCCGCGAGTCAAGAACTCTAAGGCTGACGCCCTCGCAAGACTCGCCACGGCTTCTCCCGAGTCCACGCCCCCGGATGTCCACATCGAAACACTGGATAAGACAAGTAACTCAAGAGCCTATTTAGAAATTTTTGCCCTTGAGCCCAGGGAGCAGCCCTCATGGATGGACCCATTCATTGCTTTCCTAGCAGACGGCACCCTGTCCCAAGACAAGCATGAAGCACAGCGGCTACACCGCAAAGACTCCCTTTACTTGCTCAGAGGTGGAAAGCTGTACCGCCGAGGCCAATCATGTCCCCTACTGCGGTGCCTACCCACAGCAGAAGGGCACAAAGTGCTGAAATCGCTCCACAGTTGACCTGTCAAATTAAGACGTTAATCAATAATAAACCCTATCGTAGTAGTATATGCAAGTAGGGTATCGTTCTAGGCTGGGGACACTAGGGAAGAACTTATTTATGCAAAACAAATTAGTTAGCAATATTCACACAAATATATACATAAAGAATAATATGGGGGTTTGGTTCGGCAATATGGATTAAAAGAGAAAATAAACAAAACAAATATTTACATACATGGTCACTTTACCGTTTAAGCAAATAGCAAGACAAAACACCGATTAGTAAACAAGTAGTCTTAAGAAACAATCAAGTTACTTCATCTAAGTTTTCACAAGTGTAAACTAATTCCAACCTCTAAGACTCTCTCAAGTTGTACAAGAAACTTCCTATCGGCCTGAATCTAGACATATGTGACACCCCTGTTTGAGATTTCCTATCGGCCTAAAACAAACAAGAATTCACTTACCGTTCTTGAGTCGGTTGGAGACATACTCGTTAGCAATGGCGTCACCCATCCTCGAACCTATGCAAGTTATTCACCCTAACAACCCTTGGCAACACGTAGAACTAAAAGTTTCCTATCGGCCTAAATTTAGTCTAAGTATTACGGCTTATTAGACACCCCCCTAATAGTCAACTTGTGGCCACCAAATTAACCTAAGGTTCGACTTCATGCTCAGCTGATAACTAATCAATTTAACACTTGTTAATAACCTAAATTTCGTATCCTAACAGATTCTTAATCCTAGCATGCATACTAATTCGTTACATGACAAACATGTTCATATCAAATCACAAAGAAGAGTCATAAACACATGCATCATATAAAACCTAAAAATCCAGAAAATATATATCAATAAAATCATTGTTCTTACACAGATAATATACATACACAACCTTGATGTATCCATCTCTAACCTACCTATTTAGATAGGCTAGGATGGTGGGAGACAGTCGGCAAAGTGGATGGATGCAGTCGGCAAAGGCTGTGTTGCGGCAAAGGGATGGCGGCTGTGTTTGTGTATTTTCTGTGTGTGGAGGGTTTTTAGGTAGAGTTTAGGCTAGCTATAAACTTAAGGCAGATAAAGGACCCCCTCAACTATACATACAACAGCCCTATTTATACAGAAACTAAGGGAGAAAACCCTAGCTGAATCGGCAAGGAAACCTTGTCCTATTACAAATAGGTTTTCTAGTTGCTCCATGATTCCTTCTTTAATGCAGCTTCTTATCCGAATTTGGACTCCTTCTTCTGACTTTTTGGACCTTCCTACATGTTTATGGATCCATGTAGGCCTCATGTACGAAATCTTGGGCTTTGATGGCAGCCAAAACCAGTGATAGGTCCGGCAAGGTCAGCTTTCCCGGTTTGACCGGGAAACCTTACACTTAACCAAAATATGGCTGCCTTGATGCTTCTTCGTATTTTCTTCTTTTGTCCAGCTTCCTAACACTTCATTAAGGTCTTGATACATCTCTTGACAAATTTGGAAAGCCTTTTGTTGAAGAATTATTTCCCAAAACTCGTTAGACAACTTAGGCAGTTTCTGCCCAGTTTTGCAGCCTGAACTCTGTCCACTGTTTTGCTCATAAATCCTTAGTCTCAACTCCGATTGCTGCGATCAAAATGGGGTTAAAAAGTAGACACACACAGCTTTGATTCCATATGTGGCACGCCTTCTAACTCCTCCTGGAACTCCAGATATGAATTTTTGAAGTTGATGTACGTTTTCTGGCAGATTCTGTCCGAGAGCAAAACAATGTCCAAAAGTGTTTCCTCTTTTCCGTGGCCTCACTTGTTGTCATTCATGAGTCCGTTTATCATGATTCTCGATATGTTAAGCGTATTTACCTGTCTTATGCACATTTAAACAAAATACATCAAAACTGACAAGGTAACAAAATAACGAATCATAATAAAACGTCCAAGTGATAGTCCAAAAACGGTTTTCATCATTTAAGTGCAATTTTCTGTATAAAAACGGCTAGTAGCCACAACTCTACAGAAAAACCCTCTTGACTCTAAAATAAGTAAAAACAACTATACTAAGGCACAAACAAAGTATAAATGGGGGTGAAAATACATTAAGAACATGGCGTAAAACGCACTTATCAACAGTGGCATTTGTGGGAACCATACAGGAGCCCGGAACCTTATGTTCAAAACGCTTCGCGCGGGGTATTATTGGCCAACCCTAGAGCGTGATGCCAAAGTGGTCATTCAAACGTGTCTTCAGTGCCATAAATTTGCAGATTTTGCACATCATCCCCCGGTACCCCTCTCTATCATCATCTCGCCGGTCCGTTTCAGCCAATGGGGACTCGATTTCATCGGACAACTCTCCACAGCCCCGGAACAGTTCAAGTACGCCATTGTCATTGTGGATTACAACACAAAATGGATTGAGACAGAGCCCCTCGCCACAATTACCACTGAAAAAGTAATCAACTTTCTTTGGCGAAACTTGTACTGTCGTTTTGGAGTGCCCCAAGCCATCATTACTGACGATGGCACCCAGTTCAACAATGACACATTCTGGGGATTCTTGTCCGATCAAGGCACAACAATCTTTTACACCTCCCCAGCACATCCCCAAACCAATGGCCAGGCAGAAGCCATCAACAAGCTCATCAAGCAAAACCTGAAGAAATGCTTGGATGAGGCCAAGGGTTTGTGGGCAACAAAGCACCCAGACGTCCTCTGACACTCCGCACCACCCCCATAACGGCCACGGGAGAGTCCCCATACCTCTTGGCTTACGGCACCGAAGCGGTAGTACCGGTGGAAATGGAGGTCCCAAGTGAACGAATCACAACTTACGACCCCGAGACAAATGCGACAGGGCTACGACTCAATATGGACCTCTTAAAGGAACGCCGAGACAAGGCATACCTCAAAGTCATCAACAACAAGCAGAAAATAGCCCGATACTACAACAAAAAAATCGTATCTCGCCCCCTAAAGATAGGCGACTAGGTCATGAAAGAGGTCATTCCCTACCCTACTGGTCTCAAGGCAAAGTGGGAAGGCCCACTCGAGATAGTTGACACTCCGGGACCCGCCACATTCTACCTCCGCAATTGTGATGGTCGCGTACTACCCCGCCCTTGGAACGCTCGCCACCTCCATCTATATCCCAGTTAATTACATTGTTTGTATTTTAGCCCAATAGCTGCACCAACAATGTACACTTCGCCCACTAGCGGCTCACTCTAAATGCCATGAGGTGCTTTGTCATGTAAACATGCCACACTCCATTCCCATAAGACAACACAAACCTATTCGCCCCATAGCGGCCCGCCACGTGGCTAACACGGTCCCTCTGGCCAACTCGCACGACCCGTCCCGCCATCTCTTAACCCTAGCCAGCCCGACAACAAAACTCAGACTTTAGGCTTCCTACCAATACCACAAACATGTGAACCATTTCATTCACCCCCGATAAATCCAAAGAAAAAGAATGCCACCAATTCATACCGTGAAACAGTGGACCCGCGTAGTAGCAATAAAGCTGGTTGCAAACAGCCAAGTGCTCGCGCCCAGTCGATCAAGGGTGAAGCGGGACGCTTCCCAAATCTGAGGCCTGTAGAACCACTAAAACCCTAGACCCCTTGACACTTTTCTCTCCTTGATTGACAGGTTATGGGAGGAAGCCCCTGCATCTGGATGATCCCCCCTTAGAGATCATGCAATGGCCTGCAACGCTCAATGGCGAGTCTCCCCAACCAAGCAAGGATTGCCTCGCCACATAGCCACAGTCCCCAACCAAGCGCGGACTGACTGGCCACCTCGCGACAGTCCCCAACCATGCGCGGACTGCCTCGCCACATAGCCACAGTCCCCAACAAAGCGCGGACTGATTGGCCACCTCGCGACAGTCCCCAACCAAGCGTGGACTGCCTCGCCACATAGCCACAGTCCCCAACAAAGCGCGGACTGACTGGCTACCTCATGACAGTCCCTAACCAAGCACGGACTGCCTCGCCACATAGCCACAGTCCCTAACAAAGCGCGGACTGACTGGCCACCTCGCGACAGTCTCCAACCAAGCGCGGACTGACTCGCCAGAGCAACAAAACTTTTCTTCTCGCCAACCAGTTATCTGAACATCACCCCCGTCACCTCGCGACTCTCGCGTGGGGACTTGGGGACTCAGCACCATGCCTCCTGCACCCAGGTGAAACCTATTCTCGGCATCTCTAGAATAACTCCCCACCCAAGAACTCTCTCGGACTAGGGACTTGGGGACTTGTTAGTACATAGCCAAAATATTTGGCTAAGCCGAGAATACGGTACCATTACCCGATCGAAATAGCCCTGGTGGGCCCTTCACAAACATCCAAAGAAGGAAGGGCCGGTAACAAACCGCTTGCCAAAGTCACTCTAGCGGCAAAACACCTCCAAAAGGGGAGACACTCCAAAGGAGGGCAAAGAGTCCCACATTGGAGACTAAGGCAAAGGTACCCATACTTGCCTTATAAAACAAGCTCAACCCATCATAAAAGGTACACACATCTATATACTGACATATATTCTCTCCCACTTTCATTCCTCTACTTGTACAAGTGCTCAAAGCTAACTTAAGCATCGGAGAGTCGAAGACTGGGCCACCCCAGTCCCGACCCCGTGATGTTGTCATTTGTGCAGGTACCGAGTGAAAGCCCCTCAAGAATTCTACTTCGTTCCGCCCCGCGACTACTTCCCGGCTCGGGACGAAACAGGTAAAAACAATATGTCAGGCCAAAATTCACAGTGCCAATCAAGTATCTGAGTATTCTCTTAACTGCTGCATAGTGTGATTCAGTAGGTGTTTGCATAAATTGACACACAGTGTTAACACTGTAAGCAATGTCAGGTCTTGAAAAAGTCAGATATTGATGACATCCCACAATACTCCTATAATGAGTAACATCTTTAAACAGAGGTCCATCATCTCTAAGTAACTTGGCATAAGGGCTAGAGTGCTGCAACTCTTCTTTCCAGTCATACCTGTTTTAATAAGCACCTCAGAGGCATATTTGGATTGAGAAATGAAAATGCCTCCTAATGGTAAGTATTCAATCTGCAATCCTAAAAAATAGTGTAACAAGCCCAAATCCTTCATTTCAATTTCCAATTGCAGTGCAAACTTTATAACACCAATTTCAGTATCATCATTCCCAGTTAATATGATATCATCAAGATATAACAGTAGGTAAATCATGGTGGATGCAGATGCTTTAACAAAAATTGAGGGGTCAGGATATGAACATTTGAAAACCAAGGATGGAAGGAAGGAGGAGAACCTTTCATTCCAAGCTCTGGGAGCTTGTTTTAATCCATAAAGATATTTTACCAGTTTGCAAACATAGTGAGGATGATAAGGGTCTTCAAAACCTTGTGGTTGAGACATGTAAACTTCTTCCTTTAACACTCCATGTAGGAAGACATTTTTTACATCCATCTGATGAAGTTTCCAGTTAAATTGTGTTGTAAGAGCAAGAAACAGTCTAACTGTGGTGTGTCTAACAATTGGCCTAAAGGTTTCATCATAATCAACACCTTCTTCTTAGCTAAATCCTCTTGCAACCAGTCTAGCTTTATGCCTTGCTATAGAACCATCAACATTTTTCTTCAACTTAAAAATCCATTTACAACTCACTAAGTTTTTATTTTGCTGAGGTGCAACTAGAAACCATGTTCCCTGATGAGTGAGAGCATCAAATTCATCCTGCATTGCTTGTTGCCACTCAGGTACCTGTAGAGCCTGCTTGAACGTGTGTGGTTCTCTATCTGGTGAGACTTTGACAACAATATTGATAGCATGGAACACCTTCTTCTTAAAAATCCCATGTTTGCTTTTGGTTATCATTGGATGATCATTGGCATTCAAATTAGACAAAGGAATGAATGAGGAAATTCTCTCAAAAGATGTTGATGATGGTGGTTGAATGTCCATATAGATGTCTGAAATTGGAATATAAGGCTCATCTGTGTAGGAGACAGGAATTTCAGCACCTCTGATGGAATCAGACTGAGAGGGATATGTATCAATATGATCAATAATCAATGGATCTTCAGTACCAGCAGTATTTAGCAACTCATCTGAAATTACACAATCATCTAAAACAGGAGAGGTACCAGACTGTGGATGATCAGATTGGTGATCTTCTGGAAACACAGGTTGTTGAAAAGTGATAGGAGCAGGTGAGATTTGATCTTGGACAAGGAGAGGCCTTAATGAAGGTGTGTGTGATTCATGTTGCACTGTAGATGGAAGAGAGCAAGGGGCTGAAAAGAACTGAGTCACCTATTCAACATTATCAGAAGAAGAAATAGAATTTTTCTGATAGTAAAAATTTTTCTCATCAAAAATGACATTCCTGGAAATAATGGTTTTCTTAGACTCAGGATTATAATAGATAAACCCTTTGTAACCCAAGCCATAGCCAAGAAACACACAGGGAGCAGTTTTGGGTTGCAGCTTATTTGAGTTATATGGTTTCAGCAGTGGGTAGCAGGTAGCACCAAAAACTCTAATATGAACAATGACATGAATTTTTTGGAAAAGAGCCTCAAAAGCTGATTTCATGGACATATTTGAGCTAGGCATCCTTTTAATCAAATAAATAGCAGCAACACAGGCATGGTACCAAAAAATCACAGGAAGATGGGCATGGTGCAATAAAGTAAAGAAATGCAGGAAGAGCTTGAATGTCTACACCATGCTGAAGCTCTGATACATGATAGGATTCTAGGAATCATGGATTATTGAATGAAAGAGTAGAACTTAAAAGGAAAAACGTAGGAAGAGCTTGAATGTCTACATCTTGCATTGGATTGATAGTGAACAATTACATCTCATTCAATATATAAGGTAGGGATTAATAAGAAAAAACTAAACTAGCCTTATACTCTTAACACCGTTAATTGCACAAATTGCAAGCGAAAACGGTTTTGTGTGTCTTGCATTCAGAAGTGGTAAGGGTTTTGTTTTATCAGCTCTTTGGTTCTTTCACACTTAGTAACTTGTAAGTTTGTTGCACATTTGCTGGACTAGCCACTTTTGTTGGATGGAGGTTAAATCGGTACAATACAATGCATGATGCATGTGGAATTAGTTTGTGTAAGTATATACATTTTCCATTTTGGAAATGGGGCTTGGAACATAGCCCAACTTGGAGGCTCAGCGCCACAGCCGAATATATAGGGTTCTTTTGATGATGATATACTTGATGTCAATTTTTTAAGCTATTTTGTTTTTTTTTCCCCCCCCTATGGATGGTTATATACTTAATGTTAATTTTTGTGTTGTGTAGGTATCCCCAGATGTCAGAGGAGACTATTGCTGACGCTTGTCCTGTATGCGTTGGAAATTGCAATTGCAAAGCGTGCTTGCTTTTGGAAGGAAATAATGATGTGAGCTTGTCCTTCTCTGCGCTATCATCTCCTGGATTTTGCTAATGGAACCCATTTATTTGCTCTTTATTTGAGTGATGTTTGATCTAGTTTATGATTTTTCCTGTAGATTTTGAATAGCAAGCATGAATTGCATGTTAGCAAAGATGAAGAAGTGGAGCACTCTAAGTATTTGCTTGAAGCACCTGCTTCCATTCTTGAAGAGATTTAATGATGCACAAGTTATTGAGATGGAGATGGAGGCTAGGAGACAAGGTATATTCTATCTTTGATGTTAAGTTGGAACTAGTTAGATGTAGAGGGTTTGGGAAAAGATAGTTGGGTCCAGGTTAAGTTTGGTCATATCAATGTCTCAAAAACTCAACGATGAGGTGAAAGATTTTGTTTGTTTATTGGTTCATCAGTTTTCTTGAATTCAAACTGTATAAAAGTCGAGCAGTAAAAGCAGTTGCTCGGTTCTCTTTGAGCATCTTTAATCTATCAATTTAAGGACCATCCTTTTAGCCTAATTATTCTTGACTGGAGGGGTTTTGTAGTTTGTGTACTGGGTTTTGCTGGTATATTGATTCATGTGTCTTATCTGGCATTTCTTAAAAATATGTGTATCAAAAAATTTCATAAAACTGACTAGCATGTGTTTATCATCTTCTCCATCTAATACCTAGCACGCAATTTCCATGCAAGCTCTTGTTTTAGATTAATTTTCCTTTGCTATGTTCAAATGGGACAGGGAAATATCTATCGGATCTAAAAATACAAAGGTCGGACAGCTCTCCGAATGATCGAGTGTACTGGTAGAGCCTTTATCAGAAGTTTATTGTGTTATAAATTTGTTCCTTGTGTACTTATTGAGTAGTGACTATCAACCATTTTATGCTTTCTTTTTCAGCGACAACTGCAATACATCTATCATTAATTTCCACAGAAGCTATCCTATATGTTCATATGACCTTTGCCTTATCTGCTCCCGGGAGATTCGGGAGGGAAACCTGCAAGGATGTGCAGAGGAAGTGGTTGATGAGTATATTAATCGAGGTCTAGACTATTTACATGGTGGAATAGGAAACTTAATCAAAAAGCCTTCTGAAACTAAACTCAAGTGTTGTGCAAGGTCAACATCTAAGTGGAAAGTAAACAAAGATCAAAGTATTCTTTGCCCCGCAAAAGACATGGACGGCTGTGCTTGTAGTGTTCCAGAACTCAGATGCATATTTTCTGAAAACCACATTACAGAGTTGGTAGAAAAGGCAGAACAAATTGCAGAAACTACAAAACTTATACATGCAACTCGACCTTCTGCACAGAAGTTTTCATGGTTCAACTCTGCAGGTGGTGCTGACTCAAGAAGCACTGAATTGAGGAAAGCAGCTTCTCGAGAGGATTCAGACGACAACTACTTGAACTGTCCAAGGGGCAGAAATAACCAAGATGAAGACTTTAAGGATTTTGGTTGTCATTGGATCCGGGGTGAGCCTGTGATTGTGGGCAATGTGCTTGAAACTGCGACAGGTTTAAGTTGGGAATCATTTGTTATGTGGCGTGCTTGTCGTCAGATCCAAAATACAGGGCATGGTAGACATGTGGAATTTAAGGCCATTGATTGCTTGGATTGGTGCAAGGTTAGTTGTTCTGACTAAAGTAGTGATGGAACTTTGTGGTTATTCAATTTATCAGTGTTTGTTATGATGCTTTCAACTGTTTCACTTTGTAAATTTTTAGTTTGAGGATTTTAAGAAGTTTCTGTGCATATGTTGTTCAAGAAGAAGCATCATTCTTCATTCTTTTCCAATTTATGTCATCCTGATTCCTGATACATTAATTACTCTTAGGGGAAATTTGAAGAGTAATTGATAAGAATATTTTTGCTTACATTTCATTGATACAGTACTGCTATATATACAAGAATTCAGAAGTGGATTTTAAGAAGTTTCTGTGCATATGTTGTCAAAGAAGAAGCATCATTCTTCATTCTTTTCCAATTTATGTCATCCTGATTCCTGATACATTAATTACTCTTAGGGGAAATTTGAAGAGTAATTGATAAGAATATTTTTGCTTACATTTCATTGATACAGTACTGCTATATATACAAGAATTAGGATCATTTTGATTTGTTGTTGATGACTTGATTTTGATTTGCGCTTTCAATCTTGAATGAAATGCAGCTAGATATCAATATCGTCCAATTTTTTAACGGATACTTGGAGGGCCAGTTTGATGGGAAAATGTGGCCGCGAATTCTGAAACTCAACGATTGTTCCCTGGATGATTATCTGGAGAAGCGCCTTCCTTGTCATTTGTGCTGAGTTTATTTGTTGCTTGCCATTTAAGGAATACACCCATCCTAGCAGTGGCTCTCTGAACCTTGCTGTAAAATTGCCTCCGGAGTGTGTAAAGCCAGACATTGGACCAAAGATGTACATTGCTTATGGTGTGTCCCAGGAGCTTGGACGTGGAGATTCAGTAACTAAGCTTCACTGTGATTCGTGTGATGTGGTATGTTTTTCTGTTTTGCATTTACTGGTTTTTCTTTGGCTGGGTGGAGGTTCAGTGGGTCAGCATATAGCTGTGTTTTATTGCGCATATGATCTCTTGTTTGATTTATGTAGCGACGCTTAATGGCATCTCAGTCAATTGCAATTTCTTGTCTGATCACTCCTCTGATGGGATGATAAGTAAATTAAATTGATCTGATGTGTGATTATGTTTAGTGATGTGTTGGCTTGGATATTCTGGTTGGTATACCAATTATGTTGAGGTCGCCTATGGTATGCTGATGTATACCATACATTCATGTTGCAACTAATTTAACCAAATTTACAATTTAATTTAACCAAATTTACAATATTGACAACAAAGTTACACGTCGACAACGATTTGTTTATAAACTTGTAAAATTGTTGCAAGTTTATAAACAAATGACTCTGTTATCCACAGTGACAACAAATTTGTTGTCATGTCGGTAAATGTGGATATCACATACATGGAGGTATCTAAGAATTTCTCAACTTCTTGATTTAGGTCTACCAATTTCTGAACTCTGGACTTATATCTCATATGCTGTACAATTTGGTAAATGCATCTTGTTAGACTTTCCATTCTGTGTGTTGGTATTGTTAGAGGTTGAACAGTTCTATAAAACTCCAACACCATGAGAGTAACTATCCTAAACTTCGGACATGAGAGCTTTGGATACACCCAATGAATGAATTTATAAGACCTGTAAGCTTAATTTTTGTGATTTAGATAAAAAAGAAACATATTGAAGGTTCAGTATATAAAAATAAAAATAAAGGGTTGGGTGGTGTATAAAACATGTATCTATTCAGTATCGTGAGGTCAATAGGGTATATTGACTTGGATAAACTTCAGTTTAAAGTCATTCTCTCCTTGTTCACAGGACAGTTAGACATCGGTCAGACACTTGTCTGGTTCAGATACTGCTAACTAAGAAAGCTGCATAGGATTCATATTCTAGCCAGTATTTTTCTTTTCTTTTTGAGATATCTTACCCACTTAAAAAAGTAATTGTTAATTCCTTCATTTTATTGTACTTTTTGATAAGAATCAGTGCAGAACACCAAGTTCTAGCTTCTTTTTTTCCCTCGTCTGCATAGGTGATTGTTTTGACACATACTGCCGAAGTGACAATCACTGCTGAGCAACTTTGTACTATAGAAGAGTTGAAAAAAAATCACATTGAACAAGACCGAAGGGAAATGTTTGGAAATTATGATACTGTGGATGACAATGTTGATAGTAAGGAGTCTGGCAGTGGGTCTTGTGTCAGAACTGCAAAGGATAAACAATGTTGTACTAAAGTTAAGGATCAAAACAAGTTTGCAACTTTTCAAGAAAAGACTAACGCGGTTGTTCAAACTGATAGTTGGAATGGTGGGATTTTTTCAAAGGAATCCATGTCTGAAAAGAATGCAGAGGGAGGTGCTTTATGGGATATTTTTTTACTACAGGATATTCCTAAGCTGTAGGAATATCTGTTAAAACATTACAAGGAATTCAGGCTCATATTTGCACAATACATGCTTAGTCGTAGAAGAGTACTTTTCTCAAAAAAAAAAAAAAAAAAGAAAAAAAAAGTCATAAAAGAGTACAGATTCATACACTCACTCAACTACTATAACTCAATGTTTCTTTCCAATCTGGTTCATGGGCATCTATCACGGCCACCTTGTTGTATACTATATAGTTCAAGAACTTGTTTAATTTACGATGTTTGTGTTTGGCTTAGGTACAGTGGTGCATCTACCTAACTTTACTCTAACCATTTAGCATGATTTCGTTACTGTCTGCTTCTGGTCTTAGTTCAAACAACCTACTTGAAAAAGAATTCTCATGATTGAATTTCATGTCATTCCAGGGTGCCACATTGACACACATAATAGACCACTATTCATTTTGAAGGCTTTCAATGTTTTGAATGCCTTCAAAAACCATGTTTGTAAGAAATTATTTGTATTTTGGGGATTGGAGGTTACACTTGTTCTTCTCCTTTGAGGAAGTGATTAACCGAAGTCTTTTCTTTTCATCTATACTGATGTTTTCTCATCTATTTGAGGTCATTTATTGCCAGAATATTGTATGATCAGCTTAGAGGATGTTTGTTGGAGCAATCATGGACTATTTCAGATGCTTGCTTATATAACCTTTGGTTCAGAACGCTGTACATTGATTATAGTCGACTGACTGAATTGGCAAATATCGTGAGTTTGTTATTTGGAAGAGAATAAAACATTCCTCAGATTGTATGAACTTTTTACTTTGTAGTCGCAAGATTTTATCCAATTTGATCTAGTATCTAAAGAAGAAAAGTAGCCTTTCTCTGTATATCTTTTATTAATTGTTTATTTGAAAACCTGAACATGCATTACCTATTCATATGATATATTTCTTCTCTGTAGGTTACTCATCCCATACATGATCAGACCTTTTATCTGACTTTGGAGCACAAGAGGAAGCTGAAGGAGGAATATATGGTTGGATCATTTATACATATATGAAGAACTGTAGAGTATAATCAAAATTTGTGATGCATCTGGAACTGTGGGTTTTGAATTACATATACTATGTTGTTTTTCTGGCTGATGAGAATTGAGCCATGGATATTTATCCAGAAACTAGGAGATGCTGTCTTCATTCCTGCAGGATGTCCACACCAAGTTAGAAACTTAAAGGTGACTAGTATTGGAGAAAGATAACTTTAATCTTTGCATAGATTTGTAGCTGTTCTATCATTTTCTGCAAGCTAATTAATTAATGTTTTTTTTTTGTTTGTAGTTAACAATATATATGTTCAATTTTATTATTACAAGCTGTATATATGTTTTACTAAGCATCTTGAGATAGACACTTATTCGAAGAGAAGCTGGTGACTGAACTTGGATGACTTTTTCTTTGTGGTAAGTAATGACCAGTCAGCAGATGTCCATGAAAAAAGCAGTTCTGAACTTAGGTGTAATTTCTTTTAGTTACTGGGATAATAGTAGTTGCTTTTGTTACAGCTTGTAACCAGATTTAGTCACAAAATACCTCCTAATTGAGAATAATATGATACACAATTATTGCGACCGTATTTTCTACAGTTATCATCAAATGCATGAGCTTTCTGGATGTGTCTTATTTCCCATCGTCAATGTTCTTTTAAGTTTCATGGGAACTTTGTCCTCCATTTAAAATTAGAAAGAAGAAAGAAAATAGTAGTATCTTGGGGATTTGTTGTGGGTTTACTTCTCGTAGGCTCTCTCTCATGTGAATCCATATTTCCTAATTTTTTTTATCACTTTTTAATTTTGAGAATACAGTAAATAAATACCCTACATCTCACATCTCAGAATCAAAGTGGCTGATGGAATGATGGTCAATGTTTTTTTTTTTTAATTTGTTCCTGTTTTATGAATTTGGTGAGTATTGATTGCTTCTTTTCCATATATCAGATGTACATAAATCTCGATCACCCCTTTTTTTTTTATCCCAGTAAAGTTGATGTGGACTTTGTGTCACCTGAAAATGTTGGTGAGTGCTTCCGTTTGACAGATGAACTCCGCACACTACCACAAAATCATAGTGCTAAAGTGGATAAGTTGCAGGTATATCATATTGTCTACCTTTCTCATAGGCTGCTAATGCAGATTCACAATTTTCGGCGTAAATCTCTTGTAGACATATAGTTGGCAAAACACACTGTATCCATAGCTTTAATTTTAGTGGGATGAGTAGTAGTTTCTTAATCTTCTGGGCCATTATAAATTTATAATGGTTCAGTCATGTCTACAGAAGCTGCTCCTTTTAAGCAAGAATTATTTGGGAAATGGTTTTGCTGTGAAAGGCTTATACATCTCTCTTCTTGAAATAGGTAAAGAAAATGACTGTTCATGCAGTCAGTAATGCTATGAAGATTTTGATTCAGAATGCAAGGTTAGTCAAGTAATTGGAAATATGTAGCAATCATAATATTGCAAAAATTCTATAAGCTATATAGTTTAATGTTTGTTGTGTTTCATATATTCAAATAAAAAGCTCTATATATGATATCATAAATCAAAACAACCTGTCAAGTTGTTTGCCATGTTTCTAGACTGAAAGCAGTGGCATGTTGATTTAGCTAAATATTGAATGTTCCTCCTTGTTATTGTTATATAAAGCACTTCCTATAACTCCTTAGACGTTCCATATGGGCAAGCCCTTGTGACTGAGAGTACACAGTTTTGGCTAGATCTATAATATTTGATGGAAAAGAATCTAAATATAGAGTTCATTAGTAATATACCATTTTTACTGACATTATGCTTTTTTACCCAAGAAAGAAAAATCTGGAAATAGGTTTAGTTCTGACTCGTTTCATTGGATTCTCCTGTCTGAATTGTATGTTCCAGGTCGAGTAGTGCCGAAGATACTGAAGGACAACTGCAAAAAGGAAAGCAAGAAGAAGAAAATGTCCATGTTATTGAGAAGCCTTCACAGCTTCGTTTTGAACAAGATAGCATCGAAAATGTATGGAGAGATGTAGAAGATGGAGGACACCAAGAAGGATGGGATGATAACGCCCAAGTTTTTGACAAGCAGCCATCAGAATCCTCATGTGCCACACAACCCTTTGATGAACAAAGTAGGATTTTGCATGCATGGAGAGAGGACACAGTTGAAGAACAGCCACAAGAAGGAAGAGGGGAAGAGGACAGTGTCCAACTTATTGGGTGTTGTAACAAATATAAGAAAGAACACAGATTTACGTGGTTCACTAACGATGTGTTAGCTACGTCCACGGGCAGAAGGAGAACAGTTTTATTATCTTGAGGAAATACAGAACTGCGCACAGAATACAATTAGGGTTTGACGTTTATATACTAAACCCTAAGCCCGATATACTAAGCCCAACAGGAAACCATAGCCCAGCATAACAGGGATTCCCGGTCAGCGAGATCCCCGAATAGCTGGTACTCCCGGATGGCTGGTTCAAGGCATATATTAACAAATCTCCACCTTGACTTGAATCCTCTCACAAATAACAGATGTACCAGATGCACCACAGTAATGCCAGATGTACCAGATAACTCCTCTGCCTCAGATGTTGCCCCCAAAGGGCAACTAACAGCTTGTAACATTTAGCAAGTCCAAACAATGTTGGAACTTGCTGTGTGGAACCGGCTTGGTGAACATATCAGCGGGATTACCAGCAGTACCCACTTTCTTCACCTTAATTATGTTCTCATTTCTCAGAAAATGATACCTGACATCAATGTGCTTAGTCCTCTCATGATGAACCTGATCCTTTGCTAAACATATTGCACTCAAACTGTCACAATATACTATAGCCTGATCATGATGCAAACCAAGACTATTGACCAGTCCCTTCAACCATATTCCTTCCTTGGCAGTTGCTGTCAAAGCCATGTACTCTGCTTCAGTAGTAGACAAAATCACAGTAGGCTGCAAAGTAGCTTTCCAACTAACAACAGAACCACCAAGGGTAAAGACATAACCGGTCATAGATCTCCTAGTGTCAACATCTCCAGCATAATCGCTATTTGAATAGCCTGTTACTAAACACTTTGTATCACCTCCATAAATGAGACCAACATCAGACGTACCTTTGAGATACCGAAAAATTCTCTTCACGGCTTGCCAATGCTCCTTTCCGGGATCACCCATAAACCTGCTGACAACACTAACAGCATGTGCAAGATCAGGCCTAGTGCAAACCATAGCATACATCAAGCTTCCTACTGCACTTGCATAGGGAACTCGAGACATGTATTCCTTCTCCTCAGCAGATTTAGGTGCAAACGCAGTAGACAAATAAATATTTGCAGCACTTGGAGTATCTATAGATTTTGATGTAGACATACCAAACCTGGACAGTATTTTCTGGATGTAGCCTTTCTGTGATAAGAAAAGCTTCTTCTGACTTCTATCCCTGTAGATCTCCATTCCCAAAAATTTTCGGGCTGCTCCCAAATCCTTCATCTCAAACTCTGCACTGAGGAGACCCTTCAACTTCTGAATATCTGACTTGTTTTCTGCAGCTATCAACATATCATCTACATACAGAACTAGATAAATGAGAGAACTATTTGTTACCTTGTTGTAATAGACACAACAATCATACGGACTCCTGATGTAGCCTATCTCGATCATATAGCTATCAAACCTGTTGTACCACTGTCTAGGGGACTGCTTTAGTCCATACAAGGACTTCTTCAACTTGCAAACATAGTCTTCTTTTCCAGGAACTTTGAAACCATCTCGCTGAGTCATGTATATCTCTTCTTCCAATTCTCCATGTAGAAAAGCTGTCTTCACATCTAGTTGTTCAAGCTCCAGATTCTGATGTGCAACTATGGCTAGTAACACCCTGATAGAAGTATGTCTGACCACTGGCGAGAAAATCTCATTGTAGTCTACTCCCTCTTTCTGATGGAACCCTCTTGCAACTACTCTAGCTTTATACTTAATACCCTCAGCAGGTGACAACCCTTCTTTCTTCTTGAAAACCCATTTACAAGTAATGATCTTTCTCCCCTGATCGGGTCATTTGGTCAATTCCCAAGTCTGATTTTTCTGAAGTGACTCCATCTCATCTCCCATTGCTGCAAGCCATTGGGTTGACTATGTACATGTAACGGCTTCCTTGTAGGTGGATGGCTCGTGGGGATCCACCTTTTCAGCA
Organism: Fragaria x ananassa; assembly: GCA_034370585.1. Classification (NCBI taxonomy): domain Eukaryota; kingdom Viridiplantae; phylum Streptophyta; class Magnoliopsida; order Rosales; family Rosaceae; genus Fragaria; species Fragaria x ananassa. The sequence goes on along the minus strand of CP139750.1, from coordinate 9,507,299 downwards.
ACCTGTAGTGAATAGGCCACCATTTCCTCAAACCCATACCTCGTGGGAGCTTTCCCAAAGTTTGCTCTCCTAGGTCGCTCATGAGCCAAACTATGCTGATTAGCTACCATTGGTTCTGTTTCTGAATGTAAGTGTTGATCTTCTTGTTGTGATGCACTCTCATCTTCAACGACTTGTTGCTCCACCTGTCTCTCAATACTACAATTTCCTGATACAACAATAGACTTCACAGTAGGGTTAAACATAGAATTTTCGTCAAATACTACGTTTCTACTAAGTATAACCCTCTTTTCAGATGGAGACCAGATTCTGTAACCTTTAACCCCATCCCCATAGCCTACAAACACTCCCTTTTTAGCTCTTGGTTCTAACTTACCCTCACTTACATGATAATAAGCAGTACACCCAAAAACCCTCAGATTGGAGTAATCAGCAGACTTACTAGACCACATCTCATAAGGAGTTTTGAGATGTATACCTGTGTGAGGTCCACGATTTATCAGATAACATGCAGTACTCACCGCTTTTGCCCAGAACCTTCTTTCTAATCCAGCATTAGAGAGCATGCACCTAGCTCTCTCCAGAAGTGTCTGATTCATACGTTCTGCTACACCATTTTGCTGTGGTGTATTCCGGACTGTATGATGCCTTGCAATACCTTCAGTTTTGCACAACTCATCAAATTCAGCAGAACAGAATTCTAGACCATTATCAGTTCGCAGCCTCTTGATCTTCTTCCCTGTTTAATTTTCCACTAATGCCTTCCAATGCTTGAAGTTCTTGAAAGCGTCATTTTTATGCTTCATCACAAACACCCAAGTCATTCTTGAGTAGTCATCAATCATAGACACAAAATATATGTGACCTCCCAAAGAATCAACACGAGAAGGACCCCAACAATCAGAATGGATATAATCAAGCGTGCCTTTAGTTCTATAAATTGCTTTAGGAAATTTTCTGCGATGTAGCTTCCCAAAGATACAATGTTCACAGAAACCAAGATCCTTGGCCTTGTGGCCACCAAGAAGATCATGCTGTGACAGAATTTGCATCCCTCTTTCACTCATATGACCGAGCCTCATGTGCCATAGCTTGGTCATATCATTCTTGCGAACCTCCGATTATGCAACAGCAGCGGAACCTGACAACGTAGAACCTTGCAGAAAATACAACGTACCCCGCTTGACACCTTTCAGAACCACATTGAAACCCTTGTAGACATTTAGAACTCCACATGAGCCTTTGTACCTGAACCCTTTGCTGTCTAGTAGACCCAAAGAAATCAGATTCTTCGTCATGCGTGGAGCATGCCTAACATCATTCAATGTACAAAATTTACCATCATGTGTCCGTATTTTGATTGAGCCTATTCCAACCACCTTGCATGCAGAACTGTCAGCCATAGAAATATTGCCTCCATCTATCTGCTCATAGGTTGAAAACCACTCTCTGCGCGGACATATATGATAAGATGCCCCGGTATCCAGAATCCACACATCCCTGTGATGTGTGTGTGCATCTGCAACCAAGGCCAAATCTTCTTCAGAATTGGTGTCAACTTCTGCTACAACAGCAGTACCTGATGCTTTCCCATGCTGCTTCTTCTTCTTTGGACATTCGGTTTTCCAATGTCCCTTCTCTTTACAGTAGTTACAGACATCATTAGCTTTGGAACCCTTTGAAACTGGTTTCTTGAATTTCTTCTTCCCCGAGCTTCCCTGTCCCATACTTCCACTGGCTACCAACCCCGCAGCCTGACTGTCTGAACTTGAACCGGTCGCCTTATGACGCATCTCTTTAGTATGAAGAGATGATCTAACCTCCTCCAGAGTCACAGTATCTCTCCCACCAATAAAAGAATCCACAAAATTCTCATACGACAAGGGTAGAGATACCAGCAGAATTAGGGCAGCATCTTCATCTTCGACTTTAACATCAATGTTACACAACTCTAATAGAATTGTGTTTAACTGATCTAAGTGATCTCTTAGAGTCGTGCCCTCTTCCATTCGCAGACTGAACAGACGTCGCTTTAGAAGCAACTTGTTGGTTAAAGAATTCGTCATGTATAGACTCTCAAGTTTCAACCACAAACCAGCCGCAGTTACCTCCTCTGCGACCTCGGTGATTATATCATCTGCAAGACACAGCAAAATTGTCGAGTGTGCCTTCTCTTCCAGACTGACCATCTCAGCGTTTTCTGGATCCCCCGACTTCTTCACAAGCGGTGCCCACATCCCTTGTTGTTTTAACAAGGCTCGCATCTTGATCTGCCATAAACTGAGTCTGTTCCTCCCCGTGAATTTATCGATCTTCACGTTTAAACCAGACATCTTTCTTCTGTCCCAGAATTCGAACTCCCCCTGGAGCTCTGATACCAATTTGTTGTAACAAATATAAGAAAGAACACAGATTTACGTGGTTCACTAACGATGTGTTAGCTACGTCCACGGGCACAAGGAGAACAGTTTTATTATCTTGAGGAAATACAGAACTGCGCACAGAATACAATTAGGGTTTGACGTTTATATACTAAACCCTAAGCCCGATATACTAAGCCCAACAGGAAACCATAGCCCAGTGAGATCCCCGAATAGCTGGTACTCCCGGATGGCTGGTTCAAGACATATATTAACATTGGGGACCAGCATTCACAGCCTCCTGTGAAGGAATGTAGCATTGTACATGTGCAGGGAGAGGTAGAAACTGCAGGAGACCAAGACGGGTTCGATAATACTGTTAAAACTGTTGACATGCAGTTATCACAGTCCTGCTGTCCTTTATCACCCATAATTGAAAGACATAGCATTGTGCATGCATGGAGAGAGGTAGAAGGTGGAATGCAACAGCAAGAAGGAAGGGGAGAAGAGGAAGTGGTCCAAGTTATTGAGCAGCCTTCACCAGGGCCGGTCCAATGTTTTGAAGGACCCGGTGCGAGAAAAAAATTGGGGCCCTTTGTTTTGTGTTGAGAAAAAAAAAACTTAAAAGAACACTGATTATATATATTAACGACGTAAAAAAAATAATTCACTAATAAAAGAAGAAACAACATATACAATTAGCTATGAAAAATTGAATAGAGTTTTTTTTTAATTTCACGACTAAACCTAATAGAAGAAGGAAAAAAAAATAAAAAAACAGCAGGGAGCCTCGCTCGAACTACTGACATGCTTGCCGCATCAAACAAAAATGCCCTTTAACCCAACTCAACCAGGCACCCAGTTTGTTAACAAAGATAAATTATTATATATATAGAGGGGGGATCGAGAGCGCACGTCCGCGAAATAGCTAAAGTGCGGAGGAGACAGGTGTCGCGCACACAATTTACTTCACTTTTTAGTGGGTCCCACACTCCCACCCACATCTTCTCCTCTATTTTTCGTCTGAAACATGACTCTTTTCTCATCAGTCTTCAAAGTTTAAATCCAGAAACATGAACCAACTATAATTATTCTTTCACTTCTCATGCATCTTTCTTACAAATCCCCGCAATAGAAAACAAACAAATCAGACTTGATCAAAGACATAGCTACAAAACTTGATATGTCAACCATGGATGATGGATCTCAATCATCTCATGTCAATATTAATAATACTTATGATCTCGTGTTCTTTATTTCTTCATATTCTGATCTTGGTTTTAAGAACTCATCCCTTGGATGATTTGAAGCTTCCCAATGATCACCCAAGGGAACGGAGTCCATATGGAAGCCACCTTGAACAAACTTGGTCTTTGAACGGACTCGCGTCGGCGGCGGTGACGACGGCTAACCCTTGGACTCAGCAATTGAACTCACCAATTTCATATCATATATTCATGCTCTGCAGTCTTCATATGATTTGAGAATTGAACAAAGATTGAACTTAACACCACCAACAGTAAACTCGGAAACATATAATCCAAAGTTATCAACTCCTCCAATCTTAACTAAAACAGAAAATCAAATATACCATCTTGTGGAGCTCAACGAGTAGATGAAGAATGATGGCTGAAACAAAACCAAATCTCGTCGGAAAAGATGGAGACTTGCCGAAAAACCCAGAATCTTTCCTCTCTTCAATTATCTCAAATTACTTGTCGTCTCAGTAAACCAATAACATAGACAGACTTCTGACATCAAGAGGAAGCTACCAGCACCGATCTTGATTGCTGCCGTGGCCGGAATCGGAAAACCCATTAGAAACCCATTGTAAAAAAAATGATGCCGATAGGGGAAGAGAGCAGCAGCTTCTTCGAAGTGAAGTTGGGTTTAAATATACACTTGAGTTCTTGGTTTTTTTGGTTTGATTGACCAGAGTTCCTGGGTCTAAAGATAAAGAGATAAGAGAGAATGAGAGAATGAGAGAAGAGAGTATGTTCCCATTGTTTCAGACGAAAAATAGAGAAGGAGAAGATGTGGGTGCCCACTAGAAAGTGAAGCAAATTATGTGCGCGACACCTGTACCTCCGCACTTTAGCTATTTCGCGGACGTGCGCTCTCGATCCCCCCTGTATATATATATATAAACTTCCACGGGACAAAAAAAAAAAAAGGGGCCCCTTGCCGGCCGGGGGCCCTGTGCGGCGGCGCCGCCTTGACCGCCCCAGGGCCGGCTCTGGCCTTCACAATCTTCAGAACCTGTACAACGTACTGTTGATCTTGGAATAGTGGTGCAGCGCCTTGATGACCTTGTGGAGCGGTTTACACATCTTGAACAGATGACGGAAGCAAGAGATAGAACAAGGAGTTCTGAATTTCAGTTCTTATGTTCGGAGTTCTTTACTCTATCATTGCATCTTGGTTATGCAGCTAATGCAAGCAAGCCTCCCATTCCACCATCACAAGACTCGACCACTAAAAGTCTAAAAGATCAGTCAGCAGAAGGTCTTTAGGCTCTTTGTTTTTCATCTTGGATCATCATTGTATGCATGTTTCATTTTTTGGCATGTTCGTTGCTCATCAGCTTTATTGTCTCGTGATGATCATGGTAGATTTTGGAATCGAATTCTCATTGTCTGCTGTAAATCACATTAAGATTTTAAGTTCCCGACCCAATCTATTCCCCTGCTTTGATTTTATGGTAGATTAATATCGTGATTATGATTCTGCTCTGTCAGGTTCTCAAGGTCGACTACTAATTGTGAGTTTGTGACAGAACTCAATTCGGAGAACTGAAGAAGATTTTGGAGTTTGAATAATAGAATTTATGACAGGCTTGAAGCTTCTTTATCTTCTTTTTTGGTCTGAGAACTGAAGGCTGTTAGTTTCTTACAATGTAACTGATCAATTATAGTTCTTTAATATACTCAACTACAGACTTCAGTAGTTTAATCTCCTAAGTTAGTCCCTCTCTGATGAGGAAGCTTATCCTAGTAAAGATGGAGGAACGGGTAACGTGATCAATTTGCTGCTTGGTTCCCTTTCACTCTATCAAATGGAAACTCGATGATAGCGAATGTAACAAGCTGCACACAAAATCCCGAAGGAAGCACTAGCTATCTGCATGTACATAGAAAATGTCAGAAGGCTTTATTTGCTTACTTGACCTTTATATCTTTTGAATTATTGAATTACATTCTTTGATAAAATGATAAATAAAAGATTGAAGACTATGAGAAAATTCAAAAGAGGTCCCAAGAGAATTATATTTTAGACATATTTACCTCAAATCATTTGATCCAATGTCCCCTTAGAAAGATGAGTAATTGAATTCTTTAGACCTTGCAATAATATTCATGACTTCATAAACACACAACTGATTTGGTATTCCACACACTACAAAAGGCAAGACCAAGAAAAGATTAATAATCAAAGACACTTATCCTCCTCTTACTTTACCAAGCTTCTAAAGTCCTTCCCCAATTATATACAATGCTATTGCCAAATTGAGTAAGATACTTCTGAAACAAGGCAAAAGTAACTAAAGGAAATAAACTATCCTCAATCTTCACACTAGAATCATCATTTGAGGGAACTTTGATAAAGTATTCCCTACTTGAAATTCCTAGTTCATTTTGGATACCAATTCTTGTGGTTCAACTAGATTTTCTTTCATGCATTAGTGTCATCAGTAGTTCCCTATATTGGCTTAGCTAGTCTCTCTCTCTCTCTCTCTCTCTCTCTCTCTCTCTCTCTCTCTCTCACTCTCTCTCTCTCTCTATCTCTGGGGTTCGAGTCGTTGGGAGAATGATGAATAACTACCAGTGTCCCTCTTTCTTGTTCATAACAAGAGAGCTGAGATGTTGTCACTTTCTGGGGTATGACAGATTTTTGGACTGGAGCAAAGAAATGGAAATCTCGAGGGGTTCACTATATAATGTAGGACAAAAAGTGCGGTCCATGCACTATGATCAGTATAGTCATGCCCCTTTGGAAATGAACATTCATCAATTATTGTGACAAGTCCCTGCGACAATAAGAAGCAATTATTTTTCCATAGCAAGTTCGTGATATGTATATGATTGTTGTTACTAAAGGTATGTTGATCTTTCAGCAAAATAATTGATGGAAGACAAACATGTTACTGACTGTGTTGTTGTTGTTGGATCGTCTCCAACAATTGTTTCCCACCGCAGACCAAAGTAGATCCAATTCTCCCTAAACATTATGCAAACTATGAACCTCTCTATTCTAATACAGTGAAATTCAAAATGATCGATGAGTCCCTCTCCTTAGATTGTTTTTCTCAAATTGTGGTTCAAATTAATCGAGCTGACACATTTTCATCTCATATAAGGAATCCAAATGCATTATTGAGAACAAGGCTTGCTCCTCAAGATGTACCTAGAAGGTCAATTTTGGTTCCACGTACTACATGTCGATCATAAGTTGGTCAAGTTTTATTGGTGATTATATTTGCTATATGTAGTTGGAAACTTGAATGAAAATCCTCGAGCAAACACACATCATGACGCTCTACCTGTCAATTTTGATCAAATGTCTCAACAGTCCCACACCTTTAAATATGAAGGAAAGAAAAGAGAGGAGAAGACTTCATTGTCATATATGATTTTGGTCCAGTAGTGCAAATGTGCAATACACACAACAGAGAGAATACAGATCGATGATGGTGAAGAACACAATCCAACTAAGAAACCCTAGCCCTTTTGACATTTTGCTTTGCTTCTCTTACCTGTTTCATTTGGGAAAGGCGACAAAGGAAAATGATTTACGGTCGATCCCCAGCTAGTATATGAAATACGAACATTGCTATAATATACTACTCGATACCAAATTCCCAATCCGATTCAATCTAACTCAAAGACTACATACGTCAATTGCTACTCCTATCTAGTACATAGATCGAGCAGGTAATTAATGAGTCGAAGCTAGTTTGCTTTATTTTCTGTAGAGGTTTCGGCTTTGTCCTCTTTTTGTTGTATCTCTTTTTTCTTTAATAACACTAGCCTTCTATTGGTGCACCATGTCACAAAATCACCTCTAAAATTAATGAGTGTTTAAGGAAATTATATTTCCGTCATTCTGTTATGTGTCTTGCCCTAATACACATATGATTGGTTAATCCAGTTTTCTTATTAGAATAGATTACAATTGATAAAACTTCTAGATTCTTCGCGAGACTATGTAATGCCTATAAATAGATATTTCTATCAATGAATGAGTAGACCGTTATTCTCGTTATCTCTCCTTTAACAATGAGTAGTTAATTTTCATTTCTCAATTTATATATATTTTCGATAAAAATGACAAACTTGTATCCCATTTTTCACGTTTATCTATCTGTTTTTGTAAGTGCAATTATCAAACTTGTAATCTCACTTTTTATCAACTATCCACGTTTTTCTCTTCCCAATTATCTCTTTATTTTATTTTTTATCTTGTTATTTATCATAGTAACACTTGTTCTTAATAATCTAAATTAACTTAATAGAGGTAAAATTAACAAAACATAATTTAGTAATTTAAAGATTGCTCGTAGAGATGAGCGGTAAGGAGGTTTAATCACTTTAATGTCTTTCCTATCTCTCGTTTTGAGCAAAGAAAAAAAAATTAGTCAAAGGTTGCTAATGAGTCTCGTGATATAGGGATCGTTACCTGTTTTGCCAACTCCAAACTATCGAAGAGATTGATCTTTATATCAATAGAGAAAATCACAAGTCAATTACACCCTCAGCAGAAAAAGAAAAAAAAAACTATATTGTGGAATTCTTCAACTTCTTTAAAAATTGTTTACATGAAAAGTTTATATATTTTGATCAATCGGATAAACTTGTTGATCGAGCAGTCTTCTCCCACATTAGCTTGGGTAACAAAGTCTAGGAAATTTTGCTTGCGGAGTGAACCAACATGTTATAAAATCGGCCACTGGTACAAGGCATGTGCTCCACGATGTTTATATAGTAGTGTAAAGCAGTTTAAGTCATTGTCACCAGCTATATACCTCAGAACATCAATGGAAGTTCGACAAATGTGATTCGCATATATGTTGAGGATGTTGAAAGCAAATGCATAATGGTTAAATATACTCATTGAGACAGAGATTAGAAGAATTTCTTATAGCCAAATGCATGCGGTGGTAGTATCTTAATATTGAATATTATTAATGTGTATATGTGTTTTAACATATGGTTGCATCCATTGTCTTCATCCCTAAAAACCAAAACCCACATGAGAATTTCAGATCTTGATGATCATACTAATACTATGACACTTCATCATACTTACACTGTTTTCTACCAAAGATTCCTCCATCAGTCGAAGCATGTTTCAAAGTTTCAATTGGGAGAGTGGTACCTAATATATGAACTTGTAGTTTTAATATATTTGGGAAAAGGGATAAATTTATTAACTAGTTACTATCAAAGCATATAATTTTTCACACTAAAAATGAAAACAACGTACTTGATTATTTTTTTTTAGTCGAAACATACATTTACGTACAGCTAAGTCACATAATGTATAACTCTAAGACATTGCTAACCATCAAATGTGATCGAGTTGATAAGAGTGTAGGTGTGGAACCCTCATACCTAGGTTTGAATCTTGTCGATGCTGAATGAAGTTAAATCTCAAGCGTTCTGAAATAATGTCGCGACACAAATTAGTTTCTGAGCCTAGAAAGTCTTTAAGGAAACCGTGTAATCTGGATAAAAAGAAAATCTGAAAGCTCGCTAGCAGCTGGTAAGCGACTCACCATATATGCTCCTTTTGAAGGTAAACATCGTGGTCAACCCCATAGTCCAATAACAAGCTAAAGATCCGAAGGAATGTGAAGTTGCAAAGAAGAAGCATCATGGGCCAAAGCCATGGCGGATTTTGATGATTAAAGTGACAAAGTAGTATTATAGCCCTAAGTTTATATTTTTAATTACAAGGTTTCAGGTGTTGCAAGCAGTCGTAGTCTGCAAAATGTGATTCAGTTAGTATTAGTGTGTTACATGTATATGTATTGTTTGAACAATATGGCTACTCCGCAAAATTTAAGAAACTCCACTTCTATTTAAAATTTTATCATTTTGAAGTTTGAAACCCAATCGAGCTGGAAATATCAGCCTCATAATCATATTATCCCATTTAAAAAAAAAAAATACAATATATGTGTACCGTGACTTTGGCTCTCTTTTTATCTCGCTCTACTAGGGTTTAGGGTCTGAGTCTTTTTCAAGTTGTGTGGTGGCTCTTTTGTGGCAACGATTGTAACAATGACGACAACACTAGCTACAAGACTTTCGTTGAAGAACGGTGAGGAGCCGGTATATTTAGAAAACCACAAGGTTCCTGAAAAACAATTCTTGGCCCGGAATTTTTATCTGGTGGGGAGGCTGAACAGCGGCCCGTGTGGTTTTGTTCGACTCTTTCCAGAGTGTTGTTCACTCCATGTGGAGGGTGTATGGACTCTTGGATGTGGTTGTAAGGGGTGATTGCTTTCTCTTCACATTCAGTCAGGTACGAGATCCGTAGAGGGTGAAAAGAGGAGGACAGTGGCTCTTTCAGCGCGCCATAATTCTTCTCAATGACACCTAGACAAACATCTGGGTGCTTTCAGCGCGCCATGATTCTTCTCAATGACACGTGGACAAACATCTGGGTGCTGCACCCAGATGTTTGTCCACGTGTCGACAAGACAGAGTTCACACGTGGGTTATCTGATACGTATAGGGTTGGAGTAAATACGGGGTAAGTATTTGGGGGTTAGGGTAAATACGTGTAGGTTTGGATTATTTTGTTTTTGTCGTTGTAAACAGATGTAAAAAAAGTCGGGTGTAGTGAGTGTTTGTTATCGAAGGGAAAGAGGAAAGCAGGAACCAGAATCAACTAAATGGTGGATTGAGGTTGCCTACCCAAATGGGATCCCGATACACCGCAGGTATGGACGTTCTACAGCTCATGAAGTGATGCGATTATCATTGTGAGCACACTGAAATTGTGACCGTGTGTTTTTCCATATGAGCAGGTGTTTCATGAGTGGAAGATGGAGATTGCATTTCATAAAAGGCGATGAATATCCGATAGGCTATTGGGTTTAACATATCTATTGTATACCAGGTGATTTAAGTGGTGTACAGTTAATTGTATACCCGAAAACTGTGAAATCAAATTCGGTGCTATGTATCGGGATTGAATAGCTGATCGGAGAATGTTTTGTTTTGCAGATTAAAGAGAAGAGATATGGATGATGGTGTCGAGATGGACGAGACAGACGAATCAGGTCTCCGATTCAGTGATGAAAAGTACCACGATATTGTCATTTCAGCCGACGATGAGGATTGTTTGTTTGAAGATGCAGGGAAGGATACATTAGAAATTATGGAAGATCCTGTGATTTTGATCGAGGATGAAGAAGTTGGAAGGGATAAAAGTGATGAACATGGAAATTCAAAATCTGTTGGAGCGGATGATATTACAGACGAAACAATATTTAGCTCTGAATGGTATGCCGCTTTGAGGAGAAAAAATATGAAGTTGCTTAGATTTGAAGACGTGAAGGACATAATTTTTAGCAGTTTGGCTGAAGCGGACAAGTTCTATGCCTATTATGCGTTTGTTGTTGGGTTTAGTAAGAGGTGTTTTAAGCATGACAAGGCAGTAATCAATGGCGTCGAATGTGTGAGGAGGAGGGCATGGTGTTGTTCAAAACAGGGTTATGAAGATAGTGCAGCCAAGAAAAAGTGAAAGAAAGTTTACGAGACGGACAAACTGAAGAAGCCGCCAATGAAAAAGAAGAAGAGTGTGAGGACGAAACCACGTTGAATAAGAAGAAGAAGAAGATGAAGACTGCTCTAAGGGGAATTAAGTATTCAAGAACAGGTTGTGAGTCTGTTTTTCAGGTGAGACTGAACAGGCGCACGATAGAGTACGAAGTTGTGAGTTTTGTGCCAGACCACAATCACGAACTTGCCGAACCGTATAAGAGACAATTTCTATGATCTTGCAGGGAGGTGACTATGGATGACGTCTGTGTTGTGCTAGCTCTTCAAATGGCACACGTGCCTACTAGTGTTGTCTATGAATTTATAGCACTTCAAGCAGATGTCCTGATTTTGTTGGATTCATGTTGAAAGATTTGTACAACAAATTGGATGAATGAAAAGAAATAATATGAAGAGGGGCAATGCGGAGTCTGCCATCGATTGGCTAAGAATGAAAGGACGTGAAGGTCATTTTTTTGGTAGATTTACCCCCGATTAGGAATGGAGGCTTGCTAATTTGTTTTGGACGGATAGTGAGTCCCTTCTTGACTACAATGCCTTTGGTGATGTTGTCATAATAAACAGTACGTACAAGACCAACATATACAGTTAACCTGTCATTTTATTTGTAGGTTCAAACAACCATAGAGGGACTGTGGTGTTTGCAGCTGCTATTGTTGCTGATGAGAAGGAGGCAACATTTACTTGGGTCATCGATAAATTCCTTCAGAGCATGAATAACAAACATCCAATTACTGTTCTAACAGATGGGGACGAAGTTATGTGTACTGTGTTGAAAAAATTGATGCCTACGACACAACATAGGCTATGTGCTTGGCACATTGGTAAAAACATTACGCAAAATGTGAACGATGTGGAGGTTCAAAAACAGCTGGGGAAGATGCTATATGCTTCGTATACGATTGATGAATGGGAGGAAGCGTGGGGCGACATTGTTGCCAAACACGGGTTGGAGGAAGATCCTTGGATTACAGCTTTGTATGAGAAGCGTGATAGGTGGGCGGAGGCATTTTTCAGGGGAACTTTTGTGCGGGGATATGCAGCACTCAGAGAAGTGAGGGGATTAATGGTAATATTAAGACTCGGGTTTCAAGACACACTCGGTTGGGTGATTTTCTGCCCATATTTCATTCCGGTGTTTGTTTTTTGAGATCCCGTTATTTGTTGGACGATTACAAGTCAAAAAACCACAAGAGGAAATTTGACTCCGACCTTAAGTCGATTGAGGAAGATGCATTCGATACCTTCACGGATGATATATTTGTTGTTATAAAGGGTCATATAAAGTTGAAGAACCGTTTCGGTGTTAGAAGTTGTGTTCAGTTTGGTGGGTCAGGAGACTTGATGTTTTACTTGTCCCAATATGAGAGACCTAATCGTAGTTGGACGGCGCTGTACAATTCCGTAGATGGGAAATATTCATGTTCGTGCTTGCAATTTGAGTCGGATGGAGTGCCATGTGCTCACCTTTTATGCGTACTCAAATACCGGAATGTGAGTGTATACCCAAAATCATTGATTGAAGATAGGTGGACTAAAGGCGGTGGCAGATTCAAAATGGTTCCAACCGCAGCTCAGTGTGTTGATGAGATGTCAGGCAGAATATTGAGGTACACAGCCTTGATGTGTGAAGCAAAGAAAGCTTGTCATAATTTGTCCCAATCAACTGAAGGCTTTGATGCAGGCATTTGTCCAGGCTTACAGAGACATCTATGAAATACCGAGGCTAAAAGACCAAGTGTGGTAGAACTTGTGGTACACCCGGTGCCTGACAATGTCTTAAAAGACACTGTGTTTGCGAGAACGAAGGGTATGCACGGAAACAGTGTGCATGTAGCGAACGCAGGGAATGGGAATGGTGGAAAAGGTAACAGGTGCGGAGAATGTGGTGTGTCAAGTCACAACAAACGCAGATGTCCATTGGTAAAATATACCAATAAGGGGCTTGGTAAATGTCAGAAATCCGGTAAGAAATCAAAGACTGCCGTATGGAGTGGAGTTATGTTTGTGTGATGTTAAGAAACAAGTGTGGGGTGAACTGATGTAAAAATTGTGTGTGCCGAAACCTAAAAAAAAAATTGAAAATCAAAATATAAGAAAGGGACGGCACACTATAAAAGAAGGTGTTTTGAATTTGGATTTTGTGTGTATTTGAAGGTCTAAAATTGTAATATGTGACCTTTGTTCATGTTCATGATGCTTTGAGGAGTTCAGAATGACGTATGGGTTCAACAAGATGAAATTCGGTCCAACAAGATGAAATTCGGCCCTTGGAGTGAAGACATAAGGAGGATCGAGCTTTGCTAAAGTCTTGGTGATGCCTAGCTTAAAGCATCGCTTATCCTAAAAATTTCTATCCTATGCAGCCGAGCCCCATTACGACCATTATTAAGATGGATTTATGATTCTTAAGATAACTAACTTCGATTTGTGGAGATTTTCTCATGAGTTGAGCATATGGTTTTGGTCCACTATTGCACTTAGTTGTTAAATGAAGTTTTTCCAGAAAATTTTATTCACAAAGTGCTTTTATTTGATGAAATATGCAAGCTATTTCTTGTCTTACAATCTTTTCTCTTGCATATACTTATGAGTGAATACCATGATCGAGTGAAAAGAAGAGAGTATGCCATCGTGAGGAGTATCGGTTGACCTTGTGTGTTCATGCTATTTGTTCTCACTTCTTACTTATTCATGCCATGATACATGTTTTATGAAACTTGGAATTTATGTGTTTACACTCAAATGTTCAAATTTGAAAGCTATGCATAATAAAGATTCTGAGACATTTGTTTAAGGGCATTAGTAATGTTTGTAGTAGTCTTATATTTAGTTTGCTAAGGGACTAGCAAAGGATAAGTGTGGGGTAGTTGATAGGAGCATAAAATGCGACATTCTTAATGTGTTATTACCTCCATTTGTACTTGATTATCTCTTATTGTCGTAGAATAGAGTCATAATGTAGAGTCGAAAGTTTTGGTAGAGTTGTGTGTAAAACGTGTTAAACATAAATGAACGATATAGAAATTTGTCAAAAGCTAATTTGTGGAGCCTTAGAGATGTTCTTATGATTCTGTAAAGCTTTTACATTGTCACAAATTGAATTAACTCTCTGATACGTAGGTGACATGCAGAAGAGTTCATGGGAGAAAGAATCAGGAGAATTGGAGTTATGCCGGAATCATTGCCGGAAGGTCAGACTGCCAGAACAGAGTAACCTACTGCCTGCCGAGAGAAGTGTTCCTGATGGACCTCGAGAAGCAAAGAAGCTAATCCATGAAGCCTAGTCCATGAAAGGAGAGGTCCAAACCAAGTCCAATATGGAGAAGAAGATCTAAATTCGGCAGAATATCAAGGAATGTCCAAGTCTTGATTGCTAATTAATTTCGGGAAAATTCTTGTGCACGTCTCACAACTTCAACGGGCTCTCCAGGACAGCTCACAATGAATCAGAAAATGTCTAGATATAGACAGAGAGCTACAGGAGTCTAGTTTCCAAATCAATTTAAATCACCTCAATATCTATTTTCTAGAGGTAGTTATGACGAAATCATCAGACAGAGGTCATTGGGCCGAATTGAGAAAAACTAGGGAAACCTAAACCAACTGGGATTTTACTTGTGTGGCCGGCCTCTCTAGGGTCTTTCTTGTCTATAAAGCATGACTTCAAGGGCAAAAGGGGATCATCTCTACCTTGCAATTACATAGCCGAAACTCTACCAAACCCTATACAGAAAATCACTTAGCCGATTCATTCACCACAAACCATAAGAATCACTCCATCCTTCCACCGATTTTCCCCACACTTGCCGAATCTTCAAAGGTTGTAAAAGTGTGATTTTCTTATGGCTTCTTGTATTATTTTCTGTTTAGTTTCGAACTCTATTGTAATATACTTTTCGATTTTGGTTTTATTTATCAAATATGGTTTTCGGATTTCTTTGTGATCTTTGATTGTTCTATGTTTTGATTTGTAACTTTTTGAATATATGATGATTTCGTGATTTAGGTTTTGGGGTAGTAGCATTTTCTTATGTGTTTTTGATTTCTAATTGATTAATTGTCATGAATTCATGCATCTAAATCAATCCTTGAGGCTGCCTCGGCCATGGTTGTCCTTAAGGTGCGGTTTTATCTACCATAATAATTTTGGATTGATTCATACGCAAAGTTGTCTTGGTCTTTGTTATTAACTTAGGACAGATTTAATTCTGATAATTTGCATGCTAATAGGATGACTGATGCCATGCCTTAGATCATGTTTCCGATTGATTCATGTGTTAAAGTATTTTCTTGTTTAATCTCTACGCAACGTGTTTTTAAATGAGTTAGCATTCATGTTTAGGATCAAGCGCAAAAATGGTTCTAAATACCTGAGGAGTCTTAATAATTAGATAACCGCAAAGGCTCTAATTAGAATCGGAATTGGTTAGAGTCGAAGACAATTTGAACGTTGTTGCCCGGCCTTGCATGAAGTTGTTATGTGTTCTAGATGGTTTTTCGTGTTACGTGTTTCATGAGTATGTTGATCACTTGTATATAATAATATTAGGTTTAATTTTCAGTAGGTTATTCGTTAAATTTAATCAATTAACCCTCAATATTTCGATGTATATATGTGAATACTTGTTTATAAGTTGTTTGGTTTCTCTTCTTTCGATCGCCCTTTGGTTTCCCCGGCTAGAACGATCCCTACTTGTCCATATTACTACGATTGCAGGGTAATTAAATTGAAGTTGTTTGACCTCAATTATGCAACACATCATGTAACTTCAATGCCACGACACCTCAGTCCCATTAAGCGATCAAAGTCCTTCTCCATTACTGACATGTTTCACCCGTGGATCTTGATCGTACAATTTTTCACATTAAAATTGTCCAACAGCATTTTGCATAGTGACAGGTTTAACTCCCTGCATTGAAACTGGTGCAAATGACCAAATCCCAAATCATTAATCTCAAATACCTTATCATTTGAAATTCGGGACACTACGTCTGTTTCTGCACAATCCCAGACGGGGTATGCGGAAGCTAATGGTGGGTCTGATAGGCTGTTACCTCCTTTCTTGGTACCTTGCAAGTGAAAGGACGACCGGGAGCCTCTAGTCTTTCCTCCTCCGATGATTAAGTCAGTTTCTGATGGGCCAAAGAGTAATTAATATGGGTAGTAATTGTACCTGACAAGCTGGTGGTTAGGCTGCATTTATAGCCCAACCGATGCTCCCTTTCCCAGGAAACCGATGTGGGATTCCATGTCCAATTTGAAAGTGGATTTCTCTCATGCTTGCAATCGTCCTAAGCCTAGTGTTACGACTATGATTAACCCAACCCATCCAGCTTATGGGCGGGATCCTTAAATCGGCCACGGTTGTGGTGGAATGCATGTAGGTTTACGGGCTAGAGAGGTTGTTTCACGCACAACCGACTACAAGTCCCCCCAAGTTCCCATTCAAGACACATCTTAAGTGGGGACTTGCTAACTTAAGCCTGTAAACCAATACTTTTCCGCCCACCGCCCATAGTCCCCCCAAGTTCTGACTCATGACGTGGGTTGAACGGGTGTTATACTTTCATGGACAAGGGTAGCGAGCCATTTCCATATCCGGTGTTACTACTCGAGTGACGGGGTGTTAACGCCGTCCGTGGTTTATCAAGCCACTTGCTCCGTTTTTAAAGGGAAGATGTCTTTTATGTGTTGTGATCTCGGTGACACTTACCCGAGATGGACCTTATACCTGATCTTATGCATGGGTGTTACGATCTCGGTGACATTCATCTGAGATGGATCTTATGCCTGGGTGTTACGATCTCGGTGACATTCACCCGAGATGGATCTTATGCCTAGGTGTTACGTACAAGGGCGAAACGTATCGGGCAAGCTTAAGAGTTCGGTTCGCGCACAAGGGCTAAACAGGTCACGCGAGCTGAGAAATGCGCTCCACGTGCCATGACTACTACGCGAGCTAACAAGTGCGCTCCGCGTGCCATGACTACCACGCGAGTTGTGGAGTTCGCTCCGTGTGCAAAGACTAGACAAGTCACGTATGCTGACAAGTATGCTCCGCGTGCCATGACTACCAAGCGAGCTGTGGAGTTCGCTCAGCGTGCGCATGGGCGAAACGTATCGGGCGAGCTAAGGAGTTCGCTTCGCGCACACTTTGTTTACTGTATGCGAGCTATGACAGGTGCATTAAATGTCTGTCGCCACATTTATGGTGATCTGACGGGCAATTAATGCCCGTTGCTGCTGTCTTGTCTTCTCCAAGAAGCTAGGGTTGTGCGAGCCACGTGGCATCATCCTTCGGTGTGATCCAAAGGGGAGGGGTGCCTCGTGAACTGTGGTTGAGGTTCAACTGCTCGTCTCGTGGATCGAGGTGTGCACTCGTCGTGCGTGTATGCTGACCGTCCCACTTTCCGTTTTCACTTCCATTTCTGAGAAACCGCTCCTCTTTCTGGGTTTTCTCTGCTTCTCACTTGACTCCGCTTCTGCTTTGCACTGTTGGGTTCTCTTTTACGTTTGACACCCTGCTTCTGTGGTTTCTCTGCTAGCTTCCTTTCTTGTGCTCAGTCCGGCGTTCTTACTTGTTGTTTGTGTTCTTCCTCCCTTGGTGGCTCTTTGTTTCGCGTGCTTATGCCACGCCAGCTTCTCTCTGCAATTCTCTACAATTGCGAAGTGTTTCCCGACATCTTGGTTTCCGGCGTTGCTTCTGCGTCGAGAATCTGGTAAGCCTGGCTTGCTTCTGCCATTCTTTCTACCTTTGTTCGAATTTCTGTGTTTTTGCACTTGTTTGGTTACACTCTATGAAATATGAGTTAAGGATTTCTGGGTTGCGGCTGTGCGCTACGCGCATGTTTTCGGTGACGTACTGATAGGCGCTAGGATTTTATTCTAGGGTAGATGGATTCCCGGAGTATAACGGACTCGAGTGGGGTTAGCACACCTTCTCGGCTGAGAGCTGACAATGACGGAAGAATGGAGGATTACATTAGCCGGCCCTCGCGTCAGGGAAAGCAGTCGGCGAGGCCAAGAGAGGTAACGTACGGCATGCCTGTCACACCCCAGTCCTTAAGTTATTTTACGGTTATTAAATTTTGTATTATTTTATTCTTTTACAGTATTAATTAACCGTTTACTGTTAAGGACTTTAAAGTTGACTTTTTCTTCCGTTTGGAATTTGGGAAAACTTTCTTCATGAAAGTTGTAGATGACGTGGTTACGAGTTCGTAGACATGCTACGCGTTAAAATCGAAGTTAGCATGGTAAAGTTATGAATTAAATGGTAAAGTTTGGAGTTGATAAAAAGGGGTAAATATTGGTAGTGGGTATTTTGTGTGTTGGGTATAATTGATGGACCGGGTAGGGGGAAACAGCCCGAGCCTGCCCCTTTCTTCTCTTTTCTTTTTCTTTCTTTTCCTTCTTCTTTCTCCTGAGCTTCCCGAGCCTTCATCACCGGAAATTTCAGCCACCAGTTGCCCCCGTCCAGCCAACCACCGGCCGCCGCTCCAGCCCGGTTCGAACCCCCGCCACCTCCTCTCTCTCCCCGGCCTAGTGTCCAAGCCGGTAGTGCCGCCGCAGAGGAGAAAAACCCGCCGGAATCGCCGACTGTCCATTCGTCGGAGCTCCGTCCTCCGGTCACCATAGGCCAAGATTTTTGGCTCAACTTGTAGCCCTCGTCAAGGTGAGTATTCCCTCAAAAGGAATCGGTCTATTTCGATCTCGTTAGGGTGGTTTGTATAATTAAAAGTTTTAGGGATTTAAGGATGTTTCGGTTCGGTTGCCCTAAATAACGTTAGAATTGGACAAAGTGCTAGTCATGAAAGTTGTTGGGTATGATGAGAGGATTGTGCTGTTAAAATTTGAGGGGCATTGGAGGTCGCTGGAAAACGGCTGCCAGCAGCCGCTGCCCGCGGCGCCGCCCCTCAGGGGCTGTTTTTCATGTTTTTATGATGGTATTAACGAGAGGAATTTAATGATGTATAGATTGGAATTTTTGGAAGAGTTTTGATGATGTTTGAGATATTTTACATGGTTAAGGATTTTGGAGGAGATTAGAATGGAATATCGGTAATTTGGTTAGCCGGTTTTAAAATGCTTATAAGGTTAATTTTGGTTATCGGTGATGGTGGTGAATTGTGAGTTATAATGGAGTATAGATGGAGAAATTGGGCAAGGAAGAAATTGAGTTTAGACCATTAATTTTGTGGATTTAATTATTGAAGTTTTAAGGTCATATGTGAATTAATATTAATTATTGTACAGGCCGTGAGGAGGATCAGTTGGAGGAAACCTCGGGTCGTCAGTAGTCATAGCCGAGCACTGTGAGTGGACCTTTGATTTAAATACCATGCATGCCCTAAAGTTAATTAATTTCGATAGCATTTTTGAAATTCAATATTTTCTTGGGATTTATGAGTTCCCACTGTTATTTGAGAACTCCCGTGCTCATTTCATTGACATGTGGGACATGTTCATTGGTCTTTTACATTTGGTATTCAATTACCCAAAAAGGGTTGACTGATATTATTTATAGCTAGCTAACATTATTTAGCGGTCCTCATCATATGTGAGTAGAGCGTTTAGTGTGGGACGTTACTATAGTCCCACCAGCGGTCCTTATCATATGAGAGTTGAGCGCTTGGCGTGGGACGCCATTATATTTATTTAGCGGTCCTCATCATATGTGAGTAGAGCGTTTAGAGTGGGAAGTTATTATAATCCCACCGGCGGTCCTTATCATATGAGAGTTGAGCGCTTGGCGTGGGACGCCATTATAGCCTGGGAGGCAACCGATCAGTATATATATATATTATTGTTAGCTAGCCATTATTTAGCGGTCCTCATCATATGAGAGTTGAGCGCTTGGCGTGGGACGTCATTATATCTATTAAGCGGTCCTCGTCATATATGAGTAGATCGTTTAGCGTGAGACGCTATTATAGCCTGGGAGGCTTATAGTTTTGGTGAAATATTTTTCCCTATTTATTTTGATTTTTTGAGAACCAATGGGATTGGTCGTTATTTTGGTTTATAAGTATTTTCGGGAAGAGTTCCAAGAGAGGCATGCATAAATAATTTCTAATGGAAATTATGGGAGAGCATAGATTTGATTTTATTGCTCCATATTTCTTTTGTCATTTATTTTTGTCCACTCACTCTAACGTTTTAAATGCTTCTCCTCTGGGCCCTTCGTTTTTTTAAAATGCCCAGTCTGCAGAGTTCGGTTCGGCGAGGATAGGAGGTGTGTCATAGATTCCCACCTCATCCAGTTTTTCACATAGGTTACCAATTTAACCTATTGTGTTGTTCATCTCATTTTCTTATTAGATGCTCTGATATTTATGGGAATGTTTAAGTGTATTATGAAATGTTGAAAATGATTCATTTGTTTAAGTTTATTTGAGAGAGTATATTTGTGGATGTGGTTTGGGAGTTTTAGCGAGTTGGGTTTGGTGACCTTTCTTTCAGGTAGGGTTACCCATTTTCAAGGGAGGTTCTACCAAGAACTTTCGTAGAATTTTCCTTGAGGTGGGTCCCGCAGGGTTTATCCCGGATTTCAAGGGGAAATCCGGGGTAGGTCCTGACAATGCCAGCCCGTAAGGTCGATTGGTCTGCTGGGGTTTTCAATGGCATCCCGATGACCAATGTCACTGGCTCTTCCACATCTAGAAGATACATACTAGAAGATGGAACCGTTTGCGACAAACCCGAGAGCAGCATGACCCTCGCCGAGATGGAACAACTCCCGGAAGACTGGGGGATCCCACCGACAGTTACACTCCAGGGACTGTATGAAGGCGAGCTGGCCTGCTGCCCGAGGGACGGCTTTGTCGCGGTACACGACAATATGTTTAGGAACGGCTTCTCCCTCCCGCTGCCTCAGTGCATGCAGTATCTGCTTAGCATGTTTTAGTTAGCTCCCGGGCAGATATCCCCAAATCAATGGCTTCAGTTGCTATCACTCTGCTGCCTGTACTATATGTCGGACATGGGGTGGCCAACTATCAACGAGTTTCGAGCCTTATACTGCCTCTCGTACTTGAAGAAGCAGAATTCTGGGGGAAGTGTTTCGTTCGCCACTCGGGACGTACCTCCCGTTACCGACCTTCCCACATCTGTGAACAACAATTGGCGTTCGAAGGTCGTGCTTGCAGGCGGTCGATGGCAGAGGAACTGCCCGACGTATGTGGTGCCTAATAGGTTTAAGCCTATCCGAGACTAGTCCTTCTCACTCTCGGAGCTTGAGAAGCGACGTGTCGCGCGGCTGTTCGTGGCCTAGCCGTTGAACGCGGACCGTAGCTCTTATGATCTAACCCGGTGGAGCATTTTAGTTCATTATGAATTCGGCCTCATGCCTGGTGGGGTTCCTGGTTAAATGCTTATTTCTTTTTCTTATACTTGCGCTGCACCTTTATTCATAAATGTTTCACTTCTAACTGTTGTGCTTGCTGGCAGCAAAAATACGCAAGCGCAAGCCCCGGACATCACACCCACGCGACATGGATTCATACATGGACCTCCTGATTGACCTTTTGGAGGTTGGGAAGGTTGCCGCTCGTATAGACTTAAGCACAGAGGACTCCACCGCCCGTGTCTCGGAAAGCCCTGTATCCCTGGAGATTCCAGATGAAGGGTATGGGAAGCCACGGGACTCTCCCTTTAACCAGTCTTCTTCACCCAGCTTATGTGTTGTTAATACAGTGACAAGTACCCAGTATTAAACGTTAAATCATTACACAACACATAATAAAACAAATCAAACAATGCAGCTACCTTATCATCAGATAACAAGTCTGTGTTTCTCCAATTCCAATTCATTCCTCCCATCATACTGCTCAATAATACATTCAAAGCCGGTCAGCAATAATGTATCCGCAAATATAACTCTCACTAATTATTTAGGTACTTACTCCTCACTTCCGGATCCTCCGTGTCTTTCCAAACCTTCCTTACAAGCTCTCTTCCTTGTTTCGGACTTCGTCGCATGCTCAGACTCAAACTCACGTTTTTTTCCTCCCCGTACCCTGTCGTTTCCAGATTCATAAACGCATTTGCATTTCAACTCTTTCAGATAACTAAAAATTCTAAATATTTGGATGCAAATTGTAACATTAACCATTATATGCTTATAAATTTCAATGAATATAATCTGATTTCAATAATTAACAAAATTATAGGGATCTCGAATTTCTTACGGTTTCTTCCATGGATGATCAGACTGGTTGCCAATGCATCGGATTTCAGTTTCTCGATCTATATCGGAAACTGGCGTCTCAGGGCGGTGTTTTTTTGGAAAAAACCACAGGTTGCGCAAGAATTTGGATTTTGCTCCGACGGCTGATATGAAGCAACAGAATCATTCTTCTTTCGTCCACGCAGAGAAACCCTAGATTTTGGAGAGAAGAAAAGGAATCAGAAGATCTATTTCAGTCGATCCTATTAATCGATTCTGGATGGCACGGGCGAGACGCATGCGTACACGGTAAAAGTATGAGTGAAATTTTGGATACCGTGTACATACTATCTAAATACAAACCATCTTAATACAGAATCTAGGAAGACAATACACAGACAGTATTGGACAGCTGGGTGCATTCCAGAACTCGCCTTGTTTGGATATGGTTTACAATTTGAGGGATTCCTCCGGCATTTCTGACCGAACGTATGGTCAGTCTAATCAGTGGGATCATAGGGGAGGTTCTTCTTGTAGATTGTAAACGGTGCTGCTTTGCGTAGATGAGAGGCTAGGGTGGGGTTGTTTTGTCAATCCATGATCTGGTTCATCTTGACGTCGAGTTAGGGCCCGTTTCACCTACTGACGTTCTCTCACCACTTTTGATATGACAGGCTCCTGGGGCGCTGCAGAACCTGTAGCATGATTAATCACGACGGCGAATAGTGTCCGCGAGAGGGAGAAGAAGCTCTGACATCGGTCATCTAAGACTGAGGAAAGGCCAAGCATGCCTACCCTAGTCTTTAGGGCGTAGGCTCCATCCCCTAACCCTCTAACTCGTATGACAACGTTCATGATCTCGCCTCTGCCTTTTATGCCGAAGAAAAGGACGATCCAAATTCGATAACTCCCAATAGAGCGCTTGGCTAGTGAGGATGTGATGTAGTTGTGTGGTAACCACATGCAACATGAGGGCTTCGCCTGTGGAGGAGGACAAGCTTGAGGATGGGAAGTGGGCCAAGCACAGCCTCGCTTTGATTTCGACAACATTGCAACTGGCTGACCTAGGGTTTTTCACATTGGAGAATGGGCTGTTCCAAGTGGCGGTTCGTGATGCACCCAAGGTCTACAAGAAGAGTGGTAGGGCTCGTGGCCGAAGGCAACCCGCATAGGATTGCAAGTTCACCAGATGCTGCATCCATGGTGGAGACTACTCCTGAGGCTGGAACCCTAGTTGGCTTGCAGGAGGTTTTCGACGAGAGGCGGAACCCTAGTTGTTGTGATGGTTCCCTTACATCCCTAGCTTTGAGGGGTTGCCCCTTTAATCTTAACATCGTACACCGTTGGGCCTTAGGCGACAATGTGATTAGGACACTCCTCCGAAGTTAGGGTAATGTTTATTGTTGTTTTGTTTGGTTTGATTTTGAGTTAGTTTTCCTCATCTTGAACTTTGTTTTGTGAATCTTGTTTTAGTTTTGGTTTTCTAATTTTTTAGTATTAAGCTTGAAAAAGTTGAGTATCAATTTAGAACGAGCAATCTGAATGATTGTATTGAGCTTGACCAACTGAGGTCGTTTGATTATTATTAATGAATTTATCATTGGTTTTGTTATATATATATATATATATATATACATATATATATATATGTGTATATATATATATATGTCAGAGCATTGTCTAGGTTATATATATATACACATTTCCTATCAAACATAATAATCACCATAAATTCTGAACAAAGCTTTGACAAGTAAAATCACTCGCGTTTACGGATACAAATTTATTTATAAAAAGAGCTGCTATACATTTTACAGAAGTCGGTGAAAGCATTTCTAGCATACTTTCGTCATAATCGGTCATCCTATTTTTGGTGAAGTAAATGGGTCAACTTGAAGCTGGCATATGAACAAAATAACAATAGTCAAATTTCAATATATTTATTTCTTTTTGTTGGGAATTAATAATATACATGGATCACTCCACAACATAAAATAAACGTGTTTATCTTAGGTGGTTTCCTTTCAAATCTGGTGGACCAGAAAATCTGTGGTGTGTATCATTGAGGAGGCCCTTGTAAAAGTTTACAAGAAATTCATTGTAGTATGGCATATCAAATGGCCTACCATACTCACTGTTAGACCCAAAAATATGAACACAAGAAAAATGGAAACTGGGTTTGTCACCAGAAGCAACAAAATATAGATATATATTGTATGCATGTATCATCAACATGAAAGGAAAAAAGAGGAAAAGAGAGATTACTTGTAGCATCTGGTAAAGCTTTTGGCCCAGAAACAAAGAAAGCAGATGGGGAAGGGAAAAACAAAATGAAAAAAGAAAAGCAAAGAATAGGAGCAAATGGGAGTAAAAAAGATGGTCTCACATGGGGAACAAATCAGCTGAACTGTAGTCTCTGTTATATATATATATATATATATATATATATATATATATATATATATATATATATATGCTAATTTGGGGTCCCTTCTAGGCATGAAGCTTCTTTATATTTCCTTTCTCCTTTTTCTTTTGAATTTGGTTTTCTGAAAGTCATAAAAACCCCCCAACAACACCCTGTTTGCACCACTCTCATTGTTTCTTCTTAACCTCTCAACAAGCTAGAGTCCAATCATGGCTAAGAAAATCAACATAGAGAGTGATCCTCATGGAAACCTCCACACCTCCTCTTCTTCCTCCTCCTCCACCTCAATAGTAACAACAACAACATCCCATGATTCTGTGATTGATAAAAGAACAGAGAGTGATCAGAATTCAGAGAAGCTCTCAAGCTCAGCAGGGCAAGAGGATAACAATGGGAGTAACAATGAGCCTAACACCAAGAAGAGGCAGAGGAGCAGCAATGATCATGGCGATGGAGGCAAGCACCCGACTTTTCGAGGAGTACGAATGCGTTCTTGGGGCAAATGGGTGTCTGAAATCCGTGAGCCGAGGAAGAAATCAAGAATTTGGTTAGGGACATATCCTACAGCTGAAATGGCTGCCCGAGCGCACGATGTGGCTGCTCGGGCTATCAAAGGTGCTTCTGCTTATCTCAATTTCCCTGAATTGGCTCAAACTCTTCCACAGCCGGCTTCTGCTTCTCCCAAGGACATTCAAGCTGCTGCTGCAAAAGCTGCTTCTGCTTTTGAGGAGGTGAAGAAATGTAGAGCTGAAGTGGAAGAAGAAGAAGAAGAAGAGCAAGCAACACAGCCCAACAAAGATGAAGAGACAACTACTACTACTGCTAATACTAGTACTAGTACTAGTAACAGTACAGCTTGTTCTTCATCTTCCTCTTCAGTTGATTATGATGACAAATTGTTTGACCTTCCAGATCTTTTCATGGATGGCACAAATGGAAGTGATCAGTTTTGCTTTTCTTCTTCTTCATCATCATCATGGCATCTCTGTGCAGCAGATACTGGATTCAGACTAGAAGAGCCATTCTTGTGGGAGTATTAAATAGCTAGTTTCAGTACAGTGAGTTTGTCATTGTTTTCTTCTTTTTTATCTAAACAGAAATAATGAAGCTTCAAAATTCAATCACATTTTGGAACAACCAGACCAGAATCATTAGCAGCTGTACATTTCAATTGGGTTTGGTCCAGTTTGGACTCTATGCTGCAGAATTATGCAAAAAAATAAAAAATGAAGACTGGGTGTTAGCACTTGTTGCTTGGCTTATAGTTTTGGCCCTGTGAAGAAAGAGAAAAGGGCGTAATCTTTACTGCAATGTACCATATGATGAGCAGAATAAAACAGTGATTGCTTTCAATGGCTCTGTGCAACTTTAAACAGAATGATTTTCCAGTCAAGTTTCCTTTACTAAGGGGTTTTCTTTCTTTCATGGGGTTTGGAGAAATTGACTGTAAAGTTCACCTCCTTGGATGCTTCATCCTTAATGTTCTGATGTTGTACAATCCACTTTTAAAAGCTACCCACCTTCTTAGATTTACAGATAACCCCTTCCTTTCTTTTCTTTTCTTGATTTTTCAATATCCCTTTCTTGTCGGAATTACACTAGTAAGAGAATTGCATCAATGTAGTAATCATTCTCTTTACAAATTCCTTCCCTTTATCATCTTTTGGAAATGTAGAGAAACTGTTCTCTGCTTACTATACGTTTAGGATCATGGTAGAAATAGTCTTCTTTTACAAAATCAGAAACTACCTCTTTTTGTCCACCTGAATTGTAAGTGTCACCTAGTCTTCCTAAGGTAAAAATCACCTGAATTGTAAGTGGCACCTAGTGTTCCTAAGGTAGAAACAAGCTGATACTCCCACTTTGGAGTTTAAGGAATCTGAAAGGGGGGGAGGGTTAACCCCTCACACTCTGTTTCTGATTTTCTATGCAGTTCATGCCAATAGAGAACAAACATTTATAGAGCTAAACTCATCAATATTTAAAGCATTGTGAGGTTTAGAGATTCTAGTTAGAAGTGAAGGACAATTCCAAATCTTTGGGATTAATTAAGTGAATTGTTACTCAATTTAATTACAATAGAGTTAAGTATGATAGCCCAAATTATTTCTTTATGCCTAATGCCTATCATGTTAATGATTAAGCAAAGAAATTAATGGGGATCTGAAAAGAATGAAACACCCATGTAGGTACCCCAAGCTAGGTGACAATATCATTAACTAAACAAATTGTTACGTTCAACAAATATGATGTATATGTACATTCTATATATTTTATAAAAATTTAAAGAGAGGCAATGAAAATAAAAAAGAGACTTGATCAAGGCACTATGAATTAGTGGTAAATGACCTCATCATCATTATGTCTTAATGTTTTATTCCTATTCTATTTTCCCTTGATTTGCCACTGCTTTTTTCCATGAGGCCTAAATTCAAGAAAGTACAGCAGATATTTTATATAAGTGATCACTAACCCCACATGAAAATCTATGCAAACACTCTAGGAAACTATCTAGATGGTAATGAAAGAACACAAGTATCTAATCATTGAGATTTGTTTAATTTTTACACTCATTGATCAAATTATTGGGACGTGGTTCCCAGTCTGTGCAAACCTAGGAAGCACGGAAGCGTGAAAGTGGTCACGTTTCGCGCTTCGGAAGCGGAAGCGCGCCGGAAGCGCGCCGGAAGCGCGTGGAAGCGCAAGGAAGCGCGATTCCGGAAATTAGCTGGTTGGGGACGCGGCGGAAGCGCGCGCTTCCAGATTGGAAGCTTCGCCCTAGAAAATAACACGGAAGCGTGAGAGAAAACCGAGGACAAGATGGAGATGTAGATGGAGATCGACGGTGATGGTTATGGTGGTGGAGGTGGAGATGGAGATCGATGGTGATGGTGATGGTGATGGTGATGGTGATGGTGACGGTGGAGATCGATGGTGTTGGTGATGGAGGGGGAGGCAGAGATGATGCTATATGGAGGTGGAGGCGGCGGTGATGGTATGAAGGTGGCGGTGACGGCGATGGAGGTGGAGGCGGATCCGGAGATGGTAATGGAGGTGGAGGTGGTTGGGCAGATGAAGAAGAAGTGGCAGTGGTTGGACAGACGAAGAAGAAGAAGAGAAGAAGAAGAGGGTGGCAGGTGCATGGTTGGGCAGAGAGAGAAGAAGTATAGAAGAAGAAGAAAAAGAAAAGAGAGAGAGAAGAGAGAGGGATAGCAGTCGAAGAAGAAGAAGAAGAGAAGAAGAAGAGAGAGAGAGAGAGAGGATAAGTTTTAAATTTTTTTTTTAAAATATATATATATATATATATATATATTATTTTATTTCGACGTTTCCAAAACGCTTCCGCGTTTCTAAATTTTGAAAAATCGCGCTTCCGCGCTTCCAGACGCTTCCGCTTCCGCGTTTCCGCTTCCGTTTCCGTGCTACGTAGGTGCAAACTAGCTAGCTACTGGGAGACAGAGTTATAGCTAGAAAGAAAACTCTCTCTCTCTCTCTAACTTATCGCTAGGGAAAATTAAGAACTAAAACGAGGGTTATGCAGATGATAATGACAGTGGAAATAAGCATATATTTTGTACGTGGTGACATTAATTTAATTAAGAAGATGATTAGATAATTGAAAGGTTTGTGTTAATTCGTTCGATCGAGCACAATGTTTAACAACTAGAATTGGTAGCTGAGGATTTAAAGCTGTGATGTGTTCATGGGATTCATATAGGGCCATCTCTTCCATGGTAACAACACGTAAAGGCTTGGCCATTATGTTGATAGTTGGCTTGGCCTTCAAATTAAAGACAGACAAGTCTACTACCGAATTATTGAGCTTTGCAATCACACTTAGATCACTATGGCTGGTGGTGCTTGTTTCTAATGATACTCGAATAGTCGAATTATACTACTACTCACTTTCCGGGTGATACTGAACAATCTTAATAATTTAATCTCGGTTAATTAATAACTTCGTTAAAATAATATTTTTGATGGTCCGGTTTGAGAACAACGTGGTAATTCGAGTTACCTTGCATGACTTATTATCTCGTTGCTTTTGCAGGCAAAGTCGTTTAATCACCGATCTTTTGTTATAGGGAAAAACTTGGGTTTCAACTAGTTTGGACAGCCATCTATACTTAATGACTTAGACCACTAGAAATTTGACACCTATTTTCTTCTATATGTTAAGGATTTGTGAGTTTTTCGACCAAAAATGTCACATCTCAATTTTCAAAAGATAATTTTTAAAAATTTGGGCATGATATATCTCAAAAATATCACTCTCAAAACCTGCTCAACAACTCCCAAACTAAACTCAAATACTGAAAATGTAAATGTCAACAAAACTTAACAATTGAGTTAAACATTTCACCTCCTAAATTACATCAACTTCAAAAGTCTAGTAAAATAAAGACTCTCACAAGAGCTTAAAAACAAACTATCATAATATACAAATAAAATGTACATCATCTAAAACCCAGCCACCGTGCCTCTGCCTCAACCCTGCTGATCATTACCTGCATGTCTAACCCATACACCATGAATTGGTGCACTGGGTTATAAAACAACAGACCCGGTAAGCTAAAAAGCTCGTATGATTAACTCCCAAAAATTAACTCAACATTTCTACCAACCAAATAAAATAATTAATAACAATAATTAATTCCACAAATCTAACAACCAATAAAAACACATGAAACAATATTAGAACAAATATTAAAACCACATAACCAACACTTTTACAAATATACATGTACACATGAGTCACATATATACCAATAAGGTATCTCCTATGACCTACAACAAACACATGTACTAATGGGTCCCAGATACTAATAAGTACCTCTCATGACCTACAACAACAATTTATGTACCAATGGGTCCCAAATACTTTAAGGTACCTCCCATGACTTACACCAACAGACGGACTAGAGCTCTATTCCTAACCGTAACCAATCACCCGGCCAAATGCTTGGAACCCAGTTTGACTATCCAATATCACATCACAAAATAATAATAGCATCATAACTGTAACCAATCACCCGATTAAAGGCTTGAAACCCAGTTTGACTATCTACAACAAATCACGATAGAGTAGAATCATCATAACCATAACTCATCACCCGATTAAAGGCTTGGAACCCGGTTTAACTATCTAAACAACGAATCACAATATAATAATATAATAGGAAAACTTATTTTATCTTACCTATCAGTCATTGGCGATCAAACTCATATATTTAAAAACAAATAATAGCATATTCTTTAATTGAACATCATCAACAACACAAAGAGCACATCATAAAAATTATATCCTTCCACATAGATATATTTATATGAACAAACATAGATATTTCCACAAGAATAATCTAGGGTAAAATATTGTATAGTCCTTATGGTTTAAAGTCGACATCTGTTTAGTCCTTATGGTTTTATTTTAACCTGCTGAATAGTCCTTAAAGTCACGATTTTTCATCCAAATAGTCTTTATGTGGTTTTATTTTAATCTGAATAGTCCTTAAAGTCATGATTTGTCATCCAAATAGTCATTATGGCCTTTAACTAAGAAAATTGTCGAAATGACTATTTGGATTAAAAATCATGACTTTAAGGACTATTCAGATTAAAATAAAACCATAAGGACTAAACAGATGTCGACTTCAAACCACAAGGACTAAATGAATTTCAATTCAATAATCTATCAAGAACCAGCAATTTTATGATCACATGAACATTATAAATAATCATACGATATGAAAACTTGTTTTATCTTACCTATGAGCCGTTGGCGATCAAGCTCATTAAAACAAACAAAAACGTAATTTTTAAATTATAATCATCATAATCGTTTTATCATCATAATCATTATCATCATCACAATCATCATCATAAGCATCATCACAATAACCATAAATAATTGGTCCCAAAGTGAACCTTGGTGAGATGTTACTCACCTAAATAATCTCGCTGCGTCTTCAACACAACACAAAAGCTAAGCCAAAACACACTTCACAAGTCACCTACAATTACACAATCAACTTCAAAATCTGAGCAAGCTCCCAACAGCAAACTTATAGGTCACATCAAATGGAACACTTTTCATACCTGTGGTGAAAGCCAATTTGGTCAGAAAGAGGCCGAAAACGTCGCTGGAAAAAACAAGGAGCACTTCGAACTCAAAAGCTCTAAGCTTCGAATTGGGCTTCAAGGCTGGTATCATCATGCTCAGAAGAACAAGAACTTCCAGAAATAGGTAGCCTCAAACTTCGATGTCGCCGGAAATGGTCGGAGCTTCACGCCCGGCGGCAGCAGTAACTTGTGGGCTTCGCTGCGTCGTGTACAGTGCTCCATAGGGTATGAGGCTGGTATGAATAGAAAGAGAGGAGTGAGAACTTTCCAACGATACCAAGCACGCCAAAATCCGTCGCCGGATGGCCGAGTTATGGCCGGAAGAAGTTTGAGGGTGAAAATGGAGAGAGAGAGAGAGAGAGAGAGAGAGAGAGAGAGAGATTTTCTGGAATTTTAGGGATTTTCCAAAAAGTGTGGCTATTGGGACCTCTAAATTTACTCATTATACCTCTTATTCTCTCTACATATTCTTTATACTTTTCAATATAAGTATTTGCTCACTATACCTCATTTCAAATTCCTAACATAATCTTAGTTATTTATTGACATATATTTCAATCAATTAATTACCTCTTATTCACTCAATAAACCTCTCATTCTTTTTTTTCCTTTTCTTTTTTTCAACATCCATTATCCCTACCTTCATTTTTGGATTATTTATTTCATGCAAGAAAATGTTTTATCATGAACTACTCTATATATCTTTTTAATTGTTTTTCTTTTTTGTATGTGTTATTTTTCCTCCATTTTTTTCTTTTGAATAATTTGATCTCTATTTTATACTCATAATAGATTATTTCAATATATATTTTCTATAATCGATAGATATTAATTTTTTTTTTGCAAAAATATTTATGCACCTTGTAAGTATATGCATTCAACATGTATAATAATACAAAATGTTATGTCACATGATCGATATTGATTATTTTTTTAGCTCTTATAAACTGTTTCTGCATAAACCCGGAGGGTATGTAGAATCACTGTGGAACAGAGTTCGCTCCGCGCATAAGGACTATTACGCGAGCCGAGGAATTCACTCCGCGCACAATGACTACATACGACCTGAGGAGTTCGCTCCGTGCATAAGGACTATTACGCGAGCTGAGGAGTTCGCTCTGCACGCAATGACGATCTTAGTGACTCACCCGAGATGGATCTTGTTCCACACGAGATGGGTCTCGGTGACACACGCGGGATGGGTCTTGTACCTGGGTGTTACATCATGTGTTACTACTATCCCGCCTGGTCTTTCTGGGGATTTCAGTAACTTATGCCTCTCTGTGGATTACCTATCTCGCCTGGTCTTACTGGGGATTTCAGTAACTTATGCCTCTCGGTGGATTACCCATCCCGCCTGGTGTTACTGGGGGAAAACTTATGTCTCTCGGTCGAATGTCAATCTTGGTGGAATGCCAATCTCACGATGGAATGCCTATCTCGATCTAATCATGAAGACTTTAAGATTTTCATATCCTGATTGTGTTTTCAATTCAATGACAGGCAATTAAATGAGGGACTTACCTGTGAAAATAGCTACCAAATGGGTGCACATAGAAGGTATAGTACCATGAGCACTTTCATCTTAGCACTCCCGGAGGATGAGACCTTCTTGGTCGTTTTTCTTTTTCTTTTTTTACCCTAAACCCTCGAGACCCGATGAATAATTACCCATTTTTCACCCTGCTGCTTGTGGATTAGTCCGTGAGGCATCTATCCTTCCCCTTTCGATTCCCGTAGATGAAAGTGGTGGAGCCCTAACTTGCTCTTGGAGATTTCTTTTCTACTCCTGGTGGCTAATTCTTTCAATCTGGGGTCATCGGGTTTGGGAGGTTCAGAACATAGGTGAGGTCACCAACTCACTGGGAAGAACAAGACTTACTGCTACCCGGAAGGAATTCTTCTAGAGACAAGATATGGGTGTCAATAGCTTTTCTTGCCACCGGGACCCGCTGCTTACAGATCAAATGATCCCGACTGGTTCCACCAGTACCTCATAGAACTGGCCTTCCGAGAGGGAAGTGATAACCGAACTGGACGACCGGGACCCTGCTTCTTGATCGAGATTGGGTGTTTCAAAGTACTCTCCTGCCAATGGGACCCGCGCATACTGTTTTGGCCACAATCCTCAGCAGGGGCAGAAGTTCAATGCTTTTAGGGATGCGGGGCGTGCCACCGCGCGGACGCGGAATGTAGTGGAGTTGTCAATGCTTCACAAGGTCCTTCTGTCATGCGGAGTCCCTTACGCGAAGTCATTAATTCGCGTAGCATATCTTCTCATGCATCCAGCTCGCATGCAACTCATGTCACTGTTTTGATACGTGCGAACTTTTTAGTTCGCCTGATAATTTATGTCCTTACACATGAAGGCCTTTGTGCAATCATGCCCTACATCCAGCTCGCGTGATAAATTAGGCGAGGTCCACCCCTTAATACATGTCAACTCTTCTACTGGCGAGCCACACATATAGCCTTTTATGCAATCAAAGATAACTGCTTTCTTATCCGGTCAACCAACCATGCGGGGATCGCCTCATCTTGTCCCATTTTTGCATGCGAAGTCCTCTTCTTGTTTCTTGGCAAAGTCTCCCATGCGAAGTTATCTCGCTTCGCTTCCATACTAGGCCTCTATCTTCTACGCGAAGCCACCCCACATGCGAACCATGATGTCACTTACTTCGCTTTCACTAAGCTTGAACTCCGACTCCGCCATCTCGGAGGCAAAGAAACTGTCGGCTATCTATCAACGGGACCCCAAGTATGCTAGGCAGATCCCTTTGCTATTTTTGATGAATTTTCATCTCGGCCGGGAAGACGACGAATATCGTTGAAGTCACCAGGGTAATAAGATGGTCAAGCAGCGGGAGGAGTGGGTCATCACCGGTAAAGCTCCCGGGTTACATGACTGAGCTTCGGGTCCCGATGAATCATCTCCTGGATTGAGTGGACAAGGGTCCGGGATAGGTGGAGATGATCCCTGTCATTTGGAACAAACCGGAGGCTTCCACCGGGAGAGGGACCCTCGAGTCTCGTTGAATCATCTTCGGGTGGTGGTTGGAGTTTGTTGTCTGGCCTTGGTGACGTCCTTATGATAAGAGAACCCGGGTGGGTCATGCCATCCCTCTTGGTGGCATGGGCCTGCATATTGGATACCCGGGCTTAACTTCGTGCATGAGCCTGTTGGTTGGTCTGCCTCCATGTGTTGGTGGAATGCCTCTCAGGAGAAGAGCAACGTGACTTTTTTTAATGATTCCGACAGATGGCGCCAAATGTTTCTGCATAAACCCGGAGGCTATGTAGAATCACGGTGGAACAGACTATCATGGGCAGGAGACCAAGACATATAGTGGTTCACTATGCCATCGGAGGACATGACTACATCCACTTAATATTACACTATCATGGCCAATAGGCCTTTGGTGTTACAGGAGCATCCATCGTCCGGGATGGAGTGTTAGAGAGATGGGGGAGGTTGGTTAATCATCCTTTCTACATAGGGGAAGCCTTTCTTTTATACCTAAGGAATGTTCCCTCTTATTACATGTTTCCGATATGGGACTAACTATACATATATCTTATCATTATGCCTTCTTGGGGAGCTTGGAGAAGCATATTCCCGACATGGTACTGATGATCTTTCACCATGGTGAGGTAGCCCGGATGTCGGTCTACAAGTTTCCTGATTAGTCTATGGGCGGGGAATGTAGTTTCCAACTACCGACTACATAAACTATATATATGCTTTGATAAAAAGAAATTGGAAAACAAAAATATATAAGGAAAATAATAAAGAAAGAAATCAATTATTATTGAATTAGAAAGTCTAAAGAGAATAAATGCAATATTTTCTTTCGTATAATTATTGTCCTTAATAGTCATTGTGTATGAGAATGTATATGTCATTTAATAATTCAAAATAGAGTGAGGTCTGGTAAGCAAATTTGGAGGTCCCAATAGCCGCACTCTTTTCCAAAAATAAAACCCCCAACTATTCTATTTATACACTTTCCAAATCGGAATCTAACTTCCTCTAACCGTAACTTTTTCATACGACATGCGTTTTACGCGTGCCGCATGTTTACGAACTCGTATCGTCAAACTCTACAACTTTTATGAAAAAGTTTTTGAAATTCACTTACGGATAAGAAAGTCAACTTTTGGCCTCTTAAAATTCAAGAAACCTTTTAATAAAATTGACTCCCGAAACTTCAACTTCACATAAACGAAACGAAAAGAATTTCCCACAAATAATCCTTCATTAATTTCGGAAATAATACAAGAAAAATAATATGAAAATCTGGGGTATTACAAAAAAAAAGATTTGTGAAGTTTCCATATTTTTAACCCAAAAGTTCTACATGTTTTATTTTTTTCATTATTTAATACATAATAAGGAATAAATTTATAGTCTAGAAGTTAAAAATAATTGATTTACTAATAGGTTAAAAATAAATTATTGATGAAGGATAAAGTTTAGAGATAAAGAGAGATAGAAAGAGAATAGAGAATCATCATCTTGTTTATTGATAGGAGCCCTTTATATAGGGAATTACAAAATACCAATATGATAATGATAAAGAATACATAGTCCTATTCTAACTACATATCCTTATGGCATAAATCACGTCTCTGAATGACCAGTATGATTCAAGTATTGTAGTCACAGAAAATTTATAAAAACACAAAATCTAAAGATAGTTGCCGGTTTCTTAGAATGTTGTGGGTAGTTCCACTATCTGCGAGACACTCAATGTCTCTATGAGACAGATCTACAAAATATAGTAGATAATAGAGTAAATAGTTCCACTTAAACCATTTAGAGGGATTTAAAGTAGCTACAAAAAGTTGCAATCCCGAGAGTGCATAAAAAATTTCCTCACAGAATGACCTTTGCGCACAAAAACAACCAAAACTTCTTCGTTAAAATAGATATGACAAAACGCGAAAAGTTTTGCAAACTAGACTTATAGAGCTTTCTAATGATGAAAGCTCACTGTCTGGTTCGTCCGGAGCTGTTTACAAAGCTCAAACAAAGTTTACTGTCTATAAGGGACATATTGCTGTTTTTAGTAAATTTGGCATACGCAAATCAATGAAGCTTGCGGCTGGCGTGTGGGCATAAGCCGAAGCCAAAATGACGTGTATATGATAAAAATCAAGTTCTTTCGGTCGTTCCAAGGTTGTAAACTCCATGACTAGTTAGCAAAAGCTCCCTGACATGAACATAAACTAACTTAGAGGACATAGAAGATTCGATTATAATGATTGATTGTCCAGTTTTGATAAGTTTTCAACGTCTTTTGCAAGAGAAAAATTAGTTTAATAGTGTAGGGGGATCCAAAATCAAAAACTTTCAGTAACTCCAAGTCAATATGACTAGGCATGTCCGTGGAGGGTTGGTAGTGCGAGACACATTTGAAACTATTATATCCTTACTTTCGGACAATTCTAAGACATCACACTGAGCTTGGATGAGCCTAGTTGAATAATTGATGATAGAAAATCTGCTATAGAGTAGAAGACTTAACCGGAAACACGTTGGCAATCCTCCTTGACAGGGAGATCAAAGATCATGACAAGGTCGTGCGTCATCTTCACTTGGAAGAGACCAAAACGGCACAATCTAACCATGTAGATTGTAAATATGCCATGTTTTTAAGGACGATGTAAAAATGTACATTGTGTTTGTAAATCAATACGAACCATAAGAAGAGAATAATTTCTTAACTTCGAAAAAATTCTCAAGGCATTTATTATTGCTAATGTAAGTACATCGAGGTCTCAAATAGACGAAGGACGTCGATACAACA
This sequence comes from Fragaria x ananassa, assembly GCA_034370585.1. NCBI lineage: Eukaryota > Viridiplantae > Streptophyta > Magnoliopsida > Rosales > Rosaceae > Fragaria > Fragaria x ananassa. The sequence goes on along the minus strand of CP139750.1, from coordinate 9,470,618 downwards.
TCTTATTACATATAGCTTGAAACGAAAATCAATGTCTAGCCGATGACGTCAAAATCATGGGTAGCTAGGGTAGGATCCGAATCTTTGAAATCAGCAATCATAAGGATGACGTTATTGTCCTCGTTTTGATTTTCCGTACCTTTTTTTTTATGCTTTCACTATTTGAGGATGAACTTGACAATCTTAAACCAGTGATCCAGAGATCCACAACGGTTACATTATCATAAGCTGACATGAGTAGTTTTGACATATTGATGTCTAGACCGGGAGTGTCGCCACTAGGGTCGGCGACACCTACCCCTCTTTTATAGACATTGGCACGGCATTTTCTGCTATTGCCGTGACCCATATTGTTGTCCCCACATTAGGGGACAATCCCAAATACGTTTATCGCATTAGCGTATGTACAATTCTCATTTACAATTGTATGATCACAATCAAGTCTCGTTGGTAATTCCAAACTAACTTGGAGGGCCTGGAGAACTTGATGATGATCGAATCCGCTAAAGATTATGGATCATGATGCCACAAATGTTCATCAACAATACGTAGTCAATTAAGGTGGTAAACAATCCACTTGACTAATAACTCAACAAGTAAAGTTATATAGTTGTTTCAAGAAATGAGTGCATTACACAGTACTTTGTGGTCATTACTTTTTAAACAAATTGTCATTGAAGGCTTTTGTAGATGTGGCGCGTCAAAGACTTTAGCGCATGAGATGTGAAATCTCGGCATCTAGGCTTGTTAGCCTAGGGTCAAAACATATGGTTTAATTTTTTCCAATGAAAGGTTTCACAGATACCAAGCGAAGATTTGTCATAGGCATCGAGTACGTCAAAACTCAAAGGACTAGAATGTTACATTGCTCTTGTATACAAAACCAAGCTATTATGAGACTCGATAGAGGTCACAAACGATGCTTTTAATGGTTTGTCTTTCGGATTGATCACACATAATCCAGAAAATTCACGAATTGATCAAACATAATTAGAAAAAAGGCTTCGGATTGATCATAATCTGAAGAAAGGTCGGGGTTGATCATACACAACCCTGACAAGAAAACAATAGTGATCAAACACACTCTTGACCCGCGAATAAAATTCCAGAATTTTGGTACATGTATGCACAAAATCCCAAGCATAGAATGGAGATGGAGATGGAGATGGAGATGGAGAAGGGAGGAAAGGATTTTAACCTCCCCGAATTATTGAACTTGGAAAATTTTAGGGTTTCAAAACATACCTTTCGAAACTTCAAACACTTGAAGAAGTCGAAAATTGTAGTTGAAGGAAACCAAGAATTGTCGGCGGGCAGCGACCAAGGGATTGGCAGCCGGTGGTTTCAGACGGCGGCGGGGAAAATGGGCGTTGGCGGCGGCCAGACAGAGGAGCCGAAAAACAATTTTTCTAGGGCTTTCATAAAACAAATTGTGGGCTATTAGTTCTAGGGTTAGAACAAAATGTATGATAAAGTGATAAAAGATAAAGTGTAGAGACAAAGAGAGATAGAAAGAGAATAGAGAATCTTCATCTTATTCATTGATAGGAGCCTTTTATATAAGGAATTATAAAGTACCAATATGGTAATGATAAGGAATACATAGTCATATTCTAACTACATATCCTGATGGCATAGACCAAGACACACATAAGGTGCCACGCCCCGACCCATTAATTTTTACCTTAATTACTAGCATGGAGGTAATAAGAGTTTTTACCGTTTTCGCCATTAAGTGTATAATTTAATTAGTCTCCAGAGTGATGTTGGGGGACGATTATTTCGAAAGAATTATTCGTAGGAGAAAAATATGACGACGGTAAAAATAGTAAATTTTGACTAGTAAAAGGTAATCTTTATTGGGGAATTATTTTGGGGTGTTGAATTTTGGAATGGGTTATGTATAAGTTGGACCGGGCCTTTGTTTTTGGTCAAAGCTCGTGTATTTCTCTCTCTCTCTCCTCCCGGTTTTCTCTCCCCCGAGCCCCTTCACTGTCAGATTTTCCGGCCGCCCCAAACCGCCGCACCGGTCCCAAAATATCGGTCTCCGACCCAGCTGCCGTTCTAGACTGGTGGCAGCCTCCCTAACGCCGCCGTGAAGGAGGAATCAACGCCGAAAGGTCCGACTGCCGGAAGAGTTTTTTCGCCGAAACTCCTTCCTCCGGCCGCCATAGCCGGCGAGCCTTGGCTCAAAAGGAAGCCCTCCTCTCGTGCTTCAATCCCTCCAAATGGCTCCCTCCATCTTGAGCTAGGTAAAGAGAAATCGGAATTTGAAATTCTAGGGCTTTATTGTGTGTTTTCATTAGATTGGCTTGGTTAGGCTTAGAATTGGAGTTTCTGATAGTTAGGAATGTTGTATAGGAGGTTGAGAGAAAGATGCTGCCAAATTTTGGTGAGCGTCGGAGGTCGCCGGAGCTGGCTGCCGGCCGCCGGCACCGCCATCGAGAAAATGTTTTATGAGGAGTTTAATGGAATGAGTTTTAGAATTTTTAGAGGAGTTTTGGATAGGTTTTGGAATTATTAAAGTTTGGTATTTTTGACGGGATTAATAAGTTCAAATCCGGCCATTAGATTATTTTATGATTAGGACGGTGAAAGGTGATTTTTCAGGTAATTATGGAGAATTGTGGTTGGCAGTGAAGTTAAGATTTAGGGCGATAGCATGGTTGAGAGCGAGAAGCTCATATTTAATTATGCCTATTTTCTTTAAACGTTGGGATTTTATTTAAGGATTTATTTATGTTTTAGAACAGGACGCGAGGAGGCTCGAGCAGAGGAGACCTCCGACCGACATCAGGCTTAGGCCTAAGTTGTGAGTGGACCTTTGTTTTAAATAATGTGATTGAATTGTTTTATTGTTGAATAATTTTCCTTTGTTGGAATTTGAACCGGAATTAAGAATTTCGGTGTTTATACTCATTTATTGACGTTTTTGAGAATAGTATGTATATGAGAGAACACTAGCTAGCTATATGTGATTTCCCCCCATAATGAGGTAAAATGTCATTATGGGGTGACATGAGCGTTAGACGCAAGCGTCGTAGCCTTGTACGACTTTCTACTTATCGAACTTATTCTATGTTTTCGCATTCATTCATAGAATTCGTACAAGGAGTAAGCACGTATATATATATATATATATATATACTCACTCAGTCGTTTCCCCCATAATGAGGAAAAATGTTATTATGGGGTGACGTGAGCGTTAGACGCGAGCGTATTAGCCTGGTATGACTATCTACTTTCAAGCTTATTCATAGATAACATACAAGGAGTAGACGAGTGTAAATACATACTGATATATATATATATATATATATATATAATTTTAGCCTGAGAGGCTGTATTTGTTTAAGATTTAGAGACTAGCCGGAACTAGTCGTGTCGCTTGTATAGCACTTTCCTTTATAATTTTCTTGGGGAAATATTTGTTTGTCGAGATTATTTTGTCCACTCCCTCTGGCGTAATTAAATATTTTCCCCTGGGCTTTTCCTTCATTTTTAAATGCCCAGTCTGCAGAGTTCGAGTGGGGTCTAGAAGGAGGCGACGAGACATAGTCACTCATCTTTCCACTAATGTTCGCCAGTAGGTTATCTGTTTAACCCACTAGGATTTTTTTAGCAGCTTTCGTTGTCTTTCTTGTAGTAGCTCTGAATACTTTCGGAAAAATAACTGTGTATTATTTTATTTGGTTATTTGGATTAAGTTGAAGACATATATTTTGGTTAAGAGAGTGTTCTTTAATTTTTTCGGGTTAGGGTTGTCCATTTTCCAGGGAGGTTTGCCGAGTTCTTCGGTAAGTTTTCCTTGGAGGTGGTCCCCGTAGGACTTACCTCGGATTTCAGGGTGAAATTCGGGGTGGGTCCTGACATAAGGAATATCCTAGAAGAATGCAAAATATCCTAGAACAATTATAAAATTATTTAACATTATATTACAATAAGGAATTCTATTTTATTTTGAAGGATGACAAAAAAAATTTATTCGTCATTTCATTAGTCGTATATTTTTGCTGCCATATATGAATAAATCAAGAAGTTGTAGGAGTACCTAATGTGATAGATAGAAGATAGCCATCTATATTCGAACTAATCGCTCACAAACATGGTAAGCCTATTAAACTATAAAAATTCATAGGTAAAATGTGCACCAAAATAGGAAAGTGCATTGATCCATGGCAAGGGTGGAGATCCACGGCCGGCCGCGGGAATGGTGAGCCGAGGGCGCTGTAGACAACAAAAACAGGGGCAGATCTAATGACGTGAGGGTGGAGATGGACCAGGCAAGTGGGTCTAGCTTGCCTAGGCCACATATTGTGTTCTAGATGTGTTGTCAAATTTTAATAACTTCGCAAGTGCATGAATCGTTTGTAGTATAGCTTATATGTAAATACGAGGTCGTTCCAACTAGAGATAGATAACTAACTTTCAACTCTAACTGATTGACTAAATTACTCTAAAGACTGACAAGAAAACAAGAAGATATTTTTTTGATGTTTTTGTAAACAATGAGAAAAGAGTAAAACAAACAAATTGAGAATGTCACACAAGATAATTGAGAAGGTGTTTTGAAAAGTTGTAAAACAATGATGGAGAGACGCCAGGGCTTCTAACTTCACCTTCACAATCCTACTCGAGTTCCTAGTCTTCCGATTACTAACTACTAAACCGGTGTTGAAGAATCCATCATATAAGCCTTATGGAAAAGTACTTGTACGCATAAGTTCTTCAAAGCATGAATACTACCTTATGGCAGAGTATAGTATCCAACTATAAATTCTTAGAAGTATAACATATACTCTCTAAGGGTCAATGAAGTTCAATGAGAACAAAAGGACTCATACAAACCAAATAAACATGGCATCTGTTTAATCAATCTATGGTTTTTAATCACAAGAAGTATTTCAGATTCAGTATGGGCATCTACCTATTTTTGCATCAGATAACTTAAAACAAAACCCTAAAGGTCGCGAGTCTCTAGTATTTTGAAATAAGCAATAATTCTTATAGAGATTAAAAACTCAACACCAATCCAATAATTAAGTAATCATCCAACTAAAAATATCAAATAGTCATGCTAAAGATTCATTATGACCCTAACAAAAGGTTTAGCTACTAAGAGTCATAACAACAATGATAACAATGAAAAACATGAAAAGACTAAAAGGGAAAAGGATGGAAGATAGGTGATGATGGCTGCCTCCAAGTATATCATGTCCCGGAACCTCCCTTTGATTGTCATGGTTGTCTCTATTTATAAGACTCAATTCCCAATTTGATTAAGCTTACTCTCAAACTTGGATGATGATGTGGCATTCCAAAAGCATATCTTGGGCTTTCATTACGTGCATGAAACTGCTAGAATTCCTTTGAATCTTTGGTGCACAATTGGCTTCTATACATGAGCTTGAAGTAAGGCATTACACATTCTAGTCCATCTTGAGCTGTCTTCATTCAAACTGCTATATCTCTCTCCACAAATATCTAAATCACGAACCGCTAAATTCTATAGAAACTAGACACTCGGGTCTTTCTCTGCATATATGGCTCGTTCTCTAATTCCTCCACGATCAGCACAGTTTATTCTCCAAAGTTGGCTATTGTGCAGAGCTTGACTGCCCAGAATCGGGATTGCTATGCTCTTTCAATCCTTCCTGCTCCAATTGCTCATACTTGCTGTTTGAACCTACAAAACACCAAACTAAGTAAAATTGAACTAAATTACTTGAAAGTACAATACAAATCTACGATTTAAAGGTATAACAACATAGCAAATAATGGATACATCATGATACGCAGTACGCTTTCCTCCTCTTTGGATCAGATCTAGTATGGGATTTTAGGCAATCGGTTTAATTTTCAAACCTATACATGTTTCTCGAACACTACTGTATGACAATGTGTTTGGTTTGCGATGAAATCATTTAATTAAGTGACCAGTTAGGATATGGAATTGTTTTAATTTTATCGCCTAAATGCATTTTTCTGTTAGTGCACGCAAAAAGAATGATCGTCAGATCGGATCACACAACCGTCACTGTCAATCCAACTGATGAACACGCTGCGCAAAACCTTCCTCAACAAAGCCAACCATCGTGATCTTTGATCTCCCCGTCCGGCAACAAACCTTTGGCGCTTCTTACGATGGCACAAGTTTGTCGTCACTAATGCTCTTGCGACAGCGTAAGCGACGACATAATTGGCGTCGCTATGTCGTCGCAAATAGCATCAAATAGCATTAGCGACGCCATTATTTGCGACAGATATTTTGCCATCGCCGGCCCGTCACAAATGTTGTTTTGCAATGGCAAAAGGGCTATTGGAAACTGTTTTGTAATGACAAAAGGGCTATTGGCGACGGTTTTGCGATGTCGCCCAAATACACAATTTTTTTGTAGTGCTCTAAATGATCATTAATCATTGCCCCTTATTTCTCTTAGGTAATAGAGCCGATTTAATTAGCTTAACTTGCCGATTTGGCTTAACTTTTCCATATATATAGCTTTTAACAATATAATCAGCTCAAATGTGAAAGTACTACTGCACTGTACTTTTCACTCCAAATGAATTATGCTCTCTAACTCTCTCAGTTTTTACCGACGATGACATGTCAAATCAAAATTTGTACTGAGATGGGAAACCATGAAAATATAACCTGACGTACAAGACTGTAATAATTTAAAGAATGCAATAAGATCTTCGCAACAGATACCTTATACCTACTATCGATTGGGGACCAAATATGAAGTACACTATAAAATACAGCCGAAATAATTAGTCCATCAAAATTAGTCTATGCCAAAGTCATTAGTCATATTACGATCATATATAGGATCATATATATCGTCGGAGTTATATAAAGTATAAGGCCTTAGTTTAGTTTCTGATCTTAATATACTAATCAATCATTTGGGCAACCGAATAATTTAAACAGATCATTAACAAGAAAATCTATGTACAAATGGACTTGTGTCCTAGAATTGCCACCATGATCATGATGTTATTATGAAGAATCTAATTTTCTTAATCAAAGTAAAGTAAAGCAAATTTGAGGAGACAAAGACAGTGATACAATCACACCAAGGATACGTACTCGTTTGAATATTTTGCCCTAATCAGATAACAGTTAACAAACTTGCATGTGGTTCTAGTGCAGTACTGCATTATTGTTTTTCTTTAGGCCAAGTGGAGATTTTTTTTCTTTTTCTAATGAAATTGGCACCTACATTTATTTGCAGATCACCTACATTTATTTGTTTTCAAATTTGGCTAAATTCAAATAATTAAGTACCCATCGAGTTCTAGTAATTTCACAAAGAAATCTATATATACTATCCCAAATCTCACTCTTTAGTTTCCCCCTCATCATCAAAGACAATGCATTTCATTTTCACACTTTTTAACATCTGGAAACAAATTAAACCAAATCATAAGCCCGTCTCACGAAGAGCGATGCAACAAAACCAAAAGAGAGACCTCGTCGCTTATCGCTTATATCCAAGATCGAATTTCGATTTGCAACCCTCTCGTTTGCACCACCATGCATGTCCACCATTGAAGATGTAACAGAATCCTTCACTGCCTCCCTTGCGCTTGCAAACCAGAGACTGATTGATCGGTCTGTCCCGAACCTGAGCCAATTTCCCAAGGCATGCAACGTACGCAATCCAGGGCCTTCTTCCTTGCGCGACATTTGGTCAGGGAATCGGCAGAATTAAACGACATGCGTCGATTTTTCGAGCGAGTATAGACCCTTGAGAAAAGTTACAAGAACCAAAAAAGGGCTCGGGATCGTTTCTCCATTTGTTTTTGATCTGTGTCAAGACCGCAACAAAGTTTTGAAGGGCAGTCCGTGGCGGTACAAACAACCAGTTGTCCTACAAGTTTATGATGGTGTCTCACCAATTGAGAAGATAAAACATGAGAATAGATACGAACTGTTATTGCAGTAGTGGACGAATTCAAAGGCATGGGCGAACCGCTTTTTGCCAGAAAAGGAGAAATTAGGGTTCATGTTGAACAGCAAATTTCTAAACTCTTTGTTTTGAATAAAAAAAAATGAAAAAGAAAACCCTCTATTTTTTTAAAAGGGTATCGAGGCTGAGATCTGGTTTGATTTTGATCGAACGACTGATAGGTCAGTGTAACCATTGCAATCTGCAGATCTACCACGACGGAGAACAATGCCCTCTTCTTGGCAGCCTCTCGGCAGCAACTCCCCAAGCAGAAAAGCGCAAGGCCAACATGCCTCCTCCAGGTTTAGCCTCTTCTTCTTCTTCTTATTCTATTGTACTATTGGTGCGCGCTTTTCAATTTCAAGGAATGCATACCTCTATACCACCAATGAGTCGTGCATATATAGTTCTATCACGTTGTGGAACCAAAGGGCTGAAAGCCAGTAATTATCAAAACAAAGCCAAAAATACAGTTGAGCGTTCAAGTGATGATGCGAAAGATACAAATACAGCTATATATGATTGTAATTGATGCTATCACTAAGGCATCTATATATAAATTTTGATGTTGTGGTAAGGGAACCCTCTTCTACGTACAATGTGCAAAAAGAAAATGTTCATGTTGTTTGTGAACTGGATGACATGGATGATGATCTTCATATTATAGTACATGGCATTGTGAAAAGAAGAGGGCTCTAATTCCCTCTTGTGACATTTGCCCTAGCAAGCTACAGGTACCATTACCTCCATTGTTCTAGACCTCTGTGGAAGGTTCTAACAAAGAAATTTTTTTAACAGGCAAAACCTATGAAATCAAAACTTCTCCTCAAAACCTATGAAATCACAACCTCGATGGTCCTCCGCGTCAAAGAAAAACAACGAGAGACAATATATTGGAAGAAAGTTCCATGAACGCGAGAATCGAGACTTTGAGAGATTCATATTTTTAAGAGAAAATTAGATAAAAACTCAAAATACTATACCTCTTTTAAGATAAACTCATACATATTTTTCTTTTATTTTACACACATTCCACATAAGCAAACATACCATATAGAGCAAATATCTATAATTAATAGTTTTTTTCATTTTTCGGTTTCTCTAATTTGCCCTTCAGATAGTAGCACTACCAGGACAAGTACTTTAGCAGACGAAAAATTTTCGTCGGCCTGTTAAAAAAATTTGTCGGCGAAGCTCTTAGCCGACGAACCTTCGTCGGCTATAGTCCATACCTTAGCCGACGACATTTTGTGTCGTCGGTTATCTTCCAAACTTTAGCCGACGAATAATTTAAAATATTCGTCGGCTAAAGGTTGTAATAAAAAAATATAAAACACCTATGGCCGACGAAATATACTATATTTCGTCGGCTTTATAGGGATTTAGCCGACGAATTAAAGCATATTTCGTCGGCTAAAACTTTTTTTTTTTTTAAAAAACTTTAGCCGACGAATTAAGGCTTTTTTCGTCGGCTATAAGTCCATTCCAGTAAAAAAAAAACCCCAAAATTTCTGAATTACCATTCCAAGCAAGCTGCAAAATACACCAAAACAATTCCATATAACCAACAACAAACACATAAAAATATATATCAACTACATAAAAGTATCAATTACATAAAAGTATCAAACACATAAAAGTATATATCAACTACATAAATTCTATATCGTCTAAATGAAAGTCCTCTTCTGGGGGTTGCTGTGGAGGTTGCGGCGGCTAGGGTAGCGTCATGGGCGGAGGCATGGGCGGAGGCGGAAGTCCCTGAATCTGGGCAGCTGCAAAGTCCTGCATGTACTGGAACATCTGCTGCTGCTGGATGGCATGTATCTCGACAACATAGGCTGCCTGCGCGGCATTAAAGGCTGCCTGGGAGGCAATATGAGCAGCTTGATGTTCTCGTAGTCTCTGAACTTCCGACTCTAACTGAGTCGTCCTGTTGATCGTGTTCGTGGTCCTGCTGCTGGTTGAGGCTGCCTTTCATTGAAATCCTGGAGTGGTCTTCAGGACCCCTCGCCTCTCTTTTCTAGACCCCGGCAGTAGAAGTTGTTTGCTCTCGGTGGGAAGGCTGTGCCCATGATCCTCGCCCCAATCGTCGGATCCGAAGTGTCGATCCGGGACATGGCTTCGGACATCTCTTCCTCCTGCGTGTCCGGCCATGTCTCCCTCACTACGATACTCATGACCTCGTCACTAGCCTCCCTCACCCTATCCTATATGCATAGGAAAAATGTCGTTGATGAATGCCGTTGTTGGATCGTTGGATGTACTAGTACTGCCCGTCTTAAAAAATTGGCCACGATTATGCTGACCCCCTGATGATGTTTCACCGTGATATAACCAACATCTGTACTTCTCCCAAAACCCGTTATTCCTCAGGCGCTGCCATACTTTGTCAATGGGAAATCGATGCATATCGCTGCGACACTGACATTTCGTGCACAGGCAATAGAAAATTGTATTCCCGTTAGCATTAGCCAGCAGATATTCTATAAAACTCATAACTCCTGCACCGTATCTTTTGTCCCATTTTGGAAGCGAAATCCAACTCTTATCCATATCCTGAAAATATAACAATATATATATATATTTATAACGCTGCTAGCTAATTATTAATGAAATTTCATGTCATACATAAAATCTCAATTCATTTAGTATATATTCTACGTACTACAACTAATTAATAACAAATTAATTAACACACACATATATATATATACTTAATAATTACAGAACAATATTATACATGCATATATATATATCTACATCATCACAAAATAATCATTGTGGTATATACCATCAACACAATATTATAAATTACTTATAACATATATATATATATATATATATATATATCTACTACTTAATTATAAACAATTTCATATATATTATATTAAATCATCAACCAAATCGATCAACATATATGTATATATATACATCCAACACATACGTACTCAAAATCAATTAACTCGATCACAATCAAAATCATATATCAACATCATCACAAAATCATCATAAACTCATATATATCATCAACAACTTCATACCATATCAACACAATAATATTATAAATTAATTAACATATATATATATATATATCTACTATTTATTAACAACAAATTAATTCATATATATTATCAATTCAAATCATCAACCAAATCGATCAACACATATATATATATACATCCAACATACTCAAAATTAATCAACTCAATCACAATCAAAATCAATAAACTCAATTAATCACACTTAAAATCGATCAACTCAAATAAAACTCAATTAATCAACATATATATACATGTACGTACCTATATATGGCTCCACAAACTGATTATGGACAGATTTCGACAACACCCAAACTTTTTCTCCCCTTTTTTCTTCTCCTGTTTTTTTTTCAGATGAGCTGCTGCTGCCCAGATCCAAAAATATAAAGCACTTTAGCCGACGACTATTAATTTCGACGGCTAAACTTTTAAATATTTCGTCAGCCATAGTTTGTGAACTTTAGCCGACGAAATAAATTCTTTAGCCGATGAAAGTTTTTTTCGTCGGCTAAAGTTTACCATAGCCGACGAAAATTTAACTTAGCCGACGAAAGAAAATTTCGTCGGCTAAAGTGGACTTCATAGCCAATGAAAATTTAACTTAGCTGACGAAAGAAAATTTCGTTGGCTAAAGTGGACTTTAGCCGACGAAAAAATGCTTCGTCGGCCTGGTTTTTTTTTTTTCGTCGGCTAAAGCCTTTCTTCTGGTAGTGTAGAAAGCTAAATTTGGTATATTTCTCAATTTTAACATCAATTTAAAACTCAAATACTAGCTAAAATTTAGTTGGATTTAACTTTGTCATAATCAAGTACATTTTTTAATTTCTTACCTTGTTATTACTAACTTCAGTGTGTGTGTGTGTGTGTGTGTGTGTGTGTGTGTGTGTGTGTATGTTATATACAGAAGTATGTCATTTGTAATAACATGATACTTTTCTCACATTTGATGTCTCTCTACATAGTTGAAAAATATCTAATTGTAAGGTACACTTTCTTATTCTTTGATTAATTTTCTTCTTTTTAAGTATATTATTATATTATTTTCCATCATAATCGAGAGAATATTTTACTCTCTACTACTTACGTTTCTAATGTACCTGCTATTAAGTAGGGCATGATATGATAATATACCTAAAAATAAGAAACTCAAAATTGGGTTTAGAGTATATCACTACTGGATTATGGCTATAAGCCGACGGAACCGTTCCGTCGGTTAAGACATATATTTCGTCTGCAAAGATCTTAGCCGACGGAATTTCCGTCGGCTAAGATCCGTCGGCTAAGCTTCGTCTGCTAAGACAATAGCCGACGGAATTGATGATTCCGTCGGCTAAGTGGGACTTAGTCGACGGAATAGTTCCGTCTGCCAAGATTTTAGTCGACGGAACTTAATCGACGGAAATTACTTTTCCGTCGACTAAGTTTTTCTTAGCCGACGGAATATTTCGTCTCCTAAGATCTTAGTCGACGGAAGTAAAAATTTAAATTTTTTTTTTTTAGAATAATTGGCGCGGTTTTTTTTTCTCTTTTTTTAGGTCTTTTTTTTTTTTTTCCTTCTCTTCCTCTTCTCCGGCGACCACGACGGTTATGTTTGCGTGTTCCCGAACAACTCCACTCCACCTCCGACGCTAAACTCGCCGGGAGGAGGAGGAGGTGCCGCCGAGAAGAGGAGGAGGAGGTGTCGCGCGCCGAGAAGAGGAGGAGGAGGAGGAGTTGCCGCCGAGAAGAGGAGGAGAAGGAGGCGGCGCTGCTTGGAGGAGGAGGAGGTGCCGCGGCGAAGGAGGAGGAGGAGGCGCCGAGAAGAGGAGGAGTAGGAGTTGCCGCCTAGAAGAGGAGGAGTAGGAGTTGCCGCCGAGAAGAGGAGGAGGAGGAGGCGGCACTGCTTGGAGGAGGAGGAGGTGCCGCGGCGAAGGAGGAGGAGGAGGCGCCGCTGTGGTGGGGGAGCAACCAGACGAGGGAGAGAGAGAGCAGCAGACGAGCTAGGGAGAGAGAGATGAAGAGGATGAGGGAGAGAGAGCTGAAAGTTATAGAATGGAACCGAAAAAAATTTCAAAATTTTTGGCGGGATCATTACCGCTTAAAATTTTTGAACTTAGTCGACGGAATATATTTTTCCGTCGCCTAAGTTCAAAATATTTAAGCGGCAGTTATCCCGCCAAAAAAAAAAAATTTTTTTTTTTTTAAATTTGGTTCCGTCGACTAAGTAGATATTTCCGTCGGCTAAGATATAACCTAAGCGACGGAATAATTTTTCGTCGCCTAAGTTATCATAAATAATCATTTATATTTATATATAAATATTCCGTCGGCTAGGTAAAAATTTCCGTCGCCTAAGATTTTCTTAGCCGACGGAATATTTTTCCGTCGCCTAGGTAAAAACTTAGGCTACGGAACGTTTTCCGTCGGCTAAGTAGATCTTAGGCGACGAAAATATTATTTTTCCGTCGGCTAAGTGATTTTTTCCACTAGTGTATATAGGGTATAGGGTATAGGGTATAGGGTTTAGGGTTTATGGTATAGGGTTTAGAGTTTAAGGTATATTGTTTAGATCAGATGTCTTATTTATATTATATTTTATCATATGTATAGATTAGAGAATGAATTCCTTTAATCTAGATTTTTTCATAAAAATAAATAAAACTACATGATTTTTGCAAATTGATTGAAAAATGTTAGTGTTAGAAGAAAAATTTATAATCAAGATATTTAAGACAATATCAATTAAGCTTATTTATTATATTAATATGTTATAGTTGAATAGTGGCAATTGCGTAAAATTTAGAAAAAAATATGACATAATATTTAGGGAAAATGCCTATTTAGTACTAATTTGAACCCCTCATTCCCCATTCCAATGACAATCTTTTTCATTAGCCCATTTCAATATAAGGTAACCTTTTTTATGCCCAAATGCACAAATCTTTACTAAAGTCTTAATAAACTATATTATTTTAAGACTATTTTGCCCTCATCCTTTAAACATGCATAGAGAGAGAAAATGAAAGAGAGAATACTTGGTCGGAATCTCACCGGACTCCGACTCCGGTCACCGGCCACCGGCCGCCGGAATCCGGTCACCGGAATTTTCCCGACCGCCGGAATCCGGTCACCGGAATTTTTTCCGACCGTCGGAATCCGATCACCGGAATTTTCCTGACCGTCGGACTCCGGTCACCGGAATTTCCCCTGTAACTAGTTACTAACCCCCAATAACCAGTTACTGACCAGTTAACGACCCCTAATAACCAGTTATTAACCCCCAGTAATCAGTTACTGACACCCAGTAATCAGTTACTGACCAGTTACTAACACCCAGTAACCAGTTATTGACCCCCAGTAACCAGTTAATGACCAATTACTGACACCTAATAACCAGTTATTAACCCCCAATAACTAGTTACTGACCCCCAGTAATTGAGTTATTTTGGTCACCGACCGCCAGAACTGAGTTACTGATCCCCAATAACTGAATAATGATTCCTTAAAAGGCTATTGACCCTGGATAACTCAATTACTGACACCTAGTAACTCGAGTTACTAACTCTCAGTAATCGATTACTGACCCTCAGTAATCGATTATTGACCCCCAGTAATTGATTACTGACTCCCAGTAATCGATTACTAACCCCAGTAGTTGAGTCACTGACGCCCAGTAATCGATTACTGACCCTCAGTAATAGAGTTACTGACACCCAGTAATCTACAACTGACCCCAATAATCATGTTAAAATATACTTTCTGTTCAAAAATCACTATATTATGACTTCTAAACTAAAAATTTGCAAAACAAAACAACGTATTACATTATTATCAGCCTATAAAGGCAACCAAACCTACCAGAAAAATTTCCCTTGCCACACAAAGCTCGCACGCAAAAAAATTTCAGATTCTAACAATGCCAAATTTCCTCTCTTCTTCTTCTCCGAATGAGGCAAACTATTCTCCGGTGTGGAATCAGAAACCGAAACAACGTGAAAAAAAAATGAGCTATTTGCTGAAATTTAATCAAATGCAAAAAGAAGTTTAACTATTTGCCGTGCATGCTAACTATTTGCATATGTGATGAGCTAAATGCAATGTAATAATCAAATGCAAAACTTCAGGCCCAACAATTCATAGCAAAACTCAACAATTCAAACCAAAATGCAGCAAAAAAAAAGAAAAAAAGAGAGGACACAGCCAAAAAAGAAAAGAAAAAAGGTAGATGACGTCGCAGCCAAAAGAGGAGGGATGTCCGGTGGGAGACTTGACGACGACGGCGGACTAGGTGGAGAGTGAGGTTGTTGCTCTCAACGGAAACCCTAGCAACAGATCGATCCCAAATCGAAGAGTTCCGTCGGACGCCGTTGGCGGAGGATCGAGGAGGAGGACAATACCTAGGGGAACAGAGCCATGTCGGCCGGGTTTCCTACCGCCGTGCCAGCGCTGCCGGCGACGAGACCAGCAAGAGGCTTCTTGATCTGAGGGATGAGAGAGAGGGAGGGGGAGGAGAGAGAGAGAGTTTTAGATATGGAGAAGAGTGAGGGACGGGAGAAGAGAGAGGGAGAGAGATATGGTGTATTTGATTACTAAGGATATAAACGTCTTATTGTTTAAATTTATTGTAATGGGCTTGGACAAAAGATTTTTATTGGAATGGGGTTTGTGTTTATTGTTTTTGACTAAATGGGCATTTTCTCTAATATTTATCATAATTGATACATTTTAGATGTCTATCAGATATGAATATTATGTAAGTTTTATTTAAAACTACTCTTTGTAATTTGGTGTTTATGAAAATTCTCTATTTTTAACGGGACACACAGAGGAAAAAATGTCAAAGAGTGCACGAATCCAATGTTCCAAAGGTTCGTGGCTTCTACAAAAAAATGTTCTAAAGGTGGAATTTTGTTCCCCGACGATTATTGGTGTACTGTGTGCTCATTCACTCGCCAAAATATATACCACCAAAAGCAACAGACATTCAGAGAGATCGATCTGTAAATGATTCCTGCATGTATAATCGTACTTAAAATTATTGGGAGTCTGGGATCGTTTATTTAGCTAGCTACACAGTTCATCATGACTATATGAAGGAATGAATTATTGAAGAAAAATGAAGGACGTTCAAGTAAGTTCTGGGTTGGATTAATTCTACCCTTTCTTTTGTCTGAGTTCGACTATATAAGATTGTAAGTTTTTACATTGAGTGACGTCTGTATATATACGTTCTCATCAGTTTTAACTCGAAAATTTCTCCTCGATCAATGCAAAACAAAAAGATAAGCTGGAAGACTTCTGATGCCTTCATGCATGCATATATAGCTATTAATCATTCATTTTCAATCTGGTATCAAATGAAGTTATGAACAAACTACATATAGAGGCTAGGTTTCGACTATAGTGTGTGCAAGAAGTTTGAAGAAAAAGAACATACGAGTAAGGGTTTGTTTTCAACTATTCCAGATACTTGGGGATTAAAGCCTGCGTAATTAACCCTAAATCCTAAACACTACGTAACCCTAAATTTTCACCACTGAGAACTAAGCATAACATGTTTTTTGTTGGTTACTTTCTCAATTGTCTTACATGTTAAGATTGAATGGTTGATGTATTATTCTAGTCTTACGGACGTTAGGACTGATTTAATGGTGCTCGATCTAGCTAGCTGCACAGTTCATCATATTTATCTGAAAGGAACGATTGAAGGTTGACGCTCAAGTAATTAAGTTCCGAGTAGTTGTTATTCCATGCATAAGTTTGTCTGACGTCGACGATATGAATGTAAGTTTTCAAAACGAGTGTGACGTCTCAATTTATACTTTTTCATTAATCTTAACTGGAAGATTTCTGATGCCTTCTTGCATACATATATATGTAGCAATCATTCATTTTCAATCTGGTATATATCGAAGCAACGAGCTACCTTAGTTACATATAGAGGTTTTGACTTGAGAGTGCGCAAGGAATTTAAAGAAAAAGAACTTAATTACTAGTAAGACACTTCAACACACATTGTGATTTCCGACATTGAAAATTGTCGGTAATTACCTTATTCTTGTCGGAAATACAGTTTACGACGAGAAATTCCTGGTCGGAAGTCGTTGGTAATACTCTCGTAGGAAATATTATGTTTCCGACCAACTGTTGGAAATTCTTCCTTATTTCCGACAAAAGTGCTTGTCGGATATTGGTCGGAATTTAATTATTTCTTTAGTTTAAAAATATGTCTTCGGTAACTCGTCGAGAATAATTTTAGTTTTGACGAGTTAGTTTCGACCAAAACTTGATTGTCATATCATTTTCAATGCAGACATATCGTACACATGGTACTCCTCGTCCCGCTTTCACAATACACCTTATGTAAAAGTTAGAGGTTTTTCCAACCCTATGTACTGAGCGTGATGTGCAGAGGAAGCATAGAGTTGAAGATTATGAGACATTCAAGGATGAAGTACGTTGTGATATATAGCCAGTTATGATCATTGATCGATAATAAACCGTACGTGAGAGCCTCGAGTTATAATGGCGATCGATGGTAAAAGATGAAAGTAATAAGTGAGCTATCAAAGGAGGATATTCTTTTAGAAAGGACCTCCATCCTCACTCACGACGTCTAACTTAGAGGTCAAGACAATGCTTTGATGATATATTGAATTATATGCAACTGTATGAGTTGGTAAGAACATCTTGTTCTTTTTCCATTTTTTTTTTTAAGAAAATGATATATGGGTGATCATGATCGAGTAAGTGCCTCAAATTATCGTGTGCTCGGGCTCTGCCAATTAATTAGGTGTAGGTGTAGGGTATGTCCTGACCAAAATCTTGATTTCTTCCTCGACTTTTCTTGGGGCAAATGGGTGTCTGAAATCCGTGAGCCGATGGAAGAATCAAGAATTTGGTTAGGGATATGCTGTGGGGTTTGTTCTTGTAGGCACTCTCCCATTTATCAGGATCCATATTCCATAAATTTATCAAAGTGGTTGATGGGATGATGGTCAGTGTATATTAACGAGAAAATGCCCAAGAGCTCTAAATTTGGAGATTTTTTCCCCACCAACAAAAACATACCAAAATACCATTGTTCTCTCTCTCTCTCTCTCTCTCTCTCTCTCTCTCTCTCTCTCTCTCCACCATCGCCACCAGAGTCAATGAAATCTGTCTTCGCCGGAGATCACAACACCGAGGACGAGCTTGTTGTAGTTGTTAATGGATTATGTGGCCTTGTTCTTCCTCTGGTGCTTGTGATAGGTCACCTTCTGCCATCCGTGGTCACTGTTGTTACTGGTGCTGTTGGAATTGTAGTATGCGAAAACCTCGTGGTGTTCATTGGAGATCGATTTGGCTCAACCCTTACCTTCTTATTCAATAATTAAGTTGTTATTTGTTACTAAACCATTTTTTAAATCTCTCTAACAGATATGTGCAAAGTTCTGGTGGGAAAGTCGCGGGGATGAACATAAGATTCATTGGTTAGCTTAGGATAAGTTGTGCAACCCTCAGGAGATGGGAGGATTGGCCTTTCGAGATTCACTATGCTCATATCATGTTTTTTTGGCCAAACAGGGTCGAGTCTTCTTATGTTTCTGAAAAAATCTAAACACAAAGATTGCGGTAGCTTTTTTTCAATATTTCTTGATAAAAACTTTATAAGGTTTAATCGCAAGTATATATAGATACAATGAAAAATGTATAAGGAAAGCTAAAGGAAACTCAGCCACAGCCACAGCTGTGGCACCAAGAGCAAGGTCACCCACTTGTTGCAGCAACAGAGAGACAAGCCGCTGCAACAAGGAACAACAGAAAAAGAAAGGAGACCAGAAGTACATGGTAGCACACATCAAGGGAGGTAGCACAACGCGTAGCCCAACGCTTCTAAAGTCAACTAGATTAGTTCAATTAGAACTAATCTCTAACTCTCTCAATACTCCCCCTCAAGCTGGATCAAGATGATTCATTGAGCCAAGCTTGCCCAAAATGCGATAGAAATGAAATGTTGAAAGAGACTTGGTGAAGATATCGGCGAGCTGATCATAGCTGCGAGTGTAATGAGTGACAATGAGCTTGGATTGAACTTGAGCTCGAATATAATGACAATCAACTTCGATGTGCTTGGTCATTTGATGAAAAACAGGATTAGAAGCAATGTGCATGGTGGCTTGATTATCACAATAGAGAGAGATCGGTTGACTACAAGGGGATCCCAAATCAAAGAGCAAACCCTTCAGCCAAATAAGCTCACAAGCAGTAGTAGTCATTGCTCTATATTCAGTTTCTGTGCTAAAACGAGCCACAACCGTTTGCTTCTTACTCTTCCATGTAACTAGATTTCCCCCAACAAAGGTGCAAAAACCAGTAGTAGACTTTCGATCAAGTGAGTTATCAGCCCAATCCGCATTAGTATACCCCATGATGCGAGTATTCACTACCAGAAAAAAGATCTTGGGCGACGAAAAAAAATCGTCGCCCTGTTAAAAAATTTCGTCGCCTAAGCACTTAGGCGACGACATGTCGTCGGCCAAAACGTCGTCGCCAGAACCGCGTCGGTCAAGAACTTGGGCGACGAAAATTCATTTCGTCGTCGCCTAAGAGTAATTCTTAGGCGACGATACTAATTTCGTCGCCTAAAATATACTTCTCGTCGCCCCTAAAATAATCGTCGCCCAAGATTTAACACCTTGGCCGACGAAAACATTTTTCGTCGCTTAAGATCTTATAACCTTGGGCGACGAAAATAAATATGCCGTCGCCTAAGATCACTACATCTTAGGCGACGATATTTTTTTTTCGTCGCCTAAGATGGTAAGTCCTTGACCGACGATTTAGAAATTTCGTCGGCTAAGATATATTTAAATTTTTTTTAAAATAATTAAATAATTTTTTTAAATATATAAATAATGTTTTTTTAATTTTTGCTGGATTTTTTTTTTCGGCATTTCTTTAAATTTTTCTAATACTAAAATTTAATTAAGAATAACACAAATTTATAAATTTATAAATAATTTATTACAAAAATTCAGTCCATCTGCCTATAGATCGAGAAACTCGAAATCTAACTCATCATTCCCGTTCGGAGGGTCCTGAGGCTGAGGCGGCGGCTGGTCAGGCTGAGGAGGCTGCTGCTGAGGGTGGGGCCACTGAGGTAATGGTATAGGCGTAGGCATAGGCGGAAACGGCTGTCCGGCCGCATGTGCAGCGATGTAGGCAGTCATCCACTGTCCCATAGCCGCCTGGTTGACATTGGTGACTTCATTCACCCGCTCCATATGCGCAGCCGTGGAAGCCGCATATGATTCCGCCATCGCCGCCATCTCCCTCGCTCTTTGGGCTTCCAGCTCAGACTCCCTCGCTCTTTGGGCTTCCAGCTCAGACTGTAGACTTGCGAACTGATCCTGTAGCCGAGTGGTCTGGCTGTTGCTGCTTGAGGCTCCGGCGGCTCCCTTGCGCAGAAATCCTGGCGTCGTCTTCAGGGTCCCCTTTCCAGCGTCTCCCATACCCCGGCAGTAGTAGGTGTTGGAACGCTGCGCGAAGGCAGTGGCCATAATCCGCGCCCCAACGGTAGGATCTGAAGTGTCGATCCTGGACATGGCCTCTGACATGTCATCCTCTGCCGTGCCCGGCCATGTGTCGTTCACCATGCCTCTCATGACCTCTTGCTCCGCCTCCCTCACCCTCGCCTAATTGGATATATTATAAAAATATATTAATATACATTTAATAAAATGTAATTAAAATTAAAAATTAGAAAATATAAGGAACTTACAAGATCCTTCTCAGAATGAGGATATGCCCTCTGAAAGGTCCCCACATAAGGGTTCTCCTCTGGCCGCTCTCGCCGCACGTCGTCCATGATGGCCGAAAACGGCCTCGAACCGGCACGATGGTTGGTTGTGTTCTGTTGCCGGTTCTCAGCGTTCACCCGGGCGAGGTGCTTCAAAAAAAACTTATCGTTAGTAAATATTTAAAAACATACAATTATAATTAATTCACTAATTAAATATTCAAATTTTTTTACGAATTACCTGTTTGTGAGGGTCGTTGAACTGCGTGACAAGAAGCCACCGCCACTCGTACTCCCGATACTCGAACTCCTTCGGGGTACCCGAACGGTCGCTCCCGTACTTCTTCCAGTGTTCCCGGAGGTCGTGCTTCCACTCCTTGAACCTACATATACAAAAAAAATATTAAATATATTATTAAAAAAATAAAATTTAATAAATTATTAAATAGAGGTACCTCTCCCTATGGGCCTTGTCCGCCCAGTCACGTCCCTCCTCGGGAACCACAAACCATTGTTGCATTACCACTTGTTAGTATTTTTTTCGATAATTAAATAATTTATTAGTTAAAAAAATAGTAATTGATCGAGTAAACTCACCGACATCGACTGATGGAGCATCTCCTTCACTCCATCAGGAACCTGGCTCCAGACTCCCCACAACATAGGGAGTCTGGAGCGGATGGTGCCTCCCGCGGCGCGCGTGTACCGGTTTCCCAACGCGGCGTCCACCGGTTTGCCGTTGGAAAACGGGATGGCGATCCGTCCAGCGGACTCGACCGCCCTATCGAGTCCCTTGTTGCTGACGGTGCCTCTCCTGTTCCGCCTTCTCGTTCCGGCGGTTGTGACATTGTGAATCAAATTTAATATTAATAATACATTTTTACATTAAAAAAATTAAAATCGACTAAAAAGTAATAATAAATTACCTGAGGATGAGGCTGAGCCGACGGATTCGTCTCCGTCCGCCTGCTCGGAGACCCTCACAGGATGAAGAGGCGTGGGAAACTCCCGGTAGATATAGGCCTCGTGCGGTGCCACATGCGGGAGCTGCTCCCGAATCAGTCGACCCTCCTCATCGACGCGAGGTATCGCCGGTATCGTCGGAGGAAGGAAGAGGCCGGACGGCACCATAGGGACCCCGGATGACCCGCCATCACCGTCGGTCGGGGACGACTGTGTGGGGGCGTCGCTGCAGGATCGCGACCGGCGAAGTATGGGTGGATGACGAGGAGCCGTCGCTGCGGGACCCGACTGCCCAGCAGAACCCGAGCCGCTCGCGCCACCCCTAAGCGCCGCATATCGGGACGTCAACTGCCACGGAAACCCGATCGACGGTGATTCCGACGGGTTGTTTGAGGTACCGTCCGAGTCGTCTTGGCTCCTCGCACCCGAACGTTGTCCAGATGTTCTCCTCATGACCATCCTATTTAAAATAACCATAAATTTATTAAAAATATTTTACCGTCTTATAATTAATTTAACAAAAAATAACCATAAATTTCGAAAAATTTATCAACAATAATAGCACAAATAAAAATTAATAGTTATTATAGGATTTATTATTTTTTTTATTCACATAACAAATTATTTACATTAATTCGCAATTGTTACATCACAAAAATTAATTTACGAATATTTACATCCTTACTCAAAAATAATCCATTATTTTTTACAAAATGCCCACAATATATTTACAATAATAATTTATATTATTTAATTATTTAATCAAAAATTATTTAATCATTTACAATATATTTACAAATTATTTCCACAAATCCTAAACCCTAAACCCTAAACCGTAAACCCTAATATTTTACAATTATCATTTACATCACAATTTACCATAATTTACATCACAATTTACAATTATCACAACAACAACAATTTACAATTATCACAACAACAATTTACAATTATCACAACAACAATTTACAATTTACAATTATCACAACAACAATTTACAATTATCACAACAACAACAACAACAATTTACAATTTACAATTATCACAACAACAACAACAACAATTTACAATTATCACAACAACAATAACAATTAAAACCAATTTAGGGTTTTAGGGTTATACCTTAAATTGTGGGTCGGCGTCGGGGTCGGGGTCGGGGTTCCGAATTGGAGTCGGGGTCGGGGTCGGGGTAGGAGAGAGGGAGAGAGAGAGGGCAGAGAGAGGATTTTCGGAGAGAGCTCTGGCTTGGCGACTGAAGAAATGGTTAGGGTTCCGAATTTTTGCCTTTTATACTGGCGTTCTTGGGCGACGATTCTGTAAAAATCGTCGCCCTGTTTTTTTAAAAATCGTCGGCCAAGATTATCTTGGCTGACGAATTAAAAAATCGTCACCCTGTTTTTTGAAAATCGTCGGCCAAGATAGTCTACTTGGGCGACGATGTTCTTCACTATAAATCTCGTCGCCCAAGATGAAGAAAATCATCGGCCAAGAGTCTACTTGGGCGACGATGTTCTTCACTATAAATCTCGTCGCCCAAGATAGTCTACTTGGGCGACGATGTTCTTCACTATAAATGTCGTCGCCCAAGATGAAGAAAATCGTCGGCCAAGATTTCTATCATAAAATTCAGAATATCGTGATTTTGGTGATCGGAGAAGAGGAACTGAAAACCCACCGTCAGATATGACCAGCATAACAAATTACGTGGGTGGGAAAAAATTCAGCTCCATCTGACAACGATAAAGGCTCGATCCGTCCGGTCAATCGGCGCGGTCAAACCCCTAAACAAACGGAAACGGCGATTCGACCCTCCAAATCACGTAATCTGGCCAGACCTTCAACTGCGAATAGTTTCCAATCGACGAGACTTTTACGGAACCCTAAAAATTTGGTAAAAAATAAATACCCGGGATAGGACTACCACTAGGTAGAAATAAGAGAATTTCGTTAACCGGAACAACCGGCACCGAAATTTTACCGGAATATCTTCATTTTTCATGGGTTGACGTATTTCACCGTTCCGGTCATATCTTATTTCACGACTTTTTTGCGTTTGAGGCCTCTACGTATACGTTGTCTTCAAAATGACACTTAAACTCAACACTTATATAAAAAAGTTATACAACATTAGTACATATAACGTAAGTTTGGTGATCGGAGAAGAGGACCTGAAAACCTACCGTCAGATATGACCAGCATAACGATTTACGTAGGTGGGAAAAAATTCAGCTCCATCTGACAACGATAAGGGCTCCATCCGTCCGGTCAATCGGCGCGGTCAAACCCCTAAACAAACGGAAACGGCGATTCGACCCTCCAAATCACGTAATCTGGCTGGACCTTCAACTGAGAATAGTTTTCAATCGACGAGACTTTTACGGGACCCTAAAAATTTGGTAAAAAATAAATACCCGGGATAGGGCTACCACTAGGTAGAAATAAGAGAATTTCGTTAACCGGAACAACCGGCACCGAAATTTTACCGGAATATCTTCATTTTTCACGGGTTGACGTATTTCACCGTTCCAGTCATATCTTATTTCACGACTTTTTTACGTTTGAGGCCTCGACGTATACGTTGTCTTCAAAACGACACTTAAACTCAACACTTATATAAAAAAGTTATGCATACCATACTAGGATCAGAAAACTGAGAGTGACTAGGAGGCAATTGCATATAAACCTCTTCTTCAAGATCACCATGTAGAAAAGCATTCTTCACATCCATTTGAAAGAGAGTCTAACCATGGTTCACAACAACCGAAAGGAGAACTCTAACAGTACTCATTTTTGCAACAAGAGCGAAGGTTTCCTTGTAATCAACTCCATATGTTTGAGTGAAACCCCGAGCTACCAATCAAGCCTTATGTCTTTCTACAGTACCATCTGAGTGAAATTTGGTCTTATAAACCCATCTATTGCCTACTGCCTTCTTCCCTTGAGGAATCTTAACCATACTCCATGTTTTGTTCTCATTAAGAGCTTGAATTTCATCTGCCATAGCTTGTTTCCACACTTCATACTAATTTGCTTCATCAAAGCTTTGAGGCTCATGAGTAGCATCAAGAGTGCTAAGGAATGCAACATAAGAAGCAGAAAATTTGTTGTAAGAAATAAAGACTGTCATTGGATAGCTTGTTGTGTAAGTCACATAATCCTTAAGATTTACTGGAGGTCCTCTTGCTCGTACGGGATTCCTTCGAATAGCCACTGGACTAGATTGAACTTGGTCAACAACAGGTCGTACATCAGCTTGATCACACTCAGGGTCAGTATTTGCGTCTTGAGCTTCTTGAATTGCAGTAGGAGGATTAGAAGGCACATTGTTATCCTCATAAACTGGAATGCTGGGAGTTGGAATTGCAGTAGGAGGATTGGAAGGCACATTGCCATCCTTAGAAACTAGAATGCTAGGAGTTGGAAACAAATCAAACAGAGACTCCCCCTTACTATAACCATCTGAATTCCCAGCAAAGAAATGACTATTCTCATCAAATCTAACATCCTTGGAAATAATGATCTTGTTAGAGGAAGCGTTGTAGCATTTGTATCCTTTTTGAGTTGATGAATACCCTAGAAACACAAATCTTTCAGCCCGAGGATCAAGTTTCCCTCTTTTATTAGCTTGTATGTGAACGAACGCAACCAAACACTTTCAGGTGAGAGATGTCGATCTTCCTTTCTTTCAACACTTCAATGGGAGATTTACCACCAAGCACTCTACTAGGCATTCGATTGATGAGGTAAGTGGCAGTGAGCACACTTTGAGACCAAAACTTCTTAGGCACATTCATTTGAAACATCAGAGCTCTTGTTTTCTCCAAATGATCTCGATTTTTTCTCTTAGCAATTTCATTTTGCTAAGGCGTACCAACACAACTAGTCTGATGTAGAATTTCATTTGTGCTCAAGTATTGTGACATATTATTAAACATATACTCAGAGCCATTATCAGATCTTAAAATTTGAATATGAGATGAAAATTGGGTGTTGACAAGTTTATGAAAGTCTTTGAAGACATAAAGAACTTCACTTTTGAATTTAAGAAGATACAACCAAGTAATACTTGTAAAATCATCAACAAAAGTTACAAAATATTTGAATCCATCATAGGACTCAAGAACTGGACCCTAAATATCTGAATGGACGATTTCGAAAGGATTACTAGACCTAGATAAGGAAGAAGAAAAAGGCAACCTAGAAGACTTAGACAAATGACACATATCACATTGATCATTTGTCTTACACATATTTGGAAACAAAACAGACATCACTTTTTCTGACGGATGAGCCAAACTCTTATGCCATAGATGTTGATCTTGAACTAAGCTTGAGTTGACTTGGAAGACTCTGGGAGTAAAAAGGACCTTTTGCAGATAGTAAAGTCTATTTAAAAAGAAACCTTCACCAATCGTCCTCTTGGTGATGAGATCCTGAAATATAACATTGTAAGGACAGAAGATTACTAGACATCTTAGAGTATGGATGATCTTTCAAACAGAAAGAAGTTGAAAATGAAAGGAAGGAACATAAAGAGCAACTAACTCAGTATGATCAGACAAAATTTTGATTTTTTCTTTTCCTAAAACAGAAACCTCTTTGCCATTTGCTACAGAAACTTTGGAAGGAGTGGATAATTTTTGAAATCGTGCAAATTTTGAATTTTGTTTGTAATGTGATATGTGGCCCCTGAGTCTATAATCCAATAATCATTCATAGAACAAACATTCAATGTAGTAGAGAAATACTTTAAGATACCTGAAGCATCTTCTTGTGAAACACAATCAGCTTCTGCAAGGAACCCAGCAAACTTCCTAAGGAGAGCAGTGTGGTCTCCTATCCCTGATTAACAAGCTTCTTCCCTTCCACTATGCATATGTTTTTTTGTGAGGAAAGCAGTGAACTCATTAATCAAGGTAGATGGATTGGAAGTGAAGTCAAGCATACCCTCAGAGGAGGAGGTTGCAAGGTTTGCTCTGTGTGATGAACCATTCCAACTTTTGTGACCACTTTTGTTCTCTTTTAAATGCTTTGGCTTTAGCTCAGGATGGAGGATCCAACATCTGTCCTTGACATGTCTCATACATTCACAGTAACTACATTTTGAAACATGTCTTCTCCCTTTGTAAGATTTTTTCTTCAACTTGCCTACTGTCTGAAACATAGGCTCTAGTTTCCGAAAAAGTTGGCTTGATCTCTATGTTCATCACTTTTCTTCTGACCTCTTCTCTTTGAATGATTGCACATACACATGTGAAAGTCAGCAGCTCCGCATTCATAAGGATATGCCTTCTCAAATCTTCATAGTCTGAGCTTAAACTAGCAAGAAGCTGAAATATCTTGTCTTCCTCAGCTCTATTCAACAACATAGCAGCATCTGTGGCATGAAGTGTATAAACATCAAGCTCATTCCACATGCTTGTGAGACCACCAAGATGTTGCACAAAGGATTTACTCTCTTGTTGTAAATTTGAAATGTCTCGCTTGAGTTGAAACACTCGAGCAACATTGTTTGGATTCCCATACATCTCTTTAAGTTGATCCCAGAGATGCTTAGACGACTCAGAGAAACTGAAAAGTTCTGAAAGTTTGCTCTCCATAGAATTGAGCAACCAAGACATAACCAATTGATCTTTGGAAAGCCACGAATCATAGGAAGAAGAACCAACATCTGGTAACTTGGCTTTCCTCCAAGAACAAGAGTAATTGCTCTAGTCCAACCTAGATAGTTGTGTTCATTCAACAAAACTGAACGAAGACGTTGATTCATAATCATCTCAACATCAGAAACATTAGAAATGTTTGAATTGATATTATAGCCAAAAGGATTAATACCAGAACTAATCTCAGCCATCTATAGTTTGAGGAATCTAAGAGAACTGTCTATTGAAAGAACAAGAATAATAGCAACAAAGGCAGGACACTAAAGTTCCTGCTCTGATACCATAAAGAAATCTAAACACAAAGATTGCGGAAGCTTTTTTTCAATATTTCTTGATAAACACTTTACAAGGTTTAATCGCAAGTATATATAGATACAATGAGAAATGTATAAGGAAAGCTAAAGGAAACTCAGCCACAGCCACAGCTGTGGCACCAAGATCAAGGTCACCCACTTGTTGCAGCAACAGAGAGACAAGCCGCTGCAACAAGGAACAACAGAAAAAGGAAGGAGACCAGAAGTACATGGTAGCACACAGCAGGGGAGGTAGCACAACGCATAGCCCAACGCTTCTAAAGTCAACTAGATTAGTTCAATTAGAACTAATCTCTAACTCTCTCAATACTCCCCCTCAAGCTGGATCAAGAGGATTTATTGAGCCAAGCTTGCCCAAAATACGATGAAAATGAGATGTTGAAAGAGACTTGGTGAAGATATCGGCGAGCTGATCATAGCTACGAGTGTAACGAGTGACAATGAGCTTGGACTGAACTTGAGCTTGAATATAATGACAATCAACTTCGATGTGCTTGGTCATTTCATGAAAAACAGGATTAGAAGCAATGTGCATGGCGGCTTGATTATCACAATAGAGAGAGATCGGTTGACTACAAGGGGATCCCAAATCAGAGAGCAAACCCTTCAGCCAAATAAGCTCACAAGCAGTAGCAGTCATTGCTCTATATTCAGCTTCTGCGCTAGAACGAGCCACAACCGTTTGTTTCTTACTCCATTCCACATTCCCTGGTCTTTTTTAGGCTAGATATTATCCTAATGGTTCCTTTCTCTCAACTAGTGTCACTAGTTCACCTTCGGAGTGTGGCCGTAGAATTTTTGATGCTCAGGAGGTTTTGTGTAAGTGTCTGCACGTTTTGGCAGATTGGTGATGGTTTACACGTGAACATTTGGAATGATCCCTGGATTCTTAGCCCTTCTTTTTCTCATCCCTTGGCAAACCTAATCGGCCTTGGGTGGCTGGGATAGTTGATGCGTCTTTGGTATTGGCTCCGCCTTTGAGTCTTCGTTTAGCTTTTCACATGTTGGTATGGCATTATGATTTGATTTGAAGGGTGTAATCTCTTCCAAATGTGATGCATGTACTTTAATCCATGAGAAGCCAACTTCTTCCTCTAATGTCATAGTACCTATATGGAGAACGCTATGGAATATGACATCCTTCCGAAGACTAAGGTGCATATTTAGAAACAATGTTCTAATATTCTCCCTGCCCTACGGTGGATTGATTATGCTCTTAACGTGTTTTTGTTGGGGCGGTTTGCTATTTTTGTTAGTCTAGTGATGAATCTATTGCACATATATATCAGTCGTAACTGTGAGTTTGTTAAAGATTTGATTTGCAGCTTCCCACAATTAAGGAAGGTCATGTCCTCTACTCTATGAGCAGGGTCTATACTAGATTGGTTATCTGAATGTCATCGAAAATCATCTAAGTATGATTTGGATTAATTCTGACCTTAATTTGGAGAGTTTGGAAGGAATGTTTTGACATAGTATATATGGTCACAAAAATTCTTGAGTGAGAACCAATTGCTATTCCAATCATCTACTCTCTGTCATGTTTTTCATAAGGTTAAACCGACTCGGGGAGTTTCTAGCAAGCCTATTTGGCAGTGGGAAAGACCGCAACCAAGTAGGTTGAAGATCAATGTCGATACGGGTTTTAATGATGGAAAAGGCAGCTGGGGTGTTGTAGTGAGAGATCTTCTCGGCATTGTGATGGATGGGTCTTGTAGCCGGGCCGAACCTGGGCCAAGACGAGCAAGGCCCAGTTCTAGGGTCCCCAATTCAAAAAGGCCTCTATATCATATCTGGTGTAGATGCATGTTCTTAAGATGATGAACTTGTTTTAGTGGTAAGTAGTTGCTGTGTCCTTATTTCAAGGAATAACTAGGATTGAATCCCATTGTTTTGTGTTATATTTTTAGTTCTTATTTGTCTTTCTTTATGTTGTCATTCATATTTTTTACATTTTTCATTTTAGATTTTTATTTGCTATTTCTTTGTGTTTGTATTTATTACTTGAAAGAGCTTTTTTGTGTTTGTATTAAAAGTTGTTTATATATACTTTTAATGTCACGCCCGACTCTTAAATTTTACCTTATTTACTAACACGGTGTTAATAAAAATTTTACCATCTTCGTCATTGAGTTTTAGTTCTAAGGTCCCTAGAGGTATGTTGAGGGACTAATATTTAAAAATAAAAAAATTATTCATAGGAGAAAAATATAATGACGGTAAAAAATGGTAAATTTTGGCTAGTAAAAGGTAATTTTTATTGGGGTATTATTTTAGGGTGTTGAATTTTGGATTAGGTATATGGAGGAGTTGGTGGACCGGGTGGGCTAAAGGCCCAAGTCTATTTTTTTTTCTCCTTTCTCTCTCTTCCTCCCGTGTTCCTCTCTCTCTCTCCGAGCCCCTCACTGCCAAAAATTTCCAGCCGCCCCAGACCGCTGCGCCGGTCCCGTTCGAACCACCATCCTCTCCTCTTCATTCTTGGGTAGGTGGTCAAACCCTTAACGCCGCCGTGAAGGAGTGGCCAAGCCCGAAAGCCTCGGTTGTCAAAGTGGTTCCCGTCACCGGAACTCCTTCCTCCGGCCGCCATAGCCGGCGAGCCTTGGCTTAAAAGAAAGCCCTCCTCCCGTGCTTCAATCCCTCCAAAGGGCTCGCTCCATCTTGAGCTAGATAAGGAGAAATCAGAATTTGAAATTCTAGAACTTTTATGTGTGTTTTCGTTCGATTGACATGGTTAAGCTTATAATTGAAATTTGTGCTAGTTAGGAATATTGTAGAGGAGGTTGAGAAGAAAATGCTGCCAAATTTTGGTGAGCATCGGAGGTCGCCGGAGCTGGCCGCCACCGGTGCCACCGCCGAGAAAATTTTTTTGGTGGAGAATTTTATGAGGAGTTTAATGGAATGAGTTTTAGAATTTTTGGAGGAGTTTTGGATAGGTTTAGAAATTGTTTAAGTTTGGTATTTTTGGCGGATTAATAAGTTAAAATCCGGCCATTGGATTATTTTATGATTAGGACGGTGAAAGGTGATTTTTCAGGATGTCGGTAATTATGGAGAATTGTGGTTGGCAGTGAAGATAAGATTTAGAATGATAGGCATGGTTGAGCGCGAGAAGCTCATAGTTATTTATGCCTATTTTCTTTAAACGTCGGTATTTTATTTAAGGATTTATTTATGTTTTGGAACATGACACGAGGAGGCTCGAGCAGAGGAGACCTCCGACCGACATTAGGCTTAGGCCTAAGTTGCGAGTGGACCTTTGTTTTAAATAATGTGCTTGAATTGTTTTATTGTTGGATTTTAACCGGAATTGAGAATTTCGGTGTTTATACTCTTATTTTGACGTTTATGAGTATAGTATGTATTTGAGTGAACACTAGCTAGCTATACGTGATTTTCCCCCATAATGAGGAAAAATGTCATTATGGGGTGACGTGAGCGTTAGACGCGAGCGTAGTAGCCTTGTACGACTTTCTACTTTTCGAGCTTATTCTATTTTTCGTATTCATTCATAGAATTCGTACAAGGAGTCAGCACGTATATATATATATATATATATCAACTCATGCGTTTCCCCCATAATGAGGAAAAATGTTATTATGGGGTGACATGAGCGTTAGACGCGAGCGTAGTAGCCTGGTATGACTATCTACTTTTTCGAGTTTATTCATAGATAGCATACAAGAAGTATAACGAGTGTAAATACATACTGATATATTTTATAATTTTAGCCTGAGAGGCATTTTTTTGAAGTTTGGGAGTCTAGCCAGGCTAGACACCAGTATAGAGTTGTTGAGTTAAGCTTTTAAGCTGTCGCTTGTATAGCGCTTTCCTTTAAAGTTTTTCTTGGGGAAATATTACTGTTTGTTGAGATTATTTTTTTGTCCACTCACTCTAACGTAATTAAATATTTCCCCTAGGCTTTTTCTTCATTTTTAAATGCCCAGTCTGTAGAGTTTGGGTGGGGTCTAGAAGGAGTCGACGAGGCATAGTCACACATCTTTCCACTACTGTTCGCCAGTAGGTTATCTGTTTAACCCACTAGGATTTTATCAGCTATATGATTCCTTTATTTTCTGTAAACCAAAGACACACGATTGCGTTTCATTGAAGGGTTTATTGTTGATGTATGAAAAATTATCCGGGCAGGAGATTAACCTTGAGACGAGTTCCATTTCTTTGAGTAAAAATGTTGAGTTTGATGAGCAGGAACGTTTGGCTGACTTATTGGGTGTACGGAGGGACAAGCATGACAAGTATTTTGAGGATTACCGGTGGAGGTAAGCTATTCTAAAGAAGAAGCTTTTGGGTACTTACTTGAGAGAGTGAAGAAAAAAACAAAGGGACGAAGGGAGAAACTTCTTAGTGCAACAGGGAAGGAAGTTTTAATAAAAGCTGTGGCACAGACGGTTCCATTCTATGTTATGAATTGCTTCGAACTTCCAAGATATGTGTGATGAGATGCATGGTTTGATGGCGAGGTTTTGGGGGGGGGGGGGGGGGGATACATAAGATAAAAGGAAGAATTCATTGGCTTTTCATGGGAGAAGTTATGTGCTTCAAAGGAGGGTGGACTAGGTTTTCGGAATATGCATGATTTCAACTTAGCATTGTTGGCCAAACAAAGCAGAGGCGATGCTTAGATGAGCGGCGGCGGACGTGCACAGGTCTGGGCTAGCTGACCGGTGGACGCCGTGTAGATGCATTTGGGTCTTAGGAAAGGTGGGTGCCTAGAACAATTTTCTGGGTGCCTAGATTAAAACCGATGGGTGTTTTTTTTTGGGTTTTTTCTTTCTCTCGATTATCAGCTCGAGTTAGAGCAAAATGCATGATAAATGTATTGTAGAGAGAATAATAGAGAGTAAAAAGAATAGAGAATCATCATGTTATTCATATGATATGAACCATCTTATATATGGATTACATAACACCTTTAGGTGTTGTTGTACAAGTAAAATTATCTTTGATATCTTATCTTTATCAAAATCAGGCTAGGATTCCTTGTTTAACTAGCATCAGACAAGGCAAGGCACATACATTTCCAATATTTCTACAACATTATTAAAATATTTCTCTTCTAAAATAGAGGTGGCAAACGAGTTGTTAAGCACGAGCACGACACGTTTAAAATGGGCCCGACCCGACCCAAGCACGTTATTCTAATGGGTCGGGTTAGGCCTAGAAAAATGAGCCCATAGGCCTGGCTCGAGCACGATAATTTGAGGCCCACGGCCCGACACTTTATAAAATATAATTTTTTTCCATTTCTAATATAAATATAACATATTTATAAATAATAAACTTAGTTTTGAGGGTAAACAATAAACTTATATACAATAATTATTTATTTGAGTATAAATTTGGATTCCTTTAGACTTATAAGAAGTTTTTGACTAAAAATTTATTAATTGTTAAGCATTTATCACTTATTTCTTTAGTTTGTTGACAAAGAAAAAATGATTGATAGATTATGTGACTTAGTTTTGGTTTGTAATCATATCGTGCATAATTAAAAATTAAGATTATAAGAGTAGAAGCGGTGATATATGACGTTCACCTCGACCATTTTCAATTTTCGGTACGAAACAAACCCGTTTATGGGCCCGGGCCAGCCCGAACACGACCTACCGCGTTATGGGCTTGAGTCGTGAATCGAGCTGGGTGTTACATTTGAGTAAATGAGTCGATCCAATCTCGACCCGTTAAGTAGTGGTCCGTCGTGCGCCGGCTCCCAGCCCGGTCCGTTTTCCGCCTATTCTAAAACATCCAAATCTTTGCGACTCCCAAAGATTAAACTCTCTCACGTCACACCTTCTCCATACGACGTCGCACCGCCTTGGAATATAGACGACCACCACCGCGACCATCCTCTCTCTCTTTCTCTCGGTGTTGAAGCAAAAGCAGACAGCTTTCTCTCCGACGAATACTCCCCCGGCGACGACATGGTTCTGTCACAGAGGCTTCACGAGGCGTTCAAAGGCACGGTGGAGAAGATCACAGGTCCCCGCACCGTCTCCGCTTTCAAAGAGAAAGGCGTTCTCAGCGTCTCTGAGTTCGTCACCGCCGGCGATAACCTCGTCTCCAAGTGCCCTACCTGGTCTTGGTATTCCACTCTTTTCCCCAAATTCAATTAATTTCAGTTGTTGTCGAGCAAAGAATCCAGCTTTAAACCCTATCAAAATCTATGATTACATGATCGGAAAATCAATTTTGCCCTAATGTGGATTCAAACCATGATTATATGTATATGATGATTAATAATGACAGAAATATGGTCAAAGCTTTGAGGTATTGCCTGTGTTTATTTGCAATTGATTTTCGGTTTCGATTGGGATTGTGTTAGGGAATCAGGGGAGCCGAGCAAGAGGAAGCCATACCTACCGTCTGAGAAGCAGTATTTGATTACTAGAAATGGTATTTAGTCATATCACACTGCTCTATTTGCTATACCGTTGTGCTTGGTTGTGTTTCTTGTGCTTTTACTTATGCTGGGAATTTTCTTTGATCTTATCAGTCCCTTGTTTACGGAGGGCTGCTAGTGTGGAAGAGGAGTATGAGGCTGCAGGTATGGAAGTTCTTATCGATAATGAAGATAATGACGGCTGGTTGGCAACACACGGGAAGCCAAAGGAGACAAAGGGTAAGCGTCTTTTTTCTCTTTTAAAGTTAGGTGGCAATATTATCATGGAACCTTTGGACTCAGACTGTTTGTTATCTTTATAAGATAGAAGTAGCGAGGAGGAAAACTTTCCTTCCATTGACAGTTTAGAAATCAGCAAGGATAACTCTGTGAACTCAGCCCCCTCCCAAGGTGGGGCGGAAGATGAAGACGATATCCCTGACATGGCTGATTTTGAAGAAGACAACATTGAAATAGATCCTGTAAGTGCTCAATTTTCGTGCATAAACTTCATGGCTGGATGCTGGCTTTACTAAGTTTAATCTCGTAACTAAATTGTAGATGAGACACATAGTACAGCTTTATTACTACTCTTTGTTTCATTGGTAACAACTTTTGGGGGAGGGGGGATTTCCCCCCCTTTTTGAAGCTGAGGTGTAACTTTTAATTGACTTATGTCCAGTTCCTCCAATGGTTAAAACAGAGTTTGCTTGAACTCTCTAGAAAATATCTTGTATTGTATGTAAAGTAAGCTCAAAGGTGATGATGATTGGGAAAAGAAGAGCTGGAATACAAGTATCTCTTATATGTGTATGTCACAATTAAAGAGGCTACTGCTCTATCCATTATGTAAGTACTTTTTAAAAGATGAAGTGAAGAGGTTTCAAAAATTGAAGAAATGTTTCATATAATGTTTTGAGAAGTTGTTCCTTGGTCTACTCATGTAATGTTTTGATATCCCCACAGAACAATGTATTCCCCATGGGACGATGATTCTTTTGGATTTTTCTTCTTTTTTTAGTATTGTTATAACCATGATGCATTTGGACCGTGCAAATGATCTCTGCTTGGTCAATTCAGTATATGTCTGTGGGGCTAATAAGTAATTTGGTTAAACTGCAGGGAACATATCTTGTTGCTCATGAACCTGATGACGACAATATTTTACGGACCCGAACATATGATGTCAGCATTACGTAAGATTTTTTTAAATTTTATTTCACATTGACTCTTTTCGCCATCTGGAATCCGGAAGCACATGCCTTTTGGAGAAACTGTTGTGTATCATTCAATGTTTTTGATAATAAATTGCTTTCTGGATAATTAAAGGTTTTGACTTTATTTCACGAACAGGTATGATAAATATTACCAAACTCCTCGGGTGTGGCTTACTGGCTATGATGAGGTTTGTCCCTGCAATTTTTTCTTTTCCTTTTGCAGGTGTCTGGTTTTCAATGAACGCTGCCAATTTGCTATTCAACTGAGCCAGCTGCATGTTAGGTCATGACCAAAGAAAGTTTCATGCCAAGAAATTTTATTGCTCCTAATATTCTGTGGCTTATATGCTCAATGTTTTCTGGGTTGGTAGAATTTCACACAGGATTAGATAATTAAAGTTCTCATTACAAAAAAGATTATTAGAGTTTTAGTTCATCAGAAGTTCATAACAAAGACAAAGACGGAAACTAGAAAGAAAAATGGAAGTTTCTGTTACTGTGCTTGATAGAATTTTGTAAATGACAAGGCTCCAATAATGTATTCTTTGATTTCGCGTCGTGTTAATTGCTTCAATGTTCTAGATTCAATTGGTTGTTAAATAATTCATGTGCTCCTATGCTTACATCTTTTAATGCATTCAGCCAGATTTGCTGTATGGATATCCCAGTCTGTCTAACTTGTTCGTTAATATGTATCTTTTGTTAATTTAAAGACTTGTTGGATTGATTTCGTTCTTTTTCCAATTCCTCACAGTCAAGGATGCTTTTACAAGCAGAGCTTGTACTTGAAGATGTCAGTCAAGATCATGCACGCAAAACTGTGAGTTGATTCTTTAGAATCATATAATTTCTTTTTTTCAATGATTAAGATGGTCTTCCTTGATATCAAGTACATCTATATTAGGGACAATAGATAGAAGTTGTATCATCATGGCTTCTCTGCCCTCTGGTTGTGACAGTAACAATTCCGTGTGGATAATGACATATGAACATGATTTTTTCTTTAGTTCTTTTTGTTTATGTGATCATTAGGCCACTGACTTCAATTTAACTTGTCACATTATATCAACTAGTGTTTCTAATGATTTGAGTTTCTTAAAACTACGAAATTTGTTACCTTTAAATTCCCAAGCAGTCATTTTCATCTCAAAAATGATCTTCCTTAGGCTATGCGTGCACAGCTCACACATTCCTTTTGTATCCAGTGTCCCATATCCCTTTGTGGTAAATGATGGTTGTTTCAATGCAGGTAACTATTGAGGATCATCCTCACTTGCCCGGGAAGCATGCATCTGTCCATCCCTGCCGACATGGAGCTGTAATGAAGAAAATAATTGATGTACTAATGTCACGTGGAGTGGAACCAGAAGTTGACAAGTAATTTTCTGTCTCAACTCACTCATACTTTTAGTTCTGTTGCTTGTTTTGTTTTGTTATTTGAAACATAACGTCATCAAGGCTTGCATTTGTGCCGTAGTAGTCAGAAAGGTTTGGCTTCAAAATAAGGTTCCAAATTGAGCACGTAGATAGTAGAGATTAATTCTAAGAATTGAAACCTTTGATAGTTTTATATCAAAATCCTGTGGTAGTTCTACAGGTTACATATCATATTAGTCAGTTAGTCATGAACCGTTGCTATCAAGGACATATATAGCTCCGCCGGTGTCTCCGGGTCTTGATACATTTTGCTATCATTAGGCACTAGGGAAGTCAGGAGTGAAGACCATGAGGTGGCATGGTGATGCATATACTAGATCAGTAGTGGATGTATATGCATGCTAATCTAATATTTTCATTTTCCAAAGTATCAGTTAAATATAAGGATACTGTTCTTGATCCTAAATGTATGTGCCAATTGGAATATTTACACATAAATTTTCAGATATCCATCCTACATTGACATTCATGGCTTGATTCACTGGACTGGTATGTGGAACTGTCAATGGCAATACTTATGATTCTGTTTTATTTTCTTGTAGGTACCTTTTCTTATTCTTGAAATTTGTTGCCTCTGTGATTCCAACCATCGAATATGACTATACAATGGACTTTGATCTGGGCAGTTCCAGCAGTTGAGCATTTACAGAGGTAACCCTAGTCTAGCAAGTGTTTTTATTCTTCATTTTTCAAGCATTGATGGGAATAAATGAGTGCAGTAACTACGCCACCATTCCTTTACTGGTGTTTTGTTGTATGATACTTTGGTTTTGCTACTGCATAGACTTTGCACCCACAGTTTTGATCCCATCCTGTAGTGGAACATAGTCGCATAGTCAAGAGGAGAATTGTATAAAATAATGTTATTTGGCATGTTCCAGTTGATTATTTTGTGTTTCGCATACCCTATTATGATATTGAACAGCAGGTTGTTTATGACCTGCTTAACTGGACTTACTGTTTGATATGTAGCAGATTGTAAATGCGGTTGGGGCGATATAGATTGGAATTGGAAGTAAAGTTTGCTGCTTTTGGCATATCCACAAAATCTTCTCCCACTCAAATTATGCTTAATTGCTTGTACAGATTGCTAAATTGTTTAGTTGATGTGTTGCTGTACAAAATTTCCCATCTACAATTTGATAAGGTTGTGCCAAGTTAGTTTTAACTGTACTTATTGCACAAACAGTATATAATATAACATTCATGAGTCTTGTTCCCCCATTTCAAGCAATTGTGTTGAGTACAAAGATTCATACAATTCCTTGTCTCTTTACTTATTTTTGTGGTCTCTTCTCTACTTGGCTTTTCAGGCTCTTAGCAAAGTTACAATCAGAATTGCTGGTCCTTTCTTTTCGCTAGTTCCCAAGTAAGAAATATTAGTAATTGATTTCTTAGTAATTGCACTTGGTGTCCTTTCATTTCTAAAACAGAGAGAGCAATAAATTGCGTTTAGTGAAATATTTTTGAAATTATCAAAAGCAAAAGTTGAAAATGTTTTCTAAATATACAGTACTGTTTTGTTTGGCACCTTTTTAGAGAATGATTTATAGATAACAAGTTTTAGAAATGAAAATACGAAAATGAGATGGTGATCTCCAACTTTAATGTGAAAAACATTTCATTTTGGTGCCACGCTCAGGGATAGCATGAAATTTAGTGACAAGTTTATCTCGAGGAGTCAAATTCAGAAATTCTCTTTGATTATAGGAACATCTGTAAAAGTCTTGCCATTTTGATAACAATGGAAACTCATCCTTCTGCAATTAGCTTCACGTTAGCTACCTCTTCAAACACGTCATCATGATGTGCAAGCCCTCCGAGGGCAATATCTGCAAACCCAATTTGCTCTCCCCCAAAGAACTTCTTTCCATGTAGCTCTTCTTCCAAATACCTCACACTCTCCTTTGCTTTCACGATAGCTTCCTCCTGCTCTTTCCCTTTACTGCACAATGTGAAGGCGGCTATGTAAGGGTGTCCCATATTTTTTTAAATATTTTTTTTCACTTTCCTTGGCAAATATCAAACACTACTAACATTGAAATGAAGAAAAATTACAAAACCCAAGAAATGGATTTTTCTTTGTTATATTACGTACCCAAGAAATGGATTGGAAGTTTGGAACACCAAACATATGGAAACAAAATTGAACAAAGGAACATGACTACAAGTCAACAACATATAGATAAATATGACTAAAGTTTATCTACGTACCCTGAACATGACTAAAGTTTTTCATGTCTTTCCATTATCGATCTGGTGCTCTCCCATGTAACTGACATTCTTGGATTTAAACTTAAAGAAACTGTGCAGGAGAAAGAACAAAATAATTCACCGCCGTTGCGTGAGAATTCAGTCAATTGAAACGTTCCGAGATTGATTATGGCCTCATGTTAGCAAAGAGAGAAGCGTTGTATGAGTATTAGTGGTGTCAATATCCAAGACGTACGTTGAAGTCCAGGTTCTTTGTGAACATGGGGTTCTGATATAGGGCAACGGTTCACACTGATTTCTTAAGAATCTGAAAAATTTTGGAAATATGTTTTGAAAACGTTATCGAACTGGTAACCCTAAACATTTTCAGAAGGAGAATAAGTTATATGGAATTACAATTTGAAACTGAACAAAGCTGGTGTCAAAATTGAGATCACTCTGCTGTTAGTATAAATGAATGAATATCTCAATAGCATTTACATTACATCTCTAAAGAAATGTTGTACACTAATACATCGGATACTAACAAACTGCTTTCACAATTCTAAAGGAACCTAAAGGCTACTTGAAGATCTTACTCTACCCTTCTACTAAAATATGTACGAAAAGCCCTGTCACTGCTTCATCTATGTTCTATATTCGGCAGAAACAAACCCTAAAATAGGATACTACAAGACTACAGGTTCTTTCAAAAAAGGCACACTTATAAACATGAGATCTTATTCTGAAGCACACATGCTGCATTGATTATAGAAAAACCACTGAAATGGATCAACATCGGATAAGCCTGCAATGCTTGATTTTGAACATTATAATGCGCACTAAATTGAGTCAAAATAACAACCTAAAAGCAGAACCAGCAAAACTAAGATCAGCACTCTTTGGTGAAGGGAAGGTGATCCTAACCAAGGCTGCAAATGTTCTCTACAATTTCACTAATAACAATACAGGTGAGAACTGGCAAGGATTCCTAATGGTTCACATGCAAGACGCAGATCGCTCATAAGTTGCATCCATCTCCCTGTATACATCGATTAGATGTACACAGATTTTATGTCATTTGGCCCAAAACTGATGGAACACTTCGGACATTTCCTCTGGCGAGATTCAACTACTTTTTGCACGCAGGGATTGCAGAACAAGTGATAGCATTTTGTAATGACAACCTGCATTAATAAAAAGGAAGAACAATAAGCATATCCAGATATCATAGCATTGATGAACGTATTATTTATAATGTTTACATGTCATTATTTAGCATAGTGAATACTCATAATCACAGGTTTTCAACCTTGACCTTCAATAGCTAAAATCATTACCAAACGAGATTTGTCCGACATCAAATAACCTCAAATCTCTATACTACAAAAGCAACATGAGAAATGGAGATTTACATCTAAATTAAAACCGCAACCTCATCCATGATTTAATGAAAACATGTTTAAATGCATGGCAGAATACCAATAAGAATCAACATAGGTCAGGTGAGATATCCACAAATAAATACCACAAACTGATAGAAACGTGTTAAACCCATTTGACCAGGTCAAAGCATTACTTGCAAGTATCTTTTTGCTTTATGTATTGTCTGCCATCCTTCCTCATTATGTGTATGTTCAAGCTCTAAGATTTATGTCACCTTATATGCTGTTATTATATATTTCATAAGTGTAGACCATATCTACTCTCAAACTTCGCATGTTGGTTACTTGACTGGAATATCCCCCCCCCCCCCCCCCAAAGAAAATAAAAAAAGAGAAGCTGTGAATGAAATGAGGGCAATGAATAACAGAATTGACCCGACAAATACCTGTTTTGTTCTGTCAAGGCAGATATCACACTTCAATATCTCCCGGTATTCTCCAAGTTCCTGTTGAAGTTTTTCAACAATTGACAAACCCTCTGTCTGTGCTTGAAGCCGACCGGCTTTTCTTTTCAAAGCTTCTAATTCCTCTTCTATTCTTTTCTTTTTAAGCCTAATAAAAACAGGAGATGAGTTCATAACAACATTATAAAAAAAATATTAAAAAAATGGAAGAAGCATAGAATTCTCTGTACCTTTCTTTCTCTAAATCTATCTGCATCTCGGACAGAGTCAACCGACCCTTAACAACTTTAGACTGTGATTCCTCTAGAGAATCCCAAGCTTGCTGTGATGACCTTCTCACATCCATCAACCTCTTCTGGGTATTCTCCAGTTGAACTGCACCTTGAAACTTATGTTCTGCTAGTCTCTGAAGTTGATCTGAGCATATTTTTAACTGTAAATGAAGTACTTGACGATCAGTTTTAACCCTAAACTTTTTAAGAATATATGTTCAGTTGTTACATGAGTTCCAGAAGCACCTGATCTTCGATCCGAGCAGCTTTCATCTCATAGAAATTAAGAGATGCATTGCCTTGTTGGATTTCCCTCTCCATCTTACGTTTGTCCATGAGTACAGCGTTCTGTGTCTGTCTTGCCCTCACGCCCTCTAAAACAAGCTGAAGGAAGAGAGCACAAATTATAATTTAGTATGGCAACAGATATCTTTCCAAGAGTTTAGCATGCAACTCTAACATAAGCGTTCTCCTATAAAAAAAATGTTGGGGTGGGAATCTAGTTTCCTAGTATATCACCGTTGTGCCTCCAAATAACTTCATTCAAGCGACTGAAGCAAGAGTTCAAATAAGAGAGGCAAATAAACAAAATAACATTGAGAAACTTCTACTAAATACCGCTGAGCAAAACAGAGTAGACCAACTACAATTACCTTAAAAAAATACTATACTAAACAGAAATGGGAGAAAGAATGATTAGCACTTCATCAACATACATTAAAATTACAGAAAACTGATTTAGCAAAGTAGCGTCCACACTGCACATTACAATTGTACAACTCTCACAAGCAATTACACGTACAACGTCCATATCACCATAAAAAGCATCAGGAAAAGGAAAGAAGGAAATATATGTTGTGTTAGACCAATCACCTTAATGTTATAGTCATCTCGCTCGGTAATTTGCTGCAGTAGATGCTGGTTTTGAGTTTGCATATCATCATAAGCTTGTCCAATTGTCTGAAGACATCAAACTAAAAACATAAGATTTTCACCTACCAATGACGATACAAAGATACATCAATATACAAAGGGTACCAACCTCAATTTCAGCCAAGTAGGCCTCATTTTCTTCAGTCTTGGATTTCAGAACATCAGCAAGTCTCACCTTATTCCTGAGAATATGAAGTGAAAACATATACAAGTTACAATCACAATTCCTGAGCGTCCTTTAGGTTTCGTCTGGTTCACTATGTTTTCACTTGTTCTTACCAAAATTTGCTTGTTCCCTCTATTCACGAAAATAAAAAAAATAGTTTCAACTTTTAACCATCATGAACAAATAAGAACCTTTTGGAAGCTTCAAGCCTCTGTCTGAGGTCAGCAATCTCAGCTTCTACAGCAGCAAGCCTTTGTTGAGAAGTGGCCTCAGCTTCATTTGCTTTCTTAACTCGTAATTCTAAATTGTGTTCATCAAGAGATGATTTTAAACTTTCAACATGAGCCCATGCCTTGCATTCCAAATCTCTAGCTTCCATGACATCCCTGCAAATGGATGAAATTGAAGATGTCCATCACACGTGTACCTTTGCATACAATCAAACATAGTAAACTAAGTAGAGTAAATGAACAAAATTCTTATATTAAGAAAACATAATATTTGTTGTGTTTTTGGCTCATTGATATGAGCGTCCAAAAAGGAAAGAGGATTTTCTATAAGTTTTAGGAAAGTAATCTTTCAAGTTTGTCTGCTAGGTTTAGGAGTCCTAAAATCTTATTGTATCAGCAGCCCCTATAATAGGGAGCTGCAGGGGGATTCTCTAAGTGTGAGACAGAAAACCTAGAGTGTCAAGAGTGATAGAGAGATAAGAGATCTAGCAGGGAGTTGGGGATTAGCATAGGGATTTCAATAAGTACTTGTAATCAAGTTGTTATTCTCCATAGAGCTAGTGATTCTCTCAAGAGAGAGGCTAAAGCTGAACCACTATAATTCCGTTGTGTTTTGTTTTTGTGCTCATTTGTTTTATCTTTGCTTATATCGTAAAGTCTGAGTAAAGATCCGAGGGCGTTAACCACTATAATATTACACTTATGAGTTCTGAGTTGATATAAAAATGAATGATTTAAAATCGAAAAAAAAAATCCATTTCTGATGCAGATTAATGCATGGGAAATGAGCTTTCTTTCAAGTTAAGTCGCTGTCAGTCGGTCATTCAAGGATTACTGTGTAACTTATTCAATTTTAATAACTGCTAACTAAGTCAGCTTTTAGGGAACAGAAATAACACTGAATGCAATCAGTGTTTTTTTGCAGAAGTTCAGCATTTTCTCTTCACTGCTCCACACTTCGGTATCTTAGGGCTTTTCCAGATTTGTCCTAAGAAAATCTCTGCTCCAGCACTATTTA
The DNA here is from genome assembly GCA_034370585.1 of Fragaria x ananassa. Taxonomy (NCBI): domain Eukaryota; kingdom Viridiplantae; phylum Streptophyta; class Magnoliopsida; order Rosales; family Rosaceae; genus Fragaria; species Fragaria x ananassa. Next base: position 9,427,210 of record CP139750.1, on the reverse strand, counting down.
GAGTAAATTAGATTCCAGTTCCCAAAGTTTTTAGGCTGTCTTGAAATTTATTTGCATTAACTTGTAAGACAGTTTCTTATAGAGAATGCAAAACAGATTCAAAGTCTTTGATATGTCATCAGAAGAAATATGAAGTCATATTTTGCAACTTATATCAACTAAAATCTTCTAAAAAATAAAAATAAAAACTTATCTTAGTTAAAATCTGTCAGTAATTTTATTTGCTCGAAAAATATACACTTGCGAAGGCACCTAACCTTGGATCACTCAATTCATGTCTATACATTTCCAAAAACAGCTTTAACTCTGATTCCGTGTCCTTTAGATCTTGGACCTACACCAAATAATGAGTAAATGGAAAATTTAATACAGCTAAACAGACTGTATCCAATGCCCACAAAAGGAAAAAAGAGTAATAAAGTAAAGAATTGTATTCCATCACTACTTTCTATTCAATCAATACTTTCTAGTCAAACAGTAATAAAGTAAAGAGTTTTATCCAATCATTACTATCTTTTTAGTCAATTCATTCTAGACATGGTTAAGCACATACACCAACATGGAAAGACCCTTGATGACAAAATCACTGCTGCGTTCACCAATCTTTACAGGACTACATTTCTAAATGTAACTTCGTATAACAGAAGATGGGAAGATTCATTCTATGCTTAAGCACATATACCAATATGGAAAGACCCTTGATGACAAAATCACTGATGCGTTCACCTTTTCTAAATGTAACTTCGTATATCAGAAGATGGGAAGATGCTCATCTTCAGAGTTTTGGATCAATTCATAAACTGAAGACACCTACAAAGTCTAATGAAACGTGGTTTGCACCAAATGATAATTGATCAATACTCCATACATATCTGGCCAATACAAGTGTGATATTTTTTTTTCCAACATAGAGAAATGAATGTTATTGATGAAGTAACGGGCAATATAAAACAACATGGATGAACATCCATTTAGAGCACTATACACAACGTAAAAAAAAAGGACATTACTTGGTTGGTATAAATCGCAGACCGATCAAGATATATGAAACTAGCATGACTTGAGCGTAAATCAAGTGAAAAGATTGAGAGAATTCCAAGACACCAAATGAAAAAATATATATATATATATATAAATATATATAAATATATATCTACAATTTGTAGTAAAACACACAGGAAAAAAAAAATCAAAGCATATTATTACATATGCATGTCTAAAACACATAGACATAATCCAACAGGCCAGCTCAGAGCTTACTCTTTTATCATACTACAATAATTAGGCTACTTAGAAGGGGATGAAACTAAACATAAAAATCAAGTGTTAATACTTTGGAATTATTTAGTCACAAGAAGAAGAGATGCATACCACAGCTTTCAACTGCTGTATCTCAGTGAGTTGGTCAGAGGATTTTGCAGAAAATGTTTCACACTCTTTCACCTGTGTGGAAAAGGTAAGAGTTTAAATCTCTTTCAGGGTATCCAAGAATTCATTACAGAGCAGAAATACACACCTTCCTATCAAGAATGCTGGAAAGGGACTGCACATCAGCCTGCAAAGAATCAAAATCAGAAGCAGCCTCTTTGTATTTAAGTAATTGACCTTGCATGGCACCCATTTGCTCAGGAAATGAAGAAACCATGGCTTTAAATTCTTCAAGTACTTCTTTCCTTCCTGACATACAAAACATAATTTCAGCAGCAAGTACGAAGAAAGCAGCAGGAATCCCAAAATAGAAGAGAAGCTCTTACCTGGTTCTCTTGAAGCCTCTTCAAGCTTAGCTTCCATCCTTTTCTGTTCGTCAATCTGTTTCTGTATCTCTATACCCAGATCAGTAATTCTAGAATCAACAACTGCAGCTGATCTCCGCAAAACATCAACAATGTCATTTTTAACATTTAGTTCCCTCTCCCTCCACACAAGATTATCCTTCTCAACCTAAAGAATCAAAGGAATCAGAATCGATTAGCATATGACACTGCATTTGCAAGAAAATTGCAAAGCATACAGAAGGGTTGCAACCTGTAGTTTCTCAATGATGGTTTGGCACTCAAAAACTTCTGATTTTGACTTTTCTATTTGATCTTTGACCAATAGATATGCTTTGGAAGAGGAAATACACTTTGCATTCTTCATCATGTTCTGTCCATTAAAGTTTCACAGTTAATTTCATGTCTGAACTAGAACTCAAAACCACAAGATGTGAAAGTAAAGTTCGGCTTGCATTTAGAAAAACCTACAATAAAGACAGCAAAATAACCTGCAAACTAGATAACTGCTGTAATATTTTTATCCGTTCTTCATGAAGGCTTTTGATTTCCATTAGTCGACATGAAGCTTGGTCCTGCAGCACACGGTTCAAATACATAGCCCCTTTCAATATAAGAATTTTCATTAGTTAACAAGAGAGAGTAAGCTAACACAATACCGTGAGCTCTTTGAGAGTAGACTCCATATCTTGCAGGTCCTTTTGCTTATCTCTGGCCCTATCAACAGGCTTGTTCAGAAAATTTAAGACAGGGAAGGTTGCCCCTTTTGTAGAATCTCTCTCTGCTTTTAGAATTGCTAGTTGACGATTATTCTCTTCTAACTCACCAAGAGTGGTTTCCAACTCCCCTTCAAAATTCAACCAAAGAATAGCTGACTTTGAGAACAATCATGAGATGAATGACCAACAAGATGGAAATTCATCCATTCTTATTGAAGGTCTGATGAAATACCAACTAAAATAAATGGCGACAAAAGATTAAAGAGCTTTTTCCTTATGATTAAAGACAAATCTAAATGGACAGATGAAAACAACAATCAAATGAAATAAAATGAAACCCACATGGACACCAAAATTATTAGATTAATTAATTTATGTAAACAATTACCTTTCAGGCGTTTAATCTCTGCTTTATTCTTTGATTCAATGTCCCAGCGGTTATGCAGTTCCCTTGCCAGACCTCTGTGCTTCAGAAGACTATCGCAGAATGCCAATCTCAAGTTCTTAACTTCATTTCTTAAACCATTGGATGCCCTCTGTCTAGACAAGCCTACCAAAAGAAGCAGACAAAAAGAGGCTGAGGGACAACTCTGAAACAATCGCGATCATAACATATTTGTTAGAAGAAACATTTAAACCTCTAAACTCTCACCATTTTCAGGAAGCTCTTTCAACAGGGCATTGTGCAATGCATCCTTCACATTCCACACATTGTCAATTGCAGCTACTATATTACCTAAAATATTCTGAGTATTTTCCAAGGTAGTTCCTCTATCCTCTTCCATCTTATTACAAATATTATATGTACATGAACTTTCAGTTGCACCAGATTGTGCAAGGCGGTTCAAAAAAGCATCATGCAAGGTAGACGGAGCCCCATCTGACAAACAATACAAAGCAACCTTTAGCAGCAAGTAGGTTTAAACCATCATTCTGATTCTTCTTATGAGTACAGGAAGTACAAATCATAACAAATTTAAGGCATCTAAAGTTGGGACATCTCTGGTTTCCCGGCTATAAATGAAAATAGAGACAATCACAGTAAGAGAATTAGAACCAGAACAAACAGCAGGGGACTACGAGAAACATTATAATTATGCTGATAAGACCACCTAATACCTAAACGAAATAGGTTATGCTGATGGTGTGTGATGATCATCTCAACCATATGCAGTTCATGGCCTAAAGGCATTACATAGATATACAACATAATGGGCAAGCAGGGTGAAGACCATGTCCATAATTTTAAAAAAAAAAAAAAAAAAGAAAAAAAAAAAAAGAAATTGACCACTATCATTATTAATTAAATCTGAAGTGCATGTGCAATATTTATTGAATGAAAACAATATGAACTAGGTAACTAAGTGATTACAGCAAGTAGAAAGTTATTTCAGGATAGGATTTAATACATAGACACACACAAAACTTCATGAAGGTAGACCTGTATCTAATCAAGCACTTTATATTATAATTTAACAAAGAATGGTCCTCACCACGCACGACAAAGTTGTCTTTAACATCTTCCTGACAGGTTGACTTTCTTGAACGGATAGAACAGGATTCCAAGTCTTTAACCAACTATTATAAAAAAAAGTGTCAATTTCCTCTAAGAAATACACACTACCATATGCATAAATCAAAATACAGAAATAGACAACGAAAAAACTTGAAAAGAGGCAAATAGAGAAACAATGACTACAGCTGTCCTACCTCTTTCCAAGACTTGTTGACCACCGTAAGTGTGGGATCATATGGCAGTTGTTTCTTCTTCAACTGGGCCAATTCATTCTCAAGAGCAGAGTACTCAACCTTCTGAGTCTCTAATTTCTGTAGTAGCTTTTGATTTTGATATTGAAGGACAGCAATGCCAAGCTACAAGTCAAAAAAGACAACATAAGTCTACAAACAAGTGAATATATGTAGTGAAAAATCTCAGCAATGTGCTCTTGTTATAATGCCTAGGAGTGACAATAGTGAATGGAACTGAAGATATGTTCAATATTAATTTTTCCGGTGTAAGAGCACTTTAAAGAGAATTTGAGATTCCTATTTCATTGTAGTACAATTACCCTAGCACACATTAACAAAAAAAAAAAAAGAATGTGGAGGTTCCAAAAGCTAATAGATCTAAGGTAAACACACGTAAGTGAAAATGAAAGGGTCTATTAACCTGCAATAATTCCAATTTCACAACAGCTACAGAGAACTATAGCATGAACACAAAAAACATCATGCAAATACAATATAAGAGAAAAGGCTACTCCCAAACTCTGATGTTACTGATTTAAAACCACACATCATTCCTTAGCACACAACTAACACTAAAATGGCAATGCCAGTACCCTTATCTCCTGTCATTACAAGTTCACTTACAAAACCAGTCAATCTACCACCCAAATCGACATCCCTAGCTAGCATACACTGCCTCTATAGATAAAAGTGAAATGCTTAAACCATAGATGGGACTGCAAAACCAGAGACTATAAATTTTGCACTAGCAAAAAGCAACATGTCCCTCTTTCAAAACTTCCTGATTCCTTTCACACTAGAAGCAATTAATTAAATTGGCAGCATAAACACTTCAATTATATACATAGAGAACGAATTATCCGAACAATTTCACAATAAACAACAACAAACCAATGCACCAAGCCACAACATTTGTTCAAAAACACAAAACCAAATCCCAGAGCAACTAAAGGCCTCACCTTCTTATCTTCGGAAAGAGGCAAAAACGGCTGCTTCTTAGCAGCAGCAGCAGCCGTGGGCGACGATATGGAGCTAATATGACGCCGTTTCCGGTCATGCTCACCGGTGCTCCCCATCCGAAAAACCCTAGAAAACCCAACCTACACACCTCCACTCATATTTCACCACCAAAAGAAACCAAAAACCTCTGACCAAACCGATCCAAAACCAATCAATAATCAACAAAACCCTAGCTGAAACCCTAATTTCTCCAAACTCTGATTGAAACCACGCAGTCGGCAACCAGCCTCCGAATCTCTTCGGCTTTATATAGTGCCCAAGAGAATTTGATCCATCTGGAAATTGAAACCTGGACGACAGCACAACACAGAGAGGAGGAAGAAGAAGAAGACAGCCAAGTTCGGAGCACACAGTCTCTCTCTCTCTCTCTCTCTCTCTCTCAGGAAGGAGAGAAAATTAGGAATTAAAATTAAATAAATTGACTTTTATATCAAACTTATTTGTTTTCTGTCTAGGAATTATGGAAAAGGGGTGGCGAGGATTTCGTGAAGGCCGGGAGGGCGATTTGGGATTTTCGGGAGGGAGTTTCTGTTTGAGGAATCTGGTAGGGTGACGTGGCGATATGTGATTGGTTTCGGGGAGGGTTAAGAGGGGGTGGGGAGGAGGAGATTGAAGCTCTTTTAACCTGGATGGGGGAGCTCTGCATGATGGAACTGCCACACCAGAGGGATAGGTTGTTGACAGTTGGAGAGGTTTCAAAGTCAGTGAAGTCGTGGGGTTAATTAATTCTTCCCAATTGAGTAAGAAAAAACAAAAAAGAAAACTCTACTCTAGGAAAAAGAATTTAATGTGAGCTAACTCAGCTAGTGAGCAACCAAAATACACAATCAGTGAGTACAACTTTCGAGTGTTGATATAACCTTCAGGCCACGTTTGGTAGGTAGCATAAGAATGGACAGTAATTTTTTTTATTTTTTTAATAAATGGACTTTAGCGTGTGTATAAATATATATATATAACACTCGGAATACAACATAAACATGAAACACCCTTGCGGGCCAACGTTAGATATTGAATCATGCAAAACTACCTAAAAACCGAAGCTACCTTATGCAATTTCTATGTTGTAAATCATAAGTGTTACACCTCTTAGCAAGTAACCAAAGTAAACACAACTAAAAAGTCCTAAACAAACATCTTCTATTCTTACTAACTTATTCCGAAGACACTAACCCAAATTAAGCCAATGAGGTAGCTCCAAGTGAGCTACCAGCAGGTGTAGGTGACAACTCCTCAACCACTGACTCTACCAGGGCCTCACCAGCAATTGAAGAAGAGGTACCAGAACCCGATGCAACCTTAGAAGCCCCAAAGACCGCCTCACTAACCACCGGTGCTAATTCTCTAGCCGGATTTCCAACTACCTCCTACATCACTAAGGCTTTCCTAGCTCCAAAGGATCTTTTACGAGCTCTGAATTTGGCACAACTCGACTTTTCTTATTGTTGGAGCCTTTTGGTCGCCCTACTCTCCTTCTCTTTACCAGAGAGACTGTGAGAGTCCCACCGGAATGTGCCACCGCTATCTCTGGTTCAAAAGGTAGCTCATAAGAAACCAACATCAAATTATCAAACTCGATATCACCGGCCACGTCCACGTTTTCCCATGGTAACCAATGTCATCTCAACACTGTGCTTCACACTTCAAGCAGAATGCTGAGGGTTCACGACTGGCAGTTGTATTGGCAACACCGAAACCTCTGGAGGGGATGCCACCACTAGTGAGGACCGAAAATGAGCCAATTGTCTAGCTAAATCAGCAACAGAGATACCCGGTAGCGAGCTTCTAGGGTTCCTCCACCGAAAATCCCTGAACCTGCAAATGGATTAACAATAAGACTGGTGATCTGTTGCGTCTCGGCTCCTCTCCTGCCAACTAAAGGGCAACACCAACCCTCCTCCCCCCCCCCGGTCCACTATGATGCTTCTCAGCTAAACTTGAACCAGAGCTAGGGTTACGGTTAGAAGTTCCTGAAACCCTAGATGCCCCACCGTAACCAAAGGGGGTTCTTAGTGACTCGATATCAACGAATTGAGGCACAAGTACTGACCGGCCAGCACACCCAGATTCCGGATGAATCAGAAGGCCATAGACTTGACAATGGCCAACAGATTCCAGTCATATTTCAGTTGGAGCTTGACCGAGAAACAAATTGAACCAAACTCAAAAGGAATATCCCCCAAAGGCCTCCTTCACCAGATGATGAAGAATGTGAACCCTAGCTCTCAAACCACGCTTGAGATTCAACTTATCGACATGGTCCACATGCCGCAGAGTCAATCTGATCTTCTCCACAGCCTCCTCCGTCATAAGGGCATCCGACAAACCCTTAATATCCACCTAAACAGAGAATGAGTTAATATATCAAATTAACCTCATGCAGACCATCATACTCAACCATAACGAATTGCGATCGTCCATAAAACCAAGGTCTTACAGTATTAGGATAACAATTGGATTAGAGTAGGATAAATTGGATTTATTTTAATCTTTTCATGCGTATGGAATGAGAAAATAAGTGCTTGAATAGTCCTCAACATTCCTTTTGGATCAGCTAACTCTTTATATTGTAGTTTTGTTTTTTTTCTTCTGTTGTATTGAAAAAAGAAAAAAAAGTGCTAGAATAGAAAATCTGTGTTCAGTGTATTCAACTCCAATCAAATGTAGAATCCCCAAAATTCTCAATTACTTCAAGAACCAAAATCCTTCAAGCTAATCAACAATTGTGACAATGGACACGTTCTACATATCCCGAGAATCCCCAACCCTAGGCATCGACGACCCTCCAATTGTGGAAGAAAAACAAGTTCCCCAAGAAACTCGACTACATCCTTATTGTCTTCGGCCACAGGGAACCAACGTCCCTACTATAAACTTAACGGCCCAAACAACACTGTACTTTCACGGCTTCCCCAAATCCTCCTCCACAAGCGTCGTCCATAAGGCCACAACCTTTTTCCAAGTCATCGTCACTGATGTCACCGCTATCAATCTTCTAGATTTTTGTCATTCGTCAACTGCGCCAATCCGTACAACTCTATTTTTTACGACATGTTTGATTTATGGTACGCGAAGACACAAACGATGATTGCATCAAAGTTAAAATCATGTATAGTTGCCAACATGATTTGATATTAGACTTTGACAAGATTAATCTCCAATCCTAAAGAAATATTAATCACCAAACACTAGCATTGATATTTTTTGGTCATATATGGTCAGTAAGCAGGGAAATAAGCACAGCCTTAGGGCCACATTGGGTACGTCGGATCGTATTACCGTGTCTTAATTTCTTCAAACAGTCTTTCACTCTTTAAGCATTGCTTATGTAGAGACTTATGCTATAGAAGCCTTAGTCTACGTTTGGTGTAAGTAAGACAAAATTCATAATCAAATTTCTTTCATCGAATTCCTGCTTGGATCCTTCTTCCTCTTCAATTTCTTTTCTCTAATTTCTCATCCTCCAATTTCAATTACTCTGACCAACGCATCCCAAATCTACCACCACCTCGAACCCCACCACATCCAGAAATTTTTTAACTCTCTTACTCTCACCTAAGGCCACATCTCAATTGTTCGACTCTTGAATTTCACCTTAACAAACTGATACACTTTCCTATCAAACTCACACAAGACAACTACTCTAACGTGAATGAGACCGCATAAAAGTTTTCGATAACGACATGCCTAAGGAGGCCAACAATGGTTGGCGTGGGGCGGGAGAGGAGAGCGGTGATGACAAGCTTGAATGTGATGAGCATATAGCCAATTACCAGCTCCGTTATTTGTGGAGATAATAGGTAGTTGAGTTTGGGTGTAGAGATGTTGTCATGTGTGTTGGTACTGAAATAATAAAAGGGGCGGAGTTGAATTGTATATTCAAGGAGATCAAAATGATAAGAGAAAGACTAATCGAGGAGAAGACCGGAACAAATGAACGAGTGAGAGAGGCTTCCACATTCACATGAGTTTTGGGTCTCTATGGTAGAAGGTGTCAAAGAGATTTTAGGACTCTAGATTCCCAATTAAAATAATTTTTCTTGTTACCAAAATAAGATATCTAGAGTTAGACTATGTAATACATTCTGATCCCCTAGTCCCATGTACAAACATACTGTTAGGGTACCAATAAGGATGAAAATAAAATAGAATTTTTAATGATTAAAATTGAAAATTACTTAACGTATGTCGTATCTCGTTGATGAGCGTCTTGTCTTCGCCAAAGTCATTCATAGATGTTTGTTCCTAGCTGTACTTACCACCCTATGCGAAAACTTATGCTATATCTATTTTTTCATGAGATGTTAGATTGTGCTTTGTGTTTTTATCAACCATTTGATTAGCTGATAAAACTATATTTAATAAGATACAAGAATGACATCAAAAACATATTTTAACAGCTATTAGATAGACAAAATAGGAATGTTGTAGCACAGTTTTTTTTTTGTTTTGTGTTTTTTATTTGACAACAGAGGCATGCTCACTTAATACATCATTTTTGGAGACTGTACGACACAAATGTCCGTTGTCTAAGTGAATGCACATATTTAAGTTTTTATGATTTTAGCTGCTAAATTTAATTTTTAAACAATGTCAAAAAAAAATTGATATCTTGTTTGAAATCAATATGTATAACAAAAACATTATTGTCGTTTATGAAAGAGTTAAAATAATTTTTAACTAAGAATTTTCAAATTAGATAGTTTTTATCAGAATCTTACATTTTTTTTTATCAAACAAACAACTAAAATGATACAATGAGTCTATCACGAGTCAAACTCCTGACCTCCTACTTACAAAAAGGAGACTAATACCGCTAGACCAAATGGTACTGAGCATTTCTTTTTTCTTATAATCGTACACAAAAAACATAATCAAAATAAATTTGGTAGATACAAAGCTCATTAACAAAGAACTTGTTTTGATTGCATTGTTTTGCCCAATAATTATTTAAGAAAAATTTTAAAATGATTCTAATATATATCTCAATTCGGTTCAAGGCCCTAACCCTCTTTATCCCTTCCCAAAAACATCAAATTTATCACCTAAACAATTTGTTATGATTATACAACATGATATATTTAAAATATGTAATAAGAAAAATTTAGCATTAATGTTTTCTTTTGCGAAAACAATGGAACACAAAATCATGAATTTCTTCTTAATCGAGTTCTACAAGTTTTTTTAATTCAATTGAAAGAAACTTTTTTACCTCTACTTTTGTCGGTTTGAAAATGTAAATGTTGGAATGTTTCAGTGAGTCTCTCATATAGCTCTCTTACAGCAAATTTGATGACGGTTGTCCAAATCAGGCGACGTGTTATGAAAGCGTGATTTTGTTTTGAAAATAATCTTAAATTTGTTGAGAACTTAAGCGAGAATGACTGTGAGATTGAAACAAAGAGGATGAAGAATTAGATTTCAGCTGTAAGTATGAGATATCTAGGTTAACACAAAAGTTATAAACTTTAATCTATCACCATTAATTTGAAACGTTTTTAACCTACCATCGATTATAGACACACGTGTCTATGTGTCAGCCTCTTCACATGCTCACATTAATTGATTTTTTTTTTTTGCATTTATGCGTAACAATATTTATATTATTATACAATCATCGATCACATGAAGAAATATGAAAACAAGTAAAGTTGTATATTACTAATTTTACATAGAAGACTAGTTTACTAAGATTCGATCATAATATGATAACCCGGAAATCAAAGAATGAACTTAAGAAGTTTCTAACCCGATTTCCAATATCAAACCAATTCACAGTAGATTCTGCAAACTATGTACCTCATAATAATCTTGTTTAGCCATGTTGTTACGTTCCAAGACGACGTTTGATCACAATAGAGTCATGTGTTCGTAATTTTACCCAGACAACATAGGTAACGACATTTGTTTTCACAAAGTATCAATGTGTCTTTCGTACTCAGTGAAATACTCCTATATTTCCTAGTTGTCAAATGCATGAACTGAATAGAGTGTTAACCAACACGACATCAGTAACTGGAAAGTCGAATGCAATAATCCCTATATACCCATGAGACAAAACATAAAATTGATGGCTTGATAAAGATTTTGTGCGGCTATTTTAGTTTGGTGATTATTAAAATGAGTCATGTTTGTGTTCCCTATTCATACCTATGTTCAGAGTACAATAACTTCAGTTTCTAGACGACAATTTTCTCATACGAACTTTGTCTTGGCATGTTATGTGTAGTCATGTTTGTGTTCCCTATTCATACCTATGTTCAGAGTACAATAACTTCAGTTTCTAGACGAAAATTTTCTCATACGAACTTTGTATTGGCATGTTATGTGTGTCTACGGACTTGGTTTGATGTTCTCTACTACTTTCAAGAAGAAAATTTTCTAGTTTGGTTAATCTATAAAAATCAACTCTACTGAGTTTTATAGACATGTATAACACAGTCTTGAGACTCATTATTGAAAAGAAACCAACAATGATATGCATTTTTTCGTACTCTATCCACATTAAAACTTGGAAAAGTTTGGGTGAAGATTCTATATACAAATTCTTTTACCCATCCAAAAATTTGGGCTCAAGTCCATTTTCATTTTTTTCAAAGATAGGTCTTGACTTTCAAGTTAGGATAAACGGTCCAAACAATATTTGACACTTCACAGAAACTTTTGTTATCTCAACTCACAAAAACTTATGTACGGTATCCCATGTTCTAGCTAAAGAAGAGATAAGATTATTGATCTAATGGGTTGAATGGATATATATAATTAAAGGTAAGAAGAGAATAGATCGATGCCACATATATATAGTAGCGGGAAGACTCTCTTCCTCTCATGAATCTGTCATCAATCTCTCTGTAGTCATTTCAACATTCCTTTTCTAGCTAACATCTCATCCCACTACTCTTTCTCTCTCTCTCTCTCTCTCTGGTACGTGCTCTTGTGCACCATCAATCCCTCCATCATCTCTGCTTATGTAGTTGTACACCAATAAAAAAAATGAATCAATGAGCTTCATTATCAACCACCATTTCTACATCGATATATGTATCATCTTTAGTCATTTTTGCATTCCAATTCTAGCTAAGATGTGTCTTCTTTTTTGCTCCATTATTTTTGAGAAGAAAGGAAGCAATGTATGATGGATCAGTTAAAAAATATATGAATCAATGAGTTTTATCATCAACCACCATCTTTGCATCAATATTTGCATAATCATCTTTAGTTTCTATGAGTAATGTTTCGACTTTACTAATAGCAAAACTGCAAATACTTAATTTATAACATGCAACACTTAGTAGTAAGTATCCATAATAATACAACTAAAAAACTACTCATTCTAGTGATTTGACACTAAACATATGATACATGAAGATTACTCTATGAAATCATTTTAAGAGAGAATCATGCATGATTGGAGCAGAAGAGATATTCACTCTAACATGTGTACTTATACAAAAATACACCTATATCTATGTAGAAAAAAAGAATTGAACCTCCAACCTTCGCTCCCAACCACTGAAGCACAAGACGTATTCATTATGGTACATGCATATTTTATATTTATAACATCCTACATATATAAATAATACAAAATGTTAAGAATCCGTTGTGGATGTGAGACTCAAAGTTTAGACCTTTTCCAAACAACTCTCACTCCCAACCACTAAAACAAAAGGCACCATTACTATAATATATGTATTGTTTTCTATTTATAACATCTTATAGATATAAATACAATTAAAATATAAAATGTTTAAATTTTGGCAAGAGGTATGTTTTGAAATCATGCTGCTCTGATGGAAAATATGACCACATACCACCAGACTAAAGCTATCATTGCACAATCACTTCAGTTTTTCGGTCACAATCTAAACTTGGTAGAGACCTATTACCAACCGTACCAATTAAGTCGGTATACAAACTTTGGCGGTTAGTTTTGGTAGAAGATTTTGCCTACCAATCATAAGTTGGTTGGTACATGGTATTGGTAAACAAAGTCGGTATAACTACCAATGCTAGCCCTAGCGCAACCAATTGCACAAAACACATCACCATTTCACAGTTTATGCTTATCTATATTTTGCAATGCTTTCTGTGTGTTTACTGCTGTCATGTTTTGTACTTTCCTCCTTTTTGCTTTGGAGGCTATCTATGAAAATTCGTTTATGCTTCGAGTTTTTCTTGCTATTATCCTTCCCAGCATTCCTTTGCAAATTCTGCAACCCGTTTTTGCTTCTGCATACAAATCAATCAAACCACCATGTTACAACGCTGTTTTGGTGATTTTGTCCAGTTACATTTTGATAACCCTACTCTCACTACATTGGAGTGGTCTAGTAAAAGAGATAAACACATTATGCGTAGAAATTCTTCTACATGGGTGCTGCTATGGCCTCTCACAAGGAGGATTACGTCTTGGTAAAGTAGTCGCACTCCTTTCAGAATGAAAAGAAATAGACGAACTTGACCCCTTTTTTGCACCGGGGGGGGTTGAAGATCGAACAGATTGTGTTCTCATGTTTGATAGCCATTCAACTTTCCTCTAATTGAATGAAACGAAAGACTGGAGAAGGGATAGAACGTGGAAAGTAATTCATTGAGCCAAACTGCCAAAGCTTCGGCTATGTACAAAGGGTTAAAAGACCTACAACAAAGTTACAACAGATGAACAATGGAAAGAACAGTGAAGCACATCAGCCTCAGTCATCTTTTGTTGCATGGTCCTTTCTCTTATTCTGCTCGGCCTCTACAAGCAACATCAGAAGAGCTTCACACACTTGAGAAGCATCGGCCTCTGAAGGGTCATCTTGCATTGACGAATAAACCATCCAGGCATGGTCCAATTTACGTTTGGGCCGCACAACAATGGATCCCGGAACTTCTGCATCACAGCATGTGACAAGTCCATCACTCTTCTTGCCGTATCTGACCTGCAGAAGCTGGGCACAGGCAGCCATAGCTGCACCAAGAGGCATCACTACTGGAAGTTTTGTCGGTTGGCCTGCGGGAGCTACCATAGGTAACTCAGCATGTGCTACACGGGATAATGTAGCTAAAACAGCAGGAGAAATGGCAGCTTCAGTGTGAAATGAAACAACAGGGAGATCCTTTGGCAAGGGATGTTTCTTCAGAAATTCTCTTCTTCTGTCATATGTTAAATCTTCCAGAGCTTGCAAATCCCCCTTCACAGAATAAGATGACAGGCCGCATTAAAAGATATAAATATTTTTAGGAGTTACAAAACTATGATTACAGAAGCACACCAAAAAAGAAAAGAGAAAATAAGATATTCTCGACTGCTGTAATTGGTACTTCCATGGGTGTTGCAGTTTGTTAATATTAGAATCATGTTCAAGAGCAGCAAGATAAAGCCTTGTTAACAGTGAGGTAAGCACTGTTCTAGTAGTACTACTTGGCCCTACTTTTTTTTAGAAGTAAACTTCTGACTTCAACAGAACTCATATAACTCCAAACATCTCAACCAGCATCAATAAGAATAGCATAAAAAACATACACAAGTAGGAAAAGGATTTTACAGATAAAAGAAATCTCAATATGAAAGGGGCCAGTGAAATTAATTTTCTTTGACTGTACAGTTCAACACCCACACCCACACATGCACATGGACACACACTCTCATCATACCTTGATTACTTTGCAGATCAGAATCTCCATTAGCTTTCGTAAGTTTACATAATCACCAAGCTGTCCCTCTCGCAAGATATCTGTTGCTATTGGGCTACCACCATAGGGACTTTGTGCCAACACCAATCCAGCAACCTTATCTTTAAGATCAGGCCAATACAATGACATAGCAGCAGCTGCATCTATTCCCCCTTTGCTATGTCCAAGAACTAACACACGCTTTTTCGAACCCCAATAAAATTCCTCAATGTATTCTTTTATCTCTAGAGCGTTTTTCTCAACTGAAGCCTAATAAGCGATTGTTTTTAAAACTTCAGTCTAATACTTGATTAACACAGCATTTTTTTTTCATTATTAAAAGAAAAGGAAGCACATACCTCACTATGAATTTTGGCTATATGACAAGCCAGACCAATCTTTGACAAACTCATTTTCGTATTTACAAAATATAACGGTCCATGGTTGCTGAAAAGACCTATTGATTACAGAAATAAACAAACTTGACATGACACAACTATAGCCAAAATCATATACACATAAATAACAATGATAAATAAAGATGAAATAACAGAAGCCCAGTTATTCCAGGCACAATATATAGAAACAGAAAACGAATGGGCACAGTTTAGGATCTCCCAAAGGATCCTTAAACTCACTACTAGCATCGTATAAGCCAATCAGATAAGGGAGAAAAGTGGGAAGGGGCTGTTGTCCTCCCAATGTCATTCCCTGACTTAAGTATAATGAGGATTTTGTTTTGCTTTTAAAGGAAACTATACCTGGAACCAACAAACAAACCATCGAGTTTGGCAATCTGTGAACACCATGCCTATCAGCAGAAAATGCACCTCAATTGGTATTAGCATCAACACGATAAGAAATTCTATGCACACTAGAACATAAAACTATACCTGATATCCCCAAGAATTTTCCGTCCTCAACAGAAGGCATAGTAGGATCACGCTGTAGCCATCCTATATCATCCGCAGATCCACGAACAGTTTTTCGCACCCTATCAATGAGCCTGAAAGAGAACATGTTCATCAAATTGAAAGTCTGAATGTCACATGCACCAGAAATTGTAAATAAATAAGACAGTTCCAATCTGGGGCCTGCTGACATCCCCCATACACTACTCTTGTATCCAATGAGACATATTTCTACATTTCTAATATACGTAACTTCAATTTGATGAGCTTTATAACCAAAATTATTTTACTGGAATTTCAACATTTGTTGGACTTGGACATGAATATATCTAGCAGCACATGTAGCTATCACCTTTTCAAGATTTCTAAGGCTATCATCTTTTTCTGAAGGGCATTGATGCTATAACATATCTTCTGTTGATATGCATACTTTAGACAGAGACCATAGATAATGCTTTAGACAACGACATACATCATTCTCTTACATTCCTAGTCTTATCTATAAACACAAATTATTACCACAGACTTATCTTCTCTTATTTTTTTGTTGCTACTCATACTTTTGGAGGCAACCATAAACAACATGCTTTAGACAGTGACATTAAAACCTTCTCTTAAATCAGTTATCCCAGTCTTTTAAACCAATAAGTCTAGTAACCCAAAACAAGGAAATATCACCCATCGACATATTCCTATTCTCAATTTCTTGCGTGGTAGAGTTATAGCATCTACCAAGATATTTCATGTCACAACCTTCTAATTAGCTGAAAATTTTCTCTTCTTACATGCTGATGGTTAGCATATAAATTTTTGGCTAATGATTACCACATTTTAGTTAAAGACTTGATTAACACTGATTATAGGAAGACAGCTACAGAAAAACAACAATTAGTATTGTGGAATATACCCTTGGAAGATAGAAATGCCACTTTGGCCACGATTAGATTCTATGATGGCAGTAGAGGTTTGAGATGAATTTCCGGGAGAGCTTTTCATTGCTCCATCAAGTGTCGAGGGAGCATCCGTTGTAGTACGAGATGACTCTGCAGATGATGAATTTCCACTTGAAGACTCATGATCACTGGATGTAGCAGGAGATCTCCTAGTTTCTCCAGATGAAAAGGTCACCAATTCCTGAGCATTTACATTGGAATCCCCAAAATCTCTAGAAGAAGGTTCTACTGAAATATAGCAGAAACATTTAACTAAATCAAGATAAGATTCAATACCTGCGATAGCTGAAAGGAAGAGGCACGTGCAGTTGACTACAAATTTAATTATAATAAGAAAAGATAAGTAAAATCTAAAAGCAAACAAAAAGAACCTTACAGAGAAGCTTATTTTAGATGTGTTGCACTGCCAGAACAGAGACTAAAGGTTTAGAAACAAAGATAAAAATGGATCAAAAAAAAAAAAACATTACACACACACGTGTTAAAAATGTGGATTAACTACCGGTTGAAAAAACAATCGTGTTAAAAATGTGGAGAAGCCCCCTGTTTTATCTGCATACACTTCTAGTTTAATTCTCCAGAAAACTCTTAAGCTTAAAGTAGTTTTGGTTCAGTTATGATATTTTCCAAACACTGAGCATTGACAACACTAGTAAAACTAAAGGAAGTATTAGGAAATCAAACAGGAAGAAAAAGAAACCATACTACACAAGTGTAGGGAGGAGACTATTACTAGTGCAGCACAATAGTTTCCACGTTCATATACTAGTAAGTCAATAACAAAACATTTGAAAACTGACTTGCAACCTCCACATCCCTCAGTGTCCGTACAGTCAAGACATATAAAGAACTGTAATTACTGGAGAGAATAAGAAACTAAAACACCGAGCAAGGAAGATTACCAGAAGAATCAGTGAAACACTGTGTAAATAATGATGTTGTCTGAGAAAGATAAGAGGCAGCTTCATTGAAAGCTGGTACAGAGGTAAATAGCTGAGGGATAAGTCCATCATTTCTTATATGATCATTCCGAGCCTGCAAAACAACAGCAGCTATTACCAAAAAAAAAAAAAAACTCTCAAATATAACAACTACAATCTCATCATCATTTAACATATTGCAGATAACATGCAATAACTAACACTTTTAACTTTCCCTTCTTTTCGACAAATGAACAGAGTAAAACTGCAATAACAGTACAACATCACAAAAACATTATAAACAAATCTAAAAAAACATCGAGATAGGCTAGAGATTGATAAGCCCACACTAATAATGTGAAGGTGAAAAATTGAAAAAACATACAATCAGGCCACTAAACCCAATATCCAGTATTTCCATTTCTTGTAGCTTCGTACATAATGAAGGAGTGGTTAACAACTATTAGAGTCGCAATTCTTAAACATTAACCGGTGCCCAACTGTCCAACAACCAAACTATGGTAAATGTGAACACCGGAAATACATGATTGGTAAAATTTATAAGAAATTCCCAAATCATATTCTCTCTTTCTCCTTATGGAAAGTAAGTATCTTGATGAACACACAATCATCTCCGCAAAAACTAAACCCAGCCCAACACCAGTATCTAGCTAACCGAATCAATAGATTCATTACATCGCAAATTAGACATAGAACATTCAAAACATGTACAATTTGTGATGAGAATGAAAATCAAATAGTAAAGGAAAGAAGGGGTACCACCAACGGCGTCGTTTCGGTGGGCGTGGCGCCACTTCTATCTTGCATCATACAACAACTCAGTGCCTGCGAAGCACGGAATCACGGGGGGTTTAGCTTCAAATGTAACACCAGAAAATTACGTAAGGAATTTAGGGAGATCTCGGATTACGTGGATAGATTGAGATTTGAGATTGAATCAAGTGAGAGGACAAGAATTGAATTGAAATTGAAACTGAATTTTAGGGTTTTTGAGGAAGATTCAAATTTACTGGATATTTTTGTTTAATGTGAGAGAGAGAGAGAGATAGTTTCTTAACGGCAAAGCAGGTGAGTGTACGAGAGACGTCGTAATAGGCATGATTCGTTATTTTCGCGGCACCGCTCAAAAGCTACCTTGCACTTGGGCTTTGGTACTTGACCCGAATCCTGGCCCAATAAGTTTGCGAGTCGGTTAGTTTTGTTCAGAATGAGTGTTTTGATTACTAGCCCACTAGGTACTGAGCCCGCACTTTGCTGCGGGTAAAGGAAAGTAAAGGAATTGGAGTAAAGGAATTGGAGCATAGTGATTTCTTGACCTCAAAATTCACAGCACACAACAAAACTGAAGGTAAAGGAAAGTAAAGGAATTGGAGTTTGAAGGGGGACTAAACTCATAGGTCCTTTCATCGTATGACCCCCGTGTCAGTTATCATTATTTCAAATTTTTGACTTAGCAAGCTTAAAAGGCAGTTGGTGGTAGTCATGGATAGGAACAGAAATTAGACAGGTGAAGTTATGTTCACCTGAGGCAGTTGCTGTAATGTTTACTTTGCTACACAACATCCACATGCAGTAATATTTGCCTATTTGGTTCGTTTTCGAGACAATTAACAATTAAATGAAAAAAATGAATGAGAAATGGTCCTTGCAACTAATGTGGTCTTATACACAGGATTACAAAAATCAATGTCCTAATTGCAATGAGCACATACCCGTCAGCTTCATTTAATGTGTAGCTGTTCCATCATGTAGGCTATGACGGGCATACATGCAACATATGCATGTAAATTTCATCATTGGTATAGTAAAGTGCAGCAAAGAAATGTTATGCTTACAGAGCAGTAAACTTTGTAGCTTGAAGGCTTCCTTATTCAGTATTACTATGATTGTACCTGAAACAATTTCAGAATCCTCAGACAGCAGAAGAATTTCATAATTGATATAGATCCGATAAAATCCAAAAAGACATTTCCCCACCCTGCAAATGGCTCAGATACCTTAGTATAAAGGGGTTAAATATTCAACCTACCGAAAAATTCAGGTATAAAGTCTAAAAGGATAACAGAAAAATTAGTTTTTTTCTTATTTACCTTTCCTTTTTCCTCACATGCCACCAAAAGATACATATTTTTAAGACATAACGAATCAAAACTTAAATCCAATATGATGCACAATATCAGCAAAGAAAAGATAACAAATCATATGCTGTACCTTCAAAATGGTCAAGGTATATCTTCTGGTATAAAATGTGCAACTTCCTACGAACTCCCCTCTTCTTAAACCTCCAAATCAAAATAAGGATTAAAATAAATTATGAGCAAGTACATGAAATACAACTAAATGGCAGCTGGGTACTGATCAGGCGTTGTATATACATTCTTTTTTGACAATGTAAAAGTGCAGATTTTAAAGAATCATGAACATGCGTATAACTGTCAGATTGAGAGATGGAGCTTTCTCAGTGATTACCGTGAGTTGCAGACTTCAAAATTAATTAATACTAAATGGCAAAAATTAAACTCCATAACTTTGATGACGCAGCGGAGTATATAGGTTAACAAGCGATTAACCTAGAAAGAACCAAGATAAACTGGAATCCACCAGAGTTTGAGAAAAGTTCTCGTTTTTGATTGATAATATGAAAGATAAGTTTAGCAGCCACAAAGAGGCGCTTAAATACCGAAACAAAACCCTAGGGCGCTAACAAAAGGCCTACTCAAGCCCATGGGTCGAAAATAAAATAAAACAAAAAATAAATAAAGTCTTAAAAAGGTCCAAAAACACAAAAACACGTTTTTCGAGGCCTAAACGACCTCAGATCGAAAAACGGAGCATAGTCCCCATGAGCAAGCTCCATGGGGATCTGTTTTATTTTGTCGTTTTCTTTCCAGAAAGGTATTATTCGCCCAGATCGGACACCGTTTGCCAGACCTATATTTTACCGATTTTACCTTTCCTGCGAGCAAGCTGTTCTTCAATCTTCAATGTCATCTGCTCTACATCAGTCTCCTCTTCTGGGGAAGAACTCGACCCCGAGTTAACACCATCTGGATAAAGAGACTCATCTCCACGGAACTCATGCAAATCAGCAACATTGAAAGTATTAGAAATTCCCCAGCTGCTCGGCAACGCCACCACATAAGCATTGTCATTAATCTTCCTGAGAATCTGATATGGCCCATACTTCCGAGGCTTCAACTTGTTGTAGGTGCCAACAAGAAACCTCTCCTTGCGCAGAAAAACCATGACAGCATCACCTTCCTTGAATACTTTAAGTCTCCTCTTCTTATCGGCAGCAGCCTTGTTCTTGGCATTAGTCACCTCCAACCTTGCTTTCACCTCTACTTGAACAAATTGGACATCCTTGGCCATGCTTTCAGCAGCAACACTAACACCTGGAAGCCTAGGAAGCTTAACCAAATCAACCACATGCTTAGGAATAGCAGTATAAACAATGGAAAAAGGTGACCTCCCAGTAGCACTGTGAACTGCATTGTTATAAGCATACTCCACCTGTGGCAAAGCATAATCCCACTGTTTCGGTTTATCTCCACAAATACTACGCACCATATTTCCCAAAGTTTGATTCGTCACCTCTGTCTGACCATCAGTTTGAGGGTGAGCAGTGCTACTACGGTTCAAAACTGTCCCAAACATCCTCCATAAAGTCGTCCAAAAATGGCTCAGAAATTTCACATCCCTATCCGATGTGATGGTCTTGGGAACCCCATGAAGACGCACAACCTCCCTGAAAAACAGTTTGGCTATGTTGGAAGCATCTGCTGTCTTCTTACAGGCTATGAAGTGCACCATCTTCGAAAACTTGTCAACCACCACAAACACCGAGTCCACTCCTCTCTGCCTATATTTTGAGCCGAAGTACCAAAATTAAAGCTTCGTGGGCTATATACAACGGATTGTAAATTGGTTGGTTGTCGACTCCTCTGGATATACACAAACTAAGCGTACAACCATGTAGATTTACTCGATCAAAATCAAGCTCGAATAGACGGTCTTTTCCTTTTTCACGAACGACTTCCTTGTAGAAGGGTTCGCGGATGAGTCCAACTCGTACCTTCTGGAAGCTTCAGGTTCGAGGTCAAATTCCTTCTTCACGAATATGAGCTCGTTTGCTATATGGACACTGTCCTTGCAGCCAACGAGGTCGTACTCGTAAATTCATTGCTCAGAAAGCAGAGTCTGGAAGCATGTCCTGCACTTGAAGGTGTTAGCATTAATATAGACTCAGGTTAACAAAAGAAAATATCTTCCAGTTGTGTTTTAAATTTGTATTTATGGATTAGAAACTATACATGGATCTTGTAACACCATGCATTGTTCTATAAACTGTGGAATAAAATTGTTTTGATATGTTCCGGTATGACTTGCCTAATTAATGTACTGGATTTAATCTGAGGAAGATAATGTACTGGATTTTTGCAAGGAGTGATTTGCTAGCTCTAACAATTTGTCAGCATAGTGATTGGCCTAAACCTTTCTACGGACAAGCCAACTATAGTTCTAATACATTTTGATGCCTTGCTGTATCAAAATGGAGTCTGATCTTCATAGTTATTGTGTTTTTCTTCTACAGGGATATGACTACACAGCTGCAACCCTTAAACAATGAGACGGGTTATCTCAGTACACTTCCAGTGCAAAACCAGCTGAAGGTGTTTTGGTCGTTGATGGTAATTCTCTGCAGGCCTAACAATGCTATAAAGTATCAAGAAAGCTCTGTATCTTGGCCTAAAAGTTTTGTTTTTTCTTTGGCAATTTGGATTCAACTACAACATAATAGACACTAATCACTAAAGAGGAAAGCAGTGTTCATGGTGTGCATCACTCGGATTCATCAACACTGTAGAAGAAGAAAAGCCATTTTGCACTGAAGAGCTGCAACTTATATTCTCGCACTAAGCTAGCTGTCAGACTAGGCATTGATGTAAGAAGACTTGGTATTTGTCTGGTAATTGATAGTTTGATACTATTTGTCTTTGGTCAAATGGTGATGGTTACTACGGTAGCTAATTTAAAGGTCCTAGCCTCCTGTTTCTCTTGTTGATAACTTGATATATTGTTACAAAAGCCAAATAAGAGAACTGTCGACCAAAGTAAGATGACATTCTGATACTGAAGAAAACAAAAAAAACAAAAAAGTTCAATGACAAAACTTGGAATTGGCCAGGTTTCTTCCTAATTCGTACGAATTTATCCTCTTTTGTCGAACCTTTTCATCACTTCTGCTTTTCTGAGATTGCTATGCTTATCCATCATGAAATACCATATCAGTTTGCTCAATGTGGTACTTCCTAAATGGGTTACAAGGACTAGTGTGCTTGATGCTTTATAAATCTAACTGATGTTAGGAAATTTTTATTTTAAATAGTTAATTCTGTAAAGGAAAGTGACTTCAATTTAAATCAGAGTCTAATACATATGTTTTTGACTTGTAGATTTCTTGTGACTTGTTTCTCAATTTAATCAAGTCAATCCATTATTGCGGTTATTAGGCTGTCTATAAGTTAATTATCCACTATGCACTCAAGGACAGATATAGTAATAATGGTTTAGCAAGACAAGCATCAAATTAGAACAATAGTCATATTAACTATTTTATAATCTTACTACAGGTTCATATCAGAACGTTTTCTGGGGCAAGGAGTAAGGACATTGCACACCGCATTTTGGGGCACGGAGATGGAGATGATATACAAAGGCCATTATCTTCTCTATATAAACTGTCTGAGTAGTCTTACCATTTCACTACAACTCCTCATATTCATCAACTTTCATATTCTAGCCTACAATGGAGTTCACCAACCAGAGCAAATGTATGTGCTTGGCATTGGTCCTGATCATGTTGGGGGCCTGGTCTTCGGAAGCCACTTCTCGTAGCCTCCAAGATGCATTAGCTTATGGGAGGTACGAGCAATGGATAGCACATTATGGACGTGTCTATAATGATATCAACGAGAAGGAGGACCGCTTCAAGATATTCAAGGAGAATGAGGCATATGTAGAGTCTTCCAACAAAGATGGAAACAAACTTTACAAATTGAGTCTGAACCAATTTGCAGACCTTACAAATGAGGAGTTCACTGCCTCAAGAAATTGATTCTTGGGGCACGAGTGTTCCACGAAGACCACTACTTTCAAGTATGAAAATGTTATTGTACCGGCTACAATGGACTGGAGGAAGAAGGGAGCTGTAACTCCAGTGAAGGACCAAGGCCAATGTGGTATGTAACACACTATTCCCTCTATTTTTTTTTGTCATAATATTATTTTCATCTACATAAAAAGAAGAAATTGTGAATGATGCTATTTAACTCTATTCTAATTACTACAATTTTGAAATGTATACAGGAAGTTGTTGGGCCTTTTCAGCAGTGGGAGCTATGGAAGGAATCACTCAGCTTACAACTGGTAAACTAATCTCTTTGTCGGAGCAAGAGCTGGTTGACTGTGATGTCAATGGTGTCGACCAAGGCTGTTCAGGTGGCCTTATGGATGATGCATTTCAGTTTGTCATTCAAAATCATGGTATTAATACCGAGGCTAATTATCCCTACACGGCTGCGGATGGTACATGCAATGCCAAAAAGGAATCAGGACATGCAGCCACGATAACTGGCCACGAAGATGTGCCTGCAAACAGTGAAAGCGCTCTTCTTAAGGCCGTGGCTAATCAACCGATTTCAGTTGCCATTGATGCTAGTGGTTATGACTTCCAGTTATATTCAAGTGGTGTTTTCACAGGAACGTGTGGAACAGAACTAGACCATGGTGTTACTGCTGTTGGCTATGGCGTTGATGCTGATGGGACTAAGTACTGGTTGGTAAAGAACTCATGGGGTGCACAATGGGGTGAAGAAGGTTACATTAGGATGCAAAGAGATGTTGCTGCACCAGAAGGTCTCTGTGGCATTGCCATGGAAGCCTCTTACCCCACTGCATAATATACCATTGAAATCAAATCAAAGCCTACTACTATTGTAGGTAAATAGTTATCATGATATGTACATGAACTTGTGTGTGTAATACTAGAAAAAAGATCAGTCAGTGACGCCATTTTAGTAGTTTCATGAAATACAGAAACTACAGTGGCCTATGTATGAAATGAATCATATCAGTACAAAATATTACAAAATATACATCTTTGTTATCTGAGAGCTTTGGCTTTGACTCTTGGACAAAACTCAAATGTGAGAAATATTGTGCTTGGTTCTGGACAATGTGGCGTCTGATCGATATATCACTTTTGTTATTGATGCATTAAAGAGCTTGTCTTACATTCTCAACTAGGATCTAAAAGCCCACAAACAAGCCAAAAGGAAACTTCCAAATAGGCTTGCCCCTTCCCGTTAGAATTAGGAGAAGCCAGATAGACACATTATACAATGTACATAGGACTCATTCCCATTAAAACCTTGAAAGCAACATTCTCCATATTTTTGAAAAGATATTATTCAAAGACCAGAAAAAAAAAAAGAAAAAAAAAAGAGATTTCATCGATCAAGAGGTAAGTAATTATTTCACTTTGCTTCATTGATCAGTTTACGAAGAAATTGCACTAGTATATATTACCAAATTCATATATATCCCCCACAAACCAGTGTTAATAGTAATTGATCCTTTGGCTACATCCCTTTCTCCATAGCCCAAAAAAAAAAAAAAAAACAAAGGTAAAAAGCTTCATTTTCATCCTATATTGAAATTTGAAAGACTTGCATCTTCTAGAAAACAAACTTAGATGTAGCATAATAGTATTCCTCCTATACGTTTGAGACAATATATAGCTTCAGAGCACATAAGATCAGAGGCTGCGAAGTAGAATGCCTTCAAATGTAATCCCAGGTCCAAAAGCCAATGCAAGTCCCCATTCTTCACTCCCTTCTTTCTTCCTCAACTCATCTCTCATCTTCTCCATCACATAGAAAATGGTGTTGCTGCTAACATTGCCATAGTCCATCAAAGCCTGTCTGCTACACTCAAGCTTGTCACTTGTGAGCTTCAGTGTCCCCTCTAGCTTGTTAAGGATTGCAGGCCCACCAGGATGAACAGCCCAGAATAGCTCATTGAAGTCCTTGAGATTAGCTTTTGCCATGAGTTTGTTGCAAAACACTTCAATGTTCTCATCAATCTTCTGAGGAAGGTCCCTTCCCAGCTTGAAGTTGATGCCTTCTTCAGAGAGCCTTCCATCAATCACATTGTGTGTATCAGGGAGGAATTGTTGGACAGCATAGTTAAGCTCCATGAAAGGAGACTCTTGGCCCCAAACCGGGTTGCTTCCAATAATCACAGCCGCTGCTCCATCTCCGAAAAGTGCAGCCCCAACAAGGTCATAAGGACGCGCCTTGTTGGGGGGCCTGAAACCAAGAATGGTGGTCTCAGAAGTGGTTAACAAGACCCGGCTTCCCGGGTTGTTTTCAGCTATGTCTTTGGCAACCCTGAGGCCAGTGACACCACCATAGCAGCCTAAGAAATAGAGCATTACACGACCTACGTCGTTCCTCAGGCCAAGCTTGCTGGCAAGGTAAAGATCACCTCCAGGGAGTCTTATTTCACTTGAGGACACATAGACAATGTGAGTTATGTCTTCAACCGGTCTGCCCCATTCCTTGATGCAAGCAAGGCATGCTTCAAAAGCCATCTCTACCACTGCAGGGTTTGTGATTTCAAGCCTTTGCCTGATAGTGGCTGTGCCCTCAGTTGCTAGTTCAGGATATTTGTCTAGGATCTCCTTTGACATCACTGTGTACCTGGTCTTCACAGTTGTGGTTTTGCCTTGCCAAAAAAGAAAAAGAAAAAAGAACACAATGAGTCCTGCTCTTATATGATACAAAGAAATGTTACATATACCACATCATAGACAGTCATCTCTAGAATAGATATGATCCACCTTATACCAGTGTAACTCAAATAGTCTTATTGTTACTTACCATGCCTCTCATGGAGATAAAACCTACTTCTCAAAACGGGTTTTATGTAGAGTTTTTACCGTTACTAGACATGTGATTTAGTAGTACAAGCCAGTAAGTGAAGAATTGGGTTCAAATGCTTGAAGATAACTAAAAAGTGTGATCATGCTTACAGAGTCGCTCCAGTTTCTCCTTAATGGCAACATCTACACATTTCGTGTCGCGAATGTAGCCCTCGACCAAGCAATCCTGAGGGATGATTTGGCTCGGGAAGGCCTTACCCAATGCAAGAACTGTTGCCTTCCCCGGTGTAGGAACATGAAGTTGCTTGGCAGAACCATTCCTATTGCCTTGTACTTTCGACATCTTTAGGATGGTGATGATAGAGATGAGAAAGCTTTAGGAATGAAGTTCTGTGAGTTGTGAAAGATTGTGTGGCCTGTATATATGGGCAGCTTTTGGTGGTATTGGAGAGGAGTTGGTTTCAGAGAAGACTGGCATGAACACAAAAAGGTACTTTATTGTGGTTTGGTGATTTTATAGGTTTCTTGGGGGTTAGGAGAGTGACTGTTTAGGGCGGCAAATAATCTCTGCCTCTTGTTTGGTTAAACAATCAATGTAACCAACTGTTACACTTTCTGCTTAAAAGTATGAATTCATAGAAAATATAACACCAAAGAAGATAATTATTCAGGCAACACATCCTTTCCATGTTACATTCAAGCCATTTTTCAGAGGTTTTCTCCCAGGCTCAGACAATAATGGAAATTATGTTCTTTTGCTTACAAGGAAATGACCCAATATTTTACTTTTACTGGACGGAAAATTGAACCTAGGTTCTACCAGGTTCATATCCCAGCTTAACTAACAAACCGTTTGTACGAGCATGGTTCTGCAATTCAAATTCCAACTGACGATCATATCAGATACTCTGATTCTGCAATTCTAAATCAGTTACACCATATGATGAGGCAATGTTAATGGAAAAGAAGCACCATTTTTTTAATAAACCTTATTAAAGAAAGCCATACATCTGATTCTTACAAGAAAATGTTTCGCAATTTTTTTTTATCACAAAAATAATTTTACTCAAAAGGAGTTTGGCATCACAAAGCCTAGTCTATTCTGAGTTTTAAACAAAGGGAAACAGTACCACACTCTTCAATAAGCAATTACATGTTTTAAACCAATTGGTTACCGTAACATCCAGAGAGAGAAGCCAAATAGCAAACTGAGCCACATTGTGTGCCACCACATTACACAATCTCACAATATGACCAACTCAGACCGTTTGAAACTTCTCGAGCGGTCCTTTTAACTTCCTTTAATAAAAATAAATGGCCATCTAAAGCTAAAGTTCCTCCATATCTGTAATGTCATGCCACAACTTCATACTTCATAACATAATTCATAACTAGAACCAATTAAGCAGCTCTCCCCTTAGTATATATAGTTAGAAATCTCCCCGCCAATGGACAGCTAGTGTACTTTAGCAATATAATACGTAGCTTGCCTTTATTCACTGCTTTATGTCATTTACCAGATAATTATCTTAACTTCAGCAGAACTGCATAAGGTACAGACATTTGGATTCCCAGACATTTATTGTCTAATGTTTCACATAGATATCCAATTAATGCATGTAAGCTCCACTAATTTGTTAAAGAAATTGATAAAGTTAACTCGTTTTCCACATTACCTGAAATCTCTCATCCATGCCCAAATGAGCTGTAAATCTGTATTTTGAAAGCAGAATATCATGTCCTCTCAAAACATTTCCTGCTCAAGAATTCAACGAACCAATCAGACCCCAAGCCTAAAGCATCACATATTCCTCTCATTGCAACGACTTCTCTTCTTTTATGTATCAACACCATTCTGCATAATGGAAATTCACTGACCTACAGATTCGTCAGCAAGTTAGTGTTGAGAGGCTTATTTCTCAGTATCAAACTTTTTTTAGAGGATCAACCATTCGAATTTTCACTACTAGAGTCTGCCTCCAGTGATCGAGTTTTGTTTGCATCAACAATGAAGTGTGACGCCAAAATCTGAGAGAGAAAAAGAGAAAGTTATGGCAACATAAAGTGGGGGGGGATGGGGTACATATTTGCAGAATGGAGTTGTGATGGTGAAAAAGAGAGAATTTGATAATGCAATAAGAAAGACAGGGTTAATGCAGAAGTTGCAAAATCAGCTTTCATACACAGGTTCTATGGGTTCTTGGTGTAGGTGAAACTTTAGGAGGAGAGGACTTTGAAGTAGGTATAATTTGTACACAATTATCAGAGGGAGAGAGCACAAAGGATCTTGAATTCAGATGCTATCCTGAGTTTCTTAGAAAAAGTTACATCCTAGTTTTCAGCAAGGAATTGAAAATGCATATGAGGTTATTTCCTAATGGTTTTAAGCTTTGCTTTTTGGGTAAATCAAAAGATAGTTGAACAAAACAATATCTGACTTAATTTAATCCATCACTACAAAGCCGATCAGAATGCAATGACAATGTTGCCCACCTCAGTAAAGCACAAGCTGTGATGAACAGTACAACTGATATGGCGAAACTTAACTAAAATTTGTATCCTGGAATCCAAATCCTAACATACTGATTAACACGTTAAGAATTAGACTCTCATGAATTTAAATTCTCACAAATGAATAACGCTCTCAATTTAGAGACCAACAAGAAAACAGAAAAGAAAATGAAAGAACGGATATTGACATTTCAATTACAGGAAGCAAACAAGCCCTAAGAGGCTGTGAGAGTTACAAACCATGTTATTTATGACAAGGAAATGACTATCTGTTTCATAAACAGTGTTTGATTTAGCAATCTAATACTGGAATTCCTAAGTTTCATGAATATGGGAATGGCAGTAGTTCCAAAAACTTTACCAGAATCTTTGGGCAAGAACATAGCTTGATGTGAAGAGCTGTTCAGCCAATTCAAAGGACTATAACAACCCTGATAGGCCATTCCTTATGTTGAGATGAAATACATTAACACTCCGTTCAGCATAGCCTTCTGCATACCAATAAAATAGGATACAATTTATTGATATATATATCAATAAGATTAGTTCGATTCTTCATACTATGAAAGTGACGTATGAACTACATTACTTCATGATGTAAAAACATCAACACAGAGATCCTTCACTCAACCAAATCACTTGAGATCCTTAAAAACTGCTTCACAGTGTATTATAAAATTACATACACAAACACCAAAACCAAGATATGCTGGAAGAACCCTGATAGAGCACTGAGTTCAGAACATAACATTTAAGGCATAGTTCTAGGACCTACATACTCCATATACTTTGAAAGTTTGAAATAACATTCCGGCACAAACACCACATGTACTTTGATACTTTGAAAAGACAATAACATTGGCAGTTACTCACACAAGACTGATGTTAAGAACACCATAGAGGTCTACCACTCGGGATTCTTGAAAGTTATTTAACAGTTCTGCCTGAAGAGTCTCATTAGAGGAACAAGTTCAAAATAATACGTTCCATGCACAATTCATAAACCAAAATTAGTTTTCTCTGGGGTTCAAAGAGTCAAGATATTCCCGATTAGATAGAGAAACCAAATTCAAGTAATTCTACAGAGTTCTGTAGGTTTCCTATGAAGATGCAAGGACTAAATTTTTATGCACAAAAAGCGCATAGGAAGTAGAAACCGAGAAGAATGCATGTGACTCCTTCACAAAGAGTGATAATTAAAAAGGGGACTTACAAACGTCCAGTTCAGGTCTTGACTTTCCAGACTTGTCCACCAGCTGATGTTTCAGCATCCTTTTAGAGACAAAGTCAGCTTCAACTGATCTACCTGAAATCTCTAGGGAAGATTTTAGATGATGTAAGCATGGCAACTGCCGATGGTCACCATTCTCGATCAGTTCGTAGTACAAGCCAAATGCTTCTCGAAGCTTATTGATTTCACATAGCCCTAATATAATTTGGTTAAGAATATCAATACTGACATTTTCTTGCTCCCGCGGACTAAATTGTAGTAACTCATATGCCTCTAATAGCTTTCTGCTCTGGCAAAGGAACTCGACCAGTTCCTCCACTTTAATCGAGTATCCACCATCATGCAGCATTCCTACAATCTTAAATGCTTTCTCTCGCAATCCCTCACTGAAAAGTAGCTTTAGAAGATCTGTTGAGAGATCAATATTTGGTCTAAAGTTTTTCTCCAACATTAAACTAAAAAGGCTTGCAGATTCACGGGCACAATGCTTTTCTAGAAGAGCTGCCAGTATAGAATGAAAAGTAGACGTTCTTGGTAGATGAGAGCTCTTCAGCATCTTCTCAAGAGTCTGTTGTGCAAGCAGGGGATTACACTTCTCCAAGAAACCATCAATTAAGGAATCATAAATCTCGACATCCGGCACATAATCCCTTCTAAGCATCAAGACTAAGAGCTTGTATCCAGCTTCATATGTTCCTTCCCTACAGTGGCCCATGATCAAAGTCTTGAAGGATGGAGGATCCTGTGTTCCTCTTTTCAGTAGCTGCCTAAACACTTCATCAGCTTTCTTAGTTCTCCCATTACTACACAAGTACTCAAATATAGGCTTGTAAGACGCAACTATAGGCGTACAGCCACGATCACTTAACAAGATTTGTTTCTTGGATAGCTCGTCAAACAACTCCTCAGCTTTACTATAATCTCTTCGCTCACACAAACTGCGTATCAAAACACTATATGTAGCTGAATCTGGTGGAACCTTTAACTCTGACATCATTGTGAAAACCTTCAATGCTTCCTCCACGTTCCCTGCATTGCAATGTGAATACATCAGTGTGTTAAACGTACACGTATCAGGAGTAAATCCTTCACCTCTCATTGCCCCCTCCAAGATTTCCTTAATCTTATCCAGCCTCCTTGCTTCACAAAGTCCTTTAAGCAAAGTATTATAAGTAATCTCATTCGGCTTCATCCCCTGACTAGTCATCTCCTCCAACACCCCCAAAGCCTCATCAACCTCTTGCCTCACACAATACCCTCTAATCAAAGTCGTATAAGTAACAACATTCGGATTCAACTGATTCAACTCCCCTTCACTCCTCTTCCTCAACATCCCCTTGACCACATTCCTCGCAATCTCCACCTTCCCATCTCTACACAACCCATCATCAAGAGTATTATACGTAACAACATCCGGCTCACACTTAAACCTCTCCATTTCCTTAAAAAACCAAAACCCCTCATCGACCATGGAGCTCATACAAAACCCCCTAATCAAAATATTAAACGTATGCGCATCCGGCCCAACTCCATACATCCCAAGCATCTCATCATAAACATTCCTCACCATACTAGTCCTACCCCTCTTAAGCAAAACCGAAAACAAACTATTGAAACTAAATACAGAGGCCGAAATCCCCATGGACTTCATTGTCTTGAAGACATTCACAGCCTCCTGAAACAGCCCGGCTGCTCCGTAGCTTCTGACCAAGCTGTTGAAGAACTTGTCCTCGAGCTTGACGTTCCCGTTGGACCTCTTCTCGATTGAGAAGAGGAAGTTTCGAGCCGCGTTGAGGTTTCTGTTGCGGCCGAGGAGTTCGAGGATGGTGAAGTAGGAGTGGGAGGTGTGGGAGAAGCCGAGAGATTCAACCCAGTTGAAGAACTTGATGGCTTGAGAGGGGGTTTTGATGCGGCGGAGGGTTTGGGAGACGGTGGTGGTGGAGATGGAGGGGGAGAGAGAGGAGAGGGAGGACTGGAGGTGAGGTGACCATGGGGTGGAGTTGATGAGGGAAGCCATGGCTTGGGCGGTTTTGCTGCATTGGGATTTTGAGGAGGAGGAGGTGGGTTTGGGAGGAGAGGCGTGGCTGAGAGGAGGTTTGGAGTTGCGGTTGGGTCTGAGGAACTGTTCCCGGAGGACTGTTAGGGGTGGACGCCGGGAATTGGGTTTGGCGGCCATTGAGGGAATTTGGGTTTTGGATTCCGGCGAATCAACTCTTTTGGAACTTGAATGAGTTTTGAGTCTTCTCAACCCCAATGATTCAAGTAAAGTCGAAATGTTTATGTACTTTGAGTACTTGACACAACTGAAGGAGACCAAAGTCATTTCTGCCATGTTCCTAGTTTGCCACGTCTTCCTTTCTTCTTAACTCGAACTGTGAAGATAACCGTTCAAATATGCTTATTGAAGTGTCATGTTTGTGACTTTGTGTGTGTGTATATATATATATATTCGATAAAGATCAACTACGTACAAAGCAAGACTTTATTCCATTGTAGATCAACTATATCAAATTATACTTCTACAAAAAAGAAAGAGGAAAAGCTAGCTAACATTCTCCCAAGGAGCACCGGAAAGTGACTAGCTAGTTCTGTTTGCCATTGCATGCGCAACAAAATTGACATTCTTCATATAGTTGTCTGTGTGTGTTGTGTTACCATTCTAAGCTGAAAGCATTACATGCATATATGCTACAAGTATGACATATATATATACCATATGAGCATAACTGATCGACCAGGAAGCCATGAAATTTAATTTGCATGTCTTGCAGATCGATCTCACATGTTGTATATTCCACCTGATCTAATAACATAATCTTCTCTTCTGATTGTGAAGAAGATTGAACTCGAAATAGCAAGGTGTTGGATATAAAGAAGACAGAAAATTGCACCTTGTGAGATGAGTAAATTTGCTTTTCCTGCAGTACTTTGATCGTTGTCATTGTCTTGTCAAACGCCTCCTTCAGGGTTGATTGATTGATGTCACCAAATACTTGCTTCACCGGTCATTTCCTATTCTATTCTTTTAACTAATCATCCCTGTGATTCTCATTCTATACGTTAGGCTCTACTGAAGCAGTCAACCAGAAATCATAAGATTCTGAAGAAGCAACAAGGAAAGTGGACTGGAACTAGCTACAAAAGAAAATACAAAGGAAGAAGATGGCCAAAAATGATCATTATTTATTGTTTTGTTTATTTTTGTAAGAAACGAGAAATGAACCGAATCGGTTACAATCGATCTGCAGAGATTACTTCCTCAAGAATAGGTGGAGTTGAAGAGAAATAAACGTTACAAGGTTGAGACGCTAACGCCCGAAGAGCCAACTTTTGGGCAGCTTCATTACCTTCACGAAAGATGTGAGTGAAGGAGCAACCTGGTAATTGCATAAACAAGTCAGCCACATCTTCATAACTCTGTCCTAGTTGCAGATGATCAGATGACCACGACGGTGATGAGACTGCCTGCACTAGCTGAACTGACTCCGTCTCAAACTTGACAGGGGAGAGACCATGATCAAGTACAAAGCGGCAAGCTATAAGCCCAGCAATGGCGTCGATGTGCGCTGGAGACGAAACATGAGCAATACTACAGGCCGTCCTGTTTTGGCCCACGATCCTCAGCGTGCTGAGCTGAGGTAAATAGCGATCCAAAGAGGATGGAGAGTTGCGGGCGTGCCACCTCGCGGACGAGGAAAAGGTTGAGTGAGTGCGCAGGCTTGACTTCTTGATCAGGCGAGCGAAGTTCCAGGTGCCACCTCAGATGAGGAATTTACAGCACAAGCGATCGATACTCACGGCGGGGTGAGCAGAGCAACAATAGGGAAGTTTCCGAGGATCGGGGGCGAGTTCCAGAGAGCTCTGAAGGGTTCTAGGCGGCG
Source organism: Fragaria x ananassa (assembly GCA_034370585.1). Classification (NCBI taxonomy): domain Eukaryota; kingdom Viridiplantae; phylum Streptophyta; class Magnoliopsida; order Rosales; family Rosaceae; genus Fragaria; species Fragaria x ananassa. The sequence goes on along the minus strand of CP139750.1, from coordinate 9,392,915 downwards.
AGGCGCTTAGAAATAGGGTTTCGAAGAGGCTTCGAAGGGATATCGGCTCCTGGGAGCACTGAAGGTTTCGACGAGGTCGAGAGAGTTTTCAACTAGGTTGAAAGTTGTTTTGTGTTGTGTTTGAGTATTGTTTGTTGTTGATTTGTTGTAGAGTCTTCTGTAAGCCGTGGAGCTTCTTTATATAGAATTACTTAGGGCCACAGGTATTGTCCCAAAGCATGTCAAAGACTTGTAGGAGTCTTCAACGATAAATGTGGCGTAGGCGATGTTAATCACTTGCTAGACGTGATTATCCTTTGGCGAAGTAACTAACTGCCTACTATGTAGAAGAGTTGAGTTAGAACACCTCATGATGACTTTGACGTGTACCACTGTTCACTTATGCAAATAGGAGTAGAGTCCTTAACTAACACCTTTACCTTCACGTGCATGGGAAACATTGAACTCTTCAATCATCCCTGACATGGTCAAGCAATCAAGGACACTACTTTCTTATCCACCCAGTCAACATATGCGGCTAATGATTTAGCCCTCTCTCATGCAGACTCTTCCTTTTGTCTCTTCAGCGGTCTCGCGAGGTCTCCATGGCGAAGTCACCTCGCCCCGCTCAATCTACGCGAAGTCAATACACTTCATGTGAACTCTGCTACCCAGCTCGCCTGACTTCGCTGGCGGGCCATAAACTCAATATTTTAGGCTCGCGGGTATGACGTGGACCATGAATTTAATTAATATTTACCTAAACAATTACTGTCTAGTAAAATATTAATTTGGGTGTAAACATTGCCCCCCAGCCTCGAAGTCATGAATGTCAAGAATGACTGAAGAGGTTTATGTTTCATGCTGCCCCAAAGCCACTGGTATTGGCTCAGTTCATACACAAAATAACTGTGAGTAAACAATCCTGTGAATAGGCTCTAAAACTCAAGTACCCGGTAACAAAGCATTGTAGCGAAGTTGCTGTACGATTCGCCCAGTACCATATTAATCAATTGATGACCATAAACTTAACATAGGTACCTTGGACTTGAATGACTATGAATGATGTCGTACGCTTCGCCTGCTCCACTCAGAGAACATAGTACCATGCATGCACCTCGATTAGATAATGTCCTCGAGAGGATGTTCCTCGCATGGATGCACTTTGCGGCCAAAACTTGTTGACTCGCCATGGACTTGTTGACTCGCCATGGACATGTTGACTCGTTATGGATGTACCTCGAAGGGATGTTCTTTGAGTAAACGTCCACTTTGACTGCATTCAAAAAATGACCTCTGCTTGAGCTCTTGGCGATGGCGAACCAATTTTTTGATATTCAGATCATGGAGTGACTTCGCTGCCCCCCAGTGCGAACCAATGAGAGTCAAACAAAAAGGCCATGTCAGCGAACGGTCGCATAACCTTGAATTTTTTTTTTTTTTTAGAGGCCACAGGTGTTGGCCTAAATAGTGACCAAGTCACCTCAAGAAGGGTCTAAAGTCTGAAATATCTGGAACACATATCTATCCCATATGCGCCCCCCAGTTTTGATGTCTGTTCGACGAATAAAGGACATCAAAACTTTAGTATGCCCCCCCAGTGAAGGAGTTGTTAGTACCTTGAGTAGATCCCAGTGTATGAATAAAGGTACACAAAACTTATATGGATGCCCCCCAGTAAAGGATAGCATGCTGCAAGGTCATGAAAACACATTGAAAATACACTTTGCAAATTCGCGCGTATCCTGACCTGTCTGCATTCAAACCGCCATAACTCTCTCCAGGAATGGCGAAATGACGAACCGTAAAATCCTCTGGAAAGTAGACATCCAGAGCTTTCCATTGATATATGGCTCACCTGCTGGTTCTTCCTAGATCATTCCAGGTTGATCGGCGAGGTGGACTGTCTGGTATCCTGACCTGCCTGCATTCGACCTGCCATAACTCTCTCCAGGAATGGCGAAATGATGAACCGTAAAATCCTCTAGAAAGTAGACATCCAGAACTTTCCATTGATATATGGCTCGCCAGCTAGGTCGTCCTGGATCATTCCAGCTGAACCGGCGAAGTTCTTCCTGGATCACTCCAGCCGAATCGGCGAGGTGGACTGTCTGGTATCCTGACCCGCCTGCATTCAATCTGCCATAACTCTCTCCAGGAATGGCGAAATGATGAACCATAAATTCCTCTGGAAAGTAGACATCCAGAGCTTTCCATTGATATAGGGCTTGCCTGGTGGTTCTTCCTAGATCATTCCAGGTTGATTGGCGAGGTGGACTGTCTGGTATCCTGACCTGCCTGCATTCGACCTGCCATAACTCTCTCCAGGAATGGCGAAATGACGAACCGTAAAATCTTCTGGAAAGTATACATCCAGAGCTTTCCATTGATATAGGGCTCGCCTGCTGTTTCTTCCTGGATCAGTCCGTTTTAATCGGCGAAGGCGACTGTCCGGTAGTGGCTGTTGCAACTTTTAGCAACTATTGAATTTTCTTCTCTGACTTGACTTCGCTGGCAGCAATTCAAGGCATATGGAATGCCTGCTATATTGTCTTCAGGCCTCAGGGATAGGCCTCAAATAAAGTTTAAGCCTTTTGTAGGCAAAAACATTGTCTTGCATCTCAGTAAAACTAAGGATCTCTTTTTGGTGTTTTTGCTATTTCATTTTTTTTGTATTTTCTTTTTTCCAATGCGCGAAAAAGAAAGAAACTGAAAGTAAACGGAAGTAAAAACTGAATGAAAAGCTAGGAGTGATGAAGAAATCATAGCTTGATTAGTGATCCCTTGTTAGGCCACGGGGGGAGGCCACCAATGCTTCACTCCAAGTCACGACGTCATCATGTTTTCAATGTGAGACTGTTGCTGATGATCATGTCCAAGCGTTGAGCAGAGTTGTCCCGCGTTAATCACTTGAAAAGTTGGGCAAAGAATTCCGCAGGATACGTTTTGCTGCCCCCCACGCATCTTTGTTTGGTGGCCCAGCAAGATCTTCAACTGTGGCGAAGCAGATTGAATGCTGTTGAGATCTGCCTTATTGCCCACTACCATGTCGAAATGCATGGTCTTATCAGGAACAGCCATGCATTGGTCAGGAAAGAAAACCACCGGCTGGTCCCTGTTCACCTTAGCAAGAGCTTTACTGGGATTAAGCTCTTGTGGCATGTGATTTGGGGACAGACGCACCAACATATAGTTCTCATCGTACTCATCATAAGTTGGCTCCGTGTCAAAATCAAATGCATAATCCACAGAGGTCGGTAGCTCGACCCTTTTTGCAACCACGAGCATGCATGGACTCCAAGTATATTGAAGAGTGACACCGCGGATTGGCCGAGGGATGTCACCAAACCATATGTAGTTAAACTCAATATGATCATGGTTTGGCGAAGCGGAGTGAGTCCTCTCGCTGGTGATCATAAGATTGGTGAGATGGACCTTTAGAAAAGGTGGACTCTGCCAAACTTGTCGCCCCACGTGTGCATGTTGAAACAGAAACTCAACAGGTGCGGGTCCATCTTCAGTTTGCTTGTCGTGAACTGGTAAAGAAAGCAGGCGAGCTTCGCCTTGCCCTCCATGCCGTTGACCTGTGTCCACGTATACATCCCGCATGGGGCAGTCGGTGTCTTGGCGGCTGCAGTTCGCCATCACAGGAAGTTGTGGTTCACCTCCCATGTGAACTTGCGGTTCGCCACCATCATTAGTGTTTGAACCAACTTCTTCTTCTAAGATGGACTGTTCTGTCCTATCTTCATGCTCCTTTTTCTGAGGAACACTTGCTTCAACAGCCTCCCTGGCAACCGCCTGTTCGGCTTGGTGTTTGCTGATGGCTGCTGCTATCATTTCATCAAGCCTCCTTTGGAAAGCATCGATTATTTCATCGAAGGCCGCAAAATGTTTATCAATAACCGCAACCGTCGAATTGTCGTGCCAATCCATTATCGTATCTTGTTTTCTTTCTTTGACCCCAACGAAGGTGACGTCAGAGACCACCCTGGTTTCCCTATGGTGTCTCGCTTATGCTCCTGGTCCCACTGGGCGTGCCAATGTTTTGGCCCACGATCCTCAGCGTGCTGAGCCGAGGTAAATAGCGATCCAAAGAGGATGGAGAGTTGCGGGCGTGCCACCTCGCGGACGAGGAAAAGGTTGAGTGAGTGCGCAGGCTTGACTTCTTGATCAGGCGAGCGGAGTTCCAGGTGCCACCTCAGATGAGGAATTTACAGCACAAGCGATCGATACTCACAGCGGGGTGAGCAGAGCAACAATAGGGAAGTTTCCGAGGATCGGGGGCGAGTTCCGGAGAGCTCTGAAGGGTTCTAGGCGGCGAGGCGCTTAGAAATAGGGTTTCGAAGAGGCTTCGAAGGGATATCGGCTCCTGGGAGCGCTGAAGGTTTCGACGAGGTCGAGAGAGTTTTCAACTAGGTTGAAAGTTGTTTTGTGTTGTGTTTGAGTATTGTTTGTTGTTGATTTGTTGTAGAGTCTTCTGTAAGCCGTGGAGCTTCTTTATATAGAATTACTTAGGGCCACAGGTATTGTCCCAAAGCATGTCAAAGACTTGTAGGAGTCTTCAACGATAAATGTGGCGTAGGCGATGTTAATCACTTGCTAGACGTGATTATCCTTTGGCGAAGTAACTAACTGCCTACTATGTAGAAGAGTTGAGTTAGAACACCTCATGATGACTTTGACGTGTACCACTGTTCACTTATGCAAATAGGAGTAGAGTCCTTAACTAACACCTTTACCTTCACGTGCATGGGAAACATTGAACTCTTCAATCATCCCTGACATGGTCAAGCAATCAAGGACACTACTTCCTTATCCACCCAGTCAACATATGCGGCTAATGATTTAGCCCTCTCTCATGCAGACTCTTCCTTTTGTCTCTTCAGCGGTCTCGCGAGGTCTCCATGGCGAAGTCACCTCGCCCCGCTCAATCTACGCGAAGTCAATACACTTCATGTGAACTCTGCTACCCAGCTCGCCTGACTTCGCTGGCGGGCCATAAACTCAATATTTTAGGCTCGCGGGTATGACGTGGACCATGAATTTAATTAATATTTACCTAAACAATTACTGTCTAGTAAAATATTAATTTGGGTGTAAACACGTCCCAGAATGAAAGTTACCATGCCAATCTCTAACTACTATCCCTACACCACCCTGTTAGATCAATTGTGGACATATCACGTATGTTATGATATCATGCTAATGTCACAACCTATTTCTACATGGAAACAAAGACAGTATCAATACTAGTTCCTAATGATATCGTGTATTATATCATTATGGTAAGGAATCCTATAGTAAGTCTAGAAGCAAGACTACATATCAGTATTGTATAAGGAATCTTAATGAGATGACTTGATCCGCAAGGAATTCTTAATGGAAGGAACCTTAAGGGTTAATTGATTCTCTATATATAGATGGTAAAGGTCCCTGTTATCACTACTCACGACTCGTCGATATTGCATACGGTTTCTGTCCATTGAGAAAGCAGAGAGTAGTGACTAACAGAAGACCTTGCCGAGCACCTCGCGTTCGCCGCATCAAGACGTAGTATGGGATACGAAGGAGTTGTTGTTCGCGATGATGGTAAGTTCTTATTCGTTACAGTAAACGATTAACATATAATAGTTATGCATATGATATCCGGTATTTATGCTCATGACCATGTAATTTGTTTTACATATGGTATCAGAGTGGTCAAGAGCATAAAATAAAAAATAAAAAAATAAAAAAAATTTCAGTTTTGCATAACTAAATCGTTTTAAAGTTTTAACAAAAGATATTTGCTTTAAGATCAAACCAGTTGCAATGCGTAGATCCTTCTCGACCCAAAACCAAACTAAAGAGAACTATTCGCCGGGTTACAGAAACTCGTTCGCGGGTTACAGAGACCCATTCGCGGGGATAAAGAACACGTTCGCCGGCGAATAGTTTGGTTACAGATTAAGGGGAGAGATTGATCGGAAGCGCAGGAGACTTTTATGTCTCTTAAGGGATTCAAGACCCAAATTGCTACGGATCAAAGGAAAACCAAAAGGAATTCGCTGCTGTTCATGAAAACTATTTTTCGCTTCCGCTCAAAACCAGCAACAAAATTGGGGAAAAAGCAAAACAGGTTTTATGAAAGTTTTTCCGATTTCAATTCAAGCATGTTATATGTAGTATATATATATATATATATATATATGATTATGCATAAGAACCCTAGAGCACACCCAGCGTGCATATAAGAGTAGATTAAGGACTTGGTTTGTGATGCTGTGTGGTTCCTGTATGGCTAGAAATTTAAATTTCTATATACACATGCTCTACGGATTGAATTGAATGATTGCATTCTTTGTGTGTACTGTAATTAATAGACGATGTATGATGAAGTATGAAATCTCCCAGGTTTATACATTGTAAAAGAAAATAATTTTTGCAGACACAGAGCTTAGTTTTCTTATAAAGATTATCTGGATAGAAAAACAAGTTTCAAGCTCAATTAGTTTGTGATTCTCTGTTGGTATAATTGAACATATTGCCATAGCATTCTTCCTTTATATATGCAGTGGATTATTAAGAAAACAAACTAAAGTTGTGGACTGTGTTTTAAATTCATGTTTCGTTTTTCCATAGAAGTGGTCAAAACATGCTTTTAGAACACAGACAACAATAAGCATATTTGATAAAAATAAATTCGGATACTTAGAATTAATCATCTGCCCATAGGTGTTGATTTAATTCTTTGGATAACATGTTCTTATCTTGTGTGGCTTATTGAAAAGAACTAAGGAATGTTAAGCATCTGCCCATAGGTGTTGCTCAATATTGATTAAAAGTTATGGACTGAAATATATGCAAGTATATGACTGTATTGTTTTATGGAAATTTTTTGTTTTAAAACACTGAAAACTTAAAGAACTCATAAAACTTTCTTTTGCTCCTTAGGTAGCACCTACCTCACCTTCAACAGTGTACTAATGCTTACTGGATCAAACTTTAGAGCTTGGAGGGACTCTGTCGAAACCTATATCACCTTTAATGACAAGATAGGATTTTGTTTTCAAGAAGAAAAACCTAAAACCCCAGCAGAAGATGATAAAGCCTCAGTAAAAACCAACCATAAGAAGTGGATGCACTCGAACATGATGGCGAAGAATGTGATTAGGCAGTCTATGTCTAAGAACATTCGCGGATGTGTAGCTGAGCCGGAATTAGTTTCTGATTTTCTGGAGGCAGTGTCAGCTAAGTTTAAGGAGAGTGAAAAGGCTGAGATAGCTAGGCTGAACAAGGAATATCATAGCATGCAGTACTCAGGAACCAGAGGGGTCAGGGAGCACTACCAGAAGAAAGGTTATAGCCGACGAAAAAAAAAAAACCAGGCCGACGAAGTATTTTTTCGTCGGCTTTAGTGGGCTTTAGCCGACGAAAATTTCTTTCGTCGGCTAAGGTAAATTTTTGTCGGCTATGATGTCCACTTTAGCCGACGAAATTTTATTTCGCCGGCTATTTTAAATTTTCGTCGGCTATGACACACTTTATGTCGGCTATTTTAAAATTTCGTCGGCTATTTTAAAATTTCGTCGGCTAAAGAATTTATGTCGTCGGCTAAAGTGCACAAACCATGGCCGACGAAATATTTAAAGGTTTAGCCGACGAAATTCATAGTCGTCGGCTAAAGTGCTTTATATTTGCAGATCTGGGCAGCAGCAGCTCATTTCGAAAAAAACGGAAAAAAAAACGGGAGAAGAAAAAAGGGGAGAAAAAGTTTGGGTGTTGTCGAAATCTGTCCATAATCAGTTTGTGGAGCCATATATATATAGGTACGTATATGTATATATATGTTGATTAATTGAGTTTTATTTGAGTTGATCGATTTTAATTAGTGTGATTAATTGAGTTTATTGATTTTGATTGTGATTGAGTTGATTAATTTTGAGTACGTTGGATGTATATATATATGTGTTGATCGATTTGGTTGATGATTTGAATTGATAATATATATGAATTAATTTGTTGTTAATAAATAGTAAATATATATATATATATATGTTAATATTAATTTATAATATTATTGTGTTGATATGGTATGAAGTTGTTGATGATATATATGAGTTCATAATGATAATTTTGTAATTAATTAGTTGTAGTACGTACGTACGTAGAATATATATATATACTAAATGAATTGAGATTTTATATATGGCATGAAATTTTATTAATAATTAGCTAGCATCGTTATAAATATATATATATTTTGTTATATTTTCAGGATATGGATAAGAGTTGGATTTCGCTTCCAAAATGGGACAAAAGATACGGTGCAGGAGTTATGAGTTTTCTAGAATATGCGATGGATAATGCTAACGGGAATACAATTTTCTATTGCCCGTGCACGAAATGTCAGTGTCGCAGCGATATGTATCGATTTCCCATTGACAAAGTATGGCAGCACCTGAGGAGTAACGGGTTTTGGGAGAAGTACACATGTTGGTTATATCACGGTGAAACATCATCAGGGGGTCCGCATGATCATGGCCAATTTTCCGAGACGGGCAGTGCTAGTACATCCAACGATCCAACAACGACATTCATCAACGACATGTTTCCTTATGAGAGCGGTGTATGCGCTCAAGGACAGTATATGCCTGACCCGGTGCAGCCCTTCCCTAGAGCTGTGAACACTGCTGGTATTGAAAAGTACAACAAACTGCTTGCTTTCCAACATACCCCTGTGTACCCCGGTTGTCAGAAGACCGTTCTTGAAAGTGTGATGGACGTAATGAGGATTAAAGTTGAGACAAAATCGACCGTGAAGGCTGTTGATGAGTATCTACAGTACACTGCTTCGATGCTGCCCAACGGTCATCGTCTTCCTACCACTCATCGGAAGGTCCGATGTATCCTGAAAGATCTTGGGCTTTCCTACATCAAGATCCATGCATGCAGATATGACTGCGTTCTCTTTTGGGGTAAAGATCCAGAAGGGAATGACCTTGGTGGCCTTGACGCATGTCCGGTATGTCACACTGACAGATATAAGCTGACTCCTGCAGGCAACAGGAAACCTGTAAAGGTACTTCGGTATTTCCCTTTGACGGATAGGTTGGAGCGGTTGTACATGTCTTCACACACGGCCGAAGCGATGAGATGGCACGCTGATAGGGAATTGCATGACGAAGATACCCTTATACACCCTGCTGACGGGGAGGCTTGGAAGCATATAGACAGGGAGTTTCCTCAATTTGCGTCAGAGGTCCGAAATGTGAGGCTCGGGCTCTCATCCGACGGGTTCAACCCTTTTGGGAACATGAGTCTGCAATACAGTATATGGCCGGTGATTTTGGTACCGTACAACCTTCCCCCATGGATGTGCATGAAGAAGGAGTACAATATGTTGAGTTTGTTGATTCCGGGGCCCGGTTATCCGGGGAAGTGTCTCGATGTGTACTTGAGACCTTTGATTGAAGAGCTTAAATTTTTGTGGGACGTTGGTCATCCCACTTATGACAAGTACACGCACGAGATGTTCCAGATGCATGTCATGGTTGTTGGCACCATCAGTGATTTTCCTGCCCGTGGGATGTTGTCGGGCAACGTTGTTAGTGCCTTAGCGATGAGGGGAGCAGCAGTCATTGCAACAAGATATGCAGATTGGGTCACCGTGCTTTCCTTCCATATGATCACGAATGGCGTTCGATGAAAAGGCATTTGATGGGACCGTAGAACACGGCGTGCCTCCCAGAAGATGGACGGGGGAAGACATTTTAGCGGTGCTTAATGAGTACGATTTTGGGCAGCTCAGCAATCATCCCAACATTGTGGCGGCTATACCTGAAAGACCCGACAGGTACAAATTCTGGACACATAAGAGCATATTCTGGGAACTCCCATACTGGAGTAAGTTGTTGATCAGGCACTACCTGGATGTGATGCACATAGAAAAGAATGTGTGCGACAATGTGGTGGGCACAGTGCTGAATTTGGAGGGGAAGACGAAAGACGGTCCTAAGGCACGCATTGATCTAAAAAAATGCGGAATAAGAAGACATTTGTGGTTGAAAGAAGGGAAGAAAAAAATGCCTCAAGCTCCTTACACCGTGAAGTCTGACCAGAAGAACCTAATTTTCAGGTGGATGAGTTGTGTGAAGTATCCTTCAGGCTATGCAGGAAATATTGCCCGGTGTGTGAACTTCCGGGACAATAAGATGTACGGGTTGAAGAGTCATGACTGTCATATCCTGCTGCAACGTCTCTTCCCTGTTTTCATTCGACCGTTCCTTCCCCGTCAGGTGGTGGAGCCGTTAGTAGCGTTGGGAAGGTTTTTCCAGAAGTTATGCACACGGGAAGTGTCTCGATGTGACCTCCGGGAAATGCAAATGGACATCATTTATATCATGTGTAAATTTGAGAGGATATTTCCTCCAAATTTTTTTGACATCATGCCTCACCTGATGATCCATCTTCCCGAGCAATTGTTGCTTACCGGTCCAGTACACTACACTTGGATGTATCCCATGGAAAGGTACGTTTTTTACTTTCATGAATTCCTCAATACATATACATGTTCAATAATCATAACATTTTGCAACTTGATTTACAGGCAACTTGGAGACTACAAAGATTATGTGGCTAATAAATCCGCTCCTGAAGGATGTATAGCTGAAGCATATATTGCGCACGAGTGCGTCAGCTACATGAAGTTGTATTTAGGAGCGTTGAAGGAAACTCCGCAAACCATGCCGGTAGATGTACCGAAGTTCAATCTTTCCATAGTCTCCAGTGATGTTGAAGTGTATGGAATTTTGCCAGACTCCTACAAGTTGCAACCGCATGAGCTAGTCATTGCCCACTGGTGGGTATTGATTAACTGTCCAGAAGTTGAATACTGGAAAGACATCCATCTCAATCATCCCAACATTCAAGGTGATCTCGAGTACCACAACAGGGAGTTCGCAGATTATTTTGGCGGTTGGGTACGTAATTTAATTTTTCTCTACGGGTTTATGTTTATTGCATAATTATCCATATTTACAGTTGAGATGGTTGGTTGCAGATGAACCATATTCAATCTGATGGTCACCCAAATTGGTCGCACGAACTAAGACTTCTAGCCATGAAGCCGATAGTCTCAAGAGTTTATCCGATGTGCAAGGTGAATGGCGTGCAATTTATATGCGACCAAAGAGACAGCAGAAAGAGAACACAGAATTCTGGGGTCATGGCACATGGTGGGCGGAATGGAGTTGACTATTACGGTGTTCTTGATTCAGTGGTGGAACTCGTTTACGGTGAAGGCATGACAGTGCACCTCTTCAAGTGTAGATGGTTTGATACTAGGCCGCAGAGCATGAAGACCGATCAGTACGGAATATTATCGGTGAACACTGCTACAAGTTCATACGAGGATGACCCCTTCGTTTTTGCCACATCGGTAAAACAAGTGTTTTATCTTGATGACCTTGCTAAGGGTGACGCGTGGAAAGTAGTCAACCTTGTGCACCCTCGAAACATTTATCGGGCGGCTACACTTGGAGAGGCCGAAGACGAGGAAGAAGATGTTGCGTATCAAGAGCCCAACGCAATAGGTATTCCTAACTCCTCTACCATTCGCCTTAATAATTTTAAAGCGGGTCGTTCGGTGCGAATTCGTGATGAAGAGCCAAGGCTTGTTGATGTTGATCCAAATCAAGAGTCAGACGAAGACTCTGGCGATGAGGAAATACATATATTACCAGACATTAATTCTGACACCGAAGAAGACTCATCGGATGATTCCGATTACGAGCCTTAGTTTTAATGTATGATTCCGATTAATTTGTATAATTTTTCAAAGACTTTTTCCTTTATAGTTTACACATGTTAAATTCATATTTCAGTTATGAATATATGAGATTTTGGTGATACATGATGAACAGGGTTTTTTAAATGTATGGTTTATGAATATCCAGAAGTTTTTTTTTTCCCTGTTTTTTTACTTTAGCCGACGAAATATACTATAATTCGTCGGCTAAGATGTTTTTTGCCGACGAAAAAAGCCTTAATTCGTCGGCCATAGATGTTTTTTATTTATTTTTATTACACACTTTATCCGACGAAATAAACTGTAATTCGTCGGCTAAACTACCTTAGCCGACGAAAAAAGACTTAATTTCGTCGGCTAAACTTGTTTTTTATTTTTTTTAATTACTCACTTTAGCTGACGAAATACTCTGTAATTCGTCGGCTAATATGGTTTTTGCCGACGAATAACCTAATAATTCGTCGGCTATAGTTTTATTTTTTATTTTTTAATTACATACTATAGCCGACGAATATGTTAGGGTATTCGTCGGCTAAACCCTAAAATATTTCTATTACCTACTATAGCCCTATGTTCGGTGGTTATTTTGCGTAAAATTTTTATACGACTTGTTGCGTGTCATCGGTTTGAAACTATTTTCAGTTGGAGGTCCGGCCAAAATACGTAATTTAGACGGTCGAACGACCTTTTCCGTGCGTTTAAGGGTTTGACTTACGAGATTGACCGTCCGGATCGAGCCCTTATTCTTTTCGGATCAAGTTGAATTTTTTCCCATACATGTATTTTATCATGATGGTCAGATCTGACGGCTGGATTTGTGTTTCTCAAGTTTGATCATCACGATCACAACATGTGTACTAATGTTGTATAACTTGTTTACCGAGTGTTATGTAAATGTTCCGTTTCAAAAACAAACTATACGTAGATCCTTCAAACGTAAAAAAGTCGTGAAATAAGACATGACTAGAATGGTGAAATAAGTCTACGGTTGAAAAATCACGGTATTCCGGTCATGTCTCGGTGCCGATAGTTGCGGTCAATTCAATTTTCCATTCTTTCTCCCTATGGGTAGCCCCGGTTTCGGTGGTTATTTTGCGTAAAATTTTTATACGACTTGTTGCGTGTCATCGGTTTGAAACTATTTTCAGTTGGAGGTCCGGCCAAAATACGTAATTTAGACGGTCGAACGACCTTTTCCGTGCGTTTAGGGGTTTGACTTATGAGATTGACCGTCCGGATCGAGCCCTTATTCTTTTCGGATCAAGTTGAATTTTTTCCCATACATGTATTTTATCATGATGGTAAGATCTGACGGTTGGATTTGTGTTTCTCAAGTTTGGTCATCACCAGAACAACATGCCAAATGTATAAAGGTTTAGCCGACGAATTTCAAAGGTTTAGCCGACGAATTTCAAAGGTTTAGCCGACGAATTTCAAAGGTTTAGCCGATGAATTTCAAAGGTTAGCCGACGAATTTCAAAGGTTTAGCCGACGAATTTCAAAGGTTTAGCCGACGAATTTCAAAGGTTTAGCCGACGAATTTGAAAGGTTTAGCCGACGAATTTCAAAGGTTTAGCCGACGAATTTCAAAGGTTTAGCCGACGAATATATGTATAGCCGACGAAATTTTAATCTTTAGCCGACGAACAAATTATTTCGTCGGCTAAAGTCCTCGGATTTTAATTGCGAACCCTAGCCTCCTCCCTCATTTCTGCAGTTTTTCAACATCCGCTCCTCCCTCCCGGTCTCCTCCCTCCTCCCTCCCGGTCTCCTCCCTCCTCCCTCCCTCTCCCGTCCCGTCGCCGGCTCCTCCCTCCTCCCTGCAAGGTAAACACTTTGCAGCTGATTCACTTCTGTTAATCTTCTTCATTTTCCGATTTGCTGCTTTGATTGCTCACAAGATTATGATTCAGTTTTGGATTACAATAGTATGGTTGTTCATACAGTATTTCCCTTTGTTGCTTTTGGATCGTTGGGTGTATTGTTTGGATTTTGAGGATACAAGTTACTGTGATTGATGAATAAATACACACTTTGGTTGGTTTGAATCTTATGTGCTTCTCTTCTGATCAGACTGCTAGTTCCGATGTTATTACTCCAAATTTTGATGTTATAGTTTATAATTTTGATGTTATAATTGGATTTTGATGTTATAATTTTGATGTTATAATTGGATTTTTGATGTTATAATTTTGATGTTATAATTTGATGTTATAGTTTATAATTTTGATGTTATAATTTGACGGTGACTAGGATGAATCATGTGCAAATTTGCTATAGTATGAGAACATTTCCCAACATAATAAAAGAATATGCGCTAAAAAAACAGAAACCAAAACGTATTAATAATTTTATAATACGTATTAATAAAAGAACATTATTAACACATGTTAATAAATTATTAATAAAAGAACATTAATAAAAGAACATTATTAATAAATTATTAAATTTATTAATAATTTAACACTAGATTAACTAGAGAATCGGGATGAAAACGCGAAGTTGAAGAAAGGAATAAAACTTGTAATTTAATTTTTATTAATTTAATTTGTGTTAATTAAATTTGTCTTAATTAAATTGGTGTTAATTTAATTTGTGTTAATTTAATTTATGTTAATTTAATTATGTTAGTTTATGTGTTTATTTTTGAATATATGTGTTAATTTATTTTTGATTTCGAATTTAGTTTTACGATATGTTAGTTAATTTATCCATGTTGATATATATAATATTGTTATGTAAGTAAAATATATATATATATATATATATATATCTATATATATATATTGGTATGTGCGTGTATATATTTATTGAATAAGTATAATTTTAAAAATGTATAATTTTTTATAAAACAAAGACAAAATAATCTAAAGCCTTTAATTAATATTATAAATAGGATGAGCGGCTTTTTTCGATCGAAGAAGAGTTCGAAGGGCCAAAGGTCCGAATCGTCTGAGGGAACCTCTAGCAACCCTCAAACGACGTTTCAGGGCCACATGACAGCCAGACGTGCGAGCCTTCTGGAGACGGCGCCGGAGGTGCCCGTTTCATCGAGGCAGGCGGCCGTCCCTCGTTCCCCGAGGCCCTTGACGGAGGTGTCTGCACCTCGTATGCCCGAGATACACCGGGCGCCCACTCCGGGTCCTACTTCTTCGGATAGTGGGTCATCTGGGGTACAGATGCCGCCGCCTCATCTGTTCCTTCCGCGGATGATACCGGCGATACCTGTAGCCGATGACTCAGGGACGCCGATTTATCCACTGCCCCCGCCAGTGGCTCCATCAGCGGCGTACCGGTTCCTGCCTTTTGATACGCCTCTTATTTCTGCGAGGGTATCATCATCGGCGACAGAGCCGGAATCCGTCGCGAGCTCCTCAGGTAATCAGTCAGGCAACTTGATTACTTTTAAAGGGTCATATATATATATATATATATATATATTTTAATAATCAATTTGGCCGAATCATGTCATAGGCACAAAGAAGAAGAGAGGCCCCGTCACAGGGAAAGCTCTCGAGAAGATGGTGAGTACCATGGGGAGGATCCCCATCGATACTGACGGGGATGGCCACGCAGTATCGGGCGGGAAGTCGAGGATGTACTCCGGCCGCGTGGGTGCTCTCATTAGGGATAGAGTCCCTATGTTGTGGTCCGACTGGGGCGAGGTCCCGCAGGAGGTTAAGGACATGGTCCACAACGCGATGTCGGTGAGTTTACAAAATAATATTATGTATTAAATTGTTGATTTCTCGAAAAGCTAAACTAATAATAATCGGTTAAATGCAGGTGTGGTTTGAGGTTCCCGAGCACCTGAGGGACAGCTGGGCCGACGTTGTGCATGGGGGAAGGTACGTTGGGAAGTTAATGAAAAACAATTTTGTATGTGATATTAATAATATTTCTAATATTTTTGTTGTATCTGTAGGTACAAGGAGTGGAAGAACGAGCTGCGGACCCATTGGACTAAGCACGGGAACGCACGTTCTGGTACCCCTACTGAGTTCCAGTACAGGGAGTACGAGTGGCGTTGGCTTCTGACATCAGAATTCAACAACCCTCGTAAACAGGTATTTAAATAAATTAGTTAGTTAATTTAAAAATAAGTACGTGCGTTTTAAAATATTCTACTAATAGTTTACTTTTTTCTTTGAAGGCGGTTTCCCGGGTGAACGCTCAGAACCGGCAACGCAACACAAGGAACCATCATGCCGGTTCTAGACCGTTCGGTGTCTTCATGGACGAGGCGGCCAAGGAACATCCAGAAGTCAACCCCTACGTCTATACGTACGAGAAGGCATATCCTGACTCCCAGGAGGATATTGTAAGTCACTTTACGTTTTTAAATTTTTCAATTTATGTAAAAATTTTAATTAATAATTTTTTTCCTATCCATATAGGCGAGGGTGAGGGAGGCTAGTGACGAGGTCCTGAGTACCTTAGTGAGGGAGGCATGGCCGGAGACGCAGGATTCCGAGATGTCCGAAGCCATGTCCCGGATCGACAATTCGGATCCGACGATTGGGGCGAGGATCATGGGCAGAGCCTTCCCACCGAGAGAAAACAACTTCTACTGCCGAGGTCTAGGAAAGAGAGGCGAGGGGGTCCTGAAGACCACTCCAGGATTTCAACGAAAGGCAACCTCGACGAGTAGCTGCACCACGTCCACGATCAACAGGACGACTCAGCTAGAGTCAGAAGTTCAGAGACTACGAGAACAGCAAGCTGCTCAAGCTGCTCAGGCTGCCTCGCAGGCTGCCTCGCAGCAAGCCTATATTGCCTCGTTGGCAGCCTTTAATACCGCGCAGGCAGCCTATGTTGCCGAGATATATGCCATCCAGCAGGCCCAGCAGCAGCAGATGTTGCAGTACATGCAGGACTTTGCAGCTGCCCAAAGTCAGGGACTTCCGCCTCCGCCCATGCCTCCGCCCATGACGCTACCCCAGCCGCCGCAACCTCCGCAGCAGCCCCCAGAAGATGACTTCAATTTAGACGATATAGACTTTACGTAGTTGATAATATACTTTTATGTAAATTGATACTTTTATGTAGTTCATATATTCTTTTATGTGTTTGTTGTTGGTTATATGAAATTGTTAAATATGTCTTTTGCAGCTTGCATGGAATGGTAATTCAGAAATTTCGGGGTTTTTTTTTTACTGGAATGCGCTTATAGCCGACGAAAAAAGCCATAATTCGTCGGCTAAAGTTTTTTTTTAAAAAAAAAAAAGTTTAGCCGACGAAATAAGCTTTAATTCGTCGGCTAAATGTCTATAAGGCCGACGAAAAATACAATATTTCGTCGGCCATAGATGTTTTATATTTTTTTTATTACAAACTTTAGCCGACGAATAGTTTAAATTATTCGTCGGCTAAAGTTTGGAAGATAACCGACGACATTATTCGTCGGCTATAGTTCATACTTTAGCAGACGAAATAATGTCGTCGGCTATAGTATGACTATAGCCGACGAAATAATGTCGTCGGCTAAAGGTTGGACTATAGCAGACGATATTATTTCGTCGGCTATGGTCATACTATAGCCGACGAAATTATTTGTCTCGTCGGCTAAAGTCATTACAGACGACCATTTCCCGACGACACTATAGCCGACGAACCTTCATCGGCTAAGGTTGCAGCCGACGAATTTTTTTAACAGGCCGACGAAAATTTTTCGTCGGCTAAACTGCCTGTTCTGGTAGTGGAGCATTTGTTGAAGTTGATTCACATCAACAATAGGCTTACAGAGATGATGGTGGGAGTACAAGAATCCTTGTTGGTGCATCATGCACTCAACACACTCCCAAGCAGTTTTGACCATCTCAGAACAAGCTACAATGCTCAAAAGGAAAACTGGACTCTAGACAAACTCATAGCCATATGTTCTGATGAGGAGGAGAGGATCAAGAAACAAACCCCAACCATTTACCTGCTTGAAAAGCCTAAAAAGAAGAATACACAGTCACAGAATAAGCTTAAGCCTACCAAAACCATTACCAAGTCATCAGCAGCTACAGGGCCGAAAGATAAGGCATTCCGGTTCAAATGCTATTTTTGCAAAAGAGTAGGTCATATGAAAAAGGATTGCACTGGCTATAAGGCTTGGCTAGCTAAAAAGGGTAAGATTATTTCTAATACAGTATTTTCCTTAGAAGTTAATCTTGTCAATATTAATCCACAATCTTGGTGGATTGACTCGGGATCCCCTATTCACATAACTAATTCCTTGCAGGGGTTCAAAAGGACCAAGAATCCAGGAAGTGAGGATGTTAGCTTGCGTGTCGGAAACGGAATGAAGGTGGCGGTTAAAGCTATAGGCTGTCTTAGACTTGATTTAGGATCTGGAAATTTTTTTGTTTTGGATAACGTTTACTATGTACCTTCCATGCGAAGGAATTTAATTTCAGTTTCTCAAATGGTTAAAGCCGGTTGTAAACTTTTCATTGATAATAAAAGAATTGTTATTTCTCGAAATAATGAGCATCTTGGTTCTGGTGTGATATTGGATGATTATTTAAAATTAGAATGTTCAATGTCTCAGCAAGAAATTCCTCTTGTTGAAACAGACAACACTAAAAGAACTAACACCTTAACTGGTGTTAAAAGAACCAGGAACAATGAAAATTCTGCATATTTGTGGCATAGAAGATTAGACCATGTGTCTAAAGAGAGACTGAAATTATTAGTGAAAAATAATATCCTTAACGAATTAGATTTTTCAGACTTACATGACTGTGTTGAATGCTTTAAGGGTAAGATGACAAACAAACGGAAAAAGACTGCAGTAAGAAGTAAAGAACTACTGGAACTCATACACACTGATATTTGTGGTCCATTTAAACATCAAACTATCTGTGAAAACGTATATTTTATTACGTTTATTGATGATTTCTCTAGATACGGATATGTATCTCTACTCTCAGAAAAGTCGCAGGCACTTGCTGCTTTTCAAATTTATAAAGCTGAGGTAGAGAATCAACTAGAGAGAAAAATCAAAACAGTAAGATCAAATAGAGGTGGGGAATTTTATGGAAGATACACTGAAAAGGGTCAACATAAGGGTCCTTTTGCCTTGTTTTTACAAGAGCATGGAATTAAGGCCCAGTATACAACACCATATAATCCACAGCAAAATGGTGTTGCTGAACGAAAGAATAGAACTCTTCTCAATATGGTCAGATGTATGATATGTACTACGGGATTACCAAAATTCTTATGGGGAGAGGCTTTAAAAACAGCAAATTATATTTGCAACAGAACACAAGTAAAGCCATCGAGAAAACTTCTTTCGAATTGTGGTATGGTAGAAAACCAAGTCTTTTCCATTGTCATGTATGGGGCTGTCAAGCAGAAGCTCGGATTTATAATCCAAAAATGAGCAAGCTTGATGAAAAGTCTGTTAGCTGCTATTTCATAGGTTATCCAGATAAATCTAAAGGCTACAAGTTATATTCTACTAAACACTCACCCAGAATTTTTAAAACTCATCAAGTAAAATTCTTAAATGAGAAAATTCACAATACAATTTATGAGGATTTATCTTTAGATTTTGAAGAAATTGTGATGGATGAGGATTTAGCAAATACATTGCCTTTTGATAACGATGATGAATTAGCAGATGACATAATTAGAGAAAATCAAGATGCAGATGATCAAGAAATTGATCAAGGAATGCAACTTGATAATCCAGGAAATAATGCATTTGCGGCTGGAAATAATGTGTTCGCGGTTAATAACAATGCATTCGCGGTTGTCCAGAATCCTCCTATTGATGTTGTTGAACCAGCAGCAGAACCAAATCCAATTCCACAACCTCCACAACCTCAAAATAATCCAAATCCAAACCCTCCTCAAGACCCTGAGCTTAGAAGATCGAAGAGAGCTAGAAAAGCAAAATTTGGGGGGGAAGATTGTCCTTACATTGTCAGTTATCTGACTGAGACAGACATAGTAGAGGATTGTGCAGAAGACAATGATCCAACAAATTTTGTTCAAGCTACAGAATATGTTGAGTCAGAGAAGTGGCAAGAAGCTATGCAGTCAGAAATTGAGTCGATGGAGAAAAATGGAGTTTGGGAATTAGTTGAAGCTGATCCGAGACAAAAGGCGATTGGCTGCAAGTGGATCTACAAAACCAAGAGAGATGCAGCAGGAAACAATGAAAGGCACAAGGCTAGGCTAGTCACGAAGGGATTCACTCAGAAAGAAGGCATAGAATACATTGAGACCTATTCGCCAGTTTCTTGTAAAGATTCTTTTAGGATTATTATGGCACTAGTTGCACACTATGACATGGAGCTGCACCAGATGGACGTCAAGACAGCCTTCTTGAATGGAGAGCTCGATGAAGTGATCTACATGAAGCAAGCAGAAGGATTTATCAAAGCAGGCAATGAGAATTTGGTCTGCAAACTGAAGAAGTCGATTTATGGATTGAAGCAAGCTTCCAGACAGTGGTACAAGAAGTTTGACTCAGTGATTTCCTCTTTTGGCTTCACTGAAAATTTAGTTGATGAGTGTGTTTATTTAAAGACAGTGGGAGACCAATTTATTTTCTTAGTGCTATATGTTGATGATATACTTTTGGCTAGTAGCAATCAAAAGCTGCTGAAGGATACCAAAAGCTTTCTGTCAAAGAATTTTGATATGAAAGATCTAGGTGAAGCATCATATGTACTAGGAATTGAGATTAAAAGAGATAGAGCACTGAAGCTGTTGGGATTATCTCAGCAAAGTTACATTACTAAAGTTCTGAAAAGATTTAGTATGGAACAGTGTTCAGGAGGAGAAGTTCCCATGTCTAAAGGTGATAAGCTCACAAAAGGTCAACAGCCACAATCAGAAGCTGAGAAGGTGAGTATGAAGTCAAAGCCTTATGCGAAATTAGTTGGAAGTCTCATGTATGCTCAAGTTTGTACAAGACCTGACTTGGCTTTTGCAGTTGGGATGTTATCAAGGTTTCAATCCAATCCAGGATATGAACACTGGGTTGCAGGGAAGAAAGTGTTGAGATATCTACAGAAGACGAATGACCACATGTTGGTTCATAGGCAAGTCAAAGATTTGAAGGTCGTTGGATTTTCAGATTCCGATTTCGCAGGGAACTACCCGGATTCAAAGAAGTCTACTTGTGGATATGTGTACATGTTAGCAGGAGGAGCTATTGCTTGGAAAACCATGAAGCAAACATTGATCACAACTTCAACCATGCAAGCTGAGTACATAGCAGTATATGAAGCAGTATGTGAGGGCGTGTGGATAAGGAATTTCCTACAACAAACTCAAGTACTCAGTCACATTGTGGAAGATAAGCTCGAAGTATTTTGTGACAATGAGGCAGCTGTTTACTTCTGCAAGAACAATAAGAGATCCAGCAATTCCAAGCATATAGATCTAAAGTATTACAGTGTAAGGGAGAGGGTTAAGAAGGGTGAGTTAGTGGTTCTGAGCATAGATACAAACTCAGAACTAGCAGACCCTTTCACAAAAGCATTACCAGTTAAAGTATTCAAGCAACACACGACGAACATATGTATTTTGCCTAGATTAGATGTTTGAGGTCAGTGGGAGCTGAGACCAGTAGGAGCAAACTAAAATTTACAAGTTTCTGAGTTCTTGTTTGATTACTTTCGTAATAACAGTTGTTTTCGTTTAAATAAATAAAGTCTTGAGGTATTTTCAGAATTGTTTGTGTTATCCTACAGCTTTACATTGGTTCTGAAAATTTATCATGTTAGCTACAGTTGTATATATACTTGCAAAATATCAGATGACTTTGAACATGTTTAGCATGATGATACGGTTCAGGCAAATTATAAAGTCATTGGTGTCCAGTTGTTGCTTGAAGTTCTGGTTTAAGAACATACAGTAGGACTCGATATATATTAAACACTTGTTAATGCACATTAATATATATCTCAATACTGAGGATTCGACATATGTATTTTACAGGAGCTTATGTTGTAGCAAAGAAGCTCTGCACTTTTGTTAAAGTGTAACTCGTTTCTTGTTCTGCATAAGTGACTGCAAAGTGACCATGTTGTGATGAGATTTTTGATTCAATTGTTTATGGCGCGCACTACAGTAGGTAGTATAGTTTTTGACATTACAAGAACTTGATTATCATAAACATGAAGTGATTGTCCAAGTGGGAGATTGTTAGATCAATTGTGGACATATCACGTATGTTATGATATCATGCTAATGTCACAACCTATTTCTACATGGAAACAAAGACAGTATCAATACTAGTTCATAATGATATCGTGTATTATATCATTATGGTAAGGAATCCTATAGTAAGTCTAGAAGCAAGACTACATATCAGTATTGTATAAGGAATCTTAATGAGATGACTTGATCCGCAAGGAATCCTTAATGGAAGGAACCTTAAGGGTTAATTGATTCTCTATATATAGATGGTAAAGGTCCCTGTTATCACTACTCACGACTCGTCGATATTGCATACGGTTTCTGTCCATTGAGAAAGCAGAGAGTAGTGACTAACAGAAGACCTTGTCGAGCACCTCGCGTTCGCCGCATCAAGACGTAGTATGGGATACGAAGGAGTTGTTGTTCGCGATGATGGTAAGTTCTTATTCGTTACAGTAAACGATTAACAGATAATAGTTGTGCATATGATATCCGGTATTTATGCTCATGACCATGTAATTTGTTTTACACACCCGACATTGTGTTGGGATCAAAAGCTCCATCTAAGCAAACACTTAACCACCCAGGTGGTGGCCTCTTCCAAATACTGGAACGCATGCGATATAGTTTGGGAACAGCAACTTTGGTTCTCAAATGATTATCTAACCAAACTTGTGCACCCAGTAAAAATTCTTGAGGGAGACATTGTGTACCATGCCATAGCTGATCATTACGTGCCCTGAAAATGAACCAAAATAACACTAACAACTTGTTCAACCGAGGAGTTGATAAATGCTTCATCATATAGAATCGAAACTCCAGATTCTGACACAAAGGAGGAGGATCTGGAACTAGAGCTGCTTCATCTTTGGTCAGTCTTTCATATGAAGCAAAGACTTCAGTGAATTTTGACCTGCTCAACAAAAATATATTTCCAAGTCTACAGACCTTCCAGAAATCTAAACACCTCCCCCACAATGCGTTAAAATATGCAACGCATTGATGTTACGCTGCAGAAATGTCCCATTTGTACATTATTGAGCAAAACAAGCTAACCCTGTCCATAACAAAACAAAAACAAAAAAACAAAAAAAACAAAAAAGCACAGCTGCTTGGAAATTAAAACTGACGGCCTCTGGTACATATAAAAAGAGAGATATTTCTTAACCTGCATTTTAAGCAGATTTTAAGGTGCTTAGTGAAAGAGAGGAGCAAATAAGAAAGATTTGACGCACTACACATTTTTCTCCACGGTTTTGTTTGGGCACAAGTATCTTGTATCTACAAACTTCATAGATTGTAGTGCACCTCTCACCATCACTATAACTAAAATGGTTAAAAGAATCCGAATAACTCGGTCTGGAAAGGAGGGGTTTAACAACTGCAACAACAGCACATAAATAACTGGAGTTCGGCACTACACAAGCTCATATTACAGGCACAATAGAGGAATGCACAGAATGAGTTGAAAATATCATCACATGTCCAAAATCTTAACTGCATTGTTCACTTACAATTCAACAATTATAAATAAGTCTAATGCAATCCAGGTTTCAGCTTACAATAAACGTACTAAGATAACGTAACAGTAGGTGGCATATAGTTTTGCAGTCTCACTTGGCCGGATTATCTTCACAACTTGTCCACAGGCCCATAATATTGTGAACCCTATAAATAAGACTAATGCAATTCCGGTTTTCAGCTTCCAATAAAAGGTACTTAGATAACGTAACGGTAGGTGACATATCGTCCTGCAGTCTCACTTGGCCGGATTATCTTCACAACTTGTCCACGCTTAAGCCCATAATATCTGGCAATTGGATCAATAAGCTGAATTCGAGGAAGCTGAACACCATCCACCGAAAATGAAAATGAATCAGGAATCCGGAATCAGTTTGGTAACCACGGATAAGAAAACTAAGATGTGTTTGAAACATTCCACTCTTGAAGAAGATCAACGGTATGTTAAGATTTTTGGAGGGTGCAAAGATAAATAAAGCATGACTACCAACAAAATATGCATACCCAAAACAATTAAATCATTTACTACGGAATTATAACATAATGTGTACATGCATCTAATTCCAGGCATTTGTTATTATTTAAGCAAGGCATTTTGCAGGCTGACCTGTGTTTCTTTCACAGTGTACCTCTCCAGCAAAGTCTTCTTTTCCTCGTTTGTAAGAACCCGATGCTCAGGAACTAGAACATGTTCTTTAATATTCACCAATAATTCTGCCTCCTGAACCAACAGACTAGTGAGAAAACAAAATCTTTTAATTGTGAGAACACACAGAATAGCCAATACATTGATAGGTGAGATCAATATATAAACAAAAGTTATGTGATTGCACCAGCATTAGTTGAAGATGTTGCGCCAACTAAACAATTAGTTGTTTCTCTTTGAAGAGAGCGTCAAATTGAAGTGACTGTTATTTTATCTCCCAATGTGCAAATACCACACAGATATGCAACAATAGTAACAGGAACATCTTTCTTGGGGGAAACACAAGACAAGCCTTGTTGAAGTTTGATGCTATTGTCAGTTGGGCATCTCTACACTAGCATTATCACATAACCATATGCATCCAATTAGACACTTTTAAATGTTAGAATGACAGTAGTATTAAGTGCATTCAATCACATTACTTGTCAATAATTATTTAGCACTAAGTTTCTGGTACCTTACATTCTATACGTAAGGTAATAGACTGTCATGACAATCACAATACTACAAAAACAGAATTTCAATCTAACAAAAATTAAACTTTGAAACTTCACCTGGAAAATCTCCAAGTGGTACTTTGAACCCATCTCACTAATGGAGGTCTTTGCAAAAGGAGTCAGATTTTGTTGAGCAACCAATATTGCTCTAATCACATTCTCTTGATTCATGCGTGTGATGTAACTCTTCATTGTCTTGACCCCAACTTTTGGTTCATCAGGGAAAAACACATAAATCTGGTACACAACAACAACCATCAGTTCAGAACCCGAACAACACTAGTTCAAACAAAACTAAACCACCACCAAATACCTGATCAGACTCGTCACCCCTCTTCCTTCTATTTATAGTAAGGTCCTCCCTCTTCATGTGCTCTCCATATTTGTTCTTAAACTGCGACATTGTCATGTTGAGATCATGATCCACAATCAAATAGTCCCTATCTTTCAGCATTTGCATCACTGTCTTTCGAACCCTGTAGAGCCTCGTAATTTCTTCTTCGGTCAAAACCATCTTTGCTTATAATCTACACACACAAAAAAAACATCCTTAGTAGTTAGTAACATTCTCTAGAACTAAAAGAAGAACAAAAATCATCGCAAACATGTTAACACGCTTCTCCAAACCAATGAACGTCAACAAACATCATATTTGGTCCTCAATCTTTATTTTCCCAGTCGAAATTACAATGGAAAAACCAAAACCTAGAATCCAGAAATAAACAGCAAAGCTCTAAATTAGGACCGAAAATATGAAAACCCAAGTGAGAATATAGAAGAAAAGAGATGAACCTGTCTGTGTGAGAGTGGGAAGCGGAGAGGGGAGGTCGGACAAGGGAAGAAGAAAAGGAGACGCAGCAAGTCTGCAAGTGCGGGTTGAACACCTTAAAAGGAGGTATAAGATGGGCCTAGGTAGAAAAGCCCAAACAAAAAGGACTACATGGACTAGCCCACACCAAAAGCCTTGAATCCACTAAATCCTATTGGGTTTTCTCAGTCATTTTTGCACCATATGATCCAGAAGGGGACAGTTTACAGTGGCTGGTCTATCAACCTGTTTCTTCAACGATGGTCTGGGAGACTGAGTGAGGCGATGGTCTGGCGAAGTGGCGATGGTTTGAGAGAGAGAGAGTGATCGCTGTGGATGTCAAAGGCGGGTTCGCGGTTTGGGTTTGGAGGATTGAAATCAATGAATGCAAGGGGGATGGATGCTCTTTCGGTGAACGTAACGTCCGGCCATCGGACAAGGTGACGGCAATCTATTAACGTGTGATCGCTGATCTTCAGGATCTAAATAAAAACATTCTAAAAATAAAAACAAAGGATAAATTTTATTTGAACCCTACCAAAACTGGACTTCTATGTACAATTGTACAAACCCTATAAACATACTAACCCTAGGCTCTGTTTAAGAGTATCGAAACTCCAACCTACCTTGCTAGGCGTCTAAACTTCTTCTGAACTCTTCTTCCATAGATCAACAATGGTTCTGTTGATCGATTCCATCTCTGGTGTGCGGTGGACAAGCATGACATCCCAGATGACCTTGCCAAAAAGCCTTTCTACGGTAAAAATTGGTAAAACCTGCGCTCTCTTTTTATCAATTTTTAGGGATATTGACTTCTTTGCTTTGCCAATATGTGTTCGTGTTTCAAACCTGTACTGTAATTGAAGTTGAATGATTTCACAGATTGATGATACTAATATTGACCCATGCATACCCTAATCGAGAAGTATTAGGGAGAAGTTAGCACACAGAAAATTTGAGAGGATGGCTTCTCCCAACAAATGGTTATTCTTCTGGTCGTCAAGCTCATGGTGATACTATCATGGTGGTACCATCTAGTTTCCAAGTGAACATAACTAGGACGGGCATGGATGCTATTCCGGTGAACTCCAGTTATTCATAGACTCATACTGTACTACATTAAACTATAGGCTCGCTACAATTCCAATGTATCACTGTTAAAAATCATTCATATATACATTCACTTTTGTTAATCTTAATCATGCTTAATAAGATGCAGGGAACTACACCATCTTACCATATGACTTCTACGGCAAACAGATAAATTGCAGTGATACATTTCAACTTGTATCATGTTAACTCTTTTGATAAAGAAGAAAGTTCATTGCAACTAGGAAACTGGGGCACATGTTCATGACATAAACAGTATCACATTTGGATCAAAGATTTTGGCAAACATGCAACCTTTTCATAGCTGCCAGTGACTTGTGTGCAGATAGCTTAAACTTTAAAAATCAAGGAAAGGACTACGAGCCAGGGACATGAGTTACCTCGCCTTCTCCAAATATATGTCCAGAAGTCCACATAACTAGATCCCCCGAGTCTGGCCGATCAGGATCCATGGTATCCTTTTGTTTTTTTTAGCCAACACTACAAACACAAAGAAGGAAAGCATTTCATAAGTACATAACTGAGAGAATTGAGAGGAATATTGTTTTCTTTTAGATAAGAAGTTTATAAAAAAATGTTTTGGCATCTTGATCCAGTACAAGTGCTTGTTGTTGTATATTGATCCTTCATATTGCGTCTTCAAGTCATGTTTTGTCGTAGATTTTTGGACCTCAGTACTTGTTCTTCCGGAACTGTGGCAGCTTTTGCAGATTAACCTTGTGGATTCCATCAGCCTTACCAATTTGGACTTCAAAAATAGGTAGCTGACTGGTTTCCCTGGAGTTCCAGATGTTAAGTATGAATGTTTAACAATTAAAAGCAGTATATCTGCTCATGATAATTCTTGTAGTTTTCTGAAAAAAAATAAAAAATTTCTTTAAGCCAGTTTTCAAATTGAAGAATCCCGACTTTACAGCAGTCACAATAAGTCAATAATAGTGTAGTCTATAGATATTATAGAGCTCACTGATTAATACATGGTGCTCCAAGTGTTTTTCATGCTTAATACAGGAAAACATGATTAATGTTACAGAGTTGACTGATTGATATATGTGCCTACTAGCTAGCTAGCCGTGAAAACAGCTATAGCAGTGAAACAATCGCATGAAGCTCATTAGTAGTGGGAAACACAATTAGTTTCAAATCTGTTGATGATTCTCAATTCAAGCAGGATATCCAAAATCACTATCTAGTGGGATCTCGAAGATTATGAAGTAAGGCCTGTAAGCACAACCATTTTTGTTGTGGTAAAAACTTATATACAAATCACTGCGACATTGCCAACATAAACCGAGGCTCTAGATCCAGCATATTTGTCTAAAACACTAGAGATCTCTACTTTTCTCATTTATGATGCTCCTGACAAAACAGAGATGCTATGATGCATGAGGAAACAATGGATCTATACATTTTTGAATAAGCAGAAGACTAAGAATCAAAAAAATGTTCAGGAGCTTAAATAATTTGTACCTGAAAAAGGGAAGCTCAATAATCTACTGTTACACTAAAGATGAGCTCATTTGAATAAATCTCTGAGCTTCCTCAACGCGGCCGGATCGAGTAAGAAGTCCAATGATTAGAGAGTATTGTTCTTGAGTCACCCTGATTTTGTATCTCCGAGACATCAAATGGAAGATACGGCAAGCGTCATCAACAAATCCAGCTCGGTCACAAATAGATAGAACCACCTGGAAAGTGAAATTGTTTGGAGTCAAGTCTTTAGATCTCATCTGATCAAATAGACTAATAGCTTCTTGATACATCCCAGCATATCCATAAGCTTCTATGATTGCAGTCCGTGTCATTGAACCCTTGACTGGAATTGTATCGAAAAATGACTTTGCATGATCAATTGCTGCACAGCGCCCATACATTTTCACAAGTTCAGCAGAAACAAAAGGGACGGAGTCAAAATTCTTTTTCAAAACTTGTGCATGGATTTCCTTCCCAAGCTTCAAATTCTTTAGTCCCCCGCAAATAGCCAACATCCTTGACATTGCAACAGAATCTGGTCTGTGCTTTGACAAAAGCATTGACCTTATGACACCAAGTGCCCCATCTAGACACCCATTTTCGACAAGGGAATCTATCATGGCTGTCCACGTAATAACATTTCTCTGCTCCATTCCATCAAATAATCTTATAGAGTAGTCCAAGAAGCCACACTTGGAGTACATCACCATTAAAGAAGAAACAATAGATACATTGGGCAAGAAGCAATTCTTCACAGCATAAGCATGAATCTCCTTCCCTCTTTTCAAATCCTTCAACTCTGCACAAACCGGAAGGGCAGTGGCAACCGTGACCACATCCGGCTTAAACCCCTCCTGCTGCATCCAAATGACCGACCTCAATGCCTGCTCCAGCCTCCCATTTGCAGCGTAACCCGACATCAAAGCAGTCCAACAAATTGCATTCCTCTCCACCGAACTATAAAACACCCGTCTTCCCATCTCCATGTCACCACACTTACAATACATATCTATCAACGCAGACTGAACAAACGCCTGCCTCAAATAGCTCTTTGTCTTCACCACATAGGCATGCGCTTCCTGCCCAAGCTTTTGTAATGAAAGCTCCCCAATCACCGGAAGCACACTCGTCAATATAACTGAATTCGGCATTATCCCTTCCTCCACCATCATCCTCAAATGCTGCAAAGCTTCCTTACGCAGCCTATTATGCGCAAACCCCGCAATCATAGCTCCCCACAAAACCACATCCCTCTCACCCACCTCCTCAAACACCAACCTCGCAAGCTTAATCTTCCCACATTTGAAATACATATCCACCAAACTCGTCCTCACAATCACACTCCCAATCAAACCATTCTTCACCAACAGCGC
This sequence comes from Fragaria x ananassa, assembly GCA_034370585.1. Classification (NCBI taxonomy): domain Eukaryota; kingdom Viridiplantae; phylum Streptophyta; class Magnoliopsida; order Rosales; family Rosaceae; genus Fragaria; species Fragaria x ananassa. Next base: position 9,363,508 of record CP139750.1, on the reverse strand, counting down.
GTGCGTCTTCAAACCCTGCGAAAGTGCTGAGGCTCCGGCAAAGCTCTTGATCACATTCGAGAAGCTATACACATTCATCTCCACCCCAAGCTCCCTCATCTCCGAATACGTCTCCAGCACGTCCCGGTACCGCTTCCCTCCCGCAACCACCGTTCCTCTCAGCAACGCATTCCACGTGTACACATTCTTCGCAGGCATTTCATCAAACAGGTGGTGTGCATCATCAACCGCCCGGAAACTCATGTACATGTTCACCAATTTCTGCCTCAGAAACTCGCTGCTTTCGAGTCCGTTGATCCAAATGTACTTGTGAATCTTCTTGCCGGCGTCGAGGGACCTGGCGCGGACGCAGGCGGTGATGAGGTGGGAGAATGTGGTGGCGTTGACCGGGATGCCCTGCTGGTCAAGGTAGTCCAGAATCGTGAGAGCCTCGTTGAGCTTGTTTTGTGCGGCGAATCTTTGGATGTCCTTGTAGACGGCGCGTGGGTTCTTTGTGTGGAGCGGTAGTGACTCCGGGAACGCGTCGCGTTCTTCGAATGAGGGAGGCTTCCAGTGGCGGCGTGACAGAGCGTGGAGGTTGAAGACGCGGTGGTGGTGGGTGTTGGGGTTGTCATAATTGGTGGTGGCGGCCGGGAAGTGAAAATTTGGCGGGAAAGAGTACATTTGGAGAGAGAGACTTGGTGAGGTTACTGATAAACCTTCCATGGCTTATCGGTAGTGGAAGTGAAGTAGTAGTGAAAACTGCTTTGATTTTGGACGTTCGAATTTTGACCCGAAGCTAAGGCCCAGATTGAGGGTTTAATGCAAGAATTAAAAATCTCGGCGATATATCTCCGATATCTCATTTTTTTAGAGAGATTGATATATTTAACGAGGTAAATATCTTATTTTTCACCGTATTTCTGATACGTCAAATATCTCTGATATTTAAGATATTTACGATAAATCTCTAATATATTAAAGAAATATATGTAAAAAAAAATTAGACGTAAAAAAAAATCACTTTCAACAATATTCGAAAAGAGATGTAGGAGGAACAGTCGGCAAGTCCAAAGATATATAAGACTATCATATTCAACAGTACAATTCGTATTATATGGGTTATATGTTTTAGTCTGATTATACTGTACTTTTGTGAACCATTGTGCGTCTTTTTAACCACTTACAGTCTCTTTCTAGATATAGATGATGAAGTTGATGTTTGTACAATTTCTATATAAATCTAATTGTTAGTACATAGCCAAAATACTTGGCTAAGCTGAGAATAAGGTACAATTACCCGGTCGAGATAGCCTTGGTGAGCCCTTCACAAGCATCCAAAGAATGAAGGGCCGGTAACAAACCCTTGCCAAAGTTACTCTAGCGACAAAACATCCCCAAAAGGGGAGACACTCCAAGGATAGCAATCAGTCTCACATTGGAGACTAAGGCAAAGGTACCTAAGCTTGGCCTATAAAACAAGCTCAAGCTACCATAAAAGGTACACACACACATACTCTCTCTCTCTTTCACATTCCTCTACCGTACAAGTACTCACAGCTAACTTAAGCATCGGAGAGTCGAAGACTGGGCCACTCCAGTCCCGACCCCGTGACGCTGTCACTTGTGCAGGTTCCGTGTGAAGGACCCAAGAATTCTACTTTGCTCTGCCTCGCGACCCCTTCCCGGCTCAAGACGAAGCAGGTAGAAACAATTGGCGCTAGAAGGAGGGCATCCTCAAGTGGAGACCCTCACGTCGCTCACCATGGCCATCATCTGCCCAGAAATCCCGAGAGAGAAAGTAGATCTGACTTTCTCTCTCTCCTTCGCTTGGGCGTGCCACAGCAAGGTAGCTCACCATCCCAGCCATCATGCACACTGTCTTCCAATGAATCCAGCGTGGCCACCCCAACCTCCGAGAAGGCCCACGCGCAGGAGAGCAGCGCCCAGAAGAACTGATCTGGACACCCAGCTTCCCTCAGCCGAAGCGGGAAAGCGCTCTTGGTCTCGCGACCCCAATCTCGGTACCCTCCCCCCCCCCCCCCGGGACATGCCTTTGCTTTTGGCAGCCCTTCCAGGCTTGGGATCTCGGGAAGAAGCAGGTAGAAACAATTACCTTTGCTTTTGGCGCCCACTTGATATTTCTCTCCCGGGGACGCCCACCCATGTCCGGGTGCTGTTCTCCCGAAACATTCACGGACTCCGCATGTCCCACCATCCCTTCACTGACTCACATTGTCACAGACCCCCTAGCGGACTCCGCTGATCAAGCCAGTCCTCGCGGACTCTGCTGACCTCGCCAGTCCTCGCGGACTCCGCTGTCCTCGCTAGCCCTCGTAGACTCTCCTGGTCTCGCCTCGCCAGCTCCTCGCGGCATTCCCTGGTCTCGCCAGAGTTCTTAAACCTCGCGTGGGGGCATCCCTAGTAGTTCCCCTAGCAGACAAAAAAAAAAAAAAAAACCTTCCCAACACGGCGTCTGGTCCCGACACAAGATATAGTCCAGACCAAGGATCCTGTGACAAGAAATAAGTGGCTCCACCCAGAGCTCCTGGAGCCCTTCCCACATGGCCCCCCGAGTTCTCGAGGCCCCCTCCCGGGTCTCAATGCCTCTCCCAAGATTGAGTTACACACATCCGCCTTCCTCTCTTCCTCCCTCCCCCCCCCCCGCCCCCCCCCTAGGACCATCCATTTCTCACCGCGGACACCGCTTGTCACGCCAGTCACCGCGGACTCCTCTTGTCTCGTCATTCCTCGCAGACTCCACTGGTCTCACCAGAGTCCCCGCGCAACTCCAATATTTCTACAATGACTATAGCTGCTCTACGCGACTCCAGATAAGTCTTACTTCACATTATTCAATTAAGTTGTTATCATACAAATAGCATGTCACATGCATCATAATATATTCTCATGTACATGCTAAACACATACTTGTAAACCATGTGCAAACCATATACACTTGCTTCACATGATTACAAGCCAAATATTGATGTACATCTATCTATATCAATATCAGACTACACACACAGCATGTGTACACAGCCAACATTCAAACATGCATCTTCTAGCTACACACGCCCTTAGCGCGACCTGTCCCGCCACCCCTTCCCGGCTCAGGACCTCAAGACGAGACAAGTACCCTAACCAACCCGACAACAAACCTCTCACCCTAGAATTCCTACCAACATCACAAACATGTGAACAATCCCACCACCACACACAAATCCAAAGACAAAGAACGCCACCAATTCATACCGTGAAACAGTGGATCCGCGTAGTGGCAATGAAGCTGGTTGCAAACAGCTAAGTGCTTGCGCCCACTCGATCGAGGGTGAAGTGGGACGCTTCCCAATCTGAGATTTATAGAACCACCGAAACCCTAAAACACAAATTGCAGCTCGCCCAATTTTTCAGTTTGCAAAACACGAACTCCCCCCTCTAGCTATCCCCAACCTCATACATAGATATTGGCTCGCCACATAGCGACAATCCCCAACCAAGCGCGGACTGACTCGCCAGGGCAGCGGCCCGCAACGCTCAATAGCGAGTCTCCCCAACCAAGCGCGGACTGACTCGCAACGCAGCGGCCGCAACGCTCCATAGCGACAGTCGCCAATCAAGTGTGCACTGACTCGCCACATAGCGACAGTCCCCAACCAAGCGCGGACTGACTCGCCAGGGCAGCGGCCCGCAACACTCAATAGCGAGTCTCCCTAACCAAGCGCGGACTGACTCGCAACGTAGCGGCCGCAACGCTCCATAGCGACAGTCGCCAATCAAGCGCTCACTGACTCGCCACATAGCGACAGTCCCCAACCAAGCGCGGACTGACTCGCCAGGGCAGCGGCCCGCAACGCTCAATAGCGAGTCTCCCCAACCAAGAGCGGATTGACTCGCAACGCAGCGGCCGCAACGCTCCATAGCGACAGTCCATAACCAAGCGCGGACTGACTCGCCAGGGCAGCGGCAAAAGTTTCTTCTCGCCAACCTGTTTTCGGAACATCACCCCTGTCACCTCGCGACTCTCGCGTGGGGACTTGGAGACTCGGCACCATGCCTCCCACACCCGGGTAAAACCTATTCTCGGCATCTCTAGAATAACTCCCGACCCAAGAACTCTCTCAGACTGGGGACTTGGGGACTTGTTAGTACATAGCCAAAATACTTGGCTAAGCCGAGAATAAGGTACAATTACCCGGTCAAGATAGCCCTGGTGAGCCCTTCACAGGCATCCAAAGAATGAAGGGCCGGTAACAAACCGCTTGCCAAAGTCACTCTAGCGGCAAAACACCCCCAAAAGGGAAGACACTCCAAGGATAGCAATCAGTCCCACATTGGAGACTAAGGCAAAGGTACCCAAGCTTGGCCTATAAAACAAGCTCAAGCTACCATAAAAGGTACACACACATACTCTCTCTCTCTCTCTCTTTCACATTCCTCTACCATACAAGTACTCACAGCTAACTTAAGCATCAGAGAGTCGAAGACTGGGCCACCCCAGTCCCGACCCCATGACGCTGTCACTTGTGCAGGTTCCGTGTGAAGGACCCAAGAATTCTACATCGCTCTGCCTCGCGACCCCTTCCTGGCTCGGGACGAAGCATGTAGAAACACTAATTTAATATTTTAGGAAAAAATTCTACCCGAATTTCTAATATCTTTTTCCCAATATCTCCAATATATTCCTGATATATCCGATATCTTTTTTTTTTTTTTAAATACCGATAGATATGCCGATACAGATATTCTAATCCTTAGTCATATTTAAGATATTGATTTTTGGTACACAATTGGTGGTAAAGTGTGCTGCCGCTCGGAGCCGAGACATAGGCCCTGTTTGGTACAGCTGTGGCTTCCAAAATAAGCTGGCTGTGGCTAATTCTGAGAATAAGCAGCTGACAAGCAAAGCTGCTGAGTGTTTGATAAACTGGCTTTTTGTAAGTGCTGTGAATGGTAGAAGCAAAGGCAAACTGTTTGGTAAACTAGCTTTTTGAACCAGCTTTAAACTTGTAAATGACCAGTTTAACCTTAGAATTTGTTTTTGCCTTATTTTTTTGGTAATGTATTATAACATAATTGCTCTTCAATTTTATGTCTATATAAATTTTGTAGACTATACTTGGAGTTTTATAAATCATGGTTACCAAGAGAATAATATTAAACACTATCATAAGTAAATGTAATAATTAAGCTCCTTACAATTATAATAATTTGTCTTTCATCGGTAAGAAAAAAACCACCATAATGTATGTCATCGACTTACTTGTATTGAGATTAATAAATGCCAATTTTGCAGATTTGCATGTTCTGGGAATCGTATATGCTCTATGTTACATGACTATTACTTGCTTTTTTCTATGTTTATATACTTGTATTTTAGACATAGCCAGTCTTCATTTAAGAGGGTCAAAAGATAACAAAGAACACAAAAAACAAATTTTCAGCGATCTCTGTAATATGGAGCTGGATACCTATTACAGAGAACAAAACCAGAAAAGCTTAATCCGTTACACAAGCTAATCCAACAGAAGCAGAGGTTGACTACACTATTCTGAATATTAAGGAAAGAATGTAAAAGAAAAATTGGCTCTCTTACAAGAACCATCCTTTCAGGTGCAGCACACACAGGACTATGCAGCAGCTTGGCCCCATGAAGACATTTCCATCTAAAACCTGGAAAAGCACACCCAATCATTTATCTCTAACTCTGCTTCATAATGTTCAGGCATTGCATCAGCTTGAATCTTTGCCAAGTTATGCTGCAAGTTCATGGCTGCAGCAATCGCAGCAGCCCGAGCTGCCCCATCATTGCTACCAAGAGGCAAACCAGTCCCAGTGAAAACTGATGCTGTTCCTGGTAATGCTTGACCAAGGACACCTGGATGAGAAACTGACCCTCCACCGTTGGGAAGCAGTTGGGCAGCAGAAGCAGTGGTCTGCATTGAGGCTGTATTAGCTTTGGAAGCAGCAGTAATAGCTGCTATCTGAGCAAGGGCAGCCTGCTGTGAGATGTCTCCCTCTGCCTTTCGAATACCTTCATCTTCATCTTCTGAATCAGACTTGTCATCCTCAAAACCATATTCTTTTGCCTGTGCTTTCTTTGCCGCTCTTCTAACTTCATCTTCCTCTTCATTAAATTTAAATCCACTTCCTCCATAACCAGTTCCATGCGCTTGCTCTAGTCCCTAAGTCACTTTTGCCATGAAATTATCAGCAAGAGATTTCAGGTCATCTGGGACAACTTGCTCAGAAAGTTCCAATGCTTTAACAAGATCTGGAGCATATCTAGCATCTTCCTCAGAGATGAACGTCATAGCACATCCTTTTCGGCCAGCTCGGCCTGTACGTCCAACACGGTGTACATAGTCCTCATAATGATTTGGGACATGAAAGTTGATCACCAGTTCAAGATCCTTGACATCTAATCCTCTGGCAGTAATACTTGTTGCAATCAACAAATTACAAACATCACTCTTAAAATCAGATACCGTGGACTCACGATCTGTTTGATCTTTGGCCCCATGAAGTGAGAGACAGGGATATCCATGCCTAAGCAGATCCCGAAACAAAGAATCACATTTGTCCTGGGACTGGACAAATATCAAAATCTTTCCTTTCTCATTCCATTCACCAAGCAACCAATCTTGAGAAAATATTAGTGTGCAAATGGTGAGAACGTATATATGATATTCAGAAGATTCAAGGGATCACACAACACATAGGTCAAGCAATACAGTTTCTAGACACCATTTGATACAAAAAGAATGATTTCATTAGATCTACTGACATTATCTTATAATGTGTTAAGGTACATTGGGAGCACGTTAAGGCCAAATAGATGGTAGCAACAAACACTCTTGGAACAATAGATGGACTGTGTTTAACAACCTGGGCATTTAGGGGAGGACTACAGAGGCTAAACACCAGCTCACCCATCAAATCACAAAGCCTATATAAACTCTAGCTCTCACAAGCTTAAAGTAAAAACCCGGAGCAGCAACATTACCTTTGATACCCAAAGAAGTCTGACCCGACCCGACTGCCGTCAAAGCGTGCTCGATCTGCACAAGCTTCCCTGAAGGACTGCGCAACACAAAATCCTAAATTAACCAACAATCACAAAAACGTCTAACCCAATATTGCTCAAACATTGATTAATCATCAGCCTAGATCAAGATATCAAACTATGATCACACCCTTACTCTTACCAGTAACCCAGATCAAACGGGGAGAGCGACAGTGGATGTGCCAATGGAGGATTGAGAGAAGGAGAAGACAGAGAGAGAGGGTATCGAGGAATAGAAGAGACTGGGTCGTAATAAGTTGAACTTGACGAGGGTACCCAATGATATTTTGAAAAAATCATTTAATCGTGCTACAGTACCGCGCGTCTTGTGGCTTCTGCTTCTTTTGAAAGGAGGGTCAAGGTTGCTTCGGCTTTTTCCTTCAAATAGCCGGTGCTTCATAAAGAAGCCGCGTGCTAAGCTGTTTACCAAACACTAAAGACAGCTTCGCTTTGAAGCGCAGTAGCTATTAAGCGGAAACAAACGCAGCCATAATTTGGATAGAAGTGTCCTTGAAGGTACTTTTACAAACAGGACGCTAATTGAACGCTAGATCTCTTTTGGCATGTAGTATCCAACTTAAATTCAAACAACTTGCATGTCTATCCAGTTTTTCACTATTTCTTTAGATTCAAGGAGCATTATTTGTTTGCCAAGGAAGTTGGTCTAATGGAGACATGCTAAATTGCTTTCAACTCCTGCGGCGTGGTGGCTCACCCGGTCAATAAAGTTTTCTTGTTTAGCCTGATTAGATATTTGTTCAAGTTTTTTGGTTCAAATCTTGACCCAAGTCTCCAGATTGAACTTTTAACCCGGCCCAGCTCATCAGCCCGAATTTCAACTTTATAATCTTATATGGAGGTTCATGACTTCATGGCGCCCTACAAGAAGGTTGAAGTAAGCTTCAATGTTCAGGTAACTCTTGTTTTGCTTCACCTCTATTGAATTTTACTATGTTTGAGGAAATGCGAAAATCTGAGACTTTTGCTATCACAGAGATTGATTTAGTTGCCTGTAATCGTCTTAGTACATGTATGATTTTCTGATTGAACCCTTGGTTCTCAATTGTTAATTTTATAGCTCGTTTTGCTTAATTTGCTAACTGTGGCTTTTGTGGTTCCCAAAGATTTTGGTCTTTTTACAGGTTAGTTCTTTTGGTTTCTTGAAATCATTCTTTTTTTTTTTTTTTTCTTTTTTTTTTTTTTTGGGTTGACAAGATTAATGATGATTTCCACTTTATGATCGGCTCTTGATAATCATTTTTTCATTTCTGTTTCTGGGGTTAATTGAGAAAAATTACCTTTTTTATTTAAAATTTATATGTTGCCTCTCTTCTTGCTTACTTGTCTGAATGATAATTTGGAAGGTCATCTACTATAGTGGAGCTAATCGGAGAAATTATTTTTCTTTTATTCTTGAAATGGTTAGCTTTGGTATACTCCGGTGTACTTGGATCATAAATTAATAATTGCTTGTAAAAAAGATAAAGAAAAAAAGTCATGTATGCTTTTTGCACCCTTTGAACATGTTTCTACCTGTTTTGTCCCGAGCCGGGAAGTGGTCGCGGAGCGGAACGAAGTAGAATCCTTGGGGTCTTTCACTCGGTACCTGCACATTGACAGCGTCACGGGGTCGGGACTGGGGTGGCCCAGTCTTCGACTCTCCGATGCTTAAGTTAGCTTTGAGCACTTGTACAGGTAGAGGAATGAAAGAGGGAGAGAATATACGTGAGTATGTATATGTGTGTACCTTTTATGATAGGTTGAGCTTGTTTTATAAGGCAAGTATAGGTACCTTTGCCTTAGTCTCCAATGTGGGACTCCTTGCCCTCCTTTGGAGTGTCTCCCCTTTTGGGGGTGTTTTGTCGCTAGAGTGACTTTGGCAAGCGGTTTGTTACCGGCCCTTCATTCTTTGGATGCCTGTGAAGGGTTCACCAGGGCTATCTCGACCGGGTAATTGTACCGTATTCTCGGCTTAGCCAAGTATTTTGGCTATGTACTAACAAGTCCCCAAGTCCCCAAGTCCCCAGTCCGAGAGAGTTCTTGGGTGGGGAGTTATTCTAGAGATGCCGAGGATAGGTTTTTCCCGGGCGCGGGAGGCATGGTGCCGAGTCCCCAAGTCCCCACGCGAGAGTCGCGAGGTGACGGGGGTGATGTTCCGAAAATAGGTTGGCGAGAAGAAACGTTTGATGCTGCTCTGGCGAGTCAGTCCCCGCTTGGTTGGGGACTGTCGCTATGTGGCGTTGCAGCCGCTGCGTGGCGAGTCAGTCAGCGCTTGGTTGGGGACTGTCGTGAGGTGGCCAGTCAGTCCGCGCTTGGTTGGAGACTGTGGCTATGTGGCGAGTCAGTCCGCGCTTGGTTGGGGATTGTGGCGAGTCAGTCCGCGCTTGGTTGGGGACTGTCGCGAGGTGGCCAGTCAGTCCGCGCTTGGTTGGGGACTGTGGCGATGTGGCGAGTCAGTCCGCGCTTGGTTGGGGACTTTCACGAGGTGGCCAGTCAGTCCGCGCTTGGTTGTGGACTGTGGCTATGTGGCGAGTCAGTCCGCGCTTAGTTGGGGACTGTGGCGATGTGGCGAGTCAGTCCGCGCTTGGTTGGGAACTGTCTCGAGGTGGCGTTGTTGCCGCTGTGTGGCGAGTCATTCCACGCTTGATTGGGGAGACTCGCTACTGAGCGTTGCGAGCCGTTGCCTTGACGAGGCAGTCCACTTTTTTTTTTGGGAGTGGCCAACGGTGACGTGGCTTTACCCTGATCGTTCAGTTTTGTGGGGTCCAGGGGATTACCTATAAATAGGGTTGGAGAGAACTGAAGGGAGGAGTTCATTTTTTTAAACTGGAAACTGTGGAGGCGCGATTTGTGTTTTAGGGTTTCGGCTATTCTACAAGTTTCAGACTGAGAAACGTTCAATTTCATCCTCAATCGATTGGGTGCGAGCGCTCAGCCGATTGTAATCAGCTTCACTGCCACTACGCGAACCCAGTATTTCCAGGTATGAACTCGTCGTTTCCTCTGTCTTTGATTTTGTATGTGGTGGCGGCGTTGTTTCGGGTTATTTAGGGTGTGGGATTGTTCACATTTTTATGGTGTTTGTAGGAATTCTAGGGTGAGGGATTTGTTGTCGGGCTGGTTAGGGTTAAGGTAGCGGGGTTTGGCAGATCCGGTGTGGGTGTCCAGCGAAGAGATCGTGGAGGTCTCTAGTTCGCTTAGTGCTGATTCGGACACTTTGCACCGGATGGAGGAGGGATTGGCTAACCTTATAGCGGAGATTGCCCTTGACTTGGGGGAAGGCATTCCTGTGATGGATGTCGGGTCTCATGTGTCCTCGTGTGACCCTCTATTGCAGGAGGTAGAGGAGTTGATCATGGCGACATCTCATGAGGAGGATGACTCATTTTGGGAACCCCCTGGTGAGAGTTTGACTTCGTCGGAGCTTGAAGTGCTTCACCAAAATTGGAGCATTCCGGAGGAGGTCTTGTTGCGGCCGCTGGGACAGGGGGTGAAGTTTTGGGATCCCCCGGGTAACTTTACGTTGGTATACGAGTACCAACTAAAGTGCGGGTTGATGTTCCCACTGCCCCCGTTTGTGTAGTACACCTTAGCGTGTCTACATGTCGCCCCGGGGCAGGTTACCCCCAATATGCGGAAGCAAATACTAGGAACGGGCGTGTTATTCCGCCTGCTGAAGCAGGAGTTCCCGAAGTGTGACGAGTTCAATGTGTACTGGCATATGGGGTGGTGCGCAAAGAAGGGCAGCCGGGGCTCTGTGACGATGAAGTCACGAGGGAAGTTCAAAGTGTTGGTAGAAGACTTACCCACCTCAACAAGTGAAACCTGGAGGCGCAAGTGCTTCCTTGTTGGGGGACAGTGGCAGGAGTGGCACGGGCATCCTTTCCGGGTCCCGGGGAGCTTCCAGAGAATAGGTACCGTGCTCTTGCCTTGTATTGTTTTGTTTTGTTTGTCTACTATCACTGCTGACAACAAGCTTTGTGCAGTGCCGCAAGAGTACAATTTAACTGAGTTGATGGAGCGGTGGATTCCCCGAGTGATATGGGCCTTCGAATGTAGGAGCTCATATCGGATATGCCGCCTTGGCATATACAGCCACTTCGGCTACGCCCGGGTTCCGGGTCTGTATTTTAGTAGTTGCATTACTTGTTGTAGGGTTTCGAGTCGTTGTCTGACTAATTTGTTTGTTGCAGTGACGATGCCACGCGACGGGGGCTCACGAAAGAAGGAAATTCCTTACGACAAAGTGTCGGATGAGGACGTGTTAGATGGGCTGCTGGCTGAGGCTGATCACGCCAAGCAGTACGACATCGACTTGGAGACGGGGGAGGGAAGGGAGGTGGAGCTGGGTGACTATGAAGACTTTTTGAGGCTGAATCTAGCGGATGAGGATTACGCCTACGTACCTCCATTGGTGGCGGAAGCGATGGGCCTAGGTGTCCAGGATGTGGATTTGGAGGAGGAGGAGGTGCCGATAGAGGGTGATCGCGAGGGCGAACCCGACCAGGCGCAGGAGGAGCCTGCTGTGGAGGAGGTTGCGGACCGCGAGGAAGAGATAGTCGCGGCTTGGACTCGAAAGAGGAAGGAAAGGGTTGACCCGGCTCGCGAGGTCCCATCAAAGAGGTCGCGGAGGGACAGCCGGTCTGGGGGATCTGCAAGCCTAGCTGAGGTTGCCCAAGCCTTGGAGGGGACAGGGGAAGCTCAGCCATACTTAGCTCAAATGGCCTATGACATGCGTCACCGTGCTCGTGACATGCATGTGCTGGAGGATGTGGATCCGCCGGCGGGAATGGCTCTCGCTAAGGAGAAACTGACTCGGGTAAGTGTTTATATGCTTGTGTTTCACTGGTTTGAACTTGGGGTTTATGCATTGTTGTGACTACAGGCGACTTTGCTGATGTACGCCGCGAGTGAACGGGCCGCCTCCCACTGGCAGGATGATTCTAAGGCAAAGAGCCAGTAGTTGAGAGAGGCTGAGGAACGTAACCGTGGCCTTGCAGAGCAGCTAGCGGAGGGCGAGCGGAACCTTGCAGAGCAGTTAGCTCAATCGGATCAGAACACCGCTGTCTTCCAGGCTCAGGTGGCGGAGCCGAAGGAAGTTGTGAGGAAGAAGGACGAACAGGTGGAAGTTTTGGAAGTGGCGGCTGCTAAGGCAACGTCCTTGGAAGCTGAGGTGGCCAAGTTGACGCAAGCACTTGCGGATCTGGAGGTGTCCTGGAAATCCAAGTGCGAGCGAGCTGCCATGGTGGGGCAAAGGCTGTTCCGGGAGGGTGAAGTGTACAAGCAGCAGCTGAAAAGTGCTTACACCAAAAGGCAGGATGAGTTGAGCCGGCTGGGTTGTCAGGCGGGGTGGATTAACGAGGCGGCCATGCGTAAATGGTATGCAGAGAAAAATGGTGCAAAGGTGGCGTGGGAGAAAATGACGCCCGAGCAGAAAAAGCAAGCCGAGATCTCGCGGTCTCTGGCAAAGCAGCACGAGGCGTGGCGCACAACGTCTGCTGGACAGAAGGGGATATCTGTTGCGGGTGACCCGCGACCTCCTGCCATTACGGCTGCATCATCTGTGAGGGCTACTGGCCCCAAGGGGTCCATGTTTGTCCAAGCAGTAGTGTTGTAGGTGGCTTCGTCTGCCATTGCGGCTCGCGATCCCCGGGCTCCGGGGTTGGTGGCGTGCTCGGGCCTTGAAGTTCAGAAGGCTCCCGTAAAGGGATGCCCCGGTCCTGAGGTGGCTCCTGATAGTTCACTTATCCGCCCTGCCGTAGCTGTGAGGCCTTCTTTTTTATCCCGGGACCCGTTGAAGCAGCCGACTGGGCAGAGGGTAGCGGAGACTATGGGCCAGGTTCGTGGCCGCAGTGGCGGGTCGAAGGGGAGTGTGAACAAGTCTGGCGACTCATCCGCTAGGAGGGAGTGAGATATGCTTGTACATTTTGATAGCTTGTAGGATTTTGTTGTGGAACAATGTAAGTGGCGTGGTTAGCCATTGTAACTAATTTATGCTAATTTGCCTGGGAATCCAGGTTGATATTTTGGCGTTATGTGTAGCCTTTGTGTTTGTCTTGCTGTATACTTTTGTTTGTTTTGTGGCCTTGCGTTGCGGAGGCAAAGTATAGCATGTGAGAATGACAAAACACTTCATTGTACTTAGATGTAGCTGCTAGCGGGCAATGTATACATAGGTGAAGCCGCTATTGGGCTATTGTAAATATACTAGTAACAATGAAGTAATGGCTTTCGAAGCCAAGGTTAAAATTGGTCTAAGGTAGGTGGTGGCGAGCGTTTGTAGGACTAGGTCGCGGAGCTCTCTGTCCTGCACCCCTTTGTGTCGTCTCGGGGATCATCTATGGGTTCCGGGGGTTGAGAGGCAGCATCTCATGGGCTCCTCGCCTCTGTTGGATGGCGTTAAGATGGCCATGCTCAATGGCTGTTCGATCCCCTTTAATTGTCAGGGTGCCGCCAGGGGTAAGAACCTTCATGAGAAGCATGTGGCCAGCTATGAAGCACTACAACCCCCAGAGGATGTCTCACCCTAAGATGAGATTGTATGATGAAGGGCAGTCGACAATGAGGAAGCGGGCCGTAATGGAAGAGCGGCAAGGAGCTGTTCCCACTGACACGGTTAGGCGGTCTGAGCCTAACGGCTGTACTGTCTCGCCAGAGAAGCTGACAAGTGGGTCGTGGTTGTTGTACAACTTAGTGCGGTCCCGGTGGAGTCCTTGGTAGCAGTCAGAAAACATGACGCTTACGGCGGCACCTGTGTCCACTAGAGCTCTGTGGCATTTGTAATGGTCCACCTGCACATTGATGATGAATGGCTTGCTGTGGTGGCAATGCAGGGTATCCTCATCGTTGCGAAATGTCACTTGATCCCACGCTGATGGGGTGATCATGACACCGCGTTGGATGTCTAGGATTTCTGAGGGTGCCGTGCATTGTCTTTTCACAGAAGGTTGGCGTGGGGGGAACCGTGGGGCTCCACCATGTAAGATTAGGATCTGGCCATGCACTTCAATGGCGTTGGCTCCTATGGCGGGAGCACAGTATTGGTGTAGTTGCCCCTTCTGGATCAGATGCTCGATTACATTGCGGAGGCCATTGCACTGCTCTGTTGTGTGGCCATTATTGTCATGGTAAGCGCAGTACCTGTTGCCGGTGGTTCGCCGGGGCTTTTTTGGGTATTTGCTTTTGGGAGGTAGGGGGATGAGATCTTTGTGCCTGGCCCATATCTCCTCATATGTAGTGGTCAGAGTAGTGTGGACTTCATATTGAGGTGGCGGGGAGGAACGATGTTGTTGCTGTGGAGGGCTCTGGTCCCTTGACTTGTAAGGGTGGTCGCGGTTTCTATGTCCCCCATGGCAACGGTCGGAGCCGCGCCCTGTTCTCGGGATGGGCCATGTGATTGCCCTTTTTCTTGTCCGCGGCCAAAGTGCTCATCTGGTGCCGGGGCAGTAAGAGCTAGCGTTGCATGGGCGGGACGTCCGAAAGTGGCAAATTCAGCACGGGTCTACCGCACCGCCAGGTCCATCAAGGCATCATAGGATCCTGGAGAGTTCTTATTGATCTCCATCAGAAAACTGCCAAGGAGTAGGGCCTGACGGAAAGCCTGCTCCGCCACGCGAGGTTCTAAGTTGTGGCATCTCGCTGTGGCAGATTGCCACCGGGACAACAGTTCATGGAGGCCTTCGCCCTCTTTCTGCTTGATGTGGAACATGACGTCTACAGTGCGGTAGATGCTGGTGTGCAGTATGAAACGGTTGAGGAAACGTTCGGAGAGTTGGTCGAAGCTGTCTATGAAGTTGGGTGGCAGGCTGAGGAACCAACTGAGTGCTTCTTCCGAGAGGGTCTCTTGGAAGGCGTGGCAAGCTATGGCGTCGTTGTAGCCAGAGGAGCTACAGAGCGAGAAGAATGTCTCGAGGTGGAGATAAGGGTCTCCTGTGCCTTTATACTTATCCATCTTGAATGACTTGGCTCCCGGAGGCCGCTTCTCCATCTGCACTGTGACTCTCGACGCCTTCAACCCATGAAGCTAACTGTGTGACAGTTTGGCTGAGTTGGAGCAGTAGGCGGGTTGGTATGTCAAGAGGTGGGTTGGGAGAGTTGGCAGTGGTGGAAGTGGAGATAGGTGGGGCGGATGGATTAGGTTGATGTGGCAGAGGGGAGTCATTGAGGATTGATGGTTGGGGGGCTGGGAGTGAAAATGAGGGGTGGGTTAGGGGATGGGACATGTATACAATCTGGCTAGGCCCTCCCGGGAACATGGAACCAGTCTGGCCTTCGAGAGAATTCCGGGTCCCGGCAATTCGTGCCGCGCGGTCCAAGCTATCGTTTTACACGGTACAATGCTCTAACGTGGCGCGGAGCAAGAATTGCTCTTTCTCCAACTCAGCTATGCGTACCCGGTACGCTTTCGTTTCTGCCCTTTCTTTTGCCGTCTGCTCGCAAAATGCATGGAAGTCCCGCTTGAGGATTTCAAGGGATGTGGCGGGGTTGGAATGGTTAACGGGGGCTGGGCTGCTGGTTTGGGGAAGGGATGTGTCGCCGGGTTGAGGTTCAGCTTGAGTGCCAGGGTCTACGGGGTCATCAATGATCTCCACCATGGTGCTGAGTTCCGAGGCAAGTGGGAGTTCCACAAGATAGGGGCCTTCCTTCTAGCGCCAATTGTTTCTACCTGTTTCGTCCCGAGCCGGGAAGTGGTCGTGGGGCGGAACGAAGTAGAATCCTTGGGGTCTTTCACTCGGTACCTGCACATTGACAGCGTCACGGGGTCGGGACTGGGGTGGCCCAGTCTTCGACTCTCCGATGCTTAAGTTAGCTTTGAGCACTTGTACAGGTAGATGAATGAAAGAGGGAGAGAATATACGTGAGTATGTATATGTGTGTACCTTTTATGATAGGTTGAGCTTGTTTTATAAGGCAAGTATATGGGTACCTTTGCCTTAGTCTCCAATGTGGGACTCCTTGCCCTCCTTTGGAGTGTCTCCCCTTTTGGGGGTGTTTTGTCGCTAGAGTGACTTTGGCAAGTAGTTTGTTACCGGCCATTCATTCTTTGGATGTCTGTGAAGGGTTCACTAGGGCTATCTCGACTGGGTAATTGTACCGTATTCTCGGCTTAGCCAAATATTTTGGCTATGTACTAACAGAACATATCTATTATTCTCAGATTTTATTGTTATATAGAATATGTGGTATTTTACTGAATTTAGTTTGTATTTTTCCAGTTCGTCTGACATTAAGTTGCATCATTTACTATATACTATTCTTTGTGATTACGTCAGCTGCAGGTTATTGTTCCTAAGCTACAGTGTTGGGCCTTGGGCCTGCATCTTGTCGTTTTCTAAATCTTTCTCTTTCTCTCTCTCTCGATTCCACCGAATCATCTCTATTAAGGCTGGGCATAAAAAAACCATAATCTCGATCATGTTTCGATCCCGTCCCGAAATTTTTTCTTCATATTTTTCAATTTATAATCAAAAGAGTAATATTATATTTGAACTCCAAATTTCCAATATGACATCAATCGGCTAGAATTTGATGAAAAAAATATTGAACATACATAATTTTTTGGGTAAAATACTGTATAGTCCTTGTGGTTTGAAGTCGATATCTGTTTAGTCCTTAAAGTCACGATTTTTCATCCAAATAGTCATTCCGACGATTTTCTCAATTAAAAGCCACGTCAGCAATATTTACTATATACTATTCTTTGTGATTACGTCAGCTGCAGGTTATTGTTCCTAAGCTACAGTGTTGGGCCTTGGGCCTGCATCTTGTCGTTTTCTAAATCTTTCTCTTTCTCTCTCTCTCTCGATTCCACCGAATCATCTCTATTAAGGCTGGGCATAAAAAAACCATAATCTCGATCATGTTCTGATCCCGTCCCGAAATTTTTTCTTCATATTTTTCAATTTATAATCAAAAGAGTAATATTATATTCGAACTCCAAATTTCCAATATGACATCAATCGGCTAGAATTTGATGAAAAAAATATTGAACATACGTAATTTTTTGGGTAAAATACTGTATTGTCCTTGTGGTTTGAAGTCGATATCTGTTTAGTCCTTAAAGTCACGATTTTTCATCCAAATAGTCATTCCGACGATTTTCTCAATTAAAAGCCACGTCAGCAATATTTACTATATACTATTCTTTGTGATTATGTTAGCTACAGGTTATTGTTCCTAAGCTACAGTGTTGGGCCTTGGGCCTGCATCTCGCCGTTTTCTAAATCTTTCTCTTTCTCTCTCTCTCTCTCTCGACTCCACCGAATCATCTCTATTAGGGCTGGGCATAAAAAAACCATAATCTCGATTCTGTTCCGGTCCCGTCCCGAAATTTTTTCTTCATATTTTTCAGTTTATAATCAAAAGAGTAATATTATATTCGAACTCCAAATTTCCAATATGACATCAATCGGCTAGAATTTGACGAAAAAAATATTGAACATACATAATTTTTTGGGTAAAATACTGTATAGTCCTTGTGGTTTGAAGTCGACATCTGTTTAGTCCTTAAAGTCACGATTTTTCATCCAAATAGTCATTCCGACAATTTTCTCAATTAAAAGCCACGTCAGCAATATTTACTATATACTATTTTTGTGATTACGTCAGCTGCAGGTTATTGTTCCTAAGCTACAATGTTGGGCCTTGGGCCTGCATCTCGCCGTTTTCTAAATCTTTCTCTTTCTCTCTCTCTCGACTCCACCAAATCATCTCTCTTAGGGCTGGGCATAAAAAACCATAATCTCGATCCTGTTCTGGTCCCGTCCCGAAATTTTTTCTTCATATTTTTCAATTTATAATCAAAAGAGTAATATTATATTCGAACTCCAAATTTCCAATATGACATCAATCGGCTAAAATTTGGGTAAAATATTGTATAGTCCTTGCGGTTTGAAGTCGACATCTGTTTAGTCCTTAAAGTCACGATTTTTCATCCAAATAGTTATTCCGACAAATTTCTCAATTAAAAGTCACGTCAACAATTTAACTGAGAAAATTGACCGAAGGACTACTTGGATGAAAATCGTGACTTTAAAGACTATTCAGATTAAAATAAAACCACGAGGACTAAATATATGTCGACTTCAAACCACAAGGACTAAACAAATTTCAATTCTAATAAGTTAAGAAACTAGTAGAAATATAATAGCATAAAAACTAGTTTTAGCCTGTAAGATAGAAACTAAAGTTGATAAAAAAAACCAAATAAATCGGTAAATAATACATGTGATTACGACAGTAGTTGAAATTCAGGTAATGAATTTTGGAGAAGAGGTTTTTTTTTTTTTTTTGATGTGTAGTAATAGTGGAGAAGAGTTAAGTTTTAAAGAAGAAGAAGTTTCATTTTTTTATTTTTTCCTAATAATTGATGAATATTTTTGTAATTAAACATACTTATAAAATCTGATGTGAAATATAAAATAATAAGGATGTCTATTAAGAAATTAGATGTGTGTATTTAAAATAACATATTTATGGTGGAAGTCGTAGCAGAGGATCAGCACTCACAGTTTTCAAAATCCCATACGACACCTTAACACAATACAATAACTGTCACTCCCACGCGCCTTCCTCTTTATCTCCAAACCCCTTCAGCCACTTGTATAAACATCCACTCATAGTTGTGTTTGCATATATAAGACACATTACGTCATTTCTCTTAGGTGATGAGGAATCACACATTCAGACTCTCTCAAGTATTCATGGATCGATTTATGTTCGAATCATTCATGAAGTTGGATCCTTTAAGGATTTGATAAACGATACACTTATAATGAATCTTTACTTTTGGGATTTTGCTTTTAACAAAGTATTTTCATATCCTCGTAATATACGATGACAACTGCCGTAAGTCTCTCATCAATAAATATATGTAACACTATATGTCACGCCCTGAACCTTAATTTTTACCTTAATTACTAGCATAGTGGTAATAAGAGTTTTTACCGTGTTCGTCACTAAGTGTGTAATTTAATTAGTCCCCAGAGGGTGTTGAGGGACTAATATTTGGAGGGAATTATTTGAAGGAAGAAAATGTGACGACGGTAAAAATTGTAAATTTTAGCTAGTAAAAGGTAATTTCTATTAGGGTATTATTTTGGGGTGTTGAATATTTTTGGATTGGGTTTATAATTGGGGTTGTTGACCGGGCTTGGTCAAAGCCCAGTCTCTTTTCTTTTCTTTTTTTCTCTATTTTCCTCCCGGTTTCTCTCCCCGAGCCTCACTGCCCAGAATTTTTTCCGTCGCCAACCCACCGCCGTCCGGCCTCCGTTCGTCGCCGGACCGGTCCCATTCGGTCGGTCTCTGACCCAGCTGCAATCCTAGACCGGTGGCAGCCTCCCTAGCGCCGCCGTGAGGGAGAAAAGCTCGCCGGAAGGTCCGACTGCCGAAAGCCATTCTTCGCCGGAACTCCTTCCTCCGGCCGCCATAGCCAGCGAGCCTTGCCTCAAAAGGAAGCCCTCCTCCCGTGCTTCAATCCCTCCAAAGGGCTGGCTCCGTCTCGAGCTAGGTAAGGAGAAATCGGAATTTGAATTTCTAGGGCTTTATTGTGTTTTTGCGTTCGATTGATGTGCTTAGGCTTAGAATTGGAGTTTGTAGTAGTTAAGAATGTTGTAGAGGAGGTTGAGAGGAAGAAGCTGCCAAATTTTGGTGACCATCGGAGGTCGCCGGAGTTGGTCGCCGGCTGCCCCTGCCGGTGGAGCCGCCGCCGAGAAAATGTTTTTGGTGGAGAAAAATGAGAGGAGTTTAATAGAATAAGTTTTAGAATTTTTGGAGGAGTTTTGGTTAGGTTTGAGATTTGTTGAAGTTTGGTATTTTTGGCGGATTATTAATTTATAATCCGGCCATTGGATTTTATTTGGTGGAAGGTGGTTTTGAGGAAGTTGGTTTTTTTGGAGATTTGTGGTTGGCAGTGAAGTTAAGATTTAGGACGATAGGCATGGTTGAGCGCTAGAAGCTCATAGTTAATTATGCCTATTTTATTTAAACGTCGGTGTTTTATTTTAAGGAATTATTTATGTTTGGAACAGGACGCGAGGAGGCTCGAGCAGAGTAGACCTCCGACCGACGTCAGGCTTAGGCCTAAGTTGTGAGTGGACCTTTGATTTAAATAATGTGTTTGAATTGTTTTATTGTTGAGTATTTTTCTTGGTTGGATTTTTATCCGGAAATTGAGAATTTGGGAGTTTATACTTATTTATTGACGTTTTCGGGAATAGTATGTATGAGAGAGAATGCTAGCTAGCTATACGTGGCAGCCCCCGTTCTGAGGACGAATGCCAGTATGGGGTGACGCGAGCGTTAGACGCGAGCGTAGTAGCCTTGTATGATTTTCTACGTTTTGAGATTATTCTATGTTTTTACATTCATTCATAGAAATCGTACAAGGAGTAAGCACGTATTTATATCCACTCGGTCATTACCCCCATTCTGAGGAAAAATGCCAGTATGGGGCGACGTGAGCGTTAGACGCAATCGTATTAGTCTGGTGTGACTATCTAGTTTAAAGCTTATTCATAGATAGCATACATGGAGTAGACGAGTGGTTAATACATACTGATATATATTTATAATTTGAGCCTGAGAGGTTGTTTTTGTTTATGATTTGGAGACTAGCCAGAACTAGTCGTTTGAATTGTTAAATTTCTTGGGGAAATATTATTGTTGTTGAGATTATTTTGTCCACTCACTCTAACGTGATGAAATATTTTCCCCTGGGCTTTTCCTTCGTTTTTAAATGCTCAATCTGCAGAGTTCTGGTGGGGTCTAGAAGGAAGCGACGAGGCATAGTCACTCATTTCTCCACTACTGTTCACCAGTAGGTCATATGTTTAACCCACTAGGATTTCTAGTAGCTTCCGCTGTATTTCTTGTAGTAGCTCTGAATACTTTCGGAAAAATAACTGTGTATTATTTTATTCGGTTATTTAGATTAAGTGGGAGATTTATATTATTGGTTAAAAGTGTTCTTTAATTTTTCTGGGTTAGGGTTGTCAATTTTCAAGGGAGGTTTGCCAAGTCCTTCGGTAAGTTTTCCTTGGAGGTGGTCCCCGCAGGACTTACCTTGGGTTTCAGGGTGAAATTCAGGGCGGGTCTTGACACTATACTTACAGAAAATTATCACGTATAAGGAAAGATATTCGTAATCCCCATGTCTCTTGTAGACATTGTGCCATAGTGATTTATTTTCACTATGATTAATACCCTTTTGTATCACGTAGGGTTAAAGGTCTAAGTATCTCATCACGTTTCATATATTCAGTTCATTGGAATTGCCTCTATCCAATTTGGCCAATAATATGTTTTGTCGACATTCATAATGAAATATGGTATTGCATCATACAGTCCTTAACAATCTTTGCTAGCTACCATATGTAAATTTTCATCGATGTTCATCATTCATAGATCCCACACATTCTTATATGCATGCATTAGCTACTATGAGCTTATTAATATTGGGTACCCTTGTAACTTCTAGGGCAAATATTGTCACTTCTACGACAAACATCTCTCATAGATGAATTATATTTAGCAAATGTGGATCTATATTCATAATACCATAAAACATTATAGGACATGTATAATCTTCCATTTTCAGAAGCTTAAAACTTTAGACTTGGTGGATACATTCCACTCCAAATTTACGCTGTTATTCAAATGACAGTAGTCTTTTCTCTCCCCCTAACGGCGGGAAGATTGTCTTATTATGACCATGCATAAAAATACGTTTAAATAACTATCACTTCATTTCGAGTGAAGATGTCCATTGGCTGGTGGTGAACCCACACCAAGTTTAAGATCAAAAATATTAAATTCATGAGTATCAACTATATTGATGTATTGTTGTATCACCAAGATATCATCATCTGATGGTGTACTTTAACCTTTGTATGTGTAATATTGTAGCAGTCATATTAGGAACTCAGACATTTTTAATGACATTCTCGTCAGGAGAACCATGTCACTCAGATACTCATTCTTCCCACAAATCAAATGGGGGCAAGGTTATTTTTGTTAATATGGTCGGTCTCAGGGATTTTACCCAAGTAAATTTTCTTCCTGCTAGCATATAATTTTGTCATCAATAATTTTTATTAAGTCACTAGCTGTGATATTCCTCAAGCTCAAAATGAGACAATAGGTTAATATTCCACAACAATTCATGTTGTTCTTCAAGAACAATCTTTCTCCCTTTCATAACAAGAGAAGTGTCTCATTAAAGTGATAAAAAAATATGCAGCAAATAAACAATTTGCTATGAGTAGCATTAGCTAGCAGACATCAAAAGTTGTTACTGATTTCAAGCAACATTGTAGGTACAATATGATGTAACTAGTCATGCCAAAATAATTAATTTGGTTCAATGAACTTCTGGTTCATGACATTATGTGTCTCACTATATTGTAGAATTTAACACACGTAATAGGTGACATAGCGAGATACTGTCAGTTTTGGGTCTCGCTCGCTCTACAATTTTGTGCTTGAGTTGCCAACCCAAAATTAGTCTCACTATGGGGAGGTATGTTTGCAACACATCTCCTCCCCTCTTTCAGGCGATGTGGGATCTCAATACATATTCTGGAACCATATTGAAGTCACTTCTTGTAAAGAGGGGATATTATGTGCTCTTCCGGAGCCATCAATCATATGTGTAATCGAATCTTCAAGTTCAAATTTATAATGTTAGAACTTCAAGTTCTCAGATTTCATATGTTGAACTTTTAGTTCAAATAAATTTGGTGCTGGAAACTTCAGGTTCCAGATAACTAAACTGAAACTTCAAGTTCACTAATTTAATTTACATACTTAGCTTCGGGCTTGAGCTTTTACCATTAGAACTTATGTTCTATAATTCAGTAATTTGAACTTCTGGTTCAAAAAACATGACATTTGAAATTCATATGTTCGTGTTATAAAGTTGTTGGCCCGTATGAGTAACAATAAAATTTAGAAGAGGAAAATAATTAACAAACTCTAAAATGGTAAGGAATAAGGATAAGTAAAATGTGAGAATGGAAACTTATAGTTCCATTAGTGAAGAAGTACAAGAACTTCTGGTCTAGTTACCTTAACGAATATGATAATCTTGTTTCTCTCCTCTAATTTCACAATAACATTGTATCAAAATAAATTGGAGCTTTATGCTCTCATATAATTAAGGATCACAAGAAAACCATATTGTATAGCTCTAAGGAGCTTCTGGTCCTTGTTGATTATATAAGTTTTGAGAAACTTCATTTCAATAATTTGACAATATCACTTTCAAAGAACTTCAGACCCTCATATAGTTTGATCAAGAAACTCTGGGTTTCGATCAATTTTGATTACAAAACCGAATAAGGTTAAGAAAAATAAAACATACTTGAATCCATAATCTCATACCATAATATTGCTTCTTCAATATATGTGGGCCGAATTAGTCATATTCTTTCTCATGACCTGCACAATGAGTGTATTTGCAATGGGTACATGCAGAGCTTAAATAGCTCAGTGTTTCCTCCGATTCTCATAAATATGCATAAAGACTATCTTTCAACAAGATGAGTAATCGAGAAAAAATTGTCGGTAGTCAGATTTCTGACAAAAACATCTTGCCAAGAGTCAGATACTCTAGACAACATCACAAAAGATGTCCGGTAGAGGAAAGACAACAATATATGTGCCCTTTTCTATATGAACCTCTAATCTTTCCACTCAAGTATAAGGCAAGGAAGTCTCAGCCTACAAAGGACCGAGAAACATGGACACAAGGGAACACCTCTTATGTTCATCCTTTATGTCCATGGCGTTACCATGACACACTCATATTACTCGTGAGGAACTTCAGGCCCTCTATAGTTGGATAAAAAAAAACTTCAGTCTCGATTATCGAGTTCTCTGTAATTCATAAAACGAAATATATTGTGAAATGAATAAATTAAATTCATATAATGAAGTGGACAAATATATACCTTATTTCATTCAATAAATATGATATTATGAAAACAATAAGTTTCATGAAAGACCAGTACCACAACAAATAGGCTGTAAAAATCAATTACTAGACCTGAACTGATTATGATAAAACAAGAAAATAGAGGTTATCAATGACCATAAAAATCCAAAACTAGTCATGTTAACTGTAACCACCAGATACTCATATTCAAAAATTAGTTATGTTAACTGTAAATTCAAAAATCTAGTATTCAAAAATAGTTATGTTAACTGTCAAAGAATTTGAAAAAGTTGCATCATTAATTCAATATGTACTAATTGCAATAATAAACATATTAATCATATAGAAATGTGTGTCACATATTAAGCATATTAAATATATTTAATTGTATTTATAATCGAATTCTAAACAAATTAACGGTTGGTCAACATTATACTAAAAAAGAAAATGTATATGTAGCAATTGTACATAATAACATAACATAATATATATCATGTGAAACAATGGATGATAGATACATGAGAATCCAAATTTTACATAGTGTAGTTACTATAGCCACATCTATAGCCATATCAAGTTATATATCAGAAGACGAATATGCATCTATTCATGGCTCTTGGTAGAACAATGATTCTTAATATCACATATTGAATATGTGTTCAAAAGTTCCATAAAATTATCCACAGAAATGCATACATGGAATTGCATCATGATATTGCAAAACTCATCCAAACAAATGGGAATAAGAATCATAGATTATTTATCTAAATTAATAATTTACAAACCACCTATAATCTCATAGATAATGGTTCATGGTTTTAAGCAATAATCTTGCATCATAGACCACATCGATCATCATGGATCCAATTATGCTATTTAGTTTCATGTTCATAAGAAGAAATATCGATATCGAAACTTCATGTTCGAATTTTGTGAACAATTGATCACATGTATATGCACAAAACTTCAAGTTTATGCAAACAATTAAAATTGCAAGTGTAATGTAATATTTGAACTTCAGGTTCATAATCTCGAAAAATTTCAGGTTTGAGTATTATTAGTGAAACTTCTGGCTCACTAATATAAGCAATTTTAAACATAGAATTGAGCAATATAAACAAAGTATATGTGTAGACAAGACATAATCAAAATAGAAATGAACTCATAGATCGTGAGTATGAATAATAAGCAACAAAAGTTGCACCAATATCTCATAGATCATCATGGAGTTTATGTAATGGAATGAGCGATATCGTGCTGATAACGTGTTATAAACTAAGAATGAGATAGAGAGAAAAGAGAAGAACAAAATGTATGAGGAGGAAAAAGTGTCTCTTTCATTCTCATTAGGCTCTCTTATATAAGAGTATGATTTACATCGTAAGGATATAACTAATGAGTATTTACAAAGACATCCACATATATTATAATATTTACAACATGTAAAATTTAGTGGCTTTTGAACCGGACCCAATTATCAAACTGATAAAATCCGCACTTCCGCGCAAGCTTTCATAATTAATTTCTTTTTTTTATCTAATTTATGGGTTCAACTTTCATATCTAAATACAATATTATGTGCTCATGTTTCTTTACTTTTCATTATTGTTAAGCTTTCTTTCAAAATGGAATTTAGATGTGGTCTTAACTTTATTTTCTATTAATATCTCACTCAATTGTGTCATTTTTACTTGAATTTCATACATTTGTTATTTGTGAAAATCGTATAATAATTGATTGAACTAGCAAAAATTTCAAAATAATTATCAAACTGGCAGAAGACGAATTTCTGCATGCGCGCAAGCTCGTGTGGGAAGGCTAGAAAAGATAAAAGAAAGAATATATTATGTCGTATCAAAAAAAAAAGGAAGAATATGTAAATGCTAGTATACTAATGCAGAATTCGTCAAACATAGAAAATTTGTTTTTGGTATTGTGAAGGACACACATTGAAACATAATGATCCATATAAGATCCAAAGTCAAGAACATGAAAGGCATGCAAGATCCAGAAAGAAATGAGTACATGAAGAGCAAAACCAGTGACTCATTCAGTATGTTGGGCTATTCGGAATTCTATACTGCAGAGAAGAATGCATGAGTCCTAATTCAGGTGCCGCATGTTCAACTTGTGAATTTGATTTGTGAACATGAGTTTAGCATGATTTCATACTCATATAGAAAGCTGTCTCTGCAAACTAAGGGTGATAACAATTTATAAATGTGATCGAGCAACTAATCAAACTGATACATTCGATGCCTACTCATATTATTTTTCAGAATTTAATTACATTAGTTACCTAAGTGAATTATGGATTAGAACAAATAGGGTATTGGAGAAAATTAAATTTATATAGAAGTGAGACGGATTAGTTGTGGTGACCATAATACATTGAAGCAGAGGTGTTTGATAATCGTTTTTAGATATACGGTATAAGTGAACCAAGAATTGTGATAGAGAAAAGAAAGGTTTCCGCACTGCTTTTGTATGCTCTGGGTTGGCACATGAACCAGTTCTATACATTGACAACTTGATTTCACCTTCAAAGGCCTAGGTATCTGGTGAACTATTTTTGCTTGTGAGTATTGCTGCATCTTTTACTTAGTTATGATAATTATATCCTCCCATATGAACTGAGGTTTTGTCAATTTTGATTTCCAAGTCTGCATGATTTTACAGTTTTTAAATTAAAATGCACAAGGGTTGAGAAGACAGAAAAATGAAGAGGCTAATTAGCCATGGATTGTAATAAAAAATGTTTTGAAGGATAGTTCAAATTCAAATATTGATTTGAGTTCTATGGATAGTGTATTTTTAGCATTTTGACATGTCATGTTTGAAGGGTTGGTTATGTCGTTTTGCATTCCTTGTGATGTATGTTTTGCATTCCTTGTGATGTACTTTTACTTAGTACTAAAGTTATTAAGTTTTTTTTTTTTTTTTGAGAAGCAAGTTATGGAGTTCATCTGATGACAGATTGATATAGATTCTCGTAAAACTTGAAAAGTTAGCAAACAATAATACTCCCACATCCTATCGGACAGATGATGAACACTGTGATTTAATTGATCCAATTAAACCTACTGTACTTATTTCTAATCCTGATTGAAGGCCTTTCAGAAATAAAGGTTTGGCATTGTCCAAAAAAGTAAAAAGGTTAGCAAAGCAACATCAACATCCTCTTGTGATGTATGTTTCCCAAAAAAATATGGCTGACATCGTGTAGAATTACATAGCATATGAACTCAAGTATCATATCAAATCAGTTAAATAACAACAAGACTTTAGAGCCTTGGATGTAAGGAAGGACTGTAAAGCTTACTCAGCCATGCATGAATTACCAATAGTGTACTACAGAAGCTGGTTTTGAGTTCTTCAATCCGAACAAACAATTGAGGTCAGGGATCATGGAGGAAGAACCTAGGCTCTGGAGCCATGAAATTTACAATCTTCTCATGAATATTATTATACCTGCCAAAGCACAATGCAATCTTCAATTGTCTGGGCCAAATATGCTCAGTGAAGAACAAAAGATTCAAAAACAAAATTGCAGCAAATTCAGGTGGGAAATGCAAAGAATATACGTTTACCTTATCTTGCGACTCTGAGGCTCGTCTATCAACAATCTTCCTCTTCTTAGACTGCATCTTTTTCAGAGAATAAAAGGTTGTCTGTGTGGATTACAAATAGTAAAGATGAATATCACTGTAACTTATGCTGAAAATAATTAAACATTTGGAGATACTGTGCAATCTTGTTCCATCTGGGAATGTTTTGAGATCTTGAAACAAGAGGTAATAACTGAATAGCAATAGAACCAATCAGTAAAGCATCCAGACAACATTGACCACCACACAACAAACACAGAAAATCCACAATGGCTCTCTCTGGCCATTGATTTTAAAGTTGGTTAGAGGATAGCAAACTGTTGGAGAGTTATGAGCATTGACTCTTCATATCTAAAGCAGCAATTTAGTAAAGTCATCCAAAAGTTCAAGGTCAGCATCAGCTTGTGCAGCAGCATCAGAATGCAATTCCTGTCAGAGTGAAGGAATAGAATTTACCCAATATATGCAATAGTCACACACCTTCACATAATATCTAAAAACAGTACATCTCAAGTTAGAAATGATTTTTGTTTTTGTCACCTCAAGAAAGGGCTTTAGTCACCTCAGGTTAGAAATGATTACCATAAAAGAAGTTTGTAAGCATGATCAAATATTCTCATTGATAGGGGACTGCCATGAGTAACATCTCAATTCTACTTGTTCTTCAGGAACTACGGCAGCTTTTGCAGATTAACCTTGTGGATTCCATCAGCCCTTACACCAATTGGGACTTCAAATATAGGGTTTAGGGTTTAGGGTTTCCAATTGCCAACATAATCCTAAATGTTTGTCTACAACAGTACGAATCTATACTTTTCTCATTTACGATGAAAGTAACTCCTGATAAAATAGAAATGCTATGATACATGAGGAAACAACGGATCTATACATTTGTGAATCACACAAATGTTCGGGAGCTTAATTAATTTGTACCTGAAAAAGGAAGCTCAATCTAAAGCTCAAGTTCAGCACAAACAAAACTTGTGCATGGATTTCAAGGCCCATATTTAATTTTTAACCCGGCCCAGAAAAATCAGCCCCATTTTCAACTTCATTCTTCTCTCTCTCTGCGACTGTGTTTGAAGGCAATGGCTTCCAAGTGTTCGAAATTTCTAGAGCGATTCGGTTACGATGTGCTACTCGGATCAGTAGCTGCGTTTTATGTGTTCATGGCGCCCTACACCAAGGTCGAAGAAAGCTTCAACGTTCAGGTGACAACTATTATTCGCTTCACCTCTTTTGAATTTTACTGCGAAAATGCGAAAATCTGAAACTGTTACTATCACAGAGATTGAATTAGTTGCTTGTAACCGTTTCAGTATATGTATGATTTTCTGATTGAAGACCTGGTTATCAATTGTTGACTATATAGCTCGTTTTGCTTTGCTAACTATGGCCTCTGTTTGATTTAGGCAATGCATGATATTCTATATCATCGGCAAAACTTGGACAATGTAAGTGTATTTATATGAATCCTGAAGTTGCATTGGTGTGCGAAATGTTGCGCGTTTCGACTAATTTCTTGGTTTGGATGTTTTGGTTTGGTAATAGTATGATCATTTGGAGTTTCCGGGAGTTGTTCCTCGGACTTTCCTCGGTGAGTTTGTAGAGTTTGTAGTTTTGAAGTTGTTAAATAGGGGCTAGGCTTGTGCTTCACCCGGGTAGATTGGTGGATTTGGAGAATTTTGTAGTCCGGTACAGTTATGAATTAGGGGTTTTGCTTTTGGAATGGTTTTCGGTAGTAGATTCAAGTATTCACTCATTACTTTTTTTTATAATTCTAGGTGCTTTTCTTGTATCAAGTTTGGCATCCCCTGCTATTCTAGCAATGAACTTGCTGCACATGCCAAAGATTTATGGTCTTTTTACAGGTTAGTTCTTTTGGTTTCTTGAAATCATCTAATTTTTTTTTTGGGTTCATGAGATTACTGATGATTTCCACTTTATGATCCGCTCTTGGTAAACATTTTTTCATTTTCCGTTTCTAGGGTTAATTGAGAGAAATTACTTCTTTTTATTTAGTATTTTATATGTGGCCTTTCTTCTGGCTTGTTTGAATGATAATTTGGAAGGCCATCTACCGTAGTGGAGCTAATTGGAGAAGTTATTTTTCCTTTATTCTTGAATTGGTTAGCTCTTGTATACTTCTGGTGTACTTGGATCAGAAATAAATAATTGCTTGTAAAAAAGAAAAAAAATAAATTTCTGTATCCTTTTTGCTCCCTTTGAACATCTATTGTTCTCGGATTTTATTGTTTTATATATAATATGTGGTATTTTACTGAATTTAGTTGGTATTTTTCAGTTCGTTTGACTTTAGGTTGCATCATATTATCTACATTACGCTTCTTTCGTCTTCAGGTATGTCCTTGTTGAATCCTTGTCATTTGCGTATTTTTTTCATGATTCAGCTAGGTAAGATAAGTAATACTCTTCATTATTTCAATTTAGCAGGTTAGAGAAAAGTTTGGACGTCAAGTAGAAGCTTTCTTTGTAATGCTAACTGCAGCTCAGTTCCACCTTCTGTTCTATTGTACCCGTCCACTTCCTAATATACTAGCTCTAGGTGCAGGTAGTTTACTTCTTCTTGGTTAGTTCATTTTTATGCACATTTCTGTGTTTGTGTGATTCTAAAGGAGTTTATCAATTCAGAACAGCATGTACGGCTAATTCTTCAGATGAATTGTTTGACTTGTCATTCATTTTCCTCCTCCTCTACACCTATCACTTTTAGTTTACCAGATAATACGTAGTAGAGGTTAACGAATATAAGTTGTTTGTTATATCATCATGTCATTTACTTTTCTTCTGGTATTGTTACGTATTATTTAGGATAAAGTTGCATGAACTTAGAGGCTATAAGGCGGAAACATCAAAAGATTTTAGATATATAAGCAGCACATAGCCATATACACATTCAATCTGTCCAGATATGCACCCATTATGGTAAAAACTGAGTTTGGAAGGAGCATTTGTCTTTTCTACTTTGTTTGTATCATTCACTGCTGATTTAAAATATAGAATTGCTCTGGCAATGAAAGTTTACTTCTTTTTTCCTTATGTTTTTGTAGTCAACTTGGCATATGGATACTGGTTAAAGGAGAAGTCTTATGCAGCTTTAAACAGTTTGGTATGTTGCTAAATGCTAATATCAGATTCTGCATCATGTAGGAAGTCAAAATTGCTTTGTCGTTTTGTTTACCAAATTTGGATTGTAGCAATTGTTTGCAGTGGCTTCAGCTTGGCCATAATATTGTTAAGTTTTGCTAGTTTAGGATTTGGGTTTGGTCTAATTCAAAGGAGTCTATGGATAAATAGGTGGACGAAGTGGACTTTCTTAGTGTTTGAATTTCCATGGACAACATTGTCAAATATATTGTGCATCATTCTTTAAATTAACGTTTTTTTTCTTTAACCAAACGAAAAAAGACAATTCAACAGTCTTTCAGGGTATTGCCTTCAGTTTAATCTTTTTTGATTGGGTAAGATTTATTAATTGTGTGTGATTCATTTATTGTAATATTCTGGTTTGTTGGTTGTGCACAGCCGATTGTATATCCGTATTTGTTGTAAACTTGTGACTCATCTTTCTTCTGTTAATAAATTGTTGTTTCACTTGTTTTATCAATTCTTATGATTTAGTTTCAACAAATTTAAATATAGAAGCTTTAATGTTAAAATTAGAAATATTTATTGCAATTCTGACTGGTGGAGGAAAAAAGTTTCATCATTTCAGTGAGCAGGTGTACCTTTACTGTTTCCTCAATATTGACTAGGACATTATCTGTTTTTACATGGAAAAAATGTGCAAGGATAATATATTATAGACTTGCTTCTTTGGGCATACAAAATAAGCTGGCTTCTGTTCTTCACACAGGAACTTGATTAGTTACCCTTGGACGAGTTTCTTATCATTCTTCTTTTGTATATCTCTCTCACAGTTCCTTATTTTCCTTGATCAGATCTTTGCTACAGTTACCCTAAGATGTGATGTTCTGTTACTTCTCTGTCCTATTGGCTTGGAGCTTTTGTTGGTACGTCTCTACTCTGCCCTGTGGTGGATAATTCTTTTTACATATAAATAATTTGTTCTTCAGCAACCTTTCAGTTTCATGTCCTTTATGATTTCATCCATTATAGTTTCCAGCAAGTGTATATACATGGTCTGTTGTTTATCTTCCATAACTATATGAAGGCCCTCCCCTGAAAGTTAAGAAAATAAAATAGTCCAAAACTTAAAATGATGCACAAGATTTAACAATAGAGAATGCATAGGAAAAGGAACGTAGTCTTAAATGTTGTGATTTAATGCTTAACACACATACAATGTAGACTCATTCCATATGGTTTTCATTATTTTTAATTATTGATAGGGTTTTCCAACCATGAAGCACTGTGGTGTTCTGTGGCTGTAAACAAACGAAAATATCAGTGCCAAAACTCAAGAGTGAGTTAATAGGGTAGGGATCTAGGACTTGGTTGAAAAAATGAAATTTGGTGTGGGTGTGAGAAGCTAACCAGTGAGAGAAGGTTGAAACATTGACTGGATTCTCGGTTACAACTTATATACGTATGAGGTGATGTAGCATTTCATTGAAAATTGAGAAGTAAGGTACCCCAAAAGCTGTTATGAACTGGTTATAGTCCTTTTCTATGTTATGAGCTTATGCTTATGAAGCAATTATGTTCTCATCTACGGGCCTTGGGTAAGGTGTACCTGTATCTGGACATCAGGCCGTGTTTCCTATGTTTATATCATTCATCGCTTATTACGATTGCAATGAGAGTCTGATGAATATCCTGCTTAACAGCAACAATTTAATCCTTTTTTTTCTTTCCTTTGCAGACTAGATCAATTTCATTACGGAAGGCACTGAAGTACTGCACTTTGTGTGCTCTCTTGTGCATAGGTTCATTATATGTTTCTATTATCAAATACTTTTAACTTTTATTTGTCTCTATTTCCCCATAGTAGTAATCTCTGAATCAATTTGTGGATTTGGATTCTTTGAAGTGCAGGTCTTACTGTATTTGTCGATTCAATAATGTGGAGAAGAGTACTTTGGCCTGAGTTTGAAGTTCTCTGGTTCAACTCTGTTCTGAATCGAAGTTCAGAGTGGGGCGTATCCATTAAAAACTTGTTTGATGTACACTCAATCTTTTATGCGGCTTTTTGTATCTAATCTCAAAGTGGAGATCTTAAAATTCATTTGAGCATGCTTTAGTTTTTACTTTATAGGTGTTTGCTTAATTGCATCTCAGTATCTATGATATAGTTTGAGCTCTGGTGCTAGCAGTCCATTTTGAAATAAGAGTCTTCCTTTTTCTTTTTCATTATTCATAGGTTTTGTCCACGAGAAGTTAGTCTTGTTCATAGCTTCTTTAGGGAGATAATTTGTCTCGGTGGGAGAGAAATGTGATAGTGGATTCTTTATATATATGTATATTATTAGCTTTCCTCAACGATTTATTCAGAGATATCCATTTCACTGGTACTTCACTTCAGCACTACCCCGCTCATTGCTTGCTGCATACCCTCTTTTCCTGGTGAGTCTGGCTCTTGAAGAAAGAGAGTACTTACATTTTGATGGTTGGTACTAGCTCATGTCCTTACTGCTATGAATCTTTACTAATTGTATACAGTTGATAGCTTACAATAACTTAACGAGGTGCAAGATATATGAGCTGAACTTAACTATTTATTTTGTTTTTGTGTTTTGTTGGGTTGGGGTGGGATGGGGTGGGCATGTTTAAATAACTGAAATAGATGTAGTAAATTGCTTTGAAGTACTTCTATGTCAACAAGCCTACTACTTTTGACAATATTGATTTCTGTGATGAGGTATAGAGATGCAGATGATTTTTTCTCTTTCAGGAATATGAATTTTGAATTGGAACAGTGCTTTCTTTTCCTTAGTTGCTTGAAATGCCTTCTTTTTCATGATTGATGCGGGATTGTAGAATACTTGGTGGGAGAAAAACCAATAGAAGGAGAACAAGGTCTTATATTATCAATGTTTTTAACTTGTTCAGCATATGGTTTCTTCTACTCTCCTGTTCCCATAAATCCCTTATTTTCTAAATTGACACACAACCTTCCTGCAGCTAGGGATCTTACTTGACAGAAGGGTCTTGCCATTCATTATTCCAGTCTTTTCCTTTGTTGTACTATATTCTAAGCTTCCCCATAAGGTAAAATGCTTATATTTGGTTAGTTCAATGGAATTAATCTTAGCTTTCAAGAATATTTATAAATGGACTCTATAATGTCATGATGCAGGAGCTCCGCTTTATCATTGGTTCAATTCCAATCTTCAACTTATCTGCCGCAGTTGCAGCTGCTAGAATGTATGTGGTCTATATTCGCATTGGTTCTTATCTAAATTAATCGTCAAATTCATCATCAAATAGGATCTCAAGTAAATTTGTCCCATTATTCTCAATTACTGGTTCCAAAGGTTGTATACTTATGTATTTCTGGTTATCTGTAGTCATATCTCAACATCTCACTTTTTGTCCGGGAAATTATAGTAGTTCAAAAGAGAGAAATATTAGGATATAAATATTAGCAAGGCTGTTAACTTACATGTATCCCAAAACAGTGTTTACCTTTTAATTCGAAAATAGTTTTCTTTTTACTAGATAATTTATTGTTATTGTTAAAGGTTAAATTACTAATAGAAATGAATGATTGTCTTTCATTACTACAGCTATAACAATAGAAAAAAGACATTCTGGAAGTTTCTCTATGTAATTATGCTCGGATTACTGTTGATCAGGTTAGATGTTCAACTATTCTTTTTCATAGGGAACAGTATTCTGTCACCTCCTCTGCTGATCTTATGCTTTGTAGTCTAGGGTGCACGGCCATAACTTTCATGGCATCCAATGAGAATTATCCCAGTGGTCATGCTTTACAACATTTGCATAAGATAGGTAAGGCTGCTTGACTCTTCTTTTTGGTACATTTTGCTATTATCCAAGTCAATTTGTTGGACTCGTTCTGAACAAAACGACTATAATGTTTCCTTCATTAGTAGTTTGATCTGAAGCCGTAGGCCACATTTTGCCGTTTGTTTTACTTTTTGTATTTGTTGATATCATTGTATTTTAGTTAGTGTTTTACTCTCTGAGCACTTTGCTCCTTGTTTCCCCTCTTGGAAGGCTTCCACAAGTATGGTCCTTGCTTTGGGTCAAGTTTGCTCAAAAAGCTTTTTCTTTTTTGTCAAGATCTAATAAGTTACCAAATTACTATATTCAAAAAATAATAATAATAAATAAGTTACCAAATTACAGGCTAGTTTATATATTCGCATAGCAAGTATTTTTAGTTTTCACTTTTTCCTTGATTTCTAGAGCTAATGGATCATGTTCTCTAATTTAGACCTGTTTTGTTTGGTATCTCTTCAATAGTAAGCACTTATTTTTCTTCTTCTCGTCTTCTCCAAAATGTGGAATTATGCAGTTTTGGCTAGAATCTGATGATGTGTAATGTAACAGGTCATCTTGGGAACAGAACAAATGAAATCTTGGTTCATATTGATACATATTCAGCCATGAATGGAATATCCCGCTTTTGTGAACATGATTTTCCATGGAGGTATGCCTGATTTTACTTATTTTGATTTCATCATTAAGGTATAACTTCTGATACTGCTGTATTTGCTATTTGAGAAACAAGAATTTTGGAATATAAATAGTGGTCTGATATCCATCTTGTTGATAATGTTGTACTTAATTGTGTTTACCTTGCTTATTCTTTGCTTTTATTGTATACATTTTGCTAAGTTATTGTATGAATGAATTTTACTGTGCACATGGCAGATATTCGAAAGAGGAAGGTATTCCAGGGGAAGGATTATGCCAGAGAAATTTCAACTATCTTATCAAGTGAGTTTTCCTTTTGGCGTTTTTTTAGGATCAAATATTAACAAAGTATCTAGTTGGAGGAAACACTTCACATATACTGCACATCAAAGAACCCCCCCATAGGGCGTCAGAATGATTACATTGCAAATCCATGCCCATACTTAGGTTTGCCAGGAGAGAAACTTTGGAGTGCAATCTGTCTATTAAAATTTGGGAACTATTCTCTGTATTATCTTTAATTTAAAATCATTTTATTCTGTACCTACTATCAATCAAGTATATGAGCTACGATGTAGACACAGATGTATAAATTCCTATTGTGAAATTTGGAGGAAAAACTTCACATTACTGCACATCAAGGATTCCCTATAGTGTGTCAGTGCCACATATGCCTGAACTTACGTTGGCCAGGAAGAAACTTTGGAATGCAATCTGTTTATTGACATGTGGGAGCTGTTTTTTATATTATCTTCAATTTCAATTCATCCATTCTGTCATAATTATCGATGGTAACTGAGCTACGATGTAGACAAAGAAGAAAAAAAATTCCTTTTGTCAAATTGCGCTTTCCTTTAGACTATTATAATGCTTATGTCCTCTACATAGACACAATCTAAATCCAAAAGCTTCTTCAACAGAACAGTGGTGGATGTTCAGGTTTACAAAATATGCTCTTCTACTTTTTGTACTGATGTCTGATTTCATTCTTTTCATATATAACAGTGAGCACCCTGCAATCAATGGGTTCAAGTGTCTATCTGCTGTAAATGGGTTCTCACGTGTTCGTCTTCAAAATGGCTTCCCACCAATTTTACTGGTAGGGAATTTGGTTTCTTTTGCAACAGTGGTGCATATATCGATTCAAATGAGATATTAACTACTCCATACTTGTCCCAGGTTAAAGAGCCCAAAGTATATATTCACGGAAATGTAAAACACAGCGACGTCCTTGACAGAATTTGGCCAGGCTGCTCCTGACTTGTAGGAGGTGATGATGAAAAGTGTTCTCTTCTGAATGTTTACTGTGATGACAGAGTTTCTTAAAATCTGAATGATACTCAGACAACCATCATGAAAACCAGCTGACAAGTGACAACAATCCCCTTTTGAATGAATGCGTTTCTTAAAATGCTTCGGGATCTATGTTGCAAACACTCATTGATTTGACTTGCTAAAACTCTGCTGTTAAGCAGTTTAGCCATTGACTTGGGGTGTAGAATAGATTTTTATATTCCTGATCACTGGAACGTTTAAAGTTGGCAATCTTTTTTTTTTGGGGTAACATTTATCTTTGAATCCTATAGTTGTGAAATTTTTATTTTTTGTACAGAGGTTGGAGGAGAAGAAGGTTTAACCTGTAGCCTTGATCTGACTTTGGCCACAATGATATCGGCAGCCTTGTACAGTGACAAAGGAGGCGGGACTTTGGTGTTTATGTCATCAAATGATTAGGGAACTTCTTGGTCATCATGATCCTGACCAACAATAGGTTGGCTGTTATTTGCATGGAGGTGATAACTTTGACGTGGAACGTCAAAGTTAGCAATGAACTCGGGTATTTCTTGCTCATCATGACCATCAATGGGCATGTCCTCATCTAAAAGGAGCCGACGATTTGGGCGTTGAGTGTTTGTGTCACCAGGTCACTCATGTTCTTGGTCACTGCCCAAATCACCATCAATAGGTAGACTGTCATTTGCGAGGCGAGGACTTAGGCGCTGAATGTTTGGCTCACCAGATAGCTCGGGTACTTGGCAATGTCATGGGCAAGAAGGCAACGACTTGAGCCTTGAATGTTAGGGTCACCAGATGACTTGCGTACTTCTTGGTCATTCTTCACACGACCATCCATATAGGTAGGCTGTCATCTGCAAGGAGGCGACGAGTTGAGCTAATCCTCCCAACATCACCGGTCAGGGCCACCACCATTTTAACAAGAGTATTGAAGAGACGCATATGACGCCTAATCTCTGTTTCAAAGACAGCACTCAGAGGGAAGGGACAATTTCAACTACAAGTTAAATTGACCCCAAAATAAAGGGAAATGAGAGTGCAAAACACAAGGAACAAGGCAAAACCTGAACTTTAACCAAGGTAATCTACTAACAAGAAATAGGGCAGTAAAGGTGGTTTACAAATTAAGGTGATTCCTCTATTAGCACTTCTCTCTGCAATACACTAACAAAAAAAAAACATCATCTTATTTTTTTATAGGAGCCTTTGGGAATTACAAAATACCAATGTGGTAATAATAAGAATAAATAGTTTTATTCTAACTACATATCCTGATGGCATAAGACCAAGACACACGTATGAAATATCTTAGAACAATATCATGAATCTCAAAAGTCAAAAACAAACATATCTCTAATTTCTTGCGTTCACCATTTTTTATTTTTGAAAGAATGATTCATATATTCTCAAAAAAATACATTATGGAGTATAAAGTGGCCTCATCAAACCTCCCAAAACAGAAGGAAGAGTACCACACTCTTTTTAACATCACTAAGCTACTAACTTTGAGATAGCCACTCAGGCTCTAGCAACCACCAATATGTAGGAAAAGGAAAGGAAAGAGGTGAGCCGCCTTATAACAAATCTTAAGGACATAGCCCGACAGACAAAACTCAAAACAACTTAAGAGAGACTTGGCCTCGTCTAGAATGCCTCCATCTGCATTAAGATCTTTCTAAGACTCTCTCAATGCATTGAACACAGCCTGTGCATCACCATTGATCAAAGATATTTTGATATTATACATGAATCAAATCATGAGATTCAGTCCAGAAACCAGAGTCGGTATAACTCGGTATAAGAAATGGAGGCCCTCATTTTAGTCCATGACTCCCTCACTCCATATTCTTTCATGACCCAAAAATCACTATATGGTTCTATATATGAGGATCTATCGTCTCGCTAAATGCTATTAAATCCTTAAACCTTTGCATTAGCTAAAAAGTTAGAGACTCCAAACACTTCACTTAAAGATATAACAATTAATGGGACAACAATAATAAGGAGATGAGAATTAGGTCATATTAACACTTCGAAACAAAAAAATGCGAGGACTCTCTCTCTCTCTAAATGGAGGTCGCTTGGTGAGAATGGTGCCGGCCACCTTCGCCCGGGTGGCCACCTCACTCATCTTAAACCTTTCTATCCTGCAATTAGTAGCTTAATAATGTGTATATATATATATATATAGTTTTGATGTGTATATACTATATAAACTATATATATATATATTAAATACTATATATAATTAATTGAGGAGTGAAATTTGCACCTAGTTTTTTGTAAACCGCACTCAGCTAAGAAAATGATCTATTTTTACCCTCTATTTTCTCATCTCCATCTTCTCCCTATGGCTTTCTCACACTTCTAATTGTTTTACCCATCAATATTCTCTTGAAAAGTATGTCTTTTATGGCGCAAGAATTTTCTCTCCATCAACTCAATGAATTCATTAGTAAGATATCAATTTAAAATGTTCCCCTGCCTTTTAGGGTTAGATGACATAACAATTTTACGAGGGCAACACCCACTAGAAAAAGCATGACTGCCAAGCCAGCATAGAGTCCAGCTTCCATTGAAGGCTGGAAGCAGTGGTGTTACTGAAATTGAGAGCCGGAGAGAAAAAATGTATATTAATATGCTAACATTGATCATAACTCACATCTTCATATGACATTCGGAAGAAAAAATCTAGCAATAGCTATCACCTTACCTTTTTTTGGGCAGAATAGAAGACTTGAACCGTATAGTGCGGATTTCCACTTTACGCTCGTTTTTCAATCGAATTATCACATTTTCACCGTCTAGTCGTTAGATGTTAATGTGTAGATCATCTCTGCAAATTTTCAGCCAATTTGATAATCGCTAAGGCACTCAAACTCGATTGAATCAATGGACGAACTGAATTCTGTTAAACTTGAACCATTCATGTTTGTAACAAAAAAATGTAATTTTGAGGGCCTTAACGATTATCAATTTGGCGAAAAATTTGTAGAAATGATTTACACATTAGTATCTAACGACTAGATAGTGAATATATAAAAATTCGATTGAAACATAAGTCGAAAATAAAAATTTGTACCATAAGAATAAATAAGGATGTCCTTAGCAATACTAATGTGTAGATCATTTCTACAAAAATATATATATATATATATATATATATATATATATATATATATATATATATATATAAGAGGGAAAGTATGCCACATCAACTAGACCCTAGTGGCAAAATCACTAAATACAAATTTATTTTGTCACTTCCGATCCTTCAAACATAGTTTTATTTCAAAGCAATTTGATAAATCGATCTCACTACCTCATTTAGGGTTATTCTCACAACGCTCAACTGGTAGGGGTTGTTTCAGCTTCTGTTAGATGTCTAACTCATACATTAAATGAAATATTTAAACTATTATAATCGAT
This sequence comes from Fragaria x ananassa, assembly GCA_034370585.1. Classification (NCBI taxonomy): domain Eukaryota; kingdom Viridiplantae; phylum Streptophyta; class Magnoliopsida; order Rosales; family Rosaceae; genus Fragaria; species Fragaria x ananassa. The sequence goes on along the minus strand of CP139750.1, from coordinate 9,323,610 downwards.
CTAGTGTATGTTGGAGCCTTGCCACTACCTAGCTACATTACTCTTAAGTGAACTCGGCCAGATTAGTAGCCTCACCTTGTTTTTTTCTAACGAAATCCGGTTGGTCTTCATCAACCGTAGCAAAACTATCTACCAAATATTGTTGAAACAATCTTTTACCTTTTAATATTGTGTCTATCTTTTTATTTAGGAGTAAATGCTTGTGACACCCTGTAGTTTATACCTAAAATCAGTTTTGTCCCTCACTTTTTTTTTAAACTGGTATACCCCTATACTTTGAATTCTCGACTGATTTTCCCTTGTCGTCAATTGACCGTTAAAGAAGACTGTTAAGTTGCTGAGATGACCGGTCTTGCGATTCCAACTCAGTTAGAAACCTGCAACATCGACATAATATGTCGAATATACCCCTGACTATAGTGAGCTGCAGTATTAGAATTACTCAAACAAAACTTCTGATCCTGGAGGAGGCCGGAGACGATGGAGGAGCTAAACCTGGAGGAGGGTGGGCCGGGTCGGGTGCGGTTGTAGGCGAGGGAGGTGAGGGAGTTGAAGCGGAAGGAGTCACGGCAGAGGCGGAGGTGGAAGAGTTGGGAGGGGGTTTGGTTGAAGGAGAAGGCGTCGAGGATCTCTTCCGATGACCCAGTTGTTTATGAATAACATTGTGTCTTTGGAAATGACATGTAATAAACTTGGTATTGCTGCTGCTGATCAAGCTGAGGATGGTGGTGGTGTTGCTGTTGCTGTTGCTGCTGCTGAGAAGGATATACAGGGTAGTATGCCTGAATTGGCACAGATCCAGCAGGGTGATGATGCATGTAATGTGCACCGGGGTGGTTTCCGATATCCACCGTGATCGGATCGCTCATCATCGGAGACGACCCGATTCAGGTAATCAGGCGGCGAAGAAGAGCTCATCGGCGCAGAGGAAGGCATAATAGTAGTCGGCAATGGCGGCGGTGAAGACAACACCACAAAGCCGCCGCCGTCATCTTGCTTCTGCTGCCCAACCAACCCCACCGTCATCTGAGCAAACTGCTCTTCAATCCCCACCTTCTGATCCTGCGCTCTATTCCCGCCGTGACTACTACCACCCCCGCCGTCTTCCACGTGGACCCGAATCGGAGGCAAATTCGCCAGCGACGGAGATGACGAGGTTGATAGTCACCCCTCACGACGAGGTTGATAGTCACCCGATTCAGGATGTGAGGGCTGAGGAGATGGAAATGGCCGATGATGGGCAAGGCCAAGGGGCTTGGAAGAAGGTCGCCATGGTGTTTCACAAAGAACTTTTTTGAGATGAAGATGGGCAGAACAAGGAAGAGGATGAGGAGACCTAACTCAGCTACCATGGCTACCACCTAGCTTGTGATGATCCCGTGATTTTTTGAAGGAGAAGGCGTCGAGGTGGTGGAGAGGGAGGGAGAGGGAAGATGGGTCGGCGTCGGGTTCAGATGTTTCTGAAAAGGATTCGGGTTGGGAGAGAGAGGGGGTGGAGGGGAGGGGGGAGAGGAGGAGGGTGTGGTGGTCAAGGGCGGCAGAGGAGAGGGAGAGGAGGAGAGTGAAAAAGTTGATGATTCAAAATGGGTTTGGAATTTCTCTGTGGGTAAAATTGTCATCTTAATACCTTGGTCTCATACATGTGTCAACATGTTAGCCACGTCAGCTACATAACGGGTTCACTTGACGACAAGGGCAAATCAGTCGAGAATTCAAAGTATAGGGGTATACCAGTTTAAAAAAAGAAGTGAGGGACAAAACTGATTTTAGGTGTAAATTACAGGGTGTCACAAGTATTTACTCCTTTTATTTATATCGTCAATTTGACATGTTATAGAATTTCGCAGTGACAATTTTTTCTTTTTATTCATTCTCACCAATATGTTGTAATCGCAAACCTCTACCATACGAAAAAAAGTATTGGGTATTGTATGTAACGTTATATACTTGGGATTGATTTTTGATATTTGGTATACCATCATTAGATTCAATAACAATATTTTTGCTTGAGTTGAATTCTCCTATATCACCAACAATCAAACCAGCAATTTCATCATTAACTCAATTGCCCATATTGTATGTTATCACCAACCTGCCTTGAAGTGATTCTCATATCATATGAAGGAAAATAAGTATCTTCATATTTATCTCGAACAATTTGATATATTTGAGTAAATTCGTTAATTAATCAAACCCTGTCGAAAATTTTAGGTATTATTTTTCGTTCATGATCAATAGAATTTAAAATACTCATACGCTTACAACTTCATTTCGAGTGTTATAAACATATAATTGTGCAAAATTTGAAGATTTACCGTCAGATGACAACACTGATCCCATTAGATGAAACACTAGCTTGTCCACATATTTTGAAAATATAAGGTTTGGATCTCTTAATATCATGATCAATCTTGCACCCATTGAAGTAAATGCGAACATCAAATTATAAATTCGATTATTATCTTGAAAATTTATACTTTGTTGATTATTTTCGGGATTTAGTAATTCATCAATGATTGTTGAAGGCCTGAAGCATTGAGTTTTTCAGACACATAATATATTTTTTTTGTTTTGATTGGGTATATATTTTAATTTATAAACATATATATATATATAAATTATTCTCCCACCCATTAGATTTACATATAAATATAGTTTAATTTGGAGATTTTATTTGAAATTTCTTTTCTTCCATTAAAATATAAAAGAAAAAAGAAAAAAAAAGAAGCATAAACAGCTTTATCTTCCAACGCTACTCTTTCTGCGGGGTTTTCAGAGAACCGCTTCCCATTTTCCATTCAGGCTAAACTCTCCCTTAAACCCTCCCCCAGTCCCCCGCCGTTGAAAAAATGCTTCTCCAAACCTCAGCTCACCACCTCAGCACCTCTCTCTCTTCCTCCCTCTCCTACTCTCGCCCACTCCCCACAAAAATTCCATCTTTGGCCCTCCCTCGTTCCATAAATTACCAAAGGCTCGCCGTCTCCTCCTCCATATCTCAAGTTCACAACTATGGCACTGTCGACTACGAGAGGAGACCCATTGTCAAATGGAACGCGATATACCGCAAGATATCGTTGCTGGCTGACGACCCGGAGTTGAACGCTTCGAGTGTTTTGAATCAGTGGGAGAAGGAGGGCAAGAAGCTTAGCAAGTGGGAGCTTTGTAGGGTTGTTAAGGAGTTGAGGAAGTTCAAGCGCTTTGGTAGAGCTCTTGAGGTAAGTAATGAAGTATTTAGTGGGTTTTCATTAGTGGGTTTGTGTCTTTAGTTTTTGGGGGAACACTCTGGTTTTGGTTAGTGTTTCTCTATATTTTGTTAGTACTGGTTTTAGTGATATGGGGCTTTGATCAATTGCTTTGATCGCATCGGGTTTGAATTTGTGTTACTCAAAGTACCGTGCTTGATGGGTATGTGCTGCTTCAGAGTGTTTGAAGTGTAATAAAGGTTGTGTTTCTCTTGTTGTGGTTACTTTTGGCTAGCTAAATAGTATTATTGATTTCGGCTTTGAATTCGGTGAGTTTATTCACTTGGAATGCGTATGTAGGTTACTGTATCAGTGTCTCTTGTCCTGTAATGATGAGATGCTACTTGAAGGCATAAGTAAAAATTGGGAAAAATAATTTAGTTTAGGTGCCCCAACTGCAGATTTGCTTGAGAACTTTTGGATTAAGTTTTACTAGAATGCAGCTGTCCTATGGTACAAACTTGCAAATCACCAATGCAAATGTGATTGTGAGATAAAGGAATTTCGTAAATTTTTTATTGTTAATGACCGCTTCTTAAACCAGTGAATATAATCTGAACACTTTTGTGATTGTATTTCATTTATATTTCCACCATGGTTTAGCTTCCCATGTCAAGCCCTCAGCTTTTCTATTACCTGATTTGAAGGTTATTCAGAATGATACGGTAACCTGATAGCCTGCATACATTTTGGATGCTTCGTAATCTAATACTGATCTTGGTAGGTTGTCATATTGGGGATCTTAAATTCTTAATTGACTGGCAGGGTAAGAAATAAGATTTCAGTGATGTGCATGATTTTCACTAATGAACTAGATGAATATTGAGAAGGTGATGCAGCTTGTCAACTATTATTGATGCTGATGTTGTGATCAACCTCCAGTATAGATAACTTGATCAGTTGCAACATGGGATGTGTGTAGTAGACTTTGTCACTGAGGTTGACTTAATGGAAACAAACATAATTACAAAAGGATAAAACTTAAAATTTCTTGTAAAGCCAACATTAAGACTCCTTGAAGGTCTGAGCTTCATGATTATGTGTTTGCCTTTTTCAGTATGTGCCCAATGGAGTAATGCTCTTTAAATTGTTTGCAATTTCAATGTCAACTTTCCTGTTTGGTATGACATGTCTCCATATATCTTTCATCCTTTTCTATGCCACGTTGTGTTATTTTTAACCTTTTCATGCATTCCACAGGTGTATGATTGGATGATCAACAGAGCAGAGAGGTTTAGATTTTCCAGTAGTGATGCTGCAATTCAATTAGATCTAGTTGGTAAAGTAAGGGGAGTTTCTAGTGCGGAAAATTATTTCCTGAGTCTGCCGGATAACTTGAAGGACAAGAGAATATATGGGGCTCTGCTCAATGCGTACGTCCGGGCTAAAATGCAAGAAAAGGCAGAATCTTTGCTTGATAAAATGAGAAGTAAAGGTCATGCATTGCACCCGCTTCCATTTAATGTGATGATGACACTCTATATGAACCTCAAGGAGTATGAGAAAGTAGAATCTATTATTTCCGAAATGATGGAGAAAAACATTCAGCTAGATATATACTCGTACAATATTTGGTTATCATCTCGAGGATCTCAGGGTTCTGCAGAACGAATGGAACAGGTATTTGAACAGATGAAGTTGGACAGAACCATTAATCCCAACTGGACCACATTCAGCACTATGGCTACAATGTACATCAAGATGGGGCTGTTTGAAAAGGCTGAAGCTTGCCTGAAGAAGGTTGAGAGTAGAATCACAGGTCGGGATCGGATTCCTTACCATTATCTTTTAAGCCTTTATGGTGGTGTTGGTAACAAAGACGAGATTTATCGGGTATGGAATGTGTACAAATCAAGTTTTCCCAGTATCCCGAATTTGGGTTACCATGCTATTATCGCTGCTCTAATCAGAGTAGGTGATGTTGAAGGGGCAGAAAAGATTTTTGAGGAATGGCTGACAGTTAAGCCAAGTTATGACCCTAGAATTGTCAATCTTTTCATTGTTTCTTACATAGAAGAAGGGGATTTTGATAAAGCCCAGAGTTTCTTTGACAACATGGTTGAAGCAGGAGGAAAACCTAATTCTAGTACATGGGAGGCTCTAGCTGAAGGACATATTGAAGAGAAGAGAATCTATGAGGCATTATCCTGCTGGAAAGAAGCTTTTATGGCTGAGGGATCAAAGAGTTGGAGACCAAAGCCCGTTAATGTGACTACCTTCTATGAATTCTGTGAACAAGAAGGCGATTTAAGAAGCAAAGAGATCTTTTTGGGATTGTTGAGGCAGTCAGGACATCTCAAAAATAAGTCATATGCATTACTTGTTGGCTTATCTGATGAAGATTCCAGTGATAATGATACATCATTAGAGAAAGATGGTATTAATGATAATCAGGACGGTGATGAGAAGTCAGATGGTGGGTCTGATATGCTTTTGAACCAATTGCAGAATACCCTGTGATACATTTTCAAGGTGCAGGGAGAGATTTTCGCAGATATGGCTGATTTAGAGTTTCAGATAGCTTCCTACCTTGCATGGTAGTGATGAGTGCCATGTCCACAAACCGCCTGTAGTGCTGAATATATTGCCGAGTGCTAGTAGCTGAATATTTTTGCCAAGTTCTGTTGGTTGAATATCAGAATGGCATTCATACCTCTGCTCTTCACTGTCAAGTAACATCCTGGTAATATGTGGGATTGTATTGAAAATCTTTATCCAGTTTTGATTGGCTTAAAGGATTACAATTTTCACATGTTTATGTTGACCTAACTTAAAAGAACGAAACATGAGTGATGGGAACATAACTACAAGCATGATAATTTCTTCAATTTAGCATTCTCCTTTTCAGTTTGTGTAACTTGTTGTGAATTTCAATCAATGAATAGCTTGCGTATTTTACTTGTAGGCAATTCATTGTGTTCTGTTATGCAGTCAGAGTTATTCCGTAATAAACCCATCTCACCAGAGGCCCCAATATTAACTTTGTAATTTGACTAATTTCTACTGCTTATAAGATCATTCAGGGTATTTCTGCTGGAATAAGTGCTCTATTAGTGGGTGGAATAATCACAGAGATTGAACTAAAGACTGAGCATTTACTTAGGGGAGGAGATAAAAGAACATTAGATTAGGGGAATGAAAGATTATCTGCTCCTTCCCTTCACAACATGCTCCAGCAAAACTGGAGACTAGAGCTACGCATAAGGAAGCTAGAGTCTGGAGTTCAAATTTGATAGCTTCATGTTTTGCTCAAAAAGATGAATGACAGTGGATAGGAAGGAGGTTCCCTGTGTAATTCAGTAGCATATAAATTTGTATGATAGTACTATTTTCGAGCCCGAAGACATAAGATGGATGAACAAGTGCTCATCTTGTACAAGTACTACCAACCAAGGGATAGACGTATGTAAGTCTATCCTACTTCGGATACGGGGTACACATATGGCCTCCTCAGGTTGCAGCAGATGCCATTATTTCTGTTTTCCGGCACCTTAACGCAGCCACTTGAAGCAATCAAAGACAACACCGGTTATCTTTATGTTCAGAAGTGATTTATGCAGGTCTATTCTTGTGCCCCTAAAGCAAATGAAATATATGAATGTAGAACAAAAGATCTAACATCTTCTACCTAAACTCCATAGTTAGTTTAGCACCTAAAAACATGCATGATAACATGATCCCAGGTCAGTAGCTCAAACATTTGGCAAATGAATTGATTAGGCTTGTTAGGGGTGTATGAACTTTGTTAGCTCAACCTTGTTCTTTGTTTCCTTTATGTTCTTTCTTTGTTTTCTATATTCCACTTTGCCCAAAAAAAAAAAATTGAGATACAAATTTGAAGGTTGTTATTTTCAATAATTTTTCTCTTTGATTTTAATTTCAATAACGACATGGAGGGTTGTCCCCTTCAATTGAAAGTTAGAGGAGACCCACTAGCATGAACTAAAAATTGAAGAACATGTGGGGGGATGGTCCATAATTTTCTCCATTTCATATTCAAAATTCCAAAACTCAATCTTATATATTGTGGTATCAATACTATCAAATCATGCAAAATCTACAAGGTACGTACTTGATGTTTTTCGTTTTGTTTTGTTTTCTTAATAAATTCTTGAAGGCGAGAGAGGAGTACTGGGTGGGATCACATGAACAGCACATGCAAAAGAGACTAGCCTCTGAATCTTGATCACAATTCAAATGCGAGAGATGACACGACCCACCACGAATTTCACCCTGAAACCCGGAGTAAGTCGTGCGGGGACCACCTCCAAGGAAAGTTTACCGAAAAATTCGACATAACCTCTCTTGAAAATGGACAACCCTTCCTAATAAAACCTGCAAACACTTCTGAAAATTTAAATCCATCCATAAACTCCTGGAGCCTTCGTGCTCCCCAAATCACAACATCTCCCAATTTAAATACTAACTTAAACAAGAAAATCTCATAGCCAACGGCCACAGTTCAGAGCAACTCTATTTAAAAGGAAATGAACTAGAAATATAAAAATGAGCGGAAGCTACACTATTGACTATGCCCCTTCTCCATATACGTCCGACCTCAACTATGCAATCCTGCAAACTGGGCATTTTTTAAAACGAAGAGCCCAGGGGAAAACATTTGAAAACGAAACGTTAGAGTGAGTGGACAAAAATAAATTAACGAATAAAATATTTATGTTTCCCCAAATCAATTTCTAAAGAAAAATCGAATGCATGCTGCAAGCGCTAAAACTTTCATCTCATAATATCGAGTCTCCCAGACTCTATAATATATGTATGTATTTACACACGTCCATACTCCCTATATAAATTCATGGGTCTATATAAGGCTACTACGCTCGCGTCCAACGCTCACGTCACGCCTTAATGCGGTGCTACACTACGCCATCAAGGTGGACAGACGGGTGTATAAATATGTGTCCATACCCCCTATATGAATTAAACACTCATATAGGGCTACTACGCTCACGTCCAACGCTCACGTCACACCATAATGCGGCTATATGCTACGCCATTAAGGTGGACAGACACATATGGCTAGCTAGCATTTTCTATACATACTCTCTCGTAAATACATATTTATATCCACCGAAAATCTCATTTTCGGTATCTCTCCAAAAGAAATAAAAGCGTCAAAACTAATTGACGTCAAAACTCCAACAAAAGGAAATGTTTAATCATGAACCATAGCATGCATATTATTTAAAATAAACGTCCACTCACAGTATTAGGTCTAAGCCTTCCAATGCTCGGCATACTCCTCGAGCGCTGCCTCCACTGTTCACAATCTCGAGTCAATCCCACGTCTGATAATAAACAGCAGAATAAATCGGTCAAACCAGATTCCGAAATATTCATTGATTCGTCTTCTTCTTAAATTGACTAAGTATACTAGGTTGACAAGGATTGACCGACATATATTAAATAATCAATTCCGACTAAACTTCGCAACTATAACTTATTCGGAATGAACCTTAACCTCGAAACAAAGTCACCATCAATTTCCATGCCTTAACATATTAACCAAAATACTTCCAAAAATTATTTTATGATCCCCTACGATCAAACATGCTCACAAACAAAATCAAGAATTTCCTTCATTTCCTCTCTACACAATTTCACCCTAAAATTTACTAAGGGCACCCAAAAAGGGTTTCCATAAATAGGAAGTTTTCAAAAAGGGAAAGTTTCCCCAAAATAGGAACTTTCCTCACTTAGAAAGATTTCAGATTATAAACCGACAAACTTTTCTATTTATGAAACAACGCAAAACAAAAAGGAAAAACTTCGATAACTACCTCAACTGCTTCTGTCGGACGAACTGCCTTCGCCGGATTCCGACGACTTGCCGGAATATTCTGCCAGATTCCGGCCATTTGCCGGAATTTTGCCACAACTTCCCTGCATACTCCAAATTCCAAGTTATCGACATCCTTGCAACCAAAACATAGAATCAGTCACGATCCAACATAACAACAACACAGCCTATCAAATGAAGCCCTTACCTCTAATCTGCTCACCACCAGAACCCAGCAATCTTCTCCTTGCCGGAAACTGGGCTTCTTTTCAAACCCTAACCGCAGCTGACACTACAACAAACCCCACCTGAGTCCACCAACTCCTCCTACACAGCAGCAACCACACCTGGCCCCTCCCCCTTCGTGCTCGCCTTGACCACTTGTGGTCGAAACAACGTCGGAAGGCAAAAGGAAGATGTCAGAAAAAATCATCGGCAACCATCGCAGCAGCTCGCCGGAAAAGCCCAAAAATGCAGAATTAGGGATTTCCAATTTAGCTCGATTTGAATTGTGAAAGGAACAGAAAGAAGAGGAGAAGGACTGAGGAGAAGAACCCTACTGTTCGTTGCCGTCGTTGCTGCCTAAGCTGGCCGGAATTCGACGAACACAGTCGGGTTCAACAGCTTCGATCTCCTCTGATTTGGTTCGCTTGCGTGATCCACGGGCTGGGCTAGAAAGGAGAGGAGGAGAGGGAGAGAACGGCGGTGATCTCGCCGCCAGGGGTGGCAGGAGACGGCGGAGCTGCGCTGGAGAAGGCAGAGACAGAGGGAGACGAGGGAGAAGAGAGAGAGAATCGGGGAGAAAGAGAGAAGGAAAAGAGAAGACAAATGGTTTGGGCCTTTCACCCCCAAACCGGACCAACACTTATAATTTAATACCCATACCAATTAACAACCCAACTCCACAAATAACACCTCAAAAATAATACCCGAATAAAAATTACCTTTTACTAGCTAAAATTTACCATTTTTACCGTCGTCATATTTTCCTCCTACGAATAATCCTCCGAGCATAACTGTCCCCGAAACCCCTCTAGGGACCAATTAAACTATAACTTCAATGACCGAGACGGTAAAATTCTTATTATAACCAAGCTAGTAAATAAGGTAAAAATTTACGGGTCGGGATGTGACAAGAGAGGTATATGGCAATTAACCAATAGCATGCCAAAACATGAGAAGTACAGATTGTCTGCCTACAGATAATATTTGCTGTAGCGGAGCTTGGATTCTATATGCAGAAGGCATGTATTTTAGCCTGGAATCAGATAGAGAATAACAAACTTAATTGATAATAATAATGAAATCTGTACTGTAAAAGCATCTCTTGTTAAAACCTCTCTTCTCTTTTGTCCTATGTTACCAGAAGGGTAGATCCCAAAATGGCCTGCATTGGCTTTTCTTCGTTTCCTTGTTATCTGAATTTGATCTCACCCCGAGTGCCATTTGACTTGCTTGATACCTAGCTAGTAGAGATCGAGGGTGCCCTTAGGTTTTGGGTACAATGGGAATATTGGATTAATTGATGGATTCAAAAGAATGTGTTTGGATTTTGGCAATATGGTTATATGGATATATATATATATATATATATATATATATATATATATATATACCAAAACGCGGAAGCAGATAATAAATAAAACATGCAAATAAAACATGATTTAATTGATTGATGAACTCAGAGTTACAGATGAATCATAAAACTGTTTAATGATGCAAGAGCAAGAGCTCTGCTTACAAGTATTTTACTGGAGAGAAGAACTCAGAAGAGAGGAGAAGAGAAGAAGAGAGAAAATTGAAGCCTGGACTAAATGAAGCCGGAGGCCTCTTTATATAGATTACAAAAAGTGATGAATAGTGAAAAGTTACTATTGGTGAATAGTAACTTGTCTGCCACTGAGTAACTATCGATGAATAGCAGATTGTCTGCCACGTGAATTACTGTTGATTTTCGGTGGAAAGTTGACTGAAATGGGCTTGACTGAAGTGGGCTTGACTGGAGTGGGCCTTGACTGAAGTGGTCTTGACTGAAGTGGGCTTCACTGGAGTGGGCTTGACCGGAATCAGTCAAATTCAGCATAAGGATCTTGACTGTCGTCATAGTCTGCCCATCGTTTTGGTTGACTGGGGGAACTGTGTGATGATGATTCTGACTGAGAATGTTCTTCATCATCATCTGTGGTTAGATTTGCTGCTTCTTGTAATAATTGTTTTGCTAGTGCTTTTAACTCGTCTGCTTTGGAGGATGATGAACTGGAGGCCTTCTTCTTCTGGGAAGAGGATTCTTCTGCCTTGGAGGGAGATGAACTGGAGATCTTCTTCTTCTGGGAAGAGGAAGGTGACTGGGCTGTCTTCTTGGAAGAAGATGGTGACTGAGGAGTTAACTGTGAGATTGGAGGGGCCGGCTGAATGGAAACCGGAGCTTTTGAACTTGAGGGAATGACTGTGAATTCTTCACTGAATTGTGTTAAGACTCTCTCGGGGTCGAATTTATCCCACCATTTTACGAGAGTTTGTCTTATAACCATGTATCCTTCAGGTTCAATGTTGTATTGCCATTTTAGGATCCAGGGAATTTTGTACTTGGCCATGAACTGAAGAGTGGGAGAAAATCGTTTCTCGTAATCTGAAAATGTCATAACTGTGGTGAATTTGGTGACTGCGTTCTGAAGTTGTGGAGGGAGAAGATCAAAGGAGCAACCATGGTCGTCCCACCAACCACAAAACCACATTGGGAACTGACGATTGAATCTTCTGTCGAAATTAAGGAACCATGAATGACTGAAGTCCTCGGTTTGATGGAGGAATATTTTGTCCCATGCTTCCATGTAATCAAAATAAGTAAATGATATTGTGTCTAGTGTGTGGGGTTTAGATGGAGGATCATTCCATTGGGCTAATGACAGTATTCGGATTATATAAAGGGAATGATATAATATCTTTGATTGGTCCTTTGGATCAAGGATTGGTTTAATGAAAATTGACTGTGTTTTATATAAGATGTCTTTGTAAAATGCTAATGGGGGTTTACCAGGAGGATAATGAGATGTTGGACCAAAATAATTTTTGACTAAAGAAACTGGGTTTTTTAGGTGACTCATATTGGGTTCAATGTAAAATAAGCCCTGCTCGAATCAGACAATATAAGGGGAGGATTTTTTGTAGGTAACTGGATGGTTAGATGAAGGGCTTGATTTGTAAGGGTCGAATTGGTTAACTAATGCTGACTGGTAACTAGGCACATTTGGACTGAGAGTGCTGCCAAGAGCACTAAAATGGTTAACTAAAGGAAGGGAAGAATGACCTGTGAAAGGAACTATGTCTGACTCAGGAGATTCTTTCTTGACTGATGTTGATTCTTTCTTCACTGTAGAGGAAGCTGTAACTTTTGATTTTCCGGGATTTCTCCCTTTGGATGAACTGGACATGATGTTGATGTTGTGGTACCCTGCAGAAATTCACGTGTTAAGAAATCGGGGATATGATTGTCACTACCTTTAATGAATGCAATTTCAAAATCAAAAATACTTAAAATTGCTTGCCAACGGGCAAAAATCTGTTTACTAGCAATATTTTGAACATCTTTTTCTAAAACATTTTTTTGCACTTTTACAGTCAACACGAACTAAAAATTTTTGATTTAGTAAATCATCTTGAAATTTACTGATACATAAAACAATTGATAGAATTTCTTTTTTAATAGTACTATAATTTGCTTGGGCTGGATTCCAGACTCCGGAATAAAACCGAACAATTTGCTCAGGATGATTAGGGGAAAGTTGTTGTTTAAGAATACCTCCATAACCTATTTCAGAGGCATCAGTTTCTACAATTTTATAGGAATCAGGAAGAGGGATTCCTAAACATGGTAAGGTTTTGACATGACTTTTAATCTCTTTAACTAAGGACGTATGTATTGAAGTCCATGGGGATGGATTCTTTTGTAATCTGTCGAATAGGGGCTTACAATGTTTTCTAAGGTTTTTATAGAAATCTGCTATATAGTTTAATGATCCTAGGAATCTTTGTAATTGGTTTTTATCTAGAATTACATCTGGAAATTTGTCAGCGAATTGTATTGCTCTATCAATAGGTTTTATTTGGAGATGATGAATGTTAAATCCAAGGAATCGAACATTGGTTTGGAATAATTTAATTTTCGAGGCAGAAATAACTAGACCATTATTCTTTATTATGGCAAAGAATTGGTGGAGGTGTTTCCAGTGTTGATCGATTGATTGAGAGTAAATTAGGACATCGTCAATGTAGACAATGGAGAAGTGACTGTAAGGATTGAATATATCGTTCATTATGTTTTGGAATTCGCTTCGTGCATTTTTTAATCCGAATGGCATAACATTCCATTCATAATGTCCGAAAGGCGTGACAAATGCAGTTTTGTATTTGTCAGCTTCACTAATTTGAATTTGCCAAAATCCTGATTTCATGTCAAATTTACTGAAGATAACGGATTTATTTAATCGGTTAATAAGATCTCGTTTGTTAGGAATGGGATACCTAATCCATTCTAAAACTGTATTAAGAGGTTTGTAATTTATAACTAGACGGGGGGTCCCTCGCTCAAGTTCAGCATTTTTCTGAACATAGAACGCTGGGCAGGACCAGGGAGATTTACTCGGGCGAATAATATTTTTGCTGAGTAAATCATTAATTTCGTTTTTACAAAATTCCATGATTTCGTGACTCATTTGAATTGGACGGGCTTTTGTGGGGATGTTTTTCTCATTAAATTCTTTGATGTAGGGTAATGAGACAATATGTTTTTTCCTGTGCCAAAAGGCAGTAGGAATATCAGAACATATTTCTTTGATTATTTTTTGTTCAAAAGTTTTAATCTTTTGCTGAAGAAAAGAGTCTTGGAGTTGATTTTCAATTCTTTTGAAATTAATTTCTTCTTGAAGAAAGGTTATTTGTTTAGTTTTTGCTTGAATGCAAGCGAGTGTTTTTGAAATATTATTTTCTTGAAATGCTTTTAAAGTATGGATTTCTGGGTTTGAAAGAAAAGTAAATTTAACTGGTTCATCAAAAGGGTAGGTAATAATACCATCATATTCAGTTTTAAAAGGGTAAATTAATGTTATGAAGGGTAGTCCTAAAATTACCTTATCAGTTAAGTTTTTTACCAAGACAAATGAAGTTTTGAAACAAACATTATTTTGGCAGATATGGGCTTTAGGGATTTCGTATTTAATATCCATTTTTGTTCCATTAGCTGATCGTAAAGATTCTTTTGTTTTCTCAAAATATTTGAAGGGTATTAAGCTTTCTTGGATGCAATTAAGATCCGCACCAGAGTCAATTAGGGCTGTTATTGTTATTTGGAAATCTTTTATTTTGAGTTGGACAGTTGTGTACCATTTTTTAAGTTGGATTTGGCGTATGGTATTAATAGTATTGTTTTCAGAGTTTTCAGCTTCATCATTATTTTCTGGGAAAGAATTTTCAAGTGGATCCTGTAATTTAAGAAATTGGTTATTTATTTTTAGTAAATTTAATTCTTGTTTGATTTCTTTATTGTCGTTTGTAAGTTCTAGATGTGTTTGTTGTAAAGCATGTATTTGACTTTTGATTGTTTTTACTTCGTGTTGGAGATCTTGGATTGTTATTTCTTTTTTACTAGTGGAGAATCTATCAAAAGTTGTAGTAAGGCTAATTTTTTGTGAGGGAGGATTAACTGTATTTTCTTGGGTAATTAATTTTTTTAATTTTTTAAGGTATTCTGCTTTAAGTTCAGGGTTGTCTATTTTACCTATTAAATCTATTAAGAGTTCTTCTTGTTCTTCTTGTTTGGAGAGAACATTTATTGATTTACAATTACAGGCATCCTTACACCCAAAAGTAATATCTGGGGAAGAATGTCCATTAGATTCAGAGGAAGAAGATTCCATCATTGTGATGTCATCTTCACTCATTTGATTCTCTGAATCAGTGTTTCGTAATTCTAAAGTTTGTATAAGTTTTTCTTTTTCTTCTTGACTAATTTTAAGTTGATTAATAGTGCTTTTAACTGGACAATTGTTTGCAAAGTGACCAGTTTTATTACATTTAAAACATTTAGTTTTACTTTTATCGAAAGGTTTACGTTTTAGGTGATTTGGTTTTTTAGACCAATTTTTGCGAAATTTGTTTTTAGAATAAAATTTGTTTGACTCAAAGTTATTTTTGTGGGGTGTGAATTTTCTTTTTGAATGGTAAGGAATAAATTTATTACTTGTCTTTTTTCTTCTTGAAGGCGGTAATGAAGGTAGACCATATTGTTCACAAAAATTTCCTAATTCGTATTTAGTTGTTTTCTTATCTGATTTCATTTGAGCATTTAATTTCATATCTATACACATTCTTAACCCTTCTTTTTGGATAACTGTAATTATGTTTCCATAAGTTAAAGAATCATAGTTTATGTGACCTGTTTCATTACTAAGAACTTGTCTGATTTTATGAGCAAATAATTTTGGAAGACCATTTATGAATTTTTCTTTCCAGAATGGTTGGTTACTATCGTCTCTAAGCATAACTCGTTAAATGAAAACATCTTTGTACCATTTGAAATCACTTAAGGTAGGACACCTAAGGTTACTGAGTTGATCATGAATTCTGGATGTGATGTGACTAGGGGTTCCGATGAAATGTTGAATAATTGTGTAAAATAAAGTATTAACAGCATCAGAAATTCCCATTCCTGTGCGTTCGTCGAAGATGGGAGTCCCATCTTCATCCCGTTTGACGGCATGTTTAATGGATGATCTAGAATCAGGAGTGAGATGTTTTTCCCACCAGGAATGAAGCATTCCTGTAAATCCTGTGGAAAGTATGTCAATAATTTCAGGCTGGGTGAAATTATGATTAGTGACATAGCTATTAGCTGTCATAGACATATGATGTAATTTATTTAGGATTTCTTGTTCTGATAAGTTATCAATGTTCCATTCATAAGTTTTATCGGAAGAAACTGAGAATTGATTATTAAATTGATTAGTGGGTTGTATATCTAATGGAAGAGGTCGTTCTGTCCAAGTTTTAAAAGGTCGTTTCTTTGAATGAATTATTCGATCTAGATTTAAAGTTTGAAACATTTGGTTTAAATCTTTAATTTGGCTGGTGTTATTGCTAGTGTTACTAGAATCACTTTCTGAAGAATCGGAAAAAGAGTTTTGTTGGGTATGAATTACAGCAATTCTACTGGGTTCAGGTGTTTCAGTTTTTAATTCTTTTAACATACGTTCAATCTTTTGAATTGAAGAAGTAGGATTTAGTGTAGGTTTATTTAAAGCACTAAAATGTACTAAAGGAGTTTCTGTTTTGGGTTGAGGTAAAATGTTAACTTTAGAAGATATGTTATCGACTTTTATTTCTATTTTGTCTAACTGAGCTCCTATGGTAATTAAACTTTGATTTGTATAATTATTTTGTTCAATAATTTTTTTAGTTTCGGGATTAATTTTTTTAGTTTTAGTATCTTCAACAGCAATCTTAAATGGAGATGCTGTGATTGGACTATTAAGATGATCAATTATTATTGTTTCAACAGGGGGATGACTAGAAAGGACTGAGCTAGTGGAAGTTTTCCATTTTGCTTTTGTTAATGTTTGAACAATTTTTGGATTATTTAATTGATCTATGAAGTCGAGAAAATAAATTTCTGATTTTGTTTCAAGCATAAATGTTTGCCAATGCTTAAATAATTGTTTTCGTTGAGTTATAAGGGGAAATTTCATCCTATAGAGATTTCGTCTAAGGAGGTTTTCTGGTAACTCAAGATTTTTATCTAATTTAGAATAATTAATTACGAAAGGTTTGGTGAGTGTGCTTAATTGAGGATTTAAAGGAGGAGTAACTAAGAAATCAGATGCAGTAGGAGAAGTTTGATCTTCATCTGTTATTGAATTGTTTTGAAGTTCGTTTTCTGTATAATTTGGGTAACTTACTTGTGAAGTAGTTTTGATGTTTTTAATTTTTAGTTTTTGCAATTCTTCTTCTAATTCTCTGATTCTAATATTTTTAATTTCTTTATCGAGATCAAAGTCTCGTCTAGACATTGAGTCAGCTGTAGTTGAACCAGCAAATGAATGTCTAGCAGTAGCAAAGGAATGTCGCGAGGAGTTTCCTACCTCTTGAATTCTTGGGTTTTGACTTATTCGAGAGTTTTGAAAATTAATTCTTACTGTGCCATCATTAAACTGTTGAATGCAGTCTAAATCAGAAAGATTTCGTTGTGCATTTGATGGTTGATTCTCACTAGTGAGAGACCATTCAGAGGGGAGATGGACATCTGACCATCTGATAGTGTGAGGGACAGTAATATTGGCGTTTTCTTGACTACTTTGAATCAAGAGAGTATGGTTTTTAGGACTTTTACTAATAGCTTGGAAATTCATGTTTGTGCCGGTGACTTTATAATGGATTCTATAAATTAAGGCTAATGGTTGAGTTCCTTCAAGGACATGGTAACCTGAAGTTTTAATGTTGAGAGTTAAAGCTTTTAAAATATGAGGATCACTGAGGCTTATAGTAAAATCTGGGTAGCAATTAAAATGAACTGGACCATTAAACAGACTTGATTCAATTAATCCAAGGGTACTATCATTAAAATCAGTAAATCTTGCATCTCTTAAACATAAAAGTATTGAGGCATTAAGACCTTTTCTTGTTAAAGGTTTGACACCAATTTGAACTAATCCAATATGTAGGAAATTATGACCATCTTTTTTATGTTTTTTAATTGATTCTGGACTAAAGAGTTGACAAGTTTCATGTTGTTTACTAAGTGCATAAACTTGTTCTACTGATTTAATGTGGTGTTCACTTTTAAATGAAGCAAGGCTCCATCTCTTCTTATAAATTTCATGATTAGGAATTCTGGGAATGTTCCAATCGTTTACGTCTATGTTATCGTTTGATTGATATTCTATTTGTTCTTCGTTAACTATATCTGGAATTCGATTAAGGGAGGATCTAGACGAACTAGAAGTGACTGAGTTGGATCTAAAGAGTCTACTCATTATGTGAGGAGGAGAGAGATCTGGACTTAAACTTAAAAGATAGCCGATTTTAGGAACCTAATCCTAAGACCCTCAGACTAAAACTTACCTCACACCGCTCACGCCGCATCCGCTCACGCCTCTCTTGGGACTTATTGTTTGGACCTGGACCTATTGTTTGGTGGAAGGAAAGAGCAATCTTAAGGAATTAAGAAAAAGAAAATAAAACCATAATCTTTGAAATTAAAGTACAGAAATCAAAACTCATCACAATAAGAAGTAAACAATATAAATCAACTCAAGATCCACTCCTAGGCGGTAGTCCGCCACCTGGGGATTGAGGAGATAAGGAAATTAAAAGCAGATATAAACTCCAGAGCCACACCTAGGCGGTAGTCCGCCACCTGGGGTTGGAGGGTTTTGATTAACTAATAAACTATATCAGGCTGTTTTGGCTCTGATACCAAAACACGGAAGAATTCAATGAAGAATTCACAGTCATTCCCTCGAGTTCAAAAGCTCCGGTTTCCATTCAGCCGGCCCCTCCAATCTCACAGTTAACTCCTCAGTCACCATCTTCTTCCAAGAAGACAGCCCAGTCACCTTCCTCTTCCCAGAAGAAGAAGATCTCCAGTTCATCTTCCTCCAAGGCAGAAGAATCCTCTTCCCAGAAGAAGAAGGCCTCCAGTTCATCATCCTCCAAAGCAGACGAGTTAAAGGCACTAGCAAAACAATTATTACAAGAAGCAGCAAATCTAACCACAGATGATGACGAAGAACATTCTCAGTCAGAATCATCATCACACAGTTCTCCCAGTCAACCAAAACGATGGGCAGACTATGACGACAGTCAAGATCCTTATGCTGAATTTGACTGATTCCAGTCAAGCCCGCTCCAGTGAAGCCCACTTCAGTCAAAACCACTTCAGTCAAGCCCACTCCTACAAAAAATCCTCCCCTTATATTGTCCGATTCGAGCAGGGCTTATTTTACATTGAACCCAATATGAGTCACCTAAAAAACCCAATTTCTTTAGTTAAAAATTATTTTGGTCCAACATCTCATTATCCTCCTGGTAAACCCCCATTAGCATTTTACAAAGACATCTTATATAAAACACAGTCAATTTTCATTAAACCAATCCTTGATCCAAAGGACCAATCAAAGATATTATATCATTCCCTTTATATAATCCGAATACTGTCATTAGCCCAATGGAATGATCCTCCATCTAAACCCCACACACTAGACACAATATCATTTACTTATTTTGATTACATGGAAGCATGAGACAAAATATTCCTCCATCAAACCGAGGACTTCAGTCATTCATGGTTCCTTAACTTCGACAGAAGATTCAATCGCCAGTTCCCAATGTGGTTTTGTGGTTGGTGGGACGACCATGGTTGCTCCTTTGATCTTCTCCCTCCACAACTTCAGAACGCAGTCACCAAATTCACCACAGTTATGACATTTTCAGATTACGAAAAACGGTTTTCTCCCACTCTTCAGTTCATGGCCAAGTACAAAATTCTCTGGATCCTAAAATGGTATATATATATATATATATATATATATATATATAAGAACCCTAACATTAATAAACACAACATACCCTTAATTAGCTACCATATTTTTTCGACTTTCCTTGCCTATATTGGGTTGGCCACACTCACATTTTCTTGCATGTAGTTTTAGATTAACTCTTACAGATGAGCTAATATCGTTTCTTAAAGTCTCTAGTTTGGATCATATTTTAGAATCTAGATGACTATATACAATGAATACGATATTCTTTTAACAACGAATATAACTTTTTGAACCTGAAGTGAAGATGCCAAGAACGTCTATCTGTTCTAATATTTCACACCATATTGATCAAGCAATATGAATGATGAATGTGTCCAAATCATGCTCTTTCTACAGACTTTGACATTTTGTTCTTTGGTAGCTACTTGTTTGATAGATTAATCCCCGCAAACCTCGTGACTTTTTTCACTCACAAGCAACTAATTTTGAGGTATCTAACTTCTGGTTTTCTGAAAACATAAAGCTGGTGTTTTAATTTTTCCCACAAGAACCCTAACATTGCCTCAAGATCTGCATCACATGACCCAATCTTAAGAAACCCAACTCACTATCCCGCTACATTTGCAAAATTTTAAGTAGTATAATGCTTTATATTGCTTGGAACAAAAGCCAGCATATATAGTATGAAAAATTAAGAATGCTAGTATAGACCAAGAGAGCAAATCCATGTTATGCCTACCCAATTGTCCAACACATGCAAAGATGCAAGATCTCCTTTGAAAAGGGGACACACCACAAATTTACAATCACAAATTCTCACATGTAACCACATGATGGGTATGGCATGCCATCACCATTATCACAGCAAATCACCAGAAAACCCCCCACATTCATTTCAACGAAAAGGACATTATTGATTGGTGATTCGTACAGCCCTAATTAATCCACCTTGCTTCCCTCTTTGTGAGGTTTGAAATGGAAAGAAAGAAGAAAAGAGAGAAACAAAATCATTGCCCAGCTTAAAATTCAAGTTCATGTGACATGAAAATGAGAAAAAGTCACAAACCCACTAAACAAAGGCACAAATGGGCATCTACAAGTCATAGTTAATTCATGAGGATATGGTTTTCCAAAACACCTATTCTTTGATTGTATATTTTTGGTTTGTGTTTAAAGAGGAAATAATGTCACATATCCCAAATATTGTACCCAATACCGTGTTATATGATGCTTCAGAGTTCAGAGTATTGATCGAAACAAAACAAAAGTAAGAGAAATAATGATCAACTGTGAAAGATTATATGAGAAAATCAACACAAACAGTTCAAAAAATAAAACCTATAAAACAGTTTTTACTTGTTAGTTTTATTAGCTCTCTTCCTTTCTATCTTGTATGACTGAAAATTATACAGCGCACCCGGGTGATCTCATCGTCCACTCACCCGTGCCCAGCGCCACCCGGCGATCTCACCGTTCAATTTCCGGGTACGCGGCACACCCAGGTGCACCGAATACGCTCTCCTTGTATGACATCCCTAGTGCCCTCTAGTACTCCTCTACCATTACGGATGACCTTCTCTCATTTTCTTCAAATAAAGAAACAAACAAAACAAAATTGAAAAAGTTACTGATAACTACCTTATATATAACCATACACCAGCCTTGTAGCTAGCCTAGCACTAGCAATATTCAAACACTTGTTTCCAACAAAACCCCCTACAGGTTGAAGCACCAAGACAAAACTTGCCATCATCTCAATGGCAGAGCTAGAGAACCCAATTGTGATGAACAAGACCGTCACATTCCTATCTTCTTTGGTTCAGAGAGTAGCTGAATCAAATGATCTGAATTCTCAGTTCCAAATACAGAAAGTCTCAGTCTTCCATGGTCTAACTAGACCTACAATTTCCATTCAGAGCTATCTAGAGAGGATCTTCAAGTATGCAAATTGCAGCCCTTCTTGCTTAATCGTTGCTTACGTTTATCTCGATCGGTTTACTCAGAAGCAGCCCTCCTTGCCTATCAATTCGTTCAACGTTCATCGGTTGCTGATCACTAGTGTCATGGTGGCTGCAAAATTCATGGATGATCTGTAAGTATCTGAACTTGAACTTGTTACATGCATTGTGTTCATGTAGTTTAGTTTTAGCTAGATTATGTTTTGTGCGTAAGTGTAGATTGAAAAACATGTATTTGATGGATTTATTCTCTGGATTGTGATCTGGGTTTATAGGTTCTTGCATGGTTTCAAATATTATTTGAACCTTTTGATGATCTCCTCAGATATTGAAGTTGATTCCTTGCTTACTATTTTAATTTTCAGAACAAGAACACATAAGTTTTTGTTTTAAATAATGTTTGATTATAATAAGTGCCTGTTGAGTCTCCAACAATGTTTTTTTCCAGAAAGTACAACCAACACCAGCCATGTGCTAATCTGGCTTTCCTAGATGTGGAGAGTCCACCAAGATGCACATCTTGACAAAACCTAACAAAATTTAATCAACTCTATATGAAATCAAAAATTAAAGTACATCATTTTTTGTTGATCCCCAAAATATGTTTTGTATAACTCAATTGGTTTCTAATTTTATTCATGGGATGTTTTACATTCAGGTACTACAACAATGCTTATTATGCTAAAGTTGGAGGGATCAGCACAACAGAGATGAATTTTCTTGAAGTGGATTTCCTATTTGGCTTGAGCTTCAACTTGAATGTGACCCCCACAACCTTCACCACCTACTGTTCCTACCTTCAAAGGGAAATGCTTATGTTGCAACCTCCTCTAGAGTCATCAATAGATTCTTCTCTTTGTTTGGAGAAATCACTAAAGATCCATTTGTGCTTTGATGAGGATGACACCTCACATAAGCAACAGCAACTTGCTGTTTAGCTTTACAGGGATAAGCTCTTCCATAAAAGTAGTTGATGTAGTGAGTTTTGTACTTTTCCAATATTTTGGGTTGGCAAAATGAACAATTAGGTTTCTGTTCACTTTTCTTTGTTGGTTTTGCTATTTGGGTTTTGTAATTGAGCTGTTTGGCATTGTATATAAAGATGGGTGTTGACAATTCCAGTCTGGAAAACAAAGCCTGTAATGATACTCTGTTCTTATACATAAATGTCTGGATTCTGTTAACTTTTGCATAGCGGTAGCTATGCATGCCAATGTGCTTAGATACTTTGATCACATTTTGGAAGGAAAATGAGTGGTGAGTGCATAAAGCTAGCTATAGTTTGGTGGCCAGATGGAATACCAAAAGAACAGTAGTGTGCAATAGAGGGCTATCTCATTGGAGGTACATCTGGTATTGACAGTTGGTTTTGTTGGACAGTTGTACTGATCCTGAGAGGTGAACAAGAAACATGTGCAATCATGGGGCAATTCCTAGTTGGACAGATAGATGGAGAAAAGAGAGTGAACTCTTTGGAGAAATAGTTGGAACATATGTAGAAAACTAGAAATGTGAGATATTTAGATTCAAACACTCTTAGTGCTCAAGCTAGTATATGTTTGTAAAGTACTTTAAGAGAAATGTTTGAAATGCACTCGAATAGTATCTTAATGATGAATGATAACATTATTAGAAGGAAATGCCAATTGTGTATTTTTTCAGCTCTAGGGAGCGATTCTCTGGTGTGTTTTATTATATGATGTGCAGTAATCGATGGACTTAGGAAAGTTTCTGATTCTTTTCTTTAAATGTGTAGACGATAAATCATGTCGAGAGTAGAGGAGGCATTTCTTTCTTTTGGGGCTGGTCCTATTGGAGTGCATTTCTACTAACTTGGTACTATACATTGGGTACTATACTTTTCTTCTGTATTGTTTATTCATGAGTTTGTCTACCTCAGTGAAGGATATTGCTACATATGTCATGCATTGAAGTCTGCATAATTTTAGTTTTCCAACATTGCGTATTGTGTCAGTTGATTAATGTATCATGGTCTCAATTATTGTGATACACTTGCTTAAAAGTATCTTATTACATTGATATTGAGGAGCACTAGTCTACTTTAAAGTTTGTGTATTCTTGAAAGTAAGCCACCAGCAAACAGTGTCTCAATCCAAGTACTTCGAAGATTGTGTATTCTTGCTTACTGGGGATGATTATTCTTCCATGAATGTATTTTGACAAGTGGAATGGTTGGAATTGTTAAGATTGAGCAAGAAATTAACAATTCAGGATTATGAGGAAGTTCTACGAGAACTTTTGTTTAACTTTCTTTTTCTTTCTTCAAAAAGTGATATCATTGTCATTATTCTGTTTTCTATATACAGGAGACATATCTACCATGCACATTTATTTGTTTCATTTGGACTCTAGAAAGAACAACAAGGGTTCTCAATCATTTTTGTTTTCTCGTACTGGTCGGGATTGCATAGAATAGTTTAAAGAAATTGAGGCAGCTATATATGACATATAATCTTTGATCCATTTTACTCTTGATACAATCTCCAGCATGGTTTAGGGGGGGAACCATGTTTGGAGGCCGCAGTCTATATATCTGATAACCAAACTGTGTTTTTGGAGCTTGTTGGGGATACTTTATGGTCCTGAGAAGAAGTGAAAATAGTCAAAGGTTAGGGAATGAAGGTATCGTTTTCTGAAAGTACATTATTGCATAATTAACTAATCAGCTAGCTTAGTAGTAAGAGTATTGAGTCAGCTGATGCTTGGAGGTAGTTTGGTACATGTAGCGAGAAATCAACTTTCTGTAGCACAACTGGAGCAATCAACTTTCAGTTCTTATTCATCTCCCTCTCCCGTCCCGTCCTCCGCCAAAATCCCACCCCAAGCTCCGCATCTCTCCACCGGCCACAATTATTCCCCAAATCAAAATCTTTTTCAGCTCCTCTAAACCACCACTACGGGGAAGAAGGACTTCTTGACGCCGAAGGCAATCACGAACCGAAAGCCAAGGGGCTCCAGAATCTCTGGTGGTAGATGTGCTAGAAGCAATTCCGGGACGAAATCGGCTTCAAGTGCCATGCCAATAGGCAACTGAACCAGTTCTACAGCACCAAAAACCTGCACATAAACATCACAGATTAAAGATTGACTAAGAAAGTCAAAACGTGAATTATATCAATTAGTAGGACAGTAACATAAGCGCTCAAAACTCTCTCTCTTTTTGTTCCTGTCACCCAAGACTTGGAATATTCACCTGGCCAAGATCATCTTCTTTTATGTTGGTGTGTAGATTACCAACATACAGCTGTCTAGCTCCACCAGAATTTGGACCTATCATCCCACCAACTCGACTAACCACAGAAGTTGACTGAACCAGATTCTTCTCAGCCTCTGAACCCAAGCACCGTTATTCTGCAGGGAAATACATATAGTTAGCATAAAATTACCAAATTATGTAGATGGAGAAGTTAAGAGTAAAGATACATGGAGAACATCAGATGAAAGTTCATAATGCATTAATTAAAATTGAATTCTGTACCTTCTATAAACAATATAATGTTAAATGAAACAGCACCATCAAGTTGTATGTATGGCAGTATCAAAGGACTAGTAGCAATTATCTGTAACATGTTCCAGTGAAAATATCACAAACATATAAAATAACTTTACCCCTAGCTAGAAACTGAAACACAGCCAAGTATCTACTTGAAAAGTCAGTCAAAACAAGATCATAAATGATGCCAGTCTTTTCCACTATAAGTCTAAATGAGAAAGCTTTGCAAATAAAACATGATTTATGGACCTAAAAAATTCAATTCGCTCAAGTTTCTTGATACAGAAACAAAAAAGACAAAGTATGTAAGTATCTCAGAATGTACACAGACTAACTGGCAGGTAACCATGCCAGAACACAAGGAAAACCATATAATTTCTTCCAGATCCGGTGATTACTAAAACTCCTTTAATCGGAACACCTTCTCTTGGCTTCCAGCTTTTACAGAAAACTCCTGTCCCCCTTGAATTAATTTCATACCATTACAAGGTACAACTCACAGTAAACAATACTGTGCAATGAAAATAAGGAATATAAGAATAATTGAAAACTTCTGGATGAGAGGGACTGAAAGCTGATAGAGTTAATAGAAACTAGAAAAATCTAAATGCACAAGTTTTTACCAATGGCTTCAATACCGGTTAACCCCAAACCGTTCTTGAACAATCTGACCGGAAAGTCTGTGCTTGTGAAGCTTAAATGGGGAATGGAGTACAAAGGTTTCCTTGTCTCTGTGGATTCCTCTATGAACTTGCAGCTTGCTAATACTGAAGAGTTTATCGATGGACAATTCACTGGAAATCTCGGAGAGATTTTGATCAGATGCAACAATGTTCTCTATCTTCGCGGGGTGCCAGAGGACGAAGAAATTGTTGATGCTCATCAGCAGCAGGATTGAGATGTGGACTTATATCTGTTGTTGCATATGCAGCTTAATTATTTTTTTTTTCTTAGTATTGGAGGTGAGTAATGTTCCGTCTGTAATATTATTTGGACCAGACATATTGTATAATGTATTCAAACGATAACTCGTTCATTTGATTAAAATACAGATCTTATTAAGAAGACTCGAGTGACATAAGTTTACTTTGAGAATCATAAACTCTAAGTTGGGAATATTACGTACATTGCAATTCGATCCTACCTCCTCCTTACTTTAAACAACTCTATTGATCTCAGATTACACACACTGAATTAGTAGCATCCCCATCCCAACTAGCACTCTAAATATTGTTATAACATTGAGAAGCTTAATTATGCGCAACCGGAACATGGGTTTTGACACGACCTAAGACGACGAACACAATGTTTATACTTCCTGCACATCTGATAGAGGAACCTCAGCACATAAGGGAGAGCAGCAGTGAACAATATGTAACGGAACTTGACAGACTCGTTCGGGGTCACAGCAAACACAGCGGAGCCGTAAGTCACAATCATAGAAAGTGTGGCAATCATGACCTCAAAATGGAAAGGAAACCTTTGAGTGAGCAACACAATGATGAAGATGGAACTCGAAAGAGCCAAGGTGTTTGATATCAAGAACACATAGAACGGCCCCATGTGAGTTGCGTAAATGGCTCTTCCTGCAGTATGACCATTGCTATTGTCTTGCCAAACACCTCCCGGGGGATTGACGCCGGCTTGGAAGGTAACCGCAGTGATGAGTGCCGCAACTACTAGCAGAACGTTACGTGCATCACCTGGTTTGTCGCTCTCCTTGTTATACTCGAAGCTCGTGAACCAGCTCCACCCAGATTTCCTTGGAGGGTTCTCTGCTGATTTTTCTGGTGGGCTAGCCATTGATATATCTTCTTTGAAAGCTATTGAGCAACGAAGAGAGGGATGGTTTTCTAGCTTAAATAGCTAGTTATTGCTTTGCCTATCATTTGTTTTTTTATTTTCTTTTTCTTAACTTCACCAGTCTAATATCGGATTCTATCCGTGTAGGCTCTACTGAACCCAGTCAACCTGTTGTTTCGTGGAGATTATGAAAAGCGACGAGGGAATCGAAACAAAGGAAGTAGCACCAAAAGAGATTAGAAAAGAAGAAGAAGATGGCCAAAATCATGATCATTGATTTAGTAACGAGTTTAGTAGACTTTGACCTGCTCAACAAATACATGTACAAGTCTACGGATCATCTTCCAGGAATCTAAACATGAACCTACCTGCAATGGGTGTTGAAATATGCAACGCGTTGATGTTACTGTCTTTTACTTAAACTATAGCACATATGCAAATTGCAAGGTATTTGTTCTACAAAAGTTGGAGTGCATTTATATAGAAGGAGAGATTTGAAAATCGTTGGCCCTATCAGCAAGCATCAGTTTTATGGCTCAAGTTTTCTTTTTCTGGCTCTACTAATAATAGGAAAAGAACACACAACACTATTTAGATGCCTTAATTTTCATATTTGTTAAGCAATGATTGTATTTCATTTCGATCATCTGAAAGTTTGCATAACTAATGTTGGGATATCAATCACACATCGGGAATATGAGACATTTCCTGTGAATTTACAAGGGTTTGTGTCACTCCATCTATAGCCAATTGGTTTTAGATGTGAACCCCAGACTACTTTATCATGGTATCAGAGTCAGGTTACCTACGTCCACATGTGAAGCTCAATGACCACACGCACTCCACGTCACCCAAATATTGTCCACGTGTTAGGCTTGAAAATTCACCAAAATTCACCACACGTGTGGAGGCGTGATGAGATATCAATCTCATATCGGGAATATGAGACTTTCAATGTGAGTTTATAAGGGTTTGAGTCACTTCATCCATAGTCAATTAGTTTTGGATGTGAACCCATACTACTTTATCAACTAATCTACTTATGGACTTAAAAATTGAAATGTAAAGATGTCAATCCGCACAAACAATCACATAGAATAGAGAAAGCAAAAGATTTTTTTTCTAGTAGAAGTGTCATGTTTGTGACTTTGTGTGTGTGTGTGTATATATATTCGATAAAGATCAACTACGTACAAAACAAGACTTTATTCCATTGTAGATCAACTATATCAAATTATACTTCTACAAAAAAAA
The DNA here is from genome assembly GCA_034370585.1 of Fragaria x ananassa. Lineage (NCBI taxonomy): Eukaryota > Viridiplantae > Streptophyta > Magnoliopsida > Rosales > Rosaceae > Fragaria > Fragaria x ananassa. Next base: position 9,295,510 of record CP139750.1, on the reverse strand, counting down.
AAACTATATCAAATTATAGTCCTAGCTCAGCAGAAAGAGGTAAAGCTAGCTAACATTCTCCCAAGGAGCACTGGAAAGTGACTAGCTAGTTCTGTTTGTCATTGCATGCGCAACAAAATTGACATTCTTCATATAGTTATGTGTGTGTTGTGTTACCATTCTAAGCTGAAAGCATTACATGCATGCTACAAGTATGACATGTATCATATGAGCATAACTGATCGACCAGGAAGCCATGAAATTTAATTTGCATGTCTTGCAGATCGATCTCACATGTTGTATATTCCACTTGATCTAATAACATAACCTTCTCTTCTGATTGTGAAGAAGATTGAACTCGAAATAGCAAGGTATTGGATATAAAGAAGACAGAAAATTGCACCTTGTGAGATGAGTAAATTTGCTTTTCCTGCAGTACTTTGATCGTTGTCATTGTCTTGTCAAACGCCTCCTTCAGGGTTGATTGATTGATGTCACCAAATACTTGCTTCACCGGTCATTTCCTATTCTATTCTTTTAACTAATCATCCCTGTGATTCTCATTCTATACGTTAGGCTCTACTGAAGCAGTCAACCAGAAATCATAAGATTCTGAAGAAGCAACAAGGAAAGTGGACTGGAAGTAGCTACAAAAGAAAATACAAAGGAAGAAGATGGCCAAAAATGATCATTATTTATTGTTTTGTTTATTTTTGTAAGAAACGAGAAATGAACCGAATCAGTTACAATCGATCTGCAGAGATTACTTCCTCAAGAATAGGAAAAGACTTCGGTGCGTTAACGCCAGAGATTACTTCCTCAAGAATAGGAAAAGACTTCGGTGTGTTAACGCATCCATGCGTTAACGCGTTGTAGACCTGTGATTGGCTGGTTGAGCTGGTCCACTATGGAGCTGCAACCGGTTGAATGGGTTTGGGGGAAACGGGCTACCTGCTCCTCAGGTCTTCTCCATCGTTTTGAATTCAAATTCAAAACAACACAACAACCCGCCCTCTCTCCTCTCTCTTGTTCTCTCCCCTTCGCACTCTTATCACTCTTATCTCTTTCAGTTCTTCTCATCCAAATTTGGTATCCATCGGAGCACTGAGAACAAAAGTGGTAGCAGATCTCGAGGAACCCCATAGAGAGATCAAGATTTCATATCTTTTCCCTTCTCCTCTATCTCGGATTTGCAACAGAGGTGAACATCGAATCCTTCTTATGAGTTTGTGGGTTTTCATTGATAGTATTCTGTGTTATGGGTAATGGGTCATATGCTCATATGAGTGTCTTGGGCGTATTCACAGGTCTACTATTACTACGAAGAAGGTTTAAATGTCCAACAGCGCAGAAGACGAAAAACATGTAGACTTTCTGGGCTATTGTTCTTATTTTGTTTTCTTTCTTCTTCACAAAACAATGCCATCAAATCCTGTCATGGAGGCTTCCGAGACCGCAGAGTCCATTCATCTTTCAGACGACACCGAAGAGGCCATTCATCTTTCCGACACCGAAGATAACGAAACTGACGAGCCTATTGACCTTGAAGTGTCTTGGGAGGATGTCTTAGACTACCGAAAGTTGACAATTGAAGATGTCATGGCTAAGACGTTCAAAACACTAGAGGAAGCCGAGAAATTCTATTATTCCTATGCGTTGGCAATTGGCTTCGGACCAAGGAGGGACACAAGAGGAGGATTGTTTGAGGGTAAAAAGTGGGTCTGCAACAAGTAAGGTTATCGAGATAAAAAGTGGTTCGATCGCGAAACTGATGGGAGCGGTCGTAATCGTCGGAAGTTGACAAGGCAAGGTTGCATGGCAAAGTTCAGAGTGAATTACATGGTAGATGAAGGCTATTACGCGGTGAGAGCCTTTGATGAAGATCATTCTCATCAGTGTGCAAACCCACGGCAAGCCGCCTTCATTCGTTCACACCGGAATGTCGACGAAGCAGCATTGGGCAATACAAACACAATGACCAAAGTTTCAATCCGACCATGTCATGCGTTTGAGTATATGGTGGAGCAATCGGGGGGGGGGGGGGTACATCACAGTTGGATTCACAAGGAAGGACTTATATAACAAGCTCGACCAACAACGACGCACCACCCCTTTTGAAAGTGATTCTGAAGGCGCTTTAAGCTACATGAGCGCACTTGCAGCAAAAGACCCCCACTTCTACTGCCGATTCAGTGTGGACGACGAAGATAGATTAGTCAACATATTTTGGCGAGACGGGAACTCATATGTTGATTATATGTGTTGGGGGGATGTGTTGGTATTCGATAGCACGTACAATACAAATGTTTACGGTAGGCCATTAGTTTTGTTTGTTGGGTCGAATAATCATCGGGGGAGTATCTTGTTTGGGGTTGGCATTCTCGGGGATGAGACTGCGGATACATATACTTGGTTGTTGAGTACATTCTTGGATTCAATGAATAAGGGGAAAAAGCCAACTGCTGTGATCACAGATGGGGCTGAGTCCATGCATATTGCGATTGGACGAGTCATGCCGAAAGCTAGGCACTGTCTTTGTAGCTGGCACCTCTCCAGAAACGACCATACAAACTTGAACTCGAAAGACGCAGAAAAAGCTTTTAACTGGTGCATGAATAAGTTTCAAACCGTACAGCATTTCGAGGAAATGTGGGAAGTTATGTTGCTAGAATTTGAGCTGCGCAACCACTTCTGGACCACCTGGATGTATGGGAGACGACAATTGTGGGCACAAGCATTTTTTAGAGATGTTCACATGGCCGGCATGAGAAGCACTCAGAGGAGTGAGAGCATGAATAATTTTGTCAAAGACACTCTTGGGGCCGGGAAGAAGAAAATGGTGGACATCGTTCCGCAGATGGACCGAGCACATATGAGACTGAGGAATAATCAAGTGAGGGATGATTTCAACACCATGAACTCCTTTCCTGTCATTGAGACTCACTTGGACGATCTGGAGGGACATGCAGCTTCCACTTACACATACGATGTGTACAAGTGAGTTAAGAAAGAGATAATGAAGGAGAAATTCTTGGTCACAAAAGGTTTCCAAGCTGCCGCTGAGGATGACCATTCAGTGCACAAAATGGCAAATTTCAAGCGACAACAATATGTGCACGAGGTTGTGTACTACCACGGGAGATTAACTACAGATGAAGAAGCCCTGGAAGAGGCGGTTCTCCCCCCAATCATGGTGTGTACTTGTAATATGTTTCAGTATAAGGGAGTCACATGCCGACACATGTTCATGTTGATGAAACAAGAAAACATGTCAAAAATTCTCAGGTCATTCATAATGAAAAGATGGACGCAGAACGCTGGGAGTGTGTGTGATATTGAATATCCAGATGGACAAAATATGGATAAAGAAGCATTGGAGGTCAGTAGGTTCGGTGCATTGATTGGTGATTGTAATCAGATGTGTTCTTATGCTTCAAAGACCACAAAAGGATATAGTATGTTGAAGAAGGAGATAGCCAGGCTGACCGCATTGATAGAAGGTCTCGTCAAAGATAGTGAGCAAGTGCACGTGTGTGACCCCCAGCCTGAGAGGACTGGCTGTGTTATACGAGATCCGGTCGTCGTTAAGAAGAAAGGCAACCAGAATCAGGAAACAGGGCGACGACCGATTACTTGTAGCTATTGCAAGGGAGCAGGCCACAATATCCAGTCATGTGGGGAAAGGAAGGAGAAAGAAAGGGAAGCAGCAGCGCAGCAAAGTGTGGGAGAAGACAACCCACCTTCTGTATCGACTCCTGCAAAGAAAGTTTATCATTGTGATAAGTGCAATGGGCCTGGCCACACAGCACGATCATGCAAAAACGCTCCGGCACCCAGTAACAGTGAGTAGCGACTGATGTACTTCTGATGTAATCGCTTTTGTAACGAGATACTTAACGAAGCGGCAACATTGTTCACGACATGAGACAGTTAAACAACGTGAATGTACTTTGAGAACAATGTAGAGTAATGAAAACCACTTCCCCAGAAAGCCTACACTCAAAACGGAAAGATATGTGTAAAAAAAGTAGGAAGTAGTTGACAACAACGTAGGCAGAACAACAACAATAGTAGACTTATTTCATCGCATTTTTCCAGGACATCTACCCTTCGAACAACAGAGAGTATGAAAGAACCGTAGACCCAATGCCGTATAATTGTTCACTTATTGTTAGGCGAACTGGGATGGCCTCACAAGACTGGAAGTCCAGGCGAGCCAGGCGACCTCACACCAAAGCAGGAACCCTAAGAGGTGGCGAGCCAACAATCAAGCCAAGACAGGTGGCGAACCAACATTCAAGCCAAGGCAAGAACCCTAAGGGGTGGCGAGCCAACAGTCAAGCCCAGGCAGGAACCCTAAGGGGTGGCGAGCCAACAATCAAGCCAAGGCAGAAACCCTAAGGGGTGGCGAGCCAACAGCCGCGCCAAAGCAGAAGCAGGTTACTTAACCCTAAGGGGTGACGACGTGACTTTTACCCTAAGGGGTGGCGAGGTTACTTAACCCTAAGGGGTGGCGAGACAACAATCAATCTAAGGCAGGAACCTTAAGGGGTGGCGAGCCAACATTCGCGCCAAGGCAGGAACCCTAAGGGGTGGCGAGCCAACATTCAAGCAAAGGCATAAGCATAAGGGATGACGAGCTAATATTCCGAAGCTCTAAGCCCAGGCGAGGCGAGATCCATTCATGGAGAGGATGAAGCAAGTCGCGGAGACCGCCTACATATAGACATGCGGAGTCTGTTCACATGTGTACACGTGGAGCCCGCTCTCAGACATGAACAAGCAATCCGCTCACAAGTGAACACGCGGAGTCCAGAGTGGCGGAGTCCGCTCACACGTGGCGGTTTGGGGGGAGTTCCAATGTGGGGACCGGCGGGGTTAAGCTACCAATTTTGGGGCAGAACCTATTTTCCAGAAAGCCCACGTTGTGCACGGACAATATAATGTAATACCTGTAGACCGGGGTTGTAACAAATGTAGCCCCATGGTCGCGCATAAAGTAGACCTCGTTCGGTTAACACGTGGCGGTTTGGGGTGAGTCCAGAGTGGGGACAGGTGGGCTTGGTTGCCACCTGCCCTATGAATTAATCTATTTTTCAGAAAGTTTACACTACGAACGGGAGAGTCATAGACGTTTGTCGTAAAGCATTTAACCCTTTCGTCACAGGAAACGTAAACCTCGTTCATCATATTTTTCCAGAAGGTCTACGACAGCGACGAGGCTGTCTAAGCGAATCTCGTAGATATGATGTCGTAACATAGTTGACCTACTGTTCAAACTTGGTATACGTAGAGTGAATGATCAGTAGGGTTGCTGACCGAGATCTAATACATCAATGGCTACTAGGAATGACTATCACATTTAACAGGGACCATGATCACTTAGAAACTTAAGGTCGGATACGGACCACGGTGATCGAGCACCAATCACTCACGTTGACGTAATACACATAATAGTAGGTTACCGTAGTTTGAACGAACAAATTAATTAATGATATACATATATCTCATATAGTAAGCAATAACTAATACTCGTCGGTAACAATCATGGTACGATAAAAATTTCGCATTCGACTTAGACCTGTCGTTTTAAAATTTAGTGTTTAGTGTTTAGGGTTTAGGGTTTGAGCCACATGACAAGGGAAAGGACAAGTGTCAGGGTTTATACCTCATATTGGAACACGTGGCGGTTTGGGGGGAGTTCAGAGTGGGGACAGGTGGGCTTGGTTGCCACCTGCCCTATGAATTAATCTATTTTCCAGAAAGTTTACACTACGAACGGGAGAGTCGTAGATGTTTGTCGTAAAGCATTTAACCCTTTCGTCGTGGGAAACGTAAACCTCGTTCATCACGTACATTTTTCCAGAAGGTCTACGACAGCGACGACGCTGTCTAAGCGAATCTCGTAGACATGATTTCGTAACATAGTTGACCTACTGTTCAAACTTGGTATACATAGAGTGAATGATCAGTAGGGTTGCTGACCGAGATCTAATACATCAATGGCTACTGGGAATGACTATCACATTTAACAGGGGCCATGATCACTTAGAAACTTTAGGTCGGATACAGACCACGGTGATCGAGCACCAATCACTCACGTTGACGTAATACACATTATAGTAGGTTACCGTAGCTTAAACGAACAAATTAATTAATGATATACATATATCTCATATAGTAAGCAATAACTAATACGCGTCGGTAACAATCATGGTACGATAAAAATTTCGCATTCGACTTGGACATGTCGTTTTAAAATTTAGTGTTTAGTGTTTAGGGTTTAGGGTTTAGGGTTTAGGGTTTAGGGTTTAGGGTTTGAGCCACATGACAAGAAAAAGGACAAGTGTCAAGGTTTATACCTCGTATTGGAACATGTTTGATTGTGTCCCCTGTTTGCTGTGTCGAGCTTCCTTATATAGCGATCGCAAGCAATTCGCAGAGACCTAATCACAACCCATTTCGGACTCAGCAATTAGAATTCCACAAGGATACGACCAGCTCGCGAGCCACGCGATCCATGCAACACGTGTCCAAAACACACCTCGCTTAGGTCTTGCTCACCGCCCTGCATCATCTCACTGTAGCGTCGTACACGAACTCGAACACTAAGCAATCTTATCCCGCAGGTACTATAGTCCATTTCCAACTCTACCTCGCCATGCACTGTAGAATCCCATACGAACTGGAACAAAGGATCCCGCGAGGACATCGAATCCCATGGGGTATCAAAATCCTTGGACAACTCCAACTCGCATGTTGCCAGACTTCGCCACCCTTTGTGGGCTTCGTATTAAAAAAGGGCCACAGGTACTGGCCCAAATGTTATCCAACACGTACCTCCAGTCTTGGACCAAAAATACCCACTGGGCTCAAACATTGCCCCTAGGCCTTGAGCTTAATCTACTTCGCAACGGATAAGCAAAAAGGCCTAAATGAGTCGTTTACGGGAATTCGTATTTCAAAAGGTGCTGACATTTCGGCATCATCGCCTCCCTTCATCATTACGATTGTTTGAAATTTAAAACGTGCTGACATTTCGGTCGTCATCGCGTCTCCTCATTAAGGCTACTGATTGAAAAGACGTTACGGTCCGTCTCCTTTATAAACCTCGATGCGGGTCCCCACATCTCACCATCGCTTTCCAACTAGCTAGCCTTTTCCTTTTCTTCTGCAACCAACCAAACTTCACCACCGGACTCACTCCGACCAGAAACAATGGCTGCCAAACCAATAGCTAACGACCCAAACCTTAACCTCACGGCGGCGAGCTCCTGGTCAACCAGCCTCGCTCACCGTTTTGCCAACAACCCTCCTCAAGGAACACCCATTTATTTCCTTGAAACAGGGGCAGCCCTGCTCGGTCTGACTACTTCACAATCTCCGTCCGCCGTTGATCTGAACCACTATACCGCCTCCTTGCGCCGACCAATCCTTACCCAACATCGCGAACCGGGGAACTTCGCCTCCTGGTTCCACCAAGCCCGCTCTCACATAAATATCCGAGTCGGGGAATGGCCGAGCGTCACCGCGGAGGACCAGGCATGGTATGCGGCCCGCCTCCAAACCGACCAAGCGATCTGGGAAGCAACTGGCATCAACGAAGCCATTGCCTTGAGCTTTTCACTGCCTCCTCACGCTGATCGAGCACCCATCGCTGTCACGGCCTGCTTATGGAACAGTGCCACCAACACCTTTGATTTCCCCTTCGGGCAAATGGGCATTTCTCTGCTGGACATCCTTGCCATCACCGGGCTGCCGATTCATGCAAAGCCATATGCGCCAGGTGACTTTACATCGACCGAGTTTACGCACTCCTGCAACCTAGGGGCCCGCCATGCCTTGAAAGGCTCGTATGGAGTATGGAGGAAGTTCTACATCGACCATGCAAAACAACACGAAGGAGGTATCGCTTTCCTTGAGTATTGGCTTGATAAATTCATATTCTGCAGCAGTGCTCACAAGCCTACAGGGAAATGGATAAAGCTGGCCGAGACACTCTACAATGGGATCGAAGTAGGGCTAGGGCAGCCCGTACTGGGCGCGCTCTACCGGACCCTGCACATGTTGTCCCTAAGGCCCTTCCATCTCTCTGCTGGCCCTCTGTGGATCCTGGATTTATGGACGCAGCTGTACTTCTTGCTCTTCTGGCGAGCCCCGCTAGAATTCCTGCCCGAGGACCAACTGCTTGGCTTCGCGGTATGCAGGAACACTACGAACCAGACTCCCCTGTCCTTCTTCGCCAGCCTCTCCATCCTGTACAACCAACTCGAACCGCCTCCTACCATAGACATGATGGTTCGCCGGCGCCATCCTGAAGTCTTATCAACGGGATTCTTCCCTCGCTCTGATTCGGACTGTGATGCTAAGACCGTCTTCATGAGAGCATCCTCATGCTGCGACCTTCAGCTCGCCGAGGACGAACAAGGCTTCGAGCTGTATGCCCCCAACCACTTCGCCAGACAACTTAGCTTCTTTCAAGGGATCCCCTATCCACTTTTCCATTCGGTGAACAAGTACACCTCCTGGAGGAAGATTGGCGAGTCCGACCGGGTCACCCCGCTACAGAACATTTTCCCTCTCACTCCTGACTTGCTGGAGATTGAGCCTTCGCTGGGTGTTGACCCCGCCTATCTCTCTTGGTGGCAATCCTTGTCCGACAACCATTGGGGGTTCCTAGATGATGTTGTCTTCACCACCATCTTTTATCCTCTATATGACACTCTGCCCGAGTTAGACCGCGTCATTCTTGACGCCCAGCGCGATCGTGAAGAGAGGGGTTCAAGGGCTGCGACGGGAACTAGGCTTGCACTCCCACCTGTTCCTGCTACTCGCTGCTCGTCGGGGATCGTCATTCGAGAACGTGATCCTGCACCCGAGGTATGCCACTAACTGTGTAAATTTCATACCGCCTTTACCACCTCGACAAAATGCTTCTTCCTAACTCTCCTGTCTACCTTTAGAGTCTGCCCCCCGCAGGAGAACTATTAGAAGACCTGAGGGTGTCGAAGACAAAGGAAAAGAACCTGCCCAAGAGGAACCCGCGGCGGACCATGACGGTGAGACTGCTCCCGTCGTTCCCCAACCAACGAGCGGCGAAAGCTCGTGGAAGCATCCTATCGAGGACGAAGAAGAGCTGCTAGAGGATGAATGATATCGGTGAGAGCACGCCTTGGTAAGCGACCCTTCTTCGAATCAAACTTCTTAAAGCCAACAAACAATTTGCTAACCTTGCCTTTGACAGGTTCGCCGCCGCATCCGACCTCGCCTCGCTGTCATTGAAGGAGCAACATCGATAGTTGAAGTCCCAGCCCCGGAACCAAACGTCGGGGATCAAACCATGGCCACCGAGGAAGTCGCCGTGCAACCCCCTTCTCCAACATAAGCTCCAGGCGAAACTGGCCCAACTCCAGAGCCTATCTCGGCTCCTGCTCAAGATGAAAATCTTGGCCAGTCCACCAAATTTCTGACTTTGCTGCCCCTTCGGCGGCTCCGCCAAAGGACTTCCAACCGGTGCTTGAGCTCTCTCCTCTACAACCAGACCCAGCGGCTCAGACCACCGAAGAACCGAAAGAACCGATAGTCCCTACTCAGTCTGAGGTCCCGTTGCCTGTTCTAGAGATTGAGGCAGTTGCTGAGGTTGAACCAACCACTCCGGCCCCAACGAGAATATCTGGCGAGGCGGCTTCTTCTTTGGCTACCCGGACTGCTCGTCTTCAGGCCCAGACTACCCCGCCTGCCGATCCAGAGCCCATTCGCCTAGCCCGGTCTTTCTTTCACAGGCTACTGCGCCAAGGTCCCCGCATGAACGTATTTGACTTGGTGGGGCACGCCCGCGAGGCCCATGAAGCTCTAATTAGGCACCTCGCTGGCAGCAACCCTGTTCTAGACCATGTGTTGGAACTCACTGACGCTGTCGAGCTGCAGGCTCGCCGAGTTCAAGACGTCGGTGCCCCGTCGGCTGCGCAAGTCCGCCAAGCCTTATACAATCAGATGGCAGCCCTTTTAGCCGAGCTTGGTGACGCTGAAATCCCTGAGGCATCATCAAAGAACCCATACACTGTCTATGCTCGGCAAGTGGAGGCCCTGGAGGCTCAGATAGCGGAGCTGCAAGCTCAGCTTGCTCAAGCTCGCCATAACTTGGCCCGAGCTGAAGAAGTAGAAACCCGCGTGCAGGCCGCGGAAGAGACCTAGAAAGCTTTAGACTCGGCTATTGCTGTTGCCGACGAAGCCTAAGCCCAAGCGAATGTTGAAGAGTTGGCCTTAGAAGGCCTTCTCATAGATTTGTATAGGGCTTCTAGGCGGGTTTAGGCCCGATCAATGCTTTGCCCCTTTTGTATGAACCTTTATAATAATAATATTATTAAATCAAATCTTTCCCGCTCTTTTAGTAGATCTGCTTCATCACATTTTCCAGAAAGTCTACGACAGCGGCGAGGCTTCAGGAGCAACATATCAACCCTGCTGTGCGGAGTGTAGATTTTCTGGCGAAATTTTATGATTGCGGAATTATCAAGATCCCACTCTTATAGATGTAGACCTCCTTCTTCATTTTAGTAGATGTCTATTCTTGTCAAGTAGACAGAAAGCTAAGTCCAGAACATCTATATTTTTCTATAAAATCCTACCGTCGGAGTATAGAGAAGCTTTAACAGAATAGTAAACCTCTGAATATTTTTCATTGTCTTGTCAAATTTGTCCATAGGCTTCATGATACACATCCTTACATTTTTTCAAAGTCCTGCCCAAGCTTGCTGACCTAATTCTAAGACTACACTCTACATTCAGATGAGTGTTGTTCCCACAAAATGACCTATATTCAGGGAAATGTGTTGCCCTAAATGACATAATCTCATGATGCCCCAAAAAAAAACGTACAACCTTGTCCTACCTGTTCTAACCACTGCGACGAACATCTGATGGACGCCTCTTCGTGGACAATCGGCGAGCTGGGTTCTTGACACTGCCCTTCTTCGATGGGGAAGAAAGTTGTTTCTTGACTTTACTCTCAATTGTGGGCCATAATTGGTTATATTTGTTCCTCACCAACTCAATCATCAACTTCATGCGAATAATGTGTGAGTCATACTGCATTTAACAACAGAGATTACCATTAGTGATACATCGACCAGAAAAATAAGAATCATCTAAGAAAGCAAACCTACCCCGGTCCACCATACTAATCCGAAGTGTTTCATGTGCATGATCACATATATAGCGCAATCATCACCATTTACTTGTATTGGACGGTAAGGCGGGTCGTAAAGTTCAAATTGTGCAAAGAGCCCCTTCTTGAACTTGAATTCCATATCCCCGGCAGCAAAGTCCAATACTTAAAGCTGCACAATCAATCTATTACAAAGGCACAGAAAAACTAAAAACTTGAGAGGGGGAGTACAAAGTTCAGCAAAGTTCAATACTCACAATAGTTTTGCATATTTCCGAACGAGTGTGGAATCTAAGTGGGAGGCTATCCCATATTTCGCCCCTTCCAAGATCAAGACGCAACAACAATAGGAACCAGTGGCTTTGGTTGTAATTTACTGGTATGAACAACTGCGTGGAGGGTGACACATATGGGGACACACATGTAAGAATCCAAGGAATCTAAGGAGTGTTTTGTTTTTTCAGAAAGGCTACACTTCTCGCAATAAAATGTTTGTAAGAGAAGCAGACATTTTTCCAGAACGTCTACATTGTTAACGGAAGGAAGAATATAAGAGATGTAGATACTTTTTCAAATTGAGTAGAAGGTCTACACCTCTTACGTAAGAGTGAATGTTAAAGAAGGGGCCGTTAAAGAACGTCAGACACTTTTGTAATGAATAACTTAATTTGATAAACGAATAGGATAGGTGGTAAGAATTACCTTGTCATTGTACAATTGTTTTCTGGAGGGATCTCATACCCAAACTCCTTTTCGATGGAAAACCCGTAAGAAGACCTTCGCTTACCCCCTCCAAATGACTTTGTATCTTTTGAGCAAAGCAAGTATCCAAGAAGTGTGACCTCGGAGTTTTATCTCTCTCATTTTGTTCTTGGTTAAGATAGTTCGAAAACATGTTGATGACATCATCCACAACCCATTGGTTTGGTTGTAGTGTCTTAATATGTTTTCTAGTAGCCCATATGTCACCGGTTGTGCTGAGCACAATCTTCTCGACAAGTTCTTGGGCCGAGCATGGGTCGCATACGTTTGTAACTACGCCTTTGTCAATCACATCTCCGTCACCATAGACACGAAATGAGCCAATATTAATCCTTCTATTCTTCCCCTCAAAGGGATTAGGTTTAGGGATATCTTTTTTCTCGGGGCTCACAATCGACGTCGAGTCCGAGAGGATGACCATGACTTTCTTTTTCGGCGGTGACCGGTCCAAATCTACCGGTACCTATAACAAAACAATATAATAACGGTCAATACTTGAGAAAAATAAACAAATATACTACCATTACCATAACCTCCCCCATAACCAAGTGCTATACATGTCCAAACAACACCAAATCACCAACCATAACCAAGTGCTTTCAATGACCATAACCATAACCTGGCCAGGACACTATTCACACAACCACAACCATAAACAAGTGCTTTCAATGCACTTGTTTATGACATTTCCGCACACCACCACCACCACAACAATATTGCTTTCGGGGGTTGTCACATACTCACATTACACGTACCAACAACAAAGTGGCCTTATGGATTTCAACATTGTTCAAGGGGTTCCATTGTTCCAACACATTACACTAATTACACAAAGGAATAAAAGAGAGGGTCCATAAAAGAGCAATAATTTGTAAAAGAAATGAAAAACAGAAAACCAGAGCCATCCTTTACAGCCTCTCTACCATGTCATACCTCTTTCTTTTTCCCTCTCCCTTTTGCCTTTGATGGACCTGCTGCACCCATGGAGTCGAGCCTACTAATGATGGCAGCAAACCTTGCCCCATTTCTGCCCCTATGTTGCGCACTTGGTCTTCCAATCGACCGACTCTACCCATCGCCAAATCGAACTCCTGCCTACTAACCCCGGGTGCAACATCGTCTGTGCGCACACGCCCCCCAACCTTCTTCCAACCAACCCGCAAGTCAAGCATACCCCCCAACTGATTGATGTATTTCAATACTCTGCCTACTTCTTTGTCCCCCCATGTCTCAATTGGGTACAAAGGCCTATCGACAAAGTGTTTCTCATGACTAACACAATCAAAATGGAAGAGCTCAAGAAACAATAGGCAGCCGCTGCAAAATTTCCCACTTGTCTTTGCACCGTTTTCCCTTTGATGAAATTCAGAAATGCCGGCCATCAACGAATCGAAAACATACTCAGCCCAATTCTTCGAAGCACAGTCCGCGGGGTTTCTCGCACAAAGCAGCCACTTCTTGGGAATAGAAAGGCTAGCGGTTGGGGAAATGATGGTGCTCATGGTGAAAAAAATAAACAGTCACTTGAATTTGTCATCCACCAATTGCGTCTCTTTCAAGTACGCCTCGACCTTGGCGAGTTGGATCTTGTGGTCAGGCCCTGCCATCTCATTTGCAGTGGCCTCCAACTCCGTATAATCTTTCACATGCCCCTCAAAGACAACCGGGGATCCTCCATTCTTCAAACCCATCACATTCTCCACATCATTGGCTGAGAGTGGAAGCTTGGTCCCATGCGAAGTTATACTTTTATCTGAGGCGATAGTGGCATCGACTATGAGCCTGAGAATGGAAAGGTGCTTCTTAGTAATAGCCAACTTCAAGAGAGGGCCAAAACCGAGCTCCCTGCAAGCAGCTAACTTCTCGTCATTGAACTCTCCGATCAAACTCTTGAACCGATGCGGAGATGTGCGAGTGTCTACCTTGTAGACAGCTGGCGCACTTCCCTCGGAATAAGAAGCTGACGAGTAACCCTCTTTATCAGGGTGGACGTAATTTGCCTTCTCTTCCGGCGAAAGTTCCTTCCATTTCTGAGATAGGCTCAACTTGAAGTCATGAACTTGGTTCTTCGGCACATTCCCTGACTTTAGGTGTAGGTTCCTGTATTATACACAAATAGGACATAAACACTGAGTAAACAAATATACTACCCCCATTGGTAACCAAATTCAGAATTCAAAATTCAAGGGATTTCAGGAATTTCAGGCCGGGATTTCATACTTACACGTAGTTGAAGAAACTCAGTTGTTTCCCGGTGACTTTATTCCTCTTCCGGAAGACCACACGGTCGCCAACCACTTGCCCTTTCGCATCATCAAAATGATCTTCTCCCTCTTCACGGTGATCTTCATTATCCTCCTCGTCTTCGTCTCCTTCCTGTATTGGTTGACACACGTCGCCCCCTCGTTCTGACCCTGTCTTGGGAATCGGGCCCTCTTCCAGTGAAGATACAGGTCCACGCTGGGAATCGTTCATGCGCACAGCCTCAGACGACGATCCGGGAACAGAGGCAGAGGCATCTACACCATCAGTTGGCGATGGTCGAGCCCTCTTCGATGGATTGGAGGTGTCATCCGTTTCGGTAGAAGAGGCCGATTTATCAAGCCTCTGACTCCGCCGGCTAGGAAAGGCCGGGTTTTGGGCGCGGATCTTCGATCTAGCCATGACTAATGACTAATGTGGATTTAAAATTGGGGAATAAAGGTTTTTCGAGAGAGAGAGAGAAGGTCCTGAGAGAGAGGGTTTAGGGGTTGGTTTCTAGTAGTTTAGGAGAATTTCAATTTGGGAATTGGGAATTAGGGTTTTGGGTCGAGAGAATGGGCAGAGAGGGAGAGAGAGAGGGAGCGGAACAGTGCTTTGACATTGAGATTTGAATTGTGACCAACCGGGTAGAGAAGGTCATCACGTGGCATGGAAACCGAAAGCAAAAGGTCACTGTGGGGCGAGAAACCGGAAGCAGGGTGTCATGTGGTTAACGCATGGATACGTTAACGCACCGAAGGTGACCCCTCGAGAATAGGTGGAGTTGAAAAGAAATAAACGTTACAAGGTTGAGACGCTAACGCCCAAAGAGCCAACTTTTGGGCAGCTTCATTACCTTCACGAAAGATGTGAGTGAAGGAACAACCTGGTAATTGAATAAACAAGTCAGCCACATCTTCATAACTCTGTCCTAGTTGCAGATGATCAGATGACCACGACGGTGATGAGACTGCCTGCACCAGCTGAACTGACTCCGTCTCAAACTTGACAGGGGAGAGACCATGATCAAGTACAAAGCGGCAAGCTATAAGCCCAGCAATGGCTTCGATGTGCGCTGGAGACGAAACATGAGCAATACTACAGGTCGTCCCAGAATGAAAGTTACCATGCCAATCTCTAACTACTATCCCTACACCACCCGACATTGTGTTGGGATCAAAAGCTCCATCTAAGCAAACACTGAACCACCCAGGTGGAGGCCTCTTCCAAATACTGGAACGCATGCGATATAGTTTGGGAACAGCAACTTTGGTTCTCAAATGATTATCTAACCAAACTTGTGCACCGAGTAAAAATTCTTGAGGGAGACATTGTGTACCATGCCATAGCTGATCATTACGTGCCCTGAAAATGAACCAAAATAACACTAACAACTTGTTCAACCGAGGAGTTGATAAATGCTTCATCATATGGAATCGAAACTCCAGATTCTGACACAAAGGAGGAGGATCTGGAACTAGAGCTGCTTCATCTTTGGTCAGTCTTTCATATGAAGCAAAGAGTTCAGCGAATTTTGACCTGCTCAACAAAAATATATTTCCAAGTCTACAGACCTTCCAGAAATCTAAACACCTCCCCCACAATGCGTTAAAATATGCAACGCATTGATGTTACGCTGCAGAAATGTCCTATTTGTACATTATTGAGTGCTTAGAGCAAAACAAGCTAACGTTGTCCATAACAAAACAAAAACAAAAACAAAAAAAGCAAAAAAAAAAAAAAAACACAGCTGCCTGACTGCATCTGTTTGGTCTAGTACATATAAAAGAGAGATATTTCTTAACCTGCATTTTAAGCAGATTTTAAGGTGCTTAGTGAAAGAGAGGAGCAAATAAGAAAGATTTGACGCACTAGACATTTTTCTCCACGGTTTTGTTTGGGCACAAGTATCTTGTATCTACAAACTTCATAGATTGTAGTGCACTTCTCACCATCACTATAACTAAAATGGTTAAAAGAATCCGAATAACTCAGTCTGGAAAGGAGGGGTTTAACAACTGCAACAACAACACATAAATAACTGGAGTTCGGCACTACACAAGCTCACATTACAAGCACAATAGAGGAATGCACAGAATGAGTTGAAAATATCATCACATGTCCAAAATCTTAACTGCATTGTTCACTTAAGAGCTAACCTTCCAATTCAACGATTATAAATAAGACTAATGCAATCCGGGTTTCAGCTTACAATAAACGTACTAAGATAACGTAACAGTAGGTGGCATATAGTTTTGCAGTCTCACTTGGCCGGATTATCTTCACAACTTGTCCACTCTTAGGCCCATAATATTGTGAACCCTATAAATAAGACTAATGCAAATTCCGGTTTTCAGCTTCCAATAAAAGGTACTTAGATAACGTAACGGTAGGTGACATATCGTCCTGCAGTCTCACTTGGCCGGATTATCTTCACAACTTGTCCACGCTTAAGCCCGTAATATCTGGCAATTGGATCAATAAGCTGAATTCGAGGAAGCTGAACACCATCCACCGAAAATGAAAATGAATCAGGAATCAGGAATCAGTTTGGTAACCACGGATAAGAAAACTAAGATGTGTTTGAAACATTCCACTCTTGAAGAAGATCAACGGTATGTTAAGATTTTTGGAGGATGCAAAGATAAATAAAGCATGACTACCAACAAAATATGCATACCCAAAACAATTAAATCATTTACTACAGAATTAAAACATAATGTATATATGCATCTAATTCCAGGCATTTGTTATTATTTAAAGGCATAATTGGCAATTTGCTACCCTAACTTTCATCTTGGTGTCCTAACTTTCATTTCAGCCAATTTTCTATCCTAGCTTTTCATAATTAGCCACTTTGCTACCCTAACTATTAAATCTGACAATTTGCTACCCTTCCATCAAATTTGCTACTTTAGGCTTTCAAGATTAACCAATTTACTAATCAAAATTTCAATATCGACCAACTTTAACCTTCGATTTTCAGAATTAATTCATGTTTGGATGAAGAAATGAACAAAATAAAATGACAAAAATGTAGCAAGTTGGCTAATTATGAAAAGTTAGGGTAGTAAATTGGTTGAAATGAAAGTTAGGGTAACAAATTGACACTAAAATGAAAGGTAGAGTAGCAATTTGGCTAAAAAGACTTATTTAAATCAGGCATTTTGCAGGACTGACCTGTGTTTCTTTCACAGTGTACCTCTCCAGCAAAGTCTTCTTTTCCTCATTTGTAAGAACCCGATGCTCAGGAACTAGAACATGTTCTTTAATATTCACCAATAATTCTGCCTCCTGGACCAACAGACCCATGAGAAAACAAAATCTTTTAATTGTGAGAACACACAGATTAGCCGATACATTGATAGGTGAGATCAATATATAAACAAAAGTTATGTGATTGCACCAGCATCAGTTGAAGATGTTGTGCCAACAACTTTAAAAAAAATAAAAAAATAAAAATCAAACAGTGCAATCTAATCCTCAGAGTAAGATTAGTTGTTTCTCTTTGAAGAGAGTCAAATTGAAGTGACTGTTATTTTGTTCTCCCAATGTGCAAATACCACACAGATATGCAACAATAGTAACAGGAACATCTTTCTTGGGGGAAACCCAAGACAAGCCTTGTTGAAGTTTGATGCTATTGTCAGTTGGGCATCTCTAGACTAGCATTCTCACATAACCATATGCATCCAATTACACTTTTAAATGTTAGAATGACAGTAGTAAGTGCATTCAATCACATTACTCGTCAAAAATTATTTAGCACCAAGTTTCTGGTACCTTACATTCTATATGTAAGGTAATAGACTGTCATGACAATCACAATACTACAAAAACAGAATTTCATTCTTACAAAAATTAAACTATGAAACTTCACCTGGAAAATCTCCAAGTGGTACTTTGAACCCATCTCACTAATGGAGGTCTTTGCAAAAGGAGTCAGATTCTGTTGAGCAAACAATATTGCTCTTATCACATTCTCCTGATTCATGCATGTGATGTAACTCTTCATTGTCTTGACCCCAACTTTTGGTTCATCATGGAAAAACACATAAATCTGGTACACAACAACAACCATCAGTTTAGAACCCAAACAACAACACTACTTCAAACAACACTAAACACCAACAATACCTGATCAGACTCGGACAAGGGAAGAGAAGTCTTCTGCGAAAGAAAACAAGGAGAGAATGGTTTGAACACCTTAAAAGGAGGTATAAGAGTGGGCCTGGGTAGAAAAGCCCAAACAAAAAGGACTACATAGACTCTACACGCCTCGGATATTTGTGATAATAAGAGAAGGCACATGTTTGATTTTGTAGAAATCCTCTCCTCCTTCCTCAGCCCTCCTGCAGAATCTGCTGGGCATCTCGGAACTCGTTAATTCCTTGAGGGTAGTAACATCCTGAAGCCCATCTGGAATTGCCCGCAATTCAGAGCACCACTCAATGCTCAATCTGTGAAGACGAGGCATGGCTTCTTTCTCAACCCTCCACTCCTTGAGAGACCACAAATAAGAAAGGGTAAGAAATTCCAGATGAGGAAAGCCTCCTTGGGAGAAAACTATTGTTTCTGACTTGAAAGACCAAAAACCAAGGTAAAGCACCCTTAACTTTGGCAGCTTCTCCAGTATTTCTATCTGGTCACCCTTCAGTTCTGTTCTTTTCAGTATTATCTTGGTGAGGTGTGGATAGCCCCGGAGCTGTTCCGGTAACTCTGACATTTTCCCGCCCAGTCGCAGCTTGTATAAATGAGGACACCTTAATACTATGTCTATTGGTATATGTACATCCTCCTCACTATGGCCGATCGTCAGAGATAGCGACCGAAGATGCTCATATGTTATACTTTCTGTCTTTTCCAACTGACTAGATCGTGATGCAATTATGCCTAATTTTTTCAGATTGGGTAGCCGAACAAGATCATTCAAATTACAATTTTCAATTCTAACATTGACCAACGTCTGCAAATTGCACAGCTTTGCAAATGACAGTTTCCGACCGCTTACAGTGTGCTCCTTAGGTAAATATAAATGCCTCAGTTGCTCCATATTCAAAAATACATTTGTGATTTTGATCTTCACATAGCCACGCAGATCTAGAGTCTGCAAAAGTATCAGCTTATATACAGATGATGACAATGCACGAAATATGCTCAACCTCAGACTTAGAAACCTCAGGTGGACAAGGTTCCCAATCGTCTTCGGTAACTTGAATTTTGTGTATATATTTTCGAACTTCAAGACTCTAAGCAATCTGAAGTCGTTGAATACTGAACTTATAACTCTTTTGCTCAACCTACTCAATTGCTCTAATGTGGGGGTATTTACTTTACTCAAAAACTCTAAGTATCTAATGTGGCTAAATTCCATCCTTACCGCTGAACTCACATTCAGATTTGTTGTCCAGATAAAGGACAAGTCTTCGAACCTTATTACCAGTTAGTCTTCGACCCATAGAAAAGTCAACAACATCGAGGAAGTTCTCCTCTTTTGCCTTTTGCAAGCACAAGTCTCGCATAAGATCATGGAGACGACAAGTTTTCACGTTCCCAGTTAAATAATCATAATTTACAACTTGAACCATAGATCTTTCCACCAGTTCAGTGAGACAATCATATGCTACATCTTCCATTATTTCTATTGTAGAAGTTATAAACCCTTCTGCAATCCATAATTGGGTCAATCTTTTGACCGGTATCTCATGATCCTCAGGAAACTGGGCCAAGTATAGAAAGCAGAGTTTTAACTGAGATGGTAAATCATCATAACTCAATGCCAATACACCCGACACAGTACCATACTCCTGACCTGAGATTTCTCTTTCAGGGACTCCTCTCATTATGTACTTGTCAACATTTCGAAGAACTGCTTTCCACTCCTCAACTTTATCTCGTCTAGTTAGAAGACCAGCGAGCACACTGATAGCTAATGGCAAACCTGAGCAATGCTCAAGCATCTTCTGTCCTAATTCTCTTTTTTTTGCATATTCTGGGAAAGAAATCAAATCATTACTTTAGTTGCTTATTGTTTTGCCAAGTAATAGTTCATCAGCATAATTAAAACCAAGTATCCGGACTCAGTAAGAGAAAGATATCGACTGACAGGTGCTATTTTGATGTAACAAAAAAAATATATATTGATGTAACTGGTTCTATTATGTGTAATTGTGTATAGCTATAGCCAAAAAAAATAAAAAGCCCGGTCGATACTCATATTAGGTTTGAAATGAAAAACTGTTTACCAGAAGCTAGAAATGTATAGATAGAAGTATAGTTTGGGGCAAAAAAAGAAAATAGACATACCTGTTTCATCTCTTCCAGATATCGCAATCTTTTCAAATAGTTCCCAGCTTTGTTTTTCATCAAGAGGTCGAGGTTGGTGGAGATGAACAGTTCCAGATTCAAGCAAGGCAACTTCTTTCTTGCGAGTGGTGAGTAGTATCCGGCTCTCTGTTTCCTGATTGATTGGGAAGCCAGCTTTTGTCGAATCCCAAGCCTCTAGAGTCCATATGTCTTCAAGGACCACCAGACATCTCTTTTCTCGTTGGATTCTACAGACCTTCTCTGCTATTTCATCCTTTTTCATTTTGGAAATGTGTTTCCTTTCCTCTGTTGTTGGGGAAGTGAGTTTAACTAAAATATCTTCCAGCACATCCTTCCCTTCCCATTGTTGAGATATACACAACCAAGCAAAACAATATAAATGACGCTTAACTTCATTTTGAAGAAAAACTTGTTTTGCAAGAGTGGTTTTCCCGGAGCCCCCCATCCCCCAAATAGAAACAACAAGGTGACGCTTTCCTTCTCTCACCAACTCTGTCACCAGCTTATCAGTGCTTTCCTTCAGCCCAACAATATGACTTTCAACTTCATGACCATAAGTTAGCCTTCGATCTCGTTGCCTCTTAAAAGCTGAAGCAACACTTTCACTCCCGCTTGTCTGCCGTATGTTGTAACTTTGCAAACTCGACCTCAGATGAGAAAGTTTAGACAGAATATCCTCAATTTCGAACCCAATCTTGTATCGATGAACTCCTTCTTCGAAGATGCAGGCAAACCTTTTGAGAACCATCTTCACTGTACCACCTCTACTTCTGATAGCCACCTTCAAGGCGAAAGATTCAATGACATCCTCCAAGTCATAAGCAGCATCTCTGATAAGCTTAACACAAATGCGTACTAGTTCTTCATCATGTTGCCTCGTATCTGCGTCTTTTAGAAATCCCCGGATCAAATGTAGCTCAATCTGCGCAAGCTCAATTTGGTAGCCGACACCACTCAAAAATTTTGCTTGCTGAATGATGAACTCTCCGAGGGGCTTGATCCCTTCGGTCACAATTGTAACAACACCTTCAGCCATAATTCCGATATTTGACAAAAGAGAACAACGGAACCAGCAGCGTCTGGTTTGTGTTTATTTTTTAGTATGAATTTTTTTTTTTGTGAGCACTAGATATATATGTGAAATTTTTTCTGTTTCTATATGAAGTCTGGTAAACCAAGTGTCCACCCTTGGCATATTCTTTAACTAACTTGATTACTAATATTATCCTTAGTGTGGTATGAACATTGGCCTAAAGCCAAAGGATCAAAAAGGAAAAGAATTCGAAACCCAACGAAAAGCAAAGCTAAAGCAACCAAAGCACCACCACCATTCCAAGCAAAGTTATATTCCAAAGAAATCATCAGGAGGTATGAGGATAGCAGGACGGGGATACATAGACAGGGATATCACACATCCAAACTTATTGTCAAATTATTCCGGCAGTCAATGACTACTGTCAAGTGTAAAACACTAAAACCTAATGGTAATGATTATATAAATCTTCAATATATATTTCTAGCATGGAGTTATAAAGCCCTGCATATATATATATATATATATATATATATATATATACACATTTTTGAAAAGACTCACGTCACATACTTCTACTGAACTCTCAACTTAACCTTTTGGTATTCCTGAATCATAAATAAATTTACAAACTGTAAAAATAGATTGATGTAAAATAGTAAAAGCAACAACACTAATGGAAGAATCACCTCTGCTGGCAAATGAAGTGTACCAGACCACCAGACAGCCTGCTCACACCAAAATGCACTTGCACATTTTCCCTCACTACATATGACCAAAAAAAAAAAAAACCCCATTATTCTGGATAACACTTTCATGAATCAATTAAGTAAACCAAATCACAGTGGGAGAAAATACACAGCAAACCTCAAAACATAACCATTCATACCATCAACAAAGGAGAAAACAGCAAGCCTAACAGCATATTATTACATTACTGGTTTCCCCTATACAAAAGAAAAGCAAACACAAGATGCTACAACAGTGGTCACATAGAATAGAAAAACAGAACAGCAAGCTAATACCACGAAAAGTGGGGGAACTAGGTGTTACATACAAATTGTGATCACTTGCAAAAGGCGGTATGATGGAATAGCCAATAGATGCTTGGCCCTTGGAACCGTAATTCCATACTCCTGAAGTCAACTCGCTTCGCTTCCGCGCGAGCCATCTCGGCTCGCTTTCTCGTAAGTTACCTCACCTTGCTTCCGCGCAAGTTATCTTGGCTCGCTTCTGCGCGAGCTACATCGCCTCGCTTCCGCGCGAGGCCTTTTCCTTTTGCTCATGGATTTGAATGAAATGTCTCTCGGGTGGAGTACTTCTCGGGCAGTAGAGTAACATAACTTTTAGTAATCTTCCCACAGACGGCGCCAAATGTTTCTGCATAAACCGGGAGGGCCATGCGGAATCACTGTGGAACACTAATATGAACGATAATGAGCAAGACAAGGACATATAGTGGTTCACCATGCCTCGGGGGACATGGCTACGTCCACTTACAAATCAACTGTCATGGCCAATAGGCCTTTGGTGTTACAAGTGCATACATCCATCCCGCCCGGGTGGAGTAGGGGAGGGAGAGGGAGCATAATATACATTCATTCTATATATAGTGAGGGTGGATCTGGGAGTTCAATCTCTATCTACATAGGGGGAGCCTTCCTTTTATAGATAAGGAAAGCTTCCTCTTATTATACATTACCGATGTGGGACTAACTAGGAATTTATCTTATGATGGTGCCTTCTTGTGGAGCTTGGAGAATCACCTTCTCGATGTGGTACCGATGATCTTTCACCATGGCGAGGTAGCCTGGACGTCGGTCTATAAGTTTCATGACTGGTCTATGGGCAGGGGAGGTAGTTTACTGACTACCAACTACACCTTGTGACAAGCCTTCATTCGTTTAGTGAATCCTTGGAGATCAAGTGGAGCAATGCAAGGAATGTAATCTCCCAAGTTAGGGGCCACTCATAATCGCAAGCCTTCTAGAATCACAGACTTGAAACCCCTCTCACTAAATTCATCACCCATGTATTTCTTCCCAAACACCATCCTGCAAGTCATGTCTAAACTAAGAGACGACACCTTGGAGCTCAGATCAACTGAAACACGTTGTTCCTTGGCTGCAGACTCTCAAATAGAATCCACCATGAGGGTGACCTCTTCTTTCCTCATTGACTTGAAGGAGTTGATTTTGTGGTTGCTAAGTAACTCGAGAGTGCACATCTTGCGCATGTCACGCCAGTAAGACCCATACTCAGCAAAAGTCAAGTTCCTTTGGCCATAAGACATGTGCTTTGCACCTTCGGCAGGTGGCCTGCTCGCAAACACAAGGTCGTGGGTTTTGAGGAACAGCTCAGCTGCTCGAGGGGAGGAGACAACAACGACAGGCACAAGGCCTAACCGCATGTACATGATGTCACTGTACTTTCGGGCCAGTTGGTGCAGATCTTTGTGAGGGAACTTCCCTAGAAAGTGGAGGCTTCCGAAAATAGGAAACCCTCTCGGACCAGGAGGCAACATCTTCTTGCTTCTCCATGTCCAGGGTTGCAGGTAAGCAAGTGCAAGCAATCCAAGCATCACCCAAATTAAAGCCATAACTCAAATGTTGAGCTAGCTAGGAGTCAGTATACAAGTGTTTGGTGTGTCATGTGTAGTGGATACTGCATGAAATGCTAGCTTTGTTTAAATAGACTCTGTATAAGATTATAGGCCTTTTTAAGGAAATGGTTGAAATTCAACATGTGCTGTGTTTGTTCAATTCAATTATATTCTTGCTGAACACTCCTAGCCGCAACACACAATGCTGATATAATATCCATACAAGGATAAAGGGTTTCTTTTGCAGCCACGAAAGTTGTAGTAGCCACAATAAAGAAATCGTTGTCTTCCGGAGTATCCAACGACTAAGGGATGGATAGACTGTGCAGCCAAGTTGTACTTGTCTTTCTAGTATCCAAGAGCAAAATGAAGAGCAGAAAACGGAAACAAACACAGATACATAGAAAATGAAGAGACAAAGTCTTTAGTGGGAGAGTCACCTTCGTGTTCGTCATCCTCCCCCTCTGCTTGAATTATCCGGCTCCTTCTGTAGTTACACATTTTCTCAAAGACAACAAAGCTTCTGGCGGTGAGACGGATATGAACGGAGGAAAGCATCGGCGTTTCGAAATTGTTGACGTCATTGAATTCCTATCGTCTTGTTTTTGTGAATATGGTCGTCTCCGGCACTGGTTAGGGTTTTGGGCTAATTCAAGGTTTGACGGCTGGAACAGTTCTGTGATCCCAAACTTCTGAATTTATTTGACAGAAAAAATGTTGTAATTTATAATTTTATCATTTTTTAAATCGAAAATGTTAAGAACAATACATGACAAACGGTCCACTTTTAATTTTGGTGTTAGTTTTAAAATAATCAAAATGGTACATGATGTTTAAAACCCGGCACAATAACACCGTTAACTTTTTATAATTTCTCATTTTTCAAATGGTGGTTTCGGGTTTTCTCCATTCTCTCTTTCTTTTTATATTATGTTTTTCTTTTTCTTTTTTTCTATTTATAAACCTTTTAATCTTATAAACTCAGATCATATATTCTCAAAGATTTTGTTGTTTTCCCCTTGCCTGGTTTTTTTGCTTACTATTCGTTGTGTTTGTAAGTTATTGAGTTTGGTTTTAATGAAAGACTCTTATTCATCAAAAAGAAAAAAAAAACAAAACTTTGTTGCTCGACTCAATTCAAATAAAACTAGAACATAGTTTTTTCACTCTAAGTTTCCTTATATTGCTCGTCCCAACTCACCAATATATATTCAAACTTTTTCTTCCATAACTTACCAAATCAAATCATCTTCCAACTTCCTCTTATAGCCCTATCTCAATCATCATTTTTGTGTATGTTGGGTTTGAACGGGAACGAAAAAGAGAGACGTACAACAATATTTTTTCTTTTCTTATTTCTCTCTCCTTATTAATTATTAATTTAATTATTAATTTTAATAATTTATTATTGCTAAATTAAGGAGTGACGGCTTTGCCCCTTAAAATTTAACGGAAAACACGTTAGATAACGAATAATGTAACGGTATGTACATATTTTTAGTTAAGATTACAAGTTCAATACGATTGTTTTGGAACTTGAAACACAAATTTTCTCTTTTTTTAATGGACCATATATTTGTGCTTAACCACCCTTACATAGTTACATATGATTTGCAAGGTGCAACCACAGGTCATAGCTCACCAACAGTTTTTGCCTTCATATATATATATATATGACATTTCTACTAATAGATTCTTTATATATATATATATATATATGAGGGATGAGAGATTACACCAACTTTTCGATCACAAAATCACATCTTCATAGTTCAATATGTAGTTCTATATGAGTAGATCACTTCTGCAAATTTTCAGAAATTTTGGTGATCGTTAAGGCATTCAAAACTACGATTTATAATTATAAGCATGAACGGTTCAGATTTGGAAGATTTGATTCGTTCATTGATTTAATCTTGTTTGACACATTAATGATCACCAAATTGGCTCAAAATTTGCAGAATTGAGCTATGAACAGTGGAGATTCAAAAATATAATTGAAAAGTTGGTGTAATCTCTCATCCTCATGTGTCAAAAAAGAAAATCCCTTAATGGAATGACCATGTGTGTATATATATCTATATATATATATATACACACACATTCAAAAGGTAGGGATTTTCTTAATTCACTACCAGAAGAAAGGCTTTAGCCGACGAAAATAAAAAAAACCAGGCCGACGAATTTTTTTTCGTCGGCTAATTTAAAATTTTCGTCGGCTATGGTCAACTTTAGGTGACGAAATTAATATTTCGTCGGCTGAATAATTTTTTTCGTCGACTATAGTCTGTGAACTTTAGCCGACGAGATTACTAAAAGTTTAGCCGACGAAATTTTTAAAAGTTTAGCCGACGAACTTTTTAAACTTTACCCGATGAAATTTTTAAAAGTTTAGCCAACGAAATATTATAATTTCGTCGGCTAAAGTGCCTTATATTTGCAGACTTTAGCCGACGAAAAAAAAAACCAGGCCGACGAATATCGTCTGTTTTTTTTAATGTATTTTTTTTCATTTAGCCGACGAAATACACTATAATTCGTCGGCTAAGATGGTTTTTGCCGACGAATAACCTAATATTTCGTCGGCTATAGTTATTTTTTTATTTTTTAATTACATACTATAACCGACGAATACGTTAGGGTATTCGTCGGCTAAACCCTAAAATTTTTCTATTACCTACTATAGCCCTATATTTGGTGGTTATTTTGCGTAAAATTTTTATACGACTTGTTGCGTGTCATCGGTTTAAAACTATTTTCAGTTGGAGGTCCGGCCAAAATACGTAATTTAGACGGTCGAACGACCTTTTCCGTGTGTTTAGGGGTTTGACTTACGAGATTGACCATCCGGATCGAGCCCTTATCTTTTTCGGATCAAGTTGAATTTTTTCGCATACATGTATTTTATCATGATGGTCAGATCTGACGGTCGGATTTCTGTTTCTCAAGTTTGATCATCACAATCACAACATGCATACTAATGTTGTATAACTTGTTTACCAAGTGTTATGTAAATGTTCCGTTTCAAAAATAAACTATACGTAAAACCTTCAAACACCAAAAAGTAATGAAATAAGATATGACGAGAATGTTGAAATACATCCATGGTTGAAAAATCACACTATTCCGGTAAATATTCGGTGCCAATAGTTGCGGTCAATGCAATTTTTCATTTTTTCCCCCTATGAGGAGCCCTATAATCGGTGGTTATATATTTTACGTAAAATTTTTATACGACTTGTTGCGTGTCATCGGTTTAAAACTATTTTCAGTTGGAGGTCCGGCCAAAATACGTAATTTAGACGGTCGAACGACCTTTTCCGTGCATTTAGGGGTTTGACTTACGAGATTGATCGTCCGGATCGAGCCCTTATTCTTTTCGGATCAAGTTGAATTTTTTCTCATACATGTATTTTATCATGATGATCAGATCTGACGGTTGGATTTCTGTTTCTCAAGTTTGATCATCACAATCACAACATGCCAAATGTATAAAAATACTTTTAGCCGACGAATTTCAAAGGTTTAGCCGACGAATTTATAAAGTTTAGCCGACGAGTTTAGAAGGTTTAGCCGACGAAATTGGTATCTTTAGTCGACGAAATTTTCAAAGGACTTTAGCCGACGAAAATATATGAAAAGTCGTCGGCTAAAGTCGAAAAATTTTCAAAATTTTCAACCAAAATATTTTGGCGGTTAACCAAAATTTTCAAAGGACTTTAGCTGACGAAAATATATGAAAAGTCGTCGGCTAAAGTCGAAAAATTTTCAAAATTTTCAACCAAAATTTTTTGGCTGTCAACCAAAATTTTCAAAAGAGTTTAGCCAACGAAAATAAAGAATTTCGTCGGCTAAAGTTCTTTATATAGCCGAAGATATCGATGGATGGTAAGAAGTCTATTATCTGCCAGATTTTCTTCACGGCCTAGCTCTGCCGTCAAGCCACCGGAGACCGTCACACTTGTCCCAAAAGTTTCGCCGTCGTCCCTACTTCATTGCTGGATAGGTGGTGCATCGAGTGGCGCCGCCGTGAGGGATAAATCGAGCTCCAAAACTCTGCCGGTTCGGATTCGGTGTCGATCGAATTTCTCCTTCCTTAGATCACCATTTGGTGAGTTCTATATATGGATAAGTTGAGTTTGATTAGTACTACATTCTCCTAGAATTTGGTAGCTCGATTCGGTGTGTGTGAAGAGAATCGAAGATTTGAAGTTTTTAGGTTTAAAATTGAGGATTTTTATATTTCCAGTCGATTGACCTGTTTAGGCTTAGAATTGAGCTTCGACTTCTTCTAGAAAGTTGTTCGAAATGTTGAGAGGAAGATTCTGTCAAATTTTGGTCGTGATTGGAGGTGGCCGAAAGTTTCTGCAGTTTTTTTTTCAAAACCCAGCAACTTTAGCCGACGATATTTAAACACTATATTCGTCGGCTATAGTATTTTTTTAATTTTTTTTTATAAGGTTTAGCCGACGAAATATAGTATATTTCATCGGCTTTAGTTATTTTTAAAATTTTTTTATAAGGTTTAGCCGACGAAATATAGTAAATTTCGTCGGCTATAGTTATTTTTTAATTTTTTATAAGGTTTAGCCGACGAAATATTTTATATTTCGTCGGCTATAGTTATTTTTTAATTATTTATTACACACTTCAGCCGACGAAATATACTAAATTTCGTCGGGTATAGTTATTTTTTAATTATTTATTACGCACTTTAGCCGACGAATATTTCGTCGGTTAAAGTCTGGGAAAAAAACTGACGACATGTTTTTCGTCGGCTAACTGTGGGACTATAGCCGACGAAAAAAGAAATTTCGTCAGCTAAAGTCATCACAGACGGCATTTTCCCGACGACACTATAGCCGACGAAGGTGATCAAGTTTTAGATCATATTTTCTCATCTTAACCGTTCACATTGTAGGTATATATAAGTAGATCATCTTTACAAATTTTCAGCCAAATTGATAATCGTTAAGGCATTCAAAGATGTGATTTAGAACTAAAAACATGTACGGTTCAGGTTGAACAGTTTTAATTCGTTCATTGATTTAATTTATTTTCAATAGCTTAAGGATCTCCAAATTAGCTAAAAATTTGTAGAGATGATCTACTCATGTATACTTACAATGTGAAAGGTTAAGATGAGAAAATATGATCGAAAAATGGGTCAAATTAAGAAAATATGTACTTTTTGAATAAATAAGAATGTTTGTATCTGAAAAGACACACACACACAAATATATATATATATATATATATATATATATACAGAGCCCTTCCACTAAGGGATTTTTTTTCGACATATATGAGGGATGAGAGATTACACCAATTTTCGATCACAAAATCACATCTCCACCGTTCAATATGTAGTTCTATATGAGTAGATCACATCTGCAAATTTTTTGAAATTTTGGTGATCGTTAAGGCATTCAAAACTACGATTTATAATTATACGCATGAACGGTTCAGGTTTGGCAGATTTGGTTCATTCATTGATTTAATCTTGTTCGACACCTTAACGATCACCAAATTGGCTGAAAATTTGCAGAATTGATCTATATATAAGGACTAACAAACTGAAAGGTGGAGATTCAAAAATATAATCGAAAAGTTAGTGTAATTCCTCATCCCTCATATATGTCAAAAAAAATGATCCTTTAGTAGAATGACCCTATATATATATATATATATATATATATATATATATATAGCAGTATAATCGAACTTCTAATCTTACATAATCTTAACTCAATTTGTTCTCATCTCACCCACTTGAGTTAACCCCCAAAGAGCTGTTAAGCAATCCCCTGAACAAATCTCCACTCTTCTCAACATAATTTGTACATATGGGAGTGGTTCTAACGGAGGACCACAAAGTTGAGGACTAATGGAAGATTTTTCCGTTTCAACTCGTTTTTTATCACATATTCATATCTTAACCGTTTAGTTTGTAAATATATACGAGTAGATCATCTCTACATATTTTCATCCAAATTGAAAATCGTTAAAGCATTCATAAATGTGATTTACTGATTATAAACTTGAACGGCTCAGGTTTAATAGATTTAGATCGTCCACTGATTTCATTTAGTTCGATTTCTTAACGATCATCAATTTGGTTGAAAATTTGTAAAAATGATCTACAAACGGTTGAGATAGAAAAATATGATTAGAAATTAGATATAATAAACCATTAATAGAAAAGTCCTTATTTGAACCCCTCCCTGGTACATATAGCACTCCACTTTTCACAATTAAAATCTTTCTATTTTTCCTTCAATCAAACAAACAACTCAAACACTGCGACTAGTTTTTCTTATCTCAAACTCACTATCCCAATTTTTCACCATTAAAGTCTTTCCATCTTTTGGTCAGTATCTCACATAATATCCATAATACATAGTTTTACGTCATCTAAATTAAACCTAGTCAGATGATGCTACATAACCCTGTCGTTCCGATAACCACCTTTTCAAACAGCTCAGCTTTGGTTACAGAGCAGATTACCGAACAAAATTAGGATACCAACTATTTGATGCCACACGAATACGTGAGTGTATCAACTCTCAAGTATCAACAAGCTACCTGGTTCAACATCCACAAGAGCATATGCATTCAAGAGAAAACAGAACCACAGTTGGAGAATCCCATGCATTGCGGTGCTGGGTGTTAAGTGAAAGGGTGAAATATCGTTTAGGATGACACCGGAAAAATGAACTGACCAACAGGAAAAGAGAAAAAAAATCAAAGCAATCCCCAACTACGTTTCATGTAGCCATTCCTTGGTAAATGATCAACTTGTTTAGGACCTAATAACATACACAATGCCAACCAATTAACACTCGTTACTTGGTTCTAAATGACAACTTTTCCAGGCACAAGGTTCTTAATTACCATTCGAAAACAGCAAGGCTTAGTCACGGTCGATCAACTTCAGGATATGAAATCATGATGAAATTAATATGCACATGCCTAGTGAAGTGCTTAACTGCAGTTTAACACCCAGGATGAGGCGGTAGGCGGGGATGCCTGGTTCTTCATTCCCTGGTTTAACTTCCACTTACAGCCCAGGTAGCTCCAGATATATTATTATAGATGTTACCAACACAGAGCAGGCAGCTAAACTTTACAAGCAGATAACTTTATATGGTCCTACGGTAATTTCATGTCAAGTCTGCACTGAATGACGCATTCTACATTTCAAAAAAAAAAATGACGCATTCTAAAACTCAACAGAAACTTTGATGGTCATCATCATAATATGATAAGTAACCATGGAGGCATGGAACTAGAAATATGTTTCCAGGATATATATCAAGTACATATCGTTATCCAAATTGATATTTGATGAAATGTGAATGTGTGTTTCCGTACATTCCTATAAACACTTGGTTGATCAGATTCTCCTAAAACACAGGCCAAATTCCAAGGCAATGATCAGAAACATTTACCATTTAATTCCCATATCAAACAATCGAAAGTATGGAGGATTGACTTGCTTTAAAATTCATGAGGAATACCAAGTAGAGCATCAAACAAAAAGCTTAACAAAGATGTCCAATAATACAACATAATAATTCTCAGCCCAACTTCCATATACCAATAGTTCTAATGCAAAAAAAGAAACAAATCAGGACAAAGAACTTCAAGATCAAACGTCTAAAGTTGCTATGCATTAAACTGAGATACGAACAGACCAACTATTCTACATAACTTTCAGTACTACAAAGATTAAGCTACAATCATCCAAAAGGGCTAAAGTGACCACATTCTCCTATCACATAAAAAGTGGTGTGAAAGCAAGTTAAACACAAACTTACAAACTAGCAGACTCACATATCTCTTGATCATTAAGACCGAACCGCATCTGCTGCTACGACAGGAAGCTCACTCAACCTTGAGACACCGGCACAAGACCTCCCCAAAACTCTTGAAATTCAGCAAACACAACACAAACCCATTGGGGGAAAACTCTTTCATCCGATCACCAACACGGCCCCATCAGATCATCTACGCCTCAGGCGACGGCATTCTCTTGGCCGCCTTCTTCTTCTTCTCCGAAAGAGCCTTTGCAAAAGCATCCACAATCCGCTGCTGCGACTCCAATATCATCTCAGTCCTCTTCATCTCCATCTCCATCCGCATAGTCTCAATCTCCCTGGCCATCTCAATCTTCGTCTGCTCCGTCCTCACAAACCCATCTCCCAACACCTTAATCGCCGACACCATCTCTGCCACGGGGTCCCTCTCCCTCTTCCCCAACCCCCCACCACCTCTCCCCCCTACATTATTATTGCACTCCCTCATCACCTTAGCAGTAGCATAACTCGTCCCCGGGTGCGAATTCATCCCGAATTTGGGATCCATCTTCGGATAAACCTTATTCCCAGGCTGAGCTATACTAACCCCAGTCGGAATCCGAATCCGAAACCCTCCATTACCACCACCAACACTGCTCCCACCACCACTCCCACCAATCCCAACTCCATTCCTATACATCTTACTCATACTCTTCATATTCGAACCGTATCTCAGCTCCTCATACAGCTCCTGGTCCTGATCCTCCTCCTCATCGTTCTCCTCATCCTCGCCGTCGTCGCCGGGACTATCCGAGTTCTCGTTCTTCATCGCCGCCGGGCCTTTCTCCATGGCGTCCATGCGCTTGAAGTGGACCCAGGAGGAGGTGAATCTGGCCAAGGGCATGGACCTAGCGCGCTGGATCTCGGTGCGGTAGCGCTTGCGGAGCTTCTCCATCTTGTGGCGGCACTGGACGGCGGTCTTGGCGGGGGAGGCGGCGGGGCAGCGGCGGGAGACGGCGTCGGCGACGTCCTGCCAGTGCGTGGCCTTGAGGTTGCCGCGGCGGAGGGAGTACCACTTGTCGCGGTAGGAGTCGATGAGGGCGACGGTGTCGTCGTGGGACCAGCACGGCGGCGGGAGGCGGCGGGAGGTGGAGGGCGGCGGCGGGGCGGAGGAGGAGGAGGGAGGGGCGGGGAGGGCGAGGGGGACGGCGTGAGGGGGGTCGGAGAGGAGGAGAGGAGAGCCGTCGTGGGGAGAGGAGGGAGGAGAGGAAGCCATGGCTTAGATGATATCAATTTGGGGATTAAGGGATTGGAGGAGTTTAAGAGGGAGGGGTGCGTAGGATAAGAGGAGGGCGGAGAGGATAAGGGGTGGGGTGGTTTGGTGGGCAAGGGTGGGTGGAGGAGTGTGCGGCTGATTTAGAGATCTAAGAGCGGTGGATGTGGGGGAGGATAGGGTACGGGGAGGTCCACCAATGGGTGGAGGGGCGTGAAAGGCACCGCCCAGGGAGGGGGGTGGGTGGTTATGAGGTGGTTAGGGTGGTGATTGGGCATGGTGGTAAGTGGGCTTAGGTTGGGTTTGTTTGGGTTTTTGGGTTAAACAAGGGAGGAGACAGGAGGTGGTGGGCGTGGCGGTACTAACACAAAGAAAGTGGGAGAGAGGGAAGTGCTTTGAGTTTTGTTTTTTAGCTGTGTGTGTTAATGGGAGATGTGAAAGAGTTTCACTTCCAGAAGATGAATGGAGGGAGAGAGTGGGTTAAG
The DNA here is from genome assembly GCA_034370585.1 of Fragaria x ananassa. Lineage (NCBI taxonomy): Eukaryota > Viridiplantae > Streptophyta > Magnoliopsida > Rosales > Rosaceae > Fragaria > Fragaria x ananassa. Next base: position 9,261,842 of record CP139750.1, on the reverse strand, counting down.
AACTTATGAAGTTATGATCACATGGTGCGGGGGACAGTGGTGGAACCTTCATTATGAGTTTCCACTTCAGTAAGGTAATCGGAGAAGAAATATACAGCTTCATCGTTTTGTTTTTTTTTGGGATAAAATTCTTAACTCAAATGTTACGATTAGTTTTACGTGAGTCGAATTCACAATCTTTTAAAAGGGATATATTGTTTTGTTTTTTTGTTTTTATTTTTTTAAAAGAAGAAGTTTCTTCTTCTTTTTTTTTTAGGCAGAATGTATACAATTGGCACTAAATTAATTTCGCATGGATCTAAAACCTCAATTTCTCAATTTCTTTTTGGGGCTAAATACCTCCAATCTCTACATACGAAGTGAAATAAAGCAAATATACATAGTGAAGTGGAAGAAGAAGCAATAGCGTTAAGAGCAGCAAAGGGAAGTGTATTTCTCAAGGTTTCAGGGGAAGCACTTTGATGCCTGAGGCCAGTGTGGGATCGACCACGAAGTTTGCTTCTCTAGGAACATACTTATTGAAGCTGATATCGTGAAAGTGAATTACGAAAAGAAGGGTATCATAGATTAAGGTCTTAAGGTTCGGAGGCATAGAGCATCTCTTGGTAATGCAGTTGATAACGAACTTAGAATTTTATTCAACACAAACTGAATACATATCAAAGCATGAAAGAAACCATCAGAAGGGGAAAAATTATGCTATACTGATATGCATATCTTTGTAGGTAAGACTTTCAAAACCGACCACCCCTGCTACACATGCTTCCCCCTCCTTTAGTTGTATGTATAGCACATACGGATACGTACAACAAACAAATCCGAGGGAGGGCACTGCATTCAACAACAGGAACTTAAGAGTACCCCACATATTTAAAACCAGCAAAAACAAGACCTCCCTACTGATCTCTTATAGCAAACCCAACTACAACAAACTTATTGTTGAAAACGGAATTTAATTCGACTTTTCCATGGGAGGAGGATGCTGCTTAATCACTTCATTAATTAGTTATGTGATCCGAGGAAGAAGTAATTGAGCTAGGGTTCGTTGCACCAGCGTCCTGGACCGCCCCAACCTCTCCCACGCCCTCCGAAGGAATCTCCGTCGTCACCTCCGACCCTAAAATCAACAGCCTCATATTACAATTACCCTCGCTGTGACTGAATAGGCCGCACTCCGAGCATATCCAATGACACTGTGCATACCAGAGCTCCACCTCCACTGACACTGTTGCCGAGAAGTTAAAGGTGCGATGAGACAGTATGCGGCGCCGCACATTATGAACCAGAAGGATCTTTTGGACCTTCTCTTTTCTTGCCAAAGCAATAGGATCGGCGCGCACGAGCCAGCATGTCACACCTCAATTTTCGAAGGATAAAATTTTAAAAATTCGAGCATGACATATCTCAAAAACTTAATATCTCAAAACCTGCTCTACAACTTCCAACTAAAATCAAAATAAAAAACTAGAAATGTAAATGTCAATAAACTCATCAACCAAGGTAAGTATTATATCTCCTTAAATTACATCAACTTCAAAAGTCTAATAATAATAAAGTCGCTCACATGAACTTCAAACTAAACTGCCATAATATAATAAAATAAAGTGCAAAGGAACTAAAATCCTGCCACTATGCCTCTGCCTCAACATTGTTGATCATCACCTATAGGTCTAACCCCTACACCATGAATTGGTGCACCAGGTTATAAACAACAAACCTGATAAGCTAAAAAACTCGTATGAGTAATTCCTAAAAATAATTCAACCCAACGTCACATAAGATAAAACCGGTAATTTCTGCTTAGAACTTAGTTAATAAATCGCCTCAAAACAATAACATTCATAAGAGAGTAAATAAGAAAACACAACTGTAGACATGTAAAATTTAACAAAATAATTGGGTTTATAAGTGATGGCTCGCAAGAAGTCAGGCGAGGTGAACTGGACTTCGCATAGAAATAAATGAAGGCGAGACGAACTGGACTTCGCATAGAAATAAATGAAGGCGAGGCGGACTGGACCTCGCATAGAAATAAATGAAGGCGAGTCGAACTGTACTTCGCGTAGAAGTAAATAAAGGCGAGGTGAACTGGACTTTGCGTAGAAATAAATGAAGGCGAGACGAGATAGCTCCGCATGTGTAGATGTACATGAAGGCGAGGTGAAATGACTCCGCGCGCGTAGATGTACATGAAGGCGAGGCGAGATAACTCCGCGCGCGTAGATGTACATAAAGGCGAGGCGAGATGGCTCCGCGCAGGAAACTTCATGAAGGAGCGAGACAACAAAGTTCGCATGCATGCGGAGATGTATGTTCAAGTTGAGTCATCCGCGAGGTGGGACCAGAAATCACTACTTGCTTGGAAATCAAGGTTTCGCGCCCTTCCTTCCATATCCGCGAGATGACACGCCACTTTACTCAGGATCTTGGTCAAAACATGATATTCAATCCAAAGAGATTTGAGCATATCTAAATCTTAAGATTTGATTGATTTGATTATGGTAAAATTGGCAAGTAAATCAATCAGTCAAGATTCATTGATTCCGTTAAGGAAATATCATTGATTCAGTATCTTCATTACATGCCAAAAGTGGAGGCATGTTAACACTATAAATACTCCCTCTCATAACAAGAGGAGGGGGCGAAGGAGGGAGCAAACCAAAGAGCAAACAAAAAGAAGGCAGCGGACCAGAAGGAGGCAACGAACCAAAGAGAGAAAACTCACTCTCAAGAGTCCAGAAGTCTCCTAAAGCCCTTGAAGAATCATCAAGTTGCCAAATAGCCGATTCTTCATTAACCTCAAGTCTAGAAGTTGTCAAAACCCTTGAAGAATCATCAAGCTGCCAAACAGCTGATTCTTCATCAACCTCAAGCCTAGAATTTGTCAAACTCCAAAGAGTCAGTCAAACTCCAAAGAGTCATCAAGCTGTCAAATAGCCGATTCTTCATCAACCTCAAGTCTAGAAGTCGCCAAAGCCCTCGAAGAATCATCAAGCTGCCAAATAGCCGATTCTTCATCAACCTCAAGCCTAGAAGTTGTCAAACTCTGAAGAGTCACCAAGCTGCCAAATAGCCGACATTTTCACCAACTTCAAGACAAAGAACAAACCACAACGTGAAACCACTCGTGGATAAAACCCAATCAACATCAAGCCTCCATGACCCTTGATCAACCATCGTCTTCAAGTCTTCAACAAATCAAAACCTCTACCAAGTTCTTCAACAAACTCGTGGAGACTCAACAAACACCAAACACACGTGCCGATTCATCCCTTGTCAAAGTCAAAGAACATGCACCACGTGGCATTGCTCGTGGCCTAAGTCTGATCAAGAACAAGCCTCTACGGCCCTTGTCAATCAACTTCTACAAATCGTCAACATGACAAGAAGTCTAAACTACAACAATTCGATTCAAGATTAAGTGCTCGTCACCCTTGGATCAAATTGACGTCAGAGATCGAATCAGAGGAAATTCTTGTAAAAGAATACTAACAGAGATTGTAACCTGCAAATTCATCAATACAAATATTTTATCTTGTACATGTGTCTTTCTGCTTAGAACTTAGTTCATGAATCGCCTCAAAACAATAAAATTCATAAGAGAGTAAATAACCCCACACAACAATTCACAAAACAATCAAAATCATAAGTGAATCCTGTAAAAAGGATAGTTAAGGAATTTCACTAAAAATCATACAAATAAGAGTAAATAATCTCCTGCATTAAGTATAGTTCAGGAGATACTCAAAATAAGGAAATTAAATAACAACAATTAAGAACAATGTTAAAACCACATAACCAATACTTTTACAAATTTACATGTACACATGAGTCTCAGATACCAATAAGGTATCTCTCATGACCTACAACAAACACATGTACCCATGAATCCTAGATATTAATAAATATCTCTCATGACCTACAACAACAATTTATGTACCCATGGGTCCCAGATACCTTCAGGGACAGACGGACTAGAGCTCTATTCCTAACCGTAAGCAATCACCCGGCCAAAGGCTTGGAACCTAGTTTGACTGTCTAATGTCAAATCACAAAATAATAATAGCATCACAACCGTAACCAATCACCTGATTTAAAGGCTTGAAACCCAGTTTGACTATCTACACAACATTTCACAAAAAAGTAGAATCATCATAACTGTAATCAATCACCCGATTAAAGGCTTGGAACCCGGTTTGACTATCTAAACCACAAATCACAATATAATAAAATCATCAACAATCAACACAACGAGCACATCATAAAAATTACATTTTTCCTCATAGATATATTTATATGAACAAACATAGATATCCCCACAAGAATAATCTATCAATACCCAAAAAAATTAAGATGACAAGAACCTTAAAAATAATCATATAATAGGAAAACTTGTTTTAACTTACCTATGAGTCATTGGCGATCAAGCTCATATATTTTATAACAAACAAAAACATAATTTTTTTTAATTATAATCATCATAATCATCATCATTTATCATAATCATCCTCATAACAATTATCATCATCAAAATCAATCATCAGAATCATCATCATCAAAAATCAATCATCATAATCATCCTCATAATAATTATAAATAATTGGTCCCAAAGTGGACCTTAGTGAGATTTTACTCACCTAAATATTCCAGCTACGTCTTCATAAAAAAACAAGGCTCAGCTCAAAATCAACTTCATAAGTTACCTAATTAACATCATTAACAACCTTAGTAACCATTGTAACAAAGGGTATGAAAACACCCTTAAACTAAACATTAGCCCAAATGAGGACAACCTTCTACGGTTGTCGAACTTAACGACCCAATACAACTGCCTTTAATCCTCAGATCCTAAACTCAAAACTTCTCACAAATCTAGGATTAAACATAAGTCTTAGCCTGCAATCCTTGCTCAAAACCTAGAAATTCCACATCTCAACAAGCTTACAACAACATGAGCTAGCTAATCACAACAACCAATACTACACACGCTACCACGCGCCACCTGCGACCCACGAACTGGGTCATGGTTCATACACCAAACTCTTCATCTCAACAAGCCTTACAATAGTCTCAACTATCACAAAGTTCAAATAAAACTATAGAATGTGGAAATTACCTCTCAAGTAAAATGGGTGATTAAAACCCTAGAATTTCAAATCCTCACTTCACCCTCCACACTTCAAGTCGGTTCAAGAGGTTTGGAGGGATTGATCCATGTATCACAAGCTTCAAAATCCCCCAAGTGTTGTCGCCGAAGGTGATCGGAATTGAAAGTTCCAACGAAGAACCCAAAACGGTGCCACCGCTGTTTCCCGGCCTTGCTGCACCTCCAGCTGTTCGAATCTTCCTACGAAATCACCACAAACTTGTAGAGAATCAAGAGAGCTTTCCAACGGTACCTCATTTGCCCAAATCCGAGCTTGGATGACCAAGATATGGCTGAAAAACGAAAGGAGGTTGGGAGGAGGAGAAAGATGCGGGATTTTTCTGATTTGGTTTGAGTTTTCTAATGTTTATTTTCTATTTAAAGACAACTTCCAAAAAAAGTAGGAACTTCCGTTGTCCATAAATTTCTCGTACAAACTCCGATTAATGTGTTTCACGTGTCTACGAACTCGTATCGTCATGCTCTACAACTTTCGTGAAGAAAGTTTCTCAAGAAACCCAACGAAAAGAAAAGTCAACTCTATGACCCTTAAAGAAGGTAGAACCTCTTCGGGTAACTTATGCATCTGAACACTTCCGCTCTTCTTTCGAACCTCAAAAACACACTAACTTATAACTCAAAAATTCTCAATTAATATTAGAAACTAATATCAAATTTCCAAGGTATTACACAACATAAGTTACGATGATATTCATATCATCAACACCTACAACTACAATTGCAAATCCAGAACTTATTCTTTTTATGAACACGCATGGGCACAAATCATTGTTCTTATATCACTTCTCAATCAAGTAATCACTTAGACAAGTATACCACATCTGTCCGGATGATGCAATCCATATAGTGAACGCCTCAATCTGATGGCGTAAGTACTACGTGGTTTATAGTCACTTGAGTTGGGCAATGAAAGACCGTCGGGCACTTTCATATATATCTCTGTATCAAGATCTCCATAGAGATATGCGGTAACCACATCCAAAAGCTGCAATTTTACTGTGGTTTTTTTTTCTTTTTTCTTAAAATCTATTTCTTAACCTCTTAAAATATGATTGAATATTTTTGTTAATTTTTTTTAATCCTTAGGGGGCCTTGGCGAGTTAGATGAGTTCCAACATGCAACCTGTTTCCGCCCGCTAATTGATGGGTTGTTAATGGGTTGTCAACCCATTAACACGTTATGTAATTGGACGGTTAGCGGACAAGTTTTTAGCGGGCAATTGGCGAGCGGTTAGCGGGTAGCGAGCTGAATTGCCAAGTTGAGATTGAATGTTGCATATTCAGTTTTTCTGACACTACTAACACTAGTGGAAAATACCTCGTAGCCGACGGAATCAAACAAATTTTGTCGGCTAAGTCATACGTAAGCGAAGGAACAACAACCGTCGTATAGGACAACATAATCGTCGCCTAAGATCTACCTACGCGACAGAAGAAGATTGTTGGGCACTTTAGTCGGCTAAGACATTCTTAGCCGAAGAATAGATTCCGTCAGTAAGTTTTCGTCGGCTTAGTAGGTCTTGCGCGACGTGCTTAGTAGGTCTTGCGCGACGTATACTTTTCCGTCGGTATAGTTTGTATCCTGGGAGACGAATTTATGTTCCTAGTTGACGAAATAATCCGTCGGTTAGGAAATTGAATTATTACCTGACACACAGCAGAACGAATATATTTTTGCCGACGGCTTTTGTCTTAGGTGACAGAATATTCCGTCGGCGTAGATGGTTTTCAGCGACGAATAATTTTCTATCGGTATAGTTTGTCTCGAGCGACGAATTTATTTCCTAGGCCGACCGATTCTTCCGTCGAGTAAGATATTGAATTATTCAACTGACACACCGCAGAGCGAATATATTTTTCCCGACGCAAGTTCTCTTAGCCGACGGACTAAAGTTTTCATTTATACATCCCCCGGGACAACAAATATAGCCCCCCCACTCCCCCTCCCCCTAGAAAAAACATACTCCCCCCTGGCAGAAAAAACATATTCTCCCCCTCCCCGTGCAGAAGAAACATACTCCCCTACAACATACGAAAAAATACTTCCCCCACCATAGAAGAAAAATACTCCCACATAGACGAAAAAAATACTCCTGCCCCCCCCAACATAGAAGAAAAAACATACTCCCCGGCCCCCCTCCAGATGAAAAAAAACTCTCCCCCCAATACAGAAGAAAAAACATACTCCTCCCCCCACAGAAGAAAAAAACTCTCACACATACGAAAAAAATACTCCCCCCCCCACAGAAGAAAAAAATACTCCTCCCCTACAGACGAAAAAAATACTCCCCCCACATAGAAGAACCATACTGAGGAGCCCCCCTCCTAATTGGTATGCATGTGACTACTTTAATATTTCTTCATTTATACATATTTTTCGGCAACTTTACCGGTGATCTAATTACTGTATTCCTTGATGCATGTGTGTGTGTGTGTGTGTGTATTTGATAGTGTATATACATCTTAAATATATGTTTGTTGACAACTATATTTTGGTTTCCTGTTATTATAGTGTACAACATGGACAAAAGCTTGATGCAATTAGGGAGAACGTCCCCTCTTTATATGCAAAGCATTTTTGATTTTATTGAGTTCATGCGTCTACATAGTCCTCTAAACAAAGTTATTCACATATGTTCGTGCAACAAATGTCTCAATCGGAAACCAGTAACAATTGAAGAAATGTATTCTCACTTGACACTATACTGTATTCGTTCTAGTTATACCGTATGGACATGGCACGGCGAAACTCAAGTTCAAATGCCTACACTTGTAGAAATTCAAGCACAACATAATCAGCAGGCAGGATCTTCCAATTCAAGTTACGGGGACCCTGCTGTGATGAACCTCTTAAACGATGTCTTCCCGTTCGCCGCCTCAGGATATCAAGAAAATGATGTTTATGACAATGTCCCTGACACCTCCCATAATGTCTCTCACGTTGATTACAGCAGTGATTATGATAAGTACAACATGCTTGTATGAGAAGTATACACCCCATTGTATCCTGACAGTGAGCATACATTGTTGGGTACCGTCATGTTGAGTGCGCAACTTACTGCAGCGCATATCTTAATGATGAAGACAGAGTGGGGGAATCATCTGGAGCAGGTAGTAGCCAACAATTCAATATATCGGTTGTTTCCAATGATGTTCAACCATATGGCAGATTAAGTAATTCTGAAAGATTAAGTAATGCTGAGATCAAAGAGGCTCATTGGTCTGTCCTTCAACATTGCGACGAAGAGAAGCGGTACTAGTTGAATCATTTGGAAAGGCAGGATGGTAACGAAGTCATACACAAGAAAGATTTTCCTGATTACTTCCCTATTTGGGTACCTTTCTATTGATCTCTATATATGATGTTACATAAATTTAATATATATATCATTTTTTGATGTTACATAATGTAACAACGTTGCTCTTAAAATTGTTACAGATGATGCACATTCTACAACATTTTCATGATTCTTACCACCCAGATTTGCACTTATTGGGAAGGCCATGTCACCCAAAACAATGGAGTAATGGTTGAGGGTATGGGTTTCAACTACTACTGGGTTCTTGTCAGTGTGATCAAACTAATCTACGGCAAGGGTATGCCAGTCGTGTTGTTCAAGTGCAAATGGTTCAATACTGACCCAACAAGATGAAGGAGTACAATTCTAGATCGTGGCTTGTTATCAGTGGACTCAAACAGTGTATGGTATGAGAATGAGCCGTTTATTCTTACCATCATGGCAAAACAAGTGTTTTATCTTGATGATCCGGCTATAGGTGAGGGATGGAAAGTGGTGCAGGTGATGTCACATAGGAATATTTGGAGTGCAGCTACATTGAGAAGGGATGATGAGAGTGGGCCTAGTGAACCAACAACTGATCAACCGAATGAACCATATCAAGAGGAATCTCCACATGTAGTCCCTGATACTGAGGATATTCGTGTCAACAACCAACATTTTCCGGTGATCATATGTTACATGTCAGTTACACCATCTGAAATGAACTCGCGACAACGCAAACCCACACATGACGACGAGTTCATAGATGACTCGAACATAGAGGAGGATCAATACTCTGGCTAGACTGAGGAGGATGATGATTCAGAAGACTCAGATTATCATGAGTATGATTAATGTACTTGTTCAATATTATTATTTTGGATATGATCGGTAAATATAGAATTTACTTGTAAACATGAATTTGGCATAATTAAGTCCGGATATGTATTTTAAATTAACTTGGGTTTAGTTTCATAAATTACATGAAATTACTCAGATGTACATATAAAAAAAATGTGTAAATTATTTTTAAAACAACTTACTCGACAGAACATGGAAATTCCGTGGCCTTAGAAAAACTTAAGCGACGGAGGGTCCACTTTTCGTCGCTTAGGAAAAACTATCTCACCTCGCCAGCCTCCTTACTCGCCTCACCAGCCTCCTATCTCGCCTTGTCAGCCTCCTATCTCGCCTCGCATAACTCGAAGGGAGTTTGCCAACTCTGAAAACAACTTAGGCGACCGAAAATAATGGTTTCGTCGCTTTAGTATTTCTTAGGCGACAGAGGGTCCACTTTCCGTCGCTTAGGAAAAACTATCTCGCCTCGTCAGCCTCCTATCTCGCCTCGCATAACTCGAAGGGACCTCACCAACATTATTTTTTTGAAAACGACCTAGTCAACGGAAAAGATGGTTTCGTCGCTTTAGTATTTCTTAGGCGATGGACAACGCATTTTCCGTCGCGTAGTATCCCCGAAATATTAGATGACAAATAAAATTTACTTTTTACATAAGCATCGGAGTACATTAGTTCTGTCGCTTTTGGATTTCTAAAGCTACAGAAATATAATAAATTGTCGGGTTAGGCTTTGCAACGCGACGAATATGTGATTTTTCCGTCGCGTAGAGCGCCAAAATATTGGGCGGGTATATTTTCCGATTTATTTTTGGGCCGAAATTGATTTTGTTAGGCTACAGATTAATTGTCGTAGCCGACAAAATATATTCTGTCGACTACCACTTAGGCGACGGACTTTGATGTTTTCGTCGCTTAAGGTAGTTTAGGGCGACAAAAATATTGAATTTCCGTCGGCTAAGAGAAAATGGATCCTTAAAATTCATCTGACGAAACACAACTATTCCGTGCCTCCTCCTCACTCACACTCATCGTCAGAAACACAATACCCGACTATGCCCCTCTGATCGCAGTAAAGCCCATCGGAGACCCCCGCCATCCGCTGACCGCAGCCGCTGCGTCGGTCTCCTCCACTCATCACCACCGCATCAGCGCCGCTTTTGACTTTATCGCTTCTCCCACCGTCTATCTCCGACCTAGCGGATAACCTCGCCAAATTTCCACTCCCAAGTCCGAACCTGTGTTGTCTCCAAAAAAGGTACCCCGAAATATCAGTCCTTATACCCCCTGCTGTAATGAATTTTGGGAAGAACCCGTGTTGAATTTTGGTATGAATTTCTTAGTCCTTATACCTCCTGCTGTATGCATTCATAATTGACTAAATACATGATGTATGTCTGTATGTTTCTTGAAATTAGTTTGAATTGTTGCTGCAATGAGAGGTGTTTCTGTGATGAATAATGGAGCTGGTTTAGCACATGCTTAAATTGATTTTATTCATTTTGTTAGGCTGCTAGCATTGTAGGGGTTCTTGTTCTGCAAATGGGTTCATATATACATGTTGCTTTCCCTGTTATAGTTTCTTGTTAGTGTAGCTATAACAATTGTGTGTTATTCATGTGCAAGACCATGTTTTTTGGGAAGAGGAAGGACCGAGCCACTAAGGCCAGTGCCTTGATGGAGTCTATACGGCAGAGCGTCGACTCAGCGGGTAGTAGCAGTGAGCCTACCCCCATGCCGGCTGGGACAGTACCACTAGGGGCTCCCCCTTTGATCGTGCGGCCCTTTCCCGTTGACAGTAGTTCAGCGGGATCTCTATCATCTACACCGACGCCTGAATCTTCAAGACGCATCGTCGGCAGCGCTCGGTTGAAAGTTAGAAGCCCAACAAGTAAATTAAGCATGCGCGCCCCAGGGTGCCTGCTTACACTTTGTAATACCCTAGATTTCATAATTGTTTTCCTTGTATTATTCCCTTATTTAATGAATGATTATTCATGAAAATTCTTGGGTTTATGCAAAGTTGAAGTTTCGGAGTTTATTTAAGTTGCCTTGTTTTTTTTTAATAGGTCAAAAATTGACTTTATTTTCCGTAAGTTATCTTCGAAAACTTCCTTCTTGAAAGTTGTAGAGCTCATCAGTATGAGTTCGTAGGCATGTGGCACGTGTGAAAGGGATGTCGGATGAAGAAGTTGTGGTCAGAGGAAGTTAGTTGTCGGGTTTAGAAAATGTATATTAGGAAAGTTGGTTTTTTTTTAAGTGTGGAAACCTACTTTTTTTTCTAAAACCCGTGCAGCCTCTCTCTATCTTCAATCCCGAGCGCACGAAGCCTCACGAACGCCAGACTTCCTGCTGATCGGAAGCCCACCTTCTCGCCTCCGGGAAGGTCGCCGTTAGTCTAGTCCAACTCACTTGGCCACCTTTCTTCCATCTAAGGTGTTGCAGGCCGGAGACAAGTCGCCAGGCCGAAGAAGCTTCACGCGATTCGCCGAAGCTTTGGACGACTGTCCGGTTGTTGTTTCGACCGCTGCCGGTCTTGTCTGGTGCTCACTGACCTTCTCTTCCTTCCTAGGGCAGCGCCACCCACCGCCTCACTGCCTAGACGCCACTTCCAAACGGAGGAGCAGAGGAGTTTCTTGCCAGAATTTTGAGTTCCGACGGTTGGTTTAGGCCATTTTGGGTGAGTCTAGTCGTCTTCCTTCCTCTAGAGTTGTTTTTGCTCCTCTTGGGACTCAAGTTTTAGGTTTTGAGTGCTAGCTTGCAGATTTGGGGGCAGAGTTTGTGGTGGCTGTCGGGAGCGATTCAAGGCTGTTTCGAGCTTAGTCTCAAGTATAAAAAGTGTTCCTGTTACTATGCTCTTTAAGTTTGTTGTTAGGAGTTTAGGTAGATTTTAAGGTTGGTGGTGATGTTGGAGACTCACACGCCGCCGCCTGTGGCGGCACATGTGAGCACGTCCGGGCAGGGTAGAGACCTTGGCTGTTATGTTATCTAGCCCTTGTAGTTCCTAGGGTGTTGTTAGTGTGTTGCTGGTGTGTGAAGATTGAGTTTTGTTTTGGTTAGGCTTTGTAGGTGCTAAGTTGTTTCTAGGGTTTGTTGGATCGAAAACTTGGAAATTTGGATCTTGGGGAGTGGTAGAATTGTTGGTGAGAGTCCGATGACCTTGGGAGGTCTTGGAGGAAGGATTGCCTTCTTTGGGCAAACTTTAAGTTAAAGGGTATTTTAAATCCTTGTGGTGTTTTACTAAGGGTTATGATTTGTATTTTTTTTAGGTGTTTTGTGAGTTGTTGGTTCCTTGGCTCTTGTGTTGCGGAAGAAAGCAGCAGGATTATTAGGTGAGTAAATCTCACCAAGGTTCACTTTTGAACCTAATGATATAATGATAATGATGATGATGGTGGTTTTATTATTATTCTTTTAATTGTTTTTAAAAATATATGAGCTTGATCGTTAACGGCTCATAGGTAAGATAAAAATAAGTCTTCTTTATATTGTGAAGTTGAGAATAATAATGTGAGATATATCATGTTGTTGACGATAATAATTGTGATAAAGTGTTGTGAGGTTAATGTTGTGAAATTTATTATGATTGTTGGATAAATAGCCAATACCGGGTTCCAAGCCCTTTTTGGGTGATTGGTTGCGGTTAAGATGCTATTTATCATTTTTGTGTTTTGATATTAAATAGCCAAACCGGGTTCCAAGCCTTTAATCGGGTGATTGGTTGCAGTTCTGATGCTATTTATCATTTTTATTGTTGTGATATTAGACAATCAAACCGGGATTCCAAGCCTTTGGCCGGGTGATTGGATACGGTTAGGAATAGAGCTCTAGTCCGTCTGTCGGTGTAGGTTATGGGAGATACTTGATGGTATCTGGGACCTATGGGTACACATATTGTTGTTGTAGGTCATGAGGGGTATTTACTAAATATCTGGGACTTATGGGTACATATCTTGTTAATGTGTGGTTTTTATTCATTTATCAAAATTTATTTGGATGTGTTAAATTGTTGGATGTGATAAATGTGGAGTTTACTTTGAGTTTACTCATACAGGCTTTTTAGCTTACCGGGTTTGTTATTCTACAATCCCGGTACACCAATTCTTGGTGTAGGGGTTAGACCTGCAGGTGAGGATCAGCAGGGTTGAGGCGGAGGTGTAGTGGCAGGGTTTTCCCTATTTTTGTCAGACTCTGTATAGTTTTAAATTTGAGTAGATTGTATTAAAATCATGAGATTGTTCTCATGTTCTTGTTTTGCACGTTATGTAAACAAGTGTAATATTATTTCAGTAATAGATTTTGTAGAAATTTCTATTCTGTAATTGAGATATGTTGTTGTTGTCGTTATGTTGTTGTTGCCAACAGGTTGGGATGTTAAAATTTGAATTAAATTCAGTTTACCCCCCTAATCTTTGATGTTAAAATCAGTTCAGTCCTGCAACTTTTTTTAAAATCAGTTCGCCCCTTTAACTTTCATAAACACATCAGTTTACTTTGTGTTAAATCAATTCGCCCCTTCAACTTTTGTAAACACATCAGTTTTGTTCAATTTTTGTCACCAAACTGACAAGGGGACCCATTTTAACAAAAAGTTGCAGGACTGAACTGATTTTGACATCAAAAATTAGGGGGTAAACTGAATTTAAAAAAAGCTAAAGGGGCGTACTGATTTTAAAAAAAGTTACAGGACTGAACTGATTTTGTCACCAAAGATTTAAGGGGTAAACTGAAATTAACTCTTAAAATTTTAAGTTAGATCATGGGAAATTTTAGAAAATTTCATTCGAAAATTGGGGTGTGACAGTTTGGTATCAGAGCCTTGTTGCATATTTGGTGATAATCATTATCTTTTAGTGATGACCCGACTGCAGCGGATCTCCATCACTCTTTGGTACTGATATGTCATTGGGTATGCGGGAGGCAAGAATGTGGTCATGAGTGTTAGGTTCTCAGAGCATTGGTTGCTCTGTAAGTAAGGAGTGCGAGAGTTGGTTAGCGTTTCTTAAGGTTTAGTCTTTTAAGGAATAAGAATCATTAGATTGGCTCCTTTTCAGCTGCCCGTGGTAAGCTAGAGGATTTGTGATTTGTGAGCAAAGTTTAGGAGTGAAAGGTACTTTGTTCTCTTTTCTTCTTCATGAGAGTGAGCTATGATTTTTGACGTGTCTTTTCTGTGATGTTGTGTTGGTGTGGTGTTTTGATTTAGTTACGCATGTAATGTGTTGCAGTTAATTGTTTGTCGTTGTTTATTTTGAGAGTGAGAATATATTTGGGTGATATATATATATATATATATATATATATATATGTATATCTAATTGGTAAAGGGATATGTATATATATATTATCATTGTTTATATTTTTGGTTACGTTAAGCGTATTTATCGTTTTAAGATATTGTGCAATTTTGTTGGATTATATTGAATTGAGGAGAATAGGACCGAGAGGGAATAAAATGTACCTCTCGGTAAATTGAAGGTTTGTGGAGGATAATATATAGTTGAAGTGATGTTTGCCTGTTTGGCCGGAAGGGAATAAAATGTACCTTCCGGCAATATTGTGGATTGTTGTTGAATGTCGTGTGTGATGTTGCCCGAGTGGCATGTGGTGTGCAAAATGTGGTGTGAGTTTGCGATTTGCATTGGCGGTGGTCATTTGACAAATGTGGTGTGAGTTTGTGTTTTACTTTGGCGGTGGCTATTTGGCAAATGACGTGTGAGTTTGTGTTTTGCATGGCGGTGGCCATTTGGGAAATGTTTGTGAGTGTGGGTGTGTGATAGTGTTGACGAGCCTGTTAGCATGGTTCTTGATCCAACACTTTTAAAGCATTCTAAAATTATAATTGTTTTCTTTTCAAAATAAATGGACTTGATCGATTACGGTCCATGGGTAAGTAAAACAGAATTTATTAAGATGTTTTTTTTAAAAAAAGGTTAATGGTTAAAGACTATGTTAAATGGTTGTGATGTAGATTTCTTATTTTCTTAGACTTGTTTGTATGTTTAGTGATTTCCTGAACTACGCTATTTTACATGAATCACTAATTGTTCTTGTGTGTGGTGTAATCTCCTGAACTAAACTTCCTACAGGGATTTCACTTTTCTTATCTTATTTCTCGTGAAGTGAATTCATGAACTATGTTTACCTGCATGATGCACTATTTGTTTTATTGTATGTTCTTTCTGGTGTGTTTCGTATTTAATTTTTGTGATTCTAATTTGATTATCTTAGTGTTGCTAGTAATCGCCTGAACTAAGCTATGCGCAGGGATTACTATTCTTTCAATTGTTTATCTTATGTGTGTTGGTTGAGGTTTGACCCTAGTGGGATGAGTGTTTTTGGTTTGGTTGAGCTCTTAGTGTCATAGTGAGTTGACAATGATGCAATGCAGATATTGTTTTGTTTTGAGTTCACATTCTTCTGTAGTTTGTGTGTTGTGTTATGGCTTGCGACTTAACTTAGGAGTGTTAAAAAAAAAAGAATTATTTGGCTTGTTTGTATGAGAGATTAAATTCATTTAAATTATTTTGAATTATTACTTGTGTTGAGGTGGTGGATGTTTATTTTTGGGGGGAGCGGGTGGCTCCAGGAGATGTGGGTTAATTTGTTTTCGAAGTGTTGGGTTTTGGTGAATTTTCTTTCAGGTAGGGTTACCCATTTTTAAGGGAGATTATGCCAAAATTTTGGTAGAATTTCCCTTGAGGTGGGTCCCGCAAGGTTTATGCCGGATTTCAAGGGGAAATTCGGGGTGGGTCCTGACAATTTGCAGAGTAGTGGTAGTGTAATTTGTAGAGACGTGTTTTCGTGTTTTATTTTATGAGTGGTTGGTTGAAGGTTAACTTTAGTGAGCCGAGTGTTTTTGGAATGGTCTAGCTCATTGTGAGTGATGAACTAGTTCGCATCCTTAGAAACCCTTGTTTCTTTATAGTTAGCCACGTGGTGTTAGTGACTTTATATAGGGAAGTGTCTCTCTCGTTGATCAATTTCCACTAGGTGGAGTGTGGATCGATAGTGTGAGAAGGCATTTGAGGAGTTGAAGACTAGGTTGACTTCATCCCCAGTGTTGGTCATTCCTAGTAGTGGTGTTGACTTTGTTGTCTATAGCGATATCTCTTATCGGGGTTTGGTTGTGTGTTGATACAGCTTGGTGGTGTTGTGGCTTATGGCTCTAGACAATTTAAAGTTCATGAGAAGATTTATCTTACTCATGACCTAGAGCTAGCTGCGGTAGTATTTGCCTTGAAGATTTTGAGGCATTACTTGTATGGAGAGAAGTTCGAACTCTTTTCTGATCATAAGAGTTTGAAGTATTTATTCTCTCAGAAAGATTTGAGCATGAGGTAAAGGAGGTAGATGGAGCTCCATAAGGACTATGACTTCACCTTGGAGTATCATCCTGGGAAAGCCAATGTGGTGGTGGATGCATTGAGCAGGAAGCCTAGGGGTATAGCTGCCTCTATCATGGTGCAGGAGTGGCTCATGTTGGAGACTGCATCTGAGTCTGGCATTCTGCCATCTGGCAGGAAACAAGGGATCTTCTTTGGAAGCGCCTCTGTGCAGCCCACCTTGATTTCCAAGATTATCCAGGGCCAGGCACATGACGAGTTTCTCACGTGCTAAGGTGACGGAGTTAGTGGTGGATTTGTTAGATGATTGTCCTTCTGAGTGGTCGGTTGGATTAGATGATGGATTGAGGTATAGATGGAAATTATGTGTTCCCAATAGTTGTGATCTCAAGGGAGAGATCCTATGGGAGGCACATCGATCTCGTTATACGGTGCACCCAGGGAGCACCAAGATGTATAAAGACATGCGTAGGCAGTTTTGGTGGAATGGGATGAAGAAAGATGTAGCAGAGTATGTGTCCAAGTGCCTCACCTGTCAGTATGTGAAGGCGGAGCATCAGAGGCCCGGAGGCTTGTTGCAGCCATTATCTATTCCTACTTGGAAATGGGAGCAGATTTCCATGGACTTTGTGACTGGACTGCCTAAGTCCAAGATTGGACATGATGCTATATGGATGATTGTGGACCGTTTGACAAAGTCAGTGCATTTCCTTCCCGTGTCGATGTCGTACACGGTAGATGCCTTATGCAAGTTGTATGTGAAGGAGATAGTGAGACTTCATGGAGTGCCTACTTCGATTGTTTCAGATCGAGACCCCCGATTCACTTCAAAGTTTTGGGGTGGCTTTCAGAAAGCCATGGGTACTACCTTAGACATGAGTACAACATTTCACCCTCAGACTGATGGGCAGACTGAGCGGGTGAATCTGGTGTTAGAAGATATGCTGAGGGCTTGTGTCATGGACTTCAAGGGAAGTTGGGAGGATCACCTCCAATTGATTGAGTTTGCCTACAATAATAGCTATCACTCTAGTATCGGCATGGCACCATATGAGGCACTCTATGGGAGGCCGTGTAGATCACCTATTTGTTGGGCAGAGGTGGGTGATAGTGAGCTGTTGGGTCCTGATATTGTTCAAGAGACGACTGAGAATGTCTCTATTATCCGAGATAGGATCCGAACGGCGCAAAGCAGGCAAAAGAGCTATGCCGACTTGAAGAGGAGGTAAGTAGAGTTTGATGTTGGGGATCTTGTGTTCTTGAAGGTCTCACCTACGAAAGGGGTGGTGAGATTTGGCAAGAAGGGGTGAGTACCCCAAGTTGTTTTTGGATTAGCATCTTTGAATTTCGGGGCGAAATTCCTTTAAGGGGGGTAGATTGTAATACCCTAGATTTCATAATTGTTTTCCTTGTATTATTCTCTTATTTAATGAAGGATTATTCATGAAAATTCTTGGGTTTATGCGAAGTTGAAGTTTCGGAGTTTATTTAAGTTGCCTTGTTTTTTTTTAATAGGCCAAAAGTTGACTTTATTTTCCGTAAGTTATCTTCGAAAACTTCCTTCTTGAAAGTTGTAGAGCTCGTCAGTACGAGTTCGTAGGCATGTGGCACGTGTGAAAGGGATGTCGGATGAAGAAGTTGTGGTCAGAGGAAATTAGTTGTCGGGTTTGGAAAATGTATATTAGGAAAGTTGGTTTTTTTTTAAGTGTGGAAAACTATTTTTTTTTCTAAAACCTGTGCAGCCTCTCTCTATCTCCAATCCCGAGCGCCCGAAGCCTCACGAACGCCAGACTTCTTGCTGATCATAAGCCCACCTTCTCGCCGCCGGGAAGGTCGCCGTTAGTCTAGTCCGACTCACTTGGCCACCTTTCTTCCATCTAAGGTGTTGCAGGCCGGAGACAAGTCGCTAGGCCGGAGAAGCTTCACGCGATTCGCCGAAGCTTTGGACGACTGTCGGGCTATTGTTTCGACCGCTGCCGGTCTTGTCTGGTGCTCACTGACCTTCTCTTCCTTCCTAGGGCAGCGCCACCCACTGCCTCGCTGCCTAGACGCCACTTCCAAACGGAGGAGCAGAGGAGTTTCTTGCCGGAATTTTGAGTTCCGACGGCTGGTTTAGGCCATTTTGGGTGAGTCTAGTCGTCTTCCTTCCTCTAGAGTTGTTTTTGCTCCTCTTGGGACTCAAGTTTTAGGTTTTGAGTGCTAGCTTGCAGATTTGGGGGCAGAGTTTGCGGTGGCTGTCGGGAGTGGTTCAAGGCTGTTTCGAGCTTAGTCTCAGGTATAAAAAGTGTTCATGTTACTATGCTCTTTAAGTTTGTTGTTAGGAGTTTAGGTAGATTTTAAGGTTGGTGGTGATGTTGGAGACTCACACGCCGCCGCCTGTGGCGGCACATGTGAGCACGTCCGGGCAGGGTAGAGACCTTGGCTGCTATGTTATCTAGCCCTTGTAGTTCCTAGGGTGTTGTTAGTGTGTTGCTGGTGTGTGAAGATTGAGTTTTGTTTTGGTTAGGCTTTGTAGGTGCTAAGTTGTTTCTAGGGTTTGTTGGATCGAAAACTTGGAAATTTGGATCTTGGGGAGTGGTAGAATTGTTGGTGAGAGTCCGATGACCTTGGGAGGTCTTGGAGGAAGGATTGCCTTCTTTGGGCAACCTTTAAGTTAAAGGTATTTTAAATCCTTGTGGTGTTTTACTAAGGGTTATGATTTGTATTTTTTTTTTAGGTGTTTTGTGAGTTGTTGGTTCCTTGGCTCTTGTGTTGCGGAAGAACGCAGCAGGATTATTAGGTGAGTAAATCTCACCAAGGTTCACTTTTGAACCTAATGATATAATGATAATGATGATGATAGTGGTTTTATTATTATTCTTTTAATTGTTTTTAAAAATATATGAGTTTGATCGCTAACGGCTCATAGGTAAGATAAAAATAAGTCTTCTTTATATTGTGAAATTGAGAATAATAATGTGAGATATATCATGTTGTTGACGATAATAATTGTGATAAAGTGTTGTGAGGTTAATGTTGTGAAATTTATTATGATTGTTGGATAAATAGGCAATACCGGGTTCCAAGCCCTTTTTGGGTGATTGGTTGTTGTTAAGATGCTATTTATCATTTTTGTGTTTTGATATTAAATAGTCAAACCGGGTTCCAAGCCTTTAATCGGGTGATTGGTTACGGTTATGATGCTATTTATCATTTTTATTGTTGTGATATTAGACAATCAAACCGGGATTCCAAGCCTTTGGCCGGGTGATTGGATACGGTTCGGAATAGAACTCTAGTCCGTCTGGCAGTGTAGGCCATGGGAGATACTTGAAGGTATCTGGGACCTATGGGTACACATATTGTTGTTGTAGGTCATGAGGGGCATTTACTAAATATCTGGGACTTATGGGTACATGTCTTGTTAATGTGTGGTTTTTATTCATTTATCAAAATTTATTTGGATGTGTTAAATTGTTGGATGTGATAAATGTGGAGTTTACTTTGAGTTTACTCATACGGGCTTTTTAGCTTACCGGGTTTGTTATTCTACAATCCCGGTACACCAATTCTTGGTGTAGGGGTTAGACCTGCAGGTGAGGATCAACAGGGTTGAGGCGGAAGTGTAGTGGCAGGAGGCAGGGTTTTCCCTATTTTTGTCAGACTCTGTATAGTTTTAAATTTGAGTAGATTGTATTAAAATCATGAGATTGTTCTCATGTTCTTGTTTTGCACGTTATGTAAACAAAGAAGTGTAATATTATTTCAGTAATAGATTTTGTAGAAATTTCTATTCTGTAATTGAGATATGTTGTTGTTGCCGTTATGTTGTTATTGCCCACAGGTTGGGATGTTAAAATTTTAAGTTAGATAATGTCAAAATTTTAGAAAATTTCATTCGAAAATTGGGGTGTGACACTACTACTTCCTTTTTCTTAACTTTTCAAGTGTTTATGTTTTGTATGTACATTAATTGTAGCTCCGGCCCCGAAGAAGAAGCGGGGTTTATGTTCTGGAAAGAAGGCGGAGGATATCGTTGCAACAACGGGGCAGAACATCAAGCTGGAGTATTGCCCCCGTGTAAAAAGCCCTAGCGTGAGGGGGTAAACAACTTGGTGACACATGATATCGGTTCCGCCATACGGAGTCTGGTGGGAATGAGGGCAAGGAGGTTCTACGACCTTGATCAGGAGGAGAAGTGGAAGGTGTGGAATGCAATGTCGGTAAGTAACACTGAAAACAGTTTGAAAAGTAAATTTACTTAATTACATAAGTTTATTTTATTTTCAGTTCTTAACAAGTCTGTTTTTTTTATTTGTTACTTAGACGAAGTACGAGTGGGATGAAAATGATGAGCCAATGTTCAATTGGATACTGAAGAGGGCACATGAGAGGTACAAGGACTGGAAGTACCAGTGCCACAAAGCTTATATGAGGGAATGGTCCTCTGGGATGCCTTCAGATTTCATTGGGAGAGAGGACCAGTGGGAGTTTCTATGCTCTCACTTCGAGTCAGCTACGTTTAAGGTGATTTTTTTAAATTACCTTTATTTTAAAAAAAATATTTAGCTTCATTGTTTCCCTTGTATTTTACTAATCCATTTAATATTTTTTCGTGTATTAGAGACTCTCCTTGGCAAACAAGCGGAACCGTGGGGAGAAGACTATGCACCACCACACGGGGTCTTCTCCTATCATCTACACAATTGAGGAACTCATAATACAAGGGGAGGAACTTCCAATTATCAGAGGTTTTGAGAAGACCTATGTCAGAGCCGGTGATGAAGCTATGACCAAGCATTATGTAAGTGTCTTTCCTTTTACTATTTTATTGTTTGATGCATGCATTTATGAAGTTTATTATGCAAAATGTAAAGTTTATTAGGTACACATAAAATGAGCTATTTGTAAATAGTTATATTTGGTTATTGGTTTTTGTTTCTGCATAATGTCAAGTTAGCGTTTAATTAATATATTTTAAATGCAGAATGACATGGTTGATGAGGTCAACAGGCGAAAGGATGTATTTAAGAAACAACACCCTGACGCGACGGAGGAGTAGATTGTGGAGAGTGTTCAGTCCCAACAAATGGAGGTGTTGGGTACGGTGCTGAAAACTCAGAAAGGAAAGGAGATAAGAGGGATGGGACGAGCAGGCGAGCGAGACTTGAGCCATTCTTCAAATGGCTGCACTTCACGTCTTCGTCCTCCTAGAGTTGATGAGCAGCAACTCCTAGAGCTGCAGGAGCGCTATGAGCAAAGATTAAAAGAATTAGAGGAGCGTGCCCAACAAAAATATCAGGCGGCCGAACAGCGTGCCCTGCACGCGGAGTCTCTGTATAGCGCTATGCAGTCCCTGTTTGCCGTCATATATGAGCGCCTAGGTATGCCACCTCCTCCTCCTCCTCCTCCAGTTATTTTTCCTCATCCACATGTTTCCCCACAAAACAACGATGATCTAGGCGACATAGGAGTAGACGAGAATGCCATGAACATTAATGTAATTTGTCCATATATGAAC
Source organism: Fragaria x ananassa (assembly GCA_034370585.1). Classification (NCBI taxonomy): domain Eukaryota; kingdom Viridiplantae; phylum Streptophyta; class Magnoliopsida; order Rosales; family Rosaceae; genus Fragaria; species Fragaria x ananassa. Next base: position 9,239,696 of record CP139750.1, on the reverse strand, counting down.
ATTAATGTAATTTGTCCATATATGAACATTAATGTAATTTGTCTGTATATGAACATTAATGTAATTTGTCCATCTAGCTAGTTATCATGATCAATATATGAATATTTTTTCCAAATCCAATGCTTCCGGTATATATGTATATGTATGTGTTTGATTTGAATTACTGATATGTAATTTTTTGAAACAGTGAATAAGGTAATTTACACAAAAATAACATTTTTTCGCAGTAAAAAAATGTCTTAGGCGACTCAAACCTCACATTTCGTCGCCTAAGATATAACACCTAACCGACGGACACAGAAATATCCGTCGACTAAGAAATGATATAAATTCGTTGGTAAAAATATGTACCGACGAACTATTCGTTGCCTAAGAACGGAACAATATTTGTCAGCACACATATATACTTACCGACGCATCTTCCGTCGGCTAGGAAACATTCTGATTCGTCGTGTAAGAAACATTCCGACAAATATCTTCCGTCGACAATAATTCCTATCGACGAATCTTGTTGTCAATGAGGTAGCAATAGATCCGTCAGGTAGGATAGTTCTTAGTCGACGACCTGTTTAATTTCCGTTGCCTAAGTATCTACCTCACGCTACTTAGGCGACATAACTTAGACAACGGACTGTACGTCTGCAAAGATCCTAGGCGACGAATATTCTGTCTTACGCGACGAATATGTTCCGTCGGTTAAGACCGATTTTCCTGTAGTGTAAATTGACTAACTAGTGGAAAGTAATGACGTTCATAACCTCAGTATACGCCTCCTCATATCATTTTTGCACTGGCTACCGAAGTGCGACGGTGGAGCCGAGGGGACCTGGGGCTTTTTCAAAAAGAAGAAAAATCGGGACAGTGGATTTTAAAGGTGGTGGAGCTATCAACTCAAGAGCTGTTGATAACGTGTTATAGAGTAAACTGTAGAGACAATGAGAGATAACAAATAGAATAGAGAACTGTGTAACTTAATCATTTTTTTTTTTGACTTCTGTCTCAGCAAATGCATCAACACAAAATATAAAAGTAAGACTAATGTAAGGAAATAATTACAACTCTCTAAGTTTTTCTATTTAGACATTTCAGATATTTCAGCACATCCCAAACGTGCTCTCGCCACTGTATGTCATATAAAGAAAACCATCTTCATCCTTATGTTTCTCATAAATTGAAGACATTAAAGCAGCTGTCGGTGGCAAAATATCCTTAACGAAAACAAAAATTGCCTGGTCAGGATCAAGCTTGATCTTTTTCCGGATCACAAAGACTAAATGCCCAACAGTAATATCGGCAGGCACCAGGTATTTGTTCTTCTCAATATCAGGCACATCACTTTTGTTAGCCTTTTCAACAATCACCGGTACTCTATCAGGATGATGCTCTCTAATGCGGGCAGCTTCTGCTTCCCTTTTCTCGAAAGGGACTTCCGACTTGTAAGACTTGTTGACAACGTTTCTGCTAAAACCCAACATCGCGAGGAGGAGAGAATTATGATTCAAATGTGTATCTTATTCATTGATATGATATGAGTCATTTATATAAAAAATTATATAGCACATTTTAAGTGTTGTACAAGGAAATATAATCCTAAAAAATCTTAATTGGTGTAACCTACCACTACATTGAATTGGAATTCCTTCTTTGATTAACGTTAGATCAAGACACACACATGGTGAATATTCTAGAAAAAATTTCGAAATTACAAATTGTTCCCGCCGTCAAACCTTAAATTACCCCCAAAAAATGTCCCCTAATCGATCAATCTGCCGGAGACAACATATTCACATCAAAGAATCGAAAATGATAGTAATCCAACAACAACAATTTCGGAATGCCGATGCCTTCCTCCGTTCATATCCATTTCTGCCATGAACCACCATGCATGACAGGACCATTAACAGTGTAAGAAGCTTTGTAGTCATTGAGAAAATTAATTGGTACATGGAAAGTGACCGAGTGGAGGTCCTGATATGAAGCTGGCTTCAAATACATGCAAGGGAGGATGACGAACAGGAAGGTGCGTCTCGCACTACAGACTTCGTATCATCATTTTCTACTTCTATTGTTTTTCTTGTTATCGGATACTAGAAAGACTAGTACAGGACTTGGCTACACAGAAAAAAAACACAGCAACAATATCAACGTCTCATCAATCTATCTTAATTAGTTGTTGGATAGTCATGAAGGCAATGATTTTTTTACTATGGCTATTGTAGAGAACCCTTTAGAGCATGGATATTATATTTAGCATCGTGTGTTGGACCAGGCTAGGAAACCAGGCTAGGAGCATTCAGCAAGAAAATAAAAGAAATGAATAAATACTTGTCCACCAAGCTACATAACATGTTGCCGTCCTTCGTTGAATTTCAACTTTCCATATAATTCAAAAGGGTACGTACTATGATTCTAGAAGGCTTGCAATTAGGAGCTGCCCCTAACTTGGGAGATTACATTCCTTGGATTGCTCCACTTGATCTCCAAGGATTCACTAAAAGAATGGAGGCTGTTCACAAGGTCTTTGACGACTTTTTGGATAAGATTGTTGAGGAGCATCTCCAATCTAGAGATCATGAAGAAAGAACAAAGGATGGACTTTGTTGATATCATGCTAGGGTTCATACCGGTGTTGGCAGACACATTTGGGTGGGACTATGACCCTTCCATATCGCCAATGTTGGAATAATTATGTGCTCTGGAAGTCGACCGGAAAACTCGATGGGATTGATGGAAGTGGTTGGGAGTCAAAGCCCCCAAAAAAATGAAAAACTTCGTGCTTCTTCATTGTGATGAAGCAAACTAGGGCAAACTATTGCCATTGGAATGACCAACACCTCTCCCATTTTCCCGACCAGCACCGGAGGACTCAACAGTGGAGGGCTTTGATTGAGTACCTTTTGATCTGCAAGTGTTGGGATCTTTAAACATTCCTCTGAAGTCCGTCCACAAAGTTATTAGTTGTATCCTCTTGCAGTGGTTGTACTGGAAATCTCCTTGCCCTAATGGACATACGCCTGATAGCATCAATAGTTTCATCAACAGGAAACACAGTTATATGCTTAGCTTTCATCACAGCAAATATAATATATGACAACTAGGAATTCCGTCTGACTCAAACCACTGGCATGTGCAACTGAGTATTGGTTTGTCATTCTTGTTCTGGTATGTAACATTCCACTTCCTTTCTGGTTTGGCGTAATGTGTGAGTGTGACAACTGTGCATCCCAATTCTGGATAATCCGATTGCGCTCCTCAATAAAAAAAAACCCTTGATTCAAAGCCAATCTGATCCTGAAGCAACAAGAAAATGTCATGTACGTGTAAATTATTAGAAGTATTGGAGAGGAATAGATCCCACATCAGAAAAGTAACAAATAAAATATAACTTATATGTGGATGAATCTTATCCAATTGTACCGAGGCCTTTTGTGATTAAAACCCAACACCTTAAAGGTGGTTAAGTTGGGACAGTATCGGTACAATGTGATCCACGGGCCACGCTTGTCGCTGTTTAACATGGTATCAGAGCAGGACTAGATCCTGACTCTACAGTTGTTGCACCTTATCTCTCGTGCAACGATTTTTCCTCTCAATCCGTTGTACTCTATATCTCGTACAACAATTCTCTTATCTCCATGGCCAATAAAGATTTCAAATCATTCATCGTTGATCATCCCGATCATCCGTCCTTGTTGATAGTGTTCAACCAACGTAATCGATCAAATCAATCTATTCGGCAAAATGGCTTCTCTGTTCGCATTCCTATCCCCAAGCAACAATATCAACATGCTTTGGCTATTTTGAATCACAAGGGATGTGATGATGCCCAAGTCAATGCTACAGTTACCAAACCAAGTTTTTCTAAGATTACTTCTCGTCGTTGGATCATCGATAGCGGCGCTACAGACCATATCTCGTCATCTCAAAGTTCACTATTACACAAGGACAAAAAAATTTCATTGCCTCCCATATTATTGCCTAGTGGAGAGAAGGCTAAAATTGTTGCTAAGGGTTCTTTGCCTCTGAATTCTGAGTACTATTTGCATGATGTGTTGTGTGTGCCTACATTTAAAGTTGATCTAATGTCCGTAAGTCGATTAACCAGAGGCATGAATTGTTCAGTGACTTTTTTCCCTTATTGGTGTATTTTGCAGGATCTGGCTTCAAAGAGGACGATTGGTTTGGGGAAGCAACGTAACGGTCTCTATTATTTGGTGGCGTTAGCGACGGAGAAAAACAAGCCCAAACCACATGAGTCATCATCTATTCAACCTGCTTGTCACTCCATAATGTCTTCTTCCAACCTTTGGCATCGTCGATTGGGCCATGTTTCATCTGCTCCTCTAGATTATATCGCTAAACATTTTTTGGATATTTCTATTCCTTCTGATTCAAATCATGCCTGTGATATTTGTCCGTTGGCAAAACAAAGTCGTCTCTCTTTTGGTAACAGCTCTATCTCATCTGTTAAACCTTTTGATCTTATTCATTGTGACATCTGGGGTCCCTACAAACATCCTTCTCTTTCTGGTGCACGTTATTTTCTTACAATCGTGGATGATTATTCTCGTTTTACTTGGGTCTTTTTGATGCAACATAGATGGGAAACTCAGTCTTTGATCAAACAATTTTTCGCTTATGCATCTACCCAATTTTCATCTCAAATTAAAAGTTTTCGTAGTGACAATGGGGCTGAATTTATTTCTCTTCGAAATTTTTTCAAAGAAAATGGAGTCATTTTTTAACATTCTTGTGTTTATACGCCTCAACAAAATGGGGTAGTAGAACGCAAACATCGCCATATTCTCCAAGTTGCTCGTGCTTTTAGATTTCAAGCTAATTTACCTCTAAAGTTTTGGGGAGAGTGTGTACTCACAGCTGTCCATGTTATTAATCGTTTCCCAACTCCACTTCTCTCTTTTAAAACTCCTTTTGAGCGTCTCTATTCCCGACCTCCCTTCTTTCATCATCTCCGTGTTTTTGGTTGTTTGGCATATGCTACAAATGTCAAGGTCACACATAAGTTTGCCCCAAGAGCAGTCAAATGCATCTTCATTGGTTATCCTGTCGGTCAGAAAGCGTACAAGCTCTACGATCTTTCTAGTCACAAAATTTTTACGAGTCGTGATGTTGTTTTCCATGAGAATTTCTTTCCTTACAATTCTGTTGACCTACAACCCAACTCAAGCCCATCTCATCCTCTGGCCCAAATTACAAGCCCTACTTTTCAATCCACAATACAAACTCGGTCTAGTCAAACCAGACCTTCTTCATCTATGTCTCTGCCTGCCCTATCGCCCTCACCCGTTCATCCCGAAGGCGAGTCATCGTCGCCGTCACCATCGTCCGCGACGCCGCCGGGAACTTCGCTGCCTCCTCTCAATCCTCCGCCGCCTAGCGCTCCTCCTAGGTCAATACCAGATCAATCAACTCCTCTTATCCCATTCGATCATCCCTCACCATTCAGTCTCCCAGCGTCGCTTCACCCACTCAACTCACCTCCGCCGTCTTCGTCACAAGCTCAGCTTTGTCCGTCCAGTCCGCCCAGTCCGTCGTCTCCTTCACCAACCCAGCCTAATTCCCAGAATCCTCCCCCGATTCAGACTGATTCCCAATCGGTCAATCCCGACCAGCAAGCTCCATCCTCTCTGATTCAGTCATCGCCACCGCCACCTCCTGAGGTTTCTCTCCGTCATTCAAGTCGCACTGTTGTTCCACCCATTAAGATGCGAGACTATGTCTGCTCCCATGTTACGTTGTCTTCACCTGATCAGTCCTCTTCTTTGTTTCCGGGTCCAATTAAAGGTACACGATATCCTTTGTCAAATTATGTCAGTTATGATCGATATACACTTGGGTATCGTCATTTTGTTGCACAGATCAGTCAAGCAGTTAAGCCCTGTTCGTATTCAGAAGCTGCCGCTCAGCCTGAATGGCAGGAGGCGATGCGGTCAGAATTACAAGCACTCGAAGAGAATGGCACCTGGACACTTACTCCTCTTCCAGCTGGCAAGACCCCAATTGATTGTCGCTGGGTTTATAAAATCAAGCACAAGTCTGATGGTTCGATTGAGCGGTATAAGGCACGATTAGTGGCAAAAGGGTTCACCCAAATGGCCGGTGTTGATTATCAGGACACCTTTTCTCCTACTGCAAAAATTATTTCTGTTCGGTGTTTACTTGCTTTGGCAGCGGCTCGTGGCTGGTCTCTTCACCAGCTAGATGTCAATAATGCCTTCCTGCATGGCGATCTCGATGAGGAAATATATATGTCTCCTCCGCCAGGGCTTCGGAGACAGGGGGAGGAACACTTGGTATGTCGACTTCATAAGTCGTTATATGGGCTGAAGCAAGCATCTCGGCAGTGGTTTGCTAAATTCTCTGAGGCTATAAGGTCTGCTGGTTATGTGCAATCCAGAGCGGATTATTCTTTGTTCACCAAGAAACAAGGCAAGTCCTTTACAGCTCTCTTGATTTACGTTGATGATATTTTAATTACTGGAAATGATCAATTGAGTATTGCTGCGCTCAAGAATTTCCTTCATTCTCATTTTCGCATTAAAGATTTGGGAGATTTGAAGTTTTTCCTTGGCATTGAGGTGTCTACTTCTAAGAATGGGATTTTTATTTCCCAACGTAAATATGCCTTGGAAATTGTCAAAGATGCAGGGTTGCTTGGTGCAGCCCCTGTTGATACTCCCATGGAGAAAGGGTTGAAATTATCTGATAAAAGTGAGTTGTTAAAGGATCCGGCTCGTTATAGAAGGCTTATTGGGAGATTAATATATCTCACTGTTTCTAGACCGGATATCACTTATTCAGTACATGTGCTTAGCAGATTCATGCATCAACCTCGGAAAATTCATATGGAAGCAGTCTTGCGAGTTGTTCGATACATTAAGAATGCGCCTGGTCAAGGTTTATTCTTCTCCTCTAATAGTGATCTTAGATTGCGTTCTTTCTGTGATTCAGATTGGGCAGGTTGTCCAATCACTCGGAGATCCACCACAGGTTATTGTGTTTTCCTTGGTTCTTCATTGGTTTCATGGAAATCAAAAAGGCAGAAGACAGTTTCACTCTCTTCCGCTGAAGCAGAATATCAGGCCATGACCGGTGCTTGTTGTGAGCTTACATGGCTTCGATATCTACTCCGAGATCTAGGAGTATTTCACCAAGGACCTGCCCTCCTATATTGTGATAATAGAGCAGCACTGCACATAGCAGCAAATCCTGTTTTTCATGAGAGAACTCGCCATATTGAGATGGACTGTCATTATATCAGAGATAAGATTCAAGATGGATCTGTTGTTACAAAGTTTGTAGGTTCAGCTAATCAGTTGGCGGACATTTTCACTAAAGCATTGGGAAATGATCTTTTCACACCTATGGTTCGCAAGTTGGGAGTTAGAGATATCCACTGTCCAACTTGAGGGGGAGTGTTAGGAAAGAAGTTATGTGTATCATTTGTATTTAGGATTGTATCAGAATTATATCCTTAGATATAAGCTGCCTTTTATGTTCCTCTTTAATATAGGGATAGTTTCCTTGTATAGTTGGTTCACTTGTAATACGTTCTTGTATATATCCTTGTGATTGAATGAATTAAAATCATTCCAGCCAAATATCATCTTTTTCATGGTATCAGAGCGGGTCCCTTTCCAATTACTTCTCCAATTCTCATGGGCCCGATTTGGGTTCATTCTCTCATCCGGTCTGAGATTCTATTCTCTCGCTCGGTTCCGGCTTCTTATCTCACCATCGGAATGTTCCGATTGGATTGTCACCAAGTGTCCCTTGGTTCGTTCCGTCCCGATTCATTCCACGTGCGGACCTTGAGTCAGGTTACACGTGAGGGGGCGTATTAGAAGTATTGGAGAGGAATAGATCCCACATCATAAAAGTGACAAATAAAATATAACTTATATGTGGATGAATCTTATCCAATTGTACCGAGGCCTTTTGTGATTAAAACCCAACACCTTAAAGGTGGTTAAGTTGGGACAGTATCGGTACAATGTGATCCACGGGTCACGCTTGTCGCTGTTTAACATAAATTTCTTTCCAAGCTGCTCTTGCAATACATTGAGTGAGGTATTTGAGGCTTAGAAAGGCTTAAAAAATTTTGTACAAACCTGAGTTTTCTTTACTTTGGTCATCTTATTATCTGTGTCATTTTCGTTTTTCTTAATGATGCGTTTACAGTTTGGTTATTCTTTTCCTATTTACTGATGTTCTCTATATTAGTTTTTAGTTTTATTGTTTAGTCTTTCTTTGTATATGCATCCACACATTCTGATTCTTTTTATTCTTGCTGTGAATTTAATTCCCTGACTTTTCATTTTGGCTTTGAATAGGGAGGGGTTTAGAGGGAAGTGCACAAAGGAACGTTCCAAAAAAATATTGGACGCTGCTGTAAGTGAATCTCATTTCACCGATAAATATGCTCAGTTTTTCCTAATATTTTCTTATGATAGCACTCATAGCAGAGGTGGTAGGCATTGGGAATTTACCACCTTTTATTATGATTATGAACAAACTACACTCAAAGGTTATGACATTTCACCACAAAGCTTATCAATTGGAGCGAAGAGTCTCGACCCATCTCATCCATAGCCAGTCTAAGTTGGAATCCAATTTACTACTGAAGCGGTTATCTATTTCGGGTCGAATAGATGATGCCCGCCAAGTGTTCCATGAAATGCCGAGCAGAGATGAGTTCAGTTGGAATACAATGATAGCTGCTTATGCCAATTCCGGAAGAGTAGCTGAAGCTAAACAAGTGTTTGATGCCGCCCCAAGTAAGACTGCTATTACTTGGTCCTCACTTATATCTGCGTACTGTCGAAGCGAGTGTCCAAGTGAAGCTTTCCGATTCTTTTGGCAAATGCAGCTTGAGGGAGAGAGGCCGAGTCTTTACACATTGGGGAGTTTGTTGAGGTTGTGTTCCAAGTTGGGTTTTCTCCAAAGAGGTGAAATGGTGCATGGTTACATGGTTAAAACACGGTTTGACAGTAATGTTGATGTTGTTACTGGTTTGCTTGACATGTACGCAAAATGCAAGCGCATTTTTGAAGCAGAATGTCTGTTTGAGAGTTTGAGGGATAGGAGAAATCATGTGGTGTGGACTGTTATGCTTACAGGGTACTCTCAGAATGGGGATGGCTTCAAGGCAATGGAGTTTTTTCGTGACATGCGAGCGCAAGGGGTTGAATCCAATCAGTTCACATTCCCTAGTGTATTGACTGCTTCTGCATCGGTTTTAGCTCTTAGTTTTGGGGCTCAGGTGCACGGATGCATTGTACACAGTGGTTTTGGGCCTAATGTGTTTGTTCAAAGTGCATTAGTTGATGTGTACGTGAAATGCGGAGATCATGTCAGTGCAAGAAAGGTGCTAAGAAGCATGGAGGTTGACGATGTTGTTTCTTGGAACTCGATGATTGTTGGGTGTGTAAGGCAGGGGTTTATGAGAGAAGCTTTGTCTTTGTTTAGAGAACTGCGTTCAAGAGAAATGAGGATTGATAATTATACATTTCCATCTGTTCTGAACTCATTTGCTGTGCTGAAGGAGGCTAAAAACGCAGTGGCTATTCATTGTCTGATAGTTAAGACTGGATTTGAGGTTTATCAACTTGTGGGCAATGCTCTTGTTGATATGTATGCTAAACTGGGAAATATAGAATCTGCAGTTGAGATGTTTAGGCATATGCCAGACAAAGATGTTATCTCTTGGACCTCCCTGGTCGCAGGTTATGCGCAGAATGGCTCTCATGAAAAAGCACTTAAATTATTCTGTGAGATGAGGGATGCAGGGATCTATCCTGACCAATTTGTCATTTCCAGCATTTTGAGTGCCTGTGCAGAACTGACACTTTTGGAGTTTGGCCAACAAATTCATGCAAACTATATCAAGTCTGGCCTTCAAGCATCGTTATCAGTAGATAATTCCTTTGTAACAATGTATGCAAAATGTGGGTGTCTAGAAGAGGCTCATAGAGTTTTTGATTCTATGCAAGTTCAAAATGTGATTACTTGGACAGCTTTAATAGTTGGTTACGCCCAGAATGGTAGAGGAAAGGAGTCTCTGGAGTTCTATGATCAAATGCTTGCAACTGGCACCCAACCGGACTTCATTACTTTTATTGGCTTGTTATTTGCTTGTAGCCATGCTGGTCTTCTAGAAAAAGGTCAGTACTACTTTGAATCGATGAACAGGGTTTACGGGATAAAACCAGGTCCTGAGCACTATGCATGTATGATTGACCTCTTGGGGCGCTCAGGGAAACTTAACGAGGCTGTGGCATTAGTTGATCAAATGGCCGTAGAACCAGATGGAACTGTATGGAAAGCACTACTAGCTGCATGTAGAGTTCATGGGAAAATAGAGCTGGGAGAGAGGGCAGCGGAGAACCTATTTATATTGGAGCCCAAGAATGCTGTGCCATATGTTCAGTTATCTAATATGTATTCCGCAGCTGGTAGATGGGAAGATGCAGCAAAAATCAGAAGACTGATGAAATCGAAGGGAATTCTTAAGGAGCCTGGATGTAGTTGGATTGAGATGAATGGCCAAGTTCATAAATTTATGTCTGAAGACAGAAGCCATTCATGGACTACTGAAATATATTTTAAAATTGACGAGATCATGATGTTCGTGAAGGAAGCTGGATACGTGCCAGATATGGATTTTGCACTTCATGACATGGATAAAGAGGGGAAGGAGCTTGGCCTAGCATATCACAGTGAGAAGTTGGCTGTTGCTTTTGGTCTTCTCACCACATCACCAGGGGCACCAATTCGAATCTTTAAGAATCTCCGGGTTTGTGGAGACTGTCATACTGCAATGAAATACATATCACAGGTTTATCTTCGGCTTATTATATTGAGGGATTCAAATTGTTTTCATCATTTCAAAGAAGGGAAGTGTTCCTGTGATGACTACTGGTAGGAAGTTCATCTAGTAACCGTTTATTGTTGTTGGTGGGGAATCAATTGGCTGGTTTGTGGTTGCACACTTCAAAGGTTGAGAAATGCCATCAATTTTGTTCCTTCTTCTCTAATGTCTTTGGGTAATGTAGATCTGGATTTTCACTAAAAGAACCTAAAGTTTGGAATATTTCATGTTTGACACAGATGAAAATTTGTAGCTGCTGGAACTTGTATAAGCAATATTCGTCGATCCTATGACTGTTAACTGAGCACTGACTAAAAGGTTAGTATTAGTTGATTTTGTTCTAATTCTTGTTACTTTATATGAATTATGATGTGATTTTTCTAGAATTTAGCATGATGCAGCACTTGGAATTTTTGTAAGCACCTAGTTCCAAGCATTTTCATAAGTTAGAATCAGTGCATATTCAGTGATCTTCGAAAGAAACATGGATGAATCTTTGCTTCCAATGTGGGTTTAGTTATATCTGTGAAATTGTGTTTAATGGCAGTGGTTGTGAGAGTTCAAAACTTCAAGCCATGCCTTGAAAGTGACCTCCAGCTTTCCAGGGTTCTAGTCACAAAGCTTGAAGGATCTCAATATGAGATTCTTATGAGAAGCAAGCTATTCTCAAAGATATGGAAATTAATATATCATCCATGTGGTGTTTGGAATTGGCAACAAAGGTAAATGCCAAGAAATCAGTTGCAACCCCAATAAAGATAATCTGGCATTACATATATGTTTATTAGTCGATCTCTGATTTTTCTCTGTCTAAATTTTAGAAAAACACATTTTTGATGGTTATACTTTCATGCCTAATGCTTTAATGAGTATAGTGGATTTCATGCCTGCAGTTGCAAATCAATGCAAATGATTGGTAATATAATCTGATATTGGACAAAATCATTGGTTTAATCTCATATGATTGGTTGCAGCTGCCAGGCCTTAGTTGAGCATTTAGGAAGGGTGAACTTGCTGTTAGATTATGCATTCAATCATATTTGGCGATTACTTGTCTACATTCATTTCAAGTAAATTCAATTAGTGGAAAGAGAGCCTGCCTGTTATTCACTTGATAAAACCCTCCATTCTCTATAGTAAATGGCCGAATGAAGAATTGACGACAGTGAACCTTGCCAACAGAAAACGTTTATATAAGATTGCCAGTTGTGTTCCAACTAATACTTTTTCCATTGATTTCATAAAAGAATCACAAAAGCTGTTTGTTCTTTTTCTCTATCATAATATCCATTTACCTTTAGATAACTAACAAGAAGATATGCCCCTGGACTAGGAGGAACCAAATTGACAATTTACTTCTATTTATTTCTCAAAGTTACTTGACTTGTACTTAAATATACAAGTAAACTCAAATGCTTCCAGTGGCTTTATAAATGAAAGCTCAACAGTTATATCAGATCTCACATCTAAACATCAATGTGAGAAGTTACGATGTAGTAATAGTCACCTCATCCATCAATCACCTTGCATAAAGTTTCTCACTTTTGTATATTTTATTTTGTTCTGAATTTGTTTTTTTTTTCTTTTCCAGTTGTGCAATTGTACAGGCTCAAACAGAGGAGTTGGACAGGAAACTGTTAGACAGTTGATCTCTAATGTAATTAGCCTGCTAGAAATGAGAAGAGGGCTGAAGACTCATCTTCAGCACTTGAGATGTTTTTCCACTTGACTGACCCTTCGTTTTGCAGTGTTCATTTTAAATCCTATGGTATATACTGGTATGAGCTAAGCTCGATTTTTCTGAGAGTTTCAAGCAGGTTTAGTTAAACAAAAAATTATTAGTCAATTAGGAAATGAAACATGATAGTATAATGGAAAGTTGGAAACCAACCAACAATTGCTGTGGGACTGAAGAAGATAAGTTGGACACATTTTCTTTTTCTTCAATCTGCTAGTTTAATTTTTGCCACTTTCAGTTCTGAAACTTTGGTCTGTGAAGATTGTCCTCAGTAAGGTGCAATTATAACGAAGATAAGCTTCTACACTGGCTAGATAGACTGCTGTGTGCTTCTAGCTAGGATCCACCAAATTACTATCCTGCTAATAATTTCATCTGTGGTTTGTTCCAGAAAGGTTTCAGTTTTAAATCTTTCCGCATTCAGGCCAAAAAATTTGAAAACTTATTGCTGAAAAAATTAATAAAATATATATGGATGAGGTCATTTTAAAAACTTGTTAAGTGGGTTTTTTTTTTTTTTTTGATACGAACAGTTGGAGTGAGAGTGGATAAACAGTGAGGAAGCTTATTGAGTTGTTATACTAGGATGTGTATTGTCATACTGTAATCTTCACTCTTTTCTGGGTGGATTTTTATGTTATAGCCACCATAAAACTAAGTGTCTTTTTACTAATGCAGGAAGGAACAGTTTGATTGGATTATGTAGTGGTTGCAGCCAGGCTTGGCCTAGCATTCTATAAGTTTCAACTTCATCAGTACACAGTTACACACCCTCTAAAACTTTGATCAAATTCAATTGCTCGACTGCAATTTTGTCTATTCTGTAGTCAATCTCGTAGCCACTTCACAAAATAATTCAGTGTAAACTCAATTTTCTAGAGAGTAGACTTGAATTATATAATTGCTGGTGCTGTGCTTTGCTCTTCTGGCCTTATTTTCTCTTTCAATCTGTTCTGTACTGTGTTTCCGTATGGGTCTCACGACATTAACTTTGTAAATTTATCATCGTGAACCATTTACTTTTTGTTTTACTCTTCCTCCTTTTATTTTAACTTTGAAATTAAATCTTCTAAACTGTGGTGCGAATGCTTGATAATGAAATTGTAGTTATCTGTGGGCAGAGTGGAATGAAAAGAAAAAGGAGACATCTGAAGAAGTCTCATCAACTTCCACAACCTGCGGTTCCTCACTATCCAAGGCCGAGAAGAAGACCAATTAGGACATCAAGCTCTGCAAGCTCTTGGAGGACTATGGCCAGGTTCTCATCGTCGCCGCCGATAACATCGGCCCCACTCAGCTCCAGAACATCCGCAAAGGTCTCAGTGAGGGGACCACAGTCCTCATGGGGAAGAATACCATGATGAAAAGAAGCATAAAGATTCATGCTGCCAAGACCGGTAACGATGCTTATCTCAGCCTCGTTCCCTTCCTTGTGATGAGTCTTGATCTTTGTTTTTTACTTTTGACTTTTTTGAGTGACTTTGTTTTTGTTGATTTGGTGTTAGGGTAATGTTGGTTCGATCTTCACCAAGGGTGATTTGAAGGAAGTCAGAGAGGAGGTTGCTAAGTACAAGGTGAGCTATACTCAGTTTTTTTTTCATTTGTTCGTTTCGTAGTAGTAGTATATTGATCTTTGGTGGATTATTTGTATTAATATACAACTGTTTAGCACAGTAATTCTTATTCAATGACATAATATTGTTACTTGTCCTAGTGTATATGATATTGTCTCATGCAAATTTTGAAATGTATGCAATGAAATTTCTATTTTGATTACTGTAATTGATAAGAAACTGGTTATTGAGATAGGTTTATCAGTAAAATCTTTGCTTGGGGTACGTACTTTATAGAATAGCTGAGATTATTTGAAGTGTGATTTTGTTAATTTAAGATTCTGTATTCACTGTATTTTGATTATTATCATAAAAATCTTTGGTGCACTGGAACTTATAGTCCCATAGTTTATCATCAAAATTTAGGTTTTTGTATAGGCTAGTAATGTACTTGTTTGATATAGAACTTCAAGCTGGTGTTTTGTTTAGGATACTGCAATACTTTGTTTTGTTTGTTTTTTGTGATGTTTGTGATACTTTGTTTGTGATATAGTTCTTTGTTCATTTGTTGTACCAAAATTATATAATCTCATTACGAATTTGTATGATTGTATAGGTTGGAGCTCCTGCTCGTGTAGGTCTGGTTGCTCCTATTGATGTCATTGTTCCTCCTGGTAACACCAGTCTTGACCCATCCCAGACCTCTTTCTTCCAGGTCCTTCACATCCCTACCAAGATTAACAAGGGTACTGTGTAAATCATTATGCCTGTTGAACTTATCAAGAAGGGTGACAAGGTTGGATCTTCTGAGTCTGCCCCTTCTTGCCAACCTTGGGAGCAGGCCATTCTCTTATGGTCTTGTTGTCCAGATGGTGTATGACAATGGATCTGTCTTCAGCCCAGATGTGCTTGATCTTACTGAGGATGATCTCATGATTAAGTTTGCTTCTAGTGTCTCCAATGTCACAGCATTGGCAATGGCCATTTCCTACCCGACAATTGCGGCTGCACCACACATGTTCCTCAATGCCTACAAGAATGTGCTGGCAATTGCTGTGGCAACTGAGTATTCCTTCTCCCAAGCTGACAAGGTCAAGGAGTTTCTGGAGGTAAAATAACACAAATCACACTTATATTGTACTCTATATGTAGCTTTAGTCTGGTTGCTTGTGAAATATATCCATTTTCTGTCATGTGTAACTGATTTCGTTGAGTTAATGAATGCAGGATCCATCCAAATTTGTGGTTGCCATGGCTCTGCTCCTGCTGCAGCTGCTAAGGAAGCAAAGAAAGAAGAGCCTGCTGAAGAGTCGGACGATGATATTGGATACGGTAGCTTGTTTGACTCGATTATGTAAAGTTGTTACCGCTAGATTATAAGACTAGACAACGAGGTTTTTATTTTGATCTGCGTTTGAGGATTTATGTTATGAATTTGGGATTGTTATCTTTAGTGTTTTGAGGTTTTATTGTTATTGTTCAATATTTTTAGTTTGTTTGTTGGCTGCTGCTGGAACCAACGCAAATGAGTTTCATTTGAGCAAATGACTTCTCGGGGTGCACTTTGTGAATAAATTGTCTGATAAACTCATAAAACCGATATTAGTAATGGATGAGGTTGAGTGATCTCGATTCAAATGGTGGTGTGTTTCGTCCCATCTTTTTGTGATGGTAAAGAGAACATGAATCAGACAACACAATCCGAAGACAGCTAACAACAACAACAACTCGCAAGTACCAAACCTAGATCTTGTTAAATACCTTTCATTGGGCGATTTTTAACTTTGAAGTTTTCTTATCATGCTTGTAGTTGTAAGTTGTAACTAGTTACACTTCAACACGATTCGAAGACAACTAACAACAACTACTCGCAAGTAACAAACCCTAAACATAAGTAAGAAGCTGAACGTATATGCTAAGTTAGGTTTGCATAACTGGTCAAATCTAACTACAACCACATTATTTTGCAGATTAGGGCAGTAGTTTGTACAAATATGCAACGCTCGAAATTATAACTGCTGAAATGCGTATTTTCAGTGCAACTCAAGTCACGGGGTCTGAAGAATCTGACGCTCCAACATCAAAGCCATCTTGCTGGCAAGTATATATATATAATTCACATTCACATATCTGTCTCTTGTTACAACTACAAGATGTCTAAGGATGGTGATTACTTTTGCAGGACATGCTCACTGCTTCAACGGACACATCGGCAACAACAATTGAGTGGGCACTCTCCGAACTCATCAGGCACCCAGAGCTAATGAACAAGGTGCAAATAGAATTAGCAAATGTAGTCGGAAGGGAGAGGATGGAGGAGGAGTCAGACTTGGAGAAGTTGGAGTACCTGGACATGGTAGTAAAGGAAACCTTGAGGCTACATCCAGTTGCACCAATGTTATCTGGACATGACAGAGGAGTATGGATTTAACAATTCCAAGGGCCAATCATCTATTGGCAATTCCATCGTATCGCCTTCACAAATTATCACAATTTGTATGTAACGGCCAGTTCCCCACTTTTGGCTGAATTATCTTAAATGTTATGTTTTTCTATTCTATGTAACCACTGTTGTAGCATCTTGTGTTTGCTTTCTTTTGTGTAGGGGAAACCAGTAATGAAATAATATTTTGTAATACAGTTGAATTTAGGAGTTAAGGGTTATGTTTTCTCCTTTGTGTTCTTTTGTGTTGAGGGTTTTGTTTTGAAGTTTGCTGAGTATTTGCTCCCACTATGATTTGGTTACTTTGATAGGTATGATGTGTGATATTATCCCTGCCAAAATCCAGGTTGGATAAATTCTCCAGATTTGAGACTTCCCATATATAACAACCGAGATATATCACACTACAGGTATTTCCATCCAATGCAGTTCTTCATTCTTACACAGCCAAAGAGACCAATTGGTGTCATGTTTTGCTAATCAAGACAATCTATGTTCTGGACTCTTATGTAGCTTCGATATTTAACAGCTCGATCACTCACTCGTTCTAAGCTAACAAAGTATCTTCGGACTGAAAATTATACCTAGTAAGGCAGTGAAACTAGCAAAAACTTGGACTTCCTTAGCATTTGTCTATGTTGAATCAATGTTATTCAATGTTATAAATTTGATTTGATTCTTTGGAAATGTAAAGCAACAGGTCTCTCCAAGACAGAGACATCAACGTTACTCCAAACCTCTTGCTTGGTTGGAAGCTGTGCTATTTTCTCTGCAATCTCCATGTCTTCAGGAAGAACAGAACCAAACACGGTGTATGCTTTTTTCCACTCAAAATGGTTGGCAAGGCTGATAAAGAAACCTGGACCAGAACCAACCCAGGCTACTGATCCCCTTCTGATGTTGTGGTTACCCTCTTTTGGAATCTTTTTAAATATAATCCCGTGGGCTTCAATTGTTCCTTGTATTAATCCAAAAGGGGGGCCAAAGGGAGCCTGTATATAGCTCACATGAGAAACATCTGAATGAGGAATAAATACTACATCAAAGCCATCTCATATGCTAACCCATTGTGATATAGAAAGCAGATATGGTGCTATATGGGTGGAACAGATGTATATGTGTACTCTAAATCAGCCACCTCTACATAAGTTATCGAGCTTATACTTACATTTTGGACGTGATTTCCTATGGAGTCCCAATAGCTTCCCCGGCTTTCCGCACGATGAAATTGACAACCCCCACAATAATGCTCTCGCAACAGTTCAAGAATATAGAATACAGAATGAGGGGCACAATCAACAAAGAGCTGAAATTAATACAAAAAGAAAAATTATATGCACCAACCATATAGATTAGTTTCATAGACGATTACAGAATTTTAAAGAACATAGACGAAGCGGTTGATGAAGAAGAATGACGGGAAGATACTAGAGAACACTTAAAATTTTCATTGCTTCCGCTCCATAACAGCAAAAGATAGCAGAAATAAAAAGTTTTAGCTATACAATAATAAGTATGAAATCAAAATAGATAGGTACAAGATGAGAAGAAATTGTTTGATTCAACTAAACTAACTGTAATAACAGAACCATATGCAAACAGAGCGAAATTGTTAAAGCAGAGCATCATCCAACACAAACCACTTGGTTACAAATGAAGAGATTCAAGAATTATATATTAAGATTCTTATAATACACAAAAAGATATGATAAACACCAAAGAATAGGGTTCAGGTAAAATTATCACCTTTCGCTGGCATAATGAAACTGATGACTGAATAAAATGTGACATTGATCAATGCAATTCCCTCAATTGCGAAAGTGTTTTGGTGCCCTTTTATAAGCCAAATTTTAACCAACATAAAGTAATTTTCAGTTAAGACCATACATATATAAATGACATTGCCAAAAATTGACAAGATAATATTTCCACTTATTCATCAGAAGAGGAGTATCTTTCGATGTCAGAATCGATTTTCCTTGATAGCCATGCCAGGGACTAATATACATATCATTCCTAAAAAATTAGATTTAGAATATAGGTATACAAGTCTCAAGTTAATATATTCAAACAAGTTCCGGCTTTTGTTTCTATTTTTTTTTTTGGCAGAATAAAAGCATAATCAATGAAGTCAGCTCAACACATGATAAACAAATATACCACATATTTCTATATGATACAATGTATTAGAACTTAACTGAGGATTTCAACTTGACTGATATGAGAAAGATTTCACATCTAACCCTATTAGAAAAAATATATATTATTTACCTTTATACGAAGAATCCCATATTCTGTTTTCATGCCAACAATACCCTGTAGTAGAAACAAGCAGGGATTATATGAACAGACAAGTAAACATACAAGGAAAAAACAAGTTACAATCTCAAACTCCCCTATAGCTTCTCCTAAAATATACAAACAAATTAGTCATTTAAGTGCACAAGCTAAAAGTCTCAAATTGATGAGACTCTCTTCCTGCATGAGGAATGTCTTCTAATACAAATGATGAATCTTTCTTCTGTGTGTCCCATAAGATCCCATGAACCTCTCCTTTCTCTACCAGCCATAAGTTACTTCCTCTCATTTTTAACATACCATCCCCTCTAATTCTACCCATTCCACACTCCCCTTTCAAACTGTCATAGAAACAACTGCCAGTGGCAAACAATCAGCTCCTGCTCCTGTAAATGCTAGGAGTGTATAGTTTCTATAAATTTCAAATTATCATCTCAAGTTCTCAACTAAATCAAGGCTTCTCACAAATAAAATATCAGTCAGCCAAGGGTTCCAGGGACTCTGCTCTCATACTGAACTACATTGGACTATAGGCTCGCTACAATTCCACAGTATCACTGTTAATAATCACTCATATATTCATTCACTTTTGTTATTTTAAATCATGTTTAATAATATGCGGGGACTACACCACTGACAGTCTGCAGTAATTGATCTTCCCATAGGACTTCTCCGGCAAACAGAAAAATTGCAGCAATACATTTCAAGCTGTGTCATTGAAATCTTTTGATAAAGAAGAAAGTTTTTTGCAAGTACACGAAAACAGAACTAGAAAGCAGGGGCGCATGTTCATGACATAAACAATATCACACCGGAATGAAAGATTTTGGCAAACATACAAACCTTTTCATAGGTGCTAGTAACTTGTGTGCAGATAGCTTAAACTTTAAAAATCAAGGAAAGGACTACAAGCCTGGAACATGAGTTACCTCTCCTTCTCCAAATATATGTCCAGAAGTCCACATAACTAGATCCCCTGAGTCTCGCCGATCAGGATCCACGGTATCCTTTTGTTTTTTTAACCAACACTACAAACACACAGAATTCAAGCATTTCATAAGTTCATAACTGATTGGACAGATTCATCATAACAGTTCTTAATTCAACATAATTCATCTACTTACATAAACCATGCCATTGCCCGAGCCTTTCGAATATGACATTACACAGTTGAATTACAAAAACCATAATTAACTCACTGCTCTTCAGAATTTACAGAATGAGACCAAACTATGGAACGAAAATGAGATAAACACCAACAATGGAAACAGTTAAAGAGAGTAAAGAAGAATCCATACCTCACCAAATTTATCTCCACAAGCCTCTCTATCCCCACAAAACACCCAAGAATCACACAAACAAGCCCCATTTCGATCCCCACACATATCCTTACAAGCCATGCAGCACTCCTTTGAAGAATTTACCTTAAACTGAGCACCCCATTTCACTGCATCACCCCAAAGCTCCAAATGCTCGATCCCACTACAGCACTCACCATCTTCTTCACTCACCAAACCAACCTCACCGCCATTCTCACCCAGCTCTGAATTCAAAACAACTGTCGCACTGTTGGGTTTCAGGACCATAGAGATGAAAAGGTAAAGCATGCAGCAGGAGATTGCACCAATGAGGAGAAGTGCCACAAGGGCAAAACGGCCAAGGTCGGACTCGGTCTGCCGGCGACCCATTTGAGATTATTGATGGATATGAGAGACCCAGAAAGGATTTGGCTTAATTCTTTGGATTCATGCTGCCGGATCAGGAAAAACGTGATCGGAAGCATGAACAAATGAGCTCTTTCAGATTTGGACCAGGAAATATTAGCACTACGATGACACGTTAATTATTGATCGTAACTGTTCCAGCAATAAATTTGACAAAACTTTGCAAAAGATCTCAATGAATCTTTGTAAATTTTCTTTTCTTGTTGAAAAAATAATAACTATACATTATGAAATCATGTAAAGGCCATCCCTTTGATTCTATAATCTGATCACACTACAGAACGTTATGGAATGAGGAATTGATCCCATTAACTTATCCAGAGATGAACTGGTCAATCTTAGTACTTTTCCTGCGGAGCTAACAATTAGTCCGTATTAAGCTGTGCATTGAACAGGTTTCTACCAAGATAAAAGTATTATGCAACCCTCCATGATTTTACTTGCTGCATAAACACAACGGAGACGCAACCTTTTTCCTCCAATTTATTTACCAAGTGTTATACATTGCCAAACGAAAAGGAAACCGGACCCAGAGCCGGAGAATTGTACAGTTTTCGATTTTTCGCCTGGCAAAGTGCCACAGATATCTTTCAAAAAAAAAAACAATGCCATATAGATATGCCTATATTGGTTTATACAAATCCTAAGATTCAATGCAGGTGACGTCCAAGTCTTTCTTTTTTTTTTCTTTTTTTTTTTTTAGAATCAGGTGACGTCCGAATCGTAACCCATATATGCAGATATACCTAAACACCTGCTGTATAGATTGAAACCGGCAGAAGTAACAGAGTTCCTGAGCAACTACATAACCGATGAAGGATAAAGCAGGACCGATTCATCAAACCAAGACATCCTAAGCTCTAACTCTTGAAATCCATACAGTTTACGGAATCACGGTACAGATGAACATGGCGAGTCCAAAAGATCCACCCTACACTAATACATCCTTTATTTAACTGCCCTAACTTGTCTGCCTTTTGCACTCGAATCAGTTAGTTATTGACAAAGGTTCTTCGTAGAATACGGGAAGCAACTAAAGGTCATCAATATTAACCAAGAGGAATTATAAATGAATGCACCCAATTTTATTTCAGTTAATATCCCTAAAGGAAAAGCATTGCATGATCACCCTGGTATTTGAAGTATGCTTTTTGAACCAGTCTTCAACTCATCTTTTCTGCGGTACTAAATATCAAAACCACATACTTACCATAGCCAATCCTCAAATACAAAGTAAACTCTGCAATTGCAACCAGAGGAGATACCAGGACAATCTTCCTAGAAATCTGATGGTTCCTTAACTCACTGAAGCACTCATTCAAGGTCATGAAGCTGAAATTGATTATGCAGGTCTAAATTGACCAAAATGACACTTATTATTCAAATCCAAAACCTCCCCATAGGATTCAGCAAAAAAAATATCCAAAATACCTTAGACCACAATAAGAAAACCCTTGTTCTCTTATCATATTCTGTACATGAATGACACCAAGTTTTCCATCAGGTGAGTTCTTATAGGAGATTAAATAGAAGGGCGCCGTATGATTCGTCTCTGAATAACTTCAGCTTCCTTGCAGCATCAAAACTTTGGCCTGACAGAATATCTGATCTATGGAAAATCTACGACTGCTTGACCTACTGTATACAATCCAATCCAAGTTTCCCAGTGCTGCAGACGCTCTTAGATAATTTTGTCCCTTCATAACTGCTAGAGAACATAATCCAAAGCTTCACAGTCCCCATCCTAGAGCGCCTTGGTCATTTCAGATCTGTTCCATGGACAAATTCACTTGTAACCATATCACTCTGTTTTCACCAATGACCTCTTAACAGCAAAAGAAGAGATGCCATGTCTTCGAAAACAAAAATCTCCGGGAAGAGAATAGTAATGACTTGAGGCCTTTGAGCACATAACTATGCACTCCTCAGCTACTTCATTAATATTTAAAGAAACAAAACACTACAATACAAGACAATAAGACAAATTAGCTCAATAGTATGAGCCAGAACCACCTGAACCCATATAACTGCTTCCACCAACACCACGACCAGAGTACATTGATGAGTAAGAGCTACCACCAACCTACAATTCAGCATCAGAAAAAGATGTATGAGATGGCTAACCAAAATAGTTATATTTGTGATTAACCAAAGGAGATTATAAGCATACATCATTTCCACGAGACATATAATCACCACCATAGCTTGATGAGTACATTCCACCAACATCATTACCACCATAAGAACCTGAAAATCATACACCATTAGATTCTGACTTCAAAAATGACTGCCCACACATATCGATTGTATATCAGAGTTTCAGACTATCATCAATCTCAAACTTACCTCCTCCATAACCCATGCTCTGACGGCTGCTGTAAAGTCCATGTGAATCCTGACTTGTCCGGCTACTCCCATATCCTAAACTGGACCTCCCAACTCTGCCAACCACAACAAACAAAGTTACCACATTGATACATGGCAAAATCAGATGTTAAATATATTCAAATCAAGGGAGCAAACCTATCACTATAGCCATCCCCATATTGAGAAGAACCACTTCCATATTCATAGTCCAATCTTGCCCTTGATTGGCGAATGCCCGCATCAGCATATCTAGGTGGAACATCATCCTAAAATATATATAAAACAAACAAAAAACAAAAATATTAGCCCACTCCTATACAAATATTTGACCAAATAATTTACACTGACAACAGTAACACTAACCAGTGCAGAGTATGGACGCTTTGACCCAGAAATAGAATCATAATCACGAGCACGGCCTTCACGGTGGTAACTAGGAGGAGGCGGAGGAGGAGGGTGCCTTTCAAACCTTTGTCCATAACCATCATCCACATAAGCTCTTCTCGCTGTTGAACGAGATGTACTTCTTGGTGGGTCGACGTAGGCAGGACCACGTGTACTATACTCATCTCTATATGACTGGCGTCTCTCTGGCACAGCCCTTGAACCATAATCAGCCACTGCCCTACTCCTTGGAGGAGGAAGGTCATCACGTCTGCTATATTCCCTTCTGAAGCTACTCTTTGGGTAGGTTGGAACTGTAAGATAGCACACCAACATAATACAAAACGAAATTAAGACGCTACAAAAAGAAATAAGGAAAGAAGAGAAAAGAAAAGATATATACATATATAACAGATATTGCATACCAGGTGGCCTCCTGTCATAGGACCTAGCAGGAGGAGGCAAAGGCCTGGCTCTAGCAGGATAAGACGAGACCACAGGGCGTCTATCTCTCAGTGCAACAGGCCTCTTCACACTGGCTGATGGGATACGACTTCCAACTCCTCTTAATCCACGCACAGGTAGACTTCGTGGTGGTGTAGGGCGGCCCCATGAACCCCTGATAGCTCGTCCATCCCCTCGTGGGGACCGATAATCACCACGACCGACATGTTTGCCTTTCCCTCTCTGAAGAGGTCTTGACAACCTTGCCCTAAGCTTTGCCTAAAATACAACCATAATAACAAACTTAAACTCATGATTCATGCAAAAATACCTCGTAAATAATATCCAAAAGTGAAAAGAGCAGTTATAATAAGCCAACACACCTTATTATCCCCTTCACCTATCTCTGCATTGTTGATGCAATTAGCACATGTCAACGCATTCTCATGAGTGTCAAATGTAATAAAACCAAAATCCTTCCTCTTGGCAGAAGGCATATTGCGAGCAAGTTCAATCTTTTCAATCTCCCCATAGTCCTTGAGAAGCTGTTGAACATAATCCTCATCCCATGAAGCGGGTAGGCCATCCACAAATATAGTTTTAACCTGCAACTCAAAATACGAGATCAGACCTCTACAAAGGATACTAATACCACCTATACGTGATTCTCCATAACTACTGCTAACATAGATAACGAGGAAAGAATATTAAAATACTTGTTGGAATCAAACAATAACCAACTGAAATCATCAACTCCAAGAAGTATAATCTGATATGTTAGATGCTACTACATCTACGAACAAAGTGTATCAATGATATAATAAATCTAATAAGTGTATAGACGATATAATAAATCTAATAACAGATATATAGAAAATCTAATTTACAAGGGCACATCAATGAGCATGTGTATTGAATCTATTGATAACTACAGACCAATTATTATCCATGTTATATTTTAAGAGAGATGTTACTGGAACCGTGTCCCATTACCCAAAGCTAAGAAAAGAATCAAGCTGAGATTCCATCCAGGATACTCTCACACCCAAGACCAATGCAGAAATTTTATATTACCTGGGCCATAATTTCATCACCAGGGTCAATGAATGAATCTGCAAAAGAAACCTTTGCAGGCCTTTCAACTCCAAACACAATATCTCTTTTCTGAAGGCGCTTGAAGGCATCCATGGCATCTGAGCGAGATGAAAATTCCAAAAAAGCGAAGCCCCGGTTCATTCCCTCATTATTAGTATCTTCAACTACTGTCAAATCCTCAACATTATCTACTCCATAATGTTTCAACTTCTCCTTCAACTGGAAATATAACCAACGGAAAATATCAGTACTTTGTAGTAACTCCAGACAATGCCAGTAAATTCTGAAATGTAGGCATTACTTACAGCATCCTTTGACCATGTTTTGCAGATGTTACCCAGAAAAAGGGTATCGCTATCTTGACTTGGAGTAACACCACACTGTTTCCCATTGATCTGGAATTGAAATCATTTCAAGGAATTGAAATCATTTCAAGGAATTGAAATCAATGTGTGAAAAATTCATTGACTACTCAAACTATGAAAGGATGAAAAATTACCACTGGATGTTTAAGCTCTCTAACAGCTCGTTTTGCTTGTTCCACAGTCGCAAAACGTAAGAATGCAAATCCCTTGTTCTTCTTAGTCTGAGGGTTCATCATCAATCTAACCTCAGTAACCTCACCTACTACTCCAAAAGCTTTCCTAAGATCAGTCTCATCTGCATCCTTGTCTAAGCCACCAACAAACACTTCGAACTCCTTGCGCTTCCGCCTCTCTTTCACAACTTCATGGTGCTCCTCTTCCTCAGTGTCAACCATCTGTGCATGCTCATGCTCATGCTCATGCTCTTGCTCACGCTCATGGTCCACACCACCATGCTCCTCATACTCTTCACCTTCAAGTTCTTCAGGTACATCTTCCATTTCCTCCTCAGCCATATCACCCTCTTCGTCACCTAGATTCTCCTCAGGATCCTCATCTCCTTCATCCTCGGCCTCCTGGGCATCCTCTTGTTCAATCTCCTTCTCATCGTAATCAACCCCAACATATTCTTCAGGTTCATATTCAGGTTCATCCTCCAGCTCTAGCCGTTCATCTTTTTCATAATCATCTATAGAGTCCTTAGCCTTATCTTGTTCTGCCATAAAATCAAGGTTGATGATTCCTCTAGTGATAAGAGACTCAAGTTTTAAGTTATGGTAGAGAACATTGTATATGCAAACTAATCAAAGACCGTCCTTGTCCTTGTCCTCTTAAAATATAAACAATAACCGAAATCACCATGGAGTCAGTTAATAACACAGTAATGAGCCATAAAACTGTCATTCTAGGCTCCATAAAAGACCAATGTTATAACACACGAGTGAACCAAAGCCGAAGCTGAAAATGCAAGAGCCAAATTTACAATCCTTAACTTCCCGCCCGATTACCAATTTCTTAGGCTCTTAGCACATGGCTGAGCTCAACAAAGTCCAGTAATCCTCTGTTGCCGATTTCTAAGCCAATACAAAACCAATTGCTCTTCAAAGAACCAGCAGGCCAGTTCCAATTAAATCAACGGGAATTACCAATTCAGAAAGTTATGCGCCAAACCCAGGGATTTCCCAAAAATTACCATTATTGTTTAAACTGCTTTATTAAATTGTAAGAAAGCAAACCTTGATAAAACTAATCCAAAGTTAAAATCAGAAAAATTATTCACAACCTAAACATTCTCAGTCAGATTCCACACACAACCTAACAGAAAATTAAAACTACCCCTACATTCGACAATCCCATCAAATAATGCATAAAAAAATAAATTAAATTAATTGAAAAACACTCAATAATCAGAAGAAAACAAATCTTACTTTTGAAGCCGTTCTGATCCGATTTCGCATCGACTTCAAACCCTAAGCGATCAATAGCAACAGGCTTGTCTTCAACAACGGGATCTTCCTCCACAATTGGCTTCTTTTCAACCTTGAGCTCCTCTTTACCTTCGGCCACCGGCACCGATACCTCAGCCTTCACCGTCTCCTCGGGCTGGGCCTGGTTCTGAGCCTTGGGAGCTCCTCTGGTGGCCCTCGTCGTCCTCTTAGTTCCGGCCGACCCCGCACCTCTCTTCACCGTCCTCGGAGGCATTGTTTCCGAATCAAATTCCCCAAATTTGATCGATCACAAACCCTAGCTCCGCGATTTGATAACAAACAATTGGATGGGAGAATCGAATTGTGCTAATATATAGAGACACCTGGAATGAAACCCTAAATCAAATTGGAGTGCAGGTCAGGATATAAAACCCTAGAAGCAGAGTGGGAGACGGAGACGGAGACCAAGACCAAGGCTTTAAATTAAATTAAAGAAAGAAAAGTGGAGATTAGATTGGGAAGCGTTGAGCTTTTATATGCGGAGCTAAAGGAGCTGTTTTCAGTATAAAATACTTGGACTGGGATTGTTCGGTGTGAGCAAGATACTTCACACGTGGGGATAAGTTATTCGTTAAGTGAGAGCAAATCTACTCATGGGGTCTTCGTAGGGGAAGGTCTAGGTTGTGGGTGTGACATGGGTCGCCCCGTGGTACTGAAACTGTTATGCAGTTTTCATCTATAGTTTTAGTTTTTAGGTCGTCACGTCGTAGTGATTGTTTGTTTAATTTTATATTAGTTTTTTTTTAAAAGCAATAAATCATTCATATAAATGAAAACTAGAATGGCAAGTTTACAATGACCATAAGGATTACAATAGTACCATTACATTAGACATTTAGCTCACTTATTATAAGTTTAGTAGAGGATAAAACTAGTCACACACAAGATACCAGAGAAACATAAAATCAAATTCAAGGCGCTCAATTGTGGTACGTACTCCAACTCGTATGAAACTATCTCGCTGCATTTAGCTCGCACAGTATGCCAAGTTATCTGCACTGACACTTATTGTTTCTACATACTTCGTCCCGAGGTCCCGAGCCGGGAAGAGGTCACGAGCCGCGGCGAGGTAGAATCCTTTGGTCCTGCACTCGGAACCTGTACAAATGATAACGTCAGGAAGTCGAGACTAGGTTGGCCCAGTCTTCGACTCTCCGATGCTTAAGTTAGCTTTAAGCTCTTTGAAATGTACGGGAGTGCGGGAGAGAGTTATGTGTGTACCTTTGATGGGAGCTTGTGCCTGTTTTATAGGTCAACGTTGGGCACTTTGGCCTTAGTATTTGATGTGGGACTACTTGTTTGTAGTGTCTTCCCTTTTGGGGGTGTTTTGCCGCTAGAGTGATTTTGGCAAGCGGTTTGTTACCGGCCCTTCACTCCTTGGATATCCGTGAAGGGCTTACCAAGGCTATCTTGCCTGGAATGATCTTCGATGACCGGGTAATTGCACCTTATTCTCGGCTCAGCCAAGTATTTAGGCTATATACTAACAAGTCCCAAAGTCCCTAGTCTGAGAGAGCTCTTGGGTGGGGAGTTATTCTATAGATGCCGAGAATAGATTTTACCCGGGTGCTGGAGGCATGGTGCCGAGTCCCCAAGTCCCCACGCGAGGGTCGCGATGTGACGGGGGTGAAGTTCCGAGTTAAGTTGGCGAGAGGAAACACGCTAATGGCGTTGCTTGTCGCTACGGGGTGATGCAGTTCGCGCTAAGTGGAGAGAGGAAACGCGCTAATGGCGTTGTGTGCCGCTACTGGGCGAGTCAGTCCGTGCTAGTCGGCGACTCTCGCGCTATTGGCGTGGCGGGTCGCTGCTGGGCGAGTCAGTCTGCGCTAGTTGGCGAGACTCGAGTGGCGGGCTAATGGCGTTGTGTGCCGCTGCTAGGTGAGTCCGTCCGTGCTAGTTGGAGACTCGTGCTATTGGCATGGTGGGCCGCTGCTAGGCGAGTAAGTTCGCGCTAGTTAGCGATTCTCGCACTACTAGAAAATATATCTTGGGCGACGAAATGAAAAAACCTGGCGACGATTTTTTTTTTCGTCGCCTAAGAGAAAACTTAGGCGACGAAAAAAAAATCGTCGCCCAAGGAAAAAAATCGTCGCCTAAAGTTCAACTTTAGGCGACGAAAATAAAATCGTCGCCTAAGGCTAAATTTCGTCGCCTAATATAGAAACTAGGGCGACGAAACAATATTTCGTCGCCTAAGATATTTATATCGTCGCCTAAGTTTTTTAATCCTTAGGCGAGGACACTCAAATATATCGTCGCCTAAGTATTTTATTTTTTTATTTTTACTTGGCCGACGAAATAAAAGAATTTCATCGGCCAAGAGTAATCCGAATAATTAAAATAAAATAAAACACATTTAAATTTCATTGTACAGGATTTTTTATTTTTACTCTTGGGCGACGAATTTAACAAATATCGTCGCCCAAGTATTATCTTGGCCGACGAATTACCCTAATTTCGTCGGCCAAGAGTAATCCGAATAATTAAAATAAAATAAAACACATTTAAATTTCATTGTACAGGATTTTTTATTTTTACTCTTGGGCGACGAATTTAACAAATATCGTCGCCCAAGTATTATCTTGGCCGACGAATTACCCTAATTTGGTCGGCCAAGAGTAATCCGAATAATTAAAATAAAATAAAACACATTTAAAGTTCATTGTACAGAATTTTTTATTTTTACTCTTAAGCGACGAATTTAACAAATATCGTCGCCCAAGTATTATCTTGGCCGACGAATTACCCTACTTTCGTCGGCCAAGAAATTTCATTGTACAGGATTTTTTATTTTTACTCTTGGGCGACAAATTTAACAAATATCGTCGCCCAAGTCTGATTTTGGCCGACGAATTACCCTAATTTCGTCGGCCAAGATAATCCGAATAATTAAAATAAATAAAGCACATTTAAATTTTAAGGAAATGTTTTTTATTTTTATAGGCCCGTAAGCGTCTAGTCGATTGGAAACTATTCTCAGTTGAAGGTCCGGCCAGATTACGTGATTTGGAGGGTCGAATAGCCGTTTCCGTCCGTTTAGGGGTTTGACCGCGCCGATTGACCGGACGGATCGAGCCCTTATCGTTGTCCGATGGAGCTAAATTTTTGTCCATCCACGTAATTCGTTATGTTGGTCATATCTGACGGTAGGTTTTCAGTTCCTCTTCTCCGATCACCAAACTCACGATATATGTACTAATGTTGTATATCTTTTTTATGTGTTGAGTTTAAGTGTCGTTTTGAAGACAACGTATAGGTATAAGCCTCAAACGCAAAAAAGTCGTGAAATAAGATATGACCGGAAACATGAAATACGTCAACCCGTGAAAAATGAAGATATTTGGATAAAATTTCGGCACCGGTTGTTCCGGTCAACGAATTTCTCTTATTTCTACCTAGTGGTAGCCCTATCCTGGGTATTTATTTCTTACCAAATTTTTATAGCCCCGTAAGAATCTCATTGATTGGAAACTATTCTCAGTTAAAGGTCCGGGCAGATTACGTGATTTGGAGGGTCGAATAGCCGTTTCCGTCCGTTTAGGGGTTTGACCGCGCCGATTGACCGGACGGATCGAGCCCTTATCGTTGTCCGATGGAGCTAAATTTTTATCCACCCATGTAATTCGTTATGTTGGTCATATCTGACGGTAGGTTTTCAGTTTATCTTCTCCGATCACCAAACTCACGATATATGTACTAATGTTGTATATCTTTTTTATATAAGTGTTGAGTTTAAGTGTCATTTTGAAGACAACGTATACGTATAAGCCTCAAACGCAAAAAAGTCATGAAATAAGATATGACCGTAACGGTGAAATACGTCAACCCGTGAAAAATGAAGATATTTCGGTAAAATTTCGGTGCCGGTTGTTCCGGTCAACGAATTTCTCTTATTTCTACCTAGTGGTAGCCCTATCCCGGGTATTTATTTATTACCAAATTTTTATATCCCCGTAAGATTCTCGTCAATTGGAAACTATTCTCCGTTGAAGGTCCGGCAAGATTACGTGATTTGGAGGGTCGAATAGCCGTTTCTGTCCGTTTAGGGGTTTGACCGCGCCGATTGACCGGACGGATCGAGCCCTTATCGTTGTCCGATGGAGCTAAATTTTTGTCCACCCATGTAATTCGTTATGTTGGTCATATCTGACGGTAGGTTTTCAGTTCCTCTTCTCCGATCACCAAACTCACGATATATGTACTAATGTTGTATATCTTTTTTATATAAGTGTTGAGTTTAAGTGTCATTTTGAAGACAACGTATACGTAGAAGTATCAAACGTAAAAAAGTCGTGAAATAAGATATGACCGGAATGGTGAAATACATCAACCCGTGAAAAATGAAGATGTTTCCGTAAAATTTCGGCGCCGGTTGTTCCGGTCAACGAATTTCTCTTATTTCTACCTAGTGGTAGCCCTATCCCGGGTATTTATTTCTTACCAAATTTTTATAGCCCCGTAAGCGTCTCGTCGATTGGAAACTATTCTCAGTTGATGGTCCGGCCAGATTACGTGATTTGGAGGGTCGAATAGCCGTTTCCGTCCGTTTAGGGGTTTGACCACGCCGATTGACCGGACGGATCGAGCCCATATCGTTGTCCGATGGAGCTAAATTTTTGTCCACCCACGTAATTCGTTATGTTGGTCATATCTGACGGTAGGTTTTCAGTTCCTCTTCTCCGATCACCAAACTAACGATATATGTACTAATGTTGTATATCTTTTTTATACAAGTGTTGAGTTTAAGTGTCGTTTTGAAGACAATGTATACGTAGAAGTATCAAACGCAAAAAAGTCGTGAAATAAGATATGACCGGAATGGTGAAATACATCAACCCGTGAAAAATGAAGATGTTTCCGTAAAATTTTGGCGCCGGTTGTTCCGGTCAACGAATTTCTCTTATTTCTACCTAGTGGTAGCCCTATCCCGGGTATTTATTTCTTACCAAATTTTTATAGCCCCGTAAGCGTCTCGTCGATTGGAAACTATTCTCAGTTGATGGTCCGGCCAGATTACGTGATTTGGAGGGTCGAATAGCCGTTTCCGTCCGTTTAGGGGTTTGACCACGCCGATTGACCGGATGGATCGAGCCCATATCGTTGTCCGATGGAGCTAAATTTTTGTCCACCCACGTAATTCGTTATGTTGGTCATATCTGACGGTAGGTTTTCAGTTCCTCTTCTCCGATCACCAAACTCACGATATTCGGAATTTTATGATAGAACTCTTGACCGACGATTTTCTTCATCTTGGGCGACGAGATTTATAGTGAAGAACATCGTCGCCCAAGTAGAGTATCTTAGGTGACAACATTAAAAAATCGTTGCCCAAGATTATCTTGGCCGACGATTTTCAAAAAACAGGGCGACGATTTTTACAGAATCGTCGCCCAAGAACGCCAATATAAAAGGCAAAAATTCATAACCCTAACCATTCGCGCAGCCCTCTCTCTCTCTCTCTCCGAAAATCCACCGAAGCCCTCTCTCTCTCCCTCACCCGACGCCGACGCCGACGCCGACCTCGACCCCGACCCCGACCCCGACCCACAATTTAAGGTATAACCCTAAAACCCTAAATTGGTTATGTTGATGAAAATTTTAATTGTTGTTGTTGTTGTTTGAAATTGTTGAAATTGTTTGAAATTGTTGAAATTGTTTGAAATTGTGAAATTGTTTGAAATTATTGTTTGAAATTGTTTGAAATTGTGAAATTGTTTGAAATTATTTGAAATTGTTGGTGAAATTATTGTTGTGTTGTGAAATTGTAGGTGAAATTATTGTTGTTGTTGTAATTTAGGAAATTAATGGTAAATTAGGGTAAATTTGTGTAAATTATGGTAGGATTTTAGGGTAAATTATGGTAAATTGTGATGTAAATTATAATTGTAAAATATTAGGGTTTACGGTTTAGGGTTTAGGGTTTAGGATTTGTGGAAATAATTTGTAAATATATTGAAATGATTAAATAATTTTTGATTAAATAATTAAATAATATAAATTATAATTGTAAATATATTGTGGAAATTTTGTAAAAAATAATGGATTATTTTTAAGTAAGGATGTAAATATTCGTAAATTAATTTTTGTGATGTAATAATTGCGAATTAATGTAAATAATTTGTTATGTGAATTAAAAAAAGAATAAATCCTATAGTAACTATTAATTTTTATTTGTGCTATTATTGTTGATAAATTTTTCGAAATTTATGGTTATTTTTTGTTAAATTAATTATTAGACGGTAAAATATTTTTAATAAATTTATGGTTATTTTAAATAGGATGGGCATGAGGAGAACTTCTGGACAACGTTCCAACAGCTACTACTGCCGGGGTATGGGAGACGCTGGAAAGGGGATCCTGAAGACGACGCCAGGATTTCAGCGCAAGGGAGCTGCCGGAGCCTCAAGCAGTAACAGTCGGCTACATGATCAGTTCGAATGTCTACAGTCTGAGCTGGAAGCCCAAAGAGCGAGGAAGATGGCGGTGGCTGCGCATATGGAGCGGGTGAATGAAGTCACCAATGCCAACCAGGCGGCTATGGGACAGTGGATGACTGCCTGCATCGCTGCACATGCGGCCGGACTTGATATTCCGCCCATGCCTACGCCTATACCATTACCTCAGTGGCCCCAGCCTCCTCAGTCTGACCAGCCGCCGCCTCAGGACCCTCCGAACGGGAATGATGAGTTAGATTTCAAGTTTCTCCGTAGGCGGATGGATTGAATTTATGTAATAAATTATTTATAAATTTATAAATTTCTGTTATTTTTAATTAAATTTTAGTATTACAAAAATTTAAAGAAATGTCAAAAAAAATTCCAGCAAAAATTAAAAAAACATTATTTAAATATTTTAAAAAAAATTTAAATATATCTTAGGCGACGAAATTGCTAAATCGTCGGTCAAGGACTTACCATATAAGACGACGAAAAAAAATTATCGTCGCCTAAGATGTAGTGATCTTAGGCGACGAAATATTTAGTTTCGTCGCCCAAGGTTATAACATCTTAAGCGACGAAAAAAAATTTCGTCGGCCAAGGTGTTAAATCTTGGGCGACGAATATTTTTGGGCGACGAGACGTAGATCTTAGGCGACGAAATTCGTGTCATCGCCTAAGAATTACTCTTAGGCGACGACGGACTGAATTTTCGTCGCCCAAGTTCTTGGGCGACGCACTTCTGGCGACGACGTCTTGGGCGACGACATGTCGTCGCCCAAGTACTTAGGCGACGAAATTTTTAAACAGGGCGACGCATTTTTTTTCGTCGCCCAAGTTGAAATTTCTAGTAGTGTCGCGCTATTGGCGTGGCGGGCCGCTGCTGGGCGAGTCAGTCCGCGCTAGTTGGCGAGACTCGGGTGACGAGCAGCTGCTGGGCGAGTAAGTTCGCACTAGGTGGCGAGAGGAAACGCGCTAATGGCGTTGCGTGCCGCTGCTGGGCGAGTCCGTCCGTGCTAGTTGGCAACTCTCACGCTATTGGCGTGGTGGGCCGCTGCTGGGCGAGTCAGTCCGCGCTAGTTGGCGAGACTCGGGTGGCGGGCCGCTGTTGGGCGAGTAAGTTCGCGCTAAGTGGCGAGAGGAAACGCGCTAATGGTGTTGCGTGTCGCTGCTGGGCGAGTCCGTCCGCGCTAGTTGGCAATTCTTGCGCTATTGGCATGGCGGGCCGCTGCTGGGCGAGTCAGTCCGCGCTAGTTGGCGAGACTCGGGTGGCGAACCGCTGTTGGGCGAGTAAGTTCGCGCTAGGTGGCGAGACTCTCGCGCTCTTGGCGTGGCGGGCCGCTGATGGGTGAGTCAGTCCGCGCTAGGTGGCGAGACTCTCGGGTGGCGGGCCGTTGCTGGGCGAGTAAGTTCACGCTAGGTGGCGAGACTCTTGGGTGGTGGGCCGCTGCTGGGCGAGTAAGTTCGCGCTAGGTGGTTAGACTCTCGCGCTCTTGGCGTGGCGGGCCACTGATGGGCGAGTAAGTTCGCGCTATGTGGCGAGACTCTCGGGCTCTTGGCGTGGTGGGCCGCTGATGGGCGAGTAAGTTCGTGCTAGGTGGCGACTCTCGCGCTCATGGCGGGCCGCAACTCTAATGGCGAAACAGTTTGGCGGGGTTTGGGGGAATGTCTATATATAGGGTTGGGGATAGCTGGAGGGGGAGTTCGTGCTTTCGAAACTGAAAATTGGGCGAGCTGCAATTTACGTTTTAGGGTTTCGGCAATTCTACAAACTTCTGACTGGGAAACGTCCAATTTCATCCTGGATCGAGTGGGTGCGAGCGCTCAGCTGTTTGCAACCAGCTCCACTACCACCACGCAGATCCGCTATTTCAAGGTATGAATTTGTCGCTTTCTTTGTCTTTGGATTTGTATGTGGTGGTGTTTTGTGATGTTGGTAGGGATTCTAGGGTGAGAGATTTGTTGTCGGGCTGGTTAGGATTAAGGTAGCGGGGCAGGTCGCGCTAGTGGCCTGTGTAACTAGAGAATGCATGTTTGAATGATGGCTGTTTACACATGCTGTGTGTGTAGCCTGATATTAATATAGATAGATGTACAACAATGTTGGCTTGTAATCATGTGAAGCAAGTGTCATATGGTTTGCACATGGTTTACAAGTATGTGTGTTTAGCATGTACATGAGAATATATTATGATGCATGAGACATGTTATTTGTGTGATAATAACTCAATTGAATAGTGTGAAGTGACACTTATCTGGAGCCGTGTAGAGCTGCTATAGTCATTGTAGAAAAATTAGAGTTGCGCGGGGACTCTGGCGAGACCAGTGGAGTCCACGAGGAATGGCGAGACAAGAGGAGTCCGCGGAGACTGGCGTGATAAGCGGTGTCCGCGGTGAGAAATGGATGGTCCCAGGAGTGAGGAAGAGAGGAATGGCACCGGGAGAGGCTCTAAGACACGGGAGGGGGTCCCCGGGAGAGGGTTGTCAAGCCGGTCACTTGTCCTGGCATGTTTCGAGAGTAAGGTAAGCACAGGAGGGGGCCTCGGGAACTCGGGGGGCCATGTGGGAAGGGCTCCCGGAGCTCTGGATGGAGCCACTTGTTTCTTGTCATGGGATCCTGGGTCAGGACAATATCACGTGTCAGGGCTAGACTCCGTGTTGGGAGGGCGGATTCTTGGTTCCGGGTTCCGAAGGTGAATCATGCCGGGACAGTATGGCCATCGCGACTGGCCTCGCTAATCTGGTGGGCGTCCAGAATTTGTATCCTTTGACCTGGGGAGAGGCGTCCCGGGAGGCCGTGGAGGTTTTGGGTGTCCATATCAATTCTGGGCGGAGGGCTGCTCAAGCGGTCTTGGAAAGTAGTATTCAACCAGAGCCCAGAGTCATAGATATATAAACGCATGTAGCCCAAAATATATGTGGCTGCTTGTGAGCTCTGCATTCAACCCTTGCTTGATTGTGGAGGACGTGTAACTCAGTCTCAAGAATGGGAGGTGCCAGGGGCAGGCTGTTGGGTTGCTGAGTTTTTGTTTTATCCTTTTGTCGGGATAGAGGAGTCTCGGGAGGTCGGGATGGAGAGCAATGTGGGGGTCCGCCAGGGGAACTACCAGGGATGTCCCCACGTGAGGTTTAAGAACTCTGGCGAGATCAGGGAATGCCGCGAGGAGCTGGTGAGGTGAGACCAAGGGAGTCAGCGAGGGTCTGGCGAGGTCAGCGGAGTCCACGAGGATCTACCGAGGTCAGCGGAGTCCGCTAGGGGGTCCGCGACAATGTGAGTCCGCGAAGAGATGTCGGGACCTGCTGAGTCCGCGAAGGGATGGCGGGACCTGCGATGTCCGCGAAGGTGTCCGCGAAGGGATGGCGGGACCTGTAGAGTCCGCGACAATGTGAGTCCTCGAAGGGATGGCGGGATCTGCGGTGTCCGCGAAGGGGTCCGCGACAATGTGAGTCCGTGAAGGGATGGCGGGACTTGCGGTACCGAGTCATGGGCGGGCGTCCCCGGGAGAGAAATATCAAGTGGGTGCCAAAGGCGAAGGCATGTCCCGGGGGGAGGGTGCCGAGATTGGGGTCGCGAGACCGAGAGCATTCTCCCGCTTCGGTTGAGGGAAGCTGGGTGTCTGAATCAGTTTTTTTGGGTGTTGCTCACCGGCGCGTGGGCCTTGACCGAAGGTTGGGGTGGCCACGCTGGATTCATTGGAAGACAGTGATGGCTGGGAAGGTGAGCTACCTTGCTATGGCACGCCCAAGCGAAGAAGAGAGAGAAAGTCAGATCTACTTTCTCTCTCCTCGGGATTTCTGGGCAGATGATGGCCATAGTGAGCGACGTGAGGGTTTCCACTTGAGGGCCCCTCCTTCTAGCGCCAATTGTTTCTACCTGCTTCGTCCCGAGGTCCCGAGCCGGGGCAAGGTAAAATCCTTTGGTCCTGCACTCGGAACCTATACAAATGACAACGTCAGGAAGTCGAGGATGGGTTGGCCCAATCTTCAACTCTTTGATGCTTAAGTTAGCTTTGGGCTCTTTGCAATGTACGGGAGTGCGGGAGAGAGTTGTGTGTGTACCTTTGATGGGAGCTTGTGCCTGTTTTATAGGCCAAGGTTGGGCACATTGGCCTTAGTATTTGATGTGGGACTACTTGTTTGTAGTGTCTTCCCTTTTGGGGTGTTTTGCCGCTAGAGTGATTTTGGCAAGCGGTTTGTTACCGGCCCTTCACTCCTTGGATATCCGTGAAGGGCTTACCAGGGCTATCTTGCCTGAAATGATCTTCGGTGACCGGGTAATTGCACCTTATTCTCTACTCAGCCAAGTATTTTGGCTATGTACTAACACTTACGGAATTTCATATTTGCCCTTAGGATTAGGGCCTGGAGGAGTGTTAGTGCAAAGCACTCTGAAGACATCATCCCTTGTCAGCTTGAAACTTTTCTTAGGTGCTTTTCTTTGGGACAAGTTAGTCCCAGAGTGGACCAGCTTAACAAGCCCAATTTTTTTGAATTTGACCTCAGATTTAGTTTCAATGACTCATGTCCAAACCAAAAACCAATTAGGGTTTTCTTCTTCCTTGCCAGCAGCCATGTTTCCCGGCAGCCGCCAAACTTCCTCCGTCGGCACAATAATCTCTGGCATTGGCATGTGGAACATTTGCTCCCATGACTCAGCTATTTTCCCTCCATCGTCGAGCACTTCAGAAAAACCAGAGTTGACATCGACCGGCGAGAGCATCGAAGCTACCACTTCATTTAGATTCTGATCAACAAATCTCATCGCTGATGTACCAACAACCATCAACTCTAAACCACCAAATTTGATGGCCTTCTTCGATGTCCCAGACACCGATTCTCCTTCATTGGAGACTTCGTCTATCAAAACCTCAATTGTTGTAGCCAAACGCCGCTACCACCACTAGGGTCCTTGAATCTTCTTAGGCTAGATGGGATCAGACTCGGTTTGAAGGAGTTTTTGATGAATCGTCTGTGGAAGATTGTCATCCTTGATTGCTAAATCAATTTAGAGAGAGGCAGAGGACAGGCCTTTGCTTAGTTGAGAAGACGCGCATCCTTGCATATCCAAGCCGTGATGGCTGGATTTAGAGATAGGTCGAAACCCTAGATTTAGAGAGAGAGAGAGAGAGCAGCGGACCATGGCATAGAAAACGCTAGTGGTTCTCATTTTATATTAGGTATTTAAGTGTGAATAATGATTGTTTATGTTAATAAAATCTTAATGACATATGGAAATGTATAAAAAAAATGACATATTTAAATTAAACCAAAGGTAATAAATAAATTATAAAAAAATGACATGTTGAAATTAATATATTTAAAAAATCACACAATCTAGATATCCATGTTGCCCTGCATTTCTCATAAATGCTAGATAAAATCTTCTTGAAGGTTTGAGTGATTACTGATTCGTGATTGCATTGTACCGCTCCATGAAACCTTCAAAAGTATAAGCATCTCTACCACCTTCCTCAAAGTCTTGCTCGGTAGGTCTATCCTAAACCTCTGATATCATGGGCCTCATGTTGTTGTCTTCTTCTTCATCAGACTCTAAATTTTTGTCGCTATGGTAGGGGCATTCGTCCTCGACTATCATGTTGTGTAAAATATACAAGCCAACATGATGTATCAAAGACCCTCCTTATCCCACCCCAAATAGCTCCTTTGACAATACCAAAACGAGACTGTAAAATACCAAAACACCTCCCACATCTTTCCTGTACCCCTTATGAGCCTTGGAAAATGTAATTTCCTTGGGTCGTGTAGGGTGTGGAATTGTCTTCACGAAAGTCACCCACCTAGGATATATATCGTCGGTGAGATAGTAACCCAAATTGTGAACTCTGTTGTTCACTTAGAATTAAATCTTATGTGCTCGACCGGCAGTAAGCTTGTCAAACAATGGTGACTTTGCAAGGTTGAGCTCGTTGCATGCGCCGGGCATTCCAAAAAAGGTGTGTCATATCCAAGTGTTGTAAGATGCGACCGCTTCAAGAATTATAGTAGGGATATTCTTTCTCCTACTATATTCATCAACTCAAGCAATTGGACAATTCTTCAATTACCAGTGTATGCAGTCGATGCTCCCAATCATCCCTGCAAAGCCTCACCTTTCACCTTTAGCGATGAGTCTTTTAAGATCGGCCGAAACTGTCAAGACTCACCCCGAATTTCACCTTGAAACCCGAGGTAAGTCTTACGGGGTCCACCCTCAAGAAAATTTACCGAAAAGCTCGGCAAACCTCCATTGAAAATAGACAACCCTAACCCAAAAAATTAAAGAGTTACCCTCCTAAAACAAATTTACCAACCTCCAAATCATCTCATAAATATCCAAATACATTAACAACTTCAATTTTCGAATATACTAGACTAAACATAGATCTTAGCACACCCCCAAAAATATTATACAATAATCACAAGAGTATTCAGAGCTACTAAAACCAACGGAAGCAGGAAAATACCTTTGTAGGTTAAGCAGATAACCTACTGGTGAAAAGTGGCTGATAGTTGGGTAACTATGTCTCGTCTCCTCCTACTAGTACCGACCCGCACTCTGCAGACTGGAAATTTTATAAACGAAAAGCCCAAAACATTTAGAAATGTTAGAATAAGTGGACAAAAATAAATTTAATAAAATATTTATGCTTCCCAAAAATATAATTTTCATAAGAAACACGTTGCATGAGACAACTCAAAAGCTTTAACTCAAAAATTGACTAACACGAGACTAGTCTCAGTAGTCCCCCAAACTTTAAGAAAAAGGCCTCTCAGGCTAAAATTATATATATACGTATGTATTTACACTTGTCATATTCCTTGTACGAATTTTATGAATAAATACGAAAAATAAAAATTCATACAAGGTTACGACAGTGGCATCTAACGCTCACGTCACACCATAATGGAATTTTACCTCATTATGGCGGAAAAGCACGAGTGTATATATACATGCATATTCCCTATATAAATTCTTATATTTATATAGGGCTACGACTATTGCGTCTAACTCTCACGTCACACCATAATGTAATTTTACCTCATTATAGCGGAAAAGCACGTATAGCTAGCTAGCATTTATTTATATACATACTAACCTCATAATCAACCATATATGAATATATAATCACCGAAATTCTCAATACGGTTTTTCTCCAACAAAAGAAAATATTCATCAATAAATCTTTTGCATGCACATTATTTAAAACAAAGGTCCACTCACAAATTAGGCATAAGTCTGATGTCGGTCCGATGCCTCCTCTGCTCGAGCCTCCTCACGTCATGTTCCAATAACATAATTAAATCCTCAACTATAGCCCAATGCTTATATAAAATTAGACAAAATTAATTATGAGTTTTGCACGCTCATCCATGTCTAACGTCTTAATTCACAACTTCGCTTCGATCCATATTTTATATCGACATCCTTACTACCACTCTCTCTAGTCCTAACAACAATTAACCAACAGCTACATTATATCCTATTAACAGCCATATTTCACAAATCTTATAAAAATCCAAAACATATTTAAAACTCCTCCAAAAATTCCAAACTTCAAATCAATACACTCCCCTTAAGAAAACTCCTCTAAAACCCTAAAAATTCTCTTAATAGCGGCGGCCGGCGGCTGACTCCGACGACCTCCAATGCCTACCAAAATTTAGCACAAGATTCCTCTCAACACGCACAACAACTTCCATAACTAGCACAAACAAAAATTCCAAACCTAGATAAGGTAATCGAACCAAAATAGTGATTTGAGCCTTAGAATTTCAACTCATCGATTCTCCTTACCTAGCTCAAAAGGGAGGGAGTCTTTTGGAGGGATTGCTGCATGGGAGGAGGGTTTTCCAATGAACCAAGCCGTTCCGACTATGGTGGCAGGAGGAGGGAGTTCCGACGACGGAGAGCTACGACAGCCGGAGCTTCCAGGCGCAACTGCTCCTTCACAGCGGCGCTAGGGAAGCTGCCACCAGTCCAAGAAGAAAGAGGGAACAATGGCCGTCCGATTAGGACTGGTGCGGCGGTCTGAGGAGGCCGGACGGCGGCAAATGGCCTGGAAGACGTGGTAAAATTGGTCGAGCTGCTTAGTATGAATTCTTAGGCCTAGAGTTCGAGTCTCAAATCCCATCAGTTTGTAGTCAGCAGGTTTTAATGGGCCTTAATATACATGTGTCTGCGACGGGAGATTAGCTTGGTTTTGTTGGAATACTCTCGTTGAACTTAGTCCAAATAATGGTTAGGAATCTGGGATACTCTCGTGAAACGTGGTCTAAATACTAACTGAGTAGGTGTGTTACTAACTTACTAACGTAACCAAACTGACTCCAAATAAAAATAAAAATGAAGTCTTAGAACTTGCAATGATTATCTAAAGCTGACACGTATGTTATGTTGAAGTAACGAGGTTGTAGTTTCATTATTTACATTATCGATCATATTCGTGGACTTTGTGCTTCTAAATAAAGAGTCATCTGTGATAGAAAGATTCCGAAATTCAATTGTAGGAGCCACATGCAAACGCCCAGTTTAATTAGCTTGATCTATGGGAACTTCCTGAATTTAATTGTTTGACAATAACTTTTATAAATCAGCATATATTAGCTTCATTAGGGCATTGAATAGTTTCATCGTTACTTGCATTTGAAGGAAAACTTGTGCAGGCCGGAAACCTCTATTGGTATCTCTTAATTTGTTGTTTGGTCTATTATCCTATAGAATGCGGTTATTAGGACCTCCAAATTTGCTCACTTAACATCCCTTTGTTATGAGTTATTGAATAACAATTATCTCCTCTTACATAATGATTGTTAAGGACAATAATTATAAAAAAAGAAGTATATTTATTCTCTCTATACTTTTCAATTTGATAATTAATTGATTGTATTATATATTATTTTTCTTATATATTTTTAATTTCTAATTTACTATTTTCTAAATTTTACTACATACATATATATAATTAAAGCTAAAACTATAATCAATATCGACCATGTGACATAAAATTTTCTACTATCATACATGTTGAAAGCATATATATAAAAGGTGAAAAAAAAATATATGCAAAAACATATTGATAATGAAAAATTAAATAACTATTGAAATAATTTCATGATGTACATAAAATAAAGGGGAAAAAAGAACATACATAGTATACAATTGTTTTCCTTGATCTTTGTTTAGCACAAGTAAAATAGAAAAAGAAAAGCTAATTTATGTTAGAATATTTTCTTGTTGTAAATATAAGTTTTTTTTGTCTTCAGATAAACAACTAATATACTATAATGAGTCTACTGTGAGTTGAACTCACGATTTCTTACTTATAAGGAGAGACGGTACTGGGCTGATAAATATAAGTTTTTGATACCCAATACTTTGTGTTATTTGATTTTTAAGAGAAAAATTTACGTCATTGAAAACATGTTCTTACAAATTGATCAAATAATGGAGGTTTGGTGACATTCTATGAGAAATAAAAATATCAAGGAATTGAGGTCGTGAAACAGGTTTGAACGAAAAAAAAATCAAAGAATAGAGGTCTCGATAATAGCATGTAAAATGAAAAAAATTATAAGAGTGAGAGGTCTAGAATAAGAGGTATAATGAGTAAATTATCAATTACAAGATATATGTGAATAACATACCTAAAGTTATTATAGAAATTTGAAAGGAGGTCTAGTGAGCAAATGCTTGTAGTTAAAATTAAAAATGAGGTGTAAATAGCATGAGATGTATACTGAGCAAATTTGGAGGTCCTAATAGCCGCACTTTTTTCTATATAGGTTTGAATATACAAGTAATATCGACTAGTAAATTGTAATGAACTAATATTGCGCACTTAATTAGTCAGTCAACCATATGATTCTAGCATTCTAACACAAAATGAAAAGCACGTAATGAAGATCTCTTTTGCCAATATACCTGATTAATTAGTTGTATTAGCGAGGTCTTCAATCTAGTGTAAACATATATACACATTATAGCAGATGAGTGAACAAAGAAAAAAGGTATTAATTTTCTCCTTGTCCCTAGAGCTCTAACGCGAGAGATCACATATAGTAAGATACACCAATTGGTTGTAACATATTGTGAACGTTGATTTAAAAAGCATTATCGGTGTTATCGTTTGCAGAGTTTAAGGTTTATTCGGCTCTTAATACGGACTACGAAACAACTATTCTCGGGCTTGACACCCTTGTTCTTGGGCTTGCGAGGCCTCGCCATGAGATGGAGGTGATGAGCGAGCTCTGTAGGTCTGTAACTCTATATGTTTCAAAAGTTGTAGGTCTGTTAGTTGTTATCCTTTCTCGTCACGCTCTGTTTTATTGTGGTAGAAAAAAATATTTACTAAATAAATAAAAGTAACATTGTTTTTTGGTCAATAAGAATAACATTTTGTTCCATCAAACTGTTTTTTTTTCTTTTCTTTGTCGAAAAAAAATAACTTTTTTTTTATTGAAGGATTTGGAACCTAGATTAGCTGTGAGGCCATGTGAGTAGGCCTGGCAGTATTGCACACGACACGAAAATGAATGAAATTATAAGGATTTGGGTTGAGGTTTATAGGTTTGGTTTCATATAGGGTCACCACGTTAAGAACATGATTTTTAATGGTTTGGCTTAGGGTTAACCGGTAATACAATAACACCCATCATCATATGGGTACTTTTGTAAACTTTTTGTTTCTTGTCTACTGTATATAATAAACCTTGCGGCGGCAACTATTTGTTCATC
The DNA here is from genome assembly GCA_034370585.1 of Fragaria x ananassa. Classification (NCBI taxonomy): domain Eukaryota; kingdom Viridiplantae; phylum Streptophyta; class Magnoliopsida; order Rosales; family Rosaceae; genus Fragaria; species Fragaria x ananassa. Next base: position 9,195,735 of record CP139750.1, on the reverse strand, counting down.
ATAGAGTAGAAACAAACTCAACAAATGTTTGCCGGACCAGAACAAGATGGATGTGCTGAACCAAAAATGTTGTTGTCAAATCTGAATCAAAATAAGACGAATGTGCTGAACCTGAAGGTGTTGTAGCGAATGGACCCCTCCGTGGAGGAAATCCTCATCACTTGTACAGTCGTTGGCTTCTACAAGTTCGACACCTCAACAAGCGAATATAGTAGTAAGAGTGGCGAGGGTCCTCTATTCGTCGTCAAGCGGAACGCCCAGCCTCGTTTTCAGATTATTGTGTTGAACCGTGTCAACGATGGAGATGCAGAAGATTTGGTGGAGGATCTTGTGGAAGATTTTGTTTTTCATGTTGAGATTCCGTGTCTGTTCTATCCAAATGCGGTAGGAGAGATGAATGGCCTTTGGTTTTATGAAGTAGTTGAGTGTGAGGAGCTGGCTATACGTATACAAAAATCTCAAATATGTAGAAAAAAAAACTATTTGTTCATCATACTCTCTTTGTCCATATGTATACAACAATCTCAAATTTGAAGGAAAAAAAAAAGGTAAGTTTTACAATATATTTGTTAAGATCTACTTGTGTCATTTATTGGCGGATCCAGCCCGATCTTGACTAGGCTGGAGCTTAGATGAGTATTTGCAACGCAAAAATAACCTGACATTATATATATAATTAATATTAGTAATAGAATAAAAGTGAAGTTGTTGTAGCGGAGCCAGCGTTTTATTGTCAAACTTGAGGTCATATGTTACTGAAAACCGAAACTTTCCATTTGTTAGTCCATTTGTCATAAAGAACTCGCATACTGGCCTCACGCCCACATTGAACTATTGAACAACTTTTATGCTTCTTCTTTCCAATCTTGTGGTGGTCACATGCTTCTTCCTCATCTTCCTCGTCTCTCTCATCTGTCTCCTTCATAGGATCATCTTTTTGAGTTCTCATGACATGTTTACCTTGATGTGCACATACAAAAAATCTGCTGGTCACTTCGTTTGAATGCGATCTAGACTTTGACGAAGTTCAAATGCGCATCCAAAAACCTTCTTGTCAATCATAATCTTCGTAATATTTTCCTGCTTCTTCCAATGTTTCTAAAATCATCAGTGATTCTAATTTTCGAAATACTTTGTCTTGAAAACGGTGACCAGTTGCTTCATCGCTCGATACTTGGTTCATTGAAGATATGAGATCACAATCTTCTAAAGTGAAGTTCACTGTGCCCCGCTAATTAAACTGTATATGATCATAAAAATAATTTTAAAGCCAATGTCATGTAATCAAATATTCATATATAAGCTAACAGCTACCTTTATGATCAGGCCACAGAAAGAATCATTCACATAGTTCTACACAACATGCTAACAAATCTGCAAATCATGCTTTCACGTGCAGGAGGATACACCTTACACTACTACAAATACGGTCTTCAATGTTAGGATTCAATGGCTTTGATTTTTTTATGTCAGTGTCAATATGGGACTACTTAAACTATCTACAGAAGCAATTGTTAGTTTTCGTTAGTAAGTAAACTAAGTCCTAGATTTAGCAAGACGCTAAGTTTATTGCGATGCCTTGTGATGTCTCAAACATTTTTAAAACTAAATGATATATGCATGTTAAATCTAATAAACGTACATTTAGGTTGCATTGTTTGAGAGTAGTTTATGTGTAGAGCACTTCATATCTAACGTACGAAGTAAAAAAGGGTAATAGGTTGTGTTTCAAGTGTACCAACCCAACCTAAGCGCATCTTCTTCTACTTTAATTGAACTAGAACTGAACAAATCGTCTTGTGTGTGATTGTCAGGGGTGAATTGCATCTTTCCTAGCTAGTTTTATCATTGTTTTCCAAACCAAAAATCAAAATCCGTTTTCGTCACTTTCTACCCTTTGTTTTCCCGATTTTTGTTAGCATAGAAAGTCAACTTCGGCTTATCTGAAATTTTGTATGTGAGTCCGATTATTTCCCTAATAATCGGTGGCAACCAAAATCCATACATGTTGTTTTCAAGATGGTGGTATAATGCTCCCGATGATATCCATAGCCCAATTCGAAATGGCCAAGGTTTGACGATTGGATATAAGTGACTCTAAATTTTTTATTGACAGTATCAACACCAAAATCCATTCCTTGGTGTATTTGAAGAATTGTTCAAGATATCTAGCAGCTAGCTACTCAAGTACAATCGATATATCTATTTTGAGTTCTATTGCATGTTCATTAACCCCTTTTAGCGGAAAGAGACTCCAAAATTCTTATTGCTGTATTAACAAAAAATTTCATTCCTTGGCGCATTGTAGAATACAAACATATTTGCCGTGAAGCAAATCAATCCTCACATATGCGATTGCGAGTTTTGGCCATTCGATTTCAGTTGTTACGGACTCATGAATGTTTTCATACTTTAAAGTTTTAATTATGTTCTCTTGTTTAGGATGCAGTAGAGGTTTCTCTTTATTAACCATATATAAGGTCTCCATAAAAAAATAAAAGCAATAAAGAAATAAAAAGAAGAAGCTCCTCTAAAAAAACCAATAAAGAAGGAATTTTGAAATGATTGACAAGAATCTTAACAGCCTACCTCGATCTATTGCTTTCTCTGACAATTTATTCTATATACGATAATACAATACTTCCCACTAATTTATGCCTTATGAGTAGCTTTGCCGGTGTTATTTGGCAGCTTCCGTTTCCTGTTGCTAGCCGGAACCTTCCATGAGTTCCAACATCCCCAATGACCAGTCCATTGAAAAGTTTTGGTTGTCACATTAAGATCAACTCTTCTATGCGATACTACTTTCTTGAACTTCTTCCAATCCCGTAGAACAGCCTTCAAGTCTTGCACTTTCGCAACAATACTCCGGCAACAATTGGCATGGACGGTACTAACTTCCCTAACATCCCTGCTATTCTGGCAAAAACCACTGAAATATATAGTATCCAAGAATCTAACTCTAAGCCCCAATTCTGGAACAATACCACCTCGAAGTAGGTTTAGTAATACATCCTGTTCTTTCAGTCCAGTGGCATTGTCCTTCAAGTTGTACCATTTATCAAACAGTGCGATGGTCTTGTTGTTGGATTTGATGTAGTAGAAGCCGGTATTGATTAACTGTGTTGTGTTCCATGGATCTCCAAAGAACATGTCGGTGCTTATTTGTAAATCCTCAGTTTCGTTGTTACTTAGCTTTGTAAGTGGGTTCCGTAGCCACACCACATCAGTGTCCTGTTAGAAGAAAAAAAATACGAACAAGAATTTTAGCAAGTTCAGACCAGGAAAAAAAAAATGTTAACAAGTGCATGACATTTTTAAGTAACAATAACTTAATGAAAAGGAAATTCAAGTTCAATTTTGGACCTCTGCCATTCCCTCAGAGACACGTAACCATCTTAAGGCCACGTGACATCACTACAAGTTAGCTTCCAGAAACTCCATGACATCACGGGTCACCCACACACAGACGACGAACCCATTCCTCAGACCCAAAGAAACCCTAATCGTCGGAAAAAGAAAAAGAAAAAGAAAAAGAAAAAGAAAAAGAAGAAGAACCCTAAAGTCACTCCACCCCATTTCCATCTCCATCTCTCCATACCCACAACATATCCGATCTCTTCCATCTCTATAAACACAAGATTTCAAACTCAATGATCATCTTTCTCGTATACGTTTTCGTATATTTCTTTTCATATAATGATTACGAATATTTATGACTCTAGCTATATATGAATCATTTTACATTTTCAATCCGCCATCGAATATTCCTGATCCAGTTTTGAGCTTCCAATGATTTCACTTGCTCCTTCAAATATCTTGTATCTAATGTACATGACAATGTGTATCAACGTACTTAAGTATTGTTACCTATTTAAATGAATCTTGTCGTGGCAAGAATTTTATATAGCAAATTAAGCACAGTAGCTAGTTTATCCTAGTGATACAAGGATACCGACTACTGCATGGTGTGTAGATATACAGTGCAACATTAATCTTTCGTAACAATTTATATGTTTGATCATTATGTTTTTATATACTTAACTATTTATATATATAGATACACGTAGTGTGTTAAAGATTATATGTCTTATGTATATCAACTACATGTATGTCTCTGTAATGTACCAATGCTTTCTCTACACGTACGGTTGACTTTAGAAATGGGTTGCTTTGAATAGTATGCGGTAGTAGATATGGAGGAAGAGGAAGACAGCTTTTGGGGGGTAGCAAGGTGAGCATGACATTTAGAAAAGGGGCATTTAGAAAAGGGAGAAGCGACATGAGGAAAAGAATGGTTGTCATATTCTTGGTGCATTCTTACGAAAATTTAGGTTGAGACCAAGCAGCAGTGTGTAAACAAGCAATTATATGGTGTGCAATTCGTGATTTGTTTCTCTCGTGTCCTACCTTAGTGATTTCTTTTTTAGTTAAACCCCAATGATACTACTAATACGTTAGACCAACTCATTTCAATCAGTGTTTCCCTATGTGTAGATTAGTCCACAACCAACAGTTTTGCCGTGATTGTGAATAGAATATCGCATAAAAAAGAACGAAACAAGAACAAAGAACTAGAAACTTACCGTGAACACGAAGCTGTAACCACGTTTGAGAACCTCCAACAAGAACCAAGTTCTCTTCCACATCATCTGAATGAAATCCTGGGACATGTAAATCTTCTCTCCCCCGAAATCCACACCGTCGGTTTCCAATTTGTAGCAGTTCAGCCTCAGAAACCGGCACCGGTCGTAGGCCGTCTGATCAACCGCCACCACCACCAGGTGGTCAATCAGCTCCCTCGTGCCCTCCCCTTGCCAAAAGCTCTCGATAAAGAGGTCGAGCATGGTTGTGTCTGCTCTCACATCTTGCACTGCGTAAGCCTTGTTTACCACGGCAATGATCACCGTCTTGTTCTCCATTGAAGCCCTGGATAACGTGGCCTCGAGCTCGTCTTGAGGCTCGACGAACATGTTCGTCTGTCGAAACGAAACGATTAGGTTAGAAAATAAGACACCATTGGTACAGAAATGGAGGTTGACCACGCTTCTAAAACTCCTACATTGAGTAGCGTTCGTAAAATAGGTTAAGAAGAAACTTACATACCTGGTTTTGTGATACGCACTCATTATGCTCCTCGATGGCGAAGAGCGGGTTGATGGAGGAGGAGGAAGACCATATAGAGAGATAAACAACACAAACGAGGAGTAAAGAGATGAATGTGAGATTGGACCTGAGCTGAGAAGAGTGATGTTTCTGGTGATGAAGAGGTTCCATATTATTTGTGTTTTGTATGTGAAAATGGAGGAGTGTACGTAATAATGCTTGGTGGGATTTTGGTTCTGGGTTTCTAAAATTGGGGAGCTGTGTTCTCGGAGGTACTTGGGTGAAGTCTAAGCCGGATGATAGAAAGGAGGAGACCAACAAGGAGGAGTAGAGGTTATCTAGGTAGAGAGGTCATCATGGAATGAGCCTGATGAAAATTTTCAAGTTTCCCATGAGGCTAGCTAGGCTTGAAGATTTTATTTAATGAACATTTTCTTTACATATATATATATACATATATATATATATATGTATATAAATGGATACTAAGTCCAAAGTTGCGCGCTTACCAAAAACAAGAAAATTATTGTAATAAGTCCTATTTTTCTGTTACCGACAAAATGAGGTGTCCCTTTGGTTCGAGGTGATATTAGGTGATATTAGGTGATATTAGAATTTTCTAAGTACATATTTCATTTTTTCTGTTTCTTTGTGTTGACTAGATCACATAGTACGTGCATATATTACCTAGCTAATAGAGTTGATTATGTTTAAGCAAAATTTGATTCAATCTGTCATATCTTGTATCTGGTTCATATTCTTCTTGATTAGTAATATGTCGGACTTCAACAACAAGTGATGCTCAAATCCGTCAAATATTAATTACAAACGCTATTAGTGATTTCACCTTCTAATTTCTGATGAGACATGCAATTCATTGAAGATTTATCTTGAATCTAGCTAAAGTACGTAACTAATCAGTAACTTTTGTTGTACGTAACAACACTTGTTTGAGATTAATTAGAAGAAATTACCCTGAGTTCTTTAGCTTCTATCATCTTAATTTATGAGAAACTAATCAAGTAACAGATTAATTAGTTGGTGGATAACTTGTCTAGAAGCTTAAATATATTTAAGTGAACTGCATGGTACCCAAAAAAAAAAAAAAATGAACAGTCCCCCCCTGCTCATACTTAGTTTAATTTTCCCTTTTAAATAAACCCCTGCTTATAATTAAGCTGATGTAACCATCTGCCTACACTTTTTTGTCCATTTCCTATCATTAATCTACAAAATTAGGGAAAGCAACTTCCTAACTAACCATGGGCAAAAAAAATATAGCAAAATCCATCAACTAATCCACCTACAAACACAAGCTTAATTAATTAAGCCTCTGTATTTGGTAGAGAATATGTCTCTCCACGCTTGGAAGGCATTTCCCTGGTTAATCCAAGAGATGCAGGTACTAATTATATAGAATGTAATTTTATAATATTGTAATAAAATCAAGTTGAGAAATTTATCGATGTATATAAAATCAAGTTTAATTTGTACGAGTAGTGGTATAGTTAGATAGGAGATTCAACTCTTTCAGATTGGCTGGTTCTACGGGTCTTACACGGCCCTAAATCTCTTGTTGGAAGCATTCAGTTCAACTTATACCAGTGCACACGTTAGCTAATTTTCCACCCTTTTCAAGTGCAATTTCTATGCAGTGCCTTAATTAGGGCTTCAATTAGTAATAAGTTGATTTTGATCAATTAAGACGCTCTACATCGAGCTGGTCTGTATATTAGTTGGGAGACTTCTAAGAACTCTTTGGCCTTGAATCCAAATATTTAAGAAGAATTTGTTCTTCTAGCTGGGAATCGAAAATGCACATATTGAAGCTAGCTACAACCAGTGGCGGAGCCAGGATGAGAAAGTCACCTGGGCTAATTATAGCATAAAAAAAATTTTGTTCGACGATACGAGAAATTTTGGTTAATTAATAAATGACACATACATAGGGGGGACGTAATAAGCCTTACCCTCAAACACATAAATAAAAACTAACTAAACTTTACTCTACGAGGCCCCAAAGCTTCAAAATCATTAATCACCGCTTCATTGTCAACCGCTTCAGCAAATTCCTTTTCAATGTGAAGCACCATACAATCATCAAGAAAATCATCCTCTATCTTATTTCTAAGTTTGTTTTTGATGATATTCATGGATGAAAAAGCTCTCTCAGTGGTTATATCTTTTGATCTAGGCCTTTTAACACGCACCATGTACTTATATCTTTTGATCTAGGCCTTTTAACACGATCAATGTGTTCATCAGACATTATTTTCTGTCAAACAATTCAATTATCAATATCAAATGATCAACAATTCAACATCAAGCTTTAATCTATATATATATATAGTCTGTGAAAGCATGCCAAACAAACTGACAAACATCTAGTTAACTGAATTCTATTCCATATTCCATTCCAATATTGCTATTGAATTCTATTCCCTAATTTAGTAAAACAACAATTACAATTTAGACAAAAACAAGTCAGGAAGTAAAGGATCGGGGAAAGAGGCAAAGAGCCATTAGGCATTAGCCAATAGGCAATAGCCATACCTGAGGAAGAACCGAAGAAGTCAAGAAGTAGGGAATCACTGCCGGACTGGGAAGGGCATCGACAGGACTCCTGGCTCCGCCACTGTCATAGGAGGCCAGGAGAGCGGCGGCGAGAGCGACCAGCGAGACTGCGAGAGGCAAGAGTGACTGGCGAGAGGCAAGAGCGACCGACGAGAAGTCTCGGCCAAGGGCCAGTCAACGACGACAAAGGATGAAAGGATTTGGGGCTTTTGGCGTCAGGCGTGGCTGTGAGTAGTGAGAGATAGAGACAGAGACTGAGAGACAGAGGCTTTAACCCTTTCAGTCTTTCAGATCGTTGGGGATTTAGGTATATAATTTTTATTTATTTATTAGAAGTTGGTTTTTTTTTTGGGCTTCAACTTCACCTAGGCTCCAGCCCAGTCAAGCCTGGGCTGGCTCCGCCCCTGGCTACAACTCGCAAGATATATACGTACGTCATATAATCAATTTAAAGAGGACCTATTTTCCCAATTATCAATATATATATATATATATATATATATATATATATATATATATATATATATATAGGCAGTACTAGTGTCACTCGATCTTCTATGAATTCAACATTTTGTATAGGACAGTTTAAGGATTGTAGCATTTGATCTTGTTCTTCGATTTGATTCTTTTCTAAAGAGGCAAGTGCTTGTTCATTACAAGAATGGGAGTCGCAACTTGATTGCAAGAGACTGAGTTATACAAATTCTAGCTAGAGGGCAGACAACGTAGTCGTAAACACTGGATCGTACGTGTTGGGTGCCATAGCTAGCTATCCTCCCCAAGCCATGTGGGTTGCACACATATATTCATCGGTGCGGACTTTGAGGGGTACGTACTTACGTACGTAAGAGTTATGCATGGTGGCATATATACACTAGTGATTCGTCGAAACAAGGGAAAATTTTAAGAATAATACATGATAAATGATTTACTCTTAATTTTGGTGTTTCAAGTTTCAAAACAATCATAAATGTATATGACATTAGAATCACGACACATACATGACGTCAGTAACGCCATTAACTCTATGTAATTTCTTAATTTTCAAAGGTTAATTTTGAGTTTTCTTCATTCTTCTTTTTCTTTATATTTGTTTTACTCTTTTTTTCTATTTATATATTTTTCTTTAATTTTGTTAACTGTCGGACCATAATCTTAATGACTTTGTTGTCTGCAAGTAGAAAACTCCATTCCATTTTTTGTTTTAATTTTGGTCTTCCAGAAATTGTTGTTTTGTTACTAGTTCAGTAATGAGAATTAGATCTTTTGTGCTCAAAAATGACTTTGCTGCTCCTGAAAAAAAAATATTACTAGTTTAGCAATGAGAATTGAATATTTTTGATTTCTCTCTCCTTAGTAATTATTAATTTTAATAATTTATTACTGTTAAATTAGGGAGTGACGAATTTGTCCCTCAGATTTTAACAGAAAACACACAAGATAACGGAAGACATAACAACATGTACATATTTTTGGTTGACATTAGAAATTTATATACATTTATGATTGTTTTAAAACTTGAAATACTAAAATTATGAGTGGATCATCTGTCATATATTGTTCTTATAATTTTTTCTCGAAAGAATGCAAAAGTTTAATGTTAAACTCCAAATAATGTAGAATCATCTTCAATTACAAAGAAAAACCTCGACCATTTTAAATAATAGCAAATCACATATACAACCTCCAAAAAGATTTGAAACATAAATAAATCCACTTGTGTTGTTGTTAAACAAATAATGACAGTTTTTAACAATTAAGGACAATCTTTTTTCTGCATGTCATGTGTCATGTTTTAATTTACCAAACTAACCATATACTAATTAAATATGCTTTTAGAAGAGAAAAGTCTCTCATTTTGAGATTTTTCAGTAAATGGTACAATAGCAGGTTTTCAATAACTTAGTGTAGTAACAGTTAATTCCAGTAAAAGTAGTAGCAGGGGTTAATATTCTAGTAGAAAGTAGTAGCAGTAGAGGTTAACATCTTAGTAGAAGTAGTAGCAAGTTTTCAGTGGCTCAGCTAATGTAGTTGCATGTTTTGCTGAAAAACTACACTTCTAACAGATATAGTAGCAGAATTTTAGTGGTTCAGCTAGTGTAGTAGCAGCTTCAGTAAGTGTAGTAGCAGGTTTTTAGTGGCTCAACTAATGTAGTAGCATGTTTTGTTAGAAAACTACAATTCTAACAGATGTAGTAGCAGAATTTTAGTGGTTCAGCTAGTATAGTAGCAGTTTCAGTAAGTGCAGTAGCAGGTTTTCAATGGCTCAGCTCATGTAGTAGCATGTTTTGCTACTACATGGTCGTCCAATCTTCATGCTACTATATTGTGTGTTTGTCCAATCTTGTGGCTACTACACTGTCTGGTCGTCCAATCTTTCTGCTACTACACTGGTCATCAAATCTTCCAGCTACTGCCTCGTCGTCCAATCTTTCTGCTACTATATTGTCTGGTCATCAAATATTCCTGCTAGTACACTGGTCGTCAAATCTTCCTACTACTGCCTAGTCGTCCAATCTTCATGCATAATGAGGTATATATTATACAACACTAATCTCACTCAATTTGTAGAAACTCATCGCCCAAATTCTAATTAGAATTCCAAAAGCATGCTCATACTCTAATACATTCTAAACCAGATTCAGAGTAGCTAACATTCAGATCTTAAAATAAACACCAAAATCAAACAGACTTGGTCCACATGATTCAAATTAGCATCGTAATTTAAATTAGACTCGAAAATTACTGCCGAAGACAAAGATCTAGCAGGCCGAGTTGTCAAAATCGCCGGAAGGCCACTCCCGCTGTTATTGGCGCCATTGATGGAGTAAGCAAATGGTGCATGAGGTTGCCGAGCAGGGAATCAGTACCCGACATCATCATCGTCATCATCGTCTTCATCGGCAGTCGTCTAGGACGCCATGACTTGCGCGAGGCGCTGCGTGGCTGCTTTGGCGGCAACGTTTTGGTTGCGCTTGACGGTGGAGATCGAATCCAGTGGCGGAATGATTGAGGTGCGACTGAGGATGCGTCGGCGACATCGCTAGAGATGAGCCTGGGTTGCTGGACCCTCCGCTCCATTGCCGCGCGTACACTGGACTCGCTTGTCTCCTATCCATTGTGTTTGGATTGTAGCTATGTATATATAGCTTTGTGGATTTTCAGTGTGACATAGTAGACGAAGCTAGATTTCCTTCGAAGGGAATATAGGGAGGGGTGGACTTTGAGAGAGAGGGAGAGAGAGAGAGAGAGAGAGAGAGAGAGAGAGAGAGAGAGAGAGAGAGAGAGAGAGAGAGAGAGAGAGAGAGAGAGAGAGAGAGAGAGAGAGAGAGAGAGAGAGAGAGAGAGAGAGAGAGAGAGAGAGAGAGAGAGTTTGGATATTTTGCGTAAAAATTACTGACAAGACGTAAGATTATGCATTGTGGGCTTGGGCTTATGTCCTTATTTGTTTAAATCTATTGAAAGTTGGTTTTTCTGTGTTTTGCAACTGTCTATAATAGTGGTTTGTCATTTTTTATTTAAATAACTAAGAGCTTACCGAAACTAATGAACTCGATTTGGCCAACAAAGAGTTACGAGTGACATTACTTTTTGCATGCAATGGTGGTTGGTTGGTGGGTTAGCCCGCTATAATCTATAGTCAAAGAAACAAGTAGAACAAAACAAGTTTGATTATCAATGAGAACAAACGAGCATGCACAAGTAATAATGGACGGCATACTGAGTATATATATATATATATATATATATATATATATATAGGGAAAACCATGACTACTGCACTATGTTGTGTCTTCGATTTGATGAATGTTGAATACCTTAGAAGTTTGTATGAAGTTTCTTGTACGGGAAGGTACCCAATGCAACCACCGATGGCGTGGTTTCAGTAGATGTTGTGGAATTAAGGTTTGACTTCAACAACTGGACTTTCAAAATATTAATCTTCTTAGTACACTACCAGAAAATAGATCTTGGGCGACGAAATGAAAAAAACCGGGCGACAATTTTTTTTTTCGTCGCCTAAGAGAAAACTTAGGCGACGAAAAAAAAAATCGTCGCCCAAGGAAAAAAAATCGTCGCCTAAGACTAAATTTCGACGCCTAATATAGAAACTAGGGTGACGAAACAATATTTCGTCGCCTAAGATATTTATATCGTCGCCTAAGTTTTTTAATCCTTAGGCGACGAAACTCAAAAATATCGTTGCCTAAGTATTTTATTTTTTTATTTTTACTTGGCCGACGAAATAAAATAATTTCGTCGGCCAAGAGTAATCCGAATAATTAAAATAAAGTAAAACACATTTAAATTTCATTATACAAAATTTTTTATTTTTACTCTTGGGCGACGAATTTAACAAATATCGTCGCCCAAGTATTATCTTGGCCGACGAATTACCCTAATTTCGTCGGCCAAGATAATCCGAATAATTAAAATAAATAAAACACATTTAAATTTCATTGTACATGATTTTTTATTTTTACTCTTGGGCGACGAATTTAACAAATATCGTCGCCCAAGTATTATCTTGGCCGACGAATAACCCTAATTTCGTCGGCCAAGATAATCCGAATAATTAAAATAAATAAAGCACATTTAAATTGTAAGGAAATGTTTTTTATTTTCGTCGGCCAATATTATTTTTTACCAAATTTTTATAGCCCCGTAAGAGTCCTCTTACGGGCTATAAAAATTTTTGTAGATAGCCTCTTACGGGCTATAAAGATAAGGACGGATCGAGCCCTTATCTTTGTCAGATAGAGCTGAATTTTTGTCCACCTACGTAATTCGTTATGATGGTCATATCTGACGGTCGGTTTTCAGTTCCTCTTCTCCGATCACCAAACTCACGATATATGTACTAATGTTGTATAACATTTTTATATAAGTGTTGAGTTTAAGTTTCATTTTGAAGACAACGTATACGTAGAGGCCTCAAACGCAAAAAAGTCATGAAATAAGATGTGACCGGAATGGTGAAATACGTCAACCCGAGAAAAATGAAGATATTTCGGTAAAATTTCGGTGCCGGTTGTTCCGGTCAACGAATTTCTCTTATTTCTACCTAGTGGTAGCCCTATCCCGGGTATTTATTTTTTACCAAATTTTTATAGCCCCATAAGAGTCTCGTCGATTGGAAACTATTCTCAGTTGAAGGTCCGGCCAGATTACGTGATTTGGAGGGTCGAATAGCCGTTTCCGTCCGTTTAGGGGTTTGACCGCGCCGATTGACCGGACGGATCGAGCCCTTATCTTTGTCAGATGGAGCTGAATTTTTGTCCACCTACGTAATTCGTTATGATGGTCATATCTGACGGTCGGTTTTCAGTTCCTCTTCCCCGATCACCAAACTCACGATATATGTACTAATGTTGTATAACATTTTTATATAAGTGTTGAGTTTAAGTTTTGTTTTGAAGACAACGTATACGTAGAGGCCTCAAACGCAAAAAAGTCGTGAAATAAGATATGACCGGAATGGTGAAATACGTCAACCCGTGAAAAATGAAGATATTCCGGTAAAATTTCGGTGCCGGTTGTTCTGGTCAACTAATTTTTCTCTTATTTCTACCTAGTGGTAGCCCTATCCTGGGTTTTATTTTTTACCAAATTTTTATAGCCCCGTAAGTGTCTCGTCGATTGGAAACTATTCTCAGTTGAAGGTCCGGCCAGATTACGTGATTTGGAGGGTCGAATAGCCGTTTCCGTCTGTTTAGGGGTTTGACCGCGCCGATTGACCGGACGGATCGAGCCCTTATTTTTTTCAGATGGAGCTGAATTTTTGTCCACCTACGTAATTCGTTATGCTGGTCATATCTGACAATCGGTTTTCAGATCCTCTTCTCCGATCACCAAAATCACGATATTCTGAATTTTATGATAGAACTCTTGGCCGACGATTTTCTTCATCTTGGGCGACGAGATTTATAGTGAAGAAAATCGTCGCCCAAGTAGAGTATCTTAGGCGACGACATTAAAAAATCGTCGCCCAAGATTATCTTGGCCGACGATTTTCAAAAAACAGGGCGACGATTTTTACAGAATCGTCGCCCAAGAACGCCAATATAAAAGACAAAAATTCATAACCCTAACCATTCGCGCAGCCCTCTCTCTCTCTCTCTCCGAAAATCCAAGCCCTCTCTCTCTCTCTCCGAAAATCCACCGAAGCCCTCTCTCTCTCCCTCACCTCGACCTCGACCCCGCAGCCCGACGCCGACCCCGACGCCGACCTCGACCCCGACCCCGACCCCGACCCACAATTTAAGGTATAACCCTAAAACCCTAAATTGGTTATGTTGATGAAAATTTTAATTGTTGTTGTTGTTGTTTGAAATTGTTGAAATTGTTTGAAATTGTGAAATTGTTTGAAATTGTTTGAAATTGTGAAATTGTTTGAAATTATTTGAAATTGTTGGTGAAATTATTGTTGTGTTGTGAAATTGTAGGTGAAATTATTGTTGTTGTTGTTGTAATTTAGGAAATTAATGGTAAATTAGGGTAAATTTGTGTAAATTATGGTAGGATTTTAGGGTAAATTATGGTAAATTGTGATGTAAATGATAGTTGTAAAATATTAGGGTTTACGGTTTAGGGTTTAGGGTTTAGGATTTGTGGAAATAATTTGTAAATATATTGTAAATGATTAAATAATTTTTGATTAAATAATTAAATAATATAAATTATAATTGTAAATATATTGTGGAAATTTTGTAAAAAATAATGGATTATTTTTAAGTAAGGATGTAAATATTCGTAAATTAATTTTTGTGATGTAATAATTGCGAATTAATGTAAATAATTTGTTATGTGAATTAAAAAAAGAATAAATCCTATAATAACTATTAATTTTTATTTGTGCTATTATTGTTGATAAATTTTTCAAAATTTATGGTTATTTTTTGTTAAATTAATTATAAGACGGTAAAATATTTTAAATAAATTTATGGTTAATTTAAACAGGATGGGCATGAGGAGAACTTCTGGACAACGTTCGGGTGCGAGGAGCCAATATTCCTCGGACGGTACCTCAAACAACCCGTCGGAATCACCGTCGGTCGAGTTTCTGTGGCAGCTGACGGCCCGACATGCGGCGCTTCTGGGTGGCGCGAGCGGCTCGCGTTCTGTTGGGCAGCCGGGTCCCGCAGCGACGGCCCCTCATCATCCAGAGATACTTCCCCGGTCGCGATCTATCACCGCCCCCACACAGTCGTCCCCGACCGACGGTGATGGCCGGTCATCCGGCCTCTTCCTTCCTCCGACGATATCGGCGATACCTCGCGTCGATGAGGAGGGTGGACCGATTCGGGAGCAGCTCCCGCATGTGGCACCGCACGAGGCCTATATCTACAGGGAGTTTCCCACGCCACTTCATCCCGTGAGGGTCTCCGAGCAGGCGGACGGAGACGAATCCGTTGGCTCAGCCTCATCCTCAGGTAATTTATTATTACTTTTTTGTCGATTTAATTTTTTTTTTTGTAAAATTGTATTGTTAATATTAAATTTGATTCACAATGTCACAGTCGCCGGAACGGGAAGGCGGAACAGGAGAGGCACCGTCAGCAACAAGGGACTCGATAGGGCGGTCGAGTCCGCTGGACGGATCGCCATCCCGTTTTCCAACGGGAAACCGGTGGACGCCGTGTTGGGAAACCGGTACATGCGCGCCGCGGGAGGCACCATCCGCTCCAGACTCCCTATGTTGTGGGGAGTCTGGAGCCAGGTTCCTGATGGAGTGAAGGAGATGCTTCATCAGTCGATGTCGGTGAGTTTACTCGATCAATTACTATTTTTTAACTAATAAATTATTTAATTATCGAAAAAAATACTAACAAGTGGTAATGCAGCAATGGTTTGTGGTTCCCGAGGAGGGACGTGACTGGGCGGACAAGGCCCATAGGGAGAGGTACCTCTATTTAATAATTTATTAAATTTTATTTTTTTAATAATATATTTAATAATTTTTTTGTATATGTAGGTTCAAGGACTGGAAGCACGACCTCCGGGCACACTGGAAGCAGTACGGGAGCGACCGTTCAGGTACCCCGAAGGAGTTCGAGTATCGGGAGTACGAGTGGCGGTGGCTTCTTGTCACGCAGTTCAACGACCCTCACAAACAGGTAATTCGTAAACAAATTTGAAAATTTAATTAGTGAATTAATTATAATTGTATGTTTTTAAATATTTACTAACGATAATTTTTTTTTTAAGCACCTCGCCCGGGTGAACGCTGAGAACCGGCAACAGAACACAACCAACTATCGTGCCGGTTCGAGGCCGTTTTCGGCCATCATGGACGACGTGCGGCGAGAGCGGCCAGAGGAGAACCCCTATGTGGGGACATTTCAGAGGGCATATCCTCATTTTGAGGAGGATCTTGTAAGTTTCTTATATTTTCTAATTTTTAATTTTAATTACATTTTATTAAATGTATATTAATATATTTTTTTAATATATCCAATTAGGCGAGGGTGAGAGAGGCGGAGCAAGAGGTCATGAGAGGCATGGTGAACGACACATGGCCGGGCACGGCAGAGGATGACATGTCAGAGGCCATGTCCAGGATCGACACTTCAGATCCTACCGTTGGGGCGCGGATTATGGCCACTGCCTTTGCGCAGCGTTCCAACAGCTACTACTGCCGGGGTATGGGAGACGCTGGAAAGGGGATCCTGAAGACGACGCCAGGATTTCAGCGCAAGGGAGCCGCCGGAGCCTCAAGCAGCAACAGTCGGCTACATGATCAATTCGAATGTCTATAGTCTGAGCTGGAAGCCCAAAGAGCGAGGGAGATGGCGGTGGCTGCGCATATGGAGCGGGTGAATGAAGTCACCAATGCCAACCAGGCGGCTATGGGACAGTGGATGACTGCCTGCATCGCTGCACATACGGCCGGACTTGATATTCCGCCCATGCCTACGCCTATACCATTACCTCAGTGGCCCTAGCCTCCTCAGCCTGACCAGCCGCCGCCTCAGGACCCTCCGAACGGGAATGATGAGTTAGATTTTGAGTTTCTCCGTAGGCGGATGGACTGAATTTATGTAATAAATTATTTATAAATTTATAAATTTCTGTTATTTTTAATTAAATTTTAGTATTACAAAAATTTAAAGAAATGTCAAAAAAAAAATTCCAGCAAAAATTAAAAAAACATTATTTATATATTTAAAAAAATTATTTAAATATTTAAAAAAAATTTAAATATATCTTAGGCGACGAAATTGCTAAATCGTCGGTCAAGGACTTACCATATAAGACGACGAAAAAAAATTATCGTCGCCTAAGATGTAGTGATCTTAGGCGACGAAATATTTAGTTTCGTCGCCCAAGGTTATAACATCTTAAGCGACGAAAAAATTTTTCGTCGGCCAAAGTGTTAAATCTTGGGCGACGAATATTTTTGGGCGACGAGACGTAGATCTTAGGTGACGAAATTCGTGTCGTCGCCTAAGAATTACTCTTAGGCGACGACGGACTGAATTTTCGTCGCCCAAGTTCTTGGGCGACGCACTTCTGGCGACGACATGTCGTCGCCCAAGTACTTAGGCGACAAATTTTTTAAACAGGGCGACGATTTCTTTTCGTCGCCCAAGTTGAAATTTCTGGTAGTGGTAATTTTAGTGAGAAATTAATTAGGATAATCTAATCTTTACTATCGCCGGGGCCCGCGTTGTTTGAGGGTTTTTATGGTTTTAGATGTGGAATATTAAGGGGAGGTTAATGATGTGAATTTTGGATTTTTTGGAGGAATTTTGGATAGGTTTGGGATTTTTCAAAGTTTGGTATTTTGACGGTTAATTAGAGTAGAATCCGGCCGTTGAATTTCCCTTACTATTGTTTTAGATTGTTGAAATAAATGAATTGAAGTTGTGATTGGAGTTTGGTGTAATCCGATAAACTTAACCCTGGAAAGGGTAATAGATTAGGCGGAAGAGTTTTGGGTTATATATTTAAGTATTATTATTTTCTGAAATTGAAGTTTGGTCCTAAGCATGATTATTGTGCCAGGATTCGAGGAGACCTCACTTGAGTGGCGAATTGGATTTCGACGGGCTTATGCCTAAAGTTGTGAGTGGACATTTGGTTTAAATAATGTGCATGCAATTGTTTACTTTGTTAGAGCATTTGACGTCATTTTTATTTGACGATTTTATTTATTGTGGTGAGTTACTGAAAATGGGATTTTCGGTAAATTATAATATTTTTAAAGAGAATATGTATATAAATGCTAGCTAGCAATATGTGTCTGTCCACCTTAATGACGTAGTATATAACCGCATTATGGTGTGACGTGAGCGTTGAACGCAAGCATAGTAACCCTATATGAGTGTTTAATTCATATAGGGGATACAGACACATATTTATACACTCATCTGTCCACCTTAATGGCGTAGTGTATCACCGCATTAAGGCGTGACGTGAGCGTTGGACGCGAGCGAAGTAGCCCTATATAGATTATTATTAATTTATATAGGGAGTATGAGCGAGTGTAAATACATACATATTTTGATATATATTTTTTAGCCTGAGAGGCTCTATTTTATTGAATTTTGGAGACTGGCCGAAGCTAGTCATGTAATTACCTGTTTGTGAGTAGAAAATTTTGAGCTGTCACATGCAGCATATTTTCTATGGAAATTTTAAATTGGGAAAGCATAAATATTTCCATTAAATTCATGTTTGTCCACTCACTCTAACGTATTTAAATGTTTTCTCCAAGGCCCTTCGTTTTAAAAATGCCCAGTTTGTAGGTTAGTATAGTTGAGGTCGGGCGTACATGGAGAAGAGGCATAGTCAATAATATAGTTTCCGCTCATTTTTATACTTCTAATCCATTTCCTCTCAAATAGAGTTGTTCTGAATTGTAGTTGTTGGTTGTGAGATTTTCTTAGTAAATAATTTGGGAGATGTTGTGATTCAGGGAGCATGAAGGCTCCAGGAGTAGAGGGTTTGAGATACAATCTTTTGAAGTGTTTGCAGGTATTATTAGGAAGAGTTGTCCATTTTCAAGGGAGATTATGCTGACTTCTTGGAAACTTTTCCTTGGAGGTGGTCCCCGCAGGATTTAGTTCGGGTTTCAGAGTGAAATTCGGTATCAATGATGGCTAGCTTCTGTTTCTACCTGCTTCGTCCCGAGCCGGGAAGGGGTCGCGAGGCGGAGCAAAGTAGAATTCTTGGGTCCTTCACACGGTACCTGCACAAATGTCAGCGTCACGGGGTCGGGACTGGGATGGCTCAGTATTCGACTCTCCGATGCTTAAGTTAGCTTTGAGCACTTGTACGGGTAGAGGAGTGAAAGAGAGAGATAGTGTATGTGTGTATGTACCTTTTATGGTGGCTTGAGCTTGTTTTATAGGTCAAGCTTGGGTACCTTTGCCTTAGTTTCCAATGTGGGACTGATTGCTATCCTTTGGAGTGTCTCCTCTTTTGGGGGTGTTTTGCTGCTAGAGTGACTTTTGCAAGCGGTTTGTTACCAGCCCTTCATTTTTTGGATGCCTGTGAAGGGCTCACCATGGTTATTTCGACTGGGTAATTGTACCTTATTCTCGGCTTAGCCAAGTATTTTGGCTATGTACTAACAAGTCCCCAGTTCGAGAGAGTTCTTGGGTGGGGAGTAATTCTAGAGATGTCGAGAATAGGTTTTACCTGGGTGCGGGAGGCATGGTGCCGAGTCGCAAAGTCCCTACGCGAGAGTCGCGAGGTGACGGGGGTGATGTTTCGAAAACAGGTTGGCGAGAAGAAACGTTTGTTGCTGCCCTGGCGAGTCAGTCCACGCTTGGTTGGGGACTGTCGCTATGTGGCGTTGCCGCCGCTGCGTGGCGAGTCATTCCGCGCTTGGTTGGGGAGACTCGCTATTGAGCGTTGTAGGCCGTTGCCTTGGCGCGTCAGTCCGCGCTTGATTGGAGACTGTCGCGATGTGGCGAGTCAGTCCGCGCTTGATTGGGGATTGTCGCTATGTGGCGAGTCAGTCCACGCTTGATTGGGGACTGTCACTATGTGGCGAGTCAGTTCGCGCCTGATTGGGGACTGTCGCTATGTGGCGTTGTGGCCGCTGCGTGGCGAGTTAGTCCGCGCTTGATTGGGGACTGTTGCGATGTGGCGAGTCAGTCTGCGCTTGATTGGGGATTGTCGCTATGTGGCGAGTCAGTCCACGCTTGATTGGGGACTGTCGCTATATGGCGAGTCAGTCCGCGCTTGATTGGGGACTGTCGCTATGTGGCGTTGCGGTCGCTGCGTGGTGAGTCAGTCCGCGCTTTATTGGGGAGACTCGCTATTGAGCGTTGCGGGCCTTTGCCTTGGCGAGTCAGTCCGCGCTTGATTGGGGACTGTGGCTATGTGGCGAGTCAGTTTGATTTGGGACTGTCGCTATGTGGCGTTGCAGCCGTTGCGTAGAAACAAACGGCTGAGCGCTCGCACCCAATCGATTGAGGATGAAATTTGACGTTTCCCAGTCTGAAACTTGTAGAATAGCCGAAGCCATAAAACACAAATCGCGGCTCAACAGTTTCAAGTTTCAAAACACGAATCCCCCCTTCAGTTCTCTCCAACCCTATTTATAAGCATTCCCCTGGACCCCACAAAACTGAATGGTCAGGGTAAAACCATGTCACCTTTGGCCACTTTAAAAAAGAAGAAGAAGGCGACAGTCCCCAATCAAGCGCGGACTGACTCGCCAAGGCAACGGCCCGCAACGCTCAATAGCGAGTCTCCCCAATCAAGCGCGGACTGACTCGCCACACAGTTGCCGCAACGCCACATAGAGACAGTCCACAATCAAGCGCAGACTGACTCGTCACGCAGCGGCCGCAACGCCACATAGCGACAATCCCAAATCAAGCGCGGACTGACTCGTCACATAGCGACAGTCCCTAATCAAGCGCGGACTGATTCGCCACATAGCAACAGTCCCCAATCAAGCGCAGACTTACTCGCCAAGGCAACGGCCCGCAACGCTCAATAGCGAGTCTCCCCAACCAAGCGCAGACTGACTCGCCACGCAGCGGCCGCAACGCCACATCGTGACAGTCCCCAATCAAGCGCGGACTGACTCGCCACATCACGAAAGTTCCCAATCAAGCGCGGACTGACTCGCCACATAACGACAGTCCCCAATCAAGCGCGGACTGACTCGCCAAGGCAACGGCCCGCAACGCTCAATAGCGAGTCTCCCTAACCAAGCGCGGACTGATTCACCACGTAGCGGCCGCAACGCCACATAGCGACAGTCCCCAACCAAGCGCGGACTGACTCGCTAGGGCAGCAGCAAACGTTTCTTCTCGCCAACCTATTTTTGGAACATCACCCCCATCACCTCGCGACTCTCGCGTGGGGACTTGGGGACTCGACGCCATGCCTCCCGCATCTGGGTAAAACCTATTCTCGGCATCTCTAGAATAACTCCCCAATCAAGAACTCTCTCGGACTGGGGACTTGTTAGTACATAGCCAAAATACTTGGCTAAGCCGAGAATAATATATAATTACCCAGTCGAGATAGCCCTGGTGAGCCCTTCACAGGCATCCAAAGAATGAAGGGCCGGTAACAAACCGCTTGCCAAAGTCACCCTAGCGG
The DNA here is from genome assembly GCA_034370585.1 of Fragaria x ananassa. Lineage (NCBI taxonomy): Eukaryota > Viridiplantae > Streptophyta > Magnoliopsida > Rosales > Rosaceae > Fragaria > Fragaria x ananassa. The sequence goes on along the minus strand of CP139750.1, from coordinate 9,174,483 downwards.
CAAAACACCCCCAAAAAGGGGGACACTCCAAAGGATAGCAAGAAGTCCCACATTGGAGACTAAGGCCAAAGCACCCAAGCTTGGCCTATAAAACAAGCTCAAGCCACCATAAAAGGTACACACACACACACACTCTCTCTCTTTCACTCCTCTACCCGTACAAGTGCTCAAAGCTAACTTAAGCATCGGAGAGTCGAAGACTGGGCCATCCCAGTCCCGACCCCGTGACGCTGTCACTTGTGTAGGTACCGTGTGAAGTACCCAAGAATTCTACTTCGCTCCGCTTCGCGACCCCTTCCCGGCTCGGGACGAAGCATGTAGAAATAATTGGCGCTAGAAGGAAGGGCGTCCTCAAGTGGAGACCCTCACGTCGCTCACCATGGCCATCATCTGCCTAGAAATCTCAAGGAGAGAGAAAGTAGATCTGACTTTCTCTCTCTCCTTCGCTTGGGCGTGCCACAGCAAGGTAGTTCACCTTCCCAACCAGCATGCTCACTGTCTTCCTATGAATCCAGCGTGGCCTCCCCGACCTCCAGCCAAGGCCCACGCGCCGGTGAGCAGCGCTTAGAAAAAACTGATCTGGACACCCAACTTCCCTCAGCCGAAGCAGGGATACGCTATTGGTCTCGCGACCCCAACCTTGGCACCCTCCCCCCGGGACATGCCGTCGCTTTTAGCACTCGTTTGATCGCTTTTGGCACCCATTTGATACATCTCTCCAGAGGACGCCCTCCCGTGTCTCGGTGCCTCTCTCCCGAAACCCCCGCGGACTCCGCTGGTCTCGCTAGCCCCTCGCGAACAGGGTTAAGCCAACCTTCGCGGACTCCGCAGGTCCCCCAATCCCCTCTCAGACTCACATTGTCGCGGACTCCGCTGACCTCACCATATCCTTGCGGACTTCGCTGGCCTCGCCAGACCCTCGCGGACTCCCTTGGTCTCGCCTCGCCAGCTCCTCGCGAACTCCCTTGGTCCCGCCTCACCAGCTCCTCGCGGACTCCCTTGGTCTCGCCTCGCCAGCTCCTCGCGGACCCCCTTGGTCTCGCCCCGCCAGATCTCGCCACAGTTCTTAAACCTCGCGTGGGGACATACCTAGTAGTTCCCCTGGCGGACACCCCGACAGCTCTCCATCCCGACCTCCCGAGACTCATCTATCCCGACAGAAGGATGCAAAAAAAAAAAAAAAAAACTTCCCAAATCAAGCGCGGACTGACTCGCCACATCGCGACAATCCCCAATCAAGCGCAGACTGACTCGCCACATCGCGACAGTCCCCAATCAAGCGCGGACTGACTCGCCACGCTCTACCTGCTTCGTCCCGAGCCGGGAAGGGGTCGCGAGGCGGAGCGAAATAGAATTCTTGGGTCCTTCACACGGTACCTGCACAAGTGACAGCGTCACGGGGTCGGGACTGGGATGGCCCAGTCTTCGACTCTCGGATGCTTAAGTTAGCTTTGAGCACTTGTACGGGTAGAGGAGTGAAAGAGAGAGAGTGTATGTGTGTATGTACCTTTTATGGTGGCTTGAGCTTGTTTTATAGGCCAAGCTTGGGTGCTTTGGCCTTAGTCTCCAATGTGGAACTTCTTGCCATCCTTTAGAGTGTCTCCCCTTTTGGGGGTGTTTTGTCGCTAGGGTGACTTTGACAAGCGGTTTGTTACCGGTCCTTCATTCTTTGGATGCCTATGAAGGGCTCACCAGGGCTATCTCGACCGGGTAATTGTACCTTATTCTCGGCTTAGCCAAGTATTTTGACTATGTACTAACAAGTCCCAAAGTCCCCTGTCCGAGAGAGTTATTGGGTGGTGAGTTATTCTAGAGATGCCGAGAATAGGTTTTACCCGGGTGCTGGAGGCATGGCGTCGAGTCCCCAAGTCCCCACGCGAGAGTCACCAATTGGAGACTGTCGCGATGTGGCGAGTCAGTCCGCGCTTGATTGGGGACTGTCGCGATGTGGCGTTGCGGCCGCTGCGTGGCGAGTCAGTCCGCGCTTGGTTGGGGAGACTCGCTATTGAGCGTTGCGGGCCGTTGCCTTGGCGAGTCAGTCCGCGCTTGATTGGAGACTGTCGCTATGTGGTGAGTCAGTCCGCACTTGATTGGGGACTGTCGCTAGGTGGCGTTGCGGCCGCTGCGTGGCGAGTCAGTCCGCGCTTGATTGGGGATTGTCGCTATGTGGCGTTGCGGCCACTGCGTGGCGAGTCAGTCCACGCTTGATTGGGGAGACTCGCTAATCAAGCGCGGACTGACTCGCTATTGAGCGTTGCGGGCCGTTGCCTTGGCGAGTCAGTCCGCACTTGATTGGGGACTGTCGCCTTTTTTTTTTAATTTTTTTTTGAAGTGGCCAAAGGTGACGTGGCTTTACCCTGACCGTTCAGTTTTGTGGGGTCCAGGGGAATGCCTATAAATAGGGTTGGAGAGAACTGAAGGGGGGAGTTTGTGTTTTGAAACTGCAAACTGTTGAGCCGTAATTTGTGTTTTAGGGCTTCAGCTATTCTACAAGTTTCAGACTGGGAAACGTCCAATTTCATCCTCAATCGATTGGGTGCGTGCGCTCAGCCGTTTGTAATCAGCTTCACCCGCTGTTTCCAGGTATGAATTGGTGGCGTCCTTTGTCTTTGGATTTATCTGGGGTGAATGGGACGGTTCACATGTTTGTGGTGTTGGTAGAAAACCCAGGGTGAGAGATTTACTGTCAGTTTGGTTAGGGTTAAGGGGTCTTCCTGTCTCGTCCCAGGTCCCGAGCCAGGAAGGGGTGGCGGGATAGGTCGCGCTAGTTAGCGTGTGTAGTTAGGGGATGCATGTTTGAATGCTGGTTGTTTACACATGCTGTGTGTGTAGCCTGTGATTGATAGAGATAGATGTACATCAATGTTTGGTTTGTAATCATGTGAAGCAAGTGTATGTGGTTTGCACATGGTTTACAAGTATGTGTTTAGCATGTACATGAGAATATATTATGATGTATGTGGCATGCTATTTGTATGATAGCAACTTAATTGAAGTGTGAAGTAAGACTTATCTAGAGCCGTGTAGAGCCGCTATATCCATTGTAGAAAAGTTGGAGTTGCGCGGGGACTCTGGCGAGACCAGTTGAGTCCGCGAGGAATGGCAAGACAAGAGGAGTCCGCGGAGACTGGCGTGACAAGCAGTGTCCGCGGTGAGAAATGGATGGTCCCGAGAGGGAGGAGAGAGGAAGGCGGGTGTGTGTAACTCAGTCTTGGGATAGGCACTGAGACCCGGGAGGGGGCCCCCTGAAGAGGGGTGTGAAGCGGGTCACTTGTGCTGGCACGTTCCGAAAGCATGGTAAGCAAGGGAGGTGGCCTCGGGAACTCGGGGGGTCATGTGGGAAGGGCTCCCGGAGCTCTGGGTGGAGCCACTTATTTCTTGTCACGGGATCCTTGGTCGGGACTATATCTTGTGTCGGGACCAGACGTCGTGTTGGGAAGGTTTTTTTTTTTTTTTGCATCCTTCTGTCGGGATAGAGGAGTCCCGGGAGGTCGGGGTGGAGAGCTGTGTGGGGGTGTCCGCCAGGGGAACTACTAGGTATGTCCCCACGCGAGGTTTAAGAACTCTGGTGAGATCTGGCGGGGCGAGACCAAGGGGGTCTGCGAGGAGCTGGCGAGGCGAGACCAAGGGAGTCCGCGAGGAGCTGGCGAGGCGAGACCAAGGGAGTCCGCGAGGGTATGGCGAGGCCAGCGAAGTCAGCAAGGATCTGGTGAGGTCAGCAGAGTCCGCTAGGGGGGTCCGCGACAATGTGAGTCAGAGAGGGGATGGCGGGACTTGCGGAGTTTGCAAAGGTTGGCTTAACCCTGTTCGCGAGGGGCTGGCGAGACTAACGGAGTCCGCGGGGGTTTCGGGAGAGAGGCACCGAGACACGGGAGGGCGTCCTCTTTAGAGAAGTATCAAATGGGTGCCAAAAGCGATCAAACGAGTGCTAAAAGCGAAGGCATGTCCCGGGGGGAGGGTGCCGAGGTTGGGGTCGCGAGACCAAGAGCATATCTCTGCTTCGGCTGAGGGAAGTTGGGTGTCCAGATCAGTTTTTTCTGAGCGCTGCTCACCGGCGCGTGGGCCTTGGCCGGAGGTCGGGGAGGCCACGCTGGATTCATCGGAAGACAGTGAGCATGCTAGTTGGGAAGGTGAGTTACCTTGCTGTGGCACGCCCAAGCGAAGGAGAGAGAGAAAGTCAGATCTACTTTCTCTCTCCTCAGGATTTCTGGGCAGATGATGGCCATGGTGAGCGACGTGAGGGTCTCCACTTGAGGACCCCCTCCTTCTAGCGCCAATTGTTTCTACCTGCTTCGTCCTGAGCCGGGAAGGGGTCACGAGACGGAGCGAAGTAGAATTCTTGGGTCCTTCACACGGTACCTGCACAAGTGACAGCGTCACGGGGTCGGGACTGAGATGGCCCAGTCTTCGACTCTCCGATGCTTAAGTTAGCTTTGAGCACTTGTACGGGTAGAGGAGTGAAAGAGAGAGAGTGTATGTGTGTGTGTACCTTTTATGGTGGCTTGAGCTTGTTTTATAGGCCAAGCTTGGGTGCTTTGGCCTTAGTCTCCAATGTGGGACTTCTTGCCATCTTTTGGAGTGTCTCCCTTTTGGGGGTGTTTTGCCCCTAGGGTGACTTTGGCAAGCGGTTTGTTACCGGCCTTTCATTCTTTAGATGCCTGTGAAGGGCTCACCAGGGCTATCTCGACCGGGTAATTGTACCTCATTCTCGGCTTAGCCAAGTATTTTGGCTATATACTAACAGCTTCTTTTTTCAATGTTTTTGAAATCATCATTGGATTCCTAGTACGTATTTATTTGTGTAGAACAGTATATTAGTTTATGTTAATGTGGATGATGACTTCTATTTTAGACATTCGATTCCTTAAATGAAGTACGTACACTTCACACTTAAGATACTTATTCAATCACTATATCTCATACCTATTCAATGAAGTTCATCTCTTGACAAAAAAATATTATGCTAAAGTCCATCACAATATTTCGTGAGGTCCCGGTATAAATGTGTATAATATATTTTTTTTCCATTTTGCAAATTTAATTTAAGGTTTGATTTTTCTGATAAATAAGTAGGATTTGTCTATAGATGGCAATACGTATACTAATATAGAATGTTTGCGTAGTCTCTTATAAATACGGACATGCCTATATAGATACCCTATACTAAATATAGTTTATTGATCTAATTAATAATCATACCAAATTAACGAATAATTATACCAAATATTGTTTATTTTCATCAAGATGATTTAGTTACCATTTCTATGTAGTTGATTTAGTTACCTTCCATGAACTAAACTAAATGCATTTATTTATGGCATGGAGTCAAATATTATAATAATTCACTATATTTAGGGCTACAATTACGATATTAATAAAAAAAATCTTTGTGAATCAAATAGTTTTAGACTTCTTAATTCACCATTATTTTTTATTTTTACTTTATATATATATATATATTCTCCATTGAACTTTGAAAATGAAATAAAAAAAGAAAATCTCTATCGAATTTATATTGGATGAACTATATATAAAGGTTTTTTGGACAAATATATAGATATATATATATATATATATATATTTATAATTTTCTCCTTGGAAAAATTATGTGTGTGTGTGTATATATATATATTCAAATGAGTTCATATTTTCGAAGTGAGTATAATTATATATATATATATATATATATTTCACATTTTAAATTTAAGAATGAGTAATGAAAAAAATGGCTTCAAAAATATTTTTTCATGAAATAAAATAAAATAATCTAGAGCCATTGGATTTGAAAAGATAAGATTGTATTTTTACTTTAAAATGACATAGCATGGTTTTTTTATTTGATGATGTGGATGAGTGATTTGGCATGCCACCTAAGCTAGCTAGGATTAAGGCCAAAAATCTTAGGCCTTAATAAGGCCTAGAAACATTTTCCTTTTAAGTATTGCTAAGCTAGATTGATAAATTTAGCAATTGAGTTTGAATTGTTAAAGCAAAAGCTAATTTTTTTTTTCCATTTTGTTCACTTGTTAATTCATCATGATTGATCAAAATTTATCAGTTAACTTCAAATAACAATTTACTGCTAGAACACCATTGCTATTTCAATTGTTAAATTTCCTAACTATTATAAAATTTAGCAACAAACTAACCTAGACTACCGAAGATGATTTAGATGGATGTGGTAGCACTATTAACATAGAGAATTCTAGCCTAATCTGTTTCATCCGCCCGCTGAAATAGGGTTGGATCCACGTACTGATGATGCTAGACGTACATTACTATAGAAAAAGTGCTTATATTTGATACGGATTGTACAATTGATACAGTAAGAAGTTTACTGTTTTCTGAGTTTGTGATTTTTTGAACCCAGATTTTTAGTGTTCATGATGCATTCATGTGCAGTATACGAATTGGATTGTCTACTGAAGAAGAGAAACAACAAGTTGGGTTGCTGCCCTTCTCCAGCACCGCTACAGTGTATGATGAAACAAAATAAAAGTACAACCCACAAAGAAACAGGGAAGCAAAGAATAATGAACATGAAGAGAAATATATACTAGGTTAGACAACGTTGCAGGCCATCAGTTTCCTCTTTTGCTTCTTGGACTCTGAAGGAAAGAGAGCCAACTTAATAGCTGCATCGAAAATAGCCTTCACATTCTGCAAATGTAGTATCATATTTTCAATACATGCGAAACTGTTTCTGAATTATATAATTGCGTTCAAGTGTTAAACTAAAATCCCTTAACTTACCCCACCCTTACATAAATACGTGCATATTGACAATGTGAGATGTATACCTGCTGTGTCTTTGAGCTGCACTCTATATATGCCCTGCTATATATATATATATATATATATATATATATATATATATATCTCAATATTTCCTCCACACATAATTCCCCTTTCTGGTTAGACACTTGATAGAATTCTCTACCTTAAAACCTAAAAGAGCGAGTCTGGGTATCAAATTGATACAGATTAAAGGAAATGTATTGCATTCTTCACTTTAGCCTGTCTTTTAATCAAATCCAATTATTTAGAGCATACTACAGTAAAACTTAAGGGAAAAGAAATCTGTCGAATTCAATTTGAATTGGTTTTGGTAGTGGAAATAATGGATTACCTAGTTTAGTCCCCACGAGAATAATGGGCACGGATGGGGCATAATGTCTAAGCTCTGGAACCCACTTCTCCAATATAACATGCAACAGGTCAAAAGAGAAGAGATAACACATAGAATCTGGTGAGTAATAATATACTTTGGTGCATATGCAAATTGGAAAAGTGAATCTTGAGCTGAGGGTAGAACCTTAGTTGAGAAAAAGAAGCTTACTTTCTTTGATATGTTTTCATAGCTAGGCCTACTTATGAGGGAAAATGTAAGAAGGAAAATATCAGCTCCTCTGTAACTAAGAGGCCTCAGCCTGTTGTAATCTTCTTGACCTGCATTATAAAGGTTAATTAGTTTAATTTTTTAAAATATTAATTAACAGTATGAAGCACATTGGGGAAGTACTTTATAAGCACTTCAAACAATATGATCATATATGCTTTGTATATTATTATATGCTAAAGTTAGCTCAGAAAGGTACTGTTTTTTCCAAAAGGGATTTATTTTTTTCTCCAAAGCAAAAGGAAGTGTACATATTGAGGTTGTTTAATTTTATTTATTTATTTTTCAAAAATATGATAAAATTTCACTTTGTTTTTCCTAGTTTGGACCTTTTTGGGATCTCATGCAGGTGTAATGTTTTTCCTAGTTTGGACCTTTGACATGCTTGAAAAATTTATGGACTAGCATTGATCAATATCAATTTGAATTATTCTTTGAGTAATATCTAAACCTGGGATTATCAACTTGTACAATTGGCTATGGGAATTAAGTACTTTAATAATCTTAACCCCCTTAGCCATCAAAATTATAAGAGAGATTGAGAGAAATATACAGTACCAGCAGTATCCCAGAGACCCAGATTCACAGTCTGCCCATCAACCAGAACATTAGCACTGAAGTTGTCAAATACAGTTGGAACATAATCCTGTCAAGAAGAAGAAATGAAAAGTTCATGGAAGCAGATGAAGGAAAGACTATGAACGAAACAACAATAGGGAAAACGACATGGAGGAATGAAACACAGTGCCATTAACAGAAATGAAAGGACTGAGATTTATATGGGCGTTGAAGGTGAGAAGCTTTATACAGTAGGGAAAGTGTTGCTAGTGTAAGAGATGAGAAGGCATGTCTTTCCAACAGCACCATCTCCAACTGTCACGCATTTTATGAACTTTGATGTTGATGAAGGTGCTTCTTTTGTTGTAGTATTGGTATCTGCCATACGATTTCTTTTGTTCTCTGTTACTCTCACTCTCAAATGGTTTTTGTTGGAGAAAATCAAGAACCCATTTCAAAAGTCCTCAGAGTTTTCCTCTCACTAATTATGACATGGTGGTTGGAGAAAGGAGAAAGTGAAGCAACCGGAAAAAGAATAAGCCTTCGAGCTCTTTTGAGAGGGGAAGGAAAAGATTGCGATGATTATTGAGATCACTTTAACTTGAGCTGTCATGGAGGCAAAAGGAGGCATGAGTCCCACATTGGAAATACAACATATTCTTAATCAAACACACAAATGGTGAGACAATGAAATTGCCGGTTTCTTGACCTTTTTTTTTTTTTGTCTTTGTTTTCACGATCCTTGATTAATGAATTGCAAAATACATGAGAAGGGCGGGGAGATGTAAACTCTGAACTCCATATTACATTTCTACAGAGTTAAAAAATCAAAAACACGAAAAATGGCCTATTATGTAGCCCACCCGATCTCGGGTCTTAGATCCGCCTTTTGGGCAAGGGTTCGAGGCCTTTGAGTTTTGTATTTAGGTGTGGGCCTAACCATGTTTATAGCATCATCTGAGTCTAAAGAAACCAATGAAGAAAATATTGGTGATTATTGATATATCAACCATCTTAAAAATGAAAATTTTGAAGGAAATTTCGAAAAGCATCGATATGGACGAAAATTCAACGGAAACTATTGGAATTTGCATAAAAACATACTCCCATATAAAACTTTATGGTATGTTTATTTGATCAATTATTTACTCTATAAGCAAGTATATTACATAATACATTAGTACTATATAAGGTGAATTAGTGTGTGTGTGTATATATATATATATATATATATATATATATATATAGACACACACTAATTCACCTTATATATATATATATATATATATAGGGAGGACCTAAAGAGGACCTCCTTACTTTAAAAATTTGAGGATTTCTACTATTTTACATTAGTATATGACTTTTTTTTAACGATCTCAACCGTTAATCTTCTAAATTCATATGAAAAAACATGTCTACAAAATTTCAACTAATTCCATAATCATTTGGTCATTCAAATTGATGTACAATTGTAGGCCGTTAGATAAAATTAAAACGAATATTGTGCTAATCAAATAGTTAAACAATTTTTATTTTGGCTAATTTTTTGTAGGATTCATATGTGGGTAAGTAACTAGGGAATGAGCGGTTTTGATTGTCAAAATACATGCTAGAACTAAAAACATCTTTACTTTAAGAGTTTAAGGAGGTCCTCTCTAGATCTAGACTATATATATATATTGTTGTATTGATTAGGCTACATGTGCTTTTTGAAATTTTGTTTTATTGACATTATATGTATTTGTATTTTAAATAAGATGAGAATTCTCTAATCTTGATACTTTATAAATCTGATTAACTACAATAAACGATATATTGACTTTAAAATAAAAAAGATTGAAACAAATAAAATAGAAAAGGAAAATGTGAAGATAAATTGTAAAAAAAAAGAAAAGTAATTCGAACACTAAAGGTAGCAAAACATAAACAAAACCAAGTCCAGTGGAGTTGGTATGGGCGCGTGTCTATCTTTTGGAAGATTTCAGGTTCGAAACTTGTCACTGAAATATCAGCGAAAGTATCGATTTTTTAACACCTTGAAAGAAACTGATGCCATTTCTCGAAAGACGTTCAAGTAAAATTTGAATAAACCTGAAGATATTTGGTTTCGTTCCAGTTTATCTTCTTGTATTGTTAGGGAGCTGTCTTCTCTGGCTCTTTTGTTTTCTTACACCGATAAACTATTTCAACAATTGGATAGCCTTGTTTAGCTTGCAATGTGGTTTAGACCAGTATGATGGTGTCAGTGAGCCGTGGCTTGGTTGGTTAATATGTTTAACTGACAATTTTGAGGTCATGAGTTCAAACCTTATTGACATATATAGAGTATGTGAGTTATTAATAATTTAAAAAAAAAAAAAAACCAGTATGATGGTCACTCTAAAACTGACTCAATCTTATCATAGTCCTTTTAAAGTGAACTATTTAGTTTGTAATGGTTTAAATTTTTAATAGATTAACACCCAACTCTCTTCAAAAAAAAAAAAAAAAAAGTGAGAACATTCTAATGTAAAATGTTAGACACTTGTGCAATTAGCGTTCACCAATTTTGCGATTTTGGTTTGTGCCTATTTTTATTGCTCCCTCCCTTGTAGCTTGGGCCTTCCCTTTTACGTCATTGCATTTAATCTTAAATCAAGAGAGCCGCGAGAGCAGAGAGACTAGCAATATCAATGGCATCATCATCATCAACATCATCGAGTGCGTCAACACCTCCATACCCAAGCGCTGCTAGAATCTCTGATTCTCAATGTTATCAGCAGTACACTGCCTCTCTCAAATGTAAGCCTCTACTTAAACCCATCTCCCTTCTGTTTCTTTTGTTTATTATCATTACTTACTTTTTAACATACGATAAGCCTGTCCCTTATCAAATGGGTTTATGATTCCTAGTGGAAAAGGATGTCCCTTTTTGTAATCTTTTTGTTGGGTTTGCTCTAAACTATCTGATCTTTTCTGGGTTTAAGAAATTTGATTGTATTTGAGTGTTGATTGTGTTAACTGTTGAGGGTTTAGTCCGTATCGGGTATTCTCTGTTTGAGTTGAATTGAAGAAATTTTAGTAGCTTTTGGTTCAGAACAAGTTTTCATAGTTGTAATTTGATTAAGAGATGGATGTTTCCATAGCTCTGGGACTGTTGAGAGATTATGTCAATTTGGAAACACAGAGATACACATGATTAGTTTCAGTGAATTTATCCAAATTAGTACCCATTATTAGTTTCATAGAATTATCCAAATTATTTCTCTCCTGAGAAAAAATCGTTGGGCTGTTTCAGAAAACTTTAGGCACATCTTTTAGTAACTGGTTCTATGACATTGGTATTTGCTTGGTGTGTCCAAGGGACTGGATATGATAGTGGCCTACACGACACAAGTGAATGCCAGAGGCTTAGACAATCCTTCTATGTAGAGATGAGACTTGTATGTGGGTGTGGCCGTAATTGCATCACTTGCAAAGCGAGCCTAGGGGGATCGGGATAATGACTTTAAGTTATTTGTAAGTAACCTTTGGACAGAAAAAGATGAAGTATGCACAGAACTGGCCATGTTTTATTTAGATGATGAGGCTCTATGCAGATCAGAACCGGTAAGTTATATGTATTAGTAAATGCATGCAACTTTTCCTTGTTGGATATAGCCCATAAATTATATAATAGGCTTTTTACAATGAGTTCTACTTGTATGTGATGCAGCTGGTTAAGTTTAACACTAAAGATATTCCAGGAAGCTGATATTGTAATCCCTTAAATGTTGAGAAAATGTTGGCATAGGACACAACTGACCGGGCTGCTGACTGAAAATATAAAGTTTCTGAATGAATATACAATATTCAAATATTAAGACAACCTTCAGAGTTCTGACCACAATACTTACCTCCAACCCTCCATAGTCTTTAGAATTTCTTTGGAGTTGGATCAATTGTTGAGCTCAAGAGTTGAAGAACACAGATTAGGTAGACAATAGGGTTGTATAAGATATAGTTACATTGATACAGTTTTTCAATAAGTTATTCTAGCAGCATTCCATGGCACGCTGGCAGTCTGGCTTTTGGGTAAGGTTAGTCTCAGTGAGAGTTATCTAAGAGTTGAAAATAACAACTCTCAAACATGTATTATGAGTCCGGTGTCTGACAAGCTAACCTCTTTATCTTTATCTAATGCTTATTTCAGATAACTTCATTAACATTCATCAATATAGAAGGAAACTCAGCTGCTGACAAGCATATCTTGAGGTGATTTAACAATTACCAACCTGATTGATGTATGATCAATATACACATCTCTCTTTCTTAATCCTTTCAACTGTGAAACATGTTATGTCGGTTACTCTGTCATCTCTTCTGTGGCACTTTTGACTGCCATCTAGTTTATTGCATTTCTTAGTTGATTTCAGATTTTCTCGTATATAGGTTGAGTTTTATCATGACTCTGAACAGGGAATATAGTGTCTTAGCATCTCTATAATATGGTTATAGTCTCTTAGTCTATTATGTACATCTTAGTTGGTGTCTGCACACATGCATGCACATAAACACACACAATGGGTTAAGATACTTGTAAAAGTTTGCTGACCTGATTCTTGAGTTTTGCTTTATAGTTCGTTAGTCTTCACTACAGTTATCCTTGTTTTTTGGCCAAATATTGATATTTGTTTTCTGGTAAAATTTGCAGGTCTAGAAAAAAATCACTCAGACAAGAGCAAATGTCAAGAACAGTTTGATAATTATAAAGAATGCAAGAAAAAGGAGGTATCGCTCCTTTTAGATACTCAAATGCTCTTTATATCAGTATTTTATAATGTACCAATATCGATGTGATGAAAGACCGACGATGGCTTTGAATAATATAAATTATAAATATAAACATATGTATGATCTGTTATACAAGTCCTTCCCTCTTAAGAAATACAATTTTGTTTTCATAGTTATCTATTTTTAAGAGTGCCTGCAACTTGATCATTTTTGTCACAGTTAATTCTCAGTGGTAGTCGAAAAATAGCTGCTCCACATTTTTGAACAAAACGACTTAGTTATTACATGAATGGTCCATAAATAATTGTGTAGTTGGACATTGTTACAAACATTAATTCAGTATAATAGTAGAATCATCTGTTTGCAATTTTCCTGCTTGACCACTACTTATGATTGAAATTCTTGTTTCCACAGAGAGAAGTTCGATTGGAGCGAAACAAGAGTAGGTCTCTATTCTCTTGACTTCCTTTCATGATCTTTTACTCATATCATAAGGTGCAAAAGTTAAATTTGAGCTCATCCGGATTGGTATTTGATACCCAGGCAAATACAGCCGGTTCTGTGTTTAACTCGTCCAAGTTTTATTGTGCCATTTGTAGAAGGACGATGAGTAATTTTGTTATATTGTGTGCAAACAATGTTAGACTTGGATTTTCCTCCAAGTCTGGAATGTTGATGTTATATATATATATATATATATATATATATATATATATAAAGTCATTGCAGGCTTATAGCCATGCCTAATGTCAGTCAAGAGTATTATCTTGGTCATCTTAAGACTTCCTATGCTGAAGCTGAACTGCAACTCTTCTAGTTTAGTCAATAGAACATTTAGTCAAACTACGTTAGATAAAATTGTGCAATTTGAAATTTTTAACAATCTCTGGGCAAGTTGAAACTATAATTATTGTACTAATTTTAAGATTCAAAATGTATTCTATCAGAGATTTTATGTATCAATAGAGGATGAGAAACGAAGGATTGGAAGTTTGTTAGTAAAAAGTGAAAGGTTGTATAATATGTTAGTTGCTATGAGAACTGAGAAGTGTGTGAAAAGGGAGGAAGAGTGAGGCTGGTGTTTGCAAGCCTAGGTTGATATTTGCATGCAATCTGGTGTGGCAAGTCCTAACAAAAAAAATACAGAGGGACTCAACGTACCTCAATTAAAATGCATGGAATCTGGTGTTAGAGAGTACCGCAATTTTATAACCTGACACCGAAGTGGCCAGTCCGGTGCCGGTTTTAGGCACAAATTGGCTGGTTCAGATTTTTGTTAGTCGGTCCGGTTTTGGTCAAGTTTCAGCTTTCCCGTGACTAAAAGACCAACCCTACTTTTACGATACCAACTTGTTGGGAATATAGGAACAGACCCTAGAGGCCTAGCTTCGTGAAGGAGAAGCAATTTTTTGATCTTCATTGTCACTGGAAGTTTGAATACCCTAAAGTTTCACACCATGCTTGAAATATCAAACTAGATCCAATTCCTAACCACCGGAACCATGGGTAGGTAGGACCGTATATAGGATACGATGCTTTGTCCGTCAATCCCAAGTTTTATAGCAGCTTACAACTCGCTCAGATTTCAGAGCAGGGGAAAGCTCTTCAGTTTGTTTGCAGCAATACTGTGGCGGCCGGGATTCAGGAGACCGTTGTATGGTGAAACCACCGCCATGGCATTGTAAAAATGCCATGAACTTACCATGCAACACACCATGGCCTTGTAAGAAGTCATCTCCTATGAGGTATTATCTGTGGACACTAACGAAGACTACAAATATTGATCACCATCCACTATATAATTTGTTCTGGGTTTCTTGAATGAAAACATTTTGCATGATTTGCAGGTTTCCTTGTCCGATCAGCTGAGTCAAGGGAAAAGAACATGGAGGGAAATTTAGCGGGCACCTCAAACCTTTCAGTCAGTGGCAGCTTCAGCTTTGATATGGTAAAATTTCTATTCACAAAGAGGTGCTTGGAGTTGGAAACTTACATCTCAAAATCAATGTTATGTATCTATGCTTTCAGCATTACGTACGTACTTGTATTTTACACCAGTTCTGTGACTATTGACTAAAATGTATTGTATGTGCTTGATGATATGTCGAACTCGGTTAATTTTATGCTGAAGTATATTTCTGGAGCAACGTAGGGAGGCGGCTAGTCTATGTTTTCTAAAATTTTTGTGCACTTATAAGTAGCTTAGACGGATTTCTTATTCTGGATCCGCCACTGGAAGTATATGTTAAAGGTTTTTGATTAGTAAAAGGAAAACTAAAACTTGACCCTTGCGGTTAGTAATAAGATAACTATCTGAAGAGTGTCAATTAGACTTTAGGATATTTAATTAAAGTATTTTTGGCTTATGCAATAAGATAAGTTGTGTCAAGGAAATTTCAGGCTAATTGGCTTTTAGCCGCCTCTTGTTCGTGATGTAAGATGATCTGAGACTACAGATAGAAAGAAGTCTGGGTATTTTATAAACAAGTTTAGAGTGGTGAATTAGTCAAAGTCAATATCAAAATGCTTGAAAACTTCAGACAATTTTAAAAAATTGAAGTTATTCATATATAAGTAAACAGAAAAATAAAAGACATTACAACTAAATATGCGTTTCTGTGTCTTTGCACCATTCCATTGACATTCAACCCCAGTGCCACAAAGTCATCCAGTTTGCTCTGATCATTCATTTGTTTATAAAATGACATACATTGTGTATGTTCTTTGCACATTTGAATATTGCGATGGTGTCATATAACTCATATCTGGTTACCTGGGACATTCAGATTCTTCAACCATCCAGCTTCCATATAAATAACTTCTTTTGGACTCCTTAATTCTGGACCAGAGTATCATATAACACTTAGCACTTAGCAGCTTTTAACAGAATCAAATATGATCAATAAAAAGTACACTTCCAACCTCTATAGGTTCTCTCTTTTTATCATTTTCTTCTTTTTGTCTACACTGTTTTTCTCTGCCATGGCAGAAAACAATACCATTTCAGTGAATGTAGGAGTTATTCTTCAAGACCTGAATTCAGAGGTGGAAAAGATTTGTTTAAGTTGCATTAAAATGGCCCTCTCGGACTTCTATGCTTCTCATCCTTACTACAGCACTAGATTGGTTTTGAACACCAGAGAGTCCAAAGAAAATGTTGTAAGTGCAGCATCTTCAGGTAATTTTATCACTTTCAGATTTCAATTATATTCTTTGACATATCTTTATCATTTGATCTAATTGTTATTTGCATTTGTCTGTTTTGATATATAGTTCTAGATCTGATAAAGAATGCAAATGTTCAAGCAATCCTAGGACCAGTGACATCAATGGAACAGACCTTTATTATAAGTCTTGGAGACCAAGCTGAGGTGCCCATTATATCATTCTCTGCAACAAGCCCTTCACTTACTTCACTGCGAAGCTCCTACTTTTTTCAATTTGCGCAAAATGACTCGGCCCAAGTGAAAGCATTAACGGCAGTTGTAAAAGGTTTTGGGTGGAGGCAAGTGGTGCTCATTTACATAGACAATGAGTTCGGGGAAGGAGTCATACCATATTTAACTGCTGCCTTGGAGGAGGTTGACGCCCGTGTACCATACAGGTGCATCATTTCCGTATCAGCCACAGATAGCCAAATAGTTGAAGAGCTTTACAAGCTAATGACGATGCAAACCAGGGTTTTCATCGTCCACATGACAGTTGATCTGTCATCCAGGCTATTTGCCAAGGCAAAAGAGATTGGAATGATGAGTGAAGGCTATGTTTGGCTCACGACTAGTAACATACCTAATACTTTGAAGTCTCTGAATTCTGCAGCAATAAATTCCATGCAAGGAGTTTTAGGTGTGCAAACTTACATTCCAACAACTGTAGAGTTTGAAAAATTCAAGCTCCGGTGGAAACAACAATTCTGCAGAGATAATCCAACCATCATTGGTGAGGAGTTGAATATCTTTGCATTTTGGGCTTACGATGCTGCATTTGCATTGGCCATGGCCATTGAAGATGTTTGGACTACAAGCTTTGGCTTCCAAAAGAGCAATGATTCCATCAATTCATCGACAGATATTGAAAGTTTTGAGGTCTCTCACTATGGTCCAAAGCTTCGCCAAGCTCTGTCACTTACAAGATTCGACGGCATAGCTGGAAATTTCAACCTTGTTTATGGGCAACGGCAGTTATCAACTTTTCAGATAGTTAACATAATTGGTGATGGTGCTAGAACTGTTGGATTTTGGACCCTGAAAAGTGGACTCATGAGAAAACTGGGTTCACCCTCATCAGCTAACTCGAGCATAGTTTCGACTTCCATGAGCGATCTTGGACCAATTATATGGCCTGGAGAGTCAATTTCTGTTCCCAAAGGATGGGTAAACCCAACAAACGGCAAGAAGTTGAGAATAGGAGTTCCTGTACAGGAAGGTTTCACTGAGTTTGTTTCTGTAATGATAGAACCAGGCACTAACACAACAGATGTCACAGGGTTCAGTATTGACGTCTTGAAGGCTGCAGTGGACCTATTACCTTATGCTCTTTCTTACGAGTTGATTCCCTTTGCAAATCCTGATGGCACAATGGCTGGCACTTACAATGATTTGTGCTATCAGGTATATCTTGGGGTAACATTCTTCTTCTGTTTTGGTGTTAAACAGTACAGTAATATTGTATTATGCATGCATACATATGGAAAACAAAACAGATATTAAATTCTGATTTCCATACATGCTTAGATGTACTCAAGTACTTAACATACATATTTTCATTACTAACAGAAGTTTGATGCTGTGGTGGGAGATGTTACCATTAGAGGAAGTAGATCATTGTATGTAGACTTTACCATGCCATACACAGAATCTGGTGTTGTGATGGTTGTGCCAGTCAAAGACATCAGGAGAGAAAGTGCATGGGTTTTCTTGAAGCCTTTGACATGGGACCTTTGGTTAACAACCTCTTGCTTCTTTTTCCTCATTGGTTTCGTGATTTGGGTTCTTGAACATCGAATTAATGCAGATTTTCGTGGCCCTCCTTCATATCAAGTCGGCACGAGCTTGTGGTTTTCTTTCTCGACCATGGTTTTTTCACAGTAATTATCCAATACCCTTATCTAATTTCAGAATATTAATCAAGAAATTTCAAAATTTCTGCAAGTATAAGATTTGGAACTTCATTTGGTTTAAATTTATCATAAGTTTAAAAGTTTCTAACTATGAGTTCCCTCTTTTTCTCTACAGGGGAGAGAGTAGTTAGCAACTTGGCCAGATTTGTGATGATTATTGTTGGGATTTTAACCCCACGAACGAACCGAGATTCAGAAACAGACACACCGCAATAAAGTAGAATAACAAACAAGAATGAAAAAAACAGTTGAAACGAGATTTAACGTGATTCGGCAAATTTCCTGCCTACGTCCACCCCAAGATATAGCTCTTCCACTATGAGAATAAAACTAGTACAAGATACATGAGTTAAATCTCATAACCCAAATCCCAAACCCTTGTACACCCTCACTCATAGAATACCCAAGAACACTATATCTCACCTAAGAGAATTTCCCTCTTAGCACTTTTTTCTCTCACTCTCATGCACAGCCCACAAGCTCTCTATTGCTTGTCCGATGCTTACTTGATGCAAACTTGTTTGCATGCTTCAAATGGTTTCCATGCAGCCAATTTATAAGCAACATCTATTCATGTGAAAAAGGGAACTCCTTTTTCTTCATTCCTATTCATTTTGCTGCAAGCACACCATAGAAGACTTCCTTATACCTTCAATTCCACAAACATCATTTATTGCTTTGTAGCTATAGCATAGCTAGCTATTCACCCATGTCAATATTTGCTGCATCAAACTATCACATGGTTCCTTGTTGCATGAGAATGAATCACCAATCTCAACATCCACCTTGGTGAGAATTCCATGCAAAAACCTGCACCACACCAGAAAGTCATCGGCCTTCACATAGACCAGTTACACACCCTGAATCAATCAAATTTGGTCCTCCTTGATTCAGCACTTAGGCCAACCATGTGTAACTGCACCAAGCTAACTTTGCTAGTTAACTTCAGGGGAGAGTCTCGATGCACCCTCTCCTCCAGCAGGATTAAACCCCTCACCATTGTCTGTATCCTGGAAACCTGTTTGCGCACCTTGTTTCCAGCAGCCCATCGAGTTTGGAAGTACCGTACTTCCTTCCAGACAATATAAACCATCACACTTCCTTCCTTTCACCAGGACCATATTATCACACGTGATTTCAATGGCTCCATCCGCAAATGAACATTTGCATCCCATGGAGTCCATCCGACTAAGCGAGATTAGATTCCTCTGTGTTCTTGGTACATATGCAACATCGTCTAACTGACGAACCACTCCATCATACATCATTATTTTCACCATTCCAACACCATCAATTTTACAAGGGACACCATTAGCCATAAATAAGCTACCTCCCTTACTTTCTTGGAATGTTTCAAAATAATCCCTCCTGGAGCAAACATGCATAGTACAACCGGAATCTAAAATCCAGTCATCACAAGGAGAAGTGTTTATACCTTCGGAGACTGTGAGGATGTCTCCATAATCTTCCGCTACCCCAACATAATTATTCGAACCATTACCATCCTTTCTTCGAGGACAATTCCGTTTGATGTGACTGAACTCTTTGCACCCGTAGCATTGCACACCCTTTCCTCCGAAACTAGATCTGAACCTGCTGCTTGTATCAGATCTACCATCGAATGTCCTTCCACGATTTCCACCCCGAGCAACAAACACAGACTCGTACTCGTCTTTGAGATTGGCTTTCTTCTGAGTACTATGAGACACCAACGACGCCTGCACTTGCTCTAGGTTCACTGTATCTTTACCATACAACATGGTAGTCACCAGATTTTCATACGAATCGGGAAGAGAGGTAAGAAGTAGAAGGGCCTTATCTTCTTCCTCAATATTCACATCAACTTTCCGTAGTTGATCCAAGCATCCATTGAACACGTTCATGTGGTCCATGAGATTATCGCCGTCGTCCATCTTCAGCTTGTACAATTGCCGCTTCAGATGTAACTTGTTGGTCAAACTCTTTGCAAGATAGAGTTTTTCCAACTTATCCCACAGAGCCGACGGAGAATCTTCATCCATAACATTGTTGATAATGTTATCAGCTATATAGAGTCGTATCGTACTTACACACTGTGACTCTAGCTCCTCCCACATATCATCTTTCATTCCTTCTGGCTTCCCATCCTTGCCTTTCAAAGCTTTAACCAAGCCTTGTTGGACAAGAATATCTTTTACTCTCCTCTGCTAAAGAGTAAAGCTGCCTTTGCCATCGAACTGCTGAATTGCATAACTCTTTGTTGTAATCATGGTGCCTTGAATCTCAAACGAACCGCCGCAGCTTCGAGCCGTGGCTCTGATACCACTTGTTGGGATTTTAACCCCACGAACGAACCGAGATTCAGAAACAGACACACCCAACAACACCGCAATAAAGTAGAATAACAAACAAGAATGAAAAAAACAGTTGACACGAGATTTAACGTGGCTCGGCAAATTTTCTGCCTACGTCCACCCCAAGATATAGCTCTTCCACTATGAGAATAAAACTAGTACAAGATACATGAGTTAAATCTCATAACCTAAATCCCAAACCCTTGTACACCCTCACTCAGAGAATACCCAAGAACACTATATCTCACCTAAGAGAATTTCCCTCTTAGCACTTTTTTCTCTCTCTCATGCACAACCCACAAGCTCTCTATTGCTTGTCCGATGCTTACTTGATGCAAACTTGCTTGCATGCTTCAAATGGTTTCCATGCAGCCAATTTATAAGCAACATCTATTCATGTGAAAAAGGGAACTCATTTTTCTTCCTTCCTATTCATTTTGCTGCAAGCACACCATAGAAGACTTCCTTATACCTTCAATTCCACAAACATCATTTATTGCTTTGTAGCTATAGCATAGCTAGCTATTCACCCATGCCAATATTTGCTGCATCAAACTATCACATGGTTCCTTGTTGCATGAGAATGAATCACCAATCTCAACAATTATATGGGTTTTTGTTATGCTAATACTGACACAAAGTTACACTGCTAGTCTTGCGTCACTATTAACAGTAAGAAAACTCCACCCTGTTGATGCTGATCTAAAGCTTCAGTTAAGGAATGGGAATACTGTCGGCTACCAAAAGAATACTTATGTTTATGATCTTTTAAGAACAGTAGGCTTCGATGACTCCAAACTTAAGGCATATGAATCAGTTGAAGAATGTGATGCTCTTCTTTCGAAAGGCAGTGAAAACGGTGGTATTGCAGCTGCCATTGACGAAACTCCCTTCATGAAGATTTTGCTTGCAAAATATTGTTCCAAATATGCCATGGTTGGACCAATTTTTAGAACTGATGGATTTGGCTTTGTAAGATCTCTCTCTCCCTCCCTCATCGTGTGTGACTCTGTGTGTAATTATATCTTTGGTTTCGTTACTAATTCGCCAAAGTGACTTGCAGGTCTTTCCAAAAGGTTCTCCTCTTCTTCATGATGTTTCACAAGCAATCCTAAACGTGACCGAAGGCGAGGTGATATTGAACATTGAGAACAAATGGTTCAATAAAGAATGTTATTGTCCAGATAATTCCATCCCAGGGGTTTCTAGCAACAGGCTTGGCCTTGAAACCTTTTGGGGCCTCTTCCTCATTGCCGGTGTGGCTTCCGTACTCGCCCTCATCATCTTTCTAACTTCTTTCCTTTACAAGCATAGGCACATTTTGATCAACTCTGAACCTGGAGGTTCCACACAAGGAAAAATTAGAACTCTGTTAGAAATTTTTAACAAAAAAGATTTCAGTTCTCATACACATAAAACCACACAACGAGCTAGAGTGGCTGACATGGGAGATGCAGTGAATACCATACTAAACAACTGCTCGGAAAGTCCATTTGGAAACAGTTCAGACAATGGAGATCAACAAAATAGTACTACTACGCCATGTAGTTCTACTGGTCAAGAGTCTGCAGAGGTGAGTCCACCTATTCAGGTTGATGTAACAAATGATGGGGAAATGGAAGACAATCCTGAAAGAGCTCAACATTGCGACAATTGTTAACAGAAATTTTCAGCTTCTGTTGTGGCATTACAATATTAGATTATCGATTTTGTTTATAATTTTAATTATTGGGATGATGTTAGGTGAATTTCATATTTTGGATGGCAAATTAGGGTTAAATGGTTCTGTTACAACATATGTAAAGTTATAAGAAAAATTGCAATTTCTTCTATATATGCTTTCGAAGAGGATCTATGAAATTCATGATACTATAAATTTTTGAATGAATGAGAGGTTGCAATATGTTCCTTACCTGAGCTTAACTAGTACATGAAGGGCTTCTCATCATTAGATAAAATGATCACATAAAATGACTCATCCCAATTTAGAGCTATAATAACTTCCCTGATTTATACTTACGGATGGAGATAATGTATGCCGTGTGCCCATCTACACAGACGGTGATGTTGGCGAAGGAATCATACCATATTTAACCGAAGCACTGGAACAAGTTAATGCTCATATCCCCTACAGTGTGTGATACCCCAATCAGCCATAGATGGTTAAGTTAGGGAAGAGCTTTACAGGTTGATGACGATGCAAAGTTGCAAACCAGAGTCTTGAATTCCTCGTTACTAAGTTCTATGCATGGTGTCTCAGATGTGGAAGCATCTGTTTCTAAAACAGAGCTTGAAGACTTAACGCTGCGGATGAAACTTAGTTAACTTACCCTCAATTGTTATGTGCACATTTCAGATTTTACACCTTCGACTCTTAATTCGCATGGCTATTAATTTGAATTGTTTCATATTCAGTAACCACTCCTGCATCCAATGTTACATTTCACAGTGTAGGCACAGTACTTTGAGACAGTAGTGCAAGTGTTGCATTTTTATCGACCTTGATGGCACCAATGTTGCCATCACTAGCAACAGTTTGTGCTATTAAGTGTTTCTTGGGCTTAAGCATCGATACTCAACACCCTTATGATCACAGTGCACATCCTACATACCATTCTTCACGTTGTTGGTTTGTTTCCTAAGAGTACAGAAGGCAAGAACATAAACATAAGATCATGCATAAAGGAGAACAGACTACTAAACAAAAAGGACACAAGAATAAAGGAGAACTGACTACTAAACAGGTTGTTGAACTTGTCACAGTCCTGTAAATAATTGATGTGATTTTCTGCATCTAAACTTCAATACAACGCAAAACAGTTTCACAGATATATAATGTAGTTACACAAACTATACCAAACCTTTAAGATCTCAACTGTTGTGACAACATTTTATTTCGTTTACATCCAAATCCAAGGCTACAAGCTCACTCTAAACCTAAATATGAGGTTATGTACCATGTATCTGATAATGAAAAGCTGGGACAGTAGGTATCCCAGCCTCTAATATTACTATTTGTGGATACCACTGTCATAGGTAAACAACATCTATTATTTGTCAACAACATAGTGTTCACTGCAATTTGGTGACATTTATATGAATAATCTAACTTTTAACACCAGAGGACTGGAGCTTCTCAAACCTCAAGAAGTCACAAACTCCGCATACGGAGAATGACACCATGTTCAGGCCCCGTTGTGAGCTTATAAGCAGGGGAATGTTGGTATGCTGGTGAGAGTGAAAAAGAAAACTTCGATAGAATCAAAGAGAGAATCACCTTAAGCTCTGTCATTGCTAGGTGTTGACCAACACAGATTCGAGGACCAAGTCCAAATGGCATGTATGCCTGTGGGGAGTTGCAAGCCTTGAGAACTCCATTGGCAAATCTTTCAGGATTGAACTTATGCGCATCAGGGCCCCATATATCAGGGTCCTGGTGTAGAAAGGGTATTGGTATCTGAATAACCACTCCCTTTGGTATCACAACGTTTTTCAATGTGATAGTTTCAAAGACTTCTCTTGCTAGGAAAAATACAGGCGAGTACAGACGCATTACTTCCTGAATCACCATTGTGAGCTGTAGAAAAATGAAGTGGTAATAATGAATGTTCTATTTTGTGTCATCCAATTACATATGTAAAGGCTAACCTCCTATTTTGAATCTAACTTTCTAAAATTATCTTAGAACATGAATCATTGGCCTAGTATCACTATTTCCATCATTGATCATTTAGCTGTTGTACATATTTCTTTTTTTTTTTTTGTACAAATTTGTGCACCTTTCAGTTGTACAAGCTAGTCTTGTTCCAGTTAAAGAGTGCGCTTACACTGGGAACAGTCAAAACTTATTCTACCCACAAATGATCAGCAACGAGGGAAGAAACCTAAAGTTCTACATATGCTATGCAAACTTCTGAATACCAGGAGATGAAATCATATTAGCAGATGCGGAGCACATACTCAGGCCTCAACATGTAAACAAAACTACCTCATTCTGATACTGTGTTAAAGTCTCAAATCCAAAACCAAAATGTGAAAAAACTGAGTAGAATGCGAATTAGCATATAACTGCTGTGAAACATATGAAAGGGCATTGACAGTTATTTTACATGTTATTTGCAGTGTAGATGACATACCACTTTCATGCTTGGAAGCATATCTGCATGTAGAGGTTTATCCCCGCAGATTTCGAGCACTTCTGCACGAACACGAGCTTGCCAATCTGGATGTAAAGCTAGTAGCATCAAGCTCCATGTTGCTGCAACGGCAGTGGTCTCATAGGCAGCAATGAATATGGTCTTGCAATTATCAATGATGAATTTCTTATGTGATAGGCCATTTTCACCCGAAGTTTCGGCAACCTGAAGAATCATTTGCAGCAAATCTTTCTCATGTGAAACTTCACTGCGCTGTTTTACCACCTTCAATATCATTGACTCAATTTCCTTCTCTAATCTCCATATCTCTCTATTTTCGTTTGTTGGCAACCAGCTACACATAGTTGTGCAAAAACAAATTAAACTCGGTGGAGCCACATCATTAGTAGATATTTTAATAACTCAATGATGATAAGAAGAAATTTGGATAACCATAATAACAAAAAGGACAGAGACATCAAGATTTTTCGCAAACTTTAGTTGTTAGTTGTTACTGTCCAAGTATTTGTTGCTGAAACAACAAAAAACATGGTCATATTTGGACAAGAAAGCATATACCGTTGCAATAGTTGGAATCCACTGTTTTGGGGCACATTTTGAATTACTAGTAATCTTATCTGATTTATTCTACTTAGATTCAGAACGGCGATACAATAAAGACCTTGCATCACTCATACCTGATTAAGCCTTCTACCCCCATGATACCCTTTGACAAAATCTTTTGTAGATTCCTAAGTCTTGAGAATATTTCTTTTCTTTCACTATAATTGCTCTGGAAACAAGCTCTTGCAATTATATCTCCGGATATTTTTCTCAAATTCTCATCAACTCTAATTTCTGCAGTTCCTCCCTGAGTTTGGATTTCACTTTCCCAAGTTCTTAGCATTGAGGTTGTAGACTCCACTATTAGGTCCATCATACCCTTAAAAATAGAATTCCAGAAAAGATGAATGTAGTTGATTAAGAAGAACAAACTGAAAGTTGATGCTAATCTGCTTTCTCTTAATGGAATTATTGCACAAAGAGGCTAATGTTGTATTATTAGAAACTCTGGCATGTTTGTTATAGAATAATCAACATTGACCACATAGTTAACCACTTAAAACAAGGATCACCTGATCAGTCATAACTTTTTTTCTTATTTGTTGATTTATAGAGGAGAAAGGTAATAATCCCTCTACCACTTGAGATAGAAGCTCCCTGATACGGAAACGAATCGGTAGAGGATAATAATTAGAATAATATAGACACATCTAAAGAAACGAGATTGATAAAGTGATGCATCAGTTAAGAGTCTAGCTCAATATAATTTATATCTATTGGAAGTGCAAAGTAATTTAATTGTTGGTCTAGTCATGCGTATAAAGAGTTGTTAAGTCATCTTTGGTCATAGTGAGAGTCCTATTGAAACTTGAACTCTAATTAAGTTGTGTCCCACATATATATCTTGTAACATTGGCCATGTGGGGGCAGATGAACGTTATTGAAAGTTTGTTTCAGAGTATATTCTCTGTTTTCTTTGATGAGTGATTCCCAAAACCCTCATTTCTGGTTGAGTGATTCCCAGATCAACCCCCCCTCTGTATACGCCTGCATCAAGTGGTATCAGAGTGGGCAATCCGCTGTCAAAACCTGTTCCTGGAAGGTGCGTTCTATTAATAGCCATCATGGTACGAGGGCGTGGAACTTGTAGGCGTTCAGCTCATGTTGATGATGTTCATAAACATGATGAGATAGATGAGTTGAAGCAGTCCAATGAGAATTTGCACAAAATGATGGAAGAGATCTTGAGGCGGCTCCCCGCTCACGATGGTGGGAGTAATTTTGGTGGTGGCTTTCATAACCCACTCTCAGAAGAACAAGAACATGGGAGCTCCGACGACTCAAGTTCCGGTACGACTACGTCGGAACAGGTACAATTGCAATCTCCTTGGGCAATGGAGCGCCTTGCAAAGGCCTTAGAAAATGCTGATAAGAGTATTCGTGTTGATGTATCTGATTTCTATGGCAAGCTGGATCCTGAATCATACTGCGATTGGATTGCCTCTTTAGAAACCTTCTTCCAATGGAAGGATATGGCTGAAGATCGAAAGGTGAAGTTTGTGGCCACAAAGCTCCAGGGTTCTGCTCTAACTTGGTGGCAAGAGTATCAACAACGTAGAGAAAGAAAGGGACTCCGTCGTATCAATACCTGGGCTGAAATGAAGTTGAAGCTTGATGACATGTTTTTTCCCCCCTGATTTCAACCAAACTTTGTATCTGAAGTTTCATCATCTTCGTCAAAGGCAAGATCAAAGTGTGGTTGAGTACATAGAAGAATTCTATAAGTTGTTGAGGCGTCTGCAATTACATGAAACCGATGATCAACTAGTTGCAAGGTATTTGAGTGGCTTGAAACAAGAAATACGTGATGAGATTTTTTTGCATCATCTACGCACGCTGGAGGAGTGTTATCAATTGGATTTGAAAGCAGAGAAATTGAGGAGATTATCCTCAAAACATTTTGTGAAAACTCCAGGGATCGAAACTTTTAAAGAGAAATCAGTAGCACCAACATCCTTCAATCAAGCTTCATCAGAAGATAAAAAGAATGCTATTGAACATGCTAGTAGCTAGCGAGGCCATGAGAAAAAAGATGTCAGTTGTTTTCGGTGTGGTTTGGAGGGTCATATGGCCTATGAATGTCCAAAGAAAAATAAAGAAGCACGTCTGAACATGATCAATGAAGAATATGAGGACTTGCCACTTTATGACACTGATGGGGAGGGAGAAATTCTTGAAGAAGTGTGTGGACCTGATAGTGGAGTTGAGAGCCTTGTTATAAGAAGAGTTTTGACGGCACCAAAGGCACAAGGGGAAAATCATTTTCTGCGAACAAATATTTTCCATACTCATTGTGCTGCTTATGGTAAGAAATGTGTGGTTTTAATCAATTCATGAAGCTATGAAAACATGGTGGCAAGAGGGATGGTTGAGAAGTTACAACTAAAGTGCGAAAAGCACCCAAGACCTTACAAAATTTCTTGGTTCAAAAGGGGTGGTGAAGTTCCAGTTAAGGAAAGGTGCCTAGTGAGATTTTCTATTGGTAAGTACCAAGATGAAGTTTGGTGCGACGTACTTCACATGGATGCGTATCACATTTTACTTGGGAGACCATGGCAATTTGATCGAAAGGTCCATCATGACGGCTACAACAACACATACTCTCTCAATCTCAAAGGGGTTAGGTACATTTTAACTCCTTCAAAAGAAACAGTCTCAAATGAGGACCCTATCAATTTTTTGTCCATGAAAGAATTTGCAGAAGCATATGTTGTCCCTGAAGAGCTACCAATTGGCCTGCCACCAATGAGGGATATTCAACACAAAATTGATTTGGTTCCTGGTGCCTCTCTGCCTAATTTACCACACTATCGGATGAATCCTAAGGAACATGCAGAACTTCAGTGGAAAACGGAGGAGCTTTTAAAGAAGGGGTATGTTCGGGAGAGTATAAGCCCTTGTGCTGTTCCTGCTCTTCTCACACCCAATAAAGATGGTTCATGGAGAATGTGCATAGATAGTCGTGCTATTAACAAGATTACGGTGGACATGTGTTAGTAGGTGTATCACTTGCCAGCAAGCAAAAGGGGGGAAGCAAAATACTCGCCTTTATCAACCACTTCCTATTCTTAGCCAATCTTGGGAAGACGTTAGCATGGACTTTGTGTTGGGTTTGCCAAGAACACATCGGAAAAATAATGTGATTTTTGTGGTTGTAGACCGATTTTCGAAGATGGCTCATTTTATTCCATGTAAAAACACCACAAATGCCTCACACACAACTCATCTTTTCTTCAAGGAAGTTGTTCACTTGCATGGTGTTCCTAAGACCATAACCTCATATCGTGATATGAGATTCATGAGCCATTTTTGGAGAACTCTATGGAAGCTTATGGCCACCAAGCTTCAATTTTCCAACACTTGTCATCCACAAACTGATGGACAAACTAAAGTTGTGAATCGCACGTTGGGTAATCTTCTGAGATGTCTTGCTAGTGATAGTCCTCATCAATGGGACTTGGTGATTCCACATGCCGAGTTTGCGTACAATAGTTCCAAGAATCGTTCCACTCACAAGACTCCATTTGAAATTGTGTATGGACGAAGTCCAAGTCACATATTGGATCGTGTTCCTTTTCGTAATATTGCCAAGAGTAGCATGGAGGCAGAAGAACTCAGTAGTCATATTCGTGAAATTCAGGAACAAGTTTGAATGACTCTCGAAGGAGCATATTACAACTACAAAAGAAATGTTGATGCACATAGACGCCATGTTGAATTCCAAGAAGGTGATTTGGTGGTGGCATATTTGAGAAAGGAAAGATTCCCAACCGGTACTTATCACAAGCTAAAAAGGAAGAAGATTGGTCCTTGTCGAGTCTTGAAGAAGCTTGAACCTAACGCTTACAAGCTTGAGCTACCAGCAAGCTTGAACATCAGTCCAATTTTCAACATTTCTGATCTGTACCCTTTTCATGGTGAGCCAGATTCAGTTACTACACCTCCTCAAGACATGGACCTCTCCTCTACACTTAAGGAGACTAACTCACTGGAGGTTCTTAATAGTAGATCCGTTTCAACTCGTCGAGGTACTTACACACAATATTGAGTTCATTGGAAGAATCTGCCTGTCTGAAGCTATATGGATTACTGAAAAAGATTTGAAGGAGCTTGATGAAGTGACATGGGAACGAGTGGTACATTCCAAACTCGAGGACGAGTTTTTTTCCAGGAAGGGCAAATTGATGCATCAGTTAAGAGTCCAGCTCAATATAATTAATTTCCACGGGAAGTGCAAAGTAATTTAATTGTTGGTCTAGTCATGCGTATAGAGAGTTGTTAAGTCATCTTTGGTCATAGTGAGAGTCCTATTGAAACTTGAACTCTAATTAAGTTGTGTCCCCCATATATATCTTTTAACATTGGCCTTGTGGGGCAGATGAACGTTATTGAAAGTTTGTTTTAGAGTATATTCTCTATTTTCTTTGGTGAGTGATTCCCAAAACCCTCTTTTCTGGTTGAGTGATTCCCAGATCAACCCCCCCTCTGCATACACATGCATCATAAAGAGAGCAAAGCTCTATTTTTCTTAATAGAAATATTCATAAACAAAGTATATCTTTCTCGTACATGGATGCTCCTTTTTAAAGAGCTAACCCAACCCTCTAGTAAAAGCTAATACAATGCATAATCCCCCTTTTTTTCTAATACATTCTAGAATACACACTTCCCAATCCCACATTAAATCACGCTCATTCAACAAGTCTAGTAAACATGCATATTTTGAAATAACTATTAATTAAACTTAAATATGGACTCCTTGAAATTCCAAATGGGTTAAATGAGTTAAACCCCCCCCCCCTCTCTTTGCATTGAATCATTCTCCCCAGGTGAGAAAGAACTCGTCCACGAGTTCGCATGCTTGAGATCAAATTCATCAAAGAGTTCATAATGTCGCCACCCTATCTTCTTGTTTCTCTTTGTTTCCTTTGTCATGTTGACAAGTAGCATCTCGACATAAGAGGCACACAACTCAATCATTTCAAGAATTTTTTCCGATGCACAAATATTATTAGAGTTTGACCATGCATTAGGCTCCAACACTTGCAATAACTCATTCTTTGCTCTTGACTTGGTATTGATATAAGCTTTCATGAAATCATCCCAAAAAGGATCATGGTAGTGAAATGCAAATCTAATGGAGCATTGTGAGGCATGTGAAAACCCAACTTTAGTTTCCAAATCTACACCACCATTTTCACAAACCAAAAATGCACCATGACTCTTACCTTGTTCATTAAATAAAACTTTGTCATCCAAATCACTAGGTGCAAGTAATTCATCCGAGCATGCAAGTACTTCTTTCGAAAACTCAAACTTTTGGTCTCCATTTAGGCATGTATCACCAAAATTGTTGTCATGAAGAGATTCACCAATATTTTCTTTTGTTGGGTTAAAAGATTCAACATCAAGATATTCATCATAGATGGGTGGTGAATTCAAATCTACTTCAATATTATCTCCATACTCAATCTCTAACTCAAAAGGAAACAAATGACATACCTTCATATTTGAATCCCTATTGAATTCTTTGACCTCCAACTCAAGCTCTTCAACATCTTCAACCTCGCATTCCTTTGTACAAGTGCCTCTTGCAACTTCAAGCCATTCTTGAAATCTTGGTGATCCAACCTTCCACAAGTGATTTTTAAATCTTGGTGGAACATCAGCCCGCACCTAAGCTGGTACTCGTATACTAGAGTGAAATTGCTCGGCAGGTCCCAAAATTTCACACCCTTGCCAAGCGGCCACAACAAGACCTCGTCGGGAATACTCCAATTTTGCGTAAGTACTTTAAGCTCTGACGAAGTCATACTCTCACCAGGAGGTTCCCAGAACAAATCGTCCTCCTCCCGAGATCTCGTCATGCTAAACTCTTCTACCTCCTGCAAGAGAGGGTCAGACGAGGACACGTGAGACCCTGCATCCGTAACAGGAATGCCTTCTCCCAAGTCCAGTGCAACTTCCACCATAAGATTATCCAACTCCTCCCCCCACCGGTGCAAGGTGTTCGAATCAGAATCAGGCGAGCTAAAGACAGCCACAATCTCCTCGCTGGACACCCACACCGGATCTGAGATACCCTACATCCTCACGAGTTAGACATTCACTACCTTAACCCTAACCAACCCAACAACAAACCAATCAATCTCTTACTCTAGAACTCCTACCAACATCGTAAAAATAGGAACAATCTCTATCGACTCTAGATAACAAAAGACAAACCCAGTAACAAAACAAAAAACTGACAAGTTCATACCTTGAAACAGGGGATTCGCGTAGTGGCAGTGAAGCTGGTTGCAAAAAGTCGAGCGCTCGCACCTAATCAATCGAGGGTGAAATTGGATGTTCTCCAGATTTGATTTCACAACCCAACCAAAACCCTCTGCAGAAATTTGCGAATCACTCTTTTAGCCATAAAATCCTCGATTTCGAAACACAAACTCCGTCCTCCAGCCTTCTCCAGGTCTATTTATAAATGTCCCACCCTTACCCTACCAATCTATACGGTCAGGGAACAGCCACGTCGACCACGATCGTACGAGCATTTACGACACTTCCCATGACCTCATGCAAGCGTGTTCACTACGCGCATGTTTCAAAAAAAAAAAACCCCCGAACCGCGCGAACCGTTACACCAACGGTACGAACAGTTACGCCCAATAGCGCGAACCGTTACGCTAATAGTGTGAACCGTTACACCAACAGCACAAACTGTTACACCACCAATGCGAACCGTCACGCCCAACGCGAACCGTTACGACCTTACCACTCGGCATGAATGACCATGTGCCCCTCATAAACTGGCCATTTATGACACACGTGCCACATAGCGAGACGGCCCGCATCGGATTCTCAAAACTTTTCTCAGCCACCTCGCGACCCTTGCTTGGGGACTTGGGGACTCGACACCATGCCTCCAGCACCCGAGTAAGACATATTCGCGGCATAACTGAAGAATAACTCCCCACCCAAGAGCCTTCTCGGACTGGGGAATTGTTAGTACATAGCCAAAACACTTGGCCACGCCGAGAATATGACATAACCACCCGGTTGTCGGAGACTATTTCGGGCAAGACAACACTGGCAAACCCTTCGTGGACATCTAAAGAGTGAAGGTCCAGCGGCAATATACATGCCAGACTCACTCTCCGACAGCTAAACACACCTAAAAAGGGAGATGCCGCAGAGAACCACAAACAGTCCCACATGTACATCGGAGACTGTTGCCACAACGCCCAACATAAGCCTATAAAACAGGCACGAACCCCCAAAAGAGGTAAGTAAATAATCCACTTTCATACTCTCGTACTATACAAGTAGCGATCGAATGCAGACTTAGGCATCGGAGAGTCGAAGACTGGGCCATCCCAGTCCTGACTCCTGACACCATTGTTACTTGTGCAATTGCAGGACCCGGAATCAAGAATTCGACCTCCCATCCCGTAACCCCGAGAGAGGTAGAAACAGACGACGTCGATGATTCGATCGTATCTCTGTCTTGGTCTCATGATAAGGATACCCGCTTCTTGATCCACCATGCTTCCTACGAGCTTTTAGCTGTACAATTAGCAAGGCAAGTCTCTCAACTTGTCTTCGAAGTGCATGAAATTCTTCACCTCTTGATTTCTTGTCTTTCATATGGTTTCCACGTTTTCCTCCACCTCTTCTTGCTGCCATGAGATTAGTGGAAGTAACCCAAAGAGCATAGCGTGGCTCTGATACCAAATGATGCGGAAACGGATCGGTAGAGGATGATAATTAGAACAACATAGACACATCTAAAGAAATGAGATTGATAAAGAGAGCAAATCTCTATTTTTCTTAATAGAAATATTCATAAACAAAGTATATCTTTCTTATACATGGATGCTCTTTTTTACGGAGCTAACCCAACCCTCTAGTAAATGCTAATACAATGCATAATCCCCCTTTTCTTCTAATACATTCTAGAATACCCATTTTCCAATCCCACATTAAATTATGCTCATTCAATTTCCTTCAGACAAAACCAATCCAAATAAGTAGTCTTGTAGATGCTATTATGATCAATGGTGAATATAGAAGACAGAGAAATGTCCAAATTGTTTTGTCCTGGGGAGTATTTTCTGTTGGAGCATCAGAAACCACACTAACTTACCATGAATGTTGCACAACAGTTTTCTTAACAAGTGTTTTGAGTTTTTAACAACGTAGAAGATGCACAATGAGACCTAAAAACAGTTCAACTGTATAACTATATAATTGTTGCCTAGCTTTATAACAAGAAATAGTTAGTTTGGAATACCTTAGCATGGTACAGTTCTGGAGCTATAGTTTTCCTATGAACTGATCCTCAGATATACCAGATGAAAAAAAAGCTATCAGCATCAGAGTAATTTTTTGCTCCCTGCAGTATCATTTGAAGAAGATCCTTCTCAGAGGTAGCCTCATTGCATTTTTTTTGCTACCTCCATTATCATCGAGTGAATCTCTTTCTCTAAACTCCTAATTTCCTTGTTCCTCTTTGTTGGCAAGTGCCTACCATGATTTGGATATTCGATGAGCAGTTAAAAAGTTGCCAGTAAGGAATGTATATATAGACACAGAGACTATGTACAGATGCATAGATATGATTATATATAGCATAGCGTACAGTGAAAGAAAATGCTGAGAGAAATGGATCAGAGTTATATGACAATTGAGAGACCAGTAGAGACAATTGAAAACCATGCCCTACATGCAGGAGAATTTTTGTAATAAATACCTTAACCCAGGAATGCCAAGGTTTCCATGAGACATAAGTTGTTGAAGAGTCCTGAGCTTTAAAAAAATTTGTTTCCCTTCTACATAATTACTCCCAAAGGATGACCTTGATATTATATCTGCTGACAAGCTTCTCAAATTTACATCAATCCTAAGCCATGCAGTTCCTCCATCACTTTCAACTATGCTTTCCCAAAATCTTAACATTAAGGCTGTAGAGTCCACCATTAAATGGACCATACCCTTGAAAGAGATATGGATAATTATTAGTGTGATTGAGTGATCCAAAATATTCTCCTTTTCCATTTGTAGTCTATTGAACCCAATTAACCTATGGTCGTATGCTAATCATCACATCAATCAACAAATAATAAGAAAAACAACTTTATTATGCTATGATTTGAAGATTTGGAGACTCACCTTAACCTTATCAGGGTAGAATTCAGGAGAAATAATTTTCCTCTGGTGTGACCAAGTTTGGCCACTTGAAGAGATAATGCCTTGTCCTAAAAGAGGCTTCAAATCCTTAGACATATAAGCAGGCCTTCCTAATATCAAAGACGTGCACATACTAATTTCCTTCACCATCTCTATCTCCGTAACGCTTAATAGCTGTATGCTTCCAGTTGAATAGGTGAAGATTGGCCCTGTCATAAACATAGATTAGATAAGCTAGGCCCTGTCATCAACATTTATTAGACAAGCTTGGCCGTTCCATCGATCTAATATTTTAAATCAGTCTAAAACTAGTGCTTCTAGCTATCAATCCCCCTAAGATGTACAGAGAAGGTAATGCAAAACCAATTTGAGTATACTTGAAATTTTGAAGACTTCCTATGTTATTGGTCTCGTAAATATTCACCTATGCATAGAATATTTGAGTCAGTAAACTATCAGTTTAGATGCATGTATGATAAGAAATTATCGACAACTATCAGTAAAATATCACCAACTATCCAAATTGATAGTTTTGTAACATCGCATATTTTAACAGGAGGCCATCAACCACATAATGCGGATTGCTAATCACATCTCCTACACGTACGCCTACATGTTGCACATGGTAGGTTCTAGGTGAGTCTCACCTCAGTGAAAGATGTCCACAGTGATGTGGTAAAAATATAGCAACAAGAACATTTTCAGGTGGCCTTATGAATTGGAAATCTAATGCTATGCATGTATAACGTATGGTTCTAAGTAAGACATATTTGATCATTTCTTTTGAACTAAAAGTAGGGGATATTCAGTACATCATCTTGAATGATCAAAAACAGCAAATATACCGCCTTTGTTTGTTTGTTTTTTCTTTTTCTTTTTTTGCTTTTTGGTTTTTAATATTGTGCATATCTCTATAACTGCATCGTTGCAGCTACCAATATTGTTATCTTATCCAAAGGGAAAATGAATGGTTGAAACCCCAAAGGGGTTCGTTCTGGAAATGACAGCAGAAATGCAGAATGAAAAGGAAGAGCAGAAGCAAATGGTAACAGATTGGAAGTCAAGTATATTAGCTGAACTAGCTAGCTAGTAACCAATTGATATACAAAAGCTCAAAATTTGCAAAAGACTAGTGATAACCTCATAAGATTTACGCAACCGACCCAACAAACCCATATAAGAAAGTAATTAAGCCTGAAATTCCCTTGTTATCTCCAGCATACTATGATTACTATCACACAGGTGATTGGCAATAATTACTTTGCTATGGACGTGATGGTTTACACTTGATTCTTCATGCCCTTGTTTCATAATTGGCAGAAAATTTGCAGCTTAATTAAAAGAGATTCACCTATCTCATACATTTTTTTTTGTTATAATTTACTTATATAGGTTGACCTCGGAAAATAAAGAATTTTAAAGTTGACGAAATGGTTTACCGTATTCCTTTCTCCACTGCGCAATATGAGGGAAGAGTTTTGAAGGCCAATCATGAGCAATAGAAGGTGTCTGATCCTTTGCTTCTGACTTCTTCATGGACTCGAGTTTGATCTTCTTCATCTCTGGGATATTCCCCAATAGAATCGTTGGAGGAGGCCCTCTGATCCCTTGCTTTTCCAGCTTTGATCTTAGCCTCTTTGGCTGCAGCACCAAAACCTCAAAGAGATACAGTACCCCTATCACAAACCCACCCAACAACACTGATAGTATCACCTTTGCAGCCATTGATGTTTCCTCTGCTACTTTCAGATTTTGTTTTGCCTCTTCTCTTCTTGCTCTAATCCTTCCTCCTCTGTATTAATTTTATAGGCCAAGGTTGACTGTCACCATTATGAATACCAGAAACCAATAAACGTTATAAAGTTTTTGTGATTGCTGAAAGAAAAAGGAAAGAAAATGAGGATACAGAATTAAGAAAGCAAATGAGTTGTATAGAATTCCTAGAATTACCAAATAGTGGACTGTGCACCTGACTCTTTACACTCTGTTCTCGATCTCTTCTTACACCTAAAAAGCATGCAGTGGAGGGAAACAATGGTCTCTTCTGGCCTCTTCTCGTTCCCTTGTTACATATGTCTACCATTGGACCTTTTTCAATAACATGCATTGGCATTGGGTAAATTATTATTAATCCGGGTATGAAGCACTCTTTTTTCTTTTCTTCTTTCTTTTTGACTATTGGCTTATGTTAATTATATATCTTACTTGCTGCATTGCTTCAATCGTTGCGAAAATGGAAAACGGCCTTGTGAGGCTGTTAACAAGATTGAAGGCCAAAGATTCTGAGTGCCATCCTAGCAAACAAAAATGGCAATGATTTTTTATTACAACGGCTAAAACGCAATTCTTACGTCATTACCATTGATAAAACCGTAGAATACAAAAAGAGGACATTAATTCTAAAAAAAAGAAAATGATCTAAACAGTACGTATATGACATTTCAGTCATTCTAACTTTGTTATCTCAACTTTTAATTCTTGGAGCCGTTAGCTCCATCACAGATATTGTCATCTAACAATTTATGAATGATATTTTTGTCAAATCGTATTTTAATTTTATTATATAATTATTAATATTATTATTTTTAAGACAACCTTCTCAAGCTCTCTCCCTTCATCGTTGGAAGAGCGATGGACGACTATTCCCCATCATCTTATTCACCTCCATTACCCAAATCTAGGAGACTAGGACCTCTTCCAAGCTCCAGTTTTCCCCACTGCTCCTTCACAACCCTATGAACCCTCGTTCACTATCCTCTCCTCCTTTTTATCCTCTCCATCAATATCAAAATTGTATGATCCCGAATATGGAACAGTTACAACCACATGCCTTATGACAATGTGGAAAATTCGACAATGTGGTAATGCATGTGAGTGATGTGATGCATCAACTGTCACACCCCGACTCTTAATTTTTACCTTATTTACTAGCATAGTATTAATAAGAGTTTTACCGTCTTCGTAAATGAGTTTATAGTTTCAAAGGTCCCTAAAGGAGTATTGAGAGACGAATATTTCTGAAGAATCATTCGTAGTGGAAATATTTGCCGACGGTAAAAATAGTAAAATTTTAGCTAGTAAAAATGTAAGTTTTATTGAGGTATTATTTTATGGTGTTAAATTTTAGAGTTAAGTTTTATTTTTGGTTGGTACTTAAAGTTGGACCGGGTAGGTGTGGAGAAGCCCAACACCGACCCACACTCTCTCTCTCTTCCTTCTCTCTTCCTTCTCTTTCTCTCTCTCTCTCTCTCTCTCTCTCTAGTGAACTTCTCCAAATCCGCCAGAGACCCAGCCTCTGTCCACCGTTGTCCGGCCACCAGAGACCGCCGAACCTGTCCCGTTCGGACCCCCTCCGCTCCCTCTCCCTTCCTGGGCCAGTGACCGCTCGCGGGACGCCGCCGAGCGGGAGGAAACCGCTTCTAGCAGCCCGACTGTCTCGTCGCCAGAAATTGCTTCTCCGACCACCATAGCTCGTGAAACTTGTCTCATCTTGTAGCTCTCATCAAGGTTAGTAATCCCTCAAAATGAATAGACTCAATTCAATCTTGGTGAGGAGAAATGTATAATTGAAGTTCTAAGGCTCATTTCTCTATTTTGGTCTGCTTGTCCTAGGTAAGCTTAAAATTGGATTGTGTGCTAGTTAAGGAAGTTGCTGTGAGGATTGAGAGAAATATTGTGTTAAAATTTAGGAAGCATTGGACGTCGCCAGAGTACGACTGTCGGCTGAGTAGGCGGCGGCGCCGCCCATAAGAGCAGTTTTTCATGTTTCTGGGTTTGTTTTCATGAGAGGGGTTTAATGAAATATAGTTTGGAATTTTTGGAGGAATTTTGGATAGGTTTGGAATTTTTCGAAGTTTGGTATTTTAGCCGTTAATTTGGATAGAATCCGACTGTTAGATTATTGTTGTTTTGGCCATAGAAGGTGGATTTAAGGCCGTTGATATTTGTGGTGAAGTTTGGACCGTATCAATTTTAGGATTGGCAAAGTTGGGCAAGGATGAGAGTAGATAAAGCCACATTTAATTTTGCCTATTTTTATATAAGCGTTGGTATATAGTTGAGGATTTAATTATGTTTTTGGATCAGGACGTGGGGAGACTTGAGTAGAAGAGGCCTCAGATCGACTTCAAGCTTAGGCCAAATTTGTGAGTAGACTCTTGGTTTAAATAATGTGCATGTAATTGTTTATTTTGTTGGAGCATTGGATGTCATTTTTATTTGACAATTTTATTCATTGTGGTGAGTTACTGAAAATGAGATTTTCGGTAAATTATAATATATTTATGAAGAGAGTATGTATATAAATGCTAGCTAGCAATATATGTATGTCCACCTTAATGACATAGTATATAACTACATTATGGTGTGACGTGAACGTTAGACGCAACCGTAGTAGCCCTATATGAGTGTTTAATTCATATAGGGGGTATGAGCACGTATTTATACACTCGTCTGTCCACCTTAATGGCGTAGTGTATCATTGCATTAAGGCGTGATGTGAGCGTTGGACACGAGTGTAGTAGCCTTATATAGACTATTATTAATTTATATAGGGAGTATGGGTGAGTGTAAATACATACATATTTTGATATATATATATATATATATATATATATATATAGTTTTGAGCTGAAGAGGCTCGATATTTATGAGATAAGAAATTTATCGTTTGAGACATACATTCGTTTTCTTTGGAATAAAATTTGAGAAAACATAAATGTTGATAATTATTTTATTTATTTATTTTTGTCCACTCACTCTAACTTTTGCGAATGTTTTTCCCTGAGCCATTCGTTTTAAAAATGCTCAGTCTGCAGAGTTCGGGTTAGTACTGGTAGGAGACGACGAGGCATAGTTACCCACTTCTCAGCCACATTCCACCAGTAGGTTACCTGTTTAACCTATTAGAGTATTTTCGGCTTCATCTAGTGTTTAGTAGCTCTGAGTACTCTTAGGGTTTAACGTATAATTTTTCTGGTGGTGTGCTAAGACCTATGTTTTAATTTAGAATATACGAAGATTGTAATTGTTATATTCTCACTTTCAGATAATTGTGGGTTGATTTGGAGGATCCTTAATAATATTTAGGAAAGTAACTCTTTAGTTTTCCTGGTTAGGGTTGTCCATTTTCAAAGGAGGTTTGACGAGCTTTTCGGTAAATTTTCCTTAGAGGTGGACCCCGCAAGAATTACTTCGAGTTTTAGGGTGAAATTCGGGGTGGGTCTTGACATCAACTTTGTAAATTGAGTCATCAAATTAGTAATATTAGTTTGAAGTTATAATACAAGTCTTTAAAATTAAAATTGTAAAATTTTCTAGTTACAACATTAGTAATCATATGTCCTTAAAGTGGTAAAATGTGTGTTACAAGTGGCAATTGAGTCCTCAAAGTGATTAAAAAAATTGTTACAACTTTGAGGACTCAATTACCAGTACTTTAAAAACAAATGAGGACTAATGTTGTAACTAATTTTTTTTTACAACTTTAAGGATTCATATTACAACTTTAAGGACTAATATATATTACTACTTTGAGGACTCATTTTACAACTTAAGAAAAAATTGATGCATCATATTCATTAACACACAATGTTACCACGCATCAATGTCACATTGTCAAGGCCCACCCCGAATTTCATCCTGAAACCCGAGATAAGTCCTGCAGGGATCACCTTTAAGGAAAACTTACTGAAGAACTCGGTAAACCTCCCTTGAAAATGGACAACCCTAACCCAGAAAAATTTAAAGAACCCTCTCTTAACCAATAATATAAATCTTCAACTTAATCCAAATAACTGAATAAAAGAATACATAGTTGTTTTTTCCGAAAGTATTCAGAGCTACTACAAGAAAGACAACGGAAGCTGATAAAAATCCTAGTGGGTTAAACAGATGACCTACTGGCGAACAGTAGTGGAAAAATGAGTGACTATGCCTCGTCGCCTCCTTCTAGACCCCACCCGAACTCTACAAACTGGGCATTTAAAAACGAAGGAAAAGCGTAGGGGAAAATATTTAATTACGTCAGAGTGAGTGGACAAAATAATCTCGACAAGCCATAATATTTCCCCAAAAAATTATAATAGAAAACGCTATGCAAGCGACAGCTTAAAAGCTTAACTCAACAACTCTATACTGGTGTCTAGCCTGACTAGACTCCCAAACTTCAGAAGAAGGCCTCTCAGGCTAAAATTATAAATATATCAGTATGTATTTACACCCGTCTACTCCATGTATGTTATCTATGAATAAGCTTTAAAGTAGATAGTCATACCAGGCTACTACGCTCGCGTATAACGCTCACGTCACCCCATAATGACATTTTTCCTCAGTATGAGGGAAACGACCGAGTGGATATATATATACGTGCTTACTCCTTGTACGAATTCTATGAATGAATGCGAAAACATAGAATAAGTTCGTTAAGTAGAAAGTCGTACAAGGCTACGACGCTTGCGTCTAACACTCACATCACCCCATAATGGCATTTTACCTCATTATGGGGGAAAATCACGTATAG
Organism: Fragaria x ananassa; assembly: GCA_034370585.1. Classification (NCBI taxonomy): domain Eukaryota; kingdom Viridiplantae; phylum Streptophyta; class Magnoliopsida; order Rosales; family Rosaceae; genus Fragaria; species Fragaria x ananassa. The sequence goes on along the minus strand of CP139750.1, from coordinate 9,133,859 downwards.
CTAGCTAGCGTTCACTCATATACATACTATTCCGGAAAACGTCAATAAAAGAGTATAAACACCGAAATTCTCAATTCCGGTTAAAATCCAACAAAGGACATTATTCAACAATAAAACAAGTCAAACACATTATTTAAATCAAGGGTCTACTCAAAACTTAGGCCTAAGTCTGATGTCGGTCTGAGGTCTCCTCTGCTCGAGCCTCCTCGCGTCATGTTCCAAAACATAAATAATTCCTTAAATAAAATCTCAACGTTTAAAGAAAATACACATAATTAAATATGAGCTTCCCGTGCTCAACCATGTAAATCTAAACTTCATTGCCAACCACAATTCTCCATAAATACCGACATCCTCAAAAATCACCTTTCACCGTCCTAATCATAAAATAATCCAATGGCCGGATTTTAACTTATTAATCCGCCAAAAATATCAAACTTTAATAATTCCAAAACCTATCCAAAACTCCTCCAAAAATTCTAAAACTCATTCCATTAAACTCATTAAATTCTCTACCAAAAACATTTTCTCGGCGGCCCGTGACCTCCGATGCTCACCAAAATTTGACAGCAGCTTCCTCTCAACCTCTTCTACAACTTTCCTAACTATCACAAACTCCAATTCTAAGCCTAACCATGTCAATCGAATGAAAACAACCAATAAAGCCCTAAAATTTTCATTACCGATTTCTCCTTACCTAGCTTGAGATGGAGTGAACCCTTTGGAGGGATTGAAGAATGGGAGGAGGGCTTTCTTTTGAGCCAAGGCTCGCCGGCTGGAAGAGGGAGTTCCGGTGAAAAATAGCTTCCGGCAGTTGGACCTTCCGGCGGGCTTTTCTCCGATTGGCGGCGTTCTGCGTGCGGGCACCAACCCAGGAAGAGGCGAGGGTCCGAATGGGACTAGTCTGGCTGTCCCTGGGTGGCCGGACGGCGACTGGCTGGTGACGGGAAGTCCGGCAGCGGGAGAGGAATCGGGGAGAGAGAAAAACGGGAGGGAGGAGAGAGAGAAACCAAAACGGGCTTTGACCAAAAACAAGGTCCGGTCCAACTAAATAAACATAACCCAACTCTAAAATTTAACACCCCAAAAATAATACCCCAATAAAAATTACCTTTTACTAGCCAAAATTTACTATTTTTACCGTCGTCATATTTTTCTTCTACGAAACTCTTTCGAAATAATCGTCCCCCAACACCACTTTGGAGGCTAATTAAATTTTCCACTTAATGACGAAAATGGTATAAACTCTTATTACCACCATGCTAATAATTAAGGTAAAAATTAAGGTTCGGGACATGACACACATTGTTATTTTAAAGGTAATAATAGGAGGTCTTAATAAGACTTAAGATTTGTAACCTTAAACTTAGGTGCCTATATTAAGAAAGGAAGTACAGTCCAAACATTTATTTTTCAACCACTACATATTGTTGTAGTATTTATTTATTGGAGTCCAATAGTAACTATTTCTCATTACTGTATTATAGGGCTGAGCATTTAACCGAATGTGTGCAAAAAACTAACCGAACCGAACCGAAAAACTGGATCGGATAACCAAACCAAACTATTGAAGTCAAAACAAGTAGTGAACCGAACCGAACCAGTTTAGATCGGATTGGATCCGGTTCAAGCTCTTAAACAAACCGAAAATAACCGAACCGATCCGTATTATATAATGTGTAAATATATATAATTTATATACCTGAAATATTATTATAATTAGTTGATTCATCTCTTCTTACAGTGTACTTTCTCACACTTAAAAAAATAATTTCTCATTCAACTTATTTCTTAGAAAAATCTGTTAATCTAAAAAAGATTGAGAGTGAAATGGATTGCTTGTTGTACTTTGAGTTTACATTTTTCCTTATCAAAAAAACATGTTACTCGAGTTAAAAACTTGAAGTTCAGCTTTACAGTGAGATAGTAGATGGGCAAAATGTTTTTCAAATATGGACCAAAATCGAAACAGACTCGAATCGATCCGAAAATTCAGATGGGCCAGGTCAAAGGTTTTGAAATCCGGATTTCGTTGGAAAAAACATTAAATCAAATAATTCTGATTGGTTTTGGTTTCGTCCTAAAACTAATCCGAACCGAAGATGCCCAGCCCTACTGTATTACACCTTCAGCAAGAAAAATCAAGAAAAGAATGATGATCACAGTCTCCTTATATGGAGACTCACTCCATCTTTAGGTTCAATAACCAACGTATAAATCAGGCAGTGTTGGTATGTCGGGGGGACTGAGAATGAAAACTTGGACAGTAGGAGAAAGAGGATCACCTTCAATTCTATCATGGCAAAGTGGTTGCCAACACAAAGCCGAATGCTGGGTCCAAATGCCGTATAAGCCTGAGGAACCATGCAAGAACTAAGAGTTCCATTCTCGAATCTTTGTGGATTGAACTCATGGGCATCACGACCCTAAAGTTCATGAAGTCGCTGGAGTATTGAAACTTCAATTTGAATGTGCATTCCCTATGGAATTAAAATGTCTTTGATTTTAATATGGAAATAACTTGAGTGATCAGCCATGTCCCTTATGGAGATTGAAAAGTGTCAACAATAACCATAAACAAGCATGTTAAATACAAAAAACTCTCATGTTATGTCATTAAATTGCAGCCATGCCTTTTAAAATGGACACGTGTCACATGTTTATTGACTGTGATCACCTTAAGATGACAAGTCTTTGTCACCGAAGTCAGTTTCTTTTAATATCTTCCATGGCTTCCCTCAAGACATGTGTTACTGGTGGGTAGAGGCGCAGTGTTTCTTGAATCACCATATTTAACTTCCAACACGTACAAGAGTTTATAAATGAAATTCCATATCAGTATCTTAGAAAGGAAATTAATTATTTCTACATACCTCAGTGTAGTCATTACTAATTGTTTTCATTAGCAGAGTATATAAAGAACAGACTGAAACTCCTAATTTTTATACTAGATAGTGAGCCAAAAGAACCTAATTAAGCTAGTTAACAATTGAGTAAATGACACTTTAGTACTAATTTTAAAGATTTATTGCCCATTCCAATGAAAATCTTTTTACAACCTCATTCCAATGAATTATAATAAAAGGACGTTATTACCCTTGACCTCATTTAACTCTCTTTCTCTGTTTCTCACTTTCTCCTCTCTTTATCCCGATAAAAAACTCTCTCTCTCTCTCTCTCTCTCTCTCTCTCATCAGGCTTCGCCGACGACGACGGTCGAGATCGAGCAACCTCTGATGAGTTGCTCCACCACATCCTCTGTAAGGTCTAGCAGCCTCGTCGCTGTCGGTCGGCATGGGATTCGAATCTGATCAAGAAGACAAGGCCGACACTGACGAGAAAAAGAGTGGCGACGGATGACGGAGGCAGGGAGACAACGATCTCCTCGACAGTAGACTTGGTGAGGATGGAGATGTTGCCGTCGGCAGCGTATTGCTACAGAGATTGAAGAAGGTGTGGCCGAATCGGTGAAGGTTTGGAGTGAAGATCGGCGGGATCGAGTCCAAGCAGCCGAGCTCCAATCTTCGATCTTCAAAACCAGAGGCGTTGGCGATGCGAGCCGATCTCTGTACCATGGCAGCCTCCGATCACAGTTGGCGTCCTTGGTTGGTCGCACACCGTCAGTTTTCAAGAGATATTGGCGTGATGGAACTCGTCGGCGAGGACTGCACAGCATTCCTGCTAGGAAGCTACAGTTGGGGATAGACGACGTTTGACGCTCGTTGCTCGGCGGTCGGCGTTTGGCGGTCGATACTCGGCCTAACTGAAGCAGATCTGGTCCTGAGCCTCCTCCTAAGCGCCGGTCTACTCTCTCTCTCTCTCTCTCTCTCCACCGAAAATATAAAAATTACTAGGGGTAGTAATTTTCTATTATTTGCTTGTGTGTTGATTTTTCTCTGGAGATACTAGATTGCAAATTTACTACCTCAGTAAAAGTTTAATGGGGTAGTAAACTTTATTTTTTTACATCTAAGTTGTTCTTCCTCTGTTTTAGTCTATATTATGACCTTGAAAATATTGTTTTACAAGTTTACTACCCCTAGTAAAAGTTTACTAGGGGTAGTAAACTTCATTTTTTCGCATCTAAGTTGATTTTTCTCCTTTTCAATGTGAATTACGGCATTGGAGCTACTATTTTGCAAGTTACTACCCCCAGTAAAAGTTTACTAGGGGTAGTAAACTTCATTTTTTCGCATCTAAGTTGATTTTTCTCCTTTTCAATGTGAATTACGACATTTGAGCTACTGTTTTACAAGTTTACTACCCCCAGTAAATTACTACCCCCAGTAAAAGTTTACTACCCCTAGTAAACTTCATTTTTCGCATCTAAGTTGATTTTTCTCCTTTTTAATATGAATTACGGCATTGGAGCTACTGTACTAGGGGTAGTGAACTTCATTTTTTCGCATCTAAGTTGATTTTTCTCCTTTTCAATATGAATTACGACATTGAAGCTACTGTTTTGCAAGTTTATTACCCCCAGTAAAAGTTTACTACCCCCAGTAAAAGTTTACTAGGGATAGTAAACTTCTTTTTTTCGCATCTAAGTTGATTTTTTATTGTTTTAAGGTGTATAATAGTCATGGAGAAACTTTATTTTGAGTTTACTACCCCCAGTAAAAGTTTACTAGGGGTAGTAAAAAAAGATTACTGAGGGTAGTAAAAGTTTACTAGGCAATTTTCCGGTTGTCGGAAAATTCCGGTCACCGGTGACCGGAATGCGGCTGCCGGTGACTGGCGCTAGAGCCCGGTGTGCTTCCGGCAAAGTCTTCCCTCCATCTTTTTCATTTTTTCTTTTTAAGTAAAAGTTAAGGGTAAAAAAGTCTTTAAAAATATAATTTTATTATATTTTAATAAAGATTTGTGTATTTGGGCTTAAAATAAGTACCTTGTATTCAAATTGGCTAATAAAAAAGATTATCATTGAAATTGGGTTTGACTTTTTCTATTTTGTGCATTAGGGCTTTTTCCCTAAAAATATGGGGTTGCATTGTAAGAAAATATATGTTAAAAACGAGACTTGTATGAAATTTTTTATTTCTTAAATACATGCTATATAGTCTCGTTGTGATACCATTTTAAATTTTACTCCACCTCTAGCAGTGTTAATATCAGATTGTGACTATTTTTTTTTTTTTTTTTCTGTACATGCACTTTCTTTAGATTGTCCGTGGCATCTTAAAAACTTTTTTTTTGGATGCCAATAACTAAGCCTTATTTGGAGCTTGGACAAAACCCCAGGCAACAGAGCATATCACGGTAACCAACCTAGCATTCGAACGCATGGCGTGGAGATCACCCATTTTAAATATCCTCGTAGTTGTTAGTTCAGTTTATCAATTTTCACAAAATTCACACACACTCTATAGTTAATAAGATAAAATAAAAATAAAAAGACAAAAAAGAAAAAAAGAAGTAAGTGGAAGGGTGAGAGGCACCAAGGACAAGAAAACAAAGAAGAGCCAGAGGGAACCCCCAAGAGCATTTTTGCTCATACACCTCGTGGTTCACCCCCTTCTCTCTCTATCTCTCTCTCTCTCCAAACCCTAACTTGATCCCTCTCCGATCCCCCACAACCCTAAATCCCACCTCACCCCATATCCCCATCTTCAAACCCACCATGCACAGACCTTGATTCCCCTCCCCATTTCTCTCCCAAACCCCAAAGCCAAAAAGGGGGGGTTCTTCCCTAATTTGAGACCATGTATAGAGAACGCGGAGGTGGGTCGTCGAAAACCGAGCTCGTCGGTGGGCCCCTGGACCGCAAGCGCATCAACGATGCCCTGGACAAGCACCTAGAGAAGTCCTCCCCTTCCACATCCCGAGCTAAGGACAAAGAGCGCCTCTCTCTCCCCTCCACATCCGCCGGAAAGTCTCAGCTCGATCACCGCGCCGCCGCCGCCGCGGCCTCCCTCGCCAAAAACAAGTTCTCCGATGGTGGGTTCAGTTTTGGTTTTGTATTTCTTGGTTTTGTGGAAATTGGGGTTTGAGTGGATTTGGAGGATATTATTGTGATGGGTTTTGTTTGTTAGTAGGTGTAATTGTGTTTTCAGGGTGTGTTTGAAGCTAGAAGTAATGTGGTTCAGGAGTTCACATGATTCGTTTTTGCGCTTTTCGCTATTTTGTTGTGTGTATTTGGTAAAATGTGCTTAAACTGTGTGAAAAGATGTTAGCGTTAGTTGATTTGGTAAGAGATGAGAGATAGAGATAGTTGAAAGTTTATACTTTTATGGTATATTATTGTGTTCGGGAACTCCGGTGGTAGAGTGATGACTTTTATTGTAAATAATATCGGCTTTTCAAGGTGTTAAACTTACCCGTTTTAGTTGTTTTGTCGAATTTGTGTTTTGTAAGAGTAATTGGGACTAATCGGTTACGTATTAAATCTTTGAGAAAGGGCTTTTGTTTTCAAGGACATTGCTAGAAATTTAATATCTTTTTCTTTTCTTCTTTTGCATGTTAATAAAGTCGGTGTCACTTACATATTTTGCATTAACTGCAGAGGAATCTGAGACAGACAGCGAAGAATCAGATGTCAGTGGTTCCGATGGAGATGACACATCTTGGATTTCATGGTTCTGTAATTTGCGAGGAAACGAATTTTTTTGTGAAGTCGATGATGAATACATTCAAGATGATTTTAATCTCTTTGGTTTGAGCAGTCAAGTTCCATATTATGACTATGCTCTTGATTTGATTCTAGATGTTGAATCTTCTCACGGTAAGAGTTTGTCTAGGCTAAGTGTTTTGTGGTTTATGAATTTTTGATAACATGATATGTATATCCTATACACACACACACACACACACACACAAACACACAACACACACACACACATATGAATTTGCTTTGAACCATCATTGCCTGCTCCGTATTTCGCTCGAAAATATTTATGACAATTGCATAAAATTAAATGTTAAACTTAGGCCCCTGTTGTTTCCTTAACTTTCCGTTGAGTGGAAGACTACAATTCCACAACCCGGTATGGAAAAGAATCATTGCTCATGCACAAGACTCACTTGTTAGTTTATTTAAATGCTCATTTTGTATCTTCTAATTTCTAGAATTGATTAAGGGTGTAAGAAGGTATAAAGCTTCTCACTATAGAAGCTATTCCAAGATAAGGTAGCACTACTGTTATGTCTGGAGGGATTTGTATGTGTTTTTCAAGTGGAATCTAGCTACCCCCTTATATTCAGAAGGACACTTTCTGGTACATAAGCTGCAACGTTGTACCTCATTAGGGTTCTGAGCCTATTAAGTTATGGGTATTAGCTCTTAAGATTATGTCAATCACCCGTGATGTTTCTTAGGCTTTGTTTTCTCTCTCAAGAATTTGACAGTGTGTTGTCTGAGCTGAGAAAAGTAGTGTGCTTAGCCTCAGAATGGCATATACAGGATTTCAGAGCTTAATATGATGTTGAATATATCACACGCAGTAGTAAGAAACAATTAGCTAAGTTTGCAATTCGCAATGGTTAAGTACAATAGATAAAAATTGTCAGGAGTATCCATATAGGTACAGTACTTAGGAAGCCAGCATTTTGCAAATTCACTTTTGTCAAGAAAAAGGCTCATTTTGGGTAGAAACACTGGTATGGGATTAGGTAATCAGTAGCATCAGAACTAATTCATATCCTCTCTCTAAAATGATATTAACTATAGGCCGCCTAGTCTTCCATTATCGTAGTTCAGAATCTTATTTCCATGTCAAAATTGTCATACTATCATCTAAGTTTCCAATGGTTGAATATAGTTCATAAAGAAGTGTTGGCTGTATCTGTATAGGTGTCAGTGTTACACACAAACGCTAGCTGGAAGCCAGTATACACATGTATCCAAGAAAAGGGCTCATGTTGGGTAGAAATACTGTTATGGTATTATATTAGATCAAATATATGAGAGCTGAAACATTCTCTACTCTACTCTCTCTCTCTCTCTCTCCTCAGCCTTTCATCATGGAAGTACTTAATGGTTATGGATTCTGTCCAGGTGATATGTTCACTGAAGAGCAGAATGAGTTGGTTCAATCAGCAGCGGAAATGCTATATGGTCTTATTCATGTTAGATACATATTGACAAGCAAAGGAATGTCTGCAATGGTACATAATTACTTTTTCTTTGTACATTTTGTTTGTTTTTCTTTCATGTTGTTTTCTGGATATTGATTTTAATGTTATACAGTTGGAGAAATACAAAAACTATGACTTTGGAAGATGTCCAAGAGTTTACTGCTGTGGACAACCCTGCCTTCCAGTTGGTCAATCTGACATTCCTCGTTCAAGCACTGTAAAAATATACTGCCCCAAATGCGAAGATATATATTACCCTCGATCCAAGTACCAAGGCAGTATCCTTTTTTGCTTACATGTCAACATGTGCAACTAAGATTTTGCATTCTGATTGATTGAAGCATCCTTTTCTGAACTCAAACCTTTTGGTTCTTTGCATTGGGTTTGCTGGTGTATCCATCTGCATGACTTATGTTATGTTTTCTCTTTTAAATTTCATGTTAATCTGGTTGCATTTGGTACCAGGGATTTTCAGCAGTTTTCTGGTTCCTTTGTTGGTGTGAGAGTTGGTGCAATTGCTTGAAAATCTTTGACAGATAGTGGGCTCATAGTGTCAATCCATCTCTGTGAAGCTAAGCATTACTTTCGTTAGCATTTGGAACTGTAGCTAGAGTACAGGCTGTGTTTGTCTGGGTTGGGGAGTGGCCATATCTATTATGGTAATAAGTTAACCTGATCAACTGTAGTAAAATATTTGCTAGCCTAAGAGGGGCATTTAGCGTGGAGATTCATTTTTTTCATCATCAAGTGCGACATGTAATCACCGGGCTTTTGGACATGTGAATGTGTGTTGGTGGGTATGAAGGTATGATAATCATATAGTAAACACATGAATGAATGTGGTTAGGATATATGAATTCCTTGGTAGACGTATGGTTTCCTTTTCATCTATGTTATCGGATGTAGTCTAATTTATTTGTACTCGAATTATATCTCTGTTTCTTTAACAATTTGAAGATATTGATGGAGCTTATTTCGGCACCACATTTCCGCACCTATTCTTGATGACGTATGGACACCTTAAACCACAGAAGGCCTCGCAGAGTTATGTTCCAAGAGTTTTCGGCTTCAAGCTCCACAAACCATAGGCATGCTGCAAACTGTGAAACTTGTGATGAGATCTTCCATTGACCATCCTTGGTCCTGATCTTGCTTCATGCCTCCATTGATTAAGGATGTAAGAACTAAGAAGTGAGGTAGCTGATGTAGCTCATAATGTACGAAGAGTGATCTACCATTGAAAATGTTTAAAGAGCAAATTGTCCTATTAGAGGGCAAACCTGTCTTTGAATTTAATCGTGAAATTTACAGAGCACTTGTAAGATTATTTCTTTTGGTTGATTGAGATTGATCATTACATTTGCACTCCCTGGTTTTTCATTCCTTTTACTATGATTAATCATGCTTCAATTTTGTCTGTTGCCTGCGTTCTTCTGCATTTTGTAATAGAATACAGTGTTTACGCAGCTTTACTTTGAACAGTATGATCTGCTTTAAGCAAAACTGCACTAAGGGCATGAATTTGCCCTATGTTAAGGGTCAAAATGGGATTTTTCTTCAAATCTAGTACTTCTAGGAGAAGTTGAAAGCAGACTAGGGCATATTCATGCTTCAAGAATATGATTTTTCTTCTTCGATTAGCAAGACATGCTTCAAGACATATTTCACTACATATTTCATCTTCTATTTGCTTGTTTGAATATGAATATGAATATGTAGAAGTGAAGCTGATAGGATCTTCCAAGTTGTATGACTAATGCTACTAGCAGACTAATACCTTTGTTGTTTAACTCCCATGAGTTCTGCAATTTGAACCAGCTAATTTGCGCTCCTTAACTCTTTGCCTAATTGGCATGTTCGGGTTGCAAATAGAGATCAAAACAAAAAAAAACAAACTTGATCAGGTAAATTACAACTGCGTGAGTTAAACTCACAACCTCACATTTATTTAAGAGGAGACTATGTCACAGGACTAAAAAAAAAGAATTTTGTTTTATATGGAGTTGCTCTTATGTTTAATTTATGTTTAGAGAACAATATACTCGTTCAAAACGGCAGCAAGGGATTTGTTTGATCTTTTGCAACCTTCCAACTTTCCTTGGGAAAATCTGACTTTCGACGACGATACTGAAGTGGCCAAAATGTTGATGTTGAACTTTTGTTCTTTATCTAAACAAATATGTACTTCAACAACCATTTGTCAAAAATCTCCCAAACGTTTGAACAACAAATCCAATTTCATTCAAACAAATGAACAAGAACCCTGGAAACCTATCTGAGAAGTGAGAACCCAACTGGCATTCTTCGATCAGTTAAAGCCACAATAGGCAACACCAAAATAAAAATAAAATCTTCAATTCTTCATAATGCCATCACATTAGGTAGAGAAACAAGCATCATCGAGTCAACGAAACAAAGGGGCAGGGAATCGAAGGTTGATATTTTGGCTAGAAAGAGTCAAGAAACCTTCCTATCCCCATCATTATCTCGAGAGTGAAGTTTAGTTTTATTTTGTTTGTTTATTTAAAGAGTAACTTCAATTATTCTTTAACAAATCATGAAAGTCTTTGTATTGTTTCACTCATCAAATAACAAGATAAACACTTTTGTACTAAGAATAACCTAAAGTCTTTACACCGTTTCACTTTGTTATCGGGCCCTAAGCTCAAGAGAACTCTTCTTTTCCTTTTTCCTTAGTGGGTTAACAATATAATCTCGTTTTAAATATCTACCGTGACACTATTCGAGAAAGGAAACAACTTGTAATTCATAGGTTGAGCGTGCCCAAGTAAGAACCAATTTTGGTAGTTTGCGTATGAAGGTAACGTTTTCTCTTATAGAAATGATTGATATCGTAACTTGTGCCTAAAGCGAAAATTCATCTTAAAAAATGATTGATTGCGGAAACTTGTGCCTTACATTACACTATTGAAGAAGATTCAATTCCTAACCACCAAGGTGTCTCATTTCAAATTCAAACATGTCTCTTCACATTTGAATTGTCATAGAATAACCTACACACATCGCTTAGTCAAAACCTTAATATAGAAGTATAGAAAGGGAGGTGTATTAATATGTGTCGAAAGGTTGCATATAGTAGTTTATAAGATCTTTCGCAGATCTAACTTTGGGGTAAGTATTGGGCTAAGTTAAAGAGGTGATTCTTCTAAATATAACAAACCGAAATATGACAAAATATTTCTAGTGACTTATAACTTGTTAGTTAAAATAACGGAATGTTACAACGAATTTATCATGTTCCAAAAGTGTGCTACACAATTTTGAATTTCATGGACTTGCTACGTATTGTTCATGTATCTTCTTCTAATTAATTCGATAACAACCTTTTGTTAATTCCATTGTTCCAAGTACTAAACACTAGTTTGAAATTCATGAACATGTTAATGCATGTCAAGTTTGATCAGACTAGCACCACAACTTTGAAACCTTTGACCAAACAGATGTCTAGTTTTGTTGTGGTCTTCCAACATAGACAGATCATACTCGAGAATAATTGTATGATTTCATCGAAACTAACTGAGAAAGGAAACTGGGTATGTTTTGGGTCTAACCAACTAGTCCCATACATTCTTCAAATTTGGATTACTATCAGTGAGTTGATCTTCTTCAAATCATTAGAATTCAGACAAGCTAGGAAAACCATTAGAATTAATGGAGGAACAAAACCATGGGGTGGGAAACAAGAATATGTTGCCTTATGTCCAAGAATGAATGGTCTTATATTTATGTCATTTGATCAATTATTACGTCCTCAATGACTAGCATCTAAGTTGTACAAAAACCAAGGGCCTCAGTCTAGTGTCATTTGTTCTAGCTGTATAGTTTCTCCTTAATAAATAGGAGGTTGTAAGTTCGACTCACGAAAGATTAATTATAACATTTGAATTGTTTACCTAATTAAAAAAAAAACCAAAAGCCTCAAGACAGCACCAGTTCCATTTTCAAATTGAGGACAAAGATTACGGGCCCATATTGAAGCTTTATTTTACCTCTCTCTTCGTATCTTTTTACAAACAAAAGCTGCTCAAATAGAGTGGAGCACTATATATGTGACTATGGATCTTTTCTTGCCAAGAACTATTGGTCAAGTAGTATAGGGATGAGTTGGCTATTTCCATATGTAGTGATGATTAGAAATATCTATCACCTCTTTATCTGTATATTTTCTAGGCTATTTTCTGTATCTAGTTGCTATCATTTGTCATCTCATGTCAAATTGAGATGAGATAAGGAAACAAGGATTGGCTTATTGGTAGCTAGTGGCTCCATATTGGAGTGGGGGGATTGAGATGTCTATGAACATTACGAGGAGCAAATACAATTCACTCTATAAAGTTAAGTCACAGTCTGGTTAATTTGTATTATACAAGAAATGAGCTATCTTGTATTTAGATAGTAGAAACTTGAAGAAACATGGGTACAGGGACAACAACTCTTTTGTTTTATTTTTTTATTTTTTGAATTTAAATTTGTTTAGTCATTATGGTTTGAAGTCGACATTTGTTCAGTCCTTATGATTTTGTTTTAATCTGAATGGTCCTTAAAGTCACGATTTTTCATTCAAATGGTTTTTTCATCAATTTTTTCTGTTAAAATACTGACGTGGCCGTTAAAGACATTGTAATTTTTAACGGAGCCATCAACAATTTAACTGAGAAAATTGACGGAATGACAATTTGGATAAAAAATAGTGACTTTAAGGATCATTAAGATTAAATAAAACAAAATGACTATATAATATTTTACCCATTTTTTTTAGTAGAAGAATGAGTAAAATAATACTCGTTACAAAAAAAACAGAGCTTCTCTCTCTCTCTCTCTCTCTCTCTCTCTCTCTCTCTCTCTCTCTCTCTCCCCCATGCATAGGGTTAGGGTTTCAACATTTTGCATTTCTCCATAGCATGGCCTCCTCCATCGACGCTATGGCAGCAAGACTAGCGACGTCCTTGGCACTAGCTGAGGGTAACTTGAAGATTGATTTGTGTCTTTCTCAGGCAAAGGGTCTAAGACAAGCCAATGTTTTTATGCTTGGCAAACTTCTCATAGCAAGAGTGTTTCTACCTGTCTCGTCCCGAGGTCACGAGCCGGGAAAGGGGTTGCGAGTCAGGATAAGGTAGAATCCTTGGTTCCTGCACTTGGCACGTGCACAAGTAACAGCGTTAGGAAGTCGGGACTGGGGCGGCCCAGTCTTTGACTCTCCGATGCTTAAGTTAGCTTTAGGCTACTTGTGATGTATGAGAGTGTTGGAAGAGAGTTGTGTGTCTACCTTTTATGGGAGCTTGTGCCTGTTTTATAGGCCAAGGTTAGGCACTGTGGCCTCAGTCTCTGATGTGGGACTATTTGTTAACCTTTGCAGTGTCTTCCCTTTTAGGGATGTTTTGTTGCTAGAGTAATTTTGGCAAGCGGGTTGTTACCGGCCCTTCACTCTTTGGATATCCGTGAAGGGCTCATTAGAGCTATCTCGCCCGGAATGATCTTCGGTGACCGGGTAATTGCGCCTTATTCTCGGCTCAGCCAAGTATTTTGGCTATGTACTAACAAAGAGACTATAATTAAGATGCATTCCTGCTAGGGTTTTTTTTTCTAGAATACTTAGCGACTAGATAGATCGCTGCAGGTGAAAGAAACTGTAGGCAAGAGGGTCTTATTCACTTTCTCGGATCTGGCCGATTGCTATCATGTTTAGATGGGCGCACCTTGGGGTTTCAACAGAGCCCTGACAACCCTAACTGATACGTGTGTATCATGCTTTCCAGGAGCTTAGCTAGATTCCTTTTCCAACTTAGTTAATTAGGGAAACAGTTTTCTTACTTAGATAGAGAAATAGTTTCCAGGTTAGTTAAGGATTCTAAAGTCTATAAATAGAGATGTTTAGTTTAGATCTAGATATAGAGTGAAACAGAGACAACATCTGTTTAGATAGAGGCAAAATGACTTCGCGTGCGTAGATGTATATGAAGACGAGGCAAAATGACTACGTGCGAAGGTGAAGCGAAATGACTTCGCGCGCGTAGATGTACACAAAGGCGAGTGACTCCGCGTAAAAGTGCATGTAGGTGAGGCGAGATGGCTCCGCTTAGGAGACTTCGCGAAGGAGCTAGTCAGCAGAGTTCGCATACATGCGGAGATGTACGTCACCAGAACTCCCTGCTTGCTTGGAAGTCAAGATTTCATGCACCTTTCTTTTGTGTCCGCGAGATGGCACGCTCCTTACTGAGGATCGTGGTCAAAATAGGACATTCAATCCAAAGAAATTATACCTTATTAGGCATATCTAAATCTTAAGATTGATTGATTTGATTATGTTAAAATTGGCAAGTAAATCAATCAGTCAAGATTCATTGATTCGATTATTACCGTTAAGGAAATATCATTGATTCAGTATTTTCATTACATGCCATAAGCGGAGGTATGTTAACAATATAAATACTCCATCTCATGCCAAAAGGAGGGCTGTGAACCAGAGAGGCAGCAAACCAGAGAGAGAAAACTCACTCCCAAGAACTCAGAAGTCTCCCAAAATCCTTGAAGAATCATCAAGCTGCCAAATAGCCGGTTCTTCATCAACCTCAAGCCTAGAAGTTGTCAAATCCCGAAGAGTCATCAAGCTGCCAAATAGTTGATTCTTCATCAACCTCAAGGCTAAAAGTTGTTAAATCTTGAAGAATCATCAAGCTGTCAAATAGCCGGTTCTTCATCAACTCAAGCCTAGAAGTTGTCAAATCCCGAAGAATCATCAAGCTGCCAAATAGCCAGTTCTTCATCAATCTCAAGCCTAGAAGTTGTCAAATCCCGAAGAGTCATCAAGCTGTCAAATAGATGATTCTTCATCAACCTTAAGCTTAGAAGTTGTCAAATCCCGAAGAGTCATCAAGCTGCCAAATAACCGATTCTCCATCAACCTCAAGTATAGAAGTTGTCAAATCCTGAAGAATCATCAAGCTGCCAAATAGCCGATTCTTCATCAACCTCAAGTCTAGAAGTTGTCAAATCCTGAAGAGTCATCAAGCTGCCAAATAGCCGACATCTTTACCAACTTCAAGACAAAGAACAAACAACCATGTGAAGCCACTCGTGGATCAAACCCGATCAACATCAAGCCTTCACGGCCCTTGATCAACCCTCGTCTTCAAGTCTTCAACAAATCAAAACCTCTACCAAGTTCTTCATTAAACTCGTGGAGAATCAACAAGCATCGAACACACGTGTCGATTCATCCCCCATCAATGTCGAAGAACAGGCACCACGTGACACTGCTCGTGGCCTAAGTCTGATCAAGAACAAACCTCTACAGCCCTTGGTCAATCAACTCCTATAAATCATCATCACGACAAGAAGTCCAAACTACAACAATTCGATTCCAGATTAAGTGCTCGTCACCCTTGGATCAAAGCGACGACGGAGATCGAATCAGAGGAAATTCTTGTAAAAGAATACCCACAGAGATTGTAACCCGCAAATTTATCAATACAAATATTTTATCTTGTACACGTGTTGTTCTGTTATTTGTCGTAGATTTTTCGTGTTTACAAAATTGGCACACCCAATGGGACCGTCTCTGCCTCTCATCTCCTCCTCTGACATTCTCACCATCCTCATCACATGGCTTCAAAGATGGTGCAAATGAAATCAAAAAACAAGACCAACAAGTTTAAGCCGATCGACGTTTGGACAACAATGGGGGCAAACCTCATGAAGCAAAGACGTTCAACATCGTTAGGCAACTCGAGGAAACATTCTCCTTCGCCCACAACCAAAGTTCATTCGAAGATATGTCCACACTTGGAATTGCCTCTTGACAATCAAATTGATGCGATTCTAGAAGATGACTCTTGCGCCATGCAAGTCATGGTGATAGGAGAGATCAACGTGGAAGAAAAAACGGCCCAAATAGCCCAGTTGATTGAAGCGGTGAAGAAACTCCAAAAGACCATTGAAGAGAAGGATGTAGAAATTGCATCCTCATGGAGAAGCTAGAAGTTCACCATGACAATGACTTGGAGAATAACCTTCATGGCGGTAAGAAAGACATGTCTGGTGGATCATCTTCCAAGCAAAAAGAATCAAATTCCATCCTAGCTTCATTGTCAGTTCAACAGCTTCAAGACATGATTGCCAAAACAATCAAAGCTCAATACGGTGGTTCGTCTCGAGATACACTGACGTATTTCAAGCCTTACACCAGGCGGCTAGACAATTTGAGAATGCCAACTGGTTATCAACCTCCCAAGTTTCAATAATTTAATGGCAAAGGTAACCCCAAGCAACACATCGCACATTTCATCGAAACATGCAACAACGCTGGCACCGATGGTGATCATCTTGTGAAGCAATTTGTTTGCTCACTTCGAGGCACGGCTTTTGAATGGTTTACAGACTTGGAGCCTGAATCCATTGACAGTTGAGAGCAGATGGAAAAGGAGTTCTTGAACAGCTTCTTCAGCACACGTCGCATGGTGAGTATGTTAGAGCTAACCAACACCAAACAACAAAACGGCGAGCCTGCTGTAGAGTTTATCAATCGTTGACGTACACTAAGTCTCGACTGCAAAGATTGACTCTCGGAATTGTCAACGGTAGAAATGTGTATTCAAGGCATGCATTGGGATTTGTTGTACATTCTTCAAGGGATAAAGCCTCGCACCTTTGAAGAACTTGCTACTCGAGCTCATGACATAGAACTCAGTTTGGCTAGTCATGGCCAAAGAAAATGTGACATCATGGAACCAGAGAATCAAGAGTCTTTGGCAATCAGCACAACTCCTGCAAGGGTCATGAAACGAGTCAAATCAAATGATCAAAAGAAGTTTCAATCAACTTAAGATCAAGCAAAGAGGAAAAATCTAAAAGACTTGGAAGCTAAAAGTTACCCTTTTTAGATTCTGACGTGGTTGAGATGTTGGAAAACTTGCTTGAAAAAGAAGTAATCAAATTGCCAGACTGCAAGTGTCAAGACCCACCCCGAATTTCATCCTGAAACCCGAAGTAAGTCCTGTGGGGACCAGCTCCAAGAAAAATTTACCGAAGAACTCGTGCAAACCTCCCTTGAAAATGGACAACCCTAACCCAGAAAAATTATAGAACCACCCTCTTAACCAATATATCAATTCTTCAACTGAACCCAAATAACCGGATAAAATAATACACAAATATTTTTCCAAAAGTATTCAGAGCTACTAAAAGAAAAATCAACGAAAGCTGACAAAATCCTAGTAGATTATACAGATAACCTACTAGCAAAAAGTAGAGGAAATATGGGTGACTATGTCTTGTCGCCTCTTTCTAGACCCCACCCGAACTCTGCAGACTGGGCATTTAAAAAAACAAAAAGGGCCCAGGGAAAAATATTCAATTATGTCAGAGTGAGTGGATAAAAGTAATTTCGACAAAACATTAATATTTCCCCAAAAGAAAACTTTCATGAAAGGCGTTTTACAAGCGACAGCTTAAAAGCTTAACTCAAAAATTCTTAACTGGTGTCTAGCCTCGCTAGACTCCCAAACTTTATAAAATAGTCACTCAGGCTAGAATTATATATATCAGTATGTATTTACACTCGTCATATTCCTTGTACGAAATCTATGAATAAATGCGAAAAATAAATAGTCATACAAGGCTACGATGGTGGCGTCTAACGCGCACGTCACCTCATAATGGAATTTTACCTCATTATGAGGGAAAAGCACGAGTGAATATATATATATATATATATACATGTATATTCCTTGTACGAATTCTATGAACAAATACGAAAAATAGAAAGGCATACAAGGCTACGACGTTGGGGTCTAACGCTCACGTCACCCCATAATAGAATTTTATCTCATTACAGGGGAAAAGCACGTATAGCTAGCTAGCATTTATTTATATACATACTATTCTCATAAACATCTATATATGAGTATAAACACCGAAATTCTCAATTTCGGTTATTTTCCAACAAAAGAAATTATTCAACAATAAAACATTTCATGCACATTATTTAAAACAAAGGTTCACTCACAAGTTAGGCCTAAGTCTGATGTCGGTCGGAGGTCTCCTCTACTCGAGCCTCCTCGCGTCCTGTTCCAAAAACATAAATAAATCCTCAACTAGGAAACCAACGCTTATAAAAATAGGCAAAAAGAAACGTGAACTTTGAGCTCTCAACCATGCCTAACGTCCTTAAATTTAAATTCACTGCCAACCATAATTCTTCACAATTACCAACATATTGAAAACACCTCCCACCTTCCTAACCGTAAATAATCCAATGACCGGATTGTAACTTATTAATCCACAAAAAATACCAAACTTTAAAAATTCTCAAACCTATCCAAAACTCTTCCAAAAATTGTAAAATTCATATCATTAAACTCCTCTTCATATTTCCCATTAAAAACACTTTTTCAGCGGTGGCACCGGCGGCGGCCAGCTCTGGCGACCTCCAATGCCCACCAAAAATTGACAGCACATTCCCCTCAATCTCCTCACAACTTTCCTAGCTAGCACAAACTCCAATTCTAAGCCTAACCATGACAATCGAACGAAAACAAAAATAAAGCCCTAGAATTTCAAACACCGATTTCTCCGTACCTAGCTCAAGAGGGAGGGAGTCCTTTGGAGGGATGAACGCACGGGAGGAAGGCTTCATTTTGAGCCTAGCAGTTCCGGCTATGGCTGCCGGAGGAGGAAGTTCTGGCGACGGGAAGTTTTGGGCAGTCGAGACTTCCAACGAGTTTTCCTTCTGATCGGTGGCGCTAGGGGACCTCTCACCGGTCTAGGATGGGAGCTGGGTTGGAGGCCGAACGTTTGAGACCGATGCGGCGGCGAACGGTGGCCGGACGACAGCGGTCGGGCTCGGGAAACTTTTCCGGGCGGAGGGAGAGGGAGAGAGAATAGGGAGGGAAGAGAGAGAAAGGAGAGAGAAAAAGAATTGGGCTTGGCCCAACCGGTCAACCCACTCTCATAAATACCCCCTCTCATGCCAAGAGGAGGGCGGCGAACTAGAGAGAGAGAAAACTCACTCTCAAGAACTCAGAAGTCTCCCAAAATCCTTGAAGAATCATCAAGCTGCCAAATAGCCGGTTCTTCATTAACCTCAAGCCTAGAAGTTGTCAAATCCCGAATAGTCATCAAGTTGCCAAATAGCCGATTCTTCATCAACCTCAAGTCTAGAAGTTGTCAAATCCCGAAGAATCATCAAGCTGCCAAATAGCTGGTTCTTTATCAACCTCAAGCCTAGAAGTTGTCAAATCCAGAAAGAATCATCAAGCTTCCAAATAGCCGGTTCTTCATCAACCTCAAGCCTAGAAGTTGTCAAATCTTGAAGAATCATCAAGCTGCCAAATAGCCGGTTCTTCATCAACCTCAAGCCTAGAAGTTGTCAAATCTCGAAGAATTATCAAGCTGCCAAATAGCCGGTTCTTCATCAACCTCAAGTCTAGAAGTTGTCAAATCCAGAAGAGTCATCAAGCTGCCAAATAGCTTATTCTCCATCAACCTCAAGTCTAGAAGTTGTCAAATCCCGAAGAATCATCAAGTTGCCAAATAGCCGATTCTTCATCAACCTCAAGTCTAGAAGTTGTCAAATCCCGAAGAGTCATCAAGCTGTCAAATAGCCGACATCTTTACCAACTTCAAGACAAAGAACAAACCATCACGTGAAGCCGCTCGTGGATCAAACCCGATCAACATCAAGCCTCCACAACCCTTTATCAACTTTCGTCTTCAAGTCTTCAACAAACAAAACCTCTACCAAGTTCTTCAATAAACTCATGGAGAATCAACAAGCGCCGAACACACGTGCCGATTCATCTCTCGTCACTGTCGAAGAACAGGCACCACGTGACACTGCTCGTGGCCTAAGTCCGATCAAGAACAAGCCGCTACAGCTCTTGGTCAATCAACTTCTATAAATCGTCAACACGACAAGAACTCCAAACTACAATAATTTGATTCAAGATTAAGTGTTTGTCACCCTTGGATCAAAGCGACGTAGGAGATCGAATTAGTGGAAATTCTTGTAAAAGAATACCCATAGAGATTGTAACCCGCAAATTCATCAATACAAATATTTTATCTTGTACACGTGTTGTTCTGTTATTTGTCGCAGATTTTTCGTGTTTACAGAAAGATTTAGAGATTTGTATCTTTTGCACAATATAGAAAAGATAGTTTTCTTCAAAAGTTCTGTTCTTGTTTGTTTTCTTTTCTAATTGCTATCAACAGAAGATAATTTCGCGATCACCACCTTGCTTGGTGATTTGTATCACTTACTATGACAGCGTTGCTCCTGCGGAATCAAAGTCGTTCGGGTGTTCAAGAAAGCATCCTACTGGGTGTCATTGTTGAACGTTCCACCAATATTGATGTTTCGATCAAAGTAGATGATGACTACGATAGCATATACCATCGGTGATCTCATGGAGATTGACAAGACGGCAAAAAAAGGGGGCAAGCTTCACTTCAGAGTCAAGATCCCGCTGATAAAACTAGTTCCCTTCAAAAAATGGTATGTGGTTTAAGGCAATATTGAGCTTTAATGCAAGTTTTAGTATGACAGGATTTTTGGCCAATGCTCGGTCCATGGGCGGATCTAGCATACGAGTCTCTACTCTCTAGGACTCAAGTCCCACCCAGATGATTTAAAGAAGAAAAAAAACTAATACTACACTACATAGAGTTAGCCTATAAAAAGAAAAATTACATCCATTTTAGTTCAGTCCAAGTCCCACTCACCAAGGGAGGTAAATTATATAGGGAAAATTCATATGTTTGTTTATTCTATACACATCTTAGTCCATGTCACAACCCACTCAAATGATATATGTATCTCTACATGTTTAGTGAAGCTAAATTTCAGAATTTAGGTAATTATATTTACAACTAAAAGATCATTCTCTCCCGTGGATATGGAAGGAGACTATTTAGGTAATTATACGTATGGTCCTCTGACATTGAGAAAAAATATGATAAATCTATTTGTAATGACTTTGTGATAAATAAATTTGAAGCTGGTGAGCTAGGCTTTACATTTATAAATTTTGTATTGAGTTTTTGTGTGTGTTACATATAAAGAGTTTTATGAATATTGTTTTGTATAAACACGCATTCGAGGGGTATATTTAGTTTTGTGTGTGTGTTACATATAAAGAGTTTTATGAATATTGTTTTGTATAAACACATATTCGAGGGGTAAGGCTCTTTACGTTTCCTCTTCCTTTCTCGATGAATCCTTATTTTCAACTTATAAATTACTCTCGTACCGTCAAAGTTCTTTTTATAGTAAAATTCAAGTCTCACCCGGTTTTAATTTCTGGATCCGTCCCTGGCTCAGTCTACGGGATGGTGAACCACGTCAGTTTTCCGTGTCCAGGCCCGGCATCAGAGGAAAAAGGACGACGGCAACACGTTTTATTCTCGGCGAGGCACGAGAACAGGTTCCAACGGCACCAATTCAGGTCCCTGTGTTTTGTGCAGGAGCTTCCTCATCGAGTGCAGCAAACCCTAGTTTCAAGGTTCATGAAAACTTTTCAGAATTATTTGCTGGCAGTACAAGCTTCACTATTCCTGGACTTGGCACACATGTTGCACGCCCTTACCGGCAGGCTGTGATCCGTGAGCTTCCGGAAGTAGAGTAAGCAGAGGTGACGCCTCTAATTGGGCAGTGTCGTGGTAGAGGTGGAGAGCATTAGTATGATCTCTCCCAAAAAATTGAAGTTAAGTCTTGCTGTGGGGAAGACCAATTTGCAATTGACCCCTACCATGTTAGGGTTAGGATCTGTGGCATCTGCGGAAAAGAAGAAGAAGAAACGTGGACGCCCTGTAGGTAGCAAGAATAAGCTACCATATGGCGAGTAGATGAAAATTAAAGATACCAAGGAGAAGAAGAAAAGCGTGCGCATGAATGTCGCAGACACTTTTGAAGAGATGGTAGTAGGTAGTACCTCCAACCCGAAAAAGGAAGGAGAAGGTAGTATTTTGATTTTGATCATGACCGGGGTTAAGTCTGTATTGAGGAGCATGGTTTCTAGGAGTTCTCTACAAAGCTATCTACAGGGCCGGTCCTGAAGGATTCAAGGCCCGGTGCAAGAAAAAAAAAATAGGCCCCTTATATAATATAATCTTTTATTAAAAAAATACTTTTTTTTTAGGGTTTCCAGTTTTCGGAAAAATATAAGCACAAATGCACAATTTCATATACCACTTTCATATATCAATTTCGTATACCAATTCCATATATCAATTACATATATCTCACATGCATAATTTCGGAAAGAAAATAAAATTAAAAAAGAAAAATTGGTGCAACCTTTTTCAATTCAACATCCCAAATGGCAGGATAAAAAAAAACGAAGATATGAAAATAAAAGCAAACTTTCATGAAAAATTGGATTATGAAATGAATGAAAACCTAAGTGAGGAAGGACAAATTCGAAGGATTAGGAGCAATTTATAGAGAGAGCATAGTGAATATTTTTGGTTGCTGAGAACATATCAATCACCGTCCTCGTTTGTTACTGCAACATCTTTCTCCATAATTGATGCGACATGTATTTGGGAGAAGGAAGTCTACTATGTCATTTGATTAAGATTTTTTTTTTTTTTTTTTGAAAATTTGATTAAGAATTTACGAAAGAAGAAGATATTGAAATTTGGACAAGAATGATGTCCTTTGATTAAGGATTTAAGAATGAAGAAGAGATTGAAATTAGGAAAATAAATTTCGGAGAAGATAATAAATGACGTAAAGAAAGAAAGATAATTAAGGAACCAAAAATTAAAGAAGATTGAGTGACGAGAACAAAAATAACCATTTAAAGGAAGAAGTATAAATGGAATGGAGATAATCAATCGGTAATGAATGATACAGTTGATCAATAGATCGCCAAAAATATCTTCGCGACACCCCTTAATCTTGTTTTCAGTAATTCTTTTATTCTATCAAATGTAATTATATATTAATTATATGTGTATTTTAACAAATAAAAAAGACTTTGTCCCCCTTTGACCTGGGCCTGGTGCGAGCGCACTGTTTGCACTGGGCTTGGGCCGGCCCTGGCTATCTACAACGTGCTTGGACCACAATTGCATGTTAGGCAAGTAGGGGTAGATGCATAACACGAGGCGAGAATAGGTTTTGATTAGAGGCTTGCTTAATTGCGAGCGTACCAGTTATTCTATTAGTATACTTTACTACTTAGGTTAAATTTGGCATAGCTAAAATTTTCTTTTATAATTTTTGTAAACTATAGCCATTTGGATGTTGATCTATTGCATTCAACTTCTATTTCAAAAAAAAAAAATTGATAGGCAGCAAGTGCTTTGCTTTGCAAATGGTTGTTGCCGCCTAGTGGTAGAGTGAAGCTAAGTGTCGTCGGATGTTTAGTCCAGTGGCAACATATGTGGAAATCAAAATTATTAGACATTAGGAGGTGTAAATATGTTACATATGTAATGATCTTTGCAGTATATCACCGCTGTCTGAAAGTAAATAGGGTCGCCATTAGAGCGTTACTTTTTGCTAGTTGGTGCCTAGTTTAGTACATATTAGGTCTTTGTAATCTGAGGTTTAGGTTTCATGTCTCCCCCATGTATTTGACAATTTCCTTAATCAAGCCTTGCAGGCAGCCGCACTAGCCTTTTATTATAAAAAAAAAAAAACACACACACACAACTGCATGTACGACATGGACTATTATGAACATCAAATAGGGCGAGAACTATAGTCCATAGTATATGTTAATGCATGCTTTAATTCTAAGTTGGATAGTTCCTATCCAAAGGGAAGTTTTGCTCTGAAATAAAAATGTGAAGTTCCTTATTTGACTAACTTTTTAGTCATATTTCCATATCTTCACTGTTTAGTTTGTAAAACCTAATGCATAGATCACTTATGCAAAGTTTCATCTAATTTGATGATCGTTTGGGTTTTCGTAATCGTGATTTACACAAACAGTTCTTGTTATACATATTTATCGTCAGTTCATTGATTTAATCTAATTAGGTACCTAAACGATCATCAATCTGAATGAATTTTTTTAGGAATGATCTATACATTAGTATCAATAAACTGAAAGGTGAAGATGTGAAAATATGACCGAAAATTTAGTTAAATAAGGAACTTCACACATTAATTTTAGAGTGAAGCTTCACTCTAGATATGAACTGCTGAGTTAGAAGAATGGATCATTCTTTTTTGTTTATCTTGCACTTTACCAAAAGAAAATTCTCAACAGGATAAACCTATTTTTAACTTCTAACACCATCCATCTTATCTCACTTCCTACTTGTCTTATCACTTACGCCTACCTTATTAGAGCATCTCCAACTGATTCTTTATTTTCTTGATTTTATCAATTTTAGGGAATATTGGGTTGATTTGTGGTCCAACAGCTTCCTCATCTCATTCCCCAAAATAGAGATGGAGAAAGAGAAACACTCATTCCTCAAATTTGCAGTAAAGTCTTCATTCCTCAAATATTAATTATTCACGTGCTCCAACGATAAGAATAAAACTCTAGAATATTTTATTGGGTAATTTATGTTACAATGAAATATATTATATTTTTTTTGTTATTATTAATAATCATGTAACATTTTTTATTTTTGTAATAAATGCCAAAATCTCTAAAATTGAGAAGCTGTTGGAGTTGGAGCATAAATTTTTTAGAGATTTTGGTTTTTGTTTTCTCATTTTAGAGAAATTTTAGAGAAGCTATTAAAGATGCTCTTAATTGTCTCCTAAATATAAATCCGTCAAAGTTAAGTTCTTAAAGAGAACACACCCCCCTACACAAGTTTCCTAATTGTAATCCCCCTATTATGCACGAGTTCTTCTCCCATATTAGGTAGCTCTTATTTTTAACCCGTATATTCTCATACACAATACGCTTATTCACTTTCTTGGAAGCCAAACTTAAAAGTAAAAAAAGAAGAAAATTTTACCCTTTCACCGAGTTATTCGTCGTTTCGAGTTGTCATATATTTACACACACACACTCTAGTGTGGGGTCTTCGCCTCTCTCTCTCTCTCTCTCTCTCTCTCTCTCTGAAACTTACCTTTCCTTTCCTTCCCTGAATTTTCAAAATTGGAACAAAAGACCCTTCATCATTGCACAACACTCCTCCACTCTCTCTCTCTCTCTCTCTCTCTCTCTCTCTCTCTCTCTCGCTTTCAATATAACCCATAAACTCACCGCTTTCCTCTCCAAAACCCCCAAAACACTCGCCCAGCCCCACAAAATCCCCCACAAAAAAACCAAACCTCTTAAGCTCTCTCAAAGTCTCAATCTTGTTCGTTTTCGGGTTTCTTTGCTGTTGGGTCTGTTTTCCCATATGTAATGCATCAGAAGAAATCAGAAGCTCAGATCGGAAAAGAAAGCATCGGCCTCTCTTCCGATTTCAACCCCACCACCTTCCTCTCCGCCGTTCCACCACCACCATCTTTCTCCCCCCACTGCGCTCCTTACCCATCTCTCAATGACGCCCCAATCCCACAGACCATACCCTACAAGCGTCCCCTTCTCACCCAAACCCCTTCTTCTCTAGTCAAATCCCCCACCCTCTACAAACTCCAACCCTCCCCTCAAAACCCACCTCTCTTCTCCGCTTCTCTCGCCGCCAAGTCCGCCTTCTTCCGCCTCCTCCGTCGCGCCAACCGCCTCCGCCGCCTCTTCCTCCTCCTCTCCCTCCCCTTCTTCTACTTCCTCGTCTCCCACCCCAGTCACTCCTTCATCCTCGATTTCCTATCCGCATTTGCTTTCTCATCGGCATTGCTGTTTTCGCTCAACCTGGCTCTCCCTCGCCTGCCCTCCATTCGGCTTTTTCTGGCGAGGTCGTTCCCGATTAAGCTGAAATCCTCCGCTGCATTGTCCAGGCCGACGCTGCCGGTGTTCTGGTCGATTGGTTCGCGGCAGAAGCAGGAGAAGAGAGGCGTTTCGGGGTGTTGGGTGCAGGTTTACAGCAATGGGGATGTGTATGAGGGTGAGTTTCATAAGGGGAAGTGTTCGGGGAGCGGGGTTTATTACTATTATATGAGTGGGAGGTATGAGGGGGATTGGGTGGATGAGAAGTATGATGGGTATGGTGTAGAGACTTGGGCTAGAGGGAGCCGGTACCGTGGGCAGTATAGGCAGGGGCTTAGGCATGGTTTCGGGGTGTATAGGTTTTATACTGGGGATGTTTATGCCGGGGAATGGTTTAATGGGCAGAGTCATGGGTGTGGAGTTCATACTTGCGAGGATGGGAGTAGATATGTAGGGGAATTCAAGTGGGGTGTCAAGCATGGCCTTGGTCACTACCATTTCAGGTATTTTTGTGCAACCTTTTGGGATTTCTTTGTTTTCGGATTCTGTTTATGTTTTGGATCTTTTATATCAGTGTTACTGTAATGTCGTTAAGGGTTGGATTATGATGCTTCTGGATTTTGATGCTTTGGTTTGGTATCTCTATGTTTTATCTCCCTATAGCAATAGAATCAACAAGCATATGTGTTTATATTTTGTTTAGATTTGATTCTTTTAATTGCCAAGGGTCTGTTATGTGCTGCTAATAGGTTCTGGTGTTTGCTTTTTGTTTTATGATTTGGTTTTTCAGTATATTGTGTATTTCCTCCATTATGTGGGGTTTCTTATGGTTGTGTCTTGCATAAGGAACAGTGTCTCTAGCACGTACTATAGAGCCTTGAAAAATAAAATTGATGTTATAACACATCAAGGGGTGAGACACAATCATGACTTTGCTTGCACTTGTATCTTTTGGGCCAAGTTATCCTGAGCTGCAAGTATGTTTGGGATTTTGGGTGCTGGGATTGTCAACTCAATGTTGGAAATGAAATTAAATGTTAATGCAGGATTCTGTACCTGTGACCTGTAGAAATAGTGATACTCGTAGTTGAAAGGCCTGATTGGAAAATATAAAACCAATCAATTAGATAGGGGAGATAGTTTCTAGGTATTATCACGTGTATTGAAAGTAGTCTAATTATTGGTGGAAAACGTAGGGTAGTTTTATTGCATCAAATATGATTCATGAGGAATTTTATGATTTTTATTTAGCATGGGCACCTTAGTGCAACCAAATTTTGTGTGTGCATTTGTTTCAAAACAGAACAGATATAACAGGAAAAGTGAAGATCATTATATATCAGTTCAGTTTGCCTTTCATTAAGTGAGATATTGTCTTATCCTTCCCTGTAATGAGTACACACTGAAATGCACACCCATGCATCTTTTGTTTATTTGCATCTTTTGGTAGTGCTGCTATGGCTAAAGGCACACCCATGTATCTGATAATTTGTTACTTCTTCAGAAATGGAGACACTTATGCTGGCGAGTATTTTGCGGACAAGATGCATGGGTTCGGGGTCTATCAATTTGCAAATGGTCATCATTATGAGGGAGCCTGGCATGAGGGTAGAAGGCAAGGCCTCGGTATGTACACATTTAGAAATGGGGAGACTCAAGCTGGTCACTGGCAAAACGGAGTCCTTGATGTCCCAAGCACACAGAATGCAACTATTCCTGTTTCTCCTGTTGCCGTTAATCATTCCAAAGTCCTTAATGCAGTTCAGGTACTTGATATTACCTAAAATCTTTCCGCAAGATCTCTACTTACTTTTTATGTATTTGCAATTAGAAGCATAAAGATATTAAGTATTTCTTTCCGTGGAGTTGCTTTGGAAATTTAACACTAAGATTACAGGAGAGTTCTTCAGAATTTTCTCGAAGATATGAGTCATCAGTGAAGACTGAGTACATTTAATGTTTTGTTTTCTGTGCGTGTCTTCTCTAAAATATGTTATACCCTTTTTTGGCAAGTGGCTGCAGCCTAGAAAAACTTTTAGTTAACAGAACTTGTAGTCATGAAATGGGAACTGCTAGTCAAAGTAAATATTTGATGATTTTTCCCTGTTTATGAGTAATACTTGTTAACCATGATAATAATACTTGTTAGTTATAGCATTGTGTCGTAATTGGTTTCTTTTTTCTGTGTTATAATCAGGAAGCACGAATAGTGGCAGAAAAAGCCTATGATGTGGCCAAGGTGGATGAAAGAGTTAACAGGGCTGTCGTTGCAGCCAACAGGGCAGCCAATGCAGCTAGAGTAGCAGCCGTGAAAGCTGTCCAAAAACAAATGCAGCATAATAGTAGCACCAACAACATTCCAATTCCAGTTGTGTGAAACTCCTCTGCAACAAGTTATTAATTGTTGCAAGTTTCTGAGGTTAGAACAGGAGGTCGTTAATGACCTCTTTTCTCACGTGGGTTCAAGTTACATGCTAAATAGATACTGTCTTGCCTGTAGAAGATGTTGCTGCTATGAACTCATCTACTCAGGAGGATCAGCAATTTACTTGTCATTGTTTATTAGGTTGTGTACATAGAGCAGTGGGAATGCCAGAGAGCATTCCCGTGCTTTACTAATTTTCGGTTGCAAAGTTAGTCCGTTTTTGTATAGATGAGATAGATGTAATGCAAGTGCTGGTGCCTGGTGAAACTCTTGACCCAGCCTGTCTGTTGTATTGGAGTCACAGTATTTTAACAAGGTGAAAGGAATTCAATAACCAATGAAATCTGCAATTGTCTATTTGTGATCACAATTATAAATTAGTTCCGTCTTGTAAATGAGTATTGTAAAATCGAGTTACAAAACAAACAACGCAGGCACCCTTCCGGAAAACAACATCAGCAGAACTGCTGAAGGTTCAAACAAAACATTTACGATTTGTATAAACAAAATAAAACCAGGCCTTTAACAGTTGGTTTAAGTTCCACATACAAATAAACAAACCATGATGCAAATCTGAGCAATTTACTGGTATAAAAACTGAATAACCACCTCAATTAAGCAATTGAATTTGCAATGCCATTATAATCCAAGGGAAGCAATTACCATTACTCAAAAGTCAAAACCCACTACTCTGCTTAGTCATAGCACACGAGAACTTAGCAGAATCCATCAAAAGACAATTGTTGACCAGGTTTTACATATCGCACCACAAAAAAAAGACGGATGGTTAAAAGAAAAACATAATACTGCATCTTCAACTCTCAGTCTGCTCCCTGAGCCTTCGGATAGTGCTCCTGACTGTCACAGCCGCTGCAGTACTGCAATTGTACAACCATACGGGCAGTTATAACACCAAGTAGAAAGACAATGACACAAATACAGCCAAGTACAGCCAAGTATTGTAAAACACTTACTTGAGTGTGTAGGCACCTCCAGCTTTTACTTTACCGCAGTCCTTGCAACCCCAGATTCCGACAACCTTTCTCTTCACCGCATACTGCAATGGCCACTTTCATTAGGACTAAAAACAGAAAATCTAATTGCCCTTTCCTCTTCTCACACAGTCTGCACAAGACTAAAGCAGATCCCTCAAAAATAAATAACCAAGACCAGTAGAATTAAATACCTTGCCACAAAATTCACAGAAGTACTTGCTGTGTTGACTGATCTCCATCTTCTTAATCTGCTTTCTCAGACTAGCACCATATCTTGTTCCTGAAAGATGTAAAACAAGTACCACCAACTTTTAATACACATAAACTTACTCAAACTTATCATAAATATGGAATTCAACTCTTGAAAAACAAAAACAAAAATCAAGCAACAGAAAAAAGAGGAACTAAATGGGCCGATTAATGACACTGACACACCATCCCAACGATATCATGTCCCCTGTAACAAGACTTCTATCAAAGTGTGATTTCCACAAATAGCAGTCAAATCACTTCAACATCTACACTGCCAAGTGGGTTTCACAGTTGTTCTACTAAAACCTGTACCAGCATGGTTCTATGACTTCTACAAATACAGAATCTCTAAAAATGCATTCCAACACCTATCCTCTACTGTTTTCAAATTTCTAACTCCTGATCATATATATTCTAGCCTCCATGATTCATATATATTCATATGTATTCAAACACAAGTTGAATTTTCACCCTTAAGACTAAAAGTAAAGCAAAATTCTACCAGGCACTTACCATACTTGCCGACAATGCCAGCCTTCTTGGTTCTCTTCGTCTGTATAACATATCAGGAATCAAGGCATCAGACCAAATATCGTGCCAACAATCCAAAACAAATCACAGAAACTAAGAACAAAGCTCAATATGATTGCCGAAAACAATGCGGAAAACAGTCAAATAACAACAATACTGTATTGAATTTCCCTTTTCAAATCACTATACAAGATTTGAACTTTAGTATGAAATTACATAACAATGAGAAAATAACCGAACCCCTACTTAGCCTACATAAACTGTTCCAATACTTAAGGGTCTATATTCGTTTTTGCAATCACAATTTGAACCCGAAAATCGAAAGAAACAAACCACGACAGAGCAATGTAAGATTTTAAAGTAGAATTATCAAATTCCAAACGGAGAAAAACAGATCAATGTCGATGAGATTCGTAACCCAGAAACTAGAACAGTAAGGCTAGAAAAAGGGTTATCAAATCAAATGGTTGGTCGTACCATTTTTCCCGAGGAGGAGCTAAAACCCTAGAAAGCTTCCGTCGAATTGAGCAGCCGTGGCCTTCAGGTCTTGGGTTCATCGGGTCTTTATAGGGTGGCCAACGTCAGCATGAGAGATTTTGGCTTTTGTTTGTTTTGGGCCTTTTGATTACTAGGCCCATATATGGAAATTATAAATGAAGCATTATTTGCTGGCGTGAGGCGCACACAAAAGGGTGGAAATTGAGCAAATTTTATAATTTATTAAAAGCTTATACTTAAAAACAAAAAGACAACTCGGTTCTTTGTTTTTATTTTCTGAAGAGGGAAATTAAGTCCTTTCCTAAGAGAGGGAAAGTTTATATAAGGGGCCTATGAGACCTTTGTCCAAACACACAACGCTCTCTGCTCTCGATAAAAACGTCATCGATCAGATTTGTCTCTCTGAATTAGGGTTTGCTTTGTGATCCGGCTTGTTGTTCTTGTTCCCATCATTTTCTTCTTCTTCTGTAGGTGTGTTGATCTCCATGTCGACCAATTCGATCTACACGGTTGTCGCCGATCCCGTCATCGATCCAATCCTCGACCTCGGTTCTAATCCTGAGATGGAAATCCCTCTTGGCCTGGCCGACCTGTGTTGAGGACGGATTTGAAATCGTTTGCTTCAAGGAGCAAGATGATTGTGATATGGATATCAGATCTTATGTTGAAGACGAAGGTCTATTGGATCTGGTCATTGATCTCATGCTTCTTGATGATGAGTGACTTAATTAGAGGAACAATTGGGGTTTGGGGTTTGTAATATCTTCTGTGATTAGTTAGGGGTGGGTAATTGTTATTTGGTTAGGGTTTTTGTATTTTTCGGTGATTGGTGAATCAGGGCTTAGAATTTGGAAATGATTAATTAGCCACTGGTTTTTGGGAGACACTGATCATCAATCCTTCGAAGGACAAAAAAAAAAGCAAAAAAAAAAGAAAGAGAAAAAAAATAGATAAAGAAAAAAGCAAAAATATGAGCCATCATTTTGTTTCGGAAGTGAAAGAATTGAAAAATAGTTTTTATTTAAAAAAAATAATCATGTTTAAGTATTGTGGTTAAGGATTCGGGTTTGGGAATGGGATCTCAAATCTGTATTAGTAGGGGTGGCAATTTGGACCTTGATGAAACAAACCAACCATATACCAACCGTACCAAACAAATTGGTAT
This sequence comes from Fragaria x ananassa, assembly GCA_034370585.1. Classification (NCBI taxonomy): domain Eukaryota; kingdom Viridiplantae; phylum Streptophyta; class Magnoliopsida; order Rosales; family Rosaceae; genus Fragaria; species Fragaria x ananassa. The sequence goes on along the minus strand of CP139750.1, from coordinate 9,102,110 downwards.
GTCAAGTAGTTAGTAACTGAGTTTTCAATACAGTACCATACCAAGTTTGAGAAGTCGGTTGGTACGTGGTACAAGTTTTCCCAAAATACATTATACCATGTACCAACCAAGTTATATTAAAAATAATTAAAACTATTAATCAAAGCCGTTGATTTGTGGAGATGAATCTCCATCGTTGATCTAACCCTAATCCTTATATAATACATACTCATTCACTCACTTCACTTCAGACTCTCGCCTCTCTCGACTCATCTCTCGATTCTCACCTTACCTCGCCTCTCTCGTCGTCAACTCAGCAGCACCTCGCCTCTCTCACCTCTACTCGGAAGCGCTAAGGGCAACGCCTCGACTCTCCGATGAAGGGCAACGCCTCGATTCTCCGACGAAGGGCAGCACTAAGGGCAGAGCCTCGACTCGCCGTCGACTTCGCAGCACCAAGCCTCAAATCTCCATATGTATCTATCAATCTATGTGTACGATTATCGATATCTATGTTTGTACTTCTGTGTTCTGTGTTCAAGCCTGTGTTGTGTTCTGTAATAGTTTCAAGCATGTGTTATGTGTTATGTAATACTTCTGTGTTTTGTACTTCTGTGTTCTACGCTCTGTGTTCTGTTATCTAGCTCCATGAAATACCATAGCAGGAAATGCCAAGCACACTCCTTGTTTCAAGATACTGATCCCTCACATGCGAGGCTGAATCGGGATAATGTGAGTGGAAGCACTAGAGAGTGGAAGCACTAGATACCGCAAGTGGAATAAGAAGAGGTGTGATGATAAATGTATTAAGATGGTCATCAAGGATGAGCTTCCATTTCGGTTTGTGGAGAAGGAGGGATTCAGGGCTTTATGCAAAGAGTTAGAACCAAATTGGACACCACTAACCAGGAAGAAAGTTGCTAAGGGCGTGCTAGACAAGTACAATGTGCAGAAGGCTTTGTTGTTAAGTCAGCTTAAGGCGAGTGACACAAGAGTCTCTGTCACCACCGATACTTGGACATCGATTCAGAATATCAATTACATGGTGGTGACTGCGCATTTTTTAGACATAGATTGGAAGCTGCACAAAAGGATCATCAACTTCTACAATATCACCAGTCACAAAGGAGAGGACATTGGGAGAGCACTTGAGCAGTGTTTGAGGCAATGGGAGGTCAACAAAGTTTTTACTTTAACGGTGGACAATGTTAGTGCCAATGATGTGGATGTGCAATACATGAAAAGGGGGCTTACTAGTTACAATACCTTGATGTTTAATGGGGAGTATCTGCATTTGAGATGTGCTTGTCACATTATGAACTTGATCGTGAAGGACGGTTTGAAGGAGTTAGAGGATTGGATTGCTGCCATTTGGAACTGTGCCAAATATGTGAGGAGTTCATCAAAAAGGCTTGACAAGTTTAGGGAGTTTGCAATTCTAGAATAGTGCAAGGCAACTGCCAATGTCCCGTTAGATGTGATCACTAGATGGAACAATACGTATCTCATGCTTGAAGATGCATTGAAGTATGAGTTGACATTTAATAGAATGGCCGAAGAGGATGCAAAGGCATTTTGTGTTTTTTTGAAGAGGCTTTGTGTTGCTACCTTAAAACTTAGTGCTTGGAAAACGATCACTTCAAATGTGTTGTTTGTGGAGATGATTACTTTGTTGTGTGAGATCAACAAGGCTATGATTTCATAAGATCCTGTCATGAAGAGGGTTGCAACATCAATGAAGACCAAATTTGATAAGTATTGGGGAAGTTTCGAGTCTACCAATAAGATCATAATGATAGCGAATGTGCTGGACCCAAGATACAAGCTTCATTGGTCTAAAATGGCGATAAAAAAGATTAAAGCAAGCCTAGCTACAATCCAGTCAGTAGAAGAGGATTTTAAAAAACAAATAGAGGCAATTTTATAATTTATTAAAAGCCTATACTTAAAATCCAAAAGACAACTCAATCCTCTGTTTTTATTTCTTGAAGGGGGCAATTTAGTCCTTTCCCAAGAGAGGGAAAGTTTATAAAAGGGGCCTATGAGACCTTTGTCCAAACACACAACGCTCTCTGCTCTCGACAAAAACGTCGTCGATCAGATCTGTTTTTAAAATTAGGGTATTTGCTTTGTGATCTGGCTTGTTGTTCTCGTTCCCATCAATTTCTTCTTCTTCTTCTCTAGGTGTGTTGATCTCCATGTCGACCAATTTGATCTACTTGGTTGTTGCCCATCTCGTCCTCGACCTCGGTTCTGATACGGAAATCCCTCTCAGCATGGTCGATCTGTTGCCAGACGACTACATTGAGGAAGGATTTGAGATCGTTTTTTTGGAGGAGGGATTTGAGATGGTTTGCTTCGAGGAGCAAGATTTATTGTGTTATGGATACCGGATCTTATGTTGAAGATGAAGGTCTATTGGATCTCGTCATTGATCTCATGCTTCTTGATGATGAGTGACTTAATTCCAGGAACAATTGGGGTTTGTAATGTCTTATTAGGGGTGGGTAATTGTTATTTGGTTAGGGTTTTGGATTTTTAGGTCATTGGTGAATTAGGGCTTAAAATTCTGGAATGATTAATTAGCGACTAGTTTTTGGGGGACTCTGATCATCAATCCTTCGAAAGACAAAATTAAAATAAAAAAGAAAAGCAAAATAAAAAAGACAGAGAAAATAAAAATAAATTTTAAAGAAAAAAGCAAAAACAAGATGATACATAAAATATGAGCTATTATTTTGTTTCGGAAGTGCAACAATTGAAAAATGGATTTTTTTTAAGAAAATAAAAAAGAAAAAATAAAATCATGTTTAAGGATTGTGGTTAAGGAATTGGGTTTGGGAATGGGATCTTATATCTGCATGGTCTGTGATTAGATTAGTTTGGATTTGGGCGACTCTGATCATCAATAGAAGGATAAAATAAAAATAAAAAAGAAAAGCAAAATAGAAAAGGAAAAAAAGCGAATAAAAAATAAAAACAAATTAATATTAAAACAAAAGAAAAAAGTTAAAAACAAGATGTGTTTAGAATCCGCCAAAAATAGTTTTTTTTTTCCAAAAACAAAGAATAAAAATAAAATCATGTTTACTATTAAAGCTCTGGTTTAGGTTTTATGTTCTCCTTGATTGAGCTTCCCGTCATAGCTGGGCTCTGAATCCGAAAAAAATAAAAAATCACTAAATAATACAGATTTATGTTTGTACAAAAAAGTCTTATATACATGTTAATGAAAAAAATGTCTTATATATGTTAATGAAATGTTCTATGATAAATGGCTCACTCCCATAATATGTACATAGTTGGGATAGTGGGATAGTTGGGATACGCCGAAAATATGAATAAATGGCTCACTCCTAAAATAGTTTAGATTGGTGTTTGGAGCATAGTTGGGATACGCTGACAACATTGACTACAAATGTAGATTTAAAAGGTGGGGATAATACGAAATGAGTACATATGACATAGGTTCGGAATTTATCAAAAATGCGAGAGGAATTGGAAATAAAGATTGGGTGTCCATATCAATTTCAAGGACTTGATTTCATTGAATTGAAATGATTCGTCGACATTCTCATAATAAGTATTCGGTGCGAGGATCAAAAAAAATCGCATGATTTCAAAAGCAAAAGGATAAGGATCTCGTTAAGCAAGTCGCTGAGTTACTAATTTTAGTTAGCGTAGGAGTCAAAGCTCGGATTCCAGGTAGGATACGTATCTCGCGGCACGCCTTCTTCGGCCTTTCAGGTTCTCTAAACGATATATATTAACGTCCTTGGATAATCACCTTTGTTTAATGATGTGTCTCGCGGTGAAACTCCTTAGGTGAGTTATGAAGTACAAAATAGGTATTATAGATAATGCTATTACCTTGTTGATGACATTTACCTGAAATGGGTTGTATTTGTTTAAGTAATAAAAAACCCTAGGACGCCACAAACAAAACATTTCACAAGGATACAAGAAGAATACAAAAAAGACGTAGAGAGAGATTTTGGTATTCTTCAAGCTCGTTGGACAACCATAAGAGGGTTAGCTCGTAGATGGAGTAAGGAGAATCTTTAGTTCATCATGATGATGTGCATTATCTTGCATAATATGATTGTCGAATATGAGCATAAGGAAGATGCAGCTAAGCCATTTGATCTGAATGACATCCCCACCAGACCAAGAAAGGCACATATATATGATAAAATCCCTGATCAAGATACCTCTGTTGAGCGCAATCCAAACAGCCTAAATCAATTCATGCGTCACTATAGGGAGGTAAGATGTCTAGTGATGAATAAAAACCTCTAAGAAGATCTAGTCCATCATCTAAAGAGCATGAAGCTGCAAGCTGATGAGAACGACTAGTGATGAGATTTAAATTTATTTCTTTCAATAAATGACCAGCTTCTCATGGCCTTTGTGTGCTGTGTGCTTTTGCTTTTACATTCTTGTGTTATATGGTATGCATTTGCTTTTGCTTTAAAATGTTGTGTGGTGTGCTATTATTTTTGCTATTTAATGAAAGTTAAAGGTTTTTATGTCGAATGATTACATAGTTGAATGGTTCTCTTAAAATAAACTAAAAAAGATAATAACTTTTTATTCATAACTTAAAGAAAACATTACAACTAGAAACAAACAACAACATTTATTTATATAAATTAAATGGATACTTCCTAATTGATGATTCTAGTTGATGCATTGTGTCTTATGAACCGGAACATAATTGGCCAAGTTATGAGTGTCTCCTTAGGTTGGTGTTTGATCTTCGGTGGGGGCTTGATCTTGAGGGTTCATCGAAATGCTTGAGGTTCCTTCCTCCTTATTAATTATCTCTTGTTTTCTTCTTTCCCAATAATCCCTCTTTCTTGGGGTATTGAAAGTTGATAGATCAACCATCATAACACGATCATCCGAAGCGCGTTGCTCAAGTTGTTTAACTTGCTCAAATTATTGTTGCCTTTGTAGATATTCTCGCTCACTTTGTTCTTGAGCCTTTTGCATTTGAATGCGTAAGTCATCCGCATCTTGTTGCTTTTGTTTACACCCAAATTAATATTTTACTGGACAATAATTATCTATATGAATATTAGTTAAATTCATAGTTCACGACACGCCGGCGAGCTCGAGTAATATTGGGTTTAGAGGCAGGTTACCTCACCTGCAATATCACGCGAGTTGGATGTAGGGCTTGATTGCACAAAGGCCTTCACATATAAGAAGGACTGAAATTATCAGGCGAGCTGAGGAGTTCGCACATATCAAAACAGTGACATTAGTTGCATGCGAGTTGGATACATGAGAAGATGTGCTACGCGGGGTGATGATATCGCGTAGGGCTCCACATAAGAGAAGGACCTTATGAAGAAACAAGAAAAGGAGTTCGCATGCTACAAACAAAGGGTTGACTCGGTCAAACATTTAATTGCCGGCGAAGTCCTGTATGCAAGCGAACTGCGGAGTTCGCGTGCTCAAAGCAACGTTTTCATGGGATGCTAGATGTAGTGGCTATCATCAAGTAGCTAGCTTTGCTATATTACTCATTTGATAATTATTCATTATTGGACGCGGAACAGGAGGATAAGAAGACTAGCTAGCTACATCCTTAAATTGCAATCAACAAGGAGTCTATATACATGCGAAGGGAGGAGTTCACCTAAGAAAAGGAGACCAAATGGGCGCGAGTTGATGTTTAATTGCCTACAAAGACCCGCGAACTACAAAGTCCAAAGCCAACTCTACTACCTTCAAGAAGAGTAACGACGAAGAGTTGATAAGGACTGCTTGCGATAACGTTAAAGACTTCTGCAAGTCTTTGACATATTTTGAGCCAATACCTGTGGCCCTAAATAGCTCTATATAAAGAAGTTCGAGGAGATTCTCAAAGACACACACTAAACACACAACTGCTCAACAAAAATACAATATAACTATCGACGTAGTCAAACTCAGACGCTAAAGCATCTCGCCTTAGCAACCCTTCTCCTTTCAAGCTCCCCGAAGCTTTGTCTCTTTACTTTCCGGGCTCCCCGGAGCTTCCTTGCGTTCTTGTTATCCTTTCCTTTGGTTGCTCTACTCGCTACAACCGCGAGTATCGATATCGGTGGCGGAGAAGCTACTGTAAATCCTCGTCCGTGAGATGGCACCGGAACCCTACTTTCATTTGATTAGAAGTACAGGTCAACACACTACAACAATAACTCTACTACATTCCGCGTCGGCGCGGTGACACTCCCCGCATCCCTAGAAGTATTGACTGCTACCATTTCTCAACCTCTTGCTGAGGATTGTGGCCAAAACAGCTTTCCTTTTTTCTTTGCTAGCTTTTGAGCTTTTTGTCCTTGAGGTCGTGCTTGTCTTGTTGTAGTTGGCTCCGCTTCATTATCATGTGCTCCATCTTCTTCCAAGTTGATATGAGTAGGAGTACGCGAGTTCATGGCGTCAGTGGAAGGCATTTCCCCAAACTTGATAGTATTTTTCTAGTATCGCCAACAATATATGATTAAAGACAAAATCCGTGCCAACTTTGTCGTAGTAAATCGACCTAGCTCTCATGAGCTAGACACAATGTAAAGTAATATTTATTAGTACTCATGAGCTACACAACAAATTAAGTAATTTATATATTATTTACACAAAAATGTATTGGTTTAGCAAAGAATAAATATTAAGTGCACATATGCGGCCTAAAAACATAATTTTCTATAAATTAAATGACAATGAATAAATAAAACATCACTTAACATATAAATAATATACTTACATCGTCTTCCTTATTTTCACCACTTTGTATATAGCGGATTAAATACCTTCCAACGAGCCTTACAACTATCCGGTGATCTCTCTATGCAATTTGCCAGTTTTTGTGCATTGTGCTCGGCCAATATACTATTCCACATTGTATCCGCCGATTGATTTGTTCTGATGACACCGTCGGTGGTGATGGTGATCCAAGCTTGGCAAAAAATAGCTTCTTCATTGTGCCTCTATGAATCTTTTCTTTTGCCCATTTTTTCTCTTGGAAAAAAAAATTGAAGAACAATAAATATTGAATATAGGAAAAATTTGCAACGGGAAGATGATTTTGGTGTGAGAAAGTTGTGAGAGTTTGAGTTTCTATTTATAGACTTTGAACCATAAATTGTTGCAACGAATCTATAAATTTTTCTGATATTTCCTCATTTTTGTTTGGTCGAAACATGTTTAATTATTATGGAATAATTATGGGCCGGTATATTTATTTGTTACCGTTGGAGCCAAAATTATCAAACCACCCATTTCAAACTGAGACGCAATTTTGACTACACCGTTGGACCTCCACAACGGTCAAATGCAGATAGCCCACCTGACTTGCAGACCACATGCGGGAAACACGCGTTGGAGCGCGCGTTCAACTCACAACCGAAGCAATTGGAGTGCGTTTCCTTCCGTTTCAATCCGAGCGCGTCGTGTGTCTGGCAGCACTGGCCCATCCTAATTGAGTCTTGGTCTTGGAATTGTCTCAAATTTGAAACTAAGAATAGGACTTGGTCTCAAAATTCCAGAACCAACACCACTATTTTTTGTCTTTTAGAGATGAAAAGTCTCAATATGAGCCTAAGACTGAGTTTTAGAACCACGGTTGGAGTTGCTCTAATTAGGCAGGCAGGCTAGTAGGTGCACCCGTTCCACATCGCCATAGGGAGAGAAGGTGTTGTGTTTATATGTAGAGAGCTAGCATCTTATATTGAGACGCGTTTTGGGGCGAAACCTCAAGAACAAAACTGTGAGGGCCGGTGTGCCCAAAGCGAACAATATCTCAATGACAGGGATTGGGCTGTTACAAATGGTATCAAAGCCTGTCCCCAACCGGAAGTGTGTTAACGCGGACGTCGGTCCCCCTAAGGGGGTGGATTGTGGTGACCTAACTAGGTACACAGGCTAGTAGGTGCATCCGTCCCACATCGCTCGGGGGAGACAAGGTGCTATGCTTATATGTTCAGAGCTAGCATCTTATATTGAGACACGTTTTGGGGTGAAACCTCAAGAACAAAACCGTGAGGGCAGGTGGGTCTAAAACGGACAATATGTCAATGGTAGGGACTGGGTTGTTATAAATGATATTAGAGCCTGTTGACTTGGATAAAATTCACGTAAGCGAACGTATCATTGTCAAGATAGGAAATATTATGCCCGAGTTATCGTACCACATGGATTAGTGGCTAACCTACAATCCTTGGATAGTCGGAACTAAAGTCACCTAACAAAGAAAATAAAACAAATAGAAAAGCTACTCTAAGGCACTAAGCCTTAGTAATGGCCGGCTTTAGTTCTCACCAAAGTCTAATAAAAACTAGAAGCTTAGTGATGGTTATCTATAATGAGTCGAAATATAAAAGGTACATGGAATGAGGAATTAACTAAATTGACGACAAACAAAATGAGAAATAAACTACTAACTAATGAACTAGAGAATAATGAGAACCTGAGAGTGTCTGGTGATCCACACTAACTCATATGCAAACATTGATACCAATTTCAAAAATGCATATACTATTTTATTAAGTCTCATATCTAGTACCGGTTAAGGCTACTAGACCAATTATCCTTTCGATGTATCGATTATGTCGGTTAATGCCACAATCAACTCTCTAACTTAGGCACTATGCCGGTTAAGACCGCAATATCTAAATTAGAGGCCTAGAGTGCAAGATAATAGAGACCCAAACAAGCTTAGTTACAATTAAGCTAACTAATGGTTACCACACTTCAAGTCCTAGATGCACAAGACTAATAAGTTGTCAATTTATCAATTTATCCATCAAATTGTCCACAACATTATTTCAAAGGGTGACAAGCCTAGAAACATGCTTCTAAGGACCAACACATTCGGATTCAAAGCATACAAAATGGAAATTGCATTTATATCAATCAAAGTACCAACATTATATAAAATGAATTTGGGGCTTCAACACCCTAACTCCCAAAATTGAACTACTCACTACCTGTAATCAAATATATCATTCAAAGCATAAAGAGATAATAAGGAACAAATGGGAGAGCTAGATTGGTCACTTCTAGCTATAGGCTAGTATGAACCCAAGTAAGTCTTTCACCCAACTGCCCAATTGATGAGGAGGTGGTGCTCTTGATAATGATGCCTTGAAGCCTTGAGTGAGTCCTTCAAGTTCCCAAAGAAACTCTAACTAAATTGTGAAATGAGAAGAGAGGGAAGAGATGAAGGGATGAAATGGTGATGAGTGGTGTTGGTGACGGGGCATGCCCTACCCTTTTTTGTCTGTGCGGCTCTCTCTCTCTCTCTCTTCTCCTCTGTGTGCTGCCTCTTCTCCAGAGAGAATGAGATGATGTGTGTGTGTGTATGGCGCCTTTACCTTCATATGGCGCCAGTACCTACCATTGAGTTGGTCACGGGGCATGCCCTACCCTTTTTCGTCTGTGCGGCTCTCTCTCTCTCTCTCTCTCTCTTCTCCTCTGTGTGCTGCCTCTTCTACAGAGAGAATGAGATGATTACTTTTTACACAGATTATCATTGAAGGCTTTTGTCGATGTGATGCGTCAAAGAGTTTGAGTGCATGAGATGTGAAATCTCAGCATCTAGGCTTGTTAGTCTGAAGGTCAAAACATGTGGTTTAATCCTTTCCAATGAAAGGTTCCACAGATATCAAACAAAGATTCACCTTGGGCATCGAGTACGTCAAAACTCAAAGGAGCAGAATGTGACATTTCTTTTGCTTACAAAACCAAACTGTTATGAGATTCGATAGAGGTCACAAATGATGCTTTTAATGGTTTGTCCTTCGGATTGATCATATACAATCCGAAAAAGCCGCGAATTGATCAAACACAATTCAGAAAAAGGCCTCGGATTGATCAAACTATTGAGTAAAAATATGCATGAAGCGTAAATGTCACCCAACATAATTTCACTCATATTCATTATCAAAACAGAGTTTTAATTATGTCTGATTCGACCCATTTAAGACAGAATGTGTCTTTTAATTACAATCCCTTGTTATAAGGAAACACCCTTTAATTTCGTTTATCAAGAGACCATTGTAGGTTTGTTTGTTTTTGTGACTGCACCCACATTTGGGAGTGGTTTGCCTACGTACCCTGGAGGGGATCAAGTCACTCGTAGTTCAAGGGTTCCAACAAGTGAATGGCTTGTTGGAGGGCTTTGACTTTAGAGTGAGAGTAGTGTTTGGAAATGTGTTTGGATTTGTGTCTGAAGGCATTTGAGCTTGGGAGCGAGATTTTGGCTTCAGGCGATCCAAGAATTTATTTGGATTGGTGGTTGTATCTAGATTTAAATCCAGACTGCCTACATACCCTGTGAAGGGATCAAACCAATGTAGTTCGAAATGTTTGGTTATGGATTTGATTTTTCTGGTGCTTTAGGAATTTGACTAGGGTCGTTTAGACTGGATGAATTTGACTGGTGGTTTGGTTAGGATTTGATTTTTCTGGTGCTTTAGGAATTTGACCAGAGTCATTTGGACTGGATGAATTTGACTGGTGGTGTCAGGGATTCTGTTTGGAATTATGGTTGCATCTAGTGGATTGCTAGATTGCCTACGTACCCCTTTTGTGGGATCAAACCAACCATAGTTCTTAGGGGTTTGTAGGCTCTGCGGCTTAGTGCCAGCTTTGGGTTTTGACAGGTGTATTTTTGCATCCGTCAACTGTATTTCTGGGACACCCAATTTAGTAGAGTGTCTGTTGATTTGACTTGGGCACCCGAAATGGGTGATGCATCAGTGTGACCAAGGGGCTTGAATTGTCTAAGCCATCGTCTTTGGTTGGAGCGTAGGTGATTCCTGTGAATCCAATCTTCTCATGTGAGCGGACTCCGCGTGTGTGAGAACCTCGAGTGTAAGCGGGCTCTGTGTGCATGCGGACCTCGCGTGTAAGCGGACTCCACGTCTTGCTTTCTCGTGAAGTCTTACTGCGTGGAGCATCTCGCCTCGCCTGGACTTTCTCTTTTTCGCAAAGTCACCATGCCTAGAGCTTCTGTTTTGACGCGAATGTTACCTCGCCACCCCTTAGGACTTCTACTTTGACGCGAACGTGACCTTGCCATCCCTTAGGGCTTCTGCTTTAACGTGAATGTTACCTCGCCACCCCTTAGGGCTTCTGCTTTGACGTGAAGTCACCTTGCCACCCTTTAGGGCTTCTGCTTTGACGCGAATGTTACCTCGCCTTTGCTTTAGGACTTTAGCCTTCACGCGTGGTCATTTCGCCTTTGCTTTAGAGCTTTAGTCTCCGCGCGAGGTCATCTCACCTTTGCTTGTTTGTTCTCTTCCTCTGGTATGGCTTGTTATGCGAGGTGCAAGGCCATATATTTGTTGTAACAAGAGGAGGGGGCGAGGTCATCTCGCCTTATGCTAGGTCGTCCCGCCCCCTGCTTAGGGCTTCTGCTTGGATGCGAGGTCACCTCGCCTCGTCTTAGGGCTTATGTTTTGATGCGAAGTCACCTTGCCTTTACTTTTGGGCTTCAGCCTCCACGCATTGTCTCACCTGCTTGGACGCGAAGTCACCTCGCCTAGCCTTAGGGCTTGGAATTTTGAACGGCATTGTGACCTTGCTCGGGAAGGAAGAGATGGTTTGCTAAAGACATGCTTTTGGGGCTTCCAGCGGAGCAAGGGACGAGACAGAAGATAGAGATGCTGCAAAAGAAATAAGGAGAGTTAGAATGAAAGCTCCACCTTGCTGGCTCGCCGCTTCTTTTCCTATGTTCTTCTACTTTTTGCTTCGCTTGTTCTCTTCTCCTTCTTCTGCCTCCGCCTGCCTCTACTTCCTTGTTCGTATCTCTCCTCCCCCTCTCTTTTGGAGGTTTTGGCCTCTTTATATAGAGTGCTTAGCTATGAAGATTGATTTGCAATTGGGCTTTGATGCCCGAATTGTATTCCTATCCAGATACCTTTTTTTGCAAGAGTTACAATTGAACTCAAAAGCTTTGTGAATATAGCACAAGAAAAGGATTATTATTATTATTATTATTATTATTATTATTATTTTCTTTTGTAATTATTTTTCTTTTCTTTTTTGGTATCAACACAAACACAATCCGGAGAAAGATCGAGATTGATCATACACAACCTTGACAAGGAAACAAGAGTGATCAAACACACTCTTCCGGGATTTTGGTACCTGCACGCACAAAATCCCAAGCATAGAATGAAGATGGAGAAGGGAGGAAATGATTTTATCCTCCCCGAGTTATTGAACTTGGAAAAGTTTAGGGTTTCAAAACATATATTTCGAAACTTCAAACACTTATACATGTCGAAAATTGTAGTCGAAAGAAACCAAAAATTGTCGGCAAGCGGTGGCCAAAGGATTGGCAGCCAGTGATGTCGAACGGCGGCCGAGAAAACGGGCGACGATGGTAGTCGGACAGATGAGCCGAAAAACACTTTTTAGGGTTTTAAAAAACAAATGGTGGGCTATTGGCTCTAGGGTTAGAACAAAGTGCATGATAACGTGATGAAGAATAAAGGGTAGAGACAAAGAGAGAGTAAGAAAATCATCATCTTATTCTTTGATATAAATCTTTTATATAAGGAATTACAAATTACCATATGGTAAGGATAAAGAATACATAGATCTAGTGAAACTTTACATCCTATTAGCATAAGATCAAGACACACATAAAAAAATATGTAGAAAGATATAGAATATCCTAAAAAAATATCTTATTTATTTGATCTTACCTTGATTTACCTCAATAATGATTTTTACCTCCTTGATTCGTTTAATTCTTTTCGTTCAGATGACGTTTATTTGTTAATTAAACTGGTTCCGGATATAACGGTGAACGGAATCCGTTTCCGAGTGGGAAACAGAAACACCCAAAAAAATTTCATATATATATATATATATATATAGCGTGGCTCTCTTCTTCAACGCCTCTAGTCTTTCCCAAAGAGAAACCTAGATCTTGCAATCAGAGTATGGAGGAGACGAAACAGAGAAGCCAAGAAGAAAAGCGAAAGGAATTCGAGCATCGAATCATGACCGGTGAGAATCGCTGGAATTGCAGCCTGTGGATCGAATTCGCAAAGTGGGAGATGAGGAACAACAACTTGGACCGTGCTCGTCGCGTGTTTGCACGCGGCCTCGCACGCTTGCCGTCCTGGTTCAAACTGTGGGACCAATACATTCGGATGGAACTGATGCTTGGGAACGTTGATGGTGCTCGACAACTCTACCAAAAAGCAGCCTCCAAGCATGGGTTGAGTTTAGGTGATGATTTATGGCTGTCCTACGCCCAATTTGAGGACCGACACGGCAACGAAATTGACCGAGCCCACCGAGTCAGAGCCGTTTTGGAGCAGTGTGTACAATGTTACAAGGGTGCTCCGAAAGCTCAAACTTGGATTTGGTATGCGAATGTCGAAGAGGATTTTGGTGGGGTCAGCGGTGCGAGGAATGTGTACGAGAGGGGAATTGAATTGTATGAAAAGATTATTGATCATGATCACGTCGCGAAATCAAAAGCTCGGGAAGAGGTTAAGGAACTGCTAGTGGCATTAGCAGAGTTTGAAGTCCGGTGCAACGAAATCGATAGGGCAAGGTGCGTTTATAAGCGTGCAATTGATTATTGGCCACTGTCGAATTTTCTGTGTTTCAAGATTATGTCTTTTAAGAACGAATATGGGGATGAAGATATTGATGATCTTTTTGAGAGAAAGAGGTGCGATGAGCAGGGACGTATCGAGGATTAGAAGTCATATGTAAACTTTTTTCTGTTTCTGATAGAATAAATTGCATAATTTTAGACAATTGAGTGATCCAAACTTTCGATAATTTGATTTACAGCTAGTAGAATAACAAAATGTGGTTTTGTTTTTTTTTTCTTTTTGGAAGGAAGATTATAGAATGAATAAATAGTACTACTAGTTACCTTATGTGTTGTTCTGGAAATATTTTTCCAGTAAAATCATCCAAGAGTAAAACCCAGCCATTTCATAGGGTTAAGAGTCCTAAGGTTTGACATTGATGAACTTGTTTTCTTGGCACTAAGTTTGGTTATTACAACATAAGCCAGGCACTTATTGCTTTTTTACCATAGTTTTCGGTAGGAAGAGTGAGGGCTAGGATGTTAGAACACGAATTAGAATTACAGAGGTTTATGAGAGAGCTATGTCCAATGTTCCTCGGACTCGGAATAAGCGGCTCTGGAAGGGCTATATTTATCTGGGGATTAATTATGCAGCTATGAGGAGCTTGATGCTGGAGACTCAGAACGTGCACGACTTGTGTTTAGGCACTGCATTGATGTGATTCCTCATGAAGAGTCCTCCTTTGCAACTATATGGCTTCTAAGTTATTCAACAAGTACATTGAGATGGAGCAGCAACTTGGGAATGTAGATCAATGTCGAAAACTATATGACAAATATATAGAGTGGTCGCCACGAAATTGCAATGCATGGATCAAATTTGCAGAGTTTGAGGCTCAGGCTCACAGAGATGGTCTAGTTTCAGCCACACAAGAAGAAAGGAAACTCTGCATTAAGCGCGCTAGAAGGGTTTTCGAGAGAGCTGATACCTATTTTACAACAACTCCAGCAGCATCTGCATTCAAGGATGAAATATGCATGCTGCTTCAACAATGGTCAGGTAAGGAGGTGAGCTTTGGGGATCTAGGGGATGTAACCTTATCCAGTCCCGGTTGCAAAAGAAGGTGAAGAGGAGTCAATAGTAACTGTAGTGGGTAGTTTTGCTGCATTCGGATGAATACATCAATTACCTCTTCCTAGAAAAATCTCAGACCAGTAGTCCGCGCTTTGCCGCAAGATCTGTTATTGTTAACAATGCTTGGGTCATAATGGACCTCTGCTTCTTCAGTTTCTAAGGCCACCTGCGCTCCTTGCACTCCATGAATTGCTTGCAGAGCTGATCCAAGTCATCCAACAGTGGCGGAGCAAGATGTGCAAGTCATTCCACGTATGCTTATTTGCATACTTGCCTGGTCATGTCATTTGTCTCCTGCTTAATCAGTTTGGCTTCAAATCCAGCATCTTCAATAGCTTCACATATTTTGTCCCCCTACATATATAGACAGGCTTGAAACATATAAGTGCAAGATTTCTTTGGTTTGGTGGAGCAATTTCACTATTTCAGCATCCTTGCTTTAGATTCTATTGCCTGTAGCTTTCTTGAGTATGAAGCTGATGATAAACCACTAGAAGCCACAAATGCTATTATATCAGATGCATGTGCCCTAGAAACATTGAAGATTGCATCTCGAAGCAGTAAAACTCTTATCTAACGTGTAATGGTGCAGAAGGTCTCCACACGAAAGTGACTGATTTTGTCAGGGACAAAGACCGTCTTGTATGTGACGCAGGTGTTCTTATTGAGCACGTCTGTCACTTTGCAAAAGCTCATTGAGATACTTGAAGAGTAGTCAAAAACAAGCATTACGCATGGGGGGAAGGATCTGTACATGCAAGCACCACCTGTACTGGAAGAGATGACCAGATCAAACTTAAGCAAGTCTCTCTATGACATGTAATGGGTAAAATTCCCAAGGTTGTTGTCCATGCTACTGGTACTGCAAACAAAAAATAACAAATCCACTTCGGTTTTCAGAGAAAATTAGGAGTTGCTTTCAAGGGAGTTGATAGGATTACAAATACGAGTCTAATCAACACCAGGACTTGTTTAAATAATGTTATGCAACACTCACGTAAAACATGTACGATGAGCTGGTTAAGTTTCAAGGGAAAGAAGCATGAAACAGACACTACAAACAGCAAGGAATTCATATATTACAGGAACAGAGAAAACTGTGAATCTAGCTCAACTTCTCAGATTGCTTTTTCTTTTGGATATACCATTATTGCAAAGCAAGTATAGCATCTTGTTCATTTTGATATTTGCATATATCTTTGCATAACCCAACCGACCTGCAAGCAACGAATAATTTTGTGTAGCTAGAAAGGAAAAGGTATGAAACAAAGTCAGACCCAAAAAAAAAAAAAAAAAAAGAAACAGAAACAAATTGAATTAGCACCACAGACAACTTCAGTGTCAACATTCAGAATCCATCACAGAGAATAGCACAAAATCCAGAAACGAACCCCTTAGCATCATGACCTCCAGAGACTCTTTACCCTCTTCCTCAGCTTTCTTGTCCTCCTGCCTTCCAAAACCCTCTAACACTGCAGTGTAGGTAGCAGCATTTGGATACATGCCCTTGTCCAGCATCTGAATCAAGTATTTCTTGGCATCTCCAAAGAAGTCGGCATCAACAGCGAGTCCCTTGATCAAAAACACTGTAAATGTAGTGTTAGCGTGAGTCATGGAGTTAGTTTAGGAATGTAAATTAATTTGTTATTACTTTCCTATTCTGTATGTGTAGTACATAGTACGTAGGGTTTGTACAACTTGTACCTCTATATATAGCCTCCTCTGTGAGACGAATAATATATCAGAAAATTCATTCTCCAAACCTTGTTATATTTGACTTGGTATCAGAGCAAAGATCCGAAAGGACTTTGTCTCTTTGTTTTTCCGCTGCAAATTCTTCGTCCGACGTCGGTTATTTGTCAGACGATTGTTTGTCTTTTTTTAAATAAACCTCATTGTTAGGGTTTATTGTCTCGATCGTCGAAGTTTTTTCCGACTGTTCTCAGTTTGACGTAGGCCCCTTGTCAGACTGATTTCTTTTTGCTGCTCAGCCCTCTGCCGCCGCATCTTCTTTTCCAAAAGTTGTTGCCGTTGCTGTGTCCAGGCCGGGATCCAAGTGCGCCCCGCCGTCGTCGTCTCTGCCCCGCCGTCGTCGTCTCTGCCCCGCCGTCGTCGTCTCTGCCCCGCCGTCGTCGTCTCTGCCCCGCAGTCGACGCTGCTCTTTCTGCCCAGCGAACGCAGCCGTGCCCGACGCCGTTGTGCCCAGGTCTCAACGCTGCCGCGCCGTCGTGCCCAAGTCTCAACACTGCCGCGCCGTTGTGTCATGTCGATCCGCTCTGTCACGACGCAGCCGACGCCGCACTCCTCGACCCGTTTCTGCTAATCCGACCCGACCCGTTTCTAGTCTGACCCGGTTCAGTCACCATTTATTGTCAGCTCCAGTGCACCGACAGTGCAAGTGCACCAGGCGCAGGTTTATTCAGCCCTTTCTTGTTTTTTGCTCCATAAATTACTGATTTGGTATTTGTGTTGCAATGGGTTCTGGAGTTGAAAGTTCTCAGGGGAAAGATGTTCAGACAATTGAAGTATCCGTCAAGAATTCTGAAAGTGGTTCATTTGGGGGTGCCAAACTCAATGGAACCAATTTTCGGAAATGGAAGAAAATCATGACGGCTCATCTTCGAGGGATGCACAAGATGGGGCATGTAACTGGGACAATTAAGGCCCCTAGTGAAAGTGATGTTGATGCTTACACTAAGTGGGAAGATGATGATGGTCTTGTGATGTCAGTCTTGTACAAGGCCATGAATGAGGACATAGTCGACCTGGTGGAACAATGTGATACAGCTCAGGCGATCTGGAAGACACTGGAAGATTTATATACTAATGAGTCTGATTTCATACAGGTTCATGAGTTAATGTGCACTGCTTCTTCAATGCAACAGAATGGGCAGCCAGTGGCACAGTATTTCACCAAGCTAAGGAACATTTGGGCTGAAATTGATACGAAACGTCCTTGCAAGATCAAGAACCAGGAGGATCTTGTTTGGTACTTGAAGGAAAAGGAGCTTGAGCGAGTTCATCACTTTCTGAGGGGTCTTGATGCAAAACACAACAGTGCCAAAGGAGAGCTGCTCAGAATGACAGAACCTCCTAACCTGATTACAGCTTTCACATATATCCGTAAGGATGAGTCTCAGCAGGAAAGTCTTACTCAAGCACAACTTGAAGTCTCTAGTCTCACTATTCAAGCGAGAGCACCAGCCCCACTCCTTCAGCATTCAAGTTCAGTTCCACTGCACAAGCAAGGACCACCACCAGGCTTTGGGGACCAACCTCGTCCCCCTTGCTCTTATTGCAAGGGTGACCATGCTCGTGAGTCTTGTTGGAAGTTGTACCCTCATCTTAGGCCTAAGAGGCCTACTTATCGTCCCAAGGCAAGAGCAGCTATCCAGTTGGTCCAAGAACCAGACATCTATGGTGTATCCGGACATGACCATCATACAGCAGAAGGCGCCACACCCACAGCATCAGTGGCTGGTCGTGGTAAGATAGGTATGGCCTTAAATATTTCTAGCTTTGTTGGTGGTGATACATGGATTATTGATTCAGGTGCTTCAGATCATATGACTTATGACAAATCTTACTTTACTGAATTATCCTCTCCACCAGTACTATATGTTACTAATGCTAATGGTGAAGCCTTCCCTGTGTTAGGAAAAGGGTCAGTTTGTATCACTCCCACAATAGTGCTACAAAATGTGTTATATGTACCTGCTTTATCTCATCATTTGATATCTGTCTCACAGTTAAATGTTGAATCCAAATGCTCTGTGACCTTTTTTCCTATGTATGTGATTTTTCAGGATCTTCTCACTGGAGAGTTACTCGGTCGGGGGTACTTGAGGGGCAGGCTTTTTCGTCTGGACCAGACTTATGTGGGGGCGAAACCAGGAGCACAGCCACGGACCGCTTTAATATCAACTTCTGACAGGCTAAGTGAAGTTTGGTTGTGGCATCGTCGCTTAGGGCATCCATCTTTTAGTGTTATGAAAAAATCCATGCCTTCTTTGTTTATTGGTGTGGATGAGTCAGTCTTACATTGTGAAACATGTGTTTTGGGCAAGAGTCATCGCTCAACCTATTCACCTCGTATTTCTAATAAAAGTATCGTTCCTTTTGAATTAATTCATTCTGATGTTTGGGGACCTTCAAAAGAACCTACTGTGTCAGGTATGCGATATTATGTGTCATTTATTGATGATTGTACACGTCTTACTTGGGTTGTTCTTCTTAAAACTAAGGATGAGGTTTTTCCGGCTTTTCAAGCTTTTTCTTCCGAAGTCCAAAAACAGTACAATGCCAAAATTAAAGTTCTTCACTCTGATAATGGAGGGGAATATGTAAACCGTGTCTTTCAATCTTTTCTGCAAACACATGGGATTATCCACCAGAAAACGTGTCCTTACACACCTGAACAAAATGGGGTCTCTGAAAGGAAAAATCGTCACTTACTTGATATGGCTCGTTGTATTCTCTTCAGTGCACATTGTCCTAAGGATCTGTGGGGTGATGCTATCATCGCATCTACCCATCTTATTAATCGTCTTCCATCTAGTGTCCTCCTGGGAAAGGTACCATTTGAGGTACTAGCTTCTTATGTCTCTTTACATTCTTTTCATAATCTCCCTGCTCGTGTTTTTGGTTGTGTTGCATTTGTCCATATACCAAAGAGTCAAAGGTCAAGTAAGTTGGATGCCCGGGCGCTGAAATGTGTGTTTGTTGGTTATGGGGGACATCAGAAAGGATATAAGTGCTATCATCCACCTACTGGGAAGTATTATGTCACTATGGATGTCACTTTCTTTGAGGACATGAGTTATTATACCTCTTCTGATACTGCTCTTCAGGGGGAGCATTCATTTTTTGAAGAGCTGTATCATGGAGAGGGGGAGACAGGTCATTCAGTTGAGGTTACTGATGCATCAGCTTCACATACACTAGTCACTCCAGATGTTCAGAGACCAGAAGATGATAGACAGGCACCACCAGATGATTCTGGTGCAATTGCTCCAGAGATTCAGGAACCAGAAGCTGAAAGTGTTCCTGCCCCTCCTGCCTCGCCTGCTGTTACTAATACCCCTGACTCATGTCTCCCTGGTACAGAAGATCTTCCATCTGAGGTTAGTGATTCTATTGGGGTTAATATTAGTGATGCTAATAGTAGACAATATGTGTTACCAAATAGGTCTACTAGGGGTAAACCAGCAAAAACATATGAACCTACCCTTCAAGCCAAAGCTAAATATCCAGTGACAAATTTTATGTCTACAAAGAGATTGTCTAAGTCATATGAATCATTTGTGAATCAAATATCTGCTGTATCAATACCTAACAAAGTGCAGGATGCGTTGGGAGATCCAAAATGGAGGAAAGCAATGGATGAGGAGATGGAAGCGTTACAGAAGAACAATACTTGGGAGCTTGTATCCCCACCACATGAAAAGAAGGCTGTTGGATGTCGCTGGGTGTTTACAGTGAAGCATAATCCAGATGGGTCAGTGAGTCGATATAAAGCACGCTTGGTAGCAAAGGGATTCACTCAGACATATGGCATTGACTATGATGAGACATTTGCACCAGTTGCAAAGATGAATACTATCCGGGTATTGCTCTCTCTTGCTGCTAACTTAAACTGGCCTCTTAAACAGTTTGATGTCAAGAATGCTTTTCTTCATGGAGAACTTGTGGAGGAAGTGTATATGGATCTTCCACCTGGATATAAAACTGCTCCTTTAGGTAACTTTGTGTGCAGATTGAGAAAATCTTTGTATGGTCTTAAACAATCACCTCGTGCTTGGTTTGGAAGGTTTTCACAGTTCATGAGGAAGATTGGTTATAAGCAGAGTAACTCAGACCACACATTGTTTCTCAGACATCAACAGGGGAAGGTAACAGCTCTGATCATATATGTTGATGATATGGTTGTTACTGGTAATGATACTATTGAGATGGATAGATTGCAAAAACAGCTAGCCACAGAGTTTGAGATGAAAGACCTAGGTACACTCAAGTACTTCTTGGGCATTGAGGTAGCCAGGGGGAGTAAAGGCATTTATCTGTGTCAGAGGAAGTATATACTTGATCTATTAGCAGAGACAGGTATGTTAGATTGTACTCCAATTGACACTCCTATTGAGCAGAGTATCCTGATCAGGTACCTACCGACAAGCCTCGTTATCAGAGGTTAGTTGGACGTCTGATTTATTTGACACACACCAGACCTGATGTTGCTTATGCAGTAAGTGTGGTGAGCCAGTTCATGCATAATCCCAGTGTAGATCACATGGATGCTGTAGTGAGGATTTTGAGGTACTTGAAGTCAGCTCCTGGGAGAGGAGTAATGTTCTCTAAACACAGCAGTATTCTTGAGGTTTGTGGTTTTACAGATGCAGACTGGGCTGGAAATATTACAGACCGGAGGTCTACATCAGGGTATTTTACCTTTGTGGGAGGTAATCTTGTTACTTGGAAGAGTAAGAAGCAAAAGGTGGTGGCTCGGTCTAGTGCTGAAGCAGAATATAGAGGTATGGCTCATGGAGTATGCGAGTTGTTATGGCTGAAGAATGTGTTACAAGATTTGGGGGTCAAACCCAAGTGTGCTATGCAGTTGTATTGTGACAACAAGGCAGCCATTGATATCTCACAAAATCCTGTACAACATGATCGTACCAAACATGTGGAGGTTGATCGTCACTTATAAAGGAGAAGCTAGATGCAAAGATCATTAGCTTTCCTTTTGTCCCTACAGAGGAGCAACTTGCAGATATACTCACAAAAGGAGTTTCTAAGAAGGCCTTTTATGACTCACTTGGCAAGTTGGGCATGATTGATGTATATGCGCCAACTTGAGGGGGAGTGTTAGCGTGAGTCATGGAGTTAGTTTAGGAATGTAAATTAATTTGTTATTACTTTCCTATTCTGTATGTGTAGTACATAGTACGTAGGGTTTGTACAACTTGTACCTCTATATATAGCCTCCTCTGTGAGACGAATAATATATCAGAAAATTCATTATCCAAACCTTGTTATATTTGACTTGTAGGAATTAGGTGCAAGTCCAGCAGCTAACATGTTCTGATGTTCAGGTAGTTTATTAACATGTTCGGCTAACATCTTCAAGACCTCGTGTTCTTCGTGGTTATCTTGAACGGGGAAGATATAGCTAATTGATTTGTTTGGACTGTTCTCGGTACATGTTAAATTCTATCGTCGTGGTGACCGTGGAGAATTGGGTTTATGATTCGGCCGGATTTATGTTAAATTCTTCTCTAATATAACAAAATATGTGAACATAACCATGAACTCAAATTCATTGATGCGCACACTAATCATTCTTCACTCTTCGGTCCTTTTTTCTTTTTGGCTGATCACTCTTCGGTCCTTTGGAGGATCAAGTTTATGGTTCAACATATTGATGACATTTCTCGTCAATTTTCTTCTCTCATGATTACGTTTTTAAGGATAGTCTAAGTTCTATGTGTCACTGTTCGGGGTGGATTTTCAGTTCCTTCGAACAACAGGCTTGAGGATGGTGTGTCAGCACCTTGAGGCAGTGCAACTGTCTGGATCTTGAGAGTTCGCATGTCTTCTAACTTCTCTTCAACTGATCGTGAGCAAGAGTGGTCAATGCTGCTGCTGCTAGGTTCTTGCGTACGACTTAGGACGGATCCTTAGGATTTACTCAGCAACAAAAATAAAATGATATTTGCTAGAGATGGGATTTCTAACAATGGGTGCAGACGTATGCTTGTGATGAGGCTTTATGAATTGAGGGCGGTCTTTGCCGATTAGCGGGCTTTTGGTGAGTCGAAGCAGTGTTTGGCCGACCAGCGGGCTTAGGTGGTGCTCCCTAGAGAGTCTTTTTGGTAGGTTGGGTGCTTCTGGGGAGGCTTCCAATTTGCAGGTGTGTTAGGGTTTGTTGAATTACGTGTCTTTTCTCTTGTTCGCTTAGAACCCCTTATATAGAGAATAGGTTCGCGAATGACTTGTGTATTAATGCAATCAAATCTCTAATCAAATCAGGAGAGATATTCTCCCAATCGAATCGTGAAACCAAATCCTTGAGAACATCCTGCAATCTTTTTCCAGTAATTACCCAATTAAATGAATAGATAAGAAAGAATATACAAACTTTTAGACCGCAAGTATTGGCCCTTGAGCCAACTCATTACAAGATAATCGGTATGCAAATTGGGCTCATACAGTCACAATTGCATCTTTATGACAAATAGATCTTACATGTTGTAATTAATCTTAGGAGATGTAATTGCTTTGGTTTGTGTTTGGCTTGCTATCTGCGAGCTGAATTTGGTTGGAATAAGCTATCATAGTTGGATTGTTTGGTTTCATGATATTGGTAGCCTTTTGCCTAAAGTCCTTTCAAGAAAATGATTTGCGCAAGACTCATTCTTTTAGCAGATAATTAATCTTCTTTGAGGACTGAAACATCTTCATTCATTATTCCTTTTGTTATTTTATTTTTCAAAATTTTTAGCTCAGTAGTTTGATTTCTCTAAAGATAGTTGCATTTACGATTTTTATTTTTAACTTGCTTTCACTATCGTTAAAAAAAAATAAAAATAAAAAATAAAGATAAGAATCCAATCTAAAGAGAAACAAATATTCTTAAACGGGAATTTATTTCAACCACATATGTAAATTAAAAAATATATATATCAAAGAATTGGAGAGTTTCCATAGAGTACTAGAATGTACCATAGAAAGAAGAAGTGTCCTAAGAGCATCTGCAGCGGAGGCAGATTTGAGCACGAGCAGAGAAGAAAACGGCGGGCCAGCCCAGAAAAGAGAAGAAGCAGGCAGAAAGGAGACGTGCAGCGGTTGGGGCAGGCGAGGGAGACCGCTCGTTGACCGGGAGCTCGAGCAACAGCTCGAGCAAGCTTTGCTCGCCGGCCTGCTCGTTCTGTCTGGCGGAGCCCACGCACGTGGGTGACGCCTGGGTTTGTTTTTTTTTTTTTGGCTCTGCTCTGGCTCATCTCCGCCTTGCTCTTCTTCTCTCTCTTCCAAATGGCTCATCGGAACTCCGATTCCACTCGCAGTATTCACCCCTCCGCCTCCGGTAACTCACCGTATTTCAATTCCTTCTCTTTATTCCGGCTCTGATTCATACTTTCTGGCTTAGATTCTGCGATTCCGATCAGTGATCGGAGGTCGGCGCTGTACGAGAAGATGGCTAGGGATTTGGACGAGAAAGGTCCGATGTTTCTGAAACACGGCCAAACCTCTCAGTCTCTGTCGCTCTCCGATCTTTTTACGGTGAAGGATGGATCGGTGGCGCCGGTGCTTAAGGTGAAGTTGATTTTCTTGGTGAATTGGTTGATTGAATGTTTGTGAGTTTTGGAAATTTTGGCTAAATTGAGTTGAATGTTGTTATTTGTAGGCAGCAGATCCTCCTGTTCGTGCTAATGTGCTGTATCTGAGCTCACACTACTCGCTTCGAATCTCGTATGTATTGACATTGCTTTGTTGACAGTATTTTAGCTTAGCTGAGTGTTTGTGTATGGCTTATATTATTGAGTATACGATAATGTAAAGGAGCATAGATTGATTATGTGAAATTAAAACTAGGTAGTAGCTCAGGGCGGTTCATCGATATTTGATTATGCAATACTTGTTGATTAGTTACTCCAGATTCTTTGGTTTCCATGTGGAAGGTAGTCTAGCTGCAGAATCATAAGATTTGGGGCGATTGTCGTAACATGAGTTTGATACTATCTCATTAAAGTCATGCATTCATTCTTATCTTGATGTAGGGAGGCGCTCAAGCCTATTCTTGATCCGTACTTTGATAAATGTAAGCAAATGACCTCTGTTTTATAAAACTTTGACTTTCATATTTGAGTTGGCAGATTAGGCATGGCATAAAAAAAAATAAGGTTAAGGATAGTTTGTTTGTTTCTTTTTCAACTATGATCTCTTACTTTTGCTATCTATCTTGTAGTGATCTGGTTTCAGAACTCAAATTTGTATCATTTTAGTCTGTTCCACGCCTCGCATCATATTTCACCTGTTCCGGCAACTCAGGGTGAGGTGAAGTAGCCCTTTATTTAAAAAAAATTAATTCATGAACAGTAATAGGAGGTGCTATTTATTTGCACTGCTGCACACAAAACCTAAACTGCACCTTCTATTTGCTACACCTCCTCAAATAGTACCTGCTCCTCCTCAAATAGGAGGAGAATCCTCCTTTACCGCTGCAGAAGCTCTAAAAGGGAGACCCTTTCCAAGCAGGCACCGTCCACTCCATCAAACGTGAACGGTCGACATTAAACCAGAAGCTTCCAGAGGCAACTCTCCCCCCAAAAAAAACCTGTGCAGCTAATAGGAACAATCTAGACCCCACACCTCATATATAAACAGACCCCAGTCACCTCTCACCCTCACACACAAAAGTGACCATACAATAACCTTTGCGAACTGTAGCATTCTTTGTTCAAGTTTCTGAGTATTTGCTTGAATTCGTAAACAATGGCCGGAAAAGGAGAGGGACCAGCAATCGGGATCGACCTCGGAACCACCTACTCTTGCGTCGGAGTGTGGCAGCACGACCGTGTCGAGATCATAGCCAACGACCAGGGGAACAGAACGACGCCGTCTTATGTTGCCTTCACTGATACCGAGAGGTTGATTGGTGACGCCGCCAAGAACCAGGTCGCCATGAACCCCGTCAACACCGTCTTCGGTAATTTCTCAGAAGCCTTTTTCTTAATAGAAGGAATTATAGTGTGGGTTTTAGTTTGTTTGATTGCTGGTGTTTTTGATACTGTGATTTGTTTAATTGATGATGTTGGTTGTTTTAGCTTCAATGTATGTTAGATTTTGCTGATTTTTGCAATTTTTAAATAAAATATCATCACCTTTCAAGCTGGTTGCGCTATTTGATTGATGAAGAATATTACAAATTCTATGTGGTTAACTGGACTGTATGAAATTGGTCAATTTTTTATGGGAACATAAATTAAATTTATGGTTGATCATGATCTATTATGAAAATTTAACTTGGATTTTCAGAGCTGAACCAATGTTTTATTGGGTGTTTCTTGGTAATTGGTTTCACCTGAAATAAGGGTTTTCATGAATTGTCCACTGGGTCGAGTTTGCTAGTCATTTATTCTTGATTGTTTTGTTTTTGTTAGAGATTTTGCCAGTTGATTTGTTTCCCTGAGCTGTGTAGAGCTTTTCTAATTGGATTATATTTAAAAATGAGTAGACTTTGTTAGTTGATCTGTTTAATGTAAAGCAGCCCTGTAACCTCTGCTTGTGATCTGATTGCTATTGGATTTTGTTATCTTTGCAGATGCAAAGAGGTTGATTGGTAGAAGATTCAATGACCCTTCTGTTCAGGGTGATATCAAACATTGGCCCTTCAAGGTTGTTGCGGGTCCTGCTGAAAAGCCCATGATTGTGGTTTCGTACAAAGGTGAAGAGAAGCAATTTTCTGCTGAGGAGATCTCGTCTATGGTTCTCATCAAGATGCGGGAGATTGCAGAGGCCTATCTCGGCTCAACGGTGAAAAATGCAGTTGTTACTGTGCCAGCTTATTTCAATGATTCGCAGCGTCAGGCTACGAAGGATGCTGGGGTCATTGCTGGTCTTAATGTGATGCGTATTATCAATGAGCCTACTGCTGCAGCCATAGCTTATGGTCTTGACAAGAAGGCAACCAGTGTAGGGGAGAAGAATGTCTTGATTTTTGATCTTGGTGGAGGGACATTTGATGTCTCTCTGCTTACAATTGAAGAGGGTATTTTTGAAGTCAAGGCTACTGCTGGTGATACTCATTTGGGAGGAGAAGATTTTGATAACAGGATGGTGAATCACTTTGTTCAGGAGTTCAAGAGGAAGCATAAGAAGGATATATCTGGAAATCCAAGAGCTCTTAGAAGATTGAGGACGGCTTGTGAGAGAGCAAAGAGGACTCTCTCATCCACTGCTCAAACAACCATTGAGATTGACTCTCTGTATGAGGGTGTTGATTTCTATACATCTATCACTCGTGCAAGATTTGAAGAGCTGAACATGGATTTGTTTAGGAAGTGCATGGAGCCGGTTGAGAAGTGTTTGAGAGATGCAAAGATGGACAAGAGCAGTGTCCATGATGTTGTGCTGGTGGGTGGTTCTACTAGGATTCCTAAGGTGCAACAGTTGCTTCAAGACTTCTTTAATGGAAAGGAGTTGTGCAAAAGCATCAACCCTGATGAGGCTGTAGCTTATGGTGCAGCTGTGCAAGCTGCTATTTTGAGTGGTGAGGGCAATCAGAGGGTGCAGGACCTATTGCTTCTGGATGTCACTCCTCTGTCCTTGGGTTTGGAAACTGCTGGAGGTGTTATGACTGTTTTGATCCCAAGGAATACTACCATTCCGACTAAGAAGGAGCAGGTGTTCTCTACATATTCCGACAACCAACCCGGTGTCTTGATTCAGGTCTTTGAGGGTGAGAGGGCTAGAACCCGCGATAACAACTTGTTAGGAAAATTTGAGCTCTCTGGCATTCCTCCTGC
This sequence comes from Fragaria x ananassa, assembly GCA_034370585.1. Taxonomy (NCBI): domain Eukaryota; kingdom Viridiplantae; phylum Streptophyta; class Magnoliopsida; order Rosales; family Rosaceae; genus Fragaria; species Fragaria x ananassa. The sequence continues at coordinate 9,074,920 of CP139750.1, read as the reverse complement.
TCCAAGGGGTGTTCCCCAGATTACCGTGTGCTTCGACATTGATGCCAACGGTATCCTCAATGTCTCTGCTGAGGACAAGACAACTGGACAGAAGAATAAGATTACCATCACAAATGACAAGGGAAGACTATCCAAGGAGGATATCGAGAAGATGGTACAGGAGGCTGAGAAATACAAATCAGAAGATGAAGAGCACAAGAAGAAGGTTGAGTCCAAGAATGCCCTGGAGAATTATGCCTACAACATGAGGAACACAATTAAGGATGACAAGATTGCTTCAAAGCTTGACGCAGCCGACAAGAAAAAGATGGAGGATGCAATCGAACAGGCAATACAATGGCTTGATGGCAATCAACTTGCAGAGGCAGAGGAGTATGATGACAAGGTGAAGGAGCTTGAGGGCATTTGCAACCCGATCATTGCTAAGATGTACCAGGGTGGTGCTCCTCCTGACATGGCTGGTGGCATGGATGAAGAGGTTCCTCCTTCAGGTGGCAGTGGCGCTGGTCCTAAGATTGAAGAAGTAGACTAAGTCTTTGTGGATTTGTGTTTGTCTTGGAAGGAGAAATGGTTTCTGTTGTACTTTTAATTGTCTTTGTTTGAGTCTGTCTTCCATTCTGAACAATTTGCTTTGCCAAGATTTTATTGATAATTTTAGCTTCTTTTTTTTTTTTTTTTTTTTTTTCCCATAATACTTCCTTGATCTGTTCATGGTGGTGAGTTGGTGATTAGTACCGTTGAACTCTCCGGTATGCTTTGATTGCTTAAATCCCACTACACTTACCCTAGCCACTTGAGGCTAACTTCAACTTCAAGAATGCTGCGAGGTGCTGGAGATTAATCTCGAACACAGACACAGTGAGTATATTGTCAGTAATTCCATGGGGAACCATTATCATATTAATAGTCTTCCAGAGGTCTCTTTCATTTTTTGTTGGATGATTCCACAGATGCCTAGGAGTTGTTAATGTGTCTTGTCCATTACAGGGTACATGGGTGTTGTATAATTGTAGTCTGTACTTTTCTCATGGGTGTTTTATAGATATTTTGGTTAGTGTGGTTACATATCTTGGAGCTATATTTGGCTGTTTTGTGGTTGGTTCGTTATTACTTGTTCTTCACTTGGTCATGCGCCATTTCCCCATGTAAATTCAAAGACTGGTTTTAGGGTCTAGAGGCCATCTCAATTCTGGTATTTGCTGTGAAAATTTGCCAAATCAGAATCGATTGTGTTATGTGCAAGTTACTTGTGAATTTGGTAGGAATAGGGCACAGTCAGTTTCAATTATCACTAGTTGAAGTTTCCAATAATGTATTCAAGAGCTGCTTTAAAATCTAGTAATTCATAGTAATCTGCTGATATAACTCAGATTCAAACCTCAAAGACTATCCCCAAAGATGACACAACATTAGGAATTTTTGATCGAAATTGTTGTTTTATTACAAAATAAAATGAAAAAGTACAAATCAAACCCCTACAACACCCAGTTGTGATAACACTGCGCCAAAGCATCAGTAGCAGAGAAAATAAATAAATATGATCCTAGACTGACATCTCCAAAGTATGATCTGTGGCATTGACAACATCAATAACAGTAACAAACCCTTGAATTCGTGCATGAACAAGAAAGCTTGTATTGCCAAGCAGAAAAGTATAGCATCTTGTTCAATTTAACATTTGCATATATTTTTGCACGGAGCCCTTCTAGTGAGGACCTTTAAGTTGAGGATTTTTCGGTTATGGTTTAAAAGATCTAATTTTCGATCACATTTTGATATCTCATCCGTTCAGTTTTTAGATTTATATAAGTAAATCATTTTTACAAATTTTCACCCAAATTGGTGTTTGTTAAAATAACAAACTAAATCAAATTAATAGACGAACCAAATCAGTCAAATATGAACCGTTCATGTTCATAATTGATAAATCACACTTATGAATGTCTTAACAATTTTCAATATAGGTGAAAATTTAAAGAAATGATCTACTCATAAATACCTATAAACTGAACGGTGAAGATGTGGATATAAACTCGAAATATGGAATAAGCCGAAAAGTCTTCACCAAGTCCTCAACTTAAAGGTCCTCACTAGAAGGGTTTCCTACTTTTGCATACCTCAACCTTGCAACGAGTAATTTTGTGTAGCTCGAAAGGAAGAGGTATGAATGAGTGCAAAACACCAGAATAAGAGTAACAGAAACAAACTGAATTGGCATCACAGACAACTTGGTCAACATTCAGAATCCATCACAGAGAATAGCACAAAATCCCATATTGAGACCTAGTACAACATAATATTTCAGTCTCCAGCTCCTGCACAAAACCTCATCCTAATGATGCTAGAATAACATTGATGAAGCGTAACTACTGAAACTTAGAAAGGATAATACTCATGACCCTGCTAATTACAGGTGTTGGTCTGCCCTTTAACACCTCCCTCAGAGCCTCGGTGTCAGGGACGAACCCCTTAGCCATCATGACCTCCAGAAACTCTTTTCCCTCTTCCTCTGCTTTCTTGTTCTCCTGCCTTCCAAACCCCTCTAACACTGCAGTGTAGGTAGCAGCATTTGGATGCATGCCCTTGTCCAGCATCTCAATCAAATACTTCTTGGCATCTCCAAAGAAGTCAGCATCAACAGCGAATCCCTTGATCAAAACACTGTAAATGTACGAATTAGGAGCAAGTCCAGCAGCTAACATGTTCAGGTAGGTCTGGAGAGCATCCTTGTTCTTGTTACATTTGATGTATGCTTCAATAACAGTGGTGTAAACTATGACCATGGGATTGATGCGAGTCTCAGGTGTCGATTGAAAGAGATCCATTGCCTCGCTGACATTGCCATCTTCTACCATAGCACAGAAGATTTTCGTTGCATGTGTCATGAAACCTTCTTCTGAGAACTCGCTGATAACTTCTTGAATATCTTTGTCGGTGATTCTCTTCTTGAGATCGGCATACGACTGAAATGACTTCATTAGCTCAGTGAAACGGCCTTCAGTCCCTTCACCAGCATCAGGCAAGACCCCTTTAGGCTTTACCTGCTCATAAAACTCTTTGCTATTCTCCAATGACTCGAAGCAAGCAATGCCATTGAACAAAGCCAAGCTGGTATTCAAACAGGGATTCATACCTTTGTCCAACATTTCCAGGTAATAATTCTTGGCATCCCCAATGAAATTGGAATCAAGAGAAAGTTATGCGATGAGTACACTGTAAGTGCAGGAGCTTGGGGTGATCCCATAAGCTAACATATGCTCATACACCTTCAGAGCATCACTTGTGGTCTGGCTAAGAAGGATGACAATGAGAAAGACAGCCTCGTCAGGCAGTATGGCTGTCTCCAACAGAGGCTTAAAGAGCTTGGCTTCCTCATTGAGCCCCCTACTTACCAAAGCTTCATAAAAAGTAAATGCAGTTGAGCTCAGTGAGTCATAGTCCTCCGCCTCCGCCATCTGTCTGACTCTCTTTCTCTCGTTCTTGTCTTCAAAGGCTCTGATGACATCCTCAAACAAGTTCATCACATGTTCCTTAAGCATATCCATCTCACACATCAATGGTGAAGGATTAGCCATCTCCTCAGCCTCCTTCTGGAGCAACAGCATAAACCCCTTTGCTTTCACTTTCCCCACAAACACCCTGCGCTCCTCCTCAGCCTCACCCTTGTTCTCACCGTCAATACCATCCAACACAGCCTCATAAGTCTCCTCATTTGGCTGCACTCCCCTGTCCAACATCTCCACAAAGTATTTCTTAGCATAGCCAACGAAATTGGGGTTCTTCTTGAGGTCAGCAGCAGCAAGAGCCTTGATGATAATGCCATATGTGTAGGAATTCGGTTCCACCCCTGAAGCCGACATGTGCTTAAACACTCTAAGAGCGTCCTTGATCCTGTCTCCGGTGGCATTGATGTAGTACTCCATCACAGCAGTGTCAGTGACCACCCTGGGAACCTCATTGGTCTCCTCAACCTCGGCCGCAATCTCCAAGCCAACACTCACAAAGCCATCCCTCAACAAACCCTCCACCATCTTGATTGTATTTCTGCTCATAGCTTCCTCGGTAAACATCTTTCCCAGTACTTCTCGCAAGTCCTCCGGCGGCTGCTCCAGGTCATCGACTGCCGCAATCGATTTCAATCCAGCGACTTCCGCCAGTTGATTCCTCACTCACTCTAGTCTACTCCTAGCAATCAATAGCAGAAATCAAACACATAAAAAACCTTATACCTTTGAGACCTAGTCTAGCAAAGGAAAAAGGCCCAAATCAGTAAAGTTAGGGTTTCATATTTGCTTGAATCAAACAATAATTACTCAACCAGCTAATCTGTGACTATCTAGACCAACAAGCATGTGCTAGGGTTTACCAAAGGAGATGATAATGATGATGATGATCGTTCGATTTAGCTCATTCGCAGCAGAAATAGAAATCAAACAACACAAAAAGATGAGAAGCTACGAAGAATCGAGTACAGATTACAGAAGGGAAAGAGAGAGCCCCCAAATCAGTGAGGCTGAAGCTAAAGTTTGATTTCTATTTGAGACAAACAGCAATAATAGCAAAGCTACTGTGTAAATATAGAGCGATAATGAGAAGAGAAGAAGACGAAGGAAGGTTACCTTTCGGTGACGATCGGCGGCGGCGGCGAGAGTTCTCGACGTTGTTGGTTTCAAGGTGAAGAGCCGTTGTGAGGAGAGAAGAGTAGAATTGTTGTAGACTTGTAGTGTAGACGACAAAGGGATGGTTTAGACCGGAAAGGAAAATATAAATTCAAAATGATTTTAATTATTTGATTTTGTGGTCAAAGACCCGAAGACTCGCGCCCTAATTGAGTAATTGGCTCCTTTACCGTTAATTAACGGAGTCACGGTTTTTTTCATAATCGGCTCATTTACTGTTAATTAGGGATGTGTTAATAAAATTAATCTAAAAATAAAGTTGTAACAAAAAAACAAATAAAAAGAAAAAGAATGGAGGCAAGAAGTCCCAAGAAAACAAGTAAAAAATAGAACGACTGGTACATGACCAATGCAACACCGATGAAAGACTAATCCCTACGTTAAGTATCCGGTCAAGTCATCGGAAAGTATAGCACCAAGTCACATCGGATGGGCAGTACTTGACCAAACCTGAAGTTTTTCTCGGTTATCCACGCCCTCACTATTTTTTTTTTTTTTTGATGAAGGATGTCAGACTTTATAACCAAGCAAATTCAAGGAATGCAAAGTCCAGAATCTACAACAACAAAGGATACATTGGACCAACAAAGGGACTACTCCTGCCTACTAGTGAATGCATAAGCTGCCAACAAGCAAGCAGCTGATGACAGCTCTACTAGCTTCCCTTTTGACAAGAAGGGAAACGAATACAGCCGTACAGGGAACAAGTGCCAAAGCTTTAATGCCACCGTCGAACTCTAATTCTGGAAAAAAGTTGGCGGTCTCCACTCTCCACAAAAGCGACCCGAAACTGAAGTTATAGAACTACATGGCTGAGGGAGCTGATGCTGTAATTCGGTATTAATCAGTTTCAAATATCACTGGTTGAAGAGAGTGTTCAACTATCTATTTAAGAGCTCCTTTAGTAATTCATAGTGATCTGGTGATCATATATATAACTCGATTCCAACCTCAAACTCTCAAAGACCAACCCCAAAGAAGACACGCATTAGGAATTTGATCGAAAATAACTTAAGGATTGAATAGGAAAGCTTGTCTTGCCAATCGAAAAATGTTTTAGACTACAAGTTTATCCCTATTGATCTGCTGCTTATTGAAAAGTGCTAAAAATGAACTGCAGAAGACTGAAATGTATACATAAGATGGACATATCCAACGAACACATGAAGTGAAATCCTTCACAGTATGAAACGTTTCCAAAGATAAAACAAAACAAAACAAAAGGATCGGATAGAACTCGTACACAATTCAGTAAGTACCATCGACCATGTAATATTGACACGCTTTGATCGACTCTGGTAATTTCCTTAGCTTCTTGCGATATTGGATCATATAGGACCAATGTTTTGAACTCTTTATTCTCATCCAGCCTTGTAATATAAGCTCCATCTTTTGTAAACCTCAATGGCCATTCCATACGTCCATATACACTGGCGGAACTAAGAAGAGACCAAAGGGTGCCATGGCACCCCCCACTTCTATGTTGACACATTTGAAACTATTACCAATCTTAATCAACTTTGTTGGAAACAATGGAAATTTTTAGGTGTGGCACCCCCAAACTTAGTTGTTAATGTGTTTGGCCCCCCCGATTTCTCAAATTCTAGTTCCGCCACTGTCCATATATAGGCATAGAGTGGTATACAAATCGTGCGAATCATCTTCCATGTATCCAGTCCCATAACCCAGATATCACAGCAAGCAACATGAGGATGATCTCCATCTTGTCTCATGTGTATCACAGAAAGGGAATTCTCAAACACTTGGATCGCGGAATCACATCCGAGTGATCCAACTACCTCCTCACGAAGTTCTATGCTGTTAAAAACCTCATTGTCCATATCAAAAGAGAGTATGAAATATCTTGCAGAGTTCAACTTCAACCCTTACCTTCCAGTACACAGCTCCATGCACATGTATCGCACAGAGGGTAAGGTATATAGAGTCCAATAATGAAATGGGGAGAAATACAGCAAGGACTCCAAGGTCTCTCCATGAATTCAACCTAAGGGAGTCGAGTAATCCTCACAACTTTATAGTCGTTTTTCTGAAGGTGAAATCCAAACCCGACACAGACAAAAGCCGGACAAGTAATTAGGTAGTCCTTATAAGATTTGTCAAGACCTTGTGGAAGTCTCTTAATTTTTCTGATTGATGGATTCCATAGATAAAGCTCAGAAGTTGCACAGATGAGCAGCAATCCATTGCACGAAGAATAGACAGAGAAATTATTGGAAACGAAATCCATCTCGCAACTTGGAAGATCTAAGTTCATATGCTTCGTAAATGTTGTTGCACAATACAGTGAATACAGTGGCTTTCTACTGCCAGTGATCTTGACAAGTATATAGTCAGAAGAACTATGAAGATGGGTGTTTATGAAATTTGGACTGCTGATCAATGAGTTCTAAGACTTTTTTGGAACGGTGTCCCGTTTTAAAATTAAAATCATGAATATAATATAAAATTAAATTCAGTTTAACCCATTGTGGTTTAGAGGTGAATTCATGTTAATCCCTAAACTTTCAATTTCATCAGATTACCCCCCAAGCTCTTATTTTTCTGTCTGCCGTCTCCTATCACTCATGCTCCGTCCAATTGGGACGTTGAAAGTTGATGATGTGTAATGACGTTTTGGGGGTTGAGAAGCTAAATTATAAGAAAAACAAGAGCTCATGGGGTAATCTGATGAAAATGAAAGTTTAAAAACTAACATGAATTCACCTCTAAACCACAATAAGATAAACTGAATTTAATTATATAATATATATTTATACTCGAACCGGTAAGGGTTTAGGTGATATTAGCTTCTTTAATGCAAAAAGAAGGAACAGTTATGTGCCCCCAAATACAAGGGAGAAAAATAAAAGAAGATTAATTACTGTTAAATTCTGACCCTCCTAGTTTAGTTTTATGGCTACGTCACTGAGTGTGGTGCTCCTAATTTTGCTCACATTTATGTCAAATTTTCACATCTTCATCATTCAGTGTCTAAAACATAGTATGTAGATCATTCCTGTAATGTTTCATCCAATTTGGAGATCATTTGAGCTTTTGTAATTGTGATTTACACGAACAGTTCCGTTTGAACAGATTTTGTTCAGTTGATTCATTTAATCTAATTCGATACTCAAATGATCTCCAAATTGGATGAAACTTTACAGGAATGATCTACACACTATGTTCTGGACACTAAAAAGTGGAGATGTGAAATTGTGACTTAAAAGTGAGCGAAATAAGGAGCACCACACTTTAATTTGAAAGCGGTGTCCCTCTATCGAAGGGAACTGTATATATAGTCCTGTTCAGAAGCGGATGGATCATCTTCAGGCCTCGATCAAGCATCCATGGCGGCTCTGTTGTTGTCGGATGAGACTTTGGACATGCCGGACTACATCACAATCAAGGTGAATGGCTCAGGTGATCGAAGTTGCAAGTCTCCACGGCGAGCTCACCGGAGACCTCAAGAACCATCAACATTGACTTCAAACTCTTCAATCACAAGTCCAACAGCAAGGAAATACTCCACATCGATGCCTGGTTCGGCGCCGACAACAACAAAGCCACCAACAATGCTTGATCATGACCTTTGAGGATGAACTTCCACACTTTTACACTTTTGCGGACGTCCGCTTCTGATTCGGACTATATATATATATAGGCTGGATATGAAGCGCACGTTCGTAAGTGCGCACGGAGCTCCGTTCGCCACCGTCCGGCGCCGACGACGACGCGCCTCCACCCCAGCGGACTCTAGCAGTGTCCCCGATCACTTGCCCTCCCCGGCGAGTACGCCGAATTCCAGTTTCTCGGCGAGATCACCCAAAACTTCAAATAAAATCGGAAACTGGAATTCGGCTGCCTCGTCGGGGAGAGAAAGTGATCAGGGACGCTGTTAGAGTCTGCTGGGGTGGAGGCGCGCCGTCGTCGGCACCGGAGGGTGGTGAACGGAGCTTCGTGCACACTACGGACGTGCGCTCCATATCCTTTCCGTAGATATATATATATATATATATATATATATATATACACGGAGCTGGCATTCGTACGGCTCTTAAAGTGCGGACGTCCCTCCGTTCGCCACCGTACGGCACCGGCGAGGGCACGCCTCCACCCCAGCGAACTCCAGCAGCGTCCCTGACCACTTTCTATCCCAGGCATTTTCGTCGAATTCCAGTTTTCCGGCCAGATCGACTTTGTTTGAAGTTTTGGGTGATCTGACAGAAAAACTGAAATTCGGCGGACTCGAGGACGCTGCTGGAGTCCGCTAGGGTGGTGGTGCGCCGTCGTCGGCGCCGTTCGGTGGCGAACGGAGAGACGTCCGCACTTTAAGCCGAGTGCGGACGTTTGCACTTTAAGCCGAGTGCGGACGTCCGCTTTGGAACGTTTCTGTGTGTGTATAATCCTAGACTGACATTTCCAAAATATGATATGTGGCATTAACAACTTCAGTAACAAACGACCCTTGAATACATGCTTAATTAATTTAATAGGAAAGCTTGTATCGATCTGCTGCTTATTGAAAAGTGCCAAAGCCTCATTTCATTCTGAGTTGCTTACAGTCAAACAATGGCTAGCTTTTATTCTTAATCTGAGAAAGATAATATACTTTGCGAAAAATGCACTGCAGAAGACTGGATATATAAGTAATTATCCAACGAACACATGAAGTGAAATTCTTCACAGTATGAAAGGTTACAAAGATAAAACAAAACAAAAACAAAACAAAAACAAACTCCTACATAATTCAATTCAATGAAGTAAAACTAGACTCTCTTTATAAGTACCGACCACATTGCAATATTCACGCCCTTCAACTCTGGTAATTTCCTTAGCCTCTTGCGATATAGGATCATATAGGACCAAAGTTCTATTTTCATCCAGCCTTGCAATACAAGCTCCATCTTTTGTAAAGCTCAATGGCCAGGCATTGAGCGGTAGAAAAATCGTGGGCATCATATTCCAGGTATCCTGTCCCATAACCTAGATATCACAGCAACTAACATGATGATGATTCCCATCTTGTCTCATTTGTATCACAGAAAGGGAATTCTCAAACACACGGATTGCAGAATCTCGATCAACTCCGACTACCTTCTCAGGAAGTTCTCTGCTGCTAAAAACCTCATTGTCCATATCAAAAGAGAGTATGCAATATCTTGCAGAGTCTTTCACCCTTACCTTCCAGTACACAACTCCATTCACATGTAAAGCACCTGTGGTTAGGTATCTAGAGTCGATAGGAATGGGGAGAACTGCAGCAACGTCTCTCCATGAATTCAACTTAAGGGAGTAGACCTCAGTTTTGTACATACCTTTCTGGAGTCGAATAACCCTTACAACTTTATAGTCGTTTTTCTGATGGTGAAATCCAAACCCGACACAGACAATAGCCGGACAAGTAATGAAGTCCTTATAAAGACCTTGTGGAAGTCTCTGGATTTTTCTGATTGATGGATTCCATATATACAGCCCAGAAGTAGCACAAAACCTACAGATGAGCAGCAATCCATTGCACGTAAAATAGACAAAGAAACCATTGGAAACGAAATTCATCTCGCAACTTCGAAGATCTAGGTCCATATGCTTCGTAAATGTTTTTGCACAATACAGTGACAACAGTGACTTTGTACTGCCAATCAGCCAAGTGTTGACATGTATATAGTCAGAAGAAGTATCAAGATGGGTGTTTATGAAATTTGGACTGCGGATCAATGAGTTCCAAGACTTGCAGACACATTTGAATCTCAGTAAAGATCTCACTGGTAATCTTGTGAGTATTTCAAACATAATTTGGTCGGGTATGAATTCCAACAATTGTGCATCCCTTTGTGTGCCTTGCTCCATAGTTGACATGATACTCCCGAAAAATCTATATATGTAGAACACAACTGCAAATCAATTAACTCACCTTAAGAGAAGTTCATGAATTGAAGCACATTCGAATTCTTTGCTGCTGTCAATGGAGGATCAGTCGGCACATCGGGACATATATTTCAAAAAGAGGAGAGTAGAATTCTAGGACAGGAAGATATGAGAATTCTATTAGAACGTAGAGGGCAAGGTGAGATATGGTTCCCAAACGATGACGGAAAACCAAACCCTAGCTAGGTCAAGGAAGCTATCTTGTAATTTTCATCCAAAACAAAACCCTAGATTTTGTTATTGATAACAAAGATCGACCCATATATATCGACTAATTCTCCCAAACTACTGGCAAGCTGTTTCACATGCATATATTTATAGAAATAAATAAAAACCTTAATTAAAAAAAAACAAACAAAAAAACCTAGATGATAAGTTAAGAGTCCTATGACTCCTATCTAACTCCTAAAACAAAATTTGCTTCTATTTCCTTCGCTCTGTCTTGAGGGAAGCCAACTTCCTCGTTATAGGGCAAGCTGAGATTGGTCACTCCATCCCTGATCATGCCCGAACCTGAGATTTTTAGGCCTAAGTCGAACTCTCCAAGTTGGGCCCTCAAATTAGTGTATGTTCATTTTTTTTATTAATTTTTTTTTGTGTAAGGATTTCATAAACTAAACACTCAAAATCTAAAGACGAACAACATATACTATCCGAAAATATATATAATATTATCAAATTATAAACTGAAAATTTATTATACTAACACAAATTTGATTGGCGGTGATCTGCGGGATATCGTACAAGTACTCGAGGCATGAGCTCAAGGGTTGCATCAATGACGCCAAATGCATGAAGTACCTCCTCATCAACAAGTTCAAGTTTCCAGAAGATTCCATTGTTATGCTCACTGGTATGGATCATCATGTTCCACATTGCTTGTTTGTTATATATAATTGTTATACTTTAAGTGTTATATTATTCTCTTTTAGATAATTAAGGTTGCGAATAGTTTTCTTGTGTAGAAAGTTTAGATGAGAAATGCAGTTGGAAATTTGATTGTTTAGTTTTCGGAGAACAGATAGAGTGAGATGAATTTTGGGTAAGCTAATTAGGAATGCCTAAATCTAGCTGACTGAGGGTTATGATGGCTTGATTTAAGCATCATTTTACAGTTTTACGTCGACTTTGAAGAAAATTAGAAGGCACCAGGTGATGGAAGTTTAACAGTTACATCTTCCGGCATGGTAGATGAACAAGTCAGTAATCAGTAATTAGCCTGAGAGACGGTGTGGCATATGAAATTTTGTTGGTGATGATATGTTTTGCCTGACTTGATGATTAGATCGCGAATGGGGGTTTATTTAGGCTTTTGGGAGTCTTTTATGAATTTCACATGCTGTGCTTTTCACTTGATAGGAACCTTATACTTGAGGGTGGTTGGGTGGATCTGGAAACTTTATTTGTGAGCAATATGTAAATTCCATAGAAACTGTAAGGCCGCAGTTGTATCTGGGTCTGGGGCACTTCTACTCCCTTTTGAGGGGAATGGTCATTTCATGAACAAGACAAGGGAATGATTAATTGTTGCGTGCTATCGCAACAAATTATATATGGCTTATTGCTCCCTTGGAAGGTAACGAATAGAAAAACAAGGGCCGGCCTAGTTTAAGTTGAGTCTAGTAGGCACACTGCTTCAGTACTTATCAGGATGATATTGCATCCACGGGTTATTGTCATTTCTAGTTTGCAAGTACTTTAATCATGATAATCAATTTTGTCTTGTTCTTCAATCTTTTCATCCTCAGAGCCAGGGGTTGACAAAAATGGTTATCTTTCTTTCAAAATATGCCTTCCACCTCGAAACAGAGAAGCTTCTTAATAACCTCTTTTACTAGTATAAAATTTTCCTTTCCTGGTAACCAAATGACACAGGAAAATTATATATCCATCTCAAAGAAAATGCTTGCAAATCATTTGCCAAATATGAAGCAAAAGTAAATAGCCTTTGGTGAATTGTAGGTTGTGTTCTTATTTGCTTTGTATATTTTTAATTCTTTACATATTTTGTATTGCAGAAGAAGAAACTCACCCAGCTAAGATTCCAAATAAATACAACATCAGAATGGCATTACATTGGCTTGTACAAGGATGTCAACCAGGTGACTCCCTTCTGTTTCACTACTCTGGTCATGGTTCACGGCAGAGGGATTATCATGGGGATGAAGTCGATGGATATGATGAAACTCTTTGCCCCCTTGACTTTGAAACCCAGGGTATGATTGTTGATGATGAGATAAATGCAGCAATTGTTAGGCCCATTCCACATGGGGTCAAGCTTCATGCAATTATAGATTCTTGTCATAGTGGCACCGTACTGGATTTGCCATTCCTTTGCAGAATGGACAGGTTAGTGGAAGTATTTTGAAGTTATGCATGTCTTGCTTCATTCTATGTCTACCTACTTGAATACTCCTTGTCTAAAATATGGTTGCTATATGTGGATATACTTGTTGATTCAGGGGTGGAAAATATGTATGGGAGGATCACCGCCCTCGATCCGGCGTATGGAAAGGAACAAGTGGTGGAGAAGTTATATCTATCAGTGGTTGTGATGACAATCAAACCTCTGCTGATACATCAGTAAGAGCAAGTCCAACAGGTTCCTTATATTTTCTACATAATAGGGAAGCAAAACTCAAAATCTCTAAAAATTTTGTATACCAAATCCAACAGTTTCCCTATTTTAAAGATTCAAATATTTATTACAACAACAATCCTCATTTATTACAATATAATAATAAGTATAAAAATATAAAAGTTTATTTTTTAAAATAAATTATGTTTTCTTTCATCTTTTTGAGCCTTGAAGAGTGTGCAACATTCAATTCTTCTTTCCCTAAATATTTTTAGGGAATCTGTAAATATAGGGAAGCAAAGCTTCTCTTTCATCTCTTTCCCTATTTTAGGGAATGAGATAGGGAAACTGTTGGAGTGGAAAATGACCCCATATTCCCTAAAATAGAGAAAATCAAAGAATTTAAGGAATCTGTTGGACTTGCTCTAAGTTTTGACAAGAGAAAAGATCTTTCGAGTTCAGTAATATTTACAGCTTCAATTTCCGCAACATCTGATTATTCTTTTTGGGGGTACAGGCTCTATCCAAGATCACGTCAACAGGTGCCATGACTTTCTGCTTCATCCAAGCCATCGAGCAAGGACACGCAGCCACATATGGGAGCATACTAAATGCTATGCGAAATACCATTCGAAATACGGGTTCTGGTGGTGGTGGTCCTGGCAGTGCTGTTGCGTCTCTCCTTGGTGGTAGTAGTGGTGCTGTTACATCGCTTGTCGGCATGCTTCTAACAGGCGGAAGTGTTGGTGGTGGTGGGCTAAAACAGGTATTGGCTTGCACGACATTCTCTGTATTGGTACTGAAGTTTAATGATAGTCATTGTTATACCGGTGTGCATTTTATATGAAAACAATTGAGTGTCATTAATTTATAAGCATCCTGTTAAATTTAATCCTCATATATTTATGTTTCTTAACAATTGCAATTTCTTGTCATTGATGTGCCATTTTGTTTTGCCTGTTGCAGGAGCCTCAATTAACTGCCTGCGAGTCATTCGATGTGTACACAAAACCTTTCGCCCTATGATATTTTATGTCTACACAGATCAACAGTTCATTACTTCTCTTGAATGTATTTTAGGGTTTAGATAATTGTGAAACGAGTCGTGATGAGTAATAATATTTTTTCACATTCTTTCATGTCTATTATTGATCGGGATTACTCCTGTTTGTACAGCTCCGCATCTTTGGTACGACTCTCCTTTGTTCCATAAGCTGTTTTCGGTGAAACGGAACATGATCCCTCGCATATGGCAATTGTGAATTTACTTGATACTTCTTCTGGTCTTAACAAAATGATGAAGTAGCTAAAGAGAATTGATGCTTATATAATGCAGGGCTTGAATGCCTGAACATCCATGAAAACATAAATCACTGTTTTACTTACAAATGAATGATTCATAACCAATTCATAGCTGGAAAATAAACAAAGTTTAGTTGCAAGTAAATTGAGGAACATTATTGCAAACATCAACATGACATCGACTGCAAATTCAGAACACCAGTCAAGTACCCATGAAAGCAACACGAAGATTTTAAAATGATGCTCAATTGAACCTTCCATAACTGCACTGCAGTAATATTTATAATAACATTGAAACATGGAGAATGATAACTACAAAACCCCATACATAAATTTCCCACCACCCACCTGGGAAAATATTTTTTGCAAATTCATTACGCACCCTAAGAGCACTGCCCATGAATTTTTTTTCTTTCCTACCACAAGATTACAATGAGCATCACTATGTCTAAAGAAATTTCTCTAGCATCCTTGACTGGAGAGGATCTGGAGGCCGGAAATTCTCCAACCGCAAGTTGGAGGACGTACAAATCTCATTAAGAACACTCTCTCCTTTTTCTGATTGGATAATCTCCAAGATATTTCCAAGGACATTGCCTGCAAGCCCTGCTTCCAAAAGACTTCCTGGCTCCTCTCCACCTTCACGTATTAACTGCCCAATCTGATTCAAGGAAACTACATTTTCTAAAATGGCTCTGGCAAATATCCGGGCAAGAAACTCTGGTGCTCTAGGGGCATCATTCACGGCATCCTCCAAGGTGGAGAGAGTAGCTTCAAACCTGGACAAGAAGAAAGAGTTGAATAAAAGAAAAAAACCTCACAATAAATAATGCCATACGGTTTATTTCATGAAAAAGTAATCTTGTTCAGCCCATGAAAAAAGAAAGTAAAAAGGGTAGTTTACCCTACCCTTTGATGAGATGGGACTGACTCAAAGTTCCATCCTGGGACTTGGTAAGATTAATTAGAAGCTTTGTGAAGAGATCTCTTTCTCCGTCCTTCCTCTCAAAAGAGTCTGTGACCCAAAGACATATCATTGTCGGATGGAAGCTTGGTGAGTTCAAGTCTTTGATGCATAGAGCAACTTCCTTCTCGTCTCGGGCGCTACAACATGAGACCAAAAAACCACTTATTAAGAATGAGCATATAGGAAGCACTACACATCAACTAGCTCAAGTGACCCGAAGAGGTAAACAAGACTTAATAAAGCCCATTGCTTCTGCACGTCTTCCCACATTTATGCAAATATAATAATAATAATAACAACAACAACAACTACTACTACTTTTTTGCACGATAAATGATAATAATAACTTTAAAAATACATACATATGAGCAGGGATATATATGCAGTTCATGAATCAGCCTTAAGCAAAAGACAAAACGGTTGAAACTCCTACTTTTTATTCATGTTCATCAATCAATACACAGAGAAATGCTGAGCGACGCTGTTTTAAATTACTAATGTACTCAAATGAAACTCTTCATGAATCCAACAAACAAGGAATGTGTTGCATTAATTAACAATAAAATAGTATTGATACACAAAATAAAGGTACATAAAAAAAAACAATAGTATTTTATTCTCTTTCAACATATAAACCTTTCAGGGGTTAGATTGCACTGTAAGTGCTACAAAGATCCAAATTTCATTATTTCAAGATTTTCAAATTGTGGAAAGAAGCCAAATCCAAAGAGACATTGCATCAACACTCTATAGTCTACGAAGGGAAGTACGCTGTTCAACTGTTACCGTGAGAATTAAGGCATGACAAACTGCATATCAAGTTACAGACGAGTTGGTTATGAAGAGAATTTTCAGAGTAGATAGAAATCATAGCTCTACGCATACACTTATGCTAGTTCTCTTGTTCCCTCATTTAGCATTGGTTTTGGCCAACAGAAAATGATTAACATGAGACTCTCATCCTAGCTTCCCTCATCACATGTTACTCGAGCTAAGGCTGATGGACCCTGTACTATAATCCATATCTAATATTTGAGAGTAACACATGTTGTGACTATTAGGCAGGCTAAATGTTATGGATGGTAATTCTGGTGATGTGACAATCAACAATTGTCCATGTGGTAAAATAAGTGTAATAACACCCTGTGGTTTGTAGACTGCACTAATTCTTCAAATCTCTTCACAAAACAGAATTAATGCTGCTCCTAATAGAACCAAGGTACATTAGGTTATTTGAATTATCAGCATAACATATGACAATTCCTTGGAGAAACAAATGAAGAGTTTCAGCGCTTTGAAAAGAGTTAACAAAGATTGCAACCAGAAGAAAATTAAACCACAGGGGCAACTAAGCCTTATACTTTTAGCCTATTCACGGAAGACAAACAACAACCAAAAGAAAAGGAAGGTTGTGTATCTACACTACCTTGACTAATATTTATTCATTTAGTTATGCAGTTGCTTTCCTTTCTATTTGTTAACCTATCTCAATAACAAATGCATTAGTTGCACCCAAAACAAAAAGTCTACAAGACAATTCTCTGGTTACTGTTAATTGTGTTCATACAAATAGATTCAACACTTCAAGAAATAGAAGTTGCCCAACCATGGTCCCAAACATGGCACAAATGCGTATATCTCTTCCACTAAAAAAGAATGATTTCTAGCACCTAAGCACCATCGGATTAGATTTAGCACCTGATGACCAGAAAGCAATGCAACTAAATTAAAACAGTGAACGCATGCAAGGGATGAGAATATACCTGTAAAATTCCTTAATTGCTCCCAACGACTTATCTCTAAGAAATTCTTCCGACGTATCTGAAGGCACATTTTGTGTTAAAGCTGCCCCGTGTGAGCGAGTAGGCGGTGCAGTAAGAGATCTATCGAAACTACGATCTGAACTCCGTGGATCCCTCCCACCAAAACTTATATTACGCTCTGGTCCACTTGACTGATCATAAGCAGCAGGACCTCCAAATCTATCAGGCACAATTCTCGGTATTAAATCCTCCCTGGGGTTGTAAGTTGCCCGCTCTGAGTGGGAACTGAAACCATTCAAACCAGATGTCATCCTCCTGGAGTCTCCAGGGTTATGAGATAACTCAGGGAGTGGAGCAGCCGACATCGATGGTGGTCCTCTGACAGACATTCCTCTGGCAAGACCACCCTGGGGACCCAAAGTAATGGACTCATCACCCATGGGTCTTTGTGTCAAGGGAACTGGGGTCCTACCCTCATAAGAATGTCTTTCATCTACACGGACATCTGCACGGGCGTCCTGACTGCCAAAACCACGAGCTGGGGAGGGCATCCCACGGAACCCACCCATTTGTGCATTTGATGGAGATAACACAGTCGACCCTCTAGGACTAAATTCCATGGGAGGCCCCCTTCTCGCTGATGGATTCATTCCTGGACCACGGCTCAGCCTACTAGCTTGTGCCTGTCGTTCTTGCGCAGCATCTCTGTGCACTTCCTCAATCTTTTTTGGTCCTTCAACTTTCCTCCTCTGCTGCCATCTGTTCTTTCGCAAGTCTATGGTATCTTTCAACATAAACCTGACCCTAGATGATAAATTCTTATTATTCGATAAACTTTTCACCCTCTCAAAATATGCATCCATGTGCTCCTTGGCTTTCAGATGATCAATCATCTCCCCAATTGTGCTCATTAGTTTGCACAAAGCTTCAATATCTTCCTCATCTGGAGTCTGCTGCTGACCTAACAACTTATTAATGCATGAGTGCATTATTCTCTCAGTCAACATTTTCTTCTTGTATAACTCCCCAATTAATCTAATATTACCCAACATTCGTCTCCGTGCTTTAATTCTTTTCTCTTCTCTTTCTTCTTCAGATTGTTTCACCTCACCCTCCTCATCAGCCTTATTGGCTTCCTCTTGTTCTCTTTCTCCCCTCTCAAATTCCTCCTGACACTTATTCAAAAGCAACCTCTTAAAGGTTATCTTTTCATTGTCTTCACTGAAATCAGGCAACTCTGCGGCAAGATAAAAGCAGAAGTTCGCATACATCTCACAGAAAGTAGGCTCCATTAGAGCCTTATCAAAGATTTGTGAGATTACACCTGTCAATGTGTTGGCATTATCAATATTTACAGCTTTTACTTGCTCAAACAGTTTTTCAAAATTCTGGGGAGTCAGCTTGTTTAATATTGCCTTCAACTGCCTTTGCTTGGCCTGTTCTTCATCACTCACTTTACCGACTTCATACTTCCTCTCAGCTTTGTGCATCATCTGTAATGGAGTCTGTGGTGAAGGCATCAAACCCTTTGGTTGAAAGTTTGTAGCTCGCTGCCACCTGTCAGCATCAGGGTTATTTCTTTGCATCCCTCCCTGTGAACCTGCAATTGGCCCAGGTAGGATCCCTCTAACATGCTGAGCTTGTCCCCGTGGACCTGGACTCCTCAAAACACCATAATTTACTCCTCCTTGGACAGGTCGGAAATTGGCATTACCACCTTTGTTCCACCTATCATCTTCAATCATTCCACTCCCACGTCGGTCAATTCTTCCTCCCCCTGGCCTGTCAATAATCCTTCCAGGACTTGGGATTGAATCATAATCGACAGAAGCAGAAGCATTTACATTGGCATTCAAAATTTCTGATATATCAGACGTAATCTCAAAACCCTCTGGTAGGTCAAGAAACTGCATAGAGAACTTCAGAAGAAAATCTCTGGAATACTTCTTGGCCCCATATCCACTCCCATCTAAGTCACCATGGGCCTGTTCTCCACTATTTGAGGGATCCAGTTTGGGAGTAGAGATGTCAGCAGCATCTTCCCAGTCATCTGGCTCAGCTTTACTCGGTGCAACTTCATCTATGACAGCAGCAACTTGCTGAGTAGAATCAGCAGCTTCCTGCTTTGACAATATGCTAGTAGAAGTGCTCTCACTGCTTTCAGATGATGCTACATCTTTCTTGTCTGCAGGGTCCTTATAAGCCCCATATAGATCAGAGGTTCCCCCAGCAGCATCAGCCTTAGAAAGAATTTCTTTTCTTTTCTTCTTCGCCTTTGAAAAAGAACTCTTAGTTCTAATCAGTTCGGGGAGGGGTTTATCCTTCGAACCCGACACTGTAATTGAATCACCGCCACTACCAATATACTCAACACTTCCCCCACCACTAGTAATATCCACACTTTCCCCTTCATGCTTTGAAGTAGTACCTGACAGATCTGTGGATTGAAAAGCAGCAGAGGGCAGATCTGGTCTACTAAGTTCTGCGGAAGCAACTTCAATATTACCCACGCTATCACTTCTTCTTGAAGAGGCATTTATCGCATCTAATTCTGAATTGCAACTGAGATGGTGATCTTTGACTCCTGCAGTTTCAGAAGTTCCAAAAACATTGCCTTTGGCAGTTTCCTTTCCGACAGAGTGCTCTGCTGCTTTGTTAGCAGATTCCATACTTTCCACAGAGGTAGATTCTGAAGAAATACTAGGACTAATAGCTTCCTGTTTGTATCCTTCAGACAAACTTCCTTCCGACTGGTTATCTGCTCCAACCAATTCTTGTTTTCCTTGTTCATCCAGCAACGAAGAGTTTCGTTTTTGACTATGATGAACAACATCAGAAGAGGAGATGGCACCTTCTCGAACTGTTTCAGTCTTTGAGTCGGAAACATTTGTAGTGTCCGAACTAACATTTGATGATGATACCCTGACTGATTCTGACACAGACCCAATGCTTTCTGAGACAGGAACTGTATTACCCTCTTTAGGTTGAGAAACACCAATACTAGAAGATACAGCATGTTCCTGAGAAGGAACGCTTGATGTAGCGCTGGATTGCTCAAGAAGCTGTCGACGTGCAAGCAGACAAAAAAAATTTCAACAGTTAATATTTAAAGTATTCTTGTCAAAACCATCAAAATTAAAAGACCCAGACAGAAAGTGATCTTCCCCACCAAGTATTAAAAGAAAAGTACCTGATGCTGTGGTTGAGTACTCCCTTTCTTGGCTGGTTTCTTCTGCTGATCTTTAATTGAGTTTGACCGACTAAGGGATTCCTTTTTTCTGGCTTCAGTGACATTTACAACTGGTACAGACTCTTCTGCTGAGGCAACTATAGAGGATAAAGAACTTGAAATGTGGCCTTCAACAGAAGGAGCAGCTGGCACAGCTGCAGATACTTTTGCCACAACTGGCAATGATTTGTTAATTGATGGGTCACTGCCAGGAAACCTTTGAGCATGAGATGATATCACTTCTCCAGCTGGCCTTGATGTCTTTGAAAATTCATTTTTTTCAACAGAAGCTGCACTGTTTGCCAATGAGTCAACAGCTGGTTTAACAGTAACAGGAATAGCTGTGGATGGAACAGAGGCAATTTTACTATGTACATCCCGTGCATGATCCAGGGTAGGTGGGTGAGCTGACGGATTCATGAAAGGTATACTTTGGGGTGGACCCTGGCTCACTGGATAGCTAAATCGTGGTGCTTGTGAATTGGGTGGCATGTGACTACTTGTTAAAGGATGTGAATTCGGAGATGGAAAAAACAGGCTCGGATTGTAAGAATTGTAATAGCTTGTGGGATGAGAACCGGCAAATGAAGGCATGGGCTGAGATTGAGAAACATTAGGATGAGTCCTGGTGGCTGATGAGCCACCATCTTGATATGAATCTGCCCGTTTATCAAGCCTTAACTCTTCATGTGTATCTGGATGGGTAATCTTGACAGGGGTTTTACGAGGGCCAGCAAACTTGCCACCTTGCTGTTGGGGGAACTGAGGACCTATGCCGATCCCCAAGTTGCCCAACTGAGGCAGCTGTGGACCCATTTGGGAGGTAAAACCCAGGTTCTGGCCCTGATGCATAATATTTGGAGGCTGCATGGGATGGGGTTGCAAACCTGAAACGAACACTGGCTGTTGTACTTGACTGCTACCTATGGGTAACGGAATTGGCATTGGCAATTGGAGTGAATTGGGAGGCATACCCTGAGATTGAATCTGCTGGTTGGGGCCACCAAACTGCAGAGAAACCTGTGTCTGGTGAAATGGCACTGCCATAGAGATACCAGGCATTGGAGGACCAGAAGGTTTCTGAGTTTGACTAGCAAGGGGTGCAGGTGACACTTGCACATCCTTTTTGGCCTTGGGTTGCAGATGAGTCTCCGCGGCACTAGATTGGTCGACAGAATGTTGATCTTTCCTAGGTAACTGCTGCTTAGGAACAGAAGTGGTTGGCAATGCCGGTGCAGGTCTAAAGGACTCATGCCGTGCCTGCATTTAACAATGACATAATCATTTTGCAGTTCAAAAAAGAACAAGAAAAAATGTAATAGAATTATAAGCTAAGACACAAATACCGCTTCAGTTACTCAGTGGCATTTAAGTAGCACATTGCGAAAATTGAACTACATTTGCAGGCAATCACACGTAATGCATAACATAACATAATAAAATAAAAACACTTTAATATTTCTTGCAAGGGATAAGAGTAATGCACTAAATCATCTTTATGTCATAAAGTTTCATGTGAAATTGAACCAAAAGATGTGAGCTTAGAAGAGATGGGTGACCTGATCGCGCTTCTGCTCATCCAAATTTGGGGGAGCTGAGCTAGTTCGAGCAGGAATCTATACGCACAAAAGAACATTCAGAGTTTATAAAACGCAGATTCAATTCTTCACCACTAATACATAGGAAACAATAGATTGGCGTCAAGTGCCCAAAATAATATTACCTGCATCCCATTCATCAGACCAGGACTTATGGACCCAAACTGAAACGAAAATCCCTTGGACGCATCCCCTGGGGCTGAACCATTGAAATTGAAGATTAAGAACAGTATCAGCTGCATCCTACCAATATTTCATCTTTTTATAGGGTTCTTGTGTGAGTGTACTGTGGAGCGCATCATTATACTATTCATTTGATAAACTAATAATGAGATAATCTAAAACTTCCATGATCCCATTATTTGGAAAAAAAATAACTGACAATTTGTTAAGCGACCCCAAGTGATTTGATTTTCATGGTCCACAGTGTAAACTTACGTTTTACAGGAGTACTGGGCCCTCTTGTGTCAGAATTCACAGAGGCAGACTGAGAAGCTGGAGCCTTCGGAACAGCTCGAGGGCCTCTCTGTGCGACTGATGGTTCTGTTTGCTTGGGAGCTGTGTTTGTAACAGTTGGCTCCGTGGCTCCTATATCAGCACATAATAAAACAAAACTTCTCAGAAACAAAAAATCAAACCAAAGGGGAAAGCAATTTCAAAAAAATAACTAGCCAGACAAACTTATAATGCATTATCGTACAAACTCCCAGCCTGATAACAAAGTACACGGCTCGAATATTCTGACATCCATACCGTGATATTGCGGCTGTACATGGGTGCCATTCGGTACACCTCCCCGCGGTGTAGAAACAATTCCGGGATCTGAAGGATTTACAGGGGCTACATTCCCCCTGGATTGCCCTCCTTGTGCATTGTTATTAGTCTTCTTGAAGCTGCAAATTCATCGTACAAATTCCCAACAACATCAGTTACAACAACAAAAAACACATACACAAAACAAAAATTCGCAGTCGAAAAAAAAGCAATCAAATTATATTGTAGTCTTTTATCAAAGAAACAAAAACTAAAAATTTAAATAAAAGAGATCAAAAATTTAACAGAAACAAACCGTAGAGAGAGAAAAAAAGACCTGCGTTGGGAGGAGACGGAAGGGGCGGGGCCAGCGGCGCCGGCGCCCTTAGGGTAAACGGGTGAGTATCCCCTGTGCTGCTGATTGGAGGCCGCGGATCGTCCTGTTTTACGATACTGCGTCTCGTTCTTATCCGACCTTGATTGATTGAAGGACATAAATCCCTACCTTAAATTCCCTCTCAAAAATTTCAGACCTTTTTCGCAACAGATCCAACAACCAAAATCAATACAAACCCTAACGAAAACCGAATAAGCCGAGTGAAGAGAGAGCTGGATTATTAATAGTGTACCTGCGGACGAGGAGTGAGAGTGGAGGAATAAAATTAGGGTTTTAATGGGGAACCATGAGAGAATAGGAACGCCGAGAGTGATTGGGAAAAAGTTTAACAGAGAAAAGATGGGGGAGAGTTTTGGTAAGAGAGAGAGAGAGGAGGGGAGGGTTATTGTGGGTAACAACAGACTGACCCGTCAGGTGGTCAAAAGGTAGGTTTTTTAGGAGATCAAGACCCATTCGATGCTCTCCCCACTCTCTCATTTTTTACTCCCCCCTCTTTCCCGTAATTTTATTTTACACTCTTTCTCTTTATCTACCACATTTACCACATCAATTTCTTCTCTTTTTCAGAATTATATATTCATCGTTTCAGCTCAATTTGAAAGAATACGAGTGAAATGCGTTGTCTTTTGTCTCGCTCGACTCAGTAAGAAAGCATGCAATAAAATATAAAATAATCAATGAATTAGCGGAGAGTTGACACGATATCGTTTTGTTTTTTCTTTTATCAAATTTTCAAGTTGCTGTTGATTCGTGTAATTGTGTCAGATGGTGGGTTTGGTCAGGTTTGGATCTTTTCGCTCATTTTGAATTGTTGATAATAATGTTTGTACATTTATTACAGTTATAATGGGCACATTTCAAGAGCGTCTTCGTCACCAAATTAATTTCTTTTATTATTTTTAAAAATTATTTATGTATTATTTTTACTTAATTTCAAATAAAAATCATTGAAATGCATTTGTTTCTATCTCACTCGACTTCTCTAAGAAGGCTCACAAATAATTATAAAATAATCAATGAATCACTAGAGTTGACACAACATCTCTTGTTTTTTTTTTTTTTAAGTTTCCGTTGTTGTTGATCTGTGTAATTGTATCAAAGGTGGGTTGGTCAAATTTGGTCCCTTTCGCTTATTTTGATAATAACGTTTGATATGTTTATGACCGTTATAAGGGGGCCCATTTTGAGAGCATCTTCGTCAAAATATGTTTTACAGTCTATCTTTCCAATTAATAAATCAATTTCTTTCTATTTCAAAGTAATTTGTTTGTTATTTTTACTTAATTTTAATTAAAAACTATTGAAATGTGTTGTCTTTTATCTCACTCGGTTTCTATACGCAAAGAATTATATAATTGTAATACCCGACTATTAGAAAATAATAATAATATTAATAATAATGATAAAAATAAAAAATAATAATATAATAAATAAAGAATGTGGAAGAGACTAGAAGGGTCGGATAAAACCGATAAAAGGGAAGGAGAAAAAGGGAGTACGTGAACCTCCTGGAAGGGGATCACTCGCTCTTTTGGGGACTTCTATTCGAAAGAGAAAAGGGGTATTCAGTGACTCCTTGCTCTTACACCTGCTGATGTCGATCAACTGTTGATGGTGGAGGAAGGGGGAGGACCGAGGGTTCACAGGGGCGATGACCCAACTCTCGTCACCCCCACTTTCCGGCTCCACCTAGACGTCTTACCAACACCCATGGTTCCCCTTCGGTGGCGCGAAGCTGAGACAGTGCCTCACCTCTTCTGATAGCCAACGACGGCGGCAGATCGACGGTTGAAAGGTATCTAGCTTTGGGTCGGGTTTTCTGATCCAAGTCATTTCACGGCTTCGATTGAAGGCCGAAGCTCCAACTTGATGTTTACAATGTTTCTATAATTTATTTTTCTCTGAATGAGTTGTGGTGAGTGAGAATCGATTAGGTGTTTCCATCGAGTTTATGTGTTTTACTGGTGACCTTTGATTTCATCTCAGGTATTGAAAATAGTTTATTCTCCAAGCTCTACATACCTCTATTATTGTAATTGAGTTTAAATTGACAATTTGAAGGATTTAGATTATGGGGTAATATTGCTTTATCAGAACTTTGTTTATGAAGATGTTGTTGGGTTGAGTTATGACCGCATATGAGAACTGCATAGCATGCTTTTGATTCGGGAGTAATGGTTTGGCTTTGGCTGTGTGTTTTCGTAAATTTACAGAACATAAAATGAATTAGAAGATTACGTGACGTAAGTTTTAATTATAGTTTTGGTCTTTGATTGGATTAAGGCTGAACCAAATTAGATTATTTCTTGATTTAATTTGGGTCAGGCTGTTACAATAATAATCAATGTATTACCAAAGAGTTGACGGGACATGGCTTGTTTTTCTTTTTTAAAAGTTGTTTTTGTTGTTGTCGACTTGTGTAATTGTGTCAGAATGTGGGTGGTCAAGTTTGTATCCTTTCACTTAATTTTATATTACATCTGGTGCATTTATTACTGTTATAATGGATACATTTCCAAAGCATCTTCGTCAAAATATGTTTTACACTCTATAGTTCTAATTACCAAATCAATTCTTTTTTTCTTTCATATTATTTATGTATTTTTTCTACTAAATATATAAAAACTCTTGCTTCGTCTTCTCTGGAGTTGAGCAATCTGAAACCTAGCGTTTCAGTGAAGGAGGGCGGCAAGCAACCTTGGTTTCCACCTGTGCGTGGTGGTGTACGGCATCGCTGCCGCCGACAGGACGCAAAACAAGTCTTTGTTTGGGTATCCGAGGCTACCTAATGGCGGTGGTGAACCTGCTTTGTAGAAGAGCAAGGCAGACATCATGGCGGTGGTGTACACAGCGGACTGCGAGATAGGCTTCAAGCAGGGCGGTGATCTAAGACACAGACCGGCGACGGATTGGAAGTAGGTGAATAGATCCGGAAGGTCTCGAGCAACAGGCGGTTAGGGTTTTACTCCTATAGTACTATTATCTCCAGCGACTCCGAGTAGCGTCGCTTGGATCGACGTTCAACCAACGTTTTGAGGTGTAAGTACACAACCATGACTTGGAGGAGGGGAAAATCGCCAGATTGAAGCGGCGGTAAAGGCTCCTCTAGCGAGCCCGGCGTTGGACGACTATGGAGAGGAGAAAGGAGGAGAAGGTTGGGCCCTTTGGGCCTTAGGCCGCTTGGGCTGCACCATTGTGGCCTAAGTGGGCTGGGTCTTACGGTTTCTACCTTTTCTTCTTCTTTTCTTCATTGGGTTGGGCCTGCGTTTGGCTTATGGAGAAGTGGCCACATCTAACCTATATTCATGTCCAGTCAAAAGCTGGTTCGCTGGTCTATCGAGTGGAAACGTACGCCAATGGGTCTTACGAGTCAATACTCATCATGACGGTTGCTTTGTCTTGCGAATTGCGATCGTATAGGTTTAGAGGTTAATTTTATTTGATTTCTAGTATACATATCCACCTTTTTTAACATAGTTTTAATGTTGTTTTTCAATTTGTAGTTTGTGATTTTGGATTAAGTTGTACTTTGTGTGTGAGTAATCCTCGTTATTCTACGATCGTTATTGGATTTATGCCAAATGGAGTTATTCCAATTTTCTATAAATAAAAAAACCAAATAAAAACTACTGAAATGGGTTGTCTTTTATCTCACTCAATTTTTTTAAAGGTAAAATATTTCATTGATTATCTCACTCAACTTCTGTAAGAAGACTTATAAAGAATTATAAAATAATCAATGAATTATTAGACTGTTAACACACTACCAGAAAATGGGTCTTGGGCGACGAAACAAAAAAAACCGGGCGACGATTTTTTTTTTCGTCGCCTAAGAGGGAACTTAGGCGACGATTTTTTTTTTCGTCGCCCAAGGGAAAAAAATGGTCGCCTAAAGTCCAACTTTAGACGACGAAAATAAAATCGTCGCCTAAGAATACATTTCGTCGGCTAAGAGAGAAACTAGGGCGACGAAACAATATTTCGTCGCCTAAGATATTTATTTCGTCGCCTAAGTTTTTTATCCTTAGGCGACGAAACTGAGATATTTCGTCGCCCAAGATTTTTCATTCTTAGGCGACGAAACTCAAATATTTCGTCCCCCAAGATTCTTCTATATATTGTGAGGCGGGATAGAAGAATGAGAACTTTGAAAATTTTAAACATAAATTTCTCTAGTTCTTCAAATCGTTCGGTGTTGTGGAAATTTGTCCATACATAGTTTGTGGAGCTACTCCCAGGTACGTACATATATATGCATATATATATGCACATATATATATGTGCATATATATATATATATTGATTTTCAGTTTTATTTGAGTTGAATTAATGATATATATATATATATGCATAGAGTTTGTTCCAAGCTGAGTAAGGGGCCGTTTTGTCATAGATATGGTTCACAGGTTTGTTTAACTGGATCTCAAGATCACAAACTGACCACTCTTCTCGGTGAAGGGGTCGATAGGGGTTCGCCTCCGTGATCACAAACGAGTCCTGCCTGGTTCCTGTAGGGGGTTCGCCCTCCGTGACATTGACACTTGCCTTCTGAAACCACGGAATCCGCTCGAACTAGATATATATAATTAATAATTAGTATGTTGTATTACATTAATATATATATATATAAAAGATATGTTCATTAAATATTGATATATATATATGTGTTATTTTCAGGATATGGATAAGAGTTGGATTTCTCTTCCAAGATATCACAGAAAATATGCTGAAGGAGTTTGGGATTTTATGCAATATGCGCAGGGCAATGCTGACGGGAGTGGCATGTTCTATTGCCCGTGCAAGATGTGTAAGTGTCGCAGTGATATGCATCGATTTCCGTTGGGGACAGTATGGGACCACCTGAAGAGTAACGGATTCTGGGAACGTTACACATGTTGGATATATCACGGTGAAACCTCATCACGCCCGCATGATCATGGACAGTTTGATGAGACGGGCAGTACATCCAACGATCCAACAACGACCTTCATCAACGACATGTTTCCTCATGACAGCGGTGTATGCCCTGAACGACAGCACATTCCTCAGGCGCCGATGCAGGCCGTCCCTAGAGGTGTCAACACTGCCGGTATAGCCAAGTACAACAGACTTATTGCTTTCCAACAGACCCCTCTGTGCCCAGGTCATGAGAAGACCGTTCTTCAGTGTGTGATGGAGGTGATGCATATCAAGGTTGACACAAAATCGACCGTGACGGCTGTTGATAGGTATCTACAGTACGCTGCTTCGCTCCTGCCCGACGGTCATCGTCATCCCACCACGCATCATAAGGTCCGTCGTATCTTGAGAGATCTCGGGCTTTCCTACATCAAGATCCATGCATGCAGATATGACTGCGTTCTATTCTGGGGTAAAGATGCAGACGGTAATGACCTTGAAGGCCTTCATCGTTGTCCGGTATGTGGGACCGACAGGTATAAGCGGACTCCCGCAGGCAACAGGAAACCTGTTAAGGTACTTCGCTATTTCCCGTTGAGGGATAGGCTGGAGCGGTTGTATATGTCTTCAAAGACGGCCGAAGCTATGAGATGGCACGCTGTGAGGGAGGTGCATGACGAAGACCTCATGGTACACCCTGCTGACGGGGAGGCGTGGAAGCATATAGACAGGGAGTTTCCTCATTTTGCTTCAGAGGTGAGGAATGTGAGGCTCGGGCTGTCATCCGACGGGTTCAACCCTTTTGGGACCATGAGTCTTTCGTACAGTATATGGCCGGTCATTTTGGTGCCTTACAACCTTCCTCCATGGATGTGCATGAAGAAGGAATACAACATGTTGACCTTGTTGATTCCGGGGCCCGGTTATCCAGGTATCTACTTTCCCTTCATATTGTATATATTGCTGTTGGTTCAACACCTCTCCATTTATTGTTTTTGTTCTATATTGTTGGTCATATATAGTCGTTATCTGAATTTGTTGTGGTTGTTGTTGTTATCCAGGGAAGTGTCTCGATGTGTATATGAGACCGCTGATTGAAGAGTGTAAATTGCTTTGGGAGGTTGGTCATCCCACTTATGACTCCCACAAAAAGGAGATGTTCCAGATGCATGCCATGATTGTTGGTACCATCAGTGATTTTCCTGCACGTGGGATGTTGTCCGGCAACGTTGTTAGGGGATACAAGGCTTGTCCTGAGTGCCTTAGCTCCCAGGGGTGCAGCAATCATTGCAACAAGATAGTCCGGATGGGTCACCGTGCTTACCTACCACATGATCACCCCTGGCGGATAGATACCGGGGCATTTGATGGGACCGAAGAGAGAGGTGTGGAGCCGCATAGATGGTCGGGGGAAGAGATTTTAGCAGTGCTGGATGAGTATGATTTTGGGCAGCTCAGCAATCATCCCGATATTGTGGCCAGAATACCTGAAAGACCAGACAGGTACAAATTCTGGACACATAAGAGCATATTTTGGGAACTCCCGTACTGGAGTACGCTGTTGATCAGGCACTACCTAGATGTGATGCACATAGAGAAGAATGTCTGCGACAGTGTGGTAGGTACAGTGCTCAACTTGGAGGGGAAGACGAAAGACGGTCCTAAGGCACGCGTTGATCTTAAGAAAATGGGAATCAGAAAACATCTTTGGCTGAAAGAGGGGAAGAAAAAGATGCCTTGGGCTCCTTACACCGTGAAGCCTGATCAGAAGACCCAGATCTTCAGGTGGATGAGTTGTGTGACGTATCCCTCAGGCGTTGCAGGAAATATAGCCCGGTGTGTGAACTTGCGGGAGAATAAGATATACGGCTTGAAGAGTCATGACTGTCATATTCTGCTACAACGTCTCTTCCCTGTTTTCATTCGACCGTTCCTTCACCGTCAGGTAAATTTGTGGTTAAAATTACGGTTAACCTGTCGTAAATGGATTTTATATTAAATTTGTGATGTGTGGTTGGCCAGGTTGTGGAGCCGTTAGTAGCGCTGTCAAGATTCTTCATGAAGTTATGCACAAGGGAAGTGAGAAAATCCGATCTCCGGGAAATGCAGGCAGACATCATATACATCATGTGTAAATTCGAGAGGATTTTTCCGCCAAATTTTTTCGATATAATGCCTCACCTGATGATCCATCTTCCCCAGCAATTGTTGCTTACCGGTCCAGTACACTTCACTTGGATGTATCCCATAGAAAGGTATGTTTTATTCACTTACATCTCCAGAATACATATATGTACGTACATGTTCAATAACCATAACGTATAGTTTGCAATCTTATATTTACAGGCAACTTGGTGAGTACAAAGATTATGTCACTAATAAATCCGCGCCTGAAGGATGTATAGCTGAAGCATATATTGCGCATGAATGCGTCACCTACATGAAGTTGTATTTAGGAGCGTCGTTGGGAGCTCCGCAAGCCATGGAGGAACATGCGCCGCGGTTCAATCTCTCTATAGTTTCCAGTGATGTCGAAGTTGGTGGAGCACGACTGTCCGCCGAGTATGCATTGTCGGATGAAGAGATAGCCATAGCGCACTGGTGGGTACTAATCAATTGTGAAGAAGTTAAATATTGGAAAGAGTTGCACCTAAATTTTCCGGAAGTTGATGGTGATCTCGAGTACCACAACATGACGTTCGCAAATTATTTTCGCACCTGGGTACGTAATTTAATCTTCCCTGTTATATATATATATATATATATATGTAATTATTTTCTATTGCATACATTTTCGGATATTTACAGTTCAATATCCGTTACAGATGGACATGATAAAATCTGATGATAATCCAAACTGGTCGCACGAACTATTACTTCTTGCGATGCAACCGCAACGGGCTAGAGTTTATCCCACTTGCACAGTGAATGGCGTGAAATTTGTATCTGAAGAGAGAGACAGCAGACGAAGAACACAGAATTCTGGGGTGATGGCGAAAGGTCATGGCCTTGACTATTACGGTGTTCTCCATTCAGTGGTCGAACTGGTTTATGCGGAAGGCATGAAAGTGCATCTGTTCAAGTGTAGATGGTTTGATACAGGCGCACAGAGCATGAAGATGGATCAGTACGGCAATTTATCGGTCAACACTGCTACAAGCGCCTACGAAGATGACCCGTTTGTTTTTGCGACATCGGTAAAACAAGTGTTTTATCTTGATGACCTCGCCAGGGGTGACGCGTGGAAAATAGCGAACATTGTGCATCCTCGAAACATTTACCGGGCGGCTACACTTGGAGTGACCATTCCAGGGCCAGAGGCTGATGCGTACCAGGAGCCGAACGCATTAGGTATTCATGATGTAGCTACTGTTCGTCAAAATAATGTTAAACATGGTCGAGTGCTCAGAATTCGTGACGAAGATTCAACCTTTATTGATGTTGATCCAAATGAAGAAACAGACGACGACTCTGACGACGAATTAAGGCATAGATTACCAGATATTAATTCCGATACCGAAGAAGACTCATCGGATGACTCAGATTACGAGCCTTAGCTTAGTTATAATTGAGCCTTAGCTTTGTAATTGTTTGTATACTAAAAGAATATGTTTGTACTAAAATAAATAAAGCACATTTAAATTTCATTGTAAAGAAATTTTTATTTTTACTCTTGGGCGACGATTTTAACAAATATCGTCGCCCAAGTATAATCTTGGCCGACGAATTAGCCTAATTTCGTCGGCCAAGAGTAATCCGAATAATTAAAATAAAATAAAGAACATTTAAATTTTATTATATTAAATTTTTATTTTTACTCTTGGGCGACGATTTTAACAAATATCGTCGCCCAAGTATAATCTTGGCCGACGAATTAGCCTAATTTCGTCGGCCAAGAGTAATCCGAATAATTAAAATAAAATAAAGCACATTTAAATTTCATTATATTAAATTTTTATTTTTACTCTTGGGCGACGATTTTAATAAATATCGTCGCCCAAGTATAATCTTGGCCGACGAATTAGCCTAATTTCGTCGGCCAAGAGTAATCCGAATAATTAAAATAAAATAAAGCACATTTAAATTTCATTATATTAAATTTTTATTTTTACTCTTGGGCGACGATTTTAATAAATATCGTCGCCCAAGTATAATCTTGGCCGACGAATTAGCCTAATTTCGTCGGCCAAGAGTAATCCGAATAATTAAAATAAAATAAAACACATTTAAATTTCATTTGAATAATTAAAATAAATATCCCGGGTCTTTATTTTTTACCAAATTTTTATAGCCCCGTAAGAGTCTCGTCGATTGGAAACTATTCTCAGTTGAAGGTCCGGCCAGATTACGTGATTTGGAGGGTCGAATAGCCGTTTCCGTCCATTTAGGGGTTTGACCGCGCCGATTGACCGGACGGATCGAGCCCTTATCTTTGTCAGATGGAGCTGAATTTTTTTCCACCTACGTAATTCGTTATGCTGGTCAAAGCTGACGGTCGGTTTTCAGTTCCTCTTCTCCGATCAATAAACTCACGTTATATGTACTAATGTTGTATAACTTTTTTATATAAGTGTTTAGTTTAAGTGTCGTTTTGAAGACAACGTATACGTAGAGGCCTCAAACGCAAAAAAGTCGTGAAATAAGATATGACCAGAACGGTGAAATACGTCAACCCGTGAAAAATGAAGATATTCCGGTAAAGTTTCGGTACCGGTTGTTCCGGTCGCACGAAACACATTTATTTCTGCCTAGTGGTAGCCCTATCCCGTTTCTTTATTTGGTACCAAATTTTTATAGCCCCGTAAGAGTCTCGTCGATTGGAAACTATTCTCAGTTGAAGGTCCGGCCAGATTACGTGATTTGGAGGGTCGAATAGCCGTTTCCGTCCATTTAGGGGTTTGACCGCGCCGATTGACCGGACGGATCGAGCCCTTATCTTTGTCAGATGGAGCTGAATTTTTTTCCACCTACGTAATTCGTTATGCTGGTCAAATCTGACGGTCGGTTTTCAGTTCCTCTTCTCCGATCAATAAACTCACGTTATATGTACTAATGTTGTATAACTTTTTTATACAAGTGTTTAGTTTAAGTGTCGTTTTGAAGACAACGTATACGTAGAGGCCTCAAACGCAAAAAAGTCGTGAAATAAGATATGACCAGAACGGTGAAATACGTCAACCCGTGAAAAATGAAGATATTCCGGTAAAGTTTCGGTGCCGGTTGTTCCGGTCGCACGAAACACATTTATTTCTGCCTAGTGGTAACCCTATCCCGGTTATTTATTTTTTACCAAATTTTTATAGCCCCGTAAGAGTCTCGTCGATTGGAAACTATTCTCAGTTGAAGGTCCGGCCAGATTACGTGATTTGGAGGGTCAAATAGTCTGAATTTTATGATATAACTCTTGGGCGACGAAATTTATAATGAAGAATCTCGTCGCCCAAGTATACTATCTTGGCCGACGATTTTCTTCATCTTGGGCGACGATGTTTATAGTGAAGAATGTCGTCGCCCAAATATACTATCTTGGCCGACGATTTTCTTCATCTTGGGCG
The DNA here is from genome assembly GCA_034370585.1 of Fragaria x ananassa. Lineage (NCBI taxonomy): Eukaryota > Viridiplantae > Streptophyta > Magnoliopsida > Rosales > Rosaceae > Fragaria > Fragaria x ananassa. The sequence goes on along the minus strand of CP139750.1, from coordinate 9,041,275 downwards.
ACGATATTTATAGTGAAGAATGTCGTCGCCCAAGTAGACTCTTGGCCGACGATTTTTAAAAAAAGGCGGGCGACGATTTCGAAATCGTCGGCCAAGATACTCTTGGCCGACGATTTTTAAAAAAGGCGGGCGACGATTTTTACAAAATCGTCGCCCAAGAACGCCACTATAAAAGGCAAAAATTCGGAAACCCTAACCATTTCTTCAGCCGCCAAGCATATTCTCTCCCTCTCTCCGAAAATCCTCTCTCTGCCCTCTCTCTCTCCCTCTCTCCGACCCCGACCCCGACCCCAATTCCAATTCCCGACCCCGACGTCGACCCACAATTTAAGGTATAACCCTAAAACCCTAAATTGGTTTTAATTGTTTTTGTTGTTATAATAATTGTAAATTGTTGTTGTTGTTGTTGTTGTTGTTGTGATAATTGTAAATTGTAAATTGTTGTTGTTGTTGTTGTGATAATTGTAAATTGTTGTTGTTGTGATAATTGTAAATTGTGATGTACGGTTTAGGGTTTACGGTTTACGGTTTAGGGTATACGGTTTAGGATTGTAAATGATTAAATAATTTAGGGTTTAGAGTTTACGGTTTAGGGTTTATTTAGGGTTTAGGGTTTGTAAGAAATAATGGAATATTTTTGAGTAAGGATGTAAATATTCGTAAATTAATTTTTGTGATATAATAAGCCCTTATTAATGTAAATAATTTGTTATGTGAATAAAAAAAATAATAAATCCTATAATAATTATTAAATTTTATTTGTGCTATTATTGTTGATAAATTTTTCGAAGTTTATCGAGCCTTTATTTTTGTGAACTTAATTATAAGACGGTAAAATATTTTTAATAAATTTATGGTTATTTTAAACAGGATGGCCAAGAGAAAAACTTCTGGACAAGACGGCTCGGACGGTACCTCAAACAACCCGTCGGAATCACCGTCGATCGGGTTTCCGTGGCAGTTGACGTCCCGATATGCGGCGCTTAGGGGTGGCGCGAGCGGCTCGGGTTCTGCTGGGCAGTCGGGTCCCGCAGCGACGGCTCCTCGTCATCCAGAGATACTTCGCCGGTCGCGATCCCGCAGCGACGCCCCCACACAGTCGTCCCCGACCGACGGTGATGGCGGGTCATCCAGGGTCCCTATGGTGCCGTCCGGCCTATTCCTTCCTCCGACGATACCGGCGATACCTCGCGTCGATGAGGAGGGTCGACCGATTCGGGAGCAGCTCCCGCATGTGGCACCGCACGAGGCCTATATCTACCGGGAGTTTCCCACGCCTCTTCATCCCGTGAGGGTCTCCGAGCAGGCGGACATAGACGAATCCGTCGGCTCAGCCTCATCCTCAGGTAATTTATTATTACTTTTTTTCCGATTTACAATTTTTTTTTGTAAAAATGTATTATTAATATTAAATTTGATTCACAATGTCACAGCCGCCGGAACGAGAAGGCGGAACAGGAGAGGCACCGTCAGCAACAAGGGACTCGATAGGGCGGTCGAGTCCGCTGGACGGATCGCCATCCCGTTTTCCAACGGGAAACCGGTGGACGCCGCGTTGGGAAACCGGTACACGCGCGCCGCGGGAGGCACCATCCGCTCCAGACTCCCTATGTTGTGGGGAGTCTGGAGCCAGGTTCCTGATGGAGTGAAGGAGATGCTCCATCAGTCGATGTCGGTGAGTTTACTCAATAAATTACCTTTTTTTTAACTATTTTTTTAACTAATAAATTATTTCATTATCGAAAAAAATACTAACAAGTGGTAATGCAGCAATGGTTTGTGGTTCCCGAGGAGGGACGTGACTGGGCGGACAAGACCCATAGGGAGAGGTACCTCTAGCTATTTAATAATTTTTTAAATTTTATTTTTTTAATAAAATTATTAATATTTTTTTTTGTATATGTAGGTTCAAGGAGTGGAAGCACGACCTCCGGGAACACTGGAAGAAGTACGGGAGCGACCGTTCGGGTACCCCGAAGGAGTTCGAGTATCGGGAGTACGAGTGGCGGTGGCTTCTTGTCACGCAGTTCAACGACCCTCACAAACAGGTAATTCGTAAACAAATTTGAATATTTAATTAGTGAATTAATTATAATTGTATGTTTTTAAATATTTACTAACGATAATTTTTTTTTTAAAAAGCATCTCGCCCGGGTGAACGCTGAGAACCGGCAACAGAACACAACCAACCATCGTGCCGGTTCGAGGCCGTTTTCGGCCATCATGGACGACGTGCGGCGAGAGCGGCCAGAGGAGAACCCCTATGTGGGGACCTTTCAGAGGGCATATCCTCATTCTGAGGAGGATCTTGTAAGTTCCTTATATTTACTAATTTTTAATTTTAATTACATTTTATTAAATGTATATTAATATATTTTTATAATATATCCATTTAGGCGAGGGTGAGGGAGGCGGAGCAAGATGTCATCAGAGGCATGGTGAACGACACATGGCCGGGCACGGCAGAGGATGACATGTCAGAGGCCATGTCCAGGATCGACACTTCAGATCCTACCGTTGGGGCGCGGATTATGGCCACTGCCTTCGCGCAGCGTTCCAACACCTACTACTGCCGGGGTATGGGAGACGCTGGAAAGGGGATCCTGAAGACGACGCCAGGATTTCAGCGCAAGGGAGCCGCCGGAGCCTCAAGCAGCAACAGCCAGACCACTCGGCTACATGATCAGTTCGCAAGCCTACAGTCTGAGCTGGAAGCCCAAAGAGCGAGAGAGTCTGAGCTGGAAGCCCAAAGAGCGAGGGAGATGGCGGCGATGGCGGAATCATATGCGGCTTCCAATGCTGCGCATATGGAGCGGGTGAATGAAGTCACCAATGCCAACCAGGCGGCTATGGGACAGTGGATGACTGCCTGCATGTCTGCACTTGCGGCCGGACAGCCGTTTCCGCCCATGCCTACGCCTATACCATTACCTCAGTGGCATCCTCAGTGGCCCTAGCCTCAGCAGCAGCCTCCTCAGCCTGACCAGCCGCCGCCTCAGGACCCTCCGAACGGGAATGATGAGATAGATTTTGGGTTTCTCGATCCATAGGCAGAATTTTTGTAATAAATTATTTATAAATTTATAAATTTGTGTTAGTTTTAATTAAATTTTAGTATTAAAAAACTTTAAAGAAATGCCGAAAAAAAAAATAATGTCAAAAATTAAAAAAACATTATTTATATATTTAAAATAATTATTTAATTATTTTTTTAAAAAAAATTTAAATATATCTTAGGCGACGAAATCTATAAATCGTCGCCCAAGATTTAACACCTTGGCCGACGAAAAAATAATATCGTCGCCTAAGATGTAGTGATCTTAGGCGACGAAATATTTATTTTCGTCGCCCAAGGTCAGAAGATCTTAAGCGACGAAAAAAAATTTCGTCGGCCAAGGTGTTAAATCTTGGGCGACGAATATTTTTGGGCGACGACAGGTATATTTTAGGCGACGAAATTAGTATCGTCGCCTAAGAATTACTCTTAGGCGACGACGGAATTAAATTTCGTCGCCCAAGTTCTTCACCGACGGACTTCTGGCGACGACTTCTTGGCCGACGACATGTCGTCGCCTAAGTACTTAGGCGACGAAATTTTTAAACAGGGCGACGATTTTTTTTCGTCGGCCAAGAACTATTTTCTTGTAGTGACATGACATTGCTTGTTTTTATTTTTTGAAAGTTTTCAATTGTTTTCGATTTGTGCAATTGTGTCAGAATGTAGGTTGGTCAAGTTTGAATTCTTTCGCTTATTTTGATAATAACATCCGATGCATTTATATATGACCATTATAATAATGGACATATTTCTAAAGCATCTTTGCCAAAATATGTTTTACACTCTATATTTCTAGGGTCTGGTTTCAAAAGACTAATTTTTACACAATCTTTGACACTCGTTAGTAGTCATCAGATTTAAATACATTTAAAAGTCTAGATTAATTGTGAATTTGATGTGGCGAGTGACGTGGCGTTACATATTTTTCATGACAAATTAAATTAAATTTTATTCAAAAAATTAAATTGAACTTTTCTTTACCAAAAGAATAAAATCAAACCCTACTGAATTTTGGAGAATGTGAAAAGAAAAGAAAAATAAGGAACAAGTATGTGAGAAGAACAATTAGAAGAACGAGGGCAGCAGAAGAACACAGATCAAGATATGTCATCTGAAGGCATTAGATATCACCCAATAAAATTTCAGCCAGTAAGTTGAGAAACCAGAAATTTACCCTCACAAGGGTACGTACTGAACTACCGATATTGAATTGCCACTGGTGTAATGAATAGTGTTGGATAAGAGGTCTAATTAAGCGCAAAAGTTATGTAAAAGGTTTGATGCGAAAGGAATTGAGGAAGAAATTGCCGATCATACAATTTTAGGGCCACGAAATGCAACTCTAGCAGTGAAGGGAGCGTGTTAAAATTATGCAAGCCAATCAGTTCTTGCCTTGCTATGGTTCACGAATAAGTAATCAAGAGCCATGGATTAATCAAACTTCCAAATACAATTATGGTATCCGAATTAAATGGGAAGATAGCTATGGCTAATGAAGGTTCAACTTTTAGGAAGAGGTTCTGCTTCTCCTTCTTCTTGTTCTTCTGAAGTTCCTTTTTTCTTTTTCTTTTTTTTTTTCTTATGGTGTTGATTTTGATTCTCCAACGGATTTGTTTTGTTTTGTTGTTTTAATAAAGAATCATTTACTTTAATTTTTCATGAAAAATATGTAATGTCACGTCACTCGTCACATCAAATTCATAATTAATCTAGAACTTTAAATGTGTTTAAATCTGATGGCTACCAACAAGTGTCAAAAATTATGTAAAAATTAGTGCCTATTGAATCAGACCCATATTTCTAATTATTAAATCAATTTTTTTTATATTTCATATTAGTTATGTATTACAGTATTTCTACTTAATTTCAAATGAAAATCATTGATATACGTTGTGTTCTATCTCACTCGACTTATGTAAGAAGGCTCGCAACGAATTATAAAATAACCAATGAATTACCAGACAGTTGACACGACATCGCTTGTTTTTCTTTTTTGAAAGTTTTCAGTTTTTGTCGATTCGTGTAATTGTGTCTGAATGACAGATTGTAGTCGGTGAAGTTTGGATCCTTTCGCTTGTTTTAATAATAACGTATGGTGCATTTATGATTGTCATAATGGACACATTTTCAAAGCACTCACATTCGCCAAGATATGTTTTGCACTCTATATTTCTAATTACCAAATCAAATTTTGTTTATTTCATATTATTTAAGCATTACTTTTACTTAATCTCAAATAAAAATAATTGAAATACGTTTTTTTTTTCCGAAATACGTTGTCTTATGTCTCACTCGACTTATGTAGGAAGACTCACAAAGAATTATAACAATTAATGAATTACCATAAAGTTGACACGATATTGCTTGTTTTTCTTTTTCCAACGTTTCCATTTGTTGTCATTTGTGTAATTCTATCAAAAGGTGGGTTGGTCAAGTCTGGACTTTTTTTATTATTTTGATAATAACGTTTGGTAAATATATGGCCGTTATAAGGGGGCACATTTCGAGAGCATCTTTGCCAAAATATGCTTTACTAGATAATGGTTTCAACTATAATAATATTGTTATTTTTTATTTATTATTGCTAATTTTAAGAAAAACCATTAGACATGTACTAATTGGTTTAATGACATAAGTCCTTCCTTTAAATGTTGAAGGTTTTGAGTTCATCTTATGATAGACTAGTTGTATTTGAGTTGTTTATGTGATCACAAATAAAAAGAACTAATGGAATGTGTCATCGATCTTCTTATATCTTACTGCTCCTATTCCCTAAAAATAAAAAATAAAAATAAATAAATCACTAAATCATCAAGAAGCGCTTAGTACCATTTGGCCTAATGACATAGTCTCTTTTTTAGTAAGTGAGAGGTTGTGAGTTCAACTCACACAGTTGTAATTTACCTCATTAAAAATATCACCAAGAAGCTGTTACATCTTCGCTTTTTTATATTTCAAATATTTTTTTTTACATAAAGGGCTGATGCGGCTGCCCTCAAGCTTTCATTAATGAAATTATCAAATACAAGGAGAGACATAGAGCCTGAACCCCTGATAAACATCTAGAAGACCCGAAATAATATTGAAAAATTCTATAAGTACATGTATTCTAACAAACACTTATTAGTAAAGAGTACTGCTTTAAGGATGACTCTATTTGCTTTGTCACAGCGGTAACATAATGGAAAGATCACTAGATACGTAATACAATTATATATCCTAATGTCCAATAATGTCGCTTTTAGAGAATAAACCCAACGACACTTATTTTCATCCTGCCATTATTTGCTTTGTCACAACGGTGACATAATGGAAAAATCATTAGATACGTAACACGATTATATATCCTAATGTCCAATAATGTCGTTTTTCTAGAATAAACCCGACGACGCTTATTTTCATCATGCCACTAAGAGGCAACGACCATTTGATAAAGCAAAAAAGTCATTGCACACCTAAAACAGAAAAGGCACGCGAGGTGCATAGACCGAGACCACGCCCATTTAGTGTTACCTATAAAAGACAGCTAGTTATTATTATTTGACAAATAGCTAAAATAGAAAATAATAAAATATATTATTATAAAAATAATCTAAGACCTGAGCATAAGCATGAAGCCAAGCCAATGCCCACAAACCTTCAAGCCTATTCGAAGTAGAGAACTGCCTAGGTCACCATGTTGTTGTCCTACACACACAACATTCGTCGTTCCACCATCGGCGACACACCCACCGCACCCAACATCTCCCATCTTGTCGACCTCCCGAAGGCACGAACAACAGTAGTCTCCGCTTCCAACCATTCCCTTCCAAACCAAGGGTTCTAGCCAGCCCAAGATAGATCAGATCATAAAGATTCGATCTGAGATGATCAAAACATGCCCTCCTTTCCTTCAATCATGTATCCGGTGACCTCACCTGCGTGTTTGAGAAGAACAAACCAAGGCCTTTCTGCCTCCCACCTAATGTCACACCCCAATTGTCGAGGGATAAATTTTCAAAAATTTGAGCATGATATAACTCAAAAACTTAAAATCTCAAAACCTGCTCAACAACTTCCAAAACTAAAAACAATACTAGAAGTGTACAAGTCAACAAACTCGTAAATCGAGTTAAACATTAATCCTACTTAATTACATGAACTTCAAAAGTCTAGTAATAATTAAGTCGCTCACATGAGCTTAAAACAACTGCCATAACAAAAACATAAAGTGCACAGAAACTAAAATCCTGCCACTATGCCTCCGCCTCAACCATGCTGATCAACACATGCAGGTCTAACCCCTACACCAGGAAATGGTGCACCAGGTTGTAAACAACAAACTCGGTAAGCTAAAAAGCCCGTATAAGTAAATATCAAAATAACTAAATACTTCTACCAACGAAGTAAAACACAAGAACAACTGAGAACAATAATTAAATCTACCAATCCAATAAATTTACAAAAGATAAAACTGGAAATTTCTGCATTGGCAGTTTAGTTCAGGAATCGCCTAAAAACAAGAGAATTCAAAAGAAATAATTAAGAAAAACACAACAATTCAGAACACCAAAAAATCATAATGAATCATACAAAAACATAGTTCAGGAATTCAATTAAAATCACACAATTAAGATTTAAGAATCTCTTGCGGATGAGAATAGTTCAAGAGATACTCAAAACAAGAATTCAATTAATAACACATAAGAACATTACACAATCATTTCTCTACTCTTACTTATGAGTTTGCCAACACTTAGTAATCCCCCATAAGTAACCAAACAAACGCGTACGCATGAGTTCGTCAACACTTAGTCATCCCACATGAAGTACAGACAGACAGACTAGAGCTATATACTGACCGTAACCAATCACCCGGCCAAGGCTTGGTTCCCGGTCCACCACGAAGACTCTTAATCTAATACACACAATCACCACTAAGGTACACACATCCACAACTAATGCATACAATCACCACTAAAACACTATTCCACAACGAATGCACACAGTCACCACTCAGGCACAGATTCACAACTGAGACACACAATCACTACTAAGGCACCACTCCACAACTAATGCACACACTCACCATTACGACACACACATGAATAGAAGTCTACTCGAAAGATTATATTTTTAAAAGAAAACTTGTTTTCAATTACCATGAGCCGTTGGCGATCAAGCTCATATATTTTAAAACAATAAAAGAAAAACATAATTTTTAAATCATCAACATCATCATCAACATTATAATCAACATTTTCATCATCAAAATCATCATCATCATCATCATCAACATTATAATCATCATCATCATCATCAACATATAATCAACATTTTCATCATCATTTAATCATCAAAATCATCATCATCATCAACATTATAATCATCATAACCACCATAAGTAAAAAGGTCACAAAGTGAACCTTGGTGAGATTTTACTCACCTCAATACTCTCGTTGTGTCTTCACAAAAACATAAGGAACAAGCTCACTAACAACTTCACAAACTACCTAATTAACACAATTAATAACTAATAAACACTGAATCAAAAGAACATTGCACCCTTAACAAGCCTTAACCCAAGATTTGCCCAAAAAGTGACAACCTTCTTCCGAGACCTCCCAAGGTCATAAGACCCTCAACCAACCTATTGAAAAAGGGTTAACAAGATTTTCAAAGCTCAAACACCAAAGCTTAACAACCTCTCACGATTCTCAACTTAGTCTTAATCCTAGGATGCAAAACTTGATCATAACATAACCTCATGACATGTGAATGTGCTCATATCGACAAGCATAAGCTAACAGTTACTCCTAACCTCCCAACCCCTGCCAGACGCGCGGCCACGCGCCACCACAGACGGCGGCGAGTGGCCTCACGCGCCACCCCAAAAAAATCCTAATTTGGGCAAACTCAAAACATTAAACTTATAGATCACATCAAATGGAACACTTTTCATACCTGTGGCCAAAGCCAATTCAGCCGGAAAGAGGCCGAAAACATTGCCGAAAAGAAAAAAGGAGCATTTCGAACTTCAAGCTCCACGCTTTGAAATGGGCTTCAAGGCTGGTATCATCATGCTTAGAAGAACAAGAACTTCCAGAAATGGGTAGCCTCAAACCTCGTTGTCGTCGGAATCGGTCGGAGCTTCACCCCCGACGGTAGCAGTAACTTGCGGGCCTTGATGCACCTTGCACATTACTCCATAGGGTGTGAGGCAGGTATAAATAGAAAGAGGGGAGTGAGAGCTTTCCAACGATACCAAGCACGCCCAAATCTGTCTTCGGATGGCCGAGTTATGGCCGGAAGAAGTTTGGTGGCAAAAAATAGAGACGAGAGAGAGAGAGAGATTTCTGGTTTTTAGGGTTTTCCAAATAATAAAACCCTCAACTTTTCTATTTATAAACTTCCCAAAATCAGAAACTAACTTCCTCTGACTGTAACTTTTTCATACGACATTCGTTTCACACGTGTCGCATGTCTACGAACTCGTATCGCCAAATTCTACAATTTTCATGAAGGAAGTTTATCGAGAAACCCAACGAATAAAAAGTCAACTATATGACCCTTAAAGAATAAATAACCGTTTCGAGTAATTTATGCGTCTGAACACTTATGCCCTTCCTTCGAACCTCAAAACACACTATCTTCTAACTCGAAAATTCCCAAATAATATTAGAAACTAATATCAAATTTCTGGGGTATTACAACTAACCTAACAGAGACCTCCATGATTTGGACAACAGAACCGCCACCACTTCGCCGAGGGTTATTCAACAGGCTTCCATCACTAGGCAATGCAACCATTCTGACCCGTTCGACGACGCCACAACGAGGGCGAGCCGCCGGACGGAGTTGGGTTCTTTTTCTGATATCAGACACTCTTTGTCTAGGGTTCTCGCGAAAACCTATTATTCTTTTTATTTTCAACAAGAGTAATATATTTCAAATTTTTTTAAAGTGTCGTAGATTCGTGTAATTGTGTCAGAATGTATGATAAGACCCGTCCCAAATTTCATTCCGAAACCCGAGAAGGTCCTGCGGGGATCACCTCTAAAGGAAATTCTACCGAAAGTTTGGCAGAACTTCCCCTAAATGTGGACAACCCTGACCTGCAAAAAAACTCATAAAACCACTTGTATATCAAAGATCTACATCCTCAACACCTACAACCATAATTTATGAGTTATAAAATTTACCATATACATAATAGATTAAACATACCAACTCAACCCCTGGAGCTGTTAGCTCTTCACATCCATAACCACCCACCCACTATATCAACGACATGGATCAAGTTATTATATTTACATCAACAACTCTACCGCACCAAATTACTCAACAATTCCATAAATCATGACCAACTCTTAATCGATGCATCAAGCCCAAATAAATTTCAAGACCATATCATAAATCAGAATTATAATATAAGCTCAGAAAATATAATGATAATTTACATAAGAACTATGCATGCGTATTTATTTACAAACAAAGTGTCCATTCACTCATAAAAATTACCCTTACCCAGCTCATGCATTTTCACTCACCACCAAAAACGGCAGCCGTAGGCCCATGCGCCACCCCTTCAACCCAAATACGAGGGTCAAAACTTATATCCTCACAGCTTCCTAGTTTGGAAATCCATACTTTGGGGTTACCCAATAATTTCATACGGTAACAAAAGTGGACAAATACTATATCGATGGTTCATATCACCAAACCCTACCTAACAAGTTAAGTTAGACCACCAGAAGAGGAGGCACACACCCCACGTGCCGTTGACAGTGGCGGCAGGCCACCACAGCCAACCACCGATTCTGACTGCAAGCCATATATCAATCTCTTCCTTTCAACAAGAAAAACAACATTCAAAATTACCACAAAAGCCGATTCAAAGTCTAAAGACCATAAATTACCTCGAAAGCAATCGAATCTGAGTTTCTCTCTCCTAGGGCTCAGAGGAGGGAGAATGAACCAGGTCACCAAAACGGGTCCAAACGGACTGTTTTTGGCTAGCTGGAATTTATACACCTTGAATTGATCTACAAGGCAGTCATGAATAGATAGGGGAGGAAGAGACGAAGAGAATGGAACCAATGACGTCCAATTCGGTCGCCGGATGGAGGAGAAACGACCGGAAAACTTTTTTGGGTTCATTTCGTGGTGTGAGAGAGAGAGAGAGATGAAGAAGGGTTGTGCCCCCCCCCTCTTCTAGACTCTTCCCGTCTCCTCCTTTTTTTTTCTTTCTAATTAAACAAAATGAATGTAAATTAATTCTTACAACTTTTTACCGTTCATTGATCGGTAAAACTAGGTTCGGAGCGTTACAATGTATGTTAAATTTCAATTTTTTATATATATTTTTTAATAATATGAAATATGTATGTAACCGTTATAATGTGCATATTTCCATCTTCGTCAAATGATGTTTGTATCTATAACATTTTTGTTATTTATTTTAGTTTTTATTTCTTTATGATTGCTTGTAAAAAGAACTATTTGAAATGCGTCATTGTGACGATTTAAATTTTAAAATAGATTTTATTCAAATGGTAGTTTAGTGTTATATGTCCTATTTATTTTGTGTGTATGTGTATATATATATATATACAGTTGTTATGCTCTAAGTGAGATATGACTTTGTGCTTACTAGAGATTACATGTTGTAGTGCAAATTTGATCACATGTGTTTTTGACTATTTATTTAATTAATATTATTTAATTTATACAAATTATCTTATTGGTGGTTAGAACTATCCAGTCACCTTTTAGAACCATACACGTTTCCTTGATCTGTGTCGTTCATTCAACCCTCCCTTCTACAACAACATCTCAGCCATACACGGACTCCCTCTTTCTTTTTCTTCTCTTTTCTCCTTCCGCTCTTCATTCATTCGCTTACCCAAACTCAGCTGTGCTTTGGCTTTGAAATATTGTGTGAATCCTACTGTCTACGAGGTTCATTGTTTCTCCATCTAGACTGAATTTGGTTCCTGTAAGTTCATTATTTCTAAACTTCTATAAACTTAGTTGTTCTCGATTAATCTGAGAAGTCTGATTCACACCCAAAATTCCATTATTTGGTGGTTGGATTGTTATGGTGGATTAGGTATTTATGTGTGGAGGTTTTGCTTGACAACTCTTGATGATTTTTGCGTCTGGTTTCTAGGATTGTGAGATAGGGCAAGCAACCTTTCTTTATAGCTTTGATTCTATTTGATGTGTGTTTGGAATGAATGGGTGTGCTGCTTTTGTTGCCTTTCCGTGCAGTTTTCTTATATGATTGAACTGTTAAGCTTAAGTTGATCCAAGCCTGGTTGAGAAAGATTTGATATAATAAGTATATGTTCTTGTTTAAATTCTAGAAATTTGGTTTAGTAAGTACTCGAGCATGGCTTATGTCGTTTCTATTCAAATTGATCACTCGTGTTCTTTTAACTTCACTTGAATCTTGTTCTTAAGTTATATATATATAAGCCCGATCAAATGCGGACGTCCCTCCATTCTTCAATAAGTACTCGAGCATGGCTTATGTCGTTTCTATTCAAATTGATCACTCGTGTTCTTTAAACTTCACTTGAATCTTGTTCCTAAGTTAGTTATATATATATATATATATATATATATATATATAAGCCCGATCAGAGGCGGACGTCCCTCCGTTCTCCATCGTTCGGCGCAGACGACGGCACGCCTCCACCTGAGTGGACACCAGAGGAGTCCCTGACCACTTTCCCTTCCCGACGAGATCGATTTGAAGGTCTAGGCAGTAACCTCCACCCAAAACTTTAGACAAGATTGATCTCGCCGGAAAACTGGACTTCGGCGGATTCGCGGGGAAGGGAAAGTGGTCGGAGACGCCTCTGGTGTTCGCTCGGGTAGAGGCGCGTCGTCGTCGGTGCCAGAAGATGGAGAACAGAGGAACGTCCGTACTCTAAGGACAGTGCGGACATCCGCACTCTAAAGACAGTGCGGACGTCCGCTTCTGAACGGATCCGTATATATAAAGATTTCTATACATAGCATGATACCAATTCCTGCTCAATTGCTCTTTGAAATTAGTTCCCTTATGGCACAACAGTTCTTTTGCCCTCCTTTCTACAAGAATTGTCTTGCATCAAATCCTTTTATAACTTTCAATTTGTTAAAAAGAAAGCTAAACCCTTTTCTTTGTAATGAGTTCTGATACAAAAGTCTAATGAGGGGTTGTACACCCATGCGTGAGCACCCATAAACCACAAGGTAAGTGATCGATCTCACTTTTGAGTGGTGGCTGTTTTTAGTAGATAGAGGGGGGCTATTGTGGTGTAGTGGGTGAGGGGATTCATGAGGGTTTCCAGATCCGAAAATAGGATGGGATAATCGGCAGAGTAAGGAAGAACAAAGTCCTCTAAGGCTGGACATAAGCTAGAAAATAACCACAATGAAGGGTTTAAATCACCACAGAGTAGATCAAGGTTGTGAGGATGAGAAAATCCAAGAAGAGAACCCACCCCCAACTCTCAAGCCTTCAATCTAGATCCGGAAGATCTAGATCTTAGACATGAAAGAAAAGGGGGGGGGGGGGGGGAGAAGGAAGAGGCAGCTTAGATCTACTTTATCTCTCTAACTTTAGTGAGAGGTGTGGGGGTATAGGTGGTGGATTATATATCTTGTTCTTGATGGATCGACAAACTAACTTCGTGAAACTTAACTTCTAAGTTGTCTCATTTTCAAATGAAAAACCAGAACAACCTCCATATAAAAAAAGCCTTACAGGAATGGGCTCCTCAGGCTCTAACACCGCCCATTCCTCACTATTAAACGAGCGCGAACTACTAGGCTATTGCGGCGTCCTAGCAACGCCACTCGATCATTTGTTGAGACTTTTCATAGATCTCAGGCGAGGTCCTATGCAATCATGGAGCCAAGTATTCTACATCAATCATTGGCGATCGATTCATATGAATGACATTGGTATTCAAACAATCGCTATTACTCGACAAAGTCTATGTGCTTGAAACATTCCTTGGCCGAAAACATGATAGTGGGAAGTTGCATGCGATTGATTCTCAACAGATTTATAGTTACTGTATATCCATGGATTATGATAAAGTAACTTCTGTGATGATAGGGTTTGGTAGTAAATGATCAATTGCAGGCAACTACTGTTGTTGCATGTCCATAGTTGTGATATTCATATATATTCTTTGTCACACTCCGACTCTTAATTTTTTACCTTAATTACTAGCTTGGTAGTAATAAGAGTTTTACTGTCTTCGTGGATAAGTTTATAATTTAATTGGTCCCCATAGGGGTTTTGGGGGACGATTATTTCGAAGGAATTATTCATAGGAGAAAATTATGATGACGGTAAAAATGGTAAATTTTACCTGATAAAAATGTAAGTTTTATTAGGATATTATATTTTTAGGTGTTAAATTTTGGAGTTGGGTTTTAAGTGGTGAGTTGGACCGATTGGGCAAAAGCCCAAATCATTTCTCTTCTCTCTTTTCTTTCTCCTCCCTCCCGATTCTCTCTCCCACTCCCTCTGCCATATTTTCTTCTCGGCCGTTCGCCGCCGTCCGGCCGCCTTTGACCGCCGCACCGGTCCCAAACGGTCGACCGTCGACCCAGCCTCTTTCCTGGACCGGTGGCAGCCTCCCTAGCGCCGCTGTGAGATAGTTATCTCGCCCGAAAGGTCTGACTGCCATGGTGGTTCTCTCGCCGGAGCTCCCTCCTCCGGCCACCATAGATGGAGCTCCCGTGCAGCAATCCCTCCAAATGACCCCCTCCCTCTTGAGCTAGGTAAGGAGAAATGTGGAGTTGAAATTCTAGGGTTTATTTCCTATTTCAGTTCGATTACCTTATCTAGGCTTGAAATTAGTGTTTGTGCTAGTTAAGGATGTTGTTGTGCGTGTTGAGAGGATTGTAGTGTTAAATTTTGGTAGGCATTAGAGGTCGCCGGAGTCGGCCGCCGGTGGCGCCGCCGCTGTTAAGGAGATTTTTATGGTATTATATGTGTTTTCTTAAGGGGAGTTTATTGATGTGTAGTTTGGAATTTTTGGAGGAGTTTTGGATAGGCTTTGGATTTTTCTAAGATTTGTGGAATTTGGCGGTTAATGAGACAGACTACGGCTGTTGGTTAAATATCGTTAGAACTGTAGAGGGTAGTATTAAGGATGTCGGTAATTGTGGTGAAATATGGATCAAAGTGAATTTAAGAATAAGACAGTAGGCATGTATGAGTTTGCAAAGCTCATAATTAATTTTGCCTATTTTTATATAAGCGTTGGTATATAGTTGATGATTTAATTATGTTTTTGGATCAGGACGTGAGGAGGCTCGAGCAGAAGAGGCCTCAGACCGACATCAGGCTTAGGCCTAATTTTTTAGGGGACTTTTGTTTTAAATAATATGCATGATATGGTTCATGGTCGAACAATTTCTTTTGTTTGAGCATTTGATGTCATTTTATTTTGACGATTTTATTTATTTTGAAGAGTTACCAAAAAGGGGATTTTTAGGTAAATTATAAATATTTGTATGAGGAGAGTATATATATAAATGCTAACTACCCATATGTGTCTGTCCACCTTAATGACGTAGTATATAACCGCATTATAGTGTGACGTGAGCGATAGACGCAAGTGTAGTAGCCATATATGAGTGTTTAATTCATATAGGGGGTATAGACACATATTTATACACTCGTCCGTCCACCTTAATGTCGTAGAGTAGCACTGCATTAAGGGGTGACGTGAGCGTTCGACGCGAGCGTAGTAGCCCTATATAAATTATTTTAAATCTATAAAATAATTTTATAGGGAGTATGAACGTGTGTAAATACATATATATATATCGATATATATTTTTGAGATAAAAGATATATCGCATGGAGCATGCATTCGTTTTCTTCGAAATTTTTATTGGGAAAGAATAAATATTGTTATTACTTTCTTTATTTATTCTTTTATTTTGTTCACTTACTCTAACGTTTTTCGAATGTTTTTCCCTAGGCCCTTCGTTTTAAAAATGTCCAGTCTGCAGAGTCCGGGTTGACACTAGTAGAAGGCGAGGCATAGTTACTCACTCCTCCACCACTTTTCACTAGTAGGTTACTTGATAAACCTACCAATGTATTCTTGCTTCCTCTAGTTTCCTTTAGTAGCTCTGATTACCTTTAGGGTTAGCGAATATTTTTAATGGTGGTGTGCTAAGATTTATGTATTATTATTTAGATATTTATGGGTTGAATTGGAAGTTGGTTGTTTCGTCTAGGAGGGTAAATTCTTGAATTTTCCGGGTTAGGGTTGTCCATTTTCAAGAGAGGTTTATCGAGTGCTTCAATAAATTTTCTTTGAAGGTGGACATCGCAAGACTTATTTCTGGTTTTAGGGTGAAATTCAGGGTGGGTCTCGACATTCTTGGTTGAGAACTAATACTCTGAGATGGTAGAAATGGAAGACAATGCGAGTGGTTTGTGAGAGCATGCAGCAGTAGCTTTGCTTGTTAAATAGCCTAACCGGGTCATCAAATTTGGCATGAACCTTTACTCAGACGCAATACTAACATCATGAACTGAACTACCCAACAAGAAATATATATATATATATATATATATATATATATATTTTGAAAAATATAAAGAATTTAACAATTACAATCGTGCAAGATGACATCCTTTATCATGACGGATTGACGGGAGCAGTTGCAAACCGAATCTGACTATCACATGAAGTTTGAGCATGATTAGCAAGGATATATGCAACTCTATTAGATTCATGCTGAACATGAATCAATCTAATAAAATCCGGATGTATATATATATATACACACACACATGACCCTTCCAATGAGGGGTCTTTTTTCTGTTCATTTCTAAGGATAGGTCCACACCATTAGATATGTTTTTTAATGGGCTTAGATGACTGAGATTAAAACAAAAAACTTAACACTTATGTTACACATATACTCTTCAAGATTATTAAAAATAAATCTCTTATTTGGATGACTTAACGATCACCAAATTTTCTGAAAATTTGTAGAAATGATCTACTCATATAGCCCAACAAACTGAACGGTGGAGATTTGATTTTGTGATTGAAAAGTTCGTCAAATGATCTATCCCTAAAAATGAACAAAAAATGGATCCCTCATTAGAAGGGCCATCTATATATATATATATATATATACACACACACACACACACACACAGTCATTCTCTGCTACAGATGCCCTTATTTATTCTTATGGTGTAGATTTCCATATTAGACTCACTTTTCGATTGAATTTTCATATCTCCACTGTCTAGTCCTTAGATACTAATGTATAGATCATCTCTGTAAAATTTCAGCCAATTTGGTTATCATTAAGACACTCAAATTCGATTAAACCAATGGATGAACATAATTCTGTCGAACTTGAATCGTTCATGTTTATAACAGAAAAACGCAGTTTTGAGTGCCTTATTTATAAATAAGGAATGTATATATATATATATATATATATATATATATATAGTCTTTCTCAGGTAAGGATGTCCTTATAGTTTAAGTTCGATAGAATTATGTTCATCCATTGGTTTAATCGAATTTGAGTATCTTAATGATAACCAAATTTGCTGAAATTTTGTAGAGATGATCTATACATTAGTATATAAAGACTACACGGTGGAGATATGAAAATTCAATTGAAAAGTGAAAATCTGTATCGTAAGAATAAATAAGGACATCCTTAGCTAAGAAAGCCTATATATATACACACACACACAAGATCGACCCTTCCACTAAGGGATCCATTTTTTTGACATATATGAGGGATGAGGGATTACACCAACTTTTCAATCACAAAATCACATCTCCACAGTTTAATTTGTAGTTCTATATGAGTAGATCACTTCTATAAATTTTCAAAAATTTTGGTGATCGTTAAGGTATTCAAAACTACGATTTGTAATTATAAGCATGAACGGTTCAGGTTTGGCAAATTTGGTTGGTTCATTGATTTAATCTTGTTCGACACCTTAACGATCACCAAATTGGCTAAAAATTTGCATAATTGATCTATATATAAGGACCAACAAACTCTTATATATGTCAAAAAAAGAGATCCCTTAGTGGAAGGGCTCTGATATATATATAGAAATATAACTTCATTGAAGAATTTAACAATTACAATCGTTCAAGATGACATTATTTATCATGACGGATTGACGGGAGCAGTTGCAAACCAAATCTGACTTTATCACATGAAGTTTGAGCATGATTGAGAAGTATATAAGCAACTCTATTAGAGTCACGCTAAGTATGAATCAATCTAATAAAATCCAGATGTCTATTCATAATCTCTTTAGCTTCATCAAGTATCATCCCTAAGCTTGATAGATCAGCTGCATCTTGATTCAAAGCATGCACTAGTAACAAACAATCTGTCTCAATGATAACTTTGGGATAGTTCAAAGTTTCTACTAGTTTCATACCTTCAAGAAGAGCCAACAATTCTGCATGAAAAGGTGAAGTTAATTGGAGACAAGGTTTGGCAGCCTCTGCCATGAAATCACCTGTGTCATTCCTTAGAACCACACCACATGCAGCCTCCTCTACGTTCGCCTGCAATGTACGCACCATCACTATTACACTTGACCAGCCTAGCTTGCTCCGGTTTAGCCCAATGCATAATCTGACGGGTTGAGCAACCCCATTATATATCATTTGCCTTCATGAAGTCTTTTAAGCCAACCCAAACGTAATAGTACTGCATCCAGTGGCCTGTGCCTTTTGTTCTCCCATAGTTGATAATTCCTGTTTGTTCATATATATAGACCATAAAACCATAACTTAGGGCAAATTTTTCTTTTGGCATACTTTGAGATACAACAAGCAAATGATTCTTCATTAAATTACTGATAGCACTTGAGCATTTGTGTAAATCAATCACCCAAAGAGTACCATCCATACTCCAAATCTGGGTGAGACCAAAATTTTCAGTATCCACGGCCTGTGGCCGACTAATTCTAACAACAATAATCTAAAAAGATTAATTATAGACATTTGAAAATATAAAATGGTAGCCTTGAATTATGAAGATTTGTGACAGAAATACTAGACCAAGGCCATGCACGGTGCAAATATGAGTCACAAATTCTCGACCCAAATTTTTACGATGCATGGAATTTGGCCGAGTAATTTCCATGACTGAAATATATAAAAAGAAAGCATTTAAGAAATTACTTGGCCGACCGAAAGCATGATAGTGAGATCTGCAACTGATTCTCTCCAGATCTGTAACTACTATATATCGATGGGTTCTGGTACTTTAACTTCTGCGATCGAAGGGAGGGTTTTGGTAGCAAAGGAATTTGCAGGCAGCTATTGCTGGCCATTGTTATGATAATATTCTTGGGTGAAAACTAATACTCTGAGATGGTGTGGTTTGTGAGAGCATGGAAGGAATAGCTTAATTTGCTCCTTAAATAGACTAGTACTTACACACAATACTAAGATCGATCATGATCGAACTACCCATGCAATTCGTTTGGTGCACCTAACTCGATCTATAGCTACTAAAAATTGAAAGAATAATCTTTTTCGCTGGCAAAACTTACCAAGTGCAAGAGTATGCGAGGTCGCTTCTTTTCAAATTACACCCCCACATAATTATTTCCAAGAAAAAACCAGCTCATTACAAGTGATCATCGATCGATATGGAGCATGCTAGGTTTCATGTGCTATTGCGACATTGCGTAACTGTGATCTAATATAAATCTCACCCAAACAATAGACCTCCATTAATGTTCTATTCTTACTATTTGCTGTTGCTTCATTGTAAATGAATTAATCAACGTAGGACCTAATAATTACTAAATCAAGGAAAGCCATCTAGCTAGCTCTTGGCTTCCATTAATAAATAAACAGAGTGCATGCTAGCCTTTTTCTACAAATATAAGCCTTTTGCGACCAAACCCATAAAACTCCATGTACACTATATATTGTGTAGCAAGCTTTTCTAACAATTCAGTCTATATTAATTTTAGTCTATTTTCTTTGTAAAAATGAAAGTACTGATACAAATTTCAGACAATAAAAACAAGTGCCATAACAAGAGTTACGTACTGGCTTTTCTCTGATAAACAGTCATATATATAACACATATATATGCAAGAGGTAAGCTGGTACTGTACATCAAATTTCCAAAAGGTTGAACTTAATCTGAAACTAACGAGACAATTCAAATGAAGGAAAGTTTGATACAGGAAATAGCTAGCATGCATGGATTGCATACCATCTCAGCTAGCTGAAAGTCGATCATTGACTCGGAATAATAAGTTTACAGGCGAAGCATGCTAGCTATTTCTGCTGCCTTCAACTCTGGTACTGCCAGTGTTCCTCTTGCTGAAGCGCTGGCACTTAGAAACAGCTTACTTTGCTCCAAGGAGAAAGGTGTGTTGAAGGTCGAAGTGGAGGATGATTCAAAACTCATTATTGACATTGTGAAAGGAGTTTGTGAACCCCCTTGGAGGCTTCTGAAGGTTGTTCAAGACATCAAGTTGCTAATTTGTAACTTTGAGTCCATTAGGTTCAAGTAGGTTTTTAGGGAGGCTAATTTTGTGGCCAATGCTTTGGCAAATCTAGGGTATAGAGTTGAGATTAGTAGGCTTTGGGTGGAGTGTGTTTCCCCATAAGCCTCACTCGCTATTGCGTTTGATTCTGTAAACTCTAAGTGTCGTCGAGGCACCTCTATTTAATTTAAGTTTTTCCTTTATCAAAAAAAAAGTTCACAGGCGAATCATGAAATTTTGGTGGACTGTATATATACGGGACTAGCTACTTAATTGGCTGTAGATCGAGAGAAGTATCTAGCGAAAATGATGAAACACAATTCAAAGTTTCAAACAATAAGATGCTGAGTTATATATATATATATATATATATATATATATATATATATATATATATATATATATATATATATATATATATATGATCGAACATCTCGACGTCTACGCAGTATATAAGTACATATTTTCTATATCGTTTGAATTTTATGAGATCATTGGGAAGATTTCTTGTCCATATATATAAGGCAAAACTCAATCGACGTTGTAATATTGAGAAGGCATGTTTGTGGCGAGTTGTCCCACAATGAATTATATATTTCTGCTCAAGGATATTATTTTGCAAGCTCTGTGCCGTTTCTTTTTACTATGTAGTTCCAACCGTTTCATATATGCGTCTATATCATCTTTACTGGTAATGCAGTATCTATTTTATGATGAAGCATATATATTCATGACCATCACATCTAAAACTTGTTCAGGCCCTATTGAAGCTCACTCCCCTGAAAGTGATGTGTATAATTTTGGGGCTGTTCTGCTCAAAATCTTATCGGGCAGACTAGAAAATGAGTCAGTTTTATCTGATTTGGATTCCATAGAATTCGAACTTGTCCAAATTGATGCGCGGCACCGTAAGCTTGGAAAACTTGTACGTATGTGCCTATCATAGGAACCGAAGAGCAGGCCAGACATGAATGTGGTGGTAACACTATTTAAGCAGCTGCAATATTCCTCAGATTGAACCTTACCAAAATCTTCATACAAATTTAAGAAACTGTCCAAATGTGTTGGAAATGTATCACTACCATCCGCAACGCAACAACTGCTTCTCCTCCTAGATATATAAGTCATCGATCTGTTTCGGGCAGCTGCATACATACAAGACTGCAGGCATTCATGGATCTGATTGATATTCAAGGATTGCTCGATTTGGTTTAAACAAAATTAGAATTTTCGATAAGATTGAAAGGAAATGTGGATAACATATGTAGAATAACTGAATATGTAATAGTGACTACTACAACAGTTGTTTATAATTGTACAGGTTTTTGTTTGTGAATGTCTTCATTGTTAATTTTCTCGATCTGTAGCAGTCTTACATATTTTTCTTATTACACTTTGTATGATATGTTTCTCTGTTCTTGCCTTTATTCAGTACACATTTTATTTGAAACTAATTTAATGCATGCTCATTTTTAGTTTGTCTGGCTTTCTAAAAGAAGAAAAACTATACGAAAGTCAACTTCTGAAGACGACCGTTAGGTCTGTGCGCACCGTAAGTTGAGTAAGGAATCCAGTCCAGAAAAAAAAGAATCCAAAAAAATCCCGATAACCAAATCAGAAATCAAGCAAAGAGAATCCCGGCCGGTAAGTCTAGAAATAGTTCGAACACTTTCCGATCATGCTATATACAGTTTAATTAGCTTCAAATCTTACTCTCTTTGCAGGGATCGATTAATTGAGGTTAACTATCTCGGTCATATTCTTTCTCACCATGGCAATAAGTTCGATTACAATTTTTGGGCTGCTAGGTAAAATTTAGTCAACCCAATTAACACTGTTGTTCAGCATCTTCTTGA
The DNA here is from genome assembly GCA_034370585.1 of Fragaria x ananassa. Lineage (NCBI taxonomy): Eukaryota > Viridiplantae > Streptophyta > Magnoliopsida > Rosales > Rosaceae > Fragaria > Fragaria x ananassa. The sequence goes on along the minus strand of CP139750.1, from coordinate 9,018,840 downwards.
AGTTGTGGAATGAATTGATGTTAAGTGACAATACCATTAACATTTCATCTGCGTATATGTTTCAGGCAACATTATGTCAGGATTGGTCTACCTTTCTCCTGCGTAAGTTCATTAGTTTATTACCTGATCTGTTATATAGCTTGACTTGATATTTTTGATTTCATGGTTACTATGCATGGAGCATGCAGCTAACTAAATGAAGATTCGATCTTTTCGATTTGTTGTTGTAGAAGCGTGTTTGTTCGAATTGCAAAGCGTAGATCGACTGAGGAATTTGAGAGTATTCCATATGTTAGCAAACTGTTGAATGCCTACTTCTGGGTCTACTATGGATTTATTAAGCCTAACAGTGTGCTCGTAGCAACTGTCAATATTTTTGGTGCTGCCGTCGAGATCGTTTTTCTTACCATATTTCTACTCTTTGCACCACCTAGAATGAAGGTAAGTTCATGATCATGTACTATTTCATAATGTTTCTTTGAATTATGTTTAGCTTCCAAAAATGTTGACTACGTATCTTAGATCAGGACTGCGATACTAGTTGTAGTTTTGGATGTGGCGTTTCCGGGAGCAACAATCTTACTCACTCACTTTCTGCTAGACGGAGAAACAAGGATCGATGTTGCGGGAATCTGGTGTGTAATTTTCAGCATGATTGCATATGCTTCCCCTCTTTCAGCGATGGTAAGACTTCATGACTCTGATTATGCCAATACAAACTCTCAATACCAGACAATATGCCAATGCAAAATCTCAATACATGTCCACACTCCACAGTAAATTTGTGGTTCGATCAGACTTATGAAAAGTCTAGCTATATATGTCAACTTTTCGTGTACTTTTTCTAACTTCTAAGTATAGTACGTACAGTAAAACTAATACTCACTAATTGAGTTTTTCTTCTTCTATTACATTTGCAGAAAACTGTTGTGGCGTTAAAGAGTGTGGAGTACATGCCTTTCCTTCTCTCTTTCATCCTTTTTCTTAATGGAGGAGTTTGGACAGTGTATGCCATTCTTGCAAAAGACTTGTTTGTTGGAGTAAGTTCTTACCCGACATCGATCAACAACCTGTGAAAACTGAAAACCATTAATCGTTGACCTACTATATATATGCTTCTATTAACATATATATTCAACATGGTGAGTTATGTATCTGCAGATTCCAAACGGGAGTGGATTTTTACTTGGATCTGCACAGCTGATTCTCTATTTTATATACTGGAAACCTAAGTCGTCAAAACAAGCATCTGACGGTTTAGAGGATCCACAGATAAGCGAAGCACTCATATCTAATCCTTAATTCACAGGTTTAGTACTACTTTGACATGAAGAAAACTTGATCATAGGCGCGCATAAGATTTTGTCGACAGTTTATTTTGCCATGTAATCTATAATGTTCTCATGTTCTGCACTTCTTTACACATTCTTGAGTGATAATGAGACTAGCTAGTAGTTCTTACATCTAAAATATAAAGATGTAAATCATGTAATCGTGCTACCATTATTGTGGTGGACTGGTGGTCGCCCCTCGAGGTATGGACTATGAAGTCCATGCATTACACCCTTGTGATCAAGGCAGGGTACGTACGTTGTCCCAAAAATTCAAAGTTTATATATAAACTTAAACATGCATAGATATCAGAACTCATAACTGGATATGAACCTGAAGAAGAAGAGAGTCGCATGGCTTTGCTGCATTCGCTACCTACTCCTTTAGTCCTTTACCACTTTCTCACTGATCTTTGACATGCGCATACCAATCGTTCTCCTCAAGACTTCAACAGTACTAGTACGTATTACGTAATAGCCAGTAAGACTCATTCTGGGAGCGGACGATAGCGTTTGGTAGATGATACATAACTGGGTTCACATGCACCCACCAACAAAAAGACTCTCCGGTGTCTTTTGTATCCAAGCCCGATTCGTCGGCAAACCCAAAGACCAATCCGTTGGCAAAAACCAAGTCCGATCCGTCGACAACCTCTACTCATAAAGTCTGAACCGTTAGCAAATCCCCGCCAAACTATTGTTGGGTGTAATAACCTAGCAAATATCCTTGTCCTGATATTGTTTCCCTGCTTAACTTTATCGGCTCAAGTAAGAATCGACTATTCTCGTGAACAAAGAAGAAATCCTAGAGGGTTTCCTTCTAGGTCTGTTAAAAGAACCTAGCAGCAGGCTTGATCGCGCCTGCTCTCAATTGCTTGAAGAAGTAGTCAGGAAGCACGAACAAGAAGAAGATCAAGTTGTACCTTAGAGGTGTTGACACGCCACAAAAGCCGGTTGTTCGAAGAAATAGAATTTCACACCGAACAAGTAAGAGTCATTCTGCGCACGATAGTGTTTGGTAGATAATACATAACTGGGTTCACATGATCTCCTATAAGGTAGGTCAGTACGTAGATGCTCAATATCGGTTTCGAGCGTTTGCTATTCAGCAAAATGGTGTCATCCAAAAGTACACTGTATATGTGTTTTTTCAGTTCGTTTCCTTTATGCTCTTTGGTTTCCAGTTTCGTTGTTCTTCGTTTTTGAATTCGGCTCTCTACATTAACTTTAGATGAAATTGATCATCAAATCTACACCATGAAAATATTTTATCTGACATATAGGAAGCTTATTGTTGTTCCGTATGTATGATACTTATATATCAGAATCAATGTTTTGTTATATCTACCTCTCTGTTAGGTTTTCTACTAAATATCTATATGATCGTAGAAGTACCTTCCATTTAGTTTGATGTTTTATGGTATTTAAGCCTCACTTACATATAAGGCTGCGTATGAATGTAGTACGTAGTTGAGACTGAAAACCTTCATGGGACTAATATAACAATATACATAAAATAAAATAAAAAGTAATCGAAGTACAAAGTACACACCTTACAAATAGACATTTTCGAATATGTAAACATACACAAATGTACGCAAAGGAGTGAAAACACAATCAAAAAAGTTTTTGCCCATTACCCCATCTCCAACCCTTCTTCTAAAACTTTTCTTTAGTTGTCTCTCATAGTCGACACAAGCGAGAAGTACGTACCATGCCTGCTTTCCTCCGTTGGCTCTTTCTTGCAAGCAAGAAAAGAAAAGCTAGCAGTTCCCTGATGTTTGAATCAAAATCTCATCTATCTATTGAAACACATAGACCCCGTTTGTATGGTTGGAAATTATGGTATGAAAATGTAATGTCACACCTCAATTTTTGAATAGAATTTTTAAAATTTTTGTCATGATATAACTTAAAATATTACAATCACAAACCTGTTCCAACAACAACAACAACAACATTCCCCAACTAAAGCTCAATCGTAGAAAAGTAAATATCCTACAACCTATTACTGAGTTAAATATTATATTTCCTTGTTTTACATAAACTTGCAATTTCAAGAATATGAAAACTATCTCATTAATTTAATATTATCTACACAACTAATAAAACTATACACAGTACAACAAAAACCAAAAAGGACTTTGCCACTACGCCACCGTCTCAACCATACTGGTCCTCACCTGCATGTCTAACTCCTACACCAAGAATTGGTTCACCGGGATTGTAAAATAACAAACCCGGTAAGTTAAAAAGCTCGTATGAGTAAACTCAAATAGCACAATATTTCTTACATCTAAAATTCCACAAAGCAATTTATATCAACGATTATAACCACAAATCCAACACTTTTCAAATAACATGAACCCATGAGTCCAAGGTATTAAGAAATACCCCTCATGACCTACAACAACAAAATTGAGTACCTATGGGTCCCAGATACAATAAGGTATCCCCCATGACCTATGCCGACAGACAGACTAGAGCTCTAATTCCTAACCGCAACCAATCACCCGATCAAAGGCTTGGAACCCGGTTTGACTGTCCAATATCAAAACACAAAATGATAAATAACATCTTAACCACAACCAATCACTCAACTAAAGGCTTAGAACCCGGTTTGGCTATTTATCCAACAATCATCATAACTCAACATAATTATCAACAACACTAGCTAGATCCACAAGTATAACATAACAAAATCAATAAGATTATGATCATATGAACTTCTAAAAATACACATAAGGAAAACTTGTTTTATCTTACCTATGAGCCGTTGGCGATCAAACTCATATATTTTTAAAACCAATAATAGCAAAATACTAAATTCACATCATAATCATTATCCTTATCAAAAGACATAATTAAACTTGGTTCAAAAGTGAACCTTGGTGAGATTTACTCACCTAAATACTCCCGCTGCGTCTTCACAAAAACACAAGAGCCAAGCTAACCATAACCTCACAAATCACCTAAAATTACACAATTAAAACCTTAGTAATTTCTCAACAAGGATTAAAGTACCCTTAACCTAAAGGTTGCCTAAAGAAGGGCAATCCTTCCTCCAAGACCTTCCAAGGTCGTCGGACACTCAACGACAAACCAATACTACCTCCAAGAATCAAACATTTTAAGTTTCCGACCTAATGAACACCATGAACAACTTAGCACCTAAGATGCAAAAACCTAACCAATACTTAGCCTTCACACACAAACAACACCCTAGAAACTACAAGGACTAGCTAACACAGTAACCAAGGCTCTGACACTGCCCGGATGTGCTCCCACGGCAAGTGAGCCTCACGTGCCTCCACCAAACTTTAAAATTTGGGGAAACTCACAATACGAAACTTGACGGTCACAACATAAGGAACATTTTTTATACCTGAGATTAAGCTTGGTTTGGCCTTGAATTGCTCCAAACAGCCCCCACAATGATTGAGCCTCAAACTGAAATTCAAGGTTCCCAACACTCAAAATCCAGTTGTATGACTCATTGCAGAAATGGCTTTTCGGCCTTGCTGCGCCTTGCACGCCGGTCGCCAGCGTCAGGGATCAACATAGTTGGATTGGTGAGGACGAGACCGAACTATTGGGACCAGTGGTAGCCAAAACGGTGGCCAGTCGTCCGACTTCTTCTCCGGCGAAAAACAATGGTTGCGTGCGTCTCGGGGAGGAGGAGAGAGAGAAGGAAATGAGTTTCTGAAAATTAGGTTTTCTACCCCCAAAACTTTTCTATTTAACCCAAAATCCCAAGAAGGCCACGAACTTTCGCTGACAATAACTTTCTCATACGACATCAGACTTACGTGTGCCGTGTGTCTACGAACTCGTATCGCCAAACTCTTCAACTTTCGTGAAGAAATTTTTTGCAAATAACTTACGGAAAATAAAATTAACTTTTTGGTATTTTAAAAGACAAAGCATCTAGAAAGAAAATTCTTGAAACTTCAACTTCGTTCAACCACAAAGAATTTTTATAAATAATCCATCATTAAATCTGAAAATAATACAAGGAAAATGATATAAAAATCTGGGGTATTACATGTAATTAGTTTCATTTTCCATTATAATGTGTTGCTTGGTTGTAAATAAAGATTGGAAATGAAACAAAAATGAGATATGACTGGAAATTGACTTCCTTATAAAGCCTCAATTGAATTACCTAGTGACGGGTGATATTTTATTTCCATTCTTACCGTCAAAGGTAAATTATAGAAATGAATCATCTAAAAAGTTTATATTCCTTTAAATAGATCACATATGCAATTAATAAAAGTGTGTTATTAGCAATTAAAGATTTTAATTTCATTATTATGACTTATTAAATATTGTGTAATAGGAATAAAAATGAATTACTAATTTAATTATAATATCAACCAGACACCTACATAGAAATACCAAAACCTTTTCCATTTTATATCAGTACAGAAAGGAAAATAAATAATTTCCCTATCTTGACATTTCTGCTAACCAAACGGGGCTATATAGTGTAATCGTAGTTGGAAATGAAATACGTCAATAATAAGAAGAAATTAAGGGTGTAATTGTTTAGGTTAAAGTCAAATGAATTGATATTTTAGGTTGATATTTCATATTCAAATAGATGATAAGAAGGAAGTTACTTGATATTATTGTCGGTAGCTACATCTAAAGAAAATTTTATTATTCAATCAGAATGGCAAAATAGTCAAGCAAGAGAAAGTGAAACATTACCTCTGTCCTAATGGAGAATTAATCGGAGTGCATCAAACATCAGATCTGATTCTACTCGTGGTGTGGCCAAATAGTTAATGAGAAATTAATACACAATGTAGGGCTCCGTAGCTCCCATGATCGAATCTTAGTACTGTATATCCCAAGATTCAGTGAATCGTGCATATATGCTTGCTAACTCAGCTCCAAGATCTCTCACACATTCGTTTGTACGAGGGAAATGTGTCATTCGAAAAATTGGAATAGCTTAGAAAGCTCACTGGAATGTGTATACTTACCTTAAAAACTTCTTACAACTTCCATTGCTTTAGCTCACATGCGTGGGAGGGATTCATTTTGAAGTTGTTAATTGTCACTACTCCACTCCAGCTGTGATCAATAAAATAAAACATCTTCATGTAAATTGCTGTTCCAATAACCTTCAAGAAATGTGAGCGAGAGATCTCTCTAAAACAAAGAAATGTGTGAGATCTTAATTTGGTGATTCAATGCAAATTTTCTAATTGTAGTTCTGGTTCCTGTTGTAGTACTTTGATCATCTTATAACTAAGATCAACTAGGGTTATGTTCTTTTACTCAGTTAAAGATCTTTGAGGGTCATTGATGTTGTTTTTATACGGCTTCAATTTTCTGATATGTACGTAGGATCTTTTTCGCCAAGACGTACGTACAGCCTCTTTCATGCACCAGCTGCAAGCATGTTTCTCACATCAGAAACGATAAAATCCACGTATGTACGTACATTCGTACGTATGAGACATGTCATAGTCATCATTCTCATTCAACAATACACGTACGTACACGTACATAATTCGAATCCCATATCCCTTAATTTCATTGGCTTCCCATCATATATTCTGGGAGTTCTTCCTCCTTCAACCAAAGCCTCGCGATCGTAAGAAAACATATATGAACAAATAAGAAAACTTGGAGAGAATATTATTGTCCAAGCTTCAGGCGACCACAGCCAATCACTAAATGTAATCTAACTTGATGACACGATACATCAATGATTTTACATTTAATCTAGAAGGGCATGAGATCGAGTTGCATGTTAGAGAGATTTAGACTCCTACTGCTCATCATAAGAATATATAAATAATGATGGGTGCCGTTTACTCTTTCAGTTGTTTGTTGAAGATCCATTCATGGATTTCCTCTACTACATCAATGTTCCTCGCCTACATTTCATATAATTGATGAGGTGTGTCAGATTAGTATCATCATGTTATGTCAGATTAGTAGTGCGTACTGTGTGCTAGTCAAGAGACGCTATAGTTTCTGTGATATTTCATAAGGATGATTAGACGTATGTGTTAGCTAGTGAGTGAATACACCGTAGAATTTCCGGGAACCAATCTCAAATTATCCTTAAGAATATATAATTAAAAGGTGACTATCACCACCTAAAAATGTTGACCTTAATCCCTTTGGCGTATTGTCAATAGAGACCGGAGTCACATAGCTCCAGTTTACATATGCTGGTGATTTGGAAAAAAATAGGTAACTTAAGCCTGCTGTCCAATAAACTCCAAAGCTCATCAACAACTTCCAGCTTTGCTTTAAAATAAGAAAATTGGTCAAGTTTTTGAGTCACTGTCCCATCAGATTTCATGGGTCTCTCTCTCTTTGAATACGTGTTTGCCAAGCTATACAGTTCACTATATTGTATACACAATTATCTACAACAATTTTAGACAACCTGATCCCCCACACCCTATCCTGAAATTTCATTAATTAGGAAAAGGAAATTTTAGCAAGATTTTCCAATTTGTAGAAAAGGAAACTCATTGATGGCAAACCTAGAACCCACCACAAGTTCATTGCAATTTTCCAAGTTTGAAGATTGCAATTTTCCAAAATCCTAAGAAAATGATTTGGCACGCACCTCCCAAGCATAACAAACTGTATGTATGGGCAAAAATCATGAGTTCATACAGATTTCCTGTATTACAGAATATAAAGAACTTAATATAAATTTGATACCGACAAAATATATGATTGTAATCCTGTTATGTTATCTTTTCCTGTGTACTCTGAAACACAAAATATTCAGAGATGTTTGAGGGTGTTTTAGGAGACCTTCAAAAAATAAAACATCTTAGGAGTTTTTATGAATTTTAGCAAAATTATTTATCTTGTAAAATGTAGGCAGAAAAATATCGTAATCTGTGTCTACAGAGTTGACCCATTTGTTATTGGTTCGTTTTCTTGGCTTTGACTACAAAGAAATATATTTGGTCATGTCTGCCTATTTGAGAGGGAAAGCAGTAAGAGAGTTTCTGGAAAGACATAAATACTCGTTTGTCAACTTGAAACGTTTGGTTCGATATTCATTCTTCGTTTTTATCCTACACGTTGAATTCCTCAAACATAATTAAGGCACACAGTTCAAAAGAGTCTACACCGATTGCCTAACCATTTAAGCAAAGAGAAAGAGAAGCCAAGCTAGACAAGACATCTCCAACTCCAACCCCAACCCCTTTGAATACTGTAAGCAAGAGACTTTCATAAGGTATTCTGTTTATGATTTGGGTTTGTTGGTTCTTCATTGTTCTGTTTTTGGTTTTGGTTTTGCTCATACGGGTCATGATTGTCTGCCTTGATCTTCCATTCCCATCTGGGTTTTCAATGTTTTAATCCTCCTCTTTAATCTGCCTACCATTTCTTCATGTGTGTTCTCTTGATCTTTAACTACATAATATGCTTCTGAATTTCTGATCTTTTGTATATGAAATGATTATCTTGGTCTTTGTGTTCCATTGTTTCATTCTTAGCAGTTTTCATCCATTTGGGAATCTTAACTATGCCTATATGAACAGAAAGATGCTGATACTTTGTTCTATTTATGTGACAGTTGATTCAATGCAGCAGAGAAAGATCACACTTAATTCAGCTAGGTAGTTTCTGTAAGATTCAATACAATGAAGTGTTTCTACTATTTTAAAGAAAAGTCTAGGACCAGGGAACAAAGATCAGCTCCTGAGCTAAAACACCAAAGCGGCTCTGATTATTCAGGAGCTAGTAGGGTGATCAAGTCTTCCTGCTCAGCAAATTCACCGCGTGGTATACCAGAATTGTATGAAGAAAATGCTCATAATTTAAGGGTGTTTACTTTCCAAGAGCTGAGGCAGGCTACAAATGATTTCCATAGGTTACTTAAGATTGGAGAAGGTGGATTTGGCAATGTCTATAAGGGTTCAATTAAGCCTGCTGAGTCCAAGGGCGATCGAGTTGTAGTCGCCATTAAAAAGCTGAACAATGATGGCTTACAGGTATGAGTGTTCAAGCATTTTCCTATTAAATTTGAATTGAATTGTTAAGTAGTGTGATCAAGATCTCTTTGTTTTGTATTTTAATCTGGCTAGGATACGTGTTCTGACTTGTTCTCGTTTAATATCTAAACTTTACTATTAAATTGCTGTCTGTATGATTTTTGATTAAATACCAAGTCTTCTGACTATCCCAGTCTGTACCATGAACACTTTTAAATTGTTTCAGCAACCTTATTTTGGTCACTTGTCTCTTAAGTCCTGACAAATGTTTTTGGTTACTTACAATGTCGAGATTCTTGTTGAGTTGGAAGGGTAATGCTTCCTATGTTCTAGGCTTGTAGCATATAAGATGATTTAGGTTTACTTATATGACTATAATGCATGGTGGATGGAAATGGAAGCTTAGGCCTGCTAATATATGACCAATTTCTTTTGATCTTTCTGAATACCAATATTTCTCATAATTATCTGTTTTTGATTTAGGGTCACAAACAATGGGTAGCAGAAGTTCAATTTCTAAGTGTTGTGGAGCACCCGAATCTTGTAAAACTAATAGGCTACTGTGCTGTGGATGGAGAAAGAGGAATTCAAAGACTACTCGTCTACGAATATATGCCAAACAGAAGTTTAGAAGATCATCTATTTAACAGGGCGTACCCAACTATTCCTTGGGAGACAAGATTACAGATAATACTGGGAGCAGCTCAAGGATTATCTTATCTCCATGAAGAATTGGAAATTCAGGTTTGCTACAGACATTAATATTAACATCACACACATCCCACATCTTTTTTTTCTTCATATTCTTAGCCTACAAGCTTCATCGTTAAATATCGTAATTCTGAATCTCTCTTGCTCTCATGTAGGTGATATATCGAGATTTCAAATGTGCAAATGTGCTACTGGATGAGAATTTCAAACCAAAGCTTTCAGACTTTGGGCTAGCAAGGGAGGGGCCAATGGTTGGGCATACTCATGTCTCAACTGCAGTAAGTATTTTGTGCACTTCTTTCTCATTTGCAGCTTCCATGAAATTCCTACTTTATGTGGAACTTTGAGATGTAATAGTGAAAAAATGCTGTATACATATGAAGCAAAGAATATTAGTTATGGAACCTAAATATTAGTACTTCAAGAATTTAGTTGCAAAGTACTGCATCGAATGCTGAACAATTAAGTTTAGTTGGAGCATTTCGTAAAGAACCTAAAATTATTAGGACTAATATGATGCTAAATTGCTAATAGAATTCATTTCACCACAGGTAGTGGGAACATATGGATATGCTGCTCCAGATTACATTGAGACAGGTCATCTGACAACTAAGAGTGATGTCTGGAGCTTTGGTGTGGTGTTGTATGAAATTCTGACAGGCAGGCGATCATTAGAGAGAAACCGGCCAAGAACAGAACAGAAACTCTTAGAATGGGTGAAACAGTTTCCTCCTGATAGCAAAAAGTTTGGCTTGATGATGGATCCTCGACTTGAAAGCAGTTATTTAAAAAGTGCAGCAAGAAAAATTGCCAAGTTGGCTAATAGTTGTCTGTCAAAGAGTGCAAAAGACCGGCCTACAATGAGTCAGGTAGTAGAGACATTGAAGCAGATCATCCAAGACTCAGAAGAGGCTAATCAAACCAAGAGAAGTCCTGACTCTTTTGAAAATGACCAAGTTGACTCGAAGACAAAGGAGAATCAGTTCGGGGCCTCAGAGTCGTGGAAAAGAAGAATATGACTCACCTGGCAAAACTAGGAGAGCATGTGGAGAGTGCTAGTAGAAGAAGATTCATGATAATGCAGAGGGCAAAGGTTACTTGACACTAAATCATCTACCACACTTGTAATTTTGCTTAATGGTAGAGTCTAATGGCTTGTTTTTGAGTAAAAGAACTGGAGCATGTACTGCAGAAAAGTTTGAAAGGTATCGGACAATTATAACGTTTGTTCTGTTAGAATGACTTTTACCTTATAATCACCATTTTTTTCCCTCACTCATTAGCCAACTATAATGAGTTGCTCAGAGGTAGAGCCACCCTACAACCAACACAGAAGGTTAGTTCTGTGTTGGAGTGAATAAGAGCTATAGAAACTACTAAAAGGTTTGGTGGCTTCAATTTGGATGGGTAGCTACGAAAAAGCTACCAAATAAGCATTGTTCTACCAGTTAAGATAGAAGCTCCCACAAGATCCCAACTCCATAAATGTTCTACATTATGGATTCTTGATTCCAATTCCATAGCAATTCTACTATTCTAGATTCTGGATTCTATAGATTGGTAGCTTCAATCTAAAGTGGTCTCTTATAATGTTAATGCTATATCAATAGAGTTAACGTTTTTACTTAAATAAAACTTAGTTATTTAAGTTGCTTTAAGCAATCACCATTGGAATTATAGTTTACACAACTTGTGGCCTTGTGGAAAGTGGTTTACGAAATTCAGCTCTATCCCACGAATTCAATGAAATAGTTGGCATTGGGTTCTGCTCCCCCAATGCTTGAACTCTACTTATGCTTATGTGTTCCTTTTTGGAGTAACAACAAGAAAACAACTTTTTGGTTCAAATATATAAAGATTGTGGGGTGTATTATAGAATTTACAAAAAAATTAGGGGCACATTTCGAAAAGCAGTCTTCTTAATTCTCCATACACAGTTGTATGGGAGTCAATAACCATAACACCCCATGTTTAGCGTGTTAGTAAATATAGGAAAAGATAAGGGGTATACAAGTCTAAACACCACGATCTCTCTAGAACCCCGGACCACTTGCGAAACACTGGGCCCCGCGGCCCAGCAGAAAACAATAAACAAATGGAGCCACAACCGTGGAGCTGACTCGGAGGAGGCCCCACTAACCAACAAAATCATAGAGGCGTAGGGCTCACCCTCACTCAGGACCATGCTGGCATTACTACCGAGGTCCTTGTCCCCTTCCGGGCCCACTGACCACTACCCGTGCCCGACGGGCAGCAGCTGCTTCTTTTCTTCCACTGGACATTGACGGAGGCACACCATGTTCTTGGAACGGCCGCGATGAACGAGGTGGGAGATCGACGGTTGGAACCTGTGCCAGGCTCGAAGAGAGTTCCAATTATTTGGGGGGTAGCTGCGGTTTATGGTTTGTATCCACGTGGACCTTAATTTTTTTTTTTTTTAAGAATGACGTGGGCCTTATTATTGCATTGGAGTTTTTCTATTTTTTTATCCGTTTATTATTTGTCCTTTTTTTTGTTTTTGTATTTAGCGATTATTCTTTGGGCATTATATTTGTCAACTAATGAAAAAGCTCGAATGAGTTGCAAAATGGTGTTCTTGTGGGACCATAAATCTCACAGAATTATTGTAAGGCTGTTCTCAATTTTTTTTTTTCTAATAAGTTTTTAGATTTAAATATTTTTATTGAATATATCATCGACCATTTTGGAACTTCGTTCCAATTCGAATTTGGTTGAATTTGTCATTTGTATGAAGACAATGTGTATTTTCTTAATGACGTGAAGTTCATAATTAAACTTCGTCAATTTGAAGATCGAAAAACATATCGAAATCTTTAACAGAATCTTACAATATTCAGCTTTAGGATCGACCGACCAATAACCTAATAACTTAAGCATATACACATACATAGATAACTTGGAAAAATACGATTATTGAAGCAAAAATTAATAATTAACTAGTCAAAAGGATTTGATACGGATATTCTTTGAAGCCTTAGTATATGCAAATGACAAATAATCCCATTTGATTTGAACACAACAATTTAAGACCTTATAGATGGTTTATCTAAAACCTCAATCATGTTCACCTGATCAACTACTGACTAAAGAATTCATAGTCAACCATCGTCAGATTTAAAATGTTAAAAACAAAACAACTTAACTTTAAAATAATATTTTTTACTATTAAATTTATATTTAAAGATAATTAACCATAACTAGATGAACGCTAGTGTACCTGATTGATACATCTTTCAATATGCAACTCAACAAAAGTGGCTTCTTCTCACCGCCAAAACCCCATCAATGGCACCCTGGTCTCTGTCATGACGATTTACAATTTGATATATTGGTCGGTGCTAACAAGAGGTGCCAAGTCTTATATTTCTAGGAGGTTCTTCACTTATTTAATCTTCTTGTAATCTATGATTTTATTGTTCATCATATTTAATTAGCTCCATCATACACGTTTCCAGCTCGTGTTGTTCCAGGAAAAGAATAGGGAAAGCATGCTTGGAAGAGCCTGCATTATATAGCCATTTTTCTGGGTTCATGGCTTTTGTAATCATTTGATCAAGTCAAATCTGCGACAGTGTCAATGATGTACCGAAAACAGCTAACTTTCAGTTTCAGGTGACGAAACATGAAACTTCCCGTTTCTCACTAAACCCTAAACCCCAAAAAAAGAACCAGGATGAAACAACCCATTCTCACTAAACCTTTCAACTAAGTTTATGTGTTTTGATAATAAAATACCTCCACTCTAACTAAACACTAGGAACAAAGTTTATGTTTTGATATTAAAATTCCTCATTCTAACTAAACCCTACATAGAGCTTTTAGTTTCAGGTAATGATGTTTCCCCAATCGCTCTAAACCCTAAATACAGAACATTCTCTCCGAACCCTAAATTCGAAAAAGAGAACATCAAACCAACATTCTCCTTCACCATTAACACACAATGTGGCACAACCTTTACAATATAATTGACACTGTGAAAGCACACCAGACACTAGTGGTTTTCAAATAAAATCCCACATAAAGTTGAATAACTGAGACAATTCCAAAATGATGGAATTTTATTTCAAAATTCACCTGGTGAATCATTCATCATAAAGATAATCTTCTCAAAGGCTAGATGGCAAAATTGTAGCATATAAACTTTGGGTCGACCCAACTGTCTTTATCTTTTTTCTTTTCAATGGAGCATGCTGCTAAACCCTCATTTCTTAAAGTTTTTGCTCAACTCTGTAAGCTAGATGATGAATTTTACATATTATTTTTCCACTCAATCCCACATTCAACACAGAACTACAAGAAAAGTACATGTCCAGACATTTTTGGCTCCAAGAGACCGATGAAATTTGTCAAAGTGCAGAACTTTATGTAGAAATGGACTAATTTAACAAGGGAGCACAAAGACCAGTAAAACTAGCCTGTTAGAGCAGCATTGAGGGCACTATGCACATCAACTCCAATCTGGGCTTCAGCTTTCTCCAAGTCAGTCGAGGCTGAGTTCAGCTTCTGGGTGAACTCTGCAAGCCCCTTCTGGACAAGACTTGCATCGACTCGATCGATAGGTACAGCCTCAACAGCAATTATATCTGTGTAAGAGTTCGAATGGATGAATGCAAAACCACTGCTGACGAAGTACTTTGTCACATCATTTCCTTCATGTACTGATAGGATCCCAGGTTTCAACTCGGCAATTGTTGCCACATGTCCAGGAAGAACACCCATCTGCCCAGTGCTTGCTGGAATTATGACCATGTCCACCTGTTATGGTTCATAACACATACGACGTAATAGTTAATTCATGAGGAAACTTCTGGTTGGTATTTCGTTTAAACTTGTGGGAAATAGTACATAGAAAATAAGAATGCATAGCTGCACAAAATCTTAATCTAAAAAAGCATGTTCATTCATACATACATGCAAGTTTATTCATACAGGCATGTTCATTCATACATACATGCAATTATAATATCAAAAGCATGGTACTGGATATAGCAACTTGGATCCTACACTTCACTAAGCTCAACTATTTACGATACCTTCAATATTCATAACTGGAATCAAAGCCCACGCACCCTTTAAGTGCCACTCTCTAAATTAGCCAAAACATACAATTTTTATGTGTTAGTGGTGGTGATCAACTATCAGTGGTAAATCACAAGATATGTGTAGAATAGAAGATGAACAAAACCAAATTCTAATTCGCAGTTCTCTGTAAGTCCCTTAACCACTTATGCATAGTAGCAAAACATTATGAATAAAGGCATGATAGGATTGTATGTGGAAAACCAAAATCATTCCTACAATTTTTTAATCATTTGTAGGTTTTTCTTCTTCAAGTGTGGCCAATGAATCAAACGGTTGAAAACCAGCCCATTGTTTTACATAATACTACCTAGATATGAGAAGCAAAGTTTAGTATACTACTTTTCAAAGAGCTGAATGAATGGCAGATGAGAAATAACTTAGATGCTTGACACTACAAAGAGCTGACAGAATGGCAAACTCAAACCTTGACACAACAGAAAACTGGACCATCACATTCATTCTGCTCCAGGTGAACCCATTTAGTATTACAAAATCTAAAGCAACCATTGAGCTTCAATAATGACAACAAAATGGTATTTGGTTTCATAATTATCATGAAAGCAACATCTATTTCTCATCATAAATAGGTAGTTTACAAATATAATTGGATTATATAGGTATACAGGATAGACTCTGAAATTTATATTACCCAAAACTTTGATATATATAGTTATATACACAACCACACACACACACACACATTATATAATAATTCAAGGTATCCTCACATGAACTCGTTCAAACATCCTTCCAAGGAAGTGGATGAATTTTTGCCAACACCAAGTTAGATGTAATCAAGGAAGATTTTTTATTTCAAAAAGCAAAGAAGAAAAGAAAGATTGAATTTTAGATAACTCAAAACTGTAATATATACATATAATATAATAATAAGTAAGAGCATCTTGCGAGAAAGTGAGATAAATTTTCACCAACATCAAGTTATAAGGAAATCAAGGCACAATTTGGATGAAAGAAGTTATAATTGGCAAAATGTTATTTTTGTTTAAATAAATTACAAACAATTAGATTGGATGGATTAGTATCACCTGTTCCAACACCTTCAAAACACATATCCCTGGGCTACAAAGCACACACAAACACAAATAGAGGATCATTTCTACATAGCGTTACACTACATATCATCCTCAGATCCAATATCGATCAGTTCATCTCTGATATTCAATCACTATACTTCCACAGTTACAGATAAAGACCTAAAATCAATTGAGAAACCAAACTTAGCCAGTCAACTAAAGTCACAACGAAGTCCTCAATTTCAACACTACCAGTCAAACTAAAATCAAAACGAACCAAATCCCATGCAAACTTAACCAAATAGAGGATCATTTCTAAGCAGCATTGCTTTACTTCACTGATAAAACTATCTGTTAGCAATTTTCAAATGTATCAATCCAGCCGGTGCATACGAACATTCTACATCCAATCTTCCTACATTAATCAGTTCATCTCTACTTCCAAACAAACTCCAAATCAATCGAAATTCCGAAACAAGCCAGTCAACCAAAGTCGAAATGAAATCAAAGCTTCATCAATTTCATGTCAAAACCACAATTAACAAAGCGCAGAGATTGAAAGCACCTAGATCGAGATCAAGTCACAGAGAGACTGACCTCTTTAGCGGAGAGCTCAGATGCGTAAGGCAGGACAAAGTTGACGGTGAGCTTAGTCGGGATCGACGACGGGACGGCCGGGCGGGGCTTCATGAAGGAGAGAGGAGTCTTGGGGGGCTCGATGTGAGGGGCGACCTTCTTCCAGGCCTCGTTGAAAGCGGGGTTAGCCGGAGCGTCGCCTGCTTCGGCGACCTCGGTGGAGAAGGCCCGGGCGGCCCGGAGTGAGGAGGATGCTGGTCGGGTCAAGAGGGCGGTGGCGCGGCTCAGCATGGTGGCGGAGAGTGGGGATCGCTCGGGTCTCGCAGGGTCGGAGAGAGAGAAAGGGTTTGGTTGGTGCTTTAGGGTCAGCTGCTGCTTCGATATGTGAAAATGGAGATAGGAAAATGGGTTGGTCCGGTTTTGTATAAGACATGGTTTGGGCTTTAAAGTTGGACTTGCCACAATAGAGGAGTGAAGCCCAGTTAAGACCCAAACTTATTTTTGCATTTGTTCATGCTTGTTTTTATTTATAAAAATCTTGCAGAAGGTCCTGTATATGGACGGAATCTGACCGGATCTTTTTAGAAATGAAAATTTTTGATTCGGACCCGATCGGTTACCTGCCTGATCATGCAGGTGATACAACATTTCTTTAGGATTTGGTGGCAGTTGTCAACGAAATTTTTTTTAAGTAAGACAAACATATAAGCCACGTGATACGTCCGGCCAATCATATCTTTATAAATATTTTTTTTGTATTCCTGAACAAACAACCCATGTTTAATTATAATGAATACCCAAAACACCTAAATGCAATATGATTGACCGGACGTATCGTCAGATATCAACAATGCATTTCTTGAAACCAACATTTTTTGAATCAAAGGAACTGCCAATGCTTGTAAGACACCCCGAATGACATAAGTACATCCGGCAAGGTATAAGCCACTCCGTTGCAGTTCTACGGCAAGCAATCATAAGCAATACTAGCCATCATATACGCCACCCCGTTACGAGATTTAGAGCATGACATATAGTTACAAATGGCAATGTTTTAACAAACCCTTAATATCATCAAAAAGGCCTCCTTTTGCAACACTATTTAGTCAACATTGGCAAAGAGTGTAGCTCTGAGGCAGTCTGAAACTACTACCATTAGTTACATGTAGAGTTTGCTGCATTTCAATTGCATTCATGATGGCCAGGAGTTCTACTTGCTTTGAAGAAGCCATGTTTGTGACAGGGGACTGGCAAAGGCCAGCTCGAAATGCCCCAATTCATATCTCAAGAATCCACCAGTAGAGTATTGGTGCGAAAAAGCTATCATCCACGTTTAGCTTCCAGCCCCAATTTGCAGCGTGCTTCCACATTGCCTTCTTTCGAATTTTTGGCTTCCTGAGCTTGTCTAAACTTCTACAATGACATTGGCAGATTGGCGTTTATTATTCGACAGCTTGTTGTCCGGTTTTTCCACAAAGCCAGAGTAGCATAAGCAACTTTTCAAAGACATCTCGACTCAGATGCAAAGAATGTTCCAGCATCCACTCTTTCAAGTGTAAATTTGGAAGCAAACTATTGCCCAAGTTCAAAGAAGATAAAACATTGGAGGCAGTGGGGCGCTTACACAGAACATGGGCACTGTCTTCAAATTGATGATGACACAACAGGCAGTTGTGGTCTAGTTTGCAGCTTAGCTCTTGCAGGTAATAAGTCATGACATGCTCGCCAAATACATGCCTTTACTCTTTACCTTCCGCGGAACCTTAGCTCTTTACAGATGTCTCCAAAAGTCTTTATAAGGGTCTCCTTTTCAAGAAGATGCAAGAACATTCTCTACAACCTTAGTTTTAGCAATCCAGTAAGCCGATTTTAATTTGTAGTAGCCATCTTCTCCATTGGATCTTCTTCTCATTAGCGACACCTCAAAAGAAAGAAGCGCACAATCAATGAATCTTCTTCTTTTTAGGCTGTGTTTGGTGAGCTGTGCTTTTAAGCAAAGCTGGCTTTTGCTTATTTCTGAGAATAAGTGACTGATAAGCAAAGGCGATGAATATCATCATAAACCTTTAGGTGGTAGTTAGCAATTCATGACATAAATTGGCATGGTCTTAGCCACAGCTTTGATCAAATCTTTACCTGCAGTACTAAGAATATTCGCTTTCCAGCTGACAAGTTTTTTGACAAGTCTCTCCATAAGGTAATCAAATATGAAAGCCCTTGATTTTCCAACCCTCTCATAGGCAGTCTGAAGATTTACCTTTGTCCAGATGCTCTTTCATACACATTGAGGATCCTCCTGTAGTATATTGTACACATTCTTCATTTGTAGCAATACCATAAAGACTGTTGTCATCCGCAAAGAAGATAGTATGGACCTTTATTGCTTGAGGGCACATTTTGAGGCCATGAATGACATTGTTAAAGACAGCTTGTGAGATTTAGGCTGATAAACATTCACTACAGAGCTCAAAACGATAAGGTGATAGGGGGATGGTGTGTTTGGGTATCTTTTCCAATTTCCATGCAAAAGTTTCTTTTCAGTACTTTATCAGTTTCCAAAACAAGGAATTTTTTTTTTTTCAGTTTTTAACATGTTTATACTGTAAAAATGTCACGAGGATCTTCCTTGTGATAAAATATAAAATAATAATTACTGAGTCTAGCAACAGAATAAGACTATCCAAGCATAAATGTGTATATCTGTACCTATAGATATGCAATGGTTTCAGCAACTCCTATCAAAGATAAAGAATAATGTCTGACAATCAGCAAAAAATTAGCTCCAGCTGCTATAAATGAGATTAGGTAAAAACCAGAACAATCAGGAAACAAGGATCTGTTTTAATTGCCAAAGGAAAGAGTACGTTACCCCTAATGAACAATATACAGAGATCAGCATAAGGGGTAGAAAAGGAAGCTTATCACCAAGAAAAATAGGATGCAGAAACTGGCCCCAAATCTCAACAAGCAACAGACCAACTAGATAGCTCCAGATCTCCCACCCAATAACAAAGCCTCCTTTCTGGGCAGCTGCAGTGGATCTGTTTGATCCAAAACGACTATGTTTCCTCTTTCCGGATGGTTCCATTTCCAGTGTTTTATCCTTGGTGAATTGTGCAGAGAAACCCAACCACATAAGCATGGAGTGTAGTAATAGCAACAGCACCTTTATTGGATATTCCTGGGATTCATATAGAAGGGGGAACAAAGAATAGCATGACACTGCACAACAAACATGGTTATACAAAACATTAGTACAGTACCTGTATAAGGAAAATTTATATTTATAAAAATCAACTAAATCAGAACCAGTTACACATTAATTAATGTGATTTATCGATATGATGATAAAACGCTAATATTGGACTCATAGGGTTCCTATGTTTTATTTGATCCTAACAGAGATGATCTGTGAATTCAGACCTGAAAAACATCAAAACAAGGTTTCTTAGAGGATCCCTTATTGAACCCAAACAAAATTTCATGTGTATCGGTATAGATTATATATACAATGAGTAGTCCTTTAACGCTCAAAACTGATGTTGCAGATCTGCTGTATTTCGGAGGGAAAAATATTTAAGGGTGCTGACAATAGTTACAGATATACAATTCTGAAAGAATGGAAAATTACTTTCTTTTAAGGGAACCCTAGTACTTTCTTTGACAAAAATTCTGCATCAAAGACTTCCAAGCATATAAGCGAGAAGTTCATTTACTTTTCTAAAGAAACAAAAACATAGAAATTGTAAATACCGGTTTCTAAAAGACGTTATTTGAACCAGGTCGTGTACAAAACTTTGGTCTTTCCTACCCACCAATGAAATATTATTCTAGTAGCACCTTACCCACAACTAAAAAACATGTTCTCACAGCCTTGCCAGATTGTCTTCGGTCTTGTAAGACACCAGTTTCTCAATAAGATACAGACTCCTCTGAATAACACTGGCATGATTGTAAATGACGTGCACTACTTAACTGACCTCTAGCCTTGTGCTTAGCATACATAGTATCAGACTTCCTAACATTTGTAAGGGTCTCTTTATGTAATAAATTTCATATAAACTGGGCTAAAGATATATTGAACGAAGGATCAGAAACCAAGCAGGCCCTGTGTTATCTCTGCAGTTAAAGAGCTGATGGATGAGCCATATAGTTAATTATCTGTTTAGGTTTGGAAGAAAACTATAGATAACCAATACACACACACACATTAGAGACTAGTTAAACTTCTTTTCAGAAAATTCAGAACTTGAAGCTATAACCTAATATACAATCCAATTTTACTTCAGCTGGCTTACACTCCTGACCTCTTAACCCTAGGTTATGTAGGATACATATCAGTTGCAAAATCTAGTCAAACAGAACAATAGTGCAAACCCAAGAGGTGAGAAATGCACAAATTGAGTACAACAAAGATAAATAAAAAATGCAAATCTGAGAAGAAAAAAAACTGGAAAAAAAAAGGGGTGACAGGGGATGGAAAAAAAGAAGAAGAGAGAGACACACACTCAATATGCATACCGCGCAGAAAAGAAAAGGGAATTTCAAAAAACAACCACTTAGTTGCTCTGTGAATAAATGACAATGGAGGTAGAATCATACCAATTGATAGAAAGAAGTAATGCCTCGCAGTATCCAAATCCTGCACCGCAACAATTGCAAGAGGGATGACAAACTGCAGTGATGCCTTCTCATGAACATGCCACCCAAACAGAAACCCACATGTGTAAGCATAGGCTACCCATCTTGTAATCATCACTGGTCTTGGATCTCTCCATGCCTTGATGAGACAAGGAGATAATGCAAGCAGAACCATAATAAAGGTTATCTCCGGTGTAATCTATCATTTCATCAAGTACAAGTACAATTAGGTCCAGAAACATTAATAACTTGAATAAAAGAAATCAACAACACTATGTAACAAGAGAATTTACGTAGTCCGTTGTACCATATATGGAAACATCTAACTCCTAATCAACATCACTCCACTTGGAAACAGGGGATGGAAAGCTTACATCCTACCATTCAGTTATATGTTCAAGCTCAGGCTCAAAAATGAAACCCTACATTAGGACTCGGGGTGACAGTGCCAACCAATAGTTGGCAATTCCTAACTAATCAACAGCTCTGGTAGATCTACTGCAAAAACCAGACCAGCCTCAAATTCCATACCTACCCCATAATTGCAAGTACAAGCAGTCACCTAGTAGGTCATAAAGTTGTAGTAAAGCCACAATCGATACACAGCGCAGTTGAACTGAGGCTGATCTTGTTTAGCATCAAACAAGCAGTAGCATCCAATCAAACATTTTTAATTTTTAATAAACTACAGAATCATGTTGCACAGAAAATAAACATCCTAATATATCTACTCCTTTTGGGTTTAAGATTGAAAAGTACCTGAGGCAATACAGCAAAAGGGGACGAATCACCAACTAGTCCGCCGGTAAATGAAGCTGCTGGTGCCTGAATGTTAATTCCAAGTCTTCCAAGCAAGAAAGCTATCACTTTATCTAGTAAGATATAGAACACCCAAAAATTTGGTGCCCAATATGCATGACAAAGTCCCCTGCCAAAAGGAAACATGCGGTGGATGACTTGTTTCATCTGCAAGATAATGTTGAATAATCAATGCACTATGCCTGAATTGCTGAGATGCTGCTTATCAGTACGAAATTTAAATGATTTGCTGAGATGCAAGTGGTCTGTTCCAAATGCCATATTATTAAAGGACCAGGGAGCACCACTAAGAGATAGATATATCTAACTTATTTATCCAGTAGTCGCTATATTTTATTAAACATGAGGTATTAGAATGAGTGGAATATCTGTATAACTACAGTTAATCTTTTGTCAACAATCTGAGGCAAGGAATCAGATGTTTCCATGTTCAGCCTGCTCCATTCTAAATGTATGCACCTCATAACATGGAATAAAGGGTAGTGAAGATAGGGGATTTATAATGCCTATGCTCCTATAGCATGTATCCTAACCTATAATATAGAAATGTCAAGAGAAGGATATATGCGGCTAATATCCTCATGTAAAATTGCACTAGCTTTTAGTGGTATAGTATTTCAGAAGACCACCACAGAAGCAACTATACCAAAAATACGAAGTATACTGCAAATCCTGGATTTATAATGCACAATGCATAAATTTCTATTGAAGAATACTTAGTCATGAACTCTAAAGAAACATAATTTTGAAGTACCAAAAACCAAGAAAATCCATTGCAAGATTGTCTTTGCCTAGACGAACTTTTTGTGATATTGTCTAACCAAGTGTCTCAAATCCAATCTTGAAAATAAAAGAATAAAATTAGTTTCATGTTGCTATATCATAATGTAGCAGCTCAGATTCCACCATCACAATAATCTACACAACTCAAAATCACCAATGAAGCCAAATACTAGGTCACACAGAGGTGGCTCACAATCTCCTCAAGCATTTGAAGATTCTAACTTGCCAAACCAGCAGGCAGCTATCAAGCTACTCACTTTAGACATTTCCTAAGCTTTTCTCATTGCAGAAAAAAAAATGCACCCTTCCTCTTCTAACAGCAACCCAAGTATTTTCTGACATTACTCTAATCAAGTCACTATTTTAAATGAAGTCTCCGACTCTCAAATGCATTTCTTGGACAACAAATGATTGTAAAATTTTGAACTCAATGCCTTTACAATGCTAATACGAAAATATCAACATTCAATGTAAACAAAAGGAAAACCACTAGTCCACATATATCTCTGATCAAGAGATACAAATCAAAGCCAGGGATATATACCTGCCCATGATACACAAACGGACCATATGCCACTGCGAAAACAGCCACAACGACACTCCCCATAACCAAAAGCCTTCCAAAACCCTTCACCAACCCCTTCCAGCAATAATGCCTCAACAAATACACAAAATAAACCGGCGCCGCTACCGCAAACAAATGCTTAAAACACAACAGAACAGCAAACACAAACCCACCCATCAAGTCCCTCCCTTCCTCCAAACACGAAACCGAAACCAATAACACCCCAAGCAACAACCCATTGTACTGAAAATGCAAATGGTCCACAATCAACAACATCGGCGACCAAACAACCAAAACCCACTTCACTCTCCTTCTCACATGATCCAACCTCCTCGTCAACCTATACACCCCAAACAAAAGACACAAATCCGAAACACAAACCGAGACTCTTTGAAAGTAAACAACTGTGTCTGAAGTGTAGTTGAGGCCGTTGTGGAGGTGGACCATTTGTGGGTCGATGAGATTAGCGAAGAGGGAGAGGAGGCGCTCGAAGTAGGCAAAGAAGGGAGGGTAGTCAAGAGTCCAGAGGCTGGTCTCGTCGAAGTACCATTGAGAGAGAGGGAGGGAGTTGGTTATGGCGAGCCAGTGGCGGTGGACCTCGAAGTCTGTGCTTCTGTAGGCTGGGATCAGGAGGAGTTTGACGCAGGTGGCTGCGGCGAAGAACCACCATAGCTCTGAGAGTTTGGGGTTGTTGGGTTTTGAAGGGTTTTTGAGAATCGTCTGGGTGGTTTGTGGTTCCATGGATTTGGGAAGTGAAGAGGGGAACCAGAGATCTCTCAGTTCATAGGTGTTGTCTGAGATCTCTCAGTTCAAGTTCATAGGTAGTTTTCTTCGTTTGTTGTTTTAATTTTGTCATTATATATAAAGGCTTGTTTGCAACACAAAACATTGATTTACTTTGTTCAGTTGATTCAAATGAAACGTTCAGGACACATAAAGAGGAAAGGAAAGGAGTGACACCAAACTGTACCAAGAATTGGAATGATAAGAAGCATGAGCTAGATGAGTCGAGATCAGCTACAAAGTTTTCATTTCTACCTATGTGAGTGAGCATCCATTAATGTCAAGCATGTAGATACGATTGCAAACGATAAACTCATTTGATCGAGTCATCCTTAGAATGTATCATAGCCGGAACAAAATTAGAGCAAATAGGATTTAAAGCATTATCCTAAAGCATATACGATCGACTATAAGTAACCCCAGTAACCTGAGACAACTATGGAGAACTAGGAAAGTTCTTCTAACCCTGATACTATATATTGAACCCTGAGACTAGCCTAGGCAGATTCATATGCGCTTGATTGTATGAAGGTCGATACAACTTGCTGAAATTTGGCTTCAAGTGCTGCTCTCTCTTGTAAAAACTTTGCCTCTAATTCATCACGCTGACATTGGAGTTCTCTAAGAATCTCAATGTGTTGTCTTGCATTTGGCGATAGGCTCTCAACCGTGTCCTCAGGAGTCAGACTTGTTCCAAACTCTTCGTTCAGACCAGAGGTGACATTTGACATCTCGTCGTTGTTTGATCTGATTCATAAATTACGGAAGAGAGAGGTCAGGCTTAAAAAGCAACGCTGAACTGAAATGCAACATCAGGATAAACAAATGTATGCCATGACCAGACCTTTCTTCAAGCTTTTAACTAAAAAGGTTAGAGCAAACTAGGAAGATCGAAAATAGCAAATTAACTACATTATACCTCAAATGTGGTAGATCATTACTTCGAACTTGGTTCCAACTGTGGAAGTCAGAAGTTGAAGCTGCAAACTGGGGACAGTCTTGCACATGCAAGTGTTCCAAGGCAAGGCACTCAATAATAGCACTTCCAGTACTGTAGAACCACACAAGTTGTGGAAGATTAGACAAAACTAGGTTCTTTAATTCTGGAAAAGCAATCTTCAAAGTTTTCTCGCTTGCTTCAATTACTCTCTCCAAGCTAGGGCATCGAGTTATTGAAAGGTCCTCAAATTGTGAAAGACATTGAGCCACATCCCAGGTGAAGAGACTTTTCAGTTTCATGCAGCTCGTAACTACCAAAAGTTTAAGATTGAATAGAAACCCCGGTGGCAATTTACCAACACATAACACCTTTAGGCAATCCACCTCACAGAGATGCAACTCTTCCAAACTCTCGAACACAGGTTGTTTCGGAACCCATGTTATTGTGTTCATCAATGCTTCCAAATTTTCATGGTGCCGGGTTACAGCAAGATACTTCAGTTCAACAAATCTCCCGTGGTCATATTCCACAAGAATGTTATTCAAGCCCTTGCACTGTATATACTCTAGTTTCTCTGTGTCTGGCACCACCACATTGATAAACCAATCCGGTAAGCTATTGATGGTTGTGTCAAGAGTCAAGACTCTTGAATAAGGTAGTGTGTCATGATCCAAAGTGGATTTTCTGGCTGGCAGGTATCTGCTAATGCATATATCAAAATTTACCCAATACGGATTGAACTCAACATATTTAGGCAAGCAATTTGAATTTGATATGCTTAGCTCCAGAATGTCTAAATTTCTCCAGCAAGGCTCCCCATCAGATCTGACATAATCTTCTTCTTCCTTAACCACTGCTTTACTCCTTTCTTCCCCAAAATTATATTGCATGTGCAGTTCTTCCAACTTATGCAATCTTGACAGAAGTTTGAATGGAAATGCACTAATATTGTAGCTCCTGCGCGAGAGCGTATTCAGCGCACCCGGGTGCGCCGCGCACCCGTCCATCTCCGCCGTCCATTTGACGCTGACTTTTGACTTTTTTAAAATGGACGGCAGAGATGAACGGGTGCGTGGCGCACCCGGATGCGCTGTATAATTTTCACTCCCGCTCATGTCCAACATCCTCAGATCTTTTAAATTTCCTATTTCTATTGGCAACTCCTCAACTGGAACTTCTCTCATGCTAAGAATCTGTAGTTTCTTCATATTTCCGAGTACAGATACGTCAGTTAACTGATCGCAGTAATCTAAATTCAATGTTTCAAGGTTGGTCAGGAGACTGAGTGATACAGGTAGCAACGATATATTTGTGAAACTAAGATCAAAGACCCTTAGAGCATTCAAATTCGCAAAAATATTTGATGGCATCTCATATCCTTATATTGTAGTAACAAAATCAAGAGGTCTGGATATACCAAATTACCTGGAAGGTTGCCACATCTATAACTCATTAACAACGCCTCACTGTAGCCTTCACTTTTATTTTCAGAACCACCATTAACCAAAAACTTAAGGCCATCTTCCAAGGATGAAATAGACATGTACATATCTGGCATGTAATCATTCATCCTCACGCATTCGTCCCGTTCAGTGTCCAAAAGCAAGCCAACATCTTAAAGGTATTTCCCCCCTTAATGTACTCTGGCTCTTGCATTTTTAATGTTGGAATCTTGAAACAGTCCTTTCCCAATACCATACCTCACCAAGTCTTCAATTCAGATATTATAACCATTTGGGAATAGGCGGCAAAGCAAGAAGCATGACTTGGCATCATTAGATCCCAAGAAATGATAGCTTAACTTCATGCATTCCAACAAAATTGCATCATAATCAAGAACATGAGAATATGATGAAAGGTATGACGTTAGTTGTAGAGCTGCTTCATTCCATAAAGACAAGTCTGTGTTATATCGAAGCGGCGGAAGTGCCCTTGCAACTGCTATCAATGCTATTGGGAGACCAGCACATGCTCTAACTACTCTCCATGCTACGTCAACGAAATCATCAGTTAATTTGTCAAAATATGTTTTTCCTTCCTTCAAAAACAAGTTCCATGAATTTTCTTCTGATAGAGCATTGAGATGGATCGTTGTTTGGCACCCCATAGAATGACAAACAGTCGCAATCCGTGAAGTTATTAGGACCTTGGAATTGCGTCTTAGAAGCTCCTTGCGGCCAGGAATTCCAATGCTTGACAAATCTTCTCTTCCCCTAGTATCATCCAAGATTATAAGAATTCTTTTTCCACTCATTATCCTCTCATGCAATCTACCAGCTCTTCTACATTCTGTCTCCTCTGGCAATTTCAAGCCCAGCAGACCTGCCAAAGTGCCTTGAAGTTTTCTCAAGTTAGGATTTTGTGATACTACACTCATAATCACATGATCAAAGAGGCGATTTCTTTGGGCTTGTGCACCCACATATTTCACCATGCTTGTCTTACCTACCCCTCGCATTCCACAAACCCCAACAATAGCAACCTCATCATGCTGCAACATTTCCATTATCTTATGTACAGTGCGTTTTCTTGGTTCAAATGCTTCAATATATCCGGTGGACCTTTCTGCCTTTTCATCTTCTTGTACTTTACTCCAGACCACTTCTAACATGTGTTCCACAACTTTTGTTTCGGATCTACATGAAAGAAGTGCCAGATAGTCATCAGAATCAAATCATCAATCAAAAGTTCAAGTATAACTATTTAAGATAGTCTCATAAGGCTTACTCGTAATTATTTAAATCCCACATGGTGAGATTGCTCACTTTTTTTTAACCCAAGTCTCCACTGCTTCACCTTGTGTCTAGACTTCTTTTCATGCGTAGTAAAGGCCTCTTCAAAACTCCCATTCTGATTTCGAACATCAGAGGTATCAACTTTATTGAACAGAGGCAAAATTTTGCTTTTGTCTTTCATGACTTCAAAAATCTTTGCTAGTACATCTCAACACCATGTAGAAAAAGCATAATTTGGTGTCAGAACAACTATAGCAAGCCTTGATTCTTCAATTGCCGTTTGGAGTTTTCGGGAAATATTTATCCATCCTTTACGATGTCCATCATCCTTGAATATGGTAATTCCACGTGTGGTTTGCAATTGATCAGCTAAAATGGAAATTAAACCCTTTTGTGTCTTCCCCTGTAAAACTCAAAACACATCATGCTTCCATTGAGAACTTGGTTCAGCTGCAGGAAGAGATGTACCAACACGGTCAAGGCCATTGAAAAAGTGAAAACCACATAACAAATAACAAAGTTTTGAAGAAAAACAAAATCTTAATAGGTACGGATCACCAGAAAGATAATAATGTACAACTTACAAATCGAATTCATGAGTTGCGTGGTTAAGTTACTGCGTACAAGTTCCAAAATGTGATGAACAAGTTTTATGTCAGACCTATGAAAGAAGGGTCAAACAATTATCAGGTAAATAGTACATCCAAGAAATACAATTATAACTACTGTAAGATAGTCTCATTATACTTACTCAAATTTGCTTGATTCCAAGCCAGAGAGATTAGCCACTTTTGTTAAAGCAGTTCTCCACCGTTTCACCTTCTGTATGCCATCCTCTTGGGAATACATGTGTTCATGTCAGGACCCACCCCGAATTTCACCCCGAAACCCGAGATGAGTCATGCGGGGACCACCTCTAAGGAAAATTTACCGAAGACTCGGCAAACCTCCCTCGAAAATGGACAACCCTAACTTAAGAATTTAAGAACCACCTTTTTATTCCAAAATCAATAAATCCTCCGCTACATTCCAAAAATAGCCAGAATACAAATTACACCGAAGAATTCCAAAAATATTCAGAGCTACTAAAAATAAAATAAAATACAGCGAAAGCTAACAGACCCCTAGCTGATAGATGAGTCACTATGCCTCGACGTCTCCTGCTAGACCTCACGCGAACTCTGCAGACTGGGCATTTTTAAAAACGAAGAGCCCAGGGGAAAATATTCAACACGTCAGAGTGAGTGGACGAAATGCTTCCGACAACAAATAAATATTTCCCTAAAAGAAATGCTTTCATCAGCGGAAAAAAACAAAAGCTCCACTGGAAAGATTCTGAACTGGGGTCCAGCCTGGCTAGACTCCCAAACTTTAAGACATTGCCTCTCAGGCCTGGATATTATATATATAGTATGTATGCACACTCGTCTGACCCTTGGTACGATATCTATGAACAATTTGAATAAAGTAGATATCATACGAAGCTACTATGCTTGCGTCTAACGCTCACATCACCCCACACCGGAATTGTACCTTGCATATGAGGGATAGCGGCCGAGTGGTAATATATACGTGCTTACTCCTTGTACGAAATCTTTGAATAAATAAATGCAAAATTAGAAAGTCGCACATGGCTACGACACTCGCGTCTAACGCTCATGTCACCCATACCGGAAATGTGCCTCGCATATGGGGAAAATCACGTATAGCTAGCTAGCATTTAATTATATACATACTATTCTCATCAGAGTATAATCACCGAAATTTTCAATTTCGGGAAATATCCAACAACAGAAAATCATTCAAATGATAAAGCATTTCGAACACAATATTTAAAACAAAGGTCCACTCACAGGTTAGGCCTAAGCCTGATGTCGGTCAGAGGTCTCTTCCGCTCGAGCCTCCTCACGTCCTGTTTCATATAAATAAAACCTTAAACAAACACTGACGCTTAAAGCAAAACATGCATAATTAAATATGTTTCGCCCTCAACCAAGCCTAACACTCCAAAATCTTAAATCCACTGCCAACCTCAAAACTCCACAAATTTTTATCGACATCCTCAAAATCACCTTCCACCAAATAAAATCCAATGGCCGGATTATAAATTAATAATCCGCCAAAAATATCAAACTTCAACAATTCTTAAACCTATCCAAAACTCCTCCAAATATTCTAAAACTTATTCCATTAAACTCCTCACATTTTTCTCCACCAAAAACATTTTCTCGGCGGCAGCGGTGGCGGCCGGCGACCAACTCCGGCGACCTCCGATGGTCACCAAATTTGGCAGCATCTTCCTCTCAACCTCCTCTACAACATTCCTAACTACCACAAACTCCAATTCTAAGCCTAACCACGTCAATCGAACACAAACACACAATAAAACCCTAGAAATTCAAATTCTGATTTCTCCTTACCTAGCCCACGACGGAGCGAGCCCTTTGGAGGGATTGAAGCATGGGAGGAGGGCTTCCTTTTCAGCCAAGGCTCGCCTGCTATGGCTGCCGGAGGAAGGAGTTCCGGCGAAAAAACGATTTCGGCAGTCGGGGCTCTCGGCGTCGATTCCTCCTTCACGGCGGCGCTAGGGAGGCTGCCACTGGTCTAGAACTGCAGCTGGGATGGAGACCGACCGAACAGGACCGGTGCGGCGAGCTGGGGCGGCCGAACGGCGGCCGAGAAGTTTCTGGGCAGAAACGGGCTCGGGGAGAGAAACCGGGAGGAAGAGAGAGAAAGAAAAGAGGAAGAAATGGGTTGGGCTCGGCCCAGCCGGTCCAACACCATTTTTGACCCAAATTCTAAAAATTCAACACCCCAATAAAATTACCTTTTACTAGCAAAAATTACCATTTTTTTTACCGTCGTCAAAATTTCTTCCTTAGAATAATCCCACAAAATAATCGTTCCCTACACCTATCTGGGGATCAATTATATTTTTCACTTATTGACGAACACAGTAAAATTCTTATTACTACTATGCCAGTAATAAATGTAAAAATTATGGGTCGGGGCATGACAATTCTCCCCTCCTTATAAAAATTCCGTCCTTGAAATTTACAAACTTGCTACTCAAAGAGATAAGGATATTGCTGCCTCATCTGCTCCTCTAACTCCCAAATAGGTTCCTCTACTTGGTGGCTTCTCCAAAGCACTTTGACGAGCGGAATTGACTTGCTCTTAAGCACTTGCTCATTCCGATCTAGAATCTGAATCGACTCCTCTTCATAGGACAAATCCTTCTGCAGACTAATCGGCTGCTCTTTCAGCACATGAGAAGGATCGGCAATATACTTGCGAAGTATGGATACATGGAACGCATTATGTATCCTGGACAACTCCAGAGGCAAAGCTAACCGATAGGCAAGAGAGCCAACTCGCTCTAATATCTCATAAGGCCCAATATATCTCGGACTAAGCTTCCCATGCTTGCCAAAACGTACTACCCCTTTCCAAGGAGATAGTTTCAGAAACACCCAATCACCTACTTGAAACTCAAGGTCCTTCCTGCAGACATCTGCATAACTCTTTTGCCTACTCTGAGCAGCCTTGAGTCTATCCCTGACCACCTTGATCTTCTCATTTTTGTCATGGATAATCTCAGGACCACAAAGCTCTCTTTCTCCGACTTCATTCCAACATAATAGCGTATGACACTGCCTCCCATAAAGTGCCTCAAAGGGAGCCATACCGACTGACACTATGGATTCAGGCACGCCATGAAGTCTGACAATCTCATTCACATACAGCTCAGCCAATTTATCCAACGAATACTTCTTTCCCTCCGGCAAGAAATGAGCAAATTTAGAGAGACTATCCACTATCACCCAAATACCGTCATGCCCTTCACGGCTACGAGGTAAACTAAAGACAAAATCCATGGTGATGTGGTCCCACTTCCACACTGGAATATGCAACGACTCAAGCAACCCTGAAGGTTTCTGTCTTTCAGCTTTCACCTGCTGACAAATTAGACATCTACTCTCAAAAGCTACAATTTCCCTCTTCATGTTTGGCCACCAATAATAATCCTTCAGAGTCCGATACATCTTTGTACTCCCCGGGTGAGCAGCATAAGCAGAACTATGAGCTTCCTCCATTAACTCAATCTTTAACTCTTCGTTTATTTTTGGCAGACAAAGCCTACTTTTGAACAACAACGACCCATCTCTTCTTACCAAAAAATTTACGACGGCTCCATTCGCTGCTCTTTCTATCAACCGAACTATGGAATGATCATTATACTGTGCCTCTCGCACTTTATCAATAAAAACGGGCCTCACATGGAAACTAGCTACCAAAGCACCCACTTCATCCACCGTTAAATCCACCCCTGTAGCTCGCAGCTCACAAAGAAGTGGAACTCGAACCATCCTTAAGTGAAACAAAGACACGGAGGGATTGGGACTAAGAGCATCAACTACCACCTGGATGATACTCTATAGTGCAATCATAATCACTGATCAACTTCAACCACCTTCTTTGCCTCATATTCAACTCCCTTTGTGTGAACACATACCGAAGACTCTTGTGATCGAAAAAAATCTGACACTTAGCTCCATAAAGATAGTGTCTCCACAACTTGAGAGTAAAAACCACAGCTGCAAGCTCTAAATCATGAGTGGGATAATTCACCTCATGCGGCTTCAATTGCCTAGAAGCGTAGGCAATCACTCGATCATGCTGCATCAAAACCCCACCTAGACCTCGTCTAGAAGCATCACAAAACACCACATACTCCCCACTATCATCCGGAAGTGCCAACACCGGAGCACTAGTCAAGTGGTTCTTCAATTCTTGAAAACTTTGCTCACATTAATCTAACCACTCAAACTTCACTCCTTTCTTGGTCAATCCCGATAGTGGAGCTGCAATCTTTGAAAAGTCTTGCACAAAACGCCGATAATAATCTGCTAGCCCCAAGAAACTACGAATCTCAGTCACAGTTGTGGGTTTTTTCCAATTGGACACCGCTTCCACCTTCTAGGGATCCACACTAACACCTTCAGCTGAAACTACATGACCCAAAAAACCCACCTTATCCAGCCAAAACTCACATTTGCTGAACTTGGCAAACAACTGTGCATTCCTCAAAGTCCGCAATATTAATCTTAGATGTTTGGCATGCTCCTTCTCACTTTTTGAGTACATGCACCAAAATATCATCTATGAACACGATCACGAAGCGGTCAAGATATGGACTAAACACCCTATTCATGAGATCCATGAACGCCGCGGGTGCATTAGTAAGTCCAAAAGGCATCACCACAAACTCATAATGACCATAGCGTGATTGAAAGGCAGTCTTGGCTACGTCACTATCCCGAATCCGCAACTGATGATAACCAGATCTTAAATCAATCTTTGAGAACACCAAGGCACCTCTCAACTGATCAAACAAATCATCAATACGTAGCAACGGGTACTTATTCTTCACTGTGACTTGATTCAGCTTCCTATAATCAATGCATAGTCTCATTGTGTCGTCCTTCTTCTTAACAAACAACACCGGAGCACCCCATAGAGACATGCAAGGCCGAATAAAACCTTTATCTACTGACTCCTGCAATTGAGTCTTCAACTCTTTCAATTCCGCTGGAGCCATTCTGTAAGGTGCCTGAGAGATAGGCATAGTTCCAGGAAGTAACTCGATAGAAAAGTCTATCTCCCTTACAGGAGGCAAACCAGGCAAATCCTCGGAAAACACGTCCGGAAACTCTCTTATTACATGAATATCTCCCACTTCCAACACTCCTATACTTGCATCCACAACATGAGCTAAGAATGCCTGACAGCCTTTATTTAACAATCTCCTGGCAGCCACAGCTGAAATAAGGCAACTCAAAATCACATCTCTTTCCCCCTGAAAAACAACCTCAACACCATCCATACTTCGAAGCACTACTTCCTTTCGGAAACAATCTACCACAGCTCTATAAGACTCTAGTCCATCCCCAAGATCACATCAAACTCCACCATATTTAGAGGAATCAAATCGGCCTTGAAATTAAATCCCTCTACTAGCACTTCACAACCACTAAACACTCAATATATCCTCATCACTTCACCAGAGGGTAGAGAAACATGCCACTCACCTGGAAGAGGCGATGATGGCACATTGGCATGGAGGGCGAATCTACTAGACATAAATGAATGCGTGGCTCCGGGATCAATTAAAGTAAAAGCTGGCTGACCAAAAATTAACAACTTACCAATGATGACATCTGGAGAAGTACGACCCTCCTGCTGGGTCATAGCATGAAGTCTAGCGCAAGTCATGGGACAACCACGCTAACCATTCCCTTGCTAAGAACCACCCCTGGCTGCTGAACCACCACGAGAACCACCACTAGAGCCTCTAGCTGAAAACTAACTGCCTTGCTGAGAAGGGGCGGTCCTCTGTGCCAACAAAGGACAGTATCTCCTGAAATGATCCATACCACCACACTCAAAGCATCCAGAAGACTGCTGCTGACCAAAAGAAAAAGTCTGACCACCAGAAGATCCCCCTTGGGAACTACCACCAGCACTAAACTGATCGGCCTGCTGCCTACCCAATTGGCCCTTGGAGGGTCTCCTGACATGCCCTCTATTTCTGCCCCGAGGACCATAACCCGATCCTCCACTACTACCACTGCCTGCTGAAGATCCAGAAGCGGACGACAAAGCAGCTTTCTTAGATGGACCTTGACTGGGAGCACTGAAATCTCGAGGCTGAGCTCTTAAGTCCCCCTGGTCTCGATGGCCATAGCTGCCCCAACTGCATCAAGGAATGTCGGATAGACAACATCAACCATCTTGTCTGCAAACACTCCTCCAAGGGCATCAACAAACATACCAATCCTGATCCTCTCATCAGGAATCAAATGAGACATATGATAACTCAAAGTGGTGAACCTCTGCTCAAACTCAATGACTCCCTCATCGTATCTCTTTTTCATATTCAGAAAGTCTGAC
Source organism: Fragaria x ananassa (assembly GCA_034370585.1). Taxonomy (NCBI): domain Eukaryota; kingdom Viridiplantae; phylum Streptophyta; class Magnoliopsida; order Rosales; family Rosaceae; genus Fragaria; species Fragaria x ananassa. Next base: position 8,983,874 of record CP139750.1, on the reverse strand, counting down.
TAGATCCTACTACGATGAGAGTGGTTGAAATACTGACCTAAGAAGAGCGCCTTAAACTGCTCCCAAGTCATTGTCTGAGCACCATCATTATTTCTCCTGGCGAGAGTCCACCAATGATTAGCTGAATCGTTCAGAAAAGAAACTGCCATCTTTACTTTCTTTTCTTCTGGCAGTTATGTGCTCTCGAAAGCCATCTCCATCTTGTCCACCCAAGAGTAAGCATCAAGGGGTCCCTTGGCACCCTTGAACTCTACTGCCCCTGCATCAGCAACATTTCTCTTCTTCACAGATCGAGGGGGCTGCACCCTATCCAGAACACCTCTCAACATAGCCCTAATAGAATCCGCTAAACCTCTTACTTCCTCACCCTCATTGGCGTTGGTCGAGGAAGCCACACAGGGTCGACGTCTAGGAGGCATAGTACCTGAGGAGGAAGATTTTAGTAGTCTATAAACAAGACTAACAGAAACTACCACACATACCTAATATCACATAGCGTCAAAAGCAGAAACTGCCGATGAATCCGCCCCGGTCGGATAATCACTCTATAAACACTATGGCTACTTAGGCAAATACGATAGTGAATAGGAAACAGAAAATGAAACCTAGAGCTCTGATACCAACTGTCAGGACCCGCCCCAAATTTCACCCCGAAACCCGAGATAAGTCCTGCGGGGACCACCTCTAAGGAAAATTTATCGAAGACTCGGTAAACCTCCCTCGAAAATGGACAACCCTAACTTAAGAATTTAAGAACCACCTTTTTATTCCAAAATCAATAAATCCTCCGCTACATTTCAAAAGTAGCCAGAATACAAATTACACCGAAGAATTCCAAAAGTATTCAGAGCTACTAAAAATAAAATAAAATACAGCGAAAGCTAACAAACCTCTAGTAGATTAAACAGGTAACCTACTGGCGAAATGTAGCTGATAGATGAGTCACTATGCCTCGACGTCTCCTGCTAGACCTCACGCGAACTCTACAGACTGTGCATTTTTTTTTCTTTTGAGACTTTGGGAGAGACTTGAGCTAGAAGATTCTTATCTTCTAGAGTTGCTTAACCCTCATCAAACCATGAACTCAAAAGACCAACGGCATACATATGATGACCAAGGGGTTTTTCATATTCTAAGTCACCCCAACAGAACTTAGTTTGATGAACACTAGATTCTACCAAAGCAGATCTCTATTATCAGTCTCAACCAAAACGTCATTGTGCTCTCTAACTATGATCTATCTCTTGCTCAACCACACTTGTGCTGCATTTGAGCAAGAATCTCAAATTTATTACCAGTGGAAATATTAATATTTAACATTTCGTTGAGAGCTTGCTGGAACTAAACTTTTAACTGCGCTTGATATATTTTCTTTTACCTCTTGTACTATTGGAACAATAGCTTGCTCAACCACACAAAGAGTAGTACTTTATTCGACAATTGGAGCAATAAGCTACACGACAATTGGATTTTGTTTATCACCGTCAGTAACCAGATTCAATTATGAATCAGTAGCCACCCCTGCGACAAGAGGGGAAGATACTCCTGCTATTCCTTCACCGGCCTTTGCAACAAGAGGAGCAACTTGAATAGGTATGGTTGGTGGAGAAGTATGTTCAGTCTGGATATCATGCCTAACATCAGAACTGATCATACACTTCGCCCGATACTCCTGACGAGGCTTAGCAATCTTTTTATGCAAAGCTAAATAGCCTAACATGATCATATGGATATAGATTGGACGTTCAATTAAATTTTTTATTTAATTTCAATCTGAAACAAGAAATGAATAGAAGTTAATCGGGTCTTTTTATTGCTTTTCAGATCCTGAAAAATATGCAAAGAAGGAAGAATTGGGAAAGAAGATGCTTCAACACTACGCAGGTTTGCCATTAGCCATCACTGTGCTTGCTGGAGTTCTAGCTAGAAAAGTTACTGTTGAGGAGTGGGACTTGGTGCGTGAGAATGTTGATGTATATATAAGGAAGGGGACGGTCCTTGAACGAGGAAACAGAGGCCAAGAATATGAGGGTACAGCATGGGTATTGGCATTGAGTTATGATAACTTGCCATATCGCTTGAAACTATGTTTTTTATATTTATGACAGTTTCCTGAAGATTATGAGATTCCGGTGAAAAGGTTGACTCAGTTATGGATAGCAGAAGGTCTTATACCCTTGTCATCGACAGAAATGATGGAAGATGAAGCGTATAATTGCCTAAATGAGTTGGTGGAAAGGTGTATGGTTCAAGTCGGAAAACATGGTTCAACTAATAAGATTAAAACGTGTCGCATCCACGATCTTATACGAGACTTGTGTGTTTTGAAAGCTAAAGAGGAGAACTTTCTATATGATATCCATTTGTCTCAAGCCATAGCATCCATGGAAGCACCAATTGGTAAAGTTCGAAGGCTTGCTATCTATTTGGACAAAGAAGTAGACCAATTAGCTCCAACAACAGATGGTCAGCTAAGGTCTCTATTATACTTCGTCGATCCAGAATACTATTTCCAGAATAGGAGTGCAAGATTATTACACCCCATATTGGAGGACTTCAAATTCTTGAGAGTGTTAGCGTGAGTCATGAAGTCAGTTTAGGAATGTAAATTAATTTGTTATTACTTTCCTATTCTATATGTGCAGTACATGTAGTACATAGTACGTAGGGTTTGTACATCTTGTATCTCTATATATAGCCTCTTCTGTGAGATGAATAAAACATCAGACATTCATTCTTCAAACCTTGTTATATTTAACTTGGTATCAGAGCAAAGATCCGAAAGGACTTTGTCTCTTTATTTTCCGCTGCAATCTCGTTGACATTTTTTTCCAATGATTTTTATTCTGTTCACCGTTCGACGTTCTTCCGACGAGTGTTACATCTCGGGTTGAGTTTTTTTTCCTCGAGTTATTATTGTTCAAGGGTTGGTTGAATACTGTTATTGTTCAAGCTACTGTTCACCAGTTTCTGCCGACCAAGACCCAGCTACTGTCGTCCGTCATCTGCCCTAAGACTGCTGTCGTCCTCCCTAGACCAGGACCACCGTTGTCTGCCCTAAGACTGCTGCCGACCCTAAGCAGTAGTCGCCGTGCCTTGGCTGTCGTCTGCCCTAACTACCGCCAACTCCAGTCCAACCACTGTCCTGTCAAGTCCGACGTCCGGCCTGATCCGCTCTAGTCCAACGTATGTCGTGTCCAGTCGCATCTCCGTCGTTGTCTCTTCCCAGAAGTGACGACGCAGACGACACAGCTTCGACCCGGTTATGTTTCTTGCGCGATCCGACTCTGTGATCCGACCCGGTTCGTTTGAAGACCCGACCCAGTTTCAGTTATAAAAAAAAAACTGAAACCATGAGTACAGGTGTACTGACAGTGCAAGTGCACCGGAGGCAGGTTGTTTTTATTCGTTCCTTATTACTTTGCTGCATAACTACTGATTTGGTATTTGTGCTGCAATGGGTTATGGAGAAGAAAGTTTTCAGGTCAATGATGTTCAGAAATTTGAAGTATCAGTCAAGAATTCTGAAAATGGTTCCTTTGGGGGGTCCAAACTCAATGGAACCAATTTTCAAAAAGGGAAGAAAATCATGACGGCTCATCTTCGAGGGATGCACAAGATGGGACATGTAACTCGAGTGATTGAGGTCCCCAGTGCAAGTAATGTTGTTGCTTACACTAAGTGGGAAGATGATGATAGTCTTGTGATGTCAGTCTTGTACAAGGCCATGAATGAGGAAATAGTTGACCTGGTGAAGCAATGTGATACTGCTCAGGCAATCTGGAAGACATTGGGAGATTTATATACTAATGAGTCTGATTTCATACAGGTTCATGAGTTGATGTGTACTGCTGCAGCAATGCAACAGAATGGGCAGCCAGTGGCGTAGTATTTCACCAAACTGAAGAACATTTAGGCTGAGATTAATGTGAAGCGTCCGTGTAAGATCAAGAATCAGGAGGATCTTGTTTGGTACCTGAAGGAAAAGGAGCTTGAGCGTCTTCATCACTTCTTGAGAGGTCTTGATGCAAAACATAACAGTGCCAAAGGAGAGCTGCTCAGAATGACAGAACCTCCTAGCTTGACTACAACTTTCACATATATCTGTAAGGATGAGTCTCAGTAGGACAACCTTACTCAAGCACAACTTGAAGTCTCCAGTCTCACTATTCAGGTAAGAGCACCATCACCACTCCTTCAGCAATCAAGTTCTGTTCCACTCCACAAGCAAGGACCACCACCAGGCTTTGGGAATCAACCTCGTTCTCCTTGTTCTTATTGCAATGGTGACCATGCTCTTGAATCTTGTTGGAAGTTGTACCCGCATCTTAGGCCTAAAAGGCCTACATATCGTCCCAAGGTGAAAGCAGCTATCCAGTTGGTCCAGGAACCAGACATCTATGGTGTGGTCGGATATGATCATCATACAGCAGGAGGTGCCATACCCTCAGCATCTGTGGCTAGTCGTGGCAAGCTACGTATGGCCTTAAATATTTCTAACTTTGTTGGTGGTGATACATGGATTATTGATTCAGGTGCTTCCGATCATATGACTTATGACAAATCTTATTTTACTGACTTATCATCTCCACCCGTACCTTATGTTACTAATGCTAACGGTGAGGCCTTCCCTATGTTAGGAAAGGGGTCAGTTCGTATCACTCCCACAATAGTGCTAAAAAATATGCTATATGTACCTCCTTTATCCCATCATTTGATATTTGTCCCACAATTGAATGTTGAATCCAAATGCTCTGTGACCTTTTTCCCTATGTATGTGATTTTTCAGGATTTTCTCACTGGGGAGTTACTGGGTCGGGGGTATCTGAGGGGCAGGTTGTTTCATCTGGATCAGACATACGTAGGGGAGAAACCAGGCGCATAGTCCCGGAGGGCTTTAATGTCCAATTCTGACAAGCTAAGTGAAGTTTGGTTATGGCACCGTCGCTTAGGGCATCCATCTTTTAGTGTTATGAAAAAATGCATGCCTTCTTTGTTTATTGGTGTGGATGAGTCAGTCTTACATTGTGAAACATGTGTTTTGGGCAAGAGTCATCGCTCAACTTATCCATCTCGTATTTCTAATAAAAGTGTCATTCCTTTTGAATTAATTCATTCTGATGTTTGGGGCCCTTCAAAGGAATCCATTGTATCTAGTATGCGATACTATATGTCATTTATTGATGATTGTACACGTCTTACTTGGGTTGTTCTTCTTAAAACTAAGGATGAGGTTTTTCCGACTTTTCAAGCCTTCCTTTCTGAAGTCCAAACACAATATAATGCCAAAATTAGAATTCTTCGCTCTGATAATGGGGGGGGGGGAATATGTTAATCGTGTCTTTCAGTCTTTCTTACAAACACATGGGATTATCCACCAGAAAACGTGTCCTTACACACCTGAACATAATGGGGTATCCGAAAGAAAAAATTGTCATTTACTTGATATGGCTCGTTGTATTCTCTTGAGTGCCCATTGTCCGAAGAATCTATGGGGTGATGCTATCTCCGCATCTACCCATCTCATTAATCGTCTTCCTTCTACTGTCCTCCAGGGGAAAGTACCATTTGAGGTACTAGCTTCTTATGTCTCTTTATCTTCCTTTCATAATCTCACAGCTCATGTTTTTGGTTGTGTTGCATTTGTTCATATCCCAAAGAGTCAACGGTCAAGTAAATTGGATACTCGGGCGATTAAGTGTGTGTTTGTTGGCTATGGGGGCCATAAGAAAGGGTATAAGTGCTATCATCCACCTACTAGGAAGTATTATGTCACTATGAATGTTACTTTCTTTGAGGATATGAGCTACTACACCTCTTCTGATACTGCTCTTCAGGGGGAGAACTCATATTTTGAAGAGTTGTATCATGGAGAGGGGGGACAAGTCATTCAGTTGAGGTTAGAGATACATCAAAGGTTCAGGGACAAGAAGATGACAGACAGGCACCACCAGATGATTCTGGTATAATTGCTCCAGAGATTCAAGAGTCAGACACTCCTGCTGAAAGCGTTACTGCCTCTCCTTCCTTGCCTGATGTTACTAATACCCATGACTCATGTCTCCCTGGTATAGAAGATCTTCCATCTAAGGTTAGTAATTCTATTGGGGTTGATACTAGTGATGCTAATAGACAATATGTGTTACCAAATAGGTCTACTAAGGTTAAACAAGCAAAAAAGTATGAACCTACCCTTCAAGCCAAAGCTAAGTATCATGTGGCAAATTTTATGTCTACCAAGAGATTGTCTAAATCATATGAATCATTTGTGAATCAAATATCTGTTGTACCAGTACCTAACAAAGTGCAAGATGCATTGGGAGATCCAAAATGGAGGAAAGCAATGGATGAGGAGATGGAAGCATTACAGAAGAACAATACTTGGGAGCTTGTATCTCCACCACATGGAAAGAAGGTTGTGGGATGTCGCTGGGTGTTTACAGTGAAGCATAATCCAGATGGGTCAGTGAGTCGATATAAAGCACGTCTGGTAGCAAAGGGATTCACCAAGACATATGGCATTGACTATGATGAGACATTTGCACCAGTTGCAAAGATGAACACTATTCGGGTATTGCTCTCTCTTGCTGCTAACTTAAACTGGCCTCTTAAACAGTTTGATGTCAAGAATGCTTTTCTTCATGGAGACCTTATAGAGGAAGTGTATATGGATCTTCCACCTGGATATAAAATTGCTCTTTCAGGTAACTTTGTGTGCAGATTGAGAAAATCTTTGTATGGTCTTAAACAATCACCTCGTGCTTGGTTTGGAAGCTTTTCACAATTCATGAGGAAAATTGGTTATAAGCAGAGTAACTCAGACCACACGTTGTTTCTCAAACATCATCAACAAGGGAAGATAATACCTCTGATCATATATGTTGATGATATGGTTGTTACTGGTAGTGATACTGTTGAGATGGATAGATTGCAAAAACAGCTAGCCACAGAGTTTGAGATGAAGAACCTAGGTACACTCAAGTACTTCTTGGGCATTGAGGTAGCCAAGGGGAGTGAAGGCATCTATCTGTGTCAGAGGAAGTATATACTTGATCTATTAACAGAGACAAGTATGTTGGATTGTACTCCAATTGATACTTCTATCGAGCAGAATTATCGATTAGCAGAGTATCATGATCAGGTACCTACCGACAAACCTCGATATCAGAGGTTAGTTGGATGTCTGATTTATTTAGCACACACCAGACCTGATGTTGCATACGCAGTAAGTGTGGTGAGCCAGTTCATGCATAATCCCAGTGTAGATCACATGGATGCTGTTGTAAGGATTTTGAGGTACCTGAAGTCCACTCTAGGGAGAGGAGTAATGTTTTCTAGGCACAACAATATTCTTGATGTATGTGGTTTTACAGATGCAGATTGGGCTGGAAATATTACAGACCGGAGGTCTACATCAGAATACTTTACCTTTGTGAGAGGTAATCTGGTTACTTGGAAGAGTAAGAAGCAAAAGGTTGTGACTTGGTCTAGTGCTGAAGCAGAATATAGAGGTATGACTCATGGAGTGTGCGAGTTGTTGTGGCTGTGGAATGTGTTACAAGATTTGGGTGTTAAACCCAAGTGTGCTATGCAGCTGTATTGTGACAACAAAGCAGCTATCGATATCTCACAGAATCCTGTGCAACATGATCGTACTAAGCATGTGGAAGTTGATCGTCACTTTATAAAGGAGAAGCTAGATGCTAAAATCATTCGCTTTCCTTTTGTCCCTACAGAAGAGCAACTTGCAGATATACTCACAAAATGAGTTTTTAAGCAGGCATTTTATGACTCACTTAGCAAGTAGGGCATGGTTGATGTATATACGCCAACTTGAGGGGGAGTGTTAACGTGAGTCATGAAGTCAGTTTAGGAATGTAAATTAATTTGTTATTACTTTCCTATTCTATATGTGTAGTACATGTAGTATAGTACGTAGGGTTTGTACATCTTGTATCTCTATATATAGCCTCTTCTGTGAGATGAATAAAACATCAGAAATTCATTTTCCAAACCTTGTTATATTTAACTGAGAGTTTTGAAGTTCGAAGATATTGGTGGAGATGTAGAGTTGCCGAGCACAATCGGGAATCTCATACACATGAGGTTCTTAAGTCTGAAGAATAGTAACATAAAAAGGTTGCCATCATCTGTAGCCAATTTGGTGTTCTTGCAGACTCTGGACTTGCGTTGTTTTGACTGGGATTTCTTAAAAATGCAAAATGTGTTTGGGAAGATGGAGCACTTGAGACATTTGTATTTACCCGGCAGACACAGAGTGAGTGAGAAACTGTCATTGGCTAGTCTTCGCAATTTGCAGACGCTAGTCAATATTTCTAGCGAAGATTTTGATTTGAATGATCTAGCTGAACTAACCAGTCTTAGAAAACTAATCATAAGTGCACCAGGGTCGACACCGTTGAAATTTCTGGAGGAAATTTTGGATTCTGGGAGCATCACATTCAAGCATCTTCTATCTCTATCTGTAGAGGTAGACTCTGGCTCTGGAGTTTTACCAACAAATATAGTACTAAGGTGCCCTAATCTATACAAGCTACGACTGCATGGGCGCATCACAGAGCTACCAAAACACATTTACTGCTATCCAAACCTCACCAAGATGACATTACAGGGAACTGGTCTCAGGGAAGATCAGACAGAGTTACTAGCGAAACTGCCAAACTTGACAATTCTTTATCTTGGCTTCTACGCTTTCCAATCGGAGACGATTGTGTTCTCCGAAGGAGGCTTTCCTCATCTGGAATTTCTTTCGCTTGATTGGTGGTGGCAGTTGAAGGAGTGGAGGGTGGAGAAAGGATCGATGCCTAGTCTTTGCAGATTGCAGATTGCACATTGAAGATTGCTCCGCATTGAGAGAACTTCCTGATGGTCTTCAATATGTTTCCACCCTCAAGGAAATAACCATCAATTTTATGTACAGAGAATTCTGTACGTACTAGGGTTGGGGAAGGAGGAGAGGACTTCTACAAAATCAAACATGTGCCTTCCCTTATAATCACAAATATTACTTTTACTGCAGAGTCTGAAATGCTGGAATCAACAACGCTAATGGAAATGGATGGTATGTCATCAATTTACTATATATTGTTCTGAGTTTTGTTATTCTAGTTTGGACTTCATTATTGCATATTTGCATGTATAAAATTGACCTTGAGCTCGTCGATCATAAAATATATACACCCACAGCTTAGAAATTTGTTTCTTATTTATTTATTTATTTATTTTCATTTTGTTTTTAATTAGCTCAGTCAGTTTAATTAATGGATTACAAATTTTTGACTTTGTTACAGGGACAGCAGCAGCGCCATCTTGCCAAGTCAGGTGAAAACTCTACTGTTGTTAAGGAGTTGCTAACTCTCCTTCTGAAACTCTCCTTCTGAATTTGCATGGTGTTTCTCTAGCTAGTTTTATTAAGTGGTAATTTTTTTCTTTTACATATAAGAACCAAGCAAGAAACTGAACTGGAGATGGAATCACCAGCCGCCTCTGAAGTAGTTGATCCACTCAGAGTTGCTGAGCAACCTACGATGGATAATGGTACGTATTTGAATCAGTACTGATTCCCTTAGCATTTCTCATGTAAAAGAAGTTAATTATATATATCCATAGCATACAGTATATATACTTGAAACTGTGATGGTATGCAATTGAGCGACTGTGTTATTTAACATACTCTAAGCCAATGGGACAAGAGAATTTGCTCTTGTTTCATCTTTACGGATTTTTCACTCCTAATTACTTCTGTTTATCTTGTTTAATTGATATCAGCTCCTGGGGAAATAGTTGAAATTCAAGTTGCTTGTTGATCCTCTTATTACCACACAATCTGGACTTTCATATTGACTATGGTTAGTGTTACATCCCTCACATATCTAGTCACATACATACAGCTTTTTGTGTTTCTTGTACAATATTGCATTATCGCATGAATAAGAATGTGAATTATTTGATTGGAGAATTTTTCATATACACCTAATTTTAAATAGTAGTTTTAAATAAAACTCACATAATATTCTTATCTGATAGACATCTAAAATGTATTAATTATGATAAATATAATGTCTTCTTTTTTTCTAAATTTTACACAATTGCCACCATTGAATTATAACATATTAATATAATAAATAAACTTAATTGATGTTGTCTTAAATATCTTGATTATGAGTTTTTCTTCTAACACTAACATTTTTCAATCAATTTGCAAGAATCATGTAGTTTTCTTTATTTTTATGAAAAAATCTAGATTAAAAGAATTCATTCTCTAATCTATACATAAGATAAAATATAATATGAATAAGATATATGATCTAAACCCTCGCTATACCCTAAACCCTATACCCTAAACTCTAAACCCTATACCCTATACCTTGAACCTATACCCTAACTCTATATCCTAAACCCTATACCTTAACCTTATACTCTAAACTCAATTTTGAGTTTTTTCTTTTTAGGTATATTATCATATCATGCCCTACTGTTTCTGTGTAAACCGGGAGGCCATGCAGAATCACGGTGGAACACTAATATGAACAATCATGAGCAAGACAATGACATATAGTGGTTCACCATGCCTCGGGGGACATGGCTACGTCCATTTACAAATCAACTATCATGGCCAATAGGCCTTTGGTGTTACAAGAGCATCCATCCATCCCGCCTGGTAGGAATGGGGGGGGGGGGGAGAGGGAGCATCATATACATTCATTCCATATGTGGTGAGAGTGAGTCCGAGAGTTCAATGCACTACCAGAAAATGGGTCTTGGGCGACGAAAAAAAATCGTCGCCCTGTTAAAAAATTTCGTCGCCTAAGAACTTAGGCGACGACATGTCGTCGGCCAAAACTTCGTCGCCAGAACCGCGTCGGTCAAGAACTTGGGCGACGAAAATTGATTCCATCGTCGCCCAAGAGTCATTCTTAGGCGACGATAATAATTTCGTCGCCTAAAATATATATACTTCTCGTCGCCCAAAAATTAGTCGTCGCCCAAGATTTAACACCTTGGCCGACGAAAACATTTTTCGTCGCTTAATATCTTATAATCTTGGGCGACGAAAATAAATATTTCGTCGCCTAAGATCACAACATCTTAGGCGACGATATTTTTTTTCGTCGCCTAAGATGGTAAGTCCTTAACCGACGATTTAGAAATTTCGTCGCCTAAGATATATTTAAAATTTTTTTAAAATAATTAAATAATTTTTTTAAATATATAAATCATGTTTTTTAAATTTTTGCTGGAATTTTTTTTTTCGGCATTTCTTTAAATTTTTGTAATACTAAAATTTAATTAAAAATAACCCAAATTTATAAATTTATAAATAATTTATTACAAAAATTCAGTCTATCTGCCTATAGATCGAGAAACCCGAAATCTAACTCATCATTCCCGTTCGGAGGGTCCTGAGGCTGAGGCGGCGGCTGGTCAGGCTGAGGAGGCTGCTGCTGAGGCTGGGGCCACTGAGGGTGGGGCCACTGAGGTAATGGTATAGGCGTAGGCATAGGCGGAAACGGCTGTCCGGCCGCATGTGCAGCGATGTAGGCAGCCATCCACTGTCCCATAGCCGCCTGGTTGGCATTGGTGACTTCATTCACCCGCTCCATATGCGCAACCGTGGAAGCCGCATATGATTCCGCCATCGCCGCCATCTCCCTCGCTCTTTGGGCTTCCAGCTCAGACTCCCTCGCTCTTTGGGCTTCCAGCTCAGACTGTAGACTTGCGAACTGATCCTGTAGCCGAGTGGTCTGGCTGTTGCTGCTTGAGGCTCCGGCGGCTCCCTTGCGCTGAAATCCTGGAGTCGTCTTCAGGATCCCCTTTCCAGCGTCTCCCATACCCCGGCAGTAGTAGGTGTTGGAACGCTGCGTGAAGGCAGTGACCATAATCCGCGCCCCAACGGTAGGATCTGAAGTGTCGATCCTGGACATGGCCTCTGACATGTCATCCTCTGCCGTGCCCGGAAATGTGTCGTTCACCATGCCTCTCATGACCTCTTGCTCCGCCTCCCTCACCCTCGCCTAATTGGATATATTATAAAAATATATTAATATACATTTAATAAAATGTAATTAAAATTAAAAATTAGAAAATATAATTAAACTTACAAGATCCTCCTCAGAATGAGGATATGCCCTCTGAAAGGTCCCCACATAGGGGTTCTCCTCTGGCCGCTCTCGCCGCACGTCGTCCATGATGGCCGAAAACGGCCTCGAACCGGCACGATGGTTGGTTGTGTTCTGTTGCCAGTTCTCAACGTTCACCCGGGCGAGGTGCTTCAAAAAAAAATTATCGTTAGTAAATATTTAAAAACATACCATTATAATTAATTCACTAATTAAATATTCAAATTTGTTTACAAATTACCTGTTTGTGAGGGTCGTTGAACTGCGTGACAAGAAGCCACCGCCACTCGTACTCCCGATACTCGAACTCCTTCGGGGTACCCGAACGGTCGCTCCCGTACTTCTTCCAGTGTTCCCGGAGGTCGTGCTTCCACTCCTTGAACCTACATATACAAAAAAAATATTAAATATATTATTAAAAAAATAAAATTTAATAAATTATTCAATAAATGTACCTCTCCCTATGGGCCTTTTCCGCCCAGTCACGTCCCTCCTCGGGAACCACAAACCATTGCTGCATTACCCTTGTTAGTATTTTTTTCGATAATTAAATAATTTATTAGTTAAAAAAAATAGTAATTGATCGAGTAAACTCACCGACATCGACTGATGGAGCATCTCCTTCACTCCATCAGGAACCTGGCTCCAGACTCCCCACAACATTGGGAGTCTGGAGCGGATGGTGCCTCCCGCGGCGCGCGTGTACCGGTTTCCCAACACGGCGTCCACCGGTTTCCCGTTGGAAAACGGGATGGCGATCCGTCCAGCGGACTCGACCGCCCTATCGAGTCCCTTGTTGCTGACGGTGCCTCTCCTGTTCCGCCTTCTCGTTCCGGCGGCTGTGACATTGTGAATCAAATTTAATATTAATAATATATTTTTACATTAAAAAAATTAAAATCGACAAAAAAGTAATAATAATTTACCTGAGGATGAGGCTAAGCCGACGGATTCGTCTTCGTCCGCCTGCTCGGAGACCCTGACGGGATGAAGAGGCGTGGGAAACTCCCGGTAGATATAGGCCTCGTGCGGTGCCACATGCGGGAGCTGCTCCCGAATCGGTCGACCCTCCTCATCGACGCGAGGTATCGCCGGTATTGTCGGAGGAAGGAAGAGGCCGGATGGCACCATAGGGACCCCGGATGACCCGCCATCACCGTCGGTCGGGGATGACTGTGTGGGGGCGTCGTTGCGGGATCGCGACCGGCGAAGTATGGGTGGATGACGAGCAGCCGTCGCTGCGGGACCCGACTGCCCAACAGAACCCGAGCCGCTCACGCCACCCATAAGCGCCGCATGTCGGGCCGTCAACTGCCACGGAAACCCGTAAGACGGTGATTCCGACGGGTTGTTTGAGGTACCGTCCGAGCCGTCTTGGGTCCTCGCACCCGAACGTTGTCCAGAAGTTCTCCTCATGGTCATCCTGTTTAAAATAACCATAAATTTATTAAAAATATTTTACCGTCTTATAATTAAGTTCACAAAAAATAACCATAAATTTTTAAAAATTTTATTAACAAAAATAGCACTCTTCGAAATTAATAGTTATTAAAGGATTTATTATTTTTTTTATTCACATAACAAATTATTTACATTAATTCGCAATTATTACATTACAAAAATTATTTAATCATTTACAATAAATTTACAAATTATTTCCACAAATCCTAAACCCTAAACCCTAAACCCTAAACCGTAAACCCTAATATTTTACAATTATTATTTACATCACAATTTACCATAATTTACATCACAATTTACAATTATCACAATCACAACAACAACAATTTACAATTTACAATTATCACAACAACAACAATTTACATTAATTATCACAACAACAACAATTAAAACCAACTTAGGGTTTTAGGGTTATACCTTAATAGTGGCGTTTTAGTCGGGGTCGGGGTTCCGAATTGGGGTCCGGGTCGGAGAGAGGGAGAGAGAGAGGGCAGAGGCAGAGAGAGGATTTTCGGAGAGAGAAATTCGTTGGCGGCTGAAGAAATGGTTAGGGTTCCGAATTTTTGCCTTTTATAGTGGCGTTCTTGGGCGACGATTTTGTAAAAATCGTCGCCCGCCTTTTTTAAAAATCGTCGGCCAAGAGTCTCTTGGCCGACGAATTAAAAAATTATCGCCCTGTTTTTTGAAAATCGTCGGCCAAAATAGTCTACTTAGGCGACGATGTTCTTCACTATAAATGTCGTCGCCCAAGATGAAGAACATCGTCGGCCAAGATTCTACTTCGGCGACGATTTTCTTGACCATAAATATCGTCGCCCAAGATAGTCACTTGGGCGACGATGTTCTTCACTATAAACATCGTCGCCCAAGATGAAGAAAATCGTCGGCCAAGGTTTCTATCATGGAATTCAGAATATCGTGATTTTGGTGATCGGAGAAGAGGAACTGAAAACCCACCGTCAGATATGACGAGAATAACGAATTACGTGGGTGGGAAAAAATTCAGCTCCATCTGACAAAGATAAGGGCTCGATCCGTCCGGTCAATCGGCGCGGTCAAACCCCTAAACGGACGGAAACGGCTATTCGACCCTCCAAATCACGTAATCTGGCCGGACCTTCAACTGAGAATAGTTTCCGATCGACAAGAAGCTTATGGGGCTATAAAAATTTGGTAAAAAATAAATACCCGGGATAGGGCTACCACTAGGTAGAAATAAGAGAAATTCGTTGACCGGAACAACCGGCACCGAAATTTTACCGGAATATCTTCATTTTTCACGGGTTGACGTATTTCACCATTCCGGTCATATCTTATTTCACGACTTTTTTGCGTTTGAGGCCTCTACGTATACGTTGTCTTCAAAACGACACTTAACCTCAACACTTATATAAAAAAGTTATACAACATTAGTACATATAACGTGAGTTTGGTGATCGGAGAAGAGGAACTGAAAACCCACCATCAGATATGACAATCATAACGAATTACGTGGGTGGGAAAAAATTCAGCTCCATCTGACAAAGATAACGGCTCGATCCGTCCGGTCAATCGGCGCGGTCAAACCCCTAAACGGACGGAAACGGCTATTCGACCCTCCAAATCATGTAATCTGGCCGGACCTTCAACTGAGAATAGTTTCCAATCGACGAGACTTTTATGGGACCCTAAAAATTTGGTAAAAAATAAATACCCGGGATAGGGCTACCACTAGGTAGAAATAAGAGAATTTTGTTGACCGGAACAACCGGCACCGAAATTTTACCGGAATATCTTAATTTTTCACGGGTTGACGTATTTCACCATTCCGGTCATATCTTATTTCACGACTTTTTTGCGTCTGAGGCCTCTACGTATACGTTGTCTTCAAAACGACACTTAAACTCAACACTTAAATAAAAAAGTTATACAACATTAGTACATATAACGTGAGTTTGGTGATCGGAGAAGAGGAACTGAAAACCTACCGTCAGATAGGACCAGCATAACGAATTACATAGGTGGGAAAAAATTCAGCTCCATCTGACAAAGATAAGGGCTCGATCCGTCCGGTCAATCGGCGGAGTCAAACCCCTAAACGGACGGAAACGGCTATTCGACCCTCCAAATCATGTAATCTGGCCGGACCTTCAACTGAGAATAGTTTCCAATCGACGAGACTCTTACGGGGATATAAAAATAAAAAACATTACCTTACAATTTAAATGTGCTTTATTTATTTTAATTATTCGGATTATCTTGGCCGACGAAATTAGGGAAATTCGTCGGCCAAGATTGTACTTGGGCGACGATTTTACGAATTTGCCTGTATTCGTCCGCCAACATCACACTTGGGCGACGATTTTTATTCAATTCGTCGCCCAAAATAAAAAATTAAAAGAAATTTAAATGTGTTTTATTTTATTTTAATTATTCGGATTATCTTGGCCGACGAAAACGGGCCAATTCGTCGGCCAAGATTGTACTTGGGCGACGATTTTTATTAAATTCGTCGCCCAAGAGTAAAATTAAAAATCATATTAGTACAAACATATTCTTTTAGTACAAACATATTATTTTAAGGGGTTTGGACAACAATTTGACCGCATATCTTTATATGAATTTGGACAACAATTACAAAGCTAAGGATCAATTATAACTAAGCTAATTAAGGCTCGTAATCTGAGTCGTCCGATGAGTCTTCTTCGGTATCAGAATTAATATCTGGTAATCTATGCCTTAATTCGTCGTCAGAGTCGTCGTTTGTTTCTTCATTTGGATCAACATCAATAAAGGTTGAATCTTCATCATGAATTCTGAGCACTCGACCATGTTTAACATTATTATCGCGAACAGTAGCTACATCATGAATACCAATTGCGTTCGGCTCCTGATACGCATCAGCCTCTGGCCCTGGAATGGTCACTCCAAGTGTAGCCGCCCGGTAAATGTTTCGAGGATGCACAATGTTCGCTATTTTCCACGCGTCACCCTTGGCAAGGTCATCAAGATAAAACACTTGTTTTACCGTTGTCGCAAAAACAAACGGGTCATCTTCGTAGGCGCTTGTAGCAGTGTTGACCGATAAATTGCCGTACTGATCCATCTTCATGCTCTGTGCGCCTGTATCAAACCATCTACACTTGAACAGATGCACTTTCATGCCTTCCGCATAGACCAGTTCGACCACTGAATGGAGAACACCGTAATAGTCAAGGCCATGACCTTTCGCCATCACCCCAGAATTCTGTGTTCTTCGTCTGTTGTCTCTCTCTTCATATACAAATTTGACGCCATTCACTGTGCAAGTGGGATAAACTCTAGCCCGTTGCGGTTGCATCGCAAGAAGTAATAGTTCGTGCGACCAGTTTGGATTATCATCAGATTTAATCATGTCCATCTGTAACAGATGTTACACTGTAAATATCCGAAAATCTATGCAATAGAAAATAATTAGATATATATATATATATATATATATATATAACAGGGAAGATTAAATTACGTACCCAGGTGCGAAAATAATTTGCGAACGTCATGTTGTGGTACTCGAGATCACCATCAACTTCCGGAAAAGATAGGTGCAACTCTTTCCAATATTTAACTTCTTCACAATTGATTAGTACCCACCAGTGCGCTATGGCTATCTCTTCATCCGACAATGCATACTCGGCGGACAGTCGTGCTCCACCAACTTCGACATCACTGGAAACTATAGAGAGATTGAACCGCGGCGCATGTTCCTCCATGGCTTGCGGAGCTCCCAACGACGCTCCTAAATACAACTTCATGTAGGTGACGCATTCATGCGCAATATATGCTTCAGCTATACACCCTTCAGGCGCGGATTTATTAGTGACATAATCTTTGTACTCACCAAGTTGCCTGTAAATATAAGATTGCAAACTATACGTTATGGTTATTGAACATGTACGTACATATATGTATTATGGAGATGTAAGTGAATAAAACATACCTTTCCATGGGATACATCCAAGTGAAGTGTACTGGACCGGTAAGCAACAATTGCTGGGGAAGATGGATCATCAGGTGAGGCATGATATCGAAAAAATTTGGCGGAAAGATCCTCTCGAATTTACACATGATGTATATGATGTCTGCCTGCATTTCCCGGATATCGGATTTTCTCACTTCCCTTGTGCATAACTTCATGAAGAATCTTGACAGCGCTACTAACGGCTCCACAACCTGGCCAACCACACATCACAAATTTAATATAAAATCCAACAACGGCAGGTTAACCGTAATTTTAACCACAAATTTACCTGACGGTGAAGGAACGGTCGAATGAAAACAGGGAAGAGACGTTGTAGCAGAATATGACAGTCATGACTCTTCAAGCCGTATATCTTATTCTCCCACAAGTTCACACACCGGGCTATATTTCCTGCAACGCCTGAGGGATACGTCACACAACTCATCCACCTTAAGATCTGGGTCTTCTGATCAGGCTTCACGGTGTAAGGAGCCCAAGGCATCTTTTTCTTCCCCTCTTTCAGCCAAAGATGTTTTCTGATTCCCATTTTCTTAAGATCAACGCGTGCCTTAGGACCGTCTTTCGTCTTCCCCTCCAAGTTGAGCACTGTACCTACCACACTGTCGCATACATTCTTCTCTATCTGCATCACATCTAGGTAGTGCCTGATCAACAGCGTACTCTAGTACGGGAGTTCCCAAAATATGCTCTTATGTGTCCAGAATTTGTACCTGTCTGGTCTTTCAGGTATTCTGGCAACAATATCGGGATGATTGCTGAGCTGCCCAAAATCATACTCATCCAGCACTGCTAAAATCTCTTCCCCCGACCATCTATGCGGCTCCACACCTCTCTCTTCGGTCCCATCAAATGCCCCGGTATCTATCCGCCAGGGGTGATCATGTGGTAGGTAAGCACGGTGACCCATCCGGACTATCTTGTTGCAATGATTGCTGCACCCCTGGGAGCTAAGACACTCAGGACAAGCCTTGTATCCCCTAACAACGTTGCCAGACAACATCCCACGTGCAGGAAAATCACTGATGGTACCAACAATCATGGCATGCATCTGGAACATCTCATTTTTGTGGGAGTCATAAGTGGGATGACCAACCTCCCAAAGCAATTTACACTCTTCAATCAGCGGTCTCATATACACATCGAGACACTTCCCTGGATAACAACAACAACAACAACCACAACAAATTCAGATAACGGCTATATATGACCAATAATATAGAACAAAAACAATAAATGGAGAAAAAATTGAACCAACAGCAATATATACAATATGAAGGGAAAGTAGATACCTGGATAACCGGGCCCCGGAATCAACAAGGTCAACATGTTGTATTCCTTCTTCATGCACATCCATGGAGGAAGGTTGTAAGGCACCAAAATGACCGGCCATATACTGTACGAAAGACTCATGGTCCCAAAAGGGTTGAACCCGTCTGATGACAGCCCGAGCCTCACATTCCTCACCTCTGAAGCAAAATGAGGAAACTCTCTGTCTATATGCTTCCACGCCTCCCCGTCAGCAGGGTGTACCATGAGGTCTTCGTCATGCACCTCCCTCACAGCGTGCCATCTCATAGCTTCGGCCGTCTTTGAAGACATGTACAACCGCTCCAGCCTATCCCTCAACGGGAAATAGCGAAGTACCTTAACAGGTTTCCTGTTACCTGCGGGAGTCCGCTTATACCTGTCGGTCCCACATACCGGACAACGATGAAGGCCTTCAAGGTCATTACCGTCTGCATCTTTACCCCAGAATAGAACGCAGTCATATCTGCATGCATGGATCTTGATGTAGGAAAGCCCGAGATCTCTCAAGATACGACGGACCTTATGATGCATGGTGGGATGACGATGACCGTCAGGCAGGAGCGAAGCAGCGTACTGTAGATACCTATCAACAGCCGTCACGGTCGATTTTGTGTCAACCTTGATATGCATCACCTCCATCACACACTGAAGAACGGTCTTCTCATGACCTGGGCACAGAGGAGTCTGTTGGAAAGCAATAAGTCTGTTGTACTTGGCTATACCGGCATTGTTGACACCTCTAGGGACGGCCTGCATCGGCGCCTGCGGAATGTCCTGTCGTTCAGGGCATACACCGCTGTCATGAGGAAACATGTCGTTGATGAAGGTCGTTGTTGGATCGTTGGATGTACTGCCCGTCTGATAAAACTGTCCATGATCATGCGGGCGTGATGAGGTTTCACCGTGATATATCCAACATGTGTAACGTTCCCAGAATCCGTTACTCTTCAGGTGGTCCCATACTGTATCAAACGGAAATCGATGCATATCACTGCGACACTTACACATCTTGCACGGGCAATAGAACATGCCACTCCCGTCAGCATTGGCCTGCGCATATTGCATAAAATCCCAAACTCCTTCAGCATATTTTCTGTGATATCTTGGAAGAGAAATCCAACTCTTATCCATATCCTGAAAATAGCACATATATAAATCAATATTTAATGAACATATCTTTTATATATATATATATATATTAATGTAATACAACATACTAATTATTAATTATATATATCTAGTTCGAGCGGATTCCGTGGTTTCAGAAGGCAAGTGTCAATGTCACGGAGGGCGAACCCCCTACAGGAACCAGGCAGGACTCGTTTGTGATCACGGAGGCGAACCCCTATCGACCCCTTCACCGAGAAGAGTGGTTAGTTTGTGATCTTGAGATCCAGTTAAACAAACCTGTGAACCATATCTATGACAGAACGGCCCCTTACTCAGCTTGGAACAAACTCTATGAATATATATATATCATTAATTCAACTCAAATAAAACTGAAAATCAATATATACATATGCATATATATATGTGCATATATATGCATATGTACGTACCTGGAAGTAGCTCCACAAACTATGTATGGACAGGTTTCCACAACACCGAACGATTTAAAGAACTAGAGAAATTTATGTTTCAAATTTTCAAAGTTTTCATTCTTCTATCCTGGACTTCCAATATATAGAAGAATCTTGGGCGACGAAATATTTTAGTTTCGTCGCCTAAGAATTAAAACATCTTGGACGACGAAATATTTGAGTTTCGTCGCCTAAGGATAAAAAACTTAGGCGACGATATAAATATCTTAGGCGACGAAATACTCTTTCGTCGCCCTAGTTTATATTTTGGCCGACGAAATTTATTTTTAGGCGTCGATTTTTTTTCGTCACCTAAGAGTAAACTTGGGCGACGAAAAAAAAATCGTCGCCCGGTTTTTTTTGTTTCGTCGCCCAAGAACCATTTTTTGGTAGTGATGTCATTTCTACACAGGGGGAGCCTTTCTTTTATAGATAAGAAAGGTTTCCTTTTATTACACATTACCGATATGGGACTAACTACACATTTATCTTATCATGGTGCCTTCTTGTGGAGCTTGGAGAAGCACCTTCCCGATGTGGTACCGTTGATATTTCACCATGGCGAGGTAGCCTGGACATCGGTCTACAAGTTTCATGACTGGTCTATGGGCGGGGAATGTAGTTTCCTAATTACCCACAACAAGTCCCCCAAAGTTCTCGTTCAAGACACATCTTGAGTGGGGACTTAATATACAAAATGCTCATAGACCAGTCATATGTCCCCAACACGGACCCGGTCCCAGTCCCCCTAAGTCTGTACTCAAGACGTGTATTGAACGGGTCCACCGCGCACAGAAAGGCTGACACTACCAGGCGAGCTGAGGAGTCTGCTTCACACAGAAGGGTGACACTCGGGCGAGCTGAAGAGTCCGTCTTGCGCCATAATGATTGAAATGTCACACGAGGTGAGTCTGCCTCGCCCAAGAGGGATGACACTCGGGCGAGCCGAGTCCACTCGCGCGAAGAGTCCGTTTCGCGCTCAAGGATGACCCGCGAGCTGAAGAGTTTGCTCGTCGCCGGAAGGCTTACACTCAGGCTAGCTGAGGAGTCCGCTCCGCCCAGAAGAGTTGACACTCGGGCGAGCTGAGTTCACTCCGCGCACAATGCCTACACGCGAGCTGTGGAGTCCGCTCCGTGATAAATCCTCATCCGCAAGCGGTGGAATCGGCCTCGCCCAGAAGGGCTGATACACGGGTGAGATGAGTCTGCTCGCACAAACTGGGGTACACACGAGCTGAAGAGTCTGCTCCGCACTCAAGGATGACACGCGAGCTGAAGAGTTTGCTCCTTGCAGAAAGGCTTACACACGGGCGATCAAGGAGTACACGCGAGCTGAAGATCCCGCTACGCGTTCAAAGACAACCCGCGAGCTGTGGAGTCCATTCCGCATACAAGGAGTACACATGAGCTGACGAGTTTGCTCCGCGCTCAAAGAGTACACGCGAGCCGAATAGTTCGCTCCGTGTAGAAAGGCTTACACTCGGGTGAGCTGTGGAGTCCGCCTCGCGGCTTAAACTCGGCCGAGTGGAATCCGCTCGCGCGAACTGAGGAATCTGCTCTGCATACAATGACTATCTCCGTGACAAATGTGAGGTGCATCTTGGTCCACGTGAGATGGGTCTCGGTGACACATGCGAGATGTATCTTGGTGACACACGCGAGGTGGATTTTGCTGTTATACTTTCATGGACAAAGGTAGCATGCCCTTTCCGTATCTGGTGTTACTACTCGAGTGACGGGGTGTTAATGTCGTCCGTGGTTTATCAAGCCACTTGCTCCATTATTAAAGGGAAGATAGAAGTTTTATGCCTATCCCGCCTGGTGTTACTAGGGATCTCATTTAACTTGGGTCTCTCGGTGGATTACCTATCCCGCCTGGTCTTACGGGGGATTTCAATACCATGATCTCACCCGGTCTTACTGGGGATCTCATTAACTTGTGTCTCTTGGTAGATTACCCATCTCGCCTGGTGTTATTGGGGATTTCAGTGTCATGCCTAGGTGGAGTACCCCTCCTGCCTGGTCTTACGAGGGATCTCATTGACTTATGTCTCTCGGTGGATTACCCATCCCGCCTGGTCTTTCTGGGGATTTCAGTGTCATGCCTCTCGGTCGAATTCCTATCCGGCCTGGTCTTACTGGGGATCTCATTGACTTATGTCTCTCGGTGGATTACCCATCCCGCCTTGTCTTACTGGGGGAAAATTTGTGTCTGTCGAATGCTAATCCCGCCCCGTCTTACTGGGGGAAAATTTTGCCTCTCGGTCAAATGCCAATCTTTGGGTGGAAATGCCCGTCAAATGCCAAAACCTACTGACCAGCATGCACACTCATATACTACACACGATGTGAGGTGTCCGCCTCGCACTGAAGGACTGTCACTCGGGCGAGGGGTCCGCCCTATGCACAAGGCTTCACGCGAGCTGACAATGTGCTCCACGTGCCATGACTACCATGCGAGCTAAGGAGTCCGCCTCGCGTACATTGCCTAAACGCGAGTTGAGTTCGCTCCGCGTGCCCTGACTACCCCGTGAGATGAGGAGTTCGCTCGCATGCCATTACTACCGCGCGAGCTGTTGACTTCGCTCCGCACACAATGACTACCTCGCGAGATAAGAGTCCGCTCGCATGCCTTTGCTACGGCGCGAGCTGTTGACTTCGCTCCACGTGCCACTAATGCCGTGCGAGCTGTTGACTTTCCTCCGCGTGCCATTACTACACGCGAGCTAAGGAATTCATCAATAAGAAAAAAAAATATGCCCTTCACGCCCCCCGTCCTCAAAACTTACTCGGCGGGGCGAGGATTGTTGTACCTTCACAATGAATAAATGATCGATAAGTATTTGACCAACACAATTATGGCATAATAATTATCGAAAAGCACAATGGTTCATGCAATTGTGTAATACTCTCTCGGTGGAATGCCAATCTTTCAATCTTGGTCGAATGCATATCTCCCGGTGGAATACCTCTCTCTCGATGGAATGCCAAAACATGCAAGTTAACTTGCAAGTAGAATATTATGAATTTTCACAAACTAATAAGATTATAACAATCATAATATGGACGGGACTTATCTGTGAAAGTAGCTGCCGAATGGGTGCACAAAGGAGGTGCAGATTCATGCTCGTACTACTCTTGAATGATGATTTTTCTTTTTTCAGGTGTCCCTCTAGGGCATGATGTCTCTCGGTGGGATACCTCTTGGTCATGATGTCTCTCGGACATGATGCCTCCTTGTGGGATGCCTCTTGGGCATCATGCGCGAAGTCAACACTTCACGTAGAATACTTTCTCGCGAGGTCCCCCCTCGCCTGATAATTTTTTTCCTCCTTATGCGTGAATGTCTTTGTGCAATCAGGTCCTACATCCCGCTTGCGCAATAAGTTAGGCGAGGTCCATATCCCGCTCGCGTGACAACTTAGGCGTGGTCCTTATCCCGCTCGCGTGATAACTTAGGCGAGGTTCACATACCGCTCGCTCGATAAGTTAGGCGAGGTCCACAACCCGCTCGCACGATAACATTGGCGAGGTCCATATCCCGCTTGCTTGATACCTTTGGCGAGGTCCACATCCCGCTCGCGCGTGCTAACTTTGGGGAGGTCCACATCCCGCTCGCGTCATAACTTTGGAGAGGTTCATATCCCGCTCGCTTGATAACTTTGGCGAGGTTCACATCCCGCTCGCGTGATAACTTTGGGGAGGTCCATATCCCGCTCGCGCGTGATAACTTTAGGAAGGTCCACATCCCTCTCGCTTGATAATTTTGGTGAGGTCCAACCCTTAACACATGCCAACTCTTCCACTGACAAACCACACATATAGCCTTCTATGCAATTAAAAATAATTGTTTTCTCGGGTCAACCAACCATACCTATCATACCAGGTGTCCATAGCAATTTTTGTCCTGGATCTCATGACCATTGAGCCAGCAGATCGGGTTGTCACCTGGGGTCCTGGGAGCATGCTCTAATATTCAACCCCCAAGAAGGTCCCGGTAGGGAAGACGACGAATATCGGGCAGCGGGAGGAGTGGGTCGTCATCGGCGAAGCTCTCGTTCGACAAGACGGGCTCAAGGTCCCGGTGATTCATCTCCGAGTGATGGCTGGAGGCATCGGACATGAGCCGTTGTGGCTCTGCTCTTGGTAAAATCCTGATGACAAAAAGAACCCGGGCGGGTCATCTCGCTTCGCTACCCTACGAAGTCAACTCGCTTCGCTTACGTGCGAGCTATCTCGGCTCGCTTCCTCGCGAGCTACCTCGCCTCGCTTTCGCACGAGCTATCTCGGCTCGCTTCCTCGCGAGCTATCTCGCTTTGCTTCTGCGCGAGCTCATTTCTCCTCGCTTCTGCGCGAGCTACCTCGCCTCGCTTCTGCACGAGCTACCTCGCCTCGCTTCCGCGCGAAGCCTCTTCCTATTGCTCATGGATTTGAATGAAATGTCTCCCGGGTGGATTACTTCTCGGGCAGTAGAGTAACATGACTTTTAGTAATTTTTCCCACAGACGTTGCCAAATGTTTATGCGTAAATCGGGAGGTCATGCAGAATCACAGTAGAACACTAATAAGAACAATCATGAGCAAGACAAGGACATATAGTGGTTCACCATGCCTCGGGGGACATGGCTACGTCCACTTACAAATCAACTATCATGGCCAATAGGCCTTTGGTGTTACAAGAGCATCCATCCATCCCGCCAGGTAAGAATGGGGGAGGGAGAGGGAGCACCATATACATTCATTCCATATGTGGTGAGAGTGAGTCCGAGAGTTCAATGTCATTTCTACACAGGGGGAGCCTTCCTTTTATAGATAAGAAAGGTTTCCTCTTATTACACATTACCGATGTGGGACTAACTACACATTTATCTTATCATAGTGCCTTCTTGTGGAGCTTGGAGAAGCACCTTCCCGATGTGGTACCGTTGATCTTTCACCATGGCGAGCTAGCCTGGACGTCGGTCTACAAGTTTCATGATTGGTCTATGGGCGGGGAATGTAGTTTTCTAACTACCGACAGCACCTACTTAATAGGTACATTAAAAACGTAAGTAGTAGAGAGTAAAATGTTCTCTCGATTAGGATGGGAAATGATATAATAATATACTTAAAAAGAATAAAATTAATCAAAGAACAAGAATGTATACCTTACAATTAGACATTTTTCAACTATGTAGAGAGACATCAAATGTGAGCTTAGAAATGAAAAGTATCATCCTATTACAAATGACATACTTCTGTATATAGCATATATATATATATACACACACACACACTCAAGTTAGTAATAATAAGGTAAAAAATTAAAGAATGTAATTGATTATGACAAAGTTAAATCCAACTAAATTTTAGCTAGTATTTGAGTTTCAAATTTATGCTAAAATTGAGAAATATACCAAATTTAGCTTTCTACTGTCTGAATGACAAATTAGAGAAACCGAAAAATGAAGAAAACTATTAATTATAGACATTTGCTCTATATGGTATGTTTGTTTATGTAGAGTGGGTGTGAAATAAAAAAAATATGTATGAGTTTATCTTAAAAGAGATCTAGCATTTTAGGTTTTTATCGAATTTTCTCTATTTGATTACATACACATATATCTAAACGAATTCTCTCTTGCTTAATTGGCGGCTTATTAATTTTTTTAGTTACCTGCTTATATTTTGTTAGAGAATGAATGACGCCGTTGCAAGGGTAACCTCTGCAGGAGAAATTGCACAACAAAATTGTAGCTAACCGATCGAGCTATCTACTGAAGTACTGAACTACTGATGATAGTGTTCAATATGTTTGTGTCCCCATATGCTTCCACTACTACTATAATAAATATGGAATGATATATTGAGGCTGTAGATCGACGAGAATAATCGAGGGAATAGAAAGAACTGAGTGGCATGGCAATACAAATTTGATTTGTGTGAAGCTGGATTTGTGTTCTTTCTCCCAAGCATAGAAGAGTTACAAAATAAGAACGTTACAATGTTTCTGGTTTCTGCCATCTCATAGAGTTAAAATTAATTTTGATGGTTCAGTTCGAAGTAACTCGATCTGCAGCTGGGGTTTCATTGTAAGAACAGAAACCGGAAAATCTCTCGCTGCAGCATCCTTCAACCTTGGCACCACCACTGTTCCAGTTGCGGAAGCGATTGCCTTGCGCAATAGCTTCATCTAAGCGAAGAATCGAGGCCTCTCCAAAATTGAAGTTGAAGGCGATTCTAAGCTGGTGATTGATGCAGTGAATGGATTTTCGAGTCCTCCTTGAATGCTACTTAAGATTGTTCAAGATATTAAGGCTTTGAGAAGTTCCTTTGAGTTTGTTAACTTCAAGCATGTTTTTAGGGAAGCCAATTTCATGGCTAATGTTTTAGTCAATCTTGGTCACATGGTTGATAATATGAACCTGTGGAAGTAGTGTGTTCCACTAGAGGTGTCTTTAGCCCTTATCTTTGATGTTGTGAACATTCGATGCGTTAGAGTCACCTTTATCTAATTATATCTTCATTCTTATAAAAAAAAATTACAATGTTTCTAGCTTTCCTTACGCTGGAATTCTGGAAAGTGTTTCAAGTAATTACATGTTTTCTTTGGAATTAACTATCCTCGAGTGTTTTCTGCTTACGTTATATTCCTTTTGGCTTTTGCTACTTGAAGATTTACTTTCTGGGGGAGGGCTGAGGACAAGCATGATCGAAGATTCGAAGCCAAATCTTCTCCTGGTCTTGAACATTGTCATAAATTTGTATAGTGAAATTCGATCATTTATCAACTTAAACTGCCTCCCCTTGTAGAGTTAGAAGTATTTGAAGTATGTATGAATGAAAACCTCAAAACTCGACTCCTACACAAAGAATGTCCTCATTTATAGCGTGATGTTCAACCTGATATCATCGAAATCTTTTTATAACAGCATGAGGAGTATGAGGCATACATCAGGCATGTCTCCAGCAACTTTTCAGAGGTACCAAAAGAAGTGACTTGTGAGAATAAGCTAAACACATCTATGATTATAAGAGTTTCATGCTCTTATCATTAGTTTTATCTAATTTCAAAGGTGTGAAACTTTCATATTGACATGCATTTACATTATAAACTTTGAAGAAATAATATGCCACATAGCGTCTAAGATGCAAAGAAGAAGCGTGACGTATGTAACTAAGAGGGTGTTCATCCACCTCCTTCGATTAGTCTTAGTTAATATATTTTTGTCACATCAAAAGAAAGCGTTAGTTTTAATCTAACTTGATTCTAACTCTAACGTTTTCATATTTTCTCACAACAAGTTGACCCTTGATATCTCGGAATGGAAAAAAGGAAAAGAAAAAAAAAAAAAAAGGGTACACTGAAAATTTTCTTACGAGGGAGACACCACCAATGTCACAGAAGGTGGTTTTTTTATTTTTTATTCTTCTTGTTTTTTATTTATTTTTTAATCCCACAAGGTGGTTCTTGTATGAGTTACAATTGATCCATTTTTAGGTGTCTGCCATATATGCTTCTTTTTTTGTGTGAGTGTGTCCTCACTCTCCAAAAAGACCATGAACAATTGTTACCTCACATATGACAAGAGCAAGGCTTCTCATTAAATATAAAAGAGCAACATCATGGTTTTCAGAAGCATGCCAGGAGCAGGAGGAGTCCCACTGAAGTAACACCATTCTACACATTTGACTGCAACTGTTGCTGCATCTTATTTGGGACAAAAGTTGTCATCATATCTTATTGGATTCAACTTTTCCACCCTTTCTATTCTATTTCATATATGCCTAGATCAAGAGGCTTCCTGATTGAGTTGCTTCCTCTTTTAATAAGGTAGCTGGAGCTGCAGGCTTTCAATCCCCAAAACTTTAATGTTTTGCTGGCCTTCAGGGTGCAGCACACCTGATTCCAATTACTCTCTTTCCCTCCCTTCCTTCCTTCTGGTATAAGCAATATTCAATATATTCAACAATATCAGTCCTCTGAGTTTGAAGAACATCATGTATATGTTGTCATTTGAATAGGGAAATCAAATAAGGCTGGATCTCTAAGGACTAAAGTGGGTCAGTGGGTGACGAGTTTCTTGAGATGAAAAGCTTTTCTGAACACGCTACCCACTGGCGGAGCCAGCCACATTTCACCTAGGCTGGGGATTTTGAGGATAAAAAACACCACTTCATATATGTATATATAAAAGAGAGAAAATGATGGCAGTGTAGGGGTTTTCTAAGCAAAACTTGGAACATAAGCACATATGTTTTTAAGCTGCTTAATAAAAGGTATATGTTTCGCACATAATTCAGATATAAATAGATTCACTGGTTAAATATTAATATATGAAGTATTTTAAAGTGATCTTCAACCTGTAAAGCTGACTTGACTTTAGGTTGACAGAAAAAACAATTTTGGTGTGAGGGAATTGGATAGTTAGGTTATACATATTGCTCATCAGGCATGCTAAGTTATCTTAAATAAACTATGCATCTCGTTTTTATGATGAAATTTCCACTTATTTCCCAGTTTGTTCTAAAAACTGATCACTTAAAATATGTTTCACATTGACAAGGAATTTGTTGAAGCGGTTTAGAATGAGATGATGTTTAAAATTTTAAAACTTTACGGCCTCGTTTTGTAAAATTTAGTTAGTTTTTCGCGAAAATTTCTCTTACCGTAAAGATTTGTTAAATTTTTTTTCCAGTGTCACAATTGGCCCGAATAACTATTTTATAGCTATTACTTTCATTTGAGAATGTTGGCAAAGCAATCGAAAGTATTAGTTTAACATTGTTTCCGTTCAGGTCAAGTTCCCTAAGTAAATATACAGTTAAAAGTACTGATGATCACCAAAATGTGTGAATCCCATATTGTCTCATTATTAGGTTTGATTAGTTAAGTTAATTTTAATCAAAACTCCTTATAGAATGAAAGGATATGCTAGCTTGGCATATATACTTGGAGTAATCAGTAAGTTCTTTGAAATTTCAAAATATTATTCTTTTTAAAGTAACAAGGACATGATACGGCCGCTCTTACAGCGTGCCATGGATGGACATAATGCCCAGAGCGGATTTACAAAAAAAAAAAGGAACGCAATAAAACTACAATTACTTATCTTATTATAACCACCCTACTGACTGGAGAGAAGACGACGAGGACGACCGTGGCGACCATGACTGGGGGTTTTTGACGAGCTCGGATCGGAGGCAATCGGTAAGAATCGAGGTGAGAGTGACTGACATCGAGGTGCAGGAGTGCTTGATGGCCAATCGGTAAGAATCGACGGCGTCGGCGGGGTGATAAGGGATCGGAGGTCCCGGAGGCAGAGAGGAGAGTTGTCGTGGAAGGGAAGCAGGGGGCCGACGAGGCGTACGTGGAGAGAGAGAGAGAGAGAGAGAGAGAGAGAGAGAGAGAGAGAGAGAGAGAGAGAGAGAGAGAGAGAGAGAGGAGGAAGCAAATTGGGGTTTTAGATTGCCGAGATCCAAACTCGAATTAGACAAGGAGACGAGGAAACAGATTGAAAATTTTTAAGTTTATATAGATTGGACGGTGGAGTTTTGAGGTTGAGTCGATTCCCGGCAACGACCCCAATCATGTTCGGCTGCTCTTCTTCAAAAACTAAGTTTTTTTTTTGGTAATCGGGATAAGTGCTAACTCATTGCTCTTACCCGAAAATTTATTGATATGAAAAATAAAGATACAAAGCAAGGAGGACTACACCAAAACCTTGCTAACAGAGAGTACAAAACTAACAAAAGTCGTAATTGAATTACAAAAATTGCCTTTAAAAAGAGACTTCATAACTATAAAAACATGTAGGTAGGCCGACCTGAAAGATTATGACTGAAAGGCAAGTGCAGGAAAGGTGGTAAAGAATCCCACCAAGAAAAACCTTCTAAATTGGCACCATAATTAGCTAGCTTATCGACAACCGAGTTACCTTCCCTGTATATATGTGAGATGTGAACATTCATTTGGCGAGTAGTATGCATGCAATTTCCCCAAGCTATAAGCAATAGCCATGGAACTGACAAAAGAACACTAAAGTACATTAACAATAACAACGAATCAACCTCTAACCACAGATTGTGCCACTGATTAGCCCAAGCAATGTGCACTGTCTCGATGACTGCTAACATCTCAACATCAATCGCACTAGACACATGAGCACGAACTGCAAAAGCACTTAGAAAAGATGCCTTATGATTTCTGAAAATACCACCATAACCTGAGTGAGCCTGGTCACAAAATGATCCATCTATGTTCACCTTCACCTAGTGTATAGGAGGAGGCTGCCATAAAACATGAACAACTCTAGGGGTTATAGGCCTTAAAAGCGAAAGACCCAACAAATCAAATATAGGAGTAGACTGGGGGTTGGGAGTAGAAACAAAAGCCAAGAACCCTAATTCTTTAAGTGCCAATATTAGTTTCTGTTTGAAGAGGACCTCCTTAAACTCATCCCCATCATGCTTTAATCTATTTCGCTCCATCCATAAGCTCCAAAATAAATTACATATCAATATGTACCATAAGAGCTTAGAGGAAACTGAAAGGGTAGCACTATAATAATCACCAAAAAGATCAACTAGTGGCATACCTCGGTCAAAAGGAAGCCTGAACATAGAAGCAACCCAATTCCATACAGACAAAGAAACTTCACATGTGACAAAGAAGTGATTTGTGATTTCGAAACTCTTTCTGCACAGTTGACAATACGAGCAGATAATTGAACCCCTACGCTGAAGGAACTCATCAAGAGCTAAAATTTTCTCAAATTCCAAAACGAACTTTTATGATTTGTTGTGACTAAATTATTGATTGCTTGGACAAACTGTTTGACAATCTCTTTACATGTGCCTCCTTGTACACAATTTATTGCTTACTTTTAGTTTCAAATTAATCCTAATGAGGATTGGCTAAGAAAGAAATTAAAGTTCAAATGCTACACATAATCAAGACCCAATAACAATCTTCAAAGCCGATGAGAAAAAATGAAAAACTGAATTTCCCCAAAAACTATGTATCAGCAAGAAATCCCCCTGAAATTACCCTCCTCTTCTTTCTCTGTCGGCTGAAGAGAATAAAATTGAAGTTCCAAATTCCATTTTCAGAGAACGTTTAATAAATTTATTTTACATATCAAAAGTCTGCATCCACATAACTATGAAACTTTAGAGTTCCTTGTTCAGCAAGTACATTACTAACCATTTTTAGATGCAAACATATATGATATGTAACAGTACTTGCATTATTATCCTGTATTATATATATTTACTTTCTCATTGTATGAGATGGTAATTGAATCCTCATATAATTAGATCATTCATTCTTAGTTTTGTTAGCAATAGATCATTCATTTTGATCCACATTATTTGGTTACATGATTCAGTAACATATAGTTCACAAAGCTTTTTAACATTGAAGGGATACTATAACAAAATTGCAGTGGGGGCAAGAGAACTCACTACAGTGTTAGCAATAACATTGTATGCGGGAAAAAAAGAAAAAGAAAAAAGAAATCATTAAATAAATTATTTGTGAAAGCATGAAATTTCATCTTTGAAATAGACTCTCACACTTAACTGAAGACCTACATTGATTGGAATCAAGAACCGAAATTTTCTTCCCGCTTCAATGGCAGCTTAAACAACTACTTTACTTTGTGTTGTTTTGCAAGCTCATAGTCACTAACAAAGGATTGACAATGAAATTCAAAACTAAACTCCCTTCTATCTTCTTAAACTTTCCAAGTGTTGAAAAAAAATAACATACGTAGAACTCACTTGTTCACAATTAACAAAGACAACAGTCAAGTTCTCTTCACTAACCTGAAAATGAAGAAAAGAGAATGTCAATTGTAACAAATGTTAAATGCAAAGGCAGACAACAACTTAGCACGTTTGGAACTAAAAACGAACCACCAAACTATACTTACATGTTGCTCAAAATTGGAAACATACACAATACTCCTAATCATCTCCTCTTATTGTGCCAAGCTTAATTACAGTTGCCATTCTTCTTTAGCTGAACTTAGAACAAAGCCCAATTAGCTATCTACTTTCTAATGGAAATGTATAGAAAGAAAAGCCAAAATTTCCATAGCATTTTCATTACACGATAATCAAACCAACTAAATATCAGCGGAAATGTTCCCTAGAACTGTTTTCAATTCTGCACTCTCCCTAAAGTTCACAAACCCAGGAGAACGTTTTTTAATTTCAGGCAAACAAATCAAAAAAGAAAAGAACATTTAAATAACAGTAATGATCAAACTTACATGTCACCAAGTGAAAGTCAAATTTTAAGGACTAAAAGAACCACAAATATGTTTCGACCTAAAACTACATAGGCTCTGAAACTCATCATTCTATTCAACAATTTCACCCTTCCCGCAGTTGAAACTGAGGAAGAAAAATGATCACAAATTGTAAATCAATATCTCAATTCAAACTTAAAAAAGAAGAAATTTTGAAAGAAGAATTGGATTATGAATGATCAGACATTCTATCAAATGTTTTCCCTTTGGCCCTTCAACTCTTTACCAACACCCAAATCAGCTCCATTTATCAATGAGACCTCCAACACCTAGCCCAGTCCAAATGAATGGTTCATACCCATTACTAACCCTAGTATCACTCTTCATGTGACTTACGGTTAAGACCCACAATACCTTCCAATTTGTTGATGGCAAAATCAAATCAAAAGAATAGAATTTGAGAGCATGAAGCTTACTTGAAACAATCACCCAAAAACAACCAACGTGCGATAAAAAAAAAACGAAGAACCAAGAAGCAAATCCAGAATAAAAAAGCTCAAATCAAATGCAAACCAAAATAAAAAACTCAGCAGAAGTAAGCATACCCGGAGAAAGATAAGTCCTCTCGGGATCCCTAGAATCCCTTTCTGTCTTCATGTGCAAGTCGAGGAAAGGAGCAAAGTCTTCTCACTGCTTATGCTGAAAAAAAAAAAAAAAAAAAAGACGATGCATATGTCAAATTTGTTTATATCCAATAACAGAATTCAAATCCCTAACTTGATTGAAACCCGTTCTCCAGTTTTAACGAACTAATACCCAAAGCTGCAAATTTTGAGAACAATTCTCAAAACACTCACGAAACCAAGCCATATGCAAAGCTAATAATGAAACAGAGATAGTTACATACAGCTATGGCGTCGGTGATTTTGATGGTGGCCTTAGACGCTTCGTGAATCTTCTGGATGCCGCAGCCTTGTTTGCCGATGACCTTGCCTTGGTAGCGAGGTGGACGGAGCCCTTGGATGGTTGTAATCGATTAGAAATCTACAATTGAAACGCAAGCACAGCTAAAAATACTTATAGAAAATAATCAAAAAAGTATTAAAAGTTAGGGATTAATGCCTTGACAATTCTCTATGGCGAAAAACGAACGATCCAGACCGTACTGAACCAGAAAGATTCTAGACAGAAGCTCAGCCTTTCGATCGAATAATTCCTGAACCGACTTGAAATCCATAACCTCAGATAAGTCCACCGGCTTCAATTGTTTTTTCTTGAGAAATAGATATAACAATCACAACATCATTCTGATTAGGTTCTAAAAATCCGAAGCGAAATCAGAATATGAATCAGAGTAAATGGAGAGAGAATTACTTCTTGGGGATTTTGTAGGTGTCCTGGTATTAGAGCTTGTATTTCTTCTAGGCTCTACGAAAAGGGCTTCGTTCCAAATCATCCGGACCGAATCAGATAAACGAAAGACAGAGAGAGAGAGCAAAACAAGAAGAAAGGGAAAATGGAGGTCCCGAGATTGCTCTCGATTCTTCAAGAGTTGAAAGAACAAATGAAACTGCTCCGGAACGTTCAGGAGACTACTAGCGAACTATGTAGACCAACAAAATGCGCAGATCTAGCCCTACACTGTTTTTGTTTTTTATAAACAGTATTATAAACAATAAAATTAACAAAAATTATTATACACATATTTAATTTTTATTTATTTATATATATATTTACATATATATTATTTTATTCTGACGCTTCTAAACGTCCCCGTTACCAAAAAAAATCTAAAAAAACTCTTTAGTGCTTTTGAATACTTCCACTTCCATGTCCCCGTTTTCGTTTCCGTTTCCATGCAACCTAGGATGGAGGAGAGATCCGGGTAGAAGAAGGTGTATGTGTATGATATGGTGTAGCTGATCACATGTTACATATATGTATACCTAATCTAAATGACATAGATCAAGCCTAGAAAAACTAAACAGTCCAGATCAGATCGGATTTTCTTATTTTCTTTTAAATAATTTTTTTAATGCAGAAAATTTAAAAAATCCACTAAAATTAACTCGGTATCTAAAAAATTATCCGAAAATATCCACAAACTCAGTGATGTCATGTACTACAAACTACTTAAATTAAGGACTCTACTCTTTTTGAGGTCAACAGTGGCTTGGTTGGTTAAGTTATTTAACTGACAACTTTGAAGTCACGGGTTCAAACCTTACCTACATATCTAGTGTGTTTGACTTATTAATAAAATATATATCGAAAATACGACAAATCCGATTCATTATTTATTATTTAACATTATACCTATTATTGTGTGCGCAGAATGTGTAATGTGTCTTTTTTTTTCATTGGCACTTTACAAATTTGTGTCTACTAATGTGTAACCGTATATTAATGAAAATATAATATAACAGTATTCAGTATAACCGTATATTAATTAAAATATAATATAAATAAAAATTTCATTATGGAATATTCAAATTCATTTCAACTTTCGATTTCATATTATGGATTGCACAAAATTTTTATATCCCTAAGAATGTCTCGATAGAAAAAAAAAAACAATACCTTGATGGTAATTAATTTGATTATGTATAAATGTATATCTTTCAATATATATCAACATGGTGCTCCTAGCCTCTGAAACACCAAAACTCAAAGGCTACAGCAATTTGATTATATATAAGTAATTTGTTTACTTACTTATTTTGAAGTTCATTGACAAAATAAATGACACTAAAAGAAAGAATCTAGTTAAAATGAATTAATAATATATTGGAGCTTACTAATGATTTAAACTTACATGACACACGTCACAAGATTGATATATGACCATCATCCCAAAACGTTCATACTTCATTTTAATTCTTGATAGTTCGACCAATGTTACCTAAAACATGAAACATTACGGTACATATTCGCGGTCTGAGGATACGTAGTATGGTGAGATATATAAATTATTTATATATTAATTAAAATAAATTATTTATGATTAAAACAATCCTTATGAAAAGTAATAAATATATATCATACCTAATCATAATCCAGATAACAGATTTTACACGTCTACGAGCACTAAGAGATCCACATTCGTCAAATAGGTAAATAGGTAAACACCATAGTTATTACGTTTTAAACAGAATAACAAAAAAAAAAGAACAAAAAAATAATAATAATCTCTCTTTGCGTTTCCAGAAACTGAAAAGGAAATAACAAGTCTCACTAAAAATATTTAATTGTGTATCCAAACAAAAAAACAAAAACAAATAAATAAAAAATAATAAAAGTCAAACATCGATAACCTATTCCATTGATATTGGAATTAATTACCCATGTAATATTTATTGTAGCCTTACCTATTTTTACCATGTTGAGTGAATTTTTTTTTGTCTCAATTATCTAACGGTGTTAGCATCCGTATTAGTGTCATGTAATTTACTGCATTAAATGAATGATTATGATTTGTCAATGATTATTAGTTCACTTGAACCTTGATGCACCGAAAAACTTTCGTTTAAACATTACTTACAACA
Source organism: Fragaria x ananassa (assembly GCA_034370585.1). Classification (NCBI taxonomy): domain Eukaryota; kingdom Viridiplantae; phylum Streptophyta; class Magnoliopsida; order Rosales; family Rosaceae; genus Fragaria; species Fragaria x ananassa. The sequence goes on along the minus strand of CP139750.1, from coordinate 8,947,607 downwards.
CAAACAGTTGAAAACTTATTATAAATGTGTATTTGATTTCATTACGTCGTGTTACAAGATGAGCCGTTGTTACATGCAACTAAGCATTTCATGTAAACTTAAGCAGGAAACCCGTTTTCATGCTTAAACATTCATACAATTCATGCGTTTTTGTGCCAAACAAAGATGGATTTCATGACTCATCACATTCATGGATAAGGTACTTCTACAAAAGCCTCTATGTCTTCCTCTCTTTTTTCCTTTTCCATACAAGAAGAAGCTTAACAACTTCTTTTAATAGTAATCAACTTGGAATTTTGGACAAGGCAAATCTCCCACCTAATACATAATGTAAAATAAGGCCAACAGTTATTGTCATTCAACCAGCACATCTATGAATGAATAAGATATGAGATTTCTAAATTTGGTCATTCTCTGCACCAAGGAAATCTAACGAGAGGTTTTTGTCTGGCCAAGTCGAATTTGTCTCTGGTGTAATATATAATCATATCCGTGAGCTAGGATCATATATATGAATCTTTTTGTCATTACTAAAACAGAATTCTGAAAATTAGGATTATGCACTAGTCAATATTACAGTTAATTAAACTCTACTTAAGATCATGTCAAGTTTTGTAACATATTACTAAGAAGATTATTAAAGTGATTAATTAGTGTGAAGTATTAAGTAAGCTTGCACAAAATCGGAAAAACACTAATAAGAGAAGCACTACGAATTGAGCAATGGTAACAATAAGATCCACGGTCATTTATCTGATGAAATTTGAAGGAATTTTCCTCTTATGTCATCAAGAAATGATATCATATTTTGTTGTTCGTTTTTAGAGTTATGCTACAGTTGAAAGGCATGAGTGACACATCATTGTGTCTAGAGAGCTTCCCTATACATCAAAATTTTCTCAAAGTTGAAATGTAAATGCAGGAAGCTCTTTGGTGATGAAAGCCTCGTCTCCATATCATTATGCACTTTTTTGCCCCAAATTAGCCGAACAAAATTGCTACGTCTAAATAACAAAAAGTTAAAGTTAAACACCAAAACAGATCCCCCTAGCTATCACAAGTGTGAATGAAAAGAAAGATTTGATCCACTAAACCCTCACCATCATAGCTTGGTTTTGTTTCATCACAAATATAAGACAATCACTACAAGACTAAAAAGTTCCAAGTCAAACTATAGAGTAAAGTTAAAAACCCCCTCCATCACAACATGAACTTCATTGGATGGATACAAATGTCTCATTACCAATTGGATCACACATTATTTGGACCACCCAACTTTCTTGTGCTACTAAAACTTCTACTCGATCTCAATAGTTTATCACAAATGTTTCAAGCCAATCCAAACTATACTTGTGATTATTGCCACTTCAAAAATTGGGGAAGCTAAATCAATGTTGCGCATAAGAGGATGGAAAGAAGAAACCCAAGAAAAGGCTTTTAAAGCACTAGTGATCACCCGTCTTTGGAATATTGGAAAGCTCTAGCATACACCAAATCTTGGTCTATATCTTTGTTGCATCATTTTCCCTTCCTCCCTTCTTTTTCGCTCACAATTGCAAGCAAAGCAAGGATTCCAAAACAGCAAACGCAATCCACATTTTTGTTTCTGGTTTGCTATATTTATATTTCGGCAGTCAAAATGGGAATAGAAGAATTTCAGACTTCTCTACCAACATGTAAGAAAATAAACAGAGCAGTGATCTAACTCTTAACTATACCATTTACTGTACTCCCCAAAACAGATCAAAGCCCTCGTTCTGTTTTGCGATTTGTCCATTTCAACCACGAACATAAACGGTGTCGTATTGCACACTAGTAACTAGTAACTTACAGAATTAGAGCACTGGCACAAATCTGATATCTCAGTCTTGACTCTTGGATACTCAGAAACAGAGTGAATGAATGATGCAGAGGGTTGATAAACTCATTAACTATACTGAACCCATTTCGAAAACAATTTTCGATTTCATATCCAAGAACTAATTTCCCTGAGATCTGAATGGTACTGTACACATGAACTATGCTTGAACAGTAGAATTTCTAGCTCTAATTTTAATCCCACAGACGACATAGAACAGAAGAAGAAGAAAAAAGTGATACGAAATCATCTTGGAATTAATGTGCTACCAAAATTAATCTCAAAAGTGTTGATATTCTAATAGGAGTGGAGTATTTACGGTTGGTAACTATCAACTCTAGTAAACACTATACCTCCGATAACCACCGGAAATACTCGGAGAACTCCACGCCGAGTTGGCCGGACTCCGATATCCACTCTCCGCCTATCTCGCTCCGACGGCTACTGCCGGTGAAGAATCTGCCGGAGCTTCGTAGAGAAGAGCTGGAGATCCTGTCGACGAATTCCTTGAGCCAGCTCCGACTGTTTGCCACGTCAGCAGCTAGACTGGCCTCCGACGGCAACGGCGGCGGGAGCTCGCCGAGAACGACGATCACCTCCTCTTTCCGGTCAGACGAGCCGTTTCTGGCATTTGTGAGCTGAACCTCCGATTCGTCGTCGACGAGGTAGTCGAACGATCCGATGGAGTAGGAGTGCCGGGCGCTGGAGTTGGACGTCGTCGTTTGGCGGCGGCTGAAGTTGCCAATCTCGAGGCGGAAGCTGTCGCCGCCGCCGCGGACAGTGGAGCCTGCATTTTCGACGAGCTTCATGAGCTCGGAGTCCGACGCCGAAATCGGCGACCGGCAGAGCGGGCAAGTCTGCTGCGAGCGGAGCCACGTGTCGATGCATGATACGTGGAAGGCGTGGCAGCACAGCGGAAGCAACCGGAGCTGATCGTCGTGCTCGAACTTGGAGAGGCAGACTGCGCAGTCGGCGGCGACGACGGCTGTGGAGGACTCGCGGCGGCGCTTGATGGTGGAGAAGGCGAAGACGGGGAGCGAGGCGCCGGGATCGGAGACCGCGGCGGAGGTTTCGGCCGGAGAGACTCGCCGGCTGGAGACGCGCGCGGAACCGTTGTCGGCGGAGGAAGAGCTGTCGTGGCGGAGGAAGCGGTTGTTGATGTAGCGGAGGATTCGGCAGAGCGAGAATGAGGCCACGACGGTGACGACGACGATGAGGAGGATGATGAGAATGCTCGGACTTAGAGTCTTGACGGTTAACGAGCGGTGAGGTGGTGGTGGTGACGTGGAGGAGGTTGGTAACGGCGGCGATGGAGCTCCGGACATAGCTGACGTCAAAGGGAGGGAGGGAGAGAGAGAGAGAGAGAGAGAGCGTTATAAATGTGTGTTTGTTTGGTTTCGTATTTAATAGGCATCGGAGAGAAAACAAAGAGGGGAAAAAGAAGAGGGAAATGTGGGGGGAGAGACACGTGAGAAGAGGGAGCCTCGCACGTGTGGAGGAAGCATGTGAGTCGCACGTGGGATTATATGGAGCGGTGGTGTGGTGGTGGCGGACTGGTTGCGGTACTGAAGTGAATGGGGAGTGCTGGAGTTGGTGAGAGGGTGTGGGGGTAGCATGGTAATTTTGGTGACTGCTGGTAGTGGTACAGAGTCTACAGAGACCACCGAGGGTGGTGGTGTAAATGCGGAGTAAATGCGGTCTTCTTGCGTAAAAGTCCGGTGTGAATTACGCCTATGTCCCTCAATGACATCGGAGGTTTCATGTCTCAGCTTACAACTTGTCGAGTTCTCAAGTATCGTAACTTTTAAGCTGAGTCACAAAATTAATTTATTATGTGAAATACACCGCAAATAATGACTAATCTCTAAACAACATAAATTATTTTTTATTTGCACAAATTATTTTACTGTGAATGCATGTATTATAGGTTGCAAGAAATTACGGTTTTGTTTGTGAGTATGATAGCTTCTTGGGCAGCATATGTCCATAATAGCCAAACTTGATCAAATTTCCCATTTATGAAGGAGATACTTACCCCGCTGGATCATTGGTATATATTTTGATAGTTTTGGAACATATTTGTGAAATTAGTCTCTGAAAAAATATAATCACTTCCATGAAAACTATATCCTAAACGCTTACTTGCAAACCCAGAGAATTGAATGAGAACAACTATTCTCTTTGATTCATTACCAGGAAATTTTACAGACTTTTAGTTTCTCAACATTAATGGAGCCCTCCCCAAGAAAATAAGGACCCTGTGAAAATGAAGTGGTGGATTAAGTGTCACCAAAACGACGCCGTTTCCTGCTCCTCCCAACTCCACATGAACAGGTCAATGAGATTCAGATCAGTTTTTCAGGTAAACTGACTTAACTAAAGCAATGGATCAAGTGGAGCAAGCATGTGATTAATTAGTTGTTTAATCTATTGACCAACAGATTAAATTAGTATTTGACATTCTTTTTTGGGTACTTGGAGATTAATAATAACACAAAAAAACATTATCACATTCTTTTGCAGAAAACATGATCAGGAAATGGAGAATGATGCAAATATTAGTGTGTACTATATGCTATTATTGTAATGGCATAACCTTAGCATTACCCTTTTGATTAATGCCTACTGTATCTTATAGTATATGAAAACTGTCCCCAAATCTAAGTTATGTAAACATAGCACTATCTGTTTAGGTCATTTTATTATTGTCACACTCTGTCTTTCTGGCATGGAATTACTTCTTCCACACTCTTGGCATGCAGGTTTTGTAAGATGTGGAATTGTATATAAATATTACCTCTTCCCAAGGGAATGACATTATTGTTTTGAATGAAGGTGGTTGGTTTTGTTGGGTGGATCAAAGAAGGTGGTTTGTTTTGTTAGCATTGGGCAGAAAACATTGATTATATTTTTGTATTGGATTCACTTGTATATGTTTAAACAGAATTTGTGTCCTCCAGTTGTTTGAATTTGGTGTGCTTGGATGGAGTTTCCTTTAAACTTGTAGCAGCCAATGGTGTTAAGATCAAACACCGGCGAGACAGTCAATTTTTAGTGCATTTTACTAGGCGTAAGATTTTTGGTACAATCAAAGCATAGAGATACAATGCAGTGATGATGTGCAAAATGGAGCAGATGTACGAGAGCGGATTCTACGCATCAAGGTAGACTTAGGTCATTAATGTCTAAGTGCTCAAATCACCGTATGAGAAAATCGAATAAATATTAGAGACCATAAATTCTTTCATTTCAATCTCATTTTTGTCCGATTAAATTATAAGAGTATATCTTCTTCGATCTAGTGTTCTCACCTCCTTAGTTGGAAACACTTGAGACTATTTTTTTTGGGTTACAATTTTGTTAACGGTATTAGTATATATGTATGTAGTGCGACGTAGATGACCGAATCAAAATACTGCATATTAGTTGCTTGGTTCACTTACACCTTGGTGCATAGAAAAAATTTCCGCAGGTGTGATCATTTATGAATATACTACTTCCACAACTCATTTTCTTGTGTAGCTACCGAAACATAAGTCTTCTAAAAAAGCAACAAACTTAATGGTATTAGTATATATGTATGTAGTACGACGTAGATGACCGAATCAAAATATTGCATATTAGTCACTTAGTTCACTTACACCTTGGTGCGTAGAAAATTTTTTGGCAGATGTGATCATTGAGGAATATACTACTTCCATAACTCATTTTCTTGTGTAGCTACCTAAAGATAAGTCTTCTAACAAAGCAACAAACCTAATGGTCATCAACCTAGGGTGATTTAGAAAATGAAGAATCGCTCGGTCATTTTACATATGCTTGTGATTAAAAAAGTCCGTTGTGTTTTTGGTTTGAGGAACGTGAAACAACTTTAGAGAATGAGAATCTTTTTAAGTTTTTACATTGATAATCTGCTTATGGAACAGCGTTACTGCTGCATTGTTGATGGGTTAATGATGCAGGCTTGCACTGGTGGTGGAAGTGGGATCACGATGGCGCTGCATGCCCACGCTGGAACTGCTTTGTTAATTATTGTCTTATGTTATTTCGAGCTCTAGCTTTGGGCCCATGTCTCCCGTGTGGTGATTTTTTATCCTTATGGATTATATTGGCTATGTTCAGATCGAGAGGACATGGTTCCTCACATCGATTTCAAATAACGCAACTATTTCTAGATTATTGGTCACCCAACACCGTACCAAACGTGTCAACTACCATTGTTATTCGTCATGAGATATTGTGTGGCTGCATGCTTAAAGTGTAATTTCACACTTACCTATTAGATTATGGCTGCTCACACGTAGGTTCATCACCCTCTATTTTTTTTATTTCTGGTTATTTGGTATGGTTTTCGGTCCTCTCGCGTCAGCCTCGATGTTTTTGTGGGATGGGGTTCAATGGTGGTTTGTATGGTGATTTTATAAGGGAGCTCTATCTCTGTTTTGATGATTTGTGCATTGGGATTCGTTAATAGGCATTAGGTAATTAAGCATCAACGCACTGATTTAGCTAGCACTTCTCATTTATTACTCACAACTGATGGAGGCGATGACGACGAAAATGCTAGCCTGCATGAGTGGTGTGTGTGGTAGATTTGTTAATATTGTTGTATTTATGTAATCAGATGTTGGGCCATCGATCCATAGTTTAGTGAGCTGTTGATTTCCTTTCACTTTTTATGGTTTGATTGAGTTGGAGACTCATGTTTTTTTTTATTATTTGTAAACTTTTAGCCTCACGTTTATATGTTTTGTAATTTATGCTCGTCTGATTAATGAATTATTCATTTCTCATAAAAAAAAACATAAAAGTAATATCAGATGCGTTAACTAATCCTCATCAACCAGCTTTGATACGACCTTGCAAATCGGCTCTAGTTTCTGTCGATTATCATAGTTAAGGCATCACCAGAAAATTTTGTCGCTCCATATGAATGTATTATCATAATGGAAACGTATATCTTGCCTCTTAAATATTGGGGAATAAGTCAGTTGACACAAACAATTAGTTTAAAAAATTAGAGAAAAGCTAGTGTTATCGAAATCGAACACTCCAAAAATAAATATTGGATGAACATATATGCTTTGATCTAGCTCTTGGTTTCATGTGGAAGTCAATTGATGAAAAATAGTAGTAAACAAAGTAGATGCAACCCCGAAGACTTGCTTAATGTGAACTCCATGGGGATAATATAGTTTTTCCTCTTCTCCAAACTGGTCTATTAACCCAGAACTTGCAGAGGAAATTTACACGCGCGACGTTCCCATATGTATGTAATCGATGACCTACGTGTAATTCTCATCCTGATTTTGTGTTCTTATGCATTAGATTAATGAAGGATCAACGACCTTATAGTTTATATAGAAGCAGTCAATTATATAAGCTCCTACGTACAGGGCGTTTCTGAAGGTGATGATCGAGATGAGTACGACAACAATCACCACAACAATAGTGGGCAACACCCACACATAATGTGTGGCCGATATGTGACTTTTAAGTTATATCCACACATGATTTACACGAATGTGTGTATGATGAGGTTTAAGAAAACATTTGTGTAAGTCATATGTGGGTACGGCTTAAAAGCCACATCTTTATTAGCCACACAGAGTGGGGGTGTTTCCCATTATTGTTGTGGTGAACTATGGCTGCCCTTGATCCTGTGACCTGAAAGACCCAGACACAACCACACACGACATGCGAATAGAGTCAGAAGATTTCCTGACAAAACAAAAATGGATAAATAATGAGACAAGGAAGCAACTAAGAACAGTTATGTGTGGACAAATCTAGCTAGCTTTAATCAAATTTTTTTGTCTCATAAGGCACCAAAGTTGGTTCATACTTTATTGAATATTTTCTTCTCTTCTTCATTCTACAATTTCACCCATTTTGAATGCAAGTTTGCTTCCTTTTATTTGAGGATGATTGATCTCATCTCGAAATAGGAAGAACACCAAAGAAATTGGTGACAAAATGTCACTTAATGTTAGAGAGGAAAGATCTCACATCATAAAAAAGATAAATAAAATATAACTTATAAGTACATTTATCATATCTAATTGTTCTAGTTGGTATCAGAGCGGGCCACTCTTCAATTACGTTTCCCAACATACTTATAAATGCATTGATCATAACTAATTGTTCTAATTGGTATTAGAGCGGGTTCCTCTTCAATTATGTCTCCCAACATAACAGGAGAAAAATCTTCCAACATAATGAGCCCAGATTTGGGTTCACCGAATTGTCATTGGAAAAATTCTGATTGGTCCATATCATACCAAGTGCCTGCAGTGGGCCTTGGACCGCATACCCCAATTTCCAAAAGTGGAAATTAGACCGAAACATTACCGATTTCCGATGTGGGAATTGGACTAGATGAATTCCACGTGCAGAGCTGACCTAAAAAGGTAGGTTGCACGTGAGGGGGAGTGCTAGAGAGGAAAAATCTCACATAAGAAAAATGATAAATAAAATGTAACTTATAAGTGGATTGATTATATTCAATTATACCGAGGCCTTTTGTGGTTAAAACCCAACACCTTAAATGTAGTTAAGTTAGGACGATATCGGTACAATAATGATTCACGGGCCACGCTTGTCCTTGTTCTAGTCTTATTTGGTTATATCTCACTGTTTCTCTTCACTAGTTTAGAACGGTGAGTTCACATAACAAGTCGAATATTTCTTTAATAATGTTGAATGATTAGATGATTTCAAGTTGAATTAGTACGTGTTATATGACAGATTGCTTAGGCAAAGAGAGAGTCGAGTACTCATATGGGTTCCGGCCACAACCCTTTTCGATATTGTCGTTTCCGGCACTGGCTTCAGGCTTCAGCGGTGGGTTTGTGGCTTCGACCTCCTCCCTTTCCGTTTCATCATCTTGGTCTGCAATCATCTCCACACGATCTCCTTTGCGGTGGCGCTCATATTTCATACCTGTCCTAGTTCCAGTTCTCTGCTGTACCTAGACCCTTATTAAATCCTTAATATTAAGAAACCAAAGCTTTGCACTACATGTCTGCAAGGTTTTAGTTTTACAGCTAACATCGTTGCTTTCATAGTTGCATTTTAGATGAAGCGATTGAAAGATTAGTTGACATTAACCACTGGCCAAGAAATAATTCATGTAGCTGATCGACAAACAATCAACCATTATAGCTATATAGCTAGATCCAACTTCTTTATTCTAAGCTCTTAATTATATAGAAAAATTCAAGTCTCAACCCGTGCTTGTATCGTACTTGGAAGTTTATTTGTCTTTTATTTTATGTTGTTTCTTATAATTAATTCTTTTGAGTTTAAGTGATTTCTTTCAATATGAAACGTATAAATTTAGACGATCTACAATTAATTGGTGAAGCTTAATTTTTTTGGTTTGTCTTTATAGTATCAGAGATAGTCCTTGATAATATGAATCTAGCTAATTGATCAAACAGAATGTCATTTCTGATGAAACAACTCATATAAGGGATGCATGCAATATATAACCTAAGGTTCTATAGTTTATACTAGAATTATGACCCTTGCTTTGCCGTGAGATTTGCGAGATTTGTGTTCATAATTTTTCTTCTTTTCTTCTCATTTCTAGTGTATCAAAGTGCAAGATCTATATCGATTCAATTTGAAATACTTAACAACAAAGCACTTATCACAGTAGTAAGAGTATATCTCTTATGTTCTTTCTCTTCGATTCTTTCATTCATTCTTTTCCTAATCTACTCTTTTTATCGGAGACAAAACATAGTAAATTTCAGAAGGTCCTTTTTAGACAGTGTGCAAACTCCAAAGTCTAATCTAGTTATTTTTTTTTCAGCAAAAAAAAAAAAAAAAAAACTGGCCCAAGCCCAAAACAGTACTCAACAAATAGTTATATGTTGAATGGCACATATATAATGGTACTCTCACTCTCACAAAGTCTTGTTCTTCTTCGTCTTCTCCACATTTAACTAACCAGAAAAAAGATTAATGGTCTATGTTGTTGTCCTTTTTGAGTCCTGGGAATCCTGATTGTACCTTGACCTCTTCCTCATGCTGGCTTCGATTCATAGTCATCATTTGCTAGCATATACATTTAAGAATAATATTTCAAAAAACATGCATCAATCTCACAATCTGTTTCATTAGAAAATTTCATGAGTCAATTCTTCAAAATATGATTGCCTCTACAATACGCAAGAAAATACATGTAGATAGATACTTCTACTGTATATGACTTTCAGGACTTGAAGAGGATAGTGATAGTGAATCTATTGACAAGGCAAGTTAGGCAACTAGGGAAAAAATTATGAATATTCTGTAAGAACTTTGACCCATGACTTTTGCTGGGTTGCTGCTTGGAAGGGGAAGTGTCTGAAATGATGGTTTTTTACCCAAAAAAAGAGTGAAGCAACATCATCCCGATTTGTGTACTAACATTTTCGTTTGAAGGAATTTGCTATACAATATGAAACCAACGAAAGTTGCATATATGGGGAGATGAATACAAGTGACTTTACCTTCATCAGAGACCTGGAGAGCAGCCACGGCCAACCTTTCGTCTTAAACAGAAAGATACTAACCAAACTAATAGTTTGGTGTTCTCTAATGTTCTGATATATTGGTTCAAGAATAAATTTTGAGAGACAAACTTTGTAGCTAATGTTCTTGTTGATTATGAAACATTTTGATGATTGGCACTAAAAGTATGAGAGAACTCTCTACCATCAATGTGCTCAATGCTGTAAACTTGCTTGATAATTCTGGGAATGGTTGTGTAAGGTGTTTCAAGCTGTAATTAGTGCCTGCACCTTCCACAAAATAAAAAAGAATGCACTGAGACTCTGAGAGGAGAAGCCCCAAGCACTAGAATAATGTCAATATGTCACAGTCCTGCTTGGAGCTTGGATATCCCGCCCAAACCCAAAATAATGTGAACAATGCCATTGTCTTGGTTGAACTGATATGGATTGAATAGATTTCTGTTACCTTACAATACAAACAACATGCATAGTTACAAAATCCGAGGGCACTTAACTCTTGTTTCAGTATAATGGTCGGTACAAAGCTCAAAATTACAGTGATGCTTTAGAATATCCAATTGATTGAGAAGAAAACATACGAAGGCTTGTATGAGTGATATTCTTGCAACATTGAGACATTAGGAATCAGAGGGCACTTAACTCTTGTCTCGGTATAATGGTCGGTATAATGCTCAAAATCAGAGTGAATGCCTTTTAGAATATCCCATTGATTGAGAAGGAAACATACAGACTTGTATGAGTGATATTCTTGTAACATTGAGACATTAGGTACAGTTTCAATGTATACTAGTTCCATCAGATTATCTAAAGCTGATACGCAGAACAACTAGATTGAAGCTAGCTAGGCATTTCAAACTTTTTAGGTTCATACCTCCAAAACTGACATGAAGAAAAATATGAGAAGAATATGAAGGATAAAAGGAGAAACACACTTGTGGTCAACAATATATATATATATATATATATATATATATATATATATATATTTTCTGTCTAACTATCTCTCACGACCTTTTCTTGGGTAAACTTGTAACCAAAATATGAGCATTGTCTAGTGAAACATTTCAAATTATCAAAATAAGTTGAAATACAACTTTTGCATAAGATGAACTGAAAGAAAGCTTACGATCACAAAATTGTTGAAAATCACAGAATCAGCTTCTATCTTTTGTCCTGCACTGCAAGGGATGCTGCTTCCACTATAGCAACCTTTCTTCTGATGAATCCCTGTACCCCGATTTTCTAAAACAAATGTAGAGTTTGGCTTCCCACTACTGAAGAGCACAGTCCAAAAGAAGGGCCTCTTGTGAACCCCAACCATACCTACTCCCACCTCATTATGCGACTTATTCCGAAGAATTGACAAAGCCTTGTTGCTTCCAACAAGAACATTTATAAAAGCTAATGATGGTTCTAGATACTTGGAGTGACAACCCACAATGTGTCCAGTTATGGTGCCAAAAGTGGGTAGCTCAACGCCACAATTTGGGGAAAACACTTCGGTGAAGTTGTCTTCAGATGGTGTACAGTTGATAGTGCCATTCCTACTGCAGTTTCCCATGCATGATTTAGCAAATTGCAGAGCCATACACCCAAGTCCAGGACTGTCATTTAGTTTGGAAAGCTTGTGAGATGTCCGATTATTGTTGATAATCTCAACAAGATCATTTGCAGGGTTTCCTAAGGACAAACCACCACCATGTTACAAAAGTATCATACGGAACTATTTGTAAGATAGCGTAGTGTCACAGTGAATACAGTCATACAAACATGTACTCATTAATGTTGCGAAATACACAGATTTAGGCATATATATATATACACTGAAAAGAATGTTAAGAACATGAATGTTGGCATTTGCAAAGTTGATCTCAAATTCTCAACCGCTCTGGCACCAACATTTCATAGTGCAGAATATATTTAAGGTCCAAGCACCGAGCAGGAAACTACAATGGCAATACTCAGATATTGAGTTGGATGCCACTGTTTCCTATTATCAACAAGAAATACAGATGCTAAGGACAAAAATGCCATGGAAAAGTGTGAATTGAGATACTATAATTGCTACTGTAGATAACCAAACTTGGCATCTCTAAAGACTAAAGGAACAATTGCTCAATGTGGAAAACCAAGTTTCTTCTAAGGAGTTTGAATTTAGATGGATTAGGATGTGGTAAAATAGTGGAAAGTGATTTGAAACCATAGAGATACTATTTCTGTGTAAACGCTCGAAGGTGCAGAAAACACAGGCTCCTAAAGATCCAAATGTAGCTCCCATATAACGGGAGGAGAGGAGCCCTATTTTTTGCAATGTCTGATGTCATTCATACTCGAAAGCATTCAATGTAGGCATGGGACTTGCCCGATGGTATTTCACACTTCAAAACATTCAGTGGCAGGCATGAGACTCCTAATCTCTCTAGAACCATATATTAGTAATTTAGCACCTTAAGCTTTCCACATTGGCAAATTCATAAATAAAACTAGAGTACTAGACTACATATAAGCCATCTCTTACTACTCTTGATACAGAACTTTACTTCCTCTCAACCCTTCCATCTGTCCCAAACTAATTTTTGTTACTTGATACAACAAAGTAGAATAAAAAAGCAGCTATTAATCTTCCACATCAAGAAATCACCACAAGAAATCATCGAATCTGCTTAATTTATGCACTATATGATCAAATATCAGAACAAAAGCCCCAAATAAAAGAAAAAAATCGTAAGAAAAAAGAAATACAGGCAGAGATACAATACTGAAAGCTGCAACTAAAGGTGAAAATGTAGATTCATACAGTCATTTCAACAGGGAAAATCTTAATTAACAAAAACCTCAAAAAAGCTAAGAACTTTTGGGAAATTGTAGCAAGGAATCTGCAGCAAGTTGCAGTAGCTCCAGAACCCACAAGTAGAGAAAGAGTAAAAAATCAATAGTTAGAGTAGTTACCGTGGTGCTTGGAGGAAACAAGAGCAGCTAGCAGCAGACAGCTGCTAAAAACCAACCACCCAGAGCAACAAAGCCGCTTCACCATTTTCACTCGTGAGAAGAGAAAAGGGTTTTGCTTTACAAGGAATCTGAGTAGGAAACACAAAGAAAAAGAGGTTGAGAAAGAAAGGATACAGCTTGTTATATGAAAAGGGTACTGATTATTTTGGTCATAAACAAAAATGGAGGTGGGAAATGGGATGGGAAAATGGAAGTGAAACTGTGAAAGGAGATATCGTATATAAATATAGGGAGGTAAAGTGGCAAGGGAGAGTAGTGATGGTAGTGTTGCAGAGTTTAAGGACAAAAAGATGGGTGGTGTTCGGATTTCTTTTTCTTAAGAAATGGACCGGATTTCAAAACATAATTTGGTGGGTCCAATTCTGGCGGATTTTATGGCCGAAGTTACTCTCTAAACAGTGTTAAAAGGTTGGGTTTGGGCCAGTCATTGAGACCAAACAAAAGACCCGAACCATTTCATTTGGTATCACTCACAACTCACAAGGCAACAATAGAAAACGTTGGTGAGCCGAACCCTCTAGAACTCAACTAGCTAGTCCCTTTGTTCCTTATCTCTCACAAGTCGCAAGGGTTTAAGATATCACTCCCACTTCTTCTTGTTCCTCCCACCATCACATTCTAAACTCTCATGGCGTCCATTTTCCTCACACTCTCAAACCCTTTGGTTTGCAGACCCAACACTTGTTCTCTGTCCAACCTGAACCTACTCCCAGGTATATGCATAAGTTTACTCCTTCCCCTTTTCTCTATTCCTATTATGAAATTGAAATTCTTACCATTTGATTTGGTTCATGGGTTTTGTATAGTTCTAAGAAGAAACTCATTGAGGGTCAACGCAATTGCCAAGAAATGGGAACCCACCAAGGTTTATATATTTTTCTTAAGTTTTTTTGGATTTATTTATCTGGGTATTGATTTTTATGCTCACTGGTGATGATTTGTGAATTACAGGTGGTTCCTCAAGCTGATAGAGTGCTTATTCGTCTTGAGCAACTCCCCGAGGTAATCTTTACTGGTTTTTAGTATGACCAATTGTGTTTGGAAGGTTTACATTTGGTATTATAACCTGGTTTTTGGTTGGACTGCATGAGCTTTTGGAAGCAAATAGTATCTTTGAGTAGAGTTCCCTGCCAACTTAGCCATAGCACAAGGGATGTGAATTTGAATTCTTTGTTGAATCTTTGGATCAACTTGTTGTCACTCCCCGTAAACCTAAAATAATATGAGTAGTTTCATATGTTCTGTATTAGATGCTCACGGTGGTATTGTTGGGCATTAAACAAGATTCTACACTGTGATGGTGCGTAGTGCATTGTCATTGTACCTGGTCAGTGCCAGCAGGTTCTTAGATGGTTACTTTAGAACATAATGGAGGGAGAAAAATCTAACTATGTTTTTGTTTTTTATTTTTTAACTTTTGTGCCTTGAAAGCATAATTGTAGGAGAGTTATGCTATTCACTGTCATTGGTTTAATATTATCTTTGATGGTTGGAGCGTGGTAAGGTTTCTGTTTTCAACTTTAATCAAACGGCAGACTTCCTAACAGGTTATATCAGTCAAACCTTAGTCATCTAGTACAACTGTAGTTGCCAAAAGTTGTGGGTGAATAATGCGTTGCCTTACGAGATCTATTACTTCAGTCATCTATTTCTGTCAGATTTCTGGTCAAGATTAGTGTAGAACATTGTCTTGACATGGTCACTTGTCTTCATGATACCTTAGGAGGTTTGGAATTGATTGATCAAATATAGTGGGGTTCCAACTATTCATTTTTCTACTCTTCGTTGTTATAATTGATCATTTGGAAGTCTATATTGGTATATGTGCACGTACTTATCTCTGATAAGAACTCGGCATGATATTGAAATCCTATTCCACAGAAATCAACTGGAGGAGTTTTGCTGCCCAAATCTGCTGTGAAGTTTGAGCGGTATCTTATGGGAGAAGTATGCCAACTGTTTCTTTCTTGCTATTAAATATTTTTTCTTTTGAGTAACAGGTCAAATATCAGGAAATTATCAATCATGATTGTTTTTGTCTCAGGTTCTTTCTGTTGGTGCTGATGTTGGAGAAGTGCAGGCCGGAAAGAAGGTGAGTGACCAAAGTCTGCCAAAATTATGGCGACTATTTCTGCGCATGAATAAATGATGATTGTGATAACTTTAGTACTTACATCATAAATTTTTGGAGGAATAAATTTTTCCATTGTGTAGTTTTAGTTCCAAGGACTATTCAAGTGCTTATTGTCATCTGAATTGGGTAATATTTTGCAGGTTCTTTTCTCAGACATCAATGCTTATGAGGTAAGTAACACTAATTCACACTGAAAGTATCTGCTGCTGTTTATTTCATTTCATTATATAAATCATCAATATGCATCTGCTGTCAACTGAATCATAAGATGCATTTTGTTTTTTGTTTCCTTGAATAGGAGCCATTTTTGAAAATCACATTGTGAAAAAATTGAATAAATGCATATCTTTATAAGGAAAAACCTTAGCAAAAAAATAAAATAAAAGAACAAAGAGAAAGTCCCTACGTCGTGTTTATTTAGATTGCAATCAAACCACTCTAGGATTTTGCGGCACATACAGGATGTGTCTGCTAAACTAATAATGTAGTGATGTATGCCATTAGACAAAATCAGCTTGGAAAGATGGCACGCTAAACTGGTGAAAAAAAAAACAATAGTATTTGCTGTCGTTCTCTCACTTGGAGGATACCCATATCAGATCTGGTCTTTCCTTAGCACCAACTAGACACCCAAAATGGTCTAAAGAGCAGTAGCCCAACCAGGAAAACTCACTGCAATGGGTTTGCGTGTTGGTTGTCTTCTACATCGCATGCTTGCAAGGCCAATAGATTTCCTTAGATCAAACCTTCGATTGGAGAAATTAGATTCCAAATTCATATTGCATTGGCAGCAATATACTCTCTGAATGGTGTAGCATGATTGTCTAGGGGAATTAGTCTTCATAATTTGAAGATATAGATCCTGATTGCCATCGCTAACAAAGCCATGGAACTTGTGGTAGCTCTGAGCATTTGAGCATGCAAATGGAATTGGAAAAGCCAACAATTTATGGAGAGAACGATGGCTAAAGAGCATACACTATTGTAGCGTGTCATTTCTTCAGCCGTTTGTTTTTATTTTAAGGAAGCGGCAGCATTGATCCTAGCAGATGATCTCAAATTGCCAGTGTTTACTCCTATGAAATGAAATGATAAGCAGACATATTCTCTTCTGTATAAATTGAAGTTCATGCTGATGGTTTTGCACATTGGTCCATATGGTTTATGCTCACAATGAATTTTGATATCTCAGGTGGATTTGGGAACTGAGGGTAGACACTGCTTCTGCAAAGAGAGTGAATTGTTAGCAGTAGTTGAATAAGATGTCAGCACCTTACAGTAGACAGAATCTCTTGGGTTATTTTCTGAAATTTTATTTGTCGAGATGTTTTTTCTTGTATGTCTCCAACTCCCAATTGATTGCAGAATTTTGTAATATTTAGACATCGTTGTACTTTGGAATGCAAGCTCTGTTATCTCTTGTGACTATTTATTGAAATTTGGTAGAAGAGGCGTGTAGAGGTATGGGAAGGAATAATGACTTTAATTCCCAATCCGAGATTTTTTTTGTACTATAGGGAAATAAAGATAAAAATAGTACTAATCTGTAAGATGGAGCCATTCTGTTGTGACCGGGTTGGGAAACTTCTACCTCACAAGGGACTTTGGCAGTGGGGAGGCGATACACTGTTAATGTGTCAGTGAAGAGGGTAAAATGTGTAAAAAGGCATTACTCTAAGTAGAGTAAAAGAAGTTTGTCCCTGTTTGAACCAATATTTGGCACGACTTACGTGACAGATCAAATGGACGGATCCATTAATAACTGTGGCCATTAATGAGTAAATATCGTGACTCATCCTGTTGAGCTACGTGTACAACGTGGTTTATTAAATAACCGCGGTTCTTAGCGGTTATTAACAAAGATGATGACCGTGGCTATTGACATTTTAATCACGGCTATTAAGCCGTGAACTAATCACTGGTTGAGCTGCGAACATGGCTACTGAGCCGCTGTTGTTAAGCTGCGAACATGGCTATTCGTGAGTTGCAGTGGCTAAGTAAGGAGAATAAATGTTACATCCTGTCAAACTCATACGAGGTCAACTGATTGATATTTACAAGCTAAATTACGGTAAAATTGTGCCTTCAAGGGAGACGTCACCACAGTTACCAAAATGGTTGCAATCAGGTTGAATGAGTTTTATTGCGGGAATGACATTACGACAATTTCAATCTCAAAGATTGCGCTTTCAAGGGAGACGTCACTACAGTCTTAGGTCATGATGAGCTTAACTATATATGGTGTGGTGGTATCCCTAGGACAATCCGTGGTTTTACATTTCAATATACTTGGATTCTTTGCATGCAAGTTCAGAGGCCAGGATATGACTTTAGTATTTGTTATTTCACTCTAGTGTGCAGCAGGAGCTTGGCGGCATCTGAACATGATGCTCATGGATGTCATATATCTGCATTAGGGGCAGAGGTGAATTCGCTGGACTATAGTGACTTCAAAATTGAGTTTGAAACAGAGCCAATTTATGATGAATACGATAAAGATTATATGTTGGTGTGTATCTCTTATAATCATAGTCCACAGGAGTTCAATCCCAGTGAAGCTCTTGATTTGGTACCTTTCTATGACCAATGCGTGGCTATTGCCGATGAGACCATGCATTATGACATGGAAGTTGGTAACAAGGCAGATCTTTATATTGTATTTTCCGCAAGTACGCAGTTAAAGATCATGATTCCATGGGGCATCTCTTGTTGATTTCACTTTTATTCATGCGTGCTCTTATTCTCCAGTCGTGCCTTTCTATGGCACTGAGTGGGAATGAGACAGATAGGCTGGCCTTGCTTGGTGTCAAGGCTAGGATAACTAATGACCCTTTTGGGGTCATGAGTTCATGGAATGAAACTATACACTTTTGCCATTGGAATGGTGTTACATGTGGTCGCAGCCACCGGAGGGTCAGGATGTTGGATCTGCAATCCTTCCATCTTTCAGGCTCAATATCCCCACTAATTGGTAATTTGAGTTTTCTGAGAACTATTCATCTCCAAAACAACAGCTTCAGCAATGGCATTCCACCTGAAGTTGGTCATCTCCGCAGATTGCAAGATTTACAGTTGCAGAATAATTCACTGAGTGGTGGAATTCCATTCAACTTATCAAGTTGCTCTCAACTCCTTTTGGTAGGAAGAATTCCTGAGGTCCTTGGCACCTTGTCAAAGCTTAGAGTGCTCACAATTTCCTACAATCACCTTACAGGTAGTCTCCCTTACTCAATTAGCAACCTATCAGCTCTTGAAATCCTTAGGGTAGGTAGTAAATATTTGAAGAGAGCGTATTCGGCGTACCCGGAAATTTAACGGTGAGATCGCCGGTGAGATCACCGGGTGAGGCCGGGCACGGGTGAGTGGACGGTGAGATTGGCCGGGTGCGCTGTATAATTTTCAATATTTGAATGGGAGTATTCCAGACATTTTTGGACAACTAAAAAAAACTTGAACAACTCGGTTTGGGGAGCTGTAACTGGTCTAGTACTTTGCCACCCTCCATCTTCAATCTCTCTTCTATCCAAAGATTTGTTGTGCAAATGAACAATATAGAAGGTACTTTACCCTCTAAGTTAGGTCTTGCTTTTCCAAATCTTGAGAATTTTGATATTAAGTTATAACCAATTCAGTGGGTCTATTCCTGTTTCAATATCTATCTAATGCCTCAAATTTAGGCCATGTATCAGTGCTACAAAATGAACTACAAGGAGAGGTCCCTTCTCTTAAAAATTTGAAAAGGCTTAAGAGATTTGTTCTAACTTCCAATAATCTTGGAAGTGGGGGAATCAATGATTTGAGCTTTCTTTGTGATTTGAAAAATGCTACCATCTTAAGAATATTGGACATCAATATGAACAACTTTGGTGGTAGCTTGCCTCACAGCATCACTAACTTGTCTTCTTCTCCTGCACATTTGTATCTCAGTGCCAATAAAATAGTCAGAAGAATTCCAGATGGAATTAGCAATTTAGTGAACTTAGATAGCGTATATCTTTCTATGAACCAATTTTCTGGTCATATCCCAGCTGACTTGGGAAATTTTCAGAACTTGTATCTTTTAGACTTGGCCATAAACTCACTATCTGGGAATATTCCATCTTCTTTTAGAAATTTAACTGCAATAAATATTTTATATTTCGATGACAATAGTCTTGAAGGATACATCCCTCCAAGTTTAGCCGAGTGTCACAGTTTGGAAATCTTGACTCTTTCCAAGAATAATCTGACTGGCATCATTCCACGAGAATTTGGTCAGTTGGTGTCTGGTATTGCTTTCGATTTTTCTAGAAACCATTGGACAAGTGCCTTACCAGATGAATTAGGAAATTTGATCAATCTTGAGTACTTGAATGTTTCTCAAAACTTGTTATTTGGTCAGATTCCAAAAACTCTTGGTAGTTGTGTAAAATTAGAATCTCTGAATATAGAAGGAAACTTCTTCCAAGGGACAATTCCATCATCTTTGGGTTCACTGAGAGGTCTTCAAGAATTAGATCTCTCCCACAACAACTTGTCAGGCACTATTCCAGAATTCTTAGAGCAGTTTCACTTTCTCCAATCTTTGGATCTATCTTACAACAATTTGGAGGGCATGGTACCAACAAAAGGAAAGTTCAAGAATGTAACTGTTACATCGGTCAAAGGAAATAGTAAACTTTGTGACGGCATACCTAAATTTCAGTTGCCAAAATGCAAGTCTCCACATTCCAGAAGGGGAGCATTGATCAAAACCTTGAAATTGAAAATTTATCTGGTGTGTGGAACTCTTGGAGTCACTTTGGCACTTGCTATATTGTACTATCATTTCCTACAGAGGAAAAAGAAGCAACAAATTTCAAATGAGTCAGAAAATTTTCTCCGCGTTTCATACCAGATTCTTCTAAAAGCTACCAATGGATTTTCTTCTGCAAACTTGATTGGTGCTGGCAGTTTTGGGTCTGTGTACAAAGGAGTCCTCGACAAAGGTGAAACAACTGTTGCTGTCAAAGTACTCAACCTCGTTCATCGCGGAGCTTCCAAAAGTTTTGTTGCTGAGTGTGAGACCCTGAAAAACATTAGACACCGTAACCTTTTGAAGGTGCTGTCTGCATGTTCAGGTTTTGACTATCAAGGTGATGATTTCAAGGCCTTGATTTATGAGTTCATGGTCCATGGCAGCTTAGATGAATGGTTGCATCCAACTCAGGCAGTTGCTGAGACGATCGAGAGACCTAGGAGATTGAGTTTTTCTCGAAGGTTAAACATTGCTATTGATGTTTCGATGGTGTTGGATTATCTCCATCATCACTGTGAGACACCAATAGTTCACAATGACCTCAAGCCGAGCAATGTTCTTCTCAATGATGATATGGTTGGTCATGTTGGTGATTTTGGGTTGGCAAGATTCCTTCCCAGGCCTTCTGGTAATCAATCAAGCTCCATTGGAGTAAAAGGAACCATTGGTTATGCTCCTCCAGGTTAAATCTATTGTCCTACAATACCTATTTTCTATCTTATATTAATAGTGTAAAAGCTTTAAAGTACATCAATCTAATAACATTGAATTAAATTGTTTGTATGCAGAGTATGGCATGGGGAATGAAGTTTCAATACATGGTGACGTGTACAGTTATGGCATCCTTCTGCTAGAAATGTTCACCGGAAAAAGGCCAACAGACAACATGTTTCAAGGATCTTTAAACCTTCACAACTTGGTAAAGGCGGCCTTGCCTGTGCGAGTGGTAGATATTGTAGATCCAACTGTTGTTCAAGAAAATGTTGACGACGACATCGTTGCAGAAAATCATGCTAATGAGGAAAGCACAAGTGTTTTCAGAGAACTTCAAGGAAGTTTGATTTCCATTTTAGAAGTTGGAGTTGCTTGTTCAGCAGAGTTGCCTAGAGAAAGGCTGGACATCAGTGATGCTATGGCTAAGATGTGTCGGATAAGAAGCAGCCTTCCAGGAAACAGAGATTAGTTGTTCTTTGTTGTAACTAGTCAGTGGCTCATTAGGCCTTCGGTCAATAATAACGAACTACCTCAGGTATTTCAGAGAAAAATTTGTCTGCAATATTTGTGTCAGTGTCAGAAATCACCTTTTCCTCTTGATGGTGCATCTTGTTCCAACTTTCACCTTTTTTTATTTAGCAGAGTTTGTTCTAATAAACTTCACACCAGTCAAGTATCAGTAACAATGGAAATAGTTCTCCAGTCTTTACTGTCGTTTACAATATGGTCTGCTTGCTACTAAACAATTGTCAATTAATATACTTGGATCACAAGGCATGCCTTGGAGAAATGTGAATATATATATCCTGGACTAGTAAGTGATCAGCTGAAAGTTTGAGCCGATCATAGCGGAAATTGCACCATATAGGCAATTTTCCAACAGATTAACTTGACTTATATTGTAGTATTGAACAACTGATTTCATTTCTGAAAATTGGAGTTGCTTCTCTGCAGATTTGCCTTGATAATGGTTGGCCATTAATGATGATATTGCTGAGGAGTGCCTAACAAGAAAGAGTTAACAATGACCAACCATTGTTCACAATGACCTCAAGCCGAGCAATGTTCTTGTCAATGATGGCATGGTCGGACATGTTGGTGATTTTGGATTGGTAAGATTCCTTCCCAGGACTTCAAGGAATCAATCAAGCTCCGTCGGAGTACAAGGAACTGTTGGTTATGCTCCTCCGGGTGACTACTTTTTTTTACTTTCCCTAACTTATTCCTATTCCTATTTGACAGTTTGAAACAGGAAATCATTACTTATAATACACTATTTTGATCATGCAGAGTATGGAATGGGAAATGAAGTTTGGACACAAGGTGATGTGTACAGTTATGGCATCCTTCTGCTGGAAATGTTCACAGGAAGAAGACCAACAGATAACATGTTCGAGGGAGCTTCAAACCTTCATAGCTTTGTCAAGGAAGCTCTGCCGAGAGAAATAATAAACATCATTGCTCCTGTTCTAGTTCTAGATAATACTGAAGCAGAGATTGGTACAAAAAGTCATACTAGTGGGCATAGCACAAAGACATGAGCCAAAATTGAATAAAGCCTGATTTGTATATTAGAAGTTGTTGTTGCTTGTTCTGCAGAGTTTCCTAGAGAACGCTTGGATACGAAACAAGTTAACTTCAAGCAAATAAAACTTGTGATTAGCTGCACTGCGCTGCCAACCTAAGCTAATAAGCTGATGGGAGTTGAGATATACCCTGTGGTCATCCTCTTTGTTTCTGTGCTTTCTTCTGCTGTTTGAATTTTATCTAGAATTTCTGTTAGGAGCCTCAGTTTGTCTTGTTTTTACAAGTGTTTCCTTGTATCCAGAATAACATCCTGCTCTGCATTTTACAATGAGTTTGTACATATTGAATTCCTTCCTTGTATATCCAGAGTAACAGTATGCTCAACTGTATTTAAAATGCGGTAATTTCCTTGTGTCAAATCCATGTGATAATTACTGAAGTTAATGTCAAAATATATAAACCTTGGCACTGGAAGATGGTTACTCCTTTCAAAGAAGGCCACAAATTTTCCATGTACTGCTTTCTCTTTCCAGATCTTATATTTGCAACCCAATGCAAAGGGAACTCACAGGACCTCAACTTAATCTGTAAGCTGTATTCTTGGATTACAAGTTACACGTAGACATCTGAAGATCCTAGAGGGGAGGTGAATAGGCCCTTAACAACTTTTTTCGTATAAATTCGTTCTCAAGGATAGCAAGAGTTGTAGCTATCCTGAATAACAAATACACAATGACAATAAATAAAAGTTGCAGTAAAATAACAATGAACACCAAGATGTTTTTTTTACTCGCAGAAACCCTGAATGCAGGGAGAAAAACTGCGTGCCCCTAACTCTTGAGGGACAAACCTTTCCACTATGTAAAAGTGACTTCTTTACAAGAATAATAGATCCAGTGATACACTACCACAATGCTATCCCTCCTAGTCCCAAACTAGTCTAGACCTATTCTCTCTCTTGTTCCTAAGCATTTACAACATGGAGTACTTTTAGAAGCCTTGTTAGTGAATTCAGCTAACCACTAGCAGATTCAACCTTGAACGCTTCTCAGAAGTTTCATTCTCAGAACTCAGCTATCCTAAACTAATTCTTTCATGAACCCAGCTACCTCAGCGGGATACATCAGAACTCAACTATCCTCAGCTGCTTCTTTCATAAACACTTTCTGGGTTGCTGCACTACCAACTGATCTCATGGTATGCAGAATGCAATGAGTTTATGAGAAAAGGTTTTGTTCAGCTCTAAGGTTTATAATCACAAAATGAAGACTTAGAGACTAATGAACAATGCAAAGGAAAACAAAACACAACAATGCAAATGTAAAAACTACATTTTGATAACCACCGAGCAAAGACAACTTTGCTGAATATATATAGGCTGATGGATTGCTCTAACAAGAGAGAGACACAAGCTAAAGAGGTGTCACAAGAGGGCAGACACGAGGGCCAAAGCAAGGAAGGAGTTTTGGACTTTTGTCCTTGGCCAAACTCTGAAAGTGAGAGGTCATATGCAGCTGTCCTAAGCCAAGAAAGAAACAAACAAAACTATCATAAACAATGTTTGATTTAAAAGCAAGAGACAAAATGTTTTGCAAACTTTTTCCCAAAAGCATAATACCACATTGGTTTGACAAATCACTTTTTCTCTGATATTAAACAAAGACAGCTGCAAATATTGGTTTGTGTATCACAAACACAGCAAACCACAACTGGAGCCTAAGAGCTAAAACATGAGTCACGGGTTGAGATAAAGGTATCAAACCCAAAACTAAATTGAGCACAAATGCAAGACCTTTAAATATTCTAGTTGTCAATTTGAAATTCAAATTAGGATCTTTCCCAGACATAAAATTAATGTCACAAGGGTAAAGAAACTTAAACATAGGACAACAGAACAAAAGAATAAAAAGCTGGAAACCTAGATTTTTTTAGGATGGCAAGTGATACTGCTATCCTCTGTGAAAAACCATGAAATGCACATGCATGATTTTACCTGAGTTCCATGAGATGTTGGTCCTTTTACTTCTTCAACTTGTTCTTCAGATGTGCAAGACCAATCTCTCAATTGGTTTAGGCTTCATAGGTTGTGTTTTGTTCTATATAAGGATTGCCAACACCCTTATACCTTCAACATCTTTATTCTTGACAAATGCCAGTTGGTCTTTTTGTTTTGCAATGTAGACTTGACCAATGCAGATCTGACAAAACTTGGTTATGATTTGATGAAATGGTTATGATTGGTGTAGTCGGTAGTCAGTAAACTACCTCCTCCGCCCATAGACCAGTCATGAAACTTGTAGACAGACATCCCACCTACCTCGCCATGGAGAAAGATCATCAATGCAGCTACGGGAAGGTGCTCCTCCAAGCTTCACAAGAAGACACCATAATAGAAATTATATGCATTATGTCCCACATCTTAAACATAATGTAAGAGGAAACTTCCTTATCTATAAAAGGAAGGCTTCCCCTCTAGATATGAGGATCAGATAAAAAGCCCACACCGCGAGATAAAGGGATCTGGAATACTCCACCCGCGAGAAATAAGGAGGAGATAACAGCCCACCCCGCAAGGGAGATAGATATATTCCACCCCGCGGATATAAACCCCACCGCGCTGGATTGGTAGCCCACCCCTCCCCCATTTGTAATACTCCAGACCGCGCGGGATGGTTCCTCTTGTACCCCGCGCGAGATGGAAACTCTTGTAACACCAAAGGCCTATTGGCCATAATAGTAGAATCTTAAGTGAACGTAGCCGTGCCCTCCGATGGCATGGTGAACCACTATAAATATTGTCCTTGTTCATATTCATGTTCCACCGTGCTTCTGCAGAGCCTACAAGATTTTGCAGAAACAATTGGCGCCGTCTGTGGGAAATGTTACAAAAAGTCATGTTGTTCTACCACCTGAGAGGTAGGATGGAGGCGAGATAGCTCGCGTGGAAGCAAGGAGAAGTGGCTCGCAAGGATTCGAGGCGAGATACCTCACATGGAGGTGAGGCGAGATAGCTCGCGTGGAAGCAAGGCGAAGTAGCTCGCGAGGAAGCGAGGCGAGATATCTCCAAGGCGAAGTAGCTCGCGAGGAAGCAAGGCGGGATAGCTCTCGAGGATGCGAGGCGAGATAGCCCGCATGTGAGCAAGGCGAGATGACCCGTCCGAGGTTATTTTTGTCATCGAGATTTCCCCAAAAGCAGAATCCCACCTGTTGTTCTTTTGTCCGCGGGATAGTAAGTCCAACAGCAAGGGGCCCGCCCAGGTTTTTTTTTCAACGGGACAGTCTAAGAGCAGACCCAAAACGGCTCATGTCCGATGCCACCCGCCCATAGTTCTTTTGTCCACGGGATAGGAAGTCCATCAGCAAGGGAATCCCGCCCGGTTATTTAGTCAGTGGGATGGGATCATGCAAGTAAAGATAGAAGGAAAATTGTGAGTCCCGCATAAGTGTCACCGGGAGGAAGCATGCAACAACTGCTTAGGAAAATTTTGATTCCCAGATAATAACTAATGGGAGAAAGAATGCAACAACTGCTTAGGAAAATTTTGATTCCCAGATAATAACTAACGGGAGAAAGAATGCAACAACTGTTTCATGAGATTCTTATACACGAGCAAGAACCAACGGAAAGCATGGGCGAAACAACTAGAGCCATGAGAACAGTAAGTCCCTTGTACGGCTCCCGAAGAGAGGGAGTTAGGCATGCCAGTCTCATTCCCTTCACACGAAGAATAGTGGCCTGATAAACCACGCGAGGATAATACCCCAAACCTATGTTGCACGGAAACGAAAACGAGATTTTTGTTTCCAATACGATCCGATACACGGAAACGTTAAAATCAAAATATAGTCTGATACGAAACATGGAGAAAACGTTAAAAAGTAAAATAAATATAATATTTATTATAATAAATATAACTGAAAACATAACATCAACAAAATAGTACACAATCAGAAGCAACAGATCTAAACCAAACCCACAATAATCATCCAAAAATCAAACAAAACTGACAAACCAAAAACCTAGAAACAGTGATACTAAACCAATTGGGTACCTAAAATTCAAGAAACCCTAGCTCTAGCCCCAATTCACATTGACCCCCAAATCAGCCAAGTCTAGGAAAAAGAAGAACTGGATAAGCCTCAAAGCGTCGGGAATCGAAGACCTAGAGCAGCGGAGATCGGATCGGAGACGAAAGTTGGAAGCTTTAATTTGGGGGAGTCACAGAAGAAAAGATTAGAGAAATTTGAAAAGGGGGTGGGGGATTTTGGCCTGTAATTGGGGGGGGGGGGGATCGATGAAGGGGCAGAAGGGTAAGAAGGAGAGACGGAGAGAAGGAGAATGACGAAACGAAGACAAAAGGGGCATTTCTCTGTAGAGAAATGTTAAATTTGTCCTCGTGTTTTGAAGACAATTACACATAATGTTTCCATTAAAGACGAAACGATGGCGTTTCAGAATGATGTTTTTGTGTAAACACTTTTCAGAATGTTTTGTTTCCGAAACATGAAACATTAATATTTTGAAGTTTCGGTGCAACGTAGAACCAAACCAACTAGGAACCGAGTTGTACTAGATGAGTAAATGGGGCTAAATTGCAAAACAATGAAAACTATTGGTGGTCAAAATTGTATTACAGCTTTTTACAATTTGGAACATAAGACTCGGAACCCAAAACGACTTGTTGCTCAAGTCCCCTCCTTTTTATACACAGAGACTCGTATCGAAAGCTAAGCAAATCCAAGAGAAGAAGAAGAAGAGAGAGAGAGAGATGGAGTCAATCTTCGGTTTGGTTGGGAACGGCTTCGCCATAGTGGCGGCGGACACGTCGGCAGTGCACAGCATACTGGTGCACAAGAGCAACGAGGACAAGATCATGGTCCTCGACTCCCACAAGCTCATCGCCGCCAGCGGTGAGCCCGGCGACAGGTCTCACCCTTCATTCTCTCTCTGTGATTCTTGATTAGATTTGGTTTTAGGGTTTGTGATTTTGATTTGAATTTGGGGAATTTGATTTTCAGGGTTCAGTTCACGGAGTACATCCAGAAGAACGTTTCGCTCTATCAGTTTCGTAATGGGATTCCTCTAACCACCTCCGCCGCTGCCAATTTCACCCGCGGTGAGCTCGCTACTGCCTTGCGCAAGGTAAAGTTTTCACCTTTACTGTAGGTGAAGTTTTCACTTTTACTGGATATTGTTTTGGTTTATTGGATCTATAGGGTAATAGGGTAAAGATGTTGAACAGGTTTTACCCCAATTTTGAAAATCTACGATTTTGTTTTAGTACTTTTAGTGTCTGGGGTGAATTATAGACTGAGAGTTATATTGCAAGTTGAGTAATTATAGACTGAGAGTTTCAACTAGTGTGTACCATAATGCTATTTGGCTGGCCTTGGGTGCCATAGGTCCTAGGTGCCATAGGCCCTAGCCTTAATCACCATGGCACCTAAACTTATGAAAGCAGATGCTGTACCAAATTCCAGAACTGAATTTCTTAAATTCTACTGACTTCTTTCCTTCAATTCCCTTGTACCCTAGTCTCTGTGCATGAAACAGAGACTAGGGAAACTGAGTATACAGAACCTCATCTGGTGATTAGTATCACCTTAGAAAGTTGAGGTTGAAATCAAAGTGGTAAATTATGTATGCTTCTCAGTTCTCAGTATTTGGGAATTATGAGCAGCTAGAAAATCTGAGTATTGTTTGGTCGACTTGGGTTCAACTGATGAGCTTTCCTAGGTGATTAAGACACTAGAAGACTTCCAAAAGGCTTGTGACAGGGAGAGTAAATTCTTACAGGATGGTCATCTTGTGTAACAAGACCGCTGTTCATGTGCTTAGCTATTTGGATCCAGTAACTCTAGATTCACTAAAATATCCCTTGTGAGAGATATTGAGAGTGAAAAATGTTATCCAAGAGATGGAAAATGGAAACTATTTGCCAGCACCTCCTTAATTCTTCAAGACTATTAAAATCCTAAGACTCTAACTGCTTAGGTTTACAAAACTAATTGGATCTAACTAAATGAGGTTTATATGGAGTGCATCCTAACTAAATGAAACATATCAGCCTGCAGTGTAGATAGATACTTGCAAATAACGCAGCTTGAATTAAGTACAATCTATGAGCCATAGTTAACATCTGACTGTTCCAACTTCCCGCTTTGGGTGACTGGGACATGTCTCGGGTTATATTGGCGCTTTTAATCTTTACCTTTAGTTTTTAATTCAGATGATGCAGTGATGGGTATAACAAGTTTCAGAAGTTTTGACGTCTGCGTATGCATGCTATATTCAAGTGTTACAGGCATAGTTGAGCACTATCTGTCAGTAGGTTTTCACTTACATGTCATTTTTAATGTCAAATGTCCCCCCATTGCTAACCCACTAATCTTATTAATTAAGTGTTAAATTTTCTATTCCGATGCATGACATTTCTTCTCTGGTTGAACAACAAATGATATTGCAGAACCCATACCATGTGAACATTCTCATGGCTGGATATGATGAAGAGAAAGGTGCAGAACTGTACTACATTGATTACATTGCTTCCCTTCACAAGGTTGACAAGGGCGCCTTTGGTTATGGTTCCTATTTTGCTCTCTCCCTCATGGATCGACTCTATCACAAAGGTATGTCTGTTGATGAAGCCATTGCATTAATTGACAAAATTATCATTGAGATACGATCAAGGCTTGTTGTGGCTCCACCCAATTTTGTCATCAAGATAGTGGACAAGGATGGAGCTAGGGAGTATGCGTGGCGTGAGTCTATCAAGGATGCTGGTGTGGCTGCTGCTTGAGGCCTTACTTTTTTTTTATCACAAACATTGGGGGAACTGATGTCTCGGGTAGAACTATTTCATAGTCGATCTGTTCTTGTTTGAACTATTGAATAGCTGTTATAATTTTTAAAAAAAGGGGTAGTTTCATTTGGAACTGTTCTCTTTTTATCTGCGGTTGACGGTTATTTTGTTATTCCTTTTCTTTGGGTCATGCTATTTATGCATGCGGGGCTAAAGATTCCCATGAAGTGAGATTTTTATTATCTTTCTGAAATTCTCATGCATGTTTCATGATGAGTATTTACTATTTATCAAGATATGAGTAATTAATCTACAATAGCATTTTCACTTGGTCTCGATTGATAAACATAATATTTACATTTACAAGAAAGCTTATACGTTAGCTTAGCTATCGCACATCTCTTCACACGAACCTAGGCATTTGTCACCTTTAGGTGGCTAACACCAATAAAGAGATGACACATGTTTTAATTTGTGAGCAAGGCTCAACATTACGAGGGAAAACGGTTCAAATAATATCTCATATTTACATATCTTACATTTTAAAAACTTTAAAATGATGTTCCACGTTCTTAACCCGACTAAAAAACGGTATCCGAACCTGTTAACTCCGTGAAAATAGCTGAAGGTAGACATATTTTTAACGTACAATGACCAATCTACCTTTTGTGCTTATTTTTATCCTTGATGCTTCTTCTTCAAATAACAATAAAAGCAAAATAATCAAAGTCTTCAAATTTCAATTCTTCACAATAAGAAAAATAGCAGAGAAAGAAGATATGGCAGTCATCAATAAATTTACATCTGCAATTTGGAATTGTTTGAGAATTTATTTCGTTCAATGAAAAAATCGTGATAAGTATTTAAGTCTTATTAGTCATTAGTACAATGTTTTCCACCTTGAAGGATCTAAAAGAACATCCCTTGCCTTACCAGATTCCTCTAGTGATCCATACATGCTTACCTCTGACATTTTCTCACAGTATATATACCTAAAAGAACAATGCCCAGATGCTGAAAACTTGCAAATTTAGTCACTTAGGGGGGACCATACCTTAAACTCCACAATTGCTCTAGCGACCACCTTTTCCTCCTCAATCTGCTTCCCTCTTGCCTGACGATTCCCCACCATTTTCATGGTTTATTGCATCCATATCAAGTATCCTTCCATCCGCTGGTACTAAGCAAGGAATCTCATCCTTTATCTTATGGGTTGCCTAGAAAGCGAGTATCTCATATCATATAGAGTCTTGTTGAGCCCAGACGCTAAATCAAACTAATCTATTTCTCAGAGAAATCTGAAAACTGAAAAGATGGAGATCTAGAGCCAGTATTCGCGGTAGGTTTCAGCTGCCAGGGAGTCGCCGGCGGAGCACTGCGTGAGTAGAGATAAAGGAAAAAACATCATTTACATTAAAAAATAGAAAAATATAAAAAACTTAAAAAGAAATAAAAGACCAAAACACCATTAAATGTACGTCATTTAACATCTTCCGTAACGGAGCTAACGACGCTAGACATTATTCGTTAATTGAGGGTAAGAATGTGAGATACTGTTTTGAAGTTTTTCAAAGTTGAGACATCAAATTTTAGTTTCTCTAAAACGTGAGATACTGTTTATACCATTTTTCCACATTACAAATAGAATATGGATGTTTTATGTTAGTGAGAATATTTATTACCAAATTGCAATCCCAAGTGAGGTGGCATTTGACACTTCATCAATGTATTTGCTTAATAAAATCCTAGGTGTAATTATAACATATATCACTTTTCTTTATTTGTAAAGAGAAAACACTTCTAATCTGGTGACAAAAGAACTCAATGAAATTGGGGTATTCAACCAATCAACCATCGAAGACTATCATCTTATATTCCTATTGTAATCTTGCGACATGTTTAGTTGTTAACCATGAAAAGCTTTACTATTTGGGTTACTAATACATATATTTATACCACTGCACTATGGAGACAAAACATGGCCAAATGTAACAGGAAAAAAAAAGGACACTGGTCGTTGTTGATCGTACATCCACACCTGCTGGTAGCGGAGATATGGGACAGTGCACCTGGTACAATCAGTATAACGGACAGTACGAGGATTGTTTACAAGACAGTAAATCACTAAACAACCCAAACCCTCATGGCAGTAACTGCTTACAACCAATTCGACCTTAAACATTTTGAAACTGACATTTATCGTTAATTACGCAACTCGCACACCTAGATGAAGTGTTGTTAATGTTAGGGTACAAAAGTAATGATGTAGCCCTCGTTGTTGTGCCTCCTAATGTACCTCGACAAAAAGGAGTTCACGACTGTGGCATATACACAATCAAAAACATGCAGTTGTATGGAACTACATGGACGAACGACGTAAGGCACTCTTTCACATCCGTTCAATAGGTCTTGTAGACAACTATGATATTAACAATGTTTGTGTGAGTTTATTGACTATGTTATGATGACTTATGTCTGCAGTACAACTCCCATCGCATGAGATTGTCCATGATGCTTGAGTGCTTGAAGGAACCGGCGAACGAGATACATTACCAGGTTCGTCAGAGGGCAGACGCTCTGCATGAAGGAATAGATCCAATAGTTGTTGATATTGATTCCCCGCCTTGATAAAGTTTACAAATGGACCGGGGGATCGCAGCATTGAAACTGAAAACCCCTAGGTACCTAACATAATTGAGGAACAGGTGGAGGTGCCACGGTCCGAACAGGTTACGCTTTCTACCAATCACCATGACGACTATGTGTGGACTGATTGGTACTCAGGCATAGAGTAGGGGGTGAAACAAGGGCGGACTTTTGTTTTGATGTTCGCACTGAAAATTATACAGCGCACTCGGGTGATCTCACCGTCCACTCACCCGTGCCCGGCCCCACCCAGCGATCTCACCGTTCAATTTCCGGGTGCGCAGCGCACCTGTGTGCGCCGAATACGCTCTATGTTTGCACATAGTAACATCACAGTATGTTATCCCCATCAGTATGGATGTTCACCTCAGATGAGCACCAAGTGTTGTTATATTTTGATGAACTTTTCTACTATACATATGTGTATAACATACATCAAGCCGTGAGCCGTCTGATTGTCTTGAATTTTGAATTTCTAAAAGATCAGACGGTTGACGGCTTGATGTATGCTATACAAATGTGTATAGCAGCCAAACCCTATTTTGATAGCAAGGAGGCCGTGAAGGAAAAAATTAACTTGCTGCAACACTTTGTCCTCATATGCAGGTGTATAGGGTTTTGTTCAACACTTTGTCCTCATATGCAGGTGTATAGGGTTTTGTTCATAGATATTGGGGTTGGAATGTTTTCATATAGAAATTGTGTATCAAGGTGAGATATATATGATGATTTGTACAACAATGACCATTCATGCTAGGCTTTTGTAAACTTATATTATTAATCAGGGTGGCTTAACTTTGCCTAACAGTCTTGTAATCAAATGCACAAACAAGACGATGCACAAACGAGAACATTTTCAACATCCCTTAAATCCATAACGTATTACAATTGGTATGTATGTACTAGGGCTGGGCACTTAGTATCAGAATCCCGATCCTGTACCGGTTTCGTCCCGAAAGTTAGCGGGACGGGACGGGACGGGATCGGTTTTGAAAATGGTAATCACATCCCGTCCCGTCCCATTATGATAATGTTGAAACGGGACGAGACGAGATCAGGACTATCCCGAAAAATCTCATCTCGTCCCGTAATATTAGAATACATAATTTTAATTATTTTATATTTCATCTCATTCTCAAATCCCGTCCACTCCCTGTCTCCCTCCAGTCCTCTGGTCCTCTAGTCCTCCACTCCCTATCTCCCTCCAATCCTCCATTCCTTGTCTCCCTCCAGTCCTCCACTCCCCGTCTCCCTCCAGTCTTCCAAATTTGATCCCCAAAATCCTGAAACCTACTGTGCATCTACGCACCCTACTGTGCACATCACTTTCCAAGATGTTATTACCATGGAAAAGAACATCAAGAGCATGTATGTATCAGCTGAGTTGGCTACTGGAGCAGAAACACAAAAAATCTTGAATGAAATGGCTGCCAATATGAAAAATAGATGGTTCAAATACTATGGTTCATTTCATGAGCTCAATCACATAGTGATCATTGGCCTAGTATTAGATGCAAGGTTCAAGTTAAAGAATGTGGCTTACACCTTTAACCAAGAAGGTTTAGGTGATGAGGAGGTGGAGAGAAGAACCAAGGAGATCAAAAACCTTCTATATGCTCTCTATGATCAGGTATTAATTTTAGTTTATTACTTCATTTTAAACTTTTAATCGTTAAGTATTGCATTGTTTTTTATATGTATTAATTTATGCATTGTTTTTTAGTATGTGCTTGTAGTCGATGGAGGTAGACACCTACAGAAGGAGCCATCTCCAAGTTCTTCAAATAGCACTATTAGCAGTAATAGAAGCGTCAATAGCAGAAGGAGCAATTTGCTCAGTAACTGGAAGAATGTGGTTCAAGAAACCGAAAAGGCAGTCGCAAAACATGAATTGGATCAGTATTTAGAAGCTGCATTGGAGCTCATCGATGATTTAGATTGCTTTGACATCCTGCTATGGTGGAAGCTTAATCAATTTAAGTATCCAGTTTTGGCAGCAATAGCTAGGGATGTTCTTTCAATTCAAGTGTCCACAGTGGCCTCGGAGTCAGCTTTCTCAACTGGGGGCAGAGTAGTTGACTGTTTTAGGAGTTCATTAACTCCTAAAACTGTTGAGGGACTTATTTGCATGCAAAATTGGTTGCTTGGTAATGATATTGCAGAGGATATAGATGATTGCACAATTAAAAACAATGAATTCTATGAAGGTGTTGAGATAGGTATATACATTTGCAAGTTTTAATGTTTTCTTTCTTTTACTTCGATAACTTTGACTTAACTAATCTTTAACTTGTGTACATTTGCAGAGCATGAGAGCACAGCAACTAGCAAAGCTAATGCGTGTCCACCTCCACCTTCAAGAGCAAAAGCACAGGGAAAAGACACTGTTGCTGGTCGTATTGATGTTTGAGAAAATTTTGGTTTGAGACTTTGAGTTTTTCAAGTCCATTTAGTACTTTTAATGTGGGATGTTTAATACTTTTACAATCAGATGTAATTTAGCACATATGCACCTCTGTTCTTGTTGATTTCAGAACTTTTAATTTGATTCATGTTTTTTTTTCCTTGTGTGATTTTTGATATTTTTCAGTTGTTGTTTTACAGTTAATTTGTCGGGATCCTGATCCCGTCCTGGTCCCAAACGTGATAGGGACGTACGGGACATATTTTTAAAAACACATTCCCATCCTATCCCGTCCCGTTCTTTTATTTTCGGGACGGGACGAGATTCACTAAATCCCGGCCCATCCCGTCCCATGCCCAACCCTAATCTGTACTAAAAGACGAAGGATGTAAGCGGGCAAATTACATAACAAAGTCCATCTTAACAACCAATACATAGTTTATGAGAATGATCAGGCTAAAATACTAATGCATGTATCATGAGTGCATGTAACCCCATAATGTGTACAACTCATTCATGTAAACATACAAGGGCATAGTTACAACAAAACAGGTTGCTAAAAAACTTCATCTTCATTAAGGGAGCCTTAAATCAGACCACTGCAACGCAACACTGTACAACTGACATGCGTAACTAACATACAACATTAAAACAACTGTTTAAATAAGAAAATACATTCAGATAAGGGTCCCGAATCACTCTAAACTCCCGACACAATCAAACCAGCGAGACTTACAAATTGCTTCCAACTTAAAAGCACTCAAATCTGAGTATAGAATATCCATAATTCAACAAAACATGGTTTGTCAGAATAGAGTGACCGGCAAATGAAACAATAAAACAAACCAAAATAACATCATGACAACGACGCTGACAGAATTGGATAAACACATGCCTTTGCAACATGAGTGCCCAACAAATCTAGCGCAATTTGCCTTCATCCTTTTAATAAAGTATCACCAACATGGGAGTTCAAATCAGCCATGTCTACATCGTCACGGCATTCAGCAATTTCAACTGATTTTGTCACGTATTCTAATGAGTTGGATGACCGCTGCGTGCTGTCGACAACCTTACACTGGTTTACCTCAATAGCCTCAGATTCATATTTTGAAGTGTTTAATGTCTCACATGCACCTTGTTCATGTACAGAAGCAGTCCTCCTAATGCCAGCATATTTATCGGCCTTCCCGGATTGATCACCGTTCCCGAATTTAGCAGCCTTCCTAGATTTAGCACCCTTCATGGATTTAGTAGCCTTCCCGGACTTACCATCCTTCTAGGATTTAACAGCAATACCGGATTTAGCAGCATTACCGGCTTTAGCAGACTTCTTAGATTTTTCAGCATTACCGAACTTGTCGGCCTTGGTAGATTTTTCAAACCTCCCGAATTGTGCAGACCTCCCAAATTTAACACTCTTCCCAACCAGGTCTGTTTCAACCACTAGAAGCGGACATATGCGTATGTTGTGACCAGGAATGCCACACTTTTGGCACTTGTTACCTTCTCCAACGTTCCTGTTAGCCGCGACTACCACTTTGTTACCATACATACCCTTAGTTCTTGCAATGACAGGGTCTTTTAAGACATTACACATGCCATTGTCAGGCTCCTGGTCTGCCCTTGGTTTTTTGCTACCCCAGTAGTTCACGGAACTTTCCACAAGCCCACACAATTGGACCATCCCTGTATCAAAAACTTCGGCTGAATAAGACAAGTTATGACATGCTTTCTTTGCTTCGGCCATAAGCGCGAAGTACCTCAGAAGTCTGCCTGACATGTCGTCACCACTTTTAGCGGCTGTATGATCAACTTTCAATCTCCCACCCCCTTTAGTCGACCTATCTAGAATCATTGATTTCGGATATACACTCACATTCTGATATTTCAATACTGAGAAAATATGTAGACACAAAATACCATCTAACTCGTACTGCAGGCAAGAACATGAGTACACTCCATCAACCGGCTTGTACAGCACTGTCCAACTACGGTTTGGTCTCTCGTATTGGGACAAGTAAAACATCAAGTCTTCTGACCCACCAAACTGAATACGACTAGTCACACTGAAGCTGGCCTCCAGCAATATCTGACCCTTTATAACCACAAATATATCATCCGTGAAGATATTGAATACATCTTCCTCAACTCTCTTAAGATGGGAGTCGTATTTTCTCTTGTGGTTTTTGGACTTGTAAATGTCCAGCAAAACACGGTTTCTCAAATAACCAACACCTGAGTAAAATCTAGGAAGAAAGTCAGATAATATAGTAAACCTTCCAATCCAAGTCTTAATCTTACTATTATAACTCTCGCATCTTTGGGTGCTGCACATCCCCGCACAAAACTGGCCTCTAAAAAATGCTTCTGCTCACCTTTCACGCTTCTCGTAAAGCGCTGTAATCCATGTGTTGTTCTCCAACCCAAATTTGTCTACCATATTGTCCCATGCAGCCTCCCATTCGTCAATAGTATAAGAAGCATAAATCATCTTTCCCAATTCTTTTTGCACCTCTACATCCTTCACGTTCTGCCCAATATTTCTACCAATGTGCCACGCACATAGCATGTGCCGCGTTGTAGGCATGAGTTTGTTCAAAACAGTACACATGACTTCATCCCCATCAATCACAACCGTCTTTGGATGCTTGTTATTCATGCTCTCAAGGAATTTCTGAATCACCCAAGTAAATGTTTCCTCCTTCTCATTAGCAACAATGGCACATGCAAACAAGACGCTTACTCTATGGTTGTTCAAACCTACAAATAAAATAAACGGACAACAATATGTGTTTGTCTTGTATGTACTGTCTATTATCACAACATCACCAAAAGCATTGTAGTCAAGAAGGGACTCATTATCCCTCCAAAACAGATTAGCTAGCCTCCCTTCCCCATCAGGAGTATACCTGCCAAAAAAAGACTCTTCTTCATGACCTTTCATTCGCAACCAATTTATGGCAGCTTGTGCATCACCCTTGTTATTATTATGTTTTCTAACTTCATCCAATTTGTTCTACAAGTCTTTCAACATGAATCTAACAAATTGAGGGCCCCTCTACTTGAAGTGCTAGAAACTCATATGTAACACTAGTAGGGACATGCGTTGTTCGCAGAGTTAGAACGACAGAGATGTCATCCTCAGTCACTTCCCTAAAACATGATAGAAACTGTCGCTCCACAGGTTCTACAAGTCCATGATTGTGCTCAGTCACAAACTTTCGAACTGTGTACAACATTGTCTTCTTATCCAATCTTAATACAAAAACAGCTTCACATCCTATTCTTGAATATTTCCATCCTCTCACAACATTATTTTTCTTCTTCCTCTTCTTCAAACAAGTCTCATCCTCACTCGCATGTTGTTCTTCAGTTTCCATTTCTGAGTTATGAACCACATCCGGCTTCCCATTTGCTGCATTCTTTTCACAACCCTCTTTTGAACAACACCATACCTTCCTGGAAACATGCTCTACACCATTAATTGTAACCTTGTCATTCTTATAAACCCTCTTACAAAACCCAATAACAAAGTAGTGATACCCATAAAACTTCTCGCCTTCTTTAACGTTGCGAAATGCGATGTCCTTCAAGTCTTCATAGGTAAGCGAATTCACCTCCTTCCCCTTCAAAGCATAATACCCTTCGGAGGTATACATATCGTCATTAATTTTATCAGCCGGTGGAAATTCTTCATAAGGTGGTTTATCAGCCTCTCTCAGTTTAATCATTGGATCTTCTAGTTTTTGCCTTAACTCCCTCTCTGAATCTTCATTCAAACAATTGTCTTTACCTAAAGCAGGAACATCGTAGTACTTTGCATCCCTGAAACAGAGACCAAACTTATCTGTATCATTGATCTCGTAAATGTCTTCGATCTCATCGGTATCTTCCATTTTTGCCTTTGCACAAAAAAGTTTACACTCAGCAACTGAATACCGATCACAAGACTATAGCCACATACACAACACATCATATTCAGTTTTTTTTTTTTTTTTTTTTTTCAGTTTGATATTCAAGAACAAGAAAAATTCATAACAATGTCTTGTAGAACCCAAAATAGCATCATATCGATGAAGTTTAGTAGAATATGAAGTTGATGAG
The DNA here is from genome assembly GCA_034370585.1 of Fragaria x ananassa. NCBI lineage: Eukaryota > Viridiplantae > Streptophyta > Magnoliopsida > Rosales > Rosaceae > Fragaria > Fragaria x ananassa. The sequence goes on along the minus strand of CP139750.1, from coordinate 8,909,103 downwards.
CCAACTATTTACATCAATACACATTTAAAACAATCACAAAGAAAACTTCGAAAAACACATTGATACGTGCTAAAATAGATTCACAACAATAAAGAAAAGTTGCCTTCCCTATCACATATCTTACATATCAGTAGCCAAGCATGTCCAACAGAAATCACGCTACACAAGCACCCAAAACCATCTTCATCACTTAATACTATTACATTTAGATTGTTAGAAAAAAGAGGTCAAACCCATGTTAGCAATATCAATTGAACAAACCCTATGCTGAAGAGAAGAGGACAAAGTTTCGAATGTAAAAGCTATATCCACTCCAGTAGAATTAAAGAGTTCATACCTTTATATTGGTGCCCCTCAACACCATGAATGTCTGGTCTCACCAATACTATCAATGGTTTCAAGCAACATGGAAACATTGCTAGTCTTGACCCATTTTGTAGCTAATGAACAATAACTGTATCCACATTTCCTCATTAACCCAATATCAATTTCGCACTCAATTCCACACTTCTAAATTAGTAAACCATAAAGCACCAAAATTTGAAACCAGGAGAGTAAAACCTCAACATACAAAACACCCCATTAATCCTAAGTCCAAACAAAACCCAATACTAAACACTGACCCAGCTAACAAACACATAAAATTGAATTTTGACTGGAAAAAGCATAACCGAACAAACCAAACAAAGATAAGTACGAGATTGCGAGGAAGTGATTGAAGAATAGAGGAAGACGAAGACGAAGTTGAGGGCTGCTGTTGGAAATAGTCACGGCCTCCTTCATGGAAAACTCGCTACACAAATTCTTCTCTATGCCCAGAATTTCACCAAGCACCAAAAGGTATGTCACCACATTGTGCCGCCGGCGCTGCGATAATATCTCAGACCAAAGCGAGACCTCATCTGCCCAGTTTAGTTCAATACCAGCAACAAATGATAAAGTTAACCCCACAACTCTCATTTCGCCCTGGTCTCCATTCGCCCTCTGAATACATCCCCGTATCTACCTCAAAAAACTAACCCAGACCCCCAAATACATCCTCATATTTACCATATCTCTTAGTTAACGACAGCAGACGCTGTCAACCCATGTCATGCCGGTCTGCTAACACTTGTCCACAAACACCTTGGGTAGACGCACCCTCGGGTAGACACCAAACATCTCCTTGATTTGAAGCCCCAAGCCTTTTAACTTGTTCTAGATCGTTTTTGTATCTATATCTTCAAGCTTCTCCCATATCTTGGCTTGAAACCAAATTCTACCCTTAAATTTGATTATCAACAGATTTCTAAAAGAATTTGGGAGGATCGCCTACAACTCTACTAGTGTATATAATACTGTTGTTGCTAACCTGATAATCACCCCAAACAAAATCGATATCATTTCTATTGAAATTCGCTCGATGATTTTACCATGGACAATGAGAATCTCCATTGAATTAGTTTTCTTCTAAGATATTCTTGAATATCTTTTGCTTAATCTTGAATATCTTCTGCTTAGTTAATAATGTTTTTTTTTTCAAAATTTATCAGTAAAAATGGTAATTGGGTTGAAAATATGTAGAAATTATTTGATTGATGACATGTCAAATGCCACATCATTTGGGATCCATATTTGGTACAAATTTTTGGGATCTCTAGCATTTTTTATCTCAAAATTCTTGCCTCATGTTATCGTATATTGATTGCTGGAAACTAATTTCACAACACTAAATTTCCATGGCTCAATCATACCTACCCATCAACTTGTAACTCAGGATCCTTCAATGTCACTCAATACCGAGTCGGGATTGAGTCTAATTAGGAACGAGAGAGAGAGACATGAGAAGGAGGGGGAGCAGATCGGTGAACGCAAGGGTAGAGATGGCATTAAAACCCATGGGTAAAATATGTATTGGGTTCTAATTTTGGGTAATGGGTATACCCATTTTCAGCAGTGGGTGGGTATGGGTATTAAAAAAACCCATGGGTGTGATAAAGTGGGTACGGGTAATACCCGTGGGTACCCAAACACCCACAATCTGTTCGGCTATTCCTCGTTCTCTCCTCAATTCTTCTTGCTCAAAACCTAGCCCTCACCCAAAATATCTCTTCTCAGTTCTCACGCGCGTTCTCTCTGGTTCCCAAACTCAACTTCTCCGAGTCTCCGATCCAAGCTCAATTTTCATTTTTGGGTTAGTATAGTTATGGTGTTAGATTGAAGCTTTGAGATGCGCAAATGGTTTTGTTAGATTGAAAATTATGGTAGTGTAATACGAGTCTATGGGCTTTTTTTGTCATAGTGATTAAGTGTGATTTCTAGGTAATTGGGTATATACATGTACTATAGACTAAGCACAGAAAATTGAGCTAGGATCCGAATTGAAACGAATTTAGTAGTTTAGTGTATTAACTGTATGTGTAAATGTTTGCTAAAAGAGGCTGGTCAGATTTTTGTTCTTCTTGTTCGAGGTTTATTGAGATTGAAGTCTAGTTTTGTTGGTGTTCTGGTTTTGAAGGTGCTTTGTTTAATGGCTGAAGGGGATTGAAGACTGGAGCTCCCTGACTTGGGTATATGCATTTTTTTCTTTCCTTTTATGTTTTCCCCGATTTGGCATTTTAGTTCTGAACATGTGAAATTGCTTGGTTACTGAGAAATGAAAGAACCTAGGAAAATTTGCATTCAATAACTTTGGAAATTGGTATTGCTATTTACCTTGTGATATGCTTCAAAGTTTTGATATTTATTTAGTTATTTTCAATTCTTGCAACATGGAAGTGTATAGCTCTGTTGATAATGAAATCATGAATGAGGATGTGGAACAAAGTGTTCCACGCAAAACAAAGTGTTCCACGCAAAACAAAGAGGAAAGCACCAGTATGGGATAATTTTGAAGTAATAATGATCAGTGGGGAAGATAAAGCAATTTACAAGCATTGTGGCAAGATCCTAAGTGCAAAGGCTTCACATGGAACTAATTCCTTGAATACACATGTTAAATCATGTAAATGACTACAATTTCAATTAACAAGGAGTGAGGGGAGTTAGGGGACAGTAAGAATTGGACAGTTTGACAAGACTCATGAGACTTATGCAAAGACTAAGCTTGGGAATATGATCATCATGCATAAGTATCCATTTTCGATGGTCAGGATTGGTTGTGAAGTGAGTTACGAGATACTCCTAGCACATTAAAGGATGATATTGATGCTGATGAGGAGTCTGCCATGATAGTGATGCTGAATTTACTCCACATCAAACAAATTATACTAATACACGTAGAGGGAGAGCAGCTAGAACACGTTCTTCTCCTTTGTTTTAGTAAACAATTTGTAATTCACTTCTTCCTTGTTAAGGATTGGACTCTTTTCTTCTAAAATATACTCTACCTTATTACTCTTCACTACTTGTTTGTGTGTCAAAATGAACCGCTCACTTTTCCAGAATCTCACTTCATGAATTAATGAGTCAAGGTTAATTTCTATAACATGCGCATAGACTTGAAGACTTTTGCCTGAGTCGGCTATGCTTTTTGCTTATTGAACAGAAAATAAAAAGCAAATTAATAGAAAATGAGTAATGAGTGTGGGTATGAGTTTTACCCATTTAAAGTGGGTGGGTAATTACCCAAACCCAACATTTTACAAATGGGTATTACCCGCGAATTTTTCTTGGGTGGGTATAAACCCACGGGTATTACCCAATGGGTTTAAATGCCAACCTTACGCAAGGGACATGGTTGGGTCTCTGAGTCAAAGCACGAGGAATTTGAGAAAGGAGAATTTGCCTTTGCGGAAGCGATGGTTTGGGTCTTTGAGAAATTTGAGAATCGCTTAAAGCTTTTATTCTTTACTTAGTTTTTTTCTACCCAAGTCTACATGTGTCGTCTCTTTATTGGTGCGGGTCACCTATAAGTGACAAAGGCTTGTCACCCAAGTTCTATCCTACAGCAACTAAAATCTTTGTACCTGACTTCGATGACAAGAGCTGGTTACCTTAAAATGACCACAACCAATGAACATGGGTCACGTGTCCATTTTAAAAGGTTTGACTGTAATTTAAAAACATAACAAAGGTTTTTAGGTATTTGACATATTTGTTTATAATTATTGTTGACACTTGACATCTCTTATTGGTGTTTGTCACTCATAAATGACCATAGCTGGTCTCCCAATTTATTTCCATTTATGGCTAGATTTTAAGACCTACAGTTGTTTTCGTGCTTCTTGTTTCTTTTCTTTCCATCTGTGTCAAGTTTGGTGCTGGTTAATTTGCGGTACTCACTGGCTGTTTAGCCCCTGTGTTTTGTTTAGATCCCTCTGGCATTATTGGTTATCTTTAAAGATTTATACACCATGATCGTGGATTTTAGCACAATCTGCATCAAAAATGAGATTTACTTGCGCCAAATGCATGTGATAATTGCTGAAGTTACTGTCAAAATATAAATTATCTCTCATAATTGAAATCTTTTACGATGAAAGTAGGAAAAACTAACAAGCATAATGAGATAACATCCTAACAATGGTACAAATCTCCCACAAGGAAGTAGCTATAATAAGATTCATATTTCTAAAGTATCTAAATTCAGTCGCTGATTAGTATATAAAGAAGCAACCATGATCTTAACAATATATTTTGGTCAGAACCTCCACAATGTGGTGGTGTGGGTATGTGACTAAGAGTGGAAGGAATATCGGCATATTTTCTCTGTGTCTGCACTCTGGAGGCTGCAGCCGATCACAAGTTTTGCATACACATTTCCAAGCACTCAATAGTCCATCTACTCAAGTCTACTGGCAGGTCATATAGAAATCCTCCAACCCACTACTTGCCTATAAAGCTTTTCAAGGCATTATTTTCCAACACTAACACTTGACTAACGTAAAAGTTAGTGCCAAAAGATTTCTATTCCTTTCAATGAAGCCACAAATTTTCTATACCACAGTACTCCTTCCTCTGTCCTAGTCTTATATCTGCAGGTCTGCAACCCAATGCATGGGGAACCCACAGGACCTCAGCTTAATTTGTAAGCTGCATCCTTGGAATACTAGCCAGATGTTGATATGAAAGCTTATCTTATTCTTGACCAATGCCTACTGGGGCTACAGGCTACTGATCTTTTAGTTCACATAGCTAGACTTGACCAATGAAGATCCGGTATATCTTGGTTTTGATGGAAATACTTCGTGTGACTTGCATCATAGTCCTAGCTTGACCAATGCAAAGTTTTTTTTTTTTGGTCAACAGACCAATGCAAAGTTAGAACTATAGTTTCTCCACCACTAGAAGTAAGTTTGGCAGTTGGCACTACAAATTTTCCAACACTAGTAGGCCATCATTGTTACTTGACTACCAATCAATACACCAGGGTCTTGTTTGCAAAGTAGCTAGTAGCATATACTACCATTTCCCTAGCTGCTAAATCACTACCTAAGAGCCAAATTCAGTTTCACCAGTCTGATAACACCTCGTATATGGCGCTTAACAGCTTCATTTCAGTTATGCTTTTCTCATATTTTTCCATGCAAGCTGTTATTCTTCCCTCATTTCTTGCTTTGGCCCTTACCGGAAACGACAGAGATCGAATGGCCTTGCTCGAATTCAAGGCTAAGATAACCGGTGACCCTCTCGGAGTCATGGCTTCATGGAATAAAAGCACCCACTTTTGCCACTGGCATGGTGTTATATGTGGTCGCCGCCACCAAAGGGTCACAGAGTTGGACCTGCACTCCATGAAACTCTCAGGCTCTATATCACCGCATGTTGGTAATTTGAGCTTTCTGAGAGCCATTCATCTACAAAACAACAGCTTCAGACATGAACTTCCTCCAGAGATGGGCCGTCTGCACAGATTGCAGGACTTGCAACTCAACAATAATTCACTCAGTGGTGAAATTCCCTCTAACTTATCAGCTTGCTCTCAACTCCTCAGGATTGCTCTTGGCTCAAATTTCCTAACTGGGCCGATTCCAGGGGAGCTTGGCGGTTTGTCAGAGCTAAGAATAGTTTCGCTGTCCACCAACAACCTTACGGGAAGTATCCCATACTCATTCAGCAACTTAACATATCTTACGATACTTGAAGCATCTAGGAATAATTTGAATGGGAGTATTCCAGATATTTTTAACAAAATGTCCAATTTACAGTATCTTGATTTTGATGGAAACAGCTTGTCTGGAAAGCTCCCTCACTCGGTCCTTAATGTCTCTTCTATCTTACATATTGCTTTGGCAGCCAACAATATCCAAGGAACTTTGCCCTCAAACCTCGGTATTGCCTTACCAAACCTGGAAGCTCTATTTATTGATGATAACCAACTCGACGGATCTATTCCTGTTTCAATATGCAATGCCTCAAATCTAAACCATCTGGGAATGGGAGGAAACAAACTACATGGACAAGTTCCGTCTTTGGTGAACTTGCATAAGCTAGAGCGGTTGAGTCTTGCTTTCAACCGTCTTGGGAGCGGGGGAAGAATCAATGATGACTTGAGCTTTCTCTGTGATTTGACTAATGCTACCAGTTTATACATCCTGCAACTTCAAGAAAACAATTTTGGGGGGATATTACCTCAATGCACAACTAACTTGTCATCTTCGCTTGATTACTTCTCTGTAGCAGCTAATAAAATACATGGAAGTTTCCCATATGGGTTTGGCAATCTGGCTAACCTGGAGAGTCTATGGTTGTCTGAGAACCAGTTTTCAGGTACTATCCCAACTGATGTAGGAAAGCTTGCAAACTTGTATGGGTTATACATGAATACAAACTCATTCTCAGGGAACATTCCAGCCTCTCTTGGAAATATGACTCGATTAACTGAGCTGTATTTAGAAGAAAACAGACTTGAAGGTAGTATCCCTTCAAGTTTGGCTGACTGTCAAAATCTAATGATCACATCACTTGGGGTTAACAATCTAAGTGGTATCATATCCCCAGAAGTCTTTGGTTTATCTTCTTCTTCATATATCATTTTGGATTTATCACAAAACCATTTAACTGGTTCTTTGCCGAAGGAAGTCGGTAATTTAATAAATCTGGAGTACTTGGATGTTTCTGAAAACATGTTATTTGGTGAAATTCCGAGTACCCTTGGTAGTTGTGTGAAGCTTGAATATCTTAACATGCATGGGAACTTCCTCCGAGGGCCAATTCCGTCGTCTTTGGCTTCTCTAAGAGGCATTCAAGAATTGTATCTTTCTCGAAACAACTTATCAGGTACAATTCCGGAGTTTCTGGAGCATTTTGCATTTCTGCATGCTTTGAATCTATCTTATAACAATTTGGAGGGAATGGCACCAACTGAAGGTGTGTTCAAGAATGCCACGGGTACATCTTTGAAAGGAAACATCAAACTTTGCGGCGGCATACCTGAGTTTCAGTTGCCACCATGCAAAGTACAGCATCCCAAACTGCGAGGACTGAGCAAAACTTTCAAACTGATACTATCTCTAGTTTGTGGGATTCTTGGAATCAGTTTTGCACTAGTGTTTTTGTACCTATGTTGTGTACGGAAGGAGAGAAAGAAGCAAACTACTCCGAGTGAGTCAGAAAATTTTCTCAACGTTTCTTACCAAATACTTCTTAAAGCTACCAATGGATTCTCTTCTGCAAACTTGATTGGTGCAGGCAGTTTTGGGTCTGTGTATAAAGGAGTTCTTGACCAAGATGAGACAACAATTGCTGTCAAAGTTCTGAACCTTATTCATCACGGAGCTTCCAAAAGTTTTGCAGCTGAGTGTGAGGCCCTGAAAAACATTAGACACCGTAACCTTTTGAAGGTACTGTCTGCATGTTCAGGTTTTGACTATAAGGGTGATGATTTCAAGGCTTTAGTCTATGAGTTCATGGCTAATGGGAGCTTAGAGGAATGGTTGCATCCAGTTCAGAAAATTGGTGTGACAAATGAGAGTCCAATGAGGTTAATGTTTTCTCAAAGGTTAAACATTGCTATTGATGTTTCTATGGCATTGGATTATCTCCATAATCATTGTGAAACACCAATAGTTCACTGTGACCTCAAGCCGAGCAATGTTCTTCTCGATGAAGATATGGTCGGGCATGTTGGTGATTTTGGCTTAGTAAGATTCCTTCCCAGAACGTCTGGAAATCAATCCAGCTCTATTGGAGTTAAAGGAACGATAGGCTATGCTCCTCCAGGTGAGTATTTCTTTCATTTTCCCTCGGTTATTTCCGGTCTCGATTTTATAGCTTGAAGCAAAAAGTGGTAATTAGAATATGGTGTTATGAATTGTAAAATGCAGAGTACGGTATGGGAAATGAAGTTTGGACACAAGGAGATGTATACAGTTTTGGCATCCTTCTGTTGGAAATATTCACAGGAAAAAGGCCAACAGATAACATGTTCCAGGGAACTTTAAACCTTCATAACTTTGTGAGGAAAGCTCTGCCTAAGCAAGTGAGAGAGACTGTTGATCCTGTTCTGGTTCCAGAGGACATTGAAGCAGAGAGGGGTGCTTGGGACAAAATTGAAGCCAGCTTGATTTCAATTTTAGAAGTTGGTGTTGCTTGTTCTGCAGAGTTGCCTAGAGAACGATTGGCCATTACCGATGCTATGGCTGAGATGTGTCGGATAAGAGACAAACTTCATGGAAAGTTGTGAATAGCTTCATCTTGTGCAGCTAAGCTAAAGCTAAAGGGAGTTGTAATGGCTGCAGATTTTCATGATGGCTTGCATCCCAAACTACTGGTGTGGCATTCTGCCTGCTTTTCTTTACATTGGATTGTTGTGTTTATGGCTAGATTTTAAGACCTACAGTTGTTTTTCTGCTTCTTATTTATTTTCTTTTCCATTTGTTTTCAATTTTGTTGTTGATTTGTGGTACTTACTGGGTGTCAGCCTCTATGTTTGTTTTTTTATCCTCTGGTTTTTCCTAATGAAGTTGATATAGTCAATGTATTATAGGGCATTAATGTTTCCTTGGATTCAGAATTACCTAATAGGTTTCCTGTAATATACAAAGGTCGCACCGACGGTTTGAAATCGGAACACGGAGTTCCAGAAGGGTAGAGAGGCCTGCAGCATGTTCTAGACTTGATCTATCAAGCTATTAACATAACTAACCTAACTCTCGTTAAACCTGAAACACACAACGAGAGTGGGCAGTTTCCTTTACAAAGTAGTGAACATATATATATTTTTTCTAATTCTTATATAAAATATTTTGTTTTTGATAATTTTATCCCTTACAGTTAACAGCTTATCCAAGATTATTTAATATTTCAAGGTTATTAAAGTAGGAATGACAAAGGATCTAAGGAGAACTCCTAATTCCAAATAGGTTCCCATTGGACTTCAACTTTAAGTATCCTTTCACTGTTCCTTCTAATTTTGTATCTTTTGACACAAAAACGAAAAAAATGCAAAAAAGAGGAATGAGGAATGTGGGAAATTAAATCATGACGCATCAAACTCATATATGCTAAATATAACCCAATAGTACTACAACTTAAGCCATCAGTATTGCTTGAAATACATTTGATAGATGCTACGACGATAATTACCTCTAATTGAGTAGACCTATATCTCTATACAGAAAATATAGGACTAGAAGGCACTAAAACATGAGAAGCTTCTTTCACTTTCTACTGTCTAAATTCCACTAAGAAATAGGCTTGAAATCCAAAGATACATACCAAGACCAAAAATGAGGAGTTAAAACTCAAACACCCGCAGCTCAATCATTCCTTCTTTTCTTTTGGGGGAATACCAAGCAACGACCTTGCCTGACTGTAATAGCCTCAAAGAGTAGCTCAAGCTGTAGATGAACTCCTCAATATGTGGGCCACGTTTGCCAGGCAAAGAGGCAAGTGAAACCTTTGAATCCACTCGGAAGACAATTGGCCCCGCAACCTACAAGAGTATAGTAACATAAGAAGATCACATTATTAAAGACGATCTATCAGTCACATATTGTTGTGTGGGCAGTAAACGGATAACAGATGCCCACCAACAGAAAAAAATGCAATTTCCATATTTATAAATTACCATCACCAGGTCCTAAGACAGAAGTACCATTAGCACCAATTAGAACGCGTTTTACAGTAATGTCTGTAACATATTTTCTAGTGATGCATACGCGTTTTAGCACCAACTAAAACTTTTACTAGTGATGCATATTGAGTTTATTACATTAATGTCCGTAACATATTTTATTTTCTTTTCTCTTTTTAGTTTGAGCTAGGCACTGCTATAAACAGTCGAGTATACAAATATTTGATGTAGGTAGGTACAAGGCAATAATTTATATGGAAACATACCTGCTGTTGAAAGATTAGATTGATCCTAGGGGATGATATAGGATCTATAGAAGTATTAGAACTCTTGAAGCTATTGAAAACCCTTTTAGCAAGAGCTGAAGCTGAACCAATATCCAGGCGAGCATCTATCCTGGTCAAATCCCCATAGAGCTCACGAAATTTTCCATGCTGGAAGCTATAGCAAACTGAACCAAAGAAATCAGCACTGACAGGAGTTCTCTTCTTCGTACATGAGGAAGTATTCCCATTGCCTCTTAGATCAACAGCGACCGAGTTGTGCCCATCCTGAAACCAGGCTGCAAAGTTGCCACCTGGAAAGGAAGAAACAAGTGAGAATTGGCATTACAATCTTCAGAAACATGAAAGAAAAATAGATACCATACACTGATTTAGACAAAAAATAACAATTGAAACACACAAGTTTGATTAGGACTTGTTCACTAAAAGTCTATGCTTCTGTTGTTGTTTGTAATGCATGCATGCATTTTTTTTGGTCGTCAACAATAAACTCGTGTATTATATTTACACAGTTTTCCTGTTTTAGAGAGAATGATATAGCTTGTAATTACAGGACTAAATTCCATTATATTTATGATTCTTCTTATGAAGCCCGCACACTCACACTTACAGTCCCCAAATTTTTTGAGGCTGATGTCTTAAACAAAGAACAGCCTTGGCAGACTAGATATATAGCTTCACACAAATAATACAACTGTTAATATGAGATGTAGTCAACAGCATACATGCACTACAACCCATCGATAAACATTTTACAGGCACAAAATTATTAGCTTTAGAACAGATTCTTCTTCTATTTAATGCTGGAAACATAACAAATTAATGATTTATACATGAATTAAGGAACTTGTAAGAATGTAAATTACCAAAAATTCCAGATACTGCAGCATGAGGTTCTTTGAGTCGCACATCATATGATGGCCGCCAAAACCAACCCTTGTTGGTCTTTACCATGAGATCATTCTGTGTCTCCTTCTGCCTCCAAAGGTCTCTCCTCTTCTCATAAGAAAAGGCAGCCTTTGCACACAATCCAGGCATCAGAGATGTAGGTGCCTCATCATTTACGGCATTAACTGCCTGGGGATGGCCACTATTTTTATGTACACCAACCCGGTACCGCAATCCTTGTTCAGAAACAAGTGATGACAGATCTAAGGAAATTGACTCTGGTACATCCCAATATTGTCCTTTATGGTCAATGAACAGCTCAGGCCATGCAGCCTCTAGAGTGATGTCATGATAAGGAAGCTGTAAACATATTAGAAGTTCAGAAAGATTGTTCAGTGAAACATTCCCCAATATTATAACAGCAAGATAAATGGAAACGATAAAGGACCCAGACATGAAATTTATCTCAATTAGCCAATATGTTCATTGAGGTCAACATGATCAAGGTTATTGACTAGCATAGCCTACAGACAAACCAGATGTATAAACAAATCAAACTTGAAGGATTTTCGAAGCAATTTTAATATATGAGCCAAACATAACTTAAATTTCAATTTTGTGAACACTTTAGAGTATCAGGGAAATAATCACCACCGACCAGATTAATTTCAAATATCATCTCCAAGTGATTGATTATGGCTCCTGCAGATTATTTACGGTAAATTTCAGAGTGTGAAACAAGTTAAAAGGTGAATAGTTGAGCTACAACCTGATATCAGCAAACCACAAAGATTAACATTACCTCTAACACTACACTCAATACCAAATCACCATGCCACATGAATCAACTCTACATTAAATGAAACAGAAAACAAACAAATCGATGCTCCAAAATCACTGCTTAAACAGTTTAATGAAATCAAAAACTGTGAATTCATATACATGCCTTGTGGAAGAGCATCACTTTGCTGCGGCGTCCTTTTTTCTCGCCATCTCCTTCTGTGCTCAACTTTACGGATGATGCAGGAGTCAAAAGAAATTGTGTGCATAATCCAACTGAATAGAGGGATTTATCCAAGAAATGCCTTGCTGCATCTTTGAATGTAGGGACCTCAAACTCATCATTAGTGAAAAATTCAGCTTTAATAGAAGAAATCAGTTTCTTCGGGCGGATCTGTCCAATTAAGCCAAGCCACCTATAAGCATGAAGATTATGGGATCAGAAGGATCATGAAGTAAAAGATGAGAATGCTACAGATAGTTGATAGTATACGCAATAATAACTCATGAACTTCACAAACCATATCAGTTAAATTAGAGTTTCTCGACCTGAAGATATCAACTATGAATGTGAGTCTTATTACCTAGTTATCTTTGATTGTTCTATTAAGTATATATGTTTCATGAACTTCTGTAAATGCATTTTAATCAATATTGATTCTTTCTCTCACCGGTGGGTTGCAAAAGCTACTTTTAATTATGGATGTTAATGGCCAATGGTGTATTATAATTTCAAGATGTCTCTAATTTTTGTATGCAGCCAACACATGGCTCACCACAAATTCTTATACTGATGGGAAAATGGACATTATTCTAGAGGGAAATGTTTGTGGAGGGAAAAGATTTGGGAAGGGAAAACATGAAAAGACAATTTTGCCCATGGATAAAGTCCAACTTAACGGTGTCAATCACGGAAGGAACTAATGTTAGATTGAGTTTAAGTGTTGAGGTACCATTATCATAGTTTTCAAAATTGAGATGTCAAAATGATGAATAGGCTTAACTTAGGGCACCATTTGAAAAATTTCCTCCATATATATATATGATCAAGGATGATAATGAGCAACATGTAGAAAGTGGTAGATGAGTTACTCTGAGATGCAGAAGTCGCTTTAATTAGCAATTCAAATATCATATTTTTGCAACTGTGTGAGAAACAATTAGATTGTAAATGGTTTACCTAAACATTGTTCAAATTTCAAAACATGAAAACACTGTTTCATTTATTTAAAAAGGTCCCCACAAAACATAATCTTTGTAAGTTACCTAACTGTTTCTAATAAAAATGTAACTGTAACACTAAGATTGTATCAAAACCCAGTTCTGTTAAGAAAAGATAAATAAATTCATCATTGGATCACATACATGCTCTTCAATAAAGCAGCCTCTTCCTCTATATAGCACATACCGCATACAAATGAGTGAGTATCTGAGACACGGTAGGTTCTAACCCCCAATTGCTCAAAAGTCAAAACAAATTAGGATCTAATGCAGACTAGCCAACCCAGAGAAGAAAAAGTTATCTATAACAAGATAAAATGTTATAATACTTTTTGTAACTCTACCATTACAACAATCAAATGGTACTCAGTTGCTCAATTGCGTATATTGAGGGTCATCATTTATAAGATTAGCCTAAAATGATGGCAAGCCATCCTATAATTTGGTCTAAACGAACTGATGCCAACTTCTCAAAAGCCAAATTCACTAACCCAAGTATACCGTTAAATAAGATAAGCCCCATTCTTCTAGAAACTAAAACATAGCTCAAACCAAGCCTAGAAACAAAGATATAAAGAGACCCTTCACAAGTTGGTCACACAAAAACCACAGACAAAACACAAACTTGCAAACCAAAAACCATCAAGACAGAGTCTTTATCCCTCTCGCACCACCCAACTCACTTCCACAACTCAAATCTCAACTACCTCAATTCAACAAACTCACACGTGCACAAACAAATACAAAGACACAACAAAACAAAACAAGCAAAACAGGGTTTAAGGTGATTGTTAGTTACCAGTTAGAAGTGGATGGTCTGAGCAAGAGGGACTGAAGAGAGAAAGAGCCCAAGTCCTTGTGGGAAGCAGGAGAGTAAGAAGGAATGATACCGAGAGGGAACCCATTTCCCAAAAGAGAGAGTTGCTGAATTCTGAGGGCTCGGCTGGCTCGGGCGCCGTCGAGAGGAAATGGGTCGCCGGGGATGACCTTGGCGGAGCCTTCGAGGGTGTGAGGTGAAGAAACGTTGAGGTCCCAGAAGGCAGAGTCCATGGCCGACTTCAGGCTCGCCATCGTTAATGTGGGGAGAGTGAAGGAGTGAAGGAGTGAGGAGAGTGAGGGAGATGGAGAGAGGCTATATTGTTTTGGGTAGGTTTGTGATGGTTTTATTTGTCTCTTCTTTTGGGTCCTTATCTCATGTCCTAGAAATTTGAATATCGGGAGCCAGAGGGTAAGTTGGTTCATATATAAGTCATTTTTAGGATAAAATTAAGAAAATTAGTCGTGGTTTATAAAATAAAAGAAATTTAACTTGAACTATTTTATTTAAATGGAATAAATCTAATTATCTTATTTCTTAAATAACTGTTTCATCAAAAGTGAAAAATTTCTGTGTTGTTTTACAGTTATGTCTATAGTATCTTATTTTTATTTTTTTTAAGAATTTTTTATTATCTTGATTTTTTAGGTAATTCAAAAAAAGGTTTCACCAAATACACCAAAAGAGCGCCTCGCTTTCTAATATATAAGAGAGATATGCATACGGTCAATTTTCTTAACGAAACTAACGGATTCAGATATCATTCCATGATTAGGGTAAAAACGTGAAATACCGTTTTAGCGTATATTGAAAATTGAGATACCAAAATTAGTCTTTGAAAGTTCATATATTGTTTGGACTATTTTTTCTTGAGGAAACTAGTACTATTTTGGAGGAAAATGGTTCTAACAAGCTAGTTAATAATTTTTATTTTTTTAAAAAAAATGAGGAATAAATCCCGTGATATTCATCATAGAGCCAATTACATAGAAATCCATTTTGAGACATTTTCTTCCATACAAGTCCACCCAAACATTTTTACCTACATAAGTTCACCTAAGCCAAAATAAAATTTTGTATTAGGTATTAAAGTTCAACCAAAATTACAGACTGACATCCAACAATTAAACAAGTATTAGACTCCTAATAGGATGAGTCTCTTATCTAGTTAACTTGTTGATATATATACAAGGAGAAGCCCCTGCACTCAACACGCTTACATTCAGCTTTAGTCTCATACTAACGTTCTAAGTGTTGAAGTGCAGAAGGCTTAACTCTTGGTTCTAGTGCAGCTGCTATTGTAAGATGTCGAGCTCAATAAACCAGTCCACATGTGTGTATTCTAGCCTTTTAGAAATGTACTTGCAGTTGGTATTTGGTGTGTGCTTGTGTTTGTGTTCTTATAGTATTGAGTTTATTATGTGTTTATTCAGATATGCAAAACATCTAATACCGGCGAGGTTCAATGAAACCGCCAAGGAATTTTTCAGTCACCGAATCAAAAACTCAGCTGAAACAGTTGAGAAGACGTCGACGTTGTCAACAGTTGGAAGGTTATCAAGATTGTCAAGTGGAAACTCGATCGATGTCCGGTCAGGAAATCTCTAACTGATTATCAGAAACGATTTCCTCAGCCATGATCCATTTTCTTGGTTACCTATTAGATGGTAAATGAAAAAGTGAATTTTATATGATAGAATGTAATTCTATTATAAAAGTAAGGATTAAATTTAGTTTTATAGTTTACCACCTCAAACTTTAGAACTAAAAATCTAAAATCAGTTTAGCCCCTAATCTTTTTTTTTAAATCACGATGGTTAGACCTTATGGATCTCGACTATGTTAGAGTGGCTCTTCTGTCCTAACATTGTAATGGGGCTCTAACATTGTAATAATATTTTGATCGTAATTTCTTCTTAGGGTTTGCATGCTTCGATTTTTATGTAGTATGTCGTTACCTATTTTTTGATCAATATAAAGGCTTTACATCCTTCTTGACAAAAATAATTAATATATTTTTTGTTGCGAATGCTCTAGCCATCTTTTTTTTCTTTTCTTTTTTTTCAAAAGCTAGCCATCATTTTTTCATTATAGAAAGAGAAACTTTATTAACACATCCCTAAATACTAGATACACATCTCTTTATTTATACAAATTATATAAGACTTTTTTGCTACGTAAAATTACTAAAAAATACATTCATATCAAAAATAAAAAAACCTAGTTGAAATAAAATATCTAGTTTAAGAAATGCATATTAATTATTTTACTTCTAACACTTTTTTTATTTTTAGCTGGAATCGAGTACTAATATTTTGACACCACATATGAATATTATGTAATGGTTCCCAATAATCGATTAATTTAGTTTTACACAGGATTGTACATTCTAATGTTGAAGGTTCCGTTAAGTTAGGACTTTGGTGATGTATTGTCTTGTTTTTTTTTTATTCGGTAGGCTTAAGAATTCTTGAAATCAGTTAGAGTAAGAGGCTCCTTGAGAAAAATTTGTATCGAGGAAAACTGATGGAAGAAGTTAATGAAGGGAAATCCTTTGAGAAAGATCTTAACAAGGTGAAACCTTTTAGAGAAAAATAAAAATTTTCGAGGAAAATATCAATGAGGTGAAACAGTACGAGAAAAGATGAAACTTTTTGAGAAAAATCTCATTAATGTAAACTTTTTTTTTTTAATTAATTGAGTAGTAGATCTAGAAAAGTATGTGTATTTAGTGAATGAGTTATGTATTTAGTGAATAAGTTATGTATTTTAATTAAATGAGGGTATTTTAGGAAGTTTGAGCATGTGTATCTAGTAAAATATTAAACAGTAAAGTTAATATGTGTGTATGAAGTATGAGATGTGTATCTAGTAATTAGGAATGTGTTAATAAAATTTCTCTTATAAAAACCAGGATACAAATTTGCTCTCCACCTTATTTCCCCACTTTCATCCCCACCCACCTAGATACATGACACATGTCTCTTTTTTTTTTTTAACTCATCTAACCATGGTTAATAATATAAATCTAAAATTATTTATTTAAGGAGTAAATGTTTGTGACACCCTGTAGTTTACACCTAAAATCAGTTTTGTCCCTCACTTTTTTTTTTAAACTGGTATACCCCTATACTTTGAATTCTCGACTGATTTACCCTTTTCTCAGCTGTTATGACTGTGACATGCTCATTAACAATGCTTGTGAGAGCTTCAATGGTTGGATTTTGAGAGCAAGGTCTAAGCCCCCTATTACTATGCTAGAAGAGATAAGAGTGAAAGGTTATTTAGACTGTTAATGAGCATGTCACAGTCATAATCAGCTGGGAAAATGGCAAATCAGTCGAGAATTCAAAGTATAGGGGTACGTATACCAGTTTAAAAAAAAAAGTGAGGGACAAAACTGATTTTAGGTGTAAACTACAGGGTGTCACAAGTATTTACTCCTTTATTTAATTTAAATTTGTAAGATTGGGTATTGGGTTTTAAGGTGTAGGGTTTAGGGTTTCAAGGTTTCGGGTTTAGGGTTTAGGGTTTCGGGTTTCGGGTTTAAGGTTCAGGGTCTATTCTTTTATCATGATTAGACATAGTTAAGTAAAACCCTAAACAGTAAACCTGAAACCCTAAACTCTAAACCCAAACCTCAAACCCTAAAGGCCTAAACCCTAAATTTTAAACTCTAAATGCCTAACCTCTCAAATTTATATTAAATAAATAATTTATATTGTTAATCATGGTTAAGTGAGTTAATGAAAATAGACATGTGTTATGCATTTAAATGAGTGAGGATAAATGTGGAAAAGTAAAGGTGAAGAACAAATTTATATCGGTTATACTATCACAATAGATTTTCATAATGTGTCGCGACTGTCGAGTCCCATACGGTCCGTGCATGCACCAGCTAACTAGGTCAAACCTTTAAATTCAATTGTCATTCATTCCATTCTCTTTAGATAGTATTTCACTCCAAGTCTCCCACGCATAATCTCACAAATAGGGTACACTACGTGCTTATCCAAGCTACCTATAAATATCCCAAACCCCAAAAACTTCATAGTCCTCATCCCCACAACATGACAATTGCAACCTCCATATTCACTTTCACGTTCCTCCCTCTCTTCCTCCTATTGTCATCAACCTTCACTCCTGTAACTGCCAACAATCTCATCTCTGAAACTTGCAAGAAAGCTGCTCAGAATGACCCCAACCTGAGCTACAAGTTCTGCCTGACTTCTCTCCAAGCCGCCCCAAACAGCCCCGGTGCCGATCTCCGGCAACTCGGCCTCATCTCAATGAAGCTAGTCCAGCACAACGTAACCAACACGAGCCGCTACATCAAGCACCTTCTCAAGAACAAGCAGCTGGACAAGTTCGTAAGGGCGAGTTTGTATGACTGTTTGGACCTTTACACAGACGCCAAACCCACCATCAAGCAAAGCCATCAAGGATTACAGGATGAAGCACAACGAAGACGCCAATATCCTGGTAAGTTCGATCGTCGATGCCTCCACGACTTGCGAAGATGGATTCGAGGAGAGACAGTTGGTTTCCCCATTAACGAAGAGGAACAATGAGACGTTTCAGCTGTGTATTATAGCACTTTCGATTATCAATATGGTCAGTTCGTCGTTATATTAAATAAAGAGAGGATAATTTGTATGCATGGCTGGCTCTTCTTCATGAATTTGTAATCTTGTTTGTAAGGTTGTTCTGATCGAACTCGGCTAGCTGTAACTGCTGTAACATGAACAAAACCTAGTTAATCATAGAAAGATCATATTGGTCAAGTTTGAAGATAATATCAAGAAAGATTTAGCTTCTAACGAATCATATTATATGAAGTTCTCTTATTATAAGTACTATTGGTAACCAGAAGCTTTGTATTCAATTGTTGGAAATTTGTTCATCATCTTGATGTGTTAGTATTATTCTGGATATGCCAGGGTTATGTCAATCCAGATATGCGCAATTCTTGAAAACAAGTCTTTCAAATGATGAGGACGTACCTTGCAGCATAAGTTGTATGAATTAGTAGATTGCTTCAAGGATGAAAATCCGGCTGCTGATGCGAGCAAAATTTACTTGTGTGCTATGATTGTTGTATGTGACATCTGGTCTAATAGTAGTTAAAGGATATGATAACTTTCGAAGAGAATGTGACCAATTGACCCTAATACAATTCCTATGAAGGACAACGGACTCAAAATGTTGTTTATCTTTACGGGTTCCCATCCCATTTTATAGTTATATTAAAACTAGCATTAGGCTTGGTTTTTCTTTCTTTTCTTTTTAGTATATAATTTTGGGAAGGCAGCAGTCAAACAAATATGTCATCTTTGTTTTGGAGTAACTTAGAGAAAGAGTTACTTTGGTTGATATCTTAGACTTAAATGCTAAACAACATTATAGCATTTCATAACACTAAGCTAAGCTACATGATGAGGTACTGTCAATTCAAAATCTTGAAGAAAAACAGATTTGAAATGGCACATTGACAGAGCAATATAAATGGATGAGAAGGCTCCATCAATATAAATGGATGAGAAGGCTCATTCAAGAAATAGTACTAGTGCGAACTCCAGATTCTGCTTTCAGGGTGTGAATCTCATAGACAAAGCCTAGTGCTTCAAAGCAAATTCAAAAAGATAACTGGGTGGTATCTTCTACATTCGCATCAAATAGATCGAAATGCCTTCAACTTTACGCTGTGTGCAAAATTAATGCATGTTCCATAGTGATTGTCAAACTGTGAAAAGAGCTCCATAGACAACAAGAGGCTTCTTGTAAGTTGTAATGTGTACTTTTAGGAGATGGAAAGTTAGGCAATTGCTTTTTAGAAAGCATTTGCAGATCAGTGTCAAAAAAATCTCTAGCCTCTCATAAATTTTCATGTGCTACTAAGTTCAAACAAATAAAATGACATTCAGATAAGCTCTCTCGAACCGGACTTGTACATAGTTTTGGTAACTGATCTCATAATACTTCAAACAGTAGATCACTAGAAAATTCAAAATAAGTAGTGCATCTAGTATCCTCGAATAGGTGATCATATTGTGACCAGCTGAGGCCATCAGACTATCAGGGTTCATGCACATTTAACTCCAAGACACATGAATTACAAGCTACCAGGCAAACTTATAATGAAAAAAAGCACTCAAAACATGAACAGGACAAGGAACACAGCCAATCCTGAAAACTGATTGGATAGAACATGTCACTGTTTACAATTGAAACATTGCAAAGATGTTTAATAACAGTTCCAGGAAGAATACTCTTTCAGACACATGCAAATTATTTCCAGCCCACACAATGAGAAAATTCCTACAAATGTCACATGATTGATAACAAAAATATGTTTCAACAGCTCACATAATGAGACAAGCCTGTGGCTAAAGATAGTTACCCAGCCATTGGATGGTTATAGATGTACTCAATGGCCAGATCTGTAGAATCAATTTTATCTGCTTCCTTGTCAGGAATCTCAAGCTTGAACTCTTCTTCTAGAGCCATTACAATCTCCACATTATCCAAGCTATCTAAGCCCAAATCTTTTTGGAAATGTACATTAGGAGTCACCTGTAGATAATTGCAGAAAAATCAGTAATCCCAGAAAATTTCAGCCAATACAAAATTATAGCAATTCATTGATGAGAAGAAAAAGATATTCAGAAAGGGAACAACAAGTCTATACTCATAAAAATAAGAGAGATGAAGATTCACAACCAGAGAGGAAAGAGGATAACTTGCAATGGGTAAAAGGGCATTATGCCATTGCATCTATGAGGCCGCTAATAAATAGTACAAAAGCGTCTATATAGATCTGCAAGTACTAATAAATTGATTCTTAGCTTCTACCATGTATTTAGAACTGTTAAAAACTACTACTGACATATTGAAGCAGAGTAATGTATATCTGATTCGTAGTTCACTTTTGTCCATGAAACCTAATATCATCAGATCCTATTATTCGAGGACCTAAATTGTGGTATAGTTTCTGTGCAAAGGGACTTGTGTCCAAGTGTCATTCCAAAAGACAAACAAAGTAAGTTTCATTATAAAGTTATCATCAATGTATCATTACTTTAGCATGGCTTATATCAGTTTCATTATCAATAGAAACCTTGCCTCACCAATTGACCTATAAAATTCGAATGATTGAATCTATGGTTCATACCAGTTAACAACGGCAATTATTTTACTCAGATGATATGTTGTACAAAACTTCATCATCTGTACAAGCCCAACAAAAGAAAAATAAAAAATCCAGAATCAAAATCAAAGATGATGAAGAATGTACATTACACGCCCATTATTACTTGTATGTTTTGTGCCTGTTCTTATTCCACACAGGCAAATTATGGGCGAGTTCTGGGAATATCCTCAACTCTGAGTCATGATCTCCTGGTCACTAGATAACCAAGAAACTCATGTCACCTCATCTATCTGTTATCAATGATTCAGATCAAAAATTTAAAAATGCATTAATCTAATCTCAACCCTAGATGCTAAAACCAGTAGTCAGCAACCAGGACAACATTTCCGCATCAACTCCAATGCACCTTTCCTTATTAAGTATGTTTTCCAAAGGCAAATTCTTGAGTTCATATCATTTAGCATCAAAGCAAACGAAGAAAGCATTGTGCCAAGCATGAAATCAGGTATCAAACCGGATATTTCATTGTCGATATATCAACAGTCGCAGAAGAATCAGTGGATAAGTTGCGGTTAGGGGCAAAAACTGCCACTCGAACCAAGACCTAGCTGTCCTCCCCGAGCCTACACGAGCACTTCAACTAGTCCTAAAAAGAAGGATTCACAAAGAACCCAGCCTCTACCTATCTCACATCAGTTAACTACTTCACTAGTAGTAATTCATTAGATCCAAAATGACCACCATAACAATCTAAAATGGCAAACACAATGAAGCACATTTCAGCACGATTAAAGGTGAACAGCTACAACCAACATTTCAAAATTCCAAGGAATACTAAAACACTGAATCAACTCCTAAAACGGGTCAATTAGATCCGAAAACCCCCAATTCGGAGCCCAAATCGAAATTGAAACAATACAGATGAGCAAATCAAAGCCGGAATCGGAAGTAATGAGATGAGAGGGATTGATACCGTTTTAGGATCGACTTTGGGGAAGCACTTGACGACGGAGAGGACTCTCTCGGTAACCTCGTTTTTGGTGAGATGATCGTCGTGAGAGGACATCCACCGGAGAGAAGAAGGTAGGGCACATCGGGCTCCGGCTAGGGTTAGGTTTGGGTTTAGGGTTTGTACCGGAACTCGCACGTGCCGCAGAACGGCTGCTC
The DNA here is from genome assembly GCA_034370585.1 of Fragaria x ananassa. NCBI lineage: Eukaryota > Viridiplantae > Streptophyta > Magnoliopsida > Rosales > Rosaceae > Fragaria > Fragaria x ananassa. Next base: position 8,886,799 of record CP139750.1, on the reverse strand, counting down.
TCAGCGCCATCTCTCTCACTCTGCTTCTTCTTCTCTTGTGCTAAGCTTTGCTCTCTCTTTCTCTCGGTCTTTCTCAAAAGCTTTCAAGTCACGTGATAGGCACATGTTTTTGTATCCACTCCTCTCTTTCCTTTTACTATTTTTTTTAAAAAAATTCAATAGAAGGTTGGTTTTATTCTATGTTGCACCGACACTTTACACCCTTAGAGTGTCGGAGTGTCACTCCGACACTTCGATACACCGACACGGAAAAATACGTGTCCGACACACCACATGGCGTGTCTGAAAATGTTGATTTTTCGGACACGTCATGGACACGTTGACCTCCTCCGACAGCCCACTGCGACACGCCACATCAGCAAGACTTAAAAACAAAATTGAAGTAAGTCAAGTGACTGAGGCACGCTCGGACTTGATCTCTTATTCTCTTCTCTTCTCTCCTCTCTGTACCTACTGCCTAGTACTGCCAACCTTCTCTTCACCGATTCGTTTCCGAGACGAAGAAGACGCTCACCGTCCGCCGCCCATTCTCAGGCGAACAGAGTCGCCAGTGGCCAGTTCGACAGTCCGCCACCCAGTCAATCTCTTCAGTCTTCACCGATTTGATCTCTTCTCTCTACCGTCCGCCGTCGCCGGTTCGCCTATCGCAAGTCCGTCGTTGGTAGTCGCCGCCGTCTCCAGTCTGTCGTTGCTAAGGTGAGTTCGTTTTCCTCCTATATCTGATAGTTCATGAGTTATTTTTCTGTTAGTATTGATGGATGAATTAAGGATCATATGCTTTAGTCTACTAAATCTTCTTCCTATGTGGTATTGCTGATTGAATTCAAAATGAGATGTGTTTGAGACTTGAGTTAAGGAGTTAAGGAGCTAGTTTGAGTTAAGGAGCGGTTAAGTTTGATTTGCAGTTTTGCACCTGTTAATTAAAATATAGGTGTTGACTAATTATGGATTGATTTCTTGTTGCTCAAATTGCTCAAATTGCTTATTGTATAAATATGATGAGCTCAAGTGCTGCTTCAACTGAACCTAGTGTTGAGTCGAATGAGCCAGAAAAACTAAGAATTTTGGATATGTTGAGTCGGTGAGAAGGTGGATGAAGAGCTAGGGTGGCTTATGGATGTGTATAATGATGTTTGGTTCATTAAGAATTTTGTGGTAAACCCTATCATGCGTTTGTCTATGTACAATGATCATTGTTCCTTGAAGTTGCTCCAAGTTGTCGAGACAAGGGTTGCTTCTCATTATGTTGTCCTTAAAAGGTTTAGGGATATGAAAAGTGGCTTGCAACAAATGGTTATTAGTCCAAAATGGGATGTCTATAAAGAAGATAATGTTCCTGAAGCAAGAGCGGTGAAGGACATGCTATTGAAGGAAAGCTTTTGGGAGCAAATTGATTTCATGATTGCCCTCATGAGTCCTATACATGAGATGATAGGGATGTCGAATATGGATAGACCTTGCCTTCACTTCTCTGTGCCTTCATTTCATATTTTAGTATTTTTTTATTTATTAAAAATACATAAATATAATTCTATTTGCCGTGTCGGAAACTCAGTTTTTGAGTTTTGCCGTGTCGTTGTGTCGTGTCATGTCTTGTCGCCTTGTCCGTGTCCGTGCAACGTAGGTTTTATTCATACATCCATATTTTGTGTATCAGTGTATCTCATCTATTGGAGAAATGTAAAATTTGCGATTCCATTTCTCTTTCTTTTTTGCAAGATTTTAATTTAAAACCTTCAGTCCGGTTAGAGAAAAAACTTCACAAAAATTAAAAGAGGTATACATAACAAATTTAGAGGTATAAATAAAACCACCCTTTCAATAATACATTTCCAAGTCCTTCCTTTCATATATATTATCCGATTAAGACCTTGTCCCTCTGACGGATTAGAATTGAGGGTTCCTCCTCAGCTTTCCCAATCCTAATCAATTTTGTTCTTCTATCCCAAATCTGTGTTCTAAAGGGAGTATATATACTTAGGGCGATATGTCAGCAACAACATCAAATTAAATTTACGTTATGCAATAGAATTTAGCCTCTCAACATATACACTGTTTTCTTTAACTACTGCAATTGATCTAGTGGTTGCATTGGGATCCGCCACGGGGACGTTTAGAAGATGTGGAACTATTGAGTTATGTGTTCGAATGTTGGTTGTATAATCGTTGATTTATAAATGTGGTCATAAGAAGAACTGTAATGCCCTATTGGTTGTATAACAAATTGGTCATAATTGAAGAACTAAATATTGTTTAGTCCTTATACTTTTAGTGTCTCAACGTTTCAGTCCCTCATTTTTTAATTTCACTTATTTAATCCTTATATTTTAAAAGACCAGTATTTAGTTCATAATTGAAATATAAAAAAAAAACCTTTGAAATATATACCTCGATCAAATCCAAAAGAATGGTCTTTCACTTTAATAATTGTGGTGAAAGATGTGTTACAACTTACAACCTATTAAAAAGAAGGATAATTACGTACTAAAATCGCCAACTTAAGTATCACATTGAGGGCAATAACAATCCTAGTACGTCCTAGAGCAAAGATCTAGGTGGTGCCTTTTCTTCGCGGATAAGATGTGCAGTACGTAGCCTAGAGAATAGAAGCAAGCTGACTTCACCTACGTACATCCAGAGGATGCATGAGAGATAGTTTCATTGTAATACCCTAGATTTTCATTTTATTTTTCTTGTGTTATTTCCATATTTAATGAAGGATTATTTATGGAAATTCTTTAGTTTATGCGAAGTTGAAGTTTCGGAAGTATTTTTAAGATACTTTGACTTTTAAGAGGCTCAAAAGTTGACTTTATTTTCTGTAAGTTATCTTTGAAAACTTCCTTCATGAAAGTTGTAGAGCTCGTCCATAAGAGTTTGTAGACATGTGGCACACCTAAAACGGAGGTAGTATGAGAAAGTTATGATCGGAGGAAGTTAGTTTCTGGGTTTGGAAACTGTACAAGTAGAAAAATGTGGGGGAGTTATTTTTGGAAACCTAAAATCAGAAATCAATTTCTCTCTCCTCCCTCTCCTGACCTCCTCCCGCACTTCCATCTTCTTCAATCGATTTCTCCATCCTCCGGCCACCAAACTGGTCACCACCGGTCCCGTTCGGTCCGCACGGACCTTCTCTCCATTTCTGGAGCAGTTCCGCCCGCCGTCGTGCCGCCTGAAAGCCGCCACGGAGCGGCAGAGCTACTGCGGTATCGCCAGAAAACCGGCGAGAGTTAGGTGAGTCTTGCTCCTTTTCTTCCTCTAGTGATGTTTATATGTGTTTGGTGATCTGAAAACCAAGTTTTGGTGCCGGTTTTGCAGTTTTTGTTTTTGATTTCATTTTGAAGTTTCAGGGCGTTTTCCAGCCGATCCCGGCCGAACCAGTCAAAACCTCAGGTATTAAAGTTGTTCACCATACTTCAATCTACAAGTTTCATTTTGTGAGTTTCTCCTAATTCGGAAGTTTTGGGGTGGCACATGGGGCTCACTCGCTGCCGCTTGTAGCGATGCATCCGGCTGAGTTACGGTCTTAGTTTCCTGTGGTTAGCTAGTCCTTGCTGCTGTGATTATGTTGAGTGATAGTTTGGCTAAGTTTTGAGCAAGGTTTGCATGTGAGGACTTAGGTTTAATTGTTTTGGCTTAGTTGAGTTTGAGTTTAGGTTTTGAAGATTTGAGGCAGCTCAATTGTGTCATGAGTTTAATGACTTTAGGAAATTATTCTCCCTTGAGCTAAGGGTTAGTTTAAGGGTATTGTATTATCCTTTAGTATTTTGGTTTCTAAGGTTTTTAATTGTGCGATTTTAGGTGAATTGTGATTTTGTGTTGGCTTGCCTTCATTGTGTTGTGGGCTTCGCAGTGGGATTTCAAGGTGAGTAAATCTCACCAAGGTTCACTTTAGAACCAAATTGTATTATAGTCATGTAATGATGATAATGATTATGATGTTAAAATTAATATTATGCTATTAATTGTTTAAAAATAAATGAGCTTGATCGTTAACAGCTCATAGGTAAGATAAAATAAGTTTTCTTATTTTATCTTTATTTTTAAGGTTCGTGTGATCATAATGTTATTGATTTATTGATACGTTGTTCTTATGAAATAATATATATTGTTCATATAATTATATCCTTGTGAAAGATATAATCATATGATGTTATCTTGTGATTGTTGGATAAATAGCCAAACCGGGTTCCAAGCCTTTAATCGGGTGATTGGTTGTGGTTATGATGCTATTTATTATTTTGTGTTTTGATATTGGACAGTCAAACTGGGTTCCAAGCCTTTGGCCGGGTGATTGGTTGCGGTTAGGAATAGAGCTATAGTCCATCTGTCAGTGTACATCATAGAGGATATCTTATCGTATCTGGGTCTCATGGGTACACAATTGTGTTGTTGTAGGTCATGAGGGGTATTTCATTAATACTTGGGACTCATGGGTACATGTTATTTGAAAGAGTGTTGGAATTGTGGTTTTAATTATTGATCAAATCTCTTTTGTAAAATGTTGGATGTGATGATGTTGTGTTATTTTTTAGTTTACTTATACAAGCTTTTTAGCTTACCGGGTTTGTTATTTTACAATCCTGGTGCACCGATTATTGGTGTAGGGGTTAGACATGCAGGTGAGGATCAGTAGGGTTGAGGTGGAGACTTAGTGTCAGGATTTTTGGCTTTTGTTGTACTCTGTATAGTCTTGTAAATTAGGTAGATAATATTAAGCTCATGAGATTGTTCTCATGTTCTTGTATTTCAAGTTTATGTAAATAAGGAAGTGTAATATTTAACTCAGTGATGGGTTATATGATATTACTTTTCCGCTATTGAGTTCTAGTTATTTGGTTTTGTTATTGAAACAAGTTAGGATATTTATATTTAAGTTAGATCATGCCACAATTTTTGAAAATTTATCTTTCGGAAATTGTTGTGTGACATTCATAGCTTTGATGAACTCTCAAGCTACTACAATCGATCCTTGCACTAGGAGGATCTGGCATAGTGACTTTGGCTTAATCTACCAATCTACCATGAGTACCATCCCAAAGCTTACTAAGATAAGAAATATATAGCTTATCAAGATGTCTAATCGATCTTCTTTGCTTACTAATGCTTCTTCCCCAAGGAAATGTATAGCATATACAGTGCCATTCTTTGCGTTGTGCGACCTGTGCGGTTGCACAGGGCCTCCAATCTTTGGGGCCTCCAAATTTTAGTATATGCTGGATATGTTATATATATCTTTATACCATTCTTAATCATGCATCTTGATGGCTCAAGGGGGGTTCACTATCAAAGCTAAACGCATTTTTAAGTTTCTGGTCCTGGGTTCGAACCTAGTCCCCTTCTTTTTTCAGTTATTTTGTCTGTGTAATTAGACTGTCCTTCCCTTTTTTCCTCTCTCTTTCCTTAATTTACTCTAACTTACCTTTCTTTCTTTTTCCTTTTATCATTATCATATCATCTCACTTTATTTTTGTAAATACGTTTTCAACATTTAAGTAAGTAAACATTTCCATACGGTTTTCTTTTTTTGTTTTGTTGAGGAAGTATAGGGTTTACTAACTTTTGTTCACCTTGTAGAAAGAAAAGAAAATCAAAACACAAACACACAAACAAAAACCAAATATGTAAAGTTCAATATCATCATCAATGTAGATGAGTTCTATAGTGTCGTGCTTGACAATATTTGAAATTAATTAGTTGTTTGGGGATAAACTTTTATATTGTTGAATGATTTTTTGTGCGTTTTTTATTGGATATATAACTCAAATGTTATAACTAGTCTATCATGAACCGAACTCACAACCCCTGTAATACCCCAGATTTTCATATCATTTTCCTTGTATTATTCTCATATTTAATGAAGGATTATTTATAGAAATTATTATTGGGTTGTGCGAAATTGAAGTTTCGGAAGTTAAGTTAAGATTCTTTGACTTTTAAAAGATCAAAAAGTTGATTTTATTTTCCGTAAGTTATCTTTGAAAACTTCTTTCTTGAAAGTTGTAGAGTTTGTTGATACGAGTTCGAAGACATGCGGTACGCCTAAAAGGGATGTCATATGAGAAAGTTATGGTCAGAGGAAATCAGTTTCTGGTTTTGGAAACTGTATAAGTAGAAAAATGTGGGGAAGTTATTTTTGGAAACATAATTTCAGTTCTCTCTCCTCTCTTCCGATCTCTTCCCGCTCTCCCATCTTCTCCGGCTTGGTTCTCCTTCGTCCGGCCACCAAAGTGGACGCCGCCGGTCCCATTGGGTTGGCACAAGTCTCCTCTCCACTCCTGGGGCAGTCTCGCTTGCCGTCTCGCCGCCTGGAAGCGGCCACGAAGTGGCAGAGCTGCTGCTGTCTTGCCGAAAAGCTGACGATTTCGATGGCGATTTCGGTGAAAGTTAGGTGAGTCTTGCTCCTCTCATTTCTCTAGAGCTGTCTATACCTCTTTGGTGACCTGAAAATCAAGTTTGGGCGCCGGATTTGCAGGTTTGGAAATTGATTTCATGTTGGTGTTTCGGGACATTTTCCAGCCAATTCCGGCCCAACGGGTTGAACCACCAGGTATTAAAGTTACTCACCTTGTTTCAATCTACAAGTTTCATGTTGTGAGTTTCCCCAAATATTGAGGTTGGTGGTGGCACGTGGGGCTCACTCGTCGCCGCCTGTGACGGCTCATTCGACTGAGTTGCGGCTTTAGTTTCCTATGGTTAGCTAGTCCTTGCTGCTGTGAGCTTGTTGAGGGGTAGTATGGCTAGGTTTTGAGCAAGGATTGCATGTTAGGACCTTAGGTTTATTTGTTTTGGCTTGGTTGAGTTTGAGTTTAGGTTTTGAAGATTTAAGACAGCTCTATTGTGTCGTTGAGTGCAACGACTTAGGGAAGTTGTCTTCCCCTAAGTTAAGGGTTAATTTAAGGGTATTGTGTTATCCTTTAGTACCTTGGTTACTAAGGTTGTTAATTGTGTGATTTTAGGTGATTTGTGAAATTGTGATTGACTTGCTTCTGTTGTGTTGAGGAAATCGCAGAGGGATTGTTAGGTGAGTAAATCTCACCAAGGTTCACATTTGAACCAAATTTTATTATGGTCACTTGATGTTGAAATTAATAATATGCTATTATTTATTTTTAAAATATATAAGCTTGATCGCCTACAGCTCATACGTAAGATAAAACAAGTTTTTTTCTTATATGTTTATTTTTGAAGTTCATGTGATCATAATTTTATTGATTATTGATAGATTATTCTTGTGGATTATCGTTCATGTAAATATATTTATGTTTAAGGATATAAGTTATGATGTGATCTTATGTTGTTGATGATGTTGTTGTGATATTGTGAATGTTGGATAAATAGCAAACCGGGTTCCAAACTTTTAATCGGTTGATTGGTTACAGTTAAGATACTATTTATTATTTTGTGTTTTGATATTGGACAGTCAAACCGGGTTCCAAGCCTTTGGTCGAGTGATTTGTTACGGTTAGGAATTAGAGCTATAGTTCTTCTATCGGTGTAGGTCATGAGAGATATCTTATGGTATCTGGGACCCATGAGTACACAATTTATTGTTGTAGGTCATGAGAGGTATTTATTAATACCTGGGACTAATGAGTACATGTTATTTGAAAAAGTGTTAGAATTGTGGATTTAATTATTGATCTAATTGCCGATAAATTGGATGTTAGAGGTGTTGTCTTATTTTTGAGATTACTCATACGAGCTTTTTAGCTTACCGGGCCGGGTTTGTTATTTTACAACCCGGTACACCAATTTATAGTGTAGGGGTTAGACCTGCAGGTAATGATCAGCAGGGTTGAGCCGAAGGCATAGTGGCGGGATTTTCGTTTCATGTGCACCTTTTTGTTATTTTGGACAGTTTTGTTTTAAGTTCGTGGTAGCAACTTTTTTTTTACTAGACTTTTGAAGTTGATGTAATTAAGGAGATATAATGTTTAACTTTGTTGATGAGTTTATTGACATTTACACTTTCAGTATTTATTTATAGTTTAGAAGTTGTTGAGCAGCTTTTGGGATATTGATATTTTAAGTTTTATCATGCCTAAATTTTTGAAAATTTATGCTTCGAAAATTGAGGTGTGACAACCCATCTCACTTACAAATAAAGATTATGCCACTAGATCAAATCTACTAAGATTGTTGAATGATTTTCTTGAAATATTAATTTAATTATTTCTATTTTATATATAATAAAGATTTTATTATGTAATAAATATAAGACCTCCAAAAAATTTCGCACAAGACCTCTAAATTCTCAGGACCGGCCTTGAGCATATATACAGTCTTACCTTCCTTGTTTTTCAATCATTTGGGTTCCAGAGACCGTCTTTTCTTTACTAATAATTCTGTCAGAGGACAGTTGAAGTTCTCTAAGACGTCGTATATGTTCATAATCATGCTCTAAAAAGGGTGATATCTAGTGTAAATTTTAATTTTAATATAGTCATACGAAAGTCTTTCAAAAAAAATATTGATCATCATGGAAATTAAATTAGTTGAGCTATATTGTCAATGTGATGAGTGATGACATAATAATTGCTTAGATGATTGGCTTTAATTTTACAGATTGTAATTAGGTTAGGCACGCCATCATATATCGATCAACTCTCTAATTGTAACCCTCTAATATTTGAGTTTTTGGAGAAGCAATATGGAAGATCAAGTACGTGTTAACAACCAACACGGACAGTTTTGTGCAGACTATCTAGCTACCCTCTCAGTCCTTTTTCTAGTACTATCTTGTGACGAGTTAGACATGTTTATGCTTGCATGCATGGGATCGTCATCTTCTTGAGGAAGGACTACTATCTGTTGCAGTCTTCAGTTCCTATAACAACACCAGAAACATGCAGTGCTTTCATATCACAACCATAATTCATTGTTTGCATGTGTTGCAGTTGCAGTTGTTCTGTTCTTGTGCGTATTTGAAACAACAATATGTACTTTTCATTACTTATTCGACATAAAATTACAGAAACGTTTCCAAAATAGCGTTGTATCAATCAAACTCAAGATTATATGACAAGTACAAAAAACAAAAAGAAAAATAATGGATTAGCTAGGCTGTATGAGTACGTGGAAGAAAGAGTCTATCTCTCACCCTACTTAATCAACAGAAAGGAAACCCTAGCCTCATCACTCCTAATCCAAGATTTTAGCATCCCTTGCTGCATTACCTCTACTCAAAACCTTGGTCTGAAAAATACCATATCTATAATCCCAAGTTAAACCGATCAAATCACCTAATCTGAAATGCCTATCAACGACCACATCCTTCAACACAAAATCATAAACGAACTCATCTTTCGACGTCTTCTGCAAATATATGTTCTCACCTTGGTACGCCTTGAATGGCTTGCTGGGATCAGAAGTATCCACTACTATTTCTACATATATCTTCTTACCTTTGTTTGTTACCAAGTTGGCTGTTACAACATCCCAATGTCGAAATATATGATCGAGTGTGTCACGCCATGACAGACGAAGAATCCCAGTTTTGATCTCCTCTGATTCGACAACCTTTTTGATGTGCCATGGATCGTTGGGTTTGAGCAGTGGTTGATATTCAAGCTCTCTGATTTCAGTTACTACGTAGCTTATGTATTTCTTGGCATTAACGGCTATTGCTGCCTTGATTTCTTCGTCTTTGGCCGGGAAGAAGTTGTAGAAGAAAGTTTTCTTCATGGTGACTGCCCTGAGATCTTCAATGGGGGTTTGATATCTCTTTGCTTGGTACGTACTTGGGTAGGGGTTAAGACTTGGCTTTGAATATAAATATACAAAGTGATGAATCTTGGAGATTTTGATAACTTTTTTTTTTCCCAAATTTGGTCTAATAATGAAGATATATAATAAGAGATCGTTTCCTTGTATAATAAGATAATTTTTAAATGCTACAAGAGGATTACGTGACAATATGACGTGGTCCTACATTTCAATCAAATATTGACACGTGAATTTATTATAACTAAAATATAAACTAAGGTTTTCTATTTTTTGTGAAATGACTTTCATGTGTCTTTGTTGAGTTTGGACTAGAGTTTAGGGTTTGGGGTTAATTAGGGTTTAGGGGTTAGGGTCTAGAGGTTAGAGTTTAGGGTCTATGGTTTAGAGTTTATAGTTTATGATTTAAAAAGCAACAACAAACCCAAAATTGTCTTTAACAAAATAGTTTATGTAATTTTTCATTGATAAAATTCATGTGTCAATATTTGATTAAAATGTAAGACCACGTCATACAGCCACATGGTCCTCCCATAACGCTGAAAAGTTGCTGATTTGTATAAGAGATTATTGGTTATAGTTTTAGGAATGTAGTATTAATTGTTCCTAAAACCATAACGAATAATCTCTTATACAAATTGAGTCTGATAAAGGGAAATTCGGGCTCAATATTGGTCTTATTGTAAGATTCATTATGTGAACCTATCATCATTATGCAAATACTAATTGGAACAGGTTTCAACTTAATATGAGCTTATGTTATTACTTAACCTTGTTCAATATGGTTTATGTATATCTATCCATATATGGTAAGGGAATCCATTAGCAACAGGTTTATTGTGTTGGTAATGCATTAGGATAAGTTTATAGGAGTTTACTTGGGAATCAAGAAGTATCTTTGTGGGAGGTCTCTTGTTATCTTGTAACACTATAAATAAAGGTGCTTTAGTCCCTGCTCTCTCTACGACAAGACATAGGAGCCATCCCATCTATGGTGTCTAAGCTTAGCAGAGAGGAGAAGACAAAAGCCAAAACCGGACTTGCTCAAGACGTTGACAGCCTAGTTGATCAGTTAGTAATCATGGACATCAATCAAGAAGGTATGTCATTATCCCATGTAGTTGAGTTCATATAGTTGATGCTTAAGAAACGTGTTTATGTATTTGGTTTGTGATTGATCCTGTTTTGGTCTTATGATCTTATAGTGTGGTATCAGAGCAACTCACAAACTGCATAAATCGTATAATGGAAATCGACTAATTATATGAACATGGGTTTAATTGTTTTGGTTTTCTTTTGTCGTAAAAAAAAAAAAAAAAAAACAATTATTTGGGCCCGTATAATCAAGAAGGCCATCGTATGGGCCATTCAGTGTTTTCTGACCCAAAACCGCAGCCCTTAACCCAAACCCGCCTTCAGTAACAAAAAAAAAAAAAATACGATCAATTTAGTTTTGGGGTTTCGGGTTCTTCAGTCAGGGATTAAGAAGAGAGGCGATTTGCATCTCTGGGTGTTTGTTTTCGAAACTCATATGGCTGCGGATTAAGAAGGGTAAATGGATTTGCATGCTCAATTTGGTTTTTGCTTCCGCGTTTTGAATGAGCTAGAGAGGTCAGTAATTTGGGATTTTTTGTTTGTGTTTTCGATTACAATTTCAGAGCATGTCTATGATTTTTGTTAAGCACAAGAACCCTAGATGCATGCCCGGAGTGCAACATAGGCTAAGCTAGTCATATGGTGTCCGGATGAAACTTAAATACAGAAGCATGTTTTGTGTGAATTGTTTGGGCATGTTTTGGTGTTTTGTGAATGGAATGAAGTTTCTGTGTTGTCTGCAATTGCTGGTTAAATGATGTTATGTATGTCTCCCATGGATGCATGAATTGAATTGCAGAATTGATTTTACAATGAACACTGAAACTTAAGTAAGTAAAAATCAATTGGAAACTTCATTGTGGTCTGTAGAAATATTAGAGGCTTGAATGTTGCACAAAGCAATTTCTTGCAGGTTAAAGGAATTAAAGTTAAAGACCAGAACTTGTGTTATGAATTTTTTGAACTATATTTGTTGTCTTCCAAAGAAGAATTTTGTATGGTTTAAAATTTTCAAACAGCATCATGCATGAATTTAGAACTCATATTTGGATACTTAAAGCTTTTCTTCTGTCATAAAGATGTTGACTGCTTTTTGGATAACATGAGTTTTATTTTGTGGCTTGATGATTCAGAAACTTTAGAATATCATGTCTTCTGCTATAAAAGTGATGCTTGATATTGAACTGCAGTAATTTGGGATGTATTGTTTGTTATGTTTTCTGTGTTTTGTTTTGTGTGTTGGTTGAACTGATTAAGAAATACACATAAAACTACAGTTTTTATAACAAGTCTTTATAGAACTGTCAAAACCAAAACTTATTTCTTTGTTTTTTGCTCTCTAGAAATCACCTACCTGAAACCAAATGACATCCAGATGCTTAATGGAACCAACTTTAAGGAGTGGAAAGCTTCACTAGACCTGTACATGGTGTCTCATGACAACATGGATTTGTGCTTCACTGACCCTACACCTCAAGAAATTGATTCCCAAAGTTCACCTGAGGATAGGAGGTATTATTATGACTGGTACAGATCAAACCATAGGGCTAAGGTCCTCATTAGAAGCTCTATGACTAAGGTAGTAAGGGGTAGCATTCCGGAGCCAATCTTTGCTGCTGATTTCATGGATGCTATTGCTGAGAAGTACAAGGAAAGCAACAAGGCAGAAACTGCGAGGATAGGAAAGGAGTTCAACCAGCTCAAGTATAGTGGAGTTGGAGGAGTGAGGCTACACATCATGAGACTCACAGAGCTGAACAGTCGGCTCAAGGAGCTTGATCAGGGAGTGAAGGATGAGCAGCTGGTGCATCATGCCCTGGACAGCCTGCCAGAGAGTTTCAACATGTTGAGGACCAGTTACAATTCTCAGAAAGAAAACTGGACGTTGGATCAACTGATATCCATCTGTGTGGATGAGGAGAGCAGAATGAGGAAGGGGAAGCAGCCTGCAACCTCTATTAACTTAGTTCAGAAGACTAAATGGAAGAAAAATAACCTAAAAGTCAATAAAACCATAGAGAAGCCATCCAGTAGCACTGCAGGCAGTAGCAAGGTCAAAAAGCCATCCAGTTTTAAGTTCAAGTGCTATTTCTGTAAGAAAGTTGGACACAAGAAGTCAGAATGCACTGGTTTTAAGGCCTGGCTAGAGAAGAAAGGTAAAAATAGTTATCTTAATCTTTTAGAAACCTTTCCTTTAGAAATTAATTCTGTCAATACCAAATCCCATTCTTATTACTTGGATTCAGGAAGCCCCTTACACGTTACTAATTCATTGCAGGGTTTCATAAGGAAGAGAAAACCAAGGAATGAGGAGCAGAATGTCTGCGTTGGGAATGGGATGAAGGTTGCAGTGAAGGCTATAGGATCCCTTAGATTGGATTTAGGTTTTGGAAATTTTCTGGTTTTAGACAATGTCTTATATGTGCCTTCCATTAGAAGGAATTTATTGTCAGTCAGTCTTTTAGTCAAACTTGGTTGTACTTTTCTCATTAGTTCGAGTGGAATTAAAATTTTCAGAAATTCTTCAGAATCTTTGCTCCAGAATTTTAATTCTTCTGTTTTGTTTGGTTCTGGTGTTATTGAGAATGATTATTTGAGATTAAATTGTTCTATGTCTCAACAAGAGTTATTACTTGTTGAAAATAATAATAACACAACAGGAAATAACACCATTGGTGTTAAAAGAACCTTACACAATGAGAAATCAGCCTATCTGTGGCATAGACGTTTAGGCCACATATCAAAACAAAGACTGTAGATACTTGTTAAGAATAAGACATTACCTGAACTAGACTTTTCTGATCTTGAAGAATGCATTGAGTGTTATAAAGGAAAAATGACAAACATGAGAAGAAAAACTGCTGACAGAAGTAAAAAACTGTTAGAGTTAATACACACAGATATTTGTGGGCCTTTTAAACATAAGACAATTTGTGGTAATGTTTATTTTATAACCTTTATAGATGATTTTTCCAGATATTGCTATATATATTTACTATCAGAAAAATCACAGTCTTTAGAAGCTTTTAAAATTTTTAAGACTGAAGTGGAAAATCAGTTGGATTTAAAAATAAAGACTGTGAGGTCTGATAGGGGGGGAGAATTTTATGGTAAATATTCTGAGCAAGGCCAACATAAGGGACCTTTTGCATTATATTTGCAAGAAGTTGGCATTAAGGCTCAATACAGTACACCACATAATCCCCAACAGAATGGCGTTGCAGAAAGGAAAAATAGGACTCTATTAAACATGGTTAGGAGTATGATGTGTACATCTGGTCTGCCTTTATTTCTTTGGGGAGAAGCTTTAAGAACTGCAAATTATCTTTGCAATAGGTCCCCTAGTAAATCTGTGGATAAAACACCATTTGAATTATGGTGTGGTAGGCAACCAAGTTTACATCACTGCCATGTTTGGGGTTGTAAAGCTGAGGCAAGGCTTTATAAAGAAAAGCCAGATAAATTAAAATCAAAATCTGTGAGTTGTCATTTTATAGGCTATTGTGAAAAATCTAAAGGTTTTAAGTTGTATTCACCTCATCATTCACCTAGAGTGTTTGAAACACATCAAGTTAAATTTTTAGGTGAAAATATCTGCAATACAATTTTTGAGGACTTGTCTTCAAATTTTGAAGAAGTTGTAGAGGAAGGGATGAACACAGTAGCAATGCCTAACACCTTAGGTGATGCATTAGGTCAAGAAACAGTTGTGAACCAAAGCCTAAATGAGGATCAAAATTCAGAAAATATTGACTTAGAGCCTATGAACCAAGATAACATAGAGTCTGAACCTGTGCTGCAACAAGAAAGTTTGCAGAACCAAGAAGAAAACGTGATGGAAGAAGTGTTAGTGCAGGAACCCCAACTGCACCCAGAACCCCAAGCTGAACCAGAAACAGTAACTGAACCAGTAGTTGTCCCAGAACAGCCTGTTGTAGAGCAACCTGAGCTTAGAAGATCTAAGAGAGCTAGAAAATCTAAGTATGGAGGAGAGGATGATATTTATGAGGTTTATTTGACTGAAGTTGAAAGTATATTGTCTGATGACAATGATCCTAAAACCTTAAAGGAAGCCTTAGAAAGTGATGAGTCTGAAAAGTGGAAAGATGCAATGGTTGCAGAACTAGAATCCATGCATAAAAATTATGTGTGGGAGCTAGTTAAGCAAAATCAAACTCAGAAACCCATTGGCTGTAAATGGGTGTTCAAAACTAAAAGAGATGCAAGTGGAAAGATAGAAAGACATAAAGCTAGGCTTGTGGCTAAGGGTTTCACACAAAAGGAGGGTGTTGACTACACTGAAACATTCTCACCTGTTTCATCTAAGGACTCTTTCAGAATCATAATGGCTCTTGTAGCTCATTATGACATGGAGTTACATCAGATGGATGTAAAAACAGCTTTTCTTAATGGAGAGCTGGAAGAGGTGATTTACATGGCACAGCCAGAAGGTTTTAAAGAGGCTGGTAAAGAAAACATGGTGTGTAGACTTAAGAAATCCATTTATGGACTTAAACAAGCTAGTAGGCAGTGGTACAAAAGGTTTGATGCTGTTATTTCATCTTTTGGTTTTTCTGAAAATATAGTTGATGAATGTGTTTATCTCAAAGTGGTTGGTAATAATTTTATTTTTCTTATTCTCTATGTCGATGACATTCTTCTTGCAAGCAGTAATGTTAAACTGCTTAAAGACACTAAGGATTTTCTGTCAAAGAATTTTGACATGAAAGATTTGGGAGAAGCTTGTTATGTATTAGGCATTGAGATTAAGAGAGATAGGAAGCAGGGTCTGTTGGGTTTATCTCAGCAGAATTATATTTCCAAAGTTCTTAAGAGGTTTGGAATGGAAACCTGTGGTAATGGTGAAGCACCAATTTCTAAAGGAGATAAACTTAATAAAGATCAGTGTCCTAAGACTGACAATGAGAAAAATAGCATGAAAGCAGTGCCATATGCTCAGCTTGTAGGAAGTCTCATGTATGCACAAGTCTGTACAAGACCAGATTTATCTTTTGCAGTAGGTATGTTGTCTAGATTTCAGTCAAATCCTGGACAACAACATTGGATAGCTGGTAAGAAAATTCTGAGGTATCTGCAAAGGACCAAAGAACATATGCTTGTGTATAAACGTGTGAAAAAGCTTGAACTTGTAGGTTTCACTTATTCAGATTTTGCAGGGAACTACCCTTCATCTATGAAATCTACTTGTGGATATGTCTATATGCTTGCAGGTGGTGCAGTGGCTTGGAAAACAATGAAACAATCATTGATAGCTACTTCCACAATGCAGGCAGAGGTAATTGCACTTTATGAAGGTGTAAATGAGGGTTTGTGGATCAGGAACTTTATTCTGGAGACTAAAGTCCTGAGTGAGCTTATTAAGGAAAAATTGAAGGTGTATTGTGATAATGAAGCAGCTGTGTTCTTCTGTAAGAACAGTAAGAGGTCAAATAATTCTAAGCATATAGATTTGAAGTACTATAGTGTAAGGAAGAGGGTGAAGCGTGCAGAAGTTGATGTTTTCAATATCAAGACTGCAGATCAACTTGCAGATCCATTCACCAAGGCATTACCAGTTGCAGCTTTTAAAGAGCATTGTGGAAACATGGGTGTATTGGCGAGTTTCAAGGAGGCTTAAGTTCAGTGGGAGCATTGGATTTTCAAAGAAATTGAGTTTTGTTTTCAGTGTTTCTATTTTGGTTTTGATTTAGTTCTTGGTGTCTAATTTTGACGTGAACATTGTAGTGTATGTTTTTCCAGTTAAATGAAATTGAGAAATTTTTCATGTTGATGTTTTCAGTATGTTTGAAATTATAAAATTTCTGTTTTATCAGTTCAAGTTTATCAGGTGGATTGAAATATGCATATATTCAGTATTTCAGTAGCAGCAAACCAGATCCACTGGTGTTCAGTTGTGTTTGCATTATGTTGCGTTTTTGATATTCAAAATTGCTTGATTTAGGACTGTTTGTTAAATGACTTAACCACTTTGATATACACTGTCATTTAACTGCATTACATTAAGTATTTTTGACTCATGTGAAGTACTTAGGCTGCTGTTGTAGTTTTGAACAGGCATGATCATGTGAACATGCTTATTTCTGAGTTCTGCAGCTGTTCTTTGTATTTTGACAGAGTTGAATGGATTTTAAGAAGCATATGGCTCAGCGCGCACTTCAGCTATTTTGATTGAAATGTTTCTACTTGTATTGTGCATTTTTTAAGATGATGGTTCAAGTGGGAGATTGTAAGATTCATTATGTGAACCTATCATCATTATGCAAATACTAATTGGAACAGGTTTCAACTTAATATGAGCTTATGTTATTACTTAACCTTGTTCAATATGGTTTATGTATATCTATCCATATATGGTAAGGGAATCCATTAGCAACAGGTTTATTGTGTTGGTAATGCATTAGGATAAGTTTATAGGAGTTTACTTGGGAATCAAGAAGTATCTTTGTGGGAGGTCTCTTGTTATCTTGTAACACTATAAATAAAGGTGCTTTAGTCCCTGCTCTCTCTACGACAAGACATAGGAGCCATCCCATCTATGGTGTCTAAGCTTAGCAGAGAGGAGAAGACAAAAGCCAAAACCGGACTTGCTCAAGACGTTGACAGCCTAGTTGATCAGTTAGTAATCATGGACATCAATCAAGAAGGTATGTCATTATCCCATGTAGTTGAGTTCATATAGTTGATGCTTAAGAAACGTGTT
The DNA here is from genome assembly GCA_034370585.1 of Fragaria x ananassa. Taxonomy (NCBI): domain Eukaryota; kingdom Viridiplantae; phylum Streptophyta; class Magnoliopsida; order Rosales; family Rosaceae; genus Fragaria; species Fragaria x ananassa. The sequence continues at coordinate 8,869,257 of CP139750.1, read as the reverse complement.
TATGTATTTGGTTTGTGATTGATCCTGTTTTGGTCTTATGATCTTATACTTATAACATTGGGAAATTCGATCGTTATCCAAGCTAGGGTTAAAGATAACCATCAAGATTTGCTTCCCTTTTGAATTTCCTTTCATCACCAAGAAGAAAAGGAAGCTCGCCCCTCACTAATGGGATTATGAATGGTATTGAAGTTATTAGGATTAGGCATGATATGGGAAACCTGGCGCTCTATAAGAAAAAGACGTACTTTGCCCAAAATTCGACATGCAAAACCAACTTTGATCTGATCTAGTCTTCTGTGTTCTATTTTCAAGCAATTAAGGTGACAGTTCGCCAAGACTTAGAGCTAAGCTAATATATATATATATATATATATATATATATATATATATATATATATATATATATATATATATATATATATATATATAACGTTGGTTCGAATTAGTTCTCTAATTTTCTTTGACATTCAGATATATATTCTGTCATGTACTCTGCCACGAACACGATGACTGCTTCCGGATATCTTATTAATGGTACTTGTGGAATGAGAATGCTCGCGGCGGATGGAACAGAACAAGTCGTAGAATATCAAACACCACAAACATATCTCCAATGCAGCCCTCCCCAGTATCCGGACGGCTTGGAATATTCGACGTCGGACCAGTGCCCGATTTGCTTCCAGCCGTGTTATTATGAAGGCAAGCATAAAAGAGTCTGCCTAGCCTCATGCGGACATGTATTTTGCAAGTCCTGCATAAAACGCTGGATTGAACACCAAAAGGCCAAAGCAAAGTGTCCAACGTGCAACAAGAAGTGCAAGTTGAAGGACATGATAAAGATTTATGCATCACCCGCCGACGACCAAGTTAATGCACAGACGAGAATGAAGGAACTTGAGGCTGAGAATGCTTCTCTGAGAACTGAAATGGCTTCTTTGATGCATATAGTGAAGTTAAGTGAGATAACATACTGTGAGCAACAAGAAGTAATCAAGAAGTTGAGGGCAAAGTGCATGAGACAGCAAGTATAGAATGTTTTAAGTTTAAGGCCAATCTATATATGTTTTTTTTTCTCTTTGGTACAGTATTTCATGTTAGGAATAAGAGTTTATTGAATTGAAGATGCAAAACAAAAAAGGAAGAAACACTGGAGAGCTGAAAAATGTTTACATCTTGTATTGAATTGGTAGAGTGAACAGTTACATCTCATTCTATATATAGGGTAGGGATTAATAGAAAAAGACTAAACTAGCCTTACACTCTTAACACCCTCCTTCAACCATATGCTTGGTAACACCCAAGCATAATGGTTGGAACAAAGCAATCAACCAACAAGATGACATGATGTAGAACATTACAAGATATCATCCCAAAATCAAACCTCACTTTCATATTATATAACATATTTAATCAAAATCATCAAATCGAATGAAAGTTATGAAACTCACCTTTGTCTTGCTTGGCTCAATTGCTTGGTCCGTATCGATTCTCTCTTTCTCTTTCTATGAATTTAGTTCTACAATTCAATGAATCTGAAGAGGAAAATTGATTGGTATAGGATGGAACACATATCGTGGATATCCTTAGGAATCCAAAGTTCAAAACAAACAATATGTATATAAAGGGTATATGCCAGAACTTACAAGCCATGAATCCATGATGGATAATGACAATATTGAACCAAAAAGAGATCGAAGAGATTGAAGATTCTACAGTAGCCAACGCAGATCTGGGTTTTTTTTTAATTTTTTTTAATTTTTTATTTTTATGTTTAATGTGGTTGTTTCATTTTATTTTAAGTTGAAGATCCAGTAATTTCTAGGGCTGGGCACTTAGTACCGGAATCCCGATCCCATACCAGTCCTGTCCCGAAAGTTGGTGGGATGGGTCGGGATAGGTTTTGAAAATGACAATCCCGTCCCGTCCCGTCCCGTTATGGTAATGTTGAAACGGGACGGGACGGGATCGGGACTATTCCGAAAAATCCCGTCCCGTCTCATAACATTATAGAATACCTAATTTTAATCATTTTATATTTGATTTTTTAGGTTGCATGATGTTACAATGCACTTAACCACACTTAATTTGGTCTAAAACAGTAAAACCTAAACAAACAAAAAAAATTCGATCTCACTCACTACCAGGATAAGTACTTTAGCCGACGAAAAATTTTCATCGGCTTGTTAAAAAAATTCGTCGGCTAAGATCTTAGCCGACGAAAGTTTCATCGGGAAAAGCTCGTCTGTGATGACTTTAGCCGACGACACACGTAGAAGTCGTCGGCTATAGTCCAGAGTTTAACCGACGAAATAATGTCGTCTGCTATAGTCCAGACTTTAGCCGACGACATTATTTCGTCGGCTATAGTCCATACTTTAGCCGACGAATTTTTTGTCGGCTATAGTCCATACTTTAGCCGACGAAATTTTTTGTCGTCGGTTATCTTCCAAACTTTAGCCGACGAATAATTTAAAATATTCGTCGGCCAAAGTTTGTAATAAAAAAATAAAAAACATCTATGGTCGACGAAATATATTTCGTCGGCTTTATAGGGATTTAGCCGACGAATTAAAGCATATTTCGTCGGTTAAAACTTAGTTTTAAAAAAATAAAAAACTTTAAGCGACGAATTAAGGCTTTTTTCGTCGGCTATAAGTCCATTCCAGTAAAAAAAAACCCCGAAATTTCTGAATTATCATTCCAAGCAAGCTACAAAATACACCAAAACAATTCCATATAACCAACAACAAGCACATAAAAGTATATAATTCATCAACTACTGAAAATCTAAATCGTCTAAATTAATATCCGCTTCTGGGGGCTGCTGCGGAGGTTGCGGCGGCTAGGGTAGCGGCATGCGCGGAGGCATGGATGAAGGCGGAAGTCCCTGAAGCTGGGCAGCTGTAAAGTCCTGCATGTACTGGAACATCTCACTACCAGAAGAAAGGCTTTAGCCGACGAAAAAAAAAAACCAGGCCGACGAATTTTTTTTCGTCGGCTAAAGTGGACTTAAGCCGACGAAATTTTCCTTCGTCGGCTAAACCAAAATCTTCGTCGGCTATGGTAAACTTTAGCCGACGAAATTAAAATTTCATCGGCTAAATAATTTTTGTCGTCGGCTATAGTCTGTGAACTTTAGCCGACGAAATTTTCAAAAGTTTAGCTGATGAAAACCCTGCCGAGACCCCTGCCAAGCCCTACCGAGCCCTGCCGAGCCCCCTGCCGAGCCCTGCCGAGAGCCCCCTGCCGAGACCCCTACCGAGCCTTGCCGAGAGCCCCCTGCCGAGAGCCCTGCCGAGCCCTGCCGAGAGCCCCCTGTCGAGCCCCCTGCCGAGCCCTGCCGAGCCCCCTGCCGAGCACTGTCGAGCCCCCTGCCGAGCCCCCTGTCAAGCCCTGCCGTGCGCCCTGTTAAAAAATTAAAAAATTAAAAAATTACTTTAGCCGACGATATTCAAACACTATATTCGTCGGCTATAGTGTTTTTTAATTTTTTTTAAATAAGGTTTAGCCGACGAATAACCTAATGTTTCGTCGGCTATGGTAATTTTTAAATTTTTTATATTGTTTAGCTGACAAATAACCTAATGTTTCGTCGGCTATAGTAATTTTTTAATTTTTTTATATTGTTTAGTCGACGAATAACCTAATATTTTGTCGGCTATAGTAATTTTTTAATTTTTTTATAAGGTTTAGCCGACGAAATATAAAATAATTCGTCGGCTATAGTTATTTTTTTATTATTTATTACGCACTTTAGCCAACGAATACTTCGTCGGCTAAAGCCTGGGACTATTGCCGACGACATTTTTTTCGTCGGCTAAAGTGGGACTATAGCAGACGAAAAAAAAAATTTGTCGGCTAAAGTCATCACAGACGGCCTTTTCCCGACGACACTATAGCTGACGAAGGCTCGTCGGCTAAGGTGTTAGCCGACGAAGGCTCGTCGGCTAAGGTGTTAGCCGACGAATTTTTTTAACAGGCCGACGAAATTTTTTCGTCGGCTAAAGTGCTTGTTCTGGTAGTGTCTGCTGCTGTTGGGCCTGCTGGATGGCATGTATCTCGGCAACATAGACTGCCTGCGCGGCATTATAGGCAGCCTGAGCAGCTTGCTGTTCTAGTAGTCTATGAACTTCCGACTCTAGCTGAGTCATCTTGGTGATCATGGACGTGGTCCTGCTGCTGGTCGAGGCTGCCTTTCTTTGAAATCCTGGAGTGGTCTTCAGGACCCCCTCGCCTTTCTTTCCTAGACCCCGGCAGTAGAAGTTGTTTGCTCTCGGTGGGAAGGTTGTGCCCATGATACTCACCCCAATCGTCGGATCCGAAGTGTCGATCCGGGACATGGCTTCGGACATCTCTTCCTCCTGCGTGTCTGGCCATGTCTCCCTCACTATAGCACTCATCACCTCGTCACTAGCCTCCCTCACTTTCGCCTATATGGATAGGAAAAAAATTATTAATTAACATCTTAACATAAATTTAAAAATTTAAAAACGTAAGATGACTTACAATATCCTCTTGGGAGTCAGGATATGTCTTCTCGTACGTATAGACGTACCGGTTGACCTCTGGATGTTCCCTGGCTGCCTCGTCCATGAAGACAGCGAACGGTCTAGAACCGCCATGATGGTTCCTTGTGTTGCGTTGCCGGTTATGAGAGTTTGCTCGGGAAACGGCCTTCAAAGAAAAAAATAAATTATTAGTAAAATATTTAAAAACGGACGTACTTAATGACAAATTAACTAATTAATTTTTTTAAATACCTGTTTACGAGGGTTGTTGAATTCTGATGTCAGAAACCAACGCCATTCGTACTCCCTGTACTGGAACTCAGCAGGGGTACCTGAACGTGCGTTCTCGTGCGTAGTCCAATGGGTCCGCAACTCGTTCTTCCACTCCTTGTACCTATAGATACAACAAAAATATTAGAAATATTATTAATATCACATATAATTTTGTTTTTCATTAACTTCCCAACGTACCTTCCCCCATGCACAACGTCGGCCCAGCTGTCCTTCAGGTGCTCGGGAACCTCAAACCACACCTGTATTTAACCGTTTATTAGTTTAGTTTTTCGAGAAATCAACAATGTAATACATAATATTATTTTGTAAACTCACCAACATCGCGTTGTGGACCATGTCCTTAACCTCCTGCGGGACCTCGTCCCAGTCTGACCACAACATAGGGACTCTATCCCTAATGAGCGCTCCCACGCGGTCGGAGTACGTCATCGACTTCCCGCCCGATACTATGTGGTCATCCCCGTAAGTATTGATGACGATCCTCCCCACGGTACCCACGATCTTCTCGAGAGCCTTCCCTGTGATGGGGCCTCTCTTCTTCTTTGTCGGCTTCGCTCCGACGGTGCCTATCATATGATAAACCAAATTGATTATTAAAATCGGAGACCTTTTAAAAATAATCATGCATCACTGATTACCTGAGGCGCTCGCGGTGGACGCGAAGGATTCCGTCTCTGTCGCCGATGTCACATCCAAGGACCCGCTCCACCGTAACACAATATTGTCCGCTTTGGGCCCACCGGCCCTCACGGTTTTGTTTCCGACAGATCAGGAGCAGCTTCCCAGTAGGTCACCCATCCTGGGATTGCTCTAGCATCAACATGCTTAACCTCGGAGTACCCATCCCCTCCGAAGCCGCTGAGCCACCAAAAAGCCTCGTGTTAGATTGGAGGTGGGCATGTACATATACAACACATAACCCCTCTCCGTTGGCCGATGTGGGATATTACAATCCACCCCCCTTAGGAGTCTGACACCCTCATCGGCACACTCGCGCCATACGGCAGAGTGGCTCTGATACCATTGTCACATCCCAGGACCCGCTCCACCGTAACACGATATTGTCCGCTTTGGGCCCACCGGCCCTCACGGTTTTGTTTCCGGCAGCTCAGGAGCAGCTTCCCAGTAGGTCACCCATCCTGAGATTGCTCTAGCATCAACATGCTTAACCTCGGAGTACCCATCCCCTTCGAAGCCGCTGAGCCACCAAAATGCCTCGTGTTAGATTGGAGGTGGGCATGTACATATACAACACATAACCCCTCTCCGTTGGCCGATGTGGGATATTACAGCCGATGATGATACCCTCGCAGAAATAAGAGGCATATCAAAAGGCACGAACTGGTACGCCGCTGATGGAGCAACTGGCGGGGGCAATGGATAAATCGGCGTCCCTGAGCCATCGACTACAGGTAAGGCCGGTATCATCTGCGGAAGGAACAGATGAGGCGGCGGCATCTGTACCCCAGATGACCCACTATCCGAAGAAGTAGGACCCGGAGTAGGCGCCCGGTGTATCTCAGGCATACGGGGTGCAGACACCTTCGTCTGGGTCTGAGGCCACAGCTGCCTTGAGGAACGAGGGACGGCCGCCTGCCTTGATGAAAGGGGCACCTCCGGCTGCCTCTGCACCGTCTCCAGAAGGCTCGCACGTCTGGCTGTCATCTGGCCCTGAAACGTCGTTTGGGGGTTGCTAGAGGTTCCCTCAGACGATTCGAACCTTTGGCCCTTCGAACTCTTCTTCGATCTAAAATAGCCACTCATCCTATTTAAAATATTAATTTGAATCAAGGCTGAGGCAACATTGAAAAAGTAAAAATTATGTTTAAAATTATATATGTTTTAAACACTTAATATAATGTGAAATATATATATATGTGAAATATTATACTTATTTAAAAATATGAATTCAATAATATATATATATATATATATATATTCATCCGGATTTGATATAAGTTTTTCTATTTTGTATTTTGTATCTTATGTTTAAAAATTCGTACCCAGCCCACGATAAAACCAGTACCTAATCATGGAATGCAAGCATCAAGTTCATTATCAACAAAGCATATGTTTAAAAAATAACGATAATTTATCTCCTAAACATAAATTAGGCAAATTAGATAGTATATAAAACATAAAACATAGCCTAAAAATAAATTCGAAATCAAAAGTAAAAAAAAAGAAAAACGCTAACCTTAGAGACCGGGAGAGCGAGGGAGGAGGGAGGAGGTGGAGGTGGAGACCGGGAGAGGGAGGGAGGGAGGGAGGAGGGAGGAGGCGGAGACGGGAGAGGGAGGGAGGAGGGAGGAGACCGGCCGGGAGAGGGAGAGGGAGGAGACCGAGACCGGGACCGGGAGAGGGAGGGAGGAAACGGGAGGAGGCGGAGACGGGAGAAGGAGAGAGGAGGGAGGAGGAAGGGAGGAGGGAGGAGGCTAGGTTTCGCAGTTAAACCCGAAAACTTTAGCTGACGAAATAATTATTTAGTCGGCTAAACCTTCTAAATTCATCGGCTAAAACTTTGAAATTCGTCGGCTAAACTTTATAAATTCGTCGGCTAAACCTTTGAAATTCGTCGGCTAAAAGTATTTTTATACATTTGGCATGCTGTGATTGTGATGATCAAACATGAGAAAAGGAAATCCGACAGTTAGATCTGCCATCATGATAAAATACATGTATGGGAAAAAATTCAACTTGATCTGACAAGGTTAAATGCTCGATCCGGACGGTCAATCCCGTAAGTCAAACCCCTAAACGCATGAAAAAGGTCGTTGGACCGTCTAAATTTCGTATTTTGGCCGGACCTTCAACTGAAAATATTTTCAAATCGATGAGACACAATAAGTCGTATAAAAATTTTACACAAAATAACCACCGAAGATAGGGCTACCCATAGGGAGAAAGAATGAAAAATTGTATTGACTGCAACTATCGGCACCGAGACATGACCGGAATACCGTGATTTTTCAACCGTAGACGTATTTCACCATTCTGGTCATGTCTTATTTCATGACTTTTTTACGTTTGAAGGTTCAACGTATAATTTGTTTTTGAAACAGAACATTTACTTAACACTTGGTAAACAAGCTATACAACATTAGTACGCATGTTGTGATTGTGATTATCAAACTTGAGAAAAGGAAATCCGACGGTCAGATCTGACCATCATGGAAAAGGGCTCGATCCGGACGGTTAATCCGTTAAGTCAAACCCCTAAACGCATGGAAAAGGTCGTTAGACCGTCTAAATTTCGTATTTTGGCCGGACCTTAAACTGAAAATATTTTCAAATCGATGAGACACAATAAGTCGTATAAAAATTTTACGCAAAATAACCACCGAAGATAGGGCTATAGTATGTAACAAAAAAAGTTTTTGGTTTAGCCGACGAAATACCCTAATATTTCGTCGGCTATAAGTTCTTTTAGCCGACGAAATTATTTATTTTCGTCGGCTAAACTCTTTTGAAAATTTTGGTTGACCGCTAAAAAATTTTGGTTGAAAATTTTGAAAATTTTTCGACTTTAGCCGACGACGTTTCATATATTTTCGTCGGCTAAAGTCCTTTGAAAATTTCGTCAACTAAAGATACCAATTTCGTCGGCTAAACCTTCTAAACTCGTCGGCTAAACCTTTATACATTTGACATGTTGTGATTGTGATGATCACACTTGAGAAACAGAAATCCAACCGTCAGATCTGACCATCATGATAAAATATATGTATGGGAAAAAATTCAACTTGATCCGAAAAGAATAAGGGCTCGATCCGGACGGTCAATCTCGTAAGTCAAACCCCTAAACGCACGGAAAAGGTCGTTCGACCGTCTAAATTACGTATTTTGGCCGGACCTCCAACTGAAAATAGTTTTAAACCGATGACACGCAACAAGTCGTATAAAAATTTTATGCAAAATAACCACCGAATATAGGGCTACTCATATGGGAAAAATGAAAAATTGCATTGACCGCAACTATCGGCACCGAATATTTTGCGGAATAGTGTGATTTTTCAACCGTGGATGTATTTCAACATTCTCGTCATATCTTATTTCATGACTTTTTGGCGTTTGAAGGTTTTACGTATAGTTTGTTTTTGAAACGGAACATTTACATAACACTTGGTAAACAAGTTATACAACATTAATATGCATGTTGTGATTGTGATGATCAAACGTGAGAAACAGAAATCCGACCGTCAGATCTGACCATCATGATAAAATACATGTATGGGAAAAAATTCAACTTGATCCGAAAAGAATAAGGGCTCGATCCGGACGGTCAATCTCGTAAGTCAAACCCCTAAACGCACGGAAAAGGTCGTTCGACCGTCTAAATTACGTATTTTGGCCGGAGCTCCAACTAAAAATAGTTTTAAACCGATGACACGCAACAAGTCGTATAAAAATTTTACGCAAAATAACCACCGAATATGGGGCTACAGTAGGTAATAGAAAAATTTTAGGGTTTAGCCGACGAATACCCTAACGTATTCGTCGGCTATAGTATGTAATTAAAAAATAACTATAGCCGACGAAATATTAGGTTATTCGTCAGCAAAAACAATCTTAGCCGACGAATTATAATGTATTTCGTCTGCTATAGTTATTTTTTTAAAATTTTTTATAAGGTTTAGCCGACGAAATATAGTAAATTTCGTCGGCTATAGTTATTTTTTTAATTATTTATTACACACTTTAGCTGACGAATATTTTAATTGTTTTTCGTCGGCTAACTGTGGGACTATAGCCGACGAAAATATAATTTAGCCGATGAAGGAAAATTTTGTCGGCTAAAGTCTTCTCTAGCCGATGAAAAATTGATTCGTCGGCCTGGTTTTTTTTTTTTTGGTCGGCTAAAGTCTTTCTTCTTGTAGTGACTCTCAATTCTCAAACAGTCAAACATAACTCATCTACTTATTGTCTCCCTCCAGCCTCTTAACCAAATTCGATCCCCAAATGCTAGATGCTTAGTACTTTTACAATATGATGTAATTTAGGACCTATGCACCTATGCACCTATGTTTTTGTTGATTTCAATACTTTTAATTTCATTCATGTTCTTTTTTTTGCTTATGTGATTTTTGATATTTTTTAGTTGATGTTTTAGGATTAATTTGTCGTGATCGAGACGTACGGGACAGATTTTTAAAAACGCCTTCCCGTCCCGTCCCGTTCTTTTATTTTTGGGACGGGACGAGATTCACTAAATCTCGGCCCATCCCGTCCCGTGCCCAGCCCTAATAATTTCTCTCCCTAATATGACTTGTTAAAAAAATACCACGTGACAACATTTTATTGGTGAGGGAGAACCACTAGGCATGCTGACATGGTCCTCTAGGAGCACTGAAAAGCCTGACACGTAGACAACATTTTTGGGTGACGTGGAGTTAGTGTAACCTTTGGGCTTCAGACGTGGACGTGGGTAACCTGCTCTGATACCATGATAAAGTAGTTTGGGCTTCACATTCAAAACCAATTGACAATGGATGAAGTGATCCAAACCCTTATAAACCACAGGCAATGTCTCATTTTTCCCGATGTGAGATATATATCTCAACAGTGTGTTGAGAGAGGTGGAGGAGACCAACTATCCTGTAAAGCCAGAGCTTCAGCTCGGAGTATATCCATATGTCCCAAATTTTTACTAAAAGCCAACAAAGGATTACCAGCAGAGTCGAACCACAAACGCAGCAGCGCAGGAGGGAGCATGAACATAACCATCAAAATTGGGTTTGAGCATATCCGGAGGGTGGGTGCCATTTGATGTAAGAGACCCGAGAAGGGGTCGTGGTAATAGTCGTAAGATTAGCTTTATCATAATCTTGTAAAATTTTAGTTGCGCCAAAGGCAATAGAAGCAGGAGTAGCATTATGATTTCTAAAGACCAGGCCAATTCTGGCGCACCAAATAGCATGGCATAACATTAAAATTTTAGGAGGAACAATAAATTTATGAGGATGGTGTTTTACTCCGACACAATTTCATATATGTTGAAAATAGCGTGCAAAACATGAAAACAAGAGAGACTTTTGGCTTGTGGCACGACTAGTGTGTGGCAATGGACCAATAACTAGTGATTATATAATCAAGGATCCTCTTGAAAGTGAAGTCTAATACCATTCTTCATAGTTCTTCATATAGTTGCATACTAGATTATTGGTAGATAGGAGTATGGTAGTTATCTTGTAGATGAAGTTTAGCATGATGGCAATATGGTAATGTTGCAGCTCACTGTTACAGCATGGCTACTGTTGCAGCATAGTGAGCATGGTGATGATTGGAGATATGGCTAAATGGTATGGCTGTGTTCAATGAAGTATGCTATCGGAGGTGGAAGCATGGTCATGTCCTTTGGAAGTATGGTTGGGGTTATGACTATTGTACTTAGGATTTCCAGCCTTTCTTGTACTGTACAGTTTACATGTGTGGCTTATCTTTGTGTGTTCTCTTTGTTAGATGATACTGTCTTTTGTTAGCTTTGTTTCTTTAGTCTAGGATTAGCTTTGTACAAGATGTAAAGGTGATGATGAAGTCTGTTTCATCACTCAGACACTCAAACTTCTCCTATATATAATATAGGTCTGTAAACTTTTTTACTCATCAAAAAATATAGAAGAAAACTTCTGCAATCTTTGTGTTTAGTTTTTCTACATAGATAGCTTACCTGCGCTCCGCTGAGAGAGAGAGAGAGAGAGAGAGAGAGAGAGAGAGAGAGAGAGAGTGTGTGTGTGTGTGTGTGATAAAACCCGTCCCGAATTTCATCCCGAAACCCGAGAAGGTCCTACGGAGACCACCTCTAAAGAAAATTCTACCAAAAGTTCGGTAGAACCTCCCCTAAAAATGGACAACTCTGACCTACAAAGAAACTCATAAACATTTGTATATCAAAGATCTACATCCTCAACACCTACAAACATAATTTATAACTTATAAAATTTACCATGTACATAATAGATTAAATAGATCAACTCACCCCTTAGAGCTGTTAGCTCTTCACATCCACAACCACCCACCCACTACATAAACGACATGGGTCAAGTTATTATATTTACATCAACAACTTTACCGAACTCACAAGATCACATCGACACAACAATATCACACCAAATAACTCTACAATTCCACATTTCATAAATTAGTGTGCTCGATCAATATATATCTCTAATCATAAATCAACAATCAAGCTCAACCAATAATGCTTCTAAAAATAGAAGTGATGAACCAATCCCATTGGTTCGTAGCAATCATGGAAAGGAGAAAGTGTTTCACCATAAAGATGAGCCTCCCAGGCTAGGGTCGGAGTCTCATAGGCTCTAGTAGAGTCTCACGCTAAGGGCTCGACTCACATATAATGAGGACTGCTAAAAATGACTAGCTAGCAATGAATAAAAACTGATCAGGGCCTCCCAGGCTCTAGTAGCGTCCCAAGCTAAGCGCTCGACTCACCTATGATGAGGACCGCTAATAATGGCTAGCTAGTAATGAATAAGAGCGACCCTAGTATGGTGACTAAAATCATACGAAAACATCTAAATCCATAAAGCTTCCCCAAGTTTGTGTAATAATAGTTACGAGTACGGTTCCCAACCATACATGGAAATTATCATAAGAAACTAAAGTAAAATTCAATGATTTGTCTCACACGTCTAAATATTCTCAAATCTATAATTAGAAGCGACATTTAATTATCAAGTATAAATCGTAAATAATATCTCCATCCAAAATACTCGCTAAAATATTCTCAATGTCAAGATCGCACATCCACAAATAAACGAGAAAATTATAAATATAGACCTACCGAAAATCTCATATTCGGTAATCTTTTATAAATATCAAAGTTGACAATTAAAAACGATATTTATGGAAGAGATATTTATAAATTAATTGTCGCAAGAAATTTATTCAAAATAAAAAATCCACTCACAACATAATCATATCAGCATCCAATTTAACAAGGTAGAAACGAAGAATAATTCGCATCACAACAGATCATGCATAATAACTCAAACATCACCATCAGTTGTAGCTAGCAAGGATTAAAATCTCTGCGATATATCCGATATATCCTCCGATATCTCCCTTTTTCGAAGGACCGATATATCTTTAGGGGTCAATATCTTATCTTCCACCGTAACTACGATATTTCCCCGATATTTAGGAAATATCATCAAATATCACCAATATTTAGGAAATATCTCCGATATTTAGGAAATATCTCCGACATTTATGATATTTTCGATATATCACTGACATATTAAAAAAATATCTGTAAAAAATTGAAATGTTATCCGGAAGAGAAGTAATTAATTCCCTCGAGGTGTATCCCAATGACGAGTGGTGGTCTCGACTTGAAACTGCAATTGCCAATGGAATCAACGTACAAAGGGTATTATCTGAAGAAGTTGTTGGAAACCCAAAAGATAATTTAGACAGTGATGATGCATGGGGCGGCATAGCAACTCCGGATAGTTCAGATGATGATGAAGATGGTGGAAGCGGAAAAGGTGGTGGAAATACTGGCACCGGGTTTGTACATGGACAATCTTCTACAGTTGGTGGATTGAACAATTTTTCATATGAAGAAAATTACGATCATGCCTCCCATGATCATGGCTATAGAAGTATTAGGTATGGAGCGCAAGAGGATACCATGTATGGGAGGAGGACTAGAGGTCCAAATGACGATCAAGATGTTGTTTCAGTTGCGCTAAGTTTTGATTCTATCAGTTTAGGTAGTGGGACTGGAACCTCAAATGAATCCCAAGAAGGCAACAATCAATATGGCTATAATGTTTATGGCTATAATCAATGCACGGAAGTCAGTGATCAGTCATCCAGTTTTCATCATCCTTACTATCCACTTATAGGGGAAACAGTTGGCAGCTCCAAAGACATATATGATTATCATATTCAACACTACAATTTGTACTATATGAGTCATATGTCTTGGTCTGATTATTGTACTTTTGTGGATCAGCGTGTGTCTTATGACTCTTATCAACAACCTAGATTCTCATTCTGGGTGTAGATGAAGTTGATATTTGTAATATTTATATATAAATCTAATAAATTAAATATTTCAGAAAAAAATTCTTCCCAAAATACCGATATTTTTTTCCCGGGTTTCCCCGATATATCCCTGATATATCCGAAATCTCCCTTTTTCAACAGACCGATATATCTACCGATACCGATATTTTAATCCTTGGTAGCTAGAAGTAATAAACAACATAAATTAAACTATGCCATCAACACCAATATGATCATCAATCAACATAAAAAATTGGATAAATATTACGCCGATGGGTTCGTATTATCGAACCCTACCTAATAAGTTAAGTCGGACCACCAGAAGAGGAGGCACGCACCGCACGCCCCGCCGACAGTGGTGGTTGGCCACCATGGCCAACCAAAGATTCCGACTGCAAGCCATATATCAATCTCTTCCTTTCAATAAGCACAACAACATTCAAAACTACCACAAAAGCCGATTCAAATTCTAAAGACCAGAAAATACCTCGATAGCAAACGAATTCGAGTTTCTCTCTCCTAGAGCTCGAATATCTTCCCCTCGACTCTCCTTGCACGTTTTGAATCGACTCAAACCCTTTGGAGGGTTTACTATGCTGGAAAAACATAACAACACTTGGGTGGTCTCACCGGAAAAGACGACTAAAGGAGGGAGAAGGAACCGGGTCACTGAAACGGGTCCAAACAGACTGTTTTTGGCTTGTTGGGATTTATACATCTTGAATCAATCTACAAGGCAGTCATGGATAGATAGGGGAGGAAGAGACGAAGAGAATGGAACCAATGGTGTCCAATTCCGTCGCCGGACGGAGGAGGAACAACCGGAAAACTTTTGATAAGGGCAACCAGAGAGAGAAGAAGGGCGGCCTCCCTCCCTTCTCAAAAATCCTCCCCCCCCCCCCCCCCTCCCCCAAGTCAAAAATTCCCCCTCCCCCCTCTTCTAGACTCTTCCCGTCTCCTCCTTTCTAGTATTTTTTTTTCTAATTAAACAAAATGAATGTAAATTAATTCTTACAACATTTTACTGTTCATTGACCGGTAAAACTAGGTTCGGGGAGTTATAGAGAGAGAGAGGTAGTTTTGTAAATTACTAAAAAATTGAGGACAAAATGATAATTACAAAGTCATCCCGTTAAGATGACAATAGCGTAAATCAACAGAAAAATGGGGGTAAAATTATAATTCAGAAGGTCATGGTAAGACTGTAATTATAACGTAAATGAGGACATCATCTTAATTTCTGCCGGTAGCCAAAGTAGATGAACAATGACCTGGGCAACATATGATTTTTTTACAGAGTTGCTTTGTTTGCTGTTTTGGACACAGGCAATAGAACTAGTAGCAAAAGAAAGGAAAAAAAGAAACACACACACGGTGCAAAACATAGGCACTAATACATGTGGGCTCTGTTCCGGGGTGCATACTCAATATGCCTTGAATGCCCTAACAAGAATGTGTATATATCATATAACACGAGCATTCTTCCCACCAAGGCAATAAGTGAATAGTAAGTGCTTATACCAGATTTTACATTGAAGCAGAAAAATGATAATACTAGATGACCAAGCAACTCGATCGAGTATCAGACATCATCAAAGGGATCAGACATTAATTATAACTATAGTGTAACACACTACTCAAACTTCAAATTTCCCTCCACAAGTTCAACATGTTGATCCTTACTCTTTTAGTGTGACCAAGTCAACTGTGCACCATTTATATAATGTTTATCTCTGTTCTCTCTCTTAAACAAGCTTCTGGTTGAGAAATAAGACAATATCGAGGCCGAAATGACCTCACAACAAGCAAGAAATGAGCTTCATGTTCCAACCAACGATTAAATCCGTCTCTCTTTCAACTACTAATTTCGTTGTATTGCTTCTATTTGGACTTTCTTGCACATGCTTCATTTCTACATGTCAGCTCATTCTTCTTCCTCGTACATCTGAAACATGAATGTCCTTCATATATGGCCTAAATATGTCTCAGTTTAATGATTTTTGTTTCTTAATTAGAGTAATTGTTGTGAGGTTTTGCATGTTTTGTGTATATATAGTGAAATCGGTTTTCCTTGCCCTTATTCAACATCCAATAATGGCTGATTTGATGGATAATATGGACCTCAATCCGATTCTTGTTTAATTTTCACAAACTCGGGAAAGAGTATAGAAAGCTTTTTGGAAATTTGAGTTCTATATTTATTATTGTAAAGAGCTGTGGGTTATACCTAAAGCTCTACTTAATCTAGGTTTGATTCAAAGGAAAGAAAGTATATATGTAGCCGAAATGTTTCAGATTCAAACTTTTTGATCATAATGTCAGAGTCAAGAATTGGAGAAAAGCATACTTTGTCACACAGATCTTATAGGTATTTCACTCTGAAACCCGAGAAGATCTTACGAGGACCACCTCTAAAGGTACTTATACTGAAAATTCGGCAGAAATTTCTCTAAAAATGGACAACCCTGACTTGCAAGGAAAAACTCATAAAAACATTTTTATATTAACAATCTATATCCCTAACACCTAGTGTCATCCCCACAACAACACAACCCCCATACATCTAATTTATAATTCAATAAGATTTACCATATACAAAATTGATTAATAAAATCCACTCAACCCCTAAAGCTATTAGCTCTTCATGACCATAATCACCCACCCACTATATAAATGACATAGGTCAAATTATTATATTTACATCACAGATAATCATTATAAATCATAAACCACTTTTAACATATACATATAGGACTATAAATCACCGCATTTATATTGAAATTAACTCGTTATATAATCTGCCAAACCACCAGAATTACATCCTTATACGACCACAACGACACTTCTATAATCCACACCACATCTCAACAACTACAAACGCTTGTATAAACATACCCATAGCCAAATCAACAACTCTACTGAACTCACAAGACCACATCGACACTCCTATACACACACACTAGTACATCCCTTCTTTTCTGATGCCACCATTTCATCTCCTCTCTTCTGATGCCAACATTTCATCTCCTCTCTCCTGGTGTCTACACGACTACATCGACACTCCTGCACGCACACATGACCACCTCAACAACTCTACCAAACTCACAAGACCACACCGACACTCTTATACGCACACACTAGTACATCCCATCTCTTATGGTGTCACAAGTTCATCCCCTCTCTCTTGGTGTCTAACTCTTGGGGCCCACTAATACACTCCCTCTCTTCTAGTGGCCCGAAAAATCTATATAGCAACCAATACATCCCTTTTCTTCTGGTTCTACAACCCTAAGAGACATCTAGTTCATCCTCTCTTCTAGTGTCTCGACACACAACTATATATATAGTTACAGTTACATCCCCTCTCTTCCGGCACTATAATCCTAAGAGATCGCTAGTTCATCCATTCTCTTCTAGCATCTCAACACACAACTAGGGCTGCCACTCGGTCAGTTTGAATCGGTAATGGGCGTTACCAATTTCAAAACCAAAATTTTCGGTAATGAAATATGACTTTCAATTACCAAACCAAAAACTTCGGTATGAGATAAATCTTACCAACTTCGGATGTCGGTTTTTCGGTATTACCAAACTTCACAACAAATATATTTTCAAAATATAACAAAACAATACAAAACTATAAAATTTAAATATCACTTGAGTTTCTAGAGTCTGATAATACATATACAAAATATAGTCATTTTAGTACACATTATCGAGTATGGTTTAATTTTCTACCGAAATTGTCAGGTTGTAAATGTTTCCAAATTTTTATATGAACAAGTTATATGTCATCTATGTGAAAGTATGTGTGTGGAATAAGTCACATAAGGACAGTAAAAGCTTTTTCGTATAAGAAGTGACGTTAAATTATGGTTGACCGCTTTAATCAAGACCCGAGCATTATTGAGTACAATTGAATTTTCTATCATAATTGTATTATACTATAATGATCACATCAGAAGATCGAATTTTAATTTTGTGAATTGTAATCATTGGAACCACAACATGCCTGTTAATGTGGTATAACTTATTTAGTAAGTTATATGCATATGTACATCTTTGTGAACCAACTACAAAGAGGAAGCAAAATTTTCAAAAACCTTGTGAACTATGATGTGATCAATATAGTGAAATACGACGCTGGTAGAAAAATTAGGTATTTTTGATAATGTTTTGGCCTTGATCAAGGCGGCTAACCCTATTACGCTTGTGCTTCCTATGGGGAGTCCTATCATTAAAAGAGGTAAAAACATTCCTAAATTTTTACATGGGCGGTTACATGTCATCTAATTGGGTTTGTCTATGTGTGTGTGTGGTGAATCGACTAAGACGTGTAGGTAAGAGCGTTTTTATATAATAAGTAACATTGAATTAAAGTTGATTGCTTTAATTCAGACCCGAATGCTACCAAGTGTAGTTGAATTTTTCTATTCATTGTCTTGTTTTTTACTAAATGGTATATACAATTGAAAACGTGAGATAAAATTATTAGTCTGTGTGTTTTTAGAAATATAAGTCTTTAAATAATTAGAATTTCGGTAAATTCGGTATTTACCAAAAACCAAACCAACATTTTCGGTATTTCTCGGTTTCGGTTTTTTTGATTTCGATTACCAAAATTCGGTTTACCAAATCACAAATTTTCGGTCGGTTTTCGATCGGTTTGGTATTTACCAAACCAAGTGGTAGCCCTACACACAACACTATATATAATTATATATAACTACTAGTACATCCTCTCTCTTCCAGTGCTATAATCCTAAGAGACCGCTACTCTCACATGTCTTAGAAAATTAGTAGTAAATTCGAAAAGTCAAATAGAGCTCACAAGAAAAATATCTCGACCCACTAGATAGAGCTCACGAGATATGTCAGGACTCACCTTAAATTTCACCCTGAAACCTGAAGTAAACCCTACGGGGTCCACCTCCAAAAAAAATTTACCGAAAATTCGGCATAACCCCCCTCAAAATGGACAACCTTAACCTAAAAAACCTAAACAAGCACTTCTATATCAAACCTTCAATCCTCAACTCCTAGAGCCATCCGCTCCTCACAAACACATCCACCACAATATAACATGTTAGTCATCTCCAAACCATCACTTAAACATCCAAACGAAAAATCATACACCATCATTCAACTACTTCTAAAGTAGAGTCATGAGCTTTAACTTACAACCGAATATTATACAATACCCCAAGGTAATCAGAGCAACTAAAACTAAAGGAAGTAAGAAAATACACATGTAGATTAAACATGTAACCTACTAGTGAAAACTAGTGGTGATAGTGATGACTATGTCTCGCCTCCTACTATTGCCGACATGAACTCTGCAGACTGGGTATTTAAAAACAAAGGGCTCAGGGGAAAACCTTTGAAAATGTCACTCCCCGACCCTTAAATTTTACCTTATTTACTAGCATGGTGTTAATAAAAATTTTACCGTCTTCGTCATTGACTTTATAGCTCTAAGGTCCCTAGAGGTGTGTTGAGGGACGAATATTTCGAAAGAATTATTCCAAGGAAGAAAATGTGACGACGGTAAAAGTAGTAAGTTTTAGCTAGTAAAAGGTAATTTTTATTGGGGTATTATTTTTGGAATGTTAAATTTTGGAATGGGTATATGGTGGAGTTGGTGGACCGGGTGGGCTAAAGGCCTAAATCTGTTTCTCTCCTTTCTCTCTCTCTCCCTCCCATTCCTCTCTCTCTCTCCCCGATCCCTCACTGTCAAAAAATTTCGACCGCCCGTTCGCCGCCGTCCGGCCGCCCCAGACAGTCGCGCCAGTCCCAATCGATCGGTCTCCAACCTAGCTTCCATTGTAGACCGGTGGGAGCCACCCTAGTGCCGCCGTGTGAGAGAGAAGCCGCTTGAAAGCCCTGACTGCCGGAGTGGTTTTCTCGCTAGAACTCTCTCCTCCGGCCGCTATAGCTGGTGATTCTTGGCTCAAAAGGAAGCCCTCCTCCGGCGCTCCAATCCCTCCGAAGGATTCGCTACCTCTTGAGCTAGGTAAAGAGAAATAGGTAAAGGAAAATTCTAGGGCTTTTATTATTGTTTTGGTTCGATTGACATGGTTAGGCTTAGAATTGGAGTTTGTGCTATTTATGAATGTTGTAAAGGAGGTTGAGAGGAAGGTGCTGCTAAATTTTGGTGGGCATGAGGTCGCCGGAGCTGGCCGCCGCTTCCGGCGGAGCCGCCGCTAAAAAATTGTTTTTAGTGGGGAATTTTATGAGGAGTTTAATGGATTGAGTTTTAGAATTTTTGGAGGAGTTTTGGATAGGTGTGGGAATTTTTAAAGTTTGATATTTTTGGCGGATTAATGAGTTAAAATTCGGCCATTGGATTATTTTATGATTAGGACGGTGGAATGTGATTTTTCAGGATGTCAGTATTTATGGAGAATTATGGTTGGCAGTGAAGTTAAGAGTTAGGAACATGACGTGATTTTTCAGAATGTGATTTTTCACGTCATCGGTGTTTTATTTAAGGATTTATTTATGTTTTTGGAACAGGACGTGAGGAGGCCCGAGCGGAAGAAACTCCCGACTGACATCAGGCTTAAGCCTAATTTGTGAGTGGACCTTTGTTTTAAATAATGTGCTTGAAATGTTTTATTGTTGAATATTTCTTTTGTTGGAATTTAACCGAAATTGAGAATTTCGGTATTTATACTCATATATTGATGTTTATGGGAATTGTACGTATATAAGTAAATGCTAGCTAGCCATACGTGATTTTCCCTCATAATGAGGTACAATTCTATTATGAGGTGACGTGAGCGTTAGATGTCAGCGTTGTAGCCTTGTACGACTTTCTATTCTTTGTATTCATTCATAGAATTCGTACAAGGAATCAACACGTATATATATCCACTCGTGTGATTCCCCCATAATGAGGAAAAATGTCATTATGGGGTGACGTGAGCGTTAGACGCCAGCGTCGTAGCTTGGTATGACTATCAATTTTTTGAGCTTATTCATAGATAGCGTACAAGGAATAGACGAGTATAAATACATATTGATATATATAATTCTAACCTGAGAGGCCATTTTATAAAGTTTGGGAGTCTACCGAGGCTAGACACCTCACTACCAGAACAAGTACTTTAGCCGACGAAAATTTTTTATCGGCCTGTTAAAAAAATTCGTCGGCTAAGACCTTAGCCGACGATCCTTCGTCGGCTATAGTGTCGTCGGGAAAAGGCCGTCTGTGATGACTTTAGCCGACGAAAAAAATATCGTCGACTATAGTCCCAGACTATAGCCGACAAAATATTTGTCGGCTAAAGTGCGTAATAAATAATAAAAAATAGCTATAGCCGACGAAATATAAAATATTTCGTCGGCTAAACGTTGTAAAAAAAATTTAAAAAATAACTATAGCCGACGAAATATTCTAAACCTTATAAAAAAATTAAAAATAACTATAGCCGACGAAATATTAGGTTATTCGTCGGCTAAACCTTATAAAAAAAATTTAAAAATAACTATAGCCGACGAAATATTAGGTTATTCGTCGGCTAAACCTTATAAAAAATTATAAAAAAAATTTAAAAATAACTATAGTCGACGAATATAGTGTTTGAATATCGTCGGCTAAAGTTGCTTGGTTTTGAAAAAAAAAACTGCAGAAAATAACTTTGGAGGAAGGCCTTTAGCCAAACAAAAAAAGCAGCATCAAAGAGAATGTTATGCTCCAAAGACTATAACTTCAACTACCCATAGACAGATTTTTTTGACATTCTCACATTGGTAATCCTAAATCCCTTAAAGAATGCCAAATAAATAATTCAATATACAATTAGGCAGAAAGTTTCTAAATGAACTTACTCTATCAAGAAAAAGATCTTCGCCTGCTTGAGTTTGAAACAGAGCCAACCTAAGCTCCTCCTGGATTACAAACTAAGGTTAGACAAATGAACAATATATGCAAAACTAAATCGCAATGATAAACAAACAACAATTCGACTAATTCAACTAACCTTGTGAATTAAACCATCATCCAGAATCGAACTACTAACCTTGTGAAAATCTGGCAGATAATAGACTTCTTACCATCTTCGGCTATATAAAGAAATTTAGCCGATGAAATTCTTTATTTTCGTCGGCTAAACTCTTTGGTTGACCGCCAAAAAATTTTGGTTCAAAATTTCAAAAATTTTTCGACTTTAGCCGACGACTTTTCATATATTTTCGTCGGCTAAAGTCCTTTGAAAATTTTGTCGGCTAAAGGTACCAATTTCGTCGGCTAAAACTTGGAAATTCGTCGGCTAAACCTTTGAAATTCATCGGCTAAAAGTATTTTTATACATTTGGCATGTTGTGATTGTGATGATCAAACTTGAGAAACAGAAATCCAACCGTCAGATCTAACCATCATGATAAAATACATGTATGGGAAAAAAATTCAACTTGATCCGAAAAGAATAAGGGCTCGATCCGGACGGTCAATCTCGTAAGTCAAACCCCATAAACGCACGGAAAAGGTCGTTCGACCGTCTAAATTACTTATTTTTTCCGTACCTCCAACTGAAAATAGTTTTAAACCGATGACACGCAACAAGTCATATAAAAATTTTACGCAAAATAACCACCGAATATAGGGCTACTCATAGGGGGAAAAATGAAAAATTGTATTGACCGCAACTATCGGCACCGAATATTTACCGGACTAGTGTGATTTTTCAACCGTGAATGTATTTCAACATTCTCGTCATATCTTATTTCATGACTTTTTAGCATTTAAAGGTTTTACGTATAGTTTGTTTTTGAAACGGAACATTTACATAACAATTGGTAAACAAGTTATACAACATTAGTATGCATGTTGTGATTGTGATGATCAAACTTGAGAAACAGAAATCCGAACGTCAGATCTGACCATCATCATAAAATACATGTTTGGGAAAAAATTCAACTTGATCCGAAAAGAATAAGGGCTCGATCCGGACGGTCAATCTCGTAAGTCAAACCCTTAAACGCACGGAAAAAGTCGTTTGACCGTCTAAATTACGTATTTTGGCCGGACCTCCAACTGAAAATAGTTTTAAACCGATGAGACGCAACAAGTCGTATAAAAATTTTACGCAAAATAACCACCGAATATAGGGCTATAGTAGGTAATAGAAAAATTTTAGGATTTAGCCGACGAATACCCTAACGTATTCGTCGGCTATAGTATGTAATTAAAAAATAACTATAGCCGACGAAATATTAGGTTATTCGTCGGCAAAAACCATCTTAGCCGACAACTTTTCATATATTTTTGTCGGCTAAAGTCCTTTGAAAATTTTCCTCCAACTTTGGTTTACCGCCTAAAAAATTTTAAAATTTTTTGACCTTAGCTGACGACTTTTCATATATTTTCGTCGGCTAAAGTCTATAAATTCACGAAAACACTCATATCTCCTCCTATATTACGTAGTTTGGTAAATCTTCCACACAAAAAACTCTCATGTAGATGAGACGCAACCACCTATATAAAAATATACGCTTTCAGAAAGGTATCACAATAGTCAATCGGACGCCAAACGCCAAATCTGCAGCATAGTGAATAATAAGGATAAGTCAACTATCAGCACCGAGACTTTACCGGAATACCATCATTTTTCAACCGTAGACGTATTTCACCATTCTGGTCATATCTTATTTCACGACTTTTTTGCGTTTGAAGGTTCTACGTATAGTTTTTTTTTCCAGATGAGTTGTTGTCCAAATCTGTAAATATAAGACACTTTAGCCGACGAAATTATATTTTTCGTCGGCTAAACTTTTAAATATTTCGTCGGCTAAACTCTTAAAAATGTCGTCGGCTAAACTCTTAAAAATATCGTCGACTAAACTTTTGAAAATTTCGTCGGCTAAACTTTTAAAAATTTCGTCGGCTAAACTTTTAAAAATTTCGTCGACTAAAGTTCACAGACTATAGCCGACGAAAAAAATTATTCAGACGACGAAATTTTAATTTCGTCGGCTAAAGTTGACCATAGCCGACGAAAAATTTTAATTAGCCAACGAAGGAAAATTTCACTTTAGCCGATGAAAAAAATTTGTCGGCCTGGTTTTTTTTTTTTTCGTCGGCTAAAGCCTTTCTTCTGGTAGTGCCCGTAAGAATTTTTGAGTTAAGCTTTTAAGCTGCCGCTTGCATAGCGCTTTCCTTTGAAGTTTTCTTGGGGAAATATTATTGTTTTGTCGAAATTACTTTTGTCCACTCACTCTGACGAAATTAAATATTTTCCCATTGGCCTTTCCTTTATTTTTTTAATGCCCAGTCTGCAGAGTTCGGGTAGGGTCTAGAAGGAGGTGACGAGATATAGTCACATATCTTTCCGCTACTGTTCGCTAGCAGGTTATATGTTTAACCTACTAGAATTTTATCAGCTTCCGTTGTCTTTCTTGTAGTACCTCTGAATACTTTCGGAAAAATAATTATGTATTATTTTATTTGGTTATTTGGATTGAGTTGAAGATTGATATTTTGGTTAAGAGGGTGTTCTATAATTTTTCCGAGTTAGGGTTGTCTATTTTCAAGGGAGGTTTGCTGAGTTCTTCGGTAAATTTTCCTTAGAGGTGGTCCCCGCAGCACTTACTTCGGGTTTCAGAGTGAAATTCGAGGTAGGTCTTGACAGAAAACGTTAGAGTGAGTAGACAAAAATAAAGTTTAAAAGAATCAAATAAATATAAAAGTCTTTATGTTTTCCCAAATTAATCTCTCTAGGAAAACTAAGCTGCATGTTTCCCGAAATAATTTTCTTATAAAAAGTCAACCCTAGGGGTCCTTAAATAGTAAACGATTATCATCATCACATGACCATAATACAATTTGGTTCAAAAGTGAACCTTGATGAGATTTACTGACCTTGAAATCCCGCTGCGAAGCCCCTAACACAATGAAGGTAAGCCAACACAAAATCACAATTCACCCAAAATTGCACAATTAAAAACCGTAGAAACCAAAATACTAAAGCATAACACAATACTCTTAAACTAACCCTTAGCTCAAGGGAGGACAACTTTCCAAAGTCATTGAAGTCAACGACATAATAGAGCTGCCTCAAGTCTTAATAACCTAAACTCAAACTCCACCAAGCCAAAACAATAAACCTAAGGTTCTAACATGCAAACCTTGCTCAAAACTTAACCAAACTATCACTCAACATAATCACATCAGCAAGGACTAGCTAACCATAGGAAACTAAGGCCACAACTTAGCCGGACGCGCCGCCACAAGCGGCGGCGGCGAGTGAGCCCACGCGCCACCCCAAAACTTTCGAATTAGGAGAAACTCACAACATGAAACTTGTAGATTGGAGTATGGTGAACAACTTTAATACCTGAGGTTTTGAATGGTTCGGCTGGAAAATGCCTGGAAACTTCAAAATGAAATAAAAAACAAAAGCTGCAAAACTGGTATGAAAACTTGGTTTTCAGGTCACCAAACACGTATAAACATCACTAGAGGAAGGAAAGGAGTAAGACTCACCTAACTCTCGCCCGAAATGCCTCCGAAATCACCGGTTTTCCGGTGATACCACAGCAACTCTGCCGCTCTGTGGCAGCTTCTAGGCGACGCGACGGCTGGCGGGATTGCTCTATAAATGGAGAGGAGGTTAGTGCAAACCGAACGAGACTGGTTTGGTGGCCGAAGGAGGGAGAAATCGATTGGAGAAGATGGGAGTGCGGGAGGAGGTCAGGAGAGGGAGGAGAGAGAAACTGATTTCTGATTTTAGGTTTCCAAAAATAACTCCCCCACATTTTTCTACTTATACAGTTTCCAAACCCAGACACTAACTTCCTCTAATCATAACTTTCTCATACTACCTCCGTTTTGGGTGTGCCACATGTCTACGAACTCCTATTGATAAGCTCTACAACTTTCATGAAGGAAGTTTTTGAAGATAACTTACAAAAAATAAAGTCAACTTTTGGGTCTCTTAAAACTCAAAGTACCTTAAAACTTCCGAAACTTCAACTTCGCACAAACTAAAGAATTTTCATAAATAATCCTTCATTAAATATGGGAATAACATAAGAAAAGTAAAATGAAAATCTATTGTATTACAAGGGAAGACCTTCAAGATGCGGGTGGTTGCGCCACTTGTGTTGGCCGGAGGAGAGAGAACCGATCGAGTTGCCAAAAGAGGTCTGAGAGGCTTGTTTTTGTCTTGATGGGCTCACCTCAGCTTGAAACTTGCTGCAAGACAATCTTAAGAAGGTAGGGGATGAAGAGAAAAATCCAACGCCGCCGGTCTCACCTCAATCGGAAGTCAGACGAGGGAGATATGGCTGGAAAACGAAAATGGGTCTTGTCGGGTTTACCGGTCCCGCAGGTGGAGGAGAGAGTGAAGTTTCCAGAAAAGGAATCCTGAATCCCCCCGAAATGGAAACTTACCATTCCTTTTATAGTAGATTTCCATAAATAGTAACTTCCATTTTTAGACCATAACTTTTTCATACGAACTCTGTTTTGAGCATGCCACATGTCCACGAACTCGGTTTAATGCACTCCATGACTTTCATGAAAGAAGTTTTCTCAAATTTCAAACAAAAGAAAAAGTGAACTTTCTAGAGCCACTAAAAGGTCGGAAGTAAAGGTAAAAGTAAAATTGATATAGTTTACGGTCCAAATGACGGTAAACAGTTCAAATAAGATTTGGGATGTTACAATCTCCGCCCTTATAAAAATTGTGGCCTCGAAATTTCCACAACCTCACATAGGATGGATGCGACCCATATACACTTTTGGCAAACAATATCTATAAAATCTATAAACCATAATTAGATAAACCAAACAGACAATAATCAAAATACGTAAGATAATAAAAAGAAATTAAGCTGATCCTCCGCAGCTTAATGAGTAACAAATATAACAGCAATCCACCTAACAGAGTAACTCATAAAGTCCAATTAAAACAACTGAGTAAAGCCTTCATGCAATTGCAAATCTTAACTATCAAACATGCATAGGGTGTGTTTGGTGCAGCTGGGCTTATAAGAAAAACTGGCTTATAAGCTGTCATGAAAATAAGTGACTGAAAAGCAAAGTCTGTCTGAGTGTTTGGTAAACTGACTTTTAATATGTGTTATTAGTGTTAAAAGCAGTAGAAGGTGTTTGGTAAACTCAAAACTAAAGGTGCTTCTAATTTACAGAATGACCATTTTAGACATGAAACTAAAAGTAACTTCTTATACTATAATTTATCTATGGTTTGTTTAACTTTGTCCATATAAATCAATATTTACTAACTGTTTTTATTAATCATGATGATTATATGATAAATATTGAATAATTTGACATGAAGTATCAACAAAAAGTATCTCACTACATCAAAACATTGCCGATAATAACATTAGTAACCTGCAAACCATGTCTTAAAGTAGCATGAAGTAACAACAAAAGATTGTTTAACACATCAAAACATTCATGATATGAACATATCAAAATACTTTGTTCATATGTATCAACAAAAATATCTTGACACATTTAAAAATTTGCGGTACCACGTGCTCTCATCAAACTTTGAGCAATTAAATACATTAGTTTTTATTATGAACACATAAATCTACATGCTCCTTGGCATGACCTTGAGCTCTTCACATGATCTTTTTTCCCCTAACCAAACCAGCAATAAAGAAATTGTGCCCTGATATGCCTCTTCAAGCATGGAGACTCATTGCCTTCAACATATGCCAATAGTGCTCGTATGCAAGTTGTATCCTCTCCTAAATCCATTCCAAGATGACAAACTTGAACACTTCCAGTTTGCATGCAAACTTATGCTTGCTTGTTACACTCTAAAAAACGGCCAGGTCTATAGCTCTCTGTTTGCTTGTTCTCTTTCATGGCTGTTCATTCTCTACATGTATAGAAAGTAATAATATATAAACATAAGAAAACATATCAAAGGCAACATGAATTTTACAATGAAAAAATTCATGTTGCATGGCATAAGAACAGTGATTCTTCTTCTGTGATCAAATCAAACGATTTTATTTCGTTAAGAACATATGCAACAACGGTAGTTCCGCTTTCCCAACCTCATAAGAAATTGGATGCAATAGATGCAGAATGAATGGATGGATATGGAGAATGATTTCAATCTTTTATAGCCTTTACTACAAGCTTCCTATATGACTAGTGCCTACTAGGTAGCTTCTGGTTACTTTCAATTTCTGATGATTGGTTTCAGTTGTAAGTAATATATAGGATAGGAAATTTGGGTTCAGATGACTCTGCATTAGACACTTTGTTTATTTGAAAATAGTTTGAATCAACAGACAATCTAGCAGGGATGACTTGCTTTCAATTTCTCTTAGAAAATTGGGTAACTTGGCAACAGACAAAGTTTAGTAATGAACTGTACCAGATAATTACGATATATGGGAAATAAAAAAATTTAAAAAAAAGAACTAGATAGGTATTATGATACAGAGAAACAAAGAACTACAAACAATGTACACAAATTTTCAGGATCCAAAACTGAACAAATGTGGCAAAACTGAACAAAAACTGAACAAATTTTCAGGATCCAGGAAAATCTATAGTAGCAGCAACAACAACTTAGAAAAACCACCAAATATTCATTTTAAGACCAAATGACTTGAAATCAGTTGTGAAACAGACATTGAAATGTCTACTTTTATATACAAGAAGATCAGATATAAAATTGTTTAAATAAGAGTTCGAAACTGAGCAGAAAACAAAGATATACAGTTAAAATTCTGGAACTTGTTTCCAATGCAGACTAAACTTTAAAAATTCACCGAGTAACCAATTTTGATCGAAATAAGCTGAAAATTTCCAGATTTCTAGACAACTAACTTAAAATAAACTTGTCAAATTTTCAGACATTTGAAGAACAAATAGATCAGAACAACAGTTTTCCAGAAAATTCAGTAGAACACTGCTACACTTCAAAAAAAGTGTTACTGATATAGAGGAACCAAAACCTGAGATTCTGCTATCTACTACTACAACTTAAACATATTGTACTTGCTCAAATTAATATCTTCAATAGACATATCAAGCAACAATATATATACTACAAGCAATATAGCAAATCAAACAACAAAAACTAAATGATAGTCATCAAATCTGCATAAAAGCATCTACTAATTGAAATGCATGTAGATACCTACACAAGCAAGAGATTCTAATTGAAACAAAAGTAATTTACCAATGATGAGGCAGAGCCTGAAAGAATCTAAACTATGATACAATTCTTCATATGAAGATTGCCAACTCAATGGACATGACAACTATTTGATAATCTTGAATCTTATTGTACTATTTGGCTTGTTGAAAACCTCATTCAACATCAATGCTCTACAAATCAAGATAAATAGACCCATGACAAACATACAAATCATTCAAGGACCTCTACTACGGGTAACAATAATCAAGGGGCAGCCAAGAAAGTATCACTCTTGGATTTAGAAATTGAGATTTAGAGACAAAGAAGAGGGCCGGGAGAGAGATAATTCATCCAAACCCAATAAAACTATACAAAAAGGCACAAAGATATTGCTAAGTTTCAAGCTCAAAGACGAACAAGAGGGAGAAATGAAATTGATTACCTGTGAGCCCCGGTTTCTCAAGTTTGATGAGTAGTTTTGTGTGAAATTAATGGTGATGTCGCAAGGTCCAGAATTTGGTGACGGAGGATTTGGAGCGTCGCCGTCGATCGGAGACAAGGGGGACTCAAAGGTGACGCGATCTACAAGAGTGCCACCGGCGACGGACCAATTCATACCGGAGCTCCATGAAGAGACGTCGTCGTTTTGTGTTTCCATGGTGGTGGTGTGTTTGGGTTTTCAGAGATTAGAGAGAGAAAAAGAGAGCTGCTGCTGATCATAAGTTTGATGAGTAGTTGCAGATATCAAGCTTAGCGACGAACAAAAAGAGAGAGAATGGATTCACTGATTCGCAGGCGTCAGTCATGTAGAAAGAGAGAGAATGGATTCGCAGTTGTTCAGTAATTTGTTGGCATCGATAGGGATACCCAACGTCATTTAAAAAGTTTCATTAAACACTCGCGAAAAAACACGCTGGCTTATAAAGAAAATGAGGGTATGAGCAGCTTCTCATTTTTCCTCGAAAACACCTTCTACTTTTTTTAAAGTGACTTTTTTATAAATTTCTTTATATAATATTGAGGATGTTTCTGGCTCTGGAGCATTGTCGCATTGTCATTGATTGATTCACTGGCGGAACTAGCTTAGGACCAAGGGGTGCCATGGCACCCCCCAGTGTTTGAAAAATGTAAATTAATGCTATGCTATTAGTAAGATTGTATGGTTATTATTATAATTGACACCCTCAAAATTTTGAAAAATATCAATTAATAGGATTGAATGGTTATGATTATAATTATATAGATCTAGCTTCATTTCTATGTAATATTATGTCATGTTTCCATTGCCTCTTATTACCATATGGATACATCACCACAATTAATTAGGTATTAACTAATCATTTTACATACATCTAAATTTTCAATACACATATATGTCGTTACATAGACATAAATGAAACTTTACAACGAACAATTATGTTTAAAGATTATGAAAAAAACAATAATATTATTTTTAATTAAAACATAATTTTGTCAAACGATTTAAAATTATTATATATCTTTTTCCGTTCATTATATTTCGGCCCCCCTAAACTTACGGTTCTGGCTCCGCCATTGGATTGATTTCTCATATTTGAGTAAAAGAGCTTGAACTTCTCATTGATAGGAATTAATCAGCATGCTGCAATACATCTTTTATATTGTGTGGAGGCTTTTGGTACCAAACCGCATTACATTGTTTGCTTCAAAAGTTAATTATGCAACAAGCCTAGGTGCATATAAGCATATTGATACTCATGTAGAAGTGTATTCCACATCTTTATGATGCGTTTGTTTTGAGCAATTAGCATTCATTGCGGAGTTTCGTTTTCTATTTTATTTATATATTTTTGTATGTAAGCATGATGTTGAAATAGTGTTGTATATATACTAAGATAGTGTATGTATGTGACTGCAGATAATTTGAAGAATCAGGAATTGGTTGATGGCATTTACAGTACAAACAATATTGGTATTCCAAAATGAAAACTACATGATGCTACACTTCAAAATTCGAAGTCCACGAAAGAGACTCAAGAGGCTGAAGAAGAAAGTTTACCGGCCAAAAGTGGTACGTAATCTAGGAAGACCTGTAACTAGAATGAAGCCGAAGACTCCCACCAAAAATAATAAAAGGTTGAAGCTCAAGACGTCAAAAAAGAAGAAAAATGTGTCACTGAATGAGAGTTCAAGTACAATCGATCTCAATCATGTCCCATTTACTTTAGATCCGGAGCAAACTATATCAGAGAGAGAATCTTCAAGCATTGACATAGAAAAACACTCTGAAGATGGGACTCGCATTATATCAGAGAAGGCAGTGGAGTGTTGCATCACAAAATGTGTTGGTGATTCTGATATGAGAATATATTTTGTGAAGAAGATAAAGAGGACGACAATGGGAAATAAATGGGAACTGAAAGATTATAGTAGAATAATGGAACTAAATCTTCGAAAGATACAAAAGAAAAAAATGATGGGCAGGAGGAGAATGGAGGTAGAGAGGTGGCAGATGATAGCTACCAAGTTTCAGGCAAACTATCTTAAACGGAGATATAACGAAAAGAGAAGAGTTGTCCTCGAAATCAGCCAAAAGGAATTGTGGAACATTTTTGAGGCCGAAAAGCAGTTGTCTCCATGTATTTTATTGAAATTTTTTGAAGGAAATTTTATGAATAAAGAAGACTCGTATTTTTCTTTTCATAAATTTGAACATTGAAGAAAGCTTAACCGGAATAGTAAGCCTACCGGAAAGTGATAGTTTTGAGTTATTCGTCGAATCAATAGGTATGTGGGAGTTATTTTTTATTCATCTTTTAGAAAAATAAGTAAGGGATCGCACTATTTTTTATCTTTCAAGTTCTTTATTGTTTTATAAGCTCAATTATATCTTTGAATTTAATACAGATATATGTGAAGAGAATACAAGTCATGAAAGTAACCATGAAATACTAGTTTGTTAGCAAGAAAATGAGAAACACGGTCATCATGTTGAGCTTGGTATCATAGCTCATGGAAACGGTGAACTCGGTATGGTAGCTACGACAAAAAGAAAAGGAAGGAGACAAGAAAAGCTTGAGAAATTAGAACACGGTGAATTTGCGCATCCATATGGAAGCTTCAATTGCAAAATGGAGTTAAGGAGGGGAAAAAACACAACGCGGAGCATTCTGAATTTTGGGAGAATGGGAGAGAATTTTTTCTTGGTCGGATTGACTTATTTCTGACTAGTATGCGTATAGTTTAAGGTATGTTCTTCACTACGACAATTATTTTATATTCATAATATTTACGTATAAAAATACATTTTTATCATTTGTACTTTTAAATGATAGTTTAGTATTATATACCCATATAAATTCATCAACTTCACTCATATTTGTCTTATTCCAAAAATAAAAAACCCACAGAGCTTGCCCATTTTAGACCTGTAGCCCTCTACAATGTCATCTACAGAATCACCTCCAAATGCATAGCAAATAGACTGAAAAAATGGCTAGAATGGTCTAAAAAATGGCTACAGAATCATTTTCTGCCTCAAATTATATTTTCTAAAGCATATGACAGATTAGAATGGTCTTTTCTGCAAACTATATATGCTCCTTAAATTGGATTTGATGAGAGATGGGTTAAAATGATTATGAGTTGTGTTTGTTCAGTCACTTATGCTATCCTCGTTAATCGTAGAGCTACATGTGTTATTACATCCACCAGAGTCATAAGGCAGAACGATCCTCTATCACCATATTTGTTCATTTTATGTACTGAGGGACACTCTACAGTACTCCTATCACAAGCAGTGAATTCTGGAACATTAAAGGGACAACAATGAGTCCAACTGCTCCTACCCTTCAACACTTATCTTTTGTGGATGATAGTCTCTTATTTGCTATTGCCACTCTTCTATTCATGAACGCAAAATAGTTAGACAACTTCTGTCACACCTCAATTTTCGAAAGATAAATTTCAAAAATTATGGCATGATCTAACTTAAACATAAATATTCAAACCTGTTACAACAACAAAACCAAACAACTAGAACTCAATAGCGGAAAAGTAATATCATACAACTCATCACTGAGTTAAATATCACACTTCCTTATTTACATAAACTTGAAATACAAGAACATGAGAACAATCTCATGAGCTTAATATTATCTACCCGATTAACAAAACTATACAGAGTACAGCAAAAGCCAAATAGAACCCTAGCACTAAGCCAAAACAAATAAACCGAAGTCCTAACATGCAAACCTTGCTCAAAACTTAGCCAAACTATCACTCAACATGATCACCGTAGCAAGGACTAGCTAACCACAGAAAACTAAGGCCACAACTCAGCCGGACGCGCCGCCACAAGCGGCGACGAGTGAGCCCCACGCCACCTCAAAACTTCTGAATTAAGAGAAACTCACAACATGAAACTTATAGATTGAAGTATGGTGAACAACTTTAATACTTGGGGTTTTGACTAATTCGGCTGGAAAACGCCCCGAAACTTCAAAACGGAATCAAAAACAAAAGCTGCAAAACCGGTACCAAAACTTGGTTTTCAGGTCACCAAACACGTATAAACATCACTAGAGGAAGGAAAGGGGCAAGACTCACCTAACTCTCACCCGAAACGCCGCCAAAATCGTCGGTTTTCCAGCTATACCAGTAGCTCCGCCGCTCCGTGGCGGCTTCCAAGCAGTGCGACGGCGGGCGGGACTGCTCCAGAAATGGAGAGGAGGGCCGTGCGGACCGGTTTGGTGGCCGGAGGAGAGAGAAATTGGCTTGGGAAGATGGGAGTGCGGGAGGAGGTCGGGAGAGAGGAGAGAGAATGTGATTTCTACAATTCTAGATTTCCAAAAATAACCCCCCCACATTTTTCTACTTATACTGTTTTCAAACCCGGAAACTAACTTCCTTTGATCATAAATTTCTCATACTACCTCCGTTTTGGGTGTGCCATATGTCTACGAACTTGTATCGACGAACTCTACAACTTTCATGAAGGAAGTTTTCGAAGATAACTTACGAAAAATAAAGTCAACTTTTAAGCCTCTTAAAAGTCAAAGTACTTTAAAAATTACTTTTCAAACTTCAATGTCCCACAGACTAAAGAATTTCCATAAATAATCCTTCATTCAACATGAAAATAGTACAAGAAAAATAATATGAAAATCTAAGGTATTACAACTTCTCACTATTTGTGAAAAGGCTTCTGGACAACAGGTTAAGGCCCTGTTTGTTTAGGCTTATTTCAGCTTTGCTTTTAAGCTGAGCAGAGTTTTGTGTTTGGTTGACCACAAAATGAGGGGCTTTGCTTTTAAGCACCTCTGTTTTCAGTCTAAAAGCCAAAGCCAGCTGATAGGTGCTTCTGAAAGCCTGAAGCGCTTCCAAAGTACTGTGGCGCTGGTTACTGTTTATTAATGAAATTTTCTCAGTCAGGACCGCCCTTCTCGCGTGGTTTGAGATCATCTGCGGGCTGGTGATTTACAGTCTGTACAAGTTGTTTTTCTCCGACGACGACGACGTCTTGGATTTGGAGACCTCTGATTCTACTGCTCTGTTTGCCGTCGCCGACAGGCTCTCCAAGCTCTACGATGGCGCCAAGGTCTACATCGGCCTCCGCATCCCCGACGCTGATACCTCTTCCCCTCAGCCCATCGATTTGGTTCTCCTCAACAAAGGGTCCGTTTCTTCTCTCTTCTTTTCTCCAACTTTCCAATTCAATTCTCTCACTAACATCTATCTATTTTATCAATCAATCAATAATATTACAGGGAGGCAGTGGTGATCGCCGTCAAGAACTTGTCAGGATTCATCTCCGTCAAGCCCGATGGCAGCTGGGTTTCTGAGAGCCTCTCTAAACACAAATCAGACCACCATCCTGATCCTGTCAGTCCCTCTCTTCTTGCTTCAACTAGTTGTATTTCTACTTGTTAATATTGTCTGAGGGTTTATTTGTTGGGCTCGCTGAAGCCGATTGAACTTTCATCTGGATGCAATGCAGAATTATGATATATAATGCAATAGTATACCCAAGCAAATAAAAGACGCCATTGGTTTTTTAAAAAACAAAAACTAAAGTGAAACAGATGAGGGAAGTTATCTCAGTATCACCTAGCATCACTATGATCATCATTAATGTTAGACTCCGTTGGAGGGAAGTCACTTTGGATGAGGCAATGCTTCAACTATTCTTTAATCTTTAAGCCATTCCTTTTCATCCAATTTACAATCACATGGAAAAACACTGTATATCTACTTACGCATCTGGTGCATTCATGTATGGGATTGGGATTTTTTCCCCCTTGGTTCTGTTGGTGCCACATGAGGAAAATTTTGTTTCATGATTGAACTGCAGGTTGGAGCTTAAAGGTAACAAGTATGTTCTTGGAGAATTTCTGGAATTCAAGGGTAAGCAGGAAGATGTTCAGGCTTTGAGACATATTAAAAGATCAAAAATTAGCCGCCTTGTTGTCCAGAAGACGAGCATGCTTGGATTTGGTAATTTCTCGCATTTCTGATTGTTATTTATGCTCAACAATGTGTCTTAAGATATTTGTTCACTTAGTTATCCTTTAATTTTGGCAGCCCCTTCAAGGCTCCAAGTTCTATATGCTCACCGTGATTACCGCAGTGAAGGAACTTCAACTTTTGACTGGAAAGAAGCAAGTGTGAGGTCGAGCACGGAGGTTGTCTTTCAGCTTGACAATTCTTCGAAAGTCCGCAAGTTTAAGCTCTCATCAATTAGTTCTATGTCTCTGAGTGCTTAACGATTTTGCTGCTAGATTGCGATGATGTACATATGGAAATAAGGGATTTAAATTTAAATTTAGGATGATTTAGTTATTCCGAATAAAATTAAACTTGTGCATGTATGGGTGGTGCTATTAACACATTTTTTTTTTGCTATTAACACACCCTGTCATGAACCAAATTTAAGTGGTAAACTTGTAAATAAAATGAATTGTGTGGATAGGAAAATAGATTGTTATATATATATATATATATATATATATATATATATATATAACTAGGGAGCCCTTTCTTCTTATGCTGAACGCGATAGAGATTTTTGCAATTCAGAAAGATTGGATAACATTTCAAGTGGTGACATAGAGATAAATGATGATGAACAAGAAGAATCACATACTCATGGAGTACAAGAAATGAAATTAGTAAGAGATAGGATCGCTCAAAGTTTGATGAGTGCACGTAATATGAATGTTTGAAGGCAATATGAAATTTATGGTGGTTCTTTCGTACCGATGAAAGACAAATTATTATAATTGTATGGAGCTTAATGTAATTCATATACTTATGATAGTGTTTAATATTATTCTCTTGGTAACCATGATTTATAAAACTCCAAGTATAGTCTATAAAATCTATATAGACATAAAATTAAAGAGCAATTATGTTATAATATATTACCAAAAAAATAAGGCAAAAACAAATTTTAATGTTAAACTGGTCATTTACAAGTTTAAAGCTCTTTCGAAAAGTTAGTTTACCAAACAGTTTGCCTATGCTTCTACCATTCACAGCACTTATAAAAAGCCAGTTTACCAAACACTCAGCAGCTTTGCTTGTCAGCTGCTTATTCTCAGAATAAGCCACAGCCAGTTTATTTTGAAAGCCACAGCTGTACCAAACAGGGCCTAATTATCATAAAAATAAAAGCTCAGTTGTTTTCAATAGAAATCTGCCTGACAATCTTTAGCAAATCTAAGCTTCAACCTTATGTGTCAACAGAGTGCAGGAACATGACAAGTACCTCGGCTTACCATTGAGAGCTGATAGATCAAAAGTGGAGAAATTCAATTACATACATGAGAAGGTGTCGAAAAAGTTAGTGAATTGGAAGTCACAAATCCTCAGTTATATATGCAGGCAAAACAATCTTGATTAAAGCAGTGGCTCAAACTGTATTTATGCTATGAGTTTATATCTCCTACCAAAAACATTATGTGATGACATTCACAAGTTATGTGATTCGTTTTTCTGGAGAGATTCAGACAATAAGAACAGATTCATTAGAGGAGTTGGGAGAGATTATATTTAACTAAAAAGGAGGGAGATAAGGGTTTTAAAAACCTCTATGCTTACAATTTGGCTATGCTTGCAAAACAACGTTCAGCCTAAGCATAAGAGGTAGTCTTATTACTTAGTTCTTAATTTTATTAGATGTACATCAATTGAGGTCTTATGCAACTAATATTTTGTTCCGAAAAATTAGGTAGTAAATTTTTTTCTTTTCGTATATATATAAAAAAAGAAAAAATTGTTTACTTTTGTACCGGAGTCTTAATGAGCTTATGTAAACATTGAAGGTACCTGTCATGAAGTCATGATGCATGTAGTCTCCCTTAACATACTTTGTGGAGGACGACATATGATATAAATTAAGTGCCTTATGGCCGTTGTTTAAGCAATAAATTTTCTTTGTATTTAAAATATATATATATATATATATATATTGATTTAATTAAAGCTGAAAATTAAGCATCTTACTAATAAACAACATCATAAACTCAAGACGGTAAAAGAAAAAAAATTCAAATTCATTAAGCTCATTAAGAAATGGCATGATTGTTGCAACAATAGACGAAATAAAATTAAAAGAAATCTCACACACTTGACCTTTATTTATGATTAGAAGAAAATTCATTAATCAATAAGATTACAATGACGGAAATGACTCTGTGAAATCTCAAATACTTCAACTGACATGGAGAAGGGGATCTACATAACCCAAGACAACCAAACTCTCACACACTTGACCTCTTAAATGTTCTCATCAACCTAAATTGAAAACATGCGAATCCAGTATCCCAAAATAAGCCAATTTTATCACCCTCATGGAGAGATAGGTCCATCATTATATTCTTGCATCCTAGAACAAATGAATCATCATTAATCACTTTTAGAAAATATATTCCATCACCTTTGTACATCTTCCAAGATTTTTGGTATTAGTGACATCGAGTACATCAACATGTATTGTTTTACCTGCCGCTACGAAATTAGTTGTGTCCAATGACCAATACTGGAAGATGTGATTTAAAGTGTCATTTGCTGACAAAAGAATGATACCCTTCTCAATCTCCAAGGATGTTACAACATTTTCGATTTGCCATGGGTAATTAGGGTCTTTTAGTGACAGATTCAGAGAAAATGGTCTGATTTCCACCACAGAACAACATGATTTCTTATTTGAATTCGCACCCGATTCCGCGTCCAACTCTTCAGCTTTTGTGGGATAAAATTGTAGTAGATAGAAAGCTTTCCTCATAGCATAATCCATAAGACTGGAAAAGATTTTATTTTGGGGTACGCTATAGACTTCGAAGGCTAAGGTTTTAGCTTGCATTTTATACCGAATGATAACACATCTTCGGACAATGAAATCTAATAGATATGTTTTTGAAATACGAATTATGCAAATAAAATTTGTTTTGAATGAAGTAATGAAACTTCCTTCTAAAGCTATAACTTCCTCTTAAGCTATAGTTGAAAATATGCTATAAATCTTGAATTAAAAGGTCAATCGTGTAGAAAAAACAAACATAGTAAAAAATTAGATAATAGGTCGAAGGCATCAGCCTTGTTTATAACAATAAATAACATTTTGATATTTTATGGTCAAAATATCTTAGTAAACACTAATATCTAGCATTTACTTACATAAACGTCAAATGTTAAATATTAGTGTCTTAGTTTCACCTCAAACCAGTCACACATGTTTTTTCCTAACTTACCATATATGTAAGATGCACTTACGCTATATGGTATATCAAATATACAAGGGATATTATTTCGGTCAAATTAATTAAATAAAGTTTTTTTTTTCATCAAATAAAAAACTAATATGCTACAATATGGGTCTATTATAAGTCAAACTTACGACTTCTCATAATCTCACTTACAAGAAAAAACTTATGCCACTAATCAAAACAGTACTGGGCAAATAATTAAAGTTTTTGTTTGTTGAAAATTTTGAGTCGAGCAAATTTTAATAATATATATAAAATTGTAGAATCACATACAAATGCAAGTAATAAAGCTTTAAGATAACAATATGTGGTTTGAATTTGTTTTTTCTACACCCTCGTTTTATATCGTCAATTGTATCCGAAACACTGGCAAGACCAGAAGTTGATTCACCCAGGGTCCGCACAACCCAACAAGCATCGCAGCCGTTGTGCTAGCCACATTTGTGATTAAGTAAATAATACTAAAGCAACTCAACGCTCAAACCTAATAGTAAATTATTGAACCACTTTGCATGTTATGGTTTATAAGTGGTTTGATTTAAAAAGCTAGTAAAACACAATCGTATTTGAGAAATTAGAGTTTACGATGTTATATGCCCGTACCAGTTCAACTCTTGCGTGCTTGTCGTTCTTCGTCGACTTTCGTTTTCTGCGGCTCCGTCTGACGGCGGGCTCTCTCGGCCTTCGTCGTCGGACAGTTGGCTTCTGTTGTCAACCCATAATGGACGACCCTAGGGGGAACGAGATGCAACCACGGTGGAGACGCTTCCAACCGCTATGTGGAATCCCAACAACGGAGCAGGGCCGGTTCTTGCTGTCGTTGCAGCTTCATTATTGACGTTCTTGTGTGCTCCAGCCATTCTTTCCCGTGCTGTTGCGTTGGCATGCGTCGACGGTGGAGAGCATAAGGTGGAGGCGATTGAAGTCTCTGGATTATGGGCTGGGTCATGGGCTTTTTCACCCTTGGTCTTCTGCTAGTGGGCTGACTCAAGTAGGTTTCTATATTTTATAGATTTTTCTCTTTTATGTAGGTTTTTATTTCCAATAAGACCCTATTGATCTTAGGTAGGAATAAGTGGGTTATATCCCGGCTTGCACTCTCTTAGTGCCTTGGCTGGTCTTACGGGGTGGCAATTGTTGGCTAGATGGGGGGTGGGCGAAGTGTTGTCGGTGTATATTCCAACAAGAAGCATGGTGAAAAGACAACTTGTTGGTACAAGAATTGTTGGCTATCCCTTTATGATCAAAACACAAGGATACATGCTACATGTTGTAGCCTGGTAGCAAGGACTACTCAAGTGAAGAATGAAGAACCTGACAGATTTCATGTGCATCAGTTAGTTCATGCATGTGCATCACATTCATTCACTAAGGATGGCAGCCGTGCTTGTCATCCCGATTACACGGATACCCCTGCTGTATCTGTTCTATCTACTGGGTCTGACCATGTGCATATTCAAATGTGTTTGCTTTAGTTTCTAAGTGTTTGAATTTCAAATACATTTTAGCAAAACATTAGTCTATTCGTACTTGAGCTCCAAGTTAGTCTAGGGTGGTGTGGCAAACCAACCCGTGACCACATAACTTGAGCCTTTGGGAACCAGCTGGGTTTTGTGACTCAAAAAACCAAGTTGACAGCTGCCTATGTGTTGCCCACCCAAGCTATCAGCTGTCCTAAGTGTCCTCTTAGGAAAAGTGGTTTTGTAGTCTTTATGCTTGACCAAATCTGGTCTAGTTTTCCCAAAACCTTTTGTCTTATCCTTTTGGCTTTAGTCTTTCCTAGGAAAGTCTATTCTCAGCTTTTGTCTTGTGAGTGGAGGGATCCCTAGGGTACTATCCGTCCTAGTCTCCAGAAAAGCAGCTTAAGTCCAAAAGAATCTTGTTGATGTGGCAAACGTATTTGCTTCCTCATAGCTGTGCACTTTGCCTATAAATAGAGAGCAAGACCTCTCTTGCTCCTTGGTTGTTGAAAATTGTCATTTGCATTTTCTCCCTTTGAGTCTTAGCTTTATTGCTTCTTTGCTCCTTTGCTCTAAGTATTCCTTGTTGATTATAAATCTTAGAGCTGAGCATCAAAACATTTTCAAAACCCATTTCATTGTTCATTGTTCATGCATACCTTGAGAGTGTCTAGGTGATGCAACCGGGAGAAGTCTTCATAAAGAATTAGCAAAGGTGTTAGCTAAGTTCGTGTGAAGCAAGGTGTAAGCTGTCCTTGAGAATTAGCTAAAGGTGTTAGTTGAATTCTGCATAGAAGCTTAGATTCTAGCTATGTGTAAAACACTTAAGTGACAAGAGAGCAAGTTCAGTTGTGTGCTAGTAGTTAGACTAGGTGATAAGACGTATTTGCACACGCATCAATTAACCCTGTCAACAAATCAGTTATAGTATAAAGCAAGCAGGGATCGTTCTAAACCGGGGATCCAACTACAGGGTAGATCCATCTAATCTAATATAAGTGTCAAAATAAGCACATAGGTTTAAAAGTTTTAATGATTTTGGAATAGACAATGAAAATAAATCCTAAATTACTTCTATACATATATACATGTGATCAACCAACAATCATGCAAACTCAACCAAACAACCATGCAAGAATAAAGAAGACAATTTCTAATCTCATTTAAGTCTACACCGTGAGCAAATATACAACCTAAATTTGATATGCACATAAGTTCCTACGGGGTTCCTATGACATAGACCAACTTATAATTAGACTACGGGTTTCATTCAACATCGCGACACAACAAGCTCGGCTACGTGCTCTACTTATAGGTCACACACATAAACTAATCATGCAATTACGTATCACATAAAGAATTGATGTGTTTAAGTACTAGTCCTAAATCAAACATAGGTAGAAAATCGGTGAAATAACAAAGACAATGCAACCTATCAACTACGTGTATCAAAGTCGAACTTTGGATGATTAACACATGCAATATCAACTACTTGTATCAACTACACATGATAATGGAAGAATGCACCGAAAATCTTAAAGTATTTAAACATAAAACTCACGGCATAAAACCTAAAATCATAGATTAAAAACTGAAAACTTAAATTCAAAACATGGTTCAAAAGTTGTTCTATCTCATAGACAAGAATCGAAACATACTTAAGCAAAAACCTAAAACAACATAAAACAAGAACAAACACATACTAATCCGAAAGTAGAAGATGAATACACTCTCAGAATGTCCCTACGTGTTCTACTCTTTGAGTGCGCGGAGTCCTAGGCTACGTGCTTTGGACGAGTGCTGAAGGTGGGATCGGATTGTAGTGTTTGGATGTTGATGGAGTTTCGGCAAAGGCTTTGGTATTATTTGCACGGGTTGATGATGATCTTCTGTCCTTGGAGTCGTGCTTTATATAGAGGAAAAACCCTAGAAGAGTCGGCCACAAAGCCTAAACCAAGTTGGTTTAGGATTCCTAGTTCTTCTCAATTTCGGCAGAATGACCTCCGTCTGATGATTTCGTCATAACTTCTTCTAGAAAATAGATATTGAGGTGATTCCAATTGATTTGGAAACTATATTCCCGTAGCTTTCTATCCATATCTGGCACGTTTTCTGATTCATTGTGAGCTGTCCTGGAGAGTCCATTGAAGTTGACAGATGTGCACAGGAATTCTCCCGATTTCATCCGGATTTGCAAGGCTCGGATATTCTTTAAATTCTCCCGAATTTAGATCTTCTTCTCCATATTGGACTTGGTTTGGACCTCTCCTTCATGGACTAGGCTTCAAGGAAAGATTGAATCTTGATCCAGACAGGAATCCTGAGTAAACAAGGATTTCCAACACTTAGCACAATTTCAACACCAAATTCTTCAATTTCGAAATTATTATGTATTTTAACACTAAAAACTACATATTTCTAAATTAAGCAATTACTCTACACTAAACACAAATATAAAGCTAAAACAACTAAATAGGAGTTAACAAAGGGTAAATAAAGGGTATAAACATATTAAAAACGTCACACTTTGTGCTCCTATCTCCCAAGATGATGGGAGACAATGGACAATGGTCGAAGAGGGTTGGAAACACCCTATGAAACCCATGAATGAGGGTTCTGCTGTATTAATGCAGAAACCCAAATCTGGATGGGATGATATTGAAAAAGGTGATTTTAGGATGAACACCAAACCTCTCAACAGCTTGTTTTCTGCACTATCTGAAAAAGAGCGGAGAATGATCATCACTTGTCCTACCGCTAAGAATGCTTGGGATACTTTAGCCACTACCTATGAGGGTAACACTAGGGTAAAGGCTCAGAAACTTCAGAGCCTGTTCCTTGAGTTTGAGGAAATGTCTATGCGTGAGGATGAGAGTATAGATGAGTTTCATGGTCGCCTTCTTAGTATCACGAACCAGTGTCAAGGATTGGAAGACCCCATTCCCTCCCATAGGATTGTCAAAAAATTCCTTCGTGCTCTTCCGTCTAGTTATGAGGCTAAGCAAATTGCCATAGAGGAAGCCCAGAATCTAGACACCTATTCCTTAGATGAGTTGGTAGGAAACTTGAAAGTTTTCGAGTCTAAGAGAAAGAAGTCTAGGAAGGAAAAGACCATAGCCTTATCCACTGTCAATGAGGTAGATGAGAAAGAAAAGGAACCGGAAGTTCTTGAGGATAGTTTGGATGAGATTGCCTACCTAACTAAACAGTTCGATAAGTTTCTTAGGAAGAGAAAGTCTTTCCCTGTTGGTCGTTATCCCTCCCGAGGATCAGCTTCTAGGAATCCTAAACCTAGTGATACCACAGGCGATAGGACTCCCAAGCCTAAAACTTTTCAGAAAAGTGATAAGTGCTATGAGTGTGGTGGTGTCGGACATAGATCTGTTGAATGTCCAAGTAGGAAGAATAAATCCCACAAAGCTTTTAAGGTATCTTGGAGTGATAGTGATTCCGAGCAATTCTTCGATCATGATGATGAGAATATAGCTCTTGTTGCCTCTATTAAGTTAGATGAGTTCCTTGAGGATGTTGACTGTGATATCTCCATGCACAATAAGTGTTCTAGGTTAGTGTCTGCCTCTAAGTCCATGCTTGCAAAAATTGAAGCTCTCTCTAATGAGCTTTCAGAATGCAAGGAGACCAATGAAGGGATGCATGAGAAGTTGCTATCCCTGAAGTCAAAATGGAAGACAGAAAAGGTCTGTCTAGAGGACCAAGTGTTGTCTTTGCAAACTAGTCTAGATTCTCAGACCAAACTAGTTTCTACTCTAACCTCTGAGAAGTCAGATCTTGAGAAAGCCCTAATTGATTCACGTCAACAATTTGAGAAGTTCTCTTTTGGGTCCGAAAAGCTGACTAAGATTTGTGGTTTGGGTAAGTCCGATAGGGACAAGTCTGGTCTAGGGTTTGTATCTGGAAGTTGCTCTAGTCAGGGTAACAAGACCGTGTTTGTCAAGAGCAAAGAGTCCTTGAATCCAACTTCCTTAGAGCCTACTAGGTCACAACGTTTTGTTCCCACTTGTCATTATTGTGGAGTAACTGGACACATCCGTCCTCGTTGTAGAAAGCTTAGATTCAGTCAGCAAAACTCTAGGAAGTCACAGAAGAAGGAGAGTATCACTACTTTTCAGTCAACCCTTGAGGACTCCCTTAAGGAGCTATCTAGGATAGCACAGAGTCTTGTCATCCCAAAGCCAAAAATCTCAGCTAGGAATCCTCCTGCTAGGAGAAGAGCCAACCCTAAGGTAGGAAAGGCTAGGAGAACTTTTGAGACAAATTCTCTTGATAAACATGTTCGAG
Organism: Fragaria x ananassa; assembly: GCA_034370585.1. Taxonomy (NCBI): domain Eukaryota; kingdom Viridiplantae; phylum Streptophyta; class Magnoliopsida; order Rosales; family Rosaceae; genus Fragaria; species Fragaria x ananassa. The sequence continues at coordinate 8,824,777 of CP139750.1, read as the reverse complement.
ACCATGATTTTGATGATGACGATCTGTCATGTTTTGTTACAAGGGTCAGCTTCCATCCTAAGCCTCAGGATAGGATAGTAGCCATCTGCAATGTCGCCCTTACTGCTCTTTCAACTAGGAAGCCCGACTCTTGGTATGTTGATAGTGGTTGTTCTAGGCACATGACTGGAGACCGAAAGTGGTTATCATCCATGGATGAGACATATCCATCAGGCAGTGTTGTGTTTGGGGATGGTGCCAAGACTAAGATCATAGGCAAAGGGACAGTTAGTACTCCTGGTCTCCCATGTCTGAAGAATGTTCTTCTTATCAGAGGTCTAGAAGTCAGTCTGTTGAGTGTCAGTCAGATTGTGGATGAACATGACTCTGTCACTTTTGACAAGTCAAGATGTCTCATCTTAGATGGGAAAGGTAGGAGTATCATGAGAGGTGATAGGACTAGAGATCAATGTTATTGTATCTCTGCCCATGAGAAGTTCACTCCCCAAATCTGTTTTCGATCTCAAGTTGCCGAGGACCTTCTTGATCTATGGCATAGACGTATGTGTCATCTCAACCATCAAGACATTGTCAAGCTCTCTGCAAAATCCGGGGTAAGAGGACTACCTAAGCTCACAGGTAAGTCCCCAGGTATGTGTGGGGATTGCAAGATGGGTAAGCTAACCCGTACCTCTCATCCTTCACTTTCTGCTAAACCTACTTCCAAAGTTTTACAATTAGTGCATCTTGATTTAGTAGGTCCCATTGACACCGAAAGTGTTGGTGGTAGGAAGTATGTGCTTGTTATTGTTGATGATTTCTCTAGGTTTACTTGGGTAAAGTTTTTGGCAAGTAAAGATGAAACTTTTGAGAAATATTTTAGCTTTGCAAAACAAGTCACAAATGAGAAGTCACATGAGAGGTTGCATATTGTTAGAATCAGATCCGATCATGGCACTGAATTTGAAAATGCCAATTTTGCTGATTATTGTGATGAATATGGTGTGCACCATGAGTTCTCTGCTCCTATCACTCCCCAACACAATGGGATAGTTGAAAGGAAGAATAGAGCATTGGTTGAAATGGGTAGAGTAATGCTAAACTCAGCTGAACTCGCTCACTCTTTTTGGGCTGAGGCTGTTAACAATGCTTGTTACACTTTGAATAAGGTTATCTTTAGGCCTGGAACCTTCAAGACTCCTTACGAGTTATGGAAAGGAAGGATACCTAATATATCACATCTCAAGGTGTTTGGGAGTCCTTGTTACATTTATAAGGATAGAGAATATCTGACCAAATTTGATGCTAAATGTGACAAAGGTATTTTTCTTTGTTATGCCTTGAACAGTCGTGCTTATCGTGTGTACAACAAAATATCTTGCAAAATTATGGAAACCATAAATGTTGCTATTGATGATTCCCTTGTTTGCTGTCACGGTTCTCCTCATGTTCCTATGCAGGAACAAGAGCCAACTCAGAGCCTAGCTCTCAAAGACAAACCTTCCACATCTGAAGTGGAAGAAGAGGTAAGTGACCTTGATCTTCCGGCTGAGATCCTCACTGATGGGATAGATGCAACCTTAGCTATCCAGAAGCCTCACAGAACTGGTAAGCGCCAAGTTCAGAAAGATCACAATTCCTCCGACATCATTGGTAAGCTTGATGAGCCAAGAAAGATAAGGGGTAAGTCTGCTCAGTTGGTAAGCAACTTTACTGTGCTTAGAAGTTTTCTAGCTCTTTTCAAAAGTGAGATCAATGAGATCACTTGTTATGGTTTTGTGTCCATTATTGAGCCGAAGAATGTGAAAGAGGCCTTGTTAGATGTTGAGTGGATAGGTGCTATGCAAGAAGAGCTTAATCAATTTGAGAGGAGTAGAGTGTGGCATTTAGTTCCTAGGCCAAGTGATAAGAATGTCATAGGAACCAAATGGGTGTTCAAGAATAAGTCTGATGAGAACGGAGTGATAACCCGTAACAAAGCCCGATTGGTTGTGCAGGGTTATTCCCAAATTGAGGGGTTAGATTTTGATGAAACCTTTGCCCATGTTGCTAGGTTAGAATCTGTGCGTCTCCTTCTAGCCATAGCATGTCATTTGAAATTCACTCTATATCAAACGGATGTGAAGAGTGCCTTTCTGAATGGTATCCTCAAGGAGGAAGTCTATGTGGCACAACCCCCAGGATTTCAGAGTGTCAGCCATCCCAACCATGTGTATAGGTTAGATAAGGCCCTCTATGGTCTTAAGCAAGCCCCTAGGGCTTGGTATGAGAGACTCTCTACACATTTGACTGAGAACGGGTATGTGAGAGGTTCTATTGACAAGACTATGTTTGTCAAGTGTACCTCTAAGGACATTATCATTGCCCAAGTGTATGTGGATGACATTGTGTTTGGATCCACATCCGAGACCCTAGTGAAAGAATTTACCACTCTCATGACTAAGGAGTTTGAAATGAGTTTGTGTGGTAAGCTTAGTTATTTCCTAGGTTTGCAAGTGTCTCAAGGTAAGGATGGATTATTCATCTCTCAATCGAAGTATGCCAAGGAACTTATCAAGAAGTTCGGGATGGAAACCTCCACGGCTGTCCAAAATCCGATGGGGACAAGTTGAAAAATCAGTGCTGATCTTGAAGGGATAGATGCTGATCCAACTCTCTACAGGAGTATGATTGGTAGCCTGCTATATCTCACGGCCAGCAGGCCAGACATTGCTTTCAGCGTTGGGGTGTGCGCTAGGTATCAAGCCAACCCCAAGGAGTCTCATGTTAAGGCGGTAAAACGTATCATTAAATATATCAAGTATACTTCTGATTATGGAATCAGGTATACTTTTGATACTAACATTGAGATTGCAGGATACTCGAACTCCGATTGGGCCGGGGATGCTAATGACCGGAAAAGCACTTCCGGGGGCTGTTTCTTTGTTGGGAACAACTTGGTATCGTGGCACAGCAAGAAACAGAACTGTGTTTCGTTGTCCACCGCTCAGGCCGAATACATTGCAGCCGGCAGTTGTTGCACTCAGCTGCTTTGGATGAAGCAAATGCTCTCTGACTACGGATTCAAGCAAGGTATGCTATCCTTATTCTGTGATAATACCTCTGCCATCAATATCTCTAAGAATCCTGTGTTGCATTCTAGGACAAAGCATATAGAAATAAGGTATCATTTCATAAGGAACCTAGTTGAAGAGAAACTGCTTGAATTGTCTTTCATTCCAACTGAGCAACAACTAGCCGATTTGTTCACAAAACCACTTGACAATGCTCGTTTCACCAGCCTTCGTCAGGCCGTTGGTGTGGGTAACAATGATTGATTTTTCTCCCATGTACCTAAGTATGTAGTGTAGGGTTTATTGTTCCATGGAAAATCAAAAAAAAAATTATAATTGTTGTTGTGGTTCTTATGGTCTCCTCGAGATTAGGATGCCTAAGCTTGTTGATATCCCAGGATATGTTTTGGTTGATCTTAACCTAAGGATGTGTCTAGGGTTTTCATTAGCTTCCCTTACTCTAATCTTTGCATGACTATGTGTTTCTACACTCTCTTCTGTGGTCTAGTTATTATGACAAATAGAAGAACTATATGTCTCACTTTAAGCTTCTCTAAGTGGTGCGCAATATTGTGAGCTATATACTTGAGATAAGTAAGTGCAGTGAAGTTATTCCAAGCTAGTCTCAAAGTATACATTCCTTGGTCGTGACAAACGATATAAGGGTGGGAAAAAACGAGACTAGTTTGAGGTTGAAGTTGGTTGATAAAAATATTCTTTACCAAACTAATCTCAAAGTACACATTCCTTGGTCGTGACAAACGATATAAGGGTGGGCAGAAATGAGGTTGGTTTGACGTCTTTGAAGGAAGGTTGGAACTTCACTAATATAACAAACTGTGTAAGCTAGCCAGTTCTCACATCTGTGAGGATTGCTGAGTTATGATCTATCCTTCTATGGGTTTGGAAAACAGTCCTTGACGTGTCCTTGTTACACGTGTTGCCCTAAAATCAACTGGTTTGGGAGTCAACGACAATGTTTTCTCGTTATATAAACCTATGAGGACGACCTTTCAACTAGGCCTTCAAAATGAAAATAAATAACAGTGCTGAAAATGTTCTCTAGAGATATAAGGAGGGAAAAGACCTCTGGTCTCAGGTTCTTTGGGATATCTCACTGCTTATCTCAGTTGATGTAATCATATGCTCCATTGAGATTGCTTTTCACACACACACTCCTTCTGATATATGTCATGATATATGGACCATGTAATTTTGTTAGTCATATGGTCATGTGTAGTATTGTGTGAGTAGGTGAGGTTAATAGAAACCCTAGTGTCCATGCTTTGTGTGTTTATGCACCACATATCCTAAAACATTGGGATTCGTTCTTTCTCTATTTTTGCTCAAGGTGTTAAATTTGTTAGTTTCTTTTTCAAATTTATGCACTTTCTAAGGGGGAGTAAAATCAAAAATTGGGACACTCACGGGTTTACACTGTTTAAGCCTTTTTGTTGCTTGTGTTGGTATGTGAACCTTGCTTTTGCTAGGATGGCAGTTGCCTTTTGTATCTCTTATGTTGTTTGCAGTCCTAGGATTTTTTGAGTTTCTATGAGGACTTCTAGGCTTATAAGAGGGCTTTGCTTTCGGTTCTGAGATGGGCTAGGCCTATTCTCTCATAGACTCTTGTGAGGGTCAGCTTTTGAGAAAAAGAGGGGGAGACTTCCCACAGCCGTTGTGGGTTTGCAATTCTCAAGACGGTTACGTCTAATCATGGCTGCTTTTTGCATGCCTATTAAAAACTAGTTTCTCCTTCCACTCCTTCATCTTCTTCACCAGTCACTTCGCTTCCTCATCTCTCTCTCACCAATTCTCATCTCTATTTCTTCATCCTCATTCCTCTCATTTCTTCTCCTCCATTCCCATGGCTGAACCAAACCAAAACTCTGCTGCAAAAGAAACCGGGTCAGTGACCTCTCCAATGGTTTCTTCTTCGCTCCGAGCGAATTCTGATCCCCTGCTTACTGCTTCTCAAGTGTTGAGAGCCTTCTCCTCCTCTCCGAGTTCTACTCCCATCTCCTCCGCTGTCGCTACTCCATCCCTTGTCCCTGTACAAGTGGATTCCACTATCGTTGCACCTCATCCATCCCCCAAAGAGGTTGAAGCCTCCATTGCTGCAACACTGAATGAAATTAGGAAGAGAAAGGGCACCATTCATGCTGGGTCTGCTCGGGCCAAGAAGATCAAGCCTTCTGGCAAGGGTCGCACTCAAGGGATACTCGATGCCCTTGCATCCCGATCCCAGGGATTTGCCAAGTCTGGACCTTCCTCCACCGGCGCCGCCCTCAAATCTGCCAAGGATCCACTTCCCAAGGTTGGAAAACAGCCCAAATTTCCAATTCTTGATGACGATGATGAAGAAGAAGAGCCTATGGAGCTCTCTGGTTCCTCCAGTTCTGATCCGGAATTTCGCGCTCCTCGCCGTCGTATCACCAGGAACTCTGGCAAGCCAATCGCCGGCTCTTCTAAGTCTGGATCGAAGGATTCCTCTGGACCTTCCAAACCTTCCAAAGCCAAGCCTATTGGAGCCCAGGATGGGAGACCCTCGCTGCCTCTTAAGAAAAGGATGTTTGAGGTAACTGATATCCCCTCTGAATCCCATTTCCGTTCCAATAAAGCCATGTCCGTCTTCTCTTCTGTCACTATCAGTAGACCCATTATCTATGAGAAGCCATTTGATTTTACAAACATTCCTCCAGCAGTTAAGCTTTTTGTTGATAGGCTAGGGTGGGTCAAAGCTTTGGAGTCATTTCCTAGGGTCAACATCTCTTTAGTTCAGGAATTCTATGCTAACTTCCCTGAGAATGTCCCTTCTGAGATTAAGCTTAGGTCAAATGATCCTATTATGGTTTGGGTGAGGGGAGTGGAAGTTGATATCCGGCCAGCTAGGATACGTGAGGTCTTGTCCCTCCCGATTACTGAGAAGCATACCATGACTAAGGTTTTTCAATACAGGGATTCAACAACCATAGATCACCTTGCCTCTCTCATGTACTTCCCTCCTCCTACTGAGCCACTCTCAGATCCTTTTCTATCCAGTAGCCTCATGCCTGAGTGGTACAAGTTTATGACCTTTGTAGCTAGGTCTCTTCTCACTCCCACAACCCAAACCAGCAAGATCACTCACCTGCAAGCTGTTTTGATTGCCTATTTCTGTGACAAAACCAAACCTCTCCTTCCAGCTGAGTACTATATCTTTCAGGCTATCAGACACGCAGCTATCCCTCAGCGTCTCTCTGTCTCCAGTTCCATTGTTTTTCCGGATGTGATCACTCTTCTCTGCATCAAGAGCAATGTTCCATTCCACGGAGATGATGTTCTTGCTCTGCCTGTCAACCCTGTTGACCGTGTCACAATTGCCAAATCCGCTGCTCAGTCCGGGTTATATGTTGAGTCTTTGGAGCAGACCTTGCTGAAAAAGGAGATCAAGCTCATTGTGGACAAGGCAATGCAGGAGGCCGTCATTGGTTTTAGGGACTATGTTGGACGTCAGTTCTACAACTTCAAGAAGGAGTTGCCTGCGATCTTAAGGGAGTTTGAGCGTTGCAGAGATGAGGATGCCTCTGGTTCTTCCACTGCTTCTTCTCAGGATCCGCATGCCTCCTCTAATCCTGATGATAAGGAGAGTGAAAGTGATGATGATGTGATCCGCAGGGAGTCCAGTGATGATGAGAATGCTTCTACTTAGGTTTTCTGTTGTGGTTTTCTGCATTAATGTTGTTTTATCCATTCTCGGATGTAGGTTGTTTTTATGTTGAACATCGGTTTCTCTGTTTCCCTTTGGCATTCACTGCCAAAAAGGGGGAGAACTAGTTGTAGGGCTTATGTTGTCAAAACTCTGAATTATTTATGAATGCTGTGTGGTTAATTTCTTGACTTATGTTGTTTGCTGGTTATGCTATTCTGTTGGTTATGATGCATGATGGTCTTGGTATCCCACAGCTTGTGTTTCATAAGAGTTTTTGGCCCTTCATACCTTCACTTGTTCTTGAGATGTTTGTGCAGGTGTTTAGTCTATTCTTGTGTTTAGAACCAGCACAACCTTTGAAGGTGTGTTTTGATCAGGAATGCCAAAGGGGGAGATTGTTGGTACAAGAATTGTTGGCTATCCCTTTATGATCAAAACACAAGGATACATGCTACATGTTGTAGCCTGGTAGCAAGGACTACTCAAGTGAAGAATGAAGAACCTGACAGATTTCATGTGCATCAGTTAGTTCATGCATGTGCATCACATTCATTCACTAAGGATGGCAGCCGTGCTTGCCATCCTGATTACACGGATACCCCTGCTGTATCTGTTCTATCTACTGGGTCTGACCATGTGCATCTTCAAATGTGTTTGCTTCAGTTTCTAAGTGTTTGAATTTCAAATACCTTTTAGCAAAACATTAGTCTATTCGTACTTGAGCTCCAAGTTAGTCTAGGGTGGTGTGGCAAACCAACCCGTGACCACATAACTTGAGCCTTTGGGAACCAGCTGGGTTTTGTGACTCAAAAAACCAAGTTGACAGCTGCCTATGTGTTGCCCGCCCAAGCTATCAGCTGTCCTAAGTGTCCTCTTAGGAAAAGTGGTTTTGTAGAGTCTTTATGCTTGACCAAATCTGGTCTAGTTTTCCCAAAACATTTTGTCTTATCCTTTTGGCTTTAGTCTTTCCTAGGAAAGTCTATTCTCAGCTTTTGTCTTGTGAGTGGAGGGATCCCTAGGGTACTATCTGTCCTAGTCTCCAGAAAAGCAGCTTAAGTCCAAAAGAATCTTGTTGATGTGGCAAACGTGATTGCTTCCTCATAGCTGTGCACTTTGCCTATAAATAGAGAGCAAGACCTCTCTTGCTCCTTGGTTGTTGAAAATTGTCATTTGCATTTTCTCCCTTTGAGTCTTAGCTTTATTGCTTCTTTGCTCCTTTGCTCTAAGTCTTCCTTGTTGATTATAAATCTTAGAGCTGAGCATCAAAACACTTTCAAAACTCATTTCATTGTTCATTGTTCATGCATACCTTGAGAGTGTCTAGGTGATGTAACCCGGAGAAGTCTTCATAAAGAATTAGCAAAGGTGTTAGCTAAGTTCGTGTGAAGCAAGGTGTAAGCTGTCCTTGAGAATTAGCTAAAGGTGTTAGTTGAATTCTGCATAGAAGCTTAGATTCTAGCTATGTGTAAAACACTTGAGTGACAAGAGAGCAAGTTCAGTTGTGTGCTAGTAGTTAGACTAGGCAGGATGGCTAGGTGTTGTGCCATCCTCTGAGTTGTGAGTCTTGTAAGAAGTGTCTTTACAATAGTGGAATAGTTTGTCTCTCAAGAGTTAGAGGCACGCAGTTTTTCTCCCTGGTTGCAGGGTTTCTGCGTATAAAAAAACGTACTGGTGTTATATTTTTTACTTTCGGTACTTGCCTTTTTATTTACACAACTTAGTCTCACAGCAAACATGATAGCACAATCTTTGCTATCCTTGTGCGCGGGATAAAGCAAAAAAGTTGTCGGGGCCTATTCACCCCCCTCTAAGACCTTCACAACTTGTATTTGTATACTGATGCTCTTCGTGAGTTTAACTTTTTCGGTATTTCACCACTATAAAGCAAGGATGCGTTTTCGAATACATTTCTCCTGAGGCGTGAGGCTCGGCGCACCGCCTTCTTTTAAAATCAAAAAATAGAAGATGAAAAAATCACTGTAAAGTTGAAAACTGAACACGGTAAAGACGACTAGAGTTGAAAATTTACGCTCCTTGTTTTGGTGTAAAAGGCTCTTCAAACTAATTTCACGCGGTCCGTCTCCGTCTCTGGAAACAGATCATAGTATAAATACGCACCCAAACCGAAATCAGCGAGGAGAAAACAAAGCAGCGAATTTAATTTCCAAACGAGGCTCCGAGATCTCGATCTGTCCGATTCATCTCCGGCGAGATCTCGACCTAGATCCATGGCTCCCGTCTCCGCTCTCGCCAAGTACAAGCTCGTCTTCCTCGGCGACCAGTCCGTCGGCAAAACCAGCATCATCACTCGCTTCATGTACGACAAGTTCGACAACACCTATCAGGTATTCTAACTCTCTTCTCTGATCTTCAGCTTTCGCTTGCCTTTTTGAACTTTCTGAAGAACGATGATCCAAACTTTAGGAAGAAACTGGAAATCTGGTGCTGTTTTGAAATTGAATTGGTGTATGGTAGTGTTTAGACACCGGAAATTTGTTGAAGTTTAGTAGGAAATGAGAGTTGTGTAGATGATAGATGATAAAAGAGGCGATCTAGTCCTTAAGATTTTAGCATGTGAGAAGAAAGTGCAGCGTTTTCGTTAGCATTAGAAGGCATTAAACAGTAGGAAAAGCTTTAAACAAAAATTCGATTGTAAAGCGAAACAATCAATTGATCATGGTATTACTCTCCCCTGAGTCGGTGAGACTCGGACTGAATCTTGTTTGAAATGGGGTTGGAGAGAGTGGGAGTGTCACCTTCCCTAACTTAGGGATCCTTGAAGAAGGATCCATGTTCAAGCTAACGGTGAGAGTTTATGGAAACTTTGTGGGAAGGAACTTCTTATTTACAGATGTGTAGAGAAAATGCATACAAATGAGTGATCTGGTAAGGACCTAGGTTATAGATATATACACGCCTAAATTCTGAGAGCAAGACCTTAAATAAGATTTTTTTTTTTCTTATGTATGGTCGATGACATGCATACAAAGCATGCCAGTAATTTAAATCTGAGAATGGGTAAAAGGGTGTCCTTATTTAAAATATACATATACAGTTCTAAACTACCATTCATTCAGTTCATATTGGTGCTACTCTACATATGTCTATTCCCAACACTTAGCCTATGCTTTAAAGTTAATAGTTCAAGTTTTCTTTCTAGTAATTATATGGTTCTTTGTGGCAATCAGGCTACCATCGGCATTGATTTTCTGTCAAAGACAATGTACCTTGAAGATCGAACTGTTCGATTGCAGCTCTGGTCAGTCTTTACCCTTTTCTGTGTAATTACTAATTACCATATGTAGTTAGTACTCTTGATGGCATGTCGCCTACTTTTTATCATATAGAGTTATAGTTCTTATTTTCATAAGCTTCTTCTCGCATTTTCATTCTGTCATGTGAAATTAATTTGTGAGAACTTAATGACTGGGTTTCTAGGTTGCTTATATACAAAATGTTATCTTTCAGAAGTCACACTTGTAGTGTAGTACTCTCAGAAATGGAAGTTCTAATTTAAGCACATGAAGTACTAGTAGTTTTCTTTTCTCAACATTTAATTTAAGTATGAACTGTTTTCTAATATAATTATATAAATAGTTTCTTCCTTTGGTGAAACTAAGGTTTTGATTCATCGGTATTTTCAAGTTTGGATGCAGTTGTTCTATCTTATTTTCTCTGTATAGCTTCTTGTGGTGAAGGCTGCTTATAATAGTTACTTAAATTTTCGGCACTTCTGTATCTTGGATGGGAAAACTCAAGGGGTATTTGCATTGTATCTGGTGTCTTATTGGTATGCATTATTATCAATAATAGAAAGGGGCTTTCAATATAGTGGAAAAAAAATCCTCCGAAATGCTTGGAATAAGAACCCTTAGGTATATTGCCATTATCTTGTCAGGCGTGACCATTATTGTCCTGTTGGTCCTGTTTTATTTACATGAGAATTTTTTCTATTTGTTTATCTCTTCTTCTTGATAGCGAAACATTCAGGATCGGAAATGCTTCATGAATATGCTAGAAATCTAGAACCTGGTAATAAACCAATTATTCAATTAAGGCTAGGACAATCATCTAGACATGTTAAGAAACTTTTTACAATTTCGGTTATGATGAGGTCTAGGATGTGTAAATAACCCTGGCAAAGACTTACAATTTCAGAAGGTGGACATGAATAGTAGGGAGTGAAATGGATCTGGTGTAGGCTTGCCTCTAATAAACTAACCTACTTCATATATTAAGTTTCACCGAGTAGGAGGAAGGAGAAATATAGTTTTTTTTTTTCATTTTTTTCTGCTAGGACTGTTGACATACACTTTGAAAATATTGAAAAACCGACCAAAGAAAATTTGGACGGCTAATAAGTAATCTTAGTCCAAGAAAATCGTGGGCTGTAGGCTCACAAGCACAGCCGCAAAGATAACTGTATTACCTTTGACTTTCAATAGGAACAATCAAATAATAACATAATACTAATTTTCAGTAAAGAATAATGTATTCTGATGCTTTTCATAATATTTTGGCGAATATGATTTCTGTCTTCTTTCAAGGATCTGATTTCGGCTTCCAATCTCATGAAGCAAAGTCTTATCACAGCTTGCACTGATGCTGGATCAGTTACATGACTTTATTTTGTTGTTACTTTGATGTCATTTTTGTTTAGTTTCTTGGTTCTTAGCATGGCTTCTTAATTCTTACTTAAGTTATCCATGTCACAAGATTGGCATTTCTATATCTTGTTTGAAACATAAATCTTGGAATTGTAAACAGGGATACTGCTGGGCAGGAAAGATTCAGGAGTCTGATTCCAAGTTATATCCGGGATTCCTCTGTGGCTGTCATTGTATATGATGTTGCCAGTATGATCTCTCTCTCTCTCTCTCTCTCTCTCTCTAATTTATTGAAACCTAAAAGTTATTTTTAAAGTCTGATTTACTTTTCAATGTCATTTGGAGACGTTGTTTTGGCTCTCTCTCTCTCTCTCTATAATTTATTGAAACCTAAAAGTTATTTTTAAAGTCTGATTTACTTTTCAATGTCATTTGGAGAAGTTGTTTTGGCTCTCTCTCTCTCTCTATATATATATATATAATTTATTGAAACCTAAAAGTTATTTTTAAAGTCTGATTTACTTTTCAATGTCATTTGGAGAAGTTGTTTTGGTTTCAATATAGATGTCAAAAGTAACTGGTTGTCTTGAAGTTTATTTTAATTCTTATTGAGTCATTGGTTTATATTCGATGGTTGATAAATTTTACCGATTATTTTTGGTTCATTCTTATGATATAGGCAGGCAGTCATTCCTAAACACTTCCAAGTGGATTGAAGAGGTTCGCACTGAGCGGGGAAGTGATGTCATCATTGTACTTGTTGGAAACAAAACAGATCTCGTAGATAAAAGGTAATGATTTGCTTTATCCTTTGCACCAGGTTAGAAGAAAGTTGATTTCTCGTTTTCTACTGCTCTTTCGCTTTTCAGTTGCATACTTTGGCAAAAGTTTGCTTTTCCAATGTGTCTGAGCTTGATTACTCAAGCTGTTTTTTTTTCATGTGGATGGAGTGCTTTGGAGCATGATTCATTCTCCTATTTAGATTAGTGTTGTTGTACAACGAACAGTATTTTCTGCTATATACATGATGACTAGCGTTCTCACCATTAACGGTGTTCTATTGGTTACTCTTATGTGAATGCAATGCGATCATGGAATATAGTGTATCAAAGGTATCAAAGGGTTATGGAGTCTAATTTATGCACTTTTTCCTGAAAGCACTATTCCAATCTTTTAAATAGATTAAAACCCAAGCCCTTAGATAGAATGCTTGAATATTAATGCAATATTAGTATATTTTGGAGAATAGTATAAGCTTCGTCAGTCAAATAAACTATAGGCAAATGCTCTGTTCTATTGTAACTTTGCCATAGTGTAAATGCATATGGTGCCTCACCTATCTGAGAAAACAATATGGTTTTGACCATGTGCGCAAGCATATTCATTAAACACGTGTGGTGATCAAAGTTTTAGTATTCTAGATGGATACAAGGAAGTATCTCAATGTCCATTAGGCTAGCATTTCACATCTGATTTGTCTTGCCACTTCTAAACTCTTATTTTATGCATGTTGTTAATAAATGACAGGCAAGTTTCGATAGAGGAAGGAGAAGCCAAAGCTCGGGAAATGAATGTTATGTTCATCGAAACCAGTGCCAAGGCTGGCTTCAATATCAAGGTAAGCAACATGTATCTTTAGTTACTAACATCATGGTAATGTATGGCCTTAATGCATGTGATTATGTTGGGTAGGGCCTGGAGCAAATCACAATACTGCTCTTGGCAAAGGGAACAGATTTCTCAGTAATGAGTTTCTCCTTTGTCGCTATTTAGGTCATTAGGTGTCAAGATACTATTGACATGAAGACTCAAATGTTTTCTTTTTTCTTCTCATGGTCAGAATCATTTTAATCTATGACTTATTGGGTGTTTTCTTTCAGTGATGCAAAGCATAAACTAGAATTTGAGTAGGCTCAGATTTAAGTAAATGATACACCGCATCTTCATTTCATAAATAAAAGATAAAGATTTTGGCTCAACCAAAATGTTAGCTTATTATTATCTTTGTTTGTTGTTGGGTAATCTCACTTTTAACTTAAATTTAATCGCATTCCAGGCACTCTTTCGGAAGATTGCAGCAGCCCTACCTGGAATGGAGACACTTTCTTCTACGAAGCAAGAGGATATGGTTGATGTAAACCTCAAGTCCTCCAATCCAAACGCATCACAGTCACAGGGACAGTCCGGAGGGTGCGCATGCTAAATCCTTGAATTACATGGGTTTCAAACTCAACTTTTTTCGCGCCATTCTTATGTGCTTCGGTGATCCAGCTCTTTGTAAAGCTTAGTTGTTGTCCCAGTTCTGAGTTCCGCCTTTTTGTAGCTTTGGAGGAGTATTGTGTTTGGTTGATTGTTTTACGATATTTGCACTGTTTAGAATACCAGACTTACAGATGTTAAGTTAAAAGTAATAGAAGAAACATGTCTATATGATTGTAATTTATGTCCGCAGTGTCTGAAACGCTAGTTTATCCCTATTCCAGCAGTTTGAGTTCCAATTTTCTGTCTTGGATATTGATTGGGATATTACAACGCATAAGTGTCCACTTTGGCAGTACTACAGAAACAGCTGGAATATATATTAACTATTTATATACAGAAACAGCCATATATATATATAGGGCTCTTCTAATGAGGAATCCTTATTTTAAGCTATTTACAGGGATATGACATTACACCAACTTCCTAATTATAATTTTACATCTCCACCGTTCATATCTTAGGTCTATATGAGTAGATCACCTCTACAAAATTTCATATGATTTGGTGATCGTTAAGGTTTTCAAAAGTTCAATTTAGTTTTAATGACCTTCAACGGTTTTAATTTGACATAAGCTGGACCGTTCAAGATCATTAAAACTAAATCAAACTTTTGAAAGCCTTAACGATCACCAAATCATATGAAATTTTGTAGAGGTGATCTACTCATATAGACCTAAGATATGAACGGTGGAGATGTAAAAATTCAATTGAGAAGTGGTGTAATGCCTTATCCTTAGAAAATGGTTAAAAATATGGATTCCTCGATGGAAAGGGGGTTGTATATATATATTAACGTAAAACAATCTACATATGATACGGTGTATCTACAGTTCTACCAGCTATGTATCAAAGATTCTGTGTATCCATCGAGCAAATATCCATCCAAGGAGAATACAAATTCATTGCAATTGCCCATAAAACCTGGAATTCCCCACCGATCACATTAGTGTCCTGAAATGTCAAGAATGCCCCTCGTTCACAGATACATTCCATCAATCTGCATTTGTTCATCATATTCAGGGTCCTCCCTCCTGTATTCTCGCCTCCGAAGATATCTGATGGTCCTCCACGCGGACGAATCTCACCCGTTGATAGGTACGTAGTACAATCTAGGATTCTCAAGAACACCAAGACAGTCGAAACTTGTTTTGAGTTACAAAATTTGAGTTAACAGTAAATACCCACTTAGATATTGGAATCCTGCTTTCTTATAAATCCTCACGTCAGCGCTTACTGCGCTAATACCCACTTTGGTAGTCCTTTCTCTTTGTTCAGTCACGCCATAGTTGAACGAAAATGCCAGGTCTCTTTCTCTCTCTGGTTTCTGTTTCTGTGTTTTTTGTTGGGTTTTTAATGGTTTAGATATGTGTTTTGTTTGTTTTGATCGTTGTGTTAATGGGTTTTCGTTATACCAATCAGAATCTTAATGGCTCTGTTTGGTTGCTGAGTACTTGTATGCGTAAAAGAAACAAGTATATGCAAATTCTTTGAAACTTTAAGCAATAACTGACTTCAGTTTGCTAGTTTGAATAGTGTAAGGTTCAAGATTGAGGCATGAATTTGTGGAACAATTTCCCACATCTTAGTTTCTGATTCACTTTTTCTGTGTGCTTGATGTATAGACTATAGTTTCTGAACCGTTTGTATTTGTTCAGTTGAATTACTGTTTGGCCGTTTTGTTTGTAATTTGAAAAAGTGGGGTGTGCATCGAAGCAACTTTGCACCTGCTCCAGAGATATTGGAATCGAATGATTCAAACCGAAACTTTCAGAAAGACTGAAGGCCCTTTCATTTGTTTTTTTATTTTCTCTCTCTTTATTTTCTGGTATACACTAAACTATTTGAACATGTATTTGATGAGTTATGACCACATCCAAATGCCTTTCAAGTTTAAATGTTGCTGCTTGTGATGTGATTCGTTTTGGCCGACTCAAAATAAGCTTGCCTATGATTTGCAATTGCAAGAGATACAGGACAACAGCTAATCATCAACAATGTTGACGTAGTATTCTTAATATAGACCTCTGACTACATATTTTCAGTGTATTCTTTTCATTTGTACGGTGTGGCATTGTACCTGGTCCGTAGCAAGCATTGGACTGTCGAGGCATAACTCTCTGTATATGTTGTATCTTTTACATGCTTTATGAATCTCCATAGCCTTAATGCTTATCTGGTTTCTTGTTTATGATCATTTGATGAGCCAATAAGGAAACTAATTTGTTCTTATTTGATATGTGAATACAGATAGCCAAGAAGCAATCCCATCCAAAAATGAAATTGTGATGGACCCAACACTATTGATTAAACTTGGCCGCTGGCAATGGTGGTTTTTGGTGGCAATCAACATATTCTTCCTCCTTGTGGGGCAGGCTGCTGCTGTGTTACTCGGAAGATTTTATTATGACCAGGGTGGTAACAGTAAGTGGATGGCTACTCTTGTGCAAACCGCAGCTTTTCCGCTTCTAGTTATCCCACTTTATTTTCTTCCATCACAAAAAGATCAATCAACTTCTTCAACTTCATCTTCCCCTAAAGTTCTTGCATTGATTTACTTCTTTCTTGGACTGGTCATTGCTGGTGACAACTGGTTGTATTCAACTGGGCTCTTGTACCTATCTGCCTCTACATACTCCATCATTTCTTCAACTCAATTAGCTTTCAATGCAGTCTTCTCGTACTTCATCAATTCTCAGAAGTTCAGTGCATTGATTTTCAATTCAGTGATTGTCCTGTCATTGTCCGTGGCTCTTATTGGTGTGAATGACGACTCTGATGGACCTACAGGGGTATCAACGCAGAAACATATAATTGGCTTTATATGTACCCTTGCTGCTTCTGCAATTTACTCCCTTCTACTTTCCCTCATGCAACTTACTTTCCAGAAGGTTCTGAAAAAGGAAACTTTCTCTGTGGTTTTGCAAATGCAAATTTTCACAGCACTCGTTGCGAGTTGTGCTTCACTTGTGGGTCTTTTTGCTAGTGGGGAATGGAAGACTTTACATGGAGAAATGGAAAGTTTTGGCAAGGGAAGAGTTTCATATGTGATGACTTTGGTGGGGACAGCTGTTTCTTGGCAAGTTTGTTCTGTTGGTGTGGTGGGTTTAATTTTTGTGGTGTCTTCCCTATTCTCAAACGTAATTAGTACTCTTTCGTTGGCTGTTACTCCTATAGCTGCTGTGATAGCTTTCCATGACAAGATGAATGGTGTGAAGGTAATTGCTATGCTAATGGCTATCTGGGGTTCTGCTTCTTATATTTATCAAAACTACATTGATGATGCAAAGGCAAGAAGAGCAGTGGCTGATGTTAGTGAATCACACACTGCGTGAGGCCGTGAGTCCTCATTTTAAATATTTGATAGCAGCTTCTTGATAGAAATACATCGAACATTTTTCTTTTCTTTTCTAAGTACAAATGCTGTGATGAGCTTTGTTTGATACCATTTTTTAGCATACTGTTTGTACTTATATTGGTTGGAAGAGTGAATTATGTCACTGATATCGCTATAGTAGTTTTTCTAGTCTCTACAAGGTTCCGGATTCATGGTCGTTACCATTGTGAAATCTAGATGTTAAAGATTGATTGCATAGAATATGCTATTGTTGTGGTTAGATAAATGTTGATTCAGATTCGACCATTTCTATTTCAAGCATGACAATGTGCTTCTCTAAATTAAGAAAACCTGGTTTGTTGCACGACTGGTAACGAAAGAGACAGCAGCGTAATAGTCTCTGGGCTTCAGATTGGTTCAGAGATGTGCGCTATTGTTCTACTTGGCCACTTTCAGGTGTTGTAGAAAGTACAATGAAGATGCAAAGTCTTGTGTCGGTGCAACTCTATATGTTGCGAGTCTGCGACAGTATTAGCAGCACATAAGAGCAAGTTCACCCCATCATAAAAACTTATTGTTATATAGTCTTCAAGTATTGAAACTCAAAGAAAAAAAATAAAACTTATCCGTAGACACATCATTTATGCTTATAGCAAGAACAACATTGGCGGATGTTAGTCTAAAACTGAATCATATATGATTATGTCTACAAGATAACAAAGTAACAACATATATAAATAAATAAACATCGATAATTATCTATTATTCTAAAAAAATAATAAACATCGAACACATTTCGATCAATTTTGCTAAAAGAAAATAACATCTACAATGTCTCGATCAAGTTTGAAATAGTTTTGAGCAACTCTTGAGTCAAGTTATAATAAAATCATCTTCTGATCAATAAAATATCGATAAAGTGAGTTGTTGTTTAAGCAATAAACTTTCGATCTTAATTAAATCAGCTATAATGCAAAAGTATTGCTCTCTCCTTCTCCAAACTTTCAACTCTAGCTGCCATATAATCTCTGGTGCCCTTCCTATATGACAACAACATAGGTTGTAGACTTGAAATCTCCTTTGAAATAGCTTTGAGCTGCTGATGTGATGTAAAAAATAATAGATAAGAATTGCATATAATAGAGTTTTCTAGAAAGAAAGTGATAAAATAGTTTGAGGTTCACATCAAAAACCAATTAGTAATGAACAAAGTGACCCCAAACTCTTATAAACCCACATGCAAGGTCTTGTATTTCCGATGTAAGATTGATATCTTAATAGAAATACCTTTCTACTAGGTCACCTGCATACTCCAAACTTATGGCAGAGCCTTTTGACAATAACTATGGGAAGCCGCAATTTCTCAGAAGCTTCTTCAATGCTGAGATGAAAGTAAACACGAAGATCCTCCAATTTCATGCTCGCCGCTCTCTCCCTCTGCGAATCCAATTTCATTTTCGCTGCTCTCTCCCTCTACGCACAATCCCACAATATCATGTTACATAACAGAAGTTCATGTATATACGTACACACGGTTAAGAGTTGACAATGACCAAAAGAAACCTGTTTTGCAAAGTAAAACCTATGAAGCTTGGGCGGGCGACCCCTCATTTTCCCTTTCCCTTTGGATGACGACGCCTTATCGACAAGTAGGCGCTCCATTGCATTTGCATTTGGACGACCGAAGTCTCCAATATCGAAGACCTCATAGATGAATTCTTCAGGATAGCTTAAAACTTCTTCCCACTCATCTTCATCCTCCATTGCAACATAAAAACTCTGCAAAAACGACTGCACATTATCCGGTTGCCTAATATAGCCCTCAGCCTTTCGCTCCTCGCAGTAATGAGTTAGAAAGTGCTTCACTTCGTTTAAACTTTTGGAGTGAAAACTGTTGGTCAAAATGACATGGAAAAAAACATGTAAATAAGAGTACTGTCATGAACACCAAGTGAATATAAATACCTTAATCATTGCACTAAACATGAAGTACTCACTCGAATCTCTCATAGATAGGTTCTTTACAAGCACCATAATTGTTCAAGATACTAGCGCGGCGTTCTTGAATTGCATGGCAGATGACTCCCCATTTTCCATGAATTTCAAGTTTGATGAAGTAATTGTCTATCCACCCAAAATAAACGTTTAATGTACAATAAAATTAGCAAGTCAACACACAATATGATCCAACGGCACATAGTCTCACATTAGTAAGTGAGAGGTTGTGAGTTCGACTCACGAAGTTGTAATATTAGAGTTGTTTACTTGATCAAAAACAAAAGAAAAACATACACAATATGGTACTGTTTGATTAAAGAACTTACGATTGTAGTAGAGGACTTCCTTCAAAACATGGCAACCAATGCAATTTGAGTGGATTGGTTGTCGTGAAAGCTGATCCATTAGAAGGGGCGGCAACATATTATTGTTCCTGAAACTCTCTGGATTATGATTCAGATTCCGACCCAAACTCAGTTCTCCTTCTACTCTGGAAATGTGTTCGGGATGATCGTCTAGTGAGGAATGATGCCCTAGTAAAACTGCATTCTTCCTTTCTCCAAAAATCTCCGCTAGCGGATTAATAGTCAATTCTCCTCCTGCTCCAAAAATAGGTATGGGATGATCATCTAGTGCATTTGAAACACTTTCTTTTGCTTCATACAATTGCAAGGGATGATTTTCTGCATGGAGAATCTGCAAGGGATGCTTTAGTAAAATTGTACTCCTTCGTCTTCCAAAAATCTCTGTTGGCGGAGTAATGCTCGATTCTCCTCCGGCTCTAAAAATAGGCATGAGATGATCTTCCTGTTGATTTGAAACACTCTCTCCTACTCCAAACAATTGTGAGGGTTGATTTGTTACTGGGAGAATCTGCAAGGGATCCTCTAGTAAAATTGTACTCCTTCCGAAAATCTCTGCTAGCGGATTAATGCTCGATTCTCCTCCAGCTCTAAAAATAGGCATCGGATGATCGTCCAGTGGATTTGAAACACTCTCTCCTGCTCCATACAACTGCGAGGGATGATTTGTTGCTGGGAGAATTTGTAAGTGATCCTCTAGTAAAATTCTACTCCTCCTTCCAAAAATCTCCGCTAGTGGATTAATACTTGCTTCTGCTTCTGCTCTTAAAATATGCAACGGATCATCATCTACAGAATTTGAAGCACTCCTTGCTTCATACATTTGATGATCTGTTAGTGAAACAATAGACTCTAGTGGATTAGTATTCGATTCTCCTCCTTCTCCACCGACATCACTGGGCATGTTAGCATTGTTACCGAAATTCCACATTGGAGAATCAAAGGGAGTAAGATAATTCATGTTTTGGCCATGAGGATCGTAATGAGGGGATGGAGGGGGTATTACATCGTCAAATAGATCTGGGATGTTCTTAGGGCTTAATTTGAAAAAATCATTCATGAAACTCAATCTGTCAGAGACTTCGGGCACAACACCCCATGGTATATCTGCCATGCATGCTCTCCAATGATGAAAATGGATAGATGGAATTGGCTCCTAAGCACCAAAGTTGGCAAGAGAGAGAAAGAGAGTTTTGAAACAAACAAGGGTTCTCAAAGGAGGAGTGTGAATAAGAAAATTGTAGAGAGGAGATAAAAATAGAAGAAGATCAAGATGAGGTGCATGCATGTTACAGTTAAATTACCGTTTGGGATGAATTGGGAGATGAGTTGGTTAATTTGAAACCTGAGGTGGACTTGACTAGGAACACTGAGGAGGACGTGAACATATGTGCACTATGAGTTGCATGATAAACATCTTAGTCCCTATATAATCAGTACAGTGCACAAGATTGAAGTATACCATTACCTAAATATATAATCTATTATTTACCTCAGATTTTGAATCTAGACCAAGAGGGTTAAATTTAGAAGTCAGAATTTGATTTTTATTTTCCTTGTATATTGGTTTACCTAAATGCCTACACAGCCATTGTGAAATGAATCATATAGAAAAGGAAAATGTTTGGTGGCATCGTTAATGCTTATGATTTGAGGACATTAACCAAATTTGGCACTTCATATCAAGCAGACATTATTTGTGATTATCAGCCTAGTTATCTAATTGTCACGTTAATTGAAATTTAAGGATTTTTTACATAAGAACTTTAATGCAACGGAAAAAAATTGTGTTCATCAAGGCAACCGCTTTGGATCATGCTACTTGTTTTATCCTCTTGCACATAATTGAAAAAATAAACGTGCTAGACTTCCATTCTTCGGATCTTGTAATTCTTCAACTTTTGTAATTATCAGCCAAGTGCATTAGTTGAGATTATTTACGGAGTGGATTCTACGCACCAACGTGCATTTGTACCATTAATGTGCGAGTCCTCAAATTGCCGTATGTGAAAATCGAATGAAGACTAGAGACCATAAATTCGTTCTTTCCATTTTTATTTTTGATCCGATCAAATTAAGGGCTCAAAATAAGAGTACCTCTTATTCGACCTCTAGCCCTCACCTTTTGTGTTGGAAACACTTATGACTATTTTTTGGGTTTCAATTTTGTTAACGGTATTAGAATACACACATGATAATGAGACATGGATGACCGGATCAAAATATTGCATATTAGTTGCTCAATTCATTTACACCTTGGTGCGTAGAAGAATTTTTCGGATTATTTAAGGATATCTTACGTAAGAATCTTAATGCAACATCTTCAAACTTATGTACTCATAAAAGGTAAGGACTAATCATGCTACTTATTTTACCCTTTTATAGATAAATGGGAAATAACGTTCTCGACTTCTGATCTTTAATTTTCTCATTGTTAGTCTTGGCATTTTTGGCCTGAGTCAAACCGGCCAAATGGATTCGAGTCGGACTGTCAGTATAGCTTAACTCTTGGTACAATAATACCAAGCCGGACTGTGAATTTATGTATGGTTGTGGTATTTAATTTTATCTGAAGTGTGGTATACCTTATTAACGTAACCTACCATACAAAATTAAAATATATATATAGTTTAAAATTTTAATTATATATTTAATTTTTAATACATATTTACTTCTGTAATTATATATTTAATATATATAATTTAATTTTAATTATATATTTACTAACCACAGTTGTTGATTATTAATATATTTATGAGTCGACCATAATATTAAAGACTCAAATTAAGTCTCAAACCCTAAATTACTAACTGAGTTCTCTCTTAGTCTCTCATTTTTTATTTATCTCTCTAGAAGAATGCAACCTCACTTCTCACCTCCCTCATTTCTGTCTCGTGGAGGCTCTTACAGTCTCACTCTCTTGAACAATCGAAGGCTGCAAGCCCTCTCCCAATCTATCACTCTCTATTTTGTTGCAAGTGAGTTGTTTTGGGTTTTCAATTTTTGATCTTGATATGAGCACAAAGTACTATGTTTTTAATGTGTTTCTTACCCTATTTGGCCATGTTATTTCCTTAATAATACCATTTATGACATATTTCGTGATTGTAGAGGGATAAATAGCTTAATTGAGAAAAGAAGACCCAAGTCCAAGGATGGAAGAGAAAAATGCAGAAAGCTCAAAAGAAGGCCCAAGTAGTCCAAGGAAAGAATGCCCAAGTCCAAAAAGGAAGGAGAAAAGTCAAACATTTCAGCTAGTCCCACATCATTTTTAAAGAGAAGTTCCACCATGGTTTCCTCTATATAAAACAACATGGGGTACTTCTAAGAGCATCAATCATTCACATTAAAAACCAAAGGGATAAGAGAGCAGTTGCAGTCTCTCCCTCTTCTTATTCAAGCTTCTTCTTCCTTTGCTAAGCCTTGAAGGATTTTTCCATGAAGGCAGCAACATTGGATTCTGAGAAGCATTGAAGCCAAACATCCTTTTGATGTCAATAAGTTTCCTTGGAGACTTGATAAAGTGTAAACATTACATTTACTTAGTTTTGATTAGCTGTATAAATTTATAGGTATGTTTCATGTGCTAAACTTAGAAATTGGAAGCATGTTTTGTTTGTTCTTGTATTCAATAGATTCATAATTTTATAAAACATATTGATGTTTTGTTAATGATTTTCTGGTGATCCGATCTTGTGAGTTTAATGATTGAAAATTTGTGTTTTTGTTTAAATTAAAGAGTTAGAATGCATGCTAGCTATTGCCATGATTCATGCTAAGCTTCTTTAAGTAAGTATGTTTCTCTAAGTGGTGGAAACTATGTAATAATAGTTGAAAACGTAAACTAAAGCAAATGCATGTTACGACTTCTCAGATGTGTGTTGTTGTTTAATCTCAATTCTATAATTCTTAATGATTCATGTTTATTGTGGACAAGTACTCTTCGGTATTGAATGCAGCAATTTACATGAAATATATAAGTTCTAGACTTTTTTGTGCTTGGGTGACAAAGTAAGTAGAATTAAAGGAATGCATGTCCTCTTCAGGCTTGTGTTTTGAGATTGTTTCTCTTGTTAAGAACTTGCATGATAATTGGATTGCTGGAATGAGACATGTTGTTGATGTGTGGTAGAATTCGAGTTTATCTCTATCTGCAATGTTGAATGAATTGATCACGTGTACATATCTTATTTTCTGTTTTTAGGAACATAGACCATATGTATATTTGTAAGTGAATGCTTGTAAATACTTATAGTTGCTGACTATTTAGTGTTATTGTGACTGCAAGAGTACCCTTTAAGTCCCCGGATTGATCGAACCCTATTTGCCAATACTACAATCTGATAAGAAATGGTTCTTAATTGTTGCACGCCCGGTAACGGGCACGTCAGATCTCTCACTCTTGTGTCTAGAATGAAGTTGTAATTTGAAATATGAAGGATTTTCACATTCTCTGATTTCTCTATGTTTTTATTATTGGAGCAAAGCTAAAAAGAGCAACACTTCCAATCTTCCCATCTGGATACTGAAGCATTCGAGTTTTGAAGTTTGAGCAAAATAAGAGAATGATAGGTCAGATTCTTCCGCTGCAAAGTTTGATGTGGGACTGTTAATTGTAAATGTTCATTGATACGAAATCTGAGTTCAGATGTTTGAATATATTGCTTGTTTTAATTTGAACAATCGAAGTTGAATAGGGATAATGTGACTGGAGGCATTGGATAACACAAGTACAATAAGAAGAGGGTGTAATGATGGTACATTGGTATGATTATCATGGATGGAAAATACTTGCCTCCAGATTACTATGTATGTATGCGTGCGGACTCTCTCTTATTTACATATATTTGTCAATGTAAATCATAATCTTAACTATTCAAAAGTTAAATTAATCAATAAAAATCATCTCTGCAAAAAAAAAAAAACTAATGTAAACAAAATTCGTTTGTTTAGCCGATTACATTGAACATATGAACTGTTCTGGTGAAAGATAGTAGTCTTATGATTAACCGTCCATTTGTTTGATTCATTCGGCTAAGCAAACGATTTTTTTTTACTTTGATTTTGTGCACACGTACATACTAGTCCGGATGCAAGTATTTTCCATCATAAATAAGCTCACATTTTGTTTTGTGGAAAAGGAAAGATTCATAATTTTCTGTTAAGAGTTTGATTATGTTATTCCGATAGTGGCACTGGTAACCAATCAAATAATCTACTAATATAGTAAAAGTAAGAAGATATTATCAATATTACTCATAAGTGATTTTACATCATAGTCGATCTTGCATGGTACCCTATGCATTGAGAACCTGATTTGTAAGATCACAATGGTCTTGGGCGTAGCATTGTGGAACCAACTGTTGTGGTATTGGGAGTACTAGTAGGACGTACTTGGTTAGACCACGCCATAACATGAAGTTGAATTCTCTCCATCTGGTCTATCGCCGAGACTATAGTGTCCTTGATTTCGGTGTGATCGCAACAGTGAATGAGCCCCGAAATGTCGGCATGCGAAGGCATTAGGCTCTTTCCCTCTAGTCTGGACATCACAAGAAGGTAACCATTTGCATATGCTTCCTCATGAAGCTTGCTAAGCCCTGCTCGGTCCGCTGGTGAACCCTTTGCAACTGAGTAGATGCATAGCAATCCCTGCAGGTGTTTAACAAATTATTGCACATGATAACAAATTAATGTTGACCCTAGCGGATTTATGTGTTTGATAAAATGCCACAAAGAGACTAATGTGACTTGATATATCGGAAATTTAACCTCTTCAGTCCGTTTGATGTCCAATCCGAATCGGACTTCACCGGTTTGGGGTACCAAATCAAGTGACACTTCTGCAACTCCAGGCATAAACCAGAGTCTTATGCCCTGGACTATTTGGACCGTCGTTGCATGGTTTTGTTGCTGTTTACTCCAACTCATTTCCTTTCCTGTTAAATTAGTTTTCTCCTTCAAGACCAAAAAAAAAAAAATTAGATAAAAACTCAAAATACTAGACCTCTTTTAAGATAAACTCATACATATTTTTTTTTATTTTACAACCACTTCACATAAGCAAACTTACTATATAGAACATATGTCTATAATTAATAGTTTTCTTCTTTTTTTAATTTCTCTTATTTGCCCTTCAGACGATATAAAACTAAATTTGATATCTTTCTTAATTTTAGCATCAATTTGAAACTCAAATACTGAGCTAAAATTTAGCTGGATTTAACTTTATCATAATCAATTACATTCTTTAATTTTTTACCTTGTTGTTACTAACTTACCAAGAAGAAACTCAAAATTGGGTTTAGGGTATAGGGTAGGGCTTAGGGCTTACTGTAGCACTATAAAATTTCTTCCTTTTACTTTAATAATCAGACATCTTATTTATATTATATTTTACTTGATGTATAGATCATAGAATGTATTTATTTCACATAGATTTTTTCATAAAAATAAAGAAAACTGCATAATTCTTGCAAATTGATTGAAAAATGTTAGTGTTAGAAGAAAAACTCATAATCAAGGTATTTAAGACAATATTAGTTAAGCTTATTTATTATGTTTATATGTTATAGTTGAAGGGTGGCAATTGTGTAAAATTTATAAAAAATAAGACATAATATGTATCATAATTGATACATTTTAGATATCTATCAGAAAGAAATATTATGTGGGTTTTATTTAAAATCACTCTTCAAAATTGGGTGTATATGAAAATCCCCCGAAAAAAAATGATTTCAAAACCATTATTGACTACGTACTATAGCAAGAATTTCAGCATGACGAAACAAGAATTAAAGGCGAAATAATCGTACCGATGTCACAATCTGTTCTGTTTGAATATTAACAAAAACAAGAGGAGCCCCAGAAGAAATTGCTGCAGAAAACCAAGCCATGCACCTTGCTGTTGTGGCCTCAGTGCAATGCTCACCCTGCATTGGCATGAACAGAATAGAGCTAACAACCGTGCAACGGTGGTCAGGCAAATACTTGCTCACTTTCATCTTCCAGTCATATTTTACTCCCTTTTTGTGATACCCTCTATTTTCCACATTTACCAAACTCCTGCTCATTTCTGCAAAATCACATATCATATCCGTATCAGAAATACAATATTATGCTGTTATAGAAGTGCTCATATCCGAAACAGCGTAAATAAATACATACCTTGCAGCTCAGTGCATTCATCCGAGGTCAAGTCCCCTATGACTGCAACATGTCTGTCATCTGTAGCTGCTCTAATGCTATACTTTCTTTGAAGCATGGAAGGCCTCTCCACCACAACACACGCCCGGAGTTTGAGAGTCGCATCACCCCTTCTAACCTTGACCCATATGACCTCTATATGTTGGCTGTTTATCTTAGCAAGTTGTGAACTAAGCTCAGACTTGGCTTTAGTGGGCACAAAAAACTCATCAGCATGAATATCACTCTCACAATTGTAAAAGCCTTCGATTATGTCTCCAGGCAATGGCATGGTCTCATCCCACTCTTCTGCAACATCTTGTTTCACTTGTTTCACACACACAAGCGTCTGAACTGCAGCGCACATGTTGTTGTTCTTGTTCAGAATGAAATGACTCATTCTCATTATGAGGAATCTTATGGAATAAACTTGATGAAAGAAAATTTTGATAAGGTCTTAGGAATGTCCATCCATGTACGAACACTTCAAGGAGGTCCATTTTTAGGTCTCTACGTCTTACTCATAGCCTTCGGGTGAAATTCCTTGGTGAGATGTATAATTCTGATGTACAGTTATCTAAATACTGATAAACTATGATAATGACAAGACAGCCAGCATAGTTATTTTCACCCAACATTAGAATGTAAAATAAAACAAAACATCACTTTACTTCGTTATTAGAATCAAATCACATCTCCAGTGTTGTATTCTGTTGGACTCTTGTACCTATCTGCCTCTACAAACTCAATCATTTCTTCAACTAAATTAGTTTTCAATATGACTTTCTCGTACTTTCTCGTACTCATTGATTCTTAGAAGTTCACTGTATTGATTTTTATTTCAATGATTATCCTGCCATCGTCCATGTCTTTTCGTGTGAAACGATCAATCACAACTCTGATGGAACATCAGGAGTCTCAATAAAGAAAAATGGGATGCATGGCTTCATGCATACCCTTGCAGGCTTGCAGCTTCTGTAATTTACTCTCCCTTCTCTGTTCCTCATGCAGCTATGTTTCCAGGTGGTCATGAAAAAGAAATTATCTTTGTGGCTTTTAAAATGCAAATTTATGAGGCACTTGTTCCGCCTTATGGCTTCACCATGGGAAATAATGGAGGACTTTGAATGGAGAAATGGAAAGTTTCGGTAAGGGAGGACTTTCTGTATTATGACTTTGGAGTTAAATTTTTGAAATGTATTCTCTCTTCCAAATGTAAATAGTACTCTCTTTGCTGTTACTCACAAAAGTTGTGAAGCTGAGTTAAATAACTTGAATCAATGATAAACTAACAGAAGTTGTGAAGTAGTATAATTGTTTCTAACATGGGTGCGTGGTTCTGGTCCAACTAATACTATTGCATTTGCAGCACACAATGGTGTGAAATAGCTTTTGCTTTGGAGAATTGCAGTTGATTTAGTATTTTTCTACTATTGAACTTCAAATTTGATGGAGAAAGTAGTACAGCGGCTAATATCATACTTGTCTAATCTGAAACCATTTCTCGGTTCTTGATCTTATGCATATCTCTGTGATTATATTGTTTTCTTACTAAACTGCTTGCTGTTTGGAAATTTAGTACACAGTAGACCTTTAAATATACTATACCTCTAGTTCATCATGCAAATCTCTATGGCCTTGATCTCATAGGACATTTCAATGCAAATATAATAGTGTACCCTTCTGTAGAAAGATTGTTCTGGATTGTTTGGACTCTTTGTCCCTTTGAAGAGGTGTCAGTCATTCAAAGAAAACTGATCTGCTATTCTATTGGCCAATCCACTAACTGTAGAAACAAATGCCCTGCGAAGTGGGCAATTAGTGTGTGGAAGGGAACTGTGTGTGTATATGGCTCTACTTGTTTGCTGCTGTGTTAGTGGAATTGGGGGCCTTGGATAAATGCATAGGAACAAAGCAAAACAACTTATTAGCTATTTGACTATCAATTTTCCACTAGATGTGGGATCAGGACAGTCTCCAATTATGAAATATTCGATATTAGTGGAGCTCGAAGGGTCATGATCCATGACCGAGTGTGGTAGTGAAAGCAATATATTATCTTCTCTGCAACACCATTCAGATCAGCTGATACGCTGATTTGTTTTGGCTGCAATGTATGACTGCTGCCCTAAGCTGAGAACTTCCAACTACTGTTCATGAAGTATTTCCAAAGGATCTAATTTAGTTTTCTACTGTCTGAAGGGCACATTAGAGAAACCGAAAAATGAACAAAACTATAATTATAGACATTTGCTTCATATGGTATGTTTGCTTATGTGGAATGAGTGTAAAATAAAAGAAAAATATGTATGGGTTTTTAGATCTAGTATTTTAGATTTTTATCTAATTTTCTCATAAAATTATATATACAAACAACTATATATTGAACGTTGTAACTGGTGCTTCAGTAGTGAAGATTGGAGGAGTTCCTTCTCTCTTCTCTCTTCTGGATTCTGGAATGAAATTAGTAATATCTTTTGTTGTTACTTGTATCACATGTAGATGAATCTGAATCCTTCCTTTGTGGCTCCATACGGTAGCATCTAAATTGAACAAAGATATGTTAGAAAATTGTTATCATTTCCTATACAAATTTGTATTCATCTCCTACTAAATTTAATACTGCTGCAACACACTTGCTTGTTGTATAGCCTTTCAATTTAGCATAAATAGTGCAGCTGTTGTACTTCTACACCGTACCTAAAATTTCAAGTTAGAAAGTCGGAATACTAAATCATCTGCGATTCTGGTTTGTTGATCTTCTGCATATATATCTATGCGATTTTTCATATTGTTTTTATGAACACTTACAAATGTGTGCTCTTTGGAAATTCAGTAAACCTTTAACCAGCTGCATTTCATTTTCCTATATATCATTCATTGTAATGATTTCGATCCAATATAGTGTCCAAGAAAACTGATAAGGGGAAAGGTTACATGCAAAGATGGATGACGGTACGTACTCGTCTGATAAAATCGTTCTGGATTGTTTGGCCCTATGAAGAGGCCGGTATGATTCAATGATGCATATCAGGAGTTTAAAGATCTGGTTCTCTCTATTATGTATACTTGGAGACACAAGGGACCTAGGAAAGCTGGCAAGATTTCAAGTAATTCCAGCAACACTTGCTTGTTTGCTACTGTGATAGTGGGATTGAGGCCCTAGCTATATGAATAAAAGCAAAAAAAAACTTACTTGTATTCCAATTTTCCACTTGATGTGGATCGATTGGAGTCTTCAACTATTTACATCACAGTACAGCGAATTAGATCAGTGAAAAAACAGAAATGGATTTCATAGATCCCACCAAACCAAACATGTATTTTCTAAATTTTTATTTTAACTTTCTTCTTCTTCTTATGTTTTTGGGAAATCATGGAGTAGCAAAACATCAATAGCTGGATTAGATAAAAGAAAAACATGAAAATAACACACCTGCCTAACAAGTGAGATAGATGATGCATGCATAAGTCTGGACCTAATTAACCAAAATATACATATAAATTGTGTACGTGTATAATCAAATATCTACGACAATAATTCGTACAACGTACTTCATCATCAACTTAAATATTGGTAGACATACTATATATGTTTGATTTCTTTCTATAAGACACTGTACTACTGCGTATATATTTTATGTTCAACTCATCATCCTTGTCTACTCGCTCAATATATATATATGACATATTAGGTTGATTATATATGATACAATGACTATTGACTTCACCAAATTAGGTCTAATATATATATGTAACTAACACACACACACACACACATCTCCAATCATACAGAATTATTAGAATTGAATCAAAAACTGAATGCCTTCTTATGTAGGCTAAGGAAAGGTGGATCAATGATCAGTCCACCATTGTCATAATTAGGCCGCCGATGATGAACAAGCAAGACCTTCTCGACTACATATATCTAAAATATTTGCGTCATCACTGGACATAAGTAAATGATTTGCAAACTAATGATTATATATATATTTTTATGAAAATTAACGAATAAACTTCCTTACAAAATTAACGTAGAGATATCCTAAAACAACTCACATCTGATACATGACAAGTAGGACCATTAACTATAATAGCTACCAAGTATGCCTTTTTATTTGACTCAGCTCCACCCGTAATAGTCTAGTTTGCGTATCAATCTGTATATACTGGCCTTCGCACATGGCAATTTGTTTTGTTTTTATTTTTTGAAAATAAAAATAAAACGGTGGGTACTTATTTTTATGTTTTATAGTTAATTTCAGTTTTACCCTCAACCGTAAAATATCTTGTGTTTATGGATACGTCTAGCTTTGTTGTAGCAGAAATTTATAAATGTTAACGGCAAAATTTACTAAGATCCTAATAGAATAAAGCACAAAAAATATCTAGCCATGGCGGCCGGAAGTTGACCATGATTCATACGTGAAAACTTTGCCGACTTCCTAATTACCTATAAAGATTAGAGATCGATGTAACAATCCATATGAATAGTTTAATGGATATCACATAGATTAGTAGCATGATTATAGTTGACTAATAAAAATCTAAGAGAAGGGATGGTGATTGTTTCTGGTACTTTAACTTTCGTGTTGGTAAGGGTTTTTGGAAGTCGCAGGATGCGAAAAAGATTTCTGATAATGATGTATTATGGTAACAAGTAGTGTACATATATATGATGTGAATGGCATTACAAGCATGCACGTACGCTATGAGCTAGCTAGTTGTTCATTAGTTCTAACTGATAAGCTAAAATCAAATTAGTCTAACGTTGGGTCCAATTTATTTTTAAGATAAAATATTGTATAGTCCATGTGGTTTGATGTCGACATCTACTTAGTTCTTATGGTTTTATTTTAATCTGAAAAGTCTTTAAAGTCATGATTTTTTATCTAAATAGTCCTTATGGTTTTATTTTAATCTGAATAGTCTTTAAAGTCATGATTTTTTCATCCAAATAGTTTTTATGACATTTAACTGAGAAAATTGTTTGAATGACTATTTAGATGAAAAATCATGATTTTAAAAACTATTCATATTAAAATAAAAACACAAGAAATATTTAGATGAAAAATTATGACTTTAAAGACTATTAGATTAAAATAAAACCAGAAGTACTAAACAGATATTGACTTTTTAACAGAAGGACTAAATAAAATTTTTTTTTTTTTTTAATACGAAAGAACAAGAGGAAACGTGAAAACAATATCGGTGATACTAGCTATTATAAATTTCTTTATCATAGCTCTCATCTTCTAATCACATTATTCCTTTTGTGTGTTTGACCATACTTGGTAAAGAAATAGAAGGTGATACCAATGAGGTTTAGATAAATGCCCTCTTCAAATGTTTCTTGTTCCTTTTCATCGTGTTGAATGCATACACGTATTACACAAATAATGAATCGCATAAATTATTTGAATTAGAATTTTATATATTTGTATCGCTACAGAATGGTTACCT
The DNA here is from genome assembly GCA_034370585.1 of Fragaria x ananassa. Lineage (NCBI taxonomy): Eukaryota > Viridiplantae > Streptophyta > Magnoliopsida > Rosales > Rosaceae > Fragaria > Fragaria x ananassa. Next base: position 8,792,846 of record CP139750.1, on the reverse strand, counting down.
CGTGACAGTATCAATATAATGTCACTTAATAATAACTCAAGTGGACGATGAATGTAGCTCTTTTTTTTGGCAAGCGATGAATGTAGCTTTTTTTTTTTTTGGCAATCGATGAATTTATCTCTTTAGCGGTACTACGTTGGGGAAGCTAAATCATCACAAACTCAAGATCATCAAATTGGGAACGTAGCAGAAACGCAAGTAAGAAAAACCTTGCGAAGAAAACTTTAGGTGCTCATTCCTGTATCCTTACTTGTCTTGTCTTCCTTTTATGAAACCAATTAAGCTCACCAAACTTGTGTTCCCGAATTAATCTGCATGCTTGACAATTTTGTAGAGACAAACTTCAGTATAAGGGTCCCGACTACCGGTTTCCAAATTAAGACTTAGAGGTGATACAATTAATAGACCAAATCTCCATTAAGAATGAGCCGAGAGATTCACATATATATTGATGTCGATGGAGATGGAGTGCGGTTTTGGGATTCTCATCTCTAAATCTAGCATCATAAAAGTTGTATTGTCCATTAACAAGAATAACCACACTCGATTTACAGCGATAAGGAATCAGTTACAACTGTAATAAGTTCGTCATGGGAATTCCAACTGCTACCGAAAGATTGATTATAACAACTACAACTTTACAAGGTTATCCGAGCTACCATATAGGTGCCTGAACTTGAGTAACTTTTTAGTGGTTTGGTTACAAACATTGCCCCAGTAACGAGTTAACAAGAATAACGGCACTCGATTTTCATCAATAAGGAATCAGCTAGAACGGTAACAAGTCAAGAAAATTATAACTACTACCGAAAGATTGAAAATAGCAACTGCAAAGGCGGGCTGCCTGAAATGTAATAACTTTTTGGTTTCCTATATTTCTCCGACAGATATATGTAACTTATATGTGGGAGTTGCATTTCTTTGTTCAAACTTGTTCGGGTCCCAATTCTAACAAACCTATTTATGGTGAGGTGCTCTTGGTATATGACCATGACGAGCTTACTTATTGAGACTGTATTTTCATTTTCATAAAAGAATATATATATATAGCTTCCGTCAATAAGTACTTTAGTGACGGTGGTGTGCCATAAATATGTAGGCTCTACTCTTTTCATGTTGAGCTTAAATATAAGAACTTTTTTACTATGCTTATGTGTATATCACACATCAAGTCATGAACCGTCCGATCATCTTGAATTTTAACTAATTAAACGATCGGACGGTTCACGGCTTAATGTATGTTATACACATATGTATAGCAGCAACCAAACCCTAAATATAAAAGCATAAGAACATTAAAGATGGTATTTCAAACATTTCAGTTGTTCCTGTTTTCCTTATTCTATATATAAGCATTTTGAGTTCATATATAGTTCAATGATTGACTGCCAGATTTTTCATCTTCAGTATCATTGTTTTGATGTAAGTCAATGTTGCAATTCCGTCACCTGAAGTTGGTAACAATTTTACAATTTTCGAGCATCGAAGACCAATTATCGTAACGCACTTTGAAGAAATAGGCTAGTTTCGAATAATATATTCTCCTTTTTAGGCTTACACTTGGAAGTCCGACCGCAACCTTCTTAGGCCCCGTTTGGTATAGGTTCGTTTCTAAAAAAATCAGCTTTTATCTGAACTTTTAGATTTTATAGTTTTTGGTAAATCAAAGAAAAACATTTTTTTTAAAAAAAATACAAGTCACTAACAGCAGCTTTTAGAAATAATATGAAGGTTACTTCATAAAAACACAAAACTATTTTGCAGCAGTTTTAAAATTAATATTTACCAAACACAAAACTATTTTGATTTACAGCTGATTATTTATGTAGTACAACATAATCAGATTTTTTTAAAGTCACAGCAATATCAAACTAGCCCTTACTCCGAGTGTTTGAAATTTTGTTAAGAAACAAATTTATTGGAGTGAAATGAGTGACAATGGAGTTTGATAAGGGTTGATGAGATTTAATTCAAGATTGTTAATTCAACAGCTAGGTTGAAGCCAGAAGCTAATAATAGGATTTGAATACAGTTTAATGCAATAAAAAAATATGCTTGACATATTGAGAAAAATTATCCCATTTTCCTTAATCTATCAAGGTGGTCATACTACAATGGAAACTATATTTGGGATTCAACTGGGGAGTGCCAAGACAGATAGAGTATTGAAGTCAGAATGAACATAAAGACATGAAGAAAATGAAAATGGGAAGTCAGATGTCTTTATTGATTTGTGATTAAAGTGCATGAAAATTTCATATTTGTAAAATTCATAGTAATTGTTATGGCACATGATAGAGTAAATCTAGCTACCACATATGCATTGAAAACTAGATCAGTTGTTATAGAACTAGGTATCATAAATTGAGGGAGGTTGGAGATGATTATTGAATGTGTTATTGTCAGTGTCATTACGAAAATTCTTGCATACACCAAGGTACAAGTGAACCAAGTATTTATTAGAAAATCTTAACCGTTGATATTTATACTTAACTTTTTATTTAAATATTAAATAATAGGATAAATGTAATCCAACGGTCTATTTATCTTGGTTTAAGTGCACCTTGATGTTTTGAATCCTCTCTGGTGTCATTATGCCTCGTCCCTAATGCACTATTATTTCATTTTCTAAATAGAGGAATGAAAAAACCAATTCACATTTATGTTATAGACGATTTTATCTATCATGTTACAGTTATCTTACCGTTATCAATTTTCACGTAAGCCTGGTTACGTTGCACACAATATAGAAGCCTTGGTCTATGAGACCAGGGAGAAGAGTCTCCATCTTCTGTCTCGAGTGTCAGTCAGAACATGCTACAACGGATGACATAGATGATTATCGATCCTTTCTATATCCTAAATATTTTTCATTTTCACCGGTTTTACGATTTCATCAAAATAACAAGTTATCATAAAGTATCAAAGTATTTAATCATCTTCCTATTGGTAGATTTGTTCTAGTTGATTTGAGCTTGATCTGTATAAAGGAAAAGAAAAATAGAAACTGGAAAATTTGGAAGAAGGGGATCGAGTTTTGAAACGCCTAGGTCCCCGGAACAAAAAAGACTACAAATCAAATAAGAACGCCACCCAATGAACAGAAAAGGAGGACTTTACTTTTCAAACAAAAAGGACATTGACCGTACTAGATCCAATAACATTCACACGTACGATGTTTGCTTAATTACAATTATTTGTTTGATTCCACACTTGTAACAAAACTTTTGTTTTGGTGAAGCATATGTACCTGCCTTGGTGGCATTCTAAAATAGCTAGAGTTACTATACATACATAATAAAACTCAAGTATAACAGAGGACCCATGTTAGGCTATGAAAACTTTAACTCCGATACTAGTTCAGGATTCGATTCATACACCATGTTACGCTATGAAAAAAAGACCCGCATTTTATCTATAAATATTGGTTTTTTCTTATTTTGTTAACAGCCTAACGTGTTATGTACACTGAAGTCGTGGACTAGTATGTCGCTGCATCTTGAATTCTAGTTTTGGAACCAACGTCTTGCGAACCTCAATGTATGTAGTTGTTAAACAAATCACCAACAATTCGGGGGGGGGGGGGGTGGGGGGGGGGGATCCAGACAAGATTGAACATCCTTTTCTCTCCCGTTTGACCTTACTTTTCCGACCGACGAGAGAGCACTCTCTCTTCCATGACCGTTACTAAAGTAGATTTCGTTATTCAAGTACAAGAAGCTCCATCCGGGCCCCACCATTTTACACCACCAAATGGGCCCCACTTTCTTCTTAAAAAGTGAGGTCAGTATCCAATGCCCGCCCCCGAATCCCACAATTAAACACACGCAGCCCACAAGCCCTACGCTCACACAAACGCGTGGATGACTCACCGGTTTTACCTATTTACATCCCCCCTGGGTCCCGCTTAAATAGTGACCACGTGGACCCGCAATTGCCACCCAATCCTCGATTCGAAATTGAGATTTCGATTTGGCTACATTGTAGGCGTGACCGATATATCAAGTAGAATAATTTTAAGACTGGCATCTGATACAAATCAAGCTAATTTTTACTAATTACTATTCACGGCGACCTCGATCTAGTTCTGTTTCAAATCTAGTGACCTGGTCTATCAAACAAATAGCGTCGCTAGTGTACCCAGAAATTTAATTTCAAGACATTTAGGAAACATTTTATGAAATACTGTAAAAATATCAGGGCAGTTGGTTAACTGAGTTAGAAACTGTGTAAATCAGTCCAAACAAAATGTTCGAAAAAATGACAGGTTAAGCCACGACGGTGAAAAAGAAGAGGAGGGAATTGTGAAGCAATGTACTCACTGTATAAAAAAATATTATAAGATTCCCAAATTATACAACAAAAAATATCTGTCCTGTGGTAACAAACAACGATTAGTGTACAGAGGTGGAACATACCCTTTTTTCTTTTAAATCTTTTTTTTCCAAGTAAAAAGAAGCTGAGAGGGGGTAAAACCGTACTTTCCAAGAAAGGCATCATCGGCAGCGTCTGCGTTGTCAACGACGCAACGGTCAGAAAGATCAACGGTTGGAAGTGCCTCTACCGAAATCGGCCAGCTTCCTCGACCGGTTCATGCTAAACGACGCCGCAGAAGACAAGTGAGGCTTCGTTGCCACCCTGATCTCGCCGGTGATCCCAAGTTCCGGCGGGAACCCCTGCATGCCTTTCTGGTTCCAGTGCGGGTTCGGGCTGGCCCGAACCAGCGGGCTCAGGCAGAACGTCAGACCCGACACGTTCTTTACCGGACCCGAACGCGTCCGCCGCGACGGCGTCGCCTGCACCGGCGTCCGCTTCCAATCCGGCGTCGACGAGTCTCCGCTTCCCGACGCCGACGGGTCACCGTCGTCCACGCAGACGTCGTGCGTGAAATCCGGCGACATTCCGCGCGCTCTTCTGTGGCGAGATCTCACGCGCACCGTGGACTTGTCGGCGAAGCATTGCTTTGATTTCTTCCCTTTTTTTCCGGCGAAGATCGCCGAGAACCACGACGGCGAGGACGCCGACGTCGCGATCGCGTCCCGCGACGAGACCCTGGGATCCGTCCAGAACTTGTCGGATCTGGACCGGAACAGGCTATTCAGGAGCGAAAACCTCGGCTTGCTCTTCCTGTACGAGCCTCCGATAGGGGCGGAGCCTCCCCGGTCGTAGGTGGGCCCCACCTGGGGAGTACTGTAGAACCGGATATGGTGGCGCGGGTGGCTCTGGTCGTGATAGTGATCGGAGCGGTTGTGCTGGTCGGATTTACGGCGAGAAACGTAAGGGGAGACGGAGCGGGGGAAGATGAGCGCCGGTGGCGGGTTCGGGTCGGACTTTTGCGGTTCTTCCTGGGCGACGCCGTTGTTGCGGGAGTGGAGGCAGGAGAGCTGCGCCTGGATTTGTAATTGGGCCTGGGCTCGGGTCTGGGCCTCGATGATGGAGGTCAGTCGTTCCCGGAGACAAGAGGCGCAGACGCCGACCGCGCTAGTGAGGTCGGCGGCGTGATTCTTGCAGCTCATTGATACATTTAAGTTTCAAAAACCCCAAATGCCCCAACTCTGTACAGAAGTTCTGTGCTTTGCTGTAATTTCGCGATCTCTCTCTGTAGAAATTGAAGCAGCTCCTTCTTCTCTCTCGGGTGAGGGTAGAGGGGTTTGTCTTCTTTTTCTGCTTCTTCTTGCTCTTGGGTTTGGATTTTTGGCTTTGAGAAAAGAAAGAGAGGGGTGGCTGAGGGCTTTTATGTGGGTTGGGAATTTGTGTGCGAGTGTGGGTGAGGTGTGCAATGGGTATTTGGTGTCTATATTAAATTCCATAGAAAGTTAGTAAGAGAGAGAGGGGTCAAAGTTAGAACCAAGGGGATGATGAAGCAAGAAGAAAAACATGTACATTGAGGTTGATGATGATGATGATGATGATCTATGCTCATGTACCTTGTACTAGCTTGTTATTTACCCACATTGATTTAGATTGTTTGGTAAAAACAGCGGCCAGCCGGATAATTAATTGGCCGAATTTTTTTTTTTTAGGAAACAAATTAGTACGACGTTACGTGTACATCAAATTTTACATACATCAACAATCGGCAGTCGGCCTCGCATGGTGTTCGCATGGTGTTTGTATGAGATTTTTCTTGCTTTGGTGTTTTCTTTTTGACTTTTTGTTAAAACTGTTGGTTTGGGTTTTGGTAAACCATGCTCTTAATCATAATCATTGGGTGAACAAGAGCTTATCAATATTTGACTTGTTATTGTATCCAATGGCGGAGCGGGGACCGTGCCCTTAATGAAATTTCGACATCTGACATTGTGATGCAAATATACCCCCACAAGAATATTAGAATTAACTATGTAACTTTATGATTTCATGACTTTCTAACGACACTTCATTAACAAAAGTTTATAACGACACAACAAAAGCCATATATATGAGTCGAAGTATTCATTTTGATTAACACATTGCCATTTTGATAAATTAATTAAATAACATCTCTTTTTTCTCATAAAAAAAACATCTCTCTCCTCTTCTTCTTTTTCATACCCATCATTATAGGATATCAGCTCCTCGGACCGTTAAATTTTTTATAGTTAAACTAAATGTCATTCCCGATCCAAAACTTGATTATAGTATTTTCATTCCCATATTCAACTCCCCCGATGAAGACAAGAAGTTGCTATTACGTACCCATGAAATCCTCAGATTTTTCGTCTGCATGTTACCCTCAATTCTACCCGAATATTTCAACTCTGCCTATATTACCCATCTCGTTCAATAAGGTTTTACGACATTATACGAATTGCAGTACTGCCGGAATTTGAGCTTCAATTCAAGTTGGTGTTTGATCAATCATACCCTTAAATGCAGTGATTGCAAATGGAGACCAAAAAACTAATTAAATTGGACAAATTTTAATATTTAAAACTAAAATTTCCTTTAAGAACAAACAAACAAATAAAACTGAAATTTGGTGCTATCTAATCGGTAGTTATTTCCTGTTTGGTTTCTTTGTGTGGCCCTGTTGGGAAAATTTTCTCCCTTCACCAATGATTGTATCTAATCTCTTGTCTTGTTTTCTTATCTTCTACTTGTGGTTTACTATGTAATTAACCGGTACCACGTTGGAGGAAATGTTAATATAACTGGGTGCGTGGTTGAGACTTGTGGGCGCGTGGTTGAGACTTGAGAGAATAACAATGCTTAGGAATTTCTCTGTTTTATACTTTTATTCTAGTTTATTTTGTGGAGGTAGGCTTTTCGGAAGCTTTATCAAATATTTAAATTGATGTTGGATTTCATCATTATCAATAGGAAATAACATGTTATTAACTTCTTAAAAATGTACGTCTAATATTGTTAGACATCATTTAGTCTAGTGATATAATCTCTCTTTTAGTAAATAAGAAGTTATGAGTTCGACTTACGCAGTTATAATTTACTTGATCAAAAAAATATATATTGTTGGATCTAAAAAGTCTTTTATGATTCTCGATTATGAAATCAATTGTTACACACACATATATAATAAAAAATTAATTCTAAATCACATTAACAACCTTGTAGAATTAGAATGACATTTTTTGTTCCGAACATTATTTTCAACATGTATTATCGAGACATGTTTCCTGATTTGTTGGTAACACATTTTGTGTTAGAATTAAAATGACATTTTTTTTGTTCCGAACATTATTTTCAACGGCATGTATTATTGAGACATGTTTCTTGATTTGGTGGTAACGCATTTTGTGTTAAAGACTGATAGTATACCAAGTCAAATTTCTATCATCGACTTTCTGTTTACTTAATTCAGTTTAACTAAAATTTTTATAACTAGATATTGTTTTTGGTCTTTGGATATTGTCCATGTTGGAGATTTTTTTTTTTTTTTAATAAAAGGGCTTGAATTGTTGCGGTCACGCCATAACCATTAGTGAAACCGCAAAATATAAATTGGGGTGGGGGAGGGGGGGGGGAGGATACTGCGCGTAGGAATACCCTAAAATAATACTACGCATGTCTAAATCTATGCATTCTAACAGGCACTTTTTAGCAACCAGTGCATCATTGGATAAATACTTCATTTGCTTTACAAATTTGGCGACATATCGGAAAAACAATACAGAAGGGAGGGAAGGATATTGTGCCTAAACCTCATATTGTAGAAACACCTTAAAATAATATTACGCATGTCTAAATCTATGCATTCTAACAAGCACTTTTTAGCAACGAGTACATCATTAGATACATACTTCATTTGCTTTACAAATTTGGTGACATATCGGAAAAACAATGCAGTTATAAATTTCTATTTTTGTTAGCTTTCCCTACTATTTTTATCAGCTTTTTCATGGAGATTTTATTTATCATAAAAGACGTTGTGTTTAATTTTTTGAATATCTATATTGTTTATCGAAAGCGAGTCATGGACATTTTTATTTTCCCAGTTATGCTCAATTGTCACTGGATTTAAATATACCAATGTTGGCTGATAAGATTGAGAATCAGTCTCCTCTTTGTAAATGAGAGGTCGTAAGTTCAACTCACAGAAGACTCATTATAACATTATAGTTATGTGTTTGATCAAAAAAAAAATGTTGGCTGATAAGATTGTCAAAATTATATTAATTACTTGACTCATATTTTGTATTGTCATTAGATATAACTTCAATGATAGTTTCGCCCAACTGAGTAAAAAACTAAGTAATAAGCTTGTGAACATATATGATTGCATCTAAATATTGGTACGTATTGTCACGTATCTTCTTTTACAAAAGCAAAAGAAAATCTAACAAGAGGTGCCACTAATCAATTAAATTCTATTCGAGCTTGGAATGAGAGGGAGAGCAAAACCCTTTTTAGTCCCACTAACTTCATCTGAACTGTTCTACCTAAACTCCCTTTACCGGAATCTTAGGACTACACATAGAATCAATGAGTATGTTTTTCTTCTTCTGCTTCTTCATGATTAACCACTTTTTTCTCCTTCTTTTCTCGTATTTTCCTTCACGTTAACTATAAGCTAAGAATTGTAGACCCATGTCTCAAACTTTCATTTAACCTCAAAGTAAATTAAAGTTGAATCTAAAAAAGAAGCTTCCAGCTTCCATGCCTTGATTTGAAGGCATTTCATTACGTTTTTCGTGTCTGTGGTGCTTGCTTTGGCCACCCAACTCACTTAGCTTGCTGCTTTGACTAACCCAAAGAGCTAGAAATGGCTTCGTCTCTGATCTGCTGGCTGGGGACTCAAACATAATTGCATGCAGACTACTCTTAATTTCAAGTTCTATATTGTCAAAATGGGATTGCGGTATCACATGCTTTGCTCACCTACACCCGCCTGGGTTTTTTTTTTGACCATTTAAAGTCTTAGCTTTGTAGTAAATACTACCACCAAATATGTCCCTGTGTGTTGCTCGAGCTTTTAATTCGTTTCCAGCTTCCCACCACCAGAAGAACCTTCTTTCGTTTCACTGTTCTTTTATTGATTATCACGTAAATGGTGTCCAATATATATATATATATATATATATATATATATATATATATATGAAATCATCATATCCATGCCATCAAATCAGAAAAAGAAAAAAGGATGATCTACAAGAAGCTTCTATATCACGTAACAAAGTCTTTTGTGCCTGCTGCCCTAGCTAGCAAGGAACATAAGAGTAGCCGCCTTCGCTTCATCGCTTGCACCCTAAAGGCTTCTTTGGTCGATTGATTTCTTACCTAATGACTCGTTAGAAATGGAAATGCTGTCCAAATGTGTACTCATTTCTCAAGAACGTCGGGTGAGTCATATAGTAAAACTTGCATTGTCGTACATGCATATAAACCCAGGCAGAACAGTAAAATTGGTGCTGTAACCAACAGTGAGCTGTTGGATCATTATAGAGATAATGGACCAGACACTGGAAGTCTGGAATGAACAAGTCACTCTCTCATTATAATACATGATCAGATATCATAGCCTCAGTACTGCACGACTTGTCAATTTTGTGCGTCGCATATATTTAAGAATAGGTAAGCTAGCTAGTACATTAGCACTGTTCTACAACTCGCTCTTGCCGGTGGGATTTTACAAAAAGTTCATATTATTTATGTTTTTTCGAATACTCACAGAATTATGATTACTGAATATTAATGTTAGTAAAGTCGGTCGAGCTATTTAGTATGAAACCTCTATCTTAAAAGTTCGAGTCATAACTCTCACCAATTTGTGGTTAGCAGGTTTGAGGGCTTCCCAGATTTATGTGCAACAACATATTAGTCTGACTTCTCGTGGACCTCGGTTCAAATTGAGCATGTGTGTTACTAACTTGTTAATGTAACTAATGTGTCTTGCTATCTCACTTTCAATCTCATAAATATCTTATGTTTTACAAATAAATTAAACCACCAAGTATAGTATAGCATTTTTAATCACCTGGTGTGGTAAGGTCGTTGGTCGAGTTGCCCTAATTCAACAATTTCGATTACAATTACCTATTAACGTAGCTACAAAAGCGCATAGAAACACATAAATAGAATTAACATACAACATTATTCATTGTTAATTCATGTAGTTATGACTTATGACTATCTTGTATTCTTGTAAAATCACAATAAAACACGACGAATCAATATATGATGATCATTGCCGAAAGGGCTGTGGACTCAAATCATCTAAGCAAAGAAGCTAGTGTGATAAATGGTATAACACCAAACCCACCTTTCAGACAACCCTAAAGACACTGCAACTTTTTCGAGCATGTCATATTTTGCCTCCTCAGTGCAGTATATCTCGCAGACTCGCAGTCGTGTGGCAGCTAATAATCCACAATACTAGTAGATATATGCTTTACTTAAGTTTAAAGAAGGGCATCACCAACCCATTGAGAACAAAAGGAAGGATTTTTTTAATGCATGATATGGTCGATCTGTCTGTAAAATCAATAGGGTTTTCTGCATTTGTAAATGATCATGATCGATCACTATATATAACGCATCATCTAGAATTCTAGATTCTGGCACGTAACTTTCAAAAAAGTTTGAAGTTGAACAAGTAATTAGGAGATTTTGATTTGACAATGACTACAGGTTGAAATGAAACCCTAGAGTTTGATCGGTTAGTGAATGATTCAACAATATGTAAAATTAAACATTATCCCTGTGACGAAACAAAATGACTTTGGAGGTTTGAATCCAAAAAATGTTTACCACCAAAGTTTCTAGTCATCCCATGCAATGACTAATTAGAATGAGAAACATCTGAGTCACTCCTTAATGTATCAGTAGTGAAAACGAACTTGTATCAGGGAGTCAATTTCTTCATAATTTTCATTTTACAATATTTATATGCTTTCCTACAGTTTTTAGATGACAAACGTTTTTACCAAACACCCTCGTAATTCTATTCTGATTCCATGTTACTTTGAAAACTCTTCCATACTTCCTTTAGGTAGAGTGACCGATGCCATGTTTACTGAGTTGGACAGATATTAACTAGACCATTACAATTTAACTAAAAATAAAAAAGCCATTGATGGTATACAATTGAACCACTTAATGTCAAGAAAGCAAATGGAATGACATATTATTTTAGTACTAATTATTGGTTTATTTTATGATCAATAAATTCATACGGTCATACCAATTCGACGCACATGTTAATGCTGAAAGAAAGTGGCCGTGGAACTTTTCCTCTTGTATCCCCTTCTTCAATTTTATGTTTTTTGTTCTTTTTAAGTTTATTACCATATAACAAGGAGCATTTTGAGCATTTCAAAATTTGGTGTAGCATTTGATATCAAAGTTTGGCTTCCATGAAAGAATTAGAGATTATTCAAAAAGAAATAAAAAAATATTAGAGATAATTGTAGTGCACTCACACAACTTAAACTGTTTACACCCAAATTAATATTTTACTGGACAGTAATTGTCTTAGTGAATATTAATTAAATTCATGGTCCACGTCATACCGGCGAGCCCGAAATAATGGGTTTACAAGTGATGGCCCGCCAAAAAGTCATGCGAGCTGGACAGTCCGCGTACATGTAATGGCGCAGCTTGCAACCTGCAAAATATAGGGCGAGACATAACTTCTCCATGAGCGAGTAGCGCGTCTCACAGTCCGTTAAAATCCTGCTAAGGTAATAGACGGCATGTTCTACCCCGTTCATATCGTCCTGGGCCAGGAGCCCGCCGATGGACAAATCGACGGCAGCGATATAGAGTTTAAGCGGGGCGCCGTCGCGAGGTGGGATCAGGACTGGTGGGTTCGTAAGGTAGTCCTTGATTCGATCGAAGGCCTGTTAATGTTGCGGTTCCCATACGAACTCGGTTGCCCCTGGAGCTTAAGGAGGGGTGAAAAAGGTTAGACCTTCCCTGCTGCGTTTGATATGAAGTGGCGGAGAAAGTTGATTCGCCCGAGTAGCTGTTGGAGCTCTTTCTTGGTAGTGGGGGGCGAAGCGGTGATTACCGCCTGTGCCTTGTCCTTTGGGATTTCTATGCCTCTCTGGTGCACTAGGAAACCAAGGAAGTCACCGGCCTCCGCGAAGAAAACACACTTGGCGGGGTTCATCTTTAGGTTATGTCTGCGCATCCGTGTGAACACCTGCCGCAAGTCTTCCACGTGGGTTGCTCACGATTTGGTTTTGACTACCACATCGTTGATGTATACTTCGATCAACTTGCCCAAGATGTCGTGGAAGATAAGGTTCATGGCGCGCTGGTACGTTGCCCCTGCGTTTTTAAGGCCGAAGGGCATGACGACGTACTCGAACGCGCCAGCAAAACCAGGGTAGCGGAAAGCGGTCTTGTGTCGATCCTCCTCGGCTACGGGAATCTGATGGTACCCGGCTGTTCCATCCATAAGGATAACACCTCGTGCCCCGCGGCGGCGTCAATGAGTAGGTCAGCCACGGGCATGGGGTATATGTCCTTTGGTGTTGCGTTGTTTAGTTCTCGGTAATCAACACAGACACGCATCTTGCCATTTTTCTTGCGGACGGGGACGACGTTGGACAACCACTCATTATATTTGGCCACGCGAATGATACCCGATCGGTGCATACTTTCGATTTCTTCCTTAACCACGATCTGAGTTTCAGTCCGCATGAAGCGGCCTTCTTGCCGTACTGGACGCCGGTCAGGATAGGTTGGTAGCCGGTGGCAGACCAAGTCCAGGGACAAGCCAGGCATGTCTTCGTATTTGTCGGCGAAGCAATCCCTGTACTTGCGTAATAGGGCAAGAAGGGCTTCCTTTTCGTCCTCCGCCAACTTTGCGCTGATGGAAATGAGTAAGGGCTTTTCTGCAGTCCCTACGTCAACTTGTAAAATGGGGTCGCGGACTTGAGGTGGTGTGTCGTCCAAGGAGGCAGGAGCTAACTGAATAACTTCCTCCTTGGTATCGGAGTAATCCACTACTTCATCTACGTATTCCATAGTCGCGACCTTGTCGTAGGCTTCGCGTTCTGCCCAGTACGAAAGGAGTCTCTCGCACAAGGACTCGCCAGCCTCGCGTGCCTCCTCTGCAAAGGCACTATCCATCAAAATGGGGTGTGAGAGTCGCGATGGTGTGAGGACATTGCAAATCGTCCTTTGCCTGGGTAAGTCCCAATCGCGTTAGATTGGAGGCCGTTACTCCGTATGGGCGGCCCTTGTGATCGACGGCTTGAACGTCCAAGGGGCCCAAGTCTGTGGTGTAATATCGGGCATCGTTGAAGTTGGCGGAAATAGAGAAAGGCCGCGGGTCTGCCTTGATGATGACGGCCTCATGTTTCTCGGTGTCCCAAATCATGAACTCTTGGTGCATTGAGGAAGGCACGCAAAAACTTCTATGGATCCAATCTCGGCCAAGAATCATGCTGTAAGAGGAAACAGACTCGGCGACGAAAAAGGTGTAAACCCGTGATGTCGGCCCGACCTTGACCCATAGAAACAATAAGCCTAAGGTTCTGGACACCTGCCCTGTGAAGTTCTTCACTGTTAAGGACGTGGTTTGGATCATCGAGCGCGGGATGTCGAGGAGTCCCATGGTACAGGTTGTGACAACATTAACCGCGGCACCGGTGTTGACCATGACCTTGTTGATCAGTTTCCCTTGGACTTCTGCTGTGATATATAGTGGCCGCATATGAGTGGCCATGTCCAAAGTTGGCGTGGAAAAGGTTAGAGTTGGCCTTTATGTGAGGCCGCTCGTATTTTCCACTTGTGGGACGTCATCGGCTGGGGCCGGAACTGGGCCTATCTCGCTGTTGCATGGCGGGGGTATGCCGTTGTCATCCTCGCCGCTGATGGTGATATCCGCGGCGTTGCAGGTTGTGTTTGGTGAAAGAGCGTACCGTTCCGAAATGAAGAACACCATCCCGACCTGAAAAGAGAATTGCTCAGGAACTGGGACCAAATGTGTGTCAATGATCTCGTGTTCTCCTTCAAGTACGGTGAAAGCGTCTGCTTCGCGACTGAAGCCATCATCAGCATCCCATCCTGAGACCTCTACCATATTGCAGGTGAATGATTCCGCATGCTCGTCGTCCTGGTCTTCCTCTAAGTTAAGTCGAGGCTCGGAATGTGCCTCGTCTCCTTCCTCATTTTCGAGAAAACGTTTGGCCATTTGTTCGGCGAGGTTAGGACTGGTGGGTGCTGGTGTCGCTGCTGGTGGCTCTGGAACCTCGGGTTGCCGGGGACGCCAGACTGGCTTGTTGGAAGGCTGTTTGTCTGCTGCCGCAGGGGCCTTATCGTTGTCTTCCTTCGCCAACCGCTGCAGGGCAGATACTCGGGGAACCATCCTAGTATCAGGTTCTGGGGTGCGCCGTGGCCGAGGCTGTTGTGGCGGTGGCGGCTCCCTTCTGACGTCAGCCTCCGGATTTTGACGTTCCCGTTGCCGTGAGGGCTGAGAGGGTTCACGTTTGGACTCTGAGTCCGGGGTCATGAACAACTTACGCCTAGGACCAGACGGCGGAGCCCTGCGTTGCTCGGGCTCTGGTGATGGCCTATGTCTAGCAGGCTGTAGATCCCTCCTCCTATCAGGTACAGGTGACGGCCTGCGCCTGGAAGGTTGCGGATCCCTTCTCCTCTCAGGTGCTGGGGATGGCCTGCGCCTAGAAGGCTGTGAGTCCCTCCTTCGTTCAGGAGGTGGTGATGGTCTGATCCTGGAAGGCTGTGAATCTGGCTTAGGTGGGACCGTGAGCCGGCAGAAGACATTTGCCTTGGGTGCAGGCTCGTCGCTGAACTGCCCACAGATCCTTGGAGGTGTGACTGATGGCATTTGAAGGACTACGCGCAAACCTTCTGCTTCCCGCCACATCCGCTCAGGCGTCTGTACGAGCTGTGAGGGGCGTACAGCGCCCTCGTCAACAGCCCATAAGGCGGGCAGGATGCTGCCGTATCGCTTCTAGAGCTTTCGCTTCTTGGACCTGCTGATGGTCACTACCCTGCCCCCTTGCTGAGTGTACCAGACCCCTTCCTTGATCGCCGATTTGGACGTCGGGGGAATGTACGGGTTGGTTAAGACACCTTCACGAGGGTTCGGGGCGTCGCTGCTGTGACGCTCACCGTTGGAGTCTGACATGTCCATCTCGCTTGCGGCAGGGGACGTAGGTATTGCTGCTGCCCAATGCGCAGCGACGTATGTCTCGAGACGCGCTATCTTTTTTTCCCAGCTCTTCGCGAGTCTTAGGGCTCGTAGACTGGGAATCTTGGACGGGGAACGGTCTATCGTCCCTCATGACTGCTTTGCCCTTATCCTTGTGGGAGGGACGATCAGGTTCGAGCTTGGCGACCAACTGTCGAGCTGGGTCGTCTATACCCCCCATCTGGTTATCGGGGGCCATGTAGTTATTCACCGGCCGTTTGCGATTTCGGCCCGGCGGTTCGGGTGGTCCTGCATTTGGCGACAGGTCTAATGTGATCATGCGCTGGCCAACGCGAGGCCAAGCGAAACCAGCAGTTGCAATAGTAAAGCCGCCCTCATCCTTAAAGCGGATGTATCCGAGGTCAAGCCAGTCTTGAATCTGGTCTCGGAGCTGACGGCATTCGCTGGTCATGTGCCCCCAGCTATCATGGAACTTACAATGAACGCGTCCCTCCTTGTACTCGACGTAGGGCAAGGACCTGGCGACTGTGACGAGCCCGGCCTCTCTGAGATCTTCTAAGACCTCATGTGCCAGACTCTCGTTGTAGGCGTACTGGCGACGTGGCTGGCGGGCACCGTCGTCTCCTTCCTCGCTGCCCCTTTTAGGCGCGCGACGCTGATCGTCGTCTTGGGTCTGATCGGCCCAGTTGACTTCGACCATGCCCACTACGGGCGGGAAAAGGGTCTATATCGACCAATGAGGCCGTACTACCCGGTGCCTTCATCCTCAGCTCGCCTGAGTTTAACCATGTCTGCAGCTGGTCTCGGAGTTTGACACAATCTTTGGTGTCATGATTGTAGACATTGTGAAAGGCACAGTACTTCTTGTCTTTCAGTTCCTCCTTAGGCGGTATCTTGTGATCCAAGCGCACGTACCTTGCCTCGATTAGGTCATTGAAGACCAAATGGCGTTTTTGGCGTCATAGGTGTACGACTCGTATTCTGGCTTGGTCCAGGCGAAGGACTGGATGGTGATTGGCTCACGGGTCATCTTCAGGTTCTTCAGCTTATGAGCTACCTGCTTGCCAGTCAGCTCTACTGCGCCAATATCGTCCAAATCCTGATCTGCGTGAACTGCCTCCGGCCTTTGATAGTAAGGATCATGAGCGGGGGTTTGCATGCTGAGTGCCCCCACTATTCGGTTCTTCCCTGGTACGTAGGTTCCCTTGGAAGCGTTAGCCTTGTCGTCCAGCCCGTTCAGGATAAGCTCGTAGCTGCCGACCTTGTTGATTAGGTCTCCCATGGAACTGAAGCGCTCTCCATGATGCTTCAGCCACTGGCGATGCTCCAGTCCCCGGATAGCCAACTTAATGGCTTCCTACTCAGGTAGCAGGTAGTCGCACTTGGCCTGCTGGATCTTGAAGCGTTGGAGGAAGGATACCCCGGACTCCATGCTCTGCTGGCTCATCTGTGTGAGGGAGTCGAGGCCAACTTCAGGCTCGATCGTGCCAAACGTCTCTCGAAAGAGGCGTTCCATGGTGGACCAATCTGCTATTGACCCCGGCTTCAATCTGGAGTACTAGGTGAAAGCGGCCCCGGACAGAGAAGTCCCGAAGAGCTTGAGCTTGAGCATATCATCATTCCCGTATTGGCCGCATTGGACCTTGAAACGAGCCATGTGAGTTGCTGCATCTTCCCTTGTCTCCCCAGAGAATGTGGTGAAGACGATGTTCTTGAACCCGTGGGGGAAGGGATATTGTGCCACGCTATCAGGATAGGGGTCACAATAGTGCAAGCTAGCATCACCATTTCCGGTGTGCTCCTTGACGATGCTTGAGATGAGCTGGCGCCAGTCGGCTGCTGTTACTGGTGTGGATTCTGCCCCCTGGTCGTGGCCATGCCATACAGAGAGGCTAGGGGCCTGCCCGACGTTCTTAGGGGTCGAACTGGAATAGGCTACGGTTGGGTCATCTGGTGTCTCAATTCCATGTGACGGGAAAACACCGGCGCCCCTGAGTGTGACCCCAGGGCTACATGGCGAGGGCAGACGGGGTGGCATCTTTGACGAACTGGCCCCCAATGTGAATTGGGGAGCTTTCTGGGTCCCGACCCTCGGATTTCCTCTAGGGCACTCGTTAGGCGGGATATACCTGGAGCCCTCCGCTGCGCTTGAACTGGCATAGTTCATAGCGTGATTCTTTGGCGCTTGGGCCCGAATCCAGTCTTCCATCTGCAACACCCTTGTGTTCAGGGTATCATGGCGCTCTTTGTAGTCTTCGAGCTTTTCCATGCTGTTCTTGCTCCCGAAGAAGGAAGCGTCATGCTGTTGCTGCAGCTTGGTGTCATGGTCGTTCAGGCGACGGGTTTGGACCTCCAAGGCTTTTGTAAAGGCCACCTTGCTCTGATCCAGTTCTGTCTGGATCCTTTGCAGAGAGCCGGTCAATATATCCTTGTCCTCCCTGATCGTGCCAGCCACGTAGTTGAACTCTTCACTGAGCCTAGCGTGGTTCTCTTGGTTCGCGAGCCAGATCTCCTTATCCTTAGCGACCTGCGCAGAGAGGTCCTGGACATTTTGCTAGGTAGCTTCGACTTTCAGGCCGAGCTCACTCCTGAGCGCGCCGATCTCATTCTTAAGATCGTTCCTTAGTTCTTCAAACATCTTGCGGACTTCCTCTGTGGACAGAGTAGGTCCTGCTTCTGGGATTGGTCGTGAATCCGTCATTGTAGTCTTAGTATGGTCGGGGTTGCCGAACCGAGTGAGAATCTCTTCTTTAGTGAGAGATCTGCAAGCCGCGCTGTTATGGGGCTTGTATTGCGGAGCCTTATGCTTCAAACAAGAAATCGAAGGTCTCCGGTATGGGGAGTCTGACTTCCCAATGATGACTGGAAAAGAAAAATAAACTCCCGGTCCCACTGGGCGTGCCAATGTTTTGGCCCACGTCCTCAGCTGGGAGCGGAGGTGATTAGCGAACAAAGAGAAATGAGCTTGTTTGTCCCACTGGGCGTGCCAATGTTTTGGCCCACGTCCTCAGCAGGGAGATTAGGGAACAAAAGTAAAACGATGTGTGCGGGGCGTGCCACCTCACGGATGAGGAAAGAGAACAGTGCGCGTTCTTGACTTCTAACCAGGCGAAAGAGAGCTCCGGTGCCACCTCGCGGGCGAGGAAATTTACGAGCTTAATCTTCTTGTCACCTATCGATCGATACTCACTGCTGGAGCGAGCAGAGCAACAATAAGGAAATCGGAGACGAGTCCTAACGGGCTCTGGGGATCTAAGGCAGGGTGCGCCTAGAACGTAAGGGTTTTCGAGGAGGCTCGAAGGTTTCGACTGTGTTCGTCTGTTTTGAGAGAGTTGTTGATTGATTGATTGTGTGTTTCTGTAACCAACCTTGCTTAGGTCTTGTTCACCGCTTCGCATCATTTCATTGTAGTGTTGTACGCAAATTCAAACACTAAGCGATCTTATCTCGAGGGCATTGTCGTCCATTTCCAACTCTCCCTCGCCAGGCACTGTAGAGTCTCATGCGAACTGGAAATAAGGATCCCGCGAGGACGAATCTCGCGGGGTATTGGAATCTTTTGGACAAAGTCCTCGTCACGTGCTGCTAAACCTCGTCACCCTTCGTGGGCTAAAAAGGCCACAGGCGCTGGCCCAAATGCTATCCAAAACCTATCTCGAGTCTTGGACCAAAAATGTCCACTGGGCTCAAACACAATTTATGCATGATTTATCATTTATGAACCTCATCACTCGAATCATGGCTCAAATCAATTGAAATCTTCTTAGGAACAATACAAATCACAGTGGATTATCTCAAACAAATTCTATGCTAGTTTCACCCTAGATTCTTAGTAACTTTTTTTTTTTTTTTTTAGTGTTGGGGGGGGGGGGGATTTGAGTGTAATTGTCCAATTAAACAGTTTGGGGGTGTGATGTGTATGGAAAATGCAAAGAAAGCAAGAAGCATATTCAGTAGAAAGAGCGAAGGAATCACTATCAGCAATAGAAAGAGGGCAAGAAGGCTCATCAGCAATACATTCAGCGCAGCAAGACAGAGAAAGGAGCACGATCAACTGTACAAAGAGAGCAACAAGCATTATCAGCATACAATGAGAGAAGCAAGTATGTATTATCAGCACTTAGTCTTCTGAATCGGAATTTGTTTTCATGTAATCGCCCCTAAGAAACTAATCAGCCATGGAAGAGATTTTGCATATTAGGAGAACCATAAAGCTTCGGACTTGATTTCAGTTGTAAGGATATGTAGGTAAACTGCCTAAGCTAACTGGCTTGGTGGTTGTGAAGTGTTCGAGTTATGCGTCTCAGTTGGAGCTGTTATGCTCCTCGTTCTTGATAAGGTGCTTGTGTTCTTGGTTCCCTTGTTGTTGGATGCCGGCTCGTCTTTATGCTTACTAATATAACTAAGTAAAGACATTTGCGATTTAAAACTGGTTTGGTTCTCTGTAGGCAAACAACTTGCCTTCCTACAAGTGGAAGCTGGGTAGTTCATGCTGAGGTAAACTAGTAAAACTCCATCAACAGAGATTCAGGTTAGATCAGAAGCGCTTGGGGAGATCACCATAGGTGGTTTTGGACTCCTCATATTCCTATTCTTACTTCCCAGACAGTAATCTGCACATCCTCTTCAACTATTTTTATTGTGACTTGTTCATAAACATTGACTTCATAGATTACATAATTTTTATTTTTTTATTTTTATAAAAACCATGCAGAATAGATCGACTCTTTCATAACATAAACCACTATCCTTAATTTTACGATTCATCCAATTTTGTATGCATACACCTTAAACAGTTATCATCGAATCAAGATTTTGAAAACTAAATAGTTACTCATACCGTGATCACAATGTTACTCTAAAACTGGATCAGTACAACAACAACAAAAAGACAATGTACAATCAGGGACGTCACGAGCGAAATTCAGATTCATAATTTAAGGAATAGAGTTATAGAATGACTCTAGAATGCCATCGTTTTCATCTCTAAACTTATTGGTTAATTACGTTTCAAACAATTAACCACATACATTAGTTTTGTCCAATATCTAAACTATATTTCTAACTACAAATCAGATGCATGCCACTTCTGTAGATTTTGTGTAAGAGAAAAACAAATTAATGAACTACATATGTGGTTGATAAACTAAAGACAACGTGTAAGTCTATCCTCATCATATTTTCATTTAAATAGCAAATGCTGGAAAAGAGTCGATCATTTGTTGTCATGTAACTTGTATGTTACCAAATTTCTCACAAAAGTGGTACATTATTCATGTCAAGTTTGTTGTCATTTGATTTTAAACCAATAGTTTTCACCGGCTCATTGCTATTCATTGTCATATAAACTATATGGTTACCAAGTTTATGTTTATCAAAAAAAAAAAAAAAAAGTTTGTCATTCGCGTTATGATTTTTCTCATGCCACAAATGAAAATATCTAAAACAAACATGCGATAAATAAAATACAAAATAAATTGAAAATTTACTGCCCATTTTGGTCCAGGTAGATGAATTAATCAAGACGTGACCATATAACTATGAATAGACCGTCATAACTAGTGTAACAGGAAACCAGTAGCTTGTGAAAGACTAGCATTGCAACTATAGCATTGCAAGTCGAAAACCGTCTTTTTTGGTTTACAACTATATTGCAACATTGAGGAACATTTTCTTCTTCTTTTTTTTCTTTTTTTGTGAGAAGAAATGGAAACAATTCCTTAGAAATGGACTCAAGTATCTGTGATCCAAAATATCCTCAAGAAAACTAAGAGGATAAACAAAACTAGAGTACGTGCGCAGCGCTAAGTGATGTGCAGCTTCATTCTTTTTTGTGATATATTATCTGTGCTTGAAGCAATTCCCACCCAAGCATTCAGGCCAATCTTCAAGTCCATATAGAGTAGTCTCATAGCAGGAACAGAAATGGGCATGCATAAATTGAGAACAATTGGTTTCAAATACCACATTTTGTAGCCTCAACAACTCAACTCACCTGCCAGTGATAGCGCTTCAAGACTCAAGAGCCGCCTGCAACTCCACATGAGCTACAGAATTTGCATGTTGTGGGAACATATACTTACCCCCAAACAATGACAATTGCCATCTCTAGCCACAGCTCCCACACCCCCTCAAAACACACACAGCTAAAAGCCCCATCCAGGCATATAATAACCTTACCAAGCAAGGGTTTACGCCATCCAGCATGCGCTCTAACAACTGTACTTACCCTAGGGTGAGCACTTACTATAATTTTGAAGCAGGGTAATGTACTCCATGCTTAAGATTAGAAGGGTCACAAGCTTTTCCGGACCACATTTTCTCATTCTTGCTTTCCACAAATCTCATAGGTTCCTCCCATTTGTCTGACTGCTACAATATTCCCAACCTTTGCTTCACCCAAGCTTGAAACTAAGATGATATTGAGTAGACATTTAGCCAATAACCGTATGCAATAGACTGCAAAGACACAATCTCAAAGAGATGCTCCACAAATTCCACCGAGCTCTCACAAACAGCACAAAGACTTAAGACCTCCCTTTGCCGCATGACTACATTGTCCATGTCAGCTACATAACCATTTAGAATCTTCCGGACACAGGATTTTGAGTTTTGCTGGGAGCTTGTTCTCCAAAATCTGTGCCAGAGCATTACCAAGTCCAAACCGATTAGCATTTCCTCTGCCAAGAGACACAAACTTACCTTTTGCACCTTAAAAGCTCCCTTAGAAGTAAAGTGCCACACTCGAAAGTCAGCCGGAGCCTACTAAAAGGCCCAATGTCTTAGGAACATTGGGCAGTGGCCTTCCAATCCATTAGAGGAATAGCTGAATCAATAAAATCACGAAAATTATACAACGCACCAGAAAATTTAGCGATGAGATGGCCGGGTGAGCTGCGCGCGGTGAGATGGCCGAATGCGCGGCACACCCGGATGCGTTGAATAGGCTCTGATAAAATCAAAGGTGTCTTTGCCAACTAACGCACACAGTTTCATAACTAGAACAAGTCAACACTGAAATGGAATTAAAACACATATTGCACGGTAAACCCAGAGAATTCAATCCCAGAAGCCACAGACAGAAGAGGTATATTTATAAAAAAAAAAAAATGTATATCTCAATATAGATAAGTAATAGAAGTAATACATCTCAAGTATTTGACCAAAAAATACATAAGTATACAAAAGGACCGAAGCTTAAAGTCTTAATGTCTACCATTATATTTACCTCATCAGAAGAAAATCAAAACTGTACATGCGATGCAAAAGATAATATCAACAATTCAAACTTGACCATGCAAATGTGGGTAACTATTTTAACACAGCTTGTTCACCAATTAGGCAGGAAAAAAAAATACATTTCATACTGTTTTTTCTCGCTTCACTCATTTTGAATAGGAGGTTTTTTTAAAAAAAAAAAACTTTTTATTAATAACTCACACACCCCACATATATCAGTGAGATTTAAACTCATGACCTCAAAGTTGTCAGTTAAACACCTTAACCAACCAAGCCATGGCTCACTGACGATGCATATGATGCATTTAGTCAGCTCCTATATTTCATCTTGATTGCCAAATAGATTTTCACAATGGCAATAACCAAAGCAATTAGAAAACTCGGCAGTCTAGTATTGACGATCACTTGTACGATCCAGATTTTCATCTTTTCACAAAGTACAGCTTAGTGTCCACAAGTGGCTTCTCATCCTTAGGAATGAAGAAATTTGGAAATTGATCGTTACTTTCATCCAGCAGCCACAAATCACCGAGTCTAGAATATGATCTCTCAAGTAAGAACTTGAAGAGTTTCTTGGTTGGTTTCCTGACTTTGGAACCTGGTCATTTGGGTATTCAGCGGTTCATGCACTCTTCTTTTCTGGATCATGCTCATTTGGGTATGCAGCAGTTCATGCACTCTTCTTTTCAACTGCAGCGCAAAAAACTCCAGTCACTAAGTTGTAAATACAGGATTATTAACTTCGCTTCATGTTCAATATGTAAAACAGTAAGCAACAAGTTTGTTCAAGAAAGGGCATTTTGGGTTCGCAACGTGCCGCTCAAGGGTTCTGAACTTTCATAATTGCCTAGTAGAGTAACATATAGAGGCACCGCAAAGTGAGTTTAACAGATAGGTTCAACACTGATTGAAGATATCGTAGATGATGCCCCTTGTAAAATAAAGGCACCGACTACAGAGAGTAAAATCATTATAGTAGAGATTACCTCTGGGAGCCCTATTTCATTTTTCACCGACACATGAAGAGCTCTCTCAGGGCCCAACTTCAGGTACCTTTCCAGGCTAAGATCATTATCATCGTCATTATCAGTAGCAAATATCACTGGAGACTCTTGCAACAGATCACATTTCGACACAACATCTAGCCACAGATGGTCACCAAATTTTTCCTTTATTTCATTGTAAATGACAAACTGCATGACCGTCACAACTAACGTGGAGTTAACATAATGGAAAGGAATAATGAAGAGCAGAAGGAGACAAATTCTAGTGAATTTTCTATTTCACCAAGGGAAAACAAGATAAGCATCAGACATCAGTCATAGAACTCAAAAACCAACAGCAAAAATAAATCGCACCAAATCATGTAACATAATGCATAAGCAACAGACAATTATTCATCTATTGTGAGCTGTAAAAGACCGGTTCATATAATTAACACGTGAAATCATGTTACTGATCTTGTATTGGATTCAAATAAACCGAATAATACCTGATCAGAAGGTGACATCCCACATTCGCCAGAAAGATCATGGACATACAGTACTGCAGTTGGTAGATGTGAGAGGACAGCAAGTGTCAACTTTTCCAAATTATTTCGGTCCTCTGAAACACAGAGAAGATGCAATGACAAATCAATAGCAACAACAAAAAGTTTGCACCCAATGCAACACAGACAGCATATTTCATTATTTGAAAAAGCCAAATCTATTAAGATGTGAATAGTGCACAGCAATAATGACAAAAACCAAGCACATCCATACAAAACTAACACTTGACAAACCAGAGCAATAATGACAAACTGGAGACCCTTATCATAAATTTTCACTAATCATAATTAGTTATGTAACTGAAAAATGGAGCTCTGCACCATGAAGGGACAAAAGATGATGAAGCATGACACACCTCTGTTCAGTATCCTAGATCACATAACTCAATACAGTAAACATCAGTATTACTTATATCCTGAGCAGGGGATTTATATGTCCTTGAAAACGTCACATAAAGATGGTCCTTTCATGGGGGCAAAAACAGGCTTTTAGACCTGAACTTTGGGACAGCTAAATAAATTGGAGAGTTGCTGCATCTTAGACTCAATTTGCTCTCTGTTTGCTAAATGTGCTCTCCTCGGGCTGTTAGGCTTGTATTGTTTCTTAATGGAATTTGGTTTCTCTACTTGGATTTATGTTGCTTGGATTTGTTTGGATGACTTCTAACTATTGGATTGAGTACAATCTGGGACCACCATGTCATCCTTATGTCATTCTTACTCCATCTAATGGTTATAAAACATCCAAGCAAATCCAAGCAACTTAAATCCAAGCAGAGAATCCGGACCCTTCTTAATGACCTTGTTGAAATACGGGAGACTCCAAGTCCTCTGTGGTACTCTTTCTTATCTTAACCATTTTGTTTCTCATAAGAAAATACAAAAGAAAGGCCAATGTATCCATATTCTATCCCATTGGTTTATATAAAAGGCTAAAAGATCCAGTTTATAGTAGGCTACGCTACTCAACAAGATTCTTTGTAAAGCATAAACTATTTCATCATGTATGGATATTCAATTTTGAAGCAGCCAACACAAATCCAGTTGGAAATGGGTTCAAGGCACTGGAAACTGCCAATCGTTAGGTAAAGCTTTATCCCCAATGTGGGAAATACTGTCAACATCTCACATGTGGCATGAGTTAAGCTAAACACACGAACATGTATTAGGTGACAGGGAGTGCATGTCCCTGTAGAGCCTACATGAATAGCCTGCTCTAACACTAAAAAGAAACTAATGTTTCTTTTAAAATGCTTGTTTTATTAACATGTTTTCCAAATATCCAACAGATAAAAAAAAACTGAAGTGAGACAGTCTTAAAGGTTCTACACTCAAAAGTTCAACTTGAGAGAATTCAACTTGTGCAACATATTATCTGAGGTTCTGCATATTAGATTACTGAGTGCAAGTTAAATATAAGAACCTTATACAACAGATTAAAAAAACTGAAGTGAGACAGTCTTAAATGAGCTCCACTCAAAAGTTCAATAAGGTAAAATGAAATTAGCTCAACTTGTGCAACATAATATATGATGTTCTGCATTTTGGATTACTGAGTACAAGTTAATTATAAGAACCCTATACAATACAGAAAATCAACAACTTTCGGAGGCTTACCATCACATCTCTTCAGCAGACCTGGTGTATCGGTCACCTACAGACAGATTCAAGATATAACGAAAACTAAAATATAAGATCCAAGATTTACACTGCAAAATCAGAGACTGACTGACCTGAAAAGTCTCATGGTTTAAAATGATATGACCCATAAGTATTCCTCTTGTTGTGAAAGGGTAGTTACAGACCTAAATTAAATATAACCAAAGGATCAGAGTTGATAGGTATAATGAAAAGCAACTCTTCATATTATGACAAAAGTAAATCATAACTTCCTAAATAACAGATCAAGAATGGCTTATTCAAAGTAACAAACACAGTTCTGAGAGATGAGTACAGAAACCGCTTAACAAACATTAGCTACTCTCTTAGTATGACTATCCTGCTACCCAGCACAACTCACCAAAACCATACTGCGCGCCTGGTAACACGAAAAAAAAAATATATCCTGCCACTCCCAACCTTACAAAAAGTGCAATCACTGCAATGGCATGCAACATCCACTATGAAACCCCCTATTTTACACTAAACACATTCTGCCTTTGATACACATCCTCCATGTAAGAAAACTAGTCTCCACTCTAAAGCTATGTCAAGAACTCTGCCAATTTGCTTTCCTTTATCATCATGTGCCAAATATAAGTATATAACAAAGGGAGAATCCTTTTTTCTTCTTGCCAACCAGTGGAGAGCCTACCGCCCAGAGGTCCAAAACCATTAGTCTCCCTTTCTTCAATTATTGTCCTTGTGTGTATCATCGACGGGGATAAATCTTTCAAATTTCAAGTGTTGAAGCTCACTCAGAGAAACTATGTTGATACAAATGTGTAGCCAGCTTAATTCCTTTCAGCTGATCACCATGAAAGCTTTATGCAGGAAGACATGTATGGCATTCTCTCTCTCTTTTCTGACACTCCACCTTTGGTACTTTTATCAAACTTTAAGGCTAAATTAGACATACCAGACCAAAAATAAAATCCACCAAAACCTTCAACTATCTGAAAGTTTTAGTCTACCATGTGTTTTTTCTCCCTTGGTAAATTTGATCCACCTTTTGAATATAAATGCCGATTTTTCTCTCTAATCTTCCGTTTTTTTGTATTCATCATTTTGCTAAGTTATTTATCTTAGAAAAAGATATTGCTTTTTGAGAACACCAAAAATGGGGACATTTCAAAACTCCTGTGTAAGGTTTACATTATACTGATTATTTCCAACTACATCATTTAAGACTCCCTATTAGTATTGAAATAAGCTCCACCATACATTCTACTTGGCTTATTAACACCTCTATTTAGCCTCATTATTGTTTCGCACCTGTGTCTTCCAAAAGGAAAAAAGATCTCTGAGAGCTGTTTCCTGGATACGAAGGAGAGTACTTGGGTTCTCCCAATAACTAAAAAGTGTATCAAGCCTGAATCTAACTGGGGTTCGCTTTTACATATCAAATTATATAAATGAAATTCTGCAGAAATGCATATGATACTTGTCATTTGAAATTGTGCATACCTCAGGCTTCCCTGTGGAGAGTATACGGACCAAAGATGACTTTCCAACATTAGGAGCTCCAACAAGACAAAGTGTTGGCGTTTCTAGATCAACTACGGGCATTGCTCGCAATGTCTGCATATATAACTGATTAGAAAAAAACGACAATCCTGGACAAAAAAAAGGCACTGAATTATGACACAAGTTAGAAATTATAGCTTCCATATCTCAAATTATTTCTAGATTAATCTCTTTAACCTTTTAATAGCATCTATTAAAGGCCCACAAAGTCCAAAAGAGAACAAAAAAAAAATGCCCTTGAGAATGCATCAGACCACACACAAATTCACAAAAATGCAACACAATGCATACATAAGAATTACAGTTAAGGTATATGTTATACAACAAAACACTTGCACGCTGATATAATCTAAATAGTAAAATTTAAAAATGAAAGACCTTAATAGAATAGTACCTTGGCTATGTGTAACAAATCATCAACATATTTTCCTTGTCGAATATATGTCTCTTCAACTTTCTTTAAACCCTGGAGAAAATAGTAACATTGTAAGTATATCCACACGAGATAGAGAAGGGAGGGGTAAGAGATTAGAAATTACCTCACTCAGTCTTGTCTCTGCTTCCTTCTTCGACGTTGACTGCAAAATTATTAATGAAGAGCTTGTTAAAGTTAGTCACAGAGAGAGGGAGAGAGGGAGAGGAAGAGGGAGATGGAGACGGAGAGGGGGAGAAAGAGAGAGGGAGAGAGGGGGAGAGAGAGAGAGAGAGAGAGAGAGAAAGAGAAGACACAAAGGAGCAACAAAAACCTAACCTAACTAAGTGTTTGATTAAATTTTATTGAAATATGAGAGGAAGTTATTCCTTCTTCATCTTAATTCTCGTTACTGGGCTATAGTTTCAAACTAGTATCCCTTATACAGGGATGTTGAGACACAAAATTGCTAGTAAAAAGTCTTACATTCTAGACTTTTTATGTTGCTCACTATGTGTGGTCATTCCCTTATATTAATTGCATGTCTGGGGAGGGTAAAAGAAGAACAACCTGACCAATGACCACACTTATAAAGCAACAGAAAAGTATGACAGTATAAGAACTTATGGTGTATAAAAACCTTGTACCACTTCCCCAACATACTTCCCCAACCATCCTAGATCTACTAACTTCTAAAAAAAATTCATTACTAAATTTCCACCCAACATACAGATATAACTTAGCAGGTGTCGTTTGAAATTAAGAGAGAACGAGATAAGCTGACAACTATAATTACATCATGTACAACAATGACTGGACAATATAAAAGAAAGAAAATCAAAGGTCATAATTTCCATTGCTGATATTGTATCATAGGTACTTAAAAATCAATACATCATACCTTTGCACAAAGAGATGCATGTTCCTTGCCAACAGACACAACTTTTTTCCTCAGAGCATCCACCTTTCCCAACACCTGTAATATCATATCATAAACAATCAAGTAGGGCAATTGAAAAGGGTCTAAAAGATCATACCTTTGTGCATTCATCTAGTGTAACAAAATAGTGAATTATATACATAACTCCAGATGTGGAAGCCGAAATTATAACTTAGCTCAAAGTCAAAAACTGTGTGTAACTGTCGCATTGTGAACACATTTAAGCATCAAAGTACATGCATAACTCATATTGGTAGTACAGAAATAGGATGCGATAATCTGGTACCACGCACTTTGACTAATTTTTGTTTATCAAGAGTTAATAAGATTCCTGATTTACACAAATGGAAATTGCCCATGATTTCTTAGGTACCTGTTCATAATTTCCATCCCCGAGAGTTAATTCGATAAGAGATCGCTCATAAGGGTGAAGATACTTTTTATTGGGAAACTTCTCAGAATAAGTCCTCAACGGAACTGCTATTTCCTGAGAACATAAACAGAAGGCTAACTGTCATCCCTGAAAATTCATTCCATATGAGAAAAGAAAAATAGAAATAAGCTATATGTCCAAAAATTTGAAAAATAAAGTTAAGAACAAACTTTCATCAATGCATCAAGTTGCTTTGCACCTCTATTTCTTTCTCTCTTTGCAATATTGGCAATGCCTGAAACAAAAACAAAACAAAAAAGCACATCAAGGGTAGCAGCAGGTGCTACAAATGAAGTCCATTCTAATGTGAATCTATTGTAGTCCGGTCACTATCAATATAAACCACATGCCAGTTGCAAATACCTTTTGTTGGTGCAACTTTCTTAGCCTTCCTTAGTGCTGAATACAGAATGTCAACAGATGGCATTACCATTGGTAGCTTTTGAAATGCACCTACACCTTCAAGTATCTCCGGAGATTTTTCCTAGATTTAGAAAATGTAGACACTATATCACCATTTTTTCTTCCAATAGTATGGTATCAAGAAATCTTAACTGCGTATAAATGCAAAAGGCATGCAATGCAAATCAAATTTATGCTGATAGGAAAAACGAGTTGATAAGCTAAAGCTTATTTAAACCTGAGAGCAAGTCCTTCAAAATTATCAAACTAGACTATCTAAGTAACAAAAACGATAACAGTGCAACAAAATAACTAGCATGAAGATCCAAAATGTCAAACTTTCCCAACTGTCAACTTCAACTTCAGGAGGTTAAAAGCCATTTCAATGCACCATTAATAAGAAATGAACTGTATACACCTGTCCTTCGTAAAACTAACTGAAAAAGGGATAATTCAACATTTAATACTCATAAGCAAAGCTGTTAACGACCCTCAGAATTGTATGCATTGCTTTATATTGATCAATGCATAATTTCACTTATATGGCTCTATAATTGATGAATTACCCTCAGTAACAGGCCAAAACAATGTGAATTGGTCCACTGCATTGACTGTTTCTTATACTGTACTTATCTTCAATAATATTTCTGCTACATTGTACAGTCAATCATTCGTTAGACTCCAATATCTCCCAGTACCTAAACTGCCATCCTAATCCCAAAGTTCAAAAATCAAATTTCCAACAAAAACTGTGTAGACCAGTCATTGATCAAAACCCAAAGTCCTGCAAATGGGCATACCCATCATACTGTCAATCGCTTAATACTTAACAACTGTAATAAAACAAGTCTTTAGCGTCCTGATACTCATTCCTAAGGTCTACCAGACTCTCTCAACAAGATATTGGTACTAAAACAGCTAAAGTAGTGTTTGTTTCCTTCAAACACAATATTGAAGAAACCATAAGCATACATTCACTTATACTGCCACAAGTACACAATGCTTGCCTAGTAAGTAGTTTGTGCTGCTGCTCAATGTGTACATGAAACAAAATCGAAATCAAAACCAAGAAAAAGCACCTCAGTTTTGCTTTCTTGTTTAATCTGGGCAGTGGGTACATAGCTTCCCTTGACAACTTCGTATGCAGAAGTCTGTAAACCCTTACAGAAGCACAGACCCGGATAACTTCTGGCACTAGGTGTCAAGTATTTCCCTGCATGTGCAATTGGTGCAAAACTAATTTAAGCCAAAAACCCAGTATCAAAATCACCATAACAAGCAGTTCGACACACCCAAGTTCAAAACTTGGCGGCAATAATCAAGAGCAAAGCATTTTCAAGGCAAACCCAGATGAAAAGTTTGGTGCTTTTTCAATTTCAATAACAGAAACTAAAGGATATATAGAGAGATAGGGAATGAGGCACAACCTTTGGAGATGGAGAGTAATAATCTGGTGTCTTGGGGACTGTGCCATAGTTGAAAGAGACTGCAAGCCCTGCTCATCTCTTCTTCTTCTTCCTCTGACGAAATTGTTTGTTTTGGGTACAAAGGCCAAGTGAAAAGGACAGAAACTTGTGAGGTTTTTGGAGTAGAGGTTTATCTAGTCCTTCAGTTTTGGTCTTTCAGTTCAAAAAGGACCCAAACCCGTTTTCGGTTTCGGAACTTGACCCGGTGTGGAACACATTATAGAGTAACAACAGACAGGTAGGAACCATTCAATTTGCTAGGCACACAACAAAGACAGAAACCTACCTCAGCTTCTTCACTATCACCACAACCTCTTCTCCCACCACTTCCCCAAAACCCATTTGCAGACACCAAACCTCACTAGACGAAGCTCTAGCTTTCTTACCAGGATGTCCATTTCATCAGACTCTCCCCCACTTCACAGGTATCTATCTCATTTATAATTTGTCCATTCACAATTGTCTGTTATCACATTGCAAAATTGTTCATTACCATAAAGATGGCTCAAATGATATGCAATTTGATTCATGCCATGGATTTCTGTATGTTGATGATCACAGTTATACAAGTGAAGGAAGGAAATGTGTGAATGTGTGATTAGGATACAATGCACTCGTAATTGGCTTATTTGCATCTTTTAAAATATATCAAAGGGCATGATTGGATGACTTGGTCTTAATTCACAGATATCTAATTTGTATGAGAATGCCATTGTTAACCAGAATTGTGTATAAAGGTTTTTAAGGTTTGAGCTATTGTCAGGGTTATCTAGCTATACCCCAACTGTAAATTTCTGTTGTTAATCCAAATCTAGCACGTAATTTGGATAATTGGTTTTTGTTATATTTTTGAAGAATCGAAGAGAGAGAATTGAATATTTTAAAGTATGGTCATTGCAAAGTCAGACTTTGGACTTAGAAAGATAACATCGAAGCATAAAAATCAGCAGAAGTCTAGACCTTAGCTGTGAAATTGCTTTGCACTGTAAGTGGGTCTATCGATTTTCGTGGCAATTTAAGGGACAGTTCAAGAATCCTTGTGTGCATCGTATCTCATTAAAAAGGTTCACTCCCTTCCATCGAAAGAATTGTGCTCCTTCTGATGCATTGGGAATGAGTGCAATCTTGACACCAAATACATTTTGCAAAAAATGACTTAGAAACGTGATTTCTAATAATCTGGGTATCGTGTTATCCAGCTACACTCCAACATTTGAAGATGTCAACATCGATAGTTCAGTAGAGTTGGGACTAGTGGCAACATTGAGTGGAATGAAAGATCAGAACATCACCTGTATGATTTTTTGTTTGTTTTCTTCTGTTGAGAGCGTATTCGGCGCACCCGGGTGCGCCGCGCACCCGGAAATTGAACGGCGAGATCGCCGGTGAGACGCCGGGTGGGGCCGGGCACGGGTGAGTAAACGGTGAGATCATCCGGGTGCGCGGCGCACCCGGGTGCGCTGTATAATTTTCGCTAGGACTAGGAGATCAGCGATAACATGTTGGAGAATAATCACTAACTGCAGTCATTTTTTGTGTTCTGTTTGTACTTTGTTCTGTAAACCTTTCGTGATATTATTTATCAGATTCTCGGTGCACATCATTTACAACCATGTTAGAGATAGTTGTGCTTGCATTTTGTCAACAGCTACCAACCTAGCTCTTGTTTCAGATTGATAAGACCAATTAGTAAACTAGAGATACTTAGATTATCAATCAAATAAAGACCAGCGTTACAATTACATTTGATGCACCGTAATTCTTTGCGAAATAGCTACAATAATTCAGAGTCTCAGTCATCATCTGTTCATCTTCCTTGCTTCCTCGACAGAATTACAGAATCCATGTCAAGCCATTGCTGCAGCCACATCTCTCCTTCTTATCAGGTACTCCTCAATCCCTAACTTTTCCAAATCCCCCATATATTTATCGCTTCGATTCCTCCTAAAACCCTATAATGTTACTGCGGCGCAAACCCACTTCCAAAACCCTCAGAAAGCTACTCTTCCCCTATCAGAATCCAATCTTTTCTTGTTTGTACCAACCCCAAAACCCTGCTTACATTTACACTCAGAAAGCCAACTATGTTAATGTCTACATGAAATGGAAGAAAGACTCGTACTTTGACACCATTGAGCACATTGACAAGTCCATAGTGCTAAAACCCATCATAAACCTCAAGAACTGTATTGCTGAGGATCCCAATGGGTGTATCCCAATCTATCGAGTGTCCAAAAGGGGTTTTGCATTAGATGTACCCATGAAGGTTGCCAAGTTTTTGAGGAAATACCCGTCAATTTTTGAGGAGTTTTCTGGGGAATACAATTATCCCTGGTTCAAATTGACCCCAGAAGCAGCTGAGATTGATAGGGAGGAGAAGAGGGTTTATGAGGATTGTAGGGAGGATTTGAGGGATAGGCTGAAAAAGTTGATCTTGATGAGTAAAGAGAAGGTTTTGCCTTTGAAAATTATTCAGGGGATGGAGTGGTATTTGGGTTTGCCTGATGATTTTTTGCATTACACGGAAAAGAATCTGGATCGGTCTTTTCGGTTTGTGACGATGGAAGATGGGTTAGAGGGATTAGCTGTTGACAGTGGTGAAAAGGTCTTGTCTGTGGTGCAAAGGAATGCAATGAAAAATGGGGTGTATTCTGGAGGCTCAATGGAGGCAGTTGAGTTTCCGTGTTTCCCTTCCAAGGGTCTGAGGTTGAGACACCAGATTAAAGATTGGTTAGAGGAGTTTCAGAAACTTCCCTATGTTTCACCTTATGAGGATTCTTCACACTTGCAGCCGGATTCTGATGAATGTGAGAAACGAGTTGTGGGGCTTCTTCATGAGTTGCTTAGTCTATTTGTTGAGCATTCAGCAGAGAGGAAGAAGCTCTTTTGTCTTAAGAAGTATATGGGACTTCCACAGAAAGTGCACAGAGCATTTGAGAGACATCCCGAGATTTTCTATTTGTCTCATAAGAACAAGACTTGTACAGCAATTCTTAAAGAGGCTTACTGTGATGAGTCTGCTATTGAGAAGCATCCACTGTTGGCAGTGAGAAAGAAGTATATTAGGTTGATGAGGGAGTCGGCAGTGATCTTGAAGAATAGGAGAGTGAATGGCCGTTTAGCTGGTGGTGGGAATATGGAGCTGGATTTGGATTTGGAACATAAATGTGAGGACAGAGGAGGTGGAGAGAATACGAAGGTGGACTTGGATTTGGAGTCTGAGAATGTAGACAATAGAGATGGAGAGTGTTCTCAGTAACTGGTTTTCCACAGAGATGCTGTTCATTGGAATTTAATATTGCAAGGTCTATAGCATAGGAACCCTGAAAGTTTAGGCACAAGGTCTATAGCTGGAATGCCGGTGGTGGGTTTAGGCACAAGGAACCCTGAAAGTTTACTGCTAGATGCTGGAGCTTCCTTTGTTATTAAAGATTTTGGTGACCCAAAATTGTGGGAAGCACTGGAAGAGTTGGAGAAGAGAGCAGTGAAATTGAGCTAAACTATTTCAGTCTTCCAATTGAATATATATCTGAAATTGGATTTCCAATTTTGGTGTCCCTGTTTCTATTTCATTTGCCTTCACTTTTACTGTGAAAGTGTGAATTGCAAAACAATGATGTTCTTTGTGATTGAATTAATGCACAACTGCCCTCCCTATTACCTTACAAGATATCAAAACTTGGACAAGAAACGAAGTGTTTTGATCTTCAGTGTCCTGGTCCTCGACATGTTTTGATCTTCAACCTGGCAGGCTACTACTTACCGTACCATACTTTTCATCTATGACAAACTTGAATGAGTTCATAACACCACTAAAATCCAGAAGCAGCTTCCCCCTTCCTTTAGTATAATATGATTAGTCTTCTCTAATCTTTGATTTGCAGAAACTAAACATGTTTTCAATAAAAGGTGGAGTGACTGTGGCTTCACATCCTTAATCACAAGTAAACCGAGGGATTGGGATTTCAGCCTTTCAATAAATCAAATATCAACATACAAAAAGGCAAGCACAATTACTATCAACCATAAGCAAGGCTAAATAAAAAACAAGAACATAACGCAAAGGCGCCCAGCATATAGGCAAAGATTTAAACCCATAATTATGGTGCTAGTTAGGCTAGCTAACCAACATCAAGTACGTTCCTTTATTAAAAGAGAGTTTCCAGTCGGTTTCAACTGCTACAGCTTGAGAATCCAAACTTGGCCTCAGTGAAGCTCTCATAAGTAGCCATGGCCTCAGGTTGAATGGCGATATACATAGTTGGGTATTGTGAAACCATTTTCTTGTAGCACCAGTATGGGGAGGCGTCTCATCACAGGCTCACAAAATGGGGAGTGTTCACTCTTTGGAATGGTCAGTCATTTATCCATGAATCGAGTGTTGAGGCTCATGATCAAGCAATCGCATCTATGGTGTGGATCTATGATGAAGAAGGTTGAATCTATGGTGAAGATGACGGGGGATCGATAAAGTATTGGAAGAGTAACATGACCAATGTGCTAGTCAAGAACTTTGCTCACCAAGAACCGGTTTGGGACTGGAGAGCTTTTTCAGGACTAGTTTGAAGTTATGTTCATATTCCGGATGACACTACTGTTGAGATACGGTTTTTTAACGGTGCCAAGAAGAGCACAGATTGACTGACCATGGTTAGTTGACTGACAGTCTGACACCCTACAAAGTCTCTACTAGCTTCAGGTGGGAATGCCAGTGTTGTCAAACCGTGGGATGCTAGGACAGGGCGAGAGCTTTGATCCCTTCATGTTTATCTGATAAGTGGAACCCAACTTGCTGCTAACTGATTTCAAGGATCAAAGTCATTAAGCTTTATGACATGAGGGCTATGAAGGAATTTGAAAAGCAGAGAAGTGTGGGAAAAGTAAGTAAATTTGTAAGGAAATTTGCTATATAATCAAAAGATGAGATTGTCAACAGAGATGCAAAATCGAAAAGGCTGATTTTCATATGGACACCTGCTGTACCAAGTTGAATACTGGTGCAGCAATAGACTTTAAACAAAAGAAGCTGGCTAAGCTTGGCATGGTCGGGCAAGATACCAAAGGAGAGAAGATGTGTGCATGGCACAAGTAGCTGCCCTCGAACCCTTCTATTGTCGCGCTAGAAGCTCTTGCTTATCTATCATGGTCTCAAAATGTGTAGACACGTAGGGTGTCAATCAGTTAGAAGTAGAAAGCGCCTCCAACATAGTAATCTCAGCCCTTTGAAAGGAGCTGGACCAATTGCAACCATGAAACCAAGTTGGCCAACACTGAATTTGCAGTGGCAAAACAACAAAGAAAAGGGGGGAAATGGGAAGAATCAGCCATGCAAAATTAACCTGATACTACTATAAAAGAGTGTACATTACATAAGTTCTACACATATACAAAGATAAATACACAGAAAATATAATCAAACAATAAAACAAGAATTCACCACCCCATCCCAAAGCATGAGAACTTGTGTCAACAACATAATCAGATGAAAAGAGAAAACCTCCGTAGCAGAAATTATGACGACATAATACACTCTCAGCGGACCCATGATACAGAATCAACCTCATCCCTAGCTGCCTTGTATAATTCAAGCCTTTTAGCACACTGTAGCCTCCTCTCCATCAATGCCGGGTCTTCGTCAAGCAGTTGACCCAACTGCTTACCCTGAAACACAAGCCAAAGAAACCATTAACTTCAAACAGAATGAAATAAAATTATCTTAACTCAAATAATCAAGCCTTAGAATTATGACAAAAAGTCATGCTTGAAGGCACAGCCACCAGTGGAAGAGGCCCATATGAAATACACCAGTAAACACCCATGGAAACTTTAAAGAGGCTCAGTATTTAACAAGTCTTAAACAATTATTTATATACTGCATGACCTGTAGAAGTCAATGATCTCTAAGAGTGTGTGCTGAGAGAGAGAGAGAGAGAGAGATAGTACCTCTCTCTTTCCTATTTGAATATAGAAGTGATTTAGCAACGACGTTTTTGCCTCCCTGACTTGACAGTGAACGACAGCCTTGGGAATTGTATTCCTCAGAGTGTCGGACACCATTCCCACATAAGAGGACACGTTTGATCCTATCCTCCGAAAGTGACCCTCTGAATAGCGGTCCATAGCAGCAGCAGCATTTGCAGCTGGATTTCCACCTGGGTTTCCTGGTTTTCCTCCTGGGGTTATTGGTTTCTCCACTTCCTGTGGAAGTCTTCGAAAGAACTCCACAGTCAAATATGAAGATTCCATGTCCACTAAGCGGAGAGTTGACTTCTTACTCTCATCACGGAACCTTTCCAATGCTTCATTACAAGCACCAGCTATTTCAGCTGTCAGAGTCGGAAACCGTCTCAACTCCTAAGAGTAGCAAACATCAAAATCATTAATCTCTTTATCCCTGAAATAACACTTGTTTTTGAAAGAGAGAAAGAATACCAGACAAGTTTGGTTCACCTGAGTTTCTGCCAATGATTTCCTCACAAGTTCTTTCAAGACAAAGTGGACCTATAGTATCGATTTTCAGCCAGTCAAAAATAAAGACTTATCAGTTCTTAACTGATTGCACTTTAGAAGATAAAAAAAAAATGAATACTTACAGCATCAACAGAAGCCTCCGCTGGCCCTCTAAAGTAATTCAGTGATCCCTCAATAAGACGGCGGTAACCTTGCTCTGGGGCAATCAAGTGAGGCTGATAACCATCAGCCTCTGAAACCACTTTCCTTACATTCTGCAAAGAGAGATGTCGATCAAATGGAAGCTTCCTCAAAGCAGCAGGTAGCTGGTTGTCAAAGACACCATAAATCCTATCACCTCCGGGTCGCCTATCATGAAAAAATCAAGCACAGAGTTATAGACACAGATTAGTATTGCAAAGGGTTTCTTTTCGTGAAAAATAAATAAACCAATTCCAATTAAGGGTAATGCAAGTTAGGTTCTCTATCAAACCCTGCTTCCTTATTGATAAAATACAGAAGCAACCAATGCATACCAGTTCATATTATGTTCATTTAACATTACAAAGACGTAATATGGTCAATGACCCAATGTGATATAGCACCAATGCATATCACTCAACCTACCTAAACTATTCAGCTAGAAACAAAGATTAGCTCTGCCACCTAAAACCCCACTATTGACTACTACAAATTGTCAAACCTCGGCTATTGAAAGAGTTTTCCTATGTAATAATTTGCCCAAGAAACCACTTTTTATTAAGCATTCTAGTTAGATATAGGAAAACAAGTTACAAAGTTTCAGTATAATGCATGAGTGAGATGAATATACCACATTTACTAAAGAGATAGATAGTTGACTATTCGAGGACTATATTAAAGTTAAATCCCACAAAAAAAAAATCAAGTATTTAATCAATTTAACATTATAGGCTCCATCTCAACTTAGATTGCAAAATGACCTTGTAGATCTACATGAGTTTTGCACCTAAAAACAAAATTTTAAATATAGTGATGAGTAAAAATTGAATTCAATGAACAAATCTTACCCTCCATCTAAATGCTCTTTAAATATTCGGTCAAATGCACGGCAAAGTTCCAAAATAGTGTACAACTGAGCCTGCAATACAAAATCTTGGTTACAAACTCAAAATTGTCTAAGATAATACAAGATGAAATTAACAATATAGAGTAGTTAACTCACTCCAGCATCAACGGCTATAGGCCTACCAAGATGGTCCATCTCAGACTCAAGTTCGTCAATGCTTTTGTTGATCAACGATGTGATACTTGGGATACGAGCCCTAATTACAGACTCCAAGTGCTATAAACAAGATCAACTCATCAAAATGGATACTTTGTTTAAACGACCAAGACACTCTTAATCGCAATATAGACATTCGTGCTCAAACCTGTGACAGAAGTTTAGCAAGGTACTCCGAACCCATTCTATTAGCCAAATGCCCATAGTCAGGACTAGTTGCAAAGTACTCACGTTCCTTGCGCCTTGCGACAATCATGTCCGTGTTCTTATTAATATCCGCTTGGGAACGGTTCACAACTCCAACCCAAGGATGTTGCAGGCGGTAAGATCTTCCTTCAATAACCTTTTGGGTAAAACATGTAAGAGATTAGTAATACTATTATTTCTTTGTTAAACAAAAAAAAAAACCTTTATATCAAACAATGAGTGCAAAAGGCACGCATGCAACAAGCATGGGAAAATGTAAACAAAACGATAGAAGAGTTTTATGGCTCACACCCATTTAAAACAACACATGCCTTTAATATGGTTGACAACAGTTGTTTTTGGAATGCAAAACTATTTTCAGATTTATAATGTCACTGAACAGTAGCTCATTGCAAAACACATTTCCGAGAACATGGTACAGAACAGGAAGAGGGGAAGAGAGGGAGAGAGAGAGGGAGAGATCATACATCCAAAGCGTTAGTTCCTTTGTCCATCAAATCAAGCTTTGTCATCACCCCAAACGTTCTTTCACCTGTGTGCAAGTTATAAATATAAGTGAATGCGACAAATTAACTGTACAAACAGGCCAGAAGCAGGGGAAATGGTTTACTCTAACAAGAAGACATGGTATACCTTGTGGATCCACTTCCCGTGCAAGTTTGATAGCATCAGATGTAGCTATATCTTGGTTGGCTGGGGAAATTGCTAGTATGATGCTATTTGGCTACAATAGCACAAAATCATTCAATCAGGACACAAATGATGTTCATCATGCGAAAAAATAAGATGGAATAGATAGAAATACAAAGATGCCACCAAGAATAGAAAACCCTATGTGCACTCTATATCAAACAACTACAGAAAATAGAAGAACAAAGAAGGTGGTAGAACAATTCTTTTGATAAAGCTATGTTAATGTTGTAATATTTATCCCTTCAACAGTGTGCAGAAATCGAGTGTAATATTTACTTCTTAGGTTGGCAAAAATTAGTAGTCAATTCCTAACAGCTTAAGCTTTGGCTGGCTTAATGTTATTGCCAAACATGATAAAATTAACACACACAACATGTGAGAAAGAGAAGCAAGTTACATTATTTGCTCCACAAAAATTAAAATGTGCAATGCCAAAAAATTTGTGTCATCAACAATAGTTGCATGTTTCAGTCCATTTTTTTAATCAAGATATTGTGTTTTTTCTTTTTCCAAACATTAGGTGACCTCGTAACTCATATGAATGTGTATGCATGTATGTATGAATGTGTTTGTGTGGGTTTATGACTACATTAATCATTACCTTCTCAACATAAGATCGAACCATGTTTTCAATATCTTCAACAATACTTTCCGGCTGGCCCTCTGAAAAGAATAGTTGACTTATTGACGACTGACAAATAAAATCACATAATACAGAACAGCAGTTTAATATATAACTAACACTTGAATGAAAACGTACCAACAGCAACTTTCGTCAAACCAGGTAAATCAATTAGGGTCAAGTTGACAACTGCCAAATGAAGAAAATGAATAGTTATGTATGGATAACAACAGAGTACATAAGATGAGACTCCAATTCCTCCCTCACTTATGTCATCAAAGTGCACAATGAGGAGTTTGGAAAAATGAAATAATGTGCAAAGAAAAAAGTACAATGTCTGGAATTATAAATGGGGTAAAAGCTGATCACATAATAATGCAAGTTGATGTTGATGTACAAGGAATTACAAAAAGAACTTCGTTTTTGATAATTCTAAGAGTACATAGGAAAATTCTACAATGTGTTAATAGGAATTGCTATTGCCCTAAAACATAAGAGAAATAATCATCTTGTTTTCAATATGTTCTATACAATTTTACCAGTTTATGTGAAATATCGTCTGAGAAAACTGCAATGAACTATTAATTTCTGGGAGGTATTGGAGCAAGAATGACAAACACACAATCATATTAACATGCAAGAGGATGTACAGATGAAAAAAAAAAAGTAACATAAAAGGATACAAGAGTTTCATAATTTCACCAATGATTGCATGGGTGACTAGGGATCTCATGGACCTTATTCAAAAACTGGGGAAATTAAGGGAAAGAGTAACACACCGTTGGGGGAATAGATACTGAGATGGATAGGAACAGGAGATATCATTTTTGACTTTCCTGTTACCCTATCAGTTTCATCCTGAATTTCCTTTCGAACCGCGGCTGCAGAGAGACAACAACTGATGTTATATGAAGCAATTCCATTATCTACACATATGTGCGGTTGTGTAGCTCTAACTCATGACAGAAAGTTCCTATCAAGAGCATTATATTAACAAAGAAAAAATACAATAGAAATCAGTAGGCAAAAAAAAAGTTCATTCTGTTCATAGAGTAACCAACAAAAACACAAATACAGATGTTCTTTCAAAATCATTCAAAACACATGTAATGTGAACTCAATCAACTCTCATTCTAATCAGAGGAGGTCATGCAATCTCAGCAGGTTCTAAATACTAAATAGTGTAGACTCACATATGTTTCCTTAAACTGTCTACATTTATCAGTCGAGCAAAACCAACTCTGGACCCTTAAGGACATCTACCCACTCTCCACTACAATAATCAATCTCACACAAACAAGCATACAGGAAACTACAAAACACGACGGGGCAGCCAATAATTTACATACCGAAATCAGTGTATCTTCTCTTGGAGAGATGAAGAAACTCGGCATACTCCTGAGTTCCTTCATCCGTCTTGTGAAGCTGCAACACCAACGGCCGCCTTGTCACAATCCCTGCAAATCACACAAAAAAAACAAGGTAACAAAAAATCGAAAACTAAATACGAAAAATTTCAAACAATTAGTTCAACCTCAAAAGATTGAAAAATTCACCTGATCCTCTGGGAAGAAAGTCACGCCCCACAATGCTCTCCAGCACCGAAGACTTCCCCGAACTCTGTTAAAAAAAAAGTTAAAATTGAACTAAATTAGCAATAAAAACCAGCTCCATAGAGTAAAATTGTTCGTAAAACCCTACTAAATTTCCAATTCTACGCAGTAAAAACTCCAAATTTCCACACTGCATGGCTAGAAAACCCTAGAATTGACGATGAAAGCGGAGAAGCTGACCTGGCCGCCGACGACGGCAACAGAAGGGAGAGCTTCCCAGAGGGAAGAGAAAGTGTTGTCGCCACCGCCGTAGTCGCCGAGCACAGTACAGGCCCGCTGTATCCGATTAACCAAACCGATCAAGCTCTCCATCGTCGTCATCTTCAGGTAAACCCTAGCTACTGTTACACTTCGTCGTTAAGAAATAGAAGAAGAAGAAGAAGAAGGAGAGGAAGTTGGACTTGGAATAGAAATGGGAGAACAATCAAAACGGGTCAAAAATTTCGAGTGTAATGGTTTTGGAATGACGGGTCGGGTTTTGAAGCGGTGTCCCGGTTCGGATAAGGTTTGGGTCCACTGGGATGGTTTGGTCCGGTAGGGGATGCAAGACGCGTTTCAAATTTCAAAAATTTGAATGGTGTGAGTGTGACGGTCAAGAGAAAAGGTGATATATATAATAATAGATAGTTCGTGAGTGGGACCCGGCGTGACGATCCCCACTGTGTGGTAACGGAACGAGAATCTTATGGGAAGGTTTTGGCGGCTAACGGGTTTCTGGGAAATCAAGACTACATACCTCGTTCTACGCATCGAGATGCATTTGCATAATTATTGTGCAAGCCCTTAAATTGTCGTAAGTGAAGATTCAATAAAGACTAGAGATCCTAAGTATATTTTTTTTTTTTTTTTTTTGATCTAATCAAATTAGACGCTCATGAT
This sequence comes from Fragaria x ananassa, assembly GCA_034370585.1. Lineage (NCBI taxonomy): Eukaryota > Viridiplantae > Streptophyta > Magnoliopsida > Rosales > Rosaceae > Fragaria > Fragaria x ananassa. The sequence goes on along the minus strand of CP139750.1, from coordinate 8,749,923 downwards.
AAAAGTATCTTTTATTAGACATCAGGTCCTCATCACCTGTGTTAGAAACACTTATAACTACTTTTTTGGGTTTCAATTTTGTCAACGGATAATACAACGTGGAGGGGCAGATCAAAATATTACATATTAGTTGCTCAGTTCACTTGCATCTTGGTGCATACAAGAATTTTTGTGTTTCTAAACCTTAAACCCTTTTTTATACAAAGGTCAAAATTTTATTGTTCGCTCTACACATTAAATTTCTCAAGACCGAGCCTACCAGCATGGCCTGGCTTTTTATACGTAGCTTATTGTCTTCTCGGCAGTTGAAAGCTTTGTTATTTTTGTTCATCTAGTAAGATATGTAAAGATTTCTTGACATGTCTGTGTGTTAAAAGTAGGTCTTGATAGCTCATGTTTGTATTGGAATCCTACTTGTATTTTTTGTCAAAAAGTAGTCTTTTTTATTCACCTAAGTACAAACAGCCGCCGACTCATTTGGTGTACGACCTCTTTAACAATGATCTAGAAACTCAAAAGCTGAATTAATTTATCCACTGTCAAACCACCCTACACCTTATCATATCTACAATTTCCCCAAAATTGCAGTTATGTCAAGACCTGAAACTATTTTTATCAGTGTATACCACAACTTACACTTGCATTAGATTAAGGTAAATGATCGCCATATTGAAGCCTCCAACCCCACGACTACTTTCCTAACTACAACTAATCTTTTAATCTAGGCTATCAAATTACTCACCAAATAGGGATAAAAACCAAAGTTCTAAAAAACGGCTTAGGTGCCCGGAGAAGGGTTGTCGTCCCGATTTTAAGCAAATCGTCGAGTATAAGCGGCCAACAGTTTTTTGGCCTCGTAGTCGGCTGGGCGGGCTCCTAGGCAGCTGGGCGGGGCTCCTAGTCGGTTGGGTGGGCTCCTAGGCGGCTGGGCGGCCAATTTTTTTTTTTTTTAAGTGAAAATCATGGATTCATATGAAAATGAAGAAGAAATTATGGATTTTGAGTTTGACTCTGATACCGAAGAAGTACTTACAGGATGTGGACAAGAAGAATTGGAGGAGTATACTTGCAAGAATATATTTTTCTTTATTTGAATTGTATTTGGACATTCTTGCCTGATTGGTGAATTGTGTTTTTTATTTTCGGATTTTCCTAAGAGCATTGTTGTTTAATTGCGTTTCTTACTTGCTTCAACGACATTGTTGTTGAAATGTTGAATTGTTTCTTATTTTCCTAAAAACATTGTTGTTCGTACATTTTTAAGGACATATGCTATGTATTTTCATTATTTTCCGTGTTATATGTTGTTTTTTTCATTATTTTCAGACATTATAATACCTATTTTAATTGTATTTATATAATTATTTGTTATTAAAAAATAAAATAAATACAAAAATACAAATCTGATTAATCCCCGATTAATCTTTTGGGTGAAGTCCGTCCGACTAGTGCCCAACATTTTTTAGATCCTTGATAAAAACATGTCAAACCCATAACAACCGGCTTAACAAAGATTTGCTCAACTAGCTTTGGTTTGTAGCAATTACGAACTTGGCCAAAACCATATACAATCTCCTTCATGAGTCTACTAACCTTTTGCTACAACAAGACAAAAAAAACCGGCAGACACACCCTAGGGTCATTGCTGGTAAACTAATTCCTTTCTTAGAGCTAGATAACATGGCAAAAGCGTCAAAAATGTTTAGCGGAGAGAAGACACTGTACATGTCTTTATCTCTTTTTAAGAGCATCTTCATTAACTTCTTTATGATTTTTCTATTTTTCCATTGGATGTATAAACTTCATAGCCAGTTTCAACTCCATTAAGATCAGTCACATTTCAGAGAGGGAAACATGATCGTTGATGTTTTAGCCAAAGACAACATTAATCATGATATGGGTTTACTCATCCTTGATGATCCTCCTATCCATGTTGCTCATATGTTTCTTAATGACATTTCTACTATGCTCTAGGACTAGCGCTTAGTTTTTTTTTTTTTTTTGAGTCTTTTAAACCCCTCCTGTAACTAAAAAATAAAAAATAAAAAAACATCAAAGATCCAAGGTCATTATATGCTCCAACTTTGACAAAAATTAGGTTTCATAATTATCTTTAGATCCTTTCCTAAAATCTCTTTTATATTTATTGCATCTTTATTGCAAATAAATATGCATAAAAATCATTAAAAAAAGATAGACATTGGGGTCGACACTTGAACCCTTCACCTATTTGTTTGGAGATGTAATGAGCCACTAGAACATTAGCTGATCATGTTATTTACTATATACTAATACAGTACAACCCGAATATTGTTCATAAGGACCCCTGCGAAGTTACTTTTCCGTCCCTATTTTATGATTAATCATGAATTTGCCCTCATGCACGAAATTACACATTTGTCTTTCATGTTATGAAAAATCACAGCTTTCTACTCACTTAGGTTTCAATCCAGTAAAAGACCATTTTGCCCTTTCTCTCATCTAATTTTACAATTTTGTCACTCAATTTTCAAATACTTTTCGTTAAAGTTAGAGAAATTCGTCCAAATAGTATATGAATTTTTGCTCCTTATAAACTTTGGTATATTAAGTTTTGAAAATATCAGAACGGTATCTCATGTTTTCATCCCGACCTAAGATTGATATATATAGTTATTAAGATGACCAATTTACCCTTAAGTTCTTTTTTTTCTTAGTTTTTTTTATATTTGTTTTCATATTCAAGAAATATTAGAAGAGGTTTTGGAATTTGATTATAAACTTAAAGAAGATTGAAGAGGGGAAACATATAGAAGTTTAATCCTTATTGTTTCTACCTGCTCCGTCCCAAGTCGGAAAAAGGTCGCGGGGCGGAGCGAAGTAGAATTTTTGGGGTCTTTCACTCGGTACCTGCACAAATGACAGCGTCACGGGGTCAGGACTGGGGTGGCCCAGTCTTTGACTCTCCGATGCTTAAGTTAGCTTTGAGCACTTGTACGGATAGAGGAATGAAAGAGAGAGAGAGTATATGTGAGTGTGTATGTGTGTACCTTTTATGATAGGTTGAGCTTGTTTTATAGGTCAAGTTTAGGTACATTTGTCTTAGTCTCCAATGTGGGACTTCTTGTCATCCTTTGGAGTGTCTCCCCTTTTGGGGGTGTTTTGCCGCTAGATTGACTTTGGCAAGCGGTTTGTTACCGGCCATTCATTCTTTGGATGCCTGTGAAGGGCTCACCAGGGCTATCTCGACCGGGTAATTGTACCGTATTCTCGGCTTAGCCAAGTATTTTGGCTATGTACTAACAAGTCCCCAGTCCGAGAGAGTTCTTGAGTGGGGAGTTATTCTAGAGATGCCGAGAATAGGTTTTACCCGGGTGCGGGAGGCATGGTGCCGAGTTCCCAAGTCCCCACGCGAGAGTCGCGAGGTGACGGGGGTGATGTTCCTAAAACAGGTTGGCGAGAAGAAACGTTTGATGCTGCTCTGGCGAGTCAGTCCGCGCTTGGTTGGGGACTGTCGTGAGGTGGCCAGTCAGTCCGTGCTTGGTTGGGGACTGTGGCTATGTGGCGAGTTAGTCCGCGCTTGGTTGGGGACTGTCGCGAGGTGGCCAGTCAGTCCGCGCTTGATTGGGGACTGTGGCTATGTGGCGAGTCAGTCCGCGCTTGGTTGGGGACTGTCGCGAGGTGGCCAGTCAGTCCGCGCTTGATTGGGGACTGTGGCTATGTGGCGAGTCAGTCCGCGCTTGGTTGGGGACTGGCTATGTGGCGTTGCGGCCGCTGCGTGGCTAGTCAGTCCGCGCTTGATTGGGGAGACTCGCTATTGAGCGTTGCGGGCCGTTGCCTTGGCGAGTCAGTCCGCGCTTGATTGGGGACTGTCGCTTTTTTTTTTGAAGTGGCCAAAGGTGACGTGACTTTACCCTGACCGTTCAGTTTTGTGGGGTCTAGGGGAATGCCTATAAATAGGGTTGGAGAGAACTGAAGGGGGGAGTTCGTGTTTTGAAACTGGAAACTATGGAGGCACGATTTGTGTTTTAGGGTTTCGGTGGTTTTACAAACCTCAGATTGGGGAGCGTCCCACTTCACCCTCGATCGAGTGGGCGCGAGCGCTTGGCTGTTTGCAACCAGCTTCATTGCCACTACGCGAATCCACTGTTTCACGGTATGAATTGGTGGCGTTCTTTGTCTTTGGATTTGTATGTGGTGGTGGGACTGTTCACATGTTTGTGATGTTGGTAGGAATTCTAGGGTGAGAGGTTTGTTGTCGGGTTGGTTAGGGTTAAGGGGTCTTCCTGTCTCATCCCGAGCCAGGAAGGGGTGCCGGGACAGGTCGCGCTGGTTAGCCTGTGTAGCTAGAGGATGCATGTGTGAACGCTGGCTGTTTACACATGCTGTGTGTGTAGCCTGTGATTGATAGAGATAGATGTACAGCAATGTTTGGCTTGTAATCATGTGAAGCAAGTGTATATGTAACATGTGATAGAGAATGCATGTTTGCTAACTCCATGTCATGAGAACATATTATGATGCATGTGGCATGCTATTTGTATGATAACAACTTAATTGGATAGTGTGAAGACTTATCTGGAGCCGTGTAGAGCAGCTATAGTCATTGTAGAGAACTTGGAGTTGCGCGGAGACTCTGGCGAGACTAGTGGAGTCCGCGGGGAATGGCGAGACGAGGAATCCCCGGAGTCTGGCGTGGCGAGCGGTGTCCACAGTGAGAAATGGATGGTCCCGAGAGGGAGGAAGAGAGGAAGGCGGATGTGTGAAGTGGGTCACTTGTGCTGGCACGTTCCGAGAGCATGGTAAGCAAGGGAGGGGGCCTCGGGAACTCGGGGGCCATGTGGGAAGGGCTCCCGGAGCTCTGGGCGGAGCCACTTGTTTCTTGTCACGAGATTCTTGGTCGGGACTATATCTTGTGTCGGGACCAGACGCCGTGTCGGGAAGGTTTTTTTTTTTTTTTGCATCCTTCTGTCTGGATAGAGGAGTCCCGGGAAGTCGGGATGAAGAGCTGTGTGGGGGGAGTTCGCCATGTGTACTAGGGATGTCCCCACACGAGGTTTAAGAACTTTGGCGAGGCCAGGGAATGCCGTGAGGAGCTGGCGAGGCGAGACCAGGGGAGCCTGGGAGGTCTGCAGAGTCCGCGAATGGATGGCGGGACCAGCGGATGGATGACGGGACCAGCGGAGTCCGTGGATGGATGGCGGGACCTGGGAAGTCCGCGAATGGATGGCGGGACCAGCAGAGTCCGCGAATGGATGGTGGGACTTGGGAAGTCCGCGTATGGATGGCGGGACCAGCGGAGTCCGCGGATGGATGACGGGACCAGTGGAGTCCGCGGATGGATGGCGGGACCTGCGGAGTCCGCGAATGTTTCGGGAGAGCAGCACCGGGACATGGGCGGGCGTCCCCGGGAGGGAAATATCAAGTGGGCGCCAAAAGCAAAGGCAATTGTTTCTACCTGCTCCGTCCCAAGGTCCCGAGCTAGGAAGAGGTGCCAAAAGCGAAGGCATGTCCCGGGGGGGAGGGTGCCGAGATTGGGGTCGCGAGACCAAGTGCGCTTCCCGCTTCGGCTAAAGGAAGCTGGGTGTCCAGATCAGTTTCTGGGCGCTGCTCTCCGGCGCGTGGGCCTTGGCCGGAGGTTGGGGTGGCCACGCTGGATTCATTGGAAGACTGTGTGCCTGATGGCTGTGAAGGTGAGCTACCTTGCTGCGGCACGCCCAGGCGAAGGAGAGAGAAAGTCATATCTACTTTCTCTCTCCTCCGGAATTCTGGGCAGATGATGGCCATGGCAATGGCGAGCGACGTGAGGGTCTCCACTTGAGGACCCCCTCCTTCTAGCGCCAATTGTTTCTACCTGCTCCGTCCCAAGTCGGGAAGAGGTCGCGGGACGGAGCGAAGTAGAATTCTTGGGGTCTTTCACTCGGTTTCTGCACAAATGACAGCGTCACGGGGTCGGGACTGGGGTGGCCCAGTCTTCGACTCTCCGATGCTTAAGTTAGCTTTGAGCACTTGTACGGGTAGAGGAATGAAAGAGGGAGAGAGTATATGTGAGTGTGTATGTGTGTACCTTTTATGATAGGTTGAGCTTGTTTTATAGGTCAAGTTTAGGTACCTTTGCCTTAGTCTCCAATGTGGGACTTCTTGCCTTCCTTTGGAGTGTCTCCCATTTTGGGGGTGTTTTGCCGCTAGAGTGACTTTGGCAAGCGGTTTGTTACCGGCCCTTCATTCTTTGGTTGCCTGTGAATGGCTCACCAGGGCTATCTCGACCGGGTAATTGTACCGTATTCTCGGCTTAGCCAAGTATTTTGGCTATGTACTAACACTTATTATTTCTGCTGACACTCAACGATCATATTGTTGCCGTTGACATTCAAGGATGATTGAGATGAAGAACTGATTATTAGCAAGGAGAAAGTGACGATGAATTTTTTTCTTTACGTTCCTAAAAATATAAAAAGCCAAAAAAAGAAATTTGGAATATGAAAACAAAGAAGAAAAACTAAGAAAAGAAAAGAAAATAAAAGAGAATTTAAGGGTAAATTGGTCATCTTCTTTTTGTCTGAGGGTAAATTAGTAATTTTAATGACTATATATATATATATATATCAATCTTAAGTCGGGATGGAAACGTAAGATATCAATCTGATATTTTTAAAACTTGATATACCAAAGTTTATAAGAAACAAAAATTCGCATACATTTCAGACGAATTTCTCTTAAAGTTATTGAAAAGACTATTTTACCCTACTCATATAGCTTAATTACTGATTTTTTATGCTTCCACTCTAACCTTGCAGTAACGCGTGGGTCATTGCCTAGTCTATCACAATTCACAAACTTTTATATTTATAAAATAATGCGTTTATTGCCACCTCACAAACCATTTTATTCACCCCACATTCTCTTCACACCCCCACTTATATATTTTTAATTGTAAATCTACTTTGTTTACCCATTTACAATATCTAAAATACCATTTTCCCATTTTTGTTTTGTTCACCCTACATATATTTTTTTCAATTTCAGATTTGCTTTGTTCACTCTACATTCGATCTCTTCTCACCCCGTCTATATATTTTTTAATTTTAAATTTACTTTATTCACCGATTTGTAATACACACAATATCGCCTATTTTAATAGTCATTGAAGTCCAAAAACAAAATGAAATTGAATAAAACCATAAGATTAATATCATTTGGGTAAGTAGAATCACAAACTGAACAATAAAAATCTTATTAAAGTATAAATCCCAATTAAAGAACAAAAAAAACTGTGAAACTTAACAATTCATTTATTATAGTCCCACCAGAGGTCCTTATCATATGAGAGTTGAGCGTTTGGCGTGGGACGCCATTATATTTATTTAGCGGTCCTCATCATATATGAGTAGAGCGTTTAGAGTGGGAAGTTATTATAATCTCACCGGCGGTCCTTATTGTTTACGCCTAAATTAATATTTTTACTGGACAGTACTTGTCTATGTAAATATTAATTAAGTTCTTGGTCTATATCATTCGGCGAGCCCAAGTTCCTTTTAAGTTCACAAATATTGGCCCGCCGACAAGATCACGCGAGGCGAAATGCAAAGTCCGCGCGCGAAATGACTCCGCGCGGACTAAAGGATCTCGCGCGCTAAGACTTCACACAGAAAGATGTAGTTCCCGCGGACTAACGGATCTCGCGCGCTAAGACTTCACACAGAAAGTTGTAGTTCCCGCGGACTAACAGATCTCGCGCGCTATCAGGCAAAAGTACAGCTCACGCGGACTATAGGTCCCGCGTGGATTAAGGATCTCGCCCCCTTTCAGACAATAGCTGAGCTCGCGCACTTCCGGACAAAATAGAGCTCGCGCGCGAAATGACTTCGCGCGGAGTGAGGATCCATCTTGCGCGCTTCGTGCGGAACACACAGGTTGGGCGGAATCTTTGCGCGGAATGACTTTGGAGCAGGCGAGGCGGACTGCATCTAGGCGTTGGCGAAATGGTTCGCGAGCTAGCAAAAGAAAGCACACGCGGAGTCCGCGCGAACACTTATAATCGTTTTGGACTTTTTACAGTCTTTGACACGCTTTGGGCCAATCCCTGTGGCCCTTGTCAATTTAAAAACCTTCTTTTGGCCCGCTAGGTGCAATAGTCCGCGGTCCGCACAAGTTAGTATTCTACATGGACTGTGATACCTCGCGGGATAAAGATTACATTTCATTCCGCTTCGCATGGGAGTGTAGACCTTATCCTATGCGGATTGTGCGAACTGGATACGTGTCACGCAAGGATTGGTCTGCATGGGAGGAATAATATCCTTATGCTTCATGTTGCAGAGTCCAACATGGATTCTGATTGTCTTTCGCAACAAGGATTACTCCACTATATAAAGGAGCTCGCACCCTCTCTCTAAGTCACAAAAACATAATCAATCAATCAATTACTCAAATACAACCTTCAACCAAGTTGAAAACCTCTCGACCCCGTCGAAAACCTCCAGCGCTCCCAGGAGCCGATCCCCTTCGAAGCCTCTTCGAAGCCCTGATTCTAAGCGCCCCGCCGCCTAGATTTCTTCAGAGCTCTTCGGAACTCGCCCCGTTTCCTCGGAAGCATCCCTATAGTTGCTCTGCTCACCCCGCTGTGAGTATCGACTGCTTGTGCTAATAAATTCCTCGTCCGCGAGGTGGCACCTGGAACTCCGTCCGCCTGATTCAAGAAGTCAAGCAAGCGCACTCAACTCATTCCTCGTCCGCGAGGTGGCACGCCCGCAACTCCTCTTATCTCTTTGTTCGCTAATCACCTCGGCTCCGCACGCTGAGGATCGTGGCCAAAACACTTATCATATGAGAGTTGAGCGCTTAGCGTGGGACGCTATTATAGCCTGGGAGGCAACCGATCGGTATATATATATATTATTGTTAGCTAGCCATTATTTAACGGTCCTCATCATATGAGAGTTGAGTGCTTGGTGTGGGACGCCATTATATCTATTAGGCGGTCCTCATCATATGTGAGTAGAGCGCTTAGCGTGAGACGCTATTATAGCCTGAGATGCTTATAGTTTTGGTGAAATATTTTTCCCTGTTTATTTTGATTTATTGAGAACCAATGGGATTGGTTTGTTATTTTGGTTTATAAGTATTTTCGAGAAAAGTTCCAAGAGTGACATGCATAAATATTTTCTAATGGAAATTATGGGAGAGCATAGATTTGATTTCATTACTCCATTTCTTTTGTCATTTATTTTTGTCCACTCACTCTAACGTTTTAAATGCTTCTCCCCTGGGCCCTTCGTTTTTAAATGCCCAGTCTGCAGAGTTCGGTTCGGCGAGGATAGGAGACGTGTCATAGATTCCCACCTCATCCAGTTTTCCCATATAGGTTACTAGTTAACCTACTGTGTTGTTTATCTCATTTTTCTTAGTATATGCTCTGATATTATGGGATGGTTTAAGTGTGTTAAGATCTGTTGAAAATGATTCATTTGTTTAAGTTTATTTGAGAGAGTATATTTGTGGATGTGGTTTGGGGATTTTAGCGAGTTGGGTTGGTTGACTCTTCTTTCAGGTAGAGTTACACATCTTCAAGGGAGGTTTTATCAAGAACTTTGGTAGAATTTTCCTTGAGGTGGGTCCCGCATGGTTTATCCGGGATTCGAGAGGAAATCTAGGGTAAGTCTTGACAACTGAGGTGGCTGCCTATTCAGCCTCACCTCAGGTACGGCCTGACTTTTATTAAGAATATCATTTGGTAAAACAAAGTTTATAAGAGCATAAAGAAACAACCAATGATCATTCTAGAACTTGATTAATTTTACTACATAGAAGCAATCTTTATCTTCCTCTTTCTCAATTATGATTTCATCATATATTTTAATTTTGTAATTATAAATTCTAAATTGATATAATTGTATTAAACCATCAAGGCATGAAATCTAAAGTTTTGTGTTGAACACTTTAGGTTCTATTTTTCTTGATCAGAACTATTACGTTTTTTAGCTAGTTGACAACCTTTATTAATTAAATAGAAATAAACTCTTTAACTATTACATCATAAATAAAATAAAACGTTGCAGAATTAAAAGATCTAAATGATTCTAAATGGAGAGCCACCGAGTTAGCATTATATTCTATAATGGGTAATCTGTAACATATCACTGCAAATGTCATCATGCACACTACATTGAAAAGTATGTGGAATGACACCCTGCTTAACCATACTGAAATCTAAAAAATGAAAACGAAAATAAACTGAAATTAAAAAAGGTGCAAAACGAGTCTACGTCCCAAGCCCAAAACCCGAGTTGGCCTAGTTGCCAGCCCCCATAAGTAGCCCTGTACCCATATCAGGGCTCGACCAAGATTCAAACCCTAGTTGGATTGCTAGGACATGTCAATGGTACATGCGACAATCCTTTGCTTCCCAATGACACTTCAGCTTCGCGAGACTGTTGACCTCCTACAGACGGTTTGACTCCACGACACCTTTGCCTCTATGTGCCTCTTCAACTCCTCTAATCGTCTTGGAAACCAAATAGTCAACGCCCCCGGCCACAACACCCGGTCCAGCAGCAGTCGGCCTTCACTGACGACAGAACCCATCCTGCAAACGACCACCAACACCCCAACTTGAACCACCGCTCCAAGAAAGAGCATCGTCACACAACCATTCGAGCCATCGATGCACAACACAGGCATCACAACCTCTCAAGGTGCTTGCGACGAGATCCTGATCTACCAACAAATCCGAGCCGCCATAGCTAGGTCCACTTTCCGCCGCACAAGAACCAAATGGGCTCCTTCCAGATAGGACCTGACCCAGCCACCATGAGCCCAAGAGCCCAAACATGCCCTCACCTCCGTCTAGAGGAGATCGACTCCTTGACTGTAGAACTACCAAGGGGTCATACCTCACTGGGACACCAACACTCAACAGCTACGCCTCCCCACGTCCAAAGGTGGGCCAAAAATTACTCACAAACTGGGATAAGAGAACTCCCTGTTGTCTCGTATCTCCTGCCCATAGTTTCCGATCGCGAAAAAGGAATCCTTTTTAGGTTACATATCAGCCAGGGTCGATCTCAAAGGCCTAGCGGTGGCGTCGAGGACGAGAAGAAAAAAAGAGAGGTTATATACCTTTGGATGGGCGTTTCTCATCAGGAATGAATGGATCCGGCACTTTTACGTTTAAGTTTGTTCATACAGTTTATGTAGAGATGTGAAATTCACACTCTTTAAATTGTAATCTACACTCTCATTTTCTATTTTTAGTTATTATTTACATAAAAAGATAAAATTTAAGTTACAAAAAAAACGAGTGTGAATTACAATTTGAGAAGCGTGAATTTCATTTATTATAATTATTATTTTTTTATTTTTTGATGTACTAGTTATTTTATTTTTTTGGTCGTGATGTAGTAGTTATTAGGTCTCCTAAAGTCTGGCTGACGCCACTTTGTCACAGAACGACACACCGACGGTGTATAGAGCTAGGCAATCTTCGGTATAAAGGGTTAGTCCTCCCAAGCCACTTGGCTCGTGGACGCATTAAAGATGCCATACCTCCACAACAACGTTGACTGGTGAGTAAAAATGTAAAATCAACACACGACTTTTCGAAAAATGGAGGGTAATAAATGAAAAGAATTTACTGTTCCCCAAGGGTCCTCCTAACCGAAAGCCCCTTTGGCCTTTTCCCTTTACCTTTTCTTCCCCGAAATCAACCAAACAAAAAGTCCCCGTCACTGTTTCAGTCAGTCTCTGCACTCAGATGCGTCGCACTGATTGATTCATCTTCTTTGTTTCGTGAGAACTCGACGACATGTCGCACTTCACCTCTCCGATGAGGCTGTCCTCGTCTCTGATCAAGAAGCTGAAGAACCGAGTCAGAGCGGGCAGCAATCCCCTGCTGTCGCAGTACAGATCCTTCACCGCCATCGAGGGCCACCGCCCCGTCATCGTCCACAAGCGCAGCCTCGACATTCTCCACGATCCTTGGTTCAACAAGGTATTTTGATTTGTGTTTCGCTTTTTGTGTGTTGTTTGGTTGATTAATATATTTGGATGATTTTGCTGTAGGGGACGTCGTTTTCCATTACAGAGCGCGATCGTCTTGATCTCCGGGGACTTCTCCCTCCAAATGTCATGACATCAGACCAGCAAATCGAACGATTCAGTATGTCTATAAGCTACTTTAAACTCAACTCGAGGCTGTGATATGAAACTGTAACAAGTTGAAATTTGTTTATTAGGAATTCGCTAATTTATCTGATAGTTCGAAACATAAATAGTGAATGGACTGCATACTTACCTTTTTACGTGTTAATATGTTGTTGTTTGCTTGAATCATGTGTTAGAATGCTCTAGAACATTTTGTTGCCATTTAAAGCAAACTGAGTACTCCACCGCTAAGTATTGAAGTTTGTTAATTGACAGTGGCTGATCTGAAGAGACTTGAACATAAAGCAAGAGATGGACCATCTGATCCAAATGCTCTGGCAATGTGGCGGATACTAAACAGGTTGCATGACAGAAATGAAACAATGTATTATAAAGTAAGCTACAAACTCCTGTATTTATCAATCTAGGTTGAGGCTTGTAATCAAGATGAAACTGTTATGTTGCATTTGTCTTCTCTAGATGGTAGTTTGATGGTAGTTTGATGTACGTGTCTTCTCTAGATAGTGTGTCTTGATCTCACTCTGCCTCATATAATAGGAAAACTTCTTTATTTTACAAGAACATGTGAAGACATAGGTACTTTTTAAGTCAAAGTATTTGGCTTAGGTACAACGTAGGTTATTATATATCTTTCACAAGTGAACTATTATCCCATTAATTCGAGGTTTAACTTTTGAGAGTTGTGACTCTAGTCTCTGTTTCCATTGTCAGATAGAAAATCTTAAGACATATTACCTACAGACAAATGCATAAAATATTAACTATGGGAAGAGTGGAAGACAGGGAGTTGCTTGAAAGTCATTAGAACGTATTATCCTCGGTGCTATGTAGAACCTTAAATTGATAACATCACCAGAATCTAGTCAGCCAACAGTGATCCACCATGCACGACTAAATCTTCTATTACGATCAAGTGTCTTCCATTAATAGAATCAGCCTGGTCAATTTCTCCTTTTTTTGGCTTAGGTTGTCCAAAAAGTTATCAGCTCTGTTATACTTGCATGTATATCATTCTTTGCCTTCCATGCTGCGTGGGTAGGTTGAAATGTTCATTTATTAATAAATCATATTTTATAATAATTTTTCATCTCTGAATTTTGCAGGTTTTGATTGCCAAGATTGCGGAATATGCACCTATAGTCTACACTCCTACTGTTGGACTTGTCTGCCAGAATTACAGTGGTCTGTTTAGAAGACCCAGGGGAATGTACTTCAGTGCGGAAGATCGTGGAGAAATGATGTCTATGGTTTATAATTGGCCAGCTGATCAGGTTAATCTTCTTCAATTGCTCAATCAATTGTAGGACATTTTAAAAGAACTACCATCAGGCGCCTACTTGACATTGTTCTTTGTTTTTTTGTTTTTGTTTTTGGGTGGATTGGATAATGGTTCACTTTGCTTGTAACTTTCTTAATACTATCTTCTCAATTTCCTGAATGAAGATAGATCTTGTTGCCGATGAACTCAGAATCATCTGGTTACGAATCCTAAGAGCTTACTCTGAAGTATTGGCCATTTTAGTTTAGTTAACAGACTGCTACATTTATTGTCTTCAAATTACACTTTTCTCAATCTCATAGTGGATCAATTTATAATATCAGATATTCCGCTTCTGGTGTTTCTTTTCCCGTCTTCTCTGCGTTTGACTTGTGTATCTAGTGAAATATCAGTATGTTGGTGACTTGTGTGGAAGCTCAGTGCACCATTTTGTTGTCTTTCCCTTGAAAACTTAATGTTACAATCTACACAGTATTTCAGAGTGAGAGGCGTGGGTTTTATGGTCATCTAGAATATCTTTGTGCGGTCAATATATGTTTGAAATGAAGATGTTACAAATTTAAGTTTTGTATGAAACAGGAGATTTCATCTATTTACTTATGTTTTATATTAGTATATTGAAGGTGGTAAAAAAATTACACAGGGTAACCTTGTTTGCCTTCCTCACATTTTAATGTCTCCTTAGGTGTGGGATATGAAAAGTGAGTACCATATGTGCATTTCATAGTTGCTGTTCAGAAAAGGGAGCAGCTTAATATATGTCAGTATGTGATCAAACATGGAATTTGTTTTCAGGTTGATATGATTGTTGTTACGGATGGGAGTAGGATTTTGGGTCTTGGAGACCTTGGAGTCCAAGGAATTGGAATCTCAATCGGGAAGCTGGATTTATATGTCGCTGCTGCTGGAATAAACCCTCAAAGGGTAATCTACTGCTCATTTCACTTCCTTTTTTTCTCATGTGTTTGTTTTTCAACATTTGCATCCATAATGTGCTACACAGTATTTTATTCCTTCCAGTAGGATTGTTAGTGATTTATGTTTGCATCAACTGACCAACTTCATCAAAGTTTCTTTGTATATTGGACAATTATTGGTATAACAATCTGATAAACTTGCTCTAGTGTATGGTATCCTTCCAGTGTATAGTGTTCAAATCTGGGTGGGACTGGTTCATATTCTGCATTTGCAATGTGCTAAGTTTAGAGATTTTTAAAGATAGGCATACGGCATTTCAGGAAAGAAGATATGGGTGCCTCGCTTCCTTTAAACATGAGAAATCCAAGGAGATCACTCCTCTTGGTACTTTGTGGGGTCCATCTTTCAGGCATTTTAGGGACATTCATGTTCTTCTTAGATGGTCAACTTGTCTGTACTTCTTTGTATCTTTAGGAATCACTGATATAAAGAAAAATGCAAGTGACTATGGTGCTTTTGTAATAATAGAGGAGACTTACAATTTTCGAAGTTCAAGTACAAAAGGGTTGTAATTACTGTTAACTTTTGGGGTCTCTTTTACATATACGTGAAGCACTAAGTGATCCCCTCTTTTCTGCATTTTCAAGGATCACTTGGGGGATCCCACTTTCCCATCCTATTTTGGCAATCTGGTCGTTCAGTTTCAGGTCTCTCGACATAGATCATTTCTGCAACAACTGAACTGAGCTGGCTGTCATTAAGGTACTTGTATTGAATATAGTAATATAGGAACAAACCAAATCTGTCCAATATGACCTCTCATTCCATAACGAATAATGATCATGAATGCTTGAACAGTATTGGACATATGGTTTGTACATATATTTGATCCAAGTACCTTAATGATTGCCAACTCGGCTCGATTTTTGCGGACATGATGTTTGTGTAGAGACCTCAAACTCGAACTGTCGGCTTGCCCAAATGGGATCAGGAACTGGGTACAACAAGCAATCCCTTAAAACGACCAAAAAAGGGATTCCCCTAGTGTGAGGACACTCATATCTGTGGCTTTAGTTCTTTATTGGTTATCGCTCGTTCTACATTGTTTGATCATTATATATTCATCACTTCATTTGGTGAAGCTTCATGTTTATTTGTTCCAAACAGCATACTCACCACTAATGTTCCACACAATATAGGTACTACCTGTGATGATTGATGTCGGAACCGACAATGAAAAGCTGCTAAAAGACCCCTTATGTAAGTGTTTCCTCATCTAGTCAGACAAAAACTATTTTGTACTGGCACCACATTGTAAAAATGGTGCTATAGTACAATTTTAGCTGAAGATATTATATTTACAGTTATGTATTGCATTTGTTAATATCTATTTATTTATCAGAAGAATTATAAAAGGTGATTAAGTCATTTCAGAGAACAGGTATTATACCAAGGGTATGAAAATATGGGCAGGTACATGACAACAGAATAGGCACTCAACTTTTGTGAAGTAACTTTTATTGCTGATTTTTTAGGAAAAGAAATCTCTTCATCTTTCATGCCTCCATTTGCAATAAGCTTCTGCTTATATCTCATTATTGTACTTATTGGTGTTTCACCATCATTTGATGACAGTTGTATTTGCAAGTTTGGTTGCTCTTGTAAACTTTACCTACGCATTATTGAGTGATGAATAAGCCTTTTAATGCTATGATCGTCATAAGAAGGTGAAGTTAAGAAATATAGTGCTGCACCCCTGTAAAACATGAACCTATTACAGTTGTGAAAATGAGAACATACAGAATCTAACCCAATATGCTACAGTTTCCAGTATCATACTATTTGATTTACAATCGCTCATATAATTAGAATTCATATTCTGATTGAACAAACCATCTGTGGCGCTTAGATATAGAAGCAAAAGGAAAGAAAAAAGAAGAAGAAAGTTTAATACCACTGGTCAAAGGAAAGACGAAAAATCAATGCTTGATAACCAACTACGTCAAAAACATAATTGTAATGTTTAATGATTCAGTGCCTTTCTCTGTCTGTATAATATGCCTTTGAACTTTTTCTTTCGACCTTCTATGTATAAGGTCACTTCTGTGTGTATCCATGGCATCGCTAATTTTAGACTTCATAAACATTTCCTTCATGTACGTATGTTTTTAGTTGATCTGATCACCAGAGCTCAATAACCATTCCATTCTATATTCTAGATTTGGGATTGCAAAGACATCGTCTTGATGGTGATGAGTATCTTGCTGTCATCGATGAATTCATGGAAGCAGTTTTTACTCGTTGGCCGCATGTAATTGTGCAGGTAGTTTGAATTGTTATACATGTTTACTTGGTAACTAGAAGATGGAATCCATCAATTCCCTTTCTACTTTCTCCCCCACCCCCTTTTCTTTTAGAAATACTTACATTACATTTTTGTCCAGTTTGAAGATTTTCAAAGCAAGTGGGCCTTTCAGTTGTTACAGCGTTACAGAAATACTTTTAGAATGTTTAATGATGATGTTCAGGTAATTCACTTCATCTGATTAATTGGATAGCATCTGAATGTCTTTATTAGAAATTGACGTTGCCTTGTACTATAATCTATTGGATGGTCTTGCTGCCAAGTTTCTCAATGCATGAGGATATAATGATATACAGGTCCTAAATAAAGGACTTTCTATGGACATTTTATGATGTACACTTGATAGCCAAGCTTTGTTTATTTTCATCTCCTTGGGCTTTCTTATTTGAGTGCCTTTCTTAGGCTTTGATTTATGGAAATAAAGTTGTTCTTCTGATTTGTATAATCACTATAATATGAAGTTAATTCTTCTTACAGGGTACAGCAGGAGTTGCAATTGCTGGGCTTTTAGGAGCTGTGAGGGCACAAGGGAGGCAAATGATTGATTTCCCCAAACAAAAGATTGTTGTTGCAGGTGCTGGAAGGTTAGTACTTATCTTTAAAATGTTCACTTTTGAACAATAAAGGAGGGGAACACAATAATGGTCTTAGGTTGCTTTGATGGAGTGGTAATAATTAGATGTATTTGTGAAGTTAGACTTAATTGCCTGCAAAAGTGAACTTATCGCTTAGTTTTTTGACACGATGACACTTTATGGTCTTATTAAGGTACTTCGATGATGATTTACTATGTAATTGATAGACTAAAATACATGATGTCAATGAATAATGTCTTTGAAGTACCATGATGTACATGACAACACTTCATGGTCTAGGTATACCACATGTGTTGTGAGGTTGCTGTCCTTCTATCGTTCTACACTTGAATATTTTGTCCTTTTAATCAACGTATGAAATGTTTCATACTTATTTTTTTTCCTCCTGAGAAGAAAAATAAGACTATATTTTAGTCTACATTAGTTATCTGAGTGAATTAATTGCTGATGAGAAGTTGCACCAACAGCTCAAACACAAGTGTCTTTCACTTTAATTTAGTCTGTCAGGATATATAGGATTACGTTTTCTTTTTTTAATTTAGTCAGAGATATGTTTAATATTTAGTGAGTTTCTCACTACTGCTTTTATGCATGCTTATAATGCAGAAAGGATTAACTATGAAGGTCTCATTGCATAATATTTGTACTGCTGCAGTGCAGGACTAGGCGTTCTGAATGCTGCACGGAAAACAATGGCAAGGATGTTAGGAAATAATGAACATGCGTTTGAGAGTGCAGGCAGACAATTTTGGGTGGTCAATGCAAATGTGAGTGCTAAAGCAACCCCCAGGAACACACATGCTCTCCACTCTTAAGTCAAATATCTCTTCAGTCTTGGATGAAATAGTTCTAGTGACCATTGCTTTTCTTAGCGACTTCTTACTTTGTTTATTACTCCTTGTATAATTATCTTTTTCCAAAAAATGCATATATCATTATCTAAGTAGTGATTAAAGAATGAGGAACTATTATCATACTTTGGGATATGAGATACGTGACTATGGTAGACTTCAGACAAATAATAGAAAAGACTAAAGAAGGAATTATTAAATTTATCCCCATTCTATCAGTTGCATATTTTCAGACCTTAATATAGGGATGTGGAAATGTAAAGTAATTGGACTTCTGTTTGTAGAATGATGGCCAGATGGCTTTTTATATTCAAAATAGTGAATCTTGATATTGAAGGAATTTTTCACATTGCTCTTTTGCGGTGCTTCACTATTAGCCAGCAGGATAGTTAAGCTGGCTGTTATGTCTGCAGGGTCTGATCACAGACGAACGTGAAAATATTGATCCTGATGCTCTTCCATTTGCAAGGAAAGCCAAAGAAATTCACCGTCAAGGATTGAGGGAAGGTGCAAGTCTTGTGGAAGTGGTATGTGATTAGCATAAGTAATTTCATCCTCTTCTGCATACAAAATCGCATGTTCAACACTGTGGGACTTACTAAAGATTAAGTCTTGAACTAACTGAACTCATGTACAAACACTTAAGTAGTCAGTTGTCTTATTCCACATGTTATTGGAGGGGACAGAACCCTGACCTAGCCTTTACCAACCGGCCCCACACCTCCCTCACATCTTGTCATTTTTCACCGCATTAATGATTATGTCATTGTAATTTTCTAATCCAGGTTCAACAAATTAAGCCTGATGTGCTTCTTGGACTTTCTGCAGTCGGAGGACTGTTCTCGAAAGAGGTATATTTATAATGCATTCTCTAAATAAACTGGTATTCTAAAGATTACATGGCACAATTATACAAAGTGAAACTATTGGTTAGGACCAGATGAGTATGTATGTTGTCCTTGTTCATGTATAAGATTGGATGTTTGTAAGTTTTTTATAATACACTAAGGTAAACTTCACTGTAAACTCCATTTAATACTGTCAGGTTTTTTATTTGAGAAGAATAGTTTGCTTTTATATATTAAGCTTCACTCATGATAAAGAATGGTTTTTGTTATAAAATTCATAAAGTTCTCTCCATCTCTCCCTCTCCCCGCGGCCCCTCTATTTTAGTATTTTGGTAGGCGTAGGTACTTCTTTTTGTGAAATTGATGTCAAGCATATATTATTTTAGGTATTAGAGGCCCTGAGAGGTTCTACTTCAACTAGACCTGCCATCTTTGCGATGTCAAATCCAACAAAAAATGGTAAGCTTTTATAATTTTTGTTTTTGTTTGGTTGGAAGCGAAAATTGGAATGGAATTCACTTGAGTTCATGACATTGACCTATGCTAATTTACTTTGCTAGCTGAGTGCACTGCTGAAGATGCATTCTCCATTGTGGGGGAGAATGTTGTTTTTGCAAGTGGAAGTCCATTCAATGACGTAGATCTTGGTATGTGTTTAGACAAATATATGGTCTGTGTTGACTTTGATATATTGGTTTTCATTATAATGAGATGCATCTCCATAAGTAGAACTTGTTATCATTGTGGTTCTGGCTCCTCATAACTATTGAATTCATAACTCCTAGCGGATAGAACTTGTTATCATTGTGGTGCTGATATGCATAGGCTATCTGTTTTGTCTCTAAACAAATGAAGAAAAAAAGCAAAGTGTAATCTTGAATATTGGTTGTGTGCTTTACCTCCTTTGTGAGCTTAACCTTCCCGTTGACCATTCTCATATTAGTTAAAAGAGAAACAGAGAAAGACTTACTTTCTAGTGGTAGAAGAAGATTTGTTTTAGCTCTGTTGATATATTTGAATAGCCAATTATGTTTATGTTTAATAGGATAGGAGGACCGATCAGGCTCTTTGTCTGGTTTCAAACCCCTTATGGTACCTACCTAGCTATTTGCTAGAGTTTCCCATCTTCTAAAGATTCTATGGTTCGTGAAGGCCCCACCCAGCTATGATCCCTCAAATAAAGAAGATAGACATATTTGATTTTGTTAAGAAATGCACTACATAAACTTTTTACTAATTAGATTTTTATTTTTCACAGGTAATGGCCATATTGGGCATTGTAACCAGGGTAACAACATGTACCTTTTCCCAGGGTTAGTCTTCTTTTTCATTTCAATCTTTTAATAGGATTCAAATGTTTAATTATCTTGTTTTTCTAATTTCTAATTTTTTTTTCTCTTTGTGCAGTATTGGACTTGGCACTCTCTTATCGGGCTCCAGAATTATCTCTGATGGCATGCTCCAGGCAGCAGCAGAGTGGTATTTCTCATACACTCTTATCAGTCTTATGATAACCTTTTACTGCATGACCTTTTAACAGTCAAAGCTGAACTTAGATTTGAATTCCAAATCTGTGCATTTCAGACATTTTCGTGAACTATATTTGAGTTATCATCACTGAGTTTGTTAAACTCAAAATAAATTACTTGGTTAACAGTGTGGATAACAATTGGAGAGGGCCACAGTTAATCTCTTGAAATACAAAATCTCCTTGAGAAAAAGAGAGTCAATACATATTAATTAAAAAGTTATATGCGTAACATCATCGCAAAGTAATTGTAACACCTGTATCTATATGGGAAGTGTAATTGGACCAATTGAAAGGATAAACTATCTCATACAGCAATTGTATTTAGACCAGAGGGACTTTCAAAAGATGCGTTGGTAACTGCATGTAATTGCAGAGAATGTCAGAGTTTTAAGAGAGCAGAACAACTTTACTTGCTTCTTATCATTAAATCTACTGAGGAATAATTTTATCCCTGTAATGTTAGATTCAAAGTGGGGAATCACTTATTATAAAAGTATATCTTTTTCCTTCATTTATTGTCATATGCATTGTTGAGTAGAGTTATATACAAGATAGACTATGCTTGAGGTTCTTCTGAGTTCTGACAGTCAATTGAAAACTACAGCCTAGCTGCATATATGACAGATGAGGAGGTTCTCAAAGGGATTATATACCCTTCAATATCTAGGTACAGATTCAATTGCGGTTATTTCTTGTGTTCCTTTCCTCCTTATATATCCTTTTTTTGAAATGAAAGGATTTATACTTGAGGTTCTGTTCATGTCATTGAACTGATCTGATTCATATTTGCAGCATACGAGATATAACAAAGGAGGTGGCTATTGCTGTAATAAAAGAAGCCATAGTTGAGGATCTAGCAGAAGGGTACCGTGAGATGGATGCCCGAGAGCTCCGGAAACTTAACCAGGTATATATACTTCAGCATCATTGACCAAGTTTCCCAATCCAATCTGATACTCCTACACTGTACAGTGTCAAAATCTCATTGAAGCCGGTCTAAGTATAACCTTCTCTTTTTCAACCTTAAAATGAAAGTTTATTCATGCATGCCATGACACCTGGCAAGAGAATCGGTCTTGGGGTTTATGCAATCATCAGTCCAAAGAGAATAGCAGATTCATGATTGATTGAAACAAAAAGAACAATATATTGTTAGCTCAGAGAGAAGATAATGAAAGAAGATTTTTCACTACTATACCCATCAAATCCAAGTTGCAATTCAAGTGAAAGGAGATTTAACATCCACATTAAAGCTTTTCCACATTACACTGAATTATACTAGGAATATTTCTTGCGGGAAGTGAGGTCAGAAAAGAAGCTCACAAATGGACTTATAATACAAATACTAATCTCAAAGAATTTCAAGTTTCAGAACATGAGTTGGGGTCAGGAGTTATTACTATTAAGATGCTAGTTTCTAATCTAATTGGGTTATGTACAAAGTATGATAAATGCATATATTGGAAGCAGCAAGTAAAATCTGTATGTTATAAAATATATTTTTAATAAGCTTTTATTCTGATGTATGTCTGTGCAGTTGTTATCTATCCTTGAGGATAGTCCCATTAGATAATTCTTCATTTTGGATTAGTAATAGAGTAATAGTCATTGATTTTATTGTGTATTACAGGAAGAAATGGAAGAATATGTACTGAACAACATGTGGAGTCCAGAATACTCCACACTAGTTTACAAAAAGCAATGATCAGCCATCCTCTGAGGAGAACATAATGATAGTTGCTGTATGTATCCATTCTTTTGGTCAAGTTATACACGTTTTATCATGTTGCTCAGGTTGAGCATGTATCATATAACTTTCTATTATGTCATTGTGGTTCTTTTACCATAAAATTAATATATAAAATAAATCAGCCAGTAGTAATTTGTTCATACTGAATTAGCTGTGGTGACATACTTTCTTATCCCAATGAGAGCATCTTGCCTTGTGGTTTGTGATGTGATTCCGAAAGTTGAAACATTTCTGCGCTGCATTTTATGGTCACGAGTGGATGGGTCTTTGGTATCTTCATTACCATTTTAGTATTACCCAGGAATTCTGTTTGAATTCTCTACCTGTAAAGTGTGGTTTCTCATTCCTCTAGATGCCAATTCTGCTACTTTTGGAATTTTCTGCTTCTATATTTTGCCTGCATAGAAATTCTTAATCTCTTTTTTTTTTTTCAAGAGAAAATGTCTGTTCATTGTGTACATAATGACCAGGTCCATAGGCGCATTCTGCAGAAAGAGTCAGTACTAATGTAATCCCATGTTTTCAAACTAATTTGATGGAGGGTTCCCATGCGAAGTAGGTAAGCCAATATAGGCTCTATCCATAGGAGCATGAGCTTCTGATGTTGCTGGTACCATCTGCTTGCCTTCTTTTCAGTCTTCAGCAACAAACACCAACAGTCTGAACTCTAGTCTGAACTCAGATACCTCAACTCTTGAACCTTCTTCTGCCTCATCCTTACTATTTTGAATGAAATTGCAAAAAGGAAAAATTGAAGGAAAATGTGCACTTCATTTGTTTTGACTAGGCTTTCATTGAATCATTGCTCTCCAATTTTCTATCTCTAGCGAAGGCTCAAAGTCTCAAACCCAAGCTGGATGTCGCTTCCTCGATAAGTTTGCATAAGCCTCTGCCGCATGATTAGCCTATTTGCTGTTCCAAACCCAGTCGACCCCTGAGCCATAGAACGCAGAAGAGTCCCTTTTGAGGAGCATGAGACCATGCAGGGGTCCGCGGATGCGCCAATGCTCTGGGACGTACTGTTTTCTTCTTCTGGTAAGCTATATACCTTGGTTTGTAGACGTGAAAATAACGATCTGGATGTTGCAGCTCGAGCCAAAATGTTTGGAGGTAACAATGAGGTGGAAGTGAAGTTGGTATATGTTAGAGATCCGCCCCCTATACAAACTACATTAACGTGGAAATGGGTAACACAGTTGATAGAATCAACCATTAAGAATGAAGTTCTTTTGATCTATCAAATCCTAAAGTGCTTACAAGCTGGATGATGAGAATAACAATTTCCTTGAGGTACAACACTTGGGGAACCAAGTAATATTCTTGGCAGAATTTGGATCCTTGTCGCTTGCCTCGGCTGCATTTGAAGGGAACTGCATTTGTTTTTCAAATAATGAGACGGCAGGTGTGTTCTACCTTAGCAGTGGAAGAATTGAGCAAGCCGGAAATTCCCTAGCAGTGTCTGGAAAGCATGGGATCTGCTGGTTTACTCCAAGTTTATAGTAGGAGATTTCTTTGACCATAACAATTTTATTGTGTTATGGAATTATATATATATATATATATATATATATATATATATATATATATATATATATATACAGGCCCGTTCTGAAGCGCACGTGCGCACTTTCCTTAAAGTGCGCACGTCCCTCTGTTCGCCACCGTCCGGCGCCGACGATGGCGCGCCTCCACCCCAGAAGACTCCAGCAGCGTCCCCGACCACTTTCCTTCCCCGGCGAGTCTGTTCTTTTCCAGTTTTCAAGCGAGATCACCCAAGATTGACTTTATTTGAAGTTTTGGGTGATCTCACCAGAAAACTGGAAAAGAACTGACTCGCTAGGGAGGGAAAGTGGTCGGGGACGCTGCTGGAGTCCGCTGGGGTGAAGGCGCGCCCTCGCCGGCGCCATACGGTGGCGAACGGAGAGACGTGCGCACTTTAAGGAAAGTGCGCACATGCGCTTCAGAACGTTTCTATATATATATATATATATATATATGAGCCTATAATGTATTCGTTGATCAGTCTATATATCTTAAAGCGTGCGCAATATATGCCAGAATAATGGAATATCTGTGTTGGAATGAACATTGTTCCAAGTAGATTCAAAGTTTCATACAATCACATGTACAAGTATTCATGTAATAATAAACACATCTATCTCATATATATGAAAGAGGCAGTCAATTTTACGTCACAGTAGTATAGTTTTGCACAGAAAGATCTCTTCCAATCAAGTGTTCATGCACAGATATGGGATGGTTCAGTGTGCATTGAAATAAGAGGTTTTTGAGACTCGCAAAGATGAACCTACTAAAGCATATGGCTCAATATGCAAACAACACTGATCATCCATGGATGCAACATGTGCTTTAGTAGTGCAACTAGTGAGAAAGCAGATACTGATCAATTTTCTTAGAAATGGCAACTGTTTTCATAAGCATTTGGTGCTGCATATTATTTAAGATGATCTGATTAATTCAAAGCGTTAAGAGAGCTGTAAATTTTGTATACCCTTTCAAAAAGCCGCTGTACATGTACAATAATTCAAACCACACCAGAAATTTGATTTTATTGATACATATATAAGAGCTGGTAAATGCCAGCTAACGTAAAATTTCCTCTTGCACAACTTTATGAATAGTCTGCTGAGAAAAGACCTTGTTTAGTCCAGTTAACAACAGTGTTAAGGCTGTGAGCCAAACTTTACTCTGCACTCGAGCTTTAGTTAAGGCTGTGAGCCAAACTTTACTTAAATGGGAGAAAAGTGAGAGTAACTTCTACAGCTCTTTAATCCCAGAAAACCAATCTGGTACAGCAAGCACGTATACATAAGAGATAGTGAGAGATTAATACATATATGACCTAAAACTAGTAGACATTTCCTAAACAAATATGATACCGTTCTCTTTAATGGTATCAAGGATAAGTCCCAGCTTACCCTCAATCTTCTCATTCTTTTTGGGCTCAAAAGACATTGCAAATACATCAGCATCCTTGGCCCTCTCTGCAATCAGGTTTCCTATAACTCGACAAGCATTGTCATCAGTAAGCGATTGCAATGAAAATCTCAAATCATTGGCATTTGTGCTTGCCGCAGATATTACTTTGCTCGTACCCCGGTGCATCACTTTGGCATGGATAAATCGCTTTGAAAAGAAAACATCCAGTAAAAATGGCCTTAGAAACATATCTGTCCGTTGACCCCATGATTTCTTACTAGGTCTCTTTGCAGCCTCACCTCGAGATCTTCGTGTCCATGCAGATCGAACAAAGGAAACCTGCATTTACAGGCAAGAAAAATTTGAGACCCTCACTTTCTGAGGTTAAATGTTAACAGGGAGACAAATTTGACTCAACAAAAATAGTCCACTATAACCTAACTAAAGATTTCTACTTATTACACAATTGAACGTAAAAACTATGATGCTCAAGAATGAAGCAATTTACAACTGTGGCAACAGAGGTGATCATGGATGTATCTGTGTGGTAAAATCTAACCAATTTGTCATAAAGTACTAAAGCATACCATCCTAAAGGAATACAAAACCTCAATAACACATAAATTCCATAGAAATGACTTCGACATTGTTTGCTAGGGTTCTACTAGAGTAAAAAATTAACGTCTCATAACAACCAGTTGTTCTGAGGTCGTAAACCATACAATGGAGTCCAAAGTCTCATCCAAACTTCGGATTCCAATAATATGAAAAGCAACAACTTCCCATCCACTACCAAACTCAAACATGGTATTTAATAGCTAATTGCTTTGTAACATAATGAGCACAATGTGAAACATTTGGACACCGGTAACCTTTGAGAAAAATGCCTCCTAGATGTGAACCTTCAATTGCTAGTTGCTATCCTAGCCAAGTGCAAAAATTCCACAGCTCCCACTTTCAAATCCATTTTACTAGAGAACAAACCCAACACGCCAGTTCAAAAGAAATTTCATCAAACACCAAACGCCTTAACTACACTAAAAGAAACGCGCAATCAAAACCATTGTATTCACAGATAGCTTCAACAAATCTATAAAGAAGAAAATAAATATATTCTATACTACACAAAGAACTAAAGTCACAAATTCAGGTTCATTTCTGTTATAGAAAACTCAAACACAGCCCATAATCAGAACAGAGCATCACAGAAACAAAAACCCATCAATAATCTTGAACATTTGTCTTCCGGTAAATGTTTTTGGGATTCATGACACGAAAACTGAGATAAAGAGAGAGAAAGTTAGAGTGAAGACTGAAGAGCAATGGAAAATTACCTTGTTGGGTGTGCGAATGAGATTAGGAGGGGTCGTGGTGCAACTGAAGGAGATTGAAGGATTCGGGAAAGAAGATGCCCACGAAAACTGGGTGGGTTTTAGTGAACCACATGACCGAGGTATAGATATGCATGCCATCTCTTTAGTTTCGAACTTGCTCAGAAGTATAGATATGGGTTTTCCAAGTTTAATGTTTTTTTTTTAAATTATTTTTTTCAGAGCAAAAATTGTTTTTAATGTTTTTTCTTAAACTCTATTTATTTCTTAAAAGGATATGGGCCGTAGACTTCTTTAGTTACATATGTATTATGCACATGAGTCATTGATGAGTTCGAGAATCTTTTCTTAACTTTTTGCTCGTATCTTTTTACTCAAATAAAAATAAATTATTGATTCTAAATGTTTTGATCAAACGAAAAATGTTTTACTACGTGTTGAGGATTTGATTGTGATGTTACAATGTTGTAATTAGAAACCTTAATGTGTATGGTGGGTTGAATTCCGGGTTTTTCATATTAAGATTTTTAGTCTTGGTCATATTTGAATTTAGATCGAAGACAATTGTTGTTATTTGCAATGAGACCTAGGTTCATGAATCTTGTTCTCGACTTGTGGTGTGGTTTCAACCTAATGCGTGTTGTGAGTTAAATTTGATTGTTTTCATAATTTAAATTTAAAACTAAGTCGGATTTAAATTGAGATTTGGACTTCGATTTTTAGCATCTAGGGCATTTAAATTGTTCATGCTTCTCATTCTATTTTCAGTGTTTTTATATAGATTGCCCTCTCTACTTCTCAAGACTATCAAGTAATTACAAACTTGGAAGAAAATTACATGAATCAATAAAAACAACATACACTAGTCTAGTGCAGATCTACCCTTGTATGCCAAAATGGATGTCAACACATATAAAATGCGCACATACACACGAATAGACTGCTCGCATCTACCCAACTGAAAAATTCGCCAACGACGAAGAAGAAGACCAAGACTCACACAACAGCAAATGGAGCTACCAAAACGTCGTCGTTCCCCGCGATCCGCACTTTAACCTCCACACTCACTCCAGCCATGAGCTTCTGAGAGCTTTCTCTATTCTCCTCAAGATCTAACCCCACCACAAAAATTGGAGTTGTCAGCCGAAATGTTGCCGCGCAGATTATCCGCTATATTCGGAGGCCTCGGTTCCACCACCGCCGCCAAGGCTGCAGCCGCCGCCGAGCTCCAGCCCACTCTCAAGGTCCAGACCGACCGCGAAGTCTACCGCCCCGGCGATCAAATCGTCATCACCGTCGAGATTTCCAACCCTAGCTGCCGCAATGGCGACGACATGGCGTATTCGCTGTTGATCGAGCGGTTAGGGTTTGAGATTAAGGGGATTGAGAAACTGGATTCGCAGTGGTTCGCTACGCAGAAGCCTGTGCCTGGATCTAGACAGAGGAGAGGTAAGCCGGAAATTCAAATGTGATTTGGTTTTTTTTGTTCTGGTTGAATGTGGCTTGGAATTTATTTGCGGTGTTTGTGTTTCTTTGTGTTACATGAGACGTTTAGGTGAATATGTGTTCATGGAGGCCTCCACGCCGGCATTGGTTACCAATCAAATCGTTTCGCCAGGGGCCACAAAATCATGTGAGTAGAATTTATGATTTCGAAGCATTTTGAATGCGTAAATTAAGATGTTTTTGTTAAGTAGGTTTGATTTGTAGGTGTTAGGATGTATATGGAGATATGATCAATCTTGAACCAAGTTTTTATATTAGAATGGAGTAGTGTTTTGTTGTCGAACCGGATAGTTTGTTTTAGGAAAAATAGAATGAGCCTGTTCGGTTGATCATAACATTCAGGTTGGTAGATGGAGCTTGTAGCTTGCTCATTGAAAGAAATAATTTGATCGGAAATGGTTAACTCTAAATCTGGTTTCTAATAAATATTCTCTACATTCTGCAGATGTGCTACGGTCAGTGCTTCCAAGCATTATACCACCGTCTTACAAAGGTGCTACCATTCGGTATATGTACTGTGTTCGAAGTACAATGTCTGGACAATGGTTGATATTGGAGAATGCCCATTCTCGTGGAGAGTCAGTTAAAGATTTTCCAGAAATGGTTGGTCTGCTTGACTCTTTCTGATGGATGCAACATGAATTGTGTCATCTGTGATAGAGCTATGCTTTGGTTTGATGTTGATTATATTTTTCCCATAGGATGTAAGATTGCTTTACACATAGTCACCCTAATTAATAACAAATGGGCTGCCAGTCACTCTGGTGTTACTGTGCAGTAGTCAATAATAAGAATGGACTCATTCAAAAATCACCTGCTTAGAAATGTGTTGGTTGAAAGACACTTGCGCTAAATATATGCTAGCTCACTCTTTTTATTGATGTGATATATTCTCATTTTAGCTTTTTGAGCCTTGTAAACTTTAATCATTCAGGAAGCTCGTACTCCATTACAAGTATGGGTCACTCAGAAGACCAGTGGCTTGGGAGCAGAAGAAAGTCAAAGTGATGGTTAGTATTCCATCTTTTTATTTCTATTTACTTTTTTTATTATAATTTTTACCTAGGACTTATAAACTTGTAAAAGTCAATGGCTGTCTCAAATATGACTCTTTAGGTTCATCATCATATGTGGAGTTTATACTGTCAGCCTGATAATTTAATTGTTTTAAGGTGTATCTCCGAAGCACCATTCACATATATCATCTGGCTGAACAACTTAACGGACACATTCACATGACTCAATAACAGCATATTTTTTTTGGCTTGTGCTCATGAAACTAGAAGAACCATCAACATATTTAGTAGTCTAGTCTAAACTTTGATGGAATGATCAACCTAAATTTTACAACATTGTTTAGGAGATGGCCAAATTGAATATCACATACATCGAGCTAGAAGGATGTAGTAGAATTTGGTATCCTTTGCATCTTAGGATCATATCAAACCATCCATTAATGGCCTATTTGCTCTTTTGAGCCTGATGGAACCCCTAGATATATTTAATGACATGTACTGTACATCATATTCTTTAAATGAAGCTACTGTCAGAAATTGGAGTTGTCTACCTACTGATGGGCCACAGTCATTTTGTAGGAAATGGTGACTTCAGTTTTTAGATTTTAACCCATTCTTCAACTGCTTCTTGTGATAACAAACACGCCCTCGAAGAGTTTATGTGCTTGGAAGTTCCAAACAAACCTACAGAGTCTGAGATTTGTAACCTCTATGATTGTTACATTCAAACAAGTAAAAGTCTAGGACATAAATTTGTTGTTCCTTTTATTGCTTAGTTGATAAGTTTTGAGTGTTTCTTTTCCTATCACATGAATTAATACTTGGTAGCTGTAAAAATGAAATTTTAGGCTTATAGATTTGATGTTGCCTATATATGACTTATACTATTGCATCAAGAATTAATTAGAATTTCCAGATTGCAAGTTTGAGCACAAAAATATAGTTAAACTTAATTGAGGAAACAGGTTGAAATCACGTAACTTTGACTTGATAATTTAGTATCATTAATGCCAAAAGTCTATGGCTCTATGGGGTTGTTTTGTGCCAGCTGTCATTTGGATGCTTTGGATGAAAAGAGATAGAATGAATTTCTAAGAATACAAAGATGTAGGGTTAGATTAACTTTGGCTTAGAGTGAAATACCTAGCAGTTATGGGTTACTGTTTAAGTAGAATTTAGAAATTACAGGACTTATCAAATTATGATTGACTGTAGGGCAAGAATACTCAAGGCTCATTTTCTTTGGGATTCTTATCTGCTTCATTTAAGAGTTTGTAGTGTCGCGCTGTCTAGTCTCTGGTGTTTATATTCCATGTTGTTTTTGGACCTCTTGTCCACTTCTATTGTATAACTTTGGTGATGGATCTATAGTTTGTTTTCGTAAAATGTAAAAAAGAGTAAGCCTTGTACATGTATAGGTGCAAACAGACGCCCGCTCACACAGATGTCTTGGTACCTTTACATTTTCTCCTTCAGAAAATATATGCCTTTCAAATGAAGAAGGATTTTCTATTTGAACAGATATATACTTAAAATGCAAGACTAATGAACGTAGAAGCCTCAGATTTTCTATCTACGATATTGTTTAATAGCTGATAAGTTTTTTATCACCCAAGGGATTAGTGTCTACTATACATATCTTAGATTGAATGTAAAAGTCAAAGCTAAGTTTAAGGATTGAGTGATATAAAAGAAATTCTGGGTTGTGCTATAAATAGTGATTACTTACACTTCTCTCTTTAGTTGTATAAATCCACGAATACATCTTCTGTATATATGACAGAAGTATTTGTCTGTATAAAGTGTGTATCCACAATTATATTTGACTGTATTCGATTTTTACATTAAGATGCACTTATTCTTATTATTGTATCTGAGGAAATCTATATTCTTCTGTTTAGAAGCTCTTGTTTTGTTTGGCTGTTAGTTTCTTTATACTTTTTCTCTGAAATTCTGTGTTGTTGTCATTGTTTTCATAATTTTTATGGTGGAAGAGAGGTGGGCCTGAGAACAGTATGGAATGTATGAATACAGTCTTTGTTAAGTAGTTTGATGTAACCTATTCTAAAATCAGTAGACTTTGCTGTTTCTTCATGTTGATAATTTTGGAATTATTTTTCTTCGTTTTGATTCCAGATAGGTTAGAAATATTTTGAGATATTGTCAACTATGTTTTCAGGGATTGTTCCTTCGTCAACCATGCAAATTGATATGTATTGGAAAGAGATGGATGGTGACTCTGAATGGGTAGGCTTTTATTCCTTTTTATTTCTGTCTTACTCGGAATTGTGTTTCTACCTTTACCAGGCAATGCATAATCCGTAGAGTTCTTGAGTAAGTAATATGCTTGTCTGTAGGAGTTTCGAAATTAGGTTTTTTTCGATCAACTTATCCTTGATATGTAAAACTAATTTCTCTGACAGGTAAAAGCAAATGATGTATGTGATGGGATTGAGGATGGCTATGAAAGCTCAAAGGATGAGATCTCATCCGTTTCATCTTACAATCCTATGAAAGAACATATGAACAGAACCTTTGGTAGTTCATTATCATTGCAATCAGCTAGGTCTTCAAACAAGGATACATATCTTGAAGGAGAACGCACAAGTCTATCTTCAAATCTGGCACTTCCACTGCTCTCCGCTGCTGAAGTCGTGTATGATACTGGTGCTGGTGAGTTATGTGGCCAAGCAAAGTTTTCATGTAGCTTATGTATTGAACTTCTTGTTTCCAAAATGGTATCTTTGTGTTTACAACTGTGGGGCCGAGTTATTGTGATAATTTTCTCTTGCTGTCATTTCATGCAATTAATATTGCATTTTTTACCAGATGTTTTGATCAATAAGAATCTTGTTTTTATCTTTATTTATTGTCAGACGAGTAGCTGTTCTAAGTGACATTAATTTCTTTAAGCAGATCTTAAATCGCCCAAAAATTCCTCTGTTGTTGGCTCTCCAAGCAGGCAGCAAAAACTTACAAAATCCCCTCCTTCAGAAGATGAAGCAAGAGCATCTACTTCACCAGCAGCTGGTGCTGCTGAAACCTTAGCATGTACATCAATTATCATACTTACTGTTATACATATTCAGTTCTGTGGTTTCTATTTGTGCACCATGTCCTGGAAAACTTACTTTCTGCAAATATTTTCTGCAGCAGAAGGCTTTATTCGAGGGAGGTCTTACAATATCCGGCTGGACGACAAAGTTCTGCTTAGATTTTCCCCAAAAAATTCTGATTCTAATTATTACTTCAGTGATATGGTAATGACATTTTCTTATAGTGTCTTCTGCCTGTCTTGCCTCATATTTTTTTCTCTTGTTGTTCTGGCTTTGAATATTTAACAAGTTTCCTTGGATACAGATTGGTGGAACTCTTACTTTCTTTCATGAAGAAGGAGCTAGAAGATGCCTTGAGGTAGTGATATGATAAGTAATTGAGAAATCATTTGCAATGATTCATAAATATATACAGTCATCGCTAATCATTGCTCCATGGGATGACTCTTTTTCAGGTTTCTATAACACTGGAGACTTCAGAAACCATTAGTCGGCGATATGTCCATCCTTCTCGGAAGAATTCCCCTACAATTACAAAGGTAAGGGATCGTGATTTTAAGCTGTTAGTTGAATGATTAATGAAATATTTTTATTGTCAGTTAGTCCAAAACAAGAGGTGGTTAAGCAAGAACGTAGTGGGTTTAATTGTAAATGGTTAAGGGTGGGTATCTAACCCTTTTTCCAATTGAGTAGTAATGACAGTTACATGCAGTAGGTGGTTCACTAAACCCTAGCAAACTATGAACATGGCTATGGGTCTATGGCACACAGGATATACATGAACATGAAAGATAATAAACAGGGTATATCAGTAATTCAGGAGTAGTAACTGCATGCCAAAGTTCATTAAAACAGAAATTTAGTGTAATTGGACATTGAAGGAATAGGTGATCAGACATTAATTGAAGAAAAACACTTCAGAGGGGAAAAGGGTGGTGATATGCCGCTATGAAATGTATGGAGTGGTGGTGGAGTTTTGAGTACTGTATCAATAGAATTTGAAGGATTTTCAAGAGAAATAGGAAGCAGGGGGCAAGGCTTTGTGGGTTGAGATCCTGTTCAATGAAATTTCATTTTTTGCTATTCTTGTACTGGAGGTTGTGTGGTGGGGAGGATAAAACAGTTCATATATTTCTTCATAGTTGTTTGGTAGTTAGTAGTTCTCTAGACATGTCATCCTACGTGGCATGTCTGTGTAACTTATCAAGTTTGAAGAAATCTTCTCATGCTAAAAACCTACATGTTTCTGAATAGGCAAGACTTTTTTCCTTTGGTGTCAGCTTAAAACAATGTTTTATTTCGTTCTTTTTATCTTAACTTATTAGCCTTGGTAGACTAAATTGTTTGCAGATATAGGGCACAGTTTTACTTTCAGCACTTTTAGTCTTTATAGTATGCTTTTTCTAGGTTTTCCTGTTTATAATTTTGTTTTGTTTTATTTTCTGTTTAAGGTGTTCCTATACGTGGTCTTTACTCTTTAAAAGTATCCAACAGATATGCAAGTGCTTTCTTGACTTGCAAGTTGGTCTTTGTATGTGCTTACCAGTTACTAGGAAAGGGAGACCGCGAGAGTCCGTTAACACTTTTCCCTAGCGCTGTAGATGACTTTGTATCTAAAATTTCTTGATGGCAAAAATATCAATTACGTGGTCTGTTCAAGGCATGGTTGTGTTGTGTGCTTTTCTTTGAGGCTGTATAGGATTCAATAAGTAACTGTTTAACAAAAAGAGGGTCATATCAATTTGGCACTAGTACTTGGAGTGAGGTCTGACCAACAAGGAAATAGAGCTTAGAATGAGATTTAAAGTTTGATGTTTGAAGACCTGCCGCAATATAAGGGTTTAGGTTTAGCGGTTTAGATAGGAAAAGATTTAAACTTTAGGTTAGAGAAGTTGCTGATGTGTTGTATTTTCACTCAGGAAGAACCTATCTTGAGCGTTTCGAATGTTTCATTGAAAGCTAGTAGGTTGCCCAAAAGGCGTTCATAAGAAGTGTGGTTTGATATGCGAGGTTGGTAATTTTCTGAGGGAGCTGAAATGTGCACTCCCACTTTGACAATCTGCACTCCTCTTGTCTTTATTTTACTAAATTACCCCTATATTTATTTGTCTCGTCCTCTACCTTCGGTTCAAAACGTTCTGCATCCTTTTCCTTCTCTTGTACTATTTCATCTCTCACTGGATCTTTTTCCTTTTTCTGCTTCTTCCCCCGCAACGATGTTATATTTTGGTCACCTTATCTCCCCCTGATCATCTCCTTTCACTTCTACCAGATGGGTTCCAATCAAATCTTTGAAATTTAATCAAAGAAGCTAAAGAAGAAAATGGGTTTTCTAGTATATGGGTGATTCTTTTTAAAAGGGAAAATGGGTTCGTTTGGGTCTGCCATAGCTTAATTAGCTTAAGGTTTGTGGTTGGTGTTGAATTTGTACTGGGCAGGAAAGAATACAATACCCATACGACTCTTAATACAATATAGCTGAAGCTCTGCCATATAGAGAATGTACCCATGACATATGGGTTCATTCAATCAGATTGTCGGGTCAGGAATGATGTTTACCTAAATCGCTTAAGTTTTACCCCAATAAGCATGTTTCTCAGGGTCGCCGATGCCGCCGTCAAAGAGAGAAATGGAGAGGTAATTTTGGAAGAAAAGTATTGATGAATAGATTAAAGTAGTTAAAACTTAAAACTACAAATGGACTGCAAATTTCTGCTCCGTTTTCTGAATAACCATTTGAAGAAGTATGGCTTGTTATGGGGACGTTGGGTATTTTGCTGGATAATTATTGAATAAGTGTTGGTGACAAGATGAGGCCCTCAAGAACAAGCCTGAATATGCTTTAGGGCTGAAGAACCTCAAGAGAGAACTGAGTAGAACTGAATGATAAAAGAACTCCCAGGTTGGTAATTTTCCGAATGGCAATTTGAAGATGTGTGGTTGTTATGGGGATGTTGGGAATGTTTCTGAATGATTATATGAAGAAGTGTTAGTGACAAGATGAGGCCCTCAAGAACAGCCTGAAGATGCTTTAGGGCTGAAGAACCTCAAGAGAAAACTGAGTAGAACTGAATGATAGAAGGACTCCCATGTTGCAGAATATGTCGCTAGTGATTATGGAGGAAAGAAATAAATTTTTGTTTTGTTTTTTATTTTTATACTGGTTTCTTTTGGTGGCCAAGAGTATCTGTAGCTATGGATATGCTTTGGACATTCTTTAAACTTCGGAACCAGTTCAACCATTACTTTTGACCTTACGCCATCAGATACCATGAACAAAGGAATACATAAAGCTGTGTTCCACAACTGTATGACAAAACCACCGTTGCCTACCCATCAACCTTTTATAAAGAGTTGAATACCACCTCTCTAACCCTTCCAACCCGTCGCCTTTTCAGATTGTACCTGGATATAGAAGAGTAGATTTGCCCTACTCTTTATGAGCTGTTCATGAGCTTCGATTCGCCCCTAGAGGCCAAGTGGGACAGTTAATGGAGATCAATTATGGACTTAGAGAGATAAAAATTAGAAGAGGCCGTAATCATTTAGATTTGCTAGTCTTCTAGCTTCTGAAGAGTTTTCATGTCTTCTGGATGTTTCGTTTAAGATACCTGTTTTTAGTTTTACAGGGCATTTATGTCGGATCCTTAATGATTTGACTATTGGAATTACTAGAACTTCTTTATATGCGTAATGGATCTGTTTCTGATAAATTCAGTAATCTGTGAGAACCATTATGCTGGAGATGGTGAAGATGATTGCTGAGTAATTTGTGAAAAGTCATGTGGCAATTGCAAGAACCCTTCTGGTGTAATTGCAGACCCGAAATTCCTTTCTCTCTTCAATCCCAGTCTGATCAACTTCAGCTCCCATTCCCCACAGAGTATCACCTTTGTCACCCATCTAAGTTCTAAGACCTTAAACAAAAAACCCCTTAGTTGTCCTCAATCGTCATGCAGTGTAGGTTTCTCTGTCTAGGCTAGTTTGTCAGTTTAGCCTATCTGTCTTCTTTTTGTGGACTCTGTGGGCACCTTGTTGTGTCATGCTTGTCATGCTGATTCCTTATAATACTAATAATATAAAAAAAGAATTGAAAAAGCATGACTGGATCGACTGTAAATGCACGCTAATTCACCTTGTAATTCACCTTGTTGTGTCATGCTTGTCATGCTGATTCCTTATAATACTAATAATATAAAAAAAGAATTGAAAAAGCATGACTGGATCGACTGTAAATGCACGCTAATTCACCTTGTAATGTCCCCGTGTCTGATTTTGTAGAAGATTACTGGTAATGTGGTCAGTCTCGTAACTTTGCTGCTTCTTTCATTGTAAATTTCTGTCAGTCACATGATGTAGTTTGAATACGATTATCAGGCTATGTTGTAGTCCTTGGCATGTTTGTTTTGAAATTACATTGCTTCAATTTACTAATCCTAGTTTATTTAATTTTTCAGTGAATCAGAGTGATGAGGGAAATGTTACGGTTATGAAAGGCTGATGGCTTTTTACAGTTCATTTTACTGCTTTACTTTTCTGCCGTGTGTCACATGTGTTCTTATCTTTTGTAGGTTCAGAGTGATCATTACGAGGTTGTTGCTGATTTAGTGCAGACAAGTTTTCTCTTTTCCATTCCTATGGACGGGCCTATGTCTTTTTCCACTCCTCATGTATCTATAAAATGGGTCCTTCGGTTTGAATTTTTTACCACTCCGAAGAATGTTGACTGGACCAGGTAATGCAAATATAGCATCATCTATAACCTTCTTAACCAAAGTATAATGTGCAAGAGGTTATTTGTCACAATAAGTTCTAGTTTGGGTTTTAATTTGATAAATTCTTTGTGGTACTCAGGGTTTTACACTTTGAAAAGGTTATTGGGTGTCTATCATATACTTCTAATGGTGCTGATTTAGCTGTTCTAATATCCTTGATTTTCTGACGACTGATGTTTTGATATCCAGGTACGATCATCCTCTTCTTGTAGAGGGAAGAGACAAAAGTGAGTGGGTTCTTCCTATTGTTGTTCATGCACCTCCAGGTGTGGGACCTAATGGTCAGTCACGAAATGAGAAGTCTCTGCTCGGAATAGTTGGTGCATAATCAGAGGTAAACAAATATGACATGAATTTAGTAATCACATAAGCCTCGATGATGGGATGTCGTATATGTATTACTTGGAAACCACCAGTCTTCGTAATAATATCCATCTCTCCTTTTCTATGCAGGCTGATATAATTGAGTTGTCTGAAATACCAAGTCTCGATCTCGATTTCAGATTGTGCATCAGCACCTTTTAGCTATCTGGCCGTTGTGGCTACACTGCTATCTGTTTCCTCTGGAAAAATAGTCGAGTGAACGCTGAAAAGAAAGCTTGAAGGGCAGAGGGGACAGAGATGTTACAGAGCGGATTTAGCATAGGTCTATACACCAAAATATGTAGCATCATTGATTTATATTTGTTAATTTTATTTTCCCGTGATATAAAGTTTCATGGTGTTGAAACGGGTTGTACATTCTGTGAAGATAGGCGTTTGTTATTCATTGAAACAGATGGTTAAAAAAAAAGAAAGAAGGAAAATCCACACCTACTCTACAAATTTGTTGCCTCAACACAATATTGGACAACATTGTAGTAGTGAGGCCATTTGATTTAACAATGGGATTTTGTACTCGCAACTCGGCATGGACGTTCATATTTTACAAGACCAATTTTAGTTTTTATTGCCGTCTCCACTTGGGTTGGGGAGGTTGGTTTTCCATTCAACAGCTGAACAAAGAGTCTTGAGGGTAGTCTTCCTTGACCACCTTAGCATTTCCAGACACCTATGTAGTCAGATTGAACCATCTTCTGAGACTAGTAGATGCGCATGGCTCCCTTCAGATCAAGACATTGAAAAGTACCTGAATGTGTGTTCTGAGTTCTGACGACGTACAATAGGAGTTACTATATATACGCAGCTCAAGTATCCTCCATAACATAAAACATGTTATATATTTTGCTATGCTACCAATAAATAGCATTGTATGTAATACTGTTGTTCTTTCACTTTCCCACCTTTGTTATGAGAGCTATATACTTGTATGGCACTATGTCATCTACTTCACTCTGTATTATACCTTTAGCCAATTTTTTCCTTGTAGGTTGGGATAGAATTAAGTTCAATATTAATAGCATAGAAGGTTAGAAGTGATCAGTTGTCGTCTTTGGTTTGTTCAGTTTAATTAACACAAATTTACCAAACATGCATAATCCCTAAATCTCAATCTTCATGCTGTAACATGTGAATTTCTACGAGTTCTTGTTAGAAGTGATCCTTGAACTTCTAATAAAAAGAATTTCGTAAAGCTTCATCCTTGAACAACAAACCCTATTATAGTACTCTGGGGCTGTATTCTTAAAGGAAATGTTTTAAATAGTGAATACAAAGTTACAAACTGTCTCTCTCTCTCTATATATATATATATATATGATGGCTCTAAAGACAAAGAAATCACAACAAATTAAATAAGAGATTACATATATGTAATACATATTGTTGAAGAGACGAGGACTTAAGATTTGTTTGCTGTAGCATTGGGGATCAAAGGCTGAAAGCCAAGTCGAAGAGTAGCTTCCCAGACCTTGTCAATGTCGGACATGGCGTAACCACACTCGTGTTCATTCCAACCTTCCGAGGCATGCACTATTCCGGCTATGCGCCATGCGCTCATCACCCTTCTCGGCAACCAGTTCTATATATACATATTCAAATGTAACTAGTTAAATTCCGATAAATTATGAACTTAAAAGTTGAGTAACTAGAAAATTACTATAACTTACCTCACACGAGTACACATTCTCAATAGACTTGGGGATCTTCATTGCTGGAGGGCAATGGTAGAAGCAGTCCCTGCGCAGCTCTTTTAGGGGGAATTGGGTGAAAGGAACAAAGATTGTTCCTTTTGGTGCATGTAGCTGTGTTTGTTTACTCAATCCATCTCCCACTAACCAAATCTGCATATAGTAAATTTGAATATTGATCGACTGGAAAATATAAAACCTACACTGAGGGGTAAAAGTTGTCTCAGTTAAATGAGAATATTGTAGCGAGTATATATACCTTTGAAGCAGAGCCTTTTGCAAGAACTACCGTACTCTTAGTAGCACTTAACGATTTGGTGAGCTTCAAATACTCATCCTTGTATATTGTAGCCACCTAAAACAAACCCATTTCACAAAGTTTGAAGATATAGGAACGAAAAATAGATCAATATATTCTTCTTGTTGGCTTCGATTCGAGTTATGATGTTACATTATGTAACAAATATGTACCTCAATGCCTCGCTGGCTCAAAGCAAATGCAATAGCATAAGCAACCTTTGTAAGGTTGCCTGTAAGAACAACTTGGGTCGTCTCTTTCGGTATGGTGTTGAGGATTACAGCCGCAGCTAAGCTACTTCCATCCACTAACTTCACTTTCAGCTGAGGATATCTCCGAGTATATAGACCACCATATCTATTCAGCTCCTCAGCCTGCAATTCAAAAATTTATATTCATTTTTTCATGAAGTTATTTCTCATTTAAATGACTCAATAATTAGATTTGTGCAAAATAAGCCTTGAAACGAAGACACCCTCAAATTTAACTTTTCTGATTAGAGCAATGTCAGGTGAAACACATTTTTAAGAACCACCTAGAGCTTAAATTACATGACAACTTATGTTGCATATCACCCGCGTACTCTTGCTTTGAATTTTGGATCCAACGACGTAGCACTTTTTTTTTTCAATTAATCTGACAAGGATTAGACGATATCAGCTCCTCTATAGCAGTTTGTTAGATGACAGAGCAGCCACTTTACCCAACATAACACTTGGTATTGAGGTACGTTCATCATGAGTTCCTTTGTTTTTCTTCCTTTTTTTTATTTTTATCTTTTAATAAGAAATAAATCTGTGATGTTGTGACAATTAGTGTTTTTCTTGCCATAATACAAAAAGCTAACATAATCAAATTGTGATAATCAGTAAACTTGCCTGGTTTAAAAGCCCCAAACTTACGACTTTGACACTCTTTTCCTCTGCTTCAAGTATAGCTTCCTCAATCAAACTGTTGATAGCTTCATTTTGCCATGGCATGAAGTACTGCAAGTCATAAATATTAATCAATTGATTTAGAAATGACATCAATCAACCAGATATCAATAGAGAAAACAAACTTGAAGTTTACTGCAAAGATCACTTGCAAATTGTATTTTGGGATCGCCCAAGTTTGTATTTTGAGTTTATTAAATCGCTGCCTCTCGACCACAAATGTGCGACCATAAATCCAAGTAAGCATCATCGACCAAAATGTGACTGGCCACATCAACCACAAGTACCACGTTGAAGTGTGCGGTTTAGAGGCCAAGGAAGCAAATCCGAGTGGAAGTTGATAGATGGAGTCGGGTGTTGTAAGATGGGTCAAATGCATGACATCCGGAGCTTCATCTTTTCTTTTGAGTGAAGATTCATGCAGTTCATCACTGGTCTTTTCCATGGTGCCATACAGGTAGTCATAGATTGGCATGAAGAGGCAGTAATTGGTCCGAAATAGGGTGTGATGCAAAGAGTGATACCTGCATATATCATCAGGTTCCGCTTAGGTATATTTAGGTTTCGATACAAATCAATGGTAGACTAGCTCTTCACATCAGTATTGTGGAAGTATCAAGATCTGATGCAAGAGTAAAGAATACTTACGATGGTGTATACATGAAATATTTGAGTGGAGGAATAGGAGAGAAGATCCATTTTGGAATGAGCTCGAAGTTGCAGTGTCCCATGTTGTTCATAGCGTCAATGTAAGT
Source organism: Fragaria x ananassa (assembly GCA_034370585.1). Lineage (NCBI taxonomy): Eukaryota > Viridiplantae > Streptophyta > Magnoliopsida > Rosales > Rosaceae > Fragaria > Fragaria x ananassa. The sequence goes on along the minus strand of CP139750.1, from coordinate 8,708,963 downwards.
AATATAAACTGCGAAGGTTATGATTGAGGCTGTTCTCGTCAACGCCATTGTCATCATGGGTATTGCGAAAAGGATGAAATATGCTATGTGCTCCCCAAATGGGTGAATTACAGCTGCAATAATACAAAAGATCAATTCTTGTCAAATTTTTGGGTTGAAATTATGCTTTTATTAGTTTAAAATAAAAGATCCACCCGCTCTCTCAATATATAAAAGTCATTAGGTTAGAACATATATGTAAATATGATACGTACTTTTCTTCTCCGATATAATTGAATTATCAGAATCGATCATTAATTTCTATTTTCAACCCAAATTATGGGAGTTTACATATGATGTGAATTCTGAGAGATTTTTATATAGTGCAAACATATCATGTGGTTGTACATCTGCCTAGCTAGTAGGAACAAATGTAATAGGTATTATGAGTATTACAAATTAAAAAACATAGATAACTTTGATATCTATTGGTCGGCCATACCGTCACGTGGTAAAGGCGTTGTTACCTAACTTTTTTTTTGTGTATGATAAAAAGAACCATACCAGGTATATATTTCATAACTAAATCTTCATAGTTCATATAAAGGTTATATGCACGGGCGGAAGTACACCAGATTCATGGTTTTATATACATTTGGTGTTTGGATTCTACCTAGTTTAAAAACTTTAGTTATGCTGACACCCCCACCCCCCAAAACACATATATTTCCTGGTATTGGCCACCCTTACTTGTATTTCTTGGTTCCGCCTCTGGTTATATGACTTGTATCCAAATTAAACATGAAACATTAGAAATAGGGTATTGAAGCATACAAGTCACTGTCTTTACCTACCCATCCCCTCCTTTGTCGACAATTAAATTTTATCACACATAAATCACAGTTAGGTGATGACGATGTTACATGATTACTATTCTAGAACTATCTCGATGATACAAATAGATAATTATCTATAAAAAAACAAAATATATTTTGTGTATAACGATATATATAGTGGATGGAACTAGGTCTTACAAGTAATTGGCTCAGTGACAATGGAGGAATGGTGGTGAGAATGGTAGCGAGAGTAAAGGTAATGGTGGTGCAGAGCTCTATGCAGCCAGTAATAGAGAAACTCCACCGGACCAGCATGAAGCAGAAATGTTATGACGAATCCATCTGCTCTCCACATTGGTACGTTTCGACCTCCGTCCAGCCGCATTCTCCCTATGTAGAACAATATTGCATTGAATATAATTTGGTCATCCCTGTCCAATAAAAAAAAAAAAACAATCATAGTTAATAATACGTAAAACCCAGAAAATCGTTATTTCGTTTATCTCTCTAGCTAAGTAAACCCTAGCCAAAGCCTTAACCCTGCAGTACAGACCAGTTTCTTTCTCTGTCAACTTGTTCGAACTCAAGGCCCTTGTCGATGATCCGGCCGCTGCCTTTGGATGTTCGATAACGAGAAAGAGAGATCCATAGCTGGTTGTGCAGCATCCTAAACAACATGTATGGAAATATGAGGAAGTAAGACAGATCTTTGTCTTCCCATTCGTTAACAATGAATGAATATGTGCTGTGTATCGCGAAGGGAGCCACCACCACGTACTGCAACAGCACACAGAAACCAAATTCTACAGATTTAGTACACACTTGAATATATAAAATGTAAATAAACATCTGTCGGAATAAACAAAAACACGAACAGAGACCTTAAAGCTTCCAAGACGTGTCCATGGCCATTCAGTCAGAATTCCAGGATTGGAAGCCATTTTTCGATCTTTGCTACCGTTGGCTTGATTAGCATCCTGCAGGTTTGGTCTTTTATAGGTTCTAATACTTGATGCATACGCTACGACTAAGATAGTAGCTACGGATGTAGATATTTTGTCGACACATATTCAAGTGGTTATGGGTTAAGAAGATCGATGGTGACGAATTTATTATAGAACCGACTAATCCATATAGACACATTACATCTATGCAGTGCTCTAAAAATCATTAGGGGATACGCAGACGACGGTTGGAAAGGGGATGAAATTAATTTGATTGATGAAATATCTGTTCAAGCAACAACTACTCATGAAACTGATGAAAGAGACATGCAATGCAATTAGATAGGGAAATGCATAATTGGTTTTAAGTACATATGCTTTATACCCTAGGGTAATTCTTAGCTTATATATTTTGTTATGTCAAATTAGGGTTTCTTTTACTCGAGGACATGTATGCATTCATCCATTAATAAAACATTCATCCATGTACCGATGGTGCAAGTGACCCAACACTAATTAGGTAATCTCGAATCGTGATATTTATTGCTAAGTTTTTATTTCTAAGAGTATTATGTCATATAATTGTCTATCTTGGTGTACATCTTTTTCCATCACTGATGAAAAAAGGAAACTAAGTACAAGACTGACCATACATAGGTGTAGGTATTAGGTGATAAGATTAGGTCTTTTCATTTTGGTCCAGATCAAGGGACATCATATTTTACACAAGTTTTTACACATCTTGTAAGCCATTAGATTTAAAAACGTTCAATGGTCTAAATCTGTTGTTTTGGATGATGTCAACAACATCATGTGATATGGAAAATGACATGACATTACATATTTTTAATAAAAAATTATATAGATTAAAATTGAGAAAGATAAAAAACAACAAGATCAAAATTTAAGGTAGATTTTAAGATCAGAAATGTTTCTTCATAAAGCATAAAAGCAAGCACGAGAAGAACAAACGCAAGAAAGAAGAAGAGCAGAAATTTTAAACATGGTAACCGTACATTCAAATTTAAATCATATTGATCTATAAACGAATGAGTTCATTCACTTGAATCACATTTGTATCGAATTATCTGTTCTGATTTGGAAATATAATCTCTTTAGATTTGATGAACGCCATAGACGAATGAGCACTTGAATGGCTTTTGTATAGATCTGCTCTAATCTTGGCTATTTGTGCAACACAAACCTCTATTCCATAGTTAATCCTCATATTCCTCCATATTGTTAATCCACCAGCATCCCTAGTTTCTTCTGCTTTGTTATTTTTCATATTTTTGTCTTGGCATCTGTTCTTCTCGTCCTTGTTCGATCCGCTATTTTTATTTTTTTGGACTACAGTTTTAATCAGAGTAATCTTTCTTAAGTTTTGATCTTGTTGTTTTTGTGTTTTTTATAATAAAGCAAACTTTAATCTATATAATTTTTTTATTGTAATGCCATGTCATTTTCCGCATCACTTATGTTGCGTTGACATAATCCAAAACAATAGATCTAGACCATTAAACGTTTTTAAATCTAATGGCTCACAAAATGTGTAAAAACTTGTGTAAAATATGATGTCCTTTGAACCCATTCATCTTATTGATGAACATGTCATAAATTTTTTTGGGGTTAACCATTGCCTTATTGCATTGCCGGCCGGTTGTAGGCGGACCACGGTGAGTTAATCCGGCAATGTCACTCCTACCCATATATCTTCTTTCCCTAACATTGTCCATATTGGCATGTGAAGGTGTCACATTATATGGATCAAAATTGAAAGATGTTGAGGTGTACGTATTAGAATTCATCGAGGACGGAGATCTCTAATATTGATCTCATTGGTCGCAAATTAATTTCTACGAATTGATTCATAGAACATCGGTGATACATGGTTACCTATTACGTAATGGTTAGTTGGTTACCTTAAATTCTAGTGATTTTAATTAATGAATCAAGCCGACATAGTTCACTGGTAGGAATCATATGCATCTTCAGCTTCTCATACATATCATTAGCTATTTGCTATGTTGCTACCAAGGCGAGCTAGGGCTGCATGTTCAGATACCTGCTGCAATGACAGTTCTATGCAACTACTTCCTTGAAATGGATCAAATACCTGCTGCAAATAATCCTCACGCTGAAGATACGATCGGAAGTCTGAGGTATCAGTACTTCCGATCTGGATTCCTTATCGACATTGAGCATCCTACACGTCCCGGTATGATCGCTCTCAACAGCATTGTCTTCCTCCTGAGACCGATGTTGTGAGCAGCAAAATAATTGAGTTAGCCATGCCAACCCGATGGCTGAACTAGATTTCACAGCTGGTATGTAACTGTACCATGCATATCGTCCCGCTAGCTCATACACATTATTGCTTCCCAGATCATGTCCAAATCATCTTTCTTGTGCCGACCCCATTACTGCGATATATAACCTCTATCTCCTTGGTGGCCATTAATTAGCTTTTTCATTCATCGACCCTAACTACATTCTTCTTACGCCGACCTCGCTCCACCACTCCCATGCTACTGAGATTAAAATCTGTGACCTCTATATCCAACACACCCAGCTCACCAGCGCTCTCTCTTTGTTGGCATGCCATGATAGAACTTAAAGCTTCTATACCAATTGGTGAATGTACTGCAACATGATGAAGAAAAAGCAAGAAGACACATACAGGCTAACGAGTAATGCTAGGTGAATCACCTTTTGGTGAACCACCTATAGCCCACTTTACGTGCATGGCAAGTTGACATAACATATTCATGTCATCAATATAAAATTTCTAATATTTTAAATTTTTGTTTTTTATTATTAATTACAAAATATATTTTTTCATTTTTTTATATTTTATTTTTTAAACCCTATATCTTTTATCTTTCTAATCCTTACAAAAAAAAAAAAAGTTCTTTTTGCCTACGTACAATACATCTTCAAACCTATCGATCATATCATCTCACCCCATATATCCTCCCACCTCTTCTTTAATTCAATTGATTAAGGAATTCTCAGTTTGATTTCGGCTTTCTCGCAAACATCCTCTACCTATTTTAATCATGATTAATTTTTCTTCTTCTTTCTTTTCCTTTCATAACATGTTTGAAATTAAGGGTTTGGGTATGAACCCTAATTCAAAATCACAAGTGTGAGTATGAACCCTAATTCAAAATCATAGCTATAATATGAACCTCAATTCGAATCCACTCCCCCAAACCCTAAATTCCAAACATGTTATGAAAGGAAAAAAAAAAACACTAACCATGACTATATAATAGGTAGAGAATGTTTGTGATTGACATAGCCAAAATCAGACTGAGAATTCCTAATCAATTGAATTGAAGAGGAGGTGGGAGGATGAGAGAGATAAGAGGAAGATATACTATAGAATCACGTCGGTTTGAAGATGTATTATAATGATTTTTTTTAGGATTTTGTTTTAAACGATTAGAAGATAAATAGATAATATGATAGGGTTTAAAGAATACAAAATGAAAAATGAGATTTTGTAATTAATAATAAAAAACAGAAATTTAAAATATTAGAAATTTTATATTGATGACGTAAATATGTCACGTTAGCTTGCCACGTAAGGAGGGCTCTAGGTGGTTCACCAAAATATGGTTTACCTAGCATTACTCCTAGCTAATATACTCATGACCAAAAATTTGCAATATCTGTATGTTGGGGAAAAAGGTGCATGAAGCGTAAATGTCACCCAACACAACTTCACTCTATTTCATTAGTTAAGATAAAGTTTTAATTATGTCTGGTTCGACCCATTCAAGACAGAATGTGTTTTTTAATTACAATCCCTTGTTACAAGGGAACACCATTTGATTCCGTTTATCAAGAGACCATTGTAGGTTTGTTTGTTTTTGTGACTGCACCCACATTTGGGAGTGGGTTGCCTACGTACCATGGAGGGGATCAAGTCACTCGTAGTTCCATGGTTCCAACAAGTAAATGACTCATTAGAGGGCTTTGATTTTGGAATGAGAGTAGTGTTTGGAAATGTGTTTGAATTTGTGTCTGATGACATTTGAGCTTAGGAGCATGATTCTGGCTTCAGGCGATCCGAGAATTTATTTGGATTGGTGGTTGCATCTAGATTTAAATCCAGACTGCCTACATACCCTGTGAAGGGATCAAACCAATGTAGTTCGAACAAATTTGTGTTTGGGATATTTGTGAGGGTTTAAAACCCTTGAATTTGGTTTGGGCACTTGATATTTGTGGTGCTTTATGAATTTGACTGAAGTCATTTGGACCGGCTGAATTTGACTGTTGGTGTCAGGGATTCTGTTTAGAGTTGTGGTTGCATCTAGTGGGTTGCTAGACTGCCTACGTACCCCTTTGTGGGATCAAACCAACCGTAGGCTTTGTGGCTTAGTGCCAGCTTTGGGTTTGACAGATGTATTTTTGAATTCGTCAACTGTATTTCTTGTGGACACTCAATTTGGTAGAGTGTTAGCTGATTTGAGTTGTGCATCTGACATGGGTGATGCATCGGTGTGATCAAGAGGCTTGAATTGCCTTAGCCATAGTCTTTGATTGTGGCGTAGGTGATCTGCAAATACAGTCTCCGCGTGTGAGAGGACTCTGCCTGCATGCGGACCTCGCATGTATACTTGTAAGCGGACTCCGTGTGTAAGTGTGTAAACGGACTCCGCGACATGCGGACCTCGCGTGTATGCTTTGTAAGCGGACTCCGCGTGCTTGCATGTGAGCGAAATCTTCTGCATGGAGGGATCTCGCCTGTGACATCATCTTGTCACGTCACCATGCCTAGAACTTCTGTTTTGACGCGAATGTGACCTCGCCAACCCTTAGAGTTTCTGCTTTGATGCAGATGTCACCTCGCCACCCCTTAGGGCTTCTGCTATGATGCAAACGTTAGCTCGCCATCCCTTAGGGCTTCTTGCTTTGATGAGAAGTCACTTCGCCACCCCTTAGGGTTTATGCTTTGACGGAAAGTCACCTCGCCACCTTTTAAGGTTTCTGCTTTGATGTGAAGTCACTTCGTCACCCCTTAGGGTTTCTGCTTTGACGCGAATGTCACCTCGCCGCCCTCTAGGGTTTCTGCTTTGATGCGAATGTCACATCGCCAACCCTTAAGGCTTCTGCTTCGATGTGAAGTCACTTCGCGATCCCTTAAGGTTTATGCTTGTACGCGAATGTCTCCTCGCCACCCCTTAGGATTTCTGCTTTGATGGGAAGTCACCTCGCCACCCCTTAGGGTTTCTGCTTTGACACGAATGTCACCTCACCACCCCTTAGGGTTTTAGCTTTGATGGGAAGTCACCTCGCCACCCCTCAAGGTTTTTGCTTTGACGCGAATGTCACCTCGCCACCCCTTAGGGTTTTAGCTTTGATGGGAAGTCACCTCACCACCCCTCAAGATTTCTGCTTTGACGCGAATGTCACCTCGCCGCCCTTTAGGGCTTCTGCCTTCTTATGAAGTCACCTCGCCGCCCCTTAGGATTTTTGCTTTGATGGGAAGTCACTTCGCCACCCCTCAAGATTTTCGCTTTGGCGTGAAGTCATCTACCCTTTGCTTGAGAGCTTCTGCTTTGACGTGAGGTCATCTCGCCTTTGCTTGTTTGTTCTCTTCCCCTTGTATGGCTTGTTATGCGAGGTGCAAGGCCATATATTTGTTGTAACAAGAGGAGGGGGCGAGGTCGTCCCGCCCCCTTGCTTAGGGCTTTTTCTTGGATACGAGGTTACCTCGCTGGGCCTTAGGGCTTTGAAGTTTGAATTGCCTTGTGGCCTTGCTTGGGAGGAAAAGATGGTTCGCTGAAGACATGCTTTTGGGGCTTCCGGTGGAGCTAGGGACGAGACAGAAAGATAGAGATGCTGCAAAAGAAATAAAGAGAGTTATAATGAGAGCTCCACCTTGCTGACTCGCCGTTTCTTTTCCTCTGTTATACTTTTTGCTTCGCTTGTTCTCTTCTCCTTCTTCTGCCTTCGCCTGCTTTTGCCTCCGCCTGCCTCTGCTTCCATGTTCGTATATGTCTTCTCCCTCTCTTTCTTTTGGAGGCTTTGGCCTCTTTATATAGATTGCTTGGCTATGAAGATTGATTTGCAATTAGACTTTGATGCCCAAATTGTATTCCTATCTGGATACCCTTTTTTTTTATTTTTAAAAGTTACAATTGAACTCAAAAGCCTTGTGCATGTAGCAAAAGAAAAAAATTATCATTATTTTTATTATTATTTTTCTTTTGTAATCCTTTTTTTTTTTGATATCAACACTGTAATATTAGGGGAACGATCGATACTGTAATATTTGATTCTCAAAAGCTTTTGACTCCATGTACTTACTAGCTCATCACAACGACGCAATATCTGTATGATTGGTATGAACTGTGTTGCATATTAATTATTTTTCTCTGCTTTCATTTGTTAAGTATATCTCAATGGACCATCTAAAGACGCGCAAAAACAATTCGGAGTGAGATCAACCCCCCACATTGTTATTCTATATTTCTAGTATGTATCCTCTCCTTTTTCATAATTTTGTTCTCTTATATTTGGAGTTGCATGCTATTAGATTATTTTCATATTTGCATGTTAAGAAAACAGAATTTCAAGCAAAACACCTTTGAAAAAGATGGTTCTTTGAGGCTTGACAATGCATGTATACGTGAAAATGATTGCAATTAACATGGGAAGCAAATAAAAAAAAAAAGAAATGGGAAATTTTGGAGATAATTTCAATAATAAAAAAAGATAGAAAAATATAAGGGCTCCAGTTTGTATAATACTCAGAGGTGTCAATTTCACTTACGCTAATATTAATAATTTTTTGACCATTATAAATAAAAATGTGCATTTCAAGTACAGTGCAATGATCAGAAGCCTTTTTGATTTGTTATTCAATAAATGGAACATGAGCTGTCTCATGTACAATTTCATTTGAAGTTTTTGTAACTAATTAATTGGACAAATTTATTCTTCCAGGCCAGGTTTGAACATTATGCATGTATCTTTTCTAATGATAATCAATCATGTTGGTACTCAATTATATAACAAACAGAAGGAGGCTAGGTCGACGACAGTTATGTGATTGCATTGGGGTACAGAGATACTACGATGATATACTTAATTGGAACACCTGTACATTCAATTCAATGTGATAATATATTGCAGGTTTTCTATGGTTTTATAGGTAAGGCTGGGGCAGATAAGTCACTGGTGTCGTATTCATGTCCAGATTATCAGTTGGGTAGGGAATTGGTGTATGTTGGAAAACTCAGATCCACGATTGTGGTAGCATTACATGTGGTCGGTATATTTCACTATCCGGCCAGCGTCCATCTTATATCTACACACACACACTGTGTATTATATTTGATTTTGAGAAATACTTTTTAATTCTTATACCAGGAAACTCATACAAATAGTTTTGACAGAAAAAAAACATAACATTCGTTTTTAGTCCTGACCGTATGAGGTCCGCTGTATGGTTGGTCATTTGTTTATACTTAAATTAATTAAATCGAACTATTCGGGGGTCTAAGGGCACGATCTAAGAAGGTTTTAGTTGTTCATATTGTGGGAGAAGTGTTCTTGTTTCAATTTGACAAACTTAGGGATCACAATCATGTTCTTTAGAGCATTACATGTGGGTTTCAGCAACAGACAAGCCCTAACTTTTATTGGGGTAGTACCGGGATCAATAATCAGGTTTGATCAGAAGATGCTCAACCAAAAGTAGTTAAAGTAACTCATAAAACTGGTGTTTGATGTTAAATGAAGGGGTACGTAACAGAGGATATATGTTGTTTGCATTTTCACCTTCATCACAGTTGCACTAGAGATTGATCTGGTTTATGAAAATCAAATGGTATTGCAAGTCTTGCGGTCTCTTTATCAATGATCCTTCTGGGTGTGATATGGACTTATCGTGAAGTAAAAAAGACCTGTTGAAGGACAGGGCAAGTTTTGTGTTTGTGTGACGATCTTGGAAGAGCCCCACTTGGATTTCCTGAGGATGATTCGATTTTGTTTCGTTCAGTTTGAAGGTGAGTTCTGGAAGCCGTTCCCCAGTTTGAATACAATTCAAGAACGCAACTTTTTGAGCTTGACACATCAACGCCGGCCACCCCTTTGATTGATGATAAATCAATCACGCACTGTCATCAGGAGAGACATTGTGGTCCCACGTGTTTCGCAAACTTAACACCCTCTCACTCTGTTAACTCTTTATTTCCCCAATCGAAAAAAAGAAGCACATATCCCTCATTCCTCTCGATTTGTTTCAATTCCTCATAAAAATTATCTCTGGTTCAATTGAAACAGATCAAATCTTAGACAAACACAAATGTAGATCTGGAATACAAAGGGAGATCAATTCCAGTTTTTATTGTTCTATCAATCATATATCTAATTATAAGAGAAACAAGAAGAGTTGAGCCTCTTTGATAAAAAAAGCTGCACGTAATTCAGACCATGATTGTATAAGGAGACAAAGGACTCATGAAACCTATTTCAGATCTGCAAATCTACTGCCCTTTACCCATCTACTCGACTTGCTCCTTATTTGATTATAGGAGAAACAAAATCAGCTAAATAGATGACGTTTTCAATCATCTGAAAAAAAAAAACAAAAAAAAAAAAAAGGAAAGGAAAAGTTGAAAGCATTATCATCATTCTCTTCACAAAATCCACCACGTACACCGTCATCCAAAAATACGAATTGAATACAATTCGTATTTTTGAGCTGGTACTACGATAATGCTTTGAGGTATAGAGATACTACGATGATATACTTAATTGGAACACATGTACATTCGATTCAATGTGATAATAAATTGCAGGTTTTCTATTCAATCGTTGAAGAGGTACCTTATAATTACCAGGCCTGGACCTAAGATTTTGAGGCCTGATTCGAACTCTCGGAATTGGGCCCCCTATTTTTTTAAATTTTTTCATATACAAAATAGCATATAACATCCAAAAATATTTAATTTATAATTAATAATAAATCAAAATTGTTCCAAACAAAATCTTAATATATTATTTAATTTCAAATTAAACTTAAAAAATATACCAAATCGAATTATCACTTAAATACTACTCGCCTTGCAGTTTTGAAGGCAAAAATAGTAATTAAGTTTGCATAATCAAGTTTGTCAACTACTTTTTTCTCAATTGATAACATAGCCAACCCATTTAATCTTTCTTGTGACATAGTTGACCGAAGATAAGTCTTGATCAACTTCAACTTAGAGAAACTTCTTTCCGCAGATGCAACTGCTCTTGGTTTGCTAGTAAAGTACTTATTAATAGCTCTAGCTTGACCTTGACTCAATGCGTCTTGCCTCTCTTTCTTCTTTCTCTTTTGAGCTCCAGACATATATTTAGGAGGCATGATAACAAACTTGAATGAAACCAAATAGACCAGCCTATAAACCTAACTGCTTGAGATTTATGAAATTCTCTCGTACAGTTCTCTATATATATATAGGATTAATAAAATACTTATTATGCAAAAATAGGATTCCAAAATCTGGACGGTTTAGTAATCCTAATTGTAAATTCTATCTAATACAACAAATATCTTACCTTTGACAGCTTTTATTGAATACTTTAACTTTTTTATGGATATTAATTTAAAGTAGTAATTGATGATGATTCTTTTGGGCCCTCTTCATGTGTATGTCAGTTGTCAGATGTCCTTTTTTCCTGTCTGATCAAGTGCACGGCCAAAAAATATAACTTTTTTTTGGACAACTATAAAAAAAAATTTAGGCCCTTTAGATTTTTGGGCCCTGAGTCCTAAGACTCTTCAGCCTCTATTCAAATCCGGGCCTAATAATTACTAAATCTTTTTAGCACCTAAGTAGCGCAGAGAAACCCTAAACCGCTGCCGTGCATCTCCAGCGTCAATCTTGCCTACCACAAAGCTGCCGGGCAACCTCTAGTGCACAGCTATGATGCAGTGCAATATCCTTGTATGGAATTGTCAAGGAATTGTGAATCATGAAACCCAAAGCACGCTAATCTCCTTAGTGCGGGCAAAAAACCCTGGCCTCCTATTTCTCTCTAAAAACCTAGCCCAAACTAGATTGTTCGAGACTCTTCGAGTTGAACTGGGATTTGCTGGAAGTCTCTGCTATCCTTGTGAGAACGCTTCACGCACTACTACATACAAAGTTTCCATGACAATAAATTAATGACGTTTGCCTGAAAACATCATCGTATGTCATTTTTATGACGTTTTCGAAGCAAACGTCATAAATATGAATTTATACTTTCTTTTATGATGTTTTACGACCGTCATGTTAGGTCTTGATTTTTAATGACGTGTATCGACTGTCATAAATTTTATGACTTTTTAGAATCGTCATCATATATATTTCCATGACATTTTTTAAACGCCATTCTTGAAATATGTTACGACAGTTTTCAAGCGTCATTAAATCATTCGGCCCAATTCACTACCAGAACAGGCAGTTTAGCCGACGAAAAATTTTCGTCGGCCTGTTAAAAAAATTCGTCGGCTTCAACCTTAGCCGACGAAGGTTCGTCGGCTATAGTGTCGTCGGGAAAGGGTCGTCTGTAATGACTTTAGCCGACGAGACAAATAATTTCGTCGGCTATAGTATGACTATAGCCGACGAAATAATATCGTCTGCTATAGTCCAACCTTTAGCCGACGACATTATTTCGTCGGCTATAGTCATACTATAGCCGACGACATTATTTCGTCTGCTAAAGTATGAACTATAGCCGACGAATAATGTCGTCGGTTATCTTCCAAACTTTAGCCGACGAATAATTTAAACTATTCGTCGGCTAAAGTTTGTAATAAAAAAAATATAAAACATCTATGGCCGACGAAATATTGTATTTTTCGTCGGCCTTATAGACATTTAGCCGACGAATGAAAGCTTATTTCGTCGGCTAAACTTTTTTTTTTTTTTTTTAAAAAAACTTTAGCCGACGAATTATGGCTTTTTTCGTCGGCTATAAGCGCATTCCAGTAAAAAAAAAAACCCCGAAATTTCTGAATTACCATTCCATGCAAGCTGCAAAAGACATATTTAACAATTTCATATAACCAACAACAAACACATAAAAGAATATATGAACTACATAAAAGTATCAATTTACATAAAAGTATATTATCAACTACGTAAAGTCTATATCGTCTAAATTGAAGTCATCTTCTGAGGGCTGCTGCGGAGGTTGCGGCGGCTGGGGTAGCGTCATGGGCGGAGGCATGGGCGGAGGCGGAAGTCCCTGACTCTGGGCAGCTGCAAAGTCCTGCATGTACTGCAACATCTGCTGCTGCTGGGCCTGCTGGATGGCATATATCTCGGCAACATAGGCTGCCTGCGCGGTATTAAAGGCTGCCAACGAGGCAATATAGGCTTGCTGCGAGGCAGCCTGCGAGGCAGCCTGAGCAGCTTGAGCAGCTTGAGCAGCTTGCTGTTCTCGTAGTCTCTGAACTTCCGACTCTAGCTGAGTCGTCCTGTTGATCGTGGACGTGGTGCAGCTACTCGTCGAGGTTGCCTTTCGTTGAAATCCTGGAGTGGTCTTCAGGACCCCCTCGCCTCTCTTTCCTAGACCTCGGCAGTAGAAGTTGTTTTCTCTCGGTGGGAAGGCTCTGCCTATGATCCTCGCCCCAATCGTCGGATCCGAATTGTCGATCCGGGACATGGCTTCGGACATCTCAGAATCCTGCGTCTCCGGCCATGCCTCCCTCACTAAGGTACTCAGGACCTTGTCACTAGCCTCCCTCACCCTCGCCTATACGGATAGGAAAAAAATTATTAATTAAAATTTTTACATAAATTGAAAATTTTAAAAACGTAAAGTGACTTACAATATCCTCCTGGGAGTCAGGATATGCCTTCTCGTACGTATAGACGTAGGGGTTGACTTCTGGATGTTCCTTGGCCGCCTCATCCATGAAGACACCGAACGGTCTAGAACCGGCATGATGGTTCCTTGTGTTGCGTTGCCGGTTCTGAGCGTTCACCCGGGAAACCGCCTTCAAAGAAAAAAGTAAACTATTAGTAGAATATTTTAAAACACACGTACTTATTTTTAAATTAACTAACTAATTTATTTAAATACCTGTTTACGAGGGTTGTTGAATTCTGATGTCAGAAGCCAACGCCACTCGTACTCCCTGTACTGGAACTCAGTAGGGGTACCAGAACGTGCGTTCCCGTGCTTAGTCCAATGGGTCCGCAGCTCGTTCTTCCACTCCTTGTACCTACAGATACAACAAAATTATTAGAAATATTATTAATATCACATACAAAATTGTTTTTCATTAACTTCCCAACGTACCTTCCCCCATGCACAACGTCGGCCCAGCTGTCCCTCAGGTGCTCGGGAACCTCAAACCACACCTGCATTTAACCGATTATTATTAGTTTAGCTTTTCGAGAAATCAACAATTTAATACATAATATTATTTTGTAAACTCACCGACATCGCGTTGTGGACCATGTCCTTAACCTCCTGCGGGACCTCGCCCAGTCGGACCACAACATAGGGACTCTATCCCTAATGAGAGCACCCACGCGGCCGGAGTACATCCTCGACTTCCCGCCCGATACTGCGTGGCCATCCCCGTCAGTATCGATGGGGATCCTCCCCATGGTACTCACCATCTTCTCGAGAGCTTTCCCTGTGACGGGGCCTCTCTTCTTCTTTGTGCCTATGACATGATTCGGCCAAATTGATTATTAAAATATATATATATATATATATATATATATATATATATATATATATATATATATATATATGACCCTTTAAAAGTAATCAAGTTGCCTGACTGATTACCTGAGGAGCTCGCGACGGATTCCGGCTCTGTCGCCGATGATGATACCCTCGCAGAAATAAGAGGCGTATCAAAAGGCAGGAACCGGTACGCCGCTGATGGAGCCACTGGCGGGGGCAGTGGATAAATCGGCGTCCCTGAGTCATCGACTACAGGTATCGCCGGTATCATCCGCGGAAGGAACAGATGAGGCGGCGGCATCTGTACCCCAGATGACCCACTATCCGAAGAAGTAGGACCCGGAGTGGGCGCCCGGTGTATCTTGGGCATACGAGGTGCAGACACCTCCGTCAAGGGCCTCGGGGAACGAGGGACGGCCGCCTGCCTCGATGAAACGGGCACCTCCGGCGCCGTCTCCAGAAGGCTCGCACGTCTGGCTGTCATGTGGCCCTGAAACGTCGTTTGAGGGTTGCTAGAGGTTCCCTCAGACGATTCAGACCTTTGGCCCTTCGAACTCTTCTTCGATCGAAAAAAGCCGCTCATCCTATTTATAATATTAATTAAAGGCTTTAGATTATTTTGTCTTTGTTTTATAAAAAATTATACATTTTTAAAATTATACTTATTCAATAAATATATACACGCACATACCAATATATATATAGATATATATATATATATATATTTTACTTACATAACAATATTATATATATCAACATGGATAAATTAACTAACATATCGTAAAACTAAATTCGAAATCAAAAATAAATTAACACATATATTCAAAAATAAACACATAAACTAACATAATTAAATTAACATAAATTAAATTAACACAAATTAAATTAACACCAATTTAATTAAGACAAATTTAATTAACACAAATTAAATTAATAAAAATTAAATTACAAGTTTTATTCCTTTCTTCAACTTCGCGTTTTCATCCCGATTTTCTAGTTAATCTAGTGTTAAATTATTAATAAATTTAATAATTTATTAATAATGTTCTTTTATTAATGTTCTTTTATTAATAATTTATTAACATGTGTTAATAATGTTCTTTTATTAATACGTATTATAAAATTATTAATACGTTTTGGTTTCTGTTTTTTTAGCGCATATTCTTTTATTATGTTGGGAAATGTTCTCATACTATAGCAAATTTGCACATGATTCATCCTAGTCACCGTCAAATTATAACATCAAAATTATAAACTATAACATCAAATTATAACATCAAAATTATAACATCAAAAATCCAATTATAACATCAAAATTATAACATCAAAATCCAATTATAACATCAAAATCCAATTATAACATCAAAATTTGGAGTAATAACATCGGAACTAGCAGTCTGATCAGAAGAGAAGCACATAAGATTCAAACCAACCAAAGTGTGTATTTATTCATGAATCACAGTAACTTGTATCCTCAAAATCCAAACAATACACCCAACGATCCAAAAGCAACAAAGGGAAATACTGTATGAACAACCATACTATTGTAATCCAAAACTGAATCATAATCTTGTGAGCAATCAAAGCAGCAAATCGGAAAATGAAGAAGATTAACAGAAGTGAATCAGCTGCAAAGTGTTTACCTTGCAGGGAGGAGGGAGGAGCCGGCGACGGGACGGGAGAGGGAGGGAGGAGGGAGGAGACCGGGAGGGAGCGGATGTTGAAAAACTGCAGAAATGAGGGAGGAGGCTAGGGTTCGCAATTAAAACCCGAGGACTTTAGCCGACGAAATAATTTGTTCGTCGGCTAAAGATTAAAATTTCGTCGGCTATACATATATTCGTCGGCTAAACCTTTGAAATTCGTCGGCTAAACCTTTGAAATTCGTTGGCTAAACCTTTGAAATTCGTCGGCTAAACCTTTGAAATTCGTCGGCTAAACCTTTGAAATTCGTCGGCTAAACCTTTGAAATTCGTCGGCTAACCTTTGAAATTCGTCGGCTAAACCTTTGAAATTCGTCGGCTAAACCTTTGAAATTCGTCGGCTAAACCTTTGAAATTCGTCGGCTAAACCTTTGAAATTCGTCGGCTAAACCTTTATACATTTGGCATGTTGTTCTGGTGATGACCAAACTTGAGAAACACAAATCCAACCGTCAGATCTTACCATCACGATAAAATACATGTATGGGAAAAAATTCAACTTGATCCGAAAAGAATAAGGGCTCGATCCGGACGGTCAATCTCATAAGTCAAACCCCTAAACGCACGGAAAAGGTCGTTCGACCGTCTAAATTACGTATTTTGGCCGGACCTCCAACTGAAAATAGTTTCAAACCTTTGACACGCAATAAGTCGTATAAAAATTTTACGCAAAATAACCACCGAAACCGGGGCTACCCATAGGGAGAAAGAATGGAAAATTGAATTGACCGCAACTATCGGCACCGAGACATGACCGGAATACCGTGATTTTTCAACCGTAGACTTATTTCACCATTCTAGTCATGTCTTATTTCACGACTTTTTTACGTTTGAAGGATCTACGTATAGTTTGTTTTTGAAACGGAACATTTACATAACACTCGGTAAACAAGTTATACAACATTAGTACACATGTTGTGATCGTCATGATCAAACTTGAGAAACACAAATCCAGCCGTCAGATCTGACCATCATGATAAAATACATGTATGGGAAAATATTCAACTTGATCCGAAAAGAATAAGGGCTCGATCCGGACGGTCAATCTCGTAAGTCAAACCCCTAAACGCACGGAAAAGGTCGTTCGACCGTTTAAATTACGTATTTTGGCCGGACCTCCAACTGAAAATAGTTTCAAACCGATGACACGCAACAAGTCGTATAAAAATTTTACGCAAAATAACCACCGAACATAGGGCTATAGTAGGTAATAGAAATATTTTAGGGTTTAGCCGACGAATACCCTAACATATTCGTCGGCTATAGTATGTAATTAAAAAATAAAAAAAATAACTATAGCCGACGAATTATTAGGTTATTCGTCGGCAAAAACCATATTAGCCGACGAATTACAGAGTATTTCGTCGGCTAAAGTGAGTAATTAAAAAAAATAAAACACAAGTTTAGCCGACGAAATTAAGTCTTTTTTCGTCGGCTAAGGTAGTTTAGCCGACGAATTACAGTTTATTTCGTCGGATAAAGTGTGTAATAAAAATAAATAAAAAACATCTATGGCCGACGAATTAAGGCTTTTTTCGTCGGCAAAAAACATCTTAGCCGACGAATTATAGTATATTTCGTCGGCTAGAGTAAAAAAACAGGGAAAAAAAAAACTTCTGGATATTCATAAATCATACATTTAAAAAACCCTGTTCATCATGTATCACCAAAATCTCATATATTCATAACTGAAATATGAATTTAACATGTGTAAACTATAAAGGAAAAAGTCTTTGAAAAATTATACAAATTAATCGGAATCATACATTAAAACTAAGGCTCGTAATCGGAATCATCCGATGAGTCTTCTTCGGTGTCAGAATTAATATCTGGTAATATATGTATTTCCTCATCGCCAGAGTCTTCGTCTGACTCTTGATTTGGATCAACATCAACAAGCCTTGGCTCTTCATCACGAATTCGCACCGAACGACCCGCTTTAAAATTATTAAGGCGAATGGTAGAGGAGTTAGGAATACCTATTGCGTTGGGCTCTTGATACGCAACATCTTCTTCCTCGTCTTCGGCCTCTCCAAGTGTAGCCGCCCGATAAATGTTTCGAGGGTGCACAAGGTTGACTACTTTCCACGCGTCACCCTTAGCAAGGTCATCAAGATAAAACACTTGTTTTACCGATGTGGCAAAAACGAAGGGGTCATCCTCATAAGAACTTGTAGCAGTGTTCACCGATAATATTCCGTACTGATCGGTCTTCATGCTCTGCGGCCTAGTATCAAACCATCTACACTTGAAGAGGTGCACTGTCATGCCTTCACCGTAAACGAGTTCCACCACTGAATCAAGAACACCGTAATAGTCAACTCCATTCCGCCCACCATGTGCCATGACCCCAGAATTCTGTGTTCTCTTTCTGCTGTCTCTTTGGTCGCATATAAATTTTACGCCATTCACCTTGCACATCGGATAAACTCTTGAGACTATCGGCTTCATGGCTAGAAGTCTTAGTTCGTGCGACCAATTTGGGTGACCATCAGATTGAATATGGTTCATCTGCAACCAACCATCTCAACTGTAAATATGGATAATTATGCAATAAATATAAACCCGTAGAGAAAAATTAAATTACGTACCCAACCGCCAAAATAATCTGCGAACTCCCTGTTGTGGTACTCCAGATCACCTTGAATGTTGGGATGATTGAGATGGATGTCTTTCCAGTATTCAACTTCTGGACAGTTAATCAATACCCACCAGTGGGCAATGACTAGCTCATGCGGTTGCAACTTGTAGGAGTCTGGCAAAATTCCATACACTTCAACATCACTGGAGACTATGAAAAGATTGAACTTCGGTACATCTACCGGCATGGTTTGCGGAGTTTCCTTCAACGCTCCTAAATACAACTTCATGTAGCTGACGCACTCGTGCGCAATATATGCTTCAGCTATACATCCTTCAGGAGCGGATTTATTAGCCACATAATCTTTGTAGTCTCCAAGTTGCCTGTAAATCAAGTTGCAAAATGTTATGATTATTGAACATGTATATGTATTGAGGAATTCATGAAAGTAAAAAACGTACCTTTCCATGGGATACATCCAAGTGTAGTGTACTGGACCGGTAAGCAACAATTGCTCGAGAAGATGGATCATCAGGTGAGGCATGATGTCAAAAAAATTTGGAGGAAATATCCTCTCAAATTTACACATGATATAAATGATGTCCATTTGCATTTCCCGGAGGTCACATCGAGACACTTCCCGTGTGCATAACTTCTGGAAAAACCTTCCCAACGCTACTAACGGCTCCACCACCTGACGGGGAAGGAACGGTCGAATGAAAACAGGGAAGAGACGTTGCAGCAGGATATGACAGTCATGACTCTTCAACCCGTACATCTTATTGTCTCGGAAGTTCACACACCGGGCAATATTTCCTGCATAGCCTGAAGGATACTTCACACAACTCATCCACCTGAAAATTAGGTTCTTCTGGTCAGGCTTCACGGTGTAAGGAGCTTGAGGCATTTTTTTCTTCCATTCTTTCAACCACAAATGTCTTCTTATTCCGCATTTTTTTAGATCAATGCGTGCCTTAGGACCGTCTTTCGTCTTCCCCTCCAAATTCAGCACTGTGCCCACCACACTATCGCACACATTCTTTTCTATGTGCATCACATCCAGGTAGTGCCTGATCAACAACTTACTCCAGTATGGGAGTTCCCAGAATATGCTCTTATGTGTCCAGAATTTGTACCTGTCGGGTCTTTCAGGTATAGCCGCCACAATGTTGGGATGATTGCTGAGCTGCCCAAAATCGTACTCAATAAGCACCGCTAAAATGTCTTCCCCCGTCCATCTTCTGGGAGGCACGCCGTGTTCTACGGTCCCATCAAATGCCTTTTCATCGAACCGCCATTCGTGATCATATGGAAGGAAAGCACGGTGACCCAATCTGCATATCTTGTTGCAATGACTGCTGCTCCCCTCATCGCTAAGGCACTCTGGACAAACCTTGTATCCCCTAACAACGTTGCCCGACAACATCCCACGGGCAGGAAAATCACTGATGGTGCCAACAACCATGACATGCATCTGGAACATCTCGTGCGTGTACTTGTCATAAGTGGGATGACCAACGTCCCACAAAAATTTAAGCTCTTCAATCAAAGGTCTCAAGTACACATCGAGACACTTCCCCGGATAACCGGGCCCCGAAATCAACAAACTCAACATATTGTACTCCTTCTTCATGCACATCCATGGGGGAAGGTTGTACGGTACCAAAATCACCGGCCATATACTGTATTGCAGAATCATGTTCCCAAAAGGGTTGAACCCGTCGGATGAGAGCCCGAGCCTCACATTTCGGACCTCTGACGCAAATTGAGGAAACTCCCTGTCTATATGCTTCCAAGCCTCCCCGTCAGCAGGGTGTATAAGGGTATCTTCGTCATGCAATTCCCTATCAGCGTGCCATCTCATCGCTTCGGCCATGTGTGAAGACATGTACAACCGCTCCAACCTATCCGTCAAAGGGAAATACCGAAGTACCTTTACAGGTTTCCTGTTGCCTGCAGGAGTCAGCTTATATCTGTCAGTGTGACATACCGGACATGCGTCAAGGCCACCAAGGTCATTCCCTTCTGGATCTTTACCCCAAAAGAGAACGCAGTCATATCTGCATGCATGGATCTTGATGTAGGAAAGCCCAAGATCTTTCAGGATACATCGGACCTTCCGATGAGTGGTAGGAAGACGATGACCGTTGGGCAGCATCGAAGCAGTGTACTGTAGATACTCATCAACAGCCTTCACGGTCGATTTTGTCTCAACTTTAATCCTCATTACGTCCATCACACTTTCAAGAACGGTCTTCTGACAACCGGGGTACACAGGGGTCTGTTGGAAAGCAAGCAGTTTGTTGTACTTTTCAATACCAGCAGTGTTCACAGCTCTAGGGAAGGGCTGCACCGGGTCAGGCATATACTGTCCTTGAGCGCATACACCGCTCTCATAAGGAAACATGTCGTTGATGAATGTCGTTGTTGGATCGTTGGATGTACTAGCACTGCCCGTCTCGGAAAATTGGCCATGATCATGCGGACCCCCTGATGATGTTTCACCGTGATATAACCAACATGTGTACTTCTCCCAAAACCCGTTACTCCTCAGGTGCTGCCATACTTTGTCAATGGGAAATCGATACATATCGCTGCGACACTGACATTTCGTGCACGGGCAATAGAAAATTGTATTCCCGTTAGCATTATCCATCGCATATTCTAGAAAACTCATAACTCCTGCACCGTATCTTTTGTCCCATTTTGGAAGCGAAATCCAACTCTTATCCATATCCTGAAAATATAACAAAATATATATATATATTTATAACGATGCTAGCTAATTATTAATAAAATTTCATGCCATATATAAAATCTCAATTCATTTAGTATATATATATTCTACGTACGTATGTACCACAACTAATTAATTACAAAATTATCATTATGAACTCATATATATCATCAACAACTTCATACCATATCAACACAATAATATTATAAATTAATATTAACATATATATATATATTTACTATTTATTAACAACAAATTAATTCATATATATTATCAATTCAAATCATCAACCAAATCGATCAACACATATATATATACATCCAACGTACTCAAAATTAATCAACTCAATCACAATCAAAATCAATAAACTCAATTAATCACACTAATTAAAATCGATCAACTCAAATAAAACTCAATTAATCAACATATATATACATATACGTACCTATATATATATGGCTCCACAAACTGATTATGGACAGATTTCGACAACACCCAAACTTTTTCTCCCCTTTTTTCTTCTCCCGTTTTTTTTTCCGTTTTTTTCGAAATGAGCTGCTGCTGCCCAGATATGCAAATATAAAGCACTTTAGCCGACGACTATGAATTTCGTCGGCTAAACCTTTAAATATTTCGTCGGCCATGGTTTGTGCACTTTAGCCGACGACATAAATTCTTTAGCCGACGAAATTTTTTTTTGTCGGCTAAAGTGTGTCATAGCCGACGAAAATTTAAAATAGCCGGCGAAATAAAATTTCGTCGGCTAAAGTGGACATCATAGCCAACGAAAATTTACCTTAACCGACGAAAGAAATTTTCGTCGGCTAAAGCCCACTAAAGCCGATGAAAAAATACTTCGTCGACCTGGTTTTTTTTTTCGTCGGCTATAACCTTTCTTCTGGTAGTGATTGTTCGATGACGTTTTTAGAGTGCCATGAATTCCGGGATGGGCTATGACTCGCTCTTTCCCAAAGTCATAAAATCTTTTGGCCCAAATTTTTGAAGACCTCGCGTGTTGGTATTTTCACTTGGCGCCTAGCCCAAATTTGTGGCACTGAACTGTCCTTTTTATTTTTTCTTCTCCATTTTATGGTTTACCCAAATAGGATGAGATATATAAATGGGGGGACGAAACCTATTTTTCAGATAAATCTGCACGCACACAGTTCTATTTTTATTTCCACTGATCGATCTTCTTCTCCGTGTTGGAGCTGTTCCCCAAAACTTCGGCTGGTGTTGTTCCCGTGAACTAATTAACCACCCAGCCACCGCAGTCTCCACTCCTTTCGGCTGGTCCGTACTCTCAGCTTATCTCCTTTCGTCCGGCTTCTCTCTTCCCAGCCAAACCAAAACCTGATTACTTGTTCAGGTACTGTTGATTTCTCTTTATTTACTTCTCTCTGTCTGTAAACTTAGGGCTAAAGTAATTTGCCTTACTTTCCTATCAAAACGATGAGTTTCATTGGAAGTTGGGGGCATGGCCAATTTGAAGTTCTTAGTCTCTCTTTTACATTTCATGAAATGTGAGATGTCTATAAGGTTTCGAATATGTTAGGTATGACTTGGATTCTGGAAATTGTGAGACGATTGGGAACCATGATGACATAGCAACCTGCATTGGATATTCTGATAAAACAAGTAAGCTTTTTATTACATTGCTAGTTTCGGGGAAATGGTGGACTCAGTTTCTGTTAGGAAACATAATTAACAAGGACCGATGTGAGTTTATGATTGAATTATGTGTTTGCGTCATATACTACTGATTGTTTTTTTCTTTGTCAAACATACAAGTAACAGTAGAATAACAACTATGCTAAAGTTATTTGCTCTGGTGATTTGCAACTAGGAGGTGGTATTGCTCTGTTGAAATTGTTTTACAGAGGTATTACTCTAATATCTTGTTAATCTTTAGTTTTTGGCTTTTGTTATATGATGTCTTTGAATGCATTGATTTGATATCTTAGTTGCATAATTGGTCACATTTATCACTATAAGTATGAGTTTTGGTTAAAGATTCTGTCTAAATATGAGCTTTTCTAATATCTTGTTAGTATTTAGTTTTTGGCTTTTGTTACATGATGTCTTTGAGTGCATTCCTTTGATATCTTAGTTGCATAATTGGTCTCATTTATCACTGTAAGTATGAGTTTTGGTTAAGAATTCTGTCTAAGTATGCATGAATTTCAAGGCTATTTGATTGGTATTTGATATATACTTCATATATATGTATGCATATATTAGTTTAAAAATATTAGTATTTGTGAATGTTGATTTTGTGTTAGTTATCCTTTAGTTTAGTTTGTAACTTGTTTGGATTTATAAAATTGTTTAGGTGTAAGACGGTTCTAGTTTAGCATAGATAAGAGCTGGATAAATTGGGATCCAAATAGTTTCGAGTACCAAGAAAAAGTTAAGGAGTTTATCTTAAAGTCTAAAAAGTATGTAAGGAATCCTGACAATGTCATATGTCCTTGTGTTATTTGTGGAAACTGTAGTTCACAAAATGATGAAACATTGTTGTTCCATCTGACTAAATACGGCTTTGATCTTACGTATAAGGTCTGGGTTGCTCATGGTGAGCCTAGTGTATCAGCAAGATCTGCCCAAGTCAATGGTTGTGCAATGTCACCTCATATTGATGAGGATTCTGAAATGCTAGAAGTGCATCAGATGTATGAAGATGTATGTTTTCAGTTAGCTGTTGAGGGGGAAACCCCTAATTTTACAAATGTAGAAGATGGGTACCAAAAAAAGATTAAAGAGGCTGAAGTTCCTCGATCTATACCCTGGTTGTACAAAGTACACAAAACTATCAGCTACCTTAGACATGTACAAGTTGAAAGCTGAATATGGTCTATCCAATGCTGGGTTTGATAAATTCATGAGTACTTTTCAAAATATGTTGCCAGATGGAAATAGTTTTCCTGAGTCACTATCCACAATAAGGAAGACACTTAAAGATTTTGATTTAGGGTATGAGAAGATAGATGCATGCATCAATGATTGTTGCTTGTATAGGGGAAATGAGTACGAGAACTTACAAAAATGTCCTGAATGTAATGCTTTGAGGTATAAAGTAAACCCACGCACTGGAAAGATAAAAGGAGTTTCTGCAAAAGTTTTGTGCTACTTTACTATACTTCCAAGAATTCAACGGATATTTCTTTCAGCAAACGTAGGAAAGCAGTTAATATGACACTCTACTCATCACAGTCAAGATGGCAAGATGCGTCATCCAGTAGACTCAATATGTTGGCGTACAGTAGATAAAAAATGGCATACTTTCGCATATGATCCAAGGAATTTGAGATTTGGACTTGCAACTGATGGGTTTAATCCATTCAGTAATCTTAGCTCCACACATAGTCTTTGACCAGTGATCCTAGTCATCTATAACCTTCCACCAAATGTGTGTATGTCTTCTGAAAACTTAATGCTAAGCTTACTCATTCCAGGCCCAAAACAACTAGGAAATGACATCGACATATATTTGCAGCCACTTGTAGATGACTTAAAAAAGTTGTGAGATGGTGTGGATATGTATGATGCCTATATTAAAGCCATGTTTAACCTCAGGGCTATCTTACTGTGGACTATTAATGATTTTCCTACTTATGGCAATTTATCTGGGTTAACCACAAAAGGAGAATTTGCTTCTTACTGTGGATTATTAATGATTTTCCTGCTTATGGTAGTTTATCTGGGTTAACCACAAAAGGAGAATTTGCTTGTCCTGTATGTGGTCCTGATACTTGCTCACATTGGCTACCACTTGCAAATAAGACTATTTACATGGATTATAGACGATTTCTTCCGTCAAACCATCGTTTCCGCTCAAAACATAAGTGGTTCAATGAAAGAAAGGAGAGGAGGGTGAGGCCTAAAATATTTACAGGGAGATCTATATTTCATGCTTTATCTGGGTTCACAAATAAATTGGGGGGGGGGGGGGGGAAGACACAGAAGAAACTAAAGAAAGGTGACCCTGCTAAGTTGTTAAAGAAGAAGTCCTTATTTTTTGACTTGCCATATTGGGAGGTCAGTATCTTAAACTTGGTATTAGACTATTAGTTATTACTACTTAAAAATGTTACAAGATTGTGATGATGAATTATATGTTTTGTGTTTGCTGGTTTATGTATATATAGGAACTCCCCGTGCGTCATAATTTGGATGTCATGCACATTGAAAAGAATGTATGTGAGAGTGTTTTAGAAACTATCTTAGATGTGAAGGGAAAATCTAAAATTGGGGTAGCTTCACTTAGAGATCTAGAGTTACAAGAACTTATGGAAGATGTTCCAGTAGACGAAAGAAATGATATATTGGATGCTTCTAAACCATACACCTTGACAAAACTTGAGAAGCCAAAATTTCTTTGGAGGCTATGGATGCAAAAGTTTCCTGATGGATATTGCTCCAATATTGGGAACTGTATCAAGATGAAAGATTTCAAAATTCTTGGACTTAAGTCCCATGATCATCATGTCTTGATGCAACAGCTTTTGTCTGTTGCTGTGAAGGGGCTTTTACCTGCAGGTATTAGAAAAGCAATATTCGTCTGTCTTCATTTTTTCATGAGTTGTGTCAAAGAGTACTTGAAACAAAAAGATTGGAAGAGCTGGAAGAGGAGATTGTTGAGACGCTGTGTTTGTTGGAGAGGTACTTCCCTCCATCATTTTTCGACATAATGATTCACCTCACAATTCACATAGGAAGAGAAGCAAAATTATGTGGTCCAGTCCATTATAGGTGGATGTACCCTTTTGAGAGGTACTTCAGTGCTGCTAATTTTCTGTTTTATTGTGATGTGTGTTGTGATTTTGTTAACTTTGTCTCTGTTATGTAAACTTTTAGATACATGAAGGTCCTTAAAGGTTATGTTAAGAATCGTGCAGCTCCGGAAGGAAGTATTGCAGAAAACTACTTAGTAGATGAGTGTGTTTGGTTTTGTGGTCGATACATGAAACACTCATCTGTGTTTAGTAGAAAACGAAAACGGAATGATGTCGTTGAAGACGACACAATAATTGAAGGATCGACCCTCTTAAAAGGCCGATCTGTACAATTGACTGATGAAATGCACAAGGCTGTGCATCTCTGTGTGCTTAATAACAGTCAAGAAGTTGTACCTTACATCAAGTAAAAAAATCGTAAGTTTAGAAACCTTACTTAAAGTTAGATTGATTTGTTTGATGCTTCTTTAGGGCTCATAAAAAAGAGTTAAAGTGCTTTGATCAACGTTTGAGAACCAATTCTAAATTGCTAGAGAAAGTGCATTTGGAGAAATTTGTCGAATGGTTACAAGCTAAGGTTTGATTTATTGATTTTAAAATTTTCAATATTAATCTTTCCATATTAAAGTAAAATTTTCTTATTAATCTTTCCAGATTAAACCCCAAGCTGGTAGTACTTGTCTCGAGTCTGATGAAATGCTCTCTTACCTTGTGAAAGGGCCAAGGCGTTGTACAATGTCCCACTCTGGTTTTATTATTAATGGAAAACGCTTTCATACTATGGAATCTAATGTTTCTACACAAGACTATTAAGTGTATATAGAAGCAGATACTTTAACTAATTATTATGGGATTATTAGATAGATTTTAGTCTTGGACTTCTACAAGTTTCGGTTAGCTGTATTCCTTTGTGATTGGGCCAACATGGCTTCTGGTGTGAAGAAAGTAGATGGATTCACCTTAGTTAATCTTCATGAAGGTTTAAGTAAAAAAGATCCATTCATTTTAGCATCACATGCCCAGCAAGTGTTTTACTCTAGAGATAATGAAAAATCAAGCTGGTATGTGGTGTTAAGGGCACCACCAAGAGGTTTTCATGATCTGGAACTGTTTGATGAGAGTGTTTTTACATCTATTGCTCAAGAGTCATCTGCACTTCATATATAAAATCAGGATGTCGTTAATCAGATACCTAATCATCTTTTGTAATTGATACCTGATCAGCTTTTGTAATTTATTGTATATGCTTCTGATCAGCTTTTTTAATTGATACCTGATCAGCTTTTGTAATTAAGTAGACTATGTCAACATGGAGGAAAAGAGGTAGAATAGAAGGGCCTATATCAGATGCACCTGTTTCACAAAGAAGAGAGGAGGAAGAGCTTACTCCTGATGATGCTAGCACAACAAAAAAGAATGTAAGAGGTAAAACTACCATGCAGGCTATACAGTCCCAGAAAATAACGATTGAGTGGAATGAAAAAGGGCAACCTGTTGGAGAGCTTTCAAGAAGGTTTAGCTCAACCATTGGGGTTTTAATAAGAGAGCAGGTGCCGATCAACATAGAAACTTGGCATAAAGTGGATACTAAGATGAAAAATGAAGTCTGGGATCTTTTGATGGTAATGTATTTTCCCATTTGTTATGAGTTGGTAATGTCTTTGGAATTATATTAACACCCTTTAAGTATGAAGATGATAATAGTTTGTTAATTGTTTATGTAGAACAAATATAATTAAGGTGGATCTTGCTCATAAGACATTCATCCCACAACAAACGGAAAGGTTATGGAGATCATACAAATCTGAACTATCCACTAGCATTAGGAGAGTTATAGATTCTCGAACCACTAAGACAGAATCTTCACGGCTACTTAGCATGCTTAAACCCTCTGATGTGCCACAAAATGAGTGGGATATGTTTGTGGCAGAACGTCGATCATCGAAATGGAAAGTAAGTGGATCACTTGACATAATGTATGTGCCTTGTTATAGGGAACAAGTGAGTTGAAAGTAGGTGTATGTGCAAGACAATATTATGTTATGGTGTCATGATTTGCAGGAAAAGAGTGAGAAAATGAAGATAATCAGGGGTAAACATCTTCATCCTCACACACTGAGCTGAAAAAGTTATGCAAGATATGAGTATGACTGGAATAGGAACAATCTTGGAAAGCGGTTGTGCATGACAGAGTTATTTATCCATGGCCACGAGCAGAAGAAGAAGATCAAAAATGTGCAGATGGCTGCCACAATGGTGAGTATTCTCTAATACATTAGGCTAGGGTATCATCTATCATTGTTTATATTCCAAATTTATTTTAGTACACTTGTTGCTGGACAGATATTCATCTGTTTAGACTGAGCTACAAAATAAACTTGATGAGCAACCACCAAATGAAGGGCCTATTCCTATAAAGTTTGATGTATTGAGTCAAGTTCTTGGTAAAGAGAAAAGTGGTCGTGTTAGAGGTATATGGGAGCAGGTGTTACACCTTTGAGGGTAGATGCTTAGATACAAAGTGCCTCTTGGAAAAAGTCATTGGAGGAAAAACTTGAGGCGAATTGTAAGCGTACAAAGCTTCTCGAGCAAATACTTTTTAACTGGGTAAGTTTTATGCTTTGAAAGTGCGTTTTTTAGATTTAATGTTCCCAGTCATGCATGTGTAGCATAAATTGTTTGTGATTATTTTAAAAGAGCTAAAGTGGTACTGGTGGTGGTGATCCAAATAGTGGTAATGGTGATGGTGGAAGCAAGCGAACAAGCACTCGTGCTGGTACTCCACAAGTAAGTTATTGTGCATTGTTGTACTCTTTTGGTTACTATATATACTATTTTATTATGACGTACTGAGTTGGTAATGGCTATGTGGTAGTTAATTGAATTTGATTATATGTACTGTCTATAATGGTTTAGTTGAAACTTTGTTCTTTCATCTCTATGTACTGACTTGCCCATATATTTACCATTTAAGATGTGTCTGAAAATGGTGAAGCAGGAATTCACTCTGGCCCTCAGACTGACTTCTAAGGTGAATATACATTATTTAAGCATATGAGTTAAAGTGTTTTAGGTTTGTATGTCAATCAAAAGATTTGACCAATTTGTTATTGGACTTTTGATTGTGTAGTCAGTACAAGGAAGCACCCTTTGTGTCAATGACCTGTGTGAAGTGCTCGATTGGGAGGGCACATGTTTAGTTGTGGCTAGAGGAAAGATTTCAGCAGTTGACCCAACTACAAAAGTGCATGGCTACAATCTTGGCCCTGACTGTTATAGAGTTGCTGTTGAGGAAGCTGTCGTTCCTAGAGCTGAATTCTATCATCTCCAACTTGAATTTTCTGCCATGAAAAATGCAGTTGGAAGTACCATTGCTTAGCCAACAAAATACATTGTCCCTCTTTAATTATCGGTATAGTATTGATGTTTTCTTTGAGTACTTTGTTGTTGTGGCTATGCTAGTTTGAATTATTGCTGTTTTTGTTACAAGCATTATGAATCAGCAGTCTTTTTTACTATTGTTGTTGGTTTTAGGATGTTGCCAAACAATATGTTAATAAATAGTACTTGTTTAAACTTTTGTTGTTGCTTATGGTCAATGTATATATATATGATCATGCCACCGGCCATAAGATGCAATTTTCAGCTAGCTAGCTAGGTAGGACACAAACTATTTGATGGTTGGACTTTTGTATCATAAGTACTATTTGATGATGGATGTAATTGCTTGTGAATTATAGTTTCTAATGCCAAGTGAATTCAGTAAATTAATTGGTATAATTTTTTTTTTACCCAATTGAATGTATTTTATGACACTTTGACATTGTCATTGAAAAAGAGATAATGACATGTAAAAGCGTCATTCAAATATAACATGACAATAACAAAATGTCATTGAAACCATTGGATGTAAGTTATAAAACGTCATGGAAACACTATCGATGGCGTTGGATAAACATCATCTAAAAACATATAATGACAATTGGAAACAGTCATGGTACATATTTGATGACAACACAAAAATATTCTACAAAAACTTTAAATGACACTTTCAACCGTCATTCTTATTATCTATGACGTTTATGCACCATCGTTAAAAGTTATTTTATGACGTTTTTTAAACGTTGTTGTTTCAGGCCCCTTTCCATCACTACAGTTAAGACGGCGAAGTAGATGACGTTTGATAAATGTCATGGAATCGCTATAATGACGTTTGGAAAACGTCATGGAAACTTTTTCTTTACTAGTGACGAGGCGTGGCTTTCATGTGGAAGAATGATCTTACAGTTAAGCTGCGTACGTACAGTCCTAATCCTATTGATACGGAGGTGAGAAAACTTGATTCTCAAGAATGGTGGTGATTCACTGGTGTGTCTGGCTTCGCCTAGCGCAGCTAAAGGTATCGAACCTGGAACCTTATCCAAACTCTTGCAGTACAGACCTGCGTACTGCCCTGGCTTATTGCTGGTGATTTCAATGAAATCATGAGCAATAGTGAGAAGTCAGTAGGTCCTCCTCGTGCTTGGGCTCCAATGAACGCATTCAGGCAGACTATGTTGGACTATGAGCTGTTTGACATGAGATACCATGGAAGCAAATTCACTTGGTCATGTAGATACACCAAAGAACGATTAGATAGGGCTTTTCAATCCTTCCTGTGGAAAGCCTTATATCCATTCTCTCGTGTTATTGTACTCCCCCAAGTAAATTTGATCATGTTCCTCTACTAGTTGAAATTGGCACTGATAATTCTGCAATATGGAGATCTCCAAGAAGGTTTCGTTTTTAAGAAATGTGGTTCACACATGCTCAATGCATTGAGATAATTCAAAAAGGATGGTCTTTACCTCTCATTGGTAATGGTATGCAGCAAGTAGGCCTAAAAATCCAGCAAACTGGAGTTGATCTCTGACGATGGCACAAAGATGTTTTTGATGCTCAGAGAGGAGAAATCAGAATCATTCAAGAGAAGCTAAATGATATTATGAGATAACCGTTTACTCCTTCTCAATTCGAGAAACAACAAGACTTGCATTCTAAACTTAGTACTCTCCTATCACAACAATAAACTTATTGGAGACAAAGGTCCAAAGCGTTATGGCTCAAGCAAGGGGATAGAAATACTGCGTTTTTCCATAGAAAGGCATCCAACAAGAAAGCACGGAACCATATATGGGGAGTAAACAATAATGAAGGTGTTTGGTGTTCTCAACCAACTCAAATACATGACATAATCACCGATTACTTCTCCAAAATATTTAGCTCTGAGGAAACCAACGATGCTGCTCTCCAAACCATTTTGGACACGGTTCCAACCAAGATCACTGCTGACATGAATAATGACTTTGTTAATACATCACACGCATGGGGTGAGTTCATTAAAACTTCAAAAATTCACAGACGAAAAAATGGCAAAAAAGAAAGTATTAATTTCCCTTCTATATCTTGCATTTATAGTATTTTTGCCTTGGTGGATCTCTCTCTCATTTAAAAAAAGTCTGGAATCTTGGATTACTAATTGCATGTCTTACTCTACTAAGAAGATACATATTGCCACATAAAACGGACTTGGACCTTAACTAAGCCCAATAAACCTACACTCTTCCTTGAGGATATAATAATAATACACTCTCCAATAAGGACAAAATGATACTTTTAGGGTGCATTCACCCTATCTCCATAGATACATGTTTCCACCCCTCATTTGGGTAAGTCTTCATCTCCACCCTATTCATACCTTATTTCTATTCTCATGTGGCTGACTTAGACATCGGAGGGTTGAAAGCGGCAAACCCAGTCTTTCCTTTAACGTCGTTTGCTCATGATTGACAAGTTATGGGTGTTGAAGATGATGTTCTTCTTGCATTCTGTGTGATTCATCCCTTCGGGAATCACGCCGAAACAAACTTGATGAAGGAGTACACAGATGATGAAATTAAGACTGCCCTTTTTGCTATGCATCCCACAAAAAGTCCGGGGCCAGATGGTATGTCTCCCTTCTTTTTTCAGAAGTGTTGGAGTATTGTTAATGTGGATGTTTATCTAGTAGTTCGCCAATATCTTCAAACAGGTCATAGCTTCCCAAGATCAAACTTGACTCACTTATGTCTCATCCCAAAGATCAAAGAACCAAAAGAGTCTAGTCATTTCCAACCTATTGCACTTTGTAACGTGATCATTCGCATTGCGTCTAAAGTAGTTGCAAATAGACTCAAAGTCTTACTGGCCCATGTTATCTCTCCTCTCCAAAGTGCATATGTTCCAGGAAGACTTATTTCACTCAACACTCTTATAGCTACGGAAGTTACACATTTCAGGCACACTCTTCGTAGACAAGAAGAGGGTTTCTTCTCTCTCAAATTGGATATTACAAAGGCTTATGATACACTTGAATGGAGCTTTGTCAATGCTATGCTTCTGAAACTTGGCTTTGATGCAACTTGGGTCAGTCCAATTATGCATGGCATCTCCTCAGTCACTTACTCTATTCTGTTAAATGGAAAGCGAACTGAGATCATCACCCCTACTCAAGGCATCAGACAAGGTGATCCACTCTCACCTTACCTATTTATCTTATGTGCTGAAGGTCTCTCTTCTCTTTTGTCTCGTGCAATTGATACTAGTATAGTTCAAGGCCTGAAAATGAGTCTAACAGCACCAGTGTTACATCACTTATTTTTGCGGATGGCAGTTTTATTTTTGGCTCCTCATCTAAACTTGAGTGTCACAATTCTAGACATTTATTAGATGTGTATGAAGCTGCATCAGGCCAGAAAGTAAATTATCAGAAGAGCAGTATTGTCTTCAGCTCCAATGTCCAACCTCAACAGCAATCCACGCTTGCGGATATTCTTCAAGTTACTAAAGTAAATGAGCATGACAGATACCTGGGTTTACCTCTCAAAGTTGGCAGATCAAAAACGACAAATTTTGCCTATATCAAAGAAAAGATGACCAACAAGTTAACTGGTTGGAGAGCAAAACTTCTGTCATGTGCAGGCAAAGAAACTCTGATCAAAGCAGTAGCACAGACAATGCCCTTATATACTATGCATTGTTATCTACTACCGAAGTCATTTTGTGATGATATACACCAATTATGTGCTGGTTTCTTTTTGGGTGATGATGAGAATAAAAAGAAGATTCACTGGAGAAGTTGGGAGAGACTTTGTCTCACTAAAGACGAGGGAGGCTTAGGCTTCAAAAACTTATATGCATACAACTTGTCAATGCTGGCTAAACAGGCCTGGCGAATTGTGAAAAATCCAAATTCACTAGTTGCTCAGATCTTTAAAGCCAGGTACTATCCATACTGCTCTTTTTGGGAAGCAAACTTAAGTGATTCGCCATCTTTTTTTCTTGGCGCAGTATAGTAAAAAGCAGATCAGTACTTGCAGCTGGTGTTCATTGGAAAGTTGGTGATGGCACCCAAATACAGATTTGGACAGATGATTGGATCCCTGAAGTTCCAAGGTATAGCGTCCACAAACCTACAAACTGTGAGATTCAGTTCGTCCATGGATTAATCAATCATGACTCGCGCACGTGGAATGCACAAGTTATCTCTAGCCTCTTCCCACCAGATATTACCCTCCAAATCTGCAGCATCCCTCTTAGTCGACGTGTGCTTACAGATCGTATGATTTGGAAACTGGATTGCCAAGTTCACTGTTATGCCAAATGCATTAGCCTCAACCTCTTCGGGTAATGCTTTCCTACCTCTTTTGAAAAAAACTGTGGAAAGCTAGAGTACCAGGTAAAGTTATGCATTGTGCATGGCGAGCTTGTCATGATTTGCTGCCAACTAGAGCCAAGCTAGTCATAAAGGGGTACGAAGGCACACTCCAATGCCTCTCTGTCCACACCCTTGTGAAACCACAACTCATCCCTTTTGCGCCTGCCCTATTGCTCAGACTATCCTATCTGGTTCTCATCTCAACATTACTGTTTTGATGTCCTCTATTTTTAACTTCAAAAAATGGATGCTTGAACAAACTACCTCCCTCTCGGATGATAAGTTTCATAAATTGCTGATGATCATTTGGGGCTTTTGGCGCAACAGAAACAATATGCTTTGGTCTGACAAACAGCAGACAACACAAGAAATTATTTGTGGTACGATGTAATGGTGCCATTAGTTTGCCACTATAAATTACCCCCAGCAAAAGCCATCTAAGACATCTCAAAGAGTCAAATGGTTTCCACCTGCTGTTGATCATTTAAAGCTGCATGTGGATGATGCGTTCATGCCTAATGAAACTGAAGATGGAGTTGGAGGCACTCTGCTAGATAACCAAGGTATTGGTGTTGCTGCCTTTACTAAACATATCAGTGGCATCAACTCTGCTAAACAAGCAGAGCTAGAAGCAATTCGAGCGGGTTTGATTTGGCTGAAGACCTACAATTTTCACAACTGCATACTTGAGACTGATTGTCAAGTTGTAGTGAATGAAGTGCAGCTACATGATTATATATACTTGGAGTATGGCAATATAATTAATGACATTCATGGACTGTTAGAAGGCTTTGAAGACGTGTATATCAGTTTTGCGCCCCGAACTGCAAATGCAGTAGCTCATAGGCTTGCTAGTGATGCATTTGAATCTGTTGGTTATGTACAATGGATGGATGTCATCCCTTATATGTT
Organism: Fragaria x ananassa; assembly: GCA_034370585.1. NCBI lineage: Eukaryota > Viridiplantae > Streptophyta > Magnoliopsida > Rosales > Rosaceae > Fragaria > Fragaria x ananassa. The sequence goes on along the minus strand of CP139750.1, from coordinate 8,674,092 downwards.
GAGAGATACTCTCAAGCATGATTGTAACAACATCTTGCAGTAATAATATTGGGCAGGCGCCCTCTTCATTTCAAAAAAAAAATAAAAAATTCAATCGTTGAAGATGCATTTAAAGACGAAGTGATTTGTTTCATCTATCAACTACCTCTTTACGACGATAATGGAGATAAGACAATTAAGGCAGTATGTCGTTGCTGCTTTCTCGAGATATGTATGATGAAATGACTTAAGAGGAAAGGGATTCTTGTGCCCTAACTGCAGGGACAACCTATATCTAGCTCTGTTTTTGAGTATGATGATTAGCCTACGTAATGATAAGCTTGAGGATTACTGATTGTTAAGTTGTATATTCTAGACATCGACACGGTATGAGACGTGCAGATTCATATGTGTTTGATGTATGTATTAATCAGCCAGTAATGAGTGGAGCGAGTTCGTTACCAAACATACATCGAATTGTTGTTATTTATATAAACATAATATTTGATAACTTGATTGTGTAACGTAGTTAAGAATAACTTTATGAGGTTTGACTCTACTAAGCGTAAGCTCACCCTTATAGATTTTTGTTCAGGTGCGTACGAGGTACGACATGTCTTTTGAGAAGTCTAACTGTGATGTCTAGTTGATGTGTATAAAGCAGAATAGGGTTACAGTTGTTTCTAGTGAGTTAGACCGTAAGACCAGTTTTGACTTTGTAATTAGTTTTGTTATTGTAAACATTTTATTTTTAACAATTTCTGAAAAAGTATTTGAATTTGTTTTATTTTCCTTTACTTTTCTAGCTCACGTCTCAGATTCGGTGTTAAGTGCTTGGAAATCACCAACATCGGATTTGGGGTGTGACACCACTAGCCAAATTTGACAACCAGTTTACCATCTAATACTACAACACTACAATTCAACCCAAAATTTTAAAATAACTGTGAAAATCCATGACAAAAAAGAACCAAAAGAAGAGAAACAAAGAAACAAGAACAAAAAACGAAGTGAAGAGCACTTTGACTGACAAAATTAACAAGTAGACTAGCTAGGGCATAATTTGATAAAATTGAAGCAAAATCAAGCCTTAATCAATCAACCCTTAAGTAGAAACACTAAGAATTGCTAGAAACTACAACAAATTCACAAAAATTTCGACACAATTGTAGCTAAAAAGAAAAATTTCAAAAGAGGGCAATTCATCATACCTTGAGAATTAGACAACGAATGGTATCATGTAATTAATCACCTTGAACGTGTATAAATGAGGATGAAGGGAGGAAATTTGAGCTAAGTTTATTATAAGGTGAAGAAATTGGAAGGAGAGGAAGAATGGGAGGTCGTGCGGCTGGGGGAGAAAGAGACGAAGGAGAGAGAAGAAACATACGTGGGGGAAGAAAAGAAAGGAGAGAAGAAAAAAAAAAAAGGAAACGGAAAAGATTTTAATTGCTTGATGTTGTATTTTTTTCGCAAAAGGGCTTTAAATTGCTTGTTGATGAAATGAGACCCTTTATCATTAATTATAGTTTTCGGAGTGCCGAACATTTGGACATGTTCTTTTAAGAACTTCAGCACAATGGTGCGGTCATTATTGACACATGCAATTACTTTCACCCTTTTACTCACATAGTCCACTCTAACAAGAATATTTGCAACATATTACATAAATTCACTCACCTCGACACCGGTAAATGAGTGAATTCACTGGAAGGCTTGGATTTTTAGAATGTGAATAGCGTTAGAATGCGGTTGTATGTACATTGTTTGATTCTACATTATCTACATACTCTTGCAGGATCAAACCGCGTTTAGGTCTCTTTAGGATTTAAATGCGTAGATGTTCATTTAAATGAGATCAGCGTTAGTTCCTCGCAAATTACATTTTGTGTTTTAGTCAAGCACTTGAATTTTGTTTGGGTAATTGAAAATGGGTGACTTTGACCGGTGGGTCAGGATTTAGATCGGATGAATTTGATTAACAAATTTATGGATTCAATTTGAATTAGTTGTTGCATCTAGTTGGTCGTTAAATTGCCTACATACGTTGTGGAAGAGATCAAATTGTGTTTTATGACATTTCTTATTAGTTTTGTACCAAAAGAAATTTCATTTGTGTCTCGCAGCATTTTCTTAATAAAACCAATGTTCAAGTATATTTGATTTGGACACCCGTAACGTCAAGTTTTGTCGAACTCTTTAAAAAGGCCCAGAATTTGAGAATGACTTAACATGAAAGCTAACTCCTCCGCCTTGCTACACCTTTTACTTCTTGTTTTTCTTATTTTGGTTTTCTCCCCAGTCGTTCTGCACTTTTGCGGCTACCCCCACCAATTAAGATCACCCCGATCACCAGGTCACCACCACGCCCGAACTCCCAAGAAACAATGTCATCGCCGAGATCCACTAGCATGCCTACTATGCTGCCACAGAAGCAGACCCATGCCATCACACCTTGAAGATGCTTCCAAACCCTTTGGAGCAATAACACCCATTGTAACTAAGCATTCCACCAGAACAGATGCCGAACCACTGAGCAATCGGTATGGAATGGAATGATAGAGAAATGATACCGAATGGAATGATAGAGAAATGATTTATTTTCCATTCCGTACTGATATGGAATGGAAAATGCTTTGGTATTTTCATATAGATGTTTGGTTGATATTGTAATTAAATTAATAATTCATTTCCATTCATATTACACAGTATTTAATAAGACATAATAATGAAATTGAAAACTTTATCGCAATGTCCTGATTCTAGAACCACTAGCCAAGCCAGTCCAAAGAGAAAACAAAAAAAACCAGAGGTAAGAGCAAGAGCCTACAAGAAACCGTCAGTTGCTGAATAGTGATATTATTTTCCCTGAAACACAACATGATGTTTGAGAGCTGAGAATCCATAGTGACTCGAACATAACCTCCAAATGGTATTCATATGAATACAAGAGGTGGTGCATATATTTAGGCCGGAAATGATGTGGTTGAAGACGTGACTAGCTGTAGCTAGTTAATTTGTATTTGGGTCACGAACTACCAAGCCCGTACGTACAATACCCTTGAACATAAACTCGAACAAAAAAAAAAAAAAAAAGGAGATGTAGCTAGTCAAACATAAATCATAACAAAGTAAGGCTTTTCTTGAAGAGGTGACTGATCAATCTTTGGAGGTTAGAGGCTGAAAGCCACGTCGAAGAGTGGCTTGCCAAACTTTGTCAATGTTGGACATGGTATAGCCACACTCGTGCTCATTCCAACCTTCCATTGCATGCACTATTCCTGCTATACGCCACGCGCTCATCACTCTCCTCGGCAACCAGTTCTGATTTGTCACAATTAACATATAAACACATTAGTTAACCAATTATTATTACCTACTAATTAATCAAACAGATGAAGAAATTAATTAACATTATAGAAAATTCATTATGCTTACTAATTACCCACCTCGCAAGAGTAAACATTCTCCAGAGACTTGGGGATCTTCATTGCTGGTGTGTAGTGGTAGAAGCAGTCTCTGCGCAACTTTTTTGGTGGAAATTGAGAGAAGGGAACAAATATTGTTCCTTTTGGTGCACTCAACTGTTCTTTCTTACTCAATCCATCTCCCACCAACCAAATCTGCATTGCAAACTAAATATAGTATTACTAGTTGCAATTCTACTTAAAATCAAGTATATCAAAAAGTAATTTGAAGAAAACAATGTTTCTATGTAGCTTCAAATCCTAACACTTAGAAAAGTAGACATCTCTATTTTCTACCTAGCTAGCTAAAACAAACCAATTTGTTAGGTTAGTAAATAAAACGTACAGCATATGAATAGATAGAAACAAGGTAAGGAATCGATGCTGGTATAGTAAGCAAAAATTTTCTTACCTTTTGAGCATAGCTTCTGTCATGAACCACCTTACCCTCTGTGGCATTTAATGATTTGGTGAGCTTCAAGTAATCAACCTGGTGTGATGTAACTACCTGAAACAAGTTTAACCAATATCGATCTCATCAGGTTAGAAAAGATATAGGAATAATGAGAATATGAAGTCGATCATATCTCTCTTTCTCTCTCACACACACATATGATCGAATAAGCACGTAATTATTGACATATACCTGAATATCCCTCTGGCACAAAGAAAAGGCAAGGGCATAAGCAACCTTTGTGAGGTTGCCTATAAGGAGAACCTGGGTTGTTCCTTTCGGAATGCTGTTAAGGATGACAGCAACAGCTAAGCTACTTCCATCCACCACCTTGATCTTCAGTCGTAGATTCCTTTGGACATATATACCACCATAACTATTGAGCCCCTCACCCTGAAATGAAATTTGTGAAAAAAAAGAGATCAATCAGTATTGATGTATATCCCCAAATATTCATATATACCACATACAAATGTGAAATAGGTAGGTCAATTGGTGAAAGAAATAAAATTGAGATCTCTAACCTTAAACCTACAGACTTGCACACTATATATGGTGTACCTGATTAAGAAGACCTAAACTAATAACTTTGACACCCTTTTGCTCAGCTTCAAGTATGGCATCCTCAATGGATCTGTTTATAGCTTCATTTTGCCAAGAGAGCGAGTACTGCAACTCGTAATTAAAGGTAGCAATCAAAATCACATTAACTGAATTGGGAATACATTAACCATGAAGATATAGAGAAAATGAAGTTAAGTTGCTTCCCACCTGCCAAATGAATTTTGGAATAACCCAAGTTTGTAGACTGTGTTTATCAAAACGCTGCCTCTCAATAACAAATGAACGGCCAAGAAACCGAGTTAGCATCAATGAGCATAATGTCACTGGCCACAACAGCCATAAGTACCATGTAGAAGTGCGTGGATTAGAGGCCAAGGAAGCAAATGCCAGTGGGAGTCGGTAGATGGATTTAGCTGATGTTAAATGTGTAAGATGAACGACATCAGGTGACTCCTCTTTCATAAGTGAAGATTCGTGTAGTGAATCACTAGACTTGTCCATGGTACCATGCATGTAGTCATAGATTGGCATGAAGAGGGAGTAATTGGTTCGAAATTGTGTGTGATGCAACGAGTGGTACCTGCAGAACAAACACGTTAGAATCATACAGAAACACAGATGCTTAAGAAGCTATTCTGCACTAAACGAATTTTACCAGTGTAGCTTAAAAAGCTACTCAGATGCTATTCTGCTTGATTAACATCAAGTAATATTAATACATAAAATAAAATTATGTTATTAAAGAAAACTTACGAGGGAGTATACATGAGATACTTAAGAGGAGGAAAAAGAGAGAAGATCCAGTTGGGAATGAACTCGAAATTGCAGTGTCCCAGATTGTTCATGAAGTCGATATAAGTGATATAAACAAAATAAGATGTGATGGAAGCCGTTCCGATCAACAGAGTTCCGATCATTGGTATTGCGAAGAGCAAGAAATATGATATGTGCTCCGCAAATGGGTGAGTCACAGCTGAAACATACATTCATCGATCAATGTCAGTAATTGTTGTTATTTTTAAATATAATTTCTTCTCATTGCTCTTGCTCTTTTACTAGTCAAGAATAATTAACAGTAAAAAAGATTCCTGTTTCTTTTTCTTTTTGTTAGACTCATATGATATCTGTACTGATGAATCTGTGCATCACGGTTTTTAATTTTTGCAGTAGCACCATTGAATAAAATCAAGTTCTCAAACACCAAACAGTGAAAAGAGAAGGAATGCGTGATCTTTTTTAATTTTATAAGAAAAGGCTAAGAGAGATCATTAATTGATATTCAATCAAATCTAATCAAGATATTAATTTGTATATTATGCATTTTCTGCTTATCCAAATATTGTGCTCCTTACATATGAGGCAATATTTCCTTGGATATAGAATAACCATCAATATTGCTCACTAATTACTCATAAGATAATTTGAAATACAGTATAACTGAACATGAGATGAAAAATCATATTTTTTACGGAAACGACAAGTCAGCAATTTGTGAAGTTTAGCCGTACGTATTGACATAATGTAAGCCATATATTGCTAAAAAAAATGTATTTTGGGCCTCGCGTTTGCATAGTTTGTAATTGGGTTTATCCCTAAATTAATGAATTATTTATTTCTCAAAAATTAAAAATGGAAAATGTACCGTCCCCATGTTGGGATATGTCTTACAAGTGATTGGCTCCGTGACAATGGAGGAATGGTGATGAGAATGGTAGCGAGAGTAGAGGAAATGGTGGTGAAGTGCTCTGTGTAACCAGTAGTAGAGATACTCGACCGGACCAGCATGAAGCAGTATCGTCATGACCAACCCATCTCCCCTCCAAATTTGTAGGTCAGTCTGAAGCAGGATGCATCTGCCTACGTAGAACAGCATTCCATTGAATATGATTTGATCATCCCTGCCCAAACATTAAAATTAAAATTTTAAACAACGTACATTAATTCACTTCAACACTTGACTGAGAACGAGTGTTAAACTCTTAATCTAGTTTAAGTTTGCTGTACAAACACCACAAACCAATCTCTTTCTCTGTCGACTTGTTCGAACTCGAGGCCCTTGTCAATGATGGATTTGCCTCTTGCAGTTTGATAGCGAGAAAGTGAGATCCATATCTGGTTGTGAAGCATCCTCCACAACAGAAATGGAAGTATGAGGATGTAAAATAGATCCGTACCTTCTTCTCCAAACATATACGAGTATGTGCTGTGAATCACCCAAGGAGCTAACACCACGTACTGCAACAACAAACGCTCATCATTACCTGATCATATACATCAGTCTTACCAAAGTAGTTCACAAAGTAAATATCATGCTGGTAATATATAGATTGATGTATACGTCGATATGCATATATTAGCCAGCAAGCATTCATATAGAGTAGAGAAAGGCGCTGACCTTAAAGCTCCCAAGAGGTGTCCATGGCCAGTCAGTAAGAATTCCAGGTGTAGAAGCCATTTGTTTGTTTCAGAGTGGTGATCTCTATCCTGGGACTTCAGACGTGTTTATATAGAACATACGAAGATACATGTGCATTGACAATATTGGATATTTTGGTAATAATGATGATATTTTGTCAATAAAGTCATTATTCTCTTCTTCTTAGAAAAGGTCAATAAGGCGAATATTAGTATAATACAAAGGTAGCTTAGGGCCATTAATTGGATAAAATATTTATATTTATATATAGGCCAGAAGAGAAACGTCTGTAATGCAAAATCGGCCGAGTTAAATATGGTTCAAGCAGTGTGTTATGAGAGTGATTATGGGATAGCCAAAAGTGGCTAACACTGTGCAGATTGCGGTGTTGGTATTACGAATGCCAAACTAGAACTCCATCGGCGTTGGTCTTGGGGGTGTCAAACTAGAGCTCCATCTTAACCTTCTTCTTGCCGAAAGACTCATAAGTGACGAGTTCGAAGCTGTGGTTAAGGCAATGGTGGAGCCAAAGATTACAAATGGGGGATGTCGCTATATGTCATTTGAACCGATTTATAGATAATAGCACAGAATAAATACATATACATGTCAAAATTTAGGGGGTGCCACCCTGTGGTCTTTAAGTAGCTCCACCTATGGATTAAGGTATGGTGCTTGATAGCTTTGTTGAATTTCTAATGTCGGACCTTCTTCGTCTATCACCTTGATGGCGATGCTGTCCGGGATGTCAATGGCCTCTGAGGACGAAAGCAGCACCGGCATCTGCACCGCCGTGAGCTGTTTTGAGCCAAGTTCGCACTTTTGTATCAATCGCGGACGTCTGCTCTTGATTCAAGAGATTTTTCTCTTTTAATTTGGTCATTTTACGGGATCCTAGCTTGTATCTGAATCCCTTATTAGTTGATGTTAAAAACTTTACTACATAACTAAATCACTTCACGGACGTTCTCTATATATCGATCAAATAATTTCCAATCGAATTCGTTATATGAAACGTCAAAAAATGAGGACAATTATTGTACATACACGTCCTTTGGATCCAGTTATGACTATTATTACTTTCCTTTTTTCTCTGCCCGTGTACTACAGTATTGGTAGAATCTTTTATTCTCTATACCAACTTCTAGAAAATAGAAACTTTTACGGATGAAGTAAGAGAAATCCACACACATCCTTAAATACTTGATACATATACCTTACTGCTTAATTCACCACTAATGTTATTTCTTGTTTAATCATTTTACTAGATACACCACCTCAAACTACCAATTTTACCCACAGACTTCATAATATAAACAAATATCAAAATCATTGAGTTTGATTTTTTTTATTTTTTATCTTATCAATCACGAAAGCTAGCTAGCTAGCTTGTATATCATAATCAGATTGCATATGTTTTGTTTATCAAGATAAACAAAATGATTATTTTATCTTTTTCTTCTTTCAATTGATCATCATGAAACAATTCTTCTAAAAAATATATATCATAAAACAACATATACAAACTTATGAAGGAAATTTCAACTAGGGGTTATATATATGGTATATATTCTTGTTTGTAGAAGGATATGTCCATTACTGTTTATATCAAAATGATTTTCATATGAATATTCATATGAATACAAACAATCATAAGAAACCTCAGTGTACGATTCGGTAGTTAACTTAGAGTTTTTCAACTTGATCTATAACAAAATTAATTTTCTAATTAAATTTTTTATTCTAGTAGGTATGACTTTTTAGTCATTTTGATTACCCCTAAAATATGATTTTAAATGTTGAAAAATTAGGGTGTGTATTAAGTATTTAGAAATGTGCAAATAAAATTTCTCAAAAAACAAAAACAAAAAAAAAATGGAAAGAAGGACGAATCGATCAAATTCTAATTATTTAGTAAGCCACTGCATTAAAGAAATGAACGATTAGTTGATGACTGATTTCAAATCGACATATATGGATCAAAACCAAGAGTTATAAAGAGAGAAAAAACACCAATAGTTTTAAGAAGAAAAACATATACCTAACACTTCGAGGCTGAGCCAGTACAGAAAAGAAATATGGAGTTCAACTAGTATCATTATTCATAGCTAGGCTAGGTTTATGACTTTGTAATAAAATAGTGAGAATTTATAGGTTTATTGAAAGAAGTAGGAGTTATTCCATTGCAATGGAGTTCATTTTTTGGTACGCATGCACCTGGAAATCTATTATTTGAAGGGATCGGAACACATGAAAGGTCTAGTTCCAGATGATTTTCAGATCTTATGGATGTGAAAGGCAAGTGTTATTTGCATGACTCTCCTCACCTGCTTGCTGATCACCCAAGTCTAGCGGGGGTCGACCACTTGCTTTTGTTTTTAACTAAAACCAGGCTTTGTTCCAGTTTTACGCATCAGTTTCTTCACCATCAAAATCCACATATCTGCTAATATATCTGTTTACCTTACGTATGGAAATAGTACTAAACTATAATGCCGATGAGTTGAAATTTCGCTAAAGCGCACGTAAAGCTATTTCTAATTTTTTTTTGTTCCATAAAATGGTGGCCGGGTGAGCTACCATTCCAGGATCGAGAGCAATTTTGGGTATTGTCTTTCTTTAAGGGATTTTTTCATAAAGTTGTGGTTCAAACCAAGGGTCTCTTATTATCAGGAAAATCCTTACAGCGTTCGCCCTACTTACATTATAGCATGTTTCCACTAACCCTAATTGGTTTGTAGAAAACCTAGTTTTACAAACCAAGGGTCTCTTATTATCAGGAAAATCCTTACAGCGTTCGCCCTACTTACATTCTAGCATGTTTCCACTAACCCTAATTGGTTTGTAGAAAACCTAGTTTTACAAAGTGACTTCCACATATGTATATATATATACATATATACACACACACATATATATATATATATACATATACAAGGTCCTTCCACTAAAGGATCCATTTTTTTGACATATATGAGAGATGAGGAATTACACCAACTTTTCGATTATATTTTTGAATCTTCACCGTTCAGTTTGTTGGTCCTTATATATAGATTAATTCTGCAAATTTTCAGCCAATTTGGTGATCGTTAAGGTGTCGAACAAGATTAAATCAATGAACGAACCAAATCTGCCAAACATGAACCGTTCATGCTTATAATTATAAATTGTAGTTTTGAATGCCTTAACGATTACCAAAATTTCTGAAAATTTGCAGAACTGATCTACTCATATAGAACTATATATTGAACGGTGGAGATGTGATTTTGTGTCAAAATATTGGTATAATCCTCCATCCCTCGTATATGTCAAAAAAAATGATCCCTTATATATATATATATATATATATATATATATGTGTGTGTGTGTGACGGTTGTTGCACTTGGCTTCAAGATTAGGTACCTGACGTGTGACATGTTACTTGTCTTTGAGAGCCAATAATGTAACTGCATGAAGGCTCAGTGTGTTGTTGGAGTTAGCTTAAATATGAATTCCGGTATGGACCTCAGGGACGTCGGAGCCAAATTTAGATGGAACATTTAATGAAAAAAAAAAAAAACAATACAATTGTCTTGCATGGACATCAGATCGAGAGTGAAAATAAGATGCCCAAATATATAGCTTCCACTCTCCTTTTCAGAGGCATATGATGAGAGTGATATAGTTGGAATATTAGTTTCTCAGTTAACTTAGACCATTCGATTCCCATTTTTAATAATACATTAGGTACAAGAAAAGTACACATACAGCTTGATATAGTTATTGTGTTATCAGAAGCAGAATATATGTTAGATTGCTTTTTGATCATTTATTTTTGCATGGACCAGTTATGGCTGCAAATTAGGAACTCGTCTGAATCGGAGATACACATTAGGTGTGTACGTACGTAGCAATGCTAAAGTCTAATTCATTCTTACGGGATATAAGTTTGAGTCGCTTCATTTCACTGACCCATCCCGCAATTTATGAGAGGAGATATATGACCATGCATGAAACTTATTATTTACGTACCTAGCTCATAATCACCTTCCTTTGCTTGGAGGAAAACTAGAATATATAGAACGAGGCTAAATCTACTTCTCTTCCTTCTCCTATATATAGACCGGTGATCGGTTTTTCAATCGTGACCACATCTGTGAAGGTTGAATGTTCCGGCCGGCCACATGATCACTTGTTGCCTCCCTTAAACAATTGAATATGAGTGATCCAAACTTGTCCAACTCCCTTTTAACATCGGGATAGGATTACTAGGGCTTATCAGGACCGGACCTGAGATTTAGAGACCTGATGCGAGTCTCAAAAATAATGTATTTTGATAAAACATACTAGAAAAAAGAAAATTCAAAGAAACTATATAACTTTGTGTCACATAGCTCGCTTATCATATCCTACTGTTTTTTACTCAGGTTTTTGGTGCTTCGAACAGTCAGATGCTTATACACTAGATATTATAACATTATCTGATTGTATGCTAGGTAAACTTTTTGAGACTTTCAATAGTGGCTGAGCTACATTAAGTTGATAGAGTTAAATTTATTCGATTTCCTACTATTTCAGGAAAAATTGGATATGATGCTGTGAGTGAAGCCCTTGCATTCAAGTTACCATTTGTCTTTGTACGCAAAGATTATTTCAATGAAGAACCTTTTTCTGGGAAATATGCTTGAGGTTCGTTTTATCCTTTATTTGTTGAGCACCAAATTCTTCCTATCATCCCCTATTTTTCTGAAATTTACAATTTTGTGTACATAGACAAAATTTATTTAACCTAACCTCTTTTGCTCAGTTTCTGTGAGTAATTCTCTCCTCTCTACTTATGTCTTTTCACTTGGCTTCTGCATTCTGTGCTATAACAGGGATCTCACATGAAGATAGATGAAAACTCTCATCCTAATTATGGCTTGCTCTCACCGATAAGCGTGTTCTAGGAGGTTGCATGTATGAGTGACACTTTCCAGAATGCTGGTGAAACTTTGACAAGGCTTGCTAGGCAACCAGGAAGATGAAGTTCGATTAGAATTGCTCTATTATTAGTGGAATGTTTGTTTTATCATGATGGAGACATTGTAGAATTCTTTCTCAATTATGAAATAAATTAAAATTTTATTGTGCTCGTTGATGTGATTTCTTTTTTTTGTTTGTAATTGGTTATTAGTTTTCATTATACGTCAACCTTAGTTCATAAAACTAATGAAGACTGAATAAAAGAAAAATAGCATATTTAGCCCAATCAATTTTCTGCCATATGGTGAATTTCTGGGAATTCTGGACAGTATTTGTGACAAAGCTAGAGGGAATTAGAGACAAACAAGATTTTGTCTATGATCCATTTGGGTGACAAAATTTTCAGTTTGTCACCAAAAAGAATTTGTCACATAGTATTAGTGACAAAATTAGTTTGTCACTCATTGGTATGGGCAACAATTTTTTTAGAATGGGTGACAAAACAGGTTTGTCACTAAAATCGTTTTCTCTTGTAGTGTGCTAATCATAAACAAACTAAATAGTAAGCTTGAAAATTTCAAGCTCCCGTAGGATAAATGCAGTGAATAAAAATGACACTAGCTAGCTCTCATTTAAATTGTAGGATTGGTGTTGCGGATTAAGCGGGAGGTTCCCCACTCTCGAACTAGTGATCTCTTAATTAGCTAGAGTAGTATAGAGAAGATGTCTTAAAACTGGAAAATAACAAAAGAAAATGTTTAGGATAACCTTGCCTAGCATATATATATTTGTTGTGAGTTCAACTAGCTTCGTATAGTTTAACTTGTTAGGTTCACTTTTCCCACCTGGGGACAAATGGGCATGCAAAATAAATTGAGCTTGCACTGGGAAAAGAAGATATGCATGTATGTATGTAGTACGTTATCAATATCATGCATGCATCATGTTAAATGCAAGTATTCAACTGTGCTATCCCTCATGTGGCCTGCGGTTGAGCTATACATTTTGGTGCCCTCTAGATATATGGGTCTGACGGCTCACCTTAGGTCCGGGCCTGGGGCTTATACCTGTTTGATTTTATTGACTCATCTAACTGGATAAGTTTAGTTTACGACATCCGAATAGGTCTCATTATTTTTAAAATTGGTCCCAAAATGCATGCAAAAAAATTCCAAATTAAAGAACAAAGTGGTGGGCGATATTCGAATGTCAAATTGTGGAGATATATACTCACCACCATGGTCCTCCTTAGCTGGATTAAAGAGCCTCAATGAGTGGCGGTTTGCCAGAAAAGTGGCTAGAAAAGTTTGCCGGACAAATTTTTCGGAGAATCCGGTTTGCAATTTTCTCACTTCAAACGCATGGCTTCTCCTTCTAAATAACTTTGATTCTTCCACTTTAAAACCATCATTGGGGCGTGTTCCTCTTTATGCATTGTTTACTACAAACAAAAGAAAATGGATTATAGGTAATAAAATCATGGTTGGGGTTCTAATGAAGACCACAAAGTTGAGGACTAGTTGAAGACTTTTTCATTAATCGTTTATTACACCCACTTTTCAATCATATTTTTTCATCTCAACCGTTCAGTTTATATGTCTATCTAAGTAGTTCACTTTTACAAATTTTCAACAAAATTGGTGATCGTTAAGAAATTAATCAAACTAAATCAAATCAATGGATGATCCAAATCTGTCAAACATGAGTCATTCAAGTTTATAATTAGTAAATTACATTTATAAATGCCTTAATAATTTTCAATTTCGATGAAAATTTATAAAGCTGATATACTCATATATATCTACAGACTAGACGGTCGAGATGTGAATATACCATCGGAAAATGGGTGAAACGAAGAAGTCATCAACTAGTTCTCAACTTAATGGTTCTCATTAGAACCAGTCCTATTAAATCAATATCAATATGTAACATAAAAAAATTATATAGTTTTGAAGCACATGCATTTACATGTGTAAATTGTGTTCCAACACAGCTCAAAATGTTGTTGCTCCTTCCATAACCAAATCATCATTGAAAATGCGTAAAACCAACTTACCTCCGGTCAAAAGTTTTGCTTAGCAATTGTATGTCAAGTTAAAATTAGTTACTCTCTATAGAAAATAATTTTACCTCTCATCATATTGATTAAAGATGCCATAAGACACGTTCTCATCTTCAAACTCAGGATTATCTCTCTTTTCAATTTGACTATTTTAGACAGGTTTGGAATCTCAAGTATACCTTTCCACATGAATTTAGCTAATCGGAATGCTTCTAATTTTTGCTGCAGTTTTTATTATCTTTTATCTCATCAACTTCGATTGATATTTTTTTTCATATGGGCAAGATTAGGATGAGTTGATGCATAGTAAACATCAACTATTTTAAAATAATATATAAAAATAAACAACATGTTGTACAGGTAAGCATGTCATCCAATAATGACATATGTAAAAAAATTACAATTCTATGGACCTTGTAATTATGTTATACGTGAATTGTTCAAAAACTTGTAATGAAGGTTGTAAATGTTGTAATTACTTTGTTTACCACTGTAATTATCACTAAATACGTTAAATGTGGTCTTTGTAGTAAAGATATCATAAATGGTGTAATTTACTTTAAAAAGACCATAATTACATAAAAAAGAACTATTTTACAAGATTGAATACTTTAGATAATTTAAGTCTGATTATTAATATTTACAATATTCGTTGTTACTAGAGATAAAATTATTGTTATTTTCGTAAAAAGGATCGTATTCCAAGTAATATAAACAATATGACTATATTTACCAGTTATTGATAAAGGGTAAAGTGTAGAGAAAGAGATAGCAATATAATCATCATCTTATTAATTGATAGGAGCCATTTATATAGAGATCATTACAAAGAACCAATACGGTAATGATAAAGAATACATATATAGTCCTATTCTAACTACATATCATACATATCATGTTGGTATAAGGCCAAGACGTACACACATATGGAAATTCCTGAAACTGTCACACCCCAGTTCTTAAATTATTTACTTTGGTGTCATTTTGATCTTTTACCGTTTTAAGTATCCATTTACTATTTTAAGACTCCGAAAGTTGATTTTTTCTTCCGTTTGGAATATGAGAAAACTTTCTTCATAAAAATCGTAGAGGATGTTATTACGAGTTCTTAGACATGTTATGCATTAAAATTGGAGTTAGCATGGAAAAGTTATCAATTAAATGGTAAGTTTTTTAGTTGGTAAAAAAGGGGTAAAATTTTTAGTGGGTATTTTTTTGGGTTTAAGTGGTGGATCGGGTGGAGAGCAACCCCAACCCAATCTTTTTTCCTCTTTTTCTTTCTCTTCCTTCTCCCTTTCTCCCGAGCTCCCCGAGCCTTCTCTCGCCAGAAACTTCTTGCCATCAGCTGTCGTCGTCCAGCTAGCAACCGGCCGCCGCTCCAGCCCAGCTTGGACCCCCACCACCTCCTCTCTCTTCCCGGCCTAGTGTCCGAGCCGGTAGTGCCGCCGGAGAGGAGAAAACCCCGCCGGAACGCCAACTGCTTCTTTGCCGGAGTTCCCTCCTCCGGCCACCATCGGTCAAAATTTTTGGCTCATCATGTAGCCCTCATCAAGGTGAGTAATCCCTCAAAAGGAATCGGTCTAATTCGATCTTGTTAGGGTGCAATGTATAATTAAAGCTCTAGGGATTTATGAATGTTTTGGTTCGATTACCCTAGTTAGCCTTAGAATTGGACCAAGTGTTAGTTATGGAAGTTGCTATGGATGATGAGAGGATTATTCTGTTAAAATTTGGTAGCCATTAGAGGCTACCGGCCGTCGGCATCACCACTTAGGGGCACATGTTTTCAATTTTGTTATAATGAGAGGAGTTTAATAAAGTATAGTTTGAAATTTATCAATAATTAAGGATTTAGGTGGTTATTCGAATGGAGATCCGGTAGTTGATTTAGTAGGATTTAAACTTCGAAAGGTTAAATTATGGCTTTCGGTAATTGCGGAATTTTTCTGAGCCGTATTAGATTAAAAGTGAAGAATTTGGGCAAGGAAAGAGAATTTAGAGGCTACTTTTATTTCAGAAATCGTATTAAAGTATTGTCCAAGTTTGTAGGCTTAATAATTATTTATTGTTCATGACGTGAAGAGGATCATTTGGAGAAAGACTCAGGTCGTCGGCAGGCATAGCCGAGCATTGTGAGTGGACCTTTGATTTAAATGTCATGCATGCACTAAAATTATTTAAATTCAAAGGCATATTTGAAATTTAGTATTTTCTTGGGATTAATGAGTTCTATTTATTTATTTAGGAACTCTCTTGCTCATTTTATTTGACATGTGGGACATGTCAATTGATCTTTTATATTTGGTATTTTATTACACCCTAAAAGGGTTTATTGATATTGACTATTGCTAGCTAACATTATTTAGCGGTCCTCATCATATGTGAGTAGAGGGCTTAGCGTGAGACGCTATTATAGTTTTACCAGCGGTCCTCATTATATGAGAGTTGAGCGCTTAGCGTGGGATGCTATTATCGCCTAGGAGGCAACTGATCGGTTTATATAAATATATATTATTGTTAGCTAGCCATTACTTAGCGATCCTCATCATATGATAGTAGAGCGCTTAGCGTGTGACACTATTACACTACCAGGACAAGTACTTTAGCCGACGAAAAATTTTTGTCGGCGTGTTAAAAGAATTCGTAGGCTAAGATCTTAGCCGACGAACCTTCGTCGGCTATAGTGTCGTAGGGAAAGGGTCGTCTGTGATGACTTTAGCCGACGACATACGTAGAAGTCGTCGGCTATAGTCCAGAGTTTAGCCGACGAAATAATGTCGTCTGCTATAGTCCAGACTTTAGCCGACGACATTATTTCGTCGGCTATAGTCCATACATTAGCCGACAAAATTTTTTGTCGGCTATAGTCCATACTTTAGCCGACGACATTTTTTGTCGTCGGTTATCTTCCAAACTTTAGCCGACGAATAATTTAAAATATTCGTCGGCTAAAAGTTGTAATAAAAAAATAAAAAACATCTATGGCCGACGAAATATAGTATATTTCGTCGGCTTTATAGGAATTTAGCCGACAAATTAAAGCATATTTCGTCGGCTAAAACTTATTTAAAAAAAAAAACTTTAGCCGACGAATTAAGGCTTTTTTCGTTGGCTATAAGTCCATTCCAGTAAAAAAAAAAACCCCAAAATTTCTGAATTACCATTCCAAGCAAGCTGCAAAATACACCAAAACAATTCCATATAACCAACAACAAGCACATAAAAGTATATAATTCATCAACTACATAAATTCTATATCGTCTAAATTAATATCCGCTTCTAGGGGCTGCTGCGGAGGTTGCGGCGGAGGTTGCGGTGGCTGAGGTAGCGGCATGGGCAGCTGTAAAGTCCTGCATGTACTGGAACATCTGCTGCTGCTGGGCCTGCTGGATGACATGTATCTCGGCAACATAGGCTGCCTGCGAGGCATTATAGGCAGCCTGCGAGGCATTATAAGCAGCCTGAGCAGCTTGTTGTTCTCGTAGTCTCTGAACTTCCGACTCTAGCTGAGTCGTCCTGCTGATCGTGGACGTGGTCCTGCTGCTGGTCGAGGCTGCCTTTCATTGAAATCCTGGAGTGGTCTTCAGGACCCCCTCGCCTTTCTTTCCTAGACCCTGGCAGTAGAAGTTGTTTGCTCTCGGTGGGAAGGCTGTGCCCATGATCCTCGCCCCAATCGTCGGATCCGAAGTGTCGATCCGGGACTTGGCTTCGGACATCTCTTCCTCCTGCGTGTCCGGCCATGTCTCCCTGACTAAGGCACTCATCACCTCGTCACTAGCCTCCCTCACCTTCGCCTATATGGATAGAAAAAATTATTAATTAACATTTTTACATAAATTTAAAAATTTAAAAACGTAAGATGACTTACAATATCCTCCTGGGAGTCAGGATATGCTCTCTCGTACGTATAGACGTACTGGTTGACCTCTGGATGTTCTCTAGCCGCCTCGTCCATGAAGACAACGAATGGTCTAGAACCGGCATGATGGTTCCTTGTGTTGCGTTGCCAGTTCTGAGCGTTCACCCGGGAAACCGCCTTCAAAGAAAAAAGTAAACTATTAGTAAAATATTTTAAAACGCACGTACTTAATGATAAATTAACTAACTAATTTATTTAAATACCTGTTTACGAGGGTTGTTGAATTCTGATGTCAGAAGCCAACGCCACTCGTACTCCCTGTACTGGAACTCAGCAGGGGTACCAGAACGTGCGTTCCCGTGCGTAGTCCAATAGGTCCGCAACTCGTTCTTCCACTCCTTGTACCCACAGATACAACAAAAATATTAGAAATATTATTAATATCACATACAATTTTGTTTTTCATTAACTTCCCAACGTACCTTCCCCCATGCACAACGTCGGCCCAGCTGTCCCTCAGGTGCTCGGGAACCTCAAACCACACCTGCATTTAACCGTTTATTAGTTTAGCTTTTCGAGAAATCAACAATGTAATACATAATATTATTTTGTAAACTCACCGACATCGCGTTGTGGACCATGTCCTTAACCTCCTGCGGGACCTCGCCCAGTCTGACCACAACATAGAGACTCTATCCCTAATGAGAGCTCCCACGCGGCCGGAGTACGTCCTCGACTTTCCGCCCGATACTATGTGGCCATCCCCGTCAGTATTGATGACGATCCTCCCCATGGTACCCACGATCTTCTTGAGAGCCTTCCCTGTGACGGTGCCTCTCTTCTTTTTTGTGCCTATCACATGATAAACCAAATTGATTATTAAAATCGGAGTCCCTTTAAAAATAATCATGCATCACTGATTACCTAAGGAGCTCGCGGCGGATTCCGTCTCTGTCGCCGATGATGATACCCTCGCAGAGATAAGAGGCGTATCAAAAGGCACGAACCGGTACGCCGCTGATGGAGCCACTGGCGGGGGCAGTGGATAAATCGGCGTCCCTGAGCCATCGACTACAGGTAAGGCCGGTATCATCCGCGGAAGGAACAGATGAGGCGACGGCATCTGTACCCCAGATGACCCACTATCTGAAGAAGTAGGACCCGGAGTGGGCGCCCGGTGTATCTCAGGCATACGGGGTGCAGACACCTCCGTCTGGGTCTGAGGCCACAGCTGCCTCGAGGAACGAGGGACGACCGCCTGCCTCGATGAAAGGGGCACCTCCGGCGCCGTCTCGAGAAGGCTCGCACGTCTGGCTGTCATTTGGCCCTGAAACGTCGTTTGGGGGTTGCTAGAGGTTCCCTCAGACGATTCGGACCTTTGGCCCTTCGAACTCTTCTTCGATCGAAAAAAGCCGCTCATCCTATTTAAAATATTAATTTGAATCAAGGCTGAGGCAACATTGAAAAAGTAAAAATTCAAGCTTATCCTTCTCAAATCTAAGACTTTAGATTATTTTGTCTTTATTGTATAAAAAATATTTTTGAAACCATATTTTTTCATTATGTTCATGCTTAAATTTAAACACTTAATATAATGTGAAATATATATATATATATATATATGTTTAAAATTATACTTATTCAAAAATATGAATTCAATAAAATATATATATATAAAACATATATATGTTTAAAATTATACTTATTCAATAAACGATAATTTATCTCCTAAACATAAATTAGGTAAATCAAACAGTACATAAAACATAAAACATAGCCTAAAAATAAATTCGAAATCAAAAGTAAAAAAAAAAAAAACGCTAACCTTGGAGACCGGGAGAGCGAGGGAGGAGGGAGGAGGGAGGAGGGAGGAGGTGGAGGTGGAGACCGGGAGAGGGAGGGAGGGAGGAGGCGGAGACGGGAGAGGGAGGGAGGAGGGAGGGAGGGAGGGAGGAGGGAGGAGGCGGAGACCGAGAGGGAGGGAGGAGGGAGGGAGGGAGGGAGGAGGGAGGAGGCGGAACCATTAGGCAATAAGTCTTATTCATGTGATTTTGTGTATGGTGGACAGTTTGGTGGGTTTGGAGGCTTGTGGCAGTTTGCAATAGGCTTTTGGTAGATTGCAAGAGGCTTTTGGCATGAAGATTAGGTTAAGTACATTTTGGCTATTGGCATGATGTGGAGCATGCTAGTCCATCTCATTTTATGTTAGTGAACTTTCATTTCTTGTGTTTGTGGTATGCGATGATCTTATTATTATAGACCCTGCATTTGTAAGTTATGAGAATGGTGTAAGATTTATATTTGGGTATATGCTTGTGTTAGATATAAATTTGTGTATGGATTCAAGAGTAATGTGAGCTTTGATTCATATTTGTAAATGCTTGAATGATTTTGTTATTGTCCAGATTAAATGTGAATTTTTTTTTATATATACATAACATTACATGACATTTTACAAACGCTATGGTATAGATCCAATGGCATTTTAAAAACACAATGGTAGCACACTTATGGTGTTTTGAAAATGCCATGGAAATAGTTTTATGGCGTTTCTGAAACGCCATTAAATATTTTTTCCATGACGTTTAAAAAACGCCATGGAATCTTGTTTTCATGGCATTTGTAAAACGTCAAGGAAAATGCCATAAAACCATTTTCAAAAGCACGGCGTCAATATAAACGGCGTTACGGGACGGCGTTCAAAAACGCCATGAAATGTCTTTTATGGCATTTTTTAAACGCCGTAGATGTGTATATATATATAGTAGTGGTTATACCAAAAATTTTGGTAGAATTTTTTTTGAGATGTCCCGTAGGGTTTATCCTGGATTTCAAGGGGAAATCCGGGGTAGGTCCTGACAAAAACACTTCCTCTTGTGCCGTGCGCCGGTATGTCGGTGGTACTGATATGTCGCCTCGTTAAAAACCTCGTCAAGGAACAAAAACCATGTGGGAGAAAAACTAAACCTTGATCGTAGGAGAAAAAGAGTACAACGCACCCTTCACATTTGATAGTGACATGTATGTGCTAGACTCCCCCTGAAGTTCGCACCTCCCCCTGATCTTTACATCAATCATAGGGTTATGCATGATTCTTAATAATCACGGAAATTTCAATAACTTAGCATGTTAATCCTTTTTAACATGTCTTCAAATGTGGTATTGGGTAATGATTAACTAGATCATGTCATATTGTCCTCAAACATGATCTTTTACACTTAGATCTTGAGGAGAAGGACGCTTGTGAACTCAAAATATAAGTTCATGCAGGAAATCAGATTTCCGCACAGCATGACCTTCTGTTATTAGAACAGCCGTAACGTCTTCTAGGAAATAGATATGAACAAACCGTAAACGGTTTTGGAAACTAGACTCATTTATCTTTCCAACCGTATATCACAAATATTCTGGTTCATCAGGAGCTGTTAAAAAAGTCCCGTCGAAGTTGACTATTTTTCCAAAATTAGATTCTCAGACAGATTCGTCCTACTTTACGAAAACGGCCATAAATCACTCAATATGATAGGTATGATCAAATGGTTGAAATACTTGGAAATTAGACACATAGACCTTTCTATTGGTACCAAATTCATCATTTTCTAGTGAACGATATTATCTGTAGGTTCCGTGGAAGTTGACCTACGAAACTTAGCAGATTCTGATTTCGCTATTGATATTTCTTTCTTATGTAGGTATAGAATAAGCCTCTACCCTTCATATCATTTAGTATTGAAAAAAGAGTTACTGCTATTACATTGGCGTTGCATGGGCGCATAGCTACACTTAGCTTTACAACTCTTCATAGCGAATGAGATGTTAAGTCTTTCTTATTGTGTTGAGTACATTGATGCATCTTATTGTACTTAGATGAGAATTTCATCTCCTAACACATATTTGTCATTTTGCTTTAGAAAAAACAACGGATCTCTCTTTAGAGTAAAGACTTTGACTAATCATGGGAGTATATGTAGGTCTCACTAGTTATAGAGCGCCTAAGCCGATTGATGGAAAATCATCATCAATACAGTCATCGAGTGCCTTATCGAGACCGTGTCTTCCTAAGATCTTTTCATTCTAACTTTGGATGTTGATACATATTGGCATCTCTTGATCCATCAAGAGTCCATGTAAATCCGGAATGAACACGCAAAGGCATAATTCACCATATCCCTTCCAAATCAAGTAGTTACTTAGTGTGCATTTCAACCTCTCTTGCAAATGCACGCTCCTGTGGTCTGGAGCCACTTGATATGGGTGAATGAAGTTTGTTTAAGACCTTCATGTGTATCTATGAACCTGTAGAGATGTTATTATGACCATACTCTTAAGCTGCATGTTCAGTTATTCGGAAACTACCAAACTGATAAAGTAGTGGAGTTCAATGACATCCATTACAAGAGCATATCTCATCGTAGTTGATCCCAGTGTGTGTTAGTGAGAGACCTTGCACCATAAGGTGAGTCTAAACTCTTTTTCTCACTACATTATATAACAAAGACATAGTTGTTAGGGTTTAGCTTGCGGTGTCGGCATCACTTGCCCAAGAACCTATCTCTTTGTTAATGCGGGATTGCATCTTTCCATTAGGTCAATCAACTAAGTTGATATCCACCAACGAAGGGTGATTTGATAGTAGACTCATTATCCCACGTCCACATGTACACTAGTGTAATACTTGTAGAGATCTTTATATGGATTGGATTTGACATTGAGGCGTCCCCCAACAATAATCACAATTGAGACTTCCTGAAACGGATTTGAGTATCACTAATCAATAAATCTGGTTGTGTCAATCTCGTTTTCTTTCTAGTGCGAGAAAGTATTGAACCTAAAGGCCTCCCTCCTTTTGGGGAGCCACACGGCCTTGTGACACCAATTTTGCCACTATATGGCGTCACCGTATCTGTAATACCCTAGATTTTCGTATCAATTTTCCTTGTATTATTCCCATAATTAATGAAGGATTATTTATGGAAATTCTTTAGTTTGTGCGAAGTTGAAGTTTCGGGAGTAAATTTTAAAGTGTTTTGACTTTTAAGGGGCCAAAAGTTGACTTGATTTTCCGTAAGTTATCTTCGAAAACTTCCTTCGTAAAAGTGGTAGAGTTTGGCGATACGAATTTGTGGACATGTGGCACGCATAAATCGGATGTCGTATGAGAAAGTTATGGCCAGAGAAAGTTTGTTTTCGGGTTTGGAAAGAGTATAAGTAGAAAAATGTGTGGGAGTGTTAATTGGAAACCCTAAAGTCAGCTCTCCCTCTTGTCTCTCCTCTCTCCGAGCTCCCCCGAACTCTCTCTTCTCCAGCTGAGTTCTCTCTCATCCGGCGACCGAACGGGACGCCACCGGTCACATTCGACTCCCACAAGTCCCCTCTCCATTCTTGGGGCTACGCCGCCTGCCGTCTGGCCGCCTGGATGCAGCCACGGAGCGGCAAAGCTGCCACGGTATCGCCAGAAATTCGGTGATTTCGACGGCATTTTTGGTGAAAGTTAGGTGAGTCTTGCTCCTTTCCTCCCTCTAGAGACGTTTATGCCTCTTTGGTGACCTAGAAATCTAGTTTGGGTGTTGGATTTGTAGGTTTTGTAGTTTGATTTCGGGTTGCTGTTTCGGGGCAGTTTCCGGCCTGTTCCGATCAGAATTAGTTAAAACCTCAGGTATTAAAGTTGATCACCATGCTTCAATCTACAAGTTTCATGTTTTGAGTTTCCCCAAATTTTGAAGTTTTGTGGAGGCGCGTGGGAGCATGTTCGGGCAGTGTGAGAGCCTTGGTTGCTATGTTAGCTGGTCCTTGTAGTTGCTAGGGTGTTGTTTGTGTGCGTGGGCTAAGTGTTGGTTAGGTTTTTGCATTTTAGGAGCTAAGTTGTTCATGGTGTTCATTAGGTCGGAAACTTAGAAAGTTTGATTCTTGGAGGTAGTAATGGTTTGTTGTTGAGTGTCCGCTGACCTTGGGAGGTCTTGGAGAAAAGATTGCCCTTCTTTGGGCAACCTTTAGGTTAATGGTACTTTAATCTGTGTTGAGAAATTACTAAGGTTTTAATTATGTAATTTTAGGTGATTTGTGAGGTTGTGGTTAGCTTGGCTCTTGTGTTTTTGTGAAGACACAGTGGGAGTATTTAGGTGAGTAACATATCACCAAAGTTCACTTGGAACCAATTTCTTATGGAATTATGATGATGATAATTATTATGATGATTGATTTTGATGATGAGGATGATGATGAGGATAATGATTATGATGATGATAATTATTATGATGATCGATTTTTGATAATGATTTTGATGATCATTATAATTTAAAAATTATGTTTTTGTTGTTTTAAAATATATGAGCTTGATCGCCAATGACTCATAGGTAAGTTAAAACAAGTCTTCCTATTTTATGATTATTTTTAAGGTTCATGTGATCATAATGTTTTTGGTTATTGATAGATTATTTTTGCGGAATATCTATAATTGTTCATGTAAATATATCTATGTGGAAGGATATAATTTATGATGTGATCTTGTGTTGTTGATGATGATGTTGTGATATTGTGATTGTAGGATAAATAGCCAAACCGGGTTTCAAGCCTTTAATTGGGTGATTGGTTGCGGTTAAGATGCTATTTATCATTTTTTTTGTGTGTTTTGATATTAAATAGTCAAACCGGGTTTTAAGCCTTTAATCGGGTGATTGGTTACGGGTTATGATGCTATTTTTATTTTGTGATTTGTTATTGGACGGTCAAACCAGGTTCCAAGCCTTTGGCTGGGTGATTGGTTACGGTTAGGAATAGAGCTCTAGTCCGTCTGTCAGTGTAGGTCATAGGAGATACCGTATGGTATTTGGGACTCATGGGTACACATTTTGTTGTTGTAGGTTATGAGGGGTATTTAGTAATACCTGTGACTCATGGGTACATGTTAATTGAAAAAGTGTTGGATTTGTGAATTTAATTATTGATATATCTTGCTTTTGTGATATAATTGGATGTTGGAGGTTTCTGGTTAATTTTGAGATTTACTCATACGGGCTTTTTAGCTTACCAGGTTTATTGTTTACAACCCGGTGCACCAATTCATGGTGTAGGGGTTAGACCTGCAGATGTTGATCAACAGGTTGAGGCAGAGGCATAGTGGCAGGGTTTTTAGTTGCTGTATACTTTATATTTTTATACTGGTAGGTAGCATTAAATTCATTCGAGTGTTTTTATTTCTTGACTTTAAAGTTCAGGTAAATAATAAAATGTAATATTAACTCGATTTTGAGATATGTTGACATTACATTTCTGAAATTTAGACTGGTCATCTTTAAGTTGTTGAACAGGTCTTGAGAATTGTATTATTGTGAGTTATCATGCCCAAATTTTTGAAAATTTATCTTTCAAAAATTGGGGCGTGACAGATTTGTATCAGAGCGTAGGGTGACATATTTGGTGATAATCAGTACTTCGGAGTGATGGCCCGACTGCAGCGGATCACCATCATCAGCTCTTCAGTACTGATATGTCATTGGATATGCGGGAGTACGGTGTTGTCTTGAGCGTTAGGTCACTAGGGCATAGGTTGCCTTAGTAGATGAAGTGTGGGAGTTTGAGTAGGGTGTTTTGAGGTTTTAGTCTTTGAGGAATGAGAACCTCTAGATTGAACTATTGTTTGACTTCACAAATTGATTGTGGAAGTCTGTGTTGTTGTGATAATGTGGTCATTACGTCTTTTGTTCGTGAGTTAAACTTGTGTTTAAGTTTTATGCAAGTGTTAACTCAGTGTTAACTCAGTGTTGCTTTGCTTCGCAAGTGATGGTCTTCTTGGGGGTTATTTCGGGGAATTCGGGGAGGATTTTCCTGTGGAAAGAATTCTATTTTAGGAAGGAGGGGGGAAAGAATAACCCCTCTCTACCTATTATCAAGGCAGTGAACCCGACTCAACTAGTGAGACTAAATTAGGGAGATTTCAAGGCTTAGGGTGATGACCTTGCCGGGTAGTACAAATTGTTCAATGATTTGTGGATCGATAACATGTAGACCTACTTATGTGGTTAGTTGTGTTTGGCTTTGGAATAGGAGATGATTGTGTTCTCTTATGGGAGGGTTTGCAATACTCTTCTATAAGCATATGTCTATTGGTTTTAACGTTGGGGTTCAACGTTGTTACTCTATTTAGGGGACTACGATTGTTGAGATTTGTGGATGGGCAATTGATATTGCTAATGATCATTTGTTAACATTGTGTTTCGTATTGAATTACTTTGATTCTAATTCGATTACTTTTCTGTTGCTGATCTCCTGAACTAAGTTTCATGCAGTGAAAACTATTTTCATAATTATTTGATCTCAATGTAATCACCTGAACTAAGCTATGCGCAAGGATTAGTATGTTTTCAATTGTTTGTTTTAAAGTAATTTTCTAGTTTAATTCATATGCATTGATTTTGATGATTGCTTATGTGCCCTTCACTGATTTAGACCAATGCAAGGGTTTTCTGTTGTAGTTAGTTAAGAGTGCATGTAAAATTTAAGGTGACCATCAAGAATAGGTATTCCTTGCCTATGATTGATGTTTTGTTTAATCAGTTTAGAGGTGCTACGGTGTTCTTTAAGATTGACTTGAGGTCCGGTTATCACTAGTTAAGGGTGAAGGACGAGGATAATCATAAGACCGCTTTCAGGTCTAGATATGGGCATTATGAGTTTGTTGTCATGTCATTTGGTTTAACCAATGTGTCTGTTGCTTTTATGGAGTCGATGAACCATATATCCAATCCGTATCTGGATGTATTCGTGGTAGTATTTGTAGACATATTTGCAGCATGTGATCCCTTGATAGGACATCAATCCTTGCAGACATATTCGTAGCATGTGATCTCGTCACTTTAAGACTTTAAGCATTTGAGATCAAGATGAGACTTAGTGGGGACAAACTACGACAATTCATGTCGTTCCACTTAAACACTTGTGTTCTTATCTCCCCCTAACGGCCGGAATACTGTCTCATCAAAGTGACAATCCGAAATTTAGCGGTGAATGAGATCGTCTGACAAGGTTTCTACATATGCGGATTATAGGTGGAGGTTCATATCCAACCTAAATACTTATTCATCTCAAATGACCCATCATTGTGCGCAGTGACATTGCGATTTGACACTTAAAAATAATATTTAGCCGAGCTCAAAGATTGGATATCCGTTTCAATTCTGTTTGAGCACAAAGATTGCAATTTCGTGTCAATTCTCGTACACAGTCACGAGATGTAGTACAAAAATATTTAATGATAGTGGGTTGTAGATGAATAATAAAGCTGCATGCAAATATTACATAGCCCCAAAACACAATAGAAAGATTGGTGTGCATTAATAATGTTCGAGTGATAAGCTAAAGTTGCTTGGTCGTAGCTTCTGTGAGACCGTATCGCGTGTGAACATGGGGTACAAGACACTTCAACCTATATCCCGATAAACTTTTTTTTAAAGAATGAGTAGTGAGCCTATAAAAGTATAAGCAGCATAAGCAATAGATAATAGTGTAACATGTGACCAGTGTGTTAACACTTCAACCAACACCATAAAGCATAAAAATGTGTTCGTAAGTTGGTTGCATTGATCTACATAATTTGATGTAAGAATGAAGTATTCTTTTTATGTCATTTAGCGTAGGAGGGTCTCACTCCTAATTTAGCTAAAAAGTAGGCTCTTAAAACAAGCAATGAGCATTGCAGGGGGTCAATGAGACATCGAGGGAAGGCCGGTGCACCTCAATTGCTTGAGGAATTGACCGGACGGCCTCCGGGAAGTTGAAGCCGTGACCGGGTGACGTCAATGTCCCCAGGGTGCCGCCATTTAGAACCATGGCGTCACCATCATGCTTCATGGAGAAGCTAGATCCTGAATGTCTTCGTTTTGAGCGGAAAAATGGATGTCCATAAGAAGTTCTTAAAATTTGGACCATCATGTCTCTTCCGGGATGACCTATTTGGTCAAACCAAAGTCTATATGAGTTGGTGTCCCAAATAGCATGTTTGACGACAACATGTGATTCGATATTCGAATCAGAGTGACATACAATCCACTAGATTGACTCATAAACTTCTCTAAGATGCATTTCAGTTCGTATTCATGAGAAGGTATACACAAAAGAACTCTTGTTCATTCTCACAATGTATTTTCAAATGAAAACTATTAGCAAGAATGTCTTTAAAACTTAACATAGTTCGATTGCCTCTCAATGCATATAGGGCATCTGTGATGTTGATCATGGTGCCATGAGGCATCAAAATTCAAGCTAAATCCCGACCCTGAATGACCGGTATGATTCAATTATTGTAGTCACAGAAGATTTACAAAGACACAAAATCCAAAAATAGCTGCCGGTTCCGTAGAATGTTGTGGATAGTTCCACTATCTGCGAAGCACTCAATGTCTCTATGAGACATATCTATAAGAAATAGTAGATAGGTGACGAAATAGTTCCACTTGAACCATCAAAAAGCTGCAATCCCAACAGTGCATTAGAACAACTATAACTTCTTCGTTAAAATAGATATGGACAAACCGTGAAAAGTTCCGAAAAGTAGGCATGTAGAGATTTCCAATGATATAAAGCTCACTGTCTAGTTCGTTTGGAGTGGATCACAAGGGTCAAATGAAGTTGACTGTCCAGAATAGACAAATTGTTTTTTTTTAGCAGAATTGGCATGTGCAAAGCTGTGAAGCTTGTTGGTGGCGTGTAGGCTTTTGCCTTAGCCAAAAGTGACGTGTGTATGATCAAAATCAAGTCCTTTCGGCTTTTCCAAGGTTGTAAGCTCCATGACTAGTTAGCAAAAGATCCCTGACATGAACATAAACTAACTCAGAGGACCTAGAGGGTTCGATCATGATGATGATTGTCCGGTTTTGATAAATCTTCAATGTCTTTTGCAAGATGGAAATTGGTTTAATAGCGTAGGGGGATTCAAAATCAAAAGATTTTGGTAACTCTAAGTCAGTATGACCAAGTATGTCCATAGAGGGTCAGTAGTGCGAGGCACACTTGAAATCACTATCTCCTTAATTTCGGACAATTCTAAGACATCACACTGAGCTTGGATGAGCCTAGTTGAACAGTTGATGATGGAAAATCCGTTATATGGTAGAAGACTTTACCGGAAAACACGTGGGCGATCCTCCTTGAGGATGCGGTGTCGTGAGTCACCTTCAAAGGAAGGGACCAAAAACGGCACAATATGCCATGTTTCTAAGGACGATGTTAGTGTACATCTTGATTGTAAATCAATACGAACCATAAGAGGAGAATAGTTTTATAACTTCGAAAAATTCTCAAGGCATTCATTATTGCTAATGTGAGTACATCGAATTCTCGAATAGACGAAGGACGTCGATACAACGTTACATATAGCTTGGAAAGAAAATCAATGTCTAGCGAAAGACATCAAAATCATGGGTAGCTAGAGCAGGATCTGACTCCTTCAAATCCGCGATCATGAGGATAACATTCTTGTCCTCATATTGATTTTCCGTATCTTTTTGTATGCATTCATAATTTGAAGGAGAGCTCAACAACTCTTGAACCAGTGATTCAGAGATCCACAATGGTTGCAGTGTCATGAGCTGACGTGAGTAGTTTTGACAAATTGGTGTCTACATCGGTAGTGTCTCCATTAGGGCCGGCGACACCTCCCCCTCTTTTCTAGACATCGACACGGCGTTTTCTGTCGTTGCCGTGACCCATATTGTTGTCCCCACATTAGGAGACAATCCCAAATATGTTTATCGCATTAGCGTATATACAATTCTCGTTTGCAATTGTATGATTAAAATCAAATCTCGTTGGTAATTCCAAACAAACTTGGAGAACCTAGAAAACTTAATGGTGATCAAATCCGCTAAAAATTATAGATAATGATACCATGAAATATCATTGACAATATGTAGTTAATTAAGGTGGTAAGCAATCCACTTGACTTAATAACTCAACTTGTTGAGTTAGGTTGACGTTTCAAGAAACGCTCTATGAGTGCATTCCATAGTATATTGTGATCATTACTTTTTGCACAGATTGCCATTGATGACTTTTATCGATGTGGGGCGTCAAAGACTTTGAACGCATGAGATGTGAAATCTCGGCATTTAGGCTTGTTAGCCTAGGGGTCAAAACATGTGGTTTAATCTTTTCCAATGAAAGGTTCCACATATACCAAGCGAAGATTTGCCTTGGACATCGAGTACGTCAAAACTCAAATGAGCAGAATGTTATGTTGCTCTTGCATACAAAACCAAACTGTTATGAGACTCGATAGAGGTCACAAACGATGCTTTTAATGGTTTGTCTTTCGGATTGATCACACACAATCCAAAAAAGCCACAAATTGATCAAACACAAGTCAGAAAAAGACTTCGGATTGATCAAACAGAATCCGAAAAAGCCACGAATTGATCAAACACAATTCGGAAAAAAGCCTCTGATTGATCAAACACAATCCGGAGAAAGGTCAGGGTTGATCATACGTACACAACCCTGACAAAGAAACAAGAGTGATCAAACACACTCTTGCACGTACAAAATCCCAAGAATAGAATGAAGATGGAGAAGGGAGGAAAAAATTTTATTTGTCACGCCCCAAATCTTAATTTTTACCTTAATTACTAGCATAGTGGTAATAAGAGTTTTTACCGTGTTCGTCACTAAGTGTGTAATTTAATTAATCCCCAGAGGGTGTTGAGGGACTAATATTTTGAGGGAATTATTCTAAGGAAGAATTTTTTACGACGCTAAAAAATGGTAATTTTTGCTAGTAAAAGGTAATTTTATTGGGGTATTATTTTGGGGTGTTGAAATTTGGAAATTTGGGTTAAAAGGAGTGTTGGGTCGGCTGGGCCGAGCCCAACCCATTTCTTCTTCTTTTCTTTCTCTCTCTTCCTCCCGATTTTCTTCTCCCCGAGCCCAGTTTTCTGCCGGTTTCTTTCCGTCGCCAGTCCGCCGCCGTCCGGCCTCCGTTCGCCGCCAGACCGGTCCTGTTCGATCGGTCTCCCTCCCAGCCACATTTCTAGACCGGTGGCAGCCTCCCTAGCGCCGCGCCGTGAGGGAGAAACGTCGCCCGAAAGCTCTGACTGCCGAAACTGATTTCTCGCCGGAACTCCTTCCTCTGGCCGCCATAGCCGGCGAGCCATAGCTCAAAAGGAAACCCTCATTCCGTGCTTCAATCCCTCCAAAGGGCTCGCTCCGTCGTGACACTAGTAGAAAAAAAGGCTTAAGCGACGGGTACTTTCACTTTTGTCGCTTAAGCAATTCCTAAGCGACGAAAACAGATATCGTCGCTTAAGATAAATTTTTCGTCGCTACAATTTTCTAAGGTGACAAAATATTTTTGTCGCCTAAGCTTCGTCGCCACAGGTCCTACTAAGGCGACAACAAGGATTTTGTCGCAAATTATTTATCTAGCGACGAAAAAATTAACACTTAAGCGACGAATAAGTTTGTCGCATGATATTCTTCACCTAACCGACAAAATTACAATTCGTCGCTTTAGTTTTACACTAAAGCGACGAAAATGTTTACTCTGGAGCGACGAAATGTTTTGTCGCATGATAACCTTCACCTAACCGACAAAACTACATTTCGTCGCTTTAGTTTTACACTAAAGCGACGAAATTTTGACTCTTGAGCGACAAAAATTTTCGTCGCATCATAACCTTCACCTAACCGACGAAATAACATTTTGTCGCTTTAGTTTTAGACTAAAGCGACGGAAATTTTGACTCTTGAGCGACGAAATATTTTGTCGCATGATAACCTTTACCTAACCGACAAAATTATATTTCGTCGCTTTAGTTTTAGACTAAAGCGACGGAACTTGAGTTTGGAGCGACGAAAGTTTTTGTCGCATAATATCATGAACCTAAGCGACAAATTTTTTGACTTTAGCGACGAAATATTTCGTCGCTTAAGTGAAATTTTATCCTCTGCAAATGTACATCTTTGTGAACCAACTATATATAGGAAGCGATATTTTCAAAAATCATGTGAAATAGGATGTGATCGGTATGATGAAATACGGCTATGGTTGAAAAATCACATATTTCCAGTAACGTTTGGTCCCCGATAGAAGCGGTTAACCCCATTTACGCTTATGCCTCCCTATGGGGAGCCTTATCGTCGAGAGGTGAACGTCCCTAAATTTTTACATAGGTGGTTAGATCTCATCAATGTGAGAGTTTTGTGTGTGGAAGACTCAACCAAACTAGGCCATATAGGGGTATGTAAGAGTGTTTTTGTGTAATAAATGGTGTTGGTTTAGTTTTGACCGTGTGGATCGAGACCCAAACCTTATCGAAAACAAGTGAATTTTTTTTCATAGCCGTATTTAAGTATACTGATCATATCGTACGGTTGAATTTTCATTTTATGAAATTTAGCCATCGAAACCACAACGTGCCTACTAATGTGGTATAAATTATTTAGTATGTTATATACAAGTGTACATCTTTGTGAACCAACTATATATAGGAAGCAATATTTTCAAAAATCATGTGAAATAGGATGTGATCGGTATGATGAAATACAGCTATGGTTGAAAAATCACATATTTCCGGTAACGTGTGGTTCCCGATAGAAGCGGTCAACCCCATTTACGCTTATGCCTCCCTATGGGAAACCTTATCGTCGGGAGGTGAACGTCCCTAAATTTTTACATAGGTGGTTAGATCTCATCAATGTGAGAGTTTTGTGTGTGGAAGACTCAACCAAACTAGGCCATATAGGGGTATGTAAGAGCGTTTTCACGTAATAAATGGTGTTGGTTTAGGTTTGACCGTGTGGATCAAGCCCCAAATCTTATCGAAAATAGGTGAATTTTTTTCTACAATCGTATTTAAGTATACTGATCATATCATACGGTTGAATTTTCATTTTGTAAAATTTAGCCTTCAGAACCACAACGTGCCTACTAATGTTATACCATTTTAATCTACATATAACGTCTTCTAAACTTCTATAATCTTTTTCATTTCCAAATTAATTTAGCATATAATTAATGACAAAATATCATTATTGATTGATTAACTACCTAAACTAATTTAATACTATAATTATATAATTCTATTAAAAACATTAATTACTTAGAGTTAGAGGACCAGGTGAATATTCCGCCAAAAATTTTTAGCGCCAAAAATTTTCCGCCAAAAATTTCTGAAAAATTCAAACCAAATTTTAAAAAGATTCCTTTTATCTTCTTTTTGTTCTCTGCCTCACTTTTCATTTCTCTATTTTTTTTCTTCTTCACTCTCTGCTCTCCCTCCTCTTCTCTCTCTCCTCTCTAGCTCTCCCTCTGCCTTTCCTTCTTCTTCGCTCTCCCTTTGGTCTTCGTCCCAAGATGACCACGCGGGTCGAGCACGCAGACACAACCCATCTCCTCCTCTCCCTTTCATCAAACCATCTCTGTCACCACCCACCACCACCATCACCACATAAAACGCAGAGAAGCCGTCGAAGCTCCGGGCTGGGCAATCGGCACGGAAGCTAGGGTGGCGCAGCTTGGGGACAAAGAAGCCGGGTCAGGTCCGGGCAGGAGTGGCGAGCAAGGTCGGTGGTGGTTGGAGACATTTTCGGCGCTTGTTCAGTGGAGGCGGGGTTGGGCTGCCGGATTGGACCGAATAGGAGCAGATCGGAGTGGATCAGAATTGGGGCTGTAGCCGGTGGAGGGTTAGCAGGGGGTCGACAACGCTGGATCTGAGGCGCAGAGTTGGAGCACCGCTGCTGGATCGAAGGTGGACGAAGGTGGAGACGCGCCGGATCGGGGAGAGAATGGCTCTGTAGGTGGAGACGCGCCGGTCGAGTTCGCTGCCGATGGCTTTGGGATCCAAAGAGAACCGGGTCGTCTGGGCGTGCTCGGGGCAGCGCTCAAGGTTGGAGGCGTTGGGTTGGTGGAGGATTTTGTGCGTGCAAACTGGGTAAGCTTGCCGGATTTGGTGTGGTGGAATTTGGGTAAGTTGGGTGCCCAGAGCAAATTAATTCTAGGTGGGACTGAGTTCGATCTGTGGTGGAATTTTGGGCGGTGGTGGAAGGGGTGGTGGGACTGAGTTCTGTGGTGGAAGGGGTGGTGGGTTTCAGATCAAAAAAAATTTGAAAGGAAAATAAATAAAAATAAAAAGCAAAGAAATTGAAAATAAAAATGAAATTTAATTAATTAACTTAAGCGACGAAAATAGACTTGTCGCTAAACCAAAAAGTTTCGTCGCTTAACAGTAAAACGACATAAAAATATACGTCGTTAACGACTTAAGCGACCAAAAAATTTCGTCGCTTAACTACTTAAGCGACGAAATTTTTTCGTCGCTTAAGTTAAAATTTCGTCGCTTAGGTATGTGGCGACAAAAATGACTCCCGTCGCTTAACAGTAAAACGACATAAAAACATACGTCGTTAACGACTTAAGCGACCAAAAAATTTCGTCGCTTAAGTTAATTATTCGTCGCTTAGGTATGTGGCGACAAAAATGACTCCCATCGCTTGTTTCGTTTTCTTAAGCGACAGATTTTATATTTTTGTCGCTTAAGTACCTATGAGACGCGTCATATGCGACGAATCTTAAGCGACGCCGGTTTCGTCGCTTAAGTCCGAAGGCGACAAAAATTAGTACTTAGGCGACGAGTTTTTCCCGTCGCTTAAGACTTTTTTTCTACTAGTGTGAGCTAGGTAAGGAGAAATCGGAATTTGAAATTTCTAGGTCTTTTTGTGTATTTGTGTTCGATTGATGTGCTTAGGCTTAGAATTGGAGTTTGTGGTAGTTAGGAATGTTGTAGAGGAGGTTGAGAGGAAGATGCTGCCAAAATTTGGTGACCATCGGAGGTCGCCGGAGTTGGTCGCCGGCCGCCGCTGCCAGCCGAGCTGCCGTTGAGAAAATGTTTTTGGTGGAGAAAAATGTGAGGAGTTTAATGGAATAAGTTTTAGAATTTTTGGAGGAGTTTTGGATAGGTTTGAGATTTGTTGAAGTTTGGTATTTTTGGTGGATTATTAATTTATAATCCGGCCATTTGATTTTATTTGGTGGAAGGTGATTTTGAGGTTGTCGGTAAAATTTGTGGATTTTTGAGGTTGGCAGTGGATTTAAGATTTTGAAGTGTTAGGCTTGGTTGAGCGCGAAACATATTTAATTATGCATGTTTTGTCGGTGTTTTATTTTAAGGAATTAATTATGTTTGGAACAGGACGCGAGGAGGCTCGAGCAGAGGAGACCTCCGACCGACGTCAGGCTTAGGCCTAAGTTGTGAGTGGACTTTTGTTTTAAATAATGTGTTTAAATTATTTTATTGTTGAGTAATTTCCTTTGTTGGATATATTTCCCAAAATTGAGAATTTCTGCGATTATACTCGAGGCGAAATTCCGAGAATAGTATGTATGAGAGAGAACGCTAGCTAGCTATATACGTGACAGCCCCCATTCTGAGGACGAATGTCAGTTGGGGTGACGTGAGCATTAGACGCGATTGTAGTAGCCTTGTACGATTTTCTACTTGTTGAAATTATTCTATGTTTTTACATTCATTCATAGAATTCGTACAAGGAGTAAGCACGTATTTATAACCACTCGGTCTTGTATCCTCCATTATGAGGAAAAATGCCAGTATGGAGTGACGTGAGCGTTAGACGCAATCGTATTAGCCTGGTGTGACTATCTAATTTAAAGCTTATTCATAGATAGCATACATGGAGCATACGAGTGGTTAATACATACTGATATATATTTTATAATTTGAGCCTGAGAAGCTGTCTTTGTTTAAGATTTGGGGACTAGCCAGAACTAGTCGTTTTCATTGATAATTTCTTAGGGAAATATTATTACTGTTGAGATTATTTTTGTCCACTCACTCTGACATGATGAAATATTTTCCCCTGAGTTTTTCTTTCGTTTTTAAATGCCCAGTCTGCAGAGTTTGGGTGGGGTCTAGAAGGAGGTGACGAGGCATAGTCACTCATTTCTCCATTACTGTTCACCAGTAGGTCTTTTGTTTAACCCACTAGGATTTCTAGTAGCTTCCGCTGTATTTCTTGTAGTAGCTCTGAATACTTTCAGAAAAATATCTGTGTATTATTTTATTTGGTTATTTGGATTAAGCTGAAGAATTTATATTATTGGTTAAAAGTGTTCTTAAATTTTTCCGGGTTACGGTTGTCCATTTTCAAGGGAGGTTTGCCGAATCCTTCGGTAAGTTTTCCTTGGAGGTGGTCCCAGCAGGACTCACCTCGGGTTTCAGGGTGAAATTCGGGGCGGGTCTTGACATTATTCTCCCCGAGTTATTGAACTTGGAAAAGTTTAGGTTTTAACACATACATTTCGAAACTTCAAACGCTTGAAGAAGTCAAAAATTATAGTCGGAGGAAACCAAGAATAGTCGGCGAGTGGCAGCTAAGGGATTGGCAGCCGGTGATGTCGGACGGTGGCCAGGAAAACAGGCGGCGGTCGTACATAGGAGTCGAAAAACGCTTTTTAAAGGTTTCAGTAAATAAATGGTGGGCTATTAGTTCTAGGGTTAGAACAAAGTGCATGATAACGTAATAAAGGGTAAAATGTAGAGAAAGGTGTAACAAGAAAATCATCATCTTATTCATTGATAGGAGTCATTTATATAAAGAATTACAAAGTACCAATATGATAATGATAAGGAATACATAGTCCTATTCTAACTACATATCTTGTTGGCATAAAAGACACACTTATGGAATATCCTAAAACATTTATACCTTAGTTGTTGTAATTTATAGTAAAACACATTGTCTTATAATATCTCATTCACAACAACATTTACATAAAACAAGGTATTAATTACTAGATAAAGGACTTTATTACACAAACAACTTATTTACCATATGTACATCAGTTTTACTACTATTACGAAAATTTGTTGTCAGATTGGTAAATTAGTTCTTGAACTTGTAATTTAAAAAATTACCAGAAATACAAGCTTGATTACTACTTTTTCAACAATTCATCGACTTATGAATCAAATAGTTCTCATACAAAGAACTACTATGAAATCGACATCAATTACTACTTTCACCTCAATTGTCGATAAACGATATAAAAACGTCGTCACATAACTTAAAACTTCTTAAAGGACATGATTTACAATATAAACATCCTCATTACATCATAAGAGTCTCAACGATAATTTACTCATATTAATATCATTTTACTTGCATAACAGCACATCTAGTATCATTAGATTTAGGCTAGGGCTAATGAGCATTTTTCCAAAAAAAAAAAAAATTATCATATTTTAGTCCTTTGGTATCATTGGATTATAGGAATCAGAAGACCAGAAAAATGGGAAGAACGTTTTTGGTGGAAGACGATGACGACGACTATGAGAATTTTTTGGCTGAATGGTTGAGTGATAATCACTCAACATGATCAGAAATATAATCAAATTGGACGGGATGATAAAAAGGAGTTCCAAATTTAGATTTTTTAGGGTATTCTTCGCATGAAATTTCTGTTGGTTCAAATACCTGGGTAAGAAGAAGTAAGAAGAACTATTATCTCTCTAAGACTTCCATAGGTTTCCAGCTAGTACATTCATATATTGTGAAAGTATATAGCAGTATCGATCAGTGTCCAACCCACATTTACTAGCATAGTAGCATATATGGCTATGAACACAGTGTTTCGCCCATTTAGCATATAACCTTGCACCAGCTTATCAATCGTTCTAGGCACAGCGCATCATCAATCTCACTCATCTCCATGATCAATATAAATGAATTCAATCTCATACAGACAATGAACCTATCTAGATTGAAGCCTTTGGTTATGCTAGGTACAAGTGAACACCAATTCGTAGTTTTTACAAATCAAAATCCCATCAAATTGAAAATTGACTCCCAGAAACTTATCGATCTTACTCCTAAATATCTCTCTCTTTTTTTCCTCTTCCTCCTTCCTTTCATCTTCTCCTCCCTCACTTTAGGGTTTTCTTCATGAATAACGAAAAATTGATACCAGGACCAAAGACGAGTTTTCTCTTAATTCTTCGAGCTGTCTCTAGTTTACTTCATCTTTTCTTCATATTCTTTCAATTTAGGGTTTTGCACTTGATATATTGGTAATTTAAAAAAGAAAAAGATTTGCACTTGGTACCGGGTAAACAGGTTACCTATTAAATGATTTGAGCCGTTAGATATATTCGTATTTTTATTATATCCAACAGTCAAAAATATTTTAACAAGTTGATGCATAACATGCATTAACTCACTTTAGAATTTTCCTTTTCATATTGCCTTATGTACAATATATTTCTTATGAAAATCTCATGTGGACCTTATCTTTATTCGTTCCATTCAAATAGTCCATGATGCTGCAGATGCTGCTAGATTTCTACTTATGCATGATCAATGCTATTATTTCCTACTCCACCAAAAAGCCTAAGCACGGTATTATCATTAGAAGGCAACTACGTACCTCGTGTTGGTTTTATGAAACTCAATATTTTGATGGTCCAGTTTTACAAAATAGAGAACTATCATTGCAACTTCAAATCAATTATGTAATAATGATGCTAATTCTTACGACTGAAGCTCTCGCTCTCAGAGCTGGTCTACATGTTTCCTAGTAGAAACGATTTGAAGTGGAATCAAACCTTCAGTTCTCAAAAAAGTGGAATCAAACCTTTAGTTCCAAAATCTCAATTGACTTTTTAACACCATGGAGAATCAAACCTAGCCTTTAGTTACGATCCTGACTATTTTACTCATTTTACACCTGGAGGGCTTGTTATATATCCACATTCCACAGTGACTATTACTCATGTCAAGGGAGAAGTTAATCTCTTAACATCTGCCTTTGCA
This sequence comes from Fragaria x ananassa, assembly GCA_034370585.1. Taxonomy (NCBI): domain Eukaryota; kingdom Viridiplantae; phylum Streptophyta; class Magnoliopsida; order Rosales; family Rosaceae; genus Fragaria; species Fragaria x ananassa. The sequence goes on along the minus strand of CP139750.1, from coordinate 8,635,532 downwards.
AGTGTTGAACATTGTTCTCATGCTCAGAGCTGGTTTCATGCTCTGTCTTTAGCTGCCAGCTGTTAGTCTCTTTTATTTCATAATTTAGATTCGTGATGCGTTAGAGGTTCTTGTTTGTAATTCTATTTTATTGTCGATGTAAAAAAGTGCAGTTAAACACTGTGCATACGCGAACCTAACTTTTGTTTTTGTTTTTTTTTTCGATAGATAAATAAGACGAGTAACTTACCAACATACATAGCACATCGATCAAATCAAAACAATCCATTAATATCCAATATAATACGAGTTATTATCCGATCACCAACATATTGAGAGCTTTGAACTTAATTCCCATGCATAGCGGCTTTATCAATTGCATTCGGTAGTACTGCGCGCATATATGTGATACAGATAATTCAGCAGCTAATTATCAGTCATTTTTGGTCTGAGTAGTGACTGTGGTGGTAAGAGGCTGGAAGCCATGTCGAAGAGTTGCTTGCCAAACTTTTCTAATGTCCGACATGGTGTAACCGCACTCGTGCTCATTCCAACCTTCCAAGGCATGCACTATTCCGGCAATGCGCCACACACTCATCACTCTTCTTGGCAACCAGTTCTGAGTGCCATCACAACATTTCATTCATTCAAATTTTTGTTAGTTACTAATTAATCGAAAAATTAAAGGAGAAAGCAATAGGTATATGCGATTTGAATTACATAAATTAATTAATTACCTCACAAGAGTAAATGTTCTCAAGCGATGTAGGAGTTTTCATGGCTGGGGTACAGTGGTAGTAGCAGTCTTTGCGCAATTTTTTGGGAGGAAGTTGGGAGAAGGGAACAAATATAGTTCCCTTTGGTGCATTCAACTGTTCTTCCTTGCTCAATCCATCTCCCACTAACCAGATCTGCAAAATAATAACAAAGAGTGTCAAGTTACAATCCAATTGTCAAGTTAAAATATAAAAGAGAATTAGTTGATAATCATAATTAGAAAATAAATTTCTAGCGTTTACGTACCTTTGCAGCATAGCTCTTTGCAAGAACCAACATACTCTCAGTAGCACTGAATGACTTGGTGAGCTTCAAATAATCAGACTGGTGTAGCGTAGCAACCTGAAATAATTTACTTGATTAAAACACATTCTCTAGTAACAGGCTAGGAAAAACAATATGTTAATTTCATTTCAACGAAAGCGACCTAGCTTTGTGAGGTTACCTGGATTCCCTTCTGGCACAAAGAAAAGGCAAGGGCGTAGGCGACCTTTGTGAGGTTGCCTCTTAGAAGAACTTTTGTTGTCCCTTTCGGAATGCTGTTAAGAATGACAGCCACAGCTAAGCTACTTCCATCCACCACCTTGATTTTCAGCTGCGGATTCCTGTGAACATATAGGCCACCGTATCTATTCAGCTCCTCACTCTGCAATAAGCAAATACAGAGATTAATATGACACCTAAATCTTGCAAAACAAATCAAATACTATACGGTATTCGTTAGTCGCAATGCAAATTACTAAAGAAACGGCTGTTTAGAATGAGCTGAACTATGATTAGTTATAAAATCTTAGCTCCATGTCTACAATCCAATGGCAGTGTGCGTGGTCCAACGGTCTGTACTACCCAAAAAAGACCATGCTCGATAGATAGCAGTGTTAGCTTAATATATCACTCACTATCAAGAATAGTACAAGATCGACATACTTGATTCAAGAGACCTAAAGTTAGAACTTTGACACCCTTTTCCTCGGCTTCAAGTATAGCTCCCTCAATCAGGCCGTTGATAGCTTCGTTTTGCCACTCCAAGAAGTACTGCATCATATATAACAGATTACTATACCATATGAACTGAACTTTTGAAGATTGAAAACTGAAATGAAGTAGTTGTTACCTGCAAACTGTATTTAGGTATAGCCCAAGTTTGCAATTTAAGCTTCTCAAACCGCTGCCTCTCGACGACGAAAGTGCGGCCATAGATCCAAGTGAGCAGCATAGACCACAGTGTGACAGGCCACATCAACCATAAGTACCATGTTGAGGTGTGTGGCTTAGAGGCCAAGGAAGCAAACCCAACCGGAAGTTGATAGATAGATTCAGGGGTTGTTAAATGGGTCAGATGCAACACATCCGGCGATTCCTCTTCTCTTTTCAGTGAAGATTCATACAGAGAATCGGTAGACTTGTCCGTAGTGCCGTATATGTAGTCGTAAATCGGCATAAAGAGCGAGTAATTTGTTCGGAATTGTGTGTGATGAAGTGAGTGAAACCTACAATAATTTAGTCACGGTTGATCAAAATCAGAAACTTCATTCAAACATCGAATTAATCTAGTAAACCCTAACAACATGAGTTATGATTATGTTTGTAAAATATAATTTCTCTTGGTAAAGCTTCACCATTTTTTTTTCAGTAACAGAAATCCAGCTAGAACATGATTTTATATGTAATATGTTTCCTCATAATTAGATATTTCTACACATACATACATCGTTGTCCCCCTATCCTTATCTTTGTGTACAGTCTATTCAAAGCCCTGCCTACCCATTTAATTTTCATCCATCAAATTCAAAGAGGTGAAAGAACCTAGTAATAAAGGTTGGTTTCCTACTGCTGGTCACTTGGTGGTCCGTTGGCTTTGCCATAATTAGAAAGACCATCAGATCCCAAGATCGACTGGCCTTCACAGCATGAACCAAAAGGTAGGTTTCCTGCTGACATATATTTCGTACGTATTTCATTGATTGGTATGGGACTTAAATGATGGCATATTAGTTTGTATGGAATAGTAACTGGGTTTGTGACATTGACTTCAAATCTCTTGTCACATAATCCCTCATCAAACTAAAAAGAATATCTTTGTCGCCATTCAATTATTCGTTGTGCCCTCTATCTAATCATTTATTTAAAATCAAACTTCATAATATTTTGTAGAAAGGATAGTTAAATGTCACAAATAACAAAAGTATTGGGTTCTAAAAATATCCGAGTCGAAACTGTTACGGCAAACCGTGAAGGGAGAACCTCTTTTCATGATCTACTAGAGCTGGGCATGAGACGGGATTGTGGTAATCCCGCGTCCAATCCCGAATTGCATTTTTCAAATTTGATCTAGACTAATCTCGTCCCATCCGGTATGGGGACGAGATGTGACTGGATGGGACGGGTCTGATCCCGTATTAATAAGTGAAAACGCTCAAAAAACAAAATTAGAACATAACTTTGTGATTTTAATTAGTAAATAAAAACTATTAATTTTAGTAAATCTCACATTCCACAACTAATTCCCTTTGCCCAATTGCACCTGCCCAGTGACCTAGTTGAAGTCCTCCATATACATGCCAACTTATTTGCTTGCCCAGTTGCATATTTTTACTTTATTTTTAGACAATTTCATGATCTGCCCTATCCTTGTCTGAGATATATATTAAAATAACCACCAACAGTTTATCTTAAAGAGAGACAAGGATACACACACACACAATTATATAGACTATTTTTTGGAAAATAAAAAATTAGTGTAAAATCTTCAAAATTGTCCACTAGACCTTGTATATTGGGGACCCTGTATAAAATTTGGGTGGGTGCAAGTCCTAAATTTGTAGACACCAAATCAAGTACAATACACATATCATGAAGAATATCAAGGCCAGGAATATTAATTAAGGTATTTTCTACTTATAAATAGAAAATATTTTCCAACATTCAGTGACTCTTTCTTTGAAAGGGATGAGGCATTTGCTAAGAAAAGAAGCATACTATAGGTTCTGGCTTTAAATTAGATAATGAAAATACCATGAAATAAGAAAAAACTTGGAAGTTAAAGTAACATATTAGGTTAAATAATTCAGATTTCGCATGTTTCATGTTATGCATATGGCGGCACTTATTTCTGATATAGTTTGTAAGATAAAAGAGATAATCGATTAGAAATATTAAGAGTTGAAAAGACTTACGAGGGAGTGTACATGAAGTACTTAAGAGGAGGAAAAGTAGAAAATATCCAGTTGGGAATGAGCTCGAAATTGCAGTGCCCCATGTTGTTCATTAGGTCGATATATGTAAGATAAATCAAATATGATGCGACTGAACCTGTCCCCGTCAACGCCATTGTCACCTGTGGAATTGCGAAGAGGATGAAATATGCTATGTGTTCCGCAAAAGGGTGAATCACAGCTGCAATATGTAATCGAATCAGAGTCAGATATATTCATATTCATGGTTTCTGTATTATATTGAACATTTGTGCTTTTATCTAAATTTACATCTCATTCTGCAAAATTCTAAATGTGTAGTCTGTTATATTTTATTTATTTTCTTACTGAAATTGCAGAGTCATTGAATTATAACTCTCACCAACTAGCAGAATCAAAAAGCAAATTCACATAAAGGCAGTACTTCTATAAAAGGAAAGTTCATCAATCAGTTTCAGAGTTAAGTGCAAGTCTTACAAGAAATAGGCTCGGTGACGATGGAGGAATGGTGGTGGGAATGGTAGCGAGAGTAGAGGAAATGGTGGTGAAGAGCTCTGTGAAACCAGTAGTAGAGGAACTCCACCGGACCGGCGTGAAGCAGAAACGTTATGACCAACCCGTCTGCCTTCCAAATCGGTAAGTTGTTACCCCCGGGCAGGTGCCTGCTGCCTAGGTAGAACAATATTCCGTTGAATATTATCTGGTCATCCCTGAAATAATCAAAACGTGAAGTTGTAAACCCCCCAAAAACAAAAAATCGTCTTAGTATATATCTCGATCTCCACATAAACCCTAGCTAAAACTGTGAAAAGTATTACAGACCAGTTTCTTTCTCTGTCGACTTGTTCGAATTCGAGGCCCTTGTCGACTATCCGGCCTTTTCCTTTGGCGGTTCGATATCGGGAAAGAGAGATCCATAACTGGTTGTGGAGCATCCTCCATAGCATTAATATAAGTATGAGAAAGTAAGACAGATCTCTATCAGGTCCTTGGTTTACCATGAACGAGTATGTGCTGTGAACCACCCAAGGAGCCAAAACCACGTACTGCAAACCAAAACAGAACCAGTAAGTTAATAACAATAAAAACCCACATAGATAATAGACTGTTTCTCAGGAGTAAACTAAGAAGAAAACCTTGAAGCTTCCGAGAGGATTCCATGGCCAGTCTGTGAGAATACCAGGAGTGGAAGCCATTGTTCACAGTACGCTACTAGCCTAGCACGCAAATAATGACCAAGCTTTGGGTTTTGGAGGTGGTTTATATAAAAAATTTACAAAGGTGCCTAAATTAATTAATTGGTACTATATTACGTATAGAATTCTAGCACTAGTCCGTACCACCTTTGAATGATTTTTTGTGTGAGGGTGACGGGTGTGTGTAAATGCAAAATCCATTTTAGATATTTTTCTCTCAATGGTCCAATAGCAAGGTGACATAGAACCGTAGAAGTAGTCACTGGTTGATATATATGAATTAATGATCTGATACAGAGTAGGGTGATAATTTACTACAGACTTTACTATTCTATGCAGCATGCACTGTGGATCAGTGGATACATATACAAGCATAATTTGGTATTATTCAATTATCGTAACTTCTGTTTCCGAGAAATCATAGTTTAGAACTTTAGATTTTAGTAAATAATTATCAGAGATAATATCTTATATAATCTACAATATTTCATGATCCTAACTCTTCATTAGAGTATCTCTAATAGCTTATGCAAAACTAGAATTATCTCTATTTTAAAAATTACATCATTTTTTTTTGCTTTAATAGCTCATGCAAAGTATTCTCTATAATACCTATATATCTATAACTTAGAGGTAGAATCTGATTCCTCTATCCTTATCAACCTCTTGCATAGTACTGACGTTGATCTCCACCTCTTAGGAACTATTGTGCTTAATTGTAGAACTTTGCTGCAACAGTTTGATTCAATTCAAGTTAATTATATTCATCGTGAAAGGAACACAATTGCAGACATATTGGTTAAAAACAGTACCCTGAATTCTATCATGGCATTTGCTATTTCCAGGAGTCTTCCTGTGATTGTCATTGAAGCTCTCCTTGATGATATTGCTGGTTTTGCTAGGAGCATGAGTTTTAGTTTCAGCAATGCTGGGTAATTTTGTTTAGTTGTTTTGCTCTAGGCCTTTGGCCTCATTTGTACAAAAAAAAAGGTATTCTCTATAATACAAAAGGTGGGAAGAGAGAAAAACATATCCTCTATATCTATAGAATTCTCAAAATTTGTACATTCATAAAGAAATCTCTAAACTTTATTACTTTTTTTTATAAACTGTCGTCAAATTTATTCAGAAAAATCAACAATTACAAGTGTTAGTACATAGCCAAAATGTTTGGCCAAGACAAGAATATGACACAATTACCCGGTCGCAAGAGATCATTCCGGGCAAGACAGCACCGGCGAGCCCTTCACGGTTATCCAAAGAGTGAAGGTCCGGCAGCAATCTACCTGCCAGAGCCACTCTCCGGCGGCAAAACACCCCCAAAGGGGAGGTGCCGCAGAGGACCACAGACAGTCTCACATCGAGGACTAAGGCCGTAACGCCTAACATTGGCCTATAAAACAGACACAAACTCCTGAAAGAGGCAAGTCCACAAAACTCCATCCAAACTCCTGTACTCTGCAAGTAGCAACTAAACACTAACTTAAGCATCTGAGAGTCGAAGACTGGGCCACCCCAGTCCCGACTCCTGACGCATTGCTACTTGTGTAGGTGCAAGACTCGGACTCAAGAATTCGACCTCCCGACTCGTGACCCCAGGACAGGTAGAAACAATTGGCGCTAGAAGGAGGGCCCCTCTTGTGGAACTCGCATTTAGCTCGAAACAATGGTGGAAATCGTAGATGACCCCAATGACCCTGGCACTCAGATAGAGAAAGAACTTTTCCAATCTGTAGATGCATCCCTTCCCCAAACCAGCAATGCAACCTCCATTAGCCATTGCGACCCCTCCACCGCCCTCGAAATTCTAAAGCGAGATTTCCATTCGTTTCGCGACCAAGCGGCCAGAGAGAGGGCGGAGGCTGAAGCAAACTGGGTACGCATTGTCGAGCTGGAAAAGGAACAAATCTTGCTCCACGCCACGTTAGACCATTGTAACGTGTACAATGACAGCTTGGACCGCGCGGCACGGGTCACTAGTACCCTAGATCCCTCCACCACGTCTCTTCCTAACCAAGGCCAGAGCAATTATTTGATCCCGGTAGGCCCTGACCAGATCATCTACATCACCCACCCACTTACAAACCCATCTTTTCCACTCCAAACCTGAAGGTCCTAGAGGGGGGGGGGGGGGTGAATAGGCATTTCTTTTAATTTTCGATAACTTCAGTATCTGAGGATAGCAATAGCGAGTGATATCCCAGATTCACAGTATACAAGAATGCAGAAAGTAAAACTCAGCAAGAAAAGAAACAACACAGAGATGTTTTTGTTCTCGCAGAAACCCTGAAATCAGGGAGAAAAACTGCGTCTCTCTAACTTTAGAGAGACAAATCTTTCCACTAAGTTAAAGTGACTTCTTTACAAGAATAATAGATCCAGTGATACACTACCATAGTGCTATCCCTCCTATTCCCAAACTAGTCTAGACCTATACCCTCTCTTGTTCCTAAGCCCTTACAACTTGGAATACATTTAGAAGCTTTGTTTGTGAATTCTGCTAACTACTAGCGGAATCAGCCTTCAATGCTTCTTGGATTGGTTGCACTACACATCCCATATGGTATGCAACATGATATGAGTTGATGAAAGAAGTTTTGAGTTCAAGCTCTAAGGTTTACAGTCATGAGGAAGACTTAGAGCAGCATGAACAATGCAAGCTAAAAACTAGACTCAACACCGAAAACGCTACCACAACAGTTTTCAAAAACTTCCGAGCAGAGCCAAAGCTATAGCTATATATATAGGCAGACACGGCGTCAAGGATGATGCCAGCTGACCTCAACATTTTTTCAGAAAGGTATGGACAGTAGCCTTTGGCTATAAAGTTGAGAGCGATGTAACCAGAAAAGAGATGACAAGAGCAATCTCAATATGACAAGAGAAACATTTCCTAAAACATGAATGATTCAAAGCAGGGAGCAAAGAGGATTCAGACCTTCTTACTCAGTCTATCAAAAGGACTTGTCACAGTCGAAAGCGACTGGTCTTTGAATCATACAGGGACCAGCTTTGCGTGGGATAACGTATCATGAAATCCAAGCTGGAGCCTTGAGCATCAAACCATTTGGTCACGGGTTGGCATAACAAAAGATCTCAACCTTTAGATTGGTTTAAACGCTAAGGCCCTTCCCTCAATTCAGTTGTCCATTTGAAATTGAAAGAAGACAATAATCTATTAATCTAATATACCAGATTCTTTGTGTTCAAACCAGGAAGATGAAAGACTCAGAACTAGGATAGCAAGCAGGGCTACTATCCTCTGTGAAAAACAGTGATATGCATATACATGATTTACCTGAGCCATAAGGGATGCTGGTGATCCTTGTTCTTGATCAGATAACAGAATCTCAAAGTGTTTTGCAGGCTAACTGGATTGCCAACTATCCTTATACCTTCACAACCCCACAACCATTTGCAATCCCCAATGAATCGTCTCTCTTGCTAAATCAACTGGACCCATCTGCTCCGCCTGTCCCCACTCCTACCTCTACCAACGCCCCCAACCCACCTCTCGACATGCAAACCCGCCTGCTGCTCCAGCTTAGCCAATTTTGTCACTCAGTTGGCTTCACGGATTAAAGGGGTCGAGAGTCGTGGGAGCCCGCCTTTATTCTCTAGCTATGGACATCGCCCAAGTCCCTTCACGCCATGGGTACAATTGGAGAAGCGACCACTTGAGGCCAAGTCCTTCAAGGTGGACAAGTATAAGGGCAATAGGGACCCTTATCTCCATCTCGAGACATTTCTCTCGCTATGTAGCTCCACTCGCTACACAGATGCCATGGCCTGCCATGCCTTCCAAGAGACCCTCTCTGACGAGACACTCAGCTGGTTCCTCAACCTACCACCCAACTCCATTGACAACTTTAACCAACTCTCGGAATGGTTCCTCAACCGCATTATACTTCATGCCAGCATTTATCGCAGTGTGGACGCCCTGTTCCACATCAAGCCGAAGGACGGAGAAGGCCTCCATGAGTTGTTGTCCTGGTGGCAATCTGCCACCGCGCGATGACACAACTTGGAGCCTCGGGTTGTTGAGCAAGCTTTCCGCGAGGCCCTGCTTCCTGGCAATTTCTTAATGGAGATCAACAGGAACCCTCCAGCTTCCTTCAATGCCTTAATGGACCTGGTTGTCCGGTGGGCACACGCTGAATTTGTCACCTTTGGGCATTCTGCTCCAGCCACATTAGCACTCCTCGCTCCTCCCCCAAAGCAGCAACCTCAGCATAAGTATGAGCAATTTGACCGAGGGCATGATAAGGGTAAACAACATGGCTCCTCCCGGGACCAGGGACGCGGTTTCGACTGTTGTCACGGGGGACAGAGGAACCACGACCACCCTTATCGGTCAAGGGACCAGAGCCCTCTGTAACAACAGCGTCGTTCCTCCCCGCCACCTCGTTACAAGGTTCACACTACTCTAACCACCCCATACGTGGACATATGGGTCAAGCACAAAGACCTCATTCCCCCACCTTCTAAGTGCAAGTATCCAAAAAATCCTCGGCGGGCAACATGCAATAAATATTGTGCTTATCATGATGATAGTGGTCAGACAACAGAACAGTGCCATGGCCTCCGCAATGCCATAGAACATCTGGTCCGGAATGGACAACTCCACCAATATTGCACACTTGCAACGGGAGCTAATGCTATTGAGGTGCATGGCCAGATCCTAACCCTGGACGGCGGAGCCCCGCGGCTCCCCCCTCGCCAGCCTTCTACAAAAAGTGAATGCACGACCCCCTTGGAAGTCTTTGACATCCAGCGAGATGTCACGATCACCCCGTCAGCGTGGGATCAAGTGACATTTAGCAAAAGGGATGATATAATAAATTGCCACCACAGTGAGCCATTCATAATAAACGTGCAAGTGGATCATTACAGGTGCCATAGAGCCCTGGTAGACACGGGGGCCGTCGTCAGTGTCATGTTTGTCGATTGTTACAGTGGGCTTCGGCGGGACCGAGCCAAATTGTACAACAACCATGATCCCCTTGTCAGCTTCTCTGGTGAGATAGTGCAGCTGTTAGGCTCAGACCGCCTAGCCGTGTCAGTGGGAACTGCTCCTTGCCGCTCTTCCATAACAGCCCGCTTCCTGATAGTCGATTGTCCCTCATCCTATAACCTCATCTTAGGCCGGGACATTCTTTGGGGGATGCAGTGTTTTATCGCCGGCCACATGCTACTCATGAAGGTACCCACCCCATGAGGAATTCTGACAATTCAGGGTGATCGGGCAGCCATTGAGCATTGACATCTTAATGCCATCCAGTAGGGGCGGGGCGCCTATGAGATGTTGCCCCTCAGCCCTTCATAGCCCATTGATGACCCGCGAGACGACCCTGAGGGGAGCGGGAAGAAGGCCCCCGCCCTAATCCTGCAGAAGACACAAAATGGGTATCCATGTCACCTACCACCTCGGAAAGGAAAGTTCGCATCGGCACGAACCTCAGCCTAGAACTCCGCCAAAAGCTCATTGCCTTCCTCCAAGAAAAGCAAGCAGTCTTTGATTGGTCATATGCCGACATGCCAGACATCTCCTCTGATATCATCACCCACAAGCTTAACATCCTTCAAGACCACCCCCTTTGTCTGCGTCTCCTCCACAACCACTTCTTGGATGCCTAAACCCATTGCTTCTGCCACCAAGGGAGGCACATAGGCATAATCCTTATCCGCCAGATTCAATCTAAAAAAATCTTCACACTCACCCAACCCCACCTCCTTCCCCTCCCCGGTCTCCAAGTCAATGTCATATCGCTTGGCATGGTCAGCCTCAGCATGCAGCCCCTCTAGCACGTCCTCATCCGACACCTTGTCGTATGGACCTTTCTGGTTCCGCGATCCGCCGTCCCGTGGCATCGTCACTACAGCAAGCATAAAAAAGGAAGGTCAGAAAGAGACTAGCAAGTATAAAAAGGGAACACAACAACCAAAATACAAACCCGGAACCTGGGCATAGCCGAAATGGTTGTATATGCCAAGGCGGCATATCCGATACGAGCTCCTACACTCGAATGCCCATGTCACGCAGCGAATCCGACGCTCCATCAACTCAGTCAGGTTATACTCTTGAGGCACTACACAAAGCCAGTTGTCAGTAGGGGCAGAACAGAACAAAGCAAAGAAACACAAGGCACAAGTACACGGTACCTATTTTCTGGAACGTCTCGGGTACCCAGAAGGGATATCCATGCCACTCCTGCCATTGCGCCCCCCCCCCAACAAGAAAGCACTTCCGCCACACATTCTCATTTGTCGACATAGGCAAGTCTTCCACCAAGACTTTAAACTTCCCCCTGGACTTCATCGTCACGCAGCCCCGGCTGCCCTTCTTTGCACACCACCTTATATGCCAGCAAGCATTAAACTCCTCAAAATTGGGGAACTCTTGCCTCAAAAGATGAAAAAGCACCCCCGTCCCCAATATATCCCTTAACATATTGGGGGTAACTTGCTCCGGGGCGACATGCAGACACGCCAGTGTGTACTGCACAAACCGGGGCAGCAAGAACGTCAACCCGCATCTAAGTTGGTACTCGTATACCAACGCGAAATTGCCCGGTGGGTCTCAAAACTTCACACCCCTGCCAAGCGGCCGCAACAAGACTCGTCAGGAATACTCCAATTCTGTCAAAGTGCTTTAAGCTCTGACGAGGTCATACTCTTGCCAGGAGGTTCTCAAAATGAATCTTCCTCCTCCTGAGATCTCGCCATGCTAAAATCCGTAATATGGATGCCTTCCCCTAAATCAAGGGCAATTTCCGCCATAAGCTTATCTAACTCCTCCTCCCACCGGTGCAAGGCGTCTGAATCAGAATCAGGCAAACAAGAGACAGACACAATCTCTTCGCTAGACATCTACATCGGATCTGTCATACCCTACATCCTCACGAGTTAGACACCCACTACCTTAACCCTAACCAACCCGACAGCAAACCAACAAATCCCGCTTACTCTTGAATTCCTACCAACATCGCAAACATGCGAACAATCCCAATCGAATCCAGATAAATAAAAACAAAACCTACAAACAAAACAAAAAACCGACAAATTCATATCTTGAAATAGCGGATTTGCGTAGTGGTAGTGAAGCTGGTTGCAAATAGCCGAGTGCTCGCACCCAATCGATCGAGGATGAAATTGGACGTTTCCCAGATTGGATTTCGCAGCTTAACCAAAATACTATGCAGAAAATAGAGAATAACTCCCTCAGCCCTAAACTCCTCGATTTCGAAACGCAAACTCACTTCTCTAGTCTCCCCCAGGTCTATTTATAGACATCCTGTCAAGACCCATCACGAATTCCATCCTGAAACATGAAGTAAGTCTTGCGGAGACCACCTTCAAGGAAAATTTACTGAAAAGCTCGGCAAACCTCCCTTGAAAATGCACGACCCTAACCCGGAAAATTTAAAGAGTTACTTTCCTAAATAATATTAAGCATCATCCAAATCAACTCAAAATTATCAGAAAGTGAGAATACAACAATTACAATCTTCGTATATTCTAAATTAAAATCTAGGTCTTAGTACACCACTAGAAAAATTATACGATAAATCCCAAGAGTTTTCAGAGCTACTAAACACTAGAGGAAGCCGAAAAATACTCTAGTAGGTTAAACATGTAACTTACTGGTGGAAAGTGGCTGAGAAATGGGTAACTATGCCTCGTCGTCTCCTACCAGTACTAACCCGAACTCTGCAGACTGGCATTGTTAAAACGAAGGGCCCAGGGGAAAACATTCCCAAAAATTAGAGTGAGTGGACAAAATAAATAAAGAAAATATTTTTTTTAACATTTATGCTTTCCCAATTTTTATTCCAAAGAAAACAAATGCATGCCTCAAACAATAAATCTCGTATCTCATAAATATCGAGCTTCTTCAGCTCAAAACTATATATCAAAATATGTATGTATTTACACTCGCCCATACTCCCTATATAAATTAATATTAATCTATATAGGGCTACTACGCCTTAATGCGGTGATACACTACGTCATTAAGGTGGACAGACGGGTGTATAAATATGTGCTCATACCACCTATATGAATTAAACACTCATATAAGGCTACTACGCTTGGGTCCAACGCTCAAGTCACACCATAATGCGGTTATATACTATGTCATTAAGGTGGACAGAAAAATATGGCTAGCTAGCATTTATATACATACTCTCCTTATAAATATATTATAATTTACCGAAAATCCCATTTTCGGTAACTCACCATAATCAATAAAATCGTCAAATAAAAATGACATCCAATGCTCTAGCAAAATAAATAATTGCATGCACATTATTTAAACCAAAAGTCCACTCACAAATTAGGCTTAAGTCTGCAGTCGATCTGAGGCCTCTTCTGTTCGAGCTTCTTCACGTTCTGATCCAAAAACATAATTAAATCCTCAACTATATACCAACGCTTATATAAAAATAGGTAAAATTAAATGTGGCCTTATTTAATCATAAAATTGATACGGTCCAAACTTCACCACCAATACCGGCGGTCCTAAATCCACCTTCTATGGCCAAAACAACAATAATCTCACGGTCGGATTCTATCCAAATTAATGGCTAAAATACCAACCCTATCTAAAATTCCTCCAAAAATTCCAAAATTCATATCATTAATCTCCCCTTAATATTCCACATCTAAAACCATAAAAATCCCCCAAACAATGGCGGCTCCGCCAGCAGTGGTGGCCTGCGGCCGACTCCGGCGACCTCCAATAGCTACCAAATTTTAACAGCATCTTCTTATCCATCTCCTCTACAACATTCATAACTAGCACAATCACTAATTCCAAGCCTAACTATGCCAATCGAACGAAAACAGTAATTAGAACCCTAGAATTTCAATCACCGATTTCTCCTTAGCTAGCTCAAGAGGGAACGGAACATCTTAGGGGTTTGTTGCACGGGAGGAGGGCTTTCCAACGAGCCAAGTGGTTCCGGCTATGGTGGCCGGAGGAGGGAGTTTCGGCGACGGAAAACTTTGGACAGTCAGACCTTTTGGGGTCGATTTTTCCTTCACGGCGACGCTAGGGAGGCTGCCACCAGTCTAGGATGGGAGCTGGGTCGAAGACCGACCTTTTGGGACCGGTGCAGCGGCGAACGGTGGCCGGACGGGAAGAAAAATTGGTAGGGAGAGGGCTCGGGAGCGGGAGCAAGAACGGGAGAGGAGAGGGGAGAGAGAGAGAGAGAGAGAGAGAGAGAGAGAGATTGGGCTTTGACCGAAATAGACTGGCCCGGTCCAACTTAACCATCAACCTAAAATAAAACTCAACTCCAAATTTAACACCCCAATGAGACTTACCTTTTTAATTGATAACTTTTCCATGCTAACTCTGATTTTAACGCATAGCATGTCTACGAACTCGTAATAACATCCTCTACGACTCTCATGAAGAAAGTTTTCCCAAATTCCAAACATGAGCAAAAGTCAACTTTTGGAGTCTTAAATAGTAAACTGTTACTTAAAACGGTAAAAGATCAAAATAATACCAAAGTAAATAACTGTAAAATAACTTAAGAATCGGGATGTGACAATTCTCCCCTCCTTATAAAAATTTTGTCCTCGAAATTTACATAACTGTCAATCAAAGAGGTAGGGATACGTCTGCCTCATTTGTTCCTCTGATTCCCAAGTAGCTTCCTCTACTTGATGATTTCTCCAAAGCACCTTAACAAGTGGGATTGTCTTGTTTCTCAGTACTTGCTCCTTTCGGTCAAGAATCTGTACCGGTTTCTCTTCATAAGTCAAATATTTTTGCAAACTAATCGGCTGCTCTTGCAGCACATGAGAGGGATCAGTAATATACTTGTGAAGTATGGATACATGAAACACATTATGTATCCTGGATAATTCTAGAGGCAAAAGTAACCGATAAGTACGTGAGCCAACTTGCTCTATTATCTCATAAGGACTAATATTTCTCGGACTAAGTTTTCCACGCTTACCAAAACGTATTATCCCTTTCCAAGGAGATAGTTTCAATAACACCCAATCACCCACTTGAAACTCAAGGTCTTTCCTGTGAACATCTGCATATCTCTTCTGTCTACTTTGAGCAGCCATGAGTCTATCTCTGACCACTTTAATCTTCTCATTAGTATCATGGATTAACTCAGGACCACAAAATTCTTTTTCTCCTACTTCATTCCAACATAAAGGTGTACGACACTGTTTCCCATAAAGTGCTTCAAAAGGAGTCATACCAATACTAGAATGGTAGCTATTGTTGTAAGCAAACTCCATCAAAGATAGGTTCTTATCCCAACTCCCCCTGAACTACAAGGCACAAGATCTTAACATATCCTCCAAAGTCTGAATAGTCCTCTCTGATTGCCCATCAGTCTGAGGATGAAAAGCAGTGCTGAAGTGTAGTCGGGTGTCTAAAGCTGCCTGAAGAGCTCCTCAGAATTTAGAAGCAAATCTAGGATCCCGATCCGACACTATTGATTCCGGTACACCATGAAGTCTCACAATCTCATTCACATAAAGCTCAGCTAATTTATCCAGTGTATACTTCTTTCCCACCGGTAAGAAATGTGCAGATTTGGTGAGTCTATCCATAATCACCCAAATACCGTCATGCCCTTTACGGGTACGAGGTAAACTAAAAACAAAATCCATAGTGATGTGGTCCCACTTCCACACTGGAATAGGCAACGATTCAAGCAATCCTGAAAGTTTATGCCTTTCAGCTTTCACTTGCTGATAGATTAAACACCTTCTTACAAAAGTTGTCATTTCCCTCTTCATGTTTGGCCACCAATAATAGTCCTTCAAAGTGTGATACATCTTTATACTACCCGGATGAGCAGCATATGTAGAACTATGAGCTTCCTCCATTATCTCTTCCTTTAACTCTTCATTCCTCTTTGAAACGCAAAGTCTATTTTTGAACAATAAAGTTCCATCTCTTCTAACCGAAAAATCTACGGCGGTTCCATTCGCTGCTCTTTCAACCAATCGAACAATGGAAGGATCATGATACTGCGCCTCCCGCACTTTATCAATCAAAACTGGCCTCACATGGAAACTAGCTACCAAGGCACAACATTATTTAAACCAAAAGTCCACTCACAAATTAGGCCTAAGCCTGCAGTCGATTTGAGGCCTCTTCTGCTTGAGCTTCTTCACGTTCTGATCCAAAAACATAATTAAATCCTCAACTATATACCAACGCTATCTAATCCTAAAATTGATACAGTCCAAACTTCACCACAAATACCCGCGGCCTTAAATCCACCTTCTATGACCAAAACAACAATAATCTCACGGTTGGATTCTATCCAAATTAATGGCTAAAATACCAAACATATCTAAAATTCCTCCAAAAATTCCAAAATTCATATCATTAATCTCCCCTTAATATTCCACATCTAAAACCATAAAAATCCCCCAAACAATGGCGGCTCCGCCGGCAGTGGTGGCCGGCGGCTGACTCCGGCGACCTCCAATAGCTACCAAATTTTAACAGAATCTTCCTATCCATCTCCTCTACAACTTTCATAACTAGCACAACCACCAATTTCAAGCCTAACTATGCCAATCGAATGAAAACAGTAATTAGAACCCTAGAATTTTAATCACCGATTTCTCCTTAGCTAGCTCAAGAGGGAACGAAACATCATAGGGGTTTGTTGCACGGGAGAAGGGCTTTCCAACGAGCAAAGTGGCTCTGGCTATGGTGGCCGGAGGAGGGAGTTTCGATGACGGAAAGCTTTGGACAGTCGGACCTTTCGGGGTCGATTTTTCCTTCACGGCGGCGCTAGGGAGGCTGCCACCAGTCTAGGATGGGAGCTGGGTTGAAGGCCGACCTTTTGGGACCGGTGCAGCGGCGAACGGTGGCCGGACGGGAAGAAAAATTGGTAGGGAGAGGGCTCGGGAGCGGGAGCGAGAACGGGAGAGGAGAGAGAGAGAGAGAGAGAGAGAGAGAGAGAGAGAGAGAGAGATTGGGCTTTGACCGAAATAGACTGGCCCGGTCCAACTTAACCATCAACCTAAAATAAAACTCAACTCCAAATTTAACACCCCAATGAGACTTACATTTTTAATTGATAACTTTTCCATGCTAACTCCGATTTTAACGCATAGCATGTCTACGAACTCGTAATGACATCCTCTATGACTCTCATGATGAAAGTTTTCCCAAATTCCAAACATGAGCAAAAGTCAACTTTTGGAGTCTTAAATAGTAAACTGTTACTTAAAACGGTAAAAGACCAAAATAATACCAAAGTAAATAACCGTAAAATAACTTAAGAACCGGGGTGTGACAATTCTCCCCTCATAAAAATTTCGTCCTCGAAATTTACATAACTATCAATTACCACATTAGCTGTCCTCAAGTGGAACTCTAACCATCCTCAGGTGAGACAAAGATATGGTGGGATTTCGACTAAGAGTATCAGTTACCACATTAGCTTTTCCAAGATGATACTCAATAGTGCAATCATAATCATTGATTAATTTCATCTACCTTCTCTGCCTCATATTTAACTCTCTTTGAGTGAACACATACAGAAGACTCTTGTGATCTCTGACACTTGGCTCAATAAAGATAGTGTCTCCATAACTTGAGAGTAAAAACTATTGCTGCAAGCTCTAAATCATGAGTGAGATAATTCACCTCATGCTGCTTCAATTACCTAGAAGCGTAGGCAATAACTAGATCATGCTGCATCAATACCCCGCCTAAACCTCGTTTAGAAGCATCACAATAAACCACATACTTCCCACTATCATCCGGAAGTGCTAAAACAGGAGCACTAGTCAGGCAATTATTAAATTCTTGACAACTTTGCTTGCACTGATCTGACCATTCGAATTTAACTCCCTTCTTGGTCAATCTTGTAAGTGGAGTAGCAATCTTTGAAAAGTCTTGCACAAAGCGTCGATAATAGCCTGCTAATTCCAAGAAACTACGAATCTCCATCACAGTGGTGGGTCTTTTCCAATTTGACACTGCTTCCACTTTTTGGGGATCCACACTAACACCTTCAGCCGAAACTACATGACCCAAGAACCCCACTTTATCCAGCCAAAATTCACACTTGTTGAACTTGGCATACAACTAAGCATTTCTCAAAGTCCGTAATATCATTCTTAGATGTTTGGCATGCTCCTTTTCACTTCTTGAGTATACCAAAATGTCATCTATGAACATGATCACGAAGCGGTCAAGATATGGACTAAACACCAACGCAACAGGTCCATTAGTAAGTCCAAAAAGCATCACCACAAACTCATAATGACCATAGCGTGATCGAAAAGCAGTCTTGGCTATGTCATTCTCCCGGATCCGCAACTGATAATAACCAGCTCTTAAGTCAATTTTTGAGAAAACAGAAGCACCCCTTAACTGATCAAATAAATCATCGATACGGGGTAACAAATATTTATTCTTCATCGTGACTTGATTTAGCTTCCTATAATCAATGCACAGTCTCATGGTGCCATCTTTCTTCTTAACAAACAACACCGGAGCACCCCATGGAGACCTGCTAGGCCGAATAAAACCCTTATCTACCAACTCCTGTAGCTGAGTCTTTAACTCCTCCAATTCCGCTGGAGTCATTATGTAAGGTGCCTTTGAGATAGGCATAGTTTCGGGGAGTAACACAATAGAAAAGTTTATTTCCTTTACATGAGGCAAACCAGGCAACTCTTCAGGAAAAACATCACGAAACTCTCTTACTACAGGAATATCCTCTACTCCCAACACTCTCATACTTGTATCCACAATGTGAGCTAAATATGCCTGACAGCCTTTATTTAATAATTTCCTAACAATAATAGCTGATATCAAGCAACTCGAAATAACATCTATTTCTCCTTAAAATGCAACCTCAAATCCATCTGGACATCGAAGCACCACTTTTTTTGGAAACAATCTACCATAGCTCTATAAGCCTCTAGAAAGTCTATTCCCATGATCACATCAAACTCCACAATATCTAAATGGATTAGCTCTGCCTTAAACTTAGTCCCTTCCACCAATACTTCATAACCACTAAACACCCAATCTATTCTCATCACCTCACCGGAAGGTAGAGACACATGCCACTCGCCTGAAAGAGATGATGATGACATATTGGCATAGAGGGAAAATCTACTAAATATAAATGAATGTGTGGCTCCGGGATCAATTAAAGTAAAAGCTGGCTGACCAAAAATTAATAACGTACCAATGATGACATCTGGAGGAGTACGACCCTCCTGTTGAGTCATAGCATGAAGTCTAGCACGAGTCATGGGACGTCCACGCTGACCACTACCCTGCTGAGAACCACCCCTGGCTGCTGAACTGCCATGAGTACCACTACTGGAGCCTCTGGCTGAAGATTGATCGGCTGGTTGAGTAGGAGTGGGGGTGGTCCTCTGAGCCAATAAGGGACAATCTCTCTTGAAATGGTCTTGACCACCACACTCAAAGCACCCAGAAAACTGCTACTGACCAAAAGAAAAAGTCTGACCACCCGATGTCCCACCCTAGAAGCTGCCACCAGAACCAAACTGACCAGTCTACTGCCTACCCAACTGGCTTCGGAAAGGTCTCCTGTTACATCCTCTAGCCCTGAATCGAGAACTAGAACCCGATCCACCACTACTGCCACTACTAGTTGAAGACCCTGAAGCGGATGATGAAGTAGCCTTCTTGAATGGACCCTGATTGGGGCCACTGTAATAACGAGACCGTACACCATGTGTTCTCATGGTCTCAATGGCCATAGCTGCACTAACCGCATCAAGAAAGGTCGGGTAGATAACACCTATCATCTTATCTGCATACACTCCACCAAGTGCCCCAATGAACATGTCAATCTTGGTCCTCTCATCAGGAACCAGATATGGCACATGATAACTCAGTATAGTGAACCTCTGCTTAAACTCTATGACACCCTCATCATCCCTCTTCTTCATGTTCAAAAAATCCGACTGAATCCTAGTACGATGAGCATGAATGAAATACTGACCCAAGAAGAGCGTTTTAAACTGCTCCCAAGTCATATTCTGAGCACCACCAATATCTACAAGCTTCATCATGGTATCAGAGTGGGTTACCCACGTACACGTGTGAAACCCAATGACCACACAGACTCCACGTCACCAAATATTGTCCATGTAATGGTGCTTGTTGAGATATGAATCCAACATCGAGAATATGAGACCTTACATGTGGGTTTATACGGGTTTGAGTCACTCCATCCATAGCCAATTGGTTTTGGATTAAACCTCATACTACTTTATCACTGCAGAAGCACAACCGTCCCCAATTTGCAACACCTCGATTAGAGTATGATTTGAAGATATCACAAAGGAGAGTGCCTACCCATCAAGAACACTACTATGCTTCTCTGATGACAAAAGGTATGAGGCCGAGAGAAAAATGGCCAAAGCACTGCCGAATCTAAACTAATAGTTTGCTCCCGAACCGATATACAGTGACCGGAAGCGCCACCTGTGGTAGATTGGAAACGGGAAACCTGTCGCTTTGGCTTTTTTCTCTGTGGTGCGTGTTAAAGCATGTGAGTGCGTGACTAAACCAGTGTAATGTCTCTGTTACAAAGATGACACTGATCTTATTTTGCGTTTCGATGAATGAGTGATAAAATATATATGAATTTCACGTTTTTTGCGCCTTTGGCACCTTCATTATAACGCTTTGGACGCCTCTGCGTCTTGGTTGCAAAACACTCGCTTTCTCTTACGCCTCCCACCTTTTAGGCCTCATTTTTTAATACAACAATACCGTTGATAAACTTACTCGTTCATATGCTCATTATTGAAGTACTTTCCAGTTTGAGTTTCATAATATTTCAAAAGATAATGAGACCCTGGTTACATTTCTTTTCTTATTTGTACCAGTAGATCTCATTTCAAGGGTAAACGAAATATTATAAAAACAATTGCGTGCAGTAATAATCTTGGAGGGAGGATAGTCGTCCCCAAATTGAGTCCCCTCCCTTTAAATTCCTCAGTCCTCACCCACCAGCCTCTGCCGCTCCATATTAATAACATACCAGAATCTCTGGAAGCGTGCCACGTGAGTCAAGCACAGAATGGTGGAACCATGCCACCACTCGAACCACCGCAGCACAATCTGATACCCATCAGCTCATGCCCCTGCCCCCAACCCCACCCCCCATCATCCATTAACTTCTAAACCGGCCCTAACAGATATTGAGTTCATCATCATCATCTACCGGATATTTGTTGTTTAAATGAAGCACACTGGTTTCTGGTACAACAATTCTACAGACCAACATCAGCAGGGTCCAGCACTAACGAACCCGACCATAGTTTGAGGGTGGTGGGGTGGCGGCTTCGGCTCCATTCATTCATCGGAGTCTTCATGATTCTTAATCGGAAAGTCATTTTCTTTCTTTTGCAATACGATCGACGAGACATGTATTAGATTACTAGATATAGGACATATATATGTACTCGAGTATGTTGTCAAATGGTACTCGATCTCTTTTATGTACCCTATTACCAGGACCTCCTTCATCAATCAAAGTATTAATAATCTCCAAGCTTTTGCAAGACTATCATTGGACAACCTAACCTAGCCTACCTATACAGTATACACAGATGTAGTTGAAATATCAATGAAATAGAAGTGTCTTTTTTTTTTTTTTTGGATAATAATGAAATAGAAGTGTCAATTCATACAATAACTGTAAGTTTGTTCACAGTTGAGGTCAGTACTACCGGTTATGGGTGGCATTCGATTACAGATCCCAAAAGGCCAAAACTCCCAACCCTATTTTGCCTCATACCCCCGTACCTGTAAATAATTCGACTTCATCTCTCTCCCACAAACACCATATCCATAAAAACGAAATACAAAAGTTACATTACTGTTTAACTTGGAATAACTGGGACCATTTTCTACGTTTCTCTCTCTCTCTCTCTCTCAGAGTCACATACGTACATATAGTTAAGCTACTATTGCCCAGATATGGCCGGATCTGCTGTGTCCACCAATGAAACCTAAACTCTTGTAACTGTTCGACAAGGATTTGGCATGCAAATGAGGTTGGGGAGATAATCAATGAAATCGATTCATAGTATCTACGCGTAGTTTTAAAGGCTATAGCAAAATCAAATTAGAATAAAGATTTCCAACAGAAAATAAGAAAACGGACGACCACTGTCGATCGATCTTGTGTAATTCGATGACTGCTCATCAAGACTTCAAATGAGTATTCAATCCTATTCAGAAATATCATATGCCAAACTTTAAGGCCTCGTTTGGTTCGCAGAAAGGAAAGTGGTTCCTTCTTCTTTCCCATGGGAAAGGAAAGAGAAGGGGAATAAAATTTTACAAGAACTTTCAATTCCGATGTTTGGTAACACCATGAAAGTCTATTGAAAAGCTGTTAAATAGTTGAGATTTAATATAATAAAAAATTGTGTTGTGAGTAATAAATGCAGGGAAAGAAGAAAAGAAAGTGGTTCTTTAAGATTTTAGAAGGAACCACTTTCTGTCATATTTTCCCATCGATCAAGAAAATGTTTCATTTCCTTATGTTTTCCTAAACACTGGAAATGAACAATTTTTTTTTTCATGATGCTTACTTTTCATGAAACAAACTAGGCCTAAGAGTTTGTAACTTTGTATCTGAGGGTACATATGAAGTGGTCTATTGAGTTAGGTGGGTGTGATCATATAGCCGATATTCTTGATGAAGTGATGCGATAAGTGGATGAGTGTGTTTTTTGTAATGAAGTCGCATTCATCACACCTCTAAACCCGAGCTGGATCGGTAGAAAAACATGCACCAAGTGAAAGAAACACCACAATTACATGAATTAAAACTTGGTGAATATATAGAACGAAAATGATGAATTGCAGCCATGCCAGGTAGCCAATATTATTATTATCATATCATTGAATAAATACAAGTAAGGTCCCATATTTCAATGGTCGGCTTCTGGTTTCATGAGGCTGCTGCTAAGGTGAAACTGCAGAGCCACATGAAGGCTCAATGCATATGTTGGCGGTTCTCAAGGAGGAAATGAGATGACAATAGTCGTCATTAGCTGGTTTTGTTTGACAATATTTGCAATGAATTAATATCCGGCACCTAATTCTCTTATACATATGAACCAACATAATGTTTTTCAACTTAGAGAGTATACACATGCGCGCAATCAAACTAAGAATATTGAATGATATCGGGGTTTCGTAATTATGTTGAATCAAAGAATCGAGTATAGTCGAGTATAGTCGGGGTAGCTTCTGTCCATCATATTTTCTTTGCACATGCATAGATATCGATCAAATCATCCATAATGCAGCAACAGATAGCACATGGAAGCACGAGTAGTGTTGCTAATATGTGTTAGACAATGACAATGTTGCAGTTTGTTGATTTTGATGTAAAAACTTAGCCAGGAGTCGTAGGCACCAAATATATCCACACGTACAGAAGGTCAAAAGCGATGGGTAATGAGTAGACAAACCTATATATGATCAGTCTTATAAGTTTTTTGTGCAAAGTTTTGATTTACTTTTGTTTTTATGTACTTCCATCGAGTTTGGCCCAACGAAAGACAATAACTATTGGAAGACAACCTAGTCATGGTATTAGTTGCATGAAAGAAACATGAAACCTTAATTAGTTTCTTTTTTTTTTTTTGAAGATGAAACCAACAATAAAACAAATAGAGGCTCCAAGCAAAAGCAAGGACATATCGGCAATAAAGCTGCAAGGAACCGAGACATGTCGTATTGAGCCAACAACAATGTGTGATTTTTCGGTTTGATGTCCTAAATTCAACACAAATCCAAACTGACGAGCCCAAACTATGCAAGAACCAATATAGACAAAAAAAAAAAGGTCCAAGCAGCAGACCCAAAAAGCCCATGCAACTAGACGAGGTACAAGAGACCAACGCACACAACGCCTCCACACCTATTGCAACACCATAACGGTGTTACCGTCACACAGTCGGCCGCCGTGCCAAGAAGGGAAAATTGATGCTAAGGTCAAAACCGACCCGCACTTGAAACGCTAATTTACTATATACTAAAGCTTGGTCGACTATTCATAAGCATGTGAACGGTGCAAAAACACTGTTCATAAGCCTATGAAAAAAATAGTGATTCCCAGCGGACTCCACGTGGGTAACTGTTCACAAGAAAGTGAACAGTGATTTTGTGCGTTGTAAGTGATTGTTCACAGAAAATGATGTGGTTCACTGTTCACAAGCAATTAACAGTGATTTTGTGAAAATTAGGCCCGCGCTTTGCTGCGAGAGATTGAGAGAGAGTTCGTCCAAAAAAAATATTAAGAGAGAGTCCGCGCCCTTCTGTGATCTGCCAGCGGACTCTGGGCCCTTCTCTAGGGCAGAGAAATAGAAAAATCTAAAGAGAGTGATAAAGAGTTTGTCACAAAAAAAAAAGTTATCTCGCCCAAAAGATAGAAAAATCTTGAGAGATTGAGAGAATTCGCCCAAAAAAGGAAAAAATAATAGTGATCTCGCCCAAGAGATAGAAAAATCTAGAGAGAATGAGAGAGAGTTGGTTAAAAAAAAAAGAGTGATCTGCCAGCGGACTCCGCGCCCTTCTCTTGGGCGAAGAGAGAGTTCGTCCAAAACAAAATAATCGTCCAAAAAAAAGAAAAACAAAGAGTGTTCTGCCAGCAGACTCCGCGCCCTTCTCTTGGGCGGTAGAGAAAGCGAGAAAAATCTAGAGAGAGTTCGTCCAAAAAAGTAAAAAAAAAAGAGTAATCTCCCAGCGGAGTCCGCGCCCATCTCTTGGGCGGACAAAGAGAAAAATCTAGAGAGACTGAGAAAAACAAAATTAAGAGACAGTGATCTCGCAGGCGGACTCCGCGCCTTTCTCCCTAGCGGACTGCTCGCCTAGACAGTGTTCGTCCAAAATAAAAAAAATAGTGATTTCGCACCCAGAGAGAGTTCGTGCAACAAAAAAAAATAGTGATCTCGCCCAAGAGATAGAAATATCTAGATAGATCGAGAGAGTTCTTCAGAAAAAGTGTTAAGCCAGCGGACTAGACGTCAAAAAACAATGTTATCTGCCAGTGAACTCCACGCCCTTCTTTTGGAAATAAAAAAAATTGATATGCCAGCGGACTCCCCGCGTTTCTCTTGGGCGGAGAAATTTTAGACGGTAGAGTAAGCGAGAAAAATCTAGATAGATAGATTGAGAGAGAGTTTGTCCAAAAAAAATCCGCCAGCGGACTCGGGCCCATCTCGTAGGCGGAGTCCGCGCGCTTCTCTTGGGCGAAGAGAGAGAGTTCGTCAAAAAAAAAGGATCTGCCAGCGGACTCCGCGCCCTTCTCTTCGGCAGAGTAATAGAAAAAAATAGTGATCTCCTAGTGAACTCCGCGCCCAGAGAGAGTTTGTCCAAAAAAAAAGGTAGTGATTTCGCACCTTTTTTCTACCTGTCTCGTCCCGAGGTCCCGAGCCGGGAAGGGGTGACGAGTCGGGGTGATGAGGTAGAATCCTTTGATCCTACACTTGGTACCTGCACAAGTAACAACGTCAGGAAGTCGGGACTGAGGTGGCCCAGTCTTCGACTCTCCGATACTTAAGTTAGCTTTAGGCTACTTGTGATGTACGAGAGAGCGGGAATGAGTTGTGTGTACCTTTTATGGGAGTTTGTACCTGTTTTATAGGCCAAGGTTGGGCACTTTGGCCTCAATCTCTGATGTGGGACTACTTGTTAACCTTTGTAGTGTCTCCCCTTTTGGGGGTGTTTTGCCGCTAGAGTGATTTTGGTAAGCGGTTTGTTACCGGCCATTCACTCCTTGGATATCTGTGAAGGGCTCACCAGGGCTATCTTGCCTGGAATGATCTTCGGTGACCGGGTAATTGCGCCTTATTCTCGGCTCAGCCAAGTATTTTGGCTATGTACTAACAAGTCCCCAGTCCGAGAGAGCTCTTGGGTGGGGAGTTATTCTACAGATGCCGAGAATAGGTTTTACCCGGGTGCTGGAGGCATGGTGCCGAGTCCCCAAGTCGCCACGCGAGGGTCGCGAGGTGACGGGGGTGAAGTACCGTGTTAAGTTGGCGAGATGAACCGCGCTAATGGCGTGGCAGGCCGCTATCAGGCGAGACAGTTCGCGCTAATTAACTGGCGAGAGGAACCGCGCTTGTGGCGTTGCGTGCCGCTACCGGGCGACGTAGCTCGCGCTAATTGGCGAGAGGAACCACGCTAATGGCGTTGCGTGCCGCTACCGGGCGACGCAGGTCGCGCTAATTGGAGAGGGGAACCGCGCTAGTGGCGTTGCGTGCCGCTACCGAGCGACGCAGCTCGCGCTAGCTGGCGAGGGGAACCGCGCAAATGGCGTTGCGTGCCGCTACCAGGCGACTCAGTTCGCTCTAGTTGGTGAGAGGAACCGCGCTACTGGCGTTGTGTGCCGCTTCCGGGCGACGCAGCTCTTGCTAATGGCGTTGCATGCCGCTACCGGGCGACGCAATTCGCGCTAATTGGCGAGAGGAACTGTGCTAGTGGCGTTGCGTGCCGCTACCGGGCAACGCAGCTCGCGCTAGCTGGCGAGGGGAACCGCGCTAGTAGCGTTGTGTGCCACTACCGGGCGACGCAGTTCGCGCTAGTTGGCGAGAGGAACCGCGCTAGTAGCGTTGTGTACCGTTTTCAGGTGACGCAGCTCGCGCTAATGGCGTTCCGTGCCGCTGTCGGGCGACACAGTTCACGCTAATTGGCGAGAGGAACCGCTCTAGTGGCGTTGCTTGCCGCTACCTGGCGACGCAGCTCGCGCTAGCTGGCAAGGGGAACTGCGCTAATGGCGTTGCGTGCTGCTACCGGACGACGCAGTTCGCGCTAGTTGGCGAGAGGAACCGTGCTAGTGGCGTCGTATGCCGCTTTCGGGTGACGCAGCTCGCGCTAATGGCGTTGTGTGCCGCTACCGGGCGACGCAGTTTGCGCTAATTGGCGAGAGGAACCGCGCTAGTGGCGTTGCGTGCCGCTACCGGGCGACGCAGGTCACGTTAATTGGCGAGGGGAACCGCGCTAATGGAGTTGTGTGCCACTACCGGGCGACGCAGTTCGCGCTAATTGGCTAGAGGAACCGCGCTAGTGGCGTTACATGCAGCTTCCGGGCGACGCAGCTCGCGCTAATTGGCGAGACTGTTCGCGCTTAAGGGCGAGTCAGTTCGCACTAGTTCGTGAGAGGAACCGCTCTAGTGGCGTTGCGTGCCGCTTCCGGGTGACGCAACTCGCGCTAGTTGGCGAGAGGAACCGCGCTAGTGGCGTTGCGTGCCGCTTCTGGGCGACGCAGCTCGCGCTAATTGGCGAGACTATTCGCGCTTAAGGGCGAGTCAGTTCGCACTCGTTGGCGAGAGGAACCGCGCTAGTGGTGTTGCAAGCCACTACTAGGCGAGACAGTTCTCGCTAGTTGGCGAGACTGTTCGCGCTAGTTGGCGAGGAGCCTTTGCCCTGTCCGTATAGGTTGGTGGGGTCTGGGGGTGAGCCATAATTTGCGTTTTAGGGTTTCGGCGATTCTATAAACTTTAGACTGGGAAACTTCCAATTTCATCCTCGATCGAGTGGGTGCGAGCGCTCAGCTGTTTGCAACCAGCTTCACTGCCACTACGCGAATCCGTTATTTCAAGGTATGAATTGTCGCTTTCTTTGTCTTTGGATTTGCATGTGGTGGTGTTTTTGTTTTAGGTTATTTGGGGTGTGTGGGATGGTTCACATGTTTGTGATGTTGGTAGGAATTCTTGGGTGAGAGATTTGTTGTCGGCCTGGTTAGGCTTAAGGGGTGGCGGGACAGGTCGTGCTAGTTGGTGAGAGGAACCGCGCTAATGGCGTGGCGGGCCGCTAGGGGGCGAATGGGTTTGTGGCCTTGCATTGCGGGAATGAAGCATAGCATGTTGGAATGACAAAGCACTTCATTGCATTTAGATTTAGCCGCTAGTGGGGGAAGTGTACATTGTTGGAGCCGCTACTGGGCTAAAGCACATAAATAATGAAGTAACGGCTACGACGCCAAGGTTAAAATTGGTTAACTGGGATAGGGATGGAGGTGGCGAGCGTTCCAAGGGTGGGGTAGCACGCGAGCTTGTTTATAGCTTGATGAGCTTGTTTATAGCTTCTGCTTGGCCATTGGTCTGGGGATGTGCTCGGGAGGCATAAAAGATTGATATGCCTTGAGCAAACAAGAATCCCCGGAATGTGTCATTTTCAAACTGAGTTCCGTTGTCAGTAACGATGGCTTGGGGCACTCCAAAGCGACATTACAAATTTCGCCAAAGGAAGTTGATTACTTTTTCAGTGGTGATTGTGGCGAGGGGATCTGCCTCAATCCATTTTATGTTGTAATCCACAATGACAATGGCATACTTGAACTGTCCCGGGGCTGTGGGGGGCTGTCCTATGAAATCGAGTTCCCACTAGCTGAAAGGGACGGGCGAGATGATGACAGAGAGGGGCACTGGGGGATGATATGCAAAATCTGCAAATTTGTGGCATTAAAGGCTTGGACGACCGCCTTGGCATCATGTTCTAGGGTTGGCCAATAATACCCCGTGTGAAGCATTTTGAACATGAGGTTCCGGGTTCCAGCGTGGTTCCCACAAATGCCGTTGTGGAGCGATTTCAGCACTTTGTGCCCTTTTGTCGTGGGTAGGGTACATGACTGGCCCCGGCGATATAGCTTTCCACTTCTGAGCAAGTAAAGGGAGGTTTTGCGGCGTAGCCGCTGTGCTTCATGTTTGTCCTGGGGCAGGGTGCCATCCGAAAGAAAAGCGATGAATGAGTCCATCCATGAGGGCTGCTCCATGGGCTCAAGAGCAAAAATTTCTGAATAGGCTCTTGAGATGCTAGGCTTGTCAAATGTTTCGATGTGCACATCAAGTGGCGTGGACTCGTGAGGAGCCGTGGCGAGTCTCGCTAGGGCGTCGGCCTTGGAGTTTGTTGCTCACGGGATTTGGGTGAGTTTGTATGAGGTGAATTTTGCAGAAGAGCCCCGGGGAGACTTTTATAGGATTCCAAGTTATGCTGGTTGGCCTTCAAGTCCCCTGCCACCTGACTGACTATGAGTTGAGAATCACTTAAGATGTAAAGATGTCGGGCTCCGAGCTCTCGACAAAGTTGAATGCCTACGATAAGAGCTTCGTATTCAGCGATGTTGTTAGAGGCTTTGAATTCAAACTGGAGGGCATACTCATACGAGTGACCCTCTGGGTCCGTGATTATGATTCCTGCTCCGCTGAGTCTGTTGTTAGAGGATCCATCAACTTGGAGCTCCCAGATGGCATCCCCGGAGGGAGCGTCTGGGTGGGGACTGCTATCGGCCAAGGGGATAAATTCAGCAATAAAGTCTGTCGTTGTCTGCCCTTTAATGACCACTCGCGGCTTGTAGTGCAAGTCAAATTCTCCCAGCTCAACCGCCCATTTTACCATGCGGCCTGAGGTTTCAGGTTTCTGCAATATTTGTCGTAAAGGTTGGTAGTGAGTACATGGATTGTGTGGGCTTGGAAATATGGCCTGAGTTTCCTGGCGGCAGTGATGAGGGCGAGAGCAAGTTTCTCTATGTATGGATAGCGAGTCTCTAGATCCGCGAGTCCTCTGCCACAATAGTAAATTGGGAGTTCGTTATCATGGGCATGGCGTGTGAGCGCCACACTGACGGCAGTGGCAGAAACAGCCAAATACAGGTAAAGCACCTCACCGGGGATTGGTTTGGATAGGAGAGGGACAGTGGCAAGGTATGCCCTTATGTTGCTGAATGCGTCATCATGTTCCGGGCCCCAAGTGATATTTTTTTTTATGTTCTGCCTTGAGCAGTTGGAAGAAGGGATTGCACCTGTCTGTGAGGCGGGAAATAAAACGTGACAGGGCTACCAGGCGTCCTGTAAGACATTGGACCTCGCTCCGGGAGGTCGGGGTAGTCATGTCCAGTATGGCTTGGACTTTTTCTGGGTTGTCCTCAATGCCTCTTTCATTGACCATGAAGCCAAGGAATTTGCCGCCTCCCACGGCAAGGATGCACTTTTGAGGGTTGAGACGCATCCTGTGTTCTAGGAGCTTAGTGAATACTCTGTTGAGGTTGGCAATGTGGTCGTCCTCTGTCTTGCTCTTGACCAACATGTCGTCGACATACACTTCCATGACCTCGCCAATTTCATCCTCGAACAGGGCGTTAACTAGCCGTTGATAGGTCGGCCCCGCGTTCTTGAGGCCAAAGGGCATGACTTTGTAACAATACAGTCCCTTGTCGGTGACAAAGGTTGTGTGAGCTTGGTCGGCGGGGTGCATTTTGATTTGGTTGTAGCCCGAGTAGGCATCGAGGAAGCTAAGCATTTTGAAGCCAGCTGTGGAATCAACCAACTGGTCGATTCGTGGCAAGGGGAAGTTGTCCATGGGGCAAGCCTTGTTAAGGTTCGTGTAGTCAACACACATGCGCCACTTGCCGTTAGGCTTAGGGACCATGACGACGTTGGAGACCCATGTCGGGTAAGAAACCTCACGGATGAACTTAATTTCCTTGGGCCGCTGGACCTCGGCTTGGATAGCTCGATACTTGTCTAGGTGGAAGGCACGTCTCTTTTGTTTGACAAGGGGGTGGTCTTGGAGGATGTTGAGTTTGTGGGTGATGATGTCAGGGGAGATCTCAGGCATGTCGGCATAGGACCAAGCGAAGACTGCTTGTTTTTCTTGGAGGAAGGCAATGAGCTTGTGGCGGAGTTCCGAGCCGAGACTTGAGTCAATGCGGACTTTCCTTTCCGGGGCGGTGGGTGACATGGACACCCATTTCGTGTCTTCTGCTGGATTAGGCCGCGGGGCTCTCTTTTTCCCACTCCCTCTGGGTCGTCTCGCGGGTCATCTATAGGCTCCGAGGGGCTGAGAGCCAACATCTCATAGGCTCTGCGCCCCTGCTGGATGGCGTTAAGATGACAATGCTAAATGGCTGCTCGGTCCCCTTGAATTGTCAGGATGCCACCTAGGGTAGGAACTTTCATGAGAAGCATATGACCGGCTATGAAGCACAGCTACCCCCAAAGAATGTCCCGGCCTAAGATAAGATTATAGGACGAGGGGCAATCGACTATGAGGAAGCGGGTTGTAATGGAAGAGCAGCAATGAGTAGTTTCCACCGCCATGGTTAGGCAGTCTGAGCCTAACGGTTGTACTATCTCGCTAGAGAAGCTGACCAGGGAGTCGTGGTTATTGTACAGTTTATTTCGGTCTCACCGGAGTCCTTTGTAACAATTAGAGAACATGACGCTTACGGCGGCCCCTGTGTCCACTAGAGCTCTGTGGACCTGTAATGATCCACCTGCACATTGATTATGAATGGCTCACAGTGGCGGCAATTTATGGTATCCTCACTTCTGTGAAATGTCACTTGATCCCACGTTGATGGGGTGATGGTGACACCGCGTTGGATGTCTAGGATTTCTGAGGGTTTCGTGCATTGCCGTTTTACAGAAGGCTGGCGTGGGGGGAACCGTGGGGCTCCACCATGCAGGGTAAGAACTGGCCATGTACTGCAAAGACGTTAGCGCCTGTGGCAGGAGCACAATATTGGTGGAGTTACCCATTCTGGACCATACTGTCGCTGTGGCTAGTGGAGCTACATAGCGAGAAGAATGCTTTGAGGCAGAGATGGGGGTCGCTCGTGCCTTTATACTTCTCCATTTTGAATGGTTTGGTTCCTTGAGGCTGCTTGTCCATTTGCACTCGAGATGTGAAGGGACTTGGGCCATGTCCATAGCCAGGGAACAAGGGTCACTGGGCCCCGCGACCCTCGATGCCTTCAATCCGCGAAGCCAACTGTGTGATTGTCTAGCGGGTTGGCATGTCAAGAGGTGGGTTAGGGAGGGGGGTTGGCAATGGTTGTAGTGGAGATAGGTTGGGCAGATGGATTAGGCTGATGTGGCAGGGGGATCATTGGGGATTGGAGATGGTTGGGGGGCTGGGAGTGTAAATGAGGGGTGGGCAAGGGGATGAGACACGTATATGATTTGGTTAGGGCGTCCCGGGAGCATGGAACTAGTCTGGCCTTGATTAGGGCGTCCAAGCTGTCGTTGTACACGTGGCGCAGAGCAAAAATTGTTCTTTCTCCAACTTGGCGATGCATACCCGGTACGCTTCAGCTTCTGCCCTCTCTTTCGCTGCTTGCTCGTGGAACGAATGGAAGTCTCGCTTGAGAATTTCAAGAGCTGTGACGGGGTCGGGATGGCTAATAGGGGCTGCACTGCCGGTTTGGGGAGGGATGTGTCGCTAGATTGGAAAAGTTCCTTCTCTACTTGAGTGTCAGGGTTTGCACCATGTTGCCGAGTCAAATGGGAGTTCCACAAGATAGGGGGCCCTCCTTCTAGCGCCAATTGTTTCTACATGTCTCGTCTCGAGGTCCCGAGCCGGGAAGGGGTGGCTAGTCGGGGTGAGGTAGAATCCTTTGATCCTGCACTTGGTACCTACACAAGTAACAGCGTCAGGAAGTCGGGACTTGGGTGGCCCAGTCTTCGACTCTCTGATGCTTAAGTTAGATTTAGGCTACTTGTGATGTACGAGAGAGAGGGAATGAGTTGTGTGTACCTTTTATGGGAGTTTGTACCTGTTTTATAGGCAAAGGTTGGGCACTTTGGCCTCAGTCTCTGATGTGGGACTACGTGTTAACCTTTGTAGTGTCTCTCCTTTTGGGGGTGTTTTGCCGCTAAAGTGATTTTGGCAAGCGGTTTGTTACCGGCTCTTCACTCTTTGGATATCCATGAAGGGCTCACCAGGGCTATCTTGCCTGGAATGATCTTCGGTGACCAAGTAATTGCGCCTTATTCTCGGCTCAGCTAATTATTTTGGCTATGTACTAACACACCCTGAGAGAGTTCGTCCAACAAAAAAAATAGTGATCTCGCCCAAGAGATAAAAAAATCCAGAGAGATTGTGAGTGTTCGACCAAAAAAAAAAACTAGAGACATTGATCTCGAGGGCGGACTCCACGCCCTTCTCTTTGGCGATGAGAGAGAGTTCGTCAAAAAAAAATGGATCTGCCCGCGGACTCCGCTCCCTTCTATTGGGCGAAGAAAGAGAGTTCGTTGAAAAAAAAAAGTGATCTGCCAGCGGACTCAAGGCCCATCTCGCAGGCGGACTCTGTGCGCTTCTCTTGGGCGAAGAGAGAGAGTTCGTCAAAAAAAAAGATCTGCCAGTGGAATCGGGGCCCATCTCGCGGGCGGACTCCTCGCCCATCTCTGGGAATGAAGAGGACAGAACTGTCATTTTACTGTCATTAGTAAACAGTAACTACCTCTGACGCAAAATTGTATATGTTAAAAAATTAAATTAAAAACCTAATGTATACACCGCGCCAAGGCACGAGTATCTTCCTAGTCTATAAGAAATCAACAAAACAATGCAAACAAAATCGAATCCTGCCTTGGGCGGAGCCAGAAAATTATACCGATATTTTTCAAAATTAGAGAAATTAACATTTTATTGTTATATATATATATAGCATATATATAAATATATATTATTTTAGGACTATTATCATACGCAAGGTAAAATAAAATTTCATGAAACTGAACCTTTGCTATATACCGTATTTAGCAAAGGTTTAGTTTCATAAAATTTTACGTACAATAAATAGATTTTAATTTATTAGTTAGGATCTCTAACAAAATAATAATTATTGGTTATTTACGTTTCTATTAGGTAATGCGCATTGTATTAATGTTTTGGTAATTACATATATACCTTGGAAATAAGTAGTGGTATTATTTTATTGGAGTCGTTTTCATTGGTCCGACCCCGAACTAGTCCACCTACAGCATGTAAGCCAACATCAAGCTGAGCCACAAAATGTTGTGTTTTGGACATGATCCTCAACAGGGGGTAAAGAGGTACTTAGCGGTACTAAAAGTAAATAAAGGTGAGGATGCGGGCGTGTCACCTCGCAGACAAGGAAAAAGAGTGGGGTGCGTCAGGTTTTGACTTCTTAATCAAGCGAAGGGATTCAAGTGCCACCTTGCAGACGAAGAATTACGAGCACTATGATTCTATACTTACGGTGTGTCACGAGCAGAGAAACCAATAGGGATAAGGAGTGATCGGAGTAGAGTCTAAAAGGACTCTGAGAACTAAGGCGGCAGTGCGCTTAGGGTTAGGGTTTCGAGAGGCTCAAAGGTATCAACTAGGTTGAAAGTTTGTATTGTATTGTTGTATTTGTTTAGAGAGAGAGCTGTTAGGGTTGTCGAGCCCCCTTATATAAAGGCTCACCTTTTGCCAAAAGTAATTACTTTCCATGTCGGACTCTGAAACCGAATACCACAAGGATACTGCTTCATCCACGGAACCAACCATCTGCGTGACACGTGTCCATTTCGCACAACACACTTCGCATAGGTCACTGCCCCCGCGTTGCTCAACGGTAGAGTCTATGCGAACTCAAATTAGGAACGTCTTTACCCCGCGGGGTGTCACAATCCTTATGGAAACCTATCTAACGCGGGCCGTGGACTCAAACCATCCCGCGAACTCCTGAAGCTTGCTTCCATCTCGCGTGCCCCTGAAGCTCGAGAGCTTTAAAAAGGTTTTTTTTATTAGAAGGGCCACATGAATTGGCCAAAAGCATGTCAAAAACTTATAAGAGTCTTCAACGATAAATGTGGTGCATGCGGACTCCGCTTGTTGCTTCTTCGCGAAGTCTCCCACGCAAGCCAGTTCGCCTAAATGTACTTCGCCTCGCCTAGATATATTCCACTCCTACGCAAAGTGTCACCTCGCCTGGCCTAAGTGAAGTCTATTTCTATAATTCCACGCGAAGTCCTTTCTGCATACGAATTCTGACATCCAGCTCGCATGATCTCACTGGCGGGCCATCACTTGTAAACCCAAAGAATTTGGGCTCGCTGGTATGACGTGGACCAAGAATGTAACTAATATTCACTTGGACATTTTACCGCCCAGTAAAGTATTACTTTGGATGTAAACATAATATACAGACTTGGATCAAAATGCTCATTGGCTCAAACATTGCCCCTAGGCCTTGAGCTTTGGATTGTCTAAGCGAAAAAGCCTTATTGAACAAGTCACAATAATTCGAAATTTGGAAGATGCTGATGTTTTGGCGTCATCGCGACATTCATCTCGCTAAGGAGGACCAAAGTTTTGAGGTGCGTACTCCCCACCACCTCGCGAGATAGATTGGATTTGTCCAAAGGGTTCCTTACTTAGTGCATAGCGAGCAGGTATATATCCTAACACAAGATGGTGAAGCGAACCGAGTCATCTCGCCAGTGAACATAAGATTGGCGAAGCGAAACAAGTCACTCCGCTGTTGAACATTTGATTGGTGAGGCGAACCATTGGGAGACACGCATCGTACCAAGCTTGACACTCCGCGCGTACAGGCTGTAGAGGAAACTCAAGAGGCTCTGGTCTTGCTCCACTTTGCTTTTTATGTTGTTACAAGTATGAACCTTTTCACTACGCAACAAAAATTGTTACGATTCAAAACCAGTCTTCCATTGAGATTGGGTAAAGGTCTCTACGTGACTGTTTTCTTGGAAAGCAAGAAGTCACTATAGATTCACGCATTCACCTTATCTCTAAGGCCCATATCTCATAGCAAAGCTCCGCATGCAGGACACATGTCAAAGGGAGTCAGTCCCTTCTTTCTATAAGAGAATCCGCTGGCCGGGTTTGGAACATCGATCAAGTCTTTCTGCCCCCTCGCCATGGATCCTTCTTCCCTTCTGTTCATCCTTCTGTCCCTGCTTAATGCGAAACCACAATTTCTCATGCTCGTCGTTTGCTCTGATGAGTTTCGAAATCTACTCTTAGGTCGAGGGTGCATTTCAAAATCCACTCTTAGGCCAAACCTTCGCTTGAAAGGACAAATGATCTGCGCACCTTCTGCCTTGTGCCTGCTGTTCTGTCCACGCGTGAGGTTTCGGAGGCCCTTTGTCCATTCGTGCTTCGGGAGCTTGCAAATGTCCTTGAAGCACCCCCCCCCGAAACTTGGGCGGTAGCATGAGGGACCCTGTTCCAGTTAACCTCTAGCCTCCTGGTGCTTTGTTCTGGGCTTAATCGCTGTTTTGGCCAAGCTTCCGTCAATCTGAAAGCTCAAGGTGCTTCTAATATCCCAAATATATGCCTTTAAGCGTAGGGTAGCCAGAGTTCACTATAAGCATGTTTTGCTTTAGCCGCAAAGCCGCTTATGAAACCTGTATCAAAGTATAAGAAGGAAAAAATATGTGATGTTATTATTTAGGGCCTCTAGAATTGGCCACAATCTTGTACTTGTCTTTTGTTTAGACTTCGCACGTTTTCATAGAAAATAAAGAGAGAAATGAGAACATTAGCATAACTAATTTGCATGTAAAACTTTATTTAGGACCTCTGGAATAGGCCTCATTCTTGTATTGTTCTGTTGGTTAGACTTCGCACGTTTACAAAGAAATGATCTAATTACATGCTTCTCTCTCGGGTTGCCCCCTAGAGTGAGCCGGTGGAGCGCTAGCACGAGGGCGTGGAGCACTATTAACATTGGTCGCGGGTTCAGGAGGAGGCGGAGGATCCGCCCGCTTCCAAACATCAGTGATATGGCGCTTTAAGAAACGACTATTAATAGGATTGCGGTGGATCGTGCGGTCAAGGTCGTGCAAGTGGTATGCCCCTTAGGTAATATGCGATGAATGATAAATGGTCCTTCCCACCGAGGGGACCACTTTCCCCGGCCCTAGGTTTTCTACCCAAGTGGGAGCACGGTGCGCCACACTGTTTGGCCTTCAGCATAACTCTGTCTGCGGGTAACTCTACCATAGGACCGCGCAACGCGCTGCTTCTCGAGGATGAGATTGTTGAAAGCAATGATACGGTGTTCATCGAGATCTTCAAGCTCCTACCACATGGCCTAAATGTAACCGTCACCAAGTAATTGGTGTTGTTCCTGGACGCGAAGCGAGGCGACGTGAATCTCGAGGGGTAGGACGGCGTCATGACCAAACATAAAAGCATATGGGGTGGTATCTGTCGGACTACGCTTGGAGGTGCGGTAGGCCCACAAAGTATGGCAAAGCTTTAAATTCCAGACGTGGGGGTTCAATTCTAGCATCTTGCGTAAGATACTAAGGATAACTTTATTGCTCGCCTCCGCCTGACCATTGGATTGTGCATAATTGGGGGACGAATGCAGGAGCTTGATACCACAGCTGATGAGGAACGTAACCACATAATCGGCTATGAAAGCTTCCCCCCGGTCCGTTATGATGCACTCCGGAAGACCAAAGCGGGAGATAATGTTACCGAAGATGAAGTTACGGATTGAGGTCGCCGAGGCGACTTTGAGTGGTTCGGCCTCAACCCACTTGGTAAAGAAATCGGTGGCCTCGATGATGAACTTGTGCTGCTCGAAGGAATGGGGGTAAATAATGCCAATGAAGTCTATCGTCCATCCTCGACCTGGCCATGGTTTAATAATCGGTTGGAAAAGAATGTTGGGGATGTGTTGCACTGGTCCGTGAGCCTGGAAATCCTGACAACCTTTGGCGAAAACGGTACAGTTGTAAACACGGAAAATCTGTGACAAATAACAGAAAGACACATGTATGAAGATTAATATAATTTTATCAATATGAATGCGGGTTACAAATCTTTGTGAATTCCTCTGATTCTATCTCCGAATATAGATTTGACTCAAGGGTGACAAACACTTGTTCTTGAGACGTGAAGGGGTCACGCGAGTTTATCACGCGACGAGTATTTGGTATTTAGATTTGGTGAAGAACTGGCTATTTGGCAGCTTGATAGTTATTTGAGGGGCTTTGACAACTTCCAAACTTGAGGTTGATGAAGAATCGGTTATTTGGCAGCTTGATGATTCTTCAAGGGTTTTGGGAGAATTCCGGGCTCGCGAGAGTAATTTTTCTCTCTCTCTGGTTCGCTGCCCTCTCCTCTTGGTATAAGAGGGGATATTTATAGTGTTAACATACCTTCATTTTTGGCAAGTAATGAAGATTCTGAATCAATGATATTTCCTTAATCAGTGATAATCAAATCAGTGAATCTTGACTAATTTATTTACTTGCCAATCTTAACATAATCAAATCAATCAATCAAATCTTAATTGATTGATTTAACTACGCTCAATAAGGTATAATTGATTTGGATTGAATATCCTGCTTTGACCCAGATCCTCAGTAAGGGGTGGGCCATCTCGCGGAAACGGAAGGAAGGTGCGTGGATTCTTAGCTTCCAAGCAAGCAGGGAGCTAGTTCCGGTGCCACCTCGCGGACAAGGAACTTACAACTCAAACAAAACGTACATCTCCGCATGTCACACCTTAGTTCTTAAGTTATTTTACGGTTATTTATCTTTGGTATTACTTTGGTCTTTTACCGTGATGAGTAACCGTTTATCCTTAAGGACCCTAGGGTTGACATTTTGTAGGAAAATTATTCTGAGAAAACTTCATGAAAGTTGTAGAGGACATTAATATGAATTTGTAGACATGATATACGTTAAAATCGGAGTTAGCATGAAAAAGTTATTAATTAAAAGAGTAATTTTTTGAGATGGAAAAAGGGGGTAAATATTTAGTGGGTATAATTTTTGGGGTTTAAGTTGTTGGACCGGGTGTGGGCAGCCCAACCCCCCCCCCCCCCTTTTCTCTTTCCCTCTCTCTCCCGTGAGCTCTTCCCGACCCGCCGGCTTCACCACCTTCGTCTGCCGCCATCCAACCACCACCGACCGCCGGACCGGCCCCGTTCGGACCCCCGCCACCTCCTCTCTCTTCTTGGGCCAGTGACCGGCCGTGTAACGCCGTTGTTCGAGAGAAAACCTACCGGAGACGCCGGATAGCCATTCGCCGGAGTTCCCTCCTCCGGCCACCATAGGTAGGAATTTTTGGCTCATCTTGTAGCCTTCATCAAGGTGAGTAATCCCTCAAAAGGAATTGGCTAAATTCGATCTCGTTAGGGTGAATTGTATAATTGAAAGTTCTAGGGCTTTATTTGGATTTTAATTCGATTATCCTAGTTAGGCTTAGAATTGGACTTTGTGCTAGTTAAAGAAGTTGGTGTGCGGTTCAGAGGTGTGTTGTGCTGAAATTCGAGGACCATTGAAGGTCGCCAGTGTACGGCTGCCGGCGGAGCAGGCGGCGGTGGCGCCTTTTTTCATGTTTTCGGGCTTGTTATAATGAGAGGAGTTAATAAAGTATAGTTTGGAATTTTTTGAGGAGTTTTGATAAGGTTTGAGATTTTTTTTGGTTAAGGAATTAGGCGGTGTTTAGATTGGAATATCGAGAATTGGGTTAGCTGCTTTTAAATTCTTCTAAAGTTAAATTTTGGTTATCGGTGATGATGGTGAATTTTGAGTCTTAGTGGATTAAAGATGGAAATTGGGCAAGGAAGAAGATTAATGTTAAGCCCTTAAATTTTTAGGTTATTTATTGAAGTTTTAATGTTGCATGAGAATTAATATTAATTATTGTTCCGGACGTGAGGATGATCGTGTTGGGAGACCTCGGTTCGACGGCATGCATAATCATATACTGAGAGTTGACCTTTGATTTGAATGTCATGCATGCACTAGAGTTTATTTAGTTTTTAAAGGCATATTGGAAATTTAATATTTTCTTGGAGTAATGAGTTCCATTCATTTTTCGAGAACTCTCTTGAGCATTTTATTTGACATGTGGGACATGTCAAATGATTTATTTTATTACGCAATATTTTCAAGTACAGTTGAGAACTGTACTAACTTCAATGGATTTAAATACTGTCGGTTTTATTTTGATGATTTTAGGATTTATAAATGTTTACCGAAAATGGGATTTTCAGTAATTCTCCATCATAATTTAATGATTTTGACTTGGAGATATTATTATTTATGATTTATATTTGATATTGAAATCTCGCTTATAGTTATAAATTGAGAGTATTTTGACGTGTGAGACACGTCATTTAGTTTTAATACAATTTCTTACGATGATTTTCAAGTACGGTTGGGAACCGTACCATTCGAATGATCTTGGGGAAGATCAGTGGATTTAAGTGTTTTCGTATGTTTTTAGTCACCATAATATATGGTCGATTATATTGATTATTGTTAACTAGCCATTATTTAGCGGTCCTTATCATATGTGAGTAGAGCACTTAGCATGGGACGTTATTATAGTCTTACCGGCGGTCCTCATCATATGAGAGTAGAGCGCTTAGCGTGGGACGCTATTATCGCCTGGGAGGCAACCAATCGGTGTATATATATATATATATATATTGTTAACTAGCCATTATATAGCGGTCCTCATCATATGTGAGTAGAGCGTTTAGCGTAGGACGCTATTATAGTCTTACCAGCGATCCTCATCATATGAGAGTTGAGCGCTTAGCGTGGGACGCTATTCTAGCCTGGGAGGCACCGACCCGAGCCTGGCAGGCTCCTTTTTACATGGTGATAACTCTTC
Source organism: Fragaria x ananassa (assembly GCA_034370585.1). NCBI lineage: Eukaryota > Viridiplantae > Streptophyta > Magnoliopsida > Rosales > Rosaceae > Fragaria > Fragaria x ananassa. The sequence goes on along the minus strand of CP139750.1, from coordinate 8,594,960 downwards.
TCTTTATTTTAATCTTCTCAGTTACGTATTTGATTAACCAGCGGGGGCTGGTTTATCTCTTTTGACGAGATTACCGTATTTGATTAACCAGCGGGGCTGGTTTGTCCATTTTTATGAGATACTAGATTTAAAGTTAAATGTTTATCAAAGTTGCGTGCATCAAGGTTTTAAAGTTTAAATGTGAGAAAGTATTAAAAATTACGTTTTGTTAAATTAATTAATTTATTTTTGTCCACTCACTCTAACGTTTTTAAATTACTTTCCCCAGTGCCCTTTGGTTTTAAATGCCCAGTGTGCAGGCTAAGTATAGATGAGGTCGAGCGTACATGGAGTCGAGGCGTAGTTCAATAGTCAGAGGCTGCTTCCGCTTCAACTTTATTCATGATTATTCTTTCCTTATTAGATACGCTATGATAATCAGATAGTGATTTAATGTTGTCCTTGTTGTTTGGTTTAGAAGTGTCAAGTTGGATTTGCAAGTAAGGGTTGTCCATTTTCAAGGAAGGTTTAGCCGAATTTTCAGTAAATTTTCCTTTGAGGTGGACCCCGTAGGATTTACCACGGGTTTCAGGATGAAATCCGGGGTGGATCCTGACACTGCATACATGCGAACTCTGCTGTCTAGCTTCTTTACAAAGTCTCCTACGCGGAGCCATCTCGTCTCGCCTTCATGTACTTCTACGCAGAGTCATCTCGCTTCGCCTTTATGTACATCTACGCACGTGAAGTCATTTCGCTTCGCCTTTATGTACATCTACACGCGCGAAGTCACTTCGCCTCGCCTTTATATAGATCTACGCGCGTGAAGTCATTTTGCTTCGCCTTCATGTAAATATACGCGCGCGAAGTCATTTCGCCTCTTCTTCTTGTAAATCTACATGCGCGAAGTCATTTCGCTTTGCCTTTATGTACATCTACGTGCGTGAAGTCATTTCGCTTCGCATTCATATAAATATACGCGCGCAAAGTCATTTCTCCTCGCCTTCATGTAAATCTACGTGAAGTCCGTTTCTTGATTCCATGCGAAGTTCTTTTCGCATGCGAACTCGACCACTTTAGCTCGCCTGACCTCTGGCGCGCCATCACTTATAAACCCAATTATCTTGGGCATGTCTAACTTCTTTTAATTAATTTAATTTAATCGATATCTGATCATCGATTGACACTTGATAATTGATTTTAATCGGGATTTATGGTTTTGTTGTCGGCCGACCATTCCAACGTTGCCACATGTCATTTCTGATTGCTTTCCAACTTTGTCGACTCATGAGCCACGTATGCAATTTGTCCGGTCTACATGTTGCTTGAATTATTTAACGATTATTATTATCGTTAAATTTTATATGTCTACAACAGTCCCTGAGAATGGTAGGCCAGTAATAGTCGTGGCGACGGACTACCCAACGCATTTTGGGCCCTGTCTAGTGCGAACCACAAACCCCACAATGAACCTCATGCATAAGTTGCATAGCCTCATTCTTGTACACACAGTGGAAGTTATTACTGTCTTCGCCACACCGGCAAAGCTCACCATTGCGGACACGAAGTTGAGGTCGAGAAACCTCATTTGCCGTGAATGAGTGGCGTCATGAGGGTTCTTGAGGTAGGAAATGAATGGTAGCCGCCAATCCTCGTCGATAGGGTCTAAGGCCGCGACGTCAAGAGAGACTGCCTCATATTGCTCCTAGCAATAAAAGAAGGAAGAGTGTGTCGTTCGACCTTGAGTAGTCGTTCGCGCACTCCGTCTCGCAAGCTAAGGCCGGAGGCAATTTGGGCGACCTCATTCACCGCGAAGTTGAACTCGCGCGGAATGTGCTCGATGTGAACGTCATCAAACTGGTCTAATACGTCAAACGCTTTGCGCAAGTAGGGCTTGATGGACGAACTCAAACATTTAAACTTCACCACCAACTGGTTGACGACCAATAAGGTGTCGCCGAAGACTTGAACTTCGCAGACTCCTAAGTCCAGCAAAATTTCCAGTCCGATGATGAGCGCCTAGTATTCCACCTGATTATTTGTACATTTAAAATCCAGCTGGAACGAGTAAAAAAATTGGTCTCCTTCCAGGGTTCTCGATGGCGATTCTAGCACATGCAGCGAGTTCAGTACGTGATCCATCAAAGTAGAGAGTCCATGGGGTGAGTGAAACAACGGCGAACTCCAACTAGCGGAACGCTGTTAGTTCGGTTAATGGGTGATGAGCGAGAAAGTCCGCTATGGCCTGTCCTTTTACTGCTTTTTATGGGACATACTGTAAAGAGAACTCAGACAAAGTCAATATCCATTTGCATATGTGTCCCCGTATTATTGGGCGGGAAGGCATGTATTTGACGAGATCGGACTGAGCGATCACCACCGTGGTAAAGGCTAACATATAGTGGCGAAGCTTGCAACCTGCAAAGAATAAGGCGAGACACAACTTCTCCATTGGAGAGTAGCGCGTCTCGCAATCAATTAACACCCTACTAATGTAATAAACAGTGTGTTCCACCCCGTTCTCGTCGTCTTGTGCCAAGAGTCCGCCAATGGACAGATCAGCAGCGGTGATGTAGAGCTTAAGCAGAATGCCAAGGCGAGGTGGAACCAAAATCGTAGGGTTCGTAAGGTAGTCCTTGATACGATCGAAGGCTTCTTGGTGTTGTGGCTCCCATACGAACTCGGTTGCCCATGAAGCTTGAGGAGGGGTTAAAAGGGCTGAACCTTCCCTGTCGCTTTTGAAATGAAACGGCGGAGGAAGTTGAGTCACCCGATCAGTTGTTGGAATTCCTTCTTAGTTGTAAGAGGCGAGGCGTTTATTACCGCCTGCGCCTTGTCTTTTTGGATCTCGATACCCCTTTGGTGGATCAGAAATTCTAGGATGTCACCTGCCTCTGTGAAGAACACACATTTGGTGGGGTTCATCTTCAAGTTATGTCGTCGCATCCGCGTGAAAACCTGTCGAAGGTCTTCAACGTGTGTCGCCTGCGTTTTAGTTTAAACCACCATGTCATTAATATAAACCTCAATCAACTTCCCCAGGATATCATGAAAGCTAAGGTTCATGGCGCGCTGATACGTTGCCCCCGCGTTCTTGAGCCCGAAAGGCATGACAACATACTCAAACACACATGCAAACCCTGGGCAGCGGAAGGCGGTCTTGTGACGATCTTCTTCAGCAACAGGAATCTGGTGGTATCCGGCGGTTCCGTCCATAAAGGATAGCACTTCATGCCCCGTAACTGCATCAATGAGGAGGTCGGCGACAAGCATGGGGTATATATCCTTGGACGTTGCGTTGTTGAGGTCCCGGTAGTCAACACATACGTGGATTTTACCGTTCTTCTTGCGGACGGGAACCACATTGGATAGTCATTCGTTGTACTTGGCCACGTGAATGATACCCGATCAGTGCATGTTCTCAATCTCTTCCTTGACTACGATCTGGGTCTCAGTTCGCATGAATCGGCTATCCTGGCGGACTGGACGTCGGCCTGGATAAGTGGGCAGCCGGTGATAAACTAAGTCCGGAGACAAACCAGGCATGTCTTCGTACTTCTCGGCAAAGCAATCCCTATACTCATGTAATAGGGTAAGAAGGTCTTCCTTTTCTTTTCCTGCCAGCTTAGCACTAATGGAGAGAAGTAAGGGCTTCTTTGCAGTCCCTACGTCAACTTGTGAAATGGGGTTGCGGACTTGAGGTGGTGTATCGTCCAAGGCAGCGGGAGCTAACTAAATAACTTCCTCCTTGGTATCGGTATAATCCACTATTTCATCTACGTGTTCCATAATCGCAACCTTGTTGTAGGCTTCGTGTTCCACCTAATATGAGAGGAGTCTCTCACACAAGGACTCGCCAGCCTCGCGTGCCTCTTCTGAGGAGGCACTATCCATCAGAGGGTTGTAGGGGATCCATGATGGTGTGATGACTTTGTAAGTCGCCCCTCGCCTGGGTGAGTCCCCATCACGTTAAATTGGAGGCCGTGACCCCATAGGGGTGGCCTTTGGAATCAACACCTTGGACGTCCAATGAGCCCAAGTCAGTATTGTAATAGCAGGCGTCATTGAAGTTGGCAAAGATGGAGAAAGGACACAGGTCCGCTTTGATGAGGACTGCCTCGCGTTTCTCAGTATCCCAGATCATGAGTTCTTGGTGCATAGAGGAAGGCACACAGAAAATTCTATGGATCTAGTCGCGGCCTAGTATCATACTGTAGGATGAAGCGCATTCGGCGACAAAGAAGGTATAGACCCGTGATGTCAGTCCCACCTTGACCAGTAAAAATAACAAGCCTAGAGTTCTGGAGACTTGACCCGTGAAGTTCTTGACTGTCAGGGATATGGTTTGAATCATTGAGTGTGGGATACCAAGGAGTCCCATGGTACGGGTTGTAATGACATTCATCGCAGCTCCGGTATCAACCATGACTTTGTTAAACATGATCCCTTCAACTTCAGCCATAAGGTATAATGGCCTCATGTGAGTGGCCATGGCTAGGGTTGGTGTGGAGAAGGTCAGAGTCTGCATGCATGTGACGCTGCTCATAGCTTCCAATTGTGGAGCGTCCTCAAGTTCCTCCATGACTGGACCCATCTCGCTGCTACAAGGCGAGGACATGTCGCAGACATTTTGTTATTGTCTGGGATATCTGTTACGTTGCATGTTATGTTTGGCGGGACATCATATCTTTCATATATGAAAAACACCATCCTGACTTGAAAAGAGAATTGCTCGTGGATTAGGATCAGTGGAGTTTCAATGATCCCATGTTCTCCTTCGAGCACAACGAATGCGCTCTCCGCTGGGCTGACCTCTTCATCCTCAGGCCATGTAGAGACTTCAAGCATATTGCAGATGAATGATTCCCCCAGCTCTTCTGTTTGGTCTTCTTCTAAATCAATGCGAGGCTCGGAATGAGCCTCGTCGTTCAGCGAATTCTCTCAGAAACGCTGGGCCATCAGCTCCGCAAAGTTAGGGCTGGAGGTAGTACTTTCAGCACATGGTGATGCGTTAGTCTCCATCCACCGTGGTTGCCACATGAGTTTAGTTGAGGGTTGTTTGTCCTCAGTTGGCTGCTTATCCACGGCTAGAGGAACCTTAGCATTGTCATTTTCCCTCGACGGAGGAAGGGCTGCGATTCGAGGTTCCTTCTTAGCCTCCGACTTTGGGTAACGTTGTGGCCAGGGCCGATATGGTCGTGGTAGTTCCTTCCTTGCCTCGGGGTCCTGGCGAGGAGCATCCCGGGGTCGTGATGGCCGAGGCGGTTCGCGCCTTGGCTCGGGCTCCAAGGTCGTAAATAGTCTTCGCCTTGCTAGAGGGGGTTGTTCCCTCCTTCGTTCAGCCTCCGGCGATTACCGGCGCCTTGGTTGAGGAAGCGGTTCCCTTCTTATGTCAGTCTCCGGGGAGGGCCTGCGCCGGGAAGGTTGTGGATCCCTTCTTCTTTCCGGCTTCGGAGATGGCCTATACCTGGAAAGTTACGGATCCTATCTTGGTGGTATGGCGAGGCGACAAAAGACGTTTGCCTTTGGAGCAGGATCATCTGCTACTCGTGCACACACCCTTGGAGGCGTTACAGGTGTCCTTTGGAGTATTGCGCGAAGGCCTTCTGCTTCTCTCCACATCCGCTCAGGTGTCTGTGTGAGCTCATTGACTGCTCGTAAGGCACACAGGATGCTGCCATACTTCTTCTGTAGCTTCCGCTTCTTGGATCTGGTGATGGTAACTGGCCTGCCTTCTTGCTGCATGTACCATATCTCCTCCTTGATCGCTGATTTGGATGTCGGGGAATGTAGGGGTCGGTCAAGATACCTTAACGAGGGCTTGAAGCCTCGTTTTCCTGATACCCGCTACTGGAGTCGGATATGTCCATCTCGCTTGAGGCTGGAGACGAAGGTACTTCTTCCGTCCAATGTGATAGGACAAACGTCTCGAGGCATTTTATCCTCTGTTTCAGCTCTTCTTGAGTTCTGGGGCTCACGAGTTGGTAGTTTTCAGCGGGGGACGATGTATCATCCAGCATGATAGCTTTGCCCTTATTTTTCCTTCAAGGGCGATCGGGCTGCAGTCTGGTGACTAACTGCCTTGCCTGTTCATGGTTTCCACTTTGGTTTGCCAACACGGTATAGTCATTCGCCGATCTCTTGCGGTTTCACATTTGGAGATATGTCTAATGTTATCGCGCGCTGACCAATGCGAGGCCAAGCGACATCAGCAATCGCAGTCATGAAACTGCCTTTCTTCTCAAAGCAAATGTAATTAAGGTCGAGCCAGTCCTGGACTTGCTCTCAAAGCTGGTAGCAATCGCGAGTTCTGTTTCCCCAGCTATCATGGACCTTGCAGTATACGTGGCCTTCCTTATATTCGACGTAAGGTAAGGCCCTCGCCACTGTGACGAGTCTGTTATCAATAAGGTCGTCTAAAACCTCGTGTGCGAGGTTAATGTTGTAGGTATACTGGCGAGATGGCTGAAATGCATCGTCATTGCCTTCCTCGCGGTCTCTCTTAAGTGCCCGGCGTGGGTTTTCATCCACCGGGTATGCAAACAAGTCTAAAGTGATTCTCTGTTGGCCTAGCTTCGACACCCGGCGACGGTTATTGTCTTCTGGTTGGTCGGCCCATTTCGCTTCGACCATGCCAACCACTGGCGGAAAAGGGTCTACATCCACCAGCGAGGTTGTGCTCCCCGGCGTCTTCAGTTTCAGGGCGCCAGAGTTTAGCCAAGTCTGTAGTTAGTCTCAGAGCTTGACACAATCTTTGGTGTCGTGATTATAGACGTTGTGGAAGGTACAGTACTTCTTGTCCTTCAGCTCCTCCTTGGATGGGATCTTGTGATCCAAGCACACGTACTTCACCTCTATCAAATCATTAAAGACCAGATGGGCGTTTTTTGCATCATACGTGTAGGACTCGTATTCGGGATTGGTCCATGCAAAATACCGGATGGTGATTGGCTCGCAGGTCATTTTAAGATTCTTCAGTTTATGAGCCAATGGTTTCCCAATCAATTCTACTACTCCGACATCATCATAATCTGGTGCGGCCTTAGTTTCCTCCTGCCTCTAATAGTAAGGATCAAACATGGGGGTTTGGAGGCTTAGTGCCCCCACTGTCATGTTTCTCCGTGGCATGTATGTCCCTTTAGAGGAATTCGCTTTCTCATCCATTTCATTGAGGATGAGTTTGTAGCTTCCGACCTTGTTAATTATATCGCCCATGGATGTGAAGCACTCCCTATGGTGCTTTAGCCGCTAGCGATGCTCGAGACCTCTAATAGCCAACTTGATGGCTTCCTGCTTGGGCAGCAGGTAATCACACTTGGCTTGCTGGATCTTGAAGCGTTGAAGGAATGAAACTCCAGACTCCATGCTTTGCTGGCTCATTTGGGTGAGGGAATCGAGGTCAACCTCTGGCTCGATGGTGCCATAAGCCTCCCGGAACAGTCTCTCCATCGTAGGCTAGTCCGCAATTGATCCAGGCTTTAACCTAGAGTACTAGCTGAAAGCAGCTCCGGGCAGAGAAGTCCCAAAGAGTTTGAGTTTGAGAATATCGTTATTCCCATATTGGCCACATTGGACTTTGAAGCGGGCCATATGGGTTGCTTCATCTTCCTTTGTCTCCCTTGAGAAAGTCGTGGAGATAATGTTCTTAAACCCGTCAGGGAAAGGGTACTGCGCCACACTATCAGGGTAGGGGTCGCGGTATTGCAAGTCAGCATCACATTTTTCGGTCTGCTCTTTGACTATAGTGGAGATAAGTTGGCCCCAGTTGGCTGCCACCACAGGTGTGGATTCTACTCCCTCCTCATGGTTTAGCCATGCAGAGAAACTGGCTACCTGTCCAACATTCTTGGGAGCTGGGCTAGAATGGGCTATAACCGGGTCATCTGGTGTCCCGGCTCCCTGGTGCGGAGAACCATTAATCCCTCTAAATGCAACAACAAAGTTACGCGAGGGCGGTGTCTTTGAAGTTCCAGCCCCTAACGCGAACTGTGGGGTCTTTTGAGCCCCAACTTTAGGATTAGCCCTAGCGCGCTCATTAGGCGGAATATAGTTTGATGTCCCCTCGTTTGCGCTCGCGCCGGTGAGGTCAAGGGCATGACTCTTTGGTGCTTGAGACGTCATCCTGTCTTCCACCTCTAGGATTATCAAGCTCAACCTATTATTTTTTTTCTTTGAACTCCTTGAGTTTTTCTAGGTTGTTCTTGTTTCCAAAGAAAGATGCGCTTTGCTGGTCATGAAACTTGGTATCATGTTCGTCCAAGCGACGAGTTTGCTTGTTCACTGTCGCGCGAGTGAGCAACAAGGTCTCATCGGTCCGCTTCATGGTCTCCGCGTTTTGATCCAGATCCTTTTGGATCCGTTGGAGGGAACCGTTGACCAAACCCTTGTCTTCTCTTACTTCGCTTGCAAACTAGTTGAAGTCCTCGGTGAGTATGGCGAGGTTGTGCTGATCTGCTTCCCAAAGGATCTTGTCCCTTTTAGCTTGTTCAGCAAGATCGGTGACGCTATGTTGGGTAGCAGTGGCCTCGAGTCGGCCCTTAAGTTCCTCGAACATCTAGAGGATTCGCTCCATAGGCGGAGCAGCTCTTGGGTGTTGGGTTGGCTGTGAGCCTACCATTATCGTCTCGCTGAAATCTGGGTTACCAAACTGAGCAAGAACCTGTTCCGTGGTGAGAGATCGACAAGCCGCATTATTATGGGGCTTATACCGTGGTGATCTGTGCTTGAGACAAGAAATCTGAGGTTTCATGTATGATGATTCTCTTAGATTCCCTATGGTGAATCGCTTGTACTCCCCGTCCCACTAGGCGTGCCAATGTTTTGGCCACGATCCTTAGCAGGGGGTAGAGATGTACTTAGCGGTACCAAAAGTAAATAAAGGTGCGGATGCGGGCGTGCCATCTCACGGACAAGAAAAAAGAGTGGGGTGCATCTGGTTTTAACTTCTTAATCAAGCAGAGAGATTCGATACTCAGGGTGTGTCGTTAGCAGAGCAACCAATAGGGATCAGGAGTGATCGGAGTAGAGTCCAAAAGGGCTATGAGAACTAAGGCGGCGGCGCGCTTAGGGTTAGGGTTTCGTGAGGCTCGAAGGGATCAACTAGGTTGAAAGTTTTTATTGTATTGTTGTATTTGTGTAGAGAGAGAGCTGTTAGGGTTGTCAAGCCCCCTTATATAGTGGCTCACCTTTTGCCAAAAGTAATTACTTTCCAAGTCAGACTTTGAAACTGAATACCATAAGGATACTGCTTCATCCACGGAACCAACCATCTATGTGACGCGTGTCCATTTCGCACAACACACTTCACATAGATCACTGCCCTCGCGCTGCTCAACTGTAGAGTCTATGCGAACTCAAATTAGGAACGTCTTTACCCTGCGGGGTGTCACAGTCCTTGTGGAAACCTATCTCGTGCGGGCCGCGGACTCAAACCATCCCGCGAACTCCTGAAGCTCACTTCCATCTCGCGCCCCCTGAAGCTTGCGAGCTTTAAAAAGGTTTTTTTATTAGAAGGGCCACAGGAATTGGCCCAAAGCATGTCAAAGACTTATAAGAGTCTTCAACGATAAATGTGGTGCATGCGGACTCCGCCTGTTGCTTCTTCATGAAGTCTCCCACGCGAGCTAGTTCGCCTAAATGTAGTTCGCCTCGCCTAGATGTATTCCACTCCTACGCGAAGTGTCACCTCGCCTGGCCTAAGCGAAGTCTATTTCTGTAATTCCATGCGAAGTCCTTTCCGCATACGAATTATGCCATCCAGCTCGCATGATCTCACTAGCGGGCCATCACTTGTAAACCCAAAGAATTTGGGCTCGCCGGTATCACGTGGACCAAGAATGTAACTAATATTCACTTGGACATTTTACCGCCCTGTAAAGTATTACTTTGGATGAAAACATAATATGCAGAATTGGACCAAAATGCCCACTGGCTCAAACAGGTTGGACTGAGTTTAACTGCAAGGGCAAAGTAGTCACTTTGTTGGTAGGGTAGATGCACAAACGAGGCGAGAGTTTTGAACAATATCAAATCGAAACAGCAGCACTAGTGAGAGGCGAGAGAAAAGAGTAGACGCAAAGATGAGGGTTTACAACCATAGTATCATATCGAAACAGAATTGAGTGACAGGAAAACGAGAGCTCCTCAACCCACTTTGTTCCTAGATACCTGCAGTCTCCCACCGCCTTCGTTCATACTTTTTCCAAGATGAGAAAGAATGAGGAAGACATAAGACGAGCTGCCCCTAGGTGTTGAAAACAGCCCAAAATCCTCCTCCAATTCGACTACTAACCCTCTCCAAACCAAGGACATGGGTCTAGGTATCTTTAGGGGCCAATGGGTTATGGGCTTCTTATGCCCATGGGATTGGGCCTCAGAATCACAGGGCCTGGGCCTTGTGCACTCTTGAGGTAACTATGATACCTGGTTTTTTACTTACTATTGCTAGTTTATCTGGGTTCCATGTTTATGGGCTCATATCACCCTTGTAGTGCATTTTCATCCCTTTGTGGATTATACTGGCTTGGTCTAGAGCGGGAGGACTCGGTTCCTCATACCGATGTCAATCGATCTCAATTTTTGCCAAATATTTGGTTACCTTACACCAAAACAACCTGTTAATGACCATTACAAACTTTCATGAGTGCTTGTGTGGCTGCACGCTTAAAGTGCAATTTCGCACTTACCTATCAGATTATGGGTACTCACGCGTGGGTTCATCACCCCCCATTTTCTTTGGTTACGGTTCTTGGTTATGGTTCTCGGTCCTATCACGTCAGCCTCAACTTCTTCATGGCTCGAATTTGGATGGTGGATTGTATGGTATTGTTTTGATGGAGCTTTCCTCTGTGGTATGAGTTTTCATATGATTTGTGCTTTGAGATTCTGTTGGCATTTGGTTCTCAGGCGTCAATGCTTTGATTTAGTACTCCTCACTACCTCACAGTTGTTGGTGGCAACAGCGATGATAATGTTACCAAACATAAAGGGTGGGTGTAGTAGATTTGTAAGTGTTGTTACTTTTTAAATTTCGGATGTAGGACCTTCGGTCCATAGATTAGTGAGTTATTGGTCTCCTCTTACTCCTTCTAGTTTGATCGTGTTGGAGACCCGTGCTCTTTGTTAGTAGTTTTATTGCTTTGTGTTTGCAAGCTTTGTAATCAAGTTTGTCTCATGATTAATGAATTATTCACTTCTCACTAAAAAAAAACCAACCATTTTAGGGGCATAAAAACTGTCTTATCCTTGTTCACTCTTCCAACGAGTTTTTGTTACTTTTTTTTTCCGCTTTTAACGGCCAACTGAAGGCATCTGTTGATGGCTCTGACATATGGTTCACACTCTGCCACGTACGCAGCACACCGCCTAAGCTAGCCAGACTAGTTTGAGGCCGGACTAATGCAGACAACTCCTTGTTGAATTGGTTCAAAACTATATATGGAAAAACTTTGCCACATATTTTGTCCACTCACTAATCACAAGTCTTCAAAAAATCACACGAGTCTTCAAACCCATAGTCATGCTGCTGTATATGGTATAAAACAAGAGGGGTGACATGTCATTGTTGGCCTCGTGCTAGTACCGCCCCTGAACGGGATCTTCATCTTCATTGTTGAATCAAAGCATGAGAGGCATAGAAGTCGGAAAGGGCCATTTCGATGCAGCTCAACCCCAATTTCCCAAACCCGATATCCAAGTCAAGAATCACTCCCACATTTACTGGAATAGTCGGGTTCTGTGCCAAGGCCAAGAAATTAATCCTGAAGAGCAAGAAAAAGAGCAGAAACACAAGGTTGGTAGGATTATTCCTGTTCAAGGTAGTCCTTATTTATATGATGAGAGATGACAACTTTGTAAATTGAAGAATTCTTAGCTCCCCAGCCGTAAGGAGGAAAGAGGAAGTTTCCTGTTCATTCCTAACTGCTGACTTCTTTTGTGGGAATAATAAGAAGTAACTTTCCTCTTCATTCCTAAGAACATAAGCTTTGCCTGGTTTTTGTGGATGTAAAAATAAACCAGCATTTTAGATTTCAAGCACCTAATTAACTGGATATTTAAATGATTGAAACAAAACTAAAACCACAAAGTACCGACTGTCATGCTCTGACAGTCTGACCTTTGAATTCAATAAAGAGGAAAATTTTCAAATTGTGCACCAAGTTAAGTCTATTCATCATTTTGGCATCTTAATCTTAAAAACTATGATAATGGTACATCAACACTTAAACCCAACCCAACATTAGTTCCCTCCGAGATTGACACCGTTAAGTTAGACTGTCTCCATGGGAAAAATGGTCTCTTCATGTTTTCCCTCCACAAACCTTATCAGTTAAATTAGAGTTTCTCGACCTGAAGATATCAACTATGAATGTGAGTCATATTACCTAGTTATCTTTGATTGTTCTATTAAGTATATATGTTTCATGAACTTTTGTACTTGATAAAAAATGCATTTTAATCAATGTTGATTTTTTCTCTCACCGGTGGGTTGCAAAAACTACCTTTAATGATGGATATTAATGGCCAATGGTGTATTATAATTTCTAGATGTCTCTAATTTTTGTATGCAGCCAACACATGACTCACGACAAATTCTGATACTGATGGGAAAAGAGACATTATTCTGGAAGGAAATGTTTGTGGAGGGAAAATATGAAAAGACAATTTTGCCCATGGATAAAGTCCAACTTAACTGTGTCAATCATGAAGTGAACTAATGTTAGATTGGGTTTAAGCGTTGAGGTACCATTATCATAGTTTTCAAAATTGAGATGTCAAAATGATGAATGAGCTTAACTTGGGGCACCATTTGAAAAATTTTCTCTTCAATAAACCCTATTTTGAAGGAGACTTGGCCATGAATCTTGACCTTCTACTTCAATACAAAAACTAAGAAGGCACAGATAACATGCATCAATTGTTTAGGAATGTTCATGGCAAGTTCCTATTTCAAATTGCAATTTTGCATGTTGAAAATTTGAGATATACAAGAACAAAATAAATTTCACGAAATTGAACCTTTGCTATATACATACAATAAAACGATTTTAATTTATTGGTTAGGATTTCTAAAGAAAATTAATAATTATTGGTAAATTATGTTTTGATTAGGTAATGCGCATTGTATTAATGCTTTAGTAATTAATATACCGGAAGTAAATAGTGATGTTTAAGGAAATTATATTTTTGTTCTTCTATTATGTGTTTTGCCCTAATACACGTAGGATTGGTTAATCTAGTTTCCTTATTAGAATAGATTACAGTTGATAGAACTTCTAGATTCTTCGGGAGACTATGTAATGCCTATAAATAGGTCTTTCTATCAATGAATGAGTAGACTGTTATTCTCGTTATCTTTTCTCCTTCAACACGTTATCAGACTCTTTGCTCTGACCCTGAGTTTATAGCCGAAAACACTAAAAACCTATAATTTCTGGTTTTTCAACTTGCGGACTCGTCATTGTGAGTTCCGGTTCAACAACTTTGGGACCGGTTCTTGAGGTTCTGTTTGCGGCCAAAGATTCCTAGCATCCAAGCCTACCATTTTAAAAAATTTCGTGGCATTTGGAGAAGTGAAAGGTAGTGAACCGCTCAATATAAGTGTTCACGGATGTTCAGCGACTCCAACAGACGGTTCGGCAGGTTTTAGGCCGGTTCCGTCGTTGAGACTGGCGGGTTTGTAATCCTAACTTTCATTTCTACCTGTTTACAAAATTTGTTAGCGTTTGGAGAATTGGAGAATAGTGAACCGTTAAAGGAAGTGTAAAACAAAGGTCCAGTGATACTGGCGGTTGGTTCAACCGGTTTCTTTTTGACCGGTCCCGACGGTGAGGCCAGCGGTTTTTTGGACCTGTAAGACCAATGACTCCGGGTTGTAGCAGGGTCATAGTTTTACTTATTCATCTTTGCTCACCATCATTTATATCTTTATGTTACGGTTGTAACAGTATGCATATTTGTTAACAGATTGAGTTAACGTTCAGCAATCAATATCGTCCATATGTTGTATGTGCCATATTGCGTCACCACAAGCGCACAATGATGAGTTATTTATGATGAATATCGTCTTTGAATAAGACATAAGCTTCCGACTATAGTTCGCTTATATACGGACCTTGATAGGCGATCTCTTTTATGTCACTTTAATGAGCTAATCTTCTCGTCGTTAGGGGGAGATAAGAACAAGAATGTTCAAGTAGAACAACTTGGAATTGTTATGGTTTATCCATACTGTGTCTCATTAAATTCCCTAAAGTGACGAGATCACATATACATGCTGCAAACATGCCTGCAAGGATTGATGTCTGGATAAGGACATGTTGATGTCTGGATAAGAGGACATGTTGATGTCCAGATAAGAGGACATGTCGTCACCCATAAATGATGGCATGGTGACACCACAAATGTGGTCGATGGTGTCGCTAGGCCATGGCTCTCATGGTTTAGGGGGAGGCCACTTGGTAAATTACGTTTTGATTAGGTAATGCGCATTGTATTAATGCTTTAGTAATTAATATACCGGAAGTAAATAGTGGTATTGTTTTTCTTTTAAACGGATGTCAACTCAATTGATAACTCAACAAAAAGATATCGTGGCTCTCTGTTCTCTCTCTCTCTCTCTCTTGTGCAACTTCTAGGGTTAGGGTTTTTGAAAACTTTCTGGCTGTGCGGCAATTTTCTCCATGGTAATTGCTAGCTCATGATAAGATGACAGCTAACCTTGCCTCAAAGCTATCGTTGAAGGATGCTGAAGAACCAATTGATTTGGGCAATCTTCGTTGTCCAAAGAAGAGATTTCTGGTTCGTTGGTTATATTCGGTGGGGAAACTGAATACCGTCCGTCCTATGGTGTTCGACGCTTTCTGAAGCACCATCTGATCCATGTGGTGGCTGTCAATTCCGGTGGAGGTTCATGATCAGAGTGATAGGTTTCTTTTCACCTTTTCTAATGAACGTGACCTGAATCGGGTTTGAAAGGAGGACCATGGGCGTTTCATCACTCTATGCTTTTGCTCAATCACTACGATGGATTCTCCAATATAACGGCGATTCCACTGGACTTTGTTTGGATTTGGGTGAAGGTTTTGGGGTTGCCTCCGGCGTTGCTAACTGAGGAAACTGTCAGTCTCATCAGCAAAACCATCTGGCGGGTTAAGGTTTCACCAATTGACGTCATCGAGCTCCAATTTCGATATGAAAGGCTTCATGGTCGATGCAGGGTTTGTTCCATGATTAATCATGGCAGGCTATAATGTCCTAGGGCAATGGAAGAAGAGACAGTTCTTGTGTCTTAACCCGCTGCAAGAACCATGCAAGAGATGGTTTTCCGGGTTGCTTCCTCGAACTCTGGAACGACGGCGTTTCAAGTCCCTCCTTAAAAGAAGCCGAAGAAGAAGACGATATCAGTCCATGATTTTCCGGAGGGTAATGATGTGGCTACAAGGGTTTATGGAGTGCGTCGAGCTAGGGAAGAGAATGAAGATGTCGAAGCAAGGAAGAAAGCTAAATTCTCTCTTAGAATGGTTTCATTCTCACTGAGTTTGAAACAACTAGGGTTGGAGATGAATTCAGCCGGAGTGCAGCTTCCAGGCGGAGTTGGAGTCAAGAAACTAGGCCGCCCTCATGGAAGTCGCAACAAGCCCAAGCCTGATGCTCCCAAAGATCCTAAGAGCTCGGAGATGGAGGATGGGGAGCCTACTCCTATTGCAGAAGACTAAGACTACCTACAATGACATCTCATGAAGTTGGATCTAGCATTGATCTAAAGGCGGAAGGGTACACCTTATTTGATCTCGATTTTTTGTTTTTTCAAAGTAGGTTAGTTTTTGTGTTTTGAGTCAGTTTATTTCTGTTGAGTCATTGCTTCTATGTGTTTTGAGTTAGTTTATTTCTATTGAGTCTTTGCTTCTGTTGAATCATGGATTTGTTTGACCATTTAGTTTGTTGTTGTTGAGACATTTGGTTTTGTTTTTCCCTTTTGGTGAGTATCGAGTCCTTGAGCAGTGGATGTATATGAGGGTCACTTGTGACCTTCAATCTTGATCTTGTAAAATAGATTTAATGAATGGGCTGTACGCCCAATGGAGTTAACAATTTCCCTTAAAAACCAAAAAAATGAATGATAACTCAGCAAACAATACATGGAATAACAACTTGAAAAGCCCCGACATAAAGAATCACTCCCTATGACTATTGAACACCTAGCTACACTAGGTCTCTGGCCAACAATCAAAAGTACATTCACCTTCTAAAACAATTTAAAACTTGCTTGTTCAATAGACACTAAATAGTGGTATTGTTGTATTGGTTCAAAACTAAACATGGCAAAACTTTACCACATATTTTGTCCACTCACTAATCACAAGTCTTGAAAAAATCACGCAAGGGGGGAGAAGATGCAGAAAAAGTGACTTCCCTTGTTAAAATAACCATTCAAACCCATATTTTGTTTTATGGTATAAAAAAAAAAGTAGGGTACAAAGGCATTTGTTGGCCACATCCTAGCTCCACCTGAATCCGGCATTGAGCTGCCAATACTGATCAATCGTTGAAGCGAGATTTTGTGAATGACCAAACCTAGTCCAAGATCTGGAGTAGGAGTCAAAGAAGACCGATAAGGTGTGCAAAGCTCATTTCATATGAAATTAGAGGCAAAGGATATCAGATTTGAGAAAAGCTAAAGAACATCATAGAAGAAAAATAAGAGCAAGGACAAACTCCCTCGTCACTGCGGCCAGAGCCTTCAAAAAGACGGACGGATCGCTAAAGACGGTTAGGACGCTAGTGTGATGGACAGAGCCACCAGAGGTCAAAGTCAGGCACCGAATCTCAAGGCTACACTAGAGAGAGAAAATCCACCGAGATAAGAAATTGACACACACCTGGGTAATTGAGGAAAAAATAATTACCAAAAGACTACTACCAATTCCTTATGCTATCAAAGGACTACCAATTAATTTATTACCAAATGGTTTGTTTTTTATTTTATTTTCATTTTCTTGTTTCATATTCATCAAATTTAAATTGTAATCTTACCATATAGGTGAAAGTTTTATTGTTACAGATTTTTATTTTATTGTAAAACTAAAAAAACAACATAATTTTTTATCTAAAAAGAAAATTACAGATTCATCGAGTAATAGATATTTTACAAACCTTCTTTTTTTAATAATCAATGTTGTTTATTGTTTTAAAAAAATTGCTAGAAAGCACGTTACATCATATGTTGTCCTCAGACTAGTATGTTGAGCAGAAGCTTCAAGCACCTTGATCGACAGCTTCATTGTTCAAATAACTAAGCACATAAAGATCCTGCAACAAAAAAAAGGAAAATCTTGTTCCGTAACTCTCTGAAAACAGTAAGCTAGCTGCGTATGATCTCAATATCTAATGGTCAACTTAGTAAGTTGTACAACCAAAAATCAATTAAGTTACTCAATATCTACGTCTCGCCTTTGCTCTTGACTCTAGGGCTAGCCATCTCATTTCGAGTTGAATAAGTAGACCACAATTAAGACATAAGATTGGGCCCAGTAGCTAGCACAAAAACAGTCGACCCAACTCGCAACCCCAATAGAGTAGAAGCCCAACTCCCAGCCTTGAGACCAGCAACCCACCATGGAGTCGTCTAAGCTCCAAACCCGTCAACTTTCCCATCAGATTTGGTGCAGCCCCCGCCACAGCCTAGCGTCAAAGGATTGGACTTCAACAATCCAACCTTTATCGTCGCGGCCCAAATCTTGCATGCAATTGAATATGGCCAACGTTGGCAGACTCGATGCAGCCACCTCTGGTGGCTAGTCCTTCCACATCAAAACCATCTCTAGCGAAGATAGAAGTTATTTTACAAATTTGTTTTTGTGTTAAGATACTCCATTCATTGAAAATAAAGGATACATCATCAATCGATTCATAGCCTTGCCTAAATAAGATCAAACAATTCCCATAGGGTAGCACACTCATTACACTTTTCTCGCTCATTCATCACCACACATATAGTCAAAAAGACTATGGACAGTTACTCAAACAAAAAGGGAAATAACAAAACCTATAATCTATGAGAAACACAGATTGTAGGACATTAGTCTAAGCAGAAAATACAACAGAAATAAAAGGCAATTAAGGCAGCCCACATCTAGTATTTCAAGCCCAAAGAAACCTGAATCAAAACGCAGGCTCACGCCCAATTACTAAGGGCACCCATCTAGCCTCAAGCCTTATGTCGTTACGGTCGCCTCCGGTGGGCGGCCTTGACCCCACCGAACAACCAACAACATCATCTCTCATAAACTAGCAAATCAACGTCTCCAAGAGCCGCTCAAAACTACCGCCTCAAAGTAGATCGTCGCCTATAGACACCGATATCACAATTACAAGCTGAAGTCCAAGCCCCACCGACGCGATCTGAATTGGATCTAATCTAACCCACCCGATCTGAATCAGATCCAATTCGACATTGAATCCAATCCAACTCCGATCCCTGCAACAACAAAAACCACCGCTACTTTGGTCTCCAATCTTGAAGATCAATGAAAACCTATAAAGTCGACGTCGTCCAGTCGCCCAAACGTCGTAATCCCTGAACCAAATCACGATCTAGGGCCTACCTCCACGCTATCGAAACTGCTTAGAAGCCTGCCCACGTCGCCAAATTGCGATTTGAGCCACCCCCCACCAGCTCACCAGCTAAGGAGCCTGAGTGAACTACCGTCGCCGCTTGCTCGATCATCTCCTCTCCTAGGAAAAACCTTAGCTGACGATATTTTACAAACTTGACCTTAGGGATTTTTGTTTATCAATACTATTAAGTTTAACTGAACATAAGTTCACTGTTTTTTTTAAAAAAAATAAAAATTATTAATAACTCACACACCCGACATATATCTAGTGAGATTTGAACCTAATATTTCAACATTATTAGTTAAACACCTTAAACAACCAAGCCACGACTTACCTTACATAAAGTTCATTGTTTTATTAATGAAAAAAAAATCAAATTTTCGTTTTTAGCATTAATGGAACAAACAATCTACATTTAACCTTAAAAAACCTTTAGAGCAACTCCAATAATGTTGTCAATTCTTTTTGTCAAATTCAAAATTGTTGAAGGAGAAAAGATAATGAGAATAACGGTCTACTCATTCATCGATAGAAAGGCCTATTTATAGGCATTACATAGAGTCTCCCGAATGATCTAGAAGATCTATCAACTGTAATCTATTCTAATAAGGAAACTGGATTAACTAATCCTACGTGTATTAGGGCAAGACACATAACAGATGGACGAAAACATAAGTTCCTTAAACACTCCCCCTTGTGTTGCGTCTCTAATACGATATGGTGCTTATGGTGTTGCTTCGGTAAAAACCTTGCCAAGTAAAACAAAAACCTCGTGGGTAAAACAAAAGACTTGGACGAAGGGAAAAAGAGCACAACGCACCAACTACAATTGAAGATAACATATGATGCATGTAGACTCCCCCTGATGTCTACACACGACTCCCCCTGATTGGTAACTCAATCTCGGAGTACAGATAAACGGCGCAAGCCAATGCACTTCACATACTTCAAAAGTAGACTTGGGCAACGATTTAGTCATTAAATCCAACCACATTATCCTTATATCAGACCTGCTACACTTAGCATTACTTTGATCTTTAAGGAGAATGTTGCGTAACAACTCAAAACATAAGTTCGCGTTAAAAATCATATTCACGCATAGCATGACCTTTGTGTACTTAAACAGTCATAATGTCTTCAATACAATAGGTATGGACGAACCGTACAAAGTTCTGGAAACTAGATACACATAGCTTTCCAACCATACAAGGTCCATAACCTAGTTCATATTGAGCTGATCAAAAAGCTCTGTCGAAGTTGACTGTTCTGCCAAAGCAGATTCTCGGACAGATCCGTCCTACTTTACGAAAATAGCCATAACTCACTCAATATGATAGATGTGATCAAATGGTTGGTATAGGAAATTAGACACATAGACATTTCCAATGGTACCAATTTCACCATTTTTCAACAAGTGGGCTATCATGTAGGTCCCGTGAAAGTTGACCTACGAAACTGGGCAGATTCTGATTTCACCTTTAATGTGTCTTTCTGTACGGATGAATAAACCTGAACCTTTCATAGAAGGAATCACTGCCATTACATTGGTGTTGCGTGGATGCATCCGGCCATTACCTTAATGTTCCTTCACACTCATCTAAGAGGGAGCGAAGATGCTCGACTGCTAGGAAAAGAGTTGAAAGACTAAGGAGAACTTGGCTTTACAAGTTTGTAGTGAATGAGATATCGAGTCGAGCATATTGTAATAAGTACTTGAATGTGTTACCGTACTTAGATGGAGAATTTCTCCCACGACTTCTTTGACATACAAATGAAGTGAGTCTTCTCAAGACTTCGACCGATCAAGGGATACATGTAGGCATAACTTCATCGTCCTTTAGATTGCCTTAAGCCGACAGATGAATAATCATCATCAATAACGGTCCTCACTTTCAAGACCAAGTGTTCCCAAGATCCTTTCATTCTTAATTTTGGATCAGTGGCATCTCTTAGTTTAACAAGAGTTCATCACGATTCATTCAGAATTTACACGCAAATAGGCATAATGCTTCATATCCTTTCCCTAATCAAGTAGATACTAAGCAAATACCTTGCAAACACGCTCCGTGGTCAGAAGCCACTTGATTTAGGTGAAAACCGATCTATCCAAGATCTTTATATACATCTCTTAGTTCCGATCTCTTGATTTGGGTGAAAACAGAGATAAGTTGTGACCACAAGCTGCTTGTTCAGTTTTTCAGAAACTACCTAACTGACAAGGTAGTGGAGTGCAATGACATCCATTAACTCTTTTTCTCATCGTAGTCGATTCCAGGGCATTTGTGAGAGATCTTGCGCCAGAAGGTGAGTCTAAACTCTTTTTCTCACTATGCTTTCAAACAAAGACATAACTGATCGAGTTTACACTTGGGGTGTCGGCATCACCAAACTAAAGCACTATCTCTTTGTTTAAACTGGATCGCATCTTTCAATTTAGGCTAATCTACAACGTTGGTATTTTCTCAACGAAGTATGGTTCGATATCAAACTCATTAAAACACGTCATCATGTACACCGGTGTAATTTCTAAGTGTAAAGATTTCTATATGGATTGGTATTGACATTGAGGCGTCCCTCAATGATGACCATAATCCAGAAGTAACAGACGAATGAGTATCATTGATCAAATGATCAAGTTGTGTCAAACTCGCATTCTTCTTTGGCGAGTATGTATCGAACCAAGTGGCCTCCCCTAAACCATGGGAGCCATGGCCTAGCGACACCATCTACCACATTTGTGGTGTCACCATGCTACCATCTATGGGTGACGACATGTCCTCTTATCCGGACATCAACATGTCCTCTTATCTGGACATCAACATGTCCTTTTATCCGGACATCAACATGTCCTTATCCGGACATCAATCCTTGCAGGCATGTTTGCAGCATGTATATGTGATCTCGTCACTTGATGATACACAGTATGGACAAACCATGACAATTCCAAGTCGTTCTACTTGAACATTCTTGTTCTTATCTCCCCCTAACGACTGGAAGACTGGCTCATCAAAGTGACATAAAAGAGATCGCCTATCAAGGTTCTTATATAAGCGGACTATAGTCGGAAGCTCATGTTTTATTCAAAGACAATATTCATCATAAATAACTCATCATTGTGCGCTTGTGGAGGCGCAATATGGCACAGACAACATGTGGACGATATAGATTGCAGAACGTTAACTCAATCCGTTAACAAATATGCATACCGTTGCAACCGTAACATAAAGATTTGAATGATGGTGGGCAAAGATGAATAAGTAAAACTATGACCCTGCTACAACCTGTAGTCGTTGGTCTTACAGGTCCAAAAAACCTCTGGCCTCACCGTCGGGACCGGTCAAAAACAAATCAGTTGAACCGACTGCCAGTATCACTGGACATTTGTTTTACACTTCCTTTAATGGTTCACTGTTCACTATCCTCCAAAGCTCCGAACGCTACCAAATTTCGTAAACATGTAGACATGGGCGTTAGGATTCCAAAACCGCCAACCACAATGACGGAACCGGCCGAAAATCAACCGTCCGTCAGAGTCGCTGGACATCCGTGAACACTTATATTGAGCGGTTCACCACCTTCCACTTCTCCAAATGCCACGAAATTGTGTATATTGGTAGGTTTGGATGTTAGAAATCAGTGACCGTAAACAGAACCTCAAGAA
Source organism: Fragaria x ananassa (assembly GCA_034370585.1). Classification (NCBI taxonomy): domain Eukaryota; kingdom Viridiplantae; phylum Streptophyta; class Magnoliopsida; order Rosales; family Rosaceae; genus Fragaria; species Fragaria x ananassa. The sequence goes on along the minus strand of CP139750.1, from coordinate 8,572,702 downwards.
CCGGTCTAAAAGTTGTTGAACCGGATCTCACAATTACTAGTCCACAAGCTAAAAAACCGAAAATTCTAGGTTTTTTTCAACTTTTCAATCATTGTTAAGGTTCCCCATAACATCCAATTGTTATGGCTTGAGTTAAACCATTGTGAAGATCACCATAGCATCATTTTGCCTCAAAGTGAACAATGAGAAGCCATTAAGCGAACATCTTATGTATCATTCTTGTATAATCACTTATAGACATTATAATGTCTTACTTAGTGAACAACGACTTAGCATCTTGTTTATATGCTAGTCTATACACATTGTCTTTAGCGTAGGAGGGTGTCGTTCATAATCTTTGCTAAAGAATAGGCTTTACAAAACAAGTAACAAGCATGGCCAATGTGAGATCATAGGGAGTTCTTTTGCGACATATGTGCTTGTAAAAGCATGAGTAGTGCCTCCATTGTATAGGAGGATGACACAAACGGCTTTAATGTCATTTATTGGCCGTGAGCATTGCTCATGGCTCCACCAAGTTGTATGTTGATGATCTTTGATCTCAATGGTTACTTTGCTCAAAAGAAAGGATGTCCGTGAGAGTTTTTACTCTTTAGTATACGGATCATCAAAACACGTCCAAAATTTTCCTGGACGATTTATGTTAAAGCCTACATGAGTCAATGTCTCCATTCTCATCATTGATGACAATAACCGATTCAATTAACCGAATCATAGTGACACATGAACGTTGCGCATTCATTATAGTGATACATAAGAAATTCTCATCAATTCTCACAATGTGTTTCCAGGTGATAAACGTTGGCATGAATATCATTAAATCATAGTATGGTTCGATTGCTTCTTTATGCATAAAAAGCATGTGTGACTTGAATCATAACGCCATTAGGCATTGAAACTTGAGCATTAATTTGCTCTTTAATTATTTGTGCTGATCTAGTCATCATAGTCACAACAGATTTATAAAACACTAAATCCATGAATAGTTGTCTATTCTTTGCAATAAGCTAAACACTCAATCTCGCTTCAACACATTCATATACCAGAATATAGAGACAACAATCTTATATCAAGACATAGAAACCGAAATATGTTAACAATTTCTTGGATATTGAAAAAAAGGTGTTGGAACCCTTTAGAGTGCATTCCATGACATGTAATACTACAAAAATGGACAAAATAAGGCTTAAAACATGCCAAAACATGGCAAATTGGTCGTGAGCGCTATATATAGGGGCGGCACCACCGCCAACGGCTCACAATTGGATCTTGTAGAGAAAGAGGAGGATTTTTCAACATCTAATTTTGGATGACATTAAGCGTAACGCAATTTTCTTTTTGTAATTATGAATCCGCTCAAGAGTATAGAAAACGACTCTTGTTTGTAATGCATTTGCAATTGTATAAGTGTGCATTGTGCCACACTTGACATTACAAATCCACTTTTGATCCAAAACTGATGTGCATTTCGCCACATCATGATATTTAGCCTTTAGAAACGTCACCTTATAATAACTGGTGGTCCAATGTAGTGTCACATTGTAATGCGATATATTGCATTACATATAGCTTATGTAGATCGAACCATATGTGCAAGACAAAATTCTAATATATATGCCAACAATTGTATCGAGGTCTTGACCATGAATTTAATTCAAAATATAACGACTAAGTAACTTTAGTCAAATATGTGAGGTGTATGCCTTCACAAAACTTGGAAAAATAAACGGATTTGTAGTCACTTAGATTATTAAACTGAAGTCATGCACTTCATATTTTCCGTAATGTACCTTTTGCTTTTAAATCCTTAACTGTGAGAATAATATTCTCTCTTCTTCCATATAGTGAGTTTCTTGTTTCAATAACTCCATATATTTCTTGTATATTGACCATATTATTGCTTTATTTGCAATTAATGAACAGATGTAGAACCACATCAATAACAAGATTTTTCTTTCATTTAATGGCCCAATCTTTTTATGACATATAGGTTTCGAGGCGTTGCCTCTCCCTCTTTTCAGAACTCGTGACATGAAATTCGTCATTTTTTTTTATGTCAAATTTAGGGCTCATATTTCGGTCAAATATTTTAACAACAAGATGGAAGATTAACCATTATCGAGATACGATAATTAATTCCAAGTATTGAATTAGGTCAAGACCAAGGTTTATGGTAACTCAATTCGATGTGAACCGTGACAAATTCTGTCACAAATCGATATTAACTGTGACAATTTTCGTCACTAATCGATGTTGACCGCGACAATTTCCATCGCAAATCGATGTTTGTCCCTTTATTAACCACGACAATATTTCATCGTAATACCGTGACTTGTCAAACTGTCACAAATTTCAACTTTGATATGAATGGTCTCAATCCCTCAATATCAACTCACGTTATAAGAAAGGTGGGGGTAGAAGAAGGCTACGAAGCCCAGCTATGAAATTAAAATTCAAAAGCGACAACTTTTATAAAATCTTACTTGCTAGTTTGTCATGTAAGAGAAGTTGCCCTTTTAATTTTCATACGTACTTCCACATGCGTGCAGAGAAGTTGCTCTCGTAATTCCATCGCGATCCGTCGTGCGAAAAATTTCATGAAAAATATGAACATATGGTTAGTAGTATTCACTATATATATGAAAACAGTAAAACTAATTAAATAGTTACTACTATAAATAAAATAAACTGTTTTTACTAGTAGTAAAATATTTTTACCCGGATGGGCAAATTTATCGTTTTGCCCCTCGTACATTTAGTATGTTTCTTCCAGAAACATTGAGCGGGTTGGATCTTGAAATCCAGGGCGAGCAGATCCGGGTAGAAACTGGGCTCACTGGCTAACGGACGTGAAGGGCTGCAGGACTGCCGAACGTGCGTGTAGCGGCGCTTGGCAGTGAGGAGCGGCGGAGTGCTGGTGAAGGACGCTGGAATCTGGGCTGGGCTAGAGTCGTACGGGCATATTCAGAGGAGCAGATTCGGCGCCAGACTAGGGTAGACGCTAGTGAGTCTAGCTATGGCCGGATCGGATGCGAGTTAGAGCAGCTCGGTTGGGCTGGGAGATCTACGGTTGTTGAGATGCTTTCGGAGCTTGGGCTCGGTGGTTTACGCCGGAAGAGAAGGGAGAGTTGACCGAGATTATGGGGCTGCCGGTGTAGAGGTCGCCGACGTCGCTCAGGGAAGGTGGGTGCCCAAAGAAAATTTCTGGGTGACCAAGTCAAAATCGATGGGGTGTATGGCTGCTGAGAGGAGAAACAACTTTTTGCCTACTTGTTCTTCGAGTTTGGGGCTGAAAATTTGACAGAAGTAGAAGCTCTAGATGGGGAAGCTGCTATCAAAAATTCAAGTTAATCGGAGCAGTGGAAGGCGGTGAACCGATGGTCGGTAGCGGCGGCGGTTTGGAATCTTCTAGAGGCCGGTTCGGAGACTTTCCGGCCAGTTCTCGGGGTGAGGCCGGCGGCTTTGGATCCGGGACGGAGAGAGCTTTCTGGGGATATAAAATTCCGGCCGAGGGCTGTCGGAATTTTGGTCGGAAATCAGGAAAAATAAGGCTGCCCGATTTTAGAGTTTTTTTTTTCAATGGAGGGGCTATTAGCAAAGCTTGGTAAGAGCACCTCGTGCTGATAACGTGTTGAAGGAGAAAAGATAACGTGAATAACGGTCTACTCATTCATTGATAGAAAGACATATGTATAGGCATTATATAGAGTCTCCCGAATGATCTAGAAGATCTATCAACTGTAATCTATTCTAATAAGGAAACTGGATTAACCAATCCTACGTGTATTAGGGCAAGACACATAATAGAAGGACGAAAACATAATTTCCTTAAACAAAAATCAAATTTTTCTGGCAAAAAAGCCAACAATCTTTATCTATGCACTCCAACTAACCAGTCAAAATAAAGAGAATGATTATTAAGTTTTAAAAAAAAAGTAAAAATGTTTCTCTCCCTAGCTTTGCTAGGGTTTTACTTGGCAGCGGCAACAGTCGACAAAATTCCTAAACTGACCGGTAATTGTGATTCTCTTTTGACGAGGAAGGAGATCTCTTCTCCAGTCTCTTCTTCTCTAATCAAAGGAAGTGATGGATGGCTCTATCGTGCCTTTTATGAGCGGCGGTGGATGTCGAGTCCAACATGTGGTGGTGATGGCGGCTTTGTTCATCAAAATCTCCTAAACAAAGGTTTTGGTTGTTCTCATTTTGTTCTTGCCTTTGGGTTTGATACAAGGGAGGAAGCAATACAGGCCGATCAAATTGTGGCTCGGGGTGGAATGGGAACGTTGAAGAGGATTGGATCGCTCGGAAGTGGTTTGTTTGGTGGCGGTTAGGAGCCCTCAATTCAGACCTATGCGTCTCAGATCTCGGCAAGAGGCCATGCACCAGCTTTTCACCATATTTTTGCTATTAGGGCAGATGGTGGTTTTGTGGCATTGATTCCTGATTTGGTTCCGATGGCGCCGCTAGTATCCGATGGTGATGACGGCGAGGAAGAGATGAAGGCTGCTAGGGTTTCTCTCAAGGCTTCTCTAGGAGTTGGGCTGGACCAGCTAGGGCTTCATCTGATTGGGCTCTTGCAGATGAATTTGGGCTTGGGCCCCTAATTTAGAATGAGTTTTGGTCCAGGTAACTAGTAATTTTCACAGGGTCTTAATAGTTTTCTCCGAAACCTAGTTTTACTTGTAAAATAATTGTGCTTAATCGCTATAAGGTGGGTGTACTTAGGATTTCAAAGCATATGTTTTATCTAGTATAGGACTTGCAATTCTGTAAGACGATGTTTTCTGACGACCCCACAAGGTACGTCGTCTTTGTACTGCTTGCTTTGATTTAAATCGAATGACCTTTTGATAAAAAAAAATTTATTTTTTTTTTATTTTCATAAAATATTAAATTAAAATACATCTTCATTCATTTTTTTTTTTTTTATCAGAATTCCCCTTCGAGAAACTACCGGTAAGAAACAATCACATATAGTTATATGAAAACCTAGTAATCATCTAGATCAATGAATACCCACTAGCAAAACAATAGCATACACAGATTTGATGAAAGATTTTCCAAAACCCAGATCGATAAACGCCCAAAAATTCATGATCATAATCTTCTTCTCTCTTATACTTCACGAATCCGAAGAAGCCAATGTATGACTCCCAGAGCGTTTTTAGGGATTAAATCGAGAACGAAGAGAAAAGGATACAGTCAGGAGCAAAGAGGGCATGCGATTGAGCTGAATAGTGCTCTTGTTGGTTGGATGAATCTGGTGAGGGAAAGCACTCAAGCATGCACATACTCAAACCCAAATCTTCTCTCCGAATACCATGATTTTTTCGATTAAAAGCTCTCCCAATCATGATGGTTTTTGGCTTGTTTGATTTGTTTGAGAGGAAAAAGAGATTAACGGGTTACCATGATGGTTTTTGGCTTGTTTGATTTGTTTGAGAAGAAAAAGAGATTAACGGGTTTGGAAGAAAGAGAGATGATAAAGAATGAGGGAGAAGGAGAGAGGAATTGATAGTCAAATTTGACACAATAAGTTGAAGTTGTCATCCACTTGTCAAATGACCTATGTTTTTTCTTGTCATTTGTAGCCGTTGAGAAGCCATGCTAGATTTAACTCCATCATTAGAGTTGCTCTTAGAGAGGTGAGATGTCGAGTTTGGGTCGTGGAGTACCGCCGCTCGCCAGGGAGAAATGAAAGATGAGAAATGTGAGGAGATGAGAGATTGATAGATGCGAGGAGTTAAAAGATAATAGGAGAGGAATCTGGGTAGTTTGAAGATGAGAGGAGTCAAGTCTCGATTGAGTACGAAGATAAGAGATTTAGGTTTAATTGTTGTACATTTGTATTGAACTGAAAAAAATTAGATAAAACAAAAAGCAAGAGCAAAGTTGTTATAGAGCGCACGTTCATATTTTGGTTAATGATAGTTTATCGTGATTGTTTAGTTATAAATAGATGTTTCACATTCTAAAAAAACACGTATGCCGTTTCTTTTCATTTGTTCTAATGGTGGGTATAAAAAACCGTAATCTCGAACTCGTCTCGAAATTTGCCGCGACGGGACGAGATTTAAATCTCAAAACGTTAGGCACGTCCTGTCTCGTTTATATATAATGGGACGGGACACGGGACAGATTATTCAAGTCATGTTTAGGCCCATCCCGTCCTGACTATTTTAATGATTGATTTTTTATTGATTAAGATGTGATTTGAGCATTTGATTTAAGTGTTTTGATCATAGCTTTTTGTTTCTTTAAGTTACTAGGTTATCACAATTTCAATAACAGTAATGTTTAATACTTTAATTTGTTGATTGTTGTAGACTCTCTTCTTGCATCCTAATAGTGATAACAAGTTTAGAGAAAGTAAGTAGTATAAACTTTCTTATTACACCGTGTTGTACTTGTAAATATGTTACAAGTATTTGTTAATACATAATAGAGTAAAGAACACTATAAAACTATGAAACTCTTTCTTTTGCTTATAAGTTTATTTTCAACTTTTTATATCAGGGTTGGGTCCGTCCCGTCACGTCTCATCCTATCTCGGGACGGGATAGGACCCGGGTGGGATGAAATCTAGAAAACACAAATCTCATCCTGTCCCGTTCTGATTTCAATATCCGGGACGGACTATGAGATTAGCTATATCCCGTCCCATACCCAGCCCAAATTTGTTCTCCAGATTTGAAGCTGACAAGGGTATAATAACGTTTTTTTTTAAAATATGGCGAGTAGTACTCAATATATGATTTTGTTTTCTTTTATTATGGTGAGTAGTACTCAATAGAGGACACACTGTCAGAGAAATAAACTTGGGAGTACTACAAGCAAATTGTCCACGGATTGCAACACATTTGCGAAAAGCGAACAATGTCGTACATGGAGCCATTTCCTCTAGTAACAACATGTTCATGTTCAAAGGGAGACAAATCAAGTCTAATTTACTATTTGAAAAAGAGAAGTGAAATCTATACTTCATGATTTGTTTTTAATGTTTTGTCTTTAGTAACTTAGAATTTGTCTTTTCATAAGAATATTGACTAAAAAAAAGAAAGTATGAGTGTGTATTACAATTTAGGGAATATAAATTTCATTTTCGTTAAACAACTTAGAACAAACTCTCTCATGCTAAAAAAGCTCCGGATAAGTAAGTGAGTTCCATGGTGTACATTTGTAGCAGTAAGTTGATCTTGTTTGAGATGCTTAGTGACAGTATGGATCTAAACAAGGAAAATCAATCTTTTGTACATTGTGAGAAGCACTGCAAGAAAAAGTATTCTTTCATCAATGATTTTCTCAAATTCTTTATAGTGACCTGAATTTTGAATATTGTTGTAGAGTATGAGAATACGAGAGAAAAATGTCTACTCATTTATTGATAGATTGACCTTTATATAGATATTACATAAAGAATCACTGTAAATCAAGGCTATATATCTAAAAGATATTCTAGTCTAATAAGGAGAAGATTGAGTCAAGACACATCATTAAAGATATGAATGTAAATTCCTTCAACACTCCCACTTGTGTCGCATACCAAAATCACATGGCGCATGAATGTTGCCTTGGTAAAAACCATGCCAAGTAAAACAAAAACCTCTTGGGTAAACACAAAAAACTTGGTCGAAGGGAAAAAGAGTACAACACGCCAACTACAACTTGAATATAAAACATGTGACGTAGACTCATCCTGATGTCTACACAATCAACTCCCCTTGATAATTAAATCAATTATGAAGTTCAGATAAGCGACGCATACTAATATTTCGCACATGCTTCTCAAGTGTAGATTTGGGTAAAGACTTGGTAAACAAATCTGCTACATTATCCTCAGAACTCACTTGGTTCACTTGGATATTCAAAAGTTGTTATTGTTGCTGATTGTAAAAGAACTTAGGCGAGATATGCTTAGTATTATCACCCTTGATGAATCCCAACTTCATTTGTTCAATGCATGCCGCATTGTCTTCATAGATACAAGTTGATGCATCCGTGGTAGATGTCAACTCACTTGACTCTCGAACATAAGCTACCACTGAGCGAAGCCAGACACTTTCTTTGACTGCTTCATGTAGTACAATAATCTCGGAATGATTCGAGGAAGTAGCAAGAAGAGTTTTCTTGGTAGATCTCTAAGAAATCGTCGTAGATCTAATGATGAACACATAACCAGTTTAGGAATGTCCTTTGTGGATCAGAAAGATACCCAGCATCAGCAAATCTGACTAACACATTATTCAGTGTTTCAGAATAAGGGACAATACCGCATTGCATCAATTTTGAGCTAGAAGGAGATTCAGAACCTTGATTTTAGTTGGGGAACAAAATCTGCTCGTTTGCGGCATTAGAAGCTCTCGAGGACGCGCAGGGGCGCGGCCATGCGTGGCAGGGGATCGGCTGTTATGCTGCAGCAACGGCAGGAGCTCTTAGGGGCGCGCTGAAGCTCGACAAGCTCGATAGGGCGCGGCAGGGGCGCGCTGTGTGCCGTCTAGTGCTGCCGATGCACTGCTGGGCACGGTAGGGGCCCTTAGGGGCTCAGCCAATGTGCCAGCAGTGTTGCGATCAACAGGGACATCGACATTCATGTCTTCCACTTCAGTTTTCTAAGGGAAAAACAAGCCCAAATCAATTGAACCCTTCAAGTACCTGAAGATGTGTTTAACACTTGTCCAATAACGTTACGTAGGCGCAAAGCTAAACCTGGCTAACAAGTTTACTGAGAATGCAATGTCTAGTCTTGTGCATTGAGCCAAGTATAATAGAGCTCCGATAGCGCTTAGGTACGAAATTTCTGCTCTAAGGACTTCCGCATCGTCCTCTTTTGGCCGGAATAGGTCCTTTTTGATATCCAGACTTTGCGTGACCATGGGAGTACCAAGAGGATGAGCTTTGTCCATATTAAATCGCCTGAGCATCTTTTGGACATAAGCTCATTGATGAATTAATATTCCAGTCTCTCGATGCTCTAGCTCTAGGCCTAGGCAAAATCGAGTTTTTCCAAGATCTTTCATCTTAAAATCGGATTTCAAGTAGGTCACGGTCTCATCAATTTCTTTGAGATTACCGATGATGCTCATGTCATCAACACAGATGGCTACTATAGCAAATCTAGTACTTTTTATTTTAATGAACACGCATGAGTAAAGATTGCCATTCTTATATCCCTTCCCAATCAAGTAGTCACTGAGACGATTATACCACATTCGTCCAGATTATTTCAATCCATATAGTGAACACCGCAATTTAATTGCAAAGGCACTCCATGGCGTAGAGTCACTTGACTTGGGTAGTGAAAGTCCATCAGACACTTTCATATATATCTCTGAATCAAAATCCCTATAGAGATATGCAGTAACCACATCCGTAAGCTGCATGCTCAGTTTTTCGGAGACTACTAAACTCACTAAGTAGCGAAAGGTAATGACATCCATAACGGAAGAATATGTCTCCTCGTAGTCAATTACAGGGCGTTGAGAAAATCCGTGCGCCATGAGTCGCGCTTTGTAGCGCACGAATTCATGTTTCACGTTTCACTTTCGAAAAAAAACCTATTTATGTCCAACATGCTTAACATTCGGTGGACATGACACTACCGGATCGAAAACTTGACTTTTTGCTAGAGATGCTAGTTCAGCCTGGATTGCATCCTTCCATTTCGGCCAATCTACTCGACGTTGGCATTCTGCAACAGAGCGCGATTCAATCTCATCGTCGTCGATAATATCTTGAGCGATAGAATAAGCAAAAACATCATCAATAGTCGTGGAAGTTCTTTCCATCATACCGTGCGCATCGGTATATTTTAGTTAGATTTCTTTGTTCTCCAACATCAACATTGGATCCGAGGCATCCCCTAGATACGCTATTACATTGATTCTTGGACATAACTATAGTTAGAGACAATCTCATGGGAATGATTCACAGTGTTGATGATGAGTGGATCATTTAGTGCCTTACTGTCACGCCTTTTTCTAGGCACATTATTTGTTGAACCAACAGGTCTCCCCCTCTTCCTGATGGGAGCAGAGGCCGCGACCACACCTCCACCGTGGGCATCTAGCGAGTCAATGACGGCATTGCCGAGGTCGGGTGCGGCCGAAAATGTCCCTTTACTTGGGACATCTAACCTTGCAGGAACATTTGCAGCAGGTATAATTGATCTCGTCACTTTCGCGATATCGGTAAAAGATTCAGGCATCGAATCATCAACTCTCCCAAGATCAAGAATATGTTGAACTTCTAAATCACTGTCAGACGGTCGGGGATCATAATGAGACATATATAGTGGGGTCAGACTACGTTAATTCTCGACGTTCAATTGGAATGGAAACGGTCATGTCTCCCCCTAAAGGCGGGAAGAATGTCTCATCAAAGTGACAATCTACGAATCTCGTAGTAAAGAGATCTCTTGTCAAAGATTTTAAATAGCGGACAATCGTAGGATGTTGATAGCCAACATAAATAACTAATCGTCTTTAAGGACCCATCTTAGTATGCAATGGAGGAGTAATAGGCACATAAACTGCGCAACCAAATATGTGTAAGTGTGAAATATCAGGTTCATATCCAGTTACCAACTGGTACGCATTAATGGTTGGGTTGCAGTGGGTCTAAAATGAATAAGTATAGCTGCATGCAAAATTGCATAACCTCAGGTAGAAACAGGCAAGTTGGTGCGCATCACCAAGACCCGTGCAATCAATTGTAAGCGCTTAATTATAGCTTCTGCAAGACCGTTTTGTGAATGCACATGGAGTACGGGATGTTCTACTTTAATCCCTATAGACATGCAACAGTCGTCAAAAGACTTAAACGTAAACTCTTCAGCATTGTCCAATAGAATATACTTAATTAGATGATCAGGGTGGTGAGCCCGAAGCTTAATAATTTGAGCTAGGAGTTTAGCAAATGCAATGTTTCTTGTAGATAGCAACACAACGTATGACCAACGCGTTAATGCATCAACCAGAACCATAAAATATTAAAATGGTCCGCACTCTGGTTTGATAGGTCCACAAATATCACCTTGGATTCTTTGTAGGAATGCAATGTTTTGTTTAGAATAACTAGCAAAAGATGGTCTTGCATTCAATTTGGCTAGTGAACAAGTTTTACAAAACGAGCGGTGAGCATTAGAGATAGCCATAGAGGCATTTGGAGTCTTGACAATGGTCTTGGAGGTCGAGCCTATGACAGGTGTATCATGCACGGCCGCATCACCTATTTCTGTGCTTGGAAAAATAGATGTCCATGTGAATTCTTGAGAATTCGAATCATCATGTCACGTCCGGGATGTCCCAAACGATCATACCAAAGCTTGTATGAGTCAGAGTTACAGAAGTTACGAGAAACTGCATAGGATTCAATGATCTTGATGGTTGTAAGATACAAACCGCTAGTTTAACTTATGAGCTTTTCTAAGATGTGTTTACGGCCGCAGTCATTAGAGGTGATAAACAAAAACTCTTGTCAATTCTCATTGAACGTTTTCAGGTGAAATCCGTTGGCACGAATGTCCCTAAATGATAGCAAGGTTCGATTAGCCTTAGGCGTGTAAAGTGCGTCAGTGACATATATCATTGTGTCATTTGACAATAAGAACTGCACATTTCCTCTGTCTTGAATTACATGCGAGGAACGAATCATGGTTGTCACTAACATGTATAAGGAATGAATGTAAGGTTTAGTTGTGAGAATACTCGTTTTAGACTCTCTGATGTTGAAGTTTTTAGATATTTAAATTATCAAAAGCATTTTGTTTTCTAGTGCTTAAAAATTGGTTTTTTTATTCATTAAGTTTTTTTGGAAAACTTTTTTCACCACAGTGCTCGTTGTTACGAATTCATAAACATGTGACACAAGTAAAACAGATATCATATAAAAAAGTTTCTGTCAGTTAAAGTTAGTTTCTGAATATAAAAGCGGTATAAATTGAGAAAACTTATGGTATCTTTCACAATAACTTAAATTTCCAAAATTTTGATAAAAGACCCAGCCTCTCCCCGAGCCGCACCACGATGCCAAACTTCGCCGGCTCGGAACTCGTCGTCTGGCCAACAATCAGGCCGCCACCGGTCTCGATCGACTCGTGTCGGCATCCTCACCAAGTCTGTGGAAGTGCCGCTCCATGACTTGAAGTCTAGACGCCACAATCCGGCGGCGAAGCTCATTAGGTGTCGCTAGAGAATCCAGATTCCGGCCAACTGTCAGCGCCTCACCAGCCACATCTTGAACCTTAGGAAACAAAAAATACTATACTTCAATACTTTTAGTCTCTCTTTTGTTGTCGGTTCATATTTATATTCATCTATTAAGGATGATATATATATCAAACATTGGTGTTGTTGACACTGGAATCTGACCAGAACCTGTTAGCTTCAAGGACAAATGAATGCCATCTGTACCCTCTCACTGGAAAGGCACTTGTGAAAAAGGCACCAAGTTCTCACAACCAAATTGTAACAAAAAGCTTATTTGTGCAAGATCCTTTCTGCAAGGTTATGAGGCCATTGTCGGAAGAGTCAATCAAACAGTGGATTATAGATCCCCTCGTGACTTCAAAGGACATGGAACTCACACTGCTTCAACTGCAGGAGGAAATGTTGTCGAAGAAGCAAGCATGTTTTGGCTTAGCAAAGGGCTTGGCAAGTGGAATGAGATATTCTTCACGAATTGCAGCCTATAAGGGCTTGGCACTTTCAGATGTAATTCTTTGGTAGACCAAGTTGCTTCTTTGGCATTAGGAAACCTGACCATTTTGCCTTCATCACATCCAGAGTTGCAGATTGTTTAGAGAAGAATTCCAATCAATTCTATTTCTACAGTTTGGTTGTCCTTGTTGTGATATCGGCTAATTATGTATGTCAAGAACCCCAAAAAAGCACAACAAACCAAGTGAAACAACCACAGATAAGAACACAAAGAACACATATTAAGGTGGTTCAGCCAAAGTTTTGCCTACATCCACCGGGCATAAAACATTCTTCCACTATATTAATAATGGGTATACCCATAACTTAATCAGTGTTGATTTTGTTGTACAAGTCTAGGCAACAATGAACTTGAACTTGATAAGAAAATAGATCCAACAGATGGTCTATCCACTACCCTTGACTACACAAGTTGCTCATGTGAAATGCACTATCAAGAGCAGCCATTAATTTCATGAGATATTAACAAGCTTTGGACGTCCAGTTGCCGGGTTCATCTCTACTCGGAGACCTAGTCGAGCAAGGTCAGGCACATCAACAGACCCTTGAAGTTCCAATTCAGCCACCGCCTGTTGATTTTCTTGGTTCCGCTCCAACAAGTTCCTGACACACCAAATTCCCCACTCCCTTAAGTAGGGGTTATCATCATCTGTTACACATTGTTGCAACAGCAAAAGTAGCCCATCTTTTCTCCTAATCTCATCTTGCACAATCTTCCTTCCATATAAACAATTGCCAATGACTCCAACTATGTCTCTCCGAAAACCTTTATATGGACATGGTTTTGAAGCAGAGCAATTTGATCCTTCTTGGTCCTTGGCTTGGTTGACAGATTTCTTTATTATTGCTGGCGGCTCAAGGTCATGAAGCAAACACAGAAGTAATTCAATGAGACCATGGGAGATCAAAGCATCCACAACATCCATGGTATCCACCGTACATCCTCTTAGTGTCCCTTGGGCACATATATCTCTCAAGATAGTGAGCGAGTATCCCAGGACATCAATGTCAATAGAGCCTGTTGGAAGTCCAGACCTGCCTCTTGTTGCATAACTAAGGACCCTAATGGAGTTCTTGAATATTCCAAAAACACACAAAGCAAAATCGTTGGGAACAGTTATCTCGTTCAGACGCTCATTCAAAATCTCTGATACATTTTTCAACAAAAATTCTTGCTCTTCCGAGAAAGACTCTTGCCCACCTTCAGTATCTTCGCCATTCTCATTTCCGCCGACATGTTGTAAACTAAAGAAGAGTGGCCGGAAGTAAGGTTCCTCTAAGCAGATCCTTGAAAGAAGCAATTTGTACCAATCTTCTCCAAAACCAACTGGTTTAGACACAAAACATAAGAATGGTATGAATTAGGCACAATCATCAATAAACAGTTTAAGCAGAGAAACTTAATTGAAGCTAAGTTTAAGAAGCAATAAAAATATATATCCACAATTACCTGCAGCAGCAGTCTTAACAATCTCTTTCACAATAGTCACTCCACAATCACCACAAAGCTGTGCAACCAGTTCAGGGATTCCATCACAACAAACGTAGATAATCATACATAGCGGACCACAAGTCTTCTGGCTACGGACTCTTGCAAGAGCAACAAAATTTTCTGAGAAGAGTTGCAGCCAAATTGCATGCTGCTGTCGTTCTCCAGCCAATGCAGCATTAGCTAAAACTTGCAAGCCCACACAAATAATCCCGAAATCCGGCTCCAGAGAACTTGCAGAACTCAAAATATTGGATATGATTGCCACTCCATTTTGTTCAACAAATGAGTTCTGGTTTGCCACCTCCCCAGCACACAGGTTTCTTAGAAGCCTAAAAGACAAGGTCAGAAGGTAGTGACCAGAAGGGTACGAGAGAGATTGAACAAGCTGTATAACTGTCGGAAGAACATTCTTAGCGGAAAGGTCTTCACGACCATCAGCCGTTTTACAAACTTGTACTAAATCTTCCAACGAGTCTACAAGGATAGATGAGTTTGACACACTCAAAAGCGCCTGGAGGACATGTTCGGTTACAGAGCACTCTGGGAGTGTGGTATTATCCATTACTGAATCAAATATCAAATCAAATCAAAGCAAACAACTGCGATAGCTAACTTGGCGATAAAACTAATTTGATCCTGCTCAGATATAACACAGAACCAAAAAGGTAAGCTTTACTGCAATGCAGTGAAAGCTCACATGACACAATCATCATCTAACAAGTAAACTCTATACTCAGCACAATCCACGCATCTCCCACTAAACCGGGAAACCCATTCTCAATATACCACCGACTCATCTCAATCAGCACAGACAGTTTTCAATTCAACACTGAAATTACAAACCATATATTTCTAAAGTTTTAAACTTTAATTACAGACAAGACGGTGTAAAAGCTATTGCAGATAGGCATGAATTCCTCAGGCTCATTATTCCACAGAACTGAAGCTAATACAACGAGGATTAAACAAAGATGCCATGAAATCTAGTTCAAATTGAAAAGCAAAAATTATCAAAACTCATGAACGAACCCAATTTGAAATAGCACAAATCGATCAATTTTAGCAGACTAAAAGGTTTTACCTTTATGGGGAGAGATCCAAGTTTCAGAGGGTTTAACGCAGAGGAGGACGACACTAAAACCAATAATAGAAGGGTTTTGGAGTTTATAAAAGAGACCAAGAAAAGGTAAAAGTAAAATGGTGCTTCTGTTTTAGGACACAGTAAAAACTGTTGGAAGGAAAAAGACAAATCTTATTGAATCGGGGCTAGGGGTTTAGGGTTTAACAGATAGCCAAAGCACAGGAGGTCCGGTCCAGAATGAGCTCCACTTCAATCCTCCTGGACTTCAACTCCTTCCGATTCACGCCTCTCCCTCCCAAATCCCACAAACCCATCGACCCTTCGACCCTCAATCTTCACAATGCTTCTTTCCCACTTTCTCGCAGAGCTTCCCCTCTCACCTCCGCCTCCGCCGCCGCCAAAGTCGCCGCCTTTCCCGCCGAAACCGAGCATTCCGATTTGACAGCGCTGTCTCCGCTCGACGGCCGTTACTGGGGTAAAGTCAACGAATTGGGTCCTTATTTGAGCGAGTATGGCCTCATCTACTACCGTGTTCTTGTTGAGGTAATGCTCTGGTTTACTTTGATATTGAAAAGATTACAACTTTAATTCAAAGTGTTGTGATTTAATCAGACACGTTTTGCATGAAGAGTTGTGATTGATTTTGTAAAGATTGTGTGTTACAGATTAAATGGTTGCTCAAGCTTTCTCAAATAGCTGAAGTTGTGGAGGTGCCGAGTATCAGCGAAGAAGCTCAGGCTTACTTGCAAGGGATCATTGATGGGTTTGACATTAATGATGGAAGAGAGATTAAGAGGATTGAGATGACTACTAACCATGATGTGAAAGCAGTGGAGTATTTCTTGAAGCATGCTGATGTTCCCATGCTTTCACGTACTCATGGACAGACTGCCTCACCCACGACTTTGGGGAAGGAAATGGCTGTTTTCGCTGTCAGGTTAAGCACACAGAGGCAGCAACTTTCTCAAGTGGCAATACTGGGGAAGCTTGCTGGTGCTGTAGGAAATTACAATGCTCATATGGTTGCATATCCTAATATTGATTGGCCCTTAGTTGCTCAAGAGTTTGTCACATCTCTTGGGGTTAGTTTCAATCCATATGTTTCCCAGATCGAGACACATGACTATATGGCAAAACTTTTTCATGCATATACCAGATTCAATAATATCTTGATCGACTTTGATTGTGATATATGGCGCTACATATCTTTGGGCTACTTTAAGCAAACAACTAAAGCTGGTGAAATTGGGTCGTCAACAATGCCTCACAAAGTAAACCCCATTGACTTTGAGAATAGTGAAGGTAATCTTGGCATGGCCAGTGGAGTGTTTTCCTTTCTATGTGATAAGTTGTCTAAATCACGTTTGCAGCGTGGCTTGACTGATTCTACTGTTCTGAGGAACATGGGTGTTGGATTAGGCCATTCTCTTCTTGCCTACAGAAGCACACTGCGGGGAATATCCAAGCTTCAGGTTAATGAAGCTCGCATAAGTGAAGATTTAAATCACTCTTGGGAGGTTCTCGCAGAACCAATACAAACTGTTATGCGAAGATATGATGTTCCAGAGCCATATGAGAAGTTAAAAGCACTTACAAGAGGGAGAACAGTCACTGCAGAAAGTATAAAAGAGTTTATCAAAGGCTTAGAATTACCAGAAGAACCAAAGAACATTCTCTCAAACTTGACACCATATAGCTATGTTGGATCTGCTGTTATATTGGCCAAGATGGTAGATATGGCCATTGTAGCCACCATAAGAGACACCAATGTTCCTGCTGAGAAGGTGAAGGTTGTGGCTAATAGTTCTTCTTGTGATCTTGAGTTTTCAAGTTTGCTGGCTTTGTCGCCTTTGGATGGCCGGTATTGGGGTAAAGTGAAGGAATTGGCTCCTTATATGAGTGAATATGGTTTAATCTACTTCCGTGTCATAGTTGAGATCTAATGGTTGCTATGGCTTTCACAAATTCCTGAAGTGATAGAGGTAACCGGCTTGGGTGAAACTGCTCATTCATTTTTGCAAGAAATAATTGATGGGTTTAGCATAGATGACGCACTAGAGATTAAGGAGATTGAGAAAGTGAGAAACCATGACGTAAAAGCAGTGGAGTATTTTTTGAAACAGAGATGCAAATATCACCCAGAGATAGCAAAGGTTAAAACTCACTTTACTTTAGTGGTTTTTAGATGCCGAATACGTATTTTTATCAAAATATTAGCTGTTTTGAATGTTGAATAACTTCTTAACCTGTTTCCTCTTATCAAAGGTGCTCGAGTTTTTTCATTTTGCATCCACATCCGAGGACATCAACAATCTTGCACATGCGTTGATGCTCAAAGGAGCTATGAACAATGTCATGTTTCCTGTCATTGCTAAATTGGTTCAGGCACTATGTAGCATGGCTAAGGAGTACTCTCATATTCCTATGCTGTCTCGCACTCATGGACAGGTAAAAAGTGGTATTTTACATGCACTGAGTTGTGTCACACGTACTAGTTTAACAAATCAGTTTTAGGAAACTCTGATACAGTTTTAACACTGACACAGTTTTAACAAACCATTCTCTTCATGCTTTTCTTTTAGCTTTTCGAAGGTAATGAAATTCAGTTTTAGGAAACTCTGATACTGTTAGCTTCCTGGACTTCCGTTTACTTGTACCTTGTACTTCAGGCTTATTATTTATTCCTTTCATATTGTAGCCCGCTTCACCTACAACTTTGGGGAAAGAAATGGCTATATTTGCTGTCAGATTGAGCAGAGAATGGAAAGAGATATCTCGTGTGGATATAATGGGGAAATTGGCTGGTGCTGTTGGAAATTACAATGCTCATGAAGTTGCATATCCTGATGTTAATTGGCCCCAAGTTAACAAAGAGTTTGTACAATCTCTTGGGTTGAGTTATAATTCGTATGTCACTCAGATCGAACCTCATGACTACATGGCGGAGCTTTTTCATGCAATTTTCCGGTTTAACAACATATTAACCGACTTTGATAGAGATATATGGGACTACATATCTTTGGGTTATTTTAAGCAAACAACCAAGGCTGGTGAGATTGGGTCATCAACAATGCCTCACAAGGTCAACCCTATTGATTTTGAGAACAGTGAAGGTAATCTTGGTGTGGCTAATGGCAATTTTCTTCAGCAGAGCATGAAGTTGCCCATTTCACGTTGGCAGCGGGACTTGACTGACTCGACTGTATTGAGAAACATGGGTTTAGGATTAGGGCATTCTCTTCTTGCCTACAAAAGTACACTTCAGGGGATATCAAAACTTCAAGTCAATGAAGCTTGCATTTTCGAGGACTTGAATCAGTGTTGGGAAGTTCTTGCCGAACCTATACAAACAGTAATGAGGAGATACGGTGTCCCTGAGCCCTATGAAAAGTTGAAGGAATTAACTAGAGGAAAAGCATTTACCAAGGAGAGTATAAGAGAGTTTTCCAAACAGTTGGAAATACCTGATGAAGCAAAGTCCATTCTACTAAACTTGACACACGTAGTTATGTTGGCACAGCAATAGAATTGGCCAGGAAGGTAGACATTGCTGTGGAATCAGAGATTGGGGATCTGTTGTGAACTAACGGTTTATATCTTTGCACCAAACTATCTAATATATTTTGACTGTCACGAGATTTAGAAGGTATAGAAGAGTTTTAATTCTGAATAAGATTGTTTGCATTTCATATGTCAATTGAAGCAACCCAAGATCAGAGTTCTGTCCTTGATTTGATTCATTTTGTTTATCTAGTTGAAACCTTTATCTCTCTGTATGCGGACTTATAAAATAATTCATTCTTGAGTATCAACATTTTTTGTTGTTGAAGTTCCGCTCACAATCAACAGTCATTATGTGTACTCGTAGCAATTAGCATAATCTTAGTTTGTTTGTCAATTTTTCTGTCTTGGGTTTAAGCATATCAGCTAAACAAGTTGTGGAATTGTAGTAGAACACTGTCATGACTCATGAGTTATCTATTACCTCGTTCTTGCTTCTTATAGGTGTGAACTTACTGTGACTGCTGTCTGCCGTGACAATCACAACAACCTCATGAGTTTGGAAATGCCAATTACTTGACAATGAATTGTATTTATAGGTGAGAGGAAGAGTAACCATGGCAAGCTTCATTTTATTGGGAATGCTAACAATGAACACATAAGTCTTGTTGTTTTACCCAATCCTGAATGCTAGTGGGAACCTGGAGCTTTCCTAAGTCGTTCAATTCAGTACACTCCAGTTGAGAGATTGAGCATTTACCATAATGGAGTTGGGGCAGGCCCTGATTACTATGGGGTTCCTGGCACCTATTTTCCTCTTAGGACTGGTGGAAAGGTTACTCTTTACCAAGATGCTCACGTACCAGACGGTTGTCTTCCGAACCTGATTTCAGATGGAGGGATACCATATGTGCATGGTAAGTGTTGGAATGACATATCTGATGCAATACGTCAAGCATGTTGTTTGATTTACATTGCTGGGTGGTCAGTTTGGCACAATGTCAAACTGGTTCAGGATGGTGGTGCTGCATCAAATGTTAACATAGAACAGTAAGTACCTTTCAATTTTTAAATTCCGGAAATGCTATTTTAAGGGACTTTGAATCTGATTATATCATTGAATTGCTTACCTTTATATAATGTCATGATTTATGAGATTCTTTGAAGCAAGTCCATTTAGTTAGCTTTTTACTTGCCCTGAAATTATTTGTTGCGGGAGGGAATCATGCAAACCCATGATGAGGAAATTCGGTGGTTTTTCAAGCACTCTTCGGTGCAAGTATTGCTTTGCCCCTGCACTGCTGGAAAATGACATATCTGGGTTAAGCAAAGGGTCCATATTTATATGTGACAAAACTTCTGGAGGTTTGCAAGTATTCTCAGTTTCTTGCGGGATTTGAATGAACTCAATTTTAAGCTGTTTATGTATGAGTTGCAAAATAATTAAATAAACAATTAACGTTGGGCTTTTCAATGACTGTACTCCGCAGCCCAATTCTTCCAAATATTGCTTTGCAGAAGGCATCATAGAGTTCCAGATCGTGTTAACATTATGTTTTCTGAGAGTGTCTTCATTTCTTCTCATTTTATAAACTAATTTTACATTTTATTATAGGTAGATAAAAAGGCAGACTAGCAGAGCATTAGGTAGATAAAACACTATTATTTCATATAGCCAAAGGGGTAACTCTTTGTAATCATGGTTGAGTTTTCTGAAAAAAACTTAACTTGTCTCAACTGGCACAAAGGCAGCAACCGATTTATATCTTGTGAAATAATGATGTCCCTTGGCAGCTACCAACTTATATCATGTGAAATAATGACGTCCCTTTGTGAATTAGAATGAAAGATATACTGAAGAAACAAATGCAAAATGCATTAAGATATGGGCTAGGCAAAAACATCAAATCACAATAGAAAGTTACAGTATAATTTTGTACTACTGTTCTACCTCATATGTAATCTTTCAGTATTAGAGGCAGACATACAGTTAGACCACCAGTATATACAACAAATTTTTTCATCCTTCCTATATATAGACTAAGCACTTGTGAAATTTGGCCAAGAAATTTCCCTGATATATATATATATATATATATATATATATATATATATATATATTAATCACTTTAAAGGGTAGCACTTGACAACTTGTTGTCCAAGAGAGCCATGGCATGATTTGCACTCTAGGCTTGATGGTCCAGCAGCATATGTTGTTCTGAACAACTTTGAGGAGCGCTGGTTAAAGGCTTCAAAACCACAAGGGATGAAGACACTGAAAAAAAGCACCTACAATGATTCTTTGCTCAAGTTGGAAAGGATTCCAGACATATTTGGAGCATCCACTAGTGACTACGATCCAGAAACTTGACATGTTCAGGTAATGAGATTATGACTGATTATTGAGGTAGCTCCTGGAACTTGCTTGACTAGTAATGGGGTGGGACCAAGTAAATCCAATATCCAAACCAAAAATTAAAAATTAGAAAAGTAAACTATTAAAACCAATAATCTTTCCTGGCGTTTCACCCATGCAGATCTTCCGTTGGATTGGTTCAAATTCTGTTAAAGGTTTCCTAAAGGATCCAAAAGAAGCAACAAAGCAAGGTGAAAAACATTTACTGATAATTTTCTCTTTACTGTGACCTTATAGAAGTTGAGTTTGGACTGGTGGCACTATTCTTACAGAATCTGGTGTGCCGAAAGAATGTGCTGATTGACATGACTCGACATGAGCATACATACAGCATATGTGAAGGCCATCCGTGCTGCCCAGCATTTCTTATATATAGAGAATCAATATATTATTGGGTCTTCATACAATTGGAGTCAATATAAAGACTTAGTTAAGTAAAATTTTCATTTGGTAAAACTGCTGCTTTTCAAGATTGAAATGATAGTCATCATCTTTGTTCATATAAAGAGGAACATTTTGTTTTGGAGAGACCATATTGATAGCTATACGCCTTAATTTTCAAGATTAGATTCATAGTGGATGAGTATGAGTTTTACAGTGCATGGGTTAGCATGAAAGTACTCAACTGTCTTAAAATATATGGTCCACCAAAGAAGCATCTTTAAGTTGAACTTATATTTAAGAACTAGTTCATGGTTAGCTGTATATTTCGAATCTGCAATCATGCTCCTATTGATAAACTATCTGTTAATGTTTATGCAGGTGCGAATAATTTGATTCCCATGGAAATTGCCCTTAAGATTGCTGAAAAAATCAGAGCAAACCAGAGATTCGCTGCGTATATTGTTATTCTAACGTGTCCAGAAGGTGTTCCAACTGGTGCAGTAACACAAAGAATTATATTTTGGCAGGTGGGCTTCTGGTCGTGATTTACAATGAGAGGGAATTTTTCTAATACATTACTGTTGTTAATTCCCAATTTTCCTTGCATCTGTTTACCATAAATATACTTACATGAGTCTTGAATGTGTTAAGAGAGTTAGAGCAATGGGTGTGTTGTTGAACTGGAAACAATTTGCTGCTGAGGAGGTTACAGAGATGAGGGGTCATCTATTGAAGTATCCAGTTGAAATTGATCGAAAAGGCAAAGTCACATCCCTTCCTGGATGTGAGAGTTTCCCCGATGCAGGAGGAAATTCTTTCCTTGGCATTCAAGAAAATTTGACAATTTGATCACCAGTTCAGTTTTATAGAACTCAGTCAGTACAGTTTTGAAACGTTTCTTTTGTTGTATTTAGCAAACCCATAGTAGGATAGGGTTTCTTTTCCTATTTTTTCATTTTCGTTCATTGGTAGATCAAGTCGCTTCTTTGGCATTAGGAAACCTGACCATTTGATCTGCCTTCATCACATCCAGAGTTGCAGATTGTTTAGAGAAGAATTCCAATCAATTCTATTTGTACATACAGTTTGGTTATCTTTTGAGGTTCACAAGGCATTGTACAACTCTGTCAGTTTAACATCTCAGATTATGCATCTTTGATTTTTCTCCCCTTTTTTTGAATAATGCCTCTTTGTTTAGGTGTGGCTGTTGAACGCCAAAAAATAAATAAATAAAAAGATAAAAAAAAAAGAATTACAAAAATAAAAAATAAAAGTAATATTTTTCTTGTGTTACATGCACAATGTTTTTGAGTTCAATTGTGACTCTTGCAAAAAGCTGGACAGCGAAGTCCAATACGAACTCAGTCCTCCAAGTCCAATACGAACTCAATCTTCCAAACCGTGCACTCTATATAAATAGGCACTTAGAAGAAGAAGGGGAGGCAAACACAAAGGGCGGAAGACAGAAGGACATAGCGCAACATAGGGAGGCGAAGCAAAAAGCAGGGAACAAAAGAAAGGCAGGAGCAGGCGGAGTCAACACGGACAGAACAAAAGAGGAGAAGAAGGAGAAGAGAAACAAACGAAGCAAAAAGCAGAAGGAGAGAAAAGTCCAAGCGAGCCAACAAAAAGGTGGAGCCCACATACTAACTCTCTTTATTTTTTTTTTGCAGCATCTCTATTTTTCTGCCTCGTTCCTCACTCCGCCAGAAGCCCGCAAGCCATCTCCCCCTAAGGCGAAACGACCACGCGAGGTAGACATCAAAAAGAAGGCGAGATGACCTCGCCCCCTTCTCCTCTCGTTGCACTAATTATGTAGCCGCTCGGCCCTTACTCTAGTACACAACGCCGTGCGTTTCGCACAACAAGCCGTATAAGAGAAGGAAACAAGCATCCCTGCTAAAATATTGTTAGGCGAACTGGGATGGCCTCACAAGACTGGAAGTCCAGGCGAGCGAGGCGACCTCACACCACCAAAGCAGGAACCCTAAGGGGTGGCGAGCCAACAATCAAGCCCAGGCAGGAACCCTAAGGGGTGGCGAGCCAACAATCAAGCCAAGACAGGTGGCGAGCCAACAATCAAGCCCAGGCAGGAAACCTAAGGGGTGGCGAGCCAACAATCAAGCCAAGGCAGGAACCCTAAGGGGTGGCGAGCCAACAACCGCGCCAAAGCAGAAGCAGGTTACTTAACCCTAAGGGATGGCAACGTGACTTTTACCCTAAGGGGTGGCGAGGTTACTTAACCCTAAGGGGTGGCGAGCCAACAATCAAGCCAAGGCAGGAACCCTAAGGGGTGGCGAGCAAACATTCGCGCCAAGGCAGGAACCCTAAGAGGTGGCGAGCCAACATTCACGCCAAGGCAGGAACCCTAAGGGGTGGCGAGCCAACATTCAGGCAAAGGCAGAAGCATAAGGGATGACGAGCTAATATTCAGAAGCTCTAAGCCCAGGCGAGGCGAGATGATGTCACAGGCGAGGCGAGATCCATTCATGCAGAGGATGAAGCAAGTCGCGGAGTCCGCCTATATATATATACGCGGAGTCCGCTCACATGTGAACACGCGGAGCCCGCTCTCAGACATGCACAAGCAATCCGCTCACAAGTGAAAATGCGGAGTCCGCCTACATGTACGCACAAGCAGTCCGCTCACAGGTGAACACGCGAAGCCCGCTCTCAGACATGCACCAACAATCCGCTCACAAGTGAACACGCGGAGTTCGCCTACATGTACGCATAAGCAGTCCGCTCAATAAATACGCGAAGTCCGCTTACAGAAATACACGCGGAGCCCGCTCGCTGACACACGCGTGGAGTTCACATGAAGGAGCAGATCGCCTGCGCCATTATCAAGGACTGAGCCCAAAGCCATTCAAGCCTTTTGTCACGCCACTGCCTCACCTTTTCTGGGTGCCATTATCAACAGATACTCTACCAAATTGAGTGTCCACAAGAAACACAGCTAACGGACTCCAAATACGTCTGTTAAGCCAAAAGTCGGCGTTAAGCCATAAAGCCTACAAACCTCTTTTGAACTACGGTCGGCTTGATCCCACAAAGGGGTACGTAGGCAGTATAGCAACCCACTAGATGCAACCAAAATTCCAAACAGAATCCCTGACACCACCAGTCAAATTCTTCCAGTCCAAATGATCCTGATCAGAATTTCTAAAGCACCAGACAAATCAAATCCATATCCAAATCTTTTCGAACTACATTGGTTTGATCCCTTTACAAGGGTATGTAGGCAGTCTGGACTTAAATCTGGATGCAACCACCAACCCAAATAAATTCTCGGATCGCCTGAAGCCAGAATCATGCTCCTAAGCTCAAATGCCTTCAGACACAAATCCAAACACATCCTAAAGTCAAAACCCTCCAACGAGTCATTCACTTGTTGGAATCCTTGAACTACGAGTGACTTGATCCTCTCCAGGGTACGTAGGCAATTCATTCCCAAATGTGGGTGCAGTCACAAAAACAAACAAACCTACAACGGTCTCTTGGTAAACGGAATCAAAGGGTGTTCCCTTGTATCAAGGGATTGTAATTAAGAGACACATTCTGTCTTGAATGGATTGAACCAGACATAAAATTAAAACCCTATCTTAGTCAATAAGATAGGGTGAAGTTATGTTGGGTATATATGTTGTTTACAATTTTTGCCCAACATAGTTTTTGGCGACTCCGCTTGGGAACCATTCTCCTTTTCATCTCCGTTTACGAACAAATTTGTCAATTTGGTTACTTGTTTGTCTCAAGGGAAATAAGATGACACCACAAGGAACATTCCATGACCGTAAGCTTGAAAGCGCCCAATCAAAAGGAGGACATGCAAGACGAGCTAGTCGTTGTGTCTCATTCGTCATTGATCAAGCTTCCATTTTAAGCAACAGTTTGGGGTCTAACCATGACAATAAAGTAAACAATACCTTTGGAATGATTAACAAGTCCCAATTGAAGAAATCACCTTTGAAGAATGCTCTCAGAAATGCAAGAAAGAGGGCGGCAAGAGTTCAAAGGAGAAAGGCCACCAAGGCTCAATCAGGAGAAGCTACTCAAAAAGTTGTAGCCACTCAAAACACATCAACAACTTCAAAAGTCATCAAGACTTTAGTTGTCAAGACTAATCAAGCCTTTGTCATCACTCAAATTATGATTGGCTCAATGCCCATCAACTTGACCACTACGGCATCACCACACGTGGTTCCTCAAATCGGTATAAATGCCACGAAAGAAGAAATGGTGACACTCACCAAGGGGAAATGTGAGGTTCTAAAAAGGCATGAAGCCCATAACCTCAAGCCCCTACAACAAGCATCGACAGCCAACATGACTTCTAGCCGACCTCAAACAGTGAAGTTCATTTCAACCTCTCACAATGTCGGCAAGGAAGAGAAAGTTGCTGCTATGCAATTGGGGGCAATTCAAACCCAAAAAGTGGTGGGGGCATTCCAAGCTAAGACACAACAAGGAGCATCTCCCGTGTTTCAAGTCAAGCCAAGACCTTATACATGGCCGATGGAAGCCCCGAAATGGTTCAAGCAAAACATGGACATAATGTCCGAAACCATGTCAGTTATGATGACCAACACGGCAACATTAGAAGAACAAATGAAGCAGTTGCAAAGAAGACTAGCTGAAGCTGAAGCAGGAGCTCTTTTATTACAAGCTGAAAAAGAAGTACAAGCTAAGAGGCGTGCTGATGCCGAGGCCAAAGCAGCTGAACAACTAGCTGAGAAAGATACTGAAATTGCTGAGCTGGTAGCGAAGTTTGCCCTCCTTACAAAGGAAAAGGAGAAAAAGAAAGAGGCAGACGAGGAGCCCAAAAAACTCATTCAAATTCAGTCTCGCTACAAGACATCAAGACTATGATAGCTGACGGGATCAAAGAATTACAACTATCTTTAAATCCCCCAGTTTTCGGATACCTCAAGCCCTATCCTTCCCATTATGATGCATTACCTTTCCCTAAAGGATATTTGAAGCCAACTTTTGACAAGTTCGACGGAGTAAACAGTTCTCCTCAGGAACATTTGGCCCATTTCTACTCAGCTTGTGGGGAAGCGTCACAAGTCGATGCATTATTAGTAAGACAATTTGTTCAATCTCTCAAAGGAGCCGCTTTTACATGGTACACTAAATTACAACCCAACTCCATACTCACATGGGATGACCTGCAAAAAGCGTTCCTGGCACAATTTGTCACTTCAAGGAAAGAGGGTCTCAATAATTGACTTGGTCGACACAAAGCAAAAGGATGACGAAGAAGCCAATGCGTTCATTTCTAGATGGAGGAGCTTACATGTCCAATGCTCGGATAAATTGACAGAGCAATCTGCAGTACAAATTTGCTCAAACAATCTCCTTCCAGAAATAGCAACTTTCGTTAGTACTGCAGAACCTCAAACATTCGACGAGCTTGTCTCAAAGACTAGTAATGTCGAAAGACATGTGGCTCGTAAAAAGATCCCAATAGAAATGCTCTTCAAAAGTGAGAGAGTAGACAGTACTGGAGATTCACTAGCTACCTTTGTCAAAACTAGTGAAACATCAAATGCATGTGACAGAGATGATATGTCAAGGGAACTCACTCTCAGGGAAAGGAAAAAAGTCAAATATTCTTTCGCTGATGAGGACGTAGAAGAAATTTTCAGTGTGCTCTACAAAGAAAATGTCATTGAACTTCCAAAGCCAAAACGTCCAAGTGAAGTCAACAAGACCAAGAATCTCAAATTCTGTCACTTTCATCGTATTGTCAGTCATCCAACAAGCGATTGTTTTACAAGACATGATCGACAGCAAGGAAATTGAGGTGGAGTCATCGCCAGCAAAGTGAAATCCAAATTTGTTGGTGAACTTCTATGCGTCTCAAAAGGCGCATGAAAAAATGATGATGTCTGTTGAACAACAAACCCACAAAGGGGTCGTTCAACCAAAAAAAAAAGCTCGTTGGACTGAAAAGCCGGGAGGGCAGTCCAAGCAAAAGTTAGAGCCCAAAACCTCCCGAACTACGACGGCTTGATCCCCCGAAAGGGGGTACGTAGGCAGTCTAGTCCCAAAAGGCTAGATGCAGCCACCCCACAAAAAAATCATCTTGAATCAATCAGGTGAACTACGTTTGGCTTGATTCCTTCACAGGATACGTAGGCAGTCTGGTGACAAAACTAGATCCAGCCATATTTTCAAACTAACCATTTTCTTGTGATTGTAAACAGGTAAAAACAAGGGTGGTTTGACACATCCATTGTTGAGCATACACCAAGGCATGCGAGCTCGAATAGATGACAGCCTAAGCATTCGGTTCATCAAAGTGACCGGCAGTCTACAAAAGCATTAAATGACTTTTGTATTACAAGTCCACAAGTCAAAAAAAGAGAAGAATACTGGCAGCAAGACAAGCGGGCTCAAATGTCCCACCCTGCCAAGACGTATTCCTTGCATACCTAATCATGAGATTGCTCAAATGCATTATGGATTGAAGGCCAACAAAAGATCAACACAATGCACCCTTTTGTCAAAAGTTGCTGTCTGCAGACATGTTAAAAGGAAGCAGCAGAAGATCAAGCTTCGCGCGCGGAAAGCATGTTCCACACACAAAGCTGGAGGGGGCACTGTTGAACGCCAAAAAATAAATAAATAAAAAGATAAAAAGAAAACAATTACAAAAATAAAAAAAATAAAAGTAATACTTTTCTTGTGCTACATGCACAATGTTTTTGAGTTCAATTGTGACTCTTGCAAAAAGCTGGACAGCAAAGTCCAATACGAACTCAGTCTTCCAAGTCCAATACGAACTCAATCTTCCAAACCGTGCACTCTATATAAAGAGGCACATAGAAGAAGAAGGGGAGGCAAACACAAAGGGCGGAAAACAGAAGGACATAGCGCAACAGAGGGAGGCGAAGCAAAAAGCAGGGAACAAGAGAAAGGCAGGAGCAGGCGGAGTCAACACGGACAGAACAAAAGAGGAGAAGAAGGAGAAGAGAAACAAGCGCAGCAAAAAACAGAAGGAGAGGAAAGTCCAGGCGAGCCAACAAAAAGGTGGAGCCCCCACACTAACTCTTTATATTTCTTTTGCAGCATCTCTATCTTTCTGCCTTGTTCCTCACTCCGCCAGAAGCCCGCAAGCCATCTCCCCCTAAGGCGAAACGACCACGCGAGGTAGCCATCAAAAAGAAGGCGAGATGACCTCGCCCCCTCCTCCTCTCGTTGCACTAATTATGTAGCAGCTCGGCCCTTACTCTCGTACACAACGCCGTGCGTTTCGCACAACAAGCCGTACAAGAGAAGGAAACAAGCATCCCTGCTAAAATATTGTTAGGCGAACTGGGATGGCCTCACAAGACTGGAAGTCCAGGCGAGCCAGGCGACCTCACACCAAAGCAGGAACCCTAAGGGGTGGCGAGCAAACAATCAAGCCCAGGCTGGAACCTTAAGGGGTGGCGAGTCAACAATCAAGCCAAGGCAGGTGGCGAGCCAACAATCAAGCCCAGGTAGGAAACCTAAGGGGTGGCGAGCCAACAATCAAGCCAAGGCAGGTGGCGAGCCAACAATTAAACTAAGGCAGGAACCCTAAGGGGTGGCGAGCTAACAGCAGCGCCAAAGCAGAAGCAGGTTACTTAACCCTAAGGGGTGGCAACGTGACCTTTACCCTAAGGGTGGCAAGGTTACTTAACCCTAAGGGGTGGCGAGCCAACAATCAAGCCAAGGCATGAACCCTAAGGGGTGGCGAGCCAACATTCGCGCCAAGGCAGGAACCCTAAGAGGTGGCGAGCCAACATTCGCGCCAAGGCAGGAACCGTAAGGGGTGACGAGCAAACATTCAGGCAAAGGCAGAAGCATAAGGGATGACGAGCTAATATTCAGAAGCTCTAAGCCCAGGCGAGGCGAGATGATGTCACAGGCGAGGCGTGATCCATTCATGCAGAGGACGAAGCAAGTCGCGGAGTCCGCCTATATATATACACGCGGAGCCCGCTCACATGTGAACATGCGGAGCCCGCTCTTAGACATGCATAAGCAATCCGCTCACAAGTGAACACGTGGAGTCCGCTTACATGTACGCACAAGCAGTCCGCTCACAGGTGAATACGCGGAGCCCGCTCTCAGACATGCACAAGAAACCCGCTCACAAGTGAACACGCGGAGTCCGCTCACAAGTGAACAAGCAATCCGCTCACAAGTGAACACGCGGAGTCCGCCTACATGTACGCACAAGCAGTCCGCTCAGTAAATACGTGAAGTCCGCTTACAGAAATACACGCGGAGCCCGCTCACTGACACATGCGCAGAGTTCACATGAAGGAGCAGTTCGCCTGCATACAGAGATCGCTTGCTCCATTATCAAGGACTGAGCCCAAAGCCATTCAAGCCTTTTGTCACGCCACTGCCTCACCTTTTCTGGGTGCCATTATCAACAGATACTCTACCAAATTGAGTGTCCACAAGAAACACAGCTAACAGACTCCAAATACGTCTGTTAAGCCAAAAGCCGGCGTTAAGCCATAAAGCCTACAAACCTCTTTTGAACTTCGGTCGGTTTGATCCCACAAAGGGGTACGTAGGCAGTCTAGCAACCCACTAGATGCAACCAAAATTCCAAACAGAATCTCTGACACCACCAGTCAAATTCTTCCAGTCCAAATGATCCTGGTCAAAATTTCTAAAGCACCAGATAAATCAAATCCATATCCAAATCTTTTCGAACTACATTGGTTTGATCCCTTTACAAGGGTATGTAGGCAGTCTGGACTTAAATCTAGATGCAACCACCAACCCAAATAAATTCTCGGATCGCCTGAAGCCAGAATCACGCTCCTAAGCTCAAATGCCTTCAGACACAAATCCAAACACATCCTAAAGTCAAAGCCCTCCAACGAGTCATTCACTTGTTGGAATCCCTGAACTACGAGTGACTTGATCCTCTTCAGGGTACGTAGGCAACCCATTCCCAAATGTGGGTTGATAAGACGTATTTGCACACGCATCAATTAACCCTGTCAACAAATCAGTTATAGTATAAAGCAAGCAGGGATCGTTCTAAACAGGGGATCCAACTACAGGGTAGATCCATCTAATCTAAAGTAAGTGTCAAAATAAGCATATAGGTTTAAAGGTTTTATAATTTCGGAACAAACATTGAAAATAAATCCTAAATTACTTCTATACATATATACATGTGATCAACCAACAATCATGCAAACTCAACCAAACAACCATGTTAGAATTAAGAAGACAATTTCTAATCTCAATTAAGTCTATACCGTGAGCAAATATACAACCTAAATTTGATATGCATATAAGTTCCTACGTGGTTCCTATGACATAGACCAACTTAGAATTAGACTACGGGTTTCATTCAACATCGCGACACAACAAGCTCGGCTACGTGCTCTACTTATAGGTCACACACATAAACTAATCATGCAATTACGTATCACATAAAGAATTGATGTGTTTAAGTACTAGTCCTAAATCAAACATAGGCAGAAAATCGGTGAAATAACAAAGACAATGCAACTTATCAACTACGTGTATCAAAGTCGAACTTTGGATGATTAACACATGCAATATCAACTACTTGTATCAACTACACATGATAATATAAGAATGCACCGAAAATCTTAAAGTATAATGAACATAATACTCATGGCATAAAACCTAAAATCATTGATTGAAAACTGAAAACTTTAAATCAAAACATGGTTCAAAAGTTGTTCTATCTCATAGACAAGAATCGAAACATACTTAAGCAAAAACCTAAAACAACATAAAACAAGAACAAACACATACTAATCCGATAGTAGAAGATGAATACACTCTCAGAATGTCCCTACGTGTTCTATTCTTTGAGTGCGCGGAGTCCTAGGCTACGTGCTTTGGACGAGTGCTGAAGGTGGGATCGGATTGTAGTGTTTGGAGGTTGATGGAGTTTCGGCAAAGGCTTTGGTGTTATTTGCACGGGTTGATGATGATCTTCTGTCCTTGGAGTCGTGCTTTATATAGAGGAAAAACCCTAGAAAAGTCGGCCACATAGCCTAAACCAAGTTGGTTTAGGATTCCTAGTTCTTCTCAATTTCGGCAGAATGACCTCCGTCTGATGATTATGTCATAACTCCTTCTAGAAAATAGATATTGAGGTGATTCCAATTGATTTGGAAACTAGACTCCCGTAGATTTCTATCCATATGTGGCACGTTTTCTGATTCATTGTGAGCTGTCCTGGAGAGTCCGTTGAAGTTGACAGACGTGCATATGAATTCTCCCGATTTCATCCGGATTTGCAAGGTTTGGATATTCTTGAAATTCTGCCGAATTTAGATCTTCTTCTCCATATTGGACTTGGTTTGGACCTCTCCTTCATGGACTAGGCTTCAAGGAAAAATTGAATCTTGATCCAGACAGGAATCCTGAGTAAACAAGGGTTTCCAACACTTAGCACAATTTCAACACCAAATTCTTTAATTCCGAAATTACTATGTATTTTAATACTAAAAACTACATATTTCTAAATTAAGCAATTATTCTACACTAAACACAAATATAAAGCTAAAACAACTAAATAGGAGTTAACAAAGGGTAAATAAAGGGTATAAACATATTAAAAACGTCACACTTTGTGCTCCTATCATGGGTGCAGTCACAAAAACAAACAAACCTACAACGGTCTCTTGGTAAACGGAATCAAAAGGTGTTCCCTTGTAACAAGGGATTGTAATTAAGAGATACATTCTGTCTTGAATGGATTGAACCAGACATAAAATTAAAACTCTATCTTAGTCAATAAGATAGGGTGAAGTTATGTTGGGTATATATGTTGTTTACAATTTTTGCCCAACAGTGGCCAACTTGAAGCACTCGCTATATTTAAATTATAGAAAATTTCATAAAAGTCCTCTTTTAAACATTTTCTTCTACACAAGTCCACCCTAATCTTTTTACCCACATAAGTCCACCTTATCACCCAAATCCATCAGCTTAATATTATTTTGTATCCAAAGTACCCTTATCTTCATTTTCACGCAGAACCACGTTCTCTCTCTCTCTCTCTCTCTGATTGAGCTGCAGAAGCTTATAGGCCTCGTCCTTGCCGTTGGGTTTCACCTCTGTCTACTAAATCGGTGAGGGCTTGTAACGATCGCCAAGGATCTTAGATCAAAGGTCAGATCGAAGTTCGTCGTCAATTTCTCTTGACGATTCAATTTCCGGCAATGTTCTCAGCCGGAGGCGAGTCGAACAGAGACGCACCATTATAGATCGGTCTCGAATCTTCAAATCCGAACCGTGAGACCATCCGTTCAACTGCAAGTCATAGCAGATTTCATTCTTCTGCCATGCGAGGTGAAGAGGTTGAAGACGCAGCTCATAGACAATCAAGCATGCATAATTGAGCCCGAGATGGAGCTTCAACTGATGAGATAGGGATTGAGCTTGGCACCGTAGTCGGCGACATCCAATATGGAATTGAAGGTGTTTCATTATTTTTTGGTTTTAGAGTGTGTGTGGGAAATTGGGGCTTCAATCTTGGATGATCAATCTGTAACGGAGTAGCTTTTGTTGCTGGTAACAACAGCTTTTGTTCTGTTTCATAGCTTTTGTTGCCTACGGTAGTAGTTTTTGTTGCCTGCGGTAGTAGCTTTTGTTGCATGCGGTAGTAGCTTTTGTTATCAGTAATAATAGTTTTTGTTCTGCTTCATAGTAGCTTTTGTTCTGTTTGGTAGTAGTTTTTGTTGTCGATAATTGTAGTTTTTGTTGTTAGTAATAGTAGTTTTTGTTCTGCTTTATAGTAGCTTTTGTTCTGCTTCATAGTAGCTTTTGTTCTGTTTGGTAGTAGTTTTTGTTTGTTGCAATAGTAGCTTTTGTTGTTAGTTGTAGTAGCTTTTGTAGGTAGGGATAGTAGCTTTTGTAGGTAGGGATAGTAGCTTTTGTAGGTAGGGATAGTAGCTATTGTTGCCGGTTGTAGTAGCTTTTGTTGTTAGTAGTAACTTTTGTTTGCGGCGGTAATAGTAGTTTTTGTTGCTAGTAGTAGTTTTTGTTGCTAGCAGTAGTAGCTTTTGTTAGTGGCGGTAGTAGCTTTTGTAGTAAGTGGTAGTAGCTTTTGTAGTAAGTGGTAGTAGCTTTTGTTGTTGGTTGTAGTAGTTTTTATAGTTAAGGATAATAATTTTTGTTGCTAGATGTAGTAGCTTTTGTAGTCGGTGGTAGTAGTTTTTCTAGCTAGGGATAATAGCTTTTCTTGCTGACGGTAGTATCTTTTCTTGCTGGCGGTAGTAGCTTTCGTAACTGTCGGAAACCTCGCCGGAGACATCGCCGGAGGTCGGCCAGAGTCCGTCGAAGACCTCGCCG
The DNA here is from genome assembly GCA_034370585.1 of Fragaria x ananassa. Lineage (NCBI taxonomy): Eukaryota > Viridiplantae > Streptophyta > Magnoliopsida > Rosales > Rosaceae > Fragaria > Fragaria x ananassa. The sequence continues at coordinate 8,538,770 of CP139750.1, read as the reverse complement.
GAGGTCTACCGGAGACTTTTCCGGGGAGAATAGTAGTTGTTGACTTTTTACATTAGTGGCATTTGTGTAAATATAAGAGAGAAAATCTAATTTTTTTGGTTGGATGACAATCTGTAATTTAGTTGAACTTCAATACCTTTATTTAAGTTTGGGTGGACTTATGTGGGTAAAATATTTGGGTGGACTTATGTGGGTAAAATATTTGGGTGGACCTCTATAAGATAAAATGTCTGAAAGTGGACTTCTATATAATTGACCCTTTAAATTATGCTAAAACTGTGTTAATTTTGTGGTACAAGTCTAGGCAAGAATGAAGTTGAACTGATAAAAAAAAAATATATCTAACAGGATGCTTGACTACACTACTCTACAGACAGTTTTCAATTCTTGACATTTTCATATTTGTGTTGTCTTATATAATTACTACGTTGTCCTTAATTATTAATATTAAATTATTAAAGTTTTGCTAAGAGACTACTCAATGGTAAAAGTAAGAACTGCCGCAGACAATAGGGTTTAAGTTAAACGAAAAAGCACACGAGGTCCAGTTTTAGGCGGGAAAATCACAAACCCCCAATTCCAGTCTCCTTCTTCAATCCTTCTCTCTCCAAATCAATTAGGGTTCCCAATTCCTCAATCATGCCTCCTAGAAAGAAACCCAATCCATCTTCCACCTCCGCCTCTGGCAAATCGAACCCGAAAGCTCAGCCTCCTCCTTCTAAGTTCACCATCCAGCACTTCTTCGAGCGCCACTCCCAGAACTCCCAAAACCCCACCTCTTCCGCTCCCCCCAAACCGATCCAAAACCGGACACCGGTTGCAGCTTCTGGAGACCCTGAAAATCGGCTCGAATCGCAGCAGCCGAGTAATATCAACAGCACGAACGAGACACCATCGGAGGATGTGGTGGCAGTGAGGTTCATGGATGTTGAGCCGAATGTGGATGAGGAGGCCTCGCCGGAGATTTCCAAGTCCAAGCCTGTCAAGCGGTTCAAATTCTCTCCTGGAATGGTATGATTTCGTTTTCTTTTGTTGAAATGTTTGAGAATTTTGTGGCGTATTTGTTGCGGTTTTGATTTTTTTGAGTGTCGATTTTGGTGACAGTTGATAAAGCAGAGTCAGGATGATGGAGGTGATGAGGTGACTTGGAGGATGTCTCCGGTTAATGAAAGACTTAAAGCAGTTTCCAAGCTCAAGCCTGAGATGATGAGAGTGTTGGCAGACACTTCAAGGCTGAAAGCTTTAAGCATTAGCCAATGCTCACAAAACAAGGCATGTCTTTTTTCTTTTAAGTTTTGTGAATTTGTTGGTATTAAGATAATGGAAAAGCCGAAAAGGATTGGTAAATCAATGACAAAATTGTACAGGCTCCTGCTGTTAAAGCTGGACAGGTCGAGAATTCCGTGTCGTTGGTGTCCCTGAATAGGGTTGGCATGAAAAGGGTCAAACCGGATCAGGATGTGGAGCATACTGGAAATTTAGCCGATGGGACTGTTTCTGAAATCGCTGGTAGTCAGAGTCCATTCCAAACTCCACCTTCTCTATCTTATTGCCATGACAAGGTAAATCTGCTTTCATAGTTTAACCTACTTAATTTGGGGACATGAGAAACCAACAAAAAGAAAGAACAAAAGGAGTTTGTTTCTTCTGCATCTGATACCTTGTTATGTTTATATCAGCTTTCTTTTAGATAATTGCCATCTCAAATAGACTCAGATATAGAGTCTGGATCATATTTCTTTAATACATCTTATAACTGAATTGCAGCTTGCTAATGCTCTTTCATGTGATGGAGTTTCTGATCAGCCAGGGTCGAGGCAGCATAAAAAGGTACAAGTGAACTAAACTATCTAATTGATACCAATTACTGTACCATGTTATTGTACTTAGGTTGCCCAATATATATATATTTGTATGTGTGTGTGAATAATAGATCACCTCAGTACCTGCCCAGTTTTGTTGAGCTTTATCCGATTGTCGCCTCATACTGTGATGCCAGTTATAATTTTCTTTGAATTGTTTGTTTATTCTTCTAGGCATTGCTTGAACTCTTAGATCAAGTAGAAGATGTCATTGGTGTTGATGATTCAGTATCTAGTGATGTGGTGGCATCTCAATTCCAAGTTAAAGATAAATCAGAGCATGTTGTCAAAAGAGTGGTGACATCTCCAATAGATCAGGTTACCCGGGCATCTTCCAATTACAATTTCCTTGTATTGGAGGTATGATTTACAAATTTAGTATCTATTTTGTGGAAAGATTTGAGCTTTTCTTTTTGTGAAAGATTGATTGTTTTGCTAATGTGATCTGCTAGGTATCTGTGGATTGTGGACCTGATGACTCGTCTGGTGCCCAGTGCATGCGTAAGGTATCTAGAATAAAAAGATTTTAAAGCTATGTCATTCATTCTTCAGATCCTGAAGGATTCTAAAGATGATTAAGTGATGTTCAGGTTCTTCGCTTATTGAATGAGCAAAGTGGAGAAGAGTGTGCTGTGTATTTGAAGGAAGAGTGGTTGGTTTTTCATGTATCTTTTGGTGTACCTTACTGCCTCTGCTACTGTGCTTTCAATTTTGTTCGTTTTCCTGATATGTTTTCCGATAAGCTGTCCTCTTGTGTGTAGTATATTACTTGGAGATTGAGTATTACTCCCCCAATCATAGAAATGCACTTTTATATGATTTGATCTTGTTGCAGGACTGTAACGTTTTCTAGATTTAACAAGTACATTGAGAGTGTGGCATTGTGATTAGAACGCATTTGAACTACTGTCCCGTAGTGCTGTAGATTTGGATAAATGTAGTGCTAAGACATCACATTTCTAGTACTTCTTGCTTTAAAAAAATTATATTAATGTCTCCTATGTTTTCAACTGTAATGTTCTCAGGTTTTACAGTGTCATTGCGCCTGGAGATACTGTCAATATTATTGGTGAATTTGATGTCAAGGGAAAGTGTTATGTGGATCGTCACCATAACTTTTTAATTGTTCACCCTGATGTATTAGTGTCTGGAACTCGGGTAATGTTTTTGTCTGGTCGAATATTGGTCCTTTGTCATTGTTATTGCGGTTTACAAAATTTTAGCTGCTCAGAGGTTAATTTTGTGTTAGTTTTATTCTACTCACTCCAAATCACATACAAATGCTTCTAGGTTGCTGCAAATTTCATTTGTCCTAGGCGAACTGTACTGGATGAGAGGCTAAAAGGCAATGAATATTCAACTCCAGCACTAATTGGCACAATATTGCATCAGGTTTTTGAGGTCTCAAACCAGCCTATAACTTTCTACAATATGCAGTAAATAGTCATTGTGTATTTCCTTTTTCATCACAGAGCTCTACTGTTTGTTCATCTAAGAGATTTGATATTTTAATTTTGATTTTGGAGGCTGCACTTATGAAGGAGAAACCCACAGTTACTTTCTTGGAGGAACATGCAAGAATGGGGCTCCAAAGAAACATTGAGAACTTGTATGCATGTGGAGGTTAGAAACTTTAAATATGTTAATTGATATAACATCTAAATTATTTGTCATCAGAACATAAGTTATGCTTTATGTTTGTTGTAGATCCATGGTCTTAAATTTGCTTGATACTATGATTGTCCATTTGATTGATCATCTTTCTAAAGCTTCTCATCACATTTTCATGTGGACATTGCAGTTCATGAAAAAGATGTATACATAACGTTGGTTGATGCTGTCCCAAAAATATTAAATTGGGTTAACATCTTCAAGAACACCCAGGTGCACTGTCTTGATTTTTATTTTAACTTTATGTAACAGAATCAAACTGATGGTCTGGTTGAATTTTTAACAATAAAGAAACCATAGAGAGTAGAGTGTAGAAACGCTGTTCTGATGCTAATGATATGATGGCAGGATTCTGAAGCTTCATTTGTTGATTTTGGATCTGAGTATGGGGTGAAAAAAGTCACAATATCTGAGGTGAGGCATCACAGTTTGAGTATCTGCCATCTTGTAGTTTTGCATTGATTTACAGTTTGAAAATTGCCTACTCTTTTTATGGCTTGCATGAAATAAGTTGGTTTCATAACATGGGAAATATATACCTTTTTATGTGCATCCATATGCTGATGAAATGGCCCATATAATGGTTTGTTCTGTTGTATCTGCTGTCAAAACTTCTAGGTTGTTTGAAGTCTCTGTTTGTAAACTTAATGCTATGTTACAATTGTTGTATGCTTTCTTGTGCTATTCCATAACTTCTGTGAACTCTCTGCCATCTCTGAGGTAGATCTGTTCTGTTTGTAGGTAATTGATATTGAGGAGATGGCATGGGCTCCAAAATATGGTCTAAAAGGTATGATCGATGCTTCTGTCAGGGTGAAAGTTGAAGCTAACAAAAGTGAATCCGACGCGAAGGTTATGCCTTTGGAGTTCAAAACTGGGAAAGTTCCGAAGGACCAGGCAAGACAATTCTCTTTACCAAAATCTCCCATGGGATATTATACTCGAGTGATGTATATGATACTAATAATCGTTTCTTAAAGTTATGTACTTATTATTATTATTATCATTATTATTATTAATTGTTTTTCAACTGTTGCTTGTTATAATTGCAGGAGCATAGTGCCCAAGTAATCTTATACACTCTTCTTATGTCCGAGAGGTACTTGATCTATTTCTCATTCGTTTTTTTTCCTTTAAATGTATAGGGGTATTGTGTAATTCATTTTGATCTTTTGAAATGGTTTCATTCTTTCTTCATCTTGATCCAGGTACAAGAAGCCTGTTGATACTGGTCTTCTATGTTACCTTCAGTCTGATCAGACACAGGTACAGCCATGTACATCTTTTACCTCCATTCTCCTTTTATAATTTTAGTCTATTAAGCATTCTTTCTGTACTAAATATAGGGAGTTGCGGTTAGAAGACCTGACCTAGTTGGGCTAATCATGCAACGTAATCAGCTTGCAAATGATATTGTCAAGGCCTCAAGAATGCAAGTCCTTCCCCCAATGTTACGGGTATGACTGATGCTGAATTGTTTCCCTTTTCCAGGAAACTTTTTACCGGCCTGTGATATTAGTTTCTTCCCTTTTTTTTTTTGGTAGAATCCAAGCTTGTGCAGAAGTTGTCGCCATCTGAATGTGTGTACCATCTATCACAAGGTATTTATTATTTATTTAAGTTATTCAGTAGCATGAACCATATTTTGTATCTACAGGTGCAAACAGATTAGGCAATTCTTAGATTTTTCTGGCTCGTCTTTATTTGTCTTAACTTGCTTCATGTCATTGAGTTGAGCAAAAGGCCAAGCTTAGACATTGAGAAACAAGCCTAAGTTGAGCCCAAGTATGTTCAGCATGTAACCTTGCTATGTGTGCATATGTTTATAAGTGTAGATAGTTTTGGCTTGGTCTGCGTGTTCATCAACTTGAGCTCAAGCCTAAGTATAGGTTCATTAAGAATCAAGCCCAAGTTTGGGTGGGAGGATATGTTCAGTCTGTAACCTGGCATACCTATAAGCATGTGTGTGTTATCTGCGTACAGATTTAGTTCTCTTTGTATTCAATTGCTTCTGATCAAGTGAACCAAGACAGTAGATACTATCAAACTTATTTGTCTCTTTTGATGGGGAGACGCCATTGACTTTCTTCTAATTGGGAGCTTGAGGCTACTCTTTTTGTCACTATCATATTTTCTTATTAATCAATTCCCTATACTGTTAGAAACTCTAAATTTATCGAGTAAAGGACATTTCTGCTGGGTTGAACAAAATTTTCAGATGACATCAGTTATAAGTAGTGATGGAGAAAGATTGAGACTTGGGGAAGACTTTTGGGTGGACAACGACCTTTCCTTTGGGTGAATATTTTCTTTGTGTGTCATATGCAAATTGAAGGGAATAGTGTTGGTCATGTTACTGTGCACCGTGAAGTTACTTCTTTTATGACAGAAGTCGTATAGAAAGGCTGGGAGAACCCAGCTGAGTCCTGCTCTGTTTTGGCAAAACTCAAAACCATACTGCTTTTGTCAAATGGAAGATGGGCGTAAGTTCTTTGAGCTTGTTGTATGTTGGCAACTTAGATGGAAAGAGATGAAATATTTTATTTTTTTTAGGATAGGTACTGGGTTGGAAGAACTTTGGTAGAGTAAAAACTCTGATCTGCTCTTTGGTTAGAAATATAGTCTTTATTTATATAACGGCAGTTAGAAGCTAGATGTAAGCTATGGCTCTGTGTACCTGCTGTTGTTTCCATTTTTTGTTATTTTTTATTACAAAATTGCTATTGTCTTTTCTGTACCTCTTGTCCAGTTTTATTGTATTAAAAAAACAAATAATCCTACATTTAGGATGATCTTGTTCACAGAACTCTACATGTCTGATTATAAACCGAAGCCCTGACTTTGTAAAATTTAATTTCTTAAATACAGTAAATTATTGCAGCCTATTCTGATTATAATTTTTTTGCAATTCAACATTGTTATTATTTTATTCTGTTATATTGGGTTTCAAGAGATTAATTGATGGAGAGCCTATATCAGTGATAGACACCTTGGCAGTTCTAAACAAGAGCAACCTTCAATGTTGAGGGGATGTTGTCCCAATTAGACATGTTTCTTGCTGGACACTAACAATTTGGTATTGAAAACCATATAATCACATTGCTATCGAGTAGAAGTCCTTGATGTTTGAAACGATGATTTCCCACTAAAACTTCAAGAGAGCCACTATAAACTATCATTTAAAAAAAAAATATAATTAGGTTTTGAATGTGTCCTAACTTTTCCTTGGAATGTGTTCACTGACAGTCATATATAAGACTATTTACTTACTCTTCTCAAGAACGAAGAAACCACTAAGAACAAAAAGTGTAGTCATATTGAGTGTTCATCTGACCATCATTTGATGCAACAGGCACATGGAGGCAACACAGATGGCAGCGGATTGGGGGATTTATTTGATTCAGTTACTCACCATCTAACAAATGCTCATGGTGCTTTCCTAAGGCTTTGGGACTGGTTGATTGATTTAGAAGCTAAAGAGATGGAGGTGCATTTTCAGAAGTTGCTATTTGCGTTATTTTTCTAATTAGTTGATTCCAAATTTAGTTTCTTTTGACATGCTGGCCTTTGATTTCCTTCTTCTTGTTTTACCTGTGATAGCTTGTAAAGAAAGAAATGTGGCAGCCACATGCTTTGAAGAGCAATCATTCCACAAGTTGCCTATCTTCTTTGGTTCTTGATAATGAACTTCCGTATTTAAGGTCTGGAAATGATAACAAATTCGTTTACCAGTTTCTGCGTACTGGTTTGTCTTCTGACAATGTGAGGACATCCAATGGAGAATTTCGGTATGCTGCTTCTTCATCATCAAAATATGCAGATTGCACACTAACAAGTGGTGACCATGTGGTATGGCTCCTTTTGTAATACGATCTTTACATGAGAAGCTGACAATAAATGTTTGACATCTTTAAAAAATGACTTTCAGTACTGAATATTGATTCTTTGGACTGTAGAATTACTCAGGTATATGCAATTCATTGTTAATTTTCAAGTAACTTTTTCTTTATCTTGTGATATTTTCAAGTTGAGAAATTTTATTCACATCCTCAACTTTATAAATACACACTTCTCAGATTCTTTTTTGTCATCAAGCATGGTTGAAGTTAATTTTTTTGAATTAAGTTTGGAAGAGGGACTATAAAATGAATTTAAAAATTTACAACAATATGGGATATGTATTAAACCATATGGGATGTGCAAATAAAATTTCTCTTTCAAGTGCATAGATTTTGACTTGTAAAAGCTTGCCAAAAATGGTTATTGCAAGGTAGTAGTTAGGTAAAGAGTAAAAGAACTGAACACAATTTTGAAAGCATGTTATCTATTAGAAATTTTGCTACACAATATGATGCATTAAACTTCATTTTTCCCTTGTATCATGATACATTGATAATCGGTCTGGTATTTTCAGATACTGAGCAGTGAATCTGGTCATCTAGCTCTTGCAAGGGGGGTCATATCAGATATAAGTCACTCCCATGTTTCTGTAAGGATGATACCTCAAATGTTTATTCATGTAGACTCAAAATCTGGCTTATTAGCTCTTACATGCTCTTTAGTTATGCATGTTTAGCTATTGTTAACATAGTTGACAAATCTTACAGTATGCAAGCCAGCTTTGTAATTGTAGTATCTTCTGCAAATCTCTAGGTTTCTTTTTCTAAGAAGTTATGGCTTCCTGGGAGCAATCGTTTTCCAGAGGCAAGTGATCTCCATCAGGAGGTCTGGCGGATTGACAAAGATGAATTTATGACATCATTTTCAACGATGAGGTATATACATGTTATAGTTATGCCTTGACCAATGTTATAAGTTTCCTTTTTGCCAATTAAACCAGAGGCTTTCAATGGTATACCCCCTGTCTAAATTCTTGCTTGATTTTGTTGCTGAAGGTTCAACCTTCTTCAACTTTTTCTTCCGAGTGCCCAATCTGCTCATCTGCGAAAAATGATTGTTGACCTAGAGGTGAATTATGGCTATTTGAACCGCTTTAAATCACGATTTTGCTAAGCATAAATCTCCTTTTTACGTCAGTCTGATGTGGATTCTTTTCAGGCTCCTAGGTTTGACAGTGGATGTATTACATTCAGCCAGGATCCAGCAATATCATATGTCTGGTCCCAGAGAAATTTAAATGATGATCAGCGTCGAGCCATTCTAAAGGTGTACTATACATTTACCTCTTTTCTGTTTACGATGTGACTCAGTTTTCCCTCAGAAACTCATTCTTATGCTAATTTTCTGGTAGTTCTGACATAGTTGATTAATTATATTCGGGTTTCGGATCATTTACTAATCCAACAAATCTACTTAGATACTTACAGCGAAGGACTACGCTCTTATACTTGGAATGCCTGGAACAGGCAAGACATCCACTATGGTGCATGCTGTTAAAGCCCTGTTGATGAGAGGCGCATCAATTTTGCTTACCTCCTACACAAATTCTGCTGTTGATAATCTACTTATCAAACTAAAAGCTCAGGTCATCTTCATTATCTTACCATTTCTGTTTTATTTTAAACACTTAGTCATTGTTGTCATCATTTCTGGTTTTTTTGTTTATACTTTGATTGATTTATTGATTGATTCATTGTTGTTATGGTGGTTTAAAAACAAGCCTATTTCATTCCATGCAATGCATATGTCCTTCCAACACACTTGGGCTGCCTTAACATTTTGCTCCCCCAATACACCAATTTTTCTCCATTCAATCTAACCTGGGTTGCACCACTAAGGATGCTGCTGCTTTTAGTGATATCTTTTCATAATCTATATAAAAATATGGATGTATGGTTTGCCGAGTTTGGTGCAATATCTCATTAAATACTAACTTAGGTATTCTGTGTACTGAATCTAAACAATGCAGAATATTGACTTTGTACGCATTGGAAGACCGGAAGTTGTGCATGAAAAAGTTCGAGGGTGTTGCATTGCAGGTGAGATTTTATATCAGTAAGAGGGTCTTCTGGTCACTGTATCACACTTGATTTCTTCTCAATGTTTATTTGTGACAGAAATGAACATACAAAGTGTGGAAGACGTTAAGTCAAGATTGGATCAAGTCAAGGTGGTTGCTGTTACATGCTTGGGGATCACTAGTCCCTTGCTTGCCAACAAGAGATTTGATGTATGCATCATGGATGAAGCTGGACAGACCACCCTTCCAGTATGTATACTCATTGGTGTCTTGAAATGCAGTTATTAATGCATGTGCAGTACGGTTGATATTGAAATTAGTGAAAGAGTATGATTTAATGCAACTAGAGTATGATTTCACACCATTTTTTATGTACAATAAATCTTAGGATAATCCTTTTGTTGCAAGTGAAGCTTAAGAAACACAGTTTGCTATCATGTTGTTTTGCATGTTGGTGATAATACATTATTTGGAGTGGAGTTGAGGTGGTTTGAGTTTTTGTAGTATAGATGAAGGTGATATGTTTTTATCAAGAAGGTTAATTAAGGATGTGGATTCATGAGCAGTTTTTTGTCCTAACAGGTATCTCTCGGACCTTTGATGTTTGCTTCGTTATTTGTCCTGGTTGGTGATCATTATCAATTACCTCCTCTGGTGAAGGTAATTATCTTAGTTCAGATCGCAAAAAATATTGCGTTCTTAATTCTTTCTCAACAAAATTTTTATGCTTTTGATCTCTAGAGTACAGAGGCCCGAGAAAATGGAATGGGGATAAGCTTGTTCTGCAGGCTCTCAGAAGCGCATCCTCAGGCAATTTCAGCATTGCAAAGCCAGGTTATTATACATTTTACAATTCAATGTATATTTTTGGTAGTCTTCCCATTGATTCTTACTAAGCTATATGTATCCAGTACCGCATGTGTCAAGGCATTATGGAACTATCAAATGCCTTGATATATGGTGACAGATTGCGTTGTGGATCTCCTGAAATAGCCAATGCCAAACTCAACTTTTCAAGTTGGAAGTCTCATTCACTGTGGAAAAAGGAGGTAAGAGCATTTTACAACATAGTCGAAGGTACTCTGAATGACAGTTTGTATTCTGTACCTTTTTTTTAATTTCCTTTTATATTCCACTTGTGAGTATTAAGGGCAGCATCCAGTATGGATATCAAAACTTGTTTGACAAAATTATAGCATCTTTCTCAAAATATTATTCAGCTTCATCCATCCCTCCAGTATTATGTTGTGACATTGGAGTTAGGTGATGCATAAAAGAATAAATTCTGTTATGTAACTATTATTCCAATTAGGTTGAATTCATAACGGACATTCAAAACAGTCACTTGATAGAGGTTTAATTTCATTCCAAAGAAAATTCTTGCTTTCCCCTCCAGGTCCTCGGTGAAAGAATTTATGCTGATTGATGCACTGTTACAGTGCCATAAACTTATCTAAACTCAATGATTTATTACTTATTTACTTCATGTCTGCAGGTTTTAAATCCAAGCAAACCGGTTATATTTATTAATACAGGTTTGTATTATTATTGTTGTTCTGTATGATCTTCTCCATCAAATAAAAGGTTATGTTTCTTTTTTTGTTTTTTAAGTTATTTATCATATTCACACATACAGATGCTTTACCTGCTTTCGAGGCAAAGGACCATAAGATTGTGAATAACCCAATGGAAGCTCACATAGTTGTAGAGGTGACCTTTGCTTGAATATACGTGTAGTCCAGATAATGCCTGCTGCTTGTGGAAGCTTATTTTTTTCCTTCTAATTTTCTTCTCTAATGCGAATTATTTAAGCAGCGTCTAATTTTGACTGAAATTAAATCCTCCTCTTGCTTATAGGTCGTGGAGGAATTAGTTAACAGTGGAATTGAAGGGAATGATATTGGCATCATCACCCCATATAACTCCCAGGCAGAGATCATTCGGCCTGCCATCAACCTGTCTTCCGTGGAGATACATACCATTGACAAATACCAGGTGCTATTCAAAGCCTTCATCCTCTATATTGCTGCCTGATTGTGAGGTTTTCAGAAATTCAATGAGATACCTATGGATATGGTATAACCCGCTCCTGCATTTTTGTGGCTACTTATATAACTTTAGGTATTCTGTTTTAAAATAAAAAAGCATTGAACCATCATTAGTATGCAATTATTGTTGTTACTTTGAAAGACAGGAGTGAATTGACAAAAAAACACGTAAATGAAAAAGCTGGCATTTTATTGAGATTGATTGCCATGTCTCCATTATGGTCTCTTATATGTAACTTTGATGTATGCAGGGTCGAGATAAAGATTGCATACTAGTTTCCTTTGTTAGATCAACTGAAAATCCACGAAATTGCTCATCCTCTCTGCTCGGAGACTGGCATAGGATTAATGTGGCTCTAACTCGTGCCAAGGTAAGACTTAGATTGGTGGCACAACCTATTTGGCAAATTTCAAGATCACATGACTGTTTGTTTGCTATTCATATATACATTTTTAGATATGCATACACACCCACATAATTTTCTTTTCTTTTCTTTTCTTTTTTTTGCTGATTGACGACCTATCAATTTGGGAACAAAAGAGAAAGAAAGAAAATGTAGAGCATCTAAGTATTGAATGTAACAAAAGATGATATCTGTGTTGAACCAGCTATCTATATTTTCAGAGCGAATGCAAGTCACTTAATGTTTTCTGTTATTTGTTTGCATAGAAAAAGTTGATAATGGTCGGGTCACGCGAAACACTATCCAAAGTTCTGCTGATGAAGCTTCTTATTGAGAAAGTTGATGAACAATCAGGCATCTTAAACGTGTCCAAGAAAGACATTAACTTTAAGACAGAACTCAAGAGATGCTCTCAGGTCAGATAATTGTAAATTTGGTTGATTTGTTGATGTCTTGTTGAAGCCTAAGTTCCTCTTTACCTTCTGTATGTACATATGTAGATCACTGTTGTAGAATATTTGAGGGTTGTATATAGGAAACAAAAAAACATCTCATACGTTTTGAAATGAGATATTTCAGTTATTTGCCATGTGATTCATTAAGAAGAGGGGTAACTACACCGTCAAAGATAAATTTTGTGATGCCATTCTTTTCTATTGAAGTGTCATTTTCATTGAAAGTTAACTGATGGAAGTCATGGAACAAAGTTGTGACCTTATTTTATGAAACTATGAAGTGTCTCATGGCCTAGAGACCTAGACCTTATCAAAGCATGTAAATTGCACACAGCATGCATTAACCCTTCCAGGTTAGAACACTTGGATATAAATATAGTAGCCTGAAGTAAACAGAAGATCAAATTTGCTTTAGGAAAAATCAAATGTTACTTTTTGCTCAGTGTTATTTTCTTTAAAATATTAATTATTGACAGGGAGTTAAATTTCGAAATGTGTTGAACTTGCTTGACGCATGGCAAGTAGGTTGTATAATGGCGTGTGTCTGTTTTGGTCTGTAAAATTTCTGTAACTGAAACTAGGTGCAGTCACCAACCTCGTGTACTTTCTGTTTGTGTCTGAAACTGAAACAAAGTCATTGAATTGAAATGAACAAAGGCAGAAAAGCAGAACGCAGAGGAGAGATGAAGGCTACATCTTGTATTACTTGATGATCTGAACAGTATACATCTGATAGCATATATAAGGCAGGGATTATAATGAAAAGACCCAAGTACCTTGTACACTTGACACACCAGAGCCATCAATGTTTAGTCAATCAGAGAAGACTCGAGTAGGATCAGTTTCAGAAATAGCAAAGAAGCTCGAGCTCTCCGACTTGAAGCAATTCATCCGTACCAGATACTTTAATTCCTTGCAGATAGGCCTCGCCGTCGAGTGGGTTTTTTGTTTTTTGATCAGCGAATATCCACCTTAAATCTTGCCCGATTATGGATTCTGGTTTTGTTCTTTTTATTTGGAGAAGACAGTCTGGCTTTGTCCATTCTCAACAAATAAAAATAAGCAAATGTGGGGTTTATTCTTTTTATTTTTTTGGTTTAGGGTTTTCTTCTCATTGTTTCGTTTTTGTGTAACAGACAATTAATGTGTAATTGTATTTTCTTCTTTCCAAAAAATGGTTAATAATTCATTCAACACAAAAGAAATGGTTAATAATTTATACAAATTTCCCAAATAATATTTACAAGGTCATAAATATTTGAAAATTAAATTGGTCACAACGTGTCTACTAATGTGGTATAACTTGTTAAGTAGTGTTTTGGCCACAATCCTCAAGCAGAAAGATGATAGCAGTCAATGCTTCTAGAGGTGCGAGGTGCCTCCCACACGAAAAAAAAAAACGAAAAACACTCCCCCAGACAAAAAAAAAACTCAATACTCTCCGGTCCCGTCCCCCCCCCCCCCCCAAACGAAAAAAAAACTCTCCCAGACGAAACAAATACTCCCCCCCCCCCCGTCACAGACGAAAAAAACACTCCCCGGCCCCCCCCAAACGAAAAAATACTCCCCCCCCCCCCACACAAAAGAAAAAACATGGCCCCCCGAATGAAAAAAATACTCTCCTCCCAACACAGAAGAAAAACCATAACCCCCCAGACGAAAAAACACCCCAAGACGAAACAAATACTCTCCGGCCCCTCACCCCCCAAACATAGAAGAAAAAAAACATCCCCCAGACGAAAAAAACTCCCCCCCCCCCCCCCAACACAGAAGAAAAAACTTCTCCCCCCAGACAAAAAAAAACTCCCCCCCCCCCCCCCCAAAGACGCAGAAGAAAAAACATACTCGACGGCTCTCTCCCCGAAAATTAAAGTCAGGTCATCTGCCAGATGGTAGCTAATTCCCCATTTTGCATTGTGTTACATCTTGGACAAAGTCATCAACCAGTCAGAGTTTTATTTCCTACCAGAATCACCACAAGAGTTTCACCTTAAATCTACTGCCAAATTCACCATGTACAGATACTAGAATCACCACAACTGATGGCACCCTGTAATCGCTACATTACAGTTTCACCATACTCTATCCAGACCAGTTTAAAAGAAAACTTATCAAAAACCGATTTAACATTTCAGTCAGACAATATGTAGTTCTAACAAAGTGCTTCCAGCAGGAAGATCTTACAAGATGTCATTTCTACTGAAGGTACAAAAATCTCCTAGAACTTAATACTTTCTGTTGCCAAGCCATACTCATATTCAGAATACTCAAAATTATAAATGGACAATAAAAATGCACAACACAGATGCATACTCATCCCCACTCTAAAACCGTTCTGCCAATCTAGCTGTAACTGCTCTTAGTTTTGAATAAACTTTAGCAGCAGGGGATCCTAAGATGAGGTTGCAAAGAGAATCCCTAGCAACCTTTATGTTTGCAAAAGATCCCAATATGTGGATCTTGGTGTCTGCAATCACAATCCTAGTCTTTGTAGCATTCTCAATCGCGAATTTTGTTCTACCTCCTTTCCCGGACAGCCTTCCTATAGCACGAGACAAGTGCTCACCTCGGAGAGTTTTGACGTCCTTGATCTCAAAAGACTCCACATAAAGCTCATCCAAACGCATGAGGGCAATGGCGTCTATGACATCGAACCCGAGCATGAAAGCCTGAACGAAGTCAGCACACTTCTGCAAATGACTAATGTCAGGTGTGTCACGTCTGGTCTTCAACTCCACTTTGCGGCCTTTCAGATTCATACGGATGTCTATCTTCATCTGCTCGTAAATTGGGGTGTATATTTCCATCCATGCTTTCTTGAGTGGTGTATAGCGATGTGGTGGAACAGAGACCTTCCTGAACTGAACTTGCCCATCTGACATCTCATGAGCCTTTAAAGGCTCAAAACTTGGCTTTGGCGGCAATGTTCCAGAAGCTGAACCGACTCCATTTGCAACTGCTTCGACTTCCATGGAACTAGGAGCTTCATTGGACTGCATATTCAGCTCCACTGACTTTGACCCTTCAAAGATAATAAACGAAATGCGATCAAATAAACTAAAGTCGATCAACACCATCTTAAATATACAAATCTCATCATAGAATCACAAGTTTTGCGTGAAACTATGCTTAACAGCTTAAGACCAAAAAATAAAACGTTCTGTAGTTTAAGCAACAGCTACCTTAGAAATGCACATCTACTAAAGTTTAGCTTCCTAGCAATAAATATACATATTACATATACCATAACACTGACACTGACACTGACGACGAAACAAACAGATATTCTAAAATCAAAATATCAATTGAACCAACAGTCTGATGCAATCTTAACACAGCAACACAGTTCAACTGAAGAAAAGATTCTAAAATCACAATATCAAATTAACCCAACACCCGAAGCAATCCTAACCAATATGACCCAAAAGGGCACAACAGAACAAACTAATTTTCCAGCCAAAAGTAAATGACCATCAACCACTATGGGATGCAAAAAACAGGGGATTTTGTTACCATCCACCTCCAGTTTTTCAAACTTTACATGCGGAGGCTCATTCGGCTTTGGAGGAATCTTGTCTCTGTTCCTCAGTTTACCAATATCCAGTGGCAGCCGGTACACCCCACGATCTGTCACCACATATAGTTTCGCCATCTGCGTAATTGCGTAAACAAAAACAAAGAAACCTGTGCTACTCTTTCTCACAAACCCTAAAACAAATTAACAAAAAGCAAAAGCATACCGGGAGATTGAAAGCGGATCGATTCTTTTGTAGTAGCGATCTCCGGCTCTGTCCGTGTCAAAAAGAGATAGTTGGGGATTTAGGTTTATCGTTTAGGGCTTGGCGCTTAACACAGGATGGATGAGAGAATACAAACCTTGTTTTCCTGAGCAGAGGTTTCGGCGGACAGCGTTTCTGATGGAAACACAAACCTTCTTCTCTCTATCTTGTATTACTGTAGGTTTTGTAGTATGAGGCATCATCTTGTGGGCTTTTCTCTTTTTTTTTTTTTTTTTTTATGAAAAGGGTTTTGGGCGTTCGGGGATGATACCCCTTTATCGGAAACCCAATTCCCATTCGAGCCGCGTTAGGACCGCCCGTAGACGGGGAAAGCTTTTCTCTTTTCTTTGTCACGTAAGGCTAGCCCAGATCGGAGTAGCATTTCGTGGCCCATCCAGCCTATACTTAAAAAAAAAGGGCGCATTCCTTTTTTTCTTTTTCTTTTTTTATACCAGACGTATATTACGCGTATTATACGTATTGTCGTATTTTATTGATGAAAAGTACGGATTTCAAATTTTCATTCTGACAAATTTTCATTATGCGTATTTAGAGTTGACTGCTTTTATCAGGAAGCAAACGTTACTGAAAGTTTGAGATTTTTTAACCCTATATGTATTTCATTATTGCAGTCACATCTTATTTCATAAGATTTTTGAAAATTTTGTCTCTTTAGTATAGTTGGTTCATAACGATGTACAAGTCATATAACCTACTAAACAAGTTATACTGCTTTAGTAGGCACGTGGCGATCCGAGGTCATTAAATATGTGAAAATTAAATTGGTCAGTCATCGGAATAACAATGTGTTTACTAATGTGGCATATCTTGTTAAGTAGTGTTTTGGCCACAATCCTCAACAGTGGGCAGAGAGATGGTAGCAGTAATGCTTCTGGGGATGCGGGGTCCCCCAGACGAAAAAAAACTCTCCACCCCCCCCCCCCCCCAAACACAAAAGAAAACACATACTCCCCCCAGACGGAAAAAAACTCCCCCCCCCCCCACACACAGACGAAAAAAAACTCTCCTCTCCCCAGAGGAAAAAAATACTCCTCCCCCCCGGACGAAAAAATATTCTCCCCCCCCCCCCCACACACAGACGAAAAAAAAATACTCCCCCCAACACAGAAGAAAAAACATACCCCCAGACGAAAAAAAAATACCCCCAGATGAAAAAAAAAAAAACATACTCTCCCCCGAGACAGAAGAAAAACATACTCCTCGCCCCCCAAACGAAAAAATACTCTCTCCCCCCTCCAACATAGAAGAAAAAAAAATACTCCCCGGCCCCCAGACGAAAAAATACTCTCTCCCCCCTCTAACACAGAAGAAAAAACATACTCCCCGACCCCCAGACGAAAAAATACTATCTCCCTCCCCCCTAACACAGAAGAAAAAACATACTCCCCGGCCCCCCAGACGAAAAAATACTCTCTCCTCCCCCTGACACAGAAGAAAACACATACTCCCTGATCCCCCTCCAGACGAAAAAATACTCCCCTCCCCCCCAAACACAGAAGAAGAAAAAAACCTCAGACGAAAAAAAAACATACTCCCCCCCAACACAGAAGAAAAAACATACTCCCCGGACAAAAAAAAACTCCCTCCCCCACAGACGTAAAAAAACTCTCTCCCCCCAAGACGAAAAAAATACCCCCCCCCGACACAGAAGAAAAAACATACTCCCCGGCCCCTGACTAAAAAATACTCTCCCCCCAGACGAAAAAAAAATACTCTCTCTCCCCTCCCCCCCCACACAAAAGAAAAACATACTCCCCGGCCCCCCAGACGAAAAAATACTCTCTCTCTACCCCCCTTAAAACAGAAGAAAAAACATACTCCCCTGCCCCCCCCCCCCCCCCCGGGACGAAAAAAATACTCTCCCCCCCCCCAAACAAACGAAAACAAAATACTCCCCCCCCCCCAACACAGAAGAAAAAACATACCCGCCAGACGAAAAAAAACATACCCCCAAACGAAAAAAAAACATACTCCCCCCAACACAGAAAAAAAAACCTCCCCGGACGAAAAAACATACTCTTCCCCCACCCCCCAATAGACGAAAAAAATACGCAGGAGGGGGAGTATGCTTTTTCTTCTGTGTTGGGGGGGGGGCGATATGGGGGGGTGGTGAAGTATGTTTTTTCTTCTGTGTAGGGGGGGAGATTTTTTTTAGTCCGGGGGGACCCCGCATCCCAAAAAACATTGACTGCTACCATCTCTCTTCCCAATGCTGAGGATTGTGGCCAAAACACTACTTAACAAGTTATACCACATTAGTAGACACGTTATTCCGATGACTGACCAATTTAATTTTCACATATTTAATGACCTCCGATCGTCACGTGCCTACTAAAGCAGTATAACTTGTTTAGTATGTTATATGACTTGTACATCATTTTGAACTAACTATACTAAAGACTTCGCGCGGAATGACTTCGCGCGGACTACACAGTTCGCGCGCCCCACTGATACTTCGCACGGAATGAATTGTTCACTCCGCGTAGGCGAAGCGAGGTGAGATTGATACTACGCGTACGCGAGGCGAGGCGGAATATATCAAGGCGAGTTGGCGAACTGGTTCGCTTGAACGGCTTCGCGAGGAAACCAATAGCAGAGTCCGCGTGCATTACATTAATCGTTAAGGACTCTTGAAAGTCTTTGATATGCTTTGGGCCAATCCATGTGGCCCCTTTAATATAAAAAGCCCTTTTAAGGCTCGCGAGCTGCAATAGCCCGCGAGATGGAAGACAGCTTTAGGAACACGTGAGATAGTCTCCTGTGACAGCCCGCGAGATGAAGATAAGCCTTTTGACCCCATGGGGTAAGATTGTTCCAGTTTGCATAGGAGTCTTTAATTGATCAACGCGGAGGCAATGTCCTATGCGGAAATGGAGTGCGCGAGTGAAACAATACTCTTGTGCTTTTAGGGTTTCAGAGTCCGACTTGGATTCTAATCATCTTTTTTCCACCACAAGTCGAGTTGCTATATAAAGGGCTCGAAGGACAACTCTCAAGACACACAATCAAATCAAACAACTTATACAACAACAACTCATAGACAATATCTTTGCAAACTGTAAATCAGTTACCCTCAAGCTATGTTGGGGGGGAGAGAAGGTATTTTTTTCGTCCGGGGGGGCAGAGTTTTTTCTTCTGTGTTGGGGGGGTATTTTTTTGTCTGTTGGGGGGGAGTTTTTTTTTCGTCTGGGGGGTATGTTTTGTCTTTTGTGTTGGGGGGGGGGAGAAAGTATTTTTTCATCTGAGGGGAGTATGTTTTTTCCTCTGTGTTAGGGGGGAGAGTATTTTTTTCGTTTGGGGGGGAGTATTTTTTTCGTCTATTGGGGGGGAGTAGTATTTTTTCGTCTGGGGGGGAAGAGTTTTTTTCTGTCTGGGGGGTAAGTTTTTTCCTTCTGTGTTCAGGGGAGAGGGGGAGAGAGAGAGAGAGTGTTTATTTAGTCTGGAGGGCCGGGAAGTATGTTTTTTCTTTTGTGCTGGGGGGAGTATTTTTTCGTCTGGGGGGAGAGTTTTTTTTTTCGTCTGTGGGGGGGGAGAGTATTTTTTTTCTTCTGTGTTGGGAGGGAGTCGTCTAGGGGGGAGTGTTTTTTTTCTCTTGGGGGGGAAGTGTTTTTTCTTCTGTGTTGAGTATTTTTTTTCACCTGTAGGGGGGGTGGAGAGTTTTTTTTCGTCTTGGGGGCCGGGGAGTATGTTTTTTCTTCTGTGTTGGGGGGGAGTTTTTTTTTCGTCTGGGGGGGGGGTTTCCATGCGTTCCTAAATCTCATGTATACGAATTTTAGGTTCGAAAATGAAAAGAAATAGGGTTTCGCACAATGCCAGTCAACCGCTTTTTGTGTAAAAAATGTTGTTGAATTTAGGTTGACCAGTTCGATGGGGGGTCTGATGAATCTGAAACAGTGTGGATTTTTTTCAGTAGACCTATTTAATCACCATGTCTACATCTGACGGTGAAATTTTTATTTTCACATATTTATGACCTCAGATCGCCACGTGTCTACTAAAGCGGTATAACTTGTTTAGTAGGTTATATGACTTGTACATCATTGTGAACCAACTATACTAAAGAGAAAAAAATTTCAAAAATCTTATGAAATAAGATGTGACCGGAATAGTGAAATACATATAGGGTTAAAAAATCACAAACTTTCAGTAAAGTTTGCTTCCCGATAAAAACAGTAAATTCTAAACACACTTAGGTGCTCTTAAGAGGAGCCTAACAACCGGAGGGCCAGTTTAATAATTTTTTTTCATGCGTTCCTAAATCTCATGTATACGAATTTTAAGTTCGAAAACGAAAAAAATAGGGTTTGGCACGATGCCAGTCAACCTCTTTTTGTGTAAAACATGATTGTTTTCCTCTTTTTAATCATGGCCGTACATTTCCCTATAAAAGGGAAGAGACTGTTGACCTCGATCAAAATCCCATTTCTAGCGTTGACCCGTCTGTCTCTCTTCTCCTCCTCTCTCTTCGCCGCATCCATCTTCTTCGCCGCCCTCCGCCCGATTCTGACCACCCCAGACGGCGAGACCACCACCAAACTCTTTCTCTTCTTCTACTCTACAAAACCTAGTCAATATATCAGACATGCAACCCAATTCAATGGAGATCGAGTTCAAGGATGCTTCACTGTGTTCTTCAATTTCCGACGAGCTCTGACGACGACTGTAACAGCGGTGAGTAGGGTTTCTCTCCTCTTCTCTTCTTGTTCAATTCTTATGTCTTTGTTTCCTTGAATGGTGCATGAATCCTTAATATCTCTTTTTTGGTTTTTTTTCACGACGAGTCTTCGGGGGCGAGGCTTTCTGGTGCCTCCCTCTCCTTCCCATCTCGCCTCTTTCTCCTGGAGACAAAAACGAACATGGAGGGAGGCTAAAAGGGTTGCTGTCGTTGTGTTGGAGATAGGAAGGAATGAACATGGAGGGAGGCTAAAAGGGCTGTTGTCGTTGTGTTGGAGATAGGAAGGAAGAAGTCGGACCAAAAATTGCACAATTGCACAAACAGCGCGTGCGAGCCACTCCCTGTTAAATTCCCTGAGTGCGCTTAATAGGCTCTCTTCCCAGTTAGCACATGATGGATATAAGCCTCGTTCAGTCTCTTGCATAATTTTTCTTCTACACCTGTTATAACGTCAATTCCTGCATTTCTTAACCTATCCAACCCCTTCGATGCTACAATTGAATTTGGATCCACCATTCCAACCACGACCTTTTTGACTTTAGCTTTAATCAGGGCTTCAGTGCATGGTGGAGTTCTCCCATAGTGATTACATGGCTCCAAGCTCACATAAGCAGTCGCATTTTCAGCCAATTCTCCAGCATCTCGCAGAGCAAACACCTGTAACATTCATCTTCCTCATATGAAGCTCCCAAACAGCTCTTCAAAACTTTACACGATTCAAGAAACTCATGAACAATAGAACATTAAATCTGTCTTAATAACTCAAAAACTACAACAAAGTAATACTCTTGCGATTTCCCAATTATTTTCCCAAGTTCTAACTTCTAATAAGAACTTTTTCTGTCTGCATACAAAACTGAAGTATATGTTTCAAAAACTTCAAGCAGAAAGCTTCTTCTTCATCTTATGCACGCCACTAAACTAAATGCTCCATATGATTTTTCATCATTCACTACTGTTGCTGTCATGCACTTTCTCAGCAACCAAATGAACAGATAAATCATATTCGAAAAAGACATCACCACCACACATTTGAAGAAGGAAATCAAAACAAGCATAACAACAAGAAGGAAAATAAAACAATTATACCTCAGCATGTGGTTGGCCCGCTTTAGGGTGAAAGCCTTCACCAACAACCCTGTCATCCTTGACAATAACACAACCCACCATAGGATTAGGGCTGGTACGCCCGATAGCCTTTCTAGCAAGCTCCACACACCTCCTCATATAAAACCCATCATCTCTAGCTTCTTGTTGTGCTACTTCACACCTGACCCCAATCGAACCACCATGGTTTCGTACACCGGTTGGTGACTTACACATCACTTTGGAGGAATTGCAACAATAAAATTTGGAATGTGGTTTCAACCTCAAAAGCTTGGTGGAGAGTTGCTTTGATTGTGGAACCTTGGGTGGGGAGAGTGTGAGACTTGGGAGTGAAAGTGGTTGAACTTGCATATTTATTATTTTTCATTCTATTGTATAGGAAACACAGTGAAAAGAAAAACATCGATCTTTCTTTCTTCTTTTTTTGGTTAACAAAATTGACGTTTTCTTTTTAATATTGTTGTCACTGATGAAAATTGTGCAGGATGTTACAACCCAACAATATATCAAGAGGAGTAATGTTGCTGATCATGGTGCTCGAGTGAGCCAAAGGAGTACATTGGGGTTAACATCATTTCATATTGCTACTGGTATGTAGAAAGAAAGAGAATGTAATTTGTTATGGTGTATTTTTATTGAATTTTGTGATTTACAAAATTTACAATTGCAATTGCAATTAGATCTAACCATAATATAGCACACATATGTGGTTATTGCATGCTAGCTAGTGGTTGTCATTGATTTTGAAGTTTAGATTAGTGAAATTCATTACTTGTCATCAATTTTAACTAGAGTACAAAACCAAATTTGTGATGATCTTACTTCAATTGTTACAAAAACTCATTACTACGGGTTTTTTCTCTATTCAGCATATATATGTACATTAAAAGTTGTTTCAATGGACACGAGAGGTGTGGAACACATGCATACCTTGATTAGTTGTGGAATACGTGCATAGCTGCATTCTTTGCTTTACACAGTAGTATGCATGACTGATGAAATTTACTATGCATGATTGATGAAATTTACTTTGAATGTAAAGTATACAGTACTTAAAAAACTTGAATTTTTGCTATACATTTGTACAATATCTATGCTCTCATACCTCAAAAAGGATCAATGTGGCTATGATTACAATAGTAAATTTGTAAAATAAATATAGGTTGCATGTGAAAAGTAAATAACTTAAGCTGGGGCTTTACTGAGGTAGCACAGCTTCCTAATTTGTTGACATGTGTTGTCAACTCTTAACTATTCAATCATCTATTGTCTCTTCTTTAAGATTTCATATTGGTATCACAATTAGTTATTAAACATATCAGGAGTGTTCTTTTTTATTGGCACATTACATAGTTTATAACTTAATGTACTTGTGTTGGTTGAAAAACAAAATTCGACTTCGAACTTGAAAATAAAAGGAGGGAGTTATAGTTTACTTTGTCACTTCGTGTAGATACTCTATTGAGAGTCTTCCAAATAAATATTTATTGTTTTCCATTTTATTGTATAGGAAACAGAGTGAAAAGAAACATCGATCTTTCTTTCTTTCTTTTTCTGGTCAATAAAATTAATGTTTTATTTTTTATATTGTTGTCACTGATGAAAATTGTGCAGGATGTTACAACCCAACAATATATCAGGGGAAATGGTGTTGCTGATCATGATGACCGAGTGAGCCAAAGGAGTACATATGGGTTAACATCATTTCATATTGCATGCTACTGGTATGTAGAAAGAAAGAGAAAGTAATTTATTAGAGTGTATTACAGTTAATCTTGACACATATTGATGTGTTTGGTTGATTAATGATTACCAAGTAAAATTTTAAAATATATAGTCACAGTTTTCACAATGTAGTTGCTTAGTTTGTTAGATTAGAAACAAAAACCAATGTCAAGCACATTTTATTTATGACGAATTCGGAATGTGTTTGCATTTTTTTTGTTTGTTATTATATGTGGTTGATGTAAGTGTTATTCGAGGGCTCATGTATTGTCTGAATTTTTCATGTGCAAACAGAAATAAGACGATATTTTTTTTCCTTTTCTCTTCTGGTTTTCTAGGTCAAAGGAAGAATATAAGACAACAAAAAAAAATAGAAGAAGAGAAGTGAGGAGAAGGAAGGTAGAAGAAAGATGAAAATAGACACGTGGACATTTGTAAGAGGCTTTTGCTAACGGACAAAAAGATAGAAGGGGTAACACATTATGTGATTTGCTGATTTAGTTACATGTTTTATTTAAAATTTTATCGAATTTTGTGATTTGCAAAATTCACAATTGCATTTGTAATTAGATCTAACCATTATATAGCACACATATGTGGTTATTACATGCTAGCTAGTGGTTGTTATCGATTTTGAAGTTTAGATTAGTGAAATTCATTACTTGTCATCAATTTTCACTAGAGTACAAAACCAAATTTGTGATGTTCTTACTTCAATTGTTTTCAAAACCTCATTACTATTGGTTTTTTCTCTATTCAACATATATATGTATATTAAAACTTGTTTCAATGGACATGTGCCTAATGATGATGCAATTACGGAGTTTAATTTGTGATATATGCTCTTGGTTTTTTTCAAAAACTTGTTACAATGGACATGTGTTTTGGTTTACACTTGATAACTTTTGATACTTGTAAAGATTGACGACAATGATTTACACTTGCGAGTATAAGGCAACCAAAAACAAGTGGTTGTATGTCAATCATTTGGAGCAACACATAAAGGATAAGGCAAGGCAAGATCTTCTCTCCTCTCTTCCGAACCACATTTCATTGAGCAGAATTGATGAAAAGTTTGATATGTGATGAATGTGGGAAAATGTTCTTGAATGAGAATGGATGGAGCAGCATCTAACCTATACAACAGAAGTCAAAATAGGTAGCAATAAGTGTGGAATAGTCATAGAGGTCTAGCTAGAGAGAGATGAAATAGTAAGTATATATATGTACATGTATGATACTTTAACTGAACAATCTAGCTCTCTGGCTCTCATTTAATTTTTCACCTAGTCTGTAATCACAACTTTTCACACTTCACTACTAGAAATATAAGGCTATCTCACACTGATTTTAGTGTGAACAAGCCATTACACTCACCAATCTCATATATGAGCTCTCCGAACGGGACGAGTAATGTTTAATTCTCACATATTTAATAGTCCGTGTGAATTGTTGACATGGGGCCGCTTATATATATATATATATATATATATATATATATTAATAAACATACTTGGCCTATGAAATATCATTAAGTCTGAATAACTTTTTAATTTATACTGAATTCCAGTGTAGTTCATAACTTCTGATTACACTGATCTTTGATTCAGTGTGGGTAGCATTCAAAAAAAAATTATTCTGCAAATTCATTATTAGCAAATACATCCGCAATCTTTTTTCTATTTTTTATTCCTGAACATTATTGATCTCAACTGTATATATATACATACTAAAAATCTGCTCTGAAATTACGAAATGAACGTACTACTAAAGCTAGATTCAAACAATGATTACATGATAACAACCAAAAAAAACAATGATTACATGATGAATCTAAGCATTAATCCTTGCAGCTTTAGCACGTTTAACAAACTTGTTGATCTGCAAAGGCATTACCATAAGGATTGATGAAACAAGGATATGAACATTATCCACAATTAAGAACTATTAACAGGATAGTATAGTTGATAGTGTATTTCATATGCACATAAGTGGATACCTTCTCATTTGTTGTAACCTCTTCTGATGATTGGAAGCGTAAATCAGTGGTGAAGATTTTGCTGATGCTTTCCTTGTGGTACTCAAGCTACAACTCTATGGGCTGAAATGTAAGATAATCAAAGTCACAACTATAACATTTATCTCAATTTTATCTGAATACAAAACCCTGATCATGAAAGTTAACCTAATCCCTTGGTGAGAATCATATAAAATTGTAAAAAATATAATCGTAAAGCCCTCAAGAACAACACAACTGCCAAAGTCGGTCAGTCGGTAATTGCAGAGTTGAGAATATCATCAAACCAATATTTACAATCCTTAGCCAAGTCAAACAACCCACAAACACCAATTGATTAAACAAACATTATTAAAACTGAAAACTTGAATGGTTACCGCATAAACAAGCAGTGACTACGGCCTCCTAGCCTCCGTCACCCACTTCTCAATTCTCCCGCAATGGCGATGCCTCTCATCCTTCCTGTGATGGTGGATACTCATCTGATCGCACTCTTTCTCGGTTTTCTTCTCCGACGGCGCCACCCAACGAGCGAGCCAAAGGCCTCCACAACCACTAAACCATCTTTTCCCCAATCCTCTGTGCTTAAATCAAACAAAGGTTCATCTCTCACTTGCTTTGAAACTTCTGATGCTAAGACAATAATTGAGAAGTATACGGTTGAACGGCCAATTGTCTTTGAAAAAAATTTGCTCTGCATGAGTTGGGTGTTCAATTTACTGAACTTATGGACAAATTGCAGTGGGGCTTGGTTCTAGATGCTTTGCCGACCACAAAGATAACAATTGTTCGAGAATTTTTTGCATGTTGTCCAAATATCATGCCTTCGTCTGTGGATTTTCTCTCTCAAGTGCTTAGATCGGATTGCTTAGCTTATGTGCGCCGAGTTCTTGTGAATATTACTCCTGCAACTATCCAGATGATTCTCAACCTGCCCGCTCCTCTTGAAAATGTTGCAAGCGAGGCTGAAAAAGCTCTAGAGGCGTTCATTATTTCTGATGCTATGCAAGAATGTTATGAACATCCTCCAGCCTCTCCTCTGGAGGAATTATCTCATGGAAATCTTTCCCAATTTCATCGCCTTGTCGGTCATGTCGTTGGCTCCTTAATATGCCCCTTATCTCAATCCAGCAAACTCACCTTGAAAGAGGCTTGTTTCGTATGCTTGGCCAGTCACACTTCTTCCCTTCTACCCATTGATCACTTCATCTACAAAGAGATTGTCCAAGCAGCCACCCACAAGCGTCGACACAAGAAAGCAGCATTTATTTTCCCCTCTATTGTGACTCCTCCGTGCAAGAAACAAGGTGTTCTAGCTGCTGATGATGATGAACTGGGAGTTGCACCCAAATTGTTTGATCGTGCTTCCTTGAATAGAAGTAATGGTCAAAGCAAAGATTGTGGCTTGTCAGTGGAGTCCTCAGTCATCTCTAAGTAACTTCAAGAAGGATTTGTTGTTATGCACGCTCGAATTGATCATCTTGAGGCGGAAAACAATGCCCTCAAGTTGCAGATCCTACAATCAAGCACCGAAGTTTTCCTTATCTCTCTGATCCTACAATCAAGCCACGATCTCTCTGTAGACCACTGTTGTTGTTTCCTCCACATACCTTTTGGATTCCTAGACAAAAAGGGGGTGTTTATTGTATATTTGTATTCCTTGGCTGAGTTTTATTGACAAGATACTTCTCTATACGTAATTGGAGTTCTAAAATGTTTAGGATTTACATAATTTCTATGATTTTAGAAAGGATCTGATATGATTCGTGTTATCTTGGTTAATTGATACAGAAGATGCTTGTGAGGAAAGAAGTCCTAATTCTCTTAGGATATTATTTTGTTTTTTTAATAAGATAATGTCTTGTTGTATATTTGATGATTTAGTTCTAATTTGTTTTCCTCTCTTGGACTCTATTAGTGTTTACAGGCAACTAGAGTATGTATGCACAAAGAGATGGACGTCATATAAAAAGAAGAGGTGTAGGGTTTCAGAAGATTGATCTTTGCACGCTTAGCGTTTGAAAGAGAGTTTTGATTCCGCTACTTATCTGAGTGAACAAGTTCAATTGTTCCTTGTTGAGTTGAACTTGTTGTGTGTGAGAGATTGTGATTCTCTCATGTTTTGAATTAAGATCATTGAAGAAAGAAGAAGAAGAAGACGTTCGGCCTAAAGTTGTAGGGATTTGTACTAGATTAGAGTTTATAAAGAAGTTGTAGGACTTTACGCAAATTCATCTAGTTGAGATCGTTTTCTGAGCTTGTGCTCCATTGTGTTTTTTCCTCTATTTTGAAAGGTGTTCTTTTTCACCTTATGTCAGTTCATCAAGGATTGGAACCACTGTTTCAATCCCTCTTCACCTTTCAGTACCTTTAAGGAGGGTGTGGTGCGTGCTGCAAGAATAGTTCTTTAGTTTGCTCCCTCCTATGGGATGGTGGGATGGTGGAAGTTCAATATAGATGGCTATCATATGACAAAGAACGGAGGTATTGGCTTTGTTATTAGAGACTATGAAGGCTTATTTATTGCTGGTGGAGGTCGACTTCTGGTTGGTAAACTATAGTGTTGGCTTGTGTTATGGCTGTACACTTTGCAACAGAACGTGCTTTTGTTCCAGCTTTCTTGGAAACAAATTGTCAACTACTACATTCCGGCAGTCATCACTCAGAGTCAAATGGAGCTAATACCTCTGTATTGGGTGATTGTTTATACTACGATCTGAGCTTGAAGTTCGAAGGGCAGTCTAATTTGCAAATAGCTCATATCGACAGAAGTTTTAATAAGGTTGCACACCTAATGGAAGCACAAGCTTGTACTTGGGTGCAGAAATTTTTCTTCTTCCCCTTCTTTCTTGTAAGCAGTTTCCCCTTCTTTCTTATTACGACTGTATATACTTCAGTCTTGTGGGTATACTCAGTCGAAGGACATTACAGGTGAAACTGCTTTGAGAAGTTGATGCCACTCTAATGGATACTCTTTCTTCTGTATGGAAGTGCCCTATGGCCTGGAGCCCTGGACCTCATCAAAGCATGTAATTTGCATACAGCAACAACCCTTCCTTCCAGGTAAATAAGCCCCCTAATACAAATAACATGGAAAAAGTGCTAACTGCATAAACTCTATAAAAACTAAATTTTCACTGTAGAGCAAACACAAACTACCTCGATGTAATAAAAATTCCTTCTCTCCAGTCACTTTACAAGTATCCTTCAAGCACAACACTCTGACTTTGACTTGAAATTTTAGCCCGCAAATTCATTACTTCTACTCTCTTACTTAGACTCTTCAACGCAAAAGGGAAATTCCCACCCCCATCTTGATCCCAGACGGGCAATACTTCGATCACCAGTTTTTGTAACTTCTGCTCAATACCATCTTGGAAAACCTTTTCAAAGTCACCTATATTTCCCCTTAAATCCAACAAAACACTACAGATTCCTTGAGATTTGCAGTATTTCGTGATAGCATTCAAATTTATCTGATCCAACACCACAGTTTCAATACCTGTTTGAGCGCTTTCTAGTTCCATTGTTGTCTTGTTGTCTGCAAAGAATATTAGCTTACCACTTGATTCCATGTTCACTGGGACATGGAATGGAGAACCACCACTCGCTATTATAATCCAGAGCGGTTGATTAGCACCGGCTTCTTGTGATGCTGGAAGGGAGTTGTTCTCAGTTACTGTGGCAGACGTAAGTACAATCGCATCATATTCTTGTAACAATTCAGAGTAGTAACCACCAAGCTCAGCAACTCCTTCCCCAAGCTGATCTAGAAAGTGTCCATTGACTGAGATAGAGTATCTGCTAGTCAAGTAAAATAAAGACTCAGATACAATGCTTATGGCGTATCTATATTTATGTGATAGAAAGTATGCAACCGAGATTAGCAAAAAAATGATTTGAATATCTTAAAGAACAGATATGGTGGCATCTACTCATGAATTTTTCTACCCACAACAATCAAAACATTAAGATATCAGGAAAAGAAAATGTGACAAAATAAGTTATCATTTCCACTCCCTTTATTTCCATTGCTAAATGATCATGTTTTTGCTATGCAATGACAAATGGATTCCCAGTTAGCATATGATGGATATAAGCCTCATTTAGTCTCTTGCATAATTTTTCTTCTACACCTGTTATAACGTCAATTCCTGCATCTCTTAACCTATCCAACCCCTTCGATGCTACAATTGGATTTGGATCCACCATTCCAACCACGACCTTTTTAACTTTGGCTTTAATCAGGGCTTCAGTGCATGGTGGAGTTCTCCCATAGTGATTACATGGCTCCAAGCTCACATAAGCAGTCGCATTTTCAGCCAATTCTCCAGCATCTCGCAGAGCAAACACCTGTAACATTCATCTTCCTCATATGAAGCTCCCAAACAGATCTTCAAAACTTTACACGATTCAAGAAACTCATGACCAATAGAAGATTAAATCTGTCTTAATAACTCAAAAACTACAACAAAGTAATACTCTTGCGATTTCCCAATTATTTTCCCAAGTTCTAACTTCTAATAAGAACTTTTTCTGTCTGCACACAAAACTGAAGTATATGTTTCAAAAACTTCAAGCAGAAAGCTTCTTCTTCATCTTATGCACGCCACTAAACTAAATGCTCCATATGATTTTTCATCATTCACTTCTGTTGCTGTCATGTACTTTCTCAGCAACCAAATGAACAGATAAATCATATTCGAAAAAGACATCACCACCACACATTTGAAGAAGGAAATCAAAACAAGCATAACAACAAGAAAGAAAAAAAACAAGTATACCTCAGCATGTGGTTGGCCCGCTTTAGGGTGAAAGCCTTCACCAACAACCCTGTCATCCTTGACAATAACACAACCCACCATAGGATTAGGGCTGGTACGCCCGATAGCCTTTCTAGCAAGCTCCACACACCTCCTCATATAAAACCCATCATCTCTAGCTTCTTGTTGTGCTACTTCACACCTGACCCCAATCGAACCACCATGGTTTCTTACACCGGTTGGTGACTTGCACATCACTTTGGAGGAATTGCAACAATAAGATTTGGAATATGGTTT
Organism: Fragaria x ananassa; assembly: GCA_034370585.1. Classification (NCBI taxonomy): domain Eukaryota; kingdom Viridiplantae; phylum Streptophyta; class Magnoliopsida; order Rosales; family Rosaceae; genus Fragaria; species Fragaria x ananassa. The sequence continues at coordinate 8,508,026 of CP139750.1, read as the reverse complement.
CAACCTCAAAAGCTTGGTGGAGAGTTTCTTTGATTGTGGGACCTTGGATGGGGAGAGAGTGAGACTTGGGAGTGAAAGTTGTTGAACTTGCATACTAGTTTCTTATCTTTAAACCCAGATCAGATTTTGCAAGTTCAGAAACTTTTGTCAAAGTGTTTCCACATCTAAGATCACGTCTTCTATGTAAAACGCAAGTAGTGTGAAGATGCAATCATTTCAATTTCTTGGAAATCATAGTTCTGCCAATCAAAAAAATACGAGTAAAAACATATCCAGATCATTAGGAAAATAGTGAAACTGAAATAACAACAACTTTCTGGAGTCCTAGCCGACCATCATATGTGCATGATCAAGGCACTTCATATAGAAATTGCATCAACAATATCTTTTCTAAACAAAAGTAACAACATCAACTTGGAAGTTGGAACATTGCAAAATCAACCAACATGTTGATGCAAACTCAAACAGTTTAGTTTTCATACACTTCACAGAACAAATTTCTCCCAACAAACAGATAAATGTAAACAAGTTATGTACTATTGAGAAGGCTAGCTCCTTATACTGTATGGAATCAGTGCCAATCTCAGTGCTTATTGGACCAAAATCTGATAGCAATGCAAGTTTGTATCCTGTCCATATGTAAGAAAAGGAGGTCTGACCATAACCGATCTGATTAAGTCATAGTTTATACGTATGGAACCTTAAGATGTAAGGATATTGCATCAGAAATGAATATGTTACCAACTTCAAGCTGAGAAGTACATCTTTTGTGCAAAAACTCACTGCCTAAAATACTGGGGAAAAAAAAGTGTAAAAGAAATGCTATAGAAATGCTTGATTTCAATTATCATGTCAAAACCATTTTTCTGCCCAGGAGCTGAACTTCACTCCTAACCAAATTAAAATCATTTTCTTAGTCTGATAAACACTACCACAAATTCAAACACAGAGCTACAGTCCCAATCTATCTTAACCACACAACTTTGTATTTCAATATTAAGTACTCAATTCCTTTATGTACGAACAGAAGCCTATCCAATACTCATTAGAAGAAACCAACTTCACAGTTCAATACTTCAATACTAAATACACAATTCCAAATCCTCCACCAAACACCATCCTCTCAGCCTTATACTTGAATCACTATAAATAAAGTCACTGCGATCAACTTGCATCAAAGCAGGAACATAACAATATGAGTCTTGCCACTATTCCGAATTTAGTAACCACACAGTAAATCAATTCCATATTTCAAGTATCTCCAGCATCATTCAATTTATCAATCACCAGCATTCCATTTCGTTCTAATTATAACAACTAAACAGAAACTTAACTTCCGACTGGTCCATAATCAACATAAACACAGTAATATACAACGAAACGCACAACTCAAACATGTTCCGTATTATCAAATTTATATCAATCAGCAACCAACAACAAACTCTAATTTACTTTTTGAAGTTACCTTCGATAATCTTGTCGTCAAAACAGAACTTGCTCCTTCACTGCCCAAAGTAATTGATGAAGAACTTGTGGCTCCTTATATGCCAAAAACCCAGCAACTCCCTTTAAAATCCTTGTTTACAGAGACAGCTGAGACCGAAACCGAACCTAGAAATAAGGAAAGTCGCCGGCGGTGACGAATTCCGGCATAGGCAGAAACATTCCCAAAACCAAAATTGTTAATCTTCAATCAACTGAAAACTAATGTCCCTAGAATGATGAGGACGAGGATCTAAAGTGAGTGCCCACAAAGACATAGAACCCAAACTCTAAAGTGAGTCAATGCCACATAGAATCACAAATGGGTTGATTGATTAGAGTCAAGAGTTGTCGACAAAAGAGAGCAAAGGAATGGAAAGAGCAGAGCTTTACCTTCAATAAATGGATTGGTATAGACGGGCGGAGCGGTTTGAGCTCTTCTTTTGTTGAGAGTGCTTTTCTTTTTCTATGCCCGAGTCTGAGGTAGAGGATTGCTATTCTCATTTACTGTGTTTGTTGTTACAAAAAAAAAAAAAAAAAAAACACTGGATGGTAAATTTGAAGTGGTAAAATAAATAAAAAATAAAAATGAATGTCTGAGCCCAGGTTCGAACTGGGGACCTTTAGTGTGTGAGACTAACGTGATAACCAACTACACCACTCAGACTGTCGTGACCCATTTTATTAATCCTAGAATATAGTTTCATACAGAACAATATCACGATCCAGCTGATTTATATACAATTACTTACATATTTAATCAGTTTATAAACATTAATTGCATATCATGACTCTTAAAAAAAAAAAAAAAACTCAAAAGAAGAAAACGGAAAGAAATATTGATGTAGTTATTTGATAATCCAATTTAGATTAATAGTTATGGCTTATCTCAGCCCTAAATAGCTCCCTAATCCAATGATCAATCTAGAATTAGAGTGAAGAATTAAGTATATATCTCATTAATAGTGACGATTGAATTCTCATTAATCCGCCATTTTTAAGGTTGAAAGTTATAATTGATTGCATGATTATTGGCCACACTTTATAATTTGCATGATAGTATTGGAAATTTTTAAGCACAATTAGGAAAACGTTCGCTCAACATTTCCTTATTTGAAAACCAACAAGGCAACAAAACATGCAACCATGCAATCGACTATAAAAAAAAAATCCCCCAAAATCTTACATTGATTTATTGCCTAAAACACTCCCCAAAACTTTACTATAAATTCGAGACATTGACGCTTGGTTTCTCAATCATATTCTACCGAGAGTTGTCATCATGGCTTCTATCAGAACTGTCTTTGCTTTGGTTTGCCTTTCTCTCTTGTCAACAACTCATTCAGTGCTTGCGGCTATAGATTATGGGCAAGCTCTTACAAAATCATTGTTGTATTATGAAGCTCAACGATCTGGTAAGTTGCCTCCTCAACAGAGAGTCCAATGGCGTGGCGATTCCGCGCTAAAAGATGGAAGTGATGCTGGTGTAAGTTCTTATATATATATATGCCCTTTTTTCTTCTTCAGAATTTTGTTTTGGACATGAATTTGTCGTGTAATATTTTGAATTATATATGTTAATAATTTTTCTTATCTTTTCGAATAAAGGGAAATTTCAGAACAAATTACTGAACTTTTGTTTCAAGAATATAAACGTCAAACATTGTTTGCATCAATATCGATCGTATCGTTGGAGTTATAAAACTAAGTTTTTGGAATAGGTTTTCAGGTCAACATACACCCAAAAACCCTAGAACACAAACCCCACTGGCTAATTCTTCAATTATCTCACCAAAATTCAAAAGCGCGCCCTAAGCGAAGTTATTTACCCTTGACTGAAAGGTTTATTGACCTACATTACAGGTTGATCTTGTTGGAGGGTATTATGATGCTGGGGACAATGTCAAGTTTGGATTTCCTATGGCATTCACAATAACAATGCTGTCATGGAGCACAGTAGAGTTTGCAAACAAACTTGAGGCCAAGAATGAGCTCTCAAACGCATTGGACGCCATTAAATGGGGTACAGACTATTTGATCAAAGCACACCCTGAAGCAAATGTGCTATACGGTGAAGTTGGCGATGGAGGTTCTGATCATGCTTGTTGGCAGAGACCGGAAGACATGACTACCCCGCGGAAGACCTTCAAGATTGATGAGCAGCATCCAGGTTCTGATCTTGCTGGTGAAACCGCAGCTGCTTTGGCTGCAGCTTCCATTGCTTTCAAGAATGCAGACCCTAAATATTCTGGCCTGCTCTTGACGCATGCTAAACAGCTGTTTGAATTTGCTCGCACTCACCCTGGTCTTTATCAGAGTAGTATTAATGTAGCAGGCCAGTTCTACTCCAGCAGTGGATATGAGGTATTCTAATCAACTGATGACCAAAGATCAATTACATCTTTTTTTCTTTTATTATCAATATTCCTAAAGCGCGAAAATTTTTCTTTGTCGATCAGGACGAATTATTGTGGGCTTCAGCTTGGCTTCATCGTGCTACTGATGATCAATCGTACCTAGATTACCTTGGTCAGGCAGGCAATACTGGTGGTGCAAGAACTGAGTTCTCTTGGAATGATAAGTTTGTTGGCGCACAAGTCCTGGTTGCAAAGGTGGGTATAAGATTAATCACATATATAATTATTCAACAACACTATAGGTCATATTACTGATGCATGACTTAGGGTAAGCTAGGTTCTGGTGCAGCCTTGACGTACTATATTCTTTCTTTGTATATTTGCAGCTTGTCTTAGAGGGCAAGGTACCAGCTAACTCAGGACCGTGGTCGCAATACAAGAACCAGGCAGAGCAGTTCATTTGCTCTTGCATTCAGAAAGGTAACAGCAACGTGAAGAAGACCCCTGGTGGATTGTTATGGTTTTTGCCATTTAACAATCTTCAGTACACTGCAACTGCTACACTCGTTGCAACTATTTACTCTGAATACCTATCCCCCAAACATGCTCCTATTCAATGTAGTGGTGGCATCATTCAAGCTCCCGCTCTACTTGACTTGGCCAGATCACAGGTACGATTACATTTATGTATATACGAAACTAATACCAACCAAAAAAATGTTACTGTCCCTCATGCCTTAATTCTTTTTAACGTACAGGTGGACTATATTCTGGGTTCGAATCCTAATGGTATGAGCTACATGGTTGGATATGGATCAAAGTATCCAACTCAAGTTCATCATAGAGGAGCATCCATTGTTTCCATCAAGAAAGATCCTTCTCCAGTTGCATGCCAATCTGGTTTCGATGCTTGGTTTAACAAGAACGCCCCTAATCCGAATGTGTTAGATGGAGCAATAGTTGGAGGACCGAATGATAGTGATGGTTATACAGATTCAAGATCCAACTTCCAAATGGCTGAAGCAGCAACTGTTAATACTGCGCCTCTAGTTGGTGTCCTAGCCAAGCTTGCCTGAGTACCGAGATTTATATCATCTTACATGTTTTAGGTAGGGTTAGGAAAATAGCTGAGGTAGATTTGCGGTTTTGATATGCATAGTGGCAAAACTGAAAATTTTCCTTGTTTAAGGAATCAATTTGTATATGCGTATCAATATTGAGTTTGGTTAGATCAGCCTTTTGCATCCTAATAAATTTAATACGATAAGCCAGGCATGGGGATCAGCCTCCAAGCCCTATTTCAGAAAGAAGAAAAAAAATAGTAATGGTGTCTTGCTAGATTGGTATTATATGTGAATTTTTTGCAACGAGCGAGCTAAATCCGCTATAACCGAAAAGGCCTTTAATTCCTGCAAGTGTAACTTGAGGGAAATCAATTGCCAAGTACTTGAGTTGTAATTTAAAATAGATACTCAAACTGCTTGTGACCACATGCATGGTGATGGTTCTAGCTATACACGGGATGATGAACTTAATTCAAGGACTGAGCCTAGTCAAGCTTGGGGTTAAAATCATCAAGCACATAAACCACATTTTCTTGATCCAAGAGGTACACACCAGCAGTGATGTACAGTCTTTAGTGAGCACTGATCGACATTGGCCTGGGCATCAACCTAGCAAATGGGCGGGTTGGGCTGTTAGCGAGCAGGTTGTGGCGGCCGGGTTAGCGGGTTTAACTGGTTTAACTCGTTAAGCTAACAGGTTGTAGCAGGTTAAGCCCATTGGGTTAACGGGTTACCCATTGGAACCCGCTAAGACCCGTTAAAGCATTTTTTTCCTCTCTTTTTTTTTAATTTTTTTTTCTAATCAAATCAAATACCTATATTTTTTTTCTTCTCTTATAATATTCATTTTTATTTTTACCCATTAGAAATGCAGCTTCAATAATATTACTTCTCTTCTATGCAATTATAAGTTTATAACATTAATATCTAATTGTAAAATTGATGCCGAATAACTCGTATATATTTGCTGCATACCAAACATCATATGTCAACTAATCAGCTACTACAAACACAAGTCAGCTACTACTACAACTAGGTACTCTCTTCTACACTCCCACCTTGTGCTAAACACCCAGTACTACTATTAACACCCAGTAGTACTACTCCCGCCTTGTTTGTCTTTTATTATGATCTGCTTTATCCGTCCAATGTCAAGTCTAGCACATTTTTATTAAGTTGCTCACAATCAGTGTGATGTTGATCTGAAATATATACTAAAAAAATTAGTCAATTTAAAATTAAATGAAACTCACAAGATGAAAAGATATGAAATTAATATAGTGATTAAGTGATAGAGAATTTACCTTTCTTACCGAATAACCAATCACGACAACATAATAATGCTTGAACAGTTTCAGGTAATAGTGAGCTTCGATTTTGGCTCAATACTCTACCAGCAATACTAAATGCAGACTCGGATGCTACCGTAGAAATAGGAATTGTAAGCGCGCACATCACGAGCCAGGTGAGCAAGTACTGGATAGCGTAATTGTTCCATTTTCCACCAAGAAAGAACATCAAACTCTTTCTTTTTTCTATCCAATCTTTCTTCATCAAGATACTTCTGAAGTTTTAACATTGGAACTTGAACCACTTTTGTAAGTAGCATCAAAATCCTACAAAAAATTAATGATGAGTAAGTAGTAATCAAGTGATTATGTTTTAACAGGAATAATGTCTATTCTGTAAAACAATATACGATCGAGCATGTGTGAGGGGGAATAATAAAAGTGGCTTTGGTAACCCTTAAAACCTTTTATAATAGCAAAGCTCTTAGTCGTTGCTGAAACATTTGCATTGGTGGATAGAAAATTCCAACAAACGCAATCATTGATTAGTCATGTGTGGGGATGCAAGGCAGAAGCAAGAGTTTATAATGGAGATAATGACAAGCTTGAACCAAAATCTGAATCAGCATATTTTATTGGCTATTCAGAAAAGTCAAAGGGTTTCAAGTTCTACAATCACTCAAGGCACACCAGAATATTTGAAACTAATAGAGCTGCATTCTTTGATGAGTTCTTTGACACAAATGATGAGATGATGGATAGTACACAGAAGAAACAATACTTCAACATGGATGAGTGGTTTGTATATCCAGAATTGGTTCAGCAAAATACTAGTGCTACTATTCAAACTGAAGTGCCAAGTGTAGTTGTGGAAAATCAAATTCAAGATATCACTGCAACAACATCAATAATTGAGGAAATTCTTCAAGAAGTTCATATGGAGACACAAGAAGTAGAAAATACAGTAGAACAACAAGAAGTGGCTGAGGAATATCCAGTTTTGAGGAGATCAGAGAGGGCTAAAAGACCTGGAATTTCTGGTGATTATCATTTATATGCAGTTGAATTTGATTTGGGGGAAGATGATCCAACTACACTTAAAGCTGCTATGAAATCGCAGAATAGTCACAAATGGAGATTAGCAATGGAAGATGAACTTCAAAGCATGTCACAGAATGGAGTTTGGATTTTAGTTGATAAAACTGAGGATATGAAGCCAATTGGATGCAAATGGGTCTATAAAACAAAAAGGGATGCAAAAGGCAAGATAGAAAGATACAAAGCAAGGCTTGTGGCAAAGGGATACAATCAGAAAGAAGGGATAGATTATAATGAGACATTCTCCCCAGTCTCAACAAAAGATGCGTTTAGAGTGATAATGGCGTTGACAGCACACTTTGATCTTGAGCTGCATCAGATGGATGTCAAGACCGCATTCTTGAATGGAAATTTGGAGGAAAATATTTACATGTTGCAGCCAGATGGATTTGTGGAAGATGAGAAGAAGGTATGCAAGTTACAAAAATCCATTTATGGTTTGAAGTAGGCTTCAAGGCAATGGTATTTGAAATTCGATGCAGTGATTACCAGTTTTGGTTTTGAAGAGAATAAGTTGGATGAATGTGTGTACTGCAAGATCAGTGGGAGCCATTTCATATTTTTTGGTTCTTTATGTTGATGATATACTGTTAGCAAGCAGTGATTTCAGTTTGCTGAAAGCCACAAAGGAGTTTTTAATGAAGAGTTTTGATATGAAGGATATGGGGGAAGCACATTATGTTCTTGGTATTGAGATCAAAAGAGACAGGAAGAGAAACATGTTGGGATTGTCTCAGAAAAATTACATTGATAGAGTGCTGCAAAGATTTGGAATGGATAAATGCAGAGGAGGTAGTGTACCTATGTCTAAAGGTGATAAGTTGCACAAGGGACAGTGTCCTAAGAATAATTTGGAGAGGAAAAGCATGGAAAATGTGCCATATGCTGCTTTAGTTGGGAGTTTGATGTATGCGCAAGTGTGTACAAGACCAGATATTAGTTTTGCAGTAAATATGCTTTCAAGATATCAATCAAATGCTGGTCAAGAGCATTGGATTGCTGGCAAGAAAGTGTTGAGGTATTTGATGAGCACCAAGGATCACATGTTGGTGTTTAAGAAGTTGGAAAATCAAGAGTTAGAAGTTGAATGTTACACTGATGCATCATATAAGCAAGACTTTGATGATTTGAAATCGACTTCTAGATATATCTTTATGCTTGCTGGAGGAGCATAATTTCATGGAAAACCAACAAACAAGAACTGACTGTTACTTCAACTTTTCAAGCAGAATATGTTGCCATTTTTAAAGATACTGCACATGCCCTATGGTTAAGAAATTTTATTGCTAGAATGAGAGTGGTAGACTCAATTGAAAGGCCAATGGTGCTTTACTGTGACAATGCAGCAGCTGTGTTCTTTTCAAAGAACAATAAAAGGACATCTGGTTCTAGAAATATAGATGTGAAATACTTTTCAGTGAGAGAAAGTGTAAGAGATAATTAAGTGGCAGTGATTAAGATTGGAACAAGGGAGCAACTAGCAGATCCACTGACAAAGGCATTACCAGTATCAGCTTTTATAGATCATGTGAAGAACATGGGAGTTTTAAGTGATTTTAATAATTAACTTATGAAGTATTGTTGTAAGACAATAATATATGGCAATATATCAGTGTTTGCACTTGTTAATCTTTTCAGGATTCATCAAGTACTTTATATATTTTGGATGAAATATTATTCAAAGTATGATGTTGCATAATTAAGTGTGTGTGTGTATATACCTTCATATATTTTCTGGTTTTATATCAGTAAGATATGCAGTTTTCAATTAGGCCATCAGGATCATATGCTTATTTTCGATTACACTACCAGAATAGGCACTTTAGCCGACGAAAAATTTTCGTCGGCCTGTTAAAAAAATTCGTCGGCTATAGTGTCGTCGGGAAAAGGTCATCTGTAATGACTTTAGCCGACGAAATTTTTTTTTTCGTCGGCTATAGTCCCATTTTAGCCGACGAGATATTTTTCATCGGCTATAGTCACAGACTTTAGCCGACGAAATATTCGTCGGCTAAAGTGCATAATAAATAATTTAAAATAACTATAGCCGACGAAATATAAAATATTTCGTCGGCTAAACCTTATAAAAAATTAAAAAAATAACTATAGCCGACGAAATATAAGGTTATTCGTCGGCTAAACCTTATTAAAAAATTAAAAAAATAACTATAGCCGACGAAATATTAGGTTATTCGTCGGCTAAACCTTATAAAAAAATTTAAAAATAACTATAGCCGACAAAATATTAGGTTATTTCGTCGGCTAAACTTAAAAAAATTTAAAAATACTATAGCTGACGAAATATTAGGTTATTTCGTCGGCTAAACCTTATTAAAAAAATTTAAAAATACTATAGCCGACGAATATTGTGTTTGAATATCGTCGACTAAAGTTTCTGGGTTTTGAAAAAAAAAACTGCAAAAACATTTTTTTTATTTTTTTTTGTGTGTGTGGAGAATCTTGACAGAGAAACTGTGATATACAGTGAAAAGTTGCCACCCAAATGCAAATGGCGGAGGTTGGTCATGTGAGCCACCAAAACCGGCAACACGCCGGTGAGGTTGTTGTTGTAGAGGTCGAGAACACGGAGGTTAGTGAGGTTGGAGAGCTCCGGCGGGAACGTACGGTTGAAGACGTTGTTGGAGAGGTTAAGGAGGCGGAGAGGAGGGCGCGGTAGGTGGCCATTGGGCGCGTGGGGGTGGAGAGTAGACGGTGTGGTGAGGAGAGAGAGTGGCGGAGGTGGAGGAGGAGAAGGAGGAGGAAGAGGAGGAAGAGGAGGAGGGGACACAATATGTCTAGTGTTGGGTTTATTTGTGGTGGTTGTGTGGAGGAGGAGGAGGAGGAGGAAGAGGAAGAGGAAGAGGAGGAGGGGCCGCAATATGTCTAGTGTTGGGTTTATTTGCGGCTATATAAAGAACTTTAGCCGACAAAATTCTTTATTTTCGTCGGCTAAACTCTTTCGTTGACCGCCAAAAAATTTTGGTTGAAAATTTTGAAAATTTTTCGACTTTAGCCGACGAATTTTCATAATTTCGTCGGCTAAAGTCCTTTGAAAATTTTGGTTGCCCGCCAAAAAATTTTGCTTGAAAATTTCGAAAAATTTTCGACTTTAGCCGACGAATACCCTAACGTATTCGTCGGCTATAGTATGTAATTAAAAAATTAAAAAATAACTATAGCCGACGAAATATTAGGTTATTCGTCGGCAAAAACAATCTTAGCCGACGACTTTTCATATATTTTCGTCGGCTAAAGTCTATAAATTCACGAAAACACTCATATCTCCCCCTATATTACGTAGTTTGGTCAAATCTTCCACATGAAAAACTCTCACGTAGATGAGACGCAACCACCTATATAAAAATTTTGAAACATTTACCTTCCGACGATAGGGCTCCCCATAAGAAATAATAACGGTAAATAGGGTTGACCGCTACTATCGGCTCCGAGACTTTACCCGATTTACGTGATTTTTGAACCATAGCCGTATTTCACCATTCTGAACACATCTTATTTCACAAGATTTTTAATAATTTTGCTTCCTATGTAGAGTTGGTTCACAAAGTTGTATAACCGACTAAACAAGTTATACAACATTAGTAGACACGTTGTGATTCCGATGACTAAAATTCACAAACCAAAATTTGACCGTCAGATATGATCATTATGAAGAAATACGTCTATGGTAAAAAATTCAACTGGATCCGACAACGTTAAGGGCTCAATCGAAACGGTCAACCATAATCCATCGTCACTTATCACACGAAAACGCTCAGGTCAGTCCGCTATATTACGTAGTTTGGTCAAACCTTCCACACAAAAAACTCTTACGTAGATGAGACGCAACTGCCCATATAAAAATTTTGAGACATTTACCTTCCGACGATAGGGCTCCCCATAAACCCGAATAACGGTAAATAGTAGACACGTTGTGATTCCGATGACTAAAATTCACAAACCAAAATTCAACCGTCAGATATGATCATTATGACGAAATATGTCTATGGTAAAAAATTCAACTGGATCCGACAACGTTAAGGGCTCGATCGAAACGGTCAACTATAATCAAAAATAAGAAAACTGCATTTTGAAGCCCTAAACAGACTCGGATGGCCAAAAAAGCCTATAGGTCATGGCATAGCGATGAGTTTGACTCGTAGGGCCGTTACACTACTGGAAAGGTATCACAATAGTCAATCGGACACCAAAAACCAAATCTGCAGCATAGTGAATAATAAGGGTAAGTCAACTATCGGCACCGAGACTTTACCGGAATACCGTCATTTTTCAATTGTAGACGTATTTCACCATTCTGGTCATATTTTATTTCACGACTTTTTTGCATTTAAAGGTTCTACATATAATTTTTTTTTCCAGATGAGTTGTTGTCCAAATCTGTAAATATAAAACACTTTAGCCGACGAAATTATATTTTTCGTTGGCTAAACTATTAAAAATTTCGTCAGCTAAACTCTTAAAAATTTCGTCGGCTAAACTTTTGAAAAATTCGTCGGCTAAACTTTTGAAAATTTCGTCGGCTAAAGTTCACAGACTATAGCCGACGAAAAAAATTATTCAGTCGACGAAATTAGCCGACGAAAAATAAATTCGTCGGCCTGGTTTTTTTTTTTTCGTCGGCTAAAGCCTTTCTTCTGGTAGTGTTACTTAATATATAGCATGATTTTACTAGTGGTAATCCATGTGATTGAGGTTACTGTAGTGTGATTGCAAGAGACTGGTAATTTTTATAGATATATCATGTTCTTCTGCAGTTCATTATGGATGAACTTAATACAGGTTTTTGAACCAGATGGAGTTTTACATTTTGTTCAATTGCGCAATTTCAGTCAAGCTTATTCATAGGTTGATAAATATAATTCTAGTTCAGTGGGAGATTGTAAGATGCAGCTATGCTGCATATGGAACTAGACTTATATTTATAAGTCTTGAAGAAGCTTTTGTACAGAATGCAAAACACTGAATATAACTTATATATTCTTATGTGTATTAATCGAATTAGTTACATATATATAAGTTGGACATCTGTTAGAATTCGAATTTGAATTCTAAGTGGAATCATTAAGACAAGATAAGGATTAAGACAAAGGGAAGTTATTGACAGTTCCTTGATGGAAGGAACTGTCATGTAACCAACTGCAGCAGTTAAGAAACTGCACAGCAGCCTATAAAGCCTATCTAGATCCCTGCTAGAACACTAATCATTTCTCATAAATACTATCCCATCAATAGAGAGAAAACTGAGTGGATCTAAGAGAAGATCAAGATGGATACGAACACAATTCAAACAAGTTAGTACAGCAAAACTTAGATGCATTTGATCTATATTTGACATAGCTTAATCTAAATATATGTTTAACCAGTAAATGAAAACTTACATCTCAATGTGAGTACAAATTTGAACTTAGCATTATCAGTTGACTCAGCTCCCCTAAGTTTCAGAAATGTAATTTTAAACAAAACAAAAAAAAGGTAAATGTCACGTGACGATCCAGGTCACTGTGCAAACAGGTGGAAATTATTGCTCAATGGCCATGACCTAGGTCACTTCAGCAATCTAACCCAACGAGAAATTTGCGGTAAGTGAGGTAAAACATCTTAAAACGAATTTGGGTGACATGAAATCGAAACCTATCAAAACGGATTTGGGTGAGAAGAAATCTCTTCAACTCGTATTTAGGTGGGGTGAAACATCTCAAAGCGGATCTGTGGTTTCGGTCCAAACATATTTTGGCTCAAGTTGGTTTAGGATTGGAGATGAAAACTGAAATCCCCAAACCTGTGATCATATATAGGTTTTGGCTCTTGGGTTGGAGAGTTCGCTTCTTCTGTATGCTGTATGCATTGATTGATTAGTTTCTCATTAATTAACCTTCTTTATGAATACATCACACTAATTCTTGTACTATAACAATGTACTAAGCTTCGAAACACCATAATGTTGTCTTTACAAATATGCGAACTGTAAGAGCATTCCAATTTAATTAATTAGTGTACAGTTAAGTAAGGAAGTTGTTTTATAGTGTCATAGCATATATCATAGAGAAACATTCCAACTTTGTGTTCTCATGTTTGGATATGAATGACATTCGAAATAAAGGAAATGTTCAATATAACATACAAGCAAAATAAACACTAATTAAATGAGTAAATATATGTAATATAATTAATCAACTGCAATAGCACAATAAAAGTTCAGAGCCCCTTTGTCATTAATTCTTTAGGCCAGCCCTGATCTTCCTAACGGTACTAATATCTGTCTTAAATGATTTTGCCAAGACGGCATCTCGAATTCCAGAGTTGAAGATAGAGGCTGGAACTGCAACTGATCTAGCGCTTGCGCTTCCAAATGATGCAATAGCAGTGGCTGGCAAATTAGGATCCGCATTATACTGATAATGGATCAATCCCTTAGGAAACACAAACATATCTCCAGCTTGAAGCTTTTTAGTATACAAAACGTTTTTCGAGTCGATTAGTCCAACTTCCAAAGAACCAGTAAGGACTAACATAAGTCCGGCAGAGTCCAGGCGGGTGTGAGGTGGGAATATTGTGTTGGGAGGAAATCGCAGCATGGCGTATGACACGCTTTGGCCTTTGAGAGCAGGGAACTCGTCCATGCTTGCTGTTGTTGCCGTGAAGGTTTCCGGTGTTTGATCAAATAGGCCGCGGAACCCTGTGTATGTGAAGAATGAGGCATCAACAGTTGTGCCGGTGTGGTTTTCCTGTAGTATGTAATCGGAAGAGATGTCAGGATCACTTGCAACTGCTCTTATGGAGATGGCCAAAGCTACTACTGATATGATCACCAGTAACTGAATCAATCTCATAGTTGCAGACATGGCTGATGAATAACGAGCTAGGGCAAGATATATGGTACTTCTAGCTGTTGCTCTTGTATATGGCTCTGTGTATAGATATGGTTTAACATGCTACGTGTGATGATATTTATATACCTTCGAAAAGATCGAGCTGATGAGCAGTAGGTATTAATAAAGTTGGTGGGTGATGAAATTTTGTACGTTATTTCTTTGGTTCCTTTGTTTGGCATAACTGAGAAGGCACAACTTGTCTGAGGTATATCGACCGGAGTAGAAAGTCAGAAAGACCGTGTCAAAACAGATACACTTGTATAGATATAAATAGAGACAAATAGTAGTAAATAGAAAGACATAGTCTTGAGATCTAGATGATTAAGATTATGTACGTGCATGTCTTTTACTGTTTTGCTGAGGTATTGAAGTGTGTCTTCATATGTTGAGCGAGTCTTGGGAGTTCAGATAAAGCCTTAGCTAGCTTCTTTTGAATAAGTCAGTTCCCTGCTGGTTCAAATGAAGTCATGCATGTTTTAGGTTATGCAGTTTATTAAATAAGGAATTGGTTAGTTAGCAGTGGTCTTTCGAATCTTGTTTTATGTTTGGCAAAACAAATAACGTCAAGGGATTAGAGGCAAATCACAAGAGTACTATTGTTGTTATTGTAAAGTCACAGTGATAGTTTTCTTCTATTTTTAAGCTAGGTTTTCCCGGTCTTTATCATAGTTGAGCATGGACGTATGAATGTTTGTTTCACTATATTCTTTAACTCGATCAGGGTAACAAGTTCTTCGACGAAAGATTTAGTTTGGTTCTAATGTGCTTAATGGCTAGACCTAAAGAATGTCGTCACACATTTGTACCTTCGTTGGTAGTTGGTCTTAAATTTTATAAGACTATAACACATTAATTGAGACCTGATCAATTCATGGAGGTATATATGAATGTCACTTTAGCGTTGAGTGATAAAGTTCTTCTATCAGCGATGAAGTATCAATATTGTTCCAATGTGCTAAATGGATCGTATAGGGATAGCTAAAGATAGCTGTGATAATACGTACATACCACTATTTCCTTTCCTCTTTTTTCTTTTCGATAAGGAAATTAACCAATTACGAAACCTTGAATTTTTCATTGATTTTCATTAATCATTAGTGTGATTGGACAAGAAATTCGATGCAAATTAAGTTTCTGTTCGTTCTATTTCAATTTCTGGTTTATGAATGTTTGATATTCTGAGTCATATATACGTTCAGGCGGTTCAGCTAATACTACCATATAGATTAATAAGATCAGCTAATACGTAGTTTCCACTAAGAGCATGAAACCCAGCAGCTCAGCTTGCTTCTGTTCCTTGCTTTGAAGGTTTCAGGTACGTGCTTGGTCCAACATTTTGTTTATATAAAAGACTTCATCAATTGTGCTACCATGATTTCATGGGAATAAATAGTCAAAATGCGATACCTTTGTATACAAATACAAAGATATATTCTAGACGATCATATTGTTGCTTGCCATGCATGTCTTTAAAAGATCTTCAAGATTATCACTTTTTGTCGAGTTACTAATTGGGTTGAAGTTATTTTGAATAGGGCTTTTTACCAAAAGCTTTTTAATAAACTACATGATTATGGCAAAGATACATGCAGTAAGAATTAGCTGCATATACTTACTAAGCATATATGCATCTGAAATACATATCGAGGACATATATAGCTTTCTTAACTCAACCCGCCCCCTTCTCGATCCAAACCCTGTTTTACTGTGGCTGAAATACATAATCTCTAAAATTTATGGATGTAGAAATAAAATTACAAGGTGTATATTGCATATGGTTTTCTTTTGTTGTTAAATCACTGATCACCAGTATTTGTCAGCTTCTATTTATTGTTGTGTTAAGAAATTATCTATGTTTTTCTATGTTTTCATCTTCCAGCCGGCTGAAGTTGCTTTATACACTTAAGTACAAGAGAGTGAAGAGACTGACAATCATGTAAGGAGAAAATGTCATATGCCCCCTTTCTTGTATGATTTGTTGCTCACCCACTGTGGATGAGGTTCCCTATATATTTACTGGAGAAACACAAGTTCATATATATATTTCATGTTAGGATATTGTTCATGCATATATGTACGTATTAAGAGTAATAGTAAACTCAAAGCAAAAGCCGCCTAAATAAAAAGAATAAGACAAGTGCAGACCATGTAAGAAGAAATCAAATTCATCAGAATTGGTATACAAAATTTAAACAAACAGAAATTATCTTTATTGAAGTATGGGTCGTTGAGGAGGTGGCTTAGCTGGTAGTGAGGCCAGCCTTAATCTTCTTAATGGTATCAACGTCAGTCTTGAAAGATTTTGCAAGGATGACATCGCCAATACCTGAAGTAAAAACAGAAGATGGCACCACAACTGCTCTGGCACTTGCACTTCCGAATGCAGCAATGGCGGTAGCCGGAGTTTGATGATGAGAGTTATACTGATAATGTATCAATCCCTTGGGAAACACAAACATATCTCCGGCCTGAAGCTTCTTAGTGTACAGGTTATTTTTCGAGTCGATTAGGCCTACTTCCAAGGAACCATCTAAAAGGAACAAAAGTCCGGCGGCATCGGGGCGCGTATGAGGTGGGAGGAGTGTTCGTGGAGGGAATTGAAGCACTGCGTATGTCACACTCTGGCCATTGAGAGCAGGAAACTCAACCATGCTGGCTTTTGTTGTCTTGACAGTTTCGGGTGTACGATCAAATATTCCTCGGAATCCAGTGTATGTAAAATAGGCAGCATCAACGTTTGTCACATTTTGAGGCACCATATAGTCAGAAAGAATGTCTGGATCACTTGCTAAGACCCTTTTAGAGGTGCCCAAAGCAAGTACTAATACGAACATTATCATCATCATTAATCTGACCAACCTCAAAATGATAACCGTAATATAATGAATGTGTTGCTAGCATGGTTTTTATATATAGTTCTAGGATCTCCAGAGTCTTGATTGTTGTTGCATTGATGAAACTTTCAATGTGGTTTTTCTGTTTTTTTCTCTTAGCCTGATTGAAAACCCACAAATGATGTGATGTTTCTGCATATTAAGAGCTGCTTCCAGCCAATTGACAAGGATCATGCAAGGAATTTGACTGACGTTCTTAGGGATATATGGATTGAAATGCATACTGTAGTGTGACATGGTAGCTAGAGAATGCATTATGTATCCCATCTATTTCTTTCGTTAGTCTTGATGGATACTTAGTAACATACTAACATACAACTATAGATATGAAAGCTTTTTGCATGATTTTTATCACCAAATTATCTTGGATTAATAATGACAATAACCCATCATGATTTTGGAATTATGTATACTTACTTTGGCTTGTAGAAAGACAATAGCTAGATCATATTTATTCTTTTTCTGGACTTCTATCACCAGGTTTTTTTTTTTTTTGGTTTGACAGTGACAATAACTCATCACGAAATACGATTTTTTTTTTCTGAATAAATGACATAAGCCATTTTTGTTCATCACAACTTAAGAATAGGTAATAACAACATGAACACAATATGCCCATGGGGGTCTTATTGTGACTGACCAATTTCAAATCACTACCAGAAAAAAGATCTTGGGCGATGAAAAAAAATCGTCGCCCTGTTAAAAAATTTCGTCGCCTAAGAACTTAGGCGACGACATGTCGTCGGCCAAAACTTCGTCGCCAGAACCGCGTCGGTCAAGAACTTGGGCGACGAAAATTGATTCCGTCGTCGCCCAAGAGTAATTCTTAGGCGACGATACGAATTTCGTCGCCTAAAATATACTTCTCGTCGCCCAAAAAATAGTCGTCGCCCAAGATTTAACACCTTGGCCGACGAAAACATTTTTCGTCGCTTAATATCTTATAATCTTGGGCGACGAAAATAAATATTTCGTCGCCTAAGATCATAACATCTTAGGCGACGATATTTTTTTTTCGTCGCCTAAGATGGTAAATCCTTGACCGACGATTTAGAAATTTCGTCGCCTAAGATATATTTAAAATTATTTTTAAAATAATTAAATAATTTTTTAAAATATATAAATCATGTTTTTTTAATTTTTGCTGGAATTTTTTTTTTCGGCATTTCTTTAAATTTTTGTAATACTAAAATTTAATTAAAAATAACACAAATTTATAAATTTATAAATAATTTATTACAAAAATTCAGTCTATCTGCCTATAGATCGAGAAACCCGAAATCTAACTCATCATTCCCGTTCGGAGGGTCCTGAGGCTGAGGCGGCGGCTGGTCAGGCTGAGGAGGCTGCTGCTGAGGCTGGGGCCACTGAGGGTGGGGCCACTGAGGTAATGGTATAGGCGTAGGCGTAGGCGGAAACGGCTGTCCAGCCGCATGTGCAGCGATGTAGGCAGCCATCCACTGTCCCATAGCCGCCTGGTTGGCATTGGTGACTTCATTCACCCGCTCCATATGCGCAACCGTGGAAGCCGCATATGATTCCGCCATCGCCGCCATCTCCCTCGCTCTTTGGGCTTCCAGCTCAGACTCCCTCGCTCTTTGGGCTTCCAGCTCAGACTGTAGACTTGCGAACTGATCCTGTAGCCGAGTGGTCTTGCTGTTGCTGCTTGAGGCTCCGGCGGCTCCCTTGCGCTGAAATCCTGGAGTCGTCTTCAGGATCCCCTTTCCAGCGTCTCCCATACCCCGGCAGTAGTAGGTGTTGGAACACTGCGTGAAGGCAGTGGCCATAATCCGCGCCCCAACGGTAGGATCTGAAGTGTCGATCCTGGACATGGCCTCTGACATGTCATCCTCTGCCCTGCCCGGAAATGTGTCGTTCACCATGCCTCTCATGACCTCTTGCTCCGCCTCCCTCACCCTCGCCTAATTGGATATATTATAAAAATATATTAATATACATTTAATAAAATGTAATTAAAATTAAAAATTAGAAAATATAATTAAACTTACAAGATCCTCCTCAGAATGAGGATATGCCCTCTGAAAGGTCCCCACATAGGGGTTCTCCTCTGGCCGCTCTCGCCGCACGTCGTCCATGATGGCCGAAAACGGCCTCGAACCGGCACGATGGTTGGTTGTGTTCTGTTGCCGGTTCTCAGCGTTCACCCGGGCGAGGTGCTTCAAAAAAAAATTATCGTTAGTAAATATTTAAAAACATACAATTATAATTAATTCACTAATTAAATATTCAAATTTGTTTACAAATTACTTGTTTGTGAGGGTCGTTGAACTGCGTGACAAGAAGCCACCGCCACTCGTACTCCCGATACTCGAACTCCTTCGGGGTACCCGAACGGTCGCTCCCGTACTTCTTCCAGTGTTCCCGGAGGTCGTGCTTCCACTCCTTGAACCTACATATACAAAAAAAAAATTAAATATATTATTAAAAAAATAAAATTTAATAAATTATTCAATAAAGGTACCTCTCCCTATGGGCCTTTTCCGCCCAGTCACGTCCCTCCTCGGGAACCACAAACCATTGCTGCATTACCATTTGTTAGTATTTTTTTCGATAATTAAATAATTTATTAGTTAAAAAAATAGTAATTGATCGAGTAAACTCACCGACATCGACTGATGGAGCATATCCTTCACTCCATCAGGAACCTGGCTCCAGACTCCCCACAACATTGGGAGTCTGGAGCGGATGGTGCCTCCCGCGGCGCGCGTGTACCGGTTTCCCAACGCGGCGTCCACCGGTTTCCCGTTGGAAAACGGGATGGCGATCCGTCCAGCGGACTCGACCGCCCTATCGAGTCCCTTGTTGCTGACGGTGCCTCTCCTGTTCCGCCTTCTCGTTCCGGCGGCTGTGACATTGTGAATCAAATTTAATATTAATAATACATTTTTACATTAAAAAAATTAAAATCGACAAAAAAGTAATAATAAATTACCTGAGGATGAGGCTGAGCTGACGGATTCGTCTCCGTCCGCCTGCTCGGAGACCCTCACGGGATGAAGAGGCGTGGGAAACTCCCGGTAGATATAGGCCTCGTGCGGTGCCACATGCGGGAGCTGCTCCCGAATCGGTTGACCCTCCTCATCGACGCGAGGTATCGCCGGTATCGTCGGAGGAAGGAAGAGGCCGGATGGCACTATAGGGACCCCGGATGACCCGCCATCACCGTCGGTCGGGGACGACTGTGTGGGGGCGTCGCTGCGGGATCGTGACCGGCGAAGTATGGGTGGATGACGAGCAGCCGTCGCTGCGGGACCCGACTGCCCAACAGAACCCATTTTCTTGACAGCGGGACCCGACTGCCACATGCATAACTTCATGAAGAATATTGACAGCGCTACTAACGGCTCCACAACCTGGCCAACCACACATCACAAATTTAATATAAAATCCAACAACGGCAGGTTAACCGTAATTTTAACCACAAATTTACCTGACGGTGAAGGAACTGTCGAATGAAAACAGGGAAGAGACGTTGTAGCAGAATATGACAGTCATGACTCTTCAAGCCGTATATCTTATTCTCCCGCAAGTTCACACACCGGGCTATATTTCCTGCAACGCCTGAGGGATACGTCACACAACTCATCCACCTTAAGATCTGGGTCTTCTGATCAGGCTTCACGGTGTAAGGAGCCCAAGGCATCTTTTTCTTCCCCTCTTTCAGCCAAAGATGTTTTCTGATTCCCATTTTCTTAAGATCAACGCGTGCCTTAGGACCGTCTTTCGTCTTCCCCTCCAAGTTGAGCACTGTACCTACCACACTGTCGCAGACATTCTTCTCTATGTGCATCACATCTAGGTAGTGTCTGATCAACAGCGTACTCCAGTACGGGAGTTCCCAAAATATGCTCTTATATGTCCAGAATTTGTACCTGTCTGGTCTTTCAGGTATTCTGGCAACAATATCGGGATGATTGCTGAGCTGCCCAAAATCGTACTCATCCAGCACTGCTAAAATCTCTTCCCCCGACCATCTATGCGGCTCCACACCTCTCTCTTTGGTCCCATCAAATGCCCCGGTATCTATCCGCCAGGGGTGATCATGTGGTAGGTAAGCACGGTGACCCATTCGGACTATCTTGTTGCAATGATTGCTGCACCCCTGGGAGCTAAGACACTCAGGACAAGCCTTGTATCCCCTAACAACGTTGCCAGACAACATCCCACGTGCAGGAAAATCACTGATGGTACCAACAATCATGGCATGCATCTGGAACATCTCATTTTTGTGGGAGTCATAAGTGGGATGACCAACCTCCCAAAGCAATTTACACTCTTCAATCAGCGGTCTCATATACACATCGAGACACTTCCCTGGATAACAACAACAACAACAACCACAACAAATTCAGATAACGGCTATATATGACCAACAATATAGAACAAAAACAATAAATGGAGAAAAAATTGAACCAACAGCAATATATACAATATGAAGGGAAAGTAGATACCTGGATAACCGGGCCCCGGAATCAACAAGGTCAACATGTTGTATTCCTTCTTCATGCACATCCATGGAGGAAGGTTGTAAGGCACCAAAATGACCGGCCATATACTGTACGAAAGACTCATGGTCCCAAAAGGGTTGAACCCTTCGGATGACAGCCCGAGCCTCACATTCCTCACCTCTGAAGCAAAATGAGGAAACTCTATGTCTATATGCTTCCACGCCTCCTCGTCAGCAGGGTGTACCATGAGGTCTTCGTCATGCACCTCCCTCACAGCGTGCCATCTCATAGCTTCGGCCGTCTTTGAAGACATGTACAACCGCTCCAGCCTATCCCTCAACGGGAAATAGCGAAGTACCTTAACAGGTTTCCTGTTACCTGCGGGAGTCCGCTTATACCTGTCGGTCCCACATACCGGACAACGATGAAGGCCTTCAAGGTCAATACCGTCTGCATCTTTACCCCAGAATAGAACGCAGTCATATCTGCATGCATGGATCTTGATGTAGGAAAGCCTGAGATCTCTCAAGATACGACGGACCTTATGATGCGTGGTGGGATGACGATGACCGTCGGGCAGGAGCGAAGCAGCGTACTGTAGATACCTATCAACAGCCGTCACGGTCGATTTTGTGTCAACCTTGATATGCATCACCTCCATCACACACTGAAGAACGGTCTTCTCATGACCTAGGCACAGAGGGGTCTGTTGGAAAGCAATAAGTCTGTTGTACTTGGCTATACCGGCATTGTTGACACCTCTAGGGACGGCCTGCATCGGCGCCTGCGGAATGTCCTGTCGTTCAGGGCATACACCGCTGTCATGAGGAAACATGTCGTTGATGAAGGCCGTTGTTGGATCGTTGGATGTACTGCCCGTCTGATAAAACTGTCCATGATCATGCGGGCGTGATGAGGTTTCACCGTGATATATCCAACATGTGTAACGTTCCCAGAATCCGTTACTCTTCAGGTGGTCCCATACTGTATCAAACGGAAATCGATGCATATCACTGCGACACTTACACATCTTGCACGGGCAATAGAACATGCCACTCCCGTCAGCATTGGCCTGCGCATATTGCATAAAATCCCAAACTCCTTCAGCATATTTTCTGTGATATATTGGAAGAGAAATCCAACTCTTATCCATATCCTGAAAATAGCACATATATAAATCAATATTTAATGAACATATCTTTTTTATATATATATATATATATTAATGTAATACAACATACTAATTATTAATTATATATATCTAGTTCGAGCGGATTCCGTGGTTTCAGAAGGCAAGTGTCAATGTCACGGAGGGCGAACCCCCTACAGGAACCAGGCAGGACTCGTTTGTGATCACGGAGGCGAACCCCTATCGACCCCTTCACCGAGAAGAGTGGTCAGTTTGTGATCTTGAGATCCAGTTAAACAAACCTGTGAACCATATCTATGACAGAACGACCCCTTACTCAGCTTGGAACAAACTCTATGCATATATATATATCATTAATTCAACTCAAATAAAACTGAAAATCAATATATACATATGCATATATATATGTGCATATATATGCATATGTACGTACCTGGGAGTAGCTCCACAAACTATGTATGGACAGGTTTCCACAACACTGAACGATTTGAAGAACTAGAGAAATTTATGTTTCAAATTTTCAAAGTTTTCATTCTTCTATCCTGGACTTCCAATATATAGAAGAATTTTGGGCGACGAAATATTTGATTTTCGTCGCCTAAGAATTAAAACATCTTGGGCGACGAAATATTTGAGTTTCGTCGCCTAAGGATAAAAAACTTAGGTGACAATATAAATATCTTAGGCGACGAAATACTCTTTCGTCGCCCTAGTTTATATTTTGGCCGACGAAATTTATTTTTAGGCGACGATTTTTTTTTCGTCACCTAAGAGTAAACTTAGGCGACGAAAAAAAAAATCGTCGCCTAAGTTCCCTATTAGGCGACGAAAAAAAAAATCGTCGCCCGGTTTTTTTTGTTTCGTCGCCCAAGAACCATTTTTTGGTAGTGAATAGATTAAGACTCGAAAAAAAAAATCACGACTCGTCTTTAACTCTTTGTGGCTCTCGTCTAGGGTTAGGGTTTCAGAAACAATTGTGCGGCACATCTCATTCTTCAATGGTAGCAGCTATGACATCCATAACAGCTAGCTTGATCTCTGTGAGGGTGTTTTTGTGCTTGTAGGGTTCAGAACAGCAGGCCCTCAATGCTTAAGCGAAACCAAGCCCAAAGTCAATCGAGGATGGGATCCAAGAACGACTCTGTTGTGATGCGCTTGATAATGATAGCAGTAGTTTGCCTCTCAGTGCTAGACTGTAACAACAACAGTTTGTTTGACATAACAGCAGCAGTAACAACAGTTACAGCAGCGATTCTACTGTAACCACTACCAGAAAATGGGTCTTGGGGGACGAAACAAAAAAAAACCGGGCGACGATTTTTTTTTCGTCGCCTAAGAGTAAACTTAGGCGACGATTTTTTTTTCGTCGCTTAAGGAAAAAAAAATCGTCGCCTAAGTTTACTCTTAGGTGACGAAAAAAAAATCGTCGCCTAAAAATAAATTTCGTCGGCCAAAATATAAACTAGGGCGACGAAACAGTATTTCGTCGCCTAAGATATTTATATCGTCGCCTAAGTTTTTTATCCTTAGGCGACGAAACTCAAATATTTCGTCACCCAAGAGTTTTTAATTCTTAGGCGACGAAACTCAAATATTTCGTCGCCCAAAATTCTTCTATATATTGGGAGGCCGGGATAGAAGAATGAAAACTTTGAAAATTTGAAACATAAATTTCTCTAGTTCTTCAAATCGTTCGGTGTTGTGGAAATCTGTCCATACATAGTTTGTGGAGCTACTCCCAGGTACGTACATATGCATATGCACATATATATATATGCATATATATATATATATTGATTTTCAGTTTTATTTGAGTTGAATTAATGATATATATATATATATATGCATAGAGTTTGTTCCAAGCTGAGTAAGGGGCCGTTCTGTCATAGATATGGTTCACAGGTTTGTTTAACTGGATCTCAAGATCACAAACTGACCACTCTTCTCGGTGAAGGGGTCGATAGGGGTTCGCCTCCGTGATCACAAACGAGTCCTGCCTGGTTCCTGTAGGGGGTTCGCCCTCCGTGACATTGACACTTGCCTTCTGAAACCACGGAATCCGCTCGAACTAGATATATATAATTAATAATTAGTATGTTGTATTACATTAATATATATATATATATATATATATATATATATATATAAAAGTTCCAATACCTACTACTGCCGGGGTATGGGAGACGCTGGAAAGGGGATCCTAAAGACGACTCCAGAATTTCAGCGCAAGGGAGCCGCCGGAGCCTCAAGCAGCAACAGCCAGACCACTCGGCTACAGGATCAGTTCGCAAGTCTACAGTCTGAGCTGGAAGCCCAAAGAGCGAGGGAGTCTGAGCTGGAAGCCCAAAGAGCGAGGGAGATGGCGGCGATGGCGGAATCATATGCGGCTTCCACGGCTGCGCATATGGAGCGGGTGAATGAAGTCACCAATGCCAACCAGGCGGCTATGGGACAGTGGATGGCTGCCTATATCGCTGCACATGCGGCCGGACAGCCGTTTCCGCCCATGCCTACGCCTATACCATTACCTCAGTGGCCCCACCCTCAGTGGCCCCAGCCTCAGCAGCAGCCTCCTCAGCCTGACCAGCCGCCGCCTCAGCCTCAGGACCCTCCGAACGGGAATGATGAGTTAGATTTCCAGTTTCTCGATCTATAGGCAAATGGACTGAATTTTTGTAATAAATTATTTATAAATTTATAAATTTGTGTTATTTTTAATTAAATTTTAGTATTACAAAAATTTAAAGAAATGCCGAAAAAAAAATTCCAGCAAAAATAAAAAAAACATGATTTATATATTTAAAAAAATTATTTAATTATTTTAAAAATAATTTTAAATATATCTTAGGCGACGAAATTTCTAAATCGTCGGTCAAGGACTTACCATCTTAGGCGACGAAAAAAAAATATCGTCGCCTAAGATGTAGTGATCTTAGGCGACGAAATATTTATTTTCGTCGCCCAAGATTATAAGATCTTAAGCGACGAAAAATGTTTTCGTTGGCCAAGGTGTTAAATCTTGGGCGACGACTATTTTTTGGGCGACGAGAAGTATATTTTAGGCGACGAAATTCGTATCGTCGCCTAAGAATTACTCTTGGGCGACGACGGAATAAATTTTCGTCGCCCAAGTTCTTGACCGACGCGGTTCTGGCGACGACGTTTTGGCCGACGACATGTCGTCGTCTAAGTTCTTAGGCGACGAAATTTTTTAACAGGGCGACGATTTTTTTTCGTCGCCCAAGATCTTTTTTCTGGTAGTGAACGGCAACGATTCTAAAAAAAACAACAACTTACAGATGGATATGGTGGGGGAGCTAGAAACCTGTGAGTTTAGTGAAAGAGCTTAATTTTGGGTTATGGAGGGTTTATGGAATGAGAACTTACTGAAAATAAGGGGGCTAGGGTTCTAGAGATGATGCATGATCTCTTGAGGTTTTCTGGGTTATTGATGATGGTTTCCAGCATCAGTGAGTTACCCTTTTTATAGGCAAGATGAGGGAAGAGAGTTGTTGCTGGAAAATAAAGGGTCTGAGAGAAACCTCTCAGTTTTGGACATGTGGTTTCCAAGCTTTGATGGGTGGTTTCCCCCATGGAAGCAAATTGGTGAAGGGTAGACAAAAGGGTGGCGATGGTAGGTCTAGGCCGGTAGTCTGTTGCCGTGATACTGTAGATATTTGGGGATAGACGGGATTTCTTGGGAGTGCCAAAAATCCTGGAATATAGATTTACGACAACAAAAGTTCTATTCCCACTTGGAGACGTGTATTAGGTTTCTAGGACAAGTTTAAGACTACATGGGCTTTGGGTAGGAAAATAATAAGTCTAATGGGTTAACGATTTTGCTGGGCTTGGTTTTAATTTCTCTCACTAACCCATATTAAGACTTTGTCTATCATACATGAGCTTTGGTCCCAAGTCCGAAGTTATTGATGAACATCGTCTTTACGATGGGCCTCACAGGATCTGTTACCTTCCACACCACATCCCCTCTGTAAGCCCCAAAGGACGTAGCTTGGGTCTATGTGTTATGCTTGCATGGCTGAACTTGAGTTTGTCGCTTTTCAAGGAAGTCTTTTCGACTATATTGGGCTTGGATGAAGGCCCAATAAGGCTATGGGCATATGTCAACTTAGAGAAACGGGCTCGTGGAATTTTAGGTATCAACAATCTCTAAACTCTCTCTTCGTTTGGAGGACGAACCTGATGATCAAGGGGACCTTAAGTGTCCTGGAAAGGCTTTGTTGGGCCAAGATTTTACTTGGTTGGCAAATTGTACTCCGCTCGATGTGGAGATTGTCCGTCCCAGTTGATGTGCAACTTCGAGGAGATCGCTTTCTCTTCACCTTCAATAACGAGCACGATCTTAATCTTGTGAATAAAGGAGGCCCTTGGAGCTATAAGAGGGCGATGATCTTGATCAATGGTTATAATGGCTAGCTTATCTGATATTATGACGGTGCCACTTGGTTTCTTTTAGATTTGGGTTACTATCCGGGACCTGCCGGCGGCGCTCACAACTGATGCTAATGTGAGGTTGGTTGGTGAGACTATATGCTCAGTTCTTCAAGTTAATCAGGCTGGTCTAAGGCAAGGTACTGCTCGCGTGCGCATTACGCTTCCTCTACAAAAACCTCTGCGTGTTTGCGAAGGCAACTTAAGGTTTCACCAGAGGATGTCATCACAATGCAGTACAACTATGAGCACCTTGTGGGGCGGTGCAGGGACTATATGATGTTGAACCACGATGATTTGGTTTTCCTTAGAACTCTTGAGACTGAAGTGGACACATGTGGTTGCTTCTGTAACGTTTAGGGTAAAAGGAATTGTTCTCAGACAATATCCTAGCTTGACCTAATAAGGTTGTACGATTGAAATCAATGGATTTATCCTTTCCTTTCAAAAAAAAAATGCCCGCAGGAGCTACGTAAGAAATGAAACATGCAAAACTACCTAGTAGAATCTAAGCAATCTCTATGCTGAAGAACATGTGATGAAACGTCTTGATCAATAATGTCTTGGTAGCAAACGAACTAAGTAATCAGCCACCAAAACACTTAGACACAAGTAGGAAGGGGATATTAATGCCCAACCGAACTTATTTGGCTATTTCCGGGACCATTCTACGGAGGGGGCAACCCCAAAGCATAAAAAATAAAAAATAAAATAAAAAAACCCTAGTTAAAGGTCAAAGCTCAATAATTAAAAAAATGTTTTAGACCAACAAGCAGCCGTAGTCTAAACTAACAAAAAGACATTAATTAAATAAAAAACAGAAACAAAGCTAGGGCCCAAACAGGGAACCCTAGCCCAACCTTCAGCCCGCCAAGAGCCCATGAACAAAACCCATTCATAAGAGATCTGATTAGGTGGGTTGAACCTAATTGTCATGGCGCAAGTCTATACCTTGCCATCTATCAACCCTCTCCAACGTTGTTGTCGGACCAGCGGCCTTTCGTAGTCGCCGAACAATCCACAAAGAACAACATCAACCGTCACCGACCACCTTCTCGCGCTAGGAACTTCCACTATTAGATAAGAGATCAAAGAATTCTATTCAACACTGCAAGCAACGTTCAATCGAACCCAGCCCTATTGACTCCTAGATCCACCAGTCACTGTTTCGACCTTGCAAACCCCAGGCGAGCTCCGATCTCCGCTAGCATTCTTGGCTCGGTAGACACAGCCTTTAACCGAAAGAGATCGAGGAGATAGATACACTCTCAATCTTCTACTCTAAGACAAGGACTCATCTCATCAAACCTGTCCTACCATATATGTACCCATCGTGTGCAGATTAGGCCAGAGGATGTCGCCTACGACGAAGTGCAGCCAAACAAGCGCACGAACTAGCCACAACGTTTTCTGTCTCTAGAGTTTTTATATTAATTAGAAGAATTGAAATTTGTTTAGTCCTTGTGGTTTGAAGTCAACATCTGTTTAGTCCTTGTAGTTTTATTTTAATTTGAATAGTCTTTAAAATCATAATTTTTTATCCAAACAGTCCTTATGGTTTTATTTTAATATGAATAATCCTCCGAATTCCAGTTTCCGGCGAGATCGACTTTATTTGAAGTTTTGGGTGATCTCGCCGAAAAACTGGAAAAAACGGACTCGTCGGGGATAGAAAGTGGTCATGGACGCTGCTGGAGTCTTCTAGGATGGAGGCACGCCCTCACCGGCGCCGTACGATGGCGAACGGAGGGACGTCTGCACTTTAAGGGCCGTGCGGACATCCTCTCTAGATCCTCTCCCTATATATATATAATTAATTTCAGTTTACCACCCTAAACTTTTGGTCTAAAATCACTTTGATCTCTCATCTTTTTTTAATCAGTTTCATCCCTAAACTTTCAAAATGACATCAATCTTGATCAAAATGACTAAAATAGCCCTTGTTACTGATAGCGACCGAAACCGGGCGTTTCAATTAAAACCCTTTTGTGTCAATCGTAGTATATAGCAAATAAGGGTATCGTTACAAGCCGGGGATTGAGGGTATCTTTACAACTTACGTTAATTACAAAATAAGAGAAAACATAAAATATTATAGTACTAGAGATATGAGGTTTTGTGATTATAAACAAAAGAAAACAAAGAAACAAAATAAAACAGAAAATATCAGATGGATGAGACATTAGAGACTTGGAAATCCACCACCAAGTATGTTTCAAGACATGTTAACAACCAAAGCTTCAATCATTAAGTCACAAATCGGTATCAATCAAGAACAAACCGTGAACGCACTGCGTAAGTCCTTATTACTTCCCTTGAATACTTTAGCAAAATGAACGCACCATTACTAAGCCTTTAGAATAACCGATCAAGGTATAGACGCTATCCTATCAACAAATTATTCTAAGCATTAAGATCAATGAAAGTGATTGAACAAGTATGTAAAACTAGTGTGGAACGCCTACCTAGCATGCAATCCTTTTTATTTGGTTTCACCTATTGTCCTATAGGTTTTACTACTTTGAACTAAGACGTATTAACCGTTTAGGAGATTAAACAACCTAATTCTAGCCCCACTCACAAGTTCATAATGTTCTATGTTGCGCATACATGAACATAAACAAGCAAGAGTTCTCCATAAACCAAAACCAAATAAACAATTTGAAAGACTTAATAATTCGAAACCAAGGTTCAAAACAATATCTAAAACATTCTTGGGGCTTCAAACCTTGCCCCTAACTAAGAGAAATCAGCCACACATGGCTGCAAAAACACACAAGGAGAATAAAAGATGACAAAGGAAAGATAAACCGTGGATGATAGAGAGATCAATGATGGCTTGGCGGCTTCCTTGTGCGAGTCTGCAACTATGGAGGTTCTTCTGATTATGAGATCGCTGCCTCCTCTCTAATCTCCTTCTCTTCTCTGCTGTGATTAGGGTTATAAAACCCTCAAAACTCGTCCATGGGCTTACCAATGTGGTCTGGGCCTCAAAATAGAAGTTTTGGTACAAATCAGAAATTCGGGCAGACTGACCTTCGACCACTCAAACGGTCATAACTTCTTCTCCAAAATAGGTATTGACGATCCGTAAAAAGTTCTGGAAAGTAGACTCTTGTAGCTTTCCATTGATATATGACACATCTCCTAGATCGTTGTGAGCTAATCACAATCTTCTGTCGAAGTTGATTGACGATTTCTGGCAGATTTTCTGATTTCTTTCCTTGCACAACATAAATTCCTTTTCCTTCAAGATTTCTCCTCTTTTGTCTCTTTTGGGCTCCTTGGCTTTATTTATGACCTAAAAACACAAACTTAGTTAATATGAATATTGTTAAGGGAATTACATAACTAAATAGGGTCGGAAATATATTATAAACGTAGCACTTTGTGCTCCTATCAAATACCCCCACACTTAGCTTTTGCTAGTCCCTTAGCAAAATCTAAAACAAAGACTCAAAACAAACTATGCCTTCAACTTTATTGTCTCAAAAATCTCTTACTTTCATAGCATCAAGATTAGCACTCAATCAAGAATTAATTATGAGTAATTCGAAAGTTAATTAAAACATATACTCCGTATATGAGCAATGTAAGACACGGGGGTGACAATGGTGATGGGTGGAGCTCAGCATGTATCCTACAAGTATGATTCAACCTCACAGGATTACCACTCTTTCTTCTCTCATAATCATGGCTAATGCTTAAAAGCTTTTTTCACTCAATATATATAATGTGAGAGAATAAACAAACAAGTAGGCTCACATATAAAGAAAGAAACGCACTTTGTGAAATTAAAAAGATCTCATGAAAGATATCAACTACTTGCCAAACGGACCAACCCATATGCTCAACTCTTGTAACCAATCTCCACAGATCGATGGCTGTCCATCTTTTGGATCATAAAAGAACTTTATCAAGGTTAAAATTTGGCCAAGGCTAGGGTTTAATGAAACAAAAGATAGGAATTACAAATCGTCCTTAAAAACCTAGTAGAGCCATAAGATCACCTTAGAACATTCATGAATGAGGACAAAGACCATATATCACATCATTAGGTCTTCAATTTAAAACAAACTCCTCCATCACAAAGGGAGACTTAATACATACTTTCTTTTTTTTTCAATGCCGCCACATTCGTTTTTTTTTTTTTACTTTTTTTTTCACTTCCCTTTTTTTTTTTCTTCGGCAACAATTTTCTTTTTCTTTTTCTTTTTCTTTTGGCAAGTCTTTCCCCCCACACTTGTTTTTCATCATCTTTCCATACGATACATCACAAAATAAGCTCTACTAGGCCCTAAAGACAAAGGTAGAGATATCACTATACTAAGCTCAAGGTGAGGATTACATGGGTGATGACAGAAAAGCTTAACGTAGGCTCAAATGGGTTAACTAAGGGGTGTGCAGCGCACACAAATAAGGACATATGGCAATTTGGCAATGGTGGAAATCCTAAGTCATTTTAATCCCTTCCAAAATCAGAACATATATCGATAAAAGTCTCGACTAGCACAAAAGTGAGTTCTAGCACTAGAGTCCGTTAAACTTAATCTGCGGCAAGCAATCAATTAAGGAGAAAGATAATGAGATCGCTAAGAATTGCCAACAAAATAGATGATGATTTATTCAATAAGCACTCAGAAAGAATAGCACAATAAAGCTCAAATCTCACCAGGGTAATTATGAATCAAAACTCATCATCAACATGCTCAAAATTCTGTACCAATGTCAACGAAAAACCACATCTACTACACACTCATATGCTTAGTATACATCATAATTAACCAAAGAATTAATTTAACATCTTCGATCTCAATCTTGTGATCCTCTTTTAGCCATAATTTCAGAGATATATATTCATCCTAGACAGTTGAAAGACATGATGATGACTCACAGAAAAACAAACACAATTTTTTTTTTTAATTTTCAACTCTAACAAAAACAAAACAAAACACAAAAATGTGTGCATGCATTCCTTTCCCCCACACTTAAACTCCACATTGTCCACAATGTGAGAACAATATAGATCAAAACAATGCATAATAGATGTATAGAGGAAAGTGAACAAAACAAAAGGTAGAAGGTGAGAAAAGCTCCCCCATTGTGTACTCTGCAGCCAACTTCCAGCTGATATAAGTCCCTATTGCAGCATCCAATGTCTGAGATTCCAATTGGAGATGAAAGATGGTGTTTCTAGCTGTTTTTGTATATGTGGAACGTTTCCTAACTCCAAGTGGATTGAAAATGGCAGCCCTGCAAAGTTAGAAGAAAAACATAGTTTGCACACAAAGCTGAGAAACAGACCTTTACTCATTCAAACCTGATTTCCAATGAGTTATGGTGCCGGAATGTAAAATTTCTTCAAAGAAAAGTTGAAGCTAATTCAACAAGCTTTTCAGGCATATATAGTTTTCCTCCATAGCATGGCTCGAAGTATCCCCTGTTTTGACCTTTTCCCGGCTGTACTGCACAACTTCTGGTTTCCTGGCAGTGACCTTGCTGCCTTCAACATCAAACTGAGAATGACTCGGGTCTCCAAATCCACTTCTGTAAAATCCTACAGAAACTAGACTCAGATATCTTTCTTTTCATATAAAGCACACTGTCCCAGGTTCTGTGATCTGCAAACCGTAGCCCTCCAAAGTCGGAAGAACTGTTTTGCCGAGAGCACTGTTTTGACTGAATTTGGAGTTTTCTTCAACTTTTCTCAACTCTCACCTGCACACACACAAAACACATCAAAACAAACAAAATAAAGAAAGCATAGACAGTGGGGTTGCCTCCCAATTTTTCAACAAGAATAATCAGGAGGCTTAGGCCGCGGTTCGATCAAATGCTTGACCCTCTTCAAAGATATTTCATGGTCCTTTGGTAGCAATTTGAGTAACTTAGGAGCAATGGACATATAAGATATGAAGCTTCTCTTTTTCTTTCTCTTCTTCCATTGTCTCCAACTATTCGGAATCACAACAAGAATCTCCTTATTCGATTTGAGACATTCAGGTACCACCATATCCACATGCTCAACAAACTCACATGATGCTTGGATGCGAAGAACATGTGTAGAGCTTGAGTGATGGAGTGAAGAATCATGTGGTCTTCCATATACTAGCAATAAAGGTCCAAATGTAGGAGCTTTGATGAACTCCTCTTTTAAGCAATCCTCAAAAGTCTCAACATCGCGTGGCTCTTCATAAGACTCCTCCAAATATGTTTCTTCATCCTCAAAAAATATTAAATCATGAGGTTGACATGGAGCTGAAGTTACGGGAAGTTCATGTGGAGTTGTCATCAACGAAGATGGTTGCTCTTGAGATATTAAGGTGTCCAAAATCCTTTTAGTTTCTTCCCAACTATCATTGAAATCTTCTTGCTCCTCAATCCAAGCTTTATTTGAAGCAGCTAGAGCCTCATTCATCTCATTTATAGACTTGATCATCTCATCGTAATGATTTAACTTATCTGAGATTTGATGAGATGGTGCTTGTATCCAGTAGTCATGGAATGAATATGGAGAATCTTGGAACTCATTGGAAAATCCTTGTTGCATGTCTGAATTGGTGTTCCATGAAGAATTAAGAGAATCATCCCATACAGTATTGTGTAGAGGTGAATAGTAATCATTCCAATGCCCTTGGTTCTCTTGAAATCCTCCAAATATATTTTGATCATAATATTCTTGAAATCGGATGCTTGGGCATGTCTCTAATGAATGACCTACCATGGAGCATATGGAACATACATCACAAAATTGATTCCACATTGAAAAACAAAACAGAAACTTTAGTTAGTAATATATACACAAATTAATCTCAAGTACTAAAACTAAATAAAATCTAATGTGAAAAGCTATAAAAACAGAAATATATATACAAGAACTAACGCAAATTGCTAGGGATTTTTCAATCCCCGGCAACGGCGCCAAAATTGATAGCGACCGAAACCGGGCGTTTCAATTAAAACCCTTTTGTGTCAATCGTAGTATATAGCAAATAAGGGTATCGTTACAAGCCGGGG
Source organism: Fragaria x ananassa (assembly GCA_034370585.1). Classification (NCBI taxonomy): domain Eukaryota; kingdom Viridiplantae; phylum Streptophyta; class Magnoliopsida; order Rosales; family Rosaceae; genus Fragaria; species Fragaria x ananassa. The sequence continues at coordinate 8,473,861 of CP139750.1, read as the reverse complement.
ATTGAGGGTATCTTTACAACTTACGTTAATTACAAAATAAGAGAAAACATAAAATATTATAGTACTAGAGATATGAGGTTTTGTGATTATAAACAAAAGAAAACAAAGAAACAAAATAAAACAGAAAATATCAGATGGATGAGACATTAGAGACTTGGAAATCCACCACCAAGTATGTTTCAAGACATGTTAACAACCAAAGCTTCAATCATTAAGTCACAAATCGGTATCAATCAAGAACAAACCGTGAACGCACTGCGTAAGTCCTTATTACTTCCCTTGAATACTTTAGCAAAATGAACGCACCATTACTAAGCCTTTAGAATAACCGATCAAGGTATAGACGCTATCCTATCAACAAATTATTCTAAGCATTAAGATCAATGAAAGTGATTGAACAAGTATGTAAAACTAGTGTGGAACGCCTACCTAGCATGCAATCCTTTTTATTTGGTTTCACCTATTGTCCTATAGGTTTTACTACTTTGAACTAAGACGTATTAACCGTTTAGGAGATTAAACAACCTAATTCTAGCCCCACTCACAAGTTCATAATGTTCTATGTTGCGCATACATGAACATAAACAAGCAAGAGTTCTCCATAAACCAAAACCAAATAAACAATTTGAAAGACTTAATAATTCGAAACCAAGGTTCAAAACAATATCTAAAACATTCTTGGGGCTTCAAACCTTGCCCCTAACTAAGAGAAATCAGCCACACATGGCTGCAAAAACACACAAGGAGAATAAAAGATGACAAAGGAAAGATAAACCGTGGATGATAGAGAGATCAATGATGGCTTGGCGGCTTCCTTGTGCGAGTCTGCAACTATGGAGGTTCTTCTGATTATGAGATCGCTGCCTCCTCTCTAATCTCCTTCTCTTCTCTGCTGTGATTAGGGTTATAAAACCCTCAAAACTCGTCCATGGGCTTACCAATGTGGTCTGGGCCTCAAAATAGAAGTTTTGGTACAAATCAGAAATTCGGGCAGACTGACCTTCGACCACTCAAACGGTCATAACTTCTTCTCCAAAATAGGTATTGACGATCCGTAAAAAGTTCTGGAAAGTAGACTCTTGTAGCTTTCCATTGATATATGACACATCTCCTAGATCGTTGTGAGCTAATCACAATCTTCTGTCGAAGTTGATTGACGATTTCTGGCAGATTTTCTGATTTCTTTCCTTGCACAACATAAATTCCTTTTCCTTCAAGATTTCTCCTCTTTTGTCTCTTTTGGGCTCCTTGGCTTTATTTATGACCTAAAAACACAAACTTAGTTAATATGAATATTGTTAAGGGAATTACATAACTAAATAGGGTCGGAAATATATTATAAACGTAGCACTTTGTGCTCCTATCAGTTACGGTTTTACTTAATCTTTTTACTCTCTCTCTCTCTCACATTTTTCCAAGCCTTCCCCAATCCCAAACCCCACTCCTCCTTATTCCTCGCCCCCTTCTCCGCTCCCAACCGCCGCTCTCCTACCGCCTTCCCTTCCCTCTCCGTCAAAGCCTCTGCAGCCGGTTCCGATCAAACCCCCTACGTCCTCGTCTCCGCCAACGACACCTCCTCTGGCTTTGTCCTCTCCCGACTACTCCTCCTCCACCTCCATCGAGGTCGATGCCATCACCGAGGCCGAGCTTAGAGAGAATGGATTCCGCACCAAGCTCATATGCACCATCGGCCTCGCCTCCTCCGCAGGGTCCGACCAGCTCGAGGCGCTCGCCGAAGGCGGCATGAACGTAGCGAGGCTCAACATGTGCCACGGCACGTGTGACTGGCGCCGTGACGTCATCCATTGCTGGTGGTAGGGGTGGATGAAGACCGGTGATGAAGATGGTGCGGACCTCGTGTGGAAAATCCATTGCAGGCGACGCCAAGAGACGAGCGGGTAAGGGCTGGGCTAGGCGGCGCCGGTCCAGTGGGCTTTGATACTCTTGGATTGGATGACGCAGGTCTACTTGTGTTTCCGGAGACGCGCGTGGAGGCGGTGTTGTCTGTGCGGCAGCGACGGAGCAGATCAGTGTTGCCAAATCAGTGGTTCAGTCCTTGGGTTGGAGGCGATGCTGCTGATCTCAGTCCAAGTCAAGCACAGCGGATTTAGCACTGGAGAGTCCCACGTCGACTGTAGTTAGGTTTAAGGCCGGCAAGCGGAGGGTATCTCAGTCCAGGTCGAGCACATAGATAACGTGGAGAGAGAGAGAGAGAGAGAGAGAGTAAAAAAGAGTAAAAAGATTAAGTAAAACCGTAACAATGACTATTTTAGTCATTTTGGTCGAGATTGATGTCATTTTGAAAGTTTAAGAATGAAACTGATTAAAAATAAAGATGAGGGATCAAACTGATTTTAGACCAAAAGTTTAGGGTGGTAAACTGAAATTAATTTATATATATATATATATATTTATATATGTATAGAAGCTTTTCCTTGACTTCTATCACCAAGTTCTTTCCTTGGTTTAGCAGTGATAATAACCTATAATGAAATATGAATTCACTCAACTTCGACCTGCAGTTTCTCAAAGTGTATGTGCAAACTTGGTGTTGTCTAGCATTATGAAAACATGAACTATACATAATACTTGAATGTGCTTGTTTAATGAAGTTTTATAAGAACATAAAAAACTATCAAGAGTGATGATAATAATAAAAAAGGAATTCTCATGAATATCAGTTTTTCATTTTTAATTCTAAGATTAGTTAGGCATGAAAAACTCTCGATGTACATTAGGATAACATCGATTAACACTTGTTCAACTTGATCGAATATGTAGTCGGTGGATAAAAAAAACATTGGTATAGGTTTTGTCCAAATTTCTCCAAAACCTAGCCTTCGAGGCGTTGAAAACCAACCATGCATGCGGCCTCCTTTGGTCTTCGCTATCTGCCATGTTCTCATGGCTTCCCATCGTCGTCCATCTACGGCGATCTAATTAAGATTGAATTAGGTCTCATGTTTTCCTAGCATAAGTGATTTGAATGATGAGGAAGATGTCAATTGGTGGCCAGATATGTGGAGACCTCAATTTGGTGCATGCGTGAGTGGATTTAGATTTGTCTAAGTCGGACTCGGCTCAAGGCGAATTCACCTCTAATCGGTAAGAGTACCAAGAACTGTGGGATTAAGACTTGAGCAGCAACGGTAGATGGTGTGGGAATGCTGCAGTGCTTAATTACTGACATCGAGATTAGTGAAGGAGTGTGGATGCTTGAGATGGACCGAGGTTCATGCTAGAAGCTCTCTAAAACAAGATCATTCTACACAAGAATGTGATTCAAAGTCCATAGAAACTAATCAAAACACCCGAAGTTAGCAAACCTCATCAAATAGATCCAATTTCATTCATAAAAGCACTCACGAAAACTAATCAAGGTTTGGTCTGGGTTTTGCTCCCAAAACATGTTCAGTTGAATTCAATCAATTACCCAAAAACAAAATATTAAGAAACATTTACATATTCAATAAGATAGCTTTTATTCAATCGAAAGTACAAAACCTTGAATAACATTGTAAACACGAAAATATCTGTAACAAATAACAGAACGACACGTGTACAAAAAATAATATAATTTAATCAATGCGAATGCGGGTTACAATCTTTGTGAACTCCTCTGATTCTATCTCCGAATATATGTTTAACTCAAGGGTGACAAACACTTGTTCTTGAGGGTTACGCGGATTGATCACGTAACGGTATTTGAGATTTGGATTTGGATTTAGTGAAGAACTGGCTATTTGGGGAGCTTGATAGTTCTTCAAGGATTTTGGGGAGACTTCTGAGCTCGCGGAGGGATTTTTTTTTCTCTCTCTCTCTAATTCGCTGCCTTGTTTATGCTCCCCCTCTTCTCGGTATGAGAGGGGGTATTTATAGTGTTAACATGCCTCCACTTATGGCATGTAATGAAGATTCTGAATCAATAATCTTTTCTTAATCGAATAAATGAATCTTGACTGATTGATTTACTTGCCAATTTTAACATAATCAAATCAATCAAATCTTAAGATTTAGATATGCCAAGATCGCTTTGGATTGAATGTCCTGTTTTGACCAAGATCCTTAGTAAGGGGCGAGCCATCTCGCGGACACGGAAGGAAGGCGCGCGGAACCTTGGTTTCCAAGCAAGCGGTGATTTCTGGTCCCACCTCGCGGACGACTTATCTTGAATGTACATCTCTGCATGCATTCGAACTCTCTCATCTAGCTTCTTCGTGAAGTTCCCTACGCGGGGCCATCTCGCCTTTATGTAAATCTACACCCGCGAAGCCATCTCGCCTCGCCTTTGTGTATATCTACGCGCGTGGGTTCATCTCACCTCGCCTTCATATAAATCTATGCGCGTGAAGTCATGTCGCCTCGCCTTCACGTATATCTACGCGCGCGAAGTCATTTCGCCTCGCCTTCACGTATATCTACGCGCGCAGAGCCATCTCGCCTCTCCTTCATGTAAATCTACGCGCGCGAAGTCATTTCGCTTCACCTTCACGTATATCTACGCACGCGGAGCCATCTCGCCTCGCATTTGTTTACTTCTACGCGAAGTCGTTTCACCTCGCCTCGTCTCTGTTTACTTCTATGCGAAGTCCGTTTCACCTCGCCTTTGTTTACTTCTACGCGAAGTCCATTTCGCCTCGCCTCTGTTTACTTCTACGCGAAGTCCGCTTCATCTCGCCTTCATTTATTTCTATGCGAAGTCCAGTTCGCATGCGAACTCTATTATCTAGCTCGTCTGACCCCTGGCGAACCATCACCAATTATTTTTGGGGATGTCCGACTTCTTTGTTTTGATAATTAATTCAATTTAATTGATATCTGATCATCAATCGACACTTAATAATTGATTTCAATCAGGATTTTAGGTTTTCTTGTCGACCGACCATCCCCACGTTGCCACGTGTCATTTCCGACGGCTTTCCAATTTTGTCGACTCACGAGCCACATAATTGCTTGGATTATTCAACGACTTATGGGTCGCCAGAAGTAGAACATCCACAAAGAAGTTGGCGTTGTTAGTTTAAAGGGTAAAATTGTATTTAAAAACTATTCATAAACAAGAGGTGTGTATTAAGAAATTAGACATGTGCAAATAAAATTTCTCTATAAATTAATCCCAAAAACGAAGTTATGTGATATTTCATAAATCTTTTGTTCGTTTTTGATATTTAGCATCAAGTGTGAGAGGTACACAAATGAATCACCTCATTCTTTACTTACATTTATTACTTAGTCCATAATATTTTATTGCACTGAACACACAACTTTTTTAACAACTTACGGATAACATCTTGTACGTTAGTACGTTACCAACCATTGGAATGAAATATTATTATTAGATTTCATTGCCCTCTTTTTTTACCCTCTCATGAGAAAGATTGAAACACTTCATTTTCTCAAACTAAACGAGGTCTTAGATTCGATTTGCTCGATATTTTACGACATAACTTCTTAATAAATATCCAAAAAAAAAAACAAAGGGAAAAAAGTTGGTCACTATATAAATGGTAGCTCAGCAACATCATAAAACCCCTACTCCTCCCCACAGTGAAGAACCGCCAGCAGAGAGAGAGTCTACACAAATTTACAAGACCCTCCTACACACTACCACTCATTTTTCACTCTCTCGCTTTCTTCTCAAATTTAGGGTTTGTTTTCCGCCAAATTCCCGCCAAGACAACTCCGGCCACAATTTTCCGATGGGCAAAGACGACGAGGAGATGCGGGGCGAGATTGAGGAGCGCCTAGTCAACGAGGAGTACAAGATATGGAAGAAGAACACTCCCTTTCTCTACGATCTGGTCATCACTCACGCCCTCGAGTGGCCGTCGCTCACCGTCGAGTGGCTGCCGGACCGGGAGGAGCCGCCGGGGAAGGACTACTCGGTGCAGAAGATGATACTGGGGACGCACACGTCGGAGAATGAGCCCAATTATCTTATGCTCGCGCAGGTCCAGCTGCCGTTGGAGGATGCTGAGAACGATGCGAGGAATTATGATGACGATCACGCTGAGGCTGGAGGCTTCGGCTGCGCTAATGGCAAGGTATGGGCTTGGTTTTGCGGTTGGATGTTTGGTTGATTTTGGTGAAAGGATGGAGATTTGAGATTTAGGGGTTTTGGTGTGGTTGACAGTTTTGAACTTTTGAGAAGGAAGCATGGAATGTCTATAAAGTTGTGAAATTTGAACAATTTGAAAGAAATTAGGAAAATTTATGTTATTTGGGTAGTGTAGATTTGTTCTTAGCAGTTTAAATCTGAGATGAACTTTAGTTGAATTAAAGAGAAGCAGAAATGAAACTGAGGATATCTCATATGGACCGAACACTCGAGCTCTTTGATTTTTATTTTGTTTTATGATCGAAGTTGTTCGCATGAGGGATGTTTATAGGGTTTAAGGTAGAACAATACTAATAGCTGAGCTTATTGATCCCATATAGTATAAGAATGCTGATAGCTACGGTTGTAATCATCCAGGAATCATGTCCTCTTACATTCAAGCAGACTGAAATACATGATATCAAGTTTATATGTTTTGAGTGCTTGTTAACATTATTGCGACTTTAGTGTTAAAGTCTTATTTGTTGTGAAATTTCTTCAGGTGCAAATAATCCAGCAAATAAACCATGATGGAGAGGTTAATCGGGCTCGTTATATGCCTCAGAATCCATTTATTATTGCCACAAAGACTGTCAGTGCTGAAGTTTTCGTGTTTGATTATAGCAAACACCCATCTAAGCCTCCTTTAGATGGTGCCTGCAGTCCTGATTTGAGGCTTAGGGGTCACAGCACTGAAGGATATGGTTTATCATGGAGTAAGTTCAAGCAGGGTCATTTACTCAGTGGTTCTGATGATGCGCAGATATGTTTGTGGGATATCAATGCAAATTCTAAGAACAAAACCCTGGAGGCTACTCAGATATTTAAGGTACTTGTCTTCATCTATTTGGGACATGTGTTTCATGTTTTGATGATTGTTTAAAGGTGTTGCTTTTAATTTTAGGTAAAGAAGCATATCAACTGGACTGGAGAAAGGCTATTGTTAAACATGAACGCCTGCAGCATTTGGGTTTTGGATGCAATTTTGAAAGTTATTGTACTTGCATGCATATGCAGTTATATGCATTCAACATGTCGATGTTTACCGTCGTTTGAACCCATTTTTGAATTAGGTTCATGAAGGTGTTGTAGAAGATGTAGCATGGCATTTGAGGCATGAATATTTATTTGGTTCTGTTGGTGATGATCAATACCTTCTCATATGGGATCTCCGGACCCCATCAGTTAGCAAGCCTTCCCAATCTGTAATTGCTCATCAAAGTGAGGTTAGTGATGTGAATATCCTTCTCCCCCTCTCCCTCTCATTTAGATGGATAGTGCTGCCATATATCAATGATGTTTATCCATTTATGTTTTAAAAGTCAATTGTGTAAATTCACTTTTTTCATGATTACTTGTATATTAATAATGCCATCTATATGTTTTAACTACTGTAGTTTTAGTGTTTTTAGCCACTCTTTCATCAACATAGAAGTGATTTAACCAGTGGAATTACATTGTAAACGTCATCTGTTAAATACACATATACCAGGATTGATTGGTTGTCATTGTCCCTGTAATACAATTTGTTTCTTTGTGAAAAAAAGAATGAACTTCATATACAGACACAATGTTTTCTTTTTAGATTTCTGTTGTAATTCTTTGGATGTACGCACAGTTAGTACTTAGCTGTTGAAGTTTGTTTCATACAAATTAAATAGTCTGTCAAACCCATGGAAAAGTTAGGAAAACGTTTTCTGAAGACCTTATGGACCCTGGCAACCGTCCTTATGGACCCGGGCAACCGTAGATGTTCATGAAGCTAGGATATATAATGCGACTACAGTCCCGCCACCTAAGGGACTGTTTTTCAGGGACAAAAAGAGATGAATTGTCAGCCACTAGATTTGTGTGATAAGTCTGATAGGTAAGTCAGAACAGCTTAGAAAACCAAGTTCTTTGATCCATTGAAATATCCTGATCATTACACTCTGGAAATTTCACTCTCTTATTCCATATCGTCTTTGTGCATTTTCCTGTCTTCATTTAGTTTCCAGAGATTTTGTACCTCATCTTCTCTGTCTCTAACTTATGCTCTCCCACTCACTAGTTTGTACTTCTTGGTTGATCTCATTCAAGGCTTGTAGAGAAATAAATCCAAAGATTATAATGAATAAGAAATCTTTGTCTCCTGGGTTTGAGTCAAGGCTGAGGAACAATAAAAGGCAGATCCAAGATTGATCAACTTCTTCTATTCCGGGTTGAAAGTCCAAGATTGTGTCTTTCCCCTTCTCATGGTTAGAAAAACTGAAGATCCAAGATGTTTTTTTTCTGTGATGCAAAGCATTGCCTAATTATGTGAGATTTGACACTGCTCGTTATCAATGGACTTATCACTTCATTCAGGATAACATAATTTCTAGTAGGTCCAAGATGATTCTTTTTTAATGCAAACCATTGCCTTTTTTTTTCTAAGCTTTTGCACTACTTGTTCTAAATGGATTCATCACTTCATTTAGGACCACCGAACTTGTAACAGGAACAAGGGTGCAATAGATGGTTGAAGTAGTTGTCTTTTAGGATGTGTATAGGCTATGTATCATCTTGTTGGCAAATGCCACTCTTTTACTTTCATTGTGCGAAGAGCTAAGTGCTAACTAAGTTGAAGTAAAATAATATCCCTGAACGTTTCGGAAAATATACAAGTTTTTGCTTTTCCTTCTCAACTGATGAATAGTTTTTTTATTTTTTTTTTACATTCTACTAGGTCAACTGTTTGGCTTTCAATCCCTTTAATGAATGGGTGGTTGCAACTGGTTCCACGGACAAAACTGTCAAGCTGTTCGATTTACGCAAAATCAGTACCGCTCTCCACACCTTTGATTGCCATAAGTAAGTTTCTGTCCTTGGAGCTGATAGCTTCAGTTGATTACAGATTTGTTTGATAGAATGTCTGCAAAATGTTAATCTCAAATTCTGTTTTTGCAGGGAGGAGGTTTTCCAAGTCGGTTGGAATCCCAAGAATGAGACTATATTAGCTTCTTGTTGTCTTGGCAGGAGACTGATGGTGTGGGATCTTAGCAGGTACTCCCCTTAAACAACTGATTGCACCAATTCATTTTATTACATTGGGGAGAGGAGATATTGACATTATCATTTGCTGTTCTAATGCCTGTTTTTGTTCGACAAAATGATTTCCTGTATTGATGCACGTATGTACAGTTGTGAATCTATTGTTAGTTGGTTGGTTGGGTGTCCCAGATGGAAGACCTATGATTTGGTCTGGACATCCAGATCAAGCGAACTCTCTTATAAGAGGGAGAAACGTTCACATAAGAAAAAGAAAATTATTGCGTATTATTGTGAACGTGGTTACAATACTTTGAAAAGTAGAAAGAAAGCTAGACTGTTAGCTTCAGTTGGGGTTTAAGGTACAGGCTCATTGATGAGGACATCATTGTCAAACCTTTAGGATTGATGAGTGGAAGAAATGGAAAAGAGAGATCTAATTCACTGGATTAATTGGATTCAAATTTTCATAGCCAAGTTAGAGAACATCTAGGTCATCTTGGAGTTAAAGTTTCCTTTATTATGTCTTGCATGTCTCAGTTTCTGAAGTCTGAGAACTGAGTCGTAACTGATAGTTAATGGGAGTGTTAGTGGCTTAAGGAAAGCCATGGTGTGATGAATAAAATTATCGGAGTTTTTCTGAGTTTCCTGGGATGGAGTATTGATGTGAAGCCTAATTGGTTGTGAAGTGTTGGTGATTACTAATTTCTTGTTTCCTATCCCCTATCCTGTTGGTTCTGTCCTAAATTGCTCCTAATATTAGAGGTTGCTGATCCTGCTCCCTAAGGCTGTTGGTATACTGCACCACTTTTAAGAAAACCCAGGAACATTGAAATGGATAGCAAAAGATAAAAAAGACAGGGATACAGAAAAGAAAATAATAAAGAAAAAAGAACAAAAAGAAAGAGTAGCGGCCTTAAAAAATATAGGCAATATCCTCTTTGTATTGAAGTGCATTATATATATTGGGGAGCACAGACAGCCAAGCTTGTGGGTCCTTATGCTTCAGAAAGAACTAGAGAGCAGAGAACCTATTGCATTGATGATTAATCAAGGCTTAAACTTTTGTAGAAATATTGGCAGTTCGATATTGAGCAAATATGACATTATTGTAAGAATAAATTATGCAGTACTCAGTGTTTTCAATATCTATATACAGATGTCGACGACAAATTCATATACATCTTGCAAGAGAGTGAAAAGTAACGAGTATCCATCTACATACATACTATTGTCATACTAAGTAGTGTAATCTAAATTGTTTGAAATGCATGCTTAACATGAGCGACATATGTCCCACTTTTAGCTGTGTTCTTTTGGTGAATGACGATTAGATGAACTTGTTGAATATGCCAGGTTGTTATTTCCATTTCACATTATAAGAGCATTTTCAAACCAATAGTATTTGTATACTATTGGTGGCTGTTGATTTGAAGCCTAGTGCTAAGCTAGTAGCTTGTGTTTTGGTAATTGTCTCCCTCTTCTTTTCCACTGCTTTTCTTTCAGCCAATGTGTTACATTTCAATACAACATCAGCTGATATCCGATACTTCTTGAATATTAGTCCAAAATCAAGTGACATTGGCAGTAGCGTTGGGGATATTTGGTTAACCCCCAGCATCTGTAGTAGTTGCTGAACATCAAAGAGATACGTCGACTGACATATCAGGATATTGATATTTGAAAACACTGGTATTCGTGCTCATAAAACAAAAGCCTAAGCCAAACCACTATAAGAAGACTGAGATAAACTTCCCAGTCTTGTGTGTGTGAGAGATATCATGTACAAATTGCATGTCCTAGTGATGATTTATCATTATATACACTTGCATGTCAACATATCTTCACCAAACTATTTTTGGTTCTATTACAGAATCGATGAGGAGCAAACACCAGAAGATGCAGAAGATGGACCACCAGAGTTGCTTTTTATTCATGGTGGTCACACCAGTAAAATATCCGACTTTTCTTGGAATCCATGTGAAGATTGGGTTATATCTAGTGTTGCTGAAGATAACATACTTCAGATCTGGCAGATGGCAGAAAATATATACCATGATGAAGATGATTTACCTGAAGAACCAGCGAAGCAGCCTTAGTGTAACCTCTCAATACTTAAGATAGCCGATGTAGTACAAGTTGATTAGAGAAGGGGTCATAGCCCTTTGTTTGTTTATCTGTTTTTCTTTAAACTTTATCACCTTCTCGGCGACCCTTGTTGCATGTGAGAATCTGTGTTTTTCTTTAACGTTAGATCAGTGTTGTATACATTGTATTGATCCATGCGTAAGTAATTGTATGCAGTACTTTGGCATGGAATTAAGTTTGGAAGAGACTGCTTTTGTTTTGGCCATATTGTAGGTGTTTTGATGCCAATTGCTGAAAGCAATACTAGACAAACAGCGTAACGGTCAATGAGCTGTGCTTGAATGTACTGAAGCTTACATTCATAGCCGAATGCAAGTGCAACATTTCACTTGCGTGATCAAATTGCACGTCGAATATACCCTACATTGTTGCGATTAACAGAGTTGTATTGGGGCCATATGATATGCAATATGCAACTCTTTCTATCTGGCACTTGAGTCGTCTCCCCTCTTTCAATCTATTCGCAAACGACCCTGAATTTAATCAGAATATGCTTGTCATTCCAAAAATTGTTCAGTCGGATTCATCATCTCTAGTTAGCTGTACACAGCTTTCTGTACGTACCTATGCTGCCTTCTCAGCTTTGGCATTACAAGGGTTTAGGCCAAAAGAAGAAACAGAGGAAGGACATAGATAGTTTCATCATCCACAACACAAGTAGAGACTGTGTAGGTCCTCAATGGCTTATAAATACCATGCTACCAAATTAGTTATTGCCCACACAAACAAAACCATAGTAGCCACTCTTAACTAGTCATCACATATGACTATCACAATGAGGTCTGTTCAATCACTGATGATGACCACACTTGTTCTTGCATTGGCCACCTCCAAAACGGTCTTAGCAAGTGATCCGGATATCCTTTCAGACTATGTACTCCCACAAAACAGCACATCTGTTGATGCTAGTTTTTTTACATTCACTGGATTCCGTGGGATATTTGATCAAGCACCCAAAACTGTTAAGACAACAAAAGCCAGCATGGTGGAGTTTCCTGCTCTCAATGGCCAAAGTGTGTCTTACGCAGTGCTTCAATTGCCTCCACAGACACTCCTCCCACCTCATACTCGCCCCGATGCCGCCGGACTTTTGTTCCTTTTGGATGGTTCCTTGGAAGTAGTCCTAATAGACACGAAGAATAATTTGTACACTAAAAAGCTTCAGGCCGGAGACATCTTTATATGTCCCAAGGGATTGATACATTATCAGTATAACACTGATTCTCAACTTCCAGCCACCGCCATTGCAGCATTTGGAAGTGCAAGCGCTAGAGCAGTTGCGGTGCCACCTTCTGTGTTTGCTTCGGGTATTGACGATGTCATCCTTGCCAAATCCTTCAAGACAGATATCGACACCGTTAGGAAGATTAAGGCTGGCCTCACTACTAGCTAAGCTAGCTACCTGGGGAATGATACAAGACTCCAACAACTAATTTCACGTTGTTTACTCTTGCATGCAAAGTTGGATTTGTTTAATAATGTTGTATACTTGATTGTCGTTTATTTTTTGTTTCAAAGTGTGTGGATTTATGTTACTTTGTCTGAATCTGTTATTTCATATGATACTTAATATTCTTTGAAAAGGATTATACCTTGTATGATCAACAAAACAAAGCTGGGTGTTCCAAAGTCTAAACTCATTGCCTCTGGTTACTAACTAGTAAAGTTCTTAGATGCCACTGAAATTTTCCAGAAAGAGATTGTTAGTGAAGATGGTCCCTAGTTCGAAGTCTTCCTCTAAGTTTCATACCCTTCACACAGTTGAAAAATTATACGAACTGTGTTCCAACCCCCTGTATCCGTTATCCCCTGTTGGTCGTCGAATAAGAAGTTAAAATGTCACAAGTCTGCCAACGTAAACGCTTCAGAAACACCTCTCTCTATCACCGATTCGCCAGCGTAAACCCTTCAGAAGCACCTCTTTTGTTTTGCTTTATATATTCCGCTCCAGCAAGCTGATGATGAACGCGCTTGATGAGAAGAAGAAAGAAAATTCTCGTCCTTGCAACAACCTACATATCAGGGAATCCAGAGTTTGCATGAACCGTCATCCTTGCTTAGCGAAGATAGTTTGCATCAACCTACACTCATTGTCTCTGGTTACTAGCAAAGTTCTTGGATGCAACCGAAACTTCCTAGAAAGAGATGAAATTATGATAATTAATTTCGACTCTGAAGGGCATGAAGACATTGTTAGTAAAGATTTGGTCCATAATTCGAAGTCTTCTTCTAAGAATTGATTTTCATACTCTTCACACAGTTGAAAAATTCTACGCATCAAAAGTGAGTGCAATCTTCATATGTTGTGTAGAAGGAAAGCGGAAGTTATTCTAAAGGAAAGCGGCTAAAGCATCTTTAGCATTTATCATCTCTTGTGATGATTCTGCACAAAGCTCGAGCTACTCATAATTACAAAAAAAAAAAAAAAAACAAATCCTTTACAAAACTAACATTGCAAAAATTGCATCCACAACTTCAACTATTCCATCCGAAATAGTGATATGCTGTCAATTCGTTCAAAATCAATAAGAGTTCTGAATGTTTGCTTCTTTGCTTCTTTCTGAATGTTTCCATAACTACAACACCAATAAGAGTTCTGTGACCATATTCCAGCGTCAGGGATCTAGATATGAAAATCACATGTATCATTATTGCATGGTTTATGGGAAAACATAGCTAACAAGTGACAACCCGCCAAAAACTAAATAAGGAATAGAAAGACAATAGTCATCACAAAAACATCGAACCAACAATTTCTGATCCCCTGACTGTGTGACAGTGTGTACCACCCCTAGACCATCGACCAAATAAAAGAGAACATTTGATCCTAACCCCCCACCCCTAAAACTTTAGATTAGTCGTATCTCTGTGTCAATTTTAGATCAGGGTTTAATAAATAGGAAGAAGTGACCGTCTTTGATCCACGCGACGATAAGAGAATCCACCTAAGTGATAAATGGGACCAAACTAAGTATTTCTATGACAGAGAAGTTAATAAGTTGCTTGGCTGCTCCCTACATAATTACCTCAACCCTTCAGTAGCCTTGTATGAAAAACCATGCAAAAACTTGAGGCCAAGTTGTTGGGACATACTAAAACTATAAATAGACATGAGAGAGTTCATTAGTACAGGAATAAGAATGGTACCCATCATCAGTGCCCATCTTGGCTCCCTGAAGCCATGATTCCAATCCACCATATCTTGGCTCCCTGAAGCCATGCGGGTACTTCTCCTGGCACCTAACCCTTTAAAAAAGAAAGAAAAAGGAAACAGATTATTAAGCATCAGGATGTAACAATTGTCACTTTTATCATGTACAGCTAACAAGCTCTATTATATATCTAAGAGTGAAAAAGAAGAACACCAGCCCTAAGAGTCACATAAAGCTAAAGAGGTGCCAAGAGATTTGACATAATAAGTAACTCTAACTTCACCCAGTATGAGCTTACGTCAAAGATTCAAACTTTCATTGAACAAAGAAAAAACCTTAACACTCAATGGCAAATATTTATTTATAAACAAAGTGTAACCAACCTAGAACATTGCCTGTGAGATGAAGGTCAGCGTATTCAATGGCCATAAGGCCTGGGGCTCTAAAAAGGATTCTCCTGTAGTATTCTGTTTAGAACACTTTCCCCAGAATCCAAATCACCAACAACCTTAGTAAGGAAAAGATCCCAGGAATCACTGTCAACGTTGTCCACTTGACATTGCCATAGATACTAATCTAGCATAGCATAAGATCCCAGGAGTCACAGATCTCCTCAATCAACATAGCATAAGTCGACTTGTTTGGCAAACAGCTTTTTTCGAACATCTCGTCCAAAATCCTGATCCCCTCCTTTGCTTTTTCAATCTTACAAAATCCTTCGATCAATACATTATACATAAAAGAATTTGGAGCATATCATTTCTCCACCATTTCATCCCACAACCTCCTGGCCTCACACAACTTCGCCGCTTCACACATTCCTGGCCTCACACAACTTCGCCGCTTCACACATTCCCTAAATTAGCACGTTGTAAGTCATCAAATCCGGAGGTCACTCGTCTCAAACTGATCAAACAATTTCCTGGCCTTCAACAACTCTCCCTTCTTACAAAGCCAGTATATCAGTGTCCCCAAAACAGCATTATCCGGTGTGCGATTCTTCTTCAAAAGCCTCCTCCACAGCTTGCAAGCATCCTCCACATTCCCTTCGCAACACAAAACATCAACCACCTTACAACAGAGCGCCGAGCTCGGCACACGCCTCTTATCCACCATATTATTAAGCAAATTAACCGCTTCGCCCGCCCCTCCCCTTACAGTAACCTTCAATCATAACCCCATAAGTAAACTCCTTTGCACCGACCCCATTATCCTCCATCTCATCCATAACCTTAACAGCCTCCATCTCATTCCCATCATCCTCCATTATGATTCATGACCCTTCACACAGAGTTACCAATTCGAAGACAGAGTTACCAATTCGAAGTCTTCCTCTAAAAGTTATTTCCACAATAACCTTCACAGAGTTGAAAAGATACTTGTATCTTTATATGATTTCACTTAAGGTACTGACTGGTAGAAATAGTAAAAAAATCCCTTAAATAAAACTTGAAATCTAAAGCTAAATAAAAACAATAACATGACTGGCTAAATTTTGGCCCTCCACCAAGCAAGGGTTATATTATAGCCCTACTACTTGGATGAATAGTGATTTATGGAGATCACCTTAGGATGATAACTTTCACATCTTCACCCTTGCTGTTGCCAATGGCTGTAGAACCAAAATTTTGGGTACATGGCAATGTCTCACAAGCCTGAGAAACATTACATACTTTTGTTCAGATTCTGACTTCAGTGCTGTTGAAGATGCCTACAAATTCATGTTTCAAGACTCTTCCATTGTTCGCAAACCTGAGAACCATCACCAAACCAGATTCTGACTTATTAGGACTTATTGGCTAGATGGAATTATTGTCATATACCAATTATAGACTTGATCACATGCTTTACAGCGAGTTAAAAGGCTGCTGAGGTTTCTTAAAAAAAAAAAAAAAAAAAAAAAAACAAAGAAGAAGAAGAAGGGCTGCTGAACAAGGGAACAGTCCTTTATTTTAACGGTGAGCGCTTAAAGCATCATGAGCATTTATCATCTCTTGTGATGATTCTGCAAAAATCTAGAGCGAATCACAGAATTAAAGAAAAACAATCTTTCAGAAAATTAACTTAGCAAATTGCATCCACAAGTTTAACTATTCCATCTGGAATAGTAATAGGTCGCCAATTGGTTTATAATCACTAACACGAAAAACATCCCATCTTCTTTCTGAATGTTTACATAACTACAATACCAATTAGAATCTACACTGTGACCTTATTCCAGAGCCAGAGATCCAGATATGAAAATTACATGTATCAGTCTTACATCATTTATGAGAAAACAAAGCTGGACAGCCCACCAACACTTGATGCAAATAAGGATGAGAAAGTAATACTCATGATAGAAGATCGAACGAACAGTTTCTTGATCCCCTCTCTCCTAACTGTGTCAGTCTTAACTGCTTATTTTCCTTTGGGGGAGGGGGGGGGGGGGGGTTGGTACATTTGATCCTAGAACATCAACCAAATAAAAGAGAACATTTGATCCTAACCCCAGCCACCCCTAAAACTTTAGATTAGTCATATCTTTGTGTCAATTTTAGATAAGGCTATAACAAAGTAGGAAGAAAGTGCCGTCTTCGATCCATGCAATGATAATAGAATCCACCTAAGTAATAACCGAGACCAAACAACATATTTCTATGACAGAAAAGTTATGAAGCTGCTTGGCTGCTCCCCGCATCATTAACTCAACCCTTGCGTAGGCTTATATGAAAAACCATGCAAAAACTTGAGGCCAAGTTGTTGGGCATTCAAATCTATGTTTTCAAGATCTTTATACTATAGTCTAATCTAGAACTGAAAAAGGAAGTAAGTGTCCAACAGATCTGTTATTTGTGTTTACTAATTCATGATATAGTTAATCAAGAGCTGTGGATCATGACAGTCAAGGTAGCTAATAGAATCATCATCCATATTGATTCATACATTAAAAAGCAGCTAACTGAATTCCAACTTCTTCTTTCTTTACCTAGATAAACAAACCACAATGTGAGCACATACATGGCACACAGCCTTAAGGTTTCATAGTTCAGAGACTAGCGAATTTAGATGAACACATTACATAATACCCAAGAAATTGCTGGTTAGTATAGGGATAAGAGTGGTACCCCTTCCAATATCCACCATCAGTGCCCATCTTGGGTCCCTGGAAGCCTAGATTCCAATTAGGTACTTTTCCTGGCACCTACCCCTTTAAAAAAAAAAAAACAGATTATTAAGCATCAGGAAGTAACAATTGTGATAATAACTTTTATCAAGTGCAGCTAACAAACTCTATTGTATATCTAAGAGTGAAAAAGAAGAACACCAGCCCTTAGAGCCGCATAAAGCTAAAGAGGTTAATAACAAACAAAGTGTAAACAAACATTTATTTCTTCCCAAAATGTAAGAGAGTGGAAAGAATAATGGAATACCAACCTGAGAAACATTGTGGGTGAGACGAAGGTCAGCTTATTCCACGGCCACAAGGCCTGGGGCTCTAAAAAGGATTCTCCTGTAGTATTCTGTTTAGAACACTTTCCCCAGAATCCAAATCACAAACAACCTTAGTAAGGACAAGAACCCAGGAATCACTGTCAACGTGTCCGCTTGACATTGCCATAGATATTAATCTATTAATTTCAGCTTCCTCTCCCGAGTCACAGAGCCCCTCCATTAACATAGCATAAGTAGACTTGTTTGGCAAACAGCCTTTTTCTAACATCTCATCCAAAATCCTAATCCCCTCCATCGCTTTCTTAATCTTACAGAATCCTTTGATCAATACATTATACGTAAAAGAATTTGGAGTATATCCTTTCTCTACCATATCATCCCACAACCTCCCTGCTTCACACAACTCCCCCGCTTCACACATTCCTGAAATAAGAACGTTGTAAGTCATCACATCCGGAGGCTCACTCGTCTCAAACTGATCAAACAATTTCCTGGCTTCCCATACTTTCCCCTTCTTACAAAGCCAGTATATCAGTGTCCCCAACACAGCATTATCCGGCGTGCAATTCTTCTTCAAAAGCCTCCTCCACAGCTCACAAGCATCCTCCACCTTCCCTTGGCAACACAGAACATCAACCACCTTGCAACATAGCGCCGAGCTTGGCACATACCTCTTATCCACCATATCATTAATCAAATTAACCGCTTCGCCCCCCTTCCTCGCCTTACAATAACCTTCAATCATAACCCCATAAGTAACCTCATTCGCGCCGACTCTATTATCCTCCATCTCATCCATAACCTTAACAGCCTCCACCAGCTTTCCCTCCTTCACATATCCATCCATCAATACAGTATACGTCGTCGCATCAGGACACCACCCTCTGTCCAAAATCTCACCAAAAACTCTCTTGGCACCAACCATATCTCGCCGCGACACGAATCCCCCTAAAATGGTGGTGAAACTCACCACATTGGGCACAAACCCCATCGCAGGCATTTCGTCGAGCACCTGGCGTGCAGTCTGCAGATCATTTCTTTTGCACAATGCCTTGATGAGGATATTGCAACTAGACACATTCGGCGAAACTCCGAATCTCTCCTTAGAGCTTCGAAACACCGAGTGGACTAAATTGCAGCTGTGATTCTGCACCAGAGCGTTGAGCAAGGCATTTAACGACCTGACGGATCGTTCGGCGCGGAATTCGGGGATGGAGAGGAAGGTCTTGAAGGCGAGGTTGGGGCGGGAAACGACGCCGTAGTGGCGGATGAGGGAGACGAAGAGGTCCTCGTGGCAGCGGAGGCGGGAGCGGAGGAGGTCGGAGAGGAGGGGGTCGATGAGGTGGAGGGCGCGGGAGCGGAGGAGGCGGAGGATGAGGGAGTGGTAGGTGTGGTAACTATGGCGGAAACCAGGGTGGTGTTGGGAGGCGTGGTGGAAGATCCGGAGGGCGAGGTCGAGGTTGGGTTCGCGGGTGATGAGGGAGATGAGGCGCTTTGGGTGGAGGTGGTGGGGCCAGTTTGGGATCGGAGGGGTGACGGTGTAGGAGGAGGAGGGGAGGAGGAGATCGACGGCGGAGGTGGAGGAGAAGGGGACGGCGCTGATTGAGAGAGACAAGGGTTTCGGGGAGAGGCTCCGGCGAAGCAGCAGCATGGTGTGGAGTGTGGGCCAAAGGCCTTAACGGTCAAGTGTAACAGAAATGCGAACGGTAACTTGGTGAGAAAGGTGAAATTATCTCGTTTTTTATTTTATTTTTAGAATGAAGTAATTGCATTAATAACATCATAAATAATTACATCGGTTACAGGTATCCGAGACATAGCCTCACTGCACACGAAATGTAGGAAACAAAAACGTGAACCTAGCTAACATATGCGTTGTCCGAGTACATTTTTGTAAGCAAAGTATACAAAAATTGAGGCTTTACCTCTTTTGATTACATATGCTCCACACACCGATCAAACTCCTCTTTAGTGAAACCAGTGACTCAAGAAAGCCGAAGATAAGTAAGCTAAAATTGGTCACTAAAATATATGCACTATCAAATTGTCATTTAGACCCAGAGCACGTTCTATTTATAGGTGTAACTCGGTATTCTTTGCTTGTCGAAGTCAGATACAATTGTACACCCCATAACAACAGCAATAAGGAAAACAACAGCAATAAGGAAACAACATCTCGTTCCTTGAGTAACTTTTCTGAAACTCATGTCTAAATCATAATTTTAGGTCTCCAAAATGTATTCCCATACAGTCAAAACCCAAATCTATTGTAGTTGTTAATCTTTTTAGAGATAATATCCATCTAGTACAATTTAATCTTCTTATTTGAATATAGAATATTGAATTACTAAAAATTTGAGAAGTATGATGTCTTAATTTTCTTGTACAACCCTTGCATCTTTTGGTTTGATATACAACTCAAAAGGCTAGTATAGGACCAAATGATTTTGACAAATCATGGTACAAACGAGTTATGTAAGAACGAGATTACAATATAAACAAACGTGTGCGCGCACATACATATCGTCTATATATGTATGAATATGTAGCCAGGTGATTACAAAGGATCAAGATATTCCCACTTGCCGTTTTAATTATAGGTAACTTCTCAATTGAGGCAATCAAGACGACAAAACAAACAAAATCAGATCAACATTTAGAAAAATTTGCGATGAAAGTGGCTCAAATGTTTAACTGCTTTATTTTAGTAATCAAAATCATAATTTGTTTCATTTCTGTTCAGACTCCATATGGTAAGTAAACAACTCAATGGAAGTGAATATCTCCATACTGATTCCATTCCGTTTCCCATTCCTCTCTCCCACTCATGATCAATTTCATTCCAAGTAAACATGCCATGATTCACATACATGAACTACTTAATCATCTATGGTCTGCTGAAGCAAACGGATCTGTCATGAGAATCATTTATAGGCAGAGAGTTCATGCCTACATTCCCATTACATACTGGAGTATGCTTTTAAAGGAAATGGCCTGCATGCAGGGATTAAGCTGCAATTCAATTATAGGATCATCAATAACCTGCTAAAACAACCTACAAGTTAGGCAGACATCAAATAATTCTTTGGTAATTGTTATTGAATTGGCAGTTTATCTTCACATGAATAAATAATATAGTGCCTCCGGAACATTAGCTTAGGAGGTGGTGTATCCATTGCTCTACAATCGCAGGTGACCCATACCACGGTCTCAATATATCATCTGAACCAACTGGTGAGTGGTAAACACCATCTATGCTAATATTGAGTGCACCCTCCAGATGAGCTGATACTTCTGGTACAACTCCGTCACCCCAAACATCTGCTTGCCCGCAAACCTGAGGAAAATGGTAGTGCATGATGAGAATTCAGTCTGCAACCATGAAGACCAGCTTAAATGATATGAATGACAAGGCTAGGGGGATAATAACACAATAAGTTCCATAAGAATATCAACCAATTCCATTCTAAATGACATCAGTAAGTGCTTAATTCTGAGACAATTGGGTTTTACCTGCTTGTACCCTTGCCCGACAAAGCGTGCACGCAAAGTGGGCATTGTTGATGTTGAAGTGCCCACATCATTTATCACAGCAACCTCTGATGAGGGTTCTAAACTCTCCATTGGTATTGCGGAATCAACACTCTCACTTGAGTTGCCAAACAAGCGAGCACCTTGGAGATACCTGTATTTTACATATGCATGCCCATTTAGATCGGGGTAGATTGTAAAAATATAAAAGTAAGCGCACTCATTTCCTTTGATGGTGTCTTAGAATATCTGTGAGGTCTACCACAGTTAAGATCTTAAGATTGTTGCTTCTTGATACCTATCAGCTGAAAATAGGATACAGGCATACACACACACACACATATGTATGTATTATTATATGTGTTAGTGCCATGACATCCATAGATGTAGTGTACTGTTAAGTGTTAAGCATATTTAGTTACCTTATTTAGTTTATATAATGCTGCAAAGATCTTCTGATGGAGCAGTAGCAATGAATACAGACTATTTACATTGTATACTACAGCAATAGATGATTAATATATCCAAAAGTAGAGATGGTTTCATATAGATATCCATTCATATAAGAACTGAAGGAAATCTAAGAGCAACAAGCAGGAACTATTTGAGTTTTACCTCCCAGCGATACATACATATTTCAGTTCAGGAGTGTAAACAGCTTTTGAGCAATTCTTTTCAACATAATACAGGAGTCCCCTTGTTTGATCAATGACCCCTGAGACACCTCTCGGAGGTGGTCTGCACAGAATATAGGCGACAACTATATGTCAGAAGAAATTTGAATTAAGCTTTTGTCGAGGGAAGCACATAAGATAGTAATCATAGTATAAAATGTATCAATTAGCAAGCAGCCCTCAGAGACGCAGTCAGAGGGATCCAAAATTCTTAGCAAGGGAAACTCAAATAAACCTACAGGTGAGGGGTTCCAAGAGTCAATAACAGGGAAATATCTGATTTTCCATATTCTTCCATGTAGAGACGCGCAAGCCATCCTCCTGCTGAATGTCCAACTAGGGATAAAGGTCCACCTAACATGTAAAACAAAAAATAAAAGAAGTTCAAGGGCTTTAGATCTCTGAGAAATGAAGCTAATAAAAGCATTATCCTTGATGAAGAATGCTAATGTATAGTGACAGATGACGGCTGGGAAGGATAGATAACATGAATTAAATGGTTGAAATGTGCTGGTCTGTAGTTTGACATAACCACACTGATGATCATATGTTCAGAAAGAACAAGAATTTCTCATGGCTTTTTGGAGTACAATATATATCCCTTATATATTTTGACTCTTCCCTGCCTCCCCCAATCTCTCTAGCTCCCTTGATCTCATCGAAAAGTCAAGGCCAGGGAAGGTCACTACTCAATGTTACATGCAGCACAGAATAACTAATAAAGAGACTTCAGAATATCAGCAATAAAGATGAATATGTAAATCAAATAACTTAAACTCAAGTAGTCAAGTATCACTACAGAGGGATATGGTTGAGAAACCTTGTGCTAGCTCCTTTGCCTCTTTTACAGCCTCATCCACCCTCTTCAAATACCTGCCAAATCATACTAAAGCTACAACTCAAGTCATCCTATAATAAAGTCATCAAAAGAACAAGAGGGTGCTCAATTAGAACACACCAATCCAGCACAGGGCGAGGACTGAGAGTTCCCCGCCAGTAATTCGGATCCACCAGACCGGCGGCATTCCTCAGCCAATCAATTCTTGCCACCTTTGCAGTTACTGTGGAAACTCCATACCCTCTCAATGTCACCTCCAACTTCTGGTAATCAGCTGAATTGTTCCCCAAACCCTGAAACCAAACACTCATTAGTACCTGAAGATATGTTTTAAATGCCAAAAGACCAAGTGAGATGAGCAAATTGATAAACATTACTGGAAGAACAACAGCCGGTCTATATGATGATGGGTCTTGAGAAAATGCAGGAGAGGAGCAGGCCAAGGGTTTCAATGGTGACAGAAGCATAGCCATTACCATGCTTTATTAACACCATAAGAAACAGTGGGAAGTGAAGCCAGTGGCTTTTGTAGTCACAAAAAATGGGAGGGTGAGGGTCACCTGGCTTACAGTTATGAGACACGTGTCCGGTATTCCCAGTAAAACTCAGCCGTCAGATCTTTATTTGAATACTAGGATAGTGATCCGACGGTGCTGGGTGTCTTCTCTGTTTTGTATAAATATACAGAGCGAGCTGTTTTTACAGAATGAGAGAAAGAGGCAATGGGTTCCTGCGTCTGCTTACGTCATCACTTCTCCTATAGCGGTGTGAGTGCTGGTGCATTTCAAAGTAGGGGTCTTTCTACTCTGTTTGGAAAGGGGGTTGTTACGATGCCGTTTTATGAGTGTCACAGAAACAGAAGAAGAAGAGTGGAGGCGACTGTTGCTACTGGGTTTAAGGAGCAAGAGCTGAGGAGCCCGGACCTTGTGGCCTTGGAATATGCTGATCTTAATCTCACCCACAATGTTACCCAGGTCTATGTTTTTGTTTGTATAGTGCTTAATGTTGTTGATAGGATAAAAAGTTTACATCTTTATAGTAAAGCTCATATTTTTGTTGCTGTTGGATTGTTGTTTTTGAATTGCAGGAACTGGGTCATGTGAGAATTAGGCAACATGTGAACCCTCTTAGCTCTTCTTTAGCTGTATGTGACTTTCAGGGTGTTTTTATTTTATTTTTTTATGATAGTTCCAATGTGATTTTCGATAATAGTTACCTATTGAAGGATTAATAAGCCCCTTGTTGTTGATTGGGTAGGTACCTGTGAAAGTACCTGATTGGAATCAAGTATTCAAGGACCCAACATTGCCTCTCACGGTGGACATTGGAAGTGGTACGGTTCTCATGTTTATCTGTGGCTGTAGTCGTAGTGCTTCTTGATTATGAGCAACTAGTCTTTTGTCTACATTTTGGTTATTTAATATAATGACAAGAATCACAATTTCGCAAATGAGAATCGGCAATTTTTGGGGATTTTATAGGTGGTTAGTTTGAATCTGGTAGCCGTTGAACACTTGAACTTTTGAACCTTCAACTGTGTGACATTAATGTGCTCAGGTTCAACATTTGTATATCTATGTAAAGAAGTTGGAATTAGGGTAAATGACTTTATATGATGTGTTTAATGTATGAGTCGATATGGGGGATTCTAATAGATGCCTTGACTGTCATGATCCACAGCCCTTGATTAACCATATTATGAATTTGTAGTAATAGGACAGATCTGTTGGAGACTGACTTTGTTGTTTTTAGCACTTGTGGAATATTTATGTAAGCCATCAGACTTTATTGGTAAAGATGAACAACTCTTAGATATAAGGTCTGTAGTTTTGGGAAGAATGCTAATTTTACTCCAAATTCACTCCCATCCTGTGTGTGTATCACAAGTAGCACAAAACTTAATGGCAAATCATATAGCACAAAACTTAATGACAGACCGTGTAGCACGCCACATCATCACATCTTGAATTATTGATCATATAGTATGAATCCTTTAGCAGAAATAGTTAATTATGTCAAAATACTAGTTAATTCTTTATAACAGAGGTGTCATTGAAGTTATAGTTAAAAGTAATTAAACCATGTTAAGGGTGATATACTACTCATTCACCAATCTTGTATATACAGAAAGGAATACTGCCTTTATATGGCCGTGAGTTGGCCATTATCTCAAAAGTAGAGAACTTCAGCAATTGTTCCTTACAAGCTGTATTTTTTTGATTCTTAGAATTATGCTTTGTGTTGTGGTATGTTGTTGTCTTTTTTCTTACTACCTCTATCAGTTTTGGGTTTGTTTAGATTCTTAGATCTATCTCTCTGTCTCTCTCTCTCTCTCTCTCTCAAGAGATGATTCTAAGCATTTAAGCAAACAAGAACTGTATAAGCTAAGTTTCAGAATTTTGGTAGATTTAGATGAAATGTAAACAATGAGGTAAGGGACCTATCATGGTTAGTTTTGTTTGATAGAGTCAGCTTGGTGGGTTCAATATTGGATGACGGGAGATGGAAGCTGGTATTTTCTGGTTCCTTCTCCTGTAACTCCTTTCACAGATTTCTGATTGCTGATGTTTCAAAACAATGTTCTGTCCTACAAATTTTATTTTGCAAGCTATGCTTCACCAAACGAGGTCTTAGGCTAGTTGGTGTTGTACGTGAAGTGAAGGGATAGTGTCAATCATGTTTCTCTGCAATTTCAAGTTGTTTCTGTTCCACTTAAGAAGTTATAAGGGAGGCTGGAGTGAGTTGGGACTGCAGCAGGGAATCTTTCCCTTTTTTATTGCTTTTGGCTGGGGGAAAAGGGCAAAAGTTTTGGGGATTGGAGTGTGCTGGCTGTCATTTGGTTGCTCTGGGTGGAAATATATAGAAGGATTTATATAGGTACATCGGTTGAGGAACTTTTGGGAGAGTAATATTCTGTTCTATATGGTCTTCTGTGTCGGCTGCTTTCAGAGACAATACTATCTCTCATATTCTGCTAGATTAGTGGCACCAGTATGCTAGGGTTATTGTTTCTTGGGCTGATGTGTCCGAACCCTACCTATTGCTAATGCACTTTCTTTTTCTTGTTCTTGTTCTGTTGTGGACCTGCTACAGATCAATTACATAAATTTATCTTATCTATCTAATAATGAATCATGCCTCCAAAAAGATAATAGTATGAAACTGTGTCTGTGCACAGTTACCGAAATATTATTACTTATGTATTCTTTGTTAAATTTTATGATAATGTGTATGGCCTTTTGTTTAATACGGCAAAACCAAGTAAAGATGCCGGTCTCTTTTGCATGTTTTGTCAAATTCGTCTTTGTTCATATCATAGATGTAGAATATTTTGTTTGATGTTCAAAGTTTCTTAATGTCATCCTTGTTAGAGAGAAAGAGAGTACTTGTTTTCCTTCAGTTATGAGTTATTGTTCTAACTATGTAATATTATCAGGTAGTGGTAGATTTCTCATGTGGCTGGCGAAAAGAAACTTGGTTTTGAGGAATCATTTGGGACTGGAAATACGGCAGAAAGTATGGAAAAACTCCTTGAGTTCATTTTGATACACTTCTGATTAAGTTGATGTATGACTACTTGGTCCTAATTCCTCCTTGTTTAAGACAATAATACCACGTCATTCAAAGGTACTAATGTACTGTTTTATTTTTCCTGACGCAGCTTGTCAAACGTGCTGATGTCTGGGTTAAAGAGCTCAGTCTTAGTAATATGTGAGGTCCCTTTTCTTTTTTTTGAGAACAATATGTGAGGTCCCTTGATCAAATTAAATGTTTGTATATTATTTGTTAGCTACTAACATATTATATTTAATTCAATGCAGACATTTTATGTATGCAAATGCCACAACTTCTTTTAATCAACTAGTCTCTTCCTACCCTGGACCACTGATGCTTGTTTCAATCCTGGTGAGTTCACCTATCACACTGAAACAGTCAAGGACAACCCTATTTATGTAGAGTTCAAAAATGTTTGTTACCATTATTTAATGAGTTCTTTGCTCATGTTTATATGCAGTGCCCAGATCCGTATTTTAAGAGAAAGCATCACAAGAGACGGGTTGTACAGAAGCCTTTAGTAGATTCCATTGTGCATAACTTAGCTCCCAGCGCACAGGTTTGCCAACTGTACATTATGAAAAATAATGACACATCTCCAATTTTATGAAAAGTGATCATTAGGTCTTTTCCTTATCTTGGTCTGGAAGGCTATCTGTTACTTGTGAGTCTTCTAGTTCCGAGTTTGGCTATGCAGCACTCCACTTCTGTTTTATTATTGTTTGTTTTATTGTTGACTCCTCGTCCACTGATATCGTAGTTGTACTGTTTTTTTTTTGAGTTGTAATGGAAAATCTTTCTTCAAAGGAATAGAAAAAAGAAACAGAAAGAAAAACAACAATAACCTCAATAGGTAAAAAGTTGCCAAGTTTAATCACCCGGCATCTTGCAAAAAAAGGCCCCTTAGTATAGAATGAAGAAAGGATTGAGCTGTGTTAAAGTCCTTGCGCTAACGCACATCCGTTGTGCTCAAAGGCAAGACTTTTACAAGTTCTAGATTCATTAGTATTGAAATCTTGAAAAATCTTTCGATACCCATAACTTTGATGTAGGGAGCAGCTGAGCTACTGTAGTACATTTATCTAATTTAAATTTGTCCTTTTGTTATGACTAATGATTGTTTCTCACCTTCATGCTGCTATATAAGTACCTTAGGTAGAACCTATTTGTAATGCATAAATCAAATGGTCAAAAGGAATACAACCTTTTATATGGATAAATGTTTCTGATGTGGACACAATTGCATGGTTCAGGTGCAATGTTTAGGCTGGGTTTGGGAGGTCTTTAGGATTTAATCTTCCCAACCCAGAACGAAGTGAAAAGCAAATAAATCTGAATTCTTAGAAGAGAGAGGAGAATACAATTATTGGTACTATCAAAGAAGTCCTCTAGAGTGAATATTAAATATTTTCATGACTGATGTGTATCTCATTATATGCTTACACTATCCATAAACAAAACTCGAGCATTACAGTATTGTTCAAACATTTGGCATCATCAATAGTTTTACCAAATATCTGACATGCTTATCATATCCAAACCAAATTCTGTTGTAGTACCTCTGATCACATGAGACCATTGCGTGAATATCTATATACCATTTGTCATCAGTCAAACGAGCAGGGACTTGTAACCAAATTATGTGTGCAGATTGTGTACAGCAAGTCTTTCTTTTTTCTTTTTTTTTTTTTGGTCAAATGAGAATTTCATTAATCCATAGAAAACCTATAATATTAGATGGAATATACTTTTAACTTTTTCATATCTGAAAAGTTTAAAGCCCATTTCCACTTAATCCTAACTTGTTAGGTCTATTAAAGTACATGTTGCAAGCCTAATCTGACATGGTTTTATGTTACTTGAGTTTCATTTCTATAAAATCAATTGTAACCGTTGGTGACTAGTCATTTTCTATATCATGTGAAATGACGTCATCCCCTTACAAGGACTAGGAGGTGCTAGTGCAGGGATTTCACTGGGATATTGTGGTGTTGAACGTGTTGTTTACAGGCGGTGCGTGACGGTGTGTGTATTGAGCCTCATTAATTTTGTTGTGTTATTTTCCATTGTACAAGGGATTACAATTTGGCCTTTAGTAACTCATCCTTCAATGTGATGACCGTCCCCTGGTGAACCAACCAATTTAGTTTCTTGAATAGAGAAAGCAAATAATAATAATAAAACACACATGAATCTCAAAGTCATACTAGTCAAAGTGCATAAATTTTACCTGATCTCTTTCAAAGTATCAATGATTTTGGTTTCACATCCAGTAAGGTGTGTTGAAGAAACGTATCTTTGTGTGATTGTGTCATTAACTGAACTGCAGGCTTCAGTGATAAATATTATATTGTGTTTGTGCAGGTGTTTATACAGTCAGATGTACATGACGTGGCACTTGAGATGAGAAACCAATTTGATTCTGTGCATGTTCTGAAGCACATAGATGAAATTGACTCCAGCGTGTTGAGTGATAGTGAGGGATGGTTGTTGAGCAATCCAATGGGGATAAGGACGGAAAGAGAAATTCATGCTGAATTTGAAGGGGCAAAAATTTACAGGAGAGTGTACCAGAAGCAAGTCAACTGTTTTTGATAGAGATTGATTTGTAGAGTATGGTTTTTTGTAATGTGAAATGTAATTCAGAATCAAGTCAACGGTTTTTGGTAGACATTGGTCATGATCTGTTTTTGATCGAGTCCTGTGATATATCACAAGTAGCACAAAACTCTGGCAAACCACTTAGCAGTTAGCACACACAGCAATAGAGACTCGTATGCCTTGCTAAAAGAAACTTAGTTGTGATTATTTGGGACTGGAACCATAACTTGTATCAGGTTCCACGTGGCATAAATCAAAATTGATGGAGCTTTGATGGAGACCAGGTGCCGAGAGAATAGGTAGCATTAACAGCAGAAGGCAGTATATAATCAGACTATAGCATTCACCATTAGTCGAACTATAATGGAGAAACATGCTCTATAGCATTGTGTTGCTAGCAATACCATACTGTTCTAGGAGGTTCACAGTGTCGATGGTCAAATCCTTCTTCAAACTTATCGGCTGCTCTTGCAAGACATGCGAAGGATTGGCAATATATTTGCGAAGCATGGACACATGGAAAACATTATGTATCCTGGACAGCTCTGAAGGTAGTTCCAATCGGTAAGCAACCGTGCCAACCCGCTCTATAATCTCATAAGGACTAATATACCTCAGGCTAAGTTTTCCTCGCTTACCAAAATGTACTACGCCCTTCCAAGAGGATAGTTTCAAAAATACTCAATCCCCCACTTGGAACTCAAGGTCCTTTATGTGGTTATCCGCATAACTCTTTTGCCTATTTTGGGCCGCTTTGAGCCTATCTCTAATCACCTTGATCTTCTCATTTGTGTCCTGGATTATCTCTGGACCACAAAACTCCTTTTCTCCCACCTCATTCCAACAAAGAGGTGTACGACATTGCCGCCCATAAAGTGCTTCAAAGGGAGCCATACCAATACTAGAATGAAAACAGTTATTGTAGGCAAATTCAATCAAGGACAAATTCTTATCCCAACTCCCTTTGGATTGCATCGCACATGACCTCAACATGTCTTCCATGGTCTGAATAGTCCTCTTGGACTGCCCGTCCGTTTGAGGATGAAAGGCTGTGCTGAAGTGTAACCGAGTGCCCAAAGCTGCCTGCAAAGCTCCCCAGAATTTAGAAACAAATATGGGATCCCAATCCGATACTATAGACTTGGGCACACCATGGAGCCTCACAATTTCGTTCACATAAAGTTCCCCTCGAAATCCGGGATAAACCCTGCAGGACCCACCTCAAGGAAAATTCTATCAAAATTCTTGGTAGAACCTCCCTTGAAAATGGGTAACCCTACTTGAAAGAGGAATCACCAAACCCAGCTCACAAAAATTCCCAAGCAACATCAATAAATAATCTCTTAAATAAACATGAACAAATGAATCTTTTTTAACAGATCTTAACACACTTAAACCATCCCATAAATATCAGAGCATCTACTAAAAAAAATGAGATAACAACACAGTAGGTTAACTAGTAACCTATATAGGAAAACTGGATGAGGTGGGAATCTATGACACGCCTCCTATCCTCGCCGAACAGAACTCTGCAGACTGGGCATTTTAAAAAATGAAGGGCCCAGGGGAGAAGTATTTAAAATGTTAGAGTGAGTGGACAAAAATAAATGACAAAAGAAATATGGAGCAATGAAATCAAATCTATGCTCTCTCATAATTTGATGAAATTGGCTATTTGGTAGCTTGATAATTCTTCAAGGGCTTTGAGAGAATTCTGAGCTCTCAGGAATGAGTTTGCTCTCTCTCTGGTTCGCTGCTCCTCTGGTTCGCTGCCCTGTTTTTTGTTCCCCCTTCCTCTTGGTATGAGAGGGGGTATTTATAGTGTTAACATACATCCGCTTATGGCATGTAATGAAGATACTAAATCAATAATATTTCCTTAATGGTAATAATCGAATCAATAAATCTTGACTGATTGATTTACTTGTCAATTTTAACATATCAAATCTTAAGATTTAGATATGCCCAATAAGGTATAATTGCTTTGGATTGAATGTTCTGTTTTGACCACGATCCTCAGTAAGGGGTGGGCCATCTCGCAGACACGAAAGGAAGGTGCGCGAAATCTTGACTTCCAAGCAAGCGGGGAGTTCTGGTGCCACCTCGCAGACAAGGAACTTATGACTCAGACAAAACGTACATCTCCATATGCATGTGAACTCTGTTGTCTAGCTCCTTCGAGAAGTCTCCTACGCGGAGCCATCTCGCCTCGCCTTCATGTACATCTACGCGCGCAAAGTCATTTCGCCTCGCCTTCATGTACATCTACGCGCGCGAAGTCAGTTCGTCTCGCCTTCATGTACATCTATGCCAGCGAAGCCATCTCGCCTCACCTTCATGTACATCTATGCGCGCGAAGTTATTTCGCCTCGCCTTCGTTTACTTCTATGCGAAGTTCATTTCTAGATTCCATGCGAAGCCCTTTTCGCATGCGAACTCCACTATCTAACTTGCTTGACCTTTGGCGTGTCATCACTTGTAAACCCAATTATTTTGGGCATGTCCGACTTCTTTTAATTAATTTAATTTAATCGACATTTGATCATCGATTGACACTTAATAATTGTTTTTGATTGGGATTTAAGGCTTTGTTTTCGGCCGACCATTCCCACATTGCCACGTGTCATTTCCGACGGCTTTCCAATTTTGTCGATTCATGAGCCACGTATGTAATTTGTCGGGTCTACGTATTGCTTGAATTATTCAACGATTATTATCATCGTTAAATTTTATATCCATTAATCTTCCCCAAGATCATATGAATGGTACGGTTTCAGGACCTACCCTGGATTTCCCCTCAAAATCCGGGATAAACCCTGCGGGACCCACCTCAAGGAAAATTCTATCAAAATTCTTGGTAGAACCTCCCTTGAAAATGGGTAACCCTACCTGAAAGAAGAATCACCAAACCCAGCTCACAAAAATTCCCAAGAAACATCCATAAATAATGTCTTAAATAAACATGAACAAATGAATCTTTTTCAACAGATCTTAAAACACTTAAACCATCCCATAAATATCAGAGCATCTACTAAAAAATGAGATAACAACACAGTAGGTTAACTAGTAACCTATATGGGGAAACTGGATGAGGTGGGAATCTATGACACACCTCCTATCCTCGCCGAACCGAACTCAGCAGACTGGACATTTTAAAAAATGAAGGGCCCAGGGGAGAAACATTTAAAACGTTAGAGTGAGTGGACAAAAATAAATGACAAAAGAAATATGGAGTAATGAAATCAAATCTATGCTCTCCTATAATTTCCATTAGAAAATATTTATGCATGCCACTCTTGGAACTCTTCCCGAAAATACTTATGGACCAAAATAACGAACCAATCCCATTGGTTCTCAATAAATCAAAATAAATAGGGAAAAATATTTCACCAAAACTATAAGCCTCCCAGACTATAATAGCGTCCCACGCTAAGCGCTTTACTCACATATGACGAGGACTGCTGAATAGAATATAATAGTTTCCCACGCTAAGCGCTCAACTCTCATATGATGAGGACTGCTAAATAATGGCTAGCTAACAATAATATATATATGTAGACATGTAAAATTTAAAAAAATAATTAGGTTTATTAGTGATGGCTCGCATAGAAATAAATGAAGGCGAGGCAGACTGAACTTTGCATAGAAATAAATGAAGGCTAGGCAGACTGACATTCGCGAGGCGAACCGAACTTCGCGAGGTAAACCGGACTTCGCGAGGCGAACCGCACTTCGCGAGGCGAACCGCTCTTCGCGAGGCGAACCGCTCTTCGCGAGGCGAACAAGACTTGGCGAGGCGAAATAGACTTCGCGAGGTGAACAAAACTTCGCAAGGTGAACAAGACTTCGCAAGGTGAACAAGACTTCGCAAGGCAAACTAGACTTGGTGAGGCGAACGGACTTGGCGAGGCGAACTAGAATTCACGAGGTGAAACGGACTCCGCATAGATTTACATGAAGGCGAAGCGAAATGGCTCCACGCATGGATTTACTTGAAGGCGAGGCGAGATGGCCTCACGTGGGGGAATCCGTGAAATGAGATCAGAAATCACCGCTTGCTTGGAAATCAAGGTTCCTCGCGAGATACTTTCTATATCCGTGAGATGGCTCGCCCATTACTAATGATCTTGATCAAAACAAGACATTCAATCCAAAGCGATCTGGACATATCTAAATCTTAAGATTTGATTGATCTGATTGTTGTTAAAATCGACAAGTAAATCAATTGGTCAAGATTCATTGATTCGATTAAGGAAATATTATTGATTGAGAATCTTCATTACTTGCCTCAAGTGGAGGCATGTTAACACTATAAATACCCCCTCTCATACCAAGAGGAAGGGGGAGCAAAAATCAAAGGGGGCAGAAACAAAGGAGCGAACTAGAGAGAGAAAAATCCCTCCGCGAGCTCAGAAGTCTCCCCAAAATCCTTGAAGAATTATCAAGCTCCCTAAGTAGCCATTTCTTCACTAAATCCTCAAAGAACCATCAAGCTGCCAAATAGCCGGTTCTTCACCAACCTCAAGCCTAGAAGTTGTCAAATCCTGAAGAATCATGAAGCTGCCAAATAGCCAGTTATTCATCAACCTCAAGACTAGAAGTTGTCAAATCCTAAAGAATCATCAAGCTGCCAAATAGCCGACTCTTCATCAACCTCAAGTCTAGAAGTTGTCAAATCCTGAAGAATCATCAAGCTGCCAAATAGCTGTTTCTTCAACAACCTCAAGTTTAGAAGTTGTCAAATCTTGAAGAATCATCAAGCTGCCAAATAGCCAGTTCTTCATCAACCTCAAGACTAGAAGTTGTCAAATCCTGAAGAATCATCAAGCTGCCAAATAGCTGACTCTTCATCAACCTCAAGTTTAGAAGTTGTCAAATCCTGAAGAATCATCAAGCTGCTAAATAGCGAATTCTTCATCAACCTCAAGTCTAGAAGTTGTCAAATCCCGAAGAGTCATCAAGCTGTCAAATAGCCGACAACTTCACCAACTTCAAAGTTTTAGAACAGGCACCACGAGACACTGTTTGTGACCAAAGTCTGATCAAGGACAAGCCTCTACGGCCCTTGGTCAATCAACTTCTACAAATCGTCAACATGACAAGAAGTCCAAATTACAATGATTCGATTCAAGATTAAGTGTTCGTCACTCTTGGATCAAATCGACGTCGGAGATAGAATCAGAGGAGTTCACAAAGATTGTAACCCGCATTAGCATTGATTAAATTAAATTATTCTTTGTACACGTGTTATTATATTATTTGTCACAGATATTTTCGTGTTTACAATATATATACCGATCGGTTGCCTCTCAAGCTATAGTAGCGTCCCACGCTAAGCGCTCAAGTCTCATATGATAAGGACCGTCAGTGGGACTATAATAACGTCTCACTCTAAACGCTCTACTCACATATGATGAGAACCACTAAATAATGTTAGCTAGCTATAAATAATATCAGTCAACCCCTTTAGGGTGTAATAGATTACCAAATATAAAAGATCAATTAACATGTCCTACATGTCAAATAAAATGAGCAAGGGAGGTCCCAAATAACAGTGGCAACTCATAAATCCCAAGAAAATAATTAACTTTAGTACATGCATGGGGTTTAAATCAAAGGTATACTCACATTACTCGGCTAGGCCTGCCGACGATCCGAGACTTCCTCCAAATGATCATCCTCACGACTTGTACAATAATTAATATTAATTCCCACAATACTTTAAAACTCCAATAAATAAATCCACAATATTAATTGTCTAAACTCCATTTCTTCCTTGTCCATTTTATCCATATTTACTCCATTATAACTCACAATTCACCACTGTCACCGATAACCAAGATTAACCTTATAAGCATTTTAAAACGGTTAACCAAACTACCGATAATCCATTCTAATCACCGCCAAAATCATTAACCATGGAAAAATCCTCAACATTATCAAAACTCTTCCAAAATTTCCAATCTATACTTCATTAAATTTCTCTCCTTAATACCATCTTAAAAACATATAAAACAGCCCCTAAGGGGCGGCTCCATCAGCAGCCGTTTTCCGGTGACCTCCAATGTCTCTCAAATTTTAAAAGCACAATCCTCTATCATACCCAACAACTTCTATAACTAGCACTTTGTCCAATTCTAACGCTGTTTAGGGTAATCGAACCAAAACATCCATAAATCCCTAAAACTTTCAATACAAACCACCCTAACGAGATCGAATTAGATCGATTACGTTTGAGGGAGTACTCACCTTGATGAGGGCTACAAGTTGAGCCAAAAATCTCGGCCTATGATGGCCGGAGGACAGAGCTCCGGCGAGATGGCAGTAGGACTGCTAGGAGCGGTCTCCTCCCGCTCGGTGGCGTCCCGCATGCAGTCACCAATCCAGGGAGAGAGAGGGAGCAACGAGGGTCCAAAGGGGACCAGTCTGGTTGTCTCAGGTGGCCGGACGACGACGAGCGGCGTGGCTGAAGTTTTTTGATGGGAGGGGCTCGGGAAGGAGTTTCGGGAGGAAAGGAAGAAGAAAAGAAAGAAAAGAAAAGAGAAGAGAGGAAATGGGCTTGGCTACTTCCCCTCTACCCGGTCCAACACTTATACCCTGTTTCTACCTGTTTCATCCCGGGCCGGGAAGTGGTCGCGGGGCGGAACGAAGTAGAATTTTTGAGGGGCTTTTACTCGATACCTGCACAAACGACAGCGTTACGGGGTCGGGACTGGGGTGGCCCAGTCTTCGACTCTCTGATGCTTAAGTGAGCTATAAGCACTTGTACAGGTAGAGGAATGAAAGTGGGAGAGAATGTATATGTGTGTTGAGTATATAGATGTGTGTACCTTGAGCTTGTTTTATAGGCTAAGCTTGTGTACCTTGAGCTTGTTTCCAAAGTAGGACTCTTTGCCCTCCTTTGGAGTGTCTCCCCTATTGGGGGTGTTTTGCCGCTAGAGTGACTTTGGCGAGCGGTTTGTTACCAGCCTTTCCTTCCTTGGATGTCTGTGAAGGGCCCACCAGGGCTATCTTGACCGGGTAATTGTACCGTATTCTCGCCTTAGTCAAGTATTTTGGCTATGTACTAACAAGTCCCCAAGTCCCCAGTCCGAGAGAGTTCTTGGGTGAGGAGTTATTCTAGAGATGATGAGGATAGGTTTCACCCGGGTGCAGGAGGCATGGTACCGAGTCCCCAAGTCCCCAAGTCCCCACGCGAGAGTCGCAAGGTGACAGGGGTGATGTTCCAGAAACCTGTTGGCAAGAAGAAAAGTTTAATGTTGCTCTAGCGAGTCAGTCCGCGCTTGGTTGGGGACTGTCGCGAGGTGGCCAGTCAGTCCGCGCTTGATTGGGAACTGTCGCGAAGTGGCCAGTCAGTCCGCGCTTGATTAGGGACTGTGGCGAGGCAGTCCGCGCTTTGATTGGGGACTGTCGTGAAGTGGTCAGTCAGTCCGCGCTTGATTGGGGACTGTGGCTATGTGGCGAGGCAGTCCGCGCTTGATTGGGGACTGTCGCGAAGTGGCCAGTTAGTTCGCGCTTGATTGGGGACTGTGGCTATGTGGTGAGGCAGTCCGCGCTTGATTGGGGACTATCGCGAAGTGGCCAGTCAGTCCACGCTTGATTGGGGACTGTGGCTATGTGGCGAGTCAGTCCGCGCTTGATTGGGGACTGTCGCAAAGTGGCCAGTCAGTCTGCACTTGATTGGGGACTGTGGCTATGTGGCGAGGTAGTATGCGCTTGATTGGGGATTGTCGCGAAATGGCCAGTCAGTCCGCGCTTGATTGGGGACTGTGGCTATGTGGCGAGTCAGTCCGCGCTTGATTGGGGAGACTCGCTACTGAGCGTTGCGGGCCGTTGCCTTGACGAGGCAGCCCACTTTTTTTTTTTTTGGGAGTGGCCAACAGTGACATGGCTTTATCCTGACCGTTCAGTTTTGTGGGGTCCAGGAGGATGCCTATAAATAGGGTTGGAGAGAACTGAAGGGGGAGTTCGTGTTTTGAAACTGGAAACTGTGGAGGCGCGATTTGTGGTTTAGGGTTTTGGCTATTCTACAAATTTCAGACTGGGAAACGTTCAATTTCATCCTCGATCGATTGGGTACGAGCGCTCAGCCAATTGTAATCTGCTTCACTGCCACTACGCGAACCCAGTATTTCTAGGTATGAACTCGTCGTTTCCTCTGTCTTTGATTTTGCATGTGGTGGCGGCGTTGTTTCGGGTTATTTGGGGTGTGGCATTGTTCACATTTTTGTGGTGTTGGTAGGAATTCTAGGGTGAGGGATTTGTTGTCGGGCTGGTTAGGGTTAAGGTAGCGGGGTATGGTAGATCCAGTGTGGGTGTCTAGCGAAGAGATCGTGGAGGTCTCTAGTTCGCTTAGTGCTGATTCGGACACTTTGCACCGGATGGAGGAGGGATTGGCTAACCTTATGGCGGAAGTTGCCCTTGACTTGGGGAAAGGCATTCCTGTGGTGGATGCCGGGTCTCATGTGTCCTCGTATGACCCTCTATTGCAGGAGGTAGAGGAGTTGATCATGGCGACATCGCATGAGGAGGATGACTCGTTCTGGGAACCCCCTGGCGAGAGTTTGACGTCGTCGGAGCTTGAAGTGGTTCGCCAAAATTGGAGCATCCTAGAGGAGGTTTTGTTGCGGCCGCTGGGCCGGGGGGTGAAGTTTTGGGATCCCTCGGGTAACTTTACGTTAGTGTACGAGTACCAACTGAAGTGCGGGTTGATGTTCCCGCTGCCCCCGTTTGTACAGTACACGCTACCGTGTCTACATGTCGCCCCGGGGCAAGTTACCCCCAATATGCTTAAGAAAATATTGGGAACAGGCGTGCTATTCCGCCTGCTGAAGTAGAAGTTCCCGAACTGTGATGAGTTCAATGCGTGCTGGCATATGGGGTGGTGCGCAAAGAAGGGCAGTTGGGGCTGCGTGACGATGAAGTCACGGGGGAAGTTCAAAGTTTTGGTGGAAGATTTGCCCACCTCAACAAGTGAAACCTGGAGGCGCAGATGCTTCCTTGTTGGGGGACAGTGGCAGGAGTGGCACGGGCATCCTTTCCGGGTCCCAGGGAGCTTCCAGAGAATACGTACCGTGCTCTTGCCTTGTGTTGTTTTGTTTTGTTTGCCTTCTCACTGCTGACAACTAGCTTTGTGCAGTGCCGCAAGAGTACAACTTGACTGAGTTGATGGAGCGGCGGATTCGCCGAGTGATATGGGCTTTCGAATGTAGAAGCTCATATCAGATATGCCGCCTTGGCATATACAGCCACTTCGGCTACGCCCGGGTTCCGGGTCTGTATTTTAGTAGTTGCACTACTTGTTATGAGGTTGCAAGTCGTTGTCTGACTTAGTTTGTTTGTTGCAGTGACGATGCCACGCGACGGGGGCTCGCGGAAGAAGGAAGGTCCTTACGATAAAGTGTCGGATGAGGACGTGTTAGATGGGCTGCTGGCTGAGGCTGATCACGCCAAGCAGTATGACATCGACTTAGAGACGGGGTAGGGAAGGGAGGTGGAGCTAGGGGACTGTGATGACTTTGTGAGGCTGAACCTGGCGGATGAGGATTACGCCTACGTACCTCCGTTGGTGGTGGAAGCGATGGGCCTAGGTGTCCAGGATGTGGAGTTGGAGGGGGATGAGGTACCGACAGAGGGTGATCGCAAGAGCGAACCTGACCAGGCACAGGAGGAGCCTGTTGTGGAGGAGGTTGCGGACCGCAAGGAAGAGGTAGTCGCGGCCCAGACTCGAAAGAGGAAGGAGAGGGTTGACCCGGCTCGTGAGGGCCCATCAAAGAGGTCGCGGAGGGACAGCCGGTCTGGGGGATCTGCAAACCTAGCTGAGGTTGCTCAAGCCTTAGAGGGGACGGGGGAGGCTCAGCCATACTTGGCTCAAATGGCTTATGATATGCGTCACCGTGCTCGTGACATGCATGTACTAGAGGATGTGAATTCGCCAACAGGAATGGCTCTCGCTAAGGAGAAACTGACTCGGGTAAGTGTTTATATGCTTTTATGTTTCACTGGTTTGAACTTGGGGTTTACGCGTTGCTGTGACTGCAGGCGACTTTGCTGATGTACGCCGCGAGTGAACGGGCGACCTCCCACTGGCAGGATGATTCTGAGGCGAAGAGCCAGCAGTTGAGGAAGGCCGAGGAACGTAACCGTGGCCTTGCAGAGCAGTTAGCTGAGGCTGAGCGGAACCTTGCAGAGCAGCTGGCTCAAGCAGATCAGAATACCGCTGTCTTCCAGGCTCAGGTGGCGGAGCTGAAGGAAGTTGTGAAGAGGAAGGACGAGCAGATAGAGGTTTTGGAAGTGACGGCTGCTAGGGCAACGTCCTTGGAAGCTGAGGTGGCCAAGTTGACGCAAGCACTTGCGCATTTAGAGGTGTCCTGGAAATCCAAGTGCGAGCGAGCTGCCATGGCGGGGCAAAGGCTGTTCTGGGAGGGTGAAGTGTACAAGCGGCAGCTGAAAAGTGCCTACACCAAAGGGCAGGATGAGTTGAGCCGGCTGGGCTGCCAAGCCGAGTGGATTAATGAGGCTGCCATACGCAAATGGTATGCAGAGAAAAATGCGGCAACGGTGGCATGGGAGCAAATGACGCCAGAGCAGACGAAGCAAGTCGAGATCTCGCAGTCTTTGGCGAAGCAGCACGAGGCGTGGCACGCAACGTCTGCTGGGCAGAAAGGGATATCCGTTGCGGGTGACCCGCGACCTCCTGCTATGGTAGCTGCATCATCTGTGAGGGCTACTGGTCCCGAGGGGTCCATGTCTGTCCAAGTAGTAGTGTCGCAGGTGGCTTAGTCTGCCGTTGTGGCTCGCGACCCCCGGGCTCCGGGGTTGGTGGCGCGCGCGGGAGTTCAGAAGGCTCCCGTGAGGGGACGCCCGGGTCCTGAGGTGGCTCCCGGTAGTTCACTTATCCGCCCCGCCGCAGCTGTGAGGCCTTTCTTTTTATCCCGGGACCCGTTGAAGTAGCCGACTGGGTAGAGGGTAGCAGGAACTGTGGGCCAGGTTCGTGGCCGCAGTGGCAGGTCGACGGGGAGTTCGAACAAGTCTGGCGACTCATCCGCTGGGAGGGAGTGAGAAATGCCTGTACATTTTGATAGCTTGTAGTGCTTTGTTTTTGAACAATGTAAGTGGCGTGGTTAGCCATTGTAACTAATTTATGATAATTTGCCTCGGAATCCAGGTTGATACTTTGGCGTTATGTGTAGCCTTTGTGTTTGTCTTGCTGTATACTTTTGTTTGTTTTGTGGCCCTGTGTTGCGAGGGCAAAGTATAACATGTGGGAGTGACAAAACACTTCATGGTACTTAGATGTAGCCGCTAGCGGGCAAAGTATACATAGGTGAAGCCGCTACTGGGCTATTGTATATACACTAGTGACAATGAAGTACCGGCTTTCGAGGCCACGGTTAAAATTGGTCTAAGGTAGGTGGTAGCAAGCGTTTGTAGGACTAGGTCGCAGAGCTCTCTGTCCTGCACCCCTTTGTGTCGTCCCGAGCATCATCTATGGGTTCCGTGGGGTTGAGAGGCAGCATCTCATGGGCTCCTTTCCGCTGTTGGATGGCGTTAAGATGGCCGTGCTCAATGGCTGCTCGATCCCCTTTAATTGTTAGGGTACCGCCAGGGGTAGGAACCTTCATGAGAAGCATGTGGCCAGCTATAAAGCACTGCAACCCCCAGAGGATGTCCCGCCCTAAGATGAGATTGTATGATGAGGGGCAGTCGACAAT
This sequence comes from Fragaria x ananassa, assembly GCA_034370585.1. Classification (NCBI taxonomy): domain Eukaryota; kingdom Viridiplantae; phylum Streptophyta; class Magnoliopsida; order Rosales; family Rosaceae; genus Fragaria; species Fragaria x ananassa. The sequence continues at coordinate 8,433,107 of CP139750.1, read as the reverse complement.
GAGGAAGCGGGCCGTAATGGAAGAGCGGCAAGGAGCTGTTCCCACTGACACGGTTAGGCGGTCTGAGCCTAACGGCTGTACTGTTTCTCCAGAGAAGCTGACAAGTGGGTCGTGGTTGTTGTACAGCTTAGTGCGGTCCCGCCGGAGTCCTTGGTAGTAGTCAAAAAACATGACGCTTATGGCGGCACCTGTGTCCACTAGAGCTCTGTAACATCTGTATTGGTCCACCTGCACATTGATGATGAATGGCTCGCTGTGGTGGCAATGCAGGGTATCCTCATCGTTGCGAAATGTCACTTGATCCCACGTTGATGGGGTGATCATGACACCGCGTTGGATGTCTAGGATTTCTGAGGGTGCCGTGCATTATCGTTTCACAGAAGGTTGGCGTGGGGGGAACCGTGGGGCTCCACCATGCAAGGTTAGGATCTGGCCATGCACTTCAATGGCGTTGGCTCCTGTGGCGGGAGCACAGTACTGGTGTAGTTGCCCCTTCTGGATCAGATGCTCGATTGCATTGCGGAGGCCATTGCACTGCTCTGTTGTGTGGCCATTATTGTCATGGTAAGCGCAGTACCTGTTGTCGGTGGCTCGCCGGGGCTTTTTTGGGAACTTGCTTTTGGGAGGTAGAGGATGAGATCTTTGTGCCTGGCCCATATGTCCTCATATGTAGTGGTCAGAGTAGTGTGTAGTTCGTAATGAGGTGGCGGGGAGGGACGACGCTGTTGTTGTGGAGGGCTCTGGCCCCTTGACTTGTAAGGGTGGTCGCGGTTTCTCTGTCCCCCATGGCGACGGTCGGAGCCGCGCCCCTGTTCTCGGGATAGGCCATGTGATTGTCCTTTCTCTTGCCCGCGGTCAAAGTGCTCATCTAGTGCCGGGGCAGTAAGAGCTAGTGTTGCATGGGCGGGACGTCCGAAAGTGGCAAATTCAGCACGGGCCCACCGCACCGCCAGGTCCATCAAAGCATCATAGGATCCTGGGGGGTTCTTATTGATCTCCATCAGGAAACTGCTGGGGAGGAGGGCCTGACGGAAAGTCTGCTCCACCACGCGAGGTTCTAAGTTGTGGCACCTCGCCGTGGCAGATTGCCACTAGGACAGCAGTTCATAGAGGTCTTCGCCCTCTTTCTGCTTGATGTGGAACAGGGCGTCTACAGTTCGGTAGATGCTGGTATGCAGTATGAAACGGTTGAGGAAACGTTCCGAGAGTTGGTCGAAGCTGTCTATGGAGTTGGGTGGCAGGCTGAGGAACCAACTGAGTGCCTTTTCCGAGAGGGTCTCTTGGAAGACGTGGCAAGCTATGGCGTCGTTGTAGCTAGAGGAGCTACAAAACGAGAAGAATGTCTCGAGGTGGAGATGAGGGTCTCCTGTGCCTTTATACTTATCCATCTTGAAGGGCTTGGCTCCCGGAGGCTGCTTCTCTATCTGCACTCGGGGTGTGAAGGGGCTTGGGTGATGTCCATAACCAGTGAACAAGGGTCGCTGAGCCCCACGACTCTCAACACCTTCAACCTGTGAAGCTAACTGCGTGACAGTTTGGCTAAGTTGGAGCAGTAGGCGGGTTGGCATGTCAAGAGGTGGGTTTGGAGAGTTGGCAGTGGTGGAAGTGGAGATAGGTGGGGCGGATGGATTAGGTTGATGTGGCAGAGGGGAGTCATTGAGGATTGATGGTTGGGGGGCTGGGAGTGGAAATGAGGGGTGGGTTAGGGGATGAGACATGTATACAATCTGGCTAGGCCTTCCCGGGAGTATGGAACCAGTCTGGCCTTGGGGAGAATCCATGGTCCCGGCAATTCGCGCCGCGCGGTCCAAGCTATCGTTATACACGGTACGATGCTCTAACGTGGCACGGAGCAAGAATTGCTCTTTCTCCAACTCAGCTATGCGTTCTCGGTACGCTTCCGTTTCTGCCTTTTCTTTTGCCGTCTACTTGAGTGCACAGAGGTTCTACTTGAGTGCCCGGGTCCACGGGGTCATCAATAATCACCATGGTGCCGAGTTCCGAGGCAAGCGGGAGTTCCACAAGATAGGGATCCCCCTCCTTCTAGCGCCAATTGTTTCTACCTGTTTCGTCCCGGGCCGGAAAGTGATCGCGGGGCAAAACGAAGTAGAATTCTTGAGGGGCTTTCACTCAGTACCTACACAAACGACAGCGTTACGGGGTCGGGACTGGGGTGGCCCAGTCTTCGACTCTCCGATGCTTAAGTGAGCTATGAGCACTTGTACGGGTAGAGGAATGAAAGTGGGAGAGAATGTATATGTGTGTTGAGTATATAGATGTGTGTACCTTGAGCTTTTTTTATAGGCTAAGCTTGTGTACCTTGAGCTTGTTTCCAATGTGGGACTCTTTGCCCTCCTTTGGAGTGTCTCCCCTATTGGGGGTGTTTTGCCGCTAGAGTGACTTTGGCGAGCGGTTTGTTACCGGCCCTTCCTTCCTTGGATGTCTGTGAAGGGCCCACCAGGGCTATCTCGACCGGGTAATTGTACCGTATTCTCGGCTTAGTCAAGTATTTTGGCTATGTACTAACATACCCCAAATCAAAATACCCACTAAAATATCACCCCTTTTTACCCACTCAAACGTTACCATTTAATTGATAACTTTTCCATGATAACTCCGATTTTAACACATAGCATGTCTACAAACTCGTAATCACGTCATCTACAACTTTCATGAAGAAAGTTTTCCCAAATTCCAAACGGAAGAAAAGTCAACTTTAAGGTCCTTAACAATAAACAGTTATTTAATACGGTAAAAGACTAAAAAATTACCAGAGTAATAAACCGTAAAATAACTTAAGGACTTGGGTGTGACAACGGTTCCCAACCGTACTTGAAAATCATCATAATAAATTGTATTAAAACTCAATGACGTGTCTCACACGTCAAAATATTCTCAACCTTATAAATATAAGCGAGACTTCAATATCAAATATAAATCATAAATAATAATATCTCCACTCGAAAATACTCGCTAAAATATACTCCAAGTCAAAATGATTATGCCTCAAATAAACAATTAAGTTATGATAGAGAACTACCGAAAATGGGATTTTCGGTAATCATTTATAAATCTCAAAGTCATCAAAATAAAACCGATAATATTTAAATCCATTGAACTCGGTACAGTTCCCAACTGTACCTGAAAATATTGTGTAATAAAATAAATCAATTGACATATCTCATATGTCAAATAAAATCCTCAAGAGAATTCCCGAATAAAAATAAATAGAACTCATTACTCCAAGAAAAATATTAAATCTCCAGTATGCCTTTGAAAATTAAATAACTCTAGTGCATGCATGACATTCAAATCAAATGTCCACTCACAGTATACGGCTATGTCTGCCGTCGATCTGAGGTCTCCCAACACGATCATCCTCACGTCCTGAATAATAAATAATATTAAATCTCCAGACTAGATTAAAGCTTAAATAAATATTTCCGAAATGAAAAAGGAAGCCAATAATTTCATCTCTCTTGCCCAACTTCTCCACTTTTTAATCTAATAACCGCCACAATTCTTAACCATTGAAAAATCTCAAACCTTATCAAAACTCCTCCAAAAATTCCAAACTATACTTCATTAAACTCCTCTCAAGATAACAAACCCAGAAACATGAAAACCTGTCCTTAAGGGGCGGCGGCCGGCAGCCTTACTCCGGCGACCTCCAATGGTTCTCAAATTTTAGCACAACACTCCTCTCAACCCGCATAACAACTTCCTTAACTAGCACAAAAACCATTTCTAAGCCTAACTAGGTTAATCGAACCAAAACCTTAAATTGAGCCCTAGAACTTCAATTATACATTTCACCCTAACAAGATCGAATTTAACCAATTCCTTTTGAAGGATTACTCACCTTGATGAGGGCTACATGATGAGCCAAAAATTCTGACCTATGGTGGCCAGAGGAAAGAACTCCGGTGACTGGACAGTCCGGCATTTCTGGTGAACTTCCTCTCGAACGACGGCGTTACACGGCCAGTCACCGACCCAGGAAGAGAGAGGAGGTGGCGAGGGTCTGAACGGGACCGGTTCGGCGGTCTATGGTGGTCGGACAGCAGCGGACGAAGGCTCGGTCTTCGGCGGGTCGGGAAGCTTCAAGAGAAAGGAGAGAGAGAGAAGGAAGAGAGAGAGAGTGTCTATGTGGGTTTTGAGCTCTCCAATTTCCTACCCGGTCCATCACTTAAAACACCCATAAAATAAAGCCCACTAAAATTTACCCTTTTTTTTCCAAAACAATAACTTTTATTTTTTGATCATAACTTCTTCATACGAACTCAATTTTAAGTGTGCCGCATGTCCACTAACTCTGTTTAACGTCCTCTACAACTTTCATGAAGAAAGTTTTCCCAAATTCCAAACGAAAGAAAAAAGTCAATTTTTGGAGTCTTAAATAGTAAACGGTTACTCAAAACGGTAAAAGCCAAAGCAATACCAAAAGCAAATAACCGTAACTTAATTTAAGAACCGGGATGTGACATTACAGCCATATGTAGCGAGGGCGTTAATTCATTGGCTAACACAACATAAATAAAATCATATGGGTCACTGTCGATACATAACCTAAGTAAGGGGCATATAGGTTCAACAAACATATTGGCAAACCATCCTTCTAAAGTTTCATGGTTTCGACACCGTAGGAATGCCACGTCTTATCACTCTTAGGTCACTCAATATCATATAATCATCTCACAATCCTGCATGTCTAGCCTCAGGTTTTGAGCATTAAAGCACTTTTGTAGTTTTGTTTCATATAGATAAATATCAAAAACTCACTACGTGTAGATTTAATTTAGGAAAACCACTAAGAAAGAGGGTTAACTCTCCCTACCTGGAATTGCCGCTCTAAACGTATGCTCCAAACTGCTCTCTCCACCAAGCGTCCAAGCCATGTCGATCCAACCCTAATGCTGGAAGTCTCGGGTCAAGCTCTGAGTCCGAAGAGAAACTCTATAAACTCCTGATCCAATATGTAAATTATATATTATTTATATATTACAAATATTGTCTTCCTTATACAACTCGTAATACTTAGATTAGGTATAATCAATTGCTTGAACTATAGGGGCAGATCCGTGACATATAAGACAAGAAAATCCTATCGTGCTTCATGACATAATCAAATCAATAAAGGCTAGAAACGGAGGTCGACATGTGAAAGAGTCGAAGCTCGAAAACCCAAAAGACGAAGCTCATGACCAAGTACTAAATTTGAATGGATAGGAAAAAATTGCATCTATCTCATGACCAAGTACTATATATGAGCTTGTACGTACTTGAAACAAAGTAAGGGAGAGAAAATATAGAACAACGATGCAAGGCAAAGAGGTATTGACTTATGATTTAGATTAAACAAAACTTAAAGTTGAGATTTAAATATTCTTACCACTAACGACAATCCAAAGTTGCAAGAGAAGACTACGCAAAGCACCAAACGTCAAGCTCTCGAAAACATCAAGACACAAACCGTGAAAGAAAGAAAGAAAGAGAGACTCAGAAGAAAGCTATATGTATGTGATACATAGACATTTGATGGCTTTATATTTACTTCCCTCTTCTTGTGCTCAATCATCAATGGCTGTCTTTCTCCCCACTTCCCTCTTCTTTCCTAAACACTCTTCACAGATTACCCATCACCGGAATCCTCCTCCTTCTCATCTTCCTCCACTCCCTTTTTTAACCCTCTCTCTCCCCTCACGGCTTCAATCTCCAATTAAAAAGAGAAGACTATGGAGTATTAGTAGCTAGTTTGATGTCTCTGATATCGTTCTTGCAGAAAGAGGGAGAGAAATAGACGAAACTATGAAAATACAAATGTACATTTTGAAAAATAAATTATGACCTTCAGTTAACAGCGTTATTGACGGCACGTACTAAAACTATGTCGAGATTGTTAGTACATGTACTAATGTGTTATTTCATAAATTTGAAAAAACCTAAATTATCAGTGATGCAAAGTTGATTTACTATTTCTAAAATTTTCCCAAAAAAATAAAAAGGAGGGAATTTGAAACATATAATTTTGCTTTTAGCGTGTGTTTTTTTGAAGGGCGAGGGCAGACTTTCGGTATTTTTCTTGATCATAGGACGCAGTAAATACTGTGGCTATAATCATATATAAAGAACCTGGGTGAAGGGTTTATATAATAGGACGTTTTGAGAGAGCTGGGATTGTTTGTTTCGTAGTTCAATGGTTATGTAAAAGGACATTTAAAACGAGAGGATGCCCAACAGTTTCCACCTCCAAGAACTTGAGCATTGTAATGGTAGAAAGGTGTACAAACATTCAGCTTGCTGCAAGGCCTCAAACATCTCTGAGATGTCCGCCTCATCGCGATGTCTCGGCATATATAATAAATGACGAGTCTTTCTTAGTATGTTGGGTGAACTATTGTCCTCCCACTCGTAACAAAATTATCCAGATACAAAGCTTTGCTAGATCAGTGTTAAGGTGAAAAATTGAAGCTCGATGAAAGTTGAAAATGACCACGAGATTAGACCATTGAAGTACTCTTGTCCGATTACTTCCGCCATTTTGTTTGGTTTAAGTTGCAATAGATCTTTAGCCGTAAACCAATTTCTGTTATGAACTCAGTTCTTGGGGAATATCGAACAATATGCAAACCAAACACTTTTGTGGAGGCAAATTCATACAGCTCAACCAAAGAGATGGCAAAATGTCACTCTCATCTGGCGACAACTTCTTCATGTCACTGTTCCACGTACTTCTCCATTCCTCCACTAACAATTTAGAATAGCCAAAGGAAGACCATTTTTGCACTTTCGGACAACTTGTCTATCCATTTCTTCAAGATGCAGTCGAATTAAAATCTTGGGAAATCGGGTATCAATTTTGTCCCGACAACCCGTCAAGTATTGTAGTTCCTGCTGTGGGAGAACCTGAGGAAATAAGCAGACAGGATATATTCTTCATAAATCAAGACCTTCAGGATCTAGCTGTTAGCGACACTCGAAAGCACTTGGATACTTCACAAACATGTATTACTATATTATGATTAGGCCTGGGACTTTTGGACCCGTAAACCGCAAAACCGGCCAGAACCGGACCGAAACTGACGATTCAGCGCGGTTTCTGTAAGAAATTACAGTTTGTTTTGCTTGAACCGAACCGGTCTAACTAACTCGGTTCGATTCTGGTTCTGTAAAAAAAAACAGTAGAAACCGTTAGATCTTAACACCTTTAATCGCCACCGTCAGATCGAAGTAACAAAAAACCCTAAAAACTTATCACTCTCTCCCACTCTCTCGCAGTCTCCCTTTTCTGCAGTCTGCCTCATCTCTTCCTCTCTCCCACTCTCTCGCAGTCTCTCTTTTTCAATTGAAATTCATAAGATTAAGTCATAAGATTTGCTTCCTCTTCACCATTTTCAGTTCTCAACTGTAAGTAATTTTGTTTATGTGATTCAATTTCACTTTTATATAAACTGTAAGCATGTTGGATTGTAGTTTTTGCTTCGTTTTTGTTGATTCTCGTCTTCCCCTCGTGTTTCTAGTTCATTTTCATGTTCAGATTGTAGTACGTTGTCTTCATTGTTCTAAACTTATAATCATTGTACTGTTTCGTTTGATTCATTTTCTTTGAATTAACAGGTTGGCAATGTCGTCTGAAGAGTATGATTCAGACTGCGATTCTGTAACAGAAACTGAAGGAAGTGGAGATGAGGTAGAAGTGGTTCAACCAAGCTCAGAAACAGTAACTACAGCTCCTCGTTCATCAAAAGAGAATGATAGGTTCAAGCCTGCTAGAAACACGAGGGGAAGGAGGCTGAGGGCTGCTGCTAAAGAGAGGTCAAGAGTGTGGGCGCATTACACCAGATATGACGAACCAATAATGGGGATTGTAAATGGAAAGGAGCAGCAAGTTGGCATTGAAAAGAGAGCGCAATGTAAGTACTGCCCCACTACTCTGAAATGTGATTCTAGAGCAAATGGTACTAGTTCACTTGCAAAACATACTAAGACTGTTTGCAAAGGTTATCCTGGTAAAGTCGATTTAGAGACTCAACATACAATGAATGCTGATGTGTTGGACCCAAATGTTAGAAAATGGTCAGAAGATGCATGTCTAGATGCTGCTTGTGTTATGATTGTGTTGGATGAATTGCCTTTTAGTTCAATTGAAAGGCTGGGGTTTAAACATTTATGTAGAGTAGCAGTACCAAATTGGTTTCCACCTTGTAGGAAAGTTGTAGTGAAGAATTTTGTGCGCATGTATGATACCAAAAAGGAGGAGTTAAGGAAAGAACTGAGGTCACATTCTGTTTGTTTGACTACATACACATGGACCTCATGCCAAAACATCAATTATATGGTGATCACAGCGCACTTCATTGATGGTGGCTGGAATATGCACAAAAGAGTCCTTAATTTTTGTGTGATACCTAACCATAGTGGGAATAGCATAGGAAAAATATTAGAAACTTGCATGATGGAGTGGAATTTAGATAAGGTACTGACTATATCAGTAGATAATGCATCAGCAAATAAGGTAGCAATAGAGTACCTTATAGAGAAAATGAGTGGATGGCCTAGGTAGCCCATTTTTGGAGGAAAATATATGCATGTGAGATGCTTGGCTCATATTCTGAACCTAATTGTGAAGTCTGGTCTCCATATAATGAACAAGTCAGTGGCTAGCATTAGAAATGTTGTTAGGTATGTGAGGAGTAGTGGACAAAGGCTTGAAGTATTTAAAGCATGTGTTGAAAAAGAGAAGATACCTTGTAAAAAGGTTTGTGTGTTAGATGTGCCAACAAGGTGGAATTCAACCTACATGATGCTAGATACGGCTTTACAGTTAAAGAAGGCTTTCAACAGAATGGTAGATGAGGAAGATGGAAGATATAGAAGTTATTTTGATGAAGATGAAGAGTTGAATGATGAAGGAGAAGAGGCAGAATCTCAAGTAGTTGTTGCAACACAACAGCAAAAGAAGAGGGTAGGACCTCCAGTTGTATCTAATTGGGAGAAAGCAAGTGTTTTGGTCAAGTATCTGAAAGTTTACTTAGACACAACAGTGGATGTGAGCGCGCAACTGAAGCCTACGGCACACAAAGCTTTTGTGGACATAGCCATAGTCAAAGCAGAGTTAGATGAGATGTTCAATAAACCATTATCTAGTGATGCAAGTGAGACTGATAAGGTGTTGCATGGTATGGCCAACAAAATGAGGGCCAAGTTTAGAAAATACTTTGGATCCGTAGATGACTTCAATCAGCTTTTTTTTATTGCACCTTGTCTTGGATCCGAGGTACAAATTGAAGAATGTTGAACATGTGTGTCATACAATGCTTAACATGAGAAGTGATGCAATAAGGAGAAAAAGTGATGAAGTGAAGCAGCTTTTGCTAGAGTTGTGTGATCTATATGCAACATTAGAAGGTGAAAAGGCTGAATCTAGCCAATCCAGTGCAGCAAAGAGGAAAAGAAGTGTGGGAGAGGGCAGCAGCAACACACCAAAACCAAGTGTGCAGCCATAAGGGGTATTAGGGAAGAGGGCAGCTATGCTTAAGGCGTGGAACAAGCAACTTGAAGCTGAAGGAGTAATTGTTGGAGGAGAGGTTGATAGATACTTGCTTGATCCTATAGAGAAGCCTAAAGATAGGGAGAAGTGGAGTATTTTGGATTGGTGGAGGTGTAATGGTTCACAATATCCCAACTTGCAAGCTATTGCAAGAGATGTTTTAGCTATCCAAGTGTCAACAGTGGCTAGTGAGAGTTCATTCAGTACTGGAAAGAGAGTGATTGATCCACATAGGAGTTCATTAACTCCTAGGACTGTTGAGGCCTTAATCTGCCTCCAAAATTAGCTCAAGTCTGATGCAATTATGGGGTTACAATATATTCCAAGTATTGAGGAAATGGGGTGGTTTGAAGATGTTGAAAAAGGTATCTAACTTCCAGCTGTTTTCATTTTATTGTTCAGCGTTTTAGATTCAAATATGCAACTAACATGAGCTTATATTATGTGCAGAACAAGCAGAAGAAGAGAGAATAAGATTAGAGAAGCTTCAGTTGGCAATTCAAGAAGAGGAGCTAGCCACTCAGCAAAGCCGAAAGGCTGCAAAGGTTTCCAAACCTTCAAAAAGCAGTGATGCTTCAAAAACTTCAAAAGCTTCAAAAGCTTCCAAATTTTCAAAAAGTTCAAAGTTTGGAAAAAGAAACAAATGATCCTAGGTTTGCATTATGTTTAATTGTTTATGTTCAACAGTTCAGTTTTGAGTTTTTATATACTTGTGTCTTGTGTAAGTTATGTTAGAGAGGAAGTAATGTACGGTATGTACTAATGTTACTATTGCAATAGGTTTTGCTGGAGCTGGAGCCTTTGTAATAGTGAAGAGTGGATATTAGAATTTAGAAGTCTAAAAATCAAGCTGCCAACTTGCCAAGTGCTAGCTGATGCTGCTGATCAACTTTGAAGCCCTCTGTCCTCCAGCCCCTCCTATCTATTTAATATTTATCTTGTTGTTATTTGAAACTTGGAAGTTTGGAACTGTGTCATGTTTCCATTGTTTTGCTTGGAGACTTGGAGTTGTGTTTTATTGTTTGCTACTTTGCTTTTGCTGCATTTCTTTCTATTTGACATTTGACAATTGGTAATTTGGTATGTTCACTATGTTGGTTTGAACTTTGAAACATTGCTGCATTGAGTGCATTCATGTTTTGAGACTTTCATGTTGTACTGGACAAAAATCAGAAAATTTTGCACACTGATCATGCTGCACAGGAACCGCAGAACCGCAGAAACCGAACCGGTTCCAAACGGTTTGGTTTGGGTGCGGTTCTTAAGTAAAAAAATTTAAAAACCAAACCGTTTACAGTAAACAAATTTACTGTGCGGTTTTACTGTTTTTTTTACCCAATCCGAACCGTCCCAAGCCTAATTATGATACTTTCAGGGTATTATTTGTATCCAGCCCCCTAACTTATGAGCCTAGTCGAATGTGTAAAGAAATTCGCGTCTTAAAACTCCTAAAATATTTTGCAGATATATATAACATGCATAACCTGCATAAGACTTGACATGTGATCTGATACGCTTACTTTCCCCCTTGATCGACAGAGAATCTAAAGAATTGAAAAGATTTTCCACCAGATAATTGCGAAAGTGAAACTGATACAAGAGAAAATCACATAAACATAACCTAATGAAATGTTTAACCTAGTTACTTTATACATGCACCAGCTAAATATCAATTAGCAAATCCCCTACTTGCAGAGTAGTCTCAAAAGAAAGTGCAGACATTACAATACCCGAAAGATGTTAATCACTAAACCCACATTCACTCAGCCTTTCACAAAATGGGGTGAAAGCAACTTCCCGATCTCCAGAAAGTTGACCTTTTCCTTCCCTTCAAACAACTCCTTCAGCTTGTTATCGCAAATTATCTCCTTCTTGTTGGCAGGATTCTGCAGATTCCCAGCAAACATGGTTACTTAATTACACTCAACCAATTATTGCATGTCAATCACAGCCGGTAGTTAATAACCAGATCAAGAACAATAACAGTTAATTATATGTGATTATTAACAGTTAATTATATATGCTTCAGTAGAGGGCTATCCATGTTAGGGATGCTACCGTGTGCTAATAAGCAAGAAGAGGCAGGGCAAGGAAAACATGAGCAATTTCTACACGACTGGTGACTTTTTAATTTTAAATACAAGTACAAAGTCCAAATTTTATAATATTACAATAGAAGTCACATGGCACAAACTTGGAACCCAGATCTTCAACAAGCTAACAGAAGACTTTCCTCAACTTAGACATTGAAATATCAGATTCCAGGTTTGACATTGAAAGTTTTAAAAGTACAGGGAGCAAAATGAAATGTGGTGACAAACAAATGAAATGTGATGACAAGCAGCAGAGCTCTCCAAAAGTTTGCGTGGTAACTAAACTGATGTAAAAGGTGATGAGAAAGTGCATGTAATAAAACAAAGAAAAGAAAAAAGCACACAACAGATGGACGTTACATTTACGTTGTGTGATTATTCAGGACTTGGTACTTCCATTCCATACTTGTGTCAAAGCAGCAAGAAAACTACAGCTCTTTGGAGAACAAAGAGTAAAAACATATAGAAAATTGGCACTACATGCGGAAGGAACCTCAGATATTGGGATGAGTACTTGACATGACCACAAAACAGTTTAATTCATCAAGAGTGAACACTGTCAAATGACCATAAAATAGAAGTGACCCGTTAAGAAAACTGAGAAGTCAAAAAGCATATGGTCTAAAAAGTTTCTTCAATCAAAATTCAAAAGCAATCTGTTAAGCTCTGACTGATCTTTAATGTGTTGTATATCAAGCACATAACAAAAAGCACTTTGTACACAAACTCAACATCTGAATAGCATGGTTCAAAACCTCTGCATTGAATTAATCTCCCATCAACTCAGGCACAACTAATTTCGAAAACAAGCAACTTAAGAAAATTGATCACAAAAAAGGAAATATCATATCCAGAAACTGAACACCAGCATAACAAGGTCTCAAATCTCTGAATTGAGCAAGCTCATATCAGATCAGGCACAACCAATTTATTTCCGTCTCTGAATTAAGGATTCCCAGATAAAAGTCTAGATATATACCATTGATTGCAACAGAAGTTATAAACAGCACCAGAAAAGGAAATGATTCCTGAACACCAACACCACAGTTTCAAGGTTTCTAAATCTCTACATTGAGCCAAGCTCACAATATATCAGATACAACTAATCCATTTCAGTTCAGGAGAAGAAACAACAGCAACAACAATGGAAAAGATTCCAACAACAAATAATCCGAGATAGAAATGTGGAGATATGCCACTGTTTACAACATGCAACGAATAGTTTCCATTTTTCACATTTTGGGCATAGTTTTCGGTGTTTAGGGTTTAGGATTGAAGTGTTTAGGGCTGGATTTTCCTACTCATTCTTACCGAACCACATACCTCTGCTCAATTAAGCAATCAAAAACAAAAAAACCACATACAAAATCAAAAATACAAAAAAACAAAAAACAAAAAAAAAATCAAAGCCCAGGGATTTAACTCTACATGAACACACACAATCATCACCATAAAAGCAAAGAACGAAGCAAACAAGAGATAGAGATCGAAGACCTGCAGGCTGTTGAGCTTGATGTGGTCCCAGATTTGCTTGACGGCCTCGGCGCGAGAGGACTCAGCGGCGCCGAGAAAGCTGCCGAGAGCTGGAGAGATCGGCCTCGGCTTCATAATGCCGGCGTTCGTGTTCACGTTTCTCTTGGGCTTGATCGCGTCGGCGTCTGTTTTCGGCTTCGGCTTGGCCTTCGCCTTCGCCTTCGATTTCGATTTCGGTGCGGCGGCGGCGGCGACCTTGACGGCGGAGGCTCCGGCAGTGGAGGAGGAGGATTTGGCCGGTGCAAGGAGAGCACGGCAGCCTCTGAAAACCCTAACCGCGGTGGACGACGACATTGCTCTGATTCTTTGCTCTCTCTCGGCTCTTTGGAGTGTAAGTGGGCCCTAATGTTGTGAAGGTGGGGCTTTTATATTCATTTCTTGATTCTTTTGCCTATTTTCAAATTTCTCTCAAAAGCTCGTTTGGGAATTTCCTTTTCTGTTTTATTTTTTTATTTTTGGGATTTTCGAATTTTCCTTTTTCTGTTTTTATTCGTCAAAGAATTTATCTTTTAAAAAAATATATATCTTTCATTTTATTAGTGGAAAAATATATTTTTAATAGAATGTTTTAGCATTTGTTGGCTCGGTTTATTAATTCCTTGTATAGGGGGAAAGAAACTTTGGAAGTCATGAAGGGAATATGTGGTGCAGAACAGGTTGGAATCAAAATGAGATGGTTGATTTGAAGACACGGTTTCTATTAGCAGACAATTTTGAAGGATTGCATCAAATTTGCAAAGAGTTGCAAAAAGTGTCAGAGTCGTGCATCTGTTCAAAAAGTCTCAACCCACCTGTTTATGTCCAAATTAATATTTTACTGGACAGTAAATGTCTATTTGAATATTAATTAAATTCTTTATCTATGTCACACCGGCAAGCCCAAGTTCTTTAGGTTTACAAGTAATGACTCGCCAGTGAGGTCACGCGAGCTGAATTATACAATCCGCCAGCAGAATGGACTTCGCGCGGAATACAGATCTCGAACGCGGAATGACTTCGTGTGTAGGCAAGGCGAAGTGTTACTTCGCGTAAGAGCGGAGCCCTAGACGAGGCGGAGTACATCAAGGCAAGCTGGCGAACTGGCTCGCGTGGGAAACTTCGCGAAGGAGCCACAGGTGGAGTCTGCGTACACCACAGTAATCGTTGAAGACTCTCACCTGTTTTTGACATTCTTTGGGCAAATCCATATGGCCCTTATTAATTAAAAAGCTTTCTTTTGACCCGCGAGATAGTTTGAGTCTGCGGCCCGCACATGTTAGCAATGTCCTTGTAGGATTAGGGTTTTCAGAATCCGACTTGAACTATGATTATCTTTCTTCTGCCGCACGTCGAACTATTATATAAAGGGGCTCAAAACCCTAATCTCTCACACACAACTTTTACAACAATAACTTAGAGACAATCTCTTTACAAACAACACAAACAAACTGCAACTCAGTTACCCTTCGAGCTACTCGAAACCCTAACACTAAGAGCGTCCACGCCTTAGTTCAGAGCCCTCATGGACTCACCCCCTGTTTCGGTGTGATTGTTGAGGGGATGAATCACAGAATACAGGAACACCATCTTCAAGACCCATAACCTGTCAATTATGAATAAAGGGCATCAGAGGGAAGACCGGGTGTTCCGGCCTTCGACCCTCCGATGTCTAAGTCAGCCATATGTGAGTAGAAATGAGGTGTGAATAGGGTGGAGATGGAGTGTCCCCAAATGAGGGGTGGAGATGAGTATTTATAAAGATAGGGTGGATGCATCCTAAAAAATACTATTTTGCCCTTATTAAAGAGTGTATTACCATTATGCCATCAAGGAATAAAGTATGTTTCTTAAGCTTAGTTAAGGCTCAAGCCCATTTTATGCGGCAATATGTGTCTTCTTAGGCGAGTATGACCGATGTTCTACTATGTACTAACACCCTTGATCACCCTGATTCCCTTTGTTGCTCTGCTCGCGTCTTACCGTAAGTATCGAATTGTCTTGTGCTCGTAATTTCTCATTTGAGGTGGCACCTGGAAACCCCCTCCGCCTGATCAAGAACTCAAGATCTCGCATACAACCCTTTCTTCGTCAGCGAGGTGGCACGCCCTCAACATCTCCCCTTTCTTTGCTCACTATTCACCTCTCGCCCTCACGCTGAGGATCTTGGCCTGTAAAGAGTTGCAAAAAGTGTCAGATTCATGCACCTGTTCAAAAAGTCTCAACCGACCTACTCCATCCAACTATCAAACCCTGGCCATTTCAAGACTACGCAATGGATATCATAAGAAGCATCAAACCACCATCTTCGAAACAACACGTCTGGGTTTTAGTCGCCACCGATTATTTCACTAAGTGGGTAGAAGCCAAACCATATGTTAAAATTTCAAGCCAGACATTGATCAACTTTTGTGAAAGAGCACATCTTGCATAGGATCAGGATACCTAAGACCATAACTGTCACACCCCAATTTTTGAATTAAATTTTCAAAAAATTTGGCATGATAACACTTAAAATATTACAATCCCAAACCTGTTCCAACAACAACAACGACAACAACATCCCACAACTAAACTCAATCGTAGAAAAGTAAATATCCTACAACTCATCACTGAGTTAAATATTACATTTCCTTGTTTACATAAACTTGCAATTTCAAGAATATGAAAACCATCTCATGAGTTTAATACTATCTACACAGCTAACAAAACTATACATAGTACAACAAAACCAAAAAGAACTCTGCCACCATGCCCCCGTCTCAACCATGTTGGTCCTCACCTGCAGATCTAACCCCTACACCAAGAATTGGTGCACCAGGATTGTAAACTCAATCCGGTAAGCTAAAAAGCTCGTATGAGTAAACTTAAATAACACAATATTTCTCACATCTAAAAATTTCACAAAAACAATTTATATCAATGAATAAATCCACAATACCAACACTATTTCAAATAACATGTACCCATGGGTCCCAAGTATTGATAAATACCCCTCATGACCTACAACAACAAAATTGTGTACCCATGGGTTCCAGATTCGATAAGGTATCCCCCATAACCTACACCGACAGATGGACTAGAACTCTAATTCCTAACCGTAACCAATCACCCAGCCAAAGGCTTGGAACCTGGTTTCACTGTCCAATATCAAAACACAAAATGATAAATAACATCTTAACCGTAACCAATCACCCAACTAAAGGCTTGGAGCCCGGTTTGGCTATTTATCCAACAATCATCATAACACAACATAATTATCAAAAACACTAGATCCACAAGTATAACATAACAAAATCAATAAGATTATGATCATATGAACTTCCAAAAATACACATACGAAAAACTTGTTTTATCTTACCTATGAGCCGTTGGCGATCAAGCTCATATATTTTTAAAACTAATAATAGCAAAATACTAAATTCACATCATAATCATTATCCTCATCAAATGACATAATTAAACTTGGTTCAAAAGTGAACCTTGGTGAGATTTACTCACCTAAATACTTTTGTTGCGTCTTCACAAAAACACAAGAGCTAAGCTAACCACAACCTCACAAATCACCTAAAATTACACAATTAAATCTTATTAATTTCTCAACAAGGATTAAAGTACCTTTAACCTAAAGGTTGCCCAAAGAAAGGTGATCCTTCCTCCAAGACCTCCCAAGGTCGTCAGACACTCAATAACAAACCATTACTACCTTCAAGAATCAAACTTTTTAAGTTTCCGACCTAATGAACACCATAAACAACTTAGCACCTAAGATACAAAAACCTAACCAACACTTAGCCTTCACACACAAAAAAACAACTACAAGGACTAGCTAACACAGCAGCCAAGGCTCTCACACTGCCCGGACGCGCTCCCACGCGCTGCCGCAGGCGGCAGCGAGTGAGCCTCACGCACCTCCACCAAACTTCAAAATTTGGGGAAACTCACAACACGAAACTTGACGGTCACAACATAAGGAACACTTTTTATACGTGAGATTAAGCTTGGCTCGGCCTTGAACTACTCCAAACAGCCCCCACAATGATTGAGCCTCAAACTGAAATTCAAGGTTCCCAACTCAAAATCCAGTTGTATGACTAGCAATATCATACTTAGAAGGAAAAGGGCTTCATGGGTTACCTCTCACTGCCTACTGTCGTCACCGGAACTTGCAATTTTCGGCCAACTCTACTCCATTTTCTTCCTGCTACCACAACTCAAAGTGAGGCCACCCACTTGCCTAGGAAGCTTTGCACGGAGGAGACAAACCTAACTAGGCTAGCGGCATCGTCGAAAGTCACCGGATTAGGGTTCGGTGAGAGGTCATTGCTGCAATGGCTTTCGAGTCTTGCTGCACCTTGCCCGCCAGTCACCAGCCTCAGGGATCGGCACGGTTGGATTGGTGAGGACGAGACCGAACTATTGGGACCAGTGGCGACCCAAATGGTGGTCAGATGTTTGACTTATTCTCCGGCGAAAACAATGGCTGTGTGCGTCTCGGGGAGGAGGGGAGAGAGAGAAGGAAATGAGTTTCTGAAAATTAGATTTTCAACCCCCATAACTTTTCTATTTAACCCAAAATCCCAAAAGGCCACGAACTTCCGCTGACCATAACTTTCTCATACGACATCCGACTTACGCGTGCTACATGTCTACAAACTCGTATCGCCAAACTCTACAACTTTTGTGAAGAAATTTTTTGCAAATAACTTAGGGAAAATAAAGTCAACTTTTTGGTCTTTTAAAAGACAAAGCACCTAGAAAGAAAACTCCTGAAACTTCGACTTCACTCAACCACAAAGAATTTCCATAAATAATCATTCATTAAATTTGGAAATAATACAAGGAAAATGATATGAAAATTTGGGGTATTACAATAACGGCCAACAAAGGTTCGGTTTTCATGGCTAAAGCGATGCATGATCTCATCGATAGTGTATCAAGATGTTGCATTCGACACCATATTACGCCAAAGCTAACGACAAAGTAGAAACTAGCAATAAAGACATTATAAACATACTGAAGAAGTTGATTCAAGATATTCTCAGGGACTAGCATAATTTGTTATCTGAAACCTTTGGGTCTTTTGGACATCTAAACGTACTGTCAATCTATCATTGGGACAATGGGTTTTGCGTTAATTTAGGGGAATGATGCTATGTTGCCCATTGAGGTGAGATTGAAGTCACTCAGGTTCATAGCTCAAAATGAGATGGCAGTTGAGGAATACACTCAAGCAATGATTCAAGTACTTGAGGATCTCGACCTAGAGCGCATGGACTCTTACAACCGAATGGAAGCCCAAAAGAAAGTAGTTTCCCGTGCCCACAACAAAAGAGTCCGTTCTAAATTGTTTGCTAAGGAGTAGTTAGTTTGGAAAGCCATTCTACCAATTGGAACAAAAGACAAGCGTTTCGGAAAATTGTTACCAAGGTGGGAAGCTCCGTTTGTCATCGATCAAGTGCTAGGAAAAGGCGCATATCAACTAAGGGATCAAGATGGAGAACTACATGTGATGCCCATCAACAGGCAATTCCTCCAGAAATGCTACCGTACTACTTATGAGATGAGGGAGAAGGATGTTTAGGACACTAGCGTTTGGAATTTTGGTGAGGGTGATCTTGTAAGCTTGGCCACATTGGCCGTATCAATGTGGTAAGCTCGGCCATATGGGTCGTGTTAACTTTGTAAAATTGGCTATATTTTCTATAATTTGTGTGTTTCCAATGGAATCACCTTATGATTATTATCTTTCTTTTATGTTGCATGTTTCGTGTCTATTAGCTTGTTCTTTGGCTGAGATTAGTTGAGCATGATGACCGAGATGTATGAATTTGTCCAAGTTGGTTGAAAGTATGATGGCCGAGATGTCACATCCCGACTCTTATTTTTTACCCTATTTACTTGCATGGTGTTAGTAAGAGTTTTTACCATATTTGTTAATGAATTTATATTATCAAAGAACCCTAGAGACGTTTTGAGGGACGATTATTTCGGAGGAATTATTCGTAGGAGAAATATTTGAAGATGGTAAAAATGGGTAAATTTGAGTAAATAAAAAGGTAATTTTTATTAGGGTATTATTTTTTGGGGTGTTATTTTGGAGTTG
Source organism: Fragaria x ananassa (assembly GCA_034370585.1). Lineage (NCBI taxonomy): Eukaryota > Viridiplantae > Streptophyta > Magnoliopsida > Rosales > Rosaceae > Fragaria > Fragaria x ananassa. Next base: position 8,413,849 of record CP139750.1, on the reverse strand, counting down.
GGTTTTTATTGCTATGGGTGAGGAACTGGTTGGGAAAAGCCTAACTCTTTTCTTATCTCTCTTCTCTTTCTTCCCTCCCGACGCGCTCTCTCTCTCTCTATCAGAAGTCTTCCACGTTCGCCCGCAGACTTCCGGCCGAGCTAGGCTGCCACACCGGTCTCAATCGGTTGGCCCTCGTCTCCTCTCCCTTCCTGGACCGGTGGAAGCCTCCCTAGCGCCGCCATGAGAGAGAAATCGCGCCCGGAAGCTCTAACTGCTCCGTGGTATTCCGTCGCCGGAACTCCCTCCTTCGGCCGCCATAGCCGAAGCTGCTTGGCTCAATAGGAAGCTCTCCTCTTGTGTATCAATCCCTCAAAAGGATTCACTCCCTCTTAGTCTAAGTAAGGAGAATCGGGTGTTAGAAATTCTAGGGTTCCATTTTTATGTTTTGGTTCGATTGACCTAGTTAAGCTTAAAATTAGACTTTGTGCTAGTTAAGGAAGTGGTAAAGTGTGTTAAGAGGAAGATTGTGTTAAATTTTGGTAGGCATCGGAGGTCGCCGAAGTAGGCTGTCAGCTACCGCTGATAAATAGTTTTTTCAGGGTGTAAAATTTGTTATGTTGAGGGGAGTATAATGATGTGAAGTTTGGAATTTTTGGAAGAGTTTTAGAGAGGTTTGAGATTTTTCAAAGATTGATGAATTTGGCGGTTATAGGGTAGAATCCGGCTGTTGGATTAATGTTGTTAAAACTGTAGAGAGTTATATTAATGTTGTCGGTGAAGTTCGGGCCGTATCGACTTAAGAATAGAGAAGTTGGGCAAGGATAAGCTTGTTGATCACATTTAATTTTGCCTATTTTTGAATAAGTGATGAATATTAGTTGGGAATTTAATTATGTATTTGAAACAAGACGTGAGGAGGTCCGAGTAGAAGAGATCTCAAATTGACATCAGGCTTAGGCCTAAATTTGTGAGTCGACTTTTGTTTTAAATAATATGCATGTGAATGGTTTATTGTTGATCAATTTCTTTTGGTTGGAGTATATGACGTCATTTTAATTTGACGATTTTATTTATTATTGGAGAATAACCAAAAGTGAGAGTTTCAGTGAATATATATATTCATATGTGGATAATTATGAGGATAGTAAGTATATAAATGCTAGCTAGCCATACGTGTTTTTCCGCCATAATGAGGTAAAATTTCATTATGGTATGACGTGAGCGTAAGACACAAGCGTCGTAGCCATATATGAAAGTAGTAATTCATATAGGGGATATGCACGTATATACACCCGTCTTTTCCGTCATAATGAGGTAAAATTCCATTATGGTGTGACGTGAGAGTTAGACGCAAGCTTTGTAGCCTTGTATGAATTTCTATTTTTTCTTATATTTTCATAAGAATTCATACAAGGAATATGACAGCTGTAAATTCATACATATATATATATATATATATATGAGGTTTTGAAAGCACCGGTGCCCCAACTTTTGTGGCACAGTCAAAGTGGTACCCAGACTTTAAAAACTATCAATGTGGTACCCAAACTTTATTTTTGCTACCAAGGAAAGGCCTGAGGCCAATTTCTGTCACGGTGTCGTCTGTTTGCTGACGTGACCAGCATCGGTTCCACTAAAAAAAGGGTAAAAATGACATTTTACACAGTCTGCACCCAAATCGAATCAAAACTCGACTTCCCCGCTCCACCCTCAATTTCCATTTTTTTCTCTTTGCAACCCCTTTTTCTCGACTTCACAACCCTATCTCTCTCTCGTCCCTCGCCGCCGCATCACCGGCCACTCCCACTTTGTCCAGGACGTCATCCTCTCATCCTATGGCCAATTCGCTCTCTCCGGCTCCTAGGACGGTGAGCTCCCCCTCTGGGACGTCATCCTCTCCACCCGCCGCTTCGTCGGCCACACTAAGGACGTCCTCTTCTTCGCCTACTCTATCGACAACAGTCAGATCGTCTCGGCCTCTCACGATCGTGGAACACCCTCAAGGGCCACAATGGCTATGTGAACACCGTGGCGGTTTCTCCTGATGGTTCCTTGTGCGCCAACGGAGGCAAAGATGGAGTCATTTTGCTGTAGGATTTGGCCGAGGGAAAGAGGCTGTACTCACTTGATGCTGGTGTGATTATTCATGCTCTATGCTTTAGCCCCAACAGGTACTGGCTGTGCATGTCTATTTTACTGATTTTGATTTCTATGATTATCAAGCATTCTTTTATCCAGGTCTGTTTTGATTTGATTTATTTCCTTATCTTATGTTATGTGAGACAGTCCAAATATCCCAACAAAATCGGAATTCAATTGTTCTCAGTCAACCTCAAAAGATTCAATATATTGCTCCAAATCTCTATAAGTCATGTTTGTCCTACTCTTATTACGGAGCAATTCAGCATAGATTAACTTGTACTCACATAATGAGGACAGTTATTACATCACTTCCCTGCATCTTAGTTCTGTTTGTTCCATGCTGAATTCCTCTATGCCAAAACTGGAATATCAGCATCCTTATCACAGTTGCAACACTTTGGTCTGGTATGACATGTCTAAATATTCTGCTAAAGGCTCCTCAAGGGGTGGAAAAAATTGATGTTTTTGTTCTCACATAAATCTTATTGTGTAATACTGAATATGATCTGAAACTTGGAAAATCAAAAACTCAAAGATAGAGGAAGAGAGCATCCTAATTTGCAGAATGGAATGCCGAGAGACTAGCAGTAGGTCATTGCACCATAATATTGACATCTAAGGGGAAAGAATTGAGGGTCTTTCATAGCTGAATAAGAAGAAAAACTGAATAAGCTACCGGATGTAAAATAGGAGATGGTTCATATGTTATAAACTCATATTGTTTTTTTAAATGTGCAGCTCTTCGAAGTGTTGTGCACATTCCGTCGTGAATAAGAGTTACATTTTTATTAGAGAAAGGTTTGACCAGGTTTGTGTTTTAATATTTATCCTACTCTTAGTACTCAGCATAGATTAACTTGTGCTCATATAATAGGCAGAACTACATTGAGGCCAAGGAGGTTATCCTCTGTTCTAGTTCATTTGTGTTTAATATTATGTCCTAACGACAACTGTTTGAGTATGTTTGGGATCAGCTTGTTTGGTGCAGTTTGAGCTTTTGATTCATGGTAAACTTGATTTAGTGTTCAATATATATGAATGGTTTACATTCTTTATGACAATCAAGATACATGTTTGAGTGAGGAATATATATGAATGATTTTAGATCTGTTGAGTTTTTCCTTGGCAGTATTTTTCTGAAAGATTTGGCTTTCTAATATTTTACACTTTACTAGCAATGAGGTTCTACTTAGGTGATATTACGAATTCCAGAACTTCATTTATATCATGCAGCTTCAGAAAATGGACAATTTCCTCTTTACCTTTGAGTCTGTAAATGATCGAGGGGCACCCCAATAAGCTCTGTGATCAAATTTCCGATGTAGTGCTTGAATTTTCTAGAGTATGATATATAATGTATAAGCTTTGTGATCAAATTTTCTATAGTATGATGTATGAAGTATTTCAAATTTTTCAATGGAAATGTTTGTGTGTACTAGATGAAATGTGGTTGTTGAATTATGTTGAAAATGTCTTGTTTGTGTTCCATAGGTCCAAACGGCACCAACCCCACCCAAGGAATCAAAACCTATCAAAGATCAGGTCATAAAGTCTAGAAATGGATGGAAGAAAATGTAGTTGGCAATGGAGGGTAGTTCTGCCGGAAATGAATGCATCAGCCAACCTCAACACAACCTCCTACTCAAAGCAGCTAAAATCAAGGAGCAAGGGGTGCTAAAAAGAGTGAATGTGCTGACTTTTAAATTAGAGAAACATAATGTGTACTTCATCATGTTTTGGAATTAATTTTTTGCAAACAATCTGGTTCCTTAAGTTTTTGGAAACCAATTAAGTTTGAATTCTAATGCATAGTATGTTTCTCATGTTGAACTTATGTTGGTTTTAATGGTTTTAATTCAGTGGTATTGACAGCTTTTTTGGTTCTATGTTTGAAATTCTATGTTACATTTTCAGCTATTGCATAGTATTTATTGTCAGCAGATAAATACAACAGCAATGTCTAAACTTTACTAAACTGATCAATGTGATACCTAAACTTTACTGAATTGATCAATGTGATACCCAAGATAAAAACCCAACATTTAATTTTAAAGATTTTGGAGGAAAAACGGTTCTGGAGAATTAGAAGGTTATTTTTGTCATTGTACCTTTTTTGGTAGGTCTCATGTCGGCTACGTCAGTAAACTAACGACACAGTTACGAAAATTGGCCTCAGGCCTTTCCTTGGTAGCGAAATAGAAATTTGGGTACTACATTGATAGTTTTTAAAATATGGGTACCACTTTGACCGTGCCACAAAAGTTGGGGTACCGGCGGTACATTTTCCCCTATATATATATAATTAAAATTTGTTTAGTCCCTATGGTTTGAAGTTTATATCTGTTTAGTTCTTAAAGTTTCATTTTAATATGAATGATCCTTAAAGTCATGATTTTTCATCCAAATGATCTTTCCGTTAGTTTTCTCCGTTAGACTATGACATGGCCGTTAAAAAATTGTCACGTCAGTGCCTAGTCAGCAGAGAATTATATAAACTGACTCATATACTCTTGTCAGATTTCACTCCCTTTTCGACCCTAATCTCATCACCTCTTCTCATCAGATTCATACTCTCCTTTCGATAAACTCGTCACTTCTTCTCTCTCAAAACCCTCTTTCGAAAACCCATCGCCTCTTCTCTCTCAAAACCCTAAATTCACTTCTCTGAATCTATCTCACATACCCAATTCTCGGTTAAGACGGTAGAAACCCTATGAAGTTTGAAACCATTGAGGGTTGGGTGTTTCAACAATGGAGGTGAAGGACATCGTGGTTTGGGTTCGTCGAGAAGAAGGGCACATGAACGAATGGATTCGACCTTATGGTGAGTTTCGATTCCAAAAATTTATGGGTTTCAAAATTTAGGGTTTTTGGGTTTCAATATCTAGATAATTTGGAATATGTGGAATCTGTTTTTGATGGTTTTGATATCTAGATAATAGATTATGGTGGGCTTATGATTTTTTACGATTTTGAGTTTCTAGGTTTGAATTGGGAGTATATTTGTGGCTTGGTTTTGAGTTTCTGGGTTTGGGAGTATATTTGTGGCTGGGTTTTGTGTTTATAGGTTTGGGAGTATACAACTTTACTTCTACAAGTGTTTATTTGAAAAGTATTTGAATCTTATGGTTGCATTTTGACACGAGTCATTACTGAGCATGGTTTGGCTCACTACTCAGTGTGTTTGTGTTTGCACTGTATTTTAGATTTCTTTTGGGAAGAGTCTGGTTTGTGAGTAAAGTGGTGAGTAGTTGAGACCAGAAACTGCTATCTTTGGAAGTGGTCGAGAGACTAGCAACTTCTTCTGTAAAAAAAAACAAAGAAAGATTAGACATTGAACAAGTTCAAATTATACAATACACTATAATTAGCCTCCAATGATATTGTAGAACAATGCTAAGCATCCCAAAGTTTAATCCAATACCCTTAAGCTACAGCTACGTGCCATACCCTAATACATATCTATTGTATATCTAATGTATTAATACATATGTAATGTATATTTAATTGATTACCACATAATACATATCTAATGTATATCTAATTGAATACCCAATACCCTTAAACTACAGTTACTCCTATACCTTTTTTTGAAGGTTCTACTTGGTTTATGATATCAGTGTTTTTTTGTCTGATTGAGGTAGTGTAGTTTATTTTGTTATTTTGGCATGTACCTCTTTATGGAGGCAATTATATAACCTACCCCTTTTGGCATGTACCATTTACATTTGCAGATCATCCAGACTATTTCACACTTAAGATATTGCATGGAGGGTGCATATCAGGCAACAAATATGTTGGAGGCAAAACAAGCTACTTTGACAACATGGACAAAGATAAGATGCATGTCTTTTGTTGAAATAGATAGTATGCTGCTGGAGATTAATCCAGCATATGCTCACTAACAGATGAATTATTTGTATAGAGTTGGTGATGGAAGAGGGTGTTTAATGAAGTTGGAGTCTAATTGGGATGTTTTCGTGATGTGTACCCCTGTACCTCTTGTGAGATTGATATTTCTCTACCTCGACCACAAGGAACCAGAAGATGATGACTTCTTCATAAATGAAGACTTGTTTGTCATGCAACCAAGCAATGTTTTGATAGAAGAGATAGAAGAGGCTAGACCTAGCAAGGGAGTAGTGATAAAAGAACCTTTAGAGGGTGTGCCTACTCAAAGTAGCATTGCTGGTGGGAAAAATAATAAGGAAAAAGGAAAGCAAAAACAACTTGAGGTTCCTAAGGTCATGAAGTCACGTAAAAAGGTAGTTCAGCTTGGTAGGGAAGGTTCAAATGATGTTGGGCAGTCATCTAGTGCTTTTGGGTCAAGTGATGTGGAGCAGGGTAATTTGTTGCAGAATGTGGTTGGGAATCTGCAAGACTTTGATAATTTTGATTCTTTGGATTTTCTACAGTCCTATGGTGGTCAGAAGCAAGGAAATTTGGGTTATGAAGATCAAGAAGGTTATGATGATCAACCTTCAGATAGTGATGATTCTGATTACGAGTCTCTACTAGAGGATGAGGACTATGACAAGTATGGAGATGATGAGGATGATTATATTGTTGAAGAAATTGTGGATGAAGAACAGCAACAAAAAATCTCATTTTTCAATGGTTATGATGGATCAATAAATGGAGAAAATATGTTGCAAGGACGTAAAGAATTTATTGACAATGAGGATATGTTTGGAGGAGCATATGTTTCATCTATCCTATTAACAGTATAGACATGTGGTCAAGGTGTGAGAGGCCAGCAATCTTACCTCCTTCATATTCAAGAATGCCTGGTAGGCCGAAGTCAACAAAAAGGAAAAAGGATCAATCTGCAAAGTTTAAGGATGCTTCTGAAAATATGGAGAGTAAGTTGGGAAGGCAGCAGAGATCCCTCAAATGTGGCATTTGTGGTATAGTAGGACATAAGAAGATGACATGCCATAGGCATTTGCCTCCAAAGGAGAACAAGAAGAGGAAGGCCAGCAATGAAGGGCATCAAGTTTCTGATCAGGGTATTGGAGTTTTCTAATCATCTTAGAGTACTCTTGTTTTACTAATTTTTATGGTTATTTGTGTCACTTATTGTGTACAACATTATTGCAGCCGAAGAAACCAAAGCCACCTCCTATGACTCTGAATGAAATGAGGGCAAAAGCAAGGAAGAATGCCAAGAACCAAATGGTAACAATTCAGCTATATTGCATCCATTAAAATGATTCTAACGTATTTTCTTTCTACTGTATAAGCTCTTTACATTCATGTGTTTTTGTTGGCTTAGGAAAAATATGTTGCTGCCAAAGTTGCAAAGCTGGCAGCAACCAAGTCATCCTCATCCATAGTAAGACCTTCAAAAGTTGGAGGAAGACCAGTCCAAAGCGCAACTGCCCCAACTGTAAGGCTAACCCAAAACACAGTTGCCCCGACTTCAAAGCCAGGACAAAGCTCAGCTGCCCTAAATTCAATGCCAAGGCAAAGTGCATCTACAACTTCAACAAGAGCATCTCAAAGAATTAGAAATAGGTTAGTTGAAAGAGATGAGTAGTGCTAAACTCTAGCATAGGCAGAATATTAGACATTCTATTTTTGTGCAACTAAGTGCGATGTAATTTAGTTGCTAGCTCTAATCTTTTGTTAGGATGATTAGAGCTAAATTCCGTACATACTACAATAGTTTATGATGGATGTAATGTGGCTTTTGTGGTCATTTTTGTTAAGCTACAGTATGTCAAATATATTTCTGCCTATTATGACTGAACGTTGTTAGAGTTCTAAATTAATGGAGATCTACCTATTATTGTTGGTTGTTGTTGGTTGTTGTTACAGATTTGGAAAGTGTTGGTTGTTATTATGGTTGCAGGTACATGTTTTGGTATAGGTTTTGGACTTTTGGTATTAAGTTTTGCAGGTTTTGCTTAGTACATGTTCTGGTATTAGATTTTGTAGGTTTTGCTTTAGATTATGATTGATGTTATTTTGCAGATCAGCTTTTGGGGTATTTGCTGGTTTTGAGCTTAGGGGGATGATGTGTGTAGCACTTCATTTGGTGGTTTTGAATTTAGGGCAACTGAGTTTTCTGTGTTGCAGGGGTAATATAGGATAGTTAAAAAAATTCGAGCTGACTAGGTACTGACGTGGTAATTTTTTAACGGCATTGTCATCAGCCTAAAGGAGAAAACTAACAGAAAGATTATTTGGATGAAAAATCATAACTTTAAGGACTAAACAGATTAAAATGAAACTTTAAAGACTAAACATATGTTGAGTTTAAACCACATGGACTATACAGTATATATATATATATATATATATATATATATATATAGTTTAGCCTGAGAGGCTCTATTTTATAAAATTTTGGATGTATTTGCCAATTTATGAGTTAAAAACTTTTGAGCTTGTCGCATGCAGCATATTTTCTCTATAGAAATTAAATCGGGAAAACATAAATAAATTTTATTTGTTTATTTTTGTTAAATTTATTTTTATCCACTCACTCTAACGTTTTCGAATGTTTTCCCTGGGCCTTTTGGTTTTAAATACCCAGTTTGCAGGTTAGTATAATTGAGGTCGAGCGTACATGGAGTCGAGGCATAGTCTATCTTATAGCTTTCGCTTATATATATATGTATGTGTGTGTGTGTATTTATCTTCCCTTCACTATTAGAATTGCTCTGAACCTATGAATTGTTTGTTATGAGATTTTTTTTAGATTAGTAAATATAAATTGGGAGATGTTGTGATTTGTGGGGAGTACGAAGGCTCCAGGAGTTTATAAGGTTGGAGTTGGAACTTTTAGAAGTGTTTGCAGGTGTTTTATTTAGGAAGTGTTGTCCATTTTCAAGGGAGGCACTACCAGAACAAGCACTTTAGCCGACGAAAAAATTTTGTCGGCCTGTTAAAAAAATTCGTCGGCTAAGACTTTAGCCGACGAGCCTTCGTCGGCTATAGTGTGGTCGGGAAAAGGCCGTCTGTGATGACTTTAGCCGACGAAATTTTTTTTTTCGTCGGCTATAGTTCCACTTTAGCCGACGAAAAAAATGTCGTCGGCAATAGTCCCAGGCTTTAGCCGACGAAGTATTCGTCGGCTAAAGTGCTTAATAAATAATAAAAAATAACTATAGCCGACGAAATATTTTATATTTCATCGGCTAAACCTTATAAAAAAAATTAAAAAATTAATATAGCCGACGAAATATTTTATATTTCGTCGGCTAAACCTTATAAAAAAATTAAAAAATAACTATAGCCGACAAAATATTAGGTTATTCGTCGGCTAAACAATATAAAAAAAATTAAAAAATTACTATAGTCGACGAAACATGAGGTTATTCGTCGGCTAAACAATATAAAAAATTAAAAAATTACTATAGCCGACGAAACATGAGGTTATTCGTCGGCTAAACAATATAAAAAAATTAAAAAAATTAAAAAAATTAAAAAAATATTATAGCCGACGAAACATTAGGTTATTCGTCGGCTAAACCTTATTTAAAAAAATTAAAAAACACTATAGCCGACGAATATAGTGTTTGAATATCGTCGGCTAAAGTTTCTATTTGTAATTTTTTATAGGGCTCGGCAAGGGGCTCGGCAGGGCTCGGCAGGGGGCTCGGCAAGGCTCGGCATGGCTCGACAGGGCTCGGCAGGGGGCTCGGCAAGGGGCGCTCGGTAGGGGGCTCGACAGGGGGCTAAACTCTTCCTGTCATCTTCGCCTATATAAAGAACTTTAGCCGACGAAATTCTTTATTTTCGTCGGCTAAACTCTTTTGAAAATTTTGGTTGACCGCCAAAAAATTTTGGTTTAAAATTTTGAAATTTTTCGACTTTAGCCGACGACTTTTCATATATTTTCGTCGGCTAAAGTCCTTTGAAAATTTTGGTTGACCGCCAAAAAATTTAGGGTTTAGCCGACGAATACGTTAGGGTATTCGTCGACTATAGTATGTAATTAAAAAATTAAAAAATAACTATAGCCGACGAAATATTAGGTTATTCGTCGGCTATAGTATGTAATTAAAAAAATTAAAAAATAACTATAGCCGACGACTTTTCATATATTTTCGTCGGCTAAAGTCTATAAATTCACGAAAACACTCATATCTCCCCCTATATTACGTAGTTTGGTCAAATCTTCCACACGAAAAACTCTCACGTTGATGAGATGCAAGCACCTATATAAAATTTTTGAAACATTTACCTTCCGACGATAGGGCTCCCCATAAGAAATAATAACGGTAAATAGGGTTGACCGCTACTATCGCCTCTGAGACTTTACCCGATTTACGTGATTTTTGAACCATAGCCGTATTTCACCATTTTGAACACATCTTATTTCACAAGATTTTTAATAATTTTGCTTCCTATGTAGAGTTGGTTCACAAAGTTGTATAACCTACTAAACAAGTTATACAACATTAGTAGACATGTTGTGATTCCGATGACTAAAATTCACAAACCAAAATTTGACCGTCAGATATGATCATTATGATGAAATATGTCTATGGTAAAAAATTCAACTGGATCCGACAACATTAAGGGCTCGATCGAAACGGTCAACCATAATCCATTGTCACTTATCACACGAAAATGCTCATATCTCTCTCTATATTACGTAGTTTGGTCAAACCTTCCACACAAAAAACTCTCACGTAGATGAGATGCAACTGCACATATAAAAATTTTGAGACATTTACCTTCCGACGATAGGGCTCCCCATAAACCCGAATAACGGAAAATAGTAAACACATTGTGATTCCGATGACTAAAATTCACAAACCAAAATTCGACCGTCAGATATGATCATTATGATGAAATATGTCTATGATAAAAAATTCAACTAGATTCGACAAAGTTAAGGGCTCGATCGAAACGGTCAACTCTAATTGAAAAATAAGAAAACTGCATTTTGAAGCCCTAAACGGACTCGGATGGCCAAAAAAGCCTATTTGTCAAGGAAAATCCTTGAGTTTGACTCGTAGTGCCGTTATTCTTTCGGAAAAGTATCACAATAGTCAATCAGACACCAAACGCCAAATCTGCAGCAAAGTGAATAATAAGGGTAAGTCAACTATCGGCACCGAGAATTTACCGGAATACCGTCATTTTTCAACCGTAGACGTATTTCACCATTCTGGTCATATCTTATTTCATGACTTTTTTGCGTTTGAAGGTTCTACGTATAGTTTTTTTTTCAGATGAGTTGTTGTCTACATCTGTAAATATAAGACACTTTAGCCGACAAAATTATATTTTTCATCGGCTAAACTTTTAAAAATTTCGTCGGCTAAACTTTTGAAAATTTCATCGGCTAAACTTTTGAAAATTTCGTCGGCTAAAGTTCACAGACTATAGCCGACGAGAAAAATTATTTAGCCGACGAAATATTAATTTTTTCGGCTAAAGTTTACCATAGCCGACGAAGGAAAATTTTGTCGGCTAAAGTGGACTTCAGCCGACGAAAAAAAAAATTCGTCGGCCTGGTTTTTTTTTTTTCGTTGGCTAAAGCCTTTCTTCTGGTAGTGAGATTATGCTGAGTTTTTGGTAAATTTTCTTTGGAGGTGGACCCTGCATGATTTACTTCGGGTTTCAGAGTGAAATTTGAGGTGGGTCCTGACACGAGATATATGGGTTCAGTCGAGTTGGTTAAGTGTGATGGCTGAGATGTATGAGTTCTGTCATATAATCTATAATTTGTGTATTTCCAATGGAATCATCTTATGATTTTTATTTTTCCTTTATATTGCATGTTTCATGTCTATTAGATTGTTCTTTAGCCGATATGTATGAGTTCGACCGAGTTTGGTCGAGCATGATGACCGAGATGTATGAATTCGGCCGAGTTGGTTGAAAATGTGATGACCGAGATGTATGAGATCGACCGAGTTGGTTGAAAGTGTGGTTGCCGAGACGTATGAGTTCAGCGAGTGTCTTAAGCGTGATGACTGAGATGTATGAGTTCGGCCGAGTTAGTTGAGAGTGTGATGGCCGAGATATATGGGTTCGGTCAAGTTGATTGAGCGTGATGGCCGAGATGTATGAGTTTGGTCATATTATCTATAATTTGTGTGTTTCTAATGAAATCACCTTATGATTTTTATCTTTCCTTTATGTTTCATGTTTCGTGTCTGTTAGCTTGTTTTTTGTTTGAGATGTATGAGTTTGGCCGAGTAAGGTTGAGTGTGGTGGCCAAGATTGTAATACTCTAGATTTTCATATAAATTTTCTTGTATTATTTCCGGATTTAGTGAAAGATTATTTATGGAAATTCTTATTTGATTGTGAGAAGTTGAAGTTTCAGGAGTTTTCTTTCTAGGTGTTTTGTCTTTTAAAAAACCAAAAAGTTGACTTTATTTTTAGTAAGTTATTAGCAAAAACTTCCTTCATGAAAGTTGTAGAGTTTGGTGATACTAGTTCGTAGACACATGACACGCGTAAATAATATGTCGTATGAAAAAGTTATGGTCAGAGGAAGTTGTTTCCCGGTTTGGAAAGTGTATAAGTAGAATAATGTGGGGGAGTTATTTTTTGGAAACCTAAATTTAGTTTTATTTTCTCTCTCCTCCCTCTCCCGACGCACCCGAGCTCTCTCTCTCTTCTTCTGCCGAGTTCTCCCTCATCCGGCCACCAAATTGGACGCCACAGGTCTCATTCGACTCTCACAGTTGTCCTCTCCATTTCTGGAGTAGTCCCGCTCGCCGTCGCTCCGCCTAGAAGCCGCCACGAAACGGTGGAGCTGTCGCGGTATCGCCGGTAAACAGGCGATTTCAACGGCTTTTTCGGTGAGAGTTAGGTGAGTCTTGCTCCTCTCCTCCCTCTAGTGATGTTTATATGTCTTTGGTGACCTAAAAATCAAGTTTGGGTGTTGGATTTGTAGGTTTGATTTTTGGCTACGGGTTGGCGTTTCGAGGTGTTTTCCAACCATTTTCGGCCGAACTGGTTGAACCTCCAGGTATCAAAGTTACTCATCATGCTTTATCTACAAGTTTCATGTTGAGAGTTTCCCCAAATTTTGAGGTTGGTGGTGGCGCGTGGGGCTCACTTGCCGCCGCTTGTGGCTGCGCGTGGGAGCGCGTCCTTGCAGGGTGAGAGCCTTGGTTGCTGTGTTAGCTAGTCCTGGTAACTGCTAGTGTGTTGTTTGAGTGTGAAGGCTAAGTGTTGATTAGGTTTTTGCATCTTAGGTGCTAAGTTGTGCTTGGTGTTTGTTAGGTCAAAAACTTAGAAAGTTTGATCTTGGAGGTACTATGGTTATTGTTGAGTGTCCAATGACCTTCGGAGGTTCTTTAAGTTAATGGTACTTTGATCCTTGTTGTTATTTTTACTAAGGTTTTTAATTGTGTAATTTTAGGTGTTTTGTGGTTTTGTGATTGGCTTACTCTCGTTGTGTCGTGGGGTTGCAGCGGGTATTCTAGGTAAGTAAATCTCACCAAGGTTCATTTTTGAACCAAATTTTATTATGGTCACTTGATGTTGATGTGGAATTTATAATATGCTATTATTTACTTTTAAAAATATATGAGCTTGATCATCACTACCAGAAAATGGGTCTTGGGCGACGAAACAAAAAAAACCGGGCGACGATTTTTTTTTTCGTCGCCTAAGAGGGAACTTAGGCGACGATTTTTTTTTTCGTCGCCCAAGGGAAAAAAATCGTCGCCTAAAGTCCAACTTTAGACGACGAAAATAAAATCGTCGCCTAAGAATAAATTTCGTCGGCTAAGAGAGAAACTAGGGCGACGAAACAATATTTCGTCGCCTAAGATATTTATTTCGTCGCCTAAGTTTTTTATCCTTAGGCGACGAAACTGAGATATTTCGTCGCCCAAGATTTTTCATTCTTAGGCGACGAAACTCAAATATTTCGTCGCCCAAGATTCTTCTATATATTGTGAGGCGGGATAGAAGAATGAGAACTTTGAAAATTTTAAACATAAATTTCTCTGGTTCTTCAAATCGTTCGGTGTTGTGGAAATTTGTCCATACATAGTTTGTGGAGCTACTCCCAGGTACGTACATATATATGCATATATATGCACATATATATATGTGCATATATATATATATTGATTTTCAGTTTTATTTGAGTTGAATTAATGATATATATATATATATGCATAGAGTTTGTTCCAAGCTGAGTAAGGGGCCGTTTTGTCATAGATATGGTTCACAGGTTTGTTTAACTGGATCTCAAGATCACAAACTGACCACTCTTCTCGGTGAAGGGGTCGATAGGGGTTCGCCTCCGTGATCACAAACGAGTCCTGCCTGGTTCCTGTAGGGGGTTCGCCCTCCGTGACATTGACACTTGCCTTCTGAAACCACGGAATCCGCTCGAACTAGATATATATAATTAATAATTAGTATGTTGTATTACATTAATATATATATATATATATAAAAGATATGTTCATTAAATATTGATATATATATATATATGTGTTATTTTCAGGATATGGATAAGAGTTGGATTTCTCTTCCAAGATATCACAGAAAATATGCTGAAGGAGTTTGGGATTTTATGCAATATGCGCAGGGCAATGCTGACGGGAGTGGCATGTTCTATTGCCCGTGCAAGATGTGTAAGTGTCGCAGTGATATGCATCGATTTCCGTTGGGGACAGTATGGGACCACCTGAAGAGTAACGGATTCTGGGAACGTTACACATGTTGGATATATCACGGTGAAACCTCATCACGCCCGCATGATCATGGACAGTTTGATGAGACGGGCAGTACATCCAACGATCCAACAACGACCTTCATCAACGACATGTTTCCTCATGACAGCGGTGTATGCCCTGAACGACAGCACATTCCTCAGGCGCCGATGCAGGCCGTCCCTAGAGGTGTCAACACTGCCGGTATAGCCAAGTACAACAGACTTATTGCTTTCCAACAGACCCCTCTGTGCCCAGGTCATGAGAAGACCGTTCTTCAGTGTGTGATGGAGGTGATGCATATCAAGGTTGACACAAAATCGACCGTGACTGCTGTTGATAGGTATCTACAGTACGCTGCTTCGCTCCTGCCCGACGGTCATCGTCATCCCACCACGCATCATAAGGTCCGTCGTATCTTGAGAGATCTCGGGCTTTCCTACATCAAGATCCATGCATGCAGATATGACTGCGTTCTATTCTGGGGTAAAGATGCAGACGGTAATGACCTTGAAGGCCTTCATCGTTGTCCGGTATGTGGGACTGACAGGTATAAGCGGACTCCCGCAGGCAACAGGAAACCTGTTAAGGTACTTCGCTATTTCCCGTTGAGGGATAGGCTGGAGCGGTTGTATATGTCTTCAAAGACGGCCGAAGCTATGAGATGGCACGCTGTGAGGGAGGTGCATGACGAAGACCTCATGGTACACCCTGCTGACGGGGAGGCGTGGAAGCATATAGACAGGGAGTTTCCTCATTTTGCTTCAGAGGTGAGGAATGTGAGGCTCGGGCTGTCATCCGACGGGTTCAACCCTTTTGGGACCATGAGTCTTTCGTACAGTATATGGCCGGTCATTTTGGTGCCTTACAACCTTCCTCCATGGATGTGCATGAAGAAGGAATACAACATGTTGACCTTGTTGATTCCGGGGCCCGGTTATCCAGGTATCTACTTTCCCTTCATATTGTATATATTGCTGTTGGTTCAACACCTCTCCATTTATTGTTTTTGTTCTATATTGTTGGTCATATATAGTCGTTATCTGAATTTGTTGTGGTTGTTGTTGTTATCCAGGGAAGTGTCTCGATGTGTATATGAGACCGCTGATTGAAGAGTGTAAATTGCTTTGGGAGGTTGGTCATCCCACTTATGACTCCCACAAAAAGGAGATGTTCCAGATGCATGCCATGATTGTTGGTACCATCAGTGATTTTCCTGCACGTGGGATGTTGTCCGGCAACGTTGTTAGGGGATACAAGGCTTGTCCTGAGTGCCTTAGCTCCCAGGGGTGCAGTAATCATTGCAACAAGATAGTCCGGATGGGTCACCGTGCTTACCTACCACATGATCACCCCTGGCGGATAGATACCGGGGCATTTGATGGGACCGAAGAGAGAGGTGTGGAGCCGCATAGATGGTCGGGGGAAGAGATTTTAGCAGTGCTGGATGAGTATGATTTTGGGCAGCTCAGCAATCATCCCGATATTGTGGCCAGAATACCTGAAAGACCAGACAGGTACAAATTCTGGACACATAAGAGCATATTTTGGGAACTCCCGTACTGGAGTACGCTGTTGATCAGGCACTACCTAGATGTGATGCACATAGAGAAGAATGTCTGCGACAGTGTGGTAGGTACAGTGCTCAACTTGGAGGGGAAGACGAAAGACGGTCCTAAGGCACGCGTTGATCTTAAGAAAATGGGAATCAGAAAACATCTTTGGCTGAAAGAGGGGAAGAAAAAGATGCCTTGGGCTCCTTACACCGTGAAGCCTGATCAGAAGACCCAGATCTTCAGGTGGATGAGTTGTGTGACGTATCCCTCAGGCGTTGCAGGAAATATAGCCCGGTGTGTGAACTTGCGGGAGAATAAGATATACGGCTTGAAGAGTCATGACTGTCATATTCTGCTACAACGTCTCTTCCCTGTTTTCATTCGACCGTTCCTTCACCGTCAGGTAAATTTGTGGTTAAAATTACGGTTAACCTGTCGTAAATGGATTTTATATTAAATTTGTGATGTGTGGTTGGCCAGGTTGTGGAGCCGTTAGTAGCGCTGTCAAGATTCTTCATGAAGTTATGCACAAGGGAAGTGAGAAAATCCGATCTCCGGGAAATGCAGGCAGACATCATATACATCATGTGTAAATTCGAGAGGATTTTTCCGCCAAATTTTTTCGATATAATGCCTCACCTGATGATCCATCTTCCCCAGCAATTGTTGCTTACCGGTCCAGTACACTTCACTTGGATGTATCCCATAGAAAGGTATGTTTTATTCACTTACATCTCCAGAATACATATATGTACGTACATGTTCAATAACCATAACGTATAGTTTGCAATCTTATATTTACAGGCAACTTGGTGAGTACAAAGATTATGTCACTAATAAATCCGCGCCTGAAGGATGTATAGCTGAAGCATATATTGCGCATGAATGCGTCACCTACATGAAGTTGTATTTAGGAGCGTCGTTGGGAGCTCCGCAAGCCATGGAGGAACATGCGCCGCGGTTCAATCTCTCTATAGTTTCCAGTGATGTCGAAGTTGGTGGAGCACGACTGTCCGCCGAGTATGCATTGTCGGATGAAGAGATAGCCATAGCGCACTGGTGGGTACTAATCAATTGTGAAGAAGTTAAATATTGGAAAGAATTGCACCTAAATTTTCCGGAAGTTGATGGTGATCTCGAGTACCACAACATGACGTTCGCAAATTATTTTCGCACCTGGGTACGTAATTTAATCTTCCCTGTTATATATATATATATATATGTAATTATTTTCTATTGCATACATTTTCGGATATTTACAGTTCAATATCCGTTACAGATGGACATGGTAAAATCTGATGATAATCCAAACTGGTCGCACGAACTATTACTTCTTGCGATGCAACCGCAACGGGCTAGAGTTTATCCCACTTGCACAGTGAATGGCGTGAAATTTGTATCTGAAGAGAGAGACAGCAGACGAAGAACACAGAATTCTGGGGTGATGGCGAAAGGTCATGGCCTTGACTATTACGGTGTTCTCCATTCAGTGGTCGAACTGGTTTATGCGGAAGGCATGAAAGTGCATCTGTTCAAGTGTAGATGGTTTGATACAGGCGCACAGAGCATGAAGATGGATCAGTACGGCAATTTATCGGTCAACACTGCTACAAGCGCCTACGAAGATGACCCGTTTGTTTTTGCGACATCGGTAAAACAAGTGTTTTATCTTGATGACCTCGCCAGGGGTGACGCGTGGAAAATAGCGAACATTGTGCATCCTCGAAACATTTACCGGGCGGCTACACTTGGAGTGACCATTCCAGGGCCAGAGGCTGATGCGTACCAGGAGCCGAACGCATTAGGTATTCATGATGTAGCTACTGTTCGTCAAAATAATGTTAAACATGGTCGAGTGCTCAGAATTCGTGACGAAGATTCAACCTTTATTGATGTTGATCCAAATGAAGAAACAGACGACGACTCTGACGACGAATTAAGGCATAGATTACCAGATATTAATTCCGATACCGAAGAAGACTCATCGGATGACTCAGATTACGAGCCTTAGCTTAGTTATAATTGAGCCTTAGCTTTGTAATTGTTTGTATACTAAAAGAATATGTTTGTACTAAAATAAATAAAGCACATTTAAATTTCATTGTAAAGAAATTTTTATTTTTACTCTTGGGCGACGATTTTAACAAATATCGTCGCCCAAGTATAATCTTGGCCGACGAATTAGCCTAATTTCGTCGGCCAAGAGTAATCCGAATAATTAAAATAAAATAAAGAACATTTAAATTTCATTATATTAAATTTTTATTTTTACTCTTGGGCGACGATTTTAACAAACATCGTCGCCCAAGTATAATCTTGGCCGACGAATTAGCCTAATTTCGTCGGCCAAGAGTAATCCGAATAATTAAAATAAAATAAAGAACATTTAAATTTCATTATATTAAATTTTTATTTTTACTCTTGGGCGACGATTTTAACAAATATCGTCGCCCAAGTATAATCTTGGCCGACGAATTAGCCTAATTTCGTCGGCCAAGAGTAATCCGAATAATTAAAATAAAATAAAGCACATTTAAATTTCATTATATTAAATTTTTATTTTTACTCTTGGGCGACGATTTTAACAAATATCGTCGCCCAAGTATAATCTTGGCCGACGAATTAGGCTAATTTCGTCGGCCAAGATTAATCCGAATAATTAAAATAAAATAAAACACATCTAAATTTCATTTGAATAATTAAAATAAATATCCCGGTTCTTTATTTTTTACCAAATTTTTATAGCCCCGTAAGAGTCTCGTCGATTGGAAACTATTCTCAGTTGAAGGTCCGGCCAGATTACGTGATTTGGAGGGTCGAATAGCCGTTTCCGTCCGTTTAGGGGTTTGACCGCGCCGATTGACCGGACGGATCGAGCCCTTATCTTTGTCAGATCGAGCTGAATTTTTTTCCACCTATGTAATTCGTTATGCTGGTCAAATCTGACGGTCGGTTTTCAGTTCCTCTTCTCCGATCAATAAACTCACGTTATATGTACTAATGTTGTATAACTTTTTTATATAAGTGTTTAGTTTAAGTGTCGTTTTGAAGACAACGTATACGTAGAGGCCTCAAACGTAAAAAAGTCGTGAAATAAGATATGACCAGAACGGTGAAATACGTCAACCCGTGAAAAATGAAGATATTACGGTAAAGTTTCGGTGCCGGTTGTTCCAGTCGCACGAAACACATTTATTTCTGCCTAGTGGTAGCCCTATCCCGGTTCTTTATTTTTTACCAAATTTTTATAGCCCCGTAAGAGTCTCGTCGATTGGAAACTATTCTCAGTTGAAGGTCCGGCCAGATTAAGTGATTTGGAGGGTCAAATAGTCTGAATTTTATGATATAACTCTTGGGCGACGAAATTTATAATGAAGAATCTCGTCGCCCAAGTATACTATCTTGGCCGACGATTTTCTTCATCTTGGGCGACGATATTTATAGTGAAGAATGTCGTCGCCCAAGTAGACTCTTGGCCGACGATTTTAAAAAAAAAGCGGGCGACGATTTCGAAATCGTCGGCCAAGATACTCTTGGCCGACGATTTTTAAAAAAGGCGGGCGACGATTTTTACAAAATCGTCGCCCAAGAACGCCACTATAAAAGGCAAAAATTTGGAAACCCTAACCATTTCTTCAGCCGCCAAGCATATTCTCTCCCTCTCTCCGAAAATCCTCTCTCTGCCCTCTCTCTCTCCCTCTCTCCGACCCCGACCCCGACCCCAATTCCAATTCCCGACCCCGACGTCGACCCACAATTTAAGGTATAACCCTAAAACCCTAAATTGGTTTTAATTGTTTTTGTTGTTATAATAATTGTAAATTGTTGTTGTTGTTGTTGTTGTTGTTGTTGTGATAATTGTAAATTGTAAATTGTTGTTGTTGTTGTTGTGATAATTGTAAATTGTTGTTGTTTTGATAATTGTAAATTGTGATGTACGGTTTAGGGTTTACGGTTTACGGTTTAGGGTATACGGTTTAGGATTGTAAATGATTAAATAATTTAGGGTTTATTTAGGGTTTAGAGTTTACGGTTTAGGGTTTATTTAGGGTTTAGGGTTTGTAAGAAATAATGGAATATTTTTGAGTAAGGATGTAAATATTCGTAAATTAATTTTTGTGATATAATAATCCCTTATTAATGTAAATAATTTGTTATGTGAATAAAAAAAATAATAAATCCTATAATAATTATTAAATTTTATTTGTGCTATTATTGTTGATAAATTTTTTGAAGTTTATCGAGCCTTTATTTTTGTGAACTTAATTATAAGACGGTAAAATATTTTTAATAAATTTATGGTTATTTTAAACAGGATGGCCAAGAGAAGAACTTCTGGACAAGACGGCTCGGACGGTACCTCAAACAACCCGTCGGAATCACCGTCGATCGGGTTTCCATGGCAGTTGACGTCCCGATATGCGGCGCTTAGGGGTGGCGCGAGCGGCTCGGGTTCTGCTGGGCAGTCGGGTTCCGCAGCGACGGCTCCTCGTCATCCAGAGATACTTCGCCGGTCGCGATCCCGTAGTGACGCCCCCACACAGTCGTCCCCGACCGACGGTGATGGCGGGTCATCCGGGGTCCCTATGGTGCCGTCCGGCCTATTCCTTCCTCCGACGATACCGGCGATACCTCGCGTCGATGAGGAGGGTCGACCGATTCGGGAGCAGCTCCCGCATGTGGCACCGCACGAGGCCTATATCTACCGGGAGTTTCCCACGCCTCTTCATCCCGTGAGGGTCTCCGAGCAGGCGGACATAGACGAATCCGTCGGCTCAGCCTCATCCTCAGGTAATTTATTATTACTTTTTTTTCGATTTACAATTTTTTTTTGTAAAAATGTATTATTAATATTAAATTTGATTCACAATGTCACAGCCGCCGGAACGAGAAGGCGGAACAGGAGAGGCACCGTCAGCAACAAGGGACTCGATAGGGCGGTCGAGTCCGCTGGACGGATCGCCATCCCGTTTTCCAACGGGAAACCGGTGGACGCCGCGTTGGGAAACCGGTACACGCGCGCCGCGGGAGGCACCATCCGCTCCAGACTCCCTATGTTGTGGGGAGTCTGGAGCCAGGTTCCTGATGGAGTGAAGGAGATGCTCCATCAGTCGATGTCGGTGAGTTTACTCAATAAATTACCTTTTTTTTAACTAATAAATTATTTCATTATCGAAAAAAATACTAACAAGTGGTAATGCAGCAATGGTTTGTGGTTCCCGAGGAGGGACGTGACTGGGCGGACAAGACCCATAGGGAGAGGTACCTCTAGCTATTTAATAATTTTTTAAATTTTATTATTTTAATAAAATTATTAATATTTTTTTTGTATATGTAGGTTCAAGGAGTGGAAGCACGACCTCCGGGAACACTGGAAGAAGTACGGGAGCGACCGTTCGGGTACCCCGAAGGAGTTCGAGTATCGGGAGTACGAGTGGCGGTGGCTTCTTGTCACGCAGTTCAACGACCCTCACAAACAGGTAATTCGTAAACAAATTTGAATATTTAATTAGTGAATTAATTATAATTGTATGTTTTTAAATATTTACTAACGATAATTTTTTTTTAAAAAAGCATCTCGCCCGGGTGAACGCTGAGAACCGGCAACAGAACACAACCAACCATCGTGCCGGTTCGAGGCCGTTTTCGGCCATCATGGACGACGTGCGGCGAGAGCGGCCAGAGGAGAACCCCTATGTGGGGACCTTTCAGAGGGCATATCCTCATTCTGAGGAGGATCTTGTAAGTTCCTTATATTTACTAATTTTTAATTTTAATTACATTTTATTAAATGTATATTAATATATTTTTATAATATATCCATTTAGGCGAGGGTGAGGGAGGCGGAGCAAGATGTCATCAGAGGCATGGTGAACGACACATGGCCGGGCACGGCAGAGGATGACATGTCAGAGGCCATGTCCAGGATCGACACTTCAGATCCTACCGTTGGGGCGCGGATTATGGCCACTGCCTTCGCGCAGCGTTCCAACACCTACTACTGCCGGGGTATGGGAGACGCTGGAAAGGGGATCCTGAAGACGACGCCAGGATTTCAGCGCAAGGGAGCCGCCGGAGCCTCAAGCAGCAACAGCCAGACCACTCGGCTACAGGATCAGTTCGCAAGCCTACAGTCTGAGCTGGAAGCCCAAAGAGCGAGAGAGTCTGAGCTGGAAGCCCAAAGAGCGAGGGAGATGGCGGCGATGGCGGAATCATATGCGGCTTCCAATGCTGCGCATATGGAGCGGGTGAATGAAGTCACCAATGCCAACCAGGCGGCTATGGGACAGTGGATGACTGTCTGCATGTCTGCACTTGCGGCCGGACAGCCGTTTCCGCCCATGCCTACGCCTATACCATTACCTCAGTGGCATCCTCAGTGGCCCCAGCCTCAGCAGCAGCCTCCTCAGCCTGACCAGCCGCCGCCTCAGGACCCTCCGAACGGGAATGATGAGATAGATTTTGGGTTTCTCGATCCATAGGCAGAATTTTTGTAATAAATTATTTATAAATTTATAAATTTGTGTTAGTTTTAATTAAATTTTAGTATTAGAAAACTTTAAAGAAATGCCGAAAAAAAAAATAATGTCAAAAATTAAAAAAACATTATTTATATATTTAAAATAATTATTTAATTATTTTTTTTAAAAAAATTTAAATATATCTTAGGCGACGAAATCTATAAATCGTCGCCCAAGATTTAACACCTTGGCCGACGAAAAAATAATATCGTCGCCTAAGATGTAGTGATCTTAGGCGACGAAATATTTATTTTCGTCGCCTAAGGTCAGAAGATCTTAAGCGACGAAAAAAAATTTCGTCGGCCAAGGTGTTAAATCTTGGGCGACGAATATTTTTGGGCGACGACAGGTATATTTTAGGCGACGAAATTAGTATCGTCGCCTAAGAATTACTCTTAGGCGACGACGGAATTAAATTTCGTCGCCCAAGTTCTTCACCGACGGACTTCTGGCGATGACTTCTTGGCCGACGACATGTCGTCGCCTAAGTACTTAGGCGACGAAATTTTTAAACAGGGCGACGATTTTTTTTCGTCGGCCAAGAACTATTTTCTGGTAGTGCATGTACGGCTCATAGGTAAGATAAAATAAGTTTTCCTTGTATGTTTATTTTTGAAGTTCATGTGATCATAATTTTATTGATTATTGATAGATTATTCTTGTGGAATAATATATATTGTTCATATAATTATATCCTTGTGAAGGATATAATCTTATGATGTGGATCTTGTGTTGTTGATAATAATGTTGTGATATTGTGATGGTTGGATAAATAGTTAAGCCGGGTTCCAAGCCTTTAATCGGGTTATTGGTTACGGTTATAATGCTATTTTTATTTTGTAATTGGTTATTAGACAGTCACACTGGGTTCCAAGCCTTTGGCTGGGTGATTGGTTACGGTTAGGAATAGAGCTCTAGTTCCTCTATTAGTGTAGGTCATGAGAGATACTTGATGGTATTGGGACTCATGGATACACAATTTGTTGTTGTAGGTCATGAGAGATATTTGTTTAAATATCTGAGACTCATGGGTACATTTCTTTGGTAATGTGTTGGATTTGTGGTTTTTGATTTTCGATCAAGTCTCTCTTGTGGAATGTTGGATGTGATAAATGTTGTGTTATTTTTTAGTTTACTCATACAAGCTTTTTAGCTTACCGGGTTTATTATTTTACAATCCCAGTACACCAATTCTTAGTGTAGGGGTTAGACCTGCAGGTGAGGATCAGCAGGGTTGAGGCGGAGACTTAGTGGCAGGGTCTTCTCTTTGGTTTTGCCGTACTCTGTATAGTAATAGATTTGGGTAGATAGTATCAAACTCATGAGATTGTTTTCATGTTCTTGTTTTGCAAGTTTATGTAAACAAGGAAATGTAATATTTAACTCAGTGATGAGTTGTATGATATTTACTTTTCCGTTATTGAGTTTTAGTTGTTGGGTTTGTTGTTGAAACAAGTTGGAATTTTTATATTTTAAGTTAGATTATGTCAAAAAAATTTAAAAAATATTTTTCAAAAATTGAGGTGTGATAAAAATGTATGAGTTCAGCTGAGTTGGTTGAAAGTGTGCTGAGAGGAGATTTTAAACAACATCAATCAAAAATCTCGCTTGGCCATCCGACCACGAGTTGGCAGGCCCACACAAGTTAGAAGGACATTTGTACCTATGTCACTCGGCACTCATTTTGGCATAGACGATTTTTAAGCAAACAAATTGTTAACGGGGACGGGGAATCTTCAATAAATTATTAGGGGAATTAGGAAGGGTAATGGGGATAAATAAAAAAAACTGAGTATGGGTATGATATGTTAGTCCCTTGACCCTATCATCTCCACTTTCATCTCTACCCTCTTAATTGTCATCCATATAGATGTGTGTTTGAGCCTACTTCAGGCATTTAAGGAGGGTGCCTTGCCACCTCACTTATCACTTGAAGTGTTTAGGCTAAGAGTTGGACTTTCTTGGGCATTTGGGTTGATTCGTGGTATTTTGAATGTCAGTTTGTTTGAATCATGACATCTACAAAAAATGGTAATTGTTTGGAACGCGACTAACATACTTCAAGCAACTTATGGATGATGAGGTACTCCAGTTTGTTCAATAGGAAGAGTCACTCTTTTAGTACCACGGTTGTGTGCATGCTAATAAGAGTCTAGTCAATTATATTTTCTTGGAAATTAAACACAAAGTTGTCTATTTGTTTGTAAAATAAGAGCTATAAACAAACTTGAAATATACTTGTGGATAGTTGCGTTACTCAATAGGCCGCGAGTTGTAGATTTCCTTGTCTGCTATCTCATGTTAAGTGTATGTTAACATTGACTCTAGTTTTTTTGGCTTTTGATTCTAATGAATCTAACTCTATTTTGAAATTTCAACTAAAATCACGCACATTCAGTTTTATAGATATTTTTACATCTCTCTCTAAACCCTAGAGTCATAAACCTCCTTAGATGGAGTGTTGCACTTAGATCCATTTTGTCATGGTGAGAGATGGTCTGACATGTCTCAGTTGGTGAATTTGTTGCATTGTTTGGTTTTGGCTAAAACACATGTCATAAGGTCGACTTTAACGCGTGCAATATATGTACGCAGTAAACAAAAGCGTACATATATTGCACGCGTTTAGACTTCTAGAATTTTAAACTAATTCTGACACTTTAAAATACAATTAATATAAAATCGACTTGCTAATTTTGACACTTTAAAAATGAGGATTTGCTTTGTACGTTTTAACGAATTGCTTTGTACGTTAACTGTGTTGAAAAATCAACTTGCTAATTTTAAACTTAAAAAATAATTAGATTTCGTTCATTTTAGGTTAGACATGGTTTTAGACTTCTAGCCTTGTAGCTAGCTTAATGAAGCTTTAGTTAATTTGGTCTAAAAACTAATTAGAACAAAAAAGTTTTGTGATAAAAAGAAAATTGTTGTAAATATTATAATATATGTGGATGTCTTTGTAAATACTCATTAGTTATGTCCTTATGATGTAACTCATACTCTTATATAAGAGGGCCTAATGAGAATGAAAGAGACACTTCTTCCTCCTTATACATTTTGTTCTTCTCTTTTCTCTCTATCTCGTTCTTAGTTTATAACACGTTATCAGCACGAGTTCGCTTCTTATTTTCTATAAAACTCCATGATGGTCTACGAGATGTTGGTGCAACCTTTGTTGCTTATTATCCACACTCATGATCTATGGGTTTACCTCTTATTTTGTTAAATCTACATATGTGTTTGTTTATATTATTTATATATTTACAATCACTTATATTAGTGAGCATGAAGTTTCACTAATAATCTTCGAGCCTGAAGTTTCGAGATCATGAACCCGAAGTTCAATAACAATAGACTTGCAGTTCTAATTGTTTAAGCATAAACCTGAAGTTTTGTGCATATACTTTGTATCCATTGTTTCACTTGATACGAACCTGAAGTTTCGATAATGATATATATATATTTTGTTTTAGTTAAGATGGCAAATTTGGCCAAATTGGATTTTCATGCCCTTGACATTTCTGGGAACAATTTTATGTCTTGGGCCTTGTATGCTGAGATGCACCTTGAAGCACAAAATCTTGGGTCAGCAATCAAAGAAGATGGTGATGCGACCCCCACATTTGGTGGAACTCTACAAGGCATCTCTGTCAAAGAAAAAATGTCGAGACAAATTTTATTGATCATAGTGATTCTTGGGATACAATGGACCCAATGGATGATAATCCGATTGACATTACTCCTTTGAGCATCTTAAACTATCTTGTGGACAATGGAAACAATGACATGTTCAGTGATGGAATTATAAACAACAATTAGTTGTTCTTGCGACTTTGCCCATGTTTAGACATTAATATTTCCTTATGTTTTTCAGTTCAATTTTCTTTCAGTCAGTTTGTTTTCTTTGGTTTGTCTTCACCAGTATTACTCCTTGACAGTTGCTATCGTTATTTGAAAGTTTAATAAAATTATTTTTCTTTAAAGCTCATGACTATAGCATCATTTTTGTACAATTGGTAACATATTTTCTGCTTAATAACGTAATAACGAGATATTTAAGGAGCTTAATAGGTGACATTTGATTAATTTGCTTATATTTGGGGACAAGTATTAATCATAAGCCAACAACATTACTACTTTGTGAAAATCTTGCAACGTTACTACTTTCTTATTATTAGTACGCAATGATTTAATTATGCAACCGTTTTAATTTTCTTTTCCATTCTCATTTGATTAATTTGCTTATTATTAGTACATAGTGATTTAATTACACTAATTACAGCTGATTACATAATTATTGGTTAAACTTTTTGTAGTTGTGGTTGGTTCCTTTTTGTATTTGATTGTTTGTTTATGCCGTGAGTTTAGTTCCATATTAGAAGGAATCCTAGTTAATCAAATTTCATAATCATCGATCATGTCCTCTTTCCTGTTCTATGAAACTCAGTTTGTCTTTGATTTAATGTCTTCATTCAATATTTCAACGATGCAAGATTTCGATCTGTTTGATGTATGAAACTAAAGTCTCGATATAATCTTGTTGATGCCAATACAATGATACTTTATCTTTTGCTCCATTACGTTTCTATACTGAGAATGAACCATTTCATTTATAGAGCCACATGAAATACCTCAATCATCATCAGTACCGCATCAAAATCTCATGGTACAGTGAAATGGGTATGAGCTTCTTCTCTCTTTTAAGTCATGGAAGTTTGATTTTCTCCTTTTTACTGTCTAATTGATATTAATCCATATTTACATCTGCTTTCAAATTACGATCAATGCATCATGTTCGTTGATTCTATTACTTGAGGGCCAGAAGTTCCTTGAAAAGAATACATGAAAGTCCTTCAGCACTTGTACAATTTACGAGGACCAGAAGATCCTCAAAGAATATAGTTGAGTATATGATCTTACATACTGTAATTCTCGATGAAAATAAGAGGCATAGATTTGGTATTTGAGATTCCCTCCTCCGTATGATAATGAGATTATGGAAGTTTTGAAGGTTAATATGTTGGATATTTAGCCAAGACTATAAGCTGTACATTCGGAGTCATAGTCATTGATACATGAATTACATTCCTTAACTGTTCCCTATAAGTTTTCTTTTTGTATCATTATATGATTATCATGCTAATATGTTAAAGCATGATGCCAATTACCAAGTCCATTGAATCTTTTATTCATATTTAGACCTGAAGTCTCTTGATTGAAATATAAAGGGCTTGAAGTTCCTCATTAGTTTTAAAATCGAAATTGCAATATGACGTTTCGCAAAACTTATGCAGTTAACAAGGGCCAGAAGTTCCTTATAGTTATGAAATAATCATTGAAACCACATCTTGTGATCCCTAATCATATAGGGCCATGAAGCTCCTCACTTTATTACGATGCTATGTTTTTGTACATACAATTAGAGGAAATGCACAAGATCATCATATATGTGAAGTTAATCAGACCAGAAGCTCTGTATATTTTCTTCATTCATGGAATCGAAAATTTCCAATGTAAAATTTATTTACTTTTTGCTGTTAACAGTTGTCTTTATTTTGTTATGCAATTTCATTACTGTATTTATGGTTTACATTTTATTGTTATTCACATGGGCCAGCAGTCCTATATCTCGATCATATGAATTTCGAGTGTAATATTTTTGGACCAAAAGTTTCAAAATATTGTACTGTAGAACCCGAAGTTCTAACAGCAGATACTCAAACCCAAAGTTTTGAGTATAAAATATAAGGTGAACATGAAGTTTTACTTGAGTTATTCGAACTTGAAGTTTTGAGCACTTGAATTATTTGAACCCGAAGTTTAACATACCAAATCTGAGAACCTATCGTTCTAACATTATAAATTCGAACTTGAAGCTTCGATTTCACATATGATTGATGGCTCCAAAAGAGCATCCTATTTGAATTAAGTGTCTCCAATGCGGTTCATAATCGATTAACATATGATATAGATTGTGCCAAATTTTACATTGAACTAAGACACAAAATATCATGAACCAGAAGTTCGTTGAAACTGGGCATGACTAGCTAAGTCATAATTTACCTAGAGTGTTGTCTTGAATGAGTTACAAGTTTTCATGACCACTAGTGTATATGTCGCAGTTGTCACCTAAATGAGACACTCCTCTTGTCATGAGGGGGAGAAAGATTGTTCCTGAAGAGCTATTTTCTACTTGGATTAAATTCTATGAGACTATCTGTCACGCCACGAATCTTAATTTTTACCTTAATTACTAGCATAGCGGTAATAAGAGTTTTTACCGTGTTCGTCACTAAGTGTGTAATTTAATTAGTCCCCAGAGGGTGTTGAGGGACTAATATTTTTGAGGGAATTATTCTAAGGAAGAATTTTTGACGACGGTAAAAAAATGGTAATTTTTGCTAGTAAAAGGTAATTTTGTTGGGGTATTATTTTCGGGGTGTTGAATTTTTGGATTGTGGGTTTAAATGGGGACTTGGACCCGGATCGGGCCCAAGCCCAGTGTCAGCTCTCTCTCTCTCCTCCCGGTTCCTCTCCCCCGAGCCTCACTACCCGATTTTCTTCTCCGACGCCGTCCGCCGCCGTCCGGCCTCCATTCGCCGCCGGAGTGGTCCCGTTCGATCGATCTCTCTCCCAGCCGCATTTCTAGACCGGTGGCAGCCTCCCTAGCGCCGTCGTGAGGGAGAAACGCCGCCCGGAAGCTCCGACTGCCGAATCGGTTTTCTCGCCGGAACTCCCTCCTCCGGCCGCCATAGTCGGCGAGCCATAGCCCAAAAGGAAACCCTCCTCCCGTGCTTCAATCCCTCCAAAGGGCTCGCTCCGTCGTGAGCTAGGTAAGGAGAAATCGGAACTTGAAATTTCTAGGGCTTTTTGTGTATTTGTGTTCGATTGATGTGCTTAGGCTTAGAATTGGAGTTTGTGGTAGTTAGGAATGTTGTAGACGAGGTTGAGAGAAAGATGCTACCAAAATTTGGTGACCATCGGAGGTCGCCGGAGTTGGTCGCTGGCCGCCGCCTCCGGCGGAGCCGCCGAGAAAATGTTTTTGGTGGAGAAAAATGTGAGGAGTTTATTAGAATAAGTTTTAGAATTTTTGGAGGAGTTTTGGATAGGTTTGAGATTTGTTGAAGTTTGGTATTTTTGGTAGATTATTAATTTATAATCCGGCCATTGGATTTTATTTGGTGGAAGGTGATTTTGAGGATGTTGGTAAAATTTGTGGAGTTTTGAGGTTGGAGTGGATTTAAGATTTTGGAGTGTTAGGCTTGGTTGAGCGCGAAACATATTTAATTATGCATGTTTTGTCAGTGTTTTATTTTAAGGAATTAATTATGTTTGGAACAGGACGCGATGAGGCTCGAGCAGAGGAGACCTCCGACCGACGTCAGGCTTAGGCCTAAGTTGTGAGTGGACTTTTGTTTTATATAATGTGTTTAAATTGTTTATTGTCGAGTAATTTCCTTTGTTGGATATTATTTTCCGATTTGAGAATTTTTGCGATTATACTCGAGGCAAAATTCCGAGAATAGTATGTATGAGAGAGAATGCTAGCTAGCTATATACGTGATTTCCCCCATACGCGAGGCACAATTTTGGTATGGGTGACATGAGCGTTAGACGTGAGTGTCGTAGCCCTGTGCGACTTCCTAATTTTGTATTTATTTATTCAAATATGTCGTACAAGGAGTAAACACGTATTTAAACCACTCGGCCTTGTATCCTCCATTCTGAGGAAAAATGCCAGTATGGAGCGACGTGAGCGTTAGATGCAATCGTATTAGCCTGGTGTGACTATCTAATTTAAAGCTTATTCATAGATAGCATACATGGAGCATACGAGTGGTTAATACATACTAATATATATTTATAATTTGAGCCTGAGAGGCTATCTTTGTTTAAGATTTGGGGACTAGCCAGAACTAGTCATTTTCATTGATAATTTCTTGGGGAAATATTATTGTTGTTGAAATTACATTTTTATCCACTCACTCTGACGTGTTGAAATATTTTCCCCTGGGCTTTTCCTTCGTTTTTAAATGCCCAGTCTGCAGAGTTCAGGTGTGGTCTAGAAGGAGGCGACGATGCATAGTCACTCATTTCTCCACTACTGTTCACCAGTAGGTCTTCTGTTAAATCACTAGGATTTCTAGTAGCTTCCGCTGTATTTCTTGTAGTAGCTCTGAATACTTTCAGAAAAATATCTGTGTATTATTTTATTTGGATTAAGTTAAAGAATTTATTTTATTGGTTAAAAGTGTTCTATAATTTTTCCGGGTTAGGGTTATCCATTTTCAAGGGAGGTTTGCCGAGTCCTTCGGTAAGTTTTCCTTGGAGGTGGTCCTCGCAGGACTCACCTCGGGTTTCAGGGTGAAATTCGGGGCGGGTCTTGACACTATCCATATTAACTCAAATAGTCTATACCCCATTTGATTTGTGGGATGCATATGTACCTAAGTGACATGGTTCTCTTGAAGAGAATGTCATGATACAATATTAGAGTTCCTAATACGGCTACACATACAAAGGTTGTAGGTACGCCATTAGAGATTGATATCTTGGTTGATACTAATAAATATAATGTTTTTGACCTCATACTTGGTTTAGGTTCACCACCAGCCAATGAACATCTTCACTCGAAATGAAGTGATAGACATTTAAACGCATTTTTATGCATGGTTATAATAAGACAATCTTCCCGCCATTAGGGTGAGAGAAAAGACTACTGTCATTTGAATAACGGCGTGAATTTGGAGTGGAATGTATCCACCAGGTCTAAAGTTTTAAGCTTCTGAAAATGGAAGATTATACATGTCCTATAATGTTTTATGGTATTATGAATATAGATCCACATTCGCTAAATATAATTCATCTATGAGAGATGTTTGTCGTAGAAGTGACAATATTTTCCCTAGAAGTGGCAGGGGTACCCAATAGTAATAAGCTCGTAGTAGCTAATGCATGCATATAAGAATGTGTGGGATCTATGAATGATGATCATCGATGAAAATTTACATATGGTAGCTACCAAAGATCGTTAAGGACTGTATGATTCAATACCACGTTTCATTATGAATGTCGAAAAATCATATTATTGGCCAAATTGGATAGATGCAATTCCAAATAAACTAAATATCTGAAACGTGATGAGATACTTAGATTTTTAACCCTACATGATACAAAAAGGTATTAAGCACAGTGGAAATAAATCACTATGGCACAATGTCTACAAGAGACATGAGGATTACGAATATATTTCCTTATACATGACAGTTTTCTGTAAGTACAGTGTTACATATATTTATTGACGAGAGACTTACGGCAGTTGTCATCGTATATTATAAGGATCTTAAAAGACTTTGCTAAAAGCAAAATCCTAAAAGTAAAGCGTCATTACAAGCGTATCACTTATCAAATCCTTAAAGGATCCAAGTACATGAATGATTCGAACGTAAATCGATCCATGAAAACTTAAGAGAGTCTGAATATGAGATTCCTCATCGCCTAAGTGAAATGACGTAATGTGTCTTATACATGCAAACACAACTCCCATTAGTAAGATGTGTCTTGGGTTGGAACCCAAGAAGAAAGGCATGAGGAGGAGGCCCAAAGGCGAGCATATCTCTTGTTATGCTGGGCTGTTAAATTAAAGTTAACTCATGTAATAGATAGTCTAAAGCTAGCTCATATATACTTATTATAGTTAACGTGATCAAAATTGCCTCAATGAGTATTATGATTGAACTACAAAACCGAATTCAGATTATGTTGCTACATATTATAACTTTCGCGAAGTTATGAATTGCTCAAAGCCCTTGAAGAGCATATACGAGATGTATCAATAAACGAAGATATTGATATGAGTGGCTAGATATGCTATGCTGATCTTCTAATGGTTTTGAACCATAGATAGTAATGTGTTAATTAGCTTATACTGCTGAGTTATTATATAATGTATGAATTTGAACATGTGAGGTTGTTTCTAATATTACTAAATGAGGTAAGACCTATTAAATTGTATAGCTTTGTTGGTATTGCTTTCACTTTACAGGTATGAAAATCTTGTGATGAGCCCCTGTATGCAAAACGAACAAAATCTCACTTCAGTGATAGACAAAACAAACCGTTATTTATGGTACATGAAGCTTGCAACAATCAGGGGGAGAATCTCATTAAGGGGAGCATCCAGAAGTATGCTATCTAGGACATATGCGCGTTGCACTCTTTTTCTCCTTCGACCAGGGTTGTTTTTTCCCACAGGGTTTTTATTATCTGACAAGGTTTTTAACGAGACAACAAATAAACGCGTCTAACACCATATCATTCATTGGTGGACATCCAAGGGGAAGTGTTGTAAATATTATAATATATGTGGATGTCTTTGTAAATACTCATTAGTTATGTCCTTACGATGTAAATCATACTCTTATATAAGAGAGTCTAATGAGAATGAAAGAGACACTTCTTCCTCCTTATACATTTTGTTCTTCTCTTTTCTCTCTATCTCGTTTTTAGTTTATAACAAAAATAGAAAAGTAAAGAGAACAAATAGAAAATGTCGCTTCAAAATACCAATACACTGAGTTATACTCTATGTATGCAGTATGACAACATGCTATTAGAAAATTATTACGAGCGATGACATACTCGCGTCAGTCTAGGTTTGATGCACTCAGACTATGAAGTGAGGCGGTCCCAACATATTTGTTTGTCGTGAAGCTGAGTTTAACACATGCATAATATCTGATATTTTTTTTTTTAATAAACAACATTTTGCTAGAGTACTTAAAATGAGGTAGAACTAATTCACGAGAAAAATCGGTGAATCTCACACATAGAAGAACTTTCAAAACATATCCACCAAATAAACAATCAAACTACAATAATAACAAAAAAAAAAACCATAAATTACATCATTAACTACTGTTAGCAACTGAGCATAATAAAGAATCTAAGGCGGATGCACTTATCATGTGAAGCGACACGGTTTCGACTTAGACTTTTTGTTGCGAAGCTCAGTTTAACGCACACAATATCTGTTCGTATCCGACCCATTTACGAGACGATCCTGCCAAAAACACTGAAAACTAGGTTAAAAAATAACATACAACCCTGACACATCAAAACTCAAACTCCCACTTCATAAATTGAAAGGTTTGAATCTTCAAAACAAAACAAGTTCCATATATTTTCATTTTTAGGTTAGACATTGATTTTAGACTTCTAGCTAGCCCTCTAGGTGAATGAACATGAAGTTAATCTAGTCCAAGAAACTAATTAAGTAAGAGAAAGGCGGGCTTAATTAGAGGGAAAATCAAAAGCCAAAAAAAGAAAAAGAAAAAGAAAAAGAAGAAAAAAGAGAGAGAGAGAGAAAGAGAGGAGAGAGAGAGTTTAAATTGGGGGAAAAACGCATGAAAAGAAAATTGTAGTCAAAATAGTCTCTTCTCAGCTTCACTTTTCTCACTGTAGAATTGGGGGTTCTGTGCCTTCTGGGCTCACTCAAACAGACACAGAGAGAGAGAAAACACTATTCTCACCCGGCGGTGAGATTCAGCGGGGTCACCGGCGCAAGCTTAAGAATGAGAGTGAAGGGCGGAGGGAGGAAGAGGAGCTGGGAAGCAATGCCTCTTGACGACGGCGGCGGATGTCTTCTTTTCGAAGACACCGCGGACCCAAACGACGCCGTTTTTGCTGTACCGGAGCA
Source organism: Fragaria x ananassa (assembly GCA_034370585.1). Lineage (NCBI taxonomy): Eukaryota > Viridiplantae > Streptophyta > Magnoliopsida > Rosales > Rosaceae > Fragaria > Fragaria x ananassa. Next base: position 8,379,297 of record CP139750.1, on the reverse strand, counting down.
CCTGGTCACTGAGCCGCAGCCGCAAATCGAGCCGGAGAGCCAGAACCAGGAGGAGGCTGAGGGCGTGGAGGGAGAAGACGGTGACGGCGAGGGAGAGGGCGAGGGGGAGGACGGTGACGGCGAGGAAGGGGAAGAAGGTGAGGCGGAGGCTGAGGGGGAGGAGGATGAGAATAAGGAGCGGAGTACTAAGCTTGATGAAGGCTTCTATGAAATCGAAGCCATTCGCAGGAAAAGGGTTCGAAAGGTTGTACTGCTCTCCCTGGTTGCCTTTTGATTGTGTGTTGCATTTTGATTGATGTAAATTGTGATTGGAAATGTTGCTTTCATTTTTCATAATCTGATTACTGATTGTTGGTTGTCCTTTTTCGCTGCCGTGGTGTTGATGTTGCGAAAACTAGGGTCAGCTGCAGTATCTCATCAAATGGTGGGTGAAGCCTCTTCCTTTTCTCGAATCAAAACCGTTTACTTTTGATGCCTATTGATGTTGGATATGTGAAAGATTTCCAAGCTAAGTAGGAAAAATAAGGTTTCAAATCAAAACCTTAATGATGTCTATATGAATCTTGATCAGCTGTGATTAATTCTCGTGGATTCTTATGCAGGCATGGCTGGCCAGAGACAGCCAATACATGGGAACCCTTGGAGAATCTCCAGTCTGTCTCTGATGTTATAGATGCATTTGAAGAAAGGTGATTACTTTGTTTCTTTTTTGTTTTGTTTTACTCTCTAGTTATTCTTTTGGTTTCTAGACTATAGCAGAAGCACCGGCGTTGCCAGTTGTATCAAAGGGGTGGGGGTGAAAATATATTTTCAAAAGCTTACTATTTTAGTATGCAATAACTGAACATATATACTTGAAAAGGAAAAAACTAAAACGGGAAGAAGAAAACTTAGTTGGTAAACATTAACTGATTGTTGATCATTTTATCTTGTCCGTTAAGAAAAAATTGGACATTGGACAGATGATTTTCATACAGGCATGTTTTAATTATGCTGAGACTTGTAGTTTTTACAGTAAAAAAAAAGAAGCAATAATTTGACAAAGGAAAGAAGAGGCATACCGAATCTCTTTTTTTCTCTGGCATAGCAGTTAGCGAAGACTCCGCAAGCAGTATGATACTAAAAGTATAGGAGTTGTGCATATAGAAGGTAAGGTCAGAAGGGTCAGTTGACCTTTCTTGACCCTAGCTTGCTATGCCTCTGAGCATAAGGTGATCAGTGAAAGTTTGCAGTGAACAAGGATTTACAAAGATATTTAGTAATTAAATTCTTTAGTATTTGTGTTGCTTGATCAGTTGTTTTCTTGGCTTCTCAGTTTATCAGCATCATATCCAAACTTTAGATTTTGTAATTATAAGCTTCTTTTGTCTGTTTTAAAGCTTGCGTACTGGAAAGCAACGGAAGCGCAAGCGCAAGTCTGGAACTCCACATACTCAACCTAAGAAGAAGCAGCAGCGGTCTTCAGACACTCCATACAATGAGACTGATGGGGAAATAAGCATGGTTGATAAAGCTTTATCGTTTAGTGCTCCCAACGGCACATGGGTTGATGGTATTCCTCCCCCTCAACAGTCCTTCCATTTAGTTGGTGATGGAGAGAATAATGGGCATGTCAACCATACTCAAACATCAAAGAAAACTGATTCTGAAAATTTTTGTGCAAATGTTTCCCACCAAATTAGTGAAGGGAGAGAGGAAAATGAGTATGATCCAAAACTTAGTGAGCTCAAAGCAACAGTATCTACTAACAATGTCAGTTTGGATAAACTTTCTGTACATTTCCAAGAAGCTAAAGCTCCAGAAGTTAATGGCCCGACAAATGGTCTTTCCAAGGTTGATTGTGGTGAGCCAGTACAGGGTAGTCGCAGTACTGGAGCTAAGAGAAGGAAGTCTGGTTCTGTGAAGAGGTTTAAACAAGAGCCGCACTTGTCTGAACTGGGTGCTACACAAAATGCACCAACTCGTGTTAGCACAAGATATGCTGGTAGAGTTGATCAAACTGGGTTAGGAAATCTTGATTATGCTGGGGAAAATTCAGGTCGCAGGAATAAGATTGATGAATTCAAAGAAGCAGTGCGCATCACCAAGATTCTCAAGCCAATGGGCTATTCAACTTCGATATCAAACAATGTCCGGGACGTGTCTGTAACCTTTATGGCCATGAGGTTTGTCTTAAAACTGCAATTTATAGTTCCATTTCATTTTTTCAATTACATAGCAAATGAAACGCATCTTTTGTCAAATGGTTATCTGTTAATCTTTTCATTTGTTGGATGGGCTTATTTAGAGCACAAAAGTAGATGGACCAATAGCTTAGACACTGCAATAATGCTAGAAATATGACTGAAACCGAGAGTTCTAATTTTTATAGGTTTTTGTTTTTTGTTTTTTTGTTTTTTAACTTAATATCACTTGATACTATTAGAGATAGATGTGTTTCTAGTACCAAGTGAAAATCATCTATTGACCTGAAATTAGACATAAATCAGGGAAGGCTGCACACTTCTAAAGTGTATCTTCTGCCCTACAATAGTGTTGTTAGAGGTTGATGACATCTCTTAATTTATGGAACTAGTTTAAAGCGTAGTCTAGTATAGATTGAAAACATGTCAAACTAGTAAAATAAATTGTTATCCTTGAGAGTTGAAATTTTGCATGAAGCGCTTCTAAAATAAAGTCTGTAGATTTTCTTTTTGTTTAATTCTTTTTTACACTAGAAGCTGCATGATTTATATGCACTTGTGCGTGCGCACACAATAGCCCATTGACATGCAGTCCGGGCATGCCAATTGGCTTTTCCGTGTTCAGTCTTTTTCAATTGAATATAAAATAGGAAAATAGGATAATTGGTTAAGTGGGTAGGTGACTGTTGGTCTTTATTTTTACCTGTATTTAATCTTTTATTCTGCTATTTACTGTTCTGCCCTTGATATATTAAATTATATATATTGGCTAAGACTTGCTGGGCATTTATCTGGATTTCACATTATATACACATACTGTACTTTAGATTTTACCAGTGCGAACTTTAAAACTTTTGAAGAGAGAATATGACAAGAACTTTAACTATACACAAGTAACATGACTACTATGGGAAACTATTGTAACTTGTCTGAAGAGGTAAAATACTTGTGTATAAAACTGACCCAGGATGAGAACTATGGACCTCTAGAATGGGACGTGTTCTGGGAATTCAAACTAAGAAAGTACTTCAGTTTCTTAGCTCTAATACAAAAACTACTAATTTTATGATGCAACACCAAGGTAAGCATGTTGTGCCAGTTTGGGGTTAACCTAGTTCTTAGTAGGGGTTGACCTTTATTCACCAAACCAAGATATTTTGGACTCTCCACCATTGCCATTGGTTTTGGGTTGGATGCTTATACTTCTATGATGTATTTGGCTACGAAAGTCAGTGGCCACATGTGGTCTAGGATACCCAATAGATGGTATCCCCCTGTTTGAAGTCACACCTCGTATGTTGAGTGCATCTTCATCACTTGGAATATAAAAACAATTTGAATTCTGGGCCTATCCCCCGCATTCCCAGTTTGGATTGATCTATTTGTTTGTTGTCCTTTTTTTACGTGTGGATCTGCTCAATCATTTTCGGTATTCTTGCTTGTTTCAGTTGCTAAAGTACTACATGTATTCTACAATGGAACATCCTTACTTGATACTCAGGTGATAGCTTTTGATTTTGTCAATAAGGCTGATGCTCTTGTTTTGCTCCCAACATGAGTATTCTTTGACTGTTATTCCACCTTTATAGCTGAAGAGTACCAATTTTTGTACTAATAGTTTTGGCATCAGTGCAGTTATTCTGATTTTGTCAAAAGACGTGTCTTCTTGCCTACACAGTCGTAATCTGATATATCAACTTTGTAGGTGAAGTATACAACTCTGAACTTTTCATAAAATGATAGTTTTGGCAAAAGTATGGCTACATGTACTCTCTCTCTCTCTCTCTCTCTCTCTCTCTCTCTCCCTCCCTCCCTCCCTCTGCTTTCTTTCTTTTGCCATGGTCCGTGCATTTTTATAGAGCCATTGCCTATGCGCATTTTGGCAATATACAATTGCTCACAACTCTTGAAATTCTCAGATACATGTTGGCTAAAGTAACTCTTTTCTGGATACAATTTGTTTAGAACCTATGGTCTTTGTAAATCGCCAAAGAGTAGGGTAAGTTAGGTGAATCATATTCTATCCTTGTAGTTAGCTGGCTGAAATAGAATCCTACAAGGGGTGATTTTTTATGGGCTATTCATTGTTTGAGGTCCCTTATAGCATGTTTTCACAGTACTTCAAAACTTTGTATTTTGAAGTTTATCCATTTATGAGTTTCATTTTGGCCTGAGGGCCATGCTATTCTTCAGGTTTCTGATCAACGTAGTATACACTTATGTTGACACATCAGTTTTGGTGATCTAAACATTCTTAGATCTCACTTTCCACTTCTAGACGGTCGACCATCATGTTTCATTTTCATGTTTTGCTTTTTCTATTTCTTAACATTTGTTACCTATAAAAAAAGATGTATAGATGAGCCTTTTGTAGTAAATAATGTTTACCTTGTGGAATGCAACATTGTGTGGATGTTTTTTCTTTGTATCATCTCTTTGTTTAGAGTTGAAACTTAGAAAATGCCACTAGAGATGATATTTTCTAATTCACCTATGGTTTTGAACTTCTGTCTGTCATTATATAACCTAACCTCGAGCGGGAGACTGCAAGGAGAATACCCTGCTGTTATTCCCATTTTGCATATTGCATGGATCTACATTGGTAAGGCCAAGGGTGTTTGCTTCATAGGAAACAATATATAAACTTTTTCATGAACATGCAAGTTGGATAGGTGTGGTGCTTTTTTAATTTCTTTCAGAATTTTCTAGACCTGAATGTCGGATATTTCATGATGAACAACCGGTTTTTCTTATTTTCTTCACATGTTTTATCACATTTTTACATGTGTTTGCTGTGTTATAGGTCTGATGGCACAGAAGTGATAGTGGATAACAAATTTCTCAAGGTCAATCATCCACTTCTGGTAAGTGATCAGCTGTTAAGCATGCAACATGATATTTGTTAGCAACAAATTTCTCAACATCGTAATGTTCATTTTCTATCACCATCTGAACTAATGTTCATCCCTCTCTTCTTTCCAGCTGATTAATTTCTATGAGCAACATCTCCGGTACAGTCCTGCAGAGTAATTCAAGGTGTAAATGGAGAGTGCAACCTTAGCTTAGCTAGATGTTTATCATCTTTATTGTCAGCTGCACAGTGTTGGATTCTTGTAGTTGCTGGGGAGAGTGCATAACTGGCATAGATGGTGAACCAAGTTATATACCAGTAGCTTAATCATCTGTCATTTGTCTTTCTTGTCTTTTTACTGGGTGGTCTGGATAGATAATATGGAGATAAGTAAGAGAAGACATCTCTCTTTTTATCTACATATTTTGTTGATGTATTGAATCTTTAACATGAAATGAACACATATTTCATTTGCTCAGAAAATCATTTCACCAAGGGAGTTATTTCCTGGGTCATTTTAAGGGATTGTTTGTGGCGTTTTGCCACCTCTTGATTATCCCTGACCGACTGGACTACATCGATCCATGAATGTTGTCGAGTGCGGCCGTTGCTGCAGATGGTCTTGCGCACTTAGTTCACTCATTGGTTTGGGTCTGTATAACATGATGACGTTTCATAAGAACCTTGAAGTTCTTGTTACTTGTGAGTGCTATCATCTTCTCTATCAACATGCCACCTCTTGAAGGCATCGAAAAACTTGTATTGTCTGTCTCAACTAACCTTCGACTAATCAGAATATAGAATAGGCAGATAAGTTGAATTCTACACAGCAAAGTTCTGTTGTGGTTGGCTACCAAGGCCTCCCTCTATATCTTTACTAGATTTATATGTTCTCTAATTTCATGATAGTTTAAGCTATGCAGTTGTAATATTTATCCTTGGTGTAAATGTTTTCGGGTTGAAGATCTATCTCTCGATTCTCCATTTATCTGTTGCTTTGGAAGGCACACCATTCATAAGGAGAATGTAAGATTGATATTTGGGGTCCAGTGGTTTTATAAGCATAAATAACAAGAAGAGGAAATTTTTTAAATGGTGTTCCAACTTAAGCCCATTTATTATTTTGACATCTCAATTTTAAAAATTATGATAATGGTACCTCAACACTTAAACTTAATCTAACATTAGTTCCCTCCGTGATTGACACCGTTAGTTGGATTTTATCTATGAGCAAAATTGTCTTTTCATGTTTTTCCTCCCCAAATCTTTTCACTCCCGATCCACAAACATTTCCCTTTAGAATAGTGTCTATTTTCCCATCGGTATCTGCATACAAAAATTAGAAACATGTAGAAATTATAACACCATTGGTCATTAATATTCATCATTAAAAGTAGCTTTTGCAACCCACGGGTGAGAGAAAGAATCAACATTGATTAAAATGTATTTTGTATCCAGTGCAGAAGTTCATGAAACATATATACTTAATAGAACAATCAATGATAACTAGGTAACATGACTCACATTTATAGTTGATATCTTCAGGTCGAGAAACTCTAATTCAACCGTCAAGGTTTGTGGAGGGAAAACATGAAGAGACAATTTTGCCCATGGACAAAATCCAACTTAACGGTGTCAATCACGGAGGGAACTAATATTGAGTTGAGTTTAAATGTTGAGGTACCATTATCATTGTTTTCAAGATTGAGATGTTAAAATGATGAATAGACTTAATTTGGGGCACGATGAAAACTTTCCTCTAACAAGAATAAAGCCTACATTTTGATGTGCAGACGTTGGCATAGCTCAACAAACTACCAGACATGCAACAAATTAGAGAAAAATAATGGTGTAGTTTAGAAGTAATCTCCCACATCCACTACCCAACAAACTGTGTCCTTATATCACTCGCTTGAGTCGCTTCTCTTTCTTTGATTCTGTCAAGCAAGTTTGTGCTCTCTGCACACACTAGAAAGCAGAGAGCAACTGAACAAAGACTTCATCAATGGCGAGTCGAGGGCCGTCACCACTCGTACCATCTCTAGTAGTAGGAGCTTTGGGATTTATTATCTGCAGACCTACCTTACTATCCCTTCTGGAAATCTCAGTGTCTTTGTTCCAAGTAGGGGCAGAAACAGATGGCAGGGCCAACTTGGCTTTCGTGATGCTTCTTCTGTTTTTGCTTTTACTGGTTGTACACTTTGTTTCTTCTCTTTTCCCCACAATTGTTGGCATTTCATCACCTGTTACAACTCTTGAATCAGGTAGCTCTGGATATGGGGGTGAAGGTTTCGAGTTTGGAATAGGAACAATGCTTCTGATTGTACTCTTTCTTATTCTGTATCATCTTGTTTGAGATCTTGGTGTTGCAAGCCATGTGGCTGACGAGCCATGGCCATATGCTTTTCTAAGCACATTGTACATATTCAAGTTACTCTTTTTTTGTTTCTCTTGGCCAAGGAATGAAAAACAAATAGATTGTCCAGATGAAGTTATGTTATACATGCATTAACACCAGTTTTTGAGACAATTATTTCATTCATCATGTTACACAGTTGATATATATAGCATCATATGTGATCAAAATCAGAATCATTACCGCATATGAATATTCCTGTTTAAAGTTGAGTCAATTTACACAGGCTAGCATTCATAACCTGAGGGTGGGTGTGCGTAACAGTGCTCACCGAAGTCAGCTACAAATCAAGACTCCGGCACCTCTCCTGTCATTGGCTAGGCAACCAATCACTTTGATGCCCTACTTAGTTACAAGCCCACGCTACTGGGATCAGCAATAACTTAAGCAAGTGCAATAGTTTTAAACATCCTCATATCCATGATTCATCTGATGTGGGACTGTAACAAAAATATTTTCTCAACTGAGTCCACAATTATTAGTGATTAGTGACAATAGAAAGAATAGTTTTTTCTTTTGGTTTTGTACAGGAGATGGGTATACCCTATTCTCTTTTTATATGTTCCGTCATGTATTTTACTTTCAAACATTGTAATTTTTTATGGTTTTTAAATAAAATCTGGGCGTGGGGCTAAGCCTCTCAGCTAGGCTGGGTTCCAAACCCTTTAAAAAAGAAGAACAAGAAAAAAGAATTCATGGTAGTTTTGAATTTTTGATAGAATGAAGGTTGGTAGGAGTTATGAAATTATCTACTACTGAGGAAGTTTTAAGAAAAGTTGCTTAGAAAACCATGGAAGCAGTAGTTGATTCTTAAGCCTCAAGTTTCCCTTTGTAGATAAGCTGCTTTAAATTGTACAAAGCTTTTAAATGCCCACTGGTATGAAATTATGCCCCAATCCCTCTCATACCTTAGAGAAGATCAAAGGTCATATGTTGAATTCTGTGTAATGATTTGGGGATGGATAATCAGATGATTTTAACAAAAAGATATTTTCATGTAACTGATGTAAGGGTTGGAATTCGTTCCCCTTTCTAGTTCTTAATGCAATTATATTTCTTACAGGTATGGAAATCCTGCTACATGTAGTAGTTATTTATTGCATTTATGCTGTTGTTCTGCACTCTCAGCTGTGTTAGGTATGTCCAGGAGGAAGAAGCCATAAGTTCTCATACATTAAACTCTTTTTGTTTTGCTTAGGCATTTCAAAATCTTTCAAATACGTTTGAGCAGGTCTATTCCTAGATGGAGAATGGAAAAAACATTAAGACCTGCAATGCTATATTGGATTTCGCTGCTTTCCTAATGCACTTGGGACAGAGCTTTTTATGTAATGAGACTGTTTAATAAGGACCTTTTTCAATTGATGATCACTTTCATTGCTCCTTCTCTTAAGCCACTACATACCAGAGACTTGGAACATAAAATCGTCATTTTCATTCCGAGTAGAGGGACATAGATTAGTTGCAGGGTACTTAAAAAGTGAGCCACTACATACCAGAGACTTGGAACATAAAATTAGTTGCAGGTTACTTAAAAAGTGATTGTATAGGGGCCATGCCAGGTCGCACGATGAGATGCAAGAGTATCTTGATCCGCAGGGTACAAAGCTGTGACTAATCCTCCAGTAAATACTTTGCCAGTTTCATGTTTGATTTGCTACCCACCCATAGAGGATGGGGGTTCCTGCTAACCCGAGGGTGGGCGTGCGTAGCAGTGCTCACCGAAGTGAGCTACAAATCAAGACCCTTGCACCTCTCCTGGCATGGTTAGGCAACCGATCACTTTAATGCCCTGCTTAGTTACAAACCCACGCTACTGGGCTCGGCAATAGCTTAGGCAAGTGCAGTAGTTTTAAAAAGCCATCTATCCATGATTTATCTGATGTGGGACTGTACCAAGTAAAAAAATTTGAATAAGCAGCTAAGCGCTGTTGACGTAGCACCAATGCATCCCTGTAGTAAATATTGTTTAGTTCTATATATATTTGCAGTTGTTTTAAGCGATCTTAGTTGATTAGTTTACTTGTAAAGCCTTTAGAATCTGAAGATGGTCATAAGATCTTGGATTCGAAAAGATGCAGAATGAGCCTAACCAAGTTTGACATGATACTTCAAAACTTCTTGGAACTTCAGAACGATTGTCATTAAATCAGCAATTTTTCTGAACCTATTAGTTCCTCCTTCCGTTTTTCCCTGATACCATGCATGTATTATGGTTGTAACTTGTAAGACCATCAAGGATTATGGAACAGGTTATATATTTAATAAGGGCTTTTATTACTTTTTCTTCATTGATCCAGTGACGAAAAAAGTTTCTTGCTTCACCAGCCATTCATAAACAAAGATCAAACTAAGCCGTGGTGTGTTCTTTAACTACAGAAGGGTGTATATGGCTAGCAGAAGAGTTTGATTTATTTCTTTACCAGAAATTATATTACTCAATGTAGGAGCAGCAACTATAGATCGCATTGTTATCTTACTAGATCTATAAACCTTCACTCATATAATCATATTTGTGTCACAACATAGTGGTATTCAATCAGGCATCAGACCAGAATATTGATCTGAATTTCACCCCGGTCGCTTTCTTTAACTCCCAAGGCCTTCCAAACAGCTGGATAGTCATAAACGATGTTATGAGGGCATGGAGGTTGGTAATCATGATCAGGATCACAATCCATTGTGGAGTAACATTCATCAATAACATTGGCTTTCAGACTTTCCATTACGATTTATGGTAATGTAGTGTGAACACCTCTTCTTCTTCTTGAACCATCCTGTGGACAATGACACAACCGGGGCGTTATCTGTGAAAAATTTGTTGTCACATCCTGATGGTCCACCACCATCAGTCCATCACCATGTTTCTTGGAGCAGTTGATCGTCAAGCTTGCTTTTGTACGCTTGGACACCGGAGGCGAGCACTTGGTAAGTGATGTAGAGCTTTCCTTTTTTGCAGCATTTAGTTAAAATGGTTCTCGGAGTTACATACTTACATTGTTCCTGAGGAGGGCTTTATACCTACTATTTTGCCACTTGCATTTGCAGGTTTGAGCTTCAATGCTCAACTAGTTTGCTACAAAGAATGATGGAGACAAAGAGAAAGCACCAGAAAAACAATAGTGGTACTTCATGTTCTTTGTACTCTTTGCTTTTGGGTTAAATTAGGTTGGTTTGAAGAAGTTGGATCCTAAGTAGGCTATTACTTGTTTCTCTCTAGAATTACCATACCGTTGAAGACACCTTTTTGTAATAATTAATTTTTTTTGGACACCTTTTTGTAATATTGCTGATAAGTGATAAGTAAACTGTCAAATTGTGCAGTAAGCTTTCGTATACAGACAACAATTGTATGCATACTGCTCGTTCTATCACCATATACAAAGAACCATAAACACCTATGTTTGGTCCATAATATACCACAGATTTTGGTGTTCTATGATTCATAGTACCTACTCGATACACTAAGGTTGGCTTGGTTGATTAGTACTAGAGGATTCCTTAATACAAGAGTAACTAATTTTAGATTCACTACTACGCACTCCAACTTTTTGCAAGTCGTTTCACTCCAAATACTTCAGAATATTAAGACTGGCCTGAGTGGCCTCTAGCCAGGAGCCTTTCCAAGTTTAACATGCATGATATGTTTGTTTGGAAATTCTAATTGCTCAAACTCGATATATATAGGTCATGCCCCTCTATTTTTTTCTTTTTCTTTTTTTTCCATATATTTCCTTTCATTGAATTTCAATTTTTTTTTTTTGGTATAAATGAGGCCAAAGGCCCAGAAAAGAAACACCTAACACAAACTTAATTAACCAGCATTGCTGGTTCTAAAGCTTCTACTTCTAGCAACTCTAACAATATCATCAAGGAGAGCTTCAGTGACTATATATAGCAGGAGGTTCATCGAGGATGCTAATGCCTTTAGCGTTGAGAGTGCTATTCTTAGCCAACAAATCAGCGATCATATTTCTTTCTCGATGAATATATGGACTTATTCAAAATGCTGCAACATTGATCTGCAGTTTGTCACGATGGTACCCAAGGGATGAAGCTCCACATCAGAATTCTGCAAAAGGTTAACAAGAACAGCAGAATCTGATTCTACCTCCAACTTAGAAATTTTCAAGTTCAAGGCCATTTGAATGCCATAGAAATGACACCAGGCCTCAGCTTGTAAAACTTCCCCAGTACCAATATTAATCATGAAACCACCACATAACTCCTCCAGCACCTATCTCACCAGACCTAGTCCTTGAACCATCTGCATCCAATTTGTGAAATCCAACAGCAGGTTTAATCCAAGATAAAGCCTCCACATGCCCTACCATTTGCACTTTGGACTTAGATATTGCCTTAACCCAATCAGAAGCAAAGTTAAGAATATATATATATATCAGCAGCATTGTAAGGGTACTGGAATCTCTCTCCTCAAAAATGCTCTTACATCTCCACTTCCAAAGAAATCAGCAGAAGAAAATAAAGAAGTTAAGTCAAAGAGCCAACCATCCCAATTCAAAGTAGAGGCATTCCACTTTTTTGTTTTTGTTTTTTTTTTTTTTTTTATAATCATGCCCTTTTTTTTCCATCCTATTTCCTGACATTGATTTTTTTTTTTTTTTTTTTAAGATGTTTGATTGAATTTCTATTAGGCTTAAGATCATAAGATGGTAAATAAAATTTTCTGGTCTGAATCGCGTAAAGTTTCATGATTCCCGGAATATTACTTAATAAATTGGAAAATAGGTACAAGTTCTTAAGGGGAGAATATAAAGTTGAGACGAGCACAGATGACAATTTGAAACAAAGAAGGTTTGTCATTAGATTGAAAGTTTACAACGTTTTACTTCCAAACTTGCTGGTCTTGCCATTCATTCCTGTAGGGTGTGGTAACCTGAGTTTAGTGGCCGGCAACAATTATTAGTCAAGTTGAGGTAACACAATGAAGTTAAGATTTTCTAAGCGTTGGTAATTGACTGATGACACGGGAAATTATTCTCAGGTTGCCTGTGCCACATAAAATTCGTGATATGAATCCATTGCGGATTTACCAAAAATTTTCCTTCTCTAACTGCACGAATTGACTTCTGGGTTCGAGTGTTTGCTGCAACCACATGCGTGACATCTGCATCAAACTCTGTTGAACAAGTAGCACCCAATTGCTCAGCCATCTTCCACAAAGGATGAGTTGATGCCTCGACACTCGAGGGGAAAACATGACTGAAAACGATCTTACACCCATTCAAGACTTGCTTCTTCAGAATTTGTAGCACTGGTCTGACATCTCTATCAACAAGATCTTGTGACTCAACTTCATTAAAAAATAAAGTGTGGATATGCCTAAGAAGCTGAAGCACACTTGCAAGATAAGCTCCTCCATACCGATCGCATTCGTCACTCTTCAACTCAGAATAAGGCTTAACATTCCTTAGGCCAGACTCTTGACAACTAGACCTAAAAAAATGATACCTAGGCATTACAATAACATTCTCCTGATTGTCAGTTGCCCATACATCTTTCTTATCATCAATGATCACAACATTAGTTTCTCGCGCAAGCAAGACATCTAAACTTTTCCTATCTCTTACTGTGCTATCAATACGTGATATGATCCTACCACCAAAGATCAGTTTGCAGGATCAAGTAGCTTCACCATTTCCAAAGCGTAATCCTGACTACCCATCGTGTATACAGACACCTCAAACATTTGACTGGCCTGGTGTAGGAATGTCCTAATGTAAGGCCTCAACTTGGTCATCAACCGCATACTGGGAGTCTCCACAATGCTAACATACTGCAGAGAATGATCAGCCTGGGTTTGGGTCTTCAAATACTCTTCATCGGGTGACAAATCATCAAGACAGGTACTATTAAGCAGGGTGTGGTCTAAATCAAGAACCAGGTTAAGTTTTTTATGGTTCAAGAGTAAGTTTTTGGTGTTTTGATTGCGCATTCGATCAATCTCATCACCGCTAACAACTAAACCCTTGGGTATATACCCAAATCTCACATCAGAAAACCTAGGGGTTTCATCAACATCAGTCTCTGCCTTAAGCCTTTTGGCTCTATGATCTATCAACTCTAGGTCACTGTAATAAGAATAATCTAACCCTCTTGCCCTCTTAAGATACCCAACAAGATTATCAATATTATTCAAAATCGGAGACACAGTAGCCACACTACCCATGATAATCAAGAAAATCGAATTTTATTCAAAGTAGAATCAAGAACAATTTCAAACCCAAAATTAGGGTTTCACTAATACAGAATCGAATAGAGAAAAGTGAATCGAAAATACATAAACAGTGAAAATCAGAGAAAACAAAAGAGGGCTCGCTTCGTCGCCGTCGGCTCCGATCTTCTCCGTCCGGTGCTGGGCGAGTTGAGATCGTCCGTCAATTGGATTCCGATGATGAGAATACGGCAAATTGAGAGAGTCGATCGGATTAGGGTTTCCGACGGAGAGAAAATTGGGGGTTCGTTTGCGTGGTTCGAATTGCAGAGCGAAAGTGAGGAGAACAAGGAAAGAGGCGAGTGTTTATAAAGGTGATTAGGAAACGCGTTGAGTGAAGCGCGTTAACAACGTAAATGACATATTTACCCCTACAGACCCAATATTTCGGTTTTTTCTTAATTGCATGATATTTACAATGGAAAATGCCACAAAAATTTATACCAAATCTATATTTAAATCATTATATATTTCATATGTTGGAGAAACCAACTCCTACGTGGATTATATATTCCTATCCGGGTAAGAATATATTCCTTGTGCAAACCGGAGTCTGAGTCTACACCAACCAAACCCAAAAGGATTACTCTCACTACCAGAAATTTAACTTTGGGCGATGAAAAAAAATCGTCGCCCTGTTAATAAATTTCGTCGGCCAAGAACTTGGGCGACGACAGATCGTCGGCCAAGACGTCGTCGCCTCAAGTGCGTCGGCCAAGAACTTGGGCGACGACAATTCATACCGTCGTCGCCTAAGAGTAATTCTTAGGCGACGATACTAATTTCGTCGCCGAAAATATATATCTCGTCGCCCAAGAATATTCGTCGCCCAAGATTTAACACCTTGGCCGACGACTAATTGTTTCGTCGCTTAAGATGTTATAACCTGGGGCGACGAAATTTCTTTCGTCGGCCAAGAAGTCGTCGCCAGAAATGCGTCGGACAAGAACTTGGGCGACGATAATTTGTTTTCGTCGTCTTATATGGTAAGTCCTTTCCTGACGATTTAGCAATTTCGTCGCCTAAGATATATTTAAATTTTTTTAAAAAAATTTTAAATAATTTTTTTACTTAATGCAATTTTTAATTTTTTTGTTTTGTGTAAATAATTCTTTGGTTGCCGTGGCGGTGCTGAGCCTGAGCTTGAGCTCGGCCGGAGATATAGTAAAAAGATGAAAACAAAGATTCAAAGAAATATAGAAAAGTGTAATTAGACGAGCACAAAAAGAATCTACTACATTGATAGATATTAACAAAATTACAAGATGAATTGGCTTGAGAAGCAACCAAACCAACAAAAGTAGACACAAGAATTGGTTTGAAAATCCACCAAACCAACAAAATTAGATACAATAGTCTCTGAAACACATAACTACAACTAAGTAGCTACACTAAGAATCCTAAAGTGGTAGAGCAAGTCTCCAAGCACTAATCAGAACCAAATTTGAAGAACTTCGGTGGATTTTCGGAGAGAGAGAGAGAGAGGGCTTGGATTTGTGAGCGGCTGCGTGCTTTTATATTGGAATTCATGGGCGACGATTCTGTAAAAATCGTCGCCCTGTTTTTTGAAAATCGTCGGCCAAGATAATCTTGGGCGACGATTTTTGACGTCGTCGCCTAAGATACTATACTTGGGCGACGATGTTCTTCACCATATATATCGTCGCCCAAGATAAAGAAAATCGTCGGCCAATAGTGATCTTGGCCGACGATTTTTATAGTCGTCGCTTAAGATACTCTACTTGGGCGACGATGTTCTTCACTATAAATATCGTCGCCCAAAATAAAGAAAATCGTCGGCCAAGAGTTCTATCATAAAATTCAGAATATCATGATTTTGGTGATCGGAGAATGGGAACTAAAAACCGACCGTCAGATATGACCAGCATAACGAATTACGTGGATGGACAAAAATTCAGCTCGATCGGACAACGATAAGGGCTCGATCCGTCCGGTCAATCGGCGCGGTCAAACCCCTAAACGGACGGAAACGGCTATTCGATCCTCCAAATCACGTAATCTGGCCGGACCTTCAACTGAGAATAGTTTCCAATCGACAAGACGCTTACGGGGCTATAAAAATTTGGTAAGAAATAAATACCCGGGATAGGGCTACCACTAGGTAGAAATAAGAGAATTTCGTTGACCGGAACAACCGGCACCGAAATTTTACCGGAATATCTTCATTTTTCACGAGTTGACGTATTTCACCGTTCCGGTCATATCTTATTTCACGACTTTTTTGCGTTTGAGGCTTCTAAGTATACGTTGTCTTCAAAACGACACTTAAACTCAACACTTACATAAAAAAGTTATACAACATTAGTACATATAACGTGAGTTTGGTGATCGGAGAAGAGGAACTGAAAAAACCTACCGTCAGATATGACCAGCATAACGAATTACGTAGGTGGGAAAAAATTTAGCTCCATCGGACAAAGATAAGGGCTCGATCCGTCCGGTCAATCGGCGCGGTCAAACCCCTAAACGGACGGAAACGGCTATTCGACCCTCCAAATCCCGTAATCTGGCCGGACCTTCAACTGAGAATAGTTTCCAATCGACGAGACGCTGATGAGACTATAAAAATAAAAAACATTACCTTAAAATTTAAATGTGCTTTATTTATTTTAATTATTCGGATTATCTTGGCCGACGAAATTAGGGTAATTCGTCGGCCAAGATAATACTTGGGCGACGATATTTGTTAAATTCGTCGCCCAAGAGTAAAACTAAAAAATCCTGTACAATGAAATTTAAATGTGTTTTATTTTATTTTAATTATTTGGATTACTCTTGGCCGACGAAATTAGGGTAATTCGTCGGCCAAGTAAAAATAAAAAAATAAAATACTTAGGCGACGATATATTTTAGCGTCGTCGCCTAAGGATTAAAAAACTTAGGCGACGATATAAATATCTTAGGCGACGAAATATTGTTTCGTCGCCCTAGTTTCTATATTAGGCGACGAAATTTATCCTTAGGCGACGATTTTTTTTCGTCGCCTAAAGTTGAACTTTAGGCGACAATTTTTTTTCCTTGGGCGACGATTTTTTTTTCGTCGCCTAAAATTGAACTTTAGGCGACGATTTTTTTTTCCTTGGGCGACGATTTTTTTTTTCGTCGGCCAAGTTTCTCTTAGGCGACGAAAAAAAAAATCGTCGCCCGGTTTTTTTTTATTTCGTCGCCCAAGACTCATTTTCTGGTAGTGTCTCTATATATATGAAGCCTGATTAAGCTGTAGACCATAAGCTATTCTAACACTGACAAATCTAGCGAAAGAAAAATGAACTCAATGGAATCGAGCCAGGCGCAGCCCAGCCTACTTTGCTCCCCAGAAGCCTTTCAGTCTCAGAGAACACTGAACCCTTACGTGACTGGAACGTCTGTTGTGGCTCTGAAATACAAAGATGGAGTTTTGATGGCTGCAGATATGGGGGGTTCATATGGATCCACTCTCCGATACAAGAGCATCGAACGAATGAAGCCTATCGGAAAACATTCTTTCATCGGTGCAAGTGGAGAAATAAGTGATTTCCAGGAGATGCTACGTTATCTTGACGAGCTCACCATGCAGGCCGGACAGTATGTGTGATGATGGGAACTCTTTGGGACCTAAAGAGATCCATAGCTACTTGAGCCGTGTGATGTAAAACAGGCGTAACTCTTAGGCTAAAACCACACAGACAAAACATTTATCATAAACACATATACATAAACAAGATCACAGATACAAGCATCAGATCATGGCTAGACATATAGCAACATACATGTACATGTACTGATATATACACAAGGAACATAAGTAGTACCTTTCTCAATGTTTAGGTCAGCCATCGAGATGAAGTGAGGCGGCAAGAATCTTCCAAAAAAGATCTTCTGCGTGGCACTCAGGTTCCAAAGCTTTGATGGAGAGAGACTAATTTTTGGCGTGAATTAGAGTGTGCATAGGGACCCCTTTTATATTGCATTTTAGATAACCCAAACTCTTAACCATCAAAGGCTTAGTTGGTTAAGGTGTTTAACTGACAACTTTGAGGTCATGGGTTCAAACCCCGCTCATTGACATATGTAGGGTGTGTTTACGCCTAAATTAATATTTTATTAGATAGTAAATGTCCATATGAATATTAATTAAACTCTTGGTCCATGTCATACTGGCGAGCTCAAGGTCTTTAAATTTACAAGTGACGGCTTGCCAACAAGTCCACACGAGCTGAGTTATAGAGTTCGCGTAGCTCGCACGTAGAATGACTTCGCGAGGACTACACAGTTCGCGCGGCGAATGTACTTTGCGTTAAACCCCTAGGCGAGGCGGAATATATCAAGGCGAGCCGGTGAACTGGCTCGCGTAGGAGACCTCACGAAGAAGCAACAGGCGGAGTCCGCTTGCACCACTTGAATCGTTGAAGACTTTTTAAAGTCTTTGACATGCTTCGGGCCAATCCATGTTGCCCATTTAATATATAAAGCTCTTCTAAAGCCCGCGAGCTAGGAAAGCCCCCAAGAGGGAAGCGAGCTTTAGGAGCATTTGGGATGAATTTCAGTCCGCATAGGACTTTACAATTGGCCGCACGGGAGCAGTGTTCTATGTGAAGTATGCGAACTGGACATGTGTCACTAATTTGTTGGTTCGTGCGGGCTGACCAATGCCCTTGTGCTATTAGGGTCTCAGAGTCCGATTTGGATTCTAATTATTCTTTCTTCCACCGTAAGTCAAACCACTATATAAAGGGTTTGAAGGTTTACAGGAAAAGGACAACTCTCAATACAACTAAAAAAACCAATACTCAACAGAAGTATACAAACCCTCGATCCAGTCGAACCTCCAACACTCCCTGGGAGCTCTACCTTCATTTTCCTGTTGAGGCACAGGACAATCAAATCTCTCAACAAAAATACAAACTGCAAATACCAGTTATCCTTCGAGTCAATCGAATACCTTAACCCTAAGCGCACCGCCGCCTAGCCTTTTCTCAGAGCTCTCTCAGACACTTTTTCAGTCACCCTGATTTCCCTATAGTTGCTCTGCTCGCGACACCGTGAGTATCGAATCGCCTTGTGCTCGTAAATTCCTTCTCTGAGGTGGCACCTGAAAATCCCTTCCGCCTGATCAAGAAGTCAAGCACACCCTACTACTCTTTCCTCGTCTGCGAGGTGGCATGCCCGCAACATCTCCCCTACTCTTTGTTCGTTAGAGACTTCTGCTCCGCGCGCTGAGGATCGTGGCCAAAACAGGGTGTGTGAGTTATTAATAAATTTAAAAAAAAAAAAAAAAACCATCAAAGAGTTTGAGTTCCACACAAATACCACAATATTAGCCTATCTCTATTATCTTGTTATACAAGATAATTCAAATGTATTTCATTGTTTATCTAACCATTTTATTTAGATAAAGATATCATGATAATGTAATTAATAATCTCACAATGTTCATTATGTTATTCTATAGAAGTTGTCATGCCTTAGGACTTATAATGCTAAGTCCATTCTAACATTCTCCCACTTGGACTAGTATTACAAGTCTGTAACAAGAATCTATAATAAGATCAGATACAACATTGTTCCTTTGTGCACTTGAGATTACCAATACACATGTTAATACAAATATCATTGATCTGTCATTACACAAGAGGAATGCAGGATTTCTAGCATATATATTGTATTCACTGAATACATCAACTTGAAAATCACCAACACAACTGTCAAGACCCGCCCTGAATTTCACCCTGAAACCTGAGGTGAGTTCTGCGGGGACCACCTCTAAGGAAAATTTACCGAAGGACTCGGCAAACCTCCCTTGAAAATGAACAACCTTAACCCGGAAAAATTAAAGAACACTTAACCAATAATATAAATTCTTCAACTTAAACCGAATAACCAAATAATAATACACATATATTTTTCCGAAAGTATTCAGAGCTACTATAAGAAATACAGCGGAAGCTACTAGAAATCCTAGTGGGTTAAACAGAAGACCTACTGGTGAACAGTAGTGGAGAAATGAGTGACTATGCCTCGTCGCCTCCTTCTAGACTCCACCCAAACTCTGCAAACTGGGCATTTAAAAATGAAGAAAAAGCCCAGGGGAAAATATTTCATCACTTCAGAGTGAGTGGACAAAATAATCTCATCAACAATAATATTTCCCCAAGAAATTTAACAATGCAAACGACTAGTTCTAGCTAATCCCCGAATCATAAACAAAACAGCCTCTCACGCTCAAATTATAAAATATATATCAATATGTATTAACCACTCGTATGCTCCATGTATGCTATCTATGAATAAGATTTAAATTAGATAGTCACACCAGGCTAATACGATTGCGTCTAAAGCTCACGTCGCTCCATACTGGTATTTTTCCTCAGAATGGGGGATAAAGACCGAGTGGTTATAAATACGTGCATACTCCTTGTACGATTTCTATGAATGAATGTAAAAACATAGAATAATCTCATCAAGTAGAAAATCGTACAAGGCTACTACGCTCGCGTCTAACGCTCACGTCACCCCATACTGGCATTCGTCCTCAGGACGGGGGCTGCCACGTGTAGCTAGCTAGCATTCTCTCTCATACATACTATTCTCGGAATTTTGCCTCGAGTATAATCGCAGAAATTCTCAATTTTGGGAAAAATATCCAACAAAGGAAAATTACTCAACAATAAAACAATTTAAACACATTATTTAAAACAAATGTCCACTCACAACTTAGGCCTAAGCCTGACGTCGGTCAGAAGTCTCCTCTGCTCGAGCTTCCTCGCGTCCTGTTCCAATCATAATTAATTCCTTAAAATAAAACACCGACAAAATATGCATAATTAAATATGCTTCGCGCTCAACCAAGCCTAACACTCCAAAATCTTAAATCCACTGCCAACTTCAAAACTCCACAAATTTTACTGACATCCTCACATTCCACTAAATAAAATCCAATGACAGGATTATAAATTAATAATCCTCCAAAAAATACCAAACTTCAACAAATCTCAAACCTATCCAAAACTTCTCCAAAAATTCTAAAACTTATTCCATTAAACTCCTCACATTTTTCTCCACCAAAAACATTTTCTCGGCGGCGGCTCCGCCGGCAGCGGCGGCCGGCGACCAACTCCGGCGACCTCCGATGGTCACCAAAATTTGGCAGCATCTTCCCCTCAACCTCCTCTACAACATTCCTAACTACCACAAACTCCAATTCTAAGCCTAAGCACATCAATCGAACGCACAAACACAATAAGCCCTAGAAATTTCAAATTCCGATTTCTCCTTACCTAGCTCAAGACGGAGCGAGCCCTTTGGAGAGATTGAAGCACGAGAGGAGGGCTTCCTTTTGAGCCAAGGCTCGCCGGCTATGGTAGCCGGAGGAAGGAGTTCCGGCGAGAAAACCGATTCGGCAGTCGGAGCTTCCGGGCGGCGCTAGAGAGGCTGCCACCTGTCTAGGATTACTGCTGGGTTGGAGAGAAACCAAATGGGACCGGTCCGGGGCGAACGGAGGCCGGACGGCGGCGGGCTGGCGACGGAAAGAATTCGGGCAGTGAAGCTCGGGGAGAGAAACCAGGAGAAGAGGGAGAAGAAAAGAAATCTGAAAACGGGCTTTGACCAAAAGGCCCGGTCCACACCCCACTTAAACCCAAAATCCAAAATTCAACACCCCAAAAAAATACCCCAATAAAATTACCTTTTACTAGCAAAAATTACTATTTTTTACCGTCGTCAAAATTTCTTCCTTAGAATAATCTCACCAAATAATCGTCTCCTACACCTCTATGGGGATCAATTATATTTTACACTTAATGACGATCACGGTAAAAATTCTTATTACCACTATGCTAGTAATTAAGGTAAAAAATTAAGATTCGGGGCGTGACAATTCTCCCATCCTTATAAAAATTTTGTCCTCGAAATTTACAAACTCGCTACTCAAAGAGATAAGGATACTGCTGTCTCATCTGCTTTTCTGACTCCCAAGTAGCTTCTTCTAATTGGTGGTTTCTCCAAAGCACTTTGACGAGCTGAATTGACTGCTATTAACTGATCTAAGGTTCACTTGTCAGTTTGGGTATGATAGGCAAGGGAAAGATCGTCAAACTGAGGTGGCAGAGAGTTAAGTACTTGATACACCATATAACCATCATCCAAAGGCCTACCAAGGTCACTAAGCTGGGCTGAGATGCTAATCATCTGAAGGATATGCTCCCTCATGTTCATGTTCGTGTTGAACTTGGTGGTGTGTAGCTTGTCCATCAGCATACTGGACTCTATCTTAGCATTGGTCTAAAACTTATCAGTGATACACTGCAGGTAATCTACAACGTTAGCCATGTCTAGGATAGCCCCCCTCACAGTATGAGACAATGTTTTCTTAATAGTCAGGATGCATTGCTTGTTAGCCCTAGCCCATTTTCTCTGACTCTTGGATTGTTCATCAGTGGGATCCTCAACTAGCATAGGCTCAGGGGTGGTAAAAAATCCAGTCAATTCCTTGATTCAGAAAAGAAAGCTCTATGTCCCCTCTCCACCTTTTGAAATTACTCTCATTCAGTTGGACTACAATCCCCATGTTAGGCACTGAAACATAAAAAATAATATAAAAGAAATTTAAGTTTCAGTTTAATCACTGTATATAATATATACATAAGTTTTGTAAAACCAATTAGAATCATAAAACACATCTTCCAATTCATATCAACAAACAATACTTTACACACATTCGATCAGACAAAAATGCAGAATGTATGTCAATGTAAATGACATTTTCCTTATGTATACTTCATTTTCAATAACCTTGACTACCTGTATGGCAAAGCACTGGTTATTCCTTAGTTTCTTTTAGTATTCTATCATATGTTAAAACACGTTTTATAATTAGACAAGTCAGTACCTGTATGGCAAAAAGAAAATGTCTAACTATACATCCTTATACACTTCAACACATGATATACAAAACCACAAAATTTGCTTAAAATTACCTTGTTTAAAGCCATCTGTTGATGATACGAAAGCAATTCTAAACAGTTTTATACAAGTTCCTGTTTTAGTATCTTTATGACCAAAAGAACATCTTAACCTACTATGATGCGTGCATTATAAAGTTTAAAACACCCAATTTGATCCTAAAAGTAGTGACTGATTACCTTCATTTTCATATCCATAAAATTTTCATTTTATAAGAAAACTCAGCCTTTACTTATGTTATCTTTAGACACAAATCTTTCAACCAGAGATATTTATAATTCAGTCATTTCATATCCAAGAATCACATAAGAAAACACATGTTATCACACATCATATAATAGATATAGGCATATCACAGACAATTCTATAAGAGCACATCAGTACACACAGACCACAAACATATTTCACTCAATTCAGAATCATCATTCATGGTTTTCCAACACCTAAATCTATCACATAAGTTTCATCTGGGCATCTATCCTAAAACTTAAGCACCCCCAAGAGAGCAACTAGGGTTCTTGAATGAATCAAAAATCGGAATAAAAATCCCAAAACTCATGTAAGAACATACCAAGATATGTTCCTAGCGCTGTAAAACAGAGTTAATCTAATACATATATCAATTCTTGTTCACCAATTCGAATCAAACAACAATTAAATTAAACAAGATACCTTGATTCCATAGTTTGCATGGATGCGATCAGAAAACCCAGATTATTATTATTATTATTTTTTTCCCCAATCGGTTTGTTTTTCACTACGTTTTAAAACAATGATATTCGTTTTGTTTCAAAAAAGGGTCGCAAGGTCGGGTTAAAAGAGACCATCTTGTTTTGTTAAAACGGGTCAAACATGCTTTCAGGTCAAATATATGCTAAGACATGCTAATGGGTCAAACATGTTTTCGGGTCAATTACATGCTAATAGGTCAAACTATTATTAGAACCCAAATTTTGTTTATTTTATAATCTGTTCTTCAATAAATTTGCGGAAAAATTTATGAAAGAAACTTTTGATCATGTAAACTGGTTTATGAAAGCATTTTGGTGGCTCTGATACCACATCTTAGAGAGAGAGAGAGTGAAAGATACCTTGGACTTTGAGGACGATCATGTCGCTACGGGATTCAGAAACCACCTTGCGAGGCCTATCCTTCGTGATGTTAAGCTTCTGGAGTTTCGAAGAGGGTGTTAAGCTTCTGGAGAAATGCATGCGCGTGCTTTTGTATCGTGATAGGTCTGCTGTAATTCCTGTAAACAAGCTTCAGATAGCTAACATCGCCGAAAAAGGTTTAACAATCTCTCAGCCTTACTCCTTGAAGACTTTCTGGGGTTTCTCTGCTTTCCAAAATCTAACAGCAGGTGCTCAAGGATCATGATAACAACTGATCGATTTAGTTTGAATAGGTTTTATATTTCTCCTTAGAATTATATTTACTTCACTGTATTCTTGCCAATACCGACAAGATGAACGAGGATTATAGAAGTTCATTGTGGTGATTAGAAAACAACTACAACAGCCCATTTAAACATTTACGTCTATGTTTTCATGTTGGATGGAATTCTCTATAATATAAGGACACATTTTTCTAGCTAGGATGGAATTCTTTCTGATATAAGCAGCAGATTTTTCGAGGGTTACAATTTTTCTAGCTATTTGGCCTTCTGGCTTTCGTAAAATCACCTCAGCGTTACAATTTTTTAATATCATTAAAAATGAATTCCATTTACTAGATCAGTTTAGGTATGACAGATCAGTTACTATCCCTAACTCCCCAACTACGTTGTCAATAGAAAAATACCAATTTTTTGACAAATCAAACCATTAACTATTTAAGTGCGGGACAAGTTAAATTGTGAACTATATCAGCAAATGTAACTCATTCGGCTGCTATACATATAACATGCATCAAGCCGTCAACTATCTGATTATTGAATAATTCAAAATTCAAGTTCCAAATAGCTTTTGAGTTTTGGACAGGAACAACGCTTCTATGTTGTACTCTTCGTTCTGTGACGACAATGAGGTTTTTTTTTTTTGGTCAGTGGGCAGGTGCAGCGTATCAAGCTAGTGACTAGTTCACATGGGATTATAGGCTAAGATAAAACCTATAAATCTGATTTCCATAAACCCGGGTTGAAAAATACGACCGTTTTATCAGTTCCTCAAAGCTTCAGGGTTCACGCTATCTTTCTCCCAACCGGACCGGACCGCCGGTTTAAGCGGTTTTGCTGTGATTGGCTTCCTGCACCACTCAAAGAGGTGTGCTTACAAGTGTTGATTGTTCTGGAATGTTCTGCAATCTCTTATTTCAATTGGTTGATGATATTGAGAATCTTGTTCACCTGCTCAACCTGTGAGGCAATTTTGGGTTTTGGTGTTATGAAGCTTTTTGTTTTTTGTTTTTGTTTACTGGTGTTATGTAGCAATTAGGGGTTTGGGTTCTGCAGAATTTGGATTGAATTTGTGAGATTTTGGATTGTGTTCAAGACCCTATTTCAGTCCCTTACATGAAAACTATTACTTCCCTTTTTCGACCTTTTCCGAAAGCCAAAGAATCACTAGCTTTGATGTCATTAGTTGGATGTTTTACTAGAGACCCAACTGTTGCAAAACAAGTATTTGGTAAATTCTTGGATCAATACCCAGATAGGATAACATTGAGGAAACTCTATGCAAGCTTTATTGTCAATGAGAATTTTTGCAGTGATGCGTCACTAGGTATCAAGTTCATGAGAGCTTATGCAGCCTGCGGTGAACCCATTATGGCGCGCTGCATATTCGATCAAATTCATGATAAGAATGTCATCTTCTGTAATGTCATGATCAGAAGCTATGTAAACAACCGTTTGTATCATGATGCTCTTGTTTTGTTCAAAACTATGTCTGCCATTGGGTTTGATCCTGATAACTATACATACCCTTGTGTCCTCAAGGCTTGTTCGGGGTCGGATAATTTGGGGGTGGGATTGCAAATTCATGTTGCTGTTGTGAAAGTTGGGCTTGATGGGAATTTGTTTATTGGGAATGGTCTGATTGCCATGTATGGGAAATGCGGTTGTTTAGTGGAGGCTCAGTGCATTTTTGATGAGATGCCATGTAGAGATGTGGTTTCATGTAATTCTATGGTTGCTGGGTATGCACAAAATGGACGGTTCGATGATGCAATAGATGTTTGTAGGAAAATGAAGACATTGGGTATTAAACCAGATGCTGGTACCATGGCTAGCCTATGCCCAGCTGTGACCAACAGTTCATATGAGAATGTTTCGTATGTTAAGGAAATGTTTATGAAATTGGATAGACCGAGTTTGGTTTCGTGGAATGTGATGATAGCAGTGTATGTAAATAATTTGATGCCTGGTGAAGCAGTTGACCTTTTCTTACAAATGGAAAAGAGTGGAATAGAACCTGATGCAGTCACAATTGCAAGTATTCTTCCCGCTTGTGGGGATCTTTCTGCTCTGTTGCTAGGTAAGCGGATTCATGAACATATTGAGAGAAAGCGACTTATGCCAAATTTGTTATTGGAGAATGCATTGATTGACATGTATGCTAAGTGTGGATGTCTACAAGATGCAAGAAAAGTCTTTGATACGATGACATTTCAGGATGTTGTCTCGTGGACTTCCATGATTTCTGCATATGGTAGGAGTGGACAAGGTCATGACGCTGTGGCACTTTTTGTGAAAATGCGTGACTCAGGTGTAGTTCCTGATTCAATTGCATTTGTATCAGTTCTCGCGGCTTGCAGCCATGCGGGGTTGTTAGAGGAAGGACAATATTACCTTAAATTGATGACTGAGGAGTACGGCATTGATCCCAGGATAGAGCACTGTGCTTGTTATGTAGATCTGTTGGGGCGTGCTGGAAGAATGGATGAGGCTTATAGTTTTGTCAACCAGATGCCACTGGAGCCTAATGAAAGAGTATGGGGTGCTCTACTTGGTGCTTGCCGGGTATACTCTAACATGAGTGTAGGACTTTTAGCCGCTGATCGCCTTTTTCAATTGGCTCCAGAGGAATCAGGTTATTATGTTTTGTTGTCGAACATTTACGCAAAAGCCGGTAAATGGCAAGATGTCGCCGCAGTCCGGTCAGTGATGAAGGGTAGAGGGATCAAGAAAATACCGGGTGTCAGCAACGTTGAACTCAAAGACCAGGTTCACACTTTTCTTGCTGGTGACAGATCACATCCTCAGTCTAAAGAGATATATGAAGAATTAGATATATTGGTAGGGAAAATGAAGGAGTTAGGTTATGTCCCTGAGACCGATTCTGCCCTTCATGACGTGGAGGAGGAGGAGAAAGAATGCCATCTTGCAGTTCACAGTGAGAAGCTGGCAATTATGTTTGCCATTCTGAATACTGAGCGAGGGGCAGTGATCAGAATTACCAAAAATCTTCGTGTTTGTAGTGATTGCCATATTGCTGCGAAGCTAATCTCCAAAATAGCTGAACGTGAAATTGTTGTCCGGGATACGAATCGTTTCCATCATTTTAAGGATGGCGTATGTTCTTGCAGGGACTACTGGTGAGTCTCCACCCAGAACTCACAGTATGATGGACTTCAGTGAAGAGTGGGAAATATGACCAGCAGTTTCTGATAGATCCAAATTAATGGCTTTCTGTGGTGAATGACGAGCAATCACTTAGCACATTGGGGAAAACAGTTTATAAATAGTTTTCAATGACATTCTGGGTTCCTCATTATTCACTAGCGGATAACTTACTTTTCGTCCGACATATATGGGTGTGATTATGTTGGCTTTGATGCAAGTTATGTTGATGAGTATTACAATTATAGTGCGCTAATGAATGTGTAAATTGGAAATTTTAGTGAGTAATTCTTTTGCTGCAGGCAAATTTTGGAATGGCTCTAACAAATGGGTTGGAAATTCCTAAAGTAGTGCTAGATGCAGAAATCAAATCCTTTTATGACTCAGCTCCTCCTTTAAACAACAGTGATGATGTCAGTGAAAAACTTGAGGCATTTGTTAAAAAGAATTTGCAGCCTTCTGGCACGTTCACTTTTCTTTCACTATTTTACTATTTACCAATTCTATTAAACTTGAGTTCCCTTCCCTTTGTTTTCTAGGTTTTAAAATTAAGGTTCTGTTTCTTTTTGAATGATTAACATATATTGTAGGAAATGGAGGAGCTAGGAGGGTGGTTTGTGTAACCTCTGGTGGTACCACGGTTCCTCTGGAGCAACGATGTGTTCGCTACATTGACAACTTCAGTTCTGGTCACAGAGGAGCAGCTTCCACAGAGTATACCACCTTAAATCACTGGATAGGCCATATTTTTTTTCTTTTCTTTTCTAAAGGAATAGGCCATATTTAATATATGTGATATTGATAAGAGTTGTCTGATATCACAGGTACTTTTTGAAGGCAGGCTATGCTGTTATCTTTCTTTACCGGAGGTAAAAATGTTATATATCAAAAGCTCAAATGTTATATATATAAAAAAAATTAGAAATTAAAAATTAAAAAAAAACTTATTTTTATAATTTGTTATCTGCAAATGTTATGCAGGGGAACTTGCCAACCATATTGCAGATCTCTTCCCAATGATCCATTACTTGAATGTCTGGAAATTGTGAACGAGTCAAACATTCAAGGTCCGTATTTACTGTAATGCTATGGTTATATGTGTTCTCTTCTTGTACTAGATAGAATACACATGATCAGTCAAACACTAATTTATGTTTCCAGCTCGTCTGTTTGGGTATGAGAAAATGATACTTGATTTTGTGACATAGAAGTTATACTCTATAATGAGAAAACCTTTTACTTGAACCATGGCATGCCATAAATGGGTACACAATTACACCACTCAGAAACTTAATTTTCATGGCCTAATTAACAGAACCATTTCCTGAAGTAATGAAGCTTTTCACTCATTGACAGCTCAACACTTTTGAGGAGTACTTTGTCTTATTTAACAATTTGTGTTCCACCACATCGAGGTTCAGTTTCCTTGAATTGCTTGCACCGATATATGTGTTGCATAGTGCCAAGTCATAAATACTGGTATATGGATGGGACTGGACAGAAGAGTAGGTGGATGAGGATGTCAGCTTCTTATCTTTTTTTTTTTTTTTGAAAAAGAAAAAGTTTTTATTGAGACAAAAAGCAAAGAACAAGGAGGCAGACAATGAGTCCACTAAAAAAAAGAAAAGAGGGCAGGTAGGACTAAAGGCGTAGCGGTTCTTTTTGAACTAAAACTAAACGTAGAGATTATGCTACAGCTGCTTCCCAGTTAAGAATAATGGAAGAAAGACTATAATCCTTAAATTCCTATGAAGTATAAGCCCAGAATTTGACTCTCTCCCACAGGTCTTCCCTCTCCATTTCACTATAGGTTTCGTATAGTCTTCTATTTCTTTCCGTCCACTACCGCTAGCACCCCACAACCCCAAAGAATTCTGGCTTTTTTCCCTTTACCAAAAGCTGAAAGATTTTCTTTGAACAAATCATTCCTCTCTGATGGAGTTCTCCAGACCACTTTTGCCTTCCCTAAATAACTTCTTTCCTATGAAATTAACAACTTCACAATGCACAAAGACATGATCAACACTTTCCCCTTGAGGTTTGCACAAAATGCACCAATGAGGGGAAAAACAACATGATCTTCTCCTTTGAAGAACATCACATGTGTTTATCCTTAGTAGGGGCCTTGAGTTCCAAGTAAACTTTGCAGGTGCAAAGATTGGGTCTAATCCACCACTAATTAAGAAGCTATGAAAAGATTTGCAAGAGAATTTCCCAGTAGACTCAAGCTTCCACCTCCTTTCATCTGGTTTGGATTCCACTAATTGGACGTTTTCCTAGCTTAGCCATCGATGAGGCAAACTCCTCAATCTCCTGGTCAAGTAAATTTCTTCTGAATCCGAAATCCCAGCCCATCAGAAAACTGGAGTGAACAACTAATCTTTCCACGAGAGAATTTATCTCGAAAGTCTGAACAACCTTGGAAAGTGGAAGCTCAGGGGTTGATCCTTTAATCAAGAATCTTCCCAGAACCTCAATCTTTTGCCATTTCCTACAACTAGTTTATGACAAAGGTTGAGTTAAACTTTTTAAGTCGGCCTTATCTTGACTATCTGAGTTATTGTTTTAAGCACTGATCTAATTTTTGGGACGCATTAGTCGTCTCTTTTCTTGACTAGTAATACTATATAAGCCTGTGATGATTATCTTATGATATGAATTATAACTACATGTCATGAATATGTAAAAACAGTTCCTGCTTAGATGACAGAACTTTGTTTCATATTCACAGTACATCAGTCCCATTCACAAGCAGTGAGGAGTGCTATCACTGAGACTCATGCTGTACGGACCACTTCGCTTTTTCATGCATCATGTAATTTTACTTAGTTATATAGACTTTTTTTCCCCTCTTGGCATATAATGCAATTACAGAATAGTAGCACATTGTGACAATGAATCCTAAATGGTTTTATTTTATTTTTTTACTGTAGGCGGTGGTAGACGGTCTCTTGCTGAAACTTCCCTTTACAACAATATTTGAGTATCTTCAGGTAAGCTTTAGAGGCTACCACAAAGCTGCCCGCATTATGTAAAATTAGTTGGTCTTTGCTGGTAGTTTTAGATATCTTCTGTGATTGACTATGAGGTCTTTGCATATAAGCAGATGTTGCAGTTGGTTGCGTTTACAATGCGAAGTATAGGACCACATGCCGTGTTATATCTTGTAGCAGCAGTATCTGACTTTTATGTCCCTTGGAATAGCATGGTAATGATTACTAACTGCTTTTTGTTTATTCACTTTTCACTGTGTATAAAGGCTGCATTACACACCTCAAGAGGTAGATCACATAACCCATCCCTTTGACCTCAGTATTCCTTAAAGTGGTTGCAGCAGCTAACTATGTGAATCCTTGAAAGTTTCATAGCATGTCTTTATAGAGTGAATTCAGTGGTATGTAATGATGCCATTTGGATAAATATTGTTTCATGTGTGCTTCTCATTTTCTTTAACACAAATCCCTATGCTTATGCAGGCAGAGCACAAAATTCAATCAGGGTCCGGTCCATTTGATATGCGACTTGTTCCGGTGCCAAAGATGCTCTTAGTGCTGAGGAAAGACTGGGCTCCCGTGGCCTTATGCATATCATTTAAGGTTAGACACATATCTTCTGCATTTGTACCAGTTACTAATCCTATCCATCAGAGTTCTCTTTCTATGAGTTCTGATAATTGTACGTGGATGACCAATTATTTTCCTTACCAGAATCCGGAAGAGTTTGGGGTGTGGCGGAATAACCTGTTGATAATTTCAATACTTTGTTGGGGAATATATCATTGATTATAGTTCTCATCCAGGTGTTTCAGACTTCCATTTGTTGTATTCTCAGTTAAGGAAATAGGAAAGGTTGGATAGGTTTAGACATGAAATAGTTTTCCATTATACCGTGTGTCTCAAAGACGTATATCTCTCACTCCACTTAATAATATGCAACAGTATATCTTCTACAAAATTCAGACTCTACTTTATTTAACGTGTTAGTGTTTGATTTTTGTTTCCAACAAGCGTTTGAAGGTTAATTGTTTCTACTATATGATGCTGTATTATTTCTTGGTGACTAAAAACCTTTGACATGACTGAGCAGCTAGAAACAGATTCAAAGATCCTGTTAGAGAAGGCTGATATGGCTCTTAGGAAGTACAAGATGCATATGGTTGTATCCAATGAGCTCTTGAGCCGAAAAGAAGAGGTCATAGTTGTCACCAGCAATGAAAAGATTTCAGTTCGTCGAAACAAGTCTCTGGCCCTTATTGAGCTTCTTGTGGAGAGGCATTCAGCCTATGTTGAGAATTCTGATCTATGATCGAGACTGATTTCTTATGAAGGTACAACAAGATAGTTCACTTTCTGGCTAAGATTCCTATTAATTTGTGGACTATGTCATCGGCCTTGGTCAAATCTAGTTTTTAACTACTACTTTGCTTATGCAGATGCAGATTATGAGACAAAAAATTTCTTTTGAAAGCAACCAGATCTTTGTACAGGAGTCGATAAGGAAAATATTATTTCTCTGGTATGACGGAACTGTAAAGATCCGGTGAATAAAGCTCAAGTCTTAATTGTCTGCTTAGAAGAGATTTGAGATTTCAGAAACAATTTGGCTCAAAAAACTCCATTATGGTAATCAACTGGCTATGGAAGCGGTTTGATCTCTATAGGAGCACTTGTGTATCACTTTGTCATCCTTAATCCGAATGACCGAATCCTCTAAGGATTAGACCGGTTCGAAGACTGGGCACTGTGCTTCAACCAACACGGTGATGACAAAACTTTTCATGTGTTCTAGGATATTCCATATGTTTGCCTTGGCATATATGTAGTTGAAATAAGACTATGTATTCTTTATTATTACTATATTGGTACTTTGTAATTTCTTATATAAAGGGCTCATATCAATGAATAAGATGATGATTCTCTATTATCTTGTTATCTCTTATTCCCTACACTTTATCATTCATCACGTTATTATGCACTTTGTTTTAATCCTAGAACTAATAGCCCACCATTTGTTTTCTGAAACCCTAAAAAGCGTTTTTCGGCTCCTCTATCCAACCGCCGCCGCCGCCGCCGTCGCCACTAGTTTTCCCGAACGCTGTCCGATATCACCGGCTGCCAATCCCTTAGTCGTCATCTGCCGACAATTCTTGGTTTTCTCCGATTATAATTTTTGACTTCTTCAAGCATTTGAAGTTTCAAAATGTATGTTTTGAAACTCTAAACTTTTCCAAGTTCAATAATCCGGGGAGGATAAAGTTTTTTTCTGCCTTCTCAATCTCCATTTTATGCTTGAGATTTTGTGCGTGCAGGTACCAAAATCCCAAAATTTTATTCACGGGTCAAGAGTGTGTTTGAGCACTCTTGTTTCCTTGTCAGGGTTGTGTATGATCAACCCCGACTTTTCTCCGGATTATATTTCATCAATCCGAGACATTTTTCGAATTGTGTTTGATCAATTCACGGTTTTTCCAGATTGTGTGTGATCAATCTGAAGGACAAACCATTAAAAGTATCGTTTGTAACCTCTATCGAGTCTCATAACAACTTGGTTTTGTATGCAAGAGTAATGTAACATTCTGCTCTTTTGAGTTTTGGCATACTCGATGCCTAAGACGAATCTTCGCTTAGTATCTGTGGAACATTTCATTGGAAATGATTAAAATTAAACCATATGTTTTGACCCCCAGACTAACAAGTCTAGATGCCGAGATTTCACATCTCTCGTGCTTAAAGTTTTGAAGTGTCACATCGACAAAAGTCTTCAATGGCAATATGTGCAAAAAGTAATGACCACAAAATACTGTAGAATGCATTCATAGAGCATTTCTTGAAACGTTCTTATAGCTGTACTTGTTGAGTTATTAGTCAAGTGGAGTGCTTACCACCTTAATTGACTACATATTGTCGATGATCTTTTGTGCCATCATGATCCATAATCTTTAGTGTATTCGATCATCATCAAGTTCTCTAGGTCCTCCAAGTTGGTTTGGAATTACCAATGAGACTTGATTTTGATCATACAATTGCAAACGGGAATTGTATATACGCTAATGCGATAAATATATTTGGGATTGTCCCCTAATGTGGGGACAACAATATGGGTCACGACAACGACAGAAAATGCCGTGTCGATGTATAGAAAAGAGGGGGAGGTGTCTTAAGCCCTAATGGCGACACTGTTGATCTAGACACCAATTTGTCAAAACTACTCATGCCAGCTCATGACAATGCAATCGTTGTGGATCTCCAGATCACTAGTTCAAGAGTTGTTGAGCTCTCCTTAAAATTATGAATGAATACAAAAATGTACGGAAAATAAATATGAGGACAATAACGTCACCCTCATGATCGTGGATTTCAAAGATTCGGATCCAGCTCTAGCTACCCCTGACATTGACGTCATTGGCTAGACATTGATTTTCTTTCCAAGCTATATGTAATAAGTCGTCGTATCGACGTCCTTCATCTATTTGAGACCTCGATGTACTCACATTAGCAATAATGAATGCCTGGAGAATTTTTTCGAAGTTATGAAACTATTCTCCTCTTATGGTTCATATTGATTCACAAACAACATGTACATTTTTATATCATCCTTGAAAACATGACATAGTTTCAATCTACATAGTTAGATTGTGCCATTTTGGTCTCTTCTAAGTGAAGATGACGCACGGCCTTGCATCCTCAAGGAGGATCGCCAACGTGTTTTCGGTTAAGTCTTTTACTTTATAGTGGATTTCCATCCATTAATTGTTCAACTAGGCTCATCCAAGCTCAGTGTGATGTCTTAAAATTGTCCGAAATTAAGGAGATAGTGGTTTCAAGTGTTCCTCGCACTACCAACCCTCAACGAACATGCCTGGTCATACTAACTTGGAGTTACCAAAAGCTTTTGATTTTGGATCTCCCTACGCTATTAAACGAATTTTTCATCTTGCAAAAGACGTTAAAAACTTATCAAAACCGGACAATCATCATCATGATCAAATCCTCTAGGTCTTCTAAGTTAATTTATATTCATGAGCTTTTGCTAACTAGTCATTGAGTTTACGACCTTGAAAAGACCGAAAGGACTTGATTTTGATCATATACAAGTCATTTTGGCTTCGGCTTATGCCCACATGCCATCCACAAGCTTCAAAGCTTTGCCAATGCCAAATCTGCGAAAAACAGCAATCTGCCCTTCTGGACAGTAACTTTGTTTGAGCTTTGTGAACAGCTCTGGATGAACTAGACAGTGAACTTTATATCATTAGAAATCTCTACGAGTCTAGTTTTCAGAATATTTTGCAGTTCATCCATATCTATTTTAACGAATAAGTTATGATTGTTTTAGTGCGCAAGGTCATTCTGCGCGGAAATTTATATACTCTCGGGATTGCAGCTTTTTGTAGCTTCTTTCAATCCTTCTAAATGTTTCAAGTGAAACTATTTACTCTCCTATCTACTCTATTTTGTAGATCTGTCTCATAGAGACATTAAGTGCCTCGCAGATAGTGTAACTTCCCACAATATTCTAAGAAACCGGCAATTATCTCTGGATTTGTGCCTTGTAAATCTTCTGTGACTACAATAATTGAATCATACCGGTCATTCAGGGACGCGGTTTAGCTTAAATATTGATGCCTCATGGCACCATGATCAATTTCACATATGTCCTCTATGCATTGAGAGGCAGCCGAACTATGTTGAGCTTTAAAGACATTCCTGGTAATAGTTTTCATTTGAAAACATATTGTAAGAATGAACAAGAGTTCTTTTGTGTATACCTCCTCATGAATGCGAACTAAAATGCATCTTAGAGAAGTTTATGAGCCAATCTAGTAGACTGTATGTCACTGTGATTCGAATATCGAAACACATGTTGTCGCCAAACATGATATTTGGGACACCGACTTATATAGGCTTTGGTTTGACCAAATCAGTTATCCTGGAAAAGATATAATAGTCCAAATTTTGAGAAATTCTCATGGACATCCATTCTTCTGCTCAAAATGAAGACATTCAGGATCTAGCTTCTCTATGAAGCATGATGGTGACACCATGGTTGTAAATGGCGGCACACTGGGGACATTGGCGTCATCCGAACACGGCTCCAACTTCCCGGAGGCCGTCTGGTCAATTCCTCAAGCAATTGAGGTGCACCGGCCTTCCCTCGATGTCTCATTGACCCCCTGCAGTGTTTATTGCTCGTTTTGAAAGCCTATTTTTAGTGAAATTAGGAGCGGGACCCTTCTACACTAAATGACACAAAAGTGAACATTTCATTCGTACATCAAACTATGTAGATAGATATAACCAACTTGCGGACACATTTTTATGCTTTATGGTGTTGGTTAAAGTGTTAGCACATCGGTCACGTGTTAAACTATTATATACTGTTTATGTTGCTTATACTTTTACAGGCTCACTACCCATTTTTTAAAAAAGTTTATCGGGATATAAGTTGAAGTGTCATATACATTATGTTCACACGTAATACAATATCACCGAGGCTACAACCAAACAACTTTAGCTTATTGCTCGAACATTATTGATGCTCACCAATTTTTCCATTGCGTCTTAGGGCTATGCAATATTTGCATGCAACTTTACTATTCATCTACGACCCACCATCATTAAATAGTTTTGTACTACAACTCGTGATTGTGTACGAGGATTGACACGAAATTACAAATCTTGAGTTCAAACAGGATTGAAACGGATCTCAAATCCTTGAGCTCGGTTGGATGTTATTTCTACGTGCCAAATCACACTATCACTGCTTACAATGATGAGTCATTTGAGATGAATAAGTATTTAGGTTGGATATGAACCTCCATCTATAATCTACATATGTAGAAACCTTGTCAGGCGATCTCATTCTGTCACACCCCAATTTTTGAAGGTCAAATTTTCAAAAATTTTGGCATGGTAAACCTCAAAATCTTAAAACCCCAAACCTGCTCAACAACTTCTAAATTAAAAACAAATATTGAAATTGTAAATTTCACCAAACTCATCAATCGAGTTAAACATTACATCTTCTTAATTACAACAACTTCAAATGTCTAGTAATAAAAAGTCACTCACAAGAGCTTAAAAACAACCGCCAAGATAAACAAAAAGTACATCGCCTAAAACCTAGCTCATAAGCCACTGTCTCAACCCTGTTGATCATCACCTGCAGGTCTAACCCTTACACTATAAATTGGTGCACCGGGTTGTAAACAACAAACCTGGTAAGCTTAAAAAAGCTCGTATGAGTAAATCTACAACAACAGACTCAACTCATCAACACATAAGGTAAAACCAAGAGTTCAAGCATTAAAAATAAATTCAGGAAGACACTTACAAGCAAGAGAAATCAAAAGAAGAAATTAAGGAAACACAACAATTCACAATCACTCAAATCATTAATGAAATCCTGCAAAAAACATAGTTCAGGAATTCCACTAAAATCATACAATTAAGATTTAAGAATCTCCTGCGGATAAGCATAGTTCAGGAGATACTCAAAGCAAGGAATTTAAATGACAACACATAAGAACATCACACAATCATTTCTCTATTCTTACTTATGAGTTCGTCAACACTTAGTCATCCCTCATAAGTAACCAAACAAACGTGTACTCATGAGTTCGTCAACACTTAGTCATCCCCCATGAAGTACCGACAGACAGACGTACTAGAGCTCTATACTGACCGTAACCAATTACCCGGACAAGGCTTGGTTCCCGGTCCACCATGAAGGTTCCTAATCTAATACACATAATCACCACTCAGACACACATTCACAACTAAGACACACAATCACCACTAAGGCAGGCACAATTTCACAACTAATGCACACAATCACCTCTAAGGCTCACACATCCACAACTAATGCACACAATCACCACTAAGGCACAATTCCACAACTAATGTACACAATCACCACTAAGAAACCCACATGATCAGAAGTCCATTTGAAATATTATATTTTTAACATAAAACTTGTTTTTACTTACCATGAGCCGTTGGCGATCAAGCTCATATATTTTAAAACAAACAAAAGAAAAACATAATTTTCAAATCATCAACATTTTCATCAACATTATCATCATCATAATCATCATCATAATCATCACCATCATCATATCATCATCATAATCATCATCATAATAACCATAAATAAATAGGTCACAAAGTGAACCTTGGTGAGATTTTACTCACCTTAACTCCTGCTGTGTCTTCACCTAAACACAAGGGAAAGCTCAACCCAAGCTCCTGATAACCACCTATTAATAAAATGTTCACTTTAGTAACCAACATGACCAAAACACTTCCCCCTTCAACCAAGACTCTACCCTTGCCTCAAGGTCTTGTCCTTCAAGACAACCCTTCTTCCGAGACCTCCTAAGTTCATAGGAACCCTCAACTAACCTATTGAAAAAGGTTAACAAGATTTTCAAAGCTTAAACACCAAAGCTTAACAACCTCTCATGATTCTCAACTTAGTCTTACCTAGGATGCAAATCTTGATCAAAACATAACCTCATGACATGTCAACGTGCTCGTATCGACGAGCACAAGCTAACAGTTACTCCTAACCTCCCAACCCTGCCGTACGCACCGCCACACACCACCACAGACGGCGGCGAGTGGGCCCCATGAGCCACCCTTAAAATTCTGAATTTGGGCAAACTCAAAACATCAAACTTGTAGATTGAAGAGAGGAAAGCATCTTTTATACCTGGAGGTTCAACCAGTTCGACCGAAAACAGCCGGAAAACACCGGAAAACTCGTCAAAAAGTTGGAATCCACCACCACTAGTCTCCGCTGTGAGTCGAGCTTCAAGACTACCCGAAGTCGAACCGGGGTGCCAAGGAGCTCTTATCCCGATCGGTTTCTAGCCTTGTTGCCGCCGTCAGAGGTGGGAATCCTGACCGGTATCCAAGCCAAACTTCCGAGCTTTGGGTCACCACTTTGGGACTGAATCGGCGTGAACCAGCTAGAGGAGGACGAAGGCAAGGAGAAGAGGAGTCGATTCAAGCCGCTGGCGCGGTCGAGCGACATCGGACGACACCGGAAATTTTTGGTCAACTCGCCGGGTTTGGGTTGGAACGGCTGGAGGACTTTGATACCGAAGGTATCACGAGAGAGAGAAGAGAGAGAGAGAGAGAGAGAGAGAGAGAGAGAGAGGAATGGGTTCCAGAGAAAATGAAATGGAACCCTAAACTTTCTTATTTAATCCAAAATTCTCATAAAGCCATGAACTTCCGTTGACCATAACTTTCTCATACGAAGTCCATTTTAAGTCTAACCAGGGTGCCAAGGAGCTCCTATCCTGACCGGTTTCCAGGTTTGTAATCGCCGCCGGAGGTGGGAATACTGGCCAGTCTCCAAGCCAAACTTTCGAGCTTCGGGTCACCACTTCGGGACTGAATTGGCATGAACCAGCTAGAGGAGGACGAAGGCAAGGAGAAGAGGAGTCGATTCGAGCCGCTGGTGCTGTCGGGCGACACCGAAAAGTTTGGGTCAAGTCGTCGGGTCCGGGTTGGGTCGGCTGGAGGACTTTGATACCGAAGGTATCGCGAGAGAGAAGAAAGAGAGGGAGAGAGAGAGAGAGAGAGAGAGAGGAATGGGTTCCGGAGAAAATGAAATGGAACCCTAAACTTTCTTATTTAATCCAAAATTCTCATAAAGCCATGAACTTCCGTTGACCATAAATTTCTCATACGAAGTCCATTTTAAGTCGAACCAGGGTGCCAAGGAGCTCCTATCCTGACCGGTTTCCAGGTTTGTAATCGCCGCCGGAGGTGGGAATACTGGCCAGTCTCCAAGCCAAACTTTCGAGCTTCGGGTCACCACTTCGGGACTGAATTGGCATGAACCAGTTAGAGAGGACGAAGGCAAGGAGAAGAGGAGTCGATTCGAGCCGCTGGCGCGGTCGGGCGACACCGGAAAGTCAAGTCGCCGGGTCCGGGTTGGGTCGGCTGGAGGACTTTGATACCGAAGGTATTGCGAGAGAGAAGAAAGAGAGAGAGAGAGAGAGAGAGAGAGGAATGGGTTTCGGAGAAAAAGAAATGGAACCCTAAACTTTCTTATTTAATCCAAAATTCTCATAAAGCCATGAAATTCCGTTGACCATAACTTTCTCAAACGAAGTCCGTTTTATGCGTGCCATATGTCTATAAACTCGTATTGTCGTGCTCTACAACTTTTGTGAAGGAAGTTTCTCGAGAAACCCAACAGATTAAAAAGTCAACTTTTGACCCTTCAAAACCATAAAACCGTTTTCAGGTAATTTATGCATCCGAACGCTTCCGCTCTTCCTTCGAACCTCAAAACACACTCACTACATTAATCCAACTAGGTTGAAAAGGTTCAACTAGGTTGAAAGGTCTTGTATTGTTTGTATTGTTTTTTGAGAGAGTTGTTGTGCAAGTTGTGTGTCCAGAGATAGCTTTCAACCCCTTTATATAGTAGTTCGACTTACAGCAGAAGAAAGATAATCATAGTTCAAGTTGGATTCTGAAACCCTAATCCCACAAAGACAGAGCTAACCCGCGCGGGCTGCGGACTCAAACTATCTCACGGGCCTTTCTATCTTGCTGACCAAAAGAAGGCTTTTTAATTAATAAGGGCCACATGGATTGGCCCAAAGCATGTCAAAAACTAGTGAGAGTCTTCAACAATTAGTGTGGTGTACGCAGACTCTGCTTGTGGCTTCTTCGTGAAGTTTCCCACGCGAGCCAGTTCGCCAGCTCGCCTCAATGTACTTCGCCTCGCCTACACGCGAATTCCATTTCGCGTGCTAGATCTGTAATCCGCGCGAAGTCCATTCCGCGCGCGGACTGTGTAATTCAGCTCACGTGGCCTCACTGGCGGGTAATTACTTGTAAACCTAAAGAATATGGGCTCACCCGTGTGACATAGATTAAGAATTTAATTAATATTCACATAGACATTTACTGTCCAGTAATGATACAGGTGTATCCGAATCCTACTAGGAACTTAGTTAGTTCATAGTTAACCATGTCAGGAATTCTGTTTCTTACTTAGATTAGGAATAGTCTTCAAGTTAGTTATGGATTCTAGTTCTATAAATAAGAGATGTTTAGTTAGAACAAAAGAGAGACGAAACAGAAAGTAAACCTTCTGTTTAGAGAATATTGTAGAGCTATAAACTTTTACAATATTAGTGAAGATATCTTTCTTCAGATTTCGGTCTTGTTACTTTTCCTTTTAAGCTACTAGTAATTCCACGACTAGGGGCTAACCTGCTTGGCTTCTGTATCAAGTTGGTATCAGAGCTACTCTGATCCGGAAGGGGTTTTTAGTGGTGTATGGTCCTTACTGGAACGCAGTACAGAAAGCTAGGCAAGGTTCTTGTTTCTTGGGAGCAAACCAAGAAGTCAAGAAGGAAGAAGATGGGTGACGAGACATCAGACAAGGCGAGGCTTGATGCGGTGGAGAAACAGCTGACGTTGGTAACTGCGACTCTAACAGAACTAGCCAATCTCATCAAACATGAGAAGAAGGTTGATCCTACAAAGAAACCGAAGAAGGCTCCTGAATCAGGTGATGAGTCAGGCGAAACAGATACAGACAGAGACACCGACGATGACGGCGAAACTTCACAGCAAGGAGCCAAGGATTCCCTTCGAAATCTTAAGATTGATTTAAAGGTTGAAATCCCTATGTATGACGGAAGCGTCAACGTAGAGAAACTGGACGACTGGATTGAACGTCTATAGACCTATTTTACTCTTTATGGCTATTCGTCAAAAGAGAAGATTATTTTCGCAACCCTGAAACTATTGGTCCATGCTCTTTCTTGGTGGAAGTCCTATCGGAAACACAACAAAGGGGAGGATGTGTCATGGAAGAAGTTTAAAGAGTT
The DNA here is from genome assembly GCA_034370585.1 of Fragaria x ananassa. Taxonomy (NCBI): domain Eukaryota; kingdom Viridiplantae; phylum Streptophyta; class Magnoliopsida; order Rosales; family Rosaceae; genus Fragaria; species Fragaria x ananassa. The sequence continues at coordinate 8,338,225 of CP139750.1, read as the reverse complement.
GTTGAGGAAACAGTTCTACCCAGTTGGTTTTCTGGAAGAACGATGGAACAGATGGTATAACTTACGACAGAGATTCAATCAGTCTGTACAAGAATATACTACTGAATTCCAGAACCAAGCTATGGTTTTGGACATCGTACTAGAAGATTATTCGATGTACATGAAGTATGTGTCAGGGTTGAACGAATACATTCATAAGGAGTTGAGACTGTTCATAGTGGAGTCCATTGCCAAAGCCAGTGTGAAAGCAATTTCTATTGAGAGCAAACTCAGAAAGGGCGAAGCAAAAGGAGAGGCGAAGCTACCTGGGAACAAGACTAACAATTCGGGTGTGAAGAAGGAGGAGCCAAAACAGGGTAAGAACGAGTCAGAAGGGAAGGAGAGTTCGACATGCAGTCACTGTGGTGCAACCAATCATGCAGTAGAGAAGTGTTGGGTGAAATATCCACACCTTAAACCGAGAGGTTTGAGGCAGCAAGAAGCAAAGAAGAAGGCAGCATTGATCACAGGACCAACGGAAGTTCCAGGCATGACTGAACCAAACACCAGACTTATCCTTATGGCAGGAAAGACTCCTATAGCCGAAGAGGAAGATCCTAGGGAACAGCTCTTCGTTGTTAAGCTACAAGTGAAGACCAGTCTAGTTGATGCCATAGTTGATCCGGGAAGTCAGAAAAACCTCATCTCGGAAGCCTTGGTTCAAAAGCTGGGTCTCAAGACGGTCAAGCATCCAAAGCCCTACCCTTTAGGATGGATACAGAAGGAAGCTGGTTTGAGTGTAGTTAATCAGTGTACTTTCAAGTTCGCACTACACGAGTCTTACATCGACGAAGTGACGTGGTTCCTTTGGATGTTTGTCAGGTAATTCTGGGCAATCCTTACTTATGGGATAGGTATGCTATTTATGACAGGCGAGCTCAGAAGTACACATTAACAAAAGATGAACAACAATATGTTGTTCAAGCAACTCCTTATTCGAGAGAGGCAAGTTTGGAAACGGCAACTCAGGCCAAAAGATTGGTCAATGCTTGTGGAAGGTTCGTATTACTGATGGTACGACAACATGAGGAGCATCTGCATCGAGTGAACCTATCATCTCTAACAAAACAGCAGAACAATGATATGGAGGAGTTGAAGTCACAGTTTGCAGATTTGTTTCAAGAATTGTCGGGTTTGCCGCCAAAGAGGAAAGTGGAACATGAGACTATGTTGACAGGGGAGAGTTCTTTGCCAAACACAGGGTTGTATCGTACAACGGTGCAGGAATCTGAGGAGATTAAGAGACAAGTTCAAGAGCTTCTTGATAAGGGAGTTATTGTACCAAGTTGTTCACCTTGTGGGTCAGCAGTCTTATTAGTTCCTAACAAGGATGGTGGTTGGCGAATGTGCGTCGATTACCGAGCACTAAACAGAATTACTGTCAAGAACCGATACCCTTTGCCTAGGATCGATGATTTGATAGATCAGCTGGAGAGTGCTCAATATTTCACCAAACTAGATTTAAAATCTGGGTACCATCAAGTCCGAGTACGGGAAGAGGACACTTGGAAAACAGCCTTCAAAACAAAACAAGGCCTTTTTGAGTGGTTAGTTATGCCCTTTGGTTTGTGCAACGCTCCGGCTACTTTCATGCACCTCATGTATGAAATACTACGTCATCTAATAGACAACTGTGTAATTGTCTACTTAGATGGCATTCTGATATATAGCAAGACGTGGGAGGAGCATATGATTCACGTACGAGATGTCTTAAAGTTACTACAAACAATCAACTATGTTTGAATGCAAAGAAGTGTGAGTTTGCGCAGAAGGAATTGGTGTATCTCGGGTTTATAGTTCGTGGAGGTCAACGGAAGATTGATCCAAGGAAGGTTGAGGTCATCTCTAAGTGGCCTAGACCCAAGACAATAACAGAATTCCGAAGTTTCGTGGGAGCTTGCCAGTATGTACGCAAGTTTATTCGAGATTTCTCTACTCATGCAGCACCTTTGCACTGGCTGACAAAAGCTGGACAGAAATTTGAGTGGAGTGAAAAGCATGAAGAAGCTTTCAAGCTTTTAAAGAGGAAAATTTCAGAAGCTCCAATACTAGCCCTGCCGAGTCTGCAACGCCCTTTGGAGGTGGAGACTGATGCGTCTACCTATGCTATGGGAGCCGTTCTGTTACAAGATGGGAAGCCAGTAGAATACTACTCTGAGTTATTCACTGGATCCATCAGAAACTATCCAACCTTCGACAAGGAGTTTTATGCACTTTACCAAGCCATCAAGCATTGGAGGGTGTACTTGTTAGGGAAGGAGGTAGTAGTACATTCAGATCACAAGCCATTGGAATATCTTCATGCTCAAACCAAGCTACAACAAGCCAGGCACATGAAGTGGATGTCATATTTAATGACTTTTGACATTGTCATTCGATACAAGAAGGGGATTACCAACAAGTTGGCTGATATGTTGTCAAGACCACCTGTGAGAGTTTGTGCCTTGGTAGTGGCTATGCGTATACAACCTTTGGTTCCAACTGAGTACGCAACTTTGTATGAATCAGACCAAGGTTTCAAGGAAGTATATGAGCAACCAAAACGAGTGCAGAAAGGGGAGTTTGAGATACGAGATGGTTTGTTGTATAAGGGATCATTGTTATGCATATCGGAAGAGGGAGATCGATTACAGTGGATTCGAGAAGCACATACTTCAAGAGTGGCTGGACACTTTGGAGTTAATAAGACTTTGTTGAATTTACGGCGTTATGTCTTCTGGCCTAAGATGCAGGATGATGTATCCAGATTTGTTCGAGGGTGTAAGTTGTGTTGTACTTCGAAACCAGCGAACATGAAGAGAGGGTTGTATCTACCGTTGCCGGTACCGTCTCGTCCTTGGGAAAGTATTTCCATGGATTTCTTGGGAGGTTTACTGAAGGCCAAGTCTGGGAATGACTATTTATATGTTGTGGTCGATTGTTTTAGTAAAATGGTGGTTCTCATTCCTTGCAAGAAGACCATTACAGGGGCTGGTGCTGCTAAGTTTTTCTTTGAGAATGTCTGGAAGCATTTTGGGTTGCCTAGTTCGATTATTTATGATCGTGACAGCAGGTTTATTGGTTACTTTTGGGATTCTTTGTGGGGAATGATGGATACACGCCAGAAAAGAAGTACAGCCTTTCATCCACAAACGGATGGCCAGACTGAAGTAGTTAACAGAACTATGGTGCATCTATTGCGGGGATACAATGCTAAGCATCCGAAGACTTGGGATAAGAGTCTTCCGTATTTACAGTTTGCTTTCAACAGGGTTGTTTATAGTTCTTCTGGGACATCTCCATTTGAAGCTTGTTATGGCTACTTACCACTAAGTCCGTTTGATATGGTTTTTACTATAGGTACGGATCATCATGGGAAAGTGGCTACCGAGAGACTAAATGCTCAGAAGTTTTTGGAGAAAATCAGTAAGATACATGCGACTATTGAAGCTCAGTTACAGAAGTCCCAGGCACGGTACAAGGCCAAGCATGATAAGCATCGGGTACCTTGTAACTTTGGTGTTGGAGATTTGGTCTGGTTGAAGTTGAGCAAGGAACGTTTGAAAGGTGAAGGTAAGAAGTTGAAGCCACTTCGGTACGGTCCTTTCCGTATTCTACAGCAGATTGGCGACAATGCCTTCAAACTCGACTTGCCGCCATATTTAGGCATGTATTCAGTTATCAATGCTGAGTACTTAAAGTTGTTTGAACCACCATTGCTTGATGATGATGGGGATGACAAGGTTGTTTTACCACCAGTTGATGACTTGTGGTTTGAGAGAGAGGAGCCATTAAAAGAGGATTGCATTTTGGAGCAGAAAGTGACAAAGACACATCAAGGGGACCGAGCCGTATTCCGTATTGGACACGCCGGTCAAGTTCCTAGTCAATCGAAATGGTTCAGCAAAGAAAAGGGAACTCTTGAGTTTCCTCATCTCCAGTTTTAACTTAAACATGAGTTTAAGTTTCTAGAAGGGGGAGCCATGATACAGGTGTATCCGAATCCTACTAGGAACTTAGTTAGTTCATAGTTAACCATGTCAGGAATTTTGTTTCTTACTTAGATTAGGAATAGTCTTCAGGTTAGTTATGGATTCTAGTTCTATAAATAAGAGATGTTTAGTTAAAAAAAAAGAGAGACGAAACAGAAAGTAAACCTTCTGTTTAGAGAATATTGTAGAGCTGTAAACTTTTACAATATTAGTGAAGATATCTTTCTTCAGATTTCGGTCTTGTTACTTTTCCTTTTAAGCTACTAGTGATTCCGCGACTAGAGGCTAACCTGCTTGGCTTCTGTATCAAGGAAAATATTAATTTAGGTGTAAACATGAACCACCCTTCGTTGATGGATATCAACTTAGTTGATTGGCCTTAAGGAAAGACGCAATCCAACATTAACAAAGAGATAAGTCCTTGGGCAGGTGATGCCGACACCGCAAGCTAAACCTCATCAACTATGCCTTTGTTAGATAGCGTAGTGAGAATAATAGCTTAGACTCACCTTATGGCGCAAGGTCTCTCACTGACACGCACTGAGATCGACTACAATGAAATATGCTCTTGTAATGGATGTCATTGCACTCTACTACTTTGTAAGTTTGGTAGTTTCCGAATAACTAAACATGCAGTATATGAATGTGGTCATAGTAACATCTCTATAGGATCAGAGATATACATGAAGGTCTTAAACGGACTTCATTCATCCAAATCAAGTGGCTCCAGACCATAGGAGCATGCATTTGCTAAATGTTTTGAAACGCACATAGACTCTACTTGATTTGGAAGAGATATGGTGAATTATGTCTTTGCGTGTTTATTTTGTATTTACATGGACTCTTGATGGATCAAGAGATGCCAATATGTATCAACATCCGAAGTTAGAATGAAAAGGATCTTGGGAAGACACGATCTCGATAAGGCACTCGATGACTATATTGATGATGATTTTCCATCAATTGGCTTAGGCGCTCTATAACAAGTGAGGCCTATATATACCCCATGATTAGTTAAAGTCTTTACTCTAAAGAGAGATCTGTTGTTTTTTCTAAAGTAATTTGACAAATATCTGTTAAGATATGAAGTTTCCATCTAAGTACAATAAGACACATCAATGTACTCAACACAATACGAAAGACTTGACATCTCATTCACTATGAAAAGTTGTAAAGTTAAGTGTAGCTATACACCCACACAACGCCAATGTAATGGCAGTAACTCCTTTTTCAATACTTAATGGTATGAAAGGTTGAAGCTTATTCTATCCCTACATAAGAAAGACACATCAAAAGCGAAATCAGAATCTACCAAGTTTCGTAGGTCATTTTCCACGGGACTTATAGGAAATCTCACTCACTGAAAAATGGTGAAATTTGTACCATTGGAAAGGTCTATATGTCTACTTTCAAGGGACACTAAACATTTGATCATACCTATCATATTGAGTAAGTTATGGCCGTCTTTGTAAAGTATGATGAATCTGTCTGAGAATCTAATTCTAGCAAAACAGTCAACTTCGACGGGACTTTGTGAACAGCTCCTGATGAACCAAAATATGTGTAATATACGGTTGGAAAGCTAAATGAGTCTAGTTTCCAAAACAGTTTACGGTTCGTCCATATGTATTTCCTAGAGGAAGTTACGGTTGTTCTAGTAAATGAAAGTCATGCTGCGCGGAAATCTAATTTCATGCACGAACTTATGTTTTGAGTTCACAAGCAACCTTTTCTTGAAGATCTAAGTGTAAAGATCATGTTTGAGGACAATACGACATGATCTAGTTAATCATTTTCCAATGCTACATTTGAAGACATGTTAAAGAGCATGGACACTCTAAGTTGTTGAAACTTCTGTGATTAGTAAAAATCAGGAAGAACCCTATGATTGATGTAAAGATCAGGGGGAGATGCGAACTTCAGGGGAAGTCTAACACATATATACATGTCACTATCAAATGTGAAGGTTGCGTTGCACTCTTTTTCTCGTATGATCAAAGTTTAGTTTTTCTCCCACATGGTTTTTGTTACTTGATGAGGTTTTTGACGAGGCAACATATCAGCACCACCGGCATACCGGTGCACGGCACAAGGGGGAGTGTTCTAGGATATTCCATATGTGTGTCTTGGCCTTATGCCATCAAGATATATAGTTGAAATATGACTATGTATTATTTATCATTACCATATTGGTACTTTGTAATCCTATATAAATGGCTCATATCAATTAATAAGATGATGATTCTCTATTCTCTTTCAAATTTCTGGTTTGGACCGAAACTTCAATTTCAAGACCCAATCCAAATCAGCTAGCCCATGGACAGAGATTGAGGGTTATCTAACCCTAATATCATCAGATACACAGCAAAGAGAGGAGAAGAAGAAGGAGGGAAGAAAAAAGAACGCAAGAATCAGAGATCGCTCTCTTCTCAGGGATTCTCCAAGCTCTGTTATTGTTGTCTTCCTCTTTCATGAACTCTTTTGTGTTTTCAATTTTCATTATGTGTAACTAAACTCATAGTAGCTAGGGGCTGTTGAAGCCCCTAGATATGATTCATAACATGCTTTGATTTTCAGTTTATTTTTCCAATTAATAAGATTGAGGGTTTGTTTACTGATTGTTCATCAATGAATTCTTTGTGTGTGTGCTTTAGAGGCCTACTTAGTATACATGCTAGGGTTCTAACATTTTGATTAGTTGATGCCTGGGTCAATATCGGATCCCTCAAATTGTCTAGAGAAGTAATCGGTAGTTTTCACTAGTGAGTACACGAAACCCTAGGTTTAACAAGGCGCTAAGTTTATTGCAATGCCTAGTGATTGCTCAAACTCTTTTCATGCTTATTGAACTCTGCTTGCTTAACCTAATAAACGTACCTTTAGGTTACAATGTTTGAGAATAGTTTAGGTGTAGAACACTTCCTGCCTAATGTACGCAGTAAGAAAGTGTAATAGATTGTGCTCAAGCGTACCGAGTCAATCTGAGCATCTTCAATTGAGTTAGTTGGTCACAAATTGGACAAAGTATGTTGTGTGTGATTGTTAGGGGTGGATACTTCCTCCCTAGCTAGTCTCATTATCTTGATTCTCAACTACTTTGAAATCAGTATTCAATTTTCTTATCTTCTGTCTATCATCTTCCCGTATTTTATTTCCCTATCAAATCAATTTCAAATCATCTCAAATTTTGTGTGCTAGACGCTCTGTGTGTCTAGTACACCTTTGTAAATTTTCGTGTTTTTTCTGAGTATTCTAGGTTAGGTTTTTCTTTTATTCTTCGACTGTTGTTCAATAGGAGCTGCAGTCACGTTTTGTGACATTTGTTGAAGCTTTTAGTTTAATTTAATTCTCTGCGGGAGACCCTTATTTCTCTATATTACAATCGATAAATTTGCAGGAGAATAAGAAAAATAAATAGCTTTTAATTTAGCTATCAATTTTATGGCACCGTTGCCAGGGATCGAACCTGGGTCACCTGCGTGACAGGCGGGAATACTTACCACATTCTCTACAATTATCCTTCATCATCATGTTAGTTTTCTTCAATATCTCATTCATATTATTGAGGCTGAATGCTAAACGACTCAAAATGCTGGCTTTAATAGCGACCTAGGTTATTCTACACCAGAAAGACGCCGTCATGGCATTAAAAAATTAAAAAATAAAAAAATTGCTGGGTGTCCGCGTTGAACGCCTCCGACGATGCTTTCTATGCCTTCGTCGCCTTTTGCAGCATCTAACCCATCAAGGCTGACTCAGTTGCAACACCGCCTCGCGCCTTTTGAGCCCCAAGGGGCACTCGAGGCACGTTTTTTAAAACATTGCTAAAAACTACCTTAACAGCAGAATCCCTGTAATGCCCAAAACAAACAGGTAAACTGAAATAGTAAGAGCATATGTAGAACCAGAAAGGAAGAAATTGCTTTCTCTTGTGATCTGCTTCTGCATGCTCATAATGTCCTAAGAACATGTCATAAGTTCTCATACATTATAATCTCCCTGGTTTTTCTCAAGTATATCAAATCGTTTCAAAGTTTGAGCTGCTGGGAAAATGACATGTTAATTCATCAGAAGCTAGACTGGAGAAACTAGAGTACATCAATCCTTTAATAGGATTTCACTACTTTCCTACTAGACCTGCTACTAGACTTCGACATTGCACAGGGAACAGAATGAGATTGTGTATCCGCTACATATATGTAGGACACCACATCACAAGATGCCAGAAAAAAAAACATTTAGTCACTGCATTTGGACATAGTTTTAGAATGCCTTGAGGTACTCCAAGATCTGTACCTGGAACTCACAAAGCTCTATCTTAGGGAATGATGACAGCTTATCATGACCTAAGGACCTTTCCCATGTCGGAATTAAAAAACAAGAGATAAGGATGGGCATGTTTTACAAGGCCTTTTTCATTTTATGATAACTCTGACTCCTATATTTTCTTATGAAACCAGACAATCTCTCACAGTGACTTTCCCTAGAGATGTACACAGATTTGAACTCTTAACAATCCTTATATCAGTCTTGACTAATTTCTTTCTCACTGATACCTTCTGTATAACAAAGATTATTTCCTACTTCACTGAACAGGTGATGTCAAACAGCTGAAATAAGTTAATGACAATATAAAGCTTCAGAAAACCAAATAAATAACCTCTCGTAGTGAATGAGCACTTTAATTGCTATTTTGTTATGCAACCGAATACAAATAAGACGAATGACTTCCCAGAAATCTACAAAGCTCTGAAATAATACTAGTCCTTTCAATTTTCATCAATGTCTGTATTCATAATTTCATTACATCAAAGCAAACAATTTCTCCTACTAGGTGTACCATTCATCACTCCTAAATACTAGGATTAAGGCAGGCTTTTGTCTAGGATAGGACACAGTATTATCTTTGAGTCAAATTGTTTCTTCTCTATCATACATTGTGCTCACTCTTATGTGAGATACTAGTTCCATATGGACTCTATATCATACATGAAGCTCTATATATGCCTGCATTTACAAAAAAGAAGGGAATGTTGCCACATGTATGCAATGAAGATACATAAAACAAAATACACAGCATGCTTGTCTTGGTTCATTTCCTGGCTTCCAGCAGAGGAACAGTTTCTTCCTTAAGCCAAACTTAAACTATGTATCACACATAAAGGTCACTTTCTTCATTTAATTAGTGCGACCACATTACCATTTTCAGTTTTTCATAGAAACTAACTCACATTTGAATGATTTGATATTATACAATATGAACGGGTGATTCCTGTTCCTACAATCAAGAAGTGCATAGAAAGAAATCATAACAAACAAGGGAACAGCCACATTACATGCTATAACAAAACGCAGCCGAATTACTGATACGAGTCAATGCCAATACAAAAATTCACAAAAACGAAACAACAAAAAACAATTTAACTCTTAGGGATATTCTTCCCTACAATCTTAGCCGGAGTAATACGCAAAAGATTCCCAGGCTTACCAGGAAGAGCCCCATTAATCATGACCACATTAAGCTCCTTATCAATTTTAACAATCTTAAGCTTCCTGATCTTAGTCTTAGTCCCTCCCATCCTCCCAGGCATCTTCTTCCCCTTATAAACTCTCCCCGGCGTCGTTCCGGCCCCAATGGACCCAAGCTGCCTGTGACTCTTGGACCCATGAGTCATCTGCCCCCTCTTGAAGTGATGCCTCTTGATCCCTCCCTGAAACCCTTTTCCAATCGTGGTTCCGGCGACGTCGACGAGGTCACCCTCCTTGAAAATCTCATTGAAGTCTAGCTTCTGGTTGGGCTCGAACCCTTCGATGTTTTGAAGGCGAAACTCCTGGAGGTGACGTAGAGGGATGGTGCCGGCTTTCTGGAGGTGACCCATTTCGGGCTTGGTGAGTTTGCGGTCGCGGATGCGGCGGTAGCCGACTTGGACGGCGTCGTAGCCGTCGGTGGCTTGGGTTTTGAGCTGGGTGACGATGTTGCCTTCTTTGAAGCCGACGACGGTGACGGGAACGACTTTTCCGGTGGGTTCGAAGAAGCTCATCATTCCGAGCTTGGTGGCCATGACGCCGATGCCGGCCTCCATGGACATGACGGTGACGGCAGAGCGGCGGGGTTTGGTAAGGAGGAGGAGGGAGGGGGTTTTGGGGGTGAGGAAGAGGGAGGGTTTTGAGGAGAGGGAGAGAGCAGTTTGGATTGGGAGGAGTACCATTGTTTTGGGGGGTTTGGTTTTCTCTCTATGAAATGAAGCACATCAGAGAGTGAGTGAGAAAGAGAGCTTGAGTTGTATTTTGCTCACCGAAGCTTATCCTTATAGGAATGGGCAATCCAGTGGTGAGCAGGACCACCTGAACCCCATGGGCATTACCCAAACAATTAATAAATAAAATTTGAAAAAAAAGTAAATATTTAAACGTTTTTTGAGTTCGATTCACGATAGAATAGTTTTTTTTTCTATGCTAGAAGACTGATCGCAAAACAGAATTTTGGGAGCACCCAGCTCCAAAAAAGTCAATTAATAGTCTGCCTTACAACCTAGGGAAAACCTGAATCCCAACAACAAAGACTTGGAAGTTGGTGACCAAAGTTGGCAAGCGTGTTGGCCGCAAAATTAGCCTCTCAGAGAACATGTTGAGAAGAGATGTTTTAAAAAGAACTAGCTAAACTCTTGATATCTTGGATAAGCTTAACGAGTCTCCAAGAGCACTAGAATTTTCCATTAACACAATTGATAACTAGCAAGGAGTCACCTTCAACCAAAAGATTTTGGATTTTCCAAGGGCACTTGAATTTCCATTCACACGATAGAGTAGTTGTATCCATAGAAGATATCATATAACACTATATCAAAAAGATTTGCTTGATTTATTAATTTATAGGTAGACTGTTCGTATATTAGTAGATTGGTTTAAGATGTTCTATCTTTGTAGCTGTATCTACATTTGTATTTTCAAGTGTCATCGCAGTTAATCATTAATGCAGTAAACAAGAAGTGTGACACTTCCTGGAGAATAGCTCAGATTGTGGAGGAGGACATTAGAAGCATCGCTCGTGATTTCCAAAACATTAGCTTCTGACACATCCTCGGAGAAGAAAACTTTGCTGCTGATGAAACGGAAAATTTGGACGAAGAAATTGGAATCAGTCGCTAACCTACCTCTATTGCTAGAGCAAGATGTTTTCGATCAGCTAAGATGCGGATGCTCTAGAAGCAGCTTCTTGTAAAATTTATACTTCTATACCTGTATGGAACTAAGTCAATCTCTGAATTGTAGTGTACTTCACTACTCGATCATCAGTAACTACGTCACATTCTTATACATGTAATTATTGTTGTTGCAGAGTGCAGAGCCAATTACCATGTGTCTTGGGTAAATTCTCCCGGAACAAAATGGAGAAAATGCAGTAGTTCAGAACCAGAAACAATGCCAAGTATGACATAATTTCAAAACTATTCTGAAATTTGGATTTGTTAGACATTACCCTTCCTTCAAAATAATTGAGTTTCAAGAGCCGTTCACATTGAGTGAGGGAAGGGGACTCAAACATAAGTTGAAAATTGTATCCAAGATAGCAGTCATACACATAAACTATAGACTAGTTAGAATGTCTAGAACTTGAGAACAAATAAACTGTCCATCTCTTGCAACATGAACTAATCAAAATAGCTATTCATGATTCCAATACTCTTTTCGGGAAAATTTAAACCCATAATCAAAATTCAAATGTTCACAGAAAAATAAAAACAGATTATAAGCAATTCACAATCCTCTGTGATACAAAAGTAACAAAACAGGGGTATAATAATTTCATGCCGGACAAAACAAGGGCTTGTGACTTAAACAAAAATTATACCAAATATCCTGGACCAATATATGAAGGAAAGAAAGAACAAAAATCCATGAAAATTATAGAAAAGAATCAAACTAACTGTGAATCTTCGGCCTTGAAAGCACTTGAACTCCTCGTTATTTTTATGCAACAGCAGGCATGTCATTCAGCCATGCATCCAGGGGCTTGCCAATTGAGTAAACAATGAAACCAATCTCACGCAATTTACCGGCATCAATCACGTTCCTTCCATCAAAAATGAATGCCGGTTTCTGCATACCTTCATATATCTTCTGGTAATCAAGAGTCTTAAACTCATCCCATTCGGTCAGAATGCAAACACCATGGGAGTCCTTTGCTGCCTCATAGGCATCCTTGACCACACAAACCTTCTCAAGGGTAGTGGTATCACTCATCGGCCGTAGGTGAAGAGGATGGTCCCAGTCAAACTTCTTCGATGTGAGATCCATCTTGATCTGTTCCTCAGTGACCTGTGAGTCATATATGCTCAGGTTGGCGTTGTCACCCAACAGCCCCTGGCACACATCAATAGCAGGGGTCTCCCTAGTGTCACCGGTATCTTTCTTGAAGGCAAACCCAAGAATGGCAATCTTCTTCTTGGACACTGTGTTAAACATGGAGGCAACAACACGGTTCACAAAACGGCTCTTCTGATAATCATTAATCTTGATGACCTGTTTCCAGTACTCTGCCACCTCTGGAAGACCATTGCATTCGCAGATGTAAACCAGATTCAGGATATCCTTCTGGAAGCAAGACCCACCAAAACCAACACTGCCATTAAGAAACTTTGGTCCTATCCTACTGTCCTTGCCAACAGCAAATGACACTTGTGCAACATTGGCCCCTGTAGCCTCACAAAGAGCAGACATGGCATTGACAGATGAAATTCTCTGAGCCAAGAATGCGTTTGCAGCAAGCTTGGAGAGTTCTGCAGACCAAAGGTTGGTGGTTAGGATTTTGTCTTCAGGCACCCACTGAGCATAGACATCCTTCAATGCTTGGACAGCCTTCTGGCCTTCAGGGGTCTCCCTGCCACCAATGAGGACACGATCTGGGTGAAAAAGGTCTTCAATTGCAGTTCCCTCCGCTAGAAATTCAGGGTTTGAGAGAATTTGGAATTGGATGTCTGATTTGTTGTTGTGGGTCAAAATCTTTTCTATTGCCTCAGATGTTTTGACTGGGACTGTCGATTTCTCAACAACAATTTTGCTGGACTTTGATACACGAGCAATCATTCGAGCAGCACTCTCCCAATAAGTCAGATCAGCTGCTTTCCCTGCTCCAAGACCTGTTGTTTTGGTTGGGGTGTTGACAGAGACAAACACTATATCAGCTGCCATTACGCTCTCATCCACATTGGTGCTGAAGAACAGGTTCTTGCCTCGGCACTTCTTGACCACATCATCAAGGCCAGGCTCGTAAATTGGAAGTGTGTCACTGTTCCAAGCATCAATCCTTTTCTGATTGAGATCAACGACAACAACTTCAACAGAGGGGCACTTGAGTGCAATCACTGCCATCGTAGGACCCCCGACATAGCCAGCACCAATGCAACAGATCTTCACCATTTTCGTTTCACTCTATAACCTGTTCATATATATGTTCATTTATATCATAGTCAAAACAAGATAAGAAACCAAAATTAAAATGCCAAACAAAATGAAATTCTGTAAGGTACATAAAACATAACATGTGCTCTACCTATGCAAAAGGGTTCCATTATTCAAATGATGATATTGGTAGTTAGATCTAATTATTTAAAAGGAAAATGTGAAGAAACCAAACAAGGTTCACATCGAAAATAAAACACAGCATCCACCAGACAAGGTTCTTGATCCAGTTTGATCAGTTCTAAAACACACAAACCTATTCACCAGGTTAGATTACCAAAGCAAAAGGGCTCATATGAACCTATTCATCACAAATTGAATCCAACCAAATCAGCGCCGACAAAAACAACCACCAGAAGAGACGTCCTAGCTAATTCCAACAGCCAAATCATTTTCACAAACAGAGAAAACACGAAAATACAAATCCGGGATCAGAATTGGGATCCCTATCGAAAACCATCAATACATTTGACATTTTACTGATCATGAATTCATAATTGAGATCTACGTAAATCGACAGATGTATAAATGATCCAGATCCAGATCCCTTAACTCAATCAACCAATGCCTAACCAAATCCCAATCACCAGATCCATTCAACAATCCACATTTTCCACCTCCAATTTCTTCAACACTCAAAACATAACTCAAAACAGAGCTTCATTACCAAGAATCAAATCACATTATCATTCCACACCCAAAATTCATCAACCAAAACAGAATTGGATCAGATAAATAGAAACAACAATCTATCATCAATCAATCATGAAACAAAACGAAATGTGAATAGATCTGAAGAAGGAATGAGGGAGGTTTCTTACCAGAAAAGCTTGAGCTCCTTGTTCTCCTCTGGGTTCGATTCGTATGGGGAGAATTAGTGAGATGCCTCCTAATTCATTGCACCTCTGGTTTAAATAGCAAGCGACTTGATTCTACGGTAGCGGGAGCGTATCCGGTGCGGCTCAAGATTGTGCGGGTTCCGTGCGATCTTGCATTGTCAGCCGTTGGATTGGAGGTGTGGTCTTCATTTGAACAAGTGAGGGAAGTTTGGTGGTTTTGACCAATTTTTTATTCAAAAGGAATATTCCCAAAATCATTTCTGTTTTCAATCTCTCAAAATTGAATTGATTACGTAACAAAAAATGAAAAGATGTACGCAATGATTTACGGCATGAAAAAAAAAAAAAAAATGAAAAGATGTACGCAATGATTTACGGCATGAATCTCTACTACGCAGGCTCCAAGATCTTCACTAAACTGTGAACTTTAATAATTATTCTTAATAAATCAACTAATATAAATAAAAATCAAAGGTTATTATAGGTTGTTATAGTAAAAGCAAAATAAAAATCAAAACAAATTAAATAAATAAATAATCATAAAAACTACTCATAAGTATAATTAAATAACTGTATAATACGATAAACTTAATTTACCGCTCACGCTAATCTTTAGTTGATCGTGATTATAATTCCATGCAAATATACACGGGTATAATAAGTCTAGTTAATATGAAACAACCAATATGTAACTTCAACAATAGATCGAGTGAGATCTGATCCAAGGAGTCGTAAATTAAGTGCCCAAAGAGATTGCAGAGGGATTCAGTGCATCACTTCATTCAAAGAGTGACTGTAGAGAGCGAGAGAGAGATTTACATATCGCTACTTTAATGCGCAACTATGAAATTATGATTTTTTTTATTGAATATTTTAGTTGAATTAGAACCGTAGATCTCACAAACCGAAAACCACTCGTACATTAAAGCGATAAACAAACAAGACTGAGAGCAAGGACACCACAAGACATGCATGCCCCGTATTTTGCATTACATTGCAAGTTTGGTACGAAATGCCTCATTCATGACAAAGTTACGTACAAATTAAATGAGGGTTGATACAGGGTTAGGAACAACTCCTCTAAAATCAGTGTCATTTCTAACTTTTCACACTTGCCAGCAAGTGGTAATCACTTTCGTAAACAAATCGGCATCATATGGCTGTGAAATAAAGAGTTCCTTAAGGACCTTAAGGAAACCTTGTTCCCAATCAATTGGGAAAACAACATTAGAAAGGCGCGCTCAAACATTTTTAATAAAGTCACAATAACCAAAGAGATGGTCAGCTGTTTCATTATCACTGTTACAAAGGGAACGAGCTAGTTATCAACAATGAAACCAAACCTGGAAAGCTTATCTCTTGTCTTAAGCCTACCTTTGATCAAAGGGTAAGGACCAATCGGGAGGCTGCATTATGGGTGTTGTAGTCAACAATGTCTTCAACTTTTCAAAGGCAGCCTTGCACTTGTCATCAAACACAAAGGGGACGTCTTTCTGAAGCAACATTGTAAGGGGCCTTGCAATCCTCGAAACATCCTAGATGAATCTTATGTAAAATCCTGCATGACCAAGAAAAGAATGAACCTCTCTCACAGATGTGAGAGGTGGTGAGTAGGGTACTAAATCCACTTTAGCCTTATCTACCTCAATACCCCTAGAAGACACAATATGCAGTAACACAATTCCTTGTGTCACTATGAAATGCCATTTTCCCCAATTTAAAACCAAGTTAGATTCAATGCAACGCTTTAAAATCAAAGAAGGGTTTTCAAGGCATTCATCAAAAGTTTTTCCAAACACACTAAAATCATCCATGAAAACTTCTATGATTTTCTCAATGTAATCAGAAAAGATGTTTACCATACATCTCTGGAACGTACCTGGCGCATTACAGAGTCCAAAAGGCATCTTACTATAGGCAAAAGTGCCAAAGGGGCATGTGAATGTTGTCTTTTCTTGATCTTCTTGGGCAATAGCAATCTGATTGTACCCTAAATAACCATCAAGAAAGCATTAAAATCCATGGCCCGCTAACCTCTCCAACATTTGATCAATGAAGGGCAAAGGGAAGTGATCCTTCCTTGTTGTTGCATTGATCTTCCTATAACCTATGCACATTCTATGGCCTGTGATAGTTCTTTGTGGCACTAACTCATTCTCTGCATTTTCCACAATAGTTATCCTGGACTTCTTTGGAACTACTAGCACTGGTGACACCCATTTTGAGTCTGAAATTGGGTAGATGAAACCACAATCCAGGAGTTTGATAACCTCCTTCTTTACAACTTCCATCATTGGAGGGTTTAGTCTTCTTTGAGCTTCCCTGGATGGTTTTGCACCCTCTTCAAGAAGAATCTGATGCACACATGTGGTTGAGCTAATTCCCTTAATGTCAGCAAGTGTTCATCCAACTGCGGTCTTGTGATTTTTTAACACCTCCACTAACTTCTCCTCTTGTTCAGCCGTAAGTTTAGAAGAGATGATAACAGGCAAAGTCTCATTGTCACCCAAATAAACATACTTCAAGTGATCCGGTAACAACTTAAGTTCAAGTGATGGTGCCTGAATCACAGACGGAAGTATCTTATTAGTTGATAACTGAATTGGAACGGGAGAAGTATACCTTTCTGAACGTGGGAGTGCCTCAAGGTAGGCCATAGTTTCAATTATAGCATCACCAAACGATTCTTTGAGCTCTTTGGGTGATATTGGGATGCCATGGCTTGTAAATCCAATACCTTGCTCAATGGTGGTTTCCAACACGTCCTCTTTCAGTGCCTTGAGAAATGCTTGCGTAGACATCAATTTTGGTTCTTGCCGTCCTCATGAATGGTCTTCCAAGAAGAAGTGACGCTGAATTCATGGGATAATCCTCCATCTCTAACACATAAAAATATGTTGGGAATATAAGTTTATGAACCTGCACAAGAACATCTTCCAAAAGACCTTTCGGATATGCGTTAGATCTATTTGCTAGCTGAATGACAACATTATCTTTTTTAAGCTCACCTAGACCTAGTGATGCATAAACAGCATAAGGCATTACGTTGATAGATGCTCCTAGGTCTAACATAGCATTTTCAAACCTCATGTTACCAATCACACACGGGATTGTAAAGCTACCAGGATCCTTGCACTTGGGAGGAATTTTTCTATCAATCATGGTAGAGACATTGGCTCCAACTTTCACCACTTCTTTTTCTCGAATGTGTCTCTTGGTTGTACACAACTCCTTGAGGAATTTAGCATATTTTGGAACTTGTTTCAAAGCATCAAGGAGAGGGATATTAATTTGCACTTTCTTGAAAACATCCAGAATAGCTTGTTCGTTCTCTTCCTTCATAGATTGTGAAAACCTACTGGGAAAAGGCAAACAAGAAGAAGAATTAGTATTAATCAAACTTGAACGGTCAGAAGGTTCACCTTTGCCGTTGAAAGCTTTGGTCAAAGATGGTGGCTTCTTTAATTCTTCATGCAATGTTGCTGGATCTTTCTCTTCTCCTTTTTGCATGGTGATAACATCCTCCTCTTCATTAACATGCATGGGCACCATCTTTGGCTTCTTTGTAATGTCATGAACCATTTTACCACTTCTTGTTGTTATTGCTTTTGCTTGCTCAAAGGATGGATTTGGAATGGTACCTCTAGGAAGCTTTCTAGGCTCACAGAGCTG
Organism: Fragaria x ananassa; assembly: GCA_034370585.1. Taxonomy (NCBI): domain Eukaryota; kingdom Viridiplantae; phylum Streptophyta; class Magnoliopsida; order Rosales; family Rosaceae; genus Fragaria; species Fragaria x ananassa. The sequence goes on along the minus strand of CP139750.1, from coordinate 8,320,242 downwards.
GTTTATAGCATTCACCACATCACATACTTGTTTTTTAAGCTCCTTGATCTCCTGGTCTTGATTGTGTTGCCCTTGCATCAACTGTTGAGTGGAGGTGGTCAAAGCTTCTAACATCTTGTCGTACCTCTCCAAAATTGGAGTCATTGTGGAACCTGAAGCTTGATGGGACGCATAGCTTTGTGTAAACCCCCCTTGAGGACGCTGATTAAATCTTGGTTGTGGACGGTTGTTGCCTTGAGATGCTTGAGAAGGTCCAACGACGTTGTCGTTGTTAGTTGTTACTCCACCGAAAGTTGGGGTGATTCCTTGATCTTGGATACTGAAAATATGGATAGTTCTATTAATATTGCCCTCCTTGCTGAAAATTTCCTACAGCATGTACCTCCTCATCCTCATATAATTGAGGGCAGCGATCAGTTTGGTGACCCTCCATTGAGACACACCACACACCATGGCTCCATGCTTCTTTTGACCCAATACCTGGGATAACATAGATGTGAGATTTGATAATTGATCTTTGATATCAGAATTGTTACCTCCCTTTGACAACAATGTCTGGACAGGTCTTGAAGAATTATTGAATTGTCGAGCATTCAATGCACGATCAGCTATGAGCTTCATTCCATCCTAATTGTACTTGTCCATGAACGATCCTCCATCTGATGTATCCAAGATAACTCTCTTTATGGGTAAGAGGCCATCATAAAAGGCAGTCAACAAGCTTTCCTCACTCAAACCATGTTGAGGGCATTGAGTAAGCAAGCTCTGGAACCTCTCAAAGTATTCGGGATATGCCTCGTCCCATCTTTGCTCAATTCCGATAATTTGTTTTCTCAACGCTATAATTTTTGAAGTGGGAAAATACTTCTCCAAGAATGTCATGTGCATCACGTCCCATGAAGTTATATAGCCATTTGGAAGCGTATACAACCATGTCTTGGCCTTGTCTGTCAGAGAAAAAGAGAAAGCCTTCATCTTCATGATATCCTCATTTCACTACCAGAATAGGCACTTTAGCCGACGAAAAATTTTCGTCGGCCTGTTAAAAAAATTCGTCGGCTAAGACCTTAGCCGACGAGCCTTCGTCGGCTATAGTGTCGTCGGGAAAAGGTCGTCTGTAATGACTTTAGCCAACGAATTTTTTTTTTTCGTCGGCTATAGTCCCATTTTAGCCGACGAGATATTTTTCGTCGGCTATAGTCACAGACTTTAGCCGACGAAATATTCGTCGGCTAAAGTGCGTAATAAATAATTAAAAATAACTATAGCCGACGAAATATAAAATATTTCGTCGGCTAAACCTTATAAAAAAATAAAAAAAATAACTATAGCCGACGAAATATTAGGTTATTCGTCGGCTAAACCTTATAAAAAAATTTAAAAATAACTATAGCCGACGAAATATTAGGTTATTTCGTCGGCTAAACCTTATTAAAAAAATTTAAAAATACTATAGCCGACGAATATTGTGTTTGAATATCGTCGGCTAAAGTTTCTGGGTTTTGAAAAAAAAACTGCAGAAACATTTTTTGGCGGAGGTTGGTCATGTGAGCCACCCAAATGCAAATGGCGGAGGTTGGTCATGTGAGCCACCGAAACCGGCAACACGCCGGTGAGGTTGTTGTTGTAGAGGTCGAGAACACGGAGGTTGGTGAGGTTGGAGAGCTCCGGCGGGAACGTGCGGTTGAAGACGTTGTTGGAGAGGTTGAGGAGGCGGAGAGGAGGGCGCGGTAGGTGGCCATTGGGCGCGTGGGGGTGGAGAGTAGACGGTGTGGTGAGGAGAGAGAGTGGCGGAGGTGGAGGAGGAGAAGGAGGAGGAAGAGGAGGAAGAGGAGGAGGGGACACAATATGTCTAGTGTTGGGTTTATTTGTGGTGGTTGTGTGGAGGAGGAGGAGGAGGAAGAGGAAGAGGAGGAGGGCCGCAATATGTCTAGTGTTGGGTTTATTTGCGGCTATATAAAGAACTTTAGCCGACGAAATTCTTTATTTTCGTCGGCTAAACTCTTTGGTTGACCGCCAAAAAATTTTGGTTGAAAATTTTGAAAATTTTTCGACTTTAGCCGACAAATTTTCATAATTTCGTCGGCTAAACTCTTTGGTTGACCGCCAAAAAATTTTGGTTGAAAATTTTGAAAATTTTTCGACTTTAGCCGACAAATTTTCATAATTTCGTCGGCTAAAGTCCTTTGAAAATTTTGGTTGCCCGCCAAAAAAATTTGCTTGAAAATTTCGAAAAATTTTCGACTTTAGCCGACGAATACGTTAGGGTATTCGTCGGCTATAGTATGTAATTAAAAAATTAAAAAATAACTATAGCCGACGAAATATTAGGTTATTCGTCGGCAAAAACAATCTTAGCCGACGACTTTTCATATATTTTCGTCGGCTAAAGTCTATAAATTCACGAAAACACTCATATCTCCCCCTATATTACGTAGTTTGGTCAAATCTTCCACACGAAAAACTCTCACGTAGATGAGACGCAACCACCTATATAAAAATTTTGAAACATTTACCTTCCGACGATAGGGCTCCCCATAAGAAATAATAACGGTAAATAGGGTTGACCGCTACTATCGGCTCCGAGACTTTACCCGATTTACGTGATTTTTGAACCATAGCCGTATTTCACCATTCTAAACACATCTTATTTCACGATATTTTTAATAATTTTGCTTCCTATGTAGAGTTGGTTCACAAAGTTGTATAACCGACTAAATAAGTTATACAACATTAGTAGACACGTTGTGATTCCGATGACTAAAATTCACAAACCAAAATTCGACCGTCAGATATGATCATTATGAAGAAATACGTCTATGGTAAAAAATTCAACTGGATCCGACAACGTTAAGGGCTCAATCGAAACGGTCAACCATAATCCATCGTCACTTATCACAAGAAAACGCTCAGGTCAGTCCGCTATATTACGTAGTTTGGTCAAACCTTCCACATAAAAAACTCTTACGTAGATGAGACGCAACTGCCCATATAAAAATTTTGAGACATTTACCTTCCGACGATAGGGCTCCCCATAAACCCGAATAACGGTAAATAGTAGACACGTTGTGATTCCGATGACTAAAATTCACAAACCAAAATTCAACCGTCAGATATGATCATTATGACGAAATATGTCTATGGTAAAAAATTCAACTAGATCCGACAACGTTAAGGGCTCGATCGAAACGGTCAACTATAATCAAAAATAAGAAAACTACATTTTGAAGCCCTAAAAAGACTCGGATGGCCAAAAAAGCCTATAGGTCATGACATAGCAATGAGTTTGACTCGTAGGGCCGTTACGCTTCCGGAAAGGTATCACAATAGTCAATCGGACACCAAAAACCAAATCTGCAGCATAGTGAATAATAAGGGTAAGTCAACTATCGGCACCGAGACTTTACCGGAATACCGTCATTTTTCAATTGTAGACGTATTTCACCATTCTGGTCATATTTTATTTCACGACTTTTTTGCATTTAAAGGTTCTACATATAATTTTTTTTTCCAGATGAGTTGTTGTCCAAATCTGTAAATATAAAACACTTTAGCCGACGAAATTATATTTTTCGTCGGCTAAACTTTTAAAAATTTCGTCGGCTAAACTCTTAAAATTTCGTCGGCTAAACTTTTGAAAATTTCGTCGGCTAAAGTTCACAGACTATAGCCGACGAAAAAAATTATTCAGTCGACGAAATATTAATTTCGTCGGCTAAAGTCCACTTTAGCCGACGAAAATTTTTAATTAGCCGACGAAGGACAATTTCGTCGGCTAAATCCCACTTTAGCCAACGAAAAAAAAATTCGTCGGCCTGGTTTTTTTTTCTTCGTCGGCTAAAGCCTTTCTTCTGGTAGTGTTTGCATTCTCCGGTGTCATGCTTGAGCAAATAAATTGAAATTCTTGGAGATGCAGATTAGGGTCTTCATTACGTAACCCGTGAAAAGTGGGTAGCTTATGGAGAAAACCAGTTCTGAGCTCAAAAGTCCCTGTCTTTTCTGGAGCCGGTTGAGGGTAACGAATGCACGACGGAATGCCGCCCGCTATTAGGGACATTGAGAGCTCCCTAATGGTCTTCCTTGGTTCTACCGGTTGTTGTGGAGGTGGCAGTTGCCTCTACTCATTTTGTACGTCTCCCATTTGGAAAATTAAAGTGGGGCTGATGGGCTCGGCCTCTTCTTGAGCAGCTTTTGCTTCTCCTCTTGCCAACCTTCTATTCTCTCGAAGTAGCTTCTCTATCTCAGTATTAAAAGACACTAACCTTCGGATTATTCTTTGTGCACATACACAACTAAAGTTTCCTGCAAAACAAGTAAAAGAAAAACTTTAGCAACAAAGAAGAAAATTGACTCTAAACAACTAATGTGCAAAACTAAAATTTTATAATCCCCGGCGACACGGCGCCAAAAATTGGTATGGCTAAAATAGTCTCACAATTTAACCCTGCAAATTTTTTTGTCAATTGTAGTATAAAGAAGCAAGGATCGTTCATTGTCAGAGATTGAGGGTATTTAATTTCACACACAAAAACAATGTCACAAAAGTGTCTACTGTTCCTAACTAACAGCAGACAAAAATATACTTAACTACCTAACCTACACTACTCAGAAGAAGATGAAAATTCTTAGACCTAAACTAGACACAGAGAAGAACATGCACACAAAATTTCAGGGGATTTGAAGTTCGTTTACTATATTAAATAAATCACGAAAAACAAAAGACAGAAGAATAAGAAAACTAGATTGATTTTTGTAGTTTGAGAAATAAGACAAAGAAGAGGTTAGGGTTTTAGGAAATTCACCTCCGAATATGCTTCAAAACAAAGTCCACACAACCAAGATTCCAATAATTACCAAGTTATGAAAAGGTTCAATCAAGAATAAACCGTAAACGCACTGCGTAAATTCTTACAACTTCCCTTAACAACTTAAGCAAGATGAACACACCGTTACTAAGCCTTTAGAATAACCAATCAAGGTATAGACGCTATCCTATCAACAAATTATTCTAAGCATTAAGATCAATGGAAGTGATTGAACAAGTATGCAAAACTAGTGTTGAACGCCTACCTAGCATGCAAGTCTCTCTATTTGGTTTCACCTATTGTCCTATAGGTTTTACTACCTTGAATTAAACCGTATTAATCGTTTAGGAGATTAAACAACATAATTCTAGCCCCACTTACAAGTTCATAATGTTCTATATATGCATCCATGAACATAAACAAGCAAGAGTTCCCTATAAACCAAAATCAAACAGACAATCCATAACTAAGTAATTACGAAATCAAGGTTGTAAAACAAAGTTTATTGCATAATTCGGGGCTTCAAACCTCCACCCCTAACTAAGATAAACTAGCCACACATCGTTGTAGAAATCACACAGAGAAAATAAATTCGAAAGTTAAAGATTACAAAGGGAATAAGAAAACTGTGAATGGAAGGAATGACGATGATCTTGGCGACTTCCCCTTGATGGATTCTTGTGCGATGCAGAAATGTCAAGGGTCTCTTGCAGTATGACGGCTTCGAGTCGTTCTGGTATTAGGGTTTTGCTTTAAGTAGTCTCCAAGTCTTCAAAACTTCATTTTCAGACTATGTTTCTTTCTTTGACTAGAATCAATGTTTGGGCTATCTTTTGAATGTCTTCCACATATAATCTGGGCTTGGCTTTTTGGAAAATTATATTAATGATCTCACTCTTCAAAATCGTGCAGAAACTCCCAAGAAAGCTTCTCAGAATCCAGCCCAAACACTGCCTCGAACTTGACTGCTACACAGGTTTCCCGGAACTGCTGTTTTATGTCCAACTTCAACGCTTCATAAATCCAAGATGCCATCACCGATTTGAATGATTCTTGAGTCCAAATTATCTAAAAATACTCCTCTACAAATCTAGCAGTCATCTTGGTGAAACCGTTCTCAGAACCGCATGGAAATAAGTCTTGAAAACCGGAGAAAATAAGCAGAAACTAGTTTTCAGCTTTTTATGTTTGCAGCTTTTGTTTTGGTAAAGTGGTTCCATCGCCTTTCCTTGATATTTTTGACCATGTGAGTGATCAAACTCCATCCTTGACATCTCTAATTCGTATTGGAAGCCTTTTTTGCATCACTTGATCACATATATGCATTATCTTGCTCCACGAAGTACCTAAGAAAATAACAAAGTTAAAACGATCTTTTTAAAGGAAAATAGCTAAGTTAAATGCAAAAGTTGAACTATAAAATCATTGCATTTTATGCTCCTATCACCCACCACCCCAAACACTTCCCTCCCACCCACCCGATCGCCACCCTTCATCGTCATCTCAACGGATCAAGTGGCAACATTCCAAGCAATCGTCAATTCGTTGCAGTCTCAGAACGATGACTTGCAGCAATCCATCGATGCCATTGCGTGCAACCAAACCTTCATGACACAGTAATTTGCTACGTTTAAAAACGCCTTGTTTCATAACTTGGCGCAAGGTCAGCCTCTCCTCAGCCCAACTCTCCACCCACAACCACCTGCTACGCTACCTTCTCTAGGCTTGTCTTCACAACCAATTCTCTCCTCATCTTACATAACCATTTCCCCACAACCACCTCACCACTCCCCTGCTCATCTGACTTTTGGGCCACTACCACTAATTCCTCAGACTCCCGCTCCACTTCATCAAACCAACAACACACATCAAGCTATTTACAACCCACCCCCACCCCCTCTTCGCCTTCGTACATCACCCCACAACATCAAACCAACAATACCCGGAGACACACCATTACCGCCCACCTAGAGTCGACTTATCACGATTCAATGGTGACGATGTGCTGGGTTGGCTCACTCTCGCTAAGCGCTACATGCATGTGCACCATGTGCCGCCTCTTGACAGGGTTCAAACCGTGGCGCTTCACTTCGACAACGATGCCTTAGTTTGGATAAGCTCTTACGAGCTTCGACACCCCTTAGTGACATGGGATGAGTTCGCTTAAGCCCTCCATTCTCGCTTTGGCAGCGGCACCGCAGTCAACTTCAAGGGTGCACTCTCTCACCTCCAACAAACAACCTCGGTGGACGATTTCATTCTCTCTTTCACCAAGCTTTCTTGCAGAGCACCAGACTGGCCAGACAGTGAACTCTTTCACATGTTCATTGGTGGGTTACGACCTGAATTGCAGAATGATATCTATGTGATGCAACCACACACCTTAGAAGTGGCCCAACGCTTGGTATGGCTCTTTGAAAACCGAAACTCACAGCTGCGCCTTCCCACATCTTTTCAGCCACGGCCACCTACACCTTATTCCAATCACCGTCCCCCATCCCCCATCCTCCACCTACACCCCCTACACCTCTCCCCAAAACCGGCCACCACTCCCCAAGACCATCATATCTCGGCCATAACCCTCCCTCACAACACCACAAATCACCCCACTTTCGTCAGCTCTCACCAGCTAAGCAGTGAGAACGGAGAACAAAGAACATGTGTTTCAATTGTGATGAGCAATACTCGAACACTCATGTGTGCAAGTAGCCTTTTATGGCAATTCTTGATTGCACCGAAGTCTCGGAGGACGACGCCGTCAAAGAAATTGAACCACCCCACCTTGACGATGCAGCCATGGCCACCTCTGATGAAACAATCTATCCTTTGCATCATAGATGATGCACTTACTAGGCTCAATCAGCGACGTACCTATCGATATATTCATCGATTGTGGGGCAACGATGAACTTCCTTCAGCCGGAGGTAGTCGAAAAGTTAGGTACACCTATTTCACAGGTAGGACCTCTACAATTCACAACCGCTTCTGGCCACCTCCTCACTCCTTCCGGCATCGCCGAGAACCTTACAGTCCACGCCCAAGACTACAGCTTTATAGATTCCTTCCTTCTCCTTCCCGTTGCCGGCTGTGACCTTGTCTTGGGAGCTTAATGGCTTGAAACATTTTGGGACTCATTGGATGGCATTTTAGGGATAAGATCATGGTATTCATGGTTGATGGGCAACATCATGTGTTACGCAGCACCATCGCTGACTCCAATTCTGAGATTGATGCCTCAGTTATCTTCGACCTCATTCCCGGCGAATAGTTTGAACATCATCCTCCTCTCATGGCCATCCTAGAGCACCAACCATCCCCTACACATAGACCCAAGATTGAATCTCTTTTACTCCAGTTTGGACCTCTATTTGACACCCCTTTGGGCCTCCCTCTCCACCAGTCCAATGACCACCGAATTCCTCTCATTCCCAATTATGGACCGATCAATGTATGGCCCTATACTTATGCTCACTCCCAAAAATCTGAACTTGAGACTCAAGTTGCATCCATGCTCGCACAAGGCATCATTTGCCTTAGTTCTAGCCCATTCTCTTCCCCGATGTTGCTTGTTCGCAAGAAGGACGATACTTGGCGCTTTTGTGTGGATTATCGGGAGCTAAACGCGGTCACAGTAAAGGATTGTTTTTTGATTCCCGTGGCCGATGAGTTATTTGCCGAGCTACATGGGTTCTCCATCTATTCCAAACTCGACCTCTAGTCTGGTTACCATCAAATTCGGATGCATGAAGCCGATATCCACAAGACCGCTTTTTGGACACACGATGGACATAACAAGTTTGAAGTAATGACCTTTGGTCTTTCGAATGCGCCCGCCACCTTTCAAGCACTCATGAATGAGTTATTTCGTCGACTCCTCCGCAAAGGTGTGCTCATTTTTTTATGATATACTGGTGTATAGCAAGGATTTTGAGTCCCATTTGTTACTTTTGGAGGCGGTTCTGCACATCTTGCATTCTAATCAATTTTTTGTCAAGTTCTCAAAGTGTGATTTTGCTCAATCAAGTGTGCACTATTTGGGACACATAGTCTCAGCCCAGGGAGTCTCCATGGACCCAGAAAAAGTTAGTTGCATTCTTCAATGGCCCAAGCCCAAGACTATGAAAGCTTTTTAAGAGGATTTCTAGGGTTGGCAGGGTACTACCACCGTTTTGTACGCAATTTCAATATCATATCCAAGCCGTTGATAGACATGCTCAAAACTGATGGTTTCTCTTGGTCTCCGGCGTTAGAAAAAGCCTTCTCCGATTTGAAGATTGACATCACTTCTGCACCAGTCTTGGCCTTGCCCAATTTCGACAAGGAATTCTATATTGAAACCGACGCTAGTGGCCAGGGCATCTGTGCAGTCTTAACTTAGGAGAAGCACCCAATTGAGTTCCTCAATAAGTCTCTTTCTCCCCGGAATCAACTCCTCTCTACTTAGGAGAAGGAGATGTTGGCAGTGTTACAGGCAACCTCGAAATGGCGACAGTACTTGTTGGGTCACCATTTCACCATCTTCATCGACCATCAACCGCTGCTTCACATGTTCCAACAGCGAGTAAGCACTCCAGTGCAGTTGAAATGGGTCTCCAAGCTCTTGGGTTTTGATTACTCGGTTTAATACCGTGCCGGCAAGTTGAATACGGTTTCGGACACCTTATCCAGGCACCATGAATTCCTCTCCATTCAGGGAATTTCAGCTCCAGTCTTTGATTGCCTCCCAGTTATAGACCGCGCATGTCGCGCTAATCCCCCAACCAATGTCATCCTCATAGCCTTGGCAGCCGGTCAACCGGTTCCAAAACGCTTCTCTCTCCACGATGGTAGACTAATGTATAAGGATCATGTCTTTGTTCCTTCGACATCAGACTAGCATGAGAAGATTCTCTTTGAGTTCCATTTAACACTTAGTGCTAGTCATTCGGGTTTTCTTCGGACTTTCAAGCGACTCACACACAATTTTTCTTGGCCTGGAATACGCAACGATGTCAAGATGTATGTTGCTAGTTGTGATACTTGTCAGCGTGTGAACCATGAAACTCAATCCTCTTCTGGACTTCTGCAACCACTTCCTATTCCTACTGCAATTTGGACTGATATTGCTATGGATTTTGTTGATGGGCTGCCTCCCTCTAAGGGCAAGACCTATATCCTTGTTATGGTTGATCGATTGTCTAAGTATGGTCACTTTGTGTCAGTGTCCCACCCTTATACAGCAGCCGAAATAGTAGAGGTATTCACCAAGGAAATGTTTCACCTTCATGGCATGCCTCGTACTATTGTCAGTGACAGAGACCGTGTATTCATCTCCAATTTTTGGGAAAACTTCTTCAAGCTTCAGGGCACCAAGCTATGTCATAGATCCGCATACCATCCCCAAACCGATGGTCAATCTGAGGTCTTGAATCAAACCGTGGAGCACTTTCTGCGTTGCTTCATCAGTGACAAGCCGTCAACTTGGGTCACTCTCCTCCATTGGGCTGAATGGTGGTATAACTCCACATTTCACTCCGCCATTCAAATGACTCCGTTTCAGGCTATGTATGGCCGACCCCCTCCCACGGTTCAGTAGTATATACTTGATACTACTTCCAACAATGCGGTTGATGTTGCATTGTAGGATCGCGACACTCTCTTGAGCCACCTCAAGGATCATCTGGCTATCGCTCAAAACCGTATGAAGCAACAAGCTGACAAGCACCAGATTGAACGTAGCTTTGAGGTTAATGATTGGGTTTTCCTCAAACATCATCCTTACCGACAGTAATCCTTGGTACGCAGGCCTTCCCAAAAGCTCGCTCCCCGTTTTTACAGTCCATTCCTAGTTGAGGCCAAGATAGGCAAAGTGGCCTACAAGCTCATCCTTCCTGCCAATTGCAAGCTCCATCCTATCTTCCATGTCTCATTACTCAAGAAACGAGTCGGCAGTGGTACTCCTGTGGCCACAACTCTGCCTCAATTTGACACGCAAGGCCTCATTGATTGGCAACCAGATTGGGTACTTGACATGGCAGTGGTTACCAAGCGCAAGAGAGCAGTCACAAAATGGCTGGTGGCTTGGAAAGGTTTACCTCTGGAAGATGCTACCTGGGAAAAGGTGTACTCCATGGTGCGCAAGTTCCCAAACTTTCAAGCTTGAGGACAAGCTTGTTCTCATGGGGGGAAGACTTGTTAGGATAATTCCCTTATCTACTGCTCTCCTAGCCCATTATCTCTAAAGCCCAGCTCCTCGGCCTAACAACAAGCTCTGTGCACAGCTAGTACATCTAGCTTCACGCCTCTGCAACTCTTGAACTTAGTCCCTGCATTTCTAGTTTGCTATCTTGTCTCTTTAGACAAGCTCTAATCTTGTTTGCATTCAGTTAGTGGTGGTCTTGAGCCACAACTGTCTATTTTGAATTGTAACCAAACTTCTATATGTTGTTTTTCCTTTCAGATGTATCGAGATATTACATTTCCTACATTTCCAAATCTCAAGTATCTAGAACTCATAGTGTGTGCCCAGTATGATTGGTCTCTTCATCAGTTGTCTTCTTTCTTGATGGCTTCTCCTTACTTACCAAGACTTGTATTGAAGGTATGAAGCACTTGGTAATTTAATGACTTTGGAGTTTGTTTCTCTGTGCTCATTAGCATCTTTCATACAAAGATGCCTAGTCCCCATATGGTTCTAATCCTATTGTTTGCTTCTAATCAGAAGAATTGAATGTGTATTTGGCTTGATGATTCTTAATTTTGATTTGGCTTGATGATCCTCATTCTTTTTAAAAAAATCAAATGCAGTTTTTGGTGATGTCAATCATTTTATATTCGATTCATTACCATTTTAAAATGAAAACAGAAAAGTAATTGCGGTGAAAAAATGGTTAGGTTGGTCTGCGGCTTTGACAAAACAAGATAATAGACTATTTAATCCTTTCATTTTTTTTTTTTGACTGTGAGTACTAGGTCTGTACTTGGTCAGTTCGAATCGGTTATAGGTATTACCAACTTCAAACCAAAGCTTTCGGTTTAAGATTTGAGCTACCAATTACCAACCAAAATTTTCGTTATCTAATTTTATCGACCAAATTCTGTTTTCAGGTTTTCGGTATTAACAACTAACACTATAATAATAGCTTGCTAGTTCTCTCCATTGTAAGTCTCTGCTTATTGAGTCTGATTTGGAGCTCCTTGTGAACATGATGAACAAGGATGTGCAGGAGCTCCATCCCCCTATATAGTGTTCTTAACAGATGCAAGTTTTTGAAGAACAATCTCTCTATTTGTGAAATTTCACATTGTTATAGAGAGATTAATATGGTAGCTGATATTCTCTCCAAGTCTAGCCTTGGCTCTGAATTTGGGGTGCAATACTTCCAGCAACCTCCTCCTCAAGTTGTTGAAGCTGCTCTTGATGACTTGTGTGATTTTGCTAAATTTAGGATTGTAACAGATTCCTAGTTCCTTGTTTGTTTCTTTTTTTGGGCTTTTGGCCCCATTTATCCAAAAAGAAAAACTAACACTATAACAATCAACTCTTCGTAATATAAAATATAATGAAAAATGCTAAATTTTTCAGATTTATAGTCATAAACGTTGTACTCCTATACTTATTATAGCTTTTTTTGTACATATGCAATCAAGTTCTAGATACTTTTGATAAAACTAGGTTAATAAACCATCTTTGAGCAATTTGTGTATATGTAATACTGTTCATACTATTATGAAAACCCCGATGTTATATTTCTTAATATAAATGTATGTGTGTTGAAAAGTATAGTATATAAATTAATATTTAGATAGTCGGTATATTCGGTATTTACCAAAATCAAACCAACTTTTTTAGTAATTTTCTATTTCGGTTTGATCGGTCTCGGTTGCCTATCGGTTGGTTTACCAAATCTAAAATATCGGTCGGTTTAGTAATTACCAAGCCAAATGGCAGCCCGAACTGTGAGCGTCTGACTGGATACTCGTTTTTGGTCCTTGTTGCGGATACACTGACTTGTTTCCTTGTTTCAATCTAACTTTGGTGCAGTTGGTTTACATGACATATACGGAACCTGGAGAATTAAAAGAAGTTATCGGATGCCATCATCATAAACTTAAGGATGTCGAAATAATAGGATATCGTGGTATTACATGTGCTATTCAACATGTCAATTACCTCGTAGAAAATGCTGTTGCACTCAAGAAACTTGTTATCAACCCTGTGCAGCTTCGGCGTTTGCCCCCTAGTGTGGATAGGGAAATTGAACTATCTAAAGTGGAAGAAAATGCCAGAGATCATGCAAAGCAGCACCTTGTACCAAAACTAAATGTATCTTCAACTGTAGAATTTGTATGCCTATAGTGAGTGTGGGGGTTTAATCTTTTCAGATTTGGCTACGCCTCATAGAATGGATGGGGGACTTTTAGAGGGGGTAGTGCAGTTGATTTATGGTGACTATATATTTCAGGTTGCAAAGTCTGCCTATATATTAAACCTGGAATTAATCCCACCCTCAACATTATTGGCAAACAAATCAAAGTGAGAAATTTAATGTTCCCACAGGAACAGGAAATTTACCATGTAGTTCATTTCAAGCTAGATCAATGTCAATTTCTAACTTTGGCCAACTCTATCTGAAAAGTTGAGTGTGCAACTACCTGTTGGACTATCATTGTGAGAAAAATCTAAGAAACTTCAAACCTGGTAGTTCTCCAAAACCAAGTGAAATCCTTCCTAAACCACACGGCTAAATGCTAACAGTGACTGTAACAAGATTTCTAAAAGGAAGCTGTTACAATAATGCATGCTCTATTACAGCAAGTAGTAAAATTGATCAATCTAGCAAAGCAAGTGAAATCCCCATATAGACTGGCCACACTCTTTGTAGCACACCATGATCAAAATTAAATTACAATCAAGGAATCAATTGGACTTGATTGATCTTCAAAGAACAAAACACAACATGATTGTTTTGGTCTTGAGCCTCTCCATGAAAATAGGGCCTGCCAGCGGGCAGCTCCTCTCCATCTCTCCCTCCCTTCGCTATCTCGACGAAAAAAGTGTGCACCATAAATGGAAAGCTGTAGCTGTGGCAAATCTACTACAATGGTTCTAAAGGAAGACGCTACTTAATTCACTTGGTGATTTTGTGAACTTTCTCCAAGCTACTTAATATCATGGTCATAAGTCTGAAGGGTCCTTGATGTCCTGGGAACAAAGTAACCAGAGAACATTTTGGCTGTTAAGTACATTCATCCAGGTAAAAATAAAAAACAAAAACTAAATAATTAGTATGAGTAGCCCTCACCTCATTCTCTAATACTACTCCATCCGGAATTTCCAATTGCATTCCAGGTTTTGCATGGATAGCCACTTTCCCCTTAAGCAAATCAACCAAATGAAAATAAGTAGATATTGTTGAATGAGGAAAGACCGATGGAAATGTCTTGTTCCAGCATATCATTATGTATGTATAAATTAATCAATGACTGAAATATATGGATGCATGTGTTTACAATGTACTGTGCACTACGAATGTGGTCATCATGCATATTATTAGAAGCTGCCACCTAAGTATGGACTAATACCAGACACGATGGAATTGAGAAAGAGAGTGAACTCATGAACACTTTCAAGAGGGAAAAAGAAAAAAATACGCATGATAACCACGAGTGAACTCATGAACACTAATCATCATCACCAATTTACATTAAAATCGTCATGTTACTCCTCAATTCCTTCCTTGGTTCAGAATTATGAACCATGACAAGCGATATGTTTCCAATTAAGGGAACTTCGATGACATCTCTTACTGATGAATGATTATATCAAAGGGGCAAAGAATCAACCTCGCCAATGCTCAGAAATAACAATCCGAAATACGACAGTGCAGATAAAGTAACAAAAAGAAAAAAACGTAAACAGTAAGTTAGGATTACAACGAGTCAATTGGGGGAGATTTAATAATACCTTGAGAGTTATACCAGCTCCAAACCAAACATCACCAGTGACATTCAAGCTATCCAGGTCAATAATGTCGGGCATGGACTTAAAGCGACTTAGAAGATCACTCACCTTGAAGTAGATAAAACATACAAAAAGGATAAAGAATACAATTTCCAATTTTTAAAATGATGGATGTTCTAATTAAAGAGATCTTTACCTTTTCAAATTCAGGCCCTAATTCAATCACAGGATTTGCCGGGTTAGTTCTAGCTATATTCCGTACAACCCCTTCATCATACGTATATAGATTTGACTGTGGAAATACAGAAATGAGATCAAACAGTAGCAATCAAATCAAGGTTCCAGAGCATCAATTTTTCAAAGATCAAAACAAAAATTAAAGGGTAGACACATACCTTTAGTAGAAGCAGATCTGATGTTTTTTTCATTGAAAGAAATTGAGAATTAGGAACGCTGACACCAATAGCATTTTTAAAGAACTGGTACAACCATGAAGGAATACATTATCAAAACCTTGCAACAATAATTATTGACAAAAGCAATAGTATTTAAAATAATGTGATAAATACCCGTATTGCTGAACCAACTGCTGTTTCTTGCAAAAGAACTTGATCAGACTCTGTTTCCTGTAAAGAAAACAGTACTGTCATTAATTACCTGCCGTTCATAAACGAGTTCTGTAAAAGATGATATAGTCTGGTACCTTCGAAACGGAGATATCTTCAATCCTTAGTTCATCTGTATCCAAGAGTTTTTTAATGGCTCTAACATTCACCCACCTGTATAGTGTAGCATAAAGGTTAAGTTATACATACTACTGTGTTTGAGAAGCATTGTACAACAGCCAACCTTTCACTTACAAGCTCCCAGTATCGACAAGTTTGAACCTCTCCATTAACTTGGATGTATCAACAAACACATGACACCAAGAAAAATGAGGAATCAATTAATGAGAAATATGAAAGCAAATCAAGTAAATCATGAATATATAAAGAATTTAGATATAAACAAAAAATGAACCCAAAACAAAACAAAACAAAATAGTAACTTACATCTTTGATAGAATTCTGAGCTATTGCTGCAAGCTGCATCATAGTATGGCAAATGATGTTAATCAACTATTGTTATAAATCATTAACAACAAAAAAAATGTCATTGAAAGCTCCATCAATGTACTCATTGATAACAAAATGTACATAATTATTTATGACTACATAGAGCATTTCAGTTCTGAACATATTTAGATTACTGACAGCAATTGTTCAGTCAAGATACATTTTGTCCAGTAAGGATTCTTGTTAGGTCACACCTGTTGCAAAGTTTATTTACAAGCTCTATCAGACAGAGGATAACCATACACAAATGAGGATGATCATACACATGCCTAACAGTGATTTTCAAGCAGTTACTTTGCTTCAATCTCATCAATCAGTTGAAAGGCTTCTATTCATAGGCTCAATCCAAGGATGTAATATGCAGGTTGCATTATAGCAATAATGGTTTTCACTGCTTACTCTTGAACCCGATTTAATAAATATAGCACAGCTTCCAAAGAAGGATAGATAAAAGAGTTGTTTAATACTTCATTTACAAGGATCACAAAATAAAGTTGATTCTATCTCTTCCAAGTTCCAACCTACTCAGTCTCAGAATTTAATAGGACAAATAAAATTGATGCTATCTCTTCCAACATTCTCAGTCTCAGAATTGAATAAGACCAGTTAAACTTTTAATATTTGAATAATGCCAAGTTCAATCTAAGACATTTGCAAACGTGATCATCTAAGCTAAATCTATATTGAAATAAACCAAAAAACCTAGCCAGTTACAAGAATACTACTGTTGACAATCCAGCCACATACTGAAAGGACTGGGCAGAAGAAAAAAATATACAATAAAAAAGAGCCATTTATAATAACACTACCTACCTCAAACTTCTGTAGGCGTGAACCAATCAAATCTGAATCATATGAGGTAGGTGTGACCTGAAGGAGGGAGAAAGGGAAACTTGCTATATTAACAGACTAAAAAACAAATGATGATATATATATATATATATATATATATATAGAGAGAGAGAGAGAGAGAGAGAGAAAGATATATATGATATAAAGATCATCTTGTTTACCTCCATACAATAGTCAATCTTGTTCTCAACCAGATGGTCTAAAATTTCTGCACATCCACTTAAGGTGCACAATGACAGAGGAACATCAAAGCAATAATTGAATTGAACATCGAACAAAATAAAAGAAAACTATGGCAAGGATACTAGGGTCAATTTTAGCAGCCACATTATCTGAGTCGACCAAAAGGACATACTCCTTCCCCTGAAAAGGATAGTTAATAAAAGTTCAGTCTAGTTTCATTTTGTCAAGTTCAGACATGTTTTTCATGTACTTAGAATGATTAAACAAAAACAAAAACATAAAAATACAAAATGTGAAAGTTAATAAAAAATATACACAAAAACAAAACAAACGAACAAAAATCAAGAAGCAAATATGCATGCTCAGATGAGCTATAAGATATGTACCTTCGATAATAGGACATCAAGGGTTCCATTTTTCAATAGCGAAAGCAATACTGCTCCGTGGTCAGAGGGATACCTTCACATATGCACAAAACTAGTGTAACTGATAAAGAGAGTTGGATAATTGACAAAGTGCATCTATGATTGTGCAGAACCAACAAGCAAGATGCTCTGTATAGTGTAGGATGCAGCGCTCTAGCTCAAACTTAGAGATAGCTAATTATTTCTAAATTTATAGGGAACTGAAACTTATATACAAGCAAGGGGATATACAGAACAGTGGAAAGGAATCCTTCACACACCCACCATCAAACTCTGTTACATCAAATTATCGAGCTCCTCCTGCCTCATATCTTCAGATATCCTTATGTTTCTTTCCACTCAATAACCCAAAAGATAGCCATTGTAGAACATCTTCCCAAAATTTCTCAACAAAAGAATGTGTTTTTCACTCACAATACCCAATTCAACCAAGGCCCCTGAAACAACATATACTAAAAGCCAAAGCAATAGAACAATGTCAAATTGGGTGATTCCCACTACGAGGTCCAGTTTTGCACATCAGACAGGAGAAAGGCAAAGGAAAGGCCTTCTGCTTTACATGATACCAAAGGAATTAACATTTCTATGAGCGATAATCCATGCTATCATTCAAATATCAGGAGGTAGTTTGGCCTTCAGATAACAGAACAGGCAAGAAACTATGGAAGAGGGTTTGTCCATCAAATTTGGAATAAGATTTACTAGAAAACACCCGTGCACTTAAGATCAACCTTCTCCTATCTGATGAGACCAGCCCAGTAAAGAAAATAATGACGAGGGTTCCTCAACTTCAAGGCCCTTTAGGTTCCATGGAAACCCCAAATTCCCACTAGACCTTAATCCCCCAAAATTAAGAGCAGCATAAAGCATGAGAGTATTATCAATCTTTCAATCAATAGACCTTAATCCCTCTTGAAGGACCAGAACTAGAGACAATGAAACTAGGTTTAGGTAGCAACATTACAGTTCCCGAATTCTGCATGATATAAAAAGAAAAAATGGTTGACTATCTTGCTGGATAATTATATAGCAACAGAACAGAGATGGCACAAATAGAAGGGAAGAAAAATCTTGTATCCTCATACCAGGACTAGATACTGCAAAGCACCAAAGCACTAGAGACTAGTAACAGCACTTGATGAATTTTAATACGCTTCATATGTCTGCTTCTAGTATCACAAAGATTCTTCATTCATTATTTAAAAGTTCAGTAATGCAAGAAATACCGATAGGATAGATGACATACAGTTCATCCTCACCACTCTGTCCTCCCTGTGACTTGAGCTGTGAATGTTGGGTCTATAAAGAAGAGAACACATATTGAAAAGTAAGTCGTAATCCAAGCTTTCAATTACAAAGCATAAGCAAACTTGTGCAGGAATTATAAACCTGTTTAATGGATTGAATATTAATGTCCGAACTCGAATATTTCTCCAAGACCTACAATATGCAAGTAGCTATGAGTGGAAAAGGATACGATGTAAAAGTACAAACTCGATAGAAAAATGGGAATTAAACTACCTTCAGTGTATCTTCATGGGTGCTATTTGTGTTCACAAGGACCAAAGGAACACTGCAGTGATACTTAGAATTGAGAGACTGCAAAAGTATAGTAATAGGAAGATTAGAATCTATAAAGGACAGCAGAGAATGACACAAAAAACAAAAACAATACAAGAGGGAAGTGAATCTAAACACTAACCTCAATTTGATTAACAATTAAGTCAAGAGATGTCAACCCATTAAGAATCTCCATAGTCGACCTGCATCAAACAAAAGAAATCAAAACACAAGAAACTACTGATGCTTCACAAAATAAAAATTCTAAGCCGCGGATGCACTGAGTAAGAATAGTTGGTAATTCAGCATCGAGGAGTTCATACTTGGGGCCACTGACTCCCATACTTGTACCCGAAGCTCCGTTGAACTTGATGACAACAAGCTTGTCCAGCATCTCCTCAATTTTCTCAACATCTGAAAATTTTAAACAAGTTCCTTCTAAATTTTCATTCAAAATTCCAGATTAAAGCAACAAAAGAACAACTATAAAAATCACGAAATTACAATTACCAGTAGAAATGTGTAAGAACTCGTAAGGAACCACAAGCAACTCATCCTTCTTAGCCTCCTCTATAGCCCCGACTTGCTCACTGCAACAAACACAAATGACATTATAATTTCACTCAAAAAGCAAAACATCAAACACCACAATAGCTCTGCGGAGACAGAAACACCACCACACCTGGTCTCAATCTCCGCCGAAACGTGGCCGCGCTGCTTCTGCTGAAGCAAGAACGTTTTGGTGATCAAATTACAGAACAGATACACGAACTTGGCCGACGAATTGTTGCACGGAATCGGATAGGTGATCTTGTTGAAGTACTCAATCGGCATATCGGAGTCGACGAGGGACACAATCGGAATCTGCAGCCTATGCGCCTCGAGAATCGCCGACGATTTCCGGTCGGAATCGAAGACGACGAGGCAGTCCGGCGGCTGAGTGGGACCGAAGACGATCTTCTTACGGCGGGAGCGGAACTTCTTAGGGCTGTGGCTGTTGGTGAGGAAGCCGCCGGTGCGCCAGAGGATGTTCATGGCCGGAGAGTAGCAGCCAATCTTCTTGGTCATCTGCTCGACGATTTCGTCCCAGAGGGAGTTGGTGTTAACGAACATGAAGCGGGCGTTTCTGTGGGCCATTTCGGCGATGAACTGGGCGGCGTTGCGGAGGCAGATGAGGGTGCGGTCTGAGTCGATGATGGCCATGTTGTTGCGGTGGCCGTAGGTGAACTGCTTGAAGTGGTGGGAAGCCACGCGCCGCCCTAAATGGGCGTTGGTGCTCAGGAGCTTCTGTATCACTATGGAGTGGAGCGTCATCGTTGGGAGTAGCCGAGTAGGGTTTTTCCGACTGAAATGACAGAGAGAGGTCAGGAAATGGTTCAAGACTGAGGTGGTGTTTTATGTGGGTCGGGTCAACCCACCACCCGTATTTTAGTATGAACACAGGTTTAGACTTTTTAATTGCCGATTTATTACCCTAAAATTTAACAAAATGTCAATTTGCTACCTTCGAGCATCTCCAGCAGGTGTTAAAAAAAAATGTTAACATTTGTCAACTTTTTAAGTGTATGAGCTCCGTGTGTTCTGGAATGTACGCAGTACATTGAGTATTGTGGGTGTCTGCACCACGTGTCAAACACTGATTGAAGAAGTTTTGGCGCGTGGAGAAGTTGACTCTCGCTAATTCTCCCTCCGCGAACGAGGGAAGCTTTGCATCGGGTAATACCCGATCGGGTATATTTATCTGGCGGGAGAATCACTCAATTACATGAAAGTGGAGAATCGCGTTTGAAGATATGAAGAGGTAGACCGAAATCTGGAAATTGAATTCGGCGATTCGGCGTTCTTCTACTGGGATGACGACGGAGCTCAAAAACTACTTTGAGGAATTGGGTAACTAGGTAAATCTTTGTGCTATTTTCTTTCTGTGGTTCATTTGATTTTCATGGTTAATTGATTGAGGCCTTTGTGGGTTTTGGGTTAGGTTCGATTCTAAAGTTAGCAAGAATTTTGAGAGACCAGTGATACAGTGAAAAGGAGAAGACGACGAGTCTGAGAGACCAGAAACAGGACTCGGTCGTAGGTGGCCGGAAAGATCACGTCCGCAGCTCAAATGTATGTTCTTCAACCATTCACTGTCTTATATGCTGGATTTGACATTGTTGTTGCAGAGAATTTGTTCCCTGCTTGTGAACCTGTGGGTATGCTAGCTGTAACAACAATATCAAATCCAGCAAACAAGGCAGTTCTTGATTCTATATATGTCTGAGCTGTTTGAGTTTGATTTTGTTTAGGATTAAGAACTCTGTTTGGCTGGAAACCTTGTAGTATGATTCTTCCCGCACGTGTAGTCTTAGTGTGCAAATTTTGTTGTCATTTCATAAGATATATGAAGTACGGTGATGTTGTAGAGGTAAATGTTATCTGCTGAAACTGTATTAATGTTATGGGTGCAGCTGTTTTAGTCTACATTTGATGCGGATTTAGAAGTCCATACAGCATGAAACTTTACATTCTTGTTCTTCTATACGTAAACTCATGATCTGGACAATTTGGTATTATTTGATAGGGTATTTCTGGTGATTTTCTGAAGTGAAGCACTCTATCCTGAAACTGCATTCTTGTTAAATTATTTTGTTCTCGTACCATATCATAACTCATAACCCCTTACTATGTGTAATTTCAGGTATTGAACAAAGCAATGAAATGCTTTGTCGTGGTTTAATGTGATCTAAGAAGCAGCATATCTTGTTTTTGACCATAGTTCCAAGCGCGTTCTAGGCGCCATAGTTCTAACTGCGGAACTTAGTTTTTCTGATGACTAGTTCTATGAGTAGTTATGTTCCTGATTTTTTGATTTTGTTGACTTCTCTTATTTGGAGTTGTACTTTTGTCTTCCCATTATTAAAAGAAAACAGTTGCAGGTACCTTGTGGTTGTTTTTTGTGTTATCTTCTTTTGGGAGTTCAAATTATTTCCCTGTTATCCCCCAATCAATTTATTTCCAGGAGGTGAGAGCCATGATGTAGATTTTGTGATGGTCTGATGTACTACGAAATTTTCCTAATTCTTAAAGTTCAAAATGATCTCTTTGTTCAGATTTCTGTGTGGACAGGGAAATTATGCGCCATGATCCAATGATGTGTTGATGGATTTTGATGCACTGAAGGCTGTCCAATTTGGGTTGGGGACTACAGCTGTTATTGTGATGGATAAATCAACTGACATTGTTGATGCAATTGCACGGCTTTCTTACTTCTACAAGCATGAGAGCTGTGGGCAGTGCACACCTTGCAAAGAGAGAACTGGATGGCTTTGGATGATTATGGAAAGAATGAAAACTGGGAATGCAAAGTTGGAAGAGATTAACATGCTTCGGGAGGTGACCAAGTAGATTGAGGGACACACGATCTGTGCTTTGGGTGATGCTGCTGCTTGGCCTGTGCAAGGTCTGATAAGGCATTTCAGGCCTGAGATGGAGAGGAGGATCAGGGAGTGTGCTGAGAGGGAGATTCTAGAGGCAACTGCATAGGTATCTTTCTCAGGTTGAGTCTTGTGTCAGTTCTAGTTTGCATTCATTTCTTCCTTTGACTTCTGAAAATAAAATAAAAAACAGAGGAGAAAAACAACACAAATAACTTCGTGTGGGGCGAAACCATTCTAATGGAAAGGGGTACCCTCGGCGGCCCGTATCCTCCTCGCCTCCTCCTAACCTCACTCAGCCCGCCTCCTCACCTCTCCTCTCCTCACCCGTCTCCTCCTCGCCTCGCCCGTCTCACCTCGCCTCTCCTCTCCTCGCCTGTCTCCTCCTCGCCTCGCCCATCTCGCCTCTCCTCTTCTCGCTTGTCTTGCCTCGCCTCTCCTCTCCTAGCCTCACCTCTCCTCTCCTTGCCCGTCTCCTCCTCGCCTCGCCTCACCCGTGCTGCACATGTGGACGGTGAACAACCTATACGCGCACGTGCAGTGTATCGTGATGTTCATGATGATTAACAACATCTTTCCAGTGCAATTAATGTTTTCAATGCTATTTGTTTACAGTTCATCTTAATACAATCGCACCTGATACTTATAAATGAAGTCATGTTTTCAAAACCGATCCACGCGAGACACGCGGTTGGCGAATGACCGCTTGACAAAGTCAAGCGACAGCCGTAGTACCGGGAGTAAAGCGTACACAGCAGCGGTTCCCCCAACAGAATATCGAAAGAGAGAAAATAGCCAAGGGCGAAACTTTTGCTCTCTATAGTTGTCATGAGCGACGATGTCTACTATCGGCCATCAAGAAGAAGCCCGCTTCTTTGTCACAATGAATATCTTGGTTTGAAACTGCCAAGGGATAGTAAAAAAACAAAATTTGCCATGCGTTAGAGGTTTTAGTCCAGCGCCATCAAGTAAACATGATTTTCTTATCTCAGACTCATTGTATTATAGAAGCTTAGAGTTTGTGAAGAATAAATCTTATTTATCAAGGTCTTTTTACAGGGTATATATACAACATCAAATCTACATAACACATTTACAATAATCCCTAACTTATAAGACTACACCGAGATTTCCTAGCTAGAATAAGGAAGTTGCATTCTGTTACTCTTCCTCATTAATGAGTCAGATCATTTCCTTCTTTGCTTGATCATTATCTTCAATACTCCCCCTCAAGTTGGAATGTATATTGATCACATTCAACTTGCCAAGTAGTGTCTGAAACTGTGCTGAACTTACCGGTTTGGTAAACAAATCCGCCGGTTGTTCCTTCGTTCTTATGTGAGCAGTCTGGATGATTCCTTGCTGCATCTTTTCCTGTACAACGTGGTAATATATCTCTATATGCTTCGTATGTTCATGAAATACTGGATTAGATGCAATATGAAAGGCTGCTTGATTGTCACAAAACAGCTTTGTTGGCCGAGACTGCTTCGCATTCAAGTCTCGCAAAAAATTTCTCAACCATGTAATTTCACAAACTGTGGTAGCCATCGATCTGTACTCTGCTTCTGCACTAGATCGTGAAACTGTAGTTTGTTTCTTTGCTCTCCATGAAACCGGTGCACTCCCAAGCATTACACAATAACCTGTGATTGATCTCCTTGTGTCCTTACATCTAGCCCAGTCAGCATCACAAAAGCTTGTAAGTTCGAGCTTTCTAGTTGAAGGCAATAGGATCCCTTGACCTGGTGCTCCTTTAATGTACCGAAGAACTTGGTATGCAGCATCCAAGTGTGGTTGCCGAGGTTTGTCCATGAACTAACTCAAAATGTGAACAGCATATGCCAAGTTCGGTCGTGTGATTGTCAAGTAGATCATACATCCAACAAGTCTCCTATATTGTGAAGGATCTGCCAATAAACTACCCTTTGATTGTGTCAGAACAAGATTATGATCAACTGGATTATGATCAACTGGAAAACGAGAAGGTTTAGATGCCAAGAAACCTGTGTCTTCAAGTATCTCAAGTGCATACTTTCTTTGGCACAAAGCGATGCCATGCTAAGACCTAGCCACTTCAATTCCTAGGAAGTATTTGAGCTTTCCTAGATCTTTTAATTTGAACTTGCTTGAGAGAAACTTCTTTGTACTTGTGATGTCGTCTAGACTGTTTCCTGCAAGAATAACATTGTCCACATATACCAATAACACTGTGAACTTGCCATCTTGATGTCGGATAAACAATGAGTAATCACTCCATGACTGATGAAAACCAGCAGATTTGAGAGCCAGTGAGAGTTTAATAAACCATTACCGAGATGCCTGCTTCAAACCATACAAACTTTTATGCAGCTTACAGACAACATTCTCCCTCTTTCGGTCAAATCCAGGTGGCAACTGCATGTAGACATCTTTAGTAAGATCTCCATGAAGAAAAGCATTGTTGACATCTAATTGGTGGAGATGCCAACCACGAAGAGCAGCTAATCTAAGCAGGACTCGAACGGTAGTAAGTTTAGCAACTGGTGCAAAAGTTTCCTGGTAATCAACTCCTTCAACTTGACTATAGCCCTTAGCCACAAGCCGTGCTTTGTACCTCTCAATTGTTCCATCAGGATTGAGCTTTATCTTGTACACCCATTTGCATCCTATTGGACGTTTGTGGGGAGGCAAAGGAACTAGACTCCACATTTTATTGTCCTGTAAAGCTTTAAGTTCCTGGAACATGGCATCACGCCATACCTTGTGCTTGGTTGCTTCGGAAAAACTATGCGTCTCTTTAACAAGTGACAACTGTGCACTAAAGACTCGATGGGAAGGAGATAAGCGATCATAAGATAAAGTAGTAGATAAGGAATGGGGAATACCTGTGCTCATCGAGTCCGATTGGGGAGAGCGAGAAGGCAGAGTTGCCTCAACATGGAAGTCATGCAAGTAACTGGGAGTACGAGTGGAACGAGTAGAACGACAAGTTTCTGCAGCGGAAGGAAGTTGTGGTGGAGTAGGAGAAGTGGCCGAAGAAGGCAGTGTAGATGGTAAAAGAGATAAAAAAGGATTTTGAGGCACGGTAGACAGGTCAGATGAAGGAAAGGGGTTTGGAACCTGAGACGCAGGAGTACCACTTGAAGCCCCAGTGTTGGCATCTTCATCGAAAACCCCAAGTGACGAAAGAGAAGGGTTGGTTGAAACCCGGGAGTGACTAGAAGACGGATATGGGAATGTATCTTCATAAAAGATCACATCTCTAGAAACAAAGATTTGCTCAATTTCGAGATCAAAAACTTTATAACCCTTTTGGCCATGTGGATACCCAAGAAACATACATTTGGTAGCCCGGGAATCAAATTTGGTAGGTTTGCGTGGATATGTTGATGCGAAACAAAGACAACCAAAAACCTTAAGGTGATCAAATGCTGGTGTCTTGTTGAAAAGCCTTTCAAAGGGAGTTTTGCTTTTAAGAAGAGGAGTGGGAGTTCGATTAATAAGATAGGCGGAAGTGAGAAATGGCTTCTCCCTAAAAAGACGTAGGTAATTGCGCTTGAAATAAAAGAGCTCAAGCCATGTTGAGCAGATGACGATGTTTACGTTTAACAACACCATTCTGTTGTGGTGTGTTGACGCAACTCGTTTGATGCACAATACCTTTGGATGAGTAAAAATCAGGCAATTTAAATTTGGAACTATTATCACTACGAATTGTTTTGACTCTTGTATCAAACTGAGTTTCAACCGTATGTATAAAATCGATCAGAAACTTTCTCGCTTCAGACTTCTGTACCATCAAATAGACCCAAGTGCAACGAGTAAAATCATCAACAATTGTAAGAAAATATTTAGCACCTGACGTTGAAGGTTCATGATAAGTCCCCAAATGTCAACATGAATTAAAACAAACGAAGAAGTACTTCAAATTGAACTCAAAGAAAATGGAGTACGAGTTTGTTTGGCTAACGAACAAATATGACACTGGCTTGAATCAAAAGACTTATTAGAAAGAAAAGAAAATAAAGGATAAACCCTAGAGGAAGGATGACCAAGCCGTTGATGCCAGAGTGTTTGAGAGCTACTGTCAACGGCATTGCATGTGACTTGCTGAACTTTGTTGAGATAATAAAGTCCTTCCTTCTCAGATCTCGTCCCAATCATCCTCCCCAAGCATAGGTCTTGTATGTAACACACGTGTTTAAGAAATATGGTGATACAAAATGAATCTCGACACAACTTACTAACAAGAATCAAGTTGAGGTAAAATAATGGGACACATAAGACGTTATGAAGCGTGAATTGAGAAGAGAAGGTAACGAAACCAATATGACTGACTTGTGCCCTATAACCATTTGGAAGTTTGACAAAACGATTATGTGCAACATATGACTTGGTGAGGAGGCTACTATCACAAATAATATGATCACTTGCACCACTATCTAGGATCCAAATACTGTTTTGATCATTACAGGTGAGTTGATAGGCTTTACCTGAAACTTCATCAAAAGAAGAAGGAATATTACCAACTTGGTTAACGGTGGAACTCTTGTTCTTGTTCAAAAGTTCCAAGATCTGTTTGCAATCCTCCTTAGAGAAAGGAAAGTTCAGGTTTTCTTTAGGCTCTAGCATGACAAGTACATGATTACTTCTGCTAGAACTCCCAACACCTTCCTCATCTGCTCTTCTTTTGCGACAATGCTCAGAATCATGTCCTTTCCAATTGCAGTACTCACACGTTAAATGAGCACGACAAAACTTGGTGGAGTGGTTATCTTTGCTGCAGATGTCACACCACTGTTTTGCATTGACATGCCTCTTAGTGTTTCCACGACTAGAGGCTCATTCAGGGGCGTGGTCTGCAGCTCGTGCAGGCCCTTTCTCATACTCATGGTTCTTTTGGATTGAGAAGGCAGCAACATTTGTGATCTTGGTGTTGCTAGAGGCTTGCACTTGTTTTTCTTGACCCAAAGCCATTGCATAAGCCTTGTTAACATTTGGAAGGGGTTCAATAGAAATAATATTGCTTCTCAAAGCATCATAAGTGTTGTTAAGACCCATGAGAAACTTCATGGTTTGCTGATTCTTGACATATTCACGTAACTTCACTCCATCCTCACAATTACATACTGTAAGACCACACACTTCATCTCGTTCATCCCACAAGTTTTTAAGCTTTGTGTAGAAGGTGGTTATTGAGTCGTTGCCTTGTGAGCATAATAGGATTGCATTCTCGAGATTAAATAGTTGTACCATGTTTGTCTACCCAAACCTCTCCTTGAGTTCAGTCCAGACATCTCTTGCAGACTTGCAATGCTTGACACTTTTTGAAATCTCCTTCAACATGGAACTGGTCAGCCAAGTCTTGACTAACGTATCACAACGGTTGCATGTTGCTCATTGTTTTGTTTAGTTGGTTGAGTGCTAGAGCCATTGACAAATTCGATCTTATTCTTGATCGTCAAAGCCGCGCTCATAGATCCACTCCATTCATCATAATTATCTTCCATCAAGGCCTTAGGTACAAGAACAGCACCCGGTTGGTCTGAATGATGAAGGTAAGGAGGATGATTTGAGTAATCCCATGGTTGAGGAGCGCGTGCTAGAGGTCCGAAGGCAGATGATGCATGCTCTTTCAAGATCTTTTATGTCAGTGGTGAGGGTAGGCTGATATGTGGAATGTTGCTGGGGATTGTGAGAGGCTATATTCTGAGTATATCGAGTTTATCGAGAGAGAGATTTGATCGAGTTTGAGGCCGAGGATCGGTGCTCTAGTACCATATAAAAGCTTAGAGTTTGTGAAGAATAAATCTTATTTATCAAGGTCTTTTTACAGGGTATATATACAACATCAAATCTACATAACACATTTACAGTAATCCCTAACTTATAGGACTACACCGAGATTTCCTAGCTAGAATAAGGAAGCTGCATTCTGTTACTCTTCCTCATCAATAAGTCAGATCCTCTCCTTCTTCGCTTGATCATTATCTTCATTATGTATTGAAGCACAACATCAATCCCTTAAGCGATCCATTGGGATGCAGAATATGGCTAAATTTGCTACGGTGAAATGAGCAGAAGGTCAGATTCTTTTTTGGGATGATTTCGTTAAGATTACAGTGTGGGAGGCACAATATCTTTACATCAACGTCGATGCCCGGATGACATTCAGTGGTGGTTTACAGGCTTCTATGGCCATCCTGGCATAGAGCAACGCCATCTTTCGTGGGATTTGATGAAATGTCTAGGAATAGGAAGTAGGGTTTGATGTCTAGTTGTTGGTGATTGTAATGAGATCTTGCAATTATATGAGAAATTGGGAGGTAGGGTAACTAGCTTTTCACAAATAAGATTTTTCGTCAAGCTCTTTGTACTATGATCTAACTGATATGGGATCAGTAGGAGAATTTTTCACTTGCAGTGATAGTCACACCAAAGGAAGACTTGAAAGGGAGTCTGCACACAGGATTGGTAGTTGGCTTTCAACTTCATGAAGATCATTGCTATGTTGCCGACCTATTTTGACTATGTTCACATTTTGATTGTTGTTCAAAAGGAGAAACATTTTCAGGTGAATGGAAAACGACCTTATCTGTTTGAGGAAGCTTGGTGTAGTCATGAACTTTTTGATCAGAAATTGAAAGAGACTTGGAATTAGCTCGCACAAATGGGTGGTCCGATGATATTTGCTGGAAAATTTGAGATTCTCGTTAACAACTTTCTCATTAAGAATAAAGTGTTACAAGGCCTCCGTAAGGGGATGTGAGAGTAGAAATGGACAATTTATTGCATAAGCCTTTCAATGTTGATGATCAAGATGAAAAAAACTCATATGTTCAAAACATTTAAATTAATTCATAACACTAGATGAAACGTATTGGCGACAATGATCCAGAGCAATTTTGCTTAAAAAGGGTGATTGGAACACAAAGTTTTTTCATAGAAAGGCCTCCAATATTGTAAGAAGAGATTGTATTAAAGGTCTATATAATGAGAGAGGGTATGGCAAGCTGCATCAGGCATTGAAAATTTTGTCTTACATTATTTTTAAGAATTTGCTCATTGGGAGCCTAATTTACATGAACACGAGATGGTGCTTCAGACAATTCAATCGAGATTTACAGATTAGATGAACTATGGGCTTCTTGCTGACTATATTGATGAGCAGGTTAATGAGACACTTTTTCGAATGCACCATTGCAAGGCATCGATGGTATGTCTTCTTTCTTTTTCCAAAAATATTAGGATTTTGTAAGGTGATGAAGTTTTGTCGTGTAGTTATTTTTTTTCTTCACAACTAAGAAAATGCCACATAACCTGAATTTCACATGTTTTTATCGCAAAAGTTAAAGAGATTGAGAACTGTAGCAGCTCAAGCCTGTTGTCCTATGTAATATTCTTTATAAAATTGCTTTGAAGGTCCTTGTTCATCAACTTAAAGTCTTCCTACATGATATCAAATGCCATAACAAATTGCTTTTGTTCTGGATAGATTAATTTTGGATAATATTCTTGTTGCTTCAGAATTGGCACATTATATGAATATTTTGCGACGTGGGCATGATGGTTTTATGGCACTCAAGTTGCATCAACAAAGCTTATGATCGACTTGAGTGAGATTTTTTATTTTAATTTTGCAGAAAATTACATGAAAGATGGGCTCTGCAAGCCAATGGGTTGACATGATAATGTTTTGCCTCTCTACTAATTGGTACTCCATTTTGAGAGGCTTTGTTACTCCTCATCGAGGATTGAGACAGGGTGATTCGATTTTACCACATTTATTTCTTCTGAAAGTTTAGTTCCCTTACTTTCATTATGTGTTGCGAGGACAGTGGCATGGTTTATTAGTTTGTGATGGGGCTTCGGATATTAGTTACCATGTCAGGACCAATCCGGGATAAACCCTATGGGACCCACCTCAAGGGAAATTCTACCAAAATTTTGGCATAACTTTGAAAATAAGTAACCCCACCTGAAAAAAAAAATCACCAAAACTCAAATACTTCTAAAACAAGTAAATCCACAACTCTTGGAGCCACCCGCTCCCCCAAATAAACATCCACCACCTCAAAATCAATATAATTCCAACAATTTCATAAATTAATTTCTCATTCCACAATATCCCATAAATCTTTCAAATCCCTCCTAAATTGAGTCATAAGCTCTTAACACACATAAACATAAATTGATACAATATCTCATGGTTATCAGAACTTGTAATTTGAAGGAAACGAAAAAAATACACAAGTAGGTTAATCCAGTAACATACGAGAGAAAATTGGAAGTGGTGGAAAATATGACTCGCCTCCTACCCTCGTCGAACAGAACTCTACAGACTGGACATTTAAAACGAAAGGCCCAGAGGAGAAGCATTTAAAATGTTAGAGTGAGTGGACCAAAATAAATAATAAAAATACTGACTTAATTAATGATAGAACCTTGAAATCAAAATTTATGTTTTTCCTATATTTTCCATTGAGAAAAATGTTTATGCATGCCACTCTTGGAAATATTTCTGAAAATAATTATAGACAAAAATAATGAACCAATTAATCCTATTGGTTCTCAATAAATCAATAAAAATGGGGAAGAGGGTTCACCATAACGATGAGTCTCCCAAGCTTTAAGGGGGTATATTCAATTAAGACTCTGAAGGATATTTTTTTGTATTCTAAAAGTCTATAGGTATCCGATCAAGATTTCAAAAAGTCTTTTAAAATCTTGTGGTATTCAATTGAGACTTAAAATTATCCATCGAAATCTGATGGTATTCAAAGATTCAGCGATTTTCAAAGATTTCAACAAGTGCTCGACTTTGTTGGATTCTTAATGGCTTGGTATAAATACCAAACCTTATCAGAAATCTGGCTTCCAAGGTTGAGATTTTGAACAATTTCTTTTCGCTCATCCTGTCGACGGTATTGTATCCACCGTGACCAGTTAGTAGCCAAAAAATCCAATAGCCACTCTGACGAAGTTTGAGTGGTGATGGTGAGCAAGACGAAGCCAGTCGCCGTCCTCCGCCAAGTTTACGACGTCGGCCACGGCTACGTCAAAGGTAACTATATCCAGGAAATCGATGAGAAAGCTCTTCAGGGTTGTATTCCGAGTTAACTTTGTATTTGAAAGAATTTGACTTGGTTTGATTTTGATGGACATAATTGGTTTTGGAGTTATCAGGTTTTTGATTAGTGCCATTTATTTGGAATTCGCCGAGCAATAAAGAAGAAAAGCCTCTTCTAATGTTCTGAGTATGAATTTTCTTATCTATCTCTTTGAATTATAGTTGTTGATCGACTTGATTCTTCATAATCATACATAATAAGCTTGTATAGCATTGGCCTTTTACTAAAAAATGAGCTTCTTGCTCTTGTGATATTTAGGATATTTGATTCATTCATATGTGTGTTTTTGTTTTCTTAATCATGGATGTTTGGTTGCCACTTCGGTAATTCTTACTTTACAGTGATACCGCAAGATTCTATACGAGCAGAGCCTTATATGTTCGATGGAAAATGGTCATGTTTTTTAGAGATTGACAGGCTATGATGCTGGAAAGGATATGTTGCTTCAAGGTTTGATTTTACGTTTGTCAATGTGGGTAATATGGAAGTTTGATTTGGTGCAGATGTAGGAACTTGGATCCATTTACATCTTCTGATAAAGAGTGGTTCATGTATCGAGAAGAAAAGAAAGAAGCAGTAGAAAAGTATTGCTCTATGGTATGCATAATCAGTTGTGTTATACTGATATATAACATGCTTACAGTGCTTACTTTTCATGGAAGTTTTGTGACAATTGTTTGCTTTCTTTTTCAAGACTAGAAAGATTATGACTGAAAACATGTCTCAAACACTTCCTTCAAGTTCTGGAGGTAAAGATGAAGAGAAGCATGAAAATGGGACCACTAGAAGTGAAGAAGAAGACATACCCAAAAGTAGTGCAGAAGACTAATATATTCATCGATTTTTACATGTACACGTTTATAGTGCACAAAAAATAGGTTTAGATGCACAGCTACAAGTATTTGACTCAGTTGTTTGCAAGCTTAAAATAGTTGTATAGTAACTCGTATCAAGTAGTGTAAAGTGTAAACCCTTTTTTTGTATGGTCTGGTGTAATTGCATACTGAATAAAGCAATATATGAATCATTTTCAGCACTCTCTTCTGATAGTTCTGATTTTGTAGTCTTTGATTTCAATTCACTTGAACATTTAGATATGGGAGATAATTAAAAGACTAGACTGTAACCAAATGAAGTACTTGTGGGAGCTGGTTGGTTGGAGCCAACTTTGATGGTGCTTTCAATGCCAGTTTGGCTACGGGTGGTGTGGTATTGTTGGACTCAAATGGTGAAATAACTGAAGAACTTGTATGCAAGTTGCTTCTTCACCGATCGAAATTGATTATTTCACCAGGGCTGCTAGAGTCGCTTGTCCTTTGGCTATGCAATCATAGCTTGCTCCTGCCAGTTTTGAAGGGCTCTGCGTGCAGGTTATTCATGTTGTCAATGCTAGGCAGGATGACACATCTATTTGGGGTCGTTTAATTGATGATTCGGCATTTTATTGAGAAGAAATTGAACTAGTTGCATGTTCTTTCTCCCATCATTTATATGTTTCAAGTGAACTGAACAAGTGTTGTGTTTGTGTTTTGGTGATGTTTTTTCTTTTTTTTACTGCTACCACAACAATCTATGGACTCATAAAATCCAAGAGAATTATGGTAAATCAATTCAATAAAATCTGTTACTCTTTAGGGAATTTAAATAATCCATGGATTTGGCAGAATCTATGGATTATTAACAGTCAACAAAAATCTTTTAAAATCTGAATTGAATACACCCCCCTTAATTGTCAAACCCCGGTTCTTAAGTTATTTTACGGTTATTTACCTTTGGTATTAATTTGGTCTTTTACCGTGATGACTAACAATTTACCCTAAGGACCTTAGGGTTGACTTTTTGTAGGAAAATTATTATGGGAAAACTTTCTTCATGAAAGTTGTAAAAGACATTAATACGAATTTATAGACATGCTATACGTTAAAATCGGAGTTAGCATGAAAAAGTAATTAATTAAAAAAGTAATTTTTTGAGATGGTAAAAGGGGGGTAAATATTTAGTGGGTATAATTTTTCGGGTTTAAGTTGTTGGACCGGGTGTGGGCAGCCCAACACCCCCCTTTCTCTTCTCTCTCTCTCTCTCTCTCTCTCTCTCTCTCTCTCTCTCTCTCTCTCTCTCTCTCTCTCTCTCTCTCTCTCTCTCCTTCTCTCTCTCATGAGCTCTTCCCGACCAGCCGGCTTCACCACCTTCGTCAGCTGCCGTCCAACCACTACCGATCGCCAGACCGATCCCGTTTGGACCCCTGCCACCTCCACTCTCTTCTTGGGCTGGTGACCGGCTGTGTAACGCCGTCGTTCGAGAGAAAACCCACAGGAGACGCCGGATAGCCTTTTGCCGAAGTTCCCTCCTCCGGCCACCATAGGTCGGAATTTTTGGCTCATCTTGTAGCCCTCATCAAGGTGAGTAATCCTTCAAAAAGAATTGGCTAAATTCGATCTCGTTAGGGTGAATTGTATAATTGAAAGTTTAGGGCTTTATTTGGATTTTAATTCAATTAGCCTAGTTAGGCTTAGAATTGGACTTTGTGCTAGTTAAGGAAGTTGTTGTGCAGGTTGAGAGAAGTGTTGTGCTAAAATTTGAGGACCATTGGAGGTCGCCGGAGTATGGCTGCCGGCAGACGCCGCCCCTTAGGGCAGTTTTTTTCGGGTTTGTTACAATGAGAGGAGTTTAATGAAATATAGTTTGAAATTTTTGGAGGAGTTTTGATAAGGTTTGAGATTTTCTTTGGTTAAGGAATTTGGCGGTGTTTAGATTGGAATATCAACAGTTGGGTTAGCCGGTTTTAAATTCTTCTAAGGTTAATTTTTGGCTATCGGTGATGATGGTGAATTTTGAGTCTTAGTGGATTAAAGATGGAAATTGGGCAAGGAAGAAGATTAATTTTAAGCCCTTAAATTTTTAGGTTATTTATTGAAGTTTTAATGTTGTATGAGAATTAATATTAATTATTGTTCAGGACGTGAGAATGATCGTGTTGGGAGACCTCGGATCGACGGCATGCATAACCATATACTGTGAGTGGACCTTTGATTTGAATGTCATGCATGCACTAGAGTTTATTTAATTTTTAAAGGCATATTAGAAATTTAATATTTTCTTGGAGTAATGAGTTCCATTCATTTTTCGAGAACTCTCTTGAGCATTTTATTTAACATGTGAGACATGTCAAATGATTTATTTTATTACGCAATATTTCCAGGTACAGTTGAGAACTGTACTAAGTTTAATGGATTTAAATACTGTCGGTTTTATTTTGATGATTTTGGGATTTATAAATGATTAACGAAAATGAGATTTTCGGTAATTCTCCATCATAATTTAATGATTTTGACTTGGAGATATTATTATTTATGATTTATATTTGATATTGAAATCTCGCTTATATTTATAAATTGAGAATATTTTGACATGTGAGACATGTCATTTAGTTTTAATACAATTCTTAAGATGATTTTCAAGTACGGTTGGGAACCGTACCATTCGTATGATCTTGGGGAAGATCAGTGGATTAAGTGTTTTCGTATGTTTTTAGTCACCATAATATATGGTCGATTATATTGATTATTGCTAGCTAGCCATTATTTAGCTGTCCTCATCATATGTGAGTAGAGCGCTTAGCATGGGACGATATTATAGTCTTACCGGCGGTCCTCATCATATGAGAGTAGAGCGCTTAGTGTGGGACGCTATTATCGCCTGGGAGGCAACCGATCGGTATATGTATATATGTGTGTATATATATATATATATATATATATATTGTTAGCTAGCCATTATATAGCGGTCCTCATCATATGTGAGTGGAACGCTTAGCGTGGGACGCTATTATAGTCTTACCAGCGGTCCTCATCATATGAGAGTTGAGCGCTTAGCGTGGGACACTATTATAGCCTGGGAGGCACCGACCCGAGCCTGGGAGGCTCCCTTTTTACATGGTGATAACCCTATTATCTCCTGGGAGGCAACCGATCGGTATATATATATATATATATTGTTAGCTAGCCATTATATAGCGGTCTTCATCATATGTGAGTAGAACGCTTAGCGTGGTACGCTATTATAGTCTTACCAGTGGTCCTCATCATATGAGAGTTGAGCGCTTAACGTGGGACGCTATTATAACCTAGGAGACACCGACCCGAGCCTGGGAGGCTCCATTTTTACATGGTGATAACTCTTCCCCTTATTTTAATCTTCTCAGTTACGTATTTGATTAACCAGCGGGGCTGGTTCATCTCTTCTGACAAGATT
The DNA here is from genome assembly GCA_034370585.1 of Fragaria x ananassa. Taxonomy (NCBI): domain Eukaryota; kingdom Viridiplantae; phylum Streptophyta; class Magnoliopsida; order Rosales; family Rosaceae; genus Fragaria; species Fragaria x ananassa. The sequence goes on along the minus strand of CP139750.1, from coordinate 8,284,576 downwards.
ACCGTATTTGATTAACCAGCGGGGCTGGTTTGTCCATTTTTATGAGATACTGGATTTAAAGTTAAATGTTTATCAAAGTTGCGTGCATCAAAGTTTTAAAGTTTTAATGTGGGAAAGTATTGAAAATTACGTTTTGTTAAATTAATTTATTTATTTTTGTCCACTCACTCTAACGTTTTTAAATTACTTTCCCCTGGGCCCTTTGGTTTTAAATGCCCAGTGTGCAGACGAAGTATAGTTGAGGTCGAGCGTACATGGAGTCGAGGCTTAGTCCAATAGTCAGAGGCTGCTTCCGCTTCAGCTTTATTCATGGTTATTCTTTCCTTATTACATACGCTCTGATAATCAGCTAGTGATTTAATGTTGTACTTGTTGTTTGGTTTAGAAGTGTCAAGTTGGAATTTCAGGTAAGGATTGTCCATTTTCAAGGAAGGTTTAGCCAAATTTTCGGTAAATTTCCTTAGAGGTGGACCCCGCAGGATTTACCACAGGTTTCAGGGTGAAATCCGGGGTGGGTTTTGACATTAATAGCGTTTCACGTTAAGCGTTCTACTCACATATGATAAGGACCGCTAATAAGGCTATAATAGCGTCCACACGCTAAGCGCTCTACTCTCATATGATGAGAACCGCTAAGTAATGGCTAGCTAACAATAAATATATATATATATATATATATATATATATATATATATATATACCGATCGGTTGCCTCCCAGGCGATAATAGTGTCACACGCTTAGCGCTCTACTCTCATATGATGAGGACCGCTAGTAAGACTATAATAGCGTCCCACGCTAAGCGTTCTACTCACATATGATGAGGACCACTAAATAATGTTAGCTAAAAATAATCAATATCAATCAACCCTTTTATGGTGAAGTATAATATTAAAATAAAAGGTCATTGACATATCCCACATGTCAAATAAAATGAGCAAAAGAGTCTCAAATAAATAAATGGAACTCATTAATGCAAGAAAATACTAAATCTCAAATATGCCTTTGAAATTAAATAACTTTAGTGCATGCATGGCATTCAAATCAAAGGTTCACTCACAGTGCTCGGCTATGCCTGCCGACGACCCGAGACTTCCTCCAAATGATCCTCCTCACGTTCTGAACAATAAATAATTATTAAGCCTCCAAATTAGGATAATACTTTAATAAAATTTCCGAAATAAAAAGAAGTCTATAATTTCATCTCTTTTGCTCAACTTCTCCACTTTTAATCTAATAACCTCCATAATTCACCACACACACTAATAGCCATAAAATAACATTTTTAAAGTTTAAATCATGCTAAACCAACTGCCGGATTTCTATTCGAATAACCACTAAAATCCTTAACCATAGAAAAATTCCAAACCCTATTAAAACTCTTCCAAAAATTCCAAACCATACTTCATTAAACTCCTCTCAAGATAATAAACCCAGAAACATGACAAACTGCCCCTAAGGGGCGCCGCCGCCGCCTGCTCCGTCTGCAGCGGCGGCCGTACTCCGGCGACCTCCAATGCTTCTCTAATTTTAGCACAACACTCCTCTCAACCTGCATAATAACTCCCTTAACTAGCACAAAATCCATTTCTAAGCCTAACTAGGTTAATCGAACCAAAACCTTAAATTGAGCCCTAGAACTTCAATTATACATTTCTCATTAACAAGATCGAATTTGACCAATTCCTTTTGAGGGATTACTCACCTAGATGAGGGCTACAAGATGAGCCAAAAATTCCGACCTATGGTGGCCGGAGGAGAGAACTCCGGTGACTGGATAGTCTGGCGTTTCCGACGAACTTCCTCTTGAACGGCGGCGTTACACGGCCGGTCACCGGCCCAGGAAGAGAGATGAGGTGGCGGGTGTCGGAACGGGACCGGTCCGGCTGTCTCTAGTCTCCAGCGGGTAGGGAGAAGTTCACGGGAGAAAGAGAGAGAAGGAAGAGGGAGAGAGAGAGAGAGAATGGGGGGGGGGGGTGTTGGGCTGCTCCACACCCGGTTCAACAATAAAACCCAACCAAAAAAATACCCATTAAAATTTTAGCCCCTCTTTACCAACTCAAAATTTACCCTTGTAATTAATAACATTTTCATGCTAACTCTGATTTAAAAGTATAACATTTCTACGAACTCGTAATAACATCCTCTACGACTTTCATAAAGAAAGTTTTCCCAAATTTCAAACGGAAGAAAAAGTCAACTTTTGGGGTCTTAAAATAGTAAACAGTTACTTACAACGGTAAAAGACCAAAATAATACCAAAGTAAATAACCGTAAAATAACTTAAGAACCGGAGTGTGACCATCTATTTGCGAACAAAAGTATGCTTTATGCTAGAGCATCCCTTTAGGATTCCCATCTTTTACTATTTGTCTTTCCCTCTCAAACATGTTTTGTTTCACTTAACTTATGATAGCATGCATACAGAATATAAGTGTTGGCAACCTAGCACCCCCCCCCCCCCAAAACCCTAGCCTCCTAAACACCAAAACTCAAAGGCTACCGCTATAGCCACCAAACCCCAAATCTCTTCCTTTTCAATCAATCATGTGATGGCCTCCTCCTCGCTCTCGAAGAAGACCATCGAATCATCCTTCAAGACGTCGTCCTCCATCGACAACGACACCAAGTCGTTCACAATCTCTCTGCTGCCATTTTGTGTGTGTTGCACATGAAGAAACTTTCCAATAGGATTTGGGTGCCCGGAATCCAGATCCAAGCTAGAATGGCCAAAGCCGAAGCCGAAGGCATATTCAAACAAGGAAGAGAAGAAGCCAAGCTTTATGAAGGTGCCCAAACCTCCGAGCCCTAATCTCATGGGAAAAGAGGTGTTTTAATTTCTTGTTTCCAATAAACTTGTCTATGATCTATGTTTTTGTGAGCGAGTAAAGAGAAGGGGGAGTGTCGCAGGCGTGCCACCTCGCGAACGAGGAAAAGGGTTTGTGTGAGCGCATGACTTCTTGATCAGGCGGAAGGGGTTTTCTGGTGCCACCTCAGGTGAGGAATTACGAGCACAAAGCGATCAATACTTACGGCGAGGCGCGAGCAGAGCAACAAAGGGAGTTCAGAGGTCGGAGAAGAGTCCAGAAGGGCTCTGAAACTAAGGCGGTGGCGCGCTTAGGGTTAGAGCTTCGAGGTAGCTCGAGAGGTAGCTGATTTGCAGTTTTGTAATTTGTTGAGAGATTTTATTATGTCTGTAGAAGGAGCTTTGCATCCCCTTATATATGGGCTCGACTTGCGGCAGAAGAAAAGTAATCATAGTCCAAATCGGATTCCGTTTCACGTAAGGTTTTGCTTCTGTGTTGCCAACTGTAGACTCCTATGCGGACTGGAATTAGAAACAATTTCACCCCGCGAGCCAGTCACGATCTCGAACCCATTCGTGAGCACCTAAAGCTTGCTTCTATCTCGAGGGCCTTTCTGGCTCGCGTGCTTTAGAAAGATCATTTATATTTAAAAGGGCCACAGGGATTGGCCCAAAGCATGTCGAAGACTTGTAAAAAGTCTTTAACAAATAATGTGATGCACGTGAACTCTGCCAGTGCCTTTTTTGAGGAGCCTCCCACGCGGGCCAGTTCTCCAGCTCGCCTCGCGTAATCCGCTCGTCACCTACGCAGAGTGTTAATCTCGCCTCAACTATGCTGAGCGTCAATCTCACCTCGCTTATGCGGAGTAAGCTAGTTCCGCGCGCGAACTGTGTATTCCGTGCGAAGTCATTCCTTGCGTGAACTGTGTAATCCGCGCGGAGTCATTTCTTGCACGAATTGTGTAGTCCGCGCGGAGTCATTTCTTACGTGAACTGTGAAGTCCGCGCGAAGTCATTTTACTTGGACAAAAATACCCTTTGGCTCAAACATTGCCCCCCTAGGCCTTGAGCTTTGAGACTAAGCGAGAAGGCCTTATTTGAATATGTCACAACGCTTTCAAGATTTAGGAGACTCTAAAATTTTGGCATCATTGCAATCTTCGTCTCGCGGAAGACAAAAGCTTTGAGATATGCGTTCCCAATTACCTCACGAGACAACTTGGTCTTTACCTAAGTGGGTCCCTTATTCACTGCGAAGCGAACTGTGCTATCTCGCTGGCGAATATAAGAAATGACGAAGTGAACCATCGAGAAAAACGGACTTCGCTAATCTCGACACTCCGCGTGTACAGGCTGCAAATGAAACTTTAAGAGACTTTGGTTCAGCTTTACTTTGCTTGTCACGTTCCCCCTATGTGAACTCTTTCACTAAGCAACAAAACTGCTGAGGTTCAAAACCAGTCTTCCCTTGAGATTAGGTAAATGTCTTTACACAACTGTTTACTTGGGAAGTAGGAAGTCACTATAGAATCACATGTTCCACTTATCTTTAAGGCCCATATCTCGAAGCAAAGTTCTGCATGCAGGACACATGTTAACAAGAGTCAGTCCCCTTTTTCTATAAGAGAATCCGCTGGTCGAGTTTGGAATATCAACCAAGTCTTTCTGCCTCTTTGCCATGGATCCTTCTTCTTTTCTATTCATCCTTCTGTCTCTGCTTAAAGCGAAACCACTATTTTCCTTGCTCATTGCTTGCTTTGAAGAGTTTCGAAATCTACTCTTAGGCCGATGGTGGGTATCAAAATCCACTCTTAGACCAATCCTCCGCTTGGAAGAACAAATGGTTTGGGCACCTTCTACCTTGCGCCTGCTGTTCTGCCCATGCGTGAGGCGTCGGAGGTCCTTTGTCCACTCGTGTTTCAAGAGTTCGCCAGTGTTCTTGAAGCACACCCCGAAAACTTGGGAGGTAGCATGCGGGACCCGTCTTCGATGCTTAGATCCATACTTTAAAGCGCAAAGCATTCAAAGTTTATTGTAAACATGCTTGCTTCGGCTGCAAAGCCACCTATGTAGCTTGTATCAGAGTGTAAGAAAGGAAAAAATATGTAATGTTATATTTAGGGCCTCTAGAATATGCCCCAATCTTGTACTAGTATGTTGGTTAGACTTCGCATGTTTATGATGAAATGGAAGAGAGAAATGAAGAAATTAGCACGTAAATTTTTATTTAGGGCCTCTGGAATAGGCCCTAATTTTGTACTAGTCTGTTGGTTAGACCTCGCACGTTTACAATGTTTCGAACTAACTTATTTCTCGGGTTGCCCCCTAGTGGGAGGTGGCGGAGTGCTATCGCGAAGGCGCGGAGCACTATGAATAGTGGTCGTGGAGTCAGCCGAATGTGGAGAGTCCGCGTGCTCCCAAACGCCAGCGAGATGGCGTTCTAAGAAACGACCATTAATAGGATTGGAATGGAGTGTACCGTCAAGGTTGCGTAAATGATATGCTCTCTTAGGCAATATGCGATGAATAATAAATGGTCCTTCCCACCGCGCGGACCATTTCCCGCGGCATTCGGTCTTTTCGCCCAATGGGAACACTACATGCCACATCGTTTGGCCCTCGGTAAAGCTCTGTCCGCGGGTAATTTTATCATAGGACCGCGCAACACACTGCTTCTTAAGGATGAGATTATTGAAAGCAGTAATGCGATGTTCATCAAGGTCATCAAGCTCTTGCCACATTTCCTGGATGTAATCATCACCAAGCAACTGGTGTTGTTCCTGAACGCGAAGTGAGGCGACATGAACCTCAAGGGGAAGAACGGCGTCATGGCCAAACATGAGAGCATAAAGGGTGGTATCTTTCGGACCGCGTTTGGAGGTACAGTAGGCCCACAAAGTATGGTAAAGCTCTAGATGCCAAATACGGGGGTTCAACTCCAGCATTTTGCGCAAGATACCGAGGATAACTTTGTTGCTCGCCTCCGCCTGACCATTGGATTGTGCATAATAGGGGGTCGAATGCAGGAGTTTGACACCATAGCCGGAGAGGAATGTGACTACAGCATCGGCTATGAAATCTGCCCCCCGGTCCATCACAATGCACTCTGGGATACCAAAGCGGGAGATAATGTTGCAGAAGATAAAGTTACAAACCGAGGTCGTGGAGGTGACCTTGAGTGGCTCAGCCTCAACCCACTTGGTAAAGAAATCGGTGGCCACAATAATGAACTTATGCTTCTCGGAGGAATGAGGATGAATGATACCGACGAAGTTAATCGCCCATCCTCAACCTGACCATGGTTTAATGATCGGCTGTAATGAAATGTTTGGAATGTGTTGCACGGGTCCGTGAGCCTGGCAGTCCTGACATCCCTTGGCGAACGTAATACAGTCTTTGAGGATAGAAGGCCAATAGTAGCCGTGGCGACGGATTAACCAACGCATCTTTGGGCCAGCCTGATGCGAACCACAAACACCTGAATGCACCTCGTGCATCAGTCGCTTAGCCTCGGTGCCATAAATGCAGCGAAAGTCATTACTGTCTTCACCGCGCCGACGAAGTTCACCGTTGTGAAGAACAAAGTTGAGGGCGAGAAACCACATCTGCCGAAAATGAGTAGCATCCTGAGGGTGTTCGAGGTAGGCGATGAACGGTAGCCGTCAGTCTTCATCGATAGAATCTAAGGCAACGATGTCAAGAGCGTCTGCCTTATATTGCCCCTAGCAATAAAATAAGGAAGAGTTCGTCGTTCAACTTTTAGAAGTCATTTGCGGACTCCATCTCGCAGGCTAAGACTAGATGCAATTTGCACGAGCTCATTCTCCGCGAAGTTGAATTCGTGCGAAATGTGCTCAACGTGAACATCGTCAAAGGAGTTCAAGACGTCAAAGGCTTTTCACAAGTAAGGTTCAATGGACAAACTTAAGCATTTGAACTTTGCCACAAGCTGGTTGACAACCAATAAAGAGTCACCAAAAACCTGAACCTCGCGGACTCCTAAGTCTAACAAGATTTCCAGTCCGATGATGAGCGCCTCGTACTTCGCCTGATTATTTGTACATTTAAAGTCCAGCTGGAAAGAGTAAGAAAACCGGACTCCTGCAGGGTTCTCGGATCCCGGCACTTGCACCGAACTCGATGCGCGAGCCATCAAAGTAAAGAGTCCTTGGAGTAAGGGAGACTACGGCGAACTCCAGCTTGCGGAATGCAGTTAGTTCGGTTGGCGGGTGATGAGCGAGGAAGTCCGCTATGGCTTGTCCTTTAACTACCTTTTGCGGAACATATTGCAAAGAGAATTCAGACAAAGCCCATGTGGCTTCCAATGGAGGAACGCTCGCGGGTTCTGCCAGGACTGGATTCATCTCACTACTGCATGGCGGGGATATGTCACATACATTATCACTACTGTCCGGAATATCCGCCGCGTTGCATGTTGCGTTCGGCGGGAGAGCATATCTCTCAGAGATGAAGAACACCATTCCAACTTGAAAGGAGAACTGCTCGCGGACTGGGACCATTGGGGCTTCAATGCTACCGAGTTCTCCTTCAAGCACAGCGAATATGCCCTATGTTGGGCTGACCTCTTCATCCTTAAGCCATGCAGCCATTTCAACCAAGTTACAAGTGAATGATTCACCCTGCCCTTCTGTTTGGTCTTCTCCCAAGTCAATGCGAGGCTCGGGATGAGTTCCCTCGTTCAGTGAATTTTCTCGGAAACATTGGGCCATGAGCTCCGCGAGGTTAGGGCTAGAGGTACTACTTTCGACGCCTGGCGAGGAGATATCCTCTAGCTTCCGTGGTCGCCACACGAGTTTGGTCGAGGGCTCCTTGCCTTCAGCTGGCTACTCGTATGCGGTTAGAAGGACTTTGGCGTTGTCATCTGCCTTAAACGGAGTAGTACTTGAGACCTGAGATCCTTGCCTGGCCGGTGGCCGGGGCCAACTTAGTCACGATGGTTCCCTCTTTGCCTTAGTTTCCTAGTGAAGAAGCTCTTATGGACGTGATGAGCGAGGTGGCTCGCACCTTGGCTCGTGCTTCGAGGTAGTGGACAATCTTCGCTTCATTGGGGAAGGTGGTTCCCGTCTTCTTTCAGCCTCTGGCGACTGCCTACACCTTGGTGGAGGCAGCGGCTCCCTACGTCGTTCGGCCTTCGGCGACGGCCTACGCCTCAGTGGAGGGAGCGGTTCCCTTCTCCGGTCAGGCTCTAATGAAGGCCTATGCCGGGTAAGCTGTGGATCCCTTTTCCTTTCTGGCTCAGGGGATGGTCTGTTCCTAGCGTGGCGCGGATCCTGTCTTGGTGGTACAGTGAGGCAACATAAGACATTCACCTTTGGAGCGGGGTCGTCTGCTACCTGGTGCACAGACATGTGGTCTTTGGAGTAGAGCGCGTAAGCCTTCAGCTTCCCTCCACATCCTCTCGAGTGTCTACGCAAGCTGCGAGGATCGTATGATGCCATCGTCAGCAGCTCGTAAAGTACGCAGGATGCTGCCATACTTCTTCTGTAGCTTCTGCTTCTTGGATCTGCTGATGGTAACTGGCTTGCCCCCTTGCTGCGTGTACCAAATCTTGTCCTTGATTGCTGATTTGGATGTCGAGGGAATGTAGGGGTCTGTCAGGATACCTCGTCGAGGGCTTGAAGCCTCGCTGTCTTGGTGTTCGCTACCGGAGTCGGATATGTCCATCTCGCTTGAAGCTGGAGATGAAGGCACATCCTTAGTCCAGTGTGATTGGATGAAGGTTTCGAGGCGCTTGATCCTCTGTTCTAGCTCTTCACGAGTCCTAGGACTCATGGGTTGATAGTTGTCAACGGGGGATGGTATATCATCCCGCATAATAGCCTTGCCCTTATCCTTTCTTGAAAGTTGGTTGGGCTGCAGTCTGGCGGCCAACTGGCTCGCCGGGTAGTGGTTCTCATTTTGGTTCGCCAACATGGTATAGTCATTCACCTGCCTCTTACGGTTTCGACCTGGCGGCTCACTTGGACCTGTGTCTGGAGATAGATCCAATGTTATCGCGCGTTGGTCGATGCGGGGCCAAGCGATGTCAGCAGTTGTGATCATGAAGCCGCTCTTTTCTTCAAAGTGAATGTACTTGAGATCTAGCCAGTACTGGACTTGCTCGCATAGCTGGTAGCAATCAGGAGTTTTGTGTCCCCAACTATCATGGAACTTGTAGTGGACGGGACCTTCCTTGTACTCAATGTAGGGTAGGGCTCTCGCTACAGTGATGAGTCCGCCATCGATAAGATCATCTAAAACCTCATGTGCGAGGTTAACGTTGTAGGTGTATTGGCGAGATGGCTGAGAGGCCTCATCATTGCCTTCCTCGCGGTCTCTCTTGGATACTCGGCGCGGATTGTCTTTTCTGGGCGTTTGGCTAAGTCCAAGGTGACTCTCCGCTGGCCTGGCTTCGGCGCCCGGCCGCGGCTGTTCTCCTCTGGATGGTCGTTCCAGATTACTTCAACCATACCAACTAGAGCCGGGAAAGGGTCTACATCCACTAGGGAAGCTGTGCTTTCTGGCGTCTTCATCTTCAAGGTGCCGGAATTTAACCATGTCTGCAGTTGGTCGCGGAGCTTGATACAGTCTTTGGTGTTATGATTGTAGACGTTGTGGAAGCTACAATATTTCTTGTCTTTTAGTTCTTCCTTGGACGGGACCTTATGATCCAAGCGCACGTACTTCGCCTCAATCAAGTCATTAAAGACAAGATGGGCTTTTTTCGCGTCGTACGTGTATGCCTCGTATTTCGGCTTGGTCCATGCAAAAGACTGGATTGTGATTGGCTAACGGGTTATTTTAGGATTCTTCAGTTTATAAGCCAACAGCTTCCCAGTCAGTTTGACCGCTTCGACGTCATCGTACTCCTGCACGGCCTCAGCTTCCTCCTGCCTCTGGTAGTAAGGATCAAACGTAGGAGATTGGAGGTTTAGTGCCCTCACTGTCCTGTTCCTCCACTAGTGGAAAATACCTCTTAGCCGACTGAATCAAACAAATTCCGTCGACTAAGACATACCTAGGCGACAGAATAACAACCGTCTATAGGACAACATAATCATCGCCTAAGGCTAGGCGACGGAAGTAGATTGTCGAGAGCTTCCGTCGGCTAAGACATTCCTAGTCAACGAATATATTCCGTCGGTAGGTTTTAGTCGGCTTAGTAAGTCTTGCGCGACGTATAGTTTTCCGTCGGTGTAGTTTGTCTCCTGGGAGACGAATTTATGTTCCTAGTCGACGAAATAATCCGTCGTCTAAGAAATTGCATTATTACCTGACACATCGCAGAACAAATATATTTTTGGCAACGGATTTTGTCTTAGGCGACAGACTATTTCGTCGGCATAGATGGTCTTTAGCGACGAAAACTTTTCCGTCACTATAGTGCGTCTAGGGCAACGGATGTTGTTCCTCAGCCAACGAATTATTCCGTCGGGTAAGAAATTGAATTATTACCTGACACACCGCAGAACAAATATATTTATGCCGATGGCTGTTGTCTTAGGCGACGGACTATTTCGTCGGTGTATATGTTGTTCAGCGACGAAAAACGTTCCATCGGTATAGTTTTGCTCGAGTGATGAATTTATGTTCTTGGCTGACGGATTCTTTTGTCGAGTAAGATATTGAATTATAATTTTTCCAGACGCAAGTTCTCTTAGCCCACGGACTAAAGTTTTCATTTATACATCCCCCGGCAGAAAAAGCATACTCCCCCTCTACTCCCCCCCCCCGGCCGGCAGAAAAAAAAATACTCCCCCCGCCCCCACTGAAAAAACATAATCCCCCGGCAGAAAAAACATACTCTCCCCCTCCCGTGCAGAAGAAACATACTCCCCCCCCAGACGAAAAAATACTCTCCAGCCCCCCAACACAGAAGAAAAAACATACTCCCCCCCAGACGAAAAAAAAACTCTCCCCCCCCACCACAGAAGAAAAAAAACTTCCACGCAGACGAAAAAAATACTCCCCCCTAGTGACAAAAAAATACTCCCCCTCCCACACAGAAGAACCATACTGAGGAGCCCCCCTCCTAATTGGTATGCATGTGACTACTTTAATATTTCTTCATTTAGACATATTTTCTGACAACTTTACCGATGATCTAATTACTGTATTCCTTGATGCATGCATATATATATATATATATATATTTGATAGTGTATATACATCTTAAATATATGTTTGTTGACAACTATATTTTGGTTTCCTGTTATTATAGTGTACAACATGGACAAAAGCTGGATGCAATTAGGGAGAATGTCCCCTCTTTATATGCAAGGCATTTTTGATTTTCTTAAGTTCGTGCGATTACATAGTCCTCCAGACAAAGTTATTCACATATGTCCGTGCATCAAATGTCTCAATCGGAAACCAGTAACAATTGAAGAAATGTATTCTCACTTGGCACTATACGGTATTTGTTCTAGTTATACCATATGGACATGGCACGGCGACACTCAAGTTCAAATGCCTACACTTGCAGAATTTCAAGCACAGCATAATCAATAGGCAGGATCTTCCAATGCAAGTTACGGGGACCCTACTGTGATGAACCTCTTAAACGATGTCTTCCCGTTCGCTGCCTCAGGATATCAGGAAAATGTTGTTTATGACAATGTTTCTGACACCTCCCCTAATGTCTCCCACGTTGACTACAACATAGATTATGATAAGTACAACAGGCTTGTACGGGAAGTATAAACCCCATTGTATCCTGGCAGTGAGCATATATTATTGGGTACTGTCATGGAGCAAATGACGATCAAAAACAAGCAGGGAAAAACTAACAAATGTTTTGATGAAGATATGGCCCTTATGAAGAAAGTGCTTCACAAAGGTAACAGTTGTCCAGTCGATACGACGAGGTAAAAACCATGTTGGCTGACCTCGGTCTGGAAGTCCAAAAGATAGACGCTTGCGTCAATAATTACATGTTGTATTACAAAGAAAACGAGGCGGAAGATGTGTGATGACACTGTTACGAGCCACAGTATCAAGCAACTTCCACTTCATCTAAACAAAAGAAACGACCCAATCCTAGGAAGGTTCTGCGTTACTTCCTGTTGGGTCCTCGTCTACATGTCTTCACATACGGCCAAGCATATGAGATGGCACCAGGCAAGGCACCAAGGAGAGAAGAGGATAGATCCGGATAATCTCACATATCCTGCAGACGGGGAGGCTTGGAAGCACTTTGACCGTTCTTTTCCCAAATTTGCTGGAGACTGTCTAAATGTTAGACTCGGACTTGCAACATACGGGTTCAATCCTACTGGGAACATGAATTTATCTTACAGCATTTTGCCTGTGATAGTATTTCCGTACAATCTACCTCCCAACATGTGTATGAGGAAGGAGTACAATTTTCTTACGCTTATGGTTCCAGGGCCGTATTCTCCAGGAAAGTGCTTGGATGTGTACATGAGACCATTAATTGACGAGCTGCATAGGTTATGGGAAAATGGACTCCCTACTTTTGACAGGCATGGTCAAACTTCATTCATGATGAAAACAGCTGTTATTTGGACCATCAGTGATTTTCCAGCTTACGGGATATTGTCTGGCCAACAAACTAAGGGGTACAAGGCTTGCCCGGTATGCTTAGATGACATCAATTCTAGTTGTCATGCCGACAAAATCTGTTTCTTGGGATCTCGTAGGTGGCTTAACGAGGATCACGAGTGGCGGTGGGATGCTGAGGCATTTGATGAGACTGAGGAACATAATCCCAAACCCCCAGGGAGGTCTGGTGAGTGAATTTTAGAGAGGCTTAACCAGCACTGGTTCGGATATTTTGAGCACCAGTAAAGATGTAACCGACTTGAATCCTCCCATGCCTGATGAGTTTAAGTATTGGACGCACAAAAGTGTATTCTTTGAATTGCCTTACTGGTCGACTTTGAAAATCAGACACAACTTAGACGTCATGCACATAGAGAAGAATGTTTGTGACAGCGTTCTTGGAACAACTCTGAATCTCAAAGATAAGAACAAGGACACCCTCAAAGCCCATGTTGATCTTAAGAAAATGGGTATACGCTCTAAGCTATGGCTAGTAGAGAACAAAAAAACAAAAAAAGCCATAATGCCTCAAGCAGCCTACATAATCCATCCTCATAAGAAGGCAGAAGTGTTTCAGTGGCTTCACAACATTAAGTATTATCATGGGTATGCAGGGAATATTGCTCGATGTGTTAAGACGAGGGAAAATAAGATTATTGGGTTGAAGACTCATGACTGTCATGTTTTGCTGCAACGTCTTCTTCCTGTTGTCATTAGACCGTATTTGCAGAGTGATGTGGCTGACACGTTAGTGGCTGACACGTTAGTGGCTTTGTCAAAGTTCTTTCAGAAGATATGCGCTAAAGAGCTTAACAAGTCTGATGTTCGGTCATTGCAAAAAGACATTGTGTACATCATGTGCAAGCTGGAGAGAATCTTTCCTCCAACTTTCTTTGACATCATGATTCACCTCATGATCCACCTTCCCGAACAAGTGTTGCTTACTAGTCCAGTACAGTATACCTGGTGCTATCCAAATGAGAGGTATGCACTCATATTTATTCTAATTAATCATCCTTTCAAATTAATAAGATAAATTTTTGTTGCTGAATAAATATTTATATTGTAAGAGAATAAATATATATTTTGCAGGCAACTAGGGGATTTCAAGAAAAAGAACAAAAACAAATGTTTCCCTGAATGGTCGATCATATCGGGGTACATTCAGGCTGAGTGCGTAACATACTGTAGCGCATATCTCAATGATGAAGACAGAGTAGTGGCGGGGGAATCATCTGGAGTGGGTAGTAGCCAACAATTCAATCTATCAGTTGTTTCCAACGATGTTCAACCATATGGCGGATTAAGTAATTATGAAAGATTAAGTAATGCTGAGATCAAAGAGGCTCATTAGTCTGTCCTTCAACATTGCGACGAAGCCGAACGGTACTATTTGGAGCATTTGGAAAGGCAGGATGGTAACGAAGTCATACACAAGAGAGATTTTCCTTATTACTTCCCTATTTGGGTACCTTTCTATCGATCTCTATATATGATGTTACATAAAAATGATATATATGTCGACGTTTTTTTATGTTACATAACGTAACAACGTTGCTCTTAAAATTGTTACAGATGATGCACATTCTACAGTATTTTCCTAATTCTTACCACTCAGATTTGCACTTATTGGCTGGAGGACCCCAAAGCCACATAGTTCATGCTGGATGTTTTGTGAACGATGTTAAGTTTGTGACATCAAAACGAGATGAAGTCCATGTCACCCAAAACAATGGAGTAATGGTTGAAGGTATTGGTTTCAACTACTACGTGGTTCTTGTCAGTGTGATCGAACTAATCTACGGCAAGGGTATGCCAATCGTGTTGTTCAAGTGCAAATGGTTCAATACTGACCCAACAAGACGAAGGAGTACAGTTCTGGATCGTGGCTTGTTATCAGTGGACTCAAACAATGTATGGTATGAGAATGAGCCGTTTATTCTTGCCACCATGGCAAAACAAGTGTTTTATCTTGATGATTCGGCTATGGGTGAGGGATGGAAAGTGGTGCAGGTGATGTCACATAGGAATATTTGGAGTGCAGCTACACTGGGAGGGGATGATGAGAGTGAACCAACAACTGATCAACCGAATGAACCATATCAAGAGGAATCTCCACATGCAGTCCCTGATACTAAGGATATTCATGTCAACAACCAACACATTCCGGTAATCATAGGTTACATGCCAGTTACACCATCTGAAATGAACTCGCGACAACGCATCAAACCCACACATGACGACGAGTTCATACATTACTCGAACATAGAGGAGGATCAATATTCTGGCCAGACTGAGAAGGATGATGATTCAGACGACTCAGATTATCATGAGTATAATTAATGTACTTGTTCAATATTATTATTTCGGATATGATCGGTCTATATATAATCTACTTGTAAACATGAATTTGGCATAATTAAGTTTGGATATGTGTTTTTAAATTAACTTGGGTTTAGTTTCATAAATTACACGAAATTACTCAGACGTACATATAAAAAAAAGTGTAAATTAGTTTTAAAACAACTTACTCGACGGAACATGGAAATTCCATGGCCTTAGAAAAACCTATGCGATGGAGGTCCACTTTCCGTCGCTTAGGAAAAACTATCTCGCCTCGCGCCAGCCTCCTATCTCGCCTCGCCAGCCTCCTATCTCACCTTGCATAACTCGGAGGGAGCTCGCCAACTCTGAAAATGACTTAGGCGACGGAAAATAATGGTTTCGTCGCTTTAGTATTTCTTAGGCGACGAAGGGTCCACTTTTTGTTGCTTAGGAAAAACTATCTCGCCTCGCCAGACTCCTATCTCGCCTCGCCAGGCTCCTATCCTCCCTCGCCAGCCTCCTATCTCGCCTCGCATAAGTCGAAGAAACCTCGCCAACATTATTTTTTTGAAAATGACTTAGTCGACTGAAAATGATGGTTTCGTTGCTTTAGTATTTCTTAGGCGACGGACAACGTGTTTTCCGTCGCGTAGTATCCCCGAAATATTAGGCGGCAAATACAATTAACTTTTTACATAAGCGACGGAGTACATTAGTTCAGTCGGTTTGGATTTCTAAAGTGACCGAAATATAATAAATTGTTGGGTTAGGCTTTCCAATGCGACAGATATGTGATTTTTCCATCGCGTAGGGAGCCAAAAGATTGGGCGGGTATATTTTCCGCCTTATTTTTGGGCCAAAATTGATTTTGTTAGGCGACGGATTAATTGTCTTAGCTGACAAAATATATTCCGTCGACTAACACTTAGGTGACGGCCTTTGATGTTTTTGTCGCTTAAGTTAGTTTAGGGCGAGGGAAATTCAATATTTCCGCCGGCTAAGATAAAATGGATCCTTAAATCCCGTCTAATGAAACACAACTATTCCCTGCGTCTTCCTCACTCACACTCATTGCCAGAAACACAATACCCGACTACGCCCCGCTGATCGCCGTAGAGCCCATCGGAGATCCCCGCCATCCACCGACCGCAGCCGCAGCGATTGGACCACAGCCGCATCGACCCGACCCCAGCCGCATTGACTCCACTGCGTCCTTCTCCTCCACTCATCGCCACCGTATCAGCACCGCTGTTGACTTCGTCGCTTCTCCCACCGTCTGTCTCCGACCTCACTGATGACCTCGCCAGATTTCCACTCCCAAGTCTGAACCCGTGTTGTCTCCTAAAAATTTCGTCGGCTAAAGTCTTTCTTCTTGTAGTGTATCTTTGAAGTTCCAACCCCTAGCGCAAACTGCAGGGCTTTCGGAGTCCCAACTTTAGGGTTTCCCCTGGCGCGCTCATTTGGAGGGATGTACTTGGACGATCCCTCGTTCGCGCTTACGCTCGTAAGGTTTAGAGCAGGGTTTTTCGGCGCTTGCGCCCTCATCCAATCTTCGACTTCAAGGACCCGTAGGTTTATACTGTAACATCCTGGACCAAATTTTACCTATTTACTACGTATTTCATGAGTTACTGGAGAATTTAACAGTGCTCGGTAACTTAGTAAGTTAACACTCGAGTTTATTTGCGAGTTTTTCTGGAAATGTTAAATTCTTCTATTAAGGTTCCGAGGGTGTAATGCGCGTTGGTACGAGTTCTCCATTATCATCGGATTATGTTTGGGAGCTTCAAACTATTTTCTGCGATTTATAAAAAATCTGGGTTGCTGATCTTTATTCATCGATCACCTGTTGTCCATTTCTGTTGTTAATAAATAGAGGAAGACTGGTCAGACCCAGTCAAAATGCCCAAGTCGGGTTTGACCGAGCCCAACCAAATATCTCTCCTCTCCCCGACTTTCTTTGTGTCCGTCGTCGTCCCTCACTGGAGCAGTGCCGTCCGGCCCCCCCTTGGCGACGAGGCTACCACGAAGTGGTCCTCTCCTCCTTCCCGACCTAGCTCAACTTTCAAATCCGGGAGGCAGCCATTCTCGGCGGAGATCGGAAGAGGAGGACAACGGTTGTTCTTCTCAAATTCCGGTGAGTTCCGGCAACGAATCGACAGACCAAGGTAGGATTCTTATTCTCCTTCCTCTCCTCTTCTTTTCTGGGTTTGTTTCATCCCGAATCGGGTTCTAAACCGCAAAGCCCTTTTCTGCCTTTGTCTGGGTTTCTGGTTCCTAGCTCCGGCGACTACGTTCAATGGATTTTCGGTGAGCTCTTCAATGTTTCGATGGGTTCTGTGAGCTTGTGTGAAGTCAGGATGGACCTTGGAGCAGTTGCTTGTTGGTCCGGGCAGAGGCAGAGGTCGGGTGAGTTAGGACTGAGAGGAACCGAGGTGTGGGGTGTTGTTTTGGTGGAGTTGGCGACCGAGGCAGCAAATATAAATGGTTGGAGGTTTCTGCAGGTTGGGATCCGGCAAGAAAGCAGCTAGACTAGAGTTATGGGATTGACTGAAGGTAACTCGATCTCCTCTAGTATTTTTGAAGCTACTGTGTTGTTGTTGTTGTTGGTTGGTGTTTGAATCATTTATTTTCTGCATGATTGTCGATAACTTGGAGATTGGAAGATGCAGGGAGATTATGACGAAATTTCGGCAAGTGGCCGGAATCCTGCAGAATATTCCGGCAAGTCGTCGGAATCCGGCGAAGGCAGTTAGTCCGACAGGAGCAGTTGAGGTAGTTATCGAAGTTTTCCTTTCTGTTTTGCGTTGTTTCATAAATAGGAAAGTTTGTCGGTTTATAATCGGAAATCTTTCTAAGTGAGGAAAGTTCCTATTTTGGGGAAACTTTCCCTTTTTGAAAACTTTCTATTTATGGAAACCCATTTTGGGTGCCCTTAGTGATTTTTAGGTTGAAGTTGTGTAGAGAGGAAATGAAGGAAATTCTTGGTTTTGTTTGATCGTAGGGGATCATAAATTAATTTTGGAAGTATTTTGGTTAATGTGTTAAGGCATGGAAATTGATGGTGACTTTGTTTCCAGGTTAAGGTTCATTCCGAATAAGTTATAGTTGCGAAGTTTAGTCGGAATTGATTATTTATTATATGTCGGTCAATCCTGGTCAACCTAGGATACTTAGTCAATTTAAGAAGAAGACGAATCATTGAATATTTCGGAATCTGGTTTGACCGATTTATTCTATTGTTTATTATCAGACGTGTGATTGACTCGAGATTGTGAATAGTGGAGGCAGCGCTCGAGGAGTATGCCGAGCATCGGAAGGCTTAGGCCTAATACTGTGAGTGGACGTTTATTTTCAAAATAATATGCATGCTATGGTTCATGATTGAACATTTCCTTTTGTTGGAATTTTGACGTCAATTAATTTGACGCTTTTATTTCTCTTGGAGAGATACCGAAAATGAGATTTTCGGTGGATATAAATATGTATTTATGAGAGAGTATGTATAGAAAATGCTAGCTAGCCATATGTGTCTGTCCACCTTAATGGCGTAGCATATAGCCGCATTGAGGCGTGACGTGAGCGTTGGACGTAAGCGTAGTAGCCCTATTTGAGTGTTTAATTCATATAGGGAGTATGGACACATATTTATACACCGTCTGTCCACCTTGATGGCGTAGTGTAGCACCGCATTAAGGCGTGACGTGAGCGTTGGACGCGAGCGTAGTAGCCCTATATAGACCCATGAATCTATATAGGGAGTATGGACGTGTGTAAATACATACATATATTATAGAGTCTGGGAGACTCGATATTATGAAATGAAAGTTTTATCGCTTGCAGCATGCATTCGATTTTTCTTTAGAAATTGATTTGGGGAAACATAAATATTTTATTCGTTAATTTATTTTTGTCCACTCACCCTAACGTTTCGTTTTCAAATGTTTTCCCCTGAGCTCTTCGTTTTAAAAATGCCCAGTTTGCAGGATTGCATAGTTGAGGTCGGACATATATGGAGAAGAGGCATAGTCAATAGTGTAGCTTCCGCTCATTTTTATATTTTTAGTTCTTTTCCTTTCAAATAGAGTTGCTCTGAACTGTGGCTGTTGGCTATGAGATTTTCTTGTTTAAGTTAGTATTTAAATTAGGAGATGTTGTGATTTGGGGAGCACGAAGGCTCCAGGAGTTATGGATGGATTTAAATTTTCAGAAGTGTTTGCAGGTTTTATTAGGAAGGGTTGTCCATTTTCAAGGGAGGTTATGTCGAATTTTTCGGTAAACTTTCCTTGGAGGTGGTCCCCGCACGACTTACTTCGGGTTTCAGGGTGAAATTCGGGGTGGGTCGTGTCAGTTGGTATCAGAGCATTAGGTTATTCGATTCCTTTCTCTTTTAGTACTACCTCATATTCTTGGTCACACTTAGTGTCTATAGAGTGATGATCCGTCCGCGGCGGATCTATTAGCATTATATGCTTTAGACACTATGTGTTGATTAAGTGAGTGATGTAGTTGTTCTTATTTTATTTATGGACAGTAGTGTGCCATAAATGTTTTCATCTCTAAGACTATGCCTCCGTACGCCGACCGCTTAAATGATCATCATGCTTTGATTAAGGAAAGAGGTGTTTGGATTATGCCTTTTCCAAATGTTATTGAGTTGATATCATAAATTGTTAGAGTTCAATTGTGAGTTGGGAACTCCAGTTGAGAACTCATATGCGTGGTAGCATTCTTTTCATTTTGTCCCAAATTATTGCTTGGGTTATGATTAAGATGCTAAGGTGAGCATCTCGTGCGAATTTTTAGAAGGTGAAAAGTTTAATTCAAGCCTTGGAGTTCACTATTTATAGTGGGCAAGTGTGAAGTTGTAGTAGTCCGATGGAAAAATCGTGGTATCGAATTGCGTGATTTCTGGGATAAAAGAGTTGGAAGGAAAGTTTGAGATAAGTGGTGTATTCTTTTGAGGTGAAGGTTGATTGAAGTGATGAGGGAGGTACCCATAGTAATTCCAAGGGGTACCTTTACTAGTTGTTGAGGACCATAATCCTGAGCGAGTTAGTCACATGGGATATGTGACTAGTGTTGGGTTGCAAGAAGTTATTGCATAAAAAGTTAAATGTCAAATTAGATAAGTCATGATTGAAGGTCAATTTACCGACTATGTTTATCCGCAGTAGAAAGCAGTTGGGAAAATTTTGGAATAATGCTGGTTATGTCAGCACGTATTCTGGTTCCTACAACTTTAATTATGGATAAGTTTTATCTTTTGAGCAATTTATTAAGATAGTGGTGGTAATATCTTTTGGAAATGACGGATAATAATAGTCGATGAATAGTAAGATTTCTGATGATTTTGGTCTCTATTGTGGGTTAGTTGAAGTTTGTTAAAGCACTAAGTAGAATGACTTGGGTTGTTGGTTTTATAAAAGTCATTCGTTAGTGCGTTGTGACAACTTGTTGTGCCACAGTCGAGGAATTTTTTAAAATTTTATTGATGGCACTAAATGTTGAGTTTCAAGCAAGTTTGGAATCGTGGAGTGAGATGTCAGTTATATTATTTTAATCGTGGAGCCAGTATGGATTCTTTCGGAATTCCAGGTGTTGAAGTTTGGTTTCCAGAATTGTTGAGTGCTTGGAAGATGAATTTAAATGGAATTGAAAAGTAATGGTGGAGTGAGAGCGGGATGGTTGTGGTCACTCCAGCTTTACGACAACACTTTGTGAATTTATTCGTGTTGTCATAAGTATTCTATAGCAGTTGTGTGGAGTTGGTGGAAGTAGTAGCAGTGGAATAAAACCCACTGGATCATAGAGCAAGAGTGCGTGGGTGTCCAAAGTAATTTTTTTAAGCAGTGTCGTTCCGGGTGGTTGATGTAAGTCTTAAATTTTTGATCGAAGCTGGTTTTTGACATCATTTCATTCGCGATTGGTGACTAGCTACGACACATCAATGAGAGGATCTGTTCACTCACCTTATATATGATTCGGTGAGATGGAGCAGAGTTTTTGGTTGTGGTGTGTGTGGGAATATTTAAATTATTCCTACTTTAGTTTTTGGGTAGCATCCTCAGAGCTTGAAATCATGGAATGCGATTTCAACGCTTCGATTTGAAGGGTAGAGATTCTGGTTATTTTGTCGAAGTTTCGAGGTAAATGATAAATTGGTAGTTGTGCCGTAGTCATGGATCCGGAATAAATCCAATCGTGATCCCAAGTGAGCTAGAGTTCATTTAAGCAATGAGTCTTGATGCTGTAAATCCTATGTGATAGTTTAAGAGTTGCATGGTGATGTTGATTTTGATGGTTTGTGTCGTTGTAGGTATATTTCATGATGTAACATTATGGAAGAGGGTTTTCCCCTGTTGACTCAAGAAGCGTCTAGAGTCAAGGTTTATTAAGAGTTTTATTATTGAGAGTAGTAGTTTTTGATAGGTTGATCAGCGTCTCTTCTCGGGATAGTATTGTGGTGGGACCACTCATTGATCTAAGTATGATTTGGGAGTTTCCACATGATAGTCATGTTTCAGATCGTCTTCTGATTTGTGGTAAAGAGATTAGCAGAGATAGCAGAATCAAGAAAGAGTTGGATTTCCCATAAGTTGCTAGTTTGTGGTGCACAAAATGGTAATGTTATAGTTTTGGCGGAGAGACCTCAGTGATGTGGTATTGATCTCTTCATAATGTCATTTCGAGAATCGAGGTTATATTTTATTGGTGGACTGGTCACTTAGGCAGAGCGAGGTTATCTTGTGGACTTGCGAGAGCTTTGACTCCGCAAAGTGCCTCGGTATTAGACATGATTGTGGCAGTTCTGCAGTGTGTGCATCCTTAAATATGTTCGATTAGCGGGTCTTAATTTTGACCCCTATGAGCATATGGGAATGCGTGAACTTTAGTTTCCTAGCAAGTGGGCTTCATTGTCGAGTTGTGAGCAGCGTGCTATCGGGGTTGTTGCGTGACGTTAGGAGATTTGAGCCCGATGGTGATAGCAAATTTATGCGTGTTATTTGGGTTAGCTATTTCCATTGCTCAGGAAAGAGTTTGCATACCTACGGGTACTCGTACTCTGGAATAGGTATCACTGAACTCACTTACGTGTTAACGTTAGTGGTAGTTCAACGAAGGACTTAGAGTCTTCGAGAAGATTTAAAATAATTCAGGATTCAGATGAAAAGGTTAAAGGAGTCAGAGTTGGACTCAAAGCAGCTCTTATTAGCTAGTAGAGTTTTAAAGATGTTTTCAGGAAGGACCATGAGTTTCAAGTGAGTATTTTGAGTGTTTTCGAAATTGTCTCATTGAAAAGGGGTGGTACGTTTTAGTAACGTGCAAAGCTTGGTCCGAGATTTATTGGTCTTTATGGGTTTTTAGATCAAGTTGGCTATCTTGCGTTTCAGTTAGTTTTGCCTCCAGAGTTATCCAGGATACATATTGTGTTTCATGTATCCATGCTTCGCAAGTTTGTTGCCGCTTCCTCTTATGGGTTGCAAGAGCAGCCGATTATTTTGTAGAAAGATTTGACCTTTGACGAGGATCCGGTTCAGTTTTTAGACCAGAGGGAGCTACTGGTTAGAAGCAAATCTTTCCTCTTGTTAAATTCTGTGGAGGTGTCACCAAGTAGAAGAAACTACTTGGGAATCAGGGGAGCAAATGAGGTAGCAGTATCCCTATCTCTTCGAATGTCAGGTATGTAAATTTCGAGGACGAAATTTTTATAAGGAGGGGAGATTGTAACATCCTGGACCAAATTTTACCTATTTACTAGGTATTTCATGAGTTACTGGAGAATTTAACAGTGCTCGGTAACTTAGTAAGTTAACACTCGAGTTTATTTGCGAGTTTTTCTGGAAATGTTAAATTCTTCTATTAAGGTTCCGAGGGTGTAATGCGCGTTGGTACGAGTTCTCCATTATCATCGGATTATGTTTGGGAGCTTCAAACTATTTTCTGCGATTTATAAAAAATCTGGGTTGCTGATCTTTATTCATCGATCACCTGTTGTCCATTTCTGTTGTTAATAAATAGAGGAAGACTGGTCAGACCCAGTCAAAATGCCCAAGTCGGGTTTGACCGAGCCCAACCAAATATCTCTCCTCTCCCCGACTTTCTCTGTGTCCGTCGTCGTCCCTCACTGGAGCAGCGCCGTCCGGCCCCCCCTTGGCGACGAGGCTGCCACGAAGTGGTCCTCTCCTCCTTCCCGACCTAGCTCAACTTTCAAATCCGGGAGGCAGCCATTCTCGGCGGAGATCGGAAGAGGAGGACAACGGTTGTTCTTCTCAAATTCCGGTGAGTTCCGGCAACGAATCGACAGACCAAGGTAGGATTCTTATTCTCCTTCCTCTCCTCTTCTTTTCTGGGTTTGTTTCATCCCGAATCGGGTTCTAAACCGCAAAGCCCTTTTCTGCCTTTGTCTGGGTTTCTGGTTCCTAGCTCCGGCGACTACGTTCAATGGATTTTCGGTGAGCTCTTCAATGTTTCGATGGGTTCTGTGAGCTTGTGTGAAGTCAGGATGGACCTTGGAGCAGTTGCTTGTTGGTCCGGGCAGAGGCAGAGGTCGGGTGAGTTAGGACTGAGAGGAACCGAGGTGTGGGGTGTTGTTTTGGTGGAGTTGGCGACCGAGGCAGCAAATATAAATGGTTGGAGGTTTCTGCAGGTTGGGATCCGGCAAGAAAGCAGCTAGACTAGAGTTATGGGATTGACTGAAGGTAACTCGATCTCCTCTAGTATTTTTGAAGCTACTGTGTTGTTGTTGTTGTTGTTTGGTGTTTGAATCATTTATTTTCTGCATGATTGTCGATAACTTGGAGATTGGAAGATGCAGGGAGATTATAGCGAAATTTCGGCAAGTGGCCGGAATCCTGCAGAATATTCCGGCAAGTCGTCGGAATCCGGCGAAGGCAGTTAGTCCGACAGGAGCAGTTGAGGTAGTTATCGAAGTTTTCCTTTCTGTTTTGCGTTGTTTCATAAATAGGAAAGTTTGTCGGTTTATAATCGGAAATCTTTCTAAGTGAGGAAAGTTCCTATTTTGGGGAAACTTTCCCTTTTTGAAAACTTTCTATTTATGGAAACCCATTTTGGGTGTCCTTAGTGATTTTTAGGGTGAAGTTGTGTAGAGAGGAAATGAAGGAAATTCTTGGTTTTGTTTGATCGTAGGGGATCATAAATTAATTTTGGAAGTATTTTGGTTAATGTGTTAAGGCATGGAAATTGATGGTGACTTTGTTTCCAGGTTAAGGTTCATTCCGAATAAGTTATAGTTGCGAAGTTTAGTCGGAATTGATTATTTATTATATGTCGGTCAATCCTGGTCAACCTAGGATACTTAGTCAATTTAAGAAGAAGACGAATCATTGAATATTTCGGAATCTGGTTTGACCGATTTATTCTATTGTTTATTATCAGACGTGTGATTGACTCGAGATTGTGAATAGTGGAGGCAGCGCTCGAGGAGTATGCCGAGCATTGGAAGGCTTAGGCCTAATACTGTGAGTGGACGTTTATTTTCAAAATAATATGCATGCTATGGTTCATGATTGAACATTTCCTTTTGTTGGAATTTTGACGTCAATTAATTTGACGCTTTTATTTCTCTTGGAGAGATACCGAAAATGAGATTTTCGGTGGATATAAATATGTATTTATGAGAGAGTATGTATAGAAAATGCTAGCTAGCCATATGTGTCTGTCCACCTTAATGGCGTAGCATATAGCCGCATTGAGGCGTGACGTGAGCGTTGGACGTAAGCGTAGTAGCCCTATTTGAGTGTTTAATTCATATAGGGAGTATGGACACATATTTATACACCGTCTGTCCACCTTGATGGCGTAGTGTAGCACCGCATTAAGGCGTGACGTGAGCGTTGGACGTGAGCGTAGTAGCCCTATATAGACCCATGAATCTATATAGGGAGTATGGACGTGTGTAAATACATACATATATTATAGAGTCTGGGAGACTCGATATTATGAAATGAAAGTTTTATCGCTTGCAGCATGCATTCGATTTTTCTTTAGAAATTGATTTGGGGAAACATAAATATTTTATTCGTTAATTTATTTTTGTCCACTCACCCTAACGTTTCGTTTTCAAATGTTTTCCCCTGGGCTCTTCGTTTTAAAAATGCCCAGTTTGCAGGATTGCATAGTTGAGGTCGGACATATATGGAGAAGAGGCATAGTCAATAGTGTAGCTTCCGCTCATTTTTATATTTTTAGTTCTTTTCCTTTCAAATAGAGTTGCTCTGAACTGTGGCTGTTGGCTATGAGATTTTCTTGTTTAAGTTAGTATTTAAATTAGGAGATGTTGTGATTTGGGGAGCACGAAGGCTCCAGGAGTTATGGATGGATTTAAATTTTCAGAAGTGTTTGCAGGTTTTATTAGGAAGGGTTGTCCATTTTCAAGGGAGGTTATGTCGAATTTTTCGGTAAACTTTCCTTGGAGGTGGTCCCCGCACGACTTACTCCGGGTTTCAGGGTGAAATTCGGGGTGGGTCGTGTCATATACGGTCCTATTTTTCCTTGACTTCTTCCAGTTTCTCCAGACTGTTCTTGCTTCCAAAGAAAGAAGCATTCTGTTGGTCATGCATCTTGGCATCGTGGTCGTCCAAGTGGCGAGTTTGCTCATCTATTGTCACGCGAGTGAGCGACAGGATCTCTGCATGTTGTTTCACAGTCTCCGCGTTCTGCTTCATGGTCTTCGTGTTCTGATTCAAGTCCTTTTGGATATGTTGGAGGGAACGGTTGACCAAGTCCGTGTCTTCCCTTACTTCGCCGGCAAACCGGTTGAAGTCTTCAGTGAGTATGGCAAGGTTGTGCTGGTCTGCTTCCCAAAGGGTCTTGTCCCTTTTGGCCTGTTCAGCAAGGTTGTCAACCTTCCCAGCAAGGTCGGTGATGCTTTGTTGAGTGGCCAAACTTTGACTTGTCAACTGCTCGAGCATCTGAGAGATTCGCTCCATGGACGAAGCGGAACCTGTGGTTTGGGTCGGCTGAGAGCCTACCATGGCTGTCTCACTGAAGTTCGGGTCACCAAACTGAGCAAGGACCTGTTCTTGAGTGAGGGATCGGCAAGCCGCGCTGTTATGGGGCTTATACCGTAATGATCTGTGCTTTAGACAGGAAAGCTAAGGTTTCCGGTACGGCGCTTCATCTGGTTTCCCAATGGTGAATTGCTTGTACTCCCTGTCTCACCGGGTATGGCAATATTTTGGCCACGATCCTTAACGCGCGGAGCAGAGTTAAACAACGAGCAAAGAGAAGGGGGAGTGTCGTGGGCGTGCCACCTCGCGGACGAGGAAAAGGGTTTGTGTGAGCGCTTGACTTCTTGATCAGGTGGAAGGGGTTTCTAGGTGCCACCTCAGGTGAGGAATTATGAGCACAAGACGATCGATACTCACGGCGGGACACGAGTAGAGTAACAAAGGGAGTTCAGAGGTCGGAGAAGAGTCCATAAGGGCTCTGAAACTAAGGCGGCGGTGCTCTTAGGGTCAGGGCTTTGAGGTAGCTCGAGAGGTAATTGATTTGCAGTTTTGTATTTTGATGAGAGATTTGGTTGTGTCTGTAGAAGGAGCTTTGCATCCCCTTATATAGGAGCTCGACTTGCGGCAGAAGAAAAGTAATCATAGTCCAAATCTGATTCCATTTCGTGTAGGGTTTTTGCTTCTGTGTTGCCAACTGTATACTCCTATGCGGACTGGAATTAGGAACAATTTTACCCCGCGAGCCAATCACAATCTCGAACCCATTCGCGAGCACCTAAAGCTTGCTTCTATATATCTCGCGGGCCTTTCTGGCTCGCAGGCTTTAGAAAGATCTTTTATATTTAAAAAGGCTACAGGGAATGGCCCGAAGCATGTCGAAGACTTGTAAAAAGTCTTTAACGAATAATGTGATGCAAGCGAACTCCGCCTGTGCCTTTTTCGCGGAGCCTCCCAAGCGGGCCAGTTCGCCAGCTCGCCTCACGTAATCCGCTCGTCATCTATGCGGAGTGTTAATCTCGCCTCAACTATGCGGAGTGTCAATCTCGCTTCGTTTATGCGGAGTGAGCTAGCCATTCCGTGCGAAGTCATTCCGCGCGAAGTCATTCCGCGCGCGAACTGTGTATTCCGCGCGAAGTCATTTCTTGCGCGAACTGTGTAGTCCGCGCGGAGTCATTTCTTGCGCGAACTGTGTAGTCTGCACGGAGTCATTTTACTTGGACAAAAATGCCCTTTGACTCAAACAAGAATAATGCAGGTAGTCTATTTTCTAATTGATTATAGGCTCACTTCTTGTTAACAAGTGAGCGAGAAATTTGTACGGAGGGTACTACCCTTTGTGAGTCAAATGATATTATTTACCCTCTGTACGTAAGGCAGTGGATCGATTCATGATCTAAACTCTACTTTTGATGGAATGAAATATCATTGAGATGCAAGTCAATATATATATATATATATATATATATAAGTGTTGTCTGATAGTTTATATTATTTGTTTCAAGAATTTTGGGAGGAGATCTCAAAATTTCACTTATGTAACATAAGAGAAACTTGTTAAAAATAATTCAAATTTTTTTATACAAATAAAACTATCCTGAAGACTTAAAGATACAACCACCCACCATCTCATTCTCTCAGCTTAACTTGGACACTCAGCTGTTCTTCTCCCATATCTTCTTCTCGTGTCAGATACCCCTGATTGCTCTCACCTTCTCACCCTCACGACAGAACCAATTCACAGCCTCTCTCTCGCCCTTCTTTTTCTCTATCAGACAAAACACTACTAGGAAACACTTAAGATTTCATTCAGGCAACACAACTGTAGTGTCGCCTGATGCATATATTGACACAGTGCTTGTTCATTCTCATGTTGTCTGATAGATTGCACAAGTGCCACCAATTTAGTGTAAATATTATCAGCAAGGTATAGTGGATGTCATCAGTAAATATTGTAAATATCATCACCACGGTATAGCAAATATCATCAGTAAATATCGTCATCTACGGATCTCAATTGGTGTATAACAAAGTAAAACCGAGAATTAGACAAGAATAACCGTCAATCATAAGTGTAGGAGAAGACCAACTTCTAAGGCTTGCCAAAGGCCTAACTACTTGAGCTCAGAAGCCAAGAGAACCAGGTCCAGAAACCAAAACCCTAACAGAAGGAAGTTTGAGCCCGGACCCAGGACCAAAAGCCTAGACGCAAGTCCTGCCCATACCTACCACCATCATCGACGACAACTCACTAGTCTCCGGTGACCAACCCTAGCTCAGATCAGCCCCGCATCCGGTTTTCACAGCCAAAGAAACCTCCGCCATAGGCTCCTCACAATCTAGTGGCCGAACCTGCAAGTTGGAAACCCGCTGTTGGACCACCCTCTGTTCCTCTAAAGGCGGCAGCTCGACAAAACCATCATCATCTTTAGCCTTCCACCAGCCTCTGGCCGCTATCCCCGAAGCAAATCCGTTCCGATTCCAACCGCTGCTGCACCCACAACCACCATCAGTGCCAGCGCCACACTATCACTCGATCTCATCGATGATGCAATTCGTCTAAGCCAAATCACTCATTCACGCCCAAAACCAGACGTGAACGACAAGGTGGAAACACCCCTCGTCGCCAAAGCATGATCGCCTTCAGGGTTCCCCAGCGCTGTCACCAACTTCACATCATGAACACCACCCTCGCAAGGATGTCGCCGCCAGATTTGAACCCTAACGTTCAGAGCAAAAGTGTTCCGAAAAGATTGGAGACACCCCATTCTAGAAAGGGTTAAAATAAATTATGTTATTTTATAAAGGTTATAAATCTTAGTCCCGTTCCCAGTATAGCCTTCACCTACTAGAGATGGCATTATATTCTTAGTTGCTTCTCAAAATATTATAACCTAGATAAATAGAAATTAAGATAAAGAATGACTTTAATTGGAGATATGGATGTGACAATTTGATCCCCAAACCCTATCTTCGCATCCTCATCGATCAACTTCAACACTCTAAGAGCCAACTTGCTAGAATGCTAGATAGATATAGCTAGCAAATTAGTTGAATAATCCTCATGGACTTCAACACTCTCTGAGCCGAGTACATAGGAAATTTGTTGAAGCTAGACACGTATATCCTAATATCCTCAACAGTTCTAACTGCAAATTCTTTCCCAAACCTGAACAAATAATTCTACATTTTCAGCCCAAAAAACATGAAATTAACTGATTTGTTCTTAATGCTAATTCCATGTAGAATTTTCAAGGTAACAACTACTGCTTTATTTCATTCACAAACATGCATATGTTTTTTCAGAAGAAGGGAGATCCCTGACACTGCCAACAATTTTAGTTTTTGGCAAGCTCAAGTGTTCAAGTTCTATTTTTGCAGTTGAACTTCCCCATTGCCATTAGGACTTGTTTTCCTTCTCGTCACTATGTGAGACCAATTACTTTGGTTCCTTCTCGTCGTATGTACCGATCCCTCAACGAATATTTCTTTCTTGAAATTAGATCCCATCTTCATCAAGTCATTGTGTCAGACAGTTAGAACTAAAATTAGCAATTTGAAGTGAAAAAACAAAGGGAGAACTTATAAAAGCATCCTTTAAGAAACAGGTCCATGATAGATTTGGTGATTGAACCACCTTCGAGTAAAGACGTCATGGGTTATCTAGCCTAACTGATGACACCGTAAAGGCCATGTAATTAATATTCAAAAACCAAAAATGTAATTGTTTGCTATGAACAGAGAAAGAAAAAGGAAGGCAAATTGTAGCCTTAAACTCAACACACCTGTGTGACAATGGCATAAAGTGGTAGAGTGCTGTAACTAGTGAGGAACTGAATGAACGTCCTAATGCAAAATAACATGAAATGAAGAGTAATTAGCCATAAACCATGATGTAATTTTGAAAGAATATATGAATAAGAAAGAACCATTTATCGCTAGCTTTTACCCTATAAGAATCCGAGGGAAAATGTATTCGGCTTTTCCCATTATGCAAGACCTAAAACCATATTGAGCCTGCAAAAGAAAATAAGCAGATTGAAGAATATGTCATCTCAATCAGTAACCAGTTGAAAAAAACATTTGTGTAGTGGGTTAAATGACACCATACCCATATCCAAAGGAAAAATGCCATCTCCAAAGCGTTTTGGAAAAGGATGAAATGGATCAAGAAGAGAACAAAACTGGGTCGACCAAACCAAAAATGTTGGTCTGATGGTTTAACTAATAGATCCCCTTCTACTGCTACATGTTTCTCAGCAACCTCGTGAGCCAATTGGGTGATTATATGCTGCAACTGAGTTCCTGTAGCAAGTAGAAGCTGTAGAAACAAGCAATTGTATGTACACAAGTTGGGTTAACAAGATATAACGAAGTAGAATTGTAGATATATAGATTTATATGCTCATTGTACTTAGGGTTTTTCCCCTCCTTTGTTTTCGGCAACATTTCATTAATAGAGGTTTAAGAGTAGCCGCACCTGCCTTTTAATACAAAAATATATTAGGTTAAGTTGTGTGAGAAATTTGTCACACCCCGGATCCGGTGTTGGTAGTTTCCAAGCACTCAACACCGAATCCGAGGTGTGCCAAAGTGGTATCAGAGCTAACCGGGTTTTCGATATCCTAGATTTGTGAAAGTTTAGGACCTTTAGAAACTAACTTTATGACTTTAGCAGTTACTAAATGGGCGAGTGACTTTAGATTTAGAAATGGGATTTTGTGAGAACGCCTTTGTTACGTTTTGTTTTCGACGATATTTCTGTAAAAATATTTGAGTTTATTTTATTTTATTTTACTTTTCTCTCTCACGGCTCGGATTCGGTTTAGGTGTTTGGAAACCACATACACCGGGTCCGGGGTGTGACAAAATTATACATTGTGCTCATGCATGACATGCATAAATTACCTTTAAATTGTTTAGATTGGTAAAATATGTTCTCAAAGTAGTAATATTGTTCCTCAAAACAATAATATGAGTCTTTAAGGTGGTAAATTTATTAGGTACCACATGAGTACTCAAGTGGCCTGGTAAAATAAATGTTTAAAGTGGTTAGATGAGTCCTCTAAATCATAAAAGTAGTTCATATACGAGAACTGTTAAGATAGCTTATGGTATCCAATATCTAATGAAAATTAAGACTAATCAAATTGTATCTTCTGCATACTGCAGTCAGTCTTTAGAGTTAGTACGTAGTTACACATCTAAGCAACAATTTTACACATCAATTATGATAACTTATTCAAATGTAAAGAGAACTATTACCATTTGCACATGATATTATCGAATATTTCGCTCAAATTCTAAATGACTCTTGACACTCAATTACGATGTGCGGAATATGAAATGAAATGCTGAATGAAAGCAAAGAAAATCTTAATAAATGCAATAAAAAGAAGATGTGAACATGTATGATGCCTCCTATGAGCTAGAGTACTCACAAAGAAAGGGATGAAAGCTATCCAGAAGTATGCATGCACGCCTGCACAGGATGGCAACAACATATTAATTAATTTTTTTATCATCAGTGGATAATGATCATTACAACCATAAGCGAAGCAATCTACACATACTGCAAAACCGGGTGAAAATGAAAATGGAGACCTCTGATTATTGACAAATTTTTTTCCAATAATATGATAGAAATATTATACAGACTCAGACATGCATATGAAATGAGGATATAATTAACTATAGTACATAAATTCAACGTACTCGTACATGACTTATACAAAAATAAAGTAGAGAATCATTTGAGATAAATTTTCATATAAACAAGAATCATACCATCAATATTGATCAGCAAAAAAAACACCACGAATATCCATAGATACCAACTGCAGCCAACAAAACCATATAATGAATCAAAAGAAACATTACCATTTATTATAACAAACTAGTAAGAGCACTGAAGCTTAGGGAAGTCTAGAAGACTTGCCTGATACCAACCACTTTTCTAAAATCATCTTCAAGAGTACGCACCATGTAAGTGTGAAAATCAAATTTGGGGTTGTTCTTGCAATGAGTCTGAGCAGGAGAAATGTTCAACATACAGAAGAGACAATGAGATCAAATAACCTAATGCATAAGGAGGCATTTAGCTTGTTTCTAAATATCTTACCGAGATGAACCTAGACGCAAAGTTAAATAATCTGATTTGGTCACAGATCCATAAAATTGGTTTTTAAAAGAATGCTGAGAAAGAAAACAAAAGCATTATTAGTATAATGATTCATTCCACTACCAGAAGAAAGGCTTTAGCCAACGAAAAAAAAAAACCAGGCCAACGAATTTTTTTTTCGTAGGCTAAAGTGGGCTTTAGCCGACGAAATTGTCCTTCGTCGGCTAATTAAAAATTTTCGTCGGCTAAAGTCCGAAATTAATATTTCGTCGACTGAATAATTTTTTCGTCGGCTATAGTCTGTGAACTTTAGCCGACGAAATTTTCAAAAGTTTAGCCGACGAAATTTTCAAAAGTTTAGCCGACGAAATTTTTAAGAGTTTAGCCGACGAAATTTTTAAAAGTTTAGCCGATGAAAAATATAATTTCGTCGGCTAAAGTGTTTTATATTTACAGATTTGGACAACAACTCATCTGGAAAAAAAAATTATATGTAGAACCTTTAAATGCAAAAAAGTCGTGAAATAAAATATGACCAGAATAGTGAAATACGTCTACAATTGAAAAATGACGGTATTCCGGTAAAGTCTCGGTGCCGATAGTTGACTTACCCTTATTATTCACTATGCTGCAGATTTGGTTTTTGGTGTCCGATTGACTATTGTGATACCTTTCCAGAAGCGTAACGGCCCTACGAGTTAAAATCATCGCTATGCCATGATGTATAGGCTTTTTTGGCCATCCGAGTCTGTTTAGGGCTTCAAAATGCAGTTTTCTTATTTTCGATTATA
This sequence comes from Fragaria x ananassa, assembly GCA_034370585.1. Classification (NCBI taxonomy): domain Eukaryota; kingdom Viridiplantae; phylum Streptophyta; class Magnoliopsida; order Rosales; family Rosaceae; genus Fragaria; species Fragaria x ananassa. Next base: position 8,252,000 of record CP139750.1, on the reverse strand, counting down.
GTTGACCGTTTCGATCGAGCCCTTAACATTGTCGGATCCAGTTGAATTTTTTACCATAGACATATTTCGTCATAATGATCATATCTGACGGTTGAATTTTGGTTTGTAAATTTTAGTCATCGGAATCACAACGTGTCTACTATTTACCGTTATTCGGGTTTATGGGGAGCCCTATCGTCGGAAGGTAAATGTCTCAAAATTTTTATATGGGCAGTTGCGTCTCATCTACGTAAGAGTTTTTTGTGTGGAAGGTTTGACCAAACTACGTAATATAGCGGACTGACCTGAGCGTTTTCGTGTGATAAGTGACGATGGATTATGGTTGACCGTTTTGATTGAGCCCTTAACGTTGTCGGATCCAGTTGAATTTTTTATCATAGACGTATTTCTTCATAATGATCATATCTGATGGTCGAATTTTGGTTTGTGAATTTTAGTCATCGGAATCACAACGTGTCTACTAATGTTGTATAACTTGTTTAGTCGGTTATACAACTTTGTGAACCAACTCTACATAGGAAGCAAAATTATTAAAAATCTCGTGAAATAAGATGTGTTCATAATGGTGAAATACGGCTATGGTTCAAAAATTACGTAAATCGGGTAAAGTCTCGGAGCCGATAGTAGCGGTCAACCCTATTTACCGTTATTATTTCTTATGAGGAGCCCTATCGTCGGAAGATAAATGTTTCAAAATTTTTATATAGGTGGTTGCGTCTCATCTACGTGAGAGTTTTTCGTGTGGAAGATTTGACCAAACTACGTAATATAGGGGGAGATATGAGTGTTTTCGTGAATTTATAGACTTTAGCCGACGAAAATATATGAAAAGTCGTCGGCTAAGATTGTTTTTGCCGACGAATAACCTAATATTTCGTCAGCTATAGTTATTTTTTAATTTTTTAATTACATACTATAGCCGACGAATACGTTAGGGTATTCGTCGGCTAAAGTCGAAAAATTTTCGAAATTTTCAAGCAAAATTTTTTGGCGGGCAACCAAAATTTTCAAAGGACTTTAGCCGACGAATTTATGAAAATTCGTCGGCTAAAGTCGAAAAATTTTCAAAATTTTCAACCAAAATTTTTTTGCGGTCAACCAAAGAGTTTAGCCGACGAAAATAAAGAATTTCGTCGGCTAAAGTTCTTTATATAGCCGCAAATAAACCCAACACTAGACATATTGCGGCCCCTCCTCCTCCTCATCCTCCTCCTCCACACAACCACCACAAATAAACCCAACACTAGACATATTGTGTCCCCTCCTCCTCCACCTCCGCCACTCTCTCTCCTCACCACACCGTCTACTCTCCACCCCCACGCGCCCAATGGCCACCTACCGCGCCCTCCTTTCCGCCTCCTCAACCTCTCCAACAACGTCTTCAACCGCACGTTCCCGCCGGAGCTCTCCAACCTCACTAACCTTCGTGTTCTCGACCTCTACAACAACAACCTCACCGGCGTGTTGCCGGTTTCGGTGGCTCACATGACCAACCTCCGCCATTTGCATTTGGGTGACAACTTTTCACTGTATATCACAGTTTCTCTGTCAAGATTCTCCACACACACAAAAAAAAAAAAATGTTTCTGCAGTTTTTTTTTTCAAAACCCAGCAACTTTAGCCGACGATATTCAAACACAATATTCGTTGGCTATAGTATTTTTAAATTTTTTTAATAAGGTTTAGCCGACGAAATAACCTAATATTTCGTCGGCTATAGTTATTTTTAAATTTTTTTTATAAGGTTTAGCCGACGAATAACCAAATATTTCGTCGGCTATAGTTATTTTAGCCGACGAATAACCTAATATTTCGTCGGCTATAGTTATTTTTAATTTTTTTATAAGGTTTAGCCGACAAAATATTTTATATTTCGTCGGCTTTAGTTATTTTTTAAATTTTTTTACAACGTTTAGCCGACGAAATACAAAATATTTCGTCGGCTATAGTTATTTTTAATTATTTATTACGCACTTTAGCCGACGAATATTTCGTCGGCTATAATCTGTGACTATAGCCGACGAAAAATATCTCGTCGGCTAAAGTGGGACTATAGCTGACGAAAAAAAAATTTCGTCGGCTAAAGTCATTACAGAAGGCTTTTTCCCGACGACACTATAGCCGACGAAGGCTCGTCGGCTAAGGTCTTAGCCGACGAATTTTTTTAACAGGCCGACGAAAATTTTTCGTCGGCTAAAGTGCCTGTTCTGGTAGTGTTCAGCTTTGAAAATAAAAACATTCTTAGAATTTGGTTAACTAAAAATATCCAAATTAATGTACATAAGTAATCTCAAAACAGGACGACATGACTAAAGAAAATGATCAGATGCACTAATTTCAGTTGTATATAGTTATATTATGGTGAAGCTTCTTTAATTAGTTAACAATTGATGCTAATAGATTTCATTATATATATATATATATATACAGTCTCTATCCAGAGCGAAGCTTCGCTCTGGAATTAACGTGCGAAGGTCCTTATTTGACTCACTTTTCGGTCATATTTTTTGATCATACCCGGTCAGTGTCTAGATACATATCGTATGATCATCCTTACAAAGTTTCATCCAATTTGGTGACCGTTTAAGCCTCCATAATCATGATTTACTCCAACGGTTCTACTTGGACAGATTTTGTTCTATTGATTTATTTTATCTGATTCGGTGTGCAAACGATCACCAAACTGGATGAAACTTTGTAAGGATGATCATACGATATGTATCTAGACACTGACCGGGTATGATCGAAAAATATGACCGAAAAGTGAGTCAAATAAGGACCTTCGCACGTTAATTCCAGAGCGAAGCTTCGCTCTGGATATGGACTATATATATATATATATATATATATATATATATATATATATATATATATATATATATTACCGAAACTTACTATCCAACCCTTGATTCGAATATTTTCACCGATACCCAAGTAATGATCTTTGACAAAATCATGCTCTTGAACATTTGTAACCTTTGCTTCATCTGCACTACCAACTGAAGATAAACGATGCTTTGTGAATTCAAATGAAATTGCTTATACGTCTATTGGGAATCTCATTATTTGATGCATCCATGCATGCTCATCAATAAAACAAAGATAATTGATCCATACCAGATTCCTTTTGACTAATCTCTTTTGCAACTAACTCCTCCCACTGTTTCCATTGGCGTATCTAAATTTTTTGAAAGGAGGTTAATGTAACAGCAGTAACAAACTAACAATAACATGAATAATCAAGTTAATTAAAAAAAAACACATTAGATGTGTTAAGAGTATAGGCCCAATCCGTAATATAACAGGTCCAATCCACTACTAGTGAAGCAGGATTGAAATGTATCAAGCATTGTTTTCTCTTTTCTTTGTTTTTCTTCCTCTTCGGAGAATAGAGTAGTTTTCTTGATCATCAAATATCAATTTATGACCATGATAGTTTTTCAGCATGGTATCAGAGCCATGGCGGCCTGATATGTGTTTGATACCTTTCTTCCGCTGCAATCATCCCTAAATGTTACTTCAGCATATCAAAAACCCCCAATTTTATGACCAAAACCCTAGAAATATCATGATTCGTGCAGTTTCCAATTCAGAGAATCAAGTTGTATAATTTCCACTTCAACAAACTTTCGACATGGCGTATTCGACTCAAACCTGCAACACCATCTCGGTCAATTTGGATGAGACTAACTACCCTACTTGGGCTTATCAGATGCAACATTACCTTCGTGGTCATGGATTTCTGAAGTTTATGGATGGGTCTCATCTCTGCCCACCCCTGTTTCTTGTTGGTGATGATGGCTCTCTCATCAACAACTCAGCTGCTCGAGAAAAATGGATGGAACAAGATAGTTTAGTTATCTTCATGATTACAACCACACTTTCTACAGATGCTTTATCTCTGGTAATCGGTTATCAAACATCTATGGAGGTATGGCTTACTCTCAAGCAAAGATATGCTTTTGTTTCTGAATCGCATATTATGCAATTAAAGGCTGCATTACACAATATTCGAAAAGGTTATGACTCAATAGACAAGTACTTGCTGCGTTTTAAATACATGAGAGATCGATTAGCTGTGGCAGGAGTTGAGATGAATGATCAAGATGCTAAATTTTTTATTCTTGCTGGTCTTCCTGTTGAGTATGGTCACACTCGACAAATCATCAGAGGAAAACATGATATAGCCATGGATGAAGTTAGGTCTTTATTACTCTCAGCTGAAAATGAAATTGCTCTTGAGCATAAGGCTCTTCCCTTTTCACACGTTTCAGCTATGTTTGCACAAAATGGGGGAAATGGTGCTTGGCCTTCTATGCCTAATGTTGGAAATACCATTTTTAATACTGCTATACCATGGTCTGCTAATTGTGCTGCTTCTAGTACTTTTAATATGCATAATGGTTGTAGCAATATTTCAAATGGTGCTAGTAGTGGTTTTAATTTTGGTGGATCTTCACCATCTGCAAACTCTGTGGGATTTATGAGTTATGGCCCTAATCATCCCTCTACTGGTTTTTTCAATGCACATACTGGGTTTGTCAATAACTTTTCTGGTTTTTTGAACCCATCTGCTGGTACTCATACTGTTAATAATATGAGCTATGGACTACCGCACTCTACTACAAGTTTTGTTAGTCCTCTTACTAACACAGGCTTTGTGCAGCAAATGGGGTATGGTTTTGGTTCCCAACCTTCTTCCACAAGTTATTCAAATAACCTTTCTCCTTCTGTTAACTTTATGAGTAATCCTACCCTCCAAGCTAGCCTGGTGCCTAATGATGGAAGTTTTATACAACAAAGAGACGGTGGAAATCGTTCAATACCAGGAGGTAATTTCAATGAGCAGAATGGAACTTTTTTGGAGCAGAAGGTCAATTGTGTGGGAATGCATCTAGTGCACTCTCAGATTTCTGATAACCCGAATACTAGAGGTTGCTTCAACAGTAACAATAACAACAGGAATGATGATTTCAAGCCTAAGTTCAATACCAGTGAAGTAGCCAAAAAAAGGGACTCAAAGCTCACTGATTCTAGAGCTACTAACCCCATGACATCAAATATTCAGATCCTGCAAAATGTATTAGGAGAATCTGAAATGGCATGCTCAGTTGTCTCTACTACAACCAAGAGTACAGAGAAGAATCAAGTTGGTGCAAGTTGCTGTTTTAAAAAACTCGCCTCACCTAAAGCTTTGTCTGCCACCATTTGCACTCAACTGAAGCCACCTTTCATTGCAATTCAGTCAAATGTGAATGCTTCTCATTCACAGGATGTCAAGCCTCTGCTTTACAAGGAGATTGAAGCTTTTCCTATTCCAAGTACTTGGCTAGCTACTTCTACTCAAGACAAAATTCTTCTGAATTGTAGGCAAGACGGTGAGTCTTCAATTTTGTGGCGATCACTACCTCTCATACCTCCCGGATGAAATCACATTCTCTGCTGCAACCTAGTGCTTGGGGATGCCAACACTAGTTTGAGGGGGGATGTTAAGAGTATAGGCCCAATCCGTAATATAACAGGTCCAATCCACTACTAGTGAAGCAGGATTGAAATGTATCAAGCATTGTTTTCTCTTTTCTTTGTTTTTCTTCCTCTTCGGAGAATAGAGTAGTTTTCTTGATCATCAAATATCAATTTATGACCATGATAGTTTTTCAGCAAGATGGTCTAATACTCACCTTTAACCCACCGATGAAAATAGTCATAGCAGAGAAGGTTACATGAACAATGGCTAGGGTGAATATAAAGATATGCAATTGATGGACAGCTTCAGCTGATAACACTGGTACCCTACCCTGTAGGGGAACAAAACACAGAACACATTAATTCTTCTTTTCAAATTAAGTGATGAAACATCAGCAACTTAGTCATTTGGGTCTAGGAAGTATGAGAAATATGGAAATTAATATGGGTCATGTGGCATATATTACCTTTCTGGCACAGTAACTCAATTCATCGTCAAGCTTCAACAGGGTATCTTGATCCAAATCGTCCATGTCCTGTGGTTCCTCGCCGAGTGGACATGGCAGCCATTTATCCATTTTCGACTCCTTGATGCAGATTTTGGTGATGGTTTTCGTGAACACAGTCAGTAGCAGAGATATAAACCCTACCAACATTAACTCCTCCTTCACCTTGAGCAACGCCTCATACAACGGATTTTGTTCCTTACTTTTCAAGTAGTTCCCGGCCGAGTGAAGGGCTCTCTCTAACATAAGAGAGATAACAACTATCACAGAGCACACTATGGCGACCACCCATGTCGGAGTCCACTCTAAATCTGGACCTTCGCCTCCACCGGCCATTCTCTCTCTTCTTCTTCTACTGTTCGGGAACTCTCCTACCCTGCGCGCAGTTTCACATATCAGTACGCAGGTACGTGGACAATTCTACATATGTCAAATGCAAATCATAGCTTAATTTGTCTATCTGATTCTGATCGATCGAGTGTTTAATTTGTTACCCAAGTATCAAGTATGTGTTATCGATCTACCATCATCCCATGCCATGTGTGATTTCATGATATGTCTAGCTCCTCCAAACTAAAAATATGGGTGCAGTGTTGGGATCGTATATATTAAACAGAAACAATGCATAATAGAAGAGATTTTCTTTTTCATATAGCAAGTTATCATCTTTCTTTGTCTATTGTTTCGGTTTGGCATAGGACATGCATGCTTGGAGGCAGAAATATTTTTTATTTTTTATTTTTTGTTAGGCATGCATGAAGCCTAGCTAGATAAATGGAGCTGAAATGGAAGAAGTTCCTACTGAAATTGAAAAATAAGAATGATGAGGGCTGGAGAAGTACTTAATCTCATTCTTATTGATTCTTTCTTAATCCTTACTCTAGATCTTATGATTCGTTCATTGTCCTCAATTTTCTAACAACCATATGTTCATGAATGGAGGTACATATATAGGTGATCCAAAACTAAAATGCATTTATTATTTTCATATGAGTTTATACGTACACAAACAAAATTAAAGAAGATATATCAAATTGATACAAAATTAGAGATCGAGATAAGAAAATTTAACCTGGTTTCTGGCTTCTGATGAAACCAAGAGAGAGGCAGGGAGCTAGGGTTGCTCACAAGGAAGCCACGATGGTCGACGTTGTTCTAAAGTTGTAGGCGACTTTCTTGAGATGGTCGTTCCGGCGGTCACCTACGTCTTTCAGAACAATGTCTCTAGTTTTACCGAAGCTTGATTTGATCTGCATGTCTTTTCTATTTATACTTCAAAAACCAATAAACACTCCCTTTTCCTTTAGATATCTTTAGCATTTTATTGTTTTAAAAGTACCTGACTCTAAAATACGTTTCAAACCTGATATTCAATGAAAGGCATCCATTAAATAAATTTTAAACTATAGACATCTTTTCTTTTTTTAGATTGTCGTCATTCTAGATAAGTTGATCCATTAGCTAAACTTTATTTATATATTTTTCCAAAGGACATGCAGCAGAATGACTATATATAGAACAGACTTAATTTTGAGGGATTAATTGCATACATGTGCTTGTTCATGCCCATATATGGTATCTGATGAGATAGTCGGCAAATATATAATGTCATCTGTCGGAATTGAAGCCAAGCTGGTCAATGCAAACAGCATCAACGTACGTACTCTCTGCCGGCAAGACCAGCTGATGATATATTGGTCAGTCCAAGATCCTGAAGCGCGCGATTGAAATGATCAAACATATGGGGTTGAGGGTTCTGGCATCCAAAGAATCGCCTAATATCTCCTCAGAAAGTTCATGAACTTAGGCTCTACGCAGGATCGTGCACCTCTAATTCCTCCCCGTCGACTCAGCTTTACTTTGCAAGTTTGCATGCAGAATATATGCATGCAGGGATATACGTTAATTCCTATCAAGGTTATATATTTATTGTCCTCAAAAGGGTGAAAGCAAACTAATCCATCGAGCTTAATTAACTATTTACATCTCAAGTTTGCGTTAACTAGATGGATCGATGATGCGCCCCGGCCAACTTCTTGATGATCGACGAGGCGGCGCGGTTAAGAAATCGAAGAGTTGCTTGCCGTTGCAGTGGCCTTGCCAAGCATGTATAGATTCCCTTGTTACATTCAAAATAGGAGCGCTCCAAGAGCTAGCTAGCCAACTAGTATCTGCATGTATGATTGTATTGAATTCTTGCCAATTACCAACAGGGTGGGTTCATTAATTATTACTGCAACTTAATTGGAATGTTTAGGATTTAGGGTTTATTCTATACTCATTGATGAGATCATTTAGGAATGGGAGCGGTGCGGTGTGGTGCGGTTTAAGGCTAAACCGCAATGCAGACTGCATTTTCGGTGTTCTAATTTTGTAGACGACAACTGCTTTTAAATAATGCAAACTGCATTTTCGATGTAACTCGGTGCGGTTTATTTCAAACTGCATTACACAGTTAAACCTCCTCATTCAAACTGAAATAAAAACATTCATTCAACTTACATATAGTTAAATACTTAAACCTCATTCAATCTGCAACATTCAATATTCAACCTAAAATAAAAACTAAAAATTCAACTAATTCAACATTCTAATAGTATCAAATAAGTACTTATATAATTAGATTACAGACCAAATCATCCAAATGAAGAAAGAAATAGAAAATGGCAGTTCTATCACTTCTATGTTCCAATGACCAAATCAATCTTCATTTTAAAATTCTAGCCTTCAATATTCAAAAGTGAAAATCTCCAAAAGTTCCAGCAGCCTTCAATTTTCTTCATCACTCACATCCCCTCCACCTATCACCATTATCCCAAGTAGTGCAAAACAAACAAAAGAAACATGTAAGCCAACATACCCTTAAAATTATATGCAACACTTGCAAATTAATGCAGCAAATCATAAAAATTAAAAAAACACAAGCAACTTACCAATTTCTAGCTTTTCCAACTCCTCGTACATCTCCATCTCATCTTTGGTAGGCTCCTTATATGTTTAAAATCCTTTAGCCCTTAGCCAATCACTGAAGCATACTAATCCTTCAACCATATTTGGCGTGAGTGAGGCTCTGAAAGGGTCTACCACCCTCTTTCCAAGACTGAATGCTGATTCATAAGCCACTGTGGAAGCAGTAACAACATACACATCCTTTGCTATTTTGGATAGAATGGGATACCTTGTAGCATTCTCCTTTCACCAACCCAAAATTTCAAATTTTGAGTTGGATAGGTCTTCTGCAGCTTCCAATAAGTACTTGTCCAGCTCATTCTTGATGACAACAACATCTTTTCCTACCGCAACAACTTGAACATGTGCAGGTTCGCTGTCTGACTATCCTCATCAACTTCTTGTTGTCTAGACTCAACCATTGACATGGTCACATTCTTTGAAGTTGCTGCAGCCACTGGATCATTGTCTGCAATAGGAAGAGAAAATTGTTCAGTTAGTGTCCCCAACATAAAAGGAAAGGAAAAAAGAAAAAAAAGGGAAGACTAAATTTAAAAAAATAATTAGCAAAGGATTACCTGTATAGAAATTAAACAGTGAGATTAAAGTTTGTACCACTTCATCAATCCTCTTTTGTGCAACTTCCTTCATATTTGATTTGTATTTGGCTGCCAACAGCTTTAGGAAGAAGAAATCAAGGTACAACACCTTGTACCTTGGATCTAAAACCACAGCAACAATAAGAATTTTGTTTAAGTCATCAAGCTGCAACCAATACTTGTCAAATTTCGCTCTCATCGACTTGCCAATGTTAACAAGAAGTGGATCATTACTCGCTACACACTTATCAAGCTCACCAACAATGGTGCACATCTAAAGTAATGGCTCATTAGCAGTAACATACTTCAAGGTTGCTTTATGGAAAATCTTGATATACTTGACAAGCCTAGCTGCCTTTTCCCAATCTTCAGCTACAGGCGACCCTACCTTCTCTTGGAAGTAAGCCTCAAATTGCTCATCCTCATCCTCTAGCCACTTAAAAGCTACTTTGTACTTATATGCAAGATTCAACATAAAGTATGTTGAATTCCATCGAGTGCAAACACCTAAAGGAACAATTCCCCCCACTACCAGAAGAAAGGCTTTAGCCGACGAAAAAAAAAAAACCAGGCCGACGAAGCATTTTAGCCGACAAAATTTTCTTTCGTTGGCTAAGTTAAAATTTCGTCGGCTATGAAGTCCATTTTAGCCGACGAAATTTTTTTTCGTCGGCTAAGTTAAATTTTTGTCGGCTATGGTAAACTTTAGCCAACGAAAGTTTTTTTCGTCGGCTAAAGAATTTATTTCGTCGGCTAAAGTTCACAAACTATGGCCGACGAAATATTTAAAAGTTTAGCCGATGAAATTAATAGTCTTCGGCTAAAATGCTTTATATTTGCGGATCTGGGCAGCAGCAGCTCATTTGGAAAAAAAACGGAAGAAGAAAAAATGGGAGAAAAAGTTTGGGTGTTGTCGAAATCTGTCCATAATCAGTTTGTGGAGCCATATATAGGTACGTATATATATATATATGTTGATTAATTGAGTTTTATTTGAGTTGATCGATTTTAAGTGTGATTAATTGAGTTTATTGATTTTGATTGTGATTGAGTTGATTAATTTTGAGTATGTTGGATGTATATATATATGTGTTGATCGATTTGGTTGATGATTTGAATTGATAATATATATGAATTAATTTGTTGTTAATAAATAGTAGATATATATGTTAATTAATTTATAATATTATTGTGTTGATATGGTATAAAGTTGTTGATGATATATATGAGTTCATGATATTTTGTGATGATGTATTGATATATGATTTTGATTTTGATCGAGTTAATTGATTTTGAGTACGTATGTTGGCCGGATGTATATATATACATATATGTTGATCGATTTGGTTGATGATTTGATATAATATATATGAAGTTGTTTATAATTAAGTAGTAGATATATATATATACATATGTTAAGTAATTTATAATATTGTGTTGATGGTATATACCACAATGATGATTTTGTGATGATGTAGATATATATATGCATGTATAATATTGTTCTGTACGTAATTATTAAGTATATATATATATGTGTGTGTGTTAATTAATTTGTTATTAATTAGTTGTAGTATGTAGAATATATACTAAATGAATTGAGATTTTATATATGGCATGAAATTTCATTAATAATTAGCTAGCAGCGTTATAAATATATATATATATATATATTTTGTTATATTTTCAGGATATGGATAAGAGTTGGATTTCGCTTCCAAAATGGGACAAAAGATACGGTGCAGGAGTTATGAGTTTTATAGAATATGCGCTGGCTAATGCTAACGGGGATACAATTTTCTATTACCCGTGCACGAAATGTCAGTGTCGCAGCGATATGCATCGATTTCCCATTAACAAAGTATAGCAGCACCTGAGGAGTAACGGGTTTTGGGAGAAGTACAGATGTTGGTTATATCACGGTGAAACATCATCAGGGGGTCCGCATGATCATGGCCAATTTTCTGAGACGGGCAGTACTAGTACATCCAACGATCCAACAACGGCATTCATCAATGACATGTTTCCTTATGAGAGCGGTGTATGCGCTCAAGGACAGTATATGCCTGACCCGGTGCAGCCCTTCCCTAGAGCTGTGAACACTGCTGGTATTGAAAAGTACAACAAACTGTTTGCTTTCCAACAGACCCCTGTGTACCCTGGTTGTCAGAAGACCGTTCTTAAAAGTGTGATGGAAGTAATGAAGATTAAAGTTGAGACAAATCGACCGTGAAGGCTGTTGATGAGTATCTATAGTACACTGCTTCGATGCTGCCCAACGGTCATCATCTTCCTACCACTCATCGTAAGGTCCGATGTATCCTGAAAGATCTTGGGCTTTCCTACATCAAGATCCATGCATGCAGATATGACTGCGTTCTCTTTTGGGGTAAAGATCCAGAAGGGAATAACCTTGGTGGCCTTGACGCATGTCCGGTATGTCACACTGACAGATATAAGCTGACTCCTACAGGCAACAAGAAACCTGTAAAGGTACTTCGGTATTTCCCTTTGAGGGATAGGTTGGAGCGGTTGTACATGTCTTCACACACGGCCGAAGCTATGAGATGGCACGCTGATAGGGAATTGCATGACGAATATACCCTTATACACCCTTCTGACGGGGAGGCTTGGAAGCATATAGACAGGGAGTTTCCTCATTTTGCGTCAGAGGTCAGAAATGTGAGGCTCGGGCTCTCAACTGACGGGTTCAACCCTTTTGGCAACATGAGTCTTCAATACAGTATATGGCCGGTGATTTTGGTACCATACAACCTTCCCCCATGGATGTGCATGAAGAAGGAATACAATATGTTGAGTTTGTTGATTCCGGGGACCGGTTATCCGGGGAAGTGTCTCGATGTGTATTTGAGACCTTTGATTGAAGAGCTTAAATTTTTGTGGGACGTTGGTCATCCCACTTATGACAAGTACACGCACGAGATGTTCTAGATGCATGTCATGGTTGTTGGTACTATCAGTGATTTTCCTACCCGTGGGATGTTGTCGGGCAACGTTATTAGGGAATACAAGGCTTGTCCAGAGTGCCTTAGCGATGAGGGGAGCAGCAGTCATTGCAACAAGATATACAGATTGGGTCACTGTGCTTTCCTTCCATATGATCAAGAATGGCAGTTGGATGACAAGGCATTTGATGGGACCGTAGAACACGGTGTGCCTCCTAGAAGATGGACGGGGGAAGAAATTTTAGCAGTGCTTAATGAGTACGATTTTGGGCAACTCAGCAATCATCCCAACATTGTGGCGGCAATACCTGAAAGACCCAATAGGTACAAATTCTGGACACATAAGAGCATATTCTGGGAACTCCCATACTGGAGTAAGTTGTTGATCAGACACTACCTAGATGTGATGCACAAAGAAAAGAATGTGTGCTACAGTGTGGTGGGCACAGTGCTGAACTTGGAGGGGAAGACAAAAGACGGTCCTAAGGCACGCATTGATCTAAAAAAATGCGTACTAAGAAGAAATTTGTGGTTGAAAGAAGGGAAGAAAAAAAATCCCTCAAGCTCCTTTCTCCCTATGGGTAGCCCTATATTCGATGGTTATTTTGCGTAAAATTTTTATATGACTTGTTGTGTGTCATCGGTTTAAAACTATTTTCAGTTGGAGGTCCGGCCAAAATACGTAATTTAGACGGTCGAACGACATTTTCCGTGCGTTTAGGGGTTTGACTTACGAGATTGACCGTCTGGATCGAGCCCTTATTCTTTTCGGATCAAGTTGAATTTTTTCCCATACATATATTTTATCATGATGGTCAAATCTGACGGCCGGATTTGTGTTTCTCAAGTTTGATCATCACAATCACAACATGCCAAATGTATAAAGGTTTAGCCGACGAATTTCAAAGATTTAGCCGACGAATTTCAAAGGTTTAGCCGACGAGTTTCAAAGGTTTAGCCGACGAATTTCAAAGGTTTAGCCGATGAATTTATAAAGTTTAGCCAACGAATTTCAAAGTTTTAGCCGACGAGTTTAGAAGGTTTAGCCGATGAATTGGTGTATAGCCGACGAAATTTGTATCTTTAGCCAACGAACAAATTATTTCGTCGGCTAAAGATTTCGGGTTTACTGCGAAACCTAGCCGCCTCCCTCATTTCCGAAATTTTTTTCGTTCCTCCCTCCTCCCTCCTCCCTGCCTCCCTGCCCTCCGCCTTCCTCCCTGCCTCCCGCCCTCCTCCCTGGCCTCCACCCTCCTCCCTGCCCGCCGCCTCCTCCCTCCTCCCTCCCTCTCCCGTCGCCCCCTCCTCCCTCCCTCCTCCCTGCCTCCCAGCCCTCCGCCCTCCGCCCTCCTCCCTGCCTCCATCCCTCCCTCCCTCCTCCCTCTGATCTCCCCCGTCTCCGCCTCCTCCGGTCTCCTCCCTCCTCCCCCGATCTCCCGGTCTCCAAGGTTTAATTTGTGTTAATTTAATTTATGTTAATTTATTTTTTGTTAATTTAATTTGTGTTAATTTAATTTGTGTTAATTTAATTTATGTTACTTTAATTTGTGTTAATTAAATTTGTGTTAATTAAATTTTTGTTAATTTAATTTGTGTTAATTTAATTATGTGTTAATTTAATTATGTGTTAATTTAATTATGTTAGTTTATGTGTTTATTTTTGAATATATGTGTTAATTTATTTTTGATTTCGAATTTAGTTTTATGATATGTTAGTTAATTTATGATGATGTTGATATATATAATATTGTTATGTAATTATTAATTAAGTATATCTATATATATATTTGTATAAAGTTATTTTTGATTTCGAATTTACTTTTATGCTATGTTAATTAAGTATATCTAAATATATTGTTATTTAATTATTAATTATGTATATCTATTTATTGAATAAGTATAATTTTAAACATGTATAATTTTTTATACAATAAAGACAAAATAATCTAAAGCCTTAGATTAATATTTTAAATAGGATGAGCGGCTTTTTTCGATCAAAGAAGAGTTCGAACGGCCAAAGGTCCGAATCGTCTGAGGGAACCTCTAGCAACCCTCAAATGACGTTTCAGGGCCAGATGACAGCCAGGCGTGCGAGTCTTCTGGAGACGGCGCCGGAGGTGCCATTTTCATCGAGGCAGGCGGCCGTCCCTCGTTCCTCGAGGCCCTTGTGGCTTCAGACCCAAACGGAGGTGTCTGCACCCCGTATGCCTGAGATACACCGGGCGCCCACTCCGGGTCCTACTTCTTCGGATAGTGGGTCATCTGGGGTACAGATGTCGCCGCCTCATCTGTTCCTTCTGCGGATGATACCGGCGTTACCTGTAGTCGATGGCTCAAGGACGCCGATTTATCCATTGCCCCAGCCAGTGGCTCCATCAGTGGCATACCGGTTCGTGCCTTTTGATATGCCTCTTATTTATGCGAGGGTATCATCATCGGCGACAGAGCCGGAATCCGTCGCGAGCTCCTCAGGTAATCAGTGATGCATGATTATTTTTAAAGGGTCATATATATTTTAATAATCAATTTGGCCGAATCATGTGATAGGCACAAAGAAGAAGAGAGGCCCCGTCACAGGGAAGGCCCTCGAGAAAATGGTGGGTACCGTGGGGAGGATCGTCATCGATACTGACGGGGATGGCCACGTAGTATCGGGCGGGAAGTCGAGGACGTACTCCGGCCGCGTGGGAGCTCTCATTAGGGATAGAGTCCCTATGTTGTGGTCCGACTGGGGCGAGGTCCCGCAGGAGGTTAAGGACATGGTCCACAATGCGATGTCGGTGAGTTTACAAAATAATATTATGTATTAAATTGTTGATTTCTCGAAAAGCTAAACTAATAAACGGTTAAATACAGGTGTGGTTTGAGGTTCCCGAGCACCTGAGGGACAACTGGGCCGACGTTGTGCATGGGGGAAGGTACGTTGGGAAGTTAATGAAAAAAAAAATTGTATGTGATATTAATAATATTTCTAATATTTTTGTTGTATCTGTAGGTACAAGGAGTGGAAGAACGAGATGCGGACCCATTGGACTACGCACGGGAACGCACGTTCTGGTACCCCTGCTGAGTTGCAGTACAGGGAGTACGAGTGGCGTTGGCTTCTTACATCAGAATTCAACAACCAAATAAATTAGTTAGTTAATTTAAAATTAAGTACGTGCGTTTTAAAATATTTTACTAATAGTTTACTTTTTTCTTTGAAGGCGGTTTCCCGGGTGAGCGCTCAGAATCGGCAACGCAACACAAGGAACCATCATGCCGGTTCTAGACCGTTCGCTGTCTTCATGGACGAGGAGGCCAGGAAACATCCAGAAGTCAACCCGTACGTCTATACGTACGAGAGGGCATATCCTAACTTCTAGGAGGATATTGTAAGTCACCTTACGTTTTTAAATTTTTAAATTTATGTAAAAATTTTAATTAATAATTTTTTTCCTATCCATATAGGCGAGGGTGAGGGAGGCTAATGACGAGGTCATGAGTGTCGTAGTGAGGGAGACATGGCCGGACACGCATGAGGAAGAGATGTCCGAAGCCATGTCCCAGATCGACACTTCGGATCCGACGATTGGGGCAAGGATCATGGGCACAGCCTTCCCACCGAGAGCAAACAATTTCTATTGCCGGGGTCTAGGAAAGAGAGGCGAGGGGGTCCTGAAGACCACTCCAGGATTTCAACGAAAGGCAGCCTCGACCAGCAGCAGGACCACGTCCACAATCAACAGGACGACTCAGTTAGAGTCGGAAGTTCAGAGACTACGAGAACAGCAAGCTGCTCAGGCTGCCTCGCAGGCAGCCTATATTGCCTCGCAGGCAGCCTATATTGCCTCGCATGCAGCCTTTAATGCCGCGCAGGCAGCCTATGTTGCCGAGATACATGCCATCCAGCAGGCCCAGCAGCAGCAGATGTTCCAGTACTTGCAGGAGTTTACAGCTGCCCAGATTCACGGACTTCCGCCTCCGCCCATGCTGCTACCCCAGCCGCCGCAACCTCCGCAGCAGCCCCCAGAAGAGGATATTAATTTAGACGATATAGAATTTATGTAGTTGATATATACTTTTATGTGTTTGATACTTTTATGTAATTGATACTTTTATGTAGTTAATATATACTTTTATGTGTTTGTTGTTGGTTATATGGAATTGTTTTGGTGTATTTTGCAGCTTGCTTGGAATGGTATTTCAGAAATTTTGGGGTTTTTTTTTTACTGGAATGGACTTATAGCAGACGAAAAAAGCCTTAATTCGTCGGCTAAAGTTTTTTTTTAAGATAAGTTTTAGCCGACGAATTAAAGCATATTTCGTCGGCTAAATCCCTATAAAGCCGACGAAATATACTATATTTTGTCGGCCATAGGTGTTTTATATTTTTTTATTACAACCTTTAGCCGACGAATATTTTAAATTATTCGTCGGCTAAAGTTTGGCAGATAACCGACGACACAAAATGTCGTCGGCTAAGGTATGGACTATAGCCGACAAAAAATTTGTCGGCTAAAGTACATACTTTAGCCGACGAAATAATGTCGTCGGCTAAAGTCTGGACTATAGCAGACGACATTATTTCGTCGGCTATAGTCCATACCCTAGCCAACGAAATAATGTCGTCGGCTAAAGTCTAGACTATAGCAGACGACATTATTTCGTCGGCTATAGTCCATACTTTAGCCGACGAAATTTTTTGTGTCGTCGGCTAAAGCCATCACAGACGACCGTTTCCCGACGACACTATAGCTGACGAAGGTTCGTCGGCTAAGAGCTTCGCCGACGAATTTTTTTAACAGGCCGACATAAATCTTTGGTCGGCTAAAGTACTTGTCCTGGTAGTGCCCTTATGCTCAATCTTTTCTTGAGCTGCACATTTCCTAAACTTCTCTAGCCTTGCCGGTGATGACCTAATATACTTACACAATTCCTAATTCCATTAATAGAAGTGCCTAGCTCATCCATTCCATCCCTCACAATAAGGTTCAGAATATGGCAGCAACATCGCAAGTGCATAAAACTACCCATAACACCAACTGATTCCAATTTCCTATCTTCTCCTTCATATAATCTAGAGCCACCTGGTTTGGACTTGCATTATCCACAACAATTGTAAAAACCCTATCAATCCCCCACTTGATCAAACATGATTCAACAAGAATTCCTATTGTCTTACCCTTGTGATTTGGAATCACACAGAAGTTCAAAATTCTTTTGTGCAACATACATTGAGCATCTATAAAATGAGCAGTCAACACCATATAATTGATGTTTTGGATATTTGTCCAAGTATCCGTAGTAAGTGAAACCATCTGCTGATTTGTAACTAAATACCTCCTTAGAGTCTCCTTCTCAGCCTTATAAAGCGTTAAAATATCCCTAGCTACTGTTCTCCTAGAGATATTCTTAAACTCAGGCTGAGTCACCCTTATGAACTCTCACGAACCACCATTCTCTCACAAGCTAGCTTAGAAGTCTTATTCTCAAGGGCAATAGCAACTAAATTACCTCCCTTCTCAGTCGGTTCAAAAGAAAGTTGTCTCTGCCTCTTGCTCCCGACATAAACAGGCGACTTCCAGCATTGCAAAGTCACATGAGCCTTCATCGTAGATGTACCATTGCTTCTAGAGTCGCTGGCATAAGTCTGAGGACAGTACTTACACTTTGCACGACCTGGCTTGCTCATACTCCCATCTACATTCTTCATCTTGACAAAATGATCCCACACCATTGAGCTATTCTTCCACTTGTTTAAACAACCTTCTTCTTCCGGAATAAGAAGAAGAGGTGGAAACGGTGGAACCGGTGGAGTAGCTACCACCGGTGGAGGAGCTATGTCACACCCCGAATTTTGGATAAATAAAAAATTCCAAATTCAAGGCATGATAACTAAAAGAAAAACAAACTTTACAACTCTTTAGTTTTACAACTTTTGAAAGAATAATTTGAACCAAATAAAACCTCCCTCAAACTCACTACAAACTAGAAAGTAAACAAATGAACTATGTCTATCTGCCGCAGCCTCAACTCTGCTAAACCTGACCTGCAAAAACAACCTCTACACCATGGAATGGTGCACCGGGTTGTAAACAACAAACCCGGTAAGCTTTAAAAGCTCGTATGAGTAAATCTCTAACAACATACTCAACCCAACAACACATAAGGTAAACTCCAAGAGTTCATGCATTAAAAACAAATTCAGAAAAACACTTACAAACAAGAGAAAACGAAAGGAGAAATTAAGAAAAACACAACAATTCACAATCACTCAAATTCCATTAAAATCACACAATTAAAATTAGAGAATCTCCTGCGGACAAGCATAGTTCAGGAGATACTCGAAAACAAGGAAATTAAATGACATCATATAAAATTATCACACAAACATTTCTCTACTCTTACTTATGGGTTCGCCAATGCAAAGTCATCCCCCATAAGTAACTAGACAAACACGTACTCATGGGTTCGTCAACACTTAGTCATCCCCCATGAAGTACCGACAGACTAGAGCTCTAAAACTGACCGTAACCAATCACCCGGCCAAGGCTTGGTTCCCGGTCCACCACGAAGGCTCCTATTCTAATACTCAAAACCACCACACAGGCACACAACCACAACTAATGCAAACATTCGCCACTGAGACAACAATTTCACAACGAATGCACTCACTCACCACTAAGGCACACAAATTCACAACTAATGCAACATTCACCACTAAAGCATACATTCCAATACTCTCACAACATAACACTTATCAATTCACAAAATAATAATACAATTATAACCGTAACCTACCACCCGATTAAAGGCTAGGAACCCGGTAAGCTTTAAACAACAATTCTACATCACGCTATCACATTATCATAACGTGTCTTCCACACATAAACACGTGGTTATAAATATTTATACCAAGAATAATTCTACCAACTCTAATTATTACTCATGATCGGAAGTCCTTTTGAAAGATTATTTTATTAACAGAAAACTTGTTTTCACTTACCATGAGTCGTTGACGATCAAACTCATTTATATTTAAAAACAAATCATTTTCTTTCAAGGACAACTTCACAATCGGCAATAATTATCATTAACACCAACAAAATCATCATCAAAATCATCATCATCAAGACCACCATCACATTCATCATCATAAAATCACATAATAATTATCATCATATCATCAACATTTCCATCAACATCATCATAAATCTCATCATCATAATCATCATCATAACAATTATCATCATCAAAATAATTAGGCCACAAAGTGGACCTTAGTGAGATTTTACTCACCTGAGAAATCCCGCTGCGTCTTCAACAAAACACCAGAAACAATCACAATCTCACTTCACTAGTCACCTAAAATTACACAAATAATTAACCACTTCAATAAACGAACAATCATCCTTAAACAAGTCTAAATCCGCGATTTGCCCAAAAAGGGCAACCTTCCTCCGAGACCTCCCAAGGTCATAGGAACCCTCAAACAACCTATTGAAAAAGGTTAACAAGATTTTCAAAGCTCGAACCCACGGTTTAACAACCTCTCACGATTCTCAACTTAGTCTTAAACCTAGGATGCAAAACTTGATCAAACATAACCTCATGACATGTCAATGTGCTCGTATCGACAAGCACAAGCTAACAGTTACTCCTAACCTCCCAACCCCTGCCGAACGCACCGCCACGCGCCACCACAGCAGGCGGCGAGTGGGCCCCAAGCGCCTCCCCAAAACGTCCGAAAACGGACAAACTTCCAACAGCAAAAGTGTAGCTCAGAGCAAGGAGAGCAACTTTCATACCTGAGGTCGGAACCAAAACGGTCGGGAAGTCGCCGGAAACTCGCCGGGAATGCTTATAATCCACCCCGCCGCTCTCCGTCGTGAATCGAGCTTCAACACCACCTGGGATCGAACAAGGGCGTCCCACACTTCTTATCCCGACCGGTTTCAGCCTCGTTGCCGCCGCCGGAGGTCTGAAACCCGACCGGGTTTCTAACCCAAGCTTCCGAGCTTCGGGTCACCGATTTGGGGCTGAAGCGGCGCAAGTCACCACCACAGGGAAGCTCGGACGGAGGAGAGGAAGAGAACCCGACCGGTGCCGTCGTCTGGGTCGGCCGGAGTTGGCCGGAAAAGTCGGGTCGGGTCGGCGGGTCCGGGTCGGGTCAGCTGGGAAACTCGGGCAGTGAAGGCGTCGCGAGAGAGAAGAAAGAAGGGAGAGAATGATGCGGGAAAAACTGAGGGAAACTTATAACTTTTCATAGTTATACTAAAAATTCCCAAACACTACGAACTTCTGCTGACCATAACTTTCGCATACGAAGTCCGTTTTACGCGTGCCACATGTCTACGAACTCGTATCGTCGTGCTCTACAACTTTCGTGAAGGAAGTTTCCCGAGAAACCCAACCAATTAAAAAGTCAACTCTTAACCCTTCAAAACCATAAAACCGTTTTCGGGTAAAAACGCGTCCGAACACTTCCGCTCTTTCTTCGAACCTCCAAAACACACTAACTTCTAACTCAAAAACTCCCAAATAATATTAGAAACTAATATCAAATTTTCGGGGTATTACAAGCTACCAGTGGAGGTGGAGGACTCGGTGAAGGGGTGGTTTGACTGGTTTCGATGCTTTCAGAAGGTGAGGACGAGGGCGTGAAGGAAGACATACCATTCAGTGAGTGCCCTTCCATAATCTGCAAAACACAAAAACCCCAAATCAATTTCCAAACCCTAATTCAATTTGAACGAAACTGGAAACTCTAATTCATCTTTCAAAGAGAGAATAAGAGAAGATTAAGAAGACAATGAGAAAGGTAGAGAGTAGAGACCGTAGAGTAAGGGGAGAAGAAAAGTCAAGAAAGAGATGTGGCTAGGGTTAAAACTTAAAACTCTAACTTTCAGTCTTTCCCTTTATATATATAGTATATATACACCACACCTACATATGGTTTGAAACCGGGCGGTTTTGTATCCGGAACTGCAACTGCACCGGATCAAACGGGGTCGGTGCGGTGTGTGAGCAAAACGACGTCGTTTTGCCTGAATTCGGTTAACCGCACCTAATATTTCGGTGTGGTGCGGGTGGTGACTACATTTCAGACTCAATATGCCCAGGCCTAAAATCATTCATGGGCGCTTGTTATACGTGTGTTTCTCAAACTCTTTAGCATGCCACCACCTTTTCAATTCCTAGTTAGCTTGGTTTACTCTTTTCCTTGAATCTTATTGTAAATGTCTAATAATCCAAAATCTAAAGACTTTTTTCCTATTAACAAAAACATATTCTAAAATTCTCAGCAACTCTAACCATGAAGTCAAATCCACGGTGGAGGCTCTAACGACAACAATTAATTGACAACTTTGAATCAACTCCAACAGAACTGTCAATTCCACGTGGATGACAATTTTGATTCATCGGGTCAAATTTGACCCAAGCTGAGCTTGTAGTCATTTAATTTTTTATGATTTCTTTCTCTTCTCTCCTCTCCTCTTTCGTTCTCGTCTCTCTATTTCTTTCCTACACAAAACCAAAATAAAGACTTGTTGATATGCAATTTTGATATAGAAAAAGCAATAGCATCAATACCCACACAACCATATTGTTATTTAAAGAAAGTAGATCGGGTTTGAGGGAAGAAGAGGACTGCTGGTAAAATGATCAAAATCGTCGTCAGTGAATGAGGAGATAATTGCAAATTTAGTTGATCAAACATACCTACACCCAGTAAGAAGATTCATTCTTTGGTCGCGTCTCGAGCTTCTTGATGACCTTGTCTATGGAGGATCAGAGGAACTTGCAGGACGAGATAAACTAGAAAAACTGAAAGAAAGACGGTGATTGAGAAGAGAAGAAAATGTGTGAGAGGAGGAGATTTTTTCGACTAATGTGAGAGAGGAGGGGAAAAGGATAAGAGTTAAGTGGGGTGTTTTAATAAAATGATTTATAAAATATTATTAAATTATTATTTTTTTGATTGGTTAATTGGAGTTAAAATCTTGCAAAAAATCAAATATGTCAGCAGTCAAATTTGAAATTGGACAAAAAGTTTTAACTCTTGGAGATACTTTTAGAGGTCTATTCCTACTAACAAATTTTTTAACTTTTTGTGTTTCTTTTCCTGACCAGATTACCTTTTTTAGATCTCTTCTCTCTCTCTCTCATGGTTTCAGATCCGGTTTATGACTGGAGCTTCCAACTGTCGTCGACAAGTTGAACTTGATTCCACAACGTGTCTCCGATCAATCTCGTCCATTCCGGAGACAATCCTCTAACCAGCTTCGATTCAGAGCAGCAAATCTGGCCGATATTGCATATGTTGTAGGAGAGAGGATCATAGACGCCTCTTCGGAAAAGAACGATGCAGGAGTCACTGTAATTGGAGCCGACAATGGTGGTGGATATGAAGCCGTCGCTTTGATGAATGGCTTGGTTCCCTGCCTGGACCTCTTCGTTCATTTGTCGAGAGCTTTTTGATGCAAGTCCTAAAAAAATCTGAATTTGTTAGACCTTTCTGAATATATCTATAAAAAATATTCATGAACTACGTACCATTCAATGTTTGATGTTTGAAAGGAGTATTGCTTATCTTTTGGGTTTGAGTCATGTCTTTCTCCATTATATATATATATATATATATATATATATATATATATATATATATATATATACAGGGCCTTTCCAATGAGGGATCCCTATTTTAAGCCATTTATAGGGATAGAGCATTACACCAACTTCCCGATTATAATTTTACATCTCCACCGTTCATATCTTAGGTCTATATGAGTAGATCACCTCTACAAAATTTCATATGATTTGGTGATCGTTAAGGCTTTCAAAAGTTCAATTTAGTTTTAATGACCTTCAACGGTTTTAGTTTGACATAAGCTGGACCGTTCAAAATCATTAAAACTAAATCAAAGTTTTGAAAGTCTTAACAATCACCAAATCATATGAAATTTTGTAGAGGTGATCTACTCATATAGACCTAAGATATGAACGGTGGAGATGTAAAAATTCAATTGGGAAGTGGTGTAATGCCCTATCCCTAGAAAGTGGCCAAAAATAGGGATCCCTCAATGGAAGGGGGCTGTATATATATATAATTGTATATATACATAATCGATGCTCCCTCGAGGCTGTTTTGTCTTAGACATGAAGGCATGGCTTACCAATTTATCAATTATATGGTTTAGCATGAATCAAACAAATTGACGGTTAATCATGAAACTGTTAACTTTCACCAAAATTGTCTATTTGTTTAATGTATGCAATCGGTTGAGCATACGAATTTTGTTTACATTGATTTTTTTTGCAAAGATGATCTTTATTGGTTAATCTAACTTTTGAACGATTATAATTTGGGTTCTTATGATTTATATTGGCAAAAATATGTAAATTAATAAGAGAGAGTCCGAGCGCACACATACATATTAGTCCAGACGCAAGTATTTTCCCATTCAATAATTTATGATAAAAAGTTGGTAAAAAAGTTGTCTTCACCAAACCGACCATAGAGTAAATCAACAACGGCTCTAGAACGAACATGTGCCACCATTGTACAACCGCCCGTCTGCAAACCAGCGATGTTACCTGCCATTCCCACAACCCAAGTCGTCAATGACCAATCAGAACATACCACAAAACCAAACCCCTCAGCCTAGCCACCATCTTTGCAGGCCGCACCTCGGATCGCTACCGAAAACTCAAAGCCTCCAAGTCATTGTCATTGCCTCAAACCATCACCACCATCTTGGGTTTCAGCCAACCTTGCTACTCCTCAAACAACCAAGGGAATGCTCCTTTGCACTGCAACCAAAAATTGGAAATGAAAGAAGGGATGAGCCGCAACACATCCCATGCATGAACCCAGCCTCGACTGACTTCACAAATCTCATCGCCACCAACAACCTAACTCACACCGCCGTCGCCAGCCCATCACCGGCTGTCAGAAGCGATGAGAGCTATGATTGTGACGAAGAAAAGGAGAGAGAGAGAGAGAGAGAGAGAGAGAGAAGAGATAAGTCATATAGAGTTTTATCGTTATTCCTAGTATAATTACGTAGTCTAGTGACAAAAATGTGATGGGTTAGGGTTTAACTGTACACCACACCATCGCCATCGGGACAACCTAGCATGGTTTATGGTAGATTGCATGTGTTTTCTAGGTTTGTTTTCGAGGTAATTTGGTCGATTTCAGTAAGTTTGATATATGAAATTCTAGTAGTAAATCCAACATATTCACTAAGACAACTAGTAACCGATTGCATTCTAATTCCATAACTCACTAACTTAGTGGCTTTGAACAGTTGTAATCCCTCATAAACCTCAATAGAGATGTTGCGCTTGAGTCTTGACCATTTGACCAAGTAACCTACATGAATCATATCTTCTCAAAGAAGCAGAGCTATGTCTACAATGACAATAACAATCACTTAGGTACGATACTCTATTTTTCTCATTATTTATAGTTGGCCTTCTATACTTGGGAGTTGGTAGAATTATTGTAATACCCTAGATTTTATATTATTTTTCTTGTATTATTCTCATAATTAATGAAGAATTATTTATAGAAATTCTTTAGTTTGTGCGAAGTTGAAGTTTCGGGAGTAATTTTTAAGGTACTTTGACTTTTAAGAGGCCAAAAGTTGACTTTATTTTATGTAAGTTATCTTCGAAAACTTCATTCTTGAAAGTTGTAGAGTTTTTCAATATGAGTTCGTAGACATGTGGCACGCATGAAACGGATGTCGTATGGAAAAGTTATGATCAGAGGAAGTTAGTTTCCGGGTTTGGAAACTGTATAAGTAGAAAAATGTGGAGGAGTTATTTTTGGAAACCTAAAAATCAGTTTCTCTTTCTCTCTCCTCCCTCTCCTGACCTCTTCCCGCTCTCCCATCTTCTCAGGCCGATTTTTCTCTCATCCGGCCACCAAACCGGACGCCACCGGTCATGTTCGGTCCACACAGACCTCCTCTCCATTTCTAGAGTAGTCTCGCTCGCCGTCGCGCTGCCTGGAAGCCGCCACGTAGCGGAGGAGCTGCTGCAGTATCGCTGGAAAACCGGTGATTTCAGTGGCGTTTCCGGTGAGAGTTAGGTGAGTCTTGCTCCTCTCCTTTCTCTAGTGATGTTTATACGTCTTTGGTGACCTGAAAACCAAGTTTGGGCCCTGGTTTTGCAGATTTTGGAGGGAGAAAGAGCGACCGGAAACTCCCTTTTCCAGCCACCATAGCTGGAGCTATTAGTATCATTTGGAAGCTATCCCTTCCAACAGCAAACCCCTAAAAGGATACATCCTAACACAAACTAGGTAAGGAGAATCGAATGTTTGAATTTCTAGGATTCTTTATTGTGTTTTTGTTTGATTGACTTGTTTAAGCTTGAAATTAGACTTAGTGATAGTTATGAAAGTTGTTTGGGATGTTGAGAGGAAGATGCTGTTAAAATTTGGTAGCCATGTTGAGAGGAAGATGCTGTCAAGATTTATGGATTTGAGCTTGGATTATTTATTTGATATTTGAGTTTGGATATTTTTATAAATTCCGGATTTCAATATGATGGTTTTATTGGTGGACTTTGAGATTAATAATTGATTACCGAAAATGAGATTTTCGGTAGTCCTATATCATAATTTAATTGTTTATTTGAGGCATAAATATTTTGACTTGGAGAATATTTTAGCGATTATTTTCGAGTGAAGATTTTATTATTTATGATTTATATTTGACATTGAAATCTCGCTTATATTTATAAATTTGAGAATATTTTGACTTGTGAGACATGTCATTGAGTTTTAATATAATTTCTTATGATGATTTTCAAGTACGGTTGGGAACTGTACCATTCGTATGATTTTGGGGAAGTTTAATGGATTTAAGTGGTTTCATATGTTTTTTAGTCATCATAATATATGGTCGCTTATACTGATTACTGCTAGCTAACTATTATTAGGGCTACTCACCATAGGTGAGTAGGGCACTTAGCGTGTGACGCTATTATAGCCTGGGAGGCAACCGATCGGTATTTATATTTATTTGTTAGCTAGCCATTATTAGCGGCTACTCACTATATGTGAGTAGAGCGCTTAGTGTGGGCCGCTATTATAACCTGGGAGGCACCGACCTGAATCTGGGAGGCTCCTTTTTACATGGTGGTAACTCTTTCTCTTATTTTATTCTTCTCAAATATATATTTGATTAACCAGCGGGGCTGGTTTATCTCTTTTTTCTAGATTTCTTTATTTGATTAACCAGCGGGGCTGGTTTGTCAATTCTTATGGACTTATGGATTTAAGTTATATGATTTATAAAAAAAAATTGCGTGCAGCTAAGTTTTTAAAGCTGAAATGTAAGAAAGTTTTTAAATTGAGTATTTGTTTAATTATTTAAATTATTTTGTCCACTCACTCTAACGTTTTTAAATTACTTTTCCCTGAGCCCTTTGGTTTTAAATGTCCAGTGTGCAGGCTAAGTTTAAATGAGGTCGAGCGTACATGAAGTGGAGGCATAGTCAGAGGCTGCTTCTGCTCATTCTTTATTCATTGTTTTTTGTTCATCCTTAGATATGCTCTGAAAGTTCAGTAGTAATTTATTAATTGTCTGTTGTTGGTTGTGGAATTATTTTAGATGAGAAATTGTTATATTGAGAGATGTGATGAACTTGGGGAGCAGGAAGGCTCCAAGAGTTGAGGATGGATGATTGATAATAGAAGTGTTTATTAAGAGTTTTTTTTGCAGGCAAGGGTTGTCTATTTTCAAGGTAGATTATGCCGAATTTTCAGTAAATTTTCCTTGGAGGTGGACCCTGCAGGACTTACCTTGGGTTTCAGGGTGAAATTCGGGGTGGGTCATGACATGATTGGTGTTGAAAGCTTAGTCTCGTTGTCCCTGACCTCCATGTGATTTCAATTTCAAGAGAGGAGCTTCGATGAGAGAGATTTGAATAAGGGAAGCTTTTCTAGGTTCGCCGGCGAGTTTATGAATCCGGCCACAGTGGTGGACATGAATGATGGTGGTAGCTTCACCTCAACCTGGAGATCATCTTTATGCTACTGGTTTTCGAAGAGAAGCCTTGAGGAGGGAGAATCGAGCATAGGAAGGTCTCTGCATTTTCCGGCGAGTTTCCATTTTCCGGCGACCTCTGATTTCGATTCAGGTATCAAAGCTAGTCCATTTGTCGAGCTCTACCTGTTTATATGCTTGAAATTGAGTTGGGTGATGTTTGGAAGAAAATGAGATTTTGATAGGGAGTGTGACCGCTGTGAGTGTCGTCGTGCATGGCGGTGGCGTAAGTTGTTCTTATAGTTTCTGGCTTCTGTTAATACATTGATTGTGGAGGAGTGTTTGAGATGTATTGGAATTGCAGGAAATTGCGAGTTGGAAGGAGTTGGGATTTTGGGCAGTGTGTGTGTAGCTACTGTTTATGGGGGTGGTGGTGGTTTGCTATTGTTTGGTTAATTATAGTCATGAACCCTATAGCATGATGTTGACTTCTTGATCGATGTTCTTGAATTACAGAAATTAGTGTGTGCGGGAGAGATTGAAGATATGTTAATTGTTTGGTATTTGAGAGCAGTGTCTGTTCTAAGTAACATGTTTCAAATGTAGTACTTGTAAGTAGAAGGCATGCTTACTTATAGATGTGAGGTGTTTAGATTTGAAGGGTGGAAAATCTGAACATAAAGCAAGAAGGTCTTTTTGATGTTTAAAGTGAAAGAAGAGTAATATGTATGTTGCTATTAGTACGGGTTTATTATAGAGAGTGGTGAGTTCATTATAGTGATGAAAACATGATTGCCGAATTGGAGTTAAGTGGGAAGGGAGTATTCGGTGTCCACAATGGCGGTGGTAGTGATTATACTTACATTTGGATTTAGTATAATGTTAAGGGAAGTTGATGAGTGGTGATTATGGGTGTTCAGAGTAGATTTGGAGTCAAATTGGTACTTGGAGCCCAATTTGGATATGACGAAGGCATTGAGCGTAAAGGCTAATAAGAATGTGGAAATTAAGTGATACAAGTACATTGATTCAAAGATCATTGGAGAAGGTGAGAGAAATTGCGGATTAAGGATTCATGGTGTCTTTAGTAGTTTTGAGGACATGATCATATTGATTTTAAGTGTTCAACGACTTTCTCAGAACAAGGATCTGGTAGAAGGAATTCAATGTACGCTTGCAATGCCAAAAGCAGAAGGATAAAGATTTCAGAAAGCAAGTGGTTGTGTTACTAATTTTAGCTAGTGTCGGAAGTAGCGGTCGGATTCCAGATAGGGTCTTTCTCGGAAACCTTTCTTAAATTGATAATTAGATTATAATTGAAATGGTTGCTTTGTGTGTCATTGAGTGATTAACTCTTGGATGTTATTGTTTTTCTTAAAAGCATGTGTAATCATCGAGTTATCTGATTGATGTTATCACTTTCCATAAAAGCATATGTTCAATATTATACTGTGAGTATTGATATTTGATTGCATACATAATGCATTGTGAGGAATTGTGAGAGGTGAAAATGGTGATTCTGGAGAGGAGAATGAGATCGATAGAACATATACATTTTGTGTAGTTGAGTTTCCTCATGGGTTATACTTAGGATCTATGATTAGCCCACATGTGCACAAATTCAAAGAATGTATGCCCATTTGATGGCGGACATCGAAAAAACGATCTTATTGGGTTACAGATCGGGAGACTAACAAGATGACTAACAAAAGAGATACAAGTGGTAAGTTATTACTGATTGTTAGATCATAAATTCGAGACATTTAAGTCGCCCCAGTTGGTAAAATACACGGTATGAACATGTAGGCTCACGTGTCTTTAATGTATGGACTGATTGCTAGTTTATTAGCATACATGCATCGATCATTATTGTTATTTATGTAACATATTGCTTGATGTTTGATAACTTGATTGCGACATAGTTAAGATTAACCTAAAGAGATTTGGCCCTACTGAGAGTAAGCTCACCCCTATAGATTCTTGTTCAGGTACATACGAGGACACATATTTCTAGAAGAGTAACATTAATGTTTAGCTGACGTGTTCGAGATTTTAGAAGAGTTACGAAAGATTAGAAGTGAGATAGATCGCAAGGCCTGCCTGTTTTGTCTTTGTAATTGTTTTTGTTATTGTAAAAGTTTTATTTTCTACTATTTTGAGAAAAGTATTTGAAATTGTTCTATTTTCTTTTACTTTTCGCGCTCACGCCTTAGATTCAGTGTTAGGTGCTTGGAAACTACCGACGCCGGGTCCGGGGTGTGACACAATCCTTTCTTTCTTTCTTTTTTTTTAGGGAAAATGAGATAATTTCATGAGAAATTTTATTCACACATTGCAAAGCACTAGATACACACATCCTACTTAATACACAACCTATTAATTTTTTTTATCTTAACGTTTTACTGAAAGCACATCCCCAAACTTCCTAAATTATCCATTCATAATACACCATACATTTTTACAATTTTACTGGATACACATTTTATTTTTTTTATAACAAAATCAAAAACCACAATAAGAACAATAAGTTCTTACTGTTGAAGGAGAACATATAACGAGAATAACGGTCTACTCATTTATTGATAGAAATGTCTATTTATAGGCATTACATAGAGTCTCCCGAAGGGCCTAGAACATCTATCAATACTGTAATCTATTCTAATAAGGAAACAATTAGGTCAAGACACATAACATAAGGACAGAAAAATATTTTCCTTAAACACTCCCCCTTCTGTCGCATGCCTAATAGGACATAGTGCATTGCCAAGTAAAACAAAAACCTCGTGGGCAAAACAAAAGACTTGGACGAAGGGTAAAAGAGCACAATGCACCAACTACAATTGAAGATAACATGTGATGTAGACTCCCCCTGATGTCTACATAACGACTCCCCCTGATTGGTAACTCAATCTTGGAGTTCAGATAAACAACGCATGCCAATGCTCTTCACATGTTTCTCAAATGTAGATTTAGGTAGAGACTTGGTAAACAAATCTGCTACATTATCCTCATAACGCACCTGGTTCACATGGATATTCAAAAACTATTGCTGCTGCTGATTGTAAAAGAATTTTGGCGAGATATGTTTAGTGTTATCACCCTTAATATAACCTAACTTCATTTGTTCAATGCAAGCCGCATTATCCTCATAGATGCAAGTTGGTTCAGCCATAGTAGATGGTACTCCACTAGACTCTCGAATATGAGACACTACATACCGAAGCCAAACACATTCTTTAACTGCTTCATGTAGTGCAATAATCTCAGCATGATTTGCTTGGTTGATCTCCAAGATATTGCCGTATTCCCAATTGTGAACACATATCCAGTTTGGAAACGTCATTTATGTGGGTCAGAGAGATACCCAGCATCAGCAAATCCAACTAACACATTATTTGGTGTTTCAGGATAGGGGACTAGTCTACCATGCGCATGAACCGCGACTATGGTAGCGTCGGACCTAGTCTCTTGGTGGAAGGCCGAGAGCTGTGATCCACCGATCCCAGACAGGATCTTTTGCTCTCTTGTTTCACTGTAGGGAAAGAACAGGCCTAAGTCAATGGAACATTTCAAATACCTGAATATGTGTTTAACACCATTCCAATGACGATGCGTTGGCGCAGAGCTAAATCTAGCTAACAAGTTCACAGAGAATGTAATGTCTGGTCGAGTGCACTGAGCCAAATATAACAGAGCTCCAATCGCACTAAGATATGGAGTTTCAGCTCCCAAGATCTCTTCATCGTCATCTTTTGGACGGAACATATCCTTTTTAATATCCAGACTTCGGGTAATCATGGGAGTGCCAAGAGGATGTGCTTTGTCCATATTGAATCGCCTGAGCATCTTTTGGATATAAGCCAACTGGTGTATTAAGATTCCAGTCCCTCGATGCTCTAGTTCAATGCCTAGGCAAAATCGAGTCTTCCCAAGATCTTTCATCTCAAACTCGGATTTCAAGTAGCTAACCGTCTCATTGATTTCATTGGGATTTCCGATGATATTCATATCGTCAATATAGACTGCTACAATTGCAAATCCGGAACTTGTTCTTTTTATGAACACGCATGGGCACAAATCATCGTTCTTGTATCCCTTCCCAATCAAGTAATCACTTAGACGAGTATACCACATTCATTCGGATTGTTTTAATCCATATAGTGAACGCCTCAATCTGATGGCATAAGCACTTCGTAGTTTAGAGTCACTTGAATTGGGCAATGAAAGGCCGTCAAGCACTTTCATATATATATATATATATATATATATATATATATATATCTCTGTATCAAGATCCCCATAGAGATATGCGGTAACCACATCCATAAGCTGCATATTTAGTTTTTCGGACACTACTAAATTGACCAAGTAGCGGAAAGTAATGACGTCCATAACAGGAGAATACGTCTCCTCATAATCAATACCAGGGTGTTGCAAGAATCCTTGCGCCACAAGTCTAGCTTTATATCGCATGATTTCATTCTTCTTATTATGCTTCTGAACAAAGACCCATTTATGTCCAACAGGCTTAACATTTGGTGGGCATGACACAACCGGACCAAAAACTTGCCTTTTCGATAGGGAGTCTAACTCTGCCTGGATTACATCTTTCCATTTCAGCCAATCTACTCTACGTTGACATTCTGCAACAGAGCGAGGTTCTATTTCATCCTCGTCAATAATCTCCTGAGCAACGGAATAAGCAAAAGCATCATCAATAAACATGGAAGACCTATCCATAAGAACGCGCGCATTTGTGTAATTTAATGAGATTTCTTTGTTCTCTGACATCAACATTGATTCTGAGGCGTCCCCCAGAGGTTTAAATATCGATTCATGGACATAACTATAGTCAGAGACAATCTCATGTGATGGATTCACAATATTCAGCAATTGCAAAAGGTGAATGACCATAAAACCAAGGTCTTCCATTGATGACATGCTTTCGTTCTTTCGCCTAGGTAAATGAGAGAATGAATTGGTCTGCTTGAGCACACATTTGGAGACGATTATGGAGTAATGGAGATCCCACATAATGATGAGAGTTCTCATCACATCTCGTAGTTTTAGTTTTCTACGCTTCATTAAGAACAACTGTGTCATCGCATTCATTTACGGTGACACGTCTGCAACACTTACGATGACACCAAAGAAGATCTTGCCATTGTGTGTGTTAGCCAGGACAACATCAAACCGATTTAAAACTTCATCAGACATGATGAGATGTGAGAAATGAGAGCTGTCAAGATGTTAGAAAACCTATTTTCTCATGTTTCTTTTATAGTTTCTGCTCGTTACGCTTGTGAAGTTGTGACAGAGGAACAAAAAAGTTCGAAACTTGATTTCTCTCTTAATTTTGTTTTTCATTTCCTATACTGACCGTTTTGCCCTTTGCCTAACGGTTTTTGCAAAGTAAAACCGAATTGGGAGAACGATCAAGCTCTTCCTCTCTTCCTCTCTTCCCTTTGAGCTTTCTGTCTCTCTCTCTGAGCAAAAACCAAAGATGAGTGAATTCATCGACCTAGAGACCCAGGACGGCGTCCGTATGCCGTGGAATGTGATCCCGGGAACGAAGCAGGAGTCCACCAACAACGTCATCCCCGTCTCCGCCATCTACACTCCGATCAAGCCCTTCCCCACCATGCCTCTCCTCCCTTACTCCCCTCTCCGCTGCCGCACCTGCCGCGCCGTCCTCAACCCCTTCTCCACCGTCGATTACGCCGCCAAGATCTGGATCTGCCCCTTCTGCTTCACCCGCAACCACTTCCCCCCTCACTACGCTTCCATCACCGACGACAATCTCCCCGCCGAGCTCTTCCCCCAATACACCACCATCGAATACGACTCGTCGCTCGAGAAGCCGTCGACGCCTCCCGTCTTCATCTTCGTCGTCGACACGTGTATGATCGAAGAGGAGCTCTCGTATCTCAAGTCGGCGCTGTCTCAGGCCCTCGGGCTGTTACCGGATCACTCCCTCGTAGGGCTGATCACCTTTGGGAGCTTCGTCCATGTCCATGAGTTAGGCTTCTCCACTATTCCCAAAACCTATGTGTTCAAAGGATCCAAGGAAGTCAACAAGGAACAGCTGCTGGAGCAGATGAGCTTCTTTTTGAACAAGCCGAAGCCGACTACCGGAGTCATTGCCGGCCCCAGGGACGGGCTGTCCGCCGAGAGCATTGCCAGGTTTCTGTTGCCGGCGTCGGATTGCGAATTCACGCTCAATTCGGTGTTGGAGGAGTTGCAGAGGGATCCGTGGCAGGTTCCGGCGGATCAGAGGGCCACCAGGTGCACAAGTACGGCTCTTAGTGTTGCGGCGAGCTTGTTGGGAGCTTGCGTGCCGGGTTCGGGTGCCAGGATTATGGCATTTATAGGTGGACCGTCTACTGAAGGCCAGGGTGCTGTAAGGACTCCCCTAGTTGCTTATATCCATTCTTTTTGTTATAGTATCTTAGACATAGATAACTGTTAGTGATCATTATTTTACTTTTAAGTAGAACAAATTAGATTATGCATATAGAGATTTTCTGTTGTTATTTATGGTTGATGAAGCTTGTGGTCCGGTTAAGGTGGAGAGCTCTCCTACTAGATGAGGTTACTTAAAGTTACAGAAAGAGAATTTGTATATGGAAGCATCAGTTCTTTTGTAGAGTTAGATTACCTTATGGTCTTGTTATTGCACTCGTTGTACTGGTCTTGGTTAGAAAGTGATTAAGAAATTAAAAGGGGTGATATAAGTGCTTAGAAATGGAAAGTGGACAGTTGATGAATGAATTTTTAGTCATATGGGTTTGGTATAACTTTATGCCTTTCATACATTGCATAACAAATGTAGTGCTCCATGCTCTCTTTTACTTTTAGGCCCCTCTATGCCTTCCCAATTCATCCTTCTCTCCTTCCACTTCCTGCAGTTGATGCTTCTCTTATGATATCTTTCTTTTTATAACAAGAACTGATTTTCTTGAACTTTTATCCTGAATGTTTACAGTTAATCTAAAGTAGTACTGAGGCGGTCGTTGTGTATCTTCTGTAGATTGTATCAAAAAGCCTATCTGAACCAATTCGTTCTCATAAGGACCTGGATAAAGATTCAGCCCCTCATTTTCATAAAGCTGTGAAGTTCTACGAGGGACTTTCAAAGCAGCTTGTACATCAAGGACATGTACTTGATCTTTTTGCTTGCGCGCTTGACCAGGTAACTTACTATTTTTCTGTGTATACTGTTTTTAGTGTTTATAAACTATGAGCAACGCTGATTACTATTTAGTGGTAATGGATGTCCGATACTGGGGTTCTTATAGCTTAGTAACTCAGGTCTTGAGTGAATACTGTTCCCTTCCGTTCGATGTGGATATACGTACATTTTTGTATCTATGTTACTATGTGTACTATGGTGAAGAGAATCCTTTTAACTTAATAAAACATCAAGTACTGTCTTTCTGAGTAGTTTGCATATCTACTTTCTCTCTTCTTCAAATCCTAAGTGTATGAGCTAATAGGTCAGAATGTCAGATAGATTAGTCACACGTTTTTTTGTTGGGAGGTGTAGAGCAAGGAAGAAAGGATCACGTAGTTGATTTGGAGGTGGTTTCTCATACAAAGAGGAATATAGTTTATGGGTGGAGAATTTGAAAAAAAATGTTTTCCTAGGAACTGGTTATTAGTAAGAAAGGGAGTCCCTTTGGTATGCTGTCACTAGAAGTAAATATGGGCCAGCAAATGGAGAACATTGTGATCCAGGGTTAGAGCAAAGCCTGTGGAGCATTCCTGCAACAAATTAATTCATTTCCTGCCTTTTTCCATCTGTGGTGGGAAGTTGAGAAAATAGAGGTTCTGTGGAGAAGGTTGGTTGGGTGACGTAGCTGTTTGATTCATATCCTTGTATGTATACATTATAGCTGTCTCATAAATGTTTCTCATTGCTAGGATTTGTACTAGTGGTCCATCCTTCGCTTAAGTTGGGTTTTGGGTTATCTGGATGATCTGGAAGTTGGGGAGCTTTTGTCCTTTTCTCAGATTGGGGACATTGTGCTGGTCTCATTTAAACATGGTAGAGAAGGTGGATGTTTGAGGCTTTGAGAGAATTTTCTTGCGAATCTTACTCTAAGCTGTTGATGGTTAACCCTTCTCTTCCCCCTTTAATTTGCAAGACTTAACTCTCCTCCTAATGTTCAGGTGTTTAGTTTGGATTATTGCATGTGTGGTTGTAAACTCTTGTGAATTGTGCTCGTCTCTCTTCTCAGCAGTATAAAACGTTCAAACAGGATGCTGAATGTGAGTTATCTGTTCTTCCACTGTCCCAGTCCTGTAGCTTTTCGGAAAAGGGTATTTAGTTGCATAACTTGAGCTGGGACATTCTAGCCAATTATGTGACTTTGTTGTGTGAAAGGTGCTTTTCTTTTGGACGAAAACTGAAGATTGGTTCTGGGGAGATATGCTATGTAGGTGGTGTGTTAAGTCTTTTGGATGGAGAGGAACAGAAGAACACTGTTGATAATGTGTGGATGGATGAGTTTTTCATCTTATGGGATAGTGCCTGCTTCTTGGCATCCTGTATTGCTATTCTCTTAGATTGGAATGGAGCAATCTGTTAATTCTGTGCTCTTTTGCTTGGTGATTCTTTCTTTGTTTGGTATGTTTGCTGGTGTATCTTGGAGTACTTCTGAGTGGATGTCATGTCCACTTCTTTGAAAATTCTCTTTCTAATCAATAAAATCTGTCTACGAAACAGTATATCAACTATCCTCTTCTTTACATCCAGAACATGTACTTGATCTTCTTACTAGTGTGCTTGAACCGGGTGTTTAAAACCTTTTTTTTCTTTGTGTTTACTGTTTATATATAATTTATTAACTATCACATATGTCTTGATCACTATTTTGGGACTTGTAATTATGGTCTACTTGCTCAATTCAGAAGAATTAAGCCTTTGGAGTCGAGAGTCAAAATTCTTGTCGCATTGTAGCCAGATGTATATATGCATTAATATGGATGGTATCTCTCTCTTTTTTTTTCCTCTTAAAAGTTGTAGAGCAAGGAAGTTTGCATTTACCGTTGCTGTCCATATGCTTGAAAATAATATTCTGAAATTTCTTTAGAAACAGAGCAGTGGAGAAATGATGGTTTGTCCTTTGAGCCTCCCACTTTGTACATAACACACCGTTTTTGGCATAGACTATCTTTAGGCCTCTTATTCATGCTTATGTATACATATCATAAGCAATAGGTCACTGTAATACTTGTACATTATGCCGTGTTGGTACTTCAGCTTTCTAAGTCATATCATACTGAACCTAAACATATTGACTACATAGTAAAAGAATAGTAAGGCTAAAAACAAACCATAGACTCAGATTTTTAACACCTTGAACAACTTATACTGATGATAAATGGGTCCCATTGTAAATATATCTCCTAGGACATTGACTTGATCCTTACTCATTAATTGTTTCTTACACAACTCGGATTCTGCACAACCCCCTTTGGTGAATATGATCACAATATCTCACCGTACGGAATGAGGACTGGAACCTATAGTCTCTTTGGAATGCAGACAATTTATTTTGTCTATATGTTTATTTGAAATAGGAGAACTGGAACTGAAGAATTTTCATATTAGTAGGACAACTAGTTGCAGCTAATTTCCTTTAATTACTTTTGGGAAAAGGAGTATCATATTGACTGGGATCGTGGGGAAATATTGTAAATTGGAGTGTAGTCCTGATATTGTGTTTAATATATATTATGCAGCTTCTTGAGCTTGTGGCCTGGATTAAACTGATGTTTTTCTTATGTCGGTTTAAAGTTATTTTATGTTTGTTTTTCCTGCTGCTTTTTTCTTTTTTCTTTCAGGTGGGGATTGCTGAACTTAAAATTGCAGTTGAAAGAACTGGAGGATTGGTTGTGCTTGCAGAGAGTTTTGGCCATTCAGTGTTTAAAGACTCACTTATACGTGTTTTCCAGTCGGGTGATCATGAGCTTGGTTTATCATCAAGGTATGCTTTCTTGTATTGATCTTGTAATGAAAAATTCCTCCTGTTCTGTGTCCTGTTTTGTTATGAATTCCAGTAGCTTTTATTAATTGTGTTTCGCGTACGAAATTTGTTTCTGTTTATACTCTTCCCTTGTTTACAATGATCAAGAACCGAGTCTCGTCTCTGGAAAGTTATTCATAAAAGGAAAAGTGACTCATACAACTAGATCACATTGCTTAATGGAGGTTAGAAAAAGAGACTCCTACATAAATACTGTAAAGGCTGTTCCAGTAAAACAGTAAAATAAAGAGCTCCATATGATAAAATCCTTGAATCTGCCCTTTAAAAATACTACTCTTAAAATTCATATATGATGCTATCTGCAGGTTATATTCATATGTACATTTTCCCTTCAGTTGGTGTTAATAACTTGCATTGTCTTTATTGTGTTAGAGACTGATGATACAGATACTATTACGTTAGATACCTTCTGGTCCACTGCTGACTTTGTTGTTGACGTAGTATGAGATTAATGAATTTAGGATCGTAGAAATTGCTTTGTTATTTTCTTTCTTCTTTTGTATACAGCAGAATATATTGCTTTTATCTATCTGAAAGGAAATTCTGTATAGCATAATTATTGACGTGGCCAGTAATTTTTATATAATGCTCCCTTGGAAAGTTCTGTGTTTCCCTGGAGTCCCAATTGACTTGTGAAGGGATGCTTTTTGTGGAACTTAATTTTTCTTATGCTATATCTTGACCAAATATTTTTCTTGTTGTGATCTTCTGTGCAGTGCCATATTTGAGATAAACTGCTCAAAAGATGTAAAAATTCAGGGCATAATTGGTCCTTGTGCATCCCTCGAAAAGGTATACTCTACAGCATTTCAGTTATCACTCATTAAGTTTAGTTTGTTTACCTTCATATTGGTCACATTGTGCAGAAAGGTCCTTTATGCTCTGACACAGTCGTCGGCCAGGGTAGTACGAGTGCGTGGAAGATGTGTGGCCTTGACAAAACTACATCTTTATGTCTAATATTTGAAATTGTTAAGGAAATCCCAGATGCTACTGTTCAACCAACTAGCAATCAATTCTACTTTCAGTTTCTAACATAGTATGAACTCTGTGCTTACAATTCCTCAACTACTTATTACCCTGCAGTTAAGAAGGAAATATATTTAAGAAGGAAATATGTTTACTTATTGTAGATATTTTGCTTCAGTTATCAGCATAATAACGGTCAGATGAGACTTCGTGTTACAACCCTTTCAAGAAGATGGATTGCTGGAACTGGAAGCATACAGGCAAGTCTTAATGTCCTCCATATGTGATTTATTGTTTATTTGATTACTCAAACTGTTACCTATGAAGTGGGCTTCAGTGTATATCCTCTGAGATGTACACACACGTGTGTGTGTTTTTCTTTTCCAATTTAACTAAAATCATATTCCATAGAACACATGCATTCTGCTCCCAGACTCCCTGTAGTATTTTAACAGCATTAGTATCTCGTTCTCTCTCTCTCTCTCACACACACACACACACACATGCACACACACACACATATTTAAATCATAGGATCGGCAACATCTGATTTGGATATTGTGGTTTTCCTTATGGTTGATTAGTTTTATTGTATAAATTCCATTGCATTGATGCAATGTGATTTTAAAGCGTAACTGTTACTGCTTTGTGGATGCAATTTTACTTCCACATGTATTAGTTCTATTTTTTTATATGGAAATCTGAACTTACTGTATTGGTTCTACAGGACTTGATTGCCGGATTTGATCAAGAAGCCGCTGCTGTAGTCATAGCACGCCTAGTTTCTTTCAAAATGGAAACTGAGGTAACTAACAATATTTTACATGGTTCTGTACACAAAATCTCAGGTCCTTCAACCTAAATCTTTGCAATACAATCCTTATATGTTATTTGTTGCATAGTTTTCTATTTGAAATGGTGATGGTACTGAATTCTATTCCATCACTCTCACAGAGAACTGTTTAACCCAAGTTAACATGCCAATACTAGGATCTTATTTTGTATTGTACTTTTATGATGCGAACAAGAGGAACAAGCTATTCTATTTTAGTGTTAGAGAATAGAGCTTTTGTTTGAATATTTGTTAGAGGAACAAATACTTACGAGACAAATGTTGACTAGCGAAGGAAATGAGGGACAGGCATCAGTGCTAAAGTGCATGAGTATCATGATATCACTAAAATTACCAATATCTTATTCTTTGTTATAATATTTGAGTGCCTGTAATGAAAAAGTGATTTTCAGCTGTTTAGAATTTCTATATGCATTTTAAACATTTTAGTTTCTCAAATATGACATTTAGCGCATTCACAAATTTTATGCAAATTTCATGAAATATCTATTGGGTTTCCAGCCCATGTGTTTTTCATATGTTAAGTCTTAGAGTATGGTGTTCCAATAAGGAAAAGATATCCTTATTGATGATGGTATACCTGTAATCTTGGTTGATTACAGAGAAGGAGTGAGGCATTATTGCCTACCACTAATAGGAATAGGATTTCATGTTTGGTAAAGAGATCTGATATCCTTTATGGCTATATAAGGAGAGGTTCAGTTCTAGGTTTTGTATTGCAGAGAAAAAAGAACAAAGTGTGTTCCATTCTCGGTTAGAGGGTGAGAGAGGGCAGAGAGGAGAGAGATAGGAAGAGAAGTGAGAGAGTCCTTGTTTTCTTATTCTTTCTGGTATACCCATTATTAATATAGTGGAAGGGTTTTCTGCTGGTGGATGTAGGCAAAAGTTTTGCTGAACCACCTTAAATATGTGTTCTTTGTGTCTTATCTCTGTGGTTGTTTCTCTTGGTTTGCTGTGTTCTTTTGGGGTTCCTTGACATACATAATTGGCCGATATGACAATAGTGGTATCAGAGCGGGGTTCGTCTGTGGTTCCAGGGTCTGATTCGGCAGGTTCAGTGTTGTCAGGATGAGTGAAGGAAAAGGCACAATGATTAAACTCACCCACATGAATTGGGTGACGTGGAAGCCAAGAATGGAGGATATCATGCTAGCATTGTTGTTGCTAGGAACTTTTGTGGTGACCTTGACTAATTCTGCCTCTGATGGTGTATTGTCTATGGATACCGTTAAGAACAACATGCTTAACGAAGAAACAAGGAGAAAAGCTGTTGGCATACACGATGGGCACGGAAGAGCCCTTGTTGTAAAGGGTAGAGACAAGAATTCAGGTCTAAGGTTTAGTGGCACATGTCACTACTGTGGCGAGAAGGGCCACATAAAGCGGATGTGTCGAAAGTGGAAACAAGACAAAAAGAAGGGCAGCTACCAAGATGATGAAGATAATGGCTTTACTGCTACTGTCTCGGGGGAGCTTCTCACTGTTCAAGAATGTCTGTATGTTGGTGACAAGGGTCATGATTGGTTCGTGGATACCGGTGCAAGTGTGGATACCGGTGCAAGTTGTCATGTTACTTCCAACTTGGAGCTCTTTACTACATACGAAGCAAGTGACTTTGGGATATTGAAGATGGGTAATAGAGGCTGGTCCAAGATTTCGGGAATGGGAGACATTTGCATTGAGACTGATCGTGGTTACCATATGACATTGAAGGATGTGAGGCACGTTTTTGATTTGCGTGTCAACATACTGTCTGCAAGTGCTCTTGACAGACAAGGTTTTCACCAGCATATTGGTGATGGAAAGTGGAAGCTTATGAATGGGTTGTTGGAGGTTGCTAGAGGAGGTCTGTGTTGTTCCTTGTACAAGACACATAGCTTGGTGTACAAAGATGACTTGAGTGCAATGGGTGATACTTCTTCAGGCGTATGGCACCAGAATGATGGCCATATAAGGAAGAAAGGAGTTCTGGAAAAGATGTCCCAAATTTCCTTTTCCAATGGTTGTTCTGACCAGGAAGAAGATGGTCAAGAGTTGTTCCACCACTGGGGACATGGTGATGAGTTGTTCGATTAGGGGGAGCCTGATCAGGGGGAGCTGCACGCTCCAACCATGTAATTCTACATCAAGTCAGCTTGGGCGGACTCCCGGTAATGGAGTCGCGCCGGTGTTCCTCCCTCATGGTCTGGAGGGGGAGATTGTTGG
This sequence comes from Fragaria x ananassa, assembly GCA_034370585.1. Lineage (NCBI taxonomy): Eukaryota > Viridiplantae > Streptophyta > Magnoliopsida > Rosales > Rosaceae > Fragaria > Fragaria x ananassa. Next base: position 8,210,448 of record CP139750.1, on the reverse strand, counting down.
GTTTCCAGCCCATGTGTTTTTCCTAAGACGTTAAGTCTTAGAGTATGGTGTTCCAATAAGGAAAAGATATCCTTATTGATGATGGTATACCGTAATCTTGGTTGATTACAGAGGAGTGAGGCATTATTGCCTACCACTAATAGGAATAGGATTTCATGTTTGGTAAAGAGATCTGATATCCTTATGGCTATATAAGGAGAGGTTCAGTTCTAGGTTTTGTATTGCAGAGAAAAAAGAACAAAGTGTGTTCCATTCTCGGTTAGAGGGTGAGAGAGGGCAGAGAGGAGAGAGATAGGAAGAGAAGTGAGAGAGTCTTTGTTTTCTTATTCTTTCTGATATCCTTATGGCTATATAAGGAGAGGTTCACTATATTCTTTCTTATTAATATAGTGGAAGGGTTTTCTGCCGGTGGATGTAGGCAAAAGGTTTGCTGAACCATCTTAAATCTGTGTTCTTTGTGTCTTATCTCTGTGGTTGTTTCTCTTGGTTTGCTGTGTTCTTTTGGGGTTCCTTGACATACATAATTGGCCGATAACACAACAATATCCTCCTTGGTGATACAGGCAGAATTTGATCCTATAAGATGGCTGGATAAATCATTGATACATATGTGTTCTCGGTTTGGAGATTACCAGAAGGACAGTCCGTCATCTTTTAGCTTATCTCCTCGGTTTTCAATCTTCCCTCAATTTATGTTTCATTTACGGCGTTCTCAATTTGTTCAGGTATATATCTAGTTCTTTCCAGAGTCTTCTTCCAAAAGTTTTATTATCATTATCCTTTTGTATAGACCTTGTGGTTTAAGTTGTACAAAATTTTCTTACAGGTTTTCAACAACAGCCCAGACGAGACGGCATACTACAGAATGATTTTGAATAGGGAAAATGTTACCAATTCAGTTGTGATGATTCAGCCTTCATTGATTTCCTACTCATTTCATTCCAACCCTGAGCCTGCACTTCTTGATGTTGCTGCCATTGCTGCTGATAGGATTCTGCTTTTAGACTCTTTCTTTACTGTTGTCATTTTTCATGGTTCAACTATTGCTCAGTGGCGAAAAGCAGGGTATCAAGACTTGCCTGAACATCAGGTAATCTTTTTCCAGTCAATCCATTGAAGTAAAGTTGACCTGAACAGCAAATGCATTTCTTTACCATGGATCTATGTATAATTCCATATGTTTGGAATGCTACATATCCAGTTGCTGTAAGACTTGTCTGCTTTGTTTTCTTTCCTTTTTTTCTTAACCCTCTTTTCATTTATTTTTATAGGAAGAATTAAATAAATGTTTTATTTTCTTTTCTAATATTAATTCAAGACCATTTATTTGCTTCTTTTTATAGAAAGAATTAGAGGTATGCTTGATAGAAAGTTGACCCGTGTGGGTGAAACTGGGTACCGAATCTACTCCTTTGATTCATGGCCCTGCCTATAGATTGTAGACTGACCTGTACATAGACAGTTGATAGTTTTCCTGCCAAAAGAATCATCGAGTAGAATTTTCCTGTAGTTGTCTTTTGTAACAATGTTTAACTTCCTTTGACATATAACTATAGTTACGTGCAATCTTTCTGGAGTGAAAATAAAACCCCACTATCACTGACTACCAACTCTTTTGAAATGTGGCCTACTTGTTTGTGTATGTGCACAGGAGTAAATGTATATTTCTAGTCGCTCTAGGGTTTATGTTTCCAGCTTCATAATAACTATAATCCTTTAAGTTTTACCTGGGTGAAAAAAAAAACCAACCCCCCTATCACTGCCTACCAAAATTTCTGAAATGTGACCTACATGTCACTTGTTTTCATTAGCAACCTATTTCTGCACAGGACTATATGGATTCTTAGACTGCAGTTTTCTTTTCGCTCTAGGGTTTATCTTTTGTTTTAGCATCGTAGTGACCTTTTCAAGCTCCTGTAGCATACGGCATGACAGTTTGCAAGTGAGCAGCCAGGACTGCTGATGAGAATTTGCTGCTTTTAGTTCTTGCAATAGTAGAATGTTGGTAGTAGTAAACCTCTTTCTTGAAAAATTTACTTGTCCACTGAAACAAATCTGTGCTCGCAGGCATTCGCTCAGTTGTTACAAGCTCCTCGTGATGATTCAGATACAATAATCAAGGAGAGATTTCCAGTACCTCGCCTAGTGGTTTGTGATCAGCATGGTTCTCAGGTAACTGTGATGCTGTCTTTAATCTCAATCTGTTTGATGCATGCCCAGACCTATATTTCTGTTTTACAATCGATGCTTAGGTCAGGTCGACCTAAGACTTGCTGTTGCTGACTAACTCATTTGTAAAAAAATAGTGTTCGGCTATATTCCAATCTGCATCATCTTTTTCGATCATGTATCTTGCTGCATTTCATATATTCTTTATAAAATTGACATTGATTCAGTTTCTGGATTGACCATAAGAGACATATCTATTCATTTTGCAATATTTCCGATCACTTGATGATCAATAGTAATAGATAGGTATCTGGTTAGATGCTGGGTTGAAGTGTTATAATTATCAAAAGCACATGCATTATAAATTTGAGTTTGTCATAACTCATGCACTTCCATTATGTCCGTGTGCAGGCTCGTTTTCTTTTGGCAAAATTGAACCCTTCAGCTACTTATAACAATGAAGGTCCCCTTCCGGGAGGGGATGTTATATTCACAGATGATGTTAGTTTTGAAGTCTTCTTGGACCATCTCCAGAGATTAGTAGTTCAATAATGAACAAGAGGTTATGGAGCAGTTTTGTATCATTTGTCTCAATCCCTTGTACAGTAGTCGCATACGAATTCAATTCAAATTTTGATTTAGTTTTCAGCTCTATAGTATACAAAATGTTGTTATGCTCTATTTTGGAAATAAATTATATGAACTAAACAGATTGGAATGTTGAGAGCATATGTGGAGACTTCTAACAGGAGTGATAGAGTGCCCATAGGAAAGCGCAAATTGTGTTCACTTGAGACAACAAGACATGAAACGTTGGGTGTATCTGAACTCGTATAAAGGTTTTGTGTTAACTTTATAAATTGGTCATCAACTTTTATGAGAACACTGTCCTCGCAGATAAATTCTTCATATCTTGATGCATGGCTCGCATAGTAAAACGGTGAAGAAAACTATGTTCCATGGATTGTGTTGAGCACATTTTAATTTAGTTTGAGAATGCTTTTCCATTATCTTGTTGCTTGTCTTATTCATGGTCATAGTCTCTGAGAATCGGAAACCGAAGGAACCGGCCTGAATCGAACCGGTTGGCACTGGTTTGGTTCTGTTCCTGAGAAAACAATATGCACTTCCAGAGATGCTGAACCTTGAGAATATTGGACTGAACTGATCATTTGTTGAAGTACTTGTGTGAGTGGTGTCTTATTGGCTGTTTGGCATAGTCTGTAATAGTGGATAGACTTGATCGACCATCATTTCCCATGTCTGATTCTCAATCAAACTTTAAACAAGTTTGTGCTTCTCAAATGAGTTAGACGTTTGCTATTCTGAATTTCCTACTGCAAACAAAAAAATAGTCAGACATTTAAACGCTGTTTTCTCCCCATTCCGAAATCCAAAATTTCAAAACCTAAATTGATTAATCCTAGAGACTTACACGTTCCAAAAAAACTCTCACCTTTTTTCTCTCTGCTATTTTGAGAGTCCTTTGTTCTTCCTCACCCTTGTGGTGATTCTTCACTCTTTGTAGTGATTTCTCATCCTCGTGGTGATGTCCCTGAGTCTGATCTTAGTTTTCTTGTTTTGCTTTTGTTTTTTATTTCTCTTTTTTAGTTTGAATCCATGCCCAATTCCGATCTCCAAAATCGGATCTTCCACCCATCTTCTCTCCCAACTTTCTCTGTCCAAATCTCTGGTCTCAAATCTATCCTTGTCCATGCTTCTTCAATACGACAACTTCGAATTTGCTGCCTCTACTCCTAAACGCGATTCGTCGTGTATCAAGTGGAAGGTGTGTAGAGCTTTGACTCAGATGCATGCACCACCTCCTTCCTTGTTCTTGGTTCTTGATGTTTTGGGTTCTTTTACCTCTTTGTACCTTGAGTGGTGGTTGCAGAATAGAAGTGGCGGTGTTGATAAGTTTATGGGTAATGATAGATCAATGATTGGATTGATGGATTCTTCACACATTTTTTGGTTCTTTGTTTTTGGGAGGTTTTGGCTCGGATTCTTGCTATTGGGTCTCTCGGCGAGTCGTCTTTTTGGCTCAAGATGGAGTGCGACGACAACTCAAGTCGTCTTTGTCAGCGACTCCTTCCCGGCAGATGGAGAGGATGTGTGTGCTAGAGCTAGGGTTCTTAAGTTTTTAGTTTTGTTATTGGATCTAGCTATGTATTTGGGCTTTTTCATCAAGCCTTGTAATTTTTACTCTAATGGATCCAATAAGTAAGATTAAATGGAAATGAGCTTTGTGTTGAAGGAGAAAAGATAACGAGAATAATTGTCTACTCATTCATTGATAGAAAGACCTATTTATAGACATTACATAGTCTCCCGAAGGATCTAGAAGATCTATCAACTGCAATCTATTCTAATAAGGAAACCGGATTAACCAATCCTACGTGTATTAGGGCAAGACACATAACAGAATGACGGAAACATAATTTCCTTAAACACTCCCCCTTGTGTTACGTCCTTAATACGATATGGTGCTTATGATGTTGCCTCGGTAAAAACCTTGCCAAGTAAAACAAAAACCTCGTGGGTAAAACAAAAGACTTGGACGAAGGGAAAAAAAGCACAACGCACCAACTACAATTGAAGATAACATGTGATGCATGTAGACTCCCCCTGATGTCTACACAATGACTCCCCCTGATTGGTAACTCAATCTCGGAGTACAGATAAACGCGTACGGCACAAGTCAATGCGCTTCACATACTTCAAAAGTAGACTTGGGCAACGATTTAGTCATTAAATCCAGCCACATTATCCTTAGATCAGACCTGCTACACTTAGCATTACTTTGATCTTTAAGGAGAAGGTTGCCTAACAACTCAAAACATAAGTTCGCGTTGAAAATCAGATTCACGCGTGGCATGACCTTCGTGTACTTAAACAGTCATAACGTCTTCGATACAATAGATATGGATGAACCGTACAAATTTCTGGAAACTAGATACACGTAGCTTTCCAACCATACAAGGTCCATAACCTAGTTCATATTGAGCTGATCACAAAGCTCTGTCGAAGTTGACTGATAAGTTATGACCACAAGCTGCTTGTTCAGTTTTTCGGAAACTACCTAACTGACAAGGTAGTGGAGTGCAATGACATCCATTACGAGAGTATATCTCATCGTAGTCCGCAAGCTGAAAAACCAGAAATTCTAGGTTTTTTCAACTTTTCAATCATTGTTAAGGTTCCCCATAACATTCAATTGTTATGACTTGAGTTAAACCATTGTGAACATCACCATAACATCATTATGCCTCAAAGTGAACAATGAGAAGCCATTAAACCAACATCTTATGTATCATTCTTGTAGAATCACTTATAGACATTGTAATGTCTTACTTAGTGAACAAGGACTTAGCATTTTGTTTATGCTAGTCTCTACATATCATTGTCTTTAGCGTAGGAGGGTGTCACTCCTAATATTTGCCAAAGAATAGGCTTTACAAAATGATTAATTAGCATGACCAATGAGAGATCATGGAGGATTCTTTTGCGTCATATTTGCTTATGAAAGCATGAGTAGTGCCTCCATTGTATATGAGGATGACGCGAATGGCTTTAATGCCATTCATAGGCTGTGAGCCCCAAGTTGTAGTTTGGTGATCTTTGATCTCAATGGTTACGTTGCTCAAAAGAAAGGATGTCCGTGAGAGTCTTTACTCTTTAGTATACGGATCATCAAAACACGTCCAAAATTTTCCCAGACGATTTATGTTAAAGCCTACATGAGTCAATGTCTCCATTCTCATCATTGGTGACAATAACCGATTCAATTAACCGAATCTTAGTGACTTATGAATGTTGCACATTCATTATAGTGATACATAAGAAATTCTCATCAATTCTCACAATGTGTTTCCAGGTGATAAACGTTGGCGTGAATATCATTAAGTCATAGTATGGTTCGATTGCTTCTTTATGCATAAAGAGCATGTGTGACTTGAATCATAACGCCATTAGGCATTGAAACTTGAGCATTAATCCGCTCTTTGATTATTTGTGATGATCTAGTCATCATAGTCACAATGGATTTATAAAACACTAAATCCATGAATAGTTGTCTATTCTTTACAATAAGCTAAGCATTCAATCTCGCTACAACACATTTATATACCAGAATGTAGAGACAACAGTCTTATATCAAGACATAGAAACCGAAATATGTTAACAATTTCGATCGAGATTGAAAAAAGGTATTGGAACCCTTTAGAGTGCATTCCATGACATGTAATACTACAAAGATGGACAAAATAAGGCTTAGAACATGCCAAAACATGGCAAAATTGGTCGTGAGCGCTATATATAGGGACGGCGCCATCGCCAATGGCTCACTATTGGATCTTGTAGAGAAAGAGGAGGATTTTTCAACATCCAATTTTTGATGACATTTAGCGTAATGCAATTTTCTTTTTGCAATTATGAATCCGCTCAAGAGTGTAGAAAACTACTCTTGTTTGTAATGCCTTTGCAATTGTATAAGTGTGCATTGTGCCACACTTAACATTACAAATCCTCTTTTGATCCAAACCCGATGTGCATTGCGCAACATCATGATATTTTGCCTTTAGAAACACCACCTTATAATAACTAGTGGTCCAATGTAGTCCAATGTAGTGTCATGTTGTAATGTGATATATTGCATTAACATATAGCTTATGTAGATCGAACCATATGTGCAAGATAAAATTCGAATATATATGCCAACAATTGTATCGACGTCTTGACCATGAATTTAATTCAAAATATAACGACTAAGTAACTTTAGCCAAATATCTGAGGTGTATGCCTTCACAAAAACTTGGAAAAATAAACGGATTTGTAGTCATTTAGACTATTAAACCGAAGTCATATGCTTCATATCTTCCGCAATATACCGTTTGCTTTTAAAATTCGTAACTGTGAGAATAATGTTCTCATCTTCTTTCATATAGTGAGTTTCTTGTTGCAAGAACTTCATATATTTTATATACATTGACCATAATATTGTTTTCATTGCAATTAGTGAATCGATGTAGAACCACATCAATAACATGATTTTTCTTTCATTTACTGGCCCAATCTTTTTATGACATATGGGGTCCGAGGCGTTGCCTCTCCCTCTTTTCAGAATTCGTGACATGAAATTTGACACTTTTTTTATATGTCAAATTCATTGATAGAAAGACCTATTTATAGGCATTACATAGAGTCTCTTGAAGGATCTAGAAGATCTATCAACCGTAATCTATTCTAATAAAGAAACCGGATTAACCAATACTACGTGTATTAGGGCAAGACACATAACACAAGCACGAAAACATAATTTCCTTAAACACTTTGAACCTTTTCAGGTATAAAAAAGTTGAAAGCATATTTCTATTTATTCCAACTTATTAGGTTTTCTATTGTAATTTTTATGAATTAATGAAATTCCCAATTGTCCAAAAAAAAAAATTTGATTAATCCGTTTCTTCACTCAAACGCAAGTATCTCATATCTCACTCCATTATGCACTCCAAATCTCCGGCTATTTGTATTCGGATTATTGACTTGCTTGCTGTGACTTTTGCTGTATGCAAAACAAGAAAGAGAAGATAGAGAAAAGAAAAAGGACACTGCTACAATGGCCTCCAAAACTACAAACACATCTAAAGCTTCCGATGCAGTTAGAGTACCAGGAAAATGATTCCAGGTTTGTGAAAATGAACTTCTTGTTGCGAAAATATATTGCCTCTTAATAGTACTATATATATATATATGTTGTAAATAGTTATTAGTTAGTGGACATTCTTGTAATTAGTCGACTAAGGTTGTTATTGTAATTTGCATCATGATCTCATCTCTATATAAGAGAGAGTTCTCAACCCAATAAGATATGCACATTCTCTTGGTTGTTTCTCTCATTTCTTAATCTCTTTTACTTTTATTTTACAACACGTTATCAGCGCGAATAGTTTTAACATTATCTTGTTTTCTGTTGCATGTGAAGCTTTAGAAGCAAAGAATGATCTTTTAATTTGATTCATCGATTCGCTCTACATTGACATGGAAAGTTCTGAAATCGATGATCAACCATATAAGGATCATCATTTAACCAAGTTTTTGTATTGGCTGAGAAGCTCCACAAATGGCCTTATCAGTTCCACACATAAAAGATCGAGATTATCCGTTCTACAATGAGTAACGTTTTCTTATCTTAATTCCAATTCATATTTGCTAGCCTTGATTATATGATGAACAAATCACCATGAAGCATGAACCATATTTTGTTTATCCTCTCGAAATTTGTATATATATGCTTATTAATTTGTGTAGTATATAAAAAATTTCATTTGATACATGAACCGCCAAATTCATATTATTGATCTATTTTTGTTCATGTTTCGATTTTGGAAAGAAAAATCGGCATTGAAAATCATTGAACGGCCAGTAGCCGTCGTAATTAGCCACATCCACCTGCCTAGTAGTGCAAACCAAAAGGCGCATGGATCAACAAGTACATGTATCAAATTCAAGATCACTGTCAAATTCAAGTATATGCATGCGTTCTAGAAGTAACGCACATAACCATTAATTTGGTCATTTATGCTAAACGTTACATATATTTATGCCTGAAGCATTTAATAATACAAATGAATTAATATTGCTCTTAAAGGAGTTTGAATAAAATCCGTTTAGAAATGTAACGTCAATTTGAATATTGACGCATAACACTGATGATGTTATTTACGTATAAATTAACATCTACGTTTTGTTAGTTACTGATTCGAATTGTGTCAAATTCAATGTCATTTAAGGGTATGTAATTAATACCAGAAGCATTTACCAAGTTATAACTCATACATTATGGGCCAAATTATTGCACAATTAATGATAGAAATGTTATGGTTACACCAATTTGAATAATGTCATTATAATTCATTATGCTAGAAACATGAATTTTGGGTTTTAATTATGTGATTGTTACATAAACGTTATGCCAGAAGTATTTATTTAATTTAATACTTATGTGTAATGCTAGAAGCATTAATGAGATTTGAACTCATTGCATTTGGTACTTGTTTCTACCTACTTCATCCCGGGCCAGGAAGGGGTCGCGAGGCGGAGCGAGGTAGAATCCTTGGGTCCTGCGCTCGGAACTTGCACAAGTGACAGCGTCACGTAGTCGGGACTAGGGTGGCCCAGTCTTCGACTCTCCGATGCTTAAGTTAGAAGAGTGTAGAAGAGAGTTGTGTATACCTTTTATGGTAGCTTGTGCTTGTTTTATAGGCCAAGCTTAGGCACTTTGGTCTTAGTCTCCAATGTGGGACTACTTGCTAGTTTTTGTGGTGTCTCCCCCTTTAGGGGTGTTTTGCCGCTGGAGCGATTTTGGCAAGCGGTTTGTTACCGGCCCTTCACTCCTTGGATATCCGTGAGGGGCTTATCTTGTCTCGAATGATCTTCGGTGACTGGGTAATTGGGCCTTATTCTAGGCTTAGCTAAGTATTTTGGCTATGTACTAACAAGTCCCCAGTCCGAGAAAGCTCTTGGGTGGGGAGTTATTCTATAGATGTCGAGAATATGTTTTACCCGGGTGCTGGAGGCATGGTGCCAAGTCCCCAAGTCCCCACGCAAGGGTCGCGAGGTGACGGGGGTGAAGTTCCAAGTTTAGTTGGCGAGAGGAAATGCGCTATTGGCGTTGCGTGCTGCTACGGGACGACGTAGGGCGAGTCAGTCCGCGCTAGTTGGCAAGACTCTCGAGCGGCGGCGTGGCAAGCAGCTGATGGGCGAGTAAGTCCGAGCTAGATGGTGAGACTCTCGCGGCGTGGCGGGCCGCTGATGGGCGAGTCAGTCCGCGCTAGATGGCGAGATTCTCGAGCGCCGGGCCGCTGCTGGGCGAGTAAGTCCGCTCTAGGTGGCGCGACTCTCGCGGTGTGGCGGGCCACTGATGGGCGAGTTAGTCCGCGCTAGATGGTGAGAGACTCTCAAGTGGCGGGCCTCTGTTGGGCGAGTAAGTCCGCGCTAGATGGCGAGACTCTCGTGGCGTGGCGGGCCGCTGATGGGCGAGTTAGTCGGCGCTAGATGGTGAGACTCTCGAGCAACGGGCCGCTGCTGGGCGAGTAAGTCCGTGCTAGATGACGAGACTCTCACGGTGTGGCGGGCCACTGATGGGCGAGTAAGTCCGCACTAGATGGCGAGACTCTCGTGCGGCGGGCCGCTGATGAGCGAGTAAGTCTGCGCTAGATGGCGAGAGTCTCTCGAACGGCAGGCCGCTGCTAGGCGAGTAAGTCCGCGCTAGATGGCAAGACTCTCGCGGCGTGGCGGGTCGCTGATGGGCTAGTAAGTCCGCGCTAGATGGCGAGACTCACGAGCGGCGGGCCGCTGTTGGGCGAGTAAGTCCGCGCTAGGTGGCGAGACACTCACAGCATGGCAGGCCGCTGATGGGCGAGTAAGTCCGCACTAGATGGCGAGACTCTCGCGGCGTGACGGGCATCTATGCATAGGGTTGGGGATAGCTAAGGGAGTTCGTGCTTTCGAAATTGAAAATTGGGCGAGCTGCAATTTGCGTTTATGGTTTCGGCAATTCTACAATCTTCAGACTGGGAAATGTCCAATTTCATCCTTGATCACGTGGGTGCGAGCCCTCGGCTGTTTGCAACCAGCTTCACTGTCACCACGCGGATCCGCTGTTTCAAGGTATGAATTTGTCGCTTTCTTTGTCTTTGGATTTGTATGTGGTGGTGGGATTGTTCACATGTTTGTGATGTTGGTATGAATTTTAGTGGGCTAGTGAGGATTAAGGTAGTGGGGTAGGTCGCGCTAGTAGGCGAGATGAACCGCGCTTATGGCGTGGCGTGCCGCTATGGGGCCAATGGGTTTGTGGCCCTGCATTGCAGGAATGAAGTGTAGCATGTTGGAATGACAAAGTACTTCATTGCATTTATATTTAGCCGCTAGTGGGCGAAGTGTACATTGTTGGAGCCGCTACTGGGCTAAAGCACAAACAATGAAGTAACGGCTACGACACCAAGGTTAAAATTGGTTAAGTGAGATAGAGATGGAGGTGTTGAGCACTCCAGGGGTGGCGTAGTACGCGACCATCACAATCGCGGAGATAGAATGTGGCTGGTCCAGGAGCGTCAATTATCTCGAGTGGGCCCTCCCATTTTGCTTTGAGACCAGTAGGGTGGGGAATGACCTCTTTCATGACCCAATCGCCTACCTTCAGGGGGCGGGGGATGACTTTTTTGTTGTAGTACCGAGCTATTTTCTGTTTTTTATTGATGGTCCGGAGGTATGCCTTGTCCCGGCGTTCCTCTAAGATGTTCATGTTAAGTCGTATCCCTGTTGCATTTGTCTCGGGGTCATAGGCTGTGATACGTTCACTCGGGACTTCTATCTCCACCGGTACCACTGCCTCGATGCCGTAAGCCAAGAGGTATGTGGATTCCCCTGTGGCCGTTGTGGGGGTGGTGCGGAGTGTCCAGAGAACGTCTGGGAGCTTTGTTGCCCACAAACCCTTGGCCTCTTCGAGGTGCTTCTTCAGATTTTTCTTGATGAGCTTGTTTATAGCTTCTGCCTGGCCATTGGTCTAGGGATGTGCTGGGGAGGCATAAAAGATTGTCGTGCCTTGAGCGGACAAGAATCCCCAGAATGTGTCATTATCAAATTGGGTTCCGTTGTCAGTGATGATGGCTTGGGGCATTCCAAAGCGACAGTACAAATTTTGCCGAAGGAAATTGATTACTTTTTTAGTGGTGATTGTGGCGAGGGGCTCTGCCTCAATCCACTTTGTGTTGTAATACACAATGACAATGACATATTTGAACTGTCCCGGGGCTATAGGGAGCTGTCCTATGAAATCGAGTCCCCACTGGCTGAAAGGGACGGGCGAGATGATGACAGAGAGGGGCACTGGGGGGTGATGTGCAAAATCTGCAAATTTGTGGCATTGAAGGCATGTTTGGACGACCGCCTTGGCATCGCGCTCTAGGGTTGGCCAATAATACACCGCGCGAAGTGTTTTGAACATGAGGTTTCGGGCCCCCGCGTGGTTCCAACAAATGCCGCTATGGAGTGATTTCAGCACTTTGTGCCCTTCTACCGTGGGTAGGAATCGTAATAGGGGACATGACTGGCCCCGACGATATAGCTTTCCACTTCTAAGTAAGTAAAGGGAGGCTTTGCGGCGTAGCCGCTGTGCTTCATGCTTGTCCTGGGGCAGGGCACCATCCAAAAGGAAATCGATGAATGGGTCCATCCATGAGGGCTGCTCCGTGGGCTTAAGGGCAAAAATTTCTGAATAGGCTCTTGAGATGCTAGGCTTGTCCAGAGTTTCGATGTGCACATCAGGTGGTGTAGACTCGGGAGGAGCCGTGATGAGTCTCGCGAGGGCGTCGGCCTTGGGAGTTTTTTGCTCGCGGGATTTGGGTGAGTTTATATGAGGTGAAATTTTGTAGGAGAGCCCCCGCGAGACTTTTATAGGATCCCAAGTTGTGCTGATTGGCCTTGAAGTCCCCTGCCACCTGACTGACTACGAGTTGAGAATCACTGAAGATGTGTAGGTGTCGGGCTCCGAGCTCTCGACAAAGTTGAATGCTTGCGATAAGAGCTTCTTATTCAGCGATGTTGTTGGAGGCTTTGAATTCAAACCGAAGGGCATACTCATACGAGTGACCCTCTGGGTCTATGATTATGATTCTTGCTCCGCTAAATCTGTTGTTAGAGGATCCATCAACTTGGAGTTCCCAGATGGCATCCCCGGTGGGGGCGTCTGGGTGGGGATTGCTATCAGCCAGGGGGATAAACTCAGCAATGAAGTCTGCCGCTGCCTGCCCTTTGATGGCCACTCGCGGCTTGTAGTGCAAGTCAAATTCTCCCAGCTCAACTGCCCATTTTATCATGCGGCCTGAGGTTTTAGGTTTCTGTAATATTTGCCGTAAAGGTTGGTTGGTGAGCACATGGATTGTGTGGGCTTGGAAATATGGCCTGAGTTTCCTAGCGGCAGTAATGAGGGCGAGAGCAAGTTTCTCTATGTCTGGATAGCGAGTTTCTAGATCTGCAAATCCTCTTCCACAATAATAAACTGGGAGTTCATTATCATGGGTATGGCGTGTGAGCGCCGCACTGACGGCAGTGGCAGAAACAACCAAGTACAGGTAAAGCACCTCGCCAAGGATTGGCTTTGACATGAGAGGGACAGTGGCAAGGTATGTCCTTATGTTGTTAAAGGCGTCATCATGCTCCGGCCCCCAAGTGATATCTTTTTTATGCTGTGCCTTTAGCAGTTGGAAGAAGGGATTGCACCTGTCTGTGAGGCTACCAGGCATCCTGTAAGGCACTGGACCTCGCTCCGGGAGGTCAGGATAGTCATGTCTAGGATGGCTTGGACTTTTTCCTGGTTGGCTTCAATGCCTCTTTCACTAACCATGAAGCCAAGAAATTTGCCGCCGCCCACGGCAAGGATGCACTTTTGGGGGTTGAGACGCATCCCGTGTTCTAGGAGTTTAGTGAATACTCTGTTGAGGTTGGCAATGTGGTCGTCCTCTGTCTTGCTCTTGACCAACATGTCGTCGACATACACTTCCATGATCTCACCAATTTCCTCTTCAAACAGGGCGTTAACTAGCCGTTGATAGGTCGCCCCTATGTTCTTGAGGCCAAATGGCATGACCTCGTAACAATACAGTCCCTTGTCGGTGACAAAGGTGGTGTGAGCTTTGTCGGCGGGGTGCATTTTGATTTGGTTGTAACCCGAGTAGGCATCGAGGAAGCTGAGCGTTTTGAAGCCAGCTATGGAGTCAACCAATTGGTCGACTCGTGGCAAGGGGAAGTTGTCCATGGGGCAGGCCTTGTTAAGGTTCGTGTAGTCAACACACATGCGCTACTTGCCATTAGGTTTGGGGACCATGACGACGTTGGAGACCCATGTCGGGTAAGAGACCTCGCGGATGAACTTGATTTCCTTGAGCCGCTGGACCTCGGCTTGGATAGCTCGATACTTGTCTGGGTGGAAAACACGTCTTTTTTGTTTGACAGGGGGATGGTCTTGGAGGATGTCGAGTTTGTGGGTGATGATGTCGGGGGAGATCCCAGCATGTCGGCATAGGACCAAGCGAAGACTGCTTGTTTCTTTTGGAGGAAGGCAATGAGCTTGTGGCGAAGTTCCGGGCCGAGACTTGAACCAATGCTGACTTTCCTTTCCGGGGCAGTGGGTGACAAGGACACCCATTCTGTGTCTTCCGCTGGATTAGGCCGCGGGGCTCCCTTTTTCCCACTCCCTTCTGGGTCGTCCCGCGGGTCATCTACAGGCTCCGAGGGGCTGAGAGGCAACATCTCATAGGCTCCGCGCCCCTGTTAGATGACATTAAGATGGCAGTGCTCAATGGCTGCTCGGTCTCCTTGAATAGTCAGGGTGCCACCTGGGGTGGGAACTTTCATGAGGAGGATGTGACCAGCTATGAAGCAATGCAGCCCCCAGAGGATATCCCGTCCTAAGATGAGATTATAGGACGAGGGGCAATCGACAATGAGGAAGCAGGCCGTAATAGAAGAGCGGCAAGGGGTTGTTCTCACCGACATGGTTAGGCGGTCTGAGCCTAACGGTTGCACTATCTCGCTAGAGAAGCTGACCAGGGGATCGTGGTTATTGTATAGTTTATTTCGGTCCCGCCGGAGTCCTTTGTAACAATCAGAGAACATGACGCTTACGGCGGCCCCCGTGTCTACTAATGCTCTGTGGCACCTGTAATGATCTACTTGCACATTGATTATGAATGGCTCACAGTGGTGGTAATTTATGGTATCCTCACCTCTGCGGAATGTCACTTGATCCCACGCTGATGGGGTGATCGTGACACCGCGCTGGATGTTTAGGATTTCCGAGGGTGTCGTGCATTGCCGTTTTACAGAAGGCTGGCATGGGGGAAACTGTGGGGCTCCGCCATGCAGGGTTAGAATCTGGTCATGTACTGTAAAGGCGTTAGCGCCAGTAGTGGTAGGACAATATTGGAGTTGTCCATGTCGGATCGTGGTGTCGCTGTGGCTAGTGGAGCTACATGGCGAGAAGAATGTTTCGAGGTGGAGATGAGGGTCCCTTGTGTCTTTATACTCCTCCACCTTGGGTGGTTTGGTTTCTTGAGGCCGCTTGTCCCTTTGCACTCGAGGTGTGAAGGGACGTGGGCGATATCCACAGCCAGGGAACAAGGGTCGCCGGGCTTCGCGAGCCGCGACACTTTCAGTCCACGAAGCCAACTATGTGACTGTCTGGCGGGTTGGCATGTCAAAAGGGGGGTTAGGGGAGTGAGCAGTGGTTGAAGTGGAGATAGGCTGGGCATATGGATTAGGCTGATGTGGCAGGGGGAGTCATTGGGGATTGGAGAAGGTTGGGGGGCTGGTAGTGGAAATGAGAGGTGGGTTAGGGGATGAGATACGTATATGATCTGGCTAGGCCCTCCCGGGAGCATGGAACCAGTCTGGTTGTTGTACACATTACGATGCTCTAACGTGGAGCGGAGCAAGAATTGTTCTTTCTCCAACTCGGCGATGCGTACTCGGCACGCTTCCGCTTCTGCCTTCTCTTTTGCCGCTTGCTCGCAGAACGAATGGAAGTCCCGCTTGAGGATTTCCAGGGCTGTGGCGGGGTCGGGATGGCTAATGGGGGCTGCATCGCTGGTTTGGGGAAGGGATGTGCCAGGGTCATCAATGATTTTCACCATGGTGCCGAGTCAAAAGGGAGTTCCACAAGATAGGACCCTCCTTCTAGCGCCAATTGTTTCTACCTACTTCGTCCCGGGCCGGGAAGGGGTTGCGAGGCGAAGCGAGGTAGAATCCTTGGGTCCTGCACTTAGAACCTGCACAAGTGACCGTCAGGTAGCCGAGAGTGGGGTGGCCTAATCTTCGACTCTCCGATGCTTAAGTTAGCTTTGAGCACTTGCAAGGTAGAGGAGTGTAGAAGAGAGTTGTGTGTACCTTTTATGGTAGCTTGTGCTTGTTTTATAGGCAAGCTTGGGCACTTTGGTCTTAGTCTCCAATGTGGGACTACTTGCTAGTTTTTGTGGTGTCTCCCCCTTTGGGGGTGTTTTGCCACTAGAGTGATTTTGGCAAGCGGTTTGTTACCGGCCCTTCACTCCTTGGATATCCGTGAGGGGCTTATCTTGTCTGGAATGATCTTCGGTGACCGGGTAATTAGGCCTTATTCTCGGCTCAGCCAAGTATTTTAGCTATGTACTAACAGTACTTAACCGCTGCATAAATGATATTTATTTAGTAATTTATGCCATATATTAACTGTCGGTTACCAAATTCAAATCGTGTCAGTTTTATTCAATTAGTTCTCAATTATGTTATCGTTTATATTGATAATTATTATGAGTATGTAATGACACATTAATGCCAGAAGCAATTGATGATGTAAATGAGTTAGTTTTGCATGTAACCGCTACGTTATTGACATTTATTGGTTCAATAATTTTATTGCATATACATTATGTCGATGTGAATTAAATTGTTTCCGTTATAATTTTAATTTATTTCGGTTTCATATAATTGCTTTCACATTAAGTTTGTATGTTACGATTTAATAACATATATTGTATTGGTTTATGTTATATTGGTGAATATTAATGATGTTAAGTCAGAAGCTTAAATCAAGCCTAAATATACACAAATTGAGCCAGAAGCTCGACGTAAGCTGCAAGGCTAGCATATAAACTCGCCATGTGTCGCCATGAGTACATACAATGAATATAATTCTTCTCAAACTAGGCTCATCCAGTTGGATGCGATGTCTACGAAAGTTCTTTTGAGGCTGTGTACTTAAGTGAGCCTCGCTCCACCACCTCATCATTGCTTACCTGGTCGTATACAATTGGAGTTACCGAAATGGTTGACTAATAACATTGCATTTCTTGGTATACCATTCTGAGCCCAGTAGGCCAACTCTCCCTATACGGGACCTAGAAGCCCAGCATACCTCTCAGATTGTGCCCCTTATGCTTGTAAAGTATGAAGATGTTTATTTCTTTCACTTTAATTAAAGACAATTCCTTTGGTCCAGCATAATCAAACAAAAAGAAAATAATCTAATGACACTGGATTTTCGTACCTAGTCATTATGTATGTCTATAAGACATTCCAAATATTTTTTCATAATGGCTGTTGTTAAATATTCACCATATTTAATGTGTAGTTAATTGCCAGAAGCATTTACACATATTTATGTGACATATTTACTATGCTAAATTAGTAGCGTATAATTAATATCATCAATTGCTACATGATTATAATTTAAAAATACATGTACCTAATGAATCGGTAGTTCAGAAATGAACCGGTAGTTCATGTATAAATCGAACTTGTAGTTTCGATAATAACCCTCTTAAGAAACTTGAAGTTTCAATCATAAATTCACCAAACATGATAAAATCAATAACTTTTATTCATATCATGTTAATTGAAAGTATCCAGAAGAAACAATCTGAACTAGACATCTTCCTTGCATGAAGCAAGAAAATATTGAAATGAAAAGGCCGGGCTTGATGCCCTAGAATCTAAATTAAAATTGATATGTGTTATCAATATTAAGGAACTGAGCATTCTCGTCTGGCTGACGAGGCAAAATACCTCTACGTTTTAGAAGAATGTTAACAAAAGGTAAGTTCATTAAAATCAATGCTTAAAACATTGAAATCACCAGAAAAATGGTGTAATATATTTGCATAACCTTTGAGTGTGCGGCTAGAAGCGTACATTGATTATATTCAAATTTATTAGCTAGAAGCTAAATGATTTGAGTAAATACTAGCTATAGTATTGGTGTTTGATGCACTCGAGAAAAATATATGATGCACCCACTACCAGAAAATAGTTCTTGGCCGACGAAAAAAAATCGTCGCCCTGTTTAAAAATTTCGTCGCCTAAGTACTTAGGCGACGACATGTCGTCGGCCAAGAAGTCGTCGCCAGAAGTCCGTCGGTGAAGAACTTGGGCGACGAAATTTAATTCCGTCGTCGCCTAAGAGTAATTCTTAGGCGACGATACTAATTTCGTCGCCTAAAATATACCTGTCGTCGCCCAAAAATATTCGTCGCCCAAGATTTAACACCTTGGCCGACGAAATTTTTTTTCGTCGCTTAAGATCTTCTGACCTTGGGCGACGAAAATAAATATTTCGTCGCCTAAGATCACTACATCTTAGGCGACGATATTATTTTTTCGTCGGCCAAGGTGTTAAATCTTGGGCGACGATTTATAGATTTCGTCGCCTAAGATATATTTAAATTTTTTTTTAAAAAATAATTAAATAATTATTTTAAATATATAAATAATGTTTTTTTAATTTTTGACATTATTTTTTTTTTCGGCATTTCTTTAAAGTTTTCTAATACTAAAATTTAATTAAAACTAACACAAATTTATAAATTTATAAATAATTTATTACAAAAATTCTGCCTATGGATCGAGAAACCCAAAATCTATCTCATCATTCCCGTTCGGAGGGTCCTGAGGCGGCGGCTGGTCAGGCTGAGGAGGCTGCTGCTGAGGCTGGGGCCACTGAGGATGCCACTGAGGTAATGGTATAGGCGTAGGCATGGGCGGAAACGGCTGTCCGGCCGCAAGTGCAGACATGCAGGCAGTCATCCACTGTCCCATAGCCGCCTGGTTGGCATTGGTGACTTCATTCACCCGCTCCATATGCGCAGCATTGGAAGCCGCATATGATTCCGCCATCGCCGCCATCTCCCTCGCTCTTTGGGCTTCCAGCTCAGACTCTCTCGCTCTTTGGGCTTCCAGCTCAGACTGTAGGCTTGCGAACTGATCCTGTAGCCGAGTGGTCTGGCTGTTGCTGCTTGAGGCTCCGGCGGCTCCCTTGCGCTGAAATCCTGGCGTCGTCTTCAGGATCCCCTTTCCAGCGTCTCCCATACCCCGGCAGTAGTAGGTGTTGGAACGCTGCGCGAAGGCAGTGGCCATAATCCGCGCCCCAACGGTAGGATCTGAAGTGTCGATCCTGGACATGGCCTCTGACATGTCATCCTCTGTCGTGCCCGGCCATGTGTCGTTCACCATGCCTCTGATGACATCTTGCTCCGCCTCCCTCACCCTCGCCTAAATGGATATATTATAAAAATATATTAATATACATTTAATAAAATGTAATTAAAATTAAAAATTAGTAAATATAAGGAACTTACAAGATCCTCCTCAGAATGAGGATATGCCCTCTGAAAGGTCCCCACATAGGGGTTCTCCTCTGGCCGCTCTCGCCGCACGTTGTCCATGATGGCCGAAAACGGCCTCGAACCGGCACGATGGTTGGTTGTGTTCTGTTGCCGGTTCTCAGCGTTCACCCGGGCGAGATGCTTTTTTAAAAAAAAATTATCGTTAGTAAATATTTAAAAACATACAATTATAATTAATTCACTAATTAAATATTCAAATTTGTTTACGAATTACCTGTTTGTGAGGGTCGTTGAACTGCGTGACAAGAAGCCACCGCCACTCGTACTCCCGATACTCGAACTCCTTCGGGGTACCCGAACGGTCGCTCCCGTACTTCTTCCAGTGTTCCCGGAGGTCGTGCTTCCACTCCTTGAACCTACATATACAAAAAAAATATTAATAATTTTATTAAAATAATAAAATTTAAAAAATTATTAAATAGCTAGAGGTACCTCTCCCTATGGGTCTTGTCCGCCCAGTCACGTCCCTCCTCGGGAACCACAAACCATTGCTGCATTACCACTTGTTAGTATTTTTTTCGATAATGAAATAATTTATTAGTTAAAAAAAAGGTAATTTATTGAGTAAACTCACCGACATCGACTGATGGAGCATCTCCTTCACTCCATCAGGAACCTGGCTCCAGACTCCCCACAACATAGGGAGTCTTGAGCGGATGGTGCCTCCCGCGGCGCGCGTGTACCGGTTTCCCAACGCGGCGTCCACCGGTTTCCCGTTGGAAAACGGGATGGCGATTCGTCCAGCGGACTCGACCGCCCTATCGAGTCCCTTGTTGCTGACGGTGCCTCTCCTGTTCCGCCTTCTCGTTCCGGCGGCTGTGACATTGTGAATCAAATTTAATATTAATAATACATTTTTACAAAAAAAAATTGTAAATCGAAAAAAAAGTAATAATAAATTACCTGAGGATGAGGCTGAGCCGACGGATTCGTCTATGTCCGCCTGCTCGGAGACCCTCACGGGATGAAGAGGCGTGGGAAACTCCCGGTAGATATAGGCCTCGTGCGGTGCCACATGCGGGAGCTGCTCCCGAATCGGTCGACCCTCCTCATCGACGCGAGGTATCGCCGGTATCGTCGGAGGAAGGAATAGGCCGGACGGCACCATAGGGACCCCGGATGACCCGCCATCACCGTCGGTCGGGGACGACTGTGTGGGGGCGTCGCTACGGGATCGCGACCGGCGAAGTATCTCTGGATGACGAGGAGCCGTCGCTGCGGGACCCGACTGCCCAGCAGAACCCGAGCCGCTCGCGCCACCCCTAAGCGCCGCATATCGGGACGTCAACTGCCACGGAAACCCGATCGACGGTGATTCCGACGGGTTGTTTGAGGTACCGTCCGAGCCGTCTTGTCCAGAAGTTCTTCTCTTGGCCATCCTGTTTAAAATAACCATAAATTTATTAAAAATATTTTACCGTCTTATAATTAAGTTCACAAAAATAAAGGCTCGATAAACTTCGAAAAATTTATCAACAATAATAGCACAAATAAAATTTAATAATTATTATAGGATTTATTATTTTTTTTATTCACATAACAAATTATTTACATTAATAAGGGATTATTATATCACAAAAATTAATTTACGAATATTTACATCCTTACTCAAAAATATTCCATTATTTCTTACAAACCCTAAACCCTAAATAAACCCTAAACCGTAAACTCTAAACCCTAAATAAACCCTAAATTATTTAATCATTTACAATCCTAAACCGTATACCCTAAACCGTAAACCGTAAACCCTAAACCGTACATCACAATTTACAATTATCAAAACAACAACAATTTACAATTATCACAACAACAACAACAACAATTTACAATTTACAATTATCACAACAACAACAACAACAACAACAACAACAATTTACAATTATTATAACAACAAAAACAATTAAAACCAATTTAGGGTTTTAGGGTTATACCTTAAATTGTGGGTCGACGTCGGGGTCGGGAATTGGAATTGGGGTCGGGGTCGGGGTCGGAGAGAGGGAGAGAGAGAGGGCAGAGAGAGGATTTTCGGAGAGAGGGAGAGAATATGCTTGGCGGCTGAAGAAATGGTTAGGGTTTCCGAATTTTTGCCTTTTATAGTGGCGTTCTTGGGCGACGATTTTGTAAAAATCGTCGCCCGCCTTTTTTAAAAATCGTCGCCCGCTTTTTTTTAAAAATCGTCGGCCAAGAGTCTACTTGGGCGACGACATTCTTCACTATAAATATCGTCGCCCAAGATGAAGAAAATCGTCGGCCAAGATAGTATACTTGGGCGACGAGATTCTTCATTATAAATTTCGTCGCCCAAGAGTTATATCATAAAATTCAGACTATTTGACCCTCCAAATCACGTAATCTGGCCGGACCTTCAACTGAGAATAGTTTCCAATCGACGAGACTCTTACGGGGCTATAAAAATTTGGTAAAAAATAAAGAACCGGGATAGGGCTACCACTAGGCAGAAATAAATGTGTTTCGTGCGACCGGAACAACCGGCACCGAAACTTTACCGTAATATCTTCATTTTTCACGGGTTGACGTATTTCACCGTTCTGGTCATATCTTATTTCACGACTTTTTTGCGTTTGAGGCCTCTACGTATACGTTGTCTTCAAAACGACACTTAAACTAAACACTTATATAAAAAAGTTATACAACATTAGTACATATAACGTGAGTTTATTGATCGGAGAAGAGGAACTGAAAACCGACCGTCAGATTTGACCAGCATAACGAATTACGTAGGTGGAAAAAAATTCAGCTCGATCTGACAAAGATAAGGGCTCGATCCGTCCGGTCAATCGGCGCGGTCAAACCCCTAAACGGACGGAAACGGCTATTCGACCCTCCAAATCACGTAATCTGGCCGGACCTTCAACTGAGAATAGTTTCCAATCGACGAGACTCTTACGGGGCTATAAAAATTTGGTAAAAAATAAAGAACCGGGATATTTATTTTAATTATTCAAATGAAATTTAGATGTGTTTTATTTTATTTTAATTATTCGGATTAATCTTGGCCGACGAAATTAGCCTAATTCGTCGGCCAAGATTATACTTGGGCGACGATATTTGTTAAAATCGTCGCCCAAGAGTAAAAATAAAAATTTAATATAATGAAATTTAAATGTGCTTTATTTTATTTTAATTATTCGGATTACTCTTGGCCGACGAAATTAGGCTAATTCGTCGGCCAAGATTATACTTGGGCGACGATATTTGTTAAAATCGTCGCCCAAGAGTAAAAATAAAAATTTAATATAATGAAATTTAAATGTTCTTTATTTTATTTTAATTATTCGGATTACTCTTGGCCGACGAAATTAGGCTAATTCGTCGGCCAAGATTATACTTGGGCGACGATGTTTGTTAAAATCGTCGCCCAAGAGTAAAAATAAAAATTTAATATAATGAAATTTAAATGTTCTTTATTTTATTTTAATTATTCGGATTACTCTTGGCCGACGAAATTAGGCTAATTCGTCGGCCAAGATTATACTTGGGCGACGATATTTGTTAAAATCGTCGCCCAAGAGTAAAAATAAAAATTTCTTTACAATGAAATTTAAATGTGCTTTATTTATTTTAGTACAAACATATTCTTTTAGTATACAAACAATTACAAAGCTAAGGCTCAATTATAACTAAGCTAAGGCTCGTAATCTGAGTCATCCGATGAGTCTTCTTCGGTATCGGAATTAATATCTGGTAATCTATGCCTTAATTCGTCGTCAGAGTCGTCGTCTGTTTCTTCATTTGGATCAACATCAATAAAGGTTGAATCTTCGTCACGAATTCTGAGCACTCGACCATGTTTAACATTATTTTGACGAACAGTAGCTACATCATGAATACCTAATGCGTTCGGCTCCTGGTACGCATCAGCCTCTGGCCCTGGAATGGTCACTCCAAGTGTAGCCGCCCGGTAAATGTTTCGAGGATGCACAATGTTCGCTATTTTCCACGCGTCACCCCTGGCGAGGTCATCAAGATAAAACACTTGTTTTACCGATGTCGCAAAAACAAACGGGTCATCTTCGTAGGCGCTTGTAGCAGTGTTGACCGATAAATTGCCGTACTGATCCATCTTCATGCTCTGTGCGCCTGTATCAAACCATCTACACTTGAACAGATGCACTTTCATGCCTTCCGCATAAACCAGTTCGACCACTGAATGGAGAACACCGTAATAGTCAAGGCCATGACCTTTCGCCATCACCCCAGAATTCTGTGTTCTTCGTCTGCTGTCTCTCTCTTCAGATACAAATTTCACGCCATTCACTGTGCAAGTGGGATAAACTCTAGCCCGTTGCGGTTGCATCGCAAGAAGTAATAGTTCGTGCGACCAGTTTGGATTATCATCAGATTTTACCATGTCCATCTGTAACGGATATTGAACTGTAAATATCCGAAAATGTATGCAATAGAAAATAATTACATATATATATATATATATATATATATATATATATAACAGGGAAGATTAAATTACGTACCCAGGTGCGAAAATAATTTGCGAACGTCATGTTGTGGTACTCGAGATCACCATCAACTTCCGGAAAATTTAGGTGCAACTCTTTCCAATATTTAACTTCTTCACAATTGATTAGTACCCACCAGTGCGCTATGGCTATCTCTTCATCCGACAATGCATACTCGGCGGACAGTCGTGCTCCACCAACTTCGACATCACTGGAAACTATAGAGAGATTGAACCGCGGCGCATGTTCCTCCATGGCTTGCGGAGCTCCCAACGACGCTCCTAAATACAACTTCATGTAGGTGACGCATTCATGCGCAATATATGCTTCAGCTATACATCCTTCAGGCGCGGATTTATTAGTGACATAATCTTTGTACTCACCAAGTTGCCTGTAAATATAAGATTGCAAACTATACGTTATGGTTATTGAACATGTACGTACATATATGTATTCTGGAGATGTAAGTGAATAAAACATACCTTTCTATGGGATACATCCAAGTGAAGTGTACTGGACCGGTAAGCAACAATTGCTGGGGAAGATGGATCATCAGGTGAGGCATTATATCGAAAAAATTTGGCGGAAAAATCCTCTCGAATTTACACATGATGTATATGATGTCTGCCTGCATTTCCCGGAGATCGGATTTTCTCACTTCCCTTGTGCATAACTTCATGAAGAATCTTGACAGCGCTACTAACGGCTCCACAACCTGGCCAACCACACATCACAAATTTAATATAAAATCCATTTACGACAGGTTAACCGTAATTTTAACCACAAATTTACCTGACGGTGAAGGAACGGTCGAATGAAAACAGGGAAGAGACGTTGTAGCAGAATATGACAGTCATGACTCTTCAAGCCGTATATCTTATTCTCCCGCAAGTTCACACACCGGGCTATATTTCCTGCAACGCCTGAGGGATACGTCACACAACTCATCCACCTGAAGATCTGGGTCTTCTGATCAGGCTTCACGGTGTAAGGAGCCCAAGGCATCTTTTTCTTCCCCTCTTTCAGCCAAAGATGTTTTCTGATTCCCATTTTCTTAAGATCAACGCGTGCCTTAGGACCGTCTTTCGTCTTCCCCTCCAAGTTGAGCACTGTACCTACCACACTGTCGCAGACATTCTTCTCTATGTGCATCACATCTAGGTAGTGCCTGATCAACAGCGTACTCCAGTACGGGAGTTCCCAAAATATGCTCTTATGTGTCCAGAATTTGTACCTGTCTGGTCTTTCAGGTATTCTGGCCACAATATCGGGATGATTGCTGAGCTGCCCAAAATCATACTCATCCAGCACTGCTAAAATCTCTTCCCCCGACCATCTATGCGGCTCCACACCTCTCTCTTCGGTCCCATCAAATGCCCCGGTATCTATCCGCCAGGGGTGATCATGTGGTAGGTAAGCACGGTGACCCATCCGGACTATCTTGTTGCAATGATTGCTGCACCCCTGGGAGCTAAGGCACTCAGGACAAGCCTTGTATCCCCTAACAACGTTGCCGGACAACATCCCACGTGCAGGAAAATCACTGATGGTACCAACAATCATGGCATGCATCTGGAACATCTCCTTTTTGTGGGAGTCATAAGTGGGATGACCAACCTCCCAAAGCAATTTACACTCTTCAATCAGCGGTCTCATATACACATCGAGACACTTCCCTGGATAACAACAACAACCACAACAAATTCAGATAACGACTATATATGACCAACAATATAGAACAAAAACAATAAATGGAGAGGTGTTGAACCAACAGCAATATATACAATATGAAGGGAAAGTAGATACCTGGATAACCGGGCCCCGGAATCAACAAGGTCAACATGTTGTATTCCTTCTTCATGCACATCCATGGAGGAAGGTTGTAAGGCACCAAAATGACCGGCCATATACTGTACGAAAGACTCATGGTCCCAAAAGGGTTGAACCCGTCGGATGACAGCCCGAGCCTCACATTCCTCACCTCTGAAGCAAAATGAGGAAACTCCCTGTCTATATGCTTCCACGCCTCCCCGTCAGCAGGGTGTACCATGAGGTCTTCGTCATGCACCTCCCTCACAGCGTGCCATCTCATAGCTTCGGCCGTCTTTGAAGACATATACAACCGCTCCAGCCTATCCCTCAACGGGAAATAGCGAAGTACCTTAACAGGTTTCCTGTTGCCTGCGGGAGTCCGCTTATACCTGTCGGTCCCACATACCAGACAACGATGAAGGCCTTCAAGGTCATTACCGTCTGCATCTTTACCCCAGAATAGAACGCAGTCATATCTGCATGCATGGATCTTGATGTAGGAAAGCCCGAGATCTCTCAAGATACGACGGACCTTATGATGCGTGGTGGGATGACGATGACCGTCGGGCAGGAGCGAAGCAGCGTACTGTAGATACCTATCAACAGCAGTCACGGTCGATTTTGTGTCAACCTTGATATGCATCACCTCCATCACACACTGAAGAACGGTCTTCTCATGACCTGGGCACAGAGGGGTCTGTTGGAAAGCAATAAGTCTGTTGTACTTGGCTATACCGGCAGTGTTGACACCTCTAGGGACGGCCTGCATCGGCGCCTGAGGAATGTGCTGTCGTTCAGGGCATACACCGCTGTCATGAGGAAACATGTCGTTGATGAAGGTCGTTGTTGGATCGTTGGATGTGCTGCCCGTCTCATCAAACTGTCCATGATCATGCGGGCGTGATGAGGTTTCACCGTGATATATCCAACATGTGTAACGTTCCCAGAATCCGTTACTCTTCAGGTGGTCCCATACTGTCCCCAACGGAAATCGATGCATATCACTGCGACACTTACACATCTTGCACGGGCAATAGAACATGCCACTCCCGTCAGCATTGCCCTGCGCATATTGCATAAAATCCCAAACTCCTTCAGCATATTTTCTGTGATATCTTGGAAGAGAAATCCAACTCTTATCCATATCCTGAAAATAACACATATATATATCAATATTTAATGAACATATCTTTTATATATATATATATATTAATGTAATACAACATACTAATTATTAATTATATATATCTAGTTCGAGCGGATTCCGTGGTTTCAGAAGGCAAGTGTCAATGTCACGGAGGGCGAACCCCCTACAGGAACCAGGCAGGACTCGTTTGTGATCACGGAGGCGAACCCCTATCGACCCCTTCACCGAGAAGAGTGGTCAGTTTGTGATCTTGAGATCCAGTTAAACAAACCTGTGAACCATATCTATGACAAAACGGCCCCTTACTCAGCTTGGAACAAACTCTATGCATATATATATATATATATATATATATATATATATATATATCATTAATTCAACTCAAATAAAACTGAAAATCAATATATATATATATGCACATATATATGTGAATATATATGCATATATATGTACGTACCTGGGAGTAGCTCCACAAACTATGTATGGACAAATTTCCACAACACCGAACGATTTGAAGAACCAGAGAAATTTATGTTTAAAATTTTCAAAGTTCTCATTCTTCTATCCCGCCTCACAATATATAGAAGAATCTTGGGCGACGAAATATTTGAGTTTCGTCGCCTAAGAATGAAAAATCTTGGGCGACGAAATATCTCAGTTTCGTCGCCTAAGGATAAAAAACTTAGGCGACGAAATAAATATCTTAGGCGACGAAATATTGTTTCGTCGCCCTAGTTTCTCTCTTAGCCGACGAAATTTATTCTTAGGCGACGATTTTATTTTCGTCGTCTAAAGTTGGACTTTAGGCGACGATTTTTTTCCCTTGGGCGACGAAAAAAAAAATCGTCGCCTAAGTTCCCTCTTAGGCGACGAAAAAAAAAATCGTCGCCCGGTTTTTTTTGTTTCGTCGCCCAAGACCCATTTTCTGGTAGTGACCGTATCCTCAACTCAATTATCACACGGGCATCCCCTTCAGAATAAAGGTCTTGTCTTTAATCACATATTATGTCAAGTTGCTCGTTAAAAATGTTGAATACTAGACCATCATATGCAAATACTAGAATGTATACTATCTCTTTATGCACAGAATGCAAAGGAAAATTCATGGACTTATCCAACCACCATACGGACCAGTTAAATATTAATGGTTTTGGTTGATGCATTGACAAAAGTGATCAGATGTCACATCACTGTCCACAAGAAAAAATGCTGCGTTTGCTAAACTCTCACCTATGAAATTTAGGGTACACCACTCGGATTATCTTATAAAGTCTATAAGGCTTGATAATGCTGGAGAGTTTACATCGATAACTTTCGATGATTATTGCATATCCCTTGGGATCTGTTGAACATATAGTTTCCTATGTTCACACCCAAGATGGTCTCGCAGGTAGAACCTTGGTAATGCGCACCAAGCTTCTAGTGTTTGCGTCGGGCTATGTAATCTTGCATGCAGTCATGTCGGTCCGGTTGAGGCCCACTGCTACCCACCTTAGTTTGTGTTAAAGTTGGTGACTGGGTGCAAACCTGGTGTTTCACACTTACACAGATTTGGGTGTGCAGTTCCTGTGCCAATTGTGTCGTCACAACGTACAAAATCGGACCCTCAACAAAGGATGGGCATATATGTCGATTATGAACCCTATCCATTATGTGCTCCTCAGAACCCTTGATAGGCAATCTCTATACCGCTAGATTTGCAGTCATCACTTTTATGAGACAGTCTTCCCGCCGTTAGGGGGAGATAAGAACGTCACCGTTCCTGATGAACGACGTGTAGAATGTCTCATCTTGATCCCCAACCGCACATGTGATATTGTAGTGCGAAGAATTCTACTTCCAGTTGAAGTGCAAAGAATTCTAGATTTACGTAGTGTAGCCCATAATATGCCAGACGTTTCATTAGATCTAGTTAAAGTGATGAGATCATATATACCTGCTGCAAACCTACAAGGATAAACGTCCTAGTAGGACCTATCATCCTAGTTGGACAAGGTACAGCCATGGTGGCTAACTAGTCATAGTCCCTGCCCTGAAGTGAGGTAGACCATTAGGTTTGAAGGATTCTTATCCCTAAAAGAGGGTTAACTTGGCACAAATGAATCTTCTTGCCATCGCAATCTCAAACCAATTCAACTCACGAGATTAATTCGGATTATGGGTTCGTCCTAGAAGAGATGAAGTTGGGGGACGCTCCAACATTTAAACCCACTCCCGAGAACAGAAAATCTCGGTAAACTTAGTGAGATATTGAATCAGAATGAGATTTCATCGATGATATATTTATATTTTCGGTGGCCACCTAAATTATAATGAGCGATGATGTCGAACCTTGCTTCGTTGATATATCTCAACGAAGAGACGACTGGCTAAAAAGGAAAGAAACAATCCAGGTCAAATCAGATTCCTTAACTAAAAGAAAGGTGTTATGGGCCTGTTGTTCCCACACCTACCCATGTTAAACCTATATTGTTTAGATGGGTATTTGTAAGGAAGCGTAATGAGAAAAATGAGATTGTGATATAAGTCTTGTTTAGTGGTGCAAGGATTTTCTCAACGCCCTGTGATTGATTACGAGGAGACATACTTTCCCGTAATGGACGTCATAACGTTCCACTACCTTATCAGTTTGGTAGTTTCCGAATAACTGAATAAGCAGCCTATGAATGTTGTAACAACTTATCTCTATGGGGATCTGAATATAGAGATATACATGAAGTTTCCTGAAGGACTTATGTTACCCAATGCAAATAGTTCTAGACCACAAAACATGCTCTCCATTTGCTAATCACTTTAAAGGTTCAAAAAATCCAAACGGAATTGGTATAACCGTCTAAGTGAATATTTGTTTGGGATGGGATATATGAACAATTGACTATGCTCATGCGTGTTTATTAAGAAAACAAACTTCGGGTTTGCAATTTGATTGATACTCTTGAAGAGATCAAGAAAAACACAAAACACCTGAAGTCGGAGTTTGAGATGAAAGACTTTCGGAGACCAAATCATTTTCTCGACCTGGAGTCGCGCAAAGTGCAAATGAAAAATTTTGGTTCATCAATCAAATTACATCTAGAAGATGTTAAGATGCTTTAATGAGGATAAAACAAAGTCTTCAAGCTAACTCATAATCGTCTGAAATCTAGTGAGACTCGTATCATCGGGCAAATGATAACGAAGAGATATTAGGACCAGAAGACTCACATCTAAGTACAATAGGCGCATTATTTTACTTGGCTAAATGTTGTAGATCGGACATCTCACCCGATGTGAATTTGTTAGCTAGATATAGCTCTACGCCTATGCGCCACCTCTGGAAATGGCATAAAAGACAATTTTCCGTTACTTTAAATGTATGACGGAAAATGACTCATTATATCCCTAAGCATAATGGAATGGATCAACCACCTATGATCCTTGGAATGATGTTTGCCTTGTTAAATATGGTGACATGAGTTATGTAAACCGACACAAGGCTTATTCTCAATTAGTTATATCTTTACTATAGGGAATACAATAATCTTAGAGGTATATGAAACAAAAACCTTTTTAAGTCATGTTGACTATTAAGTTAGTCAAGAAGCATGATCAATATAACAGTTTTACCTAGTGTGTAGTTTTCAAGGGGAGTCAATATTAAGGGGAGTATCCTGAAGCATACTCTTGACCATTGTGTACTTTTTTTGTCCTTCGTCCAGGGTTATTTTGTCCCACTAGGTTTTGTTACCTGACAAGGTTTTAACGAGGCACACATTAAATTGGTCACCCTACTCATACTTCATCTTGAAGATGCTTTTATTTGAAATATATGCAATTGCTCATATTTTCCCTTCGACCACGGGTTTGTCCCACTGGGTTTACCGGGCAAGGTTTTGGTGTAGCAACTATTATGCATCTGTCTCCCATAGACTCATATCTTATGATTTAGATTAAACCGCTTCACCGAAATTAAAGGTTTTGACTACCACCGCTACGTGCACGTTGTACTCTTTTCTCCTTCGACCAGAATTGTTTTTATCCCATAGAGTTTTTATTACCTGGCAAGGTTTTGACGAGACAACACTGAAGCACATATCAAAGGAAGCTAATGACAGAGAATATCCAAGGAGGAGTGTTATAAATAGTTATTAGTTAGTGAGCATTATTGTAATGAGCCGTCTAAGGTTGTTATTGTAATTTGCATCATGACCTCATCTCTATATAAGAGAGAGTTCTCAACTCAATAAGATATACACATTCTCTCATTCTCTTGGTTGTTTTTCTCATTTCTTAATCTTTTTACTTTTATTTTACAACAATATATATATCAAGTATTAACAATTGTTGTTGGCTACTAAGAGTCTATGATCCCTCGGAATATATGTTAAACTTGTCCAATTTAGTGCTTATATACACAAGAATCGCATCAAACCTAGAGGCTTGTCATCTAAGCTAAGAAAATTTAGACTTCTGGGTTACCTTGAGCTGCAAGTTCCACAGGGTTTTCTTTGTCAAACCCATTCCTCGGAAAACAAGAAAGGCAGAGGTACCAGTATTTAGCAATTCACATTGCTTGATAGAAAGCATGTCTGTTGATCTTTTAACATCATGGCAAAGTTGCGCACCATTTTTACACTCAAAATGTTCTGATAAACTTTTACTAGTAGTACCACACCTTATTAAGTTCCATAGTAGTGCTCACGCATACGTAGTTCAAGCCATACGTGATAGCAACCTAGTACTGACGCATGCGACAAAAACACTGATAGTCTTGGCAGCAGCAATAGTAAGAACATACTAATCAGAATACAGAAAGAAGAGTCCATTTTTACCAAAGAAATATCAAGACATAATATTTCAGAGCGTAGTTGTGCTTGGCTAGCTGGCCAACAAGAATGCTCTCTATGTTGGAGCATCATGAGTTTTGGTGTTCATGTAACCCTTGTATGTGCTCATGAATTTGGCTATAAACTCCGCAGAAAGTGAGAGTAAACTTGTGTTAAACCAGAAGATCAGAAAGATGGATGATAAATTTTCTTAAAGTCATGCACATGTGTTTTACACTTTTACCTTCTATCCTCAAGAACTGTTGTATATTCTTCTTGGATGAATCATTGAGCCTTTTACCCGTTTCCTCTTGATGTCGAGAAAGTGTCAGTGCTTTGTCACTCTCAAACATAGATTCATCATTCCTCTGCATTTAGAAAACATAAGTTGATTTTTTTTTTTTATAAATAATAAAGGATTAGGCGATATTAACTCCTCGGAGGCAGACGATGTAAGAAACAAGTCCCACCCTCAATCCTAAAGAAGAAGGGTCTGCCACACTCTGAGAGCCCACCCCCCGTCCCCTTATTTTTATTTTATTAATAATAAAAAAGAAAGAAAACATAAGTTGATAACATAAGCATGACCTGCATAATTCATTGGAGAATAAAATAAATAAATGAAAAACAAGTTCTGAGTAATTTGGTATCCATACATTGAATTCACCATACATGCCCTCAAGTCGAACCTGGCAGTTCCCATCCAAATACTTCTTCAGCTCTGCAACTAGGGACTACACAATGTACTCACCATTGTATTTCGGATATGGAAGAATAGGTTAGTACTTATTTCTTCCATTATAGTTTCTACTCAAAGAGGCAAGAAAAAGCTTACTTTGAAAATAAATTCAGGAGATACACCATGCACTATAAGATTTTGAAGCTTTCCGCGGATAATGTATAGCCTGTCGAAGGACATGGATTGATTTCATTTCAGTTTTCAAGTTAACAAATCGAATCCCAATTACAAATCGTTTATTTGACTGAATCCTACACCAAAAATTTTCATGTGTGGGATTTTATGGAACTCCATCCCTATTACTCATCACATAACTGATAGCTACATGCATAGGACGAGAGAAAAATTCTATAAAATTGCACACATTGCAAAACTTCTACTGCCCCAGTGAGCATGTGTACTAATTTGACAGAGGGTTTAGTACTGCTAAAAAAACACAGTTTCAAATGAACATACTGTTTCGGGCTTTGCTCTTCGATCATATTCTTGCCAATATCTGCAATTTCATCCTCCCATCCTGTCAAAACTACTTGATCTCCTTTTAAGGGATAAGAGCTGCACGTACATCATTCAAGCACATATCAAATGACAAATAAGTGAAGATATATAGTACAATAAAACTAACAACTTCAAATTTCAAGTTGCATATGTATGTAAAATTTACACCAAATACACTCTCACCTCTTTTTCCAGGTGGCCTCAAATGAACGAATTGCCAGACGGCAACTGTTTTTGGAATTCTCAGCGAACCTTTCAGCCAGTTGATGTGGCATATCTATGCCTTCTTGTTTGGGTATAAACTTTAAAACTTCAACAATCTAAAAAGCAGAGAAGATGCTTAGAAACATACTTTTTTTAAGGAACTAAATGAAGAACATTGGATTTTGCCATTTTGTATACCCTTCAATTCTTAGGATTAGTAACTAGTACAATTCCCCACCTCATTCTTAGAAGGCGGTAAAAGCTCAACGACAGTACAAATAGCCTTAATGGCCTGAAGCTTTGCCACATCAGAACAGCAGAAGAAGACCTTACGCCCTTTATACCTTTCTAATAGCCATTTGATATAAAGTAGGGCATCTGTGGATAGCTTGTCCGCTTCATATAAGATCAGTGCTGCAGAAACAAAAATTTAACTTTGTCATCCTAATAAGTAAACTACTTCGTGTACTTCGTAAATTTGATACAAATATATACCTCGACAATCATCAAGGCTGCGTGTCGAAGCTGATTTGTTAGGTATCTTGTGCTGTGTTTCCTTCATGAGTTCAACAATCACATGCTTCTCATAACCTTTCAGTTCAGAGAGATTCACTTCTACATGTTGAGGGGATTGCTTCACATGTACTCCAATACTGCGTACTACTTCACCCTATAGAAATAATTCTCAAAAAGAAGGTCAGTCTTTATCTAAGCTTACATATATGCCTACATAAAATGTGTGTGTGTGTAGATAATGTCTTAATTATTGCAGGAAAATGAAGATTTGGGATGCAGACGGTGTATACATGATGACATTGTGGTTAAAAACTACAGGGTTGCATCTCTTTGTACACTCAGCTCAGGTAAATCTGATGCTCAAACGATGGAGTGAATGGTAGATCATAATCACTAGGGGATCCAAATAGGCTGGCTTCTTAATGGTGGAGTTGCTCTAAATTCTCCATGCTATTGTTAATGTGTCTAACTCAAACAGAATCATGCACAAATTAGCGAGAATATTGGTGATATGGTTGCATATGTCAAAGATCCAGCACGGTTCCTTCTTTCCCAATTAATTAGTAGTCATAGTCGTGAGCTACATTTTGTTCAAATTAGTTAGTATTTGATCCCTTTTTGGGATTTTTCGATCTCTCTAGCTTTGTGGCACACTGTAGCTAGTAAAGGTACAGCTTTGAACTAATATATGTATTACATTGCTGAGAGTTGAATTTAAGTTTTGAAAGATTTTGAGTGCTTATGAAGTCGTATTCTATTTGTTGTTCTGATCTTTTGAAGTGATGAAACCTAAATTACCCTATATATAATATTAAGTTGTTATGTTGCAGGTATCCTATTTACTGCATTTCTATCTTAATCTGTAATGAAAGTAGTCCGATTAGGGAAGGAACATGTAAACTTTTTTGTGCTGAGCATAAATCATGTATAGTTAACTGTGTCTAGTAGTTGTTTCTTCTGTTGTAGTTTGTTTCTCGATCTGTTAATATATATTGGCTCCTATATTTTTTTTGGTTAAGTACTGCTGATATGTTGAAAAGTTTAATTTCATTTTCTGTAATTAAGCAGAGATAAAGTGGTCAATGAGCTTGGGATGAATGATCTCAAAGAAATTTGAGAACTACCTTTAAGTCGAATGCCTTGAATTCCTCTGTGGCCTGATAATTTCAAAGGGAAAAGAAGAACTGGTATCAACAAAAACTGTTAATTTATGAAAGAGCAATATAGTAGTTGATCTTCAAATTATGGAATTGTCATAACATACATTTATAGTGTCACGTCCAAAAGCTTCTCTCAGCATAGCCCAGATCATAGTTCTCTTGCCCACACCCGGAGGCCCTACGAATATGAAATGTCCACACCCTCTATCTCTAGCCTGTGATACAATTATCAAGTACTTATCTACCATATATATCAGATGTAATCAGATCACCAATAGAAAACTTATCATATGTGAGATGCATGTTATAGTAGGATTACAAACAAAGATGAGTCAATCAATTGATCAAGAAGGGTACGTGTTGATGCATACCAAAACCTTGAGCTGAGTTGCTTTGTCTCTATTACAGATGAAATCTTCTAGGCACTGAGGCTGGTACTTGTCTGCCCGTATATACTCTTTTTCATCTATTACCTTTTCGGTAATATTTGGTGTAGCGGCTGTAGCTGCTGTTCCAAGTACTCTCTCCCTCAATGGCTTCTCTTTGTTTTCAACAGTGCGGATGATGTCTTCGGTAACCACCATATTCGATGTTTCTGAATTAACTGACAGTTCACTTACTGGTGTAGGACGCTTAGATTTCACTGCAGTGTAGGTTGCTTGAGCCTTAAGCTTCTTGCTGTAAAGCTTGCCTTTCATAGGGCTGCAAGAGCTCCACTCCCTCACTTTTATCGCGAAAGTTGAGAAAGATGTCCAAGTAGAAGCTGAAGATGGTTGGCTTTCGCCTGGTCCAGGACTAGGAGGAAGAGCCTTTGGATTCGGATACGTGAGTCCCCGAATGTAGTATGGACTATATTTCGAGAAGTCTCTCTCAAGGTCGGCAGTGAAGGCCTCATGAAGACTGATTTCTTGAACCCTGCTCTGGAGCTCACGATCGAGACTCTCCTGTCTCCGATTGTGCTGCTCCTGACACTCTTGTGTGAAGTTTGTGTCACTCCTCCTGCCAACAAGTTTTTGTACCTTCTGCACCCAACAGAGCTTCCAAGTTGGTGCTTTTGATGTTGGAGCTGAACATACAGAGGGAGCTAGAGGAGAGAGCTGACCATTATGGGAGAGCTGGGGATTGGTAGAAGAACGTGGGACTGAAGGACGTGGCATTGCTTGCAGAGGCGAGTCTGTAACTTCAATTGCTCGCAAATGATTCAAAATATTATGGATGAGATCAAAGATTGGTATTTTGACATTGATGGTGATGTGTTGTGAATTTGTGCTGTACGATAAGATGGTGGAAACAACTATGAGGGGCGTGAAATTTCATGTAGAAGAAGATGGCGTTATGAACTATATGTAATGTTTTGTTAGACTCGAAGAGTTGAGGGTCGAATTAACCATGCAGCAGCTAGCAGCCGAATTATATAGCATATACGATTCTGAACATTGTTTAAGAAACAAATTGTATTTGGTGTTTGTTGGCTTTTGTTTGGGAGCTTATGTGCCTTGTACATGTCAGACAGTAATTATTTTTTGGACAAAATAATGATCACTTATCTTATTTTCTATGGTTCGACAGTTTAGTCCTCTTTTTCTTAATTTCAACAGCTCACTCTTATTAATTTTCAATGTCATACAATTTGGTCTAATTTGGTCCAACTATTAAAATTGACTGTTAAAGTGTCCACATCCGGCTGTAAAATCCCTAAACTACCCTTAGCTTATTTTCCCGCTCGAAAACTGAAACTATTTCCCTTCAAATATAAACTATTTCCCTCCAAAAATATTATGCAAGATAGTCATTAAAATAGGTCATCCATAATAACATCAAAAATACATTACATCTGCAAAAATACATTGCAACATCAAATTATTCAACTACTAACTAATTAGGTGTAATCATCTTATTAAAAGATTACAGCTAGCAATCAAGTGACAAAGCACAAGGTTGCCCAAAAATAGGATGCATTAGGGGCTAGCTAATATCAAGGCCTTGAACTTTGATGTGTAGACACAGCTTGTCCAAGTCTTGCTCTCTTTGGAGCAGACTGAGCTTTAATGTCATCCTTCCTCTTCTAGACACAACAAATGAAGATAAAGACATAAGTTAGACAAAGTCTTAAGTTAACCCAAATTGTAAATATTCCTAAAGAAAAACAAGCAACAAGATTGAAATGTTAGACAAACAAGCAAATATTCCCAAAATTCAGAAGCACACAAACTATAATAAGAAATCAAACTTTTCGACAAATCCTACACCATCAAAAATAACAATACTTGGTAGTTACCCTCGTATATTCATTCCTTTCTTTGGCTTTCTTCCTCAACTCATTGGTAGTCATAGATCGTTTTACTTGGTTGAACTGCATCAATATTATTGTAAGGTTAGAGTCTATCTGTGTTATAAATACAAAACAAAATATTAACATCAATAACCTTATATATATCAACAGCAAAATACAACTTACTTTTTTTAGCAGCTTGTCCTTCCTTGTTAAGGTTCTTCTTATTAGCAGCAATATTAACCTTTTCCTTCGATGGCAAATGTCTATGACATGTCTTGGAGTTGTGACCTATCTGCTTGCAGCTACCACACCTTAAAGTTCTTTTCTTCTTACCAATTACAGTGCCACCATCCTTATCCTTTTCGTAAGCAGCGTTCATTCTTGTAGTCCTAGGTCTACCAGGTTGTCTCGAGTATTGTGGAAGCTGAATAACAGGATCTTCACCCCTAGACCACATATCTATGTTGTTTACAGGCTAGATAAGATTGTCGTAGATGCTCATATAAGTCTTCTTCAAATAGCATGCAACCACATAATCATCTAGATCATGTCTCTTCAAGTAAACGACCGAAATAGCATGCTTGCATGGGTTTCCTGACAAGTCCCACCTCCTGCAAGTGCATGTCCTCCTTGCAATATTAACCACATTCTTTGTTCCCTCGATATTCTCGACCTCTGCAATGTCACCACTATTAAAGGTTAGGGTGCAGTTTATTGCAGCCTTCAGCGTATTCTTCTCTAGAATGTCCCTTGCCTTTGGACAAATATTGCCATGGTAAGGTGCCATTTTTTTCCTTCTAATTGTAATTCTCTTCATCAACTTCACCCTTAACACTTCAAACATTGTCACTAGTGACTTACCCCTTGCCTCCAATATCCAGCCATTAAAGCTCTCACAAATGTTATTGATCATGATGTCACAATCCACATCTGTGATGAAATATGCTCTGCACCAATGTTTAGTAGGTCTCTCCTTTGCTGCAAACACCGATCATTACACAAATTAAAAATATATTAATATTATTATATTAAAATAATAAAGTTTATCTAACAATATCAAACTATAACTACCTGTTAGCCACTTGTAAGCATCTTTGTCAAGTGCCTTCATGATTTCCATGTCCTTTTGAAAATAAGGCAAAGTTGTTGCCTTTGCACAAGCCCACATTTGATCTCTCAACACCATTCCAGGAAATATCTTTGTGAAGTTATTCCATAAGTGTCTAACACAAAATCGTACACTTACTCTTGAAACCATATCCATGAATCCTTACTCTCTGCCTCAACCATTGCCCATGCTAACACATATGAGCTATTATCTGCATCCATACCAACAACTGTCAAAATCTAACCCCTATAACAGCTCTTGAGATGTGCACCATCTAAACCAACCACAGATCTACATCCAGCCAGAAAACCTTTCTTCAGAGCTCCTAAGCAGATATACATGTGCTTGAAAACTGGAAGATTGCTACCATTGGGAAATTCACACTTAATGTCAATAGTTGTGGTTGAATCAACTCTCTGAAGCTCTCTTCCATAATCATGAAGCCTTGCATATTGCTCTCTTATGGACCCTTCCACTTCTTCAAGTGCAGCCCTCTTAGCTCTATAAGTTGTCCATTTGTGTACCTTTGATCTAATGGTACTTGTCATTGTCTTAGCTAGACTGTCTGCATTATGAAAGAAAAAGTGACACATGTTACAAACCAACACATATTAGCAACTAACTAATCAAATACTTGGTCAGAGAAATACATGTTTTCTAGTTTTCGTTAAGAGCAATCTGATCCTTAAACTTCCTTGTCAAATATTTTTGCCTGACCATGTTGTTGTTGAATTTCCTCACGCATTTGTGTTCAGGATTGTACTTCTTGATTTTCATTGTGCTCTCGTTCCTTATTTTGGAAGCAAACAAGAAGAATGGGTAGTTGTCTTCCACACAAATAGTCTTCAACCTTTGCTTGTCATTCTTAATGTTCCAATATTCCCAACCTCCTTGAATTGCATGCTCCCTCAAAGCATCCCTAAGAATCTCCACTGCAGCAAACTTCATATTCACTTTGAATTCCACATTATCCATGTTTGTTTTAGGGTTGATTTCAAGCCCCACCTCTTCACGCTTCCCATGAGAATTGATAATATAACAGAGCTTCTCATCATCTGGATCAAGACCAACAAATTGTTCTTCATCATCAACAAACTCTTCATCTTCTGGGATTCTCTTTTCGCAGTCCATAAGGATTATACTTCCCGCATTCTCTTTTTCATTTCTTTCATTATCCGACTCATCATGATCATCATCATCTCACCCATACTGGTCATACTCTTCATCATTAAAAGTTGGATTATAATCATCCTCATCATTATCTTCACTACTTCATTATCACTTAAAGCTTCAAAACCACCATATGACTAAAGTTGATCCAAATAATCTATCTCTACATCTTGAAGACAACTCACTTCATTTTCTTGCATGCTTAAGGTATCTCTAGAACATCCAGTTCCACTGCTAGACTGTCTTAAGCCTTTTGAAATATAGTTTATGCATTGAGCAAACCCCACCAACTTCCTCTTCTTGATAGTTTCTTGCTCTACCACCTTTTGTTTTCCATTGTCTTTTAGACCAACACCATCAATTATGCTTGATTGAGTAGTTACAATTTGCTCGACCTCTCTAATCTGAACTCCATTCATTCTGCCATGTCGAGGCTCTTGGGTAAATACACCACTGCTAACTTGGCCAAACAAAAAGTCTTCAAACCCTTTTAAACTGATTTTGCTGATCCATATGGTTCAAGTACAGTATGATCAACCTTCGTAATGGTACAGAAGTACACATATGCACAACATCTATATCTGTTTGCAGCTTCATAAGCTCAGCATCTTCATTACCCACCCTATACCAGTATTCAATCCCTTCACTTCCATAACATGGATTGAGCTGCGTTACCATGTTGCAATAGTCGTAGAAATCATACCTCCCTCCAACATATTTTCGATCCACCAAACACCCTCCATGATGCACCTTCACTGTGAAATTATTTGGGTCAGCTGTATTAAGCAAATAATAACTATTAGGACCACAAGAAAACAGATTTACAAGCCAAACGTGAAACAAAGACCAAGCCATTACAACTATCAAATTCTTCCCACATGGGAGACATCTAAAACAATAGTCCACTACCTACTAGGACCACAAGAAAAAACAACATAGAAAGTACTAAATTAAAAGCCAAACCCAGATTACCCAACTACAATTTTAAAGATATTAAAAGCCAACACATATAAAGCCTTAAAGCCATATGCTAACAACATGTTCAAACAACATGAGAGCAACATACCCAAACTTAAGACTTGAGAGCATCCACTAATAGATTACGGGCTTAGCTCTACAAAGTCCACTATGAGAGACCCATTGGAGTTGAAGTGAACAAGAACACGAGATAGGGAACTGAAGTAATATGTAGTTGAGTTCTTGCAGTAGTTGAGTTGGAAAAGAACAAAAGAAGAAAAGAGAGATGGATGCGGTGAGGCTATGAAGCCTATCCTCCTCGCACCCATTGAAACAACTAATTCGCACCACCACCACGGCACCACTAGACTTGTTATCCGCTGCTGCTCTTCCACTACAACCGTCCCCAAACTAGGAGGCCGCAGCCACCGCTTGTCCTCCTCAACCTCCACCTCTGACAAAGACGTTGTTCGAGCCATTCGCTTAAACAAGGTTACTTTCTCTCCCCTCCGAAACCCTTGAATTCAAAAGCCCTAATTTTTTTGCCCAAATTCAACCATTCGATTTCATAGACCAAAATCAAATGAAAACCCATGAACTTACTGTAATCGGGGATACCATCGTGCAAACAATCTCGACCTCTAGGAACCCACAGTTCTGGGTTGTTCACCATGTCGCTGCTTTCGACGACGTTGTCCCTTTGATGATTGAATGAAGGCTTGAAATGAGTATGAAGGTTTTCGAAGGTTTTGAGTTTGATGGGTTCTAGAAATTAAGTAGGAAGATCAAACTGCTTTTGAGTTTGATATGGGTTATGGGTTCTTCATCGCTGCTAAGGAATATCAAACTGTTTTGAGTTTGATATGAGTTATAGGTTGTGTTGATAAGGGTGTAATAAGCTAGGGGTAGTTTAGGAATTTTATAGCTGGATGTGGACACTTTAACAGTCAATTTTAACAGTTGGACCAAATTATATGACATTGAAAATTAATAGGAGTAAACTGTTGAAATTGAGAAAAAAATGATTAAACTGTCGAACCTTTGAAAATAAGAGTGACCAATATTTTGTTCTTATTTTTTTAATCATTAGAGATTTCTAAGAACTCATCCTTCTGGTGCCAACTAAGTGTTAAATGTATAAGGGTATATTAGACTTTTGCATCTAATCCCTACCCTATATATTCTATCAGATGTACACTATTCAATTAATCCAGTAATACAAGATGTAGCCTTCATCTCTCCTCTACGTTCTATTTTGCTGCCTTTGTTTCATATAAGGCCCAACTTGGTATTGCAGTTTGAAAACTCAATTTTAAAAATCACTGCTGTGAGAATAATTCACGGTCAAATAAATCTGTTAAACGTTTGGTAAGTTATCATTTTTTAATTGTTGCGATAAAAATAAGTAAGGTGAAATGTTTGGTAACCTTATTATAAAACTGCAATATTTTTATGTAATGACCAAAATAGACAAAAGACTAGAATAAACTCTTTAGCTCTTTTTTTTGTCGAAAACAACTTTCTCTTTCACTTTTTGGCCTATAACCATTATGTCATTCCTCTTTTTTAACTTTGCTTATACCAGAACCTTATATATTCAAACAAAAATATATGTGAAATTGTGAAGAGCCTCTGTATATATATTTAAACCTTAATTCATAACCAAACTTCATATATATAATAAAAAAGTATTTTATTCAAAAATAAAATAAAAGGTACTAGTTGAATATAAATCCACAACCTTATTGCAAGAAAACTTTGTCGAAAAAAAAAAAAAAACTTATTGCAAGAAAAGAAAACTGAAGTTTTGTCTCATCAAACTTGAAGCAATCCTTTTTCTCAATGCCTCCATTTCTCTAGAAACATGATCGTGACCATGTGCATCATCCTCTCTCCCATCCTCTTCAATGTCATCAAAGGTTTCACTTTCGTCAAAAACTAAATCACGTACGGCATACCTTCTTATATAGTTGTGAAGTGTCATTGTTGCTATAACAATTTTAACTTGCTTATCAAATGATTAACTTGGCATGTTCTGTAAAATATTCCATCTTTTTTTCCACACACCAAAAGTGCGTTCAATAACGCCCTTGAGGAAAGAGTGTACGTGATTAAATACCTCTTTATAACCTGTTGGTTGAGCACCTCTGCGAAATTCAGGAAAATGATATCTATGACACTTGTATGGTCCCAAATACCTTTTCATTTGTGGGTATCCTGCATTTTCCTGAAAAAAAGAAAAAAAAAGTCGATCATAGTTTCAAGTGTAAGAAGTGCTTTAATGTTG
The DNA here is from genome assembly GCA_034370585.1 of Fragaria x ananassa. NCBI lineage: Eukaryota > Viridiplantae > Streptophyta > Magnoliopsida > Rosales > Rosaceae > Fragaria > Fragaria x ananassa. The sequence continues at coordinate 8,167,910 of CP139750.1, read as the reverse complement.
AACAAATGCATATTTTTTTATATAAATATAATTACCACTTGAAGGTTTAGGAAAGTTCAAAGCTGTATTGTGAATTACTGATTGGAATATTCTTGCATCGTGGGCAGTGCCTTCCCAACCTGCACAAGCAAATGTAAATTGCATGTCAAACTTGCATACTGCCATTATATTCTGAGTCGGTATTCCTTTTTTGTCAATGTATGGTACTTGATCTAATGGTGATATAGTTGCATGAACATGCACACCATCTATAGCTCCAATACAATCATATGCACAAACAATGATATTTTATACCATGTTGTTTGTTAAAAATAAAAATGACAACAAAATGTAAAATAACTTACCTTAAAGTGAGGCATATATCTATAATCACGAAGTATTTCAGGTGGAGTGCTTTTGAACTCAGGATCTGATGGCTTGATGAAATCTTTTGCCATGACATCACATTGAGCATTGAGCATTTTATTGAAGTATCTACTAACCGTTTCGCTAGAGTGTTGAAATCTCTCTTGTACACTTCTGTTTGCTTCACCTCCTCCTAAAGTGTACAAAAACATTGCCACCTTCTCAGCCACACTTATTCTCCGGGAAGCTTTCACCTTATAAGTATTGTTCAAATCATCACACAATTTAAAGAATACATCTTTGTTCATCCGAAATGTAATACCCCGGAAATTTGATATTAGTTTCTAATTTTATTTTGGATATTATCTAAGTAGGAGTTGTACGGATTTTTTGTTTAGTGAGTGGACTGGAAGTTTTCGAACTTTTAAATTCTTGAAAATGCTTATTTTGAAGGGTCAAGAGTTGACTTTTTAATCTATTGGATTTCTCGAGAAACTTCTTTCACTAAAGTTGTAGAGCATGACGATTCGAGTTTGTCGAAATATGGCACGCGTAAAAAGAACAACGTATGTGAAAGTTATAGTCAGCATAAGTTCGTGGTTGTACGGGGTTTTAGGTTAAATAAGAAAAAGTTAGGGTTTCCATTTCATTTTTTCCGGAAACCACCTTTTTCTCCCTTCTTTCTCTCTCGCGCCTCACCCTCACTATCCGAGTCTTCCTTTAACCCGACCCAGACTCGGTTGACCCGACCTGACTTTTCTGACCGACTCTAGCGGACTCAAACAGCGGCACCAGTCAGGTTTTCTTCCTCTCCTCGGCGTGATTCTCCCTGTGTAGGTGGGTGAGGACAACTCGAGTGGGATTGAGAAATTCAAACGCCAACAGTGAGGGTGGCGGACCCAACTCCAAACCGAGGGCTTTTCGGCAGTATGCGGCGGCGACGAGGCTTGAAACCTGTCGGGAAAGAAGCTTCTTGGCGTCCTGGTTCGACTTGTGGTGGTCTTGAAGCTCGACTCACGGTGTAGAGTGGCAGTAATGTATTTCATTTTTCTGGTGATGTTTCCGGCCTCTTTCCGACCAGTTTGGATTTGGCCACAGGTATGAAAAGTGTTGCAGTTGTTGTGTTTTTCATGTTTGCTGTTGTGATTTTGCCCTAATTTGAAGGTTGGTAGGGCGGCGAGTGGCGGAGCGTCCAATGTTGTATATGGTGTTTTGTGATGCTGGTTAGGAAGTACTCTTCGATATGAACGTGTTAATATGTGGGTTGTAGGTTTTGGTTACCATTATTTCATGCTAGGGTTTCCTCATGGTGCTAAGTTCCGTTCGGTTTAGTTTTGGGTAAATCCGAACATGAGAATCTGGTTAGTAGTTCTATAGGATGTGTATGACATTTCGGCGACCTTTTAGAGGTCAAGGAGGAGGATTTGTCTCACGTGACGCGCTCGTGGGTTAGGACATGAGTTTCGGTATGAGTCGGATATTGTTGTTTTTGATAGTTACTAAGGTTAACATTTTTGTTAATAGATGACTTGTGAAGTGTGGTTTTGAGCTATATGCTTGTGTTGTGCGTGCAAAGATGCAGCTGGATTTAGGTGAGTAAAATCTCATCAAGGTTCACTTTGTGACCTATTTATTTATGGTTATTATGATTATGATGATGATTATTGTGATGATGATTATGATGATAATTATTATGATGATGATGATTTAAAATTTATGTTTTTGTTTGTTTTAAAATATGAGTTTGATCACCAACGGCTCATAGGTAAGAGAAAACAAGTTTTCTTATTTGAATGATTATTTTTAAGGTTATTGTGACCATAATATTCTTGGCTCTTGGTAGATTATTCTTGTGAAAATGTATGTTATAATGAAGTGTTGTTTGTGTTGGTTCTATTGATGTGGTTATTTATGCCTTGTTGAAATATATGTCATTTAGGTGAGTAAATCTCACATGGGTTCATAAAGGAACCGAGTTTACTTTGTAGTTATTATTGCTAATTATGAAGTTGTCCTTGAAGGAAAATGATGTTGTTTTTAAATTTAAATGAGCTTGATCGTCAACGGCTCATAGTAAGTGAAAACAAGTTTTCTGTTAAAAAAATATAATCTTTCAAAAGGACTTCCGATCATGTGTGTGCCTTAGTGGTGATTGTGTGCATTAGTTGTGGATGTGTATGCCTTAGTGGTGATGGTGTGCATTAGTTGTGGAATGGTGTCTTAGTGGTGATTGTGTGCATTAGATTAGGAGCCTTCGTGGTGGACCGAGAACCAACCCTTGGCCGGGTGATTGGTTACGGTCAGTATACAGCTCTAGTTTGTATGTCGGTGCTTCATGGGGGATGACTAATTATTGACGAACTCATAAGTACGGGTAGAGAAACAATTGTGTCATGTTCTTATGGGTTGTCTATCACACAATTTACGAAGGATAAAATTTCAAAAATTTGGGCGTGGTATACATCTTGCATGAGTAAGCTAGCTATTTGGCCACCTTTCATGCGAAGTTGTGGTTCGTCATCAATGTTCGAACCGATCTCTTCTTCTAAGGTGGACTGTTTTGTCCTACCTTGAAGCTTATCTTCCTGAGGAACAATTTCAGTCTTTTAGATAGGATTATTATCCAAAATCTCGCCGACCTCGACCCTAAGTTCTTCGTCATTGATTGACAAAGTAATTTCTTCTTTGGACGTGGGTTCGTCCGAAGGAAAATCTTCGCCAACCGTATTTTGGCGTTGTAAAGCCTTTTCATTTTCTTTAGCAACCTCCATGGCAGCTGCTTGCTCAGCTATTTGCTTGCGGAAGACAGCCATCATTTCGTCAATTCACCTTTGGGAGGCCGCTAAATTTTCATTGACGGCCGCAAATTTTTCATTGACGGCCGCTGATTTTTCTTCTCAAACGCGCCAATCCATTATCGCATCTTTGTTTTCGTTCTCCGACCCCAATGAAGGTGAAGTCTATGTTACCAAACTGAACAAGAACTTGTTCTGTGGTAAGAGATCGGCAAGCCGTGCTGTTATGAGGCTTATACCGAGGTGATCTGTGCTTGAGACAAGAAATCTGGGGTTTCTTGTATTAATGATTCTCCTAGCTTCCCTATGGTGAATCGCTTGTACTCCTCGTCCCCCTGGGCGTGCCAATGTTTTAGCCACGATCCTCAGTTAAGGATTAGAGAGGTACTTAGTGATACCAAAAGTAAATAAATGGTGCGGAAGCAGACATGCCACCTCACTGACGAGAAAAGTGAGTAGGGTGCGTCAGGTCTTGACTTCTTGAACAAGTGGAGGGTTTTCGGTGACACCTCGCGGACAAGGAATTACAAGCATAGGGCGTTTCGATACTCACGGTGTCGCGAGCAGAGCAACCAAGGAGGGATCATAGATGATCAGAGTAAAGTCCGAAAGGGCTCTGAGAAACTAAGGCAGCGGCACACTTAGGGTTAAGGTTTTGAGAGGCTCGAAGAGGTTCAACTAGGTTGAAAGTTTTGTTTGTTTTGTATTGTTGTTAAATTTTTGTGTTGTTTTGAGAGAGTTATTGTTGTTTGTTTTTGAGAGAGTTTAGTTGTTGTGTTTTTTAGAGAGTTTAGTTGTTGTGTCCAGAGCTAGGGTTTCGAGCCCCTTTATATAGTGGTTCGCCTTCTGCCAGAAGTAATTACTTTCCAAGTTGGACATTGAAACCAAATACCATAAGGATACTGCTGCATTCGTGTGAACCAACCATCTGCGTGACGCGTGTCCATTTCGCATAACACACTTCACATAGGTCACTGCCTCTGCGCTGCTCAACTGTAGAGTAATATGCAGACTTATATTAGGAAGGTCTTTCCCCCACGGGGTGTCACAGTCCTTGTGGAAACCTATCTCGCGGGGGCCGCAGACTCAAACCATCCCGCGAGGTCCTGACGCTTGCTTCCATCTCGCACGCCCCTGAAGCTCGCGAGATTTAAAAAGGCTTTTTTATTAAAAGGGTCACAGGGATTGGCCCAAAGCATGTCAAAAACTTGTAAGAGTCTTCAACGATAAATGTGGTGCATGCGGACTCCGCCTGTTGGTTCTTCGTGAAGTCTCCTACTCGAGCCAGTTCGCCTAAATGTACTTTGCCTCGCCTAGATATATTTCACTCCTACGCGAAGTGTCACCTCACCTGGCTTAACCGAAGTCTATTTCTGTAATTTCACGCAAAGTCATTTTCTTGACATCATGCGAAGTCTGCTATCCAGCTTGCATGATCTCACTGGCAGGCCATCACATGTAAACCCAAAGAATTTGGGCTTGCCGGTATGACGTGGATCAAGAATTTAATTAATATTGACTTAGACATTTACTGTCTAATAAAATATTAATTTGGGTGTAAACAGTAATAATTAAGTTGCTCACATGAGCTCAAAATAACTATCAAAACAACATAAAATAAAGTGCACAGAAACTAAAATCCTGCCACTATGCCTCCGCCTCAACCCTGCTGATCAACACCTGCAGATCTAACCCCTACACCAGGAAATAGTGCATCGGGTTGTAAACAACAAACCCAGTAAGCTAAAAAGCCCGTATGAATAAATCCCAAAATAACTCAATATTTCTACCATCAAGTCAAATACATGAACAAATAAGTACAATTATTAATTCTACCAATCCAACAAATTTACAAAAGATAGAAACTGGTAATTCTTGCATTAGCAACTTAGTTCAAGAATCGCCTAAAAGCAAGAGAATTCAAAAGAAATAATTAAGAAAACACAACAATTCAAATAACTCAAAATCATAATGAATCATGCAAATGCAGAGTTCAGGAATTCTATTAAAATCACACAATTAAGATTTAAGAATCTTCTGCGGATAAGCGTAGTTCATGAGATACTCAAAACAAAGAATTCAAATAACAACACATAAGAACATCATACGTACAATCATTTCTCTACTCTTACTTATGAATTCGCCAACACTTAGGCATTCCTCATAAATAACCAAACAAACTCGTACTCATGGGTTCATCAACACTTAGTCATCCCCCATGAAGTACCGACAGATAGACTAGAGCTCTATACTGATCGTAACCAATCACCCGGCCAAGGCTTGGTTCCCGGTCCACCACGAAGGCTCCTAATCTAATACACACAATCACCACTAAGGCACACATATCCACCACTAATGCTTACAATCACCACTAAGGCATCATTTCACAATGAATGCACACAATCACCACTCAGGCACACATTCACAACTAAGACACACTATCACCACTAAGGCACACACATCCACAACTAACGCTTACAATCACCACTAAGGCACACACATGATTAAAAGTCCATTTGAAAGATTATATTTTTTTTACAGAAAACTTGTTTTCACTTACCATGAGCTGTTGGCGATCAAGCTCATATATTTTAAAACAAACAAAAGAAAAACATAATTTTTAAATCATCAACATCATCATCATCAACATTTTCATCAACATTATCATCATCATAATCATCTTAATCATCAACATAATAATAATAATAATAATCATCATCATCATCATCAACATTTTCATCAACATTATCATCTTCATAATCATCATAATCATCATATAATTACCATAAATAAATAGGTCATAAATTGAACCTTGGTAAGATTTTACTCACCTAAATAATCTCGCTGTGTCTTCAACACAACACAAGAGCCAAGCTTAAATATCAACTCCACAAGATACCTATTTAACACAAACAATAACTTTAATAACCACTTAAACAAAAGAACATTGCACCGTTAACAAGCCTTAACTCAAGATTTGCCCAAAAAGGGACAACCTTCTGCTGAGACCTCCCAAGGTCATAGGAACCCTCAACCAACCTATTGAAAAAGGTTAACAAGATTTTCAAAGCTCAAACACCAAAGCTTAACAACATCTCACGATTCTCAACTTAGCCTTAAACCTAGGATGCAAAACTTGATCATAACATAACCTCATGACATGTCAATGTGCTCGTATCGACAAGAACCAGCTAACAGGTACTCCTAACCTCCCAATCCCTGCCGGATGTGCCGCCACGCGCCATAACAGATGGCGGTGAGTGGGCCCCACGTGCCACCCCAAAAATTCCAAATTTGGGAAAACTCAAAAGATCAAACTTGTAGATTGAAGAGAGAGAAGCATCTTTTATACCTGGAGGTTCAACCAATTCGGCCGGAATCAGCCGGAAAACACCGGCAAACTCGCCGGAAAGTTAGAATCCACCACCGCTACTCTCCACCGTGAGTCGAGCTTCAAGGCCACCAGAAGTCAAACCAAGACGCCAAGGAGCTTCTATCCCGACCGGTTTCCAGCCTTGTTGCTGCCGTCGGAGGTTGAAATCCTGACCGGGTCTCAACAAAAACATCTCAGCTTTGAAACACACGCACCACCATGAATCGGTGCAAGCCACCACGACAGGGAGGCTCAGACGGTGGAGAGGAAGAGAACTTGACCGGTGCCAACGTCTAGGTCGGTCGGAGGTGGCCGGAAAAGCCAGGTCGGGTCGGGCGGGTTCGGGTCGGGTCAGGCGGAAATCACAGAAAGTGAAGGTGAGGTGCGAGAGAGAGAGAGAGAAGAGAGGAGATATGGCTTTCGGAAAACTGAAAGGTGAACCCTTTAATTTTCCTATTTAACTCACATTCCCGTAAAGCCACGAACTTCTGTTGACCATAACTTTCTCATACGAAGTCCGTTTTACTTGCGCCACATGTTTACGAACTCATATCGTCGTGCTGTACAACTTTCATGAAGTTTCTCGAGAAACCCAACAGATTAAAAAGTCAACTCTTTACCCTTCAAAACCATAAAACCGTTTCGGGTAATTTACGCATCCGAACACTTCCGCTCTTCCTTTAAACCTCAAACACACTAACTTCTAACTCGAAAAATCCCAAAATAATATTAGAAACTAATATCAAATTTCCGGGGTATTATATTCTACCCCCCTTAAAGAAATTTCGTCCCCGAAATTTAAACCCAAAAAACCACACCACACCTAGTGGTAATTGATCAACTTGTGCCCCTTCCCAAAATAATGTCACTACCCCCACATGGCTATCTATACAGAAACAAGGGTTACCAAGGATGCGAATCAAATCACCATTCACTAAGAACTCAACCAAACCAAAAACACCCATCCCACTAGGGTCAAACCTCACCCAACACAACATAAGATAACATAATAACACACACAGAAGACAAGTTACAAGGGATTTTCCACACAGAAAGTCCAACACACAAGTCTTAACTAAAATCATAAGGCCCAAACGATAAGACACCACCCACCGCAACCTAACAAAAGATAAACAACTAACTCACATGAATGCTACTGAGTCAGAGGCAACTGTCTCTGTTGGTACCCCTGCCTATCCTCCTGAGGTCGAGTACACTCCCTAGCAAGGTGCCCCACCTGCCCACAACTATAGCAAGCCTGAGTCTTCCGCTTGTTGCACTCCCTAGAAGTATGTCCCAACCCATCGCAACGGTAGTATCTCAAAGGCTCTGCCTATCGGAGAGGTGCAGCTGGCACTGCAGCTAAAGCCTGCTGATCAGTCCGATGTCTCTTCCCAAATGCACCATGATGACCCTTAGAGCCACTACCCCTGCAATGGCCTTCCCTTTCTCATGCACATCTCTCTGCCTCTCAGTCTCATGCATGGCCTCCTCCTGCTCAACTGCAAGGGCACTCTCAACAGCTTCTGCTAGAGTATTAAAACGATGTGAAGCCACAACATTCTAGAGCTTATGCCTCATCCCGAATGAACTTTCGTGACAAGGCCACTGCATCCATCTCTTTAGAGAATCGATACAACTGAGAAAAACTGTCACGCCCCAATTTTTGAAGGACAATTTTCAAAAAATTTGGCATGATATAACTTAAAATAATACAATACCAAGACTTGTTTCAAGACAACATCTAAGAGAACTAAATTCAAAGCGGAATTGTAAATGTCACATAACTCAACACTGAGTTAAATGTTACATATCCTTGTTTATATAAACTTGAAAGTCAAGAAAATGAAAACACCCACATGAGTTTAATATTGTCTACCCCAAATATAACCATATACAGTGAACAACAAAACCCAACAACAACCCTACCACTAAGCTTCCACCTTAATCCTGCTGATCCTCACCTGCAGGTCTAACCCCTACACCAAGAATTGGTGCACCGGGTTGTAAATTAACAAACCCGGTAAGCTAAAAAGCTCGTATGAGTAAACTCAAAAATAACATAACATTTCTAACATCCAATTTTATCACAAGGGAAATTAGATCGATAAATAAATCCACAATTCTAACACTTTTTCAAATAACATGTACCCATGAGTGTCAGGTATTAATAAATACCCCACATGACCTACAACAACAAATTGTGTACCCATGGGTCCCAGATATCATAAGATATCTCCCATGACCTACACCGACAGACGGACTAGAGCTCTAAATTCCTAACCGTAACCAATCACCCGGCCAAAAGCTTGGAACCCGGTTGACTGTTCAATATCAAAACTCAAAATAATAAATAGCATATAAACCGTAACCAATCACCCAATTAAAGGCTTGGAATCCGGTTTGGCTATTTATCCCACAATCACATCAACAACACAAGATCACATCATAAATTATATCCTTTTACATATATATAACTATATGAACAATATATTATTCCACAAGAATAATCTAACAAAAATCAATAAAATTATATATGAACCTCCAAAAACACATAAGGAAAACTTGTTTTATCTTACCTATGAGCCGTTGGCAATTAAGCTCATATATTTTTAAAACCAATACTAGCAAAATATTAAATTCACATCATAATCATTATCATCATCAAATGACCATAATTAAACTTGGTTCAAAAGTGAACCTTGGTGAGATTTACTCACCTAAAAATCCTGATGTGTTCTTCCGTAACACAAGAGCCAAGGAAACCACAATCTCACAGATCACCTAAATAATTATACAATTAAAAACCTTAGTTACCGAATACCAAAGGGCATCATAATATCCTTAAACAAACCCTTAGCTCAAAGGAGGACAACTTTCCAAAGTCATTGAACTCAATGACCCAACAAGGTTGCCTCTAGTCCTCAAAATCTAAACTCAACCCCCCACCAATTCCAACTTTTAAACCTAAGGTTCTTACAAGAAAACCTTGCTCCAAAATTAGAAATTCTAACTCTCAACAAGCTCACCACAGCAAGAGCTAGTTAACATAGAATACTAAGGCCGAAACATAGCCGGACAAGCTGCAACAGGCAGCGGCGAGTGAGCCCCACATACCAACCCAAAACTTCCTAGTTTGGACAAACTCAAAACATGAAACTTGTAGATTGAAGAATAAGGAACACTTTTTATACCTGGGGTTTCAACCGATTCGGCAGGGATCGGTCGGAAAACGCCCCGCAATACCAAACCTGAATCAAATTCCAAACCTACAATACCGATCTCAAAACTTGATTTCTAGATCACCAAAGGGGTAAAAACATCTCTAGAAGAGAGAGGAGAGCAAGACTCACCTAAACTTGGCTGGAATCGGCGTCGAAATCGCCGGCTTTCCAGAAGAACAGCAGTAGCTCTGCCGCTTCGTGGCGGCTTCCAGGCTGTGAGACGGCGAGCGTGGCTACTGCAGAAATGGATAGGAGACCCGTGCTGACCCAACGGGACAGGCGGCGTCCAATTTGGTGGCCGGATGAGAGAGAACTTGGCCGGAGAAGAGAGAGAGCTCGGGTGCGTCGGGAGAGGGAGGAGAAAGAAAGAGAGAAACTGATTTTTAGGTTTCCAAAATAACTACCCCACATTTTTCTACTTATACACTTTCCAAACCCGGAAACTAACTTCCTCTGACCATAACTCTCATATGACATCTGTTTTACGTATGCCGCATGTCTACAAACTCGTATCGCCAAACTCTATATTTTTCAAGAAGGAAGTTTTCGAAGATAACTTACAGAAAATAAAGTCAACTTTTTGGTCCCTTAAAAGTCAAAGCACCTTAAATAAACTCCCGAAACTTCAACTTCGCATAACCCAATAATAATTTCCATAAATAATCCTTCATTAAATATGAGAATAATACAAAGAAAATGATAAGAAAATCTGGGGTATTACAAAAACGGGCCTCATATTTCCTGACACTCATCTGACCCTGCTCTAGAGCTAAGAACTCGATCTCCAACTGCTCTCTCACAGTATCTGGAAAGTACTTCTTCTGAAAGAGTTGTAGATTGTATCCTGACCTATTATTAAAGGAGGGTTAGTGGTGATTGTAAGCATTAGTTGTGAATGTGTGTGTCTTAGTGGTGATAGTATCTTAGTTGTGAATGTGTGCCTGAGTGGTGATTGTGTGCATTCGTTGTGGAATGGTGCCTTAACGGTGATTGTAATTATTAGTGGTGGATGTGTGTGCCTTAGTGGTGATTGTGTGTAATAGATTAGGAGCCTTCGTAGTGGACCGGGAACCAAGCCTTGGCCGGGTGATTGGTTACGGTCAGTATAGAGCTTAAATTTGTCTGTCGGTACTTCATGGGGGATGACTAAGTGTTGACGAACCTATGAGTACGAATTTGTTTGGTTACTTATGAGGAATGACTAAGTGTTGGCGAACTCATAAGTAAGAGTAGAGAAATGATTGTATGATGTTCTTATGTGTTATTTGAAATCTTTGTTTTGAGTATCTCCTGAACTACGCTTATCTGTAGGAGATTCTTAAATCTTAATTGTGTGATTTTAATAGAATTCATGAACTATGCATTTGCAGGCACTACAAGAAGAAAGACTTTAGCCAACGAAAAAAAAAAACCAGGCCGACGAATCAATTTTTCATCGGCTAAAGTCTACTTTAGCCGACAAAATTTTCTTTCGTCAGCTAAATTATATTTTCGTCAGCTATAGTCATCTTTAACCGACGAAATTTTAATTTCGTCAGCTAAAGAATTTATTTTCGTCGGCTAAAGTCTATGATTTTAGCCGACGACTTTAAACTTTCTTTAGCTGACCAAATTTTAATTTCGTCGGCTAAAGATGACTATAGCTGACGAAAATATAATTTTGTCAGCTAAAGTTTTTATATTAGCAGATCTGGATAGCAGCTCATCTGAGAAGAAAAAACGGGAGAAAAAGTTTGGGTGTTGTTGAAATCTGTCCATAATTAAGAAGTGGAGCTAGTCATTGCCCACTGGTGGGTATTGATTAACTGTCTAGAAGTTGAATACTGGAAAGACATCCATCTATATTGTCCAGTCATTCAAAGTGATCTCGAGTACCACAACAGGAAGTTCGCAGATTATTTTGGCGGCTGGGTACATAATTTAATTTTTCTGTACGTGTTTATGTTTATTGCATAATTATCCAAATTTACAGTTGAATGGTTTGTTGCATATGAACCATATTCAATTTGATGGTCACCTAAATTGGTCGCACAAACTAAGACTTCTAGCGATGAAGCCGATAATGTCAAGAGTTTATCCGATGTGCAAGGTGAATGGCGTGCAATTTATATGCGAACAAAGAGACAGCAGAAGGAGAACACAGAATTTTGGGGTCATGGCACATGGTGGGCGGAATGGAGTTGACTATTACGGTGTTCTCCATTCAGTGGTGGAACTCGTTTATGGGCAACGCATGACAGTGCACCTCTTCAAGTGTAGATGGTTTGATACTAGGCCGCAGAGCATCAAGACCGATCAGTACGGAATATTATCGGTGAACACTGCTACAAGTTCTTACGAAGATGACCCGTTCGTTTTTGCCACATCGGTAAAACAAGTGTTTTATCTTGATGACCTTGCTAAGGGTGACGTGTGGAAAGTAGTCAACCTTGTGCACCCGCGAAACATTTACCGGGCGGCTACACATGGAGAGGCCGAAGACGAGGAAGAGGATGTTGCGTATCAAGAGCCCAACGCAATAGGTATTCCTAATTCCTCTACCATTCGCCTTAATAATTTTAAAGCGGGTCGTTCGGTGCGAATTCGTGATGAAGAGCCAAGGCTTATTAATGTTGATCCAAATCAAGAAACAGACGAAGACTCTGGCGATGAGGAAAGACATATATTACCATAAATTAATTCTGACACCGAAGAAGACTCATCGGATGATTCCGATTACGAGTCTTAGTTTTAATTTAGAGGACGAAATCCATTAATTTGTATAACTAATTAAAGATCTTTTCCTTTATAGTTTACACATGTTGAATTCATATTTCAGTTATTTTATATGAATTTTGGTTATACATGATGAACAGGAAATTAGTATGGTTTACTAATATCGTCTGTTTTTTTTTAATGTATTTTTTTCCTTTAGCCGACGAAATACACTATAATTCATCGGCTAAGATGGTTTTTAGCGACGAATAACTTAATATTTCGTCGGCTATAGTTATTTTTTAATTTTTTAATTACATACTATAGCCGACGAATACGTTAGGGTATTCGTCGGCTAAACCCTAAAATTTTTCTATTACCTACTATAGCCCTATATTCAGTGGTTATTTTGCGTAAAATTTTTATACGACTTGTTGCGTGTCAACGGTTTAAAACTATTTTCAGTTGGAGGTCCGGCCAAAATACGTAATTTAGACGGTCGAACGACCTTTTCCGTGCGTTTAGGGGTTTGACTTACGAGATTGACCGTCCAGATCGGGCCCTTATTCTTTTCGGATCAAGTTGAATTTTTTCCCATACATGTATTTTATCATGATGGCCAGATCTGACGGTCGGATTTTTGTTTCTCAAGTTTGATCATCACAATCACAACATGCATACTAATGTTGTATAACTTGTTTACCAAGTGTTATGTAAATGTTCCGTTTCAAAAACAAACTATATGTAAAACCTTCAAACGCCAAAAAGGCATGAAATAAGATATGACGAGAATGTTAAAATACATCCACGGTTGAAAAATCACACTATTCCGGTAAATATTCGGTGCCGATAGTTGCGGTCAATGCAATTTATCATTTTTCCCCCTATGAGTAGCCCTATATTCGGTGGTTATTTTGTGTAAAATTTTTATATGACTTGTTGCATGTCGTCAATTTAAAACTATTTTCAGTTGGAGGTCCAGCCAAAATACGTAATTTAGATGGTCGAACGACCTTTTCCGTGCGTTTAGGGGTTTGACTTATGAGATTGACCGTCCGGATCGAGCCCTTATTCTTGATCAAGTTGAATTTCTTCCCATACATGTATTTTATCATGATGGTTAGATCTGACGGTTGGATTTCTGTTTCTCAAGTTTGATCATCAGAATCACAACATGCCAAATGTATAAAAATACTTTTAGCCGACGAATTTCAAAGGTTTAGCCGACGAATATCAAAAGTTTAGCCGACGAGTTTAGAAGGTTTAGCCGACGAATTGGTGCATAGCCGACGAAATTGGTATCTTTAGCCGACGAAATTTTCAAAGGACTTTAGCCAATGAAAATATAAGAAAAGTCGTCGGCTAAAGTCGAAAAATTTTCAAAATTTTCAACCAATATTTTTTGGCGGTCAACCAAAATTTTCAAAAGAGTTTAGCCGACGAAAATAAAGAATTTCGTCGGCTATAAGAACTTATAGCCGACGAAATATTAGGGTATTTCATCGGCTAAACCGAAAACTTTTTCTGTTACATACTATAGCCCTATCTTCGGTGGTTATTTTGCGTAAAATTTTTATACGACTTATTGTGTCTCATCGATTTGAAAATATTATCAGTTGAAGGTCCGGCCAAAATACGAAATTTAGACGGTCCAACGACCTTTTCCGTGCGTTTAGGGGTTTGACTTAACGGATTGACCGTCCAGATCGAGCCCTTAACCTTATCGGATCAAGTTGAATTTTTTTCCATACATGTATTTTATCATGATGGTCAGATCTGACCATCAGATTTCCTTTTCTGAAGTTTGATCATCACAATCACAACATCCGTACTAATGTTGTATAACTTGTTTACCAAGTGTTGTAAATGTTCCGTTTCAAAAACAAATTATACGTAGAACCTTCAAACGTAAAAAAGTCGTGAAATAAGACATGACCAGAATGGTGAAATACGTCTATGGTTGAAAAATCACGGTATTCCGGTCATGTCTCGGTGCCGATAGTTGCGGTCAATGCAATTTTCCATTCTTTCTCCCTATGGGTAGCCCTATCTTCGGTGGTTATTTTGCGTAAAATTTTTATACGACTTATTGTGTCTCATCGATTTGAAAATATTTTCAGTTGAAGATCCGGTAAAAATACAAAATTTAGAGGTCCAACGACCTTTTCCGTGCGTTTAGGGGTTTGACTTACGGGATTGACCGTCCGGATCGAGCACTTAACCTTGTCGGATCAAGTTGAATTTTTTCCCACATATGTATGTTATCATGATGGTCAGATCTGACCGTCGGATTTCCTTTTCTCAAGTTTGATCATCACAATCATAACATGCGTACTAATGTTATATAACTTGTTTACCGAGTGTTAAGTAAATGTTCCGTTTCAAAAACAAAATATACGTAGAACCTTCAAACGTAAAAAATTTGTGAAATAAGACATGACCAGAATGTTGAAATACGTCTACGGTTGAAAAATCACGGTATTCCGGTCATATTTCGGTGCCGATAGTTGCAGTCAATGCAATTTTCCATTTTTCTCCATATGGGTAGCCCTATCGTCGGTGGTTATTTTGCGTAAAATTTTTATACGACTTATTGTGTCTCATCGATTTGAAAATATTTTCAGTTGAAGGTCCGGCCAAAATACGAAATTTAGACGGTCCAACGACCTTTTCGGTGCGTTTAGGGGTTTGACTTACGGGATTGACCGTCCGGATCGAGCACTTAACCTTGTCAGATCAAGTTGAATTTTTTCTCATACTTGTATTTTATCATGATGGTCAGATCTGACGGTTGGATTTCTGTTTCTCAAGTTTGATCATCACAATCACAACATGCCAAATGTATAAAAATACTTTTAGCCGACAAATTTCAAAGGTTTAGCCAACGAATTTCAAAGGTTTAGCTGATGAATTTATAAAGTTTAGCTGACGAATTTCAAAGTTTTAGCTGACGAGTTTAGAAGGTTTAGCCGACGAAATAATTATTTCGTCAGCTAAAGTTTTCGGGTTTAACTGCGAAACCCTAGCCTCCTCCCTCCTCCCTTCTAATTATCTCCGCGTCCTCCCTCCTCCCTCCCTCTCGCATCTCCACCTCCTCCCGTATCCTCCCTCCCTCTCCCGGTCCCGGTCTCCTCCCTCCTCCCTCTCCCTCTCTCGGCCAGTCTCCTCCCTCCTCCCTCCCTCTCCCGTCTCCGCCTCCTCCCTCCACCCTCCCTCCCTCTCCCGGTCTCCACCTCCACCTCCTCCCTCGCTCTCCCGGTCTCCAAGGTTAGCGTTTTTCTTCTTTTTTACTTTTGATTTCGAATTTATTTTTAGGCTATGTTTTATGTTTTATGTACTGTCTTATTTGCCTAATTTATGTTTAGGAGATAAATTATCGTTATTTTTTAAACATATGCTTTGTTGATAATGAACTTGATGCTTGCATTCCATGATTAGCTACTGGTTTTATCGTGGGCTGGGTACGAATTTTTAAACATAAGATACAAAATATAAAATAGAAAAACTTATATCAAATCCGGATGAATATATATATATATATATATATATATATATATTATTGAATTCATATTTTTGAATAAGTATAATTTTAAACATATATATATTTCAAATTATATTAAGTGTTTAAATTCAAGCATGAACGTAATGAAAAAATATGGTTTCAAAAATATTTTTTATACAATAAAGACAAAATAATCTAAAGCCTTAGATTTGAGAAGGATAAGCTTGAATTTTTACTTTTTCAATGTTACCTCAGCCTTGATTCAAATTAATATTTTAAATAGGATGAACGGCTATTTTAGATCGAAGAAGAGTTCGAAGGGCTAAAGGTCCGAATCGTCTGAGGGAACCTCTAGCAACCCCCAAACGATGTTTCAGGGCCAGATGACAGCCAGACGTGCGAGCCTTCTGGAGACGGCGCAGAGGCAGCCGGAGGTGCCCCTTTCATCGAGGCAGCTGTGGCCTCAGACCCAGATGGAGGTGTCTGCACCCCGTATGCCTGAGATACACCGGGCGCCCACTCTGAGTCCTACTTCTTCGGATAGTGGGTCATCTGGGGTACATATGCCGCACCCTCATCTGTTCCTTCCGCGGATGATACCGGCCTTACCTGTAGTTGATGGCTCAGGGACGCCGATTTATCCACTGCCCCCGCCAGTGGCTCCATCAGCAGCGTACCAGTTCGTGCCTTTTGATACGCCTCTTATTTCTGCGAGGGTATCATCATCGGCGACAGAGACGGAATCCGTCACGTCCGCCACGAGCGCCTCAGGTAATCAGTGATGCATGATTATTTTTAAAGGGTCTCCGATTTTAATAATCAATTTAGTTTATCAAGTGATAGGCACCGTCGGAGCGAAGCCGACAAAGAAGAAGAGAGGCCCCGTCACAGGGAAGGCTCTCGAGAAGATCGTGGGTACCGTGGGGAGGATCGTCATCAATACTGACGGGGATGGCCACAGAGTATCGAGGACGTACTCCGGCCGCGTGGGAGCGCTCATTAGGGATAGAGTGTTGTGGTCAGACTGGGGCGAGGTCCAGCAGGAGGTTAAGGACAAGGTCCACAACGCAATGTCGGTGAGTTTACAAAATAATATTATGTATTACATTGTTGATTTCTCGAAAGACTAAACTAATAAACGGTTAAATGTAGGTGTGGTTTGAGGTTCCCGAGCACCTGAAGGACAGTTGGGCCGACGTTGTGCATGAGGGAAGGTACGTTGGGAAGTTAATGAAAAACAAAATTGTATGTGATATTAATAATATTTCTAATATTTTTGTTGTATCTGTAGGTACAAGGAGTGGAAGAACGAGTTGCGGACCCATTGGACTACGCACGGGAACGCACATTCTGGTACCCCTGCTGAGTTTCAGTACAGGGAGTACGAGTGGTGTTGGCTTCTGACATCAGAATTCAACAACCCTCGTAAACAGGTATTTAAAAAAATTAATTAGTTAATTTGTCATTAAGTACGTCCGTTTTTAAATATTTTACTAATAATTTATTTTTTTTCTTTGAAGACAGTTTCCCGAGCAAACTCTCAGAACCGGTAACGCAACACAAGGAACCATCATGGCGGTTCTAGACCGTTTGCTGTCTTCATGGACGAGGCAGCCAGAGAACATCAAGAAGTCAACCGGTACGTCTATACGTACGAGAAGGCATATCCTGACTCCTAAGAGGATATTGTAAGTCATCTTACGTTTTTAAATTTTTAAATTTATGTCAAAATGTTAATTAATAATTTTTTTCCTATCCATATAAGCGAAGGTGAGGGAGGCTAGTGACGAGGTGATGAGTGCTATAGTGAGGGAGACATGGCCGGACACGCAGGAGGAAGAGATGTCCGAAGCCATGTCCCGGATCGACACTTCGGATCTGACGATTGGGGCGAGGATCATGGGCACAGCCTTCCCACCGAGAGCAAACAACTTCTACTGCCGGGGTTTAGGAAAGAAAGGTGAGGGGGTCCTGAAGACCACTCCAGCATTTCAACGAAAAGTAGCCTCGACCAGCAGCAAGACCACGTCCACGATCACCAGGATGACTCAGCTAGAGTCGGAAGTTCAGAAACTACGAGAACAGCAAGCTGCTCAGGCTACCTATAATGCCGCGCATGCAGCCTATGTTGCAGAGATACATGTCATCCAGCAGGCCCAGCAGCAGCAGATGTTCCAGTACATGCAGGACTTTACAGCTGCCCAGCTTCAGGGGCTTCCGCCTCCGCCCATGCCGCTACCCCAGCCGCCGCAACCTCCGCAGCAGCCCCTAGAAGCGGATATTAATTTAGACGATTTAGATTTTCTGTAGTTGATGAATTATATACTTTTATGTGCTTGTTGTTGGTTATATGGAATTGTTTTGGTGTATTTTGCAGCTTGCTTGGAATGATAATTCAAAAATTTCGGGGGTTTTTTTTTTTACTGGAATGGACTTATAGCCGACGAAAAAAGTCTTAATTCATCGGCTACAGTTTTTTTATTTTTTTTAAAATAAGTTTTAGCCGACGATATATGCTTTAATTCGTCGGCTAAATCCCTATAAAGCCGACGAAATATACTATATTTCGTCGGCCATAGATGTTTTTTATTTTTTTTATTACAAACTTTAGCCGACGAAATAATATCGTCGGCTAAAGTCTAGACTATAGCAGACGACATTATTTCGTCGGCTAAACTCTGGACTATAGCCGACGACTTTTACGTGTGTCGTCGGCTAAAGTCACCACAGACGAGCTTTTCCCGACGAAATCTTAGCCGACGAATTAAGCTGACAGGCCGACGAAAAATTTTCATCAGCTAAAGTGCTTGTCCTGGTAGTGAGGATTCATTATGACTTTGAGTGATTTGAATTGTTGTGTTTTCTTAATTATTTTTTTTGAATTCTCTTGCTTTTAGGTGATTCCTAAACTAAGTTGTTAATGCAGGAATTACCAGTTTCTATCTTTTGTAAACTTGTTGGATTTGTAGAATTAATTATTGTACTTATTTGTTCATTTGTTTGACTTGACGGTAGAAGTATCGAGTTATTTTGGGATTTATTCATACGAGCTTTTTAGATTACCGGGTTTGTTGTTTACAACCCGGTGCATCATTTCCCGGTGTAGGGGTTAGACCTGCAGGTGTTGATTAGCAGGGTTGAGGCGGAGGCATAGTGGCAGGATTTTAGTTTCTGTGCACTTTATTTTATGTTGGTTTGACAGTGAGCGACTTAATTAGTAATAGACTTTTGAAGTTAATGTAATTAAGTAGGTTTAATGTTTAACTCGATTTACGAGTTTGTTGACATGTACACTTCTAGTATTGTTTTTAGTTTAGAAGTTGTTGAGCAGGTTTTGGGATATTAAAATTTTTGAGTTATACCACGCCCAAATATTTGAAATTTATCCTTCGAAAATTAGGATGTGACATTGTCATTTAAATTCCTTTCTTTGAGTATCTCATGAACTATTCTTATCTGCATTAGATTTTTAATCTTAATTATGTGATTTTTAGTGAATTCTTGAACTACATTTTTGCCGGATTCATTTATGATTTTAATTGTTTGTGAATTATTGTGTTTTCTTATTTACTCTCTTTTGAATTCTCTTGCTTTTAGGCGATTCCTGAACTAAGTTACTAATGCAGAAATTACCGGTCTTTATCTTATGTGATGTTGGGTTGAGTTCTTTAATGTAGATTTACTTATACGAGCTATTAAAGCTTACCGGGTTTGTTTTTTACAACCCGGTGCACCATTCCATGGTGTAGAGGTTGATTTTACAGGTGAGGAATTTCAAGTTTGAGACGTAGAGGTCTAGAAGCTGCTTGTTAGGAGTTAAATATTTTTATTATTGATTGTCAATTTGTAGTGAGCTCTTTTGAGCGTGACCTTTATTTGACTTCTCAAGTTATGTAAACGTCAAATTGTATTATATGACCCTTTTTATTTTTGTTATCAAGCCTTGAATTTAGATTTTTATTTATCCGAAATTTCGGGTGTGACATGGAACATGTTATGACAACGAGTGTCATTCCCTTATTGTAATTCCATCACCCAAATTTTACCAGTGTATAAAGAATTCATACAAGGGACCTTATGAATATACTTTTCATGATACAATTCTATCATAGAAGCACAAATGCAGACAATTCTACTAATCTCCTCTTCCTCCTCCTCCAAAATGTCCATATCCATAACTTGCAAATTATACAAATATCGATCAAGCTATCATGTAGTAGTACGTGCTAAATATATATTCAATATACAAATTACATACACCTCTTAAGAACTACTGAAATAAAGAAATTATTGTTTAACCAAACAATAGCATCAAAACTATACATAGTTATATCTAAATGCTTAGGAACTGTGGCGCCGGCTAACATATTAGAATGCAGAACCGTAATCAATGGAAGTTCAAACAAAACAAAAGAATTTTCAGAATATGCTATGTGTCCTCTGTATGCTTTGACCACCAAATCCAACGATAGCAATATCATATTCCATTAATGAAATATATATATATATATATATGATTTTTCATTTTTACACCACTTTTCGATCGAATTTCCTCATCTCCACCGTCTAGTATCTAGATAATATTGTGTAGATTATCTCTGTAAAATTTCAGCCATTTTGGTAATCGTTAAGTTTAAATTGGCGAGTGTTTTGGAAACCCATATATGAAAATCGAGGTTTTGAGCCATGATTTTTATAAAAACAAGGATTTGGAAAATTTACAAAAATGGCTGAAAGCCCAAAACATTCAAAATAAGCTAAAATTTTCCCCAGACCGCAATCCCAAACGGAGCCTAAGTGTACCATCCACAATTCCAGGTAGATTTCAGAAACTCCTCTCGGTGATTGCACACCTCATAATTGTCACGCCCCGACTCTTAAATTTTTACCTTATTTACTAGCATGGTGTTAATAAGAGTTTTATCGTCTTCATCAATGAGTTTATAGTTTAATTGGTCCCCAGAGGGGTTTTGGGGGACGATTATCTCGAATGAATTATTCGTAGGAGAAAAACGTAACGACGGTAAAAATGGTAAATTTTAACTAGTAAAAGGTAAGTTTTATTAGGGTATTATTTTTAGGGTGTTAAATTTTAGAGTTGGGTTATATGTGTGGGTTGGACCGTTTGGGCCTAGCCCAGATTTTTTTCTCCCTTCTCTCTTTTCTCTCTCCTCCCTCTCGATTCTCTCTCCCTCTCCCTCTGCCCGGAAAACTTCCCGAGCCCGACCGTCGCCATCCGGTCACCGTACGCCACCGCACCAGTCCCAAACGGTCGACCATCTCCCCCTCTTTCTTCCTTGACCGGTGGCAGCCTCCCTGGCACCGTCATGAAGGAGAAATCGACCTCGAAAGGTCCGACTGTCCAAAACTTTCCGTCGCCAGAACTTCCTCCTCCGGCCGCCATAGCCGGAGCTGCTAGGCTCAAAAGGATGCCCTCCTCCCGTGCGTTCATCCCTCGAAAGGATTCACTCTCACTACCAGAACAGGCAGTTTAGCCGACGAAAAATTTTTGTCGGCCTGTTAAAAAAATTCGTCGGCTGAAACCTTAGCCGACGAAGGTTCGTCGGCTATAGTGTCGTCGGGAAAGGGTCGTCTGTAATGACTTTAGCCGACGAGACAAATAATTTTGTCGGCTATAGTATGACTATAGCCGACGAAATAATATCGTCTGCTATAGTCCAACCTTTAGCCGACGACATTATTTCGTCGGCTATAGTCATACTATAGCCGACGACATTATTTCGTCTGCTAAAGTATGAACTATAGCCGACGAATAATGTCGTCGGTTATCTTCCAAACTTTAGCCGACGAATAATTTAAACTATTCGTCGGCTAAAGTTTGTAATAAAAAAATATAAAACATCTATGGCCGACGAAATATTGTATTTTTCGTCGGCCTTATAGACATTTAGCCGACGAATTAAAGCTTATTTCGTCGGCTAAATTATTTTTTTTTTTTAAAAAAAAACTTTAGCCGACGAATTATAGCTTTTTTCGTCGGCTATAAGCGCATTCCAGTAAAAAAAAAACCCCGAAATTTCTGAATTACCATTCCATGCAAGCTGCAAAAGACATATTTAACAATTTCATATAACCAACAACAAACACATAAAAGAATATATGAACTACATAAAAGTATCAATTTACATAAAAGTATCAATTTACATAAAAGTATCAATTTACATAAAAGTATATTATCAACTACGTAAAGTCTATATCGTCTAAATTGAAGTCATCTTCTGGGGGCTACTGCGGAGGTTGCGGCGGCTGGGGTAGCGTCATGGGCGGAGGCATGGGCGGAGGCGGAAGTCCCTGACTCTGGGCAGCTGCAAAGTCCTGCATGTACTGCAACATCTGCTGATGCTGGGCCTGCTGGATGGCATATATCTCGGCAACATAGGCTGCCTGCGCGGTATTAAAGGCTGCCAACGAGGCAATATAGGCTTGCTGCGAGGCAGCCTGCGAGGCAACCTCAGCAGCTTGAGCAGCTTGAGCAGCTTGCTGTTCTCGTAGTCTCTGAACTTCCGACTCTAGCTGAGTCGTCCTGTTGATCGTGGACGTGGTGCAGCTACTCGTCGAGGTTGCCTTTCGTTGAAATCCTGGAGTGGTCTTCAGGACCCCCTCGCCTCTCTTTCCTAGACCTCGGCAGTAGAAGTTGTTTTCTCTCGGTGGGAAGGCTCTGCCCATGATCCTCACCCCAATCGTCGGATCCGAATTGTCGATCCGGGACATGGCTTCGGACATCTCGGAATCCTGCGTCTCCGGCCATGCCTCCCTCACTAAGGTACTCAGGACCTCGTCACTAGCCTCCCTCACCCTCGCCTATATGGATAGGAAAAAAATTATTAATTAAAATTTTTACATAAATTGAAAAATTTAAAAACGTAAAGTGACTTACAATATCCTCCTGGGAGTCAGGATATGCCTTCTCGTACGTATAGATGTAGGGGTTGACTTCTGGATGTTCCTTGGCCGCCTCATCCATGAAGACACCGAACGGTCTAGAACCGGCATGATGGTTCCTTGTGTTGCGTTGCCGGTTCTGAGCGTTCACCCGGGAAACCGCCTTCAAAGAAAAAAGTAAACTATTAGTAGAATATTATAAAACGCACGTACTTATTTTTAAATTAACTAACTAATTTATTTAAATACCTGTTTACGAGGGTTGTTGAATTCTGATGTCAGAAGCCAACGCCACTCGTACTCCATGTACTGGAACTCAGTAGGGGTACCAGAACGTGCGTTCCCGTGCTTAGTCCAATGGGTCCGCAGCTCGTTCTTCCACTCCTTGTACCTACAGATACAACAAAAATATTAGAAATATTATTAATATCACATACAAAATTGTTTTTCATTAACTTCCCAACGTACCTTCCCCCATGCACAACGTCGGCCCAGCTGTCCCTCAGGTGCTCGGGAACCTCAAACCACACCTGCATTTAATCGATTATTATTAGTTTAGCTTTTCGAGAAATCAACAATTTAATACATAATATTATTTTATAAACTCACCGACATCGCGTTGTGGACCATGTCCTTAACCTCCTGCGGGACCTCGCCCCAGTCGGACCACAACATAGGGACTCTATCCCTAATGAGAGCACCCACGCGGCCGGAGTACATCCTCGACTTCCCGCCCGATACTGCGTGGCCATCCCCGTCAGTATCGATGGGGATCCTCCCCATGGTACTCACCATCTTCTCGAGAGCTTTCCCTGTGACGGGGCCTCTCTTCTTCTTTGTGCCTATGACATGATTCGGCCAAATTGATTATTAAAATATATATATATATATATATGACCCTTTAAAAGTAATCAAGTTGCCTGACTGATTACCTGAGGAGCTCGCGACGGATTCCGGCTCTGTCGCCGATGATGATACTCTCGCAGAAATAAGAGGCGTATCAAAAGGCAGGAACCGGTACGCCACTGATGGAGCCACTGGCGGGGGCAGTGGATAAATCGGTGTCCCTGAGTCATCGACTACAGGTATCGCCGGTATCATCCGCGGAAGGAACAGATGAGGCGGCGGCATCTGTACCCCAGATGACCCACTATCCGAAGAAGTAGGACCCGGAGTGGGCGCCCGGTGTATCTCGGGCATACGAGGTGCAGACACCTCCGTCAAGGGCCTCGGGGAACGAGGGACGGCCGCCTGCCTCGATGAAACGGGCACCTCCGGCGCCGTCTCCAGAAGGCTCGCACGTCTGGCTGTCATGTGGCCCTAAAACGTCGTTTGAGGGTTGCTAGAGGTTCCCTCAGACGATTCGGACCTTTGGCCCTTCGAACTCTTCTTCGATCGAAAAAAGCCGCTCATCCTATTTATAATATTAATTAAAGGCTTTAGATTATTTTGTCTTTGTTTTATAAAAAATTATACATTTTTAAAATTATACTTATTCAATAAATATATACACGCACATACTAATATATATATAGATATATATATATATATATATATATATATATATATATTTTACTTACATAACAATATTATATATATCAACATGGATAAATTAACTAACATATCGTAAAACTAAATTCGAAATCAAAAATAAATTAACACATATATTCAAAAATAAACACATAAACTAACATAATTAAATTAACATAAATTAAATTAACACAAATTAAATTAACACCAATTTAATTAAGACAAATTTAATTAACACAAATTAAATTAATAAAAATTAAATTACAAGTTTTATTCCTTTCTTCAACTTCGCGTTTTCATCCCGATTCTCTAGTTAATCTAGTGTTAAATTATTAATATGGCGCCACGGCGGATCAAAGTCTTAATCCATGATAACCAAACCATTACCCGTAATTTTGAAGCCTTTTCTTTTCACCACATCTTGAGGGAAGTCAACTTTTTAGTAGATGTTTTAGCAAATATTGGACACACTGTCTCTAACTAGTTCTTCTTCTTGGTTGTATCGGCTGGCCCTTCAAGCACAACCAACTTACCTATTTGGTTTGTTGGTTGTACTAGAGGGGTTTCGTTATAATTGTTTTTCTTTTTAATCGAAAAAAATTATGACATGTTCTTTTAGAAACTATCATGCATGGTAGTTGAAGTGTTTGCTAATTTCATCGATACTTCATAAAAAATTTCCTTTGGTATGTCGTACATATATTTGTACTTGAAACATAGAAGAGTATGGCATTGAGTAATAAACATTCGTATATTCTATCATTTCATAAAATGAATGTGCATATTTGAGTAAACATTTCAAATCCTACAAGAAATTTGTTATGTCATTATTCTAAGGAAACCGTCTACTCCCCTGTGAGCAATCAAAGCAGCAAATCGGAAAATGAAGAAGATTAACAGAAGTGAATCAGCTGCAAAGTGTTTACCTTGCAGGGAGGAGGGAGGAGCCGGCGACGGGACGGGAGAGGGAGAGAGGAGGGAGGAGACCGGGAGGGAGGAGGGAGGAGCGGATGTTGAAAAACTGCAGAAATGAGAGAGGAGGCTAGGGTTCGCAATTAAAACCCGAGGACTTTAGCCGACGAAATAATTTGTTCGTCGGCTAAAGAACAAAATTTCGTCGGCTATACATATATTCGTCGGCTAAACCTTTGAAATTCGTCGGCTAAACCTTTGAAATTCGTCGGCTAAACCTTTGAAATTCGTCGGCTAAACCTTTGAAATTCGTCGGCTAAACCTTTGAAATTCGTCGGCTAAACCTTTGAAATTCGTCGGCTAACCTTTGAAATTCGTCGGCTAAACCTTTGAAATTCGTCGGCTAAACCTTTGAAATATACATTTGGCATGTTGTTCTGGTGATGACCAAACTTGAGAAACACAAATCCAACCGTCAAATCTTACCATCATGATAAAATACATGTATGGGAAAAAATTCAACTTGATCCGAAAAGAATAAGGGCTCGATCCGGACGGTCAATCTCATAAGTCAAACCCCTAAACGCACGGAAAAGGTCGTTCGACCGTCTAAATTACGTATTTTGGCCGGACCTCCAACTGAAAATAGTTTCAAACCGATGACACGCAACAAGTCGTATAAAAATTTTACGCAAAATAACCACCGAAACCGGGGCTACCCATAGGGAGAAAGAATGGAAAATTGAATTGACCGCAACTATCGGCACCGAGACATGACCGGAATACCGTGATTTTTCAACCGTAGACTTATTTCACCATTCTAGTCATGTCTTATTTCACGACTTTTTTACGTTTGAAGGATCTACGTATAGTTTGTTTTTGAAACGGAACATTTACATAACACTCGGTAAACAAGTTATACAACATTAGTACACATGTTGTGATCGTGATGATCAAACTTGAGAAACACAAATCCAGCCGTCAGATCTGACCATCATGATAAAATACATGTATGGGAAAAAATTCAACTTGATCCGAAAAGAACAAGGGCTCGATCCGGACGGTCAATCTCGTAAGTCAAACCCCTAAACGCACGGAAAATGTCGTTCGACCGTCTAAATTACGTATTTTGGCCGGACCTCCAACTGAAAATAGTTTCAAACCGATGACACGCAACAAGTCGTATAAAAATTTTACGCAAAATAACCACCGAACATAAGGCTATAGTAGGTAATAGAAATATTTTAGGGTTTAGCCGACGAATACCCTAACATATTCGTCGGCTATAGTATGTAATTAAAAAATAAAAAAAATAACTATAGCCGACGAATTATTAGGTTATTCGTCGGCAAAAAACATATTAGCCGACGAATTACAGAGTATTTCGTCGGCTAAAGTGAGTAATTAAAAAAAATAAAAAACAAGTTTAGCCGACGAAATTAAGTCTTTTTTCGTCGGCTTAGGTAGTTTAGCCGACGAATCACAGTTTATTTCGTCGGATAAAGTGTGTAATAAAAATAAATAGAAAACATATATGGCCGACGAATTAAGGCTTTTTTCGTCGGCAAAAAACATCTTAGCCGACGAATTATAGTATATTTCGTCGGCTAAAGTAAAAAAACAGGGAAAAAAAAAACTTCTGGATATTCATAAACCATACATTTAAAAAACCCTGTTCATCATGTATCACCAAAATCTCATATATTCATAACTGAAATATGAATTTAACATGTGTAAACTATAAAGGAAAAAGTCTTTGAAAAATTATACAAATTAATCGGAATCATACATTAAAACTAAGGCTCGTAATCGGAATCATCCGATGAGTCTTCTTCGGTGTCAGAATTAATGTCTGGTAATATATGTATTTCCTCATCGCCAGAGTCTTCGTCTGACTCTTGATTTAGATCAACATCAACAAGCCTTGGCTCTTCATCACGAATTTGCACCGAACGACCCGCTTTAAAATTATTAAGGCAAATGGTAGAGGAGTTAGGAATACCTATTGCGTTGGGCTCTTGATACGCAACATCTTCTTCCTCGTCTTCGGCCTCTCCAAGTGTAGCCGCCCGATAAATGTTTCGAGGGTGCACAAGGTTGACTACTTTCCACGCGTCACCCTTAGCAAGGTCATCAAGATAAAACACTTGTTTTACCGATGTGGCAAAAACGAAGGGGTCATCCTGGTAAGAACTTGTAGCAGTGTTCACCGATAATATTCCGTACTGATCGGTCTTCATGCTCTGCGGCCTAGTATCAAACCATCTACACTTGAAGAGGTGCACTGTCATGCCTTCACCGTAAACGAGTTCCACCACTGAATCAAGAACACCGTAATAGTCAACTCCATTCCGCCCACCATGTGCCATGACCCCAGAATTCTGTGTTCTCTTTCTGCTGTCTCTTTGGTCGCATATAAATTGCACGCCATTCACCTTGCACATCGGATAAACTCTTGAGACTATCGGCTTCATGGCTAGAAGTCTTAGTTCGTGCGACCAATTTGGGTGACCATCAGATTGAATATGGTTCATCTGCAACCAACCATCTCAACTGTAAATATGGATAATTATGCAATAAACATAAACCCGTAGAGAAAAATTAAATTACGTACCCAACCGCCAAAATAATCTGCGAACTCCCTGTTGTGGTACTCGAGATCACCTTGAATGTTGGGATGATTGAGATGGATGTCTTTCCAGTATTCAACTTCTGGACAGTTAATCAATACCCACCAGTGGGCAATGACTAGCTCATGCGGTTGCAACTTGTAGGAGTCTGGCAAAATTCCATACACTTCAACATCACTGGAGACTATGGAAAGATTGAACTTCGGTACATCTACCGGCATGGTTTGCGGAGTTTCCTTCAACGCTCCTAAATACAACTTCATGTAGCTGACGCACTCGTGCGCAATATATGCTTCAGCTATACATCCTTCAGGAGCGGATTTATTAGCCACATAATCTTTGTAGTCTCCAAGTTGCCTGTAAATCAAGTTGCAAAATGTTATGATTATTGAACATGTATATGTATTGAGGAATTCATGAAAGTAAAAAACGTACATTTCCATGGGATACATCCAAGTGTAGTGTACTGGACCGGTAAGCAACAATTGCTCGGGAAGATGGATCATCAGGTGAGCCATGATGTCAAAAAAATTTGGAGGAAATATCCTCTCAAATTTACACATGATATAAATGATGTCCATTTGCATTTCCCGGAGGTCACATCGAGACACTTCCCGTATGCATAACTTCTGGAAAAACCTTCCCAACGCTACTAACGGCTCCACCACCTGACGGGGAAGGAACGGTCGAATGAAAACAGGGAAGAGACGTTGCAGCAGGATATGACAGTCATGACTCTTCAACCCGTACATCTTATTGTCCCAGAAGTTCACACACCGGGCAATATTTCCTGCATAGCCTGAAGGATACTTCACACAACTCATCCACCTGAAAATTAGGTTCTTCTGGTCAGGCTTCACGGTGTAAGGAGCTTGAGGCATTTTTTTTCTTCCCTTCTTTCAACCACAAATGTCTTCTTATTCCGCATTTTTTTAGATCAACGCGTGCCTTAGGACCGTCTTTCATCTTCCCCTCCAAATTCAGCACTGTGCCCACCACACTGTCGCACACATTCTTTTCTATGTGCATCACATCCAGGTAGTGCCTGATCAACAACTTACTCCAGTATGGGAGTTCCCAGAATATGCTCTTATGTGTCCAGAATTTGTACCTGTCGGGTCTTTCAGGTATAGCCGCCACAATGTTGGGATGATTGCTGAGCTGCCCAAAATCGTACTCATTAAGCACCGCTAAAATGTCTTCCCCCGTCCATCTTCTGGGAGGCACGCCGTGTTCTACGGTCCCATCAAATGCCTTTTCATCGAACCACCATTCGTGATCATATGGAAGGAAAGCACGGTGACCCAATCTGCATATCTTGTTGCAATGACTGCTGCTCCCCTCATCGCTAAGGCACTCTGGACAAGCCTTGTATCCCCTAACAACGTTGCCCGACAACATCCCACGGGCAGGAAAATCACTGATGGTGCCAACAACCATGACATGCATCTGGAACATCTCGTGCGTGTACTTGTCATAAGTGGGATGACCAACGTCCCACAAAAATTTAAGCTCTTCAATCAAAGGTCTCAAGTACACATCGAGACACTTCCCCGGATAACCGGGCCCCGGAATCAACAAAATCAACATATTGTACTCCTTCTTCATGCACATCCATGGGGGAAGGTTGTACGGTACCAAAATCACCGGCCATATACTGTATTGCAGACTCATGTTCCCAAAAGGGTTGAACCCGTCGGATGAGAGCCCGAGCCTCACATTTCGGACCTCTGACGCAAATTGAGGAAACTCCCTGTCTATATGCTTCCAAGCCTCCCCGTCAGCAGGGTGTATAAGGGTATCTTCGTCATGCAATTCCCTATCAGCGTGCCATCTCATCGCTTCGGCCGTGTGTGAAGACATGTACAACCGCTCCAACCTATCCGTCAAAGGGAAATACCGAAGTACCTTTACAGGTTTCCTGTTGCCTGCAGGAGTCAGCTTATATCTGTCAGTGTGACATACCGGACATGCGTCAAGGCCACCAAGGTCATTCCCTTCTGGATCTTTACCCCAAAAGAGAACGCAGTCATATCTGCATGCATGGATCTTGATGTAGGAAAGCCCAAGATCTTTCAGGATACATCGGACCTTCCGATGAGTGGTAGGAAGACGATGACCGTTGGGCAGCATCGAAGCAGTGTACTGTAGATACTCATCAACAGCCTTCACGGTCGATTTTGTCTCAACTTTAATCCTCATTACGTCCGTCACACTTTCAAGAACGGTCTTCTGACAACCGGGGTACACAGGGGTCTATTGGAAAGCAAGCAGTTTGTTGTACTTTTCAATACCAGCAGTGTTCACAGCTCTAGGGAAGGGCTGCACCGGGTCAGGCATATACTGTCCTTGAGCGCATACACCGCTCTCATAAGGAAACATGTCGTTGATGAATGTCGTTGTTGGATCGTTGGATGTACTAGCACTGCCCGTCTCGGAAAATTGGCCATGATCATGCGGACCCCCTGATGATGTTTCACCGTGATATAACCAAAATGTGTACTTCTCCCAAAACCCGTTACTCCTCAGGTGCTGCCATACTTTGTCAATGGGAAATCGATACATATCGCTGCGACACTGACATTTCGTGCACGGGCAATAGAAAATTGTATTCCCGTTAGCATTATCCATCGCATATTCTAGAAAACTCATAACTCCTGCACCGTATCTTTTGTCCCATTTTGGAAGCGAAATCCAACTCTAATCCATATCCTGAAAATATAACAAAATATATATATATTTATAACGATGCTAGCTAATTATTAATAAAATTTCATGCCATATATAAAATCTCAATTCATTTAGTATATATATATTCTACGTACGTACGTACTACAACTAATTAATTACAAAATTATCATTATGAACTCATATATATCATCAACAACTTCATACCATATCAACACAATAATATTATAAATTAATATTAACATATATATATATATTTACTATTTATTAACAACAAATTAATTCATATATATTATCAATTCAAATCATCAACCAAATCGATCAACACATATATATATATACATCCAACGTACTCAAAATTAATCAACTCAATCACAATCAAAATCAATAAACTCAATTAATCACACTAATTAAAATCGATCAACTCAAATAAAACTCAATTAATCAACATATATATACATATACGTACCTATATATATATGGCTCCACAAACTGATTATGGACAGATTTCGACAACACCCAAACTTTTTCTCCCATTTTTTCTTCTCCCGTTTTTTTTTCCGTTTTTTTCGAAATGAGCTGCTGCTGCCCAGATCTGCAAATATAAAGCACTTTAGCCGACGACTATGAATTTCGTCGGCTAAACCTTTAAATATTTCGTCGGCCATGGTTTGTGCACTTTAGCCGACGACATAAATTCTTTAGCCGACGAATTTTTTTTTCGTCGGCTAAAGTGTGTCATAGCCGACGAAAATTTAAAATAGCCGGCGAAATAAAATTTCGTCGGCTAAAGTGGACATCATAGCCGACGAAAATTTACCTTAGCCGACGAAAGAAATTTTCGTCGGCTAAAGCCCACTAAAGCCGACGAAAAAATACTTCGTCGGCCTGGTTTTTTTTTTTTCGTCGGCTATAACCTTTCTTCTGGTAGTGTCTCTCTTGAGCTAGGTAAGGAGAATCGGTGAGTGGAAGTTCTAGGGTTTTTCGTATTGTTTTCGTTCGATTGACATAGTTAGGCTTGGAATTGGTGTTTGTGCTAGTTAGGAAAGTTGTAGAGGGACTTGAGAGGAAGATGTTGTCAAAATTTGGTAGGCATTGAAGGTCGCCAGAGTCGGCCTCCGGCAGCCACTGTTTGGGGGTTTTTATGGTTTTAAATATGTGTGGTTAAGGCTCACAGTTAATTGTGCCTATTTTGAATAAATATTGCGAAGCGTCCGAATTGTAGTCTAAAGAAGCGTCCTCAGCGATGGACCGGGAACAAGTCTCCTGGAAGGGGGCACCGCAGAGGGTGAGAGCCCTGTTGTGCCCGGACCTTGTCGTACCACGAGGCGTTGTCGGCGAGTCGGGTTGTTTGGGAATGCAGCCCCAATCGGGTAGTAAATTCCGTCCAAGGCAAAATACGAGTGAGAGACCAATAGCAAACAAGTACCGCGAGCGCAAGATGAAAAGGACTTTGAAAAGAGAGTCAAAGAGTGCTTGAAATTGTTGGGAGGGAAGTGGATGAGGGCCGGCGATGCGCCTCGGTCGGATGTGGAACGGTCACAAGCCTGATTCAACTTGGAGAAAACAGAGGCACCCCTCAACTGATCAAATAAATCATCGATCCGAGGCAACGGATATTTATTCTTCACTGTGACCTGATTCAACTTCCTATAATCAATGCATAGTCTCATGGTGCCATCTTTCTTCTTAACAAACAACACTGGAGCACCCCATGGAGACATGCTAGGCCGAATAAAACCCTTATCTACCAACTCTTGCAATTGAGTCTTCCACTCTTTCAATTCCGCTGGAGCCATTCTGTAAGGTGCCTGAGAGATAGGCATAGCTCCGGGAAGTAATTCTATATAGGGCTACAACGATTGCGTCTAACGCTCACGTTGCGCCATAATGGAATTTTACCTCAGTATGGCGGAAAAGCACGGTGTATAAATATACGCGCATATCCCCTATATAAATTATTATTTTTATATAGGGCTACAACGATTGCGTCTAACGCTCACGTTGCGCCATAATGGAATTTTACCTCAGTATGGCGGAAAAGCACGTATAGCTAGCTAGCATTCCCCCATATACATATTATTCTTATAATCATCCAAATATGGATATATATATACATACTCACCGAAATTCTTAATTTCGGTTATTCTCTAATCACATAAATTATTTCGCATTCACATTATTTAAAATAAAAGTCCACTCACAAATTAGGCCTAAGCCTGACGTCGATCTGGGGCTTCGTCAGCTCGAGCCTCCTCACGACTTGTTCCAAATATAATATTAAGTTCACAGCCGAAATTCCAATATTTACACAAAATAGGCAGAAATTAACCGAGAGCCAATAACACGCTCATCATTGCCTAACTTCGAAATGATCCACATTTCAACCCTAGAATCAACAGCCGTAACTACACTTTTCCACAGATTAAACAACTTAATCCAACGGCCGGATTCTACTTAAATTAACTACCAAAAATAATAACTTCGGAAAATCATAAACCTATCCAAAACTCATCCAAAAATTCCTTAACTCACTTCAATAAACTCCCCTTAATATTCCAAATTTAACAACATCAAAATCTCCCAACCGGCGGCTGCTCCGCCGGAGGCGGCGGCCGGCAGCCATTTTCCGGCGACCTCCTATGCTTCTCAAATTTTAACAGCATCTTCCTCTCATCAACCTCTACTACTTTCCTAACTAGCTCAAACCCAAAATCCAAGCCTAGCTATGCCAATCGAACAAAAACAACCAAAAATCCCTAAAACTTCCAATTATACAAACTACTCTAACGAGATAGAAATAGACCGAAACCTTTTGAGGGAATACTCACCTTGATGAGGGCTACAAGTTGAGCGAAAAATCACGGCCTATGGTGGCCGGAGGACGGAGCTCCGGCGAGATGGCTTCCGGCGGTTCCGGCAACTTTTCTCCTCTCCGGCGGCTCTACCGGCTCGGATGGTTGGCCGGGGAGGGAGAGGAGGCGACGGGGGTCCTTCCTGGGCCTGAGCGGGGGTCCGTCGCTGGCGGGACGGCGCGGGCGACGGCTGGGAGCTTCCGGCAGTGGGAGGAAGAAAAACTCGGGTGGGAGGAGAAAAGAGAAAGAAGAGAAAGGAAAAAAAAAGAGAAGAAAAGAGAAGGACTCGGGCCTGGGCTGCCACCCCCGGACCAACTCAATAAAAAAAAGCTCATTTCAAAAATACCTCTTTTTACTACCTCCAAACTTTACTAATAAATTCATAACTTTACCATGCTAACTCCAAATTTAACGCGTAGCATGTCTACGAACTCGTAACGACGTTCTCTACAACTTTCATGAAGAAAGTTTTCCCAAATTCCCAACGGAATAAAAAGTCAACTTTAAAGTCATTAATAGTAAACGGTTAATTAATACGGTAAAAGACCAAAATAATACCGGAATAAATAACCGTAAAATAACTTAAGGGCTGGGGCGTGACAGGCTTTCCCCGGGCATCGAACAGTCGACTCGGAAATGGTACAGACAAGGGGAATCCGACTGTTTAATTAAAACAAAGCATTGCGATGGTCCCTGCAGATGTTAACACAATGTGATTTCGGCTCAGTGCTCTGAATGTCAAAGTGAAGAAATTCAACCAAGCGCTGGTAAACGGCGGGAGTAACTATGACCCTCTTAAGGTAGCCAAATGCCTCGTCATCTAATTAGTGATGCGCATGAATGGATTAACGAGATTCCCACTGTCATACCAGAATTCCTACAAGACGATAGCTAAATTTTCCATTATATTTTAGTAATAGAAACAATGCCAATATCGGTGAAAATGTACCAAATATTACAACACTTTGTATTTTACAAACTTGAAACTGAGGTGATATCCTATCTTTCACAAACTCTATCCATTGATTTGCGTCAATCATTCGGTAATCATCAGGAGGGAACTCAAAGAGTTCAGGGGAATCCAGATAAGGAATAATGTACCAGGTGGTTAGCTTGCTCTTGAACTCCCTCCATTTTTGGCATGTAGATGCAAAAACCATTTTCTTCCATTGCTTTGGCACCACATAAGCTTCCTAAACATTAACAAGTACAAAAGATGACTGCTTTAGATACTTTCTGTGAAAACTACAACGAAGGACATGTTAACTTGTAATATTTTCATTTACCTCAACAAAACCCCAAATATTTTCTTTCACACTTAGTGCCACAGGTCTCCAATCTTTAACACTAATTGGGACCTTGGTGCGTGCCAACACCCCAATGTAGGACTGCATCTCCTTAGCAGCCCTCCCAACTAGTTCCCCATCATCATTATATTTAACCCTTAACTTCCTTCCCCGAACAAGTTGCCTATTAACCCGACTCATCGTTACCATCCCTCGTCTAAGCAACCGTAGTCCACCAGTGACGTTCTCATCTCTTTCTTCCTCATCCTCATCATCATCAAGTTCTTCATCATTATCATCAGAATCAACCACCTCCATCGTTCCAGCTTTGCTCTTTCTAGCCTTGCGCTTTTTGGATCCAGAATTGGACATGCTACCAAACGACAACTTCTTTGATGCCACAGCTTTCTTGAACTTTGTTGCTTTAGTTGGTCCCACACTTACATTATTGGGCGCATCCTTGCTGGACTGAGCAACATCCGTTGCTTTGGTTGAACGCGGAATTCTTCTAGGTTGTACCACCCTCGCTTTATTGGGCGCATCCTTACTGGTCTGGGCACTTTCATTTGCTCTGGTTGAACGTGGACTTCTTCTAGGTTTGGAAGCTTTAGCAACATATGCTTCCTCGTTTGAGACCTCACTTCTAGCACATTTCCTTAAAAAAATTCTCGTCTTCATCCTCAAAGCTAAAGCTCTAGCATTGAGGGATGACGTGCTTGATCCAGTCATCGCCTGAAATAACCAGCAAATGCGGTTAGCAAAATAAAATAATTGTTAACAGATATACCACTGAATATCATAATTTTACTGAAAATTAAAACAATACAATGAAAATTCAAACATAATTCAAACTTGCTATATATATATATATATATATATATATATATAATAAAACACATCAGTACATATGAGGCACTCTTCAAAACACAAACAAAACAAAAACAATTTGAGGTACTCAAGCTAACACATCAATATTATTTCCTTCATACCACTAACTTAACTTTCAACACATATTGTCTCATCCCCATGACGCATATAATTACTATCCTGATCACTATCTATATCATCAAAAGTCTCAATGAATGGTATTGTTAAATCAAATGCTTGTTCTTCCATGTGGACGCCTTCTTCCTCTTCCGAATCAAACCCTCTGTAGTCTCTATCTGGAACCTTTACTACCACTGACCATTGAGGATCAAGGGGATCCTCAATGTAAAATATTTGCTTAACATGACTAGCCAACAAAAGGATCATTAAGATGCCTTTTCCTGTTCAAATTTACCAATGTGAACCCTAGTTTTTCTACCTTGATGCCCCTAACATTCTCAACCCAATCACATTTAAACAACGGCACCCTAAACTTGTAGTAGTCCACCTCCCAAATGTGTTGTATGCCACCAAAGAAGTTCATATCATCATGTCTAGGATTTTTATCCTTTGCAGTTGAAACCAGCATTACATCAGCAGCCAAACAAACTCCACTGTTCTGCACTAATCTCATATTGTCCCGTTGCTTAGTGTAGAACTCAACACCATTAACCTTGTATCCACTAAAGGTTGCTACTTCATTATTTGGTTCGGCTGACATCCACCTTATTGTTTCTGAAACAGTATTTCCAAGATTTTGCAGTTCATTTGAGACCTGCAAATCAATATATTTCATTAGCATAAAGTTAAAGTCTGTCTCGTTTTAGTCATAACAAAAGTGTCTAGTAGGAAATCGCATACCCTATCCTTCAACCAGGCCGAAAAGGTCTGGTTTTGTTTATCATTCAGCCACTTTTCATCTTTGGCAAACCTTGGATGAAGAAGCTTCAGCAATTCCATATGTTCGCTACACATCAACAACAACAATTTAAATAAAAAAATTATAAATTAATGGAATGAAGGAACACTGAAAATAATTAAATTTGAAAACTTACCTGAAAAAGCCACCAACATCCTCTGTATTCTTCAATATACACAGATGTGCTTGTTCCATCTCTTTGCCATAGACTAAAATCATAGTAGGAGCTGATAACGGGATGGACGCATGAAAGACTTCTGGTTTTGAATTTTCTGGCAAACCAGCAGTGGAAGCATCATTTAGCAATCCCTCAGCACAAAACTCTACCGCCTCTTCAACAACGTAAGACTCTGCTATGCATCCCTCAGGATGCCTTCGACTTCTGACCCACCCTTTGAAGACTTTCATGTACCTCTCAAAGGGATACATCCACCAAAAAAATACTGGACCGCAAAGCGTAACTTCTCTCAGTAGATGCACTGTTAGATGAATCATAACGTCAAAAATTGAAGGGGGAAGTACTTCTCCAATTGGCAAACAGTAACCACCAAATCTGCTTGCATCGGTTCTATCTTCGAAACGTCAATCTCTTTAGCACACACCCGCTTGAAGAAAAGGCAGAACCTGATGATCGCATATCTTTCCGGCTTGTCAAGAACAGAACGTAATGCAACAGGAAGAAGAAATTGCATCACAAAATGATGATCATGCGATTTGGTTTAGATAGTTTCAAATCCTCCATAGAGACAAGGTTCCTTATGTTTGACGAAAATCTAGTAGGAACCTTCATCCCAAAAAAAGACCCGCACACTATTTTTTTTTTTCATCAAGCTTACAATTCCAAGAAGCCAAAGGCAATTTAGTTCGCTTGCCACTAACATCTGGCAGTAACTCAGTCCTGATTCCCATAGCCACCATGTCTAAACGTGTTGCAACCCCATCCTTTGTCTTTCCTGGAATGTTCAGCAGCATACCAATGATTGAGTCACAGCAGTTCTTTTCAATGTGCATGACATTGAGATTATGTCGTACCAGAATATCTTTCCAGTACTCTAGTTGAAAGAATGCAGACTTCTTCTTCCAACAAGGTTTGTCTTGGTCATCAACAATCCTTATACGAGGAGTAGACTCTTCCCTTTTCCCAAACTCATAATTTAGACCCTCTACTCTAGCAAGCACCTTCTCTCTGGTCAATGGTACAGGAGCTAGGTCCTCCTCTACGGTGTTGTCAAAAGCAGTAGCTTGTCTCCTATATGGATGATGTCTGGGTAGTCCCCGGCGATGCCTCATGAAAACAAGTTTACTACATTTCTTTAACCTATGAGGTCGAGTTTGGTCAACACATATTGGACAACCATTGTATCCTCTTACAATGCTTCCAGACAAGTTCCTGTATGCAGGAAAGTCATTAATAGTCCAGAAAAGCACTGCTTTTAGTTTGAAGTACTCCCCTCTATATGCATTGTACACTCCCTCAACCTCATTCCATAACAGTTTCAAATCATCTATTAGTGGTTGCAAGTACACATCGATATCATTACCGGGCTGCTTCGGTTCCGATATTAACAAGGTCAACATCATGAACTTCCTTTTCATGCAAAGCCATGGAGGCAGGTTATAAGTGACTAGTATAACTGGCCATCATGAATATATGTTGTTTTGCATACTATGCGGGTTAAATCCATCCGAAGATAGAGCTAATCTGAGGTTTCTGTGGTCACTACTCAATTCAGGATATTTACTGTCTAGTACACAGACTCCCACAATCAAATTGTGAAGTCAAGCAATAGTTCAATCTAGAGGTTCTTATTCCTTAAAGACTAAAACTCAAAACACCAAACTCAAGCTCCCACACTTCATCTACTGAGGCAACCTATGCCCTAGCGACCTAACGCTCAAGACAACACCGTACTCTCGCATACCCAATGGCATATTAGTACCGAAGAGCTGATGATGGTGATCCGCTATAGTCGGGCCATCACTCCGAAGTACTGATTATCACCAAATATGCCACCCTACGCTCTGATACCAAACTGTCACACCCCAATTTCCGAAAGAGAATTTTCAAAAATTGTGGCATGATCTAACTTAAATATAAATATCCCAACGTGTTTCAATAACAAACCAAACAACTAGAACTCAATAGCGGAAAAGTAATATCATACAACCATCACTGAGTTAAATATTACACTTCCTTATTTACATAAACTTGAAATACAAGAACAAGAGAACAATCTCATCAGCTTAATATTATCTACCCGATTTACAAAACTATACAGAGTACATCAAAAGCCAAAAAGAATCCTGGCACTAAGTCTCTGCCTCAACCCTGCTGATCCTCACCTGCAGGTCTCTAACCCCTACACAAATAATTGGTACACCGGGATTGTAAAATAACAAACCCGGTAAGATAAAAAGCTCGTATGATTAAACTCAAAAATAACACAACATCATCACATCCAACATTTCACAAGAGAGATTTGATCAATAATTAAAACCACAATTCCAACACTCTTTCAAATAACATGAACCCATGAGTCCCAAGTATTGACGAAATACCCCTCGTGACCTACAACAACACAATTGTGTACCCTTGGGACCCAGATACGATAACGTATCCCCCATGACATATACTGACAGACGGACTAGAGCTCTATTCCTAACCGCAACCAATCACCCGGCCAAAGACTTGGAACCCGGTTTGACTATCCAATATCAAAACATAAAATAATAAATAGCATCAGAACCACAACCAATCACCCGATTAAAAACTTGGAACCCGGTTTGGCTATTATCCAACAATCACAATATCACATCATATGATTATATCCTTCACAAGGATATAATTATATGAACAATATATATTATTTCATAAGAATAACTTATCAATAATCAATAACATTATGATCACATGAACCTTAAAAATAATCATAAAATAGAAAAAACTTGTTTTATCTTACCTATGAGCCGTTGACAATCAAGCTCATTTATTTTAAAACAATTATAACATAGTATTAATTTTAACATCATAATCATTATCATCATCACATGACCGTAATAAAATTTGGTTTAAAAGTGAACCTTAGTGAGATTTACTCCCGCTGCGAAGCCCCCAACATAATGAAGGCAAGACAAACACAAAATCACAAAGCACCAAAAATCGCACAATTAAAAACCTTAGAAACCAAAATACTAAAGGATAACACAATACCCTTAAACTAACCCTTAGCTCAAGGGAAGACAATTTCCCAAAGTCATTGAACTCAACGACAAAATTGAGCTGTCTAAAGTCTTCAAAACCTAAACTCAAACTCAACTAAGCCAAAACAATTAAACTTAAATCCTAACATGCAAACATTGATCAAAACTTAGCCAAACTATCACTCAACATAATCACAGCAGCAAGGACTAGCTAACCACATGAAACTAAGGCCACAACTCAGCCGGACGCGCCGCCACAAGCGACGGCGAGTGAGCCCCACGCGCCACCCCAAAACTTCCGAATTAGGAGAAACTCAAAACATGAAACTTGTAGATTGAAGTATGGTGAACAACTTTAATACCTAGGGTTTTGACTGGTTCGGCCAGGATCGGCAGGAAAACGCCCCAAAATTTCCAAATGAAACCAAAAACAAAAGCTGCAAAACCGACACCAAAACTTGGTTTTCAAATCACCAAAGACATATAAACATCACTAGGGGAAGGAGAGGAGCAAGACTCACCAAACTTTCACCCGAAACGCAGCCGAAATCGCCGGTTTTCTGACAATACCACACAGCTCTACTGCTCCATGGCGGCTTGCAGGCGGCGTAACGGCAGGCGGGACTGCTCCAGAAATGGAGAGGAGGTCCGTGCGGACAGAACGGGACCAATGGCGACCGGTTTGGTGGCAGCATACATTAACAACGTCGCCTGCAAGTACAAGGCAACACATATAAACCCAAGCCCTGAGCAGTAGAGTAAAAAAAATAAAAAATTGCGAATACTTACCTGAGTCAGTTTCTCCTTGGTGAGTGCAACGCCAGCCAGCGGATCCACCTCCTCCAGAGCATGCATGTCATGGGAGCGATGACGCATGTCGTATGCCATCTAGGCTAAGTACGGCTGCACCTCCCCCGTCCCTTCTAAAGCTTGGGTGATCCCAGCTAAGCTACTTGAACCCCCGGAACGTCCTTCCCTCCGCGACTTCTTAGATTGGCCCCCGCGAGCTAGCTCGACACTCTCCCTCCTCTTTCGAGACATTGCCGCACCAATCTCTTCAATAGGATCCACTGCCTCCTCCACCACATCTCTGCCACCTGAGCAAGGCCCGCCCACATCCTCCATAACCAAGTCCTCCACGCCCTCTGGCTCCGCGA
This sequence comes from Fragaria x ananassa, assembly GCA_034370585.1. NCBI lineage: Eukaryota > Viridiplantae > Streptophyta > Magnoliopsida > Rosales > Rosaceae > Fragaria > Fragaria x ananassa. The sequence goes on along the minus strand of CP139750.1, from coordinate 8,127,029 downwards.
CAGGTTCCTCCTCCACTGGGGACTGACTTTGTTCGTCTTCATGATCACCACCCTCTGTCTGCGTCTCCTCCACATCCACTTCCTGGACGCCCAAGCCCATTACTTCTGTCACCAAGGGAGGCACATAGGCGTAATCCTCATCCGCCAGATTCAATCTCAAAAAATCTTCACACTCGCCTAGCTCCACCTCCTTCTTCTTGCCGGTCTCCAGGTCGAAGTCGTATCGCTTGGTATGATCAGCCTCAGCAAGCAACCCCTCCAACACGTCTTTATCCAACACCTTGTCAAGCGGTCCTTCCTTCTTTCTCGATCTGCAGTCCCGTGGCATCATTGCTGCGCCGAACATAAAAGGAAACGTCAGACAGAAGCCAACAAACACAAAATAGGAACACTCAAAACAGCCAACATACAGACCCGGAATCTGGGAATAACTGAAATGACTATATATGCCAAGGCGGCATATCTGATATGAGCTCCTACACTCGAACGCCCATGTCACCCGGCGTATCAAACGCTCTATCAGCTCGGTTAGGTTATATTCTTGGGGCACTACACAAAGCTAGCAGCCAACAGGGGCAGAACAGAACAAAGTAAAGAACCACAAAGACACAAGAACACGGTACCTATTTTCTGGAAAGCCCCGGGCACCCAGAAGGGATGTCCATGCCACTGCCCCCCACTAGAAAACACTTCCACCGCCAATTCTCATTTGTCAACGTAGGCAAGTCTTCCACCCAGACTTTAAACTTCCCCCGGTAGTTCATCGTCACCCAGCCCCGACTGCCCTTCTTTGCACACCACCCCATATGCCAGCAGGCAATAAACTCCTCAAAATTGGGGAACTCCTGCCTCAAAAGCACCCCCGTCCCCAATATTTGTGTTAACATATTGGGGGTAACTTGCCCCCGAGGCGTCATGCAAACACGCCAGTATGTACTGCACGAATGGGGGCAGCGAGAACATCAGCCCGCATCTAAGTTGGTACTCATATACCAACATGAAATTACCCGGCAAGTCCCAAAACTTCACACCCCTGCCAAGCAGCCGCAGCAAGACCTAGTCAGGAATACTCCAATTCTGTCGAAGTGCTTCAAGCTCCGACGAGGCCATACTCTCGCTAGGAGGTTCCCAAAATGAATCATCCTCCTCTTGAGATCTTGCCATGATAAAATCCTCTACCTCCAGCAAGAGAGGGTCAGACGAGGACCCGGCATCCGTAACAAAGATGTCTTCCCCTAAATCAATGGCAATTTCTGCCATAAGCTCATCTAACTCCTCCTCCCACCTGTGCAAGGTGTCTGAATCAGAATCAGGCGAACTAGAAATAGACACAATCTCTTCGCTGGACACCCACACCGGATCTGCCATACCATACATCCTCACAAGTTAGATACTCACTACCTTAACCCTAACCAACCCAACATCAAACCAATCAATCCCTTACTCTAGAACTCCTACCAACATTGCAAAAATGCAAACAATCCATATCGACTCCACATAACAAAACACAAACCCATCAACAAAATAAAAACTGACAAGTTCATACCTTGATACAGGAGATACGCGTAGTGGCAGTGGAGCTGGTTGCAAATAGCCGAGCGCTCGCACCCAATCGATCGAGGGTGAAATTGGACGTTCCCCAGCTTTGATTTCACAACCCGACCAAAAATCTCTACAGAAAATCAAGAATAACTCCCTTCTCCAGTCTCCCCCAGGTCTATTTATAGACATCCCACCCAGACCCTACCACTCTATACAGTCAGGGCACAGCCATGTGGACCATGATCGTACATGTATTTACGACGCCCCCATGACCCTGCGTACGCGCATTAACTACACATATGTGGGGTGAAGAAGAAGCGCAAATGCGCGAACCATTCCACCCACTAGCGCGAACTGTTACGCCACTAACGCGAACCATCATGCCACCAGCGCGGACAGTTACGCCACCAGCGTGAACCATTCCGCCACTAGCGCGATCTGTTACGCCACTAGCGCGAACTGTCACGCCACCAGTGCAGAGAGTTACGCCACCAGTGCAACCCATTCCACCCACTAACACAAACGGTTACGCCACTAACGCGAATCGTCACGCCACCAGCGCGAACCGTTACGCCCACCACCGCGAACCGTTACGACCTTAACACTCGGTGTGAATGACCACGTGCCCCTCATAAACTGGCCATTAATGACACGTGTGACATGGCGAGATGGTCCGCTTCAGATTCTCGGAACCTTCCCTCGTCACCTCACGACCCTCGCGTGGGGACTGGGGGACTTGTTAGTACATAGCCAAAATGCTTAGCCAAGCCGAGAATATGGCACAATTACCCGGTCGCCGGAGATCATTCCGGGCAAGACAACACTGGCGAGCCCTTCACGGGTATCTAAAGAGTGAAGGGCCGGCAGCAATCCACCTGCCAGGCCCACTCTCCGGCAGCATAACACCCCCTAAAGGGGAGGTGCCGCAGAGGACCATAGAAAGTCCCACATCGAGGACTGAGGCCGTAGCACCTAGCATTGGCCTATAAAACAAGCACAAACTCTCGAAAGAAGTAAGTCCACAAAACTCCTTCCAAACTCCCATACTCCACAAGTAGCAACTAAACGCTAACTTAAGCATCGGAGAGTCGAAGACTGGGCCACCCCAGTCTCGACTCCTGACGCATTTCTACTTGTGTAGGTGCAAGACTCATACTCAAGAATTCAACCTTTCGACTCGTGACCCCGGGACAGGTAGAAACAGTTATCTATTAGATTTGAAAGGAAAACCTTGCATAAACATTGATCTATAGTGAGTTGTTGTAGTTATTTAAGATGAAGAAGTAAGTGTTGAACCATTGATAACTTGTAAAAATATACTTTAAACATAATACAGTTAACATTAATTAAATTATATGAGTAATTTAGAACCACATAAAAAACCTATGATAAATACTACAATGAATTAAGAAGTGTACGTAAAAAATAGTTATGCATTAGATGATTAAACATTTACCTAATTTTTTAATTTTTAGATTCATAAAGAACGGTATATATTTTAAACATGCAAACTTAAACAATGTGGATGTCTAGCATGGTTGGTTATTAATAGCTTGATGTTGTTTTTAGCCGAACGGGGTTCGACACCCGTTGGATTAGTTGGCGCTACTTTAATGGAGACATGGTTACATGGGTAACAGAGACTGTAAACAAGAAAAAAATCATGTAACAAATAACAGAACAACACATGTACAAGATAAAATATTTGTATTGATGAATTTGTGGGTTACAATCTCTGTTGGTATTCTTTTACAAGAATTTCCTCTGATTCGATCTCCGACATGGATTTGATCCACGGGTGATGAGCACTTAATCTTGAATCGAATTGTTGTAGTTTGGACTTCTTGTTGTGTTGACGATTTGTAGAAGTTGATTGACCAAGGGCCGTAGAGGCTTGTTCTTGATCTGACTTAGGCCACGAGCAGTGTCTCGTGGTGCATGTTCTTTGACTTTGACGGGGGATGAATCGGCACGTGTGTTCAGTGATTGTTGATTCTTCACGAGTTTGTTGAAGAACTTGGTAGAGGTTTTGATTTGTTGAAGACTTGAAGACGAGCGTCGATCAAGGGCCGTGGAGGCTTGATGTTGATCAGGTTTGATCCACGAGAGATTTCACGTGGTGGTTTGTTCTTTGTCTTAGAGTTGGTGAAGACGTAGGCTATATGGCAGCTTGATGACTCTTCAGGATTTGACAACTTCTAGACTTGAGGTTGATGAAAATCGGCTATTTGACAGCTTGATGATTTTTCAAGGGTTTGACAACTTCTAGACTTGAGGTTGATGAAGAATCGGTTATCTGGGAGCTTTATGATTCTTTGAGGGTTTGACAACTTCTAGACTTAAGGTTGATGAAGAATCGGCTATCTGGTAGCTTGATGATTCTTCGGGGGCTTGACAACTTCTAGACTTGAGGTTGATAAAGAATCGGCTATGTGGCAGCTTAATGATTCTTCGGGGGCTTGACAACTTCTAGGCTTCAGATTGATGAAGAATCGGCTATTTGGCAGCTTGATGATTCTTCGAGGGCTTGACAACTTCTAGGCTTGAGATTGATGAAGAATCAGCTATTTGGCAGCTTGATGATTCTTCGAGGGCTTGACAACTTCTAGGCTTGAGATTGATGAAGAATCGGCTATTTGGTAGCTTAATGATTCTTCAAGGGTCTTGGGAGACTTATGGACTTGATGAGGTTGATGAAGAATCGGCTATTTGGCAGCTTGATGATTCTTCAAGGGTCTTGGGAGACTTCTGGACTTGAGAGTGAGTTTTCTTTCTCTCTGGTTCGATGCCCCTGGTCCGCTGCCTTGTTTTTACTCTCTTTGGTTTGCTTCCTTCTTTGCCCCCTTCTCTTGTTATGGGAGGGGATATTTATAGTGTTAACATGTCTTCGTTTTTGGTATGTAATGAAGATACTGAATCAATGATATTTCCTTAACAGTGATAATCGAATCAGTGAATCTTGACTGATTGATTTACTTGCGTTAATCAAATCAATCAATCTTAATCTATTAATTTAGTTTCCCAAATCGCTTTGGATTGAATGTCCTGTTTTGACCAGGATCCTCAATAAGAGGCGGGTCATCTCGCGGACACAGAAGGAAAGTGCGCGGAACCTTGATTTCCAAGCAAGTGGTGATTTCTGGTCCCATCTCACGGACGACTCAACTTGAACGTAATCTTCACATGCATGCGAACTCTGCTGTCTCGCTCTTTCGCAAAGTTTCCTATGCGGAGCCATCTCGCCTTGCCTTCATGTACATCTACGCGCGCAAAGTCATCTCGCCTCACCTTCATGTATATCTACGCGCGCGGAGCCATCTCGCCTCGCCTTCATGTACATCTACACATGCGGAGTCATCTCGCCTCTCCTTCATGTACATCTACGTGCGCGGAGTCATTTCGCCTCGTCTTCATGTACAACTACACGCGTGAAGCCATCTCGCCTCACCTTCATTTATTTCTACGTGAAGTCCAGTTCGCCTCGCCTTCATTTACTTCTATGTAAAGTCCAGTTCACCTCGCCTTCATTTATTTCTACGCGAAGTCCACTTCGCCTCGCCTTCGTTTATTTCTACACGAGTCTAGCTCGCATGCGAACTCTACTATCTAGCTCACCTGACTCCTAGCGAACCATCACCAATTATTTTTGGGGATGTTCGACTTCTTAGTTTTAATAATTAATTTAATTTAATTGATATCTGATCATCAATCGACACTTGATAATTGATTTTAATCTGGATTTAAGATTTTGTTGTCGGCCGACCATTCCCACGTTGCCACGTGTCATTTTCGACGGCTTTCCGATTTTGTCGACTCACGAGCCACGTATACAATTTGTCGGGTCTATGTGTTTGCTTGGATTATTCAACGACTATTATCATCGTTAAATTTTATATGTCTACAGAGACGAGAACACATGGTGACGAATGACCTCATCTCGCGTGGAGAAGAGCAAATATCACCGAGAATTCGAATATTTTCAAAATTTCTTGAAATATCGTGATATATTGAGAATTTCTTACGAGAATAGCTTGAATGGTAAAATATATATATCATTTGGTGATAAAAACGAAAATTTCGGTGATATATCGCCGATAATCTTGATTTTACAGACCTTGGATTTTGTAGCTTTCAAGGTTCAGCATAAAGGTTCTAACTTTTATTGTATTTTGTTACCTTTTCAAAGAGGGTTGGGGAGTGTCTTAGGTTTCCTTATACAGTTTTATAATGTAAGGTTTTTAAATGTATCTCTTTTGGGCATATGAGCACTACAAAAAAAGTTTCCAAAACCCACTTTTTTTTACCCCACGTTTGAGTGTTTCATGGGCAGATTGTTTAGATAATGGTCTTGCTTTAATTGTTTCACAGTTTCATCTAAATGTGAGAAATTTTAATAACATAATTTACTTCAAATGTGACATAGCTTGTGTCACACCCCAATTTCGAAAGATAATTTTTAAAATTTTTGGCATGATATAACTTAAAATATTAATAATCCCAAAACTTGTTTCAAACAAATTTCAAGGAAAACTAAACTCAATGCGGAAATGTAAATGTTACACAACTCAACACTGAGTTAAATATTTCATTTTCTTATTTACATAAACTTAAAGGTCAAGAAAAAGAAAGCACTCACTAGAATTTAATATTGTCTACCCTAAATATAAAAATATACAATGAACAACAAATCCCAACAAAACCATGCCACTAAGCCTGCACCTTAATCTTGTTGATCCTCACATGCAGATCTAACCCCTACATCAAGAATTGGTGCACCGGGTTGTAAACAACAAACCCGGTAAGATAAAAAGCCCGTATGAGTAATTCTCAAAATAACACAAAACCTCCAACATCCAATTATATCTCAAGAGCAATTTAGATCAGATAACATGTACCCATGAGTCCTATGTATTAATAAATACCCCTCATGACTTACAACAACAAATTGTGTACTCATAGGTCCTAGATACCATAAGATATCTCATATGACCTACACTGATAGACGAACTAGAGTTCTATTCATAACCGTAACCAATCACTCGGCCAAAGGTTTTTTTAACTTAGTTTGACTGTCCAATATCAAAACACAAAATAATAAATAGCATCGTAACCGCACTAGATTAAAGGCTTGAAACCCGGTTTGACTATCTATCCAACAATTACAATATTATAACATCAACGTCAACAACACAAGATCACATCATAAATTATATCATTCCACATAGATGTATTTACATGGACAAATATAGATATTCCACAAGAATAATCTATCAATAATCAATAAAATTATGATCACATGAACCTCAAAATAATATATAAGGAAAACTTGTTTTATCTTACCTATGAGCCGTTGGTGATCAAGCTCATATATTTTTTTTCAAAAACAAATAATAACAAAATATTAAATTCAACATCATAATCATTATCATCATCACATGACCATAATAAAATTTGGTTCAAAAGTGAACCTTTGTGAGATTTACTCACCTAAATATCCCGCTACGTTTTCCGCAAAACACAATAGCCAAGCTAAACCACAACCTCACAAATCACCTAAAATTACACAATTAAAAACCTTAGTAAAATTCACAACAAGGATCAAAGTACCCTTAACTTAAAGGTTGCCCAAAGAAGGGCAATCCTTCCTCCAAGACCTCCCAAGTTCATTGGACACTCAACAACAACCACACTACCTCCAAGATCAAACTTTCTAAGTTTCTGTGAACAACTTAACACCTAAGATGTAAAAACCTAATCAACACTTAGCCTTCACACACAATCAACACACTAGAAACTACAAGGACTAGCTAACACAGCAACCAAAGCTCTCACCCTGCTCGAACGCACCACCACAGGCGACGGCGAGTGGGCCCCACGCACCGCTACCAACTTCCGAATTTGAGAAAACTCAAAACATCAAAGTTGTAGATTGAAGGGAGGGAAACATCTTTTATACCTGATAGTTGAACCAATTTGGCCGAAAAATGCCCCGAAGCACCAACCAGAAATGATAAACCAAACCTGCAATTCTGGTGCCCAAACGAGCTCTTTAGGTCACCAAAGAGGTATAAACATCTCTAGAAGAGAGAGGAGAGCAAGACTCACCTAAACCTGGCCGGAATTGCCCTCGAAATCGCCTGCTTTCCGACGGAACAACAACAGCTCCTCCACCTCGTGGCTGCATCTAGGCGGCGCGACAACAAATGGCGCTACCCTAGGAATCGAGAGGAGGTCGGTGTGAACTAATGGGACCGATGGCATCGATTTTGGTGGCTGGACGGTGGACTTCTGCTCCAGCGAAGGTCTAGCTGTGCGTGCGGCTCGAGGAGAGAGGAGAGAGTGAGAGAGAGAGAGAGAGAGAGTTGGGCTTTTCTGCAAAATAGGGTTTCTAAAATAAAACCCACCATTTTTTCTATTTAAACTCTTTCCACAACGGACCCTAACTTCCTCTGACCGTAACTTTCTTATACGACATCTGTTTTATACGCGTCGCATGTCTACGAACTCGTATCAACAAACTCTCACTACCAGAAAATAGATCTTGGGCGACGAAAAAAAATCGTCGCCCTGTTAAAAAAATTCGTCGCCTAAGTACTTAGGCGACGACATGTCGTCGGCCAAGACGTCGTCGGCAGAAGTGCGTCGGTCAAGACCTTGGGCGACGAAAATTCAGTCCGTCGTCGCCTAAGAGTAATTCTTAGGCGACGATACTAATTTCGTCGCCTAAAATCTACTTCTCGTCGCCCAAAAATATTCGTCGCCCAAGATTTAACACCTTGGCCGACGACAAATTTTTTCGTCGGCCAAAATCTAATAACCTTGGGCGACGAAACTAAATATTTCGTCGCCTAAGATCACTACATCTTAGGCGACGATAATTTTTTTCGTCGTCTTATATGGTAAGTCCTTGACCGACGATTTAGAAATTTCGTCGCCTAAGATATATTTAAATTTTTTTAAAAAATATTTAAATAATTTTTTTAAATATATAAATAATATTTTTTTAATTTTTGCTGGAAATTTTTTTTCGGCATTTCTTTAAATTTTTCTAATACTAAAATTTAATTAAAAATAACACAAATTTATAAATTTATAAATTTATAAATAATTTATTACAAAAATTCAGTCCATCTGCCTATGGAGAAACTCCAAATCTAACTCATCATTCCCGTTCGGAGGGTCCTGAGGCTGAGGCGGCGGCTGGTCAGGCTGAGGAGGCTGCTGCTGAGGCTGGGGCCACTAAGAGTGGGCCCACTGAGGTAATGGTATAGGCGTAGGCATGGGCGGAAAATCAAGTCCGGCCGCATGTGCAGCGATGCAGGCAGTCATCCATTGTCCCATAGCCGCCTGGTTGGCATTAGTGACTTCATTCATCCGCTCCATATGCGCAGCCGTGGAAGCCGCATATGATTCCGCCATCATCGCCATCTCCCTCGCTCTTTGGGCTTCCAGCTCAGACTGTAGACATTCGAACTGATCCTGTAGCCAACTGTTGCTGCTTGAGGCTCCGGCGGCTCCCTTGCGCTGAAATCCTGGCGTCGTCTTCAGGATCCCCTTTCCAGCGCCTCCCATACCCCGGCAGTAGTAGGTGTTGGAACGCTGCGCGAAGGCAGTGGCCATAATCCGCGCCCCAACGGTAGGATCTGAAGTGTCGATCCTGGACATGGCCTCTGACATGTCTTCCTCTGTCGTGCCCGGCCATGTGTCGTTCACCATGCCTCTCATGACCTCTTGCTCCGCCTCCCTCACCCTCGCCTAATTGGATATATTAAAAAAAATATTAATATACATTTAATAAAATGTAATTAAAATTAAAAATTAGAAAATATAAGGAACTTACAAGATTCTCCTCAAAATGAGGATATGCCCTCTGAAAGGTCCCCACATAGGGGTTCTCCTCTGGCCGCTCTCGCCGCACGTCGTCCATGATGGCCGAAAACGGCCTCGAACCGGCATGATGGTTGGTTGTGTTCTGTTGCCGGTTCTCAGCGTTCACCCGGGCGAGGTGCTTCAAAAAAAATTATCGTTAGTAAATATTTAAAAACATATAATTATAATTAATTCACTAATTAAATTAATTCAAATTTGTTTACGAATTACCTGTTTGTGAGGGTCGTTGAACTGCGTGACAAGAAGCCACCGCCACTAGTACTCCCAATACTCGAACTTCTTCGGGGTACCCGAACGGTCGCTCCCGTACTGCTTCCAGTGTAACCGGAGGTCGTGTTTCCACTCCTTGAACCTACATATACAAAAAAAATATTAAATATATTATTAAAAAATAAAATTTAATAAATTATTAAATAGAGGTACCTCTCCCTATGGGCCTTGTCCGCCCAGTCACGTCCCTCCTCGGGAACCACAAACCATTGCTGCATTACCACTTGTTAGTATTTTTTCGATAATTAAATAATTTATTAGTTAAAAAAATTGTAATTGATCGAGTAAACTCACCGACATCGACTGATGGAGCATCTCCTTCACTCCATCAAGAACCTGGCTCCAGACTCCCCACAACATAGGGAGTCTGGAGCGGACGGTGCCTCCCGCGGCGCGCTTGTACCGGTTTCCCAACGCGGCGTCCACCGGTTTCCCGTTGGAAAACGGGATGGCGATCCGTCCAGCGGACTTGACCGCCCTATCGAGTCCCTTGTTGCTGACGGTGCCTCTCCTGTTCCGCCTTCTCATTCCGGCGGCTGTGACATTGTGAATCAAATTTAATATTAATAATACATTTTTACAAAAAAAAATTAAAATCGACAAAAAAGTAATAATAAATTACCTGAGGATGAGGCTGAGCCGACGGATTCGTCTCCGTCCGCCTGCTCGGAGACCCTCACGGGATGAAGAGGCGTGGGAAACTCCCTATAGATATAGGCCTCGTGCGGTGCCACATGCGGGAGCTGCTCCCGAATCGGTCGACCCTCATCATCGACGCGAGGTATCGCCGGTATCGTCGGAGGAAGGAAGAGGCCGGACGGCACCATAGGGACCCCGGATGACCCGCCATCACCGTCGGTCGGGGACGACTGTGTGGGGGCGGTGTTAGATCGCGACCGGGGAAGTATCTCTGGATGACGAGGGGCCGTCGCTGCAGGACCCGACTGCCCAGCAGAACGCGAGCCGCTCGCGCCACCCCTAAGCGCCGCATGTCGGGTCGTCAGCTGCCACGGAAACCAGATCGACGGTGATTCCGACGGGTTGTTTGAGGTACCGTCCGAGGAATATTGGCTCCTCGAACCCGAACGTTGTCCAGAAGTTCTCCTCATGCCCATCCTGTTTAAAATAACCATAAATTTATTTAAAATATTTTACCGTCTTATAATTAATTTAACAAAAAAAAAACCATAAATTTCGAAAAATTTATCAACAATAATAACACAAATAAAAATTAATAGTTATTATAGGATTTATTATTTTTTTAATTCACAGAACAAATTATTTACATTAATTTGCAATTATTAAATGACAAAAATTAATTTACGAATATTTACATCCTTACTAAAAAATAATCCATTATTTTTTACAAAATTTCCATAATATATTTACAATTATAATTTATATTATTTAATTATTTAATCAAAAATTATTTAATTATTTACAATATATTTACAAATTATTTCCACAAATCCTAAACCCTAAACCCTAAACCGTAAACCCTAATATTTTACAATTATCATTTACATCACAATTTACCATAATTTACCCTAAAATCCTACCATAATTTACACAAATTTACCCTAATTTACCATTAATTTCCTAAATTACAACAACAACAACAATAATTTCACCAAAAATTTCACAACACAACAATAATTTCACCAACAATTTCAAATAATTTCAAACAATTTCAAAATTTAAAACAATAACTTCAAACAATTTCAACAATTTCAAACAACAACAACAATTAAAATTTTCATCAACATAACCAATTTAGGGTTTTAGGGTTATACCTTAAACCGTGGGTCGGGGTCGGGGTCGGGGTCGGGGCCGGGGCCGGGGTCGAGGTCGGCGTCTGGTTGCGGGGTCGGAGAGAGGGAGAGAGAGAGGGCTTCGGTGGATTTTCAGAGAGAGGGAGAGAGAGAGAGGGCTTCGGTGGATTTTCGGGGAGAGAGAGAGAGAGAGGGCGGCGGGGTGTTGTGGAAACTGCAGTGCGAATGGTTAGGGTTCCGAATTTTTGCCTTTTATATTGGAGTTCTTGGGCGACGATTTATGAAAAATCGTCGCCCTGTTTTTTGAAAATCGTCGGCCAAGATAATCTTCGGCAACGATTTGAAATCTTGGGTGACGATTTCTTCAAATCGTCGCCTAAGATACTATTCTTGGGCGACGATGTTCTTCACTATAAATCTCGTCGCCCAAGATGAAGAAAATCGTCGGCCAAGAGTCTACTTGGGCGACGATGTTCTTCACTATAAATCTCGTTGTCCAAGATGAAGAAAATCGTCGGCCAAGAGTTTACTTGGGCGACGATGTTCTTCACAATAAATCTCGTCGCCCAAGATGAAGAAAATCGTCGGCCAAGAGTTCTATCACTTATATAAAAAAGTTATACAACATTAGTACATATAACGTGAGTTTGGTGATCGGAGAAGAGGAACTGAAAACCTACCGTCAGATATGACCAGCATAACGAATTACATAGGTGGGAAAATGTTCAGCTCCATCTGACAAAGATAAGGGCTCGATCCGTCCGGTCAATCGGCGCGGTCAAACCCCTAAACGGACGGAAACGGCTATTCGACCCTCCAAATCACGTAATCTGGCCGGACCTTCAACTGAGAATAGTTTCCAATCGACGAGGCACTTACGGGGATATAAAAATTTGGTAAAAGATAAATACCCGGGATAGGGCTACCACTAGGTAGAAATAAGAGAATTGCGTTGACCGGAACAACCGGCACCGAAATTTTACCGGAATATCTTAATTTTTCACGGGTTGACATATTTCACTGTTCCGGTCATATCTTATTTCATGACTTTTTTACGTTTGAGGCCTTTACATATAAGTTGTCTTCAAAACGACACTTAAACTCAACACTTATATAAAAAAGTTATACAACATTAGTACATATAACGTGAGTTTGGTGATCGGAGAAGAAGAACTGAAAACCTACCGTCAGATATGACCAGCATAATGAATTACGTAGGTGGGAAAAAATTCAGCTCCATCTGACAAAGATAAGGGCTCGATCCGTCCGGTCAATCTGCGTGGTCAAACCCCTAAACAGATAGAAACGGCTATTCGACCCTCCAAATCACGTAATCTGGCCGGACCTTCAACTGAGAATAGTTTTCAATTGACGAGACTCTTACGGAGCTATAAAAATGTGGTAAAAAATAAATACCCGGGATAGGGCTACCACTAGGCAGAAATAAGAGATTTTCGTTGACCGGAACAACCGGCACCCAAATTTTACCGGAATATCTTCATTTTTCACTGGTTGACGTATTTCACCATTCCGGTCATATCTTATTTCACGACGTTTTTGCGTTTGAGGCCTCTACGTATACGTTGTCTTCAAAACGACACTTAAACTCAACACTTGTATAAAAAAGTTATGCAACATTAGTACATATAACGTGAGTTTGTTGATCGGAGAAGAGGAACTGAAAACCTACCGTCAGATATGACCAGCATAACAAATTACGTAGGTGGAAAAAAATTCAGCTCCATCTGACAAAGATAAGGGATCGATCCGTCCGGTCAATCGGCGCAGTCAAACCCCTAAACGGACGGAAACGGCTATTCGACCTTCCAAATCACGTAATCTGGCCGGACCTTCAACTGAGAATAGTTTCCAATCGACGAGACTCTTACGGGGCTATAAAAATTTGGTAAAAAATAAATACCCAGGATAGGGCTACCACTAGGTAGAAATAAGAGAAATTCGTTGACCGGCACAACCGGCACCAAAATTTTACCGAAATATCTTCATTTTTCATGGGTTGACGTATTTCACCGTTCCGGTCATATCTTATTTCACGACTTTTTTGCGTTTGAGGCATCTACGTATACGTTGTCTTCAAAACGACACTTAAACTCAACACTTATATAAAAAAGTTATACAACATTAGTACATATAACGTGAGTTTGTTGATCGGAGAAGAGGAACTGAAAACCTACCGTCAGATATGACCAGCATAACAAATTACGTAGGTGGAAAAAAATTCAGCTCCATCTGACAAAGATAAGGGATCGATCCGTCCGGTCAATCGGCGCAGTCAAACCCCTAAACGGACGGAAACGGCTATTCGACCTTCCAAATCACGTAATCTGGCCGGACCTTCAACTGAGAATAGTTTCCAATCGACGAGACTCTTACGGGGCTATAAAAATTTGGTAAAAAATAAATACCCAGGATAGGGCTACCACTAGGTAGAAATAAGAGAAATTCGTTGACCGGCACAACCGGCACCAAAATTTTACCGAAATATCTTCATTTTTCATGGGTTGACGTATTTCACCGTTCCGGTCATATCTTATTTCACGACTTTTTTGCGTTTGAGGCATCTACGTATACGTTGTCTTCAAAACGACACTTAAACTCAACACTTACATAAAAAAGTTATACAACATTAGTATATATAACGTGAGTTTGGTGATCGGAGAAGAGGAACTGAAAACCTACCGTCAGATATGACCAGCATAACGAATTACGTAGGTCGGAAAAAATTTAGCTCCATCGGACAAAGATAAGGGCTCGATCCGTCCGGTCAATCGGCGCGGTCAAACCCCTAAACGGACGGAAACGGCTATTCGACCCTCCAAATCATGTAATCTGGCCGGACCTTCAACTGAGGATAGTTTCCAATCGACGAGACGCTGGCGGGACTATAAAAATAAAAAACATTACCTTACAATTTAAATGTGATTTATTTATTTTAATTATTCGGATTATCTTGGCCGACGAAATTAGGGTAATTCGTTGGCCAAGATAGTACTTGGGCGACGATATTTGTTAAATTCGTCGCCCAAGAGTAAAATAAAAAATCCTGTGCAATGAAATTTAAATGTGTTTTATTTTATTTTAATTATTCGGATTACTCTTGGCCGACGAAATTAGTGTAATTCGTCGGCCAAGTAAAAATAAAATACTTAGACGACGATATATTTGAGTTTCGTCGCCTAAGGATTAAAAAACTTAGGCTACGATATAAATATCTTAGGCGACGAAATATTGTTTCGTCGTCCTAGTTTCTATATTAGGCGACGAAATTTAGCCTTAGGCGACGATTTTATTTTTGTCGCCTAAAGTTGAATTTTAGGCGACGATTTTTTTTCCTTGGGCGACGATTTTTTTTTCCGTCGGCCAAGTTTTTTATTAGGTGACGAAAAAAAAAATCGTCGCCCAAGACTCATTTTCTGGTAGTGTCTACAACTTTCAAGAAGGAAGTTTTCTAAAATAACTTACAGAAAATAAAATCAACTTTTGATCTCTCAAAAGTCAAAGCACCTTAAATAAACTCCCGAAATTTCAACTTCGCATAAATCAATAAAAAATTTCATAAACAATCCTTCACTAAATTCCGGAAATAATACAAGGTAATTAATATGAAAATCTAGGGTATTACAGCTTGTCTACAACTCTCAGACTCTTTTAGGAGAATTTAACTTATTATTTAAATTAGGGATAAGCCACACATACCATAACTGTGGGAGATGTGTTTGAGAATGTCTACAATTCTACAAAATATAATTAAAAATACAATATTAATAGAAACAATATAGACCCTTCTTATGTATACTCTACAGATTATACGTATATGTGTGACTTTCAGACTTTCAGTATATACATCAACTCTTCTTTGTGAGAGTTGATTACTTCCAGTATATACTTTACTCTTCTTTGTATTAGGGATAAGTTTGCTACAGTTTCGCTTCTTCCTCATCTCAAAATCAAGGTCAGTACCATACCAATTTTTCCTTCGAGCTTGATTAGTTTGAATTAATTTTTTTCAATCTATTTCTCATCTAAAAATAGAAACTGATACTATTTTCTTACGAACTCGTCTTTGTACTTACTATGTCATTTCTTGCATCAGGCAACACCCATCAGGTGACACACAAAAAATTAAGTATATGAAATATGCACTTAAACAATACTTATTTTCTTGAAAAAAAAAAGGTATGTGTTTGAGACAATACATAGATGTTGGTGAAGAAAGAGTTCTATTGTTAGTCTTAATTGTCAAAATGAAAGTTACATTCGGACAACACTTATAGGTCGTCTAGCTACGAAGGTTATATTTTCTCAACTTTTGGAGGGATTTCCATATTGACCAATACTTGTGTGAAAATTTTACTCATGTTAATCCGACAACATTTATGTGTTGTCTGATATTGAATTTTTATGAATTGATACTTGTGTGAAAATTTTACTTAATTATGTTAATAAGACAACATTTATGTGTTGGTTGATACTGGAATTTAGTAATTTCTGACTTTGGAGGTAAACCCTAGCCTTTTAACTTAGATGGATTCCCTCCAAACCATTTGATTTTGCAGACAAATTTTTTTGTTAATAAGACAACATTTATGTGTTGGCTGATACTGGAATAGTGTAATTTCTGACTTTGGAAGTAAATGAAACCCTAGCTTTAATTTTAACTTAGGTGGATTCCCTCCAAACCATTTCATTTTGCAGACAATTTTTTTTTGTTAATAGGACAACATTTATGTGTTGTCTTATAGTTACTTTTTAGTTTCTGAAATACCTTAATTTGGAGGGAATACCCTCAACAATTGAGTTTGGTTCCCCCCAACATTTGATTTTGTAGCTAGACAAATATGTTAGTGTGTTAAGACAACATCTATGTGTAAGGAAAAAAGGCGCACTTTTGAAAAAAAATTGGCGCCCTTGCGCATTTTGACTCAATTAAAATCTATCTACGAACTCTCACTACTCTCTCATTCTCAGCCTCCGTCGGAAAAAATTGTGTCACAATTCACTCTCTCAGCACCATCGAACCTCTTAGCCTCATTCTTCTCTCATTCTCAGCACCGAACGAGCCTCTCAGATCTGCGGTCATTCCAGATTAACTCGAAGCCAATCAACATATATACCACAGGTCTTCATCTCATTGCCCCCATCTCAAACTTTTCCAGTTTTTGAGTCTCTATCTCTAATCTGATCATCATCCAACCATGAGTATCATCATACCTGACCAACAAGCCTCTGACCAGGTGATGGATCCTGAAAAGCCACTAGTCGAAGCGATCAAACCCGACCCAAACGAACTAGAAAAGCGCGTTAGGTTGACCAAGGAGCCGATAAATTGGGAGGACTCAATCCAGCGACCGGCAAATCCTACCGGCTTCTGCAAGTTGGTAAAGGTATGCAATCTAGTTATTTGATTTCTATTCATGCATATCTTAATTATGCAATTGGTGTATGTTCAAAACTCATCTGGAATCCTCTAATCGAATCTGGCTCTGGCGTTGAATTATTTGATTAAATTCTATGTTCACATTTCCTTTCGGTATTTGGATTATAGTTTTCATTGAGCTGGTGATTGAGTTGGTATTTGACTTTACTTACATTTATCATTATCTTGGTGATTGAGTTGGAATTCTGGTATATTGTGACCGTATCTTATTGCAGGTGAAGAAGTAGTTACAGACTTAGGGAGTGAAGTCGATAGATTGGAAAAGGAGATCCAAGAGCTTGTTCCTGGTATATGGCATGTCGACATAGAGGCACACAATCCAATAGAGCTAACCATGTGATCTAAAGAGTTTGTTATTTGTCGGGTAATATTAGTGCATTCTGTGCTTGTGATCCATTAAAGGACATAGCAACTTCTTGAATCTGATATGCAAAAGGTATATATGAACTGTCAATAGTTAAATTATGCTTGGAATACTAGTTCCCTGAATTTTGTCATCATGTAGTCATTATTTATTCAATATAGAGTACTTGAAGTTGTACGTTAATATCAAATACATGTTGTAATGTCTATGTAGAAGTTACCCAGCTGCCCTCCTTCGAGCAGCCGCCGGCTGAACGAAGACATTGTAGATGAGCAGCTTATTCTGGTAGCTTATAGTGTTTGCCTTGTTCTGACAGCTTATTTGTTGGGAGTTTTGATACTTGAAGATTTGCTTGACTAGAGCCAAATTTTGATCACATTATTGCGGCCATTTTAGTCGTTTTCTTGGTGCTTCTGATTATCATCCCCATCATATTGACTTTCTTCTCTGAACCAAAGTCTTTTCTTCAGGAGAGCCTTATTGATATGCAGAGAGAAGATGAAGGGAACAAATCTGAGAATGAGGTCATTTTTGGTGAGGTGGAAGATGAGAAGGCTTCAGTTGTAGATTCTCTTCCGTTATCAGAAAGACAAAAACAAGTTTCTCAGCTTCAAGCTAAACTCTTCCAAGCAGCTGCAGATGGAGCAGTGAGGGTCAAGAGGAGAAAAGGCCCCCATAGAGGAGATAATTTCACCTTGATGCAGGCATTGATAAAGGCTGATTTCTGGCTCATATTTGTTTCTCTATTACTTGCTGCTGGATCTGGCTTGACAGTTATTGACAATTTGGGTCAGATAGTTTTGTCACTTTGGTACACTGATACAAGTATCTATGTCTCCATGATCAACATTTGAAACTTCCTCGGACGTGTTGGTGGTGGCTACTTCTCTGAGATTATCGTAAGGTGAAACCCGATTTCAGTATATTCCTTTGACATATGGACTCATAATTCACTAAAATTCTAATAAGCATTGTTTGTTTTTCTCACCAGAGACTATGCCTACCCAAGACCAGTGGCAATGACTGTAGTTTAGGTCATCATGGCAGTCGGGCTTTTCTACTATGCTATGGGGTTGCCGGGGCAAATATATGTGTCCACTATGCTGATAGGACTAGGGTATGGTGTTTATTGGGCAATTTTGCCAGCTGCAGCATTGTGTCCTTTATTAAATGATACCTCTATGTTGAATTTATTTTGAGTGTCATAAGAATATTGTTGGTTAGTTCATCATAATGCAGGGCCAAATTAGTTTGTGTTTATCATATATATTGGAAAACCTACTTAGTTGGTTAGTTGTTACTATCTTGCAGGTGCATGTGTACATCAAGAGACATGCGACTAAAAAATGGCTTCAAACTGATGATGCTGTGGAAATGTTGTGTAGAGAAATACTTGCAGCTAAGGTGATTTCAATATTGTGTTCCATCACTTCCATGATGTTGTTTTTCTTGCATTTTACTATCATATAGGACTACGTCTATTATATATATATATATATATTACTGCCCTCAACAGACTACTAGTCTAGTTAATGATTTGTGTACTAGTTTCCTGATTTTGACTGTTTGCTTCTGGTGTTGAAGATGATGATGACAGTGTTGTGGATCTCTTTGGTGAGGAGACCTAAGAGGTGAAGAAGGTTGCTGAAGAACTTGCAGCTGCTGTCAAGGCATCTACCAAAAAGAAAGAGTGTACATCTCTCAAGGCTAAGCAGTAGCTTCTAAAGAATCATTATTGCTGGTATACTTGTGTACATTTGAAACTTTGGTTTCTAAAAGCTATATTTTGATGTGTATTGTATATTTGCTCAGATTATGTAGTTCTTTTTGCTGTGTGGCCATGCTGGATTGCATATGAGGCAGTTGAACATAATAATAATGCTTTTTGTTAATCTCCTATGGCCTAGCTAGGTTTGTGTACGGTTTATATATGATGGATTGAAAGTCTATGTTATCAATTTGGATGTTGAATGTTTATTTTAGTTATTGTCTCCAACTCTCCATTGTCTATTGTCTTTACTAAGTTAAGATACCAGAAATGTGAGGCCATAAAAAACAACCGGCAACGTAAGTGGAGAGTTTAAATCAAAAGAAAGCATCACTTATATGTAGCTCAAGCCTAAAAGATATCACTTAGTGAAAGCTTAAAGCATAGCAGACGATAGATACATATTGTCTTAAAGAGACCAAATGAAAAATGAAAAAATATATGTTGCTTGAAAATCATTCACCCAATGCATATGTGTCGTCGTACTACGTCTAGACTAGAAACAACATCAATAGTATGTCGTATGGGTTCATCTGGCGATACATAAATGTAGCGTGAAAAATTTTAAATTCTAATCCACCAAGTATATATCGCGTGTAATATTTTTACATGATGTTTAAATGTTGTCTTTAAATGAATTAACCTACACTTATATGTTGCTGTAAGACGTATTTCTCTCTCACTCGCAAGTATAAGGCGACAAAAAGAGCTGTGTTGCCTCACGGCAAAAAAAAAATACGTCGCCTTCTAGTATGTCGTTGTTTAAACTATCAGGCGACATATATACCGTGTCGCCTTCTGTCAAGACCCGCTCCGAATTTCACCTCGAAACCCGAGATGAGTCATGCGGGGACCATCTCCAAGGAAAATTTACCAAAGACTCGGCAAACCTCCCTCGAAAATGGACAACCCTAACTTAAAAAATTTAAGAACCACCTTTTTATTCCAAAATAAATCTTCAGCTACAATCCAAAAGTAGCCAGAATACAAATTACACCGAATAATTCCAAAAGTATTCAGAGCTACTAAAAATAAAATAAAATACAGCGAAAGCTAACAAACCCCTAGTAGATTAAACATGTAACCTACTAGCGAAATGTAGCTGATAGATGGGTCACTATGCCTCGGCGTCTCCTGCTAGACCTCACGCGAACTCTGCAGACTGGGCATTTTTAAAAGCGAAGAGCCTAGGGGAAAATATTCAACATGTCAGAGTGAGTGGATGAAATGCTTCCGATAACAAATAAATATTTCCCCAAAAGCTAGTAGATTAAACATGTAACATATTGGCGAAATATAGCTGATAGATGAGTCACTATGCCTCGGCGTCTCCTGCTAGACCTCACGCGAACTCTGCAGACTGGGCATTTTTAAAAGCGAAGAGCCCAAGGGAAAATATTCAACATGTCAGAGGGAGTGGATGAAATGCTTCCGACAACAAATAAATATTTCCCCAAAAGAAATGCTTTCATCAGCGGCAAAAACAAAAGCTCAACTAGAAAGATTCTGAACTGGGGTCCAGCCTGGCTAGACTCCCAAACTTTAAGACATTGCCTCTCAAGCCTGGATATTATATATTTAGTATGTATGCACACTCGCCTGACCCTTAGTACGATATCTATGAACAACTTGAATAAAGTAGATATCATACGAAGCTACTATGCTTGCGTCTAACGCTCACATTACCCCACACCGGAATTGTACCTCGCATATGGGGGAAAGCGGCCGAGTGGTAATATATACGTGCTTACTCCTTGTACAAAATCTTTGAATAAATAAATGTAAAATTAGAAAGTCGCACAGGGCTACGACACTCGCGTCTAACGCTCATGTCACCCATAATGGAATTGTGCCTCACGTATGGGGGAAATCATGTATAGTTAGCTAGCATTTAATCATATACATACTATTCTCGAAATTGTGCCTCAAGTATAATCGCCGAAATTCTCAATTTTGGGAAATATCCAACAACAGAAAATCATTCAAATGATAAAGCATTTTGAACACAATATTTAAAAACAAAGGTCCACTCACAGGTTAGGCTTAAGCCTGATGTCGGTCGGAGGTCTCTTCCGCTCGAGCCTCCTCATGTCCTGTTCCATATAAATAAAACCTTAAATAAAACACCGACGCTTAAAGCAAAACATGCATAATTAAATATGCTTCGCGCTCAACCAAGCCTAACACTCCAAAACCTTAATTCCACTGCCAACCTCAAAACTCCACAAATTTTACCGACATCCTCAAAATCACATTTCACCAAATAAAATCCAATGGCCGGATTATAAATTAATAATCCGTCAAAAATACCAAACTTTAACAATTCTCAAACCTATCCAAAACTCCTCTAAAAATTCTAAAACTTATTCCATTAAACTGCTCACATTTTTCTCCACCAAAAATATTTTCTCGGCAGCTCCGCTGGCAGCGGCGGCCGGTGACCAACTCCGACGACCTCTGATGGTCACCAAAATTTGGCAGCATCTCCCTCTCAACCTCCTCTACAACATTCCTAACTACCACAAACTCCAATTCTAAGCCTAACCAAGCCAATCGGACACAAATACAAAATAAAGCCCTAGAAATTCAAATTTTGATTTCTCCTTACCTAGCTCGAGATGGAGCGAGCCCTTTGGAGGGATTGAAGCACGGGAGGAGGACTTCCTTTTGAGCCAAGGCTCGCCGGCTAAGGCGGCCGAAGGAAGGAGTTCCGACGAAAAAACGATTTCGGCAGTCGGGGCTCTCGGTGTCGATTCCTCCTTCACGGTCTAGGGAGGTTGCCACCGGTCTAGAACTGCTGCTGGCTTAGAGACCGACCGAACGAGACCAGTGTGGCGGGCTGGGGCTGTCACGCTCCGACCCATAATTTTTACCTTTATTATTGGCATAGTGGTAATAAGAGTTTTTACCGTGTTCGTCACTAAGTGTGGAATTTAATTAGTCCCCAGAGGGTGTTGAGAGACTAATATTTTGAAGGAATTATTCTAAGAAAGAAATTTTGACGACGGTAAAAATTGGTGATTTTTGCTAGTAAAAGGTAATTTTATTTGGGTATTATTTTGGGGTGTTGAATTTTTGGATTGGGTTATATTTAAGTTGGACCGGGCTTTGTTTTTGGTCAAAGCCCGAAAGCCTTTTTTTCTTTCTCTCTCTTTCTCTCCCGCTCCCGCTCCCGAGCCCAGTTTTTGCCAATTTCTTTCCGTCGCCAGCTCGTCGCCGTCCGGCCTCCGTTCGCCGCCGGACCGGTCCCGTTCGGACCCTCGCCTCTCCCTCTCTCTTTCTGGACCGGTGCCCGCACGTGGAACGCCGCTGTGAGGAGCGGTCAAGCCCGAAAGCATCGGCTGCCGGGAAGAGTTTTTCGCCGGAACTCCTTCCTCCGGCCGCCATAGCCGGCGAGCCTTGGCTAAAAAGGAAGCCCTGCTCCCGTGCTTCAATCCCTCCAAAAGGCTCGCTCCGTCTCGAGCTAGGTAAGGAGAAATCGGAATTTGAATTTCTAGGGCTTTATTGTGTTTGTGCGTTCGATTGATGTGCTTAGGCTTAGAATTAGAGTTTGTGGTAGTTATGAATGTTGTAGAGGAGGTTGAGAGGAAGAACCATCGAAGGTCACCGGAGTTGGTCGCCGGCCGTCATTGCCGGCGGAGCCGCCGCAGAGAAAATGTTTTTGGTGGAGAAAAATGTGAGGAGTTTAATGGAATAAGTTTTAGAATTTTTAGAGGAGTTTTGGATAGGTTTGAGATTTGTTGAAGTTTGGTATTTTTAGCGGATTATTAATTTATAATCCGGCCATTTGATTTTATTTGGTGGAAGGTGGTTTCGAGGAAGTTGGTTTTTTATGGAGATTTGTGGTTGGCAGTGAAGTTAAGATTTAAGACGATAGGCATGGTTGAGCGCTAGAAGCTCATAGTTAATTATGCCTATTTTATTTAAGCGTCAGTGTTTTATTTTAAGGAATTAATTATGTTTGGAACAGGACACGAGGAGGCTCGAGCAGAGGAGACCTCCGACCGACGTCAGGTTTAGGCCTAAGTTGTGAGTGGACTTTTGTTTTATATAATGTGTTTGAATTGTTTTATTGTTGAGTAATTTCCTTTGTTGGATATTTTTCCCAAAATTGAGAATTTCTGCGTTTATACTCGAGGCACAATTCCGAGAATAGTATGTATGAGAGAGAATGCTAGCTAGCTATACGTGGCAGCCCCCGTCCTGAGGACGAATGCCAGTATGGGGTGACGTGAGCGTTAGACACGAACGTAGTAGCCTTGTACGATTTTCTACTTGTTGAGATTATTCTATGTTTTTACATTCATTCATAGAAATCGTACATCTTACCATTGAGATCTTGGCATGATGGAGCTTGTTGGCGAGGACTGCATAGCATTCTTGCTAGGAAGCTAGGGTTGGGGATCAAAGACGTGAGGGAGGGGAATGTGACGATATTTTGGACGGAATTAGAGGCTTGGGAATCAGGTCTGTAAATCAGGTCATCGACGTTGGTGACGGATAGAGGTCTTTGTCGGGAAGCTGCTACCTGAAGGAGATGTCTAAGTTGTAGAGGGAGGATAGGAAGGAAAGGAGGGCGGAGAACTTAATTGAGCGGTCAATTTTGGGTCAGTAATTCAATTATTTGGGCCAGTAACTCCATTATTTTCTTGTATTTCTCATCTTTTCTGTTACAATAAGCTGAAATAAGTTGATTATTGGGGGTTAGTAACTCGATTGTTGTCTGATATTTTTTCTATTCTATTACTTTAAGCTGAAAGAAGTTGATTATTAGAGTCAGTAGCTAATTTTTAGGGGTCAATAACAAAGTTATTGGGGGTCAGTAACCGAGTTATTGGTGACGGGAATTCGGCGGCTGGAGAAAATTTGAGTTACTAGGGTCAATAACCGAGTTATCGGTGACCGAAATCCGGCGACTGGAGAAAATCTGAATTATTAGGGGTTAGTAACTAGCGATCGAATAAATTTAGAAAACTCGTAATGGGAATCTGACAACCTGCGAAATTCGGCAATCGGAGTCCGACGGCAGGTGACCGGAGTCTGGTGAGGTTCCGGCCAAGTATTCTCTCTCTTTCACATTCTCTCTCTATGCACGTGTAAGGGGTGAGGGCAAAATAATATGAAAATAATATGGTTTGTTAAGATTTTAGTAAAGATTTGTGTATTTAGCAATAAAAAAAGTTACCTTATATTAAAATATACTCATCAAAAAGATTATCATTAAAATAAAAAATAAGAAGTTTAAATTAGTTATAAATAAACATTTTAAAAGATGCGTGTGACCATTACTCAGGTAAGAGCCCATGTGCGTGGGTCTCACTATTTGATGGTCATACCAGCAAAACCGCTGCATAAAAACAGGTCAAGAAAAACAATTTAGGAAGCAATTGAATTGATGGTTTATGGAGTGGAAGGGGTAACATATGCTTTTACTACTAGTGCTTAGTAGGGGTAATAACGTAACTATACCCCAGTGAATACGAACTTTATTACTAATTACTACGTCGAAGTAAACCGCGACTCTGAGTCTTCGACGTATTTTGTTTCTCTCCTCCAAATCCTCACGTATTTCTTCCATCAATCATTCCAAATTCCAATCTCCAATCCAATCCTCCGTTTTCTCTCTCTACTGTAAGTAACTACATCACACCTTCAAACTTCCACTCTTAATCGCCGACAGTTTCATTTTGATTTTGGATTCTACGAATCAGGTCTTTTTTAGTTTGGGGATTTCGTTCAATTTGGTTTTTGAATGTTGGATCTGATCTATGTTCTGTGCAGGCTGCTGATTTTACAATACAGAAGACGAATTTATTTTTGGTTTGATTTGGTGTGTGCTGGTTCCTCAAGTCTGTGACTGCAGGTCTGGTAAGGCATTTAGTTTAGTTTTATTCTTTTCAGCTGGATTTAGTAATGTCCGTGCTTGAATTTGAGCATCTGTTGAGTTTAAGTAGCTTTTCGAGTTATTTTCGTATGCTGCTTATAGTGCTTTGTGTTGCAATGGAAGTATTTTTGTTAGCTGTCATGAATTTTAAGTTGTCGGTAATCGGTTTACTTATGAGTCTGCCAAATATATGCACTTGTTTCTTTAGTGTTGTGTTTTTGAGATTTGAATAATTTTCTAAATTTTATGCTTTCGCTACGTTACGATTCTACTTTGTAATGTAATATGTATGCATACTTATAGGATACTGAAGGGTCATGGTTTCCATAGCTCCTTGCTACTTTTTGTAGGGCATACAAGGGTTTCCTGATTAAATTGGGTAATGGGAGAATGAAATGGAGTAAGATGCAAGATTCGATTGCTTATGATGGGAACAATCAGTTATGATGCTACACAAGGTTTTCTTGAAGAGAATCTTGAACTGCAAATGAGATGTCTTTCGGTAAGAATCCAACTCAGCACTTGAAGGATGCTGGATTGCAAAGTCAAATTGCCGATGCTGTGAACAGGTAATGCCAAAACGTGGCTTAATAGAAAGAGTGTTTGATCATGAGTATATTAATTATATGTTTTTTTTCCGCTTATTAGTCATTTGATTTGAAAATGGGATGCAAGTGAGGTTGTGAATTTATTTCTAATGATGTTCATCCCCTTCTATTATAATCTTAGTACATGGGTTTTTCTTTTGGTCTTTTATACTGTTAGCGCATAGTTTTTTATGTTAAATTTTAAACTTTTCTATTTAAAGAAATCTACTGTTATTATTAGTTAGTAACTATCATTATAGCTTAAAGTTTTGAACTTTGAGCTGCCGTATTTAGGGGTCGGGTACTGGGGAGGTGTTATGACCACTAAATGTAGTTTACTGGTTGTTGTGGTGAAGAAGTTTGCTGGAGTAGCAGTGATATAAGAAAACAGGAGAACACATATGAAAGAATCACACTACAGCATTTAGAAACAACAATATGAAAGCTTTTTTTTTTTTTTTTTTGGACTGCACAGAAGAGTTTTATTACTAGATATGATGCAAATAGTACATGATGGCATCCAGTATGATGTCTGGAACATTAAAGAACCACTCAAGGTGGACATTTGGATCTAAACCATACCCTACTAATCTATACGCCACCGTATGGGCTTTTCTAGGAACAAATTGAGGCTTGAAACCATTATTATCAGCCAGAGAAGTCTTGATGTCTGATATGATAGCACTGAGGGGAGAAAGATCCAAGAATATGAAACCTTGGCATCACAATAGAGCCTTATAGGTGATAATAGATCCAATCTTGTGGGGTCTATACTTTCATGGGAGATTAGATGGAACTCCAACCATCATCTTTTTCTTCATGTTCAGGTTAATGTGCCTCACTAGTGGGCATGGACCTTCATGTCTCTCATTCCCTCTTACTGTGTTGTCCTGTTAGATAAGAGAACTCTCATCCGAAAGATGCGTATTGATCTCACAAATCGATAACAAGATCATTTTTTTTTGACAAGATAACCCTGAGAAGAAAATCAATAGAGTACCATGCCAGATAAACTTGAAAACAAAATGCAATTTAATTGGTGCACGAAGTGGTCCTTGTGGAAATTAGATAACTGACTTTCCAATTCTTTCATTCTGGTTCCAATCACTTCCTAGTAGCATGCCCTACTGAGCCCAATCAATTTTGCAACCAAAAAGTTAATTGGTGTGTTCTATATTCATGTCCTGAAGCATCTTTTCTTTTGTCCGATTTCTTTTTGTAGGCATAACTCGGAAGTACATCGTTCACCAAAAAATCAAAGGGATGACAGTGATGTTCATCATAAAGATCAAGAAGCTTTGGTACTTATATTTCATCACCTCACTTCTAAACAGAAGTTCTATTTAATTTTCTTACAATAATAAGTTTTACATGCAGGAACTTTATTCCCGAGCCAGAGCGCAGGAAGAAGAGATCCAATTTCTTCGTAGGCAAGTCACTGTTGCCTGTCTGAAGGTATAGAAATTCTCAAATTGCCTTTCTCCCACGTGCATTGTCCTTGTTGTAATAGGTTTGTTTCTGCACATTTTAAATGCTAGACGATTCATTGGTCTTTATGGTATCAGGAATTGCGGCTGCTGAACGAGAAGTATGCGTTGGAGAAGAAATTTGCTGACTTAAGAATGGTTTGTCCAACACTTGAGAATGAATAGAGTTTGTTTCTTGAATCCGAAAGGCCTGTTTGGTAACGTTTTTGAAAATGATTTATAAAAATAATCTTTAAAAATAAAAATGAGAAAATGAAATTGTAGATTTTCATTTTTGGAAATGTATTTGGTAGTTTATTGTGAAAAATATATTCCAAATTTTCTAAACTAGGAGAATGAAAAGTGAGCACGTCAAATTGATGTTTTCAGTTTTATTTTTTTGTTTTTCTTTTGTTGTAAAAGTTGAAATTTTTTTCAATTTTTTTCAATTTTTTTCCATGTCTTGAAAAATGTCTCATCGAACACATTTTCATCTTACAAGCATTTAAACATTACCGAATGCCACCTAAGTTGTCATTTTTCTTATATCTTTGCAAATCAGCAAGCTTGTGGTCGTTGACTTGTACTAGAGTATCAAGTAATATAATATTTTTGATAGGCAATAGATGAGAAGCAGAATGAAGCCACTACTTCTGCAATAAATGAGTTGGCCCGCAGAAAAGGTGATCTTGAAGAAAATTTGAAATTAACTCACAATTTGAAGGTAATTTGATAGCTAAAATCAGTGCTATCTCTTTGAAAGAATATAGTTTGTAGTTGGGAGCCTGAGAAGCTTGTTCTTTGTTGTTGTCAGTTTATGAAATGGCGAGAATCTGAGATCAAAGATATTTTTTGTTTTGTTGATTTCTTGCATGAGAACATTGGAAAGTAGGTTGTTATGTTTGTTCTAAAGCAAGTCTATCACTCTCTATTATCATTTTTTCAAGATAATCAAAAGTCCTTTGACATGTATTCTCATGCAAGGGGAGTATGAATAAAAAGCAAATAGTTATAACCAAAAAAGAAAAGCTTAAATAGAGAAAATAGTGGTTTCCCAATATCCTCAGTAAATGTTTGATTAGCAATTGAGAGGTGATACGTATGTCAATTTTGTCGTCCTGTACAACTGAGATACCATGGTCTCATGATGTTCGGTATCCTTAATGTTGAGCTCATCACAAATCTCTTATATATACATAAACTGGTGAAACCACTCTAAAACTGATGAACGTATGTGAGACTTTTTGTCTGCCGTCTTTGGTTTGTTGCAAACTTGCAATGCTTTGCTTATCACTCGATAACAGAATTTATTTATTTTTAGGTTCGTTTGGCGTGTCTAGCATGTCTATTAAGCTTTCATGTAATTTTTTTTTATTCTTATCTTTCTGGCATATCTAATATTATGTCTTATTAATATTTTAGGCTGCAGATGATGAAAGATATGTCTTCATGTCATCCATGCTTGGGTTATTGGCTGAATATGGTATTTGGCCCCATATCATAAATGCTTCTGCCATATCTAACAGCTTAAAGGTATAAAATTGTATAGCACACAGATAATTTATGCAACAATAATAACTAGGTTACGATATAGTCTCAGTCAACTGTTGTTTTTTTAGTCAGCCTGTCACTCATGTACTACTTATTTGGGCTATTGTGGCGGGCTGCGGAAACCTTTAAGTTTATCTTTGCTGATGTGGCATTGCAAATATGCAATATCCATGTTCATGTAAATTACATCGTTAACAAGAAATCTAACTCATTGTTCTTTCTCTTCTTTTCTTTGTACATTATCTACAGCCTTTTATTTGGGTATATATATATATATATATATATATATATATATACACACATCATATATTGCAATTTGATTTCTGCCAATCAGTGTTGCAAATAGCTTTCAATAGCTGGCCTTCATCTTTTCTTTTCTTGAATTTGCAGCATCTACATGATGAATTGCAGTGGAAGATTAGAACTTCACATGTAAGTTGGGATTCCTCATGATGTTGTCAGCTATGATTTCTTGTGACCATGCTATTGTCGATGATTACTTTTTACGTATAGTACTACTATACAAGGCAAACTTTATACTTAATTACATATAAAGAATTGACAGCTATAGGCAAACACTTTAGCTCATGGTAGTAACTTATTAGTTATGTGATATATAATTAGTCTCATGCAGGCTTATTCTTTCGATAGTGACCTCTCTCTCTTTCTCTATAATATATATATATATATATAGAGGGAGGATCTAAAGAGGACCTCCTTACTTTAAGAATTTGAGGATTTCTATTATTTTACATTAGTAGATGACTTCATTTAACGATCTCAACCGTTGATCCTCTAGATTCATATGCAAGAAATATGTCTACAAAATTTCAACCAATTCCATAAATATATGTATTTACTTTTTCTCCCTACAGGAATATTAGGTGGATAACTAGAAATTTGTGCTCAATATCCATTAGTATTTCTGTTCTGGAACTTATGATTTGTTTTGAGAAGCAGACCTTTTGTCAAATAAGTAGCATGGCTCCTGGAACAGCATGAACATTAGGACTCTCAAGACATAATTTAAACAATCTGCAATTTGACACATGATATTAAGGTTCAGGGGTACTATTTTCTTAGCTGCAAACAGATGACACAGGTGGGTAATTAGGTAGAGACTTATATGAACTGTGGGAAACAATTGTACAGAAGGGACCTAGAAATTTTACAGTTAGTCAGTTGAGACTGGGTGGGGCTTGTAGCTCGGAGCATTAGAGCACATGGCT
Organism: Fragaria x ananassa; assembly: GCA_034370585.1. Classification (NCBI taxonomy): domain Eukaryota; kingdom Viridiplantae; phylum Streptophyta; class Magnoliopsida; order Rosales; family Rosaceae; genus Fragaria; species Fragaria x ananassa. The sequence goes on along the minus strand of CP139750.1, from coordinate 8,097,248 downwards.
ACGAACCAAGTACCGTGCATAATTTCACACCCAGTAGAGATTCATCATATATTCTGCTCAATTTGCTTGAGATTCTTCTATAGTACCAGAAGCTAACATATATGTGCTTGCAAATCAGCCTACAATTGCATATATGGTGGCTCTTAGGGATTAGAAGAGTGATAAGTATAGGGTTTGTGGATGAATATGAGGTGCACAGATTAGATTTTGATTGCTAAGAGTTGAGATCAGCCGAGTATTCAGCTTACGTGATGTATGCTATTAAACTTATGTTATAATTTTTCTCTTTAAATTTGCGGATCAATTGAAGATCAATTCAGGATCTGGGCTCTTCTGGTCAATGAAGAGATGAGAAGACCATGTTTTGGGATTGAGATGCGACTGTAGGGAGCTTATATAGTGGTTTTGCATTGTGAAGGACTTCACTGTTTTGTTACTTTTTTTGGAACATCTTTGAAGTCATAATTTATATTGTCTCAGAATAATAAGGAAACCTCTTTTGACCCCCTATTAGGCACTGATTTGGTACCCTCCACACTGGCTTTCAGCCTGGTGTAGCCTTCCCTTTTCATATGTTCATTTCTATATAGTTTAAAATCTGCCTCGTGCAACTTAGGGAAATGTCCCACTTCATTCCAATGATGTCTATCACATATGACAATCACGTATCTTGTGTGGGACAATTGTATCCACATTTCTCAACACTGTTAATCACAATCACATAATCTAACGAGCAGGATCAATTTACATTAAATCTGCCGACTCTATAGAACTGGTCAACTAGTATCCTTTATTAATCTGCAAATCATGGATGTATATTAAAAGCATCTGTTTAATAGTTTGGATGGAATTTAGAGCTTGTGATTCTATCCTACTTTGTATATGGTTGAGATTTGAGTGAAACTGAAGCTCAGGGCAGAGGCTTCCAAAATAGGATATCGCTTTTCTAACCAAGTTGTGGCTGCTACATTACCTAGTTGCCTGATTATTTATCGCTACATCTTTGTTTGTTTTTTTTATTTTTTTTTTAAAATTTCCTCTTTCTGCTCATGATATACTATCAGTCATATTGGTTTGGTTTTCCAGAGCTAATCACTATCCAGGATAGTAAATGATATTTGGTCATGGTTATACATTAGAGACCATAGGAGCAAGACATCTGCTTACTTATGGCAGTATAGAATTAGACAATTGACATAAACAAAGGGAAAATTATGCTGAAACTGAATATGTTCATAAACATAGCATAGGTTATGGCATTTTGAGTTTCTTGTGGATCTGCAGTACTACTCATTCAAGTTCATTACTATGCTTTGTTGGTTGAGAAATTCGTCTGAATGGTATACGAACTTTTGCTCCTTATAAACTTTGGTATATCAAGTTTTAAAAATATCAAATTGGTATCTCATGTTTCTATCCTGACCTAAGATTGGTATATATAACCATTAAGATTACTAATTTACCCTCAGACCTAAAAAAATGACCAATTTACCCTTAAATTCATTTTTGTTTTTCTTAGTTTTTCTTCTTTGTTTTCATATTTTAATTTTCTTTTTTTTGGCTTTTTATATTTTAGGAACACGTAGAGAAAAAATTCATCGTCACTTTCTCCTTGCTAATAATCAGTTATTTATCTCAATCATCCTTAAATGTTAACGGCAACAACAAGATCCTTGAGTGTTAGCGGAAACAACAAGGATTGAACTTCTGTATGTTTCCCCTCTTTAATCTTTTTATAAAGGCCAACCCAAATCATCAAATTCCAAAACCTCTTCTAATATGTCTTGAATATGGAAAAAAAAAAACTAAGAAAAAAAGAGAACTTAAGGGTAAATTGGTCATCTTAATGGCTATATATACCAATCTTATGTTGGGATGGAAACATGATATACCAAAGTTTATAAGGAGCAAAAGTTCGTATACCATTCGGACGAATTTCTCTTGTTGGTTTCTGATCTTTATCAATGTATTGTTATCCTTCATTGTTCATTTGTTTACTAAACATTATCTCTCTCTCTCTCTCTCTATATATATATATACACAGGAACAGCAAGGTTTTGACCGTTATACTGACGCTCAACATATGGAGCCAACTGCAAAAGTGCAGCTCCACATGAATGATTTTACAGACACGAAAAATTTGATGCTAATTAATAAAGAAAATCCACAGCAGTTCACAGCCAATATAGATAGGTATGCAATGTCTGTCAGCTGTTGTTAGGAAAAATTTATTATATTTTTCCCACAATTATAAGCGTTTATGTTGAAAATAGCTATCTATGTCGTGCTTATTACTCCAAATTTTTTTGCAGTGACGAATAATTTTTTTATTATTAAAGACATGAATAAATAAGTGAGTCTTGTTTGATGATTGAATAAAATTTCTCAAGAGTAGTTCTTTTGTTAAAACTGATTTTGTGATTCGGGATATAATTTTGTTTGTGTTACAGTATAATTTATAGTGTTCATTATATGATATTGTACAACTTTTTACGAAAATGAATGACACTTCCATGTTGAGTCGCTCTGAATAAATTTTTGATGTGATTTTAATTGTTTCATGCCACTCTTGGTTTCTGTCACTTACAAGGAGTATATAGGAATAACTTGCTATATTTTTGTAATACAGAACATTATTGGTGTTTAAAAGCTTCATAGCGGCACGTAGTTGGTACTATTTTTCAATTTAAGAGAAAGTATTAAATCTTTTATCAATCAAATAGAAATATAGAAAAAATATGTGGACAAGAGCTCCAAAGCAATGAAAGGCAGCAGGAACAAAATAAAAATTACATTAACAACAGCTAGGATTCATGCATGCACCACCCTAATCGAGACAAAGACCTACTGCCTTCCAATCTTGGAGAATATAGAGATTGTAATCTGCTGAAAGCCATTGAAATAGATCCCCAAAAAGCTTCCCAGAATCTTTTCCATAGTGTCTCCACCCCTGCACCTATGTACATTTCAAACATCTTAGTCACTGAAATAGATTTGCGATATACTTGGATAAGCAGATTCTTACAGAGGAAACTGGTGCATGTATCAAGGGGGCTACTCTAAAATATGACATTCTATCAATGACCTAATTGAATAATGTAGTATTTAGGAGCACTTTTATTCAACATATTTTCCTCTTTATGGCAGTAATACAACTCACAGGAATATGGATGGCTTTATTCTCCATGATTCAGTTGATAAAGATGTCGCGTATGGGAGAGCTGAACAAACAACCAGTGGCACCTCATATCCTCAGACACCTGATACCACATCCTCTATTTCACAAGGTGATTAGTGTTTTATCTTAAATCAGGGTCTTACCCCGTGATTTACTATGGAACCTGATGCGGCTTATTCATTTTACAAGGGCCTGGTATAGAGAATTTTCAGATAATTGGCGATGCTGTACCTGGAGGCAAACTTCTTGGATGTGGATTTCCAGTACACGGAACTTCACTTTGCATGTTTCAGGTATAATTCCTTAAATATTATGATCAACGTTCATCTAATTAGTGGTTTGCTTATTGTATGAGTTGCTATGTTCATCCATGTTTGCTACCAGTGGGTTCGTCATCTTCAAGATGGCACTAGGGAGGTTATTGAAGGTAGAGAACTAAACTTTATTGATATTTTTCTTGTGTAGATTAGATCCTTTTAGGGGTAGCTGAACTATTGATTTTGTACTGTTTGTTTCATTCTGTTATTCTTCAATCAGGAGCTACAAATCCAGAATACATAGTCACAGCTGATGACGTTGATAAATTTATTGCTGTCGACTGCATACCAATGGATGATCAAGGTTGCCAGGTTCTCTATATTACCTTTGCACATGTTGATACTGCTTATTTTTCTGTATGTATGTATGTTTGCTTCCAAACGTGTGCACCACTCTTTATGTTTTTCAGTATGTTTACTCTAGTCCAAAATGGTGATGATTATGATCCGTGTATGTTCAAGTTTGTGGGAAAGTAGAGGGAACAAATAAAACAAGTAGGAGTCTCTCTGTGAAGCTCAAACTGCTGCAATATATGCCGATATATACATGAATGTGTCCCAAACAATCTAAAAAGTGCAATTAACCAGCAGAGCATTTACCAAAAGTTTAAGATGATTTTCATAAGTTGGAAAAGTTGTTAAAGGTCATTTTAGTCAAAGGTGAGAAGGTGTCAGAATTATTCATAAGCTGGTGGACTTTTATATCCAAAGATGGACCAAAATATGATCCTATGAATTTGTCACACTCCAGTGTTTATTACTTTATTTTAACTGTTAACTTCTGAGTTGTGACAGCTACAACAGAGTTAGATGATGACATCAGGCCTTACCCACTCATACCCTTACCCTTTGATCTTTCAATGAAAATTGAATAGTAATATCTATTCAGACTTCTAGATTATGAGTGTTGGTGTAAATTTCCACTCCACTTAAAATCTGCACCACTTCGTGTACAATTGACCTTAACTTTGGAGTTTTGGTGTGTTTGGTGATACATTTTGAGGACTGTCACTATCAGCTTATGGTTTTGCAACTTATGCTCCTTGTTTTTGCAACTGAAATCTGTGGAAAAGAAAGAAAAAAAAAAAGGAGTTTTCGAGGATGGGAGGAGGAGCAGTTAATCAGTGATGAGAGTTTGTTTTCTGGCCTATTTGTGGGCTTCAGTTTGTTTGGAGTTACAAATAGTTCTTGTTTTTGTTATTTTACAAGGAAGAGCAGTTGTCTAGATTTAATTTTTTGAATTACTTGCTGTTTGTTTAGTGTTCTATTTGATCAGTTCTGTGGATGTCGCACTGTTTTGTTATGTAAATTTATCACTTCTGATGATACTGTTTCCTATAGAACAAAAAAAAAAAAAAAGGTGGAAATTACAAAGCCTTGTTTTGGTTCCTTCCAAAGCGTTATTCAGCGAAGTATATCCAAACTAGTCATTTTTGCTTCTTTTATTTTGGAATTGGCTATTTATATCATTATATCCATTTTCTTTTAGCCTATGAGCCTATTTATTTTTGATATCCATTGAATCCCTTTTTGCATGGTTTGTTATACTTTAACAATTGCTGAAAATATTTTTACAGCCTAGTCATGTCTTTGATATAACTTAAGTGTCGTGAAGCACCCAGGTCACAAGTATGTTGGTTTCTGCGCTTGTCATGCAGTTTTGCCCAAAGAATATTATCTCTTGACAAATCTTCTGTTTTTCATTATCAGGGGGAACTAGTGAGGCTTTTTGCTAATGATCAGAACAAAATTAAATGTGGTATGTGTATTATGCTGCTTGATGTGGTCTACATACATAAATATTTATTCTGTAATTGGATTCTTATATGCATCATCATCATCATCAAGATTATTTTTATTTTTATTATTATTTTTTTATTTATTTTTTATTTTGATGATATAATGCATTCTTATGATATATGCATTCTTATTAAGTTGGATTGATTAATAGTTGTTGATACGTATAGTAATTTCCCTCTATAAACCATACGGAGGCGAGTTAATTATTTAAGGCTTTTCATTTTGTTTGGTTTTAGTTTTGGATATCAGTTTGACGCTCCTTTTTCTTCAAATTCAACTGAATACACTTGACTTTTAACAAAAGAAAGATGGTCAATTGTAGCTTGTACTTTTGTTTGTTGATATGGGTGGGATGTTTCATGAATGATACGTATAGTAATTTCCATCTATAATCAATATTGAGGCGAGTTAATTATTTAAGGCTTTTGATTTTGTTGGTTTTAGTTCAATTGTAGCTTGTACTTTTGTGTGCTGAGATGAGTGGGGATGTGTCACACATGGGAGTCAATTGGATCGATACATGCATGATGAAATTTCATCTCTTCTGTTTCCCTGATCTTTAATACGGTCCACCCCTCCGTTTCCTGAGTGCACTCAGTCGTTCTTGTTATGAATATACTATCAGATCCTTTGCTAGGATAGGTTTATTGACTTGTCTTTTCTTTGTTCTGTGTTTTGTTTTCTCTATACAGCATCAGACTAGTTCCATTTTATAAGTTGTAACCTTATGCTTGTATCTGTTTTTGAAATAATTAGATGAAAGAATAAAATATTCCTGTTGAAAAGAGCTGTTACATTTTTTAGGACGATGTATTTGTCTGAATGAATAGACTTTAATTATCTGTCATTCTAATTTTTTTCAATTTTTTTTTGTCATTCTAATTTTCTATATTTGCATTGCATTGTATTCGAGGTACGTTATAGACCCGGAGATGCAGCTGGAGATTGACACACACATATCTAGAGGACAAGCGACTTTCAGTGTTCGACTGCTGGTAGGTTTAATTTTTGCATCAGTTTATGTCTCTATTTTGCTAAAGTATACCTTATTCACCAGTCTCCATCTTTAGTATATATTTATAAATCCCAACGCCAGACATAATTGGTGATTTTCAAATATATGATTGAGCATTAGGGAAATGAAATCCTTCAGGAGGAAACTCCATATTGGTACACAAGGACGATTTTTTTTACTAGTTGTGCTCATTTCGGTTCAGATTCATTGTTGAGGTTTACTTGCTTTTTATTTCCTTCTTTTGCATTTGTTACTCATAGAAAATTGCATGACTATCAGTATTCTGTGCTCTTTCTTCCTGGATTTTTCTTTCTTGTAGAAAATAAGATTCCTGCATGCTTAAGGAAAGAATTTGGGTTAGATTCAGTTATCATTTGGATACTGTTGCAATATTGTAATTTAAGTATTTATTATACTGTTTTAAAAGAATAAGAGAAGATTGTAACAGGGCCAACCAGCATTTGGCCAGTTGGTAAGGCATTTCTCTCCAACAAACCGCTGGTAGTGGTCCCAAGGTCAACTCTCTTCCAGAGTCCCAGTTTTATTACAAAACGGTAAAAGTCCATTATGTCAAGCACAAACTTGCAATTCAGATATCCAATGCAATCTGTGGGTGTAATTTGGTGCCAAGATGAGGTCAACCATGGTTCATAAACTTTTGGTTCAAAGTACAGCATAGATAAGTTTCAAATGAAATGATTGAGAACCTGGAAAGCCATTTCCTTAAAACCCACATACCTCCCTTCCTCCCCTGCGGTGCAATCTGATGTCATACTTTCCTTTAAAAATCCACTGCCATGTATGCTTATGTTTATAGTGCCCGGCTCCCAGGTTTCCTTTGTTTCTTTGGAAGGTGAGGGAGGTTGACATATTTTTTTTCTTTTACTTTTAATTCTGTGGTCAACATGGATTTGTCTCTTGTTTTTTTATCTTTATTTTTTTTTGAATTAAATTCAGTTTACCCCCCTAATCTTTGATGTTAAAATCAGTTCAGTCCTGCAACTTTTTTTAAAATCAGTTCGCCCCTTTAACTTTCATAAACACATCAGTTTACTTTGTGTTAAATCAGTTCGCCCCTTCAACTTTTGTAAACACATCAGTTTTGTCCAATTTTTGTCACCAAACTGACAAGGGGACCCATTTTTAACAAAAAGTTGCAGGACTCAACTGATTTTGACATCAAAAATTAGGGGGTAAACTGAATTTAAAAAAAGCTAAAGGGGCGAACTGATTTTAAAAAAAGTTACAGGACTGAACTGATTTTGTCACCAAAGATTTAGGGGGTAAACTGAAATTAACTTTTTTTTTTTTGTCTGGATAAGTTAGGGTTACTTTATAATACTGCACGGTTTTTATTATTAAGCTAGTTTTCTTTACCTTGAGTTTTCTGTTTTCTTATTTTTATGCCTATCAAGTATCAATCAACCAATTGCTTTATATATCATATGACAAAATTTCTGCAATATTATCTTGTTGGAAAAACAGATGGATTCTGCCGAGAATTGGGAGCCAGCAACTCTATTTCTGAGAAGGTCAGGCTATCAGATCAAGATCAATAGCACAGAAGCTCTTGTCAATGCTGAGAAATTCTCAAATGATTTATCAGTATGTTCTTTACTTGGTGATGCCTAAATTTAGAATTTAGTTTGTGAGTGAAACACTCCCAAGTAACTCTTTTGCATTATGGCATATGCCGTAATGTGGATTAATAATTTGCAAACTGCAAACAAAATTTCTGAGGCAAGCTGTCATCTATGGTGGATTTATTTAAATAAAACAATATATGAACATTTAGTGTGAAGTTTCCATTTTGTATATAAGAGACGATGCATTTCAACTTCTATAATTGCTGGTTGCAGATTAAAGTTCCTTGTGGCTTCTCAACTCAATTTGTGCTGACATGTTCTGATGGATCTTCTCATCCTTTTAGCACATACAGTGTTCGGTAATGCATAACCCTTACACAGCATATTCTTTAACAAATATAACATAGTGAGCTTGCTGCTGTTTAATATCTTTTCTCTGATGATAATTCCCTTATCGGAGAAGATCAGGCACTGTAGTTCCCATTTTTCCAGTTTCATTATGGCTTGTGGATTTAGATTTATATCTTAAAACCATGTGGTGTGGTTTCAGACTGGCCTAATTGGTCATTCACAATTTAATAATAATATATGCTTATGTTTTGCTATTAAGAATGCAATTAAACATGTTTACGATTTCACTTATATGGGTTTGCTGAATTTACTTTGTAGGATGCGCGATACTCTTGTTTTGACAATGAGAATGCTACAAAGTAAGGTATATTTTTCGATTTATATGCTGAGCTTCTGCATATGAGTTCTTTTATTTATTTATATATTTTGGTGGAGAATCAGGACAGGACTACTACGCAGTTGATTCTCCTGTGTTTCTATAATGAACTATTTAACTTCAACATATCTAAATTTTAGTCTACCTTGTGATCTTGATGCGCACACCTTTTGGGGTTTATCACAAATTAAACTACTGGGGTCTTCTTTTTACTGCTTATTGATTAAAGATCGTGTTATGCTCGAGTGCTCAACAAAGCAAAACACGTAGCTAGGCTCGAGTGCTCAACAAAGCAAAACACGTAGCTAGTTGCAATTGACATCACAAGCTTGAAGTAAAAAGAGATCTCTGAAACATATAGTATAACTTGTTTAAATAGACCATGATGAAACATATACTATAACTTCCCCCTAGTTTAACTTGTTTAAATAGACCACGATGAAACTTAGGAGCTGAAGCATATGGAAAATATCAGTAATCATTTTCTGATTTTAGTTTTCCTTCCATATAATTCAATTGAGCAAAGAGGGGGCAATATTCAATGTAGCTTTCAAAATCACTGTACTGACTTGTATATGTATTAAAAACAATCTATAAACTCCACAAATCCATATAGTGATTCATGGTTAGTTGTGTTGTGTTCCAATACTGTTAATCGAGATGATTTGGTAGGTGAAGTCGCATCTAAATGTATTTTGTGATCCGAGTGGCTCCTAATTGTATGGAAAGAGTGAATCTGTAAGTCAATTTATCCTCGTGTATCCACGCATGTTATGACATGAGTATCACTTTTGATGGAGCAGGCACTGGATGACAGAAGAAAAGGAAGGGTGTAATGGGTTATTTGGAGCATAATGTTTATAGCCATTAGTCATTCATAGTAGTAATTAGAAGACACGGTTTGATTAATTAGACAGTGTTTGGTATCTCAGGCTGTGGAACTGAACAGATTATCGCCCATTTATTATTGTTACTGTAGTTATCATCATATAGTCATCTCAGAAGCATTCTGTTGTTTGCATCATGTAAAAATTTTGCAATCGAGCTAATTATTACTTTACAGCCTTTTCTTTGATTCGATTGTTTTTTTTTTTTTTTTTTTCCTTTTTTCTTTGAGAAAGGTGAATAAATTGAATAGGATCAACAGTACAACTACAAGAGGGTGACACGGGCACCCTCACAATAAACAGAGCTAGGCACTGAGGTCAGCTTGGGTACATTCAGACAGTCACGAAGGGAACTGCTCAGACCATGCAAAATTAGAAATGTCCCTTGGTGCATGTTTTGCTAGCTTATGTGCTTATTCAATTGGTTAGAGTTTGGCACATAAGAGCGTAACACACTTCTAACTTGATCCCATCCATGGCGTGCCCATCGTTGAAGACGGTGTTAACCTTGCTCCAATCCGCATTAGATCACCAAGATATCGGCATGTCTTGGAGTTGCCGTACAAGGGAATGGTTCTTGCCACTTGATAAACCAAGCATCCCTGGAGGAACTATGAGTTCATTCGTGCATTCCATTGTCCTAGTTACACGTGCATTTCAGTAGGGCTGGGCATAAAAAAACGAAATCCCGATCCTGTCTCGGTTTCGTCTTGAAATTTAACGGGACGGGATGAGATTTAAAACTAAAAATATTGAGTCCGTCCCGCTAAATAAAACACAGAACTGGCCGCGAGACTAAAAGTTTATTCAGTCCCGCGGCCGGTAAGACCGTCTCCTCCCGTGTACTAATAAAGAGCAATCTCAGCCGTTGTTTTCTTTAGATGATTTCATCTCACCTGTTAATTTCAGACCCTAACCTCATCTCATTCGAATAATCACAGTAGCATCTCACTCTTCATCCCAAAATGCGAGACCCAAATCGGCAAATTGCTCTTAACATCAATCCATGTAAACCCCAAATCGAAGTTGCGAACTTGAAATCTCATACCCTCAATCGCTCTTCTTCTGCTCGTCCCCTCATATGGGACTCTGCAACTGCCTTCTAACGTTGAAGCTGCTACGATCAGAAGTCGACGGGACTTGTGTCGGCCAATGCAGATGACGACGATGGCAGTACGACCTTTGATAGGTTTGGGCTCTTCATCTTCTTGGGCGAATTAAATTTCTTTGAATCTTTTGTCTGAAATCTCACTCTGTTCTGAGGTTGATAGCGGCGAGATACGATAAGGTACAACTAGGTCTGGACCGTCTGGTGATCTTGTTTGGGAACGTTGGTGATCAGTAATTTGATCTGGGTTTGGTCAGAAACTAATCAAGATCAGTTTGGTTTTGGTCTGTTGATTTTTTTTTTCTTCTGAGAATATGGTTACGGGAAAGAAGAAATTGTTCTTAGGTTTGATATTGGGTAAGATGAAATTACTTCCTTCTGGGTAATTTCATCATGGGTAAGAAAAGGGGATACCCCATGATAGTCCAGTCTTTATGTGGAATGCTCATGATAGCCCAGTCTTTATGTGGCATGCTCAGGACCTAGGTTAAGCATTCCCACTTGGAGATTGAACAAAATACAGAAAATAATTCATATAGTCCATACTGATACTCTCCTGGTGAATTAGTAGTTGTAGCCACACTCCACCTTCTGTTTCTGCTGTTATATATATCGCAAGTACCTTCTGTTGGATCATGACCACACAGGAAGAACATAGCGCAACTAGGAGGACCGCAGGTTGGAGTCGTCATAAACTTTGGCTTATAATGTATGATATCATGATACCTCTCCTCCAATTGTAATGGAGGTAATTTGATAATCTTGTTTTGGAAAGGATTATTGTAATACACGAACTGGAGAGTCTGGTTCGACAGGTCGTATCTTCCACCAAACATGAGCAACAACCAACCAATTTTTGGAGTCGCAAGTACTGCAGTCTCTCATATTGTAACTCGTTTCTACCAAACGAGTCGCTCCTTATTTTTATCAAAGCTATTGCTTACATGCATGTTACACATTTATTGTGTCATGGATCTTGTAAGGATGATCTATATCAGCTCAACTTATCCTCCGAATCTAATTTTCCTAGTGCACGGAGCCATAAAGTCGAGTTTCATTTGATAAAACTTATATATGATCAACTTAAGGGTTGATAACAAGCTAGACAATCATCAATCCAAGATTGGGGAATTATATTTCAATGTTTAGTCGACCTTCAGTCCACTAAAAGAAGAAGTCTTCCACTTGGCTTAAAACGCAACCAAAAGTTCAGGTGGAGCCATTTTGCCCTAAGATTAGGATTTCCCTTTTTGCAGATATTTGTTATGAAAAATTATATACAAATCGTCCATAAGCACAACATGGTGGGGTCCATCGGACTTGATGAGACATTAGGTGACTGTTAATTACTTTTCTGGAGTCCGTAGACGCGTTGTGATTGGTCGATGTTATTGTCGTTGAGGGATTTATTAATCTTAATCACCCTTACAAGACGACAAAGTTGCATGTCATTAGGTTCCATAGGAGGCACTTGCTCTTTAAACAAGTATTAAAAGATGCCTAGCTAGTGCTTAATCTAGTATCAATAATAATCCTTAATTTTGAAGTAGTCAATGTTGGACGAACTGTATTTTACACGAGAGTAAAATATCTTTTATATTTCTTTGAAATTTTCGTTTTTTATAATTACCGATATTAATTTTTATCACTGCTAGAATAAAGGATTTAGGCGACGAAAAGTGAATAAATTTTCGTCGCCTAGATAAGCAGTTAGGTGTTGAAAACCTCATTCGTCGCCTAAAATAACTTAGGTGACGAACTATTATCTGTTTCGTCGCCTTAGATTACCAAAGTGACAAAAGAAAGACTCATATAATTTTAGTCCCTTAGAATATATTTATTCGACGAAGATGGTTTCGCCGCCTAAACTATAAACCACTTAGGCGACGAACATATTATTTCGCTGCATAAGTTTATGTTAAGCGATGAATGTGGTTACTTATGCGATGCAAATGTTTCGTCGCCTAAGTGAACACACTTTATCCTTCTCTCTCTCTCTCTCTCTCTCTCTCTCTCTCTCTCTCTCTTTTCTATCATATTTCTCATGTTTTCCGATGAGTTTCCGGTGAAGAATTCCGGTCACATATTGTTGATAGTGTAGTTTGTGTGATTATGATACATCTTGCATGTGTGATTATGATGTAGCAAAAGGGATATATATATATATATATATATATATATATATATATATATATATAGAATTGTTGGTTGTTATGGAAATCAGTTGTGATTTCAAAAGATTATGTTGCCTGTTGGATGTAAGAATGGTAAAATTCTTTCATTCATCAATATTTAGTTAGCCTTAGAAGTCTCGTTCGAGAATCATTTGTCACAACTGTGTTTGACAAAATGATTCTTGAATTGTCCTATTTTTGGACAGTTTAGGTGCATATGATTTTGTTTCGTAATTTACAGTTCTTGTGTTTTGCGTTATCGATTGTGGGTATATATTTTGGCGAGGTCTCTTGCTACCGTTCCTTGAGTGCACATTAGGTATAGTTATTTGTGCACTTGAGGAATTGTAGGGAGATGCTGCAGAAATTTATACCCAAGATCGGAAACGCAAAACACAAGAACTGTAAACTGCAAAACAAAATCATGTGCACCCGAATGGGATTAGCTAGGACCCTAACCGGAGGCATAAGGTTGAGAAGAAGAAGCGAATACATGTTTAATTTGTTGTTTGTTTCTAACTTTGTGTTTATCTTGATTCTCTTATGACAGCATATTCTGAAAATGGACAAGAGTTGGATGCAGTTACGGAGGGGTCACAAGGATTATATGCAAGGAATTCTCGATTTTATGACATTTGCAATTCAACATGGTAATGGAGTGGAACATTTTCGTTGTCCATGTAGACAATGTAATTTAGAAGAGTGGAAGACAGTTGCGAAAATGTACAATGACCTGACTAGATTAGATATTATGTGTAGTTATACTACATGGACACATCATGGTGAAGTAGCAGATCATGTACCTATAATGGCCGATTTTTTAGGACGACACAGTTGTCATCCAAGCTCATCTAGTGGTACTACCGGGTCTTTTATGGACCCCGCTTTGAACATTATACATGATGTTTTTCCATCTTGCCCAGGATATGAAGAAACAAATTATGATACCACTAATGATAGAACTCATGCTTTCTCAAACGTTGACACCACTGATTACGAAAAGTATAACAGACTCCTAGCGCAAGCCCACACTACTTTGTACCCTAGGAGTGATAAAATTGTTTTGGGTGTCATCTTATCACTAATGCAATTCAAAGTGAAGAACAGATTGTCCAACACAGGTTTTGAAGAGATTTTGGCTCTTATTAAGGACATGCTTCCTGTTGGAAATAACCTTCCTGGTTGTTATTATAAGGTGCGCAGGATACTAAACGACCTCGGCCTCGATTATAAGAAAATTCATGCCTGCAAGAATAACTGCATTTTGTTTTATGGAGATGATAACAAATTCCTTGATATATGTCCCTTTGTGCAAGGAATCGAGGTATAAGCCATCTCCTTCATCAAAGGGGAAAAACGTTCCTTGGAAGGTGCTTCGTTGTTTCCCGTTAATTCCTAGATTGAAGCGTCTCTACATGTCTTCAAGCACTGCAAAGAAGATGAGATGGCATGGGAGAAAGAGGACAGATGACGACAATCTCAGACACCCCGCAGATGGCGAGGCTTGGAAATCCTTTGACAAATTGTTTCCCAATTTTGCAGCAGACTTTCGAAATGTAAGACTTGGACTTGCAACAGATGGGTTCAATCCTTTTGGAAATATGAGCTTGTCACATAGTACTTGGCCTGTTATTGTTTTCCCATATAACATGCCTCCTAAGATGTGTATGAAGAAGGAGTATAATATGCTGACGTTGTTAATTCCAGGTCCGCAATCTCCAGGAAAGTGTCTCGATGTGTATATGAGATCGTTGATTGATGAGTTGAATGAATTATGGGAATATGGAGTATCCAATTTTGATAGGTATAGTCAAACTTTCTTCAAGATGAGAGCAGTAGTGATGTGGACCATTAGCGATTTTCTTGCTTACGGTATGTTGTCGTCTCATGTCACTAAAGGGTATAAGGCTCGTCCAGTGTGCGGTGATGACGTAGATTCTAGTTGGCATGCCGGAAAGGTATGCTACTTGGAAAGCCGTCAATCGCTTGATGAGGATCATGAATGGCAACAAGATGCAGAAAATTTTGATGGCTCACAAGAGTTTCTTCTGAAACCGCGGGAGTGGTCTGGTGATCAAATTTTAGAGTACTTGAATGGTATTGATTTCGGACAGAAGAGTAGTGATCCGAAAGTAGTGGCCAACATCCCAAAACAACCAGATGAGAGCGGGAACTGGACATGGAAAGGTATATTCTTTGAACTACCTTATTGGTTGAAATTGAGAATTAGGCACAACCTAGATGTCATGCACATAGAAAAGAATGTATGTGATAGTGTGTTGGGAACAATTCTCAATATTAAGGAAAAGACTAAAGACACTATCAAAGCGCGGTTGGATCTTGAGCATATGAAAATATGCCCGCATTTATGGCTAACACAAGATGGATCAACCCTGAAAATGCCTCTTGCACCTTATTGCGTTAAGCCCACTTTGAAGAAAAATGTATTCAGCTAGTTTCATGGTGTTTCTTATCCACATGGGTATGCAGGAAATATGTCTCGATGTGTAAAAGTGGCGGAGAATAAGATACTTGGATTGAAGAGTCATGATTGTCATGTATTGCTGCAACATCTTCTACCGGTGGTTATTCGACCCTATTTGCATCGTGATGTGGTGGAGGTCTTAGTAGCTTTGTCGAGGTTTTTTTAGAAGTTATGTACTAGAGAGCTTAAGAAGTCAGATGTCCTTAGAATGAAAGAAGAAATTGTCTACATTTTGTGCAAAATGGAGAGGATTTTCTCGCTTGCTTTCTTTGACATCATGATTCACCTCATGATCCATCTTCTAGAACAAGTGTTGATCTCCGGTCCTGTTCATGACACATGGATGTTCTCAATTGAAAGGTAGAATTTATGTAAAGATCTTCTTTCATCCATTTATATATATATATATATATATATATATATATATATATATATAGTGTACATTACACTAGTACTAACTTTATGTTTCATGCAACTCGAGGGCTACAAGAAATATGTTAGAAATAGAAGTAACCCAGAAGGGTCAATTGCCGAGGCATATCTTGCACATGAGTGTGTAACCTACTGCAACTCATATATCTTTAATAAGGACGACATCGTAGCTGATAACACAACTGATGCAACAAATGCACCTCAATTTAATCTATCGATTGTTTCAGAACTTGTGAAGCAGTTCGAAAACGTACCATATACAGAGAGATTAACTGATGCAGAGCACATTGAGGCTCATTGGTATGTTCTGCAAAACTGTGCAGAAGTCAATGAGTACAGGGAGTATCATCTGGACCATATTACAGATGCATATCTTAACAGGCATGAAGAGAGGCATAAAAAAGAGTTTCATAATTATTTCCTGGAATGGGTACGTTCAATATATGTTTCATAAGTTTTCCACAATTCTCATATATATTGTGACAATTTACCAAACATTAATATATTTTCCACAACTTTCCAGATATTTACGCTACAACAACGAGGTGATGCACGTTACAACCCAGAATTGCACAATTTGGCATGTAAACCGCAAGCTCATCATGTAAGTGCGGCATGTTTTGTCAACAGTGTCAAGTTTGTGACATTAGAATGAGACAAAGGACGGAAGACCCAAAATTACGGGGTCATGGCACAGGGGGAAAGCGATCAACCTTACTATGGGGTGTTGCTCACCATCGTTGAACTATTATATAGGAATCGTATGCTAATTGTGTTGTTTAAGTGTAAATGGTTCAACACTGACCCAAACGTTCCGACGAGTACAAAGATGGATCATGAATTGTTATCAGTAAATACAAACACAAGTTGGTATGAGAATGATCCGTTTATTCTTACTACTCAAGCAAAACAAGTGTTTTATATATCTTGATGATCTGAAAGGAGGTGCGGGTTGGAAAGTGGTTAACGTGATGTCACATAGAAACATATACTATGCCGCTACACTTGGACTGGGTGTAGAACAAGATGATCATGATGAGGTTGATGAACCGTATCAAGAAGAATCAACTTCAGAGATTCCCGACATAGAGGATATATACATCAACAACGACGTATATTTTGAACAAGGAGAGCTTGAGCCAATTTCTGAACTTCAAATTGAATTGGCTTTCACATCACAGATCCCACCCACAGGGGACTTCATTGATGATCAATATGAGGATTCAGATGCAAGCCAAGAAGATGATGATGTAGAAGATGATGATTATGATGATGAAGACTATGATGATAGTGATTAAATGTCATTATCTGATTTTCTCGTTCTCATTTAAATAATTTATGTAGCCAATTTTTATCTTGATGTAATATAACTACTATTATATGTGAACCAACTATATATAGGAAGTAATATTTTCAAAAATCTTGTGAAATAGGATGTGATCGGTATGATGAAATATGGTTATGGTTGAAAAATCACATATTTCCAGTAACGTTTGGTTCCCGATAGAAGCGGTAAACCCCTTTTACGCTTATGTTTGACCGTGTGGATCGAGACTAAAACCTTATCGAAAACAGGTGAATTTTTTTTCATAGCCATATTTAAGTATACTGATCAAATCGTACGGTTGAATTTTCATTTTGTGAAATTTAGCCATCGGAACCACAACGTGTCTACTAATGTAGTATAACTTGTTTAATAGGTTATATATAATGTAAGTGTATGTATTTGTGAACCAACTATATATAGGAAGTAATATTTTCAAAAATCTTGTGAAATAGGATATGATCGGTATGATGAAATACGGTTATGGTTGAAATATCACATATTTCCAGTAATGTTTGGTTCCCTATAGAAGCGGTTAACCTCATTTACGGTTATACATGGAGCCTTATCGTTGGGAGGTGAACATCCCTAAATTTTTACATAGGTGGTTAGATCTCATCAATGTGAGAGTTTTGTGTGCGGAAGAATCAACCAAATTAGGCCATATGGGGACATGTAAGAGCCTTTTTGTGTGTTGTAGTGTAGCTCTGACGACGAAACTGATAATTTAGTCGCCTAAGTAACTAAATTTGGGCGGGGACACAAAAAATTTGGTCTACTTCAGCGGCGAAATACTTCACCTTCGTTGCCTAAGTCTCAATATTTCGGGCGGCAGCGGTTTGCGCTCAAAATTTGGCCCAAAATTTACACCCATTTTTCAAAACTAGTTTGGGCTTTTAGGGGACGGAATTTTCGTGTGATGGTCGCCTGGTGTAGATTACTAAACCAAAAACTCACCCAGAATCCCTAAGTGAAATACAATCACTCGGCCTCCTAATTTACTTCCTCTCTGCTATCGAACCCGATCCTTCCTCCCATTCTCTAATCGGTCTCCACCCAATCCCTAATCGATCTCCACCCTCATCTCTCCTCCCATCTGTGCCTCTCTCTCATCTCTCCTATGAAAGGATGAATCTCCACCCTAGGACTCTCCTGAGTCTCCTCTCATCTGCGCCTCTCACCACAAACCTAAATCGATCCATAAGAAGGTGAGGGTTTATGGTTTCTTTCAGTTGCTTTTAGGGATTATGGTTTATGGTTTCTTTTAGTTTATAATCGATTCATAAATTGGATTTTAGATTTTGTAGGTTAAGGCTGAGGAGCAGCTTGAGATTATCATGGATTTTTTGGCTTCTGCTATTCCCTTCTTTGCAACGAGATCAAGGTATAAACATATATCCTAGGATTTTAGTTATAGAAACATATTTTAGAGTTTCGTTGTTTATGACTTATTCAGGTTCCTGGGGTTAATGTTAATAACAGTTTTCTGGATGGTGTGTGTATTACTTGTCCTTCTATTGTAGTCTCAACACTTATATTAATAATAAAGTCATGGTGTGTTCTAAGCTGTGGATGAGATGTGAAACTAAAAATTATGATGTAGGTGTCTTAGTATAAGGTTGTAAGATAGCACTATTATGTATTTGTGACTTTGTTATCAGTCAATTTCTAATACAATGCAGGCCTTGTTTAAATTTTTGATACCATGTAAATTTGATCTCATTTGGCTAGCTAGGAACCATATGCCGCCACTCATGAAGAGGAAGTCAAGGCAGGAGGCCTTTAAACGTTGTTATGAGAAGGCTGTTCAGCAACTTAGACCAAGGCCGACCAATTTACAATAATTACAAAAATAAGTCTGGGCGGTAAAATGTCCAGGTGAATATTAATTACATTCTAGGTCCATATCATACCGGCGAGCCCAATTTCTTTGGTTTTACAAGTGATGGCCCGCCAGTGAGATCATGCGAGCAAGATGACAGAATTCATATGCGGAAAGGACTTCGCGTGGAATTACCAAAATAGACTTCGCTTAGGCCAGACGAGGTGATACTTCGCGTAGGAGTGAAATACATCTAGGCGAGGTGAAGTACATTTAGGCAAACTAGCTCGCGTAGGAGAGTTCACGAAGAAGCATCAGGCGGAGTCCGCATGCACCACATTTATCGTTGAAGACTCTTACAGGTCTTTGACATGCTTTGGGCCAATCCTTGTGGCCCTTTTAATGAAAAAGCCTTTTAGGTCTCGGGAGCTTCAGGCACGCGCGAGATGGAAACAAGCTTTAGGCTCGCGCGAGATAGGTTTCCACAAGGACTGTGACACCCCGTAGGGTAAAGATGTTCTTATGCGAAGTGTGTTGTGCGAAATGGACATGCGTCACGCAGATGGTTGGTTCACGCGGATGAAGCAGTATCCTTGTGGTATTCGGTTTCAGAGTCCCACTTGGAAAGTAATTACTTCTGGCAGAAGGCGAACCACTATATAAAGGGGAAACCTTAGCAAAAGGGCTCTCTCTCAAAACTCTACAAAGAAAACAATACAACAAACTTTCAACCCAGTTGAACCTCTTGAAACCCTAACCCTAAGTGTGTCGCCGCCTTAGTTTCTCAGAGTCCTTTCGGACTCATTCACCGATCAATCTTGATCCCTCCTTAGTTGCTCTGCTTGCGACACCGTGAGTATCGAATCGCAGTGCTCGTAATTTCTCGTCCGCAAGGTGGCACCGGAATCCTGCCGCTTGATCAAGAAGTTAAGACCCGACGCACCCCACTCACTTTCCTCGTCCGTGAGGTGGCACGCCCCGCATCCCTAGAAGCATTGACTGCTATCATCCCTCTATCCCTAACTAAGGATCGTAGCTAAAACATTGGCACGCCTAGTGGGACCGAGAGTACAAGCGATTCACCATAAGGAAGCCAGGAGAATCACCATACATGAAACCTCAGATATCTTGTCTCAAGCATAGATCACCATGGTACAAGCCTCATAACAGCGTGGCTTGCCTATCCCTCTCCACAAAATAGGTTCTTGCTCAGTTTGGTAACCCAGACTTCAGCGAGACCACAATGGTAGGCTCACAGCCAAACCAAGACACATGAGCTGCTCTGCCTATGGAGTAGATCCTCCAGATGTTCGAAGAGCTCACAAGTCAAATCAAAATGGAGAGTTTGACTACCCAACAGAGCGTCACCAACCTTACTGAAAAGTTCAACGACCTTGCTGAACAGATCAAGGGGGACAAGGTTCTTTGGGAAGTAGATCATCACAACCTCGCCGTACTCCCCAAGGATTTCAACCAATTTGCAGGCAAAGTAAGGGAAGAAAAAGTACTTGGCCAAGAAGGATGTGAACAATAACACAGAGGTCCTGAAGCTTACCCGCCGTTGAGCATACTCGCCGGTTGGACGAACATGATGCCAAGTTACAGCAACAACAGGATGCGTCCTTCTTCGGAAGCAAGAACAACCCAGAGAAACTCAAAGAGTTCAAAGAAAAACATGATAGGTTGAACATGAGACTCCTGGAGGTGGAAGACTGGATGAGTTTTCAAGCACCAAAGAATCCTGTCCTTAACCTCACCGGCGCGAGCGCAAACGAGGGATCATCCAAATATATTCCACCTAATGAGCGCGCTAGGGCTAACCCTAAGGTCGCGGCTCAAAGGACCTCATAGTTCGCATTAGGGGCTGGAACTTCAAAGACACCACCCCCGCATAACTCTGGTGCTGTATTTAAGGGGTTTAGTGGTTCACCATGCCAGGGAGCTGGGACACCAAATGACCCGGTTATAGCCTATTTCAGCCCAGCTCCCAAGAATGTTGGCCAGGCCGCCAGCTTCTCTGCATGGCCAAACCATGAGGAGGGAGCAGAATCCACACCTGTGACGGCAACCGACTGCTGCCAACTTCTCTCCACCATAGTCAAGGAGCAAACCGGAAAAAGTGATGCTGACTTGCAATACCGTGTTGAGGCCTAAAAATCCAGCTAGCAGACTCAATTAGTTTGTTAAGCCCGATTCATGTTTTAAGCCGAATTCTACTTGCAAATATCATGCCATGCACGTGGACCCACATTCATGCACGTGGACCCACATTCATGCACTTGCGGCTTTCAAGAATGGGTATGGCGTGGAAGTAACGGAAAAACATAAGGTTCGCTATTAATTTTGGGATCGTTGGTAATTTTGGACTTGGGACCGAAATTCATGCACAACGACCTAACTCCTAATACAAATAAATGAAGAAGAGAAGCCCAAAGACCAATCTCAAAACCTTTTAAAGATCCAAACCTAAAAATAAATAACCTGTTTAATTCCAGCCACATAATAAAATATGAGGCTAAACAGCAGCAAAATCTCAGCTTTAGATTTTCTATGTGAAAGCTGCCCAAAGCCTACAATCACATCTTTCAAAGCCTATTATATAATTACATAGCCTTAGACACAATCTGACAAACCAAAAAGACACTAAAAAAACCAATATATGCTTTCTCTTTTACCTATCAGTAAAAATCTTCAAGATTCCCACAGTTTCTTGAATTGCTTATAAATAGCTGCTGTTATCAACCAAATAAAAGAACCAGAAGGGGAGGAGGCTAGCAAGCTCTCTAGTACTCCTCTTCTGCCATTTGTCCCACCATGCTTCTCTCTCAAGTCCTTATCCAATCCCATAAATAGACCATTCCCTTATCCAAATACAACCCCAAAAGCACATATAAAACCAAGCAGCAAACTCAAGCAATCCACCAATATCTATCCCAAATCTCTTATCTCATATACCTCAATCCTTGCCTTAGAAACACAACTGGGTTCTCTTCTTCTCAAACTCGTGTTTTTCTAGCTCCCACGCCATGCACATCTTGCTAAGTCCTTCATTCAAAGAAACACAGTTGCAGATCACCGCCTTTAATGAAGAAAGTGCCCCTGGGACGAACACAACATCAAGCTTCCTAGGATTCTCAATCCTTCGAAGCTTTTTGGGCCTAGATTCCGCTAACTCAGATGAAGAGGACGACATTTTTGGGCTCGGCCATGATTGTCTCACTGCCGTATAACCCTTAATCAAAAGTGCCCTCCACATACCGCAACCCCTACCCTGATAGTGTGGCGCAGTACCCTTTCCCCCACGGGTTTAAGAATATTGTCTTCACAACATTCTCAGGGGAGACAAAGGAAGATGCAGCAACCCATATGGTCTGCTTCAAAGTCCAATGTGGTCAATATGAGAATGATGATATTCTCAAACTTAAGCTCTTTGGGACTTCTCTGTCCGGAGCTGCTTTCAGCTGGTACTCCAGGTTGAAGCCTAGATCAATTGCGGACTGGCCTACGATGGAGAGACTGTTCCGGGACACTTATAGCACCATCGAGCCAGAGCTTGGCCTCGACTCCCTCATCCAAATAAGTCAGCAAAGCATGGAGTCTAGAGTCTCATTCCTACGACGCTTCAAGATTCAGCAAGCCAAGTGTGATTACCTGCTACCTGAGCAGGAAGCCATCAAGTTGGCCATTCGAGGTCTCGAACATCACCAGCGGCTAAAGCACCATGGGGAGCACTTCACATCCATGGGCGACCTAATTAACAAGGTCGGAAGCTACGAACTGATCCTCAATGAAATGGATGAGAAGGCGAATGCCTCTAAGGGGACATACATGCCAGGGAGAAACATGACGGTGGGGGCACTAAACCTCCAATCTCCCACGTTCGATCCTTACTATCAGAGGCAGGAGGAAACTGAGGCAGCGTCAGACTATGATGATGTCGGAGCAGTGGAACTGACTGGGAAACCATTGGCTCACAAACTAAAGAATCTTAAAATGACCCGCGAGCCAATCACCATCCAGTTTTTTGCATGGACAAGCCCGAATACGATTCATACAAGTATGACGCGAAAAAGCCCATCTGGTCTTCAATGACTTGATCGAGGCGAAGTACGTACGCTTGGATCACAAGATCCCACCCAAGGAGGAGCTGAAGGACAAGTAGTATTATACCTTCTACAACGTCTATAATCTCGACACTAAAGATTATGTCAACCTCTGAGACCGACGGCAGACTTGGCTAAACTCTGGCGCTCTGAAACTGAAGACGCCTGGGAGCACAACCTCGCTGGTAGATGTGGACCCTTTTCCACCCTTGGTCAGTATGGTCGAAGTGAAATAGGCCGACCAGCCAAAGGAGAACAACCGCCGCTTGGTGTCGAAGCCAGGCCAAAGAAGAGTAACATTGGACCTGTCTGAATACCTGAAGGATGAAAACCCACGCCAGGCCCCTAAGAGAGACCTTGAGGAAGGCGATGACGACGCATTTCGGCCATCTCACTAGTATACCTACAACGTCACAGTGGCGAGGGCCTTACCCTATGATGCACACGAGGTTTTAGAAGACCTTATTGATGGCGGACTCGTCACAGTGGCGAGGGCCTTACCCTACGTTGAATATAAGGAAGGCCGCGTACACTGCAAGTTCCATGATAGCTGGGGACACAGAGCTCATGATTGCTACCAGCTTCGCGAGCAAGTCCAGGACTGGCTCGACCTCAAGTACATTCGTTTTGAGGAAAAAGGTGGTTTCATGATCGCGACTGCTGATGTCGCTTGGCCTCGCATCGGCCAGCACACGATAGCATTGGACATATCTCCAAACGCGGGTCCTCGCGAACCGCCAGGTAGAAACCGCAAGAGACCAGTGAATGATTATACCATGTTGGTGAACCAAAGTTGAAACCATGAACCTGCAAGGCAGTTAGTCGCTAGATTGCAGTCTGATCACCGTTTAAGGAAAGATAAGGGTAAAGCTATCATACGGAATGCTACACCGTCCCTCGTTGAAAAATACCAACCTGTGAGCCCCAAGACTCGCGAAGAGCTGGAACAGAGGATCAAACGCCTCAAGACGTTCGTCCAATCACACTGGACGGAAGAAGTACCTTTGTCTCCAGCCTCAAGCGAGATGGACATATCTGACTCCGACAGCAGGTATCAGGAAAACAAGGTTTCAAGCCCTCGTCAAGGCATCTTGACCGACCCCTACATTCCCTCGAAATCCAAATCAGCGATCAAGAAGGGGATATGGTACATGCAGCAAGGGGGCAGGCCAGTTACCATACCAGATCCAAGAAGCGGAAGCTACAGAAGAAATATGGCAGAATCCTGCGTGCCTTATGAGCTGTCGATGATGGCATCGTACAACCCTCGCAGCTCGCACAGACACCTGAGCGGATGTGGAGAGAAGCAGAAGGCCTGCGCGCAATACTCCAAAAGCCACCAGTAATGCCTCCAAGGGTGTGTGCACAGGTAGCAGATGATCCTGCTCCAAAGGCAAACGTCTTATGTCGCCTTATCGTACCACCAAGACAGGATCCACAGCCTCCCCGGCACAGACCCTCACTAGAGCCGGAAAGAAGAAGGCATCCACAGCCTTCTCGGCGCAGACCCTCATTGGTGTCTGACCGAAGAAGGGAACCACCCCCTCCAGCAAGGTAAAGACTATTCACGACCCCGGCGCCCGAGCCATGGCGTGAGCCACCTCGGCCATCACATCCCGAAGATGCTCCTCGCCAGGACCCCGAGGCAAGGAGGGAACCACCACGACCACATCGGCCCCAGTCATAACCTAATCTGGAGCCAGAGGCCAAGAAGAAGCCTCGAATCTCAGCCCTTCCTCCTTGAAGGAAAAATGACAATGCCAAGGTTCCTCTAGCCGCGGATAAGCAGCCAGCTGAGGACAAATAACCCTCCACCAAACTCATGTGGCAACCACGGCGGACGGAGACTGACGTATCACTAGGTGCCGAAAGTACTACCTCCAGCCCTAACTTCGCGGAGTTGATGGCCCAGCATTTCCGAGAGAGTTCGTTGAACGACGAGGTTCATTTTGAGCCTCGTGTTGACTTAAATGAAGACCAAACAGAAGGGCAAGGGGAATCATTCACCTGCAATATGCATGATGTCTCTACATGGCTTGAGGACGAAGAGGTCAACCCAACGAAGAACGCATTCACTGTGCTCGAAGGAGAACATGGGACCATTGAGACTCCACTGATCCTAGTCCGTGAGCAATTCTCTTTTCAGGTTGGGATGGTGTTTTTCATATCTGAAAGATATACACTCCCGCCAAACACAACATGCAACGCTGCGGATATCCCAAATAATAGCGAAAATGTCTG
Organism: Fragaria x ananassa; assembly: GCA_034370585.1. Taxonomy (NCBI): domain Eukaryota; kingdom Viridiplantae; phylum Streptophyta; class Magnoliopsida; order Rosales; family Rosaceae; genus Fragaria; species Fragaria x ananassa. Next base: position 8,072,049 of record CP139750.1, on the reverse strand, counting down.
CGACATGTTCCCACCTTGTAGCAGCAAGATGGGTCCAGTCTTGGCAAGACCTGAGGATGCTCCACAATTGGAAGCTACGAACAGCGTCACACGCATGCAGACATTGACCTTCTCCACATCAACCCAAGACATGCCCACTCACATGAGGCCGTTATACCTTACGGCTAGAGTTGAAGGGATCATGGTCAACAAAGTCATGGTTGATACCGGAGCTACGGTGAATGTCATTACCACCCGTACCATGGGACTCAATAATTCAAACCACATCCCTGACAGTCAAGAACTTCACCAGAAAAGTCTCCAGAACTCTAGGCTTGTTATTTTTACGAGTTAAGGTGGGACCGGCATCACGGGTCTATACATTCTTCGCCGCCGAATGCGTTTCATCCTACAGCATGATCCTAGGCCGTGACTGGATCCATAGAAGTTTCTGTGTGCCTTCCTCTATGTACCAAGAACTTATGATCTGGGATACTAAGAAATGCGAGGTGGTCCTCATCAAAGTGGACCCGCGTCCTTTCTCCATCTCCGCCAACTTCAATGACGCCCGCTATTACAATGCTGACTTGGGCCCATTAGAGGTCCAAGGCGTTGATTCCAAAGGTCGACCCTATGGGGTCACGACCTCCAATTTAACTCGATGGGGGCTCACCCAGGCGAGGGACGACTTACGACGTCCTTACACCATCGTGGATCCCCTACAACCCTCTGATGGATAGTGCCTCCTCAGAAAAAGTATTTGAGGCTGGCGAGTCCTTATGTGAGAGACTCCTCTCATATTGGGCGGAATGCGAAGCCTACAACATGGTCGTAACTATGGAATATGTAGATGAAATAGTGGATTATACCGATACCAAAGAAGAAGTTATTCAGTTAGCTCCCGCTGCTTTGGACGATACACCACCTCAAGTCTGCGACCTCATTTTACAAGTTGATGTAGGGACTACAGAGAAGCCCTTACTTCTCTCCATTAGTGCTAAGTTGGCGGGAAAAGAAAAAGGAGACCTTCTTGGCTTATTACATGAGTATAGGGACTGCTTTGCCGAGAAATACGAAGACATGCCTGGTTTGTCTCCGGACTTAGTTTGTCACCGGTTGCCCACTTATCCTGATCGACATCCAGTTTGCCAGGATGGCCGATTCATGCAAACTGAGACCCAGATCATAGTCAAAGAAGACATTGAGAACAAAGATCGATCATGTATCATTCGCGTGGCCAAGTACAACAAATGACTATCCAATGTAGTTCCCGTCCGCAAGAAGAACAGCAAAATGAAGTGATGCAGCTGCGGGGCATGAAGTGCTATCGTCGACCTCCTCATTGATGCAGCTGCGGGGCATGAAGTGCTATCGCCGACCTCCTCATTGTGTTGACTACCAGGACCTCAACAACACAACGCCCAAGGATATATATACCGCATGCTTATCGCCGACCTCCTCATTGATGTAGCTGCGGGGTATGAAGTGCTATCCTTTATGGACGGAACCGCCAGATACCACCCGATTCCTATTGCTGAAGACGATCATCACAAGACCGGCCTCCGCTTCCTAGGGTTTGCAAGTACGTTTGAATATGTTGTCATGCCTTTCGGGCTCAAGAACACGGGGACAACATATCAGCGCGCCATGAACCTTATCTTTCACTATATCTTGGGGAACCTGATTGAAGTTTATATCGATGACGTGGTAGTTAAAACCAAAACACGGGCGACACACGGTGAAGACCTCTGACAGGTTTTCACACGGATGTGATGACATAACCTGAAGATGAACCCTACCAAATGTGTGTTCGTAGGATTTCTGGTCCACTAATGGGGTATCGAGATCCCAAAAGATAAGGCGCAAGCGGTAAGCATGGGAAAGTTCAGCCCTTTTTACCCCTCCTCAAGCTCCAAGATGCAACCGAGTTTGTATGGGAGCCACAACACCAGGAAGCCTTCGATCGTATCAAGGACTACCTTACGAGCCCTCCTGTTTTGGTTCCACCTCGCCCAGACGTTCCGCTTAAGCTTTACATCGCCGCTGCCGATTTGTCCATTGGCGGACTATTGGGTGTGGAACACGCCGTTTATTACCTTAGCAGGGTGTTAACCGATTGCGAGAAGTTGTGTCTCGCCCTATTCTTTGCAGGATGCAAGCTCCGCCACTACATGTTGGCATTTACCACGGTGGTGATCGCTCAGTCTGATCTCATCAAATACATGCTTTCCCGCCCTATACTACGAGGACACATAGGCAAGTGGATATAGGCCTTGTCTGAGTTCTCCTTACAATATGTTCCGCAAAAAGCAGTAAAAGGACAGGCCATAGCGGACTTTCTCGCTCATCACCCACCGAACTGACAGCATTATGCGAGTTGGAGTTCGTTGCTGTTTCACTCACCCCATGGACTCTTTACTTTGATGGATCGCATACTGAACTCGCTGCAGGTGCCAGGATCGCCATTGAGAACCCTGCAGGAGACTGGTTTTCTTACTCCTTCTAATTGAATTTTAAATGTACATATAATCAGGCGGAATACGAGGCGCTCATCATCGGACTAGAAATTTTGCTGGACTTAGGAGTCTGCGGGGTCCAAGTCTTCGGCGACTCCTTATTGGTCGTCAACCAGTTGGTGGCAAAGTTTAAATGCTTGAGTTCGTCCATTGAGCCCTACTTGCGCAAAGCATTTGACGTATTGGACCGGTTCGATGACGTTGACATTGAGCATATTCCGCGCGAGTTCAACTTCACGGTGAATGAGCTCGCCCATATTGCCCCCTGCCTTAGCTTGCAAGATAGAGTGCGCGAAGGACTATTTAAAGGCGAATGACGCACTCTTCCTTCTTTTATTGCTAAGGGGCAATATAAGGCGGACTCTCTTGACGTCGCTGCCTTAGACCCTATTGACGAGGACTGGCGGCTACCATTCATCGCCTACCTTAAGAACCCTCATGACGCCACACATTCACTACAAATGAGGTTTCTCGCCCTCAACTTCATGCTCTGCAATGGTGAACTTCACCGGCGCGGCGAAGACAATAATGTCTTCCGCTGCGTGTATGGCAACAAATCCAAGCGGCTTATGCGCGAGGTTCATTGCGGGGTTTGTGGTTCGCACCAGACAGGGCTCAAAATACGTTGGTTAATCTGTCGCCACAGCTATTACTGGTCTACCATTCTGAAGGACTGTATTGCTTTCGCCAAAGGTTGTCAGGATTGCCAGGCTCACGGACCAGTGCAACACATCCCCAACATTCTGTTGCAGCCGATTATTAAACTATGGCCAGGTCGCTGTTGGGCGATAGATTTCGTCGGCATCATTCATCCACATTCTTCTGAGCAGCATAAGTTCATTATAGTGGCCACCGATTTCTTTACCAAGTGGATTGAAGCCAAACCACTCAAAGTCGCCTCGGCGACCTCGGTCCGTAACTTTATCTTCTGTAATATTATCTCCTGCTTTGGTCTTCCGGAGTGTATCGTGACGGACCAGGGGGCAGCTTTCAAGGCCGATTCTGTGGTCACGTTCCTCACTGGCTATGGTATCAAGCTCTTGCATTCGTCCCCTTATTATGCACAATCCAATGGTCAGGTGGCGGTGAGCAATAAAGTTATCCTTAGTATCTTGTGCAAGATGCTAGAATTGAACCCCCGCGTCTGGCATCTAGAGGTTTACCATATTTTGTGTGCCTACCGCACCTCCAAGCATGGTTTGACAGATACTACCCCATATGCTCTCATGTTTGGTCATGATGTCATCCTACCCCTTGAGATTCACGTTGCCTCGCTTCGCGTCCAGGAACAACACCAATTACTTCGTGACGATTACATTCAGGCAATGTGGTAGGAGCTCGAAGACCTCGATGAACACCGTATAACTGCTTTCAACAATCTCATCCTCGAGAAGCAGCGCGCTGCACAGTTCTATGATAGAGTTACCCGCAGATGGAGTTTTACTGAAGGCCAAACAGTATGGCGCGCTGTGCTTCCACTTGGGGAGAAAACTAAGTGCCGGGGTAAGTGGTCTGCTCAGTGGGAAGGACCTTTTATCATTCATCACATATTACCCAAGGGGGCCTACCACTTACGCGACCTTGACAGCACCATCCACCGCAATCCTTTTAATGGTCGTTTCTTAAAGCACCATATCGTTGGTGTTTAGGAACGCGCGGATCCTCCGCCTCCTCCTTATCCCGCGACCACTGTTAATAGTGCTACGCGCCATTGCGCTAGCGCTCCGCCGCCTAACACTAGGGGGAAACCCAAGAGAGAAGCATGTAATTAGATCATTTCTTTGTAAATGTGCGAAGTCTAACCAACAGACTAGTACAAGATTGTGGCCTATTCCAGAGGTCTTAAATAATAACATCACAAATTTTCCTTCTTATACTTTGATACAGGTTTCATAAGCAGCTTTACGACTGAAGAAAAACATGCTTATAGTGAACTCTGGTTACCCTACACTTAAAGGCATAGATCTGGGATATGAGAAGCACTTTGAGCTTTCAGATTGAAGGAAGTTTGACCAAAACAGTGATTAAGCACAGAACAAAGCACCAAGAGGCTAGAGATTCACTGGAACATGTTCCCTCATGCTACCGCCCAAGTTTTGGGGGGTGCTTCAAGGACATTGGCAGACTGCCGAGGCATGAATAGACAAAGGGCCTCTGAAACCTCACGCATGGACAAAACAGCAGGCACAAGGCAAAAGGTGCCCAGATCATTTGTTCTTTCAAGCGGAGGTTTGGCCTAAGAGTGGATTTTGGAACTCACCCTCGACCTAAGAGTAGATTTCGAAACTCATCAGAGCAAACGATGAGCAGGAGAAATGGTGGTTTCACTTTAAGTAGGGACATAAGGATGAACATAAGGGAAGAAGGATCCATGGTGAGGGGGCAGAAAGACTTGATCAATGTTCCAAACCCGGCCAGCGGATTCTCTTACAGAAAGAAGGGACTGACTCCCTTTGACATGTGTCCTGAGATATAGGCCCTAGAGATGAGGTGAATGCGTGAATCTATAGGGATTTCCTACTTTCCAAGCAAACAGTCATGTAGAGACCTTTACCCAATCTCAATGGAAGACTGTTTTGAACCATAACAGTTTTTGTTGCTTAGTGAAAAGGTTCATACATAGGGGCAACATAAAAAGTGAAGTGGAGCTAGACCAGAGCCTCTTGAGTTTCCTTTACAGCCTGGCTCGGTTCGTGTCTCCAAATGATTCACCTCGCCAATCAGATGTTCAACAACGAGGTGACCCGGTTTGCTTCACCAAATCTTGCGTCAGGATACATACCTACTTGCTACGCAGTGAGTAAAGAACCCCTTGGACAAAACCAAGTTGTCTCGCGAGGTGGTGGGGAACACGCACCTCAAAACTTTGGTTCTCTTTAGCGAGATGAAGGTCGCGATGACATCAAAACGTCAGCATCTTCTAAACTTCAAATTACTATGACTTGTTCAATAAGGCCTTTTCGCTTAGACAATCCAAAGCTCAAGGCCTAGGGGGTAATGTCTAAGTCAGTGGGCATTTTGCTCCAAGTCTTCATATTTTGTTTACATCAAAAAATAATACTTTACTGGGCGATAAAATGTCCAGGTGAATATTAATTACATTCTTGGTCCACGTCATACCGGTGAGCCCAATTTCTTTGGTTTTACAAGTGATGGCCCGCTAGTGAGATCATGCGAGCTAGATGATAGAATTCGCATGCGGAAAGGACTTCGCGTGGAATTTTAGAAATAGACTTCGCTTAGGCCAGGCGAGGTGGTACTTCACGTAGGAGTGAAATACATCTAGGTGAGGTGAAGTTCATTTAGGCAAACTGGCTCGCGTAGGAGACTTCGCGAAGAAGCATCAGGCAGAGTCTGCATGCACCACATTTATCGTTGAAGACTCTTACAAGTCTTTGACATGGTTTGGGCCAATCCTTGTTGCCCTTTTAATGAAAAAACCTTTTAGGTCTCGCGAGCTTCAAGGGCACGCGAGATGAAAACAAGCTTCAGGCCCATGCGAGATAGGTTTCCACAAGGACTGTGACACCCCACGGGGTAAAGATGTTCTTATGCGAAGTGTGTTGTGCGAAATGGACACGCGTCACATAGATGGTTGGTTCACGTGGATGAAGTAGTATCCTTGTGGTATTTGGTTTCAGAGTCTAACTTGGAAAGTAATTACTTCTGGCAAAAGGCGAACCACTACATATAGGAGCTCGAATCCCTAGCAAAAGGGCTCTCTCTCAAGACTCTACAAAGAAAACAATACAACAAACTTTCAACCCAGTTGAACCTCTTCGAGCCTCTCAAAACCCTAACCCTAAGTGCGTAGCCACCTTAGTTTCTTAGAGTCCTTTCGGACTCATTCAGCGATCAATCTTGATCCCTCCTTGGTTGCTCTGCTTGCGACACCATGAGTATCGAATCGTAGTGCTCGTAATTCCTCGTCTGCGAGGTGGCACCGGAATCCCGCCGCTTGATCAAGAAGTCAAGACCCGACGCACCCTACTCACTTTCCTCATCCGCAAGGTGGCACGCCCCGCATCCCTAGAAGCATTAACTGCTACCATCCATCTATCCCTAATTGAGGATCGTGGCCAAAACAATTACATGGCAAAAAAGATCCTGAACGACCTTGGACTTGGTTATGTGAAAATTGAAGCTTGTAAGAATAATTGTGTTCTATTTTACGGAGATTACAAAGACGCATTTAAATGTCCTGAGTGTAATGCGTCAAGATAGGAAGATACTCTTTCCCCTAAAGGGGAAAGGATTCCTATGAAGGTGCTTCGTTATTTCTCTACATGTGTGGAAAAACTGCTAAGGATATGAGATGGCACGGTATTTTGAGGGAAGATGATGATGCGCTGATACACCCCGCAGATGGGGAAGCATGGAAATCCTTTGACTTATCATTTCCTGATTTCGCTGCAGACATTTAAAATGTAAGGCTCGGACTCTCAACATACTGGTGTAGACATACAAAATTTAACGATAATAATAGTCGTTGAATAATTCAAGCAAATACGTGGCTCGTGAGTCGACAAAATTGGAAAGCCATTGGAAATGACACGTGGCAATGTGGGGATGGTAGGCTGACAACAAAACATTAAATCCCGATTGAAATCAATTATCAAGTGTCGATTGATGATCAGATATCAATTAAATTAATTATCAAAACAAAGAAGTCGGATATCCCCAATAATAATTGGTGATGGTTCGCCAAGGATTAGGCGAGTTAGATAGTAGAGTTTGCGAGGTGAACCGGACTCCGCGAGGCGAACTGGACTACGCGAGACGAATTGGACTCCACGAGGCAAATTGAACTTCGCAAGGCGAACTTGACTTCGCGAGGCGAACCGGACTTCACGAGAGGAAATGGGCTCCGCGAGGCAAGTTGGACTCCACGAGGCAAACTTGACTTCGCGAGGCGAACTGAATTTTGCAAGGCAAACTATACTTCGTGAGGCGAACTGGACTTCGCAAGGTGAACTATACTTCGCGAGGCGAACCAGACTTCGCGAGGTGAACAGGACTTTGTGAGGCGAACGAGACTTAGCAAGGCGAACCGGACTTCGCCAGGCGAACAGGACCTCGCGAGGCGAAAGAGACTTCGCAAGGTGAAATGACTTCGCGCTTATAGATTTACATGTAGGCGAGGAAAGATGGCTCCACGCGCATAGATTTACATGAAGGCGAGGCGAGATGGCTCCATGCGTGTAGATTAACATAAAGTCTAGGCGAGATTGCCCCACATAGGGAACCTCATGAAGGAGCTAGACAACAGAGTTCGCATGCATGCGGGGATGTACGTCCAAGATAAGTCGTCCGCGAAGTGGGATCAGAAATCACTGCTTCCTTGGAAATCAAGGTTCCTCGCGGGATACCTTCCATATCCGCGAGATGGCTCGCCCCTTACTAAAGATCTTGATCAAAACAGGACATTCCATCCAAAGTGATTTGGGCATATCTAAATCTTAAGATTTGATTGGTTTGATTATGTTAAAATCGACAAGTAAATCAATCAGTCAAGATTCATTAATTCGATTAAGAAAATATCATTGATTTAGTATCTTCATTACTTGCCAAAAGCGAAGGCATGTTAACACTATAAATACGCCCTCTCATACCAAGAGGAGGGGCTAAGGAGGAAGTGAACCAAGGAGCAAACAAAAAGAAGGCAGCGGACTAGAGAGAGAGAAAACTCACTCCCAAGAGCCTAGAAGTCTCCCAAAGCCCTTGAAGAATCATCAAGTCTAGAAGTTGTCAAATCTCGAAGAGTCATCAAGCTGTCAAATAGCCGATTCTTCATCAACCTCAAGACTAGAAGTTGTCAAATCCCGAAGAATCATCAAGCTGCCAAATAGCGGATTCTTCATTAACCTCAAGTCTAGAAGTTGTCAAATCCCGAAGAATCATCAAGCTGCCAAATAGCCGATTCTTCATCAACCTCAAGCCTAGAAGTTGTCAAATCCTTAAGAATCATCAAGCTGCCAAATAGCTGATTCTTCATCACCATCAAGTCTAGAAGTTGTCAAATCCTGAAGAATCATCAAGCTGCCAAAATAGTCGATTCTTCATCAACTTCAAGCCCAGAAGTCTAGAAGTTGTCAAATCCCGAAGAATCATCAAGTTGCTAAATAGCCTGTTCTTCATCAATCTCAAGTCTAGAAGTTGTCAGATCCCGAAGAGTCACCAAGCTGCCAAATAGCCGACATCTTCACCAACTTCAAGACAAAGAACAAACCACCACGTGAAACCGCTCATGAATCAAACATGATCAACATCAAGCCTCCACGGCCGTTGTTCAAGCATCGTCTTCAAGTCTTCAACAAATCAAAACCTCTACCAAGTTCTTCAACAAACTCATGGAGAATCAACAAGCACCGAACACACATACTGATTCATCCCCCATCAAAGTCGAAGAACACGCACCATGTGACACTGCTCGTTGCCTAAGTTCGATCAAGAACAAGCCTCTACGGCCCTTGGTCAATCAACTTCTACAAATCGTCAACACGATAAGAAGTTCAAACTACAACAATTTCATCCAAGATTAAGTGCTCGTCACCCTTGGATCAAATCGACGTCGGAGATTGAATCAGAGGAAATTCTTGTAAAAGAATACCAACAGAGATTGTAACCTGCAAATTCTTCAATACAAATATTTTATCTTGTACACGTGTCTTTCTGTTATTTGTCACATATATTTTCGTGTTTACAACGGGTTTAATCCCTATGGAAATATGAACTTGTCTTACAGTATCTGACATGTTATTGTTGTTTGTTACAACCTGCCTCCCTGGATGTTAATGAAGAAGCAATATATCATGTTGTCTTGTTAATTCCAGGACCAAAGTCTCCAGGTAAGTATCTCGATGTGTATTTGAGACCACTGATTGATAAGCTGAATGGGTTATGGGGAAATGGAGCATTGACTTTTGATAAGCTTACCGGTACTTCATTCATGATGAGAGCATCACTGATGTGGACTATTAGCGATTTTCTTGGTTACGGGATGTTGTTCTCTCATACCACTAAAGGGTACAAAGCTTGTTCACTCTACTTAACCGACATCAATTCTAGTTGGCATGCTGATAGGGTGTGTTATATGGGAGCTCGTAGATGGCTTCCAGATGATCATGAATGGAGACTTGATGCAGTTAACTTCGATGGGAAACAAGAGTTTGGTCTGAAACCCCGAGAATGGAGTGGCGATGAAATTTTAGATTTGTTGAACTCCTTTGACTTTGGAACTCTGAGCAGTGATCGTGAAGTATTGGCTCAGAATCCTAAACGTCCTTCGTATCTTGATAATTAAACACACAAGAGTATATTTTTTGAGCTGCCTTACTGGTCAAAGTTAAGAATAAGGCACAACCTAGATGTCATGCATATAGAGAAGAATGTTTGTGACAACATCGTTGGAACAATTCTGGATATAAAAGAAAAGACTAAGGCACTACCAAAAATAAGGCTTTAGGCGACGAAATTGAAAAAACCGGGCAACAATTTTTTTTTGTCGCCTAAGATAGAACTTAGGCGACGAAAAAATATCGTCGCCCAAGGAAAAAAATCGTCGTCTAAAGTTCAATTTTAAGCGACGAAATTAAAACTCGTCGCCTAAGGCTAAATTTCGTCGCCTAATATAGAAACTAGGGCGACGAAACAATATTTCGTCACCTAATATATTTATATCGTCGCCTAAGTTTTTATTCTTTGGCGACAACTATATTTTGTCGTCGCCTAAGTGTTTTTATCCTTAGGCGACGAAACTCAAATATATCGTCGCCTAAGTATTTTATTTTTTATTTTTTCTTGGCCGACCAAATACAAGCATTTCGTCGGCCTAATAACATCTTGACCGACGAATTACACTACTTTTGTCGGCCAAGAGTAATCCGAATAATTAAAATAAAACACATTTAAATTTCATTGGATTTTTATTTTAACCTTGGGCGACGAATTTAACAAATATCGTCGCCCAAGTATCATATTGGCCGACGAAATTAGGGAAATTTTGAAGGCCAAGAGAATCCGAATAATTAAAATAAATAAAGCACATTTAAATTTTATTGTACAGGATTTTTATTTTACCCTTGGGCGATGAATTTAACAAATATCGTCGCCCAAGTATTATCTTGGCCGACGAATTACCCTAATTTCGTCGGCCAAGATAATCCGAATAATTAAAATAAATAAAGCACATTTAAATTCCATTATACAGGATTTTTTATTTTTACCCTTGGGCGATTAATTTAACAAATATCGTCGCCCAAGTGTCATAATGGCCGACGAAATTAGGGTAACTCGTCGGCCAAGATAATCCGAATAATTAAAATAAATAAAACACATTTAAATTTTAAGGAAATGTTTTTTATTTTTATAGCCCCGTAAGTGTCTCGTCGGTTGGAAACTATTCTCAGTTGAAGGTCCGGCCAGATTACGTGATTTGGAGGGTCGAATAGCCGTTTCCGTCTGTTTAGGGGCTTGACCGCGCTGATTGACCGGACGGATCGAGCCCTTATCGTTGTCCGATGGAGCTGAATTTTTTCCCGCCCATGTAATTTGTTATGCTGGTCATATCTGACGGTCGGTTTTTAGTTCCTCTTCTCCGATCACCAAACTCACGATATATGTACTAATGTTGTATAACTTTTTTATGTGTTGAGTTTAAGTTTCGTTTTGAAGAAAATGTATACGTAGATGCCTCAAACAAAAAAAAGTCATGAAATAAGATATGACCAGAACAGTGAAATACGTCAACCCGTGAAAAATGAAGATATTCCGGTAAAATTTCGGTGCCGGTTGTTCCGGTCAACGAATTTTTCTCTTATTTCTACCTAGTGGTAGCCCTATCCCGGATTTTATTTCTTAGCAAATTTTTATAGCGCCGTAAGTGTCTTGTCGATTGGAAACTATTCTCAGTTGAAGGTCCGGCCAGATTACGTGATTTGGAGGGTCGAATAGCCGTTTCCGTCCGTTTACGGGTTTGACCGCATAGATTGACCGGACGGATCGAGCCCTTATCCTTGTCCGATGGAGTTGAATTTTTTTCTCATCCACGTAATTTGTTATTCTGGTCATATCTGACGGTCGGTTTTCAGTTCCTCTTCTCCGATCACCAAACTCACGATATATGTACTAATGTTGTATAACTTTTTTATGTGTTGAGTTTAAGTTTCGTTTTGAAGACAACGTATATGTAGAGGCCTCAAACAAAAAAAAGTCGTGAAATAAGATATGACCAGAACGGTGAAATAAGTCAACCAGTGAAAAATGAAGATATTCTGGTAAAATTTCGGTGCCGGTTGTTCCGGTCAACGAATTTTTCTCTTATTTCTACCTAGTGGTAGCCCTATCCCGGTTTTTATTTCTTAGCAAATTTTTATATCCCCGTAAGCGTCTCGTCGATTGGAAACTATTCTCAGTTGAAGGTCCGGCCAGATTACGTGATTTGGAGGGTCGAATAGCCGAATCAGTCCGTTTAGGGGTTTGACCGCGCCTATTGACCGGACAGATCGAGCCCTTATCTTTGTCCGATGGAGCTGAATTGGGAAACCGGTACACGCACGTTGGGAAACCGGTATACGCGCACCGCGGGAGGCACCATCCGCTCTAGACTCCCTATGTTGTGGGGAGTCTGGAGCCAGGTTCCTGATGGAGTGAAGGAGATGCTCCATCAGTCGATGTCGGTGAGTTTACTCGATAAATTACTATTTTTTTAACTAATAAATTATTTAATTATCGAAAAAAATACTAACAAGTGGTAATGCAGCAATGGTTTGTGGTTCCCGAGGAGGGACGTGACTGGGCAGACAAGGCCCATAGGGAGAGGTATATCTATTTAATAAATTATTAAATTTTATTTTTTTAATAATATATTTAATATTTTTTTTGTATATGTAGGTTCAAGGAGTGGAAGCACGACCTCCGGGAACACTGGAAGCAGTACGGGAGCGACCGTTCGGGTACCCCGAAGGAGTTCGAGTATCGGGAGTACGAGTGGCGGTGGCTTCTTATCACGTAGTTCAACGACCCTCACAAACAGGTAATTCGTAAACAAATTTGAATATTTAATTAGTGAATTAATTATAATTGTATTTTTTAAATATTTACTAACGATAAATTTTTTTTTAAAGCACCTCGCCCGGGTGAACGCTGAGAACCGGCAACAGAACACAACCAACCATCATGCAGGTTCGAGGCCGTTTTCGGCCATCATGGACGACGTGCGGCGAGACCGGCCAGAGGAGAACCCCTATGTGGGGACCTTTCAGAGGGCATATCCTCATTCTAGGGAGGATCTTGTAAGTTCCTTATATTTTCTAATTTTTAATTTTAATTACATTTTAATAAATGTATATTAATATATTTTTTTAATATATCCAATTAGGCGAGGGTGAGGGAGGCGGAGCAAGAGGTCATGAGAGGCATGGTGAACGACACATGGCCGGGCACGGCAGAGGATGACATGTCAGAGGCCATGTCCAGGATCGACACTTCAGATCCTATCGTTGGGGCGCGGATTATGGCCACTGCCTTCGCGCAGCGTTCCAACAGCTACTACTGGGGGGGTATGGGAGGCGCTGGAAAGGGGATCCTGAAGACGACGCCAGGATTTCAGCCCAAGGGAGCTGTCGGAGCCTCAAGCAGCAACAACCAGACCACTCGGCTACAGGATCAGGTCGAATGTCTACAGTCTGAGCTGCAATCATATGCGGCTTCCACGGCTGCGCATATGGAGCGGGTGAGTGAAGTCACCAATGCCAACCAGGCGGCTATGAGACGGTGGATGACTACCTGCATCGCTGCACATGCGGCCGGACTAGATTTTCTGCCCATGCCTACGCCTATACTATTACCTCAGTGGCCCCAGTCTCAGCAGCAGCCTCCTCAGCCTGACCAGCCACCGCCTCAGGACCCTCCGAATGGGAATGATGAGTTAAATTTCGAGTTTCTCCGTAGGCAGATTGACTGAATTTTTGTAATAAATTATTTATAAATTTGTGTAATTTTTAATTAAATTTTAGTATTAGAAAAATTTAAAGAAATTCCGAAAAAAAAATTCCAGCAAAAATTTAAAAAACATTATTTATATACTTAAAAAAATTATTTAAATATTTTAAAATAAAATTTAAATATATCTTAGGCGACGAAATTGCTAAATCGTCGGTCAAGGACTTACCATATAAGATGACGAAAAAAAATTATCGTCGCCTAAGATGTAGTGATCTTAGGCGACGACACGAATGTCGTCGCCTAAGAATTAACTCTTAGGCGACGATGGACTGAATGTTCGTCGCCCAAGTTCTTGACCGACGCACTTCTGGCGACGACCTCTTGGGCGACGAAATAATTTATCGTCGGCCAAGGCATTAAATCTTAGGCGACTAATATTGTTGGGCGACGAGAAATTTGTCGTCGCCTAATATATAGGTCGTACGACGAAATTCTTGTCGTCGCCTAAAAATTAACTCTTAGGCGACGATGGACTGAATGTTCGTCACCCAAGTTCTTCACAGACGCACTTCTAGCGACGACTTCTTAGGCGACGACAAGTACTTAGGCGACGAATTTTTTTAACAGGGCGACGATTTGTTTTCGTCGCCCAAGACCTATTTTCTGGTAGTGAGGACACTATCAAAGCGCAATGCGATTTGCAAAATATGGGTTTACACGCACACTTGTGGGTAAAACGGACCGGCTCTAAAGTTGTTATGCCTATTGCACCTTACCAGGTGAAGCCGGCTTTGAGGCCTAAAGTTTTCGGCTGGATTCAAGATGTTAAGTATCCTCAAGGGTATGCAGCAAATATATCTCAATGTGTTAAAGTGGGTATAATATTGTTCTGTAATTATTAAGTATATATATATATATATGTATATGTGTGTTAATTAATTTGTTATTAATTAGTTGTAGTACGTAGAATATATACTAAATGAATTGAGATTTTATATATGACATGAAATTTCATTAATAATTAGCTAGCAGCGTTATAAATATATATATATATATATATTTTGTTATATTTTCAGGATATGGATAAGAGTTGGATTTCGCTTCCAAAATGGGACAAAAGATACGGTGCAGGAGTTATGAGTTTTATAGAATATGCGTTGGCTAATGCTAACGGGAATACAATTTTCTATTGCCCGTACACGAAATGTCAGTGTCGCAACGATATGCATCGATTTCCCATTGACAAAGTATGGCAGCACCTGAGGAGTAACGGGTTTTGGGAGAACTACAGATGTTGGTTATATCACGGTGAAACATCATCAGGGGGTCCGCATGATCATGGCCAATTTTCTGAGACGGGCAGTACTAGTACATCCAACGATCCAACAACGGCATTCATCAATGACATGTTTCCTTATGAGAGCGGTGTATGCGCTCAAGGACAGTATATGCCTGACCCGGTGCAGCCCTTCCCTAGGGCTGTAAACACTGCTGGTATTGAAAAGTACAACAAACTGCTTGCTTTCCAACAAAGTACAACAAACTGCTTGCTTTCCAACAGACCCCTGTGTACCCCGGTTGTCAGAAGACCGTTCTTGAAAGTGTGATGGATGTAATGAAGATTAAAGTTGAGACAAAATCGACCGTGAAGGCTGTTGATGAGTATCTACAGTACACTGCTTCGATGCTGCCCAACGGTTATCGTCTTCCTACCACTCATCGTAAGGTCCGATGTATCCTGAAAGATCTTGAGCTTTCCAACATCAAGATCCATGCATGCAGATATGACTGCGTTCTCTTTTGGGGTAAAGATCCAGAAGGGAATGATCGTGGTGGCCTTGACGCATGTCCGGTATGTCACACTGACATATATAAGCTACCTCCTGCAGGCAACAAGAAACCTGTAAAGGTACTTCGGTATTTCCCTTTGAGGGATAGGTTAGAGCCGTTGTACATGTCTTCACACACGGCTGAAGCTATGAGATGGCAGGCTGATAGGGAATTGCATGACGAAGATACCCTTATATACCCTTCTGACGGGGAGGCTTGGAAGCATATAAACAAGGAGTTTCCTCATTTTACGTCAGAGGTCCGAAATGTGAGGCTCAAGCTCTCATCCGACGAGTTCAACCCTTTTGGCAACATGAGTCTTCAATACAGTATATGACCGGTGATTTTGGTATCGTACAACCTTCCCCCATGGATGTGCATGAAGAAGGAATACAATATGTTAAGTTTGTTGATTCCGGGGCCCGGTTATCCGGGGAAGTGTCTCGATGTGTATTTGAGACCTTTGATTGAAGAGCTTAAATTTTTATGGGACGTTGGTCATCCCACTTATGACAAGTACACGCACGAGATGTTCCAGATGCATGTCATGGTTGTTGGTACCATCAGTGATTTTCCTGCCTGTGGGATGTTGTCGGGCAACGTTGTTAGGGGATACAAGGCTTGTCCAGAGTGCCTTAGCGATGAGGGGAGCAGTAGTCATTGCAACAAGATATGCAGATTGGGTCACTGTGCTTTCCTTCCATATGATCACGAATGGCGTTTCGATGACAAGGCATTTGATGGGACCGTAGAACACGGTGTGCCTCCCAGAAGATGGACGGGGGAAGAAATTTTAGCAGTGCTTAATGAGTACGATTTTGGGCAGCTCAGCAATCACCCAACATTGTGGCGGCAATACCTGAAAGACCCGACAGATACAAATTCTGGATACATAAGAGCATATTCTGGGAACTTCCATACTGGAGTAAGTTGTTGA
Source organism: Fragaria x ananassa (assembly GCA_034370585.1). NCBI lineage: Eukaryota > Viridiplantae > Streptophyta > Magnoliopsida > Rosales > Rosaceae > Fragaria > Fragaria x ananassa. The sequence goes on along the minus strand of CP139750.1, from coordinate 8,055,843 downwards.
TCAGGCACTACCTAGATCTGATGCACATAGAAAATAATGTGTGCGACAGTATGGTGGGTACAGTGCTGAACTTGGAGGGGAAGACGAAAGATGGTCCTAAGGCACGCATTGATCTAAAAAAATGCGTACTAAGAAAACATTTGTGGTTGAAAGAAGGGAAGAAAAAAATGCCTCAAGCTCCTTACACCGTGAAGCCTGACCAGAAAAACGTAATTTTCAGGTGGATGAGTTGTGTGAAGTATCCTTCAGGCTATGCAGGAAATATAGCCCGGTGTGTGAATTTTCGGGACAATAAGATGTACGGGTTGAAGAGTCATGACTGTCATATCCTGCTACAACGTCTCTTCCCTGTTTTCATTCAACCGTTCCTTCCCAGTCAGGTGGTGGAGCCGTTAGTAGCGTTGGCAAGATTTTTCCAGAAGTTATGCACACGGGAAGTGAAAAAATCTAACCTCCGGGAAATGCAAGAGGACATCATTTATATCATGTGTAAATTTGAGAGGATATTTCCTCCAAATTTTTTTGACATCATGCCTCACCTGATGATCCATCTTCCCGAGCAATTGTTGCTTACCGGTCCAGTACACTACACTTGGATGTATCCCATGGAAAGGTACGTTTTTTACACCTGAATTCCTCAATATATATACATGTTCAATAATCATAACATTTTGCAACTTGATTTACAAGCAACTTGGAGACTACAAAGATTATGTGACTAATAAATCCGCTCCTGAAGGATGTATAGCTGAAGCATATATTACGCACGAGTGCGTCACCTACATGAAGTTGTATTTAGGAGAGTTGAAGGAAACTCCGCAAACCATGCCGGTAGATGTACCGAAGTTCAATCTTTCCATAGTCTCTAGTGATGTTGAAGTGTATGGAATTTTGCCAGACTCCTACAAGTTGCAACTACATGAGCTAGTCATTGCCCACTGGTTGGTATTGATTAACTGTCCAGAAGTGGAATACTGAAAAGAGGCGTTGGAACGCTGGAATCCTGGCGTCGTCTTCAGGATCCCCTTTCCAGCGCCTCCCATACCCCGGCAGTAGTAGATGTTGGAACGCTGCGCGAAGGCAGTGGCCATAATCCGCGCCCCAACGGTATGATCTGAAGTGTCGATCCTGGACATGGCCTCTGACATGTCTTCCTCTGCCGTGCCCGGCCATGTGTCGTTCACCATGCCTCTCATGACCTCTTGCTCCGCCTCCCTCACCCTCGCCTAATTGGATATATTAAAAAAATATATTAATATACATTTAATAAAATGTAATTAAAATTAAAAATTAGAAAATATAAGGAACTTACAAGATCCTCCTCAGAATGAGGATATGCCCTCTGAAAGGTCCCCGCATAGGGGTTTTCCTCTGGCCGCTCTCGCCGCACGTCGTCCATGATGGCCGAAAACGGCCTCGAACCGGCACGATGGTTGGTTGTGTTCTGTTGCCGGTTCTCAGTGTTCACCCGGGCGAGGTGCTTCCAAAAAAAATTATCGTTAGTAAATATTTAAAAACATACAATTATAATTAATTCACTAATTAAATTAATTCAAATTTGTTTACGAATTACCTGTTTGTGAGGGTCGTTGAACTGCGTGACAAGAAGCCACCGCCACTCGTACTCCCGATACTCTAACTCCTTCGGGGTACCCGAACGGTCACTCCAGTACTGCTTCCAGTGTAACCGGAGGTCGTGCTTCCACTCCTTGAACCTACATATACAAAAAAAATATTAAATATATTATTTAAAAAATAAAATTTAATAAATTATTAAATAGAGGTACCTCTCCCTATGGGCCTTGTCCGCCCAGTCACGTCCCTCCTCGGGAACCACAAACCATTGCTGCATTACCACTTGTTAGTATTTTTTTCGATAATTAAATAATTTATTAGTTAAAAAAATAGTAATTGATCGAGCAAACTCACCGACATCGACTGATGGAGCATCTCCTTCACTCCATCAGGAACCTGGCTCCAGACTCCCCACAACATAGGGAGTCTGGAGCGGATGGTGCCTCCCGCGGCGCGCGTGTACCGGTTTCCCAACGCAGCGTCCACCGGTTTCCCATTGGAAAACGGGATGGCGATCCGTCCAGCGGACTCGACCGCCCTATCGAGTCCCTTGTTGCTGACGGTGCCTCTCCTGTTCCGCCTTCTCGTTCCGGCGGCTGTGACATTGTGAATCAAATTTAATTTAAAGAATACATTTTTACAAAAAAAAAATTAAAATCGACAAAAAAGTAATAATAAATTACCTGAGGATGAGGCTGAGCCGACGGATTCGTCTCCGTTCGCCTGCTCGGAGACCCTCACGGGATGAAGAGGCGTGGGAAACTCCCTGTAGATATAGGCCTCGTGCGGTGCCACATGCGGGAGCTGTTCCCGAATCGGTCGACCCTCCTCATCGACGCGAGGTATCGCCGGTATCGTCGAAGGAAGGAAGAGGCCGGACGGCACCATAGGGACCCCGGATGACCCGCCATCACCGTCGGTCGGGGACGACTGTGTGGGGGCGGTGTTAGATCGCGACCGGGGAAAGATCTCTGGATGACGAGGGGCCGTCGCTGCTGGACCCGACTGCCCAGCAGAACGCGAACCGCTCGCGCCACCCCTAAGCGCCGCATGTCGGGCAGTCAGCTGCCATGGAAACCCGATCGACGGTGATTCCGACGGGTTGTTTGAGGTACCGTCCGAGGAATATTGGCTCCTCGAACCCGAACGTTGTCCAGAAGTTCACCTCATGCCCATCCTGTTTAAAATAACCATAAATTTATTAAAAATATTTTACCGTCTTATAATTAATTTAACAAAAAATAACCATAAATTTCGAAAAATTTATCAACAATAATAACACAAATAAAAATTAATAGTTATTATAGGATTTTTTTTTTTTTAATTCACATAACAAATTATTTACATTAATTCACAATTATTACATCACAAAAATTAATTTACGAATATTTACATCCTTACTAAAAAATAATCCATTATTTTTTACAAAATTTCCACAATATATTTACAATTATAATTTATATTATTTAATTATTTAATCAAAAATTATTTAATTATTTACAATATATTTACAAATTATTTCCACAAATCCTAAACCCTAAACCCTAAACCCTAAACCGTAAACCCTAATATTTTACAATTATCATTTACATCACAATTTACCATAATTTACCCTAAAATCCTACCATAATTTACACAAGTTTACCCTAATTTACCATTAATTTCCTAAATTACAACAACAACAACAATAATTTCACCAACAATTTCACAACACAACAATAATTTCAGATGAACAATAAACAAACTCAGAAACGATCATAAAGACATAAACATATAAAAGCCAAATCAATTGCCACAATATCATCTTAGAATGATTGTCCACTAGGACTAGGTCATTGATCAAACCCTAACAAGAAACACAATTTCCAGATGCACAAATACTACTATTGCTTGCTTTATGATTCATCATCAATATATAAATCAAATACTCAAAAATATTTCGGAAATCTAAATTGAACAGAGGAGAAAATATCTGAATCAGATCGTTAAGTTGGGTAATAGAATGGGATTTGGAAGGTGAGAAAATAGAGGAGAAAGGAGAGGAAATATAGAAATCGTCGGAGAGAGAGAGAGGGCTTGGATTTGTAAGCGGCTGCGCGAATGGTTAGGGTTCCGAATTTTTGCCTTTTATATTGGCGTTCTTGGGCGACGATTCTATAAAAATCGTCGACCTGTTTTTTGAAAATCGTCGGCCAAGGTACTTTTGGCCGACGATTTTTTGAAGTCGTCGCCCTGTTTTTTTAAAATCGTCGCCTAAGATACTCTACTTGGGCGACGATGTTCTTCACTATAAACATCGTCGCCCAAGATGAAGAAAATCGTCGACCAAGAGTCTACTTGGGCGACGATGTTCTTCACTATAAATCTCGTCGCCCAAGATGAAGAAAATCGTCGGCCAAGAGTTATATCATAAAATTCAGAATATCGTGATTTTGGTGATCGGAGAAGAGGAACTGAAAACCTACCGTCAGATATGACCAGCATAACGAATTACGTAGGTGGGCGAAAATTCAGCTCCATCTGACAAAGATAAGGGCTCGATCCGTCCGGTCAATCGGCGCGGTCAAACCCCTAAACGACGGAAACGGCTATTCGACCCTCCAAATCACGTAATATGGCTGGACCTTCAACTGAGAATAGTTTCCAATTGATGAGAATCTTACGGGGCTATAAAAATTTGGTAAAAAATAAATACCCGGGATAGGGCTACCACTAGGTAGAAATAAGAGAAATTCGTTGCCGGAACAACCGGCACCGAAATTTTTCCGAAATATCTTCATTTTTCACGGGTTGACGTATTTCACCGTTCCGGTCATATCTTATTTCCCGACTTTTTGGCATTTGAGGCATCTACGTATACGTTGTCTTCAAAACGAAACTTAAACTCAACACTTATATAAAAAAGTTATACAACATTAGTACATATATCGTGAGTTTGGTGATCGGAGAAGAGGAACTGAAAACCTACCGTCAGGTATGACCAGCATAACGAATTACGTAGGTGGGCAAAAATTCAGCTCCATCTGACAAAGATAAGGGCTCGATCCGTCCGGTCAATTGGCGCGGTCAAACCCCTAAACGGACGGAAACGGCTATTCGACCCTCCAAATCACTTAATCTGGCTGGACCTTCAACTGATAATAGTTTCCAATCGACGAGACTCTTACGGGGCTATAAAAATTTGGTAAAAAATAAATACCCGGGATAGGGCTACCATTAGGTAGAAATCGGCCATGAAATTCGTTGACCGGAACAACCGGCACCGAAATTTTACCGAAATATCTTCATTTTTCACGGGTTGACGTATTTCACCATTCCGGTCATATCTTATTTCACGACTTTTTTGCGTTTGAGGCATCTACGTATACGTTGTCTTCAAAACGAAATTTAAACTCAACACATAAAAAAGTTATACAACATTAGTACATATATCGTGAGTTTGGTGATCGGAGAAGAGGAACTGAAAACCTACCGTCAGATATGACCAGCATAACGAATTACGTAGGTGGGAAAAAATTCAGCTCCATCTGACAAAGATAAAGGCTTGATCCGTCCGGTCAATCGGCGCGGTCAAACCCCTAAACGAACGGAAACGGCTACTCGACCATCCAAATCACGTAATCTGGCCGGACCTTCAACTGAGAATAGTTTCCAATCGACGAGACGCTGACGGGGCTATAAAAATAAAAAACATTTCCTTACAATTTAAATGTGTGCTTTATTTTATTTTAATTATTCGGATTACTCTTGGCCGACGAAATTAGGGTAACTCGTCGGCCAAGATAATACTTGGGCGACGAATTCTTCTAAATTCGTCGCCCAAGAGTAAAATAAAAAATCATGTCCAATGAAATTTAAATGTGCTTTATTTTATTTTAATTATTCAGATTACTCTTGGCCAACGAAATTAGGGTAACTCGTCGGCTAAGATAATACTTGGGCGACGATATTTGTTAAATTCGTCGCCCAAGAGTTAAAATAAAAAATCCTGTACAATGAAATTTAAATAGTTATTTTATTTTAATTATTCGGATTACTCTTGGCCGACGAAATTCTTTTATTTCGTCGGCCAAGTAATACTTGGGTGACGAATTCTTCTAAATTCGTCGCCCAAGGTTAAAAATAAAAAATCATGTATAATGAAATTTAAATGTGCTTTATTTATTTTAGTACAAACATATTCTTTTAGTACAAACATATTCTTCTAAGGCTCAATTATAACTAAGCTAAGGCTCGTAATCTGAGTCATCCGATGAGTCTTCTTCGGTATCAGAATTAATATCTGGTAATCTATGCCTTAATTCATCGTCAGAGTCGTCGTCTGTTTCTTCATTTGGATCAACATCAATAAAGGTTGAATCTTCATCACGAATTCTGAGCACTCGACCATGTTTAACATTATTTTCGCGAACAGTAGCTACATCATGAATACCTACTGCGTTCGGCTCCTGATACGCATCAGCCTCTGGCCCTGGAATGGTCACTCCAAGTGTAGCCGCCCGGTAAATGTTTCGAGGATGCACAATGTTCGCTATTTTCCACACCTCACCCCTGGCAAGGTCATCAAGATAAAACACTTGTTTTACCGATGTCGCAAAAACAAACGGGTCATCTTCGTAGGCGCTTGTAGCAGTGTTGACCGATAAATTGCCGTACTGATCCATCTTCATGCTCTGTGCGCCTGTATCAAACCATCTACACTTGAACAGATGCACTTTCATGCCTTCCGCATAAACCAGTTCGACCACTGAATGGAGAACACCGTAATAGTCAAGGCCATGACCAACCGCCATCACCCCAGAATTCTGTGTTCTTCGTCTGCTGTCTCTCTCTTCAGATACAAATTTGACGCCATTCACTGTGCAAGTGGGATAAACTCTAGCCCGTTGCGGTTGCATCGCAAGAAGTAATAGTTCGTGCGACCAGTTTGGATTATCATCAGATTTAATCATGTCCATCTGTAACGGATATTGAACTGTAAATATCCAAAAATATATGCAAAAGAAAATAATTAGATATATATATATATATATATATATATATATATATATATAACAGGGAAGATTAAATTACGTACCCAGGTGCGAAAATAATTTGCGAACGTCATGTTGTGGTACTCGAGATCACCATCAACTTCTGGAAAAGATAGGTGCAACTCTTTCCAATATTTAACTTCTTCACAATTGATTAGTACCCACCAGTGCGCTATGGCTATCTCTTCATCCGACAATGCATACTCGGTGGACAGTCGTGCTCCACCAACTTCGACATCACTGGAAACTATAGAGAGATTGAACCGCGGCGCATGTTCCTCCATGGCTTGCGGAGCTCCCAACGACGCTCCTAAATACAACTTCATGTAGGTGACGCATTCATGCGCAATATATGCTTCAGCTATACATCCTTCAGGCGCGGATTTATTAGTGACATAATCTTTGTACTCACCAAGTTGCCTGTAAATATAAGATTGCAAACTATACGTTATGGTTATTGAACATGTACGTACATATATGTATTCTGGAGATGTAAGTGAATAAAACATACCTTTCCATGGGATACATCCAAGTGAAGTGTACTGGACCGGTAAGCAACAATTGATGGGGAAGATGGATCATCAGGTGAGGCATGATATCGAAAAAATTTGGCGGAAAGATCCTCTCGAATTTACACATGATGTATATGATGTCTGCCTGCATTTCCCGGAGATCGGATTTTCTCACTTCCCTTGTGCATAACTTCATGAAGAATCTTGACAGCGCTACTAACGGCTCCACAACCTGGCCACCACACATCACAAATTTAATATAAAATCCAACAACGACAGGTTAACCGTAATTTTAACCACAAATTTACCTGACGGTGAAGGAACGGTCAAACGAAAACAGGGAAGAGACATTGTAGCAGAATATGACAGTCATGACTCTTCAAGCCATATATCTTATTCTCCCGCAAGTTCACACACCGGGCTATATTTCCTGCAATGCCTGAGGGATACGTCACACAACTCATCCACCTGAAGATATGGGTCTTCTGATCAGGCTTCACGGTGTAAGGAGCCCAAGGCATCTTTTTCTTCCCCTCTTTCAGCCAAAGATGTTTTCTGATTCCCATTTTCTTAAGATCAACGCGTGCCTTAGGACAGTCTTTTGTCTTCCCCTCCAAGTTGAGCATTGTACCTACCACACTGTCGCAGACATTTTTCTCTATGTGCATCACATCTAGGTAGTGCCTGATCAACAGCGTACTCCTGTACGGGAGTTCCCAAAATATGCTCTTATGTGTCCAGAATTTGTACCTGTCTGGTCTTTCAGGTATTCTGGCCACAATATCGGGATGATTGCCGAGCTGCCCAAAATCATACTCATCCAGCACTGCTAAAATCTCTTCCCCCGACCATCTATGCGGCTCCACACCTCTCTCTTCGGTCCCATCAAATGCCCCGGTATCTATCCGCCAGGGGTGATCATGTGGTAGGTAAGCACGGTGACCCATCCGGACTATCTTGTTGCAATGATTGCTGCACCCCTGGGAGCTAAGGCACTCAGGACAAGCCTTGTATCCCCTAACAACGTTGCCGGACAACATCCCACGTGCAGGAAAATCACTGATGGTACCAACAATCATGGCATGCATCTGGAACATCTCCTTTTTGTGGGAGTCATAAGTGGGATGACCAACCTCCCAAAGCAATTTACACTCTTCAATCAGCGGTCTCATATACACATCGATACACTTCCCTGGATAACAACAACAACAACAACAAATTCAGATAACGACTATATATGACCAACAATATAGAACAAAAACAATAAATGAAGAAAAAATTGAACCAACAGCAATATATACAATATGAAGGGAAAGTAGATACCTGGATAACCGGGCCCCGGAATCAACAAGGTCAACATGTTGTATTCCTTCTTCATGCACATCCATGGAGGAAGGTTGTAAGGCACCAAAATGACTGGCCATATACTGTACGAAAGACTCATGGTCCCAAAAGGGTTGAACCCGTCGGATGACAGCCCGATCCTCACATTCCTCACCTCTGAAGCAAAATGAGGAAACTCCCTGTCTATATGCTTCCACGCCTCCCCGTCAGCATGGTGTACCATGAGGTCTTCGTCATGCACCTCCCTCACAGCGTGCCATCTCATAGCTTCGGCCGTCTTTGAAGACATGTACAACCGCTCCAGCCTATCCCTCAACGGGAAATAGTGAAGTACCTTAACAGGTTTCCTGTTGCCTGCGGGAGTCCGCTTATACCTGTCGGTCCCACATACCGGACAACGATGAAGGCCTTCAAGGTCATTACCGTCTGCATCTTTACCCCAGAATAGAACGCAGTCATATCTGCATGCATGGATCTTGATGTAGGAATGCCCGAGATCTCTCAAGATACGACGGACCTTATGATGCGTGGTGGGATGACGATGACCGTCGGGCAGGAGCGAAGCAGCGTACTGTAGATACCTATCAACAGCCGTCACGGTCGATTTTGTGTCAACCTTGATATGCATCACCTCCATCACACACTGAAGAACGGTCTTCTCATGACCTGGGCACAGAGGGGCCTGTTGGCTATACCGGCAGTGTTGACACCTCTAGGGACGGCCTGCATCTGCGCCTGCGGAATGTGATGTCGTTCAGGGCATACACCGCTGTCATGAGGAAACATGTCGTTGATGAAGGCCGTTGTTGGATCGTTGGATGTACTGCCCGAATGATAAAACTGTCCATGATCATGCGGGCGTGATGAGGTGATATATCCAACATGTGTAACGTTCCCAGAATCCGTTACTCTTCAGGTGGTCCCATACTGTATCAAACGGAAATCGATGCATATCACTGCGACACTTACACATCTTGCACGGGCAATAGAACATGCCACTCCCGTCAGCATTGGCCTGCGCATATTGCATAAAATCCCAAACTCCTTCAGCATATTTTCTGTGATATCTTGGAAGAGAAATCCAACTCTTATCCATATCCTGAAAATAACACATATATATATATATATATCAATATTTAATGAACATATCTTTTATATATATATATATATATTAATGTAATACAACATACTAATTATTAATTATATATATCTAGTTCGAGCGGATTCCGTGGTTTCAGAAGGCAAGTGTCAATGTCACAGAGGGCGAACCCCCTACAGGAACCAGGCAGGACTCGTTTGTGATCACGGAGGCGAACCCCTATCGACCCCTTCACCGAGAAGAGTGGTCAGTTTGTGATCTTCAGATCTAGTTAAACAAACCTGTGAACCATATCTATGACAGAACGGCCCCTTACTCAGCTTGGAACAAATTCTATGCATATATATATATATATATATATATCATTAATTCAACTCAAATAAAACTGAAAATCAATATATATATATATGCATATATATATATATGTGCATATGCATATGTACGTACCTGGGAGTAGCTCCACAAACTATGTATGGACAGATTTCCACAACACCGAACGATTTGAAGAACTAGAGAAATTTATGTTTCAAATTTTCAAAGTTCTCATTCTTCTATCCCGGCCTCTCAATATATAGAAGAATCTTGGGCGACGAAATATTTGAGTTTCGTCGCCTAAGGATTAAAAATCTTGGGCGACGAAATATTTGAGTTTCGTCGCCTAAGGATAAAAAAACTTAGGCGACGATATAAATATCTTAGGCGACAAAATATTATTTCGTCGCCCTAGTTTCTATCTTGGCCGAGGAAATTTATTCTTAAGTGACGATTTTTTTTTTAGTCGCCTAAGAGGAAACTTAGGCGACGATTTTTTTCCTTAGGCGACGAAAAAAAAAATCGTCGCCTAAGTTCCCTTTTAGGCGACGAAAAAAAAAATCGTCCCCCGGTTTTTTTTGTTTCGTCGCCCAAGACCTATTTTCTGGTAGTGCCCGTTCGTTTTTGTCACATCGGTAAAACAAGTGTTTTATCTTGATGACATTGCTAAGGGTGACGCGTGGAAAGTAGTCAACCTTGTGCATCCTCAAAACATTTACAGGGCGGCTACACTTGGAGAGGCCGAAGACGAGGAAGAGGATGTTGCGTATCAAGAGCCCAACGCAATAGGTATTCCTAACTCCTCTATCATTCGCCTTAATAATTTTAAAGCGGGTCGTTCGGTGCGAATTCGTGATGAAGAGCCAAGGCTTGTTGATGTTGATCCAAATCAAGAAACAGACGAAGACTCTGGCGATGAGGAAAGACATAATTTAACACAAATTAATTCTGACACCGAAGAAGACTCATCGGATGATTCCGATTACGAGCCTTAGTTTTAATTTAGAGGACGAAATCCATTAATTTGTATAATTTTTCAAAGACCTTTTCCTTTATAGTTTACACATGTTGAATTCATATTTTAGTTATTTTATATGAATTTTGGTAATACATGATGAACAGGTTTTTTTAATGTATGGTTTACTAATATCGTCTGTCTTTTTAATGTATTTTTTTACTTTAGCCGACGAAAAACACTATAAACCTTCAAACGTAAAAAAGTCGTGAAATAAGACATGACCAGAATGGTGAAATACTTCTACAGTTGAAAAATCACGGTATTTCGGTCATGTCTCGGTGCCGATAGATGCGGTCAATGCAATTTTCAATTCTTTCTCCCTATGGGTAGCCCTATGTTCGGTGGTTATTTTGCGTAAAATTTTTATATTAATTGTTGTGTGTCATCGGTTTAAAACTATTTTCCGTTGGAGGTCTGGCCAAAATACGTAATTTAGACGGTCGAACGAACTTTTCCGTGCGTTTAGGGTTTGACTTACGAGATTGACCGTCCGGATCGAGGCTTTATTCTTTTCGGATCAAGTTCAATTTTTTCCCATACATGTATTTTATCATGATGGTCAGATCTGACGGCTGGATTTGTGTTTCTCAAGTTTGATCATCACAGTCACAACATGCGTACTAATGTTGTATAACTTGTTTACCGTGTTATGTAAATGTTCCGTTTCAAAAACAAACTATAAGTAGATCCTTCAAAAGTAAAAAAGTCGTGAAATAAGACATGACCAAAATGGTAAAATACGTCTACGGTTGAAAACTCACGGTATTCCGGTCATATCTCGGTGCCGATAGTTGCGGTCAATGCAATTTTCAATTCTTTCTCCCTATGGGTAGCCCTATGTTCGGTGGTTATTTTGTGTAAAATTTTTATACGACTTGTTGCATGTCATCGGTTTAAAACTATTTTCCATTGGAGGTCCGGCCAAAAATACGTAATTTAGACGGTCGAACTACCTTTTCCGTGCGTTTAGGGGTTTGACTTACGAGATTGACCGTCCGGATCGAGCCCTTATTCTTTTCGGATCAAGTTGAATTTTTTCCCACACATGTATTTTATCATGATGGTCAGATCTGACGGCTGGATTTGTGTTTCTCTAGTTTGATCATCACAATCACAACATGCGTACTAATGTTGTATAACTTGTTTACCAAGTGTTATGTAAATGTTCCGTTTCAAAAACAAACTATAAGTAGATCCTTCAAACGTAAAAAAGTCGTGAAATAAGACATGACCAAAATGGTAAAATACGTCTACGGTTGAAAAATCACGGTATTTCGGTCATGTCTCGGTGCCGATAGTTGCGGTCAATGCAATTTTCAATTCTTTCTCCCTATGGGTAGCCCTATGTTCGGTGGTTATTTTGCGTAAAATTTTTATACGAATTGTTGCATGTCATCGGTTTAAAACTATTTTCCATTGGAGGTCCGGCCAAAAATACGTAATTTAGACGGTCGAACGACCTTTTCCGTGCGTTTAGGGGTTTGACTTACGAGATTGACCGTCCGGATCGAGCCCTTATTCTTTTCGGATCAAGTTGAATTTTTTCCCACACATGTATTTTATCATGATGGTCAGATCTGACGGCTGGATTTGTGTTTCTCTAGTTTGATCATCACAATCACAACATGCGTACTAATGTTGTATAACTTGTTTACCTAGTGTTATGTAAATGTTCCGTTTCAAAAACAAACTATAAGTAGATCCTTCAAACGTAAAAAAGTCGTGAAATAAGACATGACCAAAATGGTAAAATACGTCTACGGTTGAAAAATCACGGTATTCCGGTCATGTCTCGGGGCCGATAGTTGCGGTCAATGCAATTTTCAATTCTTTCTCCCTATGGGTAGCCCTATGTTCGGTGGTTATTTTGCGTAAAATTTTTATACGACTTGTTGCATGTCATCGGTTTAAAACTATTTTCCATTGGAGGTCCGGCCAAAAATACGTAATTTAGACGGTCGAACTACCTTTTCCGTGCGTTTAGGGGTTTGACTTACGAGATTGACCGTCCGGATCGAGCCCTTATTCTTTTCGGATCAACTTGAATTTTTTCCCACACATGTATTTTATCATGATGGTCAGATCTGACGGCTGGATTTGTGTTTCTCTAGTTTGATCAATACAATCACAACATGCGTACTAATGTTGTATAACTTGTTTACCAAGTGTTACGTAAATGTTCCGTTTCAAAAACAAACTATAAGTAGATCCTTCAAACGTAAAAAAGTCGTGAAATAAGACATGACCAAAATGGTAAAATACGTCTACGGTTGAAAAATCACGGTATTCCGGTCATGTCTCGGTGCCGATAGTTGCGGTCAATGCAATTTTCAATTCTTTCTCCCTATGGGTAGTCCTATGTTCGGTGGTTATTTTGCTTAAAATTTTTATACGACTTGTTGCGTGTCATCGGTTTAAAACTATTTTCCATTGGAGGTCCGGCCAAAATACGTAATTTAGACGGTCGAACGACCTTTTCCGTGCGTTTAGGGGTTTGACTTACGAGATTGACCGTCCAGATCGAGCCCTTATTCTTTTCAGATCAAGTTGAATTTTTTCCCATACATGTATTTTATCATGATGGTCAGATCTGACGGCCGGATTTGTGTTTCTCAAGTTTGATCATGATAATCACAACATGCCAAATGTACAAAGGTTTAGCCGACGAATTTCAAAGGTTTAGCCGACGAGTTTCAAAGGTTTAGCCGACGAATTTCAAAGGTTTAGCCGACGAGTTTCAAATGTTTAGCCGACGAATTTCAATGGTTTAGCCGACGAATTTATAAAGTTTAGCCGACGAATTTCAAAGTTTTAGCCGATGAGTTTAGAAGGTTTAGCCGACGAATTGGTGTATAGCCGACGAAATTTTTATCTTTAGCCGACGAACAAATTATTTCGTCGGCTAAAGTCTTCGGATTTAACTGTGAAACCTAGCCGCCTCCCTCATTTCCGCAAAAAAATCCCTCCTCCCTCCTCCCTCCCGGTCTCCTCCCTCCTCCCCCCCTCTCCCGTCGCCGCCTCCTCCCTCCTCCCTCCTCCCTGCCTCCCTGTCTCCTCCCTCCCTCCTCCCTCCCTCCTCCCTGCCTCCCTGCCCTCCTCCCAGCCTCCCGCCCTCCTCCCTGCCTCTGTCGCCGCCTCCTCCCTCCCTCCCTCCCTCCTCCCTCCGATCTCCCCCGTCTCCGCCTCCTCCGGTCTCCTCCCTCCTCCCCCGATCTCCCGGTCTCCAAGGTTTAATTTGTGTTAATTTAATTTATGTTAATTTAATTTGTGTTAATTTAATTTGTGTTAATTTAATTTTTGTTAATTTAATTTTTGTTACTTTAATTTGTGTTAATTTAATTTTTGTTAATTTAATTTTTGTTAATTTAATTTGTGTTAAATTTAATTATGTGTTAATTTAAGGGAAAATGCCCTTTTACTACTAATTTATCCTTCCCTTAGTCCATTTGAATGAATCTAATATTTGGTAGCCCATTCCAATACAAGGTCTTCCTTTTTTTGCCCAAATCATCAAATCTTACGTGTCTGACCTATAGTATCTATTATTTCAAGATGAAAATGCCCTTCTAGCTTATAGTATAACAGCCTCTCCGCAGATTTCAAATTTCTGTTTCGAAGAGAGAGAAAGCTACAGAGCGAGAGAGATCGATCGAGCGAGTGAGAGAGAGAGATCGAGCGAGCGAGTGACAGCGCGGTTTTCGTCGACGTTTTCTGACGAATATCCGGCGAGATCGATCAGAATCGCTTAGTTGATGGAGCGAGATCGTTCTTTAGTTTGCTCGTCACTTTCTTCTCGGTTTGTTTCTCCTTTCTTCTTCTTTCGTTCTGTTTGTTTTTAATTTAGTTGGATTTAGATTTATTTTCGTTTTTGTTTTGGTGAAGCTGTTTGTTTTGAATCCTTTTTGTTCTATCTGCTAGGTTGTAATCTGTTGTTAGGTTTTACTAGTTAATAATTATTGATTATTTGTGTTTGCTGAACTTTGCTGATCTTTCCTTTTGCACAGCATCTGTTTTGGAATATTTCTGGAAATTGTGATATGGTTATTGGGGGTCTGTAACTAGTTTGGGTGGTCAATAATTATGTTTGAACTGTGTTTAGGTGCGAGTAATTGTTGTTTTATTGTGCTTTATTTGTTTTTCAAGCATTATGTTTCAGTTTTCAAGCTGTCTATTAGTTGTGACCTAAGTTATTGGGGGTTAATAACTGGTTTATTTTGTTTGTTTATATGTAGGAATGTTGGTGATTCTTTGATTGCTCAGTTTATCTATACTGGAAACGGATTTTATCTTCAACAGAATGATCTTATGAGGTTTTCTGACTTGATCGACATCATTCGTCGACGATTTAGGTTTTCTTCCAGTGATGTTTTTCATCTGCAATACTCCTCTCCTGGTTGTCCTGTCATCTATTTGCACAGTGACCTTGATTTTCAAATGCTATTTTGCTGTGCAAAAATATATAAATTGGATCATGTAGATGTGAATGTTGTTAAGGATGTTGGCAGTAGCTGCTCAACTAAGAGTGTTTTATTTGATGAAAACTTTTCTGAAATCATTGATGAGAATGATTATTTAGATGATGGATTTAAAGATGGACCTACAAAGTCATATTTGTCAGATGATTGGGGTTCTTACCTTTTACACAAGGGGCAGAAGTTTGAAAGTGTTCAGGATTTTCGAGATAAACTTAGGAAGTATGCAGTTCAAACTGGTTTTTGTTATGTGCTACCTAAGAATGATTCACTCTATGTCAGAGCTGTCTGTGAAAATCATGGAACTGAAAAATTTGGCTGGGAAGTAATTGGATATGTGGCTCCTATAAATAATTGTTTTTATATTAAGGAGTTTAATAACATACATACTTGTAAAGGTGTGCTTAGGAATCAAACTCATCGGCAGTTAGGGTCCAAAATAGTTAGGACATGCATTGAGTCCAATGTGTTCCTTAACCTTGGTTTGAAACCTGCTGATATTATGAGTAATTTCAAGTCTACTTATGGTTTTGAAATTAGTTATAAGGTTGCTTCAAGAGCAAAGAAAAGGTGTTTGGAGAAGATGTATGGCTCTGAATCTGATTCATTTTCGATGTTAAGTTGGTATAAGGATGCTGTTTTGGAGACTAATCCAGGGTCTTCCTTTGTCCTTGAAGTTGAGGAGAATACTAATAGGTTCCAAAGGGTTTTTGTATCTTATGGAGGCCAATTCGATGGTTTCAAGTTCAGTCTCCCTGTTTTACAAAGAGGCCGGCTGGGAGGCCTAAGGCGAAGAGGATTAAATCTTCTGGTGAGAAGAAGCCTATTCGGTGTGGTCGATGTCTTAAGTTGGGACATCATAATAGGCAGAGCTGTACTGAACCTTTAAATGGGCAGCAGTAGTTTCTTTTGTGTTGCAGTCTCTACTTTGAGGAGTTACAGGGTGTCAGTAACTGTGACATCTGGGCTTTGTAATCTCTATTTTCTATGTGATTTGAATTAGGGAATACCATTTGATTCTGTAATGACAATTATCACTGAATGGTATACTTGAGATTGAATATGTACTGAATCATAGTTTTGATTGTATTTTGTTTTCATTTTGACATGTCTGGTTTATGTTATGTTTTAAACTGTAAATGAATTATCATGTGTCAATACCAGTCAGTGGCCAGTTACTGTTTGCCAGTAACTTGTTAATCACTCGGGTGACAACCAAGTAACCGGTTACTGGGTGTCAGTAACCAGTTACTGACCCCAGGTAACCGGTTACTTGGTTGTCACCCGAGTGATTAACAAGCTACTGGCACCTAGTAACTGAAGTGATTGACCAGTTACTAGCCCTCATAAACCAGTTACTGACCCCCAGTAACCAGCTACTGGGTGTCACCCGAGTGATGGACCAGTTACTGGGTGTCAGTAACCAGTTACTGACCCCTAGAAACTGAAGTGATTGACTAGAGACTGACCCCCCAATACCAGTTACTAGCCCTCAGAAACCAGTTACTGACCCCCAGTAACCAGTTACTGGGTGTCACCCGGGTGATGTACCAGTAACCAGTTACTAGGTGTCACTCGAGTGATGGACCAGTTACTAGGTGTCAGTAACCAGTTATTGACACCCAGTAACTGAAGTGATTGACTAGAGACTGACCCCCCAATACCAGTTACTAGCCCTCATAAACCAGTTACTGACCCCCAGTAACCAGTTACTGGGTGTCACCCGACTGATGGACCAGTTACTGGGTGTCAGTAACCAGTTATTGACACCCAGTAACTGAAGTGATTGACTAGAGACTGACCCCCCAATACCAGTTACTGGCCCTCAGAAACCAGTTATTGACCCATAGAAACCAGTTACTGACCCCCAGTAACCAGTTACTGGGTGTCAGTAACTGCATGATTGATGCCTTAGAGCAATCATCACTAATAGTTCAGTGTACATGTAACTAATTATTAAGTTTTAGTTCAGCAACAACAACCATCATGACTAACAGAAACCATATCATAAACATTTACATTTGTTTGCATCACCATTCTAAAAGATGTTCTTGAAATGAAAAAGGATCCTAAATGCTCAGCAATTTGTACACAATAGCAGAAAAGAAACCCAGAAGTTTAATAGGCAGCAAAATTCTAAATGCTCGACATTGATTTTGCATCTACTGGTTTAAGGAACCCATCTGGTGGCTTGTTTTTCAAATCCACCACCTCCCCTTCTGTAGATATGTGGAATAGGGAATAGACGTCATCTACTGTGATCTCTGCTTCAATTTCCCCAAAGCTGAACTTGTTTTTTTCTTTGTTGTAATGCTTCATTATGAGTTCAAAATCCAACTCATGCTTCTTCACTTGTGTCTCAGTCAGCTTCTCATTCTTGAACACATCAATTGTATCCCAAAATGTTGTTTGGGCCAGCAAATCCCACGTTCTTTGAGGGATTTTCTCCCTGTATCTGTGCATCAATACGTAGAACGAATGAAGAGCACACTTTTGCTGCTGGACCTTTATCTTCAACTCAGCATCATCTTCTTCTTTTGAATTTTCTTCAGGAACAGACTTTGTGGCAGTTTTTTGCTTCTTGTTCTCCTTGTTTTTTTTTGGCCCCTGTGATTTCCTTTTCTTGTCAGCTGCTCTTTCCTCAAGGTAGTAATGTTCAGTTGTTTCTTCATCATTACTGCTTTCCTGAATGACCATTTTCCGGTCACTTCTTCTCTGCTTCTTTATTTTTTTAATCTTTTCTCCTATGACTTCGTCTGAGAAGATTGAAGGTTGTTCAGAACCACTACTCCGTTCAGCATCTTCCTCAGAGGAGGAACTAACAACTTGTTTTCCCATTCTGCATATATAGATGTTAAATTGTTAGTTACTAAGCACTCACCAACATTACAGACCCCTAATAAGTTGATTACTGGCCCCCTAGTAACCAGTTACTGATCCCTAGTAACTGGTTACTGACCCCTAGTAAGTGTGTATTTGTGCTCAATAATCAACACAACAGTTTCAAAACAACAATTACAATTCAAAAATATACCAAAGGGGCTTATATCAATGTGGTTTTGTCATACTTAACTGATTACTACCCCCCAGTAATTGATTATTGGGTGTCGGTAATCAACACAACAATCCCCTTTTCTGCATTTTAACACTCTATACACAAATTTGAACAACAAAAGAACATCATACACAAAATTAAACAACAAAAGAACATTAATCTGAATCTCTAACATTTTCCAATTCTAAAAAAAAAACCCTAGATTTTCGCTTTCACTTTCTTCTCTTAAATCTCTAAATCAAGCTTCAAAATCATCATTCGTGTCTTAAATAGTCGAATTACAAGAATAATAATGAAATTTAATTCAGAATTGGAGTTTTGTTTACCTGTTCGTCTTGGTAGTTCTTGGCTTTGAATTCGGTCTGGCGAGAACGAGCGACTGTTCCGACGAAAGCTCGACGATTCGAAGCTTGATTTTGGTGAATCTGTGCTTGTGCGAGAGAGAGAGAGAGAGAGAGAGAGAGAGCAGTTATGGTGTTTTGGAGAGAGCGCGATTTAATTTTTGGAGAGAGAGCCCGATTGAAGTTTTGGAGAGAGAGCGCGACAACGGTTGGGTTTAGAGGGAGGGGGCAGTTAGGAGTTAATGATGGGTAGTATTGTCTTTTTGGTAACAATCATTGGAATGGGTTATGAGATAAGATTTTAATTGGAATGGACTTTAATTTTTAAATATTTGGGCATTAGGGCATTTTCCCTTAATTTAATTATGTTAGTTTATGTGTTTATTTTTGAATATATGTATTAATTTATTTTTGATTTCAAATTTAGTTTTATGATATGTTAGTTAATTTATGATGATGTTGATATATATAATATTGTTATGTAATTATTAATTAAGTATATCTATATATATATATATATATTGGTATGAAGTTATTTTTGATTTCGAATTTACTTTTATGCTATGTTAAGTAAGTATATCTATATATATTGTTATGTAATTATTAATTATGTATATCTATTTATTGAATAAGTATAATTTTAAACATGTATAATTTTTTATACAATAAAGACAAAATAATCTAAAGCGTTAGATTAATATTTTAAATAGGATGAGCGGATTTCTTCGATCGAAGAAGAGTTCGAAGGGCCAAAGGTCCGAATCGTCTGAGGGAACCTCTAGCAACCCTCAAACGACGTTTCAGGGCCAGATGACAGCCAGGCGTGCGAGTCTTCTAGAGACGGCGCTAGAGGTGCCCTTTCATCGAGGCAGGCGGCCGTCCCTAGTTCCTCGAGGCCCTTGTGGCCTCAGACCCAGACGGAGGTGTCTGTACCCCGTATGCCCGAGATACACCGAGCGCCCACTCCGGGTCCTACTTCTTCGGATAGTGGGTCATCTGGGGTACAGATGCCGCCGCCTCATCTGTTCCTTCCGCAGATGATACCGGCGTTACCTGTAGTAGATGGCTTAGGGACGCCGATTTATCCACTGCCCCCGCCAGTGGCTCCATTAGCGGAGTACCGGTTCGTGCCTTTTGATACGCCTCTTATTTCTGCGAGGGTATCATCATCGGCGACAGAGCCGGAATCCGTCACGAGCTCCTCAGGTAATCAGTGATGCATGATTATTTTTAAAGGGTCATATATATTTTAATAATCAATTTGGCTGAATCATGTGATAGGCACAAAGAAGAAGAGAGGCCCCGTCACAGGGAAGGCCCTCGAGAAGATGGTGGGTACCGTGGGGAGGATCATCATCGATACTAACGGGGATGGCCACGTAGTATCGGGCGGAAAGTCGAGGACATACTCCAGCCGCATGGGAGCTCTCATTAGGGATAGAGTCCCTATGTTGTGGTCCGACTGGGACGAGGTCCCGCAGGAGGTTAAGGACATGGTCCACAACGCGATGTCGGTGAGTTTACAAAATAATATTATGTATTCAATTGTTGATTTCTCGAAAAGCTAAACTAATAAACGGTTAAATGCAGGTGTGGTTTGAGGTTCCCGAGCACCTGAGGGACAGCTGGGCCGACGTTGTGCATGGGGGAAGGTACGTTGGGAAGTTAATGAAAAACAAAATTGTATGTGATTTTATAATATTTTTGTTGTATCTGTAGGTACAAGGAGTGGAAGAACGAGCTGCGGACCCATTGGACTACGCACGGGAACGCACGTTCTGGTACCCCTGCTGAGTTTCAGTATAGGGAGTACGAGTGGCGTTGGCTTCTGACATCAGAGTTCAATAACCCTCGTAAACAGGTATTTAAATAAATTAGTTAGTTAATTTAAAATTAAGTACGTGCGTTTTAAAATATTTTACTAATAGTTTACTTTTTTCTTTGAAGGCGGTTTCCCGGGTGAACGCTCAGAACCGGCAACGCAACACAAGGAACCATCATGCCGGTTCTAGACCGTTCGCTGTCTTCATGGACGAGGCGGCCAGGGAACATCTAGAAGTCAACTCGTACGTCTATACGTACTAGAGGACATATCCTGACTCTCAGGAGGATATTATAAGTCACCTTACGTTTTTAAATTTTTAAATTTATGTAAAAATTTTAATTAATAATTTTTTTCCTATCCATATAGGCGAGGGTGAGGGAGGCTAGTGACGAGGTCATGAGTACCATAGTGAGGGAGACATGGCCGGACACGCAGGAGGAAGAGATGTCCGAAGCCACGTCCCGGATCGACACTTTGGATCCGACGATTGGGGCGAGGATCATAGGCACAGCCTTCCCACCGAGAGCAAACAACTTCTACTGCCGGGGTATAGGAAAGAGAGGCGAGGGGGTCCTGAAGACCACTCCAGGATTTCAACAAAAGGCAGCCTCGACCAGCAGCAGGACCACGTCCACGATCAACATGACGACTCAACTAGAGTCGGAAGTTCAGAGACTACGAGAACAACAAGCTGCTCAGGTAGCCTTTAATGCCATGCAAACAGCCTATGTTGCCGAGATACATGCCATCCAGCAAGCCCAGCAGCAGCAGATGTTCCAGTACTTGCAGGAGTTTACAGCTGCCCAGATTCACAGACTTCCGCCTCCGCCCATGCCTCCGCCCATGCCGCTACCCCAGCAGCCGCAACCTCCGCAGCAGCCCCCAGAAGAGGACTTTAATTTAGACGATATAGAATTTATGTAGTTGATATATACTTTTATGTGTTTGATACTTTTATGTAATTGATACTTTTATGTAGTTGATGTATACTTTTATGTGTTTGTTGTTGGTTATATGAAATTGTTTTGGTGTATTTTGCAGCTTGCTTGGAATGGTAATTCAGAAATTTCAGGGCCGACGAAAAAAGCCTTAATTCGTCGGCTAAAGTTTGTTTTTTTTAAATACGTTTTAGCCGACGAATTAAAGCATATTTCGTCGGCTAAATCCCTATAAAGCCGAGGAAATATACTATATTTCGTCGGCCATAGGTGTTTTATATTTTTTTATTACAACCTTTAGCCGATGAATATTTTAAATTATTCGTCGGCTAAAGTTTGGAAGATAACCGACGACACAAAATGTCGTCGGCTAAGGTATGGACTTTAGCCGACGACATAAAACATTTCGTCGGCTAAAGTATGGACTATAGCCGACGACATTATTTCGTTGGCTAAAGTCTGGACTATAGCAGACGACATTATTTCGTCGGCTATAGCCATACTTTAGCCGACGAAGTTTTTTGTGTTGTCGGCTAAAGTCATCACAGACGACCCTTTCTCGACAACACTATAGCCGACGAAGGTTTGTCGGCTAAGAGCTTCGCCGACGAATTTTTTTAACAGGCCGACGAAAATCTTTCGTCGGCTAAACTACTTGTCCTGGTAGTGCACCACTCAGGGAGGAAACCTTTCATTTACCGGGTGACCGAGCTTAGAGATAAGGGGTGCTTCATTACCAATGGTTGAGGTGTACCCGGTGACATACGACACCAACCAGTCTAAAACTGCTGAGCATTATGTAAGTATCAATACCTAATGCCTTAAAGATATAGTTTAGTGTTTAAATATAAATGGTTTGGATTTAATGACAAATAATAATGGTTTGGGTTTTGGTGTATTGCTATTTGCTGTTCAAATTTATAAGCCTTGCATTTTCCTCTCAATGTGAATAGCTAAACAGATTTTATTGAATTAAGAATGCATATGCTACTTTGTTGAGGCTCTCTACCTTCTCCATATACTGTTTTATCCACGGTGATTGTGGAAGTTTGCACTTTAATAGCTTCCCTGAAATATAGTACAAATGGAAATATGCATTTATTGGTTTCAATTGTACACTTTTTACTAATGTATTTTTTCTTTGTACGATCAGTGCACCTTAATGCATATTAAGGTATAAGGGTACTTCTTTCAGTCACGCTCTTGATTTAGTTTTTCTGGGTTGTTTACATTTATGGGGATTATTGAATTTGAAATTGCTCTCATCTTATTTAATGATATTTGGTTTAGAAATCTGGATCATGGATGACTTTGTTAATGTTAGTTTACTTTAGTACTGTAGAGTGAAGACAGATCAGAAACATTTTCTTTTCTTCTTAAATTGTTTGAGGATGTTGGTTCATATTTGGTTGGCATTAGTGTTACGTAGTGTCAATTTGATCTTCAGTCCACGTCTTGACAGTATGCATTTAGATAGTTGATGTATTCTATGCCCATTATTTGAAGAAAAACAAGGCAGAAAATCTGAATAGTGTTTTTTCTTCTACTTGCAGTAGTTTTGTGTATTTGTGGATTCGATGAAAAATAACAATGGTTTGGGTTTAGTGTTTTCCAGTTGGCTGTTTATGCACAAGTTACTGATTAGTGTACATGGTTTATTTGCTTCTCTTGAGGGTTGGTCATTTGCTATTTGTTATTCAAATTTATATGTCATATGCTACTATGTGTGTTGTGAAAATGGAATCGAAAAGGCATGCACGCGTTTTAGTTTATTGGGTTTTTTTCGGAAGCGTCGGCTTCACCTAGTCGCGCCTAGTCCAAGACCCCTTGGACACGCTTGCTTCGCCTTAACGGCGCCTTGACTGCCTAGGCGGTCCTTGGGCGGCTTAGCTCTACCAATAGCCTAGTCAGCGCTTAGGCAGGGGAAGGCGGCGCCTTTTAGAAGCTTGGTCTATATAGGTGTATAATATTGAAAGTAACAAGGTTGTGAGCATGCATTTGGTATATCAGCATTATAATTTGAGTTGTGTATATTATTTTATAATTGTAGGAAAAGTTGAAGGAACAAGCTGCTATTGCCAAGACTCTGCAGAGCACTCAATATTTGTACATCCCACCGGATCAGCTACCTTCTTTAGACTGGCCAACTCAACTTAGTGTTGTCCAAAATGCTATGGGAGAAACAAAAGGGTCTTACCTTTGTGGTATTGGACGAGCAGGCATCCTAGAGAAGAGCAGAAGGTCAACATCTTCCCCTTCACGCTCTCGACCAAATAATGAGAAGATGGCAGAGATAGTGGCTGTTAGAAAGGAGGCGGCTGAGGCACAAGAGAGGGCCTAAAAAGCCCAGAAGATCGATGAGTAGTCTGCTGCAGATTATCAAGTGTTGAAGTTGCAAATGGATCAAATCATGGCTCGAATAGGGCTACAGCCTATGTGTTCACCCTCGGTCCCAAGCCAACAACCTTGAGACGACGATGATGATAGGGGCCTAGCCTTGACACTTCTCCGATTAGTTTAGAAAATCAGTAGATTTTTCTAGTTTAAATAATTGTACAAACAATACTACATAGTATTTCTTTTGGTCGGTACAATAGCTTTATTATTATTAGTAATATAAATATTTCGGTTAATTTATTTTGGTTTTATAGTAATTAATTATTTACGTACAGTCGTAATATATTTTTGAGTTATTATAACTCTTAATAATAAAAAATAAATTTTTTTCTTTTCAAAAAAGCTAAAACCTAAGCGACGAAAATTTTGTCTCTTGAGTTGCTTATTGTTGTCGCTCAAGGGTAAAAATTACGTGCCAAAATTTGACAGGCCAAAAAAGTGTTCTATCGCATAAAGCTATAGCGACGGAAACTTTCGTCGCATTAAATCTAGAGATGAAAACAAACTCGTCGCTAAACTGAAAAGTTTCGTCACTTAACGGTAAAACGATAGGAGAACTTACGTCGTTGAATAACTAAAGCTACTAACATTTTTAGTTGCTTAAGTTAATTATTTGTCGCATAATATCTAGCGGCGAAAACGAGCTGGTTGCTAAACTAAAAAGTTTCTTCGCTTAATAGCAAAAGACAAAAAAACATACGTCGTTGAACAACTTAAGTGACGAAAAAAGTTCGTCGCTTAAGTTAATTATTCATCGCCTGGGTCTGTGGCGACATAAATTCCCGTCACTTATTCTGTTTTCTTAAGCGACTGATAATATGTTTTTGTTCTTTAAGTATCTATGAAATGCGACATATGTGACGAATCTTAAGCGACGCCTGTTTCGTCGCTTAAGTCGGGAGGCAACAAAAATGGGCACTTAGCCAACGATTTTTTCCGGCCCGTCTTTTAGGCCTTTATTTCTATAGTTCTTGCTAATAGAGTAGATATATCATTCAATTCGTATATAGACTCTTCCGAACTAATTTGACTATCTCCACCAAGTGTTGATAAGTCACTTTTGTGTTTGATCAAGATGCGATGTCATTAGCTAGGGTTATGCCTGTCTAAATGAAGCTCAACGACTGGCTACAATGTTTCAATTTCTCTTTAAAATACCTAGGTGACCAATCCTAGACAACAGAGAATAGTTCATCAGCTAAGTTACTCTTAGGCGACAGAAGTTGGCTTCCATCTCTTAAGTAAACCTTAAGCGATGAACGTCTTATCCTAGTAGTAGACGGAATAGTTTTTTGTCACGCACTAAGAGTATCTCAGCTGACGGAAGAGTATTTTTCCGTCAGTTAAGAAGCATTTTCCATTAGTGCCCCCCTCTCCTTTCCATATATAAAACCTTGCATAAACAAAAACGTCAATATTGAAACCAAAGTTGTACCTATACCTTGTTACATTTACGTATCACTATGCCATTTTCATCATCAGACGACGGACCTGACATTTTTTTTTATGTCGTCTGAGGAGCTGTCGGGTGATAGTCTATCAGACGACGGAGAATAGCCGTCGTCTGAAATGCTATCACACGACATATCTTATGTCGTCTGAGAAGAGTGGAGATTGAAAAATTTCAATAAACACACCACAGTTAAGTGTGGACTAAATAAGCATCCAAAAACTGTAATATCATATCACAAGACACATCAAATGTCGTCTGTTTTGTATATCTACCACATATAAGTGTGGACTGATTGGAGAATAATTTGATTTATTGGATTTTTCTATCAAATCACACTTCAATTAAGTGTTGAGTGTGTGAGCTTACAATGTCAAAAACTTGTAATATATGTGGTTATATAGAAGATCTAACCTCACTTATCTGTCGTTTCACATTGTAAACTATTAAAAAAAATTTGGTGCTTCTGTCATACGACATTTAGTTGTAGTTGCATTTGTATTCATACCACATATTTTTACTTTTCGACTTGGTATTACCACAGTTAACTGTCGACTGAATGAAGCATTATCATAGTTTGTTATGATTTTGTCATGCCGAGGTCCTTTACTTGACATATATATGCCGTCTGATTGAAGAATTACAAAATTTAATCTTGTGAGTCCTTCTCAGCCCACATATATGTGTTGAGGTAGCTTATATCCATCGACACTTTTTTTTGTTTTATGTTGTTACACGACATTTGGACCACATATATATGTAGGTTGAGGGATAGCAAGTAAGTTTTTCCTATCCTAAGTCGACATTTTAATAGAGTTTGATTCTGTAAAATATGTCGTCTAATGCTCAATTGCACTACATTATCATGTTTTTTGGGAGTTTACATATGTTGTTTGATCTAGTACGAGACGACACATTTGTGTCTTTGGTTGCATGATGTTGCCTGTCTATTTTGGCTCAAAAAGTACTGTTCATATGGTAAAACAGCCTCAATTTAGTACAAAAACCTGTGCATTCTACACCATATATGCCAATCAAACCTCACACATTATGAACCATAAGGAAATCAAGCTGCATTAAACTTGTAGATCATACTACTTAAATTAAACAAAAGCCTTGTAGCCATTTCCAAGTACATGCACAACATATATAAACAAAAATATATGTTTGCGCGCATAAGTAAATTTGTTCAACATAGAATAACTTAGCTACCTAGTTGGCATCAGACCCACAAAATAGGCATATTAGTCATAAGTATTTATCATGTTCCAAAGTTATAATGCAATAAAGCAGCACACCTATGTATGAGCTATACTACCATAAACCAACATCAAGTCTGATTTTACTGGTCTGGAAACTGTAGCACATGCTCTGCCCACTCTCCTCGAATCTCATCAATGTCCTCGGCTGTGTAAGTCAGACCAGCCCTAGTTCCCCACTGAAAGCAAATGCAGCATACATAATGAGTTTCCAGTGTACGTATCATCAGAAAATACGTAAATTAACTAAATAACAGTGTCAGCATTATAAAAAGTGCCAATAAAAAAAAAGTGTCAAATAGCTGATGTATAGTTGGAATATAATCGCATCCATTCCACTGTCAGGTTTATCCATATAAATACATAAATGTGAAGACACAAGTATATGTAAAGTTTATATGTGGTTCCTAAATCTCACCATCCTATGGATTTACATAAACATACTAGTTCCAAGAGCTAGCTAATTCATAAAAACTTAAATCACCAATGTCCATCACTTATAAGCAGGTCATGATTAATCTACAAAATTGCAGTACCTTTTTATCAAGGTCAATGTTGTTGTCCTCCACAATTTCCTTCATGTAGCGCATGACGTAATATCCACAACTCACATCATCTTTTTGTATCGGAGCACCCTGAAAATTATGAATCAGGCTTATCAAACAGAAACAAAAATCAAATTATACTGTAAAATTATACACTACTAAGTTTTAAAATGCTTACAAGTAGAGGTTTCCAAGGAGATGCTTTCTTCTTTCCAGGCTGCTTCCTCAGTAGGCCTGTGTACATTTTTATGGAGCTTCCAACAGAAAAAGTAATAGTTAGCATCTTCATGGCTAAACTGATCAATGAGTAATACTAAAAGGCTAGACATGTGAAGACACTACCCGAAAGGTTCCCATACGCAGTTTAGTCATTTATAGTCCAAAATAGGACTGCCTTCAATGTAAAGGTCTCTTCTCTCACAGAGTCATACACACATTCGACGCCCTACCACAGTAACTTCAAATCGTCTATCAACGGTTGTAGATAGACATCGATATCTTTCCCGGGCTGTTTCGGTCCAGATATCAACAAGGACAACATCATGAACTTCCTCTTCATGCATAACCAAGGAGGAAGGCTATATGTGACCAGAATAACTGCCCAACAAGAGTATTTGCTGCTTAAAGCAGCGTAAGGATTAAATCCATCAGACGAAAGGGCTAATCGAAGGTTCCTAGGTTCTTTCCCAAATTCTGGCCACTGTGTGTCAACCAATTTCCAAGTCGGTGAATCAGCTGGATGCCGCATCATGCCATCTTTTTTCCTATCGCCATGCCAAGTCAAGGACTTAGCTGTCGTTGGAGATTGGAACATCCTTTTGAATCTCGGTATTATAGGGAAGTACCACAAAACCTTTGCAGCAACCCCATCCCTCACAACTCCGTTCTTTCCAATCTTATACCGCGAAGTAGTACATGTTGGACATACTTCAGCTTCATGATGGTCCCCTCTATATAGAATGCAATCATTTGGACATGCATGAATAAATTGAGGATCAAGATAAACACTTGTACTAACATCATAATAACCACAATCACAACATGCGCATAAAGACAGAAAAATAACTACAACACTTAGGTACTGGAGAAGAGGACTGAAACAACTACCCAAGTGGAGGTCATGCTTAAGTCTAGTGTTTTCAGTTCAAATCAGTAACAAACACTTCAACTATTAACAACTTGAACAAACAAGATAAACAATCACAAGCACAACAATAATAAATACAGGAATTCTAATTAAAAAGCTAAACAAACGAGCAAACTGGCTTACTTCAATTTGGATACCTCCGCTTCAACTGATAACCACTTCAACTGCTTGCCTACTTCACTCCAAACTGTCACTGAACAAGAACAATTGAATTTCCAATCAATCACTATAACAAATCCCAGACCCAGAAAAATAAGAGACTAACACACAACATATAATAGATCAATTGAGCAAAAACCCATCATTCATCACCAAACACAGCTTATAAGAAAGAGACTGGGTTACCTGATTGAGAGAGAAAACATGTTGTTGTGTTCGAGAGAGACAGAGAGAAAGATGGTGAGGTCGAGAGAGATGGTGACTGCGAGAGAGATGGTGAGGTTGAGAGAGAGATGGTGAGGTCTGGAGAGATGGTGACTGCGAGAGAGATGGTGAGGTCGAGACAGAGAGAGATGGGTTTCAAACAAAAAGAGAGAGGCGGCTTTTAGACACTGAAAAGGAAAGAGTGTGTTCAAACACTTAGTGAAAATGACAATCCCCCGTGCAAAGGGTTTGTAACCTAGCTAATTGGAAAGGGTGTGTTCATCAGAAAACATACATATATCGTCTGAGTTGACCAACTAACACGTCATCAAAGCGTTCTTTGAAAAGTATTGGTCATACGACATATATATGTCGTTTTTGAAGTGACTAAGTAAGACTCGATTAACATTGACCGCATCAACCGAGACCCGAACTTTATAATATGACCGTTGGATATGATTGCAGTACTTAAATATCAACGTAGAAGAAAATTTACCCATTTTCGATAACTTATAGGTCTCGATCCTTAGAGTCAACTACTTCATATATAGATAAACGTTCCTATTCTTCCTCATGGGGAGCTATATGATCGGTCGATAAACGGGTCTGAATGTTCGCATAAAATAGTTTTGTTGACACTAGATGATGGTATAAGAATTGACGAATCCCAACTTTAAGTATTGGTCGGTCTAGACAAGAGCGTTTTCGTTTAGATAAAAGTGTTGACTTTTAAAAGTATTTCTCAGACGACATATATATGTCGTCTGAAGTTACTAAGGAAGATTCGATTAACGTTGACCGCATCGACCGAGACACGAACTTTATCGAAAATGCATGAATTTTGTTCTACATCCATAATTCACTATCATGATGACATCTGACACTCAAACTTGAAAAAAATCTTTTTCCGTCATTTGAATCACAACATGCGTACTAATGTGCTATAACATGTTTACTAATAAGTTCTTTGTAAACATACATCTTTATAAGGCAACTATATACAAGAGACAAAATTTACCTAATTTGACCATTGGATATGATCGCAGTACTTAAATATGTATGTGGATGAAAATTTACCCATTTTCAATAAATTATAGGTCTCGATCATTAGAGTCAACTTCATATATACATAAACTTTCTTATAGCTTTCGCAAGAAGTACATAATTATTTCACTATCAAAGTGCCCAAACTATTACATAGATCTATTTTCCTACTCTTAACAAGAGTTTGAGTACCGGCTAATCAAAAATATAAGTTTTCGTCGGAGGAGATAAGAGCGTTTTCGTTTGGAAAATATGCACAATTTATGTTGACCACTATTTACAACATTAGACGACATATAATCGCCGTCTCACATTGAAGAAAAGCGAGGGAAAATTTCGGCGCCCAAATTCAAATATTTCAGATTCATACGACATTTTTATGTTGTGGGATGAATACATTAAGGTTGGCGCCCTCTCCCAAACTCAAATGAATTTGAATATTTCAAGTTCATACAGACGACATATTAACCTCGTTTGATGAATAGATTAATAGGTTGAGCCATTTTTCAAACTTATATATCACGTTCCCACAGACGGCATTTATATGTTGTCTTATTAAATACAATAAAAGGTAACCAAACTCAATATTTAATTATAAATTGAGTATTTTAGAGTCAGAGATACCACTTTCATATGTCGTCTGAAGTTATATCGCATATGATCGGTCGATAAACGGGTCTGAATGTTCGCATAAAATAGTTTTGTTGACACTAGATGATGGTATAAGAATTGACAAATCCCAACTTTAAGTATTGGTCGGTCTAGACAAGAGCGTTTTCGTTTAGATAAAAATGTTGACTTTTAAAAGTATTTCTCAGACGACATATATTTGTCGTCTGAAGTTACTAAGGAAGATTTGATTAACGTTGATCGCATCGACCGAGACACGAACTTTATCGAAAATGCATGAATTTTGTTCTACATCCATAATTCACTATCATGATGACATCTGACACTCAAACTTGAAAAAAAATCTTTTTCCGTCATTTGAATCACAACATGCGTACTAATGTGCTATAACATGTTTACTAAGTTCTTTGTAAACATACATCTTTATAAGGGAACTATATACAAGAGACAAAATTTACCTAACCTGACCGTTGGATATGATCGCAGTACTTAAATATGTATGTGGATGAAAATTTACCCATTTTCAATAACTTATTGGTCTCGATCATTAGAGTCAACTTCATATATACATAAACTTTCTTATAGCTTCCACAAGGAGAAGTACATCATCGTTTCATCAAAGTGTCCAAACTATTACATAGAACTGTTTTCCTACTCTTAACGGGAGTTTAAAAACCGATTAATAAAAAATATAAGTTTTGGTCGGAGGAGATAAGGGCGTTTCCGTTTGGAAAATATGCACATTTTATGTTGACCACTTATTTACAACCTCAGACGACATATAATCGCCGTCTCACATTGAAAAAAAGTGAGGGAAAACTCTAGCGCCCAAATTCAAATATTTCAGGTCTAGACGACATTTTTATGTTGTGCGATGAATACATTAAGGTTGGCGCCCTCTCCCAAACTCAAATGAATTGACTATTTTAAGTTCATACAGACGACATATTAACCTCGTCTGATGAATAAATTAAAAGGTTGAGCCATTTTTCAAACTTATATTTCAGGTTCCCTCAGACGACATTTATATGTCATCTTATTAAATACAATAAAAGGTAACCAAACTCAATATTTAATTATAATAAATTGAGTATTTTAGGGTCAGAGAGATCACTTTCATATGTCGTTTGAAGTTATACATTACAAGGTTCGTACACTCAATTTTATGGGTTTGTTATACGTCATTTGTTTGTCGTCTGAATAAGTGAATTTAAGAGTTCAAAATGGAGGTATAAATCAAAGATTTATGGTTGTTTCAGACGACAATAATATGTTGTTGGACGAAGTATATAAAAAGGGGATTAAAAGTAGATTTCGCATTCTTTTACAGACAACTTTTATATGTTGTCTAACGTATTACCATAAAGTTGCTAAATGTTGCTTTTTTACACTGCATATATATGCCGTCTGAATTTTTGTATATGACAGCCAAATTGAGCATCATCCAGAAGTATGAAGGGAGCATGGCACTCATACGACTTATACTTTATAAATGTCGTCTGAAGGGTCGAAAAATTAATCAGACGACACAAACTCAAAATCGTCTAAAATATGTCGTCTGAAAACTGTCGTCTGATGATATAAATGGCATAGTGTATGTATGTATATGCATTTGTGTTGATCTTCTGGTGATTTGATAAATGGAATTTGGGGAGTGAAAAGAGGATAATATGATTGTGAAATGTGATTTGGAGTTTTGGACAGGAATGACATAGGCAAGGGATTGGTCAATTCTCGCATCCAAGAATAGATGGGGGCTAGATTTCCAAAATCCAAGGTTGATTTTTCGTCGTTTAATGCCAAACCCTAACTGTTCATCACCTATATTTATTCATTTAATGATATTCTATGTTCTTCATCACTTTGTTTAAGGTATGCTTAATGTAAATGCATAACTTTATTAGTGTTTACTTTTACGACAGCTTTTGGAACATGTAGGGCTTGGTGATGGCGCCCGGAATTCATGGGAGCACTTACAGAAAAATCTTAGGATTCAAATCATAAAATAATTTTTTCCCACATTATTCTAATCAAATAACATATCTAGATTAAATAACCATAATTGCCGATTAAATAACCACGTACAAAACTTTCATCTTGGTGTCAAGTTACTATCTTATTTTTCATTTCAGTAAATTTGTTACCCTAATTTTTCTAAATTAGCTAATTTGTTACCTTAAGTTTTATTTCAACCAATTTGCTACCCATCTATCAAATTTTCTACTTTAGAGTTTTAAGATTAACCAATCTACTTATAAAAATTTCAATATCGATCAACTTTAAGATTCGATGTTTAAAATTAATTCATGTTTGGATGAAGAAATGAATAAATTAAAATGACAAAAAGGAAACAAAATGACTAATATTAAAAAAGAAATGAATAAATTAAAAAAGAATTACTGCTCAAACAATTTAATGTTTTTTGTTTGTTTGAGGTAAGTGGAGAAAGTTCTATTGATCAAAGATCATGACGACCGAAACGGTCAACTAAAACAGTTTGAAGACTAAACAAAACAGTTTCCTATTCTTTTTATTAGTCATATAGCACATAAATGAACATTCTCAAAAAAAGAATTACAGCCAATTGAAAAACAAGTGTTACATTGCTCATGTATTGAATTTAGGTATTACAAATGTCACTTTGAAGAAATTTCTCCCTAATTACCGACATTTTCCGCAAGCTAGATTCACAGCCAGGTGTCCTTGAGGAATTAACCCTCCTCTATATTCGGCTTGAGTAGAATTCACCTCACACATATTTACTTTATTGGAATTTTGCCTTATCCAAGTCCACCAATTCAGATGTTTTACTTCCTCTAGACTCGCGTTGAGGAGATTGTTTTCACATCACCCACATTTGCATTGAGTGGATTTTAGTGGTGACTATTTTGGTAATAACTTCCATCCGGTGGCGTCTCCATCAATAACCCGATTTGTTAATAATATTAACAATTGCTAAATGTTACTCATTTCAGCTCTCGAATCTATCAATGTTGTATTTTTTTAGGGTTAATTTAGGTCATTTGTATAAAAATAATTTTTACGTCCCAATGACTTACAAAATTTTCCATCAACAAGAAAATACAACGAACCATGTGAATAGATACGCAAACACAAAATGATGAATAATATAAGTCGCGGCGTAGTTGATTTTTGGAAAAAATGATATTTGTCTACATCTAGAAAATTAAAGTTCTCACTGTAAAATTAACTGACAACTCATACAACTTATTGTTTAATTTGTTTTTAGCGAGGAAGTTCTTATTGTCAAACAAACATTAAGCAACAACATGTATATATAAGTCGTCACTTAATTGTTCATTAGCAAGAAAATTAAGTTGTCACAATATAAACATTTTTAGACCATTAATAAAAGCCATATAGTTTAACTGGTTTAAATTTGGTGATGAATTTTAAGTCGTCACATAAATATTAAGCGATAAACACTGAACTCATCACCTAATTGTACATATTGAAGAGTTTTGGGCTGTCACATATTGAATAAGCAACAACTTTTAAAATTCGTGCCTAATTGGTTTTCTACATGATATATATTAAAGTCGTCATCACAACATTGACCAACAACTTGTAGACGTTGTTCGTTGTCTAACTAGTTTTTAATAAGAAAACTCAAATTGTAAGAGACAACTCGATAAAGTTGTAGTCAAATTGATTTGCACCGAGGAAGGTAAGGTTGACACAAATATTAACTGACAACTCGACATATCTGACAAAGATTGCATCCCCAACAATAAAATTGCAGAAATAAAAAATTTACTATATGTCATGTATAGTAAAAGAAAATATGTTTTGGTAAGAGTCAAAATCTCTTGGTGGCTACAATATGTACTTGAAGACGAAAAAAGTTATAAAAATACTTCAGGTTTACTATTTTATTCTTCTATATATTTCCTTATAACTAGCTAGTGCGGCACTAAGATGAATGGGATATTAAACAGGTTATGATGTGATAGAGGTTATATATATGTTTCATAAGCAGCAGTGCATAGATAATAGCTAACGATATTTGGTTCATTGAAACTTAGTTTATCCAACACGAGATAACATTCTGCTTTAACCAACTAAGTACACGAGTACTGCCGTTGAGAATTAATTATCAAATTTTCTAACTAGAAACACATACTATAATCTGATTGAGAATCTAGCAAAAGATATGAATTTTTAATTATGAATTTAAATCCGACTAAGGGACATACTTATCTTTAATAGTTTAGAGTTTAACACAAGTGAGTGTGCATCTTTTCTATCAACACTCATATAAACTTTAATTCGATCTTATATGATGCCACAAAATTCTTAAGTTCATGTATGTAATTATGGCAGAACGTTGGGTTGCTAGCTTCACATAAAGACTAAACGAGTAGAAAGATAATGTCAAAAAATAGATCATATTTTCATTTTAAATGTACTTTTATTTTATTTTTTGAATAACCATGGGTGTCATTCCATTGACTAGCCTCTTACACGCTCACGCGTGTTTTAATTTGTTTTTTTTATGAATAAAAAAGATTGGTTATGTTTTTCTTTTTCTTAGATTGTTAGCCGTTTACTTTAGATGAAGTGGATCATAAGTAAGCAGTTACTATTGCTGGAAGCTAATAACCGCTCCACATTTGTTGGCTCAAAATGTGACGTCATCGGAGCCGTTAGTCATCGGAGCCGTTAGAACTGACAAGAGGACCCATAATTCAGCTTTAGAGTCGATTTGTTTCATTAGAATAATCTCTTTGTCGTAATAAACCATGGTTGTGGACTTTGCAATTGCCCATAACTGGTTCTTCATCACCTTGACAGGGAACTTTTTATTAAAATTGGTGACATGATCATATTTCGAGAGGAATTCAAAAATTGGACTCGACTAATGTGTTTACGAAAGTTGGATGGGTAAACTGATTTAAAAAAAGTTGCAAGACTGAACTGATTTTGACACCAAAGATTTTAGGGGGGGTAAACTGAATTTAATCATATATATAGGGCCTTTCCAGTTTCCACTAAGGGATCCTTTTTTTGACATATATGAGGGATGGAGGATTACACCAACTTTTCTATTATATTTTTGAATCTCCATCGTTTAGATTGTTGGTCCTTGTATATAGATCAATTTTGTAAATTTTCAGCTAATTTGGTAATCGTTAAGGTGTCGAACAAGATTAAATAAATGAACGAACCAAATTTGCCAAACCTGAACCGTTCATGCTTTTAATTATAAATCGTAGTTTTGAATGCCATAACGATCACCAAAATTTCTGAAAATTTTTAGAAGTGATATACACATATAGAACTACATATTGAACGGTGGAGATGTCATTTTGTGAACGAAAAGTTGGTGTAATCCTACATCCTTCATATATGTCAAAAAAAGGATCATTTAGTAGAAGGGTCCTGTATATATATATATATATATATATATATATATATATATATATATATAGGCCGCATCAGAGGCGGACGTCCACAGCGTAGAAAAAGTACGGACTCCACCTCAAAGAGCCTCACGCCGGCGTCGATGGAAGCTCTAGTTCTGTTCCAGGAGATTTCAAACTTCCCGAACGTCGTCACCATCAAGCTGAAGGCCATGGTGATCTAGATCACAAGTGCAGTCGGGAAGTTTGCCGGAAAACTTCAAGCACTTCATTCTTGAATTCAAACTCGTCACTGGCAAGTCCACCGGGAAGGAGAATGTAAGGATGGAGGTATGAGCAGCACCAGCAAGATTGGTGAAGCCATCGACGCCGGCGTGAGCCTCCTTGAGGTGGTGTCTGCACTTTTACTTCGTTGCGGACGTTCGCCTCTGATCCGGCATATATATATATATATATATATATATATATATACACACACACACACAGTTCCCTTGCAGAGTATTGTCCCGCTTTGAAATTAAAGTGTGGACCTCCTTATTTCGCTCACTTTCAGGTCGCATTTCCACAACTCCACATTTCAGTGTCTAAAACACAATGTATAGATTATTTCTGCAAATTAAAGTTTCATCCAATTTGAAGATCATTTGAGCTTCTGTAATCGTGATTTACACGAATGGTTCTGTGTGGACAGTTTTTGTTTTATTGATTTATTTAATCTAATTCGGTACCCAAATGATCTCCAAATTACCAATTTTTGAAAGATAATTTTTTAAATTTTTAGCATGATATAACTTAAAAAATTAACATCCCAAACCTGTTTCAACAAACTATCTCAAGTAACTAAACCTCATTAGCGGAAATGTAAAAGTGACACAGCCCAACACTAAGTTAAATATTACATTTCCTTGTTTACATAAACTTGCAAAAGAAGAACATGAAACGATCTCATGAGTTTAATTACTGTCTACCCAAATATAAAACTATATAGAGTGCAGCAAAACCAAAAAGAACTCTGTCACTAAGCATTCGCCTCAACCCTGCTGAACTTCACATGTAGGTCTAACCACTACACCAAGAATTGGTGCACCAGGATTGTAAAATAACAAACCCGGTAAGCTAAAAAGCTCGTATGAGTAAACTCAAAATAACACAATATTTCTCAAATCTAAATATAACATAAGAGAGATTTGATCAATAATTAAAAACCACACATCCAACACATTACCAAAGAAATGTACATATGAGTCCCAAATATTTAATAAATACATCTCATGACCTACAACAACAATTTGTGTACCCATGGGTCTCAGATACCATAAAATCACAAAATAAAATTTCATCATAACCGTAACCAATCACTCTGTTAAAGGCTTGGAACCCAGTTTGCCTATTTGAACAACAATTCACTATAACACTACAACATCATCAACAACAAATGATTCACATCATAAAACTATATCCTTCACAAAGATATAATTATATGAACAATATATATTATTCCCTAAGAATAACTTATTAATAATCAATAAAATTATGATCACAAGAACCTCAAAAATAAACATATAAGGAAAACTTGTTTTATCTTACCTATGAGCCGTTGGCGATCAAGCTCATATATTTAAAAACGATTAATAGCATATTATTAAATCCAACATCAACATCCAATGACCATAATAAAATTAGATCCAAAAGTGAACCATGGTGAGATTTATTCCCCTAGAAATCCCACTGCAAATCCTACAACACAACGAAAGCAAGCCAATCAAAATTTCACAAATCACCTAAAATCACACAATTAAAAACCTTAGAAACTAAAGTACTAAAGGATAACACAATACCCTTAAACTAACCCTTAGCTCAAAGGATGACAACTTCCTAAAGTCATTGAACTCAACGACACAATAAAGCTGCCTCAAGTCTTCAAAACCTAAACTCAAACTGAACCAAGCCAAAACAAATAAACCTAAGGTCCTAACATGCAAACCTTGCTCAAAACCTAGAAATACTACCTCTGAACAATCTCACAGCAGTAAGAGTTAGCTAACCACAGGAAACTAAGGCCGCAACTCAGCCGGATAGGCTACCACGTGGCGGCGGTGAGTGAGCCTCACGGGCCACCCCAAAACTTCTGAATTAGGAGAAACTCACAACATGAAACTTGTAGATTGAAGCATGGTGAACAACTTTAATACCTAGAGGTTCAACCAGTTCGGCCAGAATCGGTCGAGAAAAGCCCCAACATCAAAACAGGTTCAAACTTCAATCTGTAATTTCAGGGCTCAAAACCTCAATATCTTGCTTCAAACTATGCCTAGCCACAACCAGAAGGAGGAGAGGACCAAAACTCACTTAAGGTTACCCCTCGTCGTCGCCGTAAATGGTGGCTCCGATCGGTGACACAGCAGCTCCCTATGCCGGCCAAAAGCTCCGTCTCTGGCTTGCAACCCCGTGCCACACCAGTCGAGAATTGAAGAAGGCGTCCGTGTGAGTCGAACGGCACTGGCGGCGTCTCGATTAGTGGCCAAAAAAAGATGAACTCCGACGAGACCGTAGCAGCTCCTCCACCTCATGGCGGCGTCCAGGCGGCGCGAAGACAAGCGGCGCTAGCCCAGGAATGGAGAGGAGGTCAGTGTGAACCGAATGGGACTGGTTGCATCGATTTTGGTGGCCGGACGACAGACTTCTGCTCCGGCGAAGGTCCGGCTGTGCATGCGGCTCGTGGAGAGAGAAGAGAGAGAGACTTTGGCTTTTCTGCAAAAATAGGGTTTATAAAATAAAACCCACCATTTTTTTCTATTTACACTCTTTCCACAATAGACCCTAACTTCCCCTGACCGTAATTTTCTCATACGACATTTTTTTGCGCGTGCCATATGTCTACAAACTCGTATCGTCAAACTCTATAACTTTCATGAAGGAAGTTTTCACAAATAACTAACGAAAAATGAAGTTAACTTTTGGCCTCTTAAAAGTCAAGGCACCTTAAAATTTACTCCTGAACTTCTACTTCGCATAAACTAAAGAATTTCCACAATTAATCCTTCATTAATTTCAAAAATAATACAAGAAAATTGATATGAAAATCTGGGGTATTACATATAGTATGCTGGTAAACTATTTTTGGTGTGGGTATTAAGTTGTTGGACCGGTTTGGGCAGGCCCAAACCATTTTTATTTTCTCTTTTCTCTTCCTTCTCTTCTTTCCCCGACTCTCCATCTTCCTCTCGCACTGCCGGAAACCTCCGAGCTCCCATCTTCGTCGTCTGGCCAAGAGGAGATGATGCACCGGTCCAGCTCAAGCCGTCGCCTCTCTGCCGTCTCCTTGAGCTGGTGAGCGGCATTGCGACGCCGCTGAGCGGAGGAACTCCTCCTTGGAAGCCCAGTGTTCTTCTCGCGGAACTTCCTCCTCCGGCCACCAATCTGGGAAAACCTTATATGCTTTTGAAGGTCTTCAACCCAGTTGCCTTGCCCTAGAAGGACTCGGTCCAGTTTGCTTCAGGTGAGGAGAACCGGTGAGTGGAAGTTCTAGGGTTTTTCGTAATGTTTTGGTTCGATTGGCATAGTTAGGCTTGAAATTGGTGTTTGTGCTAGTTAGAACAGTTGTAGAGGGAGTTGAGAGGAATATGCTATAAAAATTTGGTAGGCATTGGAGGTCACTGGAGTCGGCCTCCGGCCGCCGCTGCTGTTAGGGGGATTTTTATGGTTTTAAAGGTGTAATATTAATGGGAGTTTAATGGTGTGAATTTTAGAATTTTTGGAGGAATTTTGGATAGTTTTGGGATTTTTCTAAGTCTGGTATTTTGGCTGTTAATTATAGTAGAATCGGGCCGTTCAATTTCCCTTACTATTGTTTTAGAATGTTGGAATAAATTAATTAGGATTGTGGTTAGAGTTTGGTGTGAATCCGAAAAGCTTAACTCTGAAAGGGTAGTGGATTAGGCGGAAGAGTTTTGGGTTATATATTTAAGTATTATTATTTTCTGAAATTGAAGTTTGGTCCTAAGCATAATTATTGTGCCAGGATTCGAGAGGACCTCACTTGAGTGGCGAATTAGATTTCGTCCGGCTTATGCCAAAAGTTGTAAGTGGACTATTGGTTGAAATAATGTGCATGCTATTGTTTATTGTTGAATAATTTATTTTGTTGGAGCATTGAACGTCATTTTTATTTGACAATTTTATTCATTGTGGTGAGTTACCGAAAATGGGATTTTCGGTAAATTATAATATATTTATGAGAGTATGTATATAAATGCTAGGTAGTCATATGTGTCTGTCCACCTTAATGGCTTAGTATATAACCGCATTATGGTGTGACATGAGCGTTGGACGCGAGCATAGTAGCCATAGATCAGTGTTTAATTCATATACGGGGTATGAGCACATATTTATATACTCGTCTGTCCACCTTAATGGCGTAGTGTATCACCGCATTAAGGCATGACGTGAGCGTTGGACACAAGCGTAGTAGTCTTATATAGATTATTTTAAATCTATTAATTTATATAGGGAGTATGGGCGTGTGTAAATACATACATATTTTGATATATATTTTTGAGCTGAAGAGGCTTGATATTTATGCGATAAAAGATTTATCGCTTGAGGCATACATTCGATTTCTTTGGAAATTAAATTGGGAAAACATAATTATTATTAATTATTTTCTTTTGTTTATTCTTTTATTTTTGTCCACTCACTCTAACGTTTTCGAATGTTTTCCCCTTGGCCCTTTGGTTTAAAATGCCCAGTTTGC
Source organism: Fragaria x ananassa (assembly GCA_034370585.1). Taxonomy (NCBI): domain Eukaryota; kingdom Viridiplantae; phylum Streptophyta; class Magnoliopsida; order Rosales; family Rosaceae; genus Fragaria; species Fragaria x ananassa. The sequence goes on along the minus strand of CP139750.1, from coordinate 8,015,347 downwards.
AGGTTAGTATAGTTGAGGTCGGACGTACATGGAGATAAGGTATAGTCATGGTATAGCTTCCGCTCATTTTTATGTTTCTGTCTCTCTTTCTTCACTATTAGAATTGCTCTGAACCTATGAGTGGTTGGTTGTGGGATTATATTTAGTCTAATAGTATAAATTGGGAGATGTTGTGATTTATGGGGAGCACGAAGGCTCCACGAAGTTATAAGGTTGGAGTTGGAATTTTTTTTAGAAGTGTTTGCAGGTGTTTTATTTAGAAAGAGTTGTCCATTTTCAAGGGAGGTTATGCCGAGTTTTCGGTAAATTTTCCTTCGAGGTGGTCTCCGCAGAATTTACTTCGAATTTCAGGGTGAAATTCGGGGTGGGTTTTGACATTATATTTGGCTAATTATGATATACTACATTGGGTAGTATAGTTGCTGAGTTGCATGCTTACTTTAGCATATGATGCATCATGAATGCATGATATCGACCACTTACATACATACATGCGCGCATCTCTTCTTTGTTTCTTTTTTCTAGTGCAAACTTAATTTGTCTTGCATGCTAATTTGTCCCCAACACCAATCCTACCATCTGAATGAGGTACCTAGTCTTAAAATGTCATTTTTATTTACTCTTGATGCAGTGATCAATGTTCATGAAAGTAACTACCGTGCTTGCAATTTCCAAGCTTACATATTTATGTTTAGTTTGTTTATATTATGATTAGCGAAGCAAACAAGCTATTTTGGGATAGTTGTGTGACACAATGTTGTATAGTACTTCGTTGATTTTTTTTTCTCGTACGACCATTAAATGTCACAATTCTTAGAACTCACCTTAGGTCTCCGAATCTCAGGTCCGGCCCTATAAACATTATTGATACTCTTTCATCATATATATATTTCTATTATTTACAAGAGTACTATTCCTTTGAAGCAAGCATAGTGTTATTAAATATGGAAATTCAACGGACACATAAAAAATAGAGAAAACCACAATTGAAAACTAAAAGTTACCAAATCAAACAAGTGAAATATTTTATCCAGATTTGTATATGTGGATAAATATTTTACATTTATATACTTTAGATGTTTGAGAATGGCTGCGTTTCCTACTTTATCATCTCTCTCTCTCTCTCTCTCTCTCTCTCTCTCTCTCTCTCTCTCTCTCTCTCTCTCTCTCCTCCTCCTCCTCCTCCTCCTCCTCCTGTTCTAAGCTTCCTCTTCCTCTTCCTCTCGATATAGTACCCTTCCCTTTCTCTGCACTTGATTCCTTTTGTTTTCTATTCGTTGTTCTAGGGCTTGAAATAATTTTGAGGCTCTCCTTTCTCAGCAAACTCATAAAATATTAACGCCCCCTGGCTAGCTTCCTTATATTAAAATCCCTCCATATTTTACTATATTTTTCTTGTTTTCTGTTCTCTTTAGCTCTCTGTTTATGGCTGGGTTGGACTTGGGCTCAGCATCTCGCTTGTTCCATCATCAGCTCCAACTCCCTGACCTTCACCTGCAGAGACCGCCGGAATCTGAAGATCATGACTCCAACCGCAACAACAACAACAACCTCTTCAACTCGGATCACCACCACCAAAACGACGTCGGCGATGATGACAGAAATCTCCACCAAGGGCTTGACCTTGTGACCCCAAACTCCGAAGGCTCTGGTGGAGATGGTACTACTCGGAGGTCCAGGGGTCGTCCTCCCGGGTCAAGAAACAAGCCCAAGCCGCCGGTGATCATTACCAGAGAGAGCGCCAACACCCTGAGAGCTCATATTCTTGAGGTCAGCAGCAGCTGCGATGTGTTTGACTGCGTTGGAACCTATGCCAGGAAACGGCAGCGTGGGATTTGCGTGCTGAGTGGGAGTGGGATGGTGACCAACGTGAACCTGCGCCAGCCAGCTGGGGCTGGCACAGTTGTCACGCTACACGGCAGGTTCGAGATCCTGTCGTTGACCGGCTCTTTCCTGCCGCCGCCTGCCCCGCCGGGCGCCACCAGCCTGACGATATTCTTGGCAGGCGGTCAGGGCCAAGTCGTGGGAGGAAATGTTGTGGGACCTCTCATAGCATCCGGACCTGTGATCGTCATAGCTTCTTCTTTTACCAACGTTGCTTATGAGAGGTTGCCTTTGGAGGAGGAAGAGGAGCAGCTGCAGATTCAGCCGCCTGTGCCGCAGTCGTCCGGCGGTGGCGGAAGTGGAGGAGTAAGCAATAACAACCCATTTCCGGATCCGTCTTCGGGGCTTCCCTTCTTCAATCTGCCCCTGAATAACATGCCTCAGCTCCAAGATGGTTGGGCTGGAAACCCTACTGGGAGGCCATCATATTGATTGTTTTGTTCTAAGCTAGGTCAGGTCAGAGAAAACTATATTTGCCTTAATTCAGATCTCAATTGAACACCCAAATCGATCATCCTGTACAATTGTTTCTTGCTTAGTTTTCCTTCAGTCCCTTGTTCTTGGTAACTGGATTCTATTTCTTAATTCAAGTGCTCTTTAGTTTGTTGCTTTCTGCAATTTCCATTTTCAATCTTCACTATACTCGCTTTGATTTAATTAGGATAGTTTCACTACTCTTTTAATAAATGAAATAGAGAATTTATAACGTGCTGGAAATCAAATGGTTTGTTCAAAAAGAATCATATGATATTTACATTATAGTTTTTCTTTACTAATATACATACATACTCGATCTATCATAATCGTTGATCGGTAGTTTCACTTTTCAAAGGATATTGAGAATTTATAACCTGTTTGAATTCGAAATCAATGATATTGGTTTTATATTTCCCTTTATCTAATAAATAAGAAATAGATTTATCATAAACTTTTGAGGGATAATTGTACTCTCTCAGAGGGTATTGAGAATCTATAACTTGTTTGATAACAAATGATATTTCGGCTTTGGTCAATAATTTAAAAAATATAGGTTAAAATCTCAAAACATTTGAGCTTTCTCATGAAATTGATTAATTTTGTTTTACCAAAAAGAATGATTAAATTTTGTGTTTACTATGTACTATGCATACATCAAGCTTTCCACTCTAACAAGGATATATTACTATATGATCTCGTGGTTATTTATCGATTTAATTATGTAATTATGTAAAGCTAGCTCTCTTCCTCTCTCCCCTGAGTCCCCTCTCTCTAGCTATATGGAGATGAATACATGTTATGTATGACATATATCTCTATCATGGTTTTAAAAAATGCGCTTAAGGCCCAAAAAGCATGAGGCAGAGCTTCCACTGAGTCGGCTTTTCTTCCTCGGCGTTGAGGCGCGCAAGGCGCTTACAGAGGAGCAAAAGGCGCATAAGGCGCACATGAAGGCGTCTGAGGCGCGCGCCTTTTGTTTTTTTGCGAAAACGGGGCCGTTTCGGGAAAAAGGCTGAAGGGAAATAGGGAAATAGGTCTAAAACTCTCTCAATCTCTCAATATCCAGCGCCTTCCTCTCTCAATCACACCCGATCTGTCAATCTCTCAACCGACCTGATTCCCACATCTCATTTGTTGCTCGACCAAATCCGGCAGACTTGCAGGTGTTTAAGCTACAGGTGTTTCTCTCTTCTTGTTCCAGAGTTCAGAGTTCGAGATTTGCATTGCATCAGGTTTGACTTCATCTCTTCTTCTTATATACAATTGAAATCAAATGAATTTGACTCTGCATTGTTGTGTGTATGATGAGATGCTTAGGCAATGAGTTAAGCAGGGATGAGTTTTTTTTTTGCTTACTTGCTGCTGTTTTCATGTGATTATATTGAAATTACTGGATTCTTAACAATATGTGCGTTTGTAATAGTGGTTTGTAATCATGAATTATATCATTGATTTAGGCCATCAGCTCCTCCTTGGCCAATAAAGGGGGTATCTCTCTTGGGGATATCATGTAGCTGCTTAGTACAAATACAAGAATGATACGGTTGATGTCAAAGCTGATACAGAAACAACTGTAAGTCAAGCATTGTTTAGTTTACTTTAAATGTTTGGATTTTGATAGCTTCTGTTACTAACCGGAGACTCTTTACAAAGCAGGTCTCAGCAAAGCTTACCGTCACAGACGTGCTGCCTTCGACAAAAGCCACTGCTTCAATCAAATTCCCTGACTACGAGTCTGACAAGGTAATAATTTTTATTATATTGTGAACGGGGGGAAGTGGAATGATATTTGTGATTAAAGTGAGTGTTTATGCATATGTGCAGGTGATCCAACCAATTCTGATTCTGCATCAGGTTTGACTCCATCTCTCTTCTATTGCTTCAGTTCCCTATCCAACCAATTCTGGGTCTTGGATGGCTGCATTCCATGCTTTAGTGTGTAGGTGATCCCCCAATAGGTAGCTTGATATAAATTTATAAACATCCAGATGAATTAATGGAAGAGGGAGTTGATGTTGAAGGAAACCAAAATAATTATATTTTGGTGGCTTAACATGATCAGTGAGCAATCACTACCAGGACAAGCACTTTAACCGACGAAAAATTTTCGTCGGCCTGTTATCTTAATTCGTCAGCTAAGATCTTAGCCGACGAAGGCTCATCGGCTATAGTGTAGTCGGGAAAAGGTCGTCGGTGATGACTTTAGCCGACGAAATTTTTTTTTCGTCGGCTATAGTCCCCCACAGTTAGCCGACGAAAAACATGTCGTCGGTATTTTTCCCAGACTTTAGCTGACGAAACAATTAAGATATTCATCGGCTAAAGTGTGTAATAAATAATTAAAAAATAACTATAACCGGCGAAATTTACTATATTTCGTCGGCTAAACCTTATAAAAAATTTAAAAAAATAATTATAGCCAACGAAATATACTATATTGCGTCGGCTAAACCTTATAAAAAAATTAAAAATACTATAGCCGACGAATATAGTATTTAAATATCGTCGGCTAAAGTTACTGGGTTTTGAAAAAAAAAAACTGTAGAACCTTTCGGCCACCTCCAATCACGACCAAAATCTGACAGAATCTTCCTCTCAACATTTCGAACAACTTTCTAGAAGAAGTCGAAGCTCAATTCTATGCCTAAACATGTCAATCGACTCAAAATATAAAAATCCCCAATTTTAAACCCTAAAAACTTCAAATCTTCGATTCTCTTCACACACACCGAATCGAGCTACCAAATTCTAGGGGAATGTAGTACTAATCAAACTCAACTTATCCATGTATAGAACCCGGGTTTTGCCTTAAGTAGTCTCCAAGTCTTGAAAGCTTCCTTTTCAAACTATGTTTCCTTCTTTAATTAGAATCAATGTTTGGGCTATCTTTTGAATGTCTTCCATATATAATCTGGACTTGGTTTTTGGGAAAATTATATTAATGATGTCACTCTTCAAAATCATGCAAAACCCCCAAGACAGCTTCTCAGAATCCAGCCCAAACACTGCCTCGAACTTGATTGCTGCACAGCTTTCCCAGAACTGCTAATTTTCTGTCCAACTTCGACGCTTCATAAATCCAAGATGTCATCACTGATTTGGATGATTCTTGAGTCCAAATTGATCTACAAATGCACCTCTACAGATCTGGAAGTAATCTCAGTGAAACCATTCTCGGAACCTCATGGAAATAGGCCTTGAAAACCGGAGAAAATAAGCATAAACCAGTTTTCAGCTTTTTGTATGTGTTTACAGCTTCTGTTTTGGTGAAGTGGTTCCATCGCCTTTCCTTTATATTTTTGACCATGTGAATGATCACACTCCATCCTTCAAATCTCTACTTCATATTGGAAGCCTATTGCTTGCATCACTTGAACACATTTTTGCATTATCTTGCTCCACGAAGTACCAAAGAAAATAACAAAGTTAAAATGATCTTTTTATAGGAAAATAACAAAGTTAAATGCAAAGGTTAAACTATAAAATCATCGCATTTTATGCTCCTATCAGTGGCCTAAGGAAGGAGAAATTTGATCGACACCGAATCCGAACTGGCGGAGTTTTGGAGCTTGATTTATCCCTCACGGCGGCGCCACTCGAGGCACCACCTATCCAGCAATGAAGTAGAGACGACGGCGAAGCTTTTGGGACAAGTGTGACGGTCTTCGATGGCTTGACGGCGGAGCTACGCTAAGAAGAAAATCTGGCAGATAATAGACTTCTTACCATCCATCTTCGCCTATATAAAGAACTTTAGCCGACGAAAATAAAGAATTTCGTCGGCTAAACTCTTTTGAAAATTTTGGTTGACCGCCAAAAAATTTTGGTTGAAAATTTTGAAAATTTTTCGACTTTAGCCGACGACTTTTCATATATTTTCGTCGGCTAAAGTCCTTTGAAAATTTTCCTCCAACTTTGGTTTACCGCCTAAAAAATTTTGAAATTTTTTGACCTTAGCCGATGACTTTTCATATATTTTCGTTGACTAAAGTCTATAAATTCACGAAAACACTCATATCATCCCATATATTACGTAGTTTGGTCAAATCTTCCACACGAAAAACTCTCACATAGGTGAGACGCAACCACCTATATAAAAATTTTGAAACATTTACCTTTCGACGATAAGGCTCCCCATAAGAAATAATAACGGTAAATAGGGTTGACCGCTACTATCGGCTCCGAGACTTTACCCGATTTATGTGATTTTTGAACCATAGCCGTATTTCACCTTTCTAAACACATCTTATTTCACGAGATTTTTAATAATTTTGCTTCCTATGTAGAGTTGGTTCACAAAGTTGTATAACCTACTAAACAAGTTATGCAACATTAGTAGACACGTTGTGATTCCGATGATTAAAATCCACAAACCAACATTCGACCGTCAGATATGATCATTATGACGAAATATGTCTATGATAAAAAATTCAACTAGATCCGACAACGTTAATTAAGGGCTCGATCGAAACGGTCAACCATAATCCATCGTCACTTATCACACTAAAACACTCATATCTCCCTCTATATTACGTATTTTGGTCAAACCTTCCAGACAAAAAACTCTCACATAGATGAGACGCAACTGCCCATATAAAAATTTTGAGACATTTACCTTCCGACGATAGGGCTCCCCATAAACCTGAATAACGGGAAATAGTAGACACGTTGTGATTCCGATGACTAAAATTCACAAACCAAAATTCGACTGTCAGATATGATCATTATGATGAAAGATTTCTATGATAAAAAATTCAACTGAATTCGACAAAGTTAAGGGCTCGATCGAAACGGTCAACTCTAATCGAAAATAAGAAAACTGCATTTTGAAGCCCTATACGGACTCGGATGGCCAAAAAAGCCTATACATCATAGCATTAGCAATGAGTTTGACTAGTAGCGCCGTTACGCTTGCGGAAATATATCACAATAATCAATCAGACACCAAACGCCAAATCTGCAGCATAGTGAATAATAAGGTTAAGTCAACTATCGGCACCGAGACTTTACCGGAATACTGTGATTTTTCAACCGTAGACATATTTCACCATTCTGGTCATATCTTATTTCATGACTTTTTTGCGTTTGAAGGTTCTACGTATAGTTTTTTTCTCAGATGAGTTGTTGTCTAGATCTGCAAATATAAGGCACTTTAGGCGACGAAATTATATTTTTTCGTCGGCCAAACATTTAAAAATTTCGTCGGCTAAACTTTTAAAAAATTTTGTCTGTTAAAGTTCACAGACTATAGCCGACGAAAAAAATTATTCAGCCGAAGAAATATTAATTTCGTCGGCTAAAGTTGGCCATAGCCGACGAAAATTTTAAATTAGCCGACGAAAAAAAATTGGTCAGCCTGGGTTTTTTATTTTCGTCGGCTAAAACATTTCTTCTGGTAGTGAATTGAGCTAATCTAGTGGTGCAATTGAGCAATTATCAATCATATGATTCATATCATTTGCAGTAAGTTTCTACTTGATCATCAAGACTAGTTCATGATGTATCATATGTTGTTGTCAAATAAGCCTTTCTTATAATTTTCTTTAACTTCTATGTGTTGCAGCAATAGGTAACAATGTGTACGATTGACGACAGTCACGGGACATAGAAGAAAGATTCTGCTTGGCAATGGACTAAACCGATTCCCGGGAGCTTAACATACTTTCTGTGTTCATTTTGTAATCAGAGAAATACCGGAGGCATTTTTCGATTCAAGCAGCATTTAGTTGGCACCCGTAAAGGAATTAGACCTTGTCCCAAGGTTCCATCAAATGTAATGTTTATGTTGATTGCAATATATGTCCTATATATAAGAGTGATAATATCCTAAATATATGCTTTTTAACAAAAGGCTTACGCCTTACGCCTTACGCCTCAAGCCAAGCGCCATGATAAGGCTCTCATTCCATGGCCTCGCTTACGCCTTAGCCTTTTAAAACCTTGATCTCTATTATATAATCATCCACCGTCACAAGTAGCCTACTATTAATCTATGTTTATCTCGTGGTTTGGTTTTGCTATTTGGCATGAAGTACCCTGGATTATTAGTTCTAAGTTTTGTCTCAAATTTATTATTATTGCATTGTCATATATGGGTTCTTTCTAGCTTAATCAGTTTTTAGTTACCTGGGATATATATATGATCGAGTATCAGTTTCTCTTTAGATCGATCCCAGAAAATGAAAAAAACGAGAGTGATCGAATGAAATTATATAAAATATTCAGAATTAAGGATGATCTGGATCTCCTCAGTTAAATTGATTTCATCTACAGTTTTGCAGCTGCAGATCCTATTATAAGAGGTTTTTTTGTTAGTTTTCGTTATGTTAGCTAGCTCCTTGGTCTTCCTAAAATACTTTTATGCTTCACAGAGATAAGAGAAGACTGGATCTTAGGCCGTTAGCATAATCTAGCTTGTTACTCCAGATCAGTGTGTAGGGATCGCTCAATTGGTTCGAACAATGTCAAGATTAAATAAGAATTACAAGAAAATTAGTCCTATTGATTCCTATCATAAACAGCTTTTACTAATTGGAAGATAATATAGTCATTTGGATGCAATGATAAAAGTAATTCACTCAATCTATCGTACTAAGAAGAGTAATAATAATATATAGAAAATCTTCATCATCCTCATCATATTATAGTCGGTTGAGTTAGATTTTATAATTTGGATTGCAACAAGGAACAATCAAGTGGTGCATGAGCGTGAAAAAATTTCCTTACCATGCCAAGATAACTGATGGTGAGTATAGCAAGGTTACAAGCACAAAGGCTTTGTGTATTCGTTTTAGCAAAAGAAATACGATATATACATCACTGAATACAGCAAAGTAATTACAAGGGTTATAGCTATATGTATAATGGTGAAATTTGACTGCTGATATATGTATAATGGTGAATTTGACTGCTGCTATATGTAATTACAAAATCCTTATCCCTTGTAATAATCTTGCTGTATTCACCATTAGTTTCACCAGAGCCCGAAGTAGATATATGTAATCAGCAAGCTAGGTTTGAAAGTTAAAGGGTTTGTGGAAATGTCTCAAAACTAGAGGGCGCCTACAAAATGGACAAAATTAACTTCTGCTGTTATATAAATGCAGCTACGTTTCAATGCACTGGCTTCTTAGTTTTAGTCTTGTTTCTATAGAGAGAATTTCCTCAATCTAGGGCTGAATCATATGCCCTAGCTAGCTATATATTTGGTGTGAGTTACTTAATAGTATGAATAATTCAAGTATGAAAAGGGGACTAAGGCTACCCCAAGGTTGTAATACTGTTCTCTCCTAGTTTATTTAGAAAAGACTATTCTATCCTAGTTTTTGTTTATTTAGAAAAGACTATTCTTTCCTAGTTTGTTTAAAAAAGACTTTCTCTGCTTGACTAGCTAGGAATCCTTTTGAATCTGGGAAAGAAATTATCTATATAAAGAGGTTCTTGGCCTCTGTATTGTTCACAATTTATCCTCAAAACAGTTTGTGTTTGAAACTTCAGCTAGCTAGTTGAGATTAATCAAGTCAGGATTTTCAAGTATGTCGCAAGAAAGCAACAAGTGGATGATGGATGATGAAGATAAGAAGAAAGACTATTCGCATGAAGATAATTCCTCTAGAGATCAATCGTGTCCGCCAGCTCCAACAAAAAAAAAAACCAACCTTCTTCAAGATACAATGACTCTTTTGGTGGTCGAAATTTGAACACAAATTTCGACCGAGAAGATCGAATGAGTAGATAGAGGATGTGATGATACTATAGATAGGAAATAAGAATTTGATTTCTTGTGCTTTAATTTTTTTAGCACTTTATGTTTACTTGTTTCTGTAGTTCCAAACTTTTATGTATTGTCTGGTTTGTGATGGGAAAATTATATTGATTGATATACGATATGCTCAAAAAAAAAAAAAAAAGCCTCAAAAGCATAATGTAGGCCTGCTTACATATTCTCATTGTTACATTATAGAGCAAGCATTTGGATTCTCATCACTAAATATTTGTGGAGCATAGACATAGTGAATGAAATAAGGAGCACCCCCCTCTTTTGTCTTAACCTCCACCACCTTTATCTCTTCCTTAGCTTCTACAACCTTGGTAACTATTTCAGTAGATTTACCACTCTCTTTCTCTTTCTTTTCGTCTTTTTTCTCTGGGGGTTTTGAGGAACTCTTCTCCTTTTCTTTGGTCTCATCCTTCTTCTCTTGTTTTGGGGGTATAATCTCTGCGTGTTTGTGTACCTTTTTGCGCAAATACGATACTAGTTTTTCAGGATCAATTGTTCCTTCCACTGCTAGGGTTTGTGCTTTCATGTCCGTTCTAACATTGTGAACACCTGCAATATGTATCATTAACATTTCATGATCATACAATATATGGAAGACTTTGAACTCATAAATAATAGGTACCTTTGTTCGTCAACAACTTCTTCTTCAGATCTTGCTCACATTTGTGGCAATGCATGTGAACCTTCACTAATGTTGTCCGTGAAATTGCCTTGATTTGAAATCAAACAAACACATCGAATTAGCTGATCAAATTGCATGCAGCTTCCATCATCATCCATTAAATTCCCCAGTTACATATAGATGTCTATCAACAGCAGTTTCATTTCTTCAAATATTATCAATCAGTAAATTACTACAGGTTAAATAATTCGGGAAAATCAAGATATCGCCCTGATCAACTATATCGGCTAAAAACTTTCTATAAATGTCCTCCGGCATTATCTAACAATTTGTTTAGGTATTCCAAACAAACGAAATGAGTTCTATCTTACACTAATCTTCAATTGCTGGCCATGATGGTTCATTTCATAATTTCTGCTAGGGATGAGATAAATATGATGGAAAGTAAAGCAATAACATTTGACGAATATGGGAGAGAGAGAGCACCACTACTTCTTTGGTTTTGGATTCCTTCACTACTATTGTCTCAGTTGTGGTGCTTTCCTTGATCTGGACCTTGGGTGACACTAGCTCAACCTTTTTCTTACAGAGTTTCTCAAGCCGTTTCTGTATCTTTGTCGGGTCGAAATCGCCTTTTACTTTGATTTCACCTTTCTCCCTTTCAACCTCCACGTTGTGAACCCCTGGTAAAATGTTCATTACATTGTCAATTCTCCATTAACATATATGTGCCTTAAATATGTATAAAGTTAGGAAGAATATATACAAAGGAAAATCAAATGGACCTATAATTAATCTTCTCTTCAATTTTCTTCACAGATCGATTAGGAAATAAGTAAACCATTCATCTTTAATTACCTTGGATAGATATAAGAGGCTTCTTAATCTCTCGTGCACACTGTGGGCAGTGCAGGTTAACCTTATAAACAGCAGTGATTACGCCATCTTTCTCCTTAGCTTTCTTTTCATCTTTTGCTTTGTCTTCCTTGTGATCTTTCTCCTTAGCTCCTTCTTTAGCTGCCATGCATATACCAATTAGCAGCAGACCGAAGAGGGATTTCAAAACCAATTAAGCCATTGGAAGTAGTTGATTGAATAAAAGGGTATTATTCTGCATTGTTTTTCAAAGAAAACGGGTTACGTTGGTTGGAATTGGCGTGGAGGTAGCTCACCACCCTTCTATACTTGATGGAGAAAATGGTTGGTTCATTTTATATTGGATTTTACTTTGTGGCAGATTGTTCATTAGATATGACTGTATTCCTTCTCAATTTTTTTCCTACCTAGAAATTTGTTTCGTGTGCCATATGGGTATGAAACTAATGACCCGATCAGTTAATATGGAGGTGTATGTGAGTATCCATTACCACCTAGCTCATAGCTGTAGTTTACAAAAATAGCCAACTCCACCCAATCTTGCATCACAAAGTGGCTTAAACTACAAGTTTAACCAAAACACAAGTAATCAATTTACAAGATTCCTCAATCAAAATCGTAGAATTGTTATGTATATTGCAACAATTTGTTATCAAATAGATTATGACTTAGTGGACAAAAGTATTGATTTCTCATACATCACAATCAGAAAAATTCGTTGTGAATTTATGGACTAATTAGTTGTACATAGATCCCACTTGGTTTTATTCCATATACCAAACCTTGTAGAAAAGCGTCAATGCATTTGGTTTTAAACGTACCAAAAGGGGATGACGCTGTCTAGTTTCTAATTTACTTTGTTGTTCAAAGTTCCAACTTATGTTTACTAATGAATATGTGGCCGGTTTGCAGAACACGTTTGTGGTTTAAAATGGGTGTCATTGGAAGGGATCTGTGGTGAAGAACTGAGCATGAGTTAATAGAAGAAAGCGAACTGCACAATAAACATTGACCAGATTAGGGAACGAGTAGATTTCGTCAATCTATGATCATGTTTTCTCTACAGATATCAACATAAGCACTTCCGAAACTGCTCTTGCGCACCGTGGACGTCGATCGATGAAGGGAAGGTGGAAGATAGAATGGAGACTGAATGGTTTAGGGTGCTGAAGGTGATGGAGATGGAGATGGTTATGGTGAAGGCTGCAGTCAAGGACGAGACTTTGAGTGAGAGGATTGAGCAGGCCGAGGCAAGGTGCAGGCAAGCTATACTTGTTGCTCGAACTATCCTTTTGAAGGCTACTTTAGAAACACTGTTACTCGAAATTCTTCGATTCAATTGATAAAAGAGCAAAAAGCTTCAAATTTTACATCACACTTTGGCAAATGGATCACTGCCAGACTCGAACTTTGCAAATGAGAAATATATCCACTCACTGAGAGTACGTAAGTTCACCTGTGAGGAAAAAATTGCAGCATCAATCTGTCTGTCTGAATACTTATCTGCATAGTTCATATTAGTGAAAGAGACGGCCATAGAAAGTATTCTTATAGCACAGGAAGAGGTAAGTGAACAACTTGCTCTGAAACAATGGGCACTAATAATATAGATACTAGAACCAGCATTCGTACAACTTTAGTAAGATGAATGGGACTTGCCCCACATGAAGGTCCTTTCTGACTTCTTTCTCCAGTTTTGATACAAAAAGATTGAACCTCTAACCCTAATCATTATGTCAATTTAAGTGAGTTTACATATTCCTACCTCTTTTCTCTTGTTCTTTTTGGTTTCTTCCATTTTCTTTATATAAGTCTGTTTACATGCTTCAATGATAGACTGAACATGAGGAATATCTTTAGGAATTCTATGTTCCAAAACTTTTGCAGCCTTTCTGTCCCCTGAGGCCAAAAGGGCTTGATACATCCTGCAATCGTTCCAAGATTGAACCAAAGCTAAATAAAATTAGTCCATGGAACAAAATTCTCAAGCCAGGGCAAACACAAAACAGGAAATTACCTTAAAAAACTTAAGGTATTGTAAGGCAGGCCAGCGGCTTGATATTCCTGCCATACAAATATGGAACTTTGCAGATCTTTGGCACTAACACAAGCGTGGAGAAGAAAATCGAGACATTTTCGTGAAGGGGTGAGGCCAAGCTCACTCTTCATAGCATGTAGCAAATCTAGGCCAAACTGCAAAGAGGACTCCGATTCTGCAATGAACGAAAACACCTACAAATTGATCACAGCAAAGCCGTGTGTCGTCTTGTCAGTTTGAAACATGCAGACTTCCAAAATGAACATGTGCATATATAAAGTAGTGAAGTAGTAACGAAGAAAAAGATTTTTTCTTTTCTGTAATTTTGGGGAAGAGTAGGAAGGGGAAAGGGGGGGGGGAGGGGGGGGGGGGTACGATATGAAACTCCTACTTTGGTAGGTAGTCCTCCTCTAAATTTCACACATAACTTCTAATTTGCTACTGAAAGTAATGCAAAAGTTAGATTCAGAGACTACCACCAAATCCTGTTCATCATTGTTGAAATTAACAACTCTACTCTACTCAACTGGCATCAGATGTCTGAGAGAGGATAGGGACTCCTAATGCCTGTTGACGGCCGGTGATGCTTGCCCAGGTGGTCGGCTACTGTGCGTAGCTGAGGTTGTAATTGAACGACATGACTGGAACGATAAATTTTGGGTTTTTGGGGTAAAGGTAAACTAAGATTTTTTTTTTCAAATAAAAGATAAATAATAAGAAGAAATTGGAGGTCTAAATATCAAATCGGGAGGTTCAAAAAGAATTCATAGAATAGAGAGCAATATAGTTTCTCAGAGAGTAGGCCAAAATTTGAAAATTTGATCACCCAAAGGTAGAGAATAATTTGACCAAATCATGGTGGATTGCTGGTTCCAAAACAAGATATTCATTCACACATCACGTCTGAGAGAATAGAAAGTTAGAAACAAACCTTATCAAAAATTACTTCTAAAGCTAATTCGTCAGTGCAGACTTGATCCCTGAGTTGCTCAAGCAAATTGACGGCAGTTCTAAATCAATAACAGAGAGAGAGAAAGATATTAAAACTACGTGAGGCCAAAACAATCAAATGAATGGAAATTACTGAACTTGGAGCATTCAAAATGAAACCAACTGGTAATGGGTGGAGACCTACCTAAGAGGCCTATAATTTTAGATATTGAAAGAAATTGTTTTTTTGTTCCATCTTTTCTTCCCAACTTACATGGCACATGAAAAAGGTCGTCACTTAAGCTGGGAAGAAAGTTGAAGAAAAATAAAAAATTCATACCTGATGTGAAATGTCATATTCTTAACAACTGCTGTATGAACTGACCTTAAATGCTTGTAGCGAACACAATATAAGATAGCTCTCAAGCAGCCATCAAGCCAATAGTTTGGATCCTTTACTGTCTCAAGTAGAGGGAGTAATCTGCTTAATGCTACTTCATCAGATTGCAGGTGCTCCTATGAGTAAATTGACAACTAATTAAAATTGCTTTCACACACCAGTAATCTCAAGCATTACTATAAGAACTTACGATAAGACTAATAACAGCTTTCGGCTCCAAACTGCATCCAGCTTCTTTGATCTGTTCATATATATTAAATGCATTGGACAATTGCCCATGAGATGCAAGGGCTTGGACGAGCACGCTTCTAATCTCATTGAAGCTCTTTTGTGGAATCCCTTTGTCCGAGAGTACCTACATGCGAAAGAATTGGTAAGAATATGTACTTTGTACAGACATTATAATCTGGTTGAGTTATAGTTGAAAATTTATAATTAGCAAGGACCGATGAGAACACTAAAACCTAGAGTACAGGCAAACACGAAATCATATGATTACCCAAATAAGAACGATGCACTGATAATACTGAATACGGGAAACAATGCTAAAGCAAACGAATAATGAATTACAATCAAAAAATGAAAAGAGACCATATAATGAAGAAAATTTTCAAATAAAATTGTTTACTCTCCTTCCCTCACAAAAAGTTCCTTGTAGAATGTTATACTTACACTTTAAAAATAATACACAAAAAGTTAGGAGGAAGACTATTATTTTGTTTTACTCTGGCAGAGAAATGAGAATTATGTCAAATTTTTATATAACTCTTGATAAATGACTGCATACTGCCAAGGTTTAACACATTTATAAAAATAAAAATAAAGAGCCTCCTTGTTTAAACAGGAATCACATAGTAACAGGGCAGGCAAGACTGTTTGGGATTGCTTCTTTAGAAATGCTTTTGTTACGAAGCTACCACTCAAAGCGGAGTTGTAAGAAGCACATAAAGGTTTTTTTTATACAAACAAGTGTATCATGTACAAGTGCTTTAAGTGGTTTTTCTACAAAGCACATACCAACTGCTTATAAGAATCCACCAAAAAGCGCTGTGTCTCCAAAAGCACGTCTAGTTTTAGATTTTTTATTTTTTTTATTTTTTACACAACCACTGTTAGGAAAGCTTTCATAGTCGTAAAGCACTTTTAACCAGTTTAGAACCAATTCAAAATGGAGCTAGCCAAAAACATGAATATGAAGTAATCAAAAGTCATATTCAATAATAAGCTAGAACATAATCTGCAAGCATATGCCGTTATTGATCAAGGGTACAACCTAAATTACATTACATACAGTTACCTACTCTTGGTTAATACAAAAGTTAGTACAGCAAAGTTGCCGGAAGCAGATATACCTGTTTTGCCTTATCAAACTGTCCACAAGCTGCATATGCATTTATAAGTGCCATGAAAACTTGCTTGGTAGCATGAATTCCAGATTGCTTCATTTCTTTGTAATACTACAATCACATGCTCATAAAGTTAATTGGACCCGCCACTTGGGTCAACTGCAATATTCTAGGTTGAACTTTGTATGATACAACAGCAAGTCAGATATGGAACTTTTGCCTGAATATAAATTTCAGATTACCATGTTTATGTCCTCTTCAGAGTTGCAGTTGGTTATTAGATGGCTGAAGGTCTGGGAATCTGGTTGTAAATTTGCTTCTTTCATTTCTTTAAGAACCTTCAACCCACGGGACATATTCTTCTGCAGGGTGTTGCAGGGGAACAATAAAGAAAAGAGGAAGTATCAACCAAAAAAATCATGGAAACTAGAAACAGCTTAAGAAACATGTTAAGTAATAACTAATTCATGTTAAGTCTGCCCATCTAGTTTTAGAATTTGAACTTAGCAAGAGTATGTATAAAACTGGAGAAGAGAGTATATGATTTGCATCTGAACCAAAGTATTTAGCACAGTATGTATCTCATAACACCAAGAACAAGTTACCTCTCGGAAATATCCAACCATTATAGCATTGTACATGGCAGTTGTGGGCGTCACTCTCATTTTCTCTAAATCACGCAGCATGCTATAAGCACCCTCATACTACATGGAAAAGGAAATACGGTAAGTTGCGTTATGGACTTATGGTACAGTTCAAGTTCCACATTACATGATGGACAAGACATATCTTTGGCTGAAGACAACGAGGAGAGACTTACATCCTTCATTTTCACACAAAGATTTATCATACTCCTGAAAGTTTCGCCATTTGGCTTCAAATTGCCTCGTTTAATCACTGAATAGATTTGGTGAACCTGAAAATAAGGTGGGCAAAAGACACATCACAACGATGAAACAAAAGACAGCCAGAAACAGGTTACAGATATCTTTATGTCACTATTATTGTTATAGAGTCAAACAACATTTAGAAGTCATCTCAAAGTACTCCTCCAACATACAGCAAATTTTAAGCATCATATGTCACATGGTCCAAAACACCAAATTATATCATTAGGCGCACAAGATTAATACTCTTACAGTCTTGCCCTATTTTCCCTCAAACTTTTGAATGCTGAAAATGTCATCATGAGGCAACCACCCACAATAGCAAAGTCTTGCAACTTTCAATCTCAATAAAACACAGAATTCATTTGCAAGCTATGGAACGTCAAGTTAATGCGGTGGAGATTACATTCTTGTGTCAGTTCATCAGTAACATTTATTCCAGCATGCCTCGTCAAAATAACTTTCTATGGAGTAGAAGAGCCTTATCTACGATGATCAAAGATTAATTTGGAGCTTGAGAGAACAATCAACAATTTTATTGTGGATTAGCAAATAAATACATCAAAATGACCACCCCCACCGCTTCAGGGTTGAACAGAAGACAGAAGATAAGAGTTTACACTGTACAGTCCGGTGAAACTTTGAAGTTTGAACACGAGTAATAAGGAGCTCTGACCTGGGAGAGCTGTTTTGGTCTATATGGAGATGGATGTCTGAGTTGGGGTATTGTACATAATCAGGTTGTTCTATGCCCACCACATGCTCAGACCCAACCCACCAATCAAATTTACACACCTTATTTCCCCGTCTTCCCACCACACCACAACCCAAGTACCCAACTCTCTAAAATCAATTATTATTATGACGTAACAGTTAATGCTAACAGTTGGATTGATTATGGTAGACTATGGAGGGTGGGACTAGCAGCTCAAACCAACTCTTAAACTGTCCTGCAGTATACTAGCAAAAAAGACTTCTCACCATATTGTTTTACACTCTAAAATTATAAAACGGCCACAGAAGACATAGGTTCTGTTGAGAACTTATATGAGACATGGGAAAATGAAGCTGAAGGTTGGAGATGATAATCCAGTAGGGTGAGATATCCTTTTCTGTTTATGAATAAAGCAAGGGTCTTGGTTTGTCAGTGAGCCTTATAGTTATTAAAGGTATTTATTTATCTGAGTGTGTAAGAAACACAATTCTCTCATGAAACCATTTGAAATACTTTTACGTCCTTTAACTATAAAAATTTCTAGGTTCTGGTGCCCACCACTATCGTAGATAGTGTCCACATGCTATTGTTCTACACCAAATTGTCATGATTTATTACACCAGTAGATAAGAGAAACAGCAAAAGACATACTACTTTGATGAAACAGCAAAGTCATGCTACTATATACAAGGACAGTATATAAATGTAGAATGCTGCAACTCACCAGATTAAAGTCACAGTTCTCACTACTAGCTTGTAAAACGGAGTGTAATGCTTCCAACGAACATGTCAAACCCAGTTCAAACATCTCATCCACCAGCTCAAGAGCCGCATGCACCTTGGTTAGGATGAATGAGGAATTATGAAAAAGGAAGGGAAAAATGTTAAAGCAATCCTCAAACCAGGCTATGGATTTGAAAATATACAGGATAGCTGATTCCTTTAAGTGAGACAGAAAGCAAAGAGATTCGAATAACTTACCGTTCAATTTTAGTAAAAAAAAAAAAAAATCTTTACCTGAAGTGAATCGCAACAGTAGATTATAAGCTTCTCATATGACGCAGATGAAGGTGTCACCTCAAGTTTTGTGTGCAAGTTTCTAAATTTTGAAATGATATCCTCAACCTGAAACACCCAGGATTAGTATAAAACTATAAACCCAACTCTTCTAAGTTACATCAAACACATAAAAAACTATTTCTCACATAACATTAAATTATCATGGCATCTACTAACCAGATAGTTTTTATTTACAGACTTATGTTGAAAGTATCTCAAGCAGATATTCACAGAACATAGATACTTGTACCATATTATTACAACCAAGAACATGTATCCTTCCAAAATACGAAATGGCCTTTGACTAGTTAGGAAAATGTCATTTTCCTGATACCAAATGTCTAGATCTTCAAATTTATAGCTTCAGTGATGATCTAGATTCAGAACAAGTGGTTTATTTGCTATTCTGTGGCAAAGACACTTTCTAATTTTTCTATGGTCTATGGAGAAGAAATTAACTTGGTCAAGACGAACTCTGCTGACAACAATAAGTCCAATATTCAAAAAAGAACTAGACACCAAGTGAACAATACTTCTACGGATTCAGCTTTTCCTCCACTAAATCTCTTATTCAATTAAGATACACATGTAGTTGTGTGACTCAATCTTGCCACTCAAAATATCTATTTCCATGTATGTTAAGTTTTAATTTTCACACTATCAATCCTCTAAGGAATCCAAAGCCTGAATAAAATCAATCTAACCTGGAGTTAGTTGTCACTTCATCAACTCCTACCTCTAGTGGAACAAAATAGTCCTCAATCACATCGCCATTTCCTACCAAACGCCCATAAGGCTAAATTCATGACTCTTTAACCGCAGGGAGAGTTTGACTTTTAAATACAAAAATTTGGAAAGATCCAGTTCTCATTCTGTCCCTTTTTAGCGTCTCTCAGGTTCGCATCCCAGAAAAGTGGCAAAAAAAGGCCTACTTTCACATATTCAAAGAGATGTACACACCTCAATTAAGAGGCGCTCAGGGTCTCTGCTGCACAAAATTCCCAAATCGCACATTCATGGTGTACGCTTCATTCATGGCAGATGCCCCCATTCAAGAAGTGTCCACCTATTTTCTAAAAGGGTATGCCTCTAGCACATTAACATAACAGGTGTACATCTCATGGGTAAAGCTTTTCAATAGTGGCAAGCCCAAAACAGTGATGTCTGGCCATGGCTTTGTCATGGTTATAACAAAGTAATAAAAATAATACTGAAGCTAATAACAGTTCCTATCAGAGAATTGTGCACAACTTTTACAAAGAAGCAAGCTGCATGAAAAAAGCAGAAGTGCCTCCTGTAATGTGGACTTTAGAAAATTACCAGCAGCATTCATGAGAAGGTCCTCACCGCTAAATTTGGAATGCCATCAACATAACTATAGATCAAGTTTGAAGTATTCCCTTCTGCACAGTCTGCATGAAGGAAAATAATGATGTCGTAATAAGCAATTTCATGTCATAAATGTCAAATACTACGGAATCAGCATAAATTCATCAATATCTAGAGTAAAATCAGTTAAGCAATGTATATCCAATTACTGAATCTTAAAAAACAACGCAAAGTATAGAGTCCAACAGTCAGGAATATAATATTAATGGACATACCACATGCTTTAAATTCCAGTAGGAGTTTCTCTGCATAAGACTCCAATAGGAGCCTTCCAAGGCATTTAAAGATACGTGCCACAAAATACGGTGATGAGAGCTTTGTGATGTCCATACTTTCCAACAGCCGCAAAATCTCCTTCACCTGGTTACTTTCACAAAGCACTGACAAATAATTCTCTGCAATAGAAGTAGTTAAGTCAAATCAACTTTTCATTGATGTCAGATGCAAGAGCCGTGTCTTTTTAATAAAAAATTAGTAAGGTTTAGAAAAGACCAGTATCCATTTCCAAATCCAGAGTAAAGATGCACTACGTATCAATGCTGGACACAGTTGATAAGCTAAATGCTTAACACATCACTCAAGAATTACAGTACATTGCAGCCATGTCATCCACAGAGTTGTTATCTGAATACTCGGTTAAAATTGATATTGGCATATATCTATATGTGTAAGTGCGTGTGTAAATAGTAGATACCAAAATCATGGCATCATTCACTCCATTTAAATTCAATATTAACTTTGAATTTTAAAAATTAACATCTGAGATTTAGAGTTCATTTTCCACTTTCTGTAACTAGTTGAGCAACCCAGCATTCTCGAATTTGGCATGACTAAGTGAGAACCAAAATAACAAGATATATATATATATATATACCGTTCGAGAGCGGACGTCCGCACTCGGCTTAAAGTGCGGACGTCCCTCCGTTCGCCACTATACCGGCCAGCAAGGGCGCGCCTCCACCCCAGCGTCCCCGACCACTTTTACTCACCGGCGAGTCCGCCAAATTCCAGTTTTTCGGCCAGATCACCCAAAACTTCAAACAAAGTCGATCTGGCCGGAAAACTGGAATTCGGCGAACTCGCCAGGGATGGAAAGTGGTCGGGGACGCTGCTGGAGTCCAATGGGGTGGAGGCGCGCCCTCGCCGGCGCCGTACGGTGGCAAACGGAGGGACGTCCACACTTTAAGCCGAGTGCGGACATCCGCTCTCGAATAGCTCCGTATATATATACGAAAACGATTTGAAGCGGACGTCCGCACTGTCCTTAAAGTGCGGACGTCCCTCCGTTCTCCACCGTCGACGACGGCGGCACACCTCCACCCGAACGGACACTAGAGGCGTCCCCGACCACTATCCCTTCCTCGCGAGTCCGTTGAATTCCAGTTTTCCGGCGAGATCGACCTTGTCTGAAGTTGTGGGTGGAGGTTGCTGCCCAGACCTTCAAATCGATCTCGTCTGGAAGGGAAAGTGGTCGGGGAGTCTCTGGTGTCCGCTCGGGTGGAGGAGCGCCGGCGCCGGACGATGGCAAACGGATGGACGTCCACACTTTAAGCCCAATGTGGACGTCTGATTCTTATCCAGCCTATATATATATATATATATATATATATATATATATATATATCAGGCCTGTACACACCATCACATCTCAAACAAATAAAAAGCTACCCATCAAAGAAGGTTGTTTGAAGAGAGACCAACTCACTTAGATGTGACCACAAAAAGATTGAAAAGGTTTATTCTGCAGTTCTTTCCTTATTTTCTTTTTCTTTGTTAAGAGTATACATCTTCATTATTAAAAAATAAATAAAAATACCTAAATAGCAAGAAAGCAAGAAACATCAAAGAGAACTGCAAATACTAGAGAACTAATATTTCTATGTCTAAGCAAACACATGATCTAGGAAATTGAAGTTTAACTTGAATTAGGCTAAAAATAATAGATAGCCGGAAAAGTGTATGCACTAACCTTGTAAAAGTGACTTGTTTACTCCATCAAAACTCTCAATGTCATCACAAAGCCCTTGAATCTTTTCTTCATGATTGACTCTGACCCATAATGACATCTCATAATATCCTAATCTCGTAAGTGATGAAGGGTTTCCATTCTTGATAACCCCGCAGAGAAAGCAAAAATCTTTTGTCATACCCATGTCAATAAGATATTCAAGAAACGGACCATATGTTTCCTCTTCAAGCGGGAAACCCTGTTCCTTCATTGACTTAAAAATTTTGAAAGCCAGCTGCATATGTTTTTCTGCAGCTACTTCCTCAGTAGCAATCCTAGCCCCCTCTATGCACTTTTTTATCAATGCATTACATTCTTTGATACCAGTTTCTTTCTTTATTTTACTAAACACGAGAAGAGTGACTTCAGTCCCTAGCCTACTGGCACACATATCGAGTAACTTATCAACACCAGTAACCTGCTTGTCGCTCAAACAAAACCTACTCCTCCTTTCACGAGAAACTTCTTTGCGAGTCAACAAGTCGTTTGCAGAATGGGATAAATCTGAAATCCACGATGATAAGTCCAATTCCTTCTCCAGCGGTTGGAGATGAGGAGAAGCATCTCCTGAAACAAACATACAGTAACCCATGACACATATTAATGCACATTACATCAAAATGGTCAAGCTTTTTTACACAAAACAATATCAAAGCCGATACTCCTATGCATTCCAAGCAATCTAAAGCAAATGTAATGAAATCTCTGTTGTCATATTCAAGTAAAATCAACAAAACACTTACTGCACAGTATCGAACTTAGCTGCCCACTCGAATCTTCTGCATTCAAACACGAAATCCACACGAAAAAAAAAATCAACAAACACCACTAAAATTACCAGCCTCAGTGAGTTTTTCATGCTTAACAAGGTTCAAACAATTATCTAGGGTTTCAGTGAGTTAGAGTGAAGAAGATTACCGGAAGCGGAGACGGATTTGAGACCAGCGTCGTCGGCGGGTGAGTATAGAGATTTGGTGGCGGAGGCGGAGAGGGGTTTGTACTTGATTCTGGCGGAGGCAAAGATAGAGCTGAGCTTCTTGGCTTTCATCTCATTCAGGGATTACTCGGTTCAACTTTGAATGATCATCTCTCTCCTTCCTCTCTAACTCTTTTGGCTTCAAGGAATTGAAATTTGAATCCTGCAATTCGGTTTCTCTGTTTCAGTTCCTGTGTTGACTACTCATCTCTCTCTTTTATTTTTATTTCTTGTTTTTTACTGAGTGCACCTCCATTATTTACTGTTTACACCTCCATTATTTACTGTGTGCACCTCCATATTTACTGTGTGCACCTCCATTATTTATTTATTTTTTTGACTATGTCGACTCACATAGGGTGGTTTTACTTAGTAGTTACACCTCTCAATATACTATATACTAGTTTTTGTGATCAGATGTTTATACATTAAGTACAACATTGTTCAAAAGCTGATGCTACTGTTCACCAAAAACCAAAAAGACATTATCTTGACAATTTTGATGGAAAAAAGATATATAACTACACTTATGAAGTATCCTAATCATATGCTAATATGAATGTTTCAATTAATGAGTCCATAAAGCTTACACCTAGTGTATATACTCTTAACCAGGAGACCCTAAACTCCTAAAAAAATTTCTTTTTCTTTGTCAAAAGAAGTTCTATTTCTTTTTCTTTGTTCTAAAATTCCAAGTTGTAGAATGGGCATGCATACAGAACCAAATAGCAAAAAAAGAGACCCAAATCTTTTGCCATCCAAAATAATATAGTTAGTTCCCTGATTCTTAGAACCAAACACTGATTTGGGAAAAAAAAAATACTGAAAAGAAATCGATTATCTTCTAGATCAAAAACAATTCTCAACAATTATCTTCTAAATCAAGATTCAAGAACACAATGAACAACCAGAAAAAGGATTAGGAACATACCTTATTGATAGGAGCATAAATCACTACGCCAATAAGTGCAACAAACGACATTTTTCACACAACGGTACACATTAGCAGAGTTGTATAAATTTTAAAAATGCTTCATACAACGTTCAGAAACATTCATCCGTTGTGTGGATAGTTTGAGATCATTCCAGTTTTTTTTTCTTAAACTAGTACAACACTTTAGACAATATTTTGTTGTCTGAATGAAGATAAAAATGAGGCCCATTTTGCTTCTAAACCCACTCTAGTTTGACATATAACTGGGTGTTGTTACACAACAGTGAAACAAATAAATGTTGTGTGAATGTATACAATTTAAACTATCACACAATACTTTTTATACATCTGTTGTACGATATATCTCTCATGCCAGGTTGCAGACTTCTAGTTTTAAAATTGCTCTTACATCCTCTAAAAACCTAAATTTTTTGTGAAGGATAGCCTTGATGGTTTTGATGTAACAACGGAACACTCAAACCTGTTGTGTGAGAGTATAGTATTTTCAACAATCACATAACGACTTTTCAGTTTTGGTTGTATAATGTATTTTCGTGTCACAATGAAGCCCTTCTCTTAGATTTGACAATACTACTTTAAGTTCTTCATCCCACAACAATCAACTAAGAAATGTTGTGTAAAGGTATATCACACAATTATTTTCAATATTACGTTGTATGTTTCGTAACCTCTAACCCCTAAAATACCTTAAACCCTAAAAAACCCTAATAAATTTCCTATTATAGTGCCACAACGGTTCTTTTTTAATACTGATGTGTGATGTAAAATTAATATTGTTGAATTTATGGTTGACCGAGTTGATCGATACCTAAACGTTTCTGAAAATTTGTGAATTTTGTTTCACTGCTATACTTCACTATCATAATTATATCAAACGGTTGAATTTTCATGATTTTAATCCTAAACATCTATATCACAATCAACCTACTAATGAGATATAACTTGTTTACTATGTGGCACATAATGTGACATAACATGTGTAGTACGTATTATATAAACGTATGTTTATCTAGAGAGATATCATTGAGAAAATGAAATTTTGAAAATCGAACCGTATAGACATGTTTACGATATTGAAACATGATTGTGGTAGAAATGTCATCAATTTTTGGTATTACATGTGTCGATCGACACGGTTAACTCTAATTACACTTAGTTTCACTATGGGGAGCCAAATCATCATGATATAATTGACACCAACTTCTTATATGAGTTCATGCATAATAACCATATGATTGTACTAGTGTCGACAAAATCAAAAAAAAATGTTTAGAGTATTGCATTTCGACGTGTTTTCGTATGACAAGCCTCTCATATTTAGACAACTCTTAATGCTTTTATGCGTTATGTGAGTGAAAACTAGGGTTATTGTAAAGAGTGACTCGTTAGAATGAAAAGTAGCGGGAAATTTCCCGCCCTCACGATTAAGTGAATATCTCTATTTTCTTTCTTCTCAGACAACACAAAATATGCAATTTATGTTGTCTGATTTGTAAAATGGATAGGGAACAAATTAAGGCTGAGATGTAGCAGCGGGAAATCTCCCGCTCTTGCAATTTAAGGATGTCATTTCTTCTCAGACAACAAAATATACAATTTATGTTGTCTGATTTGTAAAATTGATAGGGAAAAAATTAAGGCTGAGATATAGCAGCGGAAAATCTCCTGCTCTTGTAATTTAAGGATATCATTTCCCAGACAACTAAAATTTAGAGTTATGTTGTATGATATGAAAAACACTCATACTCAAAAACCTAAAAGACTTGACACTTATGAGAAGAAAAAAAAGGTATCGCTCACACACGCTTAATTTCACACACACACTCACCGTTCTCACCTATCGCCCTTTCTCTCTTCTCTCTTTCTCTCTCGAACTCAACCTCTCTCACCCTCCTCAATTTCTTCTCAATCACTCGTCTCAATTTCTTTCTCTCTCAAACTCAATCACTCCTCCCTCAATAGAGACTAAGCCACTGTCACTCAATTAGGGTTCGTCGATTTGGGGGTTCATCCATTTGGCTCCTCATTCGATTTCTTCCAATTTGGTTCGAGGTTTGTACTCTTCTCCTTTCTTCGATTAGGTTTCTGGGTTGGTTAGTTAAATTTCTTCCAATTTGGTTCAAGGTTGGAGTCAGTAGAGGAGGCTGGGCTTGGCGCAGCGGAGGAGGGGGTTGGGGGCCGGACCGTTTGGCGTGATTTGTTGTAATGCTCTGTTTCTGTTGTAAGGTCTCTAAAAAGTTCTGATCTTTTGTGGTTATGTGTATCAGGTGTGATGTGTCTCACGTATAAAGAGAATGAGACATGGGTGAGCTTCTGCTTTTCTTAAATAAGAAAGGAATGTAGTTGTAAAATTGGAATGTTTCATTTTTCTTGTTTGGTTTGTTTAATTTGTAAATGCAATAATGTACATGGTACTTTAACTAGGCATTCTTATAAAACACTGTGTTGATCAATGGCTTCATAGGCATTCGTCGAAGAAGCCGGTTCTGATTACAATTTTGGTCTTGATTATTTAGAATCTCCTTTGATGGTCTCTAGTGTTGAGAACTACATTTGTTGATGATGCTAGTTTTGATTCTATTTACTAGGAGCTAATGTTAGCCTTTCTCCTTCAGAATGAGGCAACTAGCACCGAGGGAAAGAAGGATACTTATGAACTGGAGCTAAGGTTCGCAGAAGAGAGAAAGGTTTTCTGTGCTCTATCTTCTTTTACATGGTGATTTGGTTGGTTGGAGCAATTTTAATCTTAAGTTTCATCATTGACCAGCTATGGCAGAGAGAAAAGCATCAGCTTCAACTAAAGAACATTGAACTGGAGAATCACATTGATATGAAAAAAAATGAGCTGGAGAACAGCTGCATGAAACTGCAACACATGGTAATCACACTGTTGCTAATGTTAATATGGATGTGAACTTAGACTCTATTAGGATGTTATAATGATTTTACTACTCACATATACTTCCAGCTTGTATATAGTATTCATTCACACACAATATGAGTTGGAATATAATTTGTGGACTATTGAGCGCCATCACCAGTTCGCTAGGATCCCAAGTTCCAGAGGGAGAAGAGAATGATGACTAAGAGAATAACATAAAGAATTGATAACTGCAATTAAGTTTGCTCTTAACTTTTTGAGAAAATTAAACAAAAACCCAAAAAACCAAACCCCTTTTAAAATAAACTCATGCTCATATTCTATTTTAATTTACACCCAACCCTATTATTGAACTTGCCTTATATGTTTTATTTTTATTTTTGGAATTTGTATCCCTCTTTTTCTTGACTCTTTTGCCCTTCCGTTTTTTTTGTTTTTTCTTGAGAATATTTTTCCCTTCTGATTAAATGAGAAGACATTCCCTAAATGTGGCTCTTGACTTTCTTCTACTTTAAATAGGGTTAGGGTTTAGACTAGACTTTAGGGTTTAAGGTTTAGGGTTTAGGGTTTAGACTAGGGTTTAGGGTTTGTGGAACCGGGTTTAGGGTTTAGGGTTTAGAGATTAGGGTTTAGGGATTAGGGATTAGGGTTTAGACTAGGGTTTAGGGTTTAGGGATTAGGGATTAGGGTTTAGACTAGGGTTTAGGGTTTAGGCTTAGTCTGTGGAACCGGGTTTTCAGCTGCCGGATAATTATGTTTAATGAGTCGGCCAAACAGCTTGTTAATTGCAATGGTTCAGTTGGTGGCATTTCAGCAATTTTCTTCAACAACAAGTTCTATTGTTTAGATAAACAATATTAATATTTTTTCTAAATGAACCTAATTAATAAGTTGAGTGTATTTCAAAAGAGTATAACATGTAGGTGTAATTTAAAATGAGTATATGATTTTAGGTGTAACATCAAATTCCCCTAACTTTTTTCCTTGGCCAGTTATCTGATATTCAATCAAAATATAATGAATCAGAAAATCTTGTTCTAGTAGGATCTAGTTTGAGTTAGTGAAAAGGTACCATGGGGCGGTGGAACGTTAACCTCATTTTCAGGTTCCACCTTTTAGTAATGCTATGCCTTGTTTTCTAGTTAAGTAACATGTTTCTTATCTTTTATTTGTTTAGCTCTTGTTAAGTAATATTTTTCTTATTTTTCTAGTTAAGTAACATTTTTCTTATCTTTTATTTCTAGTTAAGTAATCCAATCTTTGAAATTTGGATGAATAAATTTCTGATATTTCTTAGGCTTTTCTTGTTAATTGCAGAGAGAAAATGAGAAACTTCACTCAGAAATCATGGAACTGAAAGACCGCCTCCAAGCCAAACAGGCAGTAAATGAGGATTTTGAAGCACAGACGAAGATTGAAGCACTTGAACAAACCTTGAAGGAGAAGGATCAGGAGCTTACTAATCTGTCAGAATTTTACAATGCACTGACTTTCAAGGAGAGAAGTAATAATGATGAGCTGCTGGAGGCCCGTAAAGTGTTAATTGATGTATGTATTCCAACAATATCTTCAGTGTAGTTTATATACTATTTTCCTACACTACATATGCATGATTGAAATCAGTATGCCTTAGTTAAGTTACAACATCTCAGTCATATTTGTTGTATCACCATTTTTGATATAAATTGATTTCTTTGGAATTGGAAGAAAGATGAAAGCGTTTAGGATGAAAGATGAAAGCGTTTAGTTTGGGTGGAATGAAATAAAGGGATTTTATTTTGGATTTTTGGGGGAATGTTGTACATTTGTAATGTATATGTTTTAATCTCTGTAGGGACTGAAAGATAAGTCAAAAACTTGTATTGGCGTGAAGACATTGGGTGACCTTGACTTGAAGGCATTTCAAGTTGCAGCAAAGAGAAGATATACTGCAGTACAAGAAGCAGATGAGAGGGCTGTGGAGTTGTGCTCTAAGTGGGAGGGTTATGTTGGGGATTCTAAATGGAACCCATTCAAGGTTATTAGGGATGAGAAAGAAAAAAGAAAGGTACATGCTCCTGTCCTTCAATTTAGCATGTCATACTGGACATTTCTTTTACTATTTCTCATGTTGTACTGGCTTATCACTTTTACCCCATATTTCACCCATTGATTTTTTCTCTTTTGTGCTGGGAACTCTTTTATCTCGATACACTTCTTCATTTCCAGTTTTTACTTTGCTAACCTACTTGATTTGGATGTGAATACAAGAAATTATTGATGAAGATGACAACAAGGTGGTGACAAGCATGCTTTTGGATGTGAATACAGGAAATTAAAAGTATGCTAACTTCATTTATCTTCACATCCAAAAGCTCACTCTTCAGAAACAAAGTATGCTAACTTCATTTATCTTGTAATGATCATGCTTTTGAGTATGCTACCGAAATTTGATTCATTTATCCAATATTTGAATGAGTTTTATTGTTGTACATGTTCTTGTAATATTCTTTTAGTTGAGAGGCTTGATGAGTGAATTTTTTGGTGTCATATCACAGGTTAAGGAGGCTATCAATTATATGAGTATGGATTGTTGGACGGGAAAAGGTGTAGAAGTGAGCTTTCATTTTGCAATTCAAGTTATTTGATGATTAATATAAGTGGATTCATGCAAACTAAATTGTGTATCATGTACAATTTTGTATTTAAGTTTCTTGTATGGATAATAGAGCATGCTTTTAAAGTCCCATTTAAAACAATGGTTTGGATCCTTTCTGTCGGATTTTGATGATTTCAATATGCTTTAGTTGCTATTGTTTATTTGGTAAATTAGTAAGACATACAACACATTAATGGCAATCCAACGTTGTTTGACGAAAATGATATCTATTCACACCATGCCTATTAGCAAAAATCATGTCTACTCTTTAACAATCACACAACCATAAAATCGAGAAAACCTGTTGTATGAATATCACTTCACACAATAGTTTTCATGTCAAAAGATGTTGTGTGATTGTTAACATATATTATCGAGAGCGACCTCGACATATGTCGACATATGTTGATGAGATCTATCGATATTCACACAACAGCTCTTAAAAAGAACAGTTGTGTGAGTTGACAATTACACAAAGGTTTTATTGAAAAAACTGTTGTGTGATTCTCGACAGATATCATCGACAGCTGTTGAGAAGCAGCTCAACATGTGTCGGCATCTGTCGATAATATCTGTCGAGACTCGCACAACAATATTTTATAAAAAACCATTGTGTGATTCTCGGCATATTTCATCGACATATGTCGACAGCTGTCCAGAAGCACCTCGACATGTGTCGGCAACTGTCGATGATATCTGTCGAGACTCACACAATGGTTTTTATTGTAGTGTTGTGTGTCAGTTAGTCAGACAAGCTCTTTTTAGCCGTTGTGTGACATGTTGATCAGACAACGATCAGATTAACAACAGATTTGACCTTTAACAGACGACGTTTTTTCCCCGTCGTGTGATGCATTATCTGGCGTAGTGTAAGATTGCACCGGTGAAATGGTGGGTTGTCCATGGGTCTAGCACACCAAATCTCTAAAGGTTAGCATTAAAGCTACTAGGACAACCTTGTCCATCCTCCTGTTGTGAAAGAAATTGGAGCACCTACAACTTCATACACTCTTTCAGAAGGAATAAAATCACTCCATAAAGAGCCTAAGATTTAGTGTTTATGCATAATAATCTTCGTCATCTTTCTAGAAAAACTCCATAATATAAGGGTGGAAACAAGTGGGATATCGGAGTGGATAACTTTGATTCGATGGATTTGGTTAATGTCGACATGCTTGAGGTGGCCAACCTCTCTCTTGATGAACCAAATTTCGAGGGTGTGATCTTTGATGAAGCAAATGAAGATTGAAGTAGTGGAACTTGGACTTATCGTTGTTTCTTTTGCTTGAACTTGTTATTTATTTTGGTTGAACTTGTTATTTATTTTGGTTGAACTTCTTGTTTAACAATATGTCTTCAATGATAAGTATTTCATGATAAGAGAAACCCTAAACAGAGCAGCAGTGGCCTCCCAACAAAACAAAAACAGACTGGTCTAGCGGCAGCCTCGGTCTTGGCTGGTCTCTTGACCATGCCGATGCTCTTGGCTTGCAGCCGAACGAGATTGCTATTTTGCCCGAGGCTCCTTGAACGGATATGTTTTTGCTTGAGGTTCTGCAGGTGATGGTGACCATGATTGGTAGACGTCTTACAACGAATAGGTCATGTTGCACAGATCCGGTGGAGACGACGGTTGATGTTGCGACGATTGCACAGAGTCAGGGCAAAGCTGGGTGGTTGCTTCGGGGTAGCTGGGTTTTATGTTTTGCTAGGTCAGACAAGAGAAGTTACGCCGCGACGTCGGGTGAGTTTGGTGGTCAGTGGTGGACTAGTGGTGTGGATCAGGAACGATCGATGTTGGGACGGGAGCTCCGACGATACTATACGGTGCAACGGCGTTGGATCAGCAAGTGGGCCTTTCCGAATGGGCCTAAGCTGGACTCTTGTCTGGTGGCTGTTTTGGTTTCTAAGTGGGGCTAGGGTTTTGTTTTAGCCCAATTCAAAATACTTAACTATAGTCTATTTACAGTAAATCCTTATTTATGATATGTGATTTTCCTAAGCAGTAGTACTTCAGTATTTCTTTGATTTTCCTAAGTATTAGCTTCCTTGCCCAAAAGTTAAAATTTAGTTTTATTTAAAATTTAGTTTTATTTAAAATTTGTCTATTTCAGTGTTTGTCATTCATTGATATTAGACTCTCAAATAAAAGAGTATCTTAACGTTAAATGATTAGGTTTATTCTATGTATCATTGTGATCTTGTATCACAAACTTTTTATCTACTTTTTAGTCGGTAGAGTATGATGATCTATTTTGACTTGAGTATTAATATGTCATAGATATTTTTTTAAAATTGTATGACAAATTCTGTTAATTATTTAATTTATTTCTTTACAAGAACAAAACCCGTGACAAAGCACGGGTTACATGCATTTCTTGTTAGCTCCTCAATTGCGACTTTATTAACAATTCGAAATGGTATGTGTACGTATATGTGACGTTTGAGAAAGTTTTGTACCTGCTCAAATGAATAGTGTTTGGCGTAATAGATGCAGGAAAGGATAACTTGTATAGAGGGGAAAGACCCTGATTAGTAGTCAGTATGATTTTGGAAAAGCATGTTTCAGAAGATTCATGTTGTTTATCGACTTGCTCATCATTCATCTTATACATCTACATCTGTATTATAATACGTTTCCGGTATAACTTATAACAATTACATTATACGTATACACACCTCGCATATGGGGTGCGAAATTGTATTAGGTAGCCTGTCACGAACATTGACATATATAGACAATTACATGGACACTCATGCATAAAACCTATATGCATGCAAAGAATCAGAGTACATGCATAGTATATAGGTAAAGAGAACTATATGCAAGAACTAGGGCATTTTGTTATAAGTTGGGGGAGACATGTTGGAAGTAGGAAGTGGGTTAGAAGCGGCGTTATTAGGAACACCCCCTCCTCCTGCCCTGGCCGCTGCATCAGATCCCCCGATTTTCGCCAACTGCTCATTCGCCATGTGTTCTCCGGCTCTAGCAATTTCTCCGGCCTTGGCGACATGATGCGACATTTCTGCTTCCGCCTCTTTTGCCAATCTCACCTCATGAGCGATGTCTGCTCAGGCTTTCGCTATTTCTTTCTCGGCCTATAGATTATTGGAATGACAGCGTTAGACTGTTATATATTATACCAAAACATAAGAAGAGAGCAGGCGATCAGTCATGTATGATCTATGTATGCACATCTGATCGACATCAATGGAGACTTGTCATGGGACAGAAGCTCTACAAAGGTGACTATCCAAATGTGAAAATTATATAGCGCACCCGGCCAATTTCACCGTCCACTCACTGTGCCCGGCCCCACCGGCAGACCCGTACCTGAATAGAGTCCTAATAGTCGATGGACTCAGGGCCTGGAGCCTTAAGGGGCCCAAAATTTTCTTTTCTCTTTGTGTGATCACATTAGTTTAGTTAAAAACAATAAAAAATAATTAAGAGCATTCAATTAGGCTGGTGTTAAATTACAAAAGAGAAAAATAATGATAAAATCTTACCCTTATATTACTATTATTAGTTGCTATTTTAGAAAAAAATGAGGAGTCTAAGTAAGAGATTTGTTGTATTAATAAGATTTTTAATATAAATAGAATTTATAATTTTTTTGTGGTTCGATTTTGAATTTATAGTTTTAGTTTGTGAAAATTTTTGTGTGTTTTTTAAAAAGAGAAAATAAAATTGAATGAATACTATATTTTGAGGGCCCAAATTTGAAAGTTCGACTCAGGTCTAAAAATCTCAGGTTTGGGCCTACCCACCGGGCGATCTCACCGTTAAATTTCCGGATGCGCGGCGCACCCAGGTGCGCCGAATAGGCTCTCATCCAAATGATGTTTGCCCCTTTTGTTTTTTTTCGACGGGATCTAAAACTACATGGTTATATAATTTGATTTTTTATCAATCATGTTTCCAACACAAGTCCCATATACTTGAAACCCAATTTCCCCGTAACAAGCAAGGACATCGATCAGCATTATATCATCCACTTCAAATGATCCATATACGAAATCCTATATTATTATTATTATTATTATTATTATTATTATTATTATTATTATTATTATTTTGTCAAAGGCTACAAGTATAATGATCTATGTAAAAAGTATATATGGTCTTGTACCTTCTCTTCAGCCCTAGCCTCTTCCTTGACCTGCTTCATGGCTCCCATTTCACTGATCTTGTCCTTAATAGCCTGCATTTTTGCCTTCTTTTCTTTTCAACAACCTAAATCAAAGGAGTTGTACAGTATAAAGCTCCAAATGGGGCATTCTCGATTGTGCCATATATATAGATGTAATAGGATCGACATGGTGCAGATGTTAAGTACAAATTTGTGGATGATGTTTGAAGGGACTATCATTAAGCACTCTAAAATTAATCTAAACCCCCCAATGCTAATTCAAGGTCCGGTTTTTAAGCTGAATTCTTATGTATGGTGTGTGATGCAAGTTTCATTACTCAAGAAGGGGAATAGGCTAGGGAACGCCATGCAATACTGAGGCAAATCTCCAATCGTCATGGTCTATTTTAGTATATCTTAGATCATGCCCTGAAATTTTAGACCTTTGAAAAGCACCATTCAACCAAATAGTCCGGTCTATAATTTTTCTAACTCCGATCGTTCAAGGTCTAAAGGATTGAGTTGAAGTGGAAATTGAAAAACATGTGTTGATTGAGTTGAAGTGGGTCAGTTTTTGGTGGTCTAAATGATGGTCTAAATTTAGACCCAGAGGGCAGAGATAGACTTTACCGAGATTGGAGATGGCTTTAGTACAACCATGGTCTGTATTATAGACTTTGAACCTTCAATTGGAGGAGGCCTAAGTACCTAAATAAGGTCATTGAATGGCAATTTGTCGACAGGGGTTGATTGCTTGACTACTCTTTCCCTCTTTGGAATTGAATATACTTCAACTACACCTACGTTTTTCGTTTGAGAATTGTTAGTGACCAAAGCTGATTCCTCAATCATAGGCAAGTGGCAGTATAGACAAAGCCAGCAGCTTCTTGGGCAAAGCTCTGCCCTCGCCTTCACCTCTTTCATCTCATTCACTAGGAGCTCATCTAAATGCTCAAATAACCCATAATCCCTGAAGGCACCCTTAATCCTCTCACACTGAGAGTCAAATAAGGTTCAACTGCCTAAAATCCTAATCTGGCTTCTTGTATCCATCACTACTCAAATTCTTTGCTCTTCCTGCCAACAATGCAATTCAAACAGGTCAAAATGGATCACCATGCCCCTCATGGATCCTACCAGAGGGAAATATTATCTCTGTTTAAGTGAAAAATGAACCGGATATGGGAAACATTGTCAACGTTGGCCACAACAATCTGAAACTAATTCAATAAAGTTACTATGAAGGAAATTGTCAGCAATGCAGATTCTAGTTTAGCACTGCAAGTCTACAACACGTCGAACCAATTTTTTTCGGTTTCCAATAGAATTTTGAGCTTCCAAAAGTTTTAGTTTCATAACAACAAACCAGTTCTTTGGCTACATACATGATACATATTCAAAAGTAAGATTGGAAGTACAATTATTCACAGTATATCTGTCAACTGACCTAAAACATAGTCTAGCTTCCACGGTAAGTTGAGAATGAGAATGGTGACAGCAGTAAAGGAACATGAAAATGTTCCAACTTCTGTGACTCCCTGATTTCAAACACTATGGATACATAAGGAAAGAACCCGCCTGGGCAGTACTTGCCAGTGTTAAAGCTTATCCTGTATATCCCTGGGTTCACCGCATCAACTATGCTCAACAACTGACCACTTCGCCCATCACTATTCGTAGTTGAAGACCCTTGAAATACCCAACCGCCTGTAGTTGACTCGCCAAATACAGGACGAGGTTGATGACCCTTCCACATTTCTAAACATACCTCAATGCCTGCACCCGGAGATCCTCGAGAAATATCCAAGACATGAGTTGTGATGGGTGGACGGGTTCGAGTTGGAGTCTCGGTTTTAACAGCTGAAATGTCAGAAGAAGCACTTAGATGACCTCCAATAATGCTTACACGATCTTCTAGGGTTCAGAAAACAACAAATGCATTAATTTATATAGAAACAAAATGAAAGGAAAGAAAGTGAATGTTCCTCTCTTAAAAAGATACAATACGCAGGACTGCATTAGCATCATCCTGATTATAAACAATTATAAAATAGAGCAACTGGAAATAAAATTACCTTCCACTTTTTTTGCAGCAACTGAGGGATTCACGGTGCCTGTGGAAGGAACCTTTTCTTTAGTTGAGAAAAGTTTCGCAAGACGTAGTTCTGTTATTTTCATCTGCTCCTTTGCTGCAATTTCAAACTCAACAATAGGCCTATTTGGATATCGTTTCTGCAAAGAGGAAAAGTAAACTTAGCGATTTGAGCAACAATTTATGGGACCTAGTAATTCCAAGGGAACTGAAAAATAAACATCAGCATAAATATCACAGGGCTTTCAACTTCATTTGTCAGTTTCCAGGCATAATATCTATTTAATGCAAAACTATCAAAAATAACATGTACAATTCAATTATTGATTATCTTTAACTATTTAAACTTTTGGTAATACACTCTCTATTATGTTCGTCACTGTTCTGATAGAGAACAAAAACAGGCAAGATTCTAAGAATGATGCAGTAGCCACCACTTTGTTAGAAAAGAAATACCCTTGCAAGTCCAAGACTATTTTTGGTCCAAAGCAACGTAAGTCTCCTTGGTAGGCAAAGAGTCCAAATCCGTGATAGATGATGAAAATTGTAATTAGTAAGAGTATTTAAAAGTCAATTCAGGTCTTAGGTTAGTCCAAGAGAGACGTTATTAAAGGAGTCTTTGGTATTCTATGAGTATAAGGCCCACATTAGGCTATCTCTTGTAAGCCTGATCATATTGGAAGTAAGAGATTATTAATGCTCGGTGGCTATGATATCTCCTCTCCTACATTGTTGTCTCTTTGCTCCACCTTTATTCACTATTCCCTAACTTCTGAAGTAATCTACAGCAGCTTTAGACCATCTTTGTCTTCTAAATATACTGTATTTTTAAACATTTATACTGTATTTCTTAAGCTCTAGACCATAACCATACTCACACCCACCCCTGCTCTATCCATCATAATATTCGTATCGCAGGAAAACATCCTACCAGCTCTGAGTAACTCTTCCCCTTGCTGTTACAATGGTTACCAATACGCTTTCAACCAAAGTTATCTGTATCACCAGTGGTTTACGAGAAGAAGAAAGACAATGAAATATACACGTATCAATTCATCATCTTCAGCTATTAGACAAGAAAAACAACCAAGACAGCCAGGTCCAGAGGATTGTTACACAGGAAGTTGCTGATTTCAACGAGGACAGAAATGCCAAAGTGTTCCTGGATTGGCTATATGGCAGGGTGAGTTTCTTTATGTGGCATCACATGGCAGAGGAGTGAAAAGCTGAAAAGGCTTTTGCAGGAAGCTAAACTGAAGTGGACAACTAGGTTTGGTGGAAAAAATAACATCAAACTCACTTTACATTCAATAAAACTTAGGAAGACATGATACTGTAAATGCTGCGTTGTACCAATTAACTACAACCAAAGAGGTTTCTTGTCCCTATGCTCTCTATACCCAAAAAGGACTACAGACGGCTTCAAACCATTTCTGTCTTCTAAACATACTCTCTTAAGCTTTCTAGCTTTCCTACTGCACCACCATAACCGTACTTTAAACGGCTTCTGCCTTCTAAACATTCTCTAATTCTTATGCTTTTAACTTTCCCAGCACACCATATTCATAATAACACCTACCCTTGCTCTGTCCTACATCACTGTACTGAAGTGTATACACAGTCCATTGGCAACAAACTACATGTAAAGCTGTGAATTGAGAGACAAAAACTATAGCAAATCTCTCTGACTTTAAATCAGCCAAAACATGGAAACCAAAAGTCTCTACTACATGCCAATTGATACTGCAATAATTTATTCACTTATTGATAAAGTTGTTTTCAATTAACCATTCCCTACAATCCTGAGTATACCTTGAAATGGAGATCAACTTTAATAGAAAACTACCTTCAGTTCAGCAAGTATCCCATCAGTGCTCTTCCCCGATGCACATATTAGAAATACAAACCCAAACTTTTCCCTGTATCTAGCATTCCATTGAGAGAGTTCCTGTGAAAGCCAGGTAAATTATAGCAAATCAAAACCTTTCAGTCAAATAAATAACGGGAAACATTAAAGTAATTTTCATTTTTAATATTATTAAATTTTA
The DNA here is from genome assembly GCA_034370585.1 of Fragaria x ananassa. Taxonomy (NCBI): domain Eukaryota; kingdom Viridiplantae; phylum Streptophyta; class Magnoliopsida; order Rosales; family Rosaceae; genus Fragaria; species Fragaria x ananassa. Next base: position 7,977,213 of record CP139750.1, on the reverse strand, counting down.
TATGTCTGTATATTCTTTTTTGTTGCTTTGTAACAGTAAGAAGAAAGCGTTAGGATTATACTGACCTGTAAGCTAGAACTAGTAGCAGTTGCAATAGCAGTTGACTGCTCTCCTTTGCTCCATCTACAAAAGTAACACTACACTAATTACTTGAATGCAAACAAATAATAATAAAAGAGAAACAAAAAGTAGAGTGGTTAAAGTAGCATCAAATTCAAAGACAGTAAACAGAAATTCCCCTTATCCTTTACTGGGTATACAGCTACCAAGACTTCAAGGGATCTGAAAACTTCAAGGCCTCTCATCTTGATAATACACCCATCTCAAACATAACTTGGCTTAAGCAATTGAGGACTCAAATTGGCCACAATTTCTTTTAAACATTCAAAAGTAAAGAAAGGATAGCAACAGAACCTTAACTCAAATCTCATCCATTCAAATCCATTCAATTCTTCATGTATGGGAATTCACTGCGTGAGGATCAGAGGCAGAACTACATGGGACCAGGGAGGGCATGTCTCTCCCTTATATGTGTTCTTTAAAACCTATGTTGAACTATTTTTTATCTGTGGGCTGATTATTCTTTTCTAAAGTCAATTTTATCTAGCCAGCGGTGAGTAGAAATAACGCTCAATGTCCTCAACTGTTTGTGCCAATAATAAAGAGATACAGAGGATGCAAGGCTACCCATCAATCGCTTAATAACAAGTGTGAGTGGTTCGTATTATAGATGCAGATAATGATTTCGGAGCGTTCATGTATATCTTATGATTTCCACTAGTGTGTGAAAAGTGCCCTTTGAACTGATAGTTCAAACAAATAAGTAGATATATAAAAAAAAAAAAAAAACTAGAGTAGTTCAAAAGATAAGAACTACTACATATTAAGCAATGATTTCTTATTTAAAACATGAAAAAAAAAAAAGAAGAAGAAGAAGAAGAAGAGGTTTTTATATATAACTAGTCAGCACTGCATAGAACAACTCCACTTATGTATTTCATTTATCCATCTAGGTTTGAACATACGTAGTGAATTCAGAAGGCTTTAAAAGACACATCACAGAGATGGTGGGAGGAGTGTTTGGTGGAAGGACTCAAGTATACATGGATACTAGATGATATCAGACAGACATTAAGACCATGTAAAAAGGAAGACTTTTGATGTAGGCCACCTCGTATCCCTGGCCTAACAGTATTCTAACTACCTGCAGATCCTTTGGAGAGATGAGCATTTGCAGGAAACACACAACCACCCAACAGAGCTGACCAATAGCTTATTCTTTCTCCGACAGCTACTGCACTCCTGCATTTATGTGGTTTCCAAATTCTTCTATTTCTTTCCATCCAAAACACCCATATGATAGCCAACACACTACAACCCCAGTGGACTGACTCTCTCCCCTTTGCCGAAATCAGATTGCTTTTGACAAAAAAGAGAAGTACTTTCAGAATGCATAAAATTATGATCGACTCTAACTCTATGACACACTAGAAGAGAAGCAACAACTTGGCTTCCTCGGTTGAAGCATTCACCCTTCCATACACCACAAACTTGCCTAACACCTTGAACATAGGAGAACCTTAGGTCTCCATATGGAACTAGCAAAACTGGATTAGATTCATCATCATTCAGGAATGTTTTAGAAGAATTACCCAAAAAGGCACCAGAAGACTTCAACTTCCATCTCCTCTCGTAATTTTTTGAAACCACCAACCTCACTCTTTTGGAACAATATTCAAAAAGACTGATTTCATTCCAAGGTTGGTCCCCACTAAAACTAAACTGAAGAAACCGGGAAAATTGGCTCATCCACACACCTACCATAGGCTTCTACTCAATCCTGTGCAGTAGCCATACTTGTTAAACCACCACATTTCCAATGGAATCTCCAAAGCTGTTCTCCCATCAACACAATATCCGCTTCTACCATATTCTCAAGTCCCAAACCTCTAATTACAGCATCACATCTCCAACGGAAATCTCCCAAGTCATTTCCGAACAAAGAGATATCCCTTTATACTGAATTTTCAAATCCCAGATCACTCTTGCTACTAATATTTTAAAACAGCACCAGAAGATTCCAACTTTCATCTCTCATCTCATTCTCAACCCACTAAACTGACTGTTTTCCATACAGTCTTGGAATGAATTGAATATGGTTGCTCCCTACTGTAAATTCTTTCCCCACAACTACCAACTATATGCTAAATACACGGGGAATGTTGGCTCATCCTTACAAAATTGTGCTCCCAAGAGATTCTACTGATAGCATACTTCTTATGACAGAGCCACATCTTCAATTAAAATCTCAAAAGCTGGTTCTCTAACAAAGAAATATCCCTTGCTACTAAATTGTCACTTCTAGTACCTTACAGAATAATAATTTTTTTTAAGAGACTCAGCCAAAGCATCAAATGACGAACTCTCAAAACTCAGACAACAGCAACTCAAATTATCCCCAACTCCAAAGAAACTGAAGCCTATAACAAGACTAAGAATCACCCTCCGTCCTCAGATCCACACACCCTCTTCGGTTTCTTTCCATCCAAGCGACACAAAAAATTTCCATCATAGCACATCCCCAAAACCCTTATTCTTCCTCCCACCAATAAACTCAGATCCTTCACTCAACAAATCCACACAGAAGCACATTACCAGTCTTCTGAGTTGAGTAACTACTATCTAGTTAGTACTGTGACACCACTAATTAAGAAACTATCAAATTTACAATCTACATCCACAAACACACATCAAAACTCAAGTAAAGCACCAACCTCATCAACTTTCAGCAAGCTAGAGCAAACTCACCGACAACACAGACCACACAAAGTCTACCAAAACCCACAACGATTTCAATGAATCAAAACCGAAAAAGCTATCTACTTTATCTCTTTCAGTGGTCCAGGAACACCATAACCAAATAATACATCAACTCTAATGATCATACTCATCTAGATAAAACAACAGAAACAGAATATCACACTAACAATCCAGCCTATAGTAAGAGCCTAAAACAAACTAATAATCTCGATTATTTCAATAATGCATATCAAAATTCTCAATTGCTAGAGCATAATCTAATGAAAAAATCAAGAAAAAAAAATTAACAATTTAAAAAAAGAAAGAGGATGAGAAAACTGAACTGAGCAGAGGTGGGGTGAGAAGAAGAAGGAGGAGAGTGGCCGATCTGAGGATGAGCGGAGAAAGCCTGAAGCCAACCGGTGACGTCGACCTTGTTGAACCAAACCTCTCTGGCAGAAGTCACGGCTTCCTCGAGAGACGAGAAAGGCGAGGCCTTGGCCATCTCTTTCGCGAATTGGGCGCTTCCGCAGCAAACTCTGAACTCCTCCTCCTCGAACTTGAATCCCTCCATATCTGTCTTTCTATGACTAGATCCTCAGTGGAGACTCAGGTATGATCTCTGTGTGGGATCCTATTAGGACAAAGACCCCAACAATCTGGCTTCTAATACTCGTTTGTTATTTTTTTTTTTTTCATCTTATACTTGTGCCAAAAGGTTTCTCATTTTTCTATTGTTGTTTTTTTTTTTTTTTTTTTTTTTTTTTGAAGGAAACCCAGAAATTTCATTAATAAACTCAGGTCATAATGACATTCAAACACCATTACATTAGATAATTAGCTCACTTATTTAAGTGAGTTTAACAGAAGATTAAACTTGAAACAAAACAATATACCAAATAAACATAAAACTAGAGTCAATGCGCTCAATTGTGATACTCTAGTCCTATGAATCCATCTCGCTGCATCCAGCTCGCACAATCTGCCAAGCTATCAATGCACTAACACCTTTTATATTGTATTTTTGCACTTTGGGTCAGGGCTTGGAGGAGTGTTAGGGCAAAACACACTCAGATCATCTGATTTTGTTACCTATGGGCTCTATCTGGATACTTTGTTTAGGGATCCGAGAGGACGTCCCTTCTTCATTTTTGGCTTGATTAACGAAGTCGGCTTCATGATCAGGCTGTAATTAGGGCCTTGAATGAGGCCAAGCATACTTGCAGGGAAGCGAATATTCGCATGAGATTTCTTACCACTTGTTATAGCAACAACAACATTGTCACGGAGCTCTTTAAAGGGAGATCGAGGGCGCTTGACAAATTCTCCAACTTCACAAGTTACAGGCTTCAAATTTTCTTTTCTTGTCATCTTCACATTAGTATTTTACATCCATTCCTTTAACGGAATATTTTCACTTTTGAAAATCTTGAACAACCTGTTAACTAGCTTTGACCTGGGTTGTCATAGTCACTGCCACCGGTGCAGTTGCAACCACAATTGATATATTGGTACTGCCAGCAAGTACCTTATCAGCAGTAGGGACTGCTTCTTTTAGAGCTTCACCAGGGATGACGGGCTTCTCGTTGCTTTCCCTACCAACTTGTTTAATTCTCACCTCCAATTCACCATCTTGTTGTGAACCACTAGAAATCAAACCAAGAGAAGGTTTTTGAGGACTACCGGTTTACATTTCAGACTCGGCTTAGTAAGAGGCTGCAGTGGGTTTGGGGCCATTGTCTCTCCAGATTTTGTCCCTGTGAACTTTAGCAAGCACTGTGAGAAGTTTGGGTTCGCCAAGTTTGCTAGAGACTCAACTTTGTTATCATTTTGTACTATCGCTGGCTTGGTGCTACAAACTCCATCATTATGCACTAATAATTTGCAGGCCGAACACATGGCAACCAAATTCTCATACGTAAAAAAGACATTTTCACTATACCAAGGGCAGGTTTGAGTACCTTCTCAAAGATGAAAGGCTGATCAAGGGGTCTAGAAACCCGGACTCTAACTTCTCCTGTTGAGTTGAGCAGCGACAAATCCACAAAGGGGTTGTCATCAGCAACAATAGCAGCATCCTCAATTATTTTTGAAACCTCCAATTTTGGGGGAATCTTCTCAATTCGGACCCAGAAGAATAGTCGATTCATATCAATTTCATTAAAACCCATCAAATCATCGTATTTCTGCACAATCATAGGCATACAAAGATAGTACCATGGTCCTCCCCATAGCACTCGGTTCCAATCACGCTTGAGATCAAACGAGAAGAGGAACAAACTAGCAGGTCTGGCCTAAACCTTGAATTTCCCGTTTAGCTTTCAAATACGCTTGAAAGTCTGTTGGAGATCTGCTGGATCAACTCGCTTCGGAATCAAAGGCTTGGCAAGAAGATAGTATTGGGTATTGCGGCGTTGTGCCGCTCTAGATTGGCGAGAAACGTCAAGGATATCCTTGCTAGCAAGGGCGAGCGATGCGGCCAAACTCGCCGTGACATCGTCAATGGAATTTGGCATGGTGATTGGGGTTGAGGCAGAAGGACTCGGGGATGGGATGAAAGGAGATTGGGATGAACTCCGATTAGAATCCGTCGGGATTAGAAGAGCGGCGGCGCTCTTTTGGTGTGCAGCAGAGAGTGCTCCGCGCATTAGGGTTTTTCTATTTCTATTGTTGTCTATTGTTCTATTTGTGATTGAATAAAATAATTTTTTTCATAGAAATTTCAAAATCATGGAATTACAATTTTTTAAATTTAAATTCTATTAATTGAGAATTTCATTGTTTGGATTATATGATATAGAGTTTCAACATGACAAGAATTTGTTTTTAGACTAAACTCAGTTAAAAGAATTGACAAATGATGCTTATTTTGTATGGAATTCAAGTTGAGAATTTAAGCTCCCAAATTTCACGATTATTTTCTCGTAAAAATTGATAATTTCACGGGATAAAAATCTAAACCATGGAAAGAGTCTTGAGAAATTAGGAATTCCTTATTTTTGATTAAATTCCTGAGAATTCACCAACATCCAAACACACAATTCTAGACATGTTAAATCAGAACCAAGAAACCAATCGTGATATTGCTCGGATCGACCCGACACTGATCAAGTTGGAATGCAAGGTCCAATTTCGATTGTCCCAAACCATATGAAATCCTGAATGTGTGTAAGTGGGTCGGGGTCGGTATGCTATGAGTCAAATACTCAGATACATATCGAATGACATGTGGACATACGGATACGGTCCCAAGCGAGTGCGATCTCGCCGTCACCAGCTATCACTAAGCTGCATCCAAGATGTGCACCTATAAATAGAGGCCTTACCCTTACCTTCGAGGTAAGTTACTTCTTTTTCCTCTCTCTATTCCTCAAATAATCTGTGATGGCAGACTTGAGCGTCAAAAGGGGAACGACCTGATATATCTCGTCTCCCCTCTAACCATTCGTTCACATCTTACAGAAAAGGAAGTAGATCAAACACTACCAGGACAAGCACTTTAGCCGACGAAAAATTTTCGTCGGCCTGTTATCTTAATTCTTCGGCTAAGATCTTAGCCGATGAACCTTCGTCGGCTATAGTGTCGTCAGGAAAGGGTCGTCGGTGACGACTTTAGCTGACGAAATTTTTTTTTCATTGGCTATAGTCCCACAGTTAGCCGACGAAAAACATGTCTGACTTTAGCCGACGAACCAATTTAGTATATTTCGTCGGCTAAAGTGCGTAATAAATAATTAAAAAATAACTATAGCCGACGAAATTTAGTATATTTCGTCGGCTAAACCTTGTAAAAAAATTTAAAAAAATAACTATAGCCGACGAAATATAAAATATTTCGTCGGCTAAACCTTATAAAAAATTAAAAAATAACTATAGCCGACGAATATAGTGTTTAAATATCGTCGGCTAAAGTTGCTGGGTTTTGAAAAAAAACTGCAGAAACTTTCGGCCACCTCCAATAACAACCAAAATTTGACAGAATCTTTCGGCCACCTTCTAAACTCGTCGGCTAAACTTTATAAATTCGTCGGGTAAACCTTTGAAATTCGTCGGCTAAATCTTTGAAATTCTTCGGCTAAAAATATTTTTATACATTTGGCATGTTGTGATTGTGATGATCAAACTTGAGAAACAGAAATCCAACCGTCAGATCTGACCATCATGATAAAATACATGTATGAGAAAAAATTCAACTTGATCTGAAAAGAATAAGGGCTCGATCCGAACGGTCAATCTCGTAAGTCAAACCCCTAAACGCACGGAAAATGTCGTTCAACCGTCTAAATTACGTAATTTGGCCGGACCTCCAACTGAAAATAGTTTTAAACCGATGACACGAAACAAGTCGTATAAAAATTTTACGTAAAATAACCACCAAATATAGGGCTACTCATAGGGGGAAAAAATAAAAAATTGCATTGACCGCAACTATCGGCACCGAATATTTACCGGAATAGTGTGATTTTTCAATCGTGGATGTATTTCAACATTCTCGTCATATCTTATTTCATGACTTTTTGGCGTTTGAAGGTTTTACGTATAGTTTGTTTTTGAAACAGAACATTTACATAACACTTGGTAAAGAAGTTATACAACATTAGTATACATGTTGTGATTGTGATGATCAAACTTGAGAAACAGAAATCCGACCGTTAGATCTGACCATCATGATAAAATACATGTATGGGAAAAAATTCAACTTGATCCGAAAAGAATAATGGCTCGATCCGGACGGTCAATCTCGTAAGTCAAACCCCTAAACGCACGGAAAAGGTCGTTCGACCGTCTAAATTACGTATTTTGGCCGGACCTCCAACTGAAAATAGTTTTAAACCGATGACACGCAACAAGTCGTATAAAAATTTTAAGCAAAATAACCACCGAATATAGGGCTATAGTAGGTAATAGAAAAATTTTAGGGTTTAGCCGACGAATACCCTAACGTATTCGTCGGCTATAGTATGTAATTAAAAAATTAAAAAATAACTATAGCCGACAAAATATTAGGTTATTCATCGGCAAAAACCATCTTAGCCGACGAATTATAGTGTATTTCGTCGGCTAAAGGAAAAAAATACATTAAAAAACAGATGATATTAGTAAACCATACTAACTTCCTGTCATCCATACTAAAAATGACTATAGCCAACGAAAATATAATTTAGCCGACGAAGGAAAATTTCGTCGGCTAAAGTCTATTTAACCGACGAAAAATTGATTCGTCGACCTGGTTTTTTTTTTCCGTCTGCTAAAGTCTTTCTTCTTGTAGTGAAATAGTTCTCCCCCAATGGATTGTTCCATACTTAGCCACTTTCTATTACCCTATATTTCACTCTATAACATTTAGCATTGTCTGGCGGTCTCGAACGCCTCTCACACATTCAAATCGTTTAAATCCCACACATTATACATAGCCACATTTTTTTCTCTACCAGCGTTCGCAACGAACACCATGTCATGAACGACTCCCGTTCGTCGTCAACAACACATTATCAACATCGACTATACCCGGTTTCCACCTCAGCTGGAAGACCTTGGTCCCTCACCTCCCCCCACTTGATCGCGAACCATCATTGGCACAATTGAGGGTGGTGCTCCCACTCGTGCCTCTTCCTCTAGAGGATACAACTAGCGAACGGTTGGCAACATCCAAGTCGATCGCCCAACGAAAGCTCAACAATAAGGTAACCCGCTACCTTTTATGGGAAGGACGACCGCGGCGTCCATGTATTCGATGACGAAATTCTTGGTCTTTGCCTTCATCGATAGCTTTTTCGTTAGCAAAGTCTTAAATCTTATTCATCGATCACGAGCCAAAGACATCACACATCCGCTTGGCTTAGAGAAAATGGAGATGTGAATGGGTGATGGCAATTGCTCTAAGGCAATCTATTCCAACTTGCGTGCGTATTATAACAGCTTTCAACGAGCGCTAAGCGCCCTTGGGCCGTACACATGGACGCACAGACACGGTCCTAGTTGAATGTGATCCAACTGTCATCAAATTAACTAAATTCGAGGTGCACACCTATAAATAGAGGCCTTGGCCTCTACCCCCGAGTTAACTAAATTTAGTCACTCTCTCCATTCCTCAAACTATCTGTGATGGCTGACTTAAGTGTTGGAGGGAGACCGACTGAATCTTGTAAGGAAGGAAGGAAGCAGAGCAAATAGTTTGCTCCGTGGATAGTTCATCCTACGTGGATAGTAGGCCTGGCAACGGGCCAAGTTTGTGCGGTCACGAGACGGATTCTTAGCGGGCTAGGCTCTTTACGAGTTAAACTTGTTAAAACCCGTTAGCTAATAGGTCAAACCGGGCCGAGACCGACAGGTTTACGGGTTTCCGTTGAAACCCGCTAAGCCCGTGAATATTTTTTTTTTCTAAACCGCTTAAACCTGTGAAGATTTTTTTTAAAAATGAGATAAAAAAATTTACACCCCAAAGTTTATCAATCAAATTGCTCATACCCTGCAACACCATAACATCAATTCTCTCAAACAAAATACCAGCTTCTTCAAAATGAAAATACACAAGTATGAACAAAAATTCAAACCCTTAAGAGATAAAATGATAATTCAACAAATATTCATTAAACAAAATACATAATTCAAAATTTTCTTCTTAAAAGAAGTTTTCTTGTTCCTCCAAAGCATCATGACGGTCAAACAATGTCATATGGAAAATATCCTCAGTAAGATCATCCATGCTAACACTCTCTTTCTCTAAGAGAATAAAAAAGTTCTTATTACTATTATGATGAAACAAAACTAAATTGATATTTATGAAACAAATCTAATTTGATATTTATTTTATCTTTCTTGCCGAAAATCCAATCACGAGTACACAACAAAACTTAAACAGTATCAGGCAATAACAAACTCCGATACTGGTCCAAAACTCGACCGCCAATGCTCAAAGCCGACTCCGATGCAATAGTAGAGATAGGGATCGTCAGCACATCACGAGCCATATGGAAAATGATAGGATATCGATGTTGCTCCATCTTCCACCAAGTAAATATATCCAACTCCATCGATCTATCCAGCCTTGCTTCGTCCAAATATTTGCTCAATTCACTCCTCAAGCTTGAACTAGGACCACTTCTATAACGAACATAAAAATTCTGCAAATATAGAAATAGCTTAAGAGTATGCAAACAAGTACACAACAACATACTACAAGAAAAATATATAACACTTTTATTTACCTCCAATATACTATGCTTGCCTTGTGCTTGAGACGAGCTCTGATGAGTCGGATAGCTTGAACTATGGAGATTAAAGCTCTCCACATAAGCACCATATAGCGATGACAATGTGTCACTAAAATCCTTCAACTGTGAAGAATCCCGACCATAAAGTATGTCATAAGCCCACTCCACAAACTCCATCTTAAACCGTGAATCCAACATAACTGCAATCCCCAAGATAGTGCAATAACCTGACCAATACTTCTTGAACTTCAAATTCATCTCCTCCCCCGTTCGTTTTATAAAGGAATCATCATCTTTCATGGCTTGCTCTATACTGTGCTGAATAATAAACACATTTGGGAAGAACAAGTTTGATGTAGGATATTTTGTTCCAGAAAAAAACTCTGTTACATCAAAACTCACCTAGGAACTTGTTTATCGTCTCCATCTTATCCCACTCTTCAGCTTTAGGACACAACTTGAAGTTAGTGTCACTCACCCCCAAGTTCTCCAAAGCATGTTGGTAGAAGAGTGCATTGTCAAACATTAAATAAGTTGAATTCCGTCTTGTAGGCATACATCCTGCCTCAATCCTTTTCTACTACCACCCAATCCAACTTCTGAAACACATGCCAAAAATTTATCTCTTCTTGCTTTTGAACCCTTTATATACTTGATACATTCTCGTATCTTTGCAAGAGATGGATCAATCTCTTTTAGTCCATCTTGAACTATCAAGTTGAAGGTGGTACGTCAATTTTACAATCAGACAACATAGATCAAATAACATAAGTCGTTTTTACTGTCGTTTGATAAATTTTAACGACAGATATTTAAATATTTGTCGTCCGAATGTAGCAAAGGCGTAACAATTAGATTTCGCCTGTTGTTGAGATGCCAGATGACCGTCGTCTGAAAAACCAGATCATTTTTTGACACTTAAACCAACTCTCACATCCCAACTCTCATTCTATCTCCCCGATTCATATCACTCACAATAACTCTCTTGCTCATTCTCTCCACTCATGTATCCTCACACCTTCATTCTTGCCCAAATCCCGTCTCTCTCCATCTCCATCTCCGATCTCTCTTCGGCAGACACAACATATCTCTCCCTCTGACGCGTTTGTGGGCATCGGTCTTTCCAAACTAGCCAACCCTAATGTTTCACGACTGTTGGTAAGCCCTTCGATTCACTATTATTCGATTTACGGTTCTTACTGGAGTCGTTTTGGGTTTTGAGGTTCATCTGAAATTCAATTTGGGGGTTTCGAAAATTTCCTTTCAATTTCGAATTAGGTTTGCTGGGGCTCGTTCGAATTGGGGATTCTGAAACAAACATAGGTTCGATCGAATTTAGTTTTATTACTAAATGCAATTATGATTTGCTCTAATCGAACAATTTTTTGTTTGTTTTAGGGTTTCATAATGGTGATTAGGTCAAGGGATATGCTGGGTTGATTCCAAAATTTAACTGGTACATTGTTTTCTTTGATCCATGTCCATGAATAATGTATTCCTGTTTATAGTGTTTGGTCATTTTTTCTGGATTTCAATTTGGTGGTTTGGTCATTTTCATTTGAAATTCGATTTGGGTTGGCTAATTTTTAATGGAATTGGGTGTGGGGTTTATTGGACTTGGGTGTGTATGACTTGCAGAAATTTTGAAGTTAGCATCTCAGAAGACATCGAGCCATTGCGGGTTTCAGTTTCATGTTTTTAAACATGCATTGATAGTTGCAGTTGTGTTCTAAATGCGGAATTGGTGAAGTTGATGATTACCCTGGTAGTAGTAATGTCTGTTTAAATTCAGGGATTGGGTGACTTTGATTGGGGAATTTATATTGAATGAACACCAGTTATGTGTATTCCCATATCAGTTCTCCGAATGAACAAGATTCTTGAACAATAAGGGTCTAGTTGTAGCTAAACTCCGAAGCAGCTAAAAGAATGGAATTATGGGATTCTTTTGATATGAATTTGGTGTTAAAAATTTGATATCTTTTTAGTTGCTCTGTATCTTTTCTTGTTGTTGATGTAGCTGTTGCTTTGGTTCATGAGTGATTATGAATTGATGATGATGGTTGCTGCAAAGAGGCATGGAAGAAAAATTTGAAAATAGATATTGCTCTCATTCTTTTTCTTTTTTTTCCTTTGCTCTTTTGATAAATGTTTTTCTATGCTCTCATTTGATTTTCTTTTTTGACAACAAAACCATTATATAGAAACCAAAACATCTGTGGCTGGTTTGGTCAGTTTTGGTTTTGGGACCATTTATGCTGCAACTAGAGGTCAGTCCATTACGTACATATAATGTCTAAGTTTGCAATGTGGTATTTTACATTATATGAAGGGAAAAGGCAAAAGCTACATTCTATCTTGTTTGTTTTCTTCTGCTGCGATTAATTAGCTTATGAAAATCTGGCTTGTGAATGGGCGAAAGACAGTATCAGGAGCAATGATATTGCTCCTTGGTACACCACTAGAACCTCACTTGTGGAACATGTAAAATACTCGTACCCTTTCTACATTATCATCAGTTAAAAGCTTTGCATGTGTGAAATAGTATAATCTAGTGGAGATTAATGTCTGTTTTTTTTGGAGTTTACTTAGGATATTCAGAAAAATTATGCAGCAGACCTGCAACTTTGAAAATTCATAACTAATTGTAGAAAACTTATTTTGAAGAGATTCCAGTTCTGAAATGATCATTAACATGTCTAATCTAACTTTCATGAAGACACAAAGTTGGAACAACCATCCAGTTTGTACAGTTTTTAGAAAGAAGGTAACTGGTACAAAATGCAGATCCTAGACTTTGAAAAATCATAACTTAATCTAGAAAAATCATTTTCAAGTGATTCAAATTCTGGAATGAACCTTAAGATGTCTACTACAATTCTTATGAAGAAACCAACTTCAAATTCCAAATGAAATTGTACTGTTTTCAGAAGAAAGCTAACTGATGCAGAATTTCAGAATTCCAAATATTAAAGCTGAAAAATAATGAACCAATTTTAAGAACTTGGAACCAATTAAAGGGCATAAACAATTCAATAAAGATGTCATAGATTTCAGACTTTTCAGTATATACATGGTTTTCTTTTATGGATGAGAAGATTGCATATATGGATTCTTTGATGGAGTTTGCATTCATTGATATGTTAATATCATTGCATTTGCTAGATGTATCTCATATCATTGATATTTTATACTAAAAGTGAGCAAAGATTTGTGTTACCCTTCTTTACTCTTTAGAAATTTGAAATTTTTAACTTCCACAAAGTAGCATGTATACCTGCATATTATGTAATTTTCTAATACTAGGGAGCAATAATGTTGTGCAATTCTAAGGTCTATGAGTGTATCTGGTAGTTATTGCTCTATGCAAATTTGTCAATGTATCTATGAGTGTATCCCTGCACAAATATGCATTTGTCCCTGCATATTCTGGTAGTTATTGGTATGTGCAATACTTAAATTATTCAGGGTAAGAATGATCAATGCCTTTGTGATCTGTGAATATACTTTCCTAGTAGCATGTTATGATCATGTGTTTACTGTTATAAACTAAGATTCATATTTTATCTTATTAGGAGAAGATGAAGGGCATGTCAGCAGATGAGCTCATGACCATATCAGCAAGGACAACAGGTTTGTCAATGGCAGAGAGTTTACACTTGTTTTAATTTTGTTGAACTGTTGGAGACGGAGTCTTAGTCAAATGAATGTGTTGTTCTTTCTCGTGTTTCTTAGTCAAATGGATGGTAAGCATTTGTCCATACAATTACAACCATGGGATACTATAGCATTTTGATCCTCAATTTAGATCAGTACCTTTTATGATCATTTGGCTATGATCCTAGTAAGAGTTGGACAATGATTTTATAATTTTTTATTATTGTCTGCATATATGCACTGTCCAAATGCTATTATTTCATGAACTTGGTCTCATTCATTATTTTTATTTTTTTGGATCTTCAGGATTACTCAAAGCACCTCAAGTATAGGAAGTAATTGCAATTTGCAAGAGATTTTCATGATAATGAATAAAAATTAAGGCATATTTTGATGCAAGTATAGACTTTTCAGAGTTTAGACATATGTTTATGTCTTTATGATCTATATCATGTCGATTTTTAGTTCTTTGAATTACATAGCATACATTTAATTGTATCTTGAATTTTGATTGACAGATCTTGTGCTTGCATTCTGGAATCCATCTAACTGACCAACGTGGGTGCTACTTGAGTTTTACTTGGGTGTTCAAACCTGCCTCAAGTCTTCAGTCGCTGGATATATCCCAGGGCATGATGAACCTCTAGGTATATTAATAAAGCTATAGTTATATCACTTATATGCATCTTTCCGAACAAGATTCATTTCATGGGGTATAAAACCTTACCCGGATTTATGTACTAGCTCATATTGTTATATGAAATAGAACTAGCTCGAATAGTTATATGCAACAAGTTGACTAGAGTAGTCATTTCCCTAAACAGTAAAAATGATTTCAACATCATGTTATAAAGTATTGGTTGATCATAAATTTCCTTGAACATCAGGTGGTGGTTTGATATTCATATGATTGTGTTGATTTCAATTTTTCAACATCCAGAATAGTGAGAATAGACATCTGCTTTTCTAAAGCAGTTAACACTGTCATTACCCCATTTGAAGCCAACAATTTAACTGTTCCAAATTAAATCCCTTAATTCGAACTTGTAACAATTGCATGCCTGATAATCAGTTAATTAAGGTGTTGGATAATGATCTTTCAATTCTATTTGGTTTTTGTGTTCTTTAAGTAAAACTTGCTGAAGTTCTGTATCTTCAATTTGGCAGGAGACGCTTAACTTAAATGGTGGATATTGAGTTAGGGTATAAAGGAGGAGCTATCAAAGTACACCACTGCAGTTAGGAGAACTTTTTGCTGAGTACACCACCAATATTTGGTTTGATGTCTTTTTTTCTGTAGTTATTAGGTTATATATGGAATGACCATTGTATTGTAGATGTAATAGTAACTTATTGATGTTATAGCTTATAGGTCTCTTTATAACTCTTTGTAAACTTTGTTGGTTTTTGGCAATGAGAATGGCTTTGAGATTTCTAAATTATGTTGTGCAGATGCAGACTTTTGGTATAGGTCGCTTGATTATATTTTCGGTCATAAAACATTCAAATGACAGACATAAATAACTTATTACACATTAAAATGACATATAATTGTCTTATGGTATTGATACAGACGATAAATAAGTAAACACATTTGTTGTCTGTACCATAAAATCACATAAAACTAAGCATTCATACGACGAAACTGTGACGACCGACCTGATCTCAAACGAGAAACAAATGAGGTTATAAACTATTTCAACGACAGATAAACGTAGTAGTACTGATGTAAAGACGACGGATAAGTTAAGAAAAGAAATGAAAAAAACATTCAGACGTCAAACAAGTGACGTTAGAATTTGTTTGAGACGAGAGACAGATGAAATCATTTGCAGCTTCAGTGTCATTTCAACGACAATTGACTATCGTGTTACGAACTTGGATTCATACATACGACATTTAGTCTGTTGTATAACCTTAATCAGACGACATATATCGCCTGTCGACTGAGAGCTTATCAGATAACAGCTTGATAGAGGACACGCAAAAAAGTAATCAGACGACGGGTATTGCCCGTCTTATGAAGACAAAATTGGCGTAGTAGTGTGCACAACATCTAACATGAAAGAATCTACCATCCATTAACAGCAAACCTCTAAAATTCAATTTATCTTCAATTTATCAACAAAAGAATCCATGGTTGATGCATTATCTAAAGTAATTGAAAACAACTTGTTTTCAATTCCCCACTCTCCTATCAAGGTAAAGACCTTATCATCAAATGCAACACCATTATGAGGAGGAGGCATATAACAAAAACTTATTATCTTTTTCTGTAATATCTATTCTGAATCAACAAAATGTGTTGTAATAGTCAAGTATCCATCAGTGGCTACAGATTGCCACAAATCAACAGCCAAACTTATTCTACCCTTAACTGAACTCAACAAAGTCTGAAGCTTCACATTTTCACTCTCAAACATATCTAAGACACGATCCTTAACAATATTTCTACAAGGGAGCCTAAGTGAAAAACGAATATAAGAAAACATGGTTCTAATCCCTTCATACTCAACAAAGGCAAAAGGTAGATCATGTCTAACTATTGTCTCAATCACTAACTCAACAAATCTTGCATGACTAAACGTACCAGAGCGTGTGGCAGACCGTGGTGAGACTACTGTAGTGTCACTAGATGAGCATTAACTTTGGTGCCGCAATAAGTTGCTTGTTCCTAATGACGAACCACATTTGAGTACGACTCCACACTTCTGCATTTGGCGCATTGTACTAAATCAGGACCTCGAGGAAGCTCCTCAAATGATCTCCAACATGCAGACGTCTTCCTTCTCTTATTAATTGTCACACCTCCCGCCTGACTTCTGATAGGTAAAGAACTCCGTCTACATTTTCTTCTTCACCCAAAAATAAGCCCTGAGACTCATCATGCAAACTCATCTGCAAAAACAAATATATAGACCAACAAAATAAGCAAATAAAGATTGGAAGTGGATATGCATGTATACAATAATGTCAACAACAAATCAGTTGCAAACCAAGACATCAAAGCTGAGCTTAACAGAAAGATGGTCTGGAGGATGCAAAAGTGTAGTGCAGTATATAGCATCTTTCTGCTGATGTAAAAAAAAACTTTGGTAAAAAAAAAACTTGTTTCTTAGATTAATGCTGACATAATATCTTGACTAGCTAGTCTAGCTTTGTGATTACTTCAACGTCAGCAACTAAGCAAGACGAAGAATTAGGCAAATCTTGATTTATCAGCTTTGTGATTACTTCACCCACATAATGTAAATACCAACATGACATTCACACATCAAAAAAAAAAAAAACATGACATTCACACATCAGCCTTCTAGATGGCTAGTTGCCAAATTTCACTAATTAAGTCGATTGGTTTAATATTTTCAATCGACTCCTGTGTGATTGATAAAAATTATGATTACCACCAAGCTAGTTATTGCAAATCTAACTAACAGCGCGCTGCTTTGACATAGAAGGCAATGCAGTATCAAAACTAAAAGAGATCATTTTCTCTTGTTTCATAAACCCAATTTCATATACCACACTCCCTCTTCCCAAAGACCATAGCATTTACAACTTGGCTCATCTATGATGATGCTCTACAGAACCGGGCAAGTACACTGCCCTCATCAAGAAAACAACAACACAAACCAGATACTGAGACATATATATATATATATATATATATATATATATATATTCTATTGAGGGATCCCTATTTTTGACCACTTTCTAGGGATAGGACATTGCACCACTTTCCAATTGAATTTTTACATCTTCACCGTTCATATCTTAGGTCTATATGAGTAGATCACCTCTACAAAATTTCATATGATTTGGTGATCGTTAAGGCTTTCAAAAGTTTGATTTAGTTTTAATGATCTTGAACGGTCCAGCTTATGTCAAACTAAAACCGTTGAAGGTCATTAAAACTAAATTGAACTTTTGAAAGTCTTAACGATCACCAAATCATATGAAATTTTGTAGAGGTGATCTACTCATATAGACCTACGATATGAACGGTGGAGATGTAAAATTATAATCGGGAAGTTGGTGTAATGTCATATCCTTATAAATGGCTTAAAATAGGGATCCCTCATTAGAAGGGCCATATATATATACATATATATATATATACATGAGGATCCAAAACAAAGCATGCATGATCATTGGAATCAAAAGTTTCAACTTTAATCTCGTACTCATCTACTGAGACTTATCAAGGTTGAAGTGTTGAATCTAGTTTCTTCGATCTCAAAGACTTTCGAGTAGGAGATCGATCAGTTTCTGATTGTGAGGAAGAGAACCCATTCTTATCTCTTGTTTTTCGATAGAAAGTTAGAAATACGAAACTGAGTCGAATACCAACACGGCAAACACAAACCCATTCTAACCTAACCTCTTCCTTTAGTTTTGTTCTTTTATGAATTATTTTTTTTTCTTAACGGGTCTCAACGGGTTTCAACAGATTCAGCACGCAAGACCCGTACATTAACTAACGGGTTTCTGACGTGCGGGTTTTTTTCAGCCCGTTTCGTCAACGAGCGGGTTTTTAACCGGTTTTAGCAGACGGATTTCGAACAGATTTACAGCCCGCGGGCCAAATTGCCAGGCCTAGTGGATAGTAATCTCCCAGCGTATAGTTCCATACCTACTCCATAACACTAGCTAAATTTAGCTACAAGTTTTAGCGAAAACTAAATTTGACTCTTATTTACCTCGGTAAAACACTAAAATTAGCTAAATTTTTGACAAGTGCCAAAGGTATATATATATATATATATTATATCCTCTGCCTCTCTCTCTCTCTACCAAAATGAGTAGCAGAGACTGCAACTGACGGCGCTCTCATCTCTGCGTTCAGCAATTCAGTCCAATCAGTTTCGGTCCATCCCAGTACAGACATGGCTTCTCTCAACTCAAGCCCACGCGACGACGATTCGGTCTGAATCTGCCGAGTATTTAGAGTTACATAATTGTGTGAATTTCCTGCTTTTGTGTTTTTTTTTTTTTTTTGATATGAAACTCAAATCCCTATTATTATGATCCTTTTGGTGTTTCACTGCTTGGAATTCCACATTTTCGATAACTTAATCCGGCTATATTAGATTAAATTAGATTTGATTAGCAATTTCTCGTATTGTGTTTTGTTTACTGAAGATTGTAGTTTGTTGTTGCTATCTGATAGGTGGTTTTGGTGCAAGAGGATTTCTGTGCCAGGATTTTGACACTGAACAGGACTCGGCAATTGAATGCCCTTAACTTTGAAATGGTATTTGCCCTGTAACTCCCAGTGCTTTACTGCCTTGCTTTCTCGAATCAATTTCTGTGTTACATAAGATTACAATGCTCCTATGTTCGTATGCTTTTTAGCTTTTTATGTTTTATTGTTTTATTACTTATCTTCACCTTATAACTTTTTTTAACTGTATCTGTTAGCTTATAAGAACATAAAGGACATTTGTCATTAAAAGATGAGCATGAAGTTTAAATACGAATGTATGAAATTCTTTCAAAAGCCACTACCAACAGAACGGTCAAGCCATTTGCTCCCATGTGATCTGGGGTACCTAATGAAGCTATTTGCTAAAGCTTCCTGCCTCATACAGATCATAGGGTTCAGCAGGAGGCCCCACCATCAATACCCTTCAGCAAAGCGGGTTTTGGAGGATTTCTGGGATATAAGAGCTATATATCATCAACTGTCAGTAATCTTTATTTGCAGTGGTCTCTGTAGCGTAGATACATTTTGGTAGCGAGTCTAGGCTTAGAAGTGCACCATGTGAAGTGAGAAAGAAAGGGAGATCTGCTGCTCAACTTAACAATTTAAAGTGATTTTACAGAAAACGTGTGCCTTTGAAGCCATACTTTGAGTTTACTTTCACCAGTTTAGTTGGTAGGTTATCCCACTCCAATGATGTAATAATTACAGAACAGTTGGACTTTTGAGGATTAAGTGAATACATTCCTTTGCTTTATCAGTAGGGTTTATTTGTGCACCTGTTATGTGCTGTTGAAGAGTTTCTAATATGTAAAGATTTTACTGATTGTGTTTCAGGCAAATGGTCTATTCATATAAGAAAAGTGAACCCTGAAGAAATTAGATAGAAATAATGCTGAGATGAAATGATACTTTTTAAAGCCTGATCTATCTCGAGTCTTTTATTGTATTGTATGTTTTTTCTTTTGCATAATTTTATAGTCAAGCTAAGATGCCTTTTGGAGAAGGAAAAGTTATTTGTGTGTGGTAATGCTGTGCTGGAACATTGGTTATTTGTTTGGAGACAATAATTTAGTTGCTATTTCTTCCTTGTTTCTTTTTGTTGTCCTGTAGATTTCTCGACTCTTGGAATTTTTCTTTGCATATGAGGAGGATGCTAATGTCCAGTTGGTGATTCTCAAGGTACTTTTCTTCCATGAGTTCGGTCCAGAACTTCAGATTAAAATAAACTGTATGAAAGAGATACAAAGAAGTTTGTTAGAATTCATTTCTATTCTGTGACACTAGACATATTAGTTGATATTTTCGTTGGGGTATTTGATGGCTTTCATCATTCTTTTTGAAAACCTGTTTTTTTGTGCTCAGACCTGTAAGATAGGGTACAGGAGAAAGCCTATCCTTTTATTTTTCGTCTTAGGTTACTGTGTATTTTTAGGGACTATTTGTCTATTCCATCTCTTTTATCATGACAAATCTGTTAACTGTTGTGAAGTAAGGCTTCTATAATGGTTTCTTCTTTTCTGGTTGCGAGTCTTTGCTTTTCATTCTCACCTTTAGCCCCAGGATTACTTATCCACTCCTTTTGTTGCTTCTCTCTCTCTCTCTCTCTATCTCCCCCCCCCTTCTGTTTTTTCCTTTCAAAGAGATAAAATATAAAAGATCATTATTTCTTATTATGTATAATTTTGTTTTAAATCTTCGCTTGGTTACCTCTGAACACATACATTTGCAATACCAAACCATTATTGCAACCCTATTCCTTTTTTTTTTTCACTTAACTGAACAATCCTCCATCATGTATGTTATTCCTCAATGAAATAGATACAGATATCTAACAGTATTACCCTATGCGAGCCCTTGCCTGGGTTGAGTTAACATGGCTAACTTGAGTTCAAAGTTCAAGGTTGGGTTTTCATCAGAATGTAACCATTTTTTCTGGAAACTTGCAACATTTTTCTTTTTGAGGTTGGTGCCTTTCATATTTGTTCAAACTTGGGTCCGTGAGGTTGGTTACTTACATATAGTATTCCTGAAGTCTCTGTGTCACCTCCCAAGCTTGATGGAGCTTGGACATTGTATCCACTAATGTTAAATGGGGTTGCTTTGGGTCAGTCCATAGTTGTGAATAAAGTTTTACGCTACTCCGTGAAATCATAAAGCACAATGTTAGTCAGTATTGATGCAGTAATTATCAGTCTTTGGTAGTTGTTTGTTTTGTTTTAATGTCTGAACTAAATGTGTTTAGAGAGTCTAGGAGGTATTGTCTGCTAGCTATCTAGGCATTTTGTGATCTGGGAATTAGGAGTATTATTAATGTTGGTGGAGTCTCTAGAAGGGTCTAGGGAATGTATGGAGGTTTTTAAAAAGAGGTTTACCCCATACCTGTAAAACTCAGTTCTGAAGCATATTTTATCAAAGTATTCCCATATTGAAATACTTGAAGGCTTTCCCTTGATTCCCCTTAGAAATCTAAGCTCCAATGGTGTTTGGAGTAGTTATACCCTACTTGATTTACATCAAGTATGCCAAGATGCTTTTAGTTGTACTAAACCATGTTTTAATTGGGCGTATATTATATTCTGGAAGATGCAGATGTTGTGTTATCATCAACTCTATGTTTTGCATGAGTTGATTATTGAATGTGCATAATCCTGTATGCCATCTGTTTTTATGTTTCTAGGGAAAAGGAAGGGCATTTTGTGCTGGTGGTGATGTAGCGGCTGTGGTTCGTGATATTAATGAAGGCAGGATTTCTTTATCACCTCTGGTTTTTCTTTCTTGAAAACTAATGAATGTATTGAGTGCTTACTTATCTGATACTAGTGAGTTGTCGCCTTTGTGTTACATAGGAAATTGGAGATCAGGTGCACATTTTTTCTGAAAGGAGTTTACCTTAAACTACTTAATGGCAACATACAGTAAACCACAGGTGACATAGTTCACTAAATTAGTGTAGTTTTATAATATTTTACTATGATCTCTGGTATCACAGTTATACTTGCTGTTGGCACGAATTTTCATTGAAGGTTTCACTTCTGAATGGAATTGTCATGGGAGGTGGTGCTGGTGCTTCCGTCCATGGTAGATTCCGTGTTGCAACTGAGAATACGGTAGGTTTATCACTGAACTTCCTATTTGATGTTTCAAAGTTTTACTAGTTATTCTTTGGTGCTATTGTGGGATGCAATTCAGGATTTACACCTAGAAATATATTTAGATTGTTTACTGTATGTCTCGAAGGAATTAGAATTTCGAGTCTTTCTGGCTTTCTAGTTGCTGGATCTATTCCCTTGTATTTCTTATTTTTGTTTTTGCAGGTTTTTGCAATGCCAGAAACAGCTCTGGGACTTTTTCCGGATGTAGGTGCCTCTTATTATTTGTCCAGGCTTCCTGGATTCTTTGGTAATGCTTGGTATATCTTTGGTTTACATATGTGCTTTCAAAGAAATCAGTTTCTTGGTTTAGATTGGGGAGCTGTTGTTGTTTCGTTTCTAATAGTTTTTGGTTGGTCTCTGTTTGTCTGTTTTCTCGGGTTTCTTGGTTTTATTATAGTTTCTTATAGTTCCACTGTGAATATCCAACTGTAGTGGATTCCTTATCTACTCTGTACTTCTTTTTTCTCTCACCGTATTTTGATTAAGTGAATTTATTATCAAATACAGTCATTTGACAGAAAGTTACTACCAATTACTACTGCTTAGTATCTCATGTTAGACGCCAATTTTATTCACTTAATAACGCAGCATTTGTGTTATCTGTAGTGGCTGCTATGATGTCGTATTCATTCCCTTTTGCAATACACTGCAGGAGAATATGTTGGTCTTACAGGTGCCAGATTGGATGGTGCTGAAATGCTCGCTTGTGGTCTAGCCACTCACTTTGTTCCTTCAACTGCAAGCCACCAACTATTATTATTGGGTTTTATCTATACCAATGATGCAGCAGGGTAACCTAATTTTGTAAGGACTAATGCTGGTTGACTACTCAATATTGTAACAAGTATCAGCAGGGATTTGCTTCCTTCTGAGATTAATGCATTTTGTAGTTCTTTTTGTATTTAAAGTTGCAGAATTACACTACGAGTCAAGACTTGGCTGTTTCTAAAGAGAGTATTAGTTTATTTTCTTATGCTTGCTTTAGATTTATATCAATATGTGATACTTCAAGAGTTAGAATATATAGGCAGTCAGATTTAGAATATAAGAACACATAATCATAGAAATGACAATTTGTGATATTCATCTATAATTTCAACACTGATGTACAAAATGTAGATGACTGACTTGTCCATCTACAACTCCACATGTAGAAGGAGGTCCTATGAGGTTCGAAGTAGATGAAAGTTAAGCTACATTCATATATAGTATCCCCATATGTCTGCCCTAAATCTTTTCATGCAAGATTTTTCCTAAAATGTTACTCACTGTAACCTGACAATCATTCATATATTAATGTCATCATGAACTTTCATTTAACTATCTGAATAACTGATTGATATCCCATCAGAGATCTGAATCTACTTAGTTGTGTTCAGTAATCTTTTGTGTTTGATTGATTAACAGAGTCTGCCTTTGCTAGAAGCAGCGCTATGCAAAGTAGGTTCAAGTGAGTTTGCAACTATTCAAGCTATTTTGGATCAATACTCGCAGCATCCAGCTCTAAAAGAGAAAAGTGCTTATCACTGGTTAGTTTTTCTTTTTCAATCACTTCTTTTGGGATTTGTTTTTATACTGATCGGTCTCAATTGCACTGGTGGCTCAAAACTTTTATTAAAGTTGCTGTTCAGCACAACTTCTATTTTGCACATAGTATAATTGCCAATTGACACACGTTTGTATGGCCATTTTAACGGCTGTAGCATTGGGCACTGCTTTGTTTCTAAAAATCACTGTATGCTTAACATAAAATTTGAAGCAAATTTCTAATTTGCTACGAGTCCTGAAATTGATAGCTTGTCGTGTACATTAAAGATAGTAACTACATCTAATTGCTGTAGTTTCAAGTTCAATAAATCCATTGCATATTCATGAAATAAGGAGTCTTTTAGTTCAGTCAGGTAGTTGTGTAATGATAAAATGACTATTTACTCTTAGAAAATGAAGTTGTGAATCTACTTGTTTTTGTTAATTCTTCAAATTTTTGTTACCGGATGGATATTATTGACAAGTGCTTTTCTCGAAGAACAGTTGAAGGAATTTTATCTGCCCTTGTAAGTAGATTTTTGAATTTAAAATACTGAGTGTTAGTTTGATATTTTGTGGTTCTGTATCTCTTGTAACTTTATTACTTCTTTGTCTTTTTTACTTGAGTATTTTTCTTTCTAGTATTTTCTACTTTATCATAGATAAAATGTTGACAATCTGCTTTGATGATATCATACTTGCTATTAAGGAGGAGGAGGCTGCAAAGAGGGCAGATGGTTGGTTATCAACAACAATTCAATCTCTTAAAAAGGCATCACCAATGAGTTTGAAGATTTCTTTGAGATCAGTATGTTTCAAGCTAGCTCTTTGTTTACAATTGATTTGTTCATCATCAAATTTTTTTGATGAGTTAGTGATTAAAGCATCTATTAGACAACTGTTATTCCTAAAATTTCAAACGTTTATTGGTGGCCTAAAAGACATGATACGACATCTTCTGCCAAAGATGGGGAATGTTTTTGATTTGATTTTCATTCATAGCAGAAGAGATAGATTACATGGTTAAGCACAACGCATTTGGTATTGGGTTGCATAAATTCCTTCTGAATATGAGCGACTGCTGCATGGCATTGTAGTAATTGTTTAACAAAAGTATTTCATGACTCATCTTCTGGTAGTAAAATTGTAGATGGTCAAGTTTTTGTACAGACTGATAATATTTCAAACAAGGATGCAAAATAATTGAAAACTGTATATGTCTACATTGGGGATCCACCCTGGTCCAATCTCTTAAAGGGTCTACATTAACATCTGAAACACTTCATAAAAAAATAGTTTATATAAAAAAGTAAGTATATCTATCTCTTCTTCTGATGTGGGAAATGAGTTACCTCATTCCACATTGCCTCCAACTAATAGTAGTTTAACTTCCATTGGTTATATGAGCACTATACCTTGCAAAGCTCTAATACCATGTTTGACAACTATATGAGCAGCAAAAACTTGTAATAAAAAATTAGCCAATATTGTAAATCTTGATAACACCATCATATAATTGTTGACACGGCAGGTATTAAGAAGCTTTCATGAATCTTTCAGAATTTGGCTTGACATTAATAGTTTTATTGCAATTTTAGATTAGGGAAGGAAGGCTTCAGGGAGTGGGTCAATGCCTTGTTCGTGAATATAGAATGGTTTCTCATGTTTTGCGAGGAGAAGTCAGCAAGGATTTCAGAGAGGTTCAACTTTTACCAACACGCACACACACACAAACATACATGTATATATATGTTATATATTTTGTTTCCTGAATTATTATATTCCTTTGTGTGACTTGGACCTTGCTTCTAAGTGCAGGGTTGCAGAGCTATATTGTTGGACAAGGATAGAAACCCAAAGGTAGGGATGACTTACCCACCTGTGATCCCTTAAATTGCACAGTTTATGGATTCTTAGTGAAGTATTTGTGTATGGGTGCACAAAACCCTGTACATATATACATGCATGTATGCATTATTCATATGATTAGCAGATTCTCTTAGTAGAAAGATACCTCTTTACTATATGTGTGTGCATGTATACATACATCGCTCTTTGAAATATATAAAATAGTTTTTACATATTCTACAATGTGGGCATTAATTTCTGTTTGGTTTCCTCCTTTTTGGTCTTTGTTTTAGTGGGAGCCTTCTAAATTGGAGCTCATCAATGATAATATGGTTGATCAGTATTTCTCTAAGTTGGATGATGAAGAATGGGAAGAGTTAAAGCTCCCTGCAAGATCCAACTTGCCTGTAACTGCCATTGCGAAGCTTTGAGTATTTGGGTGTTTTCAGACACTACAAAAATATAACTTGTGCAGGCTATGAGTTTCAGTTCTCGTCTCAGCAGGCACGTATACAAACACCACTTTAATTTATGTTACTAAATACCAATATCATGTCTCAGCCATGTACTAAATGGTTCTTTCATCTGCATCATTGCATTTTCTGTTCCATGGCCGCTAGTCTAGGTGAAAATAAATACAAGCTTCAGTTGAATTGTAAGCATAGGAAGTCACATTTGCATACTGTATCACAGTTGACGATCTTAATGTTCCCTTTTTCTGTATAAATACAAAAGTTTTTGTCCTAGAGGTTTCCAAATAAAGGAGCAGGGGGACTTGGTACTTATTGGTAGCATGAAAGTTAATGACAGAAACCTATAGTTGAAATTTATATTTTGTCAAGAATATAAGGTGACCAGAGTTACTATTATTGAGTTGTTGACCTACTGATTTATTAAGGCCGGTGGTGTTGCTTAGGGGATTATTTGTGCCAGTGATTACACGGTAAGAGAATGATTGGCCAATTGGGTATGAAATATGGGAAGGTCTGGATGTGATTGCTTCCATAATGCGTTGTATTTGATGGAAGACTTATGTCTGCAAGAAAGGTATTAGAACTTGAAACTTCATTGACATTCTGGAACTGCGAATAGGCCGATGGCTAATAAATTTTGATGCCCTTTGTCAACTTTGTGGAGAGAAATCGAACGTGAAAGCTCGTTTAACCTCGTTCAACTTTGTACAATTAGACCAATAACAAATTGGTATATGACGGTTTCATTACATGAATGTTTCAATCCTTTTCCCCCCATTTAATTTGGACACTTCTTCTGCGGAACAACTACCAACCTCTTTGGAGTTTGGATAGAGAACAGCAGTTTGCAGTAGTGCTCATTTGCTGTGTCTAACTAATACTAAAGTAGCCGCAGTAGCTGCTTGTCTTTGATGGCCGTTTCAATTAGAATCTTCTTTTACATCTTGACCTGATTGCTGTTTTTTTTTGTTTTTGTTTTTTGTTTTTTAATTTGTTTTCATTGAAGATTTCTCTTGTCAAATATAGGAAAAGACATAGAAAGCTAGGTTATATATATAGAGGGCCCTTCTACTAAGAGATCATTTTTTTTGATATATATGAGGGATGGGGGATTATTTCAACTTTTAGATCACAAAATCACATCTCTACCGTTCAATATGTAGTTTTATATGAGTAGATCACTTCTACAAATTTTCAGAAATGATCCCTTTTTTAACATATATGAGGGATAGAGGATTACACCAACTTTTAGATCACAAAATCATATCTCTACCGTTTAATATGTAGTTCTATATGAGTAGATCCCTTTTGTAAATTTTTAGAAATTTTAGTAATCGTTAAGGCATGCAAACCTACGATTTATAATTATAAGCTTAAACGGTTCATGTTTGACAGATTTGATTTGTTCATTGATTTAATCTTGTTTGACACCTTAACGATCACCAAATTGGCTAAAAATTCACAAAATCACATCTCCACCGTTCAGTTTGTTGGTTCTTATATATAGATCAATTTTGTAAATTTTATGCTAGTTTGTTGGTTCTCTTGATCTGTGTTCTTCTGGGGTCTTTTGCGTTTTGTCGTCTTTTTTTATCACACTGATCGATTTTGATTTTCAAATTTCATATTTTAGGTTTTAGATTTTGATTTTTTTCTCTTTTTTATTTTAATTTGATTTGATTTGTTATAAAATAAGTAATGCCACGTCAATTGCCACGTTAGTTTTTATAGGTTGACATCATATCTACAATTGATCTAGTCAATCGATTTTTTTTTTAAAATCTAATAGTAAAAAAAACAGTGTTAAAATTAATGTCAAACGTAATGTCTCAGGAACCGGACCCATAAATAAATTCTACAACTATTGACTAATTTTATAGATGGAAGTGTACCGCGACGAAGAACATCAATGCTGAAATTGAAAGAACGTGCTCTCATGCTTCTACGAGTTTAACTTCCCTGTATTCTTTTACGTGTATCCGTTATATGAATGTGCAACCTATACAATTGATCTTCAGAAAGAAAGAAACTATATAGTTGATCTACTTGCAGAAAAAGGTGAAATTAGATCGAACAAATAAATCTCGTAATCAAGCTGGTAGGTTATTTGGTCAGAGCTGCAAGAGCAACTAAATTATATATGGCATTCACATATAGTAATAAGAACGTCTAACAATACTTTTGAAATCTACAAAGAAAACGCATGCTTGCTAGCTAGCTAGTTCCAATATCTTCTGAACCATAAACCATAAACCACCATAACCGATCATTGAACAAGTAGGAGAAATGCCGGCCCTTAGTGTCATCAATTTTCATGTACGTGATTTTCATAATTCACATTAAGACCCATAATGTCATACCTACACAGTAGTTGGCTACTTAATTTATAGTTTTGTACCCATCCTTCGAGGGTTTAAGGGCATGATATATTTCAAGTGAGCAAACCTAAAAACAACACCTGGTCCAATTCACATAGTTAGCCAATCAACATACAATTCGAACATAAACCTCTTCGATCATGTTTCCATTTCTTATTGCACATTGCAAAGTTAAGTTGTTTTTACATATTTAAACTATATATATATTTTTTGTGATGACGTCAGCACTGTTCAAAGAGTAGTGTTCCCGCGAGTAGTGTTAGGCCTGGGTGTTGGCCTGCATCTCTAGAATCTTCTCTCTCTCTCTCTCGCCAAGACTTCTATGATCTCTCGCTCGGACCCAAAGCCCATTCCATCCTCGTTAACCTCGAAGACAGACTTCAGTACCATCTCAAATATTTTATTTTCCTTCTTCTGTCAATTGATTGCTGCTTCTGCTCCGTCGACTTCACCAACCCAGTCACAATCGATTGTCTATCAGTGGAGATCGTCGAGAGTTGTGGTAAGTTGTAATTTTTGCTTTCCGCTTCAGCATATGAACGAAAAATATGAATGTAGAGGATAAGATTCATAGAGCATAGATGAATCGATCCGTTTGATGTCCAACAGAGCATAAACGAGCATATGATTCATAGAGCATAGATTCATACTCAGATTATTGTTGTCATAAGATAATTAGATTCGTTGTTTATTTGCGAGTTTGATGGTAGTTTTTATTTTATTTTTGCTGTTCCTGCTCGAAAACAAACAACTTGGTTATGCGCTCTCTATAGATTTCTTCAATTTTTGAACAATCTGAGGTTCATAGGTATGTGCTACTTCTTCTGCATTCGATAAGCTTATTCATTTAGGTAGAAATTGTTTGTATTAGCTGATCTCATATTTTGTGGTTTTTAATTGACATAAACTTCGAGGTCTGATAATCATTGTTTTTAATTTGGGTGTTGCTTAGTTTAATCTGGTGGAAGCTTCTTCGTTCGTTCAGTTCCAGGCCAGTAGCCTCAAAAGCCTCCTCCATTGCCTGCTTTTCAACTAAAGTTTGTTTTTCTATTTTCTTTCATGTGTATACCAATGTTTTCAAAGGCGACGCCGAGGCGTCGCCGATGCGCGCTTCAGTGCGGGGCGGGGGTGAAAAGCCTCGCCGGATCAAACGCCGACGCGCTGCTGGAAAGGCGACGCCCGGGGCTGCGGAGGCGGTTGCAGAAAACGAAGCGGGGCGCGCTGGAGGAAGAAGACGAAGACTTCTGTTTTTTTTTTTTGGTTCCCGTCAAAACGACGCCGTTTTGGTCTTCTCTTTTAAGCCACGACGTCGTTTGGTCGTGTTCTGTCCTTCTTTAAGCCAATTTGGGATCCATTTGACCTAGTAATCGATTTGGTCTTGTTCTGTCTTTCCTCTCAGCCTCTCTCACTCTCTCTGCTGCTTGCGCTATCACGTTCCCGCAGCTCAGCCTCTCTCACTCTCTCAGCCGCTTGTCAACAAACTCAGTCTCTCACTCTCTCTACCCGATCTGGTCTCTATCAGCAGGTTAGTTATCTTGTTAGTTTTTCTTAGTCTTGTGTAAATGGTTATGTTAATTTGCTAGGTTTTTGTTGTTTGTGTGTGATTGTGTTGGTAATTATATTAGTGATGAGTGGGAAAGGGGAAGATGGAAGAGATAAGGCCTGGAAGTATACAAAGAAAACGGATGGGGAGAAATATTTTAGATGTGTTTTTTGTAATCAAGTATGTAGTGGCACTATCTCTAGGCTTAAGCATCATTTAGCAGGCATTTCGGGTGGCATGAAAGCTTGTAATAAAGTCCCTAAAGATGTAAAGAAAGAATTTCAAGTAGCTCTTAAGGATGCTAAAGATGATAAAAATAAGAGAACTATTATTTTGCGTGAGATAGGTGCAGGTATTGGTAGTGAGAGTAATGTTGTTGAACACCAACTAAGTTCAGAATGTGGGAGTACCGCTGCCCAACCAAAAGTTATAGGACCGATTGATAAATATGTGGCTTCGGAGCCTAAGCAAACTGTATTGAATGAGGCTTACAGAAAAGAGTTAAGGAAAGATGTTTGTCGGATGGTTGGCCGTTTTATGTTTTCTAGAGTGCTTCCTTTCAATACGGTTAATGATCCATTTTGGTTAGCTATGGTAGAGGGCATTGCTAAGTATGGTGTAGGATTTAAGCCTCCTTCTATGCATGAATTAAGAACTTGGATTCTTAGGGAAGAAGTTGAAGACATTGATAGGTATTTGTTAGAGCATAAGCAAGCTTGGGAGAAATATGGATGTTCCATTATGTCGAATGGTTGGACCGATGGAAAGGGTAGGGTGCTTCTTAATTTTCTTGTGAATAGTCCGGCTGGTACTTTCTTTTTGAAGTCCATTGATGCATCCGGTAGTGTGAAAAATGGATCTTTGATGTTAAAATATTTGGATGATGTGGTGAGAGAAGTTGGGGAAGAGAATGTGATTCAAGTAGTCACCGATAATGCATCCAATTATAAGAATACGGGACTTAGGCTTATGCAAAGACGAGAAAGGTTGTGGTGGACGCCATGTGCAGCGCATTGTATTGATCTTATGCTTGAAGATATTAGCAAAATGGCGATCTTTGAGAAATCAATTAAAAGTGCTAAGCAAGTGGTTAAGTTTCTCTATGGTCACACATGGGTCCTTTCTTTGATGAGGGAATTCACAAGCAACAAGGAGATAATCCGACCAGCTGTGACTCGCTTTGCAACTGCCTTTCTCACTCTTCAAAGCATCTATAAGCAGAAGCAGCCTCTTCAAATGATGTTTAATAGCAAGCAGTGGGCTGAAGGCCCTTTTGTTAAAAGCCATGAAGCAATACAGGTTCGTGCCATTGTTCTTTTTGAGAAGAACTTTTGGAGTGATGTTGCTTTTTGTGTGAAGGGTGTGTTGCCATTAGTGTGTGTCTTGAGGGAGGTTGATTCCGAAGTAAGGCCTGCTATGGGGTACATATATGAATTGATGGATGCTGCCAAAGAGAAGATTGCATATAGTTTGAAGAAGAACCTAAGACACTATCAACCAATTTGGAATAAAATTGATGCAAGGTGGACTCCTCAACTCCATCAGCCTTTACATGCTGCCGGTTACTACCTAAACCCTCAATTGCATTATGAGGAAAACTTCTCTACTGTTATGGAAGTGAAGAGGGGATTGTATGAATGTATGGATCGGATGATGTCTTTTGATGATCGCTTGAAAGCTGATCTCCAATTGGAGATGTTTGACAAATGCCTTGGAGAGTTTGGAACTCCGATTGCCATACACTCTAGAAAGATAAGAAATCCAGGTAATGCGTCGTATGTTATTTTTATAATACAAATGTCTATACTTGAGTCTTTGTAGATGATAATAATGCTGTTTTTATTTTTTGCAGCAAGTTGGTGGGAGCGTTTTGGAGGGGAAACACCTGAGTTGATGAAGTTTGCAGTCCGTGTCCTTAGCTTGACTTGTAGTGCATCTGGATGTGAGAGGAATTGGAGCACCTTTGAGTCGGTAAGGTCATGTGTTTGATTGTTATCAACTATATAATAAGTTGCATACGTCTAAGTTTATTCTTATGTTGGTTTCAGATTCACACAAAGAAAAGGAATAGGCTTGAACACAAAAGATTAAATGCATTGGTTTATGTGAAGTACAACTCTTTATTAAGGGAGAGAAACATTAGAAGAAGATCAAAGAAGCTTGATCCTATATTAGTGGAGGAAATTGATTCCGATGATGAATGGATTTCAGAGGTGGAAGATCCAATTCTCCCAGGTGATCTTTCTTGGCTTGAAGAGGATGTATTTGAGGTGGATGCTATAAGGAATGTGCCAATTGATTGTTATGAACACAATCTTTCAACTCGAGTTCCTATTTCTGTGGAGCCATTAGATGAGCCGGTCATGGATGATGAGCTTGTGTTGGATGAAGATATGGGACTTGATGAGCCTCCTTACCCACCTTCCACTAATAAAAGTAACAAAAGAAAGAGTGATGAAGGCCCAAGTAAGTAGTTTCTTACTAATCTACATGTTATTTAGTTGTTTAGAATAATATATGTATCCTTCCATTTTTAATTCCAAGCTTTCTCTTTAGGTAAAGGAAGAAACAAACAGAAAATGAAAAAAATTGCTGCATTACTTAGAGATGATGAAGATGAGATAGAAGACCTTACTTTGCCTCCTCATACTAATGCATTCAACATCGATGATTGTGATGATATTCCTGTGGGTGTGACTGGATTTGAGTATGATGATGATGATTGAAGTGTAGTTCTCTTTGCATTGATGTAGTTTGAGTCTATGTTTGAACTCTTTTGTGTCATTGACATCTTATTTGGAACCTATAAAGAACTAAACAATGAGTTTTATGCTATTTTGAAGTATGTTATCTATAAGAATCTATTTTTATTAATGTAATATATATATTTAATATTTGTTGGAAAGGCGATCGTTTTTTCGCCTTGAGGCTTCGCCTTAGCGAGGCGACCCCTAGTCGCCTTCGCCTTCGCTTTCGCATTTGAAAACATTGGTGTATACTGTGCTTCGTAAGTGTCTTGGACAAGTGATCTGCTTAATCATATGAAAGATTATATAGTTTGCATGATCAAGTTGTTGAAGACAAGTACGTGAAAGATGCAAGGCCATTTCTCCTTCTTGAAGTCTTTTACGTTTGACATATTTAGGAAATTTTAAAGTTATTTCTATATCAAGAAATTTTGAAGTTATTTCTATACGCTCATCGCCGATTCCTAGTATATATATATAGAGCTTGAAAACCAGTTAAACAATGTAACAAGAGTTCAGTAGCCATCCAACCATCCTTTGAAGAACACATATATATGGAGCTAGCCAGCCTGGGGAAACAAATACTGAACACAACAAAAGAGTACTATTGAGTAGTGTTCTGTATGGAGGAGGAAAAAAAATCTAAAATGACAAGTTAGAATATATAAGAGTTTAATCCGCCATTAGGAGGAGGATCCATCTAGAAATTTGCTTGGTAAAATAAGGTTGGAACCACATGCTTACATGTGATCAACACAATCAAAACATAATTAAATCATAAGGAAATGGTAGAATGTTCCCAACACCAGTTACCAGTTCAAACTCGTCCAGAAAATTGTCTACTGCTTGCTGTATTTGAAAATTTAGTACAAAAATTTGAATAAAAAAAGAAAAAGGAAAAAAAAACCTAAACTTAGCAAACTTCATTCACACATCCTAAGTATCCCTTCAAATCACAAGGATAGCAAGGGTACCGTTTCCATGAATTTCCATGCATCATGAAGATCTTCACAACTTTATCTTTCGTCGAAGACCTTCCCTCCATATGCAACAGTGCAAGGAACTTCTTCACCGATCCATAGATCAACATTTCCTCCAACACTTTCTCAGTTGAGTGAAAATTACAAACCAACCACATGATCTTCACCCCAATCTTGGTAGCAACATTGGAAACGTGCATCATCTTCTTCGAAATCACGACAATGCCCATGCCATGTTCCACCAGGGCCAGCCTCCCCTCAGCACATTCACACAGTAACTTGATCACTTGCAACATTTTCTCACATCTGGATCTGCTGGACTCTGGCAGTAGCTCTATTAGGACACAAACTGCACCTGCTTCAATTGCCTTCAACTTGTTTTTCTTTGATGCTCTCAGGATTTCTATCAGCACCTCCAAGGCACATGAGCTCGCTTTGCTACATATTTCGTCTGAAACTAGCTCCAACAAGGATTTGAAGAAATCCATACCTTGATCTTGTATCACAAAGTTCCAGTCGTAATTGGTTTTTGCCATCTTCTTGAATATGGTAATGGTGTGAAGGCGTGCTTCAGCGCTTCCCCGCTGAAGCATGATCGCCATTGATCTGGTGGAGTCTTGTTTTGACAACAGCTTAAAAGAGTCACCTTCTTCCTCTGAGATGGGAAGTTGGTGAAGAATACAAAGAGCTTCCTCGCAGGCCCGAAAGGTTACGAAGTCCGAGTTCTCTGTGAGGATTTGGTCCAGTATTTGAACAAGAACTTCCACTCCTTTACAACTAATGAAGTCATTTCTCGTCTCCTCACCCATGTCAATAATGGAACGAAGTTTCTTTAAGGAACTGACCTTGAATGGGGAAGACATGATCGTGCTGAGAAGTGCTTCAATCTCCTCATGTTTATCGGAAGGCGAATTCGATAACTCAGATGATTTCGAGTCCCCTTGGTTTTGCCATGCAAGAATGAGCCTCTTGAGGGTGTGATTTGGTATGGTGTCGAAATTTTCGATTCTTTGCATAGTGGCCGGGCATGTTTTCTTCTTGTATGTGAAGAACCATTTCTCGATGTTGACACGTTCGTATGTGACGCCGGTGGAGATGGTAACAGGGTCCTTCATGAGCTCCATGGAAATAGGGCATCTGAAATGGTATGGAGGAAAATCCATGGCCATGGATTTGGGAACTGAGAAAGTGAAAAACTAGCTAGGGATGAGGATTTGATTGTGAGGTT
The DNA here is from genome assembly GCA_034370585.1 of Fragaria x ananassa. NCBI lineage: Eukaryota > Viridiplantae > Streptophyta > Magnoliopsida > Rosales > Rosaceae > Fragaria > Fragaria x ananassa. The sequence goes on along the minus strand of CP139750.1, from coordinate 7,942,461 downwards.
AACATCAAGATATCCAAGACTATATACCATCAAACCAAAATTATAAAAAGAAAGAGGCAGGAGGGTGTGGAAAGTCTAAAAAAGGGAAAAAATCAAAGTCAAATAATATGGATGCAATCTAATCTGGTATAGCTGTTAAACATGAACCTACAAGAAACCCCAGCAGGAACCTTTCTTTGTTTTCATTTTACTTGTATTTTCAATTTTTTTAAAGTCTACTGCTCTTGCTAGTGGCTACCATGCATATATAGTCTAATATAGTTGAGTTGTATTTCAATTTGACCACAAATGTCTGTGTCTTTTTTTTTTTTTTTTTTCTTTTCGAAAATTATGAAAAATCTGCAGGCTAGGCTGGAAGAACAATTGATTTAATTTCCTGGTAAACTATGGCAAGTAACAGCTTGAGCATGAGTTACTGAAGCGTTACATGCATCTTTAATTTCTCTTGGGAATCATTGAAATTAAAACAAAAGGAAACGTTTGCTGTTGTTTTGAATAGATGGAAACAAATGAATTCAAAATTGTCAAGTTATTTTATACCAAGTATGTAAATATTGACCGCAGCATCATATAGTGTGAGTTAGTTCCATTTTGTCCTTTTGTAATTGAACCAAGTCACAAGAATTTGGTGTTTCACAGATATGGCATTCAGAGATTTGATGAGTGCATTGGTTGCAGAAGTTATGTTTTAGGTTAGAAGCTATGTACACTATGGAACCAATCCATTGACAGCATCTATGTCAATGCTGATAGCATAAAATTGGCCATTCTTGGTAGTTGAATAATGTCTATAATTTAGTAGTCCTTAATTTCAATGGTTGTGTCATCGATCACTATGATAGTTAATTAGGTAATACCGTAATAGGTAGCCAAAACTTACTCCATTTGATCGTTTAAATAAACAAAACGTTGTAACTTACATCTTGTCTCATGTTATCCAATCTATTATTATTTATATATATTTTTGAATTTCTTTTATCTATTTTCGACTTTCTGTATGTTTACTAAATGAATGGATTCTGATATAAAATTAGCACTTCTAAACTTATAACCCGTTTCATGACATATCTATATTCTGTCACAAATACCATATGTTCAATAATTTAATTCATTCACGCCTTTTATATATATGTACTTTTTATTATATATACTTATAACCCGTTTCATGACGTATCTATTTTCGAGTTTCTGTTTACTAATTAAATGATGAATTCATATATAAAATTAACACATCTAATAAACTTATAACTCGTTTCATCATGACATATATATATACATTTTGACGCAAATACTATTTGTTCAATTCATTCACGTATATATATACAGTGATTGTTATTCTCTTTCTGTACTCAACATATGGGTCGAATGTGGATTTAAATAAATTATGGGGTAAAAGACTGAAAATTCCAAGACTAAACTTGAAAGATAATATTAAGAAAACAAAATCAACAAAATTAGCCAATGGTTTGGATGAGTTGACTTTGTGATGGTGTTTGATCGAGCACTACATATCACATCTCAGCTGCGTAAGACATGCATGGCTACCCTAGCCTGCTCTTGGAATCATTATCTTTTTCATTTTATAAGCTCCTCAACGAACAAATTGGAGATTTATTCAACTATATATGCATGAATATATATATATATATATATATTATTGGATATATATATTTCAGTTCGTACTTAGAAAACACACTGGGCGAGGACTGCGAGGCACAACCATGTTAGATCGTTAATATTCAATAAACAGCTAGCTACTGTTGAGCTGCCTTGCTGACCCTCTACTCCTTTTCCAGGTGAAAAATTCGGTTTCTAAAATAATTGTAAGAATTAAGTTAGGGGTGATCGATCGTGATAGTTTGATCAGTTGACTGAATGATATATAAAATTTAGGGTTTGATGATGATCATGGTGGTTTGACAAGACAGACGGTTCGAACAGTTTAATAGAAAAGTGATGATGGTCTAGCTAGTTTATAAATTGCTTGGATCATTCAAATGGTTTACTCGTTATACTATGGAGTGCTACGATGAACTAATACTAGTCTAATGCCTTTTGAATATTTATTTTGATGATAAGATGACGATGAGTAAAATTACATAGGATCGCTTTAACTGCTGATTACAACAAGTAATAAATCGGATAATATTTTTTGTTTATGATTAGAGACGTGAGATCTTGTATTGATAAAATGTAGGATAACAACATTGACACGATCCGTCCGCAAAGTCTACGTAAGAAATGAACCATGCAAAACTATTAAGAAGACCTCAAGCAATTTCTATATATATGCTGCTAACCCTAGACTAGAGTAAAGCTCATCTAGTAACCCTAGACCTAAGCAATTTCTATATATGCTGCACAAAAGAGTCATTTTTAATACTTGATTAGCTGCACATTATGCTAGGGTGTCTTACACTCTTACTTTCTTGCTGCATCTGCGAGTCTCATGCGAATTCAGCGAGCAAGTTGAGTTATACGCTCTTCTGGAGAGTGGAATATGTGAAACAATTGCAGCTATAACAGGTTGAAGTGGAAACAGACCATAACTTAGCAGTCCAAGATATCACCAGTAATACTGAAGGTCTCCCAGGGGCTCGGTAACCTGGTGAAATTATAACCAAAAAATAGTTACATGCAGGGTGTAAAACTCTTATTTGCGCCCAGGTCGCGCAATGGTATAGCACACAGACTAGCAAGCTATGCTTATTAAGCACCTCATGGGAGTCACTGCCTCCTATTTGTATTCATGATCTAGTTATGAAATAATGTAACTCCTATTCACGTCAATGAGAATTTAGTACTTTAACATAAAATAAAAAATAAAAAAATGAAACAAAATGGTTAAATGAATTCCCTTGCATCCATCAGATCACAACTTTGACCGAGTTGTGAACCATATCCACCTGGGAAGGAGATGCAGAATGGCAAGCCTTATTGGTTCTGAGTTTCGTCTTGGCCCTTTACTTTGCCTCTGAGCATGTCAGTGAAATTACCCCTCATAATGCGCCTTAATCTAGTGTCCTCTGCTGGTGGTGTTGGTGCAGACTTCGGGGATTCAACTGGCTCTGGCAGTGGCTCAACATTATCTTTCTTTCCCAACAACCCACCTTCACCAAAGAAACTACTCACAGAGGAGGCGAGTCCAGCACCCATCACCTTACTGATGGTCTCAAAAGTTCCACCAGATCTCTCCTTCATTATAATTTCAAGGGCTTCCTTGTGTACTGGATCCAGTGCATCTGAGTCTTTCAATAGGTTCTGGATAGTCGGTAGGAGGTAGTCTCGTACACTGGTTGCTGAAATATCTGTACGTCAAATTAACACACTAGATAAGGCAAGAGCTTATTTATTTTTTATTTTTATTTTTCAAATAGCAAAGAAGCAATACAAACCGGAGTTACTATAATAGTATGCCACAACACTTTGTTGACAATAATAGGCTCAAAACTAAGAAAAGTAGATCTGTTTCAATCATTTTGGGCTCATTGCCATCTCAAAAACGAAAGCCTAGGAGCCTAAACATGAATTTGCTTGCTTCACAGGTTCTGCGAGAGTTAGTATTTCAAGGCTTCCAGGCCATTATTATTATAGGACAAATATATCATAGATTCATAGGACTGACATGTTTAAATGTTGATTCCATAATAAATATATGGCATATGTCCATATACTCCAAAGTTCAAGTAATCTGCTAGTTCTCAAAAAGTAGAGAGGCACAGGGCTTATATTGAATCTATCAGACCAACAAAATAAGGATTTTCTATTTCTCTAGGTTCTTTGACGTTCAGGTTTGTGTGGTATCAAGAAATTTCATTTGTCCTATTATCTTCAACAAGAGAAAAGGGTTTTGGTCAACCATCTGAAACAATCAACAAAACAGTTAAGACACTTGAGTAATTGTTGATATGAAATATTTCAGGCACATAATCTCAGGAAGTGGTCAAGGAAATGTACAACAAACCAGAACCTAGTGGGTAGAAATGACTGATGTTCCAGTTACGTTAGTGGAACCATTAAAATTCTTGTCAGAATCTATGATATCAGGTTATTCACTCAAGTGCCACTTTTTTCAAATCCAATTCAATGCTTTCAGCGTGAGCCCTCCTAAAAGCTAAGATGAACATGACAAATGCATCTCCTTGTATAGGGGATCAATTCTTTCTAAGTGTATACTTAAAAGTGCGGATTTCTTCAATTTAATAATGACAATGAATTTCAAAAGTTGGAACTGTTGATCTTCTAGTCACAAAATGGAGAAACATTAGACATGTAAAGTGATAAACTAGTGGTTTCCAATTTGACAAAAACTTGGAGGAATTATTTGAAGAGAAATCTAGCCTACGGTAGTCTTGATTGTCAAGCCTTAATGTTCAAGTGAGGGTGTCGGTACATTTTTTAAAAGAAAGCCCTGAATTTCATTCATGTGTGGTAGACTAGATTCTCTTTGTTGTCTTGTATGTAAAAACAGGACATCTTTACAGTAAAATAACAAGAAATAGACAAGAAAGCCCTCAATTTCATTCATGTGTGGTATTTTTTTTCTTTTTTGAATAGACAATAACTTGGGTCTTTATATGCATAACATTTTCCAGATTCTGAAATTAATTAGTCAAGCAATAGACACCAGTAAACATTTTATTGAAATGACATGAAATAAAAGGAGCTCAAGGGGAGGGATAACCAATGAAAAAAAAAAAAAAAAGGTCATAGAGATATCATGTGATAGCACTTATATTAATGTGCTTTGGCTAAAAAACAATCTTAGCATTTAGAAAATGCAAACCTGTTGCATCTAAAGCACGGATTGCTTCACAAAATGCATTTTCTCTCTCACGACGTCGCATCATGTCACTAGCGGGCAGAGTGCTTGTAAGGTGAAAGATCTTGGATAAAAGATGTATATAATGTTAAAGAAAACTGACTTTTCAACACCTTGGCAGTAATCTAAAATAGCAGTACGATCATGTAAATATTGTGCCAATATGTGGAGCATGTTGTGTCAAAAGGAAATATAACAACTTCTCCAGGAAGTATGTTGAGGATATAATCTTTAAGTCTATCTGTTGTATGAGGCACAGCAACTACTAATGCATGAACTACAGCAATGGTAGCTTCATGGGATCCATCTTCAAGAAAAGCATCCATCTGAACTCGTATCTTATCGACAATCTGGTAAAAACTAAATCTGATCAGAAGGATATACAGATATTGTTCCATTAAGAAAACGAAAAGAGGGAACAAAATGCAAACCATATCATTTTTGAAATGTTGGGCGACAGCTCCAAAGGCGACTATGCTAGCATACTTCACACTCAGGTTTTGGTCGGAGCCCAGAGTTACCAGGGCAGGCAATATATTAGTAGATGCAACTTTTGCATCGATATATGGAACCTATAAACCAAAACAGTCAGTTAATTATTAGATCTGAAGTCGGAAACAAAGAGTGAGGATGCTCAAAGAATGGTTATACTCACAATAACTTTCAATAGATTGGCAGCATTGATTTTCATATCTATGTTGGAGCTGACAACCATTTCCCAGAGTATATTGAATATCATCCCATGATGAATTTCAAATGTGCTGCATTAGCAGAATGGCCCATCAATGACACAATAAGATGCAACAAATTAGTTTAATAAAAATTGTTAGATTACTAACCACAGGAAGCGGACAGCATCAACAATCTCAGTATTGCACTTTGTCGACTGATTTCCCGCACCTTCAACTAATAGCTTTCTCAAGTACTCCACTAATTGCTCGTGCTTGCTTGGGGCACCCAAAACTCCAGCCAAGAAAAGAGGTAGGATGCACATAGTAGCCAGTCTCTTAGCCACAGCAGTCCTTGGTGCCAAACCTGTTTTAACAGAAACAATTAAAGTTGGCACAAGAATGTGAATGCATTTCAGCAAAATTTGTTTCTTACTACCTTCAATTTTGGAATGGCTTGAAGATGGGAAATATGTCAATTGAGCATCTTCCCCAATGGCTATAAGGAATACAGGCAGCATTATATGTGTCAAATAAGAATCCCCGTAGTGTTCAGATACAGCCAACAAAAACTGCATCAGGAACATCCAGATCAGCAGAAGGACCACTTGAATAAACAATAGAAGCCAGCAAAGATGGAAACAGTACCCTGGTGATTCGATTTCGCAAAGTATCTTCTTTTGGAGGTAGAAAGCAGGCAAGCTGTATTAAATCGGGTAAGCAGTCAACATGCAACCACTCAAAAGCAGGCAACTGAACATGTCCCCTAGCCAGACAATAAAATTTCTCATTAGAAGTTATAACAAGTTTAGCTAGTTAGGTTGCATTCTGTCTGAAACAAGAAGCCTGCATTAAATATAAAACTAAAATGAAAAATTGGAGCTTACCCAGCATACAATTCAAGGAAAGGTGTAGAAAATATTGTTCCAGTTGTTTCAGGATCAGAAGAAAATGGGGACATCTCAATTGCTTTCTGGTGCACAGAGGGAAGCATTTCCAGTAGCATTCTTAATAAAACATCGACATTCCAGCGTTCTCGTTCTCCTAACACACGAAGATGTGACTCCACAGACCCTTCAACCCCTGAAAGTGGAGGGCAGCGCTGCAATACCACACAGATGTAAATTAAACAAAGTCTTTATTAAAAAGAGAAATTGAAAATGACCGCAAATCATTGAAGCATAGTTAAGCACAAGCATACCTCAGCAGAGCTCAAAATATAAGAGAGGAGAACCCTTAAAACATGGTCTAATTTCTGTCCCCACTTGATTACCGCAGGGACTAATTCTTTGAGTGTAGTTTCCACCACCACTCCAGAGGGATCACAGACCAATTGGAACATCAATTCTTCAACCTACAAATACAGGGATTTAATGTAAAATTGGAGACACTTTCTGTGTTATACTTCATACATGTCTTTCTTGTCAATCATCATATTATGATAACGAGGTGACTCTCCATTCCCTTGACCATGTGTTATCAACCTAGAGCTTACATTGTAGCCATTTCTGTCAAGTCAGAATTCCTCTCCATGAGAGCCTCTGAAGCATATTAGTGAGGCTGACCTTGAAATATTTGTCCATATTTGGAAAGAGTGGAAGCAGCAATGCAAGATTATGTACAGCAGCCTCCCGAACAACAGTTGCAGAATCTTCTGTGAGTTGTTGAACAATAGACAAGATAAGAGAATCACGGATCTCAGGCCGAACAAACTCTGCTAGCTCCGCACATGATTGAGCAACCAGCAACCTGCGCTCCTCATATGTATGATTTATCTGTAACCAAGAAACAAAAGATAAAAATACTAAAATGTACTGAATAGTTCAAGATACGCAACAAATCTTTTCCAAAAAAAATACCCTGCAAATTGAGGCCCAAAACTTACTTGCTCCCAACACTGAGGAAGCAATTCTGTTTCTGTTCTCATCTCTCCTACATTCTGAGCAAGGCTGACACAGGCCTGAAATGCAGTGGCTAAATTAAGCAACTAGTAAAATTATCATGTAGCCATAGAACAAGATAACACAGCACTCAGAACATCAGCTTACATCCATTATAATTCTTCTTTGCTGCTCATCTGGACGTTTGATTAAATTAAACAATGTGTGGGTCAAGGAATCTCGAGTACTGCTCTCTGGATGGCGCTCAATAGCACACATGATCAGAGGAAGTAGCTCCTGTGAATCGATAACGCCAATCAGTGAAGCTCAAGATAAATTTCATCTAGAGAGTGATATCTTAGATAACTGTATATAGCTACAAAAATGTAATATATGTCGTATAAAATTACGTATGAACCTCGCGGTGGTTGATTAGAACATAAGGAACAATCTTGGGTAAGGCATCAGCAAGGATCTGAATGGTCTCTAGACCCTGTCAAAGTATAAACATATATATTACATGTAGGAAACAGAAAGCTAGCAAAGCTTGAACTTCATTCAATCTAGAAATGTTACTTAGATAGGGCCATCCAAAAATAAGAGAAAATGGGGTACCTTAGGGTTGACTTTAAAAGAATCAGCCCTTACGTGTTTCCAGCCAATCCCAAAAAAATAAAAATAAATAAATTGATGCCTAAAAAGAGAAGAGAATAAGTACAAGAAACTTGCCCTTTTTTCTGAAATAATTTCAGCACTATGATCCTCTGTTGTTGGATGCAACATGCTAGATGTAGGCGGTTCCGAGACATCCTTTTGTTTGCAAACACTTCCACCATTTGTCAAGGCACCACTACCAGTTGAAGGATCTACTGAATATTCTTCCGAGACATCCTTAGGTGTAATTAGGTTGTCATCTGCTATTGAATGATCAGTTTCTTTCACAACTTTTGTTATTGCATCATCTGGATGCTGGATTATACTTTTCTCCTCATCCATGACTACAACCTTTTCTTCCATCTGCATGGACTCTTTCCCAGCTTGGGTGGAATCTACATAACTGGGAGCATTTGCGATTTTGGATCTTAAAATTTCTAGTTCCACCTGCAGTGATTTGACTTCATCTTTGTATTTTTCTAATGACAGGGATTGATCAACATCAGTGGCTACCATATTTTGTCCCGAACGAGATCCTTCAATGTGCATTTTCAAAGCAGTGACTTCAGCTCTACAACCATTAAGCTCTTTCCTTTGGTGCTCCAGGGACTGCCTTAAATCTTGTACCTGAATTAAGGGTGAATTATTGTCTTCTTAAATGTCTTGATTGAACAGCATACTGGTAAGGCAGAGTAGAAAGGACACTTACAAGGTTCTCTTTGTCTTTAAGGTCCTTCTGAAGAGATTCCAATGATTTGTTGAGTGCACTTATTTGTCCTTCAGCCATATCTTTGTTTTTAACCAAACACATCTTTTCATGATTGAGCTTCTCATTTTCCTCCAACAACGACTCATTTTTCCGAAGCATGGAAAATTTCTCCTGCATGGATATAAATATTATTTATAGTAACTTCATGACACATGCATGAAAAAAAAAAATACACAAACAAAAAGAACAAACAAAATTGTATATATTTATATATGTACATGTAGTAACAATCACAAAGCATAAACAATGTAACTTTAATTACACTCGAGAAACATCAAGCATATTATACAAGGCATAAATAATGTAACTTCAACTACAGTCAAGAAACATCAAGCAATTTTTTTTGAAAAAGGAAAGGGAGAGGGAAGGAAAAACTAAAGAACAAAATTTGAAAGAACTTCAAAGAAAATAGCAGGAAAGGAGTTGAGGAACTATGGGACAAAATCAGTTGTGATCTTCCCTGTAGGTATCAATTCTATGAAATATATAAACTTGCTACATCCGTAGGTTAATGCCTAGAATAAGATCGAAAAACAACCAGCACCAAAGGATTTGTCAATTTCTGAATGCTGCATGCCTGCAAACTTAAAATATAGTCAAGTATGCAGAAAAGAATCCATCTACCAATACCACCCAGTCACCCACCACACCAATCATGTAAAGTCAATATATAAACCACACTTTTGCTCCCTTGGTGCAGGAAAGCAGAAGCAAATGAAATTAAAGTCTTTCTCCAACAAGTATGGGAAAGACAGAATATACGTGCCGAATTCTGTATCAAATATAACAACCAAACACATATTTTCAATAACTAAGCCTTTTGTGCTCCCTAGGTTGAAATCATATAAATTACAAGCCAAATGCTAGATGCAAGAAAAAAACAAGGTGAAACACCTGAAATGCAAAGACAGTGATTCAATAAATTTAGCAACTTGCCAACATGCTACATAACATGTATCTAGAAATACCTCAGCAGCTTCTGTAGTGGATGAAAGATACTGATAATAATAATGGCGCAGGGCATCTGGTACACATGCGGGTGAGTTCTGCCAAACATCTAGATTCTGGTCTGTGACCTGGGGAGAAAGTAATGACAGGGTATGGTAGACTATTAAGATTAGTCAAACAGAGAAAAACAAATTGTCAAGCTCAATCACACAAACAAATCTGCAATAGTACCATTGTCACCTGATGCAAAGGTTTGAGAAATGTAAGGTGCTTCAAATGCAACTCATTACTGTCTTAAACATACGAAAGCTAAATCGTATCTTGAAAAGCATTTTCAACTGAATTTCTGCTGAAGCTATTTGCTTTACTCTATTTGTCAGATAAATTCATACAGATGTTTTAAAAACGTTAAACAACAACAAAAAAAATAATCTATTATCAAACAACTGAAATTGGAAAGGCAGTTTCAACAAATGAAATACTCACTTGCAGTACTAATATAACATTTAACCAAAGTAAAGATGATAAGAAATCAATGGCTTAGCCAATACAGGAGCGTGGATTGTGGAGGAGATGTGGCTGTGGTGATATGACTACTCTTGGGGTTTCGTTTGGATAAGTCTGGTTTTCTATTTGAACATGCAGAGAATATTCAGGATGGTACAAATCTGTTGAGAAAAAACACATTAATATTGCTACTGACTTGCAGTAAGATTGTTATAGAAGGTTGTTTAGGTCTGCTTTTGCTTGTGTTTGTGAAGGTATGGGACATATTATAGGTTGGATTTTGGTCCTTGGTGAATAGAGGGAAGTTTCTCATGTGACTGAGCAAGAGTTTGTGGAGATGAGTTGTCCAAGAAAAACAACAAGAATGTTTCAGTCAAGGAGTTAGAATTACAGACAATATTAATCCAATGAAGTCTGAGAAACAAAAAGAGTCTCTTGGAAGCCCTTGTTCAAATGAGTATTCTACATAAAGCCAACAAGTAATTCCCTTAATAACTGATGATACCACTTAAGGATAAAATTGCATGAAAGAACCTCAATTATTGACCTATGTAAAGAAAAGAGATTGTTGTAAATAATAAAAATATATAATTAAGTTGGGGTGGTACAGCTTATAGTCTATAGTAGATAATGTAACTTGCTAGAAATCTACCAGACTTAAAAAAAATTCCTCATTTTAAATTGATAGGTGATGAATTTGAATCAAAACATTTAACCAAAAATTATGAACTTTTGGATGCTTTTCCTCTCCAATGAAATCACTAGAATCTTAATTCCACAGTTGAAAATAGACATTATATGTAAACAAACTAGATGAATTAAGTAATGTCACAAAAAGAGCATCACATTTTCATAAAGAACTCAGATATGTGACGTGTCTCGCAAAAAGAGTGACCTGTAAACAACATATTCATATGTGGCCACTGGCCAGAATATGAACAGCTAAGCAAATTTGAATACTGAACTCAATAAAGAAAACACCTCAGATACAAAATATTCTAGCTATATTTGCTCTTGTAACTAAAATATACTTTCCCTCTCTAACAGAGAATTTAAATTCAATTTAACATGTTAAGATATCTTGATGCGGTAACCACAACTAAAAAAGAAATACCCCATTTGTAGGCCAAGACTAAGCTGAGAGCTATTTGGTTGAAGGTGAAGTCCCCAATGATACTTTAAGAGTCCACAGTAGATGGACAAATAAACAAATAAACCAAGAGTCACTCTAAAAGTTAATGCTCAGTTTCATTAAAAGTATGAATTCAACTCTAGTACTGTAAGAGTCTACATAATTCTAGGATACGTACAGTCATTTATGTACTTCAAGGGTATCTTGTTTAATTAGTCTTTACTGAGAATTTATTGTCCTTTAGTGTTCCATGAGTCTAAGGGTGATCTATCTGAAACTTATACACCACTTGTAAGAAAAATCAAACTGGAACAGTAAAAGTTGAGTTTACTTGAACACCTTGGTGCCTTGCCTCTCTGCTAGCCTCCCTCTAAATTCCATTCCTTAAAGTCTTGAAACTACAACAGCTACATTAAAAGGTTTCATTTAAACTATAATTTTTCTTTTTCTTATGCCACCATAGCCATACTCCAGTCCACCCTTGTTCTGTTCTAAATTACGTTTGGTCCAGTTCCTAAGGCAATATGATATACAGCACCCGCTGCAAATTTGATCGTTTTGGTTTACTGAAGTTGGTTGAATAAACATGTGTGGCATAGATAAGAGTCATCTCTTTCCACATACAAATACAAGGAAACAATTATAAAACAGAAAGCAGAATTATAGGCTGAAGAGAAAAAATTAAAAAAAGTACCTCTTCAAAAAATGTCATTGCAGTAAGACGGTAACCTGCTATTAGCAAATATTCCTTTACAGCGCAGTTCAGATCTCGACGTTCATTGTCTTTCAAGGGACCCAAATCCGAGAAGGAGACATCTGTCTTTTGCCGGTGAAACTGGGGTCCATTATTTACACTGGCATTTGACTCTGAATCTAACATGGGGAGAAAGTCACAAAAAGAACATGAAGTCTGGTCAAAATATTACTTTGCACAATGCATCTCTCTAAGGTTGCTACTGTTTAAAGTGCTACTGTTTAAAGGTGGATTACAGTTCCCAGACAATAGAATTTCAACGACTCATAACAAGCAACAACATACACGTTTTGGACCACAAGCAACAACATGCACGTTTTGAGGTACCGTTATCATAGTTTTTAAAATTGAGATGTCAAAATGATGAATGGGCTTAACTTGGGCACCATTTGAAAAATTTCCTCTTCTCTTTAATTAAAGTTTGCGTAGTAATAGAATATGTAATTATAAATTACCCCTCAGTTCAGTTACAGGTGATTCTGCTTGCTTCTGCAATTCAGTCTTGAATTTTGAAATGTCCTCTTGGGCCAAACGGAGCTCATATTCAGTAATTGCTAATTTTTCTTCTACCGCTTCATTCTCCTGAAGCAAAGTTTGAGGATCTGCAACTGCATCATGACAAAAAATAAAAGCAGCAAGTGCATCAGTAGCGATGAAGCCAGTGGTTGTAGATTGTGGGACGAAATAGAGGGATGTACCTCTGAGAGTGTTGAAGCGAGAGATCTGATCAGGAGGGAACTGGGAGGAATCAGAGAAGAAGTTCTTGAGACGAATGGCCTGATCGTCTCTGCCATCGTCAAGAAGCTCATGGAGAAGCTCAAATGCCGTAAGTAAGTAGTTCTCCTCCAGAAGAAAGTTAACCACGCAATTGCACAGCGACGACTTCTCCACGTCCATCATTCCACAAACACTTTGAACGCAGCAACAACAACAACAACAACAAAGTATCGCATTCCAACCCTGGACATGACGAAATAAACCCCATGATTGGCCGCAAATGGACAAAGTATTAACAGAAAGAGAGAGAGAGAGAGAGAGAGAGAGAGAGAGAGAGAGAGTTCACCTCAACTGACGATTTGATTCGATCTGATTTGCAAGACCCACAAAATTAACCGATCAAGATTTGCGGAAGAAGAAGAAGACGTACCACCGCAGATTTCTCGTTTTCTTCAAAATTCTCTATCAGTGTGTGTGTGGCAAAGCAAGGAAGCGATGCGGGATAGAGGGATAGAAGGGTGAAACAGTAACTTCCAACAGCTTCCGTTGACTTTTTGCCTTTTAGACTTTTTTTGGCTATAAAAAAGGCTAGCCAAAAAAAAGGAGAAACCGAAGCAAGAAACAACCTTTTCTCTTCTCTTTCTCTGTTTCAGTTTTGGAACTAGGAACAGTTTTGTGTGTCAGATCTGATGAAAATAGCAGCTTGTGCAGAGAGAGTTGATGATGAATTTGCGTTGTCTGTCTAAATTGTAGGTTGCATTCGGCTGTTGGTAGAGAAGGAGTGTGTGTGTGTTTGAGATTGATGATATTTGGGTAGTGTTTAGTTAAATGGAACACAGTTCAGGAGGTCCAGACTCCATTCCTGGTATTGGGCCGTTTGATAAATCGAGGGTTTTGGATGTAAGGCCTTTGAGGCGTCTTGTTCCTGTTTTCCCTTCAACCCCCCTTTCTGCTGCTGCTCCTCCTCCCTTCGTTTGCGTCTCTCCCGCTGGTCCTTTCCCACCTGGGGTTTCCCCGTTTTTCCCCTTTTTCATTTCAAACGGGAATGCAGTTCCACCCCCGACCACTATACTGGGACTTCGAATGGAGGAGATACTACAAGTCCGGTGAACAGTGATGACACAAGGACGGTCGGGAGGCCAAAGGGTAAAGTCCAGTCTCAGTAAAGGACACGGGGTGGCCAGGACATTGATGTCCAAATTGATGCAATAGTTGATAACATTCTCGCCTCATTTACCAACACCTTGAGACAAAGCGACGGCGACAAGGAGTTAGTTAGATATGCACTCTTGTCGTATGATCTGCTACGGAGAAGAATTTCACAAATTGAAGAGATCAAGGAAGGAGTGTCGAGAATAGGGCGCTCTGATCTTAGGGCTGGAACTCTCTTCATGAATAAGGGAATTAGGACAAATTCTAAGAAGAGGATTGGTGCAGTGCCCGGTGTTGAAGTTGGGGATATTTTCTTTTTCCGAATGGAACTGTGCTTGGTTGGATTACACGCTCCAACTATGGGTGGGATTGATTATATGGGAGTCAATAACAGTTCAGAGGAAGAGCCACTAGCATTGAGCATTGTTTCTTCCGGAGGGTATGAGGATCATATGCAGGATGGGAATGAGTTGATATATAGCGGCCAAGGTGGCAATGCCAACAATGATAACAGGAAAGACAAGGAAATAAAGGATCAGAAGCTTGAAAGGGGTAATCTAGCTTTGGAGAAAAGTTTGCATCGGGGTAATGATGTTAGAGTAATTCGGGGTCTTAAGGATGTTTCTAATTCACTTGGGAAGGTATATGTCTATGACGGTCTGTACAAAATCAATGAATCATGGGTAGATAAAGGGAAGAGTGGTTCCAATGTATTTAAGTACAGATTGGTAAGATTACCGGGTCAGCCTGAAGCGTTTACAGTTTGGAAATCAATTGAGGAATGGAAAGAAACAAATGCTACAAGGGTTGGTCTAATATTGCCAGATCTTTCTTCAGGAGCAGAAACTTTTCCCGTTTCTCTTGTAAATGACGTAGATGGCGAGAAAGGCCCTGTTCACTTCACATACATTCCTAGTCTCAAGTATCCAGAACCTGTTAAACTTGCAGAACCTACTGCTGGATGCAATTGTACTGGTGGATGTCTCCCTCGTAATTCCAACTGCCTTTGCATTCAGAAAAATGGTGGTTATCTCCCATATACTTCAAATGGGCTTCTTGTGAACCAAAAATCCTTATTGCATGAATGTGGTTCTTCCTGCAAATGCTCTCCTAACTGTCGTAATCGTGTGTCCCAAGGTGACTTGAAAATTCGTTTGGAAGTGTTTATGACAAAGGATAAAGGTTGGGGTTTGAGATCCTGGGATCCCATCCACGCTGGTGCTTTCTTATGTGAGTATGCAGGGGAAGCTTTAAATGTTTCTGGTATAGAAAAGCTTGGGGATGATCATGCTGATGATTACAGTTTTGATGCTACTGTACATGTCAGCCACTGGCAGTTCTACCAGGTGATTCTAATGAGGCTCCAAATGTCCCTTTTCCTCTACATGTAAGTGCAAATACTGCTGGAAATGTTGCTCGCTATATGAATCACAGCTGTTCTCCAAATGTGTTTTGGCAACCAGTTCTACGTGAAAATAAAAATGAAGCTGACTTACATGTTGCGTTTTATGCGGCGGCACACATCCCTCCTATGACAGAGTTGACTTATGATTACGGGCTGATCCCTCATGGGAAAGCATACCAGAGGAAGAAATTATGCCTCTGTGGGTCAACGAAGTGTAGAAGCTTCTTTTACTAATGGCTTGTTAATGGGTTTATCTGATGACCAAGAATCTTGATATTTCTACTTGGTAAATAAGGTTAGAGGTTTCCTGATTGAGTTTGTTACCGACTGAAACTCTTTCACTATGCTTTTTCTTGTTTATTCTTACAAAGTAGATGGACTGGTTGTGTTTACTTGTCAAATGCATGCTTCCATAGTTTTTATAGTTTAAGCTCACAGACCAATGTCCCCTAGAACCGCCTTTCTCATTCCCCTACCCTCTACCCTCAGACCATCGATTGCCTACCTTTTTGGCTGCAAAACCTGGATTGCCCGCCTGATTCACAGTGCTCTCTCCCTGATCTAAGCCATATCAATTTCCTCTCTTGGTTCTCTCCAATAACCGTTAAGCTTTTCGGTGCTTTCAAAGGCGTTTTTCATCGATACCATGTGCTCTATTATGCGAAACGAGGAGCTGCTTCTCTATATCTCTATTTTTGTTCTATTGATTATTTTCTGGCTTCGCGTTCTTGGTACGAGGTTGTTCAATCTTATTAATTTTACACCAGGTACGCTATCATCCTTTTCCTCCTATTCTCTTATTCTGAGGCTTCTATTGATGTCATGAACCTTACTAGAGTCAAGGAAACAGACTGTTATGAATAACACTTGGCTTTTCTGTTGTCTGTTACCATTATATCTGCAGTTGATTATGATCATAATCTTTTCTGTTACAATAAAGGCAGAGATAACATGGAAAATAGTGTTTCAGAACCCTCTACATCCAAATATCTAACATGAGTATTCTCTGTTGGAATTGTCGATCACGACAAGGTTTTATGTCGCAAGCCACCTTTTTGATATCCCTTCTATCTGTTGATGTACCTTGTTTGCTGGATACTATGCTAGATGAGGATGCAGTGTCTAGACTAGCAAATAAGCTGCCTTTTTGTACTTATTCCTCCTTTAGGATAAAGTGGTGGCATGTTACTCTTATGGAATGGAAACATGTTTAATGTTAATGTGCTTGATTTACATGAATGTTATTTTCATTGTCAATTTTCGCTTAAAAGCTCTGGGGTTAGCTGGTATGTTACATTTGTTTATCAATATCCTCATAAACATCTGCATAGACAAATTTGGGACATTTTACTGTCTATACCTGTGTCCCTTACAGACCCAATGGGGGACTTTAACTGCATTCTACACTTGCTTGAGAAACAAGGTGGGTTGCGTAGTACCAATCGGTTTATGCTCCAGTTTCGAGATTTTTAAAAATTCTGCAGGGTTGGAATGCCTTCCTTTTACTGGCAATCTGTTTTACATGGACAAATAAACAACATGATAATTGCATTCTTGAGCAGGTTAGATAGAGTGGTAGCTAATAGTGCAGCCCTTGCGTTATTCCCTCACATGTCCCTTAATAATTTACGTATTGCTGGGTCTGACCATGGACCTATTTATCTTTCTCTTAATCCTGGATTACTTTTTTTTCTTTTTTCTTTTTGAAGCATAATCCTGCATTACCAAGAAAGCCTTTAGGTTGCAGCACAATGATTTTCAGAATATTGTTAAAAACTGTTTAGCTGACTTTCTCACTAAAGTAAATGCGTGTTTTGTGAAGTATTATGTTGAAGTATTTTTTGAGTGGATTTTTATGGGAGATGTCATAAACTGTATGACTATATCAAGCAAGACAGAAGAGCTTCAAATCAATAATATATCATGCACCATTCACATAGAAGATCATATATTTATTAGCTTGAGCTAACAAAACTTCTTAATGATAAAGTTAACAACAACATATATAATCAGGGGTAAGAACTTTTCATAAAGTTGACAAGATTTGGCTGCATGTATATATAGAGGTAACTTATAAAGCTAATTTACCCTATGTCTTAATATATCTCCTTTCCGTCATATGAAAGCTAACAAAATGAACAAGCAGTTCAAGATTTAAAGCTATACATGAGATCAGTGATGGGTACATGTTGCTCCGATCCACCTTTTTACTGTACGAGTTCGACATATATAACTGATTCCGTCCAAAGTTCTGATGACATTGTGCAGGATTACCATTCTATTCCGATCGATCACAAATATTGGTTCTTCATGTGGTTGAGCCGTTGAGGATTGAGTCCATAAACTTCTTCCAATCCTGTCAGCAATTTATAAGAATGCTGAAACCGAATGCAGAGTAATCATATCAGGTTCAATTAAACTGGAATACGTACCACACAAACTTGGCCTCAGTGCCAAAGACACAATAAACCATATATATGATTCAGATTTAACTAAACTGAAATATGAAGAGATGAACATATATACCTCATCTAGAGACACATTTTCTAGAATTGCTGTGGCATCCAAAAGATCCAACCAGTCAAACTCGAGTTCTTCGACAAGTTCTCTATTAGAATTCTGCTACAACATAAAATCATTAGCATTAAGTATTATATATGGGATGTGAAATTCACATTTCTTAAATTATAAGCCACACTCATATTTTTTATTTTTAGTCATTATTTACATAAAAAGTTAAGTCACTGAAGACAAAATTTAAGTTACTAAAAATAGAAAGTGAGATTGCGGATTTCACTTCCCATATTAGTCATGCAAGTATGTATATATATATATATATACACACACACATGCCTGGCCGTTGGGTTCTCTGAGCAAGGATGCATTCTCTTGAACCAAACTTGCACTAGTCTCATAAGAATCGACCACTTCTTTTCCTTCTTCCTAAAAAACGATAAAGTTTCAACTCCAAATTAGCACAATATATGAAGCTAGCTAATTAAGCATGTACGTACATATATACATACCTGATGATTAACAGGTTCCAAATAGGTATCGTTGAATAAGATATCATGAAGGTCATCAAAGTAGTCGCCGGTTTGATTCTGATTACTTGGTGACAAGTCTACAACATTGGAGCTAGAAGCCACAGCAGCTTCCACAGTAGTAGTTGTAAAACCACCACCAAAACCAACTGATGAAGCATCATCCTCCACGCCTGAAAAATTCTTGTTACTCAACATCAAATTACCCGCTGGTAATGATGCATTATTCATTCTTGATGAAGCACATTTTGATCAATATTATACAGACCGATCCAAAAACATTAGCGTCGAGTTGACAAGTTGATGAATCTCGGCCGTTGTTCTCCACCATCAAATTAGGGCTTGGATTTGAGTTAAATCCAGCCAACCCTACAGAAGCAGCACTATTCACTGGGAATCCACCATAGTCGTTGTTGGTGATGAGACTACTAGAATCATTCAGAAATCCCTTGGTTCCATTCCATGAATTACCATTACTAAAATAATTGTCACTACCAGAAAATGAGTCTTGGGCGACAAAACAAAAAAAACCGGGCGACGATTTTTTTTTTCGTCGCCTAAGAGAACACTTGGCCGACGAAAAAAAAATCGTCGCCCAAGGAAAAAAAATCGTCGCCTAAAGTTCAACTTTAGGCGACGAAAATAAAATCGTCGCCTAAGGCTAAATTTCGTCGCCTAATATAGAAACTAGGGCGACGAAACAATATTTCGTCGCCTAAGATATGTATATCGTCGCCTAAGTTTTTTTAATCCTTAGGTGACGAAACTCAAATATATCGTCGCCTAAGTATTTTATTTTTTTATTTTTACTTGGCCGACGAATTACGTACCCTACTTTCGTCGGTCAAGAGTAATTCGAATAATTAAAATAAAATAAAACACATTTAAATTTCATTGTACAGGATTTTTTATTTTTACTCTTGGGCGACGAATTTAACAAATATCGTCGCCCAAGTATTATCTTGGCCGACGAATTACCCTACTTTCGTCGGCCAAGAGTAATCCGAATAATTCAAATAAAATAAAACACATTTAAATTTCATTGTACATGATTTTTTATTTTTACTCTTGGGCGACGAATTTAACAAATATCGTCGCCCAAGTATTATCTTGGCCGACGACTTACCCTACTTTCGTCGGCCAAGAGTAATCCGAATAATTAAAATAAATAAAGCACATTTAAATTGTAAGGTAATGTTTTTTATTTTTATAGCCCCGTAAGCGTCTCGTCGATTGGAAACTATTCTCAGTTGAAGGTCCGGCCAGATTACGTGATTTGGAAGGTCGAATAGCCGTTTCCGTCCGTTTAGGGGTTTGACCGCGCCGATTGACCGGACGGATCGAGCCCTTGTCGTTGTCCGATGGAGCTGAATTTTTGCCCACCCACGTAATTCGTTATGCTGGTCATTTCTGACGTTTCAGTTTTCAGTTCCTCTTCTCTGATCACCAAACTCACGTTATATGTACTAATGTTGTGTAACTTTTTTATACAAGTGTTGAGTTTAAGTTTCGTTTTGAACACAACGTATACGTAGAAGCCTCAAACGCAAAAATGTCGTGAAATAAGATATGACCGGAACAGTGAAATACGTCAACCCGTAAAAAATGAAGATATTCCGGTAAAATTTCGGTGCCGGTTGTTCCGGTCAACGAATTTCTCTTATTTCTACCTAGTGGTAGCCCTATCCCGGGTTTTATTTTTTACCAAATTTTTATAGCCCCGTAAGCGTCTCGTCGATTGGAAACTATTCTCAGTTGAAGGTCCGGCCAGATTACGTGATTTGGAGGGTCGAATAGCCGTTTCTGTCCGTTTAGGGGTTTGACCGCGCTGATTGACCGGACGGATCGAGCCCTTGTCGTTGTCCGATGGAGCTGAATTTTTTCCCACCCACGTAATTTATTATGTTGGTCATATCTGACGGTCGGTTTTCAGTTCCTCTTCTCCGATCACCAAAATCACGATATTCTGAATTTTATGATAGAACTCTTGGCCGACGATTTTCTTTATCTTGGGCGATGAGATTTATAGTGAAGAACATCGTTGCCCAAGTAGAGTATCTTAGGCGACGACTTCAAAAATCGTCGGCCAAGATAACTCTTGGCCGACGATTTTCTTTATCTTGGGCGACGAGATTTATAGTGAAGAAAATCGTCGCCCAAGTATAGTATCTTAGGCGACGATTTTCAAAAAACAGGGCGACGATTTTTATAGAATTGTCGCCCAAGAACGCCATTATAAAAGGCAGAAATTCGGAACCAACACCCAATATTTCCGATCTCTCTCTCTCTCTCTCTGCTTTTCCATTTCGCTCTCAATCTGTTTCTATTTTTGTTTGCAGGTTAAAAGCCCCTTGATTTGATTCAAAGAAAGTTTGCATCTTTGATTTGATTCAAACAAGATTGTATCTTTGAGAAACAATGTGTTCATGTAATGATTCAACATCAATGAAAAATATTATTTGATATTATCTATCTGTTTGTTTCTACATTCTGTCATTTCCTCCAAAATTCTGTCTAGTTATGCAATTGTTGCCATTTTTTATGGATAGGAAAGTGCAATGATGAGAAAAATGAAACAAAACGTGTTCAAGGTTACGAGTACTCCAAATTGTCAAAAAAAAGAAAAAAAATAAAGGAAAAGTACCGCTATCGGTTATCAAAAAAAAGAAAAAAATTATCGTCGCCCAAGTTCTTGGCCGACGCACTTCTGGCGACGACGTCTTGGCCGACGAAAAAAATTTCGTCGCCCCAGGTTATAACATCTTAAGCGACGAAAAAAATTTTCGTCGGCCAAGGTTTTAAATCTTGGGCGACGAATATTTTTGGGCGACAAGAAGTAGATTTTAGGCGACGAAATTTTTATCGTCGCCTAAGAATTACTCTTAGGCGACGACAGAATGAATTTTCGTCGCCCAAGTTCTTGGCCGACGCACTTCTGGCGACGACGTCTTGGCCGACGACGTGTCGTCGCCCAAGTTCTTGGCCGACGAAATTTGTTAACAGGGCGACGATTTTTTTTCGTCGCCCAAAGTGAAATTTCTGGTAGTGTGTTGTACTGAAACCCTGCAGTCATGCCATTGTAATTGCCATATAATGGACTTGTTTGAAATTGGAGTCCATTAGTACTTGACCAATTGCTTTCAACATTGTTATTAACTGATGTGTAATTGGCAGCTGGTTGGAAAGACCTTGGGTATCCCATGAAGCTGTAGCATCTGAAAATTTGAGAGAGAATTGGGATGATATAAGTGTGTGTTCCGGAATGGAGGCATGGAAGTGGTTGATGCTTCATGATCATTGGATTGAAAGAGGGGATATCCGAGGCTTGAAGAATTAAGATTCATAAACATATTCTGTCCTGAAATGGGCTGCTGCCGGAATATCAAAGCACTGCTATCCCCGAATATTGAAGATCTTGATGTCTGGGATTGGTTAACAATATCTGATTTACTTACTGAAATCTTTGCTGCAACTCTTCTTAAGAACTGTCTATACTTCTGCAAAAAACAAAATATTAAAAAGAAAAATCATTATGTGCTATATTATATCTTAACCAGGATCGAACTACAAGTCATTTCGAAAGCCTCACCATTATATGAACACTAATTTTCCAAGAACACACTAGAATTTCTACAGACCTGCAAATGGCTCGCCACGTTTTCTCTAGTCAGGCCTTCAACGTTCATGACCTCAAGAATTGTCTTCGGAACAGCCCCTGACCAATTAGGAAATGAACAGAAGAAAAAAATGCTCTTCAAAATTAATTAACTCGTAAGTACATGTAAATCAACACAGGAAAAATAAGAGTGTTGTTCATTAGCCAGAAGTGAAGAAGTATATGACCAAGTCTTGCACTTACTTTCTAGGCCTATAAAATGAATGGATTCCAGAAATCTAGCCTGGAGCTCTTGCGTCCAGGAAAAGACTTCGGTGCGTTAACGCATGGATGCGTTAACGTGTTGTAGACCTGTGATTGGCTGGTTGAGCTGGTCCACCACGGAGCTGCAACCGGTTGAATGAGTTTAGGGGAAACGGGCTACCTGCTCTTCAGGTCTTCTCCACAACAGCCCCGCTCTCTCTCCTCTCTCTTGTTCTCTCCCCTTCGCACTCTTATCACTCTTATCTCTTTCAGTTCTTCACAACCAAATTTGGTATCCATCGGAGCACTGAGAACTTCTCATCCAAATTTGGTATCCATCGGAGCACTGAGAACAAAAGTGGTAGCAGATCTCGAGGAACCCCGCAGAGAGATCAAGATTTCATATCTTTTCCCTTCTCCTCTATCTCGTATTTGCAACAGAGGTGAACATCGAATCCTTCTTATGAGTTTATGGGTTTTCATTGATAGTATTCTGGGTTATGGGTAACGGGTCATATGCTCATATGAGTGTCTTGGGCGTATTCACAGGTCTACTATTACTACGAAGAAGGTTTACATGTCCAACAGCGCAGAAGACGAAAAACATGTAGACTTTCTGGGCTATTGTTCTTATTTTGTTTTCTTTCTTCTTCACAAAACAGTGCCATCAAATCCTGCCATGGAGGCTTCCGAGACCGCAGAGTCCATTCATCTTTCAGACGACACCGAAGAGGCCATTCATCTTTCCGACACCGAAGAGGCCATTCATCTTTCCGACACCGAAGATAACGAAACTGACGAGCCTATTGACCTTGAAGTGTCTTGGGAGGATGTCTTAGACTACCGAAAGTTGACAGTTGAAGATGTCATGGCTAAGACGTTCAAAACAATAGAGGAAGCCGAGAAATTCTATTATTCCTATGCGTTGGCAATTGGCTTCGGACCAAGGAGGGACACAAGAGGAGGATTGTTTGAGGGTAAGCTTCGGAGGAGACAATGGGTCTGCAACAAGCAAGGTTATCGAGATAAAAAGTGGCTCAATCGCGAAACTGATGGGAGCGGTCGTAATCGTCGGAAGTTGACAAGGCAAGGTTGCATGGCGAAGTTCAGAGTGAATTACATGGTAGATGAAGGCTATTACGCGGTGAGAGCCTTTGATGAAGATCATTCTCATCAGTGTGCAAACCCACGGCAAGCCGCCTTCATTCGTTCACACCGGAATGTCGACGAAGCAGCATTGGGCAATACAAACACAATGACCAAAGTTTCAATCCGACCATGTCATGCGTTTGAGTATATGGTGGAGCAATCAGGGGGGTACATCACAATTGGATTCACAAGGAAGGACTTATATAACAAGCTCGACCAACAACGACGCACCACCCCTTTTGAAAGTGATTCTGAAGGCGCTTTAAGCTACATGAGCGCACTTGCAGCAAAAACCCCCACTTCTACTGCCGATTCAGTGTGGACGACGAAGATAGATTAGCCAACATATTTTGGCGAGACGGGAACTCATATGTTGATTATATGTGTTGGGGGATGTGTTGGTATTCAATAGCACGTACAATACAAATGTTTACGGTAGGCCATTAGTTTTGTTTGTTGGGTCGAATAATCATCGGGGGAGTATCTTGGTGGGGGTTGGCATTCTCGGGGATGAAACTGCGGATACATATACTTGGTTGTTGAGTACATTCTTGGATTCAATGAAGGGGAAAAAGCCAACTGCTGTGATCACGGATGGGGCTGAGTCCATGCATATTGCGATTGGACGAGTCATGCCGGAAGCTAGGCACCGTCTTTGTAACTGGCACCTCTCCAGAAACGCCCATACAAACTTGAACTCGAAAGACGCAGAAAAAGCTTTTAACGGGTGCATGAATAAGTTTCAAACCGTACAACATTTCGAGGAAATGTGGGAAGTTATGTTGCAAGAATTTGAGCTGCGCAACCAATTCTGGACCACCTGGATGTATGGGAGACGACAATTGTGGGCACAAGCATTTTTTGGAGATGTTCACATGGCCGGCATGAGAAGCACTCAGAGGAGTGAGAGCATGAATAATTTTGTCAAAGACACTCTTGGGGCCGGGAAGAAGAAAATGGTGGACATCGTTCCGCAGATGGACCGAGCACATATGAGACTGAGGAATAATCAAGTGAGGGATGATTTCAACACCATGAACTCCTTTCCTGTCATCGAGACTCACTTGGAGGATCTGGAGGGACATGCAGCTTCCACTTACACATACGATGTGTACAAGTGGGTTAAGAAAGAGATAATGAAGGAGAAATTCTTGGTCACAAAAGGTTTCCAAGCTGCCGCTGAGGATGACCATTCAGTGCACAAAATGGCAAATTTCAAGCGGCAACAATATGTGCACGAGGTTGTGTACTACCACGGGAGATTAACTACAGATGAAGAAGCCCTGGAGGAGGCGGTTCTCCCCCCAATCATGGTGTGTACTTGTAATATGTTTCAGTATAAGGGAGTCCCATGCCGACACATGTTCATGTTGATGAAACAAGAAAACATGTCAAAAATTCCCAGGTCACTCATAATGAAAAGATGGACGCGGAACGCTGGGAATGTGTGTGATATTGAATATCCAGATGGAAAAAATATGGATAAAGAAGCATTGGAGGTCAGTAGGTTCGGTGCATTGACTGGTGATTGTAATCAGATGTGTTCTTATGCTTCAAAGACCACAAAAGGATATAGTATGTTGAAGAAGGAGATAGCCAGGCTGACCGCATTGATAGAAGGTCTCGTCAAAGATAGTGAGCAAGTGCACGAGTGTGACCCCCAACCTGAGAGGACTGGCTGTGTTATACGAGATCCGGTCGTCGTTAAGAAGAAAGGCAACCAGAATCAGGAAACAGGGCGACGACCAATTACTTGTAGCTATTGCAAGGGAGCAGGCCACAATATCCAGTCATGTGGGGAAAGGAAGGAGAAAGAAAGGGAAGCGGCAACGCATCAAAGTGTGGGAGAAGACAACCCACCTTCTGTATCCACTCCTGCAAAGAAAGTTTATCATTGTGGTAAGTGCAATGGGCCTGGCCACACAGCACGATCATGCAAAAACGCTCTGGCATCTAGTAACAGTGAGTAGCGACTGATGTACTTCTGATGTAATCCCTTTTGTAACGAGATACTTAACCAAGCGGCAACATTGTTCACGTGAATGTACATGATACTTCTGATGTAAACAACGTGAATGTACTTTGAGAACAATGTAGAGTAATGAAAACCACTTCCCTAGAAAGCCTACACTCAAAACGGAATGATATGTGTAAAAAAAGTAGGCAGTAGTTGACAACAACGTAGGCAGAACAACAACAATAGTAGACTTATTTCATCGCAGATTTCTAGGACATCTACCCTTCGAACAACAGAGAGTATGAAAGAACCGTAGACCCAATGTCGTATAATTGTTCACATATTGTTTGGCGAACCCATTCCTTTAAAACACGCATTTCATTGATGAACGAGTTTGGGCCTTCCAAAATGGGGATTAGTGGGGTTATTTGGGCCTCACAATGTAGACAAGCCAGGGGACAAACCATCGTAATTGGAACACGTGGAGGTTTGGGGGGAGTTCCAATGTGGGGACCGGCGGGGTTAAGCTTACCAATTTTGTGGCAGAACCTATTTTCCAGAAAGCCCACGTTGTGCACGGACAATATAATGTAATGCATGTAGACCGAGGTTGTAAAAAATGTAGACCCATGGTCGCACATAAAGTAGACCTCGTTCGGTTAACACGTGGCGGTTTGGCGTGAGCCCAGAGTGGGGACAGGTGGGCTTGGTTGCCACCTGCCCTATGAATTAATCTATTTTCCAGAAAGTTTACACTACGAACGGAAGAGTCGTAGACGTTTGTCGTAAAACATTTAACCCTTTCGTCGCGGGAAACGTAAACCTCGTTCATCACATTTTTCCAGAAGGTCTACGATAGCGACGAGGCTGTCTAAGCGAATCTCGTAGACATGATGTCGTAACATAGTTGACCTACTGTTCAAACTTGGTATACGTAGAGTGAATGATCAGTAGGGTTGCCGACTGAGATCTAATACATCAATGGCTACTAGGAATGACTATCACATTTAACAGGGACCGTGATCACTTAGAAACTTAAGGTCGGATACGGACCACGGTGATCGAGTACCAATCACTTACGTTGACGTAATACACATTATAGTAGGTTACTATAGCTTGAACGAACAAATTAATTAAAAGAGCAAACATATATCTCATATAGTGAGCAATAACTAATACGCGTCGGTAACAATCATGGTACGATAGAAATTTCGCATTCGACTTGGACCTGTCGTTTTAAAATTTAGTGTTTAGGGTTTAGGGTTTAGAGTTTGAGCCACATGACAAGGAAAAAGACAAGTGTCAGGGTTTATACCTTGTATTGGAACACGTGGCGGTTTAGGGGGAGTTTAGAGTGGGGATAGGTGGGCTTGGTTGCCACCTGCCCTATGAATTGATCTATTTTTCAGAAAGTTTACACTACGAACGGGAGAGTCGTAGATGTTTGTCGTAAAGCATTTAACCCTTTCGTCGCGGGAAACGTAAACCTCGTTCATCACATTTTTCCAGAAGGTCTACGACAGCGACGAGGATGTCTAAGCGAATCTCGTAGACATGATGTCGTAACATAGTTGACCTACAGTTCAAACTTGGTATACGTAGAGTGAATGATCAGTAAGGTTGCCGACCGAGATCTAATACATCAATGGCTACTAGGAATGACTATCATATTTAACAGGGATCGTGATCACTTAGAAACTTAAGGTTAGATACGGACCACGTTGATCGAGCACCAATCACTCACTTTGACGTAATACACATTATAGTAGGTTACCATAGCTTGAACGGACAAATTAATTAAAAGAGCAAACATATATCTCATATAGTGAGCAATAACTAATACGCGCCGGTAACAATCATGGTACGATAGAAATTCGGCATTCGACTTGAACCTGTCGTTTTAAAATTTAGTGCTTAGGGTTTAGGGTTTAGGGTTTAGGGTTTGAGCCACATGACAAGGAAAAGGACAAGTGTCAGGGTTTATACCTCGTATTGGAACACGTGGCGGTTTAGGGGGAGTTCAGAGTGGGGACAGGTGGGCTTGGTTGCCACCTGCCCTATGAATTAATCTATTTTCCAGAAAGTTTACACTACGAACGGGAGAGTCGTAGACGTTTGTCGTAAAGCATTTAACCCTTTTGTCGCGGGAAACGTAAACCACGTTCATCACATTTTTCCAGAAGGTTTACGACAGCGACGAGGTTGTCTAAGCGAATCTCGTAGACATGATGTCGTAACATAGTTGACCTACTGTTCAAACTTGGTATACGTAGTGTGAATGATCAGTAGGGTTGCCGACCGAGATCTAATACATCAATGGCTACTAGGAATGACTATCACATTTAACAGGGACCGTGATCACTTAGAAACTTAAGGTCGGATACGGACCACGGTGATCGAGCACCAATCACTCACGTTGACGTAATACACATTATAGTAGGTTACCATAGCTTGAACGAACAAATTAATGAAAAGAGCAAACATATATCTCATATAGTGAGCAATAACTAATACGCGTCGGTAACAATCATGGTACGATAGAAATTTCGCATTCGACTTGGACCTGTCGTTTTAAAATTTAGTGTTTAGGGTTTAGGGTTTAGGGTTTGAGCCACATGACAAGGAAAAGGACAAGTGTCAGGGTTTATACCTTGTATTGGAACACGTGGCGGTTTAGGGGGAGTTCAGAGTGGGGACAGGTGGGCTTGGTTGCCACCTGCCCTATGAATTAATCTATTTTCCAGAAAGTTTACACTACGAACGGGAGAGTCGTAGACGTTTGTCGTAAAGCATTTAACCCTTTCGTTGTGGGAAACATAAACCTCGTTCATCACATTTTTCCAGAAGGTCTACGACAGCGAAGTGGCTGTCTAAGCGAATCTCGTAGACATGATGTCGTAACATAGTTGACTTACTGTTCAAACTTGGTATACGTAGAGTGAATGATCAGTAGGGTTGCCGACCGAGATCTAATACATCAATGGCTACTAGGAATGACTATCACATTTAACAGGGACCGTGATCACTTAGAAACTTAAGGTCGGATACGGACCACGGTGATCGAGCACCAATCACTCACGTTGACGTAATACACATTATAATAGGTTACCATAGCTTGAACGAACAAATTAATTAAAAGAGCAAACATATATCTCATATAGTGAGCAATAACTAATACGCGTCGGTAACAATCATGGTACGATAGAAATTTCGCATTCGACTTGGACCTGTCGTTTTAAAATTTAGTGTTTAGGGTTTAGGGTTTAGGGTTTAGGGTTTGAGCCACATGACAAGGAAAAGGACAAGTGTCAGGGTTTATACCTCGTATTGGAACACGTGGCGGTTTTGGGGGAGTTCAGAGTGGGGACAGGTGGGCTTGGTTGCGACCTGCCCTATGAATTAATCTATTTTTCAGAAAGTTTACACTACGAACGGGAGAGTCGTAGACGTTTGTCGTAAAGCATTTAACCATTTCGTCGCGGGAAACATAAACCTCGTTCATCACATTTTTCCAGAAGGTCTACGACAGCGACGAGGCTGTCTAAGCGAATCTCGTAGACATGATGTCGTAACATAGTTGACTTTTGTTCAAACTTGGTATACGTAGAGTGAATGATCAGTAGGGTTGCCGACCGAGATCTAATACATCAATGGCTACTAGGAATGACTATCACATTTAACAGGGACCGTGATCACTTAGAAACTTAAGGTCGGATACGGACCACGGTGATCGAGCACCAATCACTCACGTTGACGTAATACACATTATAGTAGGTTACCATAGCTTGAACGAACAAATTAATTAAAAGAGCAAACATATATCTCATATAGTGAGCAATAACTAATACGCGTCGGTAACAATCATGGTACGATAGAAATTTCGCATTCGACTCGGACCTGTCGTTTTAAAATTTAGTGTTTAGGGTTTAGGGTTTAGGGTTTGGGGTTTGAGCCACTTGACAAGGAAAAGGACAAGTGTCAGGGTTTATACCTCGTATTGGAACACGTGGCGGTTTAGGGGGAGTTCAGAGTGGGGATAGGTGGGCTTGGTTGCCACCTGCCCTATGAATTAATCTATTTTCCAGAAAGTTTACACTACGAACGGGAGAGTCGTAGACGTTCGTCGTAAAACATTTAACCCTTTCGTCGCGGGAAACATAAACCTCGTTCATCACATTTTTCCAGAAGGTCTACGACAGCGACGAGGCTGTCTAAGCGAATCTCGTAGACATGATGTCGTAACATAGTTGACTTACTGTTCAAACTTGGTATACGTAGAGTGAATGATCAGTAGGTTTGCCGACCGAGATCTAATACATTAATGGCTACTAGGAATGACTATCACATTTAACAGGGACCGTGATCACTTAGAAACTTAAGGTCGGATACGGACCACGGTGATCGAGCACCAATCACTCACGTTGACGTAATACAGATTATAATAGGTTACCATAGCTTGAACGAACAAATTAATTAAAAGAGCAAACATATATCTCATATAGTGAGCAATAACTAATACGCGTCGGTAACAATCATGGTACGATAGAAATTTCGCATTCGACTTGCACCTGTCGTTTTAAAATTTAGTGTTTAGGGTTTAGGGTTTAGGGTTTAGGGTTTGAGCCACATGACAAAGAAAAGGACAAGTGTCAGGGTTTATACCTCGTATTGGAACACGTGGCGGTTTAGGGGGAGTTCAGAGTGGGGACAGGTGGGCTTGGTTGCCACCTGCCCTATGAATTAATCTATTTTCCAGAAAGTTTACACTACGAACGGGAGAGTCGTAGACGTTTGTCGTAAAGCATTTAACCCTTTCGTCGTGGGAAACATAAACCTCGTTCATCACATTTTTCCAGAAGGTCTACGACAGCGACGAGGCTGTCTAAGCGAATCTCGTAGACATGATGTCGTAACATAGTTGACCTACTGTTCAAACTTGGTATACGTAGAGTGAATGATCAGTAGGGTTGCCGACCGAGATCTAATACATCAATGGCTACTAGGAATGACTATCACATTTAACAGGGACCGTGATCACTTAGAAACTTAAGGTCGGATACGGACCACGGTGATCGAGCACCAATCACTTACGTTGACGGAATACACATTATAGTAGGTTACCATAGCTTGAACGAACAAATTAATTAAAAGAGCAAACATATATCTCATATAGTGAGCAATAACTAATACGCGTCGGTAACAATCATGGTACGATAGAAATTTCGCATTCGACTTGGACCTGTCGTTTTAAAATTTAGTGTTTAGGGTTTAGGGTTTAGGGTTTAGGGTTTGAGCCACATGACAAGGAAAAGGACAAGTGTCAGGGTTTATACCTCGTATTAGAACACGTGGCGGTTTAGGGGGAGTTCAGAGTGGGGACAGGTGGGCTTGGTTGCCACCTGCCCTATGATTTAATCTATTTTCCAGAAAGTTTACACTACGAACGGGAGAGTCGTAGACGTTTGTCGTAAAGCATTTAACCCTTTCGTCGCGGGAAACATAAACCTCGTTCATCACATTTTTCCAGAAGGTCTACGACAGCGACGAGGCTGTTTAAGCGAATCTCGTAGACATGATGTCGTAACATAGTTGACCTACTGTTCAAACTTGGTATATGTAGAGTGAATGATCAGTAGGGTTGCCGACCGAGATCTAATACATCAATGGCTACTAGGAATGACTATCACATTTAACAGGGACCGTGATCACTTAGAAACTTAAGGTCGGATACGGACCACGGTGATCGAGCACCAATCACTCACGTTGACGTAATACACATTATAGTAGGTTACCATAGCTTGAACGAACAAATTAATTAAAAGAGCAAACATATATCTCATATAGTGAGCAATAACTAATACGCTTCGGTAACAATCATGGTATGATAGAAATTTCGCATTCGACTTGGACCTGTCGTTTTAAAATTTAGTGTTTAGGGTTTAGGGTTTAGGGTTTGAGCCACATGACAAGGAAAAGGACAAGTGTCAGGGTTTATACCTCGTATTGGAACACGTGGCGGTTTAGGGGGAGTTCAGAGTGGGGATAGGTGGGCTTGGTTGCCACCTGCCCTATGAATTAATCTATTTTCCAGAAAGTTTATACTACGAACGGGAGAGTCGTAGACGTTTGTCGTAAAGCATTTAATCCTTTCGTCGCGGGAAACGTAAACCTCGTTCATCACATTTTTCCAGAAGGTCTACGATAGCGATGAGGCTGTCTAAGCGAATCTCGTAGACATGATGTCGTAACATAGTTGACCTACTGTTCAAACTTGGTATATGTAGAGTGAATGATCAGTAGGGTTGTCGAATGATCAGTAGAGAAGCTTTAACAGAATAGTAGACCTCTAAATATTTTTCATTGTCTTGTCAAATTTGTCCATAGGCTTCATGATACACATCCTTACATTTTTTCAAAGTCCTACCCAAGCTTGCTGACCTAATTCTAAGACCACACTCTACATTCAGATGAGTGTTGTTCCCACAAAATTACCTATATTCAGGGAAATGTGTTGCCCTAAATGACATAATCTCATGATGCCCCAAAAAAAAACGTACAACCTTGTCCTACCTGTTCTAACCACTACGACGAACATCTGATGGACGCCTCTTCGTGGACAATCGGCGAGCTGGGTTCTTGACACTGCCCTTCTTCGGTGGGAAAGAAAGTTGTTTCTTGACTGTACTCTCAATTGTGGGCCATAATTGGTTATATTTGTTCCTCACCAACTCAATCATCAACTTCATGCGAATAGTGTGTGAGTCATACTGCATTTAACAACAGAGATTACCATTAGTGATACGTCGACCAGAAAAATAAGATCATCTAAGAAAGCAAACCTACCCCGGTCCACCATACTAATCCGAAGTGTTTCATGTGCATGATCACATATATGCCGCAATCATCACCATTTACTTGTATTGGATGGTGAGGCGGGTCGTAAAGTTCAAATTGTGCAAAGAGCCCCTTCTTGAACTTGAATTCCATATCCCCGGCAGCAAAGTCCAATACTTGAAGCTGCACAATCAATCTATTACAAAGGCACATAAAAACTGAAAACTTGAGAGGGGGCGTACAAAGTTCAGCAAAGTTCAATACTCAGAATAGTTTTGCATATTTCCGAACGAGTGTGGAATCTATGTGGGAGGCTATCCCATATTTCGACACTTCCAAGATCAAGACGCAACAACAATAGGAACCAGTGGCTTTGGTTGTAATTTACTGGTATGAACAACTGCGTGGAGGGTGACAGATATAAGAGATGTTTGTAAGAGAAGCAGACATTTTTCCAGAATGTCTACATTGTTAACGGAAGGAAGAATATAAGAGATGTAGATACTTTTTCAAATTGAGTAGAAGGTCTACACCTCTTACGTAAGAGTGAATGTTAAAGAAGGGGCCGTTAAAGAACAGGATAGGTGGTAAGAATTACCTTGTCGCATTGTACAATTGTTTTCTGGAGGGATCTCATACCCAAACTCCTTTTCGATGGAAAACCCGTAAGAAGACCTTCGCTTACCCCCTCCAAATGACTTTGTATCTTTTGAGCAAAGCAAGTATCCAAGAAGTGTGACCTCGGAGTTTTATCTCTCTCATTTTGTTCTTGGTTAAGATAGTTCGAAAACATGTTGATGACATCATCCACAACCCATTGGTTTGGTTGTAGTGTCTTAATATGTTTTCTAGTAGCCCATATGTCGCTGGTTGTGCTGAGCACAATCTTCTCGACAAGTTCTTGGGCCGAGCATGGGTCGCATACGTTTGTAACTACGCCTTTGTCAATCACATCTCTGTCACCATAGACATGAAATGAGCCAATATTAATCCTTCTATTCTTCCCCTCAAAGGGATTAGGTTTGGGGATATCTTTTTTCTCGGGGCTCACAATCGACGTCGAGTCCGAGAGGATGACCGTGACTTTCTTTTTCGGCGGTGACCGGTCCAAATCTACCGGTACCTATAACAAAACAATATAATAACGGTCAATACTACGATGAGACTTGAGAAAAATAAACAAATATACTACCATTACCATAACCTCCCCCATAACCAAGTGCTATACATGTCCAAACAACACCAAATCACCAACCATAACCAAGTGCTTTCAATGACCATAACCATAACTTGGCCAGGACACTATTCACGCAACCACAACCATAAACAAGTGCTTTCAATGCACTTGTTTATGACATTTCCGCACACCACCACCACCACAACAATATTGCTTTCGGGGGTTGTCACATACTCACATTACACGTACCAACAACAAAGTGGCCTTATGGATTTCAACATTGTTCAAGGGGTTCCATTGTTCCAACACATTACACTAATTACACAAAGGAATAAAAGAGGGGGTCCATAAAAGAGCAATAATTTGTAAAAGAAATGAAAAACAAAAAACCAGAGCCATCCTTTACAGCCTCTCTACCATGTCATACCTCTTTCTTCTTCCCTCTCCCTTTTGCCTTTGATGGACCTGCTGCACCCATGGAGTCGAGCCTACTAATGATGGCAGCAAAACCTTGCCCCATTTCTGCCCCTATGTTGTGCACTTGGTCTTCCAATCGACCGACTCTACCCATCGCCAAATCGAACTCCTGCCTACTAACCCCGGGTGCAACATCGTCCGTGCGCACACGCCCCCCAACCTTCTTCCAACCAACTCGCGAGTCAAGCATACCCCCCAACTGATTAATGTATTTCAATACTCTGCCTACTTCTTTGTCCCCCCATGCCTCAATTGGGTACAAAGACCTATCGACAAAGTGTTTCTCATGACCGACACAATCAAAATGGAAGAGCTCAAGAAACAATAGGCAGCCGCTGCAAAATTTCCCACTTGTCTTTGCACTGTTTTCCCTTTGTTGAAATTCAGAAATGCCGGCCATCAACGAATCAAAACATACTCAGCCCAATTCTTCAAAGCACAGTCCACGGGGTTTCTCGCACAAAGCAGCCACTTCTTGGGAATAGAAAGGCTAGCGGTTGGGGAAATGATGGTGCTCATGGTGAACAAAATAAACAGTCGCTTGAATTTGTCATCCACCAATTGCGTCTCCTTCAAGTACGCCTTGACCTTGGCGAGTTGGATCTTGTGGTCAGGCCCTGCCATCTCATTGGCAGTGGCCTCCAACTCCGTATAATCTTTCACATGCCCCTCAAAGACAACCGGGGATCCGCCATTCTTCAAACCCATCACATTCTCCACATCATTGGCTGAGAGTGGAAGCTTGGTCCCATGCATAGTTATACTTTTATCTGAGGCGCTAGTGGCATCGACTATGAGCCTCAGAATGGAAAGGTGCATCTTAGTAATAGCCAACTTCAAGAGAGGGCTAAAACCGAGCTCCCTGCAAGCAGCTAACTTCTCTTCATTGAACTCTCCGATCAAACTCTTGAACCGGTGCAGAGATGTGCGAGTGTCTACCTTGTAGACCGCTGGCGTACTTCCCTCGGAATAAGAAGCTGACGAGTAACCCTCTTTATCAGGGTGGACGTAATTTGCCTTCTCTTCCGGCGGAAGTTCCTTCCATTTCTGAGATAGGCTTAACTTGAAGTCGTGAACTTGGTTCTTCGGCACATTCCCTGACTTAAGGTGTAGGTTCCTGTATTATACACAAATAGGACATAAACACTGAGTAAACAAATATACTACCCCCCATTGGTAACCAAATTCAGAATTCGAAATTCAGGGGATTTCAGGAATTTCAGGTCGGGATTTCATACTTACACGTAGCTGAAGAAACTCAGTTGTTTCCCGGTGACTTTATTCCTCTTCCGGAAGACCACACGGTCGCCAACCACTTGCCCTTTCGCATCATCAAAATGATCTTCTCCCTCTTCACGGTAATCTTCATTATCCTCCTTGTCTTCGTCTCCTTCCTCTATTGGTTGACACACGTCGCCCCCTCGTTCCGACCCCGTCTTGGGAATCGGGCCCTCTTCCAGTGAAGATACAGGTCCACGCTGGGAATCGTTCATGCGCGCAGCCTCAGACGACGATCCGGGAACAGAGGCAGAGGCATCTACACCATCAGTTGGCGATGGTCGAGCCATCTTCGATGGATTGGAGGTGTCATCTATTTCGATAGAAGAGGCCGATTGGAAAAGCCTCTGACTCCGCCGGCTAGGAAAGGCCGGGTTTCGGGCGCGGATCTTCGATCTAGCCATGACTAACGACCCTGTCTTGGGAATCGGGCCCTCTTCCAGTGAAGATACAGGTCCACGCTGGGAATCGTTCATGCGCGCAGCCTCAGACGACGATCCGGGAACAGAGGCAGAGGCATCTACACCATCAGTTGGCGATGGTCGAGCCCTCTTCGATGGATTGGAGGTGTCATCTGTTTCGGTAGAAGAGGCCGATTGGAAAAGCCTCTGACTCCGCCGGCTAGGAAAGGCCGGGTTTCGGGCGCGGATCTTCGATCTAGCCATGACTAATGACTAATGTGGATTTAAAATTGGGGAATAAGGGTTTTTTGAGAGAGAGAGAAGGGCCTGAGAGAGAGGTTTTAGGGGTTGGTTTCTAGCAGTTTAGGGGAATTTCAATTTGGGAATTAGGGTTTTGGGTCGAGAGAAGGGGCAGAGAGGGAGAGAGAGAGAGGGAGTGGAACAGTGCTTTGACATTGGGATTTGAATTGTGACCAACCGGGTAGAGAAGGTCATCACGTGGCTTGGAAACGGAAAGCAAAAGGTCACTGTGGGGCGAGAAACCGGAAGCAACAAGTCAAGGCATTAACGCATCCATGCGTTAACGCACCGAAGGTGACCCCGTCCGTCCATATCAACTTTGCCTTTTTTTTGGAGCATTGCCTTCCTTTGTTGATCTTCTTCTCTTGGAATTCTTTTTCACATGATCACCATTTGTATGCTCGTCAGATATGGTCTCACTTGATTGTTCGCCACCACATTCAATTTCCTCAACAAAAGAATGTTTTTTTGGTGATCTATCGACATTGACAACAAATTGCCATAGGTTTTTCACATCATCAAAGCAAACTGGTTTTACTATATAATGTGCAGCGCCAAGCTTAAGAGCCTTTAATATGACATGCTCTCTGTCGTCGGCCGAAACAACTGCATATTCAAACATGAATCTGATTATAGAGGGATATATAATTTATAATTAAATGTAATCTCAATTTATAAAATCGACTCACTGATCAACGGCAGCTTAAATTCTTGTCGAACCCTCTTCTGTACTTCAAAACCGTCCATATCAGGTAGATAAAGGTCTGTTATAATGAGGTCATAAAAGTTTCTCCTAACCCGAAGAGCAGAGAAAGCAATGTATGGGTTTGTATATGTCCAAACTGTAACAAAACGTACAAAATTATCATCTCAAGAATGCCAAAAATACATACAATAGAAGCATATGTGTGACATTATTACAAGGAAAAAAAAGAGAGTTCCAAGTTGGTATAAAACCCACATAAATAAAGAGAACATCGACAAGTTATACACCTGCGTTTATATGTAGAAAATATCATCCTAATAATGTGAAAATATCATCCTAATATTGTAGAAAATATCATCCTAATTTGATTCATACACATTGCGGTTCAATGATGATAACTAAAGGAAAGAAAAAGGTCATAACAGGAAAGAAACTAAAAAATATTTATCAAAATTAGGAGTAATTGCAACCAAAAAATATTAATTGGATTATAATCATCCAATTCCATACAGGAACTTGAAAATCAAAATTTCGTTTTTGGTTACAAAGGAAGCACATAGATTGAGAAATGGAAGTACGTAGGCTTGTAATGTATGTTATGTACGTACCTTGATGGTTCAGAATGTGAAGAAATTCAGAGACATTGGCAAGAAAGGTAGCGTCGTTACCTATAACAAGTACACGAAGTTTTACAGAATCAGTGTTTCCTTGTAAAACCATGTCATCTAACATGCTTAGCAAATCCTTGATTGAGTTCGATTGATGGTTTTTGCAAGATGGTAGAGACAGAAGAACAAAATACTAGCTAGTCTGAGAGAAAGGGGTTGAACTGTGTATATATACTGTGGCAAAACATTGGATTCGTTACCAAAGCCATCAGAAATGGCGAAACCACCAAGCTTTTTAGTAGCGCTGTAGGTATAATATATCCAGGAGAAAAATTGACATTTAATGCAACTTTCCATATACAAGAAGTCCTTGCATGGAGTCCCAAAGAACAAGAACAACCTTGCAGAGTTTCTGTGGGTTTAATAAGATGATCGATTACTTTCCTCTTCAAATATACGTATAGATATGTCTTTGCAGCAGACAATGTCAATGTGTCATGTAAGAATTTCAGAA
Source organism: Fragaria x ananassa (assembly GCA_034370585.1). Lineage (NCBI taxonomy): Eukaryota > Viridiplantae > Streptophyta > Magnoliopsida > Rosales > Rosaceae > Fragaria > Fragaria x ananassa. The sequence goes on along the minus strand of CP139750.1, from coordinate 7,904,749 downwards.
ATATTGAGAGAAAGCAATTTACAGCAATGTGTCATGTTCCGATTTGGTTTTTATTTTTCTATAAATCTGAATTTCTATCTTCTTTTGTTCTTACAAGTGTAGACTCAAGATGAACAGTAGCTTTGTAAAGAAAAAGGAAAAATCAAGTTGACTTGGAAAAATATCATTTCTCTTGAAAATATGGAATGAGTCTTCCTAAGAGTAGCATTTCTAATTTACCAAAAGCGCATTTCTTCCAGTAAAGTTGAAGGAGGGAAAGAAATTAAGAAAACATTAGGAAAATGGAAAACCATTCGATCGCCATGCATGAAATAATAAGAATTCGGAATTTTTAGGGTTAGCCAGGAAAATAAATATTTTTAAATATTACTTTCTATATATAAGACCACCTTCAGATTTCAAATGTAATCTGACAATTAATAATGCTGATTTTTTCACAACCCTTTTAGTGTAATCTTATGGTTATTGGAACTAGCTAATTATAGCTAAAAGAGAAAGCTAGCTCCAGGGATTAATTACACTAGATCTTTTAGACCTGGAAAATTTGCAGAGGTCGTCATCTAAGAAAGAGTTGGTATAGAATCTAAGGTATAATGCCCAAGCCTCCCAGTGCGGAAAAGATTCAACAACTTTGATTCGGCTTTATATTGAGTGTACTTTCTGGATTCTGTAGGAACCTGAAAAATTCCTTGCACGGCCTTCATCTCTTCCTCAATAAGCATTTCATCCTCCACGTTACCATCAAAAGATGATATGACCTTGAAGAGAGTCTGACGAACATTTTGCACTATGAAATCCTGCATGAGAAACAGATGTCACATTAATGGCAAAGCTATTAATAGCCACATTTTTATCCTTGTCATTAACATTGTTACTCCTAAGGTACTATAAGATATAGAAAACTCTTTTCCAATTGCAATAAAAGCAATTCTTATGACGTTAGAACAATTTAGAATATCTATTATAATGATATGTCTTATGTCTTCATTTTTTGCAGCATATAACGGATTTTTCAGCTTTTGCAGCATATGAGGAATTTCTGTTTCACCGTGTTGGCAAGGAGACAGATTTAGTAAACAAGAAAATCTAAAACCCACTACACATCCAATTCTATTAGTGCACTATAACAAGCAATATCCGTGCACGAAGTTATAAAAAAGGTTCTTACCCTATTATCAGTTGAAAATGGGACCTAGAAAAGAAATAAATTTAACCAATTATGAGAACAAGTGAGAATAGAAACTTATTTGAGCATTCTACTTGTGTGTGATCTGAAGAGTAGCAACAAAAGCATGCATACCTGTGTGTGATCTGCAGAGTTTTGTCTTTTCTCTTTGATGTCTTTAGAGCTATTTGAGCATTCTATATTGTGGTCTATCCATGTTCTACCATTCTCACTGTTGGACAAATTTGCCCATTTCTTGTATTCGTTGCTTCTGTTCAAGATAGCCAGAAAACACTGAGCTAGTTTTTTCTCCCCAGAAATATAATCTACAATGGTTCCTGCCATACCACATATAACAGGGTGTAACTCACCTTGGGAAGCACATATATACTCTTTCAGAATAGCTACTCTACTCATTGTACCCAAGGCACAGAAAGTATATAGATGATGATTGTACCTGTCAATGCTAATTTGGTGCAGACCTCTACATCATGAATCTGCGGAGGCAAAACACCTGGTGTGTCCAAAACATATATATTGGGATGACTTCCGATCTGCATATGATCGTAAACATATAACTGGACACAAGTCCTTGACATATATAAGGGATCTAGATTCCTTATATACTTGGAGAATACCCTCAATACTTGTATAGAGTCCTTTATATTTTCAAGGAGAATAAATACTTGTATAGTCCTTTATATCTGAGAATAATAAAACCAAACTATGTTTTTGTATGTTTACAGAAAATTTTGAATCAAAACATTGTTCACAATGTGTTGCTTACTTGATGCACCCATACGCTCAATATATGGATATCCCTTGTATGCACACTATTATTTATGTATATGTGACAAGCTTCCAACAACACATGTCTTAAAAGACAGAGTCTACAAACCTTTAAGCTGCTTATATCTTTTGTCTCACCAGGCTGTGGACTCACTGTAGCATGCTTCAACTTCCCCTTTTCTATTTGACAACCAATTTGCAGGAACGAATTAGAATCTACTAAAAATTCAGAGTACAGAATACAGGAGAATTTTCCCCACATAATCCAGGTCTGAAGAATAAAAAAAGTTGGACCAAATATGATTTAAAGTGGTACCTGCTGCACTAATCCTCCCAATTCGATGTAAGGAGTTGGCAAGGGCTGACTTACCAACATTAGGAATTCCAAGTAGCAATATCGTTGCAGTATAACTAGAACTATCATTGTTATTCAGTTCTCTGACACGAGCTTGCAAAAAGTTCAAAAACTGTACAAAGTAAACCATTTGGAATGAATGAACTAAAAGTGCAATAGCACAAAAGAGTACATACCAAAAGAACTTGAAAGATAAAGTATTTCATCTAGTATAATTAGATAAACTTATAAACATAAAAGAGATGAATCATAATCACTCAACCGATGCATTTTTCAGTGAAAGAGAACAAAACAAGACCACTGCTTGAATTAAGTGCAAGTCCAAAGCAAATTCCCGGACAATTTGATGACTATATCATGGCATCCACAGAGAGAGAGACAGAGAAGGAGAGATAGAACCACATACATGGCTCATTGATATGGCTACAAATTTCCATACACTATTATCATCAGGAAGATTATGCCATTTTCAATCAAACCGTGGCTTTGACTAAGAAATGCATTTAATAAAGCTAATGAGAAAGACAAACAATACAGTTACCTTCTTAATACTCTCTTTATTATGGGCATTGACTCCATATGAAATGCAATTATTTTGCTCAAAGTAGTTCATCCACTCCTATAAATGGCAGAAATATAAAAAAATTACAGAAGGAAAAAGAAGAGTGATATGGCTAAAGAGAAGAAAAGACATGCAATTTATCCACAACTCAAGCTAAAGAGAAGAAAAGACATCACATATTTTGCAATTATATGCACATCTACCAGTTCATTCACCACTGTAAAACTGCTTCGAACCATAGGTCACAGAACTTGATCACACTTTTAAAAATTATGCTTCAACATTTTAGTTGTTGTTATTTTCTTTCTCCCGTATATTTAACATGGCGAGAAAATTAAACCGCTGAACAACGCACACCTTCAACTGGGAATGATTTGCAAGGTCCACCTTGTTCATTACTATGATTCGCTTGGAGAAGGATGTGTAGTTCTCCAATTGCTTGCATGCTGATGACAATGGAATCTGAAAGTAGTATACAGTAAACTATTAACGATCCTTCATAACATAGTTCAAAACCTGAAATTTTGCATACAACGTGCCAAGCAATGCTTTTCCTTTTGGAGCATAGTTAACAAGTTTTATTCTTTTTCTTAAACGCAACGAAAATGAGCTTCAAAATGAAAATGCATTACTATGGTACTTCCATATGGTAGGAAAAGCCACATCCTCGTCCATCACCAACACCAGTTCGTGTATCAGACATGAAGTTCGTTTGGTCTTACAAGCAGGCAACGGGAATCTACCTAACCAAAGTAACTAAGGGAAACAAGAACGTCGTCAAAGGACATTTCGATGGGATTTTGCCAGTTAATACCCCAAAAAGGATTGGCAGAATTTCAAAACAACCATGTTTCTCAGCCAACTTAACCAAAACCCAAGACCCAGATAACCCAGTAGCACCATTTTCTTCAAGTTAACGACCAAACCTCACAAACCCAGATATAAAAAGTTGAAAATTTTCATAAACAGCTAGTGAATGTCATTGAGGCATTTCATCAAACATTTGGGGTGCATAAAGTAGTTATTGAATTGAAAAAGAGGAAGGGTACCCTTGCGTCTCTGACTTCAAGAACGAGATCAACCAATGGGAAACGTTCAGCGATGGCGCGAGAAGCAGCAGCCATGTGAGGGTTGAACCAGCCTCTCCCAAAGCTTGAATTGTTGGTGGCTTTTATAATGGCCATGCCTATTTCTCTAGCTAAACTAGCCGTTGCCATATTTTGGCCTTCGGGTTGAAAATAACGCTGTGTGGTTCTTTTGCTTTCTTTGCACAGATGGTGACATACCAAAAATGTTAAACTCACAAATAGCATCCGTTTACATTAAAGTAGCTTTTCCATTACGTTGCCATTCTGAAATTACACCGATCACATATTCATCCTAGTAATAAGAGGTGACATCAATCTAGCAAAGAATTGTCACATCAAAAAGCTAGCAAAGGCGCTCAGAGTGCGCAAGCCGAGAGAAGATCCACATGTAATACATCTACAATCAAAACCTAATATTAAAATACATCATACCTAAGACAGATCCATAAATGAACGCCCAAATACACCCATGACCTAAAGGTCCGAGCTGCGAGGTCTTGCCTTTGGAGACAGACCAATACCATAGAGGAACCACGACACCGTCAATTTATGGCTTGCACTTTTTGCCTAAATACACCATCGAATTCGTTGTAACAAATGATGTGTTAGAAACGTCAATCCACTTCCTTGTCCATGACTTGGTAGCTAAGGCTTGAGGGTTTGGCAACCGAGGCTTGAACACTCGGCAAAAATTTCCTGCTCCATTGTTGCAAATCAGTGATTGTAGAACTCTTCAGGAAAACGAAACGCCCCGTTGCATGCCATTATGCAACCTATGATCATCACTTATAGAATAACAACAAAAGCTAACCGACAAATTACGATGTTCGAGAGGACTCGCTGCCAGACGTAGCAGCAGAAAATGAAAGGGAAAGGGATGACAAGTGTAGATGTTTGGTAACTGCCGCATAGCGAAGAAGGGAAAAAATGTGGTTTTTCAAGACTTTGTTTTTTTTATTAACTGAGTACTATTTGGTCTATTGACATAGAATATTCTTTCAGTACATGGGAAATTCTATTTTCAAACACACTAAACACTAGTTGTTGTAATGCTCAAATTGTTATGGGTGTAATGAAAATTTAAAACTCCCAATGTGAAACATAAAACTCTTCTGCAAGGTTTGGGTCGCTCGAGTCGAGGCTGATTGGAACTGAGTTTGGATGGAAAAATTGGTCGTTAGAGGTGGATCCGTTCGCAGAGCGCTTGAGGGCCTCGGCGGGATGTGTTGTTTTTCAAGCTCAAGGATAAGTTTGTCCTTGTGCACAGCCCAATAAAATTGACAATCATGGTGATTGATCTGATCCTCGACATTGCAAGGCTTAATGCTAGATTTATTGAGAGACCAATATGCAAGATATACTGTTGCAATATCAAGAGAATTTCTCTTCTACAACTGGATTAAACAAAGGAAAATTCTATGTGTATATGCAAAACGAAGACACTGTTACAAGGGAATAAAATTTTAACAACTCTCAACATAGCTCAAAAATATCATAGAATACTTTTACCCTACCTAGAGGGCCAGAGGCTAGTCGGTTATCTAGATATTTAAGATTTTGCTGATCTTAAACAGTCTTGCTTGTCTAGAAGATTTCATGTAAAAACCTTGATCAAGCTCTATTGACCAACCCAATCCTTGATTTGGTATCGATTTGTCATGACTCATCCCGGATTTCACCCTGAAACCCGTGGTAAATCCTGCGGGATCCACTTCCAAGGAAAATTTACCGAAAATTCGGCTAAACCTTTCTTGAAAATTGACAACCCTTATCTGAAAATCCAACTTGACACTTCCAAACCAAACAACAAGGACAACATTAAATCACTAGCTGGTTATCAGAGCGTATCTAATAAGGAAATAATAACCATGAATAAAGTTGAAACGGAAACAGCCTCTGACTATTGTACTAAGCCTCGACTCCATGTACGCTCGACCTCATCTATACTTAGCCTGCACACTGGGCATTTAAAACTAAAGGGCCCAGGGGAAAGTAATTTAAAAACGTTAGAGTGAGTAGACAAAAATAAATTAATTAATTTAACAAAACGTAATTTTCAATATTTTTCCACATTTAAACTTTAAAACCTTGATGCACGCAACTTTGATAAACATTTAACTTTAAATCCAGTATCTCATAAAAATGGACAAACCAGCCTCGCTGGTTAATCAAATACGGTAATCTCTTCATAAGAGATAAACCAGCCCCGCTGGTTAATCAAATACGTAACTGAGAAGATTAAAATAAGGGGAAGAGTTATCACCATGTAAAAAAGAGTCTCTCAGGCTCGGGGCGGTGCCTCCCAGGCTATAATAGCGTCCCACGCTAAGCGCTCAACTCTCATATGATGAGGACCGCTGATAAGACTATAATAGCGTCTCACGCTAAGCGCTCTACTTACATATGATGAGGACCGCTATATAATGGCTTGCTAACAATATATATATACATATATATATATATATATATAAATACACCGATCGGTTGCCTCCCAGGTGATAATAGTGTCTCACGCTCAGCGCTCTACTCTCATATGATGAGGACCGCTAAATAATGGCTAGCTAGCAATAATCAATATAATTGACCCTATATTATGGTGAATAAAAACATACGAAAACACTTAAATCCACTTATCTTCCCCAAGATCATACGAATGGTACGGTTCCCAACCGTACTTGAAAATCATCGTAAGAAATTGTACTAAAACTAAATGACGTGTCTCACAAGTCAAATTATTCTCAATTTATAAATATAAGCGAGATTTCAATATCAAATATAAATCATAAATAATAATATCTCCAAGTCAAAATCATTAAATTATGATGGAGAATTACTGAAAATCTCATTTTTGGTAATCATTTATAAATCCCAAAATCATCAAAATAAAACCAACAGTATTTAAATCTAATGAATTCAGTATAGTTCTCATCTGTACCTGGAAATATTGCGTAATAAAATAAATCATTTGACATGTCCCACATGTCAAATAAAATGTTCAAGAGAGTTTTCGAAAAATGAATGGAACTCATTACTCTAAGAAAATATTAAATCTTCAATATGCCTTTGAAAATTAAATAAACTTTAGTGCATGCATGACATTCAAATTAAAAGTCCACTCACAGTGCTCCGCTATGTCTGCCGATGACCCGAGGCTTTCTCCAAATGATCCTCCTCACGTCCTGAACAATAATTAATATTAATTCTCATTCAACATTAAAACTTCAATAAATAATTCCATAAAATTAAGGGTCTAAAATCAATCTTCTTCCTTGCCCATTTTCTCCATCCTTAATCCATTATAACTCAAGATTCACCACCGTCACCGATAACAAAAAATTAACCTTATATGCATTTTAAAACCGGTTAATCCAACTACCGATATTCCATTCTAATCACAGCCAAAATCCTTAATCATTGAAAAATCCCCAACATTAACAAAACTCCTCCAAAAATTCCAAACTATACTTCATTAAACTCCTCTCCTTAATATCATCTTAAAAACATGAAAAATTAGCCCCTAAGGGGCGGCGCCGCTGCTTGCTCCGCCGGCAGCCGTTCTCCGGTGACCTCCAATGCTTCTCAAATTTTAATAGAATAATCCTCTCATCATACCCAACAACTTCCATAACTAGCACTTAGTCCAATTTTAAGGCTAACTAGGGTAATCAAACCAAAACATCCATAAAACCCTAGAACTTTAATTATACATTTCTCATTAGACCAATTCCTTTTGAAGGATTACTCACCTTGATGAGGGCTACAAGATGAGACAAAAATCACGAGCTATGGTGGCCGGAGGAGGGAGCTCCGGCGAGATGACAGTCGGACTGTTAGGAGCGGTTTCCTCCCGCTCAGCGGCGGGGGTCCGAACGGGACCGGTCCGGCGGTCTCTGGTGGCCGGACATCGACGGACGGAGGCCGGGGATTGCCGGCAAGAGGAGAGCTCGGGGGGGGGGGGAAGAAGAAACTCGGGAAAGAAGATAGAAAGAAAAGAAAAATGGGTTGGGCTTTCTCCCACCCGGTCCAACCTTAAAACCCAACAATAAATCCCCATTAAATTTTTACCCCTTTTTACCTACTCCGTAATTTTCGTTTTTAGACCATAACTTCTTCATACGAACTCCGTTTTAAGCATGCCGCATGTTCACGAACTCTGTTTAATGTCCTCTACAACTTTCATGAAGAAAGTTTTCCCAGAATAACTTTCCTACAAAAAGTCAACTCTAGGGTCCTTAAGGGTAAACGGTTACTCATCACGGTAAAAGATCAAAGTAATACAAAAGGTAAATAACTGTAAAATAACTTAAGAACTGGGGTGTGACAGATTTGGTGATGTGCGTCAAAATCTCTAAGAAACCAGAAAGTCCTTGCAAAGGCAAGGCATAGTAAAGAACCTAGTAGCGAAGTTGGTGCTTTCCTTACTCTCATAAGAGTTGATTCGAATTTAGATCAAGAGACATGTCTCATAGCACATTGCACTATCTAATGTTGGCACGCCCCGCATGCAAAAAAGATAGTATTCCCAAGCTACTATTGGACAACCAAACAGTGGTGTTGGAGGTCCGATGATTGGAGGCAACAAAGTGGTGGCTGGGGGCTCAATCTCTCAAGTGCCTCTAGCAGATGTGGATGGACTCAACCATGGGCAATTGTTCAACGCCTTAGGATTTTGAATCTTGGTTTTGGGCTTGAACTGCTTGGAGTTGTCCATAAGCCCTCGACGACAGTGAGTGAGGTAGTGGACTTCGATAGTGGCTTTGGCTTAGGAAACACTCCTGGGTTTATGCATATGCTTAGATATTTTCATCAGGTAATCAAATAAGATAGAGAAATGCTTGGTTCTGTTTCCTCTACTTCCTTAGCTACCCTATGGTTATCTTGTGTTCTTTCAATATATTTATTCCATGTTAGGTTGCCTATTCCATTGTCTCATGTTGACACTACTCACCCCACTTTTTCTTTTTCACATCCCACTTATATATTTTTAATTGCAAGTCTACATTATTCACCCATTTACAATACCTAAAATACCATTTTCCTAATTCTACTTTGTTCACTACATTCTCTTCTCACCCCATATGTATTTTTTAATTTTTAATTTACTTTATTTACCCATTTACAATACACACAATATCTGACTCTTCCAATAGCCACTAAACTCTAAAAAAAAAAATTGAACTCCAAAAAACAAAAAATATTTGAAGAAAATCATAACATTAATATCATTTGTTTTGAAAGTATAAGTTCAGGGTAAGTAAAATCACCAACTCAAATTTAACAACTTGTTGGTATCAGTTGATTAAGATTCACAATGTTATAAATGTATCTCTACTTAGAAAAAGCTCTGACGCCGATGACAAAAAAAACAAATCAAATATAAGTGAGCGACTAGACATGAAAATTTACATACAAAATCAACATGGGAAATAATAAGTAAAGGGATAGACGAAACATTAATAAAGAAAAAAAAAGAAAAAAAGAAGGAATAGATACAAACAGTTCACCTCATCTTCAGGTTGAACGCTATCATCTTTAGGCTCCATAGAACGACCGAATATGAAAAATTATGGGTTAGGGTTTATGAAGAGTGTGTTCATCCAAAAAAAGAGATAAAAAAAAAAGAATTTGTAATTTGTAACAACTTATTGTCTATTGTTGTAATTTCACATAAGGGTTATTTTGACATTTTAATAAATCAACAACGTGTGACATGAGCAAAGTGGTCTGTGAGGTGGCGATAGACGCATCCTTAAGAGCACATGCAGCAGTGGATTGAAAGTCTGGGTTGGAGTGAGGAGTACACTAAAAAGTGAATGCACCGGTTGGAAATTCATCTGGGTTAGCCATTGATCCCACATGGGACCCAGCTAACCGCGGAAGACATTGAGCAATTCTTAGTCCACAGATTGGTTTGGCTTAACAGAAATCACGGGCGCCGCATTGAATCATCCAAAGCTTATCCCACTTGCTGCACACCTATGTGCATTTGTCTTCAACGGGCATAAATTAAATAACTGCCAAAGCAACGGGAAAAAAATATGGGCCTTTAGATCTTGATCTAATTGCTAATATTTAAAAGCAACGGGAACGTAATTTTTTAATTAGAAAATAGCTAAGCCAATGGAAACATTCTGAAAAAATTGAAAAAAAAAAACAACAAAATTTTCCTATAAATACCATCCTACTCTTCTTCATTTTCCACACATCCATTGATCTCTTCCCTCTTCAATTTATTTGTTCTTCTTTACCATAATATTCTTCTATCCATCTCATTCTTCTTCAATTTATTTATTCTTCTTTTTCATTCTCCAATCAACAAAATGGGAGAGTTGGGTAGTACATGGACCAAAGAGGAGGAAGTTCAATTGTGCGAATCATGAGCTGCTGTTACCATATGCCCCGTCACCAGCAATCACCAAACCCTTCCAAGGTTGTGGCTCAAGGTTCGTGAACATTATATTGCAGATTGGATGGGATCACCCCGGTTTGACCTTCGGCGGCTCTTTAAGCCATTGAAGAAGATTCTCATAGAGTGGTATAATGGAAAAATTCAAGTTGGGAGACATAGACCAAGCGACACCAATCAATTAGATGAGGTATTTTTTTAGACCATCCACTTAAAATAAGTGACACCAATTCATATATTTATCAATTTTTATAATATTTGAGTTTTTTTTGTAGGAGCATTAAATTAACTTAGAGTTTATAAGGGTGACAAAAACCAATTCGACCATAAAAATTGTTGGGAGGCGGTGAAGGATCACCATACTTTTAGAGATGCACCTACTCCTCAGGTCGCCCTATTTGATTATTCCATGGCTAGTGGTTTCCAAACCAAATCACCAATTAATTTGGATGAATATGTTGTATTGGAGACAAACCCTAGCTCCATTGGAAGGCCAATGGGACAAAAGACCACCAAAGAAGCAAGAAGGAAAAGAAAAAATAAAGAGGATGTGGGTGAATCCATGGTTCAAGCCTTACTAACATGTGCAATGAGATTGTTAGGAAAAAAGAAGAGAACTGCCGTGCCGAATGTGAAAGATTGATGGCATTTGAAGAGGCAAGAGAGGATGCAAGAATAATGGGCATGCAAAATAATGATATTTTGTCAGGTCAAAGGAATGGTTCAGAAATTTGAGGAGGAAAATTCTGAGGAACCACAATCCCCACAATAGAGTATTTTGTTTTAATTGTATTATTCTTGAATTGTTAAGTTGATTGTATTATGCATTTTTAAATTTAATGAAATAAAGGTAAACTAAGTTGTAATGAACTAATAGTGAAATAATTTTCTTTTATTGATAGGAAACAAACAAAGCACACATACAATATTATTAAAGTTAAATAAACAAAATACACATACAACATTATTCAAGTGATATTAAAAATGATGAACTAAGGAGATCATCACTTTGTCAAATGATTATGCAAATCATTTGTTAATATGAATCTTCAAGTCATCTTGTAAGGCCTTGTGGAGGTAAGCATAACGTAATTGGAAGTTACAATATAAGAATACAGGATTCTCCAGCCCTTAAAATCGGTTCATGGCAGATAACATTACCTTCACGATCCACTGGTTGTTCATATACGCTTGCCAATAATGAATGCAAGTTATCCTCTTCTTCAGACTCCTCAAATTCGTCATCGACAAACTCATCTTCTACAGTCATGTTATAAAGGATGATGCAACTTATCATCAGACTCGGCCCTCGGGCAAGATGGAGCAGGCTTGGGTCTAGGGCCTCAAAATTTGGGAGCCTCAAATTTTTTTATATAGCCCTATATATATATATAAAGATATATAGAAGAAGAGTAGAAGACATGTGTGTCTCTTACTCTCTTTCTTTTCACTCTCACACGGGTTTAGTGTTAAGAAGAGTGTGTTTCTGAGCGTCTCTTCTTCTACTCAAGTACTCAGAAGAAATCGAAGAAAAAAAAAAGAAGAGAGCAGCAAACCTCTGAATCTCTGATTGAAAGGAAAACATCAACTCTAAAGCTAAAAAGGTATGTTCTTTTGAAAGCCTTTCATCTCTATTCTATAAAGCCTTTTCTTTTCTATTTTAAAGAAAGTTCAATTTTCCCTTAATCCTTAATCCTTACTGGCTTAGTACGATAATCCCTTATCTATTTTGTTTCTTGATTTGATTTGTTGAACATTGAATATGAATATATGATGATACTGAATTTGAAGCATCACATAATCACATCCTCTTTGAATTGTTTGTATATGTTTGGACGTAAGATATTTAGATATTGAAAAATGCATACTCTTTGATTTCGTATTGATGTCCATATTTTTGAAAAACATAGTATTTTATCATGGCTCCTGGTAGAAAGTTCAAGTCTATGGCTCAAAAAAGAAAAGAGAAAAAGAGGAGAGAAGTTGTACATAAACCTCTAGTTGGTTCTATTAATAAGTATTTAGTACCAAGAGAAAAGAAGCATAGTAGGGTGGTGAATGATCATGATGCTGAAGAGGTAGAGATTGAGGAAAATAGTGACATGATGTTGAAGAGGCAGAGATTGAGGTAAATAATGATCATGATGTTGAAGAGCTAGAGATTGAGGAAAATAGTGATCATGATGTTGAATCAGCATAGATTGAGAAAAATATTGAAGATGTTCACACTATAGAGTCAAATCAGTCGGTAAGGGAAAATAATGATATTATCAATGAAGAAAGTTACACTGCAAATTCAAGAGAAGAGGTTCCTTTTGACATGGATGATCTAGGGAATTAGAATAGGACAGACCAAAATATTACAAATTTTTTGGTTGAAAAAGGCCCCAAAAGAGTCAATAATTTGATCTTTCCGAAAGATAAATGTGAGTGGTCTTTTTCTTTAAGGCATTACTTAAAGGAATTACCAAATGGAGAGAAACAAGATAGAAAGTGGCTGGTATATTCGATTTCTTTAGATAAAGTCTTTTGCTTCTGTTGTAAATTGTTTACAAAGAAACATCTTATGGGGCAACTAACTGATAAAGGCATGAATGATTGACACTACTGTTCTGATCGACTTAAAAGTCATAAAGGAAGTAGGTATCACATTGAGGCAATGAAAAGTTGGATAGAGTTGGCAAAAATGTTGAAAATAAAGTTAACAATTGATGCAAATCTGCAAGAACAAATGAATCAAGAAAAAAAAACATTGGAAACAAGTATTAGAAAGAATTCTTGTAGTTCTGAAAAGACTTACGAAAAACAATTTAGCTTTTCGTGGAGATAGTGAAAAGCTATATGAGGAGAATAATTAATGATCTTTTCTTACAGATGATAGAACTGCTTGCTGAAGTTGATCTGAGTATAGAAAAACATGTTGGACGTATTAATAAAGGTGAGGTTCAGTATCATTATTTGAGTCACAAAATTCAAAATGAAATTATTCAATTGTTGGCAAGTGAGGTGAAAAGCTCTATTATCAAAAGAATCGAAGAAGCCAAATATTTTTTATTTATTCTATTAAGAAATGTCAATGTTTCGGCTACTCTAGTTGTGGTTGAAGAATATTTTTTAGGCTTCTTGAAGGTAGCTGACACATAAGGTCTTGGATCACTTAATGAACTTCTAATTGAATTGAAGACTCCTGGACTTGATGTAAGTGATATAAGAGGACAAGGGTATGACAATAGATCCAACATGAAAGGTAAAAATAAAGGTGTGCAAAGTAGACTACTTGAAATAAATCTAAGAGCATTTTACGCACCTTGTGCTTGTCATATTCTAAACCGTGTGCTTTCTAATATGGCTCATTGTTTTCCCAAAGCTGAGTCTTTCTTTGGTGTAGTGCAATGAATATACTGTTTGTTTGCAGCTTCTACAAAGAGATTGCAAGTTTTTAAAGAGCATGTGACATGTCTCACTTTAAAACCATTATCAGAAACTTGTTGGGAAAGTCGTGTGGAGAGTGTTAAAGCAATAAGATATAAAACTGCATAAATAAGATAGACTTTGATTTATATTGTGAACAACAGAAAAGAAGATGCCAAGACAAAAAGTGATGTTGATGCTTTAGCAAAATATAATCTTCAGAATTTTGAGTTCTTGTTGGGAATGATTATATGGTATGACTTGGTATATGTGGTTAACAATGTCGCAAAGTTCTACAAACTAAAGATATGCATATTGATACAGTCATCTAAAAATTGGAACATCTTCTTTCTTTTCTTCAAAAGTTCAGAGAAACCGGTTTTGAAGAATCTTTGATTGAAGCTAAAGAGATTGCAAGTGAGATGGAGATTAATTGAACCCATATTCATGGAAAAACGGACAATTCACACAAAAAGATAATTCGATGAAAGCTCTACTGAAGCAGTGATACAATTAGCTACATAATCCTTCAAAACCAACTACTTTCTCTACATAGTTGATCAAGCTATTTCTTCATTCAAAACCAGGTTAGAACTATTTACATTGTATTTAATTTTTAGTTAAGGAGCATGATATTTATATAAGTTATTGATTTTTATTTTTTGTTTAAACCATGTTTGAACAATTAAGACATATGAAGAAAATTTTTGACTTTTGTGTGTTTTGGATAAGTTAAGGTCTGCTAATAGAGATACATTGAAGAGCTTTTGTGCTAACCTCACAAATATATTTGTAGACATATAAAATTTAACGATAATAATAGTTGTTGAATAATCCAAGCAAATACGTGGCTCGTGAGTCAACAAAATTGGAAAGCCGTCAGAAATCACACATGGCAAAGTGGAAATGGTTGGCTGACAACAAAAACTTAAATCCTGATTGAAATCAATTATCAAGTGTCGATTGATGATCAAATATCAATTAAATTGAATTAATTATCAAAACAAAGAAGTCAGACATCCCCAAAAAAATAATTGGTGATGGTTTGCCAACGATCAGGCGAGCTGGAGAGTAAAGTTCACGAGGTGAAATGGACTTCGCAAGTCGAAATTGACTTCGCAAGGCGAACAAGACTGGTGAAGCGACTTTGCGAGGCGAACACGACTTGGCGAGGCGAACTAGGCTTCGCGAGGCGAACATGACTTGGCGAAGCGAACATGATTTCGCGAGACGAACAAGACTTCACGAGACGAACAAGACTTCGATAGGCGAACTAGACTCCGCGAGGCGAACACGACTTGGCGAGGTGAACTGGACTTCGCGAGGTTAACGGACTTCGCGAGATGAACAAGACTTCGCGAGGCGAACTAGACTCCGCGAGGCAAACACGACTTGGCGAGGCGAACTGGACTTTGCGAGGTTAACGGACTTCGTGAGGCGAAACGGACTTTGCGAGGCGAACTAGACTTGGCGAGGCAAAACGGACTTCGCATAGATTTACATGAAGGCGAGGCGAGATGGCCTCGCGTAGGGGAGTCCGTGAAGTGGGATCAGAAATCACCTCTTGCTTCGAAATCAAGGTTCCTCGCGAGATACTTCCCATATCCGCGAGATGGCTCGCCCCTTACTAAAGATCTTGATCAAAACAGGATATTCAATCCAAAGCGATCTGGGCATATCTAAATCTTAAGATTTGATTGATCTGATTGTCTTAAAATCGGCAAGTAAATCAATCAGTCAAGATTTGTTGATTCGATTAAGGAAATATTATTGATTCAGAATCTTCATTACTTGCCTTAAGTGGAGGCATGTTAACACTATAAATACCCCCTCTCATACCAAGAGGAAGGGGGCAATAAACAAAAGCAGAGGACTAGAGAGAGAGAAAAATCTCTCACGCGAGCTTAGAAGTCTCCCCAAAATCC
The DNA here is from genome assembly GCA_034370585.1 of Fragaria x ananassa. Lineage (NCBI taxonomy): Eukaryota > Viridiplantae > Streptophyta > Magnoliopsida > Rosales > Rosaceae > Fragaria > Fragaria x ananassa. The sequence goes on along the minus strand of CP139750.1, from coordinate 7,889,048 downwards.
TTGAAGAACTATCAAGCTCTTCAAATAGCCAGTTCTTCACTAAACCTTTGAAGAACTATCAAGCTCCTTAAACAACCAGTTCTTCACCAAATCCAAATCTAAAATCCTTGAAGAACTATCAAGCTCCCTAAACAGCCAGTTCTTCACCAAATCCAAATCCAAATCCAAAATCCTTGAAGAACTATCAAGCTCCCTAAACAGCCAGTTCTTCACCAAATTCAAATCTCAAATACTTGTTACGTGATCAACCCGTGTAACCCTCAAGAACAAGTACTTGTCACCCTTGAGTTAAACCTATATTCGGAGATAGAATAAGAGGAATTCACAAAGATTGTAACCCGCATTCGCATTGATTAAATTAAATTATTCTTTATACACGTGTTGTTCTGTTATTTGTTCCAGATATTTTCGTGTTTACAATATTGAAGCATGGTGAGATTTCTGATCCTAATGAGGATGATTTGTACCATGACTTGCGAATGTTGTATCAAGATTTACCCACTGAAACAAAAAGAGCTATAGATGTGATGAATTATATAAAAGATGTGAACGGCTGCTATCCACATGTTTTGATTGCTTATAGGATTTTCCTAACCATACCAGTCACAATTGCCCCTACATAAAGAAGTTTTTCAAAGTTGAAATTGATCATAACTTACCTTCGGTCTACTATGTCACAAGAAAGATTGAGTGGTTTGACTATGATATCTATAGAAAAAGACACAGTTGAAAAACTTGATTATGCAAATTTGATTTGTACCTTTGCATCTACAAATGCAAGATGAGCTATATTTCAGTGATACGTTTATTGTGATTTGATTTTTTTTTTTTGTAATATTTTGAGTTTTTCTATTTTTTTATTTTTTTTGTCAAGTATTTGTTTGGGGGCCTCAAATATATTCTCGCCTTGAGCCTTTATGGAAACATGGCAGGCCCTGCTTATCATGATAGTACACATGTCTTTTATTTTGAACAAGTTAGCACCATGACGAAGTATGGCCTATCGAGCTTGATGGACACCAAAACACCGCTCAACTTCCTTACGATAAGACTCTTGTATTTTAGTAAAGTGTGTCTCCTTAGCATCTTTAGGTTTGGATATTGCTTGGACAAATGTCTGCCACATGAGGTATATTCCATCAGCAAGGTAGTGTGGTACATAGTATATGTACTATCATGCACCTTATATGTAACCTCTAGAGCACTTTCGTTAATAACTCTTGCAAACACGTTAGATGCACCGAGAATGTTAAGGTCGTTTTGAGCTCTTGGGGTACCGAAGAAGGCATGTCATATAAATGTGTTGTAAGATGCCATAGCTTCAAGAATTACAGTAGGGTACCCTTTACGGCCTGAGAAACCTCCAGACCACCCATTTGGATAGTTTTTCCACTTCCAGTGCATGCAATCGATGCTCCTAATCATACCGGGAAAACCACGTTATTGTTCTTTGTGTAGAAGCCTTTGCAGATCTGCGACATTAGGAACTCGAAGATACCAACCCCCGTACAAATACTCCACTTACGCACAAAATTTCTTGATGCATTTCAAAGCAGTTCGTGCTCTCATCCTGGTAACTTCATCACATTGATCAGCCTGTGTACCATATGCAAGCATTCGTAATGCATTTGTCCTTTTTTGTTCCGAGAGAAATCCCAGCTTTTCGGTGGCATCTGGTTTTTGCTTCCAAAAATCGTCGAAATTGCAAAGGTCAGCATGATTAGTGTGGAAGGGGACTATAAATCTTGATTAGTGTGGATGGGGACTACAAATCAAGTTGTGGTCGTTTGGTGAGTGTTTGTGTTTCCGAAAATGCAGCAAATGATCTTGGGTTTATATGATTTTTGAGATCGAGAAGCATGTTTTCCTGAATATGTGAATCCATTCTACCTTCTTTTTTTTAAGCAAAGGCAGGCATATAACACATTGTATTAATAGTCGCATCTAGAATGACACCGATATAGACCCTAATAAATTGAGGTGATTTATATACCATTACATTGTATATTGTCGCTCATCGACGATGAGTCTAGCAAGCAATAATCTAGCCCTACATAGAGATAATTTTGCATGAAAAATTTCGTCGCCAAAACGCTCATTTGCGGTACGACAATGAGTGTTCAATATCTAGATGTAAAAGGAACATCACAATCTATACGCTTCAAGATCCTACCTAGAGTTCTTAAAAAAAAGAAGGAAATTATTGTAATTAGACAAACGCTAAATACCTAGTAGTTGGGCCAAGAGAAAACCCTAGCTCAACATAGTAGGCCCAAGATCTCGATGGAAACCCGCAACTTCAGGACACAAACAAGGTGACCCTGGCCTGACCTGTCAACTCCATATGCCATGTCGTTCTAGATGCCGCCGTTGGACTCCACACCGACCGACTGCACCCTACAACGCAATAATCTACTGCATACGATTTGACTTTGCTACAACATACACCACCCGCCTCACACCACAGCCCACGTTGTTGTTCCAAGTCCTCGCCAAAGCACAATCACAGCACCTATCGGAGATAAGCCAGAAGCATCAGAAACCAAGCCATCAAAGGGTGACTTGGATCACGACCACCATGGAGGACTCTTGAAACCGCTTGGATTACAAGACCCGTCAGGCGGCAGACCTCAAAAGGCGGCGTGGCCAGGGCCAAGATCGATTGAGATGCCACCGGACGAGTTTGAGTGGTGAATCGGGAAGAAATTTGTCTAGGGTTTTTTGTGCGGCGCCCTCTCTTTTTTGATTGGAAGTCTCGTGAATCCATTCTACGTTGGTTCTTGCCAACATCTAAATACGCGATCCATGTCTTTTGAGGAAGAGAATAAGCGTTGTGTTCACAAATGCTAAAAGTTTCTCCTTCAAATGAGGGGCACATAACACATACAACTCAAAAACTATGAAACATTGGTAGGTGGTAGGAAGGATTAAGCGCAATTCCAACAGATTTATTACTTGAAAAATGTCTTGATTACACGCAACATTATAACAAACACACAATTCTTACATAGCTCTTCTTCTAGCTTGATTTGCATCATCAATCGGCTTTCCTTGTCGGAAACTAACACCTTGATCACTAAAGCTAAACCGCTAATTCAAACTTACTGCCCCACCCTGTTGGAAGCATTACTTGGCCATCGCTACAAGTATGCTAACAAAGGGCATGCAGATATCCAAGTTCAAAGCTTGCAAACAAAAACATAGAACATAATATGAGGCAGTCGAAACCGCTACATTTTAAAACCTCTATGTTGGAATTGCCATTTATTTGCCCCCTTATGCATGTCAACGGGCACATTTCTTGATTCTTCCCAAGCAGTTGTCTTTTGGCCTAGGATGAGGCAAGTGCATCATTGGGCACTTAGGATCAACTCGTTCCAGCCTAAATGACCAATTTAAGATTACAGTTAATAAGAAAACATTACAATCTTGGTAGTGGAGAGAAATGGTTGCAAGGTGACCCTTACTCATAATCAAGAAGAAAGTGGTGAAGGAAAATAGCAATTTCCAGCTTAGCAAGATCATTTCCCGGGCACAGCCTGCTTCCAGCTCCGAAGGGAAGAAAAGTTGCTGGTTTTGGTGTAAAGTTCTATGCCAGCCAAAGCGGTTAAACATATATATCAGACCTACGACATCAATGACTATATGATTGCCATAATCATCAATATTAAAAGTGACTTACATCCCATCTTGAAGGGTTAAATTCATTTGGATTTGGATATATTTCGGAATCCCAGTGAATTTCTCTAAACCAGGTCAACGCTTTCCATCCCTTTGGAATGATATAACCTGAAATTAATACCATCAAGTTAGGTTTTATGATATGACTGGGTGCCCTAATATTTTGTCCAAAATGCACTGGTACTAGAAAATAAAAATATGAATCCTAAAGTCTGTGTGTGACAGGGAGAATCAGTTAATATGATGAAGATAGTACATTTCCCATGAATCTCAGGAGTCAGGACTCATGTGCAATAGAGAGGTGTACATAAGAAATTCTTAACTAACCATTTATGTTGACATCCATTTTTGCCTCTCGAAACACCGTAAGTGAGAATGAATTGTACCGAAGAGTTTCATCGATGACCTATGAGTTTGAAATGATTAGTTGGAATCACTTGGTTGAGGCTGAATATAAACAAAATTGAAGTCACTTTAAAGTTACCTTGGAAAGATATTCCATTTCTCGATATTCCTTAAGTGTCAAACCTTTCTGAGTTGGTGGCCTCCTCTTTAAAATCTCTTCTTGCTCTGCCTGCAGTTAGAAATGATTATGAATGTCAATTTGTTAGTTTTCAGTACACACCAAATCAAAAGATATTAAACACAATTTTGATAGCCCAAATCAGTTGTTTACGTAGCCAACGAGTGTACTATATTTATTGCAAATGATGAACTCAATCCAAATGGAGCTCTCTTTGAAAAAAAAAAAAAAAAAAAACAAATATCCAAATGGAGCTCCGAAGCAGGACATAATATACACCAGTGTTTTAAAAAACGTGCCTCGGGCGCGCCTTGAGGCTCAAAAAGCGCGAGGCGGTGCTGCAACTGAGTCAGCCTTGATGGGTTAGGCGCAGAGGCGCAAAAAACGCAGAACAAGGCTTGAAAAGCGCAAAAGGCGCACATAAGGCGCGAAAGGCGTGCGCCTTCAAAAAGGGGGTCGTTTTGGGTTTTTGAAAATAAAGGCTAGGTTTGTGTCGTTTGGCCATTTCGAGCCTCCCTCTCCCGGCCCCCAAACACAGCCTCCTCCTTCCCTCTCCCTCTCCCGATTTGCCTCCCTCTCCCTATCCCGATTTTCATCCTTCCCTCTCCCTCTCCCTATCCCGATTTGCCTTCTCCCTCTCCTGATTTGCTTCCTTCCCTCTCCCTATCCTGATTTGCCTCCTTCCCTCTCCCTCTCCCGATTTGCCTCCTTCAGTCCTTCCACAATGCGAACACATCTGGGTTTGGCTGGGCTTGGCTTCAGCTTCCGGTCGCCGTTGAATTTGAGGTACGCACATCTGGGTTCTTCATTCGTTATCTTAAAGCTTGTGAATTTTTGGTTTGCGCGATTAGATTGATCATTCATTCCGATTCAACTGGAACCTTCTTGATTGTTCAACTTGTCTGAAATCAAAGCTGTGTGTTTTCTTAATTGTACTAGAGTATATATGCTGTTTTACAATATTTGATAGTGATGATAGTTTGGATGGGGATATCTTAATTGATGATGATGATGATGATTTTGAAGCATGAAGTTTATTTCAATTATTGTTATTTTCTTTTGATCTTTCAACTTGAGCCTTTGGATGTATTTTATGTTTGATGATTGCTTGAATTGTATTGTTTGAGTAATTACTAGGAATAGATGACAATATATAATGTTGTGTTGATTGCAATATATATTTTATATATAGGAGGAATAATAACATAAATACAGGTTATTTTTCAAAAGGCTTACGCCTTAGTGAGGCTCTCGCTCCATAGCCTCGGCTACGCCTTAGCCTTTTAAAACATTGCTATACACAGAGAAACAAACATCCATACTCTACCAATGTACAATTTAAGACTCGCATATTAGGATGTACAATTCAGTGTTGTTCTCTGACTTTCCCTCGTTAGATAGGCTTTAAAATTTCATAAATATGACAATATTTCAATGTGGATAAAGTATGGATGCAATTCATGCAATGAATCAGAACATAATAACACACATTAAAAAAAAAAAGAAGACCTGGATTGACTTTCCAAAACTTCTAAACTCAAGTACCTTGGCTTTCTGGACTACTTTCGGGTGTTCTTGTAACAAAACTGTCGCCCACATCATGGTATGCCCAGAAGACTCATGGCCAGCATTCAAGTACATTACCAGAATGTCAATGATTTCTTCATCTGTAAGTTTCCTTCCATCTTCGTCTTGAACATCCACCAGAGCATCCATCATATCTTTCTTCTTTGTGAAGAAATTTCCGGCCTTCTTTTGAGCTCTGCGTTCATCTACAATAGATTGAAAAGTAGCAACAAGATTCCTCCGAGCCTGTGATTAAAATGAATCAAGTGAGTGCTGACACAATAAAATAACTTAATTTATTGAATATCAAATGACTTCAACTAAATTGTCTCGTCACCTTAAGTGCCTTATGATAAGCGAATCCCGGGAAATTGATTGCCATGGCTCTAACTCCATAGTTGAGGTTTGTATATTCCTTCTCTAGAGCTTCCATCACAGACTCACTCTCTGTGCTAAGAAAGATATACATAATAATTTTGAAAGTAATCTTTCTGAGTTGAGTTAAAAACTCCATCTGTCCCATGGTGGCCAACTTTTCCAGAGAAGAGATAACAATCTCCTCAATATATGGTATGTACATAGACAAAGCTTCATGACCGTTAATCGGAGCTGCTGTTAGCCTTCTCAGACGCTTGTGCTCTTCAAAAGGTATGGAAACGAAAGATTTCTTTCCAATAAGTTCAACAGTGGCAGCAGGCCAACCAGGCTGAAATGCATCATCATCTGTCAAAACTCTTTTGCATGTTTCTGGCGTTGTACAAATTACACTGGGACTCCCAAACATGAAAGCCTTGTAGATTCCAGTTTTTCCAAATCTGCATAGTGTGTTGTTTTGAAAATGTAAATAAACTAATAAGTAGGCTAAATTGCAAAATTTTAGACAAAGCGTTGTAGATCAAACCCACTTAAAATGATCTGAAGTTAAATGAATATTAATCAAAACACTATTGGTCTATCTGATTTAGTTACCGATAGTCCAAATGACTAAAGTAAGGCTAACAAAACAAAACCAAATCCACAGGCATTATTGAAAGGAATGGTACTAACTCTGTTTCTGGTCACATGCACTTTGTTTACTCAATTACCGTGAGGAACTACTACATAGCATGAAAGAGATAAATGTCTTCCATTTCATCTATGTAGCATTGTGACAACATGTAAAGCCACAACATACATGATCTTTAGGCATTCTTTGAAACTGGAAACAGATTAAGCGTATACAGTTTCTGAAGAATTCATATCAGGTTTTGGACCAAAAGAAGAACATTACTGACTGTCACCATCTTCCATCTACCATATAGTGATTTGAAAAATATTTAAGTAGATCACTCATTCACTCCTCCACATATTGAGGCAACAGACTTCATGTGAAGGCTTGATAGACTCCTATGTATCATAAACAACATTACTCCCAATATATCTAGCTACAACATTACTAACGACTTGTATACCGATAAACTCTTACCTTCATCTTTAAGTGTTCTTTGCAAACCATATATTATTTCTGAATTTTGTTATTATCCCCAAATTTCTTATAACCTTTTGGTTTCATCTGTGATGAATCCAGCTTTGCAAGCTGTGAGTCTTTCTGAGCATATGATCCCATTAAGGTAGATCAGGACAGCTAAGTTGAAGAATCTTTATGTGCTAGTTTCATAGGCAGAAAAGGTTTTGCAAGAGATTGGAAGTATTTTCATGAGATTTTGTGTTGGCACTCGGACAAACTGTGTGTCAGAGCTCTCATTCACAAGTGTCAAGCATGCATAGATGTGACAGTGAAAATGACAGAAAGGGCAATTATGCTAGATAAACCCCAAAACTTCTAATCACTGGCTGTCCCCTACAAGTGTCATCCATGCATATAACATAAGAGCGGTTATGGTTATGTACCTATGAAAACATGACAGGCAAAATGATATAAACGGCCATTTCTACTTGAAAATTACCAAAATACATTGTTCATCGTTTGCATCAGTCACTGAACACTTGATCAAGCAAAAGAAAGAAGAGCAAAAAACAAGAAGAACATGGTATCCAGATCTGTAGCAATTGATGCAGTTCTAGAGAGAAAGGTGGTAACTAATTTACCTGGAAACGAAGGAGTCGATGAAGGACTCAGGATCAGAGGACTTGTAGGCTTTGAGGAATGACCACATGTTGCCAATGAAAGGCAAGCCTAAGTCACCAGGAGGGAGACAATGCTTCTTTACCCCCAACGGGGTTTCGTAAAGCCACCGGTTTACGTTCATCAGAAGCCACTTCAGGGTCACAAAGACACCAACAAAGCTAGTACCGCACAAAACAACCATCCACATTGAACCCAACTCCATTGATCCCTTCACCACTTAAGACAATTCTATGCCTTCACTCTGAATTGACAGAGCTGCAGAGTAGTACTGAACCTTTGTCAGCTCCTCACTTTGTTACCACTCAACTGGAAGAAAGAAAAAACCAGTCACAAACACTCAAATATATGTTACTTCTGTTCTGTGTTTGCACCTATTTATATATGCAGTGAGAGAAGTTGGCTGTTTTGGTGAAACTTTGTAATTCCAGGAAGACCCTTTGCTACAGAGGACCATGACACGAATAAAATACTTCTGACAACACCATTCATGCTTTCCTATGTAACGCTCTGTTTCTTTGGTAATCCCTGTTGTTATTTCCATACATATTGACACCATTCATGATTATCAAGAGCCATAACTGACAGAAAAATCCAGAACAATGCATTACATTTTAAGCAAGATAGGATGGATGAAGGTATAAGAAGATAAATATGAACGTTACTAAGGTAATTGTGTGGAAATGAAACAAACAGCTAGCATGCAAGAACAACCAACCAAAAACCAAACTTCCTTCTTGATAATGATGTGTGTAATTAATTCGTCCTTTGCATATTTGACACAACCATATATAGCTTCTGTTGAACCTTCTGAGCTCACTCAGTTGTACCATTCAATGCCCTGCAATGAAATACATAGAATACTGGGTGGGATGCCTGGATTGGTTAACTATAAGTACCTGGTAACACACAAGGACTTTGGGAAATGACAAATTCCAAAGGGAAGTGGTCATAGACATTCAAGTCATTGGCTTGTTTATAGATTTACCTACCAGTGAGTTATGAAGTTGTATATGCACCATGGTTCACTTTTGGGCCTAATTTTATTATGGTAATTGGATGTTGGTAGGTTGGGCACGGGACGGGATGGGTCGGGATTTGATGAATCTCATCATGTCCCGAAAATAAAAGAACGGGGCGGGATGGGACGGCGTTTTTAGAAATCTGTCCCGTACGTCCCGATCCTGTTTAGGACCGGGACGAGATCGGGATCCCAAAAAATTAACCCTCAGAAAAAAAAAAAACTTGAAAATATCCATGTCTGAATTATCATCTTTCTCATCGATTTCGGCATCGGCTTGCTTCTTCCTCTCTGGCAGTGTCTGTATCTCTGAATTGCTCGGCTTTGAAGGAGAGGCTGGAGCGGGCCATGTCTGAAACCCTAGAGCCGTTAAACCCTAATTTGGAGGAGGAGAAGTGGGAGAAGATGAAGATGGGGGCGTTGCGGTGGGAGCCAAAGAGATTGTTGCCTGAGCGGGAATCGTCGTCGTTGCCATAGAAGAAGTAGTTGTCGAGGGTTCCGAAGCGGGTGAGGTGGAGAAGGGGCGATGGCGGCGGCGGAGGGTGAGAGGAGAGGGGGAGGAGTAAGTGGGGGGTGGGGGAAGATCGGGAGGCGGCGAGCTCGAGGCGGGAGAGGAGGGACTTGAGGGAGGGGTCGCGGTCGATGAAGGCGGTGTGGAGGTGGGTGCCATTTTCGACGACGGTGCGGAAGGGGAAGATGTGGAGGGAGAGGAAGAGGAAGGTGACCTCATTTTCTAGGACCTGAGACTGCTAATCGATTTCGAACTTTCTTTTGACATGTATTAATTCCAAAGAAGCTAGCAATAACAAGCATCTGCAGGACTGCAGAGAGAGGAAAATGATTTTGAGTGAAGCAGTGAAGTTTATTTACTAGTCATGCCGTGACAGGTTCCTTTCCGATGTTACCAGCATTATCAGTGTAATTCTACTAAAAAGATATACAAAGGAATCCAGTAAGCAGTTCATTTCTTGAGCTCAACTTAGACATTGTAATAATATTGATTCCAGGCTAGGCAAAACTTTTGAGTTGAAAATAACAAGTAAACAAGCAGCCGTTTTGTGTAAGATAAGACAGCGGAAAACTATTTATTTATTGATATAACATGCCTGCAAATGCACATTACTACCAGCTCTTATGGAGCAGGCTAAACATGCTAGGCCTCTGTTTCTACTAAAGTTAATAACATCTTTAACTACTAAAATTTATGATTGCCGAAAAGATAATAAGCTCCTGATTTGCTAACAAATGGGCAGATGCAGTTCAAAGCTTACGGAGCAAAAGGATAAATACTGTGGTTTATCACATATTATTTGTAAACTAAACTTATAAGTAATGGAATACCAAGAGCAATCCTTCTCTTTACTTGCTTCTCTAATTTCCTCTCATGTAGATTTCCTGACTCTTGCCAAGCAATTGTCTTTTGGCCTCGGATGTGGCAAGTACCTCAGTGGGCACTCAGGATTAACCCGTTCTAGCCTGCAGCACAAATTTAATACAGAAGATTAGAAACCAAAGGAAACTTTTACAAATCTGATTATGGGGAGGAAATGGTTACAAGATGAATTACTTGTAGTTAAGCAGAAAATGGTGAAGGAAAATTCCAACTTCCATCTTGGCAAGATCATTTCCAGGGCACAGCCTGCTTCCAACTCCAAAGGGCATAAAAGTTGCTGGTTTTGGTGTATAATTCTGTGCCAGCAAAAGCAACTAAACATGAATATCAAATCCAAGATATGTATTACTTATTTTAGTTATTATATTGTCAATAAATTCATAAACTACTTACTTTCCATCTATCAGGCTTGAATTCCAATGGATTTTCATATATTCCAGAATCCAAGTGAACACTCCGGAACCAAGTCAAAACTTTCCACCCTTTGGGAATGATGTAACCTGGTATTGAAGCCATTAAGTAAATTAAATATTTCGTTCAAATGCAAATGTGCAATAGTAGTTCAGGAAAGAAAATATGTACCCTTAATTAGATGTATAATTAGAAAGGAAATATTAAACTGACCATTCACATTGACATCTTGTTTTGCCTCTCGAAAAACCATAAGTGAGAAAGATACAATACGAAGAGTTTCATCAATCACCTGTACAATTTAAAAGGATTAGTTGAATTTAAAAGGATTAGTTGAAATAATTTGGTAATTTAGAAAAAAGAGAAAGGGATGTCACTGGTGTACATCAGAAAGGTACTCCATTTCTCGGTATTCCTTAAGGTTCAATCCTTTCTGTGTTGGTGGCCTCCTCTTCAAGATTGCTTCTTGCTCTACCTGCAGTTGGCCAACCATGATTAGGAAGTGCAAGTGAGTAAAGCCGATTTCACTGAATCTATTGAAACAGAATAGGTCAAGCTAGTGGAACTTTTTTAACATAACACAACAGAAACATACACACAGACGGTAACAAGCAGGCTCTGTAGTTTCTCACATATGGACAGAAGGGTAAAAAGTATGGATACAAATTAACATGTAGTGGAAGTACTGTAATGCACATGGTAGATAAATCTTTTATCCCCAAAAATTCAGGACAAGAAAGAAAAGAAAATAAAAAGGCAGAAGAAAAGAACCATCTTAACAGGATAGTAATGCCCAGAAGATTCAAAAATAAAAAATTGTAATTTCAAGTACCTTTGCTTTCTGGAAATATTCTGGGTGTTTTTGCAGATAAGTGGTAGCCCACATTATGGTATGGCCGGAAGATTCATGACCAGCATTCAAGTACATGAGCAGAATATCTATGATGTCCTCATCAGTAAGTTTTTTTCCTTCTTCATCCTCAACTTCCAGTAGAGAATCCATCATATCATTTTTCTTTTTCAAGGAATTCCCAGACTTCTTTTCAGCTCTTCGATCATTCACAATTGATTGAAAAATAGCGACAAGCTTTTTCCGAGCCTGAAATTTAATGAAGTTAAAAAGGACGCAATGGCTTAGGAAAATAAGAATCAACTTGTTAGTCCCTAACCTTAAGTGCCTTATGGTACGCAAATCCGGGAATGTTGATTGCCAAGGCTCTAACTCCATAGTTAAGTACTGTATACTCCCTCTCTAGAGCCTCCATTACAGACTCACTCTCTGAGCTGAGAAAAATATACATAATAATCGTAAAAGTAAGCTTCCTGACTTGAGTTAAAAACTCTACGTCTCCCATGGTGGACCATTGTTCCAGAGATGTTACAACAATATCTTCGATATACTTCATGTACACAGACAATGCTTCGTGACCATTGACCGGAGCTGCTGTTAATTTTCTCAGACGCTTGTGCTCTTCGAATGAGATGCCAATGAATGATTTCCTTCCGATCAGTTTCACAGTGGAAACAGGCCACCCAGGCTTAAATGCGTCATCATCTGTCAAAACTCTTTTACATGTTTCTGGCACTGTGCAAATGATACTGGGAAACCCAAACATGTAGGCCTTGTAGATTCCCATTTTACCAAATCTGCATTGTGTTGATGTGATTTAGATTACTATGAACCATACAACAAATCTGCTTTCGATAATGCAATTTCACACATCAACTAAAGGCGACTCTTTAGTTGGCCAAGATAGAGTGTGACCAAAACCGCATCAACTATAGTGGCCTGTAGTCAGCACATATTCAATCCATTATCTATACATTTCCACTAATGAAAATCACCCAGATACTGTGTATTGTTTAACTCTTCCTATATATACACATATGTATATATATATTCTTCTTTGCATTTGCATAGAAACTCAAAGAAGAATATGAAAAGTACAACTAAAGTCTACAGAGAATAATTGCTATGCAGTCGAAGCAGTTGGCCAACTAACCCAGCATAATGAAAACTTTATTCGCAAAAGTGTCCAATGCCCACTGCTCCTAAAACAATGTGATTTCAATATAAGTTATGCCCACTAGAACTGGTTGAACTTGCTATCAGCTTTTGCATTACAAGAGTTGGAACCTTTTCCATTTTGAAAGAAAAGGTCAAACTACTTTCAGGACAAAGAAAGTAGGAACCCTCCAAAGGAATGCATACCCTTTGTCCTTTGTGGGTGGAGGCCATTAACTGCTCAACACCCTAAAATATCAACAACATTATCAAACAAATAAAGAAAGATTATCATCTCATGTCAATAAGGTTTGAACCCATAATATTAAAGTTATCAATTAAACATCTTAACCAAATCTTAAAATTTTTCTAAAACGCAATTATCAATTTTCAAAATATCATTCACATTCCCAAATCAATTTCAAATCAACAAGAAACGAGGAAGATAAACTTATGGTTCAAATACCCATGAAGAAGTTCCTAAGTACCCCGAAAATTTATGGTTCAAATAGATGGCATTGGGGCTTCAAAACTGTACTCTTGGTGCAGTTTATATAATGTTAGAATAGAAAAATAGCACAGTGAAAAATTGCATGTGAAATTATAAAAATTAATGTGCAAATGACAAACATGGATATAAATAATAGGAATTGGAAATCCTCAGACAAAGCAAGGATAATGAATATGACAGTCAAAATGACAAAAATGGCCAACTCAGCCTCTCTGAAACTGTTTGAGCTGACGTTTCTCACACTAGTGTACACCAGAGACACCAACACTAGGATTTTTCCCATGTAAAGGACAAAACAGAAGTTTCACACACAAACAAACTCGAATAACAAAAAATGGGATGATGCTATTCGCTCTCTCTTTTGAAGCAGTAACGTTGCTAAAACAACATAATCTCAGAGAGAAGTAATAAACTGAGAGTGTAAAGATCATCACGTTTTCATTATCAAACAGAAAACTGGAAAATAGTTTTTTTTTTTTGATAATATAAACTCAGATTGTGCGAGAGGTTTCACTTTGTAATCTTTACTCTCTTTTTTCGTATATAAAAAAAAAAAGAAATAGAAAACTGGAAAGTTGTGAATGGTAATATAATACCTGGAAACGAAGGAGTTGATGAAGGAATCAGGGTTGCCGGACTTGAAGGCTCGGAGGAAAGACCACATATTTCCGATGAAAGGCAAACCCAAGTCACCAGGTGGAAGAGAGTACTGTTTATCCCCCAACTTGGTTTCATAGAGCCACCAATTTACATTCTCCAGGACCCATTTCAGGGCCAGCAATACACCCACAAAGCTTGAAGTTCCCAAAATTGCAGCCCACATAGAACCCAAGTTACCCAACACTAACCCTTCTACTCCCAAAACCACCATGATTATGATTTGTGATCACTCTCTCAAAGAACTTGAACCGGATTATATCAGAAAGAAAGAAACTCAGAGAGCTCCTGGATATATATCTATACCTCTGTCTGGTTTCTATCGTTTGCCACTTATATATATATATACTCCTAGGAGATGGTCCTACAACTACAAAAATGGTATAAAATGATATGATAATAAGCCTCTGATTGGACATATAACATCTTAGAAAAAAGGAAAGGGGGATGTGAAATGAATTGGTGATATAATGGGGTGTACCATTTTCACATTTTGAAATACGATAGAGAATAAAGCTGGCGCCTGGCCGGCAGTTTTTATCTAGCTATGAGTTAATCTGGGTTTTTATCATTTTATTCATTGTTTGATTCAAATATTTCTTATATTGGCCTGTCAATCAGTTTGATAGGTTGATATCACATCGTATTTGAAATTTGAACTTGGTAATGAAATTTACAACCATTAAGGAAAAAAATTAAATTCCAACTTGTTGAAGAAGAAATGATAACGAGAATAACGGTCTACTCATTCATTGATATAAAAGCCTATTTATAGGCGTTACATAGAGTCTTCTAAAGGATCTAAAAGTTTTATCAACTGTAATCTATTATAATAATGAAACTGGATTAACCAATTCTACAGGTATTAGGGCAAGACACATAACAGAAGGACGAAAATATAATTTCCTTAAACACTCCCCCTTATGTTGCGTCCTTAATACGTCACGGTGGTTATGGTGTTGCCTCGGTTAAAACATTGCCAAGTAAAACAAAAACCTCGTGGGTAAAACAAAAAACTTGGACGAAGGGAAAAAGAGCACAACGCACCAATTACAATTGATGCATGTAGACTCCCCCTGATGTCTACACACCGACTCCCCTTGATTGGTAACTCGATCTCGGAGTACAGATAAAAGGTGCAAGTTAATGCACTTCACATACTTCAAAAGTAGATTGGGGAACAATTTAGTCATTAAAATCCAGCCACAACATCCTTAGATCAGACTTGCTATGCTTAGCATAACTTTGATTTTGAAGGAGAAGGTTGTCAAATAACTCAAAACATAAGTTCGCATTGAAAATCAGATTCACGCGTGGCATGACCTTCATGTACTTAAACAGTCATAACTTCTTCGATACAATAGATATAGACAAACCGTACAATGTTTTGGAAGCTAGACACACGTAGCTTTCCAACCATACAAGGTCCATAACCTATTTCATCTTGAGCTGATCACAAAGCTTTGTCGAAGTTGACTGTTCTGCCAAAGCAAATTCTAGGACAGATTCGTCCTACTTTACGAAAATAGTCATAACTCACTCAATATGATAGGTGTGATCAAATGATTGGTGTCTCTGGAAAGTAGACACATAGATCTTTCTAACGAGTGGCTTTGTCACGCCCCGACTCTTAAATTTTACCCTATTTACTAGCATGGTGTTAATAAGAGTTTTACCGTCTTCGTCTTTAAGTTGTGGGGGACGATTATTTCGACGGATTTATTCGAAGGAAGAAAATGTGATGACGATAAAAATGGTATATTTTGGTTAATTAGTAAAAGGTAATTTTTATCAGGGTATTATTTTTGAGGTGTTAAGTTTTAGTGTTGGGTATAATTTTGGAGTGGGTTTTAAGTTGGTGGACCGGTTTGGGCCAAGCCCAAAATTATTTCCCCTCTCTCCTTTCTCTCTCCTCCCTCCTGATTCTCTCCCTCTCCCTCCGCCAGGAAAAGCTTCCCGAGCCCGACCGCCGTCGTCCGGCCACCCCAGACCGTCGCACCGGTCCTAATCGATCGGCCGTCGACCCAGCCACCTTTCTGGACCGGTGGCAGCCTCTCTAGCGCTGCCGTGAGGGAGAAACCAAGCTCGAAAGTCCAGGATGCCGTGGTGGTTTTCTCGCCAAAACTTCCTCCTCCAGTCGCCATAGCCGGAGCTGCTAGGCTCAAAAGGAAGCCCTTCTCTCGTGCGTTCATCCCTCCAAAGGATTCGCTCCCTCTTGAGCTAGGTAAGGAGAAATCGGTGTTTGAAATTCTAGGGCTTTATTGTTGTTTTCATTCGATTAGCATGGTTAGACTTAGAGTTGGAGTTTGTGCTAGTTAGGAACGTTGTAGAGAAGGTTGAGGGGAAGGTGCTGTCAATTTTTTATGGGCATTGAAGGTCGCCGAAGTTGGCCGCCGGCCGCCGGCAGCACCACTGCTGAAAAAGTGTTTATGATGGGAAATTTGAAGAGGAGTTTAATGGTATGAATTTTAGAATTTTTGGAGGAGTTTTGGATAGGTTTGTGAATTTTTAAAGTTTGGTATTTTTGGCAGATTAATAAGTTAAAATCCGGCCAGTGGATTATTTATGGTTAGGAAGGTGGGAGGTATTTTTCAGGATGTCAGTAATTCTGGAGAATTATGGTTGGCAGTGAATTTAAGTTTAAGGACGTTAGGCATGGTTGAGAGCGTGAAGCTCACGTTTCTTTTTATTTTGGCCACGATCCTCAGCGTGCGGAGCCGAGGTGATTAGCGAACAAAGAGATAGGAGGAGTTGCGGGCGTGCCACCTCGCGGACGAGGAATGTGTTGAGTGTGCTGCACTTGACTTCTTGAATCAGGCGGAATGATTTCTAGGTGCCACCTTGCGGATGAGGAATTTACTAGCACAAGCGGTTGATACTCACGGCGGGGTGAGCAGAGCAACTATAGGGATATTTCCGAGGAAACGGGGTCGAGTTCCGGAGAGCTCTGAAGAATTCTAGATGGCGAGGCGCTTAGAATCAGGGCTTCGAAGAGGCTTCGAAGGGGATTGGCTCCTGGGAGCGCTGGAGGTTTCGACGGAGTTGAGGGGTTTTCAACGAGGTTGAAGATTGTTTTGTGTTTGTCTTTGCTTGATTGATTGTTTGTGTAGAGAGAGTCATTTGTAAGCCGTGAAGCTTCTTTATATAGTGGGAGAGAGAGTCTGCCGTGAAAGATAATGAGAAACGTGTTGGACTCTGCAACGTGAAGCATGAGGACACTATTCCTCCCATGCTGACCAATCTTCATGTGACACATGTCCAGCTTGCACAGTTTATTTAGAATAGGTCACCTCATCTGGCGCGCCTCTCAACTGTAGAGTCCTATGTGGACTAAAATTAGGAGCAATCTTATCCCGCGGGGTGCTACAGTCCATGTCGAAGACAAATAACTCGAGCGAACCGCGAACTTTGTAGCTCAATTCATTCTCACGGGCTACTGCAGCTCGCGGGTCAAGAGAAGGCTTTTTAATTGATAAGGGCCACAGGGATTGGCCCAAAGCGTGTCAAAGACTGTAAAAAGTCAAAAACGATTACAAGCATTCGAGTGGACTCCGCGTGTGTCAACCTTGCTAGCTCGCGAACCAGTTCGCCAGTGTCTAGATGCATTCCGCCTCGCCTGCTCCAAAATTATTCCACGCGGACTGTATGTTCCGCTCGAAGCACGTGAGATCGCCACTCCGCGCGAAGTTATTTCACGCGCGAGCTCTGTTTTTGTCTGATAGTACGCGAGATCCTTAATCCGCGCGGGACATGTAGTCCGCGCGAGCTGTACTTTTGTCAGCAAGCGCGCAAGATCCGTTAGTCCGCTCGGAGTCATTCAGCACGTGGACTTTGCATTTCGCCTCGCGTGGTCTTACTGGCGGGCCAATATTTGTAAACTTTAAAGAACTTGGGCTCGCCAGCTGACATAGACCAAGAACTTAATTAATATTTACATAAACAATTATTGTCCAGTAAAATATTAATTTAGGCGTAAACACTTTTTGCCTATTTTTTTTTATAAGCGTCTGTTTCCTAGTTGAGGATTTATTTATGTTTTTGGAATAGGACGCGAGGAGGCTCGAGCAGAGAAGACCTTCTACCGACATCATACTTAGGTCTAACTTGTGAGTGGACCTTTGTCTTAAATAATGTGCATGAAATGTTTTATTGTTGAATAATTCTTTTTGTTGGAAAATAACCGAAATTGAGAATTTCGGTGCTTATACTCATATATAGATGTTTATGAGAATAGTATGTATATAAATAAATGTTAGCTAGCTATACGTGTTTTTCCCCCATAATGAGGTAAAATTTCATTATGGGGTGACGTGAGCGTTAGACACCAGCGTCGTAGCCTTGTATGACTTTCTATTTTTCGTATTTGTTCATAGAATTAGTATAAGGAATATGCACGTATATATACACTCGTGCTTTTCCTCCATAATAAGGTAAAATTCCATTATGGGGTGACATACGCGTTAGACGCCAGCATCGTAGCCTTGTATGACTATCTATTTTTCGTATTTATTCATAGATTTCGTACAAGGAATATGACGAGTGTAAATACATACTGATATATATAATTCAAGCCTGAGAGGCCATTTTATAAAGTTTGGGAGTCTAGCAAGGCTAGACACCAGTTAAGAATTTATGAGTTAAGTTTTTAAGTTGTCGCTTCCAAAGCGCTTTCTATGAAAGTTTTCTTTTAGAGAAATATTAATGTTTTGTCGAAATTACTTTTGTCCACTCACTCTAACGTAATTGAATATTTTTCCCTGGGCCCTTCATTTTTTTTAAATGCCCAGTCTGCAGAGTTCAGGTGGGGTCTAGAAGGAGGCGACGAGGCATAGTCATCCATCTTTCCGCTACTTTTCGTCAGTAAGTTATCTGTTTAATCTATTAGGATTTCCTCAGCTTCCGTTGATTTTTCTTTTAGTAGCTCTGAATACTTTCGGAAAAATATTTATGTATTATTTTATTCGGTTATTTGGGCTGAGTTGAAGTTTGATATATTAGTTAAGA
This sequence comes from Fragaria x ananassa, assembly GCA_034370585.1. Classification (NCBI taxonomy): domain Eukaryota; kingdom Viridiplantae; phylum Streptophyta; class Magnoliopsida; order Rosales; family Rosaceae; genus Fragaria; species Fragaria x ananassa. Next base: position 7,870,151 of record CP139750.1, on the reverse strand, counting down.
GGGTGGTTCTATAATTTTTCCGGGTTAGGGTTGTCCATTTTCAAGAGAGGTTTGCACGAGTTCTTCGGTAAATTTTCCTTGGAGGTGGTCCTTGCAGGACTTACTTCTGGTTTCAAGGTAAAATTCAGGGTGGATCTTGACAGACCTATCATGTAGGTCACATGGAAGTTGACATACGAAACTGGGCAGATTCTGATTTCGCATTTAATGTATCTTTCTGTTGGGATAGTATTAGCCTAAAGCTTTCATAGAAGAAATTGCTGCCATTACATTGGCATTGTGTGGGAGCATCCGGCCACTAACTTGATATTCCTTCACACTCATCTAAGAGGGAGTGAAGCTGCTCGACCGCTAAGGAAAGAGTTGAAAGACTAAGGAGAACTTGGCCTTACAAGTTTATAGTGAATGAGATGTTGAGTCGAGCATATTGTGACAAGTACATGAATGTGCTACCGTACTTAGATGTAAAATTTCTCTTAAGACTTCTTTGTCATATGGACGAAACGAGTCTACTCAAGACTTCAACTAATCAAGGGATACATATAGGCATAACTTCATCATCCTTTAGCTTGCCCTAAGCCGACTGATGAATAAGCATCATCAATAACAGTCCTCACTTTCAAGACCAAGTATTCCCAAGATCCTTTCATTCTTAATTTTGGATCAGTGACATCTCTTAGTTTAACAAGAGTTCATCACAATTCATCCAGAATTTACACACAAAGAGGCATAATTCTCATATCCCTTCCCTAACCAAGTAGATACTTAGCAAATACCTTGCAAACATGCTTCGTGGTCAGGAGCCACTTGATTTGGGTGAAAACATATCTATTCGAGATCTTTATGTACATCTCTTAGTTCCCAACAGAGATAAGTTGTGACCACAAGTTGCATGTTCAATTATTTGGAAACTACCAAACTAACAAGGTTGTGGAGTGCAATGACATCCATTACGAGAGTATATCTCATCGTAGTCGATTCTAGGACGTTTGTGAGAGACCTTGCGCCAGAAGGTGAGTTTAAACTCTTTTTCTCACTACATTTTCTAACAAAGACATAATTGATAGAGTTTACACTTGAGGTGTCGGCGTCACCTAACCAAAGCACTATCTCTTTGTTTAAATTGGATCACATCTTTTCATTTAGGCCAATCTACAACGTTGGTATTTTCTCAACGAAGTATGGTTTGATATCAAACTCATTAAACCACGTCATCATGTACACGGGTGTAATTTCTAAGTGTAAAGATCTCCATATGGATTGGTATTGACATTGAGGCGTCCCCCAATGATGACCATAATCCAAAAATAATAAACGAATGAGTATCATTGTTCAAAAGATCAAGTTCTGTCAAACTCGCATTCTTCTTTGGCGAGTAGTTATCGAACCAAGTGGCCTTCCCATAATCTATAGGAGCCACGGCCTAGTGACACCATCTACCACATTTGTGGCATCATCATGTCACCATCTATGGGTGATAACATGTCCTCTTATCTGGACATCAACAATATGTTCTCTCATATGAACATCAACATTTCCTCTTATTCGGACATCAATCCTTGCAAGCATGTTTGCAGCATGTATATGTGATCTGTTGCTTTAGGAAACTTAATGAGACATAGTAGGAACAAACCACAACAATTTTTCAAGTCGTTCTACTTGAACATTCTTGTTCTTATCTCGCCCTAACGACGGGAAGACTGGCTCATCAAAGTGACATAAAGAGATCGCTTGTCAAGGTTCTTATATAAGCAGACTATAGTCCGAAGCTCATGTCTTATTCAAAGACATTATTCATCATAAATAACTCATCATTGTGCGCTTGTAGAGGCGCAATATATCACAAACAACATGTGGACGATATAAATTATAGAACGTTAACTCAATCCATTAACAAATATGCATATCGTTACAACCGTAACATAAAGATTTGAATGATGGTAGGTAAAGATGAATAAGTAAAATTATGACCCTGCTACAACCCATAGTCATTAGTCTTACAGGTCCAAAAACCGCTGGCCTCATCACTAGGACCGGCCAAAAAGAAACCGGTTGAACCGGCCAAAAAGAAACCGGTTGAACCGGCCGCCGGCATCACCAGACCTTTGTTTTACACTTCCTTTAATGGTTCACTATCTTGCAGAGCTTCAAACTCTACTAAATTTTGTAAGTAGGTAGACATGAGAGTTAGAATTGCAAAACTGTCGGCCTCGAAGACGTACGGAACCAGCTGAAAAAGTGGCGAACCGACCGTCGAAGTCGCCAAACATCTGTGAACACTTCTTTTGAGTGGTTCGCTATTTTCTAAGTCTCCAAATGCCACCAAATTTTGTGTGATGGTAGGCTTGGATGTTAGGAATTAGGGACCGTAAGAATAACCTCAAGAACCGGTCTAAAATTTCCTCAAAATGATTGGTCTACTGGCTGAAAAACTGGAAATTCTAGGTTATGTCAACTTTTTAATCATTGTTAAGGTTCCCCACAACATCCAATTGTTATGACTCAAGTTAAACCATTGTGATCATCACCATAACATTATTATGCCTCAAAGTGAACAATGAGAAGGCATCTAGGCCAACATCTTATGTATCTTTCTTGTATAATCACTCATAGACATTGTAATGTCTTACTTAGTAAACAACGACTTAGCATCTTGTTTATGCTGGTCTCTATATATTATTGTCTTTAGCGTATGAGGGTGTCACTCCTAATCATTGCTAAAGAATAGACTTTACAAAACGATTAACGAGCATGGCCAATGAGTGATCATGAGGGATTCTTTTGCGTCATATTTGCTTGTGAAAGTATGAGTAGTGCCTCCATTGTATAAGAGGATGATACAGACGACTTTAATGCCATCTATAGGCAGTGAGCATTGCCTATGGTTCCACCAAGTTGTATTTTGGTGATCTTTATTCTCAATAGTTATTTTGCTCAAAAGAAAAGATGTACATGAGAGTCTTTACACTTTAGTATACGGATCATTGAAACACATCCAAAATTGTCTCAGACGATTTATGTTAAAGCCTACATGAGTCGATGTCTTCCTTCTCATCATTGGTGACAATAACCGATTCAATTAACTGAATCTTAGTGACTCATGAATGTTACGCATTCATTATAGTGATACATAAGAAATTCTCATCAATTCTCACAATGTGTTTCCAGGTGATAAACGTTAGCGGTAACATCATAATGTGATAGCATGGTTCGATTGCTTCCTTATGCATAAAGATCATGTGCGACTTGAATCATAACGCCATTAGACATTGAAACTTGAGCATTAATCTGCTCTTTGATTATTTGTGATGATCTAGCCATCGTAGTCACAACTGATTTATAAAGAACTAAATCCATGAATAGTTGTTTATTCTATGCAATAAGCTATGCACTCAATCTCTCTATAACACATTCATACACAAGAATGTAGAGAAAACAGTCTTATTTCAAGACATAGAAACCGAAATATGTTAACAATTTCGATGGAGATTGAAAAAAAGGTATTGGAATCATTTAGAGTGCATTATATATATGACATGTAATACTACTTAGATGGACGAAATAAGGCTTAAAACATGCCAAAACTTGGCAAAATTGATTGTGAGCACTATATAGGGGCGGCGCCACCGCTCACGGCTCACTATTGAATCTTGTAGAGAAAAAAGAGGATTTTTCAACATCCAATTTTGGATGATATTTAGTGTAACGTAATTTTCTTTTTGCAATTATGAATTCGCTTAAGAGTATACAAGACTACTCTTGTTTGTAATGTCTTTATTAAAAAAAATGTAACAGTGTGCATTGTGCCACACTTGACATTACAAATCCTCTTTTGATCCAAAAACGATATGCATTTTGTCACATTATGATATTTTAGCCTTTAGAAATGCCACCTTATAATAACTGGTGGTCCAATGTAGTATCATGTTGTAATGCGATATATTGCATTAACATATAGCTTATGTAGATCGAACCATGTGCAAGACAAAATTTGAATATATGCCAACACTTACAACGGGGTTTTGACCATAAATTTGATTCAAATTATAACGACTAAGTAACTTTAGTCAAAATGTGGGGTATATGCCTTCACAAAAATAAACAGATTTTGTAGTCACTTAGACTATTAAACCGAAGTCATGTGCTTCATATCTTCAGCAATGTACCTTTTTCTTTAAAATCCGTAACTGTGAGAATAATATTCTCATATTCTTTCATATATATAGTGAGGTTATTGCTGCAAGAACTCCATATATTTCTTGTATACATTGACCATAATATTGCTTTCTTTACAACTAGTGAACCGATGTAAAACCACTTCAACAACATGATTTTTCTTTCATTTACTGGCTCAATCTTTATATGACAAGTGGGGTTCGAGGTGTTACCTCCCCCTTTTTTTTAGAACGCGTGACACAAATTTCGTCACTTTTTTTTATGTCAAATATGAGGCTCATGTTTCAGTCAATTATCTCAAAACGACAAGATGGAAGATTAATAATTATCGACATACGATAATTAATTACAAGTATTGAATTAGTCAAAACCATGGTTTATGGTAACTTAATTCGATGTGAACCGTGACAAATTTCGTCACAAATCGATGTAACCGCGACAATTTATGTCACAAATCGATGTTAACCGCAACAATTTCTGTTGCAAACCGATGTTTGTCTCTTTATTAACCACGACAATATTTCGTCATAATGCCGTGACTTGTCAAACCGTCACAGATTTCAAATTTGATATGAGGGGTCCCAATCCCTCAATATCAACCCACGTTATAAGAGAGATGGGGGGGGGGGTAGAAGAAGACAACTAAGCCCGGCTATGAAATTAAATTTCAAAAGCGGCAATTTTTATAAAAGTTTACTTACTAGTTTGACAAATAAAGTGCGTTTAAGAGAAGTTGCCCTTACAATTTTCATGTTGAATTCCATGTGCATACAACGAAGTTGGAAGTTGCTCATGTAATTCCATCACGATCCGTCGCGCGATAAATTTCATGAAAAATATAACATATGGTTAGTCACATTCACCATATAATATATGTAAATGTAAGTAGTAAAACTAATTAAAGAATTATTATAATAAATAAAATGTTTTTACCCTGAGATAAAAACTTTTTTTACTCGGAGGGACAAATTTACCGTGTTGCCCCTCGTAAATAACCTGATTCCCAGTAGGGTAAAATTCAATGGGTCGGATCTGGGTTGGGATCTTTTGGGATCGAAGGAGATCAGGTTGTTGTGTAGGTTCTCGGGTTGTCTAAGGTGGCCGGGCTGGGCAGAGCGTTGAGGGGCGCCGGTTCCTCAGTTCTAGGCTAGGGCTCGGCGGCTGGAGATCGGCTTGGGTTCGAGCTCGGCTCAGGGCTGGGCAGTCGACGATCAGGGAGGAGCGGCGCTAAGGGCTAGCGAGGCGCGCTGTGTTGGGGCAGGCGTCGGTGGAGCCACACCGGAGATTGGGATCCGTGGAGGACGTTGGAATTTGGGCTAGACTAGAGACCCGTGCGCGGGTTGAGGTTGGGTCGTCAGCATAGTTAAGGGTTTTTTTAGGGGAAGGTGGGTTCCCAGAAATATGGGTGCCATGGCACAAATTGATTGGGTACGGCAAATTTTAGGGTTTTTTTTTCTTCAAGTTTCTAGGGTTTTTGGCTATGAACTCAAGATCAGAGCAAAAGGTGTTGATAACGTGTTAAGGAGAAAAAATAATGAGAATAACGGTCTACTAATTCATTAATAGAAATGTCTATTTATATGCATTACATAGAGTCTCCCGAATGATCTAGAAGTTCTATCAACTATAATATATTCTAATAAGGAAACCGGATTAACCAATTTTAAGTGTATTAAGGCAAGAAAAAACATAACAGAAGGACGAAAATATAATTTCCTTAAACACAACTAAAGATAATGATGACTATATTATTCACAAGATTTTATATTTAGAAACTTATTGGTAAAAACGGTGTTAAAAGTAGATTGAGGCAAAGATATATATTAGTTTATCTTAGGAAGAGCATGACACACAAAAAAACTATAACAAGAGATTTAGAACAAAACGTAGAAACAAGGGCGTAGCTAGCCTAGCTAGGGCGACCCTTCCCAAATTTTTCAAAGTCCTAAATTAGTCTTTAATAATCTATGAACCTTAATGGAACCTTAATGGAATGAAATGAGCTGATTGACCCTAGAAAAATAAGATACCTTCTTCTTGTTCTCAATATTCTTAATTAGTCTTAGTTATCAAAATTTAATACAATTTATCTTAATTAGTCTAAATTATGCTTAAACTTTGATGGAATGAAATAATATTTTACATGAAGTAATTTTATAAGGAGCATATAAGACACACGATGTGCATAACGCTGGGACCAAGCTCCTATTGTCTTAACAAAAGAAGATAGGTTATTATTGTCGTTATATAGTCAAAAATACCTAAACTGAAAAACAACGACTAATGAAAGTAAAATAACCCAATCCTCGTGTCAAAAATCAGGCTAAAAAAACCATCAATCTCAAGCTAAAAGCGTAGGCTACGGATTCTACAACGCCTCCATCTCGCAAGAATCACCCATGTTGTCATCCCACCGGCCACATCCCCGTCACCACCTTCTAGCAATCTCTCCATGCATCCTGAGATTGTCCTCGTACCGCTAGAAAGAGACTCCGCCCCTCTAAAACGCGGCTCCAAAACACCCATACTAGCCCGAACATCTCTTATTCGATCTAAGCATGATGGAAACCCACCGCACCAAGAATCCACCCCTCTAGGCAATTTAATTTCGATCTTGGGAAAGGTGACACCATCCTCGCTCCTCCACCTGCCACCTACCCCAGCTAACCCTCAGTGCTATTTGGTAAACGAAATCTCCTCGATCGTAACCTCCCCTTTGATCGGGTTTATTCCTAAAACATCCAACACGGAAAAAAGGTCCTCTCTGGCCCGTCTGATGTCGACACTGCCCCTAGGTCGCAGCACAAGTTTTTTGTGTCACCGTCAACTGCATAGGCGACTCTCAAAGGCTTGTTCTCTAGGTTTTTCCAAAACTTGGTTCAGATCTGCCTTATATTAGTTTTTTCTTTTGGCAAACAATTGTGTTATGACAAAAAGATAAGTATAATTAATTTGTTAGTGATGAAGAAGAAAAGATAATGAGAATAACGGTCTACTTATTCATTGATAGAAAAACCTATTTATAGTCATTACATAGAGTCTCCCGAAGAATCTAGAAGTTCTATCAACTGTAATATATTCTAATAAGGAAACTGGATTAACCAATCCTACGTGTATTAGGGCAAGACACATAACAGAAGAACAGAAACATAATTTTCTTAAACACTCCCCCATGTGTTGCGTCCCTAATACGATATTGTGCTTATGGTGTTGCCTCGGTAAAAACCTTGCTAAGTAAAACAAAAACCTCGTGGGTAAAACAAAAGACTTGGACGAACGGAAAAAGAGCACAACGCACCAACTACAATTGAAGATAACATGTGATGCATGTAAACTCCCCTTGATGTCTACACACGACTCCCCCTGATTGGTAACTCAATCTCGGAGTACAGATAAACGGCGCAAGCCAATACACTTCACATACTTCAAAAGTAGACTTGGGCAACGATTTAGTCATTAAATCTATCCACACCATCCTTAGATCATACATGCTATGCTTAGCATTACTTTGATCTTTAAGGAGAAGGTTGCCTAACAACTCAAAACATAAGTCCGCGTTGAAAATCATATTCACGCATGGCATGACCTTCGTGTACTTAAACAGTCATAACGTCTTCGATACAATAGGTATGGACGACCCGTACAAAATTCTGGAAACTAGACACACGCAGCTTTCCAACCATATAAGGTCCATAACCTAGTTCATCTTGAGCTGATCACAAAGCTCTGTCGAAGTTGGCTGTTCTGCCAAAGCAGATTCTCAGACAGATTCGTCTTACTTTATGAAAATAGCCATAACTCACTCAATATGATAGGTGTGATCAAATGGTTGGTGTCCCTGGAAATTAGACACATAGACCTTTCCAATTTCACCATTTTCCAAAGAGTAGGCTATCATGTAGGTCCGGTGGAAGTTGAACTAAGAAACTGGATAGATTCTGATTTCGCATTTGATGTGTCTTTCTGTAGAGATAGAGATGAATAAGCCTGAACCTTTCATAGAAGGAATCACTGGCATTACATTGGCGTTGCGTGGGTGCATCCAGCCATTACCTTGATGTTCCTTCACACTCATCTAAGAGGGAGCGAAGCTGCTCAACCCCTAGAATGTTGAATGACTAAGGAGAACTTGGTCTTACAAGTTTATAGTGAATGAGATGTCGAGTCTAGCATATTGTAACAAGTACATGAATATGCTACTGTACTTAGATGGAGAATTTCTCCCAAGACTTCTTTGTCATATGGATGAAACAAGTCTTTTCAAGACTTCGACCGATCAATGGATACATATAGGCATAACTTCATCGTCCTTTAAATTGCCTTAAGCCGACAGATGAATAAGCATCATCAATAACGGTCCTTACTTTCAAGACCAAGTATTCCTAAGATCCTTTCATTCTTAATTTTGGATCAGTGGCATCTCTTAATTTAACAAGAGTTCATCACTATTCATCCAGAATTTACACGCAAATAGGCATAATTCTTCATATCCCTTCCCCATCAAGTAGATACTAAGCAAATACCTTGCAAACGCTCTCTGTGGTCAGGAGCCACTTGATTTGGGTGAAAACCGATCTATTCAAGATCTTTATGTACATCTCCTAGTTCCAAACAGAGATAAGTTGTGACCACAAACTGCTTGTTCAGTTTTTTAGAAACTACCTAACTGACAAGGTAGTGGAGTGCAATGACATCCATTACGAGAGTATATCTCATCGTAGTCGATTCCAGAGCGTTTATGAGAGACTTTGCGCCAGAAGGTGAGTCTAAACTCTTTTTCTCACTACGCTTTCTAACAAAGACATAACTGATAGAGTTTACACTTGAGGTGTCGGCGTCACTATGGATTGGTATTGACATTGAGGTGTCCCCCAATGATGACCATAATCCAGAAATGACAGACGAATGAGTATCATTGATCAAATGATCAAGTTGTGCCAAACTCGCATTCTTCCTTGGCGAGTATGTATCGAACCAAGTGGCCTCCCCCTAAACCGTGGGAGCCACGGCCTAACGACACCATCTACCATATTTTTTCTATCACCATGCCACCATCTATGGGTGACGACATGTCCTCTTATCCGGACATCAATATGTCCTTATCCGGACATCAATCCTTACATGCATGTTTGCAGCATGTATATGTGATATCGTCACTTTAGGGAACTTGATGAGACACAGTAGAGACAAACCACGACAATTTGAAGTCGTTCTATTTGAACATTCTTGCTCTTATCTTCCCCTAACGACAGGAAGACTAACTCATCAAAGTGACATAAAAGAGATCGTCTACCAAGGTTTCTATAGAAGCGGACTATAGTCGGAAGCTTATGTCTTATTCAAAGACAATATTCATCAAATAACCCATCATTGTGTACTTGTGGAAGTGCAATATGGCACATACAACATGTAGACGATATAGATTGCAGAACGTTAACTCAATCGTTAACAAATATACATACCGTTACAACCGTAACATAAAGATTTGAATGATGGTGGGCAAAGATGAATAAGTAAAACTATGAGCCTGCTACAACCCATAGTCATTGGTCTTGCAAGTCCAAAAAAACTGCTGGCCTCACCGCCGGGACCGGTTAAAAAGAAACCGGTAGAACCGACCGCCGACATCATTGGACCTTTGTTTTACGCTTCCTTTAACGTTTCACTATCTTCCATAGCTCTAAAAACTACAAAATTTTGCAAGCAGGTAGAAATGGGAGATAGAATTCCAAAACCGCCAGCCTCAACGATGGAACCGGTCGAAAATGTGCCCAACCGTCCATCGGAGTCGCCGGACATCCGTGATCACTTATGTTGAGCGGTTCGCCATTTTCCAGGTCTCCAAATGCCACCAAATTTTTTGTGATAGTAGGCTTGTATATTAGGAATCAGGGGCCATAAGAATAACCTTAAGAACCGGTCTACAATTTGGTGAATCCGTTCTGACAATGACTGATCCGCAAGCTGAAAAAACCAGAAATTCTAGGCTTTTTCAACTTTTCAATCATTGTTGAGGTTCCCCATAACATCTAATTATTATGGTTTGAGTTAAACCATTGTGACATCACCATAGCATCATTATGCCTTGAAGTGAATAATGAGAAGCCATTTAGGCTAACATGTTATGTATCATTCTTGTAGAATCACTCACAAACATTGTAATATCTTACTTAGTGAATAACGATGTAGCATTTTGTTTATGCTAGTCTCTACATATCATTTTCTTTAGCGTAGGAGGGTGTCGCTCCTAATATTTGCCAAAGAATAGATTTTACAAAACGATTAACGAACATGACCAATGAGAGATCATGGGGGATTCTTTTGCGTCATATTTGCTTATGAAAGCATGAGTAGTGCCTCCATTGTATAGGAGGATGACGCGAATGGCTTTAATGCCATTCATAGGCCGTGAGCATTGCTCATAGCTCCACCAAGTTGTATTTTGGTGATCTTTATCTCAATGGTTACTTTACTCAAAAGAAAAGATGTTCGTGAGAGTCTTTACTCTTTAGTATACAGATCATCAAAACACGTCCAAAATTGTATCGGATGATTTATGTTAAAGCCTACATGAGTCGATCGATGTCTCCATTCTCATTATTGGTGACAATAACCGATTCAATTAACCGAATCTTAGTGACTCATGAATGTTGCACATTCATTATAGTGATACATAAGAAATTCTCATCAATTCTCAAAATGTGTTTCCAGGTGATAAACGTTGGCATGAATATTATTAAGTCATAGCATGGTTCGATGCTTCTTTATGCATAAAGGCATGTGTGACTTGAATCATAACGCCATTAGGCATTGAAACTTGAGCATTAATCCGCTCTTTGATTATTTGTGATGATCTAGTCATCATAGTCACAACGGATTTATAAAACACTAAATCCATGAATAGTTGTTTATTCCTTGCAATAAGCTAAGAACTCAATCTCACTACAACACATTCATATGCCAAAATGTAGAGACAACAGTCTTATATCAGGACATAGAAACCAAAATATGTTAACAATTTCGATGGAGATTGAAAAAAGGTATTGGAACCCTTTAGAGTGCATTCCATGACATGTAATACTACAAAGATGGACAAAACAAGGCTTAGAACATGCCAAAGTTGGCAAAATTGGTCGTGAGCATCCACGGCCCAATGTTGGATCTTGTAGAGAAAGAAGAGGATTTTTCAACATCCAATTTTGGATGATATTTAGCGTAACGTAATTTTCTTTTTACAATTATGAATCGGCTCAAGAGTGTAGAAGACTACTCTTGTTTGTAACGTCTTTACAATTGTATAAGTGTGCATTGTGTCACACTTCACATTACAAATCCTCTTTTGATCCAAAACCGATGTGCATTGCGCAACATCATGATATTTAGCCTTTAGAAACGCCACCTTATAATAACTGGTGGTCTAATGTAGTCCAATGTAGTGTCATGTTGTAACGTGATACATTGCATTAACATATTGCTTATGTAGATCTAACTATATGTGTCAGTCAAAATCTGGATAATTATGCCAACAATTATAACGAGGTCTTGACCATGAATTTAATTCAAAATATAACGACCAAGTAACTTTAGTCAAATATGTGAGGTGTATGCCTTCACAAAACTTGGAAAAATAAATGGATTTGTAGTCACTTAGACTATTAAACCGAAGTCATGCGCTTCATATTTTCCGCAATGTACTTTTTGCTTTTAAATCCGTAACTGTGAGAATAATATTCTCTCTTCTTCCATATCTTGTTTTAAGAACTCCATATATTTCTTGTATATTGACCATATTATTGCTTTCTTTGCAATTAATGAATAGATGTAGAACCACATCAATAACAAGATTTTTTCTTTCATTTACTGGCCCAATCTTTTTATGACATATGGGGTTCGAGGTGTTGCCTGTCCCTCTTTTCAGAACTCATGACATGAAATTCGTCACTTTTTTTATGTCAAATTCAGGGCTCATGTTTCGGTCAATTATTTCAAACAACAAGATGAAAGATTAACAATTATCGAGATAAAATAATTAATTCCAAATATTGAATTAGGTCAAGACCAAGGTTTATAGTAACTCAATTCGATGTGAACCGTGACAAATTCCTTCACAAATCGATATTAACTGTGACAATTTTCGTCACTAATCGATGTTTGTCCCTTTATTAACCATGACAATATTTCGTCGTAATACCGTGACTTGTCAAACTGTCACAAATTTCAACTTTGATATGAGGGGTCCCAATTCCTCATATCAACCCACGTTATAAGAAATGTGGGGGTAGAAGAAGGCTACGAAGCCCGGCTATGAAATTAAAATTCAAAAGCGGCAACTTTTATAAAAGCTTACTTGCTAGTTTGTCATGTAAGAGAAGTTGCTCTTTTAATTTTCATATGTACTTCCACGTGCGTGCAGAGAAGTTACTCTTATAATTTCATCGCGATCCGTCGCACGAAAAATTTCATGAAAAATATAAGCATATGGTTAGTCATTTTCACCATATAATACAAACAGTAAAACTCATTAAAGAACTACTTCAATAAATAAACTGATTTTAATCATGGGGTAAAAATGTTTTACCCGGAGGGGCAAATTTACCGTTTTTCTCCTCATATATTCAGTTCGTTTCGGGTTGGATGCTTGAATTCGGGTCGAGCAGGACCCGATCGGAGCTAGGCTGGGTTGGTGTCCGGTGGTTGCAGGGCTGCCGGCCGTGCGTGTAGTGGCGCTCGGGGTGGTGAGGGTGGGCGCCGGTGGAGCTCCAATATCGATGCACGTGGGGCTGGTTCGCCGTCGAAGTCATTGGGCTAGCTTCGCCGGATCTGAGGTTCATGGACGGAGGTGGAGACGGGAGGCCGTTATATAGGTTCTCGAGTCGTTTGAGGTGGCTGGGCTGGGCAAAGCGTTGATCAGAGCGACAAGGAATTGAGGCGCAGGAGAGATCGTTGAGGCTGAAGGTCGCCGGGGTGCATAAGCGTAGTCGGGGAGTTGGTGGGTGCCCAGAGCAATTTTCTGGGTGCCCAGGTCAAAAATCAATTGGGTTTAGGGTTTTTTTTTTTTCAGGTTTCTAGGGTTTTTCGTTATCAAGCTCAGGTCAGAGCAAAGTGCTGATAACGTGTTGAAGGAGAAAAGATAACGATAATAACGGTCTACTCATTCATTAATAGAAATGCTTATTTATAGGCATTACATAGAGTCTCCCGAAAAATCTAGAAATTCTATCAACTACAATATATTCTAATAAGGAAACTGGATTAACCAATCCTACGTGTATTAGGGCAAGACACATAACAGAAGGACGGAAACATAATTTTCTTAAACAGTTAGCTTATAAATTTTGGCCCTCCTGAGTGAGATTTTTAGCTACGTCACAGACTAGAAACTCAATGAAAAATGTCTTTGCACGTTAACAAACAAAACGTGATACAAAAACCAAAATGCGACACTACTAAGGGGAGGTCCGAGTCAGTGAAGCACCCTTACTCACTTATTTTAACTACCTCTAGAACCATCATATGCAGATGGGGCCTCCCCAGATTGACTTAACTATGCTTAGAAGTTGCAACAACAAATCTCAGCATCCTCTTCCGAGACTGCTTAGACAATTTGCAAACCTTTAGACCACCAACACATGCATGCAACCTTGGGTAGATTCTTACCGCCCTTTGGTCTCCAACATATTTCTTCTTAGCCGGAGGAACCACTATGCCTCGCTCCCACATTGGAAGCAATAGCAAAAGAAAGCTCAAAGCTAAGTTGCGAGCAAGAGGAAGCTGATTTGGGTCTTTTGGCATACATTAACAAGTCTTAACCAACTTTTTCCTATTCTCACCAGCAGAAGAAGAGCCCGACTCCCTTTGTGATCATCAAGGAGGAATTGGCAGTGTTTCTATGTGCTGATGTCGGCATTGGCCTGCCATGCATGGCAGCTACATGAGCAAGCAACTCTGGCGTCGAAACTAGAATCGACAAAAGAACCGTCTCTGAAATGAATTGAGAGTCGGAGATGGGAAGATAAGTGGTTGGGGAGGCGTCGTCCGATCCTCAGCCACAGACGCCATGATGCTAAAGTAAAAGATATCTGCCATGACTTGTAGTGATCACCGACCCAATTTCAGTTGCCTGGCCATGAACGCTAGGGTTTTGCTCAACCACCACCGCCATAGACGCCATAATGTAATTTTATATTTAAGAAATATGTTTTAGCTAAGTTGCATGGACACGGACACAGACACGGCGACACGGCAAAACTCAAAAACTGAGTTTCCGACACGGCTTGGACACTGCAAACAAAATTATATATTTATGTATTTTTAATAAATAAAAAATATACTAAAATATGAAATAAGTTCATTACATTACTAAATAAAGTTCTAAATTAAATCTATTTCATAACTATACGAAAAAAGTCAAGTGCATAACTGTAACATTAAAAGCAGAAGACCTCTAGTACCTAAAACATAACATTAAAGAAAAACAAACTTGAGCAGTACTGGCTTGTTTTCAAACAGGGCAATCTCTAGCACAGTAGCACCTAATAGACAAAAAGATGAACTAATATAATTATCATATCCATAATCTGTAATATCCAGGAATTTCGGTTTTCTATTTTTTAAAAAAATTAATTAATTTTTGAGTTATTTTATTTCGATTTAAATTATTCTTTCAATTATTTGTGGCTTTCTAAAATTATTCAAATTTTTGGTTTGTCAAATTTTATTTTTTGAGCCCATAGGATTAAACTAGACATCGTTACGAGTTCGTGGGATTTTTCGGAGCATCGAGCTATTTTTAATGATTTTTAAAAGTTGGTATTATCCAAAAATTTAATTAAAAATAGAAATATTGGTGGTTGGATCTGGGCCGTTGGATTTGAGATATATAGAGGTAGGAGTGGATCAGCTTAAGCCCAGACCGACCTCGGTCTCGACTGTTCTGCAACGACGCCGACTGCTCCTCCTCATTCGGTGGTCTCTCGGCGTCCAGCCGATGGCCACGGGTCCGTCTCATCGTCCCCGACCTCCCTGTGATTCCAGTTTGAAGAGTGGAGCTCCGGTGAGAGAGAAAAGGAGGAGAGAAGGTGATTGGGTTTCCGGTCGAGTTCTTGATTCCGGCCACGGCGGCGAGCGTGACCGGTATTGGTAGCTTCTTCTCGTCCTCCTCAACGTCGCTTTGGTATTGGATTTCCATGGGAAGCTGAGGAGAGAGAGATTCGAAGAAGGGAAACTTTTTTGAGTTCGCTGGCAAGTTTCCAATTCCAGCAGCGTCGACGCCTCTCACCGGTGTGGATAGCTTTGTCTCCTCATCCTCGACGTCCCTGTGACTTCAGTTTGTAAATTTTCCGGCGAAAGTTCGACGGATTCCGGCAAGCTTTGATGTCGACTCAGGTATTAAAGTTGGTCTATTCGATGAGCTTTACATGTTTCTATAATTGGAATTGAGATTGGTTGAGATCTGAAGGATTTAGGTTTTAGGCAGCGGAGGACTGCCGTGCGTGCATGACGGCGGTGGAGGTGTTTTGATCCATTTCTGGCTTTTTGAGTATATTGAATTGGATTGAGAGATTTTAGCGGCTTGAATTCGTTGTTGGTGGAGTTTTGAGGAATTTAGGATTTTGGGCAGTATGTGCAGCTGCTGTGTTCGGCGGCGAGAGTGGCGGACTGACGGTGGTAGGGTGTGCGCTGACGTGGCGGGGCAGGTCAACGTGTCCGAAAAAGTTAATTTTTCGGACACGCCACATGGCGTGTCGGACACGTATTTTGCCGTGTCGGCGTGTCGGACACTCCGACACTCCATGGGTGTAGAGTGTCCATTTTTAGTGATCTAAAGACCCACGACACTACTTTCAATGGATTAGTTAGATAGAGCTCGATCGGTGGAATAGTCTCTTGACTGCCTATATCACCTAAATTTCTTAAATTTAAAAATTTAATTATGTTTTGAACAAAACATTAATTCATCCCGATAGAATTGATGAAGATTCCATACTGATTCTCATGAAACCACAAAACACATGTTTTTTATGTTTATATTTATAAATAGTACATAAATGTCAATTTCAGCCTCGTTTTTAACTGAAAAGTACATAATTGTCAATTTTACTCTTATATTTAACTGAAAAAGTTAATTGAAGCATCAAATTATCAATTTTGCCTCTCATATTTAACTAAAAGTTAACGGAAATACCAAACTGTTAAATTAAACATAACTTGAGGAGTTGAGATATCTAAAGTGTTATCTTCTAAACACTTGGTACCAAACTGATTGGTTATACTGATCAAGTACTATATAGGAATTTACCTACTTAAAAATATTACCTTACCTTTTGGAAATTATATCAATAATTAATATCTAATTAATTGTGAATGAAAATAAAATAAATCATTACCTTTTAAAGTGAAGAGGTACATGTCTTTTCTAATAGGTGTCTTTAGGAATTAATGTGTCTCTTTGAAAGAGATAAGTGAACATACATGATGGTTCACTTGGGGTTCTATATAACCCACACTCCTATCTCCTCATATATAAAATCAAGTTTTTCCTCATTTCTTATACAAGTCTTGTTCGTGTCAAGAAAGTACAAAATACAATTATGGTTCGCTAGAGTCCAAAATTGCGGTGCTTCTATTTTGGATCATCGATTGTTATATTCTACAAGGCGTACGCCCATTGAACTACAAGCACAAGGGTAGTGAAATTTGACTTTAGTAAAATGCATTTTGTATGCCTCAATCGATAAATCAAGTTAGTTCTTTCTTTTTCTTATATTTTTTTTTATAAGATTCATACTCTATTTGCACTCACATATTAGGATTGAACCGTTACTTTCAATAATAGGATTGCAAGTAATGGTATTGCAAGTAATGGTTCAATCCTAGTTGTACATTTTTATGTTTCCTACACTTTTTTTTTTGAGAAAATAGACAATTTCATTAACTTGTCAATGATTGTCTTCTCACGACCAATAAGTCTAATTGACAACAAGCACTAACAAAAAGACAGGTAACTTAAATACGCTCAGTTAAGCCTATCACACCTAACTTCTAACTATTCCTATCTAAATTTCATGTAACGGTAATACCTATCGCCTACAGACCTCAATTGGTGTACAACAAAGTAAAATTGAAATCTAAACAAGAATAGTTTTCCATCAGATGTCTAGGTAAGAAACAAGAAAATTAAACTACCACATTGCCCTCCTTATTAGGGTTAGCCTCTCCCTGATCATAACTTGAGGGCATGTGAGACGGAGCAAACAAATTCTGGGAAAGCTTTGGCTCAAGTCCACCAAAAACCTTGCATAAAGGAATAAGCTTAAACCCAGACCCAAAAGTCCAGATCCAAGCCCATACCTTAGCAGCACCAATCCCCTCTCTCCTCTAGGCCAACAACACCGCTCTTGCTGGCCACCATCTGCGAACCTCCGGTGGCCACGATTTCCAGTCATCAACAAGTCCAAACGACGCCAACAGACCAGAACGGAGCCCCAAAAGCGTCGTCTTGCAACCGTCCTGTCCAAGCGGTCCCGTCGGACAGAAAAAGTAGTCCCGCCAGTAGCCGAAGCCAGGCGAAACTTGCCAAGGTAGCATCAACAAAGGCCATGGAGAAAGTGATATAGGTAGGCTGGGTTGAAAAGTAGAGATATGTGTAGTTTTAGCGTGAAACAAAGGTCGCGGCGCTAGGGTTTTGGGAGAAAACTAGGTGAGCGGAGGCTCCGGCTTCTCGGAGCAAAACCGAGTCTTCCAAAGAAAATCAATGAAGTTGAATATTTCATAATCGTTGCTTTCTTTACTTTGGTTGATGCAATGTTCCTACGCGGGAGAGCAGTTGGGAGCTTCAAATCGTCAATCTTGACTCTGGAAGTTAGAAACCTAATGTACTTACCAGAGGTGTCACCTGTCAAGAAGCAATGAGCTCGATATCTATTCTTCAAAAGCTTACAAATGCATGAGACAAAAACCTCCATGGGAATATTTGAGATCCTCCAACTCTCACCTATTTAATTTGTATTCGAGCATGAATGGTTTTGCATAAATGTATTAGCTCCCAATATTAAACATGAACTGAGAAGAATGAAATGTCAGCAGGACCTGGTATCAAGATTGATGCCTTTCCTCTTTTAAGCCGTCCTAAATCTATATTCCAAATTATGTTGCATGCTTCCATGGCACCTTGGACTCTTGATTTTTTAAACATGTCAATGTCGACCCCGAGGTCTTAAAGTAAACAAAAACATGAAAGGGAGATTAGATTATCATGTCATTATCATTAAGTGAATGCCTAAAGAGTTGATTACATTGAAAAGGCAAGAAAGAGACTGTAAAGAAAGCAAGAAACCGCAGTTAAGCGATATTAGTTCTTCGGGATACACGATGTAAGAAACAAGTACACCGTACGGGCGTCCGTTTATTTTTAGGAACATCCTTACTAATGAAAAACTAAAAATACAAATTAAGTATAAATCTGTGTCCTAAAGTATAATAGAGTGTTAGTTTATCAGACTTTCAATTAGATAGTTTTAGGATCGGTTGTTATAATCAGTGTTTTAAAAGGCTAAGGCGTAGCCGAGGCTATGGAGCGAGAGCCTCACCAAGGCGTAAGCCTTTTGAAAAAAAATATTATTTCCTGCTATATATAGAACATATATTGCAATGAACATAACATTATATATTGTCATACAACATTATATATTGTCATACAACATTATATATTGTATGCTGAATAACTGATCATACAATTCTTGTTAAAAACTCCCATGATCTCCTGCATGGGGAATGCCAAAAAAGGTATTAAGCTCATGTAGAATCAATAATCACATATACAGAATTAAATGAAGTTCATGGAGTAAATAGTTCAATCATAGTGGAGAAAATATAAATCTTTCAGAAGGAATTATGGGAAAAATTGGCTACATTTACCTTCTGGGGAAAATCTCCATTTTCCATTTGAGAATTTATCAGTACCCTAGCTGCACGATGCAATGGCGTGGGGTCTTTCTTTGCCTTGCAAGTATAAGAACGATACAGGTATTAATAGTCCGCACCAAAAATGTGGAAGTCCATATAGTTAATCCATCAAAGCACCACCAATGTTTAAACTTTAAAGGAAATTAACATCATATAATGTATGAAGTAGATGGTTAAGAGCTGATGTCAACTGATGATAGAAGTTGATAGTATTCAAAATTCCAAATGTACCTGCCCAGCACCAAGAAGGGCCAACATAGCCCATGCAGTATTGACTATATGTGGCCTGTTATCCTTAAGATTTGAATACTCCTGTCGGGGTTTGGTAAAGACGTATAAAAGAATCAGCAAAAGAGTTTCGCATATTGATCATATATCTTGTCAGATTTGGTAACAAGTGAGACAGCATAAAAGAAGATGATTATATATGATCAGTGAAAAAAATAAGTTCCAGTCCTAGAAAAGATAAGGAAAGGATATATCACGTTTCATACACCATTTACCTTGTTCTGACATGACAGATATAACTTTCTCCCCATCCACCTGAAGCAAGCTCTTTGGATAACAAAAAATCACATGCTTTACTGATACTAGAGCAGTCTTCATAAGTCCTTCCAGCAGTAATCAAACCCTTTATTCCAAACCACCCAGCATAGGTGAAGCAGACTCCCCAAGAACCGTACCTAGTTAAAATCTCCACAATATTAGTGCAACTAATTTCATAATGCTATGCAAATAAAATGGGAAAGCGTTACTGGTGATTGCCTAGGTAACTATAAAGCACTGATATAACATGAAAGTTCTGATCACTAATATTGTAATTGGCATTGCTTTTATGTATATATTAACAACTGAGTTTCTAAAACAAACCAAGAGCCATCTGTTGCTTGTATCTTTTCAATGAACTCTGCAGCTCTAACAATACAGTTTTCTATTTCTTCCCGCCGATGTTCAGGATATAATTTCTTAAATAGCATAAGAGCTTGAATTGCTGCGAGTGGTCTTGCGGTAAACACAGTTTCTGATAGTATTACACCACCCCCCACCCTGCAAAACACAACAAAACCATAAAAAGTAAGAAATTGATACAATGATAAAGCAGCATTCACATGAATATGAACTGAAATAGCAAATGGTCTAACCCAACCCACCTCCAACTGAATGAGCCAGCTGTTTGCACCCGATCTAGCAAATGGTATAGAGGAGAGAGTTGAGTTTGCAGCACGAGCCGGCGAGGGAGAGGGAGGAGGGAGATCGAGAGAGGGAGCAGGGAAGGAGGGCGGGCGAAAAGACAGAGGGAGGCGCACGAGCCTTATGCGGAACACTTACCCAAAACGACCCCGTTTTCAGTTGTTTCAGGGAGGCGCACGCCTTATGCGCCTTAGGGTGCGTTTTTTGCGCCTTTTGCGCCTTAGGGGTGCGTTTTTTGCGCCTATGCGCCTAACCAGCAAAACACAATGAATTGCAGCTCCGCCTCGCGCCTTTTACGCCTCAAGGCGCGCCCGAGGCGCGTTTTTTAATACACTGGTTATAATAACGTTCTATTTGTGTGTCTATTTTATTGTATCGAAGAAAATGTAATATAGAAAAATAAAAGAAGATAGAAAACTCAAATTCTCATATGCTACTTTTAAAAGAGTACACCATAACCACACAAAAAAATAGTAAAAGAGCACAAGCTCACTAACAATAAACATGTGATGTTGCAGTATGGACTATGGAACCATATACAAGACCTTGATGAAAAAGAATTATATTGGCATCAACAGAAGCGACTGTATTGCTATTTTTCTTTCGTTCGGAAGTTGGGTATCATTTGGAAGAATTCGAAGAATTCGATCGGCAGCCGGGCACCTGATACATAGGTCAAAGAAGGGTATCATTTGGAAGATCGGCAGCCGGGCACCTGATACATATGTCAAAGAAGGGTATCATTTGGAAGATCGGCAGCCGGGCACCTGATACATAGGTCAAAGAAGGGTATCATTTGGAAGTTTGGCACATTTTGATCTCAAGTTACTTGTCACAATCACAAACGTAGATGCAGTGTTATTCACAAATCCAAAATACCACCGGTACCATAGTTTGCCTGTGTGTTGGTAACTTATAATTTGAAGAAATGCGCACGATTCAAATAGTTCTTATTGGAGCCAATTCGAAACTGAACATCTCATAGTTCTTGCCTTCTTGGTGTTTGATCTACCAACCTGGTGGAAGTGTGTTCCTTGCTTGTGTGACATTGGCTCCTTTCCATTTCACAGAACTGCTGCTCTCTTTTTTTGTTTTCAAAAGCTCAACAACAATTTCACTTTGGTGCGCCTCTTGCGTATACTCTTGGATTTTTTTTTTTTTTTTTTTTGGGTCTCAATCCTCTTGGTTTGTTTGTTTTTGGGTCTAGGTCAAACTAAATCCCCTTGGTCACTTGACCTGTATATGGAAGTGCCAATGAAAAATGCTTTGGACTAGTGAACGGACACTTTGATCCAGACATCTTGCTTATGACCATCTAAACAAGGTTACTGTAGTTAGTAGTAGGTACAAAAGTTGCAAAGGTTACTGTTGGACGCCACTGCTCCTTGCCACAAGTTGAGTGCGCTCGAGTAGGGAATTTGGGAAGCATAAATAACATCCCAAGCTATACCAAGCAGCTCCTGCATTTTCAGACCAAAAAAAAAAGCAGCTCCTGCATTCACTTGCTCCCCCACAAGCGCAAAATGCAGTCACAAATACACAGAATCTGAGCGATGCAAACTATAAATGATAATGCGTAAAGAATACATGTGCAGTGACATACCTGATTAAGTTTCTTTTCCAATGTATTGAGCTCCTGAAAAAGATCCTACCAGCATAACTAAC
Source organism: Fragaria x ananassa (assembly GCA_034370585.1). NCBI lineage: Eukaryota > Viridiplantae > Streptophyta > Magnoliopsida > Rosales > Rosaceae > Fragaria > Fragaria x ananassa. The sequence goes on along the minus strand of CP139750.1, from coordinate 7,848,155 downwards.
ATATATTCTCACTTCCTTTCGTGTACTGTGGGATCCTAAACAAAAGTACTTCATCGCACTTGCCAATATCTATATATTCATAAGTGGCCATTCAAAATTATATTTTCCTCGTGAAAAACTTCGAAGATTTGGTAGATACCCGTTTCAAACTTGTATCTTCTGTTTCTTCACCCTGCTGCTGCTGCTGTTGCTACTATATCTTCAATCTTCTGGCACCACTGTATCCTTAGTTCTTTGAGTTTCACAAGCCCCTGGAAAAGTGAAGGAGAGAGCACAAGTCTAACTCTGCTAGACTGCTACATTCCCAGATAGATATATCTGTTAGACACTTGGATCAGAATGGCTTGACAAGATTGTTTGAAGTCCATGGTCTTGTTTCTTTGCGTCCCTTGGCAAGGTTGGGAAATAAGTGGATGAGGTAATCTCCTGAATTCAGAAATATATTATAGTGAAAAACAGCGTGATGAACCTTTTGAACTCCATTTTCTGCTACTACTTTGCATGTGTGTTGCCACCAAATGCAATAGTTCCTTACATTTGTTCACTCTTAGAAATTTTAGTTCATAAGTCTCCCGTGCCTTCAACTTTTAGTCTTCTTAAGACTGGAAATTGAACCTGCAAGTACATCGAAGCCTGTTAGTCTTAGAGTACTGTCTCCGACAAGGATTGCAGTTTGACAAAAACACATATTTAGCCAGGACATTATTTGACAGTACTTTACTTCATTTGAGCTCAACAAATAATGTTCTGCATCACAAAACTTATCTAAATCAATGATAAAATTCTTGGGTTTTGGTTAGGCATTATAATACAGAAGAAGGCCATTTCATAATTAACTCTTGAAAGAATACAACATTCTCGAAACGAGCATAAACTAGCAAAGGCCTAAATGAAGGAAAATCTAAAGTTCACCAACAGAGAACACAGATAATTAAACCTCAAGTGATCAAGGTCTGACATTAAAAAAATTTAACCAACAACTAAAAGGACAATTACCTTCGTGTTGAAAAGGCGTTTTACGGATACATTAGAATGTTGCACTGACAACTCATTTGGACAGAGTGATGACTTCTGGTAGCCTTTCCAACTCCTTTTTTAGATTTGTTCGCTTATCCCAGTGAATCTTGGTACGTCTGTGAGAGTCAACTCTCCCAATCTTTTGGAAGTTGATCTCTTTGGATGCTTCTTCTTCCTGATGTCTTAATCCTTTCAAGGTAACAATGTCTTCCAACAACAGGCAGCTTTATTAATTTTAGCACGTCAGTGAGTCCTAGAATGTTTCTCAAGCATTCAGAAATCACTTTTGGTCTTCCAAGTATAGGTCAACGAAGGAAAATACCGTCAATCAATCTCTCATGGTTTCTTAAGAGATCCCATAGGCAGCTCACCATGAAAAATCACCTTCAGCCTATTTCCTCCAAATACGACCAGATGATCCAGGACAAGAAAGACACTGTTATATGTGGTGCGGATTTCACAACTGTGTTATGTCAATCAGATATCCAGGGAATCAAACTCCTCAAGTGCCAGAGACTTCAAGTTTGCAAAAAAAGCACTTTGTATCTAAGACATTCAGAGGTTCTGTCAAATTCTTCAACTTTAACTCAAGAGTCTTGGTTTTGTTTAGCAACAAAGTGATTCCACTACTCACAAGAGAGCTTGCATCAAGATCATGAATTCTCAAGTAGTTTCCATAAGGCTCTAAATACCCAATTATATTTATGCTCCTTCCATCCTACATAGATCTTAATTATTTCAAGCTTGTCAAATAGCTTGCTGCGGACCAGACTATCAACCGGTGGTAGAACAATTTCTAAAGTAGCCAAACAAGACAAGGAAGGTAGCTCTGAAAGTATCCCAGTATTCCAGTTGTTGGAGTTCGCCCACCTTCAGTATGTATGCTCCTCGTCTTTTTTGAAAATACATCTGGAACCACCTCTCAGTACATCTTGCCTAGATATGCTTGTTGCTTGATGCTAACCTGATGAATCTCTTCAACATCTCCAGTTCCATGTGGAGTTCTTCTGGTATAGTTCTTTTGTCAGCTTCCAATTGAGAAATCCAATTGTTTGTTTCTGTTGAGGCTAGTTTATCAACCACCCAATCTTCAAAGCTATCCTACTCTTTAGTCAGGATAAAATTGATATCACACCTTGTGAGACCATCTCAAGCTTCATACATCTCGACAAATTATGCAATCTTATATTAGATAAATTTTTAAACATATCAAGCAGTTGTTTGGTCTGTCAGATCCACGTAAATTGAGTATCATAGGAGTCCTTATCTCCCCAATGACAAATTCTTCATCAAAGTTTAGAGAGCAAGTCTCCAAACACATTGTTTGAAGGTTTTACGGAACTGGAAGTGATTGCAGTATTGACAATAGCGTGGCAGCAATAACTAGAACCTTGCGATCTTCCATTCTATTTAAATTTGTGGGTGGCGTCAACACAGTAAAAACTCAGACAACCACAAATGCTCACTGAACTGCAGTAACTAGAATACTAGATAGCTCAAAAACACTACTCCTAGGTCAATCCATAAATTTAACAGTTTCAACAGTGTGACTGTGTGTCACCACAATTCTCTCTTTAATCTGAAAATTTTTCTTTTGTGGCCAACTGTTCAGAGACTACATCGTGCACCACATCATCCATTCTCACACACTCTGTCTTATTAAAGTCCTTGAGAGCGGCTTTCAATCGTAACAATACTACAATGCCAAAGCAAACAGGATGAAATAAAGTACATAAACCATTAAACTAACCACAAAAGCAAAAGTTTCTCACAGACATGCTCAACTGGGTGAAACATTAAAATTTTAAGTGTTCTAGTAGTTCTACTTTGAAATTGGGTACACTGTTTGACAGTGGATTAAGATGCAAGTTACTAACATACTAAGTTCAAGTGTAAACAATCTTGATTAAAGTGAATCAAAATAATGGAACAAATTGGAAACTAACATGGTATTGATGCTGGTATGGCATATGCTCTAACAATCTTGAGCCCTCTGGGTAGTCTGCGACTCTGCATTGCTGTCATGGGTTGGAAGTCTTTAAGCAGCATTTCATCAAACACCTGGTGGGCAATGTCTAGAACTAGAAGTCGCAGCCAGTTAACAAAGTGCAAGGGAAATGGTAATCTGAGGCGGCTCCTCTCAGTAAGGTGGAGCTGTAAGTCCAGAGCTGCGCTGGATTCGGTGCAATGCTACTGCTACTGGGTGTTTGGGACTGTGAGCCCATTCCTCAGTCCTCACCCACTCATATTCTTCTTCTTTTGAGACGTTTTTTATCTTAAACAAAACAAAATTTAAATAAATTTATATTGAAATTTTGATTATAAGTTAATTAAGTAATAAGTATGCATAATATTTGATAGATTATTAGATGAAATAATTGAATAATTCATGTACGCAATATTTTTTTTATACAAGTTCTGTATTTTGCTAACTATGCCTTGTATTAGAATATGTTCAAAAAGATGTAGAATTAGAATAACAATGCAAAGGTTCAAGGATTTGTTGAAAGATGGGGAAACGATAGGAGTTTCTTTTCAAGGTTTTACATAATTTTGATTTTTCATACACTATTTTCTTTCTCGAAAATTAACATTGGGAGAATGCATTGGTATAGGTTAATGACAATAACCATATGGGGGCAATCCATTCAATAAAATAATAAAATATGAGCCCTTTTATAGTATGAAAAATTAATTTTATGAAGGAATCAGTATTGTTTGTGCTTCGTTGTGTGTCATGTAGGTTCCTCTGGAAATGAAATTATCTTAAACAGGGAATGAAGCTATAGTGTAGATTGGCAATAATGATACAGCAACGACGCTCAGACACAGAATTGCATTCATTCTCCCAAGGTTATTATACAGAAAATGAGAAACTTCCATATAACACACGTCCATGCACACAATATTACTTTGTGATATATTAATACATGGATTGCTTGCAGCCTAGTCCTTTAGCCTAGTTCTTAAGTTCACCATTGGTAACAGGAAAGCCTCCAAATTCTGAAGACGGCATATAGGAAATAGAGATCAGTTCAGACCTAAACTTGTCTTCTCCATCAGCATCTATTGCTTTAACCAGAGTTTCACCATTCCACTTATCAGAAGTGAGATTCTTCTCTGGTTCCGAGTAAGAAATGGCAATAAGCGACTCACGGGTCACTTCATTCAGGGCCTCCTTTCCAGGTACTCCTTTATCCATAAAATGTCGATCTGCTTGGTCTGCATGTATCCAAACATATGATACATTAACTCAAAAGAAGAGGATAATACGTGACAGAAAAATCAACTCAAATGATAGTCATAACCATGCCAAGTAGCAGATAACAAAAGCTTGTTGTTAAGTTCAGTATGCAATTGTATGCAGTTTCGTACACCAAGTTATTATTAAAGAAAACACAAATTCTTGGAAAGTTAATGACAAAGAAAGTTCAAATACTCCAAGTCTCCAACTATGTTCCATTTTAATCTTGTAATCTGGGTTACAAGACATCATAGTCAATTGTAAGAAAAGAAAAATAAAACATTGAAGCATAGATTCATAGGATGCAATTCACACAGGTATGGAACATCTTTATACAATAGAATTCACTGAGCTCTGCACTATTCAAACATTGAAGCATAGATTCATAGGATGCAATTCACACAGGTATGGAACATCTTTATACAATAGAATTCACTGAGCTCTGCACTATTCAAACATCAAAGGGTCCTAGAAGCAACCCAACAGTTAAAAGATGATGATGGCATTGCAAATGTTTGAACAGAAGCACATTGATAAAAAGTTCAGAACGAGGGGCAACGAATAACAAACGCGAAAAGAAAAAACAGACAAACCAAACAGGATGAACAAAAAGACTATGAATAGCCTGACCAGTTTTAAAACTATAAAAGGCATAATGAAGAAATCCTCACAAAAACAAGAAACCATCATGTAAGATCAAAACAAGAAACCAATCACTCCTACCACTAGAAATCTTTGATTTGATAATCCAAGTTCCATTCATGTGCATTAAGGACAGTTCAGTCAAAACATATCTCCTGAACATTACTACAATTGATAGGAATAAGAAGCTGCAACTCTACTTGAACAGGGGAGAAATCCAAATATTGTCCACTACATAAGAATCATTTCTATTTGCATAAAACAAGATGAATGGTGAAAAATATCTATTGGCACTAACAACACTTTCTTGTAAATGAAGATGCAGGTGAGTACGGCAACTGTGATTTAGCATAACCCAACATAACTCATGAAACACAAACTAGTTCAAGTTTCAATTGTCAGTCCATCCTCAAATAACATCAAGAATGAACAAATGAACCGAAGTACAGGTAGCAAAGTTGACCCTAAACACATAGTTAGACCACACAACAACCTTTCTTTCTAGCTAAAACATAGAGCACTCACAAGATTATACTATACTCGATTGTTCATGGGTAATAGCTGCATAAATTGTGCTAACAAATTCAAATCTAACAGACTCATAAGTAGCCCACAGCTCAAAATTCTTCTGCTACATAAGATAGGGACCATTATTTGGTATTGTGAATAAAAAGGAATTGGGCTTTTAACATCGTTATCTCAAAACCCCGATTCCTTTTTCTTCTTCCTCTTCAAAAACCCAGTTTATTCCAATCTACCACGCCAACAAAAACAAAATCTTGAAGCTAAAACCCTGCAAACTACTCGAAATCGAAATCTCAACAACATCAATTGAGCAAATAAATTAAAATCTTGAAGCTAAAACCCTCCAAACCAAACACAACTCATCACAACAAAACCCATCAAACCATCAATCGCAACAGATACAAAAGGGGGTGGGGAGAGGAGTCAAAGCAGTCGAAGTTTGCATGAATTTGAAGAGACGACCATCGATCAAGAACAAATATAACGAACAAGTAGAAAACCCAGAGTTGGGAGAAGAGACAAATCTTACCTTGAGCGCAAGGAGCCGCGTTGAGGAAGAAGAAGAAGGGTGAAGAAGGTTGGAGAGTCTTCTCTGTGCGGGTGTTGATGAGAGCAATCTACCTTCCTCTTTGTAAATCTTACTTTTTCCTTTTTAAAGACGCAACTCGGGCTTGGAGATAGCAATGCCGCCTATTTTATTCTATCCTCATTGGTTACACGTTTTACTATTATTGTACTTTCCTCTTATGAAATTTGTAAGAAAATACACATTCTATGAGTCTGTCAAAGTCAATTTACCGTGTCATCATGATGACGTGGCGCTATTATCGGTTTCGTAAAATGGATATAAGTAGACTTGTAAATGGATCGGTTCTGGAGCGGATCTACCTAGATCCGGATCCGGATCCGTAATAGAAATTTTGGATCCGGATCTGACCCGTTACCCGCCGGATCTTTGATAGCTAGATTCAAATATGGATCCGACGGGTTAACGGATAACCGACCCGTTAATTCGATCCGTTTACGATTATAAATATTTTCAAATTTTAAATAATAATTTCTTAATTTTATCATAAATTTTCGTAAAACACTAATGAAATATTATAACAAAATAAATGTTTACATCAAAAGTTGAATTACATGGCCAAAATACTTCTTAACAATAAACTAATATATTCAAAATACTAAACCTCCAATGTATTTAGCAAAGAGCATAAAAAAACATAGGCATCGTAACCTCCAACTTCATCAAATGATCATACTTTAGACGCAATTTAGACGTTTAAGTTATCCAAATAATTATTATATTATTTAATATTTATCAATAATATTATATTTATAAAAATATTATTTAATTATTTTTAAACGGATCCGGGTCCTTAACTGATCGGATCAACCTCGATCCGTATTCGATCCGTTTAATAAACGGGTAAACGGATCCGGGTCCTTAACGGATCAACGGGTCTAATTTTCGATCCAAACCCGTTTAAAAACCACGGATCCGGAGCGGGTCCGGATTATGATCCGGTCCATTTACAGGTCTAGATATAAGTGATTAAAAATATTTGTTGTTTCCCTTTTTAGGTTCGTTTTATTTATTTTTGTTCACTCACTCTAATTTTTACGAATGTTTTTCCCCTGAGTCTTTCGTTATAAAATGTCCAGTCTGCAGAATTCGAGTTAGTACTGGTAGGAGACGACGAGGCATAGTTACCCACTTCTCAGCCACTTTCCACCAGTAGGTTACCTGTTTAACTTATTAGAGTATTTTTCGACTTCCTCTATTGTTTAGTAGCTCTGAAAACTCTTGGGGTTTATCGTATAATTTTCTGATGGTTTGCTAAGACCAAGACTTTAATTTAGAATATACAAAGATTGTAATTGTTATATTCTCACTTTCAGATAATTGTAAGTTGTTTTTGTTGATACTTAATATTATTTAGGAAACTAATGTTTTAAATTTTTTGCGTTAGGTTGTTCATTTTCAAGAAATGTTTGCCGAACTTTTGGTAAATTTTCTTTGGAGGTGGTCCCCGCAAGACTTACTTCGGGTTTTAGGATGAAATTCGGAGTGGGTCTTGACAGTTAAGGTACCCCATGTCACACCCCAATTTTCGAAGGATAATTTTCAAAAATTTGGTCATGATATATCTCAAAATATCACTCTCAAAACTTGCTCAACAAATCCCAAACTAAACCCAAATGCTGAAAATGTAAATGTCAGCAAAACTCAACAACTGAGTTAAACATTACATCTCCTTAATTACAACAACTTGAAAGTCTAGTAAAAATGAAGACGCTCACATGAGCTTAAAAACACACTACCAAAATATACAAATAAATGTACATTGTCTAAAACTCAGCTACTATGTCTCTGCCTTAACCATGTCGATCATCACCTACAGGTATAACTCTTACACCATGAATTAGTGCACCAGGTTGTAAAACAATAAACCCGGTAAGCTAAAAAGCCCGTATGAGTAACTCCAAAAAATTAACTCAACATTTCTAACATCCAAATAAAACAATTAATAACAATAATTAATTCCACAAATCCAACAACCAATAAAAACACATGAAACAATATAAGAACAAATATTAAAACCACATAGCCAACACTTTTACAAATATACATGTACCCATGAGTCCCATATACTAATAAGTACCTCACATGACCTACAACAACAATTTATGTACCCATTGTTTGAGCCAAAGGGCATTTTTGTCCAAGTAATACGACTCCGCGCGGACTACATAGTTCGCAAATGAAATGACTTCCCACGGAATACACAGATCGCGCGTGGAGTGACTTCGCATGGAATGACTGAGTTCACTCCGTGTACGTGAGGCAAGATTGACACTTCACGTAGTCGAGGCGAGACATTCAGTGTTCGCGCGCCAAATGTACTTCGCGTTAAAGTCCTAGGCGACGTAAAATATATCTAGGCGAACTGGTGAACCAGTTCGCGTGGAAGGCTCCGCGAAGGAGTCACTGGCGGAGTCTGCGTGCCCCACATTAATCGTTGAAGAATTTTAAAAGTATTTGACATGGTTCAGGCCAATCTCTATGGCCCTTTTAATAGATAAAGCCCTTCTAAGGGCCGCGAGCTGCAAATAGCCCGCGAGATAGAAACGAGCTTCAGTGGCTCGCGGATGGGTTTGATACTGTGACACCCCGCGGGATAAGATTGTTCCTAATTCTAGTCCGCATAGGAGTCTATAGTTGGCAACACAGAAGCAAAGCCTTTTGCGGAATGGAGTGTGCGAACTGAACAAGTGTCACTAGCTAGTTGGTTCGTGTGAGCAAAATCGTGTCCTTATGGATTAGGGTTTCAGAATCCAACTTGGACTATGATCTTCCCTCTGCCGCAAGTTAAGCTTCTATATAAGGGGACTCAAAGCAGTCTCTACACACACAATCAAATCTCTCAACAAAAATACAAACTGCAAACCAGTTACCATTCGAGCCACTCGAAAACCTTAACCCTAAGCGCACCGTCGCCTAGGCCTTTCTCAGAGTCCTCTCAGACTCTCACCCGGTCACCCTGATTTCCCTATAGTTGCTCTGCTCGCGACACCGTGAGTATCGAATCATTTGTGCTCGTAAATTCCTCCTCTGAGGTGACACCTGGAAACCCTTTTCGCCTGATCAAGAAGTCAAGCGCATCCCTACTTTTCTTTCCTCGTCCGCGAGGTGGCACGCCCGCAACATCTCTCCCTCTCTTTGTTCATTGTTTACCTCTACTCCGCGCACTGAGGATTGTGGCCAAAATATTGGCACACCCGGTGGGACGGGGAGTACAAGCGAGACACCATAGGGAAAACAGAGGAGGCGCCGTACCGGAAGCCTCAGCTTTCTTGTCTCAAGCACAGATCACAAAGGTATAAGCCTCATAACAGCGCGGCTTGCCGATCCCTCACTCAAGAACAAGTCTTTGCTCAATTTGGTCACCCAGACTTCAGCGAGACCGCCATGGTAGGCTCTCAGCCGACCCAGGACACAGGTTCTGCTCCATCTATGGAGCGAATCTCTCAGATGTTCGAACAGTTGACAAGTCAGAGTCTGACTACTCAACAAAGCGTCACCGACCTTGCTGGGAAGGTTGCCGACCTTACTGGGAAGGTTGACGACCTTGCTGAATAGGTCAAAAGGGACAAGACCATTTGGGAAGTAAACCAGCATAACCTTGCCATACTCACTGAAGACTTTAATCGGTTTGCCGACGAAGTAAAGGAAGACAAGGATGTGGTCAACGGTTCCCTCTAACGGATCCAAAAGGAGCTGAATCAGAAGATGGAGATCCTGACATTCACTCGCGCGACAATAGATGAGCAGACCCGCCGCTTGGACGACCACGATGCCAAAATGCAAGATCAACAAAATGCTTCTTTCTTCGGAAGTAAGAACGGACTGGAGAAGCTGGAAGAAGTCAAGGAAAAACAGGACCGTATAAACCTACGGGTCCTTGAGGTCGAAGATTGGATGAGGGTGCAAGCGCCAAATAAACCTGCTCTAAACCTTACGGGCGCAAGCGCGAACGAGGGATCATTCAAGTACATCCTTCCAAACGAGTGTGCCAGGGGAAACCCTAAAGTTGGGACTCTGAAAGCCCCGCAGTTTGTGCTAGGGGCCAGAACTTCAAGGATGCCGCCCACGCGTAACACTCTTGCTACATTCAAAGGGGCGAACGGTTCTCTAAGCCATGGGGCCGGGACACCAGCTGACCCGATTCTAGATTACTCTAGCCCAGTTCCCAAGAATGTTGGGCAAGCCGCCAGTTTCTCTGCATGGCCAAACCATGAGGGAGGAGCAGAGTCCGCTCCTGTAACAACAGTCGACTGGTGCCAGCTCATCTCCTCCATTGTCAAGGAACAAACCAGAAAAGGTTATGCTGATTTGCAGTATCGCGATCCCTACCCTTATAGTGTGGCACTCCCGCAACAACCCCCCCTCTTTGTTCGCTATTTACCTCTCGCCCGCGCGCTGAGGATCGTGGCAAAACATTGGCGCTGAGGATAGTGTGGCACAATACCCTTTCCCGCATGGATTCAAGAATGTGGTGTTCACTACTTTTTCTGGAGAAACAAGGGAAGACGCAGCAACCCATATGGCCCGTTTCAAAGTCTAGTGCGGCCAGTACGGGAACAATGATATCCTCAAGCTCAAACTCTTTGGGACTTCTCTGTCCAGAGCTGCATTCAGTTGGTATTCCAAGCTGAAGCCAGGATCCATTACGGATTGGCCTACCATGGAGAGATTGTTCAGGGAAACATATAGCACCATTGAGCCGGAGGTTGGCCTTGATTCCCTTACTCAGATGAGTCAACAAAATATGGAGTCAGGAGTCTCCTTCCTCCAACGCTTCAAAATTCAACAGGCCAAGTGCAACTTCCTCTTGCCCGAGCAGGAAGCCATTAAGTTGGATGTCTGTGGCCTCAAGCATCGCCAAAGACTAAAGCATCATGGGGAGCGCTTCACATCCATGGGCGACCTAATCAACAAAGTCGGCAACTATGAAATAATCCTCAATGAAATAGATGAGAAGGCGAATGCCTCTAAGGGGACCTACGTTCCAGGGAGAAATAGGACAGTGGGGGCACTAAACCTCCAATCCCCTACGTTTGACCCTTACTACCAGAGGCAGGAGGAAGCTGAGGCCGCGCAGGAGTACGATGACGTCGGAGTGGTCGAATTGACTAGGAAGCCATTGGCTCTTAAACTGAAGAATCTCAAAATAACCCGCGAGTCAATCACAATCTAGTCTTTTGCATGGACCAAGCCCAAATACGAGGCATACGACTTGATTGAGGCGAAATACGTGCGCTTAGATCATAAGGTCCCGTCCAAGGAAGAACTAAAAGACAAGAAATATTGTAGCTTCCACAACGTCTACAACCATGACACCAAAGACTATGTCAAGCTTCGCGACCAATTGCAGACCTGGTTGAATTCAGGCACTTTGAAGATGAAGACGTCAGAGAGCACATCCTCCCTAGTGGATGTAGACCCCTTCCCGGCCATGGTTCGTATGGTCGAAATAAACTGGAACGACCATCCAAGGGAAACCAGCCACCATCGCACAACAAAACCAAGCCAACGGAGGATCACCTTGGACTTGTCCGAACGCCCAGAGGACGATAATCCTCGCCGGGCGCCTAAACGAGACCGCGAGGAAGGTAATGATGACACACATCAGACCTCTCGTCAATACACCTATAACGTCAACCTCATGTACGAGGTTTTAGATGACCTTATCTATAGCGGACTCGTTACGGTATCAAGGGCCTTACCTTATGTTGAATACAAGGAAGGCCGCGTCCACTTCAAGTTCCATGACAGTTGGGGCCATAGAAATCGTGAATGCTACCAGCTCCGCGAGCAAGTCCAGGATTGGCTAAATCTCAAGTACATTCGCTTCAAAGCAAAGAATGACTTCATGATCACAACTACTGATGTCACCTGGCCACACATCAGACAGTGCGCTATAACATTGGACCTATCTCCAAATGCGAGTCCGCACGAACTGTCAGGTCGAGACCGCAAGAGACTGGCGAATGACTACTCTGTGCTGGCAAACCAAAATAGGAGTCGCCACTCGGCAAGGGAATTTGCTGACAGACCTCAGCCCAATCAGCTTTCAAGAAAGGATAGAGGCAAGGCTACCATGCAGAACGACACACCGTCCCCGGCTGACAACTATTAACCGATGAGCCCCAGGAGTCGCGAGGAGCTAGAGCAAAGGATCAAACGCCTTGAAACCTTCGTCCAATCACACTGGACTAACAATATACCTTTGTCTCCAGCTTCAAGCGAGATGGACATATCCAACTCCGACAGCAAACACCAAACCAGCGAGGCTTCAAGCGGTCGGTAAGGTATCTTGACCGATCTCTACATTCCCCCAACATTCAAATCAACGATCAAGGAAGGGATTTGGTACACGCAGCAAGGAGGCAAGTCGGTCACCATCAGCAGATCCAAGAAGCGGAAGCTACATAAGAAGTATGGCAGCATCATGCGCGCCTTGCGAGCTGCCGACGATGGCATCATACGACCCTCGCAGCTTGCGCAAACACCCGAAAGGATGTGGAGGGAAGCTGAAGGCTTGCGCGATCTACTCCAAAGACCACCTGTCACGCCTCCACGTGTCTATGCACAATTAGCAGACGACCCCGCTTCAAAGGCGAATGTCTTCTGTCGCCTCACCGTGCCATCATGACAGGATCCGCTCCACGTTAGACAAAGACCGTCTCCTGAGCCAGAAAGGAGAAGGGATCCATAGCCTGCCCGGCACAGGCCTTTATCAGAGCTTGACCCGAGAAGGGAACCACCCCCTCCACTGAGGCGTAGGCCGTCGCCGAAAGCTGAACGTCGCAGGGACCCTTTGCCTCCACCAAGGTATAGGCAAGATGGAAACCACCTTCCCCAGTGAAGTGGAGATTGTCCACTACTTCGAAGCACGAGCCAAGGCGCGAGCCATCTCGCTCAGCACGACCACAGGAGCTTCGCCTCCAAGAACCGGAGGCAAATAAGGAACTATCAAGACCAAGTCCGCCCCGGCCACCAGCCAGGCGTGAACCTTAGGTCCCAGACCCTCCTCCATCTAAGGCAGATGACAACAATAAGGTCCCTCTAACGATAGACGAGCAGCCAGCCGAAGACAAACAGCCCTCGACCAAACTCATATGGCGACCACGGCAGCCAGAAGGTATCTCCTCGCCAGGCATCGAAAGTCGTACCTCTAGCCCTAACCTCGTGAAGCTCATGGCCCAATGCTTCCGGGAAAATTCACTGAACAAGGAGACTTATTCCGAGCCTCGCATCGGAGAATACCAAATATAAGGGCAAGGTGAATCATTCCCTTGTAACTTGGTTGACATGGCTGCATGGCCTACGGATGAAGAGGTTAGGCCAACAAAGAGCGCATTCGCTGTGCTTGACCTGTCAAAAGATGACGTTAGTGCAATTTAAAACCCTATAGTTGTAGTACATGTAAGTAGGGTATCGTTCTAGCCGGGGACACTAGGGAAGAATTTATTCTGCAAAACAAAGTCATTAGAAATATTCACACAATATATACATAAAGAATAAAATGGGGGATTGAAATCGGCAGAAAATAAAGAAAATAAAACAAAGGCAAATAATTACAAAGTTTGGTCACTTCAACGTTGTAAGCACTTCACAAATAAACTCCGATTAGCATGCAAGTATTTTTATGAAAGGTTAAATTATCTTATCTATGTTTTTACAATTGCAAGTTAATTCCAACCCTTAAGACTTCTCATGTGTTTAAGGTTGTCTTTGCGCTCAACCAAAAACTATGTGACTACTTAACTAAATTGTCTTTGCGCTCAATCTAATCAAGCAACACTTACCGTCCACGAGTCGTTGGAGACATGCTCGTTAGCAATGGCGTCACCCTTCCTCGAACCCATGCAAATCACTCACCCTAACATCCCTATGCAGCACCTAGAACCGAGTTGTCTTTGCGCTCAACTCGACCTAGAATACCACGACATATTAAACTCCCCCCTAATAGCTAACTCGTGTACTTTGAATTAACCTAGGGTTCGATTACATGATCAGGTGAGGATTAATTAACCTAACAATTACTAAACACATAAACACAGATTATTTACTTCTTTAATAATCCTAACATGCATACTAAACCGTTACACAACATGTACAATCATAATCAAGTCACAAAGAAGATCATACAATCACACATATCATATAAAACCAAAAACCAGAAAATATTTATCAATAAACTCAAAGTTCTTACACAGTAAATACAAACACAAACCATGGATGTCTTCATCCTTACCCTACCAATAAGGTTCGGCAAGGTTGAAAGGAAAATTGGTGGAAGATGGCAGAGGAGGCAGTCGGCAAAGATGGCTGTGCGGCAAGGAATGGTTTGGCTGTGCTTGTGTTTGCTGTGTAAGGGAGGGTTTTTAGGTAGAGTTTAGGCTTGCTAGAACTTAAAACAATTGAAGGACTCCTAAAATATGCATACAACAGACCTATTTATACAGAAAACCTATAGAGAAACTCTAGCTGCATCGGCAAAGGAAAGGCGATCCTATTTTAGCTCTCTTTCCTATTTGCTCAATGATTCCTTCTTCAATGCAGCTTGTGTATCCGAATTTGGACTCTATCTTCTGATTCCTTGGACCTTCCTACATGTTTATGGATCCATGTAGGCCTCATGTACGAAATCTTGGGCTTTGATAGCAGCCAAAACCAGTGATAGGTCCGGCAAGGTCAGCTTTCCAGGTTTGACCGGGAAAGCTTACACTTAACCAAAATATGGCTGCCTTGATGCTTCTTCGTATTTTCTTCTTTTGTCCAGCTTCCTAACACTTCATTAAGGTCTTGATACATCTCTTGACAAATTTGGGAAGCCTTTTGTTGAAGAATCATCTCCCAAAACTCGTTAGACAACTTAGGCAGTTTCTGCCCAGTTTTGCAGCCTGACCTCTGTCCACTGTTTTGCTCATAACTCCTTCGTCTCAACTCCGATTGCTGCGATCCAAATGGGGTTGAAAACTAGACACACACAGCTTTGATTCCATATGTGGCACGCCTTCTAACTCCTCCTAGATCTCGAGATATGATTTTCCGAACTAGATGTACGTTTTCTGGCAGATTCTGTCCGAGACCAAAAACAATGTCTAGAGGTGTTCCTTCCTTTTCCGTGGCCTCACTTGTTGTCATTCATGAGTCCATTCACCATGATTCTTGATACGTAATGTTCATGTACCTGTCTTTTGCACATTTAAACAAGATACATCAAAACTGACAAGGTAACACAATAACGAATCACGGTAAAACGTCCAAGTGATAGTCCAAAAACAGTTTTCATCATTTAAGTGCAATTTTCTGTATAAAAACGGCTAGTAGCCACAACTCTACAGAAAAACCCTCTTGACTCTAAAATAAGTAAAAACGACTATACTAAGGCACAAACAAAGTATAAATGGGGGTGAAAATACATTAAGAACATGGCGTAAAACGCACTTATCAGTGCTTGAGGGAGAACTCGGAAGCATTGAGACCCCAATGGTCCCAATCCGCGAGCAGTTCTCTTTTCAAGTCGGCATGGTGTTCTTCATTTCCGAGCGATATGCTCTCCCGCCGAACGCAACATGCAAAGCTACGGATATTCCAAATAGTAATGATAATATCTGTGACATATCCCCGCCATGCAGTAACGAAATAAGTTCGGTCCAGGAAGAACCCACGAACGCTCCTCCATTTGAAGCCACAAGCAGCATCACAAGCCTGTTAACTCTCACTTTTTCCACTCCAACCCTGGACATGGCCACTCACAGGAGGCCATTGTACATCACGGCTAAAGTAGAAGGGATCATGATAAATAAAGTTATGGTCGACACCGGAGCTGCAGTAAATGTTGTCACCACTCGCACTATGGGACTCCTTGGTATCCCGTGCTCAATGATCCAGACTACATCTTTGACAGTCAAGAACTTCACCGGACAAGTTTCCAGAACTTTAGGTCTGTTGTTTTTAGGAGTCAAGGTGGGACCAGTATTACGGGTTTACACATTCTTTGTCGCCAAATGCGCTTCATCCTATAGCATGATCCTGGGCCACGACTGGATCCACATAAGTTTTTGTATACCTTCGTCCATGTACCAGGAGCTCATATTCTGGGATAATGAGAAACGCGAGGCGGTCCTCATCAAAGCAGACCCGCGCCCTTTCTCCATTTCTGCAAACTTCAATGACGCTCGCTACTACAATACCGACTTGGGCCCATTAGAAGTCCAAGGAGTTGATTCCAAAAGCCATCCCTTTGGGGTCACGGCCTCCAACCTAACGCGATGGGGACTCACTCAAGCGAAGGACGACTTACAACGTCCTTACACCATCACGGACCATCTCCAACCTTCTGATGCTTAGTACATCCTCAGCAGAGGAATGCGAGTCCCTATGTGAGAGACTCCTCTCATATTGGGCGGAACGCGAGGCCTACGACAGGGTCGCCACTATAGAATATGTCGACGAGATAGTGGACTATACCGATACCGAAGAGGAAGTTATTCAGTTAGCTCCCGCTGTTTTGGATGACACGCCACCTCAAGTCCGTGACCCCACCTTACAAGTAGACGTGGGGACCACAGAGAAACCTTTACTACTCTTCATCAGTGCTAAGCTGGCGGGACAAGTAAAGGAAGACCTTCTCACCTTACTGCATGAATATAGGGATTGTTTCGCCGAAAGGTATGAAGACATGCATGGCTTATCCCCAGACTTAGTCTGTCACCGTCTGCCCACTCACAGTCCGCCAAGACAGCAGATTCATGCGAATTGAGACCTAGATCGTAGTCAAGGAAGAAATCCAAAACATGCACCGATCAGTTATCATTCGCGTGGCCAAGTACAACGAATGGTTGTCCAACGTCATTCCCATCCGCAAGAAGAACGGCAAGATACACGACTATGTTGACTACCGGGACCTCAACAACGTAATGCCTAAAGATATATATCCCATGTCTGTTGCCGACCTCCTTATTGACGCGGCCGCGAGGCATAAAGTGTTATCCTTCATGGACGAAACTGCTGGATACCATCAAATCCCTGTCGCTGAAGAAGATCACCACAAGACTGTTTTCTGCTGCCCGAGGTTCGCAGGCGCCTTCGAGTATGTTGTCATGCCATTTGGACTCAAGAACGCGAGGGCAACATATCAACGCGCCATGAACCTCATCTTCCATGATATCCTAGGCAAGCTGATCGAAGTCTACATAGACGAAGTAGTAGTCAAAACCAAGTCGCGGGCAACACATGTAGAAGACTTACGACAAGTCTTCACACGGATGTAGAAACATCACCTAAAGATGAATCCCGCCAAGTGCGTTTTCTTCGCGGAGGCAGGCAATTTCCTAGGATTTCTTGTACACGAACGGGGCATTGAGATCCCCAAAGACAAGGTGCAGGCGGTCATAAGCGCCTCACCTCCTACAACCATAAAGAAACTCCAACAATTGATTGGGCGAATCAATTTCCTCCGCCGGTTTATTTCAAACGCGGCCGGGAAAGTTAAGCTTTTTTCACCTCTTCTCAAGCTCCAAGGGGCAACCAAGTTCATCTGGGAGTCACAACACCAAAAGGCCTTTGACCAAATCAAAGATTATCTTACAAACCCGCCTGTTTTGGTTCCTCCTCGCCCCGGCGTTCCGCTTAAGCTTTACATCGCCGCTGTTGACTTGTCCATTGGCGGACTCTTGGCACAGGATGATGTGAGCGGAGTAGAACATGCCATTTACTATCTTAGCAGGGTGTTAACCGATTGCGAGACGCGCTACTCTTCGATGGAAAAATTGTGCCTTGCCCTTTTCTTCGCTGGTTGCAAGCTTCGCCACTACATGTTAGCCTTTACCACCGTGGTGATCGCTCAGTCTGATCTCGTCAAGTACATGCTTTCCCGCCCTATCCTAAGGGAACGCATAGGCAAATGGATATTGGCTTTGTCTGAATTCTCTTTGCAATATGTTTCGTAAAAAGCAGTGAAGGGACAAGCCATCGCAGACTTCCTCGCCCACCACCCGCCGACCGAACTAACAGCATTCCGCGAGTTAGAGTTCGCCGTAGTCTCTCTTACTCCATGGACTCTTTACTTTGATGGCTCGCGCACTGAGTTTGCTGTAGGTGCCGGGATAGCCATCGAGAACCCTGCAGGGGACCGGTTTTCTTACTCTTTCCAGCTAGACTTTAAATGTATAAATAATCAGGCGGAGTACGAGGCGCTCATCATTGGACTGGAAATTTTGTTGGACTTAGGAGTCCGCGATGTTCAAGTCTTCGGCGATTCGTTATTAGTTGTCAACCAGATTGTGGCAAAGTTCAAGTGCTTAAGTTTTTCTATTGAGCCTTACTTACGGAAGGCCTTTGACGTTTTAGATCGTTTTGACGATGTTCATGTTGAGCACATTCCACGCGAGTTCAACTTCGTGGCAAATGAGCTCGCACAGATTGCATCCGGTCTTAGCTTGCGAGATGGAGTGCGCAAACGGCTTCTCAAAGTTGAACGGCGCACCCTTCCCTCTTTTATCACAAGGGGGCAATATAAGGCAGACACTTTTGACGTCGCTACTTTAGATCCCATCGAGATGAAGACTGGCGACTCCCGTTCATTGCTTACCTCAAGCACCCTCAGGATGCTACTCAGTTTCGACAAATACGGTTTCTCGCCCTCAACTTCATGCTTCGCAACAGCGAGCTTCGTCGGTGCGGCGAAGACGGTAATGACTTCCGCTGCGTGTATGGCACCGAGGCTAAGTGACTCATGCGCGAGGTGCATTCTGGCGTTTGCGGTTTGCATCAAGCTGGACCTAAGATGCGTTGGTTAATCCGTCGTCACGGTTACTATTGGCCTTCCATTCTCAAAGACTGTA
This sequence comes from Fragaria x ananassa, assembly GCA_034370585.1. Lineage (NCBI taxonomy): Eukaryota > Viridiplantae > Streptophyta > Magnoliopsida > Rosales > Rosaceae > Fragaria > Fragaria x ananassa. Next base: position 7,829,305 of record CP139750.1, on the reverse strand, counting down.
TCACGTTCGCTAAGGGATGTTAGGACTGCCAGGCTCACGGACCTGTGCAACATGTCCCAAACATTCCATTACAACCAATCATTAAACCATGGCCAGGTCGAGGATGGGCGATTGACTTCATCGGTATCATCCATCCCCATTCCTCCGAGCAGTATAAGTTCATTATCGTCGTTACTGATTTCTTCACCAAGTGGGTTGAGGCCGAGCCACTCAAGGTTGCCTCCGCAACCGCTTTGGTGTCCCGGAGTGCATTGTCAGGGACCGGGGGGCAGCCTTCATGGCCGATGCTGTCGTCACATTCCTCGCCGGCTATGGTGTCAAACTTTTGCATTTGACCCCTTATTATGCATAATCCAATGGTCAGGCAGAGGCGAGCAACAAAGTTACCCTTGGTATCTTGCGCAAGATGCTAGAGTTGAATCCTCGCGTCTGACATCTTGGGCGTTACCATACTCTGTGGGCCTACCATACCTCCAAGCGCGGTCCGACAGATACCACCCCTTATGCTCTCATGTTTGGCCATGACGCTGTCCTACCTCTGAAGGTACATGTTGCCTCACTTCGCGTCCAGGAACAACACTAGTTGCTTGGTGACGATTACCCAGGCAATGTGGCAGGAGCTTGAAGACCTTGAAGAACATCACATCACTACTTTCAACAATCTCATCCTTGAGAAACAGCGTGTTGTGCGGTCCTACGATAAACTTACCCGCGAACAGAACTTTACTGAGGGCCAATCAGTATGGCGCGCAGTGCTACCATTGGGCGAAAAAACTGAAGGCCGCGAGAAGTGGTCCGCCCGGTAGGAATGACATTTTATTATTCATCGCATACTACCCAAGGGGGCATACCACCTGTGCGACCTCGACGGTACCCTCCATCCCAATCCTATTAATGGTCGTTTCTTAAAGTGTCATCTCGCTGGCATTTGGGAACGCGCAGACCCCGCGGATCTCGTGACCACTGTTTATAATGCTCCACACCTTCGCGATAGCACTCCACCACTTCCCACTAGAGGGCGACCTGAGAGATAAGTTAGTTCAAAACATTGTAAACGTGCGAGATCTAACCAACAGACTAGTACAAGATTGGGGCCTATTCCAGAGGCCCTACATAAAATTTTCTTCATTTCTCACTTCCATTTTATCATAAACGTTCAAAGTCTAAAACAATAGATTAGTACAAGATTATGGCCTATCCTAGAGGCCCTGAATATAACATCACATGTTTTTTTTCCTTCTTACACTCTGATACAAGCTACATGAGTGGCTTTGCGGTGGCATGTTTACAAACACTCCGAATGCTTCGTGCTTAGAAGTATGGATCTAAGCATCGGAGACGGGTACCTCATGCTACCTTCCAAGCTGTCGGAGCATGCTTCAAGAACACTGGCGAACTCCCGAAACACGAGTGGACAAAGGACCTCCGAAGCCTCACGCATAGGCAGAACAGCAGGCGCAAGGCAGAAGGTGCCCGAACTATTTGTTCTTCCAAGCTGAGGATTGGCCTAAGAGTGGATTTTGAAACCCACCTCCAACCTAAGAGTAGATTTCAAAACTCATCAAGGTAGTTTTGAGCAAGGAAATGATGGCTTCGCTTTATGCAGAGACAGAAGGATGAATAGAAAAGAAGAAGGATCCATGGCGAAGAAGAAGGAAGACTTGGTTGATATTCCAAACTCGGCTAGCGGATTCTCTTATAGAAAGAGAGGATTGACTCTTGTTAACATGTGTCCTACATGTAGAACTTTGCTCCGGGATGTGGACCTTGAAGATAAGGTGAACATGTGATTCTATAGTGACTTCCTATTTCCCAAGAAAAAGAGTTACGTAGAGACCTTTACCCAATCTCAAGGGAAGATTGGCTTTGAACATCAACAGTTTTGTTGCGAAGTAAAAGGGTTCACATGGGGGCAACATGATAAGCGAAGTACAGGACCAGAGTCTTTTAAGTTTCCCTTACAGCCTGTACACGCGGGATGTCGAGATTAGCGAAGTTACTTCGTCATTTCTTATATTCACTAGCGGGATAGCACAGTTCGCTTCACCAACCTTACGTCAAGATACATACTTGCTCGCTACGTAGTGAGTAAGGAACCCCCTTAAATAAAACCAAGTTGCCTCGCGAAGTGGTCGCAGACCTTAAATTTTTTATCTTCAACGAGGCAAGATCGCGATTATGCCAGGATGTTAGAAATCTCCCAAATCATGAAGCGTCGTGACGTGTTCAAATAAGGCCTTCTCGCTTAGTCTCAAAGCTTAAGGCCTAGGGGGCCATGTTTGAGCCAAATGGCATTTTTGTCCAAGTAATACGACTCCGCGCGGACTACATAGTTCGCAAATGAAATGACTTCGCACGGAATACACAGATCGCGCGCGGAATGACTGAGTTCACTCCGCGTACGTGAGGCAAGATTGCCACTTCACGTAGTCGAGGCGAGACATTCAGTGTTCGCGCGCCAAATGTACTTTGCGTTAAAGTCCTAGGCGAGGCAGAATATATCTAGGCAAACTAGCGAACCAGTTTGCGTGGAAGGCTCCGCGAAGGAGTCACTGGCGGAGTCCGCATGCACCACTTTAATCGTTGAAGACTTTTAAAAGTATTTGACATGGTTCGGGCCAATCCATGTGGCCTTTTTAATAGATAAAGCCCTTCTAAGGCCCGCGAGCTGCAAATAGCCCGCAAGATAGAAACGAGCTTCAGTGGCTCGCGGATGGGTTTGAGACTGTGACACCCCGCAGGATAAGATTGTTCCTAATTCCAGTCCGCATAGGACTCTACAGTTGGAAACACAGAAGCAAAGCCTTATGCAGAATGAAGTGTGCGAACTGAACAGGTGTCACTAGCTGGTTGGTTCGCGTGAGCAAAATCGTGTCCTTATGGATTAGGGTTTCAGAATCCAACTTGGACTATGATCTTCCCTCTGCCGCAAGTTAAGCTTCTATATAAGGGGACTCGAAGCAGTCTCTACACACACAATCAAATCTCTCAACAAAAATACAAACTGCAAACTAGTTACCATTCGAGCCACTCGAAAACCTTAACCCTAAGCGCACCGTCGCCTAGGCCTTTCTCATAGTCCTCTCGGACTCTCACCCGGTCACCCTGATTTCCCTATAGTTGCTCTGCTCGCGACACCGTGAGTATCGAATCATTTGTGCTCGTAAATTCCTCCTCTGAGGTGGCACCTGGAAACCCTTTTCACATGATCAAGAAGTCAAGCGCATCCCTACTTTTCATTCCTCGTCTGCGAGGTGGCACGCCCGCAACATCTCTCCCTCTCTTTGTTTGCTGTTTACCTCTGCTCCGCTCGCTGAGGATCATGACCAAAACACCCATGGGTCGTAGATACTTTTAGGTAACTCCCATGACCTATACAGATAGACAGACTAGAGCTGTCAAGACCCACCCTGAATTTCATCCTGAAACCCGAAGTAAGTCTTGCGGGGTCCACCTCCAAGGAAAATTTACCGAAAAGCTCGGCAAACCTCCCTTGAAAATGGACAATCCTAACCCGAAAAACTAAAGAGTTACTCTCCTAAATATTATTAAGAATCCTCCAATTCAACCCACAATTATCTGGAAAAAAATATAACAATTACAATCTTCTAATATTCTAAAATAAAACATGGGTCTTAGCACACCACCGAAAAAATTATATGATAAACCCCAAGAGTATTCAGAGCTACTAAACACTAGAGGAAGCCAAAAAATACCCTAGTAGGTTAAACATGTAACCTACTGGTGAAATGTGGTTGAGAAGTGGGTAACTATGCCTCGTTGTCTCCTACCAGTACTAACCCGAACTCTGCAGACCAGACATTTTAAAAAATAAGGGCCCAGGGGAAAAACATTCGCAAAGGTTAAAGTGAGTGGACAAAAATAAATAAAGAAAATAATTTTCAACATTTATGCTTTCCCAATTTTTATTCCAAAGAAAACGAATGCATGCCTCTAACGATAAATCTCTTATCTCATAAATATCGAGCCTCTTCAGCTCAAAAATATATATCAAAATATGTATGTATTTACACTCGCATATACTCACTATATAAATTAATAGATTTTAAATAATCTATATAGGGCTACTACGCTCGCGTCTAACGCTAATGTCACGCCTTAATGTGGTGATACACTACGCCATTAAGATAGACAGACGGGTGTATAAATATGTGCTCATATCCCCTATATGAATTAAACACTCATATAGGGCTACTACGCTTGCGTCCAACGCTTACGTCACACCATAATGCAGTTATATACTATGTCATTAAGGTGGACAGACAAATATGACTAGCTAGTATTTATATACATACTCTCCTCATAAATATATTATAATTTACCGAAAAATCCATTTTTGGTAACTCACCACAATGAATAAAATCGTCAAATAAAAATGACATCCAATGCTCCAACAACATAAATTACTCAACAATAAATAATTGCATGCACATTATTTAAACCAAGAGTCCACTCACAAATTAGGCCTAAGCCTGAACTCGGTCTGAGGTCTCTTCTGCTCGAGCCTCCTTACGTCCTGATCCAAAAACATAATTAAATCCTCAACTATATACCAACACTTATATAAAAATAGGCAAAATTAAATGTGGTCTTATCTACTCTTATTCTTGTCCAACTGCGCTGGAGTGGTGGCCGGTTGCTGGCCGGACGGCGGCAGAAGACGCTGGAAACTTCCGGCAAAAAGAGAGCTCGGGGGAAGGCTTAGGAGAAAGAGAGAAGAAAGAGAGGAGAGAAATGGTTTGGGCCTCCCCAAACCGGTCCAACACCAATATAAACCCAACTCCAAAATTAAAGCCTATAAAAAATTACCCCCTTTTTACCAACTCAAAATTTATCCTTTGAATTGATAACTTTTCCATGCTAACTCCGATTTTAACGCATAGCATGCCTACGAACTCGTAATAACATCCTCTAGGACATTCATGAAGAAAATTTTCTCAAATTCCAAACAGAAGAAAAAGTCAACTTTTGAAGTTTTAAAATAGTAAACAGTTACTTAAAACGGTAAAAGACCAAAAAAATACCAAAGTAAATAACCGTAAAATAACTTAAGAATCGGGGCATGACAAGAGCTCTATTCCTAACCATAACTAATCACCCGGCTAAAGGCTTGGAACCTAGTTTGACTATCCAATATCAAATCAAAAAATAATAATAGCATCATAACCGTAACCAATCACCCGATTAAAGCCTTGAAACCCAGTTTGAATATCTACACAATAATTCACAATAGTGTAGAATCATCATAACCGTAACAAATCACCCGATTAAAGACTTGGAATCCAGATTAACTATCTACACAACAAATCACAATAGAGTAGAATCATCATAGTTGTAACCAATCACTCGATTAAAGGTTTGGAACCCGGTTTGATTATCTAAACAACGGATTACAATATAATAATATAATAGGAAAACTTGTTTTATCTTACCTATGAGCCGTTGGCGATCAAGCTCACATATTTAAAAACAAACAATAACATATTCTTTAATTCAACATCATCAACAACACAAAGAGCACATCATAAAAATTATATCATTCCATATAGATATATTTATATGAACAAACATAGATATTTCCACAAGAATAATCTATCAAGAACCAACAATATTATGATCACATGAACATTAAAAATAATCATATAATAGGAAAACTTGTTTCATCTTACCTATGAGCCGTTGGCGATCAAGCTCATATATTTAAAACAAACAATAGCATATTCTTTAATTCATCAACATCAACACACACAAAGAACACATCATAAAAATTATATTCTTCCACGTAGCTATATTTATATGAACTAACATAGATATTCCCATAAGAATAATCTATCAAGAACCAACAATATTATGATCACATGAACATTAAAAATAATCATATAATAGGAAAACTTATTTTATCTTACTTATGAGCCGTTGGCGATCAAGCTCATATATTTAAAAACAAACAATAACATATTCTTTAAATTCAACATCATCATCAAAATGACTATAATAATTTGGTCCAAATGTGAAACTTGGTGAGATTTACTCACCTAAATACTTCCGCTGCGTCTTCACAAAAACACAAGGAACAAGCTCACTAACAACTCCACAAGCTACATAATTAATAGCCTTAATAACCTTATTCAAACTAAAAAGTAACAATTGCCCTCTTAACCCAAAACTTAAATAGAGGGTTTGCCCAAAAAAGGACAACCTTCCAAGGTCGTCGAATTTAACGACCCAAAACTGCTGGCTTCTAATTCTCAAACTTCCAAAGTTCACAACCTCCAAAACACATATGAATAACATAGAATCTAGCATGCAATCTGTACTCATAACCTAGAATTTCCACAACTCAACATGCTCACAACAACAAGAGTTAGCTAACCAAAGAAACTAAACACTACTAGAAATTTCAACTTGGGCGACAAAACAAAAAAACCGGGCGACGATTTTTTTTTCGTCGCCTAAGAGGAAACTTAGGTGACGATTTTTTTTTTCGTCGCCTAAGTTTCCTCTTAGGTGACGAAAAAAAAATCGTCGCCTAAGAATAAATTTCGTCGGCCAAGATAGAAACTAGGGTGACGAAACAATATTTCGTCGCCTAAGATATTTATATCGTCGCCTAAGTTTTTTATCCTTAGGCGACGAAACTAAAATATTTCGTCGCCCAAGATTTTTTAATTCTTAGGCGACGAAACTCAAATATTTCGTCGCCCAAGATTTTTAATCCTTAGGCGACGAAACTCAAATATTTCGTCGCCCAAAATTCTTCTATATATTGAGAGGCCGGGATAGAAGAATGAGAACTTTGAAAATTTGAAACATAAATTTCTCTAGTTCTTCAAATCGTTCGGTGTTGTGGAAATCTGTCCATACATAGTTTGTGGAGCTACTCCCAGGTACGTACATATGCATATGCACATATATATATATATATATATATATATATGCATATATATATATATATTGATTTTCAGTTTTATTTGAGTTGAATTAATGATATATATATATATGCATAGAGTTTGTTCCAACCTGAGTAAGGGGCCGTTCTGTCATAGATATGGTTCACAGGTTTGTTTAACTGGATCTCAAGATCACAAACTGACCACTCTTCTCGGTGAAGGGGTCGATAGGGGTTCGCCTTCGTGATCACAAACGAGTCCTGCCTGGTTCCTGTAGGGGGTTCGCCCTCCGTGACATTGACACTTGCCTTCTGAAACCACGGAATCCGCTCGAACTAGATATATATAATTAATAATTAGTATGTTGTATTACATTAATATATATATATATATAAAAGATATGTTCATTAAATATTGATATATATATATATGTGTTATTTTCAGGATATGGATAAGAGTTGGATTTCTCTTCCAAGATATCACAGAAAATATGCTGAAGGAGTTTGGGATTTTATGCAATATGCGCAGGCCAATGCTGACGGGAGTGACATGTTCTATTGCTCGTGCAAGATGTGTAAGTGTCGCAGTGATATGCATCGATTTCCGTTTGATACAATATGGGACCACCTGAAGAGTAACGGATTCTAGGAACGTTACACATGTTGGATATATCACGGTGAAACCTCATCACGCCCGCATGATCATGGACAGTTTTATGAGACGGGCAGTACATCCAACAATCCAACAACGGCCTTCATCAACGACATGTTTCCTCATGACAGCGGTGTATGCCCTGAACGACAGCACATTCCGCAGGCGCCGATGCAGGCCGTCCCTAGAGGTGTCAACACTGCCGGTATAGCCAAGTACATCAGACTTATTGCTTTCCAACAGACCCCTCTGTGCCCAGGTCATGAGAAGACCGTTCTTCAATGTGTGATGGAGGTGATGCATATCAAGGTTGACACAAAATTGACCGTGACGGATGTTGATAGGTATCTACAGTACGCTGCTTCGCTCCTGCCCGACGGTCATCGTCATCCCACCACGCATCATAAGGTCCGTCGTATCTTGAGAGATCTCGGGCTTTCCTACATCAAGATCCATGCATGCAGATATGACTGCGTTCTATTCTGGGGTAAAGATGCAGACGGTAATGACCTTGAAGGCCTTCATCGTTGTCCGGTATGTGGGACCGACAGGTATAAGCGGACTCCCGCAGGCAACAGGAAACCTGTTAAGGTACTTCGCTATTTCCCGTTGAGGGATAGGCTGGAGCGGTTGTACATGTCTTCAAAGACGGCCGAAGCTATGAGATGGCACGCTGTGAGGGAGGTGCATGACGAAGACCTCATGGTACACCCTGCTGACGGGGAGGCGTGGAAGCATATAGACAGGGAGTTTCCTCATTTTGCTTCAAAGGTGAGGAATGTGAGGCTCGGGCTGTCATCCGATGGGTTCAACCCTTTTGGGACCATGAGTCTTTCGTACAGTATATGGCCGGTCATTTTGGTGCCTTACAACCTTCCTCCATGGATGTGCATGAAGAAGGAATACAACATGTTGACCTTGTTGATTCCGGGGCCCGGTTATCCAGGTATCTACTTTCCCTTCATATTGTATATATTGTTGTTGGTTCAATTTTTTCTCCATTTATTGTTTTTGTTCTATATTGTTGGTTATATATAGTCGTTATCTGAATTTGTTGTGGTTGTTGTTGTTGTTGTTATCCAGGGAAGTGTGTCGATGTGTATATGAGACCGCTGATTGAAGAGTGTAAATTGCTTTGGGAGGTTGGTCATCCCACTTATGACTCCCACAAAAAGGAGATGTTCCAGATGAATGCCATGATTGTTGGTACCATCAGTGATTTTCCTGCACGTGGGATGTTGTCCGGCAACGTTGTTAGGGGATACAAGGCTTGTCCTGAGTGCCTTAGCTCCCAGGGGTGCAGCAATCATTGCAACAAGATAGTCCGGATGGGTCACCGTGCTTACCTACCACATGATCACCCCTGGCGGATAGATACCGGGGCATTTGATGGGACCGAAGAGAGAGGTGTGGAGCCGCATAGATGGTCGGGGGAAGATATTTTAGCAGTGTTGGATGAGTATGATTTTGGGCAGCTCAGCAATCATCCCGATATTGTGGCCAGAATACCTGAAAGACCAGACAGGTACAAATTCTGGACACATAAGAGCATATTTTGGGAACTTCCGTACTGGAGTACGCTTTTGATCAGGCACTACCTAGATGTGATGCACATAGAGAAGAATGTCTGCGACAGTGTGGTAGGTACAGTGCTCAACTTGGAGGGGAAGACGAAAGATGGTCCTAAGGCACGCGTTGATCTTAAGAAAATGGGAATCATAAAACATCTTTGGCTGAAAGAGGGGAAGAAAAAGATGCCTTGGGCTCCTTACACCGTGAAGCCTGATCAGAAGATCCAGATCTTCAGGTGGATGAGTTGTGTGACGTATCCCTTAAGCGTTGCAGGAAATATAGCCCGGTGTGTGAACTTGCGGGAGAATAAGATATACGGCTTGAAGAGTCATGACTGTCATATTCTGCTACAACGTCTCTTCCCTGTTTTAATTCGACCGTTCCTTCAGCGTCAGGTAAATTTGTGGTTAAAATTACGGTTAACCTGTCGTTGTTGGATTTTATATTAAATTTGTGATGTGTGGTTGGCCAGGTTGTGGAGCCGTTAGTAGCGCTGTCAAGATTCTTTATGAAGTTATGCACAAGGGAAGTGAGAAAATCCGATCTCCGGGAAATCCAGGCAGACATCATATACATTATGTGTAAATTCGAGAGGATCTTTCCGCCAAATTTTTTCGATATCATGCCTCACCTGATGATCCATCTTCCCCAGCAATTGTTGCTTACCGGTCCAGTACACTTCACTTGGATGTATCCCATGGAAAGGTATGTTTTATTCACTTACATCTCCAGAATACATATATGTACGTACATGTTCAATAACCATAACGTATAGTTTGCAATCTTATATTTACAGGCAACTTGGTGAGTACAAAGATTATGTCACTAATAAACATGCGCCTGAAGGATGTATAGCTGAAGCATATATTGCACATGAATGCGTCACCTACATGAAGTTGTATGTAGGAGCGTCGTTGGGAGCTCCGCAAGCCATGGAGGAACATGCGCCGCGGTTCAATCTCTCTATAGTTTCCAGTGATGTCGAAGTTGGTGGAGCACGACTGTCCGCCGAGTATGCATTGTCGGATGAAGAGATAGCCATAGCGCACTGGTGGGTACTAATCAATTGTGAAGAAGTTAAATATTGGAAAGAGTTGCACCTATATTTTCCGGAAGTTGATGGTGATCTCGAGTACCACAACATGACGTTCGCAAATTATTTTCGTACCTGGGTACGTAAGTTAATCTTCCCTGTTATATATATATATATATATATATATATATATCTAATTATTTTCTATTGCATATATTTTCGGATATTTACAGTTCAATATCCGTTACAGATGGACATGATTAAATCTGATGATAATCCAAACTGGTCGCACGAACTATTACTTCTTGCGATGCAACTGCAACGGGCTAGAGTTTATCCCACTTGCACAGTGAATGACGTCAAATTTGTATATGAAGAGAGAGACAGCAGACGAAGAACACAGAATTCTGGGGTGATGGCGCTTGGTCATGGCCTTGACTATTACGGTGTTCTCCATTCAGTGGTCGAACTGGTTTATGCGGAAGGCATGAAAGTGCATCTGTTCAAGTGTAGATGGTTTGATACAGGCGCACAGAGCATGAAGATGGATCAGTACGGTAATTTATCGGTCAACACTGCTACAAGCGCCTACGAAGATGACCCGTTTGTTTTTACGACATCGGTAAAACAAGTGTTTTATCTTGATGACCTTGCCAGGGGTGACGCGTGGAAAATAGCGAACATTGTGCATCCTCGAAACATTTACCGAGCGGCTACACTTGGAGTGACCATTCCAGGGCCAGAGGTTGATGCGTATCAGGAGCCGAACGCAGTAGGTATTCATGATGTAGCTACTATTCGTGAAAATAATGTTAAACATGGTCGAGTGCTCAGAATTCGTGACGAAGATTCAACCTTTATTGATGTTGATCCAAATGAAGAAACAGACGACGACTCTGACGACGAATTAAGGCATATATTACCAGATATTAATTCTGATACCGAAGAAGACTCATCGGATGACTCAGATTACGAGCCTTAGCTTAGTTATAATTGAGCCTTAGCTTTGTAATTGTTGTCCAAATTAATATAAAGATTTTCGGGCGTCTTCTCCGGGCCTTCCATGGTACGCTGGGCTCCAAACCCTTTAAAAGAATATGTTTGTACTAAAATAAATAAAGCACATTTAAATTTCATTGTACAGGATTTTTTATTTTTACTCTTGGGCGACGAATTTAACACATATCGTCGCCCAAGTATTATCTTGGCCGACGACTTACCCTATGTTCGTCGGCCAAGAGTAATCCGAATAATTAAAATAAAATAAAACACATTTAAATTTCATTGTACAGTATTTTTTATTTTTACTCTTGGGCGACAAATTTAACAAATATCGTCGCCCAAGTATTATCTTGGCCGACGAAGTAAAATAATTTCGTCGGCCAAGAGTAATCCGAATAATTAAAATAAAATAAAACACATTTAATTTCATTGTACAGGATTTTTTATTTTTACTCTTGGACGACGAATTTAACAAATATCGTCGCCTAAGTATTATCTTGGCCGACGAATTACCCTAATTTCGTCGGCCAAGATAATCCGAATAATTAAAATAAAAAAAGCACATTTAAATTGTAAGGTAATGTTTTTTAGTTTTTACCAAATTTTTATAGCCCCGTAAGCGTCCCGTCGATTGGAAACTATTCTCAGTTGAAGGTCCGGCCAGATTACGTGATTTGGAGGGTCGAATAGCCGTTTCCGTCCGTTTAGGGGTTTGACCGCGCCGATTGACCGGACGGATCGAGCCCTTATCGTTGTCCGATGGAGCTGAATTTTTTCCCACCCACGTAATTAGTTATCCTGGTCATATCTGACGGTAGGTTTTCAGTTCGTCTTCTCTGATCACAAAACTCACGTTATATGTGCTAATGTTGTATAACTTTTTTATACAAGTGTTGAGTTTAAGTGTCGTTTTGAAGACAACGTATACGTAGAGGCCTCAAACGCAAAAAAGTCGTGAAATAAGATATGACCAGAACAGTGAAATACGTCAACCCGTGAAAAATGAAGATATTCCGGTAAAATTTCGGTACCGGTTGTTCTGGTCAACGAATTTCTTTTATTTCTACCTAGTGGTAGCCCTATCCCGGGTATTTATTTTTTACCAAATTTTTATAGCCCTGTAAGCGTCTCGTCTATTGGAAACTATTCTCAGTTGAAGGTCCGGCCAGATTACGTGATTTGGAGGGTCGAATAGCCGTTTCCGTCCGTTTAGGGGTTTGACCGCGCCGATTGACCGGACGGATCGAGCCCTTATCTTTGTCCGATGGAGTTGAATTTTTTCCCACCCAAGTAATTAGTTATGCTGGTCATATCTAACGGTAGGTTTTCAGTTCGTCTTCTCCGATCATCAAAATCACGATATTCTGAATTTTATGATAGAACTCTTGGCCGACGATTTTCTTCACCTTGGGCGACGAGATTTATAGTGAAGAACATCGTCGCCCAAGTATAGTATCTTAGGTGACGACATTAAAAAATCGTCGCCCAATATTATCTTGGGCGACGATTTTCTTCATCTTGGGCGACGAGATTTATAGTGAAGAACATCGTCGCCCAAGTATAGTATCTTAGGCGACGACTTTAAGAAATCGTCGCACAATATTATCTTGGCCGACGATTTTCAAAAAACAGGGCGACGATTTTTCAAGAATCGTCGCCCAAGAACTCTAATATAAAAGGCAAAAATTCATAACCCTAACCATTCGCGCAGCCCTCTCTCTCTCTCTCTCCGAAAATCCAAGCCCTCTCTCTCTCTCTCCGAAAATCCACCGAAGCCCTCTCTCTCTCCCTCTCTCCGACCCCGACCCCGCAACCCGAAGCCGACCCCGACGCTGACCTCAACCCCGACCCCGACCCCGACCCCGATCCCGACCCCGACCCCGACCCACAATTTAAGGTATAACCCTAAAACCCTAAATTGTTTGAAATTATTTGAAATTGTTGGTGAAATTATTGTTGTGTTGTGAAATTGTTGGTGAAATTATTGTTGTTGTTGTTGTAATTTAGGAAATTAATGGTAAATTAGGGTAAATTTGTGTAAATTATGGTAGGATTTTAGGGTAAATTATGGTAAATTGTGATGTAAATGATAATTGTAAAATATTAGGGTTTAGGGTTTAGGGTTTAGGATTTGTGGAAATAATTTGTAAATATATTGTAAATGATTAAATAATTTTTGATTAAATAATATAAATTATAATTGTAAATATATTGTGAAAATTTTGTAAAAAATAATGGATTATTTTTGAGTAAGGATGTAAATATTCGTAAATTAATTTTTGTGATGTATTAATTGCGAATTAATGTAAATAATTTGTTATGTGAATTAAAAAAAGAATAAATCCTATAATAACTATTAATTTTTATTTGTGCTATTATTGTTGATAAATTTTTCGAAATTTATGGTTATTTTTTGTTAAATTAATTATAAGACGGTAAAATATTTTTATTAAATTTATGGTTATTTTAAACATGATGGGCATGAGGAGAACTTCTGGACAACGTTCGGATGCGAGGAGCCAATATTCCTCGGACAGTACCTCAAACAACATGCGGCGCTTCTGGGTGGCCCGAGCGGCTCGCGTTCTGTTGGGCAGCCGGGTCCCGCAGCGACGGCCCCTCGTCATCCAGAGATACTTCTCCGGTCGCGATCTAACACCGCCCCTACACAGTCGTCCCCGACCGACGGTGATGGCGGGTCATTCGGGGTCCCTACGGTGCCGTCCGGCCTCTTCCTTCCTCCGACGATACCGGCGATACCTCGCGTAGATGAGGAGGGTCGACCGATTCGGGAGAAGCTCCCGCATGTGGCACCGCACGAGGCCTATATCTACAGGGAGTTTCCCACGCCTCTTCATCCCGTGAGGGTCTCCGAGTAGGCGGACGGAGACGAATCCGTCGGCTCAGCCTCATGCTCAGGTAATTTATTATTACTTTTTTGTCGATTTTAATTTTTTTTTAAAATGTATTATTAATATTAAATTTGATTCACAATGTCACAGTCGCCGGAACGAGAAGGCGGAACAGGAGAGGCACCGTCAGCAACAAGGGACTCGATAGGGCGGTCGAGTCCGCTGGACGGATCGCCATCCCGTTTTCCAACGGGAAACCGGTGGACGCTGTGTTGGGAAACCGGTACACGCGCGCCGCGGGAGGCACCATCCGCTCCAGACTCCCTATGTTGTGGGGAGTCTGGAGCCAGGTTCCAGATGGAGTGAAGGAAATGCTCCATCAGTCGATGTCGGTGAGTTTACTCGATCAATTACTATTTTTTAACTAATAAATTATTTAATTATCGGAAAAAATACTAACAAGTGGTAATGCAGCAATGGTTTGTGGTTCCCGAGGAGGGACGTGACTGGGCGGACAAGGCCCATAGGGAGAGGTACCTCTGTTTAATAATTTATTAAAATTTTTATTTTAATAATATATTCAATATTTTTTTTGTATATGTAGGTTCAAGGAGTGGAAGCACGACCTCCGGTTACACTGGAAGCAATACGGGAGCGACCGTTCTGGTACCCCGAAGGAGTTCGAGTATCGGGAGTACGAGTGGCGGTGGCTTCTTGTCACGCAGTTCAACGACCCTCACAAACAGGTAATTCGTAAAAAAATTTGAATATTTAATTAGTGAATTAATTATAATTGTATGTTTTTAAATATTTACTAACGATAATTTTTTTTTGAAGCACCTCGCCCGGGTGAACGCTGAGAACCGGCAACAGAACACAACCAACCATCGTACCGGTTCGAGGCCGTTTTCGGCCATCATGGACGACGTGCGGCGAGAGCGGCCAGAGGAGAACCCCTATGTGGGGACCTTTCAGAGGGCATATCCTCATTCTGAGGAGGATCTTGTAAGTTCCTTATATTTTCTAATTTTTAATTTTAATTACATTTTATTAAATGTATATTAATATATTTTTTTAATATATCCAATTAGGCGAGGGTGAGGGAGGCGGAGCAAGAGGTCATGAGAGGCATGGTGAACGACACATGGCCGGGCACGGCAGAGGATGACATGTCAGAGGCCATGTCCAGGATCGACACTTCAGATCCTATCGTTGGGGCGCGGATTATGGCCACTGCCTTCGCCCAGCGTTCCAACACCTACTACTGCCGGGGTATGGGAGGCGCTGGAAAGGGGATCCTGAAGACGACGCCAGGATTTCAGGGCAAGGGAGCCGCCGGAGCCTCAAGTAGCAACAGTCGGCTACATGATCAGTTCGAATGTCTACAGTCTGAGCTGGAAGCCCAAAGAGCGAGGGACATGGCGGTGGCTGCGCATATGGAGCGGGTGAATGAAGTCACCAATGCCAACCAGGCGGCTATGGGACAGTGGATGACTGCCTGCATCGCTGCACATGCGGCCGGACTTGATATTCCGCCCATGCCTACGCCTATACCATTACCTCAGTGGCCCCAGCCTCCTCAGCCTGACCAGCTGCCGCCTCAGGACCCTCCGAACGAGAATGATGAGTTAGATTTCGAGATATTCCGTAGGCAGATGGACTGAATTTTTGTAATAAATTATTTATAAATTTGTGTTATTTTTAATTAAATTTTAGTACTAGAAAAATTTTAAAAAAATGTCAAAAAAAAAATTTAGCAAAAATTAAAAAAACATTATTTATATATTTAAAAAAATTATTTAAAAAAAAATTAAATATATCTTAGGCGACGAAATTGCTAAATCGTCGGGCAAGGACTTACCATATAAGACGACGAAAAAAAAGTATCGTCGCCCAAGTTCTTGGCCGACGCACTTCTGGCGACGACGTCTTGGCCGACGAAAAAAAATTTCGTCGCCCAAGGTTTTAACATCTTAAGCGACGAAACAATTTTTCGTCGGCCAAGGTGTTAAATCTTGGGCGACGAATATTTTTGGGCGACGAGAAGTATATTTTAAGTGACGAAATTCGTATCGTCGCCTAAGAAGTACTCTTAGGCGACGACGGTATGAATTGTCGTCGCCCAAGTTCTTGGCCGACGCACTTCTGGCAACGACGTCTTGGCCGACGACCTGTCGTCGCCCAAGTTCTTGGCCGACGAAATTTGTTAACAGGGCGACGATTTTTTTTCGTCGCCCAAGTTGAAATTTCTAGTAGTGAAAGCCACAACACTGTCGGACGCGCTACCACGAGCCACCACATGAGACAGCCAGTAGGCCCCACGTGCCACCCCATCAACTTTAAAATCTGAGCAAGCTCCCAACTACAAACTTGTAGGTCACATCAAATGAAACACTTCGAACAAGGAAACGTCGCCAAAGCCAATTCGGTCAGAAAGAGACCGGAAACGTCGCCGGAAAAAAACAAGGAGCACTTCGAACGCAAAAGCTCCACGCTTCAAATTGGGCTTCAAGGCTGGTATCATCATGCTCAGAAGGACAAAAACTTCCAGGAATGGGTAGCCTCAAACCTCGATGTCGCCGGAATCGGTCGGAGCTTCAAAACCGGCGGCAACAGTAACTTGCAGGCCTTGTTGTGCCATGCACAATGCTCCATATGGTGTGAGACTGGTATGAATAGAAATAGGAGAGTGAGAGCTTTCCAATGATACCAAGCACGCCTAAATCCGTCGCCGGATGGTCGAGTTATGGCCTGAAGAAGTTTGAGGGTGAAAATGGAGACGGGAGAGAGCGAGAAACTACAAGGGTTTTTCTGCAATTTTAGGGTTTATGAAAATAACCCACACATTTTTCTATTTATACACCTTTCAAAATCGGAAACTAACTTCCTCTGACAATAATTTTTTCATATGACATCTGTTTTACGCGTGTCGCGTGTCTACGAACTCGTATCGCCAAACTCTACAACTTTCATGAAGAAAGATTTTGAAAATAACTTACGGATAAAAAAAATCATGTTTTGGCCACTTAAAACAAGACACTTTACTAATACTCCTGAAACTTCAACTTCGTATAAACAAATTAGAATTTTCAAAAATAATCCTTCATTAATTTTGAAAAATATACAAGGAAATTGATATGAAAATTTGGGGTATTACACCCCAAAAGCTTCATAGGCCCATAAATCAATCCCAATCCCACAACGCATGTGATATGCTCAAACTATGCATTGCAGCATAGTGTCTGACAACTTTGACAGCTTTGAGATTCGAACATAGGTTGAGGAGCACACCCAACTAGGCAAGAACCACTAGGCCACTTGGGGAGTAAAATATTTAATATGAACTCAATCTATCTCTTGTCATTCAAATGAGCTAGTTTCATATCTGATGCTTAGCAAACACTTTGACATACTGTAATTTCAATTTGTTTGTGTACATGTGATGCTGATTTGGTGTTCAAAATTAAGAAGCAAAGAAGAGTCGACTTTATATTTATTTCTTGTGTGCTTCATTGTTAAATCTCTAGAAAACAATATATTTATTTCTAGATTGCTATTCCGAATTTGAGAATTACTAGATAATAGTTAGAGACTTGTCGAGTGATGTGGTGAAATAAAATACCTTAGTTGCTTTGTTATCAATGTAATCTTATAGGACTGGGCATATGTCGGGGCCAGGTCGGTTTTGTGCCCAAACCGATTTCGAACTGTTTTATTAGGTTGAACCAAAACATAAACCGCCACCCATATCGCATTGGCTGTGCTGAAAAATTCAGTAAAACCGAAAATAAAATCGGAGCGGTTCGGTGTCACAACTTCTTGACAAACATTCAAATCAAGTAATCTTTCCCCGGCCATTTAATTGTTAGTTTGAAGTTCACAAATCACAATCATGACTACAAGTCTCTTCATCATTTGGAACATGAATTTGAAGTTTGGGCTGGTGTGGTAAAAGATGACAAGTTAATATTGGTTCTGGTTGCTGATGGCTATGGCCAAGAAGCCATGAACGGGTAAAAGAGAAAAAAAATGGAAGAAGTTGGTATATTAATCATACTTGAAGTCTAAAAGGCTGAGAGAGAAAGGTTGAGGCTCGGAGTGGTTTTCAGTTTTGGGAGCGGCCGAGAGAGGAGAAAATGGTCGAGTGGCTATGAGATTATTATCTCATATATATATGAGAGAGTGCGGCGGGGGTATTAGATTAGGGCTTCCATATGATTCAGTGTGGTAGAGTGCATCATAACAAATTCTTGCCCAATCATGTAATGACATATATGAATTGATTTCATAAGTAATTAATAGTTTAATAGATTATAGGGAAAAAAATACGAATATTATCTCACATTTCATCTGTTAGTCACTTTCGTATTTCAACTTTTCTAAATATCAGAATGGTATCTCAAATTCATACCTCTACCCAACTTTCATATCTGAAACTTATTTTCCTGTTACGATGTTAACGAGATTCAAATGCTGAAGGACAATGTCATCTTTTACCCATTTCTCTCTAACCCTATTCGTTTACCCCCCACATTAGATTCAGTTTCTGGCTTTCAGCCCCAAATATCATCAAGCCTCTCACCATCTATACTCTCTCTATCTCTGTTTCACTTAGTAAGAGAATCAATATCTGATTACTGATACAACACCTTGCATCTCGAATCATTATTGAATATCCAAGTTCGATTACATGAGGACGACTTGGAGATATTTTCGTGTCAATGGGGAGGAACCTCCTTATGAAGGTAAAACCAACTGAAATGGTCCATTTCTAAAAGTGTTTTCTTCTTATTGTAGTCTCTGCACATGAGTGCATTGTTTAAGCTTCTCTATGAGTTTTTTCTAGGGTTTAAGTATTTAATTTGGGGTTATTTTGTCTCCATCTACAATTGGGTTATGGATTGAAATGGGTGAGATGTTAAATGCATCAGATTTACGGGTTTTGGTTGGCTTTGTGAGTTTGTAGGCTTAAATGTGGAAGGTTGGGTAGACCTGCAATTCACTGGTCATTATCACATTTTGATCACAAGTTCAAGTGTGACTTTCTTCTCAATAATCATAGTGAGAGCTTTAACAAAAGCATACTCCCAGCAAGGAAGAAACCTATACTCGGGTGCTTAGAAAATATCAGAATAGCAACTATGGTGAGATTGGCAAATCCTAGAAATTTTGGCCCTAATTGGAAGTGTAAAGTAGGGCCAAGAGTTGAAAAGTTGTTGAAGAAATCGGCCAAGTTTGCAGCTGATTACACACCAATATCTTCAAGTCTTTGGAGATATGAGGTTTAAGGAAGAGGGGCACAGTGTCAAAATGGGGTGATTGCAGCACAAGTGGTTCAGTTAGATAACAAGTCATCCACATGTAATAGGTGGAATGTATCTGGGCTACCATGTGGCCATGCTACAACATGTATCTTCTCAAAAGGAATGTCTCTCCAGATGACTTTGTACATGAATATTATAGCAAGGAGACATACATAAAGGCATATGGGCCAATTATGAATCCAATTGTTGGAGTGCAGGAATGAGAGAAGATACATAGACCAATAGCACCCCCACTTTACAGGAGACAACCTGGGAGACTCCCCAAAATGGCTAGGAACAAAGAGCAAGGTGAGAAACTTAAAATTTTAAGGTTCACTTCAGTTACTTATGCAATAACATGTATCTTATTGTATTTTCTCTATTTGGATGTAGGTGAGGTACCTCCACCTGTTGGAACAACCAAGTTACCTAAGGTGTATTACTCTCAAATAAAATGTGGGTATTGCAGAATAAAAGGACACAACAAGAGATCATGCATAAAAAAGAAACAAGTATGTTTACTAATGAGATGCATTGTTATGAAAAGTGAAATTTCATTATGGAAGTTGATAGGAGCACAAAATGCTACATTTATGATATATTTCCGACCCTATTTAGCTATGTAATTCCTTTAACAATATTTATATTAACTAAGTTTGTGTTTTTAGGTCATAAATAAAGCCGAGGAGCTCAAAAGAGACAAAAGAGGAGAAATCTTGAAGGAAAAGGAATCCATGTTGTGCAAAGGAAGAAATCAAAAAATCTGCCATAAATCGTCAGTCAAATTCGACAGAATATTGTGATCAGCTCACAATGACCCAGGAGATGTGCCATATGTCAATGGAAAGCTACAAGAGTCTACTTTCCAGAACTTTTTATGGATCGTCAATACCTATTTTGAAGAAGAAGTTATGACCGTTTAAGTGGACGAATGTCAGTCTGCCCGAATTTCTGATTTGGTCCAAAACTTCTATTTCGAGGTCCAGACCACATTGGCAAGCCCATGGACGAGTTTTGAGGGTTTTATAACCCTAATCACAGCAGAAAAGAAGAGAGGACGAAAAGAAGAGAGGACGTGAAGATTAGAGGAGGCCAACAATCTCACATCATCAGAACCTCCATAGTTGCGGACTTGCACAAGGAAGCCGCCAATCCATCATTGATCTCTTCATCATCCACAGTTTACCTTTCCTTTGTCATCTTTTATTCTCCTTGTGTGACTTTGCAGCCATGTGTGGCTGATTTCTCTTAGTTAGGGGCAAGGTTTGAAGCCCCAAGAATGTTTTAGATATTGTTTTGAACCTTGGTTTTAAATTATTGAGTCTTTCAAATTGTTTATTTGGTTTTGGTTTATGGGGAACTCTTACTTGTTTATGTTCATGTATGCGCAACATAGAACATTATGAACTTATGAGTGGGGCTACAAATAAGTTGATTAATCTCCTAAACGGTTAAAAGGTCTGTTTCAAAGTAGTAAAACCTATAGGACAATAGGTGAAACCAAATAAAAAGGATTGCATGCTAGGTAGGCGTTCCACACTAGTTTTGCATACTTGTTCAATCAAACTTTCATTGATCTTAATGCTTAGAATAATTTGTTGACAGGATAGCGTTTATACCTTGATTGGTTATTCTAAAGGCTTGGTAACGGTGCATTCATCTTGCTTAAGTAATCTAGGGAAGTAATAAGGACTTACGCAGTGCGTTCACGGTTTGTTCTTGATTGATACAGATTTGCGACTTAATAATTGAAGTTTTGGTTGTTAACAAGTCTTGAAACATACTTGGTGGTGGATTTCCAAGTCTCTAACATCTCATCTATCTGATATTTTCAGCTTTATTTTGTTTCTTTGTTTTCTTTTGTTTATAATCACAAAACCTCATATCTCTAGTACTATCATCTTTTATTTTCTCTTGTTTTGTAACTAACGTAAATTGTAAAGGTACCCTCAATCCCCGGCTTTTATAACGATACCCTTATTTGCTATATACTACAATTGACACAAAATAGTTTTTAATTGAAACGCCCGGTTTCGGTCGCTATCAGAAGTGTTGTGACATTTGCTCCCCTAATTGGTATACAATTATGAGTTTGTAGGATGAACAACGTCAAGCTAGTGAGAATGTGCAACTACAGCCTCAACCTCAGCCTCCCTTACCTCTCTAGCCTCACCTTATGCCACCCTGCCCAGCTGTTGAACCTATGCAGCAAGTGTAGCAAGTGTTTTATTTGGCTACACAACAATCCAAGAGTACTACAGCTCCACAAACATCATCTATGCCACAATTCTAGCAAAGAAAATAGAAAGTCATATCAGAAAGCCCATGCCTCATAATGCACCTTAAAGCCCCTAGTTAATTGCAGTTTGTAGGATATGTATTGTTTTGTGGAGCATGACTCATTTTTCATCCATGATTATGTGTTTTGCTGGCTTTTGTTTATGTTCCTTTAGACATGATTATGGATGTATTGTCTAGACATGGCTTTGGATTTAGAGTTTTTGTGCTTGTGCAATGGATTTTGATTACTAATGTTCACGTGTCAAATGTTGTCACAATTGAAGAATTTGAAAAGAATTTTTCGTCAGATTAATGTTCATGTACTAAAGTTATATATATATATATATATATATATATATGCTTTCTCAGGTGTGGATATCTGCATTTATTCTTACGGTGCGAATTTCAATTTTACTCTCTCTTTTCAATCGAATTTTCACATCTCCACCATCTAGTCTTTAGATACTAATGTATAGATCATCTTTACGAAATTTCAGTCAATTTGGTTATCATTAAGGCACTTAAAACTGCGTTTTTCTGTTATAAATATGAACGGTTCAAGTTCGATATAATTATGTTCATCCATTGGTTTAATCGAGTTTGAGTGCCTTAATAATAACCAAATTGGCTGAAATTTTGCAGAGAAGATCTATACATTAGTATCTAAAGACTAGACGGTGGAGATGTGAAAATTCGATTGACAAGTGAGTGTAATATGGAAATCCGTACCGTAAGAATAAATGCGGACGTGTGTAGCAGAGAAAGCCTATATATATACATATATATATATATATACATATATATATATATGTATATATATATATTCTCTTCATATTTGGGGCCACTTTTATTTTTCAAAGGATTTGGCGTTGAATTGGGGGAAGGGGGGTTAGGGGAGGGTGAAATAGAAAAGGACCATAATACCCCTTAAAGATTACTAGACATTAGTAGACTTAACGGGGAAATAAGTTTCAGGTATTTATGTTGGGTAGAGGTAGGAATTTGAGATACCATTTTGATATTTAGAAAAGTTGGGATATGAAAGTGACTAATGGATGATATGTGAGATACCATTCGCAATTGTTTCCCTAGATTATAATATAAAATCAGAATCGGTCGGGTCGGTGTGTAATGGTCAGAGGAGACCTTGACACCATTTTTGATCAGCATGAATTCGATGTCAGTGCGGTCGGAAATAACTTTTCACTTTTTTGTTGCGGTCGGTCACCGACCCGCTTTTAAGTGGTCTGGTGTGGTTCAAAAACAATTTTTGATTCTGTTATGCTTAGCCCAATGATCTTATATGTCAAGACCCATCTCGAATTTCATCCTGAAATCCGAAGTAAGTTTTGCGGGATCCACTTTCAAGGAAAATTTACCGAAAAACTCGGCAAACCTCCCTTGAAAATGGACAACTCTAACCCGAAAAATTAAAGAGTTACCCTCCTAAAACAAATTTACCAACCTCCAAATCATCCCATAATTATCCAAATACAATAACCACTTCAATTTTCGAAAATTCTAGACTAAAACATAGATCTTAGCACACCACCGAAAATATTATACAATAATCCCAAGAGTATTTAGAGCTACTAAAACCAACGGGAATAGGAAAATAACCTAGTATGTTAAGCAGATAACCTACTAATGAAAAGTGAATGAGAGATGGGTAACTATGCCTCGTCTCCTCCTACTAGTTCCGACTCGAACTCTGCAGACTGGAAAATTTTAAAAACAAAGGGCCCAGGGGAAAACATTCAGAAAAGTTTGAGTGAGTGGACAAAAATAAATCTAATAAAATAATTATGTTTTCACAATTTAATTTCCATAGAAAACACGTTGCATGCGACAACTCAAAAGGTTTAACCCAAAAATTGACTAACACATGACTAGCCTCGCTAGTCTCCCAAATTTTATAAAAAGGCATCTCAGGCTAAATTATATATATATATAAGTATATATTTATATTCGGCAGATTCCTTGTATGAATTCTATGAAAATAAGAAAAATAGAAATTCATACAAGGCTACGACGCTTGCATCTAACGCTCATGTCGCGCCATAATGAAATTTTTCCTCATTATGACGGAACTAGACGGATGTATATACGTGCAGATCCCCTATATGAAAACCTATATGAAAATACAAGAAAATAGTTTTCATATAGGGCTACGACGCTTGCTTCTAACGCTCACGTCGTGCCATCAAGGTTCTGAAAGGCGCCGCCTAGGCTATATGCGAAGCAAAGCTGCCTGGATTTTCACCGAGTCGTTCAAGTTAGGCGGTCAACAGCCCAAGGACTGCCTAGGTGGTCAAGGCACCACCTAGGATCAGCAAGCGTGTTTGAGGTGGCCTTGGACTAGGCGAAGCAGGCGCGTAAAACCACCGTCCAGCCTTGATCTCCGCCGCTGCTTCTTAGCTTTTTGGAGAGAGTGAGAGAGAGATTTGAGCATCGATCTACTAGACCTCCGCTAGGTTCGAACCAGACCTCGTCAGATCAGCCTCCGATCGACGATGGTTTGAACCGGACCTCGTCGGAGCAGCGACCAACCACAGTCGACGAAAGATTCAGAGTTTCAGACTAGTTTTCGTTGGTGGACAAGAGAGAAAGAGAAAGAGAGAGAGAGAGAGAGAGAGAGAGAGAGAGAGAGAGAGAGAGAGAGAGAGCAATACATGATGCTGCACTAGTGGTTAGTGTACTACTGCCCCGAGTATATACATCTTACGAGAGAGAGAGAGAGAGAGAGAGAGAGAGAGAGAGACTAGATATATATTTTAACCTTTTAGGGCAGATTTATCATTTTAGTATTTTGACATTATCTCTTATAAATATTATATATATATATATATATATATATTAACTAAATGGGAAAAAAAGTAAATAGCCTAATCCCCGCCTAGTTCCCGCCTAGGCTGTCCAGGCGCTATGATATGGGTCGCCGCCCGCCTAGCCCCTTTTAGACCATTGCGCACCATATTGAAATTTTACCTCATTATGACGTAACAAACACGTTTATTCAGCTAGCATTATTTATATACATACTATCCTCATAATTATCCATATATGAATATATATATATATATATATATTCACTGAAATTCTCAATTTCAGTTATTCTCTAACAAAAGAAAATTTTCATCAATAAATGTTTTGCATGCATATTATTTAAAACAAAGGTCTACTCACAAATTAGGCCTAAGTCTAATGTCGATCCGAGGCCTCTTCTGCTCGAGCCTCCTCACGTCCTGTTTCAAAACACATAAATTAATCTCCAACTATATACCAACGCTTATATAAAAATAGGCTAAATTAAATGTGGCCTTATTTACTCTCATCCTTGCCCAACTTCGCCAATATTAAAATCGATACGGTCCAAACTTCACCAAAAATACCGGCGACCTTAAACCAATCTTTTACAGCCAAAACAACAATAATCTAACGGCCGGATTCTATCCAAATTAACGGCCAAAATACCAAATTTAAAAAATCCCAAACCTATCCAAAATTCCTCCAAAAATTCCAAAATTCACACCATTAACCTCCCCTTAATATTCCACATCTAAAACCATAAAAATCCCCCTAACAGCGTCTGCTTTGCCGGCAATGGCGGTCGGCGACCAGCTCCGGTGACCTCTAATGCCTACCAAAATTTAGCACAACATTCCTCTCAACACGCACAACAACTTCCCTAACTAGCACAAACACAAATTCCAAGTCTAGATAGGGTAATCGAACCAAAACAATGGTTTGAGCCCTAGAACTTCAACTCACCGATTCTCCTTACCTAGCTTACGAGGGAGCGAATCATTTGAAGGGATTGCTACACGGGAGGAGAGCTTCCAAACGAGCCAAGCGGCTCCGGCTATGGTGGTCAGAGGAGCGAGTTCCGGCGACCGGACCTCCACGGTAGTCAGGGCTTTCGAGCAGCTTTTCTCCCTCACGGCGGCACTAAGGCGACTCCCACTGGTCCAGGAAGAGAGCTGGGTTGAAGGCCAACCGATTGGGACCGGTGCGGTGGCCGGACGGCGGCGAACAACTCCGACAGGGAGAGAGAGAGGGAGAAAGAGAGGAGAGAGAGAGAGAGAGGGGTTTGGGTTTTTCTGCCCATCCTGGTCCAACACCTCCATATAACCCAAAACCAAAATTAACACCCCCCGAAAATAATACCCTAATAAAACTTACCTTTTTACCAGGTAAAATTTACTAATTTTACCGTCATCACCATTTTCTCCTACGAATAATTTCTCCGAAATATTCGTCTCTCACACTCCTCTAGGGACCTTTGAACTATAATTTCATTTACGAAGACGGTAAAACTATTATTAATTCCAAACCAGTAAATAAGGTAAAAATTTAAGAGTCGGGATGTGACATTATATGTTCGCTTTGTCTTAATATTTAGCTCTACATCACAATCAAGTTTCATTCAACTAAGTTAGTGTTAAATTAATTTGGATTTGATTAGTTTTTCTTATTTTCATACATTCTCTGCGGGTTCGACCTCGTTCTTGCATATCTGTACTACAACTGATTCGTGCGTTTGCTAGTAACATTTTAAACACATCAACTTATTTCTTTTAATTTGATTTATTCTTCCACTAGTTACAGCTCAGTATTTCATTTATAAAAAAAAAAACACAAAAAAGAAAAGTCTGCATCGTTGCGTACATACCAACTTCCATATTCATTGTAGTATATATACCAACTTGAATTTAGTTCTGTATGTTTGCCCCTTTTTGACTTTTGATGTATATATATATACACTACCAGAAGAAAGGCTTTAGCCGACGAAAAAAAAAAACCAGGCCGACGAATTTTTTTTCGTCGGCTAAAGTGGACTTTAGCCGACGAAATTTTACTTCGTCGGCTAATTTAAAATCTTCGTCGGCTATGGTCAACTATTTCGTCGGCTAAATAATTTTTTTTGTCGGCTATAGTCTGTGAACTTTAGCCGACGAAATTTTTAAAATTTTAGCCGACGAAATTTTCAAAAGTTTAGCCGACAAAATTTTTAAGAGTTTAGCCGACGAAATTTTTAAAAGTTTAGCAGATGAAAAATATAATTTTGTCGGCTAAAGTGCCTTATATTTACAGATGTGGACAACAACTCATCTGAAAAAAAAACTATACGTAGAACCTTCAAACGCAAAAAATTCGTAAAATAAGATATGACCAGAATGGTAAAATACGTCTACCGTTGAAAAATGACGGTATTCCGGTAAAGTCTCGGTGCCGATAGTTGACTTACCCTTATTATTCACTATGCTGCAGATTTGGCGTTTGGTGTATGATTGACTATTGTGATACATTTTCGGAAGCGTAACGGCGCTACGAGTCAAACTCATCACTAATGCCATGACATATAGGCTTTTTTGGCCATCCGAGTCCGTTTAGGGCTTCAAAATGCAGTTTTCTTATTTTCGATTAGAGTTGACTGTTTCGATCAAGCCCTTAACTTTGTCGAATCCAGTTGATTTTTTTTATCATAGACATCTTTCATCAAAATGATCATATCTGACAGTCGAATTTTGGTTTGTGAATTTTAGTCATCGGAATCACAACGTATCTACCATTTACCGTTATTCGGGTTTATGGGGAGCCCTATCGTCGGAAGGTAAATGTCTCAAAATTTTTATATGGGCAGTTGCGTCTCATCTACGTGAGAGTTTTTTGTGTGGAAGGTTTGACC
Source organism: Fragaria x ananassa (assembly GCA_034370585.1). Lineage (NCBI taxonomy): Eukaryota > Viridiplantae > Streptophyta > Magnoliopsida > Rosales > Rosaceae > Fragaria > Fragaria x ananassa. Next base: position 7,802,012 of record CP139750.1, on the reverse strand, counting down.
AAACTACGTAATATAGAGGGAGATATGAGCGTTTTCGTGTGATAAGTGACGATGGATTATGGTTGACCGTTTCGATCGATCCCTTAACGTTGTCCGATCCAGTTGAATTTTTTACCATAGACATATTTCGTCATAATGATCATATCTGACGGTCAAATTTTGGTTTGTGAATTTTAGTCATCAGAATCACAACGTGTCTACTAATGTTGTATAACTTGTTTAGTAGGTTATACAACTTTGTGAACCAACTCTACATAGGAAGCAAAATTATTAAAAATCTCATGAAATAAGATGTGTTCAGAATGGTGAAATACGGCTGTGGTTCAAAAATCACGTAAATCGGGTAAAGTCTCGGAGCCGATAGTAGCGGTCAACCCTATTTACCGTTATTATTTCTTATGGGGAGCCCTATCGTCGGAAGGTAAATGTTTCAAAATTTTTATATAGGTGGTTGCATCTCATCTACGTGAGAGTTTTTCGTGTGGAATATTTGACTAAATTACGTAATATAGGGGGAGATATGAGTGTTTTCGTGAATTTATAGACTTTAGCCAACGAAAATATATGAAAAGTCGTCGGAGAAAATCACTATAGCCGACGAATAACCTAATATTTCGTCGGCTATAGTTATTTTTTAATTTTTTAATTACATACTATAGCCGACGAATACGTTAGGGTATTCGTCGGCTAAACCCTAAAATTTTTCTGTTTCTCAAGTTTGATCATCACAATCACAACATGCCAAATGTATAAAAATACTTTTAGCCGACGAATTTCAAAGGTTTAGCCGACGAATTTATAAAGTTTAGCCGACGAGTTTAGAAGGTTTAGCAGACGAATTGGTGTATAGCCGACGAAATTGTTATCTTTAGCCGACGACATTTTCAATAGACTTTAACCGACGAAAATATATGAAAAGTCGTCGGCTAAAGTCGAAAAATGTTCAATCAAAATTTTTTGGCGGTCAACCAAAATTTTCAAAGGACTGTAGCCGACAAAAATATTTGAAAAGTCATCGGCTAAAGTCGAAAAATTTTCAAAATTTTCAACCAAAATTTTTTGCGATAAACCAAAATTTTCAAAAGAATTTAGCCGAAGATGGATGGTAAGAAGTCTATTATCTGCCAGTTTCTCCTTGGTACGCACCAATTTCTCCTTGCCTTCTCACATAACACTCACCTTTCTCAACTTCTACTATCATTTGTATCTTGTGCATTTTCCTGCAAAGCTAATAATCCTAATATTACTGCTGCTGCTTTTACTGTTTTACAGAAGCGGGGCAGAGGAACCGGCAATTGAGACATCTAATTAGCATCACAGAAGCTTCAGTTTTGATCTAGTAAACCCTCCGCAGGTTCTCAATGCCGGCCATCCAATACTCAAAACGATGCTTTTGGTGATGTTTGTTACTGCATGATCTTTAGCCCTGTCAGAGTAGAACTCCTCAGCTGATTAGGGAATCAAAGGCACTGTCACCTATGCATTAAAGTTTCTGCAGTTTTTTTTTTCAAAACCCAGCAACTTTAACCGACGATATTTAAACACTATATTCGTTGGCTATAGTATTTTTTAATTTTTTTATACAGTTTAGCCGACGAATAACCTAATATTTCGTCGGCTATAGTTATTTTTTAATTTTTTTATAAGGTTTAGCCGACGAATTATGACATGTTTCGTCGGCTATAGTTATTTTTTAATATTTTTATAAGGTTTAGCCGACGAAATATTTTATATTTCGTCGGCTATAATTATTTTTTTAATTTTTTTTACAAGGTTTAGCCGACGAATAACCTAATATTTCGTCGGGTTTAGTTATTTTTTATTTTTTTATAAGGTTTAGCCGACGAAATATAAAATATTTCGTCGGCTATAGTTATTTTTTAAAATTTTTTACAAGGTTTAGCCGACGAAATATACTATGTTTCGTCGGCTATAATTATTTTTTTAAATTTTTTTTGCAAGGTTTAGCCGACGAAATATACTAAATTTCGTCGGGTATAGTTATTTTTTAATTATTTATTACGCACTTTAGCCGACGAATATTTCGTCGGCTAAAGTCTGGGAAAAAACCGACGACATGTTTTTCGTCGGCTAACTGTGGGACTATAGCCGACGAAAAAAAAAATTTCATCGGCTAAAGTCATCACAGACGGCCTTTTCCCGACGACACTATAGCCAACGAAGGGCCAACGAAAATTTTTCGTCGGCTAAAGTGCTTTTTCCGGTAGTGATATAACAACATATGCTAACTTGCATATTCATTGTAGTTTTAGCTTATGTTCATTGCATTTATCACAAATAGTTCATCTTGTTCTTCTCCTCTAGTCCTACGTCTAGTAGTCCTCCATCACCTTGTTTTTTTGCCATTTGTTATTTCATTGACATAGTTGTTGTTTGGAAAAAAAAAAACAAGTAGGCATTTCCATGTTTCAATTTTGCATATAGGAGTATAGGACTAGCTAGTTACATTTAAAAACATAGCACACAATTTTCACTTTAGAGGTTACTATTTTCCTATAGTTATTACAATTTCTCACAATAATTTATTCTGGAGCTTTGAGGAATAAGGTGACAATTGAAGAAGAGAAAACTATAATTGCTAGGCGGTGATAATAACGAAAATAAATTGTTGTCTTGGCACAAAATTGTTTCTTTTTTCTTGTTGACTCATTTCTTATTTCTCAACTTTTCGTTTCTTCGGTTAGTTTTCACTTGTTCCTATTTGTGTGTTTTCTTTTTCTTTCTTCTAACATTTTGCATTTAAATAATTGGTTGCATTTCCACCTTAACAACATAAGGATTAGATTTCATCACTAATTGCTTACCCGTCTAGGTTTACCATCTCCCGCATGTGTCCAAACTTAAGCCAAATTTAATCGTAAACTCATTACATTGGCTTAGGTTTTGACATAGCTCATAGGACTGTCTTGGATAAAGTCAATTTTTGGTAACTCTAGTGAGTACCATCTATAAGTGTGTTGTCTAGAAGAATTGGGTGTTTAAGAAGAACTAGGTCTTACGTGGGACCGTTGTGATCCCTCTAATATTCCCGGAAACACCTGGTCACATTTTTGGCAACCCGTGTCCATATAGGAAATGCAATAGTCTAAAAAATTAACTTCATAGGGAGGGTAAAAGATTGGAAAGTGTAGAGAGTTTTCGCATTCAGAGCTCCTTATATATCTCTCATTTGTTCTGTTCCTCATATCTCCGATCAATGGACATTAGATACGTGATAACACTTGTGGTTTCAGCGAATCACCTTCACCCTCTCCAGCCGGGAATGCACATCTCCATATCCTCCTAATAAGGTCTACAAATCCAAATCTGAATTGACATCTCCTAATGAACTCAACAAACAAGGATACAAAATTAAGAAAGAATTTCCAACAGGCTAGAGGTAACAAGTTGAATTTAGAAGCAAATTCTAGAATTAGGAACACGACTCGTGAACAACTCTTACATCGTCGATAGTTTTGAAATTGAAAACTGAATTTTCAAAGATACTATTCTTTAAAACAACTCGCAAAGAACTTACAAAACAATTTGCTAAAAACAAATGTCACGATAGTCGGCTCGATTTAAAACGCTAAACCCTTGCACATAAAATGAGACACACTCTCGCGCGTGAAACACACTTAGTTAAAACACTTTCTAAACTTTTCGAAGACTTCACTCGAACTTTGATCAAAACACGCTTTTCAAAACAACGAGTGGTGACTAAGCTAAACGTTTCTCTTAGTGGAAGTGGCGTTCGCAAAACAAGAAAACACTTTCAAAACAACTTCAGAAAAACACGAGCCAACGAAAAAGTTTTGTGATGCTCGAGACTTGAAAACATTTTAAAAACAAAGTCCAAGGAAAATTGTTCTGATACCATTTCTCTAACACCCTGGAAAGGTACAAGGCCACGTTTCTAAGCTAAAGAGAAACTGTCCGAAGGGCGTGGCGATAACCCATTAACCCAAAATCCAAGGCAATTTAAGGAATATGAATTGGGAGTGAAATTTCCCTCTTTTCTTTTATGTTAAGGTTTTCATATAAAGACAAAATACTAGTGAGTAAAGACAAAACTTAAGTTACTAAAAAAGAAAAGGAGTGTGGATTGTAAATTGGGGGAGTGTAAAATTCAATTCCCTATTTTATTTGATGTGCAATAGCAGTGTAGAACTGTAAAAGAGTAGATGCAGTAGATGCTTTTTGCAATTTACCTTTGATTTAAGGGATAGTTCATTTTCCAAAAGCCTTATATCTAAAGCATGAGAAGAATATACTCACACTCTAGAGAAGTAGAGAAGCAAGAAAAAATTTTGTGAGCTACAATATATACTTCTCAGTTACTAACATACTGTCCCTTTCTGTTTTCATTTTCTTTTACTTACATCCATTTCTCTTACTGCAATACTTGCAATACTCAGATCCGAATGCAACTAATCTCCCTATTTTCAAGTTTTTTGTGTGTGGGGGGGGGGGGGGGGGGGGGGGGGGGGGGGCTATCACCATTTCGAGCTACTACTCCTATGTTTACCCCAGTTTCTTGGCATCCCTGACATTCTATGGGTGAAGGTGAATATTGATGGGTCATTCCGGAGCACTCATCAAGCTAGTTATGGAGGGGGTCTTCCAGGATAGAGGCTGACACAATTTATGGATTGAAACAGACTCATCTATGTTGGTTTATTACTACAACAATCCATTCAATGTCCCTTGGTGCTTGTGTGTTCCTTGGAAGAATAGTTTGTATTTTGCTTTTCAGATGCGTAATCATGTCACACATATTTATAGTGAAGGTAATGTTGTTATAGATGTGCTGGCAAACTATGGAGCCTCAAATGGTGATTTTTGGTGGGATGCTCCACCAAACTTTTTGCATATGTCACTTGGTTTTGATGCATCCTCTAGATATGCTTATCGTGGACGTTGACCGATCTTATTATTGGTTATTTAGTTGCATCTGCTGTTCGTTTAGTGTTCCAGTTAGTACTTTTCGGAGGTTATTTTCTCTTGACCTATCTTATAATTTGCTACTTAATTATGAATTTATGAAATCTTTCATTCTTTTGTCTTTTTTTTTTAGGAAAAAGAAAAAAGCTCCATTGATCATAGATCATGACGACCAAAATCTCAAACATGAATAGTCTGAGGACCATACAAATGTATAGTAAAGCTAAATCAAACTACATCTAAGAATTAAGAGACAACCTCAAAACTACATAAAAAATGTGAATATGACAATTAAAAAGCATATAATATTCTACATTCTAACAACAACTCAACTTTCAATCGAATCAGGTCTAAAAGCTAAGGTTGAGATTGACCGAATCAACAATGATTTTCAAATCGCACCAGACCGGTTAAAAACGGGTCGGTGACCGACCGCAACAACAAAAAAGTTATTTCCGAACTCACCTACGCTGAATTCATGCGGGTCGAAAACGGTGTTAGGGTATCATTCGACCATTACACACCGACCGAATGATTCTAATTAAATATTATAATCTATTTAAATATTAATAACTTATGAAATCAATTCATATATGTCATTACATGATTGGCCAAGAATTTGTTATGACGCACTCTACCACACTGAATCATATGGAAACCCTAATCTAATACCCCCGCCGCACTCTCTCTTATATACACACACACACGTGTGTGTGTATATATATATATATATATACAGTCCCCTTCCAGAGAGGGATCCCTCTTTGAAATTAAAGTGAGGGACTCCTTATTTCGCTCACTTTCAAGTCGTATTTCCACATCTCAACCGTACAATGTCTAAAACACAGTTTGTAGATCATTCCTGCAAAGTTTCATCAAATTTGAAGATCATTTGGGTACCGAATTAGATTAAATAAATCAACAGAACAAAAGTTGTCCAAACAGAACCGTTCGTGTAAATTACGATTACGGAAGCTCAAATGATCTTCAAATTTGATGAAACTTTGCAGGAATGATCTACACACTGTGTTTTAGACATTGTACGGTTAAGATGTGGAAATATGACTTGAAAGTGAGCGAAATAAGGAGTCCCTCACTTTAATTTCAAAGAGGGATCCCTCTCTGGAAGGGGACTGTATATATATATATATATATATATATATATATATAATATGAGATTATAATCTCACACAGCCACTCAACCATTCATGGCCGCTCCCAAAACTGAAAACCACTCTGAGCCTCAACCTTTCTCTCTCAGCCTTTTAGACTTCAAGTATGACTAATATACGCTCCAATAATAAAACGGTTTGTACGGTTTATACGCTCCAATAATAAAACGGTTTTACCGAATTTTACGGCACAACCAATGTAAATACGGTTTGAACCGGTTTATATTTTGGCTCAACCAAATAAAACGGTTTGAAATCGGGTTGGGCCCAAAACCGACCTGACCCGACATGTGCCCAGTATTACTAAGACCTAATGGAATTGCTGAAATTTAGAAGGGATCTTTCCTAGCTATGCTAGAGATTCTACTCTCAGAGAAGCCCAACACTGAGCCCAATTGGGGAGGCCCACCAAATTGAGTCCATCAACCCACAGTCGACCAGTGCTCCAACAACACCCTCATCCCCTGGTTCCTCTTCCAGCCCAGCTAGCCACCAAGCTGTCGGTCCAGCAAAAACCCGGCATCTTTGGGTTTCCGGACGTCAAGCCAAGAGCTCCGCCGCCAGACCTCGTTCTGACTCCGACCACCATCACCTCCATCAACTTCACTTCCTAACCCATAATATCTGACGACCTCTATTTCCAGCCACAGCGAAACCCGACAGCCACCAAGCCCGCATCTCCAACATCAAGGTTAACCATCGATCTGCCAACAAGACCAGATCAGCGCATACCAGCATCACTCGTGTGTGTGCCTGCCATATACCAACCCAAGCGACCACCACCGAGCTCTCACCCCGGTCACTTACCCCGTCCTCAGGCATCCATCACCGCCACCCAAACAAGCTAGCAGCAGATCTGAATCGGCCCCATAAGAGACCAACCTCGACTACCGCTGCCCTTGGAAGCCATCCAAATGGCCACCACGGTCCAATCTACCAGCGTCCGACAGCCATCCCGAAACCAACCAGCACTGATTCCGACCACCGTTGGCGACGCCCAGCAAGCCGCACCACCATTCGATCTCGCCGCCGTCTCAGTCAACCCGAGCCCGGTCGCTCCTCCTCTCCTGAAACCATAAACGATCGAAGAGATGGAATCACCTCTCGTCGCCATGGCATGTTCACCGCTACCAATCTCACAGCACGATCACCACCCTCGAGAGGGCGCCGCCGCCATATCTGAACCCTAGGGTTCAGCCCAAGAGAGCTCCGACTAACTCGGAGGCACCCCATTCAAGAATTTTCATTCTTGTGTCTTTGCTTTATTATATTCTATTAAAATGTTTTTTTTTTCAACATTGAGAACATGTCAACTTGTGGAATATAATGATTTGATACTTGATACTGGGAGAAGTATTTGACCTATAACAGTGCAAATGTCTGTCTCAGTATAATTTTCATGATTATTTGTCTGTGGCTTAACTGATCAGATTTCACTTCATTTTTTAACCGAGGGACTTTGGTTGACATGCATGGATAAAGATAACTATGGTTGGTTTAGGGTACAAGTTTGGAATTTGAAGTGTCTTCTGAGATAACATGCCTTGTGTATAATGATATCAGGGTGAAATAATATGAGACGTAGAGCTTCTAGAGGACGTATTGGCTGGACGCAATTCAGTTCATTTGTTTCAACTCATATGTCATGTGTTTCATATGGTTTTACGTGAATTGAGAAACTAATAAATAGTATAGTTTCATGTGTTTCAACTCATATTTCTAAAGATAAAGCATGCATAAAACTTTGTAGAGATGCCAACACGGTCGAGTCTCTTTCTTTTGTATGTTTTCTTCTTTGCTCTTACATAAATTTTTGTTATCATTATGTGAGTACTGCATGTTATATTTCACGTACAGTGATTCTGTACAACATAGGCTCAAAGTAGGATCTATTTGTCCCTTTGATGTCTGCATCATATAGACCTCATTGGGCATTTTGGATAAAAGTGAATTGGTTATTCCGTGTATAAAAGAAATTTATTCAATTTTCTGTTCCCAACATGCTCTTGCAGTCTAGTATTCTATCTCGTAGTTCAAGTTTCCCAGTCTGCTAGCTAATAGATGTTGCATTTTCCTTTTATCTACATTATGACAATTCTTGCATCAGGCAACACCCATCAAGCGACAAAAAAAAAAAAAAAATTAAGTATGGTTTGGGGTTTCGCAGCGACAGATTTTTTTGTGTGGAATATGCACTTAGACAATACTTATTTTCTTGGAAAAAAAGGTATGTGTTAATTGAGACAATACATATATGTTGGTGAAGAAAGAGTTCTATTTTTAGTCTTAATTGTCAAAATGAAAGTTACATTCGGACAACACTTATAAGTCGTCTAGCTATGAAGGTTATATTTTCTCAACTTTTGGAGGGATTTCCATATTGACCAATACTTGTGTGAAAATTTTACTCATGTTAATCCGACAACATTTATGTGTTGTCTGATATTGAATTAGGGAGTAAATACTTGTCACACCCTGTAGTTTACACCTAAAATCAGTTTTGTCCCTCACTTTTTTTTTAAACTGGTATACCCCTATACTTTGAATTCTCGACTGATTTGCCCTTTTCCCAGCTGATTATGACTGTGACATGCTCATTAACAGTCTAAATAACCCTTCACTCTTATCTCTTCTAGCATACACTACCAGAACAGGCACTTTAGCCGACGAAAAATTTTCGTCGGCCTGTTAAAAAAATTCGTCGGCTAAGACCTTAGCCGACGAGCCTTCGTCGGCTATAGTGTCGTCGGGAAAAGGCCGTCTGTAATGACTTTAGCCGACGAATTTTTTTTTTCGTCGGCTATAGTCCCACTTTAGCCAACGAAAAAAATCTCGTCGGCTTTAGTCCCAGACTTTAGCCGACGAAGTATTTCGTCGGCAAAACGTTGTAAAAAAATTTAAAAAATAACTATAGCCGACGAAATATTAGGTTATTCGTCGGCTAAACCTTATAAAAAAATTAAAAAAATAACTATAGCCGACGAAATATTAGGTTATTCGTCGGCTAAACCTTATAAAAAAATTTAAAAATAATTATAGCCGACGAAATATTAGGTTATTTCGTCGGCTAAACCTTATTAAAAAAATTAAAAAAATAACTATAGCCGACGAAATATTAGGTTATTCGTCGGCTAAACATTATAAAAAAATTTAAAAATAATTATAGCCGACGAAATATTAGGTTATTTCGTCGGCTAAACCTTATTAAAAAAAATTAAAAATACTATAGCCGACGAATATTATGTTTGAATATCGTCGGCTAAAGTTGCTGGGTTTTGAAAAAAAAACTTCAGAAACATTTTTTTTATTTTTTTTTGTGTGTGTGGAGAATCTTGACAGAGAAACTGTGATATACAATGAAAAGTTGTCACCGAAACTGGTAACACGCCGGTGAGGTTGTTGTTGTAGAGGTCGAGAACACGGAGGTTAGTGAGGTTGGAGAGCTCTGGCGGGAACATGCGGTTGAAGACGTTGTTGGAGAGGTTGAGGAGGCGGAGAGCGGAGAGGCGGGAGTCGGGGTCGTCGAGGGAGGACTTGAGGGAGAGGAGGGCGCGGTAGGTGGCCATTGGGCGCGTGGGGGTGGAGAGTAGACGGTGGGGTGAGGAGAGAGAGTGGCGGAGGTGGAGGAGGAGAAGGAGGAGGAAGAGGAGGAGGGGACGCAATATTTCTAGTGTTGGGTTTATTTGTGGTGGTTGTGTGGAGGAGGAGGAAGAGGAGGAGGGGCCGCAATATGTCTAGTGTTGGGTTTATTTGAGGCTATATAAAGAACTTTAGCTGACGAAATTATTTATTTTCATCGGCTAAACTCTTTGGTTGACCGCCAAAAAATTTTGGTTGAAAATTTTGAAAATTTTTCGACTTTAGCCGACAACTTTTCATATATTTTCGTCGGCTAAAGTCCTTTGAAAATTTTGGTTGCCCGCCAAAAAATTTTGGTTGAAAATTTCGAAAATTTTTCGACTTTAGCCGACGAATTTTCATATATTTTCGTCGGCTAAAGTCCTTTGAAAATTTCGTCGGCTAAACCTTTGAAATTCGTCGGCTAAAAGTATTTTTATACATTTGGCATGTTGTGATTGCATTGACCGCAACTATCGGCACCGAATATTTACCGGAATAGTGTGATTTTTCAACCGTGGATGTATTTCAACATTCTCGTCATATCTTATTTCATGACTTTTTAGAGTTTGAAGGTTTTACGTATAGTTTGTTTTTGAAACGGAACATTTACATAACACTTGGTAAACAAGTTATACAACATTAGTATGCATGTTGTGATTGTGATGATCAAACTTGAGAAACAGAATTCCGACCGTCAGATCTGACCATCATGATAAAATACATGTATGGGAAAAAATTCAACTTGATCCGAAAAGAATAAGGGCTCGATCCGGACGGTCAATCTCGTAAGTCAAACCCTTAAACGCACGGAAAAGGTCGTTCGACCGTCTAAATTATGTATTTTGGCCGGACCTCCAACTGAAAATAGTTTTAAACCGATGACACGCAACAAGTCGTATAAAAATTTTACGCAAAATAACCACCGAATATAGGGCTATAGTAGGTAATAGAGAAATTTTAGGGTTTAGCCGACGAATACCCTAATGTATTCGTCGGCTATAGTATGTAATTAAAAAATTAAAAAATAACTATAGCCGACGAAATATTAGGTTATTCGTCGGCAAAAACCATCTTAGCCGACGACTGTTCATATATTTTCGTCGGCTAAAGTCCTTTGAAAATTTTCCTCCAACTTTGGTTTACCGCCTAAAAAATTTTGAAATTTTTTGACCTTAGCCGACGACTTTTCATATATTTTCGTCGGCTAAAGTCTATAAATTCACGAAAACACTCATATCTCCCCCTATGTTACGTAGTTTGGTCAAATCTTCCACACGAAAAACTCTCACGTAGATGAGAAGCAACCACCTATATAAAAATTTTAAAACATTTACCTTTCGACGATAGGGCTCCCCTTAAGAAATAATAACGGTAAATAGGGTTGACCGCAGTTTTAAATGAAAAAGACCAAACCCTAAAAACAGAAAATTACATAAAAAGCCTCAGATCGCTAGATCCGACGGTCGGATAGGGCCCGAATTTCAGCAATTTCTGACGGACGGATCAAAAGTTACACCCCTTTTTGCGTAGGACCATATTGCATCAAAAATTGTAAATATAAGACACTTTAGCCGACGAAATTATATTTTTCGTCGGCTAAACTTTTAAAAATTTCGTCGGCTAAAGTTTTGAAAATTTCGTCGGCTAAAGTTTTGAAAATTTCGTCGGCTAAACTTTTGAAAATTTCGTCGGCTAAAGTTCACAGACTATAGCCGACGAAAAAAATTATTTAGCCGACGAAATAAAAATTTCGTCGGCTAAAGTTGATCATAGCCGACGAATATTTTTAATTAGCCGACGAAGGAAAATTTCGTCGAAAAAAAAATTCGTCGGCCTGGTTTTTTTTTTCGTCGGCTAAAACCTTTCTTCTGGTAGTGATAGTAATTGGGGGCTTAGACCTTGCTCTCAAAACTCAACCATTGAAGCTCTCACAAGCATTGTTAATAAGCATGTCACAGTCATAACCAGCTGAGAAAAGGGTAAATCAGTCGAGAATTCAAAGTATAAGGGTATACCAGTTCAAAAAAAAAGTGAGGGACAAAACTGATTTTAGGTGTAAACTACAGGGTGTCACAAGCATTTACTCCTTGAATTTTTATGAATTGACACTTGTGTGAAAATTTTACTTAATTATGTTAATAAGACAACATTTATGTGTTGACTGAAACTGGAATTTAGTAATTTCTGACTTTGGAGGTAAACCCTAGCCTTTTAACTTAGGTGGATTCCCTCCAAACCATTTGATTTTGCAGGCAAATTTTTTTGTTAATAAGACAACATTTATGTGTTGGCTGATATTGGAATAGTATAATTTCTAACTTTGGAGGTAAACGAAACCCTAGCTTTAATTTTTACTTAGGTGGATTCCCTCCAAATCATTTCATTTTGCAGACAATTTTTTTGTTAATAGGACAACATTTATGTGTCGTCTTATAGTTACTTTTTAGTTTTTGAAATACCTTAATTTGGAGGGAATACCCTCAACAATTGAGTTTGGTTCCCCCCAACATTTGATTTTGTAGCTAAACATATATGTTAGTGTGTTAGGGCAACATCTATGTGTAAGAAAAAGAGGCGCAATTCTTACAAAAAAAAAAAAAAGGCGCACTCTTTGAAAAAAATTGGCCTTATTTTCAATTTTGGTTGTTACCCTGAGTATAGAAGTGAAAAACCTTAATCTCTATCCCTCATTTTGTAGAAGAGAGAGGATCTGAAACTGAGCTGCCCAGCTGCCCTCCTTCGAGCGGCCACCGGCCGAACGAAGACAACAGCCAAATCCCCTCTCTTCCTTTTCCTACCTTCCATTTGGTAGATCGGAATCTAAACCCTAAAATCTCTAATACCAATTCCTCCACCCATTCCAGCTGATTCTCCTCCACGCTTCACACTACCTCACCCCAATCCACACCCGATTCTTCACCTCCGTCGTTGGAGCCTCCCTCCCTCCCTCTCTTTTCTCACTCTCCTCCTCTCTCCCTCCATCGCTGCCACTCCATCCGTGCCTTCGACGACTCGTCGTCCTCTGCCACCGAATCGATCAAAAAGGGCACCGTTTCGGCTTAAACCGACCCCTTTGAGAATGCCAAGGCAACAACGGATAAGGACTATCCGAGAGGCGAGTTTCAGTTTCGGGAGGCGAGCGCGTGGAGGAGCTTCGTTGTCAAGCTCCGGATGCTCTTTGCTTATCCTTGGGAGTGGGTCAAGAAGAGAAGCGTCTTGACCATGAAATTACGGCGACTCAGTCTACGTTCACTGTGTAGATTCACAGAGCTTCGTCTTCAAGGTTTTCTCTTATCGCTAATTTGTTGATTAGCTCATGTAATCTGCTGCTAATCTGTTTGGTAATTGAATTTTTGTAATGATAAATCTGAGTTTTTCTATGTTAGGATGAGAAGGAAGAAGAATTTACTTTTGGATTTGATAAGGTGTTTTACGAAAACTCGGAGCAAGGTCACGTCTATGAATTTCTATGGTTTTAATTGTCATGAGTTTGATGCTTTTGTCACATAATACTAGCTCCTCCAGAAGCTACCCGCTGCTATAGATGATAAATTTTGACTCAGTTAATTCTTTCAATAAGTTTTTGAGATTACTTTTGCAGGTGGAGGAGATTGATGACATAGATGGCACTTCTAGTGATCCATTTGTTGCAGCTGCTGTTGCAAATGAAAGACAACTGAATCTCTCTGAAGAACAAAAAGGAAATTATAGGAAGGTAACTGAGTCTACTTAATAATTCATGTTGTAATGTTAATAATATCCTTCCTTACTTTAGTCTGCCTTTTAACAAAAAAAAAAAAAGAGAACATATTTCTTTTAGATATATACAAATAAATGTGTGTATACCACCCTTCCTCTGAGGGATAACTTGGGTCCATCATGCACCTGTTGAATTTTATACCGAATACTAGTACACTATACATTTTTCTTCATCATACCACAAACATTCTAGTTATACCTGTGGAATTATACCTAGAGTTTACTATGTAATTTTCCTTTAAAGGTTAAGGAAGAAGATGACGTGAACATTGATGGGAAGCTTCAAGTTCATTTGAAACGGAGGAGACATCAAAAGAGATCTAAACAGGTATACTTCACCTGTGTAAAACTCATTGCTTCGGGTATTTTGACTTGCAGTTTACATTTCTCTCTCTCTCTCTCTCTCTCTCTCTCTCTCTCTCCTTTTTAAGAGAGTCCATCTTTTTTTATCAAGATCCTCTATAACACTGTACTTTGTACAAGCATACACATGTAGTTTTATATTTTAATATGTAGCCAGAAAATACTTGCCCCGGTGATTGAGTCATGGACATTTCCTGCTTTTTGGCATACACTTGATATGCAGTAATGCTAATTATTATGTTGTGGTTGAATCAGGATGTCAGTAGGAAAATTGATGAATATGATGTTAATATTTGTAACAAAGATAATGAGGTTGAAGACCATACTTTGAAGTCTGCCATGCTTGAAGGTTTGGAAATTTCTAATGGTATTGACAATCAAAGGATCATGAGTAATGGTGCTCCGTTGTCTCCTGATTCCACTGAAGCCAGAAGGTCCAAACGGCCGAATGAGAGCGACGAACTGAACTTTGATAATAAGAGGAGTCAAACTATAATTTTAGACAGTGATGATGAAGCTTCAATGGAAGATACTTTCGACCGCACCATGATTAACTCTGAGGATCCTTCCTACATCAAAGAAAATATCTGCGTTTCTGGAGATGATGTCTCACATCACATAGTCTGAATAAGAAGCTCCAATGCACAGCTTGTAATAAACTTTCTGCTGATATAAGCTCACATTCACTTATGAGAGTGATTATATGAAGGTATTGCAAGCGCTTATTGGAAGAAAAGATGCATTTGAAGGTATTGCCATCAGTAACATATTTGCTTGCTTTGAACTATATTTGAACAGTTAGTGTAATTTTATGTGTTAATCCTGGTGATAGAATGCATGAAACCTAATAACTGATCTTCTTTTTGACTAAGACCGCATATCTTATATTAGCTCTCTTTCTCTGTACATATATACACATATGTTCATGTACTTGTACATACATATATATATATATACAGTCCTCTTCCAGAGAGGGATCCCTCTTTGAAATTAAAGTGAGGGACTCCTTATTTCGCTCACTTTCAAGTCGTATTTCCACATCTCAACCGTACAATGTCTAAAACACAGTGTGTAGATCATTCCTGCAAAGTTTCATCAAATTTGAAGATCATTTGGGTACCGAATTAGATTAAATAAATCAACAGAACAAAAGTTGTCCAAACAGAACCGTTCGTGTAAATTACGATTACGGAAGCTCAAATGATCTTCAAATTTGATGAAACTTTGCAGGAATGATCTACACACTGTGTTTTAGACATTGTACGGTTGAGATGTGGAAATACGACTTGAAAGTGAGCGAAATAAGGAGTCCCTCACTTTAATTTCAAAGAGGGATCCCTCTCTGGAAGGGGACTGTATATATATATATATATATATATATATATATATATATATATATATATATATATAGAAACGTTCCAATGGTGTGTGAAAAGAGCTCACGATCAATTTGTATATATATCTATTTGTATGCCTGCATGGTGTGTGAAAAGAGTTGAATTCACTTATATTGCCTCTGAATCTCTAGCTTTCTTTCACAAGTGCATAAGCAATTATTGGGGTTCAATCTCACTTTCTTGGTTATCTTACTTGATCTTCAAGTATGTTCCTGCCTTTCATTTCCAAGTGCATGCATGTTGAATTAGAGTCTTTGTTATACAGATTATTTTGTCGTACCTACTGAGCTTGTGAAGCTCATTCCCTATATTCTTCTTGTTGTTTTCACGTAGTCCATAAAAGGACAAGTTAATGATACTCTGGAGTACTTGAGTTGAAGTTATGGTATTATTATGTGATGGTGTTGGTTGTGCTTCACTTGTGTCCAAGTGCTTGTGTTCTCTTGGACTGCATTGCGTTGTTGCATTTGAATTGAGTATGTTGTTGATGTTACCTTGTTTTAAAGGATTAGAATTTCTATGTAGCTTTAAGGTCGCAATCTGGTAAATGTTTGGTACCAATATGATGGATAGTTTTGAAATGTAAGTATTGTATTGAACAAACTGTAAAGATGTATCTAAACCATTTCTTATCAGATTTTAATGTCTCTATTGTCTTTATTAAGTTAAGATACCAGAAATGTGTGATCATAAAGCAACAACCGGCAACACAAACATAACAATATATATTGTCTTTACTAAGTTAAGATACTAGAAATGTGAGGCCATAAAGAACAACCGGCAACGTAAGTGAAGAGTTTAAATCAAAAGAAGACATCACTTATATGTAGCTTAATCTCATTCATACTATAGACAAATGTCGCCTGAAAATGTCGAAAGCCTAAAAGATATCATGTAGTGGAAGCTTAAAGCATATCAGACGACAAATACCTATTGTCTTAAAGAGACCAAATGAAAAAAGAAAAAATATACGTTGCCTGAAGATCATTCACCCAATATATGTGTCGTCGTACTACGTCTAGACCAAAAACAACATCAATAGTATGTCGTGTGGGTTCATCCAACAATACATAAATGTAGCGTGGAAAAGTTAAAATTCTAATTCACCAAGTATATGTTGCCTGTAAGATTTTCACATGTTGTTTAAATGTCGTCTTTAAATGAATTAACCAACATCTACATGTTGATGTAAGGCGTATTTCTCTCTCACTCGCAGTTATAAGGCGACACAAAGAGCTGTGTCGTCTCATGGTAAAAAAAAGATACGTCGCCTTCTAGTATGTCGTTGTTTAAACTATCAGGCGACATATATACCATGTCGCCTTATCTCAATTCATGCAACACAAAATGAAAAAAGTCTTCTGTCGCCTTATAGGCGACACAACATTTGTGTCGTCGGAGAACCTCATCAACGACATGCTAGAAGACGACACTTACGATTTTTATCAGGCGACACTACAGTTGTGTCGCCTGATGCAAGAAATGGCATAGTGCTATTTCTTGTAACTTGTAATATCCCTTCATTTCATATTGTAACAACTATGTTGTTGCTCGTGTTAGGGTGCTCGATATTACCTCGCTTGTGCGCGTGCTGCAATAAAATACATCATTCTGGCTATCTTTGGTCCGTATGGTTAATATCCTGGAAAAATACAAGGTATTCAGTAGTGCAGTCAGTTTTTCATTGCACATTGCATTGCTTCGATTTTCTCGTTCATATATGTGTTATTGCATTGAATAAAAGACACCGTCTTAACTTAGTAGAGCCTATTACAGTCTTAGCATTTTGTATTGTCTACTCTTGGTATTGCTGAGATGTAAAGCACATAAAGCTTGGTTTATTTGTGAAGTTATTGAAATATTTCCCCACAGCTTCTGTATTTTGCTCTGTGAAGTCAAGCACATGATACTGTTTCTCGTAGAGATGCTAGAGCCATTCCTTGATTCCGCTGTAGGCAGATGCAAGAATAAAATAGGCATTGGAGACCTATCTTCTGCATATCCAGAAAAGCAGGAATGGAATTGTGCTGTTGCTATTAATGTGATCTATTTAGCATTGCAGAATCCAGCAGTTCTTCCTTCACTGGAATCAGAATGGAGGCGTGGATCAGTTGCGTCTCGGTAATACATGGTTGTATCATTCCAGATCTTTTCTTGTGACTTTCTGAACAGATGTAGACCTTTCCGTAGTGGCCTTGCAAACTTGAAAAATACTTGATTGAGATGGAAGTGAAGGATATCTGTTACATAGATCGATTGTCATGATTCTTAGACTTGTTTGCTTTTCTATATAGTGTTCTTTTCAATTGAAATCCATCTTCCTCAAACGTATATGAATTTTCCCTACAGCTCTTAGGAATGAAAAAAAATCAATGGATATTCCACAACTGGCCTCAGAATTCAATATCCATACCTAAGAGAGACTAGCTGAGTCCGACCGTTCGACGACGAAGACTATATTTTGCTCTTACGACTGCACTATGTCATTTCTTGCATCAGGCAACGTACACCCATCAGGCTAAAAAAAAAGAAGTTAAGTATGGTTCGGGGTTTTGGGGCGACACAATTTTTTTGTTGTTGGTGGAATATGCACTTAGACAATATTTATTTTCTTTAAAAAAAAAGTATGTGTTTGGGACAATACATATATGTTGGTGAAGAAAGAGGTATGTTTTTAGTCTCAGTTGTCAAAATGAAAGTTATATTCGGACAACACTTATATGTCGTTTAGCTATGAAGGTTATATTTTCTCAACTTTTGGAGGAATTTCCAAATTGACCAATACTTGTGTGAAAATTTTACTCATGTTATCCGACAACATTTATGTGTTATCTGATATTGAATTTTATTGAATTGACAACTTATGTGAAAATTTTACTTAATTATGTTAATAAGACAATATTTATGTGTTGGTTGATATTGAATTTTATTAAATTAACAACTTATGTGAAAATTTTAATTAATCGACTCCCGCTCAATTTTTCCCCCAAAACTTAAACTTCCCACACTTTTTTTAGTGAAAGAAAATTAATAAAGATCCGTATAAAAGGGAAGAGACGGATTGATTTTGGTCAAAACCCAAACTCACACGAGCCCAGACCACTGTCTCTCCCTCTCCGCCTGCCTCCGCCATCTCCGGCGTGGCATAGCCAATCATGCCTCAAGACCACCACCAAAATGTTCGTCTTCCTCTTCTTCACTTTTCCCTACCCACCAATTCGACTTAGAACCATAGACTTTGCAAATTGAAGTCCAAACCCTAACCCCCAAATCCGATTTCTGGCCGAATCTATTTCTCTCCGTCGAGCCGTGCTTCGGAAGGTAAACCCTATCACTTCCCTCTCATTTTCACTCTTCCTTGAGCTTCAATTTCCATATTAGAGCCCTAATCCTATTTGCAGTATTCACATGTTTGGTTCTTTTTCCTATTTTGTTTCTGGGTGAGTGAATTTACTTCCAAGTATTATAATTCAAAGTTTGCTGATGTTGGATAAGGCATCAAAATATGAAACCCAGTTGTTTTAAAAGTTAGTGTCTTTATTTTGTTTCCGAGAAAATGTGGGCAAGCTAGAAAATGATTACAAGTCTTATGATTAAGCTAGATAAACTAATGCTGATCATATTAATGATTATTTGAGATGGGCAATTCTCTATTGTCTTCCTAGACTTTAAGAGCAAGCAAACAGACCCATCTTCTTGTATGCATGGTCTGAAATATACAAAACTGAATTTGTGTTAAAGCATTACACATGAATGAAACTGCAGACTTTATTGATTTATTTTTGATTATGTGCTTGCTCACATAATTGTAGATTTTGGTTTTTCGGATTGATGCAGGACTTGTCCATATGCTCAAGCGAGTTTTGCTAAACAATGCTCAACAGGTAATTCTCTTTCAAGTACCGTGATCATTTAAGATTCAAGTATGCAGTGCATTAATGAACTTTGGAAACAAGCTCATATGTGTACTAAATAATGTCTCTATAGAAATTTATGGTGTTATGAATTATACAGATTGAGGTATTAATATTTTGGTTGTTGTGCTCATTGCAGTTAATTTTCCTGGGCATGACTATCAATTTGTTGTGATCATTGCAGTTAATATTTAGGTAAGGTAATGGTGTTTTGGTAAGTTCTAGATTTGCTATTCCAAAGGCTTGTTAGTGGATTCAGTCATGATTCCTGTATCTACTTTCTTTACTTCTCTATTTTCTTTAGTTTGGGGAATTCTAGGTTGCATGTCTATATGTAAACACATGAAGTTGTAGGTGCATAAGTACGTGAATTGTTTATGAGAATACATGCTTGTTAGGTTTCTTTTCAAGTTTTTGATGCAAGACTATACCTTATGATCTTATATACTTAACACACTATTGATCAGTTGCCCATTTAATTTGAGTCCTACAAACTTTTATATAGTTTGAGTTATACATCTTCTGTAATCTGATAATTTTTTTTCTTCAGAATCTTTAGCTGACTATCACATACTTGTCACCTAAAGAAGTAGAACGTGTCCATAATGCTCTTAATGTTATATATATGACTTGATATTTTAGTGTGTACATGTCTTGCAGAGCCTTTAATATCAATTGGCAATTGCACGTAATTGTAGTTTAAAGATATGTATTACGTGGTATTCAATCTTAACTTTCCTATGAGACTATGATCAAAAGCTTTACTGCTTTCATTATATATGTATTACCTAGTCCAAACTTTTATGATAATTTTGTCTTGATCATATCTAATTATAATGCAGGCAGTTGTAATAAAAATTCATTGAATCTTCTTGATGTTGTAAATATGCTTGCCATCAATGAAATCCTTTACAGTTCCACTCTTAATTTCTTCTTTTGCTTCACTTACCCAGCTGTACTCACACCATGTCTATCAAGAGATTGCTTCAAGATCTATTGTCTGAGAATCTCAGAATTTACCCATCTAGATAAAACTTGAAGCTTCTTGTAAGTTGAGATCTATGATCTCCCTGTACTCTTTAATTTTTCTTTGGTTGAGCTATTCTCAAATAGTTGGGAGTTTGATTCGTATTCTAAATCCCATTGTCAGGTGGCTGGATTGCTATGATATAGTGGGTGCTTGTGTTTTTGAGTTCTGCTTGACTTCTGTTGATTGCTTGGCTGCTGATACCTAAAGATTGAGGTAGGGAAAACATAATTTTCTTTATAGCTTTGATTTTAATCTAGTATCTATGTTTGGATGTGATTGTGTTGGAATGTTTTCTGTGAGTTTGATCTTGACTGTAATTTGGCGACCTTTGTTCGCTTGTCAAACTGGAATCTTATTGAGTTCTCATCCATATGATGCTTCTTCAGAACTTTAATCCCTTTCACTTATGATGATATGAATGTAGAATTATCAACTTGTTCATTGTAAAAAAAATATATCATTTGTTTTGAATGCTTTAATCTTGATATAAACTAGCCTTTGAGTACCTTACTGAAATCATGAAGTGTGCACATTGATTATACCTTGTCCTTTCAGTTTGTTTAAATCCCTTCTTCTCAAGTAAAGTTGCAGTCATGATTCCTTCAAAGTTGGTACATTAACGATAGTGTTTTACTCAAAGTCTGGTCTATATCTACCTTGATCTGTAGTAGGACTTTGTAATTTCTGAGAAAGCTTTACATGGCTGTATTTGAATCTATTCCTGATCTATGTCTAGCTAGGTTTGTTTGCAGTGTATTGGTACACTGGTGAGGTGCATGTTGGACATTACTACGCCTTTAGCTGGCCGACACTTTCTGATTAGTGGTACGCATTTGGTCTCCTGATCAGTGGTTAGCCATTGCTATTGCCCTTTCGTTGTGACTGATATTTTTGTAATGTAGCCTTCTTCATTTTGACACTTTTGTAATGCAGCCTTCTTAACTTTGGCATTTCTTACACTTTGCCTTTGGGTTTTTACCCTTTTTGACTACTACTAGATAAGAAAAATTCCACCTACACATATTATCTTAATAACGTAACATTTTTTGTGTGTAATGCCTTATTTGATTATAATCAAACACATATATAAATGTTCCGCTTTACAGGTTAATAACAATATGACAATGCCTTGATATTTATAGAATAATGTGTCTTTACTTTGTTGGCATTGCAAGGGAAGACAAACTGGTTGAAACAGAACATTTCTTTGTCTGCATAAGGAAAACAAGCTCACTGTAGGTAGCTAGACACATACAATACAATTCTGCAAAATATACAGAGTTATATAAATTATATTGATTGATGTATTGTCTATTGGGTACAAAGTAATGTTGTTTTTTCATTGTGATGCTTAACATTTCCTGCCAATAAGATATTTGATTTTCTGCATTTGATCAGACAATCATTCAGTGTAATTTTTTTTACTAAGTTAAAATATAAGAAATGTGTGGTCATAAAGCAACAACCGACAACACAAACATATCAATATTTATTGTCTTTACTAAGTTAAGATACCAAAAATGTGAGGCCATAAAGAACAACCGGCAACGTAAGTGGAGAGTTTAAATCAAAAGAAGGCATCACTTATCTGTAGTTCAAGCTCATTCATACGATTGACAAATGTCGCCTGAAAATATGAAAAGCCTAAAAGATATCACGTAGTGAAAGCTTAAAGTATATCAGACGACATATATCTATTGTCTTAAAGAGACCAAAGGAAAAAAGAAAAAATATACATTGCCTGAAGATCATTCACCCAATGCATATGTGTCGTCGTACTACGTCTAGACCAGAAACAACATCAATAGTATGTCGTGTGGGTTCATCAGGCAATACATAAATGTAGCGTGGAAAAGTTTAAATTCTAATTCACCAAGTATGTCGCCTGTAACATTTTTACATGATGTTTAAATATCGTCTTTAAATGAATTAACCTACACATATATATTTCTCTCTCACTCGCAGTTATAAGGCGACAAAAAGAGTTGTGTCGCCTCACGGCAAAAAAAAGATACGTCGCCTTCTAGCATGTTGTTGTTTAAACTACTAGGCAACATGTATACCGTGTCGCCTTATCTTAATTCAGGCGACAGAAAATGAAAAAAGTCTTTTGTTGCCTGAGGTTCTTATAGGCGACACAACATTTGTGTCGTCGGAGAACCTCATCAACGACATGCTAGAAGGCGACACTTACGATTTTTATCAGGCGACACTACAATTGTGTTGCCTGATACAAAAAATGGCATAGTGCTGCTTTATCCAGAGGTGGTTTTGAGCATTTCTTAGGTGTGCACACACGAGTAACATGTATCTTGATCACTTCTTATTAAGCTAGCATACGTACTTTAGAGTATCATTGAGCGACAAGGTGTCCTATTTGCACACTGTATTACAGATCGAAATACAGGGTGCAAACATCAGATCAAAATTCAAGCATATCTACGGTTTATAATATAATGTTGATATGTAATCATGTATACGGCTTTCTAGACTTGATGCAACTCCCCCTGTGCTGTCTTGGACCTTGAAACTCAAGCTCCCGATCAAAAGATTCCCAAATCCAAATTTGCAAACAATTCTATCTCACTTTCACAATCAGTCTTAATATAATTTCTTAGACAAATCTAAAAAAATCCGTTTGGTGGAAATAATTAATTGTTTGTTCGTATGACAACAATATAAATCTCAAGCGGAAAGAGACTACGTGGTTACAATATGCAGACCATGATATATATTTGCTCTTGCTTATTCGTACAAATCGATTATCATATATCAATTGGTTTATCATCCAAAGAAAGTGATAAGCAACTTTATAGCTAGACAAAAAAAGAGTCGTGTGTAAATTGAGTATATAGGAGCACTTGCTTTTCAAGTCCGCTTATTTTGAATTTGAATATGAGTTCCAACCATTTGTCCATTTCTTTCCAATTTCTTTCCACAGCTGGATCGATAAGACTGCTCCCATTTGAAAATACTGGAATGAAAATGACTCGTATATGCATGTTGATCTCGACCTTGGTATTATTCAAACTTTTGATTAGGGTTCAAGCATGACAGAAGCACTTCCACTTGAAATACATCACATATAAAAACTAGGAACGTACCTAACTACTCTTGGATCATTCCCTGTTAATTTCATATGCAACGATTCTTCTGGTTATATGTTATTAGCATCTGCCTTGCTCCAAACACAACTAAGCAAGTAGAGCTTATAATAACTAATATTGGGAGCTCAATTGTGGTTGCTTGACGTATAAGTTTAAAGGACCTCGCTGATAAAAACTTGGATAAATAGCTCATAAAAATAAGGCCTATCTTTTGGAGACAAAACCCATGAAATGTTTGGCTGATCGAAGAAATGTCGACGGCGTGAGACGTACTAAGAAATATAGTGTCGATCGAAAGCAACAACTCCCAAAACGTAAGATGAAATTGGCCTACCAAACTTTGATAACCAGGTAGCAATATATGTCTAGCTGAAGTTTACACATCGTATACGCATATATAGAGCCAATTTGAAGCTTAATGACACTTATATTGTTTTCATATATTAAAATGAAAACGGAATCATTTTCATCTATATTACTGGCAATTGGCTGTTGCATATATGTATATTCTCAAACCTTTCCCTTTGGAATGACAATGCTATGCCCTAAACCCATACGGTTCTAAATATCTGATATTTTTCTATCTTTTTCATTTGTAGACTCAGGAATAATTAACTGCAATATATTTATACTATACCTAGTGGCAAGATGAACCTGAATGTCGTCAAATTTATCTTCCGGCGGCAACATAGCTAGAGAATGGATTTAGAATTGCATATTAGGATGTGTAAGCGTGTTACATATCTATTGATCTTTCCTAGGGATGTCACAGCTATATCAAAGCAAATAGAGTTGTCATTAGACAATATTTTTTGCTAGTTGGTGTTTGCTTGAGTACATAAGTATTGTAGAGGTTTCTAATATTATTTTGGGTCTTTGTAATCAAGGGTTAAGACTTAATGTCCACCTTTAGTATTCAGCAGTTTCATTAATTGAGACTTAAGGTAGCCGCACCGGCCTTTTATTTAAAAATAAATAAATAAAATAAAGAAGGTCTGAAGTAAATTAGGGTTTGGACAAACTAGCACTAATACTTGAGAATGTGTCCAAATGCTTTGAACTAAATAAGACAATTAGCTAGCTAGTGCAAGAAGGTTGGCTGGCTCCTCTTCAGAAATTTCTAACAGACAAGACAAGGCTAGCTTTATCTAGTTGTTAGGCTGATAGCTACCCTCCACTTATAAGCTCTAATATGTATCTCCACTCTACCTGCCACTACCAAAGAGCAGTACTAGTCTTCATTAGGCAATATTTAGCATAAATTTTCTTTTCTTTACACCTAAGAAATTTAATTTTTCTTCTTCTGGTGTACAATGGAGGCTAGCTAAAGGCCCAGAAAGCACAGCTAAGAGATTGTACATAAACATACATCAAACATTTGTTTATGCATTCAGAAGATTAGTTTATAAATCAACTTGCAAATCGTAACCATATCTATTTGCTAGCTCGTTCATTATAGTCCCTTCCTCCTCATTTGAGTGCTGCATGACCGCTGCTTTTGTGGCCATGCATATTGAAATTCATGAATCTGGCAAACATATTTGTGTTGCAAGCATATGTCTGGTCAATTAGCAACATTAAAGGGTCCATGAAATGACCCTTTCAGTGGTCTTGTTTTTAGTGCTTCATCATCAGCCCTGCTACCACTAAAATTTTGACTCAATTCTGTAAGAAAATTTGCAAATATCTCATTTTTTCAATAAGGTACGGTGGTCTTGAGTTGAGTTCGATATAGATATTAACCAAAAAAGGGAAAAAAAAAAAAAAAAAAAAACACCTTTGTTTAGCTTTCTCGCGTCCAAATTTTTTTAGCTCTCGACGTGTTCTGGGATATTATGACATTCACTACTAATAGTAACAAGGTTGTCAGTTGCTACTACTGAATATATTGTTCTAGAGACCGACCATATATATATAGAGAGGGCTGCGATATCCATCAATATAAAGAAAAGGTAATTTCACTGATCGATGTTAAGTCTAAGTCCCAGAAAGCATGCATCCCAGACAAAGTGGAGAAGCTAGCACTGTGTTTTGTTGGCACTCACAGAAAGAAAAAAACGAACTTTAGTTTCTAAACCGACAAAGAAGTCGTGCAGAAATCAAGTTCAGTAACAACATAGAGAAAAATGGATCGTGGAAACTTCAAAGATGAATCTGTTTCAAACATGTCTATGTCAAGACAGATCAGCAGCCTAATGGATTCACAGCTTGCGGTATATGACTGTATCCAACAAATTCACGTTTCTTTTCTCAAAATATATAATGTTTGATTATAGCTAGCTTCTTCCTACACATTTCCCTTATCACCTCGCACCTAATTACTTGCTCGTTTTTCCTGTGAAATATATGAGCTTGCGTTTTATTTTCATCTTTCTTACACGTATGCTCACTGCACAGTACATGCAACAATCGCAGCCGTTGTTCAAATTTGGCCACCCTCTATATATACCTCGACCACCATCGCTCTACTCTTACTTCCCTCAACTCAAAGCAAACACTCATCTAGGCTAGCTAGTTTTCCATTCCTCTCCAGTACTTGAATCACAATACCAACTTTTCTTAAGCTGGAGCTAGCTAGTTCTTCTGAGGTCGATACGTACCTTCATCGATACATTCGATAAGCTATAAAGAATTATCGATAGCAATGGGCAGCTTAAACAGTTTCCAGGACCAGCAGGTTTGTGATAAACTTTTTCTTTACTACTGTACCTGTATGATTTACTCATTGTCATGCTAGCTAGGGTTTATGTTGAAAGTGTTTCATTTTTATTAACTGCTATACTACCGGTGTGTACTAGGGAAATGCTTCTAGCTAGCTAGTCGTCAATTGCTAGAAGCACTTATCCATATGTATAAACTTCAATCAATAATAATGATTTCAGGGCTATGTTGAAGAAGAAAATAACCAAAAAAAGATGACAGAAACTTGTACAATGGATGGAGCCGTTGATTGGAATGGCCGCCCTGCTATCAGAGGGAGAACTGGTTCTTGGGTTGCTGCAGTTCTCATATTAGGTAAGTAATTAATTTACACAAGCTAAATAAGCTAGCTCCATGCACACACACACACAAACTATGAAACTAATTGATTACAAATTTATCTTTCAAAAAAAAAAATATTAATTACGAATTTATCTATTTAATCTCGACATGTTTTATGTCAATGTGTCTCAATTGTCAAAAGTTGAAATTGTAGCTAGTTTGGATTCTTTTCTCGATCATTAATTTACTTTTTAATTTTTATTTTATAATTCCATTTTAATCTCACATTTTTCACAAAATAAACAAGATCAGTCACATACTTACATATAAATTATTCTTCGTAAAACTTGTTGATATATAATCTATAATTATATTCTAAACCATGATATTATTGTATCGTTATATATATATATATATATATATATATATATATATATATATATGTTCATATAATTTTCTTTGTGTGGTCAAACCTATGTTTCATAATTGGTTAAACTTATATGATTTTTCTCGATGATTAGTGAATCAAGGGTTGGCAACATTGGCATTCTTTGGAGTAGGAGTGAACTTGGTATTGTTCTTGACAAGGGTATTGGGACAAGACAACGCTGAGGCTGCAAACAATGTCAGCAAATGGACCGGAACAGTTTACATTTTCTCTCTTCTTGGGGCTTTCCTTAGTGACTCTTACTGGGGGAGATACAAAACTTGTGCTATCTTTCAAGTCATTTTTGTCATTGTAAGTTTCTTATTCCCAATCAAAATCCTACTAATTAAATTATTGTACGATACCATATACGACATAAGCAAATATACGGTTCGTCATTTGGTATAACTTAGGTTTGTTCTTTTCCTTTTGGCCTTAGTTTTGTAACAAAATTATCAGTTAGTGTTACACAATATTTCTAACCAGTTTTATGTAACTAATTTTATTTTTTACAGGGCTTGACATTATTGTCACTAACAACCTACCTATTCCTGCTCGAGCCCAAGGGTTGTGGTGATGAGAAATCTCCATGTGGAGAGCATTCGAATTTTGAATTCGCATTGTTTTACCTCTCCATATATCTCATTGCACTAGGGAACGGAGGTTACCAACCTACAATAGCTACATTCGGAGCAGATCAGTTTGATGAGGACGACCCCGAAGAAGGCCACTCCAAGATTGCCTTCTTCAGCTACTTCTACTTGGCTTTGAATCTTGGCTCCCTCTTTTCAAACACAATATTAGGGTATTTTGAGGATAAAGGAATATGGACTGTAGGGTTTTGGGCATCTACAGGCTCTGCGGCCATGGCTTTGATTTTGTTTCTTTGCGGAACTCCGAGGTATAGGCATTTTAAGCCTCAAGGCAATCCTCTTTCTAGGTTCTGTCACGTATTGGTTGCTGCTATAAGAAAATGGAAGGTCAAGATCACGTCAGATGGAGATGATTTGTATGAGGAACATTTGAAACAATGCCCTGAAAATCAGAGTAGGAAAATACTTCACACCCGAGGATTCAAGTGAGCTCACATTCTTTTAAGTCGTTATTCAATCGAGATTTAAAATTAGTAATCATCATAGTACTTAATTAATCTCGATCTATTTCTAAACAAGATTCATGCATGTTATTCAACAGGTTCTTGGATAGAGCAGCAATCATCACATCAGAGGAGTCGAACCACGTAGACAAATGTGCCCAAAATCCATGGCGGCTTTGCACAGTGACACAAGTAGAAGAAGTTAAATGCGTATTGAGATTACTTCCAATTTGGCTATGTACAATTCTCTACTCGGTAGTTTTCACACAAATGGCCTCCCTCTTTGTAGAACAAGGTGCTGTAATGAAAACCACCTTGTCCAACTTCCACATTCCCCCAGCCAGCATGTCAAGTTTCGATATCCTCAGCGTCGCATTGTTCATCTTCATTTACCGGAGAGTTCTTGACCCACTTGTTGCTAAGCTACGCAAAAGGGGACTCACCGAGCTTCAAAGAATGGGGATTGGTCTTGTCATTGCCATCATGGCTATGATCTCAGCTGGAGTTGTGGAGTGTTTTAGGTTAAAATATGCAAGAACAGATTGCGCCTCTACCGACTGTGAGAGTCCGAGTTCGTTGAGCATATTTTGGCAAGTTCCTCAATACATGCTCGTCGGAGCTTCCGAAGTGTTCATGTATGTGGGTCAGCTAGAATTCTTCAACAGTCAAGCACCTGATGGGTTGAAGAGCTTTGGTAGTGCTCTTTGCATGACTTCAATATCACTGGGGAACTATGTGAGTAGTTTGCTGGTTACGATAGTGATGAGGTTTTCTAGTAGAGATGATATGAGTGGATGGATCCCTGGAAACCTTAACAGAGGTCATCTGGACAGGTTTTACTTTCTCTTAGCAGCTTTGACTACAGCTGATCTCATGGTCTATATAGTTTGTGCCAAATGGTACAAGTATATCAAGTTTGAAGCAAAGGGAGGAGATGATCAAAATGAATGTATTAGGCAAGCTGAACTTGGAGTCTGATCATTTTCTGAAACATTTTCAACATATCTCGGCAGATTCTTCCTTTTATTAGAGCATATGAAATGTTAATGCACAACTTGTGGGTGGGACTCTAGAATTTCTACTTGAAAATAAGATCGAGACGAATGGCTCTAGACTGAATGATATTGGACCATTTGTTTCGGTAGAGAAAACATTGCTTGCGGTGAAACTAGAGAAATGTTTTTTTTCATTTCTCCAAGCTGAGCGAAATGTGTTGTACAAACTATGTCTTCCATTCAAGAATAAATTACATTTTTTTCTGTTTTTACATTTTATGATATTACACTTCAAAGTGGTTGCCTTTATTTTTTATTTTTTTCCTTTCCTCTCAAACTTTTACATCATAATATATCAATGATCCTTAATCTATATTTAGTGTATAATGAACCCTAGTAGAGCGCGGCTCCATTAGGGGTGGGAGATTTCTGCCGTTGGCCGAGTTTCTCTAAATTTTTCCAATTTCGATTCCATCTTCAGGGTCAGTTATGATCGTGGTGGGTGATCAATCGAATGTTGACCAAGATTGTCATTGACATTCCAAAGCCCCTCACAAATGAGTTAAGTGTATGTAACTAGTAATTAGATCATCCACAACAAGAGTCACATGTCTGGGTAACTTTGATTTTTTTGACACAAGGGAGAAGCAAGATAAAGGTTTGTTGTCTGAAATCATAAGGTTTTACCAAATTATGGCAGCTTTCACAATCAAACCAGTGTACATTCACATATCAGTATGTTATTTATTGATTGGACATTTTAAAATGAGAAGAAAATCAACATCATGGAAATCTAAGATGAAAAAAAAAGGTTTTTTTTGCAGAAATTTAAATAGCAAATACAAAAAAGGTTCAAAATACATAACAAAAGTATTTGACACAAGGGAGAAGCAAGATAAAAGTTTGTTGTCTGAAATCATAAGGTTTTACCAAATTGTGGCAGCTTTCACAATCAATCCATTGTATATTCACATATCAGTATGTTATTTATTGATTGGACACTTTAAAATGAGAAGAAAATCAACATCATGGAAATCTAAGAGGAGAATACAAGGAGAAATTATTAAGATGAAAAAAGAAAAAGTTTTTTTTGCAGAAATTTAAATAGCAAATACAAAAAAGGTTCAAAATATACATAACAAAAGTAGAGGGTTTGCTACTCCTCCTCGTCCCTCCTCATGCACGCCCTACCTCATATGCTTTATTCTTCCTTTTACACTGCCTCACAAGATTCTCAGTCAGCATACAAGCACTGAAAGTGTAAACATATAAACCAATGTGTAGAGCCGAAAGAAACCACAATGACAAGGGCAAAAAGATGATCGCAATGACATATATAATAACTCTGTAGACATCCATAATCCATCTTATCCTTCTCAGCTTGACTTTTCCATTCTTAAAAAGTGGGTGGTTACTACTCCACTGCACAATAACAATCTCAATTAGGCTCATCATGAGGAGAACAATTGCGAGAGCAAGTTCGCTCCATTTCATCTAATGGTTCCCTTTTTCTGCCTTTCTATAAGTGGCTTAACCATGGAGATGTAAACCTCGATACCAATTTTGATCAAGAAGAACAACCACTCCTTGATACTGAGTTTGTTGATCTCAACCAACCTTTTGATGTCCTCAACGGCCTCGGCACTAGCTGCATTCGCACCGGCTATGTAATTGTTCAGCCTCGTTTGAGTTACCTCTAAAACTCTATCCTTCTCAGCCAAATCTCTATCTAGCCGAATCCCCATTCTCTCAACCAACAATTGAATTTCTCGAACGTGAGTTGGACCCACTTCATTTTCCTCGGTTAACACTCTTTAGATCTCAAAATCAACTAGGTTTGCCAGCCGCGTTTTCGCCTCCCCGGAGATGACTCCATGGATGGTGGCGTAGCCTCTGATATGAAAAAAAAAAAAATATTGAAATTTGTTTAGTCTTTGTGGTTTGAAGTCGACATATGTTTAGTCCTTGTGGTTTTATTTTAATTTGAATAGTCTTTAAAGTCACAATTTTTCATCCAAATAGTCTTTATAGTTTTATTTTAATCTGAATAGTCCTTAAAATCATGATTTTTCATCCAGAATCAGTGAGTTGCCATGTGAAATTTTGGTTAATGTATTGTCTCTATTGCCGCTGAAGGAAGCAGCAGGCACTAGGTGTTCTCTCTAGGCGATGGCGTCATGTGTGGGAGTCTACAATGAAACTTAACTTTGATGCTAGTAACTATGTAGCCGGTACTAAGAACTTTGGAGTTTGTTTCTCTGTGCTCATTCGCATCTTTCATAAAAAGATGCCTAGTCCCCATATGGTTCTAGTCCTGTTGTTCGCTTCTAATTGGAAGAGCTGAATGTGTATTTGGCTTGATGATTCTTAATGTTATTTTGGTTTGATGATCCTCATACTTTTGACAAAATCTAATGCAGTCTCTGGTGATGTCAGTCATTTTATATTCGACTCATTACATGTTAATACGAAATGTTGAAAACAGAAAAGTATTTGCTGTGAAAAATTGGTTCGGTTTGTCTGCGGCTTTGGCAAAACAAGATAATAGACTAAATACTCCTCTCTTTTTGGTTGTGACTGAATACACTGACTTGTTTCCCTGTTTTATTGTTACTTTGTTGCAGCTGGTTTACATGACATATTTTAAACCTGGAGAACTCAAAGAAGTTATCGGATGCCATCATCATAAACTTAAGGATGTCCAAATTATAGGATATTGTGGTATTACATGTGCTATTCAACATGTCAATTACCTCATAGAAAATGCTGTTGCACTGAAGAAACTTCTTATCATCCTTGTGCAGCTTCGGCGTTTGCCTCCTAGTGTGGATAGGGAAATTGAACCATCTAAAGTGGAAGAAAATGCCAGAGATCATGCAAAGCAGCACCTTGTACCAAAACTAAATGTATCTTCAACTGTAGAATTTGTATGCCTATAGTAAGTGGGGGTTTAATCTTTTCAGATTTGGCTACGCCTCTTAGGATGGATGGGGGACTTTTAGAGGGGGTAGTGCAGTTGATTTATGGTGACTTGTTCAGCCAGTGAGCATAAAACTATACTTCATTTGGCTTAGTAGTTTGTCTTAGTAGTCAGTAAGATCTATGTGAAAAATAAATGTAATAAACTTTCGTTCAGAAAAAGAGTTATTTTTCAGTTCTCTTATTTCAATGTAGCTCAGAAAGAAACTGACACTAGTTCTTCTCAAAGAGTTAAAAACTTGAAGTTTCTAAGAATCTACCTATGTTGTTACAAAATTCACATATTCAACTCTGTTAAATTTATCAGCTACTAGCATTCGGATTCGACTTGATGGAACATGGAAATAGTTCCATCAACAATCAACTGAAATGATATGTTGATCAAAACCACCCGCTCTCCTATCACTGCCTTTAATATTAATTCCCCACAATCAAAGCCTATTATTCCCATGAACCATTTGTTATTGCTGAAAAAAAAAAGGAAAATCTTGTACCCTACCAAAATAAATTCTCAATGAAGTGAAAACTGCTCTCTATTAGGGTTTAGGGAAATCCCGATGTAGTCGGTTGTGCATAAAACAACCTCTCAAGCCTGTAAACCAGCAGACATTCCACCACAACCGTGGCCGCTTGTCAGGTATCAATAACTACCCTATTAATTACATTTAAACTAGCAGATACTGACTTAACCATCGGAGGAGGAAAGACCGGAAGCACCCAATCATCCTTTTATTTGCAGGACAACGGGAGGACAGACCATTCAACCTATCAGATCCGCCTTCAGCTTCTGCAACCATGTCCAGGATTGTACAGAAACATTTGGCGCCGTCTGTGGGAATTTTTACTAAAAGCGAGCGTGACTCGATGGTTGAGTTAAGCGAGAGTCAAGAACAGGATGAAGGAAGGGAAGATTAAAGAGAACTGATATTCGCTAGGACCCCGGAAGCAGCAAGGGGAAATTCACGAATCATAGGAAGAGCCGTCCGAGAGATGTTGGAGGGCATGAGGGCCTAAATCACTTGGCTGGAGCAGCAGAGAGTCAGGGATCAGGAAGAAGATTTCGGAAGGGAGCGCATATTGGAAAAAGAAAACGCCACGCTAATGAGCGCGCTACCCCGAGGAATAGAACATCGAGAAGCATTAGGTAGGGCGGCCGAGTCAGACCGGGTGGCCACGTCACGACAGGTGGGCACACGGACAGGAATGAGCCGCATGACCGTGCATTTAGGGACGAGCCTGTTCCCGGACAAGATGAGAGATGAGGGACTGCCGCCCTTGCCTGAGCCGATCTCAGAAGTCCAAGCCCGAACGAGAGAAATGGAAGAAACCCTAAGAGCTATCCGAGATAGCGTGGCGAGTTTAGCTGAAAGAGTCTCGGATGCCGAGAGAAGGGGGCACGTAATCCAACTCGTGAAAGTTTCGAAGAAAGGGTGGACCGTTCACGAGAGCGATCACCCAGTCTGTCTGATCGAACACAGCTAAACCGCTGAAACTTAGCTATAATGAGGATTGTGACCCTCATCTTCTCCTGGATAGTTTCAAGTCTCACACGAATGCCAAAGGGTACTTGGATGCGATATGCTGCAATATGTTCCAGGAAACGCTGGCGGGGGAAGCACTTAGTTGTTTCTACGAGCTCCAGTCAAACTCGATTGATTTCTTCCGGCAATTGGCTGATAGGTTTATCAATAGGTTCATCTTGCAAACGGACAAGCAAAACACATCCCAACTGTTCAAAGTTAAGTAAGATAGGGATGAGGAGTTGAAAGCTTGTGTGAACCGAAAGGAGCCACAACCAGAGTCAGGAACTAGTCGATGCCTTAGAGTTGATATAGTACCAATTACTGAAATGATACCGAAAATGGTAGAATTTTTCAAATAATGAATCCATTGGTTAGGTACTTGATACTCTCTTATGAATGAATACATTGCCTTGTTTCAAGAATATTGATGGTGCAAAAACCAAACAGTAGTATACTAGGGAAATTGGAAAATCAGAATACCAACTGTGCTGTTTATGATACACTATAGTACACCAACTACTTTTGACCACACATCAAATTTAGATTGTGCATAGTTTTGAGGGGAAAAAAAAAACACCCAACATCAAACAAACAATGAAGCTGTGCTGTTCCTCAATGAAAAAATTAGTTTTGCTATTAACAAACATGCGCTTGGGTAGGTAGCTCTGCAACAGTAACTGAAGCTGGAGACGAGATGGCGAACATGAATTGATCAATCAATGCCCAAGGTGGAATAGGGTTCAAAGCCACCCTGACAAATACAAAATGAATAAACTCTCAGCGCTTGTTTTCTTTAGGACATGACAAAAGCTGTAAAATTTCCCATCTTCCAAAGTGTAGAGAGAAGGAAGAGAAGAAGAAAAATATAAGATATACACTAAAAATGGAGGTGGCTTCATATAGGTGATTCTATTTCAACAGGATCCATTTCACCAGTTGAATGGAGGATAAGGCTTTATAAAGGCCAACCATATACAATTGAATGAATTAATGAATTGAATTTGTTTGATATATAACAGGGTAGAATGAACTAGTTTCATTCCTAATCATAGGAAGCCAATTTTACTGAAATATGCTACTCACAGAACAGTCATCATGTACACGCCATATGGTCTCTCCCAGAAGATTTGCAACTGACAGGACAGTTAGCTGGGGAAAATAGTTCTGCTCAGATACTGGAATAGTATTTGTTATGATCACCTCTTGGAACAAACCGCTTGGCAGCCTCTCTATAGCAGGAGGACTGTAAAAGGAAAATATCAAATTAAATATTCATCTAGATAATAAGGAAACACATTCACTGTTATAGTCCAAAAAAATTCAGAAAAAGTGATGCTGGCATCCAAATGCAAACTGTTATGGCTACAAAAGAAATAAAGTCATAATAAGATTTTCTTTTTGGGCCAAAGTGTCGTAATAACTCAACAAAGAGGTAATCACCAAAGAAAGGGTTTACCTATAAACTTATTCCTTTCCATGAGATGTCAGTCACCTAAAATTGACTGTATGATAGCAAAAGTACATTTATATCATAGATGCAGTTGGGATAGTTCTATTGATTCTTTTTTACTAAAGAAAGAGGTACAAATTACTATAGGCATGTTTAGTGTGGACATAAACTCCATTCTAGCACAAGAAATTGAATGGTCACTTCAGACCTCCAGCAGAGCAAGTATTGACCAGAACTTAGCAAAGGCAAGGAAAAAATTGATGACTGTAGAAATGATCACTTGAAGCAAATAATCTGGTCAGAGTTCGGCTGATTGGTGATCACAAGTGGCCCTAAAAGAAAGATGGATATTATACAGGAATCTGCCCAAGCAGAACAAACTAACATACCCCAGAAGTAACAAGATACCATCAACTCAAACCCCAAAAAAAACCATATAAATTACACTACAGGAAACATTGATAAAGTATCCACTACCCAGACCATGCTGCCATAGAGAAGTTAGGCTTATTCTATGGCAACCAAATTTATCTTCTCAACCCTATCATCAAATTTCTTTACAACAGACCATATAGAGATTCACAGTTCCACACTGCACAATTGCAAACAGTATATCCCTGCTTCAAATACCCCAAAATATCCTATGCAAACAAAGCGAGAAAGTTTTTCAGCAAAAGCCACACTACTCAGTCTACTTCCATGGGTCCTAGTACATGCAACCTATTCCAAGATGTGAAATGAAAAAACAATGCACAAAATATGAAATTGCATATCTAAGAAAGACAGAATTTATTAACTTTTATATGTAAAGATTTGCAGAGGCATCCTCCCAAAGCAAATCTTACAGTTACAGCTTAGTCCCAAATACACCAAACAAAATCCCTAAATGAGAATAGCCCACTAATCAGAATTAGAAACAGAAAAAGGGTTTCCCTAATATTCTGAAGATATCAATTTTCAAAAACGCTACACCACTATATACTTCAACCTCAGCTCCCTACTTTAGTGCAAAGGCAACACTAACCACCTCTTTACATAAAATGCCAAACAGGGAGAGTATGCTTTTCTGTTTCTCTATCCCAGCAGCAATGCCAGAATTTGTAATTAGGTAGGTTTAAAACAAAAGGTATGTTGTAGGTATGACGTAATCTTATAAAGTATGAAAATGGCATGATATGGATTTTGAAAATATAAAAGAGAAGAGCAAGTACATAAAATGCCCTGAGATAGATAGTCCTATTATTTGTCAGACCAAACTAGAATCAATTGGGAATATGTTAAGCAGTTTTAGGCTGGAATCAGCAAATTATAGATGCTGAAAGGGCCTTTATTGTGAGATTGGGCTCAATTTTCCCCTCCGCAGTAATTTAATACTTTTGAGAGCATTCTTTGTAGTTTGTCCCCCTTGGGCATCTTAAATCCTGAGAGTATGCCCATAACCACCAAGATACATACTGAACCCCAACTATTGAGCCCAGGTTGAACTACAACTACAACTGTAATCTTCAATGAGCTAGAAACTGAACCATAAATTCCTTCAGCAAGATGCCAAGAGTGTTCTTCACCAAAACATTATTTTAAATCTCAGCTGTCAAAGAATTACAGTGCATCCACAGTGGCATTCCAATTTTCTAATATAACTCTAAACCACTGAAGATCCCACTCCAAACTATGTGGGATCAGTTGTTGGGCAATCGAGATGAGATATACATCCACATCTCTAATTTGAACAGGATGACTACTGCTATCCGAACCTGGAACCACCCACTTATGAGACCCTCTCAAGATCAATTCAATATGAATCAAACAAAATCAACAACAACAAAGAGAAAAACAAGAACAAAACTTCCGATTGTTGATACTGGTGGAAACCATAAATGATCAGACTGCTAAATCGACATTCTATATATGTCATACCAAAAGATGAAAGTGGCTTTCAAGCACTACAAAAATACAACATACCTAAAAACAGCATGTGTACTGCACGCATAGACTTCCCTGGCCCCCTCTTGATGTAGTAATTCTGCACCTTTAGAAATAGTCCCTATAACCCACCAGCCAAACATTAATAGTTTATTGCAAGAAAAACAACCAAAAATATAGCTGCACAGACTAATAAAGAACAAGAATGATCATAAGAACATCAATCAATTTTATAACCCATGCTAGTGAAGCAATAGTGATATGTCTAGTCATGGCGAAAATGGTTACAGAATGTGCAAAGGAGATGTTGCGAAACTTGCAACATAAATTGAACAAGATTGCATGGAATGAGTTAAGATCATTTGTATAATGAAATTTGACTGCTCACAACAGTTACAACAGCCCTTGCCATCTGATTTTCAGACTGTCAGATAATTTCCTGGAGTGGGATTATGCACAAAAGACAAGTTAAACCCACCTAAATGACTAGCAAATGAAGAATAACCCACTGCCCCATGCCACCACAATGCCCATTAAAGGCAATGCACTTGTATAAAATATCTCCAACAAAAAGGAAGATAATACCAATCATGATTTACAGTTGAAAGTCGAAAAATTTTAAATCAATTACACCCATAAATTCTCCAAGTACATAGAAAATGTCCATGTTAAAGACACCTACAATGGTTTCTAATACTTGTCATAGTCTTCTTCTTTTCTTCAACAAAAGATATTGACAGATCTTTTGAGCACGGCCATTTACAGTTTACTACCCTAACAATGAATTTCCTATCACCTCTCTCATCTAACTATGTAGATTATGGTTTACAATTACATGCATGCTCAAGATGATATCTACTGTTTCAATTTTATCTATAACATTAAAACAAATGTACTATTATGTTTTATTTTATAGAACAAATTATAGTATGTACAAACTAACCGGCTGTATCAATCATGTCATCAACCATGACCGCTACTTTTCCCTTCACGTCACCTATCAAATTCATCACCTGCAATATAAAGAAATTCGACAATGAAATGATGAATTGAAAGATATATTTGACTAAAACATTACAACTTATACATATTTTATAGAAGATGACAAAAGCAAAACAAAAAATAAAAAAAGCAGAATTACATAAGTGTGCCATTGTGTAAATCAAGAGAAATTTTCTCACTAGACGCAGAACTTGAAACCGTTAGCTGCATTCATGATTTCATATAGCCTTAACAAACAACCTTTTACGTTTTCAGACCTATTAATAGATTTTGAGAATTTGTCCCAACTCCTGCGTCACACATACTACTGCTAAGTTAGTTTCCTCTTAGACTAAGGCCATTTAGTAGTCTGTGTTGATTTATTATTTGGGAACTGCTTCCAGAAGAGAGCAAGAGGATAGTCAGGTGACAAATGGATGTTTTTTTAAAGGGAAAACTTCCGTTCCTACAATGGGTACTAGCAGCATCTATCTTCATTCATTTCTTTACATAGATTTTCAAGTAGCATAATTAGGAGATTAAAGAATAATATGAATTGCATGGAAGCAGTGATGAAGGGACAAAGGATTATTTAATGAGTTGGAATATTTTGCAAAGGTAAAATAATAAAATTTCCCTATACAGGAACCAGAGAACAGAATAGCAAAAATACCCCTACAATATTGATGAGTTATCACGAAATGTTTAAAGTTTCACTGCAATCTAGCATCTTATCTTGGAGTCATCCATAATAATAAAGTTTGAACTGTTTAATTGTACCTTTTTGTGCAACAAAACATGAAATTTATGTGGTCATTAAACATCACCGGTTTATCAAGCTTTATATAGAATTGTCACCACATTATCAGATTTCAGAATTATTTCTCATTTAATACTTCGTGATATTATGAGATCATGAGATTCATAATTTAACTCTGGAACGAATGTCAGCCCCATGCAAAGTAATTCATACCTCTGCCACATTGTGCCCATGACGCCTTTTATCAACAATTGCCAAAGGAGCATCAGATAACTTTTTTGCAAAAGCACGGGCTCGAGCAACACCCCCAACATCTGGTGAGACCACTACCAAATCATCAGAACAGATAGTCTTGCTGGCGAGGTAATCAAGTATCACAGGCTGATTGAACATGATGAAAAGTAAGAATCATTACAAATCAGAACGGAACTTTGGTCATATTTATTATTTGAAGATAGTAGACTTTTAATATTTGCTACATCTTTAAATAAAGTCAACAGTAGTGGAGGCAAAAAGCCTATTTAAACAAGAACAAGACAAACTTCTTATAAAAAATTTCTATACTGGGAAAGACACAATACTCACTAGGACCAGCATATATTTTACCCCAGACAGAGGCACTGACTAGACCAAGGAAAGCTAAGTTCCACAACTAATATACCATCTATAGTCAATAAACTTTGGTCATACTGCAGTTTTATTCCTTGTATGTTGACAAATTTGTGTTTCTTACACAGTGCTTATTATTTTAGGATGTATTGCCTTAAGGCTTACATTTGAGGTTTTAAAATCTTGTATTTGGGATTACTAGGCGCAAGCATAAGCCTATATAAAAGCACTTTTCTCTTCTCCACAATCATTTAAAGTGTCTTAACCATCCAGCAGAGGAGTGAGTGGATAGACCCGTACACAAAACCAATCTTACTTTACAAAGGTGAATTACATTGAAGCAGGAGATGCACACACTAACACACTTACAATGCTATCCATACATTCTAGCAGTAGTTTCCGGGAAAAAAAAAAAAGAGAGATTATTCTAAATACAATTTTTTTAATAGTATAAGAAACATCTCTTTGAAGGACACACACATAATCATTCCAGGTTGCCAAGTAAAGGACTGAAGAATCTTATAAGAGTCGTACATCCTGATCCATGGACTACGAATAGAAATGCCCCCAAGTACTACAAGACCGTTACCTGACCATATACATGATCCACAGGAATATCAAAGTATCCCATCGATTGACCGGAATGAAGATCACACGCAAGAACACGATTTGCACCAGCTTCGGTGATCAAATTTGCAACAAGTTTGGCAGCAATAGATTCACGCCCTTGAGTCTGAAACAAAGAGTAATGACAGTTAATAATCAAAACAAAAATATGAACTTGGAATCAGGTGACTCAAATTCAATACTGACCAGACTTTATTTTTATTTTTTTTAGAATGACTTAATTTACCACATTGAACATATGTACAAGCAACTATCTAAGGATTTGAAAGTGAAAGATTTCATGATTTCAGATCCCAAGTATGTAAACTAACTATACAGACTAAACTTGAGTAAATATGATATTCAACAGCAATCTTACTACTGCTGAGAAGTTTCTTAATGCACCTAAAAGTCTCCATTTAAGGATCCAATTCAAGTTTCCCCCTATAATGATAAATCCACATATAGAGGACTTATAG
Organism: Fragaria x ananassa; assembly: GCA_034370585.1. Lineage (NCBI taxonomy): Eukaryota > Viridiplantae > Streptophyta > Magnoliopsida > Rosales > Rosaceae > Fragaria > Fragaria x ananassa. Next base: position 7,761,895 of record CP139750.1, on the reverse strand, counting down.
ATAGGGATTCCCTCCTCTCTTTTTTTCTTTTTTTCATTTTATGAGAACAAAAATGCATCATATATTAGCCAAATCAAAAACCACTTAGCCATGTAAACATCACCTCATAAATAGACAGTGTTTTAAACACTAAAAAAACCATACTGATAATCGAATGATCACACAACGTAATAGAAATAAGTTAATCAAATAACAAACTATTTCTGCTTTGCTAAATTTAGCAAGGATTATTTTTATTAGGGGATAACCTTATGGTTCATGGTGGCACCAGAAGTGCCATCACTTCTTGAAAAAAGGGAGACATCTTATGGAGGGGACCTTATATATACATAAACTTAAAATCAACACTGATATGATCACACATATTAGGGAGGAGGCAAGAAAGCTGAATGAAGGTAGTATAATTATGAAAAGAGAAATGAGGGACCGATTTCATGTTACACACATTAAAATACCTAGTCCAACACCAATTTGTTATATGATCTTAAGCCCCCAGTCTATCACATGACAATTAATTCAGGCCTGTGGATAATATGTAATGAAAAACTCTGTGTCAGAAATATATATTAGTCAAAATTATACTGGGGGACACTGGTGCATTCATTATATCATTACCAAAGCTCTGAAACTATTTTCAAGCAATGCACCAAATATGAAAACTAAAATTCCAGATTCGTTGCTCGTTTTATTATATTACCTTTCTGTCAGCCCTGGCATATCCAAAATATGGAATCACAGCAGTAATGTTCTTGGCTGACGCCCTTCGACATGCATCAATCATTATTAGAAGCTCCATTAGATTCTCATTTGCAGGAGGACATGTCGGTTGCACGAGATATACATCACACCCTCTGACACTTTCTTGCAACTGAACATATATCTCTCCATCAGCAAAGCGCTTTATCTTAATCCTTCCAAGTTCAAGACCCATGTAGCATGCAATTTCCTATCAAAAACACAAGACCACATCAAAAACAGTGCATTTTATGTGGTTAATATGCACATACATTGGTCCTGTTACTTTGGAAGAAAATTATTCCAAGGAAAAGTCCTCTGAATCAGAAAATCTTCCAATATCCTGGGACATATATCACTTCTTTAGACTATGCTCAACATGTTTTGTTTAAAACCAATTGAGGGCATCAAACATCATCCCTCATATAGAGTAGCCTAGCTAAGAACATGATCAAGAATAATTTCTATGGAGAGAAAATCTCAATATCTGCCAAACGCCGTTAGGTATTTCAAAATGGTAAGCTTTCTCTTGGAAATAATATTCCCAATAGAAGCGTATATACACACCAGAAGACAAAGAGGTAACGTCAACGGATATCATCTTCTAGTTATATACAGCATAGATACAACAAAAATTCAGATCCATTCTCAGACAAAGGACATTACATAGGAACCAATCCTTCATGTAGCACAACGAAGCTACATAAAAACGACAAACTCAAGTAATCAACAGCACTTGTTCATTATTATGTGAATAGTCCGACCCCATTTTATCAATACAGTTATCACTCAGCAGTCAAAATAACAGAATAACAGATGAACTACTAGAAAAGTGGGCAGAAAGGTGTGTATACCTGAGAAAGGGCGGGATTGGCGGTACCGGAGAATATGCGGAGCCTGGTGTCATCCTTGGTAGCTGCAGTGAGCGCATGTCTGGTGAGAAAATTGGGGACCATGTCATCGCCGCGGAGGAGGGGAATGCTCGGCTTCCCATTCGCGTATTTCAGAGGCTCCCCCACACTACACCTCTGCAAGAAGCAAATGAAAATGGAAGTGAGAGTCTTCAACGCTCAATTGAAACAAAAGAAAAAGAGAGAGAGAGAGCTTACGAAGCGTGTTGGGAATGAGTATGGAGGAAGGAGAGTGCGAGAGGAGAGCGGCGGTGAGTGGAGCAGTGAGGCCATCTTGGGTTTGTGTTTTTGGGTTTTAGGGAAGGTTTTTAGGCGTCGCCCGTCAATTTACTCGAGCAATTTCTATTCCTTTGTTTCTATTTCCGATTTTTTGCACGGCAAAAGTTCTTTTTTCTTTTATCGGTCGAAAAAAGGCCTAGTTTGATGTAAGAAACACAGAGAGAAGGGTGATCAGTCTCTGGTCCGAATCATGGATGATAGCTGGTTGCGTAGACTAGCACCTTTTAATGTGATTTTGCATAATTTAACTATTCAAAACCAAAATTTGATTAGAGATCTCTTATCATTCCGAGAATGAATCGAACGTGAACCTCATCTACCAAAATTTGTATTGTGATGCGCAAGTCATGTTGTTTCCTCTGTCGCGTAATGGCGGCCCTCATAATCTCATCTAGTACTATAATTAACAGGAATAGTAGATACTCGGTGAAATTTGGATAGCATTTGAAGAGAATACAAGTTGTGGCTACTGGCTAGGAGTAGTGGAAGGGTGAGAGGTGAAGGTGGCGGAGGTAAAATGGGTGGATGGATGTTGGTGTCGGGTCTGAAAATACACAATAAAACTAAGCTTTTTTTCTTTCTTTTTACGAATGAGAAAGGAGAACAAAGAGAAACAAATTAAGCTCCAGACAGCTGAGTTTCACAACAAAATAAAAGAAAGAACTAAAGATAAACCATCATAGACCAAAACGTTCACCAGAGAGTTTGGAGGATTAGACACCCAATCAGTGGGACAAGAGCGATTTAAGGCAAGGGCAGCGAGGTGATCCGTAGCACGATGTGTCTTCTTGCTGGTCCAAAGCCAGCTGATTTGCCGGGTTGAGGAGATTGACAGTGCTTGAGCGAAAAAATTGGCTACTTTCCAATCGGAGAGAGTGATCGCAGAATATTTTAAATATATTTATTTTTTTTGCATGTATAGGTTAAATATTATAGAAAATCACATATACATTCTTTAAAATGATTTGAAACACAAATAAATCTATTTGTGTTGTTGTTAAACAAATAAGGACAGTTTTTAACAATTAAGGACAATTTTTTCTCTACATATGTGTCATGATTTAATTTACCAAACTAACCCTACATTAATTAAATATACTTTTAGAAGAGAAAAAATCTCTTATTTTGAGATTTTTTAATAAATGGAATACAGTAGCAGATTTTCAATAATTTAGTGTAGTAGCAGTTAATTTCAGTAGAAGTAGTAGCAACAGGGGTTAACATTCCAAAAGAAGTAATAGCAGAGGTTAACATCCAAGTAGAAGTAGTAGCAGGGGTTAACATCTCAGTAGTAGTAGCAGTTAATTCCAGTAGAAGTAGTAGCAGGAGTTAATATTCCAATAGAAAAGTAGTAGCAGAGGTTAACATCTCAATAGAAGTAGTAGCAGGTTTTCAGTGGCTCAATTAATGTAGTAGCATGTTTTGTTAGAAAACTACACTTGCTGGAATGTTGTTGCTACTATACTTCAAATAAATGAAGTCGCAGATTTTTAATAGTTCAATTAGTGTAGTAGCAGCTTCAATAACTACAGTAGTAGGTTTACAATGGCTCAACTAATGTAGTAGCATGTTTTACTGGAGAGTTAGTTGTTACTACACTTCCAACAAATGTAGTAGCAGAGTTTTAATGGTTCAGCTAGTATAGTAGCAGCTTCAGTAAGTGTACTAGCAGGTTTTTAGTGGCTCAGCAAATGTAGTAGCAGCAGCTATTTTCAGTACTTGTTGTAGTAGCAGGTTTTTCTTGGTTCGGCTAGTGTAGTAGTAGATTCTGTAAATGCAGTATTGACAGAAAAATTCATTTATGACTGATATTATTGATAGGAAAAGTTCATTTATGTATTATGCTACTGTTTCGGTTCTACAAATCACTCGTTTTTTTTTTCTACTACACTTGTTGTAGTTATGCTACTGCACTTATGTTTTTCAAGTTTCTGTTACTACATGAAGATTAATTGAGTCTCATCCAATTCTACGCAGGCACAGGACGTCATCTCCTTCGACCCACAGACCATCAAGCCCTTAGACCAAGCCCAAGAAGATGCCTAGCTCCTCAACTCATCCGCTCCACCCCCGTGAGTCTCTCTACACCTCCAACCACAAGGACTACAAGTCGTTGGTCCTCACCTGACTCGGCCGCGACTCGGTCCGAGTCAACTCGCTCAACACAAAGCTCCAACTGGCTTTGCAGGGAGTGAACCGGGCGGATCTAGAACCCATGCAGACGGAGATCAGACCCAAGGACGTGTCAGCTCCCGTAACTTCCGGGATCAGCTTGGGAAGCGGCGAGTACTTCACACGCGTCGGCATCGGTAGCCCGGCGAAGCAATTCTACATGGTGTTGGATACCAGTAGTGATGTCAACTAGCTCCAATACCAGCCTTGCTCCGATTGTTACCAACAATCTGACCTGATTTTCGACCCGACAAGAGTCGATCTAGCAGCGGCGGAGTCGATCTAGCAAGCGGCAGAGTCGATCGGCGAGGTCGATCTAGCAATAGCAAAGTCGATAGAAGTCGTGTGGTGGAGAGAGAGAGAGAGAGAGAGAATACGACATATATCAGAGAAAGAGAGAGATAAGATATTTTTGGTTAAAATATTTTTTGTTGGCTGTTTAGTAGATATTTTAGAAAATATTTGTTTTTGGGGTATTTTGCGTAAAAATTGCTGACTTTGTGTGGTACTATGCACTGTGGACCTAAGCTTATGTCCTTAATTGTTTAAATCTGTTCAAAGATGGTTTTCTGTGTTTTGCAACTATCTATGGTAGTGGGATGTCATTTTCTCTAAATATTATGTATAGGTGTAGGAAATATTTTTCTATTAGCACTACAATTGTATCTCTATATAAACCTCTTATATGAAGAAGAATAATACATTGAAGCATACCAAACCATATTGACAAATAAAGGGAAAGAGCATATAAAGGAAATTCCCGAAATTTATTCGAATTCAAAGAATTTGAAAAATTAGAAGCATTGGAGTCGAGATTTAGAGTCAGAGAAACCACAAATAAGAAAGAGACGCAAGAGAAGGACAAAAAGATAGAAGCTGCTGACGCAGTCGTAGGCTCACGTGATGCCCAACCGAGCCAGACAAGTCACGTCAGAGGACAGACGCAGGTGCCATGTGTCGTGCAGCTTGAGGAGGACAGCGGCACATGTGTTGGATCATAGCTGGAAGGCACTCTGAACTCGCCACGTGTCGTGCAACCACTAGTTAACCTGCCTTGTGATGCAGATGGTGTCGGTAGAAACGAATCATCGTCTTTACAGGGGGACCCACACGACAAACCCATCAATTTAACTACTGAGCCTTCAGATATGGTCCTTGTAATTCCAAATTCTTCTAGATCAGATAGTTTTCCCTTTCTCTACAACATCAATCCAAGAATCTGCTACAAATGTCCCTGCTCAGGTACCTTTAAATTCAAACCAATTATATGGGGTAGATAATATTGTAACTAGGAAATCACAGAGGGTTACCAAGGGTATTCCAAAGAAACAATATGAACCAGACATCGAAGCCAAAGCTAAATATCTTATAGCTAATTACATATCTAACCATAGGTTAGCTGGGTCACATGCCCTTGTCATTAATCAATTATCTAGTGTTTTTATTCGTAGTACTGTATAAGATGCAATGGCGGATCCCAAGTGGACTCAGGCGATGAACGAAGAACTAGAGGCATTACAGAAAAACTCGACTTGGGATATTGTTCCTAAACCAGCTGGGAAGAAGACCGTTGGATACCATTGTGTATTCGCGGTAAAATTGAAAGCACATGGGAGCATTGACAGGTATAAATCACGGTTGGTTGTCAAGGGATACACCCAGCGGTATAGCATTGATTATGAAGAAACGTTTGCACCTGTAGCAAAGATCAACACTGTTCGAATCTTGATTTCACTTGCGGCAACTAAAGATTGGCCTCTACGACAGTTTGATGTGAAGAATGCTTTCCTCAATGGAAACTTGGAAGAAGAGGTGTATATGAACATGCCCCCAGGAGTCAAATGTAGACCTTGCAATGTCGGAAAGGTTTGTAAGTTGAAGAAGTCTTTGTATGGTTTGAAACAGTCTCCTAGAGCTTGGTTTGGAAGATTCTCCAAATCAATGAAGACATTTGGTTATAAACAAAGCAACTCAGATCATACTTTGTTCATCAAACGTAATCAGTGTAAGATCACCGCTCTGATTGTGTATGTTGATGATATGAATGTTACAGGAGATGAACCAAAGGAGATGGAGGCTCTACAGACATACCTTTCAAAAGAGTTTGAGATGAAGGACCTTGGACAGTTGAAGTATTTTCTCATAATTGAAGTTGCAAGGTCAAAGACGGGGATTTCTTTATCCTAGCGAAAGTATGTACTTGACTTGTTAGCTGAGACCGGCATGCTTGACTGCAAGCCTGTTGAGACACCAATTGAGATGAATCACAACCTTTTCATCTATTTCTGCATAATCCCGGAGGCCATGTAGAATCATGGTGAAACACAAACATGAACAATAAACAACATGGGCGAGAGATAAGGACATATAGTGGTTCATCATGCCATCGGAAGACATGGCTACGTCCACTTAAGAATCAACTATCATGGTCAATAGGCCTTTAGTGGAGTGAGTAGAGATCCATCCATCTATCATCTATCTCCCATGTATCCTTCCTACATATGAGAAGCCTTCCTTTTATAACTAAGGAAGATTCCCTCACATATATGTTTCCGATGTGGGACTAACTACACATATATCTCATCATTGTGCCTTCTTGTGGAGCTTGGAGAAGCATCTTCCCGATGTAGTACCGATGATCTTTCATCATAGTGAGGTAGGATATACATCGTATCTACAAGTTTACTGACTGATCTATGGGCGGGGAAGGTAGTTTCCAACTACCGACTACAAGTTCCCCCAAGTTCTCGTTCAAGACACATCTTGAGTGGGGACTTGCTAAAATAAGCTCCTAGACCAGTCATTTATCAACGGATACCCGGTCCCAGTCCCCCCAAGTCCGTACTCAGGACGTGTGTTGAACGGGTCTTGCGCATTCCGGGTCTTACTTTTTTTGATATACACCGTGTCACGCCCCGAATCTTAATTTTTACCTTAATTACTAGCATAGTGGTAATAAGAGTTTTTACCGTGTTTGTCACTAAGTGTGTAATTTAATTAGTCCCCAGAGGGTGTTGAGGGACTAATATTTTGAAGGAATTATTCTAAGGAAGAAATTTTGACGACGGTAAAAAATGGTAATTTTTGCTAGTAAAAGGTAATTTTATTGGGGTATTATTTTGGGGTGTTGAATTTTGGAAAATGGGTATAAGTGGTGTTGGACCGGGCCTTATTTTGGGTCCAAGCCCAATTTCTTTTTTTTTTCTCTCTTTTTTCTCTCTTCCGCTCCCGCTCCCGACCCCTCTCCCTGTCAAAATTTCTGGCCGATCGTCCGCCGTCGTCCGGCCTCCGTTCACTGCCGGACCGGTCCCGTTCGATCGGTCTCTCTCCCAGCTGCATTTCTAGACCGGTGGCAGCTTCCCTAGCGTCGCCGTGAGGGAGAAACGACACCCGAAAGCCCCGGCTGCCAAAATCGGTTTTCTCGTCGGAACTCCCTCCTCCGGCCGCCATAGCCGGCAAGCCATAGCCCAAAAGGAAGCCCTCCATCCGTGCTTCAACCCCTCCAAATGGCTTGCTCCGTCGTGAGCTAGGTACACTAGCGGATTATAGATCTTAGCCGACGGAAAAATTAACTTCCGTCGGCTAAGATTTTCATAGCCAACGAACCTAGTTTCGTAGGAAGGGTGAACAGATCCGTCGGCTATGATTTTCTTATCCGACAGAAAATTTTGGACGGGAATTTCCGTCGGTTAAGTAAATCTTAGTCGACGGATAACTCATGTCGGTAAGTATTCGTCGGTTAAGATTTTTTAAGTCGACGAAAACATCTTCCGTCGACTAAGAAAAATAATCCGTCGACAAAGTAAGACTAAGTCGACGGAAAATTCTGTCGGTTAAGAAGATAAAGCTGAATTATTCTCTGAGCACGCGCAGAAGGAATCTTCAGCGATTTTCAACGTACCCAGCTCGGCACAGAATATATCATTCCTGCAAAAACCTCCTTCTCTATCACCTGCTCTAAATAAAACACCTCTCGACGTCGCCGAAACACCTCTCGCCATGAATTGAAGTTCAAGCAACTAATCTAGCTAGCTAGCATTTTGATCATTGGTACATATTCTTCAACCTTTACATTTTCGACGGAATTCAGTTCACCGGTCATATTTTCCGGCGACTCTCCGGCTATATTCGTTTAATTTGTATTTTTATTGTGTGTTTGTGTGTGTGTGTGTATATATACATATATACGATTAATTATATATATATGGTTTGATTAATATATTCTATATATATTAATTGTGTGTGGATTATTGATTATATATATATGCATGTATATGTATATTTTGTATATATATATATATATGGATGTATATATATGTGTGTGAATTTTTAATTTGTTGATTGTATATATTAATTTTGTTTATGCAAATCATATATGTATATATATAGATTATATTATATATGTTGTAGCAGAAAATGATGATGTTTATTAAATCAATGTATGTATATAGATATATATATATATATATATATATTATGTATGTGATTAATGTATTCGATCATTATCTTTTTTTATGTAAATCATGATGTGTATTAAATGATCGATATTTTGATGATGATATTTTCGTGGTGATATATTAAAACAATATTTATTTTCATGATAATATTTTCGTTTATGATCGATTATATTAAATTTGTGTTTGAGATCATATATATATTTCATTTTGTTTATGCTTACATTAAATTTTTTATTTTCAATTTGTGCTTAGATATATTTACTCATTTATTTTCGTGATGATATCGATATTTTCATGCATATATATATATGGTCTTAAATCAAATATTTGATTTGATGATGTTTTTGTTTAAATCAGTTATTTTCGTTACATTATGTTTTTGTGGTGAATACGTACCGTTGTTTACGTGAGCGCGCAGTATTTTTATAGTTAGATTTTTCATTTCCCCTTTTATTACAGGTTACAACATGGCCGACAGGAGCTGGATGCAGTTACATAGAGGGCATCCTCGATACATGAGAGGAATTTTTAAATTTATCGAGTTTGTCCGTGGCAAGACTTCTCCTGGACAACTTTTCCACATTTGTCCATGCGGAAAATGTCGCAACAGATCTGCCAATTCTGTAACTTTTGAGGACATGTATGTTCACCTGTCACAATACGGTATTTGTCATAATGTCCAGAAAATTATGACAACAACTGTCCAGAAAATTATGACAAGGTCAAAAGCATCTTGAGTGAGTTCGGTCTTGAGTACATCAAGATAGATGCATGCGTCAATAACTGCATCCTATACTACAAAGGTTATAAGGACGCATTTGAGTGCCCACACTGCTATGAGCCGAGGTATGAACCACACGCTCGTTCTAGACAGACAAACCCCATTCCTAGGAAGGTTCTTCGCTATTTCCCATTGGGTCCTCGTCTACAACGTCTCTACATGTCTTCACATACGGCCAAGCATATGAGATGGCACCACGAAAGGCACCAGCAAGAGCCGGATAGGCCTAGAGTAGATCCGGATAATCTCACACACCCCGCAGACGGGGAGGCTTGGAATCACTTTGACCGTTCATTTCCTGATTTTGCCTCTGAATGTCGAAATGTCAGACTTGGACTAGCAACAGACGGATTCAATCCTACTGGAGACATGAATAACTCTTACAGTATATGGCCTGTGATAGCATTTCCGCTCAACTTGCCTCCAAACATGTGCATGAGGACGGAGTATAATTTTCTTACTATGTTAGTTCCGGGCAAGTATTCTCCAGGAAAGTGCTTGGACGTGTACATGAGGCCATTAATCGACGAGCTCCTACAATTATATGAAAATGGAATCCATACTTTTGACAGGTATAGTAAGACTTACTTCTTCATGAGAGTAGCGGTTCTTTTTACCGTCAATGATTTTCCTGCTTACGGGATGATGTCTGGTCAAACTACCCATGGATACAAGGCGTGCCCTGTATGTATAGACGAGGTCAATTCCAGTCATCATGCCCACAGAATTGTTTACTTAGGATCCCGTAGATGGCTTCCACCGGATCACCCGTGGCGGTACGATGCACAAGCATTTGATGGGACTGTTGAGCATGGCCCGAAACCCGAAGGGAGGTCTGGTCAATGGATTCTGGATATGCTGAACCAGCACTGGTTTGGAATTTTGAGCAGCGCTAGGTATGTAAATGACCAGAATCCTCCCACCCCTGAAGAGTTTAAGTATTGGACGCACAGGAGTTCATTCTTTGAGTTGCCTTACTGGTCGACGTTGAAGATCAGACACAACTTAGACGTCATGCACATAGAGAAGAATGTTTGTGACAGCATCCTTGGAACAATTCTAGACATCAAAGACAAGACCAAAGACACTGCCAAAGCTCGTGCTGACCTTCAAAAGATGGGTATACGTCGAAAGCTATGGATAAAGCTAAACAAAAAGACCGGCAAACATGTAATGCCTCAAGCAGGCTACACGGTGGTTCCTAATAAGAGGTCGGAGATATTTAAGTGGCTTCGTGAGGTTAAGTATCCTAGTGGGTATGCCGGAAATATAGCTCGATGTATTAAGATGGGGGAAAATAAGATTATCGGGTTGAAGACCCATGACTGTCATGTTCTCCTGCAACGTCTTCTTCCTGTGGTCATTCGCCCGTATTTGCAGAGTGATGTGGTTGACACGTTGGTGGCTTTGTCCAACTTCTTTCAGAGGTTATGTGCTAAAGAGCTAAAAAAGTCAGAGGTCCGGTCCTTGCAAGACGATATTGCGTACATCATGTGCAAGCTAGAGAGGATCTTCCCCCCCCCACTTTCTTTAGCATCATGGTCCACCTCATGGTCCACCTTCCTGAACAAGTGTTGCTTACAGGTCCGGTACAATATACCTGGTGTTATCCAAACGAGAGGTATGTATGCAGTCTATACTTTTGTCAATAAAGTCTCACATAACATGAATTTTTGCAATAACTTTTTATTTTGTTGGCAACTTGGAGATTACAAGAAGACGAACAGGAACAAACGTTTCCCTTAAGGTTCGATCACGGCGGCTTACATTTCTAGTGAGTGTGTAACCTTCTACAACACATATTTTAATGATGAACACACGGGAGGGGAATCTTCAAGAGGGGGAAATCAATTCCATTTATCAGTTGTTTCCGACGAAGTACAACCGTATGGCAGGCTAGGTAGGGAATACAGATTGAGTCGCGAAGAATTGAAGGAGGCTCATTGGTGCGTCCTTCAACATTGCGATGAATTGGAGGATTATCTGGAGAAACATTTGAGCAGGCAAAATGGGAATGAAGCCATTCACAAGAGAGATTTTCCTGACTACTTCCCGATTTTGGTACGTTATTCTTAAGTTACTTATAAATTTAATGTATTTCTCATCATTTTGTTTGACTAAATTGCGTTATTTTGCAGATGATGCATATTCAACAGAACCAACGTGAATTTTACGACCCCGAGCTGCACTGTTTGGCTGGCGGACTGCTAAAGCACAGAGCACATGCGGGATGTTTTGTTAACGGGGTTAAGTTTGTGACATCAGAACGAGATGATGGTCGCATCACTCAAAACAATGGAGTTATGGTTGAGGGCAAGTCTCACAACTACTACGGGGTGCTTATCAGCGTTATCGAACTAATCTACGGGAACCGTATGCCGGTTGTGTTGTTTAAGTGCAAATGGTTCAATACTGACCCAAATGTTTGCAGGAGTACGGTTACAGACCATGGTTTGTTATCAGTGAACACAAACACTTCATGGTATGAGAATGAGCCGTTTGTTATTGCCGCCATGGCACAACAAGTCTTTTATCTTGATGATCCGGCTATGGGTGAGGGTTGGAAAGTGGTGCAGGTAATGTCACATAGGAATATATGGAGTGCAGCTACATTGGGAGTGGATGAGGGTACGGAACCGAGCTCTCTACCGAACGAACCATATCAAGAGGAAACTCCACCTGTAATTCCCAATGACGTGGACATTCGCGTCAACGACCAACACGTTCCGGCCATTACAGGTTACATTGAAGTTACTATGCCCGAACCCGAAGAAGATGACGAATACGAGGACGAAGAAGATGAGGATTCAGAGGAATTCGAGGAGGATGATGATCCCGAAGACCAAGATTATGAAGATGAGTATGATTAAATTAATTTGGGGATGTAACTTAACTTTCATTGGTTTATTATTATGAATTTGCATAACTTCGGATATCGATGTATTAACAATTACATTTTCATATATATTGATCGGAACACACTTTGCGTCAAATGTTCACGGCCTTTATTATTATTACTATTCTTGTTGCAGATTTGGTCATGAACGCATTGTTAGGAATTATAGATCGGGAAGTCATAGCAAATAAGAAAGAATTTGACAAGAATTTTTTTTCCTAGCCGACGGAAAGTTAAGTTTCCGTCGACTAGGAAAATCTTAGTCGACGAATTACATATTCCGTCGACTAAGTTATTTTGGCCGTTTTGGAATTCGACTGTTTTTTATCTTTTTTTTCCTAGCCGACGAAATATTATTTTTCCGTCGACTTGGACTTTCTTAACCGACGAATTATTTATTTTCCGTCGACTAAGATGACGAAAATTTTGGCGGTTTATCATTGCGCTTTTTTTTTCCGCGAAAATTGAAATTTTCTTAGCCGACGAATTTCATATTCTGTCGCCTAAGTTACTATAAAACCTTATCTCGTCGACGTTTCTTCTCTCTGTTCTGTTCGATCTCTCTGTTCTGTTCGATCTCGCGATCGCCTCCACTCCGCTGCCGACGAGCTCCGATCCTCCACCCGACCACCACCGTCAACGCCACCTCGTCCGACCCCCCCACCTCCACCCGAACCGACTAGGACACTCACCTCCTCCACCCAATCCGAGCCTCCTCCACCCAATCCGAACCTCCTCCACCCAATCCGAGCCTCCTCCACCGCCTCCTACACCCATCACCGCCTCCTAGACACCACCACCCCAGCCGACCTAAACCCTAAGGGAACCCGTCCGACCGCCTCTCTCTCTCTCTCTCTCTCTCTCTCTCTCTCTCTCTCTCTTTCTCGCCCTCACCCTCACCAGTTCCTCCACCTAAACCGAAACTCCACCTGTCGTCCTCCGTTGTGTTTGGCAGGTTAGTCTCTTAAACTCTCCGATTTTCTTACTCTGTGAATTGATGAATTCATCTCTGTATGCCGGTTCTGTTCGTTTGTTCTTCAGTTCAATTGATGAATTGATGAATTCATATCTCTGTTTGTTTAGTAATATATGTGTTTGATTTGTGGAGAAATGTTGTGAATTGTTTAGAAAGTGTGCATGAATGCCCTTAATTGATAGTTTGTCGATGGAGATCATATATGAACTTGGTTTTCGATTTGGTAAATTATAAGAGATTAGAAGTTAGTGGAAGTATTAGTGTGGAAGGATATGCAGGCAGGCATTTAGCTGGTTATGTTTGTGTCATTATGCTGCCGGTGGATTTTGTTTTGTGTCTCTGATTTTAGAAAATGTAGAGAATGGAATTATTGACTGCACATAATGTATAGATAGGTAAAGACATAGGAATGGGATATATCATGTAGGTACAACTTGTTAATATAGGATAGATTTTTACATGAATTGAGGTATGTAAGAATTTATACCCATCACATGTTTAATTAACTTGTTATGTTTAAAGATGCCGATCATTGGGAAGAGGAAGCAACGTTCGGAGAGGGCTCAACAGATGATGGAGGCCTTATGTAACCAGGCTACTGCCAGCCAGCCCACACCTTTGCCGCCTGGAAGAGTACCACCAGGGGCTCCTCCTTTGCTCATCAGGCCGCCCTTTATACCATCCGATACGACTTCCACTATTGGGGCGACGACCGGAACCACTGAAGCGTCGTCCACATCGGCTTCCGAAACCAGCAGGCCCATTCCTAGTGCCCGCTGTAAAGCAAAGGCCCCCACTACAGGTAATGATATTTTTTAAATAAAAAAAATTATATTTTTTAAATAAAATAATAAAAAAATCGTTTATTTTTTTAATTTTCTTGGCATGATTAAAAGGCTTAATTTTCTTGTAGTAATCCATATTTATTTAAAATAATAAATGTTTTAAAATAAAAAAATTATTATTCTTTTACTTATATTAACTTGAATCTTTTTTGCAAATGATACCTAATATTTTGTTTTATTTATTGTAGGTCCCCCACCGAAAAAGAAACGGGGTTTTGTGTGTGGAAAGGCGACGGAGGCGTTATGCAAGAAGCTAGGGGGGAAGATACCGATAGAGTATTGCCCTCGTATGAAAGGGCCTAAGGTTCAAGGGGTCAACAGTCTTTTGGTCAAGGACATTGGGTCGGCCATACGTAGCCTGGTTGGAACGAGGGCTAGGACGTTCCACGACCTTGAGCAATCGGAACAGTGGAAGGTGTGGAACGCATTGTCGGTAAGTACATAAAAATTAATTTACTTAGTTTGGTTTATTTGAATAGTTTTCAATTAATACTTTTGTTGATGTATTAATTTATTTTTATTTCTTAGCCATGGTACATGTGGGACAACAATGACATTGTGACGGTGAGGTGGATCATGGACACGGCACAGGCTAGGTACAAGGAGTGGAAGTGGCAGTGTCACAATGTCTACCAGGAGCATGGACCAGAAGGGATGCCGACGGAGTTCTATGGGAGGGAGGATGAGTGGGCCTTTCTTTGCACGCATTTTGAGAGCGACGCGTTCAAGGTATGTGTATATTGCTTTTTTTTTTGGGTGATAATGTTGACCACTATATTTTGGAGTAATATATTATTAATTTTGTTACAATAATATATTTTTTCAAGCATTTTTAGAATAATATATTATTAAATTTGTTCTTATTAAAAAAATTAAAATTGTAAAACTTAACATTGCCGACGATTATGCATGATGATTTTGTGGGTTCGGTTATGCTATTTATTGCCATGTTTTAGGTTTATAGAATAAAATATTATTATTTATTTTTTTAATAAATAAAAAAATATAATTACTGATATTTTATTTATATCGCGTATTAGAAACTCTCGAACGCGAACAAGAAGAACCGTGGTAAGAAGACGATGCACCACCATAGCGGTTCTTCTCCTATTGTCTACATCATGGAGGATCTAAGGAACAAAGGTGAGCCCTTGCCGATCATCAAGGGATTCGAGGCGAGTTATGTGAGACCCGGTGACGAAGTGGCCACCCAGAAATATGTAAGTGTATTTCCTTTAATTATTTAATTAATTATGTCTCTTTGATTTGGATACTTAGTATTAATTAAGAAATATGTTGGTGTTGGTGTTGGTGTTGGTGTAATTGTTGTTGAATTATGTGGTTGGTGTATTCCTTGGTGTTTTGTTTATGCAGGAGAAGATGCTTGCGGAGGTCGAAAGCCGAAAGACAGACTTGAAGAAGATAAATCCGGAAGCTACAGAGGAGGAAATGATGGAGATCATTCAAACACAACAAATTGATGTGTTGGATGCTGTGTTGGACAAGCGCAAAGGGAAGGAGATACGAGGGATGGGACGAGCAGGTGAGCGAGACTTGAGCCAGTCCTCGTCCGGTTCGACCTTGCGGAGTCGTGCTCCTCCAAATCAAGACAGGGAAAGGATTGAACGCCTTGAACAAGAGGTCTGTGAGTATAAGGAGCGGACTGAGCGGGCTGAGGCCGAGTCTGTGTGGTACCGTAATCAGTACACTACTGTTAACTCACGGATGGACCAGATCTTCTCTCGCCTAGGTCTAGAACCTGAAGGTCCGGCTCCTCCTCCTCTGCCTTTTACGGCTCCTCCTCCTCCGCCTTTTACGGCTCCTCCTCATTCTTCTCCGGGTCCTCCTCCTCCTCCTCAGTCATCTTCGATTCCTCCTACTCAGTCGTCTCCACCTCCTCTTCCTACTCAGTCGTCTTCGGCATTTGTTGATGAAGATCAGTTTTTGAATTTTTATTAGTCAAATTTTAGTTTGTATGGTAAATTTTAATTATTAATGCATAATTTTTATATTATTAATGATTCGATCTATATATTTAGTTTTAATATAATTATTTCTAAAACAACCGAAACAAATATCTACTTTATCAGTAAAAAAATTAAAAACCAAAACAAATAATAAATTGTGAAAAAACAATTCTGAAAAAAAAAATTCTGACTCACCTTAGTCGACGGAAAATTGAAAACCCGTCAGTAAGGGTATAAACCTTACCGACGGAACATTTCATTTCCGTCGGCTAAGAATGAATAACGACCGACCGTTGACCTTCTTAGTCCACGACAAAGTATACTTTCCGTCGGTATAAGATAATCATTACCGACGTAAAATTTTATTTTCCGTCGGCTAAGAATAAACAGAAAGAGGACCGTATCGTCGGCTAGATCTTAACCGACGCTAATTTTCCGTCGTTTAAGAACCTGGAATCCTAGCTGACGGAATATTTCGTCTGTAAAGAAGGAAGCCTTTTGTCGTTTAGGTAAATGTTAATCGACGGAAATAGAGCCGACGGATTTTTTCCGTCATTTAGGAAACAATAACTTAGTCGACGGAATAAGCGTCGACTAAGATCCGTCGATTAAGATATAACTTAGTCGACGGAAATATATGTTTCCGTCGGCTATTGTCTTAGCAGACGACTGTTAGCCGACGGATCTTAGTCGACGAATCTTCCGTCGACTAAGTTCTTAGTAGACGGAATATGTTTCTTAACCGACGGAAATATTCCGTAGGCTAAGAATCGTAATCCACTAGTGGTAAGGAGAAATCGGAATTTGAATTTCTAGGGCTTTATTGTGTATTTCCGTTCGATTGATGTGCTTAGGCTTAGAATTGGAGTTTGTGGTAGTTAGGAATGTTGTAGAGGAGGTTGAGAGGAAGATACTGCCAAATTTTGGTGACCATCGGAGGTCTCCGGAGTTGGTCGCCGGCCGCCGCCACCGAGAAAATGTTTTTGGTGGAGAAAAATGTGAGGAGTTTAATGGAATAAGTTTTAGAATTTTTGGAGGAGTTTTGGATAGGTTTGAGATTTGTTGAAGTTTAGTATTTTTGGCGGATTATTAATTTATAATCCGGCCATTGGATTTTATTTGGTGGAAGGTGATTTTGAGGATGTCGGTAAAATTTGTGGAGTTTTGAGGTTGGCAGTGGATTTAAGATTTTGGAGTGTTAGGCTTGGTTGAGCGCGAAGCATATTTATTTATGCATGTTTTGTCGGTGTTTTATTTTAAGGAATTAATTATGTTTGGAACAGGACGCGAGGAGGCTCGAGCAGAGAAGACCTCCGACCGACGTCAGGCTTAGGACTAAGTTGTGAGTGGATTTTTGTTTTATATAATGTGTTTGAATTGTTTTATTGTTGAGTAACTTCCTTTGTTGGATATTATATTTCCCAAAATTGAGAATTTTTCTGCGATTATACTTGAGGCAAAATTCCAAGAATAGTATGTATGAGAGAGAATGCTAGCTAGCTATATACGTGACAGCCCCCATTCTGAGGACGAATGCCAGTTGGGGTGACGTGAGCGTTAGACGCGAGCGTAGTAGCCTTGTACGATTTTCTACTTGTTGAAATTATTCTATGTTTTTACATTTATTCATAGAAATCGTACAAGGAGTAAGCACGTATTTATAACCACTCGGTCTTTATCCTCCATTCTGAGGAAAAATGCCAGTATGGAGCGACGTGAGCGTTAGACGCAATCGTATTAGCCTGGTGTGACTATCTAATTTAAAGCTTATTCATAGATAGCATACATGGAGCATACGAGTGGTTAATACATACTGATATATAATTATAATTTGAGCCTGAGAGGCTGTCTTTGTTTAAGATTTGGGGATTAGCCAGAACTAGTCGTTTTCATTGATAATTTCTTGAGGAAATATTATTGTTGTTGAGATTATTTTTGTCCACTCACTCTGACGTGATGAAATATTTTCCCCTGGGCTTTTCCTTCGTTTTTAAATGCCCAGTCTGCAGAGTTCGGGTGGGGTCTAGAAGGAGGCGACGAGACATAGTCACTCATTTCTTCACTGCTGTTCACCAGTAGGTCTTCTGTTTAATCACTAGGATTTCTAGTAGCTTCCGCTGTATTTCTTGTAGTAGCTCTGATTACTTTCAGAAAAATAGCTGTGTATTATTTTATTTGGGTTTTTGGATTAAGTTTAAGAATTTATATTATTGGTTAAAAGTGTTATGAAATTTTTCTGGGTTAGGGTTGTCCATTTTCAAGGGAGATTTGCTGAGTCCTTCGGTAAGTTTTCCTTGGAGGTGGTTCCTGCAGGATTCACCTCGGGTTTCAGGGTGAAATTCGGGGTGGGTCCTGACACACCGTGATTTTTAAGTCCGTCGATAAGATAAAAAATGCCATTCCCAACCCTCGGCCTCAAAACTTATTCGGCCGGGCGAGGATTGTTGTACCTTCACAATGAACAAATAATCAACAAGTATTTGATCAACACAATTATGGGGTCAACCAAGTATGGTTATGGCACAATAATTATCGAAAAGCACAGTGGTCATGCAATTGTGTAATACTGAACGTCAAATGCTAATCTCTCGGTGGAATGCCTCTCTCTCGGTGGAATGCCAATCTTAGTGCAATACCTATCTCGGTTGAATGTCAATCTCTTAGTGGTTTCTCAGTCTAATCATGAAGACTTAGACTTTCATATCCTGATTGTGTTTTTAATCCAATGAAAGGCAATCAAATGAGGGACTTACCTGTGAAAATAGTTGCCGAATGGGTGCACACAGGAGGTATAGCTTCATGCCCATACTACTCCCGGACGATGAATCCTTGTTGCCAGTATGGTCGGGCTGCCTACAAGATTTGTTGACTTTTTTCAGGTAAATAGCTCCAGGTGTCCCTATGGGTGTCCATAGTTTTTCTTTTTCTTTTTTCACCGAGACCCATTGATCACATGGGGTCAATTCTCTACCCTCCTCAATTTCTCTGCTCCCGGTGGCTAACTATTTTCTTTTCTGCTTCCAGTGGCTGAACATTTCTTTCTCTACTCCTGAACCTTAATCAACTTCAAAAGAATGACTTCTGATCATCACCAACTTTCCCACTTTCTGGGGCTTGGCATTTGCTACACCCTGTCAACACCACTTCAATAGTCAACTTTGAATATCTAACTCCCAACACTAGTAAACACCAACAAGGAAGCAGAACTATTGAGTGGCCAAATTTGATGTTTGGGTGTACAGAGCAAACTCTTTTTTTTTTAAAGGGACTCCGGTGAGCTACTGCCCAGCCAGGATCCCGATTGGTTGTTTCATCAACCTTCCCGGTGACTGCAAGAGAGCCCCTTGCCCTCTCTATTGCCATACCGGCCCGAGAACTATCGCCTCTCGGAGACTGCTTCACACTGCAGGTGAGGCCACTGACTTTCCTACCCTGAGACTGAACACTAGAGCCACCGAGATAAGAAGATGATCCGGCTGCGGGTTGAGTAGATCGTCTCTGGTAAAGATCCCCTCATACATGACTGAGCTCCGGGTCCCGGAAGCTACTTGACTAGAGGTGTCGCTCAACGCTAGCTGGCAAGGGATCGGTTACCGGGAGCATGCTCTGAAATTCAGGCAATCCCTAACAGCGTGTGCCTACAGAGATGTTTCCATGCATTGGTGATGGTCGATTGATGGAACCGGTGACCAAAAAGGTGAGTAGGGAAGGGAAACTGTCGACGATCCATAAAGTGAGAGATGGTCCGGTGATCCCGACTTCCACATGAATCCCTTTTCCCGATGAATTCGGCCAACCGAGATCATGAACTTAGCTTGAACTCGGATTCCGCCATCTCAGAGGCAAAGGGATTGCCGGCGATCTATCAACCGGACCCCGAGTATGCTAGGCAGATCCCTTTGCTATTTCTGACGAATTTTCATCTCGGCCGGGAAGACTACGTACGTATATCGTTGAAGTTACCGGGGTAATAAAATGGTCGGGCAGCGGGAGGAGTGGGTCTTCACTGGCGAAGCTCCCGACCGACGTGACTAAACTCCGAGTCCCGGATGCCATCCCCGAGCAATAGCTAGAGGTAGGCAGTTTAGCTCTTGGTGACTTCTTGATGCTAAAAGGAACCCGGGCGGGTCGGGTCATGCCATTCTTTCTTGGTGGTATGGACCTGCATATGGCCTCCCGATGAGCTGGGCCCGAGATGGCTTAGGCCTGCATACTAGATACCTTGGGTTGACCTCCCCGCATGATCTTACTGGTTGGTCTGCCTCCATGTGTTGGTGGAATGCCTCTCGGGTGGAATGTCTCTCAGGTGGAATGTCTCTCAGGTGGAATGCCTCTCGGGTGCAATGCCTCTAGGTGGAATGCCTCTCCTCTCGGTGGAATGCCTCTCGGGAGAAGAGCAACGTGACTTTTTGTAATGATTCCCACAGACGGCGCCAAATGTTTCAGCATAATCCCGGAGGCTATGTAGAATCACGGTGGAACACGAACATGAATAATAAACAACATGGGTGAGAGACAAGAACATATAGTGGTTCGCCATGCCATCGGAGGACATGGCTACGTCCACTTAAGAATCAACTATCATGGCCAATAGGCCTTTGGTGGAGTGAGTAGAGATCTATCCATCTATCATGTATCTCCCATCTCTCATCTATCATATATCTCCCATCTATCCTTCCTACATATGGGAAGCCTTCCTTTTATAGCTAAGGAAGGTTCCCTCACATATTATGTTTCCGATGTAGTACTAACTACACATATATCTCATCATTGTGCCTTCTTGTGGAGCTTGGAAAAGCACATTCCCGATGTGGTACCGATGATCTTTCATCATGGCGAGGTAGGATATACATCGTATCTACAAGTTTTCTGACTGGTCTATGGGCAGGGAAGGTAATTTCCAACTACCGACTACACCATCTATCTGAATCAAGTTCTATCTGATAAAGGAAGGTATCAACATTTAGTAGGGAGACTTATTTATCTTTCTCATACTAGACCTGATATTGCTTATGTTGTGAGTGTGGTTAGTCAATTTATGCATTGTTCTAGCAAAGAGCATATGGATGCAGTGTATCGTATTCTGAAGTATCTTAAGATGACACCTAGAAAAGGCTTATTGTTTGAAAAGAAAGGTGAATTGGAAGATGTAGGGTACACAGATGCTGATTAGGCTGGTGATAAGACTGATAGATGGTCTACATATGAGTATTTTACATTTGTTGGAGGAAACCTTGTGACTTGGCGCAGTAAGAAACAAAAAGTCATTGCAAGATCAAGTGCTGAAGCAGAGTTTCGAGGTATGGCCAAGGTTCTCAAAGGAGTCGCCTTGTTCCGCCTAGGCACCGCCCAGGCTATAGGCGGAGCAAAGCTGCTCGGATTTTCCAAGAGGCGTTTGAATTAGGCGGAGGGTCGCCCAGGCACCGCCTAGGCGGTCAAGGCGCTATCGAGGCGGTCAAGGCGCGTCCAAGGCGAAGGCTGACTAGGCGGAGGATGTTGCAACAAAAAAAAACTAAAACATTTTAAAACTAAAAACCTAATCTGATTCCCAATTCAATACTTCTCGCCGTTTTGCCTCTCCCACACTCATCGACCTCCTTGCCATTCTATCTCTCCTAAACTCAGCAACCTCGCTGTTTTGATCTCCCAAACTAAGCGACTTCCCTCTCTTTTGTTTAGTCATGGCGTCATCTCTTGACGAGGTACTTCTTCAATCTTCAAACCTCTACTTCGAATCATTCGATGAATAAATGAATACTATTGTGTTGTTTTCTTGTGTCCTTGTTTGGTTGTTCTATTCTTAGACTCTTAGTTCTAGGTACTAAGTACTAACTACTGTGTTGTTGGCTTGTTGCATTTTTGGGTTTTATTCTCGTCTTTATACATACAGCTGAGAATCTAAGAATCTGAGAATTGATCCTCAAGATATCAACTCATCAAGCAGTATATACTCTGTTCTCTGTACAATTTGGTGGTAGGGAGACGAACACCTTTTTACATCTGATATGGATCTACTTTCATGTCATTTGATTGTTCTAAACTTGAATTCAAATGATTTAATCAATAATCATGCTTATGTAGTTTTAATTTGTGTTGGTAACTTGGCATGAATCATATGATTATATATAGAAAATACTTATATTAGAAAATACGAAACTATGGACAACAATGTTCATGTAAACTTATATATGGCTGCAATGTAAGGAACTGAGCACAAAAATGTTATATAAAGTATATACTTACAGCTACATATATATATATATATAGAAAATTAGTTATGCACTAGTTGAGTTCTTGTAAGTAATTCAGTATTCTCAAAATAATGTGATTGGAGTTGACTTGTTTCTTGTTAGGAAATGGCGGGTACAACGTCTTCTAAAGTGTCGAATACAATGTTAGAGAATGAGATGTGTTTGAAGCGTAAATCCAATGATTTTGGATGAGAATATGGAGCATTGGTGAACCTTTCCAATTTAGACAAGGTGAAGTGCAAGTTATGTGTTAAAGTACTTAGTTGTGGAATATATCGGCTTAAGCAACATATTGTGTCAAGAACCACCCCGAATTTCACCCTGAAACCCGAAGTAAGTCTTGCGGGGTTCTCCTCCAAGGAAAATTTACCAAAAAACTCGGCAAACCTCCCTTGAAAATGAACAACCCTTTATAACAAGTTGACCATTCACCATTTCAACCCATAAATATTCAAATACCAAAACATATATCAAAGCACACCACCGAGAATGTTATACAATAATCTCAAAAGTATTCAGAGCTACTAAACCAACGGAAGCAGGAAACTACCCTAGTAGGTTACGCAGGTAACCTACTAGTGAAAAGTGGCTGAAAGATAAATGACTATGCCTCACCTCCTCCTACCAGTACCAACCCGCACTCTGTAGACTGGGCATCTTAGAAACGAAGGGCCCAGGGGAAAACATTTGAAAACGTTAGAGTGAGTGGACAAAAATAAAATTTAGAAGAAATATTTATGTTTCCTCAATTTAATTTCCATAGAAATTATGCTACATGCGACAGCTCAAAAACTGGCAAGTACATGACTAGCTCCGGCTAGTCTCCAAAACTTAATAAAATACAGCCTCTCAGGCTAAAATATACATATGTATGTATTTACACTCGTCATACTCCTTGTATGATTTCTTATGAAGGAATATAAGAAAATAAAAATTCATACAAGGCTACTATGCTTGCATCTAACGCTCACGTCACGCCATAATTGAATTTTACCTCATTACGCGGAAAAGACGGGTGTATTTATATACGTGCATACTCCATATATGAATCATTATTATATTCATATAGGGCTACTACGATTGTTTATAACGCTCACGTCACACCATAATGGTATTTTACCTCATTATGGCTGAAAAACACGTATAGCTAGCTAGCATTTATTTATATACATATTATCCTCATAATCGTTCATATATAAATATATACTAACCGAAATTCTCAATTTCGGTTATTCTCCAACAAAAGAAAATATTCAACAATAAATGTTTTTGCAGGCATAAAATTCAAAACAAATGTCCACTCACAAATTAGGCCTAAGCCAGATGTCCGTCCGAGACCTCTTCTGCTCGAGCCTCCTCACATCCTGTTCCAAATATATAATTAATTTCCCAACTTAAAAATCCAATATTTATTCAAAATAGGCAAAATTAACTATGAGCCTCAACCTCGCTCATCCTTGCCCAAGTTCGCCATTCTTAATATTATCCAAACTTCACCAGAAAAATAACGGCAGCCTTAACGCACCATTCCACAGTCTAAACAACATTAAACCAATGGCTGGATTTTACCCTATAAATACGTCAAAATTACCAAACTTTAACAATTTCCAAACATATCCAAAACTCCTCCAAAAATTATAAAAATCACATCAATAAACTCTCCTTAACCACACATATTTAAAACCATAAAAACCCCCAAACAGCGGCGGCCGGAGGCCGACTCCGGCGACCTCAATGCCCACCAAATTTTGACATCATCTTCCTCTCAACTCCCTCTACAACTTTCCTAACTAGCACAAACATCAGTTCCAAGCCTAACTATGTCAATCGAACGAAAACAATAATTAGAACCCTAGAATTTCAATCACCGATTTCTACCTAACTCAAGAGGGAGCGAATCCTTTAGAGGGATGAACGCACGGGAGGAGGGCTTCCTTTTGAGCCTAGCAGCTCCGTCTTTGGCGGCCGGAGGAGGAAGTTCCGACGATGGAAATTTTTGGGCAGTCGTGACTTCCGGGCTCGATTTCTCCTTCACGGCGGAGCTAGGGAAGCTGTCACCGGTCCAGGAAGGAAACTGGGTTGATGGCCGACCGATTGAGATCGTAGCGGCGACCTACAGTGGCCGGACGGCGGCGGTCGGGCTCGGGAAACTTTTCCGGGTAGAGGGAGAGGGAGAGAGAAGCTGGAGGGAGGAGAGAGAAGAGAGAGAGAGGAAAAGAGTTGGGCTTGGCCCAACCGGTCCACACCACCATTTAACCCACTCCAAAATTTAACACCCCAAAAATAATACCCCAATAAAAATTATATTTTTACTAGCTAAAATTTACCATTTTTACCGTCGTCACATTTTTCTCCTACGAATAATTCTTTCGAAATATCCGTCCCTTAATACTCCTCTAGGGACCTTTGAATTATAATTTCATTTACGAAGACGGTAAAACTATTATTAATTCCAAGACAGTAAATAGGGTAAAATTTAAGAGTCAGGACGTGACATATTGCCCACATAAAAGGGAATGCGACTCAGTGTAATATGTCTTCAGATGAGGATAAGAATAAGTGTAAGAAGAACTTGAAGAATCACTAGATTTAATCTTTCTTTTTAAGACTTGCTATGCACTTATGAAAGTTGTAAACTTGACGGCTTGCGACATTTACATTTGAACATGTGAAAAATGTTATTTTGAAGTTGTTAAGTGGTGATTATGATGAGCGTCCAAGAGCTAAGGGTGCTTTGCATTAGAGCTCATTTTTGTTTGTAAATTTACAGGTGGGATTGCTCCCTTTTGGATAAAGGTCATGTTAAAATTTTATATTTATTAATTAAATGTGAAAAAAAGTAAATAGTCTAGTCCCCGCCTAGGCTGTCCAGGCGCTAGGCTATGGGTCGCCACTCGCCTAGCGCCTAGTGCCTTTTAGACCATTGGGTATGGCACATGGAGTTTGTGAGATGTTATGGATTCGTAATGTATTAAAAGAATTGGGTTTCAAACTCAAGAAACCATGGATTTGCATTGTGATAGCACGTCTGTTATTGAAATTGCTCATAATCTTGTTCAGCATGATCGGACAAAGCATGTGGAGATAGATCGACATTTCATTAAGGAAAACTTGGATAGGAAAATCATTTGTTTCCCTTTCGTGTATATGGAAAATTAATTAGCATATGTTCTCATAAAAGGAGTGTCAAGGAAAGTGTTTGACAACTCGGTTGACAAGTTGGGCATGATCGATATCTATGCACCAACTTGAGGGGGAGTGTAGAATATTTTGAATATATTTACTTTCTTTGTATTTGTAGGTTAAATATTATGTATAGATGTAGGAAATATTTTCTTGTTAGTACTATAATTGTATCTTTATATAAACCTCATATATAAAGAAGAATAATACATTGAAACATACCAATCCATATTGAATCATTATTTTCTACGGTGATGCCTAATTTGAATATATCGATCAAAAATTTTGAGTCTGAAGCAAAAATTACCAGACCTGGAGAATATTGCTGAGAAGAGTTAAGCCATCAATGATTGCAATCAGTTCGACCGCTAATGGAGAACAGGCATAAGTGACTCTTGTGTGGCCTGTATAATAGCTCCCTTGTGGTTTATAACTTTTGATTCAGAGTTCCATGGCGCATCAGACTTGATTTTTGAATTGTTTGGGGGAGGAGGATTTCAGAGACTTGAGGAAGTGGAATGGTTGAAGCAAAGGGAGTATCAGACCTGGGTTCAAGATGTTGACTTTTTTATGGTTGGGCACTGAGGAATTCTTGTGCAGTAGTGTGATCCCTTAAGGCTATCTGGATTGGATCCAGGGATGTATGATTGAAGACACATCTACAACGATTAATCCATATTCCAAAGAAAGAGAGAGACACATGTGAAGAAATCCTCGTGAACTTTCAGAGTTTGAATTTGCTCTAACCACTGAAGTAATGATGTGAGAGATTGCAATGGCACTTGATAACCAAAGGGATGAGCAAACCATGTAGCAGAAACCCAGGGACAAGTGCAGAGGACATGTTCAATGGTTTCTGAGAATTGGTTAAAGACTGGGCAAAGACTCCTAGTGATGCGTAAACTGTGAAGGGCATCTTTTGAGGTTAGGATATTATGGAGAGCTTTCCATGGAAAAATTCTGATTTTGGGGAGAGTATGGATTTTTGCTAACCATTTACAGGTCTCGGAAGAGGGAAAATTTGAATGGTTGAGATCCACACATGACACATTGTTTTTCCCTGAGACTAAAACATGGTAGCCAGACTTGACATAATAATCACCATTTGGGTTATGAGGCCAAATCAATTTATCTGGGAGAACATGTTGATAATATGAATTGAACAGATCTTTGTCTCGATCTCCGGTGAGATGATTTCATGGACAGGAGATAAATCCCATGATCTCGTTTGTTAGTTGATTAGAGAGGCAACTTTGGTATTGATCAGCGAAGCTTTTTCCTTGCACAAGGGGGAATGATTGAGGCTTGGGATCCAATGATCTGACCACAAGTTTATTGATTCCTCATTCCCTATATTCCAAATGGAGTTTAAATTGATTAGCTCTTTAATTTGATTAGACAAGCAAGTGCGTTACACTCAAAGACTAAAATATCGGCTATAGTCTCAAATATAGATTTCATTGAAAATATCGAGATATATCGAAATCTATAAACTGTCGGAAAAAAAAGAGGCAAAATGTATGAAACTTATGATACAGTATATACAAGAAATGTACATATGTTAACTGGTTGTGTCTTACCAGAGTGTGTTCATGTTCGTCCTTGGACGTCCAGGGTTTGATTCACGTTAACTACGGTTTCAATTTTGTCGGTGATATTAAGACATATATACTGTGATTCTCACGCTACTTTCATTAATTTCGTGATATATTGAGAAATTTCTAAAATATTGTGCGATATTGTTTTGGCACCATGAGATCGATAGTTTCGGACTTTCGAAAGTACAAAAGAAAATGATAATTTCGACCAAATTTTGCCAATATTATCGATTTTAAAGACCTTGATTATGCTATTTTATTTCATTTTCCTAAATTTTATTTTATTTCAT
Source organism: Fragaria x ananassa (assembly GCA_034370585.1). Lineage (NCBI taxonomy): Eukaryota > Viridiplantae > Streptophyta > Magnoliopsida > Rosales > Rosaceae > Fragaria > Fragaria x ananassa. The sequence goes on along the minus strand of CP139750.1, from coordinate 7,734,554 downwards.
TTTCCTAAATCAGTGTCCTGTTTGGAGTTTGTTTGTTACTTATGTAGCGAAATGTTAATGCATGATATATGCTTTTGCTACCTCAACTTTTGCTTTGATGTACAATTATACAAGTTAATGGGTTGGATTCTTGATTAAGTAAAAGAAATGAGCAAGATTTCATTGTCAAAATAGATAGGCTTATCAAAACCTAGAAGAGATTGTTTCTCTCTTCCTTTGCTCGATTGGTTAAACGAGCAAGAAATTACCAATAAGTATACCATGTTTGAGAAGTTGACAAATAGCCAATGGGATGCTCCTCCAATGCATTTTTCAGTGTCGCCAAATATGGTGTGACATCTTACTTATTTCTTTGCCCTGCTTTCTAATTTTGAATCATGTAAGAACAAGATGCTCCCAACATGATTTGAGGTCTTGTCTTGTCATCGGCCATATTTCAGTTAAGGCACACTATGTAATATATCTCCTTATCTCCCCTTGTATTATATGGGACAAACTAACTTAAAGCCTTGTCGTTGTTTATTTATTTTTCTCCTGAGAATAGATTGTTGTTGATATAGGAAAAGTCTTGAACCAAAAATAATATTTTTTTGGAAATGGTAATCACAAATAATTAATTTGAAAAAATATAGAAAAAGAGAGAGAGTTTAAATGCATAAGTCCGAACCGGTTTGGACCCAAGCATTTTCCGTCCTTGAATATTTTTGCCTAGAAAAACAAGAAGAAAATACCAATATGATGTAAAAGTAATCATGCTCCGAAACCCATCATTTTCAGCAAGTAGTCCAACTATCCTGCATTTTTTTTAAAGTATTAATTCATTTATATAATTGAAAACCAGAATTGTCATGTTATAATGACCACAAGGATCATATAGTACCATTACACTAGATATTTAGCTCATTTATTGTGAGCTTAGCAGAGGATAAAACTAGTCACACACAAGATACTAAAGAAACACAAAATGCTCTGTAAACATGAAAAATTTGCGACAAATAACAGAAAGACACGTGTACAAGATAAAAAATTTGTATTGATGAATTTGCGGGTTACAATCTCTATGGGTATTCTTTTACAAGAATTTCCTCTGATTCGATCTCCGACGTTGATTTGATCCAAGGGTGACGAACACTTAATCTTGAATCGAATTGTTGTAGTTTAGACTTCTTGTCGTGTTGACGAATTGTAGAAGTTGATTGACCAAGGGCTGTAGAGGCTTGTTCTTGATCGGACTTAGGCCACGAGCAGTGTCACGTGGTGCATGTTCTTCGACTTTGATGGGGGATGAATCAGCACGTGTGTTCGGTGCTTGTTGATTCTTCACGAGTTTGTTGAAGAACTTAGTAGAGGTTTTGATTTGTTGAAGACTTGAAGACGAGGGTTGATCAAGGGTCGTGGAGGCTTGATGTTGATCGGGTTTGATCCACGAGCGGTTTCACGTGGTGGTTTGTTCTTCGTCTTGAAGTTGGTGAAGATGTCGGCTATTTGGCAGCTTGGTGACTCTTCGGAGTTTGACAACTTCTAAGCTTGAGGTTGATGAAGAATCGGCTATTTGACAACTTGATGATTCTTCAGAGTTTTACAACTTCTAGGCTTGAGGTTGATGAAGAATCGGCTATTTAGCAGCTTGATGATTCTTCAGAGTTTTACAACTTCTAGTCTTGAGGTTGATAAAGAATTGGCTATTTGGCAGCTTGATGATTCTTCAAGGGCTTTGGAAGAATTCTGAGCTCTTAGGAGTGAGTTTTCTCTCTCTCTCTGGTTCGCTGCCTCCTTGGTTCGCCCCTCCTCTTGGTATGAGAGGGGATATTTATAGTGTTAACATACCTCCGCTTATGGCCTGTAATGAAGATACCAAATCAATGATATCTCCTTATCAGAAATAATCGAATCAATGAATCTTGACTGATTGATTTACTTGCGCAATCTTAACATAATCAAATCAATCAATCTTAATTGATTGATTTAGCTACGCCCAATAAGGTATAATTGATTTGGATTGAATATCCTGCTTTGATAAGGATCCTTAGTAAAGAGGCGGGCCATCTCACGGACGCGGAAGGAAGGTGTGTGGAATCTTGACTTCCAAACAAATGGGGAGCTATGGTGCCACCTCGCGGATAAAGAACTTACGACTTAACCAAAACGTACATCTCCGCATGCATGCGAACTCTGCTGTTTAGCTCATTCGCGAAGTCTCCTACGCGGAGCCATCTCGCTTCGCCTTCATGTACATCTACGCGCGCAAAGTAATTTCACTTCGCATTCGCGCGAAGTCATTTCGCCTCGCCTTCATGTACATCTATGCGCGCGAAGTCATTTAGCTTCACCTTCATGTACCTCTACGCAAAGTCCATTTCGCCTCGCCTTCGTTTACCTCTACGCGAAGTCCATTTCTTGATTCCATACGAAGTCCTTTTCGCATGCGAACTCTGCTATCTAGCTCACCTGAATTCTGGCGAGCCATCACTTGTAAACCCAATTATTTTGTTAAATTTTACATGTCTACATGCTCAATTACTGTATTTTAAGTTCTATGAGACCATCTCGCTGCATCTAATTCGCACAGTCTGTCAAGCTATCATACAGTAACACTTACTGAATTTTGTTTCTGCCTTTTGGCCAGGGCTTGGAGGAGTGTTAGGGCACCAAGCTAGGAATTGATTCATCTTTCATTGATACTGAATTCAATAATATTGTTGCATTCTCCTGGATCCCAAACGCAAAATCCTAGTAAGCCGGAGTCTGTTTGAATGGTCATCTTGGTCCATGAAACGACCCACATCCAAGGTACTATGGACACCCAATGCTTTATGGGCCGTAGCACAGACACAAGGTTTGGCATCCCCATAGAGTTGGGTCACCGAAGTGATTTGGACATCCACCCAAATCTAGGTATCTCACCGGCAGCTTTGTCGGCCACATCTATCAACCACCTCCCGTAGATTAGTTGTGCCCATGCAATTCTAGATCTGACTCTGACCTCGATCAAGCACTGCACCATCACCGCACCACAATCTGCCGCCATCCAAGTCAGACCAACCGAGAACCCATAACCCCAAAACTCATGGTAATCTCCCCCAGCCAATCTGTCTCCTCCTTGAGCCGAGCCCGACTAGGACGAATTCAAAGCAAATCGCGCATAACCAAAGTTTCAGCGCTCCCCAAATCTGGCATTAAGCCAGAAACTGCTTGGATGCCAAACCTTCGATCGCCGAAACTTGCTTCAATAAGCAAGCCGCTCTTGCTGCAACGATGCAAGCATATAAGTTTTGCTTTTGGAGGGCCGCCATGGTTTGGATCAGAAGCAATCAGTCCAGAATGATGTTGTTTGGTGGTCGCATGGTAAAACCAGCATTTGAGGAATGAAGGTGGATTGAGGGATGTGGAAATCCCGCTTGGTACTGGCGGCAAGCGCCCTGGTATCGGATTTGGGACGCCATATTTGGATGCCCAGGCCATGGCGACTAGGGTTTGGAAGAAATAAAGAGAGTTGAGAGAGGAGCGGGAGGCGCATCTTTCTTTTTCTAGAATTAACAACTATCATGCATTTTCAAATAATCAAGCTTGAATTTTAATAAGCTAAATCAAAATACAACTTTTGCAGCCGCTCTCTCTAACCTTAGAGAGCATACCCAGATTTTCACCCCTCTTGTCCAGCAGCGTGTCTCGCGTCGTCGTCAGACGTGACTTCATCCTTCCCTTGTGGTCGGAAGTGTGGCTAGGTCTTGGACATGGTTGGTTTTTGCAGCTTGTGTGAGGATTGGTGAGGCTTGGCACGTTGGGAACATGCGATGGAGGAGGCGGTCGTCGTGCATGGCAGGGATTCGTAGTTTGCAATGTGGCCACTGGTTTCAATCTTTGATTAGAAGCAGTGGCTAGTGGTGGTTGGTGTAACTGGTTTTCGACTTGGATGGTTGTTGAAGGGTGTCTCTCTTGAATCATGTTTTGTTTTGCGATGGTGGTGCAGACGACGGTGAAGCTTCTGACGGGTACAACAAGGCTGGTGGCTGACGATGGTGAATGTGCTTGGCTTCGTCTTAGGCTTATATGGGCTTCATATGTTGTTTGGGCGTAGTTTTAATAAGGTTTTTAGATCTAGTTTTTAGGTTTCTTAATCTGTTACTGAGACCTAAGGTTTCCCCTCTGCGTAGGGTGGTTCTAGGTTGTGTATGAATAAGCTAGTTTAACTAGTATAATCAGTCATAGTTCTCTAGCAAAGTTAGGGTTCTCTTGTTCTATGTTCTTTCTTTTGTGTTTCATCACATGGTGATTACAATAGATTATTCTAGGGTAGCCTCATAACTTGATTCTTACGTGGCCCCTATGAGGTAAGTTATGTATTTGTAATTTCATTCTTTATTGAATACAAAGTCGTACGTCTTTTCTCTCAAAAAAAAAACTTGAGTTTTAATAATAAAAGAGAAAAACAAATTAGGATCAGTAACTATATTGCCCCCTGTTGTCTAACTCGCACAACTTTGAAAACGATAATTTCACATCGTAACTAAATAATGAGATTAAGAACTTTGTTTGGGATCATAAGTTTGCTTTGTTTTTCTATTTTTGTTATTTTCCTTTCATCAAAGATGCCTATGATTTATGATATGTGATTGTAGGCTCACTTTGTGTTTGTTAGGTGAGCGAAAAAGTATAAGGATGATACTACCCTACCAGAATCACTTGATCTTATTTGCTCTCTTTTATTTAGTTACTATGTGAAATTATGGTTTTCAGAAAAGATCAAAAAAAAGTTCAACGACCCTTAACTCTAAATCCAACAGTAGATAGTAAAGCAACTAACACATACAAAATAATTCTTTTCATTGTTAGATATGTAAATCAAATAGTGGTTGCGTAGAAGTAAAATTTTAAAGCAACTGTTCTAAATAAAATATTATGTATAAAGAGCAATTTAGTAAATAAAGTAGTCAATAATGCACTCTTTGCTAAATGGTGTTTGCTAGAATGCATATATTTTGTAGAGATGCCTAATATTATTTTATGATGTTCTTACAATATGAGGCTTAAGCACAATGTCTCTCGCTCATTTCTTTGTATTATGAGGTTTCGTACGTTAATAGTTATACCGTGAGGGCTATTATTTTAATCCTTGTATAAAAAAAATATTATTATCTTTATTCAATATTAGATACCCAGCTTTTAGACTTTTTATGTACTCTTTCTTGGACAATCTCTAAGATTAAGATTGTCCTTTTACCAACCACCAATAAATTGGTCATGATATGAGCACCCACTAAACACATGACATGTGTATAACAATTTAATCATGGTTAAACTTTCCAAACTATATTAATAAAATAATTATAATTAAGATCAATAATGAGAGAGAAATATATTTTAATTACCCTTCTCCCTCCTATAGGAGTAACAACAGACTAAGGAGCAGGGCCAGACGGTGGTACCGGCATGGATGGATCTGTTGTCTTGTTGGTAGGAGAGGACAACGTCGCGGATGGGAGCTCAATCACCGGCGAGTCCGTCAACTTCATACCTCTTTATGCCCCGATTTTGTAAAACTATCTGAGATTGATACTTATGCACTTGTGCTTTAGAAAATTTGAAATTCTGGGCCTAATGAGATTCTGTGAGTTTTTTCTCCGGTGAGTTGCATAGCTGCATGTGGTGGTGCAAGAGAGAGAGAGAGAGAGAGAGAGAGAGAGAGAGAGAGAGGAGAGATAGAGAGTAATGATAAAAAAAATATATACATTTATTTTTACTGACAATAGTTTAAAAAATTTAACATGATTAATTTGTTATACACATGTCATGTGTTTAGTGGGTGGTCATACCATGACCAATTTATTGGTGATTGGCAAATTTCAATCCGCTATTGACCCTCTTCTTCTTCTTGTCTTTCAAAAACAAGAACTGATGTGTTTTTTCCCATTCCAACGCCTCATTGGAGTAAAAACGAAAAACAAACAAAGAAAAAAGGAAAAATTCTTTTTTCCAGAGCTTCTTTTGCTTTTGTTTGGTCTTTAGTTGCTCTCCATCTTTTTCCAAATTCATCATGTCACAATTTTTTGTTAGATAAATGTGGTTTCTCTCACAACGACAAGTGATATGCATTATCAACTTTTTAAGTTGAGAAGACTAGATAATACAAGTGTGAAAAGATGCTCCGCCTTTCAGGGAGCTTCTTAGGGTATCAAACCCGATCTCTGCTAGCGGCGGTGAGAAACAACGTGTTTCCCCGACTATCCAGTGACGAGATATCGACTGTGGCAGTTCGAAGGAGAGCGATCCTCTCTAGCGATGGCGGTCACGAGATCTCAGCCGTACTAAGCCTCCAGCCGTGGTTGCTCATTGCGGGGGAGAAGATTTCCAATGGAAGAAAATCGATGGTTCTTATTTCATCGACATCGAGATCCGTTGACTAAGATCAAGAGATGGTAGCAAATCCGAACGACGCTCAATTTGACAAGGTCGCTGCGAGTGATGGTAACGGGCAAAGGGCTGAAGAGATGGTGGTCAACCTGTCAAGGCCGGCGATTGAGGTGCCGGCGAAAGAAGTCTGGCAGCCGCCAGAAGAACTGATGAAGACGCCGGCGTGGCCTTGGATACTGGCAGCTGATAAATTTTGGGCGCCGTCAGTGCTGATGACGACGGTTGACGAGAGGGGAGCATACCTGCTAGGGTTTGGGATTGGACTCAAGGTCTTGGGCCTGAGTTTGATCTCAAGCCCAAAAAAGGTCAATTTTGGAATTGGGCCTATGAGTCCAATTTCAATATGACTATGGCTTAAGTCGCAGTGTTTTTGATAGCTTGGCAGACTGAGCAAGCTAACTGCAGTTAGATGGATTCATGAGGCTTGAAGTACCGCAATTGAGCGCCTTAGCTCTAATTTTTATGTTTCTTTGGAAATCTTATTTTGTATATAGTTTAATCCTCTGCTAAGCTCACTTGAATAAGTGAGCTATAATTGTCTAACACTACTAGAAATTTCACTTTGGGCGACGAAAAAAAATCGTCGCCCTGTTAAAAAATTTCGTTGGCCAAGAACTTGGGCGACGACAGGTCGTCGGCCAAGACGTCGTCGCCAGAAGTGCATCAGCCAAGAACTTGGGCGACGAAAATTCATTCTGTCGTCGCCTAAGAGTAATTCTTAGGCGACGATACTAATTTCGTCGCCTAAAATATACTTCTCGTCGCCCAAAAATATTCGTCGCCCAAGATTTAACACCTTGGCCGACGAAAAATTGTTTCGTCGCTTAAGATTTTATAACCTGGGGCGACGAAATTTTTTTTCGTCGGCCAAGAAGTCGTCGCCAGAAGTGTGTCGGCCAAGAACTTGGGCGACGATACTTTTTTTCGTCGTCTTATATGGCAAGTCCTTGCCCGACGATTTAGCAATTTCGTCGCCTAAGATATATTTAAATTTTTTTAAATAATTTTTTTAAATATATAAATAATGTTTTTTTAATTTTTGCTGAAATTTTTTTTGACATTTTTTTAAATTTTTCTAGTACTAAAATTTAATTAAAAATAACACAAATTTATAAATTTATAAATAATTTATTACAAAAATTTAGTCCATCCACCTACGGAAAATCTCGAAATCTAACTCATCATTCTCGTTCGGAGGGTCCTGAGGCGGCGGCTGGTCAGGCTGAGGAGGCTGGGGCCACTGAGGTAATGGTATAGGCGTAGGCATGGGTGGAATATCAAGTTCGGCCGCATGTGCAGCGATGCAGGCAGTCATCCACTGTCCCATAGCCGCCTGGTTGGCATTGGTGACTTCATTCACCCGCTCCATATGCGCAGCCACCGCCATGTCCCTCGCTCTTTGGGCTTCCAGCTCAGACTGTAGACATTCGAACTGATCATGTAGCCGACTGTTGCTGCTTGAGGCTCCGGCGGCTCCCTTGCGCTGAAATCCTGGCGTCGTCTTCAGGATCCCCTTTCCAGCGCCTCCCATACCCCGGCAGTAGTAGGTGTTGGAACACTGCGCGAAGGCAGTGGCCATAATCCGCGCCCCAACGGTAGGATCTGAAGTGTCGATCCTGGACATGGCCTCTGACATGTCATCCTCTGCCGTGCCCGGCCATGTGTCGTTCACCATGCCTCTCATGACCTCTTGCTCCGCCTCCCTCACCCTCGCCTAATTGGATATATTAAAAAAATATATTAATATACATTTAATAAAATGTAATTAAAATTAAAAATTAGAAAATATAAGGAACTTACAAGATCCTCCTCAGAATGAGGATATGCCCTCTGAAAGGTCCCCACATAGGGGTTCTCCTCTGGCCGCTCTCGCCGCACGTCGTCCATGATGGCCGAAAACGGCCTCGAACCGGCACGATGGTTGGTTGTGTTCTGTTGCCGGTTCTCAGCGTTCACCCGGGCGAGGTGCTTCAAAAAAAAATTATCGTTAGTAAATATTTAAAAACATACAATTATAATTAATTCACTAATTAAATATTCAAATTTGTATACGAATTACCTGTTTGTGAGGGTCGTTGAACTGCGTGACAAGAAGCCACCGCCACTTGTACTCCCGATACTCGAACTCCTTCGGGGTACCCGAACGGTCGCTCCCGTACTGCTTCCAATGTAACCGGAGGTCGTGCTTCCACTCCTTGAACCTACATATACAAAAAAAATATTAAATATATTATTAAAATAAAAATTTTAATAAATTATTAAATAGAGGTACCTCTCCCTATGGGCATTGTCCGCCCAGTCACGTCCCTCCTCGGGAACCACAAACCATTGCTGCATTACCACTTGTTAGTATTTTTTTCGATAATTAAATAATTTATTAGTTAAAAAAATAGTAATTGATCGAGTAAACTCACCGACATCGACTGATGGAGCATCTCCTTCACTTCATCTGGAACCTGGCTCCAGACTCCCCAAAACATAGGGAGTCTGGAGCGGATGGTGCCTCCCGCGGCGCGCGTGTACCGGTTTCCCAACACGGCGTCCACCGGTTTCCCGTTGGAAAACGGGATGGCGATCCGTCCAGCGGACTCGACTGCCCTATCGAGTCCCTTGTTGCTGACAGTGCCTCTCCTGTTCCGCCTTCTCGTTCCGGCGACTGTGACATTGTGAATCAAATTTAATATTAATAATACATTTTTACAAAAAAAAAAATTAAAATCGACAAACAAGTAATAATAAATTACCTGAGCATGAGGCTGAGCCGACAGATTCGTCTCCGTCCGCCTGCTCGGAGACCCTCACGGGATGAAGAGGCGTGAGAAACTCCCTGTAGATATAGGTCTCGTGCGGTGCCACATGCGGGAGCTGCTCCCGAATCGGTCGACCCTCCTCATCGACGCGAGGTATCGCCGGTATCGTCGGAGGAAGGAAGAGGCCGGACGGCACCGTAGGGACCTCGGATGACCCGCCATCACCGTCGGTCGGGGACGACTGTGTGGGGGCGGTGTTAGATCGCGACCGGGGAAGTATCTCTGGATGACGAGGGGCCGTCGCTGCGGGACCCGGCTGCCCAACAGAACACGAGCCGCTCGCGCCACCCAGAAGCGCCGCATGTCGGGCCGTCAGCTGCCACGGATACCCGACCGACGGTGATTCCGACGGGTTGTTTGAGGTACCGTCCGAGGAATATTGGCTCCTTGCACCCGAACGTTGTCCAGAAGTTCTCCTCATGCCCATCATGTTTAAAATAACCATAAATTTAATAAAAATATTTTACCGTCTTATAATTAATTTAACAAAAAAAAATAACCATAAATTTCGAAAAATTTATCAACAATAATAGCACAAATAAAAATTAATAGTTATTATAGGATTTATTCTTTTTTTAATTCACATAACAAATTATTTACATTAATTCGTAATTAATACATCACAAAAATTAATTTACGAATATTTACATCCTTACTAAAAAATAATCCATTATTTTTTACAAAATTTCCACAATATATTTACAATTATAATTTATATTATTTAATTATTTAATCAAAAATTATTTAATCATTTACAATATATTTACAAATTATTTCCACAAATCCTAAACCCTAAACCCTAATATTTTACAATTATCATTTACATCACAATTTACCATAATTTACCCTAAAATCCTACCATAATTTACACAAATTTACCCTAATTTACCATTAATTTCCTAAATTACAACAACAACAACAATAATTTCACCAACAATTTCACAACACAACAATAATTTCACCAACAATTTTAAATAATTTCAAACAATTTAGGGTTTTAGGGTTATACCTTAAATTGTGGGTCGGGGTCGGGATCAGGGTCGGGGTCGGGGTCGAGGTCGGCGTCGGGGTCGGCGTCGGGTTGCGGGGTCGGGGTCGGAGAGAGGGAGAGAGAGAGGGCTTCGGTGGATTTTCGGAGAGAGAGAGAGGACTTGGATTTTTGGAGAGAGAGAGAGAGAGGGCTGCGCGAATGGTTAGGGTTCCGAATTTTTGTCTTTTATAATGGAGTTCTTGGGCGACGATTCTTGAAAAATCGTCGCCCTGTTTTTTGAAAATCGTCGGCCAAGATAATCTTGGGCGACAATTTTTTCAAGTCGTCGCCTAAGATACTCTACTTGGGCGACGATGTTCTTCACTATAAATCTCGTCGCCCAAGATCAAGAAAATCGTCGGCCAAGATAATCTTGGGCGATGATTTTTCAAGTCGTCGCCTAAGATACTCTACTTGGGCGACGATGTTCTTCACTATAAATATCGTCGCCCAAGATGAAGAAAATCGTCGGCTAAGAGTTCTATCATAAAATTCAGAATATCGTGATTTTGGTGATCGGAGAAGACGAACTGAAAACCTACCGTCAGATATGACCAGCATAACTAATTACGTGGGTGGGAAAAAATTCAGCTCCATCGGACAACGATAAGGGCTCGATCCGTCCGGTCAATTGGCGCGGTCAAACCCCTAAACGGACGGAAACGGCTATTCGACCCTCCAAATCACGTAATCTGGCCGGACCTTCAACTGAGAATAGTTTCCAATTGACAAGACGCTTACGGGACTATAAAAATTTGGTAAAAAATAAATACCCGGGATAGGGCTACCACTAGGTAGAAATAAGAGAAATTCGTTGACCGGAACAACCGGCACCGAAATTTTACCAGAATATCTTAATTTTTCACGGGTTGACGTATTTCACCATTCCGATCATATCTTATTTCACGACCTTTTTGCGTTTGAGGCATCTACGTATACGTTGTATTCAAAACGACACTTAAACTCAATACTTGTATAAAAAAGTTATACAACATTAGCACATATAACGTGAGATTGGTGATCGGAGAAGACGAACTGAAAACCTACCGTCAGATATGACCAGCATAACTAATTACGTGGGTGAGAAAAAATTCAGCTCCATCGGACAACGATAAGGGCTCGATCCATCCGGTCAATCGGCGCGGTCAAACCCCTAAACGGACGGAAACGGCTATTCGACCCTCCAAATCACGTAATCTGGCCGGATCTTCAACTGATAATAGTTTCCAATCGACAAGACTCTTATGAGACTATAAAAATTTGGTAAGAAATAAATACCCGGGATAGGGCTACCACTAGGTAGAAATAAGAGAATTTCGTTGACCGGAACAACCGGCACCGAAATTTTACCGGAATATCTTCATTTTTCACGGGTTGACGTATTTCACTGTTCTGGTCATATCTTATTTCACGACTTTTTTACGTTTGAGGCCTCTACGTATACGTTGTCTTCAAAACGAAACTTAAACTCAACACTTCTATAAAAAAGTTATACAATATTAGTACATATAACGTGAGTTTGGTGATCGGAGAAGATGAACTGAAAACCGACCATCAGATATGACCAGCATAACGAATTACGTAGGTGGGCAAAAATTCAGCTCCATCTGACAAAGATAAGGGCTCGATCCGTCCGGTCAATCGGCGCGGTTAAACCCCTAAACGGACGGAAACGGCTATTCGACCCTCCAAATCACGTAATCTGGCTGGACCTTCAACTGAGAATAGTTTCCAATCGACGAGACGCTGACGGGGCTATAAAAATAAAAAACATTACCTTACAATTTAAATGTGCTTTATTTATTTTAATTATTCGGATTTTCTTGGCCGACGAAATTAGGGAAATTCGTCGGCCAAGATAATACTTGGGCGACGATATTTGTTAAATTCGTCGCCCAAGAGAAAAATAAAAAATCCTGTACAATGAAATTTAAACGTGTTTTATTTATTTTAATTATTCGGATTATCTTGGCCGACGAAATTATTTTACTTCGTCGGCCAAGACAATACTTGGGCGACGATATATGTTAAATTCGTCGCCTAAGAGTAAAAATAAAAAATCCTGTACAATGAAATTTAAATGTGTTTTATTTATTTTAATTATTCGGATTATCTTGGGCGACAAAATATTTGAGTTTCGTCGCCTAAGAATTAAAAAAATCTTGGGCGACAAAATATTTTAGTTTCGTCGCCTAAGGATAAAAAACTTAGGCGACGATATAAATATCTTTGGCGACGAAATATTGTTTCGTCGCCCTAGTCTCTATCTTGGCCGACGAAATTTATTCTTAGGCGACGATTTGTTTTTTCGTCGCCTAAGATGAAACTTAGGCCACGATTTTTTTTCCTTAGGCGACGAAAAAAAAAATTGTCGCCCGGTTTTTTTTGTTTTGTCGCCCAAGTTGAAATTTCTAGTAGTGTAATGTAATGGTGTTTTGATGTCATTCTGGTCTGAGTTTATCAATGAAATTTTTAGGATTGCTACCCCTTTTCCCTTTAAAAAAAAACGGATAAGGTGATATGCTTGTAGAGGATACATAAGAAGGCAAAAATTGTGAGATATTATATGTATGTGTATGAAATATGATACATATAGTTATTCCCACATTAGGATCAGAAGATTTGAAGGTCATGCATCTATTTCTAATTTTCTACTCTCCAATCTCAATTGTACATCCCTTACTTATACCTTTTGACACATCAAGTTTTATCAGCTAAAACAATAAAATTAATGATGAAAATTGAATAGGAAAATATAACAAAAATATGGAAAAAAGGAAGAAAAAAGCAGAACAGAAATTTATCAGTATACGTCGTCTCCATACGTGGTGACCTGTTCTTATACTCAAAAAAGAAATATTAGTTTCCAATCCAAAATTTCTAGCTTAATCAGCAATAAGTGAACATGTTTTAACCTCAAAAGATGTACGAGGAACAAAAAACTATTAAGGAACAAAATGTTCAAACTGTATTTTTATCATTTTTATAAATGACAAAGTATTAAGAAAGAGATGAAGTCAGAATGGAGTGGGAAAATGATTTCCATTGAATAAGAGTGTGGTGATAGTACTCATATAAACTCGAAGAAAATTCATTTAGAAATAATAGAGAGATAGACACAGAAGGAAGAAGAAGAAGAATACTGGTGTTGGCTACAGCTGTATTCACGACTGCAACTCTCTATCTCACCTCATCTCTTTACTTTTCTTGCTTGACACTCTATTATAAACTTCATATAATAACAAAACAATCGTCATCACTATCTTCCCTAATATATTTAGATTTGCATTTAAACCACTTTGGCTTAATTTTCACCCAAATTGTTGTATTTGTCAATGATGTCCTTCTAGTTAACTAGAGTTTCAAATCCAACTCACTACCTTATATTTGGCGAGGGGCAGTCGGCTAGTTCTCTGAAAAGTATGAACGTTTCGTCATTCTTTAAACTTCATCGACAAACATAATGAGATAGACGTACTCGATTGCAGACAGTTACTAACTAAATGATGTTAGTATCAAAAATACAATTTGCTCGATTGCCGCCTAAAGTTCTAACACGTTAATTGTAACAAATTTTGTCACATTGTGCTGACATGAGAAGAATGAGTGAATACCAACATAAAGAATCACGTGAAAAATTCATTGAATTGTAAGTATATTACGAAATATATAAGTAGAATGTAGCTCCCCATCCCATGTTTTTGTTTTTGGGTCAGATCCGCATCCCATGTTGCATGTGAGATTTACTTGTGACATCCACGAAGTTAGTTATTCCAAATAACTAACCGGCAGTCCTCACCGATAATTCTTCTAACTAACGCAATCTTATATCAAACGTGTCTTGTTAATGTTTCTTATGAAATATTCGCAAAAACTATCATGCCGAACACAAATCGAGTTTGGTAAAGAGCAGGATCAAACCACATAGATATCCATCCTAATTTGTAAACAAATCTAACTAGAAGGTCTTCATAACAAATTGTGTCAAAATTCAGAGACAAAGTTGTAATATTCCCCATTTTTCTTCTCAAATGAACAAACAAACAAAGTAACTGAAAATTAGAAAACAATTCGCTTCTAGTGACGCAGTGGAGAAGGAGAGAAGCATATGAAATATGGTACTTGGGTTTGTTTATTCTGAACTAGAGAGAGAGAGAGAGAGAGAGAGAGAGAGAGAGAGAGAGAAGAAGAAGAAGAAGAAGAAGAGGAGAAAGGGTGCTGTTGGGTGTGTGCTGTGCTGTGTCTCCTCGTGATCCGTGGACAGTCTACGTGATAAACAAAGCAGACTACTACTTACTGTCTGACTCGGTAAAACTCACAGACAAGCTAACAGTAGCAAGTTAGCAACAGCACCAATAAATACTCACTTCCCCATCTCTTTCTGTGTTTAAGTTTAACTAACCAATACCCAACCCCCTTCTCTCCCTTTCTTCTTTGTTAAGATCCTGTCAATCATTTGCTCATAATATTTATTGTACCCACATTCCTGTTTCGATTCTGTTCCCTCCTTAAAGAGATTTCTCTTATTGGGTTAGCTGGTTTTTGGTGTGTTCCTCATCTCTCTCTGGTCCTAGTTCTTGTTTTGTTGGTTCCTGACTTGCTTTGCTGCTGAACTTCTGGTCTTGTTTCAGCTCCACAACTTAGGTAAGCAAGTTTCTTTCTTGTCTGTTTCTTCTCTTTTGGTTTTTGGGCCTCCTGGACTGTTCTTTTATCTGAACTATGAAGTTTCTTGTATTTCTAGGGATTCCATTGGCTGAATTATGTTTCTTTTTTGATGGAGTTTGAATATACTTGTGGGATAAGTTTTGTTTGTTTTGATTCTAACTGGGTTGTTTATAAACTCTCTGTTGGATTCACAGTTTGTGGCTGACTATATATTGAGGACTCACCCACTTACCCTGTATTGACTACTTGACATTTTGTAATAGTTTTGAAATGTAATTGTGTGCTTGCTTGTGAATTTGTAGCAATAGAAGCTTAATTTTGATGTCAGATAGATTTTTAACTTAGAATCCCGACAAAGTGATCAATTGATACTCTTAGCTTTGGCAAAGAGATTTTTGTGTTAGCTTTCGCTAGTGTATGATATTTTCTCTGTTTCTCAGTATAATGGAGTGCAGTTGACTTAAGTGTGAAGGAATGTTAAGTTGGCTTGAGGTCATGTAATCTGATCTGAGTTGTTAGTTGTTTGAGATTTATATAAGGCTTGTCATGGGAGTTATCTGAGTTGTTAGTTGTTTGAGATTTATACAAGGCTTGTCATGGGAGTTTACTAATTCTGTGATGATTACGAAAACATAAAGAAGAAATGGAAATAAAAATGCACTCGATTGCTTTGCTTATAATACTTGTAGAGAAGAAAAACAAGTTTGAACCAGTTGTGGTTTCCAATTTTTGATATATAGAGTAACTGCTAGGATGCTAAGACACATAAATTATAGCTTTGCGTCTCTCAGTCTACGAGGCTTAGTCAATGGCAGATGGGTGTTATATTCATGAAATTTCTTATATGCACATGGCTTTTTGAGTTTTTGTTAATGCAGTGAAGGACTGGAACTTTCTTAGACTTGGGTTTCTTCCAGTCAGAAGTTGTAAATCTATCATTTTTTTCTATCTTCTCATTTCAAAGAAATCAAGAAGGAAACATCATCCTACCAGCATCTTTATAGTTTTAGATTAGATTTTAATCATAAAACTAATGCTACGAGAAACATTTCTGGAGGCTCATGACTGAAACTATTGTGCTGATTTAGATTCTTCATTTCACATGGACTTATTGATATCTAATTTTCACTCTTCTTCAGATGCATACAAATGTTCAAGAATATGGCTTTGGAGAAAATGGGGAAGCTTTTGTGACCAGAATGGATCCTCAGGCTTTTATTAGGTTGTCAATAGGCTCACTAGGATTGAGGATTCCTGGAACAGCTTTGAAATCTGAAAAGTCTGGGATTCATGCATTCTCTTCTCCATGTCTGTGTGAAATTCGTCTTCGAGGATTCCCTGTGCAGACAGTATCAGTCCCCTTACTATCATCTCCTGAAGCTGCACCTGATTCTCATAGCATAGCCTCCAGTTTTTATCTTGAACATTCAGATGTCAAAGCGATGCTGGTACCTGGCTGTTTCTACAACCCGCATGCGTGTCTGGAGATTGCTGTTTTTACAGGGAGAAAAGGGTCCCATTGTGGCGTAGGGGTCAAAAGGCAGCAAATTGGGACATTCAAGCTGGAGGTTGGTCCTGAATGGGGAGCAGGAAAACCGGTTGTCCTCTTCAGTGGGTGGATAGGTATTGGCAAAAACAAGCAGGAGAGTGGAAAACTGAGCGTGGAGCTTCATTTGAGAGTAAGACTTGATCCTGATCCAAGATATCTTTTCCAGTTTGACGATGCGACGAGACTAAGTCCGCAGATTGTTCAGCTTCAAGGTTCCATTAAGCAGCCTATTTTCAGCTGCAGGTTTAGCCGGGACAGGTGATATGACTTATACGATGTCTTTAATTGTCAGTTGTTATATATTCAGACGGCTGCAGTGTAAGATTCCAATTGTGAGGATTGCTTAAAGAGAAAATTTACACTTCAAAAAAGAAAAAGAAAAAAAGAGAGTGAAGTAATAGAGGACAAGAATATAACACTGACTGGAAAGGAGAATGTTAGTTACTGTTAAACAAATTATTTTTCTCTTTCTAGATTCTTGCTGGATGTATAATTTTTGAACGGCAATTGCCCTTCTTAAGTTTGTCCTATTTGATAGTGCAGATGCTGATTGATTATCATAAAAACTTTGCTTTCATTTCGTTGTCTTACTCTTGCATCTTTTCCTGCCCCATGCTTGCTTTGTTTCCTAATCCTCAACTCTGGTAGAGAATTTTTCATTTTTGTTTGTTTTTAAAGATTATACATGCACTAATAATGCAAGATTTGTTAAAATTCCAAGAATTCAAGAATTGTTTGTCAGTATTAGAAAGTTATGACCAATTTGGATGCTGTTTTGAAGTGTGTCCTTTATATATGATGTATCCATTCTCTCCCTGTTGTGACTTGTGAATAAGAAAAAAGTTTCAACGTCCATAATGTAGTAATTAAGTTACTGATGGGTTAATATATTGACAGGGTTCCCCAGGTGGATCCACTGAGCAATTACTGGTCAGATTCTGTGGATGATTCTAATCTCGAGACAGAAAGAAGAGAGAGAAAAGGATGGAAGGTGACAATACATGATCTTTCTGGCTCTGCTGTTGCAGCAGCCTTTATAACCACTCCATTTGTGCCATCAACAGGTTGTGATTGGGTTGCAAGATCAAACCCAGGAGCTTGGTTGATTGTTAGTCCTGGTCCGTGCAGGCCTGAGAGCTGGCAGCCATGGGCAAAGCTTGAGGCATGGCGTGAGCGCGGTAGCATTAGAGACTCTGTTTGCTGCCGATTTCGCCTTTTATCTGAATGCCAGGAAGCAGCTGAGCTTCTGATGTCCGAGATCCACATCAATGCTGAAAAAGGTGGTGAGTTCTTCATCGACACCGACAGACAGATGCAAGCATTTGCAGCAGCAGCCCCTCCGCTGCCAAGTCCACCAAGCAGTGGAGACTATGCGGCTTTGGGTCCAGTTGAAGGTGGTTTTGTCATGAGCTGTAGAGTACAAGGAGAAGGAAAAAGCAGCAAGCCATTAGTACAACTAGCAATGAGGCATGTGACATGCGTCGAAGATGCTGCCATCTTCATGGCTCTTGCAGCGGCTGCTAATCTCAGCATCGAGGCATGTAGGCCTTTCCGTCAGAAGATCAGAAAACCATCCTGCCATTCTTTATGAAAAGTTAATAGACGAACAAAAAGGATGGAGGTGAATAATGTCCATGTATTTCAGAATTTGCTATCACTTTGCTTGATATTTGGTAACATTTGGTTTTGTGTACAAAAGGCTCTTGCTTACATGTCCACCCAAACATCCTTGAACTCATGCATGAAATGTTCTAGGAAAAATCACAACTTCAATTAAAAATGAACCGAAAACTTGGTGATTGTTCAAATCTTCACAAACAAAAAAAAGGCTCAGTTATCCTAAAAGCTCAATTTGAGGATTACTTGATACCTTGTTCCTCTTTTGAACATGTTTACGATGAACAGCCCTATTCCACACTTGAACAAAAACCAGGTATTGGAAGACTACTTTATGAAGCTTGTTTCTTCTCAATTCGGATGTGATCTAAGTCGACTAGACTACCGAGTCTTCACTCTTCACCAACTAGAGTTGTCTCGGTATCTTCAAGCTACTGATTGATAACCCTCCGTTGTTGCGAAGTCATTTAGGATGTGATTTGGGCTAAGTGAGAATACTAATGGACTCAACTTTACTCAAATGGTGATAAGGGCCAACAACTTATAGGAGCTTGCCTTGAGGTACTCAGGTGTGGTTGTGTCACAAAGCCTACCGAGTTGCTCAATGGATGTCGATACCAAGTTGTCAATATATGGTAGTAACAAAGCTTTAGTTTCCAAACATGATATTGGCTCATCCATCGCAAGTACGACTCATCATTAGTTCATTAGTTACGGTTAATCAAGCTAGATTTCCCTTTACCTTTTGTTGCCGGAGTTGCATACCATTTGGGTGCTAGTCTTTATATATGATTGCAAGAGTGACTTACCTCACATAAATCAAGTCTTATTGTTGAACCAAGTATCTTTAGTATCTGTGAGTCTACTTTGGTAACGGTTCTTTCTCCCCTAAGTTTGCCCGTGCCATTTTGTCTAGCTGTTAATGTGATTCTTTTATGTCCTTGATTCCAGTTGAAATGCTTTCTGCAGCTACTGGCACCAATATTGAGCGAGCATACTGAAAAATAATGTGTCATAAACTCTACTCTATAGCTTTTGGTATAAAGAATATGTTCTCTTCCCCTTATTTGAGTTGTTATTTTGACTAGCGGGGCTAGTCCATTATTTTTGGGGCATTCCATATGAGAGATGTATATTTCTTTTTCTTGTTGTTTTATGGCTAGCGGGACTAGTGTGAATTTTTGATGAGCTTACAACTTTTGCATGCATGAAAATTTCTAAATTTCGTATAAAAGGAAAAGCATATCGCATTAGATTTGTATTAGTTTGTTAATGAATATTTCTTAATTAGTTTATTTTTCGTCCACTAATGCTAACGTTTTAAATGTTTTCCCTGGGCCCTTTTGTTTTCAAATGCCCAGATTACAGAGTTCCTGTTCGGCTTCACTAGGAGTTGAGGCATAGTATCTTCTGCTGCACCGTGTTGATCGTAGGTTAACTGTTAACCTATGTGTAGTTATTTTATTTTTCTTCCTGTAGTGCTCTGATGACCGTGGGGATATGTAAATTTAGTTGGAGTTGTTTTTTTTAAAGATATGACTCAAGTAGAGAGTTCAACTTTGGTTGATGTTCATGTTTAAGTAATGAAGTGGAATCTTTGGTCGGGTTTGTTTTAGTGCTATTATGGAAAACGAAGGGATCCAGGAGATCTGGTTAATTGATATAGTTAAAATGTTCTTGATTTTCTCACAGGTTGGGTTGTTCATTTTTAGAGGAGATTATGCCGAAATTTTTGGTATAATCTCTTTTAGCATGGACCCCGCAAGACTTGCATGTTTTCCTGTGTGTTTTTGAGGCGGGTCTTGTCATTTGGTTTTTGAGGCGGGTATTGTCATTTAGTTTTTAAGGTTTTTAATTGTGCGATTTTAGGTGATTTGTGATTTTGTGTTTGGCTTGCCTTCATTGTGTTGGGGGCTTCGCAGCGGGATTTAAAAGTGAGTAAATCTCACCAAAGTGAGTAAATCTCACCAAAGTTTACTTTTGAACCAAATTTTATTATGGTCATGTGTTGATGATAATGATTATGATGTTAAAATTAATACTATGCTATTAATTGATTTAAAATAAATAAGCTTGATCGTCAATGGCTCAGAGGTAAGATAAAACAAGTTTTCTTATTTTATGATTATTTTTAAGGTTCATGTGATCATAATATTATTGATGATTGATAAGTTATTCTTATGAAATAATATATATTGTTCATATAATTATATTCTTGTGAAGAATATAATCATATGATGTGGTCTTGTGATTGTTGGATAAATAGCCAAACCGGGTTCCAAGCCTTTAATCGGGTGATTAGTTGCGGTTCTGATGCTATTTATTATTTTGTGTTTTGATATTGGATAGTCAAACCGGGTTCCAAGCCTTTGGCCGGGTGATTGGTTGCGATTAGGAATAGAGATCTAGTCCGTCTGTCAGTGTACGTCATGGGGGATACCTTATCTTATCTGGGTCCCATGGGTACACAATTGTGTTGTTGTAGGTCATGAGGGGTATTTCATCAATACCTGAGACTCATGGGTACATGTTATTTGAAAGAGTGTTGGAATTGTGGTTTTAATTATTGATCAAATCTCTCTTGTGAAATGTTGGATGTGATGATGTTGTGTTATTTTTGAGTTTACTCATACGGGCTTTTTAGCTTACTGAGTTTGTTATTTTACAATCCCGGTGCACCAATTATTGTTGTAGGGGTTAGACCTGCAGGTGAGGATCAGCAGAGTTGAGGTGAAGACTTAGTGTCATGATTCTTTTTGGCTTTTGTTGTACTCTGTATAGTTTTGTAAATCGGGTAGATAATATTAAGCTCACGAGATTGTTCTCATGTTCTTGTATTTCAAGTTTATGTAAATAAGGAAGTGTAATATTTAACTCAGTGATGAGTTGTATGATATTACTTTTCCTCTATTGAGTTCTAGTTGTTTAGTTTTGTTATTGAAACATGTTGGGATATTTATATTTAAGTAAGATCATGCCATAATTTTTGAAATTTATCTTTCAGAAATTGAGGTGTGACAGTACTACCTAACCAGCATCACAAAACACCATAGACACTACTGGACGCACCGCCACGCGCCACCCTACCAACCTTCGAATTAGGACAAACTCACAACAGCAAACTTGAAGAACACAAAAACTGGAACACTTTTCATACCTATGGCCAAATCCAAATCGACCGGAAAGAGGCCGGAAACGTCGCCGGAAAAATGAAATCCACCACCGCCACTCTACATCGTGAGTCGAGCTTCAAGACCACCTCAAGTTGAACCAGGACGCCAAGGAGCTTCTATCCCGACCGGTTTCAAGCCTCGTCGCCGCGCCGGAGGTGAGAATCCAGACCGGTCTCCAAGCCGAACTTTCAAGCTTCGATCCACCACTTTAGGGCCAAAATGGCGTGAACCAGCTAGATAAGGACAAAGGCAAGGAGAAGAAGAATTGATTTGGGCCGGTAGCGTGGTCGGGCGACGTCGGACGACGCTTGAAAGTCCGTGTTGAGTTGCCAGGTCCGGGTCGGGTCGGCTGGAGATTTTGGACTCTCTCGAGGACAGAGAGAGAGAAGGAGAGGGGAAGAATTAGGGATTTTGAAAATTATGAGGACCCAAAAGAAAACTCTCCTATTTATCCTAAATTTTTTTCCGAAAAGCCACAAACTTCCGCTGACCATAAGTTCCTCGTACAATGTTTGTTTTACGCGTGTTACGTGTCTACGAATTCGTATAGTTGTTCTCTACAACTTTCGTGAATAAAGTTTCTTGAGAAACCCAACAAATAAAAAGTCAACTCTATGACCCTTAAAGAAAAAGAACCGTTTCGGATAATTTATGCGTCCGAACGTTTCCGCCCTTCCTTCGAACCTCAAAACACACTAGCTTCTAACTAGAAAATTCCCAAATAATATTAGAAACTAATATCAATTTTCCGGGATATTAATTACAACCGCCTCTGGGCCGAGCTCGTCGACCGCTCCGCCTTAGCCAAACTGGAATCCTTCTCTGACGCCACCATCTGTGTTCGCAAGAATTGCTCCTACATCTGCGTCAACTACGTCACCATCGTCGCCGTCTCCCTCTTCACCCACCCCTTCTCCCTCGTCGTCCTCCTCACTGCCTGGTTCTACCTCTACCTCTTCCGCCCCTCCGATCATCCCCTCGTCATCTTCGCCCTATTAGACGATGGCATTTTTTCCAAAAAGACAACCAGGTCGTGACATCACCGACAAGAGAGAGAGAGAGAGAGAGAGAGAGATGAGAGACTAAGAAGAAGAGAGGGCAGTTTTGTCAATAAAAATGAGGGAAAAGCTGAATATTTTGTTAGAGGGAATAAACACTAAGAGTGTATAGGGTTAGTGAGAATTTTAGATTCTTATTTTGTTAGTTGGAAAAAATTCCTTAAAATTAGGGTGGATAGGATTTTTTCCAAAAAAAATAGTAATAAAATATAGCAAAATTCCCTTCCACCCTAAATTTAAGGATTTTTTTTTCCACTAACAAAAAGAGAATCTAAAATTCCCACTAACTCTAAGCACTCTTAGCAACCCTTCATATCAGCCAAATATTCAGCTTTTTCTATATTTTTCCTTACTAAAATGCCCCTCCTTCTATCTTTCCCCTCTCCCATTTCTAATCCCACAGACTCTCTCTCTCTCTCACCACATAAAACCAGATCTCCATTGTCAATCTATCAAGATCAACTCACTCCGGCCACTACAACATCACTGACGTCGATCTACAACGGCCTCATCGGTGGCTTCGTGGCCATCATCACCGACAACGACCGAAATTTTGAAAACCTCAAAGGTCAGATCCATGCCGTCGTCGACGACCGGTCCTTTAGAACCCGTCAATGACGACGAGGTCAGATCCAGCTACTTGCCTCTCCTACATCTCTGGTACCTTAAAGGTTGTCGTTTGCCTCTGAAATTGATAAAGACATGGCATACATGATTAGGTGGTTTGATAACGTAGGGTAAGCTGATGAGTGTAAGTAATCTTGTGGGAGTGGGTTTCAATTAAAGATTTGGTGTTGTTATGCATAATTTTGAATGTGAAATTAGACTTGATTGAGTAAATTGAAGTAGATACTCATGTATGATAGAGCTTCAATATCAAATTGGTGTTGTTCTTTCTATTTGTTACTGTTGACAATCAAATGAGTGATCTATGGTGCTAATTCTATTAATTTATGCTTCTTTTGTTGTGGTGTTAATGCTTCTACAAACTGGTATGCCTCTCTATCATTTGTGGTGTAAACATAGATGATTAACATATATGATTTTCTTATAGTTTATTGATTTTAGGGTCCTTGATTTAAGAGCAATTGGCTTTAATACCTTAATAGACACAAAAAAACCTAGTAATTGCTCAAGGTATGTTGTCTGTCTGTCATAGTGTGATATATAGACTCTATGTAGATGAATATATGGTGACCATGATAAGACTGTATGAGTTTACTGTGTACAAAGAATGAACTTTGACATTTGGTTTTAAAACTTATAGAGATTGATTGCCTTTTTGGTTTGGGTTTTGAAAGAGTTACCTAAATCATGAAAACGGAGGTCGTCTGCTCCTACTGCCCCTAGTAGACCCTCCTATTGCCCCTAGTAGACCATCTTAAACCCTCTTACTGCCCTCATTAGACCCTCCTACTGCCCCTAGTAGACCCCCGGACAGACCCCATGCATATTGCCTCCAAAAGACCCCATACTGCCCCCCAATATTCCCCCCGATAGACCCCCTATTGCCCCTAATAGACCCCTACTGCCCCCAATAGATCCCCTAGCTTTTGTCGGAGCCCGGTAAATGGTCGTCGGAGCCCGGTCAACGGCCCCCGGAGCCCTGTCAACGTCATTGGTCGTGGGAATCCGGTCATAGAAACTTTATTTTTAATAGACTCTTGTAATGGTCTATTGTAGTTTATTTAATTCATTAAGAGTATAATTGTTTTTCTGCTGTTTAAGTTGGCTGTTGGGAATATTAAAATCTGATTTTGTTAGTGGGAATAAAATTCTTAAAATTAGAGCTAGTGGGCATTGTCCTAAAATATATCTAACTAGACCGAACATTATAATACTAATATTCAATCTTCATATATATCATTTAAAAAAAAATGTGCAAATTTGAAAAATATTGAATCAGGTACCAGCATGCTAGAGTCTGGCTATCTCATGAATCATCTGATTCATCTCCGACCAATAATGACAACAAATCGAGCCTTGAAATTTTTTAATGGTATTTCCATTTGTTAGAGATTATAAAGGTATTTGATTAATTTACACCAGGTCACCAGTTGATAAAGATTTAATTTTGAGTGGGTTTAGTTTGTCGTCGAGCTCGAAACGACTAGTTTGTTTGGCACTTTCACAAGAAGGGGTATTTCTACTACATAGAGTGCATATTTTTTTGCTCGTGATATTGAATTAGGACCAGTTTTGGCTTCTCCGGCACCTAGTGACAGTTATAAAAAGTTTGCAATTTTGTTAGCGAAAGTGCCACCAGAAGTCTCTATATGACATATGGAGGTCGTGTGTGAATATCATGTCTAATAGAACTTGGAGACAAGTTATGGTACTGAGATATATATCTTACTTTTATTTTACATGTACTTGAACAAAAATTACAATGTTATGAATCAAATTACAACATTGAGAACAAATTTACCAAATTTTTTACACTATTTACATGAAGTTAAATAAAATTACAACTATGAGAATAATTTATTTAAAAAGTTATAAAATGGTTATACATATTGTAATTACAATGCAAATTGTTATGTGATAATGGACTAGAGAATGGTGTCTACTTGTTTACACAATGCTTTATGCATCAGAAGCTTGGGTAGCAGCTGCGCTGCCAGTGCCTACAGTGGTTGTAGATGATTTGAAGGATTGGTCGCTACGGGTTACAATTAACAAGGGAAAGTAATAGGCTGCTCCAAGTGAAGCTTTCATGGTAGGCTATGTGTTGGCTGAGTGAGTTTGCCGAGGGTACAATGAAGGGGGATGAGATGCTCCACCACCTGACTGGTTGAAGTGCAATAGTGATGGCTCTTTTCTGCCTTCTACAAATACAGGCGGAATGGGAATTGTGATTCGTGACCCTGGTGGCTCATTTAGCTAGGACAGCTACAATGAAGCAACTTATGAAGGCATGAGATTGGCTCAAACTCTACAACTTGATAAGGTAGAATTCAAGATCGATTGCCTCTTCCTTGTGAATGCATTGAAATTTCATACTTGTAGAAGTGAAAGAGATGATGAGAGTACGTGCTAATTACATAATCAGCTATGCTCCTAGAGATACGAATACAGAATAGCTAGCAATTATCTGAGTGTTGGTGATACTAAAGATGGTTTGTAACTGGGAAAATTCTAATATATTATATGGTATAGCATGTCTCACATAATATGTGGCTATCATTGATTGAAGAAACAACTAAATGATCATGTTGTAAATGAGTGATGCAATGATGATGATGAACCTAAATCCTGATAAACAACAGCTATGTTGCACGGACATGGACACGTACAGACACGACGACGAACACAGCAAATAGAATAATACATTTATGTATTTTTAATACATAAAAAATATATTAAAATATGAAATAAGTTCATTATATTACCAAAATCATGTTCTAAATTCAATCTTTTTTTCTTTCTTTTTTTGTCTAAATTCAATCAATTGCATAAGCATATTAAAATAACATTAAAGAAAATCAAATGCAAGTCATTAAAAAGAATCAAATGAGTAGTTCTGATATAGGTTGTAAAAAAAATTAGGCATCAACGTACTTAGTAACACAACAACCCTCTAACACCTAATAGACAAGAAAATTTCAATCATTCCATAATCTATCTAAAACTCTTTTATATATATATATATATATATATATATTAAAAATTGATGACGTGGTGTGTCGGAAACTAAGGTGGGGTGTTGGTCAACATGTCAGAAAAGTCAATATTTTCCGACATGCCACGTGAGATGTCAGACACGTGTCGAGCCTTGTCGCCATGTCGGGCGTGTCAGACACTCCAACACTCCAGATGTGTGAAGTGTCCGTGCAACATAGTAAAGGTTACTGTCGGTACAAGAACAAAAATCTAGATAGTTATATATATATATATATATAATGTGGAAAATCAAACTTTGAACAGCTTTGGGGTCAGAGAGAGAGAGAGAAGGTGAAGACGCGGGGAGAGAGATGGCCACGACGACGAGGGAGGGAGGGAAGTGAAGGGTTTAGTCAAGTTTTTCTATATCTTTTACTAAGGGATCCCTTATTTTGGTTTATACGAGGGATGTGAGATTACACCAACTTTTCGATTATATTTTTGAATCTTCACCGTTTAGTTTGTTGGTCCTTATATATAGATCAATTATGCAAATTTTTAGCAAATTTGATGATCGTTAAGATGTCAAACAAGATTAAATCAATGAACGAACCAAATTTGCTAAACCTGAACCGTTCATGCTTATATATAGATCGTAGTTTTGAATGGCTTAACGATTACCAAAATTTCTGAAAATTTGCAGAAGTGATCTACTCATATAGAACTACATATTGAATGGTGGAGATGTGATCAAAAAGTTGGCGTAATCCCCCATCCCTCATATGTCAAAAAAGGGATCCCTCAGTGGAAGGGCCCTGTATATATATATATATATATATATATATATATATATATATATACACACACATACCTTTTTTGACATATGAGGCGGATGAAAGATTACACCAACTTTTAGATCACAAAATCACATCTCCACCGTTCAATATGTAGTTCTATATGAGTAGATCACTTATGCAAATTTTCAGAAATTTTGATGATCGTTAAGGCATTCAAAACTACGATTTATAATTATAAGCATGAACGGTTCATGTTTGACAGATTTGGTTCGTTCATTAGTTTAATCTTGTTCGACACCTTAACGATCACCAAATTGGCTGAAAATTTGCAGAATTGATCTATATATAAGGACTAACAAACTGAATGGTGGAGATTCAAAAATATAATCGAAAAGTTGGTGTAATTCCCCATCCCTCATATATGTCAAAAAAAGGGATCCCTTAGTGAAAGGGCCCTCTATATATATATAAGAACATAGCAAGCATCATGCACTATTGTTTTCTACACTTTGGTTGGAAACTCTGTTAGAAAGCAATTTCCTTACGCTCATCAGCTTTTCCAGAACAAGATGTGTGCATTTCTTCACAAGTTGCCATTTCTCTTTTAGTGGGGAAATTGAAAACAAGAAAAGAGCGAAAGCTGAAGAAACCCCACTAACAAGGAACAAACCACGAAAGCATCTGAGAGTAAGAGCATTGGGAGGATCTGTTGTGTCCTGAAACATGTGATTTGCATCATAAGGAAACCAGGAATTTTCCATCTCTAAAAGCTTTCCTTCTTCTCTCAGTTTTTCAATTCGGACTGACATGTCTTGTGCCAATTTCGAGCCTTTAGGGAAAGCCTGGATTCAAAAGGTGAAAACAAATTTACTCATCAGCTTTAAAGCGTGATCATTTTAGTAATTTTGTACTTGCACATCAGTTTATAATTGAAAAAAGTACACATATAATGCTTCTCTCCTTGTTGCAGTGATATTCCAGCATCTATGTTCTTGAATAAAGGAGGATGTAAAAGTTAAGGAGGTTACTTACAAAGCCAAAACCATTGGTAGTAGACTCGGATTTAACCATGGAGTAGCCTGTAGAATACTTTGCAAGGAAGACCTTAATGTATGGTACCTCGTCAACAATAGCAGAAACACCACCATGCTTACTCCCTCTTGATAAAGCATCAGCATATTCTTCAGCTGAATTGTAAGGTTTTGCCCCACTAAAATTCAAGTTCTGTACAGCATGTGTGGTGACCACTGAATTTCCCTGGTAACCTATGTAGTTTCCTCTGGCTTTTAATTGCATTTGTTTAACTGTCATCATTGATGCTAAAGTTGCAGTATAACTTGAGGTCAATATAAGCACTACAAAAACCCATAGGACCACTATAAACTTTGCTGAATTGTTCAACAACTTCTCCCCTGCAACATAAATAGTTTCAGTTACAAGAGTATGATTCATACAAGTCATCTCATTCAACCATCTTTGAAATTTATAAGTTATAAGATTAACTGGAATGTTGTTCATTATCTAAAGGATGAATTGTCATCTGTATTAGTGCAAGAGCATCCTATTTTACACTTGATAAAAAAAAATCATTTTGACATATGAAAATAGATTGATCAAAATTTGTTAAGAACCCATGCACGAATTATAACTCATCTTTGTCACAAACAGATATTCAACCCTATTTGATTATTATTATTTTCGGATAGTATTCAAGTATATTTCATAACCTTAAACTTTTTTAAAAACTGTGAATCTGGATATTAATCATGAATCTTTGTTTCATATCAAAATCTTAGACTTATGATGATGGCAAGTACTATTCGATGAACTTGTCATTAGTTACTATTGTGTGTTTGCTAAGCAGGACAACTTACAGAATTTAAAAGGGGAAGACAACAACTTTTTCTAGATAATAAAATCTATAAGTGAGATATGGCACTTACTATGAGCAAACACAAGGGTTGAAAAGGAGAACCAGAATATTGTTCCAATTTGCTGTGATGGTGTGCCCTGAAATTCTTTGTTTGTAGGATGCTCAATTATCCACACAACAAAACCAGTTAGGATAAAGAAACCAGCACTTGTAATCCAAAGGTCTGCTGAAAAAGGCCTTAAGAAAATCCACATGTTTTCCTTCTCATTTGCTACTAGCACTCCCACGCCTAAGTCAGTATATGGTACTGTAAAATCAACATATGACGATCTGTCTGATGTTATTGTCGTATCTCCAACAACAGCATCGTATTTCTAATAGGAAAACATGATCATAATTAAATTACAAACCTCCACATATATATAATGAGAATAATTGACAAATGTTGAAAATTAACTATATACTAAAGAGAACTATACAATTTATGAGAGGGTTTGGTTAGATTCATATATCATATCTGCAAAATCAAATATTTTATGCACTGCATATATTATTTGAAAATTCAAAATCAAACATACCTGGAGATGAACCTGGTAAACAAGATCATCGTAATTCCAGGCCAAAATTCCATCAGCATCCTGAAATGGAATAAACTCATATTGTACTTTATATGGCAATCCTCTTATTGCAGTTTCAAACACGTCTATACAGAAGCCTGTGAAATATGTTTTATTGGTTTGAATGTCATGTTTCAACTGCACAAGTTCATCGAATCCTGAATGTGCAGGAACACCAACTCTTAATTTTATTTCAATCAGTTTCTTCTTGGAACCTTTCGGAATGGTTGATGATCCTCCAGGCCATATGACTGTTTCCAGATCACTGGTTGAAAGTAAATTTCTTTTGTTTTTAAGGGGCTGTAACTCCTGTAAGTCTTCTGGTTTTTCTTCATTAAAGGTCAAAATTCCAACCCTTCTCTCCCCCTTCCCTATCATATTTACCATCTCAAGTTTGCCTGCAATTAGCTTCTGCTTTGAATACTGAACTTCACCACTTACCCCTTTAACTCTACTTTGCAGTATCTCTTCAAGAAGCACACTTCCAGGCTTATAGGAATCAGTATCTTTTAAATCCTTTTGGTTTAGTCTTGTGGAAACTTTAATCCGTGACCTCTCAACTGCTTCTGCTAGAACCGAAATTGCATCATATGCCCAGATTCCATCAGCACTGAGTTCCTGTACTTCCATATGGGATTCCTCGATATAAAATTTCCTCCTCAATCTAGAAGTAAGATTGTGGAGGCTCCTTGAAGTAGGAATATGTGACTTCAACCCCAACACTCCTTGCATTGACTGAATCACAGACGATTCCATAGAATTCAAGAAATTCAAACTTGTTGATGTCAGGACCCAAGCATACCCTTCACTCATCATTCCTAGCTTCTTTGCATTCATGAAAAGCCGAGGCACAAGAAAATGTGAGATATGCACCACAAATACTGTAGTCTCCAATGCCTTTAGCTTTTGAAGCTCTTCAATGATTTGTTCAGTCGTTGAGGAGGCAGAAATTGTACTTGTAAATACAATATTGATTTTTTTCTCTTGGAAGGAATTGATCAACGATGGAATTAAGTCACCTGCATGTTCTGTCCTCTCATATAGAAGGATAACATCTCTCCAGATGAACATTTGAGTAAGAGCAGTGATACCTGCAACCTGCACAGTTTCATCCTGAGTGACCGCAATAAAAAAGGGATTTCGGTCGGTTAGAGGACGAGCTAGACTAGGTTGAGACAAAGAGAATACAGGGATTTCAACGTCTTCTCCTAAATCCGCGAATAGGTTTGCTTCCATTCTTGTTTGTGCTCCAATTATTGCTTCCACTTTGATGGTATTCACAAGATCAAGAGCTGCATCACGTAGAATTTTGGCTGATCAGGATTTGTTCAGAGCTAATTTGTGATTCCTGGTAATTATAAACATGGAAAAAAGCTTGCAATCATGTCTATAGCTAAACAAGCACAAGCAAATTATAAAAATTATTTTCATCTCCCATATTCTGGGAAAGAGCATTTGATAATATAATTGGTTTTGCCTTGGCATAAAATAAAGACAGAATAATATATGAAGTATACATAAAACAGATGTTAGCTAATATATTAAGTTGATGATAAATATAGGAATAAATTCAGTTTACCCCCCAAATCTTTGGTGTCAAAATTAGTTCAATCCTGCAACTTTTTTTTAAAAATCAGTTCGCCCCCTCAACTTTTGTAAACACATCAGTTTGGTCCAATTTTTGAATTTCTCTCAAAATATGACGTCACCAAACTGACAAGGGGACCTATAATTCAGCTTGGTGACGTGTATGAGAAGTCCCTGATAGTGTATGAGAAGTCCCTGATATAAAGCTGAATTATGGGTCCCCTTGTCAGTTTGGTGACGTCATATTTTGAGGGGGAATTCAAAAATTGGACCAAACTGATGTGTTTACGAAAGTTGAGGATGCGAATTGATTTAAAAACAAGTTGCAGGACTGAACTGATTTTGACACCAAAGATTTGGGGGGTAAACTGAATTTAATTCATAAATATATCTAATTTGTATTGCCATACACTAGCCAAATTCCAACGAGCTACTGAGGAAGATGCAATTAAAAAACATAGCACCCTACAAAGTAAACTTTTTAGAACATCCCATAAAGAAGAACAGCTTACCAGCTGATAAAGCATGTAGATGTTTTCCACTAGAGTCTCTACTGTGGAGTACTACTCTTGTGCTGTAATTGCTATGCAGATGATAAAAATCTAACAAAGCAGTCGAGATACAACTGTGCACAATCTTTCCCTCCCTTGATTGCATATCCAGAATCAGTCCGACAGGAACCACTTTCGCAGTAGGGGGATTATTATCATACTTCCTTAATTCTTTGCTACTTTCAGCAAAAATGTCACCCAGGAGGCAAAAGGTCACAAAGTAGAGGCAGATAATGCTCTGCTTCTTCCCTTGGATCTCCATATGTTTGAGCAACTGTTTGATGAAATGTTCTCTCCTTTAACATCATATTGGTTATATATAAGTTCATATTCAGATTCGTAAACCACAAAAACCAAAAATTTATATTAGCTGCATGAAAAAACTACAACCATTCGTCAGGGATAGATTGGAAAACTCATAATTGAGGACATTACTCCAAGGAAGAAAAGTATGCCGGTTGACCGAGCAAAGTGCTGTTGCATGCAGTGGATGTGAGAATTAGAATTTTATTTATTTATTTTTTTTTTTTTTTTTGAGAAGAAACGAAAATGATGTGAGAAATAGACTAAGGTGGGATTCCAACATGTATACATGTCAACAGAATACTGGTAGGACTAAATAAGTCAAGACATATATGAACGAATGTAACCAGAACAGCTTGACAAAGTGTATAGCATCATTGCTGATGCAGCTTGAATGTGACAAGCAAAGTAAGTTTGTTACCAGGTACAATATCTAATGATCTAATCTTATTTATTCAAATATACACAGTCCATAGTAACTTGAAAAAAAAAACTTCTGATATAATGATCTTCTATGGCCCTTTGTTATCATCAAACATTCAAACTTGTATTGTGCTACTCCCTAGCAGTATATCAATGACAATGCGCATATATCCATTGTTGAACGAATCCTATATTCATGGAATTTACTCAGAGATTCTAGAGATTGCAAGCAACAGAGCTGGGTCAGATAACAATTTGCAACAGTTAACGACTGCATAGAGATAGAGCAGTGTACCTTTGAATAGCTGCAAGAGAAAATCTGAGAGAGATGAGGAGAAAGACCAGGACAAAATATGGAACTGCAAAACCATCTTCTGGGTTGAGATTACTTGGCAGTCGAGCGTTGAATTGGAACAATGCCACCGAAATTTCGAGGAGGCTGGTTGGACTGAGGCTGGAATTGTTGAGAGCATTCAAAATTTGATTTGATGTGACAGTGTGTTGTCAAGGCCTCAAATATCTATTACGCCGAATAGGCAAGAGTAGGTTTAGTTTTGGAAGCTTCCAGCTGTGCGGTATGTAGTAGAACTGTGAAAGTATGAGAACAATCAAGATTTATTACTTTCTACTTTCAAAAAAGATTTATTACTTACTCTTTAAAGAGGAATTATTATTAAAATAAGTTTTGGCAGCACCGATTCTTTTAGGTTTTCAAATCCGCGTTGTTAAGAAATAAATTCATAATTTGAAGATGAGACCCATACGCATTCTCATTCTTCTATGTAAGTAAACACTAGATTTCTCTTATCTGGAATCATTTCCTTATTTCTTAATTCTATTTTAAGTATGTAAACGTGTCATTGTTACAAACTATATAAGAAAAAGTACTTGGACGACAACATTACTTAACAAAACCAGGGAACCATATCTCGTACACTTTAATTGGCCCATGTGTCTGCACCGCAAATATTCATTAACTGTCATTAGTGATTGGCTTAGAAGTTAAAACTAAGCGATACATGCAACTAGACAAACAACTTTCATCAACTTAAGGTGGTCTCAAGAATACTCACACAAATACAATCTCAGGATATCGAATTCTCCATGCAGGGAAGCCAAGGTGGCATCTTGCAGGTCCATAAACTAATAGGAGGTCAGGGTCGGGTCTCTGCCACCTGAAACAGCCACAAGTTTTACTCTACTGTGAACATCATAGAGTTCCTGAACCGGCCTGAAACAGCCACGGTCTCACCCCGAGAACCGGCTGGAACGTTCCTAAACCAGCCACCGAAAGTTTCCAGACCGCCGCCGCCTCCTCCAACCACCGGTTCACCGTCTTCCCGTGCTTCGATTGACCTGATTTTTGGACAGCAGCTTTCTCTTCCAGTGGTGCTCCTCCAGTCAAAATTTCAGCTCCAAAATCGAAGCAGAGGTAGGTGAAAAGTTGTTTCTCCTCTCAGCAGCCTCTAGAAACCAAAGATTTCAAGATTGCTCGTCTTCCAAGGAAAGCCAGAAAGGTTTCTAAGGTTCCAACCCTCGGTCAAAGCCAGCAATTGACTCAAACTCATCAGAGGTAAATTTTTAATTAAGGTTACTGCTTTCCAAATTTCAATTCATAGTTCGGGCTTAATAGCCTTTCCATCTATCCCCTCTCTATGACGGGATTGGGAGGGAATAAGGTTTGAGATTTTTGTTGGGACTCCCACCCTCTATTAAACTTTGTGACTGCGACATACGCATCACCATATATTTGCGACTGTGATTACGCGTTGCTACGACAGCTGTGAGCGTCGCCTACAAGGGAAGAATCGATTGTGACTGCAATTACACGTCCCCTGCTTTTATTTGCATCGATTTTATGACCACATCATTGGTTCAATAATTCCAATCCCCTTGTCTTTTGTAGATGATTACGCATCCAAGGCCTGAGTTTGAGATCCTCGATGTACGAGGCAATAATTACCTTCAATGGGCATCCGATGTTACACGATTATTCGTCAGAAAATGATTTACTTCCACTATTTTTCCTCCTGATGGCCCAGATGCGGTTCACAGTGAGATGATCAAAGCCCAAGCCCTCATGATCCTCAGGCGTCATATCCATAAGGAATTAAAGATGCAATATCTAATGATAATGGATCCCAAAGAACTGTGGGACGACTTGAAGCTCCGCTTTGATTACGTACATGATGTACAGTTTCCAGCGTTGCCGGTAGAATGGCAAACCATCCTCCAACTTCTATTGCATTCAACTCGGCTCAATAGTCTTCCTTGCTTTCATTGCGGCTCTAATGCCCATATGCACAAAGATTGTCATGCCAGCGAGGATGCTAGAGATACCTACAGAAGACACAAGCAGTACTTGGCTCAAGAAGCTAACTTTACTGGGGAAGATGACATTGGCGCTGAGCCTTCCACCAATCTCACCATAGCAGATTTCGAAGCTAAGAAACAAGCTGATCCTGCGCACATGGATGCTGCGGATTTTAATTATACTCTTTTGATTAGATGTTTTTTCTCTGCTATTTTATGTTTGGCACTTGTTTAGCCACATTTATTTTCAACTATTCAGTCAGTTTTATGGAATTAGACATCCTTTGATGTATTTTTCAGTTTACATTAATAAAATATCTCATTTATATTCAAATGGGTTGAATGAATTGAGAATTTTATTCCCTTATGATTGGTTTGAATTGCACAAAGCTAAACACTTCATTACATGGCAAACATGCTAAATCCACATGTTTTTGTGGTCTTTGAATTGGTTATGGCATAAAGAATGGTAAAACATGAGAACAATTGCAAAAAATCGGCGAAAAAACACCAAGGCAGCAAGCTGCCGTGTATTGCCAGTGTTGTAGTGCCCCTTGAACGTCCCTGATGTGCGTTGGGCAGCTGCTTGAGCCCCTAGAGTGCCCTGCTGCAGCCTGTCGTAAGCTGCTGAGACCTGCCGCACATTTGTGTCGGCAGCGCGTCCTTAGCTAACCCTTGTCAAGCCCATACAAGTAGTAGGGCCCCTGCCTCGCCCATGCGCGTCGTTGGGTGCCACTAAGCTTTGCTGAGCCCCGGATGAGCCTCGGCCGCGCCCTTGCCGCACCCCTGTACGCTGTTACGCGCCGACAGAGCCCCGGACAAGCCCCTGCCGTGCCGCGCTGCAATACCATGCCTCTGATAGCACCCCAGTGTGTCCCTCGTGCGGACAGGCCCTCGGCGGCATCCTACCGCACTTCTGCACGCGCTCTGCCGCATTGCCACGCGCCTAAGCGCGCTGCCGAGCCCCTATGAGCCCCTAGCGGGCCCTTGCCATCTGCCAGCGCACTGCTAGCGCACTTTTGGTGCTGTTGCCGAGCCTCTAGGCCGGCCACATGCTATGGCTTCATGAAAGTGATTTTCATGTCGTGTAATTGCACTCATTCGGGTTCCAACTTGGTTTAAATTCCCGATTAACCCCTCTATATTTAATTAGAGTGTTCACCTTGTCTTGATCCAAGACTAATTAATTTCATATATTTGTGTAGATGTCTCATGGCGAAATTGAGTGTCTAGCTAACAGTGGGATTACCCACACTATTATGAGGAATATGCTGTTATTTACAGACTTTGTGCCTCACAAATCCTCAGTGACAACCATTATTGGTTCCTCGCTTGTAATTCAAGGCAAAGGCAATGCACAGTTCTTGTTACCAAATGGCATAATGATACATGTCACTGACGCGCTTTACGCGCCTAAGGCTAATCGAACCTTGCTATCATTTAGGAACATTCGTGCCAACAGATTTCACCTAGAAACGTTCAATGAGAATGGACAAGAGTTTTTGTTTATCACCTCTAATGACTGCGGCCGTAAACGCATCTTAGAAAAACTCATGAGTCAAACTAGCGGTTTGTAACTTACAACCATTAGGATCATCGAATCCTATGCAGTTTCTCGCAATTTTTGTGACTCTGACTCATACAAGCTTTGGCATGATCGTTTGGGACATCTCAGACATGACATGATGATCCGAATTCTCAAGAATTCACATGGACATCCATTTTTCTGAGAACTGAAGCATGTTGGAGGTCCTCCTTCCACCGAAATAGGTGATGCGGCCATGCATGATGCACTTGACATAGGCTCGGCCTCCAAGGCCATTGTCGAGACTCCAAATGCCTCTATGACTATCTCTAATGCTCACCGCTCATTTTGCAAAGCTTGTTCACTAGCCAAATTGAATGCAAGACCAACTTTTGCTAGTGATCCTAAACAAAACATTCAATTCTTACAAAAGATCCAAGGTGATATTTGGGAACCTATCAAAGTAAAGTTTCCAACTACGACATATAAGTAGTACTAGGTTAGACAATGCTATTCCCCATATAAATTAGAAAGTATAATATCAACCCTTACCATTGGAACATCTGGGATGTCTATGTGGCCCTTGACCATCTTTTTCTCCTCTCCGGTGATCCATTCCCCTGATAATGTAAATTTCAGATAAACCATAGAGAAAGAAGAAAAGAAACATTTATACAATGCAACCAATTACCTTTGAATTTCAGGGTTAGTTCATATGTGTAGCCGACGCGTTTCTTGTTTCACAGTCACCAAGAATGCCTGATCACTCAGTAAAGATCAACTCGTGAGGGATGATGAGTCATTAGGCTAGTATTGTATCACCAGACTCAACATGATAATAACCTCTAGTCTCAACTGAAATAACATAATTAAGGAATGAAACATGACAAAGATTAGGGAAAACAAGAAAAACAAAATGGAACGGTGAATTTAGTAAGCATGACAATTGAATACGATAAATCCAAAGCTCTGGAACAATAAATATGCTTTAGGAATGAAAAGAAATTCCTAGAATCAGCTTTCTCATAAATGGAATTTGGCATACAAGAACAATGACAAAATTAATTAAGACCCACATCCCCTACGCATTTTGAGACATCTGATATTTCTGCACAGCCCCCTTGGAACTCCACGGAACCCACTGATGCAAGCAACTCCTGCAAAAGAGCTAATCATTTAATTTCAAAGCTAAAGCAATGATAATGAAGAAGGTAGCAGCTCAACAAAGGAGTACCTTTATTGTATCCGTCGCCCATTTATTGATATTCTTCTCCTCCCAAGTTCTAGCCTAAATAGGAACATACATGTTGTTAGACTAATAAGTGCGAATCTAAGATTTAGAGATTGATCGAAAAAAGAGAATACGAAGATTAAAGTATGTGTTCTACAACCATCCTATGTGGCAAATCCTTAAGCATTATTGTTACAAACTGTTTTGCAATATTTGGGCAGTACGTACTGTATATATCTATACTAAAGGGAAATCAATCATAGATCATCCAATATTCCAACTCTTATGAGACTTTTTGTCTCTCAGCATCTTACTATATATTTATCTTGCTTTTGCACCAAAAACATTATACTGAAAGACTTATGTTCATAGTACCTGATTATTAGACAAATTCTCCATGAGCTATTAAGTTACATCAACTACACCATAGGCATGCTTGTGAAGAAGTCAGCAACCTGAAAGCCATAAGATATGAAGAATTGATTGCGGTTGCCAGTACCATAAATCTTTTACATCAAAAGCTTGTAGTGCATAATTGAAAGAAAACATCATCAATTTTACTATTAACCTTGACGTCTTTGCCATGAAAAACCTGATTGTAATCATATATCCAACCTAAGATTAAACAAAACATATATATAAACACATGATATCAGTAAAAAAAAAAAAAAATCAAATTGACAAACAGAATCCCTAACCCCCAATTTCAAATTCTCATACCTTGAAAAGTTAATCAATGCATTGCAATATAGCCCAGCGAGGCAATTTAACAAACACCTAGCGTGCGTAAGGTTTACCTTCAAGCACCATCCCAAGACGGCAAAGTACGAGCCCTTCTCAATTGCAACATCGTGTTCACGATCGGACCAGGCGGACTCCTTCCACTCCTCGGGTCTTGATAAGCTCTTCTTGAGAAGCCCTCATATTCTCATGCGCAAAACACAGACACTTCCTGGAATCGGCTTTCTTCGGATTCTCTTCCTTCTTCTCTCTCTCTTTTCTCTTCTGTAGAAACTTTAACCCCTAATTTCACATTCTCGTAAATCAACCCTAACTTTATTTCCTAATCTTTAAAGAGATTAAGAAGAAGAAGAATCAAAGAAAGGAAAACGACTTACCTTTATGTTCCATGAAAGAAAGCAAGAACAGAGAGAACGAGATGAGAGGAGAGCTGGAGAAAGAGGAGAGGAGAGGAGATATGATAATGAGGTGTTTATTTCGACAAATATGATGATGAGGTGTTGAGAACTGGAAAGGTTCTAAAATTAAAAATGGTTTTAATTTTAGAAATGAGGGAGATGCACCGCTCTACATTTTAGAATCCCGCCTTTCATTTTAGAAGCCCGCCCTCATTTTCAATTTTTTTCATAGCGTTCCCGATGATAAAAGTTTTCATTTAGATAAAAGTGTTAACTTTTAAAAGTATTGCTCAAACGACATATATATGCCGTCTGAAGTTACTAAGCAAGATTCGATTAACGTTGACCGCATCGACCAAGACGCGAAATTTATCGAAAATGCATGAATTTTGTTCTACATCCATAATTCACTATCATGATGACATCTGACACTCAAACTTAAAAAAAATCTATTTCCGTCATTTGAATCACAACATGCGTACTAATGTGCTAGAACATGTTTATTAAGTTATTTGTAAACATACATCATTATAAGGCAACTATATGCAAGAAACAAAATTTACCTAATCAGACTGTTGAATATGATCGTAGTACTTAAATATGTATGTGGTAGAAAACTTACCTATTTTCGATAACTTATAGGTCTCAATCATTAGAGTCAACTTCATATATACATAAACGTTCCTATTCTTCCTCATGGGGAGCTATATGATCGGTCGATAAACGGGTCTGAATGTTCGCATAAAATAGTTTCATTGACACTAGATGATGGTATAAGAATTGACGAATCCCAACTTTAAGTATTGGTCGGTCTAGATAAGAGCGTTTTCGTTTAGATAAAAGTGTCGACTTTTAAAAGTATTGCTCAGACGACATATATATGTCGTCTGAAGTTACTAAGGAAGATTCGATTAACGTTGACCGCATCGACCGAGACACGAACTTTATCGAAAATGCATGAATTTTGTTCTACATCCATAATTCACTATCATGATGACATCTGACACTCAAACTTGAAAAAAATCTATTTCCGTCATTTGAATCACAACATGCGTACTAATGTGCTATAACATGTTTACTAATTAAGTTCTTTGTAAACATACATCCCTATAAGGCAACTATATACAATGGACAAAATTTACCTAATCTGACCGTTGGATATGATCGCAGCACTTAAATATGTATGTGGATGAAAATTTACCCATTTTCAATAACTTATAAGTCTCGATCATTAGAGTCAACTTCATATATAGATAAACTTTCTTATAGCTTCCACAAGGAGAAGTACATCATCGTTTCATCAAAGTGTCCAAACTATTACATAGAACTGTTTTCCTACTCTTAACGGGAGTTTGAAAACCGATTAATCAAAAATATAAGTTTTGGTCGGAGGAGATAAGGGCGTTTCCGTTTGGAAAATATGCACATTTTATGTTGACCACTTATTTACAACCTCAGACGACATATAATCGTCGTCTCACATTGAAAAAAAGTGAGGGAAAACTCTAGCGCCCAAATTCAAATATTTCAGGTCCAGACGACATTTTTATGTTGTGCGATGAATACATTAAGGTTGGCGCCCTCTCCCAAACTCAAATGAATTGACTATTTTAAGTTCATACAGACGACATATTAACCTCGTCTGATGAATAGATTAAAAGGTTGAGCCATTTTTCAAACTTATATTTCAGGTTCCCTCAGATGAAATTTATATGTCATCTTATTAAATACAATAAATGGTAACCAAACTCAATATTTAATTATAAATTGAGTATTTTAGGGTCAGAGAGACCACTTTCATATGTCGTCTGAAGTTATACATTACAAGGTTCATACACTCAATTTTATGGGTTTGTTATACGTCATTTGTTTGTTGTCTGAATAAGTGAATTTAAAGGTTCAAAATGGAGGTATAAATCAAAGATTTATGGTTGTTTCAGATGACATTAATATGTTGTTGGACGAAGTATATAAAAAGGGGATTAAAAGTAGATTTCGCATTCTTTCACAGACAACTTTTATATGTTGTCTGACGTATTACCATAAAGTTGCTAACTGTTGCTTTTTTACACTGCATATATATGCCGTCTGAAATTTTGCATATGACAGACAAATTGAGCAACATACAGAAGTATGAAGGGAGTATGGCACTCATACGACTTATACTTCACAAATGTCGTCTGAAGGGTCGAAAAATTAATCAGACGACACAAACTCAAAATCGTCCAAAATATGTCGTCTGAAAAGTGTCGTCTGATGATGTATATGGCCTAGTGTCACCACCTTGATCATCCAATTAAGTCTATTTGATTTGACAATGCTGAAGAGTTTACGTCTAAGTCTTTTGACGACTATTGCATGTCTATCGAGATTGAAGTAGAACATCTCGTACCTTATGTGCATTCATAAAACGGTCTTGCAGAAGCTACAATAAAGCGCTTAAAATTGATTGCACGGGCCTTGGTGATGCACACTAACTTGCCTATTTTTGCCTAGGGTTATGCAATTTTGCATGCAGCTGCACTTATTCGTTGTAGACCCACTGCAACCCAACCATTTAGTGCGTACCAATTGGTAACTGAATATGAGTATGACAACCATTTATGTGCCTATTACACCTCCACTGCGTACTAAGATGGGTCCTCAAAGACGATTAGGTATTTATGTTGGCTATC
The DNA here is from genome assembly GCA_034370585.1 of Fragaria x ananassa. Classification (NCBI taxonomy): domain Eukaryota; kingdom Viridiplantae; phylum Streptophyta; class Magnoliopsida; order Rosales; family Rosaceae; genus Fragaria; species Fragaria x ananassa. Next base: position 7,693,604 of record CP139750.1, on the reverse strand, counting down.
AACATCCTAAGATTGTCCATTATTTAGAACCTTTGACATGAGATCTATTTACTGCGAGCTTCGCAGATTGTCGCTTTGACGAGACATTCTTCTCGCCGTTAGAGGGAGACATGACCGTTTTCGTTCCAATTAAACATCGAGAATTAACGTAGTCTGACCCCACTATGTCTAGTTATGATCCCCGCACTTCTGATTGTGATTTAGAAGTTCAGCATATTCTCGATCTTAGTAGAGTTGTAGATTTGATGCCTGACTCATTTACCGATATCGCGAAAGTGACAAGATCGATTATACATGCTGCAAATGTTCCTGTAAGGATAGAAGTCTCCACAAGAGGAACTTTACTGGCCACACCCGGATGCTCATGGTGGCGGTGTGGCCGCGGCCTCGGCTCCCACCAGGAAGAGGGGGAGACCTATTGGTTCAGTGAATACTGTGCCACACAAAAGGCGTGACAATAAGGCACAAAATGATCCACTCATCATCAACATTGTGAATCCTTCTCATGAGATTGTCTCTTACTATAGTTATGTCCAAGAATCAATGTTAGCGCATCTGGGGGACGCCTCAGATCTAATGTTGATGTTGGAGAACAAAGAAATCTCATTAATGTTTACCGATACGCACGGTATGATGGAAAGAAGTTCCATGACTATTGATGATGTTTTTGCTTATTCCATCGCTCAAGTGATTATCAACGACGATGAGATTGAACCACACTCCGTTGCAGAATGTCAACGTCGAATAGATTGGCCAAAATGGAAGGAAGCAATCTAGGTTGAACTAGACTCTCTAGCGAAAAGGCAAGTTTTCGGTCCGGTAGTGGTATTCCCACCAAATGTGAAGCATGTTGGACATAAATGGGTCTTTGTTCGGAAGTGGAATGAGAAACATGAAGTCATGCGCTATAAAGCGCGACTCATGGTGCAAAAATTTTCTCAACGCCCTGGAATTGACTACGAGGAGACATATTCTCCTGTTATAGATGTCATTACCTTTCGCTACTTAGTCAGTTTAGTAGTGTCCGAAAAACTGAGCATGCAGATTATGGATGTGGTTAATGCATATCTCTATGGGGATCTTGATTCAAAGATATATATGAAAGTGCCTGATGGACTTTCACTACCCAAGTCAAGTGACTCTAAGCCACGGAGTGCCTTTGCATTAAAGTTGTGGCGTTCACTATATGGATTGAAACAATCTGGACGAATGTGGTATGGTCGTCTAAGTGACTACTTGATTGGGAAGGGATATAAGAATGACAATCTTTGCCCATGCGTGTGCATTAAAAGAACAAGTACTAGATTTGCTATAGTAGCTGTCTATGTTGATGACATGAATATCATCGGTAATCTCAAGGAAATTAATGAGATCGTGACCTACTTGAAATCCGAGTTTGAGATGAAGGATCTTGGGAAAACTCTATTTTGCCTAGTCTTAGAGCTAGAGCATTGAGAGAATGAAATATTGATTCACCAGTCAGCTTATGTTCAAAAGATGCTCAAGCACTTTAATATGAACAAAGCTCACCCACTTGGGGATCCCATGGTCATGCGAAGTCTGGATATGAAAAAGGACTCATTCCGTCCTAAAGAGGAGGATGAGGAAGTAGTTGGAGAAGAAATTTCGTACCTAAGTGCTATCAGAGCTCTCCTATACTTGGCATAATACACAAGACCAGACATTGCATTCTCAGTAAACTTGTTAGCTAGGTTTAGCTCTGCGCCAAGGCAGCGTCATTGGACTGGTGTTAAGCACATCTTCAAGTACTTGAATGGTTCAATTGATTTTGGCTTATTTTTCCTTACAAAATCGAAGTTGAGAACATGAATGTTGATGTTTCAATTGAAGATTGCATTGCAGGCAGTTTGGCCGAGCCCTTAAGGGCCCCTACCATGTCAGGCAGCAGCTTGGCAGCACAAGGCAGCACCCAGCGTGCCCCTGCCGTAGTCTACCTATGCGGGCAGCGTACAACGCGCCCTTGCTGCGTCCTGTCATGCCTGCCGCACGCCAGTTCTCCCCTGCCGTGCCCTTGGGTGCGTCTGTCGCGCCCCTGCACATGCAGCTTTGCAACCGAGCCCCTATCGCCTATGGCTGAACCCCTACAGGGCCCCTACGTGTCCTCGAGGGCTTCCAATGCCGCAATTGAGCAGATTTTGGCTCCCAACAAAAATCCAACTTCCAAAGCTCCTTCTAGCTCAAAATTGACGTAATGTGGCATTGTCCCTTATGCTGAGACACTGAATGATGTGTTAGTTGGTTTTGCTGATGCTGGGTATTTGTCAAACCCACACAAAGGATGTTCCCAAACTGGGTATGTGTTTACCATGGGAACTACAGCGATTTCTTGGAGATCTACCAAGCAAACCCTTGTTGCTACTTCTTCGAATCATATAGAGATTATTGCACTACATGAAGCAGTCAAAGAATGTGTTTAGCTTCGCTCTGTAATAACTCATATTCGAGAGTCCAATAGATTGACATCTACCACTAAAGCACCAACTTGCATCTATGAAGACAATGTAGCATGCATTGAACAAATGAAGTTGAGATTCATCAAGGGTGATAATATTAAACATTAGGCATGGGCATATTGAGCCCGAAATGCAGTCACCGCCCGCACCACACTGAAATATTAGGTGCGGTTAACCAAATTTAGGCAAAATGACGTTGTTTTGCTCACACACCGCACCGACCCCATTTGATCTAGTGCAGTTGTAGTTCCGGATACAAAACCACCCGGTTTAAAACCGACCAACCCTCTTCTATTACCATATGTAGGTGTGTGTGTGTGTGTATATATATAAAGGGAAAGTTAGAGTTTTAACCCTAGCCGCATCTCCCACTTTCACATCTCTTTCTTGACTTTTCTTCTCCCCTCACTCTATGGCCTATACTGTCTACCTCTCTCTTCTCTCAATCTCTCTCATGGTCTTCTTAATATTCTCTTATTCTCTCTTTTATAGATGACTTAGAGTTTCCGGTTTCGTTCAAATTGAATTAGGATTTGGAAATTGATTTGGGGTTTTTGTGTTTTGCAGATCATGGAAAGGCACTCACTGAATGATATGTCGTCCTTCACGCCCTCGTCCTCACCTTTGGAAAACATCGGAACCAGTCGAACCACCCCTTCATCGAGTCCTCCACCTTCACTGGTAGCTCCTCCACCGGTTCCACCATTTCCACCTCTTCTTCTTATTCCGGAAGAAGAAGAAGAAGAAGAAGAAGAAGAAGTTGTTCAAACAAGAGGAAGAACAGCTCAATGGTGTGGGATCATTTTGTCAAGATGAAGAATGTAGATGGGAGTCTGAGGAAGCCAGGTCGTGCAAAGTGTAAGTACTACCCTCAGACTTACACCAGCGACTCTAGAAGCAATGGTACATCTACGATGAAGGATCATGTGACTTTGCAATGCCGGAAGTCGCCTGTTTATGTCAGGAGCAAGAGGCAGAGGAAACTTTCTTTTGAACCGACTGAGAAGGGAGGTAATTTAGTTGCTATTGCCTTTGAGAATAAGACTTCTAAGCTAGCTTGTGCGAGAATGGTGGTTCGTGATGAACTGCCATTTTCTTTTGTTGAGAATGAAGGATTTAGAGAGTTCATGAGGGTGACTCAGCAACACACCGAGTAACAATAAGGGGGTTCATGTGTAATGTGGTTTGAAACAAACCGCAACGAGTTACACTGAAAATGCAATTCAACCGAAAATGCAGTTTGCATTATTTAAAAGCAGTTGCAGTCTGCAAAATTAGAACACCGAAAATGCAGTCTGCACTGCGGTTTCGGTCTTAAACCGCACCACACCGCACACTGCCCACTCCTACTAAACATATCTCGCCTAAGTTCTTCTACAATCAGCAACATCAACAACTTTTGAATATCCAGGTGAACCAAGTGAGTTCCGAGGATAATGTAGCAGATTTGTTTACCAAGTCTCTACCCAAATCTACTCTTGAAAAGCATGTGCGAAGTATTGGTATGTGTCGCTTATCTGAACTCCATGATCGATTGATTATCAGGGGGAGTCTATGACACATGTTTTACATTTCAAGTTGTAGTTGGCGTGTTGTGCTCTTTTTCCCTTCGACCAAGTCTTTTGTTTTTACCCAAGAGGTTTTTGTTTTACTTGGCAAGGTTTTTCCCGAGGCAACGTTTATGCGCCATGTGATTCTGGTACACGACACAGGAGGAAGTGTTGAAGGAATTTACATTTATATCCTTGATGATGTGTCTTAACTGAATCTTCATCTTATTAGACTAGAATATCTGTTAGATATCAAACCCTGATTTACAGGGATTCTCTATGTAATGCCTATATAAAGGCCATGATATCAATTATGAGTATACATTTGTTCTCGTATTCACATACTCTTTATCATCAGCTTAATTTTAGTGATAGCTATTAACATTGTTGTTTAGGAAGTGAGGTATGGTATCGACTAATGTACAGTTTGGCATTCGTTTGTTAGACATGTTCACAGAGAAGAGATCCCTATTGATCATAATTTTAGTGACGGCTTTAACGACTACATGCATAATTTTTTGACGATGGCTTTACCTAGGAGGTGCCAATGACACTTCGGATGGAAAAATAGTGTAGTGCTTGAGCTACATGGAGTTGGAATTGCTTGTTCCACTGAGTTCCCTAGAGAGCAGATGCATATCAGTGATGGTGTATTGAAATTGTATACCATTAATAGGGACACTTCTTGGGTATATATAAACTTTTGCTACTATTCTTCATGTTGGTCAGCAGGCTTCAATTATTCGTCGTTCTGTTTCATTTTTCTTGTGCTTGCTTGTAAATTAGTCTAGTTGTTTCCTAGAATGAATTCATCAATCAATGATAAAGCATTGATCTATCACAAATTAGTCCTCTCCAGAAAAAAAAAAACAGCAATGATTTCCATAGTTTCCAGCCAGCCAAGTATAAAAATGTTTTATAATGAAATGCGAAATTACAAGAGTCAAATATAACGAGGTTTGGAGAATGAATTTTCTGATATCTTATTCATCTCACAGAAGATGCTATATATAGAGATATAAGATGTACAAACCCTACGTACTATGTACTACATGTACTACACATATAGAATATGAAAGCAATAACAAATTAATTTGCATTCCTAAACTGACTTCATGACTCACGCTAACACTCCCCCTCAAGTTGGCGCATATACATCAACCATGTCCAACTTGCTGAGTGAGTGATAAAAGGCCTTCTTAGAAACTCCTTTTGTGAGTATATCTGCAAGTTGCTCTTCTGTAGGGACAAAAGGAAAGCTAATGATTGTAGCATCTAGCTTCTCCTTTATAAAGTGACGATCAACTTCCACATGCTTAGTACGATCATGTTGCACAGGAATCTGTGAGATATCGATAGCTGCCTTGTTGTCACAATACAGCTGCATAGCACACTTGGGTTTAACACCCAAATCTCGTAACACATTCCTCAGCCACAACAACTCACACACTCCATGAGCCATACCTCTATATTCTGCTTCAGCACTAGACCGAGCCACAACCTTTTGCTTTTTACTCTTCCATGTAACAAGGTTACCTCCCACAAAGGTAAAGTATCATGATGTAGACCTCCGGTCTGTAATATTTCCAGCCCGGTCTGCATCTGTAAAACCGCATACCTCAAGAATATTGTTGTGCCTAGAAAACATTACTCCTCTCCCTGGAGCGGACTTCAAGTACCTCAAAATCCTTACAACAGCATCCATGTGATCTACACTGGGATTATGCATGAACTGGCTCACCACACTTACTGTGTATGCAACATCAGGTCTGGTGTTTGCTAAATAAATCAGACGTCCAACTAACCTCTGATATCGAGGCTTGTCGGTAGATACCTGATCAGGATACTCTGCTAATCAGTGATTTTGCTCAATAGGAGTGTTAATTGGAGTACAATCTAACATACTTGTCTCTGTTAATAGATCAAATATATACTTCCTCTGACACAGATAGATGCCTTCACTTCCGCTGGCTACCTCAATGCCCAAGAAGTACTTAAGTGTACCTAGGTCCTTCATCTCAAACTCTGTGGCTAGTTGTTTTTGTAATATATCAATCTCAACAGTATCAGGGCAACTCCAACAAGGGTTCTAAAACCCAGTTTCAGTCCTATATCCATACATTTCATCTCCAACGGGCCAAAAATCTGGGGTTTGGTTTTGGAAATATAGGACCTGGTCCTATTCTCAGTCTCAAATCTGAGACAATTCCAGGACCAAGACTCGGGTCCACTTGCGTTTGGGCTGGGCCAGAGAAGAAGAAGAAGAGACGCGCTCGGCACAAGGTTGGCACGAAACGCGCTCTCTCGCTTCGGTAGAAAGCGAAGACGCGCGTAACGCGCTCTCCAGCTCCAGTCGCGCCTGCTGTCTGCAGAGGCTGGGCCCCATGCACGTGGGACGGTCTCCCAGTCGACCGTTGAGCTCTTCAACGGGTATGAAATGGACGGCCAAGATTGATTGAACAATTTGAAATGGACGGTTAGTCCAGCAGAGGTCCAACGGTCAGAAAAAAATTCACACCAGATTTTTACCTCTAAAACTCGTTTTTACCTCAAAATAAAAAAAATAAGAAATAACATTAAAAAATGTATAGATCCGTTGGCAACTTTTTTTTTGAAGAATTCTATAAATACCAACCCATTCTTTCACAAATTCCTCACACCAAAATCCTTTTCTCCTTCCAAACTTTTCATTTATTCACTACATCTTGTTCTTCAATAATCACATCCGAACTCAGTTGTTTGTCGTATACACCGACACAACACAAGATAATATCTGTCAATAATTTGATTCTTTGTCATATATGCCGACATAAAACGACAAAAAATTAGTATGTATTAATTATTTTTTTAATTAACAAAATTATATTTAATTATAAGAATAATTTAAAATTTTGTGATAAAAATAAAAATTGTGAACTTTTATTAACTTAACAAGGTTATTAACATATTATTTAATATAATATTCATAAATATACTACCTATAACTTATTTTAATTAACAAAAATGAATATAGGACCTCGTATAGGACTCATTGTTGGAGATGAGAAAATGAGTCCTAAATGAATAGTGCAATAAAGAGGTCCTATAATGGATATAGGACTCCAAATCCAAGACCATTGTTGGAGTTGCCCTCATTACCAGTAATAACCATATCATCAACATGTATGATCAGAGCTGTTACCTTCCCTTGTTGATGTCTGAGAAACAATGTGTGGTCTGAGTTACTCTGCATATAACCAATCTTCCTCATGAACTGTGAAAACCTTCTAAACCAAGCACGAGGTGATTGTTTAAGACCGTACAGAGATTTTCTCAATCTGCACACAAAGTTACCTGAAGGATCTATTTTATATCCAGGTGGAAGATCCATATACACTTCCTCTATAAGTTCTCCATGAAGAAAAGCATTCTTGACATTAAACTGTTTAAGAGGCCAGTTTAAGTTAGCAGCAAGAGAGAGCAATACCCGAATAGTGTTCATCTTTGCAACTAGTGCAAATGTCTCATCATAGTCAATGCCATGTGTTTGGGTGAATCCCTTTTCTACCAGACGTGCTTTATATCGACTCACTAACCCATCTGGATTATGCTTCACTGTAAACACCCAGCGACATCCCACAGCCCTCTTTCCATGTGGTGGAGATACAAGCTCCCATGTATTGTTCTTCTGTAATGCTTCCATCTCCTCATCCATTGCTTTCCTCCATTTTGGATCGCCCAATGCATCCTGCACTTTGTTAGGTACTGATACAACAGATAGACATAAAATCTCTTGGTAGACATAAAATTTGTCACATGATACTTAGCGTTGGCTTGAAGGGTAGGTTCATACTTTTTTGTTGGTTTACCCCGAGTGGACCTATTTGGTAACACATATTGTCTACTATTAGCATCACTAGTATTAGCCCCAATAGAATTTCTAACCTCAGATGGAAGATCTTCTGTACCAGGGAGACATGAGTCAGGGGTATTAGTAACATCAGGCAAGAAAGGAGGGGCAATAACGCTTTTAGCAGGAACGCTTTCAGCGTCTAACTCTTGAATCTCTGGAGCAATTATACCAGAATCATCTGGTGGTACCTGTCTGTCATCTTCTAGTCCCTGAACCTCTGATGTATCGGTAACCTTAACTGAATGATCTATAACCCCCTCTCCATGATACAACTCTTTAAAATATGAGTGCGCCCCCTGAAGAGCAATATCAGAAGAGGTGTAATAGCTCATATCCTCAAAGAAAGTAACATCAATAGTGACATAATACTTCCTAGTAGGAGGATGATAGCACTTGTACCCTTTTTGATGGCCCCCATAGCCAACAAACACACACTAAATCGCCCGGGCATCCAATTTACTTGACCTTTGACTCTTTGGGATATGAACAAATACAACACAACCAAAAACACGAGCTGGGAGATTATGAAAGGAAGATAAAGAGACATAAGAAGCTAGTACCTCAAATGGTACTTTTCCCTGGAGGACAGTAGATGGAAGACGATTAATGAGATAGGTAGATGCAAAGATAGCATCACCCCATAGATTCTTGGGACAATGGGCACTAAAGAGAATACAACGAGCCATATCAAGTAAATGATAATTTTTCCTTTCGGATACCCCATTCTGTTCAGGTGTGTAAGGACACGTTTTCTGGTGGATAATCCCATGTGTTTGTAGGAAAGACTGAAAGACACGATTGACATATTCCCACCCCCCCCCATTATCAGAGCGACGAATTCTAATTTTGACATTATATTGTGTTTGGACTTCAGAAAGGAAAGCTTGAAAAGCCGGAAAAACCTCATCCTTAGTTTTAAGAAGAACAACCCAAGTAAGACGTGTATAATCATCAATAAATGACACATAGTATCGCATACCAGACACAGTGGATTCTTTTGAAGGTCCCCAGACATCAGAATGAATTAATTCAAAAGGAATGACACTTTTATTAGAAATACGAGATGAATAAGTTGAGCGATGACTCTTGCCCAAAACACATGTTTCACAATGTAAGACTGACTTATCCACACCAATAAACAAAGAAGGCATGGATTTTTTCATAACACTAAAAGATGGATGCCCTAAGCGACGATGCCATAACCAAACTTCACTTAGCTTGTCAGAATTGGGCATTAAAACCGTCCGGGACAGTGCTCCTGGTTTCTCCCCTACGTACGTCTGATCCAGATGAAATAACCTGCCCCTCAGATACCCCCGACCTAGTAACTCCCCAGTGAGAAGAACCTGAAAAATCACATACATAGGAAAAAAGGTCACAGAGCATTTGGATTCAACATTCAAATGTGGGACAAATATCAAATGATGGGCTAAAGCAGGGACATATAGCACATTTTTTAGCACTATTGTGGGAGTGATACAAACTGACCCCTTTCCTAACACATGGAAGGCCTCACCGTTAGCATTAGTAACATAAGGTACGGGTGGAGATGATAATTCAGTAAAATAAGATTTGTCATAAGTCATATGATCGGAAGCACTTGAATCAATAATCCATGTATCACCACCAACAAAGTTAGAAATATGTAAGGCCATACCTAGCTTGCCACGACTAGCTACAGATGCTGAGGGTGTGGCACCTCCTGCTGTATGATGATCACATCCGACCACACCATAGATGTCTGGTTCCTGGACCAACTAGATAGCTGCTTTCGCCTTGGGACGATATGTAGGCCTTTTAGGACTAAGATGCGGGTACAACTTCCAACAAGATTCACGAGCATGGTCACCATTGCAATAAGAGCAAGGAGGATGAGGTTGATTCCCAAAGCCTGGTGGTGGTCCTTGCTTGTGGAGTGTAATGGAACTTGATTGCTGAAGGAGTGGTGCTGGTGCTCTTGCCTGAATAGTGAGACTGGAGACTTCAAGTTGTACTTGAGTAAGGCTGTCCTGCTGAGACTCATCCTTACGGATATATGTGAAAGCTGTAGTCAAGCTAGGAGGTGCTGTCATTCTGAGCAGCTCTCCTTTGGCACTGTTATGTTTTTTCTCACCTATGTAATTCGTTATGTTGGGCATATCTGACGGTTGGTTTTCAGTTCCTCTTCTCTGATAACCAAACTCACGTTATATGTACTAATGTTGTATAACTTTTTTATATAAGTGTTGAGTTTAAGTGTCGTTTTGAAGAGAACATATATGTAGAAGCCTCAAACGCAAAAAAGTCATAAAATAAGATATGACCGGAATGGTGAAATACGTCAACTCGTGAAAAATGAAGATATTCCGGTAAAATTTCGGTGCCGGTTGTTCCGGGCAACGAATTTCTCTTATTTCTACCTAGTGGTAGCCCTTTCCCGGGTATTTATTTTTTACCAAATTTTTATAGCCCCGTAAGTGTCTCGTCGATTGGAAACTATTCTCAGTTGAAGGTCCGGCCAGATTACGTGATTTGGAGGGTCGAATAGCCGTTTCCGTCCGTTTAGGGGTTTGACCGGGCCGATTGACCGGACGGATCGAGCCCTTATCTTTGTCCGATGGAGCTGAATTTTTTCTCACCTATGTAATTCGTTATGCTGGTCATATCTGACGGTAGGTTTTCTGTTCCTCTTCTCCGATCACCAAACTCACGTTATATGTACTAATGTTGTATAACTTTTTTATATAAGTGTTGAGTTTAAGTGTCGTTTTGAAGACAACGTATACGTAGAGGCCTCAAACGCAAAAAAATCATGAAATAAGATATGACCGGAACGGTGAAATACTAATTTTATGATAGAACTCTTGACCGACGATTTTCTTCATCTTGGGCGACGATATTTATAGTGAAGAACATCGTCGCCCAAGTAGAGTATCTTAGGCGACGACTTGAAAAATCGTCGCCCAAGATTATCTTGGCCGGCGATTTTCTTGATCCAGGGCGACGAGATTGATAGTGAAGAACATCGTCGCCCAAGTAGACTATCTTGGCCGACGATTTTAAAAAAACAGGGCGACGAATGAAAAAATCGTCGGCCAAGATTATCTTGGCCGACGATTTTCAAAAAACAGGGCGACGATTTTTATAGAATCGTCGCCCAAGAACGACAATATAAAAGGCAAAAATTCGGAACCCTAACCATTCGCGCAACTGCTCACAAATCCTCTCTCTCTCTCCGAAAATCCCCCGAATCCCTCTCTCTCTCCCTCTCTCCGACCCCGACCCAGCCCTCTCTCTCTCCCTCTCTCAAACAATTTAAGGTATAACCCTAAAACCCTAAATTGGTTATGTTGATGAAAATTTTAATTGTTGTTGTTGTTGTTTGAAATTGTTGAAATTGTTTGAAATTGTTGAAATTGTTTGAAATTGTGAAATTGTTTGAAATTGTTTGAAATTGTGAAATTGTTTGAAATTATTTGAAATTGTTAGTGAAATTATTGTTGTGTTGTGAAATTGTTGGTGAAATTATTGTTGTTGTTGTTGTAATTTAGGAAATTAATGGTAAATTAGGGTAAATTTGTGTAAATTATGGTAGGATTTTAGGGTAAATTATGGTAAATTGTGATGTAAATGATAATTGTAAAATATTAGGGTTTACGGTTTAGGGTTTAGGGTTTAGGATTTGTGGAAATAATTTGTAAATATATTGTAAATGATTAAATAATTTTTGATTAAATAATTAAATAATATAAATTATAATTGTAAATATATTTTGGAAATTTTGTAAAAAATAATGTATTATTTTTTAGTAGGGATGTAAATATTCGTAAATTAATTTTTGTGATGTAATAATTGCGAATTAATGTAAATAATTTGTTATGTGAACTAAAAAAATATTAAATCCTATAATAACTATTAATTTTTATTTGTGTTATTATTGTTGATAAATTTTTTGAAATTTATGGTTATTTTTTGATAAATTAATTATAAGACGGTAAAGTATTTTTAATAAATTTATGGTTATTTTAAACAGGATGGGCATGAGAAGAACTTCTGGACAACGTTCGGGTTCGAGGAGCCAATATTCCTCGGACGGTACCTCAAACAACCCGTCGGAATCACCGTCGATCGGGTTTTCGTGGCAGCTGACGACCCGACATGCGGCGCTTAGGGGTGGCGCGAGCGGCTCACGTTCTGCTGGGCAGTCGGGTCCCGCAGCGACGGCCCCTCGTCATCCAGAGATACTTCCCCGGTCTCGATCTAACACCGCCCCCACACAGTCGTCACCGACCGACGGTGATGGCGGGTCATCCGGGATCCCTATGGTGCCGTCCGGCCTCTTCCTTCCTCCGACGATACCGACGATACCTCGCGTCGATGAGGAGGGTAGACCGATTCGGGAGCAGCTCCCGCATGTGGCACCGCACGAGGCCTATATCTACAGGGAGTTTCCCACGCCTCTTCATCCCGTGAGGGTCTCCGAGCAGGCGGACGGAGACGAATCCGTCGACTCAGCCTCATCCTCAGGTAATTTATTATTACTGTTTTGTCGATTTTAAATTTTTTTTGTAAAAATGTATTATTAATATTAAATTTGATTCACAATGTCACAGTCGCCGGAACGAGAAGGCGGAACAGGAGAGGCACCGTCAGCAACAAGGGACTCGATAGGGCGGTCGAGTCCGCTGGACGGATCGCCATCCCGTTTTCCAACGGGAAACCGGTGGACGCCGTGTTGGGAAACCGGTACACGCGCGCCGCGGGAGGCACCATCCGCTCCAGGCTCCCTATGTTGTGGGGAGTCTGGAGCCAGGTTCCTGATGGAGTGAAGGAGATGCTCCATCAGTCAATGTCGGTGAGTTTACTCGATCAATTACTATTTTTTTTAACTAATAAATTATTCAATTATCGAAACAAATACTAACAAGTGGTAATGCAGCAATGGTTTGTGGTTCCCGAGGAGGGACGTGACTGGGTGGACAAGACCCATAGGGAGAGGTACCTCTATTTAATAATTTATTAAATTTTATTTTTTAATAATATATTTAATATTTTTTTTGTATATGTAGGTTCAAGGAGTGGAAGCACGACCTCCGGTTACACTGGAAGCAGTACAGGAGCGACCGTTCAGGTACCCCGAAGGAGTTCGAGTATCGGGAGTACGAGTGGCGGTGGCTTCTTGTCACACAGTTCAACGATCCTCACAAACAGGTAATTCGTAAACAAATTTGAATTAATTTAATTAGTTAATTAATTATAATTGTATGTTTTTAAATATTTACTAACGATAATTTTTTTTGAAGCACCTCGCCCGGGTGAACGCTGAGAACCGGCAACAGAACACAACCAACCATCGTGCCGGTTCGAGGCCGTTTTCGGCCATCATGGACGACGTGGGGACTTTTCAGAGGGCATATCCTCATTCTGAGGAGGATCTTGTAAGTTCCTTATATTTTCTAATTTTTAATTTTAATTACATTTTATTAAATGTATATTAATATATTTTTTTAATATATCCAATTAGGCGAGGGTGAGGGAGGCGGAGCAAGAGGTCATGAGAGGCATGGTGAACGACACATGGCCGGGCACGACAGAGGATGACATGTCAGAGGCCATGTCCAGGATCGACACTTCAGATCCTACCGTTGGGGCGCGGATTATGGCCACTGCCTTCGCGCAGCGTTCCAACACCTACTACTGCCGGGGTATGGGAGGCGCTGGAAAGGGGATCCTGAAGACGACGCCAGGATTTCAGCGCAAGGGAGCCGCCGGAGCCTCAAGCAGCAACAGTCGGCTACATGATCAGTTCGAATGTCTACAGTCTGAGCTGGAAGCCCAAAGAGCGAGGGACATGGCGGTGATGGCGGAATCATATGCGGCTTCCACGGCTGCGCATATGGAGCGACTGAATGAAGTCACCAATGCCAACCAGGCGGCTATGGGACAGTGGATGACTGCCTGCATCGCTGCACATGCGGCCGGACTTGATTTTCCGCCCATGCCTACGCCTATACCATTACCTCAGTGGCCCCACCCTCAGTGGCCCCAGCCTCAGCAGCAGCCTCCTCAGCCTGACCAGCCGCCGTCTCAGCCTCAGGACCCTCCGAACGGGAATGATGAGTTAGATTTCGAGTTTCTCCATAGGCAGATGGATTGAATTTTTGTAATAAATTATTTATAAATTTATAAATTTGTGTTATTTTTAATTAAATTTTAGTATTAGAAAAATTTAAAGAAATGCCGAAAACAAAAATTCCAGCAAAAATTAAAAAAACATTATTTATATATTTAAAAAAATTATTTAAATATTTTTTTGAAAAATTTAAATATATCTTAGGCGACGAAATTAATAAATCGTCGGTCAAGAACTTACCATATAAGACGACGAAAAAAATTATCGTCGCCTAAGATGTAGTGATCTTAGGCGACGAAATATTTAGTTTCGTCGGCCAAGGTTATAAGATCTTGGCCGACGAAAACATTTTTCGTCAGCCAATGTTTTAAATCTTGGGCGACGAATATTTTTGGGCGATGAGAAGTAGATTTTAGGCGACGAAATTCGTATCGTCGCCTAAGAATTACTCTTAGGCGACGACGGAATGAACTTTCGTCGCCCAAGTTCTTGGCCGACGCACTTCTGCCGACGACGTCTTGGCTGACGACATGTCGTCGCCTAAGTACTTAGGCGACAAAATTTTTTAACAGGGAGAGGATTTTTTTTCGTCACCCAAGTTCAAATTTCTGGTAGTGCTAATTAGTACCGATTGCAGCACCTCGTGTAGAAGTTTGATGCCTTTATAATAAGCAATTTATACCCTTGTACACCAAAAAAAGAGATAAGCATATCTAGAAGTATAGTAATCGTCTTTATCAGTTAAGGCAAAATAATCAATTTGTAGGATGTCTACTAAAATAAGAAGAAAGAAAAGAGTAGTACCTTCTTTCCCTTGTGCTTTCACTTTCACAATGACCTTCTATGAGTTCGATCTATCCTTTATTCTTTGGTCTGTACGTCGAACCTTGTTGAGCTAATTAAGAAGAAAAACAATGTTGTTATGGTGAAACCAAAATAAACTGCAACAATCGTAAACCAAAAAGAAAATGAACACAAAGAGCAGAAATCAAGAAAAATGGTAATAGACCAAGAATAATAATAATAAGTATACCTGCTTTTAGGTTTCTCTGTGTTTGGTATTTCGATGAAGAGACCTTAATCTCATCCCTGGGAAACCAATTAAGTTTACTGAAAAGGCAGAATTAAACAATATCCAATCAGTAAACCGAAAGTTTAAAAAGCTTCAGTGAGACCTCGATCCTTATATGCATTCCAAAACTTCAAGAGCTGAGTTTGAAAAAAATAATAATAATAATAATAAAAAGTTTGAAAGGAAAAAAAATCTTCTTTAAAAGGAAAATAATAATAATAATAATAATAATAATAATAAAAAGTTTGAAAGGCTAAGGTGTAAACTGGTTACCCAAATTAAAATAATTATAGCTAGCCGTTAGATATATTATTAATCCAAATGTCTAAAATATTTAACAAAATAAAGGTATGGCAAAAACAAAATAGAAAATTCCCTTATGTTGAACTTGTAAAACAATGTTAATGTACTTTGTAGACATATTCTCGATAATATGTGGAGACTTTATTGTAATCAAGGGTTCAGGTTTAATATTCTCTCATTTGTATTCGACAGTTTCATTAATGAAGACTTGAGGGCAACCACATCAGCCTTTTATTCCAAAAAAAAACGGTGCTATTATAGCTTGTGTTACTTGTACGTATGTATATACTGAGACATATTTACATATTCTTGTCAGGGGTTTAATCTAGAGCATTGTTAAGGAATATGAGTCGGCCACCTCCAAGTAGTGTTGGTTCTTTCGCGAGTATTAATGCAGGGGCTAATTTCTTACATGTTGAACCTGTGTGGATGACCAAGCTCATTTGTGTTCGGTTTCGGTTTTTCTTCTTCTTTTTTAAAATAATTTTTCTTAAAATTTGTATGTTTTTGGCTTATTAAAAAATTATCGTATTTTAGGTCCTTTTTTTTCTTCCATTACTTGTTTTTATAAGCACATATAATATATCAATAAAATTTTTGACAATGATTCTTCAACAAACCAACAATTTATAAACAAAATAGATACTTTGAAAGTTTCATTCTCAATAATTTCGAAAGTATTAGGAATTGACTACACTAGCACACCATGAAACCATAATTTTAAAACTTCTAAGTTCATCTTGAACAGAAAATATAGATTCCATAATTTAAAGTTCATCCAAATAAATTTTGAATTTTGAAGTTTAAAAATCATAAATTTGAATAAAGAAGAGAAAAATAAATTAAATATTAGAATCTATCATCTAAAGCTCGTAAGAATAAGGTCTTCGATTTTAGAGGTAACATATCACTCTCTATACTTCACATACACGACACCTAAAACATTTCTATATGTACATAAAATAAAAATAAAAAGCAAAATATTAGAAAAAAACAAACATATAATTATATAGAACATATATAAAACCTAAAATCATATTGTTCAAATCAAATATTTAATACAAAAATAAAGACAAAAAACAACGTCGTTTCAGAGAGATTCGGTTTTTCGGTTCGGTTCGGTTTTTCATGAGCCGAAACCAAAAACCAAACCAAACCAATTTGATTCGATTCGGTTTTTCTTAATTCGGTTTGGTTTTTTTCGGTTTGGTTTTTTCCGGTTTCGGTTTGGTTTTCAACTCGGTTTTTTTCGGTTTTCGGTTTCAAAATTCCACCCCTAGTTCCAATGTAAGTATTGCAATAACTTCTATCTTGGATCTCATAGTAGAGTTATGAAACATCTGTTGAAGGTTGAAGGAAAGGAATTAAAACTTGCTTGAAGGTCAGTTCTTAACAACATGCTAATATGAGCAAGTTTTAGGCTTATGTGAGCATAATGTATAAATGAGGTGGTGTTACTGCTAGCATACCACGTTCTCTGACTTATCCTTGATGGAAAGGGAATGTATGTATCTGTGCCGTCTCGGCAACTGAATTATAATGATATTATCATTTTACTCAAAAAAATATGACAAGGCACACTATACTTTAATCACTGAATATATAATTGTTTAGATATATACCTGGACATTTGTTTGCTGAGTACAGTAATAAACTCCTAAAATTGGGGAAGCTAGCTCCGGTTGTTGTACCAAATCATAGCGAATTAAAGAAGTTTCAATCACTTGGTAGAGGTCTTTTGTGAAAGGATTGCCGAGTTATCAGTTTTTCACCATCTAATCTTTGCAAGATTTTCCATTTCAGGGTTCATAGTTTCCAGCAGCAAGCTCATAGTTTTTCACCATCTAAAGATTTGCCATTTTAATTAGTTACCAGCTGCAAGTTCACACTATCAAATTGCAACATTTCCTACATCTAGGTACATAGGGTTCATATATAATTTCCTGTCCACACAGGGAAAACAAAAGTTAGCTATATACAATCATACAACAAAATTGAGCAGAAGAATAGACTAATTGATTCGAAGGTAGGTAGTTGAGTGACTGAGTGTATTCCAAAACCACGAGTACTTTTCATGATCTAGTTCTAGAAATGTTACAACAGAAAAATTACAAGAGTCTGCATTCACCCAATTCCAAAAGCATCTGATCACCAAGCCTGAACCTTTGCTTTTGGACGCCACCAACTTACCAGTCGCTTTTTGCAGCAGTTGTTTACAGATCAGGATCACAGCAAGTCAGCAACATAGTTTCACGTAGTCACATACCCTACTAGTTTGTTAATGCAAATGTCATGTCTGATAGAGCTTAGCGGTTTAGCGTGGGGATTATTAGCTCAACATGAAAAAGGACTTCGCTGTTGTTATTCTGGAAACGAGAATATTAAAACAGAAAGCTGACAAACTACCTCAAAATCCAACACTCGTACTAAAATCAAATGTCATACGTAAGAGTGAATGATTGAGTCTCCGTCTGCCTTCCTCAGTTGCAACTGGAGCTATGAAGAACTTCCCAAATCCTGCAGGTTAAGAAAATTTTGTACAGGACTGTATGATCTTTGAGTAAAATTTCGAACGAGTTATCGATTGTGGGATTTAGAGTGGCATGTGTAAGCATATTATCATATAATGAAGTTTCCAGACGGCTTAAAATATGTTTTAGCTTCTGGTGGAACTAATCCAACGTCCAGTTCCAGTTTAATGAAAGTGGCAGATTCTCTCTATTCTCTCTGGGTTTGTTTAGGAGAGACAAGTGCATAGTACTCATCACTCAACTGTAGTTACTATTGTCTCACTTCACAAGCAAAGAGCTTTACTACAAGTACATAGATTTTATCATCAAGCTGAAGTTACCTTCGTCTCATTGAAGCTAATCAAAAAGTCAAATTGGATTCTAATAAGTTTATGAGATTAATATAGAGTAGCTGCCAAAATGTTCCTTCAGTCTGTCCAAGTTGTAACTTGGTATATGCATTCAAACTATTGAAACAGACATGAAAGAAGGAAGCAGAGCTTCATCAAACAAAGTTTAGTTTATATGATTACTGAACATACATAAGCATTGATGTCACTGGGGAAGGGTTTATATATAATTGAACATCTTCAACAACATATCAAATTGTAGTCTGATTAAAGAAAGAAAAAATCTCAACCAATTCTAAAAGAAAAGCCCGCAGATAAATGATGAGGTGAGCATCAATTGAAGATGACCAGAGACAAAATGTACAGGAAAGAACTCAGGGATTGCCTGAGTTTTTAGTGTAAACAAGCCTACAATTTACCTTTAGAAAGGGCCTGTGGATCAGTAGTTTAGCAAGGAGTATTTTACACGCAGTACAATCTTTCCCTTGTCCACTCCAAGCTTAGCTCCTGTGACTAACCAATGTCCAGGAATATCTTGCGGCCCCTTTGACATTTCTGTCAAGTCTACTAACTTTGCTAGTTTGTCCTTTTTGTCCTCAGAGTTTCTGTTATTTGAATGTGATGAAGAAGAACCATCAGGCCTCTGTGCGGAAGAAGGGGTGGCGGGACTGTGATCCCACACAGACCGTCGGATTGTGCAGCCTGGTACTTTTGAAAAGAGGAGTTTGAGGTGCAAAACATTCTTGGCGCCAAAATCCCAAACGCCAAGCTGAGCGCCCGTCACAATGTGAACACCAGAGAGGTCACCAATAGAAGTCTCTACGTGCTCTATTGGTGCAGTGCTTACGTGGGAGAAGTTCTTCCACTTGATTGGCTCAAACCAACGACTGTCTTGCTCCTCTGGACCTTGCCACCTAGGTGCACCTATGGCCATATGTGCATCCCAGTGGGGTTGAAGAATCTTGGGAAGGGACACTAGATGCTGCAAATGTATAGCAAGTCGGTTCTGCTTGCTGCCCTCTAGGTTAAGCCTGAGCCCTGTGACAGGCTTACGGCCTACTGTTACCTGCAGAATCAACAAGTTTTCAGCATGGGTCTTATTACTGTTGGACAAAAAGAAAGATATAGTGAATGTGAGTTACTATAGGCTAAGGAATACAAGAAATAGAATAACCTTAAATTCTTAATTGAAATATTGAAGGAACGAAACAGTCTTATGGAATAATTGATAGGAACAGTTATTAAAGGGCTAATAAGAACCGAGAAAATTACCTGATCCGGACTGATATAAAGCTTGGGACCCATCAAGCTGAACTGAAGGGAAGAACAGACAGGTTCTTTCCTCTGCAGATTATTTTGCTCTGGGGCCCAAACTTGAGCAATTTGGAAGTCCAAGAAATACTGCAGATCTTCAATTGGTGGCTTGTCTGGTGAACAAAAATAAATGTTAAAAACAGTGAAAGTGGACCAGATGGATTTTGGTTTAGGAATAATCGCAAACACAAAATTTAAGCACAGTGAAAATGGAGCTACACACTTGTACAAAGACCATGAGAGGTACTATTCCTAAAACCCATGAAAATGGGATTTCAGAGATACTTCAAAAACAACAGCAAATTAGGAGGGTGACCAAAAGGTGAAAAATCTTTACCCAACAACAAAAAGAAAGATGGAAATACAAATCAAGACCATTATTTTATAATGTGATACTGTGAGCTTGTAGATAGTCCACGATTAGCCTGGTCTACGATAAGGATTAATCTCACAGCAACATTGTGGCTTTTTCAATTCCAAAAATTCTGTAGGTGCCAAGAAGCAACAAGGTATAAGATGCAGGATACTTGGGTAACAAAAGTTCAAAATAACAAGTACTTAGTGAGCAATACCAGGTTTAAAAGGCACAAAAGTGTAGTACAAATTTGCCAAAGTCTTTTTAATCACAAGGTTCAAAAGGCACAAAAGTTTACTTCTGCATCAGTGCCTCACTGCGTATCACTGCTCCTGGGCTAGTGCTACAAACAAAAATTACAAGGACATTGACTTCATTCCCCTAGCCTCTTTTCTCTTTCTACGACAGCCAAATACTATAATGTACCAAGAAATTTCTTTTCATCAAAATATACCACAGAATACATTTTTGGGGTAAAATGAATTTAATATTTTTTTTTACAATAATAGAAAATGGTGATAGTCTATATGAAGTCTTGGAGTTTTTTTTTTTTTTTGTAGTTGGTAGAATTATGTACATATCTACTTGGGGGTCATGTAACTATTCAAATAAAAATTGACATGAAGGTTTGGAATACATATGATAAAGCCCATTGGATAAAAATCACATTTGCATCAGAAAGAAAAGTGAACCGGGGATTGGGGGAAAAGAAAAAAAAAGGAACTCTAAGATCAGGGCTTACACTCTAGATATAACTCAATTGCACGCCTCAAGTGCTTTATTCCAGGCACTCCTTCAAGAAGAGAAACAATAGACGTAAATGTCATATTGATCACATCTGGTGCTAATTGTACTGTCTCTGCCCACTTGGAATGACTGTGCTCAAGATCATCACCTCCCCTTCTTCTGAAGATGACCGTAACATCCTGAAGAAAGAGACAAGATCTAAATGGTAAGAACAATGAACAGTAACTTTAAAGTGACATTTTCTTTGACATGTCTCAAGTTCCATGACACTTGAAAGTTTTAATAGTGGAAGCTAAAAGTAAAATCTCCATAGTAAGACCACACACACTTGCGCGCACACAGGAAATGCATATGACACTAACCTTGTCCTTGTATTTTAAAGGGCCAGCTGTTGACTGGCCTTTTGAGTCCAGAAACCTCTCATCACCAATGTCTTTCACATAATTCTGAATGTCTGATAATGGTAAGGGAGATGACTGGTGCTGCCTGATATAGACCACATCTCTCCCACCAATTGTTGCAGATGTGACTATATGTGTACCGTAGTTCTCAATGAAACTGAATATTAAGAAAACATGCTGAAGAATTAAAAAGTATATAAATCAAATAAGACAACAACAACACAAAAAGTGTGTCGAAGTAGTTCTTTCCAGACTGAATTCATCTAGTTTGGAGCATTTTAATCTCTTCAGTATGAACTAATGGGACACCATTTCCAAGATATTTGAATAAAATTTATAACTACGAGAACTACCCAACATACCAATAAGATACTAGTTAGTATTCAGTCATGTTTAAATAATGGTTTGTAGTATCCTTTTAAGTACACATATCTGCACGAAGTTATTTAAGATCAAGTACTTCGCTATTTATATATGCATACGTTAATCAACAATTTGTCATCATCAAGATCTTTAAGTTTATATTATCACCTTATGAACAAAATAAGAATGGAAAAAAAAATGAAATTGAAGAGTTGTTGCACCAAGTGATCACTAAAAAGGCACTGCCAAATCACATTGTTCTTTAAATGTGATTATGTAAATATCTATTAATAAGTGTTTTACGGAAAGGATTAGAACTCTATTAAATAGATGGACAGATATCTGTCAGCTTTAAAATACAATGAATATACCATACATTGATATATATACATATACATTTGCTTACCTTGCCAAGGCTGCAGGATCCCAAGAGTATGGAACAGCACGCTTGATTTCATCATGCAAAACCAGATTTTCTGTTTCTAAGTTAACTTTATATAGGGGAATAAAGTATCCAACCATTGCAAGGGATTTGGTTGCTGCTGCATCAACTTGCCAAGAACCGGTGAAATTAAACATGGCATTGAAGCTTCCCAGGGGAATGCAGGTTGAGAGACCTGATTTCTTATTAAAGTATTCTGCCATCTGCACTTTCAAATGAAAGCATTTGAAGTCAGGAGAAAAAGACTTCCCTAACTCTTAAACGATACAATGATATTAAACCACAGGAAGTGCTGACATAGACTTCTAAGCAGTTCAATGACACAAACACAACCGTATGAATTCGACAACATATATGCTAAACCACCCGAAGTAACAGTGGTAAAGATCCTAGAAACCCAAACAGAGCACAAACACATGAATTGCAAACCAACCCAATAGACCACAAAATCCCAGCAAAGAAAGATCGTACTTAGAAAATAGAAAACAAACAGAGATGCTAACTTTTAGTACATAATCTTAAATCCTAGCAAACCCAATACTGAACCAAAGTTTCATAACTGACATAAGCCAGCCAGAAGAATCCTGGTAAAGCTCAATAGACCTACATGTTGATGGAACTCAAATAAACACAGCATAGAAACAAATGAAAAACAATAAGCATAATCACAATTTGGATGGTAAACCAATGCGAAGACCAAAAATCCAAGCATAGCCACAAGCCCACTTGACCATCAAAGAAAAAAAATCAACATACAATCACAGAATCCACACACCTAGAACAATCCAAAGTTGCAAACTTTACTGTACCATAAATTAAAGTTAGAAACTTTATAACAAAAAAGTCATAACCCATGAACCAAAACTGGATCAGCAATCACCTCATGGAAGGTACAGACAGGAACTCTCTCAATGGTTCTCTTCCCATGTGAGCAGTCAATAATTGCAGGCACATTTGGCACCACAAGCCCATCGGAAACAGCAAGATCTTTAGCCCCAGTCTCATCCAGATTGACAAGCCTTAACCCAGGTGCTCCCTTGCAGTACAGAAGCCTAATATCCGAAGTCACATCAAAGCCTCGACCCAGAGCTTGGATTGAGTTAGACAGAGTGGTCGTCAAAGCTTCTGAGCTCGAGCTTCTTGTTGCCATAGGAACAAAAGGGTCTCTGTCTTTAATACCCCAAAGAGAAAGTAAGAAGAAGAAGAAGAAGAAGAACAAGAACAAGAACAAGAAAGTGCTATTAAGTATTAGGGGGTGTTTTTGTTTTGGTTTGGTTTTTAGGGTGGCTTTGGTTTCGAAGACTGAAATTTAAAGTGATTCTTGTTCTTTGTTCTAAAAGGTAGCTTTTGACTGTAAGAATATCTATAAACGCGTTTAATGTGCTCATATGGGGATCAATTGTTGTGGGCACTACAATTTTTTGCTTCATGCACTCTATATGCGCATCGTATGAAATTGACCGAGACAATGAGATTCAGAGTTGACCAAAAAAAAAAAAAAACCGGTCCTCTGCTGAAAGGATGAAGTCAAAGCTCTAATCAGAAAGTCAAAGCAAGCCAAGAGGGCATGATATAGGCAGACATTGATATGTGTTGGTTTAAAAGGATCAAAGTTAGCCTTGATTAGAGGAAGTTCTAATTTCATTCATTTCATGCATGATTTTTGCTTACCTTGCCAAGGCTGCATCAACTTACCAAGAACCGGTGAAATGAAACATGGCATTGAAGCTTCCCAGAGGAATATATGCGGGTTGAGAGACCTGATTTCTTATTTAAGTATTCTGTCATCTGCACTTTCAAATGAAAGCATTTAAAGTCAGGAGAAAAAGACTTCCGTAACTCTTAAACGATACAATGATATTAAACTATACGAAGTGCTGACATAGACTTGTAAGTAGTTCAATAACACAAACACAATCGTATGAAGACTCAATTTGACACAGCTGTGATGTGAGAATAATCACTTTTGGAATTGCTGCGATTCGTGATGACTGCCGGTATTATATGCAAGCATTTTATCTTATGTTGCTTAGACATGACTAAAGACTAATGTGAAGCAAGTGGTTTCGCAATGAGTATAGCACATAGCTTAGCTCACCCTGTTTTTTTTTTTGTTTTTTTGTTTTTTTTTTTTTTAAGACAGAGGTTAGTAAGTCTTTGTTAGATGAGTTTCACAATAGACTTCATACCTGATATTATTCAGGTTATCGTAATAGAGGATAGTTGTATGATATTACAAGGTAAAAGCAAGATATCCCCTCGATCGGTGTACTATCTGAATAAAAGGGAAAAGAAAAAAAATCGATAGGTTGAATAAAATCTTATTCCCACTTAAGGTAACAACGGCCAAACGGCCAAACTAACAAATTATTCCCACTTGAGGCTTTTCTGTGCTTTCATATCATCCTCCAGTTCTATTTAAATTCAGTTGGTACCTAGCGTTTAGATTTATTCCTTGAATGAGTTGGATCTATGATCAGTTTGCCAAAACTAGTTAGGGTACGTCTACTAACTGGGAAAAGGGAATGAATCCTCTCTCTCTCTCTCTCTCTCTCTCTCTCTCTCTCTCTCTCTCTCTCTCTCTCTCTCTCTCTCTCTCTCTCTCTCTCTCTCTCTCTCTCTCTCTCTCTCTCTCTCTCTCTCTCTCTCTCTCTCTCTCTGTGACCATTTCTGACATGATGAAACCGCCAATTCCTGAGCCAGTGAAATACATGACCATAAGACATTAAAATCGGGAAAAGGGGTGAACAGGAAATTTGGAGAGATACTTAACTTATTGCTTAAGCTAGTATACATTTTCCAGAAGAAGAATCCTAAAGTGCTGGTGTAACATCTATAATTAAACAGCTGCTTGCATGAGTTGCATCTATTTCTTACAAGCTGGGAGTGAGGGGCACTCAGTCTTTACGATACCTGGCCCAAAACCCCTTCTTCCTAGCGGAATCATTTTCAGAAATTGACCTACTCCATTTGGATCCAAGTGAAAAGTGCCGTTTCAAGAAAGGCTTTGTAAAGGAATTCCTTGTACTAGAACTGGGTTCTAACTTGGCTAAAACTTTTCCTTTTCTATCAGTGTTCTGATGATCAAAAACATCATATTCACCCTCCATGTAGCTATCAACAACTCTATTTTTGGATATCTTGTGGTTTCTTGCCTTTATCTCTGATTCCGACCTCATCACTTTTCGTGACATCTTCCAGACTTGCTTCTCTCCAACCATACAAATTGGGCAAACCGGGTCGTACCTATCAGTCTCCAGTGTCATAGTCTCCAAGCACTCAGCATGGTAAACATGTCCACAAACCAACACAGCCGCCACAGAGATTTCACTGCTGGCAACAATTTTCTGTATGCTCCATGAAGTTCTCTCAGTTAGGAGCTTTGAGCAGACTCCACAAGACTGCATTTCTATGGAAGGAGAGCATGAGAACCTGCTGCTACAGCCACTTAGCTTTCCATGGATAGAACCAAAGTGCTCACTGTCAAAAGACCATCTTTCCCTTTGAGAAGAAGCCACGAGCTCAGAGAAGGTGCGCATAGACCAACCATCAGATGACCCAGCTTGGGATCCAGTTGCCAAGTCATTGCTGCAAGTAGAGAGCACAAAAGATTGTCTTCCTTCAGATATTGAGTTGTTATTTGGAGATTTCAAACCCAATATTCGACTGTCAGAAATCTGTCTTAGTAACTGATGTCCTGGTGAACGACGGGCTCGTCTTGATGGGGTTGAGTTGGAGAGAAGTGGATAGCTGGGGGCAGGAGAAGGATCTGTGGTTGGGAACAATATAGTTGTAGGGGAAGGATTTAGTGCAGATGAATCTCCAATTCCCGGTGATTCTGCCAAATGTTTAACCTGAAATTAAAACAGAAAAGAGGGTTAATCTAATGACAAGGGTAAAAGGTGAGCATAACAACTGCAATTTTGATTTGGTCAAACTCACATCTGGAGAATAATTGCTCATCATGGATAGATCTGCACAAAGCACGTACCCCATCTCAGTAAATCAGAAACATGGGCACAACAAATTAATGTTTCCACAACACCCGGCACAACTTAAAGTATAAGTAACCCTGATCTGTGGTCTAGGTGTGGGCATGTAAGAATCGCTTATAAGCATCCTAACACCTAAACTGATCAAATCTTATAAAAATTATCAATTTCCATTCAGCACATAATTGCAAAGCAAGAAAATACAGGCTAACAATGACCATGTTTAACTTATATGTTGTGTGGCCCCAAGACTTCAATGGTAACCTATTAGTCAAGTCAAACATCAACGAAACAACAGTTTGTATTCTTCCGGAAGTGAATCCGCATTTGGAACTTCTTTTTCTAAAGACAATATGTCATTCTGACTTCACAACAAAAATTGGCAAGGTCTCTTTATTCCAAACCTCATATTTTAAAGCACCGTCATCGTATTCCGCCCAGGGAAGAGGGCAAAGCATTATTGTGATAAATAACTCTGCATAGACCTATAACTGCTTATTTTCCATATATATAATGGATCTCATTTTGACACACCCATTTCTAATATTTTGTTAGAACTTCAAGTTATGAATAAAAATTGGATTGGAGTTTCGTCTGTTAGAAGTAACCAATCAAGAAAAAGTACCCACAAGTTTGCATGTATCCACTATTGTACGCAGTTTTATAAGTTTGACACTAGGTCTAAGACGGAAGGTTTACAAACTCCTTTCAGATCAGCCATTTACTGCTATCAGAAAGTCCTACCAATTCACATCTAATGTTCTAATAGAGAGGATATTTCTAACATGAAATTTCATAACCCAGAACTAAGAGGCCAGTGCATGTGCTCACACCTCAATCTTTTGTAAACTATACAGCACATCCCCATTCTTTACTTCGATGATTTATAATTTTATGAATTTCATAATGAAAACATTCAGATTATAAAAGTTAATATGATATTGAAAAGAAAAGGTTCACCTGAAGGAGTCCTCAGACTTGCACAAATTCCACCATGAACAGGGGACTTTTGGGATATAGGTGTACCAAAATTCTCTAGTGGGCTTCCCAAATCAGAAAAATTGGCTCTTTCAGAACTCAATGCCCCTTTAAACTCCATGCTAGCATTCCTACTAGTTCCGCGAGAACGATATGGAGTCTCAATTTCACCGGCAACCCGCCTTCGATTATCATATCGGAAACTCCATGATGGTGAATATAAAGCATTCCTGCGCAATGTTTCATTTCTAGTTCTATTTGGGTGAGATCTCTCCCTTGCAGCAACACAACAAACTGACCCCATGATTGCCTACTAGCAGAAAGTCTATCGCAGCAAAGTCCACTATAATTATAAAAAGAACAAACACACGGGCAGCCTTCCTGTTATGACCAAAAAAAAGACAAAAAGTTCAAGAAACATAGAAGGATCGAAAGGAATGCAACTACAGTGAAACGACATGTAAGAAGAGCGGAAAACAAAGAAGACCATTTTTGTCACAGTGAACTAAACTCCCCTGAAAAGTACCAGTGACCAATGTTTTAAAACGCTAAGGCGTATGGTGAGGCGTTTTTGTGAGAGCCTCAAGCCTCAAGACTTACAACATAAAACGCATATAAGCATAAATATGAAAGCAACACATGGTTTACTACATATAAACTTGAATATACTCATATACCAACCAAAATGTCGATTACAGTTCATAAAACCCAGAAATAAAAACAAGCAAAGTCATAATCTTGGCCAAACCAGAACGGATAATACTACTTTTAACAAGTGGGTATAGTCCATGTTTCTGTATACCCAAAAACATAAGAGAATCGATCATAATAAACGAAACCCATATCCAGCTTTCTCACTTACATGATTACATCAGTACCCAAAAATGAAAAACCAAATCTTTCGGGGAAAAGCAAAGTAGAAATCACAGACATGAACAAGAAGAGGACCAATATCCCCAAATCAAACATACCTCACCTTTCTCAGCCCGTTTTCTGGCTTGCTTGATGTTGATGCGGAGAAGAAAAACGAAAATTTTGGAAAGGGGAACAACTAGGGGAGGCAGGCCAAGAGTGAGCAACTTCTAATCGACAAAATTTGGTAGGAGGATCGAGGACCTAATCCCTCTTTCAACAGCCATACGACGTCGTTTCTAGTTTGTTTGTTTTTTTCTTTTTTCTTTTTTTTTGAGAAAAAAAAAATCACAGCAAGTGTTTTCTCCTTTTAAGTCTCGAAACGCGTATTTTTAAAACATTATCAAAGTGACTCAGTTGAACTAGATCATCAACATCGATCAAGTGACATAAAATAAATTTGTCTTTAACAGTCATTATGGGTGAGTCTCAGTAAACTACACGCTTATTTTGTGTAATCTTTTTTTCATTTCAGGACTGAATTATTCAGCATAACCTTTCTAGGTTTTAATTAAGCTGCTTGATTCGCTCCAAACGTTTGTGATACTTGATTGACTAGTAAAGGGAAAACGGTGCAAAAATAGTGCTTTCTAACTAAAACACTTTTAAGTATTTACAACACGTTAGCATCACGAAAACACTAAACGGTGAAGATGCAAAAATTCAATCAAAAAGTTTGTGCAATACCGTATTCCTCATATATGTCAAAAAAAAAATCCTTAATGAAAGGGCCCTATATATATACACCTATTTATATAATACATACATTCACAATTCATTACTCCGAACAATTAACATACAAATATTTGAAATGAATCGGTATAGACAAAAATTGAAATTATTTTAATAATTATGAAACATTATTATTGACTTTTATTGTTAAATATATATATATATATATATACAGGGCCCTTCTAATGAAGAATCCATATTTTAAGCCATTTATAGGGATATGACATTACACCAACTTTCCGATTATAATTTTACATCTCCACCGTTCATATCTTAGGTCTATATGAGTAGATCACCTCTATAAAATTTCATATGATTTGGTGATCGTTAAGGCTTTCAAAAGTTTAATTTAATTTTAATAACCTTCAACAGTTTTAGTTTGACATAAGCTGGACCGTTCAAGATCATTAAAACTAAATCAAACTTTGAAAGTCTTAACGATCACCAAATCATATGAAATTTTGTAGAGGTGATCTACTCATATAGACCTAAGATATGAACGGTGGAGATGTAAAAATTCAATTGGGAAATGGTGTAATGCCCTATCCCTAGAAAGTGGCCAAAAATAAGGACCCCTCAATAGAAGGATATATATATATATATATATATATATATATATATATATATAAACAACTCTAGAGTACTCCAATAGCGGATGAGTATGTGTGCAGGGTCGTGGAGCTAGCGGCAACTATAGCGGCTCAGTTTGTTTCATGCTTTTCTATTTAAATTTATCGGTTCTTTTATTCTCAAATTGAATGAAGTTTGAACTTCAATTCACAAGTCTTTTCGCGCGTCTTCAAGATTGTTTGTTGAAATCAGAGTCTGAGATGCTTTGTGAGTTGTGACTTGTTCTGGCAAACTTGCAGCCTATAGTAGCTAGCTCCGATGGTCACCCAGAATTGCTGATGGAGAGTTTTTTGACGTCCAAAGAGTATTGGAGTCTCAGTAGAACGGGGATTACAGAAGCCGCTGCTAGAGAGAAGAAATTGTAGGACCTCGACGTAAATAATGTTCTATTCCAAGCAATTTGTTGCTTGTCCATGAGAAAAAGCTTGACCCAAGTACTAAAGGAGCAAGCTGCTTTATCGGTTGCAGCCAATGGTGAACTCTAAAAGGTCGAGGTACATGGAGAGAAAGGGTAGGCAGAAGTTAACAAGACGACAGTGGAAGCAGGTCCAGATATGACTACTACTCAAATTTCCAAGGTTGAATGTTTTGGTTGTCATGGATATGGTCATTTTTTTTTCTCAATGTTATGCAAAACTTCACAGAAACAAAAGAGTGAGGAGCAGAGCAGTAGTCTAATCTTGCAGAGAAAAAGTAGGAGAAAATATTTCTGTGCAGACTTACATCCCAATAACAACATGATAGTCTCCTGCTCCTTTTTCGTGTAGACTAACATCTCTATTCTAGAAGATACCCCAAAACGGCAAAACTCATTTGTTAAAACACATCACAATAGGATTCCCTTTCCAAGTAATGTGGGGGATGCAGTGCAGAAAGTAGTCTGCCACGTTGTGATTGTTCGACTAATCGAAGTGTTAATAATCGAACAAACGGTCCAGATGGATCTCAGGCTACATTTTTGTGATTGGATTTGAGAAGGAAGAAATCTGCTACCAAATAGCAGTATTAGACTTGCAATTCCAAGTGTAATTCCAAGTTAACCGCTTCTTATGACAAATATCGAGCATCTGATACTAGTTATTAAATGTATAGAAAATAAAAGGCAAATCAGTTTCATTTTTCAAATCAGTGCAAAGTGATTAATAAGTACTTGGTGATTAATAAATACTTGATTTGATGATATCACACCCACATTTTTGAGATAATTATTCTTAATAGTTAATTCTTTTGTATTACTAAAGCAAATCTATTCCGCACACTCTGAGGTAAAATGACCAAATAAAGCAAATCTATTCCACACCATCTAAGTCTCACAGTAGGTTTTGTTTTGGTATTCAACAAAATTCTCAACCAGACTACAGCTCAAGGAAACAACGCATAAGTACCTATAAATCCTAAGATGAGAGTGAAGTGATGCTGCTTCAATGCATCCAAGTGAGACCATTAAGTTGGCCACTCAACGTTGTCAAGTCTACGGTACGGCATGTATCTGTGGTCCTTTGAAGCATTCTTCTTTCGTCTTTGCTCCAAGAAGTTATCAAGTTTGCCAGATCTCTGATCACATGAAAAGGTTAAAACCAAAAGGACCAAAGCAGGACTCTCCCAAAGGAACATTTTGGACATATAAGAAAAGAAGTAGGTACTTTGAGATTTTTATACTTTTCAATAAGTCTTTTCTTTCGGATATTAGCTGCTATCAAAAAAATTATGAATCATCAGTAAGTACGTGATCATATCTGCTTTCTTACATAAGGTGAAATAATATACTATACAACCTTTCACATTAATGCGACTTGATCAGTGGTGTTCACATGGTCACCTAGTGACTAAGAAAATCATGGTCAATCACCGTTGGATGTAAATCCAAAGGTGTGAAGTATTATTTTAAAGTTAGGTTATTTTATTTTTTACCATTAGATTTACATCTAATGATTGATTGTGATTTTCTTGGTCACTAAGTGACCATATGAAAATTACTGTGCAACTTGATAGTTATAAGGAAACACTACTAGAAAACTAGAAACAACTGATAGCACCGCCCAACTAACATGTAATGAATCTTTGGCATCACTACCAATGCATTATTATGCACTACACTGTGAAAATATTGGGAGTAGAACTGTGTTCTTGTATACCATCACTTGAGAGAGAGAGAGCCGTAGCAATATTTAAGTCTTGCTTCATAGTCTCCACTCTTGATTCTGACATACAAATTTAGAAATAACCAGTCTGGTGCTCCACTTGGACTTCATAAGATTAGGTTTATTTTATTAACAGTGTAGCTCCTCATATGATGATTCTAAAGTTGATATCTCTGAAACATTTTGCTTTTCATGCATCTGCGGGTATTGACCAAAAGCACGAGAGAGAAGGAGAGCGAGAGAGAGACAGAGAACGAGACATTTCTTGATAAAGAAGGGTTGTTTCCCATGCTTTGCTTTTTCTCTCTCTTTTTTCTTGTGCTCACCTAGAATTTCAGTTTCAATACGCTTGTTTCAATACGCTTAGACGAATCAGATTTTAGTTGTTTATACTGAAAAGACATGAGTGAAGAAAATTGAATACTTAATGATTCAAAATTTCAACAACTTTTTTAAAATTTCTCTAAAATAGGAAGTAAAAACCAAAATCTCTAAAAAATTATGCTCCAACTCCAACAGCTTCTTCATTTTAGAGATTTTGACATTTATTAAAACAATAAAAAATGATATATGATTATTAATAATAATAAAAAAGAATCATATATTTCATTGTAACATAAATTACCCAATAAAATATTCTAGATTTTTGTTCTTATTGTTGGAGCATGTGAATAATTAATATTTGGGGAAGCAAGACTTTGTTGCAAATTTGGGGAATGAGCTTCTTTTTCTTCTCCATCCTCATTTTGGGCAATGAGATGGGGAAGCTGTTGGAATACAAAACAACCCAATATTCCTCAAAATTGATAAAATCAAGAAAATGAGGAAGTTGTTGGAGATGTTCTAACAATGTCAGAATGGTGACATATATGAGGTTTCAATTAATGTCACATGGATAAAAAAGAAAAACCCACTTAGGTTAGAGCAAGTCCAACAACTTTATTATATTTTCTACATAATAGAGAAGCAAAACTCAAAATCTCTAAAAATTTTGTATACCAAATCCAACAGTTTTCCTATTTTAAATATTCAAATATTTATTACAACAACAATCCTCATTTATTACAATATAATAATAAGTATAAAAATTTCAAAGTTTATTTTTTAGAATAAATTATGTTTTCTTTCTTATCTTTGAGTCATGAAGAATGTGTAACATTCAATTCTTCTTTCTCTAAATATTTTTAGAGAATCTGTAAATATAGGGAAGCAAAGCTTCTCTTTCATCTTTTTCATCTCTTTCCCTATTTTAGAGAATGAGATATGGAAGCTGTTAGAGTGGAAAATGACCCCCCATATTCTCCAAAATAGAGAAAATCAAAAAATTGAATCGGCAGATTGTTTGTAGCCCAGTAGGCCACAGCCTTACAAGTATTTTGTTTGTTCTTTCCTCTGCTACGAATTTCTTGTACTCATTTACTGTATCAATCTATGTGATCAACCTAGTGTTATTTTTTTCAACTACACTAAGAGCATATGCAGCGGAGAAGTCCATCATCTCAAAAAGCATGATGTTTGCTATATTGATGGTAAGAAATAATGCAGCAGAGACGAATTGAAACCAAGAAGATGAGTGGGACTCATTCAACTCCATCACAAAATCAGAGAAGCAAGCAACATTTGCATGCCGGTGTGATTGCCATCAACTGGCGGGACCCACGCACGTGGGCTTCTGCCAACAGTTTTTTTTTTAAAATCTGGCGCGTGTGTTACACACGCCTTTATAAAAAAAATATAAAAAAACCCAGACAGCTGCAGAGCCGTTGGCCATTCATGGACTGCCACGGGGCACCCTGTCTGGTGCAACGGCTCTTTAGCCCAACGGTAATTTTTTTTTCTTACCCCAAAAATTATAAAAAAAAAACCCTAAATTTTTCCCTATAAATACCCCATTCTTTTCTTTACAATTTGCACCACTTTTCTCTTATTTCCTCTCATCTCCTTCCATCTTCTCTCACAATTTCTTTGAGTGTTCTTTGAAAATGGGTTCTAGTTGGCTTCCCTCCGAAGAGTTACAATTGTGTGTTTCTTGGGTACGACAATCCACTTGCAACATCACCGGCCGATATCAAAACAAAAACAATTTGTGGAAGAAAGTTCATGATGATTACGTCAAAAATTGGTGTGGTGATCCCGAAAATCCTCTAGCCAAGCCTCGTACGAAAGTTGCGCTCGAATCACATTTTCCGCGATTGAAGAAATTGCTCAAGAAGTGGCATACATATCTATACAAATCAAGAAACCGTGCGGCTAGCGGGACGAATTTGGTAGATGAGGTATGCCTAACCGTTTGTTCTTCATGGATTAAATTTTTCTATTAATATATTTTTTGTTATTGTTTTATCATTTTTTCTTCATGTAATTTTTTTTGTTATTTCCAATAACATAGATTAAATTTTCCTATGAATCTAAATTTTGTAATTTTTTCTGTTTAGGAAACTCAAGCTCAATCATTATATTTCAAGGATTTTAGCAAGAAATTTGACAAGAAAGAATGTTATGAAGCAGTGATAAATCATCCTCATTTCTTGACGGTTGTGAGTACTCCTTCTCCGTTTGAGCGGAATTTTCCAATTTCTCCTGAGCTCCATGACACGGATGGGCATGGTGACTTAGATGATGATGAATGATTCACAACTCCGCCATCCAATCAAGAAAGACCTCGTCCCCCAAGCCCGGTTAGGCCTATGGGAGTAAAGGCGGCCAAGGAAGCAAAGAGGAAGGGAAAAAAAGGTATGGCGGAGAAAGACGAGAAATCTTTAGCTATTTTTCATAATATGCAATGTAATCAAAAGGCACTTATGGAGGCTAACATGCGAAGAGATGAGGAAACCCTTCGGTTGGCTAGGGAGAGCTTAGAACTTGAGAAACGAAAGGAAGCAAGGTTGGCCCGACGTGATGCTATGGCCGAGTTGCAAGAAGAAACCAAAATTATGACAATGGATACAAGCATCATGACCCCGAAAAGTTTGAAGTGGCACAAAAAGAGGAAATCAGATATCATGGCGCAAATGAATGAGAGTACTAGTACTAGTGATGATTATTATGTTCCCCTCTTTGATGAAGACTAATATTGTGTTGTTGTTATAATTTCAATTTTATGTTCCTCAATTTCAAGTTATTTTTATATAAAATAATTTTATGTTTTAATACTAGTAATTTTATGTTCCTCAATTACAATACCAATTAAAATTACAATACCAAATAGAAATACAATACCAAATAAAATTACAATACCAAATAGAAATACAATACCAAATAAAATTATAATACCAAATAAAATTACAATACCAAATAGAAATACAATACCAAATAAAATTACAATAACAAATAGAAATACAATACCAAATAGAAATACAATACCAAATAAAATTATAATACCAAATAAAATTACAATACCAAATAATATTTAGCTTACCAAATATTACAATACCAAATAAAACTCCACAAATTGATTATTGTTGGTTGGCTTCCAATGCCCAATTGTGCTCCACTAAATCATTCTGAAGAATTGTGTGGATATAAGCTGACTCGAGGTGGTCAATACGGTCCCAAAATGCATGTTGGTTTCTTCCATTTCTTTCCACTGGTAAAAAAGGAATTTGAACCCCCTCATGATCTACTGGCCCATCATAAACTCTTGCCGCCAGTGGGTTCAATAGATCTTCTTCTTCTGGCTTGAAAAATTCTTCTTCTACAAATTCATCCTCTACAATCATGTTATGTAATATGATGCAAGTTATCATTATGCTTCTCAGTGTTGAACTCCTGTGCAACCGAGCTCCATGACGAAGGATTGCCCAACGAGATTGCAGGATGCCGAAACACCTCTCTACATCTTTACGGTATGCTTCTTGTTTCTTTGCAAAAAAAATTTGTGCTTGCAATTCTGGGTTTGAAATAGTTTTTACAAATGTGGAGTACCTATGATAAATTCCATTAGCAAGATAATAAGCATTACTATATCTCCTACCGTTTGCGTGAAACATCACAGCCGGACAGTTTCCAGCAATGAGCCCTTCAAAGACCGGTGATTGGTCGAGCACGTTAATATCATTTTGAGCTCCTGGCACACCAAAGAAAGCGTGCCATACCCACGTGTCATGCGAGGCCACCGCCTCTAGAATAATGGTGGGACGACCCTTCCGGCCACTGTAAGCCTCATGCCACCCGGTTGGGCAGTTCTTCCACTCCCAATGCATGCAGTCAATGCTTCCGATCATACCTGGAAATCCCCGCTGATCAGCCCTAGCAAGAAGCCTTTGGAGGTCAGCCTTTGTTGGAGCCCGGAGATACTGCGAACCAAAAATACCTACCACTTGTTGGCAAAACTTCTTCATGCACTCTAGTGTAGTTGATTCCCCCATCCTGCATATCTCAGCACACTGATCAGCAGCTGCGCCCCATACGCCAACATTCGGAGGGCACCTGTCATCTTTTGTTGGGGCAGCAACCCTAGTTTTCCAGTGGCATCTGCTTTTTGATACCAATAAGGGTCGTGGTTACAAAGAGCCGTCATGATGCGGTTGAACAAATTGGTGCGCATTCGGTACCTCCGACAAAATTCTTCCTCCCTAAAGATCGGACGCTCGATGAAATAATCTGCCATGAGACTTGTTCCTCCGGCTACCCTATGTCTAGGGTGATTAGGAGAGCGACCAGGACGTGAACCGCGTCCTTGTGGTTCATCTGAAGTATCAAGATGTACCATCATCATGGTCGCGTTAGTCATCATGACATCCATCGTCTCAGCGTCCTCTTGATTATGTTGTTGCCTTTGCTTCAACAATTTACGAAAAAAACTCATCGTAATGATGAGGAAATGTGGCGAAGTAATTGAGGGATTCTGGGTTTAAAGATTTGCAACTGAGCTGTGAAGATTGTGTGAGTAGAGAGGGTGATGAAGCTTATTTATGGTCAATTTCAGATTATACAACTTGTAGATCATGTTACGTGTCGAATCGTCATTCGTCGAAAATTCTATCGAAAATCTTATTGAAAATCCGGCCGACATTATTTGGCCGACATACACACACGTGTCACTTTGTGGTTGATTGGAAATCCTATAACATTATTTGGGTGATCACAACATCTGACAATGTCACGTGTCGTCTGGTTATTGATTGATTATCATATATGAAAATATAAAAAATAAAAGATTCAATCGATAAATAGTGATTGCTAAATTGACGGAGCTGCACCGCTGCATAAAAACATGCCCAAAAAAGTAATTGATGGTTAGATAGTTTGATGGAGTTCAATGGGTGCATATGCTCTAAAAGCATAAACCTTAATGCGGAGATTGTGCTGCGAGCGAGCTCCATTTCGAATGTGGAGATTGTATTGAGCCTCGGAACAAGTGAATGTTTTAGCTCTACACCCGTTTATGTACTTGACCCGGCATATTGAGTCGGGTCGGGTTAATTGGGCCTTTTCCGGCCAAGGGTCGGGTCAGTTTGTAGTCTTTTTCTTTTTTTTTCATTTCCTTTCTTTTTGTTCCAGATACAACGTCGACGTTCAGCGTACTAAGTTTCAAGTCACAATATCATCGAACTCGATCTGATCTTCATTATCACTGCCCTTTAAGGGAAACATCTCTGAATCAAAAAACACATCTTTGTTCTAAAGTAATGTATTACAGATCTGCAACCCCATGACCATCTTCTTAAAAGAGCTGCAGAGATATCAAAAATAACATTGAACAAAAAGCACTAAATACGCCCTGAAATCAGGGATACAAAACAATGAAATCCTGAATCGCGCGCTTTTGATGATCGATGATCATATATACTAACACCGAGGCAAATCTGCAGGAGGAGGCTCTATTGTTTGCAGCTGCCCCACTCCATTGTCCACCAAGAAAACCATGCCCAAACCCCAGTTGATATGAACATCCAAGTGACAGTGCATCAACCAAGCACCTATATATATAAATGTCAAATTGGCATGCAGGAGTATTAAGTCATTGTAATATGTATTCGTTAACAAATGTATGTAATACCAACCAAAATATGTAAATAAGTATGTAACCCTGATTGGTAGGAAGTATATATGTTACCTGGATTGTCAGCTACAAATCTGATGACTGCCCAACCATTTGCAGGCACCGACACAGTGTTCCTCAGAGGTGGATCAACAAGGTTAAACTTCTTAGTATCAGTCTTGGCATTGAAGTTTCCAAAACCCTGAGCAAGAATGTAGAAATCGTATCCGTGGAGATGAACTGGATGGTTCTCGGGTGTGACAATACTTGTGTCTTGTAACACCACCTGCACTCTAGACCCATATTTCAACTTGTATCCCTTTGTTCCAAAACTGGGTTGCCAAAGGGAGCGGCTGACATTCCCAGTGTAATCGAATTTCTTTGGCGGGTTGACTGGAAAATCACTAGTATAAACTCCAGGAATGTTTTGCTGGTAAGCTTGAAGAATTGACATGTTGTTTGGCAGTACAAATGAGACATTGTTCATGCTAGCAGCGAAGCGTGTGCCATTGGGGCCTTGGCATCTTCTAGATCGAAAGTGCTTAGGGCATTTGTTGAGTCCAAGTCCTATTGTGAAGAAGAGGTTCTCGTCGATTTCTGTAGGGACCTCAACTTTTCTAGGGCTTCTGAAGCTCCTAGTGAAGACATCTGCAGTGTTTGTGTCATTGAAAGCTGGCAGCTGTGGCATTATGGGTTTACTCTTTTTGCAGCTAGTAGTAGTGTTATTGCAACGGACGGACTTGTATTCAAGAATGGCTGTGGTGGTGGTGTTGTCAAATGGAGCGTTTTGTGCACTGAAATAAGCATGCGATGCCATGTAGTATCGAGATGGTGGCTGGTCTCCGGAGATTAAAACATCGGTGGTCTGGCCAGGTCCAAGCATGAGAACTTTGGTGGTGAAAGGCTTGGTGTAGGAAGCATCAGCACCAACCACAGTCAGTTTATGGTTGGCGACGGAAAAGAAAAGAGGTTGGTTGAGGGCGGCATTTACCACTCTCAAAAGGTTGGTCTCACCGGAGTCTATGGGAACTACGACAGTTCCTGCATGCGTAAAATGATCACACCACAGATAATTAGATATAAAATTCGCAAAAGCTGATACAAACCTTATTGTGTTATAAGTTTGACTACTCAATTAGGTTAAGATAGCTAAGAATATAAATATTTCCGAATATATTGAATGAGGGATTAAGAAGTAAGAACCAAACCTTTGTTGGAGCAATTGTAAAGATCACCAGGTTGGCCATTGATGGTGTATGCGTCGGAAATATTGGGAGCTGCTCCGGTGCGAGTTGCCTGCCTGACCACGTCAATAGGGTTAGCGTCCCACCACTCACCGAGAAGAAGGGTTTCTTGACGATTTGGTTTAGGGAATGGATACGAGTCTCCTTGTTTGGGATGAATAATAAGAGCTCCATACACGGTGGCTCTAAGCCATGAGCTGTGTGCGTGCCACCATAGAGTGCCTTCTTGGCCCTGCACTGTAAACCGGTAGGTGTAGCTCCCTCCTGGTCTAATAGGACATTGAGTAACAAACTCGGGACCATCCGCCCATCCAGTTCTCATTTGACGAATGCCATGCCTGAAATGTATGCATATAGATATATAAGTACGTAAATAACACTGATATATATGTAATGAAAGTTATATATGCAACTATCTTATGTTGTGTAGTAGAATTGTTACCAGTGAATGGTGACGTTGTATCGAGCTTTGTTAGTGACTTTGACGACAAGAGTGTCGCCATTGTTTACTTCCAAGGTTGGTCCAGGGAACTGTCCATTCACTGTGATGCTGTTGTGGGTTTTGCACAGCCTCTTCACTGGTGTTGCTTGGACCTATAGTAGTTCAATTGATGAGCAGATAATTAAGTTAATATCTGTATCTAATATATAAGAAGATGAACAAAATGCTACGCAATTAAAGAACTTACAACAAATTCATGGTGGTGAGCTTTGGGTTCGGCCAAGGTCGACATTGCTGAAGAAGCAAAGAGGAGGCAAAGGCCTAGGAGGAGAATGCTACTAGGTGCCTCCATTGATCGATAGCTAGCTTCGTGTGCTTTAGCTAAGCTTTAGTTTGAATATTGAGATACTGGATTAGTGAGTGACAAAGTGATAGATAGGGGGGAGGCTTTTATATATGGAAGAATAGAGCTAGGTTTGTTCTCTGAGGTTGGAATGCAGATTACGTTTTGCTAGATGAACTTAATTAGTTCAACTCTATACGAGCATGTTGTTGCACGGTTGCACCCACTCGCCTATACAACCAATTAAGATCAATAATGATGGTTTGCTTTACAAGTCTTCTTTCTGATTGAATTAATGAGTTTCATTAGGATCTTCCCGAATTCGAGATATGAATGAGAAAAAACTCTTGAAAATATATAAATGAACCTACATCGACGGCGTAATCAACATCTAAAACATGACATTTCCTACTTGTTAATGTAAACCCCACATTGCAATCCGCTAGAAGTGATGAACCCATCTGCAATCATAATGTGTTACTTGAATCATGTAGTATTAGACAGGGCACGATCGAATTTGGCAATGTGCGTGGTTTCATCTGGGGTCATCACAATAAGAACACGACTAGTCTTAATTCGTTAACTCGAAAGAAAGAAAAAACATTAGTATAATTAAGGATTTATAAATTTTGAGTATGCATGATTCATATCATAAATTAGAAAAATAAAACATTAATGGTCAATTTAACTACCTAATTTATCGTTACACAGTGCATTAATCTATGTGACTTCATACATAGTCTACAATTGTCACGAACGAAATGATAGTATAGTCGGTTAGACAAGTATTTGTTAGATGGTTGGTTTATGTCATCTCGATGTAAAATCAGAGGTTGTATTTGTCCACCAACACCAGCATCTCTAACGACTATTCTGTTAGAACTTACTTAAACATATAGCTTAACTCCAGTTGTGGTAGTAATTCTGTTATGTGAATTAGGTAGCCAATCACTGGGATACTCACCCATCACGTCCTTTTCTTTCCCTCTATTTTTTGCCTTTGATTCCAAGAAAACATAGAAGAATAGGAGATCAAGAGTCAAAGTTAGTTAGTTAGCTAGTGACCTTCCAGCAGAGTTGCTATTTCAAAAAAAAAAAAAAAAAAAAAAAAAAAATTATCAATTTTTAAGCTAAAAACGTGCTTTAGTAGAATTCCTAATTGATCAATTTCAAAAAAGGGCAAGTACGAAAGGCATATCAGCTTTGAACAACTCCAAGCGCTCCAAAACAACAGGTAAGGGGTACTCAATGTTATATGGCTCACACATAATCGAGTTATATTCTTTAGCTGAACCTCTTGTTCAACCAACTAAGCTCCCTAGGAAGGCGATGCCCGCTGGAGATTAGAAGCTTGGAGTGAAGTTAGGGCACCGAATGGAAGTCTAGGGTTTAGCCAATGTGCTTCTGACCACGTTAGCTTCTCATCTGTGGTGTAACCCTAGGAAGATACAACTAAGGTTATGAAAGGATCATCCATTTCTATAACTCTCTAGGTTGTAAAATCTCAGGTTCATTTGCCTTTCATTCTCATTTGTTGGGTAAAGAGGATTAATCTACCATATTCAGTCTCGCAGTCGAAAATCAAATCAACCCACGACCACATAACGTTGTGGTACAGTCATTAGATACACATAACGTTTGTGGTACAACAAGAATGTTACACGACCAGACCTAATTAGAGTTTCACCGTTCTACCTGACCAAGCCAACATCTCAAAGCCTCCAATTCTGATAAGTCTCATTTCTAAAGCTGTATTACTTCACAATATGTTTGAATTGGTTTTGTCCCTGAGGAATAGCACTAGGATGTACCCTAGAGCAATGAACTACTACTTCCAAGTCTTTCATGCCTGTACAACATACACCTGATCGAGTACCCGACTGTCCTAACCAACAAATCAGACGTCCCTAGGTCATAAGTGTTTTCTTTCCCACTTCCCTTCTCGTCTACCATCCCTTTCCCTCCGTTCCACCACCTGCCTGGATTTGCTCCCTCTAGAACCATGCCTCTGGCCTGAGCCAAATCCACTAGGCTGTCCATCAAATGCCGATAAAGAGTCAGGATCTCCGACACTACCTGTATCACCAGAGTCTTTGCTTCCATCCAGATTTTCTTCATAACCACTGCCGGCATCATCCAAACGGTCACGTGATTGTAAAATGGTAGGCAGCTGCCCAGAAAATGTCCGGGTACCGGACAGAACCACAGTTGGAATTGTCCCCATGGATGAATTGGTGGAGGAACTTTCAAGCTGCACATTACTTGCTCTTGTGCTACCATCATTACCTGCTCTTCCATTTTCTCTTTCGTGATACCGATCTCGGGGTCGACTGCAAGTTAATATACCATTATAACTCCAAGCCAAAATTAACAGCGAAACATAAATACACAACCCTATAACTCCAAGCCAAAATTAACAGCGAAACACAAAGGCGCAACCCTGCAACTCCAAGCCCAAATTAACACCTAATCATAAATACACAACCATCACAATATCCATTCAAAACATTCACCCACAACATGTCCTGTTTCAAAACATATGGTATCAGGTCATCATATAAACAAGACATTAACCAAGATGGAGTGCGCGCAATATTCCGACTCTTAAGGGGCTACAGTACAGTAAAGCAAAGAAAACATGTTCTATTTACACTTGCTGGTGCTTCACCCTATCACTTAAAATTCAGATGAACTAAAATTTAGTATTGGACTGATTAAGCCGTTCAACTAATGATGTGAAATGCTTACCTGCTGTAAGTTGAAGAAAAGTCGCGTCGTGATGGTCGCACACCTGCTTCAGCTTGATCCAATTCACGCTGAAGATCTCTCTATGACAGGGAAAGTTTCAAGATATTAGCGTGTAAGAATTTTTTTTTTGCTGAAGTATTAGTATAGAAATTAGAATTCAAAAGACCATGAGTCC
This sequence comes from Fragaria x ananassa, assembly GCA_034370585.1. NCBI lineage: Eukaryota > Viridiplantae > Streptophyta > Magnoliopsida > Rosales > Rosaceae > Fragaria > Fragaria x ananassa. Next base: position 7,651,399 of record CP139750.1, on the reverse strand, counting down.
TATCAATCATAGTTCCTTCTGGGTTTTGATCGGTCAGTAAATATGATAAACCCAAATGATTCTCTATTCTACCCAAATTCATAGATCCACATGCATAGTTCCATCTAAGTTTGGAGTGCCAGAAATAAGATAAAATCAAATCCATGACTACTCCCAGAAATTCATAATCCACATGCATAGATACGTAGGGAGGGAGAAAAGGAATTCAAGCATAAATAGATACACCCACATATGACAAATATTAGAGAGCATGATTTACTTGGAATATAACAATTGACACAAGAGTAAAAAAAATGTCAAGTCCCAGCCCCTGCTGGCCCTTATGATCCTCTACACAAATTAGAGTGAGGAAGGTGCATTTTCTAGGAAAAATTTAGATACTTAACTAGGCTAGTATAGTCAAAAATGGTCCAGCTCATGTGGTAGCAATTGACATAATTCAACAATTATGTGACTGAGTGTAAAGAGTGACATGACTCACGATGCAAATTATGTAGCAAACAGCATACCCAAAAGTAAGAGAGTCGATTAGAAATTTGCATATCAAGATAATATGAAATACACTTTACCTGTGCTTGTCTTTCCTTTTCTATTTCAAGGTTGTGTCGGAGCTCCCTCGTTTTTGCTCGCTCAAGTTCTACCAATCGTTGCCTCTCAATATCCTTTTCAACTTCAGCTGCTCTCTCCCTGATACATCAGTCCATTTGTTAGGGCCGTACCCAGGCATTTATGTTCATCACATTACAAGGGATACATGAGCGCCACTAAGGCAGCTATACCTATCAAGTTCTTGAAGTAGTTGAGCTTCTCGTAAAGCTGCCTCTTCCAAATATTTCTGACGGTCACGTCTCATAAGAAGTTTTCTCTGCCTGCGAGTGACAATGTCTTCACGGAGCTTGGACATTTCTCTGATAACAAGGAATAGACCAGAAATTCAATCCCACAAACTGGACAGAAGTTGGTACATTGAATATGATATATTATAATATTATATGGCTCTAGTCATGATAATGATATAAATTATGTTAAGCTTCATCAGCTGACCCAGTCCTTTGAGCCTATACCCACTTTAAAGTTATGGCTTGTTAGAATTTAAACTTCAAAAATATATTTATGAAGGTACTTTTAGAGGTGAAATATGTGTCAGCGTATCAATGGTAGGTGATAAGGTGGTTTGCTTGGTACTTGGTCCCTGTTTGTTAGGTCTAAGTGTCTAACATTTCATAGCTAAAATGCTGATAGTTGGGTGTGAAGAGATTTTGGCTGATGACACTTGTATTTGGGATTCTGCAAAAAAAAAATACCAGTGTTTGAAAAATAACAATATTGGCAACACATAAAGGAGACTCACATATCTATGCATATCCATCATTTGACGCTACATTCGGACCAACATCGCAAAATCATGCAGATATGAAGTATGGCATTTGGTCAAATAGACTGATTTGAACCTTGCTCATCACATTGATTTTTATATATTACTAACATATTAAAAATATATATATTTAGAACTTACAGGGAATGAATGCGATCCTTGATTTGCTGCAGCCGTGCAGTATCTTTCAGAGGAGCTGGAAAAGAAAAGAAAAAAAAAACAGAACAACAAAATGAAAAATGGTAGAAAAAGAAGACATTTTTAACATAAAAAGTGGTCTTCTTAAACAATCAATAGCAGAAAAGTATTACAGCTTAGGGAAGGAATCTTGTGTTCATCTTCGGTATCTTTATGTGATGCATGCAATGCATCTTCTTTCTGAAGAATATTCAACTCCAATTCAGCCTCCTCCACTTCCTGCAACAGATTCATTTATTTTAAATTCATCTATAAATTCGACACATGTGCCACCCAGGAACATTAGGGCTTACCATAACCTCTTGGTCAATTCTATTCGAGAAAACATCGAAGTAGGACTTTGCAGAAGTTAAGCTGGCAAGGACCTGTTACAAATTAACAAACACATGGAAAGACAGTAGGTTAAGACCATAGGATACCCATAAGAAATGAAAGGAAAAAATCATTATTGAGTGGATAAAATGGGATATCAACGAAACTTAAAAGTATCAAATTCATTTGTCACTCCAATCCAACTTTTAACATGTATTCATAACAGACATGGTTAACCTAGTTTTCTTGATTTGCAAACAAAAAATGGAAATCTGTCTCCATTGTAAAAGTAAGAAAGTCACAGTAAGATGGACAAACATTCAATTGTCAAAATAAAGATGGTCATACCTAAATTAATGACAAAGCAATATACGTATACAGCAGGAATTGAGAAAGAATTGATCACCCAAGAGATTCTACGAGATCAATTAATACTCAATAATGCAAAAACACATCTGGTTGCAAGTCTTTTTGATAGGACAACATCCTTGTGCTTCATTTCAGTCCAACTGAGTCTTAGTAAAACTTAGTACTATATGTAGATTAATCTGGATTTCTGCAGCCTTGAAACAGTATTGAGTTTATGCCCATACAAGATTTTATGTATATGGAGGCGTTATGATGAAAAATAACTAATAGTAGCATCATTTACCATACCATCAGTATCAACAGCTAAATTTTATCACATCATCTCTACAGTCCTCACCTGAAGAACAGATTCGCGAGTACTTTCAAAATCTGGGTCAACTTGTTTCAAAGAACTTGATGAGAGCACTTCTCTCAGGACCTACACATAAAGTGAAAATTCACTAAATATGTAACTTATTTCAAACTTACCAATTAGGAAAAGAAGAACACTGAGGAAAAGAATTGATTTATGGGCCAATATCTTTGAATTTTATGTTCAAACAGCAAACCATTTTTTTCCAATTGTATACCTGTCTAGCTTCATCACCTTCAGCTCTCAACCTACATAAGACTTGGCAAGCTCTTTTCTCAACATCTCCGAGCCTGCCATCTAAAAACATGAACAATGGGAATTCAAAATATTGAAAGATAATGCTCCCAACATTTCCAGGATAATGTTATACAATTTAGAGAACTATAACAAGTGAGTACCAGTTTTCGACATTGCTAGATTCTCAATATTCTTCCAAACATTTTCAGGAATCAGGGAGATATCTTCTTCTGGACAGTAGAGGCAAGCACCAGCTATCAGTGCTAATGAAAGCCTCAACAAGGATCCCTCACAGTTTGGATGGGCAAGCACTCCTAATCCATGAACACTATCTGCTGCCCAAAGAAGAGACTGTAAAAGACGTCGTTCAGCAAATGGGATATAATCAACAAGAAGTGTCATTGCACGAGTCTTTACAAGTAGTGATACATCAGATGACGCCAGTACAACAACCAGATCCCATGTACTTGAAACCAAATTAGTTACAGTCGACTCAGAAACGGATATAACTAAGTCAGGTGAAACTAATTGTTTGTACAACAAGGAAGACTGTAGGTCTGCTCCTCCACTCAAATCTTGGCCAACAACTTTTCCCAAAATCTGTAATGCTATAGTCCGTTGCTCAGGTTCAGGATGACCCAGCATTGTACAGAACAAATTAACGAGAGGAACCTCACATTCCTTGAGAGAATGAAGGCCTCTGTAGAGCAACATCGACAACCATTTATGACTCTGCATACGCCAAGCAAGTTTTGGTGCATTGAAACAACTACTTTTTATTGCAGAACAAACGAGGCCAATTACATTGGCAAGGCCAAATTTATGAGGCACTGCAAGTACACAGTCGAGCATAACAGATGCAACTTCCCAGCATCTGTTTTCTTGAAGGGTCAAAATGGTTTCAGAAACTACTTCTAGACCAATGCTCCAAGGAACAAGTAATTCTGAGTCATTTTCTTGAGCAACAGTAACTCTTTCTGATATTGATGCCAAACATCTTAAGTACATAAAACACTCTGTAGATGTAATAGTTATCTTCTTAGCTAGTTGATGGTGAAAATTCCAACAAAGCTCAAGTGTAGAGTAAAGCTTAACAATGAGAACTCCCAAGTGTTTAGAGAATTCTTCTATCTCCTCATGAGATAAAACATAAACCTTCTTATCCTCAATATTACCATCAGAACCTTCCAACTTTTCGGAGACCTTATCTGGAAGTGAAGTGTGGAACAAATCTCTGAGGAACCATGAGTCTGACTCCATACTACTGTCATGTGGTCCATCAGTGGGAAGCTGAAGTGGGATGGCACCAAAGAATTGTAACGTCTGAACTAACAGAAGCTTGCAGCTATCCATGACACTCTGAAATGCACAAAGGTAATTGTGGAAAGAGGAAGTAGGCTCAAATGCAGTAAAATCAGCCCAAAGCATTAAGGACTGCAATATCTCCTTCCTACGTTGAGCAGATATATCAGGAAAGACAGAAGCCAAAATGAAAATTGTCAGTCCTCTGTTGTATTCTTTTGCCGCAGAATCATCTTGGTTCATAACCGGTCTGATGTTATTGAAAAGCTCATCAAAGCATAAGGACTCAAAATTCACACATGAATCATCCACTAATAATCTTTCCTCATCGAACACCTTACACAAAGAATAAGATATGATTGGTTTCAACAAACGCAATACAGAATCCAGAAATGATACATCACAGTAAGATGCTCTACAGAGGGATGCCAGAAGTTGCACCACTCTAGGTATCTCAGGAACCATTGCTTCCATGTGCTCAGTAACAACGGCCTCAAGTATATAAAGGATGATTGCTTTGGCATTCTTTAAAGCATAACCTTTCAAATGATCAGAACAATTTCGAGAAGAATTCTGCTCCATATAGAGAAATGGCCATGAACACAACTCAGAAAACCAACATAAAATATCAGGTATCATACTGGAAGAAATGAACCTCAACTGCAACCCAACAGCCTCCAAAACGGTTTCTCCAAAGGCTTCAAATTGCTTTTTCATGTTGGGAAAGAACTCGTAGAGATCAGGGTAGATGACACGAAAAGATTGGTCCTGATCAGAATCTTCAAATCCTTTACTGACAGAAGCAACAGTTCCACCGCCGGATTCTTCATATTTTCGATTGACAACATTGTCTACAACAGAGAGCTCATCTGCAAATATAGATAAAAGACACGTCAGCTGTGGCAGATCCAAAGCAAGAAGAAGCCTGTCATTTACATATTGCCTTGCAATACGAGATACTGCCATCCAACCAAGAAACCGAACAAGAGGGGATGTGGATCTAGAAAATGTTGCTATTCTATGCATCCAGGCTGAAGGTGGAATCAAATTTCCGTAACGGAAGCCACTTTTATTTATTGCAAAATCCATCCCCTCATCACCAGAGCTTGTGGATATTACCAGTCTTTGAAGCAGTATCCACCAACGTTGGATACCATGTACTGTCTCCGGCTCCAACTGCATATTGCTTTCTTTGAACTGATAATAAAGGGATGTTAGCATCCCATTTAAGTACTCAGCAGATCCTAATGCAATGTCAATCACATGTTCCGGAACACAGTAGAGCTTAGTAGCAGAGTTCAACAAAAATATCAAACACTGCATAAGAATTTCGTGCATCGAGTGTTGCTCCCTTTGCAATCTTTGAATCAGAAAGCTGCACAACAAAGCTTGATTTTGCCGAACCAAGGTGATGGCATCTGCAGATTGTACATCAAAGGGAGACAACTTAAGCAGTTCTTCATCACATCCTACAGAGTCGTATGGACTGCAATGTCCATCTGAAATCTTATCTTGGTACCTCTTATCTATCTCTGCAGCCTCAAGCAGTGTTTGAAGAACAACTTTATCTCTTTTCCTTTCAAGAGCAGCTATTGTTTCTAGGTCACTCTTAGACTTTCCAGAGACCATTTTCATCTCCAAATTTCCATGATTTGGTGGACTCCTAATCCCACCAGTGTTTCTATCGTTCATCAACTTTGGACTGCCTCTGAAAGACATCATAAAAAATGGATTTACATAACACTCTGCAGCCAAGAGCAAAGCATCAATAGCAGCATCATGACTCTCAACAGTGATCTCATTCTGTGAATGTAAATCTAACGCCAAACGTCGAAATTCAGAAGCCCTGAGCTCACAATCCTGATAACTTATAAGTTGGAAATAATCTGCTTGCAAGTTGAAGTATTCCACAGAAAATCCAGAATCTAGTTTTAAGTCGCTAGGAAATTGATACGGAAAACTTTTCCCAACCCCATGTTTTTGTTCAGACCCAACATCTCCAAGGTTAGCAACAGAACTTTGCTCATTTGGACCACTAGATATATTTGTCAGTACTATATTATACAATTCTGGAGGAGCAAAAAGAAGACTGGCATCTTCTGTAGTGTCCATTTTTACAGATGTTTCATCTGTTTTCCCATCAGATTCATCCGGACTGTTTGACTTTGAAGAAGCTATCCCATGGTGAGAAGCAGCAGGAGATAAACCAGATGAAGGTTCAAGCTCCGGTGGTCTGGAGACAGGAGATATGCGAAGATCAATTTCAGGAGGTAACTGCATGTGAGGTTCCAATATCGAGAGTAGTACACTGCATCAAGATTTGAACATCCATCATCAATCACATATAATATAGATAACATCATAAATTCGTAAAACACAGCCTTCTGGGAAAACATATAACGTCCATTTTTATCTTGACAGGTTGGGGTTATAATCATTTTGGAGAAGAAATGCCACTAGAAATGGAAACCAAGAAACAGTGGTTGTTAAGAAACAGCAGGATAGCATTCACTTGTGTATTGAGATGTGTGAATTCTGAGGCCAGTAGTGAAATATCCTCTTTTTTTTTTTCTTTCCTAAGAGCTGTAGGGAAAAATCGTATACGTTTCAGGAAGATGGATTTAATTAAAAAGAAAACTATATAGAAAAGGCAAACAAGTCTTACTATCATGACACTCGATTTATCTCAACCAAGTATCTCCAAAAAATGCAACGCCACTACGGAAAGATCTACATCTGAGCATTAAGTCACAAGAAAAGATTTGGAGTAATACAACCATGAATTACCTAGGAGCAACTGATCCATGCCTCCATTCAGATTCCAATGAAGGAAGAACTGCTGGTTTCTGCACTGCTGTACGGATCACATTAATAGCAATAGCACAATTCTGTTCCTGATTTTCTGGATATGCAGAAGATAGGTCTCCAAAGGCTATTTTACCCTTGAATCTGCCAACAGCAGGATCAAGGAATGGCTCTAGTATCTCTAAAAGAAACAGTATCCTGTGTTTAACTTCCTGAAAACAGTGAAAAGTAGAGAAGCTAAATGGCGTGATTTCATTAACTTCACACAAATAATGCTTTCCATCTCAACAATACCAAGAGTATATCGAATATTACATTACATAATGCTAACACTGTAAGCACATCACTTAAGAATTGATACAAGCAGAGACAACATAGCCTCTACTAAGCCAAGACGGTGTTTCATATTCAACGCATATATGAATGAGAAAAATGAAGCGATGCAATTGCAATGAAAAACTGAGAACAGTATTGAATACCTTGTACTTTCCCAGGATATCATCCATATGACCAGAGATAGCCAGAATGATGTATTTTATTGCAGCACGAGCACGAACCAGGTAATATCGAGCACCCTAACACAAGAGCAACAACATTCTTGTTACATAATCAAAAGGGATATTACAAGAATTTTATTACAAGAAACAGATCAAGAGGAGATGAAACATCTATTAGCTGACTTTGAAACCTGAACTACGAGATAGAATACTAGATTGTAAGAGTAAGTTGGGAACAGAAAATTGATTTGATTTCTTTAGACAAGTAATAACCTATTCACTTTCATTCAGAATGACCAATAAGGTCTATAGTGATGCAGACATCAAAGGGACAAATAGATCTACTGTGAACCTCTGCGGAACATGCGAAAAAATATAACACCCAGTACTCACATGATGGTTCCAATAATTTATGAGAGGGCAAGGACAAAATAAAATTTACAAAAGAAAGAGACTTGACCCAGTTGGCATCTCTATAAAGTATTATCTTATGCATGTAAGTATGCCTCTCCTCACCTTTGGAATAAGAGTTGAAACATATGAACGTTATACCATTTGTTAGGTCTTTAGTTCATGTAAAACCATACCTGGATTACGCCCAACAGGTCCTCTAGCAGCTCTACAGCCAGATCAACCTATATTATTTCACCCTGAGTACTTAGAATTAAAACTAAAATAAATAAAAGAGAAGCCCAAAAAAATATTATCGAGCAGTTTCAAACAAGGATTCTGTCAAAAACAAACCTTTGCAATCACTTGAGTAAGCCAGGGTGCTAGTGCACTACAACAAAGATCAATCAAAACACATGCCGCCTTAGCCTGCAAAACAAATCAATGCCAAATAATTTCTTTAAAAGTACAGCTTCTATCGATAAATGTTCAATATATCCTATTACCATTTATGTTTCTTTTTTCTTTTTTCTTTTTTAAGAAGAATAAAATATTACCCGTAGCAAAATTTGAGAAGTACACTATGATTATCATCAAGGCATTAACAATCTCACAAAACAATCTAAATTACAAACTTACACCCTGAATCAACCGAAGTTAGCATTTTCCATGTCAGACAGCTACTTTTTCTTTATAAGAAATCAGTTCTATTGAAAAGAAAGAACAATCACAAAGAGGTGACAAGATTTCCACTAAAAAGAGCATCCTTAAGCCGAACAACAAAACAATTATTAACTAAATTAACTCAGTGCAGCAAGTCAATTTAAATATATATCCAAAAAGGCGAGTATTTCTAAAAGCTGAAGAAATAATTGGCCATAAAGAAAACCAAAAAGAACTCTACCCCACATTCCCAAAAATTCTTTTGTTCCTCTCATCCAGATAACCTAAGGCACTGCCGCAATGGCACATTTCCCCAGAACCAATCACTTCTGTTTACATCAAAATAAAAAATAAAAAAACTTGAGCCCTTCACACAATAATGTTAGATAAAGAGTTGGTGAGACCCAGCTCTCTTCACTCCCTGCACACTTTATTTCAGAGAGCTACAGTGGTCGAACAATGCAACTGTATTTAATGAAATCAAGCAAAAGCTTATATTCTTGAATGCCAACACAATTTTCAAGAGGAAACTATCTGTGTAACTATTTTTAAATGATTCATATGTTCTTTTTTTCAGTATAACTCTATTCCTTTATCCAAAAAGAAATCGCAATCTCGTGTGCATGTGGTACATGGGCAGAAGTGTTGGCAAAAGCGAAGGGAGATCAATTTCTCATTTCATATTCTTTTTTCAGCAGTACCACAAAACTAACACAAGTGAGTAGTGTTGCCAGACAGAGGTTTGGTTTACATCAGGTCTACCATCAACGTGTAAAACCAGTAAGAAGGTATAAGATATGGGTTTCGCATGAGGAGAGCCACTAGGCCCACTATAATCTCCAAAGGCATGAGTTATCGTTTCAAATCACAAAGGCTCATAACTATTCCTTAAAACATTAGAATAGCTAACAATAGTGGAACTTGTTCTGCAATGCGCAACATGATAAATTGGTCAGCATTCTTGCCCCTCAAGACTGTCAGTCTCTGACACCAACTTGCTGGACAGCCATATACCATCAAAGTGGCATGCACATCCCTGACATTACCACACTCATGCAACAACTGAATGATGCACTTAGCAGAGGTAGGAGGGAAAAGAAGATATGACCATCCCAGTATTTGCCCAAAAATGGACAATAACTAAGCTATAGCTTCAGGAGACAAATGTAACGTACATGATCAGTCAAATTGCACCATGTATGATTAAAGCTATCTAATCACAGGACAGTTAGTGAATGCTCTTCCTGCCATAACAACAGAGTAAAACAACAGAGAGCTTTGAAATCCTGAAAAACTATCCAGTCAGAGAGAAGACTGGGCAATAATGCTTAGGTCTGCCCACCGTTCCAACACTAACTTTTCCTGGAATTACTTTCTTTTTGTTAAACCTCTCTCTACTTTCTACTTTCAGCCAATTAACTAAAGAACAGCACAATTCCTGAATTAGTAGGCCACTCCCAACGGAAATGCGAGACTGCACAACTCACTTGACAAGGTTTTGGAATGTATAGGAGGTCACTAAAAATTGAAAGATATTTTTACACAAGAGAAAGAAAAGTAATAGAAACAGAGGACACATAGAATATAGAAGTGAACAGTGACTAACATGTGAAGGGGAAAATGATGATAAATAGCCAGCACAGGCATGGAGCAGTTGACGGTATAATGATGAAGATGATGTTGCTACAATCTGCAATCACAACACCATGATCAGAATATGATCTAAAAGTCAACCACATAATCAGATTTTCCAGGCCAAATTGAATCAACATGCAACATTCAGTATAACCTGAGATAGGGCTTGTTGCACAATTGGTTGTCTCCATTGACTGAAACTTTCATCAACAATGTCAGAAGGACGGGTTGATGAGGGACGAAGAGCTACAATACCCAAAGAGGACCATGAGAAAGCAATCTATTTTGGCCACTCCAAGATACATGAGTCAATAATGCCAATGACATATTGCTAGTTAAATGAACCTTTGGCTATAGCCTAAACGATAAAGACAACAAGAAAAGTCTGGTTCTGAAGCTCCTTATATATGATTCTAAAATTTATAACTTTCTGCTCCAGAATTTCCTATAAGTTGCAGAATTTCCTATAAGTTGCATGTATAACTTCTGTTACCATATTTTTAGTGAATTCCTATAGAAAAGTACAACAGTTTCTCTTAATACTAAAGTTTTTATTATCTTCATTAATTATTAAAAAATAAAAATAAAAATATGTTGGTGAATTGAGTCTCCCCTGTTGTATTTCTCTATAAGGAATGGCCCCATAATTTCTGTATTTTCCAAACTTCTCAAGCTACAGAAGTTAAACAACACCCAACAATAGAAAAAACTAAATATAATCCCTAATATTAGGGAATTTTTTTCATTTGCACACCATAGACGTCAATCTACAAACCTTTCCTATTTCTAAATGTCACTATTAAATATGAACTCTTCAACATACCCTTTGGCTTAAATATACCATAGTATTATGGATAACTTTACATAATAAAGTCCAGTTAAAAAAATAGGGGGCATCTAGGTTGACTTCTAAGGGTGTAAATAACAGCCTAACTTTACTATATTCCTAATTTGTTCCAGAGAAACAGTGCATACTCTACTCTGACTTTTTTCCCATTGGCTCAATGAAAAGTATATATTATGGTTTTCTAAATTGTAATAGTTTGGAATCTGAATCTTTTTTATGACATGTAGTAGAAGGATATATTAGGTGTGAAACTCACCTGGTAGCAATGATTGAATTAGAGGCAATGCAGACCAAAGGTCAGAAGTCCTATCTGCTAGTTTGCTGCAAAGAAGTGGCTGAGAAAATCAAAGGTTAACAGTGAATACATCAGAATAACAGCAAAATAAAACTGGAATCGCAGGAGAGAATGCTCATGGAGCTTTTTAAGCTTCAACTAACCTGTGACGCACAAGCATAAAGAACATGTAATATTCCTTCCTCCATTACTCCTATATCCAATATGTTAAGGTAGCTTGAATCCCAGTGATCATCAGGCAACTGGAAATCTTCCCCAAACAACTTTGAGTAATTGACTAAAGGAGCCGGATTTGTTATTTCTAATTTTGATGCTTCATCTCCAGATGTCACTTCATCAGGAGAAGCTGATCCTTCATGTACTGTAACAGGCTCTATAAGCCTATGCACAATCCTAGCAGCCTGAGATAAGGAGCATAGATACAGCCAAGTATGTACTATAGTCAAAAAGTTTACAACACTATTATGCAAAAGGTTAGAAAGAGATAGATTACCTTTCTGCAAACAATTCCCAGATCAGAATCTTTATAGGCCTTTCTCAACAGCACAAAGATTGCATCTGCACGGAATACTACAGAACTTGATGTGGACATAACAAAAGGTGCTGCGCTTCGTGATCTACGTGGCTGCACACAACAAGAGGAGAAAGACTACGAGTCATTTAAGACCATAAATAAGTAGTAATTAAGATAATTTAATAAACTGCCATGGCATATGGATGTCAGGTAAGAAGAAAAAGTAAAGGAGACAAGGATAATACACACACACACACATAATATGTAGATAAAATAAAAATAAAGAAGCAATAAAGAGACCTCAAAGTTAGAGGACACGGTTAAGGATGATGATGGCTGACTATTTTTAGAAACTTCAAAGTCTGAGATATTGCCTGAAGACTTTGTAGTTGACCTACAGCATCAATTAGATGTACCGTTAGATATACATTGATCTAGCCGAGAGACATATGTCCAAATTATTGCGAAAAGATTCATAAGCATGATAACTGAAATGCCAAAAGTATGAAACAAACTCAAACTTAAAACTAACAGGAAAACAGTGGAATGCTTCAAATGATTAATCCTCAAAACAAAATGATCGCAATCAATATAGGCACATGTGATGTTAAGTAATTCGTTAAGGTATGACTTCATTCATTGTGCCATTCATTCTTTAATAGCTAGAAATACCCCAAACCTGCTCTGTGGACCTACGTTCAAAACTGGGGCCTCCAGGAGGAAGGAAACACTAGCAAATAGCAAGGAGATACTGCAAAGGGGATTCAAACTAAATACCACAAGGAAGAAAACCATAGGCCTTACTATTTCTGCTAGCAAATTGTTGTGCCATTAGAGATAAGTATTTAATGGCACTCTACTCATGGAAGAAGACAAAATGCCAAAAATGATTTATAATACGCTTCATTACTAGTCTGTCATTAGTTGTTTGAGAGGACTGCATGAACTTAGAAGAACTCGTCTCATCAGGATAAAATTCAGACAGGTGACGTCCCTGACGTCTACTTGAATAGAATGACAGAACTGAAGGAGGCTTCTGGTATCGGTAGACTGACATTTAGCAAGCAAATAACCCTTGTTTTGTAGAACACAGTTAAGAAAACTTGTAGCACTAGGCTACTAGCACTAGTTTCAGGGGTTTCACAGATTTTTTATGATAGTTTTCTAAGTTTTGTGTTCTTCTCTGCTGCTGACTTGCACATTTTTTCCCTTAATAAACAGGTGGATCCTATCTAAGAAAATGCAACACTTCTATAACATCATATAATTCGAATACCAGATAGAGTAGATTCCATTTGTGAAAGCAATTAATTTCCTTATAACCCTAAAGGGCCTAACACCACTTTCCGTGTAACCCTATAAAGCGCCTAGAATAACCTTTTATCATATGTCCCACATAAACCCGACTTCTTATAAACCAACTCTTAAGCATGTAAACCACTATTTAGCCCTTTCAGAAATTCTGCACGAGTCTCTATTTCCTTGATTTTGCAACAAAGTAATTTAGTAAAGGTGCAGGATTGACCAAATCTATATCCTTCACACGATGATAAGGGAGCAATGGCAGGTCAATAAGATGGAAAAGATAGGAAGAAGAAAATTACAAGATTTGATACTAAAAGAAGTTTCCCATTTAAGGACTGAGCATTTGTCTAGTCCGATAAATCAAATAATTAGCTCTTATAAGATGCAGAATTGAATAAAGCTAAGACAGTCCAGATTACTTTGAAATTGTAGTAAACTTATGAACTACTCTTAGATAGGATGCATAAAAGAAAATCTTAATGTAAAATATCATATATAATCACTTCTGCTCAGAATAATCAAGAAACTGAGTTGTAAAAGCACTATAAACTAGTCCATAAAATCCTAGACATCATCAATAACAACCATGCAATCATTGAAAGCTGAATTTGGGAAAGCGCAGTGAGGAAGATATAAAGCAAGTACATGCCTTTCTTTCCCAAGATCCAGTATTGGATAAAATGGGCCAGCAAGCATAGCAAGAAAGCGCAAGTTCGGTTCAGCAGCATCCGCTAAACTATTAAGATCTGCCTGCACAGTTCCAAACAAAAGGTACATAAACAAGGCCAACAACTGATAGGAAAGAAGATGAATAAAGATAAGGAGGAAACCCAAACAGAATAAACAGTGACTAAAGCTGACAAAAGAGAAATAAAATATTGATCGTTAAAAAAAAAATATATATATATATATATATATATATACCTCAAGTTGGGGAAGGAACACAAGCAATCGACTTGCCATGTCTTTAAGCAACTACAAACTAGTAGGCATCAGAAAAAGGAGATAGTGATATGAAATACAAGAACAGGGTAAAGAAAACAGGATAGATAGAATGGTCATCCACCTGAAGATGCATATCATTGGCATCTTGTTTGTGAGATATAATTGATGGCAACAAGTGATTAACAACTGGTTGAAATTCTGGTTCCAGTCCAGTTACTGAAACCCCAATAAGCTGCAAGGCCAAAAAGAATACTTTAGTGCCAACAAATATAAAAGATGTTATTAATGATATTTCTCAGCAAAACCAACCAAAGAGCCAAATATATATATATATATATAGACACACACACACACACATCAGGTAAGGACCTCCTTACCTTAGCTAAGGTACAGATTTCTTTATTCGACCCAATTTCCGATCATATTTTTCGATCATAGCCAGCCAATATCTAGATATACATGACTTGATCATCCCTATTAATTTTCAGCCAAATTGATAAAAGTTAAGGCATTCAAAACTGTGATTTAGAATTACAAGAACGTACGGTTCAGGATGAACAGATAAGGTTCGTTCATTGATTTAATACATTTCTGATACCTTAACGATAACCAAATTAGCTGAAAATTTGTAAGGATGATCAAGTCATGTATATCTAGATATTGGCTGGCTATGATAAAAAAATATGATCGGAAAGTGGGTCAAATTAAGGAAATCCGTACCTTATCTAAGGTAAGGAGGTCCTTATTTGAAAAGGCCTGTATGTGTATATATATGTATATATATATATATATGGGAGTTCAAAGTATTGGCCATATAGTTCCCAACATACAAACTGAGAGCAAGTCAGGACAGATTAATTATTGATCAAATTTCGTGTTATCCTTGTCCAAAACCATACAACAACTGAGGGACTTATGTTCAATTTTGAGGTCCCTATAGCATGTGGAATGGAGAGCAATAATCTTGTCTATATAAAATCAATTCTTGCCAGAGTTCATTCACATCACATGCCAAGACCGACCGACGGAGTGAACAAAGTAACAGAAACAGTTCAATTACCTGTATGAAGAAAATGGCAATGGGATTCCCCCTCAAGCAAGATATCCGAACATAGCGGCACGGGGTGTAGTTTGTAGGATACACCATATCCCGCCGTGGCGCTTCACAGCGAGGCCGAACCTTCACAAATGTCTCTGGCTGTTTCGAAACAAAAAGCATCACAATATAATGACCTTTAAGCACACAAATTCGAACAGAACGAAACCGAAAACATAGGCATTCAGTGATGCTAGGTTAGAATTGTGGAAAGCAAATGAAATTGGAAGAGATTGAGTGACCTTGTAACGCAAGCCGACGGAGATTTCCCATTCGAGGACGGACTTGTTGTAGATTCTGATGTGAGATAACAAGCAAGGCTCCTACAGAGAGGAATTGAAATCAGAAAATTGAGTTGATTTAGGGTTTAGAAGGGGGGGTTAGGGATTTAGAGTTACGTTGAGTTCGAGGAGGATCCACTCCTTGGTGTTGGTGGCGGTGGACCAGTGAGAGCGGAGGTCAGCGTCGAGCACGTGACCTGCTTTCTGCGACGGAGACTCACGTGACATTGCCTTCACTTTGTACTCTAGAGGCTTCACTCGAGCTTCGAACTCGACCTCCATCTCTGAAACCCTTTGTTTTGCAGACGGTGGAGGACAACTGGGTTTTGTCTTGGTTTTCTTTGTGATGTTTGAGTACTCTTGGCAGAATAGGTTTGGAAAAGACATAAACATCCTTTTGATCAGATGCTCTCTTGTAAATAAATTTCAGGATGTAAAGGTATTTTGGTAATTAACAAAATTAAAAATATTTAAGAAAATTTAGAAATAAGATTGTAGAGTAGGTTTTGGACGACTCACTCCTCCTTTCAAATTTATCCACGTGGAGGTGGCAGGTGATAAAGGTTCTTCAAGTTTTACGGTGGATAATATTTGAAGGAAAATAATTATTTGTATCTGAAACACTAAATATTTTATGTTCTTTTTTAATCTAAATAGTGTTGGATAAAAAATTGTAAACAACTGTATATACCCAATATAACTTCATCATATCTTATCGACTAAGATAGGATTTTGATTTTTTATCTGGTTCGACCCATTCATAATAAAATAAATTAAATTCCTTAATTACAACCCCTGTATTTCAGGGGAAAACCCTTTGATTCGATTACAAAGTACCCACGAGAACTGTGTATGTTTAAGGGTGTTTGGACTGGAAGAATCTAACTGGTGGTGTCAGGGATTCTGTTTGGAATTTTGGTTGCATCTAGTGGATTGCTAGACTGCCTACGTACCCCTTTGTGGGATCAAACCGACCGTAGTTCAAAAGAGGTTTGTAGGCTTTTGGCTTAATGCCGGTTTTTGGCTTTAACAGACAAATTTGGAGTCCGTTAACTGTGTTCCTTGTGGACACTCAATTTGGTAGAGTGTTTGTTGTGGCACCCGGAATAGGTGAGGTAGTGGCGTGACAGAAGGCTTGAATGGCTTTGGGCTCAGTCCTTGATAATGGCGCAGGCGATCTTTGTGTGCAGGCGAACTACTCCTTCATGCTGACTCCACGTGTGTGTCAGCGAGCGAACTCTGCGTGTATGTCTGAGAGTGGACTCCGCGTATGTATCTATGAGCGGACTCCGCGTGTATATATATATATATGGCGGACTCCGCATGTTCACTTGTGGGCAGACTCCGCGTGTATGTCAGTAAGCGGACTCTGCGTGTTCAGTTTTGAGCGGACTCTGCGTGCATGTCTCCGCGACTTGCTTCATCTTTTGCATGAATGGATCTCGCCTCGCCTGTGTCATCATCTCGCCTCGCCTGGGCTTAGAGCTTCTGAATTAGCTCGTCGCCCCTTATGCTTCTGCCTTTGCTTGAATATTGGCTCGCCACCCCTTAGGGTTCCTGCCTTGGTGCGAATGTTGGTTCCTCACCCCTTAAGGTAAAGTAACATCGTCACCCCTTAGGGTAAAGTCACGTCGCCACCCCTTAGGGTAAAGTAACCTCGCCACCTCTTAGGGTAAAGTCACGTCGCCACCCCTTAGGGTTAAGTAACTTGCTTCTGCTTTGGCGGGGTGTAAGTTCACCTCTGCCTTAGGGTTTTGGACCTGTCTCGCGAGGGCGCGCGAATTCTGGTTTGCAAGACTATCATCTTTTCCTTGATTGAGTCGTCTTTTCCTTGATGCAGTTGATGAGATTGCGCGAACCACATAACTCCAGATGTCTATCCCTGTTTGGTTGGGAGTTGGACTTGAGGAAACTGCTCTTCTATAAATTGAGGTGTCGTCTCCTTCTTTTTTGATCTGGTCAAGGACTTGTTGAGTCATCAAAGGTGAGTTCCTGCTCTTCGAACCCGCATTGCTTGTTTGTTTCCTTCCCCTTACATGGCTTGTTATGCGAACTGCATGGCCATATGTTTGTTGTAACAAGGGAGAAAGGAGGCGAGGTCGTCTCGCCTTAGACTTGGTGACTACCTCGCGGGGTCATCACGCGAGGGGAGGGGACGTCGCTTTCGGGGTTTCCGGCGGAGTGATACAGAAAGATAAAGGCAGCTGTAGAAAAAGAAAAGAAAGTTAGAATGGGGCTCCACCTTTTGTCTGGCTCACCGCTTGTTTTCTGCTTTTCTTTCTTCTGCGCTTCACCTTCTTCTCTTTGTTTCTCTCTCTAGTTTCGCCTTCTTGCACCTCTCTCCTTCTGTCTCCGCGTGCGCGTGGTCCTCTCGTATGTGCGTGTCTTCTCTTCTTCTCTGTGCCTCTTTATATAGAGTGCACGGTTTGGAATATGAGTTTGTATTGGACTTTTGTTGTTCAGCTGTTTGCAAGAGTTGTATTTGAACTCTGAAGCATTGTGCATGTAGCACAAGAAAAATATTTATGCATTTATATATTTTTAAATACTTTTCTTTTTTTTTATTTATGCATATTTTTTTGCCGATCAACAAATAGTATAAGTGTTTTATCATTATCTCTGATTGGTTATTTAATTACTTTTTTTTCCACCTCATGATGATCCCCACATAAATCTGAGTTATATAGTTGGTCGGGTACACTACATGGCAGTGTCACGTGATGTTCCAGTCTTCCTGGTACAGAGAATAATTACTCACGTACATATGAAAAAATATATGAAAGTCGGTTGTTCATACAAAGTTAAATTGTTTTGAACTTTTTATCGAGATGTTTTCATTGGATTCTTTATTGTGAAGGTAATCAGGTAGATGTCTTTTGGAAATGCACCGGAAGATGCCTACTTAGATCAAGTGCACCGGAAGATGCCTCTTCGTCAGCCCGAAATTGATGCACCCCATCTCTTATTTTCATACTACAGCCTGGTCGACAAGGCCTAATGACAACTTTTATCTCTTGCACATATCGATCAATTTGGTGCAATCCATGTAATTAAAGTAGCTTAATTCATTTTTGTTCTTCCCATTTTCAACCTTGTAACTTCGTTTCTCTCTATAGAAACCAAGAGGAGCTTTGTTTCTCTCTAACCTACCATTGCAACAGTGACTTGGCTAGAAACCCTCTAGCGACGATACGACAATGAACGGGTAGTTTTATGAGTTTTTTGCCGATACCAACCTTTCTGGGTTGATTAAGTTTTGTCAAAGTGTATTTATGGGTTGATTTCGTCCTCGTTGGGGTTGTCATCACCGGTGACGTTCTAGCTCTTCTAGGTTCGTTTTCGGCATCTTCACGCATGAATAGAGGTTTACTAAAGCTTACTAACCTAAGAAGGTTGCTAACGTAATAGTTTTTCCAGCTTCGATTGGTTTCAAAAACTGTTGAAATCATCAAAGGTACATTATCAAATCAAATTGAAATTTTATGGTTTGTTATTAGCATTGTGGTTAGGATTGAGTTGTGATCAAGGTAAATTGGAAACTTGAAGTTGTTTGACCAATTGTGATTGGGATCAAAGAAGGATTGAAGTCTTTATTTTCTTGATATAAGACTGCTTATGTTTCTGTTGATCGGCAACAAATATGCATAAATAAAAAGGAAAAGAAAAGCATTTAAAAAATATATATATACATAAATACTTTTCTTGTGCTACATGCACAATGCTTCAGAGTTCAACTGTAACTCTTGCAAACAGCTGGACAACAAAAGTCCAATACAAACTCATCTTCCAAACCGTGCACTCTATATAAAGAGGCACAGAGAAGAAGAAAGAGGGACACAGACAGACGGGGAGACACACGCGGACACAGAGGCAGAGAGGGGAACACAAGGCGCAAGGGACAAAGAAGGCAAAACCAGAGAGAGAAACAGAGAGAAAGAAGGCGAAGCGCAGAGGAAGAAAGCAAAGCAGAAGACAAGCGGCGAGCTAGACCAAAGGTGGAGCCCTCATTCTAACTTTCTTTTCTTTTTTTTGCAGCTGCCTTTATCTTTCTGTATCACTCCGCCGGAAGCCCGAAAGCAACGCCCTCTCCCCTAGCGTGATGACCCCGCGAGGTAGTCACCAAGTCTAAGGCGAGACGACCTTCCCTTTGTTACAACAAACATATGGCCATGCAGCTCGCATAACAAGCTATGCAAGGAGAAGGAAACAAACAAGCAACGCGGGTTCGAAGAGCAGAAACTCACCCTTGATGACTCAACGAATCCTTGACTAGATCAAAAAAGGAGACGACACCTCAATTTATAGAAGAGCAGTTTCCTCAAGTCTAACTCCCAACCAAACAGGGATAGGTGTCTGGAGTTATGTGGTTCGCGCAATCTCATCAACTTCATCAAGGAAAAGACGACTCAATCAAGGAAAATATGACAGAGTCCTGCGAAGCAGAGCTCGCGTGTCCTCACGAGATGGTTTAAAGCCCTAAAGCAAGGGCAAACTTACAGCCCCGCCAAAGCAGAAGCAGGTTACTTAACCCTAAGGGGTGACGACGTGACTTTCCCTAAAGGGTGGTGAGGTTACTTTACCCTAAGGGGTGGCGACGTGACTTTAACCCTAAGGGGTGGTGAGGTTACTTTTCCCTAAGGGGTGGTGACGTGACTTTTACCCTAAGGGGTGGCGAGGTTACTTAACCCTAAGGGGTGGCGAGCCAACATTCACGCCAAGGCAGGAACCCTAAGGGATGGCGAGCCAACATTCAAGCCAAGGCAGGAACCCTAAGGGGTGGCGAGCCAATATTCAAGCAAAGGCAGAAGCATAAGGGGTGACGAGCTAATATTCAGAAGCTCTAAGCCCAGGCAAGGCGAGATGATGACCCAGACGAGGCGAGATCCATTCATGCAGAAGATGTAGCAAGTCGCGGAGTCCTCTCACAGACATATACGCGAAGTCCGCTCACAAGTGAACACGCGGAGCCCGCTCACAGACACGCACAAGCAGTCCGCTCACAAGTGAACACGCGGAGTCCGCTCACATACGTACACGCGGAGTCCACCCACAGACATACACGCGGAGCCGACTCTCTAACACACGTGCGGAGTCTGCATGAAGGAGCAGTTCGCCTACACGCAGAGGTCACCCACGCCACTAACAAGGATTGTGGCCAAAACCATTCAAGCTTTCTGTCACGCTGCTGCATCACCTGTTCCGGGTGCCTAAAGACACTCTACCAAATTGAGTATCCACAAGAAACACTGTTAACGGACTCCAAATATGTCTGTTAAACCAAAAGCCAGTATTAAGCCATAAAGCCTACAAACCTCTTATGAACTAGGGTCGGTTTGATCCCACAAAGGGGTACGTAGGCAGTCTAGCAACCCACTAGATGCAACCAAAATTCCAAACAGAATCCCTGACACCACCAGTCAAATTCTTCCAAGTCCAAATTCGCATTTTTCTCCAGGCCAAACACCCTCGAACATACACAGTTCTCGTTGGTACTTTGTAATCGAATCAAAGGGTTTTCTCCTGAAAAACAGGGGTTGTAATTAAGGAATTTAATTTATTCTGAATGGGTCGAACCAAACATAAAAATCAAAACCCTATCTTAGCCAATAAAATAGGGTGAAGTTATGTTGGGTATATATGTTGTTTACAATTTTTGCTGAACAGTTTCAAAAGAGAATGACTTGAATAAGAGGTATAAGAAACAGAAGCAAGGAAAAATTTTAAAAGAAAAAAACGAAATCCCAGAAGAAGATAGAAGTCAGAGTCTTGCCTTTTACGGATGCATGATAAAAGGGAAAACCAAAGGTGATAGGGCATAATTGGGAGGTATAACATCTCCTAATCCCTGTTCCAAATCTCCCTAATCCTTCAATTTCAGATTACCCATCCCCTGATGACTACAATTCTTCCCACCACAGTTCTTCCCCTTTCTTCAACTTTTTCCCCGTTTCTGTTCCATTTCAGATTCTTCCACTTTGTTCTCTCCGTTTCTTCCGTTCTTTCCTATCTTTCTCTGTTATATTCCCCCATTTCTCAAATTCCAGAATTTTCGTGTATGAGATGCACATCATCCTCACCCATCAAGTTCAACGAATGTTCATTGATTGTTATCGGTGTTGTATCGTATATCATATATCAGCATGTTGGCGAATCCGCTCATGCTGATCTTGATCTCTCTTTCTTTTTTCTTTTTTCATTGGTTACCTTGTGGCTGGGTAATTTTTTACTTGGTTTTCTGATGTTGGTGATTGTGGATGTTTTCTATGGCGATGGAAATTGGGTCATGAATATCTTGTGTTTATCTGGATGAATTCTGTGTTGCTTTTCCTGCATGCGTTGGTTTAATTTGGGTAGCTTACAAGCTTTCTATGGCAGATTCTGTGACGTCTCTGTGTCACAATCAACTCTGGGTTGCGACAGCGACGGCGACGAAACTTGTCTGTACCTGGGCTAAGGCTTGTTCAACTTGAGGGGCTTGCTTTTTACTTTACTGTTTGTTTCTTGGATCTGTTTAGGGTCTTATCTTGTAATTTAGTGTGTAAATTTGCTTGTTGAAGAAATAAAAAAAGTATCATGTCTTGGCCAAAAAAAAAACCTTCAAATGCAACAGGTAATGTGTGTGCTTCAAATGGTATTAATAATTTTTGTAATACCTCAGATTTTCATATCATTTTTCTTGTATTATTCTCATATTTAATGAATAATTATTTATGGAAATTATTATTGGGTTATGCGAAGTTGAAGTTTCGGAAGTTTATTTAAGGTGCTTTGACTTTTAAGAGATCAAAAAGTTGATTTTATTTTCCGTAAGTAATCTTTAAAAACTTCAGTCTTAAAAGTTGTAGAGTTTGACGATACGAGTTCGTAACATGCGGTATGCATAAAACGGATATCGTATGAGAAAGTTATGGTCAGCGTAAGTTCGTAGAAGTTGGGTTAAATAGAAAAGTTTGGGGGTAGAAGACCTAATTTCAGAAAACCCAACTCCCTCTCTCTCTTCTCTCTCCCCGAGCCGCACAAATAGCCGGATCTTCGCAGGAGCAGAAGTCCGTTGTCCGCCCACCAAAAGCGACGCCACCGGTCCCATTCGGTTCACGTCGACCTACTTTCCATTCCTGGGGTAGCGCCGCTTGTCGTCGCCCCGCTTGGACGCCGTCAAGAGGTGGAGGAACTGTTACGGTTTTGCCGGCGTTCTTCTTCTTTCGGCCACCAATCGAGACGTCGCCGGTCCCGTTTGACTCACACAGACGCCCTCTTTAATCCTAGGCCTGTGTAGCACGGCGTTGCAAGCTAGAGACATAGTTCTTGGCCGGAGAAGAGCTTGGCTATGTCACCGATCGGAACCGCTGTTTGCGGCAGCGACGAGGGGCAGCAATAGGTGAGTTTTGGTCCTCTCCTCCTTCTGGTTGTGGCTAGGCTTAGTTTGAAGCAAGATAATGAGATTTTGAGCCATGAATTGCATATTTAAGTTTGAACCCGTTTTGGTGTTCGAGGCATTTTTTGGCTGTTTCTGGCCGAATTGATTGAACCTCCAAGTATTAAAGTTGTTCATCATGCTTCAATCTACAAGTTTCATGTTTTGAGTTTTCTTAAATTCGGAAGTTGGTGGTGACGAGTGGGGCCCACTCACCGTCGCCTGTGGTGGCGAGCGCGTCCGGGTAATGTGAGAGCCTTGGTTGCTGTGTTAGGTAGTCCTTGCAGTTGCTAGGGTGTTGTTTGTGTGTGAAGGCTGAGTGTTGGTTAGGTTTTGCATCTTAGGTGCTAAGTTGTTCATGGTGTTCATTAGGTCGGAAACTAAGAAAGTTTGATTCTTGGAGGTAGTAATGGTTTGTTGTTGAGTGTTCGATGACCTTGGGAGGTCTTTGAGGAAGGATTGCCCTTCTTTAGGCAACCTTTAGATTAAGGGTACTTTAATCCTTGTTGAAAAATTACTAAAATTTTAATTGTGTAATTTTAGGTGGTTTGTGAGGTTGTGGTTAGCTTAGCTCTTGTGATTTTGTGAAGACGCAACGGGAGTATTTAGGTGAGTAACATCTCACCAAGGTTTACTTGGAACCAATTTCTTATGGAATTATGATGATGATAATTATTATGACGATTGATTTTGATGATGAGGATGATGATGATGATAATTATTATGATGATTGATTTTTGATAATGATTTTGATGATGATTATAATTTAAAAATTATGTTTTTGTTGTTTTAAAATATATAAGCTTGATCGCCAACAGCTCATAGGTAAGTTAAAACAAATTTTCCTATTTTATGATTATTTTTAAGGTTTATGTGATCATAATGTTTTTGGTTATTGAATAGATTATTCTTGTGAAATATCTATAATTGTTCATGTAAATATATCTATGTGGAATGATAATTTATGATGTGATCTTGTGTTGTTGATGATGATGTTGTGATATTGTGATTGTTGAATAAATAGCCAAACCGGGTTCTAAGTCTTTAATCGAGTGATTGGTTGCGGTTAAGATGCTATTTATCATTTTTGTGTTTCGATATTAGATAGTCAAACCAGGTTCCAAGCGTTTAATCGGGTGATTAGTTACGGTTATGATGCTATTTTTATTTTTGTGATTTGTTATTAGATAGTCAAACTGGGTTTCAAGTCTTCGGTCGGGTGATTGGTTGCGGTTAAGAATAGAGCTCTAATCCGTCTGTCAGTGTAGGTCATGGGAGATACCATATGGTATTTGGGACCCATGGGTACACATTTGGTTGTTGTAGGTCATGAGAGGTTTTTTTTTATACTTAAGACTCATGGGTACATGTTAATTGAAAAAGTGTTGGATTTATGGATTTAATTATTGATATATTTTGCTCTTGTGATATAATTGGATGTTGGAGGTTTTGTGTTAATTTTGAGATTTACTCATACGAGCATTTTAGCTTACCGGGTTTGTTGTTTACAACCCGGTGCACCAATTCATGGTGTAAGGGTTAGACTTGCAAGTGTTATTCAGCAGGTTGAGGCGGAGACATAGTGGCAGAGTTTTTAGTTTGTTGTATACTTGACATTTTTGTACTGGTAGACAACATTAAATTCATTCGAGTGTTTTCTTTTTTTGACTGTCAAGTTCATGTAAATAATGAAATTTAATATTAACTCGATGTTGAGTTGTGTTGAAATTACATTTCTGAAATTTAGATTGGTCTTCTTTAAGTTGTTAATCAGGTCTTGGGAATTGTATTATTGTGAGTTATCATGCCTAAATTTTTAAAAATATATCATTCGAAAATTGGGGCGTGATAATTTTGGTTGGTCTTTCTATTTTACTCCAAGTTACATATTATAATCATCTTTTTGTCAGCTTTAGGTCCTCCTAAGAAGAAAGGTAAAGGGGGAGCTAAGGGTAAAAAGGGACATGGCATGCCAGCTCATATACATGATGGAAGGTAATCAATAATTACATATATGTTCTTATTACCCAAACTCAATGGTTTTTCTTTTTGGGATATAAATACAGCACAAGGACATTGATACTTGTTCAAAATAAATAACGGTGTTGTTTTTAAGATCATAACATTTTTGCAACACGTGCAATATTACCACTCTTCAAGCAAGAGCTGAAGAAGGCACTTGTAAAATGGCCCAAATACAAGAAAGGGGGGGGTGCTTGAATAGGCTGTATGACCGCTGGAAAGAATGTAAACTTTAAATTCTCATGCTCTGAAGAAGATGTAAGGAAAGCATTTGAAAAGCATGTCAAAATCCGATATCCCGACGGGATGAGTGCAGTAAGGAACAACATTTTTGGAACATATAAAACTCCTGCAGCTCGTTATTATCATTGTCCAAAAGGTATAAATAGAATCGTGTGGCCCAAATTTGTTGAAGCATGGTCGGATCCCGAATGGCAGGTAACTAAGTATACTCATTTTTTCCAGTTTTAAAATCCTTTGAATCTTTTCTCATATTTTGCAGAAGATTAGTGAAAGAAACAAAAGTAATGGGGATCAATCAACAATTGTTCAGACAGCAGGTTCGGTCCCAATGGCAAAATGGCGTAAAAAGGAGGTAAGAAATATAAATTTGGAGTTAGTTATTCTATATAAGTTACTGATTCAATATATATATTGGTTATCAATTTGAATGGAAGAGGTGTTTGGTGAAGTTGATGATTGGGAGATATATGATAAAGTCATTTGTGAGCATTGTCATGGCCGTGCACTTAGGTTAGGTGCTGGGGAAAAACTCAAAGATATCAATTCACATAACCAAACTTGTAATAAGCCTGTATGTTTGGAACTAAAAGAAAATTATGAGACAGTGCAAGGCGAAGTAGAAACTCTGAAAGATAAATTGGAGAAATTGACTCTCAAGTTGTTCAAAATTTGCTGCCTCATAGCTATGACCATTTTAAAAGTGACAGATGTGGTACGATCTCTACCTTATTAAATATTTGTATGTTGCTGTTGTTTATGCTATTTATTGCATGGGTTAGCTCTTATTTTCATTCTAAATTCTCTGTTTAATTATTTCTTTTTTCTTCAAGAAGATAATATTATTGCAACAGATTCAAGTGCACTCCGTAATGAAGATGGTTTTTATGAAGAAGGTACTGATGGAGATGATACTTATGGAGATGGTGTTGATGAAGATGATGATACTGATGGATATGGCGCTGATGAAGATGGAACTAATGGAGATAGTGCTGATGAAGATGGTGCGAATGGTAATGCCAACTTTCATGAGATGTTTTACAGCCGCACTTAAAAAATTGTCTTTCTTATTGCTTGCTAAAGAAGATCATGTTTTAGTAGTTTAACTTATTTGCCTTTCTTGCTTAAAGATATACTAGCTTTGAAATATCTTAGCTATGTTTCTTGTAATAAAGTTTGATATATTGCTGAAATTCTACTTTTCTTCTTTTATGTTTAATAAAATAATTATCATCATCAAACCAGTTCTTACAATTAAGTTAACAGGTTCCATTGAACGGGAGGGAAAACAAATATTTGCTAACGAATTTTCAATAAATGAATAAGTTGGTTTGGAAAAAATTCCGACTAATCTTTTCCAACCGTTTCACTCTCCAAAATAATAGATCACCATTTCCGCCAAAGAAATATTCATTTCCAAGGAAAACATGGCCATCGAAAACTACTCATTGCTGACGAGCAAAAAGTTATTTCCGACAACATTCTTTGTCGGAAATAATATTTGTCATCTTCAGTGGAACACAATTTCCGACCAGTGAAACCTATTTGCGACCAAAAAGCTTTGTCGGAAATAATGACATTTTCCGAGGGTTCGTCGAAAAAAGACTTTTTCAACCAGATTTTTTTCGACGACTACCGACGGTCTCTGTTCGTCGGAAAAGGTTATTTCCAACAGCAAACGGCTTTTTCCGACCAAATCTCGCCCTTAGAAATGACTATGTGCGTTGTAGTGATGACACTGATACGTAAGGTGTTTTCATTAGAAATGACCATGTTCAACAATGTGTACTACTTTTTTCCATCCTTCTCAGTTACCTTGGCTGAAATAAACCCCACCAATGCACAAAAATATGATAGTGGGATATATGTTATTAGGCACATGCAACACTATCTTGAGACATAGTCAATAGGGATTAGTAATTTTCAAGTTATTTCTATTTCCTACTACTACATTATGCAAATGTATGATATACGTTTTCAATTTATGACAGTTTATATCTAAGGAGCACGCACCGTAATCGCATTACGTTGGAAATAGTACATGATCCAAGGAATGAACATGGTGATGACATTGTGTTATGAGATTTCTTATATTAACATTAGGCTTTAACTTTGTGGCATAAAACCCAGGTAAATAAACTATCTTAATGAGCACAATTCAATCAAATGATTTTTCCCTACGTTCTTTGTGGTATGAACAACTTCAGTTAAGTTCATATATGTGTGTGTGTGTGAAGAAATAGCCACTAAATACGCAAATGACTGTGGTTGAAAAATATGTTACAGGTCAGTGTAACAGTTCATCATACAATGATGAGTAATGAACTTTGGATTGAGAATACATTTTCACTAAGCAAACTGGACAGATTCAGTTGAAGGATCAAAGAAGCAAGTCAGGTATTGTAATGTCCTTCAAATCAATTATGTACTGAAATCTATATTTTCTATCTGATAACATAACCATGTTTAAAATAATGACCGCAGATATTCATTCCTATGCATGACAAGATTACTGCCAATCTTGGCCGCTGGTTTTTGTTGCTGGTTTGTCCGCAAAGTGGTGATGCGATAATAGCTGACAGCTTTCCGAATACTAAAAGAGAGACTATTTGTGTAAAGCATGCAAGAAGAGTGGTAAAATCCTTCTCTAAAATAGGACATAAAATATTAGTGATATTCATTCAGTTCATTCATATTTGATAAAGTTACGTTAAATGAATGAAACGTAAATGACTTGTTGCAACTCAAGTTGCTGGACTTGATATTTGAAGATGAAATTAAGTTGGACATGCATGAAGGTTTTCAGTTTGCTACTTTACCTTGGGCGACAAAAGATTATACCTTCCCGATTCAACAGAATGACTTTGATTGTGGACTTTATGTCATAAGAAACATGCAACATTATCCAAAAAAATGGGATGTAGAGGTAACGTTCTCATTTCGATCATTGTAGATTTTACTTTGTGAAGTCAAGAAGTTAAGATAATACCTTCCATTACACTTGCAATACGTATCAGAAGAACCATAGGGCGAGTTTGGTGGTTGAGTGTGTCCGCCATCATTGAAATTAGCTCCAAGATATCAAACAAATGGTACAAGAATGTTTGGGGTCAACTAGTGTTCCTATGATGGACTTGGTGTCTTCAGACTACACTTAAATGACTTTAGGGGTCAATGAACGTTCAAAACTTTTTGTGGACATCATCTGAGTTTTTGGTTTGTAAGCCTTTGAACCAGTGTGTGGGAAAAATTGTTTTCCCTTTTTGAAGTGTTAAAGAGTTAATGTTATTGTTAAACAGCTCTAATGGGTCGGGTGATGTATAATGTTCATTGACCTTGGAATTTGAAGATCATGATTTTTATCGAAGATATGTATGATGTTTTTGAATTTTTCTGATGCGTGTCTCGCATGTACTTTTATAGTTTTTATCTTCTCACAAGAATCCCAAAGTATGGCAATTGGAGGAAGAACGAGAATATCCAGTGCAATGGGTAAAGATGTCTGGGAACATATTGATTTCCAAGTAATCCAACAAGTAGGTAAACTCTGTGAAAGAAAATGGAAATTGTTAAACCCTAACATTGACTAGCATACTAGTCCTAGTTCCCCCAATGTTGGAACATTGACTGCACGTACATATTTTTAAATAGCACATACAAGAGTAAACAATCAGCAATACCATTGTTCCAAATTCAAAAGTTCAATACCAAACTTGAAAAACATAGATCATGTCCCATCCACAATTAGCAAATAACACAAGTTTGTCATAGGAAAATGGACAATACCACAAATGTTAGGCAGTAGTCTATACTCAAAAGACAAGCTTCCTCTACTAAAATGGATTCCAGGCTGCAAGCTCCCTCTGCTTATGCCAAGCTTCGTATGGATCATATGTTGGTTGTTTGTCTGAGCAAGAAAAACTGAATCCTCATCATATTGATTGTTTGGTGGAAAAGCGGCAGTAGAAGTGTGTGCGCCAAATGATTGGCTAGACGCTAGGTGAGCAAACACTGAACTCTGACCTCCTTCGTTCATAACACATTGTGGATCAATGTTTACATCATTAGTGTTGCCAGCATTCAAACAAATCGGGCAGGTCCTAAGATTGTGTCCTGGTCTACTACAAAATCTGCATCTCCGACCTGTTGGTTGTCTTTCCTCACTAGGAATGTTCGGAACCCTTTTTTGAGCCCCTTATGTTCGACATGGTTCAGGATCTCTGATTACATTTGGATGGAGACACCCAACATTTGGAACATTTGTGTTGTTGCCAGCCACCTTCCAATTCTGAGATCTAATTACCAATCTGCCAAAGGCTTCACATGTTTCTTCATATGCTTCATTAGTGAAAGACGCCTTGTGACATACACGTGAAGAATCATATATCATCTGACCATATCTTGCAAGCTGCAAATCAACCTCTGGAGTGTTACCACTTCTTCTTATCAGGTTTATCTTCTTAGGAGATGCCTCTTTGGTCCATCTCTTGGTCACTAAAGATTCAGGAAAACTGTTGATCAATTTTGTTTTCATAACAGAGAATATATGACAACAAGGTATACCATCTGATTCAAAGAGTTGACATGAACATGCGAATGAAATTATTGGCCTGCTGTGAAGATACGTAACGTGCCATGTTCTTTCAGGTTTCCCATATTGTGTCACCACAAATAATGTAGATGCTCTGTTCTCATTGTCCAAATGATCAACCATAACAAACCTGGATTCAAACAGTATCTGGTCCTTAATAAGGAGGAAAATGTGCCCCAACCTGCTCTTGAATAGGCCTCATATGGTCCCCAATAATCGGGTTAGAGTTCAGAGATTTGAAATCATCATGCAAAAGATTATACCGCAGACGTTTAACTGACTTGTCAACCCTAGGCAAAAACACACATAGTCTCATGGAATTGAGCATGCCCTTTTTCATAATCTTATGCATGCCCTCACATCTTTGAGTACTGCATATACCACCATAGAAGTGGTTCCTAAAATAGGCTTCTGCCCATTTGACCCGCTTGTTGTACATTGAAGCAATCTAACAGTTATCTTGTAGTCTATGTATTGCCACCATGTAATGCCAATTTTTAACATAAATTTTCAATAATGTTTGAATTTTAATCCGCGTGGTGAATTATATGTATCATTTTACCTATATAAGGGTAGCTGTGTTTGGAGATGAATTTCTAAAAATTTTAAAATATGTGGATAGAACACATCCTCACGAGAGCATAACAATTTTCGACAATGTGAGCAACTGAGCTATATTTGTGATTTCCGAAGATTCAAAACTTTTAAAATTCATTTTGATGTAAAATGTAACCTATATAGGCAACATGGTCGTTTATTTATTTAATTTATTAAATCTTAATTTCTAAAGGCCTCTCTCATATAATTTAATATAACATCAATATTTCATATTTGAAATCAAAATAAAACTAATTTTCGTTGGAATTATTGTATATAAAGAAATTTAAAAGAAAAATGAAAAAATTGCATTTATGCAACCCAAACCCAAGCCCAGACCCAAAACCCATCCCAAACCCAAACCTCATCTCACCCTAAAATTAAAATCCACTTATATCTATTCGACTATTCCTTCCCTTCTCTCCACCGTCGTGTTCTCTCCACCACCACGACCAGCGCCTTGTCTAATCTCATCTCAGCCAAAAATAAAAATCAAATCTCATCTTTGCTTCCCTTTTTCCAAACCCAAACCCTCACCACCCATCCCCTCCGTGATCTCCACCAAACCCAACCCAGACCATCTCCAACTCTTCCGCTGACTCCATCGCCTCCTTCGGTGACAATCCACTCACTGCCTCAGGCGGCCAGCCCATCGTCAACGTCGAGAGCCACTTCTGCGTCGTTTACCGCCTTGTCATCTCAATCTATGTCCTCGGCATCACCACCGTTGACCACGACAACTCCATCAACTAGATATCAAGACCTCTTTTAGGGCAGAAGGATTTTTTTTTTATTTTTTTATTTTTTGGTCTGAAGGGGCAGAAGGATTTACCCCTTGTTTTTACCTTCCACCCACCAATTCTTACGTTTTAAAAAAACGTTAACAGAGGAGAATGCTATTAAGTCAGATCTGTGTCCACACTGAAATGAGTGATTATAATGCTGCCACATCACTTGGAGAGTTTTCACCTAGTAAATGGAAGAATTTTCATCTCCCAAAATATCCAAACTCATCTTATTCCTCTACTTCACCCCACAAAACTCCATCTCTTCCATCACCACCACCATCTCTAATCTCAAACCTCTATTAATACCCCACTACTACATCATTTCTCCATTCTCTTTTCTCTATCATTTTCTCCATCCACTCCACATGTTCACACAAAACATAGATCTAGCTTCACTACATTTCATCACCAAATCTTCAAGAGGAAGAAGGAGAGGGAATCACACCATCACCACCACCACCAATATGTGAGCTTGGGGACAAATCGACACACCACTAAGCCAATTCTATCCCTTTTACTCTAGATTCAATTTGATGTTTGATTTGGTTATAAAATTTGTTTATGTAATTATGAGTGAGTAGTACCTTGTTGGGGTTAGGGTTGAAAACCCTAACAAATCTTATATGGATTGATGCTATAATGTGACGTGATGCAATTTAATTAACATTCCTACATGCTAGTTCAAGAGTTGAATGCATATGCTTAGAATTTACCACTTTAAGTATGTGTGTTTGCCATGACATGATAATATTTAGAGCTTGGTAACCTTTGAATGTTAAAGCATGAAAACACACTATGTATGCATGTAGGGGTTGTGAATTACAATCACTTAGAGATAAGCTTAGTTGGTTTGCATAGTTTCTTCATCTCCAATTATGCACTTAGGGTAATGCATTAGATGCCTAACCAGATTAAAATGCATGAGTAGTTAAGTACTACACCCGAGAGTGTTTGCTTTATATCACAAAAAGAGCATGTCTCTTGTCATACCCGAGAGGGATCCAAGGAGCGAAATTTGTTGATTAACTTAGCATCATTCATTTTGATTTGCATAAATACTTGCATGGGAAGTTAGTGGTAGACGATTCGAATCCCAATTTCATTCATCAATTATCCCATTAGTTTAGTTTAGAGTAATTTAGTTTACATTTGAGCATTTAGTTTAGTTTAGTTCACAACTTCAAAAACCCAAAATTAAATCACTACCCCATTTGCACATACTCACCATGAGCCTAGATTTTCTTGCGTGTTTAATTAGGTTTGTGATTGTATATTTGCACATTCTAACTCTCTTACGGTTAACACCCTAGCTAGTGAAATGAATCCAATCCTCGTGGGTTCAACAACCTTTCTTAATCCCTTTACTATTATTTGTACCCCTTATACTTGAAGGTGACTTTTTGGCTAACATTTTTTCTATAAGATTTTTAACTTAAAAAGGAGCTGCCACATCCCTTTGTTCTGGGTTCTGTTGAATGTTGATGTAACTTGGGTTTCGTTGAATATTGTTGCCTTTTCTGGACTTGTTTTATGTAACTTCACTAACTTGGGTTCTCTTTGCCACATCCCTTTGTTCTGGGTTCTGTTGAATGTTGATGTAACTTGGGTTTCGTTGAATATTGTTGCCTTTTCTGGACTTGTTTTATGTAACTTCACTAACTTGGGTTCTCTTGAATGTATCTTTGAATTTGATCTGCAATATTGATGCTTTGAATTTGATATGCAATGTTGATGCATTAACTTTGGTTAATTTGCTAGAGTAAAACAATAATAATTTTGTTTAGGCCCGAAAAAAAAAAGATGATCGGGCTAGGTCCAGTCACGTTGAAAATCCGAAAAAAAACTGAAACCCGACCCGACCCAAGATTTTCAGGTTTCAGGTTGGGTTTTCCAAAAGCCTGAACTAGCTCGACCCGAGCCCAACCATACTTGGCATGGAGTTGCAAATAAGGCCAATTCATAGTTTGAACAAATATGAAATTCCAAATACGCTTGGATCTCATGTTGTTTGAAAGAAAGATCTATGACCATATACGATTACAAAATTTATTTCTGTTTTGTGTATTGGGAGCTTGACTTTTTGCTTTTACGGTCCAATGTCATGTTTTGCATCAATGCTCTCCATACTAAAACTTCTCTATATTGTTTTATCGAAGTTCTTTGAAAGTTAGGCTATACTAAGTGAACCTCTCTATTTCAGGAAAAAAAAAAACCTAAAGAACATGGTCACATGCCAAAGTAGAATAATTTTCCTTTTAAGAAAGATGCCGGTCTTCAAAATTCGGAAATGATAATTCACACGCGTGTGTGCAGTCATTTCACATGCACAAGCAAATAACCAAACTCTAGGCTAAGCACACTTATTGTCTCTATCAATGAAAACTGAAAAGAAAAATAATCACATATCGGAATAAAAGACATACCAGTCTTCAAACTTTAAAGATGATAATTCACATGCGTGAGCGCCGCCCCTTTTGTACATGCGTATGCGCGTGTAATAAGACTAGTTATTCATAGACCTTCGTGCGTCTGGCTACGACGAAAGAGCTCGCCGCTGGGCAGAATGGATGGAGTGTGTTTTGGTTCTTTGTTCTCAAGGGTTTCTCTACTCGTTTTTATTTTATGATCGAAATTTTCTAAAGGCCGGGTTTCACTTATTTATTTTTATTAAGAATCAATACATTTTTATTCTTTTTTGTTCTTAGTACAGTCATATTTTCGTATGTCACCGCTTTATCAAATCAAATAGAGTAGCCAATAAATCACTATTTGCTAACTGATGCATGTTAGAATACGTTACTTATTATAATTTAAGGATTAGGCTCTATGTTCCATTCCTTGTATTTTATAGTTTCATTGATAAGGTTTAAAGGCGGCCACACCGGCCTTGCATCTTCTTCTTAAAAAGAAAAGGGAGCATCTTCCTTTTTCATCAATCAATACATCTTCTTCCGATACGAAGAAATGTCTGTCAAAAAAAAAAAAAAAAAGGAACAAATGTAGTTTCTTGCAATAACCATGCACAGGGATTGTATCGAAAAAAAAAAAACCATGCACAGCTAGGAGACTTGCCACTTTTAACACAAAGAAGGAACAACGGACCTACCTTCCGTAAATAGATATATATACCTCATCAAGAATGTATATAGAATCGAATATGGCCAACAAAATGAATTGTGGGGCGATCAAATAGTAATGCCAAAACCCTGTAACGAGCTAAGTTTCTTTAACACATAGTCAGAAATGATTGAAGTGTTGCTCCCAACAGGACAGGGACACTGATCGATTGATGAGAAAGTTTGGTACACTCAGAATTCAGAAAGCCAGCTTCCACTCACAAACTCGCTGACAACAGTAAATCAGAAACGTGCCATATATACGCAGGTAAAGAATGTAAGACAATATTACTGGCATCTGGGGCATATGCATTTCGATTCCTGGGACCTCTCGATCTTATCAGTATTGACCTTATGATCCAAGATAGATGATCATAGATAATGCTTTAGTTATTGACCTTATTATCATTAGTTGATGAGCTTGGGATGCATGTGTACTTAACAACAGGGGCGGACTTCCATGCGAGCTTGGGAGGGTCTAGACCCCCTTGGATTTATAAACATGCTAATTTAGCTTCATTTTTCGCCTAAATTATACCTTATTTCATACTCAAATTCCTTAATAAACCCCCCTTAAGTTAAGCAAAAGTGCATATGTTACAAAATTTAACAAGAAATTTTCTATTAGTGCTTTCGATTCGTGTTACATTATGGTCATTATATCAAACATTTCATGATTGTTTTTTTTCTTTCCCTATTGTATTCCTTAATGAGGATTATAGAATCTATCTTAGGTTTTTCATACACTACCATTCATCCTTGCAAAAAAAAAATGGACCCCCCGACCTTTAAATCATGACTCCGCCACTGCTTAACAACATGATATCCATAAGGGACGGGGTGAATACCTACTGAAAATTGATGATGTGCCAGTTTCTATAAAAATCACTCGAAAAGTTCTATTATACAGTCTGCATATATATATATATATATATATATATATATATATATATATATAGCATGGAGCAATTATTATTATTTTTTCTTTTCAAAACATGGCAACACATCATCCCGAGCAAAACACGTGCAATTATTCCTAGCTATTAGTTATATATATAGCATGGAGCAATTATTATTATTTTTTCTTTTCAAAACATGGCAACACATCATCCCGAGCAAAACACGTGCAATTATTCCTAGCTATTAGTTTATGTATGTCATGCAACGCTGCACAACAAAAAAAACCCATCATTGAAGGTGTTTAAGAACTAAGCGCGAAAGACTATCAGGGGGCAATAATAATGTTGCAATAAGATATCGTTATAACAATAACCTTACCGGGAGGAAAATACTTGACTCAAGCAGTACTGATTCAAATGACTCGGATCCAACCAAAAGGAAACCGATCAAGCTTGACTTACCGGCCAATTAAACAACCCTTGACAACAGATACCTAAATCTGCCCATAATAGGCTACTGGGGGTGTTACCTTGTTTGTACCGTTAGATTTCATGGTTACCTCCATTTGCTATTTCATTCTATAAAACGGTTTGCAACTTCACAATTCCCCCTCTCTAAGTCCAGTATCAAGTTCTATTAAAATTGTCAGAGAAGCAGTTAAAGGTGACTTGAGGCCCTCTCACAATCTCTTTCTATTTTGGGTCATCCATCCATCACAGGTATTCAAGTAAGAACAAAATTTTCCTTCTAACACATACACCAACATGTTTAGTTCGGCCACCATACATATGAATTGTTATGAATGACTAAGATTACTCAGTGTTCTTACATCATGATAGAAGAGTTTATGTGCATGATAGAAGAATTTCTGCAAAATACGGCTATAGTTAATTTTTCATTTTAACTTTAAATTTAGTAATCCATTTATCTTTATAAAATTGTACCTTCCCCCCTTATTATGGCAAGCAAACTTTCCTTTTTTCCTTTAATTTTTTTAATAAATCTTCCTATGTAGCGTAAAAAGTCGTTATGTTCCATCTGCTACAAATTATGCTTGTAACTGCCTTTCAAGGTTTTATCTACTTTGTCCCAACAACCTTTACATAGAGAACCCCAACAAATCATCATCATAAGTTTTATACAGAAGCCATGACACCCCCGTCAATATTCCCATTCCCAACTCCCCTCCCTCTCCCTCTTCCTCTCCTCCTCTTCCCATTTCTAACCTCTCCTATACACACCTCTACACCCACAAAAACAGCCAAAGCTTGCATCTCAGCAGCAGCAAAGAAAGTCATGAAAAGCTAGCATTCTATTCTTCAGGCAAACCCAACACCAAAACCCACTAAACCCTCCATATTTCCATCTCGTTTTATCAAACCCTGACCAGAACACGATCAATCACATTGATTGATCGATTAATTTTTATTTTTTTTAGGGTCTAACAAGATTCAAGAATAATGGTGGGAGAATCAAGAAAATGGATGATACTTGTGGTAACAACATGGATTCAGGCATTTACAGGCACCAACTTCGACTTCTCGTCCTACTCTTCCGACTTGAAGACGGTTCTTGGGACATCTCAGGTGCAACTCAACTACCTTTCTGTGGCCTCTGACATGGGCAAGGCCTTAGGATGGTGTTCTGGTGTTTCCCTCATGTATTTGCCCTTGTGGGTTGTCATGTTCATGGCTGCCTTGATGGGTTTGTTTGGTTATGGCCTCCAATGGTTTGTCATCGAAAGAATGATCACCCTGCCCTATGTTCTGGTTTGTCTTCTATCTCCTACTTTTTCTGGGTTTTTGCGTTCATGGTTAATGTCGTTTCTTGATACATTATGTCATTGGTGAACTCAATTTTGACCCAAAATTGGTGAACCTCTAACGGCCACCAAGAGACCAACCTAAACCACAAGTAATGTCCAAGATTGGTTTTCCGTCCTACTTTACCTTCCTGTGTAGGTTAGCTGAAAACTTAGAAAGGGACAATTTTAGCACAAATGGTGAGTGAGACAAACACATCATCCCCTTTTTTCTTCTTTTCTTTTTCTTTGGACTCAAATACATCATCCATCATTTATCGGTCACTTCCAGTTTTTAAAGAAAAACCTTCAAGGATGTGGGACATACTGATTGCTTCTGCAGTGCAATCATATTTTTTCTTTGGACCAATTTTATGTTGAGCATAATATAGACAAGCAGCATAGTATTATTTTCTTGATCCAAAAATGATCACGGTCAGTAAAATTATTTATCCATGTATTGTGTTTCTTCTTTTAAAGATCTTCAATAGAAAAACCATCATTTCTTTGTCTTAATGTCTTCTCGAGATTTGCATCAGAGAACACTAGGTTAAGTTTATTGGTTTTCTATGAAGACAGGATTGAAAAAAGAATACTAGATTTGCACTGGGATCCTAACTGTAAGTCAAGGAATATGGTTGGTAGCTTCAAAGATCACACAATGAAAGATTACATGGATATTTCATATAATAAATAAAGTTCCTTTAGTTGTTTATTAGAAAAGGAATTATGATGACTTTTGTAATTACTCAACTATGATCTATCCCTTCCCTTCTATGAACAAAAACCATACTGTACTTGGATACACAAAGCCCTTCAACAATTTGAAATGCAAGTTTCTTGTTCTTTTTCTTTTGATCATCCAAAATGGTTAACATAATACAACCAGCATTTAAACCAAAAGGAAGAAAGAAGTAGCAGAGTTGATGTGTTAATCTTTGTTTTGGCAGGTATTCTTTTTGTGCTTGTTGGCAGGATGTAGCATCTGTTGGTTCAACACAGTCTGCTATGTATTATGTATTCGGCACTTCCAAGCCAACAGGGCACTTGCATTGTCCCTAACAATCAGTTTCAATGGCGTAAGTGCAGCCCTCTACAGCCTCATTGCCAATGCCATAAACCCTTCTGATGACAATCTCTACCTCTTCTTGAATGCACTAGTCCCTCTCTTCATATCTGGTGTTGCGCTAGTCCCTCTGCTTCGTCAACCCCCTCCGATTCAGCCACTTTCTTCTGAGGCTACTCATCGTGACTCCATGGTTTTTCTTTGCCTGTACATCCTAGCAGTAGTAACTGGCCTATATCTCCTCCTCCTCAACTCACTGTCCTCTAATATATCAAATGCTCGAATTCTCTTGGTTGGTGCTATTTTTCTCTTGATCCTACCTCTTTGTCTGCCTGGCATTGCATATGCTAGGCAATGGGCTTGTCGGAACATGCCTTTCAGCTTCCAGAATGAAAACTCATCAGACTTCAATCTGGTCAACCCTGATGATCTTGAACTCCATAAGGAACTGATTGGTGAAAATGAAAATGGTAATGTGGTGAATGCTACTTCTTATGGGCTGATAGACAAAGAAGGTTGTTTATGGTGTTTTGGGAAGGTGATGGAGAAGGACAGGTTGACAGTGCTTGGGGAGGAACACTCTGCTCGGTTGCTTGTACGCCGCTGGGATTTTTGGTTATACTATGCTGCATATTTTTGTGGGGGAACTATTGGATTGGTCTATAGCAACAATCTTGGGCAGATTTCAGAATCACTTGGGTATAGTAGCATGACCAGTTCTCTTGTCACACTATATTCTTCATGCTCCTTCTTTGGTCGATTACTAGCAGCAGCCCCGGATTTCCTGCGAGAGTAAGTATCTTCTAGCATTAAGAAAACTACAATTGTGGAAGCAGAAACACAATATGCCATAAAAGCTAACCTTGAGTCCTGGTAATGCAGTAAGATATACTTTGCGAGGACTGGATGGCTTGCAGTTGCGCTGGTGCCAACACCAATCGGCTTCCTCCTGCTTACTCTTTCAGGCAGTGAAGCAATGTTGCGCGCCGGAACAGGCTTGATAGGGATAAGCTCTGGCTTTGTGTTTTCTGCAGCGGTGTCTGTAACATCGGAGCTCTTTGGGCCAAACAGCGCCGGTGTAAACCACAACATCCTCATCACCAACATCCCTATTGGTTCACTGCTGTACGGCCTTCTTGCAGCTTTGGTGTATGATGC
Source organism: Fragaria x ananassa (assembly GCA_034370585.1). Lineage (NCBI taxonomy): Eukaryota > Viridiplantae > Streptophyta > Magnoliopsida > Rosales > Rosaceae > Fragaria > Fragaria x ananassa. The sequence goes on along the minus strand of CP139750.1, from coordinate 7,612,288 downwards.
AAACGAAGGAAGCTCAGTGATCCAAGTGAACTTGTTAAAAGAAGCAACATTGTGCATGGGTAGGTCATGCTACAGGCAGACATTCATATGGTGGGGTTGTATTTCAGTTGTAGGGTTAGCATCAAGCATCTTGCTATTCCTACGGACCAGAGCTGCTTACAACCGTTTTGAGAGGAACAGATGTCAAACAGAGTCCTCCTCTTAGCTTTAGATTCACATTTTGGCGGTAGAATTTTGCTAAATGCTTATAGATGTGTGTATCTCAAACACATTCAACAGTTTGACACATAGAAATCATACACAAGTATATCTTTTTTTTTTTGACAGAAAATATGAAGTGATTTCCATGTAACATTCTACATGTTAAGATAACACAGAGAAAAAGCCAGAATTCTGTAGAAAAGTTTCAGAAAATTTTACTCATGCTTTGTATTTTTTTAAGCATCATTTGTTTATCTGTTGCATGAACATAGTAATTGAATCATGTTCTGCTAAGGGTACACCAGTATGCAATAGACGCTCATGTAACAAAAGAATCATGCTAAAACAGAACAGAACAGAACTGAACATATGCAATAAATCTGCATACTGGCTACGTTACTTTAGCGGACGCTATTGAATTGATTGTGTTGGTTTTTGGATCAAATGTGTTCAGCCTGATCATCCAGCTCTTTTGGTCTCATATTATTGCTTTAGCTGTCCCTAAATACAATGCCTCATTTGTGTAAGATCATGACGTTTGGGAGAAGTTATGAGATGGTGAGACTAAACTGATTACGAGAAAGGATGAGATAAGTTATTGAAAGTTAATGTTGGTAGAGTCATACAAGAGAAATCATATGCCCACACACGAACACAGTTGTCATTTGTCAAGTTTCAAGGGTAGCACAATAAAAGGCTCTAACAGAGTTCCAACTCCAAAGTAAGATAAGATAGATTATTGAATCACAATCCGCAATTCAAATTATACTGGCAATGCCCTCAAATTTAAATCACAAAGGGGTTCGCTGCATCCTCACCGCTGTACTTGTCTACAAGTTCAGCTGGGATGTCACCTCTGAGAATTTGGACTCTAAACATCAGCTTCGTGCTGCTGCACTCCATGAGTTCAAACACACACCCATCTCCGACCTTCAGATTGTTGTCGTCGATGAATGCTTTCCATGACGGTGAATCCACACGTACTTGTGAGGTCTTTTTGGCTGCATTGCATGTCATTTCCCAAGTCCTGCCCGCAAATGTGAGAACTATAGGGACTGAACAGGATGGTAGTAGTGGATGTATCTTGGATGGGATTGACTACATAGTTACAGTTGTGTAAATGTTCAGTTCAAATGTTCAATAAACGAGACTAAAAAAAATCTTCCAAGTACATATGTCTGGGAGTTCGGTTTAGTACCATTTGACATTTGGGGTTCACATGTGATTTTGTGAGTATGATGTCAAAGAAAGGTTTCCCTGAAAGTGGCCAGAATTCATCCCTACGCAATTCAGTCGCAGGATTTGATGAGGATTGGCCTGCAGGGTCTCCCATTTCAGGATATTCAGCCAAGAAAGTACCTGATGAAAATTAAAGATAGAAACTTAAGATGCATATAGTGATATAGACAGCCATATATATATCATGGACAATACCATCAAACTTATCACTAGACTATCTAAGCCATTTCATGAGCTAGCTGTTACTAATTGGATGCACATTTCAACATGCGCAACAATGTTTATGAAATAATTGATAGAAAATTTTACTTCTAGTAATTTCTAATAATTTGCAAACAAATGCAGAAGTACACTGAAAATTCAACAAAAATGTTCTTATAGAGGCTGATCGAAAAACCAGATCACCCAGATATAAAGTTGGAACAAGAACCATTACTCTGAAGAAACTAAGATTATACCTTTCAAGATCTGGTTGCAGAAAGCCAGGTAAGGTTGGACTGAGAAGTGAATGTGATCAAAGGTTTAAAAGGGAAAGAGGAGTTGCATTGGTTTCTTTAACTTCAACATTAGAAGCAAGCAAAGGTTATGCTCATATAAGAGAGAAGTCACTAGGAAAATGACAAAGTAGCTCTGATGCCTAGGTGTCTTGGAGATGGAGACCCTTCAGTATCCCTTTGTCTGTGTAAGTAGCCATGATTCTGATTCTGCATCAGAATCACGAGACCCACAGAAGCAATGTCATACTTTCTTTGAACAACTCAGAAACCTTTCATTTCCCAACACACAAAATAAAAGAGAGAGAGAGAGAGCAAAAAAAAAGGAGAGGAGAAAGAGAAACTCATACGAATTATGAAGAAATTATGATGCCAAAACTGGCATATCTTTCACAATCCAAGTTTTAATCCAAGAGCCAGGGCCAGTTTTTGACCAAATGTTAAGGTAAATACCCCATAACCAGACTGCTTAATTAGCTAGATCACCCCACCCTCTCATCCTTTCGTTTCTCCTCATTCAACTTACACCACAACATTGAATCCAAAACACGAATAAAATTGAAAGAAAGATCTTATGGAAGAATGACAGACTGATTTCCCCATATTATAAGAAAAAGATGCAGATAAGCTTTGCATTCAGCATCAGATATGCAATTGCAAGTATGAGCTGGACAGAGGATCAAAATACACAGAGGCTGTTTCAAAGTTTAGAGTTGGACAGCTCCTGCCTGCAATCTTTCAAATAATGTGATTCCCTCAAATGTAGCTGATCAAAAAACATGAACTCTTTCATCCGTCTACTTGACATTATAGTTCTAAACAACAAAATTAGAGAACAACCACTCTTCCCAACCAAGCTCTATGTTTCTTTGCATACAACATATGCATAAACACAAGCATAGTAATTAACCTTTCCAAACAAGATGTTGTCAAATTCAACCACACAACCAAGGGAAAACATACATCTTAGTGATCTTACTACCAAGTGCTCTTGATATATGCACTACTAATTTTATACATTTTACAGAACAATGGCTTTCTCCCTCCTCACCGATGACGAGCTGGGATGTCAACTTTGAGGACGTAGACTCTTCATAGCCCTAATTTAACATAATTTTACTAGTCTTGTAGCGCTGCATTCAGTGAGTTTGAATGCACATCCATCCCAACCTTCAAATTGTTTAGTCAGTAAATATTCTCCAAGCTTTTACTAGTTTTGAGAGTACCATTCCATTTCATCTCCCCAGCTCCTGCCTGCAAAGTTGATATTGCAGGGACCGAATGGGATGGTAGAATTGGATGGGATCCTATATCAAATAAATGATTATTTCAAGGAACTATAATGAAGGCATTAAACTGATAATCCCAAATTATGCTAAATTAGAGTTCCCTACTAGCCGAGCCTTGTTTTTCTGTGATCAAAGGGCTCAAAGGAAAAATAAGAGTTCCATTGATTCTGTGCTCCTATATGAGAAGTCAGTAGCAAAATGACAAGGTAGCTGCCATGCCTTGGAGTTTCCCAGATGGAGACTCTTCTGTATCAAAAGCCTTAAAGGGAGTCCATGTACTTGATACTTTTGCTGTATGAACCTCCCACTCAAACTTTAGACCATGAACTTGATTCTGCAACAAGTTCACGAGACCAATAGATGAAATTTCCTACTCTCTCGTCACTGGTCAGCTAAGTTAGGAATCATATCTACTTTCTTTGTCTCTATGAACACAGAGATTATCATTTCCCAATACACAAAAAGAAAAGGAGGCAAAACTAGAAATTATTATCACTCAAGATCAACTAAGGAGTCTCAAGGCATTCAAATCCTACAGTTGAAGGTCTTCAGAAAGGCCATCAACACCAACAAAACTATTTTTCTTTTTTTCAAACACCAGGGAGCATCACTGACATTGCAAAGCTGGATTACTGTATCAGAATATAAACTTACATTGCTGGATTCAAAGCTGCACATACAAAAATGTATTGTCATTTTCAGGAAACTCACACCAGCTACAGAAAAAATCTTGTGAATCATCTTTCAAAATGCACTCCAATAATGGAGGACTCTTTTGAAAAGGGACTTCTAGCAGATTTAAAGCCCCAAGAATATGCAAAAATGCAAAAATGAAATTATTTGTTACAAACTTACAATGCTGAATTATTTATTTCCATAATAGCAGATCATCTCATATTTGAGTTTGTAAAGGATAAGTATTAAGGACTTCTGAACTCAATGTCTCAATCCCTCAACTTTTGCACTGAGTTTGAGTCGTGCCAAACTGATTTGCAGCCCATGCCTACCTTATTTTCAAAATTCTAGCAAACATTCAACTGAAGCCTTTGAGACACACTTCTAAACACAGCGAACATGCACGGAAATGAAGAGCAATGCTAATGTGGTGCACTGGTGTGCTACCTTGATGTAACACCTAAGCGAAAAACACCATATAGTAGAATGCAGAATGTTAAAGAAGTGACCTTATCTCATCCACGGATGAACCTTGCTAAAGTCAACCTCAGTGATAATATACTGAGCAACACCTTCAATTAATCTCTAAACTGTCAAACCCTGAATCCCATCTTTGCCATCGTATGCATCATCCAGGAACTGGCATTGCTGTTAGAGGCAAACTTTCACTTAAAGTTTTTCTACCTGCTACTATTGACATTAGATGTTATACCATCTCACAGCAGATGTTATTGAATTGCTGTAATAATGCATCACATGACTATGAAGAGGGTAATCAAACCTAGAATGCTAGAACCTACCTTAATCCTTTTACACCATATAAACTGAAACCTTGATAAATCTGAGGCTCCATAGTCTTCCGTGTTCGCTTTTTCACAAATGTGGGATCTTAACCTTGTTATTCACATCTATTTCTACAATTCTATTCCAGATTAATATATGACATTTTCTTAGACCCTAAGCAAACAGCAAAACAATATCACATGCATCAAAGAGCTGGGCAGTATCACATGCGTTACTTATGAAGGCAAAATATGTTATCAGTAGTTAAAAGTAATATGCTAACTATAATTAAAAGTAATGAAAATTAAACAAAAGGATTTTGCATATGGGTGAGTAGGCAAATGATTTCAAATGTGATTTTGCCTGAATGTTAGGAAAGATAGGCTTCCCTGAAATGGCCAAAATCCATCTTCATGATTCAATTGCATGAGGATGAATTTTGGCCACTTTCAGGGAAGCAATTCCATCATGGCAGTTGATAATGGTTTGGATGAGTCTCCCATTTCAGAATCTTCTATCTTGTCAACTAAGACTTAATAATGTACTACCTGCATACAAGAGGTACTATCATGCGTTTGATCAAAACATTTAACACAATATGAAAATAAAAATAAAACATTATGATTAAGCATACATAATCCCTATTGCATCAATCAAATCAATCATAGATTAGCAAACCCAAAAAAAGGTAGCTTGAGATCATCAATGATCTTAAACTAAACTTGTGAGCTTAACTGGTATCTGTTAGAGAGAATACAAATCCTTAGCTGCAATCGAGTATGTTGCTGTGTTATTGCTAGAATAGAATCAGTTTCTAATCTGCTGTGTTATTGCTAGAAATTGTATTTTCTTGAATCACTTGATACAACTACACAACATATATATAGCAACGATTATAAAACATATATATATATAGCAACAATTTCGTTTCTGTTACAAAGAGAGTAAAGTGCATTTACATAGAGCAAATCCTATCTGATTGTCATCAGGCAATAACACAGCAAATCTATTCTAGCAATATATAACACAGCAGATTAAAAACTGATTATGTTCTAGCAATAACACAGCAACATACTTGATTGCAGCTAAGGATTTGTATTCTCTCCAACAGTATCCTTTACTAGTCTTCTAGCTATTGTCAACAGCAAACCTACCTAATTTGGTGGTGAGCCTTCTCTTTATATCTATGAAGAATCAGAACTATCCCTAACCCTTAGCCCGTTATCTCTTCTCCATATCTATTTTCATTTTTCAATTCAAAACACTACAATCTCTCTTTGTCTCCTTCCTTACAATCAAACTTTGCTTACTTAATATCGAATTCCATCACAGAATCCTATTCTCGTTGTAATAACAAAAGAGACATAATTAAAGTTTGGTGCTTTAAGAAAATACCCTTGAATATGATCTCTGGTGAGAAACTGAGATTTGCCCCAAGAGTTCTCAAGTATGCTGTGAAAAGGCTGAATGAAGAAGAAAAGAGATAGGTGGTCTCCAATAAATACAAATATCTGGACCATGGTTAGTCCATAGTGGCCAGATTTTCATTTACTTATTCTTTTTTTATAGCTAAAGAGTAAAGACCAAACGATTAACAAGCGATTAACTAGAAAGAACCAAGATAAATTAGAATTCACCAGAGTTTGAGAAAAGTTCTCGTTTTTGATTGATAATATGAAAGATAAGTCTAGCAGCCACAAAGAGGCGCTTAAATACCGAAACAAAACCCTAGGGCGCTAACAAAAGGCCTACTCAAGCCCATGGGTTGAAAATAAAATAAAACCAAAAATAAATAAATTCTTAAAAAAGGCCCAATAAAGTCTTAAAAGGCCCAATTCTACTCAGACCTGTATTTTACCGATTTTACCTTTCCTGCGAGCAAGCTGTTCTTCAATCTTCAATGCCATCTGTTCTACATCAGTCTCCTCTTCTGGGGAAGAACTCGACCCCGAGTTAACACCATCTGGATAAAGAGACTCATCTCCACGGAACTCATGCAAATCAGCAACATTGAAAGTATTAGAAATTCCCCAACTGCTAGGCAACGCCACCACATAAGCATTGTCATTAATCTTCCTGAGAATCTGATATGGCCCATACTTCCGAGGCTTCAACTTGTTGTAGGTGCCAACAGGAAACCTCCTTGCGCAGAAAAACCATGACAGCATCACCTTCCTTGAATACTTTAAGTCTCCTCTTCTTATCGGCAGCAGCCTTGTTCTTGGTTAGTCACCTCCAACCTTGCTTTCACCTCATCTTGAACAGATTGGACATCTTTGGCCATGCCTTCAGCAGCAACACTAACACCTGGAAGCCTAGGAAGCTTAACCAAATCAACCACATGCTTAGGAATAGCAGTGTAAACAATGGAAAAAGGTGACCTCCCAGTAGCACTGTGAACTGCACTGTTATAAGCAAACTCCACCTGTGGCAAAGCATAATCCCACTGTTTCGGTTTATCTCCACAAACACTACGCACCATATTTCCCAAAGTTCGATTCGTCACCTCTGTCTGACCATCAGTTTGAGGGTGAGCAGTGCTACTACGGTTCAAAACTGTCCCAAACATCCTCCATAAAGTCGTCCAAAAATGGCTCAGAAATTTCACATCCCTATCCGATGTGATGGTCTTGGGAACCCCATGAAGACGCACAACCTCCCTGAAAAACAGTTTGGCTATGTTGGAAGCATCTGCTATCTTCTTACAGGATATGAAGTGCACCATCTTCGAAAACCTGTCAACCACCACAAACACCGAGTCCACTCCTCTCTGTGTACGGGGCAGCCCCAAAACAAAGTCTATAGACAAATCTTGCCAAATACCATCAGGAACTGGTAAAGGTAAATAAAGACCAGTATTCTGAGACTGACCTTTAGAAGCTTGGCAGATGTAACAATGGCTGACAATGGCTCCAGCATCCCTCTTAAGTTGTGGCCAATAATATCGTTCCTCAAGACTAGTAACAGTCTTGTCACGACCCAAATGCCCACTGAGACCCCCTCCATGCATATCTCGAATCAATTTCTCCCGTAAAGAAGTCTTTGGGATGCACAACTGATTACCTCTGAATAAATAACCATCACAAATGAAGAATTCACCAACTGGACGCTCCTTGCACTTCTCCCAGATCTTTTTGAAGTCCTCATCATCCGTATATAACTCCTTTAAGAACTCAAACCCAATGACTTCTTGAGCCAAAGTGACCAGTAAAGAAGCCCTCCTACTCAACGCATTTGTCACCCTATTTTGAACACCAGATTTATGCTGAATGACAAAAGGAAATTTTTGTAGAAAACTCACCCATCGTGCATGCATATTGCTAACACTCTTCTGGCTGCTATTTATAAACTTCAGGGCTTCATGATTTGTGAACAAAACAAACTCCTTATGAACGAGGTAGTGCTCCCATAACTTCAATGCACGGACCACAGCATAAAATTCTTGATCATAAGTACTCCACCTTTGTCGAGCTTCACTAAGCTTCTCGCTCATAAATGCTACAGCCCGCTTCTCCTGTGACAGAACAGCCCCTATTCCCACACCACTCGCATCACATTCAACCTCGAAAATCTTTTCAAAATTTGGAAGAGCCAAAACTGGTGCAGTGCATAACTTCTCCTTAATCAAAGCAAAGCTCGTCTCTTGTTCATGACCCCATTGGAATTTTCCCTTTTTCATGCACTCAGTAATAGGAGCAGTAATAGTATTGAAATTCCGCACAAACCTCCTATAAAACGTAGCTAAGCCATGAAAACTTCGTACCTCAGAAACAGTTTTAGGAGCTGGCCATTCTCTGATTGCTCGCACTTTCTCCTCATCCACCTGAATTCCGTCCTCACCAACCACAAACCCCAGAAATAGTAGTTTGTTAGTGCAGAAAGTACATTTTTGCAGATTGATGTACAATTTGTTTTCTTGCAAAACTGCCAAGACTTGACGAAGATGCAACAAATGTTCTTCTTTTGTACGACTGTAGATCAGAATATCATCAAAATAAACCACTACAAAAGAACCAATAAAAGGACGAAGCACCTGATTCATCAACCTCATGAAAGTACTCGGGGCATTAGACAACCCGAATGGCATGACCAACCACTCATACAACCCCTCCTTGCTCTTGAATGCTGTCTTCCGGCCACTCATCCCCATGCTTAATACGAATCTGGTGGTATCCACTGCGAAGATCAATCTTTGAAAAGAATTTAGAACCCTCCAATTCGTCCAACATGTCCTCCAAACGAGGAATGGGAAACCTGTACTTAACAGTAATTTTGTTAATGGCCCTGCTATCGACACACATTCGCCACTGCTTATTTTTCTTTGGAACTAACAAGACAGGAACTGCACATGGACTCATACTTTCACGAATGAACCCCTTCCTCAATAAATCTTCAATTTGTTCCCGCAGAATTTCACACTCCTTCGGACTCATGCGATAATGTGGTAGGTTTGGAAGACTAGCTCCCGGCACCAAATCAATTTGATGTTGAATATCGCGCATTGGTGGAAGTTCATTAGGAAGATCTTCCAACACTAACTCTTAAAACCCTTTTAATATCTTCTATACCTCTAAGGGGATCTCGATTTCTTCCTTGGCAGCAGTTAATAGCCCTTTCACCACAATTGGAAACACCATCTCAGCCTCCTTCATGTCCTTCCCCATGTCAGATTCATTGCTGCTCACTATCAGGAAGTTATTCTTCGGTCCTGTAGTACTACTGGCCGGTGCTAATGCAATTTTATGGGTCTTCCACATAAACATCACCACGTTGTCCCTACCCTTATGAGTTGCATCAACATCCCACTGCCATGGATGACCTAGCAGAATATGACAGGCATCCATATCAAGTACATCACAACGTACCTCATCAGAGTAGTGTTTTCCAATCGAAAGAGGCACTTTGCACACTTCTGTAACTCTTTTACAAGGTCCTTTTTTCACCCAACCTAGTGAATAAGGGGCGTTGTGAGCTTCTGTAGCCAACTGTAGATGTGCCACTAGCTTCTTGGACACGAAATTCTCACAACTTCCATTGTCCACTATAAGGTTGCAAACCTTATTCTTCACAGTACAAAAGGATTTGAAAATACTATGACGTTGTCCTTCTTCTTTAGGAGCCAACAACATTCGCTGGAGTACCAAGTTGACTCTTTCTGAACTCTCCTCTGTGGCGAATTCAGCTCCCTCATAAGGATCCGACTCCTCCGACTCTTCTTCTTCGTACCCTTCTGATCCATCCATGATAACTAGTTGCCTTCGACCTTCAGGACACTCATGAGACCTATGACCCTGCTTCAAGAATCTGTAGCAAGTGATTCCAGCAGACTTAGAATATGGATTTTTATTACCAGTAGGTCCAACTGTAGTTCCCTTCGAAATAGGAGCCTTTGGGGTTACTCCTTGATTCTGAGGGGTTTGTTTTCCTGTTTCTGCTGGGACACTGGATGATGCAGTAGAATTCCTGGAATAAGGAGTTTTTTGATAAGACCTGTTTTTCTCCAACATCTCTGCTTTCGATGCAAAATTCGAAGCATCAGCTATGGTCCACATGTGTTGCATACCGATCTTCTCCTGTATGGACGATCGTAGACCACTGACATACCTTGCTATTCTCTGATTTTCAGTTTCTCCCAATTCATTACGTTCCGCAAGACGTAAGAACTCGTCTGTGTAGTCGTTCACTGTTCTGCTTCCTTGCACGCACTCGAGGTACAAACGATATAGTTGTTGCTCATAGTCCTTAGGCAAGAATCGGTCTTTCAGCAAGCCCTTCATCTTCTTCCATGTGTGAATTTTTGCCTTCCCTTGCCTTGTTCGAGAAGTTTGTACTTGGTCCCACCAGTTTGAAGCACTACTTTTCAGTTTCCACGCAACCATCTTCACCTGTTTGGACTCTGGGATCTCCATGATTTCGAAGAATCTCTCCACTTCTACTAGCCAGTCAAGAAAATCCTCCAACTTCATGTGACCTGAAAAAGTTGGGATTTCTGCCTTGACCCTGTAGTCTCTCTGTTCGTCGCCGCCTCCTACAGCAGGTCGCGCCACTTCTTCCTCAGGTTCTGACTCACTTGAGTCTTGATATTGGGGTTGATGTCGTGGTTCCCTTCTTCCCCGATTTCCCTGATTGCCCTGATTCTCGTTCAACAACCTTCTCATCTCTCCCATCAGTTGAGTTGTTACCTGGGTGGTAATCTGATTTGTTAAAGCAGCAAGTTCTGCTCTAGTAACAGGACTATCATCGTTACCGGCCATGGATCGTTTCACAAGCGATAGAAGACAGGGAAAACCTGCTCTTGATACCACCTGACACAGCGGAGTATATAGGTTAACAAGCGATTAATCTAGAAAGAACCAAGATAAACTGGAATCCACCAGAGTTTGAGAAAAGTTCTCGTTTTTGATTGATAATATGAAAGATAAGTCTAGCAGCCACAAAGAGGCGCTTAAATACCGAAACAAAACCCTAGGGCGCTAACAAAAGGCCTACTCAAGCCCATGGGTCGAAAATAAAATAAAACCAAAAATAAATAAAGTCTTAAAAAAGGCCCAATAAAGTCTTAAAAGGCCCAATTCTACTCAGACCTGTATTTTACCGATTTTACCTTTCCTGCGAGCAAGCTGTTCTTCAATCTTCAATGTCATCTGTTCTACATCAGATTTGTATTCTCTCCAACAGTATCCTTTACTAGTCTTCTAGCTATTGTCAACAGCAAACCTACCTAATTTGGTGGTGAGCCTTCTCTTTATATCTATGAAGAATCAGAACTATCCCTAACCTTAGCCCGTTATCTCTTCTCCATATCTATTTTCATTTTTCAATTCAAAACACTACAATCTCTCTTTGTCTCCTTCCTTACAATCAAACTTTGCTTACTTAATATCGAATTCCATCACAGAATCCTATTCTCATTGTAATAACAAAAGAGACATAATTAAAGTTTGGTGCTTTAAGAAAATACCCTTGAATATGATCTCTGGTGAGAAACTGAGATTTGCCCCAAGAGTTCTCAAGTATGCTGTGAAAAGGCTGAATGAAGAAGAAAAGAGATAGGTGGTCTCCAATAAATACAAATATCTGGACCATGGTTAGTCCATAGTGGCCAGATTTTCATTTACTTATTCTTTTTTTATAGCTAAAGAGTAAAGACCAAACTGTAAATATTTGAAGGCTTAAGATGTGTGGTTTACTACACCAGGGTGATCATTGCTTAGTTTTGTCCATTTTATTAGGGACGATAGCTAATCCAAGATTCTATTCAAGAAAGGGTAATCACGATTTCCAACTACTTGAAAGAAAATGATTTAGACCAAGCAGAGTATCCTAAGATCAATGGAGTAGTAGTTGAGCAATGAGCAGTTTTCTTTTTCATCCGGTCATTTTTAAAGGCCACATTTCAAAGAATTTTTCTTCCTAAAGAATAGTAGAAGTTATCAATCATTCCACATAGTTGTGCAAATGACAGTAGAGACTAACAAAGTGTGAGTGTGTAACTAATTAAAAGTTAAATAGAACTTGAAATCGACTCTTCATCCACAAGTTTCTCATTACATTACAACAAACTCCGTCTCTGCCTCCTAGATGAACTTCTATAGCTCTAAACGTATCTAAAATTAGCATTACACTTGGTAGCTATTTGCTACTGAGCAGTTCTGTGAGTCAGGATATTGGTACATCCACGGAAAAGAAACATCATTATATAGTAATGGGTTTCTCTGTCTCACCAGAGTACTTCTCTATTAGCTCAGCTGGGATGTCACCTCTGAGGATTTGGACCTTGAACAATACTTTTGTCCTGTCACTCCCGATGAGCTCTAAAATACATCCATCTCCAGCCTTTAGACTGTTGACATCGACAAATGCTTTCCATGAGTGTCGATCCACTAATTTAAGACGTTTTGTTTCGTTATAGGTCATCTCCCAGCTATTGTCCCCAAAGCTGAGAACCATAGGGACTGAAGTACCCGCAGGTAAGTTTGGATCAAGTGTGGCTGGGATCTCCTATAAAAAGCAACAAACGATTTCAGTGTACTAGACTAAAGCTAATAGAATGATGATTCCAAATCAGAGTATAAGTCCCTACACCCAGTTCTTTCTAATTATAAGCTTATATCCAATATATAAGTGCTATTTGGATGTTACTGTAAGGAGAATGAGAGTGTCATATATATGTACTTATGCAGTTAATCTAATATATACTGTACTCGAAACCATCATACTTACCATTTGGTAAATGGGCTTGACATGGGATTTTGTGAGTACGATATCAAAGTAAGGTCTCCCTGAAAGTGGCCAAAATTCATCGCCATGCAATTCAATCGTAGGAGTTGCTGAGGATTGCGCCGTGTCTTCCATTTCAGTATGTTCTGCTCGGGCAAACTGAGACTAATTAATAACTTATCTGCAACAAAGATGAGTCCTGTCAGGCTGTCATGATTTGGATGTAAATAAAACCAACAGCAACCACACATAAGAAAGAAGAATATATGATGGAAAAGAAATCATCAATTTTTAGTCATCTTACTCATTAACGACAAGATGCAAATAATTTTAAAAAAAATCATCAAGCAAGAATGCATATGAAATCTATATGTATGAAACATTGAAACCAGATACAAAAATAGACAAACTTTTGTTGTCTTCATAGAATTAAATTTGAATGAGAATCCAACAAGGTGTAGCACAAGGATACAAGTAAATACAACTACAAGTAGCTCAAGACATAACCCTATTGCATGGAGAGAGATATCAGAGACTGAGAGCATAAACCAAAAACTTTGCAAATCAAAAAGAGCAGCCGGACCTCAGTTCTTCCTACTTGGCTCAACAGCTAACCTACAGTTAGATTATTAGTTTAGTTTACTGCTCTCTCATTTAAGCCTAATGAAGAAAATCAAAGTGTTAACACCTTGATCCACTTTGCTTAGCCCATATATGTGATATGTCACTAGCTAAGTAGACCAACTAAGCCTAATCCATCTCTTAATCTTTCTTTTCTAATATGGATCTCTTAAAGATCATAATTTCCTGGTCAAAACCTTACCTAACACTCAAAATCTCAGTGCTTCCAAAGCTGGCTGTTAAAAGTCTTCATGCAAAACTCAGGAAGACCTTCAGAACACCAAAAACCTTCCCTAAGCAACTGGTGGACATCAATGAGGGTCCAATTATGTATGTAAAGAACAAAATGCTAAGACCACCCATAAGCCACTACACAGGTTTTCACTAAGAGTAAGAACTAAAATGGTGAAGAAATAAGAACAAAGCTTTGAGAAATACCTCTGGAGATGGTCTCTTGTTGAGAGTTGGCTTTAGAGTGGAGAAGTGCATTGTAGCAGTAGGTACTTAAAGGAGTGGAGTAGCTTAACTTAACCAGGGTTAAGTTCAATGAAAGAGAAGAGTTGGGTGGTCTCATTATGCCATGAGTATTTGTGTTTCATTAATGGAGGCATAGCTACAACTACACAGACAAAGGCATATTTGCCATTTTCAGGAAAGTTACACTAGCACCAAGACAAAACTTCTGACGCCAAATTGCAAAAGCTACACATTATGTGGATGGACAAATTACCTTAAAAGACAGGTCTCAATTGAGAGGGAAAAGAGAAGATAAATGTGGATGGCGGGTATTGTAGTACTTCTGGAAAGGGTGGTGTAGGAGTGATAGCTAGAGACAGTGAGGGGAGTTGTGTTGCAGCCCTATCTATACACATTCCCTTTGCACAATCTGCTTTGCACTCGAGGCTGAGGCGTTAAAGCCGGCTTACTCATCAACAATAGTCTGAACTCTTAGAGAAGTTGATGACTTGTCTGAGGTTTATGATTAAACTGCATTTAATCTTGTTTTACTTAGACACGTCTAGCGTGAAACAAAACTGTGTGTCCAATAGAATTTTCCACATTGCTCGGGTTTACCTTGTGAGATGAGTTTTGGTTAGATTCTTTCCCGGATATGGTTTAAGATGTTTTTTTAAAAGATCGATTTAATATAGCACAAGGTTGAAATGTCAAAATATGATCGAAAAAAATGAGTGCCATAAACCGTTAATTAAAAAGTCATCCATTAATGAGGTTCAGACGATGTGTCCTGGTGTAACTACTGACAGACTTTCATCTAATAATAATGCTCTTTGGGAGCGTTACTCTCCTATCAAATAAATTTCTAAATAAAGAAAAGAGAGGGAAGATATTGTTGTGCTTTTGAGTTTTGACTGTCGTAAACGACGTCGTTGCAGGGTTTATAGGGTTTTAGCAGTACGCCACTACGATTTGAGCTCTTTTGCTCTCAGAGTCGCAGATCAATCATCTTCTCAAGTCTCAGGTAAGCTCCCTATAACCCCCAATCTCTTATTTGCTCGAAATTCCTATTCAACTTTGATTCGCTCTTTATTTTTGATTTGTAATTTCTATGATGCAGTTATAGAAATGGTTAGAGGCCATGTAAATTTCTTGTTTCGAATTTATGGTTGTAAGAAAAGCTTATCTAGGGTTAGGGTTTTGCTGTCGAATCAGTATCCCACTCTCTCTGACTGCTCTGTATCGCCAATTCTCCCATCTTTACCCATTTGCATTGTCTCAAACCGCTCAATTTCGACGAATTTAGTTGGCCCAGTTCATCTTAGAATACCCACACAGAACCCGGGCATTGCGAAACCATTTTCGACTGACGTAGAAGATGGAGGTGACGATGGGAGTTCTAGTAGAACAGTGGTTGATGATTTTGATGCTGATGTGGGGAAAAGTTCTGAGCTTGACTACTTAAGTGAGGATAAAGCTTGTGCTTCAGCGAATTGGGGAAATGGTGATGGAGATAATAAGGGTTTTATTTGTGATTCGATGGTGGTGGAGTCGGAAGATGATGATAATGATGAGAATGCGTGTTCAGTGAGCTTTCAGCACGTTGCGTCATGCAACGCTGTTGAATTGTATAGGGAGCTTTGTGATAATGAGAAGGTTGTAAAGCACAAGCGGAGTGATTGGGAGACTCTTCAAGAGGTTTTTCGGTATTTTGGAAATTCGGGGTGGGCAACCGATCAGGCTCTTGGAATATACATTGGCAGGTCATTTTTTCCTACCGCGGTGTATAAGTTTCGAGACTTCTTCTTCAAGAAGTGTACTGCTGATGTTGGCAAGTATGTGGTGTCCCTGGGTCTGTCTGATGATGCAGTTAAATTTTTGTTTCCTGTGTTTGTTGAGTTCTGTTTGGAAGAGTTTCCTGAAGAGATCAAGCGCTTTCGTGGTATGGTTGCATCTGCGGATCTCACTAAGCCACATACTTGGTTCCCATTTGCTCGGGCTATGAAGCGTAAGGTGATTTATCACTGTGGTCCAACCAATAGTGGGAAAACTTTCAATGCTTTGCAACGGTTTATGGAAGCAAAGAAGGGTATATACTGCAGTCCTCTGAGATTATTGGCTATGGAAGTCTTTGACAAAGTAAACGCACTTGGGGTGTATTGTAGTCTTCACACGGGACAAGAGAAGAAATTTGTCCCATTCTCAAACCATGCTGCTTGCACAGTGGAAATGGTGTCGACTGACAAAATGTTTGATGTTGCTATTATTGACGAAATTCAGATGATGGCAGACCCATATAGGGGTTTTGCGTGGACACGAGCATTACTTGGGTTAAAGGCTGATGAGATACATCTATGTGGAGATCCAAGCGTTCTGAATATTGTTAGAAAGATCTGTTCAGAGACTGGTGATGAGTTGTATGAGCAGCATTATGGGAGGTTTAAGCCACTAGTGGTTGAAGCAAAAACACTATTGGGAGATCTTAAAAATGTTAGGTCTGGAGATTGTGTGGTTGCTTTTTCAAGAAGAGAGGTATTTGAGGTTAAAATGGCAATTGAAAAACACACCAACCACCGGTGTTGTGTTATTTATGGTGCCTTGCCGCCAGAAACTCGTAGACAGCAGGCAAATTTGTTTAATGAGCAAGATAATGAATATGATGTTCTTGTTTCTACTGATGCGGTGGGAATGGGTCTGAATCTTAATATTAGGAGGGTTGTATTCTATAGTCTTGCAAAATACAATGGTGACAAAGTTCTCCCAGTTCCAGCATCTCAGGTGAAGCAAATTGCTGGAAGAGCTGGTCGGAGAGGAAGTGTCTATCCAGATGGACTTACTACCACATTGAATTTAGATGATCTGGATTACTTGATCGAGTGTCTGAAGCAGCCTTTTGAAGAAGTTAAGAAAGTGGGCTTGTTTCCTTTCTATGAGCAGGTTGAGTTATTTGCAGGGCAACTTCCTAACATTACGTTCTCCCAGCTACTTGAAAAATTTAGTGAAAATTGCCGCCTGGATGGGTCATACTTCTTGTGTCGACATGATCATATAAAGAAGGTTGCAAATATGTTACAGAAGATTCAGACGTTATCTCTGGAGGATCGTTTTAACTTCTGTTTTGCCCCAGTAAATATCAGAGACCCAAAAGCTATGTTCCATCTTCTAAAGTTTGCTCAATCATATAGCCAGAATCTCCCTGTCAATATTGCTATGGGAATTCCAACGGATTCTGCTCGTAGTGATAAGGAACTCTTGGATCTTGAGACTAAGCATCAAGTGTTGTCTATGTATATGTGGCTGTCACACCACTTCAAGGAAGAAACTTTTCCATATGTGAAGAAGGTTGAGGCAATGGCAACAGATATTGCAGAATTGTTGGGTCAGTCCCTGACCAATGCTAATTGGAAGCCAGAATCAAGGCAGGTATCAAAGCCTCAACAGAAAGAAGGTAGTTATGAGAGGCCATTGTCACGCATCAAACAGTATCACAAGTAGGTTCCTGTAGTACTTCTTACTAAACCAGTGCATTTAGTATAGTCCAAGTACTCTCAACTCTGCCATGTGCTCTAGTCAGTCCTTAGTTCTACCTGTCTTTTGTTGTGCTCTAGTCAGTCCTTACACAAGAGTATGCTGTTTTAAATTGTTAGCTGTTGGCGTAATATTACCAATTTCCACCTTAAAAATGTTTTGATCAATTTCTTTCAACATTTTCTCAATATTATCATTCAGTGAAGATAATATAGCTGCCAATGATTCTAGTTGTAACTGATCTTGTTAATGGGTGATTTAAAGTTGAACAGAGAAGGTTTAGAGGTGTTGTTTATAGTGGCCGGAAATAGCCATTGTTTACTACTTTCAGTATTCAAGTACCTGCTTAAATAATCTCCTTGATCAATAATAAAACCAGAAGACAGATACCATATAAAATAAGTGTGATATCTTGAACATTATCTGTGTTAGTTCCATTTTCTGTTTGAATCTATGGCATATGGTACAACTGCTGGCCTTTTTATGCTCCTTTTTATGACTTGCAGGAAAAGGCATGACCAGTCTGTAAATCGTGAGAACTCAGAGAAGGTGTTGTTATGATTCTTTTTTATGACTCGCGGGAAAGGCGTGACCAGACTGTATATTGTGAGCACTTATTCAAGGTGGCTGCTTAGTGGTCATGCCGGTAATTCCACTATCACAGTGCACCAATCCCTTATTCTGTCAACAGTGTGTAGAATTTAATGATTGTTCGTTATGTCTGTCCATCAATATTGATTTAGTTTTTTCGCATACCACACCCAATACGAATTTGCGGTGCACCAATCCCTCTTATTCTATCAAGAGTGTCAGTGTTTGAAGTAGGAAGACCCAAAGCCAATAAACGTCTCGGCTCCAAAGACTCGGTGGAAGCTGCCCCCAGATTAACAGCTATGGTTCTTCATTATTTCTATGGCGGCTTCAAGTGAGGTTTTGAGGTCATTTACATCGTGATTTTTTTTCATCCAATCAATTATATTATGCTAATTATTGTACATTAAATGCCTTGCGGGGTCACTAAGGTTCAAGCTTCAAGCTTTTGCCTATAGTGCAGTCCCATATTGACAACCATTATTGCTTTCAATTTGGATACTTGATTGGATTGGAAATGTAAACTCCAATCCTGTTCTACTTTAGTACTGTTGGCTAAAAAATATTGAAAAAGAGTGGAATCGGCTTTAAAGACTGGATTTCTGTGCAATTATTGATTACTGTAAAATAAAATTGGAAATCAAAATTGCAACAATACTTGAGTTGCTCATTCATATATAAGAACATTGTAGTCAATGTTTAATTGGAGCCATCATGATTGAAAATATGAAACAGCCAGAATCTTCAGTTAATCTTCAGCAAGAACATTGTAGTCAATGTTTTCTGAAACTTGATCTTTTGGATATTTGGAAACAAAATCCATTAGACTTCTTCAGGTCTGAGACCTGAGATGAAAGTTGAAAAATCCTATTCCTTATTTCTATGGGTACTGTTCTCAGTGTTCTGCATGATAGTTTTTGCAATCCAGTGGTTTCCATCTTTAATTGGAAGTCGGAAGTAGATGATGTAGTTTTATGACTTAAGAATTCCTTGCCGTCTGCACTGGCATAGGATTGTAGGAAATGGTGCATATTTTACTAACTCGGCTCTTTTCATGTCCTGGCTACGGTAACCATATTAGCCACAATTCGTTCTGTGGCCTCTGCCTTTGACCTCAGTCCTTGAATGTGGATGTCACCCCTGAGAATCTGGACTCTAAATACCAGCTTTGTGCTGCTACACTTTATATGAGTTCGAACACACACCCATCTCCGACCTTCAGATTGTTTGAATACATTGATAGTCATGGTGTAAGTCATACTCATTTAAGAGTGAAGTCACTAGCAATATGACAAAGTAGCTGTGATGCCTAGGTGTTTTGGAGATGGAGACCCTTCAGTATCCCTTAAAGGAAGTACGTACATGACACTTTTGCTGCATGCAATTGCGCTCGAATACTTTTGCTACATGATTCTGATTCTGCAACAAGTTCACGAGACCAAGAGATGCAAGGGATCACATCCACTTTGTTTTTTAACAGCTCAGAAACCTTTCATTTCCCAAGTGAGATAGCTTTCACAAATCCAGTCACAATGCATGAGCCAGGGCCAGGCTTTAAACAAAGGAAGTTACAGTCGTTCATAAAATGAGCTAGCTGGCCATGAGTCACAAAATTACATTGTTTTTGCTATAATTTACTGCGCATAAAGATTAACACTTGGTCAAAATTGCTCTTACTTTGCAGATCGGAAAGCATGAGCAAAGTGAAAAAAAAAAACTCGTAATTTTCGTAAACAAGAACAATTGTACTTTAATTATGCTCCAAGCAAGCAGATGCATAATGAGATGGTGAGATAAATTGGCTTATAGAGAGGATGAGATAGGCTACTGAGAATTGATATTGGCAGTCATAAATATGCAGCTTGCAAACAAACAAAAATTAAAAAAATCGTACATGTCTGTGCAAGAATAAAATGTAGTTGGGATTTCTCATCACCTGCTTTCGTAGAGGTTTCCCAAGATGGATGGATAATTGCCTTCATTGGATATTGATATTTGACTACCATATTTGAGGAACTGTTATCAGAAAATTGATCGAGGGAGCTCTATACAGTATACAAGGTGATATTGTACATGAATGAATTTGGAATAATACACAGAAAGGGAGATTCATAGAGAGGAAATGTAGTTTGACTCAAAGACCCATCCAGGCGAGCATGCAGGTGCTTAAGGTTCCAAACACAACAGGTCATCCTATAAACCGTAAGAGAGTGAACTGAAGAATGATGAATGATTTCACTGCTTAGTGAGTAGTGACATCTTATAAACAAACTTGCGTTTACAATAGAGAAGATTATCTAGAGAACGACCTGAAGTTAACAGCAATCTCTACACTCCTGCAAACAGTTAAAACAGCCAAAGAGACTCTCAACCTCGAAGCCCATCTCATAGATGATTAACCTCCTCCTCTCCCTTTTTTTGGCTTCCTCACAGATCCTTTCGTTCCTCTTCATCATTCCACCCAAAATTTACCGACACATTATTAGCCTATTGCTGCCTCTAAACGGTTACTATTTCCTAGCTATGGAAAGATTTATGATACATTACAGAAATACATCATATACCTGAAGAGGTCACCATCTCCATAGTACACCCCCTCGTATGAAACTAGTTTACTTAATGTGCTGACACATTTCGTTAAACCCTCTCAAAATGAACTGGTCTGACACTAGAATATCACATCTCTATGAACCCCATCATGATCAACAAAATCAAAATAGGATGCAGTTATGCCACTTCATACCTTCAGGATATAAATTCATACATAAAAATTAAGAGTAGGAGCAAGAAAGAAAAAAAGCAACAATTTTGACATCGTCGAAATTGACAGCATTGGTAGCTGCCAGTCTCAGTAACAAGATTCCATACTCGCACATGCATTCAATTAGGGAGCATTGCCCAAAACTAGACATATCCTTTAATTTAAGCTCACTTCCAGTACGTCTATATACAAAGACAACATCTCTCTCGCTCTCTCTATAACACAAATGTATGGTATCTGGAGGTTCCCGAACAAAAATTCAGCAAGTAACTTGAACCACAAGCGAATGAACTACAAGCACACAATATGCAAGGAGGGGATTGCTAGAGGTTCAACTAGCAGAAAACAAGGGATTGGTTTCACTTTTAGAACCCACTTGAGTCGACTAACGAGGAATAAGATGCATTTTCATCAGTGACTGTTGCATTTCTGTTACCGGTTGGTACTCTGTTACTAGTCTTACGAATCAGATCTGTGTCAAGACCAGCCATATCATACAACTCGAAGCGTTCGAGCTTTGCTGCTTCAGTATCACCTTCCCAACAGGTCTCTGATATAATTTCAAGCGCTTTGTCAATCTTGTTTTCAGCCACAAGACCCCCATTTTGCAAGAGAACAAGGTAAACTTGATCAGCAGAAGCTTTCCGTATCTGGATCAGGGAAAGCAGAAACAACCCTTAAGGAAATAAAACTACAAGCCCTTCAATAGATGGAGCAAAAGAATTATGAAGCAATGATGGATCCTGAAAAGAAAGCAGTGCAACTACGAATGCAACTTTTATACATAAATGCTAAATTTTATGGGAACCCCAAACCTTAGGGTAACGATGACCTAGAAAACGGAGAAGCTGAGAGAAAGCCCGACTATTTATGGAATCTGAAAGTGAAGCTATGTATCCAAGTATTGCAATGCCTGCATATAGCTTGGAGAAGTCCTTCGATCCTTTTAATTCAACTTCCAGAGAATCCAAAGCACCAGCACAGAAAACCACTGTTTGAATCTGTAAAATGAAATAGAAATCCAAACAGATCAGAACAATGTACACCAGGTTTAAAACAGAGGACTGACAGCCATAGATGGAACATAAATCAGTCACATAATAAAAGGTTCAATGTGACAAAGGGCTAACCTCCATAATCAAGAATATCTTTTTGCTGAAAAGAATCTCAATGGTCTGAAAAACAAAGTGAATTCATCAAAAATTAACTTGACTAAATATTGTACTAAAAATATAAGCTCGTGGATTTCTGCCAATCATGGACATGCACAGTGACTAGGTTACACGAAAAACTGAAGAAAACAGAAACTATGGTGGAGCTTATCTAGTGATTGTGCATGGAAAAGTTTGTTAATGTAATCAACTGTGATCATGGACAACTAGCTTATTGTAAGCCAAGCTAAGAAAGGTTATACACAGTTGTGGCATTCTCTCCCAAGCCAGCTAATGTTTCAGGGAGAACACCTATCAAAGTCATTATCCATAGGTAAACATTAAACAGCAAGTCAAATCACAAACTTGCAATTTCACCGGAATGAATAAATAGAAGTGAACAAAAGGGCCTTCATACAAAGACAAGAACTCATAATTTTTAGCAATAGGTTTTATATGTGACTACCTTCAGTGCAGGTACAATGATTCTGTCACATTTCCTATAGTGTTGGAGAACCCAAAGCATATCAGTAGACAGCATATACTCTCTAGACTTTTTATTCTGGTCTTCATTTTCTACCACTTGAAGATACTCTAACAATGCTGTGAGTGATGACTTTCTCAATGAATCTTGCAACCCACCAACAGAGATAACTAACCCCGATAGCACAGATTTGCTATAGCAGCCAAATTGCAGCAATTGCACAAAACGAGGATATGAAACAGTTGGTACCTACAAGCAAGTACATGATGCACTCTCCGTCAAAGAACTCCAATAACATGTCAACAATACTACAAAAGTTGTATGTATTACTTACCGCCCACTTCAGATCAGCTTCATTAGGAACAATTTCTTCCAGCTTTTTCCTGTGCAGTATATGTTGGATATAAGCTACATCATTGTACAAAATCCTCTGTAGCACCTTTGCAGCTGCTTCTCTCAGCTTATCCATCTTCTCTACAGCTTGCTTACATATTCCCCCAACTATACTAGTAGCAAGATTTTCATCAAACAACAAATGTAACTGGTTGGGCTCCAGCTCAAGTGAAGAATCGATTCGACCAGATCTTCCACCAATGGAATCTCTCTTGCACAGGATATATGTACATCTCTCAAGGCCATCCATAGCAGCCTCGCGTACCCAAGAACCCACATCACCTCTGTTATCCACAGAATAGTCATCGAGAGCTTTCAATAAAGCTGTCATTATTCTATCCTTGATGAGCAGGAACAAAGACATGTCATCCTCCATCGATTGGACACCAGAATGCTCCTTTTCCTGAGTTAATGCTTCACAAACTGAAACAAGCCCTTTGACTGCATTTACTCGTGCTTCCGCGTCTCTGTCATCAGGGTTGTCCTGCAAATGGTAATTCTCAAATTAGAAGATCATTATAGATATTCTTCACTGAAAAAGATTAATCACAAAGAGTTGCACCTCAATTGCACAAGCATTACAAAGTTTCAGAAGCACATCCTTCCACCTATTAGAAAGAAGTTTGCAGGGCAAAACACCTATTGCCAATGCTGATCCTCTTCTTACAGCCACATTAGGATCAGTCAAGAGTTCCAGGTACTTAGATGTTACACTAGTACCTCGAACATCTGCAGCAATTAGATATGCTTGCACAAAGTGCCTCAGAGCTTTAACTGCCGCATCCTGCATGATGGAAAACTTAATTACAAATTCAGATATCACAAAGAAATAAAGAAGCAGCTCCGTTGGAATCCTAACATAAGAGATATCCACCTGAATCTGAGAATTAGGATGTCTCAAGTTCTCATTGACAGTATCAAGCAAACTAAGCTTTATCTTTTCTGGTAATGATACAGAAGATACAGATATGCATTCTATGAAGCGGGATACAGCTGACCGCATAATTTCTCCACCTTTTCCACGATAAAGCCGTGCTTTTTCAATACCAGGTACAACACCAGCAACACGTTTTTGTTTATCTGTAACCAACAAGATTAACTAACTTACGATAATTTATACAATTATAATATCATATCAAATCACTCCCACCAGCAAAACACTGGCACAATCAAGAATAATTATAAAGATAAGAAAACAACGAGAATTGAAAACCCAGATGATAAAGGCGATATTGGTATGAAACACTTTCCAGTGTCCCAAACTTGGTTAATTTAGCTCCTAGACATTTTATTTCATCTCCCAATCTTTTTCCTGAAGTAACCATGGCTTCAAGTAATTAACCAATGATGATCCTCTTCTTCCAGCCACATTTAGATCACTTTATTAAAAAAAAATCTAACAAAATAGAAAAAAAAATGCACAATCTCTACAAGGCTTCTCTCATTATCCCTCGGTACCTTCTGGTCCCCTTTTCGAATCATTCCACAACAGGCCGTCAAGAATAGCTCTTTCATTTAGGCAAATTAGTGTAGTTCGTACACTGTCCTGTTCCCAATTTAGACGGGAGTATTATCAGTCCTCTATTAACACTTGCACACTTTTCAATGTTCATTGCTATTCTAATTTAGTATTCTGTTGAACTTATTTATAAAATTAACCCTTGCAACTTTTCCAGAATATGTTATTCCCATCTAGAGGAGGTGTGGGATAAGAACATTAGCAACATAGAGAAAAAAAAGCATAAAAGGTTGGAGTGCATTTGTTGAAAAGGGGGTGTCAAAATCGCTTCACCTCTTCAAATGTGTCTGGCACTTTCTACTACCCAGCTATGCAATAATCAATGATTGGAAACCTCTGGGGAATGGAGGAGCGTATAAACACTAATATTCTACAGCAGCCCAAAACTTCAAAATTCCCCCTACTCATTGTGAGCCTTTGCTTATATATCTAAGAGTTAAAATACTAACCAGTGGAGAGAGCATAACCACATTGATGTAGTGCTAAAACCAGTTCTCCAGTTGCCAGTGTCGCTCCATGCCGCATGCACAGATCAGAAGAGAGAGTACAAGGAATTACTTTCTCCAAAGCATAGTTCGCAAAATATTCAGGATCATATTTAACAAGAGAAGAAAGAGCCATGGCAGCAAGTTCTCTTAAGCCTTTTTCCTGATGACATCAACATGCAGCAATTACTTGTCTAAATTTGGCAGCATTTTGAATTTAGCGACACTATAGTAACTATATTGATCGCGAATAAGGAAATACATTAGACTGGCAAAACTTTAAAATAAAAAATATTAAAAGTAACAATAACAACAACAACAACACAATAGAGATCTTTGCTCTGCTACTCAATGTAAATCATGTATATAGACAAACTTTGCCATTTCCATCCTTTTGGAAATTTTTTTTTTCTTATAGTGGCGGGGGTCTTTAGACCTGCAGCACAACTACCACTATCTAGCAGTCCTTGGAATTAATATTATTGCCAGATTCACAGAAGGGTTAGAAGTTCAGATCAATTTTTCTTTTGAATGAATAAAATTTTCAACTTCCACAACAAAAACATCAAAACTTAACTAGCGTGAACTATTTGAGTTCTGAAGTACCAGTTGACCCAGTCTACTAGTAGCAATCTAAAATAACAAGAGAAAGATAATGTTTGAGATCCAATGTGCTATTAACTTAACAGTTCTGTAATGGCTGAAAGGGCCACAGACTCATAATGGACAGATGAAACTAAGAATTTTATAGGCTCATATCTTATTCACCCTAAGCTTGTTCCTTACAAATCAAGTACTAGAAGGGTCACAAACAAGGCAACAAGTTGTATGGTAATATATTAAATACTTTCTAGTGAAAATGGCAGTTAAGAGTTCGGAGGGAAAAAGATGACTTCAGTAAAACAAATGATATATCATATACAGTTAGTTAAAGGGACGTCAAAGGAACTGAAGTAAGAGCATACCCAGTGACAAATTTTGTTATACAGCAGCTCATCCACAAAGGGATAAAGATATCCCTCATATTGAGCAATAGAGACAGCAACATGAACATAAGAGTTTGCTCGTGAAGAGAGTGAAAAATAGTCTGCAGTGTTCACTATGTCAATTCCGTGAGGGTAACTACCCTGTCTCCCAACATTTTCCTGAAAAGCTGCTGCTGCTGCTCTTCTACAATTAACCTAAGCATCAAAATAAATAAATAAATATCAAATGAAAAACCTAAAGCAGAGGTGGTAGGAAATAATGGTTAGAATTATATTAATCGTAAAGTATAGTACCTCACGGTCATAGCAGGCCACTGTTAGAAGGTGTGGTGCAAGCTGATCCAATATGTTTCTCATATCCGTATGATAGTATGCACGGCCAAAAGCCCAACAAACATAAGCTGCAGCGTCTCGCACATGAGATCCAACACTGTGTGGACCTCTTCGAATATCGTAATGTAGAGCCTATTCATAAGTGATCATTAGTTCGTACTGGAACAACCTATATGCTGCAGATTTATAATTTGATAACAAATGGTAGAAACAACCTTCACAACAACAGGTACAACTTTAGGAAGGCTGACAGGTAAGAGCAATCCTCTACGTGCCAATTCCGCCAATGCTAAGCAACCTCCATGCCATGACCCATCACCCTGGAAAAAAGATAATTTTCATATCAAAAATATACAATTAAAACAAATGAAAGGACATGAAAATGAAATGTGTTGGGCCCTAAAGGTCATCATAGCCCGTGTGAACATACTTTTACGAGTAATGCATGTAAATATGACTATAAGAGGTCTACCATGGACATCTTACCCAGTTCAATAGTAAAAGTGCAGAACAATAAACTAAGGAAAGCAACCACATGATACCTCGCCTGGCGAGAACAGCTCCAAAACAGATGATAGGACCTCCTCTGAAAGAGCAGCTGTAAGACGTGAAGCAGTGCGACCAATACCTTTCGCAGCAGACCAACGTACAACAGTATCCTGCATGAACATGCTATCAGTGACAAGTAAATATCATACAACATATATGATAGATATCTTTAACAATAGGAAACTAAAATACAGATGAAATATTAACAACTTAACGCTCTCGTACGACTCAGATCCATGCACATGGTAATTCTCCTTTGTGCTTTGACAGAAGGCCAAAACTTAGCTTAATAAGAGACTTATCAGAAATCATACAAAAAACAGTGGTCTCTCTTGGATGGGACCATGAGTATTTCATTTCTTGAGAACATCCAACTATATTATGCACTGTACCTCCAAAATAAACTAAATAATGATTCCTCAGTTTCTATATGAAAAGTTCTTTAAAAAATGAGCAATCAGACCTCGTACTTAGTTCCCTCTATGTACATCTACAACAAATTAACTTGTTATGTACTGTAACTACTAAGAATCAGCTTAAACTTACATGGAAAACCATTTTAAAACTGCATCCAGATGACCATTGTTTTTTAATTGCAAAACAACTGTTGGTTAAAAGAGGTATATGGTTCCTTTTTAATATTGAAAGCATATCCAAATGGAAAGTACCATAGTAGAAAAAAAAAATATGGTTTCCATCAATGAAATTATAGTGAATAATAAAGCAACTGATCTCTATGTAGACCAACTAAACTGAGAGAACCCAGCAATTAATTTAATGTCACCAAGCTTTTACAGAACATCACTCTTTGAGACATACCGTATCTCTCAATCCAGTGAGTAACATCTCAATAATCTCTTCTACAATTTCTGGGACATCCATTTCTTCATCTTCCACGCAGCTCGAACTTGGTTCTGAGTTTAAATCCTTGGCATTTATAACATCATTGCATTCAATATCTTTCCCTGATGCAGACAAAGACATGTTCTCCCCCAGCGAGTTTGTTTTTCCCTGCATCAAGGAATATGGTCAAAAGCAAGAAAGCCATCAGAGAAAAGACACATTAATCAGAACATATCTGGGCTTTCCAAAGATCATATTCCTGAATCTTAATCAATGTAGGGGAACGAAAAGTAAAACATTGTTTATTTCTCAAAAAATAACGAATTTCTTTATGTGCAGATCCATTAGAAATATGCGTACTTCTAGCTGCAGAATGACAACAATTAATTGAACTCTTAAGAACTACAAAAATTTTACTTATGAGCAGTGAGCACCACCACATTCTAAAAGAGCAACAAACAAAATTGAAAGAAAAATACCAGAGGATACAACATGACTGGAATCCCAGTGGAGGTACTTGACAAACAAAATGCATATTTATAAATTACAAGTTGAGATGGATATAAGTGGCTTAAAAGTTGGTACGTGGAAACTTCTGAAAATCAAATCAAAAGTTTGTAATTGAAAAGATAATACAGCATTTCTTACCACATAGCGCCAGGAAGGTGAACGATGAGGGAGACAAGTAAGCCCTATCCTCTGAGTTAATTTCATCAAATACTTGCGAAGCAATGGACTCTGAGCTGCATAGCTAGACTTGATCAACAATGAAATGTCATTCCAGACAACCGGAATCACATCGAGCAAGAGTTTCCGCCCACCAGCCTGTCTACGAAAGATACATGAGAAATTGAAATTAACCAAGGTAGTCTGAATGGAAGCCATATTAGTAAATGAGAACTCTATTATAAGTAAAATAGTAGCATCATAAACATCTTTCATAACTTAATAATGTAAAGTTAAACTTGTATGCTGAAACGTGTGAACTAATTTATCCGAAGTCAAAGGGAGCTTCAAGCCTCATGGTTATCATTGAATATGTCTAATCATATCCAGTGATCTCAACTACAAAACTGTAGATCTGAGCTAGGCATATAATATAGCAGAGGATAAATATTAATTGCAAATCAAGACGTGACAAACAGATACATAAAATTGTAGATGATTTTTTGTTATATTGAGCATAAGCCTGAACTCTAATAAATTCATTGCCAAGGAGATTCCCTATATAGTTCTAAGCCTGATTAATGAAGAGAAATAATGGTTGGTGTGGCACAATAGTTTTTGTTGGCTCTTAAGAAATCATCTTTTTTTGAAATGCGGGAACTACAAAGTAATATAAAATATAATAAAAGAGTAAAAATTAAATACGAAGATAAAAAAGCAGACCTTGAATATAGCAGCCAGGGATTCTAAAGCTCCAAGTAAGCGGAAGTGGTTCATGACATCATCTGTGAGAGAATATAGGACTTCATGTGTCCATTCAACGAAGCTGAAACCGAATATATTTCATAGGTAGGTAAGTACAGCATTCAGCATTCAGCTGAAAGATTGATGAATAATTTTAAAATAATTTGGCAGTTTATTATGCATGATAATAGATACCTGGAGAAGGCCCTTGGCATGTCCGGACGTGTTAGAAGCTTTGATAGCAGCAAAGCAGCTATAGTGCGCATAGGACCAGCATTTGAAAGGTAATCCTTAGATATCCCTGTGATTCTCAATACCAGTGGAGCTGGCTCAAGTTTACCAACATCACTATTATTTGCAATGCTAGTATCAACAGTGGAGATATCAAAAGGGACCAACACAAGTATAGAGAGCCACAAAAGTATCACACATTTGGCCTCCATTTCTCCAGTACTTTCCTGCCGCAACGACGACACTGAAGTAGTGTGGTGGCACTTCTCCAGGAGAGACACAGCAAGTTCCAAGTCCGAAACTTGATGGGGGAAGAACCTGACGACGGCCTTGTACCCACAAACGGTGACCAGAGAGTAAATAATGATGCATATAGGCTTAATCACTTGAAGAATCTCATCCGAAGCCACTCCTAGTTTAACTGTTTTAGAGCGGACGATAAACATGAGTGGGGTAACAATGCTCTCCAGGTAAGGCTCCACCAATTGACCCTGTTCTTGATACTTGTCCATCTGCATAGAAAATTGTATACTTAGTTGTTGGCAAAGCAAATGCAAATGAGCCAACCTCAAAACCCTACTCCTAAACACCAAAACATCCTAAACTCACAGAAATTGGATCTACCCCAAAAACCCATAAGGTAAAGCAATACATTTCACACTATCACAAAATGGGTAACCTAAAAGGAGCAAACTTTAACAGCAGACTTGATTGTAAATGCAGAACAAATGATGATTCTTTCACCAAACTCAAAAAAGTAAAAAACTTGGAGAGAAAATTGAAATGGGTAAGTGGGGAAATCAACTTACGATGGATCGGATCTTGTGGGGAGCGGAGGGATCGGAGACGCGGCTGTGCGAAACGATGTCGTCTAGGAAGGACTTGACGAGTTTCCATTCTTGAAGGAAGTACTTTTGCAGCACTGCCTCCTTTGCGCCGTACTCGTCTTCTTCTTCTTCTTCTACTCCAACTGCCTTCATCTCCTCCTTTGGGGCTAAGGCTGCCATTTTCTCTCTTCCCGCCCTTCACAGGTTTTTTTTTCTTTCTCTTCTAAGCTACTCACATCACTCTGTTTCTGCGTTTATATCAAATTCGGGTCGGTTCGGGTCGGGTCGGGTCATTCTCGGTGATATTTTAGACCCGACCCTATCAGAAATTGAAGAGGGATGAGGAGATTTCTATCACGGAAGAGAAAGCTCCAAGGGAAAAATGAATTTGCTGACCTATCTTGTGATTCTTGTCACTGTGCTCGGTCTGCAGCATATTAATCTAGTAATCGAGTTACCAGCAAAACTTCCCACTTTATTCTCTATGTCCTGTACTTGGATATCATTTCATAAGGAACAGAAGAAAGGAATCAGTCACTGAGTTTGTTATAGATGAACTTGTGCATAGGTTTCCGTTAATCTTTTCAAAGATTATTTTGAAGCCATCTCAAAGAATGGAGTTGCTTCTTCAAAGAGCAAACCTTTCAGATGAAAGTTGATGGTTAATCCCTCAAAAATGTAACTAGAGTAAAAGTCGATTCTCACATCTATATAAACCCGACATACAATTGATCAAGATCCAACAGAATCAGTTGATCAAGACCCAACAGAATCAATACAGGATGCAATCATACCAATTTATAAGGTCGGGATACAAAGAGAAAGCAAGGATTATGACATGAATAAGATTGACAGCAAATGGCTGCTTCAGAACAACAAGATTCCACACACTCACACATGCATATATCAATAATTTACTTAAGTCAAGTAGCACATAGAAAGTTTGTAATATGGACATGTACAGATTGAAGCATGCAAATGAAAAGGGTGACTATTTTAGAGCCTGCAAATGACAAATAGAGTTTCCTGACTTTCCTCAACTTGTTCAAATGAGAATGTGGTTGATGAAAAGCCAACTGCCATTTGGTAGTCACAAACAATGACACTCACTTGAAGTGAAAGATGAATTTGAGGGTCCATATATTTCTCGGTTTATAAAACATGATAACTGTAAATCAAAACATAGGTTGCAATATCCTTAATCTTCTCCCAAAAAAAATCTTCTCATTGATGTAGTGGCAGTATGTATAGGTATGTCAAAAATTCCTTATCAAAGGCTCAACCACAACACCAATCAACATACCTATAAAACAGATCAGTAAAAACTAGAAATAAAGGTTCTTGGCGCCCAAAATGAGCTCAAGGTGGTTTTCCCCAGTCCCTGCAAACAGATATTGCCAATTCTGTTGAGCGCAGCGCATCTCACATCTCTGAGATTATCCAAAAAAAAAAATCTCACTTCTCTGAGATTGCCAAAGATCTCAATCTCAATCCCATCCACTGAGATTTTTATGGAAAATACAAGGCCAAGGTCATTGCTTCATCTCCTGCACTGATTTAACAATTCCATGGAAGGGGCCAGTAAGGTTTCATATTTTAACAATTATATCGTCTAAGACATGAATTATGTGATTGATACATCTCTGGGTGTAGGAACACGTAGAGTGTATAAAAAATTTCCACCTTCCCAACTCAGATGTTATGGGCATACAAGCAAAACAACAAACATTGAAGAACTTTGAAATTGAAAATTACCGAGAATATCAAATTGACATTGCTACAAATGACTTTCTCCATACATGTATAACCAAAGGGCAACCTCAGAAAAACATGCAATCAAAACTAAAACTTGACTATCAACAAGAAGCGAAAACAGAGATGAAAGATTCAGCAATCCTAACAGAAATTTCACATCAACATACACTCATTTTAAACAAATCAAAGAGAGATCCCGAAAGAACCTGGACTCCTGGAGATAATGTTAAAACTTGGTAACTGATGAATAAACCAGAGCAAGTTCACAAATTTGACAAGGTCAAACACTAAGCACCTACAAAAAACAAACTGAGGCCTATTTCTAATTCTTCTTTTCAGCTTCCTTTTTCTTCTTAGCTGTTGCCTGAGAATACAAGAAAGTCCCAAATATCGCCACAGCAGAACCAAGTGCATTAAGAGGTCTAACTGGATTTCTGAAAACCAACACAGTTGACACAATCACCACCACCCTCTTCATTGTATTCCCAACAGAGAATGTCAAAGGGCTAATCTCATCAAGAGCCTGATAACTCGACTGGTTATACAGATGGTAAAACACTCCAGACAACAACACCCATAAGTAAAATGTGGATGGTTTCCCAACGGATGCAATAGCTCTATGATACCCTTGAACCCATTGCGGCCCTTCAACGAAAACCGCCACAGGAAACAGATAAAAGAGCGAAATTATACTGATCCAACCATACAAATTCAACCCATCCACTTCCTTAAAGCTCTGCAAGCTCCGTTTCGAGTAAATGTTCCTCAACACAAACCCCACATTGCTAATCAAAGCGCCCCACAGGCCTTGCAAATTGAATGACACCTCAGTAACAGCAGCTAAAGAACAACCCATAACAATAGGGAGAATCGAAAGCCAGACCTGCACAGGGTAAGTATCCCCTAGGAAAGACGAAAAAACCACGGAGAAGACAGGCTCCGAGGACTTGATGACATGGGTGAAGGACACTGCCACCTTAGAGAATGAGACGCAGGCCGAAATGTGGCCTATGGTGTGGAACAATGCAGGGCCAAGGAGAGCAACAATGAAGGGTTTCGAGATTTTTGGGCACGGCTGGAGCTTGAGGGACCAGAGAATCAACATCCAGACAGACCCGGCAAAGAGCTGAAACGAAGCCAGAAGCCATGGGAATGGGAAAACATTGAGTGCCTTCTTGTTGAAGATGTTGAAGACAATGTTCTGGAAGTACCAGAGCCCGAAAATGAGGGCAAGCTGGCGAGTTGTGGCCTTAGGCTTTGGAACTGTGAGGTTAGGTTCTGATGCATCAGAGGAAGCAGCTTTGGCTTTGGGGGTTTGGGATCTGGGTTTGGAGGAGAACAAAGATGGGAGCTTTGGGTTCAAACAGTGGATCTGAGAAGTGGGTTTTGAAGAGAAGCCAAATGGGTATCGGGGGACATGGATTCTGGTGAAGGTTGAAGGTTTGGTGGGGATGTGGAGAAGAGCAGATGATGAGGTGTGGAGTCTTGTGTTGTTGGAAAAGTGATGGGTGGATTTGGAGAAAGGGACAGTGGTGTTGAGATTCAGGGTGAGCATATTTGTACTTGTAGAGATACTAGTCAGAGAGAGAGAGATTCTGCCAGTAGAAAGGCAGAAGCTTTAATGGAGGTGGAGGACGAGGTTCAACGCTGGTTTAAATAGTCCTTTTGTGTGGCTGATGGGATATTTTCTGGTCTTGTGTAGCCTTAAATTTCTAACCATTATGAGAGCTCTTTTTAAGTTCTTTAAAAAAATAATAAATTATATAGTAAAATGA
Source organism: Fragaria x ananassa (assembly GCA_034370585.1). NCBI lineage: Eukaryota > Viridiplantae > Streptophyta > Magnoliopsida > Rosales > Rosaceae > Fragaria > Fragaria x ananassa. The sequence continues at coordinate 7,578,689 of CP139750.1, read as the reverse complement.
CTAAATTTAAAAACATAAGAAAAACCACTTCTTATGTTTCTTATTCAAATCAGAGGACATGGGCATGAGTCCATGATCCAATAATACAGAGCCTGATCCAAATTTGCGCTAATAAATGACCAAAATGTCCAACTTCGTACCAAACTAACATTTTTTCCATGCCACCTATCCTTCTCTCTCTCTTCACCCTCACAGGTCTTCTTTCTCTCGCCCACCATCACAAATCCTCTCTCTCTCTGGATCCAGAGAAGACCTCAACTCACCCTACATGCAGCGTTTGTCGGCCTCCTTCATTCTGGTCTAGTCGTCGTTCGAAGCATCGGAGCTCCTCCTATGGATTGAGTTCGACGACGATGGTGGAGATTGACGACGATGGTGGAGATCGACGCCATGGCTTTTGAATAGCCGGATGATTCTCAGATCTATCTCTCATTCTTTGTCCTCGCCGGCCACTGTTGCCTTGTGAGATCCGTCGTCATCGGCAAGCTCTGGGTTTCACCAACCTCGTCCTCCTAGATCCTCAATCTCACTCGCCAAACGACGTCGAATCAATCACAACATCATCGATGCCTCGTCGGTCATGATTTGATTGAGGCCTCGAAGGTAATTTCGGTGGATTGTTGGGGATTGAATCAGTTTTGTGCCTTTGTAATTAGGGGAATTTAAGTAGTTTGATTTCAGGTTGTTGAATTGAGGTAGTGATTGAAAATGGAGGTTGTGAGGGAGCGTCTTAGGAACAAGAAGATCAGGCTATGTGGATTGATGGAGGTTTATGTTGAAGTTGCAGGTTTTTTTCTTTTCAACAGTAGCAACTTCGACAGTAGCAGCGCGCCGATCACAGTATCAGCGCGCTAGCATCATAGTCGGCAGTAGCAGTGCGTAGGCATCATAGTCGGCAATAGCAGCACGCTAGCAATCAGAGAATTGCGGGAAAAAATTGCAATAGATCCAACTATTGCACCGACAGTAGCACCACATCGGCAGCAGCACATTTCAATCGACAGTGGCACTAAAATATACAGTAAAGGGTATTCTGGTAAATTTGTAGTGACAGATGGCATGTGGACATTAATTTGTCCTAATTTGTTAATTTGTGTCCTTAAATGTGTAAGATAATGCTTAAATAATGTTTTTGTAAACTGAAATTTGGTTAATAACTTTAATGTAATTTACTATTAAAAAAAGAAGAGAAAAAAAAAGTGGGAACTATTAAATTCGATTTTAAAGACAAAACAAAAACTCTAGTAGCCGGCTCATCTCTTTCACTAGTTATGCCCTCGTCCGGTGGTGCCTAGACACGGCGATGGGTCTCAAGTTTGTTGTCGTCAAAAGTTTTGCTACCGGACGGGAATGGAATTTTATCATTTGAGGTTTTATTGAGTACTATCACTTAATGGGTTGGTTTAAGGGAGATTTTTTGTTTTTGGTTTTTGTCAGTTGATTTTGGCTGGGATGTGTTCGGCGGTGGGTGTGCTATGCAGATGCGGCATTGATCCCTGAGGAAAGGTTTCAGACGACAAGGCCAGCGGTCTAGATCGGTAGTGATTCTTGTTGTAGGGGCTAGATTGGGATTTGCTTTGGTACGAGGTATAATGACTTTTGGAGGCGATCTGGTTCGATGGCGAGACCGAGGAGAGTACGACGGTGTGCAGGTAGAATGGTGGACTGGACCGGATTGGTTGTTGCCTCATTGGGCCTCTATCTTCTGGGTTTAGGTTTCTTGGCCCTAGTCCATTAACTATTTTAGTCTTATTTTGTGGTTCATCCTTTAGAGCAGATGCAGCATGGGAGTGATTGGTGAGTTGGATGATGGGTAGGATCAACATATGCAATGCATTGGTGCAAAATTGATCTAGGTTAGTCATGGGACCCATGTGGGACCCAGCTAACCGAACTAATAGGGGGAGTAATCCTTGCTCCACGGATTGATCAGGGTTAAGGGGAAGTGCGGGCCCACAACCAATTAGCTTGTCAATTATTGCACACCCATGCGCACTCCCATCAAGGAAAGAAAAAAAACAGTCACTCCAGGTTTTAATGTGGGCCGTTAGATCTTGATATTTTTATCATATAATATATTTTGGTAAAACGTGGATAGTAATTAGTTCTCGAGATTGGTCTCGTTGTTGTATTGTCGAACCAAAGACTAAGGACTAGTTTGGATAAATTGTGCATTAATCCGGGTTGAGGATTAGTCCAACCCACCTAAAATGGGTGCATTTGCTCTTAGGATACTAAGGTCCTAGAGGGATCTATGAGTGAATACGATTAAAGGGTAATCTATCCTATGTGTTAGGTGAAGTTTGTCTCACAACTATTTGTCTATACGTAGATGATAGCGGTAGAGTATGTAATAGTTACTTCAGACATTTGCTTTACCCAAATTTGTGAAAGTCGTAACTGACTATTTAAAAAAAAAAAGAGGAGCATTTCTATTCACATTTTTGTTTTTAATTTTGTTTAATTAAATGGAAAAGAAGAAAAGTTTCCCAAAAATTACCAATTTGGTACCCTAGATATAATACCCCAGATTTTCATATCATTTTTCTTGTATTATTCCCATAATTAACGAATGATTATTTATGAAAATTCTTATTTGGTTGTGTGAAGTTGAAGTTTCGGTAGTAAATTTTAAGGTGTTTTGACTTTTAAAAGGCTAAAAGTTGACTTTCTTTTCTATAAGTTATTTGTGAAAACTTCCTTCATGAAAGTTGTAGAGTCTGGCAATACGAGTTCGTAGACACGCATCACGTGTACAACAAATGTCGTATGAGAAAGTTATGGTCAGAGGAAGTTAGTTTCCGGTTTTGGAAACTGTATAAGTAGAAAAATTTGTGGGAGTTTTTTTTTTGGGAAACCTAAGTCAGCTCTCTCTCTCTCTCTCTCTCTCTCTCTCTCTCTCCCTCACTTTCCTGATGTCAGATTTTCTCCAGCTAAGAACTTGGCCGTCCGGCCACCATTCGAGGCGCCACTGGTTCTGTTCGGCTCGCACGGTTCTCCTTTCCACTCCTGGGGCAGCGTCACTCGCCGTCACACCGCCTAAACGCCGCCACGAAGCGGCGGAGATGCTGCGGTATCGCCGGAAAATCGGCGATTTCGACGGCGTTTTCGGTGAGAGTTAGGTGAGTCTTACTCCTCTCATTCCTCTAGAGATATTTATGTCTCTTTGGTGACCTAAAAATCAAGTTTGGGCACCGGATTTGCATGTTTAATTTTTGATTTCGGGTTAGTGTTTCGGGGCATTTTTCGGCCGATTTCAGCCGAAGTGGTTGAACCTCCAGGTATTAAAGTTGTTCACCATGCTTTAATCTACAAGTTTCATGTTGTGAGTTTCTCCTAATTCGGAAGTTTTGTGATATAATTGGATGTTAGAAGTGTTTTGTTATTTTTGAGTTACTCAAACGGGCTTTTTCGCTTACTAGGTTTGTTGTTTACAACCCGGTGCATCAATTCTTGGTGTAGGGGTTAGACCTGCAGGTGAGGATCAGCAGGGTTGAGGCGGAGGCTTAGTGGCAGGGTTTTTGTTGGGTTTTGCCGTACACTGTCTTTTTATATATATTTGGGGTAGACAGTTTTAGACTCATGTGAGTGTTTTCATTTTCTTGACTTTCAATTTTATGTAAACAAGAAAAATGTAATATTTAACTCAGTGTTGAGTTGTGTGACGTTTACACTTCCGCTTTGAGTTTACTTTCCATGAAGTTTGTTTGAAACAGGTTTTTGGATTATAATATTTTAAGTTATATAATGCAAAATTTTTGAAAATTATCCTTCGAAAATTGGGGTGTGACAGTTAGTTTGCTCATCCCTCTTTGTGTTTTTTGTTTGCAAGTCTGTTAGTTTCCTTTTCAGAAGTGTTTAGGTTGTGTGTAGCTCAGAGTAGGATTTTCTTTTTGGTTGACTTGTTTAAAAGAAAGGGTTTTCTCTTGTAAAACCGATTTGGGTTTTATTTGTAAATTACTTCTGATGTGAGCATTATCTCTATTTTTTATATTTATAGCTACCTTACTTGCTCATATTTTTGTATTTGGGATTTCATTTTCGACTTGTAATAATGCTATTGTCCATTTCGGGACCGGGTCGTTTCAAAGACTAAAATAGTTAATGGACGAGGGCTAAGAAACCCACACCCAGAAGATAGTGGCCTAAAGACAGTCCTAAGCAGACCAATAGCACAAGGCCCATGAAGTAAATCTGGACCAAGTCCCCCCACCAACCTTCTCCTCCATTGTACGATCTCCCTAACCAGCTCCGACGATTCTTAACATCACCACCACAACCCAAAACGAGCCGCAACGCTGCAAGTCCAGGCCACCACGGAGATCACCCTTGCTAAAATTAGGTTTTTCCATCACGCAAGAATCTGCATCCACAAGTGATTACCAGTCTGAAATGAAGCACCCACCATCTTCCTCTAACCCAGTCAAATCTGATTTAAACCTTGTGCATAGAATCAAACCGGTCGAAGTCCACGGATAATTTATTCTAGACCAAATATGATCTAAACCTTGCTTCGATACGCCCGTCCGACAGCAAACGAAGAGCAAGGCTGGAGGCCTTCTTTCGTTGCCGCCGGACGACACACGAATGGACGAGGTGATGAGCCGCCACCTCCTTAGGGTTTTGAGAGAGAGGTGTGTCAAATGATCATTATTTCATTAAGCAATAGTTCTTATAATTAAGTTGTCCGTGATAAGCCTTTTGCAAGAAAATTAAAGTTGTCACATACGTGTTGAACGAAAACTGTTAGAAGTTGTTGCGTAAATGATTTTTAGCGAGGAATTTCAAGTTGTTACATATACATTAAGCGACAAAGCGTTAAGATCTTAACCTAATTGACCATTCACGAGAAAATTAAAGTTTTCACATAAACATTAACCAACAACTCGTGGAAGTCGTCACCTAATTGAGGAAATTCAATTTGTCACATAATTATCAAGTGACAGCGGGTAGAAGTTGCACTTTTTTTGTTGTTTTTGAGAAACTGTAGAAGTTGCACTTAATTTGTCTTTTGCAGCCTAGTACCGTTTGATCTAGTAGCATAAGTCTCTATTTGTAAGTGAGTGGTCGTGAGTTCGACTCACAATATTGTAGCACATTATTTGTTCATTTGATAAAAAAAAAATTTGTATTTTTCAAGAAAATTAAAGTTGTCACATACTTAAACCGACAACTCATAAATTTCGTTGTCTAATTACGTTTTAGTGAGCAAGTTCAGATTTTCTCATAAACATGAAGTAACAACCCGTTAAACTTCTTGCCCAATTAATTTACTGTGAGAAGTTAAGATTGTCTAATTAAAACATTAGGTGACAACTCGCAGAATTTGTCGCTAAATCAGTATCCAACAACTAAAATCTAGTTGTCACATAAAACATTATGCGACTATCTGAGGATGTTGTCGCCAAATTAATCTTTTTCGAGGAAGTTTAAGTTGTCATAAAAATGTTAACAGATACTTCAAAAAATAAAAAATGTTAACAGAAAATTAGTAAAAGTTATCGCATAATTGATGAGGAATTGGATGTCGTAGAATGTCGTATAAGCAACAACTGCTAATTTGATGTAAAGACCTACTTTCTACGACAAGCTTGTTGCCACCGTTGATATTATCCTCAACAGATGAAATTTCTTGCATTTGTCAAGATTTTGCGACGAATTTCGGATTGTCACAATGAACTACTCGCCTTTTAATATTTTTCCTGTTGTAGTGATATACTGATATATATTCCATGAAAGAAATAATGTCGTTCACGTGAGAGGTTTTAATAAGCAATCAATGTTTCGACGAATATATACAAAAGGGCGAGACATAGAGAATATGAACTCGTTAAGAGCATTTCCAACAGCTTCTCTAAAAATTTTCTAAAATGAAGAAGTAAAAGCTAAAATCTCCAAAAAATTTATGCTCAAAATCCAACAGCTTCTCCATTTTTGAGATTTCGGCGTTTAATATTGTTTTGGCCATGATCCTCAGCTGGGGGTTGAGAGGTACTTAACGGTACCAAAAGTAAACTAGTGGTTGTGCGGATGCGGGCGTGCCACCTCGCGGACGAAGAAAAGGGGGTGTGTCGGGTCTTGACTTCTTTATCAAGCGGAGGGATTCCGGTGCCACCTCACGGATGAGGAATTACAACCACAGGGCGATTCGATACTCACGGTGTCACAAGCAAAGCAACCAATAAGGATCAGGAGTTATCAGAGTAGAGTCTGAAAGGGCTCTGAAAAACCTAAGACTGCGGCGCACTTAGGGTTAGGGTTTTGAGAGGCTCGAAAGTATCAACTAGGTTGAAAGTTTGTATTGTTGTATTTGTGTATGTTGAGAGTTTTGTGTTTTATTAAGTTGAGTTGTTGTTGTCTTTGTTAGGGTTTCGAGCCCCTTTATATAGTGGCTCGCCTTCTGTTAGAAATAATTACATTCCAAGTCAGACTCTGAAACCAAATATCAAAGGATACTGCTTCAACCGTGCGAACCAACCATCTACGTGACGCGTGTCCATTTCGCACAAAACACTTCACATAGGTCAATGCCTCCGCGCTGCTCAACTGTAGAGTCCTATGTGAACTCATTAAGAAAGTCTTTACCCCGCGGGGTGTCACAGTCCTTGTGGAAACCTACCTCGCGCGGGTCGCGGACTCAAACCATCCAGTAAGCTCCTGAAGCTTGCTTCCATCTCGCGTGCCCCTGAAGCTCGCGAGACTTAGAAGGCTTTTGTTTTATTAAAAGGGCCACAGGGATTGGCCCAAAGCATGTCAAAGACTTGCAAGAGTCTTTAACGATAAATTTAGCGCATGCTAACTCTACCTGTTGCTTCTTCGTGAAGTCTCCTACGCGAGCCAGTTCGCCTAAATGTACTTCGCCTCGCCTAGATGCATTTCACTCCTACGCGAAGTGTCACCTCGCCTGGCCTAAGTAAAGTCTATTTCTATAATTCCACGCGAAGTCCTTTTCTTGACATCATCTGAAGTCCATTTCGCACACGAACTCTGCTATCCTGCTCAGATGATCTCACTAGCAGGCCATCACTTGTAAACCCAAAGAATTTGGGCTCGCCGGCATGACGTGGACCAAGAATGTAACTAATATTCACTTAGACATTTTACCACCCAATAAAGTATTAATTTGGGTGTAAACATTATATGTAGACCTGGACCAAAATGCCCACTGGCTCAAATATTGCCCCCTAGGTCTTGAGCTTTGAATTGCCTAAGCGAAAAAGCCTTATTGAACAAGTCACAGTAATTCAAAATTTGGAAGATATTGACATTTTGACGCCATTGCAACCTTCATCTCGTTGAGGAGAACCAAAGGTTTGAGGTGCGTGCTCCCCACTACCTCGCGAGACAGCTTGGTTTTGTCCAAGGGGTTCCTTACTCACTGCGTAGCGAGCAGGTATGTATACTATCATAAAATTGGCGAAGCAAACGAAGTCTCTCCGCTGTTGAACATTTGATTGGCGAGACTGACCATCGGGAGACATGAACCGTGTCAAACTTGACATCCCGTGCGTACAGGCTGTAAAGGAAACTCAAGAGGCTCTGGTCTAGCTCCACTTCACTTTTTATGTTGCCCCCATGTATGAACCTTTTCACTAAACAACAAAAACTGCTACGGTTCAAAACCAGTCTTCCATTGAGATTGGGTAAAGGTCTCTACGTGACTGTTTGCTTGGAAAACAGGAAGTCATTATAGATTCACGCATTAACCTTATCTCTAAGGCCCATATCTCGGAGCAGAGTTCTGCATGTAGGACACTTGTCAAAGGGAGTTAGTCCCTTCTTTCTATAAGAGAATCCGTTGGTCGGGTTTGGAACATCGATCAAGTCTTTCTGCCCCCTCACCATGGATCTTTTTTCCCTTCTATTCATCCTTTTGTCCTTGCTTAAAGCGAAACCACCATTTCTTCTACTCATCGTTTGCTCTGATGAGTTTCGAAATCTATTCTTAGGTCGAGGGTGAGTTTCAAAATCCACTCTTAGGCCACACTTCCACTTGAAAGAATAAACGGTCTGGGCACCTTCTGCCTTGCGCCTGCTGTTCTGTCCACGCGTGAGTTTTCGGAGGTCCTTTGTCCATTCATGCTTCGGGAGCCTGCCAATATCCTTGAAGCAGCCCCGAAACTTGGGTGGTAGCATGAGGGACCCTGTTCCAGTGAACCTCTAGCCTCCCGGTGCTTTGTTCTGGGCTTAATCACTGTTTTGGCCAAGCTTCTGTCGATCTAAAAGCTCAAGGTGCTTTTATATCCCAGATTTATGCCTTTAAACGTAGGGTAACCAGATTTCATTGTAAGCATGTTTTGCTTCGGCCGCAAAGCCGCTTATGAAACCTGTATCAAAGTATAAGAAGGAAAAAATATGTGATGTTATTATTTAGGGTCTTTGGAATAAGCCTCAATCATGTACTTGTCTTTTGTTTAGACTTCGCACGTTTACACAGAAAATAAAGAGAGAATGAAAAGATTATCATAACTAATTTGCATGTTGAACTTTATTTAGGGCCTCTGGAATAGGCCCCAATCCTGTATTGGTCTATTGGTTAGACTTCGCACGTTTACAAAGAAATGATCTAATCATATGCTTCTCTCTCGGGTTGCCCCCTAGTGTGAGGCGGTGGAGCGCTAGCGTGATGGCGTGTAGCACTATTAACAGTGGTCGCGGGATCAGGAGGAGGCGGAGGATCCGCGTACTCCCAAACACCAGTGATATGGCGCTTTAAGAAATGACCATTAATAGGATTGCGGTGGATGGTGCCGTCAAGGTCGCGCAAGTGGTATGCCCCCTTGGGTAATATGTGATGAACGATAAAGGGTCCTTCCCACCGAGCGGACCACTTGCCCCGGCCCTCGGTTTTCTCCCTAAGTGGGAGCACAACGTGCCATACTGTTTGGCCTTCAACATAACTCCGTCCGCGGGTAACTCTATCATAGGACCACGCAATGCGCTGCTTCTCGAGGATGAGATTGTTGAAAGCAGTGATACAGTATTCATCGAGGTTTTCGAGCTCCTGCCACATTGCCTGAACTTAATCATCACCAAGTAATTGGTGTTGTTCCCGGACGCGAAACGAGGCGACGTGAATCTCAAGGGGTAGGACGACGTCATGACCAAACATGAGAGCATATGGGGTGGTAGCTGTCGGACCACGCTTGGAGGTGCGGTAGGCCCACAAAGTATGATAAAGCTTTAAATACCAGACACAGGGGTTCAATTCTAGCATCTTGCGCAAGATACTGAGGATAACCTTATTGTTCGCCTCCACCTGACCATTGGACTATGCATAATAGGGGAACGAATGCAGGAGCTTGATACCATAGCCGGTGAGGAATGTGACCACAGAATCGGCCATGAAAGCTGCCTCCTGGTCCGTCACAATGCACTCAGGAATACTAAAGCGGGTGATAATGTTGCAGAAGATAAAGTTGCGGACTGAGGTCACCGAGGCGACTGTGAGTGGTTCGGCTTCAACCTACTTGGTAAAGAAATCGGTGGCCACGATAATGAGCTTATGCTACTAAGAGGAATGGGGATGAATAATGCCGATGAAGTGTATCGCCCATCCTCGACCTGGCCATAGTTTAATAATTGGCTGCAACAGAATGTTGGGAATGTGTTGCACTGGTCCATGAGCCTGGCAATCTTGACAACCTTTGGCGAAAGTAATACAGTCCTTGAGAATGGTAGGCCAGTAATAACCGTGGCGACGGATTAACCACCGCATTTTGGGCCCTGCCTGGTGCGAACCACAAACCTCACAATGAACATCGCATAAGCCGCTTAGCCTCGTTGCCATACACGCAGTGAAAGTCATTACCATCTTCGCCATGACGGCGAAGCTCACCATTATGGAGCACGAAGTTGAGGGCGAGAAACCTCATTTGCCGTGAATGAGTGGTGTCATGAGGGTTCATGAGGTAGGCGATGAATGGTAGCTGCCAATCCTCGTCAATAGGGTCTAACGCAGCGACGTCAAGTGAGTCTGCCTCATATTGCCCCTAACAATAAAAGAAGGAAGAGTGCGTCGTTTGACCTTGAATAGTCGTTCATGCACTCCATCTCACAAGCTAAGGCTGGAGGTAATCTGGGCGAGCTCATTCACGGCGAAGTTGAATTCACGCGGAATGTGTTCGATGTGAACATCATCGAACCGGTCCAATAAGTCAAATGCTTTGCGCAAGTAGGGCTCAATGGATGAATTCAAGCACTTAAACTTTGCCACCAACTGGTTGACGACCAATAAGAAGTCGCCGAAGACTTGAACCTCGCAAACTTCTAAGTCCAGCAAAATTTCCAGTCCGATGATGAGCGCCTCGTATTCCGCCTGATTATTTGTACATTTAAAATCCTGCTGGAAGGAGTAAGAAAACCGGTCTCCTACAGGGTTCTCAATGGTGATCCTGGCACCTGTAGTGAGTTCAGTACGCGATCCATCAAAGTAAAGAGTCCATGGAGTAAGGGAAACAACGGTGAACTCCAACTCGCGGAATGCTGTTAGTTTGGTTGGTGGGTGATGAGCGAGAAAGTCTGCTATGGCCTGTCCTTTTACTGCTTTTTGCGGAACATATTGCAAGAAGAACTCAAATAGAGCCAATATCAATTTGCCTATTCGTCCTCGTAGTATAGGGCGGAAAAGCATGTATTTGACAAGATCAGACTGAGCTATCACCACCGTGGTAAAAGCTAACATGTAGTGGCCGAGCTTGCACCCTGCAAAGAAAAGGGAAAGACACAACTTCTCCATTGGAAAGTAGCGTGTCTCGCAATCGGTTAACAACCTGCTAAGGTAATAAATGGCGTGTTCCACCCCGTTCTCATCGTCTTGTGGCAAGAGTCCGCCAATGGACAGATCGGTAGCGGCGATGCAGAGCTTAAGCGGAATGCCTAGGCAAGGTGGAACCAAAACAGAAGGGTTCGTAATGTAGTCCTTGATACGATCGAAGGCTTCCAGGTGTTGTAGCTCCCATACGAACTCGGTTGCCCCCTGGAGCTTGAGGAGGAAGTTGATTCGCCTTTGAAATGAAACGGCGGAGGAAGTTGATTCGCCCGATCAGTTGTTGGAGCTCCTTCTTATTTGTAGGAGGCAAGGCATTTATTACCACTTACACCTTGTCTTTTGGGATCTCGATACCCCTTCGGTGGATCACAAATCCTAGGAAGTCGCCTACCTCTACAAAGAACACACATTTGGCGGGGTTCATGTTCAAGTTATGTCATTGCATCCTCGTGAAAACCTGTCGGAGGTCTTCACTTGTGTCGCCCGCGTTTTGGTTTTAACCACCACATCGTCTATATAAACTTTAATCAGCTTCCCCAAGATATCATGAAAGATAAGGTTCATGGCGCGTTGATACGTTGCCCCTGCGTTCTTGAGCCTGAAAGACATGACAACATATTCAAACACACCTGCAAACCCTGGGTAGCGGAAGACGGTTTTATGACGATCTTCTTCAGCAACAGGAATCTGGTGATATCCAACGGTTCCGTCCATGAAGGATAGCACTTCATGCCCTGCCGCTCCATCAATAAGGAGGTCGGCGACAGGCATGGGGTATATATCCTTGGGCGTTGCATTGTTGAGGTCTCGGTAGTCAACACAGACGCGCATTTTGCCGTTCTTCTTACGGACGAGAACTACATTGGATAGCCATTCGTTGTACTTGGCCACACGAATGATACCTGATCGATGCATGTTTTCATTTTCTTCCTTGACTACGATCTGGGTCTCAGTTCACATGAATCGGCCATCCTGGTGGACTGGTCGTCGATCAAGATGAGTGGGCAGTCGGTGACAGACTAAATTAGGGGACAAGCCAAGCATGTCTTCATACTTTTCGGCGAAGCAGTCTCTATACTCATGTAATAGGGCAAGAAGGTCTTCCTTTTCTTTTCCCGCCAGCTTAGCACTAATGGAGAAGAGTAAGGGCTTCTCTACAGTCCCTATGTCAACTGGTGAAATAGGGTCGCGGACTTGAGGTGGTGTATCATCCAAGGCAGCGGGAGCTAACTGAATAACTTCATCCTTGGTGTCGGTATAATCCATTATTTCATCTACGTATTCCATAGTCGCGACCTTGTTGTAGGCTTCGCGTTCCGGCCAATATGAGAGGAGTCTCTCACACAAGGACTCACCAGCCTCGTGTGCCTCTTCTGAGGAGGCACTATCCATCAGAGGGTTGTAGGGGATCCAGGATGGTGTGAGGACGTTGTAAGTCGTTCTTCGCCTGGGTGAGTCCCCATCGTGTTAAATTAGAAGCTGTGACCCCATAGGGGCGGCCTTTGAAATTGATTCCTTGGACGTCCAATGGGCCCAAGTCAGTATTGTAATAGCGGGCGTCATTGAAGTTGGCGGAGATGGAGAAAGGACGCAGGTCCGCTTTGATGAGGACCATCTCACGTTTCTCAGTATCCCAGATTATAAGTTCCTGGTGCATAGAGGAATGCACACAAAAACTTCTATGGATCCAGTCACGGCCTAGGATCATGCTGCAGGATGAAGTTCATTCGGCGACAAAGAAAGTGTAGACCGTGATGCCGGTCTCACCTTGACCCGTAGAAATAACAAGCCCAGAGTTCTGGAGACTTGTCCGGTGAAGTTCTTGACTGTCAAGGATGTAGTTTGAATCATTGAGCGCGATATACCAAGGAGTCTCATGGTACGGGTTGTAATGACATTCACCGCAGCTCCGGTATCAACCATGATTTTGTTGACCATGATCCCTTCAACTTCAGCCATAAGGTATAATGGCCTTATGTGAGTGGCCATGTTTAGGGTTGGTATGGAGAAAGTCAGAGTCTGCATGCGTGTGACGCTGCTCATATCTTCCAATTGTGGAGCATCCTCGGGTCTCACCAAGACTGGACTCATCTCGTTGCTACAAGGCGGGGACATGTCGTAGACATTTTCACTATTGTCTGGTATATTTACCGCATTGCATGTTGTGTTTGGTGGGAGAGCATATCTTTCAGATATGAAAAACAGCATCCCGACTTGAAAAGAGAATTGCTCGTGGACTAGGATCAGTGGAGTTTCAATGATCCCATGTTGTCCTTCGAGCACAGCGAATGTCCTTTCTGCTGGGCTGACCTCTTCGTCTTCAGGCCATGCAAAGACTTCAAGCATATTGCAAGTGAATGATTCCCCCTGCCCTTCTGTTTGGTCTTCTTCTAAGTCAATGCGAGGCTCGGAATGAGCCTCGTCATTCAGCGAATTCTCTCAGAAACGCTAGGCCATCAGCTCCATGAGGTTAGGCTGGAGGTAGCACTTTCAGCACCTGGTGATGCATCAGTCTCCATCCGCCGTGGTCGCCACACGAGTTTTGTCAAGGGATGTTTGTCCTCAACTGGCTGCTTATCCGGGGCTAGAGGAACCTTGGCATTGTCATTTTCCCTTAACGGAGGAAGGGCTGAGTTTCGAGGCTCCTTCTTGGCCTCCGGCTCCAGGTTAGGTTGTGGCCGGAGCTGATGTGGCTGTGGTGGTTCCCTTCTTGCCTCGGGCTCTTGGTGAGGAGCATCCTGGAGCCGTGATGGCCGAGGCGGCTCGCGCCTTGGCTCTGGTTCCGGTATCACGAATAGTCTTCGCTTTGCTGGAAGGGGTGGTTCCCTTCTTCGTTCAGCCTCCGACGATTGCCGGCGCCTTAGTTGAGGAAGCCGTTCCCTTCTTCGGTCAGGCTCTGGTAAGGGTCTGTGCCGGGAAGGTTGTAGATCCCTTCTTCTTTCCGGCTTCGACGATGGTATGTGCCTGGAAGGTCGCAGATCCTGCCTTGGTGGTATGGTGAGGCGACATAAGACTTTTGCTTTTGGAGCAAGATTGTCTGCTACTATGTACACACCCTTGGAGGCGTTACATGTGGCCTTTGGAGTATTACGCATAGGCCTTCTACTTCTCTCCACATTCGCTCAGGTGTTTGTGCGAGCTACGAGGGTCATATGACGCCATCATAGATAGCTCGCAAGGCATGCAGGATGTTGCCATACTTCTTCTGGTGATGGTAACTGGCCTACCCCCTTTCTACGTGTACCAAATCCCCTCTTTGAACGCTGATTTGGATGTCGGTGGAATGTAGGGGTTGGTCAAGATACCTTGACGAAGGCTTGAAGCCTCGTTTTCTTGATCTCGCAGTTGGAGTCGGATATGTGCATCTCGCTTGAGGTTGGAGATGAAGGTACTTCTTCCGTCCAGTGTGATTGGATGAACATCTCGAGGTGTTTGATCCTTTGTTCAAGCTATTCGTGAGTTTTGGGGCTCACGGGTTGGTAGTTTTCAGCGGGGGACAATGTATCGTCCCACATGATAGTTTTGCCCTTATCTTTCCTTGAAGGGCGATCGAGTTGCGGTCTGGTGACTAGCTGCCTTGCCGGTTCATGGTTTCTGCTTTGGTTCGCTAGCATGATATAGTCATTCGCCGGTCTCTTGCGGTTTCGACCCGGCGGTTCGTGTGGACCCGCGTTTGGAGATAGGTCCAATGTTATAGCGCGCTGGCCAATGCGAGGCCAAGCGACATCAGCAGTGGCAATCCTGAAACCGCCTTTATCCTTAAAGTGAATGTACTTGAGGTCGAGCCAGTCCTAGACTTGCTCGCGAAGCTGGTAGCGAGTTTTGTGTCCCAAGCTATCATGGAACTTGTAGTGTACGCGACCTTCCTTATATTCGATTCAAGGTAAGGCTCTCGCCACTGTGACTAGTCCGCCATCAATAAGATCATCTAAAACCTCGTGTACGAGGTTGACGTTGTAGGTATACCGGCGAGATGGCTGAAATGCGTCATCATTGCCTTCCTCACGGTCTCTCTTGGGTGCCCGACGTGTGTTTTCATCCTCCGGGTGGTCAGACAGGTCTAATGTGACTCTCTAATGGCCTGGCTTCGGCACCCGGAGACGGTTGTTCTCCTCTGGCTGGTCGGCCCAGTTCACTTCGACCATGTCGACTACGGGCGAAAAAGGGTCCACATGTACCAGCTAGGCTGCAGAGTTTGGCCAAGTCTGCAGTTGGTCTCGGAGCTTGACACAATCTTTAGTGTCGTGATTATAGACATTGTGGAAGGTACAATACTTCTTGTCCTTCAACTCCTCCTTGGATAGGGTCTTGTGATCCAAGCGTACGTACTTCGCCTCGATCAAGTCATTAAAGACCAGATGGGCGTTCTTCGCATCATACGTGTATGACTCCTATTCGGGCTTGGTCCATGCAAAAGACTGGATGGTCATTGGCTCGCGGGTCATTTTAAGATTCTTCAGTTTGTGAACCAATGGTTTCCCAGTCAGTTCTACTGCTCCGACATCATCATAATCCGGCGCGGCCTCAGTTTCTTCCTGCCTCTGATAGTAAGGATCAAACATGGGGTTTTGGAGACTTAGTGCCCCCACCGTCCTGTTTCTCCCTGGCATGTATGTCCCCTTAGAGGCATTCGCTTTCTCATCCATTTCATTGAGAATCAGTTCGTAGCTTCCGACCTTGTTAATTAGGTCGCCCATGGATGTGAAGCGCTCCCCATGGTGCTTCAGCCTCTGGCAATGCTCGAGACCTCGAACAACCAACTTGATGGCTTCCAGCTCAGGTAGTAGGTAATCACACTTGGCTTGCTGGATCTTGAAGCGTTGGAGGAATGAGACTCTAGACTCTATGCTTTGTTGGCTCATTTGGGTGGGGGAGTCAAGGCCAACCTCTGGCTTGATAGTGCCATAAGTCTCTCGGAACAATCTCTCCATCGTAGGCCAGTCTGCAATTGATCCAGGCTTCAACCTGGAGTACCAGTTAAAAGCAGCTCCGGACAGAGAAGTCCCAAAGAGCTTGAGCTTAAGAATGTCATTATTTCTATATTGGCCGCATTGGACTTTGAAGCGGGCCATATGGGTTGCTGCATCTTCCCTTGTCTCACTTAAAAATGTCGTGAAGACAATATTCTTAAACCCGTGGGGGAAAGGGTACTGCGCCACACTATCAGGGTAGGGGTCGCGGTACTGCAAGTCAGCATCACCTTTTTCGGTTTGCTCCTTGACTATGGTGCAGATAAGTTGCCGCCAGTCGGCTGCCGTCACATATGTGGATTATGCTCCCTCCTCATGGTTTGGCCATGCAGAGAAACTGGCGGCCTGTTCAACATTCTTAGGAGCTAGGATAGAGTGGGCTATAACCGGGTCAACTGGTGTCCCGGCTCCTTGGCTTGGCGAACAACTAAACCCCTTAAATGCAGCACCAGAATTAGGTGGAGGCAGTATCTTCGAAGTGCCAGTCCCCAACACAAACTGTGGGGTTTTCTGAGTCCCAACCTTAGGGTTAGCCCTAGCGCGCTCATTAGGCGGAATATATTTGGATGATCCCTCGTTTGCGCTCGCGCCATTGAGGTCAAGGGCATGACTCTTTGGTGCTTGAGACCTCATCTTGTTTTCCACCTCCAGGACTCTCAAGCTCAACCTATCATGTTTTTCTTTGAACTCTTCGAGTTTTTCTAGGTTATTCTTGTTTCCGAAGAAGGACGCGTTCTGCTAATCGTGCAACTTGGTATCGTGTTCGTCCAAGCGACGAGTTTGCTCATCCACGGTTGCACGAGTGAGCGACAGGGTCTCCACGGTCTGCTTCACGGTCTCCACCTTCTGGTCTAGATCCTTTTGGATATGTTGGAGGGAACCGTTGACCAAATCTTTATCTTCCCTTACTTCACCTACAAACTGGTTGAAGTCCTCGGTGAGTATGGCGAGGTTGTGCTGGTCTGCTTCCCAAAGGATCTTGTCTCTCTTGGCCTGTTCAGCAAGGTCGGTGACGCTTTGTTGGGTTGCAGTGGCCTCGAGTCGGCCCTTAAGTTCCTCAAACATCTGGAGGATTCGCTCCATAGGCGGAGCAGTTCCTGGGTCTTGGGTCAGATGTGAGCCTACCATTGTGGTCTCGCTAAAGTCTGGGTTACCAAACTGAGGAAGAACTTGTTCTGTGGTGAGAGATCGGCAAGCTGCGCTGTTAGGGTTTCGAAAGGCTCGAAAGTATCAACTAGGTTGAAAGTTTGTATTGTTGTATTTGTGTATGTTGAGAGTTTTGTGTTTTGTTGAGTTGAGTTGTTGTTGTCTCTATTAGGGTCTCGAGCCTCTTTATATAGTGGTTCGCCTTCTGCCAGAAGAAATCACTTTCCAAGTCAGACTCTGAAACCGAATATCACAAGGATACTGCTTCAACCGCGCGAACCAAGCATCTGCGTTACGCGTGTCCATTTCGCCCAACACACTTCGCATAGGTCACTGCCTCCACGCTGCTCAACTGTAGAGTCCTATGCGGACTAATTAAGAAAGTCTTTACCCCGCGGGGTGTTACAGTCCTTGTGGAAACCTACCTCGCGCGGGCCGCGAACTCAAACCATCCCGCGAGCTCTTGAAGCTTGCTTCCATCTCGCGCGCCCCTGAAGCTCGTGAGACTTAGAAGACTTCTGTTTTATTAAAAGGGCCACAGGGATTGGCCCAAAGCATGTCAAAGACTTGCAAGAGTCTTCGATCAACGATAAATTTGGCGCATGCGGACTCCGCCTGTTGCTTTTTCGCGAAGTCTCCTACGCGAGCCAGTTTGCCTAAATGTACTTCGCCTTGCCTAGATGTATTTCACTCATACGCGAAGTGTCACCTTGCCTGGCCTAAGCAAAGTCTATTTCTGTAATTCCATGTGAAGTCTTTTTCTTGACGTCATCCGAAGTCCATTTCACATGCGAACTCTGCTATCCTGCTCGCATGATCTCACTGGCGGGCCATCATTTGTAAACCCAAAGAATTTGGGCTCGCCGGTAGGACGTTGACCAAGAATGTAACTAATATTCACTTGGACATTTTACCGCCCAGTAAAATATTAATTTGGGTGTAAACATTATATGCAGACCTGGACCAAAATACCCACTGGCTCAAACAAATACAACAATAAAATATACTATATCATTATTAATTATAACAAAAGACCATTATATATTTCATTGTAACAATAAAATACCCAATAAAATATGCTATTGTTGTCTTGAATTCGTTGTAGCACGTGAACAATTAAATTTTGGGGAAGGAATTGTTTGCTGCGAATTCGGGGAATGAATGTTTCACTTTTTTCTCCATCCCCATTTTGAGAAATGAGATGGGAAAACTGTTGGACCTAAAAACAGTTTTATATTCCCTAAAATTAAGAAGTTTAAGAAAATGGGGAAGCTGTTAGAGATGCTCGAAGAACTAACCATCGATTCTGCAAAGTGCAAACAACAATATTCACACACACAAGGCTAATTATATCATAGATCTGACTCCTTTAGACTAATTAGGACTACTTGATTTTGATTTAGCCAATAGGAACTACTTGATTGAACTAATGAAACTTAAAGTAGGATTAGTAGGAATAGTAGGAATGCCTTCTCTCTCTCTCTCTCTCTCTCTCTCTCTCTCTCTCTCTCTCTATATATATATATATATATATATATATATATATATATATATATGGCTGCACTGCACGTCCTGCCGAGCAAAGTAAGAATCATTCACGGTTGTCCTCCCCTAGTTGGTTACTTAATTACATTAGTAGTTCTAAGCACGACTTTCTCTTTAACCACTCTCTTGCCGCGTCCCAGCTAAGCTACAATCACACCTTACTACTCATTCTCTAATTTCTCTTTGTATTTTTGCAACAATTGATAGTCACACCACTCCACTAAATAGAGTTGAACTCGTTAATCCATTAGTTTGTAATTTCAACTTTCAAACATTTTGTAAGGAGCTACGTACTTGGCTACTTGCCCTCTTTTGAAACATTTATTAAATTAGGGAGGTCAAAAAATATGACAATGTCGTAGAGGAGCGTATATTTGAAGGGTGCGTCAAGCTATTTAAGGGCATCAAGAACCAAAGACAAGACATCCCATTCTAAGTTTCAATTTGTCAGAAACATAGATCGAGTAATAACAGAGAAAAAGACGACGTTCTAACTCGAGTGATATAGTGAAGATGGCGATTCTGCAAGCTTTCTTGATAGGCTTGTGCACCATTGCTTTTTATCAAAGTTTAGTTGATGCAAAGTTTTCGAAGAGCATGTACTTCACCTGGGGTCAGCAGCATGCTGCAATTCAAGGCAATGGCGAAGATGTCCAACTCGTGCTCGATCAAACTTCAGGTTAGAGCTACTTGTTCCTTTGATTAGTGTACCCGTTGCTTAAAGGCCTTACTGTATATGCAATTAAACAGGGACTCAATGATGCACTTAAACACACTGCATTTGGAATTCATGAGAAAACGGAAAGACATATGGTCACACTAAGGCCAGACTGCCACGCACTAATCAAACTACACTACCATGTTTTGTTATGCAGGTTCTGCTGTTCAATCAAAGAGAGGTTTCCTATTCGGAAGCATTGAGATGCTCATTAAGTTAGTACCTAATAATTCCGCAGGGACAGTAACAGCTTTCTATGTGAGTTAACTTGAGCAAGATGCAAATTCATCGTAAAACACCACAATTCTGTCTCAAATTCATCGTTAACTTTCACATACTTAAGATATTGACGCAAACTCCCTTTCGCAATGATGATCACAAGTCAAGTTGTAAGTCCCCTAGAACCAACATATGACACTTGCTAATTTCCCATATCTACTTTTTACAGCTCTCATCTACAGGAAGCAAACATGATGAGATAGATTTCGAATTCTTAGGAAACGTTTCTGGACAACCTTACATTATCCACACAAACATCTATACACAAGGAAATGGAAGCAAAGAGCAGCAATTTTACCTCTGGTTTGATCCAACAGCTGATTTTCACAACTACACCATACATTGGAACCCAACCACAGTTGTGTAAGTATCTTATGCGGACTTTCTTTACGTAAACATGATCTTTCTGTGTTGTACCAGAGACCATAGATATGCTTATATGCTGCTTTGGTGCTACCACAACCTATAAAAACACTATGGTCTCACTACCATTCACTATATGCTATGATTTTAGGTGGTACATCGATGGACTGCCAATTCGTGTATTCAGAAAGTACGAAAACGAGGGCATTGCTTACCCCAGCAAGCAAGGGATGAGGGTTTACTCCAGCTTATGGAACGCAGATAACTGGGCAACCAGAGGCGGACTAGTCAAAATCGACTGGACCAGTGCCCCATTCATAGCTAGATTGCGCAACTTCAGAGCGAGAGCTTGCAAGTGGGATGGACCGAGCAGTATCACGCAATGCGCCGCAGCTACTCCTGTAAACTGGTGGACATCTCCTATATACAAGCAGCTGAGCAATGCTAAGTTAGGCCAGCTGAAATGGGTTAGAGACAACCACATGATCTACGACTACTGCAAAGACACTAAACGATTCAACGGAAACATGCCTGTGGAATGCTCCAAACAACAATTCTAATCCCAACCTAAGATAAACAACCAAGCCATCGCAACAAAGCTAAAGATCCTGCATCAGTTTTCTCAACTGCATGCCAGTTCACAACTCAAAAATAATAAATGTTCTTGTGGTTTCATATGTTTTTGGTTTCAACCTTGTCATTTATTCATTCGTTCCCATTTCTCTAATTTCCGTTTTTTCATTCTACTGATTAAAAAGTTCTCTTAAATTTTCCCTTTCATTTCTCATAGCCAAAGCTAGTACATAAATACATGAAGCAAAAGCAAAACCCTACTATCTTCTCTATTAATTAAGCCAATTTGGCTTTTGGTTAAATTTTCAAAAACCCTGAAATTGTCCCTCTCTCACAATAATCAACACAGAAAACGTTTAATATTAAAAGGGGTAAAAGTGTAACAAGTTCGTACAAAAGATAAGGATAAATTTCAAATCAAGGAGTTGTATCCCAACAGAATGCAGTTACTTCCCACACCTCCTCTTTACGTGCAAAAAAAAAAGAAGAAAAAACCATGTCTTCCCCAAAACTGCTTACAACTGTTAAATGGTAGCACCACCTTCTCAAAATCTCATACATTTTGATCGACAAAGCTCTAAAAGTTGTGATTGCACAGAAGAAATTCAAGGTCATGCTCTAGATAACTTTTCCTAAACAATTGATTTCAATCTACCTCCTTTGACGTTAGTTGTAGGTGTTGGTTCAAAGAAAAACGTACGTGGAGGGAGGAAGAGAAATTAATGGAAGCGATCTAAATCTGTTCAATTTGTTAATTTGATTAAGGTATCTTATTTCATTTAGGTGGTTGTTCGTAAGTACGTTGTCATTGTCCTTATTGCAACTCCTCAATCAATCAATTATGACAAATCTAGCCTCTTCTTTTCTCCCAACACTCCTGCTGCCTTGAGAGAAAATATCAATATGATTCTCCAGATTAATGATACCCCTAACCGTGGTAAATACCTTAGGTTACCAACGATTTGGGGAAGGTCCAAAAAAGAGGCTAGCTTTCGGGTTTATAAGAAGTCGGCTGCAGAGTAAGTTGCAGGGGTGGAAGCAAAATCAGCTCTCTCTAGCTGGTAAGATGGTTCTGATCAAGTCTGTGGCTTTTGCCATTCCCACCTACCCCATGAATTGTTTTAAACTACATGTTACTCTATGTCGAGAGTTTGATTCTCTAGTAGCAAACTTCTGGTGGGGACAGAAGAATTCGGAAAAGAGAATTCATTGGAAGAGTTGGGGAATGCTGAGTATGGCCAAGGATGAGGGTGGGATGGGATTTCGCGGCCTTGTTGACTTCAATGTCGCTTTGCTAGTAAAGCAGTTCTGGAGACCAATCCCACATCCTTTTTAGCTAGGGTGATGAAAGAGCGGTATTTCCCTAATTGTGATGGCCTCAATGCTCGGAAAGGCTCTAGGGCATCATGGGCTTGGAGTAGTCTCTTGGAGGGCAAAGACATTATTATCCTTGAAGGATCCCATTGGCAAGTGGGAAATGGATCAACTGTGCAGATCTGGAGTGATAAATTGATCCCTAGTTTGAAAGATAATTACCCAAGACCAAACATTCCAATCCCTTCTCAAAGTCCAAATTTTGTTTCATACCTCATTGACTGGAACAACTATTCTTGGAATCTTTCCCCAATCCACCAATTGTTGTCATGCAGAAGCAATCAATAGTATTGTGCTTGGGTCCCCAGATGAAGAAGATAGATTAATTTGGCCATTGGAAAAATCAGGGCAATATACTGTAAGGTCAGGGTACCATTTTCTCCACTCCCAACAGATTAAAAAACCTGTGGACAGAGCTTCTTCATCACACACAATAACCCCTTAGTCTGGAAGTGGATCTGGTCGCTAAATGTCCTCCCCAAGATAAAGATTTTCTTCTGGAGAGCTGTTTCAAATGCCCTTCTGTTTCTACCTACTTCGTCCCGAGCCGGGAAGAGGTCGCTAGTCGGAGCGAGGTAGAATCATTTGGTCCTACACTCGGAACCTGCACAAGTGACAGCGTCAAGAAGCCGGGACTAGGGTGTCTTCGACTCTCCGATGCTTAAGTTAGCTTTAGGCATTTGCAATGTAGGGGAGTGTGGAAGAGAGATGTGTGTACCTTTTATGGTAGCTTGTGCCTGTTTTATAGGCTAAGGTTGTGCACTTTGGCCTTAGTCTCCGATGTGAGACTACTTGTTAGTCTTTATAGTGTCTCCCCTTTTGGGGGTGTTTTGCCGCTAGAGTGATTTTGGCAAGCGGTTTGTTACCGGCCCTTCACTCCTTGGATATCCGTGAAGGGCTTACCAGGGCTATCTTGTCTGGAATGACCTTCGGTGACCGGGTAATTGCACCTTATTCTCGGCTCAGCCAAGTATTTTGGCTATGTACTAACACCTTCCAACTATGTCAGGTTTGTTTTCTAGAAAGATTGCGTCTGCACCAACTTGTCCTATATGCAACCTTCATGAGGAAACTGTAGGACACTGTCTTCTTTTATGTCCTTGGGCAGTCCAAACCTGGTTTTCTTCCTCTCGAAACTACAGAATTGATGTCAATAATATAACCACGTTTGATCGGTGGTTGGAGGCTATTTCCAAAATGTCAAACCAGTCAAAAGAGGATAGGAACTACCTGCTCACCATGATATCCTTCGTCAGTTGGGAAATTTGGAAGAGTAGGTGCAGCTTCATATACCAACACAAAAGCTTGATCCAATTGGAACTTCACAAAGAGCTTCACAGTCTAGTGTTGAGTACCTGCATGCAAAAGCCCAGATAACAACCCTTCATTCTCTCAATCCCAGCAGCCCCATAATTTCTAGCTCAAACCAACTCTACCCTCTCCATTATCAAAACCCAACTCCCTCCTCAAACCATACTGACCACACCACTTCCCATCAACCCTTTCTTCCTAATGCTAACCATGATCATCAGCCAAGCAATTTCCCCTCCCATCAAATTACCTCCGCTCAAACTCAATCTCATTCCCCTAGCTCTACTCTACCACACACTTGGTTGGCCCCGCCTCAAGGAATAATCAAGGTAAACCCGGATGGAGCTTGGAATTCGGAAGACTATAGTGCAGGAATTGGAATTATTGCAAGAGACTCAGAAGGAAAACTAGTTTCGGGTGCAGCCTCCTCCACTTCAGCTCAATCTTCTATCGAGGTTGAAGCTAAAGCGACCCTTGAAGCTCTCTCTCTAGCACAGACTGGCAATTTCAGTGGAGTTATCTTTGAGTCTGATTCCCAAGTTCTAGTCAACGTCATCAATAACCCATCGAAAGCCTCACATTGGTTACTCCGGCCAGTCGGTACTCGAATCAGACGGGCTTCAACTTTCTTCTCCTTCTCTTGCTGGAATTGGATTCCACGGAAAGCGAATGAAGCGGCAAACTGCGTCGCCACGCTAGCTCGCCGGCGATGTGCCCGGAG
Organism: Fragaria x ananassa; assembly: GCA_034370585.1. NCBI lineage: Eukaryota > Viridiplantae > Streptophyta > Magnoliopsida > Rosales > Rosaceae > Fragaria > Fragaria x ananassa. The sequence goes on along the minus strand of CP139750.1, from coordinate 7,554,918 downwards.
TCTTGGATTTCCAGACCCCCATCCATGCTGGTTAATGTCTTGTCTCGAGATGGTCTGCCATACCCTCTGATGTAGACTCTCTGTTCATACTACTCCCTTTAGATTCAGTAGCTGACCTTGTTGGTGAAGTGTCGTTCAGCTGGTTGTTTCTGTAGTTACAGTTTTTTGGTTCTCTTTAGGCGCATGTGTGATGACCTAACTATGCAGACAAGCTAGTAGGTGCATCCATCCTACATCGTCCGGGAGAGATAAGTTACTATGCTTATATGTGCAGAGTTAACACCTTACATTGAGATGCGTTTTGGGATGAAACCTCAAGAGCAAAATCGTGAGGGTCGTTGGGCCCAAAGCGGACAATATCTCAATGGACTAGGCCGGGCTGTTACATTTGGTATCAGAGTCTGTCCCCGACCAGAAGTGTGTCGATGCGGACGTCGGGCCCTAAAGGGGGGGGGTGGATTGTGATGACCTAACTAGGCAGGCAAGCCAGTAGGTGCATCCATCCCACATCGCCCGGGGAAGACAAGTTGTTATGCTTATATGTGCAGAGATAACACCTTACATTGAGACGCGTTTTGAGGTGAAACCTTAAAGGCAAAATCGTGAGAGTTGTTGGGCCTAAAGCAGACAATATCTCAATGGGCTGAGTTTGGCTGTTACAGTATGTGTCTGGAGATTGTCTCTTTGTAATAGGGCCTTATTTTGGATCTTGTTTTGTTTCCTTTTTTTTCTTTGTAATTCTCTTCCTTCGACCAAAAAAAAACAAAGCCATTTTCCCAATAGATTCAGTTAGAAGATCAAAACTAGGCTTCCATTGCCTCACAACAACAAGAGTCTGACCAGCTAAAATCCATGGACCTTCACATAAAGCATAATTCATATTCTTCCTCAAGGTTAAATTTCACAATATAGTAATCATTAGGAAAATCAATGAGTTGCCGCCACCCCCCCCCCCCCCCCCCCCCCTTAACCTGTCATTTTCTTCTTAACCCACGAAGAATGAAATCAAAAGTGTTTGTGGAATTAGGTTTTCCCATCAGTTTAACAACAACAGCACACCTCCATTCAAAATCAAGCTTATTATGAATTTTCTCAGAGAAAGAAACGTTCATACCATGCTTACCCTGAGTGTAAGAGCAGTCCTCATCCATAAATTCAAAGTCCTCCGTCATGGTTTGTCTGTAGCGCTCCACAGGGTTTATGAGAGTACTAGCATAGGAAATCGGAGGCTTAATCGGAGCAGAATTTTGAGACCCAGGCATAAGATCCTCCATTCGGAGAGCCTCCAAATCAGAGTTGATATCACCTCCAAACTTAGAACGCTTACGCTACAACATAGTGGAATCTGAGGCTCCGCCGCTTCCAAGAGGAAGGGCGGAGAAGATGAAAGGTGGATTTGCCACCAGAAAACAAAGAGAATCACAGAGAATGGAGGAAGAAAACAGATCGGGAAATGGCCAAAACGTGGTCGAGCTCAGGAGCGGTTGGATGGGGAAGGCGCGTGAGGTGCGTTCAGAAAAAACCAGCAGCAGTGTGTAGAGCTGTCGAAAATATCAGCTTGGTAAGCAAACTTTTCTTCTTTGTATGCATTTTCTTTTGGCGAGAACAATTTCCAAAGAAGCATATATACACAGTGAGCTAGGGGGTCTAACAAGTTTGAGAAAATCCGTACTTGCAGATAATAATCATTCTGATACAGTTCCTCCCCATTATACTACTTCATTATCATTTTCAACCACCTGCATGGAGAGTTGCCACCAAATATCGTTGGCATAACTCTTCCTAATCTCCAAGTGTTTTGCTGGTGGTGTCAACAAATTCAAAAGAAATATTCCTGTAACATTGTCAAATGCTTCTCGACTCCCTTCTGGATTTTGCTGAAAATGGTCTTACCGGAAAGCTCCCTGACTATTTTGGAAGATTGGAAGGGTGGAACTGGGAATGTCAGTCACTTGAATTCTCTCTTATCCTGGCTAATTGTACTAGGCTTGAGGTGTCTGAGTTTTATCAATAGTAGTTTTGGATGGGAATAACCAGAATCCATCAGAAACCTTTCAATCAAACTGAAAGAGTTTAGTCTGTCGGTACATGGAAGCATCCCCTATCATCATTGGAAATCTTGTAAACTTAACCAAACAGGAACTGGGAGACAACAATTTGGGTGGTAGTCTCCTTGAAGAAAGTTAGAAGCTTCAGAAGTTGAGAGGGGCTGCTTTTGAACCTAAATAAATTTTCTGGGCCAGACAGCTTTTCTACAATTCAAATCATATTAAGAATCCAAGCCAACATATGCCTCGCTGCACATCAAATAGACACTAGACAGTACTATACTAGTACACTGTCATATAAAACACTTTTTCCACTGAAGTCACTAAAAATTCCAAATCTAGATATCTAGTTCCCTATTCATGGAATTGGCATAAAATGTCACGAAATCTGGATTCAAAATTACCTTGCAAGTTCAATAAACAAAACGGTGAACAACACAATAAGGGCTAATTTGTATCCCCAACCAGAAAAAAACTTTCACTTAAAATGCAATTGAAGAAAGCTTCATAGCCTGGGAAAGTAAATTTTGATACACACCAAATAGGCAAATTGATGAAATGAGCCCACAAACCTGAGGAAGGACAAACCATAACACACATCGGCAAAACCAATAGTCTTTTGAGCACTTGTTTGCCCAACTAGACATGAGTCTGCAAATGTTTGAACTTCTTTATTAGAGTGCTAAGCCAATTAACATGAGTGCAAATGTTTCAACTTCCAGGTTATGCAAATGTTTCAACCATTTCCAAATGAGCTACTAGATTTTTGCAAAAAGTGAAAACAATGATGCAGATTACTATTTTCCATTAACCTGTATAAATATTGCATATCAAAAATAAATAAACACAACTAAGCCAATTATCTAATCAAAATACACAATGTTATTCCAGACTCGGAAATCATTATAGTAAAACAAAGTAGAAAAGAAACCAACCATACATTTCCACCGCACTTCACAACATGCTCAATAAGTTCATCATTTCAAATGCAATATCCCTATATAACATGACCCCTATTACAACATCAAAGTCTCACCATTCAGATTTGGCTTGCCATGCATCAAGTGGCAGACGTTGACCGAGCAATTACTGGATGACAAGCGCCTCTGATATGCTTTTATCGGCCAATCTCAAGCATCTAAAGCATATATCCTGACGACCGCACCGCCTAATACAGAATGAACACCTCTGAACAATAATCCCAAACAGAAACATATTCAATTTTGAAACAAAACAGACTAGTATTCTTCATCTCCCAAATAAACGCTATACACAGTACTAAAGTATCAATCCCTTCACACTAACTACGTATTACGCTTTTGTCTGACACCAAGTATTCTTCATATTCAGCAATTAAAAGCCATAATGAAAAGGGAACTCTGTCATAGTGCTTTTAACAAATTTAAACCAGAGACGAGTTAAAGAAACTACGTATACTAAGTTTATGAGAAACATATAATAAATACTATGTAGGTTTATTAGATAGCCACACTATTTACCTCAATGTCAAAATCATGTATCTGAGTATATTACAACAACAAAAGCTGTGTCGACCCTTTTTTTGTTTTTGTTTTTTTGCTTTTTCAGAAGAGGTATTGCAATTAAAAATTAACAAGTACCCTGCGTTTAGAATGACATCCCTTAGAAATTTGAGCAATAAAAAGAGCTTGTTGTGCTAATGGTGTGTGCTATTTTATTTGCTTCTCGAGGAGCATGAGAGCTTTAATATCTTCAAGAATGGAACTGAGCATGGGCATGTCTTCTTTTTCTTGGTGTACAGCTGTTGCCAACACTGAAAAATCAGTTTCGGATACCACCTTATTATTATTCATTCCCACTGCCATTTGTATTCCTTCCAAGTGAACCTAATGCTTCTGGATGTAGAGGGGAGGTTACTGATAGCAATGGTCTACAAGCTGCAGCCTTTGCTCGTCCATCTACATAAGATTATATTGTTGTCTGAGAAAAATCACAAAATGTACAGAAAGCAGCTGCCCAAATCAAAAGATTGAAATGATTTAAACAAGAAAGTAAAAGGAAAATTTGAAACCTTTGCCAAATGAGACACTCAACGCAAAAACCCTCCTAGCATATCCTCTTGGTTATACCATTAAATTCATTTCTCAATGAACTGCTTCACTTGAGGATCCTTCACTTTACACAGTGCAGCCAGCATCACACCAGATATAACCTTCTTGTATATCTGTGCCGGACTTCGGCACTCCTTATAAGGGTACTCACAAGTCACCATTTCCAGCAAGAACAGCCTGAAAAAATAGATATCCACCAGCTCATTATAAATCCTCTTCATACATCTCCGGCACTATAAACTCCGGCGTGCCAATCACTCCATACTCAGAACTACTACTCTGCTCATGCATCACCAATGTAAACCCAAAATCCCCAATCTTCACCTCCCCATTGAAGCCATTAATAAACACATTGTCATACTTCAAATCCCTATGAACAATGGTAGGGTCATGAGAATGCAGATAGATTAAGCCCTTGAGAATCTGCCGCGCTCATTTCTCTATGGCCTTGACTTCAACATGGGTGTGCTTCTTTTGATACTGCTGCAAGCTCCCGGAAGTGAACAACTCCATGATCATATTCACAGTCCTCCTCTTCTACTTCTTACCATTATCACCATCTTCCGAGATCCACCAGCTCAAAAGCTTGATGATCTTACCATGTTTTAGAGACTTGAGCAAATTAATCTCCGAAAAAATAAGCGCGGAAGCTCAGCATCGTCTGCAGGCTTGACTTTGTGTCAGGCCACTTCAATCCCTTCTTCCTCTTCAAAAGCCTCTCAAACCGACTTTATGGCAAACATCACCAAAGTTTAACCTGTTAAACGTCCAACTGCAATCTCAGCTTCTGCAGCGGTCAGCCTCTGTAGAGATATGGTGTTAGCTTAATTTGAGGTCTTTAACTTCACTCACCAAAGGTTTGTCAAGAAAGAGACTACCTCCAAGAATCAACAGAAGCACTTCCTGATCTCAACCTTTCAAAACCTCGCATGCAGATATATAAACCGCACCTAATCAGTTATCTACAGCCGCAATCCACAAGTAATTCATGCAATCAGATAAATATATGAGAAGTATATGAGCTGACTAGGCAGAACTGTTTTGATTGACGGAAACCACTGGTAAACCTATAGCCAGAATTCTGCAGCTTGCAATTTAAAGATTATCAAAACTATTAACTTACCATTGTAACTTCTTAAGACAAAACTAAAATGCAGACTTTAATTGAAACTAGACAAGCAATAATAAGAAGACGTAAGATTTAGCAGCTTGAGGTTCTATCTTTATTCGCTTATCTTTTACTTATTAACCTTTTTATGTGCTTCAAACAAGAGGCAAGAGTGAATAATTGTTTGCTTATCAAGCACATTATAAGCTCTAACCTGAAATCAGTCTGGTATATCTCCTTAAGCATTGGACCTATCTTATTAAACCATGAATGATATCCTTTTGCACAGCATGTACTGAAAATACCACGAAGTGTGTGTGTGTGTGCTTCCTTTTTTTTTTTCTTTTTTTTTCTTTTAAGAATATGATAAAAATCAAAATCAAGAAATAAAACAAAAAATACAGACATCTTAGAAACAATTCCAATGTGTGCAACTTAAAACAATTGCAGTATAAAAGGAAACTCAATCATTTTATTTAAACAGTGAACCAGAAAAGATTACACAATTGTTGGGGAAAAATGTGCATGAAACGTAAATGTCACCCAACACAATCTCACTCTATCTCATTAGTTAAGATAGAGTTTTAATTATGTCTGGTTCAACCCATTCAAGACAGAATGTGTCTTTTAATTACAATCCCTTGTTTTCAAGGGAACACCCTTTGATTCCGTTTATCAAGAGATCATTGCAGGTTTGTTTGTTTTTGTGACTGCACCCACATTTGGGATTGGGTTGCCTACGTACCCTGGAGGGGATCAAGTCACTTGTAGTTCAATGGTTCCAACAAGTAAATGACTCGTTGGAGGGATTTGATTTTGGAGTGAGAGTAGTGTTTGGAAATGTGTTTGGATTTGTGTCTGAAGACATTTGAGCTTAGGAGCTTGATTCTGGCTTCAGGCGATCCGGGAATATATTTGGATTGGTGGTTGTATCCAGACTTGAATCCAGACTGCCTACATACCCTGTGAAGGGATCAAATCAATGTAGTTCGAAAGGTTTGGTTATGGATTTGATTTTTCTGGTGCTTTAGGAATTTGACCAGAGTCATTTGGACTGGATGAATTTGACTGGTGGTGTCAGGGATTCTGTTTGGAATTGTGGTTGCATCTAGTGGTTTGCTAGATTGCCTACATACCCTCTTTGTGGGATCAAACCAATATAGTTCTTGAGGTTTGTAGGCTTTTTTGGCTTAGCGCCAGTTTTAGGGTTAACAGATGTATTTTTAAATCCGTCAACTATATTTCTTGTGGACACTCAATTTGGTAGAATGTTGATTTGACTTGGGGACCCGAAATTGGTGATGTATCAGTGTGACCAAGAAGCTTGAGTTGTCTTAGCCGTAGTCTTTGATAGTGGCGTAGGTGATTCCTGCAAATGCAGTCTCCGCGTGTAAGCGGACTCCTCCTGCATGTGGACTTCGCATGTATGCTTTGTAAGCAGAATCCACGTGTATGCTTTGTAAGCGGAATCCACGTGTATGCTTTGTAAGCGGACTCAGCGTGTATGCTTCGAAAGCGGACTCCAAGTGTATGCTTAAGCGGATCTCGCGTGCTTGCTTGTAAGCGGATCTCGCGCGCTTAGACTCCGCGTCTTCCTTCCTCACGAAATCTTCTGCATGGGGGGATCTCGCCTGTGACGTTAGCTCGTCTCGCCTGGACTTTAATTTGGTACGCAATCCGCCTCGCCTGGACTTCCAATTTACGTGACATCATCTCGCCACCCGGACTTCCAATTTTGTGAGAGGCCATGTTGTCTGAATGTCTGCTTTGTCGCGAAATCACATCGCCTCCCCTTAGGGTTCCTGCTTTGATGTGAGGTCACCTCGCCACCCCTTTAGGGTTCCTGATTTGATGTGAGGTCACCTCGCCACCCCTTAGGGTTCCTGTTTTGACGCGAATGTCAGCTTAATGCCTCTTAGGGCTTCTGCTTTGAAGGGAAGTCGCCTAGCCACCCCTTAGGGTTTCTGCCTTCTTGTGAAGTCACCTCGCCACCCCTTAGGGTTTCTGCCTTGTTGTGAAGTCACCTCGCCACCCCTTAGGGTTTCTGCTTTGACGCGAATGTCACCTCGCCGCCCCTTAGGGCTTCTGCTTTGATGTGAAGCCACCTCGCCACCCCTTAGGGTTTCTGCTTTGATGCGAATGTCACCTCGCCGCCCCTTAGGGTTTATGTTTTGATGTGAAAGTCACCTCGCCACCCTTTAGGGTTTTTGCTTTGACGCGAATGTCACCTCGCCACCCCTTAGGGTTTCTGCTTTGATGCAAATGTCACCTCGCCACCCTTTAGGGTTTCTGCTTTGACGCGAATGTCACCTCGCCACCCTTTAGGGTTTCTGTTTTGATGCGAATGTTAGCTTGCCACTCCTTAAGGCTTCTGTTTTGATGTGAAGTTACCTCGCTCGCCACCCCTTAGGATTTCTGCTTTGACGTGAGATCACCTCGCCACCCCATAGGATTTCTGTTTTGACGGGAATATTACCTCGCCAACCCTTAGGGCTTCTGTTTTGATGGGAAGTCACCTCGTCTTTGCTTTGGGGCTTTAGCCATCTCGCGAGGTTATCTTTGCATCCGAGCAGGAATTTGTTGTCTCACCTAGAAGAACTTGTAGCCTTGATGAGATTGATAAGATCGTATGAACCATATATATCACTCCTCGCTCCTGTTCTTCAAATTCATGCTGCTTGGAATGCTTGTTTTCCTCCTCTTGTGAGGCTTGTTATGCGAGGTGCAAGGCCATATATTTGTTGTAACAAGAGGAGGGGACGAGCGGCCATAGTCTTCTTTTGGTGACGACCTCACGAGGTCGTCTGGCCTTGGGGGAGATGGCTCGCGTGTCTACGGGGCTTCCGGCAGACCAAGGAACGAGACGGAAAGATAGAGATGCTGCAAAAGAAATAAAGAGAGTTAGAGTGAGGGCTCCATCTTCTTGCTGGCTCACCGCTTCTTTTCCTCTCTCCTTCTGCTTTTTGCTTCACTTGTTCTCTTCTCCTTCTTCGCTTCTCTTGCTCTTGTCTGTGTTGACTCCGCCTGTTTCTGCCTTTTTTTCTTCTTCTTCCGCTTTTTGCTTCGCTACGCCTTTCTGTCTCTCCCCCTTTCTTTTGGAGACTTTGGCCTCTTTATATAGTGTTTGGCTATGAAGATTGATTTGCAATTGGACTTTGATGCCGGAATTGTATTTCTATCCGGATACCCTTTTAAGAGTTACAATTGAACTCAAAAGCCTTGTGCATGTAGCACAAGAAAATGATTATCATTATTTTTATTATTATTTTTCTTTTGTAATCCTTTTTTTTTCGGTATCAACAACAATAACTGTCCAGAAAACATTAATCATTACCTCTGGTATTGCCAGCCTACTATGGTCTTATTATGTCAGTTCTTCTCATCCTTCTCAGAAATCATAGTATGAATTGGAAATCATTATACCCTTCCTTGCCAGAAATCCAGCAACTACCGCGGACAACTTATCAATTTCTGCATGTATAAGGTTAATAGGCCCTCAGACCTTCTTTTAAATCTCCATCCAGCTAAATCCAGGATCTTTTGTGAGCCCTTTAGCTTTCATGTATTTCCTCATCATTCTCACTTTATCCCACTTCCGTAAATCTGCGTATACATTCAATACCTAAACATGATACCCCATATCATAAGAATTAAATTCAACTATCTGCTCTCAGATACGTCCAGCTATCTTTTCTTCACCAGTTCCTCAGCAAGCACTAAGTAAAGATCCCCAATACTTGTATCTGCCTTACATGTTTGATTAAAGAAGATGGTCAGATAGGTTATTTACTGTCATGCCAAATTCATGTATCCGAGTATATTGCAGCAACATAAGTTGTGTCGAGCCTACATATGATGATTAAATTGTTGTCCAAGAAAACTCATAAATTTTACACAAAGCAGCTGCCCAAATCCAAAAAATTATAATGAATTTAAACAAGAGGTACTTTAAATCAGTCTGGTAAATCTTGTTCAAACACAGGACCTATCTTATTATACCATGAGTTCATGACTGATAACCTTTTGCACAGCATGCACTGAAAATACCACGAAAGTGTGTATAAATATTGAACTTTTATGTGTGTGTGTGTGTGCACATGTGCACCCTTTTTTTTGAAGAATAGGGTAAAAATCAGAATCAAGAAATAAATAAATAAAAGTACAATCATCTTTAATGTGTTCAATTTGAGACATCTATGCAGAAGAACATTTCTTTTAGAATTTAGCAGATTTTCAATATAATAGGAAACACTAAACAGATAAGATTTCACACTAACTGTCCACAAAACATCAATAACTACCTGATATGGCCAGCGTATACTTGGTCTTATAATGTCAGTTCTTCTCATATCCTTCTCAGAAGTCATACTATGAATTGGAAATCATCATACCCTTCCTTGCCAGAAATCTAGCAACAACCACAGACAACTTATCAACATCTAATGTATAAGGTTAAGAGGACCTCAGACCTTCTATTAAATCTCCATCCAGCTAAATGCAGGATCTTTTTTGAGCCCTTTAGCTTTCATGTATTTCCTCATCATTCTCACTTTATCCCACTTACCTAGAGCTGCGTATACATTCGATACCAAAACATGATACCCCGTGTCATAAGAATTAAATTCAACTACCTGCTCTGAGATACGTCCGGCCATCTCTTCTTCACCAGCTTCATGGCAAGCACTAAGTAAAGATCCCCAGTTACTTGCATCTGCCTTTATTGGCATTGAATGGATAAAGTCCTCAGCTTGAGCTAATAGTCCAGAGCGGGATAGGAGGTCAACTACACATGCATAGTGCTCCATCTGAGGCTCAAGATTGTAGTGTTTCCTCATCCAATCGAAGTAAGCCAAACCCTGTTCTACCAAACCTGAATGGCTACATGCATATATGATGGCCAGAAAAGCTAGATGATCAGGAAGAACACCAGTGGCTTCCATTTCTAGAAAAGCTATCAATGCTTTCTCACCTTCTCCGTATGTCCCATATGCGGAGATCAACGAAGTCCATGTCACCACATCCTTTATACACATTTGCTCAAATACTCGTATGGAAGTTTCCAAGCTACCACAACTAGAGTACATTTCTATTAGTGCATTCCCAACCGGAACATCTGAATGATATCCTAACCTGAAAATGCAGCCATGGATCTCTTGTCCCTTTTGCTTGGCAGCAAGTAAGGAACACACTGGTAAAATACCTAACATTGTGGCCACATCAGGCATCACTCGCTCATTTCTCATTCTAAGAACCATTCTTAAACCTAAACTACACTCTTCATTGTGAAAGCATGCAGAAATTATACTATTCCATGTTACAATATCACGAGCTGTCATGCTGTCAAATACTTTTAGTGCATCTTGTAGTTTACCACATTTAGCATACAAATCAACAAGAACATTGTTGACAACAATATCTGAATCGAATCCCAGTTTCACTATATCACAGTGGATCATTTTCCCCTGGTCCACCTGTCTGAGTTGAGTATATATAGACAGGATCATCACGCAACTCACAGAATCAGGTTTCTCGTTACTTCGCATCATCTTAAAGAGATTAAACCCTTCATCAAAACAGCCATCAAGAAAATAACCATTGATCATAGAATTCCACGACACTGAATCTCTGCATTCCATATAGTCAAATACTTCCCGTGAAGCTAACAGACTTCCGCATTTTGAATACATATCAATAACTATATTATTCGCCATTGTATCAAACTCAAAACCACTTCTTTTCATGTAGCCATGAACATATTTTGCCAGTCCCAAGTCCCGTAAATGTGAACAAGCACGGAGCACGGATGTAATCGTTAGCAAATCAGGCATGAATTCCTTTATCATTTCCCTGAACAAACTGATCGCCTCATCAAATAAACCCAATTGCAAGTACCCACAAACCACAGTATTCCAACTAACACAGTCCCTAACTACCATCCCCTCAAAAAAAAATTAGAGCATCTCTACACCAACCAAATTTAAAGTACATTGCAAGAACCCTATTACTTACTAAAACATCTGAATTCACCCCAATCTTCTCAACCAGACCATGAACTAGCCAACCCTCTTTCACATCCACCAAGCCTCCACACGCAGGCAGGACACTGGATATTGAAAAACAATCCGGTACCAACCCCTCCATTCTCACTCTCCAAAACATCTCCAAAGCTTCCTCCCAATATCCATTCTAACTGTACCCCGATATCAAGCTATTCCAGGACACAACATCTCTCTCACGCATTTCATCAAATACCTGCCGTGCATGACCAAGCTCATCAAGTGTCGCGTACATGACAATTAAAGCATTGCATACATACAAGTCTGTACCGAAACACGGCGGTGGATAACCAACCCCATTTCCAGATCACACAGCGCGGCGCAGGCGTTGATCACTGAAGGGAAGGTGTGGCTATCGGGCCGGACATTGGTGTGAAGCATTGCGTTGTAGTGGCGGAGAGCTTCGGAGTGGAGGCCATTATGGGTGAGGGCTCTGATGATTGAGTTCCAGAGATAGGGGCTGTGTTTGGGGCGGAAATGGCGGAAAACTGAGAGGGAAGAAGAGGGGTGTTTGAGATTGGAGTATTTGGATATGAGTTTGCCGGAGAAGAAGAGGGAGTGGTGTAATCCTAGGGTGATTAGGAGTGAGTGAAGCTTGTGTAGTTGGGTCTTGGTTTTAGTTGAAGACAGGGTTTTGGAGACGAGGAAATAGATTGCTTGTTTGGTAAGACCATAGAAGCTGCTTATGTTTGTTGTTCCCATTTCAAAGTACCAAAACCAATCTGCCCTGATTGTAATATAGGTTTTCCCTCTCTTTTTTCTCTTCCGAAAACGATGTCGTTTATAGGAATGCGAAAGCTGACATTGGTTTGTAAATGTGTAGTCCAGTAATTTGTGTAGTTTAGCCAACATCTTGCATAGTAAAGGCAAGCGATGACCAAAGTAAAAAAATGAGGAACATCATCAGAAAGTATAAATTTTAGTGGACTTGAAGTTGTATTTCAATTAACAAAGTCAAACCTATGCAATGACCAAAGTAAAGGCAGCAGAGACCATTTCCTTTGTAGCCATCAACGCATAGTTCCCCGAGTCTTCTTATATGTGTACCACTTGGAAATTAACATAAAAGCTCCTAGGTTCAGAACACTCAGCACTGCCAAAAAACAGAAGAAATAATCGAGGTGACCATAGTTCAAATTGTCCGGAAGCCATCCCCCCTTATTGTTCTTTGTAGTCATGTTGGCAACAATGGTGACAAGCAGGGAGTTGAAGTAGTTTCCTAATGCGACAGTGGAGAGTGCGAGAGCAGAACTCAAGCTTCTCATGGCATCGGGTGCTTGATCATAGAAAAAGTCAACCTGTCCAATGACTGTGAAGACTTCTGCAGCACCTATTAGGAAATACTGAGGCACTTGCCAAAAAACAGACATGGGCATATGGTCAAGGTCATAATAGTTGTGCTCTTGAACCTTTTGGAGTCTGATATGTTCTAGAAGCGCAGCACATATCATGGAGAATATGGAAATGAAAAGACCAATCCCCATCCTCTGGAGTGAAGTTATCCCATTCTTGTGGCCTGTGAATTTTCTGCTAAATGGGACAATGAGTCGATCATAGATGGGGATCCAAATAATGACACTAAGGGTGTCGAATACAGAAAGGCAAGCTGCTGGAATTTCAAAGCTAGAGGAGCCAACATGAAGATCCATAAGGCTGCCTTGCAACACAAAGAAGTTGCCCATCTGACTAAAGACCGCAGCAAAGATAATACCAGTGGCCCAAACAGGAAGCAGCCTTATTATTGATTTTAGCTCCTCTACTTGGGTAACTGTACATAGCGTCCAAGGGTTTTTGAAGCCTTTCATATTATCTGTTGGTAGCTCCACAACTGCTTTGTCAAAAAACCTGAACAGAAAAACTACAAATCAATACAACACCAAAGTAAATAGCTTGATTGCTGATCTCAACAAACCCTTCATCTCAATTGTGAGTTTCTTAAAAAAACATTGATCATGCATATCATCCAACAATGAAAGATTTACAGATTAGAAACAAACCTAAACTCATTTGTGTGTTCAAGCTTGCGGCTTCCTTTGATAGCAGACTCTGCATCTGCAGTCTCATAGAAAATGGACTTGTCTTCAGGTACTTTCACCTTGTATTTTCTCACAGATGCTACCACCACCTGAACTATTCGAGTTATCGGGCTACCTCCTGGCTTCTGGTTCCTGTATAACCTAGTACCTGAAAAGAAACTCACTACAGCAATTGCCATGGCAACTGCTGGTATGCCGAAACCCCATTCCCAACCCTTGTTGGTTTGTATCCACACCAGCAACGAACTAGCAATCAAAGCCCCAATGTTGACGACAAAATAGAACCAGTTGAAAAAAGAACTCTTGTGCTTCTTTTCAACCTCATCATCCTCGTCAAACTGGTCTGCTCCATAAGCTGAGACACAAGGCTTAATCCCACCAGTTGCCAAAGCTATTAGGTAAAGTGCCACGTAGCAGGCTGCAGATTGTCCAGGAGTCACATAGCAGTCATCTTCCAAAACACAAGTAGGTTTCAGGCCTGGAACTGATGTTGACATTGTCAAGAGAGACATCCCCTATGCAGATAATAGCAGAACTCATGAGTTTTATAAGAGGGAGAATACCAACAAAAAGGAACTCCATAAACCATATAGTTTCCAATTTCCAAACTAGCATCATTTGCAACATTCAAGACTATTAACCCTTATTTTGGCAGTCTTAACGATGTAACCATCATGTTGAGCTCTCACATAATTTGAATAGCGCTCAATATGCATCAAGCAGTGGTCGAACCGCATCGAGTGTTGCTCGAATATCTATCGTGCAGGACTGGAACCCCAACTCTGGTTCAAAATCTAAATGTCTAAAATAGACTATAATTCTTTGAAGGATGTTTTGCTATTTTTCAATAATAGGGGTCACATTCCAGAATTTTGGTACAAGCTAATCAAGCACAAGGTAGAATTGGGAATCAATTCATAAGCAAACTAGAAATTTCCAGAACAACGTCCCCACATATAAGTGGTCATTGCAAGTCAAACATGTTGCTTCATCAAGTATATGAAATACGTAGTAAAGGCAAAGAATTAGAAACTTACAATGACATAGATGATTGTGAAAGAGGCAATGGTCTTGTATCTTCCCAAATAGGCATCAGCTAGAAATGCACCAATCAAAGGGGTGAGGTAGCATGTTCCAGTCCAATTGGAGATACTTTTAGCTGCAGCAGCACTGCTCTGGTGTAGATGATTCTTGAAATAAAGCACCAGATTTGCACTAAGCCCATAGAATGCCAATCTTTCACAGAACTCATTACCTATTGAAATATCAATCAAACCCAGAAAAATTGAAGTATCTTGAACACAAGGGCAGGGCCTAGAACATAAAGGATCAGTCTTAAATTAGTACCTAGAATAAAAGGGCAGGCCTTCCAGGTTCCTGTGACATTTTTGCTAGCTGGGTTCCCTCTGTAGTCCACTGTCCCATCTTTGGTGTATAAATCATCTTCTGCAACTCTCCCACCTTGCAAGTATACATAATCTTCTGCCATGGCTTTTAGACTCCTTCAAGCACTAAAACTCTAAAACCCTTCTCAAACTTGGGAATCAGCTAATACCCAGAAACTGAAATTAAAGAGAGAATAGAGACTGAGATGCAGCCAATTAGTTTTGTCAGTCTCTAAAGCCGGCGGAAAGGTATGCGTAGCTCAAAATGAGAAGACATTCATTCGTCAATGATCTGTTATTCGCTCGTCACCAAGAAATAACGGAGAAGCGTCAAGTTCGGCAACTATTGTACACTTTGTATATTTTACTATATACTATGTTGGAGTTACTGTAGCTAAGGACCATGAATTTTTACAGTCTTGCCCCTATTTTACGTTTATTTACGTTATTGCCATCACTCGCCAGATGTTCTCTGTTGTTATTGTTGTTACGCATTCTTTTTTTTTTGAGTTTTCTCCATCCTTTTTGCCCATTCTTTTTCTGCATGCTCTCTGCTCTCAGTCTGATTTTGTTTTTTTGGTTTTGGAACGATCGGGTAATCGATTCCTTCTCTAAGTTTATGCCTTCGTCCAAAGTTGGAAGACTTTCATGGTTCAAAGCAATTGGTGATAAGCTGATTTGGGATTTCTGCAGATAGGATTTGCCTGTGGGTCGTGGTGGTCCATTTGGTTGTTTCTGAGTTCATTCTCTTATGAAAAGGTGTGGGTGCATGCTTTTAGTGTTTATTTGTAACAAACAAATTAATTGAAGCTGAGTGTTCAATTCGGTTTTTCTGTGTGTGGGTACTAAAGCTGGGTTACTGTAGCTAAGCTTTTTAGGCTTATTTAAGTTATTGCCACGGTGTGCCAGCTGTTTGTGTGTCGTTGCTGCTTGGCCACGTGGTGCGTTTTACTAGCTCTCTCGATCTCGACAAATTTTTCCCTCCTTGGTCTCTCGCTCAAGTCTTCTTGCGTCTTCCAATTATTTTTTTTGAACTCTCTCTCGATCTCTCTCGAAACCTCTATCAAGAACTCTCTGATTCTTCTCCGCCCAAGATTTCTTCCTCTCCATGAAACTCTCTTCGCCTCATCTTTTTTCTTTGTTCTCCTAGCTTTTACATCCCTCAATATTTCTTCCTCTCGGAACTGGACCGATTCTTTTGATCGAGTTGCACTTGGCTTCCATCGCTCGATTGTAGCCGTTAATTCTACAACCCAATCTTCAAATCGATTTATGCTCAGGTAAATTTTGTTCCTTTGTTCTTCGTTTTTTCTTTTCTTTTTCTTTATCTTTGTTCTTCAGACGGAAGCATGTTGAATACTAATGAGATTGAATTGAATGATTAACATATTTGGTGGTTTGGTTAGCCTGACTCTTTTTTATTGCAGGAATTCATCAATTTTAAGACTGAAGGTAATATATCAAATCTGTTTTCATCCTAAGTGTATTACTGATGTAAATCTGTGTATGAACCCTGTATTTACATTGCCAAAATCTCATTATTAATTGTACGTTGCCTTTTGTTTTAGGACACACTGGTTTTGTGGAGCTACACCAATTCTACGAAAGAATTAGCTTCAGGTACCGGCTTTGCTGATTTAAAACAAAAAACAAAACAAAACAAAACAAAAGAACAAGCTATACATGTATTGATATTTTGACATGAGAAAGATTTGGTGATGAAAGTTATACAGGTTTTGGTTTCTGTTTTCGATTTCATTAAAAAGCTAACTATAAAAAGCTTAATAGTTTTTGGATATTTAAGGAACTAATAGTGCAATATCAGCTTTTGTAATAATTTGTGTAAATACAAGTTTGGTGTTTTGCTTTGCTCTATGGGTTGTGTCATTTGTTAAATTACTATATGATGTTCCTTTGTATTAATTTTTTTATACCAGATTCAAGGGACCTCACAATCCATTTTAGATATCAAGACAGCAGAGCCTTCAATCATGCTATGATTATATGAAATCTGATTAACAGATGGTAAGAGGCATTTGGTTATTTACATGGAATTGGTTTATATGATTAGGGTTCGTTGTGTGCTTTCTTATATTAGGTTGGTTCCACATTCACACTATTGTTTACAAATTACAATCTATGTTTGAGATTTGGATACCTACACAAACAAATGAAAATTGAGAAACTAAACCATCATCTTAGGAGTTCCTTTCTTACAAGTAGAAACTATGCATTGAATAATGACAAGGGACCTGAAGTGGTTTATCACCTCAAATCCCTAACTCCCAGGTTTAACTCTTAAAATTTTGGACAGATATCAATCATCTCATTACACAGCTATTTTATTCATGGATAGCAGTTCGATCTGTTTATCTACAGATTTGTACTTCTAAAATAGAGATTTTAATTGGTGTCTATTATTTCTGGAATATCAATTTGCGTAGGCTCTATCTGAATATCAATTTGGCTTTTTGGTTTTCAGTCTGTGAGCTTACTGTCAGTTTAGTAGGCAAAACATATTTTGGTATAACTGATAGGTCGATTGTAGATTGAGGGTTTGAACAGGTTGATCTTTGATTGATTTATTTATTCTATTATGATATTTCTGGGTTTCCAGTCTGCTGCTCTAGGTATCGTATTCTATGCATGTCGTGATTGTTTGCACTTTTGTTCTAATAAGGGTTTATTGAAAGCAAATTCATCTACTGTGTCATCATAGCAAATTTTAGTTGATTCAGTCTGCATAGTTATATGAAAGATTATATAGTAAACATGATAAAGTGACTGAAGAAAAGAATGTAAAGTACTATATTTGGTTTTATTAGTGATACTGATCGGCTTAAGAATAGAGAACTGAGTATGTTTAATTAGTGTAAAGCTTCTATTGATATCTAGCCTTGCCTTAACATGGCCAACATCATTGTTTTGTCTGCTTATACATTATACAAACTGAGCTCTAGATTTGTGTGTTATGTGTTTACTCTTCAATTTCAGTTTCAAACTTCTTTCTTTTTGCAGGTGAAAACTCTTTTGATCTTTTTAATCAACTTTCGCAGTCAAGCTGATTGCATTCTTTGTATGTTAGCTCTCAAAAGGTACTTTAATTGCATCAAGTCTTGCTTCAGTCCTTTCAAGTTACTGTGCATGTAATATGGAAGGGAGCAATTGTGGTTTTTGTTATATCAGGCAATTGGTTTTTGTTACAAATAGGAAAAACTATTTCCTCAACATTCATTGTGTAGTAGTGAACTATGATTACTTCATTGTTCCTTCTGAAAAGAACCTAGAATGAGATATCATATAGTTCCAGGCCAAAAGCTATTTTTGATCATATGAACCTAGAATTAGGAAGTATATTAGGATATTTTTAAAGTAACCAGTTTGAGAGATTTATCATGATGTATTGATATTGTTCATGCTAGGTTCAGTTTGTCTAAAAATGGTTAAATGCAACTTACATCTACTTTTACATATTTTATTACAATAATCTTGCATCGATTTCGATCTAGGATCATTTCGTTCTTGGTTTTGGCCGTTCTCTCTCTGTTAATTCGTAAGTCTTCCAAATTGATCACCACTATTTAACCCTTTTTTTTTAAATTTTTTTTTAATTTGGCTTCAGTTATGTGTTATTGAGATGGAGGTGGGATATTGGGTTGGTCATCAACAAATCCATTGTGTTTGTTGAGTTCCCATAATTGGTTTATGAACATGCGGATAATGGCTTCGATTTGCAATTCATTGTTATTAAGTACATGTTGTGTACATGAAGTTGTCATTGAATGTAGTTAAATGATATTTGTTCATTAAAGATTAATTAAGAGATTGGAGCAGTCTGACCGTACCTTATTGCATGTCTTCTTCCTCTTCATACACTGACTGAAGCAACTCAAGTAAGGATTTCGAAACAGATATTTTGGGAATTTAGAAATATGATGATATTTGGCCACCACCTATAGTAACTAAACATGAAAATTACACGCAGCAGCGCGCGGGATAAAGGCTAGTTAGAAACTGAATCTGCACGTGCGCGATTAATGATTTAATTAACCTAATTTCATTTAAAATATATAAATAAATAAAACTAAAAAATCCGAAAGGGGAAAATTACAAACGAAATCCTCTAAAAACAAAAAACATAAGCTTGAGAAACAGTGACTTGGGTTGAATATCGATGACCAGTATAGACTCTCTACAATAGCATCTATTGGGAAGTTAGTTTCATACTTGATAGATATGATTTGTAGCTGATTCGTCAACTTTTTGATATCATGAACTGTGGATTTGATTCGTTAAGGAACTTTGACAAAAAAAACTGTTATTACCTTAACTAACAAAAAGTTTCCTCTAATAAAAATTCGTTTTTCTTTGTAACAACGGTGACATAATGGAAAGATCATGTATTAGATATGTAACACGATTACACATTGTAATATCAAATAATGCATATTTCCTATAATATTGCAACCAGATAATAAACCTGACTATACTTAATTTCATCCTTCTAATAAGAGGTTGTGATCACCTGACTAAGCCAAAAACGTATATCTACTTAAAGCAGACAAGGCACACAAGATACAGGGTACTATGCAAGGTCTTTCGCATCCTACCATATAATGATAGGGTATTATTTGCAGCATAAAGCCTCATAGACTAAAATTAAAATGAAATAAAAAATAAATATAACATAAAAAAATGCATAAAAATAAAATAATATGGGCCCAAGACCGAAGGCCAAGCCCAACAATCACCAAACCGAACCAAAACTTGAAGGCATAAATGCAGCGGCACCATCGTCCCAAATGTCGGAATCTTGTGGTCCCACCACCGTTAGCTCCCGACCTCTAGGTCGTCTCGCTGCCCCTCAATCAGCCACATCGCGCTAGCAAAGAGCGCAACATCTAACTGACCGCCTCTTCATTGCGGCTTCAACTGACCTGAACTAGCAAATCAGAAGAACCCGATCCGATCTAGGCAGTTTCATTCTTTAGCTTTTTTGTTCTTAATCAAATGTTTAATAACACGGTATGGTATTATCTGTTTAGATTGCTTTATGTATTTTTTTAAACCAATGTAGGACATCTTTTTTTAAAACCAACATAGGACAACTAATTTTTATCATAGCCCTATTATAAGGTGAGTTTTTTAAAGTTGCAACTCCTCAACCTTTTTAAAGGATTGACGCCCGCCTTGCAGGAAAAAAAATATTCAATAGGAGAGTTTCAGCAATACAACAGAGGGGATCGATGATGGCTTATCCATATAAGAAAAAATGTACGATTTTCAACTGTGAGGATGACCCGGCCCGCTCTTAATCAAATAGAGAAATTTTGATAAAGAGTTTTGTATATATACTAATATGCAAATTCAAAGACCATATTGAATATATTTTTGGGAATTGAGATGCATATATACAAGGCCGCTTATATGCTGTCACACCCCGGTTTTTAAGTTATTTTACAGTTATTTACTTTTTGTATTACTTTGGTTTTTACCGTTTTGAGTAACTGTTTACTATTTAATACTCCAAAAGTTGACTTTTTTTTCCGTTTGGAATTTAGGAAAACTTTCTTCATGAAAGTTGTAGAGGACATTAAACAAAGTTCGTAGACATGCGGTACGTTTAAAACGGAGTTCGTATGAAGAAGTTATGGTCTAAAAACGAAAGTTACTGTTTTGGTAGAAGCGGGTAAATTTTAGTAGGCTTTATTTTTGTGGGTGTTTTAAGTGGTGGACCGGGTGGGAAAAAAGCCCAACGCTCTCTTTTCTCTCTCTCTTCCTTCTCTCTCCTTTCTCCCGAAGCTTCCTCGACCTACCGGCTTCACCACCATCGCTCGTCGCCGACCGCCGGACCGGTCCTGTTCGGACCCCCGCCGCCTCCTCTCTCTTCCTGGGCCAGTGACCGAGCATGTGACGCCACCGAACAGGAGGAAACCGCTCCTAGCAGCCCAACTGTCCCATCGCTGGAAATCGCTCATCCGGCCACCATAGCTCGTGAAACTTGGATCATCTTGTAGCACTCATCAAGGTTAGTAATCCCTCAGAAGGAATCAGTTCAATTCGCTCTTGTTATGGAGTAATGTATAATTGAAGTTCTAGGGCTATTTCACTATTTTGGTTCGATTACCCTAGCTAGGCTTGGAATTGGATTTTGTGCTAATTAAGAAAGTTGTTGTGCGGGTTGAAAGGATTGTTGTGTTAAAATCTGGGAAGCATTGGACGTCACCGGAATACGGCTGCCGGCGGAGCAAGCGGCGGTGCCGGCCCTTAGAGCTAGTTTTTCATGTTTTTGAGTTTGTTTTAATGAAAGGAGTTTATTGATATGAAGTTTAGAATTTTTCGGAGATTGGACAAATTGGCGGTTGATAGGATAAATCCGACCATTGGATTTTCTTGGTTATGGTCCTGAAGTGCTAGAATCGATGAAGTGAAGTTGTAGATGAAGTTTGGTAAAAATCTAATTAGCTTATTAGTGGGTTAATTGGGAGGATTTCGATGATTAAGTTAAAGCATTTATTTTCTTAAATCGAAGAGTGGTTCTAAGCATATTTATTGTATCAGGATACAAAAGAAACGTCGCTTGAATGGCGATACGGTTATCGTCGGGCTTATGCCTAAATTTGTGAGTGGACATTTTAGTTTTAAATAAATATGCATGCAAGATTTTATAATTTATTATTTTATTTTCCGAGCTTATATTATAATTTCAGCTTATGAGATGAGTTTAGAAATTATTTGAGTTTGAAGCATTGATTATTGGTTGGTCATGATTTATGGATTTAAGCTCTGATTATTAATTTGGTATTTGAGTTTGGCTATTCTTTATAAATTCCGGATTTCATTATAATGGTTTTATTGGTGGACTTTGAGATTTATAAAAGATTTCCGAAAATGAGATTTTTCGGTAGTTTGCTATTTATAATTATCGCAATTATTGGTGGAATATCGATCTTGACCTTGAGAATGTTTTAGCGAGTATTTTGGATTGCGATATTAATTATAATTTTTATTTGTTAATTAAATCTCGCTTATATTATGGTTTTGAGAATATTTTGACGTGTGAGACACGTCATTGAGTTATTATAATTTCTTATGATGATTTTCAAGTACGGTTGGGAACCGTACCATTCGTATGATTTTTGGGAAGTTTCATGGATTTAAAGGATTTTGTACAATTTTAGTCACCATAATATAGGGTCGTTTATATTGATTATTGCTAGCTAACCATTATTAGCGGCTACTCACCATATGTGAGTAGAGCGCTTAGCGTGGGACGCTATTATCTGGGAGGCAACCGATTGGTATTTATATTTATATGTTAGCTAGTCATTATTAGCGGCTATTGACTATAGGTGAGTATAGCGTTTAGGTGTGACGCTATTATAGCCTAGAATGCTCCTTTTACATGGTGATAACTCTTTCCCTTATTTTATTCTTCTTAGATATATATTTGATCAACCAGCAGGGCTGGTTTATCTCTTTTTACGAGATTTCTCTATTTGATTAACCAGCGGGGCTGGTTTGTCCATTCTTATGGGTTTATGGATTTAAGTTATATGATTTATCAAAAAAAAATTTGCGTGCAGCTAAGTTTTTAAAGCTGAAATGTGGGAAAGTACTTAAATTGAGTATTTGTTAAATTATTTAAATTATTTTGTCAACTCACTCTAACGTTTTTAAATTACTTTCCCCTGGGCCCTTTGGTTTTAAATGTCCAGTATGCAGCATAAGTTTAAATGAGGTCGAGCGTACATAGAGTCGAGGCATATTCAGAGGCTGCTTCCGCTCATTCTTTATTTATTGTTTTTTGTTCATCCTTAGATATGCTCTGAAAGTCCAGTAGTAATTTATTAATTGTCTGTTGTTGGTTGTAGAATTATTTTAGATGAGAAATTGTTATATTGGGAGATGTGATGAACTTGGGGAGCAGGAAAGCTCCAGGAGTTAAGGATGGATGATTGGTAATAGAATTATTTATCAATAGTTTTTTACAGGTAAGGGTTGTCTATTTTCAAAATAGATTATTCCGAATTTTCGGTAAATTTTCTTTGGAGGTGGACCCCGCAAGACTTATCTCGGGTTTCAGGGTGAAATTCGAGGTGAGTCTTGACACATGCGGGACGCGAATTACGAGACAAAACGTACGGTATGAAATGACAACCGCTGTTGATTTTAAATGAAATGGATCTTATGGAAGCCAAATAAAAAAATAAAAGGAGTCAGTGAATAAGGTTTGTGCTTTGGCTGCCGTAAGATCCATTCCATTTAAAATCAACGGCTATCGTCATTTTGTCTCGTAATATGCGTCCCGCATGTGAGCGGCCCTGTAGTTTAATGATACAAACTTTGAATTTGCACATATTGGTAATTTGCTTTACTTTTTGACAAAACATAGATGGATACTTCTGGTTTGCAATACATTTGAAAACTGAATAATACAAGCTTATATATTTTGTTTGTGGCTGGCTAATTATCCGGACGACAACCATAATTACATTGTTTTTCAGTATAGAAAATGACATACAATATAGAAAATAACATACAACTACAATAAAACAATTTAAAAAACAAAAAACACATGTTTTAAAAGATTTAGATAAATAAGAACATATAGCTCAGGCCCACTCTAAAATAAAACAAACTTAAATTATTTGCTTTCAAGAAATAATGAAAATGCTGCTGTTTTATTAAATAATTACAAAATTGCCATTAAATTAGGTAAAAAACTCTTTTTTTTTTTTTTTTTTTGGGAATTTGATGTTACACCCAAAATCATAGACTCATTTTAAATTACACCCACATATTATACTCTTTTGAAATACACTCAACTTATTAATTAGGTTGATTTAGTAAAAATATTAATATTGTTTATCTAAACAATAGAACTTGTTGTTGAAGGAAATTGCTGAAATGCCACCAACTGAATCATTACAATTAACAAGCTGTTTTGCCGACTCATTAAAAATAATTACCCGGCAGCTGAAAACCCGGTTCCACAGACTACGCCCAAACCCTAAACCCTAAACCCTAGTCTAAACCTAATCCCTAAACCCTAGTCTAAACCCTAATCCCTAAACCCTAAACCGGTTCCACAAACCCTAAACCCTAGTCTAAACCCTAAACCCTAATCCCTAAACCCTAGTCTAAACCCTAACCCTATTTAAAATAGAAAAAAGTCAATAGCCACATTTAGGGAATGTCTTCTCATTCAATCAGAAGGGAAAAATCTTCTCAAGAAAAAACAAAAAAAATGGAAGGGCAAAAGAGTCAAGGAAAAGAGGGATACAAATTTCAAAAATAAAAATAAAACATATAAGGCAGGTTCAATAATAGGGTTGGGTATAAATTAAAATGGAATATGAGCATGGGTTTATTTTAAAAGGGGTTTGGTTTTTTGGGTTTTTGTCTAATTTTCTCCTTTTTTTTTTCTTATCTTCATCCCCTTTATATATATTTATATATATATAATAAATGACTTGTAAAATAAACCATTTGATTAATGAACTTAAATAAAGAGTTTACAACTTACTGATTTAAAGCAATGCATGAGTAAGAGCAGAAGCTCTCTATGTTAACTTAAGTTTTTCTAGTACCGAAATGGGCTCTTTACAAGAAAGAATTACTTCTACTAAAGAAGGGTCCACAACTTCTATTCAAGCAGTTTATGTACCTGCAGGCGATTTGACCGATCCTTCTCCGGCCACGACATTTGCACATTTAGATGCTACTACCGTACTATCAAGAGGATTAGCTGCCAAAGGTATCTATCCAGCAGTGGATCCTTTAGATTCAACATCAACTATGCTCCAACCTCGGATTGTTGGTGAAGAATATTATGAAACTGCGCAAAGAGTTAAAGAAACTTTACAACATTACAAAGAACTTCAGGACATGAGAGAGGAGAAGGAAAAATGAAGCCTGCTTACTACGAAGTTGGAGGCTTCTATAAATAGCTATTACAAAGTGATGAATAGTAACTTATCTACCACGAATTTACTGTTCATGAATAGTAACTTGCCAGGTGGAATTTTGTCTAGACTTGTCTTGACTAGAATTCAGGATATGGGTCTTGATTATCTTCATAATCAGCCCACCTGGTTGGTTGATTGGGATAACTTTGATGACTATATGATAATGATGATTCTGATGGAGAGTGTTGTCTTTCATCATCTGTGGATAAACTGGCCGCTTGTTGTAATAATTGCTTGACCAATTCCTTTAATTCATCTGCTTTGGAGAATGAGGATGAACTGGAGACTTTGTTCTTAGAAAGGGATGATAACTGAGGAGTCTGAGACTTTAACTGAGGGATCGGAGATGCCGGCTGAATAGAAACCGGAGCTCCTGAACTGGATGGAATAACTGAAAATTCTTCACTAAATTGGGATAAAACTCTTTCAGAATTGAATTTATCCCACCATTTGACTAAGAGTTGTCGTATGACCATTGTAAACACGAAAAATCTGCGACAAATAACAGAAAGACACGTGTACAAGATAAAATATTTGTATTGATGAATTTGTGGGTTACAATCTCTGTGGGTATTATTTTACAAGAATTTTGTAATACCCTAGATTTTTTTATTACTTTCCTTGTATTATTTCCATAAATAATCCTTCATTAATTATGGGAATAATACAAGGAAATTAATAAGAAAATCTAGGGTATTACAAATTTCATCTGATTCGATCTCCGACGTCGATTTAATCCAAGGGTGACGAGCACTTAATCTTTAATCGAATTGTTGTAGTTTGGACTTCTTGTCGTGTTGACGATTTGTAAAAGTTGATTGACCAAGGGCCGTAGAGGCTTGTTCTTGATCGGACTTAGGCCATGACCAATGTCACGTGGTGCATGTTCTTCGACTTTGACGGGGGATGAATCGGCACGTGTGTTCGGTGCTTGTTGATTCTTCACAAGTTTGTTGAAAAACTTGGTAGAGGTTTTGATTTGTTGAAGACTTGAAGACGAGGGTTGATCAAGGGCCGTGAAGGCTTGATGTTGATCGGATTTGATCCATGAGCGGTTTCGCGTGGTGATTTGTTTTTTGTATTGAAGTTGGTGAAGATGTCGGCTATTTGGCAGCTTGATGACTCTTCGGGATTTGACAACTTCTTGACTTGAAGTTGTTGAAGAATCGGCTATTTGGCAACTTGATGACTCTTCAGGATTTGACAACTTCTAGACTTGAGATTGATGAAGAATCGGCTATTTGGCAACTTGATGACTCTTTAGGATTTGACAACTTCTAGACTTGAGGTTGATGAAGAATCTGCTATTTCGCAGCTTGATGATTCTTCAAGGGTTTTGGGAGACTTCTGAATTCTTGGGAGTGAGTTTTCTCTCTCTCTGGTTCGTGGCGTGGTTCGCTCCTCGTTTTTTTGCTCTCCCTCCTTTTGGCATGAGAGGGGGTATTTATAGTGTTAACATACCTCCGCTTATGACATGTAATGAAAATACTGAATCAATAATATTTCCTTAATGGTAATAATAGAATCAATGAATCTTGACTGATTGATTTACTTGCCAATTTTAACATAATCAAATCAATCAAATCTTAAGATTTAGATATGCCAAATAAGGTATAATTGATTTGGATTGAATATCCTCCTTTGACCAGGATCTTTAGTATGGGGCGGGCCATCTCGCGGACACGGAAGGAAGGTGCGAGGAATCTTGACTTCTAAGTAAGTGGGGAGTTCTGGTGACGTACATTTCCGCATGTATGTGAATTCTACTGACTAGATCCTTTGCGAAGTCTCCTACGCGAAGCCATCTCGCCTCGCCTTCATGTACACTACGCGCGCGGAGCCATCTCGCCTCGCCTTCATGTACATCTACGCGCTCGGAGCCATCTCGCCTCGCCTTCATGTACATCTACGCATGCGGAGCCATCTCGCCTTGCCTTCATGTACATCCACGCGCACGGAGCCATCTCGCCTCGCTTTCATGTACATCCACGCGCGCAGAGCCATCTCGCCTCACCTTCATGTATATCTACGCGCGCGGAGCCATCTCACCTCGCCTTCATGTACATCTACGTGTGCGGAGCCATCTCGCCTCGCCTTCATGTACTTCTATGAGAAGTCCATTTCGCCTTGCCTTTGTTTACTTCTAGGCAAAGTCCATTTCGCCTCACCTTATACCTCTACGTGAAGTCCGTTTCTTGATTCCACGCGAAGTCCGTTATCTAGATTCCATGCGAAGTCTTTTTCCCATGCGAACTCCACTATCTAGCTCGCCTGACCTCTGGCGCACCATCATTTGTAAACTCAATTATTTTTGTTAAATTTTACATGTCTACAATCATATGATCTTCAAATTCAATTTTATATTGTCATTTGAAGATCCAAGGAATTTTATATTTGGCCATGAATTGGAGAGTGGGGGGAAACCTTTTCTCGTATTCTGAAAAGGTCATGACTGAAACAAATTTAGTGACTACATTCTGGAGATTTGAGGTCAGAAGGTCAGCATGTCCCTAACATACCGATAAATCACTACCATCATTCAAAATGCACAACTCATAAACTAACTAAAGAATCGTAATCATGTATCCAATCCTAATTCACCCAATACTGAACTAAAACCAAACAAGCTCATAAACAAAATACAGCAAAAAAAAATGAACTTGAAGTAAAACCAAGTAAAAAAAAGGGACCTTTTCTGTGCTTCTCTCAACACCATAGCCACTATGATACATCTGCCCCACCAACACCTACATTGCGGTGTCACTGCCCTTGGCCTCCTTTAGCATTTCCTGAAACCGCTTCACGTAATTTAATAATTTAAATTATTAAATTTTTAAATCAAGTCATCACGCAAATCTCGTAGTGTCTCATGTATTTTGATATAATTTTGAGGCTCTATCTTGAAATAGCTAGTTCAAAACCACCAAAGCTTGGCCGCCGTGCTTCAAGTAAAGAGGAGTAACTTGGGCATGGGGAGAGGACGAGGTCCTCGAGCTTCTTGGACAGAGAAGAGTCTATCAGGACCTACCCTGGATTTCCCCTCGAAATCCGGGATAAACCCTGCGGGACCCACCTCAAGGAAAATTCTACCAAATTTCTTGGTAGAACCTCCCTTGAAAATGGGTAACCCTACCGAAAGAAGAGTCAACTAACCCAACTCGCTAAAACTCCCAAACCACATCCACAAATATACTCTCTCAAATGAACTTAAACAAATGAATCATTTTCAACATCTCATAATACACTTAAACATTCCCATATTCATCAGAGCATCTACAACGAAAGAAAAGATAAACAACACAACTGGATGAGGTGGGAATCTATGACACGCCTCCTATCCTCGCCGAACCGAACTCTGCAGACTGGACATTTAAAAACAAAGGGCCCAGGGGAGAAGCATTTAAAACGTTAAAATGAGTGGACAAAAATAAATGACAAAAGAAAATATGGAGCAATGAAATCAAATCTATGCTCTCCCATAATTTTCATCAGAAAATATTTATGCATGTCACTCTTGGAACTCTTCCCGAAAATACTTATAAACTAAAATAATGAACCAATCCCATTGGTTATCATTAAATCAAAATAAAATAGGGAAAATATTCCACCATGACAAAAATGAGCCTCCTAGGCTATAATAGCGTCCCACGCTAAGAGCTCAACTCACATATGATGAGGACCGCTTAATAGATATAATGACGTCCCACGCCAAACGCTCAACTCTCATATGATGAGGACCGCTAAATAAATATAATGGCGTCCCACGCCAAGCGCTCAACTCTCATATGATAAGGACCGCCGGTTGAACTGTAATAACGTCCCACTCTAAACGCTTTACTCACATATGATGAGGACTGCTAAATAAATTTAATGGCGTCCCACGCCAAGCGCTCAACTCTCATATGATAAGGACTGCCGGTGGAACTGTAATAACGTCCCACTCTAAACGCTCTACTCACATATGATGAGAACCGCTAAATAATGTTAGCTAGCTATAAATAATATCAGTCAACCCTTTTAGGGCATAATAGATTACCAAATATAAAAGACCAATTGACATGTCCCACATGACAAATGAAATGAGCAAGGGATTTCCCAAATAACAGTGGGAACTCATAAATCTCAAGAAAATACTGAATTTCTAAAATGTCATCGCAATTAATTAACTTTAGTGCATGCATGGTATTTAAATCAAAGGTCCACTCACAGTGCTCGGCTAAGTCTGCCGACGATCTGAGGCTTCCTCTAAATGATCCTCCTCACGGCCTGAACAATGAATGATATTAATTCCCATATTACTTTAAAACTGCAATAAATAAATCCACAAAAGTAATGGTCTAAACTCAATTTCTTCCTTGCCCATTTTCTCCATCTTTACTCCATTATAACTCAAAATTCATCGCCATCACCAATAACCAAAAATACCGATAAACCATTCTAATCACCGTCAAAACCCTTAGCCATGGGAAAAATCCCTAACACTAACAAAACTCCTCCAAAAATTCCAAACTATACTTCATTAGATTCCTCTCCTTAATATCATCTTAAAAACATGAAAAACAGCTCATGAGGGGTGGCGCCACCGCCTGCTCCGCCTGCAGCTGCGGCCGGTAGCCGTTTTCCGACGACCTCCAATGTCTCTCAAATTTTAACAGCACAAATCTCTCATCATACCCAACAACTTTCATGACTATCACTTTGTCCAATTCTAACGTTATCTAGGGAAATCGAACCAAAACATCATTAAATCCCTAAAACTTTCAATTATACAAACCACCTAACGAGATCGAATTAGACCGATTCCTTTTGAGGGAATACTCATCTTGACGAGGGCTACAAGTTGAGCCAAAAATCTCGGCCCATGGTGGCCAGAGGACGGAGCTCCGGCGAACGGACAATCACCGATTCCGGCGGGTTTTTCTCCTCTCCGGTGGCACTACCTTCTCGGACACTAGGCTGGGGAGAGAAAGGAGGTGGCGGGGGTCCGAACCGGGCTGGAGCGGCGGCCGGTTGCTGGCTGGATGACGGCAGCTAGCGGCAATGCTTTCCGACGGGAGGAGAGCTCGGGGAGAAGAAGAGAAGAGAAAGAAGAGAAGAGGAAGAAGAGAAAAGAAAAAGAAAGAAGGACTTGGGCTGCCACCCCCGGACCAACTCTCAAACCCAACTAAAAAAAATAGACCCACTTCAAAATTCCTCTTTTTACCTACTCAAACACTTTACCAATAAATTCATAACTTTACCATGCTATCTTCGATTTTAATGCGTAGTATGTCTACAAACTCGTAATCACGTCATCTACAACTTTCATGAAGAAAGTTTTCCTAAATTTCAAACGGAAGAAAAGTCAACTTTAAGGTCTTTAACAGTAAACGATTATTTAATACGGTAAAAGACTAAAAAAATTACCAGAGTAAATAACCGTAAAATAACATAAGGACTGGGGTGTGACAAAGTCAATGAGGGCGAGCTTGGCCATGGTAGTGTCAACGGCCTCGTGGTCGGGCGGGGGCCGAGGGCGTTGAGGACAGAGCGGGTCTGGGAGACGTCGGAGACGGCGCGGGTCATGGCGGCGATGACTTTAGGGTCGGACAAGTGGGGCATCTGGTGGAGGAGGCCTGAGGAGGTTGGATCAGCTGGGGCTGGGCGCCGTCGATTTGGATGGACTTGAGGTCGGCGATGTAAAGGGCACATGGGGCGGTGGAGCCGAGGATATGAATGTGGTCCATGATGTAGGAGAGGATAGGGAAGTTGGAGGGGTTGGGATCCATTACTATGAATTAAGCTTGAATTGAATTGAGAGAATTGGGAATTGAGAGAATGAGAGAATTAAGGAAGAAGAAGAAAGAGAGGGAATGTTCATCTAGAAAATCTCAAAAAGCCCTGCACCCCCAAATATGAACATCAACAAACCCTAAATCAGGCAAATCCCCAATCCAACAATACTTTATATCAACCAAGTAAAACCCCAATCCAACAACACCCTAAATCAACCCAGCGACAGACAGATTTTAATTCTCTTGAGGGAGAGATCTACAAGAGAGAATTTGGTTTGTGAAGAAGAGATGTTTCAATTTGTGTTGAGAATGAGGGAATTGAGAACTTAAACAATTTTTCGGGGAGAGAGAAAGTCTATCAAGTGTCCAAACAACGTCATACATTGTGTCAAAAAAAATTACATCAATTGAAGAGACGACAGAAAAGTGTCGTCTTAAAACGAAGAATCTTATTACTCATTTTGGCTTGTTTTTAAGACGACAGATGATTTCTGTATAATGAACACGCTAAGTTTAACTGATTACGCGTTACAACATTCAAACGACATATATTTAAATGTCTGTCGTAAAAATGTATCAGACGACAGTAAAAACGACTTCTGTCGTCTGATCCTTGTCGTCTAATTGCAAAATTGGTGTAGTGAACCAAACAAACGTGTACTTATGGTTCATCAACACTTAGTCATCCCCCATGAAGTATCAACAGACAGACTAGAGCTATATACTGACCGTAACCAATCACCCGGCCAAGGCTTGGTTCCCGGTCCACCACGAAGGCTCCTAATCTAATACACACAATCACCACTAAGGCACACACATCCACAACTAATGCATACAATCACCACTAAGGCACACACATCCACAACTAATGCATACAATCACCACTAAGGCACCACATCCACAACTAATGCAATACAATCACCACTACAGCACCATTCAACAACGAATGCACACAATCACAACTAAGGCACACATTCACAACTAAGACACATTATCACCACTAAGACCCCAATTCACAACAAAAGCACACATTCACCACTAAGGCACTAATTCACAAGAAATGCACACATTCACCACTAAGGCACCAACATGAACAAAAGTCCATTTGAAATATTATATTTTAAAAGAAAACTTGTTTTCACTTACCATGAGCCATTGGCGATCAAGCTTATATATTTTAAAACAAACAAAAGATAAACATAATTTTTAAATCAAAACATCATCGTCATCATTTAATCATCATCATATAATTACCATGATCATCATCTAATCATCATCATATAATTACCATGATCATTATCATCATCACATAATCACCAACATTTTCATCAACATTATCATCACTAAAATCATCAACATTATAATCATCATCATCATCATATAATCATCATAACTACCATCAATAAAAGGTCACAGAGTGAACCTTTGTGAGATTTTACTCACCTCAAATCCAGCTGCGTCTTCGCACACACAACACAAACATAAAGCTTAAACCACACTCCACAAGTCACCTAATTAGCACAAAATAATAACTTAGTAACCAACCAACTACAAGTAACATTTACCCTCTTAGCTCAAAACTAAACCCGAAGGTTTACCCAAAGGAGGGCAACTTTCTAAGGTCGTCAAATTTAACGACCCAATACAACTGCCTTTAATCCTCAGATCCTAAACTCAAAATTTCTCACAAATCTAGGATTAAACATAAAGTCCTAGCATGCAATCCTTGCTCAAAACTTAGAAATTCTACATCTCAACAAGCTTACAACAACATGAGCTAGGTAACCATAACAACCAACACTACACATGTAATACCCTAGATTTTTATTTTATTTTCCTTGTATTATTCCTATATTTAATGAAGGATTATTTATTGAAATTCTTTAGTTTGCGCGAAGTTGAAATTTTGGGGGTAATTTTTAAGGTACTTTGACTTTTAAGAGGCCCAAAAGTTAACTTTATTTTTCGTAAGTTATCTTCGAAAACTTCTTTCATGAAAGCTGTAGAGTTCGTTAATACGAGTTTGTAAACATATGGCACGCCCAAAACGGAGGTAGTATGAGAAAGTTATGATCAGAGAAGGAAGTTAGTTTTCGTATTTGGAAACTGTATAAGTAGAAAAATATGGGGGAGTTATTTTTGAAAACCTAGAATTGCACAATCACGTTCTCTCTCCTCTCTCCCGACCTCCTCCTGCTCTCCCATCTTCTCCAATCGATTTCTCCCTCCTATGGCCACCAAACCGGTCGCCACCGGTCCCGTTCAGTCTGCACGGACCTCCTCTCCATTTCTGGAGTAGTCTTGCCCGCCGTCACCCCGCCTAGAAGCCGCCACGGAGCGGTGGAGCTGCTGCGGTATCGCCGAAAAACCGGCAATTTCGGTCGCGTTTCGGGTGAAAGTTTGGTGAGTCTTGCTCCTCTCCTTTTTCTAGTGATGTTTATATGTCTTTGGTGATCTGAAAATCAAGTTTTGGTGCCGGTTTTGCAGATTTTGTTTTTGGTTTTATTTTGGAGTTTCGGGACATTTTTCGGCCGATCACGGCCGAACCAGTCAAAACCTCAAATATTAAAGTTGTTCACCATACTTCAATCTACAAGTTTCATGTTGTGAGTTTCTCCTAATTCAGAAGTTTTGGGGTGGCGCGTGGGCCGAGTTGTGGCTTTAGTTTGCTGTGGTTAGCTAGTCCTTGATGTTGCGTTTATGTTGAGAGGTCGTTTGGCTAAGTTTTGAGCAAGGTTTGTATGTTAAGACTTAGGTTTATTTGTTTTGGCTTGGTTGAGTTTGAGTTTAGGTTTTGAAGATTTAAGGCAGCTCAATTGTGTTGTTGAGTTCAATGACCTTGGGAAGTTGTTCTCCCTTGAGCTAAGGGTTAGTTTAAGGGTATTGTGTTATCCTGTAGTATTTTGGTTTCTAAGGTTTTTAATTGTGTGATTTTAGGTGATTTGTGATTTTGTGTTTGGCTTGCCTTCGTTGTGTTGGGGGCTTTGCAGTGGGATTTCAAGGTGAGTAAATCTCACCAAGGTTCACTTTTGAACCAAATTTTATTAAGGTCATGTGATGATGATAATGATTATGATGTTAAAATTAATACTATGCTATTAATTGTTTTAAAATCCTCAACGGCTCATAGGTAAGATTAAACAAGTTTTCCTATTTTATGGTTATTTTTAAGGTTCATGTGATCATACTGTTATTGATTATTGATAAGTTATTCCTATTGAATAATATATATTGTTCATATAATTATATCCTTGTGAAGGATATAATCATATGTTGTGATCTTGTGATTGTTGGATAAATATCCAAATCGTGTTCCAAGCCTTTAATCGGGTAATTGGTTGCGGTTCTGATGCTATTTATTATTTTGTGTTTTGATATTGGACAATCAAACCGGGTTCCAAGCCTTTGGCCGGGTGATTGGTTGCGGTTAGGAATAGAGCTCTAGTCCGTCTGTCAATGTACGTCATGGGGGATACCTTATCGTATCTGGGACCCATGAGTACACAATTTTGTTGTTGTAAGTCATAAGGGGTATTTCATCAATACCTGGGACTCATGGGTACATGTTATTTGAAAGAGTGTTGGAATTGTGGATATATTCATTGATATAATTGATTTTGAGAAATTTCTAGATGTGAGAAATGTAATTATGTTATTTTTGAGTTTACTAATACGGGTTTTTTAGCTTACCGGGTTTGTTATTTTACAATTCCGATGCACCAATTATTAGTGTAGGGGTTAGACCTGCAGGTGATGATCAGCAGGGTTGAGGTGAAGACTTACTGCCAGGGTTATATTTGACTTTTGTTGTACTCTGTATAATTTTGTTAATCGGGTAGATAATATTAAACTCATAAGATTATTCTCATGTTCTCGTATTTCAAATTTATGTAAATAAGGAAGTCTAATATTTAACTCAGTGATAGGTTGTATAATATTACTTTTCCGCAAATGAGTTATAGTTGTTTGGTTTTGTTATTGAAACAGGTTGGGATATTTATATTTAAGTTAGATCATGCCACAATTTTTGAAAATTATCTTTCGGAAATTGGGGTGTGACAACACACGCTGCTACAGGCGACGGTGAGTGTGCCCCACGCGCCACCGACGACCCACGAACCGGGTCATGGTTCATACACCAAACTCTTCGTCTCAACAAACCTTACAATAGTCTCAACTATCACAAAGTCTAATTAAAACTATAGAAGGTAGAAATTGCCTCTCAAGTAAAATGGGTGATTAAAACCCTAGAATTTCAAAATCCTCACTTCACCCTCCACACTTCAAGTCGGCTCAAGAGGCTTGGAGGGATTGATCCATGTCTCACAAGCTTCAAAAGCCCCCAAGAGTTGTCACCGAAGGTGACCGGAATCAAGATTTTCGACGAAGAACCCAAAAAGACACCACTGCTGCTTCCCAGCTTTGCTGCACCTCCAGCTGCTCGAACCTTGTTACCAAATTCAAATTATGATCATTATGTTGCTACATATTCTAACTTTTGAGAAGTTATGAATTACTCAGAGCTCTTGAAGAGCTTATATGAGACATATCACTACACAAAGATATTAATGTGTATGGCTAGATATGTCATGAGATATTTCAATGTTTTAATGCCAATTTGCTTATCTTGTTTAGCTATTACTTAGTGTATGAATTTGGTCATACAACTAAATGAGGTAAGACATATTTATAATCGTTTAGAATTAGAATTGTTTTAACTTTGTAGGTACACAATTTCATGATGAGCCCCTATATTCAAAGTACACATGGTCTCACTTTAATGATGGACAAATCAAACCGTTATTTACGGTGCATGAAGCTTGTAACGTTCAGGAGGAGATTCTCATCAGGGGGAGCATCTAGAAGTATGCTACCTAAAACATATGTGTGTTGTACTCTTTTTCTCCTTCGACTAGGGTTATTTTTCTCCCACTAGGTTTTTGTTACCTAGCAAGGTTTTTAACGAGACAACATTAAACGCAACTAATTTCATCATTCATTGGTGGACATCCAAGGGGGAGTGTTATAAATATTATTGATAGTCGCATATTTGTGCGACTTTTATCATGCTAATTATTCCTATTACTTAGTTATTTTGTTATGTTTTTAATTGACTTTATTTGTTTTTAGGTATTTTGAAGTCAAACAAAGAAAATGAGATAATTGGGCTTAATAAGGATTCCTAAATCCTAGTTGGATTAGGGAATGGACGGGAGACCTAGGGTTAATTAACCTATTTAAGAAGAACGGAGACGGAATAATGGAGGAGAACGGAAGACAAAAAGGGAGAGAAGAAAAGAGGAACCAGGGAGAATTCGACCAGTCTCTCGGCCAAACAAGTTTTTCTTCTCCACCTTTAGTTCATCTTCCATGGATTATGTTCTTATTCAAAACTATGTGTAACTAAACTCCTTGATAGTTAGGGGCTAATCAAAGCCCTAGATATGTCTTCGATTTTGAACCCCAATTGATTTATATAATTCTAGATGTGAATTTCTTCACTGATTGTTCATTGATAATTCTATTGCATGTTTCATTGGGTCGACACTTTGATGCATGTTTTAGGGTTTATTATTTTGAATGTGTATATGACCGACATATCGTTGCATATTCTATGAGAGATAACAAGTTTTTTGTAGGTACTTGTGTGAAGTAATTCCTTGGTAATCTAAGGCTATCAACATTGATCTTAGATTCTTTGTTGTTAATCAAACGTTCTTAGAACTTCATGATTTCAGTTATTTTGGTCTAGATACCGACATTTCATAGATCAATTAATTGGTAATATAGTTAAGTCGATAAGACATTTCACTTAACACGGCATGTAAGAGAACGTAATACGGTTAATGACCTAACGACATTGGCTTAACTGTGAGTGAATTCATCTATAATCCTTGACATTGTTTTGTGGTGATTGAAGCATATCTAGTGGTGGAGAGAAATTCCTAGCTATTGTTTCTCTCATATTTACATCCATATTCACTTTTAGTATTCTGTTTTCAGCAATACTCCTGTATTATTTATGTTTGTTCACCAGTCAAACCAACTCCGAATACTCTCAACATTTGTGTGGTAGTCCGTCACTGTGTCTAGTTACTGTGTATTTAATTTCATAATTTTTGGTCACGTAATTACTTATAGTCTATGTGGTTGTCCACGTAGACAATTATAGTATTCTGTTTTCAGCAATACTCCTGTATTATTTATGTTTGTTCACCAGTCAAACCAACTCCGAATACTCTCAACATTTGTGTGGTAGTCCGTCACTGTGTCTAGTTACTGTGTATTTAATTTCATAATTTTTGGTCCCATCAATTATAGTCTATGTTGTTGTCCACGTAATTACTCATTAGTTATGTACTCTGATGTAAATTCTACTTCTATATAAGGAGGCTAATAAGAATGAATGAAAACACTTTTACCTCCTCTCAACTATTCTCGTGTTTCTTCTCTTCTTCTTTACTTTACAACAGAAAAGACTATTTTATGAATTGAAATTTGGTTGGGTATTAAATTGTAGTTTGTTATATCTTTGTTGGGAACGGCTGTTGTATACGTAATACTCCCAGTACTGCAGCTGTTGTATAACTTTATCAAGCAGTGAAATTACTTTTCATAAGAAGCACGCGCCAAGCACGCGTCTCGGGTGGGGACTCTAATTTTGTTTCCCTCAGCAACCCGGATCCACCGATCGAATTCGCAGCGGAAAATTCAGTATAGCTTTCCTTCCCCTGAGCTTGAATGCATCACAGTCATAAGCATTTGCAGCATCCACATCAGTGTCAAACGTTCCCAGCCAGACCCGGCTGCCTTTCCGGGCCGGGTCATGAATCTCCGCCGCGAACTTGCCCCACGGCCCTTTCTTGACTCCCCTGTAATGCCTGCTCCCCTCCCCCGTCGACGAGCTTGAGTTGGAAGAGCTGCTTGACTTTCTCTTGGGCTCGCTGCTCATGGGTTTTTCTTAGGTAACGGGTTCGGGTTTCGGGTTTCGGCAGCTTGAAACAGGGAAAGTGGACTCGAATTCGGATATGGAGTACTCGGACTTGATGATGGGTTGGAAGTAAGAGAGTTCTGATGGGGTTTGGTCGAAGTTGAGATTGGTGATGAAGTTGTCTGTGAAGATGAAGTCTCCTAAGATATGTCGGCGAATGAGCTCCAGAGAGCTCCAGAGTTGACTCATCTTGCTCTTGGGTTGCCCACCTCCACCGACAGGCAGAATCGTTCGCGGAGAGGGAATAGTTCGCGGAGAGAGAATCGTTGCGATGGGAGAATTACTGAGAGTCATGCACAACACGCGCTAAAACTTCTCCACCCGTTACTTGACACGTGGTCCAAATAGCCACAGTACTTAAGGTACTACGTACATTCTAGAACACACCATTTTTGTTGGCGAAATCTTTGTTTGGCAGAGTTAACGGACAGAAATAGCCCTAGAATATGAAAAATAGAATAAAAAACAAGTTAATAGTTCGGCGGGACTAACCTGTCACAAGTCCTCAAAACCCCAAACCAAACCCAGAATAAAAGGAAAACAAAACACTCGCCGCCTCCCACCCAACTTCTTCTAATTAGTGTGTAAGTTCTCACTTGGTTTCTTCTCTTGTTTGAATAGGGTACACAGTTCTCTGTATTTACTTGTTTCTCAGTTGGTTCATTCGTTCCTTCTGTTATGGTTTGGTTTTGTTTGTATTGGGTTCTCTTGCTACTTTGGCTTTAACTACTTACGCATTAGATATATTTCTCATCAAACCCTAATCTATCTTGCCTCTCTTCTTCAGTTGTTCATCTCCCTCGTCTTTCTTTCTTCTTCTCCCGTCTCCTCCTCCATTTCAATTACAAGAAATCTTTCTCATCTAAAGAAACCTAGACCATAATTATTTGCAATTTCATGTACCCAGACCAATCTCTCTCAAGGTTAACAAATTCCTTCTCTCTTTGAGTATTGGGTTATCTCTGTATGGTTGCGATTGCTTGCTTTAGATACTATCTATATATGTGCGAGTATTTGGCGCCAGTTATACTTTTGCCAACTGTTTAAAATTTTCTTGTAGGAAGCTTGTGACGTATAGCCAAGATGCAGGCATGCAGTGGAGCTGCTGTTATGGGTTCCGTTCAACAGCCCACATGGCTTAGAGGAGCATCTTTTCCAAATGGAGGGCGCATTAGTGGATTTGCTCATCAAGTTAACCTTAATTTTGCAAAAACGGCTACATCTTATTCTAACATCCAAGGAAGCTTGGTTACCGGGAGGCCGTCCTCTCCTGCTTCAGTGCAGGTGCCTAAATTTGGAGGTAATTATGCTTAAAAGATTGAATTTTTATCAATATAATCTGTTCTTGTATGGTCTTATTGAAATTCAATTGAGGTTTGGTAGAATTCTTTTAATTCTGATATAGTAGGATTTGATGCCAGGTCACTTTCTCTCTCATTGCCTTGCTTGATTTTGATGCTCTGCATAGCCAGTGTGTATTTATTTTACCATGTTTAGCACACTTCAGAAGCAAAAAGCATCATTTGTGTAAAGATATCTAGAGAGCTGTGTACAAGTCATGACAAATATGTTATTACTGCTTGCAGGACTTGTGTCTCACTTGTTCTTCAATTTTGTTATTTTCCATGCAGATAATGGAAGTAGTTTTGTAGACAATGCCTTAAGCGAGGCTGACCCTGAGGTGCTTGCCATTATAGAAAAGGAGAAAGAGCGGCAGTTCAAAAGCCTCGAGCTTATTGCCTCAGAGAATTTCACTTCTCGGGCAGTAATGGAGACAGTTGGTTCATGTCTCACAAACAAGTATTCAGAAGGATTACCTGGGAAAAGGTACACAGCTTGAGTGATGTTCTTCTTCATGAGTCTGAGTAATGAACTGCAATTGATATCTTTAGTTGTAATATTTACTGTTGATGTACAAGTCAGTTGCACATTTCAGGTACTATGGTGGAAATGAGCACATTGATGAGCTCGAAACACTATGCCAAAAAAGGGCCCTCGATGCATTTCACTTGGACGGAAAGAAGTGGGGCGTCAATGTTCAACCTTTATCTGGTTCTCCCGCTAATTTTGAGGTTTATACTGCAGTTCTCAACCCTCATGACCGTATCATGGTAAAGTCTCCCTTTGTTTTTTTTTTCCTTTGTACAAGTGTGGTTGGTCTTTATGCTAAATTATCAATATTTGACTGTGACTTAGGGATTGGACTTGCCACACGGTGGACATCTGTCTCATGGGTTTATGACTCCTAAAAGACGTGTATCAGGAACATCTATTTATTTTGAGTCCATGCCATACCGACTTGATGAATCCACAGGTTCTGCATTATATTTCTCATTAGAATATATTTTTTTATGATATACTAAGGATAAAATACTTAATCTCTTGGATTCTTGGTCTTCCCCCCCCCCCAAAATATATATATATATATATATATATATATATATATATATC
Organism: Fragaria x ananassa; assembly: GCA_034370585.1. NCBI lineage: Eukaryota > Viridiplantae > Streptophyta > Magnoliopsida > Rosales > Rosaceae > Fragaria > Fragaria x ananassa. The sequence goes on along the minus strand of CP139750.1, from coordinate 7,515,008 downwards.
CAGGTCTGATTGATTATGACATGCTTGAGAAAACAGCAACACTATTTCGACCAAAACTCATTATTGTCGGGGCAAGTGCTTATCCTCGAGATTTTGACTATCCTCGCATGAGGAAGGTTAGGATTCTGATGTCCTTACTCCATATAAATGATTTCATTTACAATGCATAACATGAATTTCATTAAATATTTTACTCGGATTTTTCTTTGTCAACTGATGAGTTATATCTAATTTTGATTGGAAGATTGCGGATGCTGCTGGTGCCTTTCTTATGATGGATATGGCTCACATAAGTGGGCTTGTTGCTGCTTCTGTGGTTGCCAATCCTTTTGAATACTGTGATATTGTGACTACAACAACTCACAAGGTCTAGTACAATCTCATGTATTTATATTTCACCAACTGAATCCAAGATTGGAAAGTTTATGGTAGTGGACTTGTTTATAGGCTTATGAATCATTTTGTTCCTAGATTCGATAGACTCAATGAATAATCATACATAAATAGAAAACCGCTTACTTTTTGTTGTCCACGATTGGATGTTCTAATAATTTCATACATTGCTTTTCAGTCTCTAAGGGGTCCGAGAGGAGGAATGATATTCTTCAAGAAGGATCCAGTTCTTGGTGTTGATTTAGAAACTGCGATCAACAACGCAGTTTTCCCAGGTTTACAGGTTTGTTCCACTCATTTGTTATTTTTTCTGCAAGCAACATTTATTATTTGAATGTGGATATAAAAGGCTCGGCTTCTTGATGCAGGGTGGTCCTCATAACCACACTATTGGGGGCCTTGCAGTTTGCTTGAAGCATGCTCAGTCCCCAGAATTTAAGGCTTACCAGAATCAGGTACTTCAATTATATTGTATTGATGTGAAAATTGGTTCAAGTCATGTTCCTAATGCATTATGGCTTCTCTCTTGTAGGTGGTCTCTAATTGTAGGGCTCTTGCAAGTCGATTGGTCGAACTCGGATACAAGCTGGTTTCTGGTGGAAGCGATAATCACCTGGTTCTTGTGGATCTGCGGCCCTTTGTAAGTATATTTGTTATAGTTTTTCAGTCTTCGCTACATATCGATTGTTCCTTGTATGAGAACTTGTGCTGAATGTGGGCGTTATTTGACAGACATTTCATTTATTAGTGTTTTCGTTTAGACAGTATCGCACATACATCAGTATATTCATAGGCAAAAGTGTAAGGCAAGGTTGTTCTGCTCTCTAATTGTTCAACATACCATGCTATGTACTTAAAGGTTTTTGTTGTGTTCATGGAGGTTTTTAGTGGGTTTGTTATTTGAATTATAAAGAAAGTGAAAAAAAAAACAAAAAAAAAAAAACAAATGCTTCTAACCAATGAAATTCATCCACCAAAGAATAAAAAGCTTCTAGATAAAAGTCAGACAAAATCTGACAAATCAACTCCACAGCAAAAACATAAAACCTAATTTGACATGCTCATGCCAAGAGGCTTATGATTTCCTTGTTTCATGTTTTTCCTTGTGTTCTTTTGTCTGGCTAGTTTAAATTTCTTTTGTTGATTTTTTTTTTAATATACAGAATTCCTAATTTGTCTTCTTTTTGGTGTATGAAAATGTTCTCCTTTATTAATAGGGCATTGATGGTGCTCGGGTGGAGAAAATTCTCGACATGGCTTCTATTACCCTTAACAAGAATTCAGTACCTGGTGAGTCTAAGAGCCTGACCTTCCACAGCCTTGTTTTTGGAGGGCTACTCACCTAGCTGTGAGGTCATATTCTTTTTTGTTTGCATAATTGTGGTTTTATTTGAACTTGTATTGTCTTCTGTATAGGTGATAAAAGTGCTCTAATGCCTGGAGGTATTCGCATTGGAACACCTGCCATGACAACACGAGGATTCACTGAGAAAGACTTCATAGCAACTGCAGACTACATTCATGAAGGTGTGCGGATAGCAATTGATGCCAAAGACAAAGCCCCAACATCAAAGCTACAAGAGTTTTTAAAGTATGTTGCAACCCCTGAATTCCTTCTGATTGATCAAGTTTCAGATCTGCGGAGAAAAGTTGAAGCTCTTGCCACGCAATTCCCAATGCCTGGAGTATGAGTCATTATAGTTAGACACAAGATAATCCTCTCATCTGGAGGATGAAATTGCAGGATTAGTTGCTTGTGCTGTATGCACAACTATTAAAGATAGTGTGTGGATGTTGTCATTGACGTTGGTATGGCATTAGTTAAAGATTCCTTGCATGCACTTTTTGGTGTGTACCACAATATTCATCTTCTATTTTGTTTGAAGAAGATGAGGCAAAGGTCCATAATATTGGATCAATAACGTTCACATACTTATGGTAAGCAGATTACTATCCTCTGACTTCTGTTTCTTGGCCTGTTTGACATTATTCATCATGTCATGATATGTAGGTATAGTTTTTTATTTTTTATTTTATTTTTTTGAAGCAGTATATGAACGGTTGACTGGTTGAGGCTGATTAACAGTTCGATATTGGATTTAATGGTCTTCTGTTGGGGAATGATAAGTGAGCGAATGGTGCTGGAATACTGTGGTCACCTAGATTGTATTTTGAAGTTTATAGTCAAATGACCATCTAGTACTAGTTTTGGCACCTCTTTGCCCAAATCAATTAACACTTTAAAGATTGGTCATTTTCCCTGAAATGGTATCCATTTGGGTCATGAATAACTCTAATCCACATGACTTCTGCTTCTATTGTAACAAAGGAATTCCGATCAAGTTATAAGAATGCTAGGTAGAGAAGGTAAAGGCGTTGCTAGTTGAAGGAGGTGGATCGACTTATGCTAGCCGCTGGTGAAGATATGGATTTGCTAAGAAGTGACTTAACAACTATGGCTGAAAGTGGGATAATGCCCTACTTAGAAAGTGGTCATAGACTAATATATTGCAGGTGTTCCATAACACAAACTGATCTGACGACAAATCATAACTTTCATTTTCCTGAGGGTGTTCCAAACACAGGTGCTTCAAATTCTACCCAAGGAATCTCGTTTATTAGAGACTGGAACGACAAGAAATTGTACTCGTGTTTGCGGCCTTGCGGGTGCATTTTTCTGATGGTGAATTGAATTTACTACTTTTCTGTAATTCACGTTGGTATTATTGGATGACTACTGTGAATGAGTTTTCAAAGTCTGATTTATACTTGGCAGATCATTCTTTTACTTGAATCAATGGAATGGAGCTAAAGGGTTAGCATAACCATCCTTAATGAATGTTTGTGAGTGTAATCTTTTGGTTACCTAGCCTCCACCATACAAAAGAAATTCGAACTTGTTGATGTTTCCATGGCTATTAGTATCACATGAAGTTTGCCATATTTGTGTTACTAATCTGAAATGTATTATTGGGTACATATATGTTTGCCTCCTTGAGCTGTGTTTAATTTGAGATGGTATATATAAACAGGGAGCATACCTCTTTTTCCCTAACAAATCCTAATTCCTACATTATTCTTCCTAGAAAACGGTCTACACTTGTACAGATTTTTTGACTCACCGTGCAATTTCTCAATGATACCAACAAGGCATGTATTTTGGGAGATGAACTTTATTATATGGCAAGACAATCATCGAATACAATCCTAGCAACTTCAGTGTGTAAAATCAAACATAACAAAGCATCAAGATATTCACACATGAAGCAATTTCGCAAAATGATAACAGTTTTTGAGAGCAAGTTTCATCTTGTCACGTTCTACGGTAACCTAGTCGCACTCGACACTCCATTGCTGTTCATTTCTCTACATGTCTTGTTTCTATTGGGGATGATCAAGGCATCAACGTCTCACCTGCTCCAGAAATCACTAGAGTCGGAGATGGCTACATTGATTCTACCATCCAAAAGTTAATCCAACATTTCACTAGGAAAGTTTCAACCCAAATTCAACTTGTTTTCGTAGTTTAAAAGATCTTAATGGGGTTTTTGATAACATCTTTTCACCATTTGTAAGGGCATCTCCAACAATACTTGTTATACCCATATCTATACTCAAAACTCATAAAAATCAATCTCCAACAATCAAAACTCATACTCAATTATGGGTTCCTACTAAACCCACGACCCAAAATGGGTCGAGCTGCAGGGAGGAAACCCATTTGCCACTTGCACAGGACCCAGACGGCAGCAGTCGCACGTGAAGGGTCGGCAGAGGCAGGAGCAACACGCGTCCCGTGCGCGCTGTGAAACACGCTCGCTAGACGACAAAACAACGGTCAAAAGCTGACCACGGGCGACGCACGTGTGGAAGAGAGCTGAACTGGTGCAGGCGGTCTCACGTGAGCTCAGTTGTGGTCCTCCAACGATCAAAAAAGAAGCGGGCTAGATTGGATTCCATTCAAAATGCGCAGTCCAGATAAATTCAATTGGAAAAAGAAAAAATGGGCCAAAAATCTTGTTTTCAAATGAAAAAAAACTTGAAAAATAAGAAGAAGAAAATTTAGGATAATATAAAAAATTGTTTTGCCAGTTGGACCAGTAATTTACACCAATGTCTATAAATACCATCCACCTTCTTCATAATTTTCACTCCAAAACTTCTCTCCTCCTTCTACATTCTTTAATTTTCATAATTGTTCTTCATCTACCTAGTTTTCAATTTTTTTTTCCAAAGATGTCCAACTCCAAACCTACAGGAGAAGCTTGGAAAAATCCTGAAGATGTGTCGTTATGCATGGCGGTAGTTGCGGTTGGTGAAGACGGTGACAAAGCTACCGGTCAAGAGAAGAAAAAATGATGGGATCATATATGGGAAGTGTATGAAGCTTGCAAGCCACCCGGTTCCGTTATTAGATCGGGAGGAGGGTGTGAAACTCGTTGGAGAAAGATTAGATCGGATTGCACAAGGTGGCGTGAAGCTCTTACCAAAGTGGAGGCCGCTCACGCAAGTGGTGAAAATGTCACCAACTTGGTAATCATTTATTTTTTATAACCGGTAGTATTTATTTGTTTATAACCCAATGTAAGTAATTTGCTAATTAATATTAGTTATGTTTATGACAATTAATATCTACTTGTTTATAATCACTAATACATGTTTATATATATATATATGTTGTAAATATTATAATATATATGGATGTCTTTGTAAATACTCATTAGTTATGTCCTTACGATGTAAATCATACTTTTATATAAAAGAGCCTAATGAGAATGAAAGATACACTTCTTCCGCCTCATACATTATGTTCTTCTCTTTTCTCTCTACATATTCTTTAGTTTATAACACGTTATTAGCACGATTTCGCTCATTTGTTCCATGAATTCCATGATGATCTATGAGATGTTTGTGCAACTTTTGTTGCTTATTATCTACACACACGATCTATGAGTTCACTTCTGTTTTGATTATATCTTGTTTACATATATACTTTGTTTATATTACTCAATTCTATGTTTATAATTGCTTATATTAGTGAGCCTGAAGTTTCGCTAATAATACTTTTTGAGATTGTGAACCTGAAGTTCAATATTACATTAGACTTGTTGTGTAAGCATGAACCTGAAGTTTTATGCATGTACATGTGATTCATTGTTCACAAGATTCGAACATGAAGTTTGGATATTGATATTTCTTTCATATTAACATGAAGTTCAAAACAACATAATTAGATCTATGATGATCGATGTGGTCTTGAAAAGGAGTCTGAAAGACATGTATCTAACGGTGAAAGATCCGCTTGAGTTTTGGCAAGCATTGATTGATCGGTTACTAAGATCACGATATGAATGGACGCATTTGCGCCTTCTAATATGGATCATGATATGGCTATAGTTATGGCTTAACATTTAGTGGCACTTTACAAAGCCCTCTCTATAAATGGCAATAAGACCAAAATTAATCATATTAATCAGTCTCTTGAGAAATATGAGTCATGAGTGGATGTCACTTCACCCAAGTTGACAATATTTTTGTGGCTAAATTGAAATGTTAAAGACATGATCAATGGGGGTGTTCTTAACAAGGATTAATATTAAGCCTATCATAATGGTATTCTGGACACCGAGTTATTATGATTAATATGAGTACCTTAAATTAAGGTTATTATACAAGTGAATATGGTTAATTTACTTCCCAATATGTGCACACAAATACTTTTCAGATCATAATTTGGCAATCAAAGGCTGTTGCTCACAATTATATGCACCATTTACGAGCATTTATATTTACCAAATTTCAGCTATTAATAACATGGAAATTCATCGGTTTCTTTTTGCGGTTTCATTTTTATTATGTGATAATAAAACTCATTTATGAGTATCTTATTTAACGCATTATTTTACTGGAGTTTGAATAATCCACCACAGATTTTCCTTGATTGACAACCAAAAGTCATGATTTACAATCCTGACATTTCTTGTCTGGTTTATTAATTTGTTTTTGCCTAGTACTAGTCGTAAAATGATTGGCAATTACAATAGTTTATTTTGCATATCTGTTAGTGCTTCATTATTTTGACCTTCGTACATATGGTGATCAAAGATCAAAATTGGATAGTTTGTTTTACTGTTTTGGTTTTCTGTACCAATTTCAGCTTCATCGGTTTCATAGAGATGCATAAGTTTTGATCTCATTCATATTCCAATATTTATATTGACAATTGATTATGTATAATAATTACTTCCATGTATTCATGAGACATCGTACCTCAGCCATGTTTCTTTTGTTATATTAATGCCATGATTTGGATATTTGATGCATGATATTATGCCTACTATATGTTGCAAACTGAATCAAAACAGTGACAAGTCCTTCGATTCACAATTGGACAATGTGCTAAGGGACTTTTTTTTTTTTGGTCTCAATACAGATTTGAAGTGACTGCTTGGTAGTGCTTCTTAGATTTGGGCATGAATCATATGATGTTCAGATATATATCATGTGTTATCGTTGGCATAAGTATCGTGCTACTATGGTAAAGTATGATACAGATTATCAAGCCGATTGATTATTGAATTCAGGTATGTATTTGCACGTAGTTTTAACCTGAAGCCTATTTGTGATTTTTTTTTTCGTTCATTGATCGAGATCTGAAGTCTTTTGATCAAACTATAGAGGCCAGAAGTTCCTCAAAAGTAGTAATAAAATTGTGACAAGAAGCTTCTCAAAGCTTATGCAATACGGGATCTTGAAAAGTTGATATTCCTGAGGAATTTCAAAGCTTATGCAATACGGGATCTTGAAAAGCTTCTCAAAGCTTACAACTCTGAGGAATTTCAAATTGCTTTACGGGCCGACATATATACTTGCTATCATGTGAAAATATAATTGCGTTATCTTTCAGCCTTATTTGAAATTTGAAAGCATGATTTGGCTAGTGACAATAGTTTCAATAGCAAGGCATCAAACACCATTTGCCTGTTTATTGGCACCATTTAGAAATTTTGAATACATGCATATCATGCTTGGCTCGGCACTGGCTTTCCCCAAGTTATAATTGAAGTCGCATGTTGTTGATTTGTGATCATATGGGGGCCTGAAGTTCCTCACATTATTTTGATATTATCTGCTTGTGTATCTAGAGGGGAGAAACAAGATTATATTTTATATAAAGTTAACTAGACCAGAAGTTTTGTGTATTCTTCACCCATGGAACCAGAAGTTTCCAATATAAAATTTATTTATCTTGTTCTTTACAATCCTTTTATTTATTTTTATTTTCATTACAATACTTATCATTTAAATTTTATTGTTACTCATACGGATCAACAGCCTTATAGCTCGAATATATGAATTTCAAATGTCATGTTTTTGAACCAGAAGTTCAAAATACTGAATCATAGAAACAAAAGTTCTAATGGTAAACGCTCAAGCCCGAAGCTGAGTATGTAAATTAAATTAATGAACTTCAAGTTTCAGTTTAATTATCTGAAACCTGAAGTTTCTGGCACCAAATTTATTTGAACTACAAGTTCAACATATGACATCTGAGAACATCGTAGTTCTAACATTATAAATTTGAACTTGAAGATTCGATTACACATATGATTAATGGCTCCGGAAGAGCACATAACATCCCCTCTTTACAAGAAGTGGCTCCAATTGGTTCTAGAATATGTATTGAGGACCCACATCGCCCGCAGGAGGGGAGGAGACGTGTTGCAAACATAGCTCCCTATAGTGAGACTAATTTTGGGTTGGCGACTCAAGAAAAAAATTGTAGAGCGAGCGAGGTCCAAAGCGGACAGTATCTCGCTATGTCGCCTATTACATGTGTTAAATTCTACAATATAGTGAGACACATAATGTCATGAACCAGAAGTTCATTGAACCAAATTAATTATTTTGGCATGACTAGTTACATTATATTTTACCTACAGTGTTGCTTGAAATCAGTAACAACTTTTGATGTCTGCTAGCTAACGCTACTCATAGCAAATTGTTTATTTGCTGCATTTTTTTTTGTTGGTTTGTCACTTTAATGAGACACTTCTCTTGTTATGAAAAGGGAGAACGATTGTTCCTGAAGAACAACATGAATTGTTGTGAAATATTTACCTATTATCTCATTTTAAGCTTGAGGAATATCACAGCTAGTGACTTAATAAAAACTATTGCTGACAAAATTATATGCTAACGGAAGAAAATTTACTTGGGTAAAATCCCTGAGACCAACCATATTACCAAAAATAACCTTGCCCCCATTTGATTTGTGGGAAGAATGAGTATCTAAGTGACATGGTTCTCCTGACAAGAATGTCATTAAAAATGTCCGAGTTCCTCATATGGCGGCTACAGTATTACACATACAAAGGTTGAAGTACATTATCAGATGATGATATCTTGGTGATACAACAATATATCAATACGGTTGATACTCATGAATTTAATATTTTTGACCTTAAACTTGGTTTGGGTTCGCCACCAGCCAATGGACATCTTTACTCGAAATGAAGTGATAGTCATTTAAACGCATTTTTATGCATGGTCATAATAAGACAATCTTTCTGCCGTTAGGGGGAGAGAAAAGACTACTGTCATTTGAATAACGGCGTGAATTTGGAGTGGAATGTATCCACCAGGTCTAAAGTTTTAAGCTTCTGAAAATGGAAGATTATACATGTCCTATAATGTTTTATGGTATTATGAATATAGATCCACATTCGCTAAATATAATTCATCTATGAGAGATGTTTGTCGTAGAAGTGACAATATTTGCCCTAGAAGTGGCAGGGGTACCCAATATTAATAAGCTCATAGTAGCTAATGCATGCATATAAGAATGTGTGAGATCTATGAATGATAATTATCGATGAAAATTTACATATGGTAGCTACCAAAGATCGTTAAGGACTATATGATACAATACCACGTTTCATTATGAATGTCAACAAATCATATTATTGGTCAAATTGGATAGAGGCAATTCCAATTAAACTAAATATCTGAAATGTGATGAGATACTTAGACCTTTAACCCTACATGATACAAAAGGGTATTAAGCACAGTGAAAATAAATCACTATGGTACAATGTCTATAACAGACATGGGGATTACGAATATATTTCCTTATATGACAGTTTTCTGTAAGTACAGTGTTACATTTATTTATTGACGAGAGACTTACGGCATTTGTCATCGTATATTATAAGGATCTTAAAAGACTTTGCTAAATGCAAAATCCCAAAAGTAAAGTGTCATTACAAGCGTATCGCTTATCAAATCCTTAAAGGATCTAAGTACATGAATGATTCGAACGTAAATCGATCCATGAATACTTAAGAGAGTCTGAATGTGAGATTCCTCATCACCCAAGCGAAATGACGTAATGTGCCTTATACATGCAAACACAACTCCCATTAGTAAGATGTGTCTTGGGTTGGAACCCAAGAAAAAAGGCATGAGGAGGAGGCCCAAAGGCGAGCATATCTCTTGTTATGCTGGGCTGTTAAATTAAAGTTAACGCATGCAATAAATAATCTAAAGCTAGCTCATATATACTTGTTATAGTTAACTTGATCAAAATTGCCTCAATGGGTATTATGATTGGACTACAAAATCGAATTCGGATTATGTTGCTACATATTCTAACTTTCGCGAAGTTATGAATTGCTCAAAGCTCTTGAAGAGCATATACGAGATGTATCAATAAACGAAGATATTGATATGAGTGGCTAGATATGCTATGCTGATATTCTAATGGTTTTGAACCATAGATAGTAATGTGTTAATTAGCTTCTACTACTTAGTTATTACATAATGTATGAATTTGAACATGTGAGGTTGTTTCTAATATTACTAAATGAGGTAAGACCTATTAAATTGTATAGCTTTGTTGGTATTGCTTTCACTTTACAGGTATGAAAATCTTGTGATGAGCCCCTACGAACAAAATCTCACTTCAGTGATAGACAAAACAAACCGTTATTTACGGTACATGAAGCTTGCAACAATCAGGGGGAGAATCTCATCAGGGGGAGCATCCAGAAGTATGCTATCTAGGACATATGCGCGTTGCACTCTTTTTCTCCTTCGACCAGGGTTGTTTTTTCCCACAGGGTTTTTATTACCTGGCAAGGTTTTTAACGAGACAACAAATAAGCGCGTCCAACACCATATTATTCATTGGTGGACATCTAAGGGGGAGTGTTGTAAATATTATAATATATATGGATGTCTTTATAAATACTCATTAGTTATGTCCTTACGATGTAAATCATACTCTTATATAAGAGAGCCTAATGAGAATGAAAGATACACTTCTTCCTCCTCATACATTTTGTTCTTCTCTTTTCTCTCTACATATTCTTTAGTTTATAACAATATATATATATATATATATATATGACTACTTATATATTATTTCTTGTATGAATATATAGGAAGTGCAAGCTAGATCGGTATATTGTACATTGTCTTTGGGGGAGGAGTTTAAATTTGTGCATTGTTGGCCAATATTGAAAGATACAGAAAAGTTTAGCAAACCTCCGTCTTTAGATGAGGAAATCTCTAGTGGTCCGTCACCTATTGACTTGTCCGGAGAAGATACACCCATTGAGGGAACCTCAAGCCCTTCAAATGTGTATGCACGCCCTCCAGGTCAAAAAGCTCAAAGGGCTGCTAAGAAAAGATGCAAACAAGATGACACATCTCAACTCTTAGCTCAAATGAAAAGAATTGCAGACCAAGGAGATTGTGATCTCGAACACAGACTACAACTTAGGGAGGAGACTAGACTTGCACAACAACGTGCGGATGATGCAGCCACAATGGCGGTGGATCCATCAAAATTTCCCGCCCCAATTAGGGCTTATTGGGAAAGGAAGCAAGCTACGGTTATTGAGAGGGAGAAACAAGCTTACAATATCGGATTACACCAACCACTTGCTTCATCTGAAGGTGAAGATGACCGAATGTATTAATTGTACTTTGTTGCCTCTATTTTAATTTTATTTTGGTATTTTAATTTATGAAATGAATGTACTTTGACTTTCAATTATAATTAATGAGTAATTTATTGTTTTTGTTAATCTCAATTGTATTTATCAAATTGCAAACATTACAATAATACTAAACACACAAACAACAAATAAATAAAAGAAGCAAACATACAAACATAACACACTATGGCACAACGCCAATTATTGAAAGCATAAGCATACAGACACTTCACATGCGGTTCTGCTCTGCCTGCTGCTTCACATTCCATAGGTGGTTAACCAAATTATCCTGGAGGCTTCTATACACAATTGGACATCTAACATGCTGGTATCGGCGCATGAATTTCCCAAGTGTAAGAGGATCACGCTCAACCAAATGATCTACTTCGTAGTGGTCATTTCTGCTCTCCTTGGTCTTGTTGGGACCTCACCAGGATCAACTTCATGATTATCTTCAGTTTCATCGCGCTCATCTTCAACAATCATATTATGCAAAATAATGCAAGTCATCATGATGTACTTGATATCTTCCCTGTCCCATCCACGAGCTGGTCCTCTCATAATTGCAAAACGAGCTTGGAGTATTCCAAATGCTCTCTCCACATCTTTTCAGAATGACTCCTGCATCTTTGTAAAATGAGCTTGTTGTGGCATGATCGAATTTCTAATTGCTTTCACAAAAGTCCCCCATTTCGGGTAGATCCCATTAACTAGGTAGTAGCATTGACTATATTGGCGATCTCCAACATGGTATTTGACTCAAGGCGACTCACCTCTATAGACTTCGTCAAATAGCGGAGACTGTCCAAGGACATTGATATCATTGAGGGAGCCTGGAAGTCCAAAATAGGCGTATCATATCCAAGTATCGTATGATGCAACCGCCTCCAGGATGATTGTCGGCTTTCCTTTGTAACCGATGAAATGCCTTTGCCATGAGGTTGGGCAGTTTTTCCTCTGCCAGTTCATACAGTCGAGACTTCCAACCATTCCAGAGAACCCTCTTTTGTCAGCAACATTGAGCAACCGCCGTAAATCTGCCTTTGTGTTGATACCGAAAAAAAAAGAAAAAAAGGATTACAAAAGAAAAATAATATTACAAATAATGATAATCTTTTTCTTGTGCTACATGCACAAGACATTTGAGTTCAATTGTAACTCTTATAATTCAGGTATCAAAGTCCAATTGCAAATCAGCTAAGCGCTCTATATAAAGAGGTAGAAGTCTCCAAAAAAGGGGGCCAAGGTAAAAAGAAACGGGGGGAGAAGACATACGAACAGGGAAGCAGAGGCAGGCGGAGGCAAAAGCTGGCAGAGGCAGAAGAAGGAGAAGAGAACAAGCGAAGCAAAAAGTAGAACAGAGGAAAAGAAGCGGCGAGCCAGCAAGAAGGTGGAGCCCTCACTCTAACTCTCTTTATTTCTTTTGCAGCATCTCTATCTTTCTATCTCGTCCATTTCTCCGCCGAAAGCCCTAAAAGCATGTCTTCAGCGAACCATCTTTTCCTCCCCGAGCAAGGCCATAATGCCGTTCAAACTTCAAAGCCCTAAGGCGCGGCGAGGTAACCTCGCATCCAAGAAGAGGTCCTAAGCAGGGGGCGGGACGACCTCGCATATGGCGAGATGACCTCGCCCCCTCCCCTTGTTACAATAAATATATATGACCGCTCGGCCCTTCCTCTTATTACATATGGCCTTGCGCTTCGCATAACAAGTCGTACAAGAGGAGAAAACAAGCATTCCAGGCGACGTGAATTGGAAGAACAGAAACTTACCTTTAGCAACTTGGAGGATCCCTAAGGGCGAGATGACATTCCCATCAATGCATGAAACCCTAAGGGGTGACGAAGTGACTTCACATCAAAGCAGAAGCCCTAAGGGGCAGCAAGGTGACATTCGCGCCAAAGCATAAATCCTAAGGGGTGGCGAGGTGACTTCCCATCAAAGCATGAACCCTAAGGGTGGCGAGGTGACATTCGCGCCAAAGAAGAAAACCTAAGGGGTGGCGAGGTGACTTCGCATCAAAGCAGAATCCCTAAGGGGCAGCAAGATGACATTCGCGCCAATGCATAAACCTTAAGGGATGGCAAAGTGACTTCACATCAAAACAGAAACCCTAAGGGGTGGCGAGGTGACTTCCCATCAAAGCATGAATCCTAAGGAGTGGCGAGGTGACTTCGCATCAAAACAAAAGCCCTAAGGGGTGGCGAGGTGATTTCGCAACATTCAGACAACATGGCCTCTCACAAAATTGGAAGTCCTGGTGGCGAGATGATGCCACGTAAATTGGAAGTCCAGGCGAGGCGAATTGCTTCACAAAATTGAGAACCAGGCGAGATTCCCCCATGCAGAAGATTTCGTGTGGAAGCAAGACGTGGATTCCAAGCGCACGAGATCCGCTTACAAGCAAGCATGCGAGATCCGATTATAACAAGCACGTGAGATCCGCTTACAAGAAAGCACGCGAGATCAGTTTACAAGCAAGCATGCGAAGTCCGCTTACAAGCATACACGCGAGATTCGCTTATACGCGAGGTCGCGGAGCCTGTTTACAAGCATACAGGCGGAGTCCGCTTACACGCAGAGACTGGATTTGCAGATCACCTATGCCACAATCAAAGACTATGACTAAGGCAATTCAAGCCTCTTGGTCACACTAGTGCATCACCCATTTCGGGTGCCCAAGTCAAATTAACAGACACTCTACTAAATTGGGTGTCCCACAAGAAATACAGATGGCGGACTCAAAAATACATCTGTCAAAACCGCAGAACCTACAAACCTCATAAACTACGATCGGTTTGATCCCTCAAGAGGGTACGTAGGCAATCTAGCAAACCACTAGATGCAAACACAGTTCCAAATAGAATCCCTGACACCACCAGTCAAATTCATCCAGTCCAAATGACTTCAGTCAAATTCTCAAAGCACCACAAATCAAGTGCCCAAACCAAATTCAAGGGCTTTAAACCCTCACAAATATCCCAACCACAAATTCAAAATAAATGGGTCATTCACCCATTTAAAATCCCAAATATTCGAACTACATTGGTTTGATCCCTTCACAGGGTATGTAGGTAGTCTGGATTTAAATCTAGATGCAACCACCAATCCAAATAAATTCCCGGATTGCCTGAAGCCAGAATCACGCTCCTAAGCTCAAATGCCTTCAGACACAAATCCAAACACATTTCCAAATACTATTCTCTCTCCAAAATCAAAGCCCTCCAACAAGTCATTCACTTGTTGGAACCCTTGAACTACGAGTGACTTGATCCCATCCAGGGTACGTAGGCAACCCATTCCCAAATGTGGGTGCAGTCACAAAAACAAACAAACCTACAATGGTCTCTTAATAAACATAATCAAAGGGTGTTCCCTTATAACAAGGGATTGTAATTAAGAGACACATTCTGTCTTGAATGGGTCGAACCAGATATAATTAAAACTCTATCTTAACTAATGAGATAGAGTAAAATTGTGTTGGGTGACATTTACGTTTCATACATATTTTTCCTCAACACTTTGATGGTTGACGGAGGTAATGTTTGTGGTATACTTTCCATATTGCTCTAGTAATGTGACTTAGACTTTCCAAAGCTGTAGATTCTGCTATGTCGAGGAACTCATCACACAGGTCTACGGGAAGCCCATAAGCAAGCATCCTCATGGCACAAGTCAACTTTTGTTCAGTTGACAAGCCAAGCCGACCGGAGGCGTCAGGCTTTTGGACGAAGTAAGAGTCATGGTTAGCGTCATCGCACATCATCTGGTCAAACACATGAAGCCGCATTCGATACCTTCTATGAAACACATCGCCTTCAAACCGACATGGCGAAGTGAAGTAAAGAGCTTTCATTCGTTGATCTATAACTTCACGCTCTCTAGGGGTGTATCGCGGGCCTTCTTGGGAACCACCCCATTTAGATTCTTCCTCTTGGATCATATGAATGTGTGAGGAAGTTGTCTGCATCACCAAGGCTCTTTGACGATTCCTTGTGATGGAATCTTCCTCCTCCTTCATTAGTAGTTTCCTCAACCTATTCATTGCAGCAATCAACAAAAATTATGTGACGAAAATGAAACTCAGAATTTGAGTTCTGATATGAAAGAGAAGTCTATTTCGCATGCGAATGCATGTAACTACCCATGTAACTATCCATGTAACTATGCTTGTAACTACCCATGTAACTATGCATGTAACTATGCATGTAACTACCCATGTAACTATGCATGTAACTACCCATGTAACTATGCTTGTAACTACCCGAAGCCATCTCGCCTCGCCTTCATGTACTTGTAGGCGAAGTCCATCTCGCCTCGACTTCATGTACTTGTACGCGAAGTCCATCTCGCCTCGCTTTCATGTACTTATACGCGAAGTTTATTTCGCATACGAATGCATGTGTTAGTACATAGCCAAAATACTTGGCTAAGCCGAGAATAAGGTACAATTACCCGGTCGAGATAGCCTTGGTGAGCCCTTCACAGGCATCCAAAGAATGAAGGGCCGGTAACAAACCGCTTGCCAAAGTCACTCTAGCGGCAAAACACCCCCAAAAGGGAAGGCACTCCAAAGGATAGCAATCAGTCCCACATTGGAGACTAAGGCAAAGGTACCCAAGCTTGGGCCTATAAAACAAGCTCAAGCCACCATAAAAGGTACACACTCACATATACTCTCTCTCTCTCTCTCTCTCTTTCACTCATTTACCCGTACAAGTGCTCAAAGCTAACTTAAGCATCGGAGAGTCGAAGACTGGGCCATCCCAGTCCCGACCCCGTGACGCTGTCACTTGTGTAGGTACCGTGTGAAGGACCCTAGAATTCTACTTCGCTCCGCCTCGCGACCTCTTCCATGCTCTGGACGAAGCAGGTAGAAACAATTGGCGCTAGAAGGAGGGTCCTATCTTGTGGAACTCCCATTTGCCTCAACACTCGGCACCATGGTGATCATTGATGACCCCGTGGACCCTAGCACTCAAGTGGAACCTCAACCCGACGACACATCCCTTTCCCAAACCAGCAACCCAGCCCCCATTAACCATCCCGACCCCGCCACAGCCCTTCAAATCCTCAAGCGGGACTTCCATGCTGACAAGACCCACCCCGAAAACACCCAGTAAAATAGGCAAGTCTTGCGGGGTCCACTCTTAAAAGAGATTATACCGAAATTTCGGTATAACCTCATCTAAAAATAGACAACCCATCTTGTTATGAGACTGAACACTTCAACTATAATCATCAACCACCACTCCAGGAGTCCTTCACTCCCCATAACAATAACCAAAGTCATAGCAGTACTTAACAACCAAACCAAATACTCAACATTAATTAACATGAACCTCAACAAAGATTAAGCTCTCTACTTGAGTCATAGTCCTAAAAAAAACACTTCAACTTAATTTACATCATCCCATGGTTCTCAGAGCACTAAGGGAGGAAAATAAACAACTACACATAGGTTAACAGGTAACCTACGATCAGCGAGGAGCAACGGGAAAACTATGCCTCAACTCCTAGGGAAACTGAACAGGAGCTCTGCAATCTGGGCATTTAAAAACAAAGGGCCCAGAGAAAAGTATTTAAAAACATTAGCGTGAGTGGACGGAAAATAAACTAATTACTATACATCCAAAAATAAAATAATACAAAATCACTTTGTATATGCTTTTCCATTTATACATAATTAAGAATTTCTAGGCATGCAAATATTATAATCTAAACAAAATTCACCCTAGCCCCGCTAGTCATAAAGCAATACGAAAAATTTACAGATTCCTCATATAAGAAACTTCCAAGATGATGGCTAGTCAAATTAATAACTTAAGTAAAATATCCTATATGGCCATATAAGTGAGTCTCCCAGACTCGATTGCCTCCCAAGCATATTACTCCCATACTCCATGTACCTTCACATCAAGTTGACGGATAGGGTACAGGGCTTGCGTGTTGCCGCCGGCAACATCACATCACCACTAGGGTGGAAAGGGCTTGCGTGACCCCACTTGAAACGTGGGTGTCACATCACCTCGAAAGGTGGAACGACATGCTAGCATTGACATCATATATATTCCAAGAATATGGCATAAGAAAAATATAAATCATATGAGTTTCCCCGAAACTCATAAATAAAATATAAGTACGATTCTCAACCGTACTTGGAAAAATTCTAAGAGCAATATAGTTAATTACATTCAACGTGTCTCATACGTTAACATGCTTAAAATAGAATAACTCAAATCATTTTCAAGATCCCTTCATAGAAGAAATAATAATATCAACTAAGAAAATTAGTGATGATTTTCTAAGCAAATCATGCATGCATACTAATTTAAAAATAAAATGTCCACTCACAATATTGACGGCTAAGCCTGACGTCGGTCAGAGCCCTCCTCACGTGGTGTCTCCTCTCGTCCTGTACAAAACGAGATTTAAGGTCCGAGACACAATTGCAGTAATATCAAATTTAACAAAGTAAAGCGACACCATACTCACTCATTCTATTCTCTAAAGAATTAGGAGAACTCCAACTCTTTTTCATCAATCTACTCAAATTTTCCCTCACGCTCTTAAACATGAAAATAAACATAGAACCTCCTATAGATGGGACTCACCTTCTCTCTTCCACCAAAATCATCTTAAATATCCCGATACCTCTTTTGAACTCACTTCCCCTCTATAGAGTACCCAAAAACTATCCCAAAATTTCAACACCCTTTTCCACAAAAATCACCATACACTATACCAACATTATCCCCTTCTAGAAATCTACCAAAATTTCACAAAACCACCACCAAGATCGGCAGCAGCCACCGGCAGTGGCGGCCAACCGCCGACAGTGGCAGTCAACCATCCTCACCATACTAACTTCAACCAAAATTAACAAGGCATATGCCAATCTCTTCCTCTCCACAAGCATAACAACAATCATAACTAGTAATAGCCCTAGAAACCAAAGGGCTGGCCGGAAACTACCTCCAAAGTTCAAAAATACACTAGGTTCCGATTTGTACTACACTTCGAGTCATTCGACCACCTTTGGATGGTTGAATGGCCAATCAAGGAGCTACAAAACCCCCCAAGAATCGCTGGAATAGGTGGCCGGAAAAAGGGAGTTCCGGCTAGGGCAGGCGTGCGACAGCATTGACGTCACTGAGCCTCAACGCCAGCGATCTAGAGCCGATAACCACCCTAGGCTGGACGAGCAGCGTCCCAGCTATCGAACAAGAACGGTGCGGCGGCCAGGCGTGGTCGGACGGCGGCGACCCGTTGGAGGGAAGTCGGACTGTTTAGGCTCGGTCGGGCTCGGGGAGAGAGAAAGTGAGGGAGAAAAAGCTTGCCTTCTGTTTTGTTCCCTAACATAACCGGGCCTCACTTAAAATACCCCAGCCCACATATAAGAAGCCTTATTGTTTAGCTAGAACCTTTACCTACGAACTCTTATTTGGGTAACTAAAAATCTATGAACTCGACTAAACCACCTCTATTAAGGATAGCATAATGAATTTCCGAATTGATTAGCTACCAATAAACCGGAAATCACAATATAAAATTACTTACTAGGTCAGGGGTGTATCAATGCGTTCCACTAGCAAACGGCAAAAGAAAGGGCAGAAGCAGAAGCGTACCGGGTAAGTATCGCTGAATTGGAGAAAGAGCAATTCTTGCTCCGCGCCACGTTAGAGCATCGTACCGTGTACAACGATAGCTTGGACCGTGCAGCGCAAATTGCCGGGACCCCGGATTCTCTTCAAGGCCAGACTGGTTCCATGCTCCCGGGAGGGCCTAGCCAGATCGTATACATGTCCCACCCCCTAACCCACCCCTCATTTCCACTCCCAGCCCCCCAACCATCTCCAATCCTCAATGACTCCCCTCTGCCACATCAACCTAATCCATCCGCCCAACCTATCTCCACTTCAACCACTGCCAACTCTCCCAACCCACCTCTTGACATGCCAACCCGCCTATTGCTCCAACTTAGCCAAACTGTCACACAGTTAGCCTCACGGGTTGAAGGCGTCGAGAGTCGCGGGGCTCAGCGACCCTTGTTCTCTGGCTATGGACATCGCCCAAGCCCCTTCACACCCCTAGTGCAGATGGAGAAGCGGCCTCCGGGAGCCAAGCCATTCAAGATGGATAAATATAGAGGCACAGGAGACCCTCATCTCCACCTCGAGACATTCTTCTCGCTCTGTAGCTCCTCTGGCTACAGCGACGTCATAGCTTGCCACACCTTCCAAGAGACCCTCTCGGACGAGGCCCTCAGTTGGTTCCTCAGCCTGCCACCCAACTCCATAGACAACTTCGACCAACTCTCGGAACGTTTCCTCAACCGTTTCATACTACACACCAGCATCTACCGCACTGTAGATGCCCTGTTCCACATCAAGCAGAAAGAGGGTGAAGGCTTCCATGAACTGTTGTCCCGGTGGCAATCTGCCACAGCGAGATGCCATAACTTGGAACCTCGCGTGGCGGAGCAGGCTTTTCTTCAGGCCCTACTCCCCGGAAGTTTCCTGATGGAGATCAATAAGAACCCTCCAGGATCCTATGATGCCTTGATGGACCTAGCGGTGCGGTGGGCCTGTGCTGAATTTGCCACTTTCGGACGTCCCGCGCATGCAACGCTAGCTCTTACTGCCCCGGCACCAGATGAGCACTTTGGTCGCGGACAAGAAAAAGGACAATCACATGGCCCATCCCGAGAACAGGGGCGCGGCTCCGACCGTCGCCATGGGGGACAGAGAAACCGCAACCACCCTTACAAGTCGAGGGACCAGAGCCCTCCACAGCAACAACGTCGTTCCTCCCCGCCACCTCATTATGAAGTCCACACTACTCTGACCACTACATATGAGGACATATGGACCAGGCACAAAGATCTCATCCCCCCACCTCCCAAAAGCAAGTATCCAAAAAAGCCTCGGCGAGCCACCGACAACAGGTACTGCGTTTATCATGACAATAACAGCCACACAACAGAGCAGTGCAATGGCCTCCGCAATGCAATCGAGCACCTGATCCAGAAGGGGTAACTCCATCAATACTGTGCTCCCGCTACAGGAGCCAACACCATTGAAGTAAATGGCCAGATCCTAACCCTGCATGGTGGAGCCCCACAGTTCCCCCCACGCCAGCCTTCTGTAAAAAGGCAATGAACAGCACCCTCAGAAATCCTAGACATCCAACGCGGTGTCACGATCACCCCATCAGCGTGGGATCAAGTGACATTTCGCAACAATGAGGATACCCTATATTGCCACCACAGCGAGCCATTCATCATCAATGTGCAGGTGGACCATTATAGGTGCCACAGAGCTCTAGTGGACACAGGTGCCACCGTAAGCGTCATGTTTTCTGACTGCTACCAAAGACTCTGGTGGGATCGCACTAAGCTGTACAATAACCACGACCCACTTGTCAGCTTCTCTGGCGAGACAGTACAGCCGTTAGGCTCAGACCGCCTAACCGTGTCGGTGGTAACAGCTCCTTGCCGCTCTTCCATTACGGCCCACTTCCTGATTGTCAACTGCCCTTTATCATATAATCTCATCTTGGGCCGAGACATCCTCTGGGGGTTGCAGTGCTTCATAGCTGGCCACATGCTTCTCATGAAGATTTCTACCCCTGGTGGCACCATGACAATTAAAGGGGATCGAGCAGCCGCCGAGCATGGCCCTCTTAAAGCCATCCAACAGAGGCGAGGAGCCTACGAGATGTTGCCCCTCACCCTCCCGGAACCCATAGATGATCCACGGGACGACACAAAGGGGTGCAGGACAGAGAGCCCCGCGACCTAGTCCTACAAACGCTCGCCACCACCTACCTGAGACTAATTTTAACCTTGGCTTCGAAAGCCATTACTTCATTGTTACTAAGTGTATATACAATAGCCTAGTAGCGGCTCCACCTATGTATACTTTGCCCACTAGCGGCTACATCTAAGTACAATGAAGTGTTTTGTCATTCCAATATGCTATACTTTGCCCCCGCAATGCAGGGCCACAAACCATACAAAAGTATACAGCAAGACAAACACAAAGGCTACACATAATGCCAAAATATCAACCTGGACTCCCAGGCAAATTAATATAAAATAGTTACAATGGCTAGCCACGCCACCTACATTGTTCCAAAACAAAGTCTTACAAACTATCAAAGTATACAGGCACATCTCAGGCACATCTCACTCCCTCCCAGCGAATGAGTCGCCAGACTTGTTCACACTCCCCTTCGACCCGCCACTGCGGCCACGAACCTAGCTCACAGTCCCTGCTACCCTCTGCCCAATCGGCTGCTTCAATGGGTCCCGGGACAAAAAAGAAGGCCTCACAGCTACGGCAGGACGGATAAGTGAACTACCAGGAGCCACCTCAGGGCCGGGGCGTCCCTTCACGGGAGCCTTCTAAACTTCAAGGCCCGTACGCGCCACCAACCCCGGAGCTCGAGGATCGCGAGCCGCAATGGCAGAAGAAGCCACCTGCGACACTACTACTTGGGCAGACATGGACCCCTCGGGGCCAATAGCCCTCACAGATGATGCAGCTACAATGGCAGGAGATCGCGGGTCACCCGTAACTAACGTCCCCTTCTGTCCAGCAGAAGTTTCGCGCCACGCCTCATGCTGCTTCGCAACA
The DNA here is from genome assembly GCA_034370585.1 of Fragaria x ananassa. Taxonomy (NCBI): domain Eukaryota; kingdom Viridiplantae; phylum Streptophyta; class Magnoliopsida; order Rosales; family Rosaceae; genus Fragaria; species Fragaria x ananassa. The sequence goes on along the minus strand of CP139750.1, from coordinate 7,492,972 downwards.
GACCGCGAGATCTCGGCTTACTTCTTCTGCTCAGGCGTCATTTGTTCCCACGCCACCTTTGCAGCATTTTTCTCTGCATACCATTTGCGCATGGCAGCCTCATTAATCCATCCCGCCTGGCAGCCCAACCGGCTCAACTCATCCTACCCTTTGTTATAGGCACCTTTCAGCTGCTGCTTGTACATTTCACCCTCCCGGAACAACCTTTGCCCCGCCATGGCAGCTCGCTCGCACTTGGCCTTCCAGGACACCTCCAGATCCGCAAGTGCCTGCGCCAACTTGGCCACCTCAGCTTCCAAGGACGCTGCCTTAGCAGCCGCCACTTCCAAAGCTTCCACCTGTTCATCCTTCTTCCTCACAACTTCCTTCAGCTCCGCCACCTGGGCCTGGAAGACAGCAGTGTTCTGATCCGCCTGAGCTAGCTGCTCTGCAAGGTTCTGCTCCGCCTGAGCTAGCTGCTCTGCAAGGCCACGGTTACATTCTTCAGCCTCCCTCAACTGCTGGATCTTCACCTCAGAATCATCCTGCCAGTGGGAGGCGGCCCGTTCACTTGCAGCGTACATCAGCAATGTCGCCTGCAGTCACATAGCAACGTATAAACCCCAAGCTCAAACCAGTGGAACACAAAAGCATATAAACACTTATCCGAGTCAGTTTCTCCTTAGCGAGAGCCATTCCTACCGGCGGATCCACATCCTCCAATACATGCATGTCGCGAGCACGGTGACGCATGTCGAATGCCATCTAAGCTAAGTATGGCTGTGCGTCCCCTGTCCCCTCCAAGGCTTGGGCAACCTCAGCTAGACTTGCAGATCCCCCAGACCGGCTATCCCTTCGCGACCTCTTCGATTGGCCCTCGCGAGCCGGGTCAACCCTCTCCTTCCTCTTCTGAGTTCGGGCCGCACCTATCTCTTCCTCGCGGTCCGCAACCTCCTCTACAACAGGTTCCTCCAGCGCCTGGTCAGGTTCGCCCTCGCGATCACCCTCTACCGGCACCTCCAACTCCACATCCTGGATGCCTAGGCCCATCGCTTCCGCCACCAACGGAGGCACATAGGCGTAATCCTCATCCGCCAGGTTCAATCTCAGAAAATCTTCACAGTCCCCCAGCTCCACCTCCCTTCCCTCCCCCATCTCCAAGTCAATATCGTACTGCTTGGCGTGATCAGCCTCAGCCAGCAGCCCATCTAACACGTCCTCATCCGACACTTTGTCGTAAGGACCTTCCTTCTTCTGCGAACCCCCATCGCGCGGCATCGTCACTGCAACAAACAAGCAATAGTCAGACAACGACTCGCAAACCTGCAACAGGTAACACAACTACTAAAATACAAACCCAGAACCCGGGCGTAGCCGAAGTGGCTTTATATGCCAAGGCGGCATATCCAATATGAACTCCTACATTTAAAGGCCCATATCACCCAACGAATCCGCCGCTCCATCAGCTCAGTCAGATTGTACTCTTGCAGCATTGCACAAAGCTAGTTGTCAGCAGCGATAGTAGATAAACAAAACAAAACAACACAAGGCAAGAGCACGGTACCTATTCTCTGGAAGCTCCCCGGGACCCGGAAAGGATGCCCGTGCCACTCTTGCCACTGCCCCCAACAAGGAAACACTTGCACCTCCAGGTTTCACTTGTTGAGGTGGGCAAGTCTTCCACCAACACTTTAAACTTCCCCCGTGACTTCATCGTCACGCAGCCCCGGCTACCCTTCTTTGCGCATCACCCCATGTGCCAGCACGCATTGAACTCGTCACAATTTGGGAACTCTTGTTTCAGCAGGCGAAATAACACGCCTGTTCCCAATATTTACTTCAGCATGTTGGGGGTAACCTGCCCCGGGGCGACATGCAGACACGCTAAGGTGTACTGCACAAACGGGGGCAGCGGGAACATCAACCCGCACTTTAGTTGGTACTCGTACACCAATGTAAAGTTGCCCGGGGGATCCCAAAACTATACCCCCGGCCAAGTGGCCTCAACAAGACCTCCTCCAGAATACTCCAATTTGAGCGAAGCACTTCAAGCTCCGACGAAGTCAAACTCTCATCAGAGGGTTCCCAAAATGAATCATCCTCCTCACGAGATGTCGCCATGATCAACTCCTCTACCTCCTGCAATAGAGGGTCACACGAGGACACATGAGACCCGGCATCCATCACAGGAATGCCTTCCCCCAAGTCAAGGGCAATCTTCACCGTAAGGTTATCCAATCCCTCCTCAATCCAGTGCAAAGTGTTTGAATCAGCACTAAGCGAACTAGAGACCACCACGATCTCTTTGCTGGACACCCACACCGGATTTGCCATACCCCGCTACCTGAACCCTAACCAGCCCGACAACAAATCTCTCACCCTAGAAATCTTACCAACACCACAAACATGTGAACAATCCCACACCCCAAATAACCCGAAATAACGCCGTCGCCACATACAAAATCAAAGACAGAGAGCGACGAATTCATACCTGGAAACAGCGGGTTTGCGTAGTGGCAGTGAAGCTGATTACAAACGGCTGAGCACTCGCACCCAATCGATTGAGGATGAAATTGAACGTTTCCCAGTCTGAAGCTTGTAGAATAGCCGAAACCCTAAAACACAAATCACGGCTCAACAGTTTCCAGTTTCAAAATACGAACTCCCCCCTTCAGTTCTCTCTAACCCTATTTATAGGCATTCCCCTGGACCCCACAAAACTGAACGGTTAGGGTAAAGCCACGTCACCTTTGGCCACTTCAAAAAAAAAAAAGAGGCGACAGTCCCCAATCAAGCGCGGACTGACTCGCCACTTCGCGATAGTCCCCAATCAAACGCGGACTGACTCGCCACACAGCGGCCGCAACGCCACATCGCGACAGCCCCCAATCAAGCGCGGACTGACTCGCCACATCGCGACAGTCCCCAATCAAGCGCGGACTGACTCGCCACATCGCGACAGTCCCCAATCAAGCGCGGACTGACTCGCCAAGGCAACGGCCCCCAACGCTCAATAGTGTGTCTCCCCAATCAAGCTCAAACTGACTCGCCACGCAGCGGCCGCAACGCCACATAGCGACAGTCTCCAGCCAAGCGCGGACTGACTCGCCACTTCGCGACAGTCCCCAATCAAGCGCGGACTGACTCGCCACATAGCAACAGTCCCCAGCCAAGCGCGGACTGACTTGCCACTTCGCGACAGTCTCCAATCAAGCGCGGACTGACTCGCCAGGACAGCGGCAAACGTTTCTTCTCGCCAACCTGTTTTCGCAACATCACCCCCGTCACCTCGCGACTCTCGCGTGGGGACTTGGGGACTTGGCACCATGCCTCCCACACCCGGGTAAAACATATTCTCGGCATCTCTAGAATAACTCCCCACCCAAGAACTCTCTCGGACAGGGGACTTGGGGACTTGTTAGTACATAGCCAAAATATTTGGCTAAGCCGAGAATAAGGTACAATTACCCGGTCGAGATAGCCCTGGTGAGCCCTTCACATGCATCCAAAGAATGAAGGGCGGTAACAAACCGCTTGCCAAAGTCACTCTAGCGGCAAAACATCCCCAAAAAGGGAGACACTCCAAAGGATAGCAATCAGTCCCACATTGGAGACTAAGGCAAAGGTACCCAAGCTTGGGCCTATAAAACAAGCTCAAGCCACCATAAAAAGTACACACTCACATATACTCTCTCTCTCTTTCACTCCTCTACCCGTACAAGTGCTCAAAGCTAACTTAAGCATCGGAGAGTCGAAGACTGGGCCATCCCAGTCCCGACCCCGTGACGCTGTCACTTGTGCAGGTACCGTGTGAAGGACCCTAGAATTCTACTTCGCTCTGCCTCGGGACCTCTTCCCGGCTCGGGACGAAGCGGGTAGAAACAACATATAACTACCCGAAGCCATCTCGCCTCGCCTTCATGTACTTGTATGCGAAGCCATGTCGCCTCACCTTCATGTACATGTACGCGAAGCTATGTCACCTTGCCTTCATGTACTTGTATGCAAAGTCCATCTCGCTGCGCCTTCATGTACTTGTACGCGAAGCCATCTCGCCTCGCCTTCATGTACTTATACGCGAAGTCTATTTCACATGCGAATGCATGTAACTACCCATGTAACTATGCATGTAACTACACATGTAACTACCCGAAGCCATCTCGCCTCACCTTCATATACTTGTATGTGAAGTCCATCTCGCTGCGCCTTCATGTACTTGTACGCGAAGCCATCTCGCCTCGCCTTCATGTACTTATACGGGAAGTCTATTTCGCATGCAAATACATGTAACTACCCATGTAACTACCCATGTAACTCTCCATATAACTATGTATGTAACTACCCATGTAACTATGCATATAACTACTCGAGGCCATCTCGCCTCGCCTTCTTGTACTTGTAGGCGAAGTCCATCTCGCCTCGACTTCAAGTACTTGTACGCGAAGTCCATCTTGCCTTGCTTTCATGTACTTATACGTGAAGTTTATTTCGTATGCTAATGCATGTAACTACCCGAAGCCATCTCGCCTCGCCTTCATGTACTTGTACACGAAGCCATGTCGCCTCGCCTTCATGTACTTATACGCGAAGTCTATTTCGCATGCGAATGCATGTAACTACTCATGTAACTATGCATGTAACTACCCATGTAACTACCCGAAGCCATGTCGCCTCGCCGTCATGTACTTGTATGCGAAGTCCATCTCGCTGCGCCTTCATGTACTTGTACACGAAGCCATGTCGCCTCGCCTTCATGTACTTGTATGCGAAGTCCATCTCGCTACGCCTTCATGTACTTGTACACGAAGCCATCTCGCCTCGCCTTCATATACTTATACGCGAAGTCTATTTCTCATGCGAATGCATGTAACTACCCATGTAACTACCCGAAGCCATCTCGCCTCGCCTTCATGTACTTGTATGCGAAGTCCATCTCGTTGTGCCTTCATGTACTTGTATTTGAAGCCATCTCGCCTCGCCTTCATGTACTTCTACGCGAAGTCTATTTCGCATGTGAATGCATGTAACTATCAATGTACGTAACTACCCGAAGCCATCTCGCCTCGACTTTATGTACTTGTACGCAAAGTCAATCTCGCCTCACTTTCATGTACTTATACGCGAAGTTTATTTCGCATGCGAATGCATATAACTACCCATATAACTACTCGAAGTCATCTCACATCGCCTTCATGTACTTGTACGCGAAGCCATGTCGCCTCGCCTTCATGTACTTGTATGCGAAGTCCATCTCACTGCACCTTCATGTACTTGTACGCGAAACCATCTTGCCTCGCCTTCATGTACTTATACGCGAAGTCTATTTCGCATGAGAATGCATGTAACTACCCATGTAACTATCCATGTAGGGTGCGGCTATTTTCACCCCACTAAATGCTCAGTTCACCCCACGTCTTATTTTTTACCTTTAATGTTCCAATTATGCCTTAAAATTTTGAGAAAATCTGGTTTTTATTTTCTTTCTTTTATTTTCCTAAATCTGATAAAATCTAAAAATATATACAATTATCTCATCAATATATTTGATGCAGACCTCCATTCTTCTCAAACCACATCATATATATGTTCTCCTTGATCTCTTTCTTGATTTCCATCTTTAAGATTATGAATATATATATATATATGGTCCTTCCACTAAGGGATCTTTTTTTGACATATATGAGGGATGAGGGATTACTCCAACTTTTTTATCACAAAATCGCATCTCCACTGTTCAATATGTAGTTCTATATGAGTAGATCACTTCTATAAATTTTCAGAAATTTTGGTGATCGTTAAGGTATTCAAAATTACGATTTATAATTATAAGCATGAACGGTTCAACTTTGGCAGATTTGGTTCGTTCATTGATTTAATCTTGTTCGACATCTTAACGATCACCAAATTGGCTGAAAATTTGCAGAATTGATCTATATATAAGGACTAACAAACTGAAAGGTGGAGATGTGATTTTGTGATCGAAAAGTTAGAGTAATCCCTCATCCCTCATATATGTCAAAAAAAGGGATCCCATAGTGGAAGGGCTATATATATATATATATATATATATATATATATATATATATATATTGAAGTCATAAATAAAATAAAAATAAGAACGAACAGTCACACCACATTGTATAACCACCATGTCGAAGATTGAAATGATTCTCAAATATGATTTGAAAAATGTAGATAATTGTTTTTTTTTCGACTTAAAGATGTAGAGAATTAATATTGTTTAGATTTTATAGATTTTAGTTTAATATTATATTTTCACAAAAATTCTTAATTATGGGGTTAGTATTGGAATATTTAGTTTAAAATTGAAATGTGGGGTGAACAAAGTATTTGGTGGGATGACAATAGCCGCACCCATTCATGTAACTATCATTGTAACTACCCGAAGCCATCTCGCATCGCCTTCATGTACTTCTACGCGAAGTCCATCTCGCTTCGCCTTCATATACTTCTATGCGAACCCATCTCGCCTCCCCTTCATGTACTTCTACGCGAAGCCATCTCGCCTCGCCTTCATGTACTTATACGCGAAGTCTATTTCGCATGCGAATGCATGTAACTATCCATGTAACTACCTGAAGCCATCTCGCCTCGACTTCATGGACTTGTATGCTAAGTCCATCTCGCCTCGCCTTCATGTACTTATACGCGAAGTTTATAACGCCTCACCTTCATGTACTTCTACGCGAAGTCCATTTTGCATGCGAATGCATGTAACTACAATCTGATAGTTACATACATGCTACACTTACGTAACTATGCATGTAACTATGTAACTATCCATGTAATTACCTGAAGCCATCTCGCCTCGCCTTCATGTTTTAGGATTCCACTTCTATGCGAAGTCAATTTCTTGACTCCGCCTGCCGGAATCCGTCAATTTCTAGCTGGAAAATCCCAGAACTTCTTCTCTTCGATTCTTCCTCCTCTGAGCTTCTCTTCAAAAAAATAAGGTCATAGAGACGTTCTCCAGATTGAGGCGAAGCTACCACCACCATTCATGTCCGCCGCTGTGGCCAGATTCGTAAACTCGTCGGCGAACCCAGAAAACACGTATCTCCTCCGATTCACTTTTAGATACAACATTCACTTTCACTTTTAGATGAAATCTGATACAACAGAGATGTCGGGGACGATGAGAGAAATACGTGAACACCAACCTTGCGCCGGGAGGTGGCCGAACGACAGAGGAGCAATTCGCAGCTCCACCCCGCTGCAAAACGTCGACGTCTCGACGAGGTCAGTCTGGACTGTATTTTTGGGAGTGAGAGAACGTGTTGATATTTTAGTCAGTGGCATGGTATGTAATTTTTAAAAGTTTCATGGGCAACGGTTTAAAGAATTTAAATGGGTGTATTGTTTTATCATAAAGGAACATTTGTTAACATTTTTATCATTTATTACTTGTAAATGTATCATTTTATCATTGGCCTTATATTAAATTATTATGTATGATTTATATAATTTATTTGTTGTTATATAAATCATTTAACCCTAAACATTATATATGAAATTTATTTATTTGTTGATGATCAAAATCCATACTCATACCTAAATTATATAAAATAATTAAAATTTGGGTATGAGTATGGGTTTTAATATAATGGTTGGAGATAGAATATGAGTTTGAATAGTAATGGAGGTAACTCAAAATATATGTATGGGTATAGGTATAGAAAGGATCGTTGGAGATGCCCTAATCTCAGACTGATTACTTGGGGTAAAACAACAGCTCTAACAATGCCATTTTGTGCACCTAACATGTGATTTCTTTGCTTGTGGTGCCTAGTCATGTCTCGGAAATAACTTGGTCATTGGTCCTGTTTCGGAGGAAGAAAGCTAACAAGATGGAAGCTTAATGCTTACTTGCATTCCTTGTTGCTATGAGGTCACTCAGCTAATGATAACCGGGGAATGGTCGACCCTAAATAATTCTATTACATCCCTTACCATTCAAAGAGGATAACTTAATGCGTGAAGGTCATCTTTTAAGTTGTGCTGTTTACTTCTTGCAAGCTTACCTGTGTCGGTTATAATTTGAAGATTGTATTTGTAGTTGATGCAACACTTGATTCAAAGTCAGCTAAGGTTGGTATGCTCTTCAAAGTGGCATGCTCGGTGTATGCTAAAGTTGCCCTGGAAGTTTTTTGCTTTATGGTAGCAAGTTTATCATATGATGAACTTATAGACGTTGGCTCATGATACTAAAATTGGTTTTCCCTGCTTTGATATGCCTTGATGCCTGCGAAAAGCTTGCAACAATAATGAGGGAATGCTCAAAAGGACCTTCCACTTTGGAAGAACAGATTCTGACTACTTATACATGAGAAAGCTATTATCTTCCTTTTCCCCCTCCAAAGAACTTCGAGATATTTGAATCGCAATTTTTCTGTTTCTTAGTATTCACCTAGATGCTATTATGTGGTTCAATTATCGGTTTCCTCTGTGGACATGCATGAGCCAAAGCTCAAGGCTTGATAGAGCCTTCATAAACATTTTAACTGACATTTTGGAATACATTTCGCTGCAAACATCTACTTCATCCTAATCTCGCATTACTGATCTGCCCGCCATGGTATCCCTTCCTGCTAGAAGGGCACCACATCCCCAAGAAGCTCTAGACCCTTTGGAAGCTTCCATCAATGCACATTTGAACAACACCAAAAGGCAACTAACCTTAATGACCCATATAACATTCGGACTAGATATCTTCTAAAAAGCATTTGACACGAAGTTAACTAGCTCAGTTTCTAACTTTCTCTCCTTTCTCTGGTTAGAATTTTGGTCCTATTCATGTATTTTAATGTGCATGACTTATGATTCACGTATACAAATTAGTTACATATGAATGCAACTCAAATTCAATCACTTGAGATATGTATCACACGTTGTCTACGGTATGACCCAGTATACATGTGCTTGAAATATCTTCAATAGGCAAATCTGTAAATCCTATCAAGTTTATTGGCTAGAATTGTTCAGAATTTGCTACGTAACGTTTCGAATACAACTAGAAAAACGCACAAAACTAAAGGATGCTAGAAAGATTTTCAAAACTCAATATACACTTTACTCCCACAGCGACATTTTGCTTTCAATTCATCCATTGATCACACCAGGGACATCTAACTACTAACTCAAAATGAATTCCTGCTCAAGGTGAGCCAGACACCCCGGGGAAAAGCTCCGATATCTTATTGAAGACATCCATCACCTGATATAAAAATAAAAAAAAGAACAAAAGATCATTATATACATTAATTTTTGATATAACCACCACCATCTTATAGCACATCGACTTGTCCCAAAGCTTGAAACCTCAAGCATCAATTTAAAGTCAAATTGCAAGCAAATCCTTTTGTGGTATTTCAAAATAAAAAAGGGAAAAGATGCAGTGCTGCATTAGAACACAGCCAAAAGTCACATCTGATTGTTCAATGTGGGATTTAGGTCTTAAAGGTTACATATATGTTTAGTTGCAGGAGGCGTTGGTCCCAAGACATCTTATTTAAGTACCTTAAACGCTACACAAGAAAGAAATTGTATACATGTAGCAACTCAATAACCTTTCTAATTCCATATATAATAGTTCCTCTAATTATCCAAAAGTTTGTAACTAATTCTGGCTCTAAATTGTATAACTATAACAACATTGCACAAGAAAGAAAAACAAAAAACAAAACTAACATACCTCCTTATCATTTTGATATTTTGTAATACTCATTGGATTCTGTGAACACTGCACAAGAAACAGAATAACTTGAAAAATTAGTATTATGCAACATGCGTCATAATTAGTTGTTGTCTTGTCAACATCATCCTTGAATGAAACTTCACATATTGATATGTTTGTTTAAATGTACACTTGTAAAGCGTGCTTTTTAAAAGAAAGGACATTCTAAATTAACTCCAAGTAGTCTAGAAACACATACATCCATTATGGCAGCTTGAACTCTTGGATTTTGAAATGCCATAGCAACATCAGGATTCGCCAATATCTTTGAAATAACTTGTTCAGGTGTAAGCCCAATCTGATCTGTATAACATAAGCTAAAATGAATTAAACAAAATACAGGCAGCATAACTTGATCTATTATTCTATTCTCTAGAATTCCAATCATATATCAAATAAATCAAAAATACCCTTGAAATTCCCGAATTATAATAATTGCAAGGTCTCATACACACTAACCTCAGTTTAAAAGAAAAAATAAAAAATAAATTAAAGAACCAATTTTCATGACTTTAAATCAGCTGTATCATATCTTAAAATTCCCAGAGTGAGATGATAATATTGGAAGAGCCAAATGATAGCTCTTAATAATAGAACCTGAAGGACATTTGATATTTAATGTTCATGTGTTTGAAGTTCGTCATAAAACCAATAGATTTGCAATAAAGACATACTTATACATTACACAGTAGACTGTTCTAATTTAAAATATATGCTCAAAAGTGAAAGGTGTTTGCATGTAGTGTCGCTAAGAATATTTGAAGACCACAACCTTCCATTCAACATTTCAACCTTCCAAATGAAACTAGATCATTTACCCACCCAATGAGGCTGTACTTATATTTCTTGGCTGGGTAATTGGGTTTGATGGGCTATTTTCCATTCATGCTGCTTCTTAGTTGTTGGCCAGCTTCATGACCAACACCAACATCAAAATGGGAAAACATGCATATATTGACAAATTTAACAAATATCAAATATTGATGAAATCATTCAATTAACAAATTTTAGAATTATGGTTTATACTGAAACAACCAAATCAACAATGCTCTAAGAGCACACCAATCTGGTAAGATGAAACCGAGCCAACTTGCAGATCTGCGCTTAATCAGTTAATAAATATTACCCAGAGTAAGATGCCAAGTTTGGAAAGGATGATATTCGTGAGTGCTATTAATCCCGAATAAATTGAAAAACTGACACAAATTAACCTACTTCAAACTTACCGAACTGCTCCTTGACCTCTGGACTGCTAAGGTCAAAGTTTTTTAAAGAATCCATCATTCGATTGTCCCATTCATTGCTTCCAGTCATATTACGTCTGAGATGTCAAACACAAAAATTAAATTAATACCTTGCCGATAGAGCGCATTAGAAATGAAACCAAATGTTCATCATCCTATACTTTAGACCCCATAAATTTTAAAAATCAATTATGCATTCTGCAGGCATGGCAGTGTTGGAGCCTTGAACAAAATTTATTGTGGCTATTCATATACAAGATTTAAAGATTTGATGGTAAAACAAATTAAGGTACCAGTAAATCAATGTAAATCCACATGAATTAACATATAGGAAATATATACAGAATGAATAAATGTGTGGCTCAATTACAAACACATTCAGATATACAACTGAACTGCTATATTGAAAACTTTGCATCAACAAGGGCAAGATCGCTAACTAAAGCAAGCTGCTTTATATATTTGAGGCGCAGGAAGGATGTTGTATTGTCAACCATGGTCAAGGTTTCCTTACAGAAAGTGTGCCAAGGTGCTGACTAATATAAGATGCCATGCAATATGTGAGGTACAAAGCACAGAATGCATATTAGTACAACCCTCTACTATCTCCTCACAGTTTAAGGATCAAAGGATTAAAATTTCTCTAATTGAGTTCATTCCAAAACCATCTAGCTTGAGTATACCAGATATTCTTTTACTTGTTTCCTATTGATGGGTAATTTTTCCCCACCTCAAAAACTTGGAATTTGGTTGATAATTATAATTGAGGAAAACAGTCATAATTTGGGTCAAACTCATGAGATCAAAATATTGCAATTCGGATACTAAGTGGGAACAGGAGTTGGGATACATAAACAAAAGCAAGAGCACTTACAACATGTCTTCTAGCTGTTGGCGATATTGTGGATTTTGCAGCATCCCTATCAAAAACAGCATACAACTAGTTCAAGGAATCAAATGCTATGGAGTTAAAGATATAACAGTAAACAACCCACCCCCATCCCCCTGGCTCCACACTTGCCCAACAAGTGATTACAACAAAAGACCGTTTTGAAGTAGAAGTAATGAATGGGGACTATATTCTTAGATAAAAGCTGTGTAAATAGACTAACATTTGAACGTAGTGGGATTCCTCATCTCCTCAGGTAAATAGCTACAAAGATATGAATACAATTAACCTCTTTCCAATGGATGTGTGAATCTTTCTATACACATAAACCACCACATATTGCACACTATGTAGATGTTACACAAAAATTATATACAAGACCAAATTGCTGCAAGTTACATATATTAGGAAATTTCATGCAACTGCTAAGATTAGTTTTACTGTCTAACCTTCAACTACTTTCCAAAACATAGTTCAAACTTTGTGCCTGTCGTAAATCATAACAATGATGTACCTAATTTTTCATCTTGAACTGTAATAACAGTTTTAAGCAAAATCATTCATTTCAATAAGATAGCATAACAATGAAGGAAGAAAATTTGTTTTAGAACAATAAAGGGAGGTGTATTACGGATAAACCATCTTCTGTACAGTCGGATCGTCCAACATTTTCTCCAATGCTTCCACTGACAAAACAGAATTTGCTTTTCCTATCCAGTAAGAAATGTAACCACAATTAAACTGCCTGATAGAGACTTTAGAGATACAAATTTGATAAAAATAGACAAAGGTATTTATGAAAAACAGCATTTTAACCGTAGCACATTTGACAAGTTGAAAGCAACAGACTGATACATCAGGTGACTAGCCACTCAAATGATACTGAATAATATTACCATGTTATGCAATCAGGCATCTTTGCATCTATTTACCTGTAGTTTGAGACCCCATTGAAGCATCTTTCTCTTGCTTAAAAGCAGCTCCATTTTGAGAACCCTTTATGACATTTGCCAACTATTAAATCAGGAGATTATTTGAAAAAATTGCATCATGTTGAGAACACGACGAGATACTTACTTCCACATTACTGTTGATTTCCTTGGACGAACGTGGTTCAGTATCATTTAAGCTACTTGCAAGAGGACTCTTTAGCTCAGTTTCTTCTGGATTAACATCTACGAAAGCTGTAAGCAGAAGAAGCAATTCTCTCAGAAATTTATTTAAAGTGACCATTTCAATTCCAGATAAGGTATTTAGAACAATTAATTGCAATATATGGCCATCACTTGTAATGGAAATATCCAACCCACTATCTGCAGAATAAGATTAAGATATTGGAAAAAATCTGCATGTTCCACTATAAAGAAGTGATATCATAAGCCATCACGCTGTCATGCAGGATGCAACCAAGGCAAATACACCCACAACCACATGTATGCACAAACACAAATGAATGCCAGCAGGAATATAAGCTTAGCAAGGCTTGAAACTCCAGAAGGCACATAAAATTGATATATCAATGCAAAGCCCACGATATCATTTTCAAAAAAAAATTTGAATCAAACATCACATCACAGGTCACAGGTACTCAGATAGCTCGGGAGTTCTCCTTTTAAAATTGAATGAGATCCACGTATGGATTACTAGATGACTGATCATGATAAATGATGTGCAGTTAAAACATAAAAAAATACAAATTTTTCTTTAAATTTATGATAATGACAGCAGATTGTGAGAGGTCATCAAACGGAGATACCTCTCTATCAGAAAGCTGTCTGGAGAACTGAATCACATTGTTTTGTTCAATTTCAAAACTATTTCCTGACGTATTTGCATGAGAAAAGAAAAAGGAAAAAAAAGTGAATAAAAAATTGAAGGGAACTTCACTAGAAGATGTTTCTTGGAATAGACTAAAAATAATGCAAATCTCTAACTCATCTGTAACCAAAATCGTTAAAGCCAGTTTGAAGAGAAAGTAACACGTCAATCAATGTTCTCCATTTTCTTGCATCATATCGGTCATCCTGGTTTTCCCAAAACCCAAAAGGCTGGTAATATACTTCTTCATGAGGATTTGCATGTAGAACAGAACAAAGCTTCAAAGTTATACAATAAGAATACACTATATTATGGCAGTTTGGAAAACTTTAATATTGAAATTACCATCTTACAATAAGATTCAATCAACTAATGATTACACCAATATAGTTGCAATGACAAGAGTATTTTATACGATGGACTAACAGCCTAAGATAAAGTGAATTCTTTACAATAGTTTATGTTCAAATAAGTAATGAAACACAAATTATAAGGCATAAGAACTGTTTATCAGACTAAAAACCTTTTATGGCAGAGACACTGATATATAGTTATAATAGAACAATTTTGGATTAAGAAATGAGCTCTACAAAATTGTTCATGCAACATAAAATGGAGACTGGTTGGAATAATTCATACCAAATCTGTTTTCTTTCATTTGTTGTTCTTCACTTTTGACATCAGTAGCAGGTGTCAAAGGAATGGCTGATGAGGCCGGTGAATCTACTTCCGTTGCAGATACATCTGTGAAAGATGGTTGAGAGGGTGCTGAAAAAGGAGAGGCAGAAGGCGATGCTGGAGCTGATGGAAATGGAAAGGGGGAACCCGGAGAAAATGCAGCATTGCTAAACTGGTCATTTTGTGTATTCATCTGGCCCATCACATTCTTGAAAGCTTGTTGCACTACATATTTCTGAAAATTGAATTATTGAAAATTACACTCTTGGGTTTAAGAATGAAAAGGAATATTTGAAGAACTAACCTGCCATGCCTATCTAAAAACCATTTAAAGGGCCCTAAGTAGCATTTAACGTCAATATAAGTCCATCACCTAGTAAATGTTTTCCCAAGCAACGAGGGACATTCTAACTCTAACACGCAAGTGACATAATTCAACTGGGAGAAAAATGCCCAGAGTAAAACAAAGTCTTTACTAGACACCAATGCACAAATCAAAAAATAGGCAGAAACACGCACCTGTAACTTTCCAGCTGCCTGTTATTACAAATCAACTTGTTAAAAATACAGTACAGATGAGTTGGTCTAATGAATAAATAAGTTTTTCAAACAGAAAAAATGCAAATAATCAGTGTCCTCACCCATGAAAATACCGCAGAAAACGCAACACCAACACCAATCCAAAATAGAGGTGATCCTCTAAACAAACAAACAAACAAATGATTATGACTATTTGGGCATATGGGAAACAAAACAGAAACCTATTATAGAATACATAAATAGTCATAAGAAGAAATTATTACATAGTGGACGGTGGGGGAGGTGCTGAGAATTGTGGGTTGATACCAACAGAAGATGTTTCTTGACTGTTTGTGGAAGAAATGCTTGCAAACCGTTCCGCTTGTAACTTTGATGTAACTGTATTAAATACAAACAACAAAAGCACCACATCAATAAATAGTGATCTTGTTATTAACTACATTAAGCAAAGATCATTTCTTGTTAAGATCATGCAGCCACATTCAGCATCAAAGATAATGTGAAGGATATCTTTTCCAAAGCGAGTAGCATATTACTAACTGAAAAATTACAGTAAATCATTCTGTAAACCTTTCAAACTAACTAAAGTCTAAAACTAGAAGTTTCAAGATTTTGGTTCTATAAATAGGACTTAATGACATGAAGTAGTATGATTTTTGGAGGAGGCCCATCTTTATTCCTTCAAAAGTAGATAACATTAGCTAAAGCTTAAAGGAGCAAGGATGTTTTTTCAGAAAATCACATAGCAACTTCTCATGTGATAGAAAATTTTTCTTCTTAATAACCTTCTTCTTAAAAGACATTTCACAACATCAGATTTTGGATTGGATGGTTTCTAGTGGGAGGGTCAAACCCTGTGGTCATGTTCAAAAGAGGAGGCTATTTGTTTGATTTTCACTTTGTTGGTGAATTCTATGTAAAGCTGAGGAGATGAAATTCTTTATCTACAACCTGTGAAGCTTGTTAGGGTGGACCACGGCATGTTCTGTCTGTCCAGGCTTTAAGAAAAGCTAAAACCATGTGTGACTACTCATTGGTAGCGGATTAATGGGTTACATTGACAGAGCACAATCAACTAATATTATAACTTATGGAGGGATGGGAATGCAAGAGTTTTGGGTTTTGGGATTGGGGTGCTATTTCAGCCTGCTCTATGCGCATTGCTAACTACCGACCTCACAGACTATAATCCCTTTCTTCAATCTGCTGAATATGTAAGCCACAATGAAGTCACACTAGCCTGGGCATGTCTTTGGGGGTCTATCCTTTGTTAATCTCTACCATTTTGTAGTTCTCTCCTGTTAGCCTTTGGATTCCTCATCCACCTTCTGTACTTAACTCTTTTCGTCTGCCTTCTTCTCATGAAAAGAAAGCAAGAAAAAGAAAACAAAGAAAGCTACTGTAGCTAATCTTGAAGAGCTTTATCTCCGCAATTCATTCCCAATTCGAACAATAAATATACACACACTTCTGTCTATACACCTAATTTATGCTTATCAAAAAGTGATCCACAATGCTAAAGTTTAGGGAATTGTCTTCTCCTAGGGTCTATAGTCGCACATTTGAAACCTATAGATCTCACTTCACATACTCTAGCATACTATAAGCTTTTTCATTGAACCCAATGCGATGCATACATAAGCATAGTGAAACTGAATTGGCAGAATTTATAGGAAAAAGTTACCTGGTTGATTAGCGGCAGCAGAGAGTCGAACGGTCAGTCTGGAATTTGGGGAACTGAGAGAGGCCCTGAAGTTCGCGGAGGAGCATCGGAGAACAGTGAAGCGATGATACGAGGGTGCGATTCTTGGCGGTGGAGGACAGCGAGGAAGAGAGTGAGGGAGAGAGAGTGACATCATCACCGCCGGAGTTGGCTCTGCAAATTTGTTGTAAGAAGAGTCCAAGGGCTTTTGAGGTAGAGTAGGTTTTCTGAATGGAGTTTTCTAGGAAACTGTTTTTGTTGTAAATATTATAATACAGGTGAATGTCTCAATAAATACTCATTAGTTATATCAGTATGATATAAATCATTTTCTTATATAAGAGAGCCTAATAAGAATGAAAGTGATACTTCTTCCTCCTCATATATTTTGTTCTTCTCTTTTCTCTCTATCTCATTCTTAGTTTATAACATGTTCTCAGCACGATATCGCTCATTCCGTTATATAAACTCCATGATGATCTATGAGATATTGGTGCAACTTTTGTTGCTTATTATTCATACTCACGATCTATAAGTTCATTTCTATTTTGATTATATCTTGTCTACACATATACTTTGTTTATATTGCTCAATTCTATGTTTACAATTGCTTATATTAGTGAGCTAGAAGTTTCACTAATAATACTCGAACCTGAAACTTTTCGAGATTATAGACTTGAAGTTCAAATATTACATTAGACTTGTAATTTTAATTGTTTACATAAACTTGAAGTTTTGTGCATGTACACGTGATCAATTGTTCACAAAATTCGAACATGAAGTTTTGATATCGATATTTCTTCTTATGAACATGAAACTAAATAGCATAATTGGATCCATGATGATCGATGTGGTCTATAATGCAAGATTATTGCTTAAAACCATGAACCATGATCTATGAGATTATAGGTGGTTTGTATATTATTGATTTAGATAAATAATCTATGGTTCTTATTCCCATTTGTTTGGATGAGTTTTGCAATTTCATGCATTTCTGTGGATAATTTTATGAAACTTTTGAACATATGTTCAATATGCGATATTAAGAATCATTGTTCTACCAAGAGCCATGAATAGACGCATATGTGTCTTCTGATATATAACCTGATATGGCTATAGATGTCGCTATTGTAGTACCCCAAAACTTAGTACTAATTATATAGCACACTAAGACTCTTTAACCTTAGATAGTAATCCAAATATCTTCTAAAGTATTCCTTTTATAAGCCAATGACTCCAAATATCATACTTACAAGATATATATTTTTATTAAGTATTAGAATTTAAGTAAACTACTTAAATACCTTAACCCGTATTTCTTACATATAATCAATACTCGTGATCGAATTTAAGACTCGAGTTAGTATTGTTTTTATCATGCATACTATTCTAATCGTAAATATTACTAACACATTTACAAGATCTTAAGAAAATAAAACATCATATTCCTTTACTTATTAGCTTGAGTAGATATATATCCATATATGCATATATAAATATTTGTGTATCTATAGATTCATGTACTAGCTGATTTTTTTTACCCCTCTTACTATTTGGTTTTCTTTGTGAACAATCACCCTAAACTATCACTCAAACTTAATGTTTGGTCTTTTAAATCAAATAAAATTGGTGGAAATTAATTTACAATGCATGTTTCATGGCCTATTTATACTTGGGAGCTGCAACATCTTTTCTTCACACTCCAAAATCAAATGTCAAGATGATCACAAACTTCCTTAGTTGAATAGACAAGCTCCCACACCAAAATCCTACCCTTCACTCTATTTCTCTTGAGAAGTTATCTCTTTGTCAAAGAAGTCCAACCTTGTATCAACACCAAAACCCTCATTTCACTTCTGAAAATTCAAGTGTAAGTACATGGTTACATTCCTATACTCTTTTGTCTTTAAGATTATCAAAATGCATAACTAATGATAAAATAGAAAAGAATATGTTTTCTAGAAACTTATATTTTCGTATATAATTAAGTATCACTTTAAAATTTGATCACAGAATTAGATTCTTCATGAAAAATTCTTCAGTTTAGGCTTTTGAATCACTTAAAAAAGTTTGGAAATGAACAAGTTATAGCTAATCAAACTTCCAAACTAATAAACTCGCTGAAAATCCATTACAACTACCACAACTTCAAAAATTCATATCTCACTCATTTCTTAACTTTTTTCTATAAACTTTATATAAAATTGAAGCTTAGGACCTCTACTTTAAATCTGGAAAGTTTCAGAAGCAATGGTAAAATATAAAGCACGTAAAGACTTAGACATCAAAGGTAATATAAATGATATCAGCTTTCTGCACTGCTACTGTTTTTCACCATTTCTGGACTCTATGACTTCGAACTGGATTATATGACTTATCCCATTGGATTCCTTACGAAAAATCATTTGACATGGACTCCTCACTTGCCTAATTTGGACATAAATTGAATGAGATATGAAAATGAAAAGTTGATGGTTCTTTGGACATGGATTTCCCTCCATATGGGAAATATGATTATTAATTCTTTGACTACTAATTATTTGACTACTAACTAATATTTTCTGTTCATTTAATTTAAAGTGCATTTACTTTATTACACATTTACTTTCAGGTTTATTAAATTGCTTAACTTGTGCATACCTTAAGTTATTGACAATTTTTAAAGTATATATACTTTGTTGGTCTTGAAGTAATTGTCTTACTTACTAAAATTTGCTATATTTTATTGACATAATTATATTTGGAGATGTGAAGCCGGGTGATTAGTACTACCCCATGCTTAAGAGCATCTGCAGCGGAGGCAGATTTGAGCACGAGCATAGAAGAAAACGGCGGGCCAGCCCAGAAAAGAGAAGAAGCAGGCAGAAAGGAGACGTGCAGCGGTTGGGGCAGGCGAGGGAGACCGCTCGTTGACCGGGAGCTCGAGCAACAGCTCGAGCAAGCTTTGCTCGCCGGCCTGCTCGTTCTGTCTGGCGGAGCCCACGCACGTGGGTGACGCCTGGGTTTGTTTTTTTTTTTTTTTTTAGGCGCGTGCAATGCACGCCTTTAACGGTCTGAAAAAAAAACGGGAAGGTCCAATAACAGATTGACACGTGTCCACCCAATTTTCAGATTCGGACCCAACGGTCAAGTTGATCTGGACTGTCCATTTAAAATCCAAAATTTGATCGAACGGCCCAGATTCAAAGACAACGGCTATGAAGGCAAAAATTTTGTCAGATTCCATTTTTTTGGGAAATAAACCCTAAAAAATTGCAAAAAAATCCCAAAAAATTGCAAAAAAATCCTAAAAAATTGCAAACAACACCCTAGAAAATTTTTATAAATACCACATCAAATTCATTCACTTCTCACACCAATTTGTGCACAACAAATTCATCACCTCCTTCCATCTCCTCTCTCATTCCTTTGTATTTTTTTGCTTGAAAAATGGCCAATTGGCTTCCTTCCGAAGATTTGCAATTATACATTTCTTATTGTCGCATTAGCGTTTGTCCTATCACCGGCAACATGCAAAAGTCCGATAAATTGTGGGAAAAAATATATGCCGATTTTCGCGAAAATTGGGAGATGGCGCCTAATGAATCAAGGCCGGAGCCTAGGAGCCAAACCGCGGCTTCGTCTCGTTTTACAAAGTTGAAGCCGACTTTCAAAGCTTGGGGTGCCGCTCTTGCTTATGCACGAAGGAATTTACAATCCGGCTCAAATTTGCAAGATGAGGTAAGTATTTATAATATTGTCATCTCCTTTAATTTTATTTGATTTATTACATAAATTTTGTAATATGTATTTATTAGATATATATTATTGTGACATATAAATTTGTTATTTTTATTAGCGACGAAAAGCTCAATCATGGTATGTGGCGAAAATGAAGAAAGAGTTTACGAGGTTTGAATGTTGGGAAGTGGTGAAGAATCATCCTACTTTTAGAGAAGTCTCAACTAGTACTCCCCCTTTTTCATATTCCGACACCGCCTCTACTCCGCTCGTTAGCCCAATGCCTCCTACATTCGATGAGGATGAAGGGATTCCAACACCACAAAGCAACCTTGAAGGTTCCTCAAGTCCGGTTAGACCAATAGGAGTGAAGGCGGCCAAGGAAGCTAAAAGAAAGGGAAAGAAGGTCATGACTTCTTCAAATGAGGCAAGAGATGAGGCTTTGAAAAGCATTGCGGAAAATCAAAAATCTTGGCTCGCCAAACAACAAACAAGTGATGCGATGGAGCTTGCTTTATACGAAAAACAACTTAGCCTTAAAGAGAAAGACTTCAAATTAAGGGCTTTAGCGGAAGAATCAAGGATTATGGCAATGGATACGGAGGCTATGACCCCAATAAAAAAGAAATATTTTTCGAAGAGGAAAGCGGCAATCCTTAAGCAAATGGATGACGAGGAAGGAGATGATAGCGAGGAAAATTTTTCAAATTGTTATCGCCCACTTTTCCCATAGTTATGTACTTTTAATATGTAATTTCATTTCTAGTTATGTACTTTTAATATGTAATTTCATTTCTAGTTATGTACTTTCAAGTAATAAAAAAACACCTTTTTTATTCCATCAAATCAAATAACATAATGCAAACACACTTGGATACAAACACAACAAAGAAAAAAGCATAGAGATAAAATTAAAACAACATAGTTATAGTCGTTCACCAGTCTCAATAAACCAGTTATGCTTAACCAAGTCCTTTTGAAGCTCTCCATGGATATAAGAAGATTGAAGATCTACAACACGGTCCTGAAACCGTTGTTCATAATACGGTCCACCTCTTCCAACTGGCTCAAATGGAATTCGATTACCTTGTTCATCCACTGGCCCATCATAAACTGTGAAAGCACTTGATGGGTTCTGTAGATCTTCTTCTACATTCTCCTCAAACTCTTCCTCCACAAATTCTTCCTCAACAATCATGTTGTGCATTATGATGCAAGCCAACATAATGTTCTTTAATGTCGATTGGTGGTGACACCTTGCTGCATGACGAATAATTGCCCAACGAGATTGCAAGATACCAAAGCACCTTTCTACATCTTTGCGGTATGCCTCTTGTTTCTTTGCAAACAACTTCTCCGGTAGCTCCTGGGGATTAGAAATCGTTTTGACAAACGAGGAGTACCTCGGATATATTCCGTCAGCTAGATAATAAGTGTTGTGGTACGTCATACCATTGACTTTATACCTCACATTTGGGCTCATTCCGGCAAGGAGCGAATCAAAGATATCAGATTGGTGGAGCATGTTGATATCATTTTGTGCTCCAGGTACCCCGAAGAAGCTGTGCCATATCCACGTGTCATATGAAGCCACCGCCTCCAAGATAATAGTGGGCCGCTTCTTTCGCCCGGAGAATGCCCCTTGCCAAGCTGTGGGGCAGTTTTTCCATTCCCAATGCATGCAGTCGATGCTTCCGATCATACCAGGAAATCCTCGATGCTTGCCCATCCTTAGAAGTCGAGTTATGTCTGCTGCATTTGGAGCACGGAGGTAAATGTCACCGTAAAGCTCGTACACTTGGATACACCACTTCTTCATGCATTCCAGTGTTGTAGATTCACTCATCCTTGTGATTTCAGCACACTGATCTGCGGCTGAGCCGTACGCCAACATTCGAAGAGCGGCGGTCATCTTTTGTTGTGGAAGAAGCCCGACTAGTCCGGTGGCATCTGACCTTTGACGCCAAAAGTTGTCATGGTTGCAGAGATCCGTCAATATACGATTGAATAGATTCATGCTCATTCGGTACCTCCGACGGAAGGCTTGCTCATCGAAGATAGGGCGTTCGATGAAGTAATCTTCCATCAGATTATGTCCCCTTGACTCCCTCAGCCTTTCCACATTTTGACGGCGCCGAGGTGGCTCATCATCGACGATTGCATCCACCGTGATCGCTTCAGTGATAAAGGAATTAGCAATCTCTGCATTTCGCCGGCGTTGCTGTCGCCTCCTCCTGAAAAAATTGTCGAAACTGAAAGGATTCATTTTATCTAATTTTGGGAATGTTTTGGGGTAGAATATCGAGTAATTTGTAGATGGTGTGAGTGAATATACAATGAGCTGTATATATAGCCAATTCTAGCTCATCTGATATTTGAAAATGGTGACACGTGTCATCTATTAACTGGTCGGAAATCTCACCGGGAATCTTATCTGATTATTTCAATGATAACGACACGTGGAGATGACACGTGTCGTTCACTTATTGGACGGAAATCTCACCGAGAATCTTATTCAATTATTTAGAAGATAACAACACGTGTCATATACATATTGGTTGAAAATTCACCTAAAAAATAATTATTTAAAAAAAATTAATTCATGAACAGTAATAGGAGGTGCTATTTATTTGCACTGCTGCACACAAAACCTAAACTGCACCTTCTATTTGCTACACCTCCTCAAATAGTACATGCTCCTCCTCAAATAGGAGGAGCAATCCTCTTTTACCGCTGCAGATGCTCTAAGTGAATTACTGGTAAAAGTGTTTTGTGATTTATGGAGTTAGCTTGGGCCATAGTCCCTACAGATAGTTCACTATTATACTCATAGGAAGAAAGTGTCGACCTTGAGTATATATACTCTGGTATTGTCCTTAGTATGTTGCGGCTTATTTTTGCTTTGGTATAGTCACTACTAGAAAAATATGTAGTGGACACTCTTTGTGGATACACTTTTCTAACTGTATTATTTGAGTAGAGCAAATGACACCTTTTTATATTTTTGGTATTCTTTACTTTATGGATACTAAAAACTGTGACTAAAGAGAAAAAAAATAGTCAACAAGATAATTTAATAAAATTATTATAGAAAAAAAACTCCTTTTCACTATGAAACAAAATACTAAATTTCTGTTTTATATCTGATTTTCAGATAAGTATATTATATAGATACTGTTAAGGGTGAGAAAATGATATTATCTTGCTATAAATTTGCTTAGTTAAACATAAAAAGATTACATCTTTTTCTTTCCGGCATATAAATTTTTTGTGTAATTAATATTTTTTCTGTTTTTATTTTCCATTGTTGGTTAATGTGTGTAATTGCAAAGTTAACTATCTATTAAATTGAAATACATTTCATAAAGGTTAATGGTATTCTATATATATATATATATATATATATATATATATATATATATATATATATATTTTATTGTATAATAATTTATTATATCTAATAAATTAAGTGCAGAGTGCAGAGAGAAGGAGAGTTATAATTAAATATGTAGGAAAAAAAAACTATCCGAAATTTAGATGCGGATAGCCGTATTATGCTTTTAGTAGGCACTTTTTCTTGTTACCGTATCTAATATGATAACTACTAGGTATAGTCTTAATATAAGTATCCAATGCTAATTGTGCACCGATTTTCCATATCCAATGTATTTATTATGCACAATATTCCCTACCCAATACTAATTGTGCACTAACATGTGATTTTTGTGATATATTACCAGTTTCCTAAATATTCACATGGATGAATTTATTCACGCTTGTATGTGTGTGTGTATGTGCATAAATAAGAATCGGTATGAACAAATAAAAATGATTCTTGATACATTTTTACTTAGTTGTGTTTATTTCTGGTTTCCTATAAGACACCTTATTATAAGAATGTAAGTTGTACTTACTAGGTCTGTGTTACTCATGATGCTACACATTCTTATTTTCAGGTAACGAATAGATGCTTGGGGAATGGGATGAACCTACTAAATAAAAGAATGTTTTCTATTGCTATTTTGAGAATAAATGTAATGTCTTATATACTTTTGGTAAAACTCTCGTATTGTAAAATATTTGGTATTGTAAAATATTAATGCTTTCGCTTTCTAATAAAAATATTATTCAGACATATATATATATATTTCTTCTTCTAATAAATTATTAGAGAAAATTTTACTTGTTTTAACTCACGCCGCAAATTCGGGCACCATATTTCCTTATAATATTGGTCTCGGTTTGGGGGCGTGACAACTATAGTAACCACACTATGTAAAATTTGGATTCTCATGTATCTATCATCCATTGTTTTACATGATATATATTAAGTTATGTTATTATGTACAATTGCTACATATAGATTTTTTGGGTATAATGTTGACAAACCGTTAATTTGATTAGAATTCGATTATAAATACAATTAAATATATTTAATATGCTTAATATGTGACACACATTTCCATATGATTAATATATTTGTTATTGTAATTAGTACATATTGAATTAATGATGCAACCGTTTCAAATTCTTTGACAGTTAACATGACTATTTTTGAATACGAGATTTTTTGAATTTATAGTTAACATGACTAATTTTTTAATACAAGGATCTGGTAGTTACAGTTAACATGACTAGTTTTGGATTTTTATGGTTGATAACCTCTATTTCTTGTTTTATCATTATCAGTTCAGGTCTAGTAATTGATCTTTACAGCCAATTTGTTGTGGTACTGGTTTTTCATGAAACTTATTATTTTCATAATATCATATTTATTAAATGGAATAAGGTATGTATTTGTCCATTTCATTATATGAATTTAATTTATTCATTTCACAATATATTTCGTTTTATGAATTATAGTGAACTCGATAATCGAGACCCGAAGTTTTTTTATCCAACTATAGAGGGCCTGAAGTTACTCACGAGTAATATGAGTGTGTGTCATGGTAACTCCATGGACACAAAGGATGGACATAAGAGGTGTTTCCCTGTGACCATGTTTCTCGGTTATTTGTAGGTTGAGACTTCCTTGCCTTATACTTGAGTGGAAAGATTAGAGATTCATAGAGAAAAGGGCACATATATTGTTGTCTTTCCTCTACCGGACATCTTTTGTGATGTTGTCTAGAGTATCTGACTATTGGCAAGATGTTTTTGTCAAAAATCTGACTATCGCCAATTTTTTCTCGATTACTCATCTTGTTGAAAGATAGTCTTTATGCATATTTATGAGAATCAGAGGAAACACTGAGCTATTTAAGCTCTGCATGTACTCATTGTAAATACACTAATTGTGCAGGTCATGAGAAAGAATATGACTAATTCAGCCCATATATATTGAAGAAGCAATATTATGATATGAGATTATGGAATTCAAGTACGTTTTATTTTTCTTAACCTTATTCGGTTTTGTAATCAAAATTCATCGAAACCCGGAGTTTCTTGATCAAACTATATGAGGGTCTGAAGTTCTTTGAAAGTGATATTGTCAAATTATTGAAATGAAGTTTCTCAAAACTTATGTAATCAACAAGGACCAGAAGCCCGTTAGAGCTATACAATATGGTTTTCTTGTGATCCCTAATTATATGAGAGCATGAAGCTTCAATTTATTTTGATACAATGTTATTGTGAAATTAGAGAAGAGAAACAAGATTATCATATCCGTGAAGGTAACTAGACCAGAAGTTCTTGTACTTCTTCACCAATAGAACTATAAGTTTCCATTCTCACATTTTATATATCCTTGTTCCTTACCATTTTAGAGTTTGTTAATTATTTTCCTCTTCTAAATTTTATTGTTACTCATATGGGCCAGCAACTTTATAGCACGAACATATGAATTTCAAATGTCATGTTTTTGAACCAGAAGTTCAAATTACTGAATTATAGTACATAAGTTCTAATGGTAAAAGCTCAAGCCCGAAGCTGAGTATGTAAATTAAATTAGTGAACTTGAAGTTTCAGTTTAGTTATCTGGAACCTGAAGTTTCCAGCACCAAATTTATTTGAACTAGAAGTTCAACAAATGAAATCTGAGAACTTAAAGTTCTAACATTATAAATTTAAACTTGAAGATTCGATTACACATATCATTGATGGCTCCGGAAGAGCACATAATATCTCCTCTTTACAAGAAGTGGCTTCAATATGGTTCCAGAATGTGTATTGAGATCCCACATCGCCTGAAGGAGGGGAGGAGATGTGTTGCAAACATACCTCCCCATAGTGAGACTAATTTTGAGTTGGCAACTCAAGCACAAAATTGTAGAGCGAGCGAGATCAAAAATGAACAGTATCTCGCTATGTCGCCTATTACGTGTGTTAAATTCTACAATATAGTGAGACACATAATGTCATGAACCAGAAGTTCATTGAACCAAATAAATTATTTTGGCATGACTAGTTACATCATATTTTACCTACAGTGTTGCTTGAAATCAATAACAACTTTTGATGTCTGCTAGCTAAAGCTACTCATAACAAATTGCTTATTTGCTGCATATTTTTTTTGTTGTTTTGTCACTTTAATGAGACACTTCTCTTGTTATGAAAGGGAGAAAGATTGTTCTTGAAGAACAACATGAATTGTTATGAAATATTTACCTATTGTCTCATTTTGAGCTTGAGGAATATCACAGTTAGTGACTTAATAAAAAACTATTGATGACAAAATTATATGCTAGCGGGAAGAAAATTTACTTGGGTAAAATCTCTGAGACCGACCATATTAACAAAAATAATCTTGCCCCCATTTGATTTGTGGGAATAATGAGAATCTAAGTGACATGGTTCTTCTGACGAGAATGCCATTAAAAATGTCCAAGTTCCTAATATGATGGCTACAGTATTACACATACAAAGGTTAAAGTACACCATCAGATGATGATATCTTGGTGATACAATAATACATCAATATGGTTGATACTCATGAATTTAATATTTTTGACCTTAAACTTGGTGTGGGTTCACCACCAGTCAATAGACATCTTCACTCGAAATGAAATGATAGTCATTTAAACGCATTTTTATTCATGGTCATAATAAGACAATCTTTCTGCCGTTAGGGGGAGAGAAAAGACTACTGTCATTTGAATAACAACGTGAATTTGGAGTGAAATGTATCCACCAGGTCTAAAGTTTAAAGCTTCTAAAAATAGAAGATTATACATGTCCTATAATGTTTTATGGTATTATGAATATAGATCCACATTCGCTAAATATAATTCATCTATGAGATGTGTTTGTCGTTGAAGTGACAATATTTGCCCTAGAAGTGGCAGGGGTACCTAATATTAATAAGCTCATAGTAGCTAATGCATGCATATAAGAATGTGTGGGATCTATGAATGATGATCATCGATGAAAATTTACATATGGTAGCTACCAAAGATTGTTAAGAACTATATGATGCAATACCACATTTCATTATGAATGTCGACAAAACATATTATTGGCCAAATTGGATAGAGGCAATTCCAATGAACTGAATATATGAAACGTGATGAGATACTTAGACTTTTAACCCTACGTGATACAAAAGGGTATTAATCACAGTGAAAATAAATCACTAAGGCACAATGTCTACAAGAGACATGGGGATTACGAATATCTTTCCTTATACGTGATAATTTTCTGTAAGTATAGTGTTACATATATTTATTGATGAGAGACTTACGGCAGTTGTCATCGTATATTATGAGGATATGAAAATACTTTGTTAAAAGTAAAATCCCAAAAGTAAAGATTCATTATAAGCTTATCGTTTATCAAAATCTTAAAGGATCCAACTACATGAATGATTCAAAAGTAAATCTATCCATGAATACTTGAGAGAGTTTGAATGTTAGATTCCTCATCACCTAAGGAAAATGACGTAATATGCCTTATACATGCAAACACAACTCCCATTAGTGAGATGTGTCTTGGGTTTGAACCCAAGAAGAAAGCCATAGTTAACGTGATCAAAATTGCCTCAATAAGTATTATGATTGGACTACAAAACCGAATTCGGATTATGTTGCTACATATTTTAACTTTCGCGAAGTTATGAATTGCTCAAAGCTCTTGAAGAGCATATACGAGATGTATCAATAAACGAAGATATTGATATGAGTGGCTAGATATGCTATGCTGATCTTCTAATGGTTTTGAACCATAGATAGTAATGTGTTAATTAGCTTCTACTGCTTAGTTATTACATAGTGTATGAATTTGAAAATGTGAGGTTGTTTCTAATATTACTAAATGAGGTAAGACCTATTAAATTGTATAGCTTTGTTGGTATTGCTTTCACTTTGCAGGTATGAAAATCTTGTGAGCCCCTGTATGCAAAATGAACAAAATCTCATTTCAGTGATAGACAAAACAAACCATTATTTACGGTACATGAAGATTGCAACGATCAGGGGGAGAATCTCATCAGGGGGAGCATCCAGAAGTATGTTATCTAGGACATATGCGCGTTGCACTCTTTTTCTCCTTCGACCAGGGTTGTTTTTTTCCCACAGAGTTTTTATTACATGGCAAGGTTTTTAACGAGACAACAAATAAGCGTGTCCAACACCATATCATTTATTGGTGGACATCCAAGGGGGAGTGTTGTAAATATTATAATATATGTGGATGTCTTTGTAAACACTCATTAGTTATGTCCTTACGATGTAAATCATACTCTTATATAAGAGAGTCTAATGAGAATGAAAGTGACACTTCTTCCTCCTCATACATTTTGTTCTTCTCTTTTCTCTCTATCTCATTCTTAGTTTATAACAGTTTTCTTCTTATTTGTTTTGCTGAATATATCCATGTATTTAATTAGAAAACCACTAATTGATCAAAATCTTTATAATACTTTTTTAAACATTGAAAATACTTTCTTCTTTCTTTTTTGTTGTTTTTTTTTATTTAAACAAAATTTCATTCAATAAACTGCAATTACAGCACTCAACAAAGGATTACAACTATGAGCAAATAACTCTAGCCTTAAACTACTTGTCTTCACTTCGAAGAGGAGAGACTAACTTGTCAATGGATCTAATAGAAACCAAATTGTGCAGTCGCCCGAGTTAACTTGACCAACATATGTAGCAATTACTAGAATAGAATCTGACTACAACAGAATATCATTGGGTGGGACATCCCAGGATCTCTCGGCACATTCAACACAGGCTGATAATATGCGTGTAATAACCCAGTTTTTCATATCATTTTTCCTAGTATTATTCCCATTTTAATGAAGGAATATTAATGGAATTTCTTGTTGGTGGTGCGAATTTTTGAAGTTCAGGAGTTTTCTTTTAAGTTGCTTTGACTTTTAAGAGGCCAAAAGTTGACTTTATTTTTCGTAAGTTATCTTCGAAAACTTTCTTCTTGAAAATTATAGAGCTTGTCGATACGAGTTCGTACTATGAGGAAGTTATGATAAGAGGAAGTTAGTTTTCGGGTTTGAAAACTGTATAAATAGAAAAATGTGGGGGAGTTATTTTGAAAACCTTGAAATCAGTTTTTTCTCTCTTCTCTCTCCTCTCTCCCTAGCTCCTCCGACCTCCATCTTCTCCATTCGTTTTCTCCCTCCTCCGGCAACCAAATTGGATCTGAACAGCGCAAAGTAGGCAAAAGAGCTATACCGACTTGAAGAGGAGGCAAATAGAGTTTAATGTGGGGGACCATGTGTTCTTGAAGGTCTCTCCTACAAAAGGGGTGGTGAGATTTGGCAAGAAGGGGAAGTTGGCTCCTAGGTATGAAGGGCCTTTTGAGATTTTAGAAAGAGTAGGAGATTTGGTTTATCGGCTTGCCTTACCTCCTATTATATCCGGGGTATACAATGTGTTTCATGTATCCTTGTTGAGGAAGTATATTCCAGATGCATCACATGTGATTGATTATGGAACTATCAAGGTGAATGCGGATGCAACCTTTGTTGTTGAACCTGTTCGAATCCTAGATAGATCAACCAAGAGACTTCGAAGGAAGGAAGTCGATTTGGTTAAGATGTGTTTGAGTCACCATGATGAGGGTGGTGCTTCTTGGGAGTTAGAATCAGACATGAGGGCTAAGTACCCCAAATTGTTTTTGGGTTAGTACTTGCATGTGAATTTCGGGGCGAAATTCCTTGAAGGGGGTAGATAGTAATACCCCAATTTTTCATATCATTTTTTCTTGTATTATTCCCATTTTAATAAAGGAATATTAATGGAATTTCTTGTTGGTGGTGCGAATTTTTGAAGTTCGGGAGTTTTCTTTTAAGTTGTTTTGACTTTTAAGAGGCTCAAAGTTGACTTTATTTTTCGTAAGTTATCTTCGAAAACTTCATTCTTAAAAGTTGTAGAGCTTGTCGATACGAGTTCGTAGACATATGGCACGCCCAAAACATAGGTAGTATGAGGAAGTTATGATAAGAGGAAGTTAGTTTTCGGGTTTAGAAACTGTATAAATAGAAAAATGTGGGGGAGTTATTTTAGAAACCTAGAAATCAGCTTTTTCTCTCTTCTCTCTCCTCTCTCCCGAGCTCCTCCGACCTCCATCTTCTCCATTCGTTTTCTCCCTCCTCCGGCAACCAAATTGGACGCAGTCAGTTCCGTTGGGTCGGCACGAACCTCCTCTCCATTTCTGGAGCAGTCCCGCCCGCCGTCGCGTTGCCTGGAAGCCGCCACGGAGCAGCAGAGCTGCTACTGTGTCATCGGAAAACTGACGATTTCGGCGGCGTTTCGGGTGAAAGCTTGGTGAGTCTTGCTCCTCTCCTTCCTCTAGTGTTGTTTATATGTCTTTGGTGAGCTAAAAACCAAGTTTTGGTGCCGGTTTTGCAGCTTTTATTTTTAGTTTTGATCCAAGTTTTTCGGGGCGTTTTCCGGCCGAACCAGGCAAAACCCCAGGTATTAAAGTTGCTCACCATACTTCAAGCTACAAGTTTCGTGTTGTGAGTTTCTCCTAATTCGAAAGTTTTGGGGTAGTGCATACGGCTCACTCGTCGCCGCCTGTGGCGGCTCGTGGCGGCAGGTCCAGCCGAGTTGTGGCCTTATTTTCCTTTGGTTAGCTAGTCTTTGCTGCTGTGTTCATGTTGAGTGATAGTTTGGCTAGGTTTTGAGCAAGGTTTGCATGTTAGGACTTAGGTTATTTGTGGTGGTTTGGTTGAGTTTGAGTTTAGGTTTTGAAGTTTTGAGGCAACTCAATTGTATCGTTGATTGCAATGACCTTGGGAAATCTTTTTCCTTTGAGCTAAGGGTTAGTTTAAGGGTGTTGTATGTTTCTTTAGTATTTTTCGGTCCTAAGGTTGGTATTTGTGTGATTTAGGTGATTGGTGACTTTGTGGTTAGCTTGCCTTCGTTTGTGTTGGGGGCTTGGCAGCGGGATTATTAGGTGAGTAAATCTCACCAAGGTTCACTTTGAACCAAGTTTAAATTATGATGATTGATTTTGGTGATGAGGATTATGATGATGATAATGATTATGATGATTGATTATGATGATGATGAGGATTATGATGATTGATTACGATGATGATAATGATTATGATGATTGATTTTGGTGATGAGGATTATGATGATGATAATGATTATGATGATTGATTTTGGTGATGAGGATTATGATGATGATAATAATTATGATAATTATATGGTGTTATTATGTTTGATTTTGATGAATATTATGTTTTTGTTGTTTTAAAATATATGAGCTTGATCGTCAACGGCTCATAGGTAAGTTAAAACGAATGTTTCCTATGTATTATTTGAAATCTCTTATGACCATAATTCTATTTAATTGTGAGAAGCTATTCTTATGGAATAATTTATATTATTCATATAATTATAACCTTGTGAAGGATATAATCTTATGATGTTAAATTAATATTATGCTTTAATTATTTTAAAATATATGAGCTTGATCGTCAACGACTCATAGGTAAGATAAAACAATTTTTCCTAATTATTGTTAAGTTATTCTTGTGGAATAATATTTTTATTGTGCATATAATTATATCCTTGTGAAGGATATAATCATAAGATGTGATATTGTGTTATGATGATTGTTGGATAAATAGTCTAGCCAGGTTCCAAGCCTTTAATCGGGTGATTGGTTGCAGTTAAGATGCTATTTATCATTTTTATGTTTTGATATTAAATAGCCAAACCGGGTTCCAAGCCTTTAATCGGGTGATTGGTTGCGGTTCTGATGCTATTTATTATTTTGTGTTTTGATATTAGACAGTCAAACCGGGTTCTAAGCCTTTGGCCAGGTGATTGGTTGCGGTTAGGAATAGAGCTCTAGTCCGTCTGTCAATGTACGACATGGGGGATACCTTATCGTATCTGAGTCTCATGAGTACACAATTGTGTTGTTGTAGGTCATGAGGGGTATTTCATCAATACCTGGGACTCATGGGTACATGTTAATTGAAATAGTGTTGAATTTATGAATTTATTCAATGATATAACTGCTTTTGTGACATTTCTAGATGTGAGAAATGTTGTTTTAATTTTGAGTTTACTCATACGGGCTTTTTAGCTTACTGGGTTTGTTTCTCTACAATCCCGGTGCACCATTTCTTGGTGTAGAGGTTAGACCTGCAGGTGAGGATCAGCAGGGTTGAGATGATGGCGTAGTGGCAGGGTTCTCCCAATTTTTGTTAAACTCTGTATAGTTTTAGATTTGAGTAGACAGTTTAAAAATCATGATTGTTCTCATGTTCTTGTTTTGCACGTTATGTAAACAAGGAAGTGTAATCTTAGTTCAGTGATAGATTTTATGGAAATTTCTATTCTGTAATTGAGTTTTGTCGTTGTTGTTGTTGTTTTAAAAGCAGGTTGGGGTGTTAGTATTTTAAGTTTTATCATGCCAAAATTTTTGAAAATTCTATTCGAAAATTGGGGTGTGACAATGCGTGGCCAAAGACCGGCTGAAATCTGGGTTCTTGTAACAACAAACCAGCTACTCAAATTCAAGTACCTATCGAAAACCATGACATCTATCCAACAAACTCGATAGAGTAAGGACTTATTTGAGATCTGAAAACCAAACCAAAAAACTAACTCCAATAAAACTACATCAATAAAAACAGAAAATAAAATAAGGCCAGCCCAAGATGGGCCCAACCATTGAGCCCAGGCCCAAGCCGAAACCCTAAACCAAGGAATTGAGCCAACCACAGCCGCCGACCAAGCCTTGCCCTCCCCGTCTCACCAGATGCGTCGGATCACCCTCCTCCGCGTATAGTTGTTGTCCTCACGCCGAAGTTGCCACCAAGTCCTTCCCCGGGTCGGGTTTGTACCCAAATCAGATCTACAATATCCCATCCAGATCGCATCATCACGATCCCATCGCAGAAACCTTGCAGAACGACAAGACCTTGGATGCAGATCCAGCCATGCCACCACGCCCAACCACCTTCGCAGATGCTCCGCCAACACACCCCGCCGCTTAGACCAGAGAGGAAGGAGCCAACCCAATCGTCGTCATGTGGATCCCAATGCTTGCCTCACCACTGCAAATCCCCGATTCGAAGGGGAAACTTTGACCGAGGACCGGCTTCACTCTCTACCCACAAAGAAAGCTTGTCCAACGACGGTGACAGGCTCGCTGCCGGACAGGTTGGGGGACTCTGGTTTTATGTCTCTCTTTTTTGTTGTTGTTGAGAATAGGGTGCTTGAGAATAATCTTATTTTCTTCTTCGTTGCTCATAGATGTTAACATACAAATCTTTTGCATGAATCGA
The DNA here is from genome assembly GCA_034370585.1 of Fragaria x ananassa. Taxonomy (NCBI): domain Eukaryota; kingdom Viridiplantae; phylum Streptophyta; class Magnoliopsida; order Rosales; family Rosaceae; genus Fragaria; species Fragaria x ananassa. The sequence continues at coordinate 7,458,934 of CP139750.1, read as the reverse complement.
AAAAGAGAACATTGAAACTAATATATAAAAAAAAGGAAGAAACTCAGATTATGATTTTATTAGGATACTTTATTATTATTGTTGTTATCATTATTATTATTATTATTATTATTATTATTATTTAATTATTTCTATAAATTAAATGAGAGATTTTCATTATGGAAAATAAATTTTAATTGGATATGTAATAAAAGGGTAGTTATGAAAAAAGAAATGGGTGAACTAAGAAAATTGAATTTTTAAATTTAAAATGTAGGGTGTGAGCAAGTAGGGTGAACAAAGAATATAATAGACTGGCAATAGACGCGTCCTTTAGTTTTTTATAATTGATTTTCTTTTTTTGCATATATATATATATATATATATATATATATATTCTTTTACCTTCTATATGCTTTCAACACGTATGATGAGCAGAGGTCGTATCGATTTTGAGATTCACGTCCTCAATTCAAAACAAACTAAGCCTTTATTATCTACCATTGCTCAGCACTGTTTCCGCGTTGGCAAACCCTAATTCTTTCTTCAATTTGACAAAGTCATCCGCTCGGCTGATTTCGGTTTCATAAAAGAACAAAACAACTTGAGGACGATTTTGAAGAACCAGATCCTTTAATGCCCTTGTTGTTGTATCATTGTATATTCCTCGACAATTCCAACTCAATGGATCGAGATCTATAGTTGTAGTTTTGAAAAGTTTAGTCGTTCATAAAACCCTAACAAAGCTAGAGAGAATTTAAGCGATAAGTTTGAGTTAGCAACACAAAGTATGAAACAATTTAGTGATGTCCATAAAATATAAGTACTAATACTAGCAACTTAAACATGACATCTTATTGCGAGATTAGTAATAAATCAACGAAATATAGAAAATTCAAGAAGTTAGTCTAGATAACCGACACACCACCTTAGTCCATCTTCAAAACATTATGGAACCTCATGATGCACTTACGCATATCTCAACACCAACAAAGTTACATTTGCAAAATGGAATGTGAAGAATTGCACAAATAAATCTGCTCAAGTTTACTATTTAGACAATTGTTAATTATCTGGTTTTGCATTCCTATCAGTATACTCTATTTTTGCACGAAAAAATAAAGAAAAAAGGGTTTGCAAATGAACCCACCCGACCCGCCTGACGGGGCCCAAGCAGAGAAACCCAAACCCTAGATATAAATGGTTCTCAAATCCGTCTCCGTCGTAACTATTGGCTTCAGACTCCAAAGTTCTCTCTCTGTCATCGCGCTCGCTTCGTAATCCGGTTCAATGGTGCGGACCGGTTCATTGCCTCATTCACTCTTCTCCTGCTCATGTTTCTGTGACTAACCGGTTCGTTTGAATTTCAGGCACCGAAGAAGGAGAAGGCACCGCCGCCGTCGTCGAAGCCGGCCAAGTCCGGCGGAGGAAAGCAGAAGAAGAAGAAGTGGAGCAAAGGCAAGCAGAAGGAGAAGGTTAACAACATGGTGCTTTTCGACCAGGCTACCTACGATAAGCTGCTCTCTGAGGCTCCCAAGTTCAAGCTCATCACGCCGTCCATTCTCTCTGATCGTCTCAGGATCAACGGCTCTCTGGCCAGGAGGGCAATCAGGGACTTGATGGCTAGGGGTTCCATCAGGATGGTCTCGGCTCACGCCAGCCAGCAGATCTACACAAGGGCCACCAACACCTAGGTCTTATCTTGTTTTCGCGTTTTTGATTTTGAGTTGGTTCTGATTTTGTCCAGTGTTAGACTATATAGAACTCGTTTCTGATTTAGTTTCGGCACTATGAGAATATGAGAATTTCGACTTATCGATTTATCTTATGAAGTTACTGCATTGGTTGTTTCTTATGCTGTATTTGTTGAATTTGATGTTCGCTTTGGTATGCTCGCAACTTTAGCTAGTCTGGTTTTGCTATTAGGACATAATTCGGCTTCATGGTCATTCAGTGTCCTTTTAATGGGGATTTGATTGATTCTGTAAAATGCAATTCTTTAGCCTAAGGTTGTTGTGTGTTGGTATTCTTGTTCCGTGGATTAGATGTAGGGATTGATTGATAGCAGACCGATTCTAGCTGTAGCTAATCTGGTTGTGGTTGATCTTTTGATTGGAGTACTTAGATTGTAGAGGAACTTGCTAGCTAGTTAAGACTCCATGTTATTCTGAATATTTGATGATCCATATTCTAATTAAGTGAAGAATTTAGATTACACTGGCTTCAGCTAGCTACCTAGGCAGCAAGCAAAAACACATACAATCTTAGACATTTCAATAGATGGATGTTTTCTGTTCATTGTGGGGGGGGGGGTAGCTGTGGTGGTAACAGTACTAAACATTTATGAATTTTCAACTGCACTAATATTAGTCATTGCATAGAATCGCTATTAACCCTTTCTAATCAAGCTTCTTTGTTCTTATTGTTCTTATACATTGGTACTACACTACTATAATTGTTGCAGCATCATACGTCTGCCTTCTCATCTTTCATGTTTAGGCCAAAGTGAAGGACTTCAATTTTATTTTTTTGGGTAGCAGTGCTTAGCTAAGAGAATATGTCCATGTAGATAATACACAATCTTTAGATTTTTTCTCTTCTAAACAAAAAATGTTTAGATTTTTGGGTAAAAGTTATAAATGGTCCCCGTGGTTTGGGGTCAAGGTCATGTTTGTCCCCGTGGTTTCAAAATGTCTAATGTTAGTCCTCGTGTTTTGTATCTCGACTAATTTTGGTCTATTTTAACATTTTGTCTAACACTGTTAGTGAGGTATGTAAAGAAAGTCGACTTATGTTGTTGTGTTCTTGCAAGATGACTCATGGAGGAGACAATCTTGATAGACTACCTCATGACCCAGGTTGAAGAAGAGAATGGTGTAATTGAAGAAGAGAATGGTGTAATTGAAGAAGAGGAAGACATATGTGTATTGTGGAAGCTTGGATGATTCTCAATTAAATAATTTAATTAATAGGTGTCTTAAGGTTTTTTTTTTTTGAACAAGATAGGTGTTTAATGTTTGAACACAAAAGACGAAATTAACCCAGCATATGAAGACCTCTGTTAAACCAAATGTTAAAATTGAATTAAAATTAATCGAGATATAAAACATGAGGACCAACATTAAATATTTTAAAACCACAAGGACAAACATAACCATGACTCTAAACCACGGGGACCATTTATAACTTTTACCCTATTTCAGGGATCATGAATGTGCATATCATCTTCCAATCTACACACAAAGGAGCCACTCATGTAGTTCAACGTGCAGGCCTGAGCAAGTGATTTTTCAATTGTATAGGTATAACAGCTTAATTAAGATTACATTATCTCCGTAGGTTTGAAATTTGGTTGTTCACATATCTGCAGTGCTTATTATCCTTATCGCTCGGTGCTTATTGGCCCCAAAGACATATCACATATGTGCATCTTTTGTTGCTCCAAAACCAGATCACCTCTATCGCACCACCACCACAACCATACCATTAGTGAGAGGGGAATCAACCCTCAGATTTGGGTTACTTCAATGGTGCCAAGAAGTGTTTTTCAGTGGAAACTAACAACCTTGACTTGCTTATCTTGTTCTATCAAGCTTGATCAAGCTAATCCAGAATATGTTTTGTTATGGTTGTTTTAGTATAGATATTGCAGGGTTGAGCATATATACTTGTCAATATAACCCCATTCTTTGACATCTTTCGTGAAACAATAAAAGCAGGAAATTAAACATATATAAAATTGGACTCGTAGAATTTACTCAAAACTATACCTTTGTTAGTGATGTTAATCTCCACTGGCAATTAACCCAGAATATATTTTGTTCTGGAGCTGGTAGAGTGATGTAGGTAGCATGCCTCCATATGTGTTTGCCTTTTCATCTTTCAAGTTTAGGCCAAAGTCGATGGCCAAAGTAGGTACCAGTGCTTAGCTAAAAGGAGAAAACACCTTGAACAAAACACGATGTTTAGTTGTTCAACATCACGAAATTGCATCATCTTCCAATTTACAAACAAACACTACATAACCATGAGCAAGTGGTCTTTCAATTGTTTAACAGCTTAATTAAGATAGACTTTCCTATCCATAGGTTAGAAATTTCATTGATCTATCTTCACATGCTCACGACCCAAAAAAAAAAAAAAAAAAAAATCTTCACGTACAGTGCTTATTAATCTACCTTTCTTATATAATATTGCACAGTGCTTATTTACCCCAAGAAAAAATAACCGTATGTGCACTTTGAACGTACAAGCTACTTTGGTTCTTTTCCTGAATCACGAAAATCTGGTGTAATTGTGTTTATATAGCAGCCCTGAGAATCTTGTCAAATGTAAGCATTGACGTAAAAAACCATGGCAGCTAGCTAGTAGCATGCATGAACAATACTCCCATACTCAATAAGAGGCAGGAACCTCAAATGTGAGTACGTAATTGCTTCAATGGAACCAAGAATTAATTCTTAATTTAGTGGAAGTAAATAGCAAGTTCACCCAATGAGTCTTCGTTGGAGAAAGCTTGGGTCATGGGTGTGACATGGATCGCTATTCCACCTACAATTTTAGTTTTTAAGTCGTCACGTCGCGGTGACTGTTTGTTGAATTTTGTTTATTATAACTATCATGTATATTCTATCGATGAATATATAGCTCATGCATAATATATTTTGTTAGGGTTGCTATAGTACGTACATATTTATCAAGTTAAGTGGAATCATCATTTGTCACTATAATCTTTGCAAGTACTTGGGGCTCAATGACGACGCAGCTAAACGATGAGGTTCTAACCAAGGCGGGTTTGTTACCGGTTGAAATCCAAATCTAGATGCTGGAATCATCATCTAGATATTCTGCTGAAATCATCAATTTGTTTTTTGAACATGATGTTAAATTTGCACCGGTAAATCCCGACTTTTCTATTGTGAATTAATTGTTGGTGGAATGATGTATCAAGCCAACCGGAATCAATCATCAAATGTCACAAAATGTTTTCGGGAGTGATAGTATGCTTACACTATAGCTCACGACGATCATGTTCTTATTTTAAGAAATAATTTGCATGCATAGGCAGCCTTGTTAAACAACAAAACTAGCCAGCAACAAAATCATACGAATTTTGACTCTTCACTCTATAAATAACACTATTTTTGATCATTTTGTTGAGTAGATTTATAGATTGAGATGTGGGAGAAAATAATAGTTTGCTTGAGTAGAATTATAGAATGAGATGTTGGGGAAAACTAAAGTTCGCTCATTCTCTTCATAACTAATAAGGGTTCCTATTAAAGAAAGCTAATAAACTAGTTTTGAAACTTTTTCGTCCATGATTCAAATTATATTTATTTTATGCAGACCAAAAGAATCATGCAATTAATAGCCTTTATACCGGCTCTGAAGCACCAACTTAAATTGAAATAATTCGTAAAGAACCGTTTTAGGTCCTTGAGCTTTTTGATTTCCTTAAACATATAATTTCAACAAGACGTACACTCACGCGGTCATTAATCTTGAATGCCAAGTCATTAATCTTGAATGCTAAAAAATTGTCTTGCCTCTTCCCTACAAAATCTCTCCAAACACCAAACCCTACCCAAGCATATGAACTTCTCCGAGCCTGTCCATGCCTCTCCTTTGCAGCCGTTATTTATTGGCTTGATTCGAAGCGACTTTTAAGACCAAGGAGTGTAAATCATGACTCAGAATGTTGTATCTAAGTTGAATTCCTTTCAGTATTTTCATGTTCGGAATCGATTTTTGAGATCAGAACGAGTGACTTGTAATTTGTATTGTTGATTGTACTTTCATACGAGTATCGAAATTAAATTGTAGTCATTGCATGCCAGCTTTAGTGGTGAGAAAAACTTCGAAAAACTTTACGGAATTCAAAATTTTCAACTGAAATATAGTTCATGACCCTTTCTCCAAATTTACGTCTTCTTGTTCATCATAGTCATCAGCGAGCCTCACAAGTCACGACAGAAATATCAATTGTATTTGGAGTCAAATAAGCTCTAGATCAGGGAGAAGGAAACAACCCTGATGTATTGCAACTTTGTAAGTATAGTTTAATTTCCAGAAAGCTATAGTCATATCTCATTAGACCACCTGGGCTTCCCGTTTAAGGAACTCCATATTCTCATCACACTACCCTTTCCCTTGTGCCAATTACCACCTCATGCATATATGTGAATGAACTGTAGCTTAAACACTTGGAAGATTGCCATTCCTCGTCTGTTTTGTTTTCTCTACAACACAGACCTGGATTCTGGATTCAACTCCATCCATTGAAAAGCCGATCAAGCACAGCATGTGATAATAGAATTCACTCAACCTAATTACCTGATATTTTTTTTTTTTTTGCTTCTGCTTACTGAACAATGGAGCTTTGTGGTCTTAATAACTTATGTGCATTTTTACCTAGTGCCCTTCTCCAACACACCATTGTTGCAAATGCACTAATTGAACTGATCTATCTATTGACTATTTGACTATTGGCTTTGCTCAAGTTCAAAGAATCAATACTCACCGACCAACATGGGTTAATTAATGAATTCAGGAGCGACTCCTTTCACTTCTGCAACTGAGAGAGAGAGAGAGAGAGAGAGAGAGAGAGAGAGAACTCAGAATAAGTAATACTGGGAAAATCAATCATAATGAAAATCAACTCATTCTGCAATCAACCATATTGGCGGTTAGACATACCAAATATTGATTACTCTCTGCTTTTATTGGCAAACGGCCAAACACTGTCTTCTCAGACAATCACAAGCTAAAAGACAGTTTGAGCCCCAAGATACTACTACAGAACAGACTAAGTTTCAAATCACTTCAACAATGTCCCAACAAGCCCACATTATACCATTCCATGCATGTGCCTAACCAGAAGGTAGCTATTGAACCTATCTAAACAGAAAATGAAAAAAAAATAGAAAAAAAAAAAACAAAAAAAAGAAAGAGTCACCCTTTTAGCATTTACCAAAATGACAATCATAGATACAAAGAATGACAACCGAAAGCATATGTACCACTGAGAAGAGTCACTTCTCAGATATTTGTTTCCCAAATAAAAAATATAAGTAAAAATGCCTCTGGGTATTTTGAACTATTATTTCCTTTAAATTAAGTGAAAGGATTACAGAGAGATTGTGTCTGATACTTACCATGAAGCAACCAGTTTGGTGAGAAATGAATTTCAAGAAAAACAACTGCAGACTGAATGATGTTCCAAACACCAATGAATGAAATATGATCAAGTAGCAAAGTAATAGTAACAAAAGTATTTCATATTAAAATGACACAAAGTGATTGATGACACAGAAGAATGTGATTTCATACGAGCACTGCAAACCATACCTTTCCAGTATTTCCACTGGATAAAAGGTAACCAAAGTTAACAGCAAGAAAGGTAACCAGTCATGGAAACAACAAGAGCTGGGATCGCCAGGCACAAGGACTTCGTCAACTGATGATCTAGCTGGTAGACTGTTGAGTGTTGGCACTACTTCTTGTATACAAAAAACATAACCATTGCTTCAGTGCTTCCATTAAGAGTAAATTTTGCTGAGTTTCCATGATCTTATGCAACACTCTCAGAGAATATAAAGTCAATTATACTCTCAGAGTAACTGATAAGGTAAATGTGAGAGTTTATTGTTAAGTAGATTGTAATACTTACGAGATGTTCCACTATCTTATGAAACCAAAGTCCCAAGCTCCAACTTTCGCCAAGTGAACCAAAGAAGTACCATGACCCCATCATATTTTCCTAGGTTTGAGAAACTGTATGTGATCTCTTTAAGCCTCATTGTGTCACCCAAATTGCTGAAGGAATACAGCCACAAAGCATCAGATTAAACATTGTCCACATGCCCTTGGAAAAGATGTCTGAAATCAGAAAAGAAACCAACCAATGCAGCCTCCTTGCTTGCGAGAAACCCGTCATCAACTTATGTCATATCACCATGGCCTGCTCTGCATATCGTAATTCCCCATCAGCTCTGTGCTTATATCATGGCATTTGTTTAGTCTATCTCTGCTAATTCTGGATTCTTCAGCAAACCTGCACCCAGCCATGAGATGATTTACTGCTAACCAGCCCAATTATAGTATCCATGCCCCATGACCTCAACTGTGGAAATCCATCTAGAATCTGAGTCTCAGGATAACAACCTATCCATGTCAAATCTCTGCCCATTAAGCAGTGAAACTACCAACCAGCCACCATTGCTATCATGACCAGGCCACATCTACAACTAATAGGTTTTAGCTTGAACCATTAGAGCATACCATGGTTCTTACTTCTAAGCATAGTATCATCTCTGTTAACAGCAGACCAATCAGTAGCAGCTTGCAAAATATATAAATAAAGAGCCAAGCTCAATGGTGATATGGTTCAATCCAGCTCTTCATTTACAGTTCCATATTTGTCATAAGGCAAAGGAAAACACTACCCCAATATACCTTATCAGTATTTTCTCTGAGATCTCAAATTTTCAGCAAATTTTCTTATTCTGAGACCAGCGAACATCAGGAGCCACCTTTTATTCTAAAGCATTCGGGTAAGAACATATAGCACATCTGTTATCCATTGAAACATGATCCATGGATCCATACTGCTGAAAACATATGGTGCATCTGTAATATGTATTCAGTTTCCTTTGCACATAACCAACCACAGTAACAAGCATATGAGCCAAAAAAATGTCTTCTTTAATAAGTAGCAGACTTAACATTCTCTCTAGCAACCCAACTTCGAGCTAGAAATCCATCCAAATCTGATAGTCTCAGAATAAACAACTGTTGTTCCCATCCAGGTCAAATCTTTCCCTGATTAACCGGTGAACCTACCATGCCACTCACCGTTGCCATCTCTTATCTTATGAAACTGCATCTACAGTCAACGTAGCCATCCTTGAGAGAGCATAACTTCTGTTTTACAGTTTACGATTATGCAGAGTATCATCTTTGTTAGCAGCGGACCAATCAATAGCGGCTTGCAAGATATATTAATATAGAGGCCAAATTCAATGGAGATATGCATCCAGCTCTTCATTTACTAACTATATATGTTGCAAGGCAAAGGAAAACAATACCCCATAATATTTTCACCAGCCAATCCCTATTAGTCTGAGACCATGGGGTAATCAGGAGCCACCTATACTGAACTGGAGAACTTTTAAAATAATTTAACACACCAGGTCATACCATCATGTACCTACCCAATTCGAAGCAATATTAATAGCAATTCATTCTATTTGTACTAGCTAATAGATTTCTTTTTGCTCTTGTTCGCTTAGAAATAGTTCAGAAGTGGATTAATAATGAGAATTTTTTGTGGGTTCTATATAATTAGACAATACTTTAACAGGATTAAGGATTCAGCCACTTTAACAGGATTAAGGACTCAGCCAAATTTGTGGGTCAGAATTTTTTTTTTTCTATGTTTTATATAATTATGCTTTTACTTTAAGTGAATTAGCAGTCTTACAGTCTTATGACATCAGAATACAGGTGACTTTTTGTTTAAGTCATTCTGTTTTAAATCAGAAAAATAAAAGGAAACAAAAAGAAAACAGAAAGCATTTACTGAGGGACAAGCCTATTTCTATGACCCTGAGATACAGACAGAAGCTGAGATGGCTGCATAATTTTTTTCATCAAGTATGGTGCAGAACTGTATTTGGAAGCTAGGCATGCATAAACAAAAAATAAAATAATAATAATAATAAAAAATCTAATGCTTGAACACTTACCTGCCCATGAACCATTGTTCAGGCCCATTATGAATAGCGTACCAAATCTGGAAACACCGCTGTATAACTAAAAGAATGGATCCATGTATCAGAAAAAGCACACAGTAGCTTAGTCAATGGAGAAACAAGCTTCTGTAGAATTATTCAATACCAACATATTACAAACTATTTATAACATTACTGAGCCACTGAGCTTTTTACTTGGTGAAGCAATTAGCACAAGGTCTCACAAACTATACATAACCTCTTAAACACTCAAGCATAGTCGGACTAAATGCAGCCACAGAGCATCAAATCAAGCATACCACATGCAGCACACAACATTCATGTATATAACTTGTAAGTTGCTTTTTGGCTAGTAATAAAATCACCAAAAGCATCCAATGCGGCCTTGGAGCTGGCCGGAAACCCATCCTCAAACTTCTCCCTTATTGCCAGCGCCCTCTTCTTCATTTCCTCATCCCCCATCAGCCTCTCTATTCCTTTCACAATGTCCTCCTTCCTAACCATCTCCGACAAATCCTCCGCAACTCTGTACCCGACCTTGAGATAGTTCACCACCAATTTAGCATTAAAGTATTGATCACCTCTCACCGGCCAGCCCAAAAACGGGACGCCCCGGCCCAATGCCTCGGCCGTTGAGTTCCAGCCACAATGTGATAAGAAACCACCGGTTGATGGGTGGCCCAGTATCACCAGCTGTGGCGCCCATCCCTTTATTATCAAACCCCTCTCTCCTACTCTGCTCTCCAACCCGTCAGGGTAGTACCCGGGTTCGGACCCACCCGCCCCGGATTGGATGACCCAGATGAACGGCCCGGTTGTCTCCTCCAATGCGCTGGCCAGCTGCGGGTACTCTTCCGCTGTCGGGCCCACTTCACTCCCGAACGCCACGTACAGCACCGACCCGCCGGGCTTTGCGTCCAGCCATCCCACGACGTCGTTTTCGGTGTAGTTCGATTGCCGCTGCTGGGCTCTGATCTGACGGTGGGAGATCGAAGAATCCGACGGCCGCCAGTATGATTCCGTTAAGAGCGGGCCCACTCCCCACGTCGGAATCCCCATTTGATCGGTCATGTAGTCGATGAACGGACGCTCCAGATACTCACACGTGTTGAACATCAGCGCTACGGAGCCTTCCACCTCCGGGACCCACGGCGGTCGGTTCCCCGGTTTCGGCGGACCTCCTCCTCCACCTCCTTTGCCTCCTCCGCCCGGCGGACCTTTCGGGCCGCCGGGACCGCCACGTGGAGGACCGGCGGACTTGCGTTTGAGATCGGAATAAGTGAGAGACATTGTGTCCAGTAGGCCGGGAATGGGGCGGATCTCGTCGGGGCGGAGGTCGGCGGCTTGGACCTTCCACGCGCCCCACTCCATGGCTGCGGCGCACGCGCCGAAGATGAAGAAGCCAACGACGGGGATGTCGAATTTCCAGAAGACCTCCTTGGTCCAGCCCATCTGGAAGTCGATGACGGCGCAGAGAGGGCGGGGAGCGGAGGCGGGACGGGCGGCGAGGTGGCGGTCGAGGTCGAGGGCGGCTTGCTGGCGGAGCGGGTCGCGTCCGGGTCGGGGAGGGCCGGAAGAGGCGGTGACGGGGACGATTTGGGAGAGTGGGTTTTGGGAAAAGGAGGAGGGGATGGCGGAGGAGAGAGAGGAGGGGATGACGATGGTGGTGTGGTAGTGGAGAGAGAGGAGGTGGTTGCAGAGCTCCATGCAGGGTTGGAGGTGGCCTTGCCCGGCTGCTGAAATTACGAAGATCTCCCCGGCCATGGTTGCTCGCTGATCGGATTATTTGGAAGGAGATGGGTTTATAGATGAGGAGGACTGAGCTTCAACGAACTTGATTTGACTACCTTTGACTTTACCGTTGACCGTTAGATAGATATGAACAATTAAAAATCAGAGTCAGCCTCAGCTCAGGCATCACGTGGCAGCTCTGTCCCTAAATCATTATCAACTCTGATCCAGCACTCACCCTCCGAGTTCTGACTTTGACCCTGTGAGATAATGGTCTATGCTTCTATAGCTTGGTGAGTAAAACTTGTGATGCTCACCTTTCATAGTTTAAATATAACAAGTACTTGAATTGAGGTGAAAAATAAAGCAAATCTATTCCACATACTCATAGTAGCTTTGTTTGTTTTGGTATACTCGACAAAATTATCAACCAAATTGAAGCTCAAGGAAACAACCCTCGAGTACCTATAAATCCTAAAATGAGAGTGAAGTGATGCCGCTTCAACCAAGTGAGACTAAGTTGGCTACTCGATGTTATCAGGTCTGCGGTACGGCATGTATCAGTGGTCCTTTGAAGCATTCTTCTTTCGCCTTTGCTCCAAGAAGTTATCAAGTTTGCCAGATCCCTGATCACACAAAAAGGTTAGGATTATATTAGTTTCCAAAACCATCAGGACCAAAGCAGTACCCTCCCAAAGGAACATTTTGGACATTAAAAGAAAGTAGGTACCTCAAGATTTTTATACTTTTCAATAAGTCGTTTCTTCCGGATATCAGCTGCAATCAAGAAAATTTGAATCATCAGTACTTGATCATATCTGCTTGCTTACATATGCTGAAAGAATATACTATACAACCCTTCACATTAATGCAACTTGATAGTTGCAAGGAAACACTACTAGAAAACTACGAACAACTAATAGCACCACCCATCAAACATGTAATGAATCTTTAGCATCACTACCAACACTGCACTGCAAAATATTGGGAGTAGAACTGCGTTCTTGTATACCATCACTTGAAAATAAAGAAAAAAGACAGAAAAGAACAGCCGCAGCAATAATTATGTCCTGCTTCATAGTCTCTACTCTTTGATTCTGACACACAAATTAGATATAGCAAGGCTGATGCTCCACTTGGGCTCCAAATGATTAGGTTGGAGTTATTTTGTTAACGGTGTAGCTCCTTATATGATGAATGATGATTCTAAAGTTGAGATCTCTGAAATTTGCTTTTCGTGCATCTGTGAGGTATTGACCAAAAGTACGAGAGAGAGAGAGAGAGAGAGAGGAACAATACATTTCTTGATAAAGAAGGGTTGTTTCCCTTGCTTTGCTTTTTCTCTCTCTTTTTTCTTGTGCTTAGCTAGAATTTCAGCTTCAGTATGCTTAGACGAATCAGATTTTAGCTGTTTATCCTGCAAAGACATGAGTGAAGAAAACTGAATATACTGAGCCAAAATTTCTAATATGCAAATGTAACAATGTCAGGATGGTGAGATAAATGAGGTTTCAATGTCACGTGTCTAAAAAGAAAAAAAAGGAAAACCCACTTACAATCCAAGATATGCGCTTCTTTAGATCTTCAATGACTTATGGGTCCTTGGATGTCTTCAATTGTTTCTTTAGATCCTGTGATATCCAAAACAAAATTTAGATAGTGAAAAAGAAAATGAATTATAAAAAAAAAAAGAACATAAAAAGAAAATACACATATTTTAAGAAATTTACCTCCTTTTCAGCAGGAAGCTCGTTTGAAAACAAAAAATCATATCTCTTCCTAAACCTAGACAAAAATGCAATGTTAATGTTATTTTTTAATTATGATAAAAAATAAATATAAAAAACTGTTCATACAAACAACATAGCCAATGCATTATCAGAAACTCGAAATCTGGATACAGCTTTCCAACGGCAAAATAGATGAATCGAGAGACTGAGGTTGAAAGAAAGAGCCTACCCATCAACATTCAGTGTTCCGCATAAAGATTCAAAACGCGGATCACGTACCACCTGAACATACCAACAAAGAATTAGAATAAAGTAGCTACTAAATATTGATTTTACAAAGCTTTATTCAGAGCTTCCAATCCAAAATCAATTGGCAACAGAGGGATAGGCTGAAGACAGTGAAAATTATAAAGGCAAAGCTTCATATTGGCAGTCTCTAAACGCTATTGGCTGAGATAAATGTTTTAGGAAAAGATCCTCAACATTCCATTTACAGTAATAGGAACCAAAAAGAAAAAACATGTGCTCAGCCTCCTACTTTAATTCAATTTGTTTTCTTCTTATATTATTAGAGTATTATGAGTCTAAGAGTCTAACAAAATGTTTCCTGATTTCCATAGGAAAGTGATAGCATGCAATCCTACTTGTCACTGCAATTCAATGGAATTGTTGAAATATGATTTGTATAAAGAAAGACTTTGGTCAGCTTTATGGACATATTCTTTGGTGGCTTCAATGACAACTCTTTCTTCCCGTTAGTCTTAGGTTCTCAGAATTGATTCAGCAGTTTATTTGTAGCAGTAGCCACTGCCTTTCTAGTATTCTGGTTTGTTCTGTACCTTTCCTCTGCTATGAACTTCTTGTACACATTTAGTGTATCATTCTACATGAACAATCTAGTGGTTTTTGTTTTCAACTACACTAGAAGCATAAATCTTAACTAGGCATGTGTAAGTTAGACCACACAGACTAGGGAACCATGGACACCATGCAGGGTAGCTCCGAAATGAGATAATCAAGCAACAATCTGTAGATATGTATTGCAACGCCATTCTTCACTGTTAAATATTTATACTTCCCACTCATTATATTTTTGAAACCCCAAAAGTTTAGTCCAACAAACAACGCCGAATCCTATTCAACACACATATGAATTGCAAACAAAACAAAGTTAAGTCTTGCACTATCATAACCTCACCTTTTTCGGACCTTGGATGACCTCCCTAAATCTACTGACAGGCTTCTTGCTACTCACCTCCATCGGCCTCCAAACACATAAACAGACACACAATCAATACTTGAATGCTTCAAACACATTACAAAAATAAATAAATAATTGTATAAAGCAATACCGGTTCTTGTTAGCTCGGGCAGCCTTCTTCTTGTCATCTTTAGGCTTAGGCTGAGGCAACAAGACATGCGAGCCGTTGGATCGCGCCTTCTGCAAATCCCCAAAGGTCACATCTGCAAGCTCCTCCTCTATCTCCTCTTCCTATTATTACAAACTTAATCATTCAAAATTGAAATACCCAGCTTCGTGCAAACCATTTCAACTGATGCTATCATTAATAACTACTTACATCTTCGGAAGAATAGGATGATGATTCAGGGTCTTCAAACTTCGTCTTCACTGGCTTTCCGATTGTGCTGCGTGGTTGCTTCATTTCAAATTTGGAGATTGTATGGAGGATTTGAATTTTTCGCTGTACCTGAGGACGAGTGACTGCATTAGCTCTACAAGAGACGGTGTGTAGGTTTATGTACTTGACCCGGCCTATTGAGTCGGGTCAGGCTAATTGGGCCTTTTCCAGTCAATTTGTCGGGTCAGGTCAGTTTATAGTGTCTTTTTCTTTTTTTGCATGAAACCTATCATGTTCAACAGAGACTCGATAAACAGCTCAAATAGTTTGTCTAGGCTATTGCATAGATCTATGTTTGCCTGCTATCAATGTACTTAATAGTTAATACGACTAGACTTGGCTGTATTATGGTACATTCTCTGCACGTTTGGTACCCCGGGAAAACTGGGCTTAGACCATGGCTATGTTTGGCGCAACTGAACTTTTAACATAAGCTGGTTTCTGCTTATTTTTTAGAATAAGCAGCTGAAAAGCAATGAAGCTGCGTGTTTGGTAATCTGGCTTTTTATAAGTGCTGTAAGTGGTAAAAGCAGTGGTAACGCGTATGGTAAAATGTGAATGAGCTTGTGCTTTTAATTGCAGAATGACCAATTTGGACATGAAATATAATATTGGGTTTAGGATTGATTGTTTGATAATAAAATTTGAGACAATTTCATAAATCATAATAACCATATGATTAATAATAGGAAATTTCAAAAATAACTCATATAAATATATTATTACCAATGGTTCTTGATTAACATAAGATAACTACATAATTTATCATCACTCATTCTACGTTATTACGTGCATTCATTAGACTATGAGCAAAAACCTCCCTTAATGTTGTCATTTCTTGTGCATCATGACCATGATGTTCTTCTTCTACATCATCTTCTATCTCCATCTCACCACTTGACCTTTCAACTGCATTTTTATTTCACCTCGCACAAAATTTGTATCATGATATGCATGTCTCCTAGAAACCTATTACGCACAACTGCTTGCCGTAAAAACCTATTAACTTTGCACGCTGCTATTGGCAGTTCTGGTTTCCACAATTATATATTAATATATCATTTTTGACTACACATTGATTCATGAGTAAAACCCACATTTTATTGCAATAAAATTATAGTCAGTATACACAAAAAGAACAAGGGAACAAACTTGGAACAGTTTTAAAGCAAGCTAACTACAACAAAGGGAATCAATCTAGCCTTGTCTTCTCCTTAAGATGGAAGCTCCTTTGCTCTTCTTTCTTCTGATTTCCAGTACAGTGACCCTTGGCTTCTCTAATCTCTACTGATAACATCGACCTTTTCGATCTTTAACCTTGCAACTCAAAATCAACAGCATCTGTCCATACAAGAAGTAGCATAAATTGACAAGTTGAGCATGACATTAATAGTTCCATGACAGTAAACCCACAATTGGATCAAATATAGTTAATCCATAGCACTACAAACACTGACCAATATGTTTACTTCATCAAAAATTTACCTAAGTAGTCCAGTTTACCATTTATTCTCATGACAGACATAAGCACATAAGTTGATCCAATCCATAGCACTACAAACACTGAATTGATTTACAGCAAATACATAAAAGTTTACAGCAAATACAAGCAACTGCAGCAAGTGTGCCTACTGAAATTGCCTAAAAGCTTCAGTGGTTGCCATAGTTTTGATTCCCCATACTCCTAACAACTAGACTAGCTTACAAATAAAAATTTCTTCTTGAACTCCATTTCGCTTTCACAAAACTTTGAAAAGAATCAATATTCTACCATGTTAAAATTTTTATTCAGATTTATTCAAAAAAAAAAAATCTCTATTCACCACAAATGGTGCTTCAACAATATCGGTATGTATTAGGTGTTACCTTCTATAAGTGTGAAAAATTCTTTTTATTATATCATTTTAAGAGTATAAACCATACTCGTTAGAACTGATCAAGTAGAAACGAGAGCTAATCATTAATAAACATACTATAAAGTACATTTCTCAAAGAGATATGCATCGCTGCTTCAATTTCCTTCGAACTCTCTGTAGCAATTGAATTGGCAGCAGCAACAACTGCTGCAGCAGTTCCTAGTTTTGCTGAACCATTGCCGCTCAAGGAATTCACAGCTTCTTTATGGGCCTTGAGAACCAACTGTGTTGCTCTGATTGTCAGAGAGGCAAAAATAAAAAAGAGCATGAGACATGAGCTATCTGCAATGGAATAGCTACATAATCACTAGACCACACTGTAAAGGGATAAAACTTGCTGTAATGTTGATACCCAAGCTCTGGCTGCACCGGGAGTTTCTGAACAAAGGAAATAGTCTTTTTTCTGCGGGGTCCCAATATCTAAAGAATGTAGTTAAGAAGCATGCAAGTTCATGAATTTGGATCCATCTACGTACATGAATGTTTTCTATAGCAATAAAAAGTACAACCTCATGTGTTCTGCATCACCAAAACTACTGGAAAAAAGAAAAAGGATACAGAAACAGCAGCCATCATACTTTGGCATCCCACTGCAAAACAAAAGAGGGTAAAAGAAGAGGCCACATTATTAATCATCGACATCAACAGCTGCTTAGATGGACAATATGCAAATCAAGCTATTATGCAAAGATCAAACTTACTGGAAGTTCACAGGAGACAGGGTGATTGTGCTGTTTGCATCAAACAGAATGGTCCCCTTCACACTCGGCTCATTTCTCCTAATCTTGAATCATAAAAAAAACACAGGGCATCAGTCCTATGCAATTACAAGACTTAAATTGAAGCCAGAAGTAGCATTGCAAAAAGAAAGGAAAAAAAACTAACTTGTATTCCATTCTTCCTGTGGTGGGGTCCAAGATCACCCACCGCTCGTTCCATTTCCGCAGCTGTTACATTCAAAATCACAACTGATTCAGCTTATCTTCAAACCAAATAGCACAGGAAAAGACTACGCAACACAGTCACTAGCATAAAAATGAACTAAAAGTTGCCATAAACCAGCCACTCTTTCAGCGTTGCTGATGTCAGTCATCACAATCACAGTCACAACTATCCAATTATGGAAACTCAATTCAAGCTATGATTCAGAACAAGTCGGGTTTCGAACTAATACAAATTCTATAACAGATAACCGGAGCTTATGCAGTGTAAGTTATTAGATCCTACAGAGCTGAAATAGATGCCGAAATTGAATCCTGTAAAGACTAGAGAGAGATTAGCAGGAGCTTACAGTCTCGGATCGCTTGAGAAGTGGGCCCTGGAGCAAGTTCCGACACGACCCGGAAGTGAGCTGGCGCTTGATCGTCTCCAAGCTATTCTCTGGGTAGGCAATTCTCTGCTCCAATAAAAAAACAAAACAAAAATTCAGAATTGAAATCCGAAATTGAATCAAATTGGGAGAAGAAGGAGAAGGGGGCACTGACCGAAGAAGCACCATTGGAGGCCATGGGAGATCGAGAGAGAGAAGCTTTTTGGGGGATTCTGTGAGTAAACCCAGAACCAGAACCAGAAACGAATGAAGAAGAGAGAGTTATGGCGTGAAGAAGGAGAGCGGCGTCTCTTCTCTAGGGTTGAATGGTATGTAATTGAATGGAACAAGAGAGGGCAATCGCGGGATAGAAAAGATTCATTAAACTACACTAACCAACGCCACAGTGTTTAAGCGCGGCTTCTGCTTCCAAAAGCGACCATCGATCGACTTCCGTTTTTCTGGCTTTAAAAGCCCTGCTTTTGAAAGCAACTGATGACAAGGAAGGACACCAAACACAACATGCTGCTTTTGCTTATAAACAATGGAGAGATAAGCCCTCCCAAACACAGCCCATAGGCTACATAGAAGCCTAAAAATTAGTCCTTGTCCTGTGTTTGGTGAAGACCGAAACTCAATTAAATAAGTTTAAGTTTACGGAGTCCGCATTGTGCTACATAGAGACCCCAATTTTTGGGGGTTTACATAAGCGCGCATTCTCTTCTTCACTTGTCCCTGGTCAAAGCTGCTCGGTCTCTCTCAACTTCGCTGTAAAATCTCTCCCTCACACACACATATCCTTCCGCAGCCTCCACACCCCATTCTCCGCCTCTCTCTCTTTCTGACTCGAACCCGACCTCTTCCTCCTCCTCTCTCACCACCTCCACCACCATTCGCATTCCCATTTTGACCATCACTATTCGTTGAAACTTCTACTCCGAGGTGCTGAAACTTCTCACAGAGAACCAACTCGTCGACTGCTTTGAGTACTTTGCTTCAATTCGTCAACTACTTCAGGTAAGATCTCTCTTTTCTCTTACTTTCTCTTTCTCTCAGCCTCTCATATTCTTTTGAAATTGTTTGTGGGCTGTAGTTTTCCCCGCCGCGACCCGTCTATTAGACCCGACCGGAGACTTTGTCGGAACTCCGTTTCCCGGCCACCTCAGACGACGCTATTGCCTCCAGTCCTCCGCTGATCATTTTCTCCAATCGGCAAAGCTTGATCGGACCTCGTTTTGCTTCAAGGTAATTTCCGACATCTCCTTTCGTTTTGGTCGTTGTTAGTTAGAACAGGGGTTTGGTTCAGAGGACGATTTGGTTCAAACTGTCGGTCCGGTGGTCGCGCATGTTCCTCACGCGCGCTACTTCCGTTAGTTGCACCAGTGGTTGAATTTGAATATTGAGGAGAATGAATTGGTAGAGTAAATGTAAGTTTGGTTTCTAGATGATGACTCTTGTCTCATTGGTTGTATTTGATGAATAGGGATGACCATACCTCAAACAAGAAATATTGGGCTTCCATTGATGAGGCTGATCAGACTAGAAGGAATACCCATCCTGCAGCAGCTTCATTTAGAGGAGCAACTGCTTCGAACCTCGTCTGATAATTGGTGCATTATAAATGATGGTACCAATATTCCTAACATTGTCATGGGTATTTCAGGGTAAGATGAGCTTCTTATTCATTCAGACTTTTGATTTAAGTTGATACATTCTGCTTGTTTGAATGGCAATTGGAATTTATATAGGGTTCCATGTTCTGTGTAGAAAACCTGCAGAGCTTCTTGACATTGATCTGGTGTTACGAGATCAGGTTCCTGTCATCAAAAGGTTTACTGGGGGTGGCACGGTTACAGTTGATCATGGCACGATATTTGTCACTTTCATATGCAACAGGGATGCTGTTCCTGGCTTGCAACTGTATCCGCGACCTATAATGTCCTGGAGTAGCCAATTATACAGCAGAGTGTTCCAAAGATTTGGCGATTTTCACCTTCGTGAAAATGGTACTTAAAAATATCGTGTTTTGCTTTATTCCTAATAAGGTGTTTAGGTATATAGGATTGTATATTTGGCAATTCGTTGTGTTCAACAGCTTGTTTCTTTTCTTTATTCATTCATCTTCATGAGATCTTGCTTCATTACTAGGTAGTTTTATGGTTGGCTATTACTTTATATGGAGTAGCTGTGTTGCTGACACTCCAAGATACTTCTACTTCCGTAATATTCTCTGGTTGTTCTTGAGGAATTGAAGCATATACTGACAGCATACTTGGTCTTTCGGATTGTAGATTATGTATTTGGTAACCGCAAGTTTGGTGGTAATGCTCAATCGATTACTAAAAACCGGTGGATCCACCACACATCCTTTCTGTGGGACTATGAGGTTAGGAACATGGCATACCTGAAGCTTCCAAAACGGGCACCTGAATATCGATTGGTAAGTTGGTCACTTGTGCTATCTTATTAGTGTTTAGTATTCTAATTTCTTTTCTTGGTGTTTTGAGTTTTGAAGCTAAAACTTCGGGACACTTCTGCAGTAGAATGTACTGTTATTCTAAAACATTGAACATGCATAATGTATAGGGATTAGGAATGGTTAAAATACAAGAAAAACTCATGTTAATGAACAAACTATCCAAGAATTATAATTTGCCAATGAAACAAAATAATAGTTGATGATTCTCGCCAAATGAACTCAAGATGGGTTAGTGTTGATCTTGTTTTCTTCATTACAGGTAGGTCACTGATCTAATGTTTATTTTTTAAATCACCACTTGGTTGGCGTCATGAAATGATAAATGTTCTGTTTTCCTAAATCACAATCCTGATTTAAGTCTGTTCAACCTGTGTTTCACAGCTTAGGTAATCTATCAGATGACTACTAATTATTTAGACTAGTATTTTGATTTATATGTCATCTTATTTCTTTGCAGGCAAGGGACCATTTGGAATTTATATGCCCCATGAAGGACTATATGCCAAGATCAGTTTTCATTGACAAAACTGTCGAGGCAATTAGTACCGAATTTTCAGTATATTCTGAACAAACAGACCCATTCAAAATCAGCTCAAACTTTGAGCCCTCAACTAGACTACTTACAAGGCAGGAGTTGGAAGAAGTAGCCTCTCAACCTGAGAGCCCTGTGTCTCAGTCTTTGTCCTTGTAATGAAATATGAAATGTTTAGACAAGTGATGCCTCCCTTCAATATTTTCACCAGGTGAAATCCTATTCTTCCATCCAAAACATTGTTGTATTTTTTTTTTAAAAATCAATGAAATACAAATTCCATATCAGGCGCACGATTTTTTGTTTTTTGTTTTTTTGATATGTATAATTTTGAGTAGGGATCAATTAATGACAGATGCCTAGTTTTTTCTCAGACTTCTCTTACACGGTGTCAGAAGTACATTAGAAGGTAAGTAAAATTCTGAGCTTTGTTCATACAGAATATTACAACCTCCTTGTTAGAAAACTTGTTTGAAAGGTTTTCCATGGCCAATCCTGCAAATACTTGTGTCCTATAAAAGCCAGTTACTGTAATATGCATTATAGTTTATAGTAGCAATTTAATAGCAGTAAGCTATACCTGAATGCAATCAAATGTGTAGATCGCACTGTAACGACGGCTGCGTATCACCATGTCAGCAACCATAGGAAGGGGAATTGTCAAGAACATGCCCAACGTTGTAACTATTGTAGACGTGCAAACCATAGTTAGAGCCCTGACCAAATTTGAGTCAGTGGTTGGGAATTTGGTAGATTCAATTTATCCACATTGTATGTATGTGAAGGCTGCTTTCTAGTTCATACCAAGCCATTTAACAGCTCCGCAGCAGATCCTGAAGCTGGAAATTCAAAGACTGTTCAATCCCCATAGCATTCAGCGGCTACACTGCATGCGTACACACATTGCTTTGAGAAGTGCACTCCTGGACACAAATTGCTCGTAAGGAGCCTGTGGTATAACTTCATTCTAACCCCTCTCTGCTTGTAAACCCATAGAAGGAGAGAAACCAAAGTTCAACCATCTTTTCTTTTCCTCTCTTTGTCTCCTTGGCAAGATAGTTTGGTGTTAAAAATTCCTAGAAGTAATCATAGCAATATAACCAACCATATTCCAGAACAAAATTGAAAAATGATGGGCCCTGGTATCTCAAATGGCTCTAGTTATGAGAAGTATCACTCAAAAAAGTAGTGCTGAAAGCAACAATAAGACTTCGAGACACTAAGCAGTTCATCAGTTGTGCCCACATTTCTCGAGCTTGTGGTCATGGCAACACTAGCTATGCTGAGATAACTGATTAGAGAATTAACAGCAGAAACTATATTTGGAATGTTTATGAAGTCCTGATGAAGACGTACTCCAAAGTTATGATTCTTGTGACAATTGTAGTTGCAACACTAGTGTTATAGCCAGTGCACTTTGACAAATACTGCACGAGATCAAAGCGATATAACCAAGTCACTCACAGACTCTCAAGGGACATTGATGACATTGGCCAAAATCATACAACTATATCGACGATACTGCAATATATTTCTAGTTCTGTTAATGCAATATAATCACTGCTTCTGCCATTTTAAATGTCAATTACAGTACATAGTCTCAAAATAGTCATGTTAACTCTGTAGTAAACCCATGCTGAGTAAGAATTAAGCTACATTTTGTAATTTCTAATGGATCAGGTTGATTTGTATTAACAAGAAATAGAGGCTCATCTAGCTACTTCAACAAGAGCAACACATAGTAGAACCAAAAAAAGAAAGAAAAAAAGATGGAAAATACAGAAAACCAACTTATATGTTTGTTTCATAGTACTTCTGTAACTAGTTTAAATATCACCCCCATCGGGAAATGGATGAAACTCAAGGACCCTGTCACCTTTAAACGATGGACTAGTCTGGTGCCATTATGCTCCGCTCCCTCTCAACTCTATTCATACTCGAGGTTCATCCATCTAAACATGAATGTTGATGAATTATTCACTACGATTTACATTTTGATAGCTTTGCATCTTTCATTCATATATGGGAGAAGTATCTTTTGGTTTAGGGGCTTGAATAAAATCAAGCTGACCAAAATGACATTATTACGAAAGTGAAAACTAAAGACAACTAGTCGATCACAAATATAGAAAACATTGCAAGCTAACACATGCTGGTAACCGCAGACACACACGTATATAGAATTGTAGTACATATAGTTGCATCTTAAGGCAATTCCATCATTTCATCATAACATGTTTTAGGAAGCCAGGAATATGAGTGTGCATGAAGTAGTCTTCCCAGTCAATGCATGTCGGATCGAATTTGAAACTCTCTGCATCTACGAAGCACTCCTTTGTTAACAGTCGCAACTTCTCTGTATTGGTGTCATCAAAGCTACATTGCATTATCAAACAGTGTTAGTGTCTAACGCATGATCTCAATGATAAAACTTCAACCTTACATTATTAACAATAATTAAACATACATACATGCCCTTGAAAAGTAGATAAGGACGGTATAGCTCTGTCATGCGCATCACCAATCCAAGTTTTTGGTGATTCTTATCGTATACATCTTGGAAATATTCAAAAGATAATTTGTTCACCACCTCTAATCCCTGAAAGAAGATTGGAACGACTGAAATTAGTAGGAATCGACTAAGAACTAAATGTACACATAAATCTGTCTAACAAAATGCAAACAAATAAAAAAAAAATAAGATAGAAGAGAATTTAGCTCTCCAACTCTTTCGAAATGACCTAGAGTTCTATACCCTAGATTTAACATGGAGCCGCTATATGTGAGTGTAGCGAAGCTTCGCTTTGAAATTAAAGTGTGAATGTTCTTATTTGACTCACTTTTTTATCACATTTTTTGACCATACCCAGTCACTATCTAGATATGTATGACATGATTGGCTCTACAAATGTTCAACTAATTTGATGTTCTTGAAGCTAATATCCCAGTTGTAATAGCCCCCTCTCCTTCGGGAGTGTGGGAGGGTGCTTGAAGCCCTAAATTGGCTATTGCAAAGGAGCTAATATCGCCTAATTTTTTTTTTTTTATAAAAAGGTGTCAAAACTACATTAAATGCTATGGTGTGTTAATGTATATCATGCATCAACATTGTCCTAAAGTTATAAAATGAGTCCTCAATCAAAGTTGTAATATGAGTCCTCAAAGTTGTAAAAAAATTAGTTACAACATTAGCCTTCATGTATACTTAAAGTAGTAATATTAGTCCTTAAAGTGGTAATTGAGTCCTTAAATTGACATGTTATCACTTTAACGACTCAATTACTTTAAGCATACATTTTACCATTTTAAGGACACATGATGACTACTATTGTAAGTATGTAACTAGAAAATTTTACAATTTTAAGGACACATATTATAACTTTGAGAGCTAATATTACTACTTTAAAAACATTTTACAACTTTAGAACAAAGTTTATGCACGACAAAAATAATAATGGAAAATAATAGGACATAGAAAATTAAGTATCTTGCATGGGAGTCTTACTCTTCTACATACCTTTAAGGGTAGCATATAGAAGATTTTCATGTATATCAGAAAAGTAGCCATGGTCTCGAATACTGTAAGCAACCTAACTTTGATAGGCTTTCCATCCTTGTAAACCCAAGGATATTTCGTGAAGTATTGGAACACAAAATTACGAACATCCATAAATTTTATAGAATTTCTTAGAGAGCTTCCCACATGATAAATGGTACCAGAAGTTTTCTTTGCATTCACCACCATTGCCGCAATCATTGAATTAACCACCATGTCTACAGGCATCTGCAAGAGTTTACAGTTAAATTAAATTTTTTTAGTTTGACATATAAGAAAACATAATTATGTTACGAGACAAGAAAACTAAAAACTAATAGATTATCTTGCTCTTCTTTTTATGTTTTTTGTTTTTGAATCACTACGACAACAACTTTATTAAGAGTAAAAATCAAATCAAATATCTGCTACTAATGCAGCATGAAGAAAACAGGTGTGGAAAAGAAAAAAGCATTTGTTCCAATGTACATGCATGCATAAGCTGTCATAGTATGCGCAACACCATATGTTCCCTCGTCTATTACCAAGTAATTCTCCATCCTCCCTGCTGCACTCAAATCCTCGTAGTGCCTCCCCAACACTGAAGTGTTTGTAACACAAAAATTAGCATCAGACAACGTAGTGGTTGTCTTTGTACTTCCTTTGCATCAATTTCCAAAATACACCATTCAAACTCCACTACTTTGTTGCATGCTATCAATTCTTCGTGTTTAGCAGACAATACCCCCCACCCCCCAACCATAAAACTGGTATAATCGCGAATCACAAAACCCCAAGTCCCCAACCACCTCTTCTTGAAGACATTCTAAAATAAGGTATCTTATTGTTGTTGTTTTCCTTATTTATGTCTCTCTTGAGTAACAACAAAAAGAACATTTATACCCAAGGCTAAAACTAGCTATGAGGGCAATTGCAGAATTGCGCTATTTAATACCAAAGGGTAAATCGTCTACACATTGTTCACGTCAATAGTGCCGGTACTGTGCAAATGAACAACAACTCAAACTTCAGTATATAGTAAATTATGGAAGCACATTTCAGGCAATGAAAAAATCTGATCAAGAGAGTACGGAGCTCTGGAGAAAAGAAAAAATATGATCACTGTCTCTTTCTCTCGAAATCTCTAGACACTATGAAACCTCTAGCCCAAGGCCTAACTCAAGTTTCCTCAAAATGCTCTCTGAATTTACTTCCAACTTAATTAGTCTTCACAGAGCAACTCCAACAACTTTCTCATATTTTTGGTTTTCTTAATTTTTGAGAATATTTTAGTTGTTTTGTCCCAACAAATTCCCTAAAACATTCTTCAAAATGGGGAATGTTATGAGAAAAAACACTAAATTCATCATATTTGCAGTAAACTCTCAAATTTTAGGAATGATTTGGGGAATGATCATGAAATCTCTAAAATAAGGAATTTGTTGGAGTTGGAGAAGAAAAATTGCTTGAAGCATTAACTTTTGATTCCCTATTACAGAGAAATAATGAGAAAGCTATTGAAGATGCTCTCACAGTGTCCTTACTCATAATATATTTAATTTAAAGAACATAAAGCATGAATTAATAAACTAAACTCACCATGTCTGATATTGTCATAGGATCAAGAGGTAGGAATGTCAACTTTCCTTTAGCATAACTACCAATTACGCTATCAACAGTTCTGCATGTAATTATTAATAATTAGGAACTAAATATAGATAATTAATGAGTTAGATATGAGACACACAAATAAATATAAATATATATATATAGAGCCTTTCCACTAAAGGATTTCTTTTTTGACATATATGAGGGATGAGGGATTACACTAACTTTTCGATCACAAAATCATATCTCCACCGTTTAATATGTAGTTCTATATGAGTAGATCACTTCTGTAAATTTTCAGAAATTTTGGTGATCGTTAAGACATTCAAAACTACAATTTATAATTACAAGCATGAATGGTTCATGTTTGGCAGATTTGGTTCGTTTATTGATTTAATCTTGTTCGACACCTTAACGATTACTAAATTGGCTGAAAATTTACATAATTGATCTATATAAGGACCAACAAACAAAACGGTGAAGATGTGATTTAGTGGAAGGGCCATGTTTATATATATATATATATACACACACACACACACAAGGCCCTTCCACTAAGGGATCCCTTATTTTGGTTTATAAGAGGGATGGGGGATTACACCAACTTTTCGATTATATTTTTGAATCTCCACCGTTCAGTTTGTTGGTCCTTATATATAGATCAATTCTGCAAATTTTCAGCCAATTTGGTAATCGTTAAGGTGTCGAACAAGATTAAATCAATAAACAAACCAAATCTGCCAAACATGAACCGTTCATACTTATAATTATACATCGTAGTTTTGAATGCCTTAACGATTACCAAAATTTCTGAAAATTTGCAGAAGTGATCTACTCATATAGAATTACATATTAAACGGTGGAGATGTGATTTTGTGATCGAAAAGTTTGTGTAATTCCACATCCCTCATATATGTCCAAAAAGGGGATTCCTTAGTGGAAGGGCCATGTATGTGTGTGTGTGTGTGTGTATATATATATATATCAAATCATATCCAAACCGAAGCCCTGCTTTGAAATTAATGTGTAAGACTCCTTCTTTGGATCACTTTGCGGTTACATTTTCACATCTCCATCGTTCAAGTCCTAGAACCTAGTGTGTAAATTATCTATGCAAAGTAATTCATCATCCAGTTTGAAGATCATTTGCCTTTCTGTATTCATGATTTACACGAATGGTTCAATTTGAACAAATTTTGTTCTATTGTGACTTTGAAAAGAAACTTATATTGTTGTACTTCGGAAATAATCAGTTGTAAATTAAAATAGTTTTTTGTTAGGTAAATATTAGTTCTTCAAGTGCTAACAAGACAAAATATATTAATCTCTAATGTTTTTAATGACAACAGCTTGTAAAAATAACTTTGAGGTTGCTTCAAGACAAAATATATTAATCTCTAATGTTTTTAATGACAACAGCTTGTAAAAATAACTTTGAGGTTGCTTCTAAAAGTTGCTACTAGTGACCTGTAATTTTTTTTTAAAAAGTTATTTTTCTTTAGTTTATCAAATACTATTAACTTTAATAGTTCAGATAAAACCTGATTTTCGTTAAAAAGTAAAGCTGTGCCAAACAGGGCCTTAATTCGATAAAAAAAAACACTTTAATTTAAACAGTTTCCTAAATAATTTAAGTTATCTCATACTAGTGATATTTCCAAAAATGTTTTTGAAGTGCATGCATTCTCATTACCTGTATCCTTGAATCCAACCTGGAAATGGTTCCATGTAAGTGCTGGTAACTATAGGAGGACGTATGATAACAAAAGGTATATTCTTGTTTGAGTAACGCTTTAAAAGTAACTCTCCCATTGCCTTTGTAAATACATACGTGTTTGGCCATCCGTAAAACTTAGCCCTGATCAGAAGTTGGAGCAACACACGTTCAATGACGAGAAAGATGATTAGTTTATATGATCATTAATTTTGTGCTGCAACAATAAGAAATGCCTAAGACCTTTCAATGCCGAAATTCTTCATCGTATTTGTAATGACCTCTTCGGCAGCATTTTCTGTTCGTAGCTCATTCAATTTTTCCTTCACCAAATTGCTTTCTAGTACCTCGACATCGAACTTAGTCGAATCATTTACCATCTCCTCCATTGAAGAGAAGTCTTCTAGTATGATTCCTGTCTTTTCCCCGCACACATAGACTGAAAAATATTCATCATTAACCAACAATAATAGAAAGATTACGGTACAAATTAATTCCCTAAAGCATAGGTATATATATATATATATGTAAGTTTTATTATGCTTTAATCTATCATTTTTCATAGTTGATGAGTCGTGGCCTGCGTAACCTAACCGACAACATTGAGGTAATTGGTTCAAACATTACCAACATATGAAAGTGCCAAGTGGTTTAAGAGATTTAATTATCATTATTAATTCAAAAAAAAAATCTATGTCAGAAGGCTTTTTGACCATTTCAGGGTTTAATTTTTGAACTACCCGAATTACCTTTTTATTATTACATTTCCAAATACTTTGAATTAATGTCTAAAGATTTTACTGGTAATTTGATAAATATAAAAACAGAAAACAGACAACAAAAAAAAGGAAACCAAACGTGGAGTCCTACGTACAATCGTGGATAGGTATAGTAAGCTAGAGTAACTACGTACTTTTATAATTGTAATGGTGAAAAGAAGGTTTCAATAAAAATTAATTTAAAATTATTTTTATTTAAGCAAAAAAAAAACTGTAACTTTTTTTTTCAAAAAAAAGAAAATAAAAAAGAAAAAAAAATCGGCATGCGCGAAGCACACACCAAAGAGGCTAGTTATCAGTATTAATTAAGCCAATTTGGCTTATGGAACTGCCATTGGTTAAATTTTTCATAATCCCGGTAAATGTCCTTACCTAAAATTTATTCTAGCAAATTAGAAATATATAAAAGAAGGGTAAAAAAGACAAAATTTGATAAAAAATGAATACATAGATAAAATTTCAAAATAGCAGTTATACGTTAACTTCTCCACTTTACGTGCACCTGTCTCTTCCTCCTATTTACGTGCAAGTATATCTTCTCCACTTTTTACATTTGCCAGAACTGTAAAAACTGCTAAATTTTAGAGGTCCCTCCGAATGCCCTTTGTTTATTAATTGTTTAACGTAGAGATATTTAATCAAAGAGGGTAATAGTGTAAACCTTCAACAATAGAAAGATAGAAACCACTCTAGAGCAGTTTTCTTCTCTCCCTCAAACTCTCCCGCATTCGCAATCTTGGTTTTCTTCTTCACGAGTTCTCTCTTTCTACAAAATGTTCCACTCCACTCTCTTCGATCAATGCCAGAGGCTCGATCGCGAGATGAATCTTTGTAGATAGATATGTAGTGGCAAGATGGCAACGTTGATGTATGTAAGAGGCTTCTTTCTATTTTTATTTTTTTTGGTCGAAAGTACCCATACTCTTCTGCTCGACCTATATTGTCATTATTGTGTACGAAAATGAATTTCATACTCATGAATCATCCTTAGAGTAGGGTGGTTTTGTCGTTTGAGATTTTGATGAAATTCATACTTACGAAGTTACGCTAGTTATAATCTTTAAAGAGAAGAGAGGTTGCTCTCTAGACTTGAATTTTATTACAATTACAACCCTGAAATCTTAATAAACTTTATAACTAAAAAATTGAATTAACAAAAATAACAAAAAACAGCACGTACGTTTAACATATACTAACCTGTTGAGATATGGAGAAACATCTCTAATTTTGAACATCTTTTTGTAACGTTTAACATATGGGAAACTCCAAATGTGTTGATTCCCAAAGAAATATCATACCTGTGTGCATGCATACACAAATACATATCAATATTGATTAAACAAACAATCCTATAATGTGGGAATTCTGAAAATCCGAAATATGCTCTTCTTTGATTATAAATATAACAATAAACATTGATTCCATTATCTTAAGGTACGTAGTACATCACAAGGCGCACCACTCCTGCCATAGCTTAATATTTTTTGAGTATATATATATATATATATATATATATATATATATATATATATATATATATACGGAGCCGTTTTAAAGAGGACGTCCGCACAACTTTTAAAGTGCGGACGTCCCTCCGTTATCCAGCGTCCGGCGCCGACGATGCCTTTTCTTCTTGCCGGAGGATAGCAGACCTTGATACTGAGCTTTCTTTTGCTGGTGCACTCGCCGGCTGCAAGTTTCCAACCAACCTTGATCGGTCTTGTAGTTTTCAGTGAGGTTGCTACCCAAAGCTCCGATCCCGATCTGTCTGACCTTCTTCTTCATGTCAATGCCGTCCCGGAGGCCTCTGCTGTCCTCCGGCAAGAAAAAAAGGTGTCATCGGCACCAGACGGTGGGGAACAAAGGGACGTCCGCCCTCTGATCCGGACTATATATATAGGGTCCTTCTACTAAGGGGTCCTTTTTTTTGACATATATGAGGGATGATGGATTATTCCAACTTTTCGATCACAAAATCACATCTCCACTGTTTAGTTTGTTAGTCTTTATATATAGATCAATTCTGCAAATTTTCAGCCAATTTGGTGATCGTTAAGATGTCGAACAAGATTAAATCAATGAACGAACCAAATCTGCCAAACCTGAACCGTTCATGCTTATAATTATAAATCGTAGTTTTGAATGTCTTAACGATCACCAAAATTTCTGAAAATTTGCAGAAGTGATATACTCATATAGAACTACATATTGAACGGTGGAGATGTGATTTTGTGATCGAAAAGTTGGAGTAATCCCTCATATATGTCAAAAAAAGGGATCCATTAGTGGAATATATATATATATATATATATATATATATCATGGCCCTTTCATTGACGGATCCTTATTTTTGGTCACTTTTAGGGATATACCCACACCATTGGATCTTTTTTTAATGAGTTTGGATGGCTGAGATTAAAATAAAAAAACTTAACACTTATGTCAAACCTAAACCGTTCAAGATCATTAAAAATAAATCAAACTTTTGTATGACTTAACGATCACCAAATTTTCTGAAAACCTTTAGAGGTAATCTCCTCCTCATATAGACCTACAAACTGAACGGTGGAGATATGATTTTCTGATCAAAAAGTTTGTCAAATACCTTATCCCTAGAAATGATTAAAACAAATTTTGTTTGTCAAATACCCTTAGAAATAACAAAAAATAGAGATCCCTCATTTGAAGGGCTCTTATATATATATATATATATATATATATATATATATATATATATATATATATGCGGACGTCCGCACCAATGGTTTTGGTGCGGATTTTCATTTTTGCACCACTTTTCGATCGAATTTCCTAATCTCCACCGTCTAGTATCTAGATAATATTGTGTAGATCATCTCTGCAAAATTTCAACCAATTTAATAATTGTGTACAAATTATAGATAAGGAGTAGATGGAGGACTAATCAATCTCACATATTTCAAGTGCAGATGCATGATTATTGTTTGATTTGTTTCTTGATGTCATGTTATGGTCGATATAACTCCTTATTGTGTTGTATGTACTACTATATGAAATCTAGTACTTTGATCCTATATATTTATATGGTACTAGCTAACTAGTTACCTACTTACCTTTCATCAAAGTTGGTATTTGCCGCAGAGTTTATTATGATTTGGGTTTCACTGCACACTTGTTCCAATATAACTTCGTTCAGTCCTAAGTTTTCAGAACTTACGTCTCCGGAAAGAGCAACAACCTTTTGAGATACGAAATAATCGAAATCTGTGCCCCATTTCTCCCTCAAAATCTTGAACAGTTCCTTCCCTATTATCTAAATATTCAAGTCATACAAGTTCATTAGCACTTTCACATGGTGTATGATATCTTAGCAGATGTATAACAACTAAGCATGCAAATTGGAATCAACTTAATTATGTGAAAACCTCTTCGTTCACTCGCTGCGTCGCTGACTTGCTGTGGGAAGGTCTTACAAGAAGATAAAGCTTTTTCACATCTGGTTGAACCCTTAATATCTTCTCTACAAACACTGCACATCCATAATCCATTAGCACTTAGCAGCTAGCAGTTTTGAGAGAGAGAGAGAGAGAGAGAGAGAGAGAGAGAGAGCATATGTACCCATTCCAAGCAAGCCAGTGGCTCCGGTAATCAAGATAGTCTTGTTACATAGATATCCCAATATGCTCTCCAACTCCATTAGTGAATGTATGTAAGTAGAAAAGCAAAACTGATAAATAATATGGAGCAAATGATGAAATGAAGACTAGTTTTGGTCGAGCGGTACACTGATATGATTGTGTGATTTCAAAGCCTAATCTCTTGGGTTTATATAGCCAATTAGCCATAAGTATTTTTCCCGTTGGTCGGCAAATTAAAATAAAACTCTAAAGCTAGTGCATTCAAAATATTAAATAAACTTGCCAACTTAATTGGTAGCTCGGCCCATAAGAAAAATGGTACTTCTAGATAGGCGCGGATCTATGTAGGAGATTGGCGGGCTCAAGTCTAACCAAACTTTCATAAATAAATTCACTCTTTAATTCATGTTAAATGTGCATGAAAGTTGGCATTGCAGCCTTGGTTTAGCGTATCTATTAGTTCCTAGCCCAACTAGGTTCGACTCTCGGCTCTTGAAGATTCATTTTTCTTTTATAATTCACCTATTATTTTTCTTATTTCTTATTCTCCCGGTGAATGCTGGGCTCAGTGGGCGATGTGTCTTCCTTGTATGTGGTTTTGAGTTGATTAAGTCATCAGAGCTTCAATTCTTAGGGGATATTATTATTTTACTACCTTTCAGTATAATAGTATATCCAATCTCTTTATATTTTTAGTCGATACAAAAAAAGATCACGTCTATTTTGGATTTGGTTTTATTTGAAATCTTTTCTCAAACTCTTTCATAATAAATAATGTGTTTTAGCTAAATATTTGACATCGCCGCAAATTTTAGTATCACTTCAATCAATTAGAATAAAAAAAATTTCAAATACACCCAGGTTCTTAATCCTGGATCCGCCACTGCTTCTAGAACAAAGATGATCGGTGGCCTGCCGGACAGTGATCTTGCGTCGTATTGGAACGTGAAAAGTGGCCTGATAGTGATCTGCATGCTGCATACTGTTTTCGTCTTTCTTTATTACCGTACACCTTTTGAGCACTTCATTATAACGATTCGATAACGGTTTTAACAATTTTATGTTGTATCTACATCTAAACTTAGGAAAGCAAAATGCATTATATATGACAGACCCTAATTCGATAAAAAAAAATAAAAATAAAGGGGACCCTAATAACTATAGTAACTACTACGTACAGATCCTTAGTATATATAACAGATCCCATCCAGAGTGGAACACCGTTTTGGAATTAAAGTGTGGTGCTCTTTATTTTGCTCACTTTTATGTCACATTTTCACATCTCCACCGTTCAATATCTAGAACATAGTATGTAGATCATTCCTTCAAAGTTTCATCCAATTGAGAGATTATTTGGGTACTGAATTATATTAAATGAATTAACTGAACAAAATCAGTCTAAACAGAACCGTTTGTGTAAATCACAATTACGGAAGCTCAAATGATCTCCAAATTAGATGAAACTTTGCAGGAATGATCTACACACTATGTTTTAGACATTGAACGGTGGAGATGTGGAAAAGTAACCTGAAAGTGAGCGAAATAAGGAGCACCACACTTTAATTTCAAAGCGGTGTCCTATTCTGGAAGGAAACTAAGGGATCCATTTTTTTGCCATATATGAGGGATGGGGGATTACACCAACTTTTCGATTATATTTTTGAATCTTCACCGTTCAGTTTGTTGGTCCTTATATATAGATCAATTATGCAAATTTTCAGCCAATTTGGTGATCGTTAAGGTGTCGAACAAGATTAAATCAATGAACGAACCAAATCTGCCAAACCTGAACCGTTAATTCTTATAATTATACATCGTAGTTTTGAATACCTTAACGATCATCAAAATTTCTGAAAATTTGCAGAATTGATCTTTTCATATAGAACTACATATTGAACGGTGAAAATGTGATTTTGTGATCGAAAAGTTGGTGTAATCCCTCATTCCTCATATATGTCAAAAAAAAGGATCTCTTAGTAGAAGGGCCTTGTGTGTGTGTGTATATATATATATAATTGATTCTAGTCTAGTCTAGAATATGCTTTTATTCAAAAACGAAAAGAAAAAAGAAGATAGATACTAGTAAGAGTGAGATTCCTTCTTCTAAAAAAATAATAATTCCTAATTCATGTATAGAAACATCTTCCATGGGCAAAGTTCCAGGTCTAGCTGGGGCAAGTTTGTCTGAACTCTATTTTTGGTAGAACTTGAATCTCAGTGTCAATCAATTCGGTGAAGGACGTAACCTTCTCTTTGGCTTCGTTGAGAACAACAATGCCTTTATTGTATGGCCAGGAATGAAGGCTAGGTGTAAGCGCTATTGCTAAATCTACCAAGCAAATTAGTTAGTATACCTCACAACATCATTTTTGTTCCTAACCTTCCAGTTCTACCCCTGGTTTTTTGCATAAATTAAGAAAGAACAAAAAGAAAAAGAAAATAATATATCCTTCGTTGTAACTTGTTCTTCCCCCAACCCCTCACCCATTTGTTTTTCTCATTGATTCACCTCTATCCGATTCAGTTAATTGGTTGATAGGGAAATTCTTTGACCTTCTCAGATTGATCGGCTTATCTCATCACCTGGGAGAGGAGGACCTATTTGGATCTTCTCAAAGGTTCTCTAAAAAGATTCATGTTTTGCGACTACACCAGAACATCTGGAACTGATTTTTTAGGCTAAATACATAAATTTTTTTCAGCAATCCCTTTATTGATCATTGGCCTTTATCTATATCTATGATTGATTTCATTATCTATTAGAAGTATTAATCAATATAATATTATCTGAAATAAAAGCATATGGAACTACAACACTCTGAATCCAAGTTTTTTTTTGAAAGTAATCATCATATATATAAACGAATGCCAAAATGACGATGTTACAATGATCATAAGGA
Source organism: Fragaria x ananassa (assembly GCA_034370585.1). NCBI lineage: Eukaryota > Viridiplantae > Streptophyta > Magnoliopsida > Rosales > Rosaceae > Fragaria > Fragaria x ananassa. The sequence goes on along the minus strand of CP139750.1, from coordinate 7,423,710 downwards.
TCACAATTGTGCCATTACATTAGACATTTACCTCACTTATTGTGAGCTTAGCAGAGGATAAAACTAATTACACACAAGATACCAGAGAAACATAAAACTAGAGTCAAGACGCTCAATTGCGGTAATCTAAGTCCTATGAATCCATCTCGCTGCATCCAGCTCGCACAGTCTGCCAAGCTATCAATGTACTAACACATTTTATATTTTATTTTTGCCCTTTGGGTCAGGGCTTGGAGGAGTGTTAGGGCAAAGCACAATCAGATCATCTGGTTTTGTTACTTGTGGGCTCTGTCTGGGTACTTTGTTTAGGGATCTGAGAGGACTTCCCTTCTTCCTTTTTGGCTTGATCAAAGAAGTCGGCTTCATGATCAGGCTGTCATTAGGGCCTTGAATGAGGCCAAGCACACTTGTAGGGAAGCGAATATTCGCACGAGATTTCTTACCCCTTGATGTAGCAGCAACAACATTGTCAGCGAACTCTTTCAGGGGAGATCGAGGGCGCTTGACAACCTCTCCAACTTCAAGAGTTACAAGCTTCAAATTTTCTTTTCCTGTCATCTTCACACTAGTCTTTGACATCCATTCCCTTAACGGAACATTGTCACTTTCAGAATCTTGAACAACCTGTTCACTAGCTTTGACATGGGGTGTCATAGCCCTTGCCACCGGCGCAGTTGCAACCATAGTTGATACATTGGTTTCTTGAGATATCTCATTGCAAATCACCTCATTGACATCTGAGGTTACTTCCTCCATAATTTGGATACTGCCAGCAAGTACCTTATCAGCAGTAAGGACTGCTTCTTTCAGAGCTTCACCAGGGATGACCGACATCTTGTTGCTTTCCCCACCAACTTGTTTAATCCCTACCTCCAATTCACCATCTTGCTGTGAACCACCAGAAATCAAACCAAGAGTAGGTTTTTTTAGGACTACTGGTTTTCGTTTCAGACTCGGCTTAGCAAGAGGCTACAATGGTTTTGGGGCCATTGTCTCTCCAGGTTTTGTCTCTTTGAACTTGAGCAAGCCCTGTGAGAAGTTTGGGTTCGCCAAGTTTGCTAGAGACTCAACTCTGTTTTCTTTTTGTATCATCGCTGGTTTGGAGCTATAAACTCCATCATTATGCACTAACAATTTGCAGGCCGAACACATACCAACTAGATTCTCAAAAGTAAAAATGACATTTTTCATTATACCAAGGGCAAGTTTGAGTACCTTCTCAAAGATGAAAGGCCGATCAAGGGGTCTAGAAACCGAGACTCTAACTTCTCTAGTTGAGTTGAGCAGCGACAAATCCATAATGGGGTTGTCACCAGCAACAATAGCATCATCCTCAATTGTTTCCAGAACCTCCAATTTTGGAGGAATCTTCTCGATTCGAACCTAGAAGAATAGTCGATTCATATCAATTTCATCGAAATCCAACAAACCATCGTATTCCTGCACAATCATAGGCATACGAAGATAGTACCATGGTCCTCCCCATAGCACTCGGTTCTGATCACGCTTGAGATCAAACGAGAAGAGGAACAAACCGACAAGTCTGGCATAAACCTTGAATTACCCGTTTAGCATCCAAATACACTTGAAAGTCTGTTGGAAATCTGCTGGATCAACTCACTTCAGAATCAGAGGCTTGGCGAGCAAATAGGATTGCGTATTGCGGCGTTGCGCCGCTCTAGAACGGTGAGAAACGTCAAGGACGTCCTTGCCAGCAAGGGTGAGTGATGCGGCAAAACTCGCTGTGACATCGTCAATGGAATTTGGCATGGTGATTAGGGTTGAGGCAGAAGAACTCGGAGATGGGATGAATGGAGATTGGGTTGAACTCCGATAAGAATTGATCAAAATTAGAAGAGCGGCGACGCTCTTTTGGTGTGCAGTAGAGAGTGCTATGCGCATTAGGGTTTTTTTCTTAGAAGAGCGGCACTCTTGCTAGTTATCATTAGGGTTTTTATCTTCTTTTACTCCGAATCCAAGTTGTTGCTGGTTCCAAATTCTTTAATGTTTAATGTTTCATCTTGATATCCTTTATCATCCTTGAGATTAGAGAAAGAAACAAAGTTGAGAGAGAAGAAGAAATGAAATGATGGTGAGTTGTTGCTGCAGGTTCATGGACATTTGCAGTTACTTATTTCATTTCCTAAATTTCTTGGCGATAATATAATATAAAATTATAGATGATTAAAGGGTAACACTGAAAAAAAAACACCACAATTTGTATTGCGGGATATATTAAGTAATTTGTTGGGTACATTTAGCATCACCCTTCTTCAAGTGATGAGGTCGACAAAACCCATAAAGACTTTAAAACAATGGACGTCGTTATTGAGAAATAAGAAGTAGTTGAAGTAACCATTTTGTTGTAACATAAGAAAAAAAGAAACCATTTGGTGATTTTATTGTTGACTTGATTTGAGGACTTCTCCAGCTGATACTTGCAAAAAAAAATAAAAAATTCGTTAGAATTTATCGTCTATATATTAAAAAATTTCAAATCTAGCTAGGATTTGGACATCTAGAAACAGGAACCAACTATTCTGTAATTGTTTTCACATTTAAGTTTTGCAAGTCTCTAGTGTTAATGTTTTAATGGGTTTGATGAGAAAGAAGAAGAAATGTAATGTTTTGTATACTCTAGCTACTTTGCCATTATGTTGAAAATTTATATTGATGAGGCTCGGGACCTTAACAACAACATTGGAGTTAATATTAAGGACCGCAATGCCTCTTTGCACAACGTCTCAAAAGTGATTGCCATAAGTGATTGCTACTCTAAATAATATATGATAGCAAAAGGAAATTGAAGATTTATCATTTTCTTTTGGAATTCCATTGCTTAAAATAGATTCTTAATAAGCTTGATTTCATGCTCATAGATTCCATAAAGACTTTAGAACAATGGACGTTATTGAGAAATGAGAAGATGTAGTAACCTTTTTGTTGTAACCAAAAATAAAGTAACCATTTTGTGATTTTGTTGCTGACTTGATTTAAGGCCTTCTACAGCTGATATAATTAACCAAGGGACTATGTTTACAACTTATTGGCCCAATTATAGCAAGCATTTTGCAATATTTGAGCTTCACTTATGCCAAAACAAAAACAAAGCACAATCATTTGAACACAAGTGCAATCAAAAGACTGAAGAGACCACTTTTACAATTTTATATTCTGCATTCCACACAAAGACCAAGCATGAGTGCATGACCACCTAAAACAAATTCATAAGATCAATTCCTCATAAACCTAAAACGAATTCAAACCCAAAACCATAAACATACAGAAACTGAAAATTACACCAAGAAAGAACCAAAATCTCCAACCCAATATCAAATCTATACCCTAACACATTTGGCGGTGTTTACTTGGACGACAACCTCAGCTCGGTTATTGTATCGATGGGTCTTGGGCTGACGATGTGCCACCCTCCGGCCTGCATCATGGGCTCTCTTATCTCGGAACCGGTCGAGTCTCACTCATCACTAATTCACTCCCTCCGCAAAAGAGGGCAGACATCGCCTTAGAGCACCGATAGCTAGAGTTGAGAGAGTTGAGAGAGAAGAGAAGAGAAGAGAAGAGGCAGGTTGGTTGTGTAATTCTTTGAAATTAGGGAGAGTATCCATTGGTATTTTGAGAAATTTATTAAAGTTCGCTACAGTGAAGAGCACGGAAGCCCACTTTTGGCTTCTAAAAGCTGGGGTTGGCCAACTTTGGTTTTTTGAGAAAAAAAGCAGATGCTTAAAAGCAAAGCCTGTGATCGATTATCTATCTTACCAAATACATTTTGGTGCTTTGCTTTCCCCCTAAAAGCATAAACAAACGCACCCTAAGACTATTATGGTTATCAGGTCTATAGTTAAAGTGGTTAACAGGGAGCGGAACACGACAATATTATGAGCAGAGAAATTAGAAGCAAGGGCTGAATCTGAGAAGCAGCTACTACATATGAGTTATGTACCAGCGATATAAAGTACACACAAGCCAAAATAAGATAAATGCAGCTAGATTTTGTTTAGAACTAACTTGAACAAGAACAATCATCAGTTTTGTCTCTTGCTTATTTTTTGAACTGTACTTGAAATGAACAAAAGAATTGCATATAAATTGAATATCTTAGACATGGTTCTTAAGCCTTAGAAAGGTGTCTTCCTCTTATATTGTTGGAAATAAGGTGAAGTGGTGAAATCAATGAATTTACCATTCCCAAAATTCACTCCCAAACATGTGAATACTAGTGAGATGGAAAAACCATAAATTTTGATAGAAATCTTAAAATAATCTATCAAAAATACTCAAAATTGAACCTCTAGATTAAATCAGTTCTAGTCGACCCTAGACAAAGTCCAACACCCTGCTAAACTTTCTCTTCCCCAAATCAAAGCCTTACTACCTCCTCCTCCTCCTCCCACCCAAAACGACGCCGTCCCATGCCCTACAACATCCCCCCACTTTCAGACACCGGAGACAAAGCAATGGATGATAAGACCGAGTCGGTTTCGTTCAACAAGAGAAGAGCAGAGGCTAAGGATAAGAATGAAAGACCCAAGAAGAATCCTTCAGAGGAAAGGAAAGGCTCAACCCTACCAACACAACAGCTTATGTCCAGGTATGTAAAGCTTAATCCTAGCCTTTCTGGGTTTTCTGTAATTGCTTGCATTGGTTTCTGGGTTTAGTTCTGGATCACTGGATAAGTAATGTGATTATAGTGACTGACTCTGAGGTCAATTCAAATGGTAAAAAGGAATACAAGCTGAAAAGTTGCAATCTTTTGTCACAAAAGCGTGGAGTGTGTGAGGAGAGTATATTAACTTAACAATGATATAGCTACTTAACAATTGATAGGAGATGTGAGAAATGCAGGTTGATGTGACTCGGGGTTTTCGAGGGGAGGGGGGCGGATAGGGAATGGGATTCTAGGAACTGTGTTTGTTGGTTAGGAGTAGGAATGGTTTGTGGGGTTGGATATGGAAAGTTCGGCTTCTACATTGAAATTTTGTCTTTGGACTTTGGTTTTGGATTTCATTGGTTATCTCATCCGAGCTCATCTATCAAATAAGAATGTCACGATTTTGACTTGCTCCAAAGTTGATTCTTGGATGATATTTCAAAGTTGGATCCGGCTCCTCTAAAGTTAGTTTGTTGTAAAGTTAGTAAATTTCGTCTAATCCTCATCCTCTATATGATCTAATGGTTAGGAAGATAACCACATCACCAGATACAATTTAAATACTATTTTATTCCCAAATTGTCCTTAACTTGATAGTCATCTACTGAAGAAAAAAAAAAAAAGACAACATGATCGGCTCTTATATAAAACAGGGTTTTTCTGAAGCAGTGGTTATAATTTTGTTCTCGTCTTTGGTTTTCAATTTTGAATATTAAGGTTTTGATTTCTTCTCAATGAAAGAATACTGGACGAATTCAGCCCATTACCCTTTCATTCCCTTCTGAGTTTATCATCAGTAACTACTCTAACTCCTTTCCACCCCCATTCTTTCGATCAAGATTTTTGTTTTGGGATGATTGTTTCAAAATTGGTATTTCATAGAATTCTTGTTTCCTGATTTGACTTAATTGTTGGTGTTGATTATGGATTATATATGTTAAGCATAATTTAGTGGCATGGCCATCGTACGCGTCCATTATCGCACAATGCAATTGTGCCAGAACTCAAGGAATTTTAAATCTATGAAGTATGAAACTATGAACTATGAAGGATATAAAAATGGTACATAGAAATTTTCCAATGAAGCACAGATCCTAAAGTCAACAATACGAGTTCAAAGAAGAATGGGGTTCTAATAGATAATGTCAATCTGAAAGAAAAGAAAATTAAGAAAAATCTTGGGAAAATTATTTGTGATAAATAAAAGGAAATACTCCTCATTAGATTATATCACATCAAGGACAATTTGGGAATAAAATAGTATTTAAATTGTATCTGATGATGTGGTTATCTTCCTAACCATTAGATCATATAGAGGATGAGGATTAGACGAAATTTACTAACTTTACAACAAACTAACTTTAGAGGAGCCGGATCCGTCAAAGTTAATGGAACGAGTTGGAGGATTTGTAAAATATAGGTTGATGCTGGTTGTTGGATGTGATTAGTAATGATGAGTTGGAATTCTGAAAGGTTACCGATTTTGGTTTCATTTAGGATGCAGATTTAGTGATTTACACTTGCATGCTGAATGGAGAGTTCTTGAAATCTAAAGTAATTTTCACGTCTTAAGTTTAGAAAGAAGTATCCGGTGCATATTTGAATTTCAATTTTTTTTTCTTTTAATAAGAAAACGTTTAGGGATTCAAATTAACATATAACATGGTACAGAAGTGTCGCAAACAAAACCAAATGCCAACCTTAGAATTTATCTGTCGATTAAGTTTGGATACATTTGTTGTAGCAGTAGAACCCCGCTTGTTCCATTCTTGAATTTCCTTTTCACACCCTTCCGACTTGGATTTCCACCCAACCTCTAAACTCAAAAAGGCCCCAATCTCGATGATTAGACCACCACCCATGGTAGGCTAAAATGTCAAATTTAGCATATGGTTACTCCTACCATAAGCCAAATTTCAGTTTTCAAGGTAAAAAATTTAGCCTAAGCAATTTTGTAAGTCAGATTTGCCCTTCTACCTACCATCTTATTTCATTTTATATCATTTTTAAATTTGAACTAAAAATCTTTAATCCCTCACAACTACATAATTAAAAACTCGTTTCTATTTTTTTTTTACCATTACAAAGATCTCGACGAGACCTTTCATGTAAGCCCTATATCTAATATATTTAGATAAAATCATATACTTGATTAATTATTAAATTAATAAAAATACATAGCTTATTCATGAAAAATGTTACATTACTTATTAAAACGTAAACAACACAAAATGCTAGACTTAACAAAATTACAACATAACGAAATAACTAACATAAAATGCTAGACTTATTAAAAACACATTATTTTTCAATAATAAAAACACATATTATAATAACCATCAATAGTAATTCGGTACTCCACCGCTTTCGTTACGGGGCTCCTCCATGTCCATCGCTTGTTCTGGTACCTCCGCTTCCTCCATAGTCTTTACCTTTTCCATATCCAAAAGGTCCTTCATAAAGACTCATTCCTCCATAGTCACCAATTCCTCCATAATTTGGCATTGCTCTGTATTCACCGCTTGATCCATATTGACTTGAAACTTGAAGTGCATTACCAAAGCTTCCAGAGTTGAATGTAGTTTGTGTGTCACCTTGGAACGGATTCATGTTAGCAAAATTGTCATAGCCAAACGTCATGGGCGATTGTTGTTGTTGGGATTGACGAGCTCTTCTTTGCCTAATATTTCGAAGACGCTTTCGAATGAGTAAAACTTTATTTCATCGAATTGCGGATGTTGTCAAATATCATGACACATTCTTTGTACAACAACGCGATGGTGTCGGAAAGCTCGGTTTGTCATCTTTACAAAAGATCACAACCGTTTTTTGAATGCTTGCTTATGGTGTACTTGCTGACGCTCTTGACGACTATTTGAAAATTGGTGAGTCTACTGCTATTAGATGTATGAAAAATATTTGCCGAGCAATTATAGAGGTATTTGGACCACAATATCTAAGGAGACCTAACTCTGATGATATAGCAAGACTTCTTTATATAGGCGAAGAACGTTGTTTTCCAAAAATGTTGGGGAGTTTAGATTGCATGCATTGGTGTTGGAAAAATTGCCCAAAAGCTTGGGCAGGAATGTACTCGGGGCGGAAGGGATCACCAACCATTATTCTTGAGGCCGTAGCTGATTATGATCTTTGGATATGACATGCATATTTTGGGTTACCGGGATCGAACAACAACATCAATGTGCTAGAAGCATCTCACTTATTTGCAGATCTTGTCAAAGGTAAATCTCCTCCGGTTAATTATACAATTATGGGAAAGGATTATAATGTTGGTTATTATCTAGCCGACGGTATATATCCTAAATGGTCCACACTTGTCCAAACTATACATGATCCACAAGGTCGGAAGAAAACTTTGTTTGCCACAAAGCAAGAATCATATGAGAAGGACGTGGAGTGTGCATTTGGAGTTCTTTAATCACGTTGGGCAATTATTAAAGGACCAACACGATTTTGGGATAAACGTGTCTTACATGATATAATGACTACATGCATCATAATGCACAACATGAATATCGAGGATGAGCGAGATTTATCGGCTCCGATTAGGGAATTTAATGAAGCACACGCCCCTGCTGTTGATATGGTGGTTGATGAAACAACAAGATTTAACCAATTTCTTGATTGCCATAGAAAAATTAAAGATAAGAAAGCTTATTATGAACTTCGAGATGCTTTGATTGAACATATTTGGCAGCGACATGAAAGAACATAAGTTTGAAATCGTAATCGTTAAATGTTTATTTCTAAATAAATATTTTGTTTTCAAATAAATTTATTGTTGTATTTTTTTTTATAATTTTCGTTGGTTGTATCTTTTAATTATCGTATATTGAAGGAATAAGATCCATGTATGTCCTTCTCAATATTTGTAGTTTCAAATTATTTTTAATATATATATATATTATTATATATTATTATATATATATATATATGAGAAAAGAAAAAAATATGCATAGAAATATAACATTACATATATATGACAAAAGAATTAGAAATAGCTTTACCTTGATATTTAGCTTATGGTGGGAGTGTTTTTTAAAGTCTAAAGGCTATAAATTTGGCTAAAGATTTAGCTTATGCATGGTGGGAGACTTTGATAGGCTAAAAAAAGATTCTATAGAATATTTTTGTTTTTTAAACCAAACTTGGCTAAGGATTTAGCCTACCATATATAGGAGATGCTCTTATACCTAACCTTCATGACAACCCAACCCAGCCAGGGAATCTCGATCCGATCTTTCTAGAGACTGACGGTATGCTTTGTAAGATATTAGAAATATCATGTAATATAATCTTAAGGAAACCAATTAGTCAATGATCAAATAGTTGAGAATATAATAATGATTATCGTAAATATATTATCTATGTGAAATAATATATTGATAGGAAACCTGACAAATAAAGGATTAATGTAATCCTAGAGATATACTGTCAAGATTATTAGGTCATAAAGATGTGTCTTATTGTATCCTCGATGAGTTAGGATTTTAAGACATCCGACCTTATAAATACAGGGCCCCTAGGCTCATAGTCAATACGCTAAACATTCTATCTCATTAAAATATAGCATAAGGAGACTAGAGGGACTAGAAGATCTTGTATTCCATCGACGACGTCAACCGATCAAAACAATGGCATTCGGACAAGGTTAGTATATTATTTAGTTCACTACCAGAACAAGTACTTTAGCCGACGAAAAATTTTCGTCGGCCTGTTAAAAAAATTCGTCGGCTAAGACCTTAGCCGACGAAGGATCGTCGGCTATAGTGTCGTCGGGAAAAGGCCGTCTGTGATGACTTTAGCCGATGAAATTTTTTTTTTCGTCGGCTATAGTGGGACTATAGCCGACGAAATATTCGTCGGCTAAAGTGCGTAATAAATAATAAAAAATAACTATAGCCGACGAAATATTTTATATTTCGTCGGCTAAACGTTGTAAAAAAATTAAAAAAATAACTATAGCCGACGAAATATAAAATATTTTGTCGGCTAAACCTTATTAAAAAAATTAAAAATAACTATAGCCGACGAAATATTAGGTTATTCGTCGGCTAAACCTTATAAAAAAAAAATTTAAAAATTTAAAAATAACTATAGCCGACGAAATATTCGGTTATTCGTCGGCTAAACCTTATAAAAAAATTAAAAAAAAAATTAAAAATAACTATAGCCGACGAAATATTAGGTTATTCGTCGGCTAAACCTTATAAAAAAAATTAAAAATAACTATAGCCGACGAAATATTAGGTTATTCGTTGGCTAAACCTTACAAAATTTAAATTAAAAAACATTTAAAAATAACTATAGCCAACGAAATATAGTGTTTGAAACTCGTCGGCTAAAGTTGCTGGGTTTTGAAAAAAAAAACTGCCTAAAACTTTCGGCTAAACTTTCGGCCACCCAAATGCAAATGGCGGAGGTTGGTCATGTGAGCCACCGAAACCGGCAACACGCCGGTGAGGTTGTTGTTGTAGAGGTCGAGAACATGGAGGTTAGTGAGGTTGGAGAGCTTCGGCGGGAACGTGCGGTTGAAGACGTTGTTGGAGAGGTTGAGGAGGCGGAGAGCGGAGAGAGCGGAGATCTCAGGCGGGATGGGACCGGAGAGGTTGTTCTCGGCGAGGGTGAGATTGGAGAGGTAGAGAAGGAAGGCGATATCGGGGGAGAGATACCCGGAGAGATTCAAGCCGGAAAGGTCGAGGGAGGTCACGTGGTTGTGGGAGTCGCACGTGACTCCGGCCCAAGTGCAGTGGCTGGTGTTGGGTGTCCAGGAGGAGAGGCGGGAGTCGGGGTCGTCGAGGGAGGACTTGAGGGAGAGGAGGGCGCGTGGGGGTGGAGAGTAGACGGTGGGGTGAGGAGAGTAGACGGTGGGGTGAGGAGAGAGAGTGGTGAAGGTGGAGGAGGAGAAGGAGGAGGAGAAGGAGGAGGTGGAGGAGGTGTTGGGTTTATTTGAGGTGGTTGTGTGGAGGAGGATATTTAATTACCCTACTCTGCGGGTATATAAAGAACTTTAGCCGACGAAATTCTTTATTTTCGTCGGCTAAACTCTTTGGTTGACCGCCAAAAAATTTTGGTTGAAAATTTTGAAAATTTTTCGACTTTAACCGACGAGTTTTCATATATTTTCGTCGGCTAAAGTCATTTGAAAATTTTGGTTGCCCGCCAAAAAATTTTGGTTGAAAATTTCGAAAATTTTTCGACTTTAGCCGACGACTTTTCATATATTTTCGTCGGCTAAAGTCCTTTGAAAATTTCGTCGGCTAAAGGTACCAATTTCGTCGGCTAAAACTTGGAAATTCGTCGGCTAAACCTTCTAAACTCGTCGGCTAAACTTTATAAATTCGTCGGCTAAACCTTTGAAATTCGTCGGCTTAAAGTATTTTTATACATTTGGCATGTTATGATTGTGATGATCAAACTTGAGAAACAAAAATCCAACCGTCAGATCTGACCATCATGATAAAATACATGTATGGGAAAAAATTCAACTTGATCCGAAAAGAATAAGGGCTCGATCCGGACGGTCAATCTCATAAGTCAAACCCCTAAACGCACGGAAAAGGTCGTTCGACAGTTTAAATTACGTATTTTGGCCGGACCTCCAATTGAAAATAGTTTTAAACCGATGACACGTAACAAGTCGTATAAAAATTTTACGCAAAATAACCACCGAATATAGGGCTACTCATAGGGGGAAAAATGAAAAATTGCATTGACCGCAACTATCGGCACCGAATATTTACCGGAATAGTGTGATTTTTCAACCGTGGATGTATTTCAACATTCTCGTCATATCTTATTTCATGACTTTTTAGCGTTTGAAGGTTTTACGTATAGTTTGTTTTTGAAACGGAACATTTACATAACACTTGGTAAACAAGTTATACAACATTAGTATGCATGTTGTGATTGTGATGATCAAACTTGAGAAACAGAAATCCGACCGTCAGATCTGACCATCATGATAAAATACATGTATGGGAAAAAATTCAACTTGATCCGAAAAGAATAAGGGCTCGATCCGGACGGTTAATCTCGTAAGTCAAACCCCTAAACGCACGGAAAAAGTCGTTCGACCGTCTCAATTACGTATTTTGGCCGGACCTCCAACTGAAAATAGTTTTAAACCGATGACACGCAACAAGTCGTATAAAAATTTTACGCAAAATAACCACCGAATATAGGGCTACTCATAGAGGGAAAAATGAAAAATTGCATTGACCGCAACTATCGGCACCGAATATTTACCGGAATAGTGTGATTTTTCAACCGTGGATGTATTTCAACATTCTCGTCATATCTTATTTCATGACTTTTTAGCGTTTGAAGGTTTTACGTATAGTTTGTTTTTGAAACGGAACATTTACATAACACTTGGTAAACAAGTTATACAACATTAGTATGCATGTTGTGATTGTGATGATCAAACTTGAGAAACAGAAATCCGACCGTCAGATCTGACCATCATGATAAAATACATGTATGGAAAAAAATTCAACTTGATCCGAAAAGAATAAGGGCTCGATCCGGACGGTCAATCTCGTAAGTCAAACCCCTAAACGCACGGAAAAAGTCGTTCGACCGTCTCAATTACGTATTTTGGCCGGACCTCCAACTGAAAATAGTTTTAAACCGATGACACGCAACAAGTCGTATAAAAATTTTACGCAAAATAACCACCGAATATAGGGCTATAGTAGGTAATAGAAAAATTTCAGGTTTTAGCCGACGAATACCCTAACGTATTCGTCGGCTATAGTATGTAATTAAAAAATTAAAAAATATCTATAGCCGACGAAATATTAGGTTATTCGTCGGCAAAAACCATCTTAGCCGACGACTTTTCATATATTTTCGTCGGCTAAAGTCCTTTGAAAATTTTCCTCCAACTTTGGTTTACCGCCTAAAAAATTTTGAAATTTTTGACCTTAGCCGACGACTTTTCATATATTTTCGTCGGCTAAAGTCTATAAATTCACGAAAACACTCATATCTCCCCCTATATTACGTAGTTTGGTCAAATCTCCCACACGAAAAACTATCACGTAGATGAGACGCAACCACCTATATAAAAATTTTGAAACATTTACCTTTCGACGATAGGGCTACCCAAAAGAAATAATAACGGTAAATAGGGTTGACCGCTACTATCGGCTCCGAGACTTTACCTGATTTAAGTGATTTTTGAACCATAGCCGTATTTCACCATTCTGAACACATCTTATTTCACGAGATTTTTAATAATTTTGCTTCCTATGTAGTGTTGGTTCACAAAGTTGTATAACCTACTAAACAAGTTATACAACATTAGTAGACACGTTGTGATTCCGATGACTAAAATTCACAAACCAAAATTCGACCGTCAGATATGATCATTATGACGAAATATGTCTATGGTAAAAAATTCAACTGGATCCAACAACGTTAAGGGCTCGATCGAAACGATCAACTCTAATCGAAAATAAGAAAACTGCATTTTGAAGCCCTAAACGGACTCGGATGGCCAAAAAAGCCTATACATCATGGCATAGCCATGAGTTTGACTCGTAGGGCCGTTACGCTTCTGGAAAGGTATCACAATAGTCAATCGGACACCAAAAACCAAATCTGCAGCATAGTGAATAATAAAGGTAAGTCAACTATCGGCACTGAGACTTTACCGGAATACCGTCATTTTTCAACCGTAGACGTATTTCACCATTCTGGTCATATCTTATTTCACGACTTTTTTGCATTTGAAGGTTCTACGTATAATTTTTTTTTCCAGATGAGTTGTTGTCCAAATCTGTAAATATAAGACACTTTAGCCGACGAAATTAAATTTTTCGTCGGCTAAACTTTTAAAAATTTCGTCGGCTAAACTCTTAAAAATTTCGTCGGCTAAACTTTTGAAAATTTCGTCGGCTTAACTTTTGAAAATTTCGTCGGTTTAGTTCACAGACTATAGCCGACGAAATTATATTTTTCATCGGCTAAACTTTTAAAAATTTCGTCGGCTAAACTCTTATAAATTTCGTCGGCTAAACTTTTGAAAATTTCGTCGGCTAAACTTTTGAAAATTTCGTCGGCTAAAGTTCACAGACTATAGCCGACGAAAAAAATTATTCAGTCGACGAAATATTAATTTCGTCGGCTAAAATCCACTTTAGCCGACGAAAATTTTTAATTAGACGACGAAGGATAATTTCGTCAGCTAAAGCCCACTTTAGTCGACGAAAAAAAAATTTGTCGGCCTGGTTTTTTTTTTTTCGTCGGTTAAAGCCTTTCTTCTGGTAGTGGTTGATCAAAACTTAAGGAATATGTGTTTCTATGTATGCATATGAATACGGACCAATAAAGATTATAATATGGTATCAGAGCCGGTTGTATGCATCAAGAAATCATGAAGGTTGTTTTGATCTTAGGATTAAAAAAAATTAAAAAAAAAATAAATAAAAAGGGGTCATCGGGTCAGATCTTTTCTTTTGAACAATACAACATGATTTCTTTTCTTTTGTATAAGAATTTCGTCTTTTACTGTGCATGTTAGAAATTGTTTGATATATGCATGATTTACCTCATTCTCTGTTATCGCAAAGAATTAATAGTTTTGTGCAGGAACAATATAAAACTTACACTACTATTGAGTTTTGTTAGACCAAAAGTCCATATCAAGAAAAGAAATTAAATAATTGACCTTGGTTAAAAGTTTAAGTATGCTTGGGACTATAAAGAATTTTGGTCACTTTGTGGTACCGGTTTTAACGATTATGATTGATAAATAGAGCCTTGGAATTCGTTTATTTGATTATATGTTAAGATCAGCATGCTAGGGTACTTTTAGGGTGCAATAAAGTGATGCCTTCTTACGACTTGGTTGTCTGAAGGTCATCTTCACAGACATGCATTCTAATAAATCCTGTGGTTTCGGTTTTCACTATTTTTGAATCAATTAAAAAAAATCTGTTTTCACTATTTTTTAAACCTATTTTTTAAACCAACTTAGTTTCCATGCCTACAAACTCTTTTTGGATCGATAGCGGCTCACCCATCTATATTACCAACTCTTTACAGGGTTACAGAACAAAGAGGAAACCAAGAAAGGATGAGTTGCAAGTGTTCGTAGGCAATGGAAACAAAGTTCAAGTGGATTTCATAGGCACCGTTAGAATAAAATTAGAGTCAGGATTTTCTTTGGATTTAAAGGATGTATCTTTTATTCCCTCTATGAGAATAAATTTAATTTCTGTTGTCAAACTTCGTAGAGATTCTGGTTTTACTTTTTCCATTGATGATGAAATAAAATTTTATAAAGATAATCAATTGTTGGGTACTGCCTATCTTTTACATGATCATTGGTGTTTAAATTCTACTTTTCCTACGGAAGTCATGCTTGTTGAAAACTCAAGTTTTAAAACTCCCTCTCACTAGTGGAAAAAATCACTTAGCCGACGGAAAAATAATATTTTCGTCGCCTAAGATCTACTTAGCCGACGGAAAACCTTCCGTAGCCTAAGTTTTTACCTAGGCGACGGAAAAATATTCCGTCGGCTAAGAAAATCTTAGGCGACGGAAATTTTTACCTAGCCGACGGAATATTTATATATAAATATAAATGATTATTTATGATAACTTAGGCGACGAAAAATTATTCCGTTGCTTAGGTTATATCTTAGCCGACGGAAATATCTACTTAGTCGACGGAACCAAATTTAAAAAAAAATATAAAAAAAAAAAATTTTTGGCGGGATAACTGCCGCTTAAATATTTTGAACTTAGGCGACGGAAAAATATATTCCGTCGACTAAGTTCAAAAATTTTAAGCGGCAGTTATCCCGCCAAAAATTTTGAAATTTTTTTCGGTTCCATTCTATAACTTTCAGCTCTCTCTCCCTCATCCTCTTCATCTCTCTCTCCCTAGCTCGTCTGCTGCTCTCTCTCTCCCTCGTCTGGTTGCTCCCCCACCACAGCGGCGCCTCCTCCTCCTCCTTCGCCGCGGCACCTCCTCCTCCTCCAAGCAGTGCCGCCTCCTCCTCCTCCTCTTCTCGGCGGCAACTCCTACTCCTCCTCTTCTCGGCGCCTCCTCCTCCTCCTTCGCCGCGGCACCTCCTCCTCCTCCAAGCAGCGCCGCCTCCTTCTCCTCCTCTTCTCGGCGGCAACTCCTCCTCCTCCTCCTCTTCTCGGCGCGCGACACCTCCTCCTCCTCTTCTCGGCGGCACCTCCTCCTCCTCCCGGCGAGTTTAGCGTCGGAGGTGGAGTGGAGTTGTTCGGGAACACGCAAACATAACCGTCGTGGTCGCCGGAGAAGAGGAAGAGAAGGAAAAAAAAAAAAAAGACCTAAAAAAACGAGAAAAAAAAACCGCGCCAATTATTCTAAAAAAAAAATTTAAATTTTTACTTCCGTCGACTAAGATCTTAGGAGACGAAATATTCCGTCGGCTAAGAAAAACTTAGTCGACGGAAAAGTAATTTCCGTCGATTAAGTTCCGTCGACTAAAATCTTGGCAGACGGAACTATTCCGTCGACTAAGTCCCACTTAGCCGACGGAATCATCAATTCCGTCGGCTATTGTCTTAGCAGACGAAGCTTAGCCGACGGATCTTAGCCGACGGAAATTCCGTCGACTAAGATCTTTGCAGACGAAATATATGTCTTAACCGACGGAACGGTTCCGTCGGCTTATAGCCATAATCCAGTAGTGTCTATTTCCAAAAAAGGGCACTTTCAACAACCAAAATCTTCTGTTCTTTATCATAAAAGACTTGGTCATATTTCAAAAGAAAGAATTCAACAACTTCAAAAACAAGACATTCTTAAGGATTTAGATTTTTCAGATTTAAATATTTGTCTTGGTTGCATCAAAGGAAAATTTACAAAATTAAGAAAGATTACCACTCGAAGTTCTCATCTTTTAGAGATTATTCATACGGATATTTGTGGTCCTTTTTCTATGAAAACAATTTGTGGAAACTTGTATTTTATTACTTTTATTGATGATTTTTCAAGATATTGTTACCTTTATTTAATTCTGGAAAAACCGCAAGCCCTTGATATGTTCAAACAGTACAAATCAGAGGTAGAAAATAAGTTCGGAAAGAAAATTAAAGTGGTGAGGTCCGATAGAGGAGGAGAATACTATGGCAAATATGATGAGGCAGGTCAACGTAAAGGGCGCTTTGCCCTTTTCTTGCAAGAGCACGGTATTGTTCCTCAATATACTATGCCTGGGACACCAAAGTAAAATGGAGTTGCAAAAAAGAGAAATAGGACTTTGTTAAATATGATGAGGAGCATGATCAATTCTACTACTCTTCCTACTTTTTTGTGGGGAGAAGTCATGAAGACTGCCAGCTTTATCTCCAATTATGTTCCCAGCAAAGCAGTTGATTTGACTCCTTACGAGTTATGGGAATCCAAGAAGCCGGCGTTGCATTTTTTTCCGGATCTGGGGATGTCAAGCTGAAGTTAATATCTACAATCCTGATATTAAGAAACTAGATCCCAAAACCACTAGTAGGTATTTCATTGGGTATCCTCCGAATAGCAAAGGGTTTCGATTCTATTGTCCTACACATTCTACTCGGATTGTCGAATCTATGAGAGCCATGTTTATTGAAGATCCACATCTGACGCGAGCCTCCGGGGCGCATATATACGAGATACACGAGCAACAGGGGCCCGACGCAATTAAACCCTCTTTTGTGTAGATGTAGCATAAAGTAAATGGGGTATCGTTCAGTCCGGAGACTCGTGGAGGGGTCTCTGCATCTAGAGTCGCTTAAAAGAGATGTTAGTAAACAAAACAGAAATAAATATTAACAAATATACACTTGGCACAAATCATTTAACGGGGGTTTTGATTTGGGGTTTCTAACATCCTAAAACAATAAATAAACACACGCACACACACTATATACACGTGACCGACTTCAACCAATCCATCCAAATAAATCATTCCAGAATAATGAACATGCAATTAATTACTTCAAATGCGTAACGGAAATATTATCATGCTTTGCGAAACTAAGTCCTAAGATACACCCGTCGAGGTCATGCACTTAATCGGTTTTCCTTAATAGTTACTAGGTCAGAACGTCTAGGCCTAGAGCATCTCATAAATTAAACACATAATGCCACGAGCAACTTACATGCAAAATCTACAAGTCATTAAGATGAAAACGGACTTAAACAAATTACTAAGTTTACAAACGTTGCCTAACTTTTCACATGAAAAGCACTTATCTCGGCCACTACGACATGGCCTTCACCACAACGGAATACTTCTAAACACGAAATAAACCTCTAGCACTACCAACCTGCAGAGTTAGTAATCACTTACGCACTAGATAAAGCTTTTAACACAAACCATAATATTAGAACCGAAAACACAAGATCATAAATAATTAAACTACACATTCAAATATTCTGGAAATTCAAACCCTCATGACTCAAACATCATTCGAATTTATAAAGAAAACATAGGAGTTCATGCACGAATTCGAAACCAAAGAAAACAAAACAAAAACAACAAAGAACCATTACAATTGGAATCGGCAAAGAGAGGCCAACTAGTTGTCGATTGCAAGGCTTTGGACTCGGCTGCTACTCTCCTCCTTGGCTCGGCCTTGGGGCAGAGGTCTTGACTCCTTAGGGCTCCTAAAGTGGTGCGACGGCAAGAGAAAGAGAGAGAGAACTTTTCAGAATTTTTCTGGATTGTGAAGTGGTCAATTCCTCTCTTCTAGTCCCTCCTATTTATATTGAATTGGTGAAACCCCTAGCATTGCCGCAACCCTTGGATCTCTCTTGATCTTGTGGCTGAAAACAAATCCTAATTACACAAGAAAAAGCCACCAAAATCGGTGGGATTCACTTCTAGGTATAATAGGATTCTCCTTCCTTAATTTCTGATTTTTATCTTCTTGATTCTTCCACAATCTTCCATTAATTTCTGAGTTTGACTTGGACTTAATTTCCCTTGAATTATGGACTCCAAAATCGGCCAAGAAGTCCATGGATTGGGCTTTTCTTTGTGCGGCAACAAGCTCTCCTAGTTGGATTAGGATTTGACTTTTTCTTCTTCGATTCCTTGTAGAAACAGGATTTCCTATTCGAAAGAGGTTTCCATGTCGACACAAGATCTCCATGATGAAATGGGAATCCTAGTTGAAGTAGGATTCCTCGAGCAAATAGAATTCTTCGTAATTTCTGCGACTTAAGCTCCTTTTCTTTGTTTGTGCGCAAATGACTCCTATAAGATAAAACATGTTAAAAATGGCATTATTAAGGAAATAACATAGCTAAATAGGGTAGGAAAATATACTAAGAACATGGCATTTTATGCCTCTATCAACTCCCCCACACTTAGCTTTTGCTAGTCCCTTAGCAAAACCAAGCTAACAAGACTCGAAACAAAAACTCTAATGCCCCTATAATGTCTAGTAAATCTCGGAACTCATAACATTGAAACTCTTCCTCAATCAAGATTCACTCTATGAACTTTCGAGAGTTAATTGCCACGGTTAATTATATAAACATGTAGGACTTGGAAGAACAGTGGTGATGGTTAAGCTCAACATATTTCAGGTAAATAATGATTCATAGCTCACAAGGATATGCACTCATTCTTTTTTCACTCAGATTTTCTGGCTTACTCATCTATGCAAGATAAATAGTATATTGAGAAATTATGAATAGCTCACATAGAAAAGATAATAATGAACCTCAAGAAAGAATATGATAACATGCACAAATGAACCAAAAACCATAAGCTCAACTCTTGTGAAAGACTCCACAGATCATAGGCTGCACATCTCAAGGATCAAGAAGGAATTCAAAAGGTGTAAATGTGGCTAGGCTAAAGGTATGAATTTATCGGAACTGAGATCATAAGGATCCTAAGGACCTAGCAGAGCATTCCAACAACCTTATGTCCCCGAAATGAGTTCATGAGACTCCAAAAACGTCACAACACTCCCCTTATAACATGAAAACGGACAAAGGCCAAATATTTCTGTTTCTAGGCCTTCAATTTACTCACACAACTCCAATTTCACAAAAGAACTTGTCCATGAATATTTCTTTCTTTCTTTTCCTGCCGATGACATGTATTATATTATTTTTTTTTTCTTTTCGGCACAACTCTCTTTTTTTTTTTTTTTTATATTGGACACTTCTAACTCCCCCACACTTGCTCTTCAACCACACCTTCATATAAACATTACAAAATAAGCTCTACTAGATCCGAAGGATAAAGGTAGAGATTTCTATTACTAAGCTCAGGGTAGTGTTTACAAGGGTGATGAAAGAAAGGCAAAACGTAGGCTCAAAGGGGCTAAACTAAGGGGTGTGCCGCGCACACAAAATAGGACACAGGTTAATTTGGCATTGGTGATCATCCTAAAAATTCCTTCTTTTCATTTCCAAGATCAGAACATGTAATGACTATAAGTTTTGCAATTCACAAGAATGAGTTCTAGCACTCTAGAGTTCATTAAAGAGCTATGGCATGCAATCAATCAAATGAAAGAACAATGAGGTTCCAAATAATAATAACCAAGAAAAGATAGATTTTTCCTATAAACACTCGAAAGAAATGGCACATATATCGGCTCAAAATCTCACATAGGTTCATATGAATCAAAACTTAGCTGAATATGTTCAAATTCTGTACCAAAGTTACGAACCATATCCACTACATACCATATATTTTCAACTCATTGCAATTAACCAAAGAAAAATCAACATAAGATCATCTCGATTTTGTTATCATTTCAAAATCATAAATTCAGAGATTATAGTCTATCATCGACATTAAGGGCTCCTAAGACTCAAAAACATAAATAAAGAGCAAGAAATTTTTTTTTTTTTTTTTTTAAATGACTCGAAAAATTTAAAATTTAAACACTAAAACTAAAAACGAAAAATAAACAAATTTAAAGACTCAACTATCATGTAAATCCCTCCCCCACACTTAAATCCTACATTGTCCTCAATGTATAACAAGATATAGCATGCAACATAGAATCGAAGCATAGAGAATGAAATTCACAAAAACACTAAACATCGGTGTAAATTAAGTAAGAAATTCTCCCCCTTGTAGACCTCCCAAACTTTGCTCATCGCGGAACTTGCTGGATGTAGGCACCGGCCCCCAAGGTTCTAAGGCCTTGGTCTTCTCATCAAAGATCATACCAACATGCTTGAAGATAAAACAAAGTACTGGACTGTTCACAAAGAATGTCTCTGATCAGTTCGGCTCTGTTCCAGAAGTTTCTGCTCTGACCTCGCTCCATTAAAACTCGAATTCCCGGCTCATCCGAACTCCAAATCCAGTTCTGTAAAAAGATTCAGAAACTAGACTCGTAGATCTTTCCATCCATATATAATACATGGCGTAATTCCAAAGGAGCTGAGATCCGTGCACGTTCCAAGTCACTGGACTGCACATCTCAAACCAGACTAATCAAAAATTTCAAACGTAATAAAACCAAATTATTAAAAACTGAAAATCTTACTAGAAAATAACCAAAAGGGTGTTGCAAAAAGGTGCAACTCAACTACAAAAGCAAAAGATAGAAATGAACGAAAACCTAAGCCTTTGGCTACCAAACCGAAATGAAAGGGTTGCCTCCCTTTAGAGCGCTTCTTTTTACGTCCATTGGCTAGACGGTTTATTATGTCTCCCCTAATCCTCATTAGCGAATGCGGTCTCCATGTCCAGGTTGTCCTCCCAACCTTCGGCAAGCTCAGCATCATCATAAGGGTAGTATGGTGAGGCAGGTGGAGAGTAGGAGCGGTGAGAGTTTCCCTCGTCATCATCCGTGACAGTACTATGGTTGTCACCGGACTCTTGGTCACTCTCCTCTATGTACTCATTCGGATCTTCCTCATCCTCATTGTCACCATACATGTCTTCATCAGCTCCGACATTGGGCATTCCTTCATCACCGCCATCATCATGGCTATCGTCATCATCTTCATTGTCGTCCTCAATGGGGTCCTCTTCATCATCCTCATCCTCTTCTTCCTCTTCGACCACAAACCTTGGGAAGTGAAGGACGCTATCCAACTCATCATAGAGGAAGTGGACATCATCCTTTATCTCCTTAATTACCTTGGCTTGATCATCTTGCTTTGCAAGTATCTTCTCCATACAGTCAAGTAGCTTTTGCATTGTTTCGGCCTTCTTCTTCTTTTGTATGGTCTTGGTGGCAGCCAAGCATTGATTGGACGGTTTGGGCAGCATGGAAGGTTGAGGTAAAGTTGATGGATGTGGCATAGGGGTTTGAGAAGTCAGCTCAGCAATTGAAGCTCCACTATTCGGTCCGCAACACACACACTTGGCGAGCTCGGCCGTAAGAGAGTCTACCCTAAATAGGGTGTCCTTGACTTTGGCCGAGACTTGATCTTTAGATGGTTGGTGGTGCAGTTCCTCGTAGTATTGGCGTGGTGCTACCTCCCTTCGCTCTTGGTTAAGCAAATGTTGAACATATTTGCGCGCGGGAGTGTTAGCGGGCCGCCGGTCATTTGAAAAATCAGCTACTAACTTCATTCCATTTGGTGCATCCGCAATTGACGGTATAAGCCGGAACTCAGCAACGAAACTCCTCTTCAACTCGTCCCACGTTGTGGTGCTATGGTCAAGGTCCTCAAACCATTGGAGTGCTCGCCCTCGCAAGCTCATGTGCAGCAAGATGATGCACACGGCATCCTTGTTTTCATTAGTCCCTCTTACTCCAACGCCTTCGATTGTTGAGGTGGTCTCGATCACAAAAATGTGCGTCCCCGGTTGCTGCGTTGTGTCTCCATTGAACTCCGGTATCTTGTCAAGTATTTTTCCGTCCAAGTAGACAAGCATCTCGAGTGCATTAGCTATGGTAATTGGGGTAGACATCTGAAAACTTAAATGCAAGTTAGTAACGGTTAAGAGTTAAGAAACACAAGAATTAAAATGAAAACCAAAGACTCTACACGTCTGCAAAATCTTAAGCATAAACTCATTTTAACGATAAGTAACGACATGTTAGTTTAAAGACAAGGTTAGGGACCGAAATTTTATAGATTTTCAAATCCGAATTCTTGCAATGCAACAAAGTGGCGTGCGGCCTAAGTATAGAGATTGAGACATGCGCAACTCCGTGGTTTCAAGAGTTTTACTCGGCCAGGTAGACGTAGTAGGCTGGTAGGACTCGTAATTTGACTGTAGGGACAAAACCCTTGCAGTCATGAGATCCAATTTATGTTCCCAGGTACTTTAACTCAACCTAGACACCGAATAATTCCCCTTACTCAGCTGAGAGTCATTCATGTGTTCAATCAATCGACAAATGTTAATAAGGATCTAAGAGAACCCTATTAACACTTGCGACTTTACCTATCCACAATGTGCATTCCAATAACCCAAATCTGAAAATAAATAAAACAAACGAGTTAGTTAGATAAACAACAAGAAAATTAAATTGACCCAAATGCGAGAACTTATCACAAGTCTCCGGCAACGGCGCCAAAATTGACGCGAGCCTCCGGGGCGCATATATACGAGATACACGAGCAACAGGGGCCCGACGCAATTAAACCCTCTTTTGTGTAGATGTAGCATAAAGTAAATGGGGTATCGTTCAGTCCGGAGACTCGTGGAGGGGTCTCTGCATCTAGAGTCGCTTAAAAGAGATGTTAGTAAACAAAACAGAAATAAATATTAACAAATATACACTTGGCACAAATCATTTAACGGGGGTTTTGATTTGGGGTTTCTAACATCCTAAAACAATAAATAAACACACGCACACACACTATATACACGTGACCGACTTCAACCAATCCATCCAAATAAATCATTCCAGAATAATGAACATGCAATTAATTACTTCAAATGCGTAACGGAAATATTATCATGCTTTGCGAAACTAAGTCCTAAGATACACCCGTCGAGGTCATGCACTTAATCGGTTTTCCTTAATAGTTACTAGGTCAGAACGTCTAGGCCTAGAGCATCTCATAAATTAAACACATAATGCCACGAGCAACTTACATGCAAAATCTACAAGTCATTAAGATGAAAACGGACTTAAACAAATTACTAAGTTTACAAACGTTGCCTAACTTTTCACATGCAAAGCACTTATCTCGGCCACTACGACATGGCCTTCACCACAACGGAATACTTCTAAACACGAAATAAACCTCTAGCACTACCAACCTGCAGAGTTAGTAATCACTTACGCACTAGATAAAGCTTTTAACACAAACCATAATATTAGAACCGAAAACACAAGATCATAAATAATTAAACTACACATTCAAATATTCTGGAAATTCAAACCCTCATGACTCAAACATCATTCGAATTTATAAAGAAAACATAGGAGTTCATGCACGAATTCGAAACCAAAGAAAACAAAACAAAAACAACAAAGAACCATTACAATTGGAATCGGCAAAGAGAGGCCAACTAGTTGTCGATTGCAAGGCTTTGGACTCGGCTGCTACTCTCCTCCTTGGCTCGGCCTTGGGGCAGAGGTCTTGACTCCTTAGGGCTCCTAAAGTGGTGCGACGGCAAGAGAAAGAGAGAGAGAACTTTTCAGAATTTTTCTGGATTGTGAAGTGGTCAATTCCTCTCTTCTAGTCCCTCCTATTTATATTGAATTGGTGAAACCCCTAGCATTGCCGCAACCCTTGGATCTCTCTTGATCTTGTGGCTGAAAACAAATCCTAATTACACAAGAAAAAGCCACCAAAATCGGTGGGATTCACTTCTAGGTATAATAGGATTCTCCTTCCTTAATTTCTGATTTTTATCTTCTTGATTCTTCCACAATCTTCCATTAATTTCTGAGTTTGACTTGGACTTAATTTCCCTTGAATTATGGACTCCAAAATCGGCCAAGAAGTCCATGGATTGGGCTTTTCTTTGTGCGGCAACAAGCTCTCCTAGTTGGATTAGGATTTGACTTTTTCTTCTTCGATTCCTTGTAGAAACAGGATTTCCTATTCGAAAGAGGTTTCCATGTCGACACAAGATCTCCATGATGAAATGGGAATCCTAGTTGAAGTAGGATTCCTCGAGCAAATAGAATTCTTCGTAATTTCTGCGACTTAAGCTCCTTTTCTTTGTTTGTGCGCAAATGACTCCTATAAGATAAAACATGTTAAAAATGGCATTATTAAGGAAATAACATAGCTAAATAGGGTAGGAAAATATACTAAGAACATGGCATTTTATGCCTCTATCAACATCTTGAACCAAGAAATCCAGAATTTGTGTTGGAGGAAGAGGGAGAAGAATTGCAAATAAGTGATGACAATACACAGAGTACAATTACTATACTCGTAGCAGCCCCATCAACTGAAGAGAGACCCCAAGCCATGCACATTGATGACTTTGATCCTAATAGAACCCAAACCATGCATGACATGCACGTAGGTGATCCTAGTTCTAATGAACCCCATGCCATGCAACCCATACACGTTGGTGAGTTTGTTCCTAATCAAGCCCAAGCTTTGCATGGTAATTCTCATGCTACGTCAGCCACACCACTTGTTCAAGATCTTCCTCCACCACCACAGTCGCATGTTATTCGAAAATCACAAAGGGTCAGGAAGCCAGCCAACAATACTCATGATTATTATGTCTACATGCAAGAGATTGATTTTGATATCGGAGAAGAGAGTGACCCAACTACATTCAAAGAAGCAATTTGTAGTGCCAATTCGACTAAGTGGAAAATGCTATGGAAGCAGAGTTAAAGTCGATGAGAAATAATGAAGTGTGGGAGTTAGTAGAGTTACCTGAAGGAAAAAGAGCTATCGGATCAAAGTGGGTTTATAAGACCAAGAAAAATTCTGATGGCTCTATTGAACGACAAAAGGCAAGACTTGTAGCGAAATGATTTACTTAAAGAGAAGGTATTGATTACAATGATACTTTTTCACCAGTGTTGACAAAAGATGCTTTTAGGTTTATTATGGCTTTGGTTGCTCATTATGATTTAGAATTACACCAAATGGACGTGAAGACGGTTTTTCTTAATGGGGATTTACAAGAAGACATCTAGCTATATGAAGCAGCCGGAAGGGTATGAAATTAAAGGTGCTGATCGAGAATGGTATGTAGACTTAAGAAATTAATTTATGGGTTAAAGTAGGCTTCTAGGCAATGGTATTTAAAATTTGATTCGGTTGTGGTGAAAGATGGTTTTGTGGAGAATGAAGTGGATGAGTGCATATATCTGAAGGTTAGTGGGAGGAATTTCATCTTCTTAGTTCTCTACGTATATGATATACTTCTGGCGAGTAACAACTTGGATTTGATTCTTGAGACAAAGAAGTTTCTAGAAAGTAATTTTGAGATGAAGAATTTGGGTGAAGCTTCTTTTGTTTTGGGCGTAGAAATTAAAAGAGACAGAGCACGTAAGCTTTTAGGACTCTCACAGTCAAGTTACATTGATAGAGTCTTCAAGAGGTTCAATATGGAAGGTTGTTCAAGCATTGATGTTCCCATGGGGAAAGGAGATAGATTTAATAAGGGACAATGTCCACATAATAACTTGGAGAAAGAATCCATGGAGGGAAAGCCATATGCATCATTGATGGGCAGTGTCATGTATGCACAAGTTTGCACGCGTTCGGACTTGGCTTTTGCAGTTGGGATGCTCTGCAGATATCGGTCCAATCCTGGAATCCTTCATTGGAACGCAAGTAAGCGACTTTTGCGATACTCGAAGAAAACTAGAGATTACATGCTTACTTATAAAAGGGTAGACAATCTAGAACTTGTCGGGTATTCGGATTCAGATTTGGGAGGTGACAAAGATGAAGGAAAATCTACATTAGGATTTATTTTCATGTTAGCTGGAGGTGCTATTTCTTGGAAATCGATCAAGCAAAAGGCCATTTGCACTTCTACCATGCAAGCTGAATTCACAGCTTTACATGATGCTACAGTTCACGGTATATGGCTAAAGAACTTTATTTCTCAGACTCGTCTAGTGGACTCCATAGAACGCGCCATTATAATTTATTGTGATAATACCTCAGCTGTGTTCTTTGCCAAGAACAACAAACATTCTTCTAGTTCTAAGCAGATACCCTTGAAGCAGCTTTTTGTTAGACAGAAGACCAAGAATGAAGAGATAGTTGTGCCTTATATAGAGACTGCAAACATGCTTGCTGACCCTCTTACGAAAGCTCTAGCAAATAAGGATTTTATTAGGCATACCTTTAACATGGGAGTAGTTGCTAGTTTTGATCTAATTGAATAGTGGGAGCTTGTAATCAAGCTCCATAAAGACTCGGCCATGGTAAGATAATGGCATTGCTATTATTTTATGTTTGTGAACTTTATGACATGCCATTAAGATTGATTTGGATGTATTAAATCCATACGTGATGTTTCTGTTCACTTATAGATTATATATTATTGCTGCAGCTTATGATTTAATTGATAGATATTGAAAGATTAACTTTGCTTGAAGGTTTTAATTGCAAAGAGAATTGTATGTTCATTCGTGGCATACATGCTTCTTGGAAGCATCAGGAGATTTGAGGATGCTCAAATCATAAAGTGGACCACCATATGAAACAATAAGGTATCACATTAGAGAAAGTTTCATATAATATTTTATTTAAGTATTATCTTATGATCATGTGAATTTTGTGCTTGTAATGTGGCTATGAGACTCTTACATTAACAGATTATGTAAGTTGTGGTACAGTTCTTTACTTGTCAAATATTTGACCGATCATGAGTTGGGTTGTTATAATATATGTATTCTCGTGCGCGCTAAGGAATTATTTGATTCAGTTGAAAATTGGTATTGTTGTTATAATACATGAAAGTCCAAGTGGGAGAATGTAAGATATTGGACATATCATGTAATATAATCTTAAGGAAACCAATTAGTCAATGATCAAATAGTTGAGAATATAATAATGATTATCCGGTAAATATATTATCTATGTGAAATAATATATTGATAGGAAACCTGACAAATAAAGGATTAATGTAATCCTAAAGATATACTGTCAAGATTATTAGGTCATAAAGATGTGTCTTATTGTATCCTTGATAGGTTAGGACTTTAAGACATCCGATCTTATGAATACAGGGTCCCTAGGCTCACACAGTCAATACGCTAAACATTCTACCCCATTAAGATATAGCATAAGGAGACTGGAGAGACTAGAAGATCTTGTATTCCATCGATGACGTCAACCGATCAAAGCAATGGCATCCGGACAAGGTTAGTATATTATTTAGTTGATCAAAACTTAAGGAATATGTGTTTCTATGTATGCATATGAATACGGACCAATAAAGATTATAGTATGGTATCAGACTTTGATAGGCTAAAAAAAGATTCTATAGAATATTTTTGTTTTTTAAACCAAACTTGGCTAAGGATTTAGCCTACCATGAGAGATGCTCTTATGCCTAACCTTCGTGACAACCCAACCCAGCTAGGGAATCTCGATCCGATCTTTCTAGAGACTGACGGTATGCTTTTAATCATTGTTTTAGGGTTCGTGAGTGAAATTATCTAAATTGTTTTGAGGAGATTTTTTGAAGGATTTAGGGTTTAGTGTTCACATGATTTAGGCATGAATTTTTGGAGTCGTTTGGCTAATTGATTCCCAGACACTGCAACTTGTTCGTTCATTCTGTCATCTTGAAACGTGTATCAGATCTATGCTTTTTAATTTTATTAGTTTGCATTGTTTTTTATTTTTGGCTGGTTTTTTTTTTTGTTTGGTTGTCTAATAATTAAACTGCAAACAGGTCGGAAGGCTTCAGAACTGACAGAGGATTCGGTTTCAATATTTGAAGCTGCTAAACTGCAAGTGGCAAAACTGCATTGTCCGATTTGTGGTATTCACAATGATGGTCAGTGTGGCCACTTTTACGAGGACAACTTTGGAATTCCTTCCCTGAAGAGCGGTACGAGATATGTTGCATTGCAGTCTTCCATCCACCCACAGGAATCGCATGGTACAGCTACTAAGCATCCTGGACAAGATTTAGAGGATAATTATGTGGCTGATGAGTTGCATGAGTGTGGCAACTTTGAACATGACTGCCCAGTATTTCAAGCTGCTAAGTCGAGACTGATGACAGCAAGAGTGTATTGTCCGTTTTGTCATCTTCAATGATGGCCAGTGCAGCCACTTTGACCATGGGTGTCTAGGACGTCCTTCCCTCAAGGTCTGTAGGAGGTGTTATAAGTATGGTGAGCACTGGGCTGATGACTGTCCAAATGTTGTGGGAAAGGGCCCTTTACCTCCCCTCATGTACTGTAGGACATGTTCTCGTGAGCACCGGACTTCTCAGTGTCCAAATGCTGTGTTGCAGTCTGACGATAGCAAGCGTCCTGGACCTGAATCAGATTCTGTGGGTAAAACTTCTAAGCTTCCTCAAATGGGAACTGATGTGTGGATAGTGAGCAGCTTGCACTAGAACTGAGTGCGCAGCAACCTGCAAGAGTACATTTTGATATTTTGTTCCTTGCTGGAGAGAGCAGGATTTGACATGAGACTACAAAGTTTTATGATGTCTTCAATTCTTGTTTCAATTATGCTTGAACTCTTTATGCTTCTTTTGCTCACTCTATTAATTTGCAGTGGCGTTGTCATTATCAATGATATTGAACACTTCAATTTTTTTTTTTTTTTTGAAATTGAACGCTTGATTTGTTTCTGGGTTTCAATTTTTTAAAAACATATCAAGGCAAGCCTGGTTAAGTGACCAGAAGAATACATGGTGTAGCTTTATAACAGAAATGTAAGTTAACCCATTTCGGTACTTTGGTAGGAGTTTTGTGCATTGCAGGCGGACTTGATTATATAGAGATCATTGATGATCAAGCCGACCTGGTCTTCCTTTTGAACTTAAATTACTTGATCTTAGATGTCGTTATGCATCAATTGCAGGTACATGCATAGATGTACACATAGTTGCTAGAGGTCAAGGTTCAAGGGCTGCATGGGAGTAAATTACCAGTAACAATTTTGCCTCATGTGCAATAATGAACTCATCAATTCGTTGTTGCAGTACCTTCAATCCAGGTCTATTTTGCTGGTATTTCATAATCCATTCCGTGGATTAAAAATTCAGTAAACAAGTATAAATAGAACATTCTTGATGCTTCAAGTTTAACAATGTGGAATGAAAACTGATTCCAGACATTTCACATCAGTAAAGAAAAAAACTTTTGTTGGTATTAACATATACGCATCCGACAACCCAACAAGTATTTTGGAATCAGCATATCATACTTTTCATTCCTTTTAGGCTGCACTCATCCTCGGAGGAGATAAAGGTAAACCAATGACTTGTTAGAATTTAACGAGTTCATATCCCTCCTCTTCTTTTTTCTGAGATTTCTTGGATATGCCTGCCCATATCAACCATTTTTATTATAGCGAAAGTAAAAGAATGGTGAATCTAGAGACGGAATGTTTCGATTCATTGATCGTA
The DNA here is from genome assembly GCA_034370585.1 of Fragaria x ananassa. Taxonomy (NCBI): domain Eukaryota; kingdom Viridiplantae; phylum Streptophyta; class Magnoliopsida; order Rosales; family Rosaceae; genus Fragaria; species Fragaria x ananassa. Next base: position 7,393,569 of record CP139750.1, on the reverse strand, counting down.
CTTGTTAATTCTCTTAAGTTATCCAATGAATTACGATCTTTTCTACTACCTTTCTTTGACGGGACCTTCTATTCATACCTCGAAAATTGGCACTTCATCCTCCTTACTTAATGGACCTCTAATTCATTTTTACGAACAACTAAAATGTTGTTTACACCTCTATTTTCTTTTGAAATTCCACTGCTTAAAAAGGATTCTTAATAAGCTCGATTGGATGCTCATAGATTCCATGAGAAGCAAACTGTGCTGCTGATGCTTGCCAAATCAAAGTCGTACAATGAAATTTGGGTGAATGGAACCCCAACCTCTTTATATTTTGTTTTCTCTAGTGATGGTGGTCTTCCATATCCAACTAAATTGGAAGAGATTTAGTTCATTACCGGTTGCTGCTATCTTGGATTCAAGACGATAGAAATGCTTCGAGTAAAAGAAGTACAAATGATAGCAACGTTATAACACAGCAACAACCTGTACAATAATCGTGTACTCGTCGTAGTTGCTATTTCAGTATTTTGTAATGATCGTTCTTCTTTTTTTTTGTGTAATATTGGGATCCTTGTTACAGCTTCCGAAAAAAGCTAAAAGATGGAATAATTAGAATATATGGGTACTTGAAACCATGGGATTGGGTAAATAAGCAAGGTAACACTGAACAGTTGCCAGGGGCCAGATTCAGAACAGACATTAAAAGGGTCTAGAAATGAAATGCGGAAAGATTTGCAATTAACATAACACAGAAACTGACACAAAATATAAAAAAAAAACACATTTTCACGTCAAGAATCTTAATAATTCAAGTTTTCAGAAATTATCAAATTGCTTCTAGACTTTCAGTCTCGTCACAGAGGAGAATCATGATCAAATTCCAAATTTACTTGAAAGTACATATCAAGCAACCTATAGCACAATCATGACTCATTTCCATGGGGATATGCTTTCAGAAAGCTAGCACTGCCTCTCACCATAGTTATTTACATTTCTAGCCCGCCATTATTTTCACCTCACATTTTCCCTCCTACGCACATATCGAGTTCTGTCATTGTATCGGGGTCTGTCCTGAGCTCTTGAGGGCTGTGGCTCCACCCTCCTCTGCCTTTCAGGAGATCTTTGAACAATTTCTCCATTGACAAACAACTCCGCTGCATTGAGAAAGTTACAGCTTTTGAGTTCCACAACAATTTACATAACCTTGAAACTAATGACATTTATCAACTCAAATCATTAAACTCCACCCATAGAAGCAACCGAATAGGAATGGCCATAATGTAGATGAACTGACAAGACAAGAATAACATCGAGTCAAATTTCCAAAAACTTTCTGCAAGTTGTTTTTGTAAATGAAAAAGGTGAACTGCATTCTCTTGCAAAAAGATGCATCTATCTGAGATTTTTAGGCAAATGCAACTGCCAATTTCCGACACTATGCAATATACAACATATCTTAATAAAGAAATTAAAGCAACCAATGGAAAGTTGGTTTAAAAAAAAACAAACCACAATTAAACTCAAATGTGCAATTACCACACTTTTATGTTTTAACAAAACATTTAATCTCCACAAATCTGCATCTCCATGTAATATGAAACACATGGCAGTCAACAGAGACCTGTGGCGTATGATACTTGTAGAGGCCTATTTAACTTCTCCAAGATCGACTAGGGATTACAGCAATTAAGAACACAGTACTCTGACATCCTGGTAAATGCATTCTTATCATAAAACATATCATATTTCTATGATTCAATTAGATTATATTATTTGACAAAATGTTTCATCTCCACTGATCTGCATCTCCACAAATTATAAGAAGCACAGAACAGTCTAGAGAGACATTTGATGTAAGTCCATTAGCATTAGAAGCTAAATAATGCCTGTAAGGCCCGTTCAACTTCTCCAAGATGGACTACAAATCTTAAAACTAAATTTGAACCAACCTGATAGTACATTATATTTGGTGCACCATCAGGAAATCAAAATATGCACATGCAAGTTAAATTTCTCAACCAACAGATAGATGAATAACTTGCGACAGAATATTTCAGATAATGAACAAAATCTCAACAACACACCAAATTTCTTCATGCAATTTGCTATCATATTAAGGTCAATCATTTATAGTCAAGAACTTACCCCCATAGTCTTGATTCTCAGCATCAACATATGAATCCGGAAGCACAAAAAGAACTCCGGGCAAACCTGATAACAAATTAAAGTCAGTAACACATATGCAGCACTCAAAAAGCCACACCAGATGCAGGAACTTAAGACGTTCCGACAACTTAACACCACAAACCTTCAAGCTTGTTGGCGGTCTCCTCATCAATGTTCACTCCGAAACCAAAATACCTCTCACATGACACATTGTAGATCTTCTTCTTCGCTTCTTCCTCACTGTCACACCATAACATCAACAATAAGTTCTCACACAATAAAAACCCTAAAATACGAATCGACTCAAAAGATCACACATTTAATCTCCGAATCACTATATCTAACAATCTCTATATCTATATCTACATATCCAATTGCCATTCATTTCATAAAATCAGAGACCTGCCGAGGACTTTAGCGGCGGTCTGAATGTAACAGTTGATCATCTCCTGCTTGGTTGCGCCTTCGCCGCCAGGTTTATCCATGACGATGAGGAAGTGCTCGTAGTCGCAGCCGGGGAAGAGCGGAGCCATCTCCGTCGGGGGACGCTCGCTGAAGTTCGAGCCGGAGTTAAGGGGGGAGTACGACCCGCCGGAGCGGTTGACGCGGCAGCGAATAGCGGTGAAACGCGTGGCGGCGGCGGGGAAGGGACTGACGGCGTGGGAGAGAGGCGCGAGAGATCGACGGCCGAGGATGAGAGAGGGGACGGATGGGGGACGGGTGATTCTGGAGGTGGAGGAGAGGAGGCGCTTGGGGATGAGGGAGGAGATTGCGGCGGTGCGAGCGGTGGTGGTGGCGGCGGCCATGGCTATGGTTCGGACTAGGGTTTGAACCATTTTGGAGAGTGAGAAATGAGCGAGGGTTTTTAGAGTGTGGGGGATAAGGGTGTGTATTTATATAGAGGAGTTTTTGGGTTGGGCCTGTCCGGGAGTGTTTAGTGACTAGTGACACTCCTGCTGTCACTGCACTGCCGCTCCCTACCCAATCCGATGAGGGCCTCGGCCACCGGGAGTCCAGCCTCTGCTCTTCCCCGGCAACAGAAACGAAAATGCAGAATGTAGTTACCTCTGGAGGAAGATGACCTCCAGAGAATAGAAGTGCAGGAGTAAATATATACAAGTGCAACTATCATTTGCAAAGCAAGCAGATAACTTGTATCACAGTGAAAATGGAAAAAAGAAAAAGAATCTGATGAATACATTAGAAACTTCCAGACAAAAATGTATGTTGGAAAGTTGAAGAGAGACTGTTTATTATCTTCAAGCTCCAGCCACATTACATAATCCACTCTATCGAACTACTCAACTCATACCCTATAAATTATGGTATGCCCAAAACAACAGAAATAGAGATTTGACTCAATATGCTGTTTTGAACCAACTACAATCCAAGTATCCATTCTCTCAAAACTGCTGACATATACGTGCTCGTTCCAGACCATGAAAGCTGAGGGGATGCCACACTTCTTGACAAAAGTCCAGTACATTCTTAAGTCTCACCTACATGAACACATGTAAGCAAACCGATCAGTATAAAACATACTAAGCACATTCAGTCACCAATCTGATTGTAAGTCAATGGTGATTCTGTTCTAATTACCATTTGATGATCAGCACAATCACATCAGACGCTTGGAAGGGAGGGCCAGATACAGCAGCTACTCTCTGAGCATGCTGCGCTTCACCCTTGTAAAGTTCCTTCAATTCCTTTTTAGCACACCGTGCTTCACGTCTTTCCTCCTTGACAGCCGCCTGCACAGATATATTCAATTTATCATCAAAGGACCAACCGCATTTTACCAACACAACTATAAAAAAAAAGGCGGTATGATTCCTGAAATTATCAAATGCCAAGAACAGTAGTTAAGAGATACTTGAATGCAAGTTATATGCTCCCAGTTTACTCTTAAAATGACAGTTTCTGGATTTTCATTATCATAAGCTGGCACATTAATCTTTCAATGGTAAGGCAAGATGAATGGAATGTCATGTCCATGATGAGCTAAAACAAATAGCAGAACCATACCTTCCGCTCTTTCTTCTCCTCCTTTGACTCCTAACCATGTTGCTTCCTTTTCTGTTGCTCAGTTTTCAAGCTACCTGTATCTTCCACCTTCTCTGTAGCAGCAGCAGGTTTTCTATTACCAGGCAAGAAGTCCACAGGCAGCCTCTGTTTACCTCCAAGCTTTATCAAAGTATTTGAGGCATCCAAGCCTTCAAAAACGGTTTCTGAAAGTTGCTTCTTCTTTCTATTTAGTTCTGGAGCTCCAATTTTTGCAGGATGGTTCTCGAGAGTTGAATATGCGGTAACAACAGTCTCACAGTCCCATTTTTCTGATTCATCACTAGATTCCTCTACAATTACCACTTCATCCTCTGGATCTTCATTCTCATATATCTTCCCAAGCTGCTTTGTTTTTTGTATCTCCTCACCATCTCCCGGCACCTCATATTCATTAAGTTCAAAGTCATCCTTCACGCAGTCATTAAGTTTGACTTGGTGATTGTGCGGAGGCGGACGATCGTTGGCGAGGCAGAGCCGACGACGTAGAGATGGACCAGAGAGGCAGAGGCGACTTGGAAGCTGGAATTACCCAAGTCTGAGAGGCGATCGACTTGGAATTTCAGGGCAAGACAGTTCTGATTTTGTGGTTGAGGTCGACTGAGAGATGACTCTGGTCTGGATTCTACTCACAGCGATATCAGAAGTGAAATGATTCTTCTTACAGCAACTAGTCCCAAGTTTGAGGGGTTTAGTAGCTAGCTTTCGTACACGCGCCGCGGGGATTTTGTCCATCTCATGTTTTACGAGTTAAGTGATATTTAGATGTAAAACTATTAAATAATTAGGTGGTGCTCTTTTTTATTTTATAAAAACTAATCATTAATTAAATTCAAGTGACAAGTTTGTAAGTAAAATTAAAATGTGTGGATAAAAAAATAAATGAGGTGCGTTAATAACAAAAAATAATGTGTTAATAGCAATACCCTAACTAATAATAAACATGATAATAGAGAATGCCATTTATTGAAGATGTATCACAGGAAAACAGCAAGGCATTGGATCTCCAAAAAGCAACAAGAAATGCAAATGAAGAATGGTGCTCAAAGGTTCATCAATGGACTAGTAACAAAAAGTACAGATACACAGCCAACTGAATTGGATGAGTCTCTTAACTCTCTTCAAAGTTCAAAGGCAGTTAAGTGTGCTCGTAGTGCAGGTAGCAAGGGATGTGAAGAGATCCCGGGAATGTACGTAAGGTGGTGGAGACAATCGAAGGACTGAGTTGTCTCAGGGGAATTGAGGATGTCTGGTGAGAAACAAAGAAAGAAGGAAAACTAGAAGATGAAGCTTCTGAAGTTGGACCAAATGTGCTGCTGTGTGTCTGGCATCTGTCCTCTTCGATTGATATTTAACTCTCAGTTAGTAATTACTTTCGATTAACTCCTCGTGCATTTAACCTAATTGAGCTACTAGGTGTCCAGGTTGCCCTCTCATCATCTTCCTTTGATCTCTTAGAGACTCTGACTGTTAATGTGGTCGAAGCGGTGACGACTGATTCCCTTGATTAGTCTGAGCTTGGATCCTTGGCGTGTGAGGAGCTGCAAAGAGCCTCCCAAGCTTAGTTGATCCATGTCAAGCGTACTGCAATTGGGGTTGCACACGCCCTAGCTATGCAAGCCAAATTGGCTTCTTTTTCTATGCAGTTTACCTCCGGATGTGGTAGAGTTGATAATTTCAGATTGTAATGACCCTTTGGGTCAATGAATTACTTACATTTACATCAAAAAAGAAAACAAATATCTGCACCACTTCAAAATAATCGTCAATCCGTGAAGACATATGTATGAATACAACATATATAAGAGGTTTGTAATACACGAGCACCCCAAAATATGGAGAACTGAAGATCTTTATAACATCAATAGTTTACAAGTGACAGACCATGCGGAAAAAATCCTGAGAAGGACAAATATGGGGGAAAATACTTTCGAATACCCTGTAATTGGTAACTCTGACCTCATTCTGAAATAAATTAATGAGGTCGTCCCCTTGCAAAAAGCACGAGTCCTACAGATACTTTCGTGCAAGGGCACGAACTTTGGTATCAAAATGTGATGATGTTATTCGTGAACCAGGCAAGTAGGTCGGATTAAGAAGAGTCTGCAAATTCACAAACAACTCTGGTCAATAATCAGTGTCTCCATATAGTGGAAATTAAGGACACGGGTGCATAATCACTAATAATCAATTATTATTTTCGGTCGCCCTGCCCTTCTTGTTGGCAGCTTCTAATTTGGATTCTCACTATGCCTTTAGGTATTACCACACTCTTTGGAACAAGGAGTACATTTAGAGAAACCCCTTTGTCAAGGAAGGATATCATAGAAAATGCTTTTGGAAAGATTTGTGCTAGAACACATAATGGAGGATACCCTATATTTCCACATTTGTATTATAATATGGAGATAAAATTTTGCAGGTATATGTGCATAGCTTTCAGAGAAAAAAGAAAGAAAAACAAGGTATGCATAATAGAGAATGCAATACGAGGGATTACACATGAACCTATGTGTTACCTATTATGTGTATCAATAACTCTGCGAGTCTATCATAAAAAAAATATAAACTGTAACCTTTGTTTATCACTTATCATAGCTAAACACTAGCAGACTTTCACAAACAATATTATTTGCCAATGTAGAGTCCTCATCAAAAGAGACGTGGTCTGTTTAAGAAAGTTAGAATACCTTCACCCCAACCAACTTGTAACACAATTCAATCAAGGAACCGTACATCTATTAGATTCTTTTTGATAACTATCTGCTCAATTCAAAAATTGTTTGGTCATCTAATCTTTATAGAATGCTCATAGTATTGAACTGACTAAACAGTTCCTGGTTTAACTACATTTCTGGTAACAAGAACTCCTGATGGATGACATAATATATGGGTCCTGATCTATTCTGAGCTAACAAAAGGGATGGATGTGAACTGGAGGACCTGAAGTGTGATTTAGCAAGACACCACCAATTGGTATTTCCCTTCACATGACCACATGATGACTAGTAAACATGTAAATATTGACCTTGAAGTGGTCTTCACAGGAAGGTGTTCATCTATGCATTATGAATGAAAAAAATTGATTTAGGAATCCTAGCAAACAGCTTCTTAAGATGACATGATTTTATTAGTGTGTACTAATTTAATTATGGCAATCTGACATTTAAAGTTTTCTAATTACAGAATGGCATGGATGAACATAACCTGCCTATACTCATTTTATGCCATCCTAAGGCTACAGATAAGAAATTACACTAGACAATGAGTGGAAATTCATAAAGAACACGTCTATCATACTTTAAGAGCATATTATGGAACAGTAACATGGAACTACAGAAAGGGTGGTAAGGAATTACTTGCCTTTATATAAAGCTCATGAACCTCTTGGAAAAAGCTCTTAATCCCGTCATCGTTACGGGAGTCATGAAGCAGCATAAGTCGTGTATGTGTGTCTAGTCAAGGAAAATACCAAACTGGAATGTGTTCATGAAACAAAGTAGCACATATACAAACTGGAAACACCTATCCCTCTAGAGTCTAAAGTGTAACAGCAGCAATGAATTGGGGAACTGAGGACAACATTATCGATATCATCCTACACACTGACATTCTCGTAAATCACACGACAAAAGTGACAAAATATTTAACAACTTGGCAGAATCAGGAATACATAATTCTCAAGTAGTAGATTCGAAAAGATGAAGGATATGACCAGCAGTAACATATGCAGAAACCACCAAATCATTAAAGCGGTCCACTGCTTTCAAGTACCTGCAACCATTTCCAAGAACCAAAATGCTTACTAACAGGAGAAACAACTTAACAAGTTAAACATTCAAGAAAGCTTGAGGTGACTGACATGGCACTGGTAGTCCAAGCAAGGTCCTGCACAATATCCAGAGCTGCATGTAATATGAACTGGTGAAGCTGAGCAGTATCTTCTCTCTGCCAACCAGTCATCAACTCTCAGTACAGCATCTCACTTATAAAATAAAGAAACCAACTTTGACAATATTTTACAAGAAATGGAGGAACCCATTTCAGGTAATTGAAGAAATGAACAAACCCAGTTCAAGAATTGGCTACAAACTTATAAAGCATGGCATTGACATTGTGGATGAGTATGGGAAATCAAACACGAAATTTCAATTGAAACGATAAAGATTACCTTGGCCGTAGATCCCACTTCAGCTTCGTAGATGGGGATGTCGTTTCTGCTCACGATAATGAAACACGCCGTCGTCGCCATTTTCTTCTACTTTCTTCTTCTTCAGAGCTAGCTCTACCCCAATCTGACTCTATAAACTTTTAGATGGAGAAGCAAACGACGTCGGGTTAGTTGTGACACTACATCTTCTAATCTTTTTATTTTTAAAGAGCAGACAAACCACCGCAGATTATCGTTACTAGCAAAAAATTTACTAAAGTTCTTAAGTCCTAACTGGTTATCTTTTCTAGTGTTATTACACTGTAAATTTATTTGATTCACAGTGATAACAATTAATATAAATGGAAAAAAAAACAAGATCAGAATTCAAAACAAAGGAAAGCTTTACAGGAAAAGGAGGATGATTATACAGAAATATGAAGGATTATCATCGGCCTAAATTTTTTAGTTAAGTCTGTCTATTGAAGGCTCGTGAACAGAGGGGTAATGCTAGCCCTGCACATGAATAGAGTCGATTTATGGAAGGCTCGTGACTTGAAGGTGAAAACAAAGAACACAAGGTTGCTCCAACCCCAGCTGAAGTGTGCAACAAAATAAATGAGCTCCATATGACCCGATTGTGTCTGAGCCCAATCTTAGCAGTTTGGAGCTCTATATGACACCCGAATTTTAAAAGGATCTCGGCTGATATTGAATTTTAAAAGGCTATAGACAAACTTGAAGGTTAATTGAACGAAGGGGCTCCTTTACTCTCAGTTAAGCTATTCAAACATTGGATAAAAACAAAGTATTCAATCTAAGTTCAATAATTTACACACAGACTAACCTGAAGCCTTGTTTTAGCACATGCAAAAATAAATTTGTAAAAGAGGGTATGACAATTATTGTGTTAGCCAAGAACAAACTAAGATGCATTATTTGTGATTGTATTCTTGTGCAGGTAGCAGATGGAACTTTATATATACAAAAGCCAGTGTAGGACATGAGTGCAAGCTAGCATGCTTGTGAATACAGGCGGGTGTAAATGAAATTCTCGTAAAGCGCCACCGAATTTAAATTTTGAACTTCACTATCAGTAATAGCAGAGATTACTGATATCCAAGTACAATTTAAACTCACACACAAAAAGCCTTTGTTGAATTTCAAAGCTAGAAACACAAACAACAGAGCTGGGAGAATATCTTCACATATTCATTATTGACAACTTAGGCATATATAGCCTTCACAACTTAGGCTTAGCATGATTCAAATCACTAACTACGTGTTCCTAACAAATAGGAGTTATTAAACAGAAAGATAATTCTATCCCCACGATGAGTTCCTTGCAACACTAACACAAGCTATTAAGACAGATCCTAAACAACACTGCATTAGTACCTACTAGAATTTGTGCCCGCGCCTGGTGTAGGCACAGTTGATTAGGTTAGTGACGCTGGAGTGAGATATTGATGATGATGATATAGTGTAGATATAGAGATAGTTGATTCGAACAGTTTGGAATGTCTTGATGTTCCTTTAGTTTGTAAAGCGGTAAACATTTTTTTTCTTGCAGCCATTCTTTTGTTAGGTCCTGATTTTCTTTCAGTTTCCAAATCTGTGCACATTTACACAACAACTAATCAATCATGGATAACAAAGGAAGCCAACAATACAATCAGAATAAAAATGCTGAAGAAAACCTGGTTCTTTTATCACATGGTTCTTTTATACAAAAGGCCAGCTACTTAGGAAACCTGGATGTGATAAAAGAACCAAGATTAGAATCAGGAACCCATCTGCCCAAGTTCAATCATATAGTTCCTAACTCAAACCCAACCACAGCACCCTAAAAAACAAATCTCGGGAGTAGCTATTTAAAAGCAAGCGAAATTGGACATATCTAGATTGTCATAAATAAAGAAGACAATGCACCAACCAACACCTAAAGATTCAGAAAACCTAACAGAGAAAACCGATTTCTAAAGGATAGCCGTCCTCATTTACCAGATAAATTCGAATATCATCATGCCTATTCGTCCTAACCAAAGTAACATTCGGAGGAAACACGAATGAGTCTACACACTTAAAGACCTTAATGTACAGAAATGCAGCCTAAAACCATTTATGACCTAGCTGTGTAATGTGTATAAACCCAATCATATACCCAATCACAATCCAGAATTGACTATGAATGCTATCACAGTTCCTCCAAAAGCTATTTTCATTTTGACAAATGCTGTTTAGTTTACATATAGGCATGTGTGACCATTCGACCATACATCAAAGAATACTCATATGAAAATTCATAAGTTACAATTGAGGAAAAGGATTTTTTTTATTAACGCTCTTTATTTGTAATGTCCACACTCACAGTTATTAGTGCTCTTTATCATTACAGTTATTTGTAATGTCCACACTTACAATCACCCCATCTACTGAGTAAGAAAATCAAACGAACGAAACATAAACAACACAAACAAACCTAGATCTAAACAAACTGAAATTGCAATCACCCCATCTGCCGAGTAAGTAAATGAGGAAAGAGACAAACTATCCTCTGAACTATCACACAATTTGTAGCCTAAACAAATCTATGAAGCACCTGTTTTAGATTGACACAAATTGGACATACTTATCCAATGAACTATCACACAATTTGTAGCCTAACACAAATCTGTTAAGCACCTGTTTTAGATTGAGACAAATTGGACATACCTATCCTCTGAGGGAGAAAGAAACGGATGCAGCAGCCAAACATTAAAAGTCAATAGAACGAAACAGCAGAAAATGATAGGTTGGAAGCCGATTTCCACAAAAGAACCAGCCTCATCAATCGCATAAATTCAAAGACCGTAACGCCTATTCCTTCTTACCAAAACAACAGAGAGAGAGAGAGAGAGAAAGAGAGAGAACGAGAAAGAGAGAGAGAGAGATAGATAGAGAGAGAGAGAGAGAAAGAAAGAGAGAGAAAGAGATAGAGAGAGAGAGATAGAGAGAGAGAGATAGAGAGAGAGAGAGAGAGCTACATAAACCCTAAACCCTATACCCTGAACTAAAAGTACTTAGATTCATGTAAGTCATAAACAATCAAACCCTTTGTGCTCCAGAATCAATCATTATCTTTGATTGACAAAGGGAGGAGCAGCTCCGTTAAGTCATGCCATGTTACTTGGATGAGGGAACATCCACCCTTAATTTAAACTTTTCTCATCCTACAAATTAAACTCTTATATATATGATTTTCTTCATGCTTGCAATCTCTATAAGAAGAGTATCTTTCTTTCACTTGTGATTTACGCTCATGATTAATGACAGGTCAAATTTGTTATCCTACTTCAGCACAAATATTCAATATCAACATGAGGAAACTGAAACAGCCTGCTAAATCAAAGATTTGCTTATATATTGCAGAAGGATCTTATTCCCAAATTGCATTTGATTTCATCATCTGTTCGTGATTAAGGTGGATATAGAAGTATAGCATGGAACCACTGCCTCATAACAATAAAAAATCAAAATCAAATTTGCAGAAATAGCAAAGACGGTAAAGCAGGCGAAAAGCAGTTGGAAGCAACTGAAAGCAAATAACCAAATCACTGCAAACAACTAACTATTGAACAGAGAAGTAAACCAAAGAAAACAGAGAGATTATATTATTATAACAGCAGATCCTATAATACTGCCAAAAAGAGAGACTAATCGGCTATGTATATATCCAAAAGAAAGTACAGATAAACTAATCGTGATTAATTTAGCAACAGCAAATGGAAAATAATACATCATATTGATTCATAACAGATGTACCAAAAATAAGGACATGTTAGCAGACCGTATAGCCTGAGTGATCTGTTCAAATAAAATCCGAAGACAGCAAAATGATCTCTAAATTAGATACAAAACTGATATCTAAAATGCGTCTATTAGATCTCCTAAAAATGAAAAATAACCAAACTCGAACACCACAGCTCTTTCTTTGTTACAATTCTTGTACATATTCAATTGGCAAAAACAAAATTTTTACCGCACAACCAATCAGTCCATGATCACAATCATCTATCGGTTAACATTCACTATCATAATATCAAAGTAAAAGACTAAACATTCTGCAAGAAACTACAAAACCTTTACATAGATAACAATGAACAACTGCAAGACACTAAAATTGAAATCATCCCATTTTCACATACACAATAAGCGAATTTGAACATAAAGGAACAAAAAGTCACAGTTTCAGCTAGAAATATTTCTTGCTCTCAAATTGAGACTGGCAAATACTCGGTAGAATTATATGTTTTACCAATAGTGGAAGACTAAAAATAATTGCTTACTAAAGAGTGGATGAATATAACGATGCAAACCGCTCAACAGAGGAACAGTCTATAACTTAGGGAACTTCATCTGCGGTGTTGCTAAATAAGAAGGCAAACTATCCAATGGACAATCATACAATATGTAACCTAACATCAATCACAATAACCCCATAAACCCAAGAAGCCAAAAAAATCAAATATGTGGAGCAGCTGTTTTAAACTCACTGTACCACATAAAAACGAAGGGGTTCTGACTCCCACTCGGGTTCCATCAGCAGATTAAGTTAGGTTGAGACCTCCATCGATTTGAGTTTTCATACGGCTTTCAGGCACAGCAAGATTTGAGTGAGCTGCATCTGGTTAATCGCCTAAGTAGTATCTAACTCCGAAGGGGAAAGCCCTAATTGTTCCGATCTATAACCATTGGAAGCCTATGATCGAGCTACTTCTGCTCCTACATCTTCTTCAATTGGACATACCCATCCCCTCACAAACAAAGAAAATCGAAGACTCTTATGCATATTCTTTGTAACCAACGCGAGAGAGAGAGAGAGGCCACATACCGGTTCGACAACAGCTATCTGGGAGACGACTATGAGCAAGACGGCAGCTGTGTTCTGGTTTTGGTGCAAAGGTCTGAAGGGTGGTTGGTGCAAAGGCCTGAGGGGCGGTCGGTCGCGCCGGCGATTTAAAGCCTTCAAAGGCAGATAGCATAGATCAGAGAATTGCTAGGAAAAAAAACAGAGGAGAAGATGAATCATATACCGAAACGGCGTAGGAGATACAAAGAAAACCCAAGGAAAGTTGTTGAAGATCTGAGGCAAGGAAAATTGTCTTGTATGCTTTGGGTGAGGCTCAGTACCTGAACCGGACTCTGGTTATGGATTTGAGTATTTGTTTCTCATCGATTTACACTTCATCAAGTCAAGATGAGGAAGGGAAGGATTTCAGGTTTGACTTTGATTTCGAGCATTGAAGTGAGTCGGCAGCTGTTTTGGGCTGATTGGGATAAATGGCAGAAGAAAGATCTGCTGCCCAGTGCTACAGTAAATGAACAGTGTTTTCCCAACTCAGAACCCAGTTGCTGAGCCAAATCAATGAAAAAGATAATAGCTACACTCAGTTCAGACCAAGCAAACAAAAAACCCAAAAGCTCAATCAAATTAATAGAGATCTTCTACATTCTGTTAACCAAAAGCCTTTTGTCTGAAAATTTGGTCTGGTTTCTTTCATAATACATAAATCAAACCGTAAACACAATTTCAAAATTGAAAACGAAAAAGAAACTCACGTCTATCAGCGAGCAAGAAAATTGAATGAACAATAAATATAATCAATCCATCTGCGAATTGCCATCATTATAACCCAATTGAGTAAAAACATGAAAACTTAAGGATCAACTGACATACCCAATCGACCAAGCCCTTCGTCTCTGAATAGCTTTTGATCTCGGTCGGTCTCAGTCTCCTCTCTTCAGTGCAGAAGCCAGATGTCGTCTTTCTCTCCTGTGCATGCCATCGTCGTTTTTGTGTTTTTATCAATCTGGTTTTTAGTGTTTTTTTTTTTTTTAGGAATTTTGGATTGTAACGTTAATCTGACAGTTTTTTAAATTGATACGTTAATGTGATCAATGGCTCTCAGTCGAACCACCAAATCTTTTTTTTTCTTTCTTTTTTTAAGTTTGGATGTCGGTGTATTTTTCAGAATTTAATTAAAAATAAGGAATTTTTAACTTTTTAGGATTGTTTTTCCTGTTTGGATTCTTGTTCCGTGGAATTAGCAATTTTCACGAGAAAATAATCGTGGAATTTAGAAGCTTAAATTTCCGACTTGAATTCCTCACAAAATAAGTATCTTTCATTGACTGAAGTTAGTTTAAATACAAATTTTTGTCATTTTAAAACTCTACGTCATAAAATCCAAACAACGGAATTCTTAATTAATTTAAATTCATGGAATTGTAATTCCCATGATTTTGAAATTTCTACAGAAATTGAAATTACTTTATCCAAACACAACGTAAAAGATGATCGACTTTGATTAATGAAACAATAGAAAACAACAAAATTAACTCCAAGGAAACAAGAGAGTGGTGGAGGCTTTCACCAACTTTGGAAACAACCTCGTCCGGCGACGACAGCCTCAATCTAGGCTGGTCTCTTGGCCACACCGACACCCATGGCGTGCTACCGAACTGGATGGGCAACGGTTGTTCTAATGGTCTTCGGGTTTCAAAATCTATGGCTTGAAGTCTAGAGGTGGATTGGGTCTTCTTGTCCTTGTTTCGCCACTTCTATATGGCTGAGTAATCATTGAGATTGGTTTCAAGGGACGGCAGCGCGTAGATGTTTGGCTCAAGGTTGGGGTGGCAGCGCAATATCATCGTCGGGATGCAGTGGCGCTCTTGAGCTATTGGAACCCTTTCAATTTTGAATCGGTTTTTATGCTTTGGTGATTCAGGGTGTTTCTAGGTGGAGGACCTTTGGGCGAGCGAAGGCGTTGCTAGGCGGTGAGATCGGCATGTGATTTTTCTCAATACAAGGTGGTGGTTGTAGGGACACTTGGGCTAGGTCAACAATTGGGCCAAGAGTTCTGAGGTTTTGGGCCAATTTCGACTTTAATTTGTGGGTTTTTTGGCCCACTCCTAAGTTCATAGCTAGTCTATTTACAATAATTCATTTTTAGAAACCTAACAACACTTGTGTGTTGTGCGCCTAATTGCTATGATTTGTTTCATAATTTTTAATTAGGTTCACTTTTTCTTTTCTGTATTGAAATAAGTGAACGAGATTTGTAATGAATGGTACTAGCATGTCAGGGAAGACATGTATCTGCATTCTGACTTCTGATTAATGAAATTTGTCATACGACTTTCCATAAAAAAAAAATGAAACCATAGAAAACAAGAGAACAAAAAGGGGGAGACATAGAGCTTAAACCCCAATTAGAATTAACGTTTACTAACCACTACAAGAATATCGATTATTGATAGCATAATTTTATAGCGTTTTCTACGTAAGTTCTATCAATATGTATTTTATGAATTTTTTTAAAATAGAAAAATCCTTGAAACACTAAGCTCTCTTTTCAATACAAGTGAAAAAGAGAAGCGGTAAGCGAGAAATGAAAATTCGTTTTGCGCTTTGGAAAAGCCCAAAGCTAGCTCTCTCTCTCTCTCTCTTTCTCTCTCTTTCTCCACAACTGCAACATTTGATTTTTCTTTCGGATCAAAATAGAATTAGGTTCGTCATCTAATGTTCTAAGTATTAGGTTTTTGGTCAACTGAATCTTAGAATAGAAATAGAATCAGTATTGAAGAATATGTTTGTGTCTTTAAGACGAAAGTGTGTGAGGTTTTGATTTTGCTTCGTATGGCCCCTTAGTTGCTTTCCTTGATTTTGCTACTTGAAGGGTTTGGTTGTTACAAAATCTAGAATCATGCTTGAAGGTTTTGGTTGTTTTTATCTGGAAAATTGTATGTATTGTGCTATATATATATATATATATATATATATATATATACACACACCTTGAATGTTTTGATTGTTATCGATCTAGGCCATCTTAAATTGAGTACAGATTTTAGTGCAACTTGTTTGTGTGTTTGTATCTGACTCTATCTCTAGGTATTCGACATTAGTTCATGGATAATATGCATTAAATTCATACTCTTAATCTATATATATATATATATACATATATATATACTCAAATATATAATGCATGTGTTTATTATGTTTATGTGAGTTCACAAGATTCCTTTTTAGCCATCAGTCTCATTTATGTATAACGTTTCAATTAACATTCCATTGCATGAATTTAATAAGGTGTCATTCAGCAAACTACTGGTCTAATAGCTACTTCTGTTGGAGACGGGTTTCCCTTGAGCAAATTTTGGAGCAGAAAACTTTTACCAGAAAAGTTGTATACAAGGATTAAAATATCGGTATCGGTAGATATATCGGTCCGTTGAAAAAGGGAGATTTCGGATATATCGGGGATATATCGGGGAAACCCGGGAAAAAAATATCGGTATTTTGGGAAGAATTTTTTTTTCTGAAATATTTAATTTATTAGATTTATATATAAATATTACAAATATCAACTTCATCTACATCCAGAATGAGAATCTAGGTTATTGATAAGAGTCATAAGACACACGCTGATCCACAAAAGTACAATAATCAGACCAAGACATATGACTCATATAGTACAAATTGTAGTGTTGAATATGATAATCATATATGTCTTTGGAGCTGCCAACTGTTTCCCCTATAAGTGGATAGTAAGGATGATGAAAACTGGATGACTGATCACTAACTTTCGTGCATTGATTATAGCCATAAACATTATAGCCATATTGATTGTTGCCTTCTTGGGATTCATTTGAGGTTCCAGTACCACTACCTAAACTGATAGAATCAAAACTTAGCGCAACTGAAACAACATCTTGATCATCATTTGGACCTCTAGTCCTCCTCCCATACATGGTATCCTCTTGCGCTCCATACCTAATACTTCTATAGCCATGATCATGGGAGGCATGATCGTAATTTTCTTCAGATGAAAAATTGTTCAATCCACCAACTGTAGAAGATTGTCCATATACAAACCCGGTGCCAGTATTTCCATCACCTTTTCCGCTTCCACCATCTTCATCATCATCTGAACTATCTGGAGTTGCTATGCCGCCCCATGCATCATCACTGTCTAAATTATCTTCTGGGTTTCCAACAACTTCTTCAGATAATACTGATAGAGGCATAAAATGCCGTGTTTATAATGTGTTTCCTACCCTATTTAGCTACGTTATTACCTTAACTTTATCATTTTTGACTTGTTTTATTTATTAGAGGCTTAGTGAGCATTATTTACGAAAAGGATGTTAAAAGAGGAAATTTAATAGAAAACCTAGTTGTTTCGAGAATCCTACTTCAACTAGGAAACGTTGAGTCATAAAGTCAAATCCTATTCGGACCAGGAAACCTCTAAGTCGCATAAACCCAAACCTAAGTGGATTTGGGCCGATTGCATGATCCATTTAAACCCCAAAACCCTATGGATTCGGCTAGGCCTTCTTGGCCGATTTCTTGGAGTCCAATGGACTATCTTTGCCGATTTTTAGGGTGTTATTTTAAGGAGTTTTGCTTCATCAAAATCTCTATTTATTGAGGGGAATATTCTGATTTTATTTATCCTAATTCCTATTGGATTGAACATGTCATTATGTTTATTTGTAGGATTGCTATTGGATGAAAAACCCTACAACAATAAAATCGGCAGCTTTACAAGGAGAAGGAGATCTTTGCCGATTTTTCCTTGGTAATTAGACCATGCATTCGGTCATCATTCAAGCTACATACGAAGGAGTGGTGCGCAAGAATTCTAGAGATTTCCATGGAGATAATTTCCAGATTTTATGTGCAATTAATTGGAGCCATTGGATCAAGAATAAATCAAGGGTGGAGAGCAAAATTTGGTTCGGCCTAGACTCTATATAAGGGGTTGTTTCTCTACAGAAAAATCATCATTCATTCTCACAAAAACCCTAGAGAAATAGCTTCCTTTGCCGCAGCCCTCTCCCCTCCTTTGCCGAGTTCTCTCTCCTTGCCGAAGCCTTGGTGATCTTCACCCTTGCGTCGCAACCTTGGAGAAGAAGGAACCTTGAAGCCGCGCACCTCTTGCTCATCCTCAAGCTTCTTGAAGATCGTCAAAGTGTAAACTATGCCTCTATCTTTGTTTAGTTTTCTTTACAATTTTAAAGACATGGATTCGGTGTTCATCATTGGTGTTGGATGTTTGTTGCGATTGTTTTGTTATTAGTAAATTCTTTTCTTAGTTAAGCATGTTGATGTTTTGTTTATGATGTTTTAGTATTTTGTTCTTGTCGATTTATGCTTTAGGAAGGAAGCGTTTCTGTTTTAGTAGCTATATAGTTAGAATGCATGCTAACTACCGTCAGAAATTCATGCTAAGCCGCGTAGGTAAGTATGGATCGTAGGTGATGGAAGCCATGTCGTAGTGGCTGGAAACGTGGACTACAATGATTTAATGCGGTGACGTTCACGGCAGTGGTCGTGTTCAATCTCGTTCTTTATCTTAATGATTCATGTAGACGTTCTCATGAAATTCTTAGTTCTAGACGTTCTGTGCTAAGTACACTTAAGAAGAACAATAAGATGCGAAGACCTCGTAGGCTCGTGTCTTGAGATTGTTTCTAGATTATAATTTCGACAAGTTTCACTTTACTAAGATTGAAGCATGATATTAATGTGTGGTCGAGATCTGAGTTTCTCTCTTTGGCTATGTGTTGAATGGATTGATCAATTGTACATATTTAATATTTATTTTCTGTTTTGTAGGAATTTAGAACCAAACTCTCTAAACCCCCGTTTATCTTTGTATATATGTAAATAATTGTTTATAGTTCTAATCTTTTTATCACTAAATGCAAGAGCGCCCTATAAGTCCCCGGCCTTTCGACCCCTTACTTATCATATGCTATATACTACAAAAAGGGTTTTAAATTGCACGATTGCCCCGGTGTTTTCGGTGCACGTCAATTTTTGGCGCCGTTGCCGGGGACTTAATAATAAGTTTCTTGTTATTTAGTGCTTTGTTTATATTGTCTAATATTTATTTGTTTTATTTGTTTTCAGATTTGGACTTTAAGAATCAAAATCGGTGGGACTAAGGTCACAATTGTTAATAGGGTCTTTCCAAGTCCTTATTAACTCTTGTCGAATTGTCTAACACATAGTAGCTCTTGGCCGAATAAGTCTTTTGAAACCACGGAGTTATTTATGTCTAGATAATAAACCTAATTGGTTCATTTTCGGTTTGCTTCTTAAAATTCAGAATTGAGGATTTATAAGCCTTATAAATTGTCGATTAACATTTCTAACCCTTGTAACGTGTCAAAATACGAGCTCAAGTCTAAATATACTTATACTTATACTCAATTTATACTTGTTAATAATAATGTTGTTTCTTTAATTTTTATTTCAGTACTTATCTATTTGTTTGAAATGTTTAGGGTTATGAATGTCCAATGAAAGTTCCTTGCCACTCATAACCGCAGAGTTTATAGCCGATCTAGAAGCTCGCTTGAAGCGCATTCAAGGTGGAGGAGCAGCATCAACTTCCAATATCTTGGAATACCCCATTCAAACACCCCAAACATTCCGAGAGCTGAATTTTGATAGTGACGAGGAGGAGGCCATCGTAGTCAAGTCCGTTTGTTCCGAACATTCGGAGGAGGTTGCATCTCCGCACTCTATCTATCCACCCGAAGGATTTTTCGAACAAGAAGAAGTACAAGTGAATCAACAACCCGCAACCATGAGTATCCGAACACTTTCCGCGCAAGTTGATGACATTCCAGTCGGTGGATCTCCAAATTGCATTGTGTATCCGGCGGCTGCAGCTGGAAAAGAAGGAGACTTTGAACTGAAAAGTGGATTTCTCCACCAATTGCCGAAGTTCCATGGATTGCCGAGTGAAGATCCAAACAAGCATCTGAAGGCTTTCGAATTTGTGTGCAATAGCATGTGTCCAAGGAATGCGGACATGCAAGTACTACAATTGAAGGGATTCCCCTTCACTCTTGAAGACCCCGCAAAGTCATGGTTATTTGATTTGCCCAATGGGCACATCACCTCATGGGATCGCATGAAATCTGAATTTCTGACGAAGTACTTTCCGGCTTCGAAGGTCACTCTCATGAGAAAGCAAATAACCGGAGTTCAACAAGGAGCGGATGAATCTTTCTGCCCCTTTTACCAAAGATTCAAGGCTCTTGTCGCATCATGCCCCTCTCATGGAATCAAGGAGAGCAATTTATTGCAATACTTTTATGAGGGACTGTTGCCCTTGGAACGCCAACTTCTAGACGCCTCATCTGGAGGCTCATTTGTGGACAAGACGCCTCAAGAAGCATGGACATTGCTAGACAACCGAGCCCTCAATGATCAACAATTTGCGGTCACACTTAATAGTACAAAGAAAGTGAGTGAAGCTAAGGCACTCGAAAGCAAGCTTGATGCCGTACTAGCCCATCTCACCATTGGAGCAAGCCGTGAACCTGTCAAAGTATGTGGTGTTTGCTCTTTGCAAGGACACCCCACGGATCAATGTCCCCAACTGATTGAAAGTGGCGAATGGGAATCTGCCAACGCCATCGGACAACCAAGATATAATCCATTCTCAAATGTGTACAACCCTGGTACTCGAGATCATCCGAACTTTCGTTGGAGCAATACGGAGAATGCAACAAGCCAACCCCCAAATTTCGGAGGTCAATTTCAACGCCCATCCGGATTTGTTCCAAGACCCCAGGTTCCTCAAACTTTTGTTCCAAATAATCCTTTTATGGCAAATAACGCTACTCACCCCTCTTATGATAAGATGCTAGAGAATCTGTTCCAAACACAAGATGCACTTACTAGGGGGCAACAAAGCAATGTGAAGGATATTGCCGACATCAAGAACCAATTGGGGAAGATTGTGGATTTCATGGGAAAGATCACCGAAGTAGGGAAGCTGCCATCTGGTACCATCCCTAACCCTAATCCAAATTTTGAATCCGCAAAAGCTGTACACACAAGGAGCGGACATGTGCTCCACGAAGTACCAAGGAAGAACCCAAAGAAGTCCAACGTAATTCATGAGGAGGAGGACGAAGTCATCATTATCAACACCAAAGATTTGGAGAAAGATCCGGCTACTTCAAGAGCCGAAGCTTCTTTGCCAACAACCAACCCGCCAATAGGTAATGACCCTAACTCTAATGGTTCGGTTACAACTAACCCCCCTTTGGTGCGCCCCCCATTTCCAAGTAGGTTTCAGAAATCGAAGAAGGACGAATCCGATCAAGCCATCTTGGAGATTTTTAAGAAAGTTCAAGTGAACATGCCCTTGATCGAGTGCATTACTCAAGTTCCCAAATATGCGAAATTCTTGAAGGAGTTATGTACCACAAGGAGACAAACAAGAGAGAAAGAAGTAGTAAAGATGAGTGAGACGGTTTCTGCCGTTCTCCAACGAAGAATGCCGCCCAAGCTCAAGGACCCAGGGAGTTTTTCTATCCCTTGCGTAATTGGTGACACTAAATTTGATAATATCATGCTTGATTTGGGTGCATCAATTAATGTTATGCCATATAGTTTATATCTCTCCATGGACCTTGGCGAATTAAAGAAAGATAACGTAATTATCCAACTAGCTGATAGGTCCAACACGTATCCTAAGGGGTATGTGGAGGATGTTCTGGTTCAAGTTAACCACTTGATATTCCCTGCAGATTTTTATATCATAGATATGGAGGACGACTCCCATACAAGTTCAATTCCTATACTTTTAGGACGTCCTTTCATGAGAACAGCTAGGACCAAGATCGATGTGCATGCCGGCGCGTTGACAATGGAATTTGACGGTGAAGTGATTGGCTTCAACATCTTTGAAGCAATGAGGTACCCCTTGTCCAAAATTAAACCATGTTACTCCATTGATATTGTTGATTCGTATGCGCAGCATCATTTAGACACATTGATCGATGACAAGTTGGAAGTTACCATCTCCCAAGGAGTTGGGTTCAATGTGAAGGGTGACAAGGTACCTATGGAAGATTTGGAGGCAGTTTGGGATGAATACGTACTAGAAACCGTTGCGGCCTTAGACAATGTTCCATTCGCCCTACACAACGCACCATTCATCGGCCTCCCTGCTTCTACCACTAAGATGTTACCATCGGTAGAGAAGGCCCCTACCTTAGAGCTTAAGCCACTACCCGACCATTTGAAATATGTGTACCTCGGAGATGATGAGACACTACCTGCAATTGTGTCCTCTAAGTTAGATAATGAACAAGAAAGAAGATTGGTAGAAGTGTTGAAGAGAAACAAGACGGCTATCGGATGGACTTTAGCCGATATCAAGGGAATTAGCCCTACCACTTGTGTCCACAATATTTTGCTAGAAGAAGGAGCTAAGCCTACCCGTGAAGCCCAAAGACGCCTTCACCCACCAATGATGAAGGTCGTACAAGATGAAGTGATCAAATTGCTAGATTGCGGAGTAATCTACCCCATATCAGATAGCAAATGGGTTTCACCTGTTCAAGTTGTTCCCAAGAAATCCGGAATAACCGTAGTGAAGAATGAGGAGAACGAGCTTGTACCCCAAAGACTTGTAACCGGTCACCGTGTTTGCATAGATTATAGGAAGCTCAACGCCACCACTAGGAAAGATCACTTCCCCTTGCCATTCATTGACCAAATGCTTGAACGGTTAGCCGGCCATGAGTTTTACTGCTTTCTAGATGGATATAGTGGGTACAACCAGATTTGCATCGCCCAAGAGGACCAAGAGAAGACGACGTTCACATGTCCGTTCGGTACATTTGCTTATCGTCGTATGCCATTCGGTTTATGCAACGCACCAGGTACGTTTCAAAGATGCATGATGTCTATATTTTCGGATTACATTGAAAATAAAATTGAAGTTTTTATGGACGATTTCAGCGTTTTCGGTAAGAGCTTTGATTCTTGTTTGGAAAATTTAGAACTCATTTTGAAACGATGCGTTGACACAAATTTAGTTTTAAATTGGGAGAAATGCCATTTCATGGTAACTCAAGGGATTGTCTTAGGTCATATCATTTCGGCTAGAGGCATTGAAGTTGATAAGGCTAAGATTGATTTAATTCGTCACTTACCCTACCCCACCACCGTGAGGGAGATACGTTCGTTTCTTGGCCACGCAGGTTTTTACCGCAGGTTTATCAAGGATTTTTCTAAGATATCAAGGCCTCTATGCCGTTTGCTCCAAAAGGAAGTCGCCTTCGACTTTGACGACGAATGCAAGCTTGCGTTCGAAACATTGAAGGGATTGCTGACCTCGGCACCCGTGATGACGCCCCCTGATTGGAATGAGCCCTTTGAGCTCATGTGTGACGCTTCGGATTATGCCGTTGGCGCAGTGTTGGGACAGCGGAGGGACAAGAAGCCCTGTGCGATCTATTACGCATCACGAACTTTGAATGATGCCCAACTCAATTATTCCACAACAGAGAAGGAGCTTCTTGCCGTTGTGTTCGCTTTAGATAAGTTTCGCCAATACTTACTTCAATCTAAAGTAACTGTTTATACTGATCATGCAGCA
This sequence comes from Fragaria x ananassa, assembly GCA_034370585.1. Classification (NCBI taxonomy): domain Eukaryota; kingdom Viridiplantae; phylum Streptophyta; class Magnoliopsida; order Rosales; family Rosaceae; genus Fragaria; species Fragaria x ananassa. The sequence continues at coordinate 7,369,737 of CP139750.1, read as the reverse complement.
TTGAGGTATTTATTTGCAAAGAAAGACGCCAAGCCGAGACTCATCCGCTGGATTTTGCTACTCCAAGAATTCGACATCGAAATCAAGGACAAGAAAGGAAGTGACAACGTCGTTGCGGACCATCTTAGCCAGCTTGTGCGAGAAGAGGAAGCTCTACCTTTGACGGAAACGTTCCCCGATGAACAGCTTTTTGGAATCGAGGTAAGTGAACCATGGTATGCGGATATTGTGAATTACTTGGTCACTAGGACATTTCCAACTGACTTGCCTCGGTCACAAAGAGAAAAACTTAAGAAATGGTCTAGGTATTACATTTGGGATGAACCTTACCTTTGGAAAAGATGTGTAGATCAAATAATTAGGAGGTGTGTCCCTGAAAATGAGCATAAATCCATTCTTACCTTCTGCCATTCTGAAGTTTGTGGAGGTCATTTTGGATCTCGTCGAACTGCCCTCAAAATATTAGATGCTGGTTTCTTTTGGCCCACGATTTTCAAAGATGCATACATGTTTTGCATATCTTGTGATAGGTGCCAACGGTTAGGTAATTTAGGACCTAAAGATCAAATGCCTTTACAAAATTTTGTAACTGTTGAAATATTCGATGTATGGGGCATTGATTTTATGGGACCTTTTCCTGCATCTGATGGATTTTTATATATATTAGTGGCGGTTGATTATGTCTCAAAATGGGTGGAAGCAAAAGCCACCAAAACTAACGATTCTAAAGTGGTTGCAGATTTTCTCCGCACTAACATATTTTGTAGGTTCGGAATGCCAAGAGTGATTATAAGTGATGGAGGATCTCATTTCTGCAACCGTACCATCGCAGCATTGCTTAAGAAATACAATGTTACGCACAAGGTGTCCACCCCGTACCACCCTCAAACAAGTGGACAAGCCGAAATTTCGAACCGAGAGATCAAGCGGATTTTAGAGAAGACTGTAGGTCCTAACCGCAAGGATTGGAGCCAAAAGCTAGATGACGCTTTATGGGCCTACCGTACAGCCTACAAGACACCCATTGGGATGTCTCCATTTCGGCTAGTCTATGGAAAAGCATGCCACCTACCGGTGGAGTTGGAACACAAAGCTTGGTGGGCGGTAAAGGAATTTAACATGAATCTAAATGATGCCGGCCTTCATAGGAAGTTGCAGCTGAGCGAACTTGAGGAAATCCGAAATGAAGCCTTCGATAGTGCGTGGATTTACAAGGAGAAAACCAAAGCTTATCATGATAAGATGCTCCGTCGGAAATCGTTTGTTGTTGGACAAAAAGTCCTACTATTTCATTCTAAACTCAAACTCTTTCCCGGTAAGTTACGTTCTCGTTGGATTGGCCCTTTTATTGTTACTCAAGTTTTTCCTCATGGTGCCATACAGATCAAGAGCACAAAGACCGGTGAGCACTTTAAAGTGAATGGCCATCGGCTCAAGCCCTACTATGAGCCGTATGAACCAAATGCGGAGGAAGTACCCCTCTATGAGACACCGAATACAAATTGAGGTACTACCGTCTAGCCAATGGACGTAAAACGAAGCACTCAATGGGAGGTAACCCATTTTCAACAAGAAGATATGGAGGAGCCGTCAACGCAGATTTGTTTTCCTTATTCCCTTTCTTCTTGTTTTAATTTATTTGTTTATTTGCTTTATTTTTGAGTCGTAGCTCCCAACTTCATGCTTACCTCTATACTTTATTTTATGAACATTGAGGACAATGTAGAGTTTAAGTGTGGGGGAGGGATTTACATTGTTTTATTGCTTTGAGTCAAATTATTGAAAAAAACCCAAAAATATTTTAAAATTTTCGAGTCTTTATTTTTGTTTTGAGTCTTAGGAGCCCTTAACAGTCTATGACGAAATTATTCTCTGAAATAATGGACGAAATGATCACAAGATTGAGTTGATTTCTAACTGATATTCTGCGGTTAATTGAAATAAACGGAAATCATACGATTTGTAGTGGATATGGTTTGTAAACATTGGTACAGATTTTGAGCATGGTAGGACAAGTGTGATTCATATGACCCTATTGTGAGCTTTTGAGCCTTATATATATGTGCCATTTTTGTTGAGCGATCATTGAAAAAATTCTTAATTCGTTTTCTTGGCTTAATTTTTGCAAACCTCATTATTCTTTCATGTCGATTTACTCACCATAGCTTTTAATGGACTAGAGATTACTAGAACTCATTCTTGTGGATTTTCAAAGCTTTTATTCATAAACTACCCTGATCATGGAAGGGATTAAATGGACTTTTTAGGATAAACACCATTGCCAAATGAGCCTGTGTCCCTATTTGTGTGCGCTGCACACCCCTTAGTTGAAACCCCTTTGAGCCTACATTAAGCTTTTTCTTTCATCACCCATGATTTTTACCTTGAGCTTAGTACAGCATTTCTCTACCCTTGTCCTTTGGGCCTAGTAGAGCATTTGGTGTGAAGATTGCTGGAAGTGATGATCAGAAACAAGTGTGGGGGAAATGACTTGTCTTTGTGTGAAAAAAAAAATGCCATGAAAATAAAAAGAAAAGAAAAAAAAATTTTGGCAGAAAAAGAAGAAATCTGGACATTGTCTTTATATTGTGAAATGGGAGGCCTAAAAACAAAATTATTTGGCCTTTGTCCTTTTTCATGAAGTTATAAGGAGGTTAGAATGACGAAGGGCCCAAAAAGATGATATCTGGCCCTCAATTTCGAAGACATAAGGTGTGCTTGATTGCTCTGCTAGGTCTTTAGGAACTTTGTGATTCCTCATCCTTCAATTCATACCCCTAGCTTAGCCATGTTACATAACCCTAAAGTCCTTTATGATCTGTGAGATGGGTTAAACTTGATCTGTGGAGTCTATTCCAAGAATTGAGCATATGGTTTGGGTCCATTTGTGTGAGTAATTGATTCCTTCATGAGGTTTATTTAATTATTATTTAACATGTGCTTTTTGTTCATATAAATGCAAGCATTATGAATGCCTCAAAATATTTTCTCTTGCATACATTTGAGTGATTGAGCCAGAAAATCTGAGTGAAAAATCGAGTGCATACCTTGTGAGGATGGATCACTACTTGTTTGAAACATGCTGAGCTATAACCATCACCATTGTTCTTCCAAGTCCTACTAATATATGTGATCTATGCATGGCAATTAGCTTTGGAATGTTTTGGAATGATTCTTTATAAAGTGCTAATTTTGAAGCCATGAGATAAGAGATGCTGAGACAAATGTTAAGGGCATTAGAGTTGTTTTTATTTATTTTGTCGATTGGTTTTGCTAAGGGACTAGCAAAAGCTAAGTGTGGGGGAGTTGATAGAGGCATAAAATGCCGTGTTTATAATGTGTTTCCTACCCTATTTAGCTACGTTATTACCTTAACTTTATCATTTTTGACTTGTTTTATTTATTAGAGGCTTAGTGAGCATTATTTACGAAAAGGATGTTAAAAGAGGAAATTTAATAGAAAACCTAGTTGTTTCGAGAATCCTACTTCAACTAGGAAACGTTGAGTCATAAAGTCAAATCCTATTCGGACCAGGAAACCTCTAAGTCGCATAAACCCAAACCTAAGTGGATTTGGGCCGATTGCATGATCCATTTAAACCCCAAAACCCTATGGATTCGGCTAGGCCTTCTTGGCCGATTTCTTGGAGTCCAATGGACTATCTTTGCCGATTTTTAGGGTGTTATTTTAAGGAGTTTTGCTTCATCAAAATCTCTATTTATTGAGGGGAATATTCTGATTTTATTTATCCTAATTCCTATTGGATTGAACATGTCATTATGCTTATTTGTAGGATTGCTATTGGATGAAAAACCCTACAACAATAAAATCGGCAGCTTTACAAGGAGAAGGAGATCTTTGCCGATTTTTCCTTGGTAATTAGACCATGCATTCGGTCATCATTCAAGCTACATACGAAGGAGTGGTGCGCAAGAATTCTAGAGATTTCCATGGAGATAATTTCCAGATTTTATGTGCAATTAATTGGAGCCATTGGATCAAGAATAAATCAAGGGTGGAGAGCAAAATTTGGTTCGGCCTAGACTCTATATAAGGGGTTGTTTCTCTACAGAAAAATCATCATTCATTCTCACAAAAACCCTAGAGAAATAGCTTCCTTTGCCGCAGCCCTCTCCCCTCCTTTGCCGAGTTCTCTCTCCTTGCCGAAGCCTTGGTGATCTTCACCCTTGCGTCGCAACCTTGGAGAAGAAGGAACCTTGAAGCCGCGCACCTCTTGCTCATCCTCAAGCTTCTTGAAGATCGTCAAAGTGTAAACTATGCCTCTATCTTTGTTTAGTTTTCTTTACAATTTTAAAGACATGGATTCGGTGTTCATCATTGGTGTTGGATGTTTGTTGCGATTGTTTTGTTATTAGTAAATTCTTTTCTTAGTTAAGCATGTTGATGTTTTGTTTATGATGTTTTAGTATTTTGTTCTTGTCGATTTATGCTTTAGGAAGGAAGCGTTTCTGTTTTAGTAGCTATATAGTTAGAATGCATGCTAACTACCGTCAGAAATTCATGCTAAGCCGCGTAGGTAAGTATGGATCGTAGGTGATGGAAGCCATGTCGTAGTGGCTGGAAACGTGGACTACAATGATTTAATGCGGTGACGTTCACGGCAGTGGTCGTGTTCAATCTCGTTCTTTATCTTAATGATTCATGTAGACGTTCTCATGAAATTCTTAGTTCTAGACGTTCTGTGCTAAGTACACTTAAGAAGAACAATAAGATGCGAAGACCTCGTAGGCTCGTGTCTTGAGATTGTTTCTAGATTATAATTTCGACAAGTTTCACTTTACTAAGATTGAAGCATGATATTAATGTGTGGTCGAGATCTGAGTTTCTCTCTTTGGCTATGTGTTGAATGGATTGATCAATTGTACATATTTAATATTTATTTTCTGTTTTGTAGGAATTTAGAACCAAACTCTCTAAACCCCCGTTTATCTTTGTATATATGTAAATAATTGTTTATAGTTCTAATCTTTTTATCACTAAATGCAAGAGCGCCCTATAAGTCCCCGGCCTTTCGACCTCTTACTTATCATATGCTATATACTACAAAAAGGGTTTTAAATTGCACGATTGCCCCGGTGTTTTCGGTGCACGTCAAATACCCTTTGTACGTTGATTCCATTGGCAGTTGCAGTTTCAAGTCGAGACCACCACTCGTCATTGGGATACACCTCGAGGGAATTAGTTACTTCTCTTCTGGATAACATTTCAATTTTTTACAGATATTTTTTTAATATGTCAGTGATATATCGAAAATATCATAAATGTCAGAGATATTTCCTAAATATCGGAGATATTTCCTAAATATCGGTGATATTTGAGGATATTTCCTAAATATCGGGGAAATATCGTAGATACGGTGGAAGATAAGATATTAACCCCTAAAGATATATCGGTCCTTCGAAAAAGGGAGATATCGGAGGATATATCGGATATATCGCAGAGATTTTAATCCTTGGTTGTATATACTAATCACAATGTTTTTCCTTTTAATCTCGCGATCGGACTTGAAATTACTTAGTTATTCTAATTGTAGTCTTCCATGATAACATTGTGTAGCTTATGATATCCTCTCTATGCTTAGCCGTACGTGTATTTCCATTGAAAACAAGAAGAAAATTACTAGATTGCAATATTTTGTTATACATGGGTTAGTACGTATAAGAATATAGACTAAAAGCTAGTGGTAGTCATTCATGGGTTTTTAATTTACTGAAATTGAATTTTTTGCAGATTAACTATCTTTAGTTTTTTGATTTCATGTCTGCTTGTTTTTCAGAAATTCCTTTTTTTTTAATTTTATGCACTTTCATAACTGATAAGTAGTTTTTGTTTGAATTTTAGAATTTCTTGCCAAAGTAATACATGAGTATATGATGCTGGAAAAAGGTTGCAAATGTGCGTCTTCACATGTAGAAACTATTGTGCCTAGATAATCACTACAAAATTTTAACACTTAGATGTCAAAAGAATAGTTTTTCCTTATTTCTTTTTCTTGTTCTATTATAGAGTTGATCCAAGGTATGAGGAAGGTGCATGGAATTTTAAGAAAACAGTCACAAGGAACTTGAGAAAGCCTGAAATGATATTGTGTCTTTGCATCGATTGTTGAAACAATGACTATCAAGATGGGGTAATGTTGTTGATCATTTGCTGATGAGGCAAATGGATGCCAAGTACGAACAAAGAAAAGATTGGTATGAACATGGGGAACATATAATTAGTGGCAATAAAATTGACGAAGTGGTTAATGCATAGATATATAACTTGTTTAGAGTTGTCCATTTTCTTGATCAAGAACATGTGGAGCCTAGTCAGTTATAAACGAATAGTGCGTTGAGCCTACTGAAGAAATTCATGATATTGATTTCATAGCCAAACTACAAGATGCATAAATCTCTTTCTACCTAAGTTGTTCAAGATACAACAAGTTCTTAGAATATTAGCATTGTAGAATTATATCGACATAAAATTCAGAGTGGATGGTCTGATCAAAGATTTGATAATCTTCTTCAGATTTTGCTAAACATGCTCCCAAAAGACAATGTGATTCATAAATTGTTGTACTCGATCAAAAAGTTCTTGAAAATATTTCGGATGGAGTACGAAAAAATTGACGCTTGTGAAAATGATTGTAGTCTATTCAGAAAAAAGTATATAGAAACTTGGATAATTGTTTCAAATGTGATGCCTCAAGATAGGGAAAAAACGAGGAGACCAATGAGATAGAAAAAAAGTGTTCCAGTTAAAGTTTTGAGATACTTTCATATCATTCAAAATATATATAAAGGATGTTCAGGACATAAAAAATGGATGAAGACTTAATGTGATGTATGTTCAAACCACGGACAACATGTGGTGACTTTTGTGGTGGACGGATGCTCTAACAAGATTTATAATTATAAGAACAAGTTTTTGGCAACAAAGGTAGGGGATGTTGAAATAACAAATAAGATGCTTAAAGTAATGCAAAAAGTAGTAGATATGAGATATGGTACAGAGATTATCATTATAATACTATTTTGTAAGCTATGAAGTCAACATGTGTCTTGCCGATGCAATTTATATTGTTGTCTGTTGTTTACTCGTAGCTGGGTTTTTTAACCCATATACTGGAGGACCCAAAAAGGGTAATATATCTCAATCTTTTTTTTTTCCGTTCTTAACTTACATCTCTCTATTTAATCATCCAATGTAACTATTTAATGTAAATCAGTAACTATAATATCATTTTTTTCAACATTATTTATATGGGGAATACCATATTTACAAAGCTCTTATTTACAGTTGTTTCTTTGTTTTCATGCAATTTTTCATGTTGTAAAAGGTGAATGCCGACGAGTTTTCAACAAAAATGCGTTAACTGCTTATTAATAATATTATGATTTTATCGGTTATTTGGTAGTCCTTTTTATGTTTGTTCCAAGAGATGGTTGCGAACCTTTTTTGTAAAAAAATATCAAGATTTTTCTTGTACGTCTAATCAACCTCTTTCCTTTTATTAACGAAAACCATGTTGCTGATGTAATAGTTATATGAGTAAAATCGTCAAAACTTGATAGATTTTGTGTAACTATTGACTTTCACAAGACCATCAATCATACAATGTGGATCGATGAGAGCGACTACAAATGTGAAAAAAGATACTATTGAGTCAGGGAATAGAAGTAAATATGCTACTGAACACTTGGTGAGCATGTTAAATGTGAGATCTCCCCAAACAAATGAAGAATGTATCAGTTTGATGAAGGAGAGTGGTGTGACAACTGAGTTATCTAAACCTTTTACTTATGGGTTTGTCACATAAATTTTTTTGACCATAGATGGTGCACATGTTATGGAGAGAATATATATATCATACAACATGTGGCTGACAACCACAATCGCTTCATATCCATTTTGACAAAAACTTTGTTATGTGTTACCATTAAGTTGTCATATATTGTAACCTCTGAGCTTACAATATAGAAAGAACTAAAAGAGAAAGTGTTTGGTATTGACAAAGCTTGGGCTTTTGGAGTTCAAGGAGAATTGACCGTCAGAATTTTGCATTTTCATGCAGAGCGTCAAGCTACCGAGGCTTTGGAACTCGAAGCTCTAAAAGATCATTCCACGAGGTTGAAACTTAAATTAAAGAAACCAAGTGAGGAAGAATTCAAAACTCATGATGCAAGACTATATACATTATTTGGTTCATCATTTTTATTTGTTTGATCTGTCATAAGAGGAAAGACTTCATTTAAAGACATGATGTAATATATATGTTTTGTTAGGTGTTTTGTTCGGTTTTTAGAGCTGTTTAGAGGTGTTCATTTTTTGTTAGGCAAGATGTGTTGAAAGTTTAGAGCTGTTCATTTTTTTGATCAAGAACATATGGAGCCTAGTCAGTTGTAAACGAAGAGTGTGTTGAGCCTACTAAGAAATTCATGACAATGATTGCATAGCCAAATTACTACAGGATGCAAAAATTCCTCTCTACCTAAATTGTTCAAGCTACAACAAGTTATTAGAATATTAGCATTATAGAATTATATCGACATAAAATTCAGAGTGGGTGGTCTGATCAGAGTTTTGATAATCCTTTTCAGACATTGCTTAACATGCTCCCAAAGAAAAATGTGTTTCATAAATCGTTGTACTTGATCAAGAAGTTCTTGAAAATATTTCGGATGGAGTGTGAAAATGATTGTAGTCTATTCAGAAAAAAGTATATAAAGACTTGTACAATTATCTCAAATCTGGTGCCTCAAGATGGGGAAAAATGAGAAAACCAATAAGAAAAAAAAGTGTTCCAGTTAAAGTTTTGAAATACTTTCATATCATTCAAACATATAAAGGATGTTCAGGACATAAAAAATGACTGAAGACTTAATGTGACGTATGTTCAAACCATGGACAACATGTGGTGGGTCTTGTAGTGGACGAATTCTCTCATAAGATTTATAATTATAAGAACAAGTTTTTGGCAACAGAGGATGATGATGTTGAAATAACAAATAAGATGCTTAAAGTACTGAAAAATGTAGTAGATAAGGGAGATGGTATATAGATTATCATTAGAAGACTACAACGTTATCAGCAACGCTAGAAGGAAAGAGAGGAAATTAGACCAAAAGATAAAGATTTTGTGTAATTATTGACTTTCATCATTAGGGTGAAGGACCATCAATCATATAATGTGGATCGAGGAGAACGATTACAAATATGAAAAAAGGTACTATTGTGTCAGGAGATGGAAGTGAATATGCTACTGAACACTTGGTGAACATGTTAAATGTGAGACCACCCCAAACAACTGAAGAATGTATCAGTTTGATGAAGGAGAGTGTTGTGGCAACTGAGTTGTCTAAACTTTTTACTTGTGGGTTTGTCACATGAATTGTTTTGACCATAAAGGGTGCACATGTTTTGGAGAGAATATACACATCATACAACATATGGTTGACAAGCACAATCACTTCATAACCATTTTGACAACATATCATACGCTAGTTGTTTTTTATTTTAGAGTTGTTATTGATTTTTGTTATTTAATTTTGTTGCGCTTTTTGCGAAATAAGTCCCTATATTAGTTGTGTTGGGTGAGTCGGGCTATGTGTTTGTCGGTGCACTTAAAGTGCCTTGTCTGCTCTAGGTAGGCAACGAGTTCCTTGCTTCGTCAAATGATCGTTGCCGACTAGTGGTAAAGTGAAGATAAATGTCGTCGGATCTATCTTCCAGCGGCAACATAGTTGGAGAGCTGATTTATTAGACATTAGGATATGTAATCAGGGTATATGTCAAGTTATCTTTCTGTTATATCACCGTAATGTAAAAGTAATTAGAACAGCTATTAGAGTACTATTTGCAAATTAGTGCATGTTTGAGTACATGTTTGTTGTAGAGATTTTTGATATTATTTTAGGTCTTTATAATAAAAAATTTAGACTTGATATCTCTCAACTATATTCAACACTTTCATTAATCGATATTTGAAGACGACCGCAGCACCGTTGGGTTATATAGCCATCTTGCGGTGTTAATCTATGGTGGTTGGATGAATTGTTGATGAGGTGGCAAGTGAAGGAGACATCCTACGCATTTAGTAGAGAATAAAAACCCTTCCACTCTCGTCCTCGGAAAACCCTTTATCTACTCTTCACTTGTTTCCTCACAAAAACCCAATCTCTTTCCTCCTCCTTTCTTCTCTTCCTCACTTTTTTCAGGGGTTAGGGTTTTGTTCTCCGCTTTTCCTCAAAACCCTAATTTCCCAATCTCAGAAATGGCCTGCTCCGCTCAAATCAACGCCCTGGGAACCTCTTCCCCCAACTTCGCTTCCCCAAAGTCGTCGCCGTTCCTTGGTCGCCAAAGACTCGGCCAAACGGCGCCGCTCCGGGGCTTCGTCACCCTCCGGCCCAACCTCGCCGCGCGGCGCGCCGGGCCGCTCCGCGTGGTCAACGAGAAAGTCGTCGGCATCGACTTGGGGACGACGAACTCGGCCGTCGGCGCCATGGAGGGTGGGAAGCCCACCATAGTGACCAACGCCGAGGGGCAGAGGACGACGCCATCCGTGGTGGCGTATACGAAGAACGGGGACAGGCTGGTGGGCCAGATTGCGAAACGGCAGGCGGTTGTGAACCCGGAGAATACTTTCTTCTCGGTGAAGAGGTTCATTGGGAGGAAGATGTCTGAGGTTGACGAAGAGTCGAAGCAGGTTTCGTATAGAGTTATCAGGGATGAGAATGGGAATGTTAAGCTTGATTGCCCTGCTATTGGGAAGCAGTTTGCCGCCGAAGAAATCTCTGCTCAGGTAGTATTTCGCTTCCGATTTCATTTCCTTATACTGTTTAAGTATCTTTGAACTTGTTTATGCAAAATTGGCAAAATTTCGTTTGCGAGTTAGATTGTTGGTAAAGATTTAGATTTGTAGTGTTATGTTGGTGGATGTATTATCTGCATTTGGTTGTTGTTGTTGATATTGATTGATGATTAAGAAATTCAGAATGTTTCGATTTGTTATGGCATGATGTGTGTTAGGGCTAAGGGTCCATTGATAGGATTTGGTTTATTGTGAAAAATGATGTTTTGTGTTGGTTTTTGTTATTGTTAATCTTGTTTATGCTCTGAATTAGGTTTTGAGAAAGCTAGTGGATGATGCTTCAAAGTTTTTAAACGATAAAGTCACCAAAGCTGTGGTCACTGTGCCTGCTTACTTCAATGATTCTCAGAGGACTGCTACCAAAGATGCTGGCCGTATTGCTGGGTTGGAAGTGCTGAGGATCATAAACGAACCTACTGCTGCTTCATTAGCGTATGGATTTGAAAGGAAGAACAATGAAACTATCTTGGTTTTTGACCTTGGAGGTGGTACCTTTGATGTCTCAGGTAATAGTGTTTGTTACTTGGATATGTTACCTTTAATCATCTTTGTCGATGTTGATTTGGAACCTTTTGCTAGACACCAAATTGTTCTCCTTCTGTTACAGTTCTGGAGGTTGGTGATGGTGTGTTTGAAGTGCTATCAACTTCTGGAGATACACATTTGGGTGGTGATGATTTTGATAAGGTCAGGAGTTCATTTCTTTTTCATTCTCTACACTGCATCAGATAAACTTTCATAACTACTCTCCCTTTTTATTAAGATTCTTTCCTTTTGTTGAAGTGAGATAACCACTAATAATAGAGGCTATATTTTCCAGAGGATTGTTGATTGGCTTGCTGAAGACTTCAAAAGAAATGAAGGAATTGATCTATTGAAGGATAAACAAGCTCTTCAGCGGCTGACAGAGACGGCTGAGAAAGCCAAAATGGAGTTGTCATCTTTGACGCAGGCAAACATTAGGTTTGTTTCTGAGATAATTTTGAATATTATTCTGGATAATCCAAATTTGGGCGCTTTTCGTAGGTTTTAATACTTGAAAAAGTCTTTATGGATCATAGCTGCTTTGTTCCCAGTTTGCCTTTCATTACTGCTACACAAGATGGCCCCAAGCATATTGAGACCACCCTTACTAGGGCCAAGTTTGAGGAGTTGTGCTCAGATCTCCTTGACAGGTATGAACTATTGTTGTAACGTGTTTGTAGTGCTATCTTTACCAGATCCTTCTTGTTTTGTAACAGTCTAATTTATGGACATTATGGATCAAAGTACTGAATGTTTCTTTTATATTTTACCTCAGAGTGAAAACACCTGTTGAAAATTCCTTGAGGGATGCAAAGCTCTCCTTCAAAGACCTAGATGAGGTTATACTTGTCGGTGGTTCAACACGTATACCTGCTGTTCAGGAGCTTGTTAGGAAGTTGACTGGGAAGGAACCAAATGTTACAGTCAACCCTGATGAAGTTGTTGCCCTTGGTGCTGCAGTTCAGGTGAGTCATGATTTCTTTCTACAATTGATAACATTACACTGATGTATAATTATCCTCTTCAGGCTGTTACTATCATAGTTTTTAGTTTCTGGTTACCTGATGTATGATTTCTTTCTACTGTTATGGTTACCTGACTGGTGCTGCTTTTATTTGCCTGATTCTAGGCTGGTGTATTAGCTGGAGATGTAAGCGACATTGTATTGTTGGATGTGACACCACTGTCACTGGGTTTGGAAACCCTTGGTGGTGTCATGACAAAGATCATTCCCAGAAACACCACTCTACCTACCTCTAAGTCAGAGGTATTCTCAACGGCTGCAGATGGGCAGACAAGTGTGGAGATCAATGTTCTCCAGGGGGAGAGAGAGTTTGTTAGAGATAATAAATCTCTTGGTAGCTTCCGTCTGGATGGTATCCCGCCTGCACCACGTGGGGTTCCTCAAATTGAAGTGAAGTTTGACATTGATGCCAATGGTATACTCTCTGTCGCTGCTATTGACAAGGGCACAGGCAAACAGCAGGATATTACCATTACTGGTGCCAGCACACTGCCTAATGATGAGGTACGTACTGTATATGATGTAGCTGTTAGAGAGCTGAAATATGGTTTTTGGAGCTACGTCTACACATGTCTTCATGGTTCATAGCTATTTATGTGTGTTGTCTGGACTTATATTTGAAAATGTCTTGAAACATACAGGTACAAAGAATGGTTAATGAAGCAGAGAAGTTTGCAAAAGAGGACAAGGAGAAGAGAGATGCCATTGATACAAAGAACCAGGCAGATTCTGTTGTCTACCAGACTGAGAAGCAGCTCAAGGAGCTGGGAGAGAAGGTTCCATCCCCTGTTAAAGAGAAGGTTGAGGCAAAACTCGGAGAGCTCAAGGAGGCGATTTCTGGGGGTTCAACCCAGGTTATTAAGGATGCGATGGCAGCCCTCAACCAGGAAGTTATGCAGCTTGGACAGTCCCTTTACAACCAGCCTGGTGCACCTGGTGCGGGTGCAGGGCCAACACCACCGGGTGCTGAAGATGGGCCTTCAGAATCATCATCCTCATCAGGCAAGGGACCTGAAGGAGATGTTATTGATGCAGATTTCACCGACAGCAAGTGAGCACAGTGGTTTGGTAGTTAGTGGTTATCTTGTTTAATTTCGTGGTCAGTAAATGTGTATAAGAGATAGAATCAACTGTGGGATTTGATGTGGTGCTTGGGGTTTTAATCTGGCCATTTTTGTTTTAATGGAGAATGAGATGATAGAGGATTGATAAGTTTACTGAATCTAGATTAGGGTGAGATAGCAAAATGTTGGCATGCAAATTGTTTTAGCAGCAAACCCCATTCAAAAGCAGAACAGTGTACTCGCTAAAGGAGTATGTATGTCCTCTCTCTACACCCAATAATAATAATACTCCTATTGCTTTGGTTTTTGACACATGTTGGAACTCCATGGAAGGCAATGCTATTTGCATTCCAAAGCGTTTTTTCTTTCCCCGGATGCGTTTATAGCTTTATGCGAGTGAAAAGATGAACCAATTGTGTCATCTGCTTGTCAAGCGCGTTTATGTGACTGAAATGGTGAATCTATTGTTGTGCCATCTGCTTGTCAAGGCCGAGCACTAGTATTAATAGACACAGCCAAGTTTAGGGATGAAACCTGATATACTAGTTGCCTCTTGAAAACAAGCAAGCCGATGTGGTGGTGCAGACGACGGCGAGATTCCATATGGATTTTAAACCTAAACCGAGGAATCTAACGTAGCCCCTCTGCCTAAGGTGTTCCTGGGTTCCGTCTCAATACAGTAAGCTAGTCTTCATCACATGGTGATTTCACTATGTTACTTTAGAGTTGCGTGCATGACTTATCCTAACGTGACCCTACCTACTTTTGGTTAATTAGGACTTGAAATGTAAACAGAACCATAAAACTGAATATAGTTTCAGGTCATTATGGGATCGCAATGTAAAGCACTGCACTTCTAAATCGAATCTACTTCACTTCTCAATTAAGAGAAGTTGGAAATATGTAACAAAACATTCTATCATACATATATTCCATCAAAAAAAAAATATATCATACATATATATGTTGAGTAAAAATATGCATGAAGCGTAAATGTCACCTAACATAATTTCATTTATATTCATTATCAGAACAGAGTTTTAATTATGTCTGGTTCAACCCATTCAAGACAGAATGTGTCTTTTAATTACAATCCCTTGTTACAAGGGAACACCCTTTGATTCCGATTATTAAGAGACCATTGTAGATTTGTTTGTTTTTGCGACTGCACCCGCATTAGGGAATGAGTTGCCTACGTACTCCGAAGGGGATCAAGTCACTCGTAGTTTAAGAGTTCCAACAAGTGAATGACTCGTTAGAGGGCTTTGATTTCGGAGTGAGATTAATGTTTTGGAAATGTGTTTGGATTTGTGTTTGGAGGCATTTGAGCTTCAGGCGATCCGAGAATTTATTTGGATTGATGGTTGCATCTAGATTTAAATCCAAATTGCCTACATACCCTGTGAAGGGATCAAACCAATGTAGTTCGAACATTTGGGATTTTAAATGGGTGAATGACCCATTTATTTTGAATTTGTGTTTGGGATATTTGTGAGGGTTTAAAGCCCTTGAATTTGGTTTGGGCACTTGATATTTGTGGTGCTTTAAAAATTTGACTGATGTCATTTGGACTGGCCGAATTTGACTGTTGGTGTCAGAGATTCTGTTTAGAGTTGTGGTTGCATCTAGTGGGTTGGTAGATTGCCTACGTACCCCCTTGAGGGATCAAACCGACCGTAGTTCATTAGGGTTTGTAGGCTTTGCTGCTTAAGGCCAGCTTTGGGTTTGACAGATGTATTTTTGAATCTGTCAACTGTATTTCTGGTAGACACTCAATTTGGTAGAGTGTCAGCTGATTTGAGTCATGCATCTGAAATGGGTGATGCATCAGTGTGACCAAGAGGCTTGAATTGCTTTAGCCACAGTTAATGTCGTAGGTGATCTGCAAATCCAGTCTCTGCGTGTAAGCGGACTCTACCTGTATGTGGACCTCGCGTGTAAGCGGACTTCGCGTGTATGCTTTGTAAGCGGACTCCGCGTGCTTGTGTGTAAGCGGACTCCGCCTGCATGTGGACCTTGCGTGTAAGTGAACTTCACGTGTATGCTTTGTAAGCGGACTTCGTGTGCTTGCGTGTAAGCGGACTCCGCGGCATGCGGACCTCACCTGTAAGCGGACTCCGCGGCATGCGGACCTCGCCTGTAAGCGGACTCCGCGACTTGTTTCCTCACGAAATCTTCTGCATGGAGGGATCTCGCCTGTGACGTCATCTCGTCTCGCCTGGACTTCCAATTTTGTGAAGCCATTACGCCTAGACCTTCTGTTTTGACTCGAAGTCACCTCGCCAACCCTTAGGGCTTCTGTTTTGATGTGAAGTCACCTCGCCACCCCTTAGGGCTTCTGCTTTGACGCGAATGTTACCTCGCCACCCCTTAGGGCTTCTGCTTTGGCGTGAAGTCACCTCGCCTTAGGGCTTCAGAGCTTCAGTCTCCGCGTGAGGTCATCTCGCCTTTGCTTGTTTGTTCTCTTCCCCTTGTATGGCTTGTTATGCGAGGTGCAAGGCCATATATTTATTGTAACAAGAGGAGGGGGCGAGGTCATCTTTACAAGCGAACTCTGTTTGGCAGGACCTCGTTGTCTTTTCCTTGATGAGGTTGATGAGATCATATGAACCACATAACTCCAAACGTCTTTCCCAGTTCGAACCATGCTTGTCACCACCTCGATGATTATCATCTTGAGGGTAAAAACCTTCTTGCAGATGAAGATCGAATGTGATTGGGAATCGGACTTAAAGAATCTGCTCCTCTATAAATAGAGATATGTCACATCTGTTGCTTTGATCAAGAGCGGGCATTGAATATTTAAGCTTACTTCGATCTGGTCAGGGATTCTCCAAGTCGCCAAGAGTAAGTTCCTGCTCTTTAAATTCGCGTCGCCTGGAATGTTTGTTTTCTCCCTCCTGTACGGCTTGTTATGCGAAGCGCAAGGCCATATGTAACAGGAGGAAGGGCCGAGGGGCCATATATTTGTTGTAACAAGAGGAGGGGCCGAGCGGTCATCGTCTTCTTTTGGTGATGACCTCGCGAGATCGTCTGGCCTTAGGGGGAGGTGGCTCGTGTGCTTGCGGGGCTTCCGGCGGAGCAATGGATAAGATAAAGACACTGCAAAAGAAATAGAGAGTTAAAATGAGGGCTCCACCTTCTTGTTGGCTCGCCGCTCTTCATCTGCTTTTTGCTTTGCTTCTCTGCTTCCTTCGCCTGTTCTCTTCTTCTTCTCTTTTGTTTCGCTCCGCCTCTCTGTCTTGTCTCCTCGCTCCTCCTTCTGTCACCCCCTTGCTTTTGGAGGCTTTGGCCTCTTTATATAGAGTGCTTGGCTATGAAGATTGATTTGCAATTGGACTTTGATGCCCGAATTGTATTCTTATCCAGATACATTTTTTTGCAAGAGTTACAATTGAACCCAAAAGCTTTGTGCATGTAGCACAAGAAAAAAATTATCATTATTTTTATTATTATTTTTTTTTCTTTTGTAATCTTTTTTTTTGGTATCAACAATATATAATTATAGGACCCTATAATACCATTGGTGCAATCTGTCAATGAAGCTATAGAATCCCAAAACAACCATGCATATTGGAAAATATCTCTCTACATAAACTACAATCTGCTTTTGTCTTCCATTTTTCACAATCTTTTCAACATACAACTGTTCGAACCTTGATGATTTGGAAACAGAATTCTAGAAACAAAAGTTCACCCAAGGACTCCACCAAATAAATCATACAATCCATACATGGTATGAATAATTTGGGATCAATGTCTACTTGGTGTGCCAAAGATTGCAGATGAAGTGTTATTATGGGAATACGTTGCCTCAAGTCCCAAACTTCAACTGAGCCATTGGTTGCCAATGCATAGAAGTTACCAATTGTACTGTCGAACATAACGTCGTGATAGGCATCGGCTACTACCAGACTCTTCTGGCTGATGTTATTCCATCCCTAGTGTTGTCCATGCCTATAGTAAGCAAGTTGTGTCAACCCAATATTACAGTATAGTATTATTACAACAACAAAGACCTCACCGGAAGACGACGACACCGGTGGTGGCTTGGAGGAGGTGACAACTTTGACGACATTATCTCTCCTCATGCCTATAGGGATTGTCGACCCTATTGATGGGAGTTCAATTCTATCTCCGGAAAACGGATTAAGAAGACGAGCAGTTCCGTTCTCCTCCATAAGGACCAGCCACCCTTGTGATGAACCAACACACCATGCATCAGGAATATCTCCAAATGCGTTTTGGATGGTGTAGTACTTGATCTCTGCAAGGTTGAAGAAGCGACAAGTGTGGACATGATTTCCTTCACCACCAGGAATCATAAGCCATGGGATTTGAGGCATGTCGAGTGTGAAATATGGGGCTGAGGTACAGGATTTTGCAGCATGATACCAACGAGAGCAGATGGCTTCAAAGCGAAGGATGTGTACTGGAGCAAGCTTTTTCATTTCATGATCAGCTCTAGTAGTTCAGTAGGGAGCTCAAACCACCTTGATCCTATTGCTCTTCTCTCTTTTGTCATGTTGTCATACGAGAACATGGTTGAATCAAAATCGATCCAGATAGATACAGCATGCTGTCTTATACTCATTTATAAAACAATGCAGGTTAGCTATAGTACTGGTACTTGGTTTGAGAATCCTAGTTCGACCTAACTTGTAATTGCATGTCACAGCTCTAAGGATAGAAGCTAGACACAATATCCGAGTTTAAGGAGACTCAGGCCTCTAAGTCCTGATCCCAAGACCTTTACTCTTCTCAGTGTGCTAAGATAATATATGTGAAATTACTTGGACGATTTATATTTTTCTATGGGGTATCATGTGGTAAAACTGATCAATGAACCACAACTCTAAAGTTGAAACTAAGAACCCTAGAATATATTATATGAACATCTTAGCACAACATATGAAAACTCAAGTCTCCCTCCCTCCCTTTCACTCATTCATAGATAACTTAGGCCTTTCCTAACAACCCTATACTCCACAACAACGTTGTATTACTCATTAGTGTACAGGCATGTTACTAAACAGCTCGTTAGCTCTATTCCTATACTTGTTCAAGGTGCAAAGACTCCAGTCCACCCTCTATCCAACTCGAGTGACATTTTACAGTGCTGCCCAGTCCTCGCTTGAGGTTTTAGGTTCTTTGCACGATATCAAGCTCCGCTTGCATTGCTCAACTGGAGGTTCAGTTTTATGTTCATAGCTGCTAACTCAGCAGCCAAGTATCTAAACACGTAAGGCATTGCAACTGTCTCCATCCCTTTACCCGTCTTACATGCATGGCAAGTCACCTTCTTGAGAGCTCTCATGGGGGGCATGCCCGGGATTTCACGAACCGGTACTTGTGGCTGGACTGATGAAGTTGTTAGGATGGATCCACAAAGGGAACATACATCAGCAATGTGATAATCAGAACATGTATGAAGTCTGTCGTGCAGCAGATATGCTGCCCCATGTGCAAGCAAGGAGTCTCTTTCCATTTCACCAAAACGTATACCACCACCTCGTTTTCGTCCTTTTATAGGCTGCCGTGTGACTTGATCAACCATTCCCGTAGAACGAACCTGCATGTGGAACATAATGCATTAGCAAAGAAACCGATAATCAAAAACAGAACAAACCAAATGCGGTGAAAAGAGTTAACCTGAAATTTGTCTGAAACCATATGCCGTAATCGTTGATAATAAACAGGACCAATGAAGATCTCACACGTGAGTTCTGTTCCATAGACGCCACTGTACAATACCTCAGCACCATAGTAGTTAAACCCTTTAACCTTTAACATTTCACCAAGTTCATCAACAAGGGTTTTGGATTTCTCTCCATTAGTTTCTTCATTAACTTTCTTCTCTGAATTAGCAAATGGTGTCGCATCAACATATTTTCCATGCAAGCTACCACCCTGTGGCAAAAAGCATTTCAGCATCTATAACAATTTCTTCAACATTTCTAAAGATAATCATTGAACTGCATCTAATTCCATTTTCTAACAAAATCAGTGAAGGATATACAGTGAAAGAGCATATAGACAACATATGACAAAAGGAACATATGGACAACATATAACCAAAGGAACATATAGACAACATATAACAAAAGGAACCAAAGAGATAAATATCCCCTGAGGGGGTCACATTACAATTTTGGTCCTTCAAGTTCTCAATTGTATCAACAGGTGATTAATTCACAGTTCCAATAGTTCTCGCATCTTTGGTAAAAGTATTTTCCAAGATGGGCTTTGTCATATATACAATCTATTTATATCATTCAATCCTTTTCCAGAAAGGAAGCAATAAAGAAAAGTTTATGCCTATCAATCATCAAATTGCACTTGTATCAATAATTATACAAATACATATACATATGAAGACAAAGGGGAAATGTAAATCCTACGTACCATGGGAAATGTAAAATAAACAAGCTTATGTAAAAAAGAATATCTACAAGTCCAGGGTACCTTTGCAGCAACCGACTCCAGAAGCATGGCTATCGTCATTCTTGAAGGAAATGCATGTGGATTGATAATAAGATCTGGGCGCATTCCCGTAACTCCAGAAAATGGCATATCAATGTCAGGCCACAACTGGGAGCAAACTCCTTTTTGTCCATGTCGGCTGCTAAATTTATCACCAATTATAGGGTTTCTAGGGTGCCGAAACCGTATGTTCACCTGCTCCAAAAAAAGAAGAAGGAAGAGGTAAATATAAAATAGAGGACAACACGGGAAATGTAAGCCTGCAACATAAAATCCATGCTCTTCTTTTCAACTTGATTGACCTATGGATCTCATAATAACTATGAGATTCATGATAGTCTCAGTATAATCCACCACAGTGAGATGTTTAAAGCACTTTGAACATTTTTAGTATAGAAAAACATGTGGGGAAAAAAGTTGACAAAAGCTAGGCCTTTTGATGCTTGAGAAACAAACTTGATGTCTTTTTATCTTTCAGTAGTGAACCTTGGTTCAATCTTGGTTCTAAAGATTCAAATACCAACTTACGGAACTCAATCTCCAGTATAAAAATGATGTCCGCTCACCTTCTGAAGATGCTTCTTCCCATCAATAGCAACATAGTCAACAATAGCAGGCTCTGACCCTTTTCGTTTGGTCATTCTTATGGCACCTTTTACCTCATCATAAGTGCTATAATAGGGTTCATCTGGGTTTATTGTCTGAGATTTAACAAAGATTAAGGTTAATCAACATTACTCAATGGCCAACTTAAAATTGAGCAAAAATCGCAATTGTCAGGTTTTATACATACTAACCTGACCCACATAAGGAAGACCATCCGAATCGATTAGAGAATGATGTGACTTATCGGCGGCACTTCTCCTGAACGATCTTTGGGATCCTGACCTACCCTTTTGATCAGACAAGTCAACGGATTCCGTCTGCCAAAACCCATGATTGGATCAGTAAGAGTACAGGTTTAACCATGAGAAAACCATATCACCAGTTCATACATCTACTGATATGAATGAATGAGAGAGAGAGAGAGAGAGAGAGAGAGAGAGAGAGAGAGAGTGTGAGTTTGGATGGACTCCATTAGAACATAGCTTGGTGGTATAAAAACAATTTACCTACAGGAAAACTTTAGGCCCAATTAAGTTATTCAGATAGTTTAGGGGATCATAACACATACCCAAATCCCTCTATTAAAAGATCATGTACATGTACAACCGTTTCAAAAAAAAAGAAAAAAGATCATGTACAACTGTGACAAACCTGATACACTAGTCCGTGAAACATTCCACGATCTACAGATGACTTGCTTAGAATCATAGCATCCTCCATATCATACCTACATGTCATATAAAAACTGGATTCATAAACGCTACCAAAGATTAACTAACATTCCTTACTGACAAAATTCTTACCCAGTATATGACAGTACAGCAACTATTGCATTTGTGCCCGTTGGATATTCATCTACACAGTAATTTGTATATGTTTTTGTGCGGACGATGGGAGATTGAGGAGTCTAACATCACACAGAATTCGGGTGAGTTTTAAAGAACCATCGAAAACACTGATTAAGTTGTAACGATCATAAAGTAGTGCACAAACAACAGAATTTTTGATTAAAACAAACAGCATATAGTACACGCATCAGATAATAAGAGCAATCATGCAGTAACATTAAACAAGTAGAGTGAAACTGCTGAAGATAGATAATTGGCTTAACATGCTGAGTCGATAATAAAAACTTGAAAAAGAATATAACTGGTTGCTTTGTCAGACATAGTTGCATACCATTTGAAAGCTACAGCAGAGAAATAAAAACAAAGACCAAATGCCAAAATCTCTCAATGGAGCCTTTCCAAGAAAAGTGCTAACCACTCATTAGTAAACCATGTTCGACATAAAATATGTATAATTATTAATTGTTTCCTCTCCCTGAATTTTAGGATAATCCTTAGACTCCCTCTTATAACAGTAGTGCCCAACTCACACACTTTGTCATTTTGGTACTTTATGATGACATAGTTAAGAGAAATGAATGTATGACATATTGACATGAATTCCTTTTTTATATTTAATTATAAAGTAGACTAATAGCAAGCGAATGAAGATAACCAACCTTCAAATGATACAACTTCTGATCTGCACGATTGCGAAGTGCTTGTAATGAGAAACCCATTGTTTGTTTTGCCATCTATAATTTGAAACAAAAGGAATGTAATCAATGTCACAGCAACCAAATTCCAACAAAGAGCAAAAGCATTATATGGATTAATACCGAAGAGACTGAAGGGCAAAACAAATAAGAACCTGACACTGGTACATATTCCGTGGACTCTGATTATGTTCTGACCAGGGAGTAAGATTAGCAACAACACTGAGCATCCCAGTTGGATGGATTTCTTCATGAGTTGCAGGGAAAGCATCTTTCCTTCCACCATCTCGACCATCAGGACATTTTATTTCCATGAACACCTAACATAGCAAGAAATGAGGTAGCCAATCATGTTATTAGTTTCCTAGCTGCAAGGACCTTGTTGATTAAATCAGACAAGTAATAACAAGTAATTCTTATTAAGGTAGGAATTGTAATCTGAAATACAGTATTAACCTGTTCAAAGGGCCCGATGAGTTCAATGTTTTGACCTTCAACAGCAGAAATCAAAATATTCTTATCTGGCCGAACAAATCTAGAAGGAGAAGTGAAAAGGTAGAGACCAGGATATGCCCCACCCATGCTGAGAGGAACGTATCCCACTTCCAACTCATCTGGAATCTGAGGCATACCATTTCACCATCATCAGTGAATATGTAACAAACGTCATGTTTTAAACTTTAAAAGGATTATAAAAAAATGAACAAGAAAAAAGAAAGAAAACAGACCACTGAAGCAGCCGACACTTTCAGCTTCCTCAAATGAGCAGCAACTTTCTCAACTTGAGTGGAAGATATATAACCAACAACACGACCATCTAAAAGAACAGAGAGATTGACAGGAAGACCCACATGAACCAACATTGGCAGTGAAGGAATCATTCCAATTTCAATCAGAACATTAAGAATAGACATCCGAATCTTAGTGAAATCTCTAATATTCCCTTGCGCATCAAAGTACGATGTAATTCCTGATAAAAGTACGATGGAATTGAGTTATTGGTGGTCATATATATCATTAAACAATACATCAGTAAACAATACTAAAATACATCCACATTAATTTGCAGCTAATTAGAATGCACACATCAGAGTTTATTTAAGCAATGACATGCACAATTCCTCTGGAAATGGCTCTATTAAGTAAAAATGTATCATGACAGTTGACATACTTTGCTTGATTGGAAGTTATGGCCACCACATACCACAATTGAAAAACAACTTCAATTTCGGGAAAAGGAAATTTTAAAATTCAGAAACCCAATCACTAATTGAAAGGTTGAGAAAGGGTGGAAATCATCTCCAACTTGCTGATGATACCAGCTTTTTCTTAAATTTAAAGAGCAGTCATGGAAAAGTTACTGCAAACCACCATAGGTGATCGAGTTGGTAAGAGCTTAGGTGTGGAACCCACATACCCAGGTTCGAATCCCAGCTGATGCTAATTGGAGTTAAATCCCAATTTATTCTTGGTGGCCAGAGGGGAGGAAGCGTTCTGACAAGATCCCTCGGCGCGGATTAGTCTCTACGCCTGGAAAGCCTTTGAGGATACCGTCATTGATACTCTCAAAAAAAAAAAAAAAAGGAAAAGTTACTGCAGTCTTCAGCAGAGTTGTCATCCACTGAGCTGCGGTCTGCGGGTCATTGTAGAACCAACACTGTGGAGGTCAAGGGGTTCAAATTTCACTGGCATTATGGGATGGGTGGCTGGGGTTTGAATCAAATTTAAAAAAAAATAAAAATTAAAAATACAGAAACCTTTTCTTTCGTATCTTTCAGGAAGTATCAAAATCCCCACCCCAAAGCTAATGTGTTGGCGTGGATTTAAGGCACAATGGAGAAGTAACACCAATAATCTAATTCAAAGGTGGTGCCTTTTCTCACATTGATGTATTTCCTAAAAAAGAAAAAAAGGGTTTAGACTTCCGTTCCAAACTTTAAATTTTGTGACACAAAGTACTTTTGGTTGAGAGTTGCAGAAAGTAAATAAGTCTATAGCATCACATTGATGATATCACTTCTGTGGTTGGAAAGAAGCTCTGAAGATCATAAGAGGTTGACATGAAGAACATTTAGAGAAAGTCAGATTGGGGTATTTCTTTGCTCTTGGCTATATAAGAGTTTAAGAGTCTGCTTAGCCTGAAAGAAGCTGTATCTTAAATTCTACATCTCTTACTATCGACTCTCCTCACAAACTCAACTTACTCCCCATGCCACAAAAAGGAGCAGTAAAACTAATTTGGAAAAGAGTACAGACAATAGTAGCAACAGCACACAAAAGTCCAAAAACAGGATTCAACAGTAACAGTAACACAAAGACATGACACAGTAGAGATATATAAACTAACACAATTGGTTTTGGATTAACCCAACTTTAAATTGGCATCAGAAGAAACAATTCATTCACAGGCCAGCCAAATGTGGTTACAAATGCTCCAAGCTACCCATTCTAACTGATCCATGTGTTTGGCTCAGTCCGGCCCACTTTTGAAAGATAATATTTAAAAAAACAATAGAACTACGTAGAAAGGCTTGACAACAAATCCACGACCAACATCAGGAAACAATATAAGCCGAGAGTTCAGTCAAATAGATTAAAGACTGAAAAGCCTATCAAAACACTATATAACATCATGGGCTCTGCACGCATTGTGAATTTGGGTAGGATGCTTTAACTTTATTTCGCATTTATATTAAAGCAGGCAATTCAAAATTTCTTATAGGTGTTAGACCTAATTTGATCACACACTAAATTTGATCCACCCATTTGACTCACTCTGGTGTTTGCCCAGATGTTTAGGGGTGCATGTTGAAAATATGGAACCTAACTGGTTCGAGATGAAAAGAATTTCTAAAACACTTCACAAATATGATACAAGAGAAGCCATTTAATTACAACCCCAAAGTAGATCCATATATTCCCCCTATCATGTTTAATGTTGTGACATTATTCATCTATTCCCTTTAAACAAGCTTATTGGTCTTTAGGCTGGCCATGAAGCTTCAGCTATAGTTGGTTTATTAACTTTAACGTGTACCCCATCACTAAAGATCTGTGTCTTTCTCATTCCTGGCATCAAACCATAAAATAAACAATCTAAATTATAAAAAAAAAATGAAGAAAAAGAAGTTCACGGAGATGTGGTAACTACTCATTTCAGTAGTAGAAGGGAAATACTTGCTTGGTCAGAAATTGAAGTTATTTACTTGGTTGTGTTTTTTCTGGTCCATTTACATGTAGCATAAATCATATGAACACATGAAAAACATATGACGCATTTAAGGTAATGAATTCTTATAAATGTGAATAACTTACTACAAGTGCGAGTCATATGGTTCAACAAGCCACATGGCTCTCCATCAGGTGTGTGCACAGGGCAAAGGAAGCCCCAAGATCTGCAAGTAAAAGAAAAAAAATATGAATAATAACCAACAAGTAAATTTTGAAGAGCCTAAAAAGCAAAACTTACTCGGGAAGCAATTTCCGAACACTTGTGGTACGAAGCCCAGCAAATGAAGCCCCTCGATGAACAGCACGAAAATGGGATAGAAAACGTAAAAAGTTAAGCCTTTCTGCCTGAACTGAAAAGCCTGCTCTCTAAGATATTAATTTTGAAAACAGAGAGTTAGAAGAAATCAAAAGAACAACTTCTTGGTGAACAGAGTAGAAACTTGCAATATATCAGTAGTAGGAAAGTTTTGATATACTAATGATTAATCAAATTCTGGCAAATAATTGAAGTACTTTTGTTAATCTCCACAGGAATGTATATATATAGTCCTATAAGTTTGACACTTAAGACTCCAAATCAAGGTTCCATCCCCTTTTAAATATACTAAAAATTGAATCCCCCCTAATAAGTACCTAGATATAAGTTCTTACTAGGATAAACTGGTAATTTGGTAACCACAAAATGTATATTATGCTCAACCTCGTACAATTCTCATATCACTTAGAAGTACTCTTTTTTGTGTCATTCAAGCACATAATTGAGAACCAGAACCAGAACCCCAACCAAGCACCACTCAAATATCTATAACTGATAAGAGAAAAGAAGAATGCAATGCATTTAGTAAGATACCTACGATACTTGAAATAAGCTAGGCCAGAAGTCAATACCTGCTGCAAATCTAGACCTGTTTGAGTATTTATTCTTCCAGTTTTCAACATATTCTCAACCACTAAACTGATTTGCCTTGTTGGATTTTTATCCAGAACCTTTTTTAAGCTATTGACTGCATTATCAGAAAGGAATCGTCAATTCATGAGAAAAAATAATATGCAACTAATGTGGAAAAATGTGGAAAAACAACAATTTTAGTAAGTTGTGCAATACATAGAAAGACAGGAAACTTTAACCAAAACCATACCACTGCCAAAATTGATATTGTTGTTTTCCTTTTTTATCTCATCTTGAAGAAGTTTTTTGGTCCTTTGCAACCAATCCTCTAGTTTTTCCTGAGAGCAAGAAAAAAATTATAAGCAAAGGCAATAATGAAATTAAACACTACATTCACTATAATACACTGTTTTGTATACATTACTAGTACTAGACCTAAAAAATAAATGATCATTTCATTAGATGTACGCCCCCGAAACCTAATTTGCTACTGAGTGAGCATCTCTAGGATCATGGAGAGTAGAAAATTTACCCCAGTTAGAAAATCTACCCACAAGAAAATTATAAACAGAACAAACAATAACAACTGCCTTAAACCAGTGCATAGTTTGCAGCATATGTTCATTTAAACTAGTTCTTCAGGTAGTTATATAGCCCATTTGAGTTATATGAATGGCCTAGACCTCAAGAATCAAAATCTCATTTCAGCAAGTATCCGTAAAGATTGCACAGCCAGAAGGAAAGCATTTGTGAATGAAGAGAAATGGCAGACATTTGCATGAATCTCACCGTCACAAAGAAAATCAAATATTAATAAAAAAAAAAGAAAAAAAAGAAATGTAAAAGTTCACTGAAGGAAAACTTATTGTTGAGACAGTTTCATGGGATCTACAAATATCATATATCAATGGGGGAACCATTGTTTGGTATTTAAAAAGTTAACGAAAGGTGCTTTTCTTCTTTTTTTTCAGGAAAAATGTAAACACAATCTCAGAATATACAAACAATGAATATTCTACTCCTCTAGATGTACATATTTTTCCAGCACCATTGAACTTTAGAATTTATTGCTCTGCACCACACTGGCATAGCACTATGGCAATCTGGAGTCGTGCACCAGAAACCTAAATATTATATTTTCCAAGTACACAAATAATATCCCTTTTCAAAAAAAAAAAAGAAGAAAAAAAAACTGTTTTATCTACCTTGAGATATATGGTAATCAAGTGCCCAGGAAGCAAGACTTCTTGATTTTGCAGGGAATCTGGGTTGTCAAGCACCGAAGTCTGATCCATCAGCGAAAAAAGTTTCTGCAACATGAATCTGTGAAACTAGAAATCTAAGAACTGATGTAAAGATCTAAACTAATAAATAGGTTATAGTGAGGAAGGGTGAAAAGTGAAAACACGATCTAATTACAAAAAATTAGAAAACTAAATCTCTGTCTACATAGGGATCTTTGTCACTCTTTAATAAAGAGTGAAAATACATAGAAGCCCACATATATAAACTAACCCTCGTAGCGATTTATTTCAAAAGCAAGATTAATCCCATTTGGTAAAATGATCTTTGTTTAACAGGGATCTTTTCCATAAAAGATTGGCCATATGATTATCATCATCATTATCAGAAATACAGTAACGTTTACTAGGTGAATGAAACCAAATAATTGTATGTTCATCATAAGAATGCAACATGATTTCTTATTTCATTGTCTCATGTAAGGATGAAACTTCAGTGAGGGCCACATACAGACAATGCAGATCAATGGATTATTATGGTTTGTTTTTGCATAAGAGACTTTGTAGTTTTTCTTATAGCAGGCATATGCATACAGATAAATATATATACATATAAATACACACACAGATAGATAGATAGAGAGAGAGAGAGAGAGAGAGAGAGTAGCTAACATGAGGAGATTAAATTTGTCTTCATTCTTATCTAGGTGAACAAATATGTAGTCCTTAAGAACGGCATCTCCAACCTACCAAAACAGAATAAATTAGCAGAAATAAACTTGATGGGAACCCAAACAAATCACAATTCACTTGTCTGTTTGAAGGGAGACTAAAAAGATTGCAGATCATGACTTACAACTGAATAAGATTCATTCTCCAGGCCACCCATTAGAGGTTGGAAGTGCTCACCTGATAATGATAAAGGGATTACAACATACATCTGACATTTTAAGTCCAATCATTGGAAGACAACCAGAAGAATAGTATTTTACCAATGTGTTCTAGACATTGACCACGAGTGAAAAGACCCAAGTCCACTACTTCATTTATAATGATTTGCGCCCTCTCATCCACAAGCTGAGTGCCAACATCACCTTTTCCCTTCTCAAATTTCCCAGGATAACAGCATGTCAAACTTGCATAAAGTTCTTTATCAGGAGTGTCAACAAGAGCCTATTACCAAAAAATCGGAGTTATAATTTTGTTTAAGGACAACATGATCATGAGTATCAAAGTATGCAGTACACAGCTAGTTCAGACTGCACAACTAGAAAAGGAAAAAGAATAATGAATATAATAGAATTGCCAAGGAAAGATAAATTTTTATTTGGATATGCATATGAGAAGGAGAGCCAACCAGAAAATTTAAACATAGACATTTGATCATGACTAAAATACTCTAGTCTAGTGCACAGTAACATAAAACTCGATATAGCAAATTTAATAATGCACTAAGAAAATTACATTGAAATACATATGATCAAGCAGTGATTCAGCAGAAGTACAAAATATACATTATACATATGCGTGTTTGTGTGTGTGTGTGTGTATTAAACCCGTAGCCCAAAAAACACCTTTAAAATAAGACCCACAGGAAGCAAGAACTCCTTCCCCTGTATCCTGCAAATCATGTAAGACACATTTTAACAGTTGTCAATAAAATGCAAACCACAGTTCAGTTGTAGAGTCAAACCTAAAATTGCTTACCAAACACCAAGTCTTGCGCTTCCGTTTTGCAGGTAGTACAATTTGACAGTTACTGAGGACTGATCATCTCTTGCACATCTAACATGACAATAAAAAGAGAATCAAACCAAATAAACAACAATACATTTTCCACAAATAAGCTGAAACTCCAATTCATTATAACCAAGGCATTTGATCAAATTTCAATCCAGATCCAACCAAATTTAATTAAAAATCTGGTAAAACCATTTGTTCTAAACTGTTTATCCAAATAATAACTACGTGGTAAAAAAAAATTGCATAGGGATATTCTAGCTCAACTGAATTATCAACCAAATCAAATTGATAAACTTTTCCTATCTGTCAGTATAACCAAACACATATCCTTTGGCGAGTGAAGAGTTGGATGGGATATCTAAACCACTAAAATATGAAGACTTTGTGACATTACAAAACGTCAACGGATTTTCTTTGTTATTACAAATCCAATGGTTACTTGGATTGCATTGGACTGGATTGGCTTGAATATTTAGCATACTGATTTGATGCAAGCCTACTTATTGTATGCCTAGAGATCTGATCAATATAGGATCTAAAATACGATGCCTCAAACTGTTTACTACCAACACCAGGACAGGGAAGAATATGACAGCAATTAAAGAGAAACCACATGTGTATAATTTAGAGATAAAACCTTATCACAACTGCTTTATCTGTATATCCTTCCTTTCGATCACGAAATGAATTGCGCACCATACTCATTGGCTGAAATACACATAGAAGTATTAAACTGATCAGACTATATGCTTCCCTTCTAACTATAAATATTAGGTAACCAACTAGGTCGGTCAGTCAGCACATTAAGATATAACTTCAGGGGCTGAAGAAGCCCAAAGTTTTATGGGGATGCTTGTTGGTTGCTGTTATTTGGGTCATTTGGCTGACCAAAAATCAGAAAATCTTTTAGGACAAATTTAGAACAGAGCAAAAGTATTTACGAGAAAATGGGGATTAGTTCTCCCACACTTCCTGACCAGGGTGGACCCTTCAAGAGAGAAAAACCACTTTGATCACATGGTGCATTGCAAAATTTGTTACATTGCGTAACATGGAAAGGCTCACTTACATAGTTTCGCTTTGGCAATATAACACTTACATAGTTTCGCTTTGGCAATATAACAGGTCGAATAACTCTCTCGATCCCATTTAAAATGAAGTAGCTATAACAATAACAACAAAATAATAATTAGAACTAACATAGCAGAAAATCAACCTAAAAGAGTATCAAAAGAAATAATAGACTAGCTAGTATAGACAAGAGAAACAAATTTACTTACCCACCCATTTCTGATGCCTCTTCTTTGCAAGAAACTAGCTGCTGAGGATCATGACCTCTTAAGTTGCAACACTTTGACTGCATTGGACAAGCAATATATCCATTATCACCCATCAAAAGAAAAATTTAAGCTGAACACTCCGACACAACACATCAGTTAAAAATTAGGATGTCATAAACTCCTAATGTTATTCCCTCCTTTCACCTGCCCGACCCCTCTACATTATTAGCATTTTCCAAAGTATCACTTAGAACGATTGGACACCGATCGATGTCAAAGGAGTACAAATACTTGCACAATTAGTCAATTGATAAAAATTACATTAATATAAAGAGGAAAAAGTAGTCACCATGAGCATGATGGGAAACTGGCCGAAATTGAACTGCTGTCTAACAGGAGCCTTATCCCCACACTGAAAATAAATGTCAGCCAACAATTTCCCTGTGTAGGAAATTCGAGTCTGTCGACACTATATTGATACACAAACACACCAGTCAATACATTACATAGTCCCAATTACTATCCTCTAAAAAAAAAAAAAAAGCAAGAAAGCGAAAACGGCAAGAGCTTACTTCAAAAGGATAGAGAGGCTCGCTGCTCCGGTCCTTGAGAGGTCGGCCTAGGATAGGATCATCAGCGAACCAGAGTAACATAAGAAGTCAAGGAATTCATTATCCAATATATAATAGCAGTAATGCGATGAGAATTGAACAATAAATTGAATTGAAAAGGCATAGAGAAAAGGATATTGCGAAGGGTTTCTCCTGTGAGAGGATTGTCTACTTGGACGGGGTTGATGTCACGGAGCATGACGCCGAGGCCGGCGGTGATGAGGTAATCGAAAGACTCGATGTGGTGCCGGAACAGCTCACGCAGGTGAGCCAAGTCTCCGGCACTGGTTCTCCTCTTATGCTGCTGCATCCTCACCTGGACCTTGTTTCGTCCTTCTTCTTCTTCTCCGAAATTGCAAAACGGCGGAGGAGAGCGGTGTTTTGCTTTTTTTGGGGGAAGAGGGGTTTATGGGTTCAGGAGATCAGGGTTATAGGGGAAAGGAAATGAATATGGAAAGGGAGACCCAAAAGTAATCGGCACATTATTTACCAGTAGCAAAACCTGGTAAAAAATGTGAATGAAGATTTTCTCACAACCGATGATAAAATGATATATTTAAAAGTAATAAATGATAAAAATGTTAACAAATGTTCTTTTATGATAAAATAATACACCCAATTTTTTAAACCGTTGCCCATAAAATTTTTAAAAATTACATACCATGCCACTGACCAAAATATCAACACGTTCTTTCACTCCCAAAAATACACAGTCCAGACCGACCTCGTCGAGACGTCGACGTTTTGCTGCGGGGTGGAGCTGCGAATTGCTCCCCTATCGTTCGGCCACCTCCCGGCGAAAGGCAGGTGTTCACGTCTTCCTCTCACCGTCCCCGACATCTCTGTTGTATCAGATTTCATGGAGGAGCGATGTTGAAAGTGAATCGGAGGAGATAAGTGTTTTCTGGGTTCGCCGGCGAGTTTAAGAATCTGGCCACGACGACAGACATGAATGGTGCTGGTAGCTTCGCCTCAATCTGGAGAACGTCTCTATGACCTTATTTTTTGAAGAGAAGCTCAGAGGAGGAAGAATCGAAGAGAAGAAGTTTTGGGATTTTCCAACTAGAAATTGACGGATTCCGACAGCGGAGTTGATCTAGTAGGCGGAGTCAAGAAATGGACTTCGCATAGAAGTGGAATCCTAAAACATGAAGGCGAGGCGAGATGGCTTCGCGTAGAAATGGAGTCCTAAAACATGAAGGCGAGGCGAGATGGCTTCAAGTAGTTAAATTGATAGTTACATAGATAGTTACATATGCATAGTTACACAAGTGTAACATGTATGTAACTACCCATGTAACTATCAAACTGTAGTTACATAAATTCGCATGCAAAATGGACTTCGCGTAAAAGTACATGAAGGTGAGGCGAGATGGCTTCACGTAGAAGTACATGAAGGCGAGGCGAGATGGACTTCGCGTATAAGTACATGAAGTCGAGGCGAGATAGCTTCGGGTAGTTACATTGATAGTTACATAGATAGTTACATGCATTCGCATGCGAAATAGACTTCGTGTATAAGTACATGAAGGCGAGGCGAGATGGCTTCGTGTACAAGTACATGAAAGGGAGGCGAGATGGCTTCGCGTAGAAGTAGATGAAGGCGAAGCGAGATGGACTTCGCGTACAAGTACATGAAAGCGAGGCGAGATGGCTTCATGTAGTTACATGGATAGTTACATTGATAGTTACATATGCATAGTTACACAAGTGTAGCATGTATGTAACTACCCATGTAACTATCATACTGTAGTTACATGCATTCACATGCAAAATGGGCTTCTCGTAGAAGTACATGAAGGCGAGGCGAGATGGCTTCGCGTACAAGTACATGAAGGCGAGGCGAGATGGCTTCGCGTAGAAGTACATGAAGGCGAGGCGAGATGGACTTCGCGTACAAGTACATGAAGTCGAGGCGAGATGGCTTCGGGTAGTTACATTGATAGTTACATGGATCGTTACATGCATTCGCATGCGAAATAGACTTCGCGTATAAGTACATGAAGACGAGGCGAGATGACTTCGTGTAGAAGTACATGAAGGGGAGGCGAGATGGCTTCGCGTAGAAGTATATGAAGGCGAAGCGAGATGGACTTCGCGTACAAGTACATGAAGGTAAGACGAGATGGCTTCAGGTAGTTACATTGATAGTTACATAGATAGTTACATATGCATAGTTACACAAGTATAGCATGTATGTAACTACCCATGTAACTATCATACTGTAGTTACATGCTTCGCGTACAAATGGAATCCTAAAACATGAAGGCAAGGCGAGATGGTTTCATACCATCTTAAATGATAAAAAAGTCTATTTTTACACTTTTTACATGACCATTATACCCTTCTTTCTAATATCACATGTTTTTTATCACAGTTTCGTCCTCTCTTCTCTCTCTCTCTCTTTGTCTCTCTCTCCTGCATCCCGACCAGATCTCTCTTCTCTCTCTGTCTCTCTCTCCTGCATCCATACCAGATCTCTCTCTCTCTCTCTCTCTCTCTCTCTCTCTCTCTCTCTCCTGCATACAGACCAGCCGTGAGGCCACCTGCTAGATCGATGCCGTTGTTAGATCGACTCCGCCACCTGCTAGATCGATGCCGCTCGCCGATCGACTTTGCCTGCTAGATCAACTCCGCTCGATGATCGACTTCGCCACTCGATCGACTTCGCCGCTCGATCGACTCCGCTGCCTGCTAGATTGACCTCGCCGATCGACTCCGCCGCTCGATCGACGTCGCTATCTACACCCTTGAAATCATAGAGTTCTAAAGTTAGGTATCAGAGCCCTCAAAAATTGGATTTAGTGTCTAGATCTAATGACGACGAGTTGGTTTGTATTAATCTGTGGAAAGTGGAGTTGTGCTACTTTGATTTTCATAATGTTACATGGTAGTTACATGGGAAGTTACATACATGCTACACTTGTGTAACTATCCATGTAACTATCCGAAACCATCTCGCCTCGCATTCATGTACTTGTACGTGAAGCCATCTCGCCTCGCCTTCATGTACTTCTAAGCGAAGTCCATTTCGCATGTTACATGGGTAGTTACTACCCGAAGCCATCTCGCCTTGCCTTCATATTTTAGGATTCCACTTGTACGCGAAGCATGTAACTATGCATGTAACTACAGTATGATAGTTACATGGGTAGTTACATACATGATACACTTGTGTAACTATGCATATGTAACTATCTATGTAACTATCAATGTAACTACCTGAAGCCATCTCGCCTCACCTTCATGTACTTGTACGCGAAGTCCATCTCGCTTCGCCTTCATATACTTCTACGCGAAGCCATCTCGCCTCCCTTTCATGTCCTTCTACGCGAAGCCATCTCGCCTCGCCTTCATGTACTTATATTCGAAGTCTATTTCGCATGCGAATGCATGTAACTATCAATGTAACTATCCATGTAACTACCTGAAGCCATCTCGCCTCGACTTCATGTACTTGTACGCGAAGTCCATCACGCTTCGCCTTCATATACTTCTAAGCGAAGCCATCTCGCCTCCCCTTCATATACTTCTACGCGAAGCTATCTCGCCTCGCCTTCATGTACTTATACGCGAAGTCTATTTCGCATGCGAATGCATGTAACTATCCATGTAACTATCAATGTAACTACCTGAAGCCATCTCGCCTCGTCTTCATGTACTTCTACGCGAAGCCATCTCGCCTCCCCTTCATGTACTTCTATGCGAAGCCATTTCGCCTCACCTTCATGTACTTCTACGCGAAGTCTATTTTGCATGCGAATGCATGTAACTACAATATGATAGTTACATGGGTAATTACATACATGCTACACTTGTGTAACTATGCATATGTAACTATCCATGTAACTATCAATGTAACTACGCGAAGCCATCTCGCCTCGCCTTCATGTACTTATACGCGAAGTCTATGTCGCATGCGAATGCATGTAACTATCCATGTAACTATCAATGTAACTACCCGAAGCCATCTCACCTCGACTTCATGTACTTGTACGCGAAGTCCATCTCGCCTCGCCTTCATGTACTTCTACGCGAAGCCATCTGTCCTCGCCTTTATATACTTGTACGCGAAGCCATCTCGCCTCGCCTTCATGTACTTCTACGCGAAGCCCATTTTGCATGCGAATGCATGTAACTACAGTATGATAGTTACATGGGTAGTTACATACATGCTACACTTGTGTAACTATGCATATGTAACTATCAATGTAACTATCCATGTAACTACCTGAAGCTATCTCGCCTCGCCTTCATGTACTTGTACGCGAAGTCAATCTCGCTTCGCCTTCATCTACTTCTACGCGAAGCCATCTCGCCTCTCCTTCATGTACTTCTATGCGAAGCCATCTTGCCTCATCTTCATGTACTTATACGCGAAGTCTATTATCATGCGAATGCGTGTAACTATTCATGTAACTATCAATGTAACTACCTGAAGCCATCTCGCCTCGACTTCATGTACTTGTACGCGAAGTCCATCTCACCTCGCCTTCATGTACTTCTACGCGAAGCCATCTCGCCTCACCTTCATGTACTTCTACGTGAAGTCCATTTTGCATGCGAATGCATGTAACTATAGTTTGATAGTTACATGGGTAGTTACATACATGCTACACTTGTGTAACTATGCATATGTAACTATCTATGTAACTATCAATGTCACACCCCGGTTCTTAAGTTATTTTACGGTTTTACTGTTGAATGGGAATTAATATTAATTATTGTTCAGGACGTGAGGAGGATCATTTGGAGGAAGCCCTCCTCCCGTACTCCTATCCCTCCGAAGGTTTCTTCCCGGTTCGGCTTGGGTAAGGAGAAATCAACGTTTGAAATTCTAGGGATTTTATATATGTTTTCGTTCGATTGACATAGTTAGGCTTGAAATTGGACTTAGTGCTAGTTATGAAAGTTGTTTGGGATGTTGAGAGGAAGATGTTGTCAAAATTTGGGAACCATTGGAGGTCACAGGAGTCGGCATCCGGCCGTAGCTGCCGGCGGAGCCGCCACTGTTTTGGGGGTTTTTATGGTTTTAGATGTGGAATATTAAGGGGAGGTTAATGGTATGAAATTTAGAATTTTTGGAGGGACAGTTGGTATCATGATTATTGGAGGAGTTTTGAATAGGTTTTGGATTTTTGAAAGATTGGTGAATTTGGTGGTTAATGGGGTAGATTCCGACTGTTGGATTTCCCTTATTATTGTTTTAGAATGATGAAATAAATGAAGTGGGGCTGTAGTTGGAGTTTGATGTAAATCTGATAAGCTTAACCTTGGAAAAGGTAGTTGAGTACGCTGAAGAGTTCTGGGTTATATATTTAAGTATTATTATTTTCTGAAATTGAAGTTTGGTCCTAAGCATGATTATTGTGCCAGGATTCGAGGAGACCTCACTTGAGTGGCGAATTAGATTTCGTCGGGCTTATGCCTAAAGTTGTGAGTAGACTTTTGGCTTAAATAATGTGCAGGTTGAAAAATCACGGTATTCCGGTCATGTCTCGGTGCCGATAGTTGCGGTCAATGCAATTTTCCATTCTTTCTCCCTATGGGTAGCCCTATCTTCGGTGGTTATTTTGCGTACCATTTTTATACGACTTGTTGTGTGTCATCGGTTTAAAACTATTTTAAGTTGGAGGTCCGCCAAAATACGAAATTTAGACGGTCGAACGACCTTTTCCGTGCGTTTAGGGGTTTGACTTACGAGATCAAGTTTTCGGATCAAGTTTCATTTTTTCCCATACATGTATTTTATCATGATGGTCAGATCTGACGGCCGGATTTCTATTTCTCAAGTTTGATAATCACAATCACAACATGCCAAATGTATAAAAATACTTTTAGCCGACGAATTTTAAAGGTTTAGCCGACGAATTTCAAAGGTTTAGCCGACGAATTTATAAAGTTTAGCCGACGAATTTCAAAGTTTTAGCCGACGAGTTTCAAAGGTTTAGCAGACGAATTTCAAAGGTTTAGCCGACGAATTTATAAAGTTTAGCCGACGAATTTCAAAGGTTTAGCCAACGAATTTATGCAGTTTAGCTGACGAATTTCATAGTTTTTGCCGACGAGTTTCAAAGGTTTAGCCGACGAATTAGTGTATAGCCGACGAAATTGGTATCTTTAGCCGACGAACAAATTATTTCGTCGGCTAAAGTCTTCGGGTTTAACTGCGAAACCCTAGCCTCCTCCCTACACAGTTCTTATTTTTCAAAGTTTTCCCTCTCCCGGTCTCCTCCCTCCTCCCTCCCTCTCCGTCTCGAATTTTCAGGTGATTTCGAATTTCTATTTATGCTATGTTTTATGTATAGATTTATGCTATATTTTTATGATGATGTTGATATATTTTTATGATGATGTTGAATTTCTATTTTATGATGATGTTGATATATTTCTATATTTGATTTCGAATAATTTCTATTTTTGATTTCGAATAATTTCTTTATTTAATAATTTCTATTTTTGATGATGTTGATATATTTTTATGATGATGTTGAATTTCTATTTTTGATTTCGAATTTAGTTTTATGCTATATTTTTATGATGATGTTGATATATATAATATTGTTATGTAATTATTAATTAAGTATATCTATATATATATATATTGGTATGAAGTTATTTTTGATTCAAATTAATATTTTAAATAGGATGAGCGGTTTTTTTCGATCGAAGAAGAGTTCGAAGGGCCAAAGGTCCGAATCGTCTGAGGGAACCTCTAGCAACCCCCAAACGACGTTTCAGGGCCAGATGACAGCCAGACGTGCGAGCCTTCTGGAGACGGCGCCGAAGGTGCCCCTTTCATCGAGGCAGGCGGCCGTCCCTCGTTCCTCGAGGCAGCTGTGGCCTCAGACCCAGACGGAGGTGTCTGCACCCCGTATGCCTGAGATACACCGGGCGCCCACTCCGGGTCCTACTTCTTCGGATAGTGGGTCATCTGGGGTACAGATGCCGCCGCCTCATCTGTTCCTTCCGAGGATGATACCGGCCTTACCTGTAGTCGATGGCTCAGGGACGCCGATTTATCCACTGCCCCCGCCAGTGGCTCCATCAGCGGCGTACAGGTTCGTGCCTTTTGATACGCCTCTTATTTCTGCGAGGGTATCATCATCGGCGACAGAGACGGAATCCGCCGCGAGCTCCTCAGGTAATCAGTGATGCATGATTATTTTTAAAGGGTCATATATATTTTAATAATCAATTTGGTTTATCATGTGATAGGCACAAAGAAGAAGAGAGGCCCCGTCACAGGGAAGGCTCTCGAGAAGATCGTGGGTACCGTGGGGAGGATCGTCATCAATACTGACGGGGATGGCCATTAGTATCGGGCGGGAAGTCGAGGACGTACTCCGGCCGCGTGGGAGCTCTCATTAGGGATAGAGTCCCTATGTTGTGGTCAGACTAGGGCGAGGTCCCGCAAGAGGTTAAGGACATGGTCCACAATGCGATGTCGGTGAGTTTACAAAATAATATTATGTATTACATTGTTGATTTCTCGAAAAGCTAAACTAATAAATGGTTAAATGCAGGTGTGGTTTGAGGTTCCCGAGCACCTGAGGGACAGCTGGGCCGACGTTGTGCATGGGGGAAGGTACGTTGGGAAGTTAATGAAAAACAAAATTGTATGTGATATTAATAATATTTCTAATATTTTTGTTGTATCTGTAGGTACAAGGAGTGGAAGAACGAGTTGCGGACTCATTGGTCTACGCAAGGGAACGCACGTTCTAGTACCCCTGCTGAGTTCCAGTACAGGGAGTACGAGTGGCGTTGGCTTCTGACATCAGAATTCAACAACCCTCGTAAACAGGTATTTAAATAAATTAGTTAGTT
Organism: Fragaria x ananassa; assembly: GCA_034370585.1. Classification (NCBI taxonomy): domain Eukaryota; kingdom Viridiplantae; phylum Streptophyta; class Magnoliopsida; order Rosales; family Rosaceae; genus Fragaria; species Fragaria x ananassa. The sequence continues at coordinate 7,330,790 of CP139750.1, read as the reverse complement.
AATTTATCATTAAGTACGTGCGTTTTAAAATATTTTACTAATAGTTTATTTTTTTCTTTGAAGGCGGTTTCCCGGGTGAACGCTTAGAACCGGCAACGCAACACAAGGAACCATCATGCCGGTTCTAGACCGTTTGCTGTCTTCATGGACGAGGCGGCCAGGGAACATCCAGAGGTCAACCAGTACGTCTATACGTACGAGAGGGCATATCCTGACTCCCAGGAGGATATTGTAAGTCACCTTACGTTTTTAAATTTTTAAATTTATATATGTAAAAATGTTAATTAATAATTTTTTTCCTATCCATATAGGCGAAGGTGAGGGAGGCTAGTGACGAGGTGATGAGTGCCTTAGTGAGGGAGACATGGCCGAACACGCAGGAGGAAGAGATGTCTGAAGCCATGTCCCGGATCGACACTTCGGATCCGACGATTAGGGCGAGGATCATGGGCACAGCCTTCCCAGCCGCCGCAACCTCTGCAGCAGCCCCCAGAAGCGGATACTAATTTAGACGATATAGAATTTATGTAGTTGATGAATTATATACTTTTATGTGCTTGTTGTTGGTTATATGGAATTGTTTTGGTGTATTTTGCAGCTTGCTTGGAATGATAATTCAGAAATTTCGGGGGTTTTTTTTTTTTACTGGAATGGACTTATAGCCGACGAAAAAAGCCTTAATTCGTCGGCTAAAGTTTTTTTTTTTTTAAATAAGTTTTAGCCGACAAAATATGCTTTAATTCTTCGGCTAAATCCCTATAAAGCCGACGAAATATACTATATTTCGTCGGCCATAGATGTTTTATATTTTTTTATTACAACCTTTAGCCGACGAATATTTTAAATTATTCGTCGGCTAAAGTTTGGAAGATAACCGACGACAAAAAATGTCGTCGGCTAAGGTATGGACTATAGCCGACAAAAAATTTTGTCGGCTAAAGTATGGACTATAACCGACGAAATAATGTCGTCGGCTAAAGTCTGGACTAAAGCAGACGACATTATTTCGTCGGCTAAAGTATGGACTATAGCCGACGAAATAATGTCGTCGGGTAAAGTCTGGACTATAGCAGACGACATTATTTCGTCGGCTAAACTCTGGACTATAGCCGACGACTTCTACGTGTGTCGTCGGCTAAAGTCATCACAGACGACCCTTTCCCGACGACACTATAGTCGACGAAGGTTCGTCGGCTAAGATCTTAGCCGACGAATTTTTTTAACAGGCCGACGAAAATTTTTCGTCGGCTAAAGTACTTGTCCTGGTAGTGTAACCCTAATATCCTAGAACTTAAAAGATTCCCAATAACAAAACAAATCTCAAATAAGAAAGAAATCATAATCTTTCCAAAAGCTAAGCAAATCTTGCTGATGCCCGCATGCATCAAGCAAGATCCCATGTAGACACATCATCGTCTACTAAATGCCAGATCAAAGCCTGAGCCTTGGAACCTTCTTTGCCTCGTTTCTTATAGACCTTTAATGACTTCTGCCATTTAGGTCCTGCGTTAAGGAGAATATTAGGTAGAAATAAGGTTTTCTGTCGAAACTCCGAGATGGGCTATTCAAGGAGGTTTTGCTGAGTGATTCAGAAGCCTGTTTGATAATATTCGTGTCAAAATGTGTCTAAAAATATAAGATTGGATTCTCTGAATCTGTGATTACACACACACACGACTGCATGAAGTGCTTAAGTATCATCTGAATACAACCAACTGTATCATTGGAGGCTAAGGCCTTAGGCAGTGATCATGTGCTCTTTAGGAATCCTGGTTCCAGTCAGTACATCCCTGATTACATGTAATTCAGCTACAACTTTCCCTATCTCCATACGCGCGTTGGGCATATGCACAGAACAAGCAACCCCTATCCTAGCAATGGAAATAAGGCACTCTTCAATTCTTTGCGTTTCATCGTATTGGACATCATTCCTATCGCTTGCAGGATTTGTACTTGTGCAGTTTTCCTTTTCTTGAAGAAGCACCGGATCACATATTTCTTTCACACGTTCAGGCAAAGCCATCAGAACAAAATTGTGCAAGTTCTTGTCATATCTAAACATGTCGTCTGTTGGCCTCGTACCAGTAAGCATCTCCAGTAACAGGATTCCATAGCTATATACATCTCCATGTGTTGACACCGCACTTCCCATGCCATACTCTAAATTATTTGCAAGAAAGTTTATGGATCATGTAGTCGCAAACTAAAGTAGAGAAAAAGTTACTTTCATATTGTAAATCAAGAAACGATTTGAAGCATTGGTCAATTCAGTATTACCTGGGGCAATATAGCCAATGGTACCCCTTATCGAATTGGAAGGGTACTGTACTGAAGGAACTGGACAAGAAGTATCTGGGAGGAAGGTTGATAACCCAAAATCACATACGCATGCAGTCATGTCCTTTTCTAGGAGAACGTTACTCGGCTTCAAATCACAATGAACTATGGGGACGTGAAAGCGATTATGCAAGTAATCCAGAGCACTAGCTATGTCAATGGCAATGTTTACCCTCTGAAGAAGATCCAAATGCAGCTGCAAAATGGGGGGTCCAACCACTCTTTGAGCTGAATAGTGCAACCATTCATCTAGATTTCCATCCAACATGAACTCAAAAACCAGAGCTTTGAATTCGTTCCCTTGAAAATCAATACTTGAGCAAGCGGTCAATAGTCTGACAAGATTCCGGTGCCTTATGTTTTTTAACACTTCACATTCAGATATGAAACTTCTAGAAGCTCTTGAACTTTGAAGATTGAGTACTTTCACAGCAACAATTCTTTCTTCAGGTTGATCGAGAAGTACTCCCCAGTAAACAGAACCAGAGCTACCTGAACCAATCAAATTTCGAGAAGAAAAGCCATCAGTTGCTTTCAGGAGATCGCGGTATGACAATTTTAAGAAAGAAACATCCAATGATGGTTCTGAAGCTGACTTAAGTCCTGATTTTCTTGATCTATAAAGGAGAACAAAGTACACTAACCAAGCTACTCCAATGACCCCGGAAGAAATGATGATAACAGCTGGCTTAGGCAACTGCCTAGATAGATCGGTCACACATATAGGCAATCCTAACCCAGTTACACCTCCACAAAGTCTTGTATTTCCCATGAGAGAAACCGCACTTGTATTCCTGAAAACTCCTTGTTTGGGTACTTCGCCTTCAAAATAATTGAATGAGAGGTCTAAATTCTGCAAGAACTGGAAACCCTCCAAATAATTGGGAATCTTTCCGGAGAATCTGTTACGAGATAGGTCAAGATCTTGAATTCCTCTCAAAGAACTCAGAGATTCAGGAATTATCCCATGCAACATGTTTCGGCTCAGGTGCAAGATTTCTAAACTTTCCATTGCCCCTAAGCTTTCTGGAATCTCACCATATAATCTATTTCCAGAAAGATTCAAATAAACAAGTCTTCTGAAGAAACCTACTTCGGTGGGAATGTAACCACTAAACTGGTTACTGGATAAATCCAAAACCAGTGATGCTGAACTGATGAATTCATGTGTAATTGAACCGGTGAGATTATTTTGAGCAAGAACCAAAGCTAACAAATTATTGCATCGACCAAGACTCTGCGGTATGCCTCCTTGCAACTTGTTTGACTTGAGATCTAAGCTACTTAACAAAGTTAAGTATCCCAGACAATATGGAATAGAACCTGATAGCTGATTATAACTTAAATACAGGATGTACAATCTACTTATCTTACATAATGAAGTTGGTATGGTGCCTCTCAATAGGTTCTCTTCCAAGCTTAGTACTCCCAAGTTGAGGAGGTTACCGATCCCAATCGGAATGCTTCCGTGTAGCTGATTCCTTCCTAACCTCATTACTGTGAGCGTTGTTGAGAGATTGCTCACTGATTCAGGTAGCACTCCTCGAAAATTATTTTCACTAATATCCAAACGTTGTAAACTGGTACAATTAATCAGGGAGGAGAGAAAATTCAAGTCACCATCCTCGTTTCGAAGAAAATTATCATCCATTTCCAAACGAACCAGACTGGAAACTCTTGCTAGACTAGGGACTTCTCCGGTAAAATGATTACTGGAGATCCCAAATTGTAAAAGGTGGGATGCATTTGAGATTGTAGATGGAATTGTTCCGCTGAACATGTTCATTTGGAACTGAAAGATTTGAAGGTTTGGAAATATTCTGTAGCCCAACCCTGAAGGAAGAGTTCCATGAAGTTGGTTTCCAATCACAGAGATGTACTGAATTGAAGAAAGGTTGTATATGGAAGGAGGAATGGTACCAGACAATAAATTCATACCCAATGTAAGAACTCTTAAGCTTTTCAATTTCCCAAGGCTGCTCATGAGGCCACCTTGCAGATTATTTTCTTCCATAGAAAGGATCTGAAGGGAAGAAAGATTTTCAAAAGAAGGTGGGATTTCCCCTGAAAATTTGTTCCTACGCAAACTAAGAAACTGAAGCTTGTACAATGAGCCAAGATCCATTGGAAGTTTCCCAGTAAGAGTGTTATTAGCCAAGACAAGATATTGGAGATTAAAGCAATGAGATATATTGATGGGAATATGACCTTGGAAGGAGTTGTCACCGAGGTGTAGTCTTCGCAGCCGGGACAATCGACCAATTTCTTGAGGAATGGTGGTGGCGAAGCTATTGTTTCGGAGGTTTAATGTCCTCAGAAAGCTCAAGTTTCCGATATGCGAAGTTAATATACCCATAAGCTGGCTTGATTGGAGGTCCAAAACCGTGACTCTCTGGTGTCTTCGTCCGCAAGTAATACCTTGCCACTCACTACATAGGTTGGAAGTATCATTCCAGGAGCTCAGGATGTCAAGAGTATCGCTGACTACAGATTTAAAGGCAAGCAAGGATAGTCTGTCTACCTCATTCTCTCCTCGATATGAAGAGGCCAAGGTGATGATCATCAGCGAAAACAGTAGCATGAATACCGACCAAAATCTCACACTCATGCATGAGCTCTCCATTAATTCAGGTTAGCTCAGTTTCTGAATTTGGGAGGCAGAGTTCAAAGTCTTTGCGAGGTTTCTCAAGTTGCTGTAAAGAGTGAAGACATGAAAGGGACAAAAACTATAACATTGGATGGCTGGATGGAAGGAGCAGTACTGAAAAATGGTCAATAGCTCGAGTTAGGACACAGACTTGTCAATCTTGTCATATACTAAGTCATCATTGGAAAAGGGGCACTTATTCTTTGCCTCATTCCACACGCTGCAGTCTCAATCTGCACCAGTTTTCTCCATAAAAGTGGACTCTTCCAGCAGGACTAATTGATGAGATTTATTGACATACCAGATGAGAAGTCAATAGTGAAGACTACTGACTACCAAGTAAAGCCCATACAAACCAGATTCCTCGGGAAACAGATTCCCCGGGAAACAGTAGCATGAATACCGACCAAATTCTCACACCCATGCATGAGCTCTCCATTATTTAGGTTAGCTCAGGTTCTGAATTTGGGAGGCAGAGTTCAAAGTCTTTGCAGGGTTTCTCAAGTTGCTGTAAATAGTGAAGACTAGAAAGGGGAAAAACTGAAACATGGGCACTACTGAAAGATGGCCAATAGCTCGAGTATATAGGCGACAGGCTCTTCAATCGTATCATAAACAAAGTCATCCTTGGAAAGAAAGGGGCACTGTTCTTCAACTAATTCCACACGCTTGTCTCTCAATCTGCACCAGTTTTCTTTTGTCCATTGAATTGACATCTCAATCTGCACCGGTTTTCTTTCTTCCATTAAATTGTCAAAACACATAAAAGTGGACTCCAGTCTCCCGCAGGACTGATTGATGAAATTTATAGACATATCAGATGAGAAATTTGAATCAGCTAAACTGCACCAGTCCTTGATAGAGTAAGAATTGGGTAAGACTCCATATGAGGTGTATAAGCGAAGGAATGTCATGCCATAACAAAATGATATGGGCAGAAATCTTACCTTTAGATCCCAAAAATCTCAACCAATGTCAATTCATATTTATTTAGACATTTTCCTGTTAATCTTATCATAACTTTATTCATTTCTACCCTCATGTAAATAAATAACTTATTGCTAAATTGTGAATGGAGATCAAATTCAGAAACATTCTTATAATTTAATTTCTTTCTAATGTATAATTGGAATGAAAAGCATACAAATTATCTTTATGATCAGCTTTCCAGCTTAGGCACCTCAGAAAAAAGAAAAAAAGACAAATGTCTCCACGACTGTCAGAAAGCAGGATTCTATGCAACAAGAAATGCACCCGCTCTGTATTCTGTTCAAAAAGACGTAAAAGTATCAGATGAATTTCCCATGAATAGAATGTCGTTAAAAATATACAAAATGCCTAAATTTAAGATGGAAGAACCAGAAATGAGAAAGTAACCATGTGATTTGATGAACCAAGACTCATTCCCTAGGTATAACATTACTTCCTCTTGAGAGGTATAGTAAAATCAGGAGATATAAACCTAATAAACAAATATTTCAAGGTTAGTTATAGCCTTATAGGTAGATTCCAGGATTATAGTTGACTAGTTGAGACACTTGCACCTCCATATTTTTTTTTTTTTTGAGAGTATCAACGATAGTATCCTCAAAGGCTTTCCAAGCCCAGAGACTAATCCGCGCCGAGGGAACATGTCAGAACGCTTCCTCCTCTCTGGCCACCAAGAATAAATTGGGATTTAACTCCAATTAGCGTCAGCTGGGATTCGAACTTGGGTATGGGGGTTCCACACCTAGGCTCTTACCAACTCGACCACCTATGGTGGTTACTTACACCTCCATATGGTTTATCTTTTAGTAGCAATACCAATGCCACTCTTCTTAATCTTAAATCTCATCCTCCCAAGTCCAATTGAAATCAATCTCGTCCACATAACCCAGTTCTATTCACTGCCGTTACCAACCAAAGATCTCAATTTCTTTCAGAACCATAGTTCCCTCAGTCACTCATCATGACCCCCTGGCCCCCTCTATTTAATTTCTCCATCCAGACTACAACTGTAAAGTACACCACCAACATAAAATAACCTTCAATCCTTCATCAATCTGACCCTTATACTCCCACAAGTACGAGAAACACCTAGGTTTACACACAAGAGTTGTACTTAATTGTTGTTGTTTAGTTCAAAAAATATATCACTGTGGTGGACATCTTGTCCACAAGGGTTGTACTTAATTGTATATTGGCAAGAGATAAAGAGTTTAAAGACTAATTTTGATACCATTATCATGACTAAAACTACAATCTATAGTTCTATACCATTAGAGGGACAGGTCAATGGAACATTTTCGGCAATAATATTCCTTTATTACCTTGGCTGTTAGGCAAATATATGCAAGCAACAATAACTTGGTGGAAAATGAAGTAATTGAAAGGTGACAACCAGGAGGTGGGCCTAAAAGCTGCCAAAAACAAAACTTCACCCATATGGCCATATACATAAAGCATCTCCATGTGCTAGTTCATTCTCCAATACATGAATGATTAATGTGAATATCAACACATAGGTTTTTTTACCTTAGACGGCTGCAGAAGCATCAACGTAGTTCAAGCCGTATCAAGAAGTATTCAACTTTCCTAGGATTGCTTTAGCCAAATCTAGTTGTTCTGACCAATACACACAATGAAGGACAATTAATCAGTAGAGCTGTGTCAATACCAGAGAAAGTCACATTAAGAGTTGATAGAAAAACTACTACTCTGTTCAGATGCCAATGCTTTCTGGATTGTCGTATGGAAAAGTAAGTTCCCATTCTTCGGATACACTGTCTGTAGTCAAGGAAAACAAAATTCACACAATTCTGTAAAGAAGGCTTTTCATCCACAAGAGTGCATTTAAGACAATTGGGTTTCGAATTTAAACAGTAAAGAATGAAAACTGATTGAAAGGCTAACAATCCAGCAGAAAATGAAATTGTCATGTGCAAATCCCAAAACTTAACCAACATGCTTGATTACCTATAGCAAACATCAAAAGTTTCACTTAACTGAAATAACCATTCGGGAGTCCACAAAGATTCAGAAGGATTGCAATCAACACGACTCATGAAGTAGAGATTCCACTTACATATACTAAATTAGATGCAGAGTCTATAAAGCAAACCCACAAAAGAAACTATTATTTGAAATACATTTACATGTAATTCATAAAGCTTCCTTAATATCTTCGTCCTCTTATTAATATACAAAGTAGTTTATTACTTTTCCTACTTCTCTAAACTCTTTCCTACTCTGAATCCAGATAATGGCTAGGATTATGGCTACCAAGTCAAGCCCATAAAAACCACATTCCTCTTGGATCTCTCACCCTAGGCACTAAGGACTAGGAGAAAAATCCTTTCTAATCTATCGCTGTTTCCAAACCAAAACATTCAACCACTCTTCCTTTTTTATTCTTATATTCTTTTCAACAAAGATCTGAATGCAAAGACGCAACAGTTCATACATAGGCACCTTTATTAATGAACTAACCAGACATGATAGCTCTCACAGCCTCTACTCCTCTAGCTAGAATCTTAGCAATGATATTATAAAGGCTGGCTATCAGACTTATCGGTCTCTAATCCCAAATTTTCAAGATCCGTCTTCCGCATCAATTATTGTATTTCTGAAAGAAAGAAAAAAAAAAAAAAAATATATATATATATATATATATCAAAGGACACTTGTCATGTCCTTTTTTAAGATACCCCAGCATCACGGAAATGATAGCTTTACAAACTGACAGGTCTTGAAGATTTACCCTGGAAGCAGCAATTTGAAACTACAAATTATACCTTACATTCCCCTCATTTTTGCCTCAATACTTGTGCTCCACTCCAAACCTTCAAGACCCCAGCAAGTTCTCTCAGAGCTTGAATCCAATCTTGCGTAATTCTTCAAAGTTTCCAGCTCAATGTGATCTAAGTCCTCAGCCACCTCTTTTACAAGAAGAAAAAACTAGAAGTCCTCAACCACTTTACTACCAACCACCTCTGATCTAAGTCACTAACTTACTCGATTAAATTTCTCGTCCTTTCCAATTAGCCACTCAGCCACTCTGTGAAATTCAGAGTTGTTGTTGTACATCTCGAACCTAAACTCCTCATACCCATTTTACATTAGTCTTCTCCAAAGAATTTGATAACGATCGAACATTACCTTGGAAGAGCAAGCTGCTTCATGTTTAAGAATTTTTCTCCCAATACCACCACCATAAAATCTATTGAATCGGTAGCAAACTACTTCTTACATTACACGAAGTGAACTTGGCATTGTGAAGAACTCGGTCACAAATACTGGTGCCCTAAGTAAAGTCATTAAACCTTTTCAACATCGCTCGTGCGTTTCACAGATTCATCTTTCGGAAGTAAATCTGACCACATCAAAATCTTCACCAACACGGGTCACAGACTGCTAACTCATCTCTAGTTAAATTAATCGCAATATTACCAGACAACCACCAGTTTTGCACCTATCACTTCTACTTTAGCTAAAACAGAAAGCACCCACTATGAATTCCTCAACACAGATCTACTTTGTATTCCACAACATCACAGTAACACATCAGCTACCACATTCTAGGAGAGAAATCTAACCCTGGATATTGGAACCTTCACTACTTGCCTTTTCTTACTGCTCATTAGCCCGCTTATATTCCAGGAATTTCAGCTACTGATTATCATTCATACCGTTTTCTGTTCCCTTTCTCACTTCCTGCGCCCATCGTCTCATGACTCATGTTTTTACTTCAAACTCCATTTTCCAGTTCTTTCTATAGAAAACCAACACCCCACTATCCTCCAATTGAAATGCTGAGAGGCCATACTTGCAATAGACCGTTCCTCCTCACATTGCTGATTGAGACTTCCAGCAAATATTATTTAACTGCAGCATAAACTTGAGAATATCTTTTGTAACATAAAAGCTGCCCTCCAGAGACTGCCACCGTAAGTATCTATTTTTCAACAGGCAAAAAGGCTTCATTTGCTAATACTTCCCTCTCCTGCTGCTCCAATATGAAACTCTCTATATAAAAATCAATATCAACCATGTTTTTGTTACTTTCTACAGATCAGATATCTCCCCCATAGTTGAGTTGGTTTGTCCTCTGAACAACCTTCACTTTCCATTGGGAAACCACCCCACTGAAAACCATTCCCGTCATCCTCAACCCTCACTTCTCATCCAAACAAACCTATGATTTGAGAATCAATCAACCCTCCAGGTTTGGACTTGTGTAAACTCACTATTCTGTTCCCTTAAAATCACAACATTCACAACCTTCTGAGCTCGAATTTCTTTCCCAAACTCATTTAAACAATATTCTGGCCTGAATCATCTTCCCAAACTCAACACCACTGTTCTCTTCCCCTCACATAACTGTTTCTGCTTGTCTTGACCTTAGTGGTACCCAGGCCCAGCTTTTCTCAATTCTAACATTTTTACCTACATGTCCTCGGAAACCACCTAGATTGCAATAATTCATAGTAAGAAAGAAAGAAAACTTGAAACCAACACAAGATTTCGGAAAAACGTACCCGGGACGGTGAAAGAGCATTGAGCTCTGCAATTGCAACCTCGTGGCTGACGGAGGAGCGCACGCCATTTCTTCTTCTTCTATTCTGTTTTAGGTTTCGGAGCCAATTCCATACAAAAGTAAATTTGTTTTTACTACTCCAGTACAAAAAGGAAGAGGGTTGAAAGTCCCGCGCATGTGATTGGCTATAAGAGAATCCACGTGGCGAGTAGTGCGGCTCTAACCGTCTCAACCGCAGTGTATCGAGTTTTAGCTCTTCTGACTATGAGTGCAACTATCTCTAATCTCTCTCTGTTACTCCCAGACAAAGTCAAACACCCAACCTTCCGATATCCAAGATCACCCTCTTCACTTGTTCTTCTTCTTCATCACCGAAGCCACCCAAATCCCAGACCCTGTTTCTGTGTCAGTCAACAAAGCCACCCAAATCCCAGACCCTATTTTTGTATCAGTACTCAGCAGTCCGCGATGGGACAAGTCCTCGACAGATTACAAGGTCAATGCTTTCCTCTCCTATTGCCTTAACATTAATCTTTCGTAATCTCATGACTACCAAGAATGGGTTTTTGTTGTTTTTTCTGTTTGGATTCTGGAGTTCTGTGTATGATCCATTATTTCGAACCTGGCATATATTTGCTGATCATATTTTGCTCAAAAACTTTGCTGGTAATTTCATGATATCATATGCCACATCAGAAGATTAAATATTGTGATTCTCATCCATCAAGCAATTCCGTCGAGTGAATTTGTGGATATATATATGCATGAGTCTTTATATGATATTATTGTACTGTGGATCAGATGCAGTCATATACTTGAAATAGGGGTTTGGAACCCAGTCAAGCTGGGAGGCTCATTAGTTACCATCGTATTTAGTGTCTGATAGTTTGCCCTTCTTGCAGGTAAGGAATGGAGGCAAAACCAAATCAGGAAGATTACCGATAAGGTGTTTGATCATTTCAAGAATGAGAATGGAACGGCAAATTTGAGGTTCGAGGATGTCTACATTGGTGTACTACTTGTATACAAGTAAGGAGCTAATACTCATCGATTCTCTTTAGCTTGTTATAAATCATGCTGCTAGTGTGGCCCTATTGTTGTTCTAATTACAGACTTCTTTTTTGCTTTTCTGTCTGTTTGTAGTGATATCAACAAGCGTTTGCCTGGCCCGCATTTCGATCCGCCCTCTAAAGATTCTATCAGGCTTCTGATTCAGGTACCTAATAATGATGAATGTTTACCATATTATTCTTGCTGCTTCAAACGTGCTTATGATTAGCTGCTGACTTGAAAGAACTTGACTATGGAGAATAAATTAGGATTTAGATGCTACGATTGTAGCAGTTTATTATAGATGTTTAAAGGTCATGATACAAACTTATAATGTGTGATTCCTCAATGTTCATCCAGTCATGGATATATATCATTAATTTGACAGTTTCACTGGTATGAATCCAATTGTGTAGGAGATTTTATATACTCTTCCGACAGGGGAAACGGGCTATTTTTATTTTTATATTCCCGTCTTGTAGGGAACAGGTTTGATTCGGTGGTTTCAAGGTTACTTACAGTGAACTAATGGTTCCCAAGTACTACCATGGGTTTACTGATGTTCTTGCATATTTATTCGTAATACTTAATATTATTAGTTTCCTATTTCCATATCCATCTCAGAAGTAACTCTGCACATTTTATTGTACCCTTTCAACCTGCAAATTAGCGTTCACCGTCCTTTTGGTTGAGAATCCACGATATTCCTTCTTACTTGACATTTAGGCATCTGGTTGGATTTGTGTTTTTTAGGTTTACCGAACCTGCAGTGTGGTTATAGCTCGTGTGTGTTTACTATCGTTGTTGCATCTCTACTGGGGTATTGGTTGTTCCAGTTCCTATTTCAAAGTCCATCACAGGAAGAAGGATAACTAGTTATCCAAACATTTTCTTGTACCTTCTTCAATCTAACAAAGAACAACTATCCATTTATAATTCTCCGGAACCGAAGCTATCTAGCCTTCTTTGATTATTTTTTGATGCAGCTCTTTTCTCTTGGTACTCTTACTAATATTTTCTTTTCTCTCCTTCTTCCATGCAACTCTGTATCTTTGCTCATTTATAGGAGATATAGGCTCTTCATGTGGAAGAGAATTATAAATTTTTGATTGTTAATAAACAAAGAACTCTTCAATAGTAATTGCTTTCCATCTGGATTCGTCTCTGGATGATTCCTTATTATGGCATGGCTAGTCCCTACATAAGTTGGACTTTTTTACTGCAATGTGTAACCCAGTTAAATGTATGAAATTTATAAGACCATCTTTAATATTTACAAAGAAGCTTATCTTCTTGAAGGCATGGCTATAGGGGATTGTTTCGTGGCACTGTTAGGCCTTCCAGTCTGTCCTCTACATACGTAAGATAAAAATTGCATTTTAATAAAGGTGTAAAATGAATAATTTAGTGTGTGGTTATAGCCTCATGACTGAATGCTTGTTTAGAAATGGGTTTGTTCTGTTTTCTTTTGGCATTTGAATACATGAGTTGATTCCATAACCTTGTTAACTGTGATGATGCATGGTAACTCCTGTTATCATTTTTTTACTTAAACTTCTGGTCCATTGAATTACAGATTCATATCGAGTAAAACCACCTAGAAGATTATTCACTTGGTTTATGGGTCTAGTAATATGTATATGCATATGCATATGCATTCTGGAACAAATAGGCAAACTGTTCAACCTCATTTCCAAAATAATTCTTTTGATTTGGTTCTATTATTTGAAATGTCTAGTTTAGTGAGAAGAAGACTCATGTATTTCCCCAACTAAATCTTGTTAAATGTGACGATTCTTACGTTGAAGCCTTGTAAAAATTTGGTAAGCTAAGCGATCCAGAAATATACATTGAGGATTGTTGTTTATTTGCAGGAACATGATATCAATCTTGATGGAGAAATTAACCGGGAAGAGTTTGCCAAATTGATCAAGCAGATGACTGCCGACACATTTTGTGTTGTCAGTCAGGGACTGATTGTCACATTGGTTGCAGCACCAACAGTTGCAATGGCGACAAAGAGGGCTACTGAGGGTGTACCCCATGTTGGGAAGGTCGTGCAACGGATACCCACTTCAGTTTATGCATCCCTTGTGACTCTTATTGTCGTGTTGGTTCAGCACACACGTAAGGAGTTGTAAATCCCCTTATGGTTATTAGCCAAGACCTTTTGGGTGAAGATTTGTGTATTTAGTTAGGTAGTTGTGGCTGACGAGTGAAGGATATATATATATATATATATATATATATATATATATATATATATATATAAAGGAGATTGGTGCTTGAACTTAATACAGTTATGCTGGTATAATGGTATTGATGTTTTGTTCTCTGGTTTGCAAATTGCAATATGTAAATTACTTTGTTTAAAATATCAATTTCAAGAACCAAGTAAGATTAATTTTGAATATGTTAGCAACAAGATATGCTCTTTGAATTTGTTAGCAACAAGATATGCAAAGATGCAACAATGACTACTTAAAAGTTTACCAGGAGAAAAGAAAACCTAGTGATGAATTGGAAGCTCAAGTCTTTACAAAGCCTGAACAGATGAATAAGATCTACAGCACCCACCATATGAATGTCTGAGTGAAACAGTCAACGCAATTTTTGCCATCATTTAGAAGAGAAGAACACTAAAGAGAACTGATAAGCGGCTGTGGTTTAAGAGTACAAAATGCTGAAACAGAAGCAATGCACTGTATTTTAGCCTAAAGGAATAAGAGTGATTGTGAATATGGTAATGTTCACTTTCAGAATTAGTGGATATATAAGCATAGTTATCCCAGACAACACTATCCAATATCATCCAACAAATAAACCTTACATATCAATCCTAAGGAGTCTGAATACTGAGATCAAAATGGTCATCATCACTTGAACAATCCTACTATAGAAGTGGTCTGAAGTAATACATACTTCAAAAGAGCATTAGAGCCTTAAACTGATAGTAATGATAACGTAGTGTCAAGAATCAAGATAGTGGTGCATGCAGATCAGGTGGCCTCCTCCTCCTTCTGATCAGCTGGTGGTGGGAACGCGTAGAGTGGTGGTGGAGGATTCACAGGCACTGATGGAATTGGTGGGTAGAATGGTTGAAATGCTGGTGGTGTGGGAGAATCGTGATTGCTGTTTCTATCAATCTCATGCTTGACATAGAAAACAAACAATGCCACAAGAGCCACTCCAAGGACAGCTGCAGCAAAACCTTTAAGTTTCGCCATTGATCGATCTGCGCCAGTAAATTGCACCAGCACAACACAAAATTAGAAATCTTCATTATCAAACTAAATGAAAGTTATAATGTGGAGATGTTTAAATGCCAACTCTGTTCCTGATCAGAGAGTTCAGAGAGTTTCTCTCTCTATCTCTCCTGCTCATTTGTATGCTTAGAAGAACAGCCCCTAACTTCTTTATTCACTCTTCTCAAAACACACTGGTATCAGTAATACTATAAACATCTGACTTCTGTGCATTATAATGTTTAAGGAAACAGATAAGTGGACTTGAACTATTTTCTTAGAACACAATAGGAATTTATATTCTAAAACTCTTTTCATCGGCAAAGAAAATTGAAACGGAAATGGGTTCTTCACTACGTTATGAAGGGTAACTTGAATTTTTAGTAGGATCTAACCAAGAGATGAACAAAGTTATCTTTATTCCATTTCTAGTGCTATCTGAATGCCTTCTCTCTGTTTCAAAACAGAAGATTGGTGTCCCCTTTTCTTCTCTGTCGTTGAAGGCAGAGAGATAGAACATCCTTCAAG
This sequence comes from Fragaria x ananassa, assembly GCA_034370585.1. NCBI lineage: Eukaryota > Viridiplantae > Streptophyta > Magnoliopsida > Rosales > Rosaceae > Fragaria > Fragaria x ananassa. The sequence continues at coordinate 7,315,465 of CP139750.1, read as the reverse complement.
GCTTTCAATCTTTTACAAAAACACACTCTTAATAAGATTTAGACCCTGTATAAATCCCTCAACCCCACATTATGTTCATGTGAATATTAAAAGAAAAAGTTCCCACAAAAGTTGGGCTCTACATGTTAATATTGTTCAACTATTTGCAAAAGAAAATAAAAGGGAGGATAGCTTCTTCATAGCTAGCTAGTAGAAGCATTATCTTTCCTGCTTCACTATAAATCAGAGTACTACTAATAACAAAATACAGATTATTCAGAAGAAGAAGAAGAAGAAGAAGAAGGTTATTACCTGTCTCTGTGTATAGCTTGCTCAGAGAAGAGATTGCACAATAGAGAGCAAAACCCAGATGATGAGGGAAGCTGGAAAGATTTGACCTTTGAAGTGAGCAAGAAATAATGTGAGATCGATATAGTGAGAGTAGCAGCAAGTACAGACGGATTATGTCGTGAGACTTTCAGGTCAACTACAATAATTATGATCTCTCTGATACAAATCCATAGTACAAATGCAGGTTGGCTTGGCTCTGGTCGTATGCCAGTATTGGAAAACATGCACTTGTCTTCCCATTTTCCTTTTCCGGCAATTCCTTCCATTTTCATTTTTGGAAACCAGGCACTTATCTACCATAGGCTTTATAGCCAATTTATCTTTTTATATTTAGTGTCCACTGCTTAATTGTTTTGCTTCAGAAAACCTCTATTATGGATGTTCACGTGATAAACTTGAGGCTTGCAAAGATTCCGAAGGCAGCTTAGTTTTCTTTACCAACATGAAAATGAAAGTTTAATTGGACTTTTTTTGTATTGAAATTAAACTATAAACTCTCTGAAACAATTATTTGCATAATGTTGTGGTGCATTGTTGTAATTAGATTCATTTTATCGCTCAACGTCAATCAAGTCGTACATATATTATTGAATCAAACAAATGACCAATTAACATTTTTCTAAGGAACATTTTATTATCTCATCAACTACATGATAGATTTATGGAACTTGGGTGTGGAACTCCCATACCTAGATTCGAATTCCGTTAATGTGATTTTTCGGTGGCCTGGGAGAACAAAACATTCTGACATCTCGACCCAATATTATCTTGAGCCATTGATAACACATGAACCATTGATGTAGTCGATCACCAACTTTGAACCTCCTTCACCATTATCTCTTGATTTACTTGTCTCTTGCTTTTATGAGGCATTCTCTCCAAATATCCATATCTACCTATCCCTAGCGTCACTAGTAGTTTGCCGCTTTTACGCATGAAAAACAAAGTAAAGTGGTCATTTTCATTGCCCATTTTCATAAGTACAATATGAAACTTTGACCAACAACATTTTTCAAATGGATATACATGTCATTTTTTTGTTACGAGTGACTGGCCAAATGTATTGTAAATTTGTAATCCTGTTCAAATCAACAAAACTGATCAAATGCTTTAAAATAATCTACCCATGCGCACAATATGCATATTAAAATAGGGAAGCCACTGCGAGCCCTCAAATTCCCCACCCCAATCATCTAGGTTTTTCTCCATATATACCAAGGCCTATTAAAATCCACTAAATTGTCTCAACATAATGGTTCTTCTTAGATGAGATTGTACAAAATAATTGGAGATATGGTAGAGAACAATACAGTGCTAGCGTAATCTCTTACATATCGACAGCTCAAATACAACTAAGGTTGTGTAATACAAACTTTTTTTTTTGTAAGAGTATTATACAGACTTAAACAGCATCGATCTGTAGAAGAAATATGGGTAGAAAGAGCAAATGTGAAAATTTCCATATACTAGCATTCATATAAATAGCCTAATGCATGCAGGATAGATCTTGATATGCACAGCAGCTCCTGCAGAAGTGCAAAATGCATATTATGAGAGCACTTTGATATCCTATGAGATCCCCTCTGTATGTCATCAATAATTCTCCAGAAAAGTAGGAGTGTACTCGAAGCCAAAACCAAAAGATTTAAGCTCAAATCAGAGTAACTCTGGGTTCAGCCCAGACAAAGAGTCCAAAAGCAGAAGTGTTAGACATACTCAATCTTCTCCTAAAATCGAGTCATCTGATTCTCCTTCTATAAAGAATTCATAGGTTGTTTTGATTCTATGCTATAACTACATATCAATGCTATTATTTGTATTTACTGTTTTCCATACCTAGAGTCTAGAATAGCTACTATATATTTGTACAATTGTAATATTGTAGATCAATTGAAAATCACTTTCTATATGGCATCAGTAGTTTAGGTTCCTACACTATTCGATCTTGTCACCTTTGTTCTCATTCTTCTTCCTCTTGATCTTGTTGTCTTCCTCTTGCTCCATCCTGCCTATTCATCCTTCTCCTACCTCTCTTTAGTGCTCAATTCGGTTTGTCATTCTTTTGGGTTGTCCTTCTCCAATAAGAAGAAAACAACAAACGAACAACAAAATATCAAAACCCTAACCCTAACCCTAACGACCCCATCCCTCTTTCGATCCCAATCATTCTCGCCAGATCGTGCTCCACGATGAGTAGCTGAAGCCCCTCTATTGCGGCAGCGAAGTTCATCAGGTTTATTTCTGAAATTGCTTCTTAGTTCTTTCAGTTCTTTGTGTTGAAAAAGAAAAATCCGAGAAAGATGGTTAGACGCAGTAGCGTCAAAAAGAAATCAGCGACGATTAATTCGATGCTGGACGAAGATGTGCTTGGCCTAATCCTTGAGAAAATCAAGGACAAAAAAGACTGAGACTCGTTCTCGGAGGTGTGCAAGAGTTGGTTAAGAGTGGAACGTGTGACACGAAGATCACTTAGGGTTAGGCAACCAATACTCCTGAAAGCAATGACTGCATTCCCATACCCTGGTCCATTTCAAATCAGGCCGGTGAGCTTACCACACGAAGGAAAAAGAGAAACAAAAAAGTATGGGAGTATCCGCAGACAGACACCCACCTGGAGGTCATAGCCAATACGTGCCACGAACTCGAGACCTTCCAAGGTATCATGTAGGAACTATGATCATGATCATGCTCATTTGGGGCGAAAAGGTCTACATGCTTTGGCATTTGGGTGTCCCGAACTATCCACACTTGGATTTTGTGGCAGTAAGGTGGTAGGGAATCCTGGAATTGATTCGTTTTTTCACTCAGAACAAACTTGAAGAATTTGTATCTGATTGGTAATGTTCTTATCTCTAACCGAGCACTTAGAGCAATTGGATCATCTTCCATTAGCACCTTGGAGTTGGCATACTGTGATAACATTACTGATGAGGGATTGGGGTTTTTGGCAAATGGTTCTACCTCTAAAACCCTCAAGAATCCGGTCCTCAAGGATTGCCCTAAAATCATTGATAAAGAGGCCGAGCTATTGTGCAACATGTGTAGATTGGAGCACCTGGCATTGTGCGGGAAGGCGAGGAGTCGGTGTTATAATATCCAGACCACGATAAATAAAATAGTAATGAAAATAATATGAAAGGTTTCATGAGTTACATAAGTTACATGAGTTACATAAAGGTTATATGAATTATACAAGGTTACATGGATGATTTTGGAGTTATAGTCAAGACATGAGTTATAGAAAAATTCATGAAGTATCATTTATTGGGAGAGCACTAACGAGAGATCTACAAGGTTCCTCCTTAGCTTATAAAAGGAGAGAGTCAATAAAAGCTTTTTTTTATTAAATTAAAAAAGTTTCTTTAGTGTGATCTGATTATCTTCAATTAATATTCACATTAATGAAAGCTTATTTGTCTAGAAACTTTCCTTTTTATTTTACTGTGAAGAAAGATCGAGGAAAGCTTTTATGATAAGAAAAGGGAAGCAAAAAAAAAAAAAAACAGCAAATAGAGTTCGGATGGACAAGTCCGAGCTGTACATGGGCTCAATTCCAAATCCCACAAGGAAAAGGAAACGTATATGGAACTGCCGACTTCCTATAGATTTGCCAAATGGAAACTCATACCACAGCATTTCCAATCTTGTTCCCAGAAAAAACAGCAACTGATTGATCGATGGATATTCAAGCTAACACCGATTATCAGATCGTAAAGGCTCTCTCTCTCGCCGACATCAGTACGGCCATAGAAAATCGGAGGTTTCTGGGGGATGTGAGCGATATGGACTTGGAACTTGTCGAACAGATCTTACCTCACTGTTCCAAGACACAGTTGATCCATATAGAGAAGTCCACAAAAAACAGAGATTTGAGTCCTGTGACTGATAAGCTGTGGAAGAGTTTCTATGAGAGGGAGTTCGGAACTGAATCGACCGAGTCGGTTTCACAGATAATGAAGGAGTGGAATCTCAAGTTCAAGTGGTCGGAGCTGTACCAGGAGAAATCAAAGAGAGTGAAAGGGGCTAAGAAGAAAGAAGATGACGGGAAACTGAGCGGGCAAGTGAGGGTTTGCAAGAAGGTTTCACCATTCTCAGGCAAGAAAGAAAAGTGGCTAAAGAAGAAGTTCGTAGGTGCCAAGCATTCGAGCTATGGTAAAAGAAGAAAGTTGACGAGTTTCGAGTATGCGAGGTTCGAAGGGTGCATCTCTTGAAGGAGTTTTGAAGCCTTGTTGCCTTTTCTCAATCAGTAGAAATCAATATTGAAAATTATATTGTTCTTTTCACTTCTATATGTAAATACTAGAAAATTCACTACTTTTGTAGTACAAATGAACCCTTTGACTTGTCCATGCGCATAAATTAATTAAACACTCCTTTAGTACTGGAAAGCAAATCATTCAAATATAAACATTTGAAAGGCATCAATGCATCAGGAATACAAATCAGATTAAGAATTCAGGAAGTTGAAGACAACTCGAGTTATTTGCCACTACAATAGAGAAGCCAGCAAACAACTATTGCGTGCACATACATGGGTTGCCTCTACTCAGCAAACAACTATTGCATGATATTTTCAAGACTCAAACCACTTCACTCAGCAAATACATGGTTCTAGCCATTCACTTTGATTCAATCTCATACGAAGAGCCAAACAACTTTTATAAGTGGAAACTAATCCAGTCTCCTTTGATGTGCCGAACATTTGTCATACCAAAGAACAAAATAAAACACGCACACATAGCTACATGATTGCACATCAGCACAATATTGGATCAGTTGAGTAATTAAACCAGTTCCAGTTGCCATGACAACTAAAATTTCATGCAACACATCAGGGAAAGCCGCAGCATGCAGTTTCTCTCGTCGCTGCAGCTACTCAAATTTGGTCTTGGGGTTACAAACAGTGTGAAAACACCACAAAACCTCCCATTCTTCTTTGGTTGCTGATTGTCTTGAAAAGTATATACTTTGTTAAATAGAATGTGAGACTTATAACTACCATTTGGAGGTATTTGAACTAATCTGATGTGGGCTCAACTCCAAAAAGTCTTTATCTTCACAGATATTAGATACTGCTGGTGTCTACTCGACTTCTATGAAGCTGAAAAGCAGGGGTGATCCAGCTCCCGCAACTGCATTGGATACCTGACCAGTTGAAGTAACCCAAGCGAGCATCACAATGTGCACAAGACAACTTGCCCTCCATTGCTCCTTCTTCCACTGTTTTATAGAGAACAATCACATCAGATAAAATGATTTCCTATGCTACACTAGATTGTCAAAGAGAAAAGAAAAAGAGAGAGAGAGAGAGAGAGATGTTCTCCGAAGTCTACATTAAAAATATAGAAGAAAATTTGACAACACCAGTTGACAATCAATAAAAGCTGTAAAATTTGACAACACAACTTGACAATTTGACTGCAACTATAGATTAATCTCAAGTACCAAGAATCAAGGAATAGCTTTTGGAAAAGCTAGCTGGTTAAGTTAAAAATTAAAAATACAGTAATCTTCAAAATTATGGACTAGCAAAAAAGTCTAGAAATAAGATTTTATAGACATGCCTGCTGTCATCCATTTCAGAGGCTCAACAAATATGGATGAACATTCAGAATCCTCAGGGTTGTTAGAGTTGCTACTTTTCCGCTTACGCCATTCAAAAGATGTCTCACCCTGACCTGGAATGTGGTCCACAACATTATCCTGTACAGCAACAAGTCTTTGGCACTTTTTGCAGCGGAACGCAGATGTCCCAGTTTTACCTCCATTTGGAGGTGATTCCACTTGAGAGCTAACATCACTGGGCAAACCAGGATCAGCGCCAAATTTAGAGCTGTCTATTTTATCACCACGATAATAAGATTCACCTGAAAGGATGAAAAGTTCTCAATCAGGAAATTCATACTAGCAACTGGTATTCAAAACTTCCATCTAAATGGTTGAAGAATAAGTAAGCAGAACTAAAAATATATGGTGAGCAAAACAAAATTTCACATGGTAAATATAAAGGCTCAGTCACATGTAATTAACTGCTGTTATGATACTTCTTTCAGCCTTTCACCCCCAACACTCCACTAATAAGTTAGCAAGGTTGAGGAGCAGCCATATATAATATAATAAAGATGATAATCAAGTTATGGTAGATAGCAGTTAGGACATGTAGATATATCTCAAGTAGTTTGCCTATGTTATATAAAGACAGAGACTGTTTTTATTGCAAAGGCTGATTCAACTTTATTAGGTCTTTGTATGGGTTATGTCACTTTAATCTATAGACTAAGATACTAACAGAAAACTTGTCTACGGTACTTTCATACCCTAACCTTGGACTATTTTCACTTCTTCACAGGGCCTTAAAGTATCCCCAACGAGCTCCAAAAACACAGTTTGCTCATCAGATATATAGACTGTGGCCACCAAACATGGTTCCCCCCAACTATGCTGGAGAAATGTGCTGTAGCAGACTATAAAGTTGTATTAAGAGTAAAAATGATCAAATATTATGAGGCATAGCTTCCTTGATTCCTTTAAACTATTATATGCAATACCAACCAGTACCAGAAAAAAAAAATAATGAGAACCATGTAGTTCTTTCTAGAGTCCAAACAGAACAAGCAAATGTGGATGGTAGATATGTCTAGTGTCTACAGAAAACAAAAAGATAATCATATCACTTTTTGAAGAAAGGGAAAGAAAGTTAAATGAAAGTTCTCATGGAACTTACTCATAATCATATCTTAACAATTCCAACAATGCATTCATTTAAGAATAATCACCCAATGAAAATGATAATCATATCACTTTTTGAAGAAAGGGAAAACATTCGTTTAAGAATAATCAGCCAACAAGCTGAACCAACATCCCCAGTGGGGAAAAAGGTTATTAGTTTTTATCTTACCCACTTCTCTTCAACTTATTTTCCTAACCATATGAGACAAGGCATATAATTGGATAGTCACACCTGTGAGGATTGATAAACATATAATGGTCAAACTACTTGCAGCAATATTGAGGGAAAAAAGTACTTAGACTGAAAGTTTGAAACACTGTTTACAGGTAGAGCTTACTTCCAGGGATACACAACCTTTTAAGTAGACTAGTGCTCTTCAATACCTATGTGATAAGGTACCTTTAAGCAAGTGTATCACATTTCTTGACACCATGATACATTAATCAACTGACAGAATATGCAATTAGAGCCTATATACATGTCCATGGAACATGTCACTCACAATGTTGGAAAAATAAAATTATGTAGACGTCAATGCATAATGCATCAATATCCTGGACTGAGGCAGACAAACTCGAAAATAAACAATACAGAAAAGAAGTAAGGTACCCAATATTTTGAGGCGGAAAGACTTATATATGGGGCTGGCATGATCAACCTTGAAGCCCATTTCCTCGTACATTTTTAGCTGAACCATGACAAAGAGAAGATACATGTAAAACTCAATATAGGTTATATACAGTGAAATAAGCATGTAGTAGTATAATCTTTTTTATGAATGTGGTATAGCAGTGCGTTGCATCACCTGATTTAGAAAACCATCATTGGGGCAAACAAACTCACAGCTTTGCCGCAGGGATCCTAGTGCATCTGCAGGAATGCATAAGCAAGACAAAAAAAACAGATAAATTAAGAAAACAAAGGACAACCAATCTCCTCTCCTTTCAGTTTGACTTGAGTTGCTAGTATATATCATTCAATTAAATTTGTTTGGGACATTACACAAGTTAATCAAAAACTCTTGTTTATCTAGACCTTATAACACAGCTACTCCAGATAAAAAGAAAAACCACAAAAGTACTCTGAGTAACTAAGTAACTAATATTCCACTTTCTGTTCTCCTTTCTTCAATTGTTTATAGTGTATCAACTCATGCGTGCCACAATCGACTATTTATCCAAATCTTAGAAACAGTTAGCTTGATGATGCTACAAACTTATAGTCGAGTGACAACAGTTTAGAAAGCAATCATCTGATCCTACCTTCTTGCGATAACTGTTCTGCTCTCATAAGATACGCAGTAATGACCGCTGCACTGCAACAAACACACGCAAAAAAGGATATGTAAACCTTTCGAGCTCGACAATCAGAACACTGGGAAAGCTATTTGTAACTTATGACATGCAATGATGACTCCAGCAAAGCAATGTGTACCTTCTAGACACACCAGCAAAGCAATGCACCAAAACAGAGCCCTGTTTTCGACTCTGATCAATAAAATCCAAACACACCTCCAAAGAATCCAACAAATTCTCGCTCTCCGTATCTCTAATCGGAACCCCCATCCTCACCAGCTTCAAATCCTTCCCCGCATATTCCACCAAGTACACCACCTTCCCGCCGCCGGAGGACGCCGAGGCATCGCCGGAGCCGCCGTCGGCGTAGACCGTCTTTATCTCCTTGGTGGGGATTGCGAGGCCCTTCTTGTACTCCGAGAAGAAGGAAATGGAGGCGGAGCTGAGAACCGAGAGGATATGAGTGACGGTGGCGCTGCCGTTTTCTAGAATTTCCACTGCGTCGGTGATGTTGCCGATGAAGAGATTCTCCCGAACAAGGTGCGGCATGATCGCCTGTGATTTTCTCCGGCGCTGTTTTTGACTGCGTTTTTCTTTCCCTTTCTCTCTCTTGGCTCTTGTTTGTCTCTCTCAATATTCCTAGGTTTATATATTTATACCGGAGCAGTAAACGATATTTACTTTTTGTACTGGAGCGGTAAAAGGTTTTTACTTTTGTGTTGGAATTGGTCGTATATATATGTAGAACTACTCATTCGTCCCCAGAAACCTAGAAAAAGAAGAAGAAGAAGAAGAAATGGCGAGCGCTCCTCCGTCGTCGTCCAAAGTGGATGCGGTGAAGCAGATTCGCAGCCACGAGGTTGCAATTGCAGAGCTCAATGCTCTTTCACCGTCCCGGGTATTTTTTTCTTTTTTCTTTTTCAAAAATAATTTTGCGAAATTTATGATTCTCTATCCGTTTCATCAACTCTTGTATGAATTTGTTGGAGGAGCTGATTGAATTGTGTATTTAGGTTTGAATTTGGATCGGTGCGTTTGAATGTTTTCGAATCTGCCTCTCTATGTCTGGACTGATAAATAGTTGTTGAGACCCAGTTTAGTATCGGTATAAGCAATTAGTTGTTGCATTTTCGATATGCAATTTAGTTTTGTTAATTACTATGCAATTCATCACTGCCAATTGCCAAGAGTCTCTTTCTGTTTCGTTCTGGCATGTGTTGGTTAGTCCTACATTTTATAATGCAGGTTTTCAAATGTCTACGGCTTACTTTTGCAATGGTGTTTAGTAAGGATTGAGCAATACTTGCGCTAAAGACACGATGACATTTGTTGATAGCAGTCTATGTGCTTAAATTTTTGTGTGATAGTTAGGTTTTCAAAGCATCTGGATAAAAATTATGCATTTTTAGTGCTTGTGTTGACTATAGGTTGGGTTGATAGGTTTTAAAACTTATTCATGTACAAACTATTCCCCCTACTCGTTACTGGTTTATGCTGCCGACAGTTCATTTTGAGTTCTCAGAAATCCAACTGTACTTATCTTTTTTTCTCCAGCACCGCCTCATGTATCACCACCCTCTAATTATCCTGTTTTCTCCTATCCAACTTTTCAAAGCCTCCCAGAATCCTGTTGCAAAATCTTGACTAAAATTGAGACAAGTTGAGAGCTAGATGGTAGAGGGAGAAGAATTTTTTGACTCTGTCATATTCTTGATGATTCATAAACAAAAGAAAAAGAAAAAGAAAAGAAAGGGGAACTAGGTAAAGAAAGAACTCGTGGTAGTCTTGGGTACCACTAAAGTGAACACAAGCAGAAACACTATTAGCCAGAATTCAGGCCAGTGATGTTGAGTAAGGGAAGATGATTCAGGCCAGAATTCTGATAAAATGAGTTTGGGAAAGGGATTCGAGCTCCCTAACTCAACATCACTGTTCTCTTCCCCTAACACAACCGCCAGAATTCTGACAAAAAGAGTTTGGGAAAGGGATTCGAGCTCCGAAGGTTGTGAATGTTCTGTTGTAAAGGGAACAGAGTAGTGATATTGATTATGTGAAGATGATATAGACCAGAATATTGACAAAATGAGTTTGGGTAATGGGTCCAGCTCTGAAGGTCATGCAAATGGCTACAGATGAAGCATCACACCTCTTTCTGACAGTGAGTTTACACAAGTCCAAACCTGAAGAGTTGATTGCTTCTGAAATCATAGGATAAGCTCTTGAATTGGAGAACAGTTTATTTGGATGAGAAACAAGGGTTGAGGATGATGAGAATAGTTCTCAATGGAAATTGAAAGTGAAGGTTGTTCAGAGGATGAATTAACTCAACCAGATATCTGATCTGCAGAAAGTAATTAAATCATAGTTGAGATTGAATTTAATTTAGAGACTTTCATATTGGAGCAGCAGGAGAGGGAAGAATTAGCACATGAAGCCACTTTGCCTGTTGAAAACAGATACTTGCGGTGGAAGTCTCTGGAGGACAGTAGTTATGTTACAGAAGATATTCTGAAGTTTTTTCTGCAGTCAGATAATATTTGCTAGGAGTCTCAATCAGCAATGTGAGGAGGAACGGTTGATTGCTGGCATGGCCTCTCAGCATTTCAATTGGAGGATAGTGGGGTGTTGGTTTGCTAAGGAAAGAACTGGAAAAGGGGGTTCGAAGTAAAATATGAGTCATGAGAAGAAGGGCGCAAGACATGAGAAAGGGAACAGAAAACGGTATGAATGATGATCATTAGCTGAAATGCCTGGAATATTAGTGGGCTGATGAACAGTAAGAAAAGGCAAGTAGTGAAGGTTCCAATATCCAAGGTTGGATTTCTCTCCTAGAATGTGGTAACTGATGTGTTATTCTGATGTTATGGTATACAAAGTAGATCTCTGTTGGTGAATTCATAGTGGGTGCTTTCTGTTTTAGCCAAAGTAGAAGTGATAGCTGCAAAATTGTTTGTTGTCTGGTAATTATGGGACTAATTAAACTAGAGAGGTTAGCTTTCTGGGAGGAGTTAGCGGTCTGTGAGCCGTGTTGGTGAAGATTTTGATGAGGTCAGATTTACTTCTGAAAGATTAATCTGTGAAACTAATGAGCGAAGTTGAACAAGTTTAATGACTTTACTTATGGCGCCAGTATTTGTGACCTAGTTCTTCACAATGCGAAGTTTACTTCGTCAAATATGAAGTAACAAGTAGTTTGCTGCAGATTCAATAGATTCTATGGTTGTGGAATTGGGAGAGAATTTCTTAAACCTGAGGCAGCTTGCTCTTCCAAGGTAACATTCAATCATTTTCAAGTTCTTTGGAGAGACTAATATAAAATGGGTCTAAGGAGTTTAGGTTCAAGATATATGGTTGGAGCATGCTTCCCTTGTGAAAGATAAATGGTGGGATCATGGGAGTTTCAAGGTGGGAGGGTTAAGCTTAAATACAAACAGAATAGAGTATGATTCGGAGACTAGGGGAAAGAAAAACGAGGTGGATGTACAGCTGAATTATCTGGCTGCATTGGAAGAGGGAGGGCCTGAACGAAGAAGAGGGCAGACAGGGCTTCCCTCGACGAATAAATTTGGTTAATTGGTGTTTATAGAGGATATTAGTAGAGGCAAAGAGCAACTATGGTGGGCCAGTAATGTACAACAACAATTTTGAATTTCACAGAGTGGCTAATTGGAAAGGACGAGAAATTCAATCGAGTATGTTAGTGACTTAGAGTAGAGGTGTTGGGAGCAGAGTGGTTGAGGACTTCTTTTAAAAGAGGTAGTTGAGGACTTGGATCACATTGAGCTAGAAACCGTGAAGAATTATGCAAGACTGGATTGAAGCTCTGAGAGAACTTTCTGGGGTCAAATGTTTGAAGTGGAGCACAAGTATTGAGGCAAAAATGTGGTGATTATATGGTAAAATATGTAGTTTCAAATTGCTGCTGCAAGGATAAGTCTTCAGCACCTGTCGGTTTTACAAAGCTATCATTTCAGCAATGCTGGGGTATCTTTTAAAAAGACGTGACAATTATCTTTTGATGTTTTTTTCTTTTTTCTTTTTCTTTTTCAGAAGTAGAATAATTAATGCGGGAAGACAGATCTTGAAATTTTGCGATAAGTCTGATAGCCAGCCTTAATAATATCATTGTTAAGATGCCTGCTGCTAGAGGCTGTGAGAGCTATAATGTCTGATTAGATCATCACTACAGGCGTCTATGTATGAACTGTTGTCACACCTGACCTTTAATTTTACCTTAATTACTAGCATAGTGGTAATAAAAATTTTACCGTCTTCGTCATTGAGTGTATAATTTAATTAGTCTCCAGAGTGGTGTTGGGGGACGATTATTTTGAAAGAATTATTCGTAGGAGAAAAATATGACGACGGTAAAAATAGTAAATTTTAGCTAGTAAAAAGTAATTTTATTGGGATATTATTTTTAGGCTATTAAATTTTGGATTGGGTGTATGTGGAATTGGTGGACCGGGTTGGGCTAAAGCCCATTTTATTTCTCTCCCGTTTTTTTTCTCTCTCTCCTCCCGGTTTTCTCTCTCCCTGAGCCTTCACTGTCAGATTATCCGGCCGCTTGTTCGCCGCCGTCCGGCCGCCCCAGACCGTCGCGCCAGTCCTGTTCGAACCACCATCCTCTCTTCTTCATTCCTTGGTAGGTGGCCGAACTCGTAACGCCGTCGTGAAAGAGCGGTCAACCCCGAAAGGTCCGACTACCGAAGTGTTCCCGTCGTCGGAACTCCTTCCGCCGGCCGCCATAATCGGCGAGCCTCGGCTCAAAAGGAAGTCCTCCTCCCGTGCTTTAATCCCTCTAAAGGGCTCCCTCCATCTTGAGCTAGGTAAGGAGAAATCGGAATTTGAAATTTTAGGGGTTTATTGTGTGTGTGTGTTCGATTGACGTGGTTAGGCTTAGAATTGGAATTTGTGGTAGTTAGAAATATTGTAGAGGAGGTTGAGAGGAAGGTGCTGCCAAATTTTAGTGAGCATCGGAGGTCGCCGGAGTTGGTCGCCAGCCGCCGCTGGTGCCAGCGCCGAGAAAATGTTTTTGGTAGAGAATTTAATGAGGAGTTTAATGGAATGAGTTTTAGAATTTTTGGAGGAGTTTTGGATAGGTTTGGAAATTGTTAAAGTTTAGTATTTTTGGCGGATTAATAAGTTAAAATCCGGCCATTGGATTATTTTATGATTAGGACGGTGGAAAGTGATTTTTGAGGATGTCGGTTTTTATGGAGATTTGTGGTTGGCAGTGAAGTTAAGATTTAGGACGATAGACATGGTTGAGCGCTAGAAGCTCATAGTTAATTATGCTTATTTTCTTTAAACGTCGAGATTTTATTTAAGGAATTATTTATGTTTTGGAACAGGACGCGAGGAGGCTCGAGCAGAGGAGACCTTCGACCGACGTCAGGCTTAGGCTTAAGTTGTGAGTGGACATTTGTTTTAAATAATGTGCTTAAATTGTTTTATTGTTGAATAATTTCCTTTGTTGGGATTTTAACCGGAATTGAGAATTTTGGTGTTTATACTCATTTATTGACGTTTTTGAGAATAGTATGTATATGAGTGAACGCTAGCTAGCTATACGTGATTTCCCCCCATAATGAGGTAAAATGCCATTATGGGGTGACGTGAGCGTTAGTCGCAAGCGTCGTAGCCCTGTACGACTTTCTACTTTTCGAGTTTATTCTATGTTTTTACATTCATTCATAAAATTCGTACAAGGAGTAAGCACGTATATATATACCCACTTGGTCGTTTTCCCCCATACTGAGGAAAAATGCCATTATGGGGTGACGTGAGCGTTAGACGCGAGCGTAGTAGCCTGGTATGACTATCTACTTTAAAGCTTATTCATAGATAGCATACATGGAGTAGACGAGTGTAAATACATACTGATATATATATAATTTTAGCCTGAGATGCTGTATTTGTTTAAGATTTGGAGACTAGCCTGAACTAGTCGTGTCCTTGCCAGTTTTGAGCTGTCGCTTGTATAGCGTTTTCTTTGATAATTTTCTTGGGGAAATATTTGCTTGTCGAGATTATTTTGTCCACTCACTCTGATGTAATTAAATATTTTCCCCTAGTCTTTTCCTTCGTTTTTAAATGCCTAGTCTGCAGAGTTCGGGTGGGGTCTAGAAGGAGGCGACGAGGCATAGCCACTCATCTTTCCACTACTGTTCGCCAGTAGGTTATCTGTTTAACCCACTAGGATTTTTAGCAGCTTCCGTTGTCTTTCTTGTAGTAGCTCTGAATACTTTCGGAAAAATAACTGTGTATTATTTTATTTGGTTATTTGGATTAAGTGGAAGATTTATATTATTGGTTAAGAGTGTTCTTTAATTTTTCCGGGTTAGGGTTGTCCATTTTCAAGGGAGGTTTACTGAGTTCTTCGGTAAATTTTCCTTCGAGGTGGTCCCCGCAGGACTCGTCTCGGGTTTCAAGGTGAAATTCGGGGTGGGTCTTGACAACTGTTGCGTCAGATATTTGTTAAAAATGATGTAATAAAAGAAAACAAAGAATAGTTGAATTTTTTGGTTAGGAAACAACAATAGACTAAAAAAGGATTTGTATCCTTAGCCTAAGGTGATTTCAATTGATTTGGAAACTATACTCATGTAGCTCTCTATCCATATCTAGCACGTTTTCTGATTCATTGTGAGCTGTCTTGGAGAGCCCGTTGAAGTTGTGAGACGTGCACAAGAATTTTCCCGAAATTAATCACGAATTTCAAGACTTAGACATTCCTTGATATTCTGTCGAATTTAGATTTTCTTCTCTATATTGGACTTGGTTTGGACCTCTCCTTTCATGGACTAGGCTTCATGGATCAGCTGCTTTGCTTTCCAAGGTCCATCATGAACACTTCTCTCGGCAGGCAGTAGGTTACTCTGTTATGGCAGTCTGACATTCCGACAATGATTCCGGCATAACTCCAATTCTCGTGATTCTTTCTCTCATGAACTCTTCTACATGTCACCTAAGCATCAAAGAGTTAACTCAATTTGTGACAATGTAAAAGCTTTACAGAATCATAATCTCTAAGGCTCCACAAATCGGCTTTTGACAAATTTCTATATCGTTCCTTTATGTTTAACACGTTTTACATACAACTTTACCAAAAACTTTCGACTCTACATTTTGACTCTATTCTACGACAATAAGAGATAATCAAAGTACAAATGGAGGTAATAACACATTAAGAATGTCGCATTTTATGCTCTTATCATAGCTAATTTTCACCCTTTTATTTTTTGCAGATTCTCAAACGATAACAAATGAGAGGAAAAGCAAATTTTCTTCAAAAGTTAAAGTGATAACTTGCATCAGATATTTCAGAATTGGGACTAAATTGAGACACTAGCTCGTATAGCATGTACTGAGACTGCATCAAGTGTCTTAAGAATTGGTTACCAGGTGATTCAAAGGGACACCATATGTCAATATGTCATCTATATATACAAGGTTTTTTTGTGTGTGTGCAATTGAAGTGAACATAATCGTCTCTATTAAATAACTAGATCTCAATCTACAAAGCTACAGAACTAGGCTACACCATTTATGATGGGATTGTCAAAGACCTAATGAGATGGCGATTATCAACCATAGACAGCATTTCTCCATATATGATGTTCCTCTAGTATATTCCTTGGGACTCTTAACCAGACTATTGTAAGTTTAGGAAACAAAATCTTCAGTAGAGTGTGGAGTATAGGGTCATACTGTTTCATATTAGCATTCAAAACCCGTCAAATTCTAATTATATAGAAATTTTATTTCAAAATATGATCTACGTACTAGAATGAGATGAAAAGAAACGTTCAATTGATCATGAAATATTTCAAAATACCCAAGTAGCATGGCATGCAAAGGATGAAGTCCATGCATGCACAACAATAACGGAGCTAGGATGAAACTATTACATGGGCTAATTGTAACACACCATCTGTGGAATATGCAAATCAGCAAGTTCTTCTTAGCACCTTTTATTGATTATAGCTTATTCGTTACACCCTGGTCTTCATGCTTCTCAAACTTAGAGCTCATAATGGTTATGGGAGGGTGTACGTTGCTAAGGAAAATCAGTCATATCCGTGAGAGTTTACTATCACGAGTTGGCACTGACAATGATTAAGGCTATATATGTTATTAGTTGTTGGCTTGGCACTATATTAAGGGCTCAAGGCTGACCTTATTGAGAATAAATTATTTGTTTTAGGATATTCCATATATATGTCTTAGCCTTATGCCACCAGGATATGTAGTTAAAATAAGACTATGTATTCCTTATTATTACCATATTGGTACTTTGTAACTCCCTATATAAAAGACCCATATCAATGAATAAGATGATGATTCTCTGGCTATCTCTTATTCTCTCTATACTTTATTCTTGTTCACGTTATCATGCACTTTGTTCTAACATTATAGCTAATAGCCCATCATTGAATAAGATGATGATTCTCTACCTATCTCTTATTATCTACACTTAATTCTTATTTACGTTATCATGCACTTTGTTCTAACCCTATAACTAATAGTCCATCATTTGTTTTCCGAAACCCTAAAAAAGCGTCATTTAGCTCCTCTGTTCGACCGCCGCCGTTCATCCTTCTTTTTTTCCTCCAGCCGCTACCTGATTTCCTCCAGCCGCTAGTCCTCGGTTGTCACCCGCCCATATTTGGCCGTCATTTTTCCCAGCCTCTTTCGGCTTAATTTTTCAGTTTTTTTCCTTCAAATTTTGCAGTTTTTGAAAGTCTTTATGGTTTATATGAATATGGTAAATATGACTAACCATATATTTTGTTTTCCATGACATAATCGCGCGATGAATCACAAGGAAATTACGCGAGGAGATGCCACTAGCCCTAACAACGACACCTCTAGCTGCTAATCCTCGGTTGTCACCCGCCCATATTTGGCCGTCGTTTTTCCCATCCTCTTTTGGCTTAATTTTTCAGTTTTTTTCTTTCAAATTTTGCAGTTTTTGAAAGTCTTTATGGTTTATATGAATATGGTAAATATGACTAACCATATATTTTGTTTTCCATAACATAATCGCGTGACGAATCACAAGGAAATTACGCGAGGAGATGCCACTAGCCCTAACAACGACACTCCTGGTCTAGACACCAACATGTCAAAACTACTCATGCTAGCTCATGACAATGTAATCATTGTGGATCTCTGGATCACTGGTTCAAGATTTTCAAGCTCATCCTCAAATCTTGAATGCATACAAAAAGATACAGAAAATCAATATGAGGACAAGAACGTCATCCTCATGATCACGGATTTCAAAGATTCGGATCCAGCTCTAGCTACCCTTGACTTTGATGTCATATGCTAGACATTGATTTTCGTTCCAAGCTATATGTAATAAGACGTCGTATCAATATCCTTATTTTATTTGAGACCTCGATACACACACACATTAGCAATAATGAATGCCTTGAGAATTTTTTGAAGTTATGAAACTATTCTCCTCTTATGGTTCGTATTAATTTACAATCAAGATGTACACTTACATCGTCCTTAGAAACATGGCATATTGTGCCGATTTGGTCTCTTCCAAGTAAAGTACATAGCCAAAATACTTGGCCGAACCGAGAATATGACACTATTACCCGATCGCCGGAGGTCATTCCGAACAAGACAACACCGGCGAACCCTTCACGGGTATCCAAAGAGTGAAGGTCTGGCAACAACGACCTGCCAGACCCACTCTCCGGCGGTAAAACACCCCCCAAAGGGGAGGTGCCGCAGAGGGCCACAAGCAGTCCAACATTGGGGACCAAGGGCGCAGCGCCTAACATCGGCCTATAAAACAGGCACAATCTACCGAAAGTAGTAAGTCCACAGATCTCCTTCCCAACTCCCATACTCTGCAAGTAGCAACTAAGCGCTAACTTAAGCATCGGAGAGTCGAAGACTGGGCCACCCAGTCCCGACTCCTGACGCATTGCTACCTGTGTAGGTGCAAGACTCAGACTCAAGAATTGGACCTCTCGTCTCGTGAACTCGGGATAGCTCCCGACTCGTGAACCCGGGACAGGTAGAAACAATTGTCGCTAGAAGGAGGGGCCTCTGTGGAACTCGCATTTAGCTCAAAACAATGGTGGAAATCGTAGATGACCCTAATGACCCTGGCACTCAGATAAAGAAAGAACTTTTCCAATCTGAAGATACATCCCTTCCCCAAACCAGCAATGCAACCCCCATTAGCCATCCCGACCCCTCCACCGCCCTCGAAATCCTAAAACGAGACTTCCATTTGTTTCACGAGCAAGCGACCAGAGAGAGGGCGGAGGCTAAAGTGTACCGGGTACGCATTGCCGAGTTGGAAAATGAACAATTCTTGCTCTGCGCCACGTTAGACCATCGTAACGTGTACAACGACAGCTTGGACCGCGCGGCACGAATCACGGGTACCCTAGATCCCGCCACCACATCACATCCTAACCAAGGCCAGAGTAGTTCCGTGATCCCGGGAGGCCCTAACCAGATCATCTACATCACCCACCCACTTATAACCCATCTTTTCCACTCCCAGCCCCTCAACCATCTGCAATCCCCAATGAATCCTCTCTCTTGCTAAATCAAATGGACCCATCTGCTCCGCCTGTCCCCACTCCTACCTCTACCAACACCCCCAACCCACCCCTTGACATGCAAACCCGCCTGCTGCTCTAGTTTAGCCAATTTGTCACTCAGTTGGCTTCACTGATTGAAGGGGTCGAGAGTCGCGGGAGCCCGCGGCCTCTATTCTCTAGCTATGGACATCGCCCAAGTCCCTTCACGCCACATGTACAAGTGGAGAAGCGACCCCCCGAGGCCAAGCCCTTCAAGGTGGATAACTATAAGGGCACTGGGGACCCTCATCTCCATCTCGAGACATTTCTCTCGCTATGTAGCTCCACTCGCTACACAGACATCATGGCCTGCCATGCCTTCCAAGAGACCCTCTCTGACGAAGCACTTAGCTGGTTTCTCAACCTACCACCCGACTCCATTGACAACTTTAACCAACTCTCGGAACGCTTCCTCAACCGCTTTATACTTCATGCCAGTATTTATCGCAGTGTGGACGCCATATTCCACATCAAGCAGAAAGACCGAGAAGGCATCCATGAGTTGCTATCCCGGTGGCAATCCGCCACCGCGCGATGCCACAACCAGGAACCTCGGGTTGCCGAGTAAGCTTTCCGCCAGGCCCTGCTCCCCGGTAATTTCTTAATGGAGATCAACAGGAACCCTCCAGCTTCTTATGATTCCATGATAAACCTGGCTGTTCGATGGGCACGCGTTGAATTTGCCACCTTTGGGCATTCTGCCCCAGCCACATTAGCACTCCCCGTTCCTCCCCCAAAACAGCAACCTCAGCCGAAGTATGAGCAATTTGACAGGGGGCAGGATAAGGGTAAACAACATAGCTCCTCCCGGGACCAGGGATGCGGTTCCGACCGTCGTCACGAGGGACAGAGGAACCGTGACCACCCTTATCGGTCAAGAGACCAAAGCCTTTCACAACAGCAGCGCCGTTCTTCCCCGCCACCTCGTTACGAGGTCCACACTACTCTAACCACCACATACGCGGACATATGGGCGAAATACAAAGACCTCATTCCCCCACCTCCTAAAAACAAGTATCCTAAAAAGCCCCGGCGAGCAACATGCAATAAATACTGTGCTTATCATGATGATAATGGCCATACAACATAACAGTGCCGTGGCCTCCGTAATGCCATAGAACATCTGGTCCAGAATGGATCACTCCACCAATATTGCACTCCCACAACAGGAGCTAATGCTATCGAAGTGCATGGCTAGATCCTAACCCTGCACGGCGGAGCCCCGCGGCTCCCCCCTCGCCAATCTTCTGTAAAAAGGCAATGCACCACCCCCTTGGAAGTCTTTGACATCTAGCGAGGTGTCACAATCACCCCGTCAGCGTGGGATCAAGTGACATTTCGCAAAGGGGAGGATACAATAAATTGCCACCACAGTGAGCCATTCATAATAAACGTGAAGGTGGATCATTACAAGTGCCATAGAGCCCTGGTAGACACGGGGGCCGCCATCAGTGTCATGTTTGCCGATTGTTACAGAGGGCTCTAGCGGGACTAAGCCAAATTGTACAACAACCATGATCCCCTTGTCAGCTTCTCTAGCGAGATAGTGCAGTCGTTAGGCTCATACCGCCTGATCGTGTCAGTAGGAACCGCTCCTTGCCGCTCCTCCATAACAGCCCGCTTCTTGATAGTCGATTGTCCCTCATCCTATAACCTCATCTTAGGCCAGGACATTCTTTGGGGGCTGCAGTGTTTTATCGCCGGCCACATGCTACTCATGAAGGTACCCACCCCATGAGGCATTCTGACAATTCAGGGGGATCGGGCAGTCATTGAGCGGTGCCATCTTAATGCCATCCAACAGGGGTGGAACGCCTATGAGATGTTACCCCTCAGCCCTTCAGAGCCTATCGATGACCCGTGCGACGACCCGAAGGGGAGCAAGAAGACGGCCCCGCGCCCTAATCCACCTGAAGACAAGGAATGGGTATCCCTGTCACCTACGCCCCGGAAAGATCGCATTGGCACAAGCCTCAGCCCATAACTCTGCCAAAAACTCATTACCTTCCTCCAAGAAAAACAACCAGCCTTCGCTTGGTCCTATGCCGACATGCCAGGCATCTCCCCTGATATCATCATCCACAAGCTTAACATCCTTCAAGACCACCCCTCTGTCAAACAAAAAAGACGTGCCTTCCACCTAGACAAGTATCAAGCTATCTAAGCCGAGGTCCAACGGCTCAAAGAAATCAAGTTATACGTGAGGTCTCTTACCCAACATGGGTCTTTAATGTAGTCATGGTCCCCAAGCCTAACGGCAAATGGCGAATGTCTGTGGACTACACAAACCTCAACAAGGCATGCCCCATGGACAGCTTCCCATTGCCAAGGATTGACCAGTTGGTTGATTCCACAGCTGGCTACAAGATGCTTAGCTTCCTCGATGCATACTCGGGCTATAATCAGATCAAAATGCACCCCGCAGACCAGACTCACACTACCTTTGTCACGGACAAGAGACTGTATTGTTACGAGGTCATGCCTTTCGGCCTCAAGAATGCCGAGGCAACCTATCAAAGGCTAGTAAATGCCATGTTTGAAGATGAAATTGGAGAAGCCATGGAAGTCTATGTCGACGACATGTTGGTCAAGAGCAGGACAGAGGACGACCATATTGCCAACCTTAGCAAAGTATTCACTAAGCTCCTGACTCACGGGATGCGCCTCAACCCACAAAAGTGTATCCTAGCTGTTGGGGTGGCAAGTTCCTAGGGTTCATGGTCAGTGAACGAGGCATTGAGGCCAACCCAGAAAAAGTATAGGCCATACTTAACATGACTACCCAGACCTCCCGGAACGAGGTCCAGTGCCTCACGAGACGCTTGGTAGCTCTGGCACGTTTCATATCCTGCCTCAAGGACAAGTGCAACCCCTTCTTCGAACTGCTCAAAGCACAGCATAAAAAGGATATCACATGGGGCCCGGAGCATGACGACGCCTTCATCAGTCTTAAGGCCTACCTTGCAGAGGTGCCTTTACTCTCCATGCCAGTCCCAGGAGAAGTGCTTTACCTGTATCTAGCTGTTTTCGCCACTGCCATCAGTGCTGCCCTTACACGCCATGAACATGATAACGAGCTCCCGGTCTATTACTGTGGCAGAGGATTTACAGATCCCGAGACTTGTTATCCAGATATAGAGAAACTCACTCTCACCCTCATCACTACTGCCAGGAAGCTCAGACAGTATTTCCAAGCCCACACAATCCATGTGTTAACCAACCATCCCTTACGGCAAATATTGTAGAAACCTGAAACTCAAGCCGCATGGTAAAATTAAAGCCTCCCTTTACTTGCTCAAGGGTGGAAAACTGTATCGCTGAGGCCAGTCATGCCCCCTACTGAGATGCCTCCCCACATCAGAAGGGCACAAGGTGCTAAAGTCACTTCACAATGGCATTTGTGGGAACCATGAAAGGGCTCGGAACCTCATGTTCAAAGCGCTTCGGGTATTATTGGCCAACCTTAGAGCAAGATGCCAAGGCAATTGTCCAAGCATGTCTTCAATGCCATATATTTGTAGATTTTGCACATCATCCCCCAGTGCCCCTCTCTGTTATCATCTCACCAGTCCCTTTCAGCCAATGGGGACTCGATTTCGTAGGGCAACTCCCCACAGCCCCGGGACAATTCAAGTATGCCATTGTCATTGTGGATTACAACACAAAATGGATAGAAGCAGAGCCCCTCACCATAATCACCACTAAAAAAGTGATAAACTTCCTATGGCGAAACTTATACTGTCGATTTGGGGTGCCTCAGACCATCATCACTGGCAACGGAACCCAGTATGACAATGACACATTCCGGGAATTCCTATCAGATCAGAGCACAGCAATCTTTTATGCCTCCCCAGTGCATCCCCAGACCAATGGCCAAGTGGAAGCCATAAACAAGCTCATCAAACAAAACTTGAAGAAACGCCTGGAAAAGGCCAAAGGGTTGTGGGCAGCCAAGCTCCCAGATGTCCTCTAGACACTTCGCACATCCCCCACAACAGTCACAGAGGAATCCCCATACCTCTTGGCTTATGGCACCGAAGCGGTGATACCAGTGGAAGTGGAGGTCCCGAGTGAACGCATCACAGCCTATGACCCCAAGACAAATACAATCGGGTTACGACTAAACGTGGACCTCCTGGAGGAATGTCGGGACAAGGCACACCTCAGGACCATAAACAACAAGCAAAAAACCGCCAAGTATTATAACAAAAAATCGTCCCCCGCCCCTTGAAAGTAGGCGATTGGGTCATGAAAGAAGTCATCCCCCACCCCACTGGCCTCAAGGCAAAGTGGGAAGGCCCACTCGAGATAGTTAACGCTCCGGGAACCGCCATATTCTATCTCAGAGATTGTGATGGTCGCGTGCTATCTCACCCCTAGAACGCTCGCCACCTCCATCTCTACCCCAGTTGATCAGTTTTAAACCCGACATCATAGTCGATACTTGTGTACTCTAGCCTAGTAGCAGCTCCCACAATATGTACACCTTGCCCACTAGCGGCTAAGTCTAACTGAAACGAAGCATTTTATCATCCCAACACGCTGAGCAAAGTCCCCACAACATGGGACCACAAAAAGCATTAATCAAAGGCAGAACAAACACACATGGCTAAACATAACGCCAAGCATCAACCTGGACTCCCAGGCAATTCATATATTTCAAACATATTCAACATCGCTAACCACGCCACTTACAAATGTTCTCTTTCCCTACACTTACCAAAAAATCATAGTTACATCAGTCATTTCCCCCCAGAAGATGAGCTGCAAGACTTGTTCACACTCCCCCCACTCTTCGACCTGCTACCACGGCCACGAGACTAGCTGAAATTCACTGAAACCCTCTGCCTAAATAGGTGCTTCGCACGGTCCCGTGAAACAAGTGGAGGCCTCATAGCAACATTGGGGCGCACAAGCGAACTCACTTGTGCCACCTCCGGACCAGGAGCCTTCTTCACTGGGGACTTCTGCATTACGGGGCAAGCAGGCGCCAAAGGCCCCGCCGCTAGAGAATCAGACGACGCCACATCAGAAGACGCCACTTGGGACACCACCACTTGGGTGGACATGAACCCCTCGGGACCAGCAGCCCTCACGGGTGACGTAGCCAAAGGGGTCAGAGGCCGCGACGCGCCCACAGCTGGAACCTCCTGCCGCCCAGCAGAGGACGTCGAACGCCAAGTCTCGTGCTGTTTCGCCAAAGACCGCGAGATCTCAGCTTGCTTCCTTTGTTCAGGCGTCATCTGTTCCCACGCCTTCTTTGCAGCGTCTCTATCGGCATACCACTTACGCATGGCCTCCTCATTAATCCAGCCCGCTTGGCAACTAGTCCGGCTCAGCTCATCCTAACCTTTATTGTAGGCACCCCTTAGCTACTGCTTGTATGCCTCGCTCTCGCGAAACAACCTCTCCCCTACCCCAGTAGCTCGCCCACACTTGGCCTTCCAGGACATCTCCAGGTCTGCCAGCGACTGAGTCAGCCTCGCCATCTCAGTCTCCAAGGACGCTGCCTTGGCTATCGCCAACTGCCTAGCCTCTACCTGCTCATCCTTCTTCTACATCGCCTCCTTTAGCCCCACGCCATTGGTCTCGGAAGATAGCAGCGTCGTGCTCCAACTGCGAGGGCGCGGTTGTTCTCCTCCGCCTCCTTCAATTGCTGGCACTTCGCCTTGGCATCCCCCTGCAAGTGGGTGACTGCCTTCTCACTCGCAACGTACATTAGCAACGTCGCCTGCAAGTACAAGACAACGCGTATAAGCCCAAACCTAGAGTGGTGAAGAGAAAGAAAGTTGCAAATACTTACCCGAGTCAGTTTCTCCTTGGCGAGAGCAACGCCAGCCAACGGATCCACCTCATCCAGAGCATGCATGTCGTAGGAGCAATGACGCATGTCGTATGCCATCTAGGCTAGGTACGGCTGCGTCTCCCCTGTCCCTTCTAAAGCTTGGGTGATCGTCTACCGGGGACTGACTTTGTTCGTCCTCGCGGTCACCAACCTCTTTCTGCGTCCCTTCCACATCCACTTCATGGACGCCCAAACCCATTAATTCTGCCACCAAGGGAGACACATAGGCGTAATCCTCATCTGCCAGATTCAATCTCAAAAACTCTTCACACTCGCCCAGCTCCACCTCCTTCCCCTCGCCGGTCTCTAGGTCAAAATCGTACCGCTTGGTGTGGACAACCTCGACACGCAACCCCTCCAGCATGTCCTTATCCGACACTTTGTCGTATGGACCTTCCTTCTTTTGTCATCCGTCATTCCGTGGCATCATCACTGCAGCCAGCATAAAAAAATATAAAATAAAAAGGGGGGTCAGAAAGAGACCAGCAAGCACACAAAGGGAACACAACAACCAACATAAAGACCCGGGCGTAACCGAAATGACTATATATGCCAAGGCGGCATATCTGATACAAGCTCCTACACTCGAACGCCCATGTCACCCGGCGTATCCGACGCTCCATCAGCTCGGTTAGGTTATATTCTTGGGGCACTACACAAAGCCAGCAGTCAACAAGGGCAGAACAGAACAAACAAAAGAACCACAAAGACACAAGAACACGGTACCTATTTTCTGGAAAGCCTCGGGCACCCGGAAGGGATATCCATGCCACTCCTGCCACTGCCCCCCCCCCCCCCAACTAGAAAACACTTCCGCCGCCAATTCTCATTTGTCAACGTCGACAAGTCTTCCACCAAGACTTTAAACTTCCCCCAAGACTTCATCGTCACATAGCCCCGGCTGCCCTTCTTTGCACACCACCCTATATGCCAGCAGGCATTAAACTCCTCAAAATTGGGGAACTTCTGCCTCAGAAGGCGAAAGAGCACCTCTGTCCCCAATATCTGTCTTAACATATTGGGGGTGACTTGCCCCGGGGTGACATGCAAACACGCCAGTATGTACTGCACAAAGGGAGGCAGCGGGAACATCAGCCCACATCTAAGTTGGTACTCGTATACCAACGTGAAATTGCCTGGCGGGTCCCAAAAATTCACACCCCTACCAAGCGGCCGCATCAAGACCTCGTTAGGAATACTCCAATTCTGTCGAAGTGCTTCAAGCTCTGACGAGGTCATACTCTCGCCAAGAGGTTCCCAAAACGAATCATCCTCCTCCCGAGATCTTGCCATGCTAAAGTCCTCTACCTCCTACAAGAGAGGGTAAGACGAGGACACGTGAGACCCAGCATCCATAACAGGGATGTCTTCTCCTAAATCAAGGGCAATTTCCGCCATAAGCTCATCTAACTCCTCCTCCCATTGGTGCAAGGTGTCCGAATCAGAATTAGGCGAACTAGAGACAGACACTATCTCTTCGCTGGACACCCACACCGGATCTGTCATACCCTACACCCACACAAGTTAGACACTCACTACCTTAACCTTAACCCTAACCAACCCAACATCACAAAAATGCGAACAATCCCTATCAACTCTAGATAACAAAACACAAACCCAGCAACAAAACAAAATTGACAAGTTCATACCTTGAAACGGGGGATACGCGTAGTGGCAGTGAAGCTGGTTGCAAATAGCCGAGCGCTCGCACCCAATCGATCGAGGGTGAAATTGGACGTTCCCCAGCTTTGATTTCACAACCCGACCAAAAAACCTCTACAACAAATCGAGAATCTCTCCCTCCTCCAGCCTCCCCCAAATCGAGAATCACCCCCCCAGACCCTACCACTCTATACAGCCACGTGGACCACTCTCATACATGCATTTACGACGCCCCCACGCCCCTACACATGCGCGTTCACTACGCACATGTGGGGCGAAAGCAAAATTACAAAGGCGCGAACCGTTACGCCGCTAGAGTGAACCGTTGCGCCCACTAGCGCAAACCGTTCCGCCACTAGCACGAACCATCAAGCCACCACCGCAAACTGTTACGACCTTAACACTCGGCGTGAATGACCACGTGCCCCTCATAAACCAGCCATTTATGACGCACGTGCGACATGGCGAGATGGTCCGCTTCAGATTCTTGGAACCTTCCCCCGTCACCTCGCGACCCTCGCGTGGGGACTTGGGGACTCGACACCATGCCTCTAGCACCCAAGTAAAACATATTCTCGGCATCTAGGGAGTAACTCCCCACCTAAGAGCTCTCTCAGACTGGGGACTTGGGGACTTGTTAGTACATAGCCAAAATACTTGGCCGAACCGAGAATATGGCACTATTACCCTGTCGCCGGAGGTCATTCCGAACAAGACAACACCGGCGGACCCTTCATGGGTATCCAAAGAGTGAAGGTCCGGCAACAACCTACCTGCCGGACTCACTCTCCGGCGACAAAACACCCCCCAAAGGGGAGGTGCCGCAGAGGACCACAAGCAGTCCCACATCGGGGACCAAGGCCGCAACGCCCAACATCGGCCTATAAAACAGGCACAATCTACCGAAAGAAGTAAGTCCACAAATCTCCTTCCCAACTCCCATACTCTGCAAGTAGCAACTAAGCGCTAACTTAAGCATCGGAGAGTCGAAGACTGGGCCACCCAGTCCCGACTCCTGACGCATTGCTACCTGTGTAGGTGCAAGACTCGGACTCAATAATTGGACCTTCCGTCTCGTGAACTTGGGATAGCTCCCGACTTGTGAACCCGGGACAGGTAGAAACAATGAAGCACGACCTTGCATCCTCAAGGAGGATCGCCAACGTGTTTCCAGTTAAGTCTTCTATTGTATAGTAAATTTTCAATCATCAATTGTTCAACTAGGCTCGTTTGAGTTAGTATGATGTCTTAGAATTGTCCGAAATTAAGAAGATAGTGGTTTCAAGTGTGCCTCTCACTATCGACCCTCCACAAACATGCCTGGTCATGTTGACTTGGAGTTACCGAAAGCTTTTGATTTTGGATCCACCTACGTTATTAAACCAATTGCCGTCTTGTAAAAGACGTTGAAGACTTATTAAAATCTGACAATCATCATCATGATCAAATCTTGTAGTCGTCTGAGTTAGTTTATGTTCGTGTCATGGAGCTTTCGCTAAATAGTCTTAGAGTTTACGACCTTGTAAAGACCAAAAGGACTTGATTTTGATCATATACACGTCATTTTGGTTTTGGCTTATGCCCACATGCCATCCACAAGCTTCATTGCTTTGCATATGCCAAATTTGCGAAAAACAGCAATCTGTCCATTCTGGACAGCCAAATTAGTTTGAGCTTGATGAACATATCCAGACGAACCAGACCATGAACTTTATATCATTGGAAAGCTCTATAAGTCTAGTTTTTAGAAATTTTTGCAGTTTCTCCATATCTATTTGAACGAAGAAGTTATGGCTATTTCAGTACGTAGAGGTCATGCTGCACGGAAATTTTAATGAACTCTCGGGATTGTAGCTTCTTATAGCACCTTTTCAATCCCTCTAAATAGTTCACAATCGAACTATTTACTCCTCTATCTACTCTTTTTTGTAGATATATCTCATAGAGATATTGAGTACCTCACAGATAGTGGAACTATCCACAACATTCTAAGGAACCGGCAACTATCTTTGAATTTTGTGCCTTTGTAAATCTTTTGTGACTACAATAATTGAATCATACCGGTCATTCAGGGATGCGGTTTAACTTGAATCTTGATATCTCATGGCACCATGATCAACGTCACAAATGTCCTCTATGCATTGAGAGACAACCGAACCATGTTGAGCGTTAAAAACATTCATGCTAATAGTTTTCATTTGAAACACACATTGTGAGAATGAACAAGAACTCTTTTGTGTATACCTTCTCATGAATGCGGACTGAAGCGCATCTTGGAAAAGTTCATGATTCAATCTAGTGGACTGAATGTCACTACGATTCAAATATCAAATCTTATGTTGTCGCCAAACATGATATTTGAGACACCGCCTCATATAGGCTTTGGTTTTGACCAATTCAGGTCATCCTGGAAGAGATATAATGGTCGGAATTTTGAGCTACTTTAAATTCTCATAGACATTCTTTCTTCTGCTCAAAACGAAGACATTCAGGATCTAGTTTCTCCATGAAGCATGATGGTGAAGCCATGGTCATAAATGGTGGCACCCAGGGGACATTGACATCACCCGAACACGGCTCTAACTTCCCAGAGGCTGTCCGATCAATTCCTCAAGCAATTGAGGTGCATTGGTCTTTCCTCGATGTCTCATTGGCCTCCTGCAATGCTCATTGATCGTTTTGAAAGCCTATTCTTTAGCTAAATTAGGAGTGAGACCCTCTTACGCTAAATGACACAAAAGTGAACATTCTATTCTTACATCAAACTATGTAGATAGATACAACCAACTTGCGGACACCTTTTTATGATTTATGGTGTTGGTTGAAGTAATAACACACCGATCATGTGTTACACTATTATCTACTTCTTATACTGTTTGTACTTCTAAAGGGCTCATTACCCATTTTTTTTTAGAAGTTATTTATAAAGATTGAAGAGGGACAACAACAGAACTTGTCATCCCTGAGGAAATAGTAATATCAATACTATAATAGTATAATAGTAACAACACTTGTCATTCCTCAAAAACTCGGGACAACATAAATACCTGTCATCTTATAACCTATTTGGTCTCACGGAAAATGACTACGATAATAGTATTAAGATTGGTAGATGCGCACCAATACTTCCGTTCAGGGTTATATCACATGCAACTTTACTATTCATCTACGACCCACCATCATTGAATATTGTTGTATTACAGGTCGTGACTGTGTACTAGGATTGACACGAAATTGCAATCCTTGAGCTCAAACAGGATTGAAACGGATCTCCAATCTTTGAGCTCGACTAGATGTTATTTCTAGGTGTCAAATCGCAATGCCACTGCACACAATGATGGGTCATTTGAGATGAATAAGTATTTAGGTTGGATATGAACCTCCACCTATAATCCTCTTATGTAGAAAACTTGTCAGACGATCTCATTCACCGCTAAATTGTAGATTGTTACTTTGATGAGACAATATTCCCACCGTTAGGGGGAGATAAGAACACAAGTGTTCAAGTGGTATGACGTGAATTATTGTGGTTTGTCCCCACTAAGTCTCATCTTGATCCCAAATGCTTGAAATGTTAAAGTGACGAGATCATATGCTGCAAATATGTCTGCAAAGATTGGTGTCCTATCAAGAGGACATGGCGCGACCAAAAGGAGTTGGTTTTGACGCCATCGCCATGGATGGTGCTATGGTGATGCCATAATGATGTGGCAACATGGTGTGACAAGGCTGTGTGGCTCCCCAAAAGGAGGGAGGCCCTTAGGTTCGATACTTTCTCACACTAGGAAGAAAGTGCGCTTGGCACAACTTGATCCATTGATCAGTGATACTCAAATCCGTCTCATAAAATCTGAATTGTGATTAACGTTGAGGGACGCCTCAATGTCAAATCCAATCCATATAGAGATCTCTACAAGTAGATATTACACTAGTGTACATGAGGACGTGGGATAAAGAGTATATTATCGAACCACCCTTCGTTAATGGATATCAACTTAGTTGATTGGCCTAATGGAGATGTGATCCAGCATAACAAAGAGATAGGTCCTTGGGCAGGTGATGCCGACACTGCAAGCTAAACCCTATCAACTATATATGTCTTTGTTAGATAATGTAGTGAGAACAAGAGCTTAGACTCACCTTATGGCGCAAGGTCTCTCACTAACACGCACTGGGATCGACTACGATGAGATATACTCTCGTAATGGATGTCATTGAACTCCACTACTTTGTCAGTTCGGTAGTTTCCGAATAACTAAACATGTAGCCTATGAATGTGGTCATAATAACATCTCTATGAGATCAGAGATATGCATGAAAGTCTTAAATAGACTTCATTCATCCGAATCAAGTGGCTTCAGACCACAGGAGCACGCGTTTGCAAAAAGAAGTTTGAAACGCACACTAAGTATGTCAAGAACCACCCCGAATTTCACCCTAAAACTCGAAGTAAGTCTTGCGAGGCACACCTCAAAGGAAAAATTTACTGAATAACTCGGTAAACCTCCTTTGAAAATGAACAACCCTAACCCGAAAAATTCAAGAATTACCCTCCTAAACGAATCAACCAACCTCCAATTCATCCTATAAATATCCAAATAATATAACAAACTTTAACCTTCGCGAATTCGAAAAATATAACATAAATCGTAACACACCACCATTAAGGTATACGCTAATCTCAAAGGTAATCATAGCTACTAAAGAAAACTAGAGGAAGCAAGAAATTACACTGGTAGGTTTAACATATAACCTACTGGTGAAAAATAGTGGAGAAGTGGGTAACTATGCCGCGCCTCCTACTAGTGTCAACCCAGACTCTGCAGACTGAGAATTTTTAAAACGAATGGCCCAGGGGAAAACATTCGGAAAATGTTAGAGTGAGTGGACAAAATAAAAGAATAAATAAAAAATAAATAACAATATTTATGTTTTCCCAATTTAAATTCCAAAGAAAACGAATGCGTGCTCCAAGCGATAAATCTTTTATCTCAAAAA
The DNA here is from genome assembly GCA_034370585.1 of Fragaria x ananassa. Classification (NCBI taxonomy): domain Eukaryota; kingdom Viridiplantae; phylum Streptophyta; class Magnoliopsida; order Rosales; family Rosaceae; genus Fragaria; species Fragaria x ananassa. The sequence continues at coordinate 7,283,983 of CP139750.1, read as the reverse complement.
ATATATACCAATATATGTATGTATTTACACACGTCCATACTCCCTATATAATTATTTTATAGATTTAAAATAATTTATATAGGGCTACTACGCTCGCGTCGAACGCTCACGTCATGCCTTAATGTTGTGCCACACTACGCCATTAAGGTGGACAAACGAGTGTATAAATATGTGCACATACCTCCTATATGAATTAAACACTCATATAGGGCTACCATGCTTGCGTCTAACGCTCACGTCACACCATAATGCGGTTATATACTCGAGCCTCCTCACGTCTTGTTTCAAAAACATAAATTAATCCCCAACTATATACCAATGCTTATATAAAAATAGGCAAAATTAGTTGTGAGCCTTATCTACTCTCATCTTTGCCTAACTTCACCAATCTTAAAATCGATACGGTCCAAACTTCACCACAAATACCGGCAGCCTTAAACCAACCTTCTACAGCCAAAACAACAATAATCTAACGGCCGGATTCTATCCAAATTAACGGTCAAAATACCAAACTTTGAAAAATCCCAAACCTATCCAAAATTCCTCCAAAAATTCCAAAATTCACATCATTAAACTCCCCTTAATATTACACATCTAAAACCATAAAAATCTCCCAAACAGCGGCGGCGCTGCCCTTTGCTCCGCCGGCAGCAGCAGCCGGCGGCCGATTCCGGCGACCTCGAATGCCTACCAAATTTTAACAGCATCTTCCTCTCAACCCGCTCTACAACATTCCTAACTAGCACAAAGCCTAATTCCAAGCCTAACTAGGGTAATCGAACCAAAACATAGAATTGAGCCCTAGAATTTTCAACACCAAAATCTCCTTACCTAGACCAAGGGGGAGTGAATCCTTTGGAGGGATTGCTGCACAGGAGGAGGGCTTTCAAACAAGCCAAGTGGCTCTGGCTATGGTGGCCGAAGAAGGGAACTCCGGCGACTGGACCTCCACGGCAGTCTGAGCTTTCGAGCGGCTTTTTCTCCCTCACAGCGACACTAGGATGGCTCCCACCAGTCCAGGAAGAGAGCTGGGTTGAAGGCCGACCGATTGGGACCGGTGCGGCGGTCAGCGATGGCCGAATAGCAGCGGACGGGCAGCGGAAAGCTCCGGCAGGGAGAGAGCTCGGGTAGAGAGTGGGGAGGGAGGAGAGAGAAGAGAGAAAGATGTTTGGGCTTTTCTCCCCAACCCGATCCAACACCACCAATATAACCCAATTCCAAAATTAACAACCTCAAAAATAATACCCTAATAAAGCTTACCTTTTTACTAGCTAAAATTTACCATTTTTACCGTCGTCACAATTTTTCTCCTTCGAATAATTTCTCCGAAATATTCGTCCCTCAACACTCCTCTATGGACATTTGAACTATAAACTCATTTACGAAGACGGTAAAACTATTATTAATTTCAAGCCAATAAATAAGGTAAAAATGTGACAATTCTCCCCTCTTTATAAAAATTTCATCCTCGAAATTTACATAACTGTCAATCAAAGAGGTAAGGATACTGCTGCCTCAATTGATCCTTTGATTCCCAAGTAGCTTCCTCTACTTGATGACTTCTCCAAAGCACCTTGACAAGTGGGATTTTCTTGTTCTTAAGCACTTGCTCCTTTCGGTCAAGAATCTGAACCGGTTCCTCTTCATAGGTCAAATACTTTTGCAAACTAATCGGCTGCTCTTGAAGCACATGAGAGGGATCGGCAATATACTTGTGAAGTATGGATACATGAAACACATTATGTATCGTGGATAATTCTGGAGGTAAAACTAACTGATAAGCAAGTGAGCCAACTCGCTCTATTATCTCATAAGGGCCAATATACCTCGGACTAAGCTTCCCACGCTTACCAAAACGTACTACCCCTTTCCAAGGAGATCATTTCAAGAACACCCAATCACCCACTTGAAACTCAAGGTCCTTCCTGCGGACATCTGCATAACTCTTTTGCCTATTTTGAGTGGTCTTGAGTCTATCTCTGACCACTTTAATCTTCTCATTTGTATCATGGATTAACAAAGGACCACAAAGCTTCTCCTACTTCATTCCAACACAAAGGTGTACGACACTGCTTCCCATAAAGTGCCTCAAAGGAAGCAATACCAATACTAGAATGGTAACTGTTGTTGTAAGCAAACTCCATCAAAGATAGGTTTTTATCCCAACTCCCCCTGAACTGTAAGGCACAAGATCTCAACATATCCTCCAAAGTCTGAATAGTCCTCTTCGATTGCCCATCGGTCTGAGGATGAAAAGCAATGATGAAGTGCAATCGGGTGCCTAAAGCTGCCTGAAGAGCTCCCCAGAAATTAGAAGCAAATCTAGGATCCCGATCTGACACTATTGATTGAGGTACACCATGAAATCTCACAATCTCATTCACATAAAGCTCCGCCAATTTATCTAGTGTATCCAGTGTATACTTCTTTCCCACCGGCAAGAAGTGTGCAGATTTGGTGAGTCTATCCACAATCACCCAAATACCTTCATGCCCTTCACGGGTACGAGGTAAACTGAAAACAAAATCCATGGTGATGTGGTCCCACTTCCACACTGGAATAGACAACGACTCAAGCAACCCAGAAGGTTTCTGCCTTTCAGCTTTCACTTGCTGACAGATCAAACACCTACTCACAAAAGCTACAATTTCTCTCTTCATGTTTGGTCACCAATAATAATCCTTCAAAGTCTGATACATCTTTGTACTACCTGGATGAGCAGCATATGCTGAACTATGAGCTTCCTCCATTATCTCTTTCTTTAACTCTTCATTCCTCTTTGGAACACAAAGCCTATTTTTGAACAATAAAGTTCCATCTCTTCTTACCGAAAAATCCACGTCAGCTCGTTTCAATGCTCTTTCTATCAACTGAACTATGGAAGGATCATTATATTGAGCCTCTTGCACTTTATCAACCAAAACTGGCCTCACATGGAAACTAGCTACTAAGGTACCAACATCATTCACGGCTAAATCCACCCTTGTAGCTCGCAACTCATAAAGAAGTGGAACTCAAACCGTCCTCATGTGAGACAAAGATATGGTGGGCTTTCGACTAAGAGCATCAACTACCACATTAGCTTTTCCAGGATGATACTCAATAGTGCAATCATAATCATTGATTAATTCCATCCACCTCCTCTGCCTCATATTTAAATCTCTTTGAGTGAACACATACCGAAGACTCTTGTGATCGGTAAAAATCTAATACTTGGCTCCATAAAGATAGTGTCTCCACAACTTGAGAGTAAAAACTACCGCTGCAAGCTCTAGAACATGACTGGGATAATTCACCTCATGCAGATTCAATTGCCTAGAAGCGTAGGCAATAACTCGATCATGCTGCATCAATACCCCACCTATACCTCGTCTAGAAGCATCACAATAAACCACATACACCCCCACTATCATCCGGAAGTGCCAAAACAGAAGCACTAGTCAAGCGATTCTTTAATTCTTGAAAACCTTGCTCACACTAATCTGACCATTCGAACTTAACTCCCTTCTTGGTCAATCTTGAAGTGAAGCAGCAATCTTTGAAAAATCTTGCACAAAGCGTCGATAATAACCTGCTAACCCCAAGAAACTACAAATCTTTGACACAGTAGTGGGTCTTCTCCAATTTAACACTGCTTCCACCTTTTGGGGATCCACACTAACACCTTCTGCCGAAACCAAATGACCCAAGAACCCCACTTTATCCAGCCAAAATTCACACTTGCTGAATTTAGCATACAACTGAGCATTTCTCAAAGTCTGCAATATCATTCTTAAATGTTTGGCATGCTCCTTCTCACTTCTTGAGTATACCAAAATGTCATCTATGAATACGAACACGAAGCAATCAAGATATGGACGAAACACCCTATTCATGAGATCCATGAAGGCAGCGGGTGCATTAGTAAGTCCAAAAGGCATCACTACAAACTCATAATAACCATAGCGTGATCGAAAAGCAGTCTTGGCTATGTTACCTTCCCAAATCCGCAACTAATGATAACCAGATCTCAAGTCAATCTTTGAGAAAATAGAAACACCCCTCAACTGATCAAATAAATCATCAATGCGAGGCAACGAATATTTATTCTTCACCATGACTTGATTTAGCTTCCTATAATCAATGCATAGTCTCATGGTGCCATCTTTCTTCTTAACAAACAACACCGGAGCACCCCATGGAGACATGTTAGGCCAAATAAAACCCTTGTCTACCAACTCCTGTAGTTGAGTCTTCAACTCTTTCAATTCCGTGGGAGCCATTCTGTAAGGTGCCTGAGAGATAGGCATAGTTCCGGGAAGTAACTCAATACAAAAGTTTATCTCCCTTATAGGAGTTAAACTAGATAACTCCTCGGGAAAAACATCCAGAAACTCTCTTAATACAGGAATATCCTCTACTTCCAACACTCCCACACTTGTATCCACAATGTGAGCTAAGTATGCCTGACAGCCTTTATTTAACAATTTCCTAGCAGCAACAGTTGATACCAAGCAACTCGAAATAACATCTCTTTCCCCTTGAAATGCAACCTCAAATCCATCTGGACTTCGAAACACCACATCCTTTCGGAAACAATCTACCATAGCTCTATAAGCCTCCAAAAAGTCCATACCCAAGATCACATCAAACTCCACAATATCTAAAGGGATTAGATCCACCTTAAACTTAGTTCCTTCCACCAATACTTCACAACCACTAAACAACCAATTTATTCTCATCACCTCACCGGAGGGTAGAAACACATGCCACTCGCCTGGAAGAGACGATGATGGCACATTGGTGTCGAGGACAAATCTACTAGACATAAATGAATGTGTGGCTTCGGGATCAATTAAAGTAAAAGCTGGTTGACCAAAAATTAATAACATATCAATGATGACATCTGGAGAAGTAAAGCCCTCCTATTGGGTCATAGCATGAAGTCTAGCGCGAGTCATGGGACGTCCACGACTAAAAGAAAAAGTCTGACCACCAGATGTCCCACCATAGAAACTGTCACCAGCACCAAACTGACTAGTCTGCTGTCTACCCCCAACTGGCTCCGAAAAGGTCTCCTGTGACACCCCCTAGCTCTGAACCGAGAATTAGAACTCGATCCCCAACTACTGCCACTACCCGCTGAAGATCCAGAAGTGGATGATGAAGTGGCCTTCATTGAATTGATGTAGATATATGGCTGGCAAAAATTAAAGTTAAAAATTGAATACTGAGACCGATTGCTATATGAATTATACTATAGATTGAAACCTACTAGAATCTCAGTCAATACTTGTGATTAAAATCTGACACTTCAAAACTCATAACCGGGAGAAGAGTCATAATCATTTCAATGCCGAAAAGAGGTTTCACAAGTAATAGTAAGATTATATAATATGTTATTAATCATATCTTGTATCCGAGTGCAAAAGGTCAAATTATCCAGAAAGTTCATGCTTGCTATAGTTAAAGACATAACATGGGGGTTTTGGGTATTTGACATATTTGTTTATGATTATTGTTGACACTTGTCTATCTCTCATTGGTGTTTGTTACTTATAAGTGATCATAGCTGATCACCCAAGTTATTTCCTTACTCTTATTGTATCTACTTGCTATGTTACTATTTGCGCGCTATCTAGCTAGTTATTAATTCCTTCACCGTATGCGCTTGCAACTGATTGTTGTCGACCCACCCCGAATTTCATCCTGAAACCCTAAGTAAATCTTACGGGGTCCACCTTCAAGGAAAATTTACCGAAAATTCGGCATAATCTACCTTGAAAATGGACAACCCTTACCTGAAAAACTCTAGATAAACACTTCTATTATCAATCATCCATCCTCAACTCCTGGAGTCTTTCTGCTCCCCAAGTTCATCACTTTTCCCAATATAACAATTTCTCATCTAAAATAATTCCACAACCAACAACAGACAATTAATAATTTACTATTGGACTTTCAGAGCATATCTAAAGATGAACAAAAAACAATGAATAAAGAATGAGCGGAAGCAGCCTTTGACTATGCCTCAACTCCATGTACGCTCGACCTCAAATAACTTAGCCTGCAAACTGGGCATTTAAGAACCAAAGGGCCCAGGGGAAAGTATTTTAAAAACGTTAGAGTGAGTGGATAAAAATAAATTAAATAATTTAACAAAGCGTAAATTTAAATATTTTCCCACGTTTAAACTTTAAAACCTCGATGCACGCAACTTTGATATAACATTTAACTTAACTCCAGAATCACATAAAAATGGACAAACCAGCCCCGTTGGTTAATCAAATACATAACTGAGAAAAATAAAATAAGGGGAAGAGTTATCACCATGTAAAAGAAGTCTCCTAGGCTCGAGTCGGTGTCTCCCAAGTTATAATAGCGTCACACACTAAGCGCTCTACTCACCTATAGTGAGGACCGCTAATAGTGGCTAGCTGACAAATAAATATAAATTCCGATCGGTTGCCTGCCAGGCTATAATAGCGTCTCACGCTAAGCGCTCTACTCACCTATGGTGAGGACCGCTAATAATGGTTAGCTAGCAATAATCAATATAAGTGACCCTATATTATGGTGACTAAAAACATACGAAATCACTTAAATCCATTAAACTTCCCCAAGATCATACGAATGGTACTGTTCTCAACCGTACTTGAAAATTATCATAAGAAATTAAAATAAACTCAATGACGTGTCCCACACGTCAAAAATATTCTCAAGTCCATAATTATAAGCGAGATTTAATTATCAAATATAAATTGTAAATAATTTCATAATCCGAAAATACTGGCTAAAAATATTCTCAATGTCAATTTCAATAATCCACAAGTAAATGAGAAAGATATGAATAGAGAACTACTGAAAATGGGATTTTCGGTAATCTGTTAAAAATCTCAAAGTCATCAAAATAACACCGATAAAAATTAAGTCCGGAGTCGTAAAGAATATCAAAACTCAAATACCAACTTTATAACCCGAGCTCAAATCCATAAATCATGACCCATAACTAATCAATGCTTCAAACTCAAAAACTTCCCAAGATCATTTCATCAGCTGAAATTATAATATAAGTTCGGAAAATAAAATAATAAATTATAAAATTTTGCATGCATATTTATTTAAAACCAAAATGTCCACTCATAAATTTAGGCATAAGCCCGACAATATCCCCATCGCCACTCAAGCGAGGTTCCCTTCATATCCTGACACAATAAATATGCTTAGGACCAAACTCCAATTTCAAAAAAATAAATACGTGAATATAAACATTCAAATCTCTTCTGTTTAACCCACTACTCTTACTAGGGTTAAGCTTACCGAATTCACACCAAACTCCACGACAACCTTAATTCATCAATTCTAACATTCTAGAATAAATACCAAGGAAATCGAAGGGCCTGATTTTCATTCTAACAGCCGCCAACATTCTCAATCATTGAAAAATCTCAAACCTAACCAAAACTCCTCCAAAAATTTCAAACTTCACATCATTATAACAAATTTAAAACCCTGAAAAGCCCCCGTACAGCGGCGGCCGACTCTGGCACCCTCAAATGCCTACCAAATTTTAACACCATCTTCCTCTCAACCCACTCTACAACTTTCCTAACTAGCACAAAGTCCAATTTCGAGCTTAACTAGGTCAATTGAACAAAAACAAATCAAAAAAACCTTAGAAATTCAACTCAACGATTCTCCTTACCTAGCTAAAGAGGGGGTGAATCCTTTTGAGGGATTGCTGCATGGGAAGAGAGCTTTCTATTGAGCCAAGTAGCTCCGGCTATGGCAGTCGGGGGAGGGAGCTCTGGCGAGAGACCAACCACGGGAGTCGGACATTTCAGGTGAGATAACTCCCACACGGCGGCGCTAGGGTGGCTCCCACCGGTCCAGGAAGAAAGCTGGGTCGACGGCCAACCGATTGGGACCGGTGCGGCGGTCTGTAGTGGCCAAACGGTGGCGAATGGAGGTGGAACATTCGACGGGTCGGGAAGAATTCGGGGGAGAGGAGAGAGAAGGGAGAGAAAAAATGGGCTTCTCCTACCCGGTCCAACTTTAATACTCAAAAAAATAAAGCCTACCAAAAATTTACCATTTTATCTGATAACTGTTTCATGCTAACTCTAATTTTAACGTATAACATGTGTATGAATTCGTAATAACGTCCTCTACAAGTCCCTTAAAGAAATTTTCCCAAAATAATTTTCCTACAAAAAAACTCCAAGGTCCTTTAACAATAAACGGTTACTCAAAACGGTAAAACCAAAGTAATAACAAAAGTAATTTTCCTACAAAAAGTGAACTCCATGGTCCTTTAACAGTAAATGGTTACTTAAAACGGTAAAAACCAAAGTAATACCAAAAGTAAATAACCGTAATATAATTTAAGAACCGGGACATGACAGATTTTTTAATTTCCACTTCTATAATAAAGCAATGATACATAAGTTGTGGGAGATGCTCTTATGATTGTGGGTTAGGGTAAATACCTAAACTTAAAAGAGTGAGTGTTGGTCGCTTGAGAGAGAGAGTGACAATCGCTCAAGAGATCTTTGGAGATGAGAGAGTTTTCGAATAGTTAAACATCACCACAAAACAGTATAGATGTATTACCTTTAACCTCTAGTAGTTACTCACCTACAAAATCATGTGATATGACAAAGTTTCCATCAACCCCAATAATATGTCATCTACAAAATAATATGAAATAATGTGACAAAAGCTCGAGAGAGCTTTGGAGATGAGAGAGTTTTAGTATTTAAACATACAACTTAATCCACACCACAAAGCAAGATAGATGTACAACCTTAACCTCTAATAGTAACTCACCTACAAAATGACATGTGATGATGACAAAGTTTCCTTATAATAACTCACCTACAAAATGATGTAAGATGACAAAGTTTCCTTTAACCCCTAATAATAAGTCATCTACAAAATAATTTGAAATAAGAGTTCGGTATGGTCTCTAGAGAGAGTGGCAATCATCAGAGAGAGTTTTATATAGGAAAGAGTTTTTTGAGTAGTTAAACATACAACTTAATCCACACCACAAAACAAGATAGATATATACCTTTTAACCTTTAATAAGTCACCAACAAAATGACGTGAGATAACAAATTTTTTTTCAACCCTTAATAATAATTTATCTACAAAATGGTGTGAGATAACAAACATCACAGATCTATCTTCATTATCAAAGTCAAAACAAAATGGTGCAATAAGCATTTCAAGCACTGTTTTTTGTCTCTTTTAACTCGCAAAGTCAAATTTAGTCTCTCAATTCATGTTGCATATGTCTTGCAACAATTCTAATGATTTCTTCTCCAAATGAAATGGATAAAAATAGGAAAAATAGAATCCATTCCTAAACGTAGACAAATATAAGACTTTTTATGGGTTGAGACCCAAATATCTTTTATGCATGGGGCCAATATTCAATTCTTTATAGATCTTAGAAAGATCATCTTTTGAATGCAAGATAAGACTATGGAAAGTGAAATGTTTCTAAATTTTCACAACATGGGCCGCTACTATCTCAAGATTAAGTTTTTATCTGAAAAAATCTCGATAATTGAATATAGGAAAATGTTCGCAAACTTTCCTTAGAACAAACATAAAAAGAACTGCAAAATGGTTGTTAAAATTAAAGAATTGTGAATAAGTCGTTAACGCATTATTGGAGTACAAGTATGCATTCATCATTTAACAAATGAAAAATCTTCATTGGTCCTTTAGTACATGGGTCAAAAAACCCAACTTCAACGAAACTAAAGACATCAACATCTACATTTTTTCCTTCATCTTTGTTTCTTGTTATACGTTCAAAAACAAGAACAAGAATACCACAAATCTTGATATCATAAAGACATAATGCTACACAAAAATGATTCTCATACTAGATTTATTTTCAAACTCCTGTTAAAACTAGATTCTTCAGATTTTCACACCAGAAAATCTGATACAGTTTCCCCACTTTAAAGTCACTTATAAGACTCAATTATAATCCATTTTAGGTGATTTTTTATTCTATAGAAAGTGAATGAAAGGGAAAATCATATTTGATTGAGGATTCTATGAACGAGATGAAAACCAACTGAGACAATATGATAAAAGAATCGATTGTTGAATTGAGTAAAATAGGGAACTTCTTGTGGGTCGAGTGCAGAGGGTCTTTTACGCATAAAACCAATTTTCTCCACTTTTGTATAGATTTTTAAAAGATCAACTTCTGATTGTAAGACAAGATGGTGGAAGCTGAAATGCTTCTTGATCGTCACAGCATGAGCCGCAGTAAATTCAATGTTAAATTTCTCTCTGTAATTGAGACACAGTAATCAATAATACTTATACAAAAGAAAAATGAGCATATACAGCTTCAGAACATAACAATTAGATCAACAGCCCATATACGGTTTATGATATGATACACAGAAAGTATAGCAGCAACCATATATTTTTACACATAAACTTGATAAGATCATTATAACAAAAATTAGTAAGGAAATATAATTTCACCAATATCAGAAAATTCGCCTCAAGTAATACAGAAGTAAAGAGATAGGCTAGCATGCCCACCAATACCTAATACATTGTTTTTTCAACCAAATTAAGTAAATAATATATCGATTCACCTAAAATGGAACTAAACAAATTGTATAACTACACTACATGCTATAACTTTCTCATTTCTCAACCAAATTAAGTACATAATATATCGATTTTATGCCACTCAAAGCACCCATAAAGTCTATGTTATCAGTTCATGTTTCAAAAATTAGCAAGGAAAGATAATTTCACCAATATCAGCAGATTCAACCCAAACAATATAGAAGTAAAATCTCAACGAACAATAAACATCATACCACAAGGCTTTTCTATAATTGAAGTTCTTATCTATAGAACATAGTAGATAAATTTTGAAGATTTTACTCACCTAAAGTTTTGCTCCCAATTACCAGCCTTTAACTTTCCTCTCTCTCTCTCTCTCTCTCTCTCTCTCTCTCTCTCTCTCTCTTTAACGACGATTGTAGAACGTCATAATTGACAAATTAATGATGAGTTAAAACTGTGATGAAAAGTTTTTCAATGACTTTTATGCTTTGTAATGAAATGTTTATCATGACGGTTACCATGCAAGTAGTTGTTATATAATTAATGTTTCAAGATGATGCTTATGCATCCCCAATAATAGTTTTTATGGCGTTTTTGAACTTGCTTCGAATGCGAACAAAGACATTTCTCCATTGTCATGTTTTTTTCATTGACAGTGTTAATAAAATTAATAAAAAGCAACAAAAGTATAATATAACAAAAGCAACAAAATTATGCATGCATTGTCGACACAACAACAAAGGCTTAAAGAAAAAGCAGCATCAATCCTTAATTATGAGAGACAATGTACTTAATTGGCTAAGCAATGGTGCTTCCAACTGCATCTTCCATAGAAAAAAGATCGGGTTGGTGACGATAAAATTCAGCTTTATGAACGACAGCTTCCTCAATCGCAACTTTATAACAGTCGGGTCCAAACTTGTAGCCATGCACTTTTGTTGATTGGTCAACTGCTGATATTTTTCCTTTAGCCACAACTACATTTGTGCCCTCCCAATCCAACAAATTGCACCAATCATTAACACGAATAGTGGTTGCTTCTACTGACTACACAATCCAAAGTCAGCAACAACTTGATAAAATCAGTTAGTACGTAGAGATAAAACAGAACAAATCTCATATGCGTAAATGCAGTGGCGTAGCTATTTTTATGTGCAAATGGGCTATGACACTCTTTATGAGTTTCAAACAAAGTTGTAATTTATATGATATAAGATCTGATTGTTAAATTATCCTTACTTAAATCCCTAATAGATATCGGTTATTCAATTTATTTTTTATTTTTTGAATAAATATCTCATTGATATATTGAATGTCAAGCCAAAAAACGCCATTACATATCCTCCCTCGTTTAACATGGGGTAGATAAAAAGTTTGTGACCCAATCACAATGATACATAGAATAGGCCTCTCATTCGACAGTTCCATGCTCAATTATTGAAATGCGAGCCTACTACTAGTACATGACGGGACACCGTAATAGACAAAATTAAAAGAAATTTAAATAAGGCCTAGCCCTAGAGGGCTGACCCACTCATATGAAGGCCCATGATGAGGCCCAAAAAAACCTCACCCAACCCCAGAATGAGTGAATCAGCCCTGAGGCCCAGGGAAGTTTGGCACCTGCCCTAGAAAGTTTTTTTTGGAAATGAAATAAATTCATTGTGGGATAAACCCAAACATGAGCTCAAAAGGAGCCCACAAACAGTACAAGATAACAAAGAGAAAAGTAAATCCACTACACCAACATAAGAGTAGTAACAGATTACTATCTCCATTACAAATTAAACTAAAACACAGGCTCAATAGGTAGCCCGACCCACTTCAGAAACCCTAGTGTTGCTATCCAAAACACAGTGAAAGCCGTTGTAGCCGCCGGAAGCAAAAGCATGTAGAAATTCTGTCGTGAGATTCTGAAGCCAAACCGATCCCAACACACTGAACAAGAGAAATCCACCAACCAAAAAGACGAATCCCTCCACAAAATCATCAATTTCTCCATCCATGAAACCAAGAAGAAGCCATGGCAGCCGACAAGGATCCAATCCCGAACACCGAACCAGTACAAGGACAGTAACCGTAACGATAGAGAATGGGGGGTGATAAACCCATGCGTGAGCACCCATACTCGGATAGGGAAGTGACATGCACTTTGTGATCGCTGTCATAGGAGTTTCTACAGAGGAAATGGGTAGAGAAAGAGTTGTATTGTATGGTTGATTGATTTTTGACGGGGAAACTTGTGGGATTGTATAACAGAAAGTTGATTTGCCAAAGCAGCAACTTTGACATCAGAAGCTTGATCTCACCATGGAAGTGCAGGAAAGCAATTGGGAGTTTGATTATAAAAATGTGTATTTATATGGGGTTTGTAGAAAAGCCAACAGGGGTCCGGACTTGACCGTGTAGCTCTGTCCCTGTGCATGGTTCTCTTGTAGATATTTTGCATTATGATTTGGGTAGTCTTAGTCCCCAATTATGTAAGAGTCTTTCAGTAGCTGCATTTGTGGTGGGGTTGTGGTGTATTTGGCAGTTTACAAACAATCCTTTAGTGTGATTGGATTAAAGTTCTAGTGGCCTAGGTTTAACATTTGATTGATATATAGGCATATCCTATCTTCCATTAAGCTTGGTTCAGGTTCGATGTTTAATATTTAATAGACTAATTGTTTGCTTCTTGAGTAAAGGCAAATAGCCTTCTTAGTTCCAGGCTTTATTAAAAGAAAATAAGATTACAAGAGAAAGTGAAGGGAAATAACACCAACGACTCATTTATTAAGCTCTTTCGGTTCTAGTGACCGGTGATGTCAGCTTAAGAGCATCTGCACCGGTTGTGAATTATAGCAAGAGCAGGAGAGCAAATGGTGGGCCAGCCATGGGAATAGGAGAAGCAAGAAGAAAGTGAAGATGCAGCGGTTGAATTGAAGAGGGAAGACTGCAGGTTGACTGACTGCTCGTGCAGCTGCTGGAGCAATCTTTGCTCGCCGGGCTGCTCCTCCCACCTGGCGGAGCCCACACACGTGGGTGACGCCAGGGTTTGTCTTTCTTTTTTTTTAAGGCGCGTGGCAATTAAAAGACCAGAAAAAAAAAGGGCCAATAACAGTTTGACATGTGTCAACTCAGTTTCCTCGTAAACAGTAATAGGAGGTGCTATTTATTTGCACTGCTGCACAAAAAACCTAAACTGCACCTTCTATTTGCTACACCTACTCAAATAGTACCTGCTCCTCCTCAAATAGGAGGAGCAATCCTCTTTTACCGCTGCATATGCTCTAATAATTTGGACATTCTAATTGCATCACCCAATACGTCACCACCACTTCGACATCGAATTTTCCTCACCCAGTACGTCACCCCAGCCCAAAATCTAAAATCTCCTTCCTCTATATATAGGGAGCTCACTCCATATCTGTCTGTCTCTCACATTTTACTACTCCAACTGCATTAATCTAGCTTCTGCACCAAAACTATCAGATAATTAAGAATCTGCCACACAGAAAATGGTGATGTCTATCGAGCAGGAACACCCCAAGAAGGCATCTGGATGGGCTGCAAGAGATTCATCTGGTGTTCTCTCTCCCTTCAGTTTCTCCAGAAGGTATACGTACATTGTCAACTAGTATAACATGTTCTTCCTCTTCGCACTCACAATAATACATTTGTTTTGTGTTTCTAAAGTTGATACAATTGATTTGATTACAGGGAAACCGGAGAGAAAGACGTGACGTTCAAAGTGATGTACTGTGGGATTTGCCATTCGGACCTTCACATGGTCAAGAATGAATGGGGCTTCTCTACCTATCCTCTGGTTCCAGGGTACGATAGCTTTTTCATTACTACGAGGACATGCACTCTTTACTAGTGTAATCAGTAATCTAATCTGAGCACAATTTGGCAATGCAGGCATGAGATTGTTGGTGAAGTGACGGAAGTAGGAAGCAATGTACAAAAATTCAAAGTTGGAGACAGAGTCGGTGTTGGATGCATTGTGGGATCTTGCCGATCTTGTGAAAATTGTACCGACCACCTTGAGAACTACTGCCCCAAACAGATACTCACTTACGGTGCCAAGTACTACGACGGAACCACCACCTATGGCGGTTACTCTGACATTATGGTGGCCGATGAACACTTCATAGTACGCATCCCAGACAACTTGCCTCTTGATGGTGCTGCGCCGCTCCTATGTGCCGGGATTACAACCTACAGCCCCCTGAGATATTTCGGACTTGACAAGCCCGGCATGCATGTAGGTGTGGTCGGCCTAGGCGGTTTAGGCCACGTCGCCGTGAAGTTTGCCAAGGCTATGGGAGTGAAGGTTACAGTGATTAGTACGTCCCCTAAGAAAGAGGAGGAAGCTCTTAAACACCTAGGAGCTGACTCGTTTTTGGTTAGCCGTGACCAAGAACAAATGCAGGTAGTTTTTCGAACAAGTTACACCTTTTACAACGTTTAAGTGGACTAAACAATGAACAAGTTACTTGATTTTTGTGTCATTGCTTAATTTGTAGGCTGCCATTGGTACCATGGATGGGATCATTGACACGGTTTCTGCACAACATCCTCTCCTGCCTTTGATTGGTTTGTTGAAGTCTCATGGAAAGCTTGTTATGGTTGGTGCACCAGAGAAGCCTCTTGAACTGCCAGTTTTTCCTTTACTCATGGGTAAGCATGTAACTAGAGTAGTGAGTTTTACCTGTTATCTTCTGTGCGCATTGTTGGGTTATTAACAGAGTTTAATGTTCGTCTTAACAGGAAGAAAGATGGTAGCTGGTAGCGGCATTGGGGGTATGAAGGAGACACAAGAGATGATAGACTTTGCAGCCAAGCACAACATTACAGCAGACATCGAAGTCATACCAATCGACTACTTGAACACTGCTATGGAGCGTCTAGTCAAAGCAGATGTCAGATACCGTTTTGTCATCGACATTGGAAACACACTGAAGGCTAGCTCTTAAATTCTGCAATCCAGACTGGATCAATGAAGAAACAAGAACAGAAACGGAGACTGATTTAGTTTCATACTCGGTGTTGGTTTTCCTTGTAGCATTTTTTGTTGTCTGCTACATGAATAATGATCACATGAACAACTGCCTTCTGTGATGATTTGATAATAAAAGAATACATGAACAATGATACTGCCTTCTTTTGTAATGTTGTTTACTATATAATCACTTAAAATTATTTTGCTATATCTCTAATCCCTACTGCTATTGCAAATTCATCAAAAACCAAAATTAAGAACTGAAAACTTAGATCCGGTACAAACACACATGAAGTTATCTAAAATGATGACTGACTTTCATATATAACTCCAAAGGTTGGAATTCCTTCTCTATCACAATGTCAAAAACTAAAAATCAAGAGATCCAGTCTTAGAGGACCCAGAACAACTACCAGAAGTGCCATATGAACTCCCACTAGAACCATCGACAGGGGCCTGATTTAGACATTCTAAAACCAAAAACCTCCGCTTTTGCAGCTTTATTGAGAAGGTTGTTGCATCAAGAATGACAGGAACCTGTGTAAGAAATTATGAATGACAAAACAAAAACATATGAAGCATACTAGCATAGTATACGCACTCAAGGTTCCTTGCCAATAAGAAGTATAAACTGGACCAACTTCTATAGATGTGGTAACCATACAATTAACGTGTATAGCATTAACTACTCAATAGGTAGCAGAAGTAGTGGTATTTCATTAACTGTACTGACAGATTAAATGATCTCTAAGGATGACCGAGCCTTGGTCATGTAGTTGCATATTTGCAAATTCGTATGAAGCTAGCAGAAACGGTAACTTTTGTACCAACTCCATGCAAAAATTCAATCAGTTTTAGATTTGGGTAAAGCAAAGTTTTGCACTACCTGCGTGTTAATTTGTGCAACTTTCTGCACATTAAGAAGGTCAACCATGTCCTGGTAACCAGTAAGGAGGGTTGCCAATTCCTTGTCCTCATCTGAATCAATCATTCATGACAGGTTAGTATTGATATAACAAAACAAAAAAATTGCGAGACCAATGTGACAGCTGATATATACCTGGAAGCGCTTTAACTGACAGCAAGGTATCCGCCATGTGCTGCCATCTTGTAGAGGAGGATGATGAAAGAAGAGTAGGCGGAAATGTCACAACAGCAACTGCATTTGAAGATCGTAGCATGCTTTTCAGAGATCTTAGTAAGGAAAGCATGCCCCATTCCTGCAATGCAACAGTATTACACTCAACTCAGTCATACAACACATTGATTCGAGTAAGGAAAAGACATAAACAACCATAAAAAACAGCACAACAGCAGAGAATAGAAATAAGAAGCAGCTGCAAAAGAGAGACTCGGAATAGCAATTGAAGACCAAATAACAATTGCCACTCACCAGGTTGGAATATCCACACTGTGGAGCACAGAATGATTGAATGGCAATTCGACCAACACAAGAAATGTTGCTGTCATTTCTGTAGAACAGTCAGAAGCAGGTGAAAACAGAACAACTACAAAATTAAGATTAAAGAATAAACAAATAAAAACTATCCGCCAGAATATGGCAGCTCAAGTACTTCTTAAGCATGGACTAATTTCAGTTTTTAATCACCTATGAATTACAAGGGAGTTAGGACAACTCAAATTCAGATATGAATCATGAAATATTAGACAAGAACCATTATAAGCATCAATCCCACTTGTAAAGATAAACCATTATAAGCATAGTTTTGGGACAAATTAATCATTTAAAATTCAAATTCACCAAATGTAGTCTTCATAATGCACTAAAGAAACTAGCTTGACATTGAGAAAAACCAATGATATTCAAATCAGCATATACATTTACTAACCAGACAAAGATATGTGTAAAATTTTGGGCAGGTAAGAATCAAGATTAGAATACCATACCTTGGAAATTGTGATAAAAAAAAGTAGCACAACGGTCATGAAGTGTGACAAGATTCGGAGAATCGGGAATGCTAGCACAATCTATTCGCTTGCCCGTTAGAAACTGCCTCTCCAAGGGCTTCCGCAAGTCAAAGTTGTTGCAGAACTCATGTTTCCCATCTGGACTTGATAGCATAACAAATTACTCTCAAAATTTAAATCAGCTATGAGCCAAAGAGACCGGTTTCATGAGAATCAAGACCATTGAAAGCTTACTTTGACTATCGAAACCCTGCTGATTTTCACCAAAATATTTCTTATATTGCCAAGCTATCCTCAACCCTTACTCCTGAAAATTATGATAACACAGTATTTCATTGTATTAATGCTCAATTTCTCACCTTATAAACCCACTTAAACTTGACAAGAGGAAAACCTGATCAGGGTTTCGATGACTAGACTTTTCGTCTTTGGGTACGGCTGGACTAGGCAAAGTACCAAGAAACTGTCCTGGATCCTTGGCTGGGCTTGCATAGAGAAGAGGTTGGTTGTGAACAAGTCCTTGAGACATGAAATTCCTAAGCAAAAGCATATGGTGAGGTGCTTCTGCATCTTCCATCACCATGACTAGGCTTCCTAGAGCAAAACCACCCCCTAAAATTTCTGCATATCAAAGACAATCAAAATGAAATCGCTATAAATGAAGAATGACGAATGTTTTCAAAGAATTTATTAGTTAGAAGATTACTGTCAAGGTCTGGAATCCCGGATGAAACAAACATTGTGCCATTGGGTCCATGCTTGAGTCCTGGGATTTGAGGTGAGCTTGCACCCGAAAAATTGCGAGAGAAGCTACTCGTCCGAGTCTTGGATGCAGCCATGGCTGCCAAAACACTCTCCAACTAACTTGATATGCGCCTACCAAGTCCACATTTTCACGCCATAACAGAGAAGCTACTGTCAAAATGAAATAAGCAAATGCCCTGGGTGCTGGGATTCATGTTATGTGAAGGACTAGGTGCTAGCTTTGAATAAAAATGCAACCAAATATCCAGATGGAGATCATAGATTCATCATGCAAAAATGAAAAATACCAGAAGAAGGACGAAAATGAAATTGCGGTGCCCGTTCTGGCGCTCCTATCGAGGCGAGAGCGAACAAATTGAAGAGGAAAACCTAAATTTGAATTTAGATCGAATCTAGAACCTCCAATTCGGAGTGATCTTTTATGGGTGAGAAGGGGATTGACTGATTGAGAAGCCCAGTGCCCAAAGGAAGTTCAGAGCCAAGTGAGAGAATGAGAGAAGATGACACAAATGGAAGATAAAAAGGGACTTTAATTAAAGGGAAAGGGCGGTTCAAATTTGTGGTTTACTTTAAATACTAGGATAATTGATTGTCTACAGGTAGAAATTTTTTGTGCATACTCATAAATTTGTGTCGTGCTTAAGTGGTTGGATGGTTTTTTGTGTTTTGTATAAATAGTAGAACTCTATAACAACAAAAATATGTATGTTATGTAGTAAGAATGTCTTGTGCTTTAGTGGTTGAGAGCCATGGTTGTGTGCAAGTGGTGGGAGCTTTGATCCTCGCCACCTACATAAATACAAGTGTATTTTTGTATGTACACATATACGGTTGGTCTAAATTGCCCGCCTAACTTGAAGTTTTGGTATTCACAACTTTAACCCTATTACTAATATAATGGTGAGTTGAGCCCAAGTGAAAGCATTAGCCATAGATAAAGTAAAACTGAAAAAAATATGGTGTCTTCATGGGAAGTTTGAAGGGTGTAAAACAAACCAAAATTGGGTTAAAGCTGTGGAAGTAGCGTTATGAGTGTATGAGTCAGAGAATCTGGGTCACTCTATGTGCGACAGTAATACAGGAGAGGCTGTGATATCTTCAATCACATACTACTATCTAATAATCAACTGTTTGTCACCCGAATCAGTAGAGGCTGAAATCATAGGTGACTTGAAGCGGTGCAATTGAGCAGCTGGGGCTGTTGCTGATACTCCCAGAAGAGAGAAGGTGAAGGTAGACGAAGTGGCCTTGAAGGGGTTTGCTACCGGCACTGATGAGGATCCAGAGGATGATCCTCCAACCGAGCCTCCACCGAAAACCAGATTCAATCCATTGGCTTTCTAAAGCATCCAATTAGGGTTAGGGTTTCCAATCGGTGTACAAACCCTAGCCTCAACAGTTCCACCATCGAATGGTCCTCCTACTGTGTCACCCAAATCCACCAACTCTAACAAGTCTGGTGACCCTGAACAGCCTGAAACACCATGCTCCAACATACCACTGACCTTGCTATAACCGAAGACCCGCTCATATATACCTGAATTTGACATTCATTGTAGCTCGTAAAGATCCAAACTCATATGACGTAGGCGGGAAAGCTTGCTTAATGGGATCAGAAATCTGGTGCCGAAACAGAACACGGGCTCACTCTCCTCTCTTAATTCTGATCTTATCCATGTCCTCCACCACTGTTAAGGTAGCACCAATCATCTTAGTATCTTCCAGAGTCATCAAGGCAAGGTAAAGGTCAAGGATTTGGATCCAAACCGGGAAAGTCAAGATTAGGACTTGCATGTGCTACCACACACATGCCATCATACGGCGCCACCACAAATAGGTTCCTCTCATAGAACCAAGTATCATCAAGAACATGTTTGCGATCCTCTATGAGGTTGAATCAAAGTGTGAAACGATCTCCTTCCGTTGGCATGCAAAAGTTAGGGTTCCCATCAGAGCCTTTGGATTCGATTGCTTCTTAAGAGACAACAACCTACCAACAACATAGGAGTGTTGAGACACTGCAGCTTCATCGGCCTATTCAAAGGAGATCTTCCCCTTGTCTTGGATCGCAAGAGCGGTAGCGAAATGGGCGGCGACCTCATCTGACATGGTGAGAGAGAAGGAAGCAGGGAGAATGGTGCAAATTGTACGCGAAAACCCATGGAAGAAGAAACCCTAGGAGAAGAGACTGTGTGCGCTAACTTGTTTATAGTTATAGTTTAATATAGTTGACAGTACCTCAAAAAATGAAAATTAGGGTTCTCAATAAAATTGTGATATTTTATAAATAATATTTTATTTAGGAAAAATAATTTTTTTAAGGCGAAAATAATATTCAATTACTATAAAACAAACTGAATCATAATTAACGAATCAGATTAACCTAAATTTATATCTGATCCGCTTAATAAAAGGTTAATAGATCCAGATCTTTAACAGATTAACGGTTCATATTTTCTAACAAACCTCATTTAAAACCCATTGATCCGTTAACAGGTCTAGTAGCAAGCCATACCTTTAAATGCATTTGCATATATTGAAAATGCAGAATTGCACAACATGCATGACTGGTAAAGGGCAACACTGACTGATTTCATCCGTAGGAAAAGGATTGGAATACACAGTGGTGAGTGGTGAGTTCAGTGAAGATGTAGTAAGCCTTAGAGCATCTCCAACAGCTCATGTAAAACAAGAATTATCTTTATTTTAGAGGAAAAACACTATTTTTTTAACTGCAACAGCTCATGAAAATCTTCATGTATCATACAAAACGTGGGAAGACAAAGAAACATATCCTCTATATCTATAGAATTCACAAAATTTGTATACTTCATGGAAAAATCTCTAAAATTTATTGTTTGCCTTTTATAATTCACTCTATCTTCTAAAAAGAAGAAGAAGAAAATGTCATTATATCTCTATAGTGGAAGATGGATAAAATAAAACATGTAACATGTGATTTTGATTTGAATAAATATATAATAGTTATATAAGATCAATAAATTATACAAAAAAAAACATTTAATTTTGTAAAGTAGAATAGAAGAACTGTTGGAGTTGAGCCTTTATTTTTATAGAGATTTTGTAATTTCCTCTTCTATAATAAAGAAATAATACAAAAGTTGTTAGAGATGCTAGCTCTTATGATTGTGGGTTAGGGTAAATACATAAACTCAAAAGAGTGAATGTTGCTCGCTTGAGAGAGAGAGTGACAATCGCTCGAGAAAGCTTTGGAGATGAGAGAGTTTTCAAATAGTTAAACATCACCATAAAGCAGGATATATGTATTACCTTTAACCTCTAATAGTTACTCACCGACAAAATGATGATGTGAGATGATGGTAAAGTTTCCTTATACAAACTCACTTACAAAATGATGTGAGATGACAAAGTTTTCTTCAACCCCTAATAATAAGTCATCTACAAAATGATATGAAATAAGAGTTCAGTATGGTCTCTAGAGAGAGTGGCAATCACCGGAGAGAGTTTTAGATAAGAAAGAGTTTTTTTGAGTAGTTAAACATACAACTTAATCCACATCACAAAACAAAAATAGATGTATATCCTTTAACCCGGCCTTATTAAGTCACCAACAAAATGAAGTGAGATAACAAAGTTTTTTTCAACCCTTAATAATAATCCATCTACAAAATGGTATGAGATAACAAACAACACAAATCTATCTTCATTATCAAAGTCAAAACAAAACGGTGTAATAAACATCTCAAACACTGCTTTTTGTCTTTTTTAACTCACAAAGTCAAATTTAGTCTCTCAATCCATGTTGCATATGTCTTGCAACAATTCTAATGTTTTCTTCTCCAAATATATTAGATGTCTACGGAACAATGGGTAAAATTAAATCTATTCCTAAACGTAGACAAATATAAGATTTTTTATGGGTTGATACCCAAATATCCTTTACGCATGGAGCCATGACTCTTAATTGGATGAAGGAATGTTTTTTTTTTTTTTTGTAAATAAACCCGGCCAGAAGGTATGTCTTAAACTCACGAGTTTGAAAAAAATCCTGGAACATGTTGAGTTAGTTGTTTCTGTTAGAATAAACAGAATCTAGGTTTTAGATTGTTTTGCTCTAAGTATTCAATCTGTTCCCATTAAAGCAAACAACTTAAACCCATCAGAGCAGAAATACAGATTTTGAGAAGATTTTTTAATACTCAAACAAGCCTTGTCTAAAGAAAGCCTAAGCAGATTGACAACTTATCTTTAGGATTTCAGTCTGGAAATTAGAGCACATTAACAAATATGGAAATCAAAGAGCAAATTGACAATATGTAAATCATGTTTAATCAAAGTTGAAGCTCAAGATTCAATTGTGACTCACCTGCAATTGCATCTAGGTCTCTAAGAAACAGATTAGGTTGAGGTTCCGGTTGAAACCCGTTCGGTTATGAAGTTCAAACATTTTTCGGTTGGAAATCCAAAAAAACTAGTTCCGTGACACTGGCGGAGCACCGGCCATGATTGTTTTTGGGGAGAAAGAGAGAAAGGGCACAGAGAATGATCAATGCGTCGGATCTGTAAAATATCTTCATCTTCCTAATAACTCAACGATGATCGTTGAAATGCCAAGATCTCTTCAGTCAAAATTAAAACATATTTTTTACGACCCAAAATCCAATTTTCTTTCCTTCATAAATCTCATATAGTCAGAGCACACAGCTTAAACCCATCAAAGCAAAAATACAGATTTTAAGTAGATTTTGATACTCAAACAAGCCTTATTTAAATAAAGCTTAAGCAGATTGACAACTTATTTTAAGGGTTTCAGGCTGGAAATTAGCACATTGACAAATATGGAAACCAAAGAGCACATTAACAAATCTGTAAATAATGTTTAAAGAAAGTGAAGCTCAAGATTCAATTGTGACTCACCAGCAATTGCATCTGTGTCTTTAAGAAATTGATTAGGTTGAGGTTGAGGTTGAGGTTCAAACCCGTTAGGTTAAGAAGATCAAACATTTTTCGGTTGAAAAACCGAATAAACTAGTTGAGTGGCACTGGCGGAGCTCCGCTCATGATTGATTATGGGGAAAAAAGAGAGAAAGGGGAGTGTTTCTGCTGGATCCCGTAGACCTCGTAGAAACTGTTGCACATGATCCATCCTTGAATATGTTCCTTCTTATCTGCAAAAGGAGACCGACCAAGACTTTCTGGTCTTTCTCTCTTCTATGGTAAAGTCAGTTGTGTGGTAGGTGAAGTATTAAATGCTAGGAGATGTTTTTTCTTACCCTTTTGGTTGACCTCACTTTTGTATTTATAGGCCCGGGTTGACTAATGTCTTCTGTGTTTATTCGATGTGGGACAAGTACACCGTTGAGGTCTGTTATCTTGCCTTCTGTGGAGTCTCCCCCTTCCGGCCCAGACCGCTATAGTATCCAGGATGAGGTCTGTTCGAACCGCCTCATACTGAGCTTCCTAGCATCGCGGGCCGGGAGAGGTATTTATCGACTACCGACTACAAGTCCCCCCAAGTTCCCGTTCAAGACACGTCTTGAGTGGAGACTTGAAGAAGTGGTCCGTGATGCCTAATTACTAACGGGTACACGATCATAGTCCCCCCAAGTTTGTACTCGGGACATGTTTGAACGGGTTGTTGTTGCGATGGAAGGTAGCGAGCCGTTCCACGTTAGTTGTTGTTGTTGCTCGAGCGCGGGGTATGATCCCCGCGTGGGTTATTAGGCCACTATTCTCCGTGTGAAAGGAATGATACAAACATGCCCAACTCCCGCCCTTCAGGAGCTGTACAAGGGACTTACAGCTCTCAAGGCTTAGTTGTTTCAACCTTGCTTCCTGGTGAAATGTCGCCAGGGCGGTATGCATGCCTTAGCTTGCAAGCATGCTTCATTTAGGTTCGTGCTCGGGAATAGGAATCTCAAGTAATAGTTGTTCCTTCCTCAAGCGTTTGTCCGGGGATTGAGATTATCCGGGACTTGCAGTTCTACTATAATTCCCACACGTATCCGAGGCTGGCTATCCATCACACATACATTCTACCGAGATCGCTGAGTGTGCTTCGCTTCGTCAGAGTCAGCTCGTCCCGCGTACGAGGAGAATGCGCGAAGTGAAGAGTCCGCTGCGCGTAATACGGACACACGAGCTATGAAGTCCGCTACGCATACAGTTCTTACACACGAGCTAAGAAATCCGCTCCGCGTACGGTTCTTACACGCGAGCAAAGAAATCCGACCCTGCGTACGGTTCTGACACGCGAGCTATGAAATCCGCTCCGCGTACGATTCTGACACGCGAACTAAGAAATCCGCTCTAAGAAATCCGCTCCACGTACTGTTCTGACATGCGAGCTAAGAAATCCGCTCTGCGTACGGTTCTTACACGCGAGCTATGAAATCTGCCCCGCGTACGGTTCTTACTCGTGATGGTTAAGGGTAACCCGTCATGGAATATCCGGGACTTGCCTTGTCTCCGGATGCCACGACATCCCTGATGCTTTAGCGGATGGATCTGCGCACTCCACGGGAGCTCGGTGATTACCAGCGACTGCTGCCGGGTAGTGTGATTAGGTTGGTAGCCTGGGTTGGTGGTGGTGTGTCAGGGTATTAATTGCATGTCCGCCAAGTGGCACTGTGGGGAGGGGCGAAGGGACGTGCATTTAATGCGAGTCGTTGCACTCCTCTCGTGTTTGTGAAGTTACCCGGTAGTGGGGCACGTGTCACGATCGTACGGTGGGTCGCAACAGATCCGATTTCCTCGCGCGGGGTAAATGAATTGGGGGGGAAATCGAGGCGTCCTTTCCCCCGCTTCGTATATATGTTCAGTCCTCCCATTGACCCGGCCTTCTGTTTCATTCTTCTCTCGTTCTGTCTGCTTCTGCGCTCTTCTGTTTTGCTCTCTCTGTCTTCATTTTCTGTCCGTTGAAACGTAGATCAAAGGGGGTGCTGTGGAGCTGAGCGCAGAAGAGAAAGGGAGTCTTGCGCCTGGAGGGAATTCTGCTTGCCTGCTACGGCTGATCTTGCGATTGTGAGGTGCTGTCCATTTGCTGCTCCGCCGCGTCTCCGGCCTGCACTATCTGGTTAGCTCCCCTTCTCCTACGTTGAGTTATGTTACTGAACTTAGCTTGTAGAGTTTGTAGATCGGTAGACTTTTCTGGGTTTATAGGTGTTTCTGGGTTTCGAGGTTGGTTGTGAACTGTCGCCGTGTTCAGATTGGAGGGGTCAAAACCTCCCGGTGGCGGCACGCGATGTAGGTATCTAATGGTCCATAAGGTGTTTCTAGGGCTGAAATGGAGTCTAGGGCTTCCTAGGCCAGCATGTCTGGCTCGTCTCGGCGGGCTCTCGCTGATGATGTCGAAAGGATGGAAGCGTACCTACAGCGGGAAACTAACAGAGATGCCGGGCGGGCAAACTTTCATTCCGGATCCTCTAGCTCGAATCCCGAGCGCCTTGTGCTCGAAGCGATCCCGATCACACGTGCCCTTCACGGTCTAGAGGATGGTAGGGTGTGCGATGAGCCCATATGTAGTTTCACGCCCGTGGAGATCGAACAGTTTAGGGAAGAGTGAGACATTCCCTCCGGTATCCCTATGCGTGGCTTGTACCCGGGAGAATTAGCGTGCGCTCCGAGAGACAATTATGTGGCGGTGCTTGATAACATGTTCAGGAATAGGTTCTCTCTACCGCTACCCCAATATGTGCAGTATATACTGAGCATGCTGCAGCTTGCTCCCGGCCAGGTCCCGCCGAATCAGTGGCGTCAACTTCTAGGACTCGGTTGTCTGTACTACCTTTAGAATATGGGGTGGCCGACAATCAACGAGTTTCACGCGCTCTATAGACTGTCATACTCGAAGAAGGCGGGAAGCTCCGGGTGCGTAAGCTTCACTGCGCGGGACTACGAGTCAATCATCACCGATCTCCCTTCTTTGATAAACAAGGAATGGAGGGGAAAGGTAGTCCTGGTGGGGGGGCCTGTGGCAAAGAAAGACGAGATAGCACACGGTGCCCAATTACTTCCGGGCTATTGGGGATCAGAGCTACTCGCTGACCGCAATCGAGCGGGAGCGTATTGCCCTTATATTCGCAGCCTGGCCCCACGACGAGGACCGTAGCTCGTATCACTTGATGTGGTGGGCCGTTCTCGCGCACTGCGAGATAGGTAGAGTTCCCGGTGGGTTCATCTTTACTTCCGCTTTACATTTGAAGTCCTCGTTATGCTCAGCTCAACTAATATTGTCTTTGGTTTGTAGGAAAAATCCCTAGGTGTGGTCCTCGCCCTAATCACCCTTTGGACATGGAGAAGGATCAAGCCCTCTTGAAGATGCTACTGACCAAAGGTGATCTGGCTTCGCGCACCGAGGTGGACGTGGATACGCACACGATACGAGTCTTGGACAAGCAAAAGGTCCTTGAAGTGCCAGATGAAGTATATGGGTCAACAGAGACTCCGCCGGTACCTCCTCCCGCAGCCGCGCGGCATACTTTGGGTGAAAAGAAAAGGCGCCACCATCACTCGAGGAAAACCCAAGGTGCCGAGTCCCAGGTGACGTATACTGGTGAAGATGTATCCGGGATCCCTGCTCCAAAACTGAAAAAGCATAAGGCAGCTCCCGGGGCCCCCGTTTCGAAACCCTCGCTGTTTGTTCTCGCCCCTCTAGTTCCTAAGATTTTGAAGACCCCGATCAGGCAGGTTCTCGATGAGTATGGTTGCGCGGATGAGAAGTTCGTCCGTGCAATGATCAGCGACTTGAAGGGGATTGATCTCGACCGGGTGAGATTTAAGGAAGGTTCTTCGTCCGAGTCCCGAAAGATTGCACGGGAACATCTAATGAAGGTTGGTGTACGTTTTTTTTGTTTTTTTGTTTTTCGAATTGTTCTTGGGAACTTGCTTATTGTGGTTGTTGCTTGTAGTCTTTCTTCGCGGTGTACTCTATTGATGCCAGCGAGGACACTGCCGAACTAAAAGAGCAGGTGGCCAAGCTCAATGGTCATGTGAGCTACCTCCAGACCGAGAAGGGGTCTCTGGAGAGGGGAAGAAAAAGCCTTGGCCGAGAAGCTAGCTGCGCTTCAGCTGCATGTTCGGGAGGTGGAGAGCAAAGCTGATCGGGTCCCGGAACTCGAAGCTGAAGTGGAGTCCTTGAGGGTGGAGCTTGGCAAGTATCGCCCGCTTGAGGGTATACTTCGTGAGAAACAAGCCGAGATCACGAAGTTGGAGAGCCTTGTTCCCGCGTGCTGCGATCAGGCCGTTGCAGCTTTCAAAGAGTCCCAAGAGCTCAAAGATCTTCTCCAGTCTGCTCGGGATGAGGCTATCACCGAGAAGTTCACGGAGTGGAGTGAGCATGGGTACCTTGACAAATCTCGGATGCTTGCGGATCTGCTTGTTGTGCAGGAGAAGGCCAAGGTGAAGGACTCCCAGGCTTTCCACCCGGTGGGTCCTCCCGAAGCCAATCCTGACAGTACCGGCGCCGAAGTGAATGCGTCCGAGAGTGAGGACGAAGAAGATGCGGTCGACTAGGTCGAGAATGACTTAGTTTAGGGCTTGAAACTAGGTGCAACCATATTGTAATTTTTGATGTTTTTTTTTTGTTTGCGGGAATGGCTTTTTGCCTGCTCCGGGGAATGTAGGCTCCTGCCCGGAGGTCCGGTTATACTCGTAATTTATTCAAGTGTCCATGTCGAATCTCTCATTTTTGTCTTTGAATTCTGTGTTGTGCCTCTATTTGTGTTTCCTGTGTATCAAACCTACAGTTTTTCGTGTTACGAATTTTGACTTCACTACAGTGATGCGAATTTAGCTTCTTCATTTCTGTAATAGTTGTTATCAAAACAAATGAAGGCATCCTTCCGGGTTGACCTAGTCAGACCCGGTGGGCATGATTTACAACCCCTGACTTGATTAAATGGGGTAGAACCTAAGGTTCTCATTGTTCCACGGGTGCCCGGTGACTATGTCGTCCTTGTCCCTCAGGAAGAATGTTACAGGGCCTTACCACTACCTCCTCCACTATCTCGTAAGGGCCTTACCATGTTGAATCAAGGGCCATTGGTTGGGTCATCACCCGCTTCATCACCCAATCTCCTACACCCAAGGTGCGTGGTCTGACCTTACAGTCATAGTGTCGGGCGACGCGCTGCTTGTAAACTTGGTTATGCAGGTCGGCCCGGTCCCTCTTCTCCTCGATGAGGTCCATGTTTAACTATAGCCCCTCTGTGTTGGTTTGCTCATCGTATCCCTCGACTCTTCCAGTCGATACCGTCACCTCGATGGGAATAACAGCCTCCGTGCCGAAAGCCAAGCTGAAAGGAGTCTCTCCAGTTGACTCAGTAGCAGTGGTTCGGATGGCCCACAGAGTTTCCGGGAGCATTTCTGCCCATAATCTTTAGCATTGTCCAACTTCTTCTTCAGCAGTTTCTTTACAATCGTGTTGATCGCCTCCACTTTCCCGTTAGTCTTCAGGTGAGCTACCGATGAAAACACCATCCGGGTGCCCATGTCCTTGGCGAACTAGATGAGCTTCGGGTTGTTGAACTACGTACCATTGTCGGTTATAATAGTCTTCGGGACTCCAAACCAGCAGTAGATATTTTTCATGAGGAAACCCATCACACTGTCGGTGGTTATTCGACTAAGCGGTTCTGCTTCAACCCACTTGGTGTAGTAATCCACCGCCACTATGGCATATTTGTACTGTCTGGGAGCAGTGGGAAATTTCCCGATCAAGTCTAGACTCCACTGCGCAAAGGGCCACGGAGACAGCAGGATCGAGAGTGCAATGGACGGGGAATGGATCTTGTTAGCCTGTTGGTGGCATTTATGGCATCTTGCTAACACTTGATCCGCCATCCTTCCCATATTGGGCCAAAAATACCCCGTTCGTAACGCCTTGAAGGACAGGGATCTCGATCCAGAGTGATTACTGCAAACACCTTCGTGGATGTCTTGGAGAATCGTCTCGCCTTCCTGTACTGATACACATTTTAAGTTGGGAAAACAGTACCCCTTGCGGTACAGTTTACCGTTGATCAGCGTGTATCTGGCGCACCTCGATTGCAACTTCCTCGCCTGCCTTCTATTCTCCGGGCAGACGCCCTCTTTGATGAACTCGATGATGGGGTCCATCCATGTCGGTTCCTTGGGTCCAGTAGTGATGGCAAATATCTTTGTGATCGTCTTGTCGATACTCGGCCGGTCTAGGATTTCAACCTTGACCTTTTTGCGCCCTTTTTGGCGGGTACTGGTGGCAAGCCGAGCCAAAGCATCGGCATGGCTGTTCTCCTTCCTAGGGATCTAAGCCACGGTTGCTGACACGAATCCGCACAAGAGGGCCTTCGCGAGTGCCCGATAAGAATTCAGGTGAGGTTCTTTAACTTCAAATTCCCCCTAACTTGGTTCACCACAAGATGCAAGTCACTGAACACTTTGACACTTCTTACTCCGATCTGTAGTGCCAACTGTAGCCCCCCGATCAATGCCTCGTACTCGGCCGTATTGTTAGACGTGGAGAAATTAAACTCCAGGGCGTACTTGTATACGAACCCGTCCGGACTAACCAAGATTATTCCCGCCCCGCTATTCACTTTAGTGACGGAGCCGTCGACGAACAACTTCTAACACGGCTGGACTTCTTGGGGGTCCACCGTAACCTCTTGCTCAACCTCCGAGCAATCCACGACTCCTTTCATGGGGATCAATTCTGAGATAAAATCTGCAGCTGCCATGTCGAACTCTCCTAGTTTTGTCGCCCATTTGGCCAGTCTCCCGCTCGTCTCTGGCCTTTGGAGGACTTGTCTGAGGGGGCAGTTAGTGAACAGGGTGATGGAATGAGCTTGAAAGTAGTGCCGCAGCTTCCGGGCGGTTACGACGAGCTCTAGGGCCAACTTTTCCAAGTCTGGGTACCTGCTTTCAGCCAACGTATAGCCCTTGCCTACGTAATACACTGGAAGCTCCACGGCGTCATCTTTTCTGATCAAAGCCAAGCTTACTGCCGTATGGGACACTGCCAAATAGAGATATAGCATCTCCCCGGGAATTGGTTTTGAAAGCTTCGGCATGGATGCCAAATATTCCTTGATATTCCTGAAAGCCTCATCTTGCTCGGGCCCCCAATTGATCAGCTTGCAGTGTTGGCTCTTGAGTAGTTTGAAGAACGATGCGCACTTGTCCGTGAGTTTGGAGACGAACCTAGCGAGAGCTGCCACCTTGCCCGTTAGTGACTGGACGTCACTCCGGACTTTCGGGACCACCATATCCATTATAGCTTGGACCTTCTCCGGGTTTTCTTCGATCCCCTACCGGCTAATCACGTGGCCCAGGAACTTCCCCTTGACAACCCTAAACAAGCATTTCTCCGGGTTCAACCACATACCGTATGCGAGTATAATATCGAATGTTGCCTACAGGTCGCTCACGTGCTTGACCGCAGTGAGACTCTTTACCAACATGTCGTCCATATACAACTCCATGGTAATTCCCAGCTGCTTAGCGAACATTTTGTTCATCAGGCGTTGATAGGTCGCTCCTGCGTTCTTTAACCCGAATGGCATCCTCTTGTAGTAGTAGACTCTTTTATCGGTTGTGAAGGCTGTATGCTCCTCGTCCGCGGGATCCATCATTATTTGATTGTAGCCCGCGTAAGCGTCCATAAAACTCAGCATTTCGAACCCGGAGGTGGAATCAACGAGTTGATCAATTCGAGGCAAAGGGAAGCTATCTTTGGGGCACGCCCTATTAAGACTGGTGTAGTCCACAGACATCCTCCATTGCCCTACCGCCTTCTTGGGGACCATGACCACGTTTGCTAATCATTGAGGGTATTTCGCCTCCTTGATAAACTCGATATCCAGTAGCCTCTGTACCTCTCCCTTGATGACGTCATACTTGACAACATCGAACAACCTCCGCTTATGTCGTACAGGAGGTACGCCTTTACGAATTCCCAACTTGTGCGTGACTATATCACCCGAGATACCGGGGACATCAGCATATGACCACGCAAATGCTTTGCTGTTGGCCTTCAGGAAACGCACGAGCTTCTCCCGTACGACAAGTGGCAACCCCGAACCAATCCTTGGGAACTCGTCCGAGATGCAGACGAGCTCTGTCTCCTTAACTGATCCAGGTCTCTCGAACTCGGTTCCTTTTGCTACAGCATTAATTCTTCTGGGATCCTCGTACACGTCCGACACGGGTCTACTCGTGATCCTGGAGGACAATACCTCTGCTCTTTTCCTGCCATTATCTCGGTCGATAGAGTAGCATCCTCTCGCAGCCAACTGATCACCTCGGATGGTAACAATTTCCATTGGGGACGGTAGTTTCATCATGAGCATGTGGTCATTCGATGAACGCCTTGAGTTTCCACAGGGCTGGTCTCCCGAGTATCCCATTGTACGACAAATCGCAGTCGACAATTATGAAGTCTACCGTTGTCCTCAACGTGTTCCCCTCCAAACCTCCAAGGATCATAGGTGTAGTCGGTTGTGCATGAAACAACCTCCCAAGCCAGTATACCAGTAAGTAATCCGCGCGAGCACGACCGCCGATCCCACCCCAGGGTTCCCACCCGTGTGCAGGATGGGCCAAGCCCGATGTCAGTAACAGCACCCTGGGTCGGGAACGACTCCTAGAGGCACGAGAGAGTTTGGTAGCTAAAGTAACAACAATGACATTGTCCCACATCAGTTTCCAGATAAAAGGAACCCATCCTGGGCCGTATATAAGGCCCAGCTGCCAGCTTTTCAGGTATGACCATTTACTTGTTCCACTATTTATCTATCTACTGACTAAAGCATCGGAGGAGGAAAGACCGGAACGTCCCGGTCCCCTTTGTTATTGCAGGCAGGAGAAGGAAAGCCCAGGTAGGAGAAGGATAGCCCCACCATCAGCTTCCGCAATATCCCGCCCGGGATTGTGCAGAAACAATAGGTATGTAGTCAGATCCCAAAGGCTGCACCACATACCCGGAGAAGCTTATCAACGGTTCGTTATCCTGCATGAGCTTATTGCTTCCCCTCTTTAGCGCCTGCCAAGCATTTCGGAACAGCACATTCACGGACGCCCCTGTGTCGATTAGAATTTTGTTGCAGAGATAATGATCTAACTGTGCAGTGATCAAGAATGGATCCTCGTGAGGCGGTCTGGTCCCTTGCTCTTCTTCTTCTTCGAACGTCACTGATTTCCACCTCATGTTGACATTCTAGGGGCCATAGCTCCCTAAGGCGTATATCTCTCGCCCATCTCTGATCCTGAGGCATTGCTTCTTGGCTCTGTTACTCCTACGGTCTATCTGTGCTCCCCCGCGGATCGTGTTGATTGTCCCATGCAGGGATTCCCCCGCTGCTTGTCGCTGACCTGACACGTACTGCTGAAGCTTTCCTGCTTTCAGTTGGCTCTCGATCGTTTTTTAGCTCAACACAGTTGTTTATCGCGTGCGTCGCCTCCCCGTGGTATCCGTAGTACTTTCCGGTATCCTCTCGGGTCAATCGGGATGGTGGGAACTTTCTGGTGGCCGGTCCCGGGAGCGTTCCCTTGTTCTCGTTCCACACCACCTCCGGGGTTGCTGTTAGTGTGGTGAAGCTCTCTCTGGCTACGGGAATGGCTGCTCTAAACCCATCGTCTTGATAGCTTCCTTTGCTCTTCCCCTGCGGACCCCCCATTTGCTTGCGGTGTTTCCTGCCTCCGTCCTTGAACCTCTTGCCAGGGGTGAAAGCTTGTTCCTCTTGGTCCCTTTTCCAGGTTCTTACTTCTTGGATCGTCTGTCCTTGGGATTCGGACCTTCTGTTTTCCTTTCGCTTCCCCGTGTGCTGATCCCCATAAGTGTCATGGTCCGCCTGGGCGTGCCTGATCGCCATTTCCATCAGCTCATCATAGCCCCGGGGGTTTTCGATTCGTACCGCATATAAGGTCAGGGTTTTCGAAACTCCTGACCTTGGCTGTGGCCCCTGCCAACGATTTACAAAGGTCTTCAGTCCCTCGGCGTGCCCTAGCTTTACCTTGAACAGCTGGGCGGTATTATGCCCGTTCGTACGCAGTATGAATCGGTTCACGAATTTGTCCGCTAGTTTCCGAAAGCAATCTATCGAGCCGGCCGGGAGCTCATAGAACCAGGTCAGTGCCTCTCCCGATAACGTCTCCTGGAACATGTTGCAGCACGCGGCATCTGAATAGCCCTTTGCGTTCGTGTGGGACTTAAAGCTTTCAAGGAAGAGATGCGGGTCCCCTTCCCCCCCGTAGTTCAACTTAAGAGGTTTGGCTGCATGAGATCGCAAGGTCTGCGTGATGGCCCTTGTGAACGGTCCCCCTCTCTCTTCGAATCCCATGCCGGGCAGGTTGTGGGCCGCCCGCCTTTCTGCTTCATCTACCCTCGTGGTCAGATTCACCACACTGTCCCGCATGGCCATCAGGGCCGCCTCTACTCCCGTTGTTTCCACCCTTCGGCCTTCGACCGGCGTTGGGAGCGGCGGCAGACCTTCTCTTTCCATGGCTTCTGGGTACAGGTTCGCCCTCACAGCGACCATCCTGCGGGTGACCGTCAGCGGTGTTATCGGTGAATCTCCGTCCATGCCCTGCGCCTCGCGGGCAATCGAGGCTGCCCGCTCAATTGCCTCGTCGCTCTCCAGTCTTCTTGATAACGCGCCCATTATCGTCGCGTTATCTCTCTCCAGCTTTTTCTCCCGAGCGGCTGCGTCTAAGCGTTCCTAAGCTCTTTCTCTCTCCATACGAGCCACGTCCGTTCTCAGCCTCGCCACCATGTCCTCCATTTCTTCCTGCATGAGATCACACATCGTTCCATCCGGGGTCCTTTGCGGATCGTTCGTCGCTGATGCGCATTCTAGCCTCTTATCCATTCTTCCCGTCCTAGTATCACTTCCCGGTGTCCTATCTCCGCTGAGGCCACTGTGATCTCCCGTCATTATCCTGCTCCCGACTTCTGCTTCATTTGACTCCGCCATCAAGACTGGCTTTTCGTAAGAGTTCCCACAGACGACGCCAATTGTTTCTGCTAGATCCCGTAGACCTCATAGAAACTGTTGCACGTGATCCGTCCTTGAATATGTTCCTTCTTATCTGCAAAAGGAGATCAACCGGGACTTTTTGGTCTTTCTCTCTTTGATGGTAAAGTCAGTTGTGTGGTAGGTGAAGTATTAAATGCTAGGAGATGTTTTTTCTTACCCTTTTGGTTGACCTCACTTTTGTATTTATAGCCCCGGGTTGACTAATGTATTCTGTGTTTATTCGATGTGGGACAAGTACACCGTTGAGATCTGTTATCTTGCCTTCTGTGGAGTCTCCCCCTTCACGCCTAGATCGCTATAGCATCCAGGATGAGGTCTGTTCGAACCGCCTCATGCTGGGCTTCCTAGCATCACGGGCCGGGGGAGGTATTTATAGACTACCGACTACAGGGAGAGAGAAAGATCGATACGTCAAATTTGTAAAATCTCTCCATC
This sequence comes from Fragaria x ananassa, assembly GCA_034370585.1. Lineage (NCBI taxonomy): Eukaryota > Viridiplantae > Streptophyta > Magnoliopsida > Rosales > Rosaceae > Fragaria > Fragaria x ananassa. Next base: position 7,249,279 of record CP139750.1, on the reverse strand, counting down.
TTCCTAATAACTCAATGTTGGCCTCCTAATAACTCAATGTTGGCCGTTGAAAGGCCAAGATCTCTTCAGTCAAATTCAAAACATATTTTTTACGACCAAAAATCCAACTTTCTCTCCCTCATAAATCCCGTATAGTTAGAGTATACAACTTAAACCTATCGGAGCAGAAATACAGATTTTGAGAAGACTTTTTGATACTCAAACAAGCCGTGTCTAAAGAAAGCTTAGGCAGATTGACTACTTATCTTTAGGGTTTCGGTCTGGAAATTAGAGCACATTAACAAATATGGAAATCATATAGCACATTGACAAATATGTAAATTATGTTTAATGAAAGTTGAAACTCAAGATTCAATTGTGACTCACCTGCAATTGTATTTAGGTGTCCAAAAAACGGATTAGGTTGAGGTTCCGGTTGAAACCCGTTTGGTTATGAAGTTCAAACATTTTTCGATTGGAAATCCAAAAAAATTAGTTCTGTGGCACTGGTGGAGCTCCGACCATAATTGTTTTTAGGGGGAAAGAGAGAAAGATCAATGCGTCGGATCTGTAAAATATCTTCATCTTCCTAATAACTCAACGATGATCGTTGAAATGCCAATATCTCTTCAGTCAAAATTAAAACATATTTTTTACGACCCAAAATCCAATTTTCTTTCCTTCATAAATCTCGTATAGTCAGAGCACACAGCTTAAACCCATCAAAGCAAAAATACAGATTTTAAGTAGATTTTGATACTCAAACAAGCCTTATTTAAATAAAGCTTAAGCAGATTGACAACTTATTTTAAGGGTTTCAGGCTGGAAATTAGCACATTGACAAATATGGAAACCAAAGAGCACATTAACAAATCTGTAAATAATGTTTAAAGAAAGTGAAGCTCAAGATTCAATTGTGACTCATCAGCAATTGCATCTGTGTCTTTAAGAAATTGATTTGGTTGAGGTTGAGGTTCAAACCCGTTGGGTCAAGAAGATCAAACATTTTTTGGTTGGAAAATCGAAAAAACTAGTTGAGTGGCACTGGTGGAGCTCCGATCATGATTGATTTTGGGGAAAAAGAGAGAAAGGGGAGAGAGAAAGATCGATGCGTCAAATTTGTAAAATCTCTCCATCTTCCTAATAACTCAATGTTGGCCGTTGAAAGGCCAAGATCTCTTCAGCCAAATTCAAAACATATTTTTTATGACCCAAATCCAACTTTCTCTCCCTCATAAATCATGTATAGTCAAAGTATACAATTTAAACCTATCGGAGCAGAAATACAGATTTTGAGAAGATTTTGATACTTAAATAAACCTTGTCTAAAGAAAGCCAAAGCAGATTGACGACTTATGTTTAGGGTTGCGGTCTGGAAATTAGAGCACATTGACAATTATAGAAATCATAGAGCACCTTGATAAATCATTAAATCATGTCTAAAAAAGTTGAAGCTCAAGATTCAGTTGTAACTCATCTACAATTGCATCTGTGTCTCCAAGAAACGGATTAGGTTGAGGTTGAGGTTCAAACCCATTGGGTTAAGAAGTTCAAACATTTTAGGGTCGCGGTCTGGAAATTAAAGCAAATTAACAAATATGGAAATCACGGAACACATTGACAAATATGTGAATCATGTTTAATAAAAGTTGAAGCTTAAGATTCAGTTGTGACTCATTTGTAATTGCACCTGGGTCTCTAAGAAACAGATTAGATTGAGGTTCCAGTTCAAACCCTTTGGGTCAAGAAGTTTAAATATTTTCCGGTTGAAAATCCGAAAAAACTAGTTAAGTGGCACTCGTGGAGCTTAGGCCATGATTGATTCTAGGGAGAAAGACAGAAAAGGGAGAGAGAAATATTAATGCGTCGAATCTGTAAATTCTCTTTATCTTCCTAGTAACTTAATTTTGGCTGATAAAAGACCAAGATCTCTTCATTTAAAATCAAAACATATTTTTTACCACCCAAAATTCAACTTCTCTCCCTTATAAATCCCGTATAGGCAGAAACTCTCTTCCCCCTCTCTCCGCCGGTCAACCGGGCCCCCTCTACGGCGGTGCCGTCTCACCTTTTGTCTTTGCCGTAATCCGCTTCGACCCAGCTCAGGTGAGGTTATGTTGTAATAGAGATTAAATTTTAATTCCCAGGCTAGCTCAGGTTTGGATTCCAATGTTGGTGTTATATATGTACTATTTTGCTGGATTCCAAAACTGGTAAGGAGCCGGCCTCTTATTGATAAAGCCAAGCTGCAGAATGCATCTTCAGTTGAGGAGGCACTAGCCATTGTTGGGTCGTCATTATAGGTTGGAGCTGCGGTATAGTCTGGAAAAGTGCTGCATGCTTGCTTGTAGAAAATGAGACTGATATGAAGAAGAAGGTTTTCTGTATATAATCTTCAGGAAACGATTACAAGCCTACCTCTATTTATATAAAGAGAGAAAACAAGCTAAGAACCAACTATACAGAGTAAGAACCATCAGTCCCTAATAACCTTCCATGAATTGTGGATCTGAACAACTCTAAACTGTAGAGATTGAACCAAAACTGTTTCACAGTTTTGACCAGAAGACATGGAAGAGAGAAGTAAGGGAAGAGACGTGTGACACACAAGTAAGCTATCTCAATACTCCCCCTCAAGCTGGATCGAGGGAATTCCTTGAGCCAAGCTTGGACAGCAGACGCTCAAACTGAGCGGAAGCAAGAATCTTAGTGAACACGTCTGCAAGTTGATCACAAGATCTTGTGTACATAGTCTCAATGAGCTTTGACTGCACTTGATTTCGAATGAAGTGGCAGTCAACTTCGATATGTTTTGTGCGCTCATGGAACACTGGATTTGCTGCAATGTGCATGGCAGCTTGGTTGTCACAATGCAGAGGAATTGGAGATGAATGCTTGATGCCTAAATCTTGGAGAAGAGCTTTAAGCCAAATAAGTTCACAAGCAATGGATGCCATTGCTCGATATTCTGCCTCAGCACTGCTTCTAGCCACCACTGACTGCTTCTTGCTCTTCCAAGTGACGAGATTGCCTCCTACAAATGTGCAGTAGCCTGTTATGGATTTCCTATCAAGGGCATTGCCTGCCCAATCGGAATCAGAGTAGCCTTCAATCTTGAAGTGATCATTTTTGCACATCAAAATTCCACGACTTATGGTTCCTTTCAAGTAGCGCAATATTCTCTTGACAATGCTCAGATGATAAACAGTTGGAGAGTGCATAAACTGACTAATCAAGCTGACTGAGTATGTAAGGTCTGGTCTGGTGATGGTAAGATAAATCAACTTACCAACCAGTTTCTGATAAGTGCTAGGATCAGTGAGAGTTGTACTTGGTGAGTCCAGCTTCAACTTGCTGTGCAATGGAGTTCGAGCAGGTTTACATGCAGTCATGTTTGATTCATCAAGAAGATCAAGGATGTATTTGCGTTGATTTAGAAACAGACCTTGAGTTGAGAGGTCCATCTCTATCCCCAAGAAATACTTTAGAGAACCAAGATCCTTGATGGCAAAAGCTTTATGTAGAGAAGCTTTTAGATTCTGAATTTCTTCTGTGTTGCTGCCAGCAATGATAAGATCATCTACATATACTAATACCACCAATTTTCCAACTTGACTGTTTCTAACAAACAATGAAGAGTCTGAATGGCTTCTTGTAAAACCTGATGCTACAAGAACTGAACTCAATTTAGAGTACCAAGCACGAGGAGATTGCTTCAATCCATATAAGGCCTTGTGAAGCTTACAAACCATGCCAGCTTCATGTTCACGAGGATGTCCTGGAGGCAGTTTCATGTACACATCCTCCTCTAAATCACCATGCAAAAACGCATTCTTTACATCCATTTGACACAAAGTCCAACCATGATTCATTGCAACTGAGAGTAGGACTCTAACTGTATTCATTTTAGCTACAGGGGCAAACGTTTCTTTATAATCAACACCAAACGTTTGAGTAAAGCCACGAGCAACTAACCTTGCTTTGTGTCGTTCGAGAGTGCCATCTGAATGATATTTGAGTTTATAAATCCATCTAGCTCCAACCAGTTTCTGTCCTTTAGGAAGAGGGACAATACTCCACGTCTTGTTCTCATCAAGAGCATTCAATTCATCTTTCATTGCTTGTTGCCATGCTACTGATCTGTTGGCTTCTGCATAGGTACGAGGCTCATATTCTGTGAGAATCTTGCTTACAAAGGCACTGTAAGCATGCTGAGTGTCACTCAATCCGAGCTCAATGGGATACCGTGAAGAGTAAGTAACATAATCTTGCAGCTTTGGAGGAGGATTCCGATCTCGTGGAGGATTCCTTCGAGGTAAAGATGGAACTTGTTGAACTGTCTCAGGATCTACTTCCTGGTCACTTGTTTCTGCACATGGCTGCTCAGTGTCACTACTGTGAATGACTTCATCATGAGTTGGAGTTGATGTGGTTGAAGTGGGGGTTGGAAGAACCTCAGTCATAGGAAACACTTCAGTTAAACACTCCCCCTGAAGATCACCAGCTGTGCACTGATAAAAGGACTCATTCTCATGAAACACAACATCTCTAGACACAAAAAATTTTCGTGTCAAGGGATTGTAACATTTATATCCCTTTTGTGTAGAGGAATAACCAAGGAACATGCACTTAATTGATCTGGGATCCAGCTTGTCTCGTTTATCAGATTGAACATGCACAAAACATGTGCATCCAAATGTTCGAAGATGAGAAATGTCAATTTTCCTACCCTTGAGCAGCTCAAATGGTGACTTAAAATCCAGAACACTACTTGGCAGCCTGTTGATCAGGTATGCTGCTGATTGAACACTTTGGGACCAAAATCTCTTTGGAACATGGGATTGCAGCATAAGAGCTCTTGCTTTTTCCAGTAAATCTCTATTTTTGCGCTCAGCTATCCCATTTTGTTGTGGAGTTCCCACACAGCTTGTTTGGTGTATGATGCCATGATCACTAAGATACTGTTTCATGATTTTAGAAGTGTACTCGGTCCCATTGTCAGACCTTAGAGTTCCCAATTTTGAAGAAAATTGATTCATGATCAAATTATGGAAGTCTTGAAAACATTTAAACACTTCACTTTTGAGTTTGAGCAGATAAACAAAAGTAGATCGAGAGAAATCATCAATGAAAGTAACATAAAATCGATAACCATCAAAAGAGTCAATAGAGGCTGGACCCCATACATCAGAATGCACTAGTTCAAAAGGCTTAGTTGATCTTGAGTGTGAGAGTTTAAAAGGAAGCCTAGTCTGCTTAGATAAATGGCAGATCTCACACTCATGAGCAACTTTACAAAAATTTGGAAATAGCCTAGACAAAACAGGAAAAGAAGGGTGTGCAAGTCGTCTGTGCCACAGCTTTTGTTGAGAAGCATTGGAGTTGAGCAGAAAACACTTTGAAAGACTTGAGTTGGTGGAAATGAAGTAAAGTCCATTTAGGAAGAAGCCTTCACCAATCTTCATCTTTGTGACTCGATCCTGAAAAATGATATTGTCAGCAGAGAAAATAGCAAGACAATGCAGGATTCGAGTCAATTTTCCAACAGACAACAATTTAAAAGGGAAAGAAGGCACAAACAATGCAGAAGACTCAATGACGTCTGAGAAAATTTTAATTTTGCCTTTTCCAGAGATGGGAACATTACTGCCATTAGCAATAGAGACATGAGAAGGTGTTTTTGATTTTTCAAAAAAAGAAAGATCTTTGAAATCATTTGTGATATGCTCGGAAGCACCAGAGTCTACAATCCAAAACTCTCCATTTTTACTCAAATCAATAGCTGTTGAGAGAGCGCAAATGATACCTGGGATGTCATCAGTAGAAGCAAAGCTTGTTTCTTCAAGGAAGCCTGCAAACTTCCCAAGTAGAGCAGTTGAGTTTCCTCCATTCCTTTCCAGACTTCCCTTTTTGCTTTGAAGAAAGTTTGCAAACTCATTTATGAGTGTGATAGGATTGGAGGTGAAATTGCTCATTTCTTCTGATGTGGTGCTCAACTTTGCTCTAGGATTGGATGGGTAAGAGTTTCTGCTAGTTCTTGGGTCATCATTCCACTTTGGCTTCAGATCAGGGTGAAGTATCCAGCAAGTTTCTTTCTTGTGTCCTACGCCAGTTCTTCCAATGCTCTCACAATGAGTGCATTTTAAGTCTGGCCTCTTCCCTCGATAAGGTCTGTTGCTGGAGAATGCTCTAGGCTCAAAGTTAGTTGCATCAGTCTCTCCAACTGCAACATTAGCATTCATGACCTTTCTTCTTACTTCTTCTCTATGAATAGTGCTACACACCATTTCAAGGCTGGGAAGCTCTGGTGTCATCAACAGGTAACCTTTGAGATCTTCATATTCAGATCCAAGACCAGCTAGGAGCTGAAAGACTTTATCCTCCTCAGCACGTTTGAGAAGAGTTACAGAATCAGTTGTATGAGGCCTGTACAGATTTAACTCGTTCCACTTTGTTTTCAAAGTTCCCAAATATTGAACAAAGTTCGAGTTACCTTGCTGAAGTTCTCCCAACTCCTTTTTTAGCTGAAAGATTCTAGCAGCATTGTTCAGATCTCCATACATATCTTTAACAGCTTTCCACAAGTGTAGAGAAGATTCGGAGAAGTTGAAAATTTCTGCAATCTTTGGCTCCATGGAATTAAGCAGCCAAGACATCACCAGCTGATCTTGAGATTGCCATGCTTCAAAGTCAGGTGATGAAGATGCAGGAACTTTACTCTTTTCACTAATAAAGCTAAGTTTGGATCTTCCTCCAAGTGCCAGAGTAATGGCTCTTGCCCAGGAGATGTAGTTGAACTCATTCAGAAGGGTTGAGCTGAGACGTTGATTTGGGTTAGTATCAACCATCTCAGGCCTGGAAGAGGATGAAGACGAAACTTTCTCACCGCCTTCAGACATGATGCAGGCCTTTTATGAACGAAGAGTCTATGAAATGAAACAGAAGCAGGTCCTATGAGGATCACTGCTCTGATACCATGTAGAAAATGAGACTGATATGAAGAAGAAGGTTTTCTGTATATAATCTTCAGGAAACGATTACAAGCCTACCTCTATTTATATAAAGAGAGAAAACAAGCTAAGAACCAACTATACAGAGTAAGAACCATCAGTCCCTAATAACCTTCCATGAATTGTGGATCTGAACAACTCTAAACTGTAGAGATTGAACCAAAACTGTTTCACAGTTTTGACCAGAAGACATGGAAGAGAGAAGTAAGGGAAGAGACGTGTGACACACAAGTAAGCTATCTCAATATTGCTTACTTATGCATTGTCCATCATAAGATTCATAACCCCCTGAGTTTTGCATCTATACACTACGTTGTTTCAGTGGGAGATAAGTACATGTTTCTATGTTAGCGAGCTTCATTGTTTGAGCCTCGGCTCTTGGTGATTTTAAGGTAGTCGGTGCTGGATTGGAAGTGCACTGATATAGAGATTGTATGATGCAACATGTTCGTTACTTGGTTCATGTTGTTTAGTCAGATTCGTTATAGACAGAATAGAAAGAGCTATGGAGCTGTAGTTGGATACGGTCATTGTTGCTCAGCATAATAAATTTGATTGCAGAATTTTCTGGCAACACCACATGACTCGAGTTTTGTTTCAACTTGACCCGACGAGTGACGATTCATTAGTCTCATACGCGGTTTCTTTAAGTGTTATGATCTTGAAACATTTAGCTAATCACTGATTATAAGTAGATTTGCGCATTTGTTTCCACAAATATGATCATTTGCAGAGCTCGAGGATATGTACCGCTAAAAACTGAAAACCAAGTACTGGGAATGTTTGATTATTCGGGTCCATATGATTATCATACTCTTGTCTATATGATTAGTTTGAATCTCCTCATGTAATGCATAGATTTGGCCTATCATTGGAAAGATACATTTGATGCCATCTTTCTGGCAGGATCTCCGAACTGAAAAAACTTGTTCTCCCATCAAGGAATCTTCTAGCACTGACTTGCTTTCTTTGAGTTCGAATGGTGAAGTTGATCGGAGCTTACTGCAAGAATTTCTCTGAGCTCAAAGTGTTTTGCCCCTTTGTGGTGGGATCTGCAAAGACCATTGCCGCCTATATCCCGAACTTAAAGGTTTTAAGTCTTCAGGGCGGCTTGGTGGAGAAGGAATCCTTGGTTTACATACAAAACAACATGAAAAATTTAGATGTGTTGAACTTGTGTCACTGCCTTATTGTGGATGAAGGTCTTCCAGCACCACACTATGCATATGCAGCGTGTGTGCTTGACAGGTCTATCATGGAAAGGGCATCGGAGAGGAAGAACTTTCTAGTTTGTATTGCAGACCACTGTCATGTCTGCCAGCTCATGTTTATCACAGAAGGGAGCTCAGGGTGATCCGACATTGGAATATGGCAAAGGGACATGGTGAGTACGCTTGCAGCATATTGATATGGAGAGGAAACCATATGCTGGGGAATCATATATTCTTGTATGTGGACTTGAACGTTGTTAGCACAAGAAATTTCTCTGCTGTATCTGTGGAATGGTTTAAATTTAAATTTCCTTTCTTTCATGGACAATTTCCGGTTCATGCTGCTTAGTTTTTCATGGTTCAGTTAAGAACTTCTACTGTTGTGTTAAGAACTTCTATGAAGCCTTTCTTTGTTATGTTAAGAACCTGTTCTATGAAGCCATTAAGCAAGTAGGTTGATATAGTTGAAATGAATAATCAAGTCCGTTGACTTGTGAGCTTGCAAATTTTTGTCGAACATGTAGAAGTCATTTGAACAATGTTATTTCATCGTTCGAAATATGTAGCAATTTGTCAAATTCACCAAATTCCTGTGCTTACACTAATTTAGTCATGGTGACCTCACCAATGGCTCTACCCTTCCAGAACCTAAACGTACAACAGGACAGAGAAAGTAGGTCTAAATGTACAAGCATTTCCGGGGCAAAGGAAGCGCAGCAACATAAGAGCATCAAGCAGTGCTATCCCGCCGTCTGCAAGTGTAAAAGGTAAAGCTATTGCATATTGCTGCTTGTTATGGATACTATCCCAGTACTCATCTTCCCACTTTTCAACTTGGTTAATTAAACTGATCATTGTTCTTATATATGTTTCCAAGATCTTGGGGTTCATAGGGAGGTGGCACGGTGCAGTTGTTCAGGTTCTGTACTATTTTTCTTTTTCGAATTCTGTGGTACGGTGTATCATATGAATAACGTGTTTCTAAAATTTTGCAAGGCCTATGTCAAATAAATAATGCAGTTGTTCAATACCCGAGGTTCAAGAGTGTCAAATATGCTAGCATAAAATCGTCGGCAGCAGGTAAGTTGCATATTCTGTCCTTTTTTGTTTACAGAACCAGTAGTAGAGTATCAGTCATTTATGTACATTTGTTTTTAAGGGCATACAAAACGTGAAGTCTAAGCAAAATGTACATATTGCAGTTCACGAAATGCTATGCAAATCTCCTTTTCTAAGCCGATCGAGCTGATTCTTTCCGGTCGAGTTAAAAGGCAAGCAATTTAAATATTGATCCCCTAAGGTGACTCACTTGTATCTCTCATTAGACTCCCAAAGCTAAGGCACCTATTCATCAGCATCCTGGATTGTCCAAAGCCAAATCTATTCCACAAGAGGATTTGCAAAAATTGCGTCATTCACTTAAATTTCCAATCACATAAAGGACGACACTGGCCCTTATGTCTGTTGGAGACGATAATGAATATGCTGAAGCCACTCACTATGTATCTCTTACATGAACAAATTCCTGGAATGTATGTAAGTTTCGGGTAAATCAATGCAAAATCTTGATCGTAGTTGCTTTTTATCCGTTCCTTTTTTTTTGGTAATAGCATCATCTCATTAAACTTCTGCTAATAGCCATTTGGTATAAGAGAGGAAGGAGGATGTAAGGGATTATGTAAGTCCATATGTTGAGAGAAGTCCATGAAAGCAGTCTAAATAAATCATTTTTACACAGAGCGGGTAAATCGAATCATCTAAGTGAGTATAATGTCCTACGGACCATGTCATCATCAAACAAACTAGACATACATTTGCTAACATTTGTAAGCCACTCTCTGAGTGGGGGTTGCAGTTGAAGAAACTCACCTCTCTAAAAGAGTTGTGGATCTCTGGTGTAGATCCATATCTGGTATCCTTTCCACCAGAAAATATCGAGTTGATGCTCGCTAACACTCTCATTAGACTCCACATCGCAAGCTTCCCAAGTCTAAGGCGCCTATCCAGGAAGGCCCTTCAGTCCCTCACCTCTCTTGAATATCTTGAGATTGCTGATTGTCAAAAGTTGGCATCCATTCCAGAGAAGTGTCTGCCTCCACTTTCCACAGTTTTCACATATATGTATCTCAGAAGCTAAAAGATCGGTACAATTGCAAGACATCATACGCGTACATATTGAAGACGAGTATTTGTACCCACTGAAGACTCACAGCTAACATAGGTACTTCACTTCAGGCCCTTGTTGTGGTTGCTGTTGTTGCTGGAGCTGTGGTTGTAGTTGTTGCTGGAGCTGTGGTTGCACTTGTTGCTGCGGTTGCTGTAGGGTTGAAGCCGAGGCTGCTGTTGTTGTTAGCTGTGGGGGCATTAGTTGCTGACCTGGCCTTAACATAACCATATCCTGAACAGATGGTAGACTTTTAGCTTTTGTAAGAAATTAAGACAAAGTCGCAATGCCGAGCCACAACCTCATTCTGGAGAACCCATAGGCCTCCCCATTTAAATTGGACTAAAATACATTTAAAAATTGCATTTTATGCATACCACCTTCAGCATCCAAAGCAACTTACACAGGCAAGAAGATGCCTACAAAATCTTCCCAGCCTACTGTTCATTTTGCAGGTTGCTTTTGATATTGAAGGTGCCTTACATCTATGTTGAGGATCTACAAGCTCAGGGTGGTGGCAGTTAAAACTTTACTTTGAAAAAGGAATCATAAAGCAGTAATAAACTGGCATATAGGTACATAACAATCTTACCCATGGTAAAAGCATTCCATTCAATTGGCAATCTTTGTCCGAAACAGATGGCAGTAGTGACTGAGACGGCAATTTGATGACAGCCAACTGAAAAAGTGGAAACCAGCTTGAGGGCCATTTGTATAAAATAAAACAAAATAATTAAAAAAATTGATCCTTCCTTTCTTATTTTCATAGCAATATACATTGACTAGCTTTGACCTGAAGCTGCAAATGAATGAGCACCAGAACCCAAAAATCACTCCACTTCAAGGAGAGCATTATCCAGACATAAATACCGGTAAATAACTCAAAGGGAATTGTTTTTATTACAGGATTTGAACATATAAATTAATGAAGTTTCATTTCCAAAACCAACTATTCTACAGTACCAGATTTTGCACCTTGTCATTCTAAGATGATCAATTTCATACATATATAATTATAGGCCAACATCATTATTGGACAACTAGAAAAGAGAAAAATCGAGAGAGTATTACAGAAAGGGATTAATTTAATGAAAGAGAGAGATTACAAGCTTCATTTCTTGAAAATGTCCAAAACGTAACGAAAAGCTCAAAGGTTTCATGAAGACCCATGTTGGAGTATGTTCGCTGGGGTAACAGAAACGAACTATCAGGAGAGAGAGAGAGAGAGAGAGAGAGAGAGAGAGAGAGAGATTACAAGCTTCTGTTCTTGCATCTGCAAAAGATGTTCATACTGATCCATTGCCTGAAATACTAGAAAGTCTGCCAGTTTCACATATGGCCTGAAATAATGTAATAACTCAGAATAAACAGGGAAACTCAGAGACAGATACCTCAACTGGATGATTTATATATATATATATATATAGTAAAAGAAGGAAGGTTTTACTATTTACAAAAAATGAAAAATTACTTGTTATTGATGTAATCCTGAGATATGAGCCAGACTATTTCCAATGTCGGTGGCCAGTTTGCTGCAAGCCTGAGAAGCGCACAAGACATTTGTCAACCAAAATATAGCTAAGATTCCCTAAATATGTTATCGACACAGCACTTTCCCATAACTAAGGACATTCAATATAGGGCCAGTACACTACATCGCATATAATCAGGACTCTTAAAACACACTCACCATATCATCAAATAGCTTTCTAAAAGAAGTGCCAAAAATGAAGTCAAGTATAAACTCAGTAAACAACATATTATTTCAGCTGTGGAAAACTAGAACCTTGTTTCCTAAATGAAAAAAAATGTTAAAGAGAGCAACTTTGAACAATAAAGCATTGACTATATGCCAGCTAGTGTATTTAGAACACAGTAGAGAGCTCTGCAGACTTACGTCTCAGATGCTGAAGCACTTCTGTATCCCTGACAAAGAAAGAGAAAGCCTCTGTGAATATAATGACCAGCAGATGGTGATATTGTAAATGATAAATGGGCTAATTACAACAACCCATGTGGTCAGGTCCTGTAACAGACATCTCTGTGGTTTATTTGATGACATTCCCTCATAGTTTACTAAGATGTTCTCCAATAGGCATAACTGATATATACACGCTTCTTTGGACAAAAAAAATATCTTATGGAATGAAAAAATTTGCAGATATATAAGGGCCGGTAAGCAATCAACCATAAGACATGTGGGTGTATCTGGAAATTTCCATATACAAGTTGAAAGTATGAACATACTAGTTATTAGTATGTTCATAACTAGTATGTGAAAACTTATTAGTTATTAAACGCGGGAGGGTAAGGGTAGGGGCGAATTGAAAACCTTATAGCAGAAGTATAAAAGGTAAAGAAAGAAGTTACTGTGAAAGGGAAAGTCGTGAGGCATCTGGATACATACTTCCAAGTTAGTAATAAACACAGAATGTTCTTGATTTAGCGCACATAAAGCTAAACTTCCCTGCATGTGTTGAATATCCAATATCAAGTGAGAATCAAATACAATAGAGAGCCAACCTGGATGTCAAGACAATTTAAAAATATCCCCGCTGTCTTGACATGATCCACTGGAGCATATACTAGACTTACCTCCCAGACTTTTACATATTTGGATTGTGCAGATTGCAGAGCACTTGATGTTTGTTGTGACAAGGGATTAGATACCAAACTACTGTTTGCACCAAGCGTCTGTATCCCAGATTGGGCTTGTTGAGGGATTCCAGGAGTAGGAATCATTGAGCCAGTTCCAGAGGAGGAACCTGCTGAACCAGGGCCAATCATCACTTTCATTAAATGTTCAAAAACAAAATTCTATAAACAAAACAAAAGGTAACTAAATGTGTAGCATAAAAAAATGCTAAGGTTAAAAGGGATGAGCATATTGACTTCATATAGTACCAGATGGCATAGAAGTTGGAGGTGTGGATCGGTCGAATTGTGAAAATGACGACGTGATTGGGCTAGAAGGCCGGTAAGGCTCTTCTTCTTATTTGGCTTTTTCCTAGCGGCAACAGTTTTCCGAGCGGTACGTGGCCCTGTTACTAATGCATCAAGAGCTTTCGGATTTAAGGGTTGTACTTCCACGACAACATAAAGTAGCCCGCGCCTCAATAAAATTCTCTGAGATCAGAACGAGGAAGTGGGGGTTTTTCACATTATCAATTGGTGGATCTGCTGCCTGAGGGTTGTGCTTTCCCTGCATATGCAAAGTGGTCATTTTCGTGCCCAGTTTCTAGCAAATAACAAAAATATTAATATTCATTGTATGTCATTAACAAAGTAGAGTGTTTAAACGAATATGATACCAAAAGGAACTATATTACTTGTTCATGATAATTTGAGCTTTTACAGCCCAGCTGTAAAGCTCACCAGAGAAAAAAAAAAAAAAAAGAAAGGTTCAAGATTCTGACTTAGCAAGATATACAGTAGTCAAAAGCTTACAATGAAGGCCAATAAATAAATAGAGTTAAGCTATGATCATACCGCATTGTAAATAGCTCTGAGTTTAGGAAGCTGTTTGGGACAGATGACTAACATAGAAACAAAGCACTGTACAGAAAATTAAAGAATTAAAGCCCATCAATGATAAAGTTCCACCCTCATGAGAAAAGGAACAGCCCCATCAACATAAACATTATAAACAAACTACCAGCGCAAATGATTTAGCAACAGCCTCAGCATCATACAGATGGCTATCGGTTTGTGCATGAGAATTTTCACTCTGCTCCAAGTTTTGCATTTGTGGTCTGTAGACTGGTGTGGGCAGGGGATGAGGGTTACTAGCAGCAACAAGAATGCAATGCTTTTGAGAATCGACATTTTGTTGATTTTGGCTTCCATTTTGAATGGTAGAGAACATTTGAGTATTGCGTCAGTAAGAACAGTAAACGTTAAGCACATTACAATGAGAATGCAATCATTTACGATCCTTAAACTTCAATTTAATTCTAAAAAATCAATAGATTACAGCATATATTACGTGTAATGTAAAATTTAACTCAAATATCCTAAATCTTTGCATAAATCAAATTGTACGCTGTTTCTACTCCACTTATCTTTAGCAATAAAACATGCTTTCATCTCTTCCAAGGGGACATGGGCTAATAATAGCCAGCAGGGAAACAAAGATTTTAATCTCTCACATGATACATTTAATATATGCATACATATGCACATGGGTGTGTGCATGTGTACATATCTCTTTAGTATAGATGGAAGCATTGCCAAGATACAGTTTTACTTTAGTTTTTACATATAGATAGTTTAATAGACTAATATGGCATACCATTAGGGCTTCAGACAGCCCTTCTGCAATTGCAGCATCACCAAAACCACCACTTTCTAAGGGAATAGCTGATAACCGTTTCAAGAAAAGTTCAATGTCTCTCGTCCAATGGCTCCGTTGTACCAAGCAACCTGCCTACAGGATGTATGAATACATAAACATACTGAGCTACATCGATTACAATAAGGATGTGGAACTCTATACAGACACTGAGCTAATACTGGTTGCACTTAAGACATCAAATTTTCTGCACATCAGAGACCACAAGCTATATGGTTTTTAGAGTACTCAGTTTGGTGAATTATAAATGTTACTGAATAAGCAGGTGATTGATTGATTTGATGTAGAGGTAAACTACACTGGCACTACCCGTTTGACTAACCAGCTGCTATGCGATTAAGATGCATAAGAGGCAAGGCATGATATCTCTTACATAAGTGACAGTAGTACTTCCAATTCTATAGCCAAGTTTTCCTACCAAGAGAAAGGGAAAAACTACTATTTTTCCAGCTCATGCATCTATTGTGTTCCAATTTCAAGGTTACACAATGCACAAAGAAGAGTAAAACTTATTTGACTCTGTGTCAGCAGTTTGAATGATGTCAGTATACAGGAGGAATGCTAGCAGCATCTTAATTCCGCAATAAATAGTTACCCCAACAGGAACATATAAATCAAGAAGTCATAATCGATTAACACTTAATAAAGCAAGTGAAAACCGAATACCAGAATAAGATCCGTGAGTATAGAATGTGACCAGAGACATCTCAACGGTAGAGGTGGAGGGCTTCTGCATTTCCAAAACCAAATAATGCGTGAGTACAAATACAGCTAGCAAGCTAAAACCAAACTTATCAAGGGCACTCTTAATGCTATCTTCCTGTTACTATTTCTGGTTTATGACTCTAGTAGAAAAAAAAGAAGCATACCTGACCACTTAACTCGTTTCCAAGTAAAGACCTGCAGGCAAACATACATGAGATAGACATAGTAATATACAATCCAGTTCCCACAACTAGTTGTACAAAGTCAAACTCGGTACGTTATATAAATAAGCCAAGCCTATGTACAGTTGGGGATCAATAGTCCAGGAAAAACTTTGATAAGCTAAATATACCGACTCAAAATTGTACTAAGTATCTAAACCCTAGAAAGAATGGCTCACTCAAGTTCAGATAAACCCTAAGATCAGCTAGCTTCCATGTATATGATCAAACATTGTTGTATAGATATGACATGTATCGGCCTCCAATTTCAAAATTGAACCAAGAAAAAAGCGAAATTTCCAAAATCAAGTTCAATTCAAGAGTTAGAATCAATCACCGAAACCCTAGCCATTCAAAAGAAAAAACGAAACGATAAGCTGAGTGTAAGAAAATAACGACCTGATGATCTTCTCGACGTAATCGGAGAGGATGGTGAGCCAGTCAGGCCCCATGGCCATCGTGCCTTCAACGAACACGATCAACTGCTTCTCCGCCATCAGCGAATCGGCCGTCGTCTGCGAAGAAGGGGAATTAAAGCGAGGAGGAGAGAAGCGGGAGAAATTTTCACAATGTTTTTCTAAATAGTTGATAAATAACCGAGATAAAATGTCTTAATTACCCTATTCACTTCTTAACCTTTTTTTTTTTTTTTGAGAATTATTCACCTCTTAACCTGCACGTTCTATTAGTTTGAATATCAACATTACCAAAAAAAAAAAAATATATATTATCAGTCTTGCTAAGAAAGCCTAGTCAAATTTTGTAAACTTATTGGAAGCTCATCGTCTTACTTATCGACTTATCTAGGTTCAATTCTAAAGGTTAACTGGTAATGGTTTGTCTATTAATGCTCATGTTATTTTTTAGCTTATTCCAATTTTCCTAGCTACTTTTCCAATTCCAACAAAAATGCGGCTATTAGTACCTCCAAAGTTACTCAGTATATCTCTCATGCTCTCCGCATCTCCATTTTATTTTTAAATACGAGCATTTGCTCACTAGACCTCCCACTACCAGAAGAAAGGCTTTAGCCGACGAAAAAAAAAAAACCAGGCCGACGAATTTTTTTTTCGTCGGCTAAAGTGGACTTTAGCCGACGAAATTTTCCTTCGTCGGCTAATTAAAAATATTCGTCGGCTATGATCAACTTTAGCCGACGAAATTTTTATTTCGTCGGCTAAATAATTTTTTTCGTCGGCTATAGTCTGTGAACTTTAGCCTACGAAATTTTCAAAAGTTTAGCCGACGAAATTTTCAAAACTTTAGCCGACGAAATTTTTAGAGTTTAGCCGACGAAATTTTTAAAAGTTTAGCCGACGAAAAATATAATTTCGTCGGCTAAAGTGTCTTATATTTACAAATTTTGATGCAATATGGTCCTACGCAAGAAATTGCTGAAATTTTGACAGCAGCTCCGCAGGCCCAAATCCAAGCGAACTTACTTTCGGGGCCTATCCGACCGTCGGATCTAGCGATCCGAGGCTTTTTATGTAATTTTCTGTTTTTAGGGTTTGGTCTTTTTCTTTTAAAACTGCGGTCAACCCTATTTACCGTTATTATTTCTTAAGAGGAGCCCTATCTTCGAAAGGTAAATGTTTTAAAATTTTTATATAGGTGGTTGCGTCTCATCTACGTGAGAGTTTTTCGTGTGAAAGATTTGACCAAACTACGTAACATAGGGGGAGATATGAGTGTTTTCGTGAATTTATAGACTTTAGCCGACGAAAATATATGAAAAGTCGTCGGCTAAGGTCAAAAAATTTCAAAATTTTTTAGGCGGTAAACCAAAGTTGGAGGAAAATTTTCAAAGGACTTTAGCCGACGAAAATATATGAAAAGTCGTCGGCTAAGATGGTTTTTGCCGACGAATAACCTAATATTTCGTCGGCTATAGTTATTTTTTAATTTTTTAATTACATACTATAGCCGACGAATACGTTAGGGTATTCGTCGGCTAAACCCTAAAATTTCTCTATTACCTACTATAGCCCTATATTCGGTGGTTATTTTGCGTAAAATTTTTATACGACTTGTTGCGTGTCATCGGTTTAAAACTATTTTCAGTTGGAGGTCCGGCCAAAATACGTAATTTAGACGGTCGAACGACCTTTTCCGTGCGTTTAGGGGTTTGACTTACGAGATTGACCGTCCGGATCGAGCCCTTATTCTTTTCGGATCAAGTTGAATTTTTTCTCATACATGTATTTTATCATGATGGTCAGATCTGACGGTCGGAATTCTGTTTCTCAAGTTTGATCATCACAATCACAACATGCATACTAATGTTGTATAACTTGTTTACCAAGTGTTATGTAAATGTTCCGTTTCAAAAACAAACTATACGTAAAACCTTCAAACTCTAAAAAGTCATGAAATAAGATATGACGAGAATGTTGAAATACATCCACGGTTGAAAAATCACACTATTCCGGTAAATATTCGGTGCCGATAGTTGCGGTCAATGCAATCATAACATGCCAAATGTATAAAAATACTTTTACCCGACGAATTTCAAAGGTTTAGCCGACGAAATTTTCAAAGGACTTTAGTCGACGAAAATATATGAAAATTCGTCGGCTAAAGTTGAAAATTTTTTGAAATTTTCAACCAAAATTTTTTGGCGGGCAACCAAAATTTTCAAAGGACTTTAGCCGACGAAAATATATGAAAAGTCGTCGGCTAAAGTCGAAAAATTTTCAAAATTTTCAACCAAAATTTTTTGGCGGTCAACCAAAGAGTTTAGCCGACGAAAATAAATAATTTCGTCGGCTAAAGTTCTTTATATAGCCGCAAATAAACCCAACACTAGACATATTGCGGCCCCTCCTCCTCTTCCTCCTCCTCCTCCTCCTCCTCCTCCTCCTCCACACAACCACCACAAATAAACCCAACACTAGAAATATTGCGTCCCCTCCTCCTCTTCCTCCTCCTTCTCCTCCTCCACCTCCGCCACTCTCTCTCCTCACCCCACCGTCTACTCTCCACCCCCACGTGCCCAATGGCCACCTACCGCGCCCTCCTCTCCCTCAAGTCCTCCCTCGACGACCCCGACTCCCGCCTCTCCGCTCTCCGCCTCCTCAACCTCTCCAACAACGTCTTCAACCGCACGTTCCCGCCGGAGCTCTCCAACCTCACTAACCTCCGTGTTCTCGACCTCTACAACAACAACCTCACCAGCGTGTTGCCAGTTTCGGTGGCAACTTTTCACTGTATATCACAGTTTCTCTGTCAAGATTCTCCACACACAAAAAAAAATTAAAAAAAAGTTTCTGAAGTTTTTTTTTTCAAAACCCAGCAACTTTAGCCGACGATATTCAAACATAATATTCGTCGGCTATAGTATTTTTTAATTTTTTTAATAAGGTTTAGCCGACGAAATAACCTAATATTTCGTCGGCTATAATTATTTTTAAATTTTTTTTATAATGTTTAGCCGACGAATAACCTAATATTTCGTCGGCTATAGTTATTTTTTTTAATTTTTTTAATAAGGTTTAGCCGACGAAATAACCTAATATTTCGTCGGCTGTAATTATTTTTAAATTTTTTTTATAAGGTTTAGCCGACGAATAACCTAATATTTCGTCGGCTATAGTTATTTTTTTAATTTTTTTTATAAGGTTTAGCCGACGAATAACCTAATATTTCGTCGGCTATAGTTATTTTTTAAATTTTTTTACAACGTTTTGCCGACGAAATACTTCGTCGGCTAAAGTCTGGGACTATAGCCGACGAGATTTTTTTCGTCGGCTAAAGTGGGACTATAGCCGACGAAAAAAAAAATTTTGTAGGCTAAAGTCATTACAGACGGCCTTTTCCCGACGACACTATAGCCGACGAAGGCTCGTCGGCTAAGGTCTTAGCCGACAAATTTTTTTAACAGGCCGACAAAAATTTTTCGTCGGCTAAAGTGCCTGTTCTGGTAGTGTCCATTCAAATTTCTAAAATAACATTGTTTATATTATTCACATATATTTCAATATATGTCTCATTAAACCTCTTATTCACTCACTAAACCTCACATTCTTTTTTTTCTTTATCGATCATCAATAACTCCTTATCTCTAAAATACAAAAAAAAAATTAAAATTTTAGTCTTTAATTTAAGAACGTAAATCTCTTAAAAATCAAATAACACAAGGTATCGGATTTCAAAAATTTATTTTTACTCAACAAGAAAATGTTCTAACAAACGACAGCTTAAAAGCTTAACTCAACAACTCTATACTGGTGTCTAGCCTGGCTAGACTCCCAAACTTCAGTAGAAGGCCTCTCAAGCTAAAATTATAAAATATATCAGTATGTATTTACACTCGTCATACTCCTTGTATGTTATCTATGAATAAGCTCGAAAAAGTAGATAGTCATACAAGGCTACTACGCTCACGTTTAACGCTCACGTCACCCCATAATGACATTTTTCCTCATTATGGGGGAAAATCATGTATAGCTAGCTAGCGTTCACTCATATACATACTACACTCATAAACGTCAAAATAAGAGCATAAACACCGAAATTCTTAATTCCGGTTAAAATCCAACAAAAGAAATTATTCAACAATAAAACAATTCAAGCACATTATTTAAAACAAAGGTCCACTCACAACTTAGGCCTAAGCCTGATGTCGGTCGGAGGTCTCCTCTGCTCGAGCCTCCTCACGTCCTGTTCCAAGACATAAATAAATCCTTAAATAAAATACCGACGTTTAAAGAAAATAGGCATAATTAACTATGAGCTTCTCGCGCTCAACCATACCTATCGTCCTAAATCTTATTTTCACTGCCAACCACAATTCTGCATAATTACCGACATCCTCAAAAATCACCTTCCAACGTCCTAATCAGAAAATAATCTAATGGCCGGATTTTAACTTATTAATCCGTCAAAAATACCAAACTTAAACAATTTCCAAACCTATCCAAAACTCCTCTAAAAATTCTAAAAGTCATTCCATTAAACTCCTCATAAAAATCTCCACCAAAAACATTTTCTCGGTAGCGGCCAGCTCCAACAACCTTCAATGCTCACCAAAATTTGGCAGCACATTCCTCTCAACCTCCTTTATAACATTCCTTACTAGCACAAACTCCAATTCTAAGCCTAACCATGTCAATCGAACGAAAACACACATAAAAGCCCTAGAATTTCAAATTCCTATTTCTCCTTACCTAGCTCAAGATGGAGCGAGCCCTTTGGAGGGATTGAAGCACGGGAGGAGGGCTTTCTTTTGAGCCAAGGCTCGCCGGCTATGGCGGCCGGAGAAAGGAGTTCCGACGAGAAAACGTTTCCGGTAGTCAGACCTTTCGGGGTTGATTCCTCATTCACGGCGGTGCTAGGGAGGCTGCCACCGGTCTAGAATGGAAGTTGGGTCGGAGACCGATCGTTTGGGACCGGTGCGGCGGTCTAGGGCGGCCGGAAAGTCTTCGGCAGTGAGGGGCTCGGGGAGAGAGAAAAACAGGAGGAGAGAGAGAAAGAAAAGAGGAAGAAACGGGTTGGGCTCGGCCTAGTTGGTCCAACACTACTTTTAACCCATTCCAAAATTCATCACCCCAAAAATAATACCCCAATAAAAATTACCTTTTACTAGCCAAAATTTACCGTTTTTTACTGTCATCATATTTTCCTTATACGAATAATTCTTTCAAAATATTAGTCCCTCAACACACCTCTAGGGACCTTAGAACTAAAACTCAATGACGAAGACGGTAAAATTCTTATTAACACCATGCTAGTAAATAAGGTAAAATTTAAGAGTCGGGGCGTGACAAAAATAGTTTATTTTCTTGTGAAGTTAAGTGTAATTGCGATGCTCTATAGCTACTAGGTTCAAGTTTAAAGGAGTGTGGTACATCTTGTGTGCTGAAGCTGCAATTTCATTTTGCTTGTCAAAATATAGACCAATGTACTTTGTTTATCCCATATTAACTAATCGATAATTTTTGTTTGGCAATGGTAGGAAATTTTTATTCAACAAAAATTGAAATACAAAAACAAAACACAACACACACACAAGACTAGGGGTGGACTCGGTCCCAACGGTTCGGTTTTAATTTTAGGCACTAACCGAAAACCGAAACCGAAGCTTCGGTCTTCTATTTTCTAGAACCAAAACCGATAAAAATATATAAAAGACCGCACTCGTCGGTTAACCTAACATCGGTTCGGTTTCGGTTACAAAATCTATTATCCGTAATATTTTTTACACTTAACCAAATAACATAAAAAATAAAAATATTGAAGTTGTAAACTATCAACACTTCAAATAAGTTAATCTAATGGGTTCAAATAAGTAATCCAAAATAAAAAGGGAAGCTAAAATTTATACATAATTCATTTGAAGCCTCTAACATTCATATATAACAAAAGATAAAACTACATGGGAATGATTTCGGTTAGACTTAAGCACTTAAAGACATAATCATGTGTGTGAAAGACTACTATTTGTAACCCATAACCGATAAGAACATGACATGTAATGTAGAATTAAGTATTAATAATTAAAATATGTAGAATGAATATATGTCGGTTCGGTTCAGTTTAATCGGTTTTTAGGATGCACGGAACCACAAACCGACACCGCACTACTCTTTTTGTGTGGTTTCCAGAACCGATTGCCTCGGTTCCATTCGGTTTCGGTTACTCGGTATCGGTTCGGTGCGGTTTTAACCGGTTTCGATTTTTTCGGTGCCTAAAAGTCCACCCCTACACAAGACTCACTATCGGAGTCAGATATACAAACTTAGAACATCATACCAACTACAAGTTTCATCCACAGAAATTTGCTTAGGCTTTTACTGTTTTACATAGCTCAAAGGACCCTCTAGGATAAAAGCAATTTTGGTAACTCCTACGAGCACCTTCTAAAAATGTGATGTCTAGAAAAGTTATTAAACACCTTAGGTGTTTAAGAAGAATCACCTTAGGTGTTTAAGGAAATTTTTATTCAACAAAAATTGAAATACAAAAACAAAACACAACACACACAAGACTCACTAACGGAGTCACAGATACACAAACTCAGAACATCATACCAGCTACAAGTTTCATCCACAGAAATTTGCTTAGGCTTTTACTGTTTTACATAGCTCAAAGGACCCTCTAGGATAAAAGCAATTTTGGTAACTCCTGCGGGAACCTTCTAAAAATGTGATGTCTTGATAAGTTATTAAAACACCTTAGGTGTTTAGGAAGAATCGGGTCTTAGCGGAATTCGATATGTTGGTTGATGAGATTGATGCCGGTCAGTGAGAATTTTGCCGGTCATTTGGTGAGATGACATTTGCCGACACCAGGCCAGGTGAAACAAACAACCTAACAAACCCATTTTGCATCTATTTCAGATTTTCTGTATCTAACTAACCAAAAAAACTGTTTCAAATGCGACCTTATTTTCACATCTGATTTGGAAGGTTTATTGTCTGATGACTCTGATCGGATGAAATATCTTACTGAGAAAATAGCTAAACTAGCTATATTATCAGAGGCTGTTTCCATTTCAACTCCTACTATTTCCATTTCTGGGAAAGGATGTAGAAGATAGAACAGTACTGTGACTACCGTCACGTATCAAAAAAAAAAAAGTTCCAACATAGTTAGTCAACACACGACTGATGGCTAAAACATGATCAGTATCGTTCCCATCCAAAAATCCTAGACAACAAAACGAAACTGTTTGATTTCAAAAAAAAAAAAAACGAAACTGTTGAAGAATAAAACAGTGGTCTCTGTTTGTCACATTTGTTTCTTTTGTTACTGCTTCCAGACTTAATTTCGGACTATGGACAACCTGGATTTGAACTGAAGCTTCACGTCTAAAATATTCTTCCACATGCAAACATCCAATTGATGACTGGAAAATGAAAGTCTCAGTCCACATACATTCTTTAAGGAGAATCAAAGCTTCATATATCTTACAAGCGATACTCAGAACTCACTTTTAATAATTAAAGGAGCCCTTAATACCCTCAAGGCTCTCCCCCAAAGATAACCTGCAAGCCAGCATGACCTCAAGTAAATCATCACAAGCAGGCGGAAATATTCTAACAGCAAATCAAAACGTTAAATAGGAGAGGAAGGAAAAGTCAGCGAGAAGCTAGTAACTTACCAGATCAAAATACAGTAAAATCAACATTATTGAAATGCCTAGACCAACCTCATTAACTAAAAGTAAAGGCAACAAAAGGATTCAAGGATGAGGAAATGTGTGGAAACAAAACAATCCACTGGTAAGGTTTAAATTCCGTTCAGCAAAGATTCCTAGCCTAAACCTACATTCATGGATTTGAGGCTCACTCTATTTATTAGTTCTATACCAAGGCTCAGTTTTAGGCATGTATTGTCAAGAAACTGTAATAAACTAATTTAAGTAGCTCAAACTGTCACATTATAACAAAATTACAGGTGCTGCTCATAATTCTCGAGGCCCCTCAATGTTCTTTTATTAGTAAGTGTTATATTCTTTTTTTGTTTTTTTTTTTGTTTTTTGGAGAATGAAATGGATTCATGAAAGGGACAGAGCCCCGAGAGGCTAGACAACAAGCTAAAACCAGTACATGGACTTTGAGGTATGTATTATTTTCACACATTTGTGTTACTAACCCATCCCACATATGTGCATCCTCAAAATTGGAATAGATGTAATTTCCACGGTCTCTCTAACCATGTTCACAACTAAAATCCACAAGTGTTCGCCAAATGTTACTCTTTTGCCAATCTTACTGCTTGTATTGATTGTGCATTGAGAAACAGAGCTAAACCCAAACAATGTTGTTGTACAATTACCTCATATTCCTTTTCTACTTCAAATACTACAGGTGATTCCTTTTTTTCTTGTCTTTTTCCGACTCAATTATTGTAGGTATTCTCTTTACTGCCACAAGTATTGTAAGTATTCCCTTTCTTCTTCAAACACACTGGACTGTATGTGTCCCTTGTCCGCCTCAAATACTTTAGGTTCCTGCCTAGGGGATGAAGATGAAAAACCCTTATTTGCTTCTCAAGTCATGCTATCCCAAAGCATAGCAGAAAAATTTGAAAGCCTTTTCTCAACTGACCCATGCTACCAACTCATTGGTTTGCCACCTCATCACTTTTACAATGAAAAAGCCTCAATTCAAGACGATATGTGCTAATTATTGTAACAGAAAAAGTAAGAGAAGGAGAGAAGATGAATTGCTCTGATACCTATTGATATAGCACAAGAACCCCAAATAATTGTTCTCTAGGACAATGATGTCTTAAGATAGGCATTCAAGATATAGGGCAAAACTCAAAGAAGATTTTTCTAGTTGCTTGTTTACAGAGAACCTAAAAAAGTATATAAATATTTAAGGGAAAAGAGAGAGGAAAAGGTAGGGAAGGAGATCAGAAGCTATTAAAACTTCAATAACACTAACTTACAGGAGGCTTTTTACACTTGTTGTATAATTAAACACACACTAATGAAAGGTGTTATAGAAACATAAAATAGCCCTTTCAATTAATTAGTTTTTCGAATGGACTTGGATATTTAAATTATAACTAAGACATCTCTCTGGACCAAAAAAGCCAGTGTCAGAGTTTGGTCAATGTCTTAGTCTTGCGATTCCAAATGGAGTACTTTCTAATCATCATAGCTCTGAGAAAAGCTAGAATTTAATGTAACAGAATTTTACATCAAACTCTGACTATTATGTTCTTTGCGAGATATGCAGTATTTCCCTTCCCTGGTCCAACAACCCAGATGAACTACTAATAGGTCATAATCCAGCAAAACACATGCTAAGTCTCTATGGCAGATATTTAAAAATTGGAAAAGTTCAATCAAGATTAGCAAACAGGAATATTCAACCAAGAATTAAGTTTGTAATGCAAAATGGAGAACAGATCAATCTCTTACAAACTTCTCTTTCAATCAGCCCATCAATGTTCCTAAAATTCTTTAAATTATTGCATGAATTGTTTTCTATAATTGAGATACAATAACTACAGGATTATCATTTTCAGATTCTGCAAGAAAGACTGGAGTTTTCACATTCTTAGTGAACTAGTTCATGGTTCCCAAAAATCTATCATATTGATGGCAAGACCTTTAAGGGAAAAATCGGAAACTAATTTTTTTCCAGTAATTTATCACATTAACACACTAAATCTATTCACAATTTTTTCTCACATGAAGACATCAATGAAATAAAACACCGATAGTTTCAAAACACCGAAAATTTTCAGATTCTGGAAAAAGGACTGGAGTTTTCACTTTCTTAGTCAACCAGTTCATGTTCCTGAAAATCTATCCTAACGATGGCAAGGCCCTTTAGAAGGAAAACTTAAAACTCGGTAACCAAGGTTTCCAGTAAACTATCATATATTAACAATTTGTCCTTCACATGAAGCCATCAATAAAATAAAACACTGATTGTTTCAAAACATGGTCATTGTGAAATCTTAATATCCTGGGATTCTAATCATGAATTTGCACCATGAAACATGTAAAAAGAAAATTTAAAACACTAGAGAAATGGAACTTACTTATGCATACAGTACTTGAATTCTTGTCCCCTAACAAGATCTTTCTCTCCTTCTTCAAGCTACAATGAGAACAAAAGAAAGTGAAAATAAGAAATTTAACGTGTACTAGTCAATCACATAGAGCCTAATATACACCATCTTACCGGATCACTCTCATAGACAATCTCATAACAAGTTGGAGAAAGGCATTTCAAAACACAGTTCTCCTTGGCTATCATACTTGACTTGCACTGCCAGCCCCACAAGCCACTATTTCAAATGTAAAACAATAAGAAAGAGCAATTAGAGCACAAGCCATTTATCAGAGAAATAATCCCTATGACAATCTATTATTATCTTTAACAGACACAAGAAACTGACATTTTGTTGGGAGCGAAAAGAAAAAAACATATGTAACGGATATTGGTCCTTAATCCTTATAGAAAAGAAATATATCTATTGTATCTGATTTTCTGATCCGGAACCAACAAAGGATGGCCCTCTTGGGACCAATTATAGATACACGGCCAGCAGCTAAATGCAACCCTCATATCTCTCAATGGAATGTACAAGAAATAATACATATGTCATTGATATCTAACTATCTGACTTTGATTTATCCGGTATATGCATATATAAAACTCCCACTTATTTCTGAAGTTTCCCTATTACAACTATATGAACCTAAAATATCCTAGCTTCCAGAGACAATACCCAAGTTGCATTCTCAAATCAGGACTAGAATGGCTTTGGTTTCGAAGCTAGTTAAACATTGGTTGTTAAATGCTTGGACCATATGCTAAGAAAAAACATTACTAGACTTGCATAACTTAGCAAGTGAAAAAACTAACAAGAGTTGTCTCTAGAATCTCAACTGTATTCAATGGTTTTAATCGAATTCCACAACTGACACAGATGCCATATCAGCAAAGATTTGGAGGATGGTGTAGGTGGGTACCTCTCCATATCAGCATAGCATTGGGCCTTCTTCTGCCTTGTCTCAATGTCCTGTAAATTACCCACAAACACAAACCCAATTCAGAATCAGCAACAAAATTCACAACATAGAAAAACAGAGAAGAAACAAAAGGAGACATTTGGAGTACTACATACGGTGATTGGGCGACGGGACTTGGCGAGAACTATGGGAGAGAAGAGCAACGACAGTACTAAGAGGATTTGGATTCTGAGCGGAGAAGAAGGAGACGAGGAATTTCCACACACCATTTTTCTTCTTTCTCTCTCTCTCTGGGCTTTGCTTCAATGTGATTTGCTGGGTTAAATTTTGTTGGGAGGGGTATTTTGGGAATTTAGCTACATACTCTAGAAATTTTTAAATTAGAAAATTTCAGATTTTAGTTTTTTTTTTTTTTTTCATGGAATGGGTAATGGAATGATGAACTTTATGATTTTTTAAATTCCAGACTGCATATTCCAGGTTATTTTGTTTCATATATTGTTCTATTTTCTGATAACCTAATTGGGACCTAATCTTTTGGAGGAGTAGTGCTAAAGTTAGGAGAGAAGCAACTAAGGAATAGTTGGTCTGCTATGGAAAAAAGTTAGAAGCCACCGACTTGTACTTGTACAAAGCTATAGGGCTACAACAGTACTGTTAAAATAGACCACAGTTATTGTCATTTTCAAGTAAACTAACTAGAAATAATGCCCCCGCCTTGCTGGGGGTCTTTTGTTAACATTGTTGTATGTGATGGCATGTTGATGAAATTCGGTCGAGCATACCAACCTACGTAGCACGGAAACGGAAGCGGGAACGCGGAAGCGGAAGCGTCTGGAAGCGCGGAAGCGTGATTTTTCAAAATTTAGAAACGCGGAAGCGTTTTGGAAGCGTCGAAATAAAATAATATATATATATATATATTTTAAAAAAAATTAAAACTTATCCTCTCTCTCTCTTCTTCTTCTCTTCTTCTTCGACTGCTATCCCCCTCTCTCCTTCTCTCTCTTTTCTTTTTCTTCTTCAATACTTCTTCTCTCTCTGCCCAACCATTCACCTGCCACCCTCTTCTTCTTCTCTTCTTCTTCTTCGTCTGTCCAACCACTGCCACCCTCTTCTTCTTCATCTGCCCAACCACCTCCACCTCCATTACCATCTCCGGATCCGCCTCCACCTCCACCTCCATCGCCGTCACCGCCACCTTCATACCGTCACCGCCGCCTCTACCTCCATCACCGTCACCGCCGCCTCCACCTCCATATAGCATCATCTCTGCCTCCCCCTCCATCACCAACACCATTGATCTCCACCGTCACCGTCACCGTCACCGTCACCATCACCATCGATCTCCACCTCCACCACCATAACCATCACCGTACCATCGATCTCCGCCTCCACCTAGCTCCATCACCATCTTCACTGAATCCGGCCGGCCTCCTTGATCGGCTCCTTGGTGGCGCTGGAGACGATGGGGCGAGGTCGGGAGAAGAAGGAGATGTGACGGAGGAGATGGAGGAAGGGGTCAAGGGAGAGCAGAAGAAGGTTTTCCCTCACGCTTCCGTGTTATTTTCTAAGGCGAAGCTTCCAATCTGGAAGCGCGCGCTTCTGCTGCGTCCCCAACCAGCTAATTTCCGGAATCGCGCTTTCTTGTGCTTCCACACGCTTCCGGCGCGCTTCCGGCGCGCTTCCGCTTCCGAAGCGCGAAACGTGACCACTTTCACACTTCCGTGCTTCCTAGATAGCAACAAACCAAAAGCTCACTTGTCAGATCAAGAGAGAAGCAACAATGCTAAGTCGGTAACGAAGGGTATATGCATACAATGATTCAATTCTAATGAAACAAAATCGTATATTAATGTTTCTTTTGTTTCACTGCTAGAAGAATCAAATGGGCATTTACAATTGATTCAACAATAATCAACTAATGTGAAATGCAAATCAATGTTAGGTCCCTTGGTAGAATATGAAGCAGGATTAATAATGGATACACACCTTTCTCTAATGTTGCAACCTGTGAAAGAATAACAAAAAATGATCATTGCAAAACCTTCATCTGAAACTAAGCTCATACAATCATTAAGAGATGCAATAAGAAGAAACTTCTAATTGTGCAAATCTGTTGAAAGAATTAATCAGCAGATCAAATTTATGAAATATACACATGCGTGTTTTCCCCTGTTAATGACTGAAGTGGCAAAAATGCCGTAGTTTCTACATTGTCAACATCATCGTTCCGTTTCACTGTAAAATCTTGCTAATTGGAAGTAACCTAGTCTAATATAGCTATCTTTGCATTCCCTGTGTGATGAGTGTTAATGAGATTGAAGCTTACAATTAGGAAATTTTAATCAACCTTCAGAAAGTGACCAATTAGGATTTTGTATACTTTCTTATGTGGTTTCTTATGTTTTCTCTGCAATATGCTCGATATCATTTTTACAATCTTTTACCTTCATTGAAGTTGATATATATAATACTATCACTCTTACTTGAGAATATGGAACCATATATAACACTACACTTGAACATGTATGAACCATATGTACACTACACTTGAACATTTATAAACCATTCATTGAATTTCATGCATCGGTATATAGTGGTACTCATTCCTTGCAACTTTTGTAATGAAGTACCCAATCTCCTAGATTAAACTGAAAACAACACATTAATGACTCTGGAAATCAGAAAATTACCTTGTATATATTTGGACTAAGAATTTCTGACTTACACTGGCCTTTTTCCCCCCACAGCTTTTGGTTCTTACAGACTTATGAGTTTCTTGGCAGGGCTGTCATGAGTTTCTGCATTTTTATAACCATAAAATCAGAGATGTTAAAAATAGATGATCTGTTGCCTAATTTTGTGGTCCTTTTTTTAGTTTTTTCTTTATCATTTTCAAAATATTGTAATGTTTCATTGAAGATGATCACACTTTCTCATATGCTTACACTTTGAGGCTTGTAAACATAGCGAATGAAGCTGTCCTGATAGCTTCAATTTCCCAGAGAGTCACTCCAATGTTCTCTTTCCTGTATTAGTAATTGAAAATTATGGTCAGGCATGTTCAATATAATCAAATAAGTTCGGTGCTTCTAAATTAATGTAAAGGAAAACAAAGGGCATTTAAACACTTAATGTTGCCTAGTAGTTTCTGCATTCAAAAGAGTGTTCCCCAAATCAAATTTTTGCTCCAAGACTGATGGTCATGTATTTCTATTGAATCTTAATGAGCAGAAAAGCAAAGGATCACAGACCTATAGCAAGCTCTGAAAGAGCCTCTGACTATCAGTCAGCGTATTGAAATCTTTACTATAAAAGCCAAACAGTAGGAACAATAAATAAAAATATTATGGAACAAAAGGTTTAAATTTCATACCAATCTGCAATCTTGTCATCAAAGCCATTAGCTGTTACTCCTAATTCATTCTGGAAATCAAAACTCAGGGTCAGTATGATGCAACACGAAAAGAACTGATGTTCTGGTATAAGTGTTAACAGGCAAACTAATCAGAAAGCAAAAAAAAAAAAAAAAAAAGTGAAAACAGAAAAGAAAAATTGACATCTCATTATTCTTAAGTGACATCAATTAAAATAATATGCAGAGAACTTCTTGTCGAAAGACACAGCCTTGTATAGCTTAGCTCAAAGAAACTTGAGCACTACCAAAAATATAGCTGAACTAAAGCATTCCAGCTGCTTCCATCTATTAGTTAGCACACTTGAATTATATATAACATGGCAAGGACTCAATAGTCCTGCAAGCCTAAGAATATACATGAACCTTCAAGCATGAACACCCAATGGATCAACACAAACATTATTGAAGAATTAAAATTAACAGCTAAGGAATCCTTGTGCTCCAACCAAATAGTAGCCAACTGCAAGACAACCATAATAAAAAGAAATCAGATCACGGCATCATCATGTAGGGCTGGGCGGCGGGGGGGGGGGGGGGGGGGGGGGCGGCTGCTGTTGCTGCTGGCCGTACTGCTGGACCATTGTCGATGGAGCCATGCCGGAGCCTGGTTGCATCAGGATGATGACGACGGCGAATCTAGGGTGAGAGAGAGAGAGTAAGGTTGGCATTTCTACCCAATGGGTAAAACCCGTGGGTTTATACCCACCCAAATTAGTTTATGGGTAAATACCCAGTGGGTAATACCCGTTATACTATGTGCTGGGTTTGGATAATTACCCACCCATTTTTAAATGGGTAAAACTCTTACCCACCCGTTACCCATTTTGTATTTTATTAAAAAAAAAAATCGAATTTCCCAGATCTCCTTAGGTGTTATTATCTAATTGGCTTTCGTAAGTGGTCCTAAACTTATAAAATAGGTACAATGACACTGGAACATACCATCGATCGAGTGGATCGACTTCTCACTTCCTCAGCCCTCACTCTCAATTAGTCAATTTCTCAGTCTCACTCTCATCGCCGCGCCTCTCTCACGCATCGCCCATTCGCCACGCCTCCGCCGCCTCGTCGTCGCCTCGCATCGCCGCGCCATCGCAGCCGCTCCTCGTCCTCGCCTCACTCGCATCGCTGAGCCATCGCAGCCGCTCCTCGTCGTCGCCTCGCATCTCTGCGCCATAGCAGTCGCTCCTCGTCGCCTCACTCGCATCGCCGCGCCATCACGCCGTCTCCGGCACCGCCGACGTCGGCTGCGTCGGTGAGGTTGTGAAGCACGAGCGGCTCGTCGACGACCGGTTCTTCCTGATTTGCAAAGGTCAGGAGCGGTT
The DNA here is from genome assembly GCA_034370585.1 of Fragaria x ananassa. Lineage (NCBI taxonomy): Eukaryota > Viridiplantae > Streptophyta > Magnoliopsida > Rosales > Rosaceae > Fragaria > Fragaria x ananassa. The sequence continues at coordinate 7,217,449 of CP139750.1, read as the reverse complement.
TAGGGTTACGGACCTGGTTCGGACCAAGCCTTACCTGGTGGCGGAGGTCCAGTGGCTGGAGGACCGGCCGTCCGGCGATGGCGAGGAGGACATGGACGCGTTGGCGACGGAGGTGGAGTCCTACATGAAGGACGTGATTCGGCTCTCGAACCGGCTCGGCGGCAAGCCGGAGAAGGAGGGCGGTGACGACGTGGAAGGCAAGGTCGGCGTCGACCCCAGGAGAAGTGGGGGGCGGCGTGGTTCTGCGTTTTTTCTCTTTTTTTTTTGGTCGAAAATGGTTCTGCATTTTTTTTTGGTCGAGAATGGTTCTTCGTTTTTGGTTGACCTTGGAGTTGGGTAAATTATGGGTACCCATGGGTATTACCCATACCCAGAAAAAATACCCATGGGTTTTTTTCAATTACCCATTACCCAGAAAAAATACCCATACATAATATCCATACCCAGAATTTAATACCCAAAGGAATATTTACCCACGGGTACCCACACCCGTGGGTTTTAATGCCAACCTTAAGAGAGAGAGAGAGTGTGTGTGTGTGAGTGAGAGAGAGAGACGACGAAACTAAGATCTCCATCAAAAACAGGTTTAGGGATAAATGAGAGAGGATGATAGAATTTTCACGTAAAAAGAGCGAAAATATACTTTTCTATCACTTAAAGATGTTTTAAGGTGACCATCTTATCTTGTAACATATTTTAATGGTGACCTTTTTATCATGTGGAACATTTGAAGACTATTTTATCATTTGTACCTTCAAATGGTAGTTTAGTGTTAAATACTCAATATTAAATGTGATTTTTACTAATTTTTACTGCCTAAATTTAATAAAAATAAATACAACTAAGGTGACAAAAGCTACACTTTCGTAGCCTTAGCCCGAGCAAAACTTTCGTCAGTTAAGTAGATGGGTGACGAACATATTTTCGTCAGCTAAGTAGAAGGGTGACGAAAATATTTTCGTCACCTGAGCAGACGAGTGACCAAAATATTTCTGTCAGCTCAATAGACGGGTGACGAAAATATTTTCGTCACCTGAGTAGACGAATGACGAAAATATTTTCGTCAACTCAATAGACGGGTGACGAAAATATTTTCGTCAATTTAGTAGAGGGGTGACGAAAATGGTTTCGTCATCATCTTAGTAACGACTAAGATGACGAAAATAATATTTTCGTCACCTAAGTGCTCTAATCACCGGTCTTAGATGACGACTCTGAGGTTACGAAATTTTCGTCAGCTAAGTGTTTACATGACGACAAAAGCTCTGAGGTGACGAAAAAATTTCGTCAGCTAAGAGCTTTTTTGTAGTAGTGTCTTCTAGGATGACCGATTTGGTCAAACCAAAGCCTATATGAGTCGGTGTCCCAAAAGTGACGTGTGTATGATCAAAACCAAGTCTTTTCGGTCGTTCTAAGGCCGTAAATTCCATGACTAGTTAGCAAAAGCTCCCTAACATGAACATAAACTAACTCAAAGGACCTAGAGGATTCGATCATGATGATAATTTTCCGGTTTTGATAAGTCTTCAATGTCTTTTGCAAGACAGCAATTGGTTTAATAGCGTAGGGGGATCCAAAATCTAAGCATGTAGATTGTAAATATGTCATGCTTCTAAGGACGATGTAAAAATGTACATCTTGTTTGTAAATCAATATGAACCATAAGAGGAGAATAGTTTCATCATAACTTCGAAAAAATTCTCAAGGCATTCATTATTATTGCTAATGTGAGTACATCGATGTCACAAACAATGCTTTTAATGGTTTGTTCTTCGGATTGATCACACACAATCCGGAAAAGCCGCGAATTGATCAAACACAATTCAGAAAAAGGCCTCGGATTGATCAACACAATCTGGTGATAGGTCGGGGTTGATCATACACAACCCGGACAAGGAAACAAGAGTGATCAAACACACTCTTGACCCGCGAATAAAATTTCGGGATTTTTGGTACCTGCACGCACAAAATCCCAAGCATAGAATGGAGATGGAGAAGGGAGAAATGATTTTATCCCCCCGAGTTATTCCAAAGTAAATAACTGTAAAATTAAAGCTTACTTGCTAGTTTACCAAATAAAATACGTTTACAGGAGCTCTGATGAGTTTGAGTCGATTGTAGGCTTCGACCGAGGGTTGAGAACCTTTCTGGCTTTCCTTGGAAGACGAGCAATCTTGAAATCTTTGGTTTCTAGAAGTTGCCGGGAGGAGAAACAACGTTTCGCCTACTTCTACTTCAAATTTAGGGCTGCAAATTTGACAAAAGGAGAAGCTCTGGATGGGGAAGCTTCTTTTAAAAATTCAGATTGATCGAAGTAAGGAAAGATGGTGAACCGGTGGTCGGTAGTGGCGGCGGTCTGGAATATTCTGGCGGCCGGTTTGGAGACCTTCCGGCTGGTTCTCAGGGTGAGACCAGCGGCGTTGGATCCGGGACAGAGAGAGCTTTCTGGGGATATAAAATTCCGGTGGAGGGCAGTAGGAATTGTGGTCGGAAATCGGGAAAAACAAGGCTGTCTGATTTTAGGGTTTTGGAAAACAAATAGTGGGCTATTGGCTCTAGGGTTAGAACAAAGTGTATGATAACGTGATGAAGGATAAAGTGTAGAGACAAAGAGATAGCAAGAGAATCGTGAAAGATGATATCTTATTTATTGATAGGAGCCCTTTATATATGGAATTACACAATATCAATTAGGTAAAAAAAATGAATACATAGATCTAGTCAAACTACATATCATATTGGCATAAGGCCAAGACACACATAAAGAATATCTAGAAAGATATAGAATATCATAGAACAGATCTAGTTTTGTTTGTTATTTTGATTGTCTCAGTTGATAAGTTATGTATAATAAACAAACAAGATGGACTATTTTGATTCAGTGTATTGATTGTAATCATGTAGTTACATATTAATAATATAATACATAGGCTACGTGGTTATATTGTAATCTTGTCCTTTCATAAACTCTCTTCTACCATGATTTATCATAATCATTTGGACCTAATAATACTAGCATTTTGGGTGTATCTCAAACCGCAAGTTGCAAGGGTTGAACAACAAAATTAAGACATCATACTTTTATACATTTTGGTAATATTATATTGAAATCAAGCAAGCAATTTTAGAAATAAAAAGTTTAAACAAATTCCACAAATAGTATATTATTAGCATATAAAAAAGAAGCATTTAAGAAAAAAAATTATTAGCATAATGAAATTAAAGAGGGTATTTTTGGTATAAAAGTTCATTCCTTATGGTATCATTCATAATCCTACCCCCCTTGGTATTATAATTCAAGGTTATCAAGGAATCGATTCCTTATTAAGAGGTGAGACCCACACTCATTCTAATTTTATTATGTGTAAGTAAACACTGGAATTCTCTCATGCCGAAATTATTCTCTCACTTTTCAACTCTATTCCATGAAAGTAAACGTGCCCAAAAAGCTTGTGAGTTTAAAAGGTTCGGCAGATTTACAGGTCCTTATAAGGTAGCTAGTTTTGGTCTACAAAAAAAATCCCAAAAGAAAGAAATAGCACAGCTTCACTCCATTTGAATCTTTGAATTGCTTTTCTTTAGAAGGATTAAAACCTTAAAGAAGTATAAGATACGATTACCATGTGATATCCGCCGAGATTGTAAAAGAACATATTTTACCACCTTGCTTTAGAATCACATCAGCCCGAAAGGGTTTTTGATTACAACAAAATCCTTAATTGTTCTCTCTCAAAAGGAAAATCCCTAATTGCAGCCTTTTTTGGCTAAAGAAAAAAGCAGTCTTTCCTTCTTTTCGACCAGAAATACCGTCTTCCCTTCAATTTTGGTCTTGAAAAGTCTTTTTAGTTTTGAATTAGGAAACGATTCTCCTTTTCCTTATAGGAAACACAATACACGTCGATCCCTATATATTTGTGAAAAGGATTGATCCCTATATATAGGAACACTAGGATATCTACCCCTCTCACACAATCCTTGCAAGAAATAAAGATAAAATCGAATCAAACTCTCAGCAATGTCATCGAGTTTCAACAGTAGTTCAAGCAGCGGCAGCGGCGTGGTGGTATCCATGGAAGAGATCAAGAAGGTCTTCAACAAGTTCGACGAGAACAGTGACGGACTTATCTCCGGCGATGAGCTCAAGAGCGTTTTCCTTGCGCTGGGTTGGGAGATGAAGCCGGAGGAAGTGAAGACTGTGATGTCGGAGTTCGACAAGGACGGCGACGGCCACATTGACCTGGAAGAGTTCACGGCGATCCTCAATGGATCCCCGTCGACCAAGGATCTCCGTGACGCCTTCGATCTCTATGATCTCGACAAGAACGGGCTGATCTCGACCAGCGAGCTTCATGAGGTGCTCAACCGCTTAGGGCAGAAGTGCTCCATCCTGGAATGTGCCGCCATGATTACCAATTTTGACGTCGATGGTGATGGCTTCATTAACTTTCAAGAGTTTAAGAAGATGATGAACCGCTCTTGAGATCTTCATTTATCAATTTCAATCAACGGCATTAGGGTTTGTTATAAATTGGGGATTTAGGGTTAGGGTTTAATTAGTTTGTTATTCGACCCACGTTTGTAGCCGATGTTTCGTTTCATTAAGTTTTCAAATTATCCCTCTTTTCACAAATTATTATTTGAAAAAAAAAGAGGAGAAAAAAAAAAGCACTCAGTATTGTCATCGAACACCTCTGGATCGTTAAAGAACTAGAAAGATTAATTCATTCAAGTCAGTGACTAGCTAAGAATTAATTTATTGAAGCACGTGAAGAACTAAGAATAACACATAGTTACTGAACCAAATAAAAGAAAAATAGTGCTCTGTCTTGTCGAACACCTCTGCAAGTGAGAACTGAGAACTATAGGATTCATACATTCAAGCAAGTATTCCTATATAGGACTGTTCTTGTTGCTTTATCCCTGCGTACGTGCTACAATTGATTTGTTACTTTTACTTAAATATTAATTTTAGTTAAAAATTGGATATTGGATTTACAAAAACAAGGGTATTACTTAAAAATTGGATATTGCTATTAACACACCATTTTTTGCTCTTAACACATCACGTTTATTTTCCTATCCATACATTTTTAATTTATTTACAAACTTGCCACTTGAATTTAATTTTTGATTGATTCTTACCATATAAGAGAAAAAAGTGTGTTAATAGCACTACCCAAAAGCAATATATTGCAGTCCAATTTTTATAGATGAAATTTAGAGACTGGATTGAACAGTTATTGCAGTAGTATAGGATATCATCAATTAGATGAGGAAGAAGAAAACTGAAGATAGTGAAAGATGAGGAAGAAGAGATGGAGAGTAAATGAGGAAATAATGGGTAAACAATTAGAGATGTGGATTAAGCAAACAGGGTTTGTTAATAAACTTACTCATTGATAGGAAAGGCTCGCCACTCCAAGAAATCCACCAAGAAAATAAGAGAAAAACTCGTCATTCTTAGAAATCCATCTAGAGATAAGAGTTTGATAGTAATGAGAAATAACTCATTCTCCAATTTAGATTATATTTCTGATAAAAAACGAGTCTGAAGTCTAAAAACTAATTACAAATGAAGGAAAGGGCTTCCTTTTATAAGATATGGAAAGGAAAACGAAAAGACTACTAATTAAGACTTGAAAATAAAGATAATAAGTAAAAACTTCATAACTCCAAGATGTGGGTTATTATCCAAATAAAATTGCATTAATAACAAAAAAACCTATGAGAGCTCTCGCTCTCTCATCACTACGGCGGCGGCTAACCTTAGGGTTTCCCCGTACAAACCCCTTGACCGGCGATGTTCTCATTTATGGTTCTCAGCTGACTAGCCTCTCGGCCTCACGAATCCCTCCATGGCAATCCTCGGGTTGCTACACCTCTTCGTTTCGGCATTGGATCTCTTCCTTTGTGTTCACTTCCAATGAAAAGAATGATGGACTGCGATGCGTCTCTCTAGAGGACCCGAATCATACTTGGGATCCCGGTTTGGCATTGAGGCAAGAGATCGGTCCTTAGTTGGTGGTGACCCGATCTGTTGTTGGCGGTTGTTGGCGGCATAAAGGTGTGGGTGTTGTCCCCAAATTCAGAGGTGGCACTTCACGACGGAGGAAGGTACAAGAAGCTCAGATCTATGGAGGTGACATGCCATTTGAGGTCGGAATGCGACGTAGTGATCAATTGTGGATGAGCTTTTTCTGGCAAGAGAGGGAGTCGCAATGGCTGGTTTCAAGGGCGTGGCAGCGCTAGTCTTGGAGTTGTGATCTAGGTCAGATCTGGTTTCGGGCCTGGAGTAGGGTCTGGGTCTGGGATCCAGGTGGGCCTTGTGAGCTTTGGTACTGGAATCCAACTTCTTTTTGCTCTTGGAAATACTGCTAGTGTCTTTGGTTTTGGCCTCTACATTGGTATTGTTATTGGTTGACGGACCCACAACTATGGTATTTGTTCGTTGAGGATCGGCTGCCATCACGGCCATGTCTGGAATCACCCTTGGCCGGCTTCGATTCTTCTGGTGGAAGATTACCCACAACCCGGTGCCGAAGTGATTTTTATCATTTTGGGCATTGGATTTGTATGGGTAGTCAAATCACTGACCACTCATTTCGCTCAATGACTGCAATTCGTGAGCGTAACACTGAGTCTAGGCGTTATTGTTTTAGCGCTAACACTCGTTATTGCAATTTTACTTTCGTATTTTTACTTTCAAATGTTTTCGTTTTTCTCGATGTATTGTTACATCGTCTCTATGTAATCATTTGATTATAATAAAGTGTTGACCTTTTCCATTCAAAAAACTCCAAGATGTGGAAGCTCAAAGATCAATATTGAATGCTCCTTGGAACTAATAGGCTTCTTCAATCACCGTAGCAAATTCTCTTTACGTCTAGGTATTCTCTTAAATTGCTTAATTACTTGCTTTGTGTGTGTATGTGTTTTAAACTATGATTGAACTTTTAAAGTTCTATCATATATACCATTTTTATCATAATCTGATCGTGCTACCTTCAACCTCTGTTTATAAATCTCATTTTATTCTATAATCTTACATGACAACCACAATTTTAGGTTCATGTGTATCTCTATATTAGTTCGGAAGTTCAGACAGATCTTGTGTCTGCGTGTGTACTTGGCCTCCAAGTCTGTTTGCTTTTGCAAATTGAGTATAAATGTGTATTGTGTGAGGACCAGGGTTAGGCTACATAGGTGTGTGCATATTTATAGGTTAAGATTATATGTAAATCAGAAGACTAACAACCAAAATAGACAAAGCAGTGTCATGCCACATTGCATGCTACTGTGTGTGTAGTGACGTTAAATAGAGGAAGTCTTAAATTCTTACAAGGTATTCTATTGTTTCTCTCTTGGTCCTCAGATGCTCTTCTTCATTTAGAATTTCTTTTGTTTCTCTTCGAATGTATTTGTGTATAGTTATAATATGCCCTTCTTTAGAGTCATGAATAGACTTCTGATGAAATATATTCTCCTAAATCCTAATAGGAAGTTAGTGTTTAAATTAATCACATTCTCATGAGGGGTACAATTAACAGACATAGGGTATTTTCAAGTTAACTTCTGATAAAGAAAAATGATATTTTTAAAGTAACTGGTCTGAGGGATTTATCATGGTCTATTGATATTGTTCATGCTAGGTTGAGTTTGGCTAAAAATAGTTAAATGTAACTTACATCTACTTTTGCATATTTTATTACAGTAATCTTGCATCGATTTCGATGTAGGATCATTTCGTTCTTGGTTTTGGCCGTTCTCTCTGTTAATTGGTAAGTCTTACAAATCGATCACCACTATTTAACCCTTTTTTTATTTTTTTATTTTTTTTATTTGACTTCAGTTATGTGCTATTGAGATGGAGGTGGGATATTGGGTTTGTCATCAACAAATCCATTGTGTTTGTTGAGTTCCCATAATTCGTTTCTGAACATGAGGATAATGGCTTCGATTTTCAATTCATTATTAATAAGTACATGTTGTGCACATGAAGTTATCATTGAATATAGTTAAATGCTATTTGTTCAGTAAAAATTAAGAGATTGGAGCAGTCTGACTGTACATTGAAGGTTATACATACTGTTTTAAGTGATGTATTATAGTGTATAAACAAAATGTGATGTACTATAGTGTACTATATGTTTATTGGAAGGAACATAGACAAAAATAAGCTTTGTTTTCTATTTGCTTCAGAAAATGGTTTCTGACAATTGAAAAATTTATTGTAAATGTTGCTAATTTAAAACATTGTTCTGTTTCAGTGCCTACTAATTAATAAAGTTGTGGTTCTGGTGTTGTTATTTTTTCTTCAACATCCGAGGAAACTGAGGTTCGTAGGTATGTGCAACTTCTTCTCTCTTCTTACAAAGATATTGGACTAATACTAACATTGGCCTATCTGAACATGATAATTTCATAGTTTAGAAGGCATTGTACATATATGTGTGTGTGTGATCCAGTTCGGTGGTTTCCAGGTATGGTTCGTGTTCTCAAATTTTATTGGATCTTTTGTGGTTGTTTTCCAGATACTTAATTCTATTGGATCTTTTGTTGCTGAGTTTCTTGGTTTGAACTTTAGAGCATCCTCTTTCAATCATGTTGCTGATCAATAGAGAAATGATAATGTGATTTGGAGGCATTATTAATGCAATGATAATGTGATTTTTCAGGTATATAGAGGAGTAATAGAGGAGTAGAGGAGTTAGAGGAGTTACAAGTATATTTTTCAGGTTTCTCTTACTATTTTGAGCGGTCCATTGTTAGATGAAGTACATCAGAGGATCAACTCTTGGATACATCAGGTGGCTATTCGGTACTTGTCATTCACTTGAACACTGTATCAGTCATTGTATCTAACCTGTTTTTTCTGTTAATGCTCAAAGTAAAAACATGGGAGAGTATGATATATAGGATTTTGCAATGAAAATTTCTTTATTGATGTTAACATTGGTTTCATTCCTCAACATCATTGAGCTTTTAGGCAAAGCATATCCCTGTTGAAGTCATCAACCTTCTTGTAATCCAAAAGTCAGATTTCATCCTAGCGAGCAATTTGTTCTGGGAGCAGGGTTGAATGTATATTGCTGAAGCGTTCGGCGAGTGCATCCCACAGATCTTTTGAATCATGCTTTGATTGATACTACCTGCGCAATGTGGAATCGATATGCTTACGAAGGAACATGAGCGCCTGAGATTTTGTTCTCTTGTGAGGCGGTTCCTGAGTTGGATCGGGGAATATGGTCTCGGTGAAATCCTTAGCAATGAAGGTCTGCTCTATATCCGAGACCCAGCGATGGTACTCGGTACCATGGGCATCGAGGACGTCGAATTCGATGCCTCTGTTCATCTGCATACAAGAGAGAACAAGTCGTATTAGTTTTCTGCTGAGACCAAAAAGGATACTGAAATACGATGCTTTTATATTTGGTTTGTCTCTCTAGGGTTGATCAAACACAACCCTAAGTGTCCGGAGTCGATCAAACACGACCTTTGGACCCAGAGAGGACAATCGAGATTTTAAACCTACAAATACACCGACCCAAGCATAGAATGGAGTAGAAGATCTAGAGGGAGAAAGCACTTTATCTCCCCCGAGGTTATTAAACTTTGAAGAGTTTTAGGGTTGTAAGGTAAACATACCGTAAAAAACTTGAATGCTTGATCGGATGAGAAGAAAGAACTAGAGCGGACAGCCGGGAAGCGGCAGCCAGAAAGTGACGGTTGCGGCAGCGGCAGCAGCGGTGGCGGCCGAGGCAAGGCCGAGAGCTTCGGTTTTGGTTTTAGGGTTTGGGAAAAATATTAGCTAGCTCAAGAGTTGAGCCTCGTGCTGATAACGTGATGAAGTGAAAGTAATTTAAGAATAGAGAATCGTGAAAGATGTGTGTATTATTCATTGATAGGAGCCATATATATAGGGAATTACACAATATCAATTAGGTAAGAATAAGGAATACATAGATCTAGTCAAACTACATATCCTATTGGCATAAGGCCAAGACACACAGAAGGAATATCTAGAAAGATATAGAATATCCTAGAACATATACGAGTTTTTAGGTTTGGTTTTTGATGTGATACAACAAATGTATAGATTTATTGTTGAAAAACTTATGTTCTGTGTTGTCTCCCGTTTACTGTTAATTTAATCTCTTATTATTAATAAGTTATTAATAACAAAATACATGGAACATTTGGTTATTTGGATCCAGATTACTTCCACTTTAGCCAATTTACAGACAAGAGTGGCTATTACATGTTAAGCTATGGAGAAAATGAAACCCGCAGCGCGCGGGCCCAAAAACTAGTATATAAATATATATATATATATATATATATTAAGTAGTTTTTCTTTTTCTTTCTTTCTTTAGAATAGATAAGTAGTTGTTATGTGTGCTAGACAAGTTACTAGGAGAATTAACCGAATTAAAAAACGGGTCAGTGGAACTTACCGGAATAAGAATTTAAGTAGTACATAGGAAACTAGTACTAAGATGTTTACAGAGTATACTTGCCCTAAATCTCAGTCTTGTTTCTGGGTCTGGCAATTCCATTTGCATTGTTTGTGGTGAATGTTGGCCCAAGACCCAAAACTCATTTGACATGTAGCTTGTTAGCAAGCATATGTGTGACTTTGACCAACCAATTGCAATAAGTAATATCGATCATCTCTTGTTTATTGTGCTCTAATTCTCCTATCTGGCATCGATCGCCTCTTTCATGCAGAGAGACAAGCACTCGGATATTTCACACTCGCACGATTGTCCACTTAAGCAGAAAAAAACGATGTCATTGCTTGCTTCTAAAGCGTATGCTGCTTGATCTCTAAGTTGTCTTCTACTATGAAATATGACACAAATTGGAATAATGACGACTAACGAGAAAGTCCTCAGGACGTACATGATCGAGGATATCAATACATATGTTTGTATAGATAGCTAACCCTAGCTTGAAGCTAGATCGAGCAGTACCTAGACGTAGTGCTATATATATATATTTGTTGGCTCCTGCTTGTACAAACTAATTGTTTGAATTCAGATTCATATCAAAGATGGCAGCAATATTGAGCTGCAGCAGCAGTAGTACTAGCAGTGAGCAACATCATCGAGCTTTTCAATTCAGTCACGTCCTGCATTTCCTCTTCTTTGTTATTGGTTTATCACTCGGCATCCTAGCTACCTTATATTTCCGGAGTTACTCATTACTCACTTTTCAAGACTCCCTCAACTACATTCCATTCAATCCATCACCAACCCCACCTCCACCTGCGCTGTCGTCACCGCCACTTGTAGTAAATGAAACAACATCACCCTCAGTATCAGTTAATTACAGTACCAATCCTAGTACTGCTAGTGTTTCTTTGAAAGAACATAAGTTGTTAGTACACAACATGAGCGACGAGGAGTTACTTCGGAGAGCATCCATGACCCCTCAAGTTGGATTGTCTTACAAAAGTGTTCCCACTGTGGCTTTTATGTTCTTGACACAAGGGCCTCTACCTTTGGCTCCCTTATGGGACAAATTTTTCGAGGGACACGAGGGTCTATACTCCATCTATGTGCACGCACACCCTTCTTTCAATGAATCGCAGCCTCCAACTTCTGTCTTCTATGGTCGAAGAATTCATAGCCAGGTGCCTTGTTAATAAGTTTTCATTCCTGCTTGATTACTAGCTAGCTAGACAATATTTAAGTATATGCATGCACTTGCTTGCAGGCAGTTTATTGGGGAACTTCCTCAATGTTGGATGCAGAGCGACGACTATTAGCGAATGCACTGCTTGACTTGTCTAATCAAAGATTTGTATTGCTTTCCGAATCTTGCATCCCCTTGTTTAACTTCACAACAACTTATGACTACCTTATAAATTCAAACCAAAGCTTTCTAAGTGTTTTTGATGATCCGAGGAGGCCTGGTCGAGGGCGTTACAACCCTCAAATGTGGCCACAAATAAACATCACAGATTGGAGGAAAGGATCTCAATGGTTTGAAGTGCACCGAGACCTGGCCGTCCACATTGTCTCCGATCGGAAATACTACCCCATCTTTCAGCAACACTGTCACCCTCCTTGTTATATTGATGAGCATTATATTCCAACACTGGTCAACATGTTGTATGCTGATCTCAACTCTGAGAGGAGCATTACATGGGTGGATTGGTCAAGGGGTGGTCCTCATCCAGGGAAGTTTGGATGGCCTGATATTACAGATGAGTTTCTGAATGGAATTCGGTTCGGATCCGAATGCAAATACAACGGCAATACGACTTCAATATGCTTCTTATTTGGTAGAAAGTTTTTGCCTCATGCCCTGGAGCCTTTGTTACGAGTTGCTCCACTGCTGCTTGGCTTTGATCCCTAGCTAGTACCTCCTCTTTTCTTTTGCTTCTTTTTTCTTTCCTTTTTGAAATGTCATTGGCTTCAGTATATTAACTATAAAGATTAAACTGGTTGTAATTGTATAATATGAGATTAAGCCGACCAATGCATGATTCCTCAATAACTAAACTAAATGAAGGTTATCAATACAATGAGAAACACTGAGCAGCTGAAACCTAGAGGTTGAGTTCGGATTAAAATGAATAGTTAACTTAGAACCATGTATTTGTTTCGAGGCTTGAAGATGCTATGACTTAAAGGCCAAGCCAACCAAGCTGAAGGTAGAGGCAATCGATCTGAATGTATAACCATCGATAAAGTTGAGTAAGATGCACGCACGCAATAGTTGCATTTTTATGTTTGTTTTGTAGCATCAAAGTCCACTGGAAAATAACTGAAGTTGTCTTTAACGTCTTAAACTCCTAATTTGATGCAATTGTGCCTTTTGAAGGCTTAGCACTACTGAGTATTGCTACAAAGTGTGATATATGCATGTTTGTGATATGAACTGCTGATAAGCTATTCTATTATGCAGACCTTCGGAATATGTGGACATGTGGTTTATGGAATTGAACTTAGGAACAGTAAAGCTTCACTTATTGAGTTTCAACCTCAATCTATTGATGATCATATCGAAGACCCTCATCCTAATTAAGTTGAAACGACCATGAGAAGTTGAGAGGAACCCATATATATGATCTTGTGACCACTCTTCGCTCAGTGTAGAAGATTTGGAAAGGATTTAGGATTGCATGATATTCATGGAGCTAGGATTACTGGAAATTTAATCATATCTACAACTCTACATTCTCTACTATACTCGACTGCCGTTTAGTGTAGCAATTATTTTCATTGTCAACATAAGCTAAACACTTCAAGTGTATGCTTGCCAATAATGTTGAATGGCACAAACTTCTCAAAACTAAAAACATGAAAGAAAAACTAAGCAAACAAGTGAAATAAAAAACTTATAAGATTGGTTATACAATGCTACCCCAGTACCCCATCTTACTACCAAACACTAAGCTTATACAATTTTAGAAAACTGATATTAGGCTCCCATTTCACCAAAAAAACAAGCAAAACCCTCAGAGGCACGGCTTGACCACAACCTCGTGAATGGACTTTACTTGAAAGTTTGGAGTCCTAAACAGCCAAAGTTACCAAACAGACGAATGTTTTTTTTTTTTCTTGTTTTTTGGTCAAGGGGTATCAAGAGTCGGGCCTTGTTCTGACTCTCCTAGCTCTTGGGAGATAAGATCATCGGTGAAAGCACTAGCATGAGAGGGGTATCAAGGATCACAATGCCATAGTCATGGCTGAGGCTTCCCTTGGCAAAGGGCATCAACATTTCAGTTGCATTCTCTGAAAATAAGCCTGATCAGGTCTTTTTCGAATCCATTTATTAGATGCCTACAGTAACGTTGCCTAAATAAGATATAGGGGCAACCTTCAATCAATAACTTAACAAAGATGGCTGAGTCAGATTCTACTTCAGGCTTTCCAATATTTAAGTCGAAAGCAAGTTTCAATCCATAAAGCATAGCCCTGGCTCCAGTAGGGGTCGGGCTTTTTCAAAATGTGAACCCGACTGAGACCGGCCTGATTCAGGCTTTCGGGCTTTTTTCGGGCTTAAAAAGAATTCGGGTTTTTTCGGGCTTTGGGGCCCAAAAAAAGAATATTATAGAACAGGGAGGGATAGTTGTATTTGTTGCATTGTTATTGGGCTGCCTCACTGCAACGTCGGTCACCCACATGGTATGGAAAACCCAAAACTTTTTGAGGTTGATATGCAAAGAGAGATCTCAGCCTTCTAATTTTCCAAGATTTTGAGTCCATTATTGGTTTCAAGAACTCTTTGATATCCAAGAACTCTATCTGCTGCAGTCTAAGTTGAGCTCAATAAAAACGAATAAACATGAAAGTGATGAAACACGTTTTCCAACCTAGCATGTGATGAATAAAAACGAAAGCAATAGTTTACCTGTTAACAACCAAACACCAATACTTGAGGATATATATGGTCCTTCTTCTCTAAGTTAGAGCCAATACATGTGTGCCTTTTGCCCAGGTTTGTTCTAGTGATCGATCATATATAGAAACCCATGTAAACCAGTTACACAATCAATAAAAACGAAAGCAACAGATTACTTAACAGCCAAAAGGCATTTAATTAATTAAGAATGCTCCTTGTGACCTTGTCCTTCCGGGTATGTGTCTACAGTTTCCACCAGACAAAGCTTGATCTCCATTCTCCAGATATCAGAATCAGAAATAATTTTCAAAGACCTAGGAGTTCAAAGCAACATGAAAATTGTGAGACACTGACACAATCCAAACTTATCAGGACATTACTAGTATACTCAAATTAACATCAATACCACAAACAAACAAAAACTATGCCAAAGCATAACTGACAAGGTCAGCAGGAAGATGCAGGGCTTTTGGCTATGACATCAAAAACTAACTTTATGTACCAACTAAGTTTTCAGCACAAACAATTTTACAAAACACTAAACAATACCTTATTTTTTGTTTTTGTTGCCTTCCCTCTTTAGCTTAGACGCCGCCATCGATGACTTAGATGCCTTACATGCTACAACTTTCCCTTTAGAAGCTTGAGAAGATTTGGTGGTAATAGGCATTTCCGGGTGATCCTCAGTACCATTAACACCTTCTTCCTTTTCATGTTCTGCACCATGGATACCAACAAAAGCTCAAGTTCAAATCGAAACTAAAACTCAGAATGAAACGAAAATTAAGAAAAGAAATAAAAAGTTTACCTTCCTCCACAGATTCATAAAATTCCATATCCTCAATAGTTGGAACATATTGAATGTTGTGGATACTCTCAGACCTAATCCAATTTTGGTAGCAGATTAAGGCCTCCACTGTCTTGGGAGATAAAGAACTCCGAAATGGATCGATCACCCTTCTACCGGTGCTGAATGAAGACTCGGCTGCTACCGTGCTCACTTGGATGGCCGACACATCTTTTGCAAGTGCAGCAAGACCTGGATACTTGTCACCGTTCATCTTCCACCATTCTAATATGTTGAATTTCTCAGGACTTGGAGGCTTCTCAATTGGGTCCAGTAGGTATCTGTCCACTTCATGTACAACAACAACTTCTTGAGAGTCTTCCAATTCTCTCTCCCATTCTTCTTCCATGTCTTTTATGATTCCAGTAGCCTCTACGGTACTCTTTTTGGATGAGGATTTGTTGGTTTGGCTAACTATGCTTTGGCTGCTCTCTCCACTCCTACATTTTCCTGATCTGGAAGATGATGGAACATTTATTGAGCTGCTGTAAAGATCACATAGCTCCACCAAAAGCTCTTTAACCTCGACAGACTTCATCTTAATTTCAACATACCCCATCTTCAGCCATTTCTTGCATATACTTTCGAAGTTTCTGATCTTGTATCTTGGGTTTAACACCAAGGCAATGAGCATAAGCTGGTTGCAGTCATCTAAGGTGGCAAAATACTTCTCGTACTTGATTTTCATACTCGAAGCCATATCAAACATGGTTTTCTCAATCGGCGCACCGGTACACATTTCAGGTTTACTGAGCAATCCTTCAATCTCAGCCTTTATGGCAACAATATCATGAAAGAAACTGCTTCACAATCACCCTCCTAGAAGGAACTTTCCAATGAGGCACTGCGTATCTGCAAAAATATTTAAAACCTTCCTTTTCGATATGACTGAAAGGAAGCTCATCCATGACTATCATCTTCACCGCTGCTTCCCTGCAACCTTGTTGAGTCCATTTTCCCATCACCAACTCTTTTGTACCCCCGGTAACTTGCTGCTCACTTTCTATATCTACCCTCCCTGGATAGAATTTGCACACAATTTCTATGTGTCTCTTGAGAGTGCTAGTACCATTCGAGTGACTATCACAAGCAAAATCAGTTTCGCAGTGAACACATTGAGCTCTCTCTATTTCATCAACTACAACCCTCTTACCATCCTTCATCCCATAAAATGTCTTCTTTATCTTTCTAAAGTGCAGCCAAACATATGATCTTCCAGCCGGGTTTTCATCTATTTCTATATCAACATCATCTTCACCCCCTTCAATAGCTTGAGCACGTTGTCTCCTCACATGATGACGCTTCCTTTTTCGAGGAATCCTCTGAACCCCCGGGTTTGAATTAGAGCCAGAACTGTGGGACGAATGGGAACCATAACTCTTGGATGAACTTGAGCCTAGGCTGAGTGAAATCTGAGGTGAAGCCATGAATCTCTGTTCAAATAGAACAGTGATAACAGTCAGAAATACCCCTTGATAATAACTAGTAACAAATTAAAGTATCAACATGCTACAACAAACTACGATAAGAGATCAAATCGTCATGAGCTAAGCATACACATCTTTTTAGCACAGTTAAGCCTACAATAATGTTAAGAGCTACCTTAAACTCATATACTGAAAAATGAAACATTCAGTAATTAACTGATAACATTCAGTTAATTAAGCACAAGCTAAGGCTCTGCAGAGATCTTTAAGCACACGAAACTAAATAATTTCCAAATCATAACAACATTCATTCTAATCAGAACCTAATCCTACACAGCTTTCCTCTTGCAATTTCATGACACCAAACGGATAAATAAATCTAGCATGAAACCTGCCAGCCACATCATGGCCTTGAATACAAATTGACAACCAAAAACACTGAATGCATGAAAATATCAAAGCCAGTAGGATGACATATGCAAGGAGTGGACTATAACATTTACCAAAGCAGTACTTTCCGAGCAGAAGGGATATATTTTGCAACAGATACCATAACCATTTTATATTTTGTCTCTCTTTTGGTGCTCATACTCTAGACTCTAGACACAACGATTCTTTGCCATCTTCATAAAAATATCAAACATAACCACTAAAACAATAGTAGTCAGACTCATGAAACAATAGTAGTCAGACTAAGTCTATGGTTGTAGCCCTCTAAAAACAATAGTCTATATCGTTTGATCATAGCTACTATTCAGTTAGTGCTATTCAGTAGACCAAGTACTACCCTACTAGTCTACTACAAATCTACAATTTGTAACCAAAATCAAGTACTCTACGGCCATATTCAACAAATAAAACTTTGCGCAAAGAAAAAGCATAGGGAACGCATGAAAACTCAAACCCAGAAGCTGAAAAGCTCAGAAACCCCAACTTTGCATCACCCAAGCCTCAATCTCTCATTTTGAACCAACACCCAAGCCTCAATCTCTCTCTCTCTCAGCTCAGCCTGAAACGCTCGTTCTAGGGTTTCGGAAAGGTGAGTCTCTTCGCCGTCTCGATCTGATTATGTTCGCCGTTTGGATTTTGTTGTTTTCTGGATGATTTTTGCGACATTCGGTTTGATTGCTTTGATTTTCGTAGATTTGTTTTCTGATCTGGTTGTTTATAGTTGATGAGGACTTGGATTCTTGATTTTTTTTTTGAATTACATGGACCAATAAACTGCTGCCACGTGACAAAAGGGGCATCTCGGGCCTTTTCGGGCTTTCGGGTTGAGACCGATTCCAAGCCCGAGCCCGGACCGAACATAAAGCAAACGGGCCGGTCTTTGGCCCGGACCGATATCATCACATTAAAGACCGAACCGATTGGGCCCGATCGGGCTTTTGGGTCGGTTTTTTTCAGGTTTTTGGGCCCGAACGCCCAGCCCTAAGCTCCAGCATAGATAATTTGGCCTACCCCTAAGTTCATACTTAAACCAGACAACCAATCTCCATTGTGATCTCTCCCAGATGATGTAATAGAGTTTCTCGGCTCCTAGTGCATGCATGACATTAACCATTTTGAATAAAACCTCTTATAGCTCTATGAACAGTTGAGAGTAATATTCATTCCCCAAATGAATTTCCGTTTGAATTAAAAACACTACCAAAGGCTGACTTCACAGTAAAACATACATTAAAAGTGTAACCCCATATTTGCATATCAGCTCCACAACCATCAAAACCGAGGAACACAAAGAACTTCATGAATAATGTCTTCAGGTAAGCATAGAGAACATAAATTCATATTCCAGCCAATATTATCCCATAAGAGCAGGCTAATGCATTCATATCAATATGAGTACGTATTTACAGCAGAGCGAGAGTTTACCATACGTCAGTCCAGAATATCATAGTTCTTCCATCTTCAACCCTCCAGGACAAAGCCATTACGCAAATTTGTGTAGATGGAGCTCCAAAAACCAGAATCACCTTCACTTTGGTAAGGAAACAATGTCCCAATAGACCAGAGAAACTCTCTTTTTCTCTATAGTATCACCCCAGAGAAAATCAAGGTTTAGTTTACGAGAGAGATCTGTAATTTGGCTGTTTGCAAAGCATAAATGAGAATGGAAGAGGACACTTATTGTATTAGGGCCAATCTTCCTGCCATATTGAGGGAGTCTTCCAGTAGCAAGTCGTCCTTGAACATTCTCAAGAATGCCACAAGAGCTCTTCAATCATACAGCAAGACAAGTCAAAGTTGTCTCTGACCAGGATTGCCTTATCAACAACTGGTAATTTCACAACAAAGGAAATAAAATTACAAGTTAAACTCAGAACACCAGAAGCACACAGCTCGGTAATTCAATCAAATGTCCTGCACAAGCTCCAACACAATACAAGGTGTTTGGATAGTTTTGACACAATCAAGCAAAATCAGCAAAAGTCATGTGCTTTACTCCATATGATTCATGAACATGGCAATAATTCTGCATCGTCACCCTGTCTATTTTCTGGGAGTACAAGTCCTTCTGAGAATATGAACTTAGTGCTCGCTCCAAAGACATTTGCTATCTGCAAAATAACTGTCTGGCATGAAACTGTTGTTGGCAGGAAAGATGCTGGAAGGGATGGTACAGACTTGGGGATAAATTCCTTCTTATTGAAGGTTGAAGCATAGAGTGATAACACTGCTCGACAAAATATGAACCTAAATAAGAAAATTGTCAGTACATATGTATAGCAAACAGAATACAGAACCTGCTACAGAACTGTGAGACAAGACTAGAAACACAAGGAACAACACTCAGAAAATTTTAAAAAGATATAAGCCATTTAGAACTACAGAACCTGCTCATCTAGTAATAACATGACCAACAAAAATACATTTTTTTAACTATTTAATTGAAGTGGTCATGAACAAGAAGATGCACATGAGCGTGCCTGCTCTTAACTACTTGAAAACAAAGAGTCAAAAGGTCCAGTTGCAATACTCCGAACACTGACCAAGACTCTTTGCAGGCTTGCACAGTTTGTAATAGTGTCCCATAGATTAGAGTATTTAGATTTCTAATGCAGTAGCCACTAGCCACAGCTTGCTCAGAAAAGACATACCATCTTTGGAACATCAACACTAAGCCCCTTTACCATATCCTAAACGTTGGTGTTTCTTGTCCACATAGAACTCTCCGTGGTAACTAAATAGTCCGAGTCAACGAGATAGTAGAAAATATATCAAGGGTCAATCGAAGAGTTGATGTTAACTTATATTAACCATAATCTAACGGGTAAATGTATCTAAAGAAACTTTAGTTTTTTCTTCAAGTCAAGTGGTAATAAGACTCCCTACTGCTAATATTGTTTTTAGTTTTACTTCTGGGTTAGATTTCATTAATTGTGAACATGTTTATGTGTACTTAACAATAGGCAACAAATTAATCTATCTTTTTATGTATGTAGCTGTATTCATGCAGGTTCAAATTAGGCATTGTTTCTGAGTCTATCATTCCATGACCAACAAACCGAAGGCCGAGAGAGATTTAAAAAAACATAATTCCTCACCCTAGTAGATAGGCTTGCAAAACACTTGCAAGGTGTTAATAAATAGAACAGTATCAAATCTTGCAACAATTGAAGGTATGAAAAGCAAAAACATGTCATCATGCTCATGTTACTACAAAACCAAAAAAGGAAAAATGTTCCTGTAATAATCTCCATTAAGCTTTATAGAATAGTACCTCAATATGAGTCGTCTTAGGAATGGATCAGTCAAAACCTGTGCCCAAACAGGGTCAATAGTGTCTGATGTTGCCAAAGTAGACCCCCAGTCACTTAATGAACTGGAAAGCAGCTTCTCAGCGTTGTTATATATATCCTGCAAACATTTGCCTTCTATAAGTGCCCTGGGAAAACTAAATAACTCATATTCTTGGAACAAGAACACAAAAAGTGCCGAACCTTCTACTCACCATGTCAATGTCAGCGCCTGACAAACCAAGCAGTAGACAGAAACCCTGCATTGGAGCTGTAAGGAAAAGAGTGAATAGGCTTCCACTTGGCTGACGAGAGGAACCAACACCAGAAGCTTGATATGAAAAGCTTGAAGATAGGAGCATTGCGGCTGTTTCTCCTTTTTGTACTCCATTTATAGC
Source organism: Fragaria x ananassa (assembly GCA_034370585.1). Lineage (NCBI taxonomy): Eukaryota > Viridiplantae > Streptophyta > Magnoliopsida > Rosales > Rosaceae > Fragaria > Fragaria x ananassa. The sequence continues at coordinate 7,196,682 of CP139750.1, read as the reverse complement.
CTGAGCATATTTTAGAATTAGTCACCTTCACAGGTTAAGGAAATAGTTTCTACTCACGCTCATTCAAAATCAATAAAACAAGAAGAGGGGATCTTACTCATAGAGAGATTGCAAATGTTATTTTAGACGAAACAAAGATCTCATCAGAATAAAATAACTAAACAAAAGGGGTGGGCATTTAATTTTTTGGGAGCATTCATAACTAAGCATGTCATGAACTACTGTGTGTGGTAACAACTAGTATTCATCTGTATGATGATAGAGAAGCTATTCTGGTGTTCTACAGCTGTGATAACTGCTAATAAAAGGAGACACTGCAATGTTGAATATTATACTTTCAACAACACTTCCGGCTATCATATAAGTTGCAACATTGGCTGCTACATTAACAGAAAAAGAAAATTGCATAATAGAGTAGATAAACTTGCCTCAAAAGCTTCACTGCTATCACAGTCAATAACTAAAAAGAGTGGCCTTCTTGTAAATGGAACCAAGTCACTGGGATAGATGCTATTAATTCCTGAAAGATGGATGATTTTGTTTGATATCAGAATCCGTAGAGATTAATGCAAAAACAAGGAAAGGATGTCAAAAGATAAGATGACATCAAAGTTTGGATATATCAATCTCATTGTCCAACATGATAAACTATCAACCTAGGACTCCAGTAATGAATTATGCATTTGTTTAATATCACATGAACATATCTCTTCCTAAAACCAAAACCTACAGATTTGTGAAAGGAAAACATTAGAAGTCTAAATTTTCACTCTCTTTCTATGTCAACCTTTGAGGCCTCTCATCCAAATATGAACCCAGGCAAACAATAGATGATTGGATAATAAATGAGCAAGCTAAATGTAATGCATGAAACTGAATTTAATCATCTCAATTAGCATTGAATCTATAATAATTATATTTGAGTAGGTCTACATCATTAACTGTTCCAGATTTGTTTGGAAGAGTGTACCTCCATTTCCATGGCTACCAAAGTGTAAACAACTAGCGTGTAAGCTTGAGTCATCTCCTTTACTTTGTCCACAGGAAGGATTCAGTCTATCAGATGGAGAGGGCAACATAGAAAGGGAGTTTGCATCAGAGTACATTCCAGAACCTGCTGGCAATTAAAAGTCATTTCCTTCAACTGAGCCAATGAAGCATATAGGAAAAAAAAATGATCCTACATAGCCATAAAGACACAAAATCCATGAGAAGCTACCCAGAAAAAGGTTCAAACCTGAAGCTGACAGATATATCAAGATAACTCCATCAGAGGGAAGCTCCTCACAGACTGTGGCCAGAACCTGCCAGTCAGGCAAATAAATTGAAATTTATAACTTGTGTGGTTCTCAACAAAAGAGAACAATAGATTGTTTGATGCAGAGAAAGGATAACACTCTTGATATATAAGGACCATTGACTATTCCAAAATAATCCATCTTCATCCAAACTCACCAATGTGTTCACTGAAATTTGTAATAACATGCTTCTCAAAAGGCACAATAATAATAATCAGCAATGCTATTAGAAATTTGGTATCAGGTGCTTTAGGGTTTAGGCAATGAGCCCCATGTTTAAAACCCAAATTCATCAGGGTGCTAAAAATCATGGTCCATATACCAAAAATGCATACTTCCAAAGGTGCCTTTCCAATAATTGATATCATTTGCAACGCAACAATATTCAGGTTAGGTGGAAGCATAAAACTTCAGTTTCAAGCATAATTACTACAAAGGACACCAAATCAAACATGAAATAAGACAATCCACAAAGGGGGTGAGGGTAGAGATGTAACAGAATCAAAAAAGACAAACCTTTTGTTTTTTTACTTAAAAGTTCTGTTTGTGTAAGGTATATGTCAAGTGGTAATAGCACAAAGAAAGGAGATATCTAGCTAGTAGCATAAGAGAGAAAAAAATGTAATTGGCATAGGCACCTAAATTCCACATCATAAACTTGTAAGAGTGAGGGAGCTCCACATACCTATATAAGGAGGCCCTCTCCTCACTAAAAGGGGGATATCCCTACTCGACTATTTCTTCAAGCTATGAGCTTGGGCCTAGAACATGCCATATGTCACCCAACTTAGACTTGGCAAACAGTGAAAACACCAAATTTACCCAACATAGCCAAAATTTGGTTTCAGTGAGCACTATAAATCTCTTGTCTACATGTGTGTGTTTTTAAACAATGCAGACGAAAATCAGTACCTACAGGTCCCTTATACAAAGATGCTATTCAAATACAATATCATTCACAAAGGATTTTTATTGTCATCTGTAAGTTTGCACAACTAAGGTGAATAACAGGATGAAAGTTGCTCAAATGAAGTAAAATAAACACATGTCTCTCAGCAACTTGACTTCAATTTAAAACGTATTTCAGGTAACTTCAACATAAAAAAGTTTTACAGAAGCACAATCATTAGGTTAGTACTTAGTAGTATTTGACATTGAACAGATGTAGTTTAGTTCACAATGTTATTCAGGTATTCTGGAAACCGGTAGCCCTTGACATAGAACTATGTAACTAAGATTTTTACTATCAATGAATTACAGGCAAGCCAAAAATACATAGTAATGAAAGGGAAACAGAGCAATATTAATTCCTATTAGACTTACTGCCAGAAAATGTGTGACAGAAGGACGATATAAGACAGCTTTCCGTGGGTTATGTGGCAGTGTAGGATCAGCAATATCTTGGGAGTAATTAATGCAGCCGGACCCTGGTGCCCCATTCTGACTGTTTCTAGCTACATTAGGCTGGTAAAATGAGCCACTAGGTTCCCACTCCAGACATTGAAGCATCCTGAAAGTGTCAAGAGTGATCTCTGAAAACTTTACCTGGTTGAGTTTTAACCAATGGAAAAACAGAAAATGTTAGGATACAATTCAAGTTCATGTATTTGTGAGGCATAATATACAGAAACATCAAACAGAAATAACTGAAAACCCTCTAATCAGAACATGGAGATTATCCATAAAGGAGTGAAGGAGGGGGTGAACGTTTATGACATAAAATAAAGCTTTAGAGATCACTCTGGCTTCAATCTCTCAGAGTACCAGGAAATCTATTTTCTGATGATACTTTATGTTTTTGTCATATCTTAGCTAGATAATTGCGCATAGGCTGATATTTAGTTCCATACACAAGGATCACACGATTGGACTTCAGTAATTATTGTATCTTGAATTTAATTAAATAATTGAACAACCACAAAGGGGTAAAGGAAAAACCTCAATACATAACCTCATTATGATGGTAGCTGCTTAGTATTGCATCTCGCAGTCTCAGAGATCTCCTTACAACCAGTGTGGAAACTTGCGGTAAGGAATCAGGATGACATTCCAGGATAATACTATATCTCAAAGGCCTGATATTCATAAAAGCTGTGTCAGCTTTCAAAAATCTAACTATTTCCTGAATCACCAGCTTCCATTCTTTAAAATCAGTTTCCTGGAAACAAGATCATTCAAATGTTACTATTAAACTTATCGGCAAGAACACCATGACTTGGAATACATAAGCACACAACTTTTTAGTTGAAATATAACAGCATGACTAATATTGTACTGCTGTTAGCCACATAAATGTACCTCTATAATGCAAAACACACAAACACACATAAGAACATACAATATTGCATTTAAAGCTACAGCGCATATTTTGGAATACATAAAATCACATCTGAAGATTTCAGAAAAGAAAAATCACATCTCAATATGTTATTCTGAGCTAACTCAGCCTTTACTACTCTCTGTCCATGATAAACTCACCCGCCCTACATTACGTTGCACTGACAGCGAACACAATTCTGAAATCTCAATCCCAGATGTTCCCAAATTGCTTAAAGTCCCCACTCAGAGCCAAACAAGAAATTTAACACAATTTCGAAATATCATACTCCAAAACTGGTCAAGTGTCTATCATTCTAAATTACTACTGATTAAGTGATTATACTCTACTGTATCTGTATCTACTTTGTGGTACAACTCCATATTGTTTTTCATTTTCTTTTCTTATTTTCAACTCTTTACCTATAAGTATTGAGGTTGAACCATCATATCACAATTTCGGTAAGTTCTACCCTTCTTTAAGCTTTACAATAACACAAACCTAATTCTCCCTCTCGATTTTCAACACATATAAGAAAGTGAACGCAATTTCAAAATCTCATGCTCCAAAACTGGTCCAATGTCTGTCATTTTCGGTTACTACTGCTTAAGTGAATACTCTAATGTATCTAAATCTATTTCAAGACAAAACTCCATGTCGTTTTATATTTTCTTTTCTTTCTTTTAACTCTCTTATCACATTTTCGATAAGCTTTTTACAATAGCACAAACCTAACATTTCCATCTCGAATTTGAAACAAGAGCCAACAGAGGAAAACAATACCGAACCGAAAGGAAAACGATTCAAGAGAATTCACCTGGAAGGTCCTCTTGCAGTCATCAACCAAGCCTTTGAGCTGATGAAGGAGCTGCTGCACCATCTCATGGCGATTCAAGAGCAAGCACACCACAAGAAACCTCGAAATGAACCGGAGCTGCTTATTGGCCAAGCTCAGGTCCTGAAACATTCCCTCCTTGAAGTACTCTCTGCTCAGAATGGCCTCGTAGAAAATGTAAGCTTCCGAGAGATAGCTGGCCTCGCTGGTCCTCATGTACTGCCCTAAGTAGAGCTGCGCGATCCGCGACGCGATCTCGCCGATCTCCGATCGCCGGAGACCCGCGTCGACGAGCTTCTGGCGATTCTCCTGCTGGAACTTCCAGAGCTGCGTGTAGACTTTGAAGACCTTGTAGAAGTAGGCGTCGTACTCGTGGCGGTTGCGGTGGTAGTAAGGGAGCTCTCGGATTTTGGAGAATTTCTTGTCGGCTTTGTGGAGGAGAGACCAGTAGACTTCGCTGACCGGAATGCTAGGGTTTTGCTGCACTTGCATTTTGGGGCTTCGTCGTCTCAGTTTGGCAGTGTGGCCAATATATGAGTAATATGAATAAATGAGTAATATGAATAGAACTGCTCAGCTTCCTCCACACGTGTGAAACATATATCCTTCACGTCTTCCAACCTAAACATCTTCAACAGTGATACCACTCGCTATCAAAACCACCTCCAATTCAACTATTGGTAACTTCATTTGTTAATTCATCACCATACTCTTTTGAGTCCATCCTTTTTTTTTCGTTTTCACAGTCCCCCTTTGCACCCATGTTTGTTTCATCATCTCCAACGTCGTCCAAGTCTTCCACTACATTCTCATTCTCGCTATCCTCTCCGTCTGAAGACAACTGGTGATAGTAGTTTTCCTCACTGAATCGGAGACCACCATCATCAATCTCATCCATATCAATATTCATCCTGTAATTGAAATCAGAATAAAGAACAACAATTACATTCTACTAGACCAAACAAGACCATCAATATTCATCAATCAACCAATTTCAAAAGCTTCTTTGCCTACCAATTTATTCACAATGGATTGCAAGCACCGTTAAACATTTAATCAAATTCACTATCACAAGCGTGTTCTCAAATATATCTAACACAATTATAGAGACTACGAATCCAAATAATAATAATGTTTTTTCTCCAATACAAAGAAGGGAAAACCCTATAACACAACCCCAGCTATGAAAATCAAAATTGTAGGCAGAAGAAACTGAAAGTCCAAATAAAATTGTTGACCATAAAGAAATTAAATGTTCATGCTACTTGGACCACACTAGACTTGGGAATACAAAATAGTTAATAATGCATCCACATAACCAATACCAGTTGGCCAACCCATATCAGAAAATAGAGAGAATACATAATCAATCGAACAACTACTGAATATAAAAAACAAAAACAAAAAAAAACCAACAAGACACAGTTCCTGGAGGGATAAAATACTGACAAACGACAATCATGTACTATCAATAGGAAAAAAAAAACTTTGAGGAATTGATCATGAACGCTTCACTAAGAGGTTAACAACTGAAAGGAAATTTATAGACAAGAAAATGCAATCAGTAAAACATTATACACAACATCCCTAGAGGCATAAAATACGGAGACACGACAATCAAATACTATCAATAGGAAAAGAGACTATGTACAATTAATCATGATTGCATCACAAGTCACAAGCAGAATGTAGGTAAAAGAACATTGAAATAAAAAGAAAAAAGCATCCACTCATTTTGTTAAAACTTCTGAAGACTAGTGGTATAATTGTCGACATAGAGAAACTACTTAATTCAAAAATCAAGTTGAAACTACTAACTTACAACGTCAGTGCCAATGATGTAGTTAAATGGTGGATCAACTGCTCTTATATGATCCTCATTTCCCCAACTTAACTCAGCCACCTGGACAGAACCAAATGACTACAAAAAACATAACTTTCATATGTTATGACCAAGAAAAATTAAATTAAACAAAAACAAAAGTAAAGATCCAACTAAATTGGTAATGGACTCAAAATGACTGGTTTGGTTTGGTTTGGTCATAATAATGTTTTCAGGTTGAGTTTCATGAATTTAGAAAGTCAATGCAAAGTTTGTACTTTGTAAGAATTTAAGACTTCCTCTATTTAACATCACTACACACAAAAGGTAGCATGCAAAGTGGCATGACACTGCTTTGTCTATTTTGTTTGTTAGTCTACACACAATACACATTTATACTCAATTTGCATAAGCAAACAGACTTGGAGGCCAAGTACAAACTCAGACACACTCGTTATAATATGGAAGTGAAGATAAAATCATTCATGCACACACACACACACACCATTTACACTGTATTTATAAAAGTGGAACAACATGGAGGTGAAGCCATTCACATACAACAATGAAGTCATTCACAAAGCAATGAAGTCCATACCAGAAGGACAATCAAGTCAGTGTATTCGGCAGTTAACATTGGAAATATTAGAATCTTTAGAGTGGATGAAATCTAGTTGTTTGGAGGCTGATGAAAATGAATTTGCTGATTGCCATCTAAGTAGCTTGCACAGTTATAATCTGGAAGCTGAACTTTTTGGGAGAGGGTTGTCAGAAATGTATACACTAGTGCTAGAGTCATTTATTGTCACAACTGGAAACTGTAACCTTCTTGACCCTTCTATTAAGGAACTGATTAGAGTGATTTCCCCTTGCATGAGCAAGCTGGTTGGACCACAGCAGGAGGATGCTATAAGCAAATTCCTATGTTCTGTTGTGGTGAAAGATCAGAAAAGATTTTATATTTATTATGTCATAATATATGTTTATATGCTTCAAAGTAAGTATATATAAACATCCTTCTAAAGTACCCTAAACCCTAACAGGTAAAGAAGGAATGTTAACTATAAGTTACCTTGAACTAGAGGATTTAGTTTAACTTCATTGTGGAAAAGCAAGTAACAGCTTTATGGTACTGCAAACCAACAGTTAAAACCTGCATATACAAAACCATAACATACACTATCAAACATAAGACATAATGTCCTTGTAGGTGGTAGCTGGTAGACTGATTTAATTAATGATAAGTGCACCTTATATAGCTTAGGGTGAAAATTAATTACATTGTGTTTAACAATCTTGAAGCTAGTTTCGGTAAAATGATTACGGAATCATATCATAACTAAAATTGCACAATATGAAATCAAAAGCTTGGAGGTATGAAAATCCAATCTTTTTTCACAAGCTTCAGAGTGTCTTCATGATTACATATTAAATTTGACAGCAATGAGAAATGCAATTTTCAAATACCATAATAATAGTTTCAATTTTCTACAGAGAAGATAAAAGGATTTGGCATGAACAGAGACAAAAATACCAAATTAGATTCTACTAATATTATTTTACCAAAGACAAACTGATCAAACAATCAAAACATGCAGATGCATAGCAATAGCAAAGGTTTCTTTTGTGGTTTTGTTTCTAGCTCCTTTTCTTGTGCCCAGTCCGGCGTGCTGACTCGTTGTTTGACTTCTTCCTTCCTAGGTGGTTCTCTGTTTCTTGTGCTCATGCCACGCCGGCTTTTCTTTGCAATTCTCTACGATTGCGAGGTGTGTCCCATGGTCTTGGTTTCCGGTGTTGCTTCGGCGTCGAGAATCTGGTATGCCTGCCTTGCTTCTGCCATTCCTTCTACCTTTGCTCGAATTTCTGTGTTTTTGCGCTTTTGTTTGGTTACGCTAGATGAAATATGAGTTAGGGATTTCTGGGTTGCGGCTGCGCGCTACGCGCATATTTCCGTTGATGTACTGATAGACACTAGGGTTTTATTCTAGGGTAGATGGATTCCCGGAGTACCGCAGACTCGAGTGGGGTTAGCACATCTTCTCGGCAGAGAGTTGACGATGATGCCAGAATGGAGGAGTACATTAGCCGGCCCGCATGTCAGGGAAAGCAGTCGGAGAGGTAAAGTGAGGTCACATACAGCATGCCGACCGAAAAGGTCGATTGGTCTGCTGGGGTCTTCCACGGTGTCCCGATGACCAACGTCGATGACACTTCCGCGTCTAGAAGATACATACTTGATGATGGGATTGTTTTCGACGAACCCAAGAGCAGCATGACTTTGGCCGAGAAGGAACAACTCCGGGAAGATTAGCGGATCCCACCAACCATTACACTTCGTGGACTGTACGAGGGCGAGCTGGCATGCTGCCCAAGGGATGGCTTTGTCGCGGTGCACGACAATATGTTTAGGAATGGCTTCTCCCTCCCACTGCCTCAATGCGTGCAGTATCTTCTTAGCATGCTTCAGTTAGCGCCCGGGCAGATATCCCCGAATCAGTGGCGCCAGTTGCTGTCACTCTGCTGTCTGTATTATCTGTTAGACATGGGGTGATCAACTATCAACGAGTTTCGAGACTTATACCGCCTCTCGTACTTAAAGAAACAGAACTGCAGGGGATGCATTGCATTCACCACTCGGGACGCAGCTCCCGTTACCGACCTTCCAACCTCGGTGAACAACAACTGGCGCTCAAAGGTGGTGCTTGCAGGCGGTCGATGGCAAATGAGATGCCCGACGTTTGTGGTGCCGAATAAGTTTATGCCTATCCGAGACCAGTCCTTCTCGCTCTCGGAGCTCGAGAAGCGATGTATCGCGCGGCTGTTCGCGGCCTGGCCGTCGGACGCGGACCGCAGCTCATACGATCTGACCTGGTGGAGCGTCATGGTTCACTGTGAACTCGGCCACATGCCTGGTGGGGTTCCTGATTAAATGCTCCTTGCTTTCCCTTGCACTCGTGCTGCACTGTTATACATAAATGTTGCACTCCTAACTGTGTGTTTGCCTGCATCGAAAATACCCAAACGAAAACCCCGGAAAGCCCACCCGCGCGACATGGATTCAGACATGGACCTCCTGATTGACCTTTTGGAGGTTGGGAAGGTTGTCGCGCGTACGGATGTTGGCGGAGAGGATTCTACCGCCCGAATCTCGGAATGTCCTGTATCCCTGGAGATTCAAGATGAAGGATACGGCAAACCACCGGGCGACACTAGGGGTCCTGGGAGAACCGGCGATGCGGTTAACACAGCGGTTGGCGAGAAGAAGAAATCCTCGTCCAAGAGGTCAAAATCCCGCCACAAAGTGACGCTTACCGGAGCTAGTGTGCCGGGCACCTCGTAGTCTCGAAAGAAGCATAAAGTGGCGGGGCTTTCGGCCGACCAGTCAGTGACCTTAGCTGGTCTAACCCCGGCTGTGCCCTTGATGCGGAAGACACCCATCCGGCAGGTGCTGGATGAGTACGGCTGCGCAGATGAAAAGTTCGTGCACCGCATGGTGGGCGACCTAAAGGGCATCGAGTTGGACAGGATCAAGATAGGGTCCAACACACCCCAAATGAATTGACAACACGCGCGGGAAGCGATGATGAAGGTAGATTTTCCACGAACTCTATAATTTCTATTGGTTACCCGGGAGTGTGTAGTTGTAACATGTTTTGCAGGCTCTTTTTGCTGTCTATGCTATTGATGCCAGCGAAGACACGAATGAGATGAAAGAGCGCCTTGCCAGCCTGAAGGACCAAATCAGCTATCTGCGGGGTGAGAAGAACAAGTTGGAGAAGGGGCTGGAGGCCGGGAAGAAAGAAAATGTCGCACTGGCCGATAAGTTGGCCACAATCCGCCTGCATGCCAAAGAACTAGAAGGGAAGGCCGAGCGGGCGGTCACCTTAGAGCGCGACATTGAAGCACTGCAGCGGGAGAATGCTAAGCTGCGGTCGAGGTTGAAGGACTGAGATGGCCAGATTGTCGATCTGCAGGGCCAGATTCCCACACATGGTGATCTTGCAGTTGCCAAATTCAAAGAGGTGGATGAGTTGAAAGCCATGCTTAAAGCGGCCCGAGAAGGCGGTATAACGGAGAAATTTGGCGAATGGAGCCGCCTTGGATATTTGGACAAGGCGAAAATGACAGCCGACCTGATCGCGGCCCGGGAGGCCAAAGAAAGGGAGTGGAAGTCCAAAGCTTCTGCCGACAAGGCGTCGCATGCCCTGGAAGGGGAACCGCTCGAGAGGGCTGTGGAGGGGGAAGGCGATGGTGATGACGACCTGACCGAGTCGTCAGAGGACAGGGACGATGAAGGCCGCGAAGTCTAGCGTGTATACAGGCTCCCTCTTTTTTTTTTTTTTTTGCGAACCATGTATGTTATCCTGGCGACTTATCGTCCCGGGTATTTTGTAAAAACCCATTGGCGGTAAACATGTAAAAACCCGATCGGGTGGTAATATATTTCCTTCTTTATGCTTACTTCTTGTTTGGGGTACGTACATCGCCTAGTGTGTTACCATGACTACCCTCGGGTAGGAATTAACTTATGCCTGTGGAAAGCCATGCCGGTCAATATAACGCTGGATAATTTTATTTTTGCCTGTGGAATGACATCCCGGTCGATATGACGCGGGATAATTTTATTTTTGCCTGTGGAATGCCATCCCGGTCGACATGACGCGGGATATTATTACTTTTGCCTATGGAATGCCATCTCGGTCGACATGATGCGGGATATTATTACTTTTGCTTGTTGAATGCCATCCCGGTCGACATGACACGGAATATTATTACTTATGCCTGTTGAATTTTGCCTGTGGAATGCCATCCCGGTCAACATGACACGGGATATTATTACTTATGCCTGTATTGTGAAATTAATCAACATCCGTGCACTGTGTTTTCATAAGACCTTTGTGGATGGTAAAGGCACCAGCCGTTACATGGTATTGTAGACTTACAAAAATTACATCTCCTACCGCGTTTAGACTGGGTAGTATCTGAGGTGTTCTGTATTCCAAGGGTGCCCAGTGACTATCCCATCCTGATCCCAGAGATAGAATGTGGCAGGGCCAACCTCCTCGACAATTTCAAAAGGCCCTTCCCAAGTTGGATCCAGGGCGGCCGTCTTGGTTATGATATTCCTCATCACCCAGTTCCCCTGTCCCAACGTCCGGGTCCTGACTTTATTGTTGTAATGTCGCGTGATTCGTTGTTTGTAAACCTGATCATGCATATCTGCCCTTTCACTTCAATGAGGTCGACGTTCAACTGCAGGCCCTGCTCGTTGGTCGCGGCATCATAGTTCTCCACCCGGCCCGAAGGTATGTAGGTTTCGATCGGTAAGACGACTTCTGTTCTGAAGGCCATGCAGAAAGGCGTCTCTCCTGTTGCTTCTGTTGCTGTGGTTCTAATTTCCCATAACACCTCCGGCAACTTCTGTGCCCACAAGCCCTTGGCATCATCCAGCTTTTTTTAATAGCTTTTTGATGATCTTGTTGACTGCCTCTACCTGGCCATTGGTCTGTGGGTGTGCTACTGACGCGAAAACCATCTTGGTGCCCATATCCTTGATGAACTGGATCAGGTGGCTGTTATAAAATTGAGTTCCGTTGTCCGTGACGATTGTCTCCGGGACCCCGAATCTGCAATATATATTTTTCATTAGGAAGTTCTTCACGCTCTCGGTGGTTATTCTCCCGAGAGGCTCCGCCTCTACCCATTTTGTGTAGTAGTCGACGGCCACTATCACATACTTGAATTGCCCGGGAGCCGTGGGCAGGATCCCGATGAGGTCCAGCCCCCATTGTGCAAAAGGCCATGGCGATAGCAAGATCAATAAAGCGATCGAAGGGGAATGCATCTCGTTGGCGTGCAAATGGCACTTGCGGCACCAAGCCGACATCTTGTCCGCCATGGCACCCATATTGGGCCAAAAAAAACCCTGCGCGTAGCGCTTTATGTGCCAACGACCGAGATCCCGAATGGTTCCCGCATACTCCCTCGTGAATCTCCTCCATGATTACTTGCCCTTCCTCCTCTGTCACACACTTCAGGTTGGGAAAACTGTAACCTCTGCGGTATAGCTTCTCGTTCATGTGTGTGTATCTGGCGCACCTCGATTGGAGCTTCCGTGCCTGCCACCTGTTATCAGGGCGCACCCCCTCCTTCATGAATTCTACTATGGGATCCATCCAAGTAAGTTCACCGGGTCCCGCGTCAATCGTGAATATTTCCGAGATGGTCTTACTTATACTCGGCTTGTCTAATACCTCTATCCTTGCCTTCTTTCGACCCTTCCCGGGCCCTTCGGTAGCTAGCCGAGCAAGAGCATCCGCATTGCAATTTTCCTTCCGCGGGATGTGCGTCAGTGAAGCTGACGTAAAGCGTTGCATGAAGGCTTTCGACAGAGCTTGATAGGAGCTCAACTGCGGCTCCTTCGCTTCGAAACTCCCGTTGACCTGATTTACGACCAGCTGGGAATCACTATACACATCGACACTTTCGACACCGATGTCACGGGCGAGATGGAACCCCCCAATTAGCGCTTCATACTCTGCAGCGTTGTTCGAGGTCTTAAATTGGAATTTCAAGGCATACTCGTGCTTGAACCCATCGGGGGTTTCCAATATGATTCCGGCCCCACTCTTGTGTTTTGTCACCGAGCCGTCCTTGAAAAGTTTCCAATGCGGCAATGGCAGTGTACCACCACCCTGCCCGGCATCAGAGGAAAGCTCCTCAGCGACTTGTTGTTGCTAGCGCGCAGTCGGATCAGCTACTGCCTTCATGGGCGTGAGTTCGGATATAAAATCCGCTGCGGCCTGTCCCTTGATGGCTACTCACTGCCGGTAATGAATATCGAACTCTCCAAGCTCTATTGCCCATTTCACCAGTCTCCCACTGACCTCTGGCTTTTGCATGATCTGCCGGAGGGGGTGGTTGGTGTAAAGCGTTATCGAATGCGCCTGGAAATAATGCCTGAGCCTTCTAGCTATCACGATAAGCTCAAGGGCAAGTTTCTCAACGTCCGGGTACCTGCTTTTAGTGGGGGTGAATCCCTTCCCTGCGTAAAACACCGCGTGCTCGATGTCAGACTCCTTTCTTATCAATACTGAGCTCACCGCAGTTTTCGATGCTGCGATATATAGGTAGAGCATCTCGCCCGGGGTCGGCTTCGACAAGACTGGCGCGGACGTGAGATATTCCTTTATTTGCGCGAAAGCTTCCTCCTGCTTGGGTCCCCAGACTATGTTTTTGCAATGCTGGTCCCGCAGCAACCGAAAGAAGGGGGCACACTTATCCGTGAGTCGTGACACGAACCTCGCGAGGGCGACTATCTTCCCGGCCAACGACTGCACTTCATTCCTCTCCCTTGGCCTTTCCATGTCCAGGATGGCTTTGATCTTTTCCGGGTTGGCTTCTATACCCTTCCCGCTTACTATGTGGCCAAGGAACTTCCCTTTCTTCACCCCAAATACACACTTCTGGGGGTTCAATCTCATCCCGTACCTTAGAATTACCTCGAAGACCTTCTCCAGATGCTCTAGATGCTCCTCGGCCGTGAGACTTTTGACCAGCATATCGTCGACATATACTTCCATAATTTTCCCGAGGTACTCATTGAACATGAGATTCATTAACCGCTGGTAAGTGTCTCCGGCATTCTTTAGTCCAAAGGCCATTACTTTGTAGCAGTACAACCCCCTGTCGGTCGTGAAAGCGGTGTGCTCCTCATCCCCCGCGTGCATTTGAATCTGATTATATCCCGCGTATGCGTCCATGAAGCTCAGTAGTTCAAACCCGGACGTGGAATCCACTAGCTGGTCTATGCGGGGCAGCGGGAAACTGTCCTTGGGGCATGCTCTATTGAGATTTGAGTAGTCCACGCACATTCTCCATTGTCCGGTTGACTTCTTTGGGACCATAACCACATTGGCGACCCACTGGGGGTATCGAACCTCTCGGATGAACTTTATTTCCATTAACTTCCTTACTTCTCCCCTCATTGCTTCGTATTTCTCTGGCTTGAACATCCTTCGCTTTTGGCGTACGGGAGGGAATCCCTTCTCGATGTCAAGTTTATGGGTCACGATGCCGCTCGATATCCCAGGAATATCTTTGTAAGTCCAAGCGAAAGCCGTACTATTCCTCTTTAGGAACGCCACGAGAGCCTCTCTCACTGCAGGTGCTTGCCCCTTCTCTATAATCACTTGTCGACTCGGGAATTCTTCTGACACCGATACCATTTCTGTCTCCCCTACTACGCCGGGATGCTCGGTATCAGATTCTCGGGGATCCACATATGTGTCAGAGGTGGAGCCCGCGGCCTGACCCGTAGTAAGGACTTCAGATCTTCTCCTCCCCTTGTCAACCGTGTAGCAATTTCTCGCAGCCGCATGATCCCCTCGGATCGTAATGACTCCAGTTGGGGTTGGAACCTTCATCATGAACATGTGGCCGGCCACAAATGACTTTAGCTTTCATAAGGCCGGCTTTCCCAAGATCCCGTTGTAAGATGATTTGCACTCAACCACGATGAATTCAACCCTCTCGTCCTTCTATGCTCACCTCAAGGGTATCGGATCTCAGAGGCTGAATGACGTCGCCCGAGAAATTAATCAAGGGCTCATGGTCTTGTATTAATTTGCTACGCCCTCGATGAAGTCTGTCCCAGACACTTCGGAATAACACGTTCACCGAGGCCCCAGTGTCGACCAAGATTTTCTTCGTTATGTAATGGTCGAGTTGTAACGTTATCAAGAACGGGTCCGCGTGCGGCCTTATACCCTCCTCTTCCTCTTCTAGGAAGGTCACGGATTTCCAACCGGTAGCTACTTGTTGATCGTTGTTACTCCCATAGGCGAAGACTTCCCGGCCATTCCTCCGCCCTGTACACTGCTTCTTGGTCCTGTTGTTCCTGTGATCTATCCTGGAGCCTCCATGAATCGTGTGTATCGTCCCGTACACTTTCATGGCCCCTACATGCCTCTTCATGGGCACGTATTGCTGCAGTTTCCCCTCTCGCAGCCAGTTTTCCACAGCCCTTTTCAGCTCTATGTAGTTGTTGATGTGATGACTTGCCTCCCCGTGATACCCACAAAATTTCCCCGTATCTTCCTTAGTGAGCCGCGATGTGGGGAACTTCCTTGCCTGGGGTGGCAGAATGACAGACTTATTTTCATTCCAAATTGCCTCGTAGGTGGCGTTAAGGGTCGATAAATGCTCTTTGTTCGCCAGTGCCGCTCTCACGTACCCCGTGTCCTCATAGTTGCTCTTCGCCTTTGCTTGCGAAACATATTGCCGTCCTGCTCTCTTGCCGCCCTTTTCCTTGTGTTTTTTCCCTGAGTAAGAACTCGGTTCTTGCTCTCCCTTCCAGGCCCTAACTTCCTGGACCACTTGCACTGGCGATCCCTCGCTCACTTCGATCTTTCTCTTCCCGTACGAGTTGTCCCCGTAGGTGTCATGATCCGCCTGTGCATGCCTTATCGCTATTTCCATAAGCTCGTCGTAGCCTTGTGGATTTTCGATCCTTACAACATACATGAATTTCTCGGGAAGCAGTCCTTGGACAAATGCCTCCTCCGCCACCCTTTTGTCAAAATTCCTGACCTTGGCGGTGGCTCCCTGCCAACGGTTGACGAAGGCTTTTAGCCCCTCGCCCCTATCCTGCTTGACCTTGAATAGTTGAGCGGTGCTCTGTCCGTCCGTTCGTAGGATGAATCTGTTTACGAACCTATCGGCCAATTGTCTGAAGCAATCGATCGAGTTGAACGGGAGCTCGTAGAACCACCTTAGCGCCTCCCCCGACAAGGTTTCTTGAAACATGTTACAACATATCTCGTCCGAGTATCCTTTGGCGTTGGTGTGAGACTTGAAGCTATCCAGAAAAAGATGAGGGTCCCGATCCCCGTTGTAATTCAGTTTCAACGGTTTAGCCGTGCTCGATCGGGCCTACTGGGTGATCACTCTCATAAACGGCCCTCCTCTTTCTTCGAAACTCGCGCGAGTCAAGTTTTCACGCCCCTCTTTTTTCAGTGTCCGTGACCCTTTCGGCCAAAACAGCAACACTGTCCCTGATTGCCCTCAGGGTTTCTTCCATTTCTCCCGATTTTCCAACATGGCGATCCTTGACTGGCTGGGGCGCGGGCGGGGGCCCATCATCCCTCATTTCATTCGGGAACAAGTTCGTCCCTATATGTACGGTCCTTCGATCCGCCACCCTATCCAACTCTGCTGCTCTATCCAACGCTTCCCGTTGTCCTATGCCTCGAGACAAGGCGCTCAATAGCGCGGCGTTCTCTTTTTCCAGCCTGCGCTCCCTCCCGGAAGCTTCTTCCTGATCTTGCACCCTCTGTCGCTCTAGTTGAGCAATATGTGCCCTCATCCCTTCCATTGCCTCCGCTATCTCTTGGGCGTTTAGGTCTCGCGGCTTTCCCTCCGGAGTTTCCTCCCAGATACCTCATCCTGCCCCTCGCGTGCTTCCTCTTGCTTCCGGGGTTCTTGCAACCGTCGGTTCCCTTCGTTCTCTTTCTGCCTCCCGCTCTAGGTGGTCGCTTGATTCGGCCATCGAGTCACGTCAACTTTTTGCACGGTTTCCCACAGATGGCGCCAAATGTTTCTGCACAATCCCGGACGGGTTATGCCGAAGCTGATGGTGAGTCTAATACGCTATAATCTCCTTTCCTAGAACCCTATAAGTGAAAGGATGACCGGGAGCCTCCGGTCTTTCCTTCTCCGATGGTTAAGTCAGTTTCTGATGGGCCAAAGTGTAATTAGTAGAGATAGTTAATGTACCTGACAAGCTGGTGGTTGGGCTGCATTTATAGCCCAACCGAGGCTCCCTTTCCTGGAAAACGATGTGGGACTCCATGTTCAGTTTGAAGGTGGGTTTCTCTCGTTTCTGCAGTGGTCGTGAGCCCAGTGTTCTTACCATGATTAACTCGGCCCACCTAACTAATGGATGAGATCCTCAAATCGGCCACGGTTGTGGTGAAATGCCTACGGGTTTACGGGCTAGGGATGTTGTTTCAAGCACAACCGACTACATATACTATTTATATGTAAATCTAATAAATTTCAGAATAAATTTTCTTCCCCAAATTCCGATATTTTTTCTTGGATATCACTGATACATTCTCGATATATCCGATATCTCATTTTTTCAAAGTACTGATAGATATACCGATACCCATATTTTGAGATAATGCCCAAATACACAAAAACAGAGATTTTAAAGCCTACTTCAATGAAATTTTTTTTCCCTTAGCTCATTCCAATGATTCTTAAGAAAATTTCTTATTTGACCTCATCCTTATCTTTTATCATTCTTCTCGATAAGAAGATTTGTGGATCTGGAATCTCTCTCTCTCTCTCTCTGGCATGGTCTGTGCCCAAGACCGAACTTGAGATTTCAAGACCTAAGGCGAGTTTTAAAAATGATGCCCTCTTGTCGCAAAAAAAAAAAAAAAAAACCCGACCAATGTAGTTCATCCTCTTTGGCTTTTAGAGCTTTACTAATGTTGCCTCTATCATTAAGTTTTATTTTTGACCATGGAATTCTCTTGCATATGGCTGTTTAAAGCTTTTGTTTACCAAACAATTAATGAACTTCCAAATTGGTATCTTTCAGCAGTAAAAAAAGGAAAATAAATGATGTAGCATATCAGTCGAAAAGCCTTGGTAGGTGTTGCATGAGAAACTGTAGTAATCTGTAAGTGAGGTACGATGTCTATCAATCAATGAATGGTTTTTTTTTTTTATATATATTTTTTATTTATTCTAGTCAATGAATGTTGTCTTTCCTATCATATTCGGTCTCCTTATATATTTCTTGATTTTGGTGCCCCAATAAGCCCCATAATGGTTTTAGGCCTGAGGCAGCGGCCTCTTGGGCCTCACCTCAGGTCTGGGCCTGCTTGTGTCACTTATCGTGGCCGACGATATTCCTTCATGATCGCCGACTTTTTTATCGTCGCCATCACCGGCTTCGTCATCAACTACGCCGTCGACATCGTCCACTCCTTTTTTATCGTCGTCATCGCCGGCTTCGTCACCAACCTCCCTCAATAAATTACTGGCCTCGTACCAACCTCCCTCAATTTTAGACAATTTCAAGATAAATAATTTATTATTATAGGATCAAATAGTATGGTAGTGCATTCCAAATATATCAAAAGAATATAGTGACCTCATTCAACCTAAAAAAAAGTTAAGAATAGTACCACACTTCTACTATAAAGTATAAACTTATGAACTGCCCTCATCATTAACTATAGGAGCAAGCCAATCCGACACCATTTACCACCAATAGGTAGGAAGATAGAGCTGCTCTAGCTATCTTTTGGGCATCTTTATATACTATCACAATAGTAAATCCTAAGAGGTAAATTTTTTTCACTTTTTTTTTTCTCGATGATATCCTAACTCCTAAGAGGTATAATCCTATACACCATTTTCATGTCCCTTGTTTTAAACAAAATATATACAGTAGTACCCAATTCCAACTTACTTGACTAAGAAAAAAATTAGATTCTGCCGATCTTGTTTTCGATTAGATCATTATTCAGAAATTAAATTACCGACGAAAGTAAAGTTAATTTTGATTTTTCACTTTGATGAATTGTTAAACATCATTCTCAACCATGACAATTTATGCTCTTTTTACGGTTGTTTTGAGCATTATGCTCAATTACGTTGTTCTGAGGTTAACACGTGTAAATCTAATTACTTACTTCGAAACATAGACTAACATTATAGAACTCATTAACGAGTTTCTTTTTGTTCTAGATGTGTGAGCATGACCTTTCCATAAGGTGGCATTGAATAAATGGAGTTAGTTGGGAAGTGTGGTAGAGAAACTTGTACAGAAAATGCAAAGAGTCCAGTCTCACATATACTGATCACCGACTAAACGATGACTTAGCTTTTGATGGTTTCTTAAGCTAATAGATTACTCACTTGGATCACAATGCAGTAGAACAACCAATCATCCAAACTTTTAAAATAGACAAGAAAAGCAACCACCACCTCTCATGAATAATGCCAACGCTAAAGAAGCTAAGGTGGAATATAAGGCACATATCACATCCATTTCCACCTTCCCTTTTGCTTCTCTTTGCTTCCCTTTGCATCTAAGCCCCTCGTTTTGCTCTTCTTTTCTTTAACACTTTCTCATCTCCTCTCTCTTTCAGTTCCTTCTTGAGGAAAATGTTATCATCATAAATCAAGCTAATCCGAGTGAGGGAATCAAAGAGATCGAGTTGTTGAGTGTTTTTTTTTTTTTTTGGGTCATATGGGCTCTGCAAGCAATAGTAACCAATATCCTTGGCCACCGTATGAGTCTTTCAAAGACTGTTCTCAAGGAGTTTGCAGCATCTACTGCCCACAATGGTGTTACATGATCTTTTCTCCTCCACCACCTTCCGAGTTCGGCGACAGCTCCGAAGAGGGTTCTGGTATAAACTTCTCTCCTCTCATTATTGCCCTAATTGGCATCGTTGCTAGTGTTTTTATTCTTGTCACGTACTACACCATCATATCCAAGTATTGCCGGCGACGTACCGGTGCTAGGGATATTGACAGGGAAGCGAATCCGAACACGGTTAGTGAATCGTGGCAAAGCTCTAACACTGGTATGGAAGAGTCACTGATCAAGTCCATCACGGTTCACAAGTTTAAGAAGAATGATGGGGTGGTAGAAGGTACAGACTGTTCTGTTTGTTTGAGTGAGTTCCAAGAAAATGA
This sequence comes from Fragaria x ananassa, assembly GCA_034370585.1. NCBI lineage: Eukaryota > Viridiplantae > Streptophyta > Magnoliopsida > Rosales > Rosaceae > Fragaria > Fragaria x ananassa. The sequence continues at coordinate 7,176,685 of CP139750.1, read as the reverse complement.
GAGCTTAAGGCTATTGCCGAAGTGCAGCCATGCTTTCCATGTTCCTTGTATTGATGCTTGGCTCAAGTCACACTCTAGTTGTCCGCTTTGTCGGTCCAATATTGCTGCTCCTGCTATTGCCTTGGTGCCTCCTGCTCATCATCATCGACAAGTTTTGCCTTCTGTTGAAGATAACTCACAGCTGGAGCGGATCAATCAATACCAGCATACAAGTAGTGGAAGTGTCTTGGTGGTTCAAGATAGGGAAGAAGAGAGCTTTCGTGTTCAAAATCATGAGATCCAGAGCTTAAGAAGATCAGTATCTTTGATTGAGGTGTTGAATTTACATAATGGTGAAGATGATGAGGACTTGGAAAACCAGCTGGAGCATTTCCAGTTTTCTATGGATCGAAGCGAGCAATTTCCGATGCAGAATCTCGAGTTTTGTATGAAAACAGGGTCCTCAAAAGGAGCTGTGTCTGGGGAACAGAATTCAAAATTCAACAATATTAGAAATGGAGTTGTCAGCTTGGTAAAGGGACCTCTTGGCTTGAAGAGATCTATTTCAACTGGGAGATTTGGGTTCTCAAGGTATGCAAAGGAAAACAACTCTGTTATTCCTAATTAATTAAACCATCATTGGATATGTATAACTTGTCCATATTATGTATACAAAACGAGAGACCCTGCAGGATGTTACTCTGAGACTACTTGACTATGAACACCTAGCTTTGTGGTCTACTTGAAAAGGTATACACTGTAGAAACTCTTCTGCAAAATACTATAATGATGTCCAATCTAATTTGTATTTCCATGTTGCACTGGTAGATATTGCATCTAGTTTATTATCTTTTGCCCAATTCAACTAAAACTAGCCCTTCAGTTTATTATCTAGTTTAGTTCAGACTAAGCAAGTAGTGGAGTTATGTAAGTGGGGGCAAAAAATAAACAAAGAGTTTAGGCTAAGAAACCTCCAGAAACCGCTCAGTGTCCATTTTCACTTCCACTCCATTAATTTGTAGCTCTTCATGTAGTTAATCTGTACTGTTTTGAAAGATATTGAAGTCCTTTTCACCGATTATATGGAATCCTAATGAAGCACTATAAAATTGCAAGCTTTCCAACTTTGAAACTTCAAGATTTGTATTCAAGTTCAACCAGATCCCCGAACCAAAAATCTAATAAGAAAAAAAATCACCTAATTGATACACGATCCCACACAAAACCAGAAATCCAGAGAATTATTGATCAGACATGATATCTTGAATTCATATCAAGATAGCAACAAAAGTCGTGACGGGAAAATTTCCAATGAACATAAACATATATATGAAGCAGATGGAGAGGAAAAAAAAGTTCATTGGGGCAGTTGCCCCCACTCGACCCCCTCTGCGTCCGCCTATGCAAGCAAGCCACTTCAGTTTCAAGCAAACAGAAAACTTTCAGATTACTGCGGATCTTTTGGTGTTGGGGCTAGCTCTTAGAAATCAAAATGTTAAGCCAAGAGGTTGATTCATTAGCCATCAACCGCGCGTTTACTAGGAAGAATTATTCCTGACTCCCACATCGACTGATCCTTGAACATGCATGCGATGACTTATTTCGCTTCAATATACACCGTGTCTAGCAGAATCTTCATGGGATGATTTTTCCTCGTAGACAGCTGAACCACGAAGAGTGTGGTCACAATTTGCAAATCAGCTACATAAGATTACGGGAGTGGGGCTATGATTTGTTTGTTAATTAAATGGAGAATGAATCCGATATGGCCTTCCACATTGCTTCAGCTCTAAACAGTAATACGTACAGGGAAGACAACTTTCCCAAACTTGCTCGTCCCTAGTTACCAAAATTATCTGCCAACAGTTTAATTACTTCTCTTAGCACCAGGCTTGCCGAAGCGTCCAACGTCGTATATACGTATTGTATGACTAACTAAGTACGCACGTATGTAGTCTCGCATGGTACTAGTATAAACACATAATCTAATTCAGCTCATGCTACCTTTGAAAAACATGACCTGATATGATCCCCGGCATACTAGTCGTAGTGATTTTATTTTAGACATGTTATCGATGTTGCAAAATGGCTGATGTGTTCTTGTGCTTTGTGCGTCGTACATATTGGGGAGACCCAGTTCTGATGAGTTTTGTGCTTCTCTCATGTGAACTGTTTTATTACACATGTGTATAACATACATCAAACTGTGAGCCGTCCAATCATCTTAAATTTTGAATTACTAAACTATTAAACGACTCACAGCTTAATGTATGTCATACAAATGTGTATAACAACCAAACCTCATGTAAACAATTCTGCTATACAAGACAATATAGGATACTAAGTCATAAGGTTGAAGAGGGTTTTTCATCAATACCGAAAAAACCCACGAGCAGATGAAGAATCCAAGAGCAGAAAAAGACAAAGAGCTGAAAATTTTCTTTTTGGCTCCTTATCAACTTCTGTATGTCCTTTGGCTTATGGTGAATTGAACTTCGTTTCATTTTGCATGAAATTTTGTACTATAGTTCATGTCAAATGCATGCAATCTAGTATAGAGAGCCTTAGAGGGAAAGGGTTGTCATCTTTTGCATGTCTTTTGCCTAGTTTTGCATGACATGATGTACATATTGGCATGCACTAGCCACCTGTGTTTAGCTCCAACGGTGTTCTTAGCAAATCATAAAGTTTGTTTCTGTGTTCTTAGCAAATCTTTGTTCATATTTTCTCTATCTCATGTTCATATCTTTTCAAGCACATAGATAGATTCTCTTGACCATATGTTCATATCTCCTCCACCATAAACATATTACCTTAATCATCCATGGATATCTCCTCAACTATATACATATCCACTCGAACTTATGTTCATATAATCTCCATACATACATTTCTTTGTTTGAATCTCCTCGAGCATGAAGGTAGCAGTAGTTGTTCATATACCTCGTGAAGATAGCAGTTATAGCAAATATTCGTGTTTGCATGTTCTTCATCTCCAGCTGAGCTTGAAGAGAATATTGTAGTGAATACTACTAACACACACAAGTAGGCTCCTCTCCTTTTTATAATGCCAAGGATTTTCATCAGTTTCTGATTTCAAAACTCAACCGCTCTTGTAACGTGCTTTTTTCAAAATTAGTTATTCCATATATAGAGCTTGACTAATTTTTCATGCTTTTCTACTAATTTATTGTATGCTCCTAACAAGAAATTATGCTATGTAGACAAACAATCTTGGTTATCTCCCAATTCAAACTACTAATTTGGAAATGGAGGTTTATGGTCTTGTTAAAGTCTATGAATTCTTGCTCTAATATTGTAGTATCCCGGATTTTCATATCAATTTCCTAATATTATTTCCGAAATTAATGAAGGAATATTTTGTGGAAATTCTTACTCGTATGTGTGAAGTTGAAGTTTCGGGAGTCAATTATTTTAAGGTGCTTTGTTTTAAGTGACCACAAGTTAACTTTCTTATCCGTAAGATTTTTTCGAAAATTTTCTTCTTGAAAGTTGTAGAGTTTAGCTATACGAATCCGTAGACACGCAGCATACGTAAAACTGATGTCGTATGAAAAATTACGGTAAGAGGAAGTTAGATTCTGATTTTGGAAAGAGTAAAAATAGAAAAAATGTGTGGGTTATTTTTAAAAACCCTAAAAATTGCAGAGAGCCCCTTCAGTTTCTCTCTCTTCCTCCCGAGCTCCCATGCACTCTCGACTTTTCCGGCACAGAACTCCATTGTCCGACCACCAAACCGGATGCCACTGGTTCCGTTCGACTCACACGGACGTCACCTTCAAGTCTGTGACAGCGCCACACCTCGCCTGGCCGTCTGGACATTGTTTCCGGCAAGGAAGGACTTTCAACCTCGCGTGAGTATCTCCTTTTTCCGGCCACCCCAAGACATGAAATCGGTCACATCTGGAAGCTTAAGGAGCGTACTTCAAACCCACCAAGTGAGTCGAACCGATTTGCAGTGACGAGAGAGATTTGAGTAAAAGTCCATTCTAGCTTTCGAGGTAATTTCTGGCCTATTAACTAAACTCTTGACTTTGTGGTTGTTAAAGATATTGTAGGGCTAGTTGAGATGAAGAGTTTGGTGTATGAACCATGACCCAGTTCGTGGGTCGCCGGTGGTGTCACATCCCGACTCCTAAATTTTTACCCTAATTACTTGCATGGTGATAATAAGAGTTTTTACCGTTTTCGTTAATGAATTTATAGTTTCAAAGGACCCTAAAGATGTTTTGAGTGACGATTATTTCAGAGGAATTTTTACGTAGGAGGATTTGTTGAAAGTGGTAAAAAGGGGTAAATTTTGGTTAGTAAAAATGTAATTTTTATTAGGGTATATTTTTGGGGTGTTTTTGGTGTAATTCCCTAGATTTTCATATCATTTTCCTTGTATTATTCTCATAATTAATGAAGGATTATTTAGGGAAATTCTTATATGGTAGTGCGAAGTTGAAGTTTCGGGGGTAATTTTTTAAGCTGTTTTGACTTTTAAGAGGCTAAAAGTTGACTTTCTTTTCTGTAAGTTATTTGTGAAAACTTCCTTTATGAAAGTTGTAGAGTTTAGCGATACGAGTTCGTAGATATGTGACACGCGTAAAACGGATGTCGTATGAGAAAGTTATGGTTAGAGGAAGTTAGTTTCCGGTTTTGGAAAGTTTTTAAATAGAAGGTGGTGGGTTTTATTTTTGGAAAACCCTAAAACCTTCTCTCTCTTCCTCTCCTGACCTCTCTCACGCATCCATCTTCCACCGGAGCTATCTCCGCCGTCCGGCCATCGATTGGACCGCCGCTGGTCCCTTTTGACTCACATAGACGTCCCATTCAAGTCTGGGCAGGTGTTGCACGGTGTTGCATGCCGAAAACGGAGCTGTTGGCTAGGAAAAGGAGCTGTTGTGTCACCGATCGGAGCCACCATTTACGGCGGCGACAAGGGGCAACTTTAGGTGAGTTTTGGTCCTCTCCTCCTTCTGGTTATGGCTAGGCATAGATTGAATCAAGCTTTTGAGTTTTTGAGCCCCGATTTGTAGTTTTGGAAGTTTATTTCGGGTTGGAGTTTCAGGGCTTTTTCCAGTCGATTCTGGCCAAATCAGTTAAAACCTCAGACATTAAAGGTGTTCACCATGTTTCAATCTACAAGTTTCATGTTGTGAGTTTCCCCAAATTTTAAAGTTGGTGGAGGCGTATGGGAGCGCGTTCGGGCAGTGTGGGGGCTTTGGATGCCGTGTTAGCTAGTCCTTGTAGTTATTAATGTGTTTTTGTGAGTGAGGGCTAAGTGTTGTTTTGATTTTTAGCATCTTAGGTGCTATTTTGTTCTTGGTGTTTATTAGGTCTTAAACCTTGAAAGGTTGATCTTGGAGGTAATATGGTTTGTTGTTGAGTGTCCAATGACCTTGAGATGTCACGCCCCGAATCTTAAATTTTACCTTAATTACTAGCATGGTGGTAATAAGGGTTTTTACCTTTTTCGTGATTAAGTGAATAATTTAATTAGCCTCTAGAGTGGTATTGGGGGACGATTATTTCGAAAGAATTATTCGTAGGAGAAAAATATGACGACGGTAAAAAATGGTAAATTTTGGCTAGTAAAATGTAATTTTTATTGGGGTATTATTTTTGAGGTGTTAAATTTTGGATTGGGTATATGTGGAATTGGTGGACCGGGTTGGGCTAAAGCCCATTTTATTTCTCTCCCGTTTTTCTCTCTCTCTCTCTCTCTCTACATGGTTTTCTCTTTCCCCGAGCCCTCACTGTCGAAAGACTTTCCGGCCGCCGTTCGCCACCGTCCGGCCGCCCCAGACCGCCGCGCAGGTCCCGTTCGAACCACCATCCTCTCCTCTTCATTCCTGGGTAGGTGGCCGAACCCGTAACGCCGCCGTGAAGGAGCGGTCAACCCCGAAAGGTCCGACTGCCGAAGTGTTCCTATCGCGGGAACTCCTTCCTCCGGCCGCCATAGCTGGCTAGCCTTGGCTCAAAAGGAAGCCCTTCTCCCGTGCTTCAATCCCTCCAAAGGGCTCCCTCCATCTTGAGCTAGGTAAGGAGAAATCAAAATTTGAAATTTTAGGGATTTATGGTTGTTTTCGTTCAATTGACATGGTTAGGCTTAGAATTGGAGTTTGTGATAGTTAGGAATGTTGTAGAGGAGGTTGAGAGGAAGGTGCTGCCAAATTTTGGTGAGCATCAGAGATCGCCGGAGTTGGTCGCCGGCCGCCGTTGAGAAAATGTTTTTAGTAGAGAATTTAATTAGGAGTTTAATGGAATGAGTTTTAGCATTTTTGAAGGAGTTTTGGATAGGTTCGGAAATTGTTAAAGTTTAGTATTTTTGGCGGATTAATAAATTAAAATCCGGCTATTAGATTATTTTATGATTAGGACGGTGGAATGTGATTTTTGAGGATGTCGGTTTTTATGGAGATTTGTTGTTGGCAGTGAAGTTAAGATTTATGACGATAGGCATGGTTGAGCGCTAGAAGCTCATAGTTAATTATGCCTATTTTCTTTAAACGTCGGGATTTTATTTAAGGAATTATTTATGTTTTGGAACAGGACGCGAGGAGGCTCGAGCAGAGGAGACCTCCGACCGACGTCAGGGTTAGGCATAAGTTGTGAGTGGACATTTGTTTTAAATAATGTGCTTAAATTATTTTATTGTTGAATAATTTCCTTTGTTGGGATTTTAACCGGAATTGAGAATTTCGGTGTTTATACTCATTTATTGACGTTTTTGAGAATAGTATGTATATGAGTGAACGCTAGCTAGCTATATGTGATTTCCCCCCATAATGAGGTAAAATGCCATTATGGGGTGACGTGAGCGTTAGACGCAAGCGTCGTAGCCCTGTACGACTTTCTACTTTTCAAGTTTATTCTATGTTTTTACATTCATTCATAGAATTCTTACAAGGAGTAAGCACGTATATATATACCCACTCGGTCGTTTCCCCCATACTGAGGAAAAATGCCATTATGGGGTGACATGAGCGTTAGACACGAGCGTAGTAGCCTGGTATGACTATCTACTTTAAAGCTTATTCATAGATAGCATACATGGAGTAGACAAGTGTAAATACATACTGATATATATATATATATATATATATATATAATTTTAGCCTGAGAGGCTGTATTTGTTTAAATTTTGGATACTAGCCTGAACTAGTCGTGTCCTTGCCAGTTTTGAGCTGTCGCTTGTATAGCGTTTTCCTTGATAATTTTCTTGGGGAAATATTTGTTTGTCGAGATTATTTTGTCCACTCACTCTGACGTCATTAAATATTTTTCCCCTGGGCTTTTCCTTCGTTTTTAAATGCCCAGTCTGCAGAGTTCGGGTGGGGTCTAAAAGGAGGCGACGAGGCATAGTCACTCATTTTTCTACTACTGTTTGCCAGTACGTTATCTGTTTAACCCACTAGGATTTTTAGCAGCTTCCATTGTCTTTCTTGTAGTAGCTCTGAATACTTTCGGAAAAATAACTGTGTATTATTTTTATTCGGTTATTTGGATTAAGTGGAAGATTTCTATTATTGGTTAAGAGAGTGTTCTTTAATTTTTCCGGGTTAGGGTTGTCCATTTTCAAGGGAGGTTTATTGAGTTCTTCGGTAAATTTTCCTTAGAAGTGGTCCCCGCAGGACTCGCCTCTGGTTTCAGGGTGAAATTTGGGGCGCGTCATGACATGAGAGGTCTCGGAGGAAGGATTGTCCTTCTTTGGGCAACCTGTAGGTTAAGGGTACTTTGTTCCTTGTTGAGAATTCACTAAGGTTATTAATTGTGTGATTATAGGTGATTTGTGAAGTTGTGTTGTGAGATTTGCAGCGGGATTTCTAGGTGAGTAAATCTCACCTATTTTTGGACCAAATTTTATTATGGTCATTGGATGTTGATGTTGGATTTAGTAATACGCTATTAATTGTTTTTAAATATATGAGCTTGCTCGCCAACGGCTCATAGGTAAGATTAAAACAAGTTTTCCTTATATGTTTATTTTTGATGTTCTTGTGATCATAACTTTATTGATTTTTGATAAGTTATTCCTGTGGAATAATATATATTGTTCATATAATTATATCTTTGTGAAGGATATAATTTTATGATATGAATCATGTGTTGTTGATGTTGATGTGGTGATATAGTGAATTGTTGTTCAAATAGTCAAACCGGGTTCCAAGCCTTTAATCGGTTCCAAGCCTTTAATCGGATGATTGGTTACGATTATGATGCAATTATTGTTTTGTGATTTTTATTGGACAGTCAAACTGGATTCCAAGTCTTCAGCTGGGTGATTGGTTACGGTTAGGAATAGAGCTCTAGTCCGTTTGTCGGTGTAGGTCATGGGAGATACTCTATGGTATCTGAGACTCATGGGTATATAATTTATTGTTGTAGGTAATGAGATGTATTTATTAATATCTGGGACTCATGGGTACATGTCTTAAGTAAATGTGTGGATTTTAATTATTGATCTAATTGCTCTTGTGGTATATTTGTGGTGTATTTGGATGTGAGAAGTGTTGTGTTATTTTTGAGATTACTCATACGAGCTTTTTAGCTTACCGGGTTTGTTAATTTATAACCCGGTGCACCAATTCTTGGTGTAAGGGTTAGACCTGCAGGTGAGGATCAGCAGGGTTGAGGCGGAGGCTTAGTGGAAGGGTCTTGGTTGGGTTTTGCTGTACACTGTCTTTTTTGTATATTGGGTAGACAGTTTTAAAACTCTTGAGATTGTTTTCATTTTCTTGATTTTCAAGTATATGTAAACAAGGAAATGTAATATTTAACTCAGTGTTTGGTTGTGTGACATTTACATTTTAGTACTTGAGATAGTTTGTTGAAACAAATTTTGGGATTATAGTATTTTGAGATTTATCATGCATAAATTTTTGAAATTTATCCTTCGAAAATTGGGGTGTGACATTTGGAGTTGGGTTTTAAGGTGATGGGTTGGGATCCGGTTAGGACAAAAAAAGCCCAAACATTTCCTTCTCTCTCTCTCTCTCTCTCTCCTCTCTCCCCCGAGCTCTTCTCCCCCCCCGACGGACTCTCCACCTCCGATCGCCGCTGTCCAGCCAGCACAGGCAGCAGCATCGGTCCTGTTCGTACCTCCGTCGTCTCCTCTCTCCTCCTAGGTAGGTGAGCAGCTCTGCCACGCCGCCGATCGAGAGAAATCCCGTTCGAGACGCCTACTATTCTCTCGCCGGAGCTCCCTCCTCCGGCTGCTAGAGCCTGCGATTCTTGTCCCATCTTGTAGCTCTCATCTAGGGTAGTAATTGCTCCAAAGGAATTGGCCCGATTTGTATTTCGTAAGGAGAAATCAATAATTGAAATTCTAGGGCTTATTTCAATGTTTTGGTTTGATTACCCTATCTAGGCTTGGAAATGGTGTTTGTGCTAGTTAGAGAAGTTGTTATGCGTGTTGAGAGGAAGGTTGTGCTAAAATTTGGTGGGCATTGGAGGTGGTCGGAAAAGGGTTGCCGATCGCCGTTGCCCGCGGAGTAGACGGCGGCGCCGCCTCTTTTAGGTTGTTCTTCAGGGTATTAAATTTGTTATGTTGTGAGGAGTCTAATGATGTGAAGTTCCTATAGCTCTTATTATGGATATGTTTTTATCCTTGGAGCATTTTCTTAAGAGGGTAGTGGTAAAATATTTTGAAAATGACGGCTAATAGTAGTCGATAAATAGTAAGATTTCTGATGACTTTTGTCTATAATGTGGATTAGTTGAAGTTGGTTGAGGCGTTCATCATAATGACTTCAAGATTATTTTTCCTTGGGTTGTTGGCTTTACAATAGCCATGTGACATGGCGTTGTGACATATTTATTCATGTGTCACAGTAAGAGAATTTAAGAAATTGAACGGTGTCACTAAATGTTGCGAATTTCCAGCAAACATTGAATCGGTAAGTGACATACGTCTGTTATAGTATTTTTAATCATGGGGTCATTATGGATTCCTCCGGAATTCTATGTGTTGAAGTTTGATTTCCGGATTTGTTAGTGTTTTGGAAAGACGGTAAATGCGTATGGCTTTGCAACGTAATGGTAGACTGGAAGTGAGATGGTTGTGGTGGCTCTGGCTTTACAACAACACATGGTGAATTTAATACGTATTGTTATGGGTATTCTAAAATAGTTGCGTAGAGCTGGTGGTTGTGGCATTGATGGAATAAAGCCCACTGAATCATGGAGCAAGAGTGTGTGGGTGTCTATAGTAATTTCAAGCAGTGTCATTCCGGGTGGTTGATATAAGCATTGAATTTGTAATCGAAGTTTGTTTACTAATATTTCTTTGTTCATAAGTGGTGACGTGACAAGACCCGCCCCGAAAACACACAGAAAAACGGACAAGTCTTGCGGGGTCCACTCTAAAAGAGATCATACCAAAATTTTGGCATAATCTCCTCTAAAAATGGACAACCCAACCTGCGAGAAAAATCAAGAATATTTTTACTAAATCAATTAACCAGATCTCCTGGATCCCTTCGTTTCCGACAATAACAATAAAACAACCCAAACCAATAATTCAACAAGAACATCAACCAAAGTTAAACTCTCTACTTGAGTCATAATCCTTAAAAACAATTCCAACTAAATTTACACATCCCCACGGTTATCAGAGCACTACAAGAAGAAAAATAAAATAACTACACATAGGTTATCAGGTAACCTACGATCAACAAGGTGCAACGGGAGATACTATGCCTCAACTCCTAGTGAAGACGAACATGAACTCTGAAATCTGGGCATTTAAAAACAAAAAAGGCACAGGGAAAAGCATTTGAAACGTTAGCGTGAGTGGACGAAAAATAAACCAATTAATAAGTATCCAAGAACGAGCTTGTACGAAATTTAATTTAATATGCTTTTCCTTTTATACGGAAAAAGAAATTTCCATGCATGCAAGAAAAATAGTACGCTCATTATAAATTCACACTAGCCCCGCTAGCCGTAAAACAACAAGAAAAAGAATTAAACACCTCTCATAAGAAAAGCTCCAAAAAATAATGGACTTGTCCCGCTAGTGAAATTAACAACTCAAATAAGTAAATCTGTATAGCCATATAAGTGAGTTTCCCAGACTCGGTTGCCTCCCAGGCATAGTACTCCCATACTCCCTGTACCTTCACGTAGAGTTGATGGATAGGGCACAGGGCTTGCGTGATGTCGCCGGCAACATCACATCACCACTATGGTGGAAAGGGCTTGAGTGACTTCACTTAAAACGTGGAAGTCACATCACCTCGAAAGGTGGAACGACATGCTAGCATTGACATCATATAATCCAACAAATATGGCATAAGAAGGAGAAATATAAATTCATGTGAGTTTCCCCGAAACTCGTATAAAAGCTTAAGTACGATTCCTAACCGTACTCGAAAAATTTCAAGAGAAAGGAAATAGATTAAATTTAATAATGTGTCCCACACGTTAAAATGCTCAATGTAATAATTAAGCCAAATAAACAACATAACTCAAACCTCCAATCTTTGATGTAAATCTCAAATCCAAAAATCATTAGGATTACTATAACTTAAATACCAATCTTTTACTCAAGCTCAAATCCATAAGTTCATTAATGAAATCATAACCAATTCGAAAGCGGAAATCATAATTTAAGCTTGGAAAATATAATGAACCATTTATAAAACCATGCATGCCTTTTAATAAAAACCAAAATGTCCACTCACAATATATGCGGCTAAACCTGACGTCGGTAAGAGCCCTCCTCACGTGGTGTCTCCTCCCGTCTTGTACAAAATGAGATTTAAGGCTCGACACTAAAATCACACATTTACCAATTACAAAGAAAACCATCTTAGCATTAATCTTACTCGCCCCATACTTTCCAAAATCTAACTATAGCTCTACTTTACCACCAACTCCCTACAAGCCGACAAGGAGCTCTAGTGTACAATATAATGAACCAAACTAATGAACCTCCTCAAATCCTCTCCTCCCACAAATTTCCAACATCATATTCCTAATTCCAAACGACCATCACCAAATAAAATCACATATACTAAATCAGCATTAATCCCTTCTAGAACTCCTCCAATATTCCTCAAAACCACCACCAAAATCGGCAGTAGCCACCGGTAGTGGCGGTCAATCGCCGACAGTGGCAGTCAACCACCACCACCATATCCACTTCGACTAAAATCAACAAGGCACACACCAATCTCTTCCTCTTAACAAGCTCTACAACAATTATGACTAACACAAAACCCACAAATCAAAAGTTTGGCCGAAAAATACCTCACAAGCTCAAGAACACCACAACCCCGATTTGCTCCTCACCTCAAATCGATCTTCCTCTTATGGATGGATGAAAGACCAATAGAAGAGCTTCAAAACGCCCCAAAGATTTCCTAGATCGGTGACTGGAGAAGGAAGTTCCAGCTTAGCAAACCGGCGGTCTTGACAGCGCTACCGTGAGCTACTGTCGGCGAGACGAGGCTGGCTACCACCCTAGGAATGACGAGCGGTGTCCCAGCTACCGAACGAGACTGGTACGGCGACCAGGCGTGGCCGGACGGTGGCGCTCCGTCGAGGAGTGTCAGACGGGTTTGGGAGGTCGGGCTCGGAGAGAGAGAAAGTGAGGGGGTTTTCTATTTTAATTCCTCCTTCACCGAAAATATAAAGCTCCCCACTCAAAAATACTAACCCAAATATGTAACTGATACTGTTTTAGCTACCCCTCATTTAAAAACTCCCGTTCAGGTAACCAAAAACCTAAAAACTCAACTAAACCACCTCGAACCAAAAATAGCAACACCACTCCCAACTTGACTTTTCCACCATTAAATAAGAAACTACAGCATAAAAAGTAATACTAGGTTCGGGGTGTATCATGACGTGTCTTGTGATATATAAATTGTTTCTGCTGCCGTTTTGGGTAGCCCTTTTGATTTTGAAATTGTGGAGTGGGGACACTAAAATGTGAAGGTTATAGATTTTGGTTAGTTTGTTGAATTTTCGAGGTAATTGTTGAATCAGTTGTTGTGTGGAAGGCAGGGATCAAAGTTAGATGTAGTGGTGATCCTAAGTGAATTGGAATTCGATTAAGCGATGAACCTTGGAGGCGTAAGTTCTATGTGCTAGTGTGGTAGTCGTGTGAATATGTTGAATCTATGAGTTGTGTGACGTTATGTGTGTGATTTATGGTGTAGCTTAAAGGGAGGAGGTTTTCCCTGTTGACTCAAGAAGCATTTCGAGTCAAGGTTTATTAAGAGATATAGTATTGTGGTTAATAGATATATGGATAAATTGAGTGATATCTTTTCTTAGAATCGTATCGTGGTGGGACCACTTACTGATCCAGGTTTGATTTGGGAGGTAATCAGTATTTGGATGTGTGTTCATCTGATGGTGTCAGGGGATTGGTTAAGGCCACTCAATTAAATCTTGGTTTCTAGTATGCTTTCGAAACGAGTTACTAGGGGACGTCGGAGATTTGTGGAGCTTTTGAGCTCAAAGTTGGAGGACTTGTTTTTCATGTGCTTTAATGGATTGAGTTGAAGAATATATATTATTGGTTAAGAGAGTGTTCTTTAATTTTTACGGGTTAGGGTTGTCCATTTTCAAGGGAGGTTTACCGAGTTCTTCGGTAAGTTTTCCTTAGAGGTGGTCCCCGCAGGACTTACCTCGGGTTTCAGGGTGAAATTCAGGGTGGGTCTTGACAGTTGGTATCAGAGCTTTAGGTTCCATTTCCTACCTCCTTAATACTATCATATTTGCCTAAGAAGCACTTAGTTCCTATCGAGTGGTGGTCCGACCGCGGTGGATTCACTAGCATTTTATGCTTTGGATACTATGTGTTATTGGGTATGTGTGATATTTCTATTAGTCTTGTGTACAAAATACTTAATATGTTTTTCCCTCAGGTACTATGCCTCCTAGATGCCGACCCCGTGTAGCTACCTCGTCCAGCGTGAATGAGGGTGATGAGGTTAGAGGATTAGTTGATTCCATTGGGAATATGCTGAGAGGTGTGTTAGATAGGGTTCAGCAAGCTCGGTTTGTGAAGAAGAAGGATGTCTTCGATGCTGGGGCAATTGAGTTCAAGGGCGCCAAGGGACCCCTTGATGCGTACACTTGGGTAGATAAGATGGAAAAGACTTTTGAGAGCACCGATCTGCCTGAAGAAAAGAAAGTGAAGATGGCAGTGACTTTTCTGGATGACTCAGCGCTCACTGGTGGACTCTAGCTAGCAGAGGTAATGGTGGTACACAAGACATGACTTGGGAGCAGTTTAAGACGCTCTTCTTGGGTCAGTATTTCGGTCATGCTCATCGTATCAGGATCCAGTCGGATTTTCTGAACATGAAGAAGGGGGATGATGAGGGTGTCATCGAGTTTAAGCAGAGGTTCACTACCTTGAGCTACCATGTGCCCTATTTGATTCCTGATGAGAGGACCAGGATTGACATGTTCATTGGAGCACTTGGCTGAGTATATGCAGATAAGATGATTGGTGGCATCTACCCGACTTTTCTTGATGCGGTTACTACAGCCATGGCCATCGAGACCAGGAGAACTTATAGTGCACGGCCCCGAGATTTCGGTGGTCCCAACCAGGGTCCATCGAAGAAGGCCGCTTCCTCATCCGCTTCTGGATCTTCAGCGGGTAGTGGCAGTAGTGGAGGATCAGGTTCTGGTCCTTGGAGTAGAAATAGAGGACATTACAGGAGACCCTTCAGGAGCAAGTTAGGTAGGCAGCAGACTAGTCAGTATAGTATTGGTGGTAGTTCCCAAGGGGGATCATCTGGTGGTCATACGTTTTCCTTTGGTCAGCAGCAGTCATCTGGATGCTTTAAGTGTGGTGGTCATGATCACTTCAGGAGAGACTGTCCTTTGTTGGCATAGAGGACTGTCCCTACTCAGCCAGTCGGTCAGTCTTCAGCTAGAGGTCCTAGTGGTGGTTCTCACAGAGGTTCAGCAACTAGGAGTGGTTCTCAGCAGAGTAGTGGTCAGCGTGGACGTCCCATGACTCACGCTAGACTTCATGCTATGACCCAGGAGGAGGGTCATACTTCTCTAGATGTCATCATTGGTACATTGCTAATTTTTGGTCAGCCAGCATTTACATTAATTGATCCCGGAGCCACGCATTCATTTATATCTAGTAGATTCGCCCTCCATGCTAATGTGTCATCATCGTCTCTTCCAGGCGAGTGGCATGTATCTCTTCCCTCTGGTGAGGTGATGAGAATAGATTGGGTGTCTAGAGGTTGTGAAGTGCTAGTAGAGGGATTTAATTTCAAGGCCGATTTAATTCCTCTAAATATAGTGGAGTTTGATGTGATCTTGGGGATGGACTTCTTAGAGACTTATAGAGCTATGGTGGATTGTTTCTGAAAAGAAGTGGTGTTTCGAAGTCTAGATGGTTTTGAGGTTGTTTTTCAGGGGGAAAGAGAAGTGATTTCGAGTTGCCTGATATCAGCTGTGGCCGCTAGGAAATTGTTAAATAGAGGCTGTCATGCATTCCGAGCTCATATTGTGGATACACGTATAAGAGTGTTGGAAGTAGGGGATATTCTTGTAGAAAGAGAGTTCCCGGATGTGTTTCTCGAGGACTTGCCTGGTTTACCTCCTGTAAGAGAGATAGATTTTTCTATCAAGTTACTTCCTGGAACTATGCCTATCTCACAGGCATCTTACAGAATGGCTCCAGCGAAATTGAAAGAGTTGAAGACTCAACTGCAGGAGTTGGTAGACAAGGGTTTTATTTGGCCTAGCATGTCTCCATGGGGTGCCCCGGTGTTGTTTGTTAAGAAGAAAGATGGCACCATGAGATTATGCATTGATTATAGGAAGCTGAATCATGTCACAGTGAAGAATAAGTATCCGTTGCCTCGCATTGAGAATTTGTTTGATCAGTTGAGAGGTGCTTCTGTTTTCTCAAAGATTGATTTGAGATCTGGTTATCATCAGTTGCGGATCCGAGAGAGTGACATAGCCAAGACTGCTTTTCGATCATGCTATGGTCATTATGAGTTTGTGGTGATGCCTTTTGGACTTAGTAATGCACCTGCGGCGTTCATGGATCTCATGAATAGGGTGTTTAGTACATATCTTGACCGCTTCGTAATCGTGTTCATAGATGATATTTTGGTGTACTCTAAAAGTGAGAAGGAGCATGTCAAACATCTAAGATTGATATTGCAGACTTTGAGAAATGCTCAATTGTTTCCCAAGTTCAGCAAGTGTGAATTTTGGCTTGATAAAGTGGGATTCTTGGGTCATGTAGTTTCAGCAGAAGGTGTTAGTGTGGATCCCTAGAAGGTGGAAGCAGTGTCAAACTGGAAAAGACCCACAACTGTGACGGAGATTCATAGTTTCTTGGGGTTAGCAGGTTATTATCGGCGATTCATGCAAGACTTTTCAAAGATTGCAGCTTTTGTGAGTAGGTGTCTGATTTGTCAGTGGGTGAAAGCGGAAAGGCAGAAACCTTCAGGTTTGCTTGAGCCGTTGCCGATTCTAGTGTGGAAGTGGCACCACATCATCATGGATTTTGTTTTCAGTTTACCTCGTACCCGTGAAGGGCATGACGGTATTTGGGTGATTGTGGATAGACTCACTAAATCTGCTTATTTCTTGCCAGTGGGAAAGAAGTATACACTGGATAAATTGGCTGAGCTGTATGTGAATGAGATTGTAAGACTTCATAGCGTACCTGAATCCATAGTGTCAGATCGGGATCCTAGATTTGCTTCTAAATTTTGGGTAACTCTTCAAGCAGCTTTAGGTACCTGACTACACTTCAGTACTACTTTTCATCCTCGGACTGATGGGCAATCAGAGAGGACTATTTAGACTTTGGAAGATATGTTGAGATCTTGCGCTTTGCAGTTCAGAGGGAGTTGGGATAAGAACTTATCTTTGATAGAGTTTGCATATAACAACAGCTTCCATTTGAGTATTGGTATGGACCCTTTTGAGGCACTGTATGGGAAACAGTGTCGTACGCTTTATGTTGGAATAAAGTCGGAGAAAGAGAGCTTTGTGGTCCTGAGATTATCCGTGACACAAATGAGAAGATTAAGGTGGTCAGAGATAGACTTAAGGCTGCTCAGAGTAGGCAAAAGAGTTATGCAGATGTCCGCAGGAAGGACCTTGAGTTTCAAGTGGGTGATTGAGTGTTCTTGAAACTATCTCCTCGGAAAGGGGTAGTACGTTTTGGTAAGCGTGGGAAGCTTAGTCCGAGGTATATTGGTCCTTATGAGATAATAGAGCGAATTGGCTCTCTTTCCTATCAGTTAGTTTTGCCTCCGGAGTTGTCTAGGATACATAATGTGTTTCATGTATCCATGCTTCGCAAGTATATTGCTGATCCTTCCCATGTGCTTGAAGAGCAGCCGATTAGTTTGCAAAAGGATTTGTCCTATGAAGAGGAGCCGGTTTAGATTGTTGACCGAAAGGAGCAAGTGCTTAGGAACAAGACAATTCCACTTGTCAAAGTGCTTTGGAGAAGCCACCAAGTAAAGGAAGCTACTTGGGAATCGAAGGAGCAAATGAGACGACAATATCCTTATCTCTTTGAGTAGCATGTTTGTAAATTTCGAGGACGAAATTTTTATAAGGAGGGGAGAATTGTCACGCCTCGAACCTTAATTTTTACCTTATTTACTAGCATGGTGTTAATAAGAATTTTACCGTCTTCGTCACTGAGTTTATAGTTCTAAGGTCCCTAGAGGTGTGTTGAGGGACGAATATATTCGAAAGAATTATTCGTAGGAGAAAAATATGACGACGGTAAAAATGGTAAATTTTAATTAGTAAAAGGTAATTTTTATTGGGGTATTATTTTTGGGGTGTTAGTTTTGGAGTGGGTTTTAATGGTGGGTTGGAACCGGTTTGGGACAAGCCCGTTTTTTTTCTCTTTCTCTCTCTCTCTCTCTCCCGCTCCCGCTCCCGACTCCCTCTCCTTGTCAGATTTTTCCGGCCGCCCGTCCGCCACAGTCCGGCCGCCCCAGCCCGCCGCACTGGTCCCAAACGATCGGTCTCCGACCTAGCTACCGTTCTAGACCAGTGGCAGCCTCCCTAGCACCGCTGTGAGGGAGAGAAGCCGCCCGAAACCCCGACTGCCAGAAGTGTTTTTTTGCTGGAGCTGGAGACCAGCCTCTCTCCTTTGGCCGCCATAGCTGGAGCCCCATGGCTCAAAAGAAAGCCCTCCTCCCGTGCTCCAATCCCTCTAAAGGGCTCCCTCCATCTTGAGCTAGGTAAGGAGAAATCGGAATTTGAAATTCTAGGGCTTTATTGTGTGTTTTCGTTCGATTGACTTGGTTAGGCTTAGAATTGGAATTTATGGTAGTTAGGAATGTTGTAGAGGAGGTTGAGAGGAAGATGCTGCCAAATTTTGGTGAGCATCGGAGGTCGCCGGAGTTAGTCGCCGGCCGCCGCTGCTGGCGTCGCCGCTGAGAAAATGTTTTTGGTGGAGTTTTGGATAGGTTTTGGAATTGTTAAAGTTTGGTATTTTTGACGGATTAATAAGTTAAAATCCGGCCATTGGATTATTTTATGATTAGGACGGTGAAATGTGATTTTTGAGGATGTCGGTATTTATGGAGAATTGTGGTTGGCAGTGAAGTTAAGATTTAGGGCGATAGGCATGGTTGAGCGCGAGAAGCTCATATTTATTTATGCCTATTATCTTTAAGCGTCGGTGTTTTATTTAAGGATTTATTTATATTTTGGAACAGGACGCGAGGAGGCCCGAGCAGAGGAGACCTCCGACAGACATCAGGTTTAGGCCTAAGTTGTGAGTGGACCTTTATTTTAAATAATGTGCTTGAATTGCTTTTGTAGTCGGTAGTCAGTAAACTACCTCCTCCGCCCATAGACCAGTCATGGAACTTGTAGACAGACATCCCACCTACCTCGCCATGGAGAAAGATCATCAATGCAGCTACGGGAAGGTGCTCTTCCAAGCTCCACAAGAAGACACCATGATAGAAGTTATATGCATTCTGTCCCACATTTTAAACATAATGTAAGAGGAAACCTTCCTTATCTATAAAAGGAAGGCTTCCCCTCTAGAGATGGGGATCAGATAAAAGCCCACCCCACGAGATATAGGGATCCGGAAAACTGTACTCCACCCTGCGGGACGGATCCTCCCCCATCCCCCCTTACTCCAGACCGCGCGGGATGGTACCTCTTGTACCCTGCGCGGGATGAAAACTATTGTAACTACTCCACCCCGCGGATAAACCCTACCGCGTGGGATTGGTAGCCCGCCCCTCCCCCATTTGTAATACTCCAGACCGCGCGGGATGGTTCCTCTTGTACCCCGCGCGGGATGGAAACTCTTGTAACACCAAAGGCCTATTGGCCATGATAGTAGAATCTTAAGTGGACGTAGCCGTGTCCTCTGATGGCATGGTGAACCACTATAAATATTGTCCTTGTTCATATTCATGTTCCACCGTGCTTCTGCAGAGCCTACGGGATCTTGCAGAAACAATTGGCGCCGTCTGTGAGAACTGTTACAAAAAGTCATGTTGTTCTACCACCCGAGAGGCAGGATAGATGCGTGGCGAGATGGCTCGCATGGGAGGAAAGGCGAGATAAATCACATGGAGGCGAGGCGAGATAGCTCGCGTGGAAGCAAGGCGAAGTAGCTCGCGATTAAGCGAGGCGGGAAACCTCGCGAGGAAGCGAGGTGAGACCTCTCTTTGAGTGAGGTGAAGTAGCTCGCGTGGAAGCGAGACGGGATAGCTCGCTAGCATTTGAGGCGAGGTAGCCCGCATGAGAGCAAGGCGAGATTACCCGTCCGGGGTTATTTTTGTCATCGGGATTTCCCCAACAGCAAAATCCCGCCCGTAGTGCTTTTGTCCGTGGGATAATAAGTCCAATAGCAAGGGGCCCGCCCGGGTCCTTTTTGTCAGCGGGACAGTCCAAGAGCACCCCACAACGGCTCATGTCCGATGCCACCCGCCCATAGTTCTTTTGTCCGTGGGATAGGAAGTTCAACAGCAAGGGAATCCCGCCCGGTCATTAAGTCAGCGGGATGGAATCATGCAGGAAAAGATAGAAGGAAAATTGTGAGTCCCGGGTAAGTTTCAACGGGAGGAAGCATGCAACAATTGCTTAGGAAAATTTTGATTCCCAGATAATAACTGACGGGAGAAAGAATGCAACAACTGTTTAATGAGATTCTTATACCCGAGCAAGAACCAACGGGAAGCATGGGCGAAACAACTAGAGTCATGAGAACAGTACGTCCCTTGTACGGCTCCCGAAGAGAGGGAGTTGGGCATGCCAGTATCATTCCCTTCACACGGAGAATAGTGGCCTGATAACCCACGCGGGGATAATACCCCGCGCTCGAGCAGAAACACAGGATATGAAAAGGTTCGCTACCTTCGTCCATCAAAAATAAGACATGATAAAACACATCATGAGTCCAAACTTTAGGGACTGGGCTCAGTCGCGCGAGGGGCATGAGCTCGCCCGAGTGTCAACCTTTTTGGGCGAGGCGGACTCCACAGCTCGCGTGCACTCATTGTACGCGAAGCGAACTCCTCAGTCCGCGTGAAAGTATTTCAAGCGGAGCGAACGCCACTCGCGCGTCTTCCCTGAGCGCGGAGCGGACTCATGGTCTCGCGCGGTAGTCATGGAACGCGGAGCGAACCGACCAGCTCGCGCGTATTCCTTGTACGCGGAACAGAATCCATTGCTTGTGCGCGGAGCGAACCTAACAACTCGCGCGGTAGTCATGGTACGAGCAAGCGAACCACACCGCTCGCATGGTAATCCTCAGCTCGCCCAGTGCACTTTTCAGCTCGCGTGAACTCCTTGTTTGCGCCAACGGTCTCAGCTCGCCCGAGTGTAAGCCTTTTTGAGAGCGAACTCCTCCGCTCGCCCGAGTGCATGTCCACCTATGCGGCAGCTCTTTCCGCAGATAAGTCCTTCATTTAATTGCCTCTTATGAAAGTACAAAGCATGCTTCACGTACGAACTATATAACATGGTCTATGATCACTATTGTCCATTCAAATTTGTGAGTCCCGAATAAGTGTCACTGGGAGGAAGCATGCAACAACTGCTTAGGAGAATCTCGATTCCCGAATTTGATAATTATTATGCCAGTATCCGTACTTGGTTAGCCCCATAATTGTGTCAATCATTTGTTCATTGTGAAGGTACAACAATCCTCACCTCGCCCAATCAGAGACATGTTTTAGGCGATCTCCATAGCTCGCGGGATAGTCCTGGCACGTGGAGCGAACACAGCTAGCACGAAAGTATTGCACGAGGAGCGAACTGTTCAGCTCGCATGTATGACATGTCCGCGAGACAAACTCCATATCTCGCTTTGAAGTAGAGGCACGTGAAGCGAACAAATCTCGCGCAGAGCGATCTGATTCAGCTCGCGTGTATGGCATGTCCGCGAGGCGAACTCCATAGCTCGCGGGGTATTACAGGCAGGCGGAGCGAACCAAGCTCGTGTGACGCCTTGTGCGCGGAGCGAACTGATTCAGCTCGCATGTATACATTTTCGCGAGGTGAACTCCATAGCTCGCGCGTGGTTCTTGCACGCGGAGCGAACTCAACAACTAGCTAGTGTCACCGACATCCACCTCGCTTGCGTCACCTAGACCCATCTCGCCAGTGTCACCAAGATGCACCTCGCATGTATCACTGATATAGTTATTATAAGCTGAGCGAGTTTCAACCCTTCAGCGCGAGGCGGACTCCTCCGTTCGCGGGTGCTTGTTGATAAATAGCTGATCTATGGGCATTTTATATGTTAAGTCCCCACTCAAGACATGTCTTGAGCGGGAACTTGGGTGGACTTGTAGTCGGTAGTCAGTAAACTACCTCCTCCGCCCATAGACCAGTTATGGAACTTGTAGACAGACATCCCATCTACCTCGCCATGGAGAAAGATCATCAATGCAGTTAAGGGAAGGTGCTCCTCCAAGCTCCACAAGAAGACACCATGATAGAAGTTATATGCATTCTGTCCCACATCTTAAACATAATGTAAGAGGAAACTTTCCTTATCTATAAAAGGAAGGCTTCCCCTCTAGATATGTGGATCAGATAAAAGCCCACCCCGTGAGATATAGGGATCTGGAAAACTGTACTCCACCCGGCGGGACGGATCCTCCCCCATCCCCCTTACTCCAGACCGCGCGGGATGGTTACTCTTGTACCCCGCGTGGGATGGAAACTATTGTAACTACTCCACCCCGCGGATAAACCCCACCGTGCAGGATTGGTAGCCCGCCCCTCCCCCATTTGTAATATTCCAGACCGCGCGGGATGGTTCCTCTTGTACCCCGCGCGGGATGGAAACTCTTGTAACACCAAAGACCAATTGGCCATGATAGTAGAATCTTAAGTGGACGTAGCCGTGCCCTCCGATGGCATGGTGAACCACTATAAATATTGTCCTTGTTCATATTTATGTTCCACCGTGCTTCTGCAGAGCCTACAGGATCTTGTAGAAACATCTTTATTGTTGAATAATTTCCTTTGTTGGAATTTTAACCGGAATTGAAAATTTCGGTGTTTATACTCATTTATTGACGTTTTTGAGAATAGTATGTATATGAGTGAACGCTAGCTAGCTATACGTGATTTTCCCCCATAATGAGGAAAAATGCCATTATGGGGTGACGTGAGCGTTAGACGCGAGCGTAGTAGCCTTGTACGATTTTCTACTTTTCGAGTTTATTCTATTTTTCAATTCATTCATAGAATTCATACAAGGAGTCAGCACGTATATATATACCCACTCGATCGTTTCCCCCACAATGAGGAAAAATGTCATTATGAGGTGACGTGAGCGTTAGACGCGAGCGTAATAGCCTGGTATGACTATCTACTTTCAAGCTTATTCACATTTATTCATAGATAGCATACAAGGAGTAGACGAGTGTAAATACATACTGATATATATATATATATATATATATATATATAATTTTAGCCTGAGAGACTGTATTTGTTTAAGATTTGGAGACTAGCTGGAACTAGTCGTGTCCTTGCCAGTTTTGAGCTGTCGCTTGTATAACGCTTTCCTTTATAATTTTCTTGGGGAATTATTTGTTTGTCGAGATTATTTTGTCCACTCACTCTGACGTAATTAAATATTTTCCCCTGGGCTTTTCCTTCGTTTTTAAATGCCCAGTCTGCAGAGTTCGGGTGGGGTCTAGAAGGAGGCGACGAGGCATAGTCACTCATCTTTTTACTACTGTTCGCCAGTAGGTTATATGTTTAACTCACTAGGATTTTTAGCAGCTTCCGTTGTCTTTCTTGTAGTAGCTTTGAATACTTTCGGAAAAATATTGTGTATTATTTTTCGGTTATTTGGATTGAGTTGAAGAATATATATTATTGGTTAAGAGAGTGTTCTTTAATTTTTCCGGGTTAGGGTTGTCCATTTTCAAGGGAGGCTTACCAAGTTCTTCGGTAAGTTTTCTTGGAGGTGGTCCCCGCAAGGCTTACCTCGGGTTTCAGGGTGAAATTCAGGGTGGGTCTTGACAACGATACTTATGGAGGAACCTCGGTCGGGAAAAGGAAGGACGAAGGGAGAGACGGCGGGTCCCCGATGCAAGTGATCCAAGAGGTTAGAGCTTGGAAGGGAGAACGAGAACCGGACTCATACCCAGCTGGAAAGAGGCATAAGGAAAGGAACTGGGGGAAGGCGGGGAAGCAGCATAACTCGTAAGGGAAGGCAAAAGGGCCCTACCAAGATACCGGGTATGCGAGAACGGTGTCGGCGGGCAAGGAGCATTTCTCAGCGCTCAACGCCACTTATGAGGCGATATGGAACGAGAATAAGTCTGTCATTCCGCCTCCCCCGGCTCGGAAGCTTCCCCCATCTCAGCTCACCAAGGAAGACACCGGAAAGTTTTGTGGATACCACAGTGAGGCGAGCCATAACATTAACAGCTGTATAGAATTGAAAAAAGCGGTAGAGCGCTAGGTAAAAGAAGGAAAGCTGCAATAGTATGTGCCCGGGCCAAGGAACGTAGGGGCCATTGAAGTATATGAGACAATCAAGACCATCCATGGTGGGTCCCGTATAGATAATAGAAGCAACAAGGCAAAAAAGCAATGTACGGGACAACGGGATGGCCGGAAAGTCTTCGCATTTGGAAGTATCAACAATCAGCGAGTAACCACCGGTTGGAAGTCCGTAACCTTCTTGGAAGAGGAAGAAGAGGTAATGAGGTAGCACGAGGATCCGTTCTTGATAACGTTGCAGCTCAATCACTATATAACGAAAAAAATCCTCATTGATACGGGAGCCTCAGTCAACGTATTATTCAGGAGTGCCTGGAAAGGACTGCATCGAGGAAGCAATAAGTTGATACAAGACCATGAGTTGTTGATTAGCTTCTCGGGGGATGTGGTTCAACCCCTCAGTTCAGACAGCTTTGGAGTAAGTTTGGAAGGACAGGAGAGGGTCGCCCGAGCAACAATCGAGTTCATCATTGTTGATTGTGAATGGTCATACAATGAGATATTGGGAAGGCCGGCCTTGTGGAAGTTAAAGTCATTTGTTGCTGGTCACATGCTGGTGATGAAGCTCCCGACCCCAACATGAATCATTACGATCCGGGGAGACCAGGGGCGGCAAGGAATTGCTGTGCGATCGACAAAGGGAGGAAAACGTCTGAGGTTCTGTTGGCCAGCCAGACCACGGTGTCCCCCTCAGACCCTTGCATAGATCTCAGAGATGATGCCGACTCGGATGAGGAGCGACTGGAATCAGTAGGCAAAACAGAAGTGGTATCAATCTCAAATGAGTTCCTGGATTGGAAGTTGACCATCGGGACATGACAGGCACCTGGGGTGCGAGCGGCCTTGATAGACTTCTTGAAGAGAAATAGTGGGGCATTTGCCTGCACGTACAAAGACATGCCCGGGATATCCAATGGCATAGTAATACACAAGCTAGGAATCCAAGAAGGATTCCCTCCAGTGCGGCAAAAGCGAATGACGTTTAAACTAGAGAAGTATGATGAAATGAGGGGGGAAGTGCAAAAGCTAATAGACATCAGGTTCATAAGGGAGGTCAGATACCCCAAGTGGCTGGCCAACGTGGTCATGGTTCCAAAGAAGTCAACAGGGCACTGGAGGATGTGCGTGGATTATTCAAATCTCAACAGGGCATGCCCAAAAGATAGCTTCCCAGTCCCACTTATAGATCAGCTGATGGACTCCATGTCCGGGTTCGACCTGATGAGCTTCATGGACTCCTACGCGGGCTATAACCAGATCCAGATGGATCCAAGGGATGAGGAACACATGGCCTTCACGACTGATAGGGGCCTGTATTACTACAAGGTAATGGCTTTCGGACTGAAAAATGCGGGAGCCACTTACCAGCAGCTGATGAATGTCATGTTCGCCGAATACCTCGGGAAAATAATGGAAGTATATGTCGATGACATGCTTGTCAAAAATCTAAAGGCTGAGGAGCATGTAGGGCATCTTAAGAAAGTCTTCGAAGTCACAATGAGGTTCGGAATGAGGTTGAACCCTAAAAAATGCATCTTTAGGGTCGTTAAAGGAAAGTTCCTAGGTCACATAATCAACTGGAGAGGAATAGAAGCCAACCCAGAAAAAATCAAGGCCATCTTAGATATGGAAAGACACGCACTCCGAAACCAAGTGCAGTCGTTGGCCGGGAAGGTTGTCGCACTGGCTAGGTTTGTGTCACGGCTCATAGATAAGTGTGCCCCCTTCTTTCGATTGTTATGAGACCAGAGATGTAAGGAGATAGTATGGGGATCCGAGCAGGAAGAGACTTTCAAGCAGATAAAGGCATACCTCACGACCGCGCCGGTTTTGTCAAAACCGATCCTGGGCGAGATGCTTTACTTGTACCTCGCGACATCGCAGTCTGCAGTCAGCTTGGTGCTCATAAGGAAAGAGTCCGACATTGAGCATGTAGTATTTTACGCTGGGAAAGGATTCACACAGGCCTAGAGCAGCTACTCGGACGTCGAGAAACTAGCTTTGGCCCTTATTGTAACTGCCAGAAGGCTTAGACATTTTATCCAGGCCCATTCAGTAACCCTGTATACCAACCACCCCCTGAGGCAGATCAGTGGGAGGCTGGTAAAATGGACCATTGAATTGAGAGAATTCGATATCCATTACCGGCCAAGAATAGCTATCAAGGGCCAAGGAGCGACTGATTTTATATCCGAGCTCACGCCCATGAAAGTAATGGGGGAGCCGGCCGAGCTCATACCCATGACAGTGATGCTAGAATCATCTGAGGTCGGCCTGGAGGAAATAGATCCCGAGCCATCCACACAGGAACAACTTGAGGAGCCATCGGCACCATTCTGGAAACTCTTTGTCGACGCCTTGGTGACGAGAAATAAAAGCTGGGCGAGAATAATATTGGAGACCCCAGATGGGTTCAAGCATGAGTAGACACTGGAATTTCAATTCAAGGCATCTAACAACGCGGCAGAGTCTGAAGCCTTTATTGGTGGATTGCAACTCGCCCGAGACATTGGCGTGGATAGAGTGGAGGTGTTCAGTGATTCACAATTGGTTATGAATCAAGTCAATGGGAGCTTTGAAGGAAAGGAGCCTCAGTTGAGGTCCTACCAAGCGCTTTCAAAAGCATTCATACAACAGTTTAAGTCGGCCTCTCTCTCTCTCACATCCCCCGAAAGGAAAATAGTAATGATGATGCCCTTGCCCGACTAGCCATCGGAGGGCCAGGTAAAGGGAGAAAGAAGGCAAGGATTGAGGTTCTTGGAAACCTGAGTATCAGCAAGACAATCTCGGAGATATTCATGGTCGAGGCGGGACTCGGAGAGCCTACATGGATGGACCCCATAATCGAATTCATGAAAGAAGGGGTACGCCCGGAGGACAGGCGTGAAGCACGAAAACTCCAATCGAGATGTGCAAGGTACATGCTCGTGAACGGGAAGCTGTACCGCAGATGTTACAGTTTCCCAAACCTCAAGTGCGTGACATAGGAGGAAGGAGAAGTGATCATGGGAGAAATCCATGAAGGGATATGCGGGAATCATTCTGAATCCCGGTCATTAACGCACAAGGCACTGCGCACAGGGTTCTTCTGGCCCAACATGGGCACCATGGAAGACAAGATGACGGCGAGATGCCGAAAATGCCATTTACATGCCAACGGGATACATTCCCTTTCTATCACTCTATCAATATTGTTGTCACCTTGGCCTTTTGCACAGTGGGGCCTTGATCTCATCGAGATACTGCCAACGACACCCGGACAGCTCAAATACGGATAGTGGCAATTGACTACTACATAAAGTGGGTAGAGGCAGAGGCCTTGGGAAAAATAACCACTGAGTGTGTGAAGAATTTCCTGCTGAAAAATATATATTGCTGATTCGGGGTCTCGGAAACAATTTTCACGGACAACGGAACACAATTCAACAATAACCATCTTATTGAGTTCACGAAGGACATGGGCACTAAGATGGTTTTTGCGTCGGTGGCGCACCCTCAGACCAACGGTCAGGTGGAGGCAGTTAACAAAATCATTAAAAAACTATTGAAGAAGAAGTTGGACGACGCAAAGGGTTTGTGGGCACAGAAGCTGCCAGAGGTATTGTGGGCAATGAGGACCATGGCAACTGAAGCAACGGGAGAAACACCTTTTAGCATGGCTTTTGGCACGGAGGCTGTTTTGCCAATCAAGACATTGATACAATCGGGAAGGGTGTAGAAATTTGATGCCGCCACCAACGAGGAAGGCCTTCGGTTAAATATCGATCTCATTGAAGAAAGAAGGGAGAGAGCAGACTTGCACAACGAAGTCTATAAGCAGCGAGTGGCACGCCATTACAATAGTAAGGTCAGGACTAGGACGTTGGGACTGGGGGACTGAGTAATGAAGAAAATCATGACAAAGATGGCGGCCCTGGACCCAACCTGGGAGGGACCGTACAATATCATTGAAGTGGTCGGCCCATCAACTTTCTTTCTACTGGACCAGAAGGGGGTAGTCACCGGGCGCCCCTGGAACACGGAGCACCTAAAACTCTACCCGGTATAAGGGACCGAGGTCCATTCCATCTTTTGTAAAATGTACATTTGTAAGTATTGCTGCCCCCCGGGAGAAGAAAAACACCAAGTCCCGGAGGATGCCTCCATTCATTTTGAATGACTAAATACAAGAATGGAAAGTTCAATTCAAACTCTAATGATATGTAATCCACCGGGAGGCATAAGTCAATACAATCCCGAGTAACATCAATCGGGATAAGTAATCCACTGGGAGGCTTAAGTCAATACAATCATGAGTAACATCAAACGGGATAGGTAATCCACTGAGAGGCATAAATCAATACAATCTCAAGTAATATTGAAGTCCCCCGTAACACCAAGCGGGACAGGCATAATACAAATTGTATATAACATCGAGACGCAAGCAATAAGGTTAGCCAAGGCATAATATATTAAAACTCGGGCTGCTGGGCGTATACCACCAATGGGTATTTACAAAACCACCGGGATGTGTAATCACCGGGATACGTCACGAGGCCATTGTCTTATAAAAGCAAGAGCCAAACAAAGATAAATTACAGCCTATGACTGGCCGGGTTCTTCTTCCTCATTCCCGGACGATTCAGCCAACACATCGTCCCCATCAGTGCCTTCTTCAGCATCCTTCTCGGATGACTCACTTGTCTCAGGTGCTTTCTCGGTCACGGCCTTGGACTTAGCCTCCCTCTCTTTGGCCTCTTGAGCAATAAGCAAATCGGCCGTCATCTTGGCCTTGTTCAGGTACCCAAGTCGGCTCCAGATGCCGAATTTCTCAGTTATGCCACTCTCCCGGGCAGACTTGAGCATTGCCTTCAGCTCATCCGGGCAACGGCAAGCTCGTCTTGAGCGGGGATCTGGCCTTGCATATCAGCGACCTGGTCCTCCCTCTCCTTCAGCTTAGACCACAGCTTCGCGTTCTCCCGCTGAAGCGCATCTATATCGCACTCCAAAGTGATATCCCTTTCAGCTTTTCCCTCCAGCTCTTTGGTGTGGAGGCGAAGTTTGGCAAACTTGTCGGCAAACGAGAGTTTCTCCTTCCTCTCAGCCTCCAAGTCCTTCTCTATTTTCTTCCTCTCTGCCCCGAGGTAGCTGATATGGTCATTCAGACTGGCCAAACGCTCTTTCATCTCATTGGAATCCTCGCTAGCATCAATGGCGTAGACAACAAAGAGAGCCTGCAAGCAAAATAAAGTTAGTTCCACATCCCTAACAGTGGTAGTAAATTGGCATTACTCAGGAAAATTTTACCTTCATCATTGCCTCCCGGGCGTACTGCCGGTTCTCTTGAGGAGTGCTGGACCCGATCTTGATCCGGTCCAACTCGATACCCTTCAAATCGCCCACCATGCCACAGATGAATATTTCGTCCGCGCACCTATATTTGTCCAGGATCTGCCGGTTGGGGGTCTTCTGAATTTGAGGAAGTATCGGAGCGAGAGCGCTCATTGAAACTGGGTTCTCGACCAAGGAACTGGTAACTTTCTGTTTCTTTAGAGGTGGCGAGGCGCCAGAGTTTCTCAATCTCGTCAAAGCATGCCTTCATCCCGCTGAGACTTCGATTTTTTGGATGACGATTTCTTCCTCTTCTCGCCCAAGTGGACGTTGACCATGTCACCGGTCTTCGCAGGCCCCTCTTTGTCAGATGGCGGTTTCCCATACCCTTCGTCAGGAATCTCCAAGAGTACAGGTTCATTCGAGACATGGGTAGTTTTATATGCGAGGTTCACCTCAGTTCGGGAGGCCACTTTCCCGACCTCCAAGAGTTGGCTCAGCAAATCCATATCGGACTCTACATCGCACGGGTGTGACTCGCGGTGTTTTCGCCTGGGTACTTTAGCTGAAAATAAAACCCACAGTCAAGGTCACGGGTAGAAAAAAAAAATAGGCCACTGAAAAGAGAGAACAGAAAACAAGCGACGTTAATTTGGAACCCCACCAGGCATACGGCCGAGTTCATAGTGAACCAGGATTGTCCACCGGGTCAGGCTGTATGAGCTTCGATCCTCATCTGAGGGCCAGGCTGCATATATCCACGCAATACATCCCTTCTCGATCTCTGATAGCGAGAAGGACTGATCCCAGATATATCTAAATCGGTTGGGCACAACATATTTGCCATCGGCCGCCGGCAAGCACGACCTTTGAACGCCAATTGTTATTTATGAACGTCAGGAGATCAGTGACTGGAGGCAAGTATTCCTGGGCAGCAAACGAAACACACCCTCGACAGTTTTGCTTCTTCGAGTACAAGGGGCGGTACAAGGCGTGAAACTCGTTGATGGTCGGCCAACCCATCTCGGACAAGTAGTACAAGCAGTAAAGAGAGAGCAACTAGCGCCATTAGTTTGGGGGAATCTGCCCTGGAGCAAGCTGAAGCATGCTCAGCTGGTACTGGACGCACTAAGGAAGCGGGAGGGAGAAACCGTTCATAAACATGTGCTCGTGCACCGCAACGAAACCGTCTCTTGGACAGCATGCCAGCTCGCCCTCGTATAGGCCACGCAGGGTAACCGTGGACGATATTCCCCAGTTTTCGTGAAACTGTTCTATCTCGGCCGAGGACATGCTACTCTCGAGCTCGTCTCACACTGTGCCATCCTCCAACATATGTCGCCTTACCGAGCTTGCAACTTTGGCAATTGGGACGCCATGGAACACCCCTGAGGTCCAGTCGACATCTAGGGTGGGTACGCCCTTGGATAGCTCAGTAGGCCTCATCGAAGGTGATTCACGCGGGTGGGATGGTTGACTAATGTACTCCTCCATCCTCTCGTTGTTGTCCACTATCAGTCGAGAGGATGTGCTCGCTCCGCTTAAATCGGTCATACTTCGGGAATCCATCTACTCTAGAATAACAAACCCTAAGATATATCAGTATGCGCCACCGGAAGTATGCACACCAATTCAAAGTTTAACACAGCTTCAACTCAGAAATCCCTAGAATGCTAACATTCCTAGTTTTACCCAAAACCACACAAGCAACACAAACACAGAGCAAAATGGAGAGGCAAAAGCAGAAACAAGCATGAAGTGCAGCAAAATGAAGAAAACCTTACTAGATTCTCGACGTAGTAGCAATGCCGGAAACTCAGACGTCCGGTAACACCTCGCAATCGTAGGGATCAACAGCAACGAAACACAGAGAAGCAGAAAAAAAAAAGAGGGGAAACACCAGAGCGACAAGAGAAGAGTGAGCGAGAGAATAAAAATGAAAAGCAAAAGGGGGGCAGAGTTATACTCGGTCAGTAAACAGTCGCCTCGATCCACGAGCCAACGCATTAAAAAAATCAGTAACCGAAAATGAGGCACCCTTAATCATCCGATCAAACCGCAGGATGCTGCCACGTGGCACAACTACCGTAGAGTCTTAAGGAAGGAAAGAATGAAACGACGTGCATTAATTGCTTGGCAGTTATCCAGGGATGTTGCAACATCCGGCGAACATGCATTTAATGCACCTGCCACAACACTGCGCAAACTTCAAAGTACAAGACCCATCTCGGGTGAGAGTCATCGAGATCACAAGTACAAGACCCATCTCGGATGAAACTCACTGAAATCACAAATACAAGACCCATCTCAGGTGAGAGTCACCGAGATCACAAGTACAAGACCCATCTCAGGTGTGAGACACCGAGATAACAAGTGTAAGACCCATCTGAGGCGAGAGTCACCGAGATCGTACGTTGGCTGAGTTCCACCAATGTATTCATTCTATTGAGAGATTCGCATTCCACCAAGATAGGCACTCTACCGCGCTCAACAACTGCATAAGAAATATAAGTCCCGGATAAGCCTCCCCGAGAGGCCGGGGCCGGGCAATTTATATCATCCCTTTAAAAATGGAGCAAGTGGCTTGATAAACCACAGACGACATTAACACTCCGTCACTCGATTAGTAACACCGGATATGGAAGGACTCGCTACCCTAGTCCATGAAAGAATGTAACACCCGTTCCACCCACGTCATGAGTCTGGACTTGGGGGGACTATTTCGGGACCCATTCGAAGTAGTATACTGGTCTACAGGCTTATTTTAGCAAGTCCCCACTCAAGATGTGTCTTGAACAGGAACTTGGGGGGACTTGTAGTCGGTTGTGCATGAAACAATCTCTCAAGCCTGTAAACCAGTAAGCATCCCATCATGGTTAAGACAACCGAGGCCGCGTTAGGGTTCTCGTTCGAGAAGAGAATGGGCCGGGCCCGACCTCGGTGGCAGCCTTGGGCCGGGAACAACCTCGGAAGGTATAAGGAAACTGGGAGTTTGAACTAACAGCAAAGGGGAGTTTTCCCACATCGGTTTTCAAATGAAGAAAGACCCACTCTTAGGCCATAAATATGGCCAGCCACCAGCTTGTCAGGTATGATGAACTATCCTCATTAATTACATTCGGCAAAAATACTGAATTAAGCTTCGGAGGAGAAAAGACCGGAAGCCCCGGGTCACCCTTGTTATTACAGGTCAGCGGGAGGACAACCAACTACCTATCAGATACGCCATCAGCTTCTACAAACCTCATCCAGGATTGTACAGAAACAGTATGTAAATGTCCATGTTTAGTCGCTCACTTATATATATTCGATTTGTTTTTTCTTTTCATCGGTGTCAGAGCTTTTTCTAACTAGAGTTTACACTTTACAAACTGTAGTCGGTAGTTGGAAACTACATTCCCCGCCCATAAACCAGTCAGGAAACTTGTAGATATGATGTATATCCTACCTCGTCATGATGAAAGATCATAGGTACCACATCGGGAATATGCTTCTCCAAGCTCCACAAGAAGGCACAATGATGAGATATATGTGCAGTTAGTCCCACATCGGAAACATAATATGTGAGGGAACCTTCCTTAGCTATAAAAAGAAGGCTTCCCATATGTAGAAAGGCCTCTCTCTCTCTCCCCCGATCCCTACTCACTCCATCTTGGAGAGCTCTTGTAACACCAAAGACCTATTGGCCATGATAGTTGATTCGTAAGTGGACGTAGCTATGTCTTCCGATGACATGGTGAACCACTATATGTCCTGAAGTCTCTTGCCCATGTTGTTTCTTGTTCATGTTCATGTTCCACTGTGATTCTACCTAGTCTCCGAGATTATGTAGAAATATTTGGTGTCGTCTATGGGAAACGTTACAAAAAGTCACGTTACCGAAAAATAATACATAATATTTTTCTGAAAGTATTAAGAGCTACTAAAAGAAAGACAACAGAAGCTGCTAAAAATCCTAGTGGGTTAAACAGATAACCCACTGGCGAACAGTAGTGAAAAGATGAGTGACTATGCCTCGTCGCCTCCTTCTAGACCCCACCCGAACTCTGCAAACTGGACATTTAAAAACGAAGTAAAATCCCAAGGGAAAATATTTAATTACGTCAGAGTGAGTGGACAAAATAATCTCGACAAACAAATACTTCCCCAAGAAAATTATAAAGGAAAGCGTTATACAAAGCGACAGCTCAAAACTAGCAAGGACACGACTAGTTCCGGCTAGTCTCCAAATCTTAAACAAATACAGGCTCTCAGGCTAAAATTATATATATATATATATATCAGTATGTATTTACACTCGTCTACTCCTTGTATGCTATCTATGAATAAATGTGAATAAGCTTGAAAGTAGATAGTCATACCAGGCTACTACACTCGTGTCTAACGCTCACGTCACCCATAATAACATTTTTCCTCATTATGGGGGAAACGACCGAGTGGGTATATATATATGTGCTGACTCCTTGTACGAATTCTATGAATGAATTGAAAAATAGAATAAACTCGAAAAGTAGAAAATCGTACAAGGCTACTACGCTCGCATCTAACGCTCACGTCACCCCATAATGACATTTTTCCTCATTACGGGGGAAAATCACGTATAGCTAGCTAGCGTTCACTCATATACATACTATTCTCAAAAATGTCAATAAATGAGTATAAACACCGAAATTCTCAATTCCGGTTAAAATTACAACAAAGGAAATTATTCAACAATAAAGCAATTCAAGCACATTATTTAAAATAAAGGTCCACTCACAACTTAGGCCTAAGCCTGACATCGGTCGGATGTCTCCTCTGCTCGGGCCTCCTCGCGTCCTGTTCCAAAACATAAATAAATCCTTAAATAAAACACCAACGCTTCAAGATAATAGGCATAAATAAATATGAGCTTCTCGCGCTCAACTATGCCTATCGCCCTAAATCTTAACTTCACTGCCAACCACAATTCTCCATAAATACCGACATCCTCAAAAATCAACTTTCACCGTCCTAATCATAAAATAATCCAATGGCCGGATTTTAACTTATTAATCCGCCAAAAATACCAAACTTTAACAATTCCAAAACCTATCCAAAACTCCTCCAAAAATTCTAAAACTCATTCCATTAAACTCCGGCGACCTCCGATGCTCACAAAAATTTGGCAGCATCTTCCTCTCAACCTCCTCTACAACATCCCTAACTACCACAAATTCCAATTCTAAGCCTAACCAAGTCAATCGAACGAAAACACACAATAAAGCCCTAGAATTTCAAATTCTGATCTCTCCTTACCTAGCTCAAGATGGAAGGAGCCCCTTGGAGGGATTGGAGCACGGGAGGAGGACTTCTTTTTGAGCCAAGGGGCTCCAACTATGGTGGTCGGAGGAGAGAGTTCCGGCGAAAAAACACTTCCGGCAGTCGGGGCTTTCGGGCGGCTTCTCTCCCTCATGGCGGCGCTAGGGAGGCTGCCACCGGTCTAGAACGGCAGCTGGGTCAGAGACCGATCGTTTGGGACCGGTGCGGTGGGTTGGGGCGGCAGGACTGCGGCGGACGGGCGGCCGAAAAAATCTGACAGGGAGAGGGAGTCGAGAGCGGGAGCAGGTGAGATAGAGAGAAAGAGAAAAAAAGAAAAAGAAAAAAAAACGGGCTTGGCCCAAACTGGTTCCAACCCACCATTAAAACCCACTCCAATATTAACACCCCAAAAATAATACCCCAATAAAAATTACCTTTTACTAGTTAAAATTTACCATTTTTACCGTCGTCATATTTTTCTCCTACGAATAATTCTTTCGAATATATTCGTCCCTCAACACACCTCTAGGGACCTTAGAATTATAAACTCAGTGACGAAGACGGTAAAATTCTTATTAACACCATGCTAGTAAATAAAGTAAAAATTAAGGGTCGGGGCGTGACAATCGTGGTCTGCTTGTGCAAGCCGGATCACCATGCACCATAAGTTTGTCGTAGCCTTGTGGATTTTCGATCTTTATTGCATATAAAAACTTCCCGGGCAGCAATCCCTGAATGAACGCCTCCTCCGCAACCTTCTTGTCAAAGCTCCTGACTCTGGCTGTTGCTCCTTGCCATCGGTTCACGAAAGCTTTCAAACCTTCTCCCCTATCTTGCTTTACTTTGAACAGCTGGGCGGTGTTCTGCTTGTCCGTCCGTAAAATGAATCTATTGACGAACCTGTCTGCCAACTCCCGGAAGCAATCGACCGAGTTTGATGGGAGCTCGTAGAACCAGCTTAGCGCTTCCCCTGCTAACGTTTCCTGGAACATATTGCAGCATACCGCATCCGGGTATCCTATAGCGTTCGTGTGAGACTTGAAACTATCGAGGAAGAGATGGGGGTCACGATCCCCATTGTAACTAAGTTTCAGTGGCTTGGTCATGTTTCGCCGGACGGACCGGGTGATCGCTCTTGTGGATAGTCCCCCTCTTTCCTCGAAACTCTCACGGGTTGGGTTACGTATTCCCCTTCCCTCGGCGTACGAGATTTGGTCTGCTAAATCGGCCACGCTATCCCGAATTGCTCTTAAGGTTTCTTTCATCTCTCCTTGTCTTCCATTCGGGACTTCCGGGATTGGCTCGGGCAAGGGCAGTGGTCCCTCGTTCCGCATCCCTTCTGGGAACAAGTTCGTCCCTATATGCACGGTCCTACGGTTCGTTCCCACCGGAACGCCCGTCTGCTGAGATGTGGCCGCGCGATCCAACTCCCCCACCCTATCCAACGCCTCCTGGTGCTCAACCCCTCGGGCTAGCGCTCTTATAAGCGTGGCATTATCCCGTTCCAACCTGCGCTCTCTCCTAGAGGCCTCTCCTCGATCCTTAGCACTTTGCTGCTCTGGCCAGGTGATTTAAGCCCTCATATCTTCCAACATTTCCGCTACCTCCTGGGGATTGAGATTCCGCGGCACATACTCTGGTGAGTTATCCCGCAGGGTTCTCCCCCTAATTCTTGAACTTCCCCCTCGTGACTCCGGGGCCCGTCTGTATGTCACCTCCCTTCGTCCTTCATGTCCTGCCTCCTAGTCTTGGTGCTCGGTTAACTCAGCCATCGAGTCACGCTGGCATTTTTGTAAAGCTTCCCACAGACGGTGCCAAATGTTTCTGTACAATTATGGATGAGGTTTGCAGAAGTTGATGGCGTATCTGATAGGTAGTTGGTTGTCCTCCCACTGACCTGCAATAACAAGGGTGACCGGGGGCTTCCGGTCTTTCCTCCTCCGAAGCTTAAGTCAGTATTTTTGCCAAATGTAATTAATGATGATAGTTCATCATTCCTGACAAGCTGGTGGCTGGCCATATTTATGGCCCAAGAGTGGGTCTTTTTTCATTTGAAAACCGATGTGGGACAACTCCCCTTTGTTGTTAGTTCAAACTCCCAATTTCCTTATACCTTCCGAGGCCGTTCTCGGCCCAAGGCTGCCACCGAGGTCGGGCCTGGCCCATCCTCTTCTCGGACGAGAACCCTAGGGCGGCCTCGGTTGTCTTAATTATGATGGGATGCTTACTGGTTTACGGGGTTGAGAGGTTGTTTCATGCACAACATACTACACATACAAAATCGATATGAGAAATAATGAGTAATTAGATAGATGAAGCATCAACAAAGAACGAAATATATATATATATATAAACAATTTACCTCATCTTCAGTTGAATGTCGTGTCTTCTTAAGACTTCATAGAAAGATCAAATATGATAAATTTTGGGTTAAGGTTTATAAAATACGTGTTTATCTAAAAAAATTAAAAATTTGTAATTTGTAACAACTTATTATCCCTTTCTGTAATTTTACATTATAGTATATTAGTCATTCAATAAATCAACAACATGTGGGTGAAGAAAATGATTTGTGGGGTGGCAATAGATGCACCCTTAAGAAAATTAACGGTGATTCTGTGCATATTTAATTATGGGTGCGTCTATTGCCACCCCACAAACCACTTTTCTCACCCCACACGTTGATTTATTGAATAATTAATATACTCTAATGTAAAATTACAGCACGAGACAATAAGTTGTTACAAATTACAAATTCTATTTTTTTTAGATAAACACGTACTTCATAAACTTTAACTCAGAATTTATCATATTCGATCTTTCTATAAAGATTGAAGAAGACACTAGCATTCAACTGAAGATGAGGTGAACTGTTTATATATATTTTTTTCTTTGTTGATGCTTCGTCTATCTCATTACTCATTATTTCTCATATCGATTTTGTATGTAAATTTACATGTCTAGTTGCTCACTTGTATATATTCGATTTGTTTTTTTTTCATCGGCTTCAGAGCTTTTTCCAAGTAGAGTTTACACTTTACAGACATTGTGCATGTTAATATCGACAGATACCAATCAGTTGTTAAAGTTTAAGAGTTTTTTCTTGTTCTTTAATTGAGATTTATACTTTGATGTGATTTGTATTGTTCAGTTTGTGATTTCACTTACCCACATGATATTAATCTTAGGATTTTCTTTAATTTCATTTTTTTTTGGAGTTCGATATTCAATAACTATTGGAAGATGCTGATATTGTGTGTATTGCAAATCGGTGAATAAAGTAAATTTAAAATTAAAAGATATATATGTGGGGT
Organism: Fragaria x ananassa; assembly: GCA_034370585.1. NCBI lineage: Eukaryota > Viridiplantae > Streptophyta > Magnoliopsida > Rosales > Rosaceae > Fragaria > Fragaria x ananassa. Next base: position 7,138,811 of record CP139750.1, on the reverse strand, counting down.
GAGAAGAGATCGAATGTAATGTGAACAAAACAAATCTGAAATTGAAAAAAATATATGTATGGTGAAAAAAAATTAGGGTGAATAAAGAAAAAATGGAAAAATAGTATTTTAGGTATTGTAAATGAGTGACAAAGTAGAATTACAATTAAAAATATATAAGTGCGGTATAAAGAGAACGTGGGGTGAACACAATAGTTTGTGGGATGACAATAGACGGACCCTTAATTATTTATTGTTTTTTTTCCTAGTAGTAAATGAAATTTTGATCTTGTTGGGGTAGTTCAGGCGGGCGGTTTGCATGGAGAGGCGAGAGAGGTGGGGCCCACACATAACTGTTACTGTAACTACCCTGATGTTTGAAAATGCAGCTCCCCTACCTATATTCACTCCAAGAGAGAATAATCACCATTTGCGTGAGTGAATTCTCCCAAATCCCAACAATATCCCCAATATACTAGTCTTACCGCTGCCTCACACAAATTTTGGTGCACCCATCCATCCATTGAACCCAAGACTTCTAATTAGGTTACACAATTCCTGGTGTGATTTCAATAACAGAAAACAAACTTGTAATAAAAAGAACAAAACAACATCAAAGAGGAGATCTCTTAGTGGTCCAAGATCACCAAATACACCATGTGTTTATGGTCCCAATTAATATAGTGGCGACATATACATAAAGTGAAAAGCCAAAAGAAAAATAACGATAAACTATTATTAAATAAGGTTATTAAAAGCAATTAAGCGGTTATGAATTTAAGACACTTAATTATCTGAGCGGGTATGAAATTATAGCTTCATAACGAGTATGTTCGAGTTTGTTTTCTGTTGTTTTCTCACTTAGGATTTCTCGAGTTCTCGATAGTTTGAGACCGAATAATTTTTTCTAATAAGGACTATGGTTGATTTTATTTGAAGGCACTTGCCTACTTAGTTACTCATATTCATACTTTTACCTACTTTCAAGTCCTCAAATTAATAAATTGTATCCATACACGAAATATAACGATTATGATTACTAACATTGCTCCTCATAAGCTTTCAATAATGATAGGAATCTTTAGATTTATGTCGCCCAATCCACAAAGGGTTTTCTTGCTACTATGTTAGGGAAAACTAGTGAGAAATTTTATTCTGCTCATCCAAAATACCAAGGATTCAATTTTTTCTCTGCAGAGCAAATGAGACTTGAGTACATAAAAAATGGAGTAATGAAAAAGAAGGGATGAAAGTTCAAAATTCATGTCAGAATCAAGAATTTCAGAATGAAGAGATTGTGAGTGGGGACCCCAGTGATGGGAATCTCTGTAACAAACTCTCAGCTATGCCTCTGTTCTCAGAAAAATTTCAGTGCGCACAAACAAAAGAACCAACTAACCAACCATCTCTCTCTCTCTCTCTCTTGTTTATTTTGTGAGCAACCAAGCATACCTCCCTCCTATAGCCTCTTCTGAAGTTCTGATTCTTGGGTTCTAGGCAATTTCATCAAAAGGTTAACTTCTTTTCCACAATAGCCTAAGCCTTGTGATCCTTTTGGACCCCAACTCTCTCCCTCCTTTTGTTTTCATTCCCTTTATGCTCAATCCCTTTTGGTTTCTGTGACTGAGAGACCTCAATTACCAACAAGCTAGCTCAGAAGAAAGGGTACACAGGACCCCATCAACTCCATAAAGCCAAAATGTACGTCGACAGTAGTACAGCAGCTGCAGGTGCCTGCAACTTTGATCCCAATACTGACACTAACCCCATGTCAGAGTCAGCCCCAGAAGTTGTCCTCCACCACCAGAACAACCCCACCACCTTTGCTTCCACTCATGACGAAAACTTGAGGAGCCTCTCCATGGAAGAAGAGCTCTCTAACTACCACCACAACCACAACGCCGCCATGGAAATTGAACAGCAGCTTCAGAGTGAGATGGGTTTTGGCACAATGGACCAAAACACTAACAACACCAACCCTCATTTGATCAATCCCTTTGACACCCACCAAGCCACAAACTGGGACAACAACAATGAAATGCAACAGCAACAACAATTGCCACCAGTAGCCCCAACACCTGACCTACTCAGCCTTTTCCACTTGCCCAACTCTTCTGTGCTCCCACACTCCTCCATTACCTTCACCAACCCCAAGACCCCGGGAGGCTGTATCCCGGGGTCTTTCGGGTACGAGACTCTGCCCGAGACCCCATCTGGGGCTGTGGCCTCTAATTCGGTCATGTATGACCCAATGTTCCACCTGAACCAGCTTTCTCCACAGCCTCAGCCGCCGCTGTTCAGGGAGCTGCTGCAGTCACTGCCGTACAACTTGGGTGGGTCGAGAAATGGGTCGAGTTTGTTTAGCAATGTTGGGGATGAGGTAGACGATGGGAGCAGGCAGTTGTTTGAGAATGGGGTGTTGGAGTTTTCAAAGAAGATGAAGCCATTTGGAAGAGGAAGAGGTGGGAATAAAGGGACCAAACACTTTGCTACTGAGCGCCAAAGGAGAGTCCAGCTCAATGACAAGTTTTCTGCTTTGAGGGAATTGGTTCCAAACCCAACCAAGGTATTGATCTCAATTTCAGAACCTGATTGGTTTCATGTAAAAATGGTTGTTTTGTTCAATCTTTGTCTGGGGGCAATTGGTGCAAGTAATCCTTTTAATTGATATCTCAGCCACTTTCATTGCTTGTTTTGCAATTTTAATTGGCTTCCTTTTTGGATAATTTTCTATCAAATGCAATTTGGAGACCCTGTTTTGTAGTTTCTTTCATGATTCTCTCTCTTTAGGTTGATTTTCACGATTATGGGGAGTGCAATTGGAGTAAAGACTAAAGAAGTGGGACTAATTCTTGAAAGATTTCTTATAACTTCCACAGCTTGCATGGATTTTCATCTTTTATTGGGTTATCTATATGGATTATGAACTATTTCATGACTGTTTCAATGTTTTTGGCATGATAATGATGATTCTGCTTGTTTGTGAGCTTGGGGATCAATTAGAGGATCAACAGTTTCATAACTGTTTCTTTGTTTTGAGATAATGCTGACAATTTTGGTAAATGTTTGGAAAACTTGGGACACAATTAATTGGGGCAAGAATGATCGAGCATCTGTAGTGGGAGATGCCATTGATTACATACAGGAGCTCAAAAGGACTGTGAGTGAGCTGAAGCTGCTGGTGGAGAAGAAAAGGTGTGGGAGAGAGAGGAGCAAGAGGCACAAGACTGAGCAGGACATAGGTGCCGGAGACGACGATGAGAGCTGTAACATGAAGCTTCTTGGTGACCCTGATCATGACCACTCCTACAACAATGGGTCTCTGAGGAGCTCATGGCTTCAAAGGAAGTCCAAAGACACTGAGGTAGACGTCCGAATCATCGATGATGAAGTCACCATCAAACTGGTCCAGAGGAAGAAGATCAATCTGTTGCTATCTGTGTCCAAGCTTCTCGATGAGTTGCAGCTTGAACTTCATCATGCTGCTGGGGGACACATTGGGAATTCATACAGCTTCTTGTTCAACACCAAGGTTGGTGCTAACTTTATGTCTTTATCTCATGGATTTGTTTCAGTTGGGGCATTTGTTCATGTTGTTGGTATTTTGTGTTGTGCAGATGTATGAAGGGTCTTCTTTGTATGCAAGTGCTATTGCCAACAAGCTCATTGATACTGTGGATAGACAATATGCAGCAGCAATTCCACCTACCAATAATTAGTTGAAGGAGGCATGAGAGCTGAGATGTTGCATGGAATTACTACCTAGTCTTTATAATATGATTCTCTTATATTATGTTGATCTAATTACATTATATCATACATGATGCTGATTAATAGAGATTAAAGAAGTAGACAATAATCTTGGTGTGACAGAAAGCATGAGACATAATGTTATATAGGTGACTTACTTATGGGATTTGAGGATTTATAAAATATATGCATGTTTTTGCTAGTATTTTGATTACTGTTGTTAGATTCAGGTACTTTGCAGCAAGTACTTGGCTAAAAGAATCACTCTTTCTTACTATAATCATTTGGTTTGTCACTGATTATTTACTTGCAAAGGTTCAACAAACCCCCATTTTGAAATACACCCGAATGATTCTAAAACATCTATGATAATTCTCCATATTCCTGGTCGGATTTAGATAGCCTTTTGTTGTTGGATTAAATCGACGATGTGGAAATTGGTCCACTGCTCCATTGCCATGTAATGATGTTGAAGCTTTAACATACTGGGAATCAAAGTAGTGATCAAGTCTCTTTTGCTTAAAATAAAAAAGAAAAAGAAATTACAAGGCAGAGTCTTCAGAACAAATCGATGCCAATTGGTCATAGTCGAACGCAGAGGAAGCCAAAGAAGGCCAGATTAAGCAGTGATTAGTTTCTGTGGTAACGAAAATAAAATTGTGTATCAAAGTTGAACAGGAAAATAAGCTACTGTGCAAAGATGTGGAGCAATGGAAGAATCGGTCTTTCATGCTACTTGGAATTGCAAGTGTTGTAAGCAAGTTTAGGGGTGCATATATGTTTGCGGTACCAATAACGTTACTTTCCAACCAAAGAGTGCAACTCATGGCCTTGCAAAATCCATTTTGCATGAAAATGTTAAAGACTTCCAGACTAATGACAACACAAAAATGAGATGGATTCGGCTAACAAGGCAAACAACCGAAACAAACGAGAAAGAAGAATGGAAAAAATGGACATCGAATTTAGAGTTTAGGGGGAAAAGAGAATGGCCTGTCTCAATTAGAAGAAAAATTTTGGTCAATGAGTGGAGAGGTGTTTGTTAGAAACCTTGTTAGAAATAAGCAGATATTTGGTTGTTGTAGTAGTAGAGAATTGTCTTATGTAGTAGTATTATTAGTTTCCAAAGCCTTATTATGGCACCAAAATACGTTTCTTTGACAGTGTCGGATAGCTAAAAATATCGTCGAAACCCAAGTTTGTAGGCATCGAACTATACACTTTGAAGGAGGCACGCTAGTTTTGTGGTTCTATAATTGCCATCTTCCCTTGTTATCTGTCTTAACAAATAGAAGGGCGTACGTTTATCTCATCTCACTGCATAAACTTAACAAGCTAGAACTATACTTAGAGAGTTTGGACTAAACACTTGGGGTTCGTTAGAGATCACTCTTCTGTGGCCATATTAGAATGACCCTATCCAAGTACTAGGACTTGTTTCAATTGATCCGACATATTGATTCAATCTAATAAGCCAACTTCTTTGACAAAGTTTATCATCATGCAGCATGGATTATGACTCGTCCAAGTCTGGGGGAAGGAAAATAATATTAGATTACTTTGTATGTATATGTAACAATCAAAGATCAATGAAAAGAACAAAGGAATGTCCCCTTTGCATTTGATTACAACTATGCCCAATATGAGTTTGTCAATCATGCACTGTGAAAAGAACAGCAGCTAAGCGTTTCACCGCATTCCAACTCTTGCAACAGTTGCCAAATTAAAAGGAAATTCAGAGCCTATTGGGAAGGGCTGCATTAATTTCCACAAGAAACATTTTAAACACAGCAGGATTTTGGACCAAGATTTGTATGACATATGAGCTACCAGCACCGGGAACAGAACTAATTTCACAGGATATTATACAACTTATGTGCGCGTGTCTAATATCAGGTTAAGAAAGACAAATTGCTTTATGTAACCAAATATTGGGACTTGTAACGCCTGCTACATTCCTTCAAACAGAACATGCTCAACCTTTCAAGTTTCAACCCACATCCTCATATTCCTTCTAAAATCCAGAACTAAGCCTAGGACAATGAAGAATGAGGGAACCAAGATAAACTAATCCTACAAGTTTCAATATGCTTGATTTGTATGATTCACAAGTGAGCAGATAGCAATAGCAGTAGTCTTGCTTCTTCTGTAGAACCAAAGAATTACCAAACTTCACCAAGTTTATATATGAATATATGATGTGGGCATTTATAAAGCAGATCCTTGGCCTCAGAGTATCTACCTACTTTAAAGATGATTTAAAGAAATGGAAATCAGCTGCAGAGGATGGATATTCCTTCACAGAAAATGCCTTGAAAAATCCTTCACAGACAAGGCTCCCGATAAGGCAGGTAGCTATGCTTCTTCATTAAGCGAAGAAGCTCCATTGATTCCTCCAGTTTTCAAGCTCCGGATATGGTTTCTGAATGTGGCTTGCCAAGGATTTACACGAGCTGTAATCAGCTTTTTCAACAAGCAGTTTGTATGCACCCATCTACCTTCATCTGCTTAATGAATCCCTTTAACAAGGCATCTAAAACATCCGCATGTGCTTCACAATATATTTCCATCATCTTTGCAAAACAAATCAGCGCCTTGTCAATTTCGCTAGCAGAACAATGGCCTTGAATCAAAATCGTCCAAGTTTTTATATCAGGAACACATCCATTTTCTTCCACATTATCAAGCACAATATAGGCTTCTACGAGTTTCTTGGCCTTGCGAAGTCCATAGACCATTAGGGTATATGTTATGGTGTCTGGCTTGAACCCACATTTCCATAGTCTCAAATGTTCTCTGCTTCATCAAATCTACCTACAGTCATCAAAGACCTGTGGATCCCATCGTAAACTCGCTGACTCGAATTTCCATCAACTCTATACACCAAATCCAGTTTCTCACTTGCTAAGATGCTTCTTGAAAGCATGATACCACCCTGAACAGAAACTTATAAGGGTCATCCATCATGAGCTCATAAAGCTTTACGGCATCCTCTATCATTTTGTTTTAGTGAAACTGCCTGGAAACCTTAAGTATCAAAATCCAGGTTTTTTGCCCACAGCCTTCAAATTCCTCAATCACACTCCAGAAATCCTGAATGGAATAAGCCTGTCCAAGAACCCTTGCGATTCCATTGCATGTAACACTATGGTGCCCATACCTGGGACACTGTTTCACCAATGAAAAACCTCAAGGCTTTAGATGGGTGAACTCGATGATCCCTCAATACCCTTGGGACAAATAACACAATATAAAGCTCCCCCAATTCTCACTACCTTTTTCACAACCTAATCAATTCTGACCCCGATTTTGCATCTTCCCAGTCCTAAGCTGCTCCAAAATCGCCAAAACTGTCTCATTGTATCCTTATGCACTAAAACTTTAAGCATTAAGCTAAAAATTGAAAGAGCTTGGACTAAACCCATTTTTCTCACAGACCCTATTGAAGAAATTAGAAGGCTTTGTCGGGTCTTTGTCCAGTTTCTTCAAATCCTATCCAAATTCCTTACGCCATGCATTTATGTGAATGAATTCATCATCTATGTTACTGGAAAGTAAATGATTGACAAATTCAATTGATCTGACATAACGATTCAATCGAATAAACCAATTTTCTTGACAAAGTAGATCATCATTAGCAAAGATTAGGACTTGTACAGGTCCGGGGGAAGGAAGATAAGACTACTAAGAGAAACTAATGGATTCATTGTGTATATATATGCAACAATCAAAGTTGAATGATAATACTAAATCATTAAATACCAGGTCTCATTTTGCATTTGACTACAGCTATGACCGATTTGAGTTTGTCAATCATGCACCACCATGAACAGAAAAGTGTTTCGCTGCATTCCAACTCTTGCAGTTACCAAAGGAGAAACAGAACCTACAGAAAAGGCCTGCATCATTTTTCACTAGACACAATTAAAATACAAAGCACAACTTTTGACCAAGATTGGTCTGATATGTGAGCTACACATACTGGTAAGAGAAATAATATTGCAATAACATTATTAGAGCTCATTACGCATACAAAATAACATACTTGAATCTACTTGGTTCTTTACAATTAGCATAGCACATAACTAACAGTAGTTCACCAAACAAATAGAACAAACCAACAATTCCAGAAAACTAAGAAACATCGTTAACAACAGAACTAGGAATAATGCGAAAAGCTAGAAATTTTATACAGACAAGAATTTGGTACTTCTCCAACATATGCCGACTGATAACCATATCAATGCATCTAGTTTACAGATTTTTAAGACTCATTTCTTTAAGATGATTATAGTAATCAAAACATCTAATACTCACTTTTGAAACAATTAGTAAAGTAAAAACAAGACCGTGAAAGCGAGACCGTGCAAAGATTTCCGAACTAAAAACTGGGTTACATTCAATATTGGAGCACAACAACAATCCCAGGATGTATTGCCATCAAAACCATTCCGAAGGAAACTAATCCGAAGTGGGTCACTCTCCAAGGAAAAGGGAAAGACTCACCCTTGTTTGAGACCAGTGGGTATTTTTCGGTCCAAGACTCGAGGAACGTTTTGGATAACATTTGGGCCAATACCTGTGGCCTTTTAGCCCACGAAGGGTGGCAAAGTCTGGCAACACGTGAGTTGGAGTTATCCAAAGATTCTGATACCCCGCGGAATTCGATGTCCTCGCGGGATCCTTTGTTCCAGTTCGTGTGGGATTCTACAGTGCATGGCGAGGTAGAGTTGGAAACGGACTATAGTGCCCGCGGGATTGGATTGCTTGGTGTTCGAGTTCGCGTATGACGCTACAGTGAGATGATGCGGGGCGTTGAGCAAGACCTAAGCGAGATGTGTTTTGGACACGTGTTGCATGGATCGCACGGCTCGCGAGTTGATCGTATCCTTGTGGGATTCTAATTTCTAAGTCCGAAGTGGATTGTGATTAGGTCTCTGCGAGCTGCTTGCGGTTCGCTATATAAAGAAGTTCCATGGCTTATAGAAAGCTCTCTCTCACAACATACAAACAAACAGACAAACACAGTCAATCGTACCCAGTACAAACCTTCGAGCGTCCTCGAAAATCCTAAGGTTCTAAGTGCACCTCGCCTTAGATCTCAGAGCTCATCTGGACTCGTCTTCGCTTTCCCATTGTTGCTCTGCTCGCTCTAACAGTGAGTATCGATTCACAGGTGACCGAGATATTTTGCTCGTAATTCCTCGCCCCCGAAGTGGCACCGGAGCTCTCTTTCGCCTGGTTAGAAGTCAAGAACGCGCACTGTTCTCTTTCCGCGTCCGCGCGGTGGCACGCCCTGTACACCTTAATTTACTTTTGGTAACTACAATTACCTCTCTACCCCAGCTGAGGACGTGGGCCAAAACATTGGCACGCCTAGTGGGACCGGGAGTTTAATTTTCTCGTCATCATAGGGAAATCAGACGGATCCCCATACAGGAGACCCTCGATTTCTTATTTGAAACATAAGTCTCCGTAAGAATCTCTTCTTGGGCGCGACTTGCAGATCTCTCACCCAAGAAGAGATTCTCGCTCGGTTTGGCAACCTCGACCATACCGAAATCACAATGACAGGTTCACGACCAACCCAAGACGCAGGACTTACTCTGCCCGCGGATGAAGTCAGCCAGATGTTTGAGGAGCTGAAAAGCGAGTTCAAGAATGAGATTGGCTCGCTCAGGAGCGAGCTCGGCTCAAAAGTCGACACCATCCAGCAAAACGTTGACTCGCTCGGCTCAAAAGTCGACACCACCTAGCAAAACTTTCAAGACCTCTCTGCACAGGTCGCTAAGGATAGGGAAATCTGGCTCGCGAACCAAGAGAACCATGCTAGGCTCAGCGAGGAGTTTAACTACGTCGCTAGTAAAGTCAGGGATGACAAAGATTTGTTGACCGGCTCCCTGCAAAGGATCCAGAAAGAATTGGATCAGAGCAAGATGGCTTTCATAAAAACCCTGGATGTCCAAACCCGTCGCTTGAACGACCACGACACCAAGCTACAACAACAGCAGGACGCTTCTTTCTTTGGAAGTAAGAATAGCATGGAGAAGCTTGAGGACTACAAAGAGCGCCATGATACCCTGAACACAAGGGTCCTGCAAGTGGAAGACTGGATTCGGGTTCAAGCGCCAAAAAATCATATGCCGTGAACTATGCTAGTTCAAGTGCAGCTGAGGGCTCAAGGTACATTCCACCTAATGAGCGCCCTAGAGGAAATCCGAGGGTCGGGGCCCAGAAAGCTCCCCAATTCATACTGGGGGCCAGTTCGTCGAAGACGCCACCCCGTTTACCCTCACCGGGCAGCCCTGGGGTCACACTTAGGGGCGCCGGTGTCTTCCCATCTCAAGGGATTGGGACACCAGATGACCCAGTTATCGCTTACTCCAGTTCGACCCCTAAGAACGTCGGGCAGGCCCCTAGCCTCTCTGCATGGCACGGCCACGACCAGGGGGCAGAATCCGCACCAGTGACGACAGCCGATTGGCGCCAGCTCATCTCGAGCATAGTCAAGGAGCAAACCGGAAAAGGTGACGCTAGCTTACATTATCGTGACCCCTATCCTGATAGCGTGACACAATATCCCTTCCCACATGGATTCAAGAATATCGTCTTCACCACATTCTCTGGGGAGACAAGGGAAGATGCAGCGACTCACATGGCCCGTTTTAAGGTCCAATGCGGCCAATACGGGAATGATGACATGCTCAAGCTCAAGCTCATCGGGACTTCTCTGTCCGGGGCCGCTTTCACCTGGTACTCCAGATTGAAGCCTGGGTCAATAGCAGATTGGCCCACCATGGAAAGACTCTTCCGAGAGACGTATGGCACGATTGAGCCCGAAGTTGGCCTCGACTCCCTCACACAGATGAGCCAGCAGAGCATGGAATCCGGAGTTTCGTTCCTCCAACGCTTCAAGATCCAGCAAGCCAAGTGCGATTACCTGCTACCTGAGCAGGAAGCCATTAAGTTGGCTATTCGAGGTCTGGAACACCGCCAGCGGTTGAAGCATCATGGAGAGCGTTTCAGTTCCATGGGTGACCTGATTAACAAAGTCGGCAGCTACGAGCTAATCCTGAATGAGCTAGACGACAAAACCAACGCTTCCAAAGGAACTTACATACCAGGGAAGAACCGGATAGTGGGGGCACTACACATGCAAACCCCTGCTCATGATCCATATTATCAAAGACCGGAGGGAGTTCACACGGATCAGGATCTAGATGATATTGGCGCGGTAGAGCTGACTGGCAAGCAGGTAGCTCATAAGCTGAAGAACCTGAAGATGACACGTGAGCCAATCACCATCCAGTCCTTTGCCTGGACCAAGCCGGAGTATGAGTCGTACACCTATGATGCCAAAAACGCCCATTTGGTCTTTAATGACCTAATCGAGGCGAGATACGTGCGCCTGGATCACAAGATACCGCCCAAGGAGGAGCTGAAAGACAAGAAGTACTGTGCCTTCCACAATGTATACAATCATGACACCAAAGATTGTGTCAAGCTTCTAGACCAGCTGCAGACATGGTTAAACTCGGGCGAGCTAAAGATGAAAACACGGGGTAGTACAGCCTCATTGGTTGATATAGACCATTTCCCGCCTGTAGTTGGTATGGTCGAGGTCAACTGGGCCAATCAGGCCCAGGACGACGATAGACGCCGGGCGCCTAAACGGGGCCGCGAGGAAGGAGACGACAGTGCCCGCCGGCCACGTCGCCAGTACACCTACAACGAGAATCTTGCACATGAAATTTTAGACGATCTCATTGATGACGGGCTCGTCACAGTGGCCAGGTCCTTGCCCTACATCGAATATAAAGAAGGGCGCATTCACTGCAAGTTTCATAACAGCTGGGGGCACAGAACTAGCGAATGCCAGCAGCTTAGAGACCAGGTTCAAGACTGGCTCGACCTCGGGTATATCCGCTTTAAGGATGAGGGCGACTTCATGATCGCAACGGCTGACTTCGCTTGGCCTAGAGTCGACCAGCGAAGAATCACATTAGACCTGTCACCAGATGCTGGTTTACGTGAACCGCCGGGCCGAAATCACAAACGGCCGGCGAATAACTATACGGTCCCGAATAACCAGAAGGGGAACACAGACGACCCAGCTCGACGGTTGGTCGCTAAGCTCGAAGCAGACCGCCCCTCCCGCAAGGATAAGGGCAAAGTAGTCATGAGGGACGATAGACCGTTCCCCGTCGAAGATTCCCAGCCTATGAGTCCTAGGACTCGAGAAGAGCTGGAAAGAAGGATAAAACGTCTCGAGACGTTCGTCTCTACGCATTGGGCAGAGGCGGTACCTACATCCCCTGCCACAAGCGAGATGGACATGTCAGACTCCAACGGTGAGCGTCACAGCAACGAGGCCCCGAGCCCTCGTGTAGGCGTCTTAACCAACCCTTACATTCCCCCGACGTCCAAATCGGCGATCAAGGAGGGGGTCTGGTACACTCAGCAAGGGGGCAAGGCAGTTACCATCAGCAGGTCTAAGAAGTGCAAGCTCCAGAAGCGATACGGTAGCGTCCTATGCGCCTTACGGGCTGTCGAAGAGGGCGCTGTACGCCCCTCACAACTCGCACAGACGCCTGAGCGGATGTGGCGGGAAGCGGAGGGTTTGCACGCAGTCCTTCAAATGCCGCCAGTCACACCTCCAAGGATTTGCGAGCAGTTCAGCGACGAGCCTGCACCCAAGGCAAACGTCTTCTGCCGACTCACGGTTCCACCAAGGCCGGGTTCACAGCCTTCCAGGCGCCGGTCATCACCCTCACCTGACAGGAGGAGGGATCCACAGCCTGCTCGGCGCAGGCCATCACCAGAGCCTGACAGAAGAAGGGATCTGCAGCCTTCCAGGCGCAGGCCATCACCAGCACTTGACAGGAAAAGGGATCCACAGCCCGCTAGGCCCAATCCATCACCAGAGCTTGAACGGAGGAGGGATCAACAGCCTTCCAGGCACAGGCAGTCACCGGAGCCCGAGCGAAGCAAGGCTCCACCTACCGGTCCTAGGCGTAAGCTGTTCATGACCCCGGACTCAGAGTCCAAACGCGAACCGTCCCAGCCCTCACGGCAACGGGAACGTCAAAATCCGGAGGCCGATGTCAGAAGGGAGCCACCATCGCCACACCAGCCTCGGCCACGGCACACCCCGGAGCCCGAGACTCGGATGGTCCCCCGAGTATCTGCCCTGCAGCGGTTGACAAAAGAGGACAACGATAAGGCTCCTTTGGCAACAGACAGCCAGCCAAGGAACATCAGCCTTCAACCAAGTCAGTATGGCGTCCGCGGCAACCCTAGGCTCCAGAGCCACCAGTAGCGACACCGGCGCCCTCCAGTCCTAACCTCGCCCAACAAATGGCCCAACGCTTCCGTGAGAATGAAGAAGACGACGAGGCGCATTCAAAACCTCGACTTAACCTAGAGGACGACCGGGACGACGAGCAGGCAGAATCATTCACCTGTAATATGGTAGAGGTCTCCGGATGGGATGCTGATGAAGGGTTTAGTCGCGAAGCAGACGCTTTCGCGTTGCTCGAAGGGGAGCACGGGATCATCGACACTCCTTTGGTCCCAGTTCCTGAACAATTCTCCTTTCAGGTCGGGATGATGTTCTTCATTTCGAAACGATACGCTCTCCCACCAAACACAACCTGCAGTGCGAACTTTATTTTCCGCAATATCATCTCCCGCTTTGGTATCCCGGAGTGCATCGTCACGGACAGGGGGGCAGCTTTCATGGCCGATTCGGTTGTTAAGTACTTAAACGATTACGGAATCAAGCTTCTCCACTCTACGCCATATTATGCCCAGTCCAACGGCCAAGCGGAGGCTAGTAATAAGGTCATCCTTGGCATCCTCCGCAAGATGTTGGAGTTGAACCCGCTCGTCTGGCACGAGGAACTCTACCACACATTGTGGGCTTACCGCACTTCAATGCACGGCCTGACGGATACCACCCCGTACGCTCTCATGTACAGTCATGATGCCGTCCTTCCCCTCGAGATCAATATCGCTTCGCTCCGCGTTCAGGAACAGCATCAACTACTTGGCGAGGATTATGTCCAAGCCATGTGGCAGGAGCTTGAAGATCTGGACGAACACCGCGTCACCGCTTTCAACAATCTCGTTCTCGAGAAACAACGCATCGCCCGTTCATATGATAAGGTCACGCGTGGACGGAGCTATGCTGAGGGCCAGAAAGTGTGGCGTGCGGTACTCCCACTTGGGGACAAAACCGACGATCGGGGCAAGTGGTCCGCTAGATGGGATGGCCCCTTTATTATTCATCATATACTCCCCAAGGGGGCATACCACTTGCGCGACTTGGACGGTACCATTCATCGCCATCCTATTAATGGCCGCTTCCTCAAGCGCCACATTGAAGAAGTTTGGGAACGCGAGGATCCTCCACCTCCACCGGATCCCGCCACCACAGTCAATAGTGCTACGCGCCATCGCGTTCTCGCTCCGCCGCCTAACACTAGGGGGCAATCCGGGATATGAGACTGATAGAGTACATTGTAACATACTAGCCTAAAAAGGCCAGTATAAGATTGTGGCCTATTCCAGAGGCCCTAAAAAAGGATAACTCTATTGTTTTCTTCATTTTCTGTAAACGTGCAAAATCTAAACACAAAGACCAGTATAAGATTAGGGCCTATTCCAGAGGCCCTAAAAAACAATAAATTCATTTATTTTGCCTTTTTGACGTTGTTCAATACAAGTTTCGAACTCTGGCTTTGCGGCCAAAGCAACTACATTGGCAGAAAGGGTGAAATTAGACTATGTTTACATTCAAAAAGCATAGATCTACAGATAATGGAAGCCTCGACCCACATATTTCGCAAGAGGCTGCCGCCGCGTCCTTCGTTCAAAGTTGACAAACGTCCCGCTTCTTTAGACCAGCACGAGCCTTGACACCGGCCTGGACCTAAGGCAAATTGTTGGGAAGCTAGAGGTCCAGTAGACCAGGATCCCTCATGCTACCGATTATGCCTCGAAGTTGCTTGTTTGAAGGGCAGGTAGAGCCTCACTCGCGGACAGAACAGCCGGCGCAAGGCAGAAGATACCCAACCATTAGTTAGGCCAAACAAAGGCTTGACCTGAGAGTAGATTTTCAGAATCACTCACGGCCTGAGAGTAGATTTTTAGAGTCAGCAAGAACAAAGAGTGAAAATGTATGGTTGGGGGGCTTTGCTTTAAGCAAGGACAGAAGGATGTACAGAAGGGTATAAGAAATCATGGCGAGGGGGCAAAGACTTAACTGATACTTCGCCCCGGCCAAGCATCTCTTTTTATAGGCGAAAAGGGTGATTGTACTTTCAACAGATGTCCTCCACACAATATTTGCTCCGAGATATGAGCTTTGGAGATAAGGTCGGACGCGTTGTTCCATAATGACTACCCGCGTTCCAAGCGAGTAGTTACATTGGAAACCCCCACCAAATCTTGGAAGAAGATTTTTTCCTGACAGTTCTTACACAACATTTTACAAGAGCGGGAAAGATTTGATAATATTATCATAAAAGTTCATACAAAAGGGGCAAAGCACAGATCGGACCTAAACCCGCCTATAAGCCTTATACAAATCTACGAGAAGGCCTTCTAAGGCCAACTCTTCATCATACGCCTGGGCTTGGGCTTCGTCGGCAGCAGCAATGGCCGAGTCCAAAGCTTCCTGGGTCTCTTCCGCGGCCTGCACGCGGGCTTCCACTTCCTCAGCTCGGGCCAAGTTCTGGCGAGCTTGAGCAAGCTGAGCTTGCAGCTCCGCTATTTGAGCCTCCAGGGCCTCCACTTGCCGAGCATAGACAGTGCTTGGATTCTCTGACGATGCTTCCGAAATTTCAGCGTCACCAAGCTCGGCTAAAAGGGCTGCCATCTGATTATCCAAAGCTTGGCGAACTTTCTCATGGGCAGCCGATTGGGCACCGACGTCTTGAACTCAACGAGCCTGCAGCTTGACAGCGTCAGTAAGTTCCAACACACGATCTACAGCAGGGTCGCCGTCAGCGAGGCGCCGACTCAGAGCTTCATGGGCCTCGCGGGCGCGCCCCACCAAGTCAAATACGTTCATACGGGGGCCTTGGCGCAGTAGCCCGTGAAAGAAAACTCGGGCTAGGCGAATGGGCTCTGGATCAGCAGGCGGGGTAGTCCGGGCCCGAAGACGAGCGGTCCGGGTACCCAAGGAAGAAGCCGCCTCGCCAGATATTCTCGTTGGGGCCTCGGAGCGGGTAGGGACTATCGGTTCTATCGCCACTTCGTTGGTTTGGGCTGTCGGGTCTGGTTGCAGAGGAGAGAGCTCAAACACCGGTTGGAAGTCCTCTGGCGGAACCACCAAAGGGGCAGCAAAGTCAGAAACCCGGGTGGAATGGCCGAGATCTTCATTTTGGGCAGGAGCCGAGATAGGCTCTGGAATTGGGCCAGTCTCGCCTGGAGCGTCGGTTGATGAGGAGGGTTGCACGACGACTTCCTCGGTGGCCATAGTTTGACCTCCGACGTTTGGTTCCGGGGCTAGGACTTCAACTATCGATGTTGCTCCCTCAATAACAGCGAGGCGAGGTCGGATGCGGCGGCGAACCTGTCAAAGGCAAAGTTAGCGAGTCGTTTTAATTAGCTTTAAGAGTTTAGTCCGAAGAAGGGTCGCTTACCAAGGCGTGCTCTCGCTGATACCGTTCATCCTCTAGCAACTCTTCTTCGTCCTCGATAGGACGCTTCCGCCAGCTTTCGCCGCTCGTTGGCTGGGGAACGACGGGAGCAGTCTCACCGTCGTGGCCCGCCGCGGGTTCCCTTTTGGGCAGGTGCTTTTCCTTTGTCTCCAGCACCCTCGGGTCTTCTGATAGTTCTCCGGCGGGGGGCAGACTGAAAAGGTAGACAGGAGGGTTAGGAAGAAGCATTTTGTCGATGGGTTAAAGACGGTATGGAATTTACACATTTAGTGACATACCTCGGGTGCGGGATCGCGTTCTCTAATGACGATCCCCGTCGGGCGGCGAGTAGCATGAACTGGTGGGAGCGCAAGCCTAGTTCCCGTCGCAGCTCCTGAACCCCTCTCTTCACGGTCGCGCTGGGCGTCAAGGATATCGCGGTCTGACTCGCCCAGAGTGTCGTATAGAGGATGAAAGATGGCGGCAAAGACAGCGTCATCTGGGAACTCCTAATGGTTATCAGATAAGGATCGCCACCAAGAGAGGTAGGTGGGGTCAACACCCAGCGAAGGCTCAATCTCCAGCAAGTCAGGAGTGAGAGGGAAAATGTTCTGCAGCGGGGTGACCCGGTCGGACTCGTCAATTTTCCTCCAGGAGGTGTATTTATTCACCGAATGGAAAAGTGGATAAGGGATCCCCTGACAGAAGCCGAGTTGTCTGGCGAAGTGGTTGGGGGCATACAGCTCGAAGCCTTGTTCATCCTAGGCGAGCTGAAGGTCGCAGCATGAAGATGCTCTCGTGAAGACGGTTTTGGCATCACAATCCGAATCAGAGCGAGGGAAGAAGCCCATCGATAAGACTTCAGGATGACGCCAGTGAACCATCATGTCTATGGTGGGAGGCGGCTCAAGTTGGTTGTACAAGATGGAGAGGCTGGCGAAGAAGGATAGTGGAGTCCGGTTCGCAGCGCTCCTACATACTGCGAAGCCAAGCAGCTGATCCTCGGGCAGGAATTCCAGCGGGGCTCACCGGAAGAGCGGGAAGTACAGCTGCGTCCACAAGTCCAGGATCCACAGAGGGCCAGCGGAGAGATGGAAGGGCCTTAGGGACAGCAGGTGCAAGGTCCAATAGAGCGCGCCCAGTACGGGTTGCCCTAGCCCTACTTCAACCCCGTTGTAGAGTGCTTTGGCCAGCCTTGTCCATTTCCCTGTAGGTTTGTGAGCACTGCCGCAGAATATAAATTTATCGAGCCAATACTCAAGAAAGGCGATACCTCCTTCATGCTGCTCTGCGTTGCCAATGTAGAACTTCCTCCACGCCCCATATGAACCTTTCAAAGCGCGGCGGGCCCCTAGGTTGCAGGCGTGCGTAAACTCGGTCGACGCAAAGTCGCCTGGCGCATATGGCTTTGCGTGAATCGGTAGCCCGGTGATGGCAAGGATGTCCAACAAAGAGATACTCATTTGCCCGAAGGGGAAATCGAAGGTGTTGGTGGCGCTGTTCCATAAGCTGGCTGCGGCAGCGATGGGTGCTCGATCGGCGTGAGGGGGCAGTGAGAAGCTCAAGGCAATGGCTTCGCGGATGCCGGTTGCTTCCCAGATCGCCTGGTTGGTCTGGAGGCGGGCCGCATGCCATGTCTGTTCCTCCGCGGTGACGCTGGGCCATTCCCCGACCCGGATATTTATGTGAGAGCGGGCTTGTTGGAACCAGGAGGCGAAGTTCCCCGGTTCGCGACGTTGAGCAAGGATTGGTCGGCGCACGGAGGCGGTGTAGTGGTTCAGATCAGCGGCGGACGGAGGTTGTGAAGGAGTTGGACCAAGCAGGGCTGCCCCTGTTTCAAGGAAATAAATGGGTGTTCCTTGAGGAGGGTTACTAGTGAAACGGCGAGCGAGGCCGGTTGACTAGGAGCTCGCCGCCGTAAGGCTAAGGTTTGGGTCGTTAGCAACAGGTTTGGGAGTCATTGTTTCTGGTCGGAGTGAGGCCGGTGGTGAAGTTTGGTTGGTTGTAGAAGGAAAGGCAAAGGCTGGTTGGAAAGCGATGGTGAGATGTGGGGACCCGCATCGAGGTTTATAAAGAGGATGAACCGTAACATCTTTTTCAATCAGTGGCCGTAACGAGGAGACGCAATGACTAGGAAACGTCAGCACGTTTCAAATTTCAAACAACCATAATGATGAAGGGAGGCGGTGACGCCGAAACGTCAGCACCTTTTGAAATACGAATTCCCATAAATGACTCATTTAGGCCTTTTCGTTTATCCGTTGCGAAGTGGATTAAGCTCAAGGCCTAGGGGGCAATGTTTGAGCCCAGTGGGTATTTTTCGGTCCAAGACTCGAGGAACGTTTTGGATAACATTTGGGCCAATACCTGTGGCCTTTTAGCCCACGAAGGGTGGCAAAGTCTGGCAACACGTGAGTTGGAGTTATCCAAAGATTCCGATACCCCGCGGGATTCGATGTCCTCGCGGGATCCTTTGTTCCAGTTCGTGTGGGATTCTACAGTGCATGGCGAGGTAGAGTTGGAAACGGACTATAGTGCCCGCGGGATAGGATTGCTTGGTGTTTGAGTTCGCGTATGACGCTACAGTGAGATGATGCAGGGCGGTGAGCAAGACCTAAGCGAGATGTGTTTTGGACACGTGTTGCATGGATCGCACGGCTCGCGAGTTGATCGTATCCTTATGGGATTCTAATTTCTAAGTCCGAAGTGGATTGTGATTAGGTCTCTGCGAGCTGCTTGCGGTTTGCTATATAAAGAAGTTCCATAGCTTACAGAAAGCTCTCTCTCACAACATACAAACAAACAGACAAACACAGTCAATCGTACCCAGTACAAACCTTCGAGCGTCCTCAAAAATCCTAAGGTTCTAAGTGCACCTCGCCTTAGATCTCAGAGCCCATCTGGACTCGTCTTCGCTTTCCCATTGTTGCTCTGCTCGCTCTAACAGTGAGTATCGATTCACAGGTGACCGAGATATTTTGCTCGTAATTCCTCGCCCGCGAGGTGGCACCGGAGCTCTCTTTCGCCTGGTTAGAAGTCAAGAACGCGCACTGTTCTCTTTCCGCGTCCGCGCGGTGGCACGCCCTGCACACCTTAATTTACTTTTGGTAACTACAATTACCTCTCTACCCCAGCTGAGGACGTGGGCCAAAACAACCCTCATTGAAGATACTTGGGTATCTCTCCTTTCCTCAAGAGGGAGAGAGAGTAGTCGGCAGCATCAATGAGGTCCTCAATGTTATGCAGTGACCTCTCCTCGGAAGCCAACATGAAGATGGCCGGCGCGCACCTCTGCTTTCTTGGCGAGTCTTGCTGCCAAGTTCAGCGGCAGATTCGTAGAATTGATGCTTCTCAGTATCTGGCGATACAGGGAAAGAACACGTCCTCTGTTTCTCGCCAAGTCCTCTGTCGTTGCCCATACCATACCCTTCATTTCTTTCCACAACACAGATTTTGCTGTTTCTAATCAAGAGGGGCTTCACTTTACAGTTCAGGGTTCACATGAGTGGGACGAGTGAAAGCGAATTGTATTTCTACGAGAGCATCTGGCTGTTACTCTTTTTGGTTTAAATCGATATTGGGGCCACGAGTGCATCACTTTCATTCTCTCACTGTCTTAATTTTACTTTTAAATACAAGCATTTGTTTATTGGAGTTTTTTTCAAATTCTTAAAATAACCTTGTTTACACAATTCACACACACATATATATTACTCATTAAACCTCTTATTCTCTCACTATACCTCCAATTCTTTTTTTTTCTTTTTTCCTTTTGCATGTGAACATTCATTCCCGACTTCCATTCTTTAATTTTTTTTATTTTTTTTATTTTTAACATAAACCTCCATTCCCGACCTTGATTTCTTGATTTTTTGTTTTTTTATTTTGCATAAAATGTCATTAGACATTCATTTTTTGATCAAATTGTAAGAACATCAATTTTTGAGAAAAGTTCATTCAAATCATGAAAAATACTATTCTCTTAAAAAAAATTTTAAAAAAAACAAGGATTGTGTCTCAAATTTTATTTATCGATCATCAAAAGAATGTTCTTACATGAACTATTCTATATTTTTGTTACTTTCTATTTTACATATACTATTTTTTGTTGTAAGTTTATATTTTTTGTTTTTATACCTCATGATGATAAATTATTTTAATAATTCATAGATCATAATTTTTGTAAAAATATTATGATACTTATTTATTTATTTATTTTTTAATAATTGATAGATCATAATTTTTGTAAAAATATTTTTTTCACTTTGTATATGCATGTGACATGTATGATAATATAAATATATAAATGCTTTAATAAGTATGTGGTAAAACTAGAAAATAAAAGTCAATAAGGAAAATAATAAAATGCAATCCATTATTATTGAATTAGAATGTTTAGAATGATGAATGGTAAAGTGTAGAGAACGAGAGAGATAGTAAGAGAATAGAGAATCATCATCTTATTCATTGATAAGAGCCCTTTATATAGGGAATTACAAAATACCAATATGGTAATGATAAGGAATACATAGTCTTATTCTAACTACATATCCTGATGACATAAGGCTAAAGGCACACATAAAGAATATCTTAAAAAGATGCAGAATATCTTAGAACACTCCCCCTTATACCACGCGCCGGTATGCCGGTGGTGCTGATATGTTGCCTCATCAAAAACCTCGTTAAGCAACAAAAACCTTGTAGGAGAAAAACTCTGTTAGGAGCACAAAATGTTATATTTATAATGTATTTCCGACCTTATTTAGCTATGTAATTCCTTTAACAATATTCATATTAACTAAGTTTGTGTTTTTAGGTCATAAATAAAGCTGAGGAGCTCAAAAGAGATAAAAGAGAAGAAATCTTGAAGGAAAAGGAATCCATGTTCTGCAAGGAAAGAAATCAGAAAATCTACCAGAAATCGTTAGTCAATTTCGATAGAATATTTTGATCGGCTCACAACGATCCAAGAGATGTGCCATATATCAATGTAAAGATACAAGAGTCTACTTTCTAGAAATGTTTACGGATCATCAATACCTATTTTGGAGAAGAAGTTATAACCGTTTGAGTGGCCGAAGGTCAATCTGCCCGAATTTTTGATTTGGACCAAAACTTTATTTCAAAGTCCAAACCACATTGGCAAGCCCGTGGACGAGTTTTGAGGGTTTTATAACCCTAATCACAGCATAAAAGAAGAGAGGACGAAAAAAAGAGAAGACGTGGAGATTAGAGGAGGCCAGCGATCTCACATCATCAGAACCTCCAAAGTTGCGGACTCGCACAAGGAAGCTGCCAAGCCATCATCGATCTCTCCATCATCCACGGTTTACCTTTCCTTTGTCATATTTTATTCTCCTTGTGTGATTTTGTAGCAATGTGTGGCTGATTTCTCTTAGTTAGGGGCAAGGTTTGAAGCCCTAAGAATGTTTTAGATATTGTTTTGAACCTTAGTTTCAAATTATTGAGTCTTTCAAATTGTTTATTTGGTTTTGGTTTATGGGGAACTCTTGCTTGTTTATATTCATGTATGCGCAACATAGAACATTATGAACTTGTGAGTGGGGCTAGAAATAGATTGATTCATGTATGCGCAACATAGAACATTATGACAGTTAAAATGTCTATTTCAAAGTAGTAAAACCTATAGGACAATAGGTGAAACTAAATAAAAAGGATTGCATGCTAGGTAGGCGTTCCACACTAGTTTTGCATACTTGTTCAATCAAACTTTCATTGATCTTAATGCTTAGAATAATTTGTTGAGAGGATAGTGTCTATACCTTGATCGGTTATTCTAAAGGCTTAGTAATAGTGCGTTCATCTTGCTTAAGTATTCAAGGGAAGTAATAAGGACTTACGCAGTGCGTTCACAGTTTGTTCTTGATTGATACCGATTTGTGACTTAATGATTGAAGCTTTGGTTGTTAACATGTCTTGAAATATACTTGGTGGTGGATTTCCAAGTCTCTAACGTCTCATCCATCTGATCTTTTCTATTTTATTTTGTTTCTTTGTTTTCTTTTGTTTATAATCACAAAACCCCATATCTCTAGTACTATTATCTTTTGTTTTATCTTGTTTTGTAATTAACGTAAATTGTAAAGGTACCCTTAATCCCCGGCTTTTATAACAATACCCTTATTTGCTATATACTACAATTGACACAAAAGGGTTTTTAATTGAAACGTCCGGTTTCGGTAGTTATCAAACTCCCCCTTATTTTCGTTGCCTCGTCAAAAACCTCGTTAATCAAACGAACCCTTCACATTTGATAGTGAAATGTATGTGCTAGACTCCCCCTGAAGTTTGCATCTCCTACTGGTCATTATATCAATCATAGGGCTATTCCTGATTTTTACTAATCACGGAAGTTTCAACAACTTAGCATGTCAGTGCCTTTTAACATGTCTTCAAATGTGGCATTGGGCAATGATTATCAAGATCATGTCGTATTATCCTCAAACATGATCTTTTACACTTAGATCTTGAAAAGAAGGCCGATTGTGCACTCAAAACATAAGTTCGTGCAGGAAATCAGATTTATGCGCAGCATGACCTTCAGTTACTAGAATAGCCGTAAATGGTTTTGGAAATTAGACCCATTTAGCTTTCCAATCGTATATTACACACATTCTGGTTCATCAGGAGCTGTTCACAAAGTCCCGACGAAGTTGACTGTTTTACCAAAATCAGATTCTCGGACAGATTCGTCATACTTTACGAAAATGGCCATAACTCACTCAATATGATAGGTAAGATCAAATGGTTGATGTCCCTGGAAAGTAGACACATAGAACTTTCTAGAATAAGTCTCAACCTTTCACACCATTAAGTATTGAAAAATGAGTTACTGCCATTACATTGGCATTACGTGGGCACATAGCTATACTTAGCTTTACAACTTTTCATAGCGAATGAGATGTCAAGTCTTTCGTATTGTGTTAAGTATATTGATGTGTCTTATTGTACTTAGATGGGAACTCCATCTCTTAACACATATTTGTCATCTTGCTTTAGACAAAATAACAAATCTCTCTTTAGAGCAAAGACTTTGACTAATTATAGGAGTATATGTATGCCTCACAAGTTATAGAGCGCCTAAGCCGATTGATAGAAAATCATCATCAATACAGTCATCGAGTGCCTTATCGAGACCTTGTCTTCCCAAGATCTTTTTCATTCTAACGTCGGATGATTGATACATATTGGCATCTCTTGTTCAATCAAGAGTCCGTGTAAATCCGGAATGAACACGCAAAGGCATAATTCACCATATCCCTTCCAAATCAAGTATAGTCCATGTGCGTTTCAATACTGTTTACACCCAAATTAATATTTTACTGGACATTAATTGTCTAGGTGAATATTAGTTAAATTCATAGTCCACGTCACGCCCGCGAGCCCGGAATATTGGGTTTACAAGTGACGACTTGTTAGCAGACTCATGTGAACTAAGTGACGTCATGGTTCACAAGTGGGGTGGCTTCATGTAGGAGATAGAGGCCTAGTATGGAAGCTAAGCGAGATGACTTCGCATGGGAAAACCCGCCAGCAAAATCATGTGAGCTGGATAGCAGAGTTCGCATGTGAAAAGGACTTCGCATGGTGTCAAGAAATGGACTTTACGAGATGGCTTCGGGTAGGAGACTTCACAAAGAAGCAAGATGCGGAGTCTGCACGCACGTGATCACCTACGCCACATTTATCGTTGAAGACTCCTACAAGTCTTTGACATGCTTTGGGCCAACTCCTATGGCCCTTTTAATGAAGAAGCCTTTTAAATCTTGCGAGCTTCAGAGGCGCGCGAGATGGAAGCAAACTTCAAAAGCTCGCGGGATGGTTTGAGTCCGCGGCTTGCGCGAGATAGGTTTCCACAAGGACTGTGACACCTCACTGGGTAAAGACGTTCCTAATTTGAGTCCGCATAGGACTCTACAGTTGAGCAGCGTGGAGGTAGTGAACTATGCGAAATGTGTTGTGCGAAATGGACACGCGACATGCAGATAGTTGGTTCGCGCTGGTGAAGCAGTGTCCTTGTATTTTATTTCAGAGTCCAACTTGGATAGTGATTACTTTTGGCAGAAGGCAAGCTACTAGATAAAGGGGCTCGAAGGCTTACAAAAAACTCTCTCTCAACATAATACAACAACCCAATACAAACAAACCTTCGAGCCTCTCGAAACCCTAGTTCTAAGTGCGTCCTCGCCTTAGCTCAGAGCCCTCTCGGACTCATCCCTGATTAGCGCCCTATTGTTGCTCTGCTCGTTACACAGTGAGTATCGAATCGCAAAGTGCTCGTAATTTCTTGTCTGCGAGGTGGCATCGGAATTCCTCCGCTTGATTAAGAAGTCAAGACCCGACACACTCTCTTTCCTCGTCCGCGAGGTGGCACGCCCGCATCGCACCTTTATTACTTTTGGTAGCTACTTACCTCTCTATCCCTTACTGAGGATCGTGGCCAAAACAAATACCTTTAGCAAACGCGTGCTCTTGTGGTCTAGAGCAACTTGATTCAAATGAATGAAGTCTGTTTAAGACCTTCATGTATATCTCTGATCCCATATAGATGTTATTATGACCACATTTATAGGCTGTAAGTTCAGTTATTCGGAAACTATCAAACTGACAAAGTAGTGGAGTTCAATGACATCCATTATGAGAGCATATCTCATCGTAGTCGACCCTAGTGCGTGTTAGTAAGAGACCTTGCGCCATAAGGTGAGTCTAAGCTCTTGTTCTCACTACGCTATCTAACAAAGGCATAGTTGATAGAGTTTAGCTTGTGGTGTCGGTATTACCTGCCCAAGGACCTATCTCTTTGTTAATATTGGATCGCATTTTTCCATTAGGCCAATCAACTAAGTTGATATCCATCAACGAATGATGGTTCGATAGTAGACTCATTATCCCACGTCCTCATGTATACTAGTGTAATACTTGTAGAGATCTCTATATGGATTGGATTTGACATTGAGGCGTCCCCCAACGATAATCACAATTCAGACTTCATGAGACGGATATGAGTATCACTGAACAATGCATTAGGTTGTGCTCGCTTGCTTCCTAGTGTGAGAAAGTATCAAACCTAAGGGCCTCCCTCCTTTTGAGGAGCCACACGACCTTGTGACACCAATTTTGCCACTATATGGCATCACTATATCACCATCCATGGTGATGGCGTCAAGACCAACTCCTTTTGGTCGCACCATGTCCTCTTGATAGGACATCAATCCTTGCAGACATATTTGCAGCATGTGATCTCGTCACTTTAACACTTTAAACATTTGGGATCAAGATCAGACTTAGTGGGGACAAACCACGACAATTCACGTCGTTCCACTTGAACACTTCTGTGCTTCTCTCCCCCTAATGGCGGGAATATTGTCTCATCAAAGTGACAATCCGTAATTTAGCAGTGAATGAGATCGCCTGACAAGGTTTCTACATATACAGATTAAATTGTTGGAGGTTCATATCCAACCCACCTAAGTACTTATTCATCTCAAATGACTCATCATTGTATGCAGTGAGAGTGCGATTTGACACCTAGAAATAACATCTAGCCGAGCTCAATGATTGGAGATCCGTTTCAATCCTGTTTGAGCTCAAGGATTGCAATTTCGTGTTAATCCTCGTATACAGTCACGAGCTGTAGTACAAAAATATTCAATGATGGTGGGTCATAGATAAATAGTAAAGCTGCATGCAAATATTGCAAAGCCCCAAGACGCAATAGAAAGATTGGTGCACATCAATAATGTTCGAGCGACAAGCTAAAGTTGATTAGTCGTAGCCATGGTGAAACCGTATTGCGTGTGAACATGGGGTACAGGACACTTCAACTTATATCCCGATAAACTTCTTTAAAGAATGGGTAGTGAGCCCATTGAAGTATAAGCATCATAAGCAGTAGATAATGGTGTAACACGTGACCATTATGTTAACACTTTAATCAACACCATAAAGCATAAAAAGGTGTCCGCAAGTTGGTTGTATCGATCGACATAATTTGATGTAAGAATGAAGTATTCTCTTTTGTGTTATTTAGCGTAGGAGGGTCTCGCTCCTAATTTAGCTAAAAAATAGGCTATCAAAACAAGCAATGAGCATTGCAGGAGGCCAATGAGACATCGAGGAAAAGCTGGTGCACCTCAATTGCTTGAGGAATTGATCGGATGGTCTCCAAGAAGTTGGAGTAGTGTTCGGGTGACGTCAATATCCCTCGGGTGCCGTCATTTACAACCATGGCGTCACCATCACTCTTCATGGAGAAGCTAGATCCCAAATGTCTTCGTTTTGAGCGGAAGAATGAATATCCATGAGAATTTCTCAAAGTTTGGACCATTATATCTCTTCCAGGATGACCGATTTGGTCAAACCAAAGCCTATATGAGTCGGTGTCCCAAATATCATGTTTGGCGACAATATGGGATTCGATATGCGAATCATAGTGACATACAGTCAACTAGATTGACTCATGAAATTCTCTAATATGCATTTCAGTCGGCATTCATGAGAAGGTATACACAAATGTTTTCAAATGAAAACTATTAGCAGGAATGTCTTTAAAGCTCAACATGGTTCGCTTGCCTCTCAATGCATAAAGGGCATCTGTGACGTTGATCATGATGTCATAAGACATCAAGATGCAAGCTAAACCGTGTCCCTGAATGACCGGTATGATTCAATCATTGTAGTCACAGAAGATTTACAAAGGCATAAAATTCAAAAATAGTTGCCAGTTCCTTAGAATGTTATGGATAGTTCCACTATCTGCGAGGCACTCAATGTCTCTATGAGACAGATCTACAAAATAAAGTAGATAGGAGAGTAAGTAGTTCCACTTGAACCATTTAGAAGGATTGAAAGAAGCTACAAAAAGCTGTAATCCTGAGAGTGCATAAAAATTTCCTCGCACAATGACATTTGCACACTAAAAAAGCCATAACTTCTTCGTTAAAATAGATATAGACGAAACACGAAAAGTTCTGAAAGCTAGACTCGTAGAACTTTCCCATGATATAAAGCTCACTGTCTGGTTTGTCCAGAGCTATTCACAAAGCTCAAACGAAGTTGACTATCCAGAAGGGACAAATTGCTGTTTTTCGCAGAATTGGCGTTGGCAAAACTTTGAAGCTGGCGGATGGCATGTGGGCATAAGCCGAAGCCAAAATGACGTGTATATGATCAAAATCAAGTCTTTTCAGTCTTTCCAAGGTTGTAAACTCCATGACTAGTTAGCAAAAGCTCCTTGACATGAACATAAACTAACTCAGAGGACCTAGAGGATTCGATCATGATGATGATTGTCCGGTTTTGATAAGTCTTCAACGTCTTTTGCAAGACAAAAATTGGTTTAATAGCGTAGCGGGATCCAAAATCAAAAGTTTTTGGTAACTCCAAGTCAGTATGACCAGACATGTCCGTGGAGGGTCGGTAGTGCGAGGCACACTTGAAATCATGATCTCCTTAGTTTCGGACAATTCTAAGACATCACACTGAGCTTGGATGAGCCTAGTTGAAGAATTGATGATGGAAAATCCGCTATAAGGTAGAAGACTTAACCAGAAACACGTTGGCGATCCTTCTTGAGGATGTAAGGCCGTGCGTCATCTTCACTTGGAAGAGACCAAAACGGCATAATCTAACCATGTAGATTGTAAATATGCCATGCTTCTAAGGACGATGTAAAAATGTACATCTTGCTTCTAAATCAATACGAACCATAAGAGGAGAATAGTTTCATAACGTCGAAATAATTCTCAAGGCATTCATTATTGCTAATGTGAGTACATCGAGGTCTCAAATAAACGAAAGACGTCGATACGACGCCTTATTACATATAGCTTGGAAAGAAAATCAAAGTCAATCTAGCCAATGATGTTAAAGTCAGGGGTAGCTAGAGCTGGATCCGAATCTTTGAAATCCGCGATCATGAGGATGACATTCTTGTCCTCATATTGATTTTCATACCTTTTTGTATGCATTCACAATTTGAAGGAGAGCTTGACAACTCTTGAACCAATGATCCAGAGATCCACAGCGGTTGCATTGTCATGAGTTGGCATGAGTAGTTTTAACAAATTAGTGTCTAGATCGGGAGTGTCATCATTAGGGCTAGCGGCACCTCCCCCTCTTTTCTAGACATTTTTTGTCGTTGCGATGACCCATATTATTGTCCCCACATTAGGGGACAATCCCAAATGCGTTTATCACATTAGCCTATGTACAATTTCCGTTTGCAATTGTATGATTAAAATAAAGTCTTGTTGGTAATTCCAAACCAACTTGGAGGACCTAGAGAACTTGATGATGATCGAATCCGCTAAAGATTATGGATCAAGATGCGGCAAAAGATCATCGACAATATGTAGTCAATTAAAGTGGTAAGCAATCCATTTGACTAATAACTCAACAAGTAGAGTTATATGAACGTTTCAAGAAACGCTCCATGAGTGCATTCAACAGTACTTTTTAGTCATTACTTTTTGCACAGATTGTCATTAAAGGTTTTTGTCAATGTGGCGTGTCAAAGACTTTGAGCGCATGAGATGTGAAATCTCAGCACCTCGCCTTGTTAGCCTGGGGGTCAAACCATATGGTTTAATTCTTTCCAATGAAAGGTTCCACAAATACCAAGCGAAGATTCGCCTTAGGTATCGAGTATGTCAAAACTAAATGAGCAGAATGTTACATTGCTCTTGCATACAAAACTAAGCTGTTATGAGACGCGATAGAGATCACTAATAATGCTTTTAATGGTTTGTCCTTCGGATTGATCACACACAATCCGGAAAAGTCGCAAATTGATCAAACACAATTCGAAAAAGTCCTCGGATTGATCAAACACAATCCGGAGAAAGGTCGGGGTTGATCATACACAACCTTGACAAGGAAATAAGAGTGATCAAACACACTCTTGACCCGCGAATAAAATTCTGGGATTTTGGTACCTGCACACACAAAATCCCAAGCATAGAATGTAGATGGAGAAAGGAGGAAAGAATTTTATCCTCCCCGAGTTATTGAACTTGGAATAATTTAGGGTTTCAAAACATACCTTTCAAAACTTAAAACGCTTGAAGAAGTTGAAAATTATAGTCGGAGGAAACCAAGTGGCGTGGGAGTTAACCAGAAACATGCATTTGCAATGCAAGAAAATCTGTATTAGCTACCACTTGCAATTGGAATAAAAACTATTAGCAGCAGGTCATTTACTTATATATCATATTTAGGTTAATGTAGCACACTCACCCTCTTCATGTCACCTAGCCTTCATATGGTCCTTAGATGTGGTTTAGAGAGTTTCAAACCACTCTGATTCAGAAGAGCACTTGGCCTACAATAAATTCTGCTATTCTCATTTGTATTGCTACCTTTTCTAGCATCATCAGGGGAGTCAGGAACATCATATAAAACTTGTGTCTTACCGGTAATATTAGCTTCTGCAGGCGCAACATTGCCATTGAAAGTATCAATGTTGTGTGGCTTGGTGATGCTGGTTCTTGGAGACAAATCAGCTGCTCCATTTTTGATCGAACGATTTCGAGCCACGCCTAGTTGGAACACAAGTGGATACATAAGCTCCAGCATTTTATCACGGATTGCGTCATTGTTAGTAGCATCTGCATAGTGCTCAAAATCCAAACGGCGTCTCAACCTTGCTTTTGCTGCTTCTGATAAAGGCTCTCTTTTGGAAGCCATGGTTGACAGTAAGAACCTCTACACTCTAATAAGGAATTGCGTGTGTATATATATATATATAGACACACACACTGCATAAGACTTGTATTTGGAAGAGTAAGTCATAGACAGATGTTGAAATCATAAGAGCTCTTCCATATACAAATTGCAATACTGACGGAATATCTGCTGCATGTCAATTTCATGTCAAACCATCTGAAAAAAGTGAACGAATCGTATCTATTGGTGGCTTCGTGTATATATATATATATATATATATATATATATATATATATCATGAGTGTGTTATAGAATAATGGTAAATATATATATACAGTATACAAACAATATTGTATTCCCCAATAATTTTTATTTTCAATTAAATTTTATGCAGCTTGACAGAAGGTGTCTTTTGTTCCATTTGGAGTTTATAACCATAATTAATTTGCATTTCACATGTGTGGAAAGGGAAGGCCACATATGTGTGGAAAAAGATGTTTTAACGTTTTGAACTATTAACCTAAAAGTTGAGCGGCAAAACTCAAAAGTGATGACATTGCCGCCCAATAAACATCACTTATTTAAATTAATTGGTCCTCACTGGTTTAATTATATTCTAATAGAAGGTTTAAACAAGCTTTCATATTGAGTTGTTGTTCTTTGCAGAAGAACTTGACAAGCACAAGTTGATAGGAATTTGTGGAAGCTACACCTGCAGAAGAGGTATAGCATCCTACTTCAAAAATTCACCAAATTTTTTAACTAATGCATATTAGTTTTCAAAGGGATTTTCAAATTAAGGAGCGTTTCCAATGTGGTGATAAAAAGGTAAACAATACTCAATGAGTCAAACTCGTGAACTGCTGGGAGACGCCAAAGGGACAGGTATAATTGTAACATCATATATATATATATATATATATATATTACGAATTAATATGAAAACCAAGTGATCAATGATATAATTGGGTTATATATAATATTAGTTGTTACACAAATTAATATATCATTGAGTTATCGTATCGATATGATTATATATTCATTAACATTTGAATGTTTTTACTGATGTAGCGCCGTACAATTGCAAACAAGAACAATCGTTTGAAGAAACGAATGAGTCACACAACAGGAACAAGAACGTTTGCTCAAGTGAGGAACCAATATGTAAGTAATGCATAAACAAAGATATTAAATGTATACTGCTTTTTCTACAATAAAATTTAATGATATAATATTAACTTGTGCAACACTCAATTAAGATCGTACTAACAATTCATATAACCTTTGGTTTTAGATTAGAGAACATGATGGATTGGAACCAAACAGATACACCATGTTTGAGCTAACACACACAAGATCCAATGGGAAACCTGTGGATACACTACCAGAAAATAGGTCTTGGGCGACGAAACAAAAAAAACCGGGCGACAATTTTTTTTTTCGTCGCCTAAGGAAAAAAAATCGTCGCCTAAGTTTCCTCTTAGGCGACTAAAAAAAAAATCGTCGCCTAAGAATAAATTTCGTCGGCCAAGATAGAAACTAGGGCGACGAAACAATATTTCGTCGCCTAAGATATTTATATCGTCGCCTAAGCTTTTTTATCCTTAGGCGACGAAACTCAAATATTTCGTCGCCCAAGATTTTTTTTTAATTCTTAGGCGACGAAACTCAAATATTTCGTCGCCCAAGATTTTTTTAAATCTTAGGCGACGAAACTCAAATATTTCGTCGCCCAAGATTTTTAATCCTTAGGCGACGAAACTCAAATATTTCGTCGCCCAAGATTCTTCTATATATTGAGAGGCCGGGATAGAAGAATGAGAACTTTGAAAATTTGAAACATAAATTTCTCTAGTTCTTCAAATCGTTCGGTGTTGTGGAAATCTGTCCATACATAGTTTGTGGAGCTACTCCTAGGTACGTACATATGCATATGCACATATATATACATATGCATATGCACATATATATATATATATATATATATGCATATATATATATATTGATTTTCAGTTTTATTTGAGTTGAATTAATGATATATATATATATATATATGCATAGAGTTTGTTCCAAGCTGAGTAAGGGGCCGTTCTGTCATAGATATGGTTCACAGGTTTGTTTAACTGGATCTCAAGATCACAAACTGACCACTCTTCTCGGTGAAGGGGTCGATAGGGGTTCGCCTCCGTGATCACAAACGAGTCCTGCCTGGTTCCTGTAGGGGGTTCGCCCTCCGTGACATTGACACTTGCCTTCTGAAACCACGGAATCCGCTCGAACTAGATATATATAATTAATAATTAGTATGTTGTATTACATTAATATATATATATATATATATAAAAGATATGTTCATTAAATATTGATATATATATATGTGTTATTTTCAGGATATGGATAAGAGTTGGATTTCTCTTCCAAGATATCACAGAAAATATGCTGAAGGATTTTGGGATTTTATGCAATATGCGCAGGCCAATGCTGACGGGAGTGGCATGTTCTATTGCCCGTGCAAGATGTGTAAGTGTCGTAGTGATATGCATCGATTTCCGATTGATACAGTATGGGACCACCTGAAGAGTAACAGATTCATGATGTAGCTACTGTTCGCGAAAATAATGTTAAACATGGTCGAGTGCTCAGAATTCGTGACGAAGATTCAACCTTTATTGATGTTGATCCAAATGAAGAAACAGACGACGACTCTGACGACGATTTAAGGCATAGATTACCAGATATTAATTCTGATACCGAAGAAGACTCATCGGATGACTCAGATTACGAGCCTTAATTAGCTTAGTTATAATTGAGCCTTATCTTTGTAATTGTTGTCCAAATTAATATAAAGATATGCGGTCAAATTGTTGTCCAAACCCCTTGTACAGAATATGTTTGTACTAAAAGAATATGTTTGTACTAAAATAAATAAAGCACATTTAAATTTCATTGTACAGGATTTTTTATTTTTACTATTGGGCGACGAATTTAACCAATATCGTCGCCCAAGTATTATCTTGGCCGACAATTTACCCTATTTTCGTCGGCCAAGATAATCCGAATAATTAAAATAAAATAAAGCACATTTAAATTTCATTGTACAAGATTTTTTATTTTTACTCTTGGGCGACGAATTTAACAAATATCGTCGCCCAAGTATTATCTTGGCCGACGATTTACCCTATTTTCGTCGGCCAAGATAATCTGAATAATTAAAATAAAACACATTTAAATTTCATTGTACAGGATTTTTTATTTTTACTCTTAGGCGACGAATTTAACCAATATCGTCGCCCAAGTATTATCTTGGCCGACGATTTACCCTCTTTTCGTCGGCCAAGATAATCCGAATAATTAAAATAAAATAAAACACATTTAAATTTCATTTGAATAATTAAAATAAATATCCCGGGTATTTATTTTTTACCAAATTTTTATAGCCCCGTAAGAGTCTCGTCGATTGGAAACTATTCTCAGTTGAAGGTCCGGCCAGATTACGTGATTTGGAGGGTCGAATAGCCGTTTCCGTCCGTTTAGGGGTTTGACTGCGCCGATTGACCGGACGGATCGAGCCCTTATCTTTGTCAGATGGAGCTGAATTTTTTCCCACCTACGTAATTCGTTATGCTGGTCATATCTGACGGTAGGTTTTCAGTTCCTCTTCTCCGATCACCAAACTCACGTTATATGTACTAATGTTGTATAACTTTTTTATATAAGTGTTGAGTTTAAGTGTCGTTGTGAAGACAACGTATACGTAGAGGCCTCAAACGCAAAAAAGTCGTGAAATAAGATATGACCGGAACGGTGAAATACGTCAACCCGTGAAAAATGAAGATATTCCGGTAAAATTTCGGTGCCGGTTGTTCCGGTCAACGAAATTCTCTTATTTCTACCTAGTGGTAGCCCTATCCCGGGTATTTATTTTTTACCAAATTTTTATAGCCCCGTAAGAGTCTTGTCGATTGGAAACTATTCTCAGTTGAAGGTCCGGCCAGATTACGTGATTTGGAGGGTCGAATAGCCGTTTCCGTCCGTTTAGGGGTTTGACCGCGCCGATTGACCGGACGGATCGAGCTCTTATCTTTGTCAGATGGAGCTGAATTTTTTCCCACCTACGTAATTCGTTATGGTGGTCATATCTGACGGTCGGTTTTCAGTTCCCATTCTCCGATCACCAAAATCACGATATTCTGAATTTTATGATAGAACTCTTGGCCGACGATTTTCTTCATCTTGGGCGACGAGATTTATAGTGAAGAACATCGTCGCCCAAGTAGACTCTTGGCCGACGATTTTCTTCATCTTGGGCGACGAGATTTATAGTGAAGAACATCGTCGCCCAAGTAGAGTATCTTAGGCGACGACTTGAAAAAATCGTCGCCCAAGATTATCTTGGCCGACGATTTTCAAAAAACAGGGCGACGATTTTTCAAAATTCGTCGCCCAAGAACTCCAATATAAAAGGCAAAAATTCGGAACCCTAACCATTATCGCTGCAGTTTCCACAAATCGAAGCCGCCCCCCTCTCTCTCTCTCTCTCCGAAAATCCACCGAAGCCCTCTCTCCGAAAATCCACCGAAGCCCTCTCTCTCTCCCTCTCTCTGACCCCGACCCCGCAACCCTACGCCGACCCCGACCCCAGCCCCGACCCCGACCCCGACCCCGACCCACGGTTTAAGGTATAACCCTAAAACCCTAAATTGGTTATGTTGATGAAAATTTTAATTGTTGTTGTTGTTGTTTGAAATTGTTGAAATTGTTTGAAATTGTTGAAATTGTTTGAAATTGTGAAATTGTTTGAAATTATTGTTTGAAATTGTTTTAAATTGTGAAATTGTTTGAAATTATTTGAAATTGTTGGTGAAATTATTGTTGTGTTGTGAAATTGTTGGTGAAATTATTGTTGTTGTTGTTGTAATTTAGGAAATTAATGGTAAATTAGGGTAAATTTGTGTAAATTATGGTAGGATTTTAGGGTAAATTATGGTAAATTGTGATGTAAATGATAATTGTAAAATATTAGGGTTTACGGTTTAGGGTTTAGGGTTTAGGATTTGTGGAAATAATTGTGTTATTTGTGTTATTATTGTTGATAAATTGTTGATAAATTTATTTGTGTTTACGGTTTAGGGTTTAGGGTTTACGGTTTAGGGTTTAGGGTTTAATTTTTATTTGTGTTATTATTGTTGATAAATTTTTCGAAATTTATGGTTATTTTTTGTTAAATTAATTATAAGACGGTAAAATATTTTTAATAAATTTATGGTTATTTTAAACAGGATGGGCATGAGGAGAACTAATTATGGTTATTTTACTCGATCAATTACTATTTTTTTAAATAATAAATTATTTAATTATCGAAAAAAATACTAACAAGTGGTAATGCAGCAATGGTTTGTGGTTCCCGAGGAGGGACGTGACTGGGCTGACAAGGCCCATAGGGAGAGGTACCTCTATTTAATAATTTATTAAATTTTATTTTTTTAATAATATATTTAATATTTTTTTTGTATATGTAGGTTCAAGGAGTGGAAGCACGACCTCCGGTTACACTGGAAGCTGTACGGGAGCAACCGTTCGGGTACCCCGAAGGAGTTCGAGTATCGGGAGTACGAGTGGCGTTGGCTTCTTGTCACGCAGTTCAACGACCCTCACAAACAGGTAATTCGTAAACAAATTTGAATTAATTTAATTAGTGAATTAATTATAATTGTATGTTTTTAAATATTTACTAACGATAATTTTTTTTTGAAGCACCTCGCCCGGGTGAACGCTGAGAACCGGCAACAGAACACAACCAACCATCGTGCCGGTTCGAGGCCGTTTTCGGCCATCATGGACGACGTGCGGCGAGAGCGGCCAGAGGAGAACCCCTATGTGGGGACCTTTCAGAGGGCATATCCTCATATGGAGGAGGATCTTGTAAGTTCCTTATATTTTCTAATTTTTAATTTTAATTACATTTTATTAAATGTATATTAATATTTTTTTTTAATATATCCAATTAGGCGAGGGTGAGGGAGGCGGAGCAAGAGGTCATGAGAGGCATGGTGAACGACACATGGCCGGGCACGGCAAAGGATGACATGTCAGAGGCCATGTCCAGGATCGACACTTCAGATCCTACCGTTGGGGCGCGGATTATGGCCACTGCCTTCGCGCAGCGTTCCAACACCTACTACTGCCGGGGTATGGGAGATGCTGGAAAGGGGATCCTGAAGACGACGCCAGGATTTCAGCGCAAGGGAGCCGCCGGAGCCTCAAGCAGCAACAGTCGGCTACAGGATCAGTTCGAAAGTCTACAGTCTGAGCTGGAAGCC
This sequence comes from Fragaria x ananassa, assembly GCA_034370585.1. Classification (NCBI taxonomy): domain Eukaryota; kingdom Viridiplantae; phylum Streptophyta; class Magnoliopsida; order Rosales; family Rosaceae; genus Fragaria; species Fragaria x ananassa. Next base: position 7,102,429 of record CP139750.1, on the reverse strand, counting down.
CAAAGAGCGAGGGAGATGGCGGTGATGGCGGAATCATATGCGGCTTCCACGGCTGCGCATATGGAGCGGATGAATGAAGTCACCAATGCCAACTAGGCGGCTATGGGACAGTGGATGACTGCCTGCATCGCTGCACATGCGGCCGGACTTGATTTTCCGCCCATGCCTACGCCTATACCATTACCTCAGTGGGCCCACCCTCAGTGGCCCCAGCCTCAGCAGCAGCCTCCTCAGCCTGACCAGCCGCCGCCTCAGCCTCAGGACCCTCCGAACGGGAATGATGAGTTAGATTTGGAGTTTCTCCATAGGCAGATGGACTGAATTTTTGTAATAAATTATTTATAAATTTATAAATTTGTGTTATTTTTAATTAAATTTTAGTATTAGAAAAATTTAAAGAAATGCCGAAAAAAAAATTCCAGCAAAAATTAAAAAAAACATTATTTATATATTTAAAAAAATTATTTAAATATTTTGAAAAAAAATTTAAATATATCTTAGGCGACGAAATTGCTAAATCGTCGGTCAAGGACTTACCATATAAGACGACGAAAAAAAATTATCGTCGCCTAAGATGTAGTGATCTTAGGCGACGAAATATTTAGTTTCGTCGCCCAAGGTTATAAGATCTTGGCCGACGAAAAAATTTTTCGTCGGCCAAGGTGTTAAATCTTGGGCGACGAATATTTTTGGGCGACGAGAAGTAGATTTTAGGCGACGAAATCCGTATCGTCGCCTAAGAATTACTCTTAGGCGACGACGGACTGAATTTTCGTCGCCCAAGTTCTTGGCCGACGCACTTCTGGCGACGACGTCTTGGGCGACGACATGTCGTCGCCCAAGTACTTAGGCGACGAATTTTTTTAACAGGGCGACGATTTTTTTTCGTCGCCCAAGATCTATTTTCTGGTAGTGATAAAGAGTCTAAGAAAGCAATGGTGAGTGTTTTAGTTTATATATGGTTGCAGTTTTCAATACTATGATGGTCTTATAAGCTATTTGTATGTATGTATATGTGTATGTTTGTGTGTGTGTATAAGATATTTGTATGTATGTATATGTGTATGTTTGTTTGTGTGTATATAGATATATTATATAGAAGCACACACCTTTACATATGGCTAACAGAAAGAAGTTTGATGATATGATGGTATACATATTTTTCTGTGTAATTACTATGATGGCCTGGTTGTATTATGTATATGGTTATGAGGCAGAAGATCAACAAGATGAAAGATGTGTTAAGAGAAAAACCTATATATATTATATAAAAGCACATACCTTTGGATATAGCTAACAAAAAGATGTCTAATGGTATATATTAGATATATTCATGTGTGTGTAATTACTATGATGGCCTTGTGTAGATGGATATGAGGCAAAAGATCAGTGATATCAAAGATGCTAAAAGAGGAAAGCAGCTTCCTGAAAGCATTACTAACTTTGAGATAAGTCAAGTATATGCTGATGTCCTTGGAAAGGAAAAACATGGAGTTGTGAGAGGTTTTGGATTAGGAGTCAGACTTCATGATGTCCATGATGTGTTGGTAGAAAATAGAAGTGCTCAATTGTAGGTTCAATCACTGAGAGAAGAACATAAGAAGGAATTGGATAACATTAGGAAACAGAGCCAAGAGAGAAAAGACAAGCTCAGAGAGGAAATGAATCAACAAGCAGTCATAACATCTGATAAAATGAAATGTATGGAGATGCAATTGCAGAAGCAACAAGCTATGTGTGAAAGATTACTCAATGCAGGTTTCATTCCTAACAATAATATCGCAATGAGTGGTTCAACAAATATGAGTCTTGGAACTGAAACAAGAGCATTCAACAGCTCCCTCGCAACATCAAGTGACCTTCCACTTGAAGCATCTCAATTGCCAATGCCTTCCACTGTGCAGCATAATATGCAGAGCTTTGATGACGCTTATAGGCCACAACTTCCTACAACAACACTAGCGACGATGTTCTGAGCTGTGGTTAGAAATTCTCAAGTTTGTACACTATTTTGTTTTATGTTTTGTTGCTCAAAGTGGAAGTATTGGTGATGTTGAAGTAAAAAGAGAGGCAGATGTTTTGTGAAGAAATTGTGATCGATCATTTGTTTATGCTTGAGATGAACATAGCATGGCTTTATTTTGGCATATATGAATGCTCTGTAATTCCTCTACTGGAAACTTGGGGTGCATTTCAGCATCTGTTATATATATATATCTATTACTTAATCATCTGTCTTTCAATATTTTAGTATCTCATATACAGCTTATGAATGTAATTTTGGTACTAGAAAACTTTAAATTATATAAATTATATTTCACGCAAGTATTTGCTGAATTCAATATGGAATGAAATAAATGAAAATAAAAAACCAAATATTTTATATGATCAAATAAATTCTTCTACTATCTGCTTTAATGGTGGCTTTATATGTATATAACAATAAAACAAAAACTCACCATTGTTGATAATAGTGTTATGGTATAGTTATAATATGAATGAATAAATCTCTCGACCAATCATCAAATAAGTGTGTTGATTCAAGTCACTATTGCTTTCAACAGTACTTCTAATTGACACACCAAAAAAGTGATGGTGAGAGTATTGTCTTAGCCACGCCAGCAATGCATTCTAATCAAGAAATGGTGTGAACAGCCGTGGCCATGACTTTTGCCTACCAATAAATGGTGCCCAAGACATCAAACCACACCATTAACAATGGTGTTTGTTGCCCACATTTCTGGTAGTGTCTGTATGAGTGGGCTATTTTGCTTTCTGTAAGAACTACTGGCGGCTTTGCTTTGATGGCTATGAGCAATCCTGAAATCATGTTGGTCTTTGATGGGTTTTATTTTATGTTCATAGAAGCTAATGTAAAATTTGACTTCTTGAATGAGATTTCCATTTGCATTGCGAGGCTCAGGAACATCAAATTATGAGGAAAACTAGTGCAGCGACATATTGGTAGTTTTGTAGAGCAGTGCAGCATTCTCTTCTCTTCTTGCAGCTGAAAATGATGATGAAATTAAGGATTACTGAGCAGCTTTTCTTGCTCTACTTTTTGTAGTTTTGTAGAGCAGGAACATCTCATGATTTGATGTTCATGATTTGTACCTGCAACATTGAGCTTCCTGATTTTCTGGTTTTGTTGGCAAGGAAAAAAAAAAGAGTGCCTGGTTCCTGATAGATTTTTGCTTTTGTATAGCTGTAAACGTTGGCTGTGCAGTTGAAGGACAAAAAGTGAGATGAAATGCAATTTTTGGCTGTGTCTTTGCTCCATCTCTATTCAGCTACTTGCATTATAGAACTTGTTTGTTAGTCTCTGCCACTTTAAAATTGAAAGCTGAGAAATTTAGACTCATTACACTCATTACTTGATCTTTATCATAGAACAGAGAAAAGAAGCAAAGTTGGGTACTTCAAAATTACACCATTATTTCTGCATATGCAACTTGGTTAATATGTTATAGCAAAGTAGTTTACATGCTGGGTTACTATAAATACATCCAAGATAGGCATACACCCACTGTAGCAATAGAATGAGACAGGAACATGGATCCTGGAACATGTCTTTCCACACGCTATCTTTACCAAGCTTACGATTATTGTCTTCCAGCATCCGCCCCTTTCCCGTTCACTTTCACCGCCTTCCTATCAATCGATAAGCATGATAACAAGTTACAAAGAGATCTCTGGTGAATTGAAATATTTGAATTCATGTTAACATAGCACTATACATCTATCATGCATTTGTTTCTCTCTAGAGTAGTATCACATTTTAACTCATATTAATAATCTCATTTTAATTAGACATACAAGCACAAATGGAGACACATACACAGTGCACACATACAAACACTTGACATAGTTTAATAAGTAATCTGAAATAATTGCCTTGATAAATAACTCATTTCAATTGTGCCACTGCCAACTGAATCAGGAGAGCATATAATGGACTACCTTCTTCCCAATGTGGCCATAGTTCATGTAGGCTTCGCTGAAGCTCTCCTTGTTTCCTGATTGATCAGTAAACTTTATGTTCTACAAATTGGAAGTGGAAGCAGTTCATCAAGTAATTCACATACCACTGATTCATTCACAGAACATCTACAAATTGGATTTTTGCTGGGTTTGGTTTGGACGGTCATGCAGGAACCTTATGTATCCCAACGCTTCATGAAGCACTGAGGCTGTGTCCGTCTGCACAGTACAAAATTCCAAGAAGCCTGACTAGTGAGAGTTTCAGGTTCGAGAGAGAGAGAGGAGGAGAAGGCGAGATATTGATCCTGGTTCGCTCAACTCGTACCAAAACAATTGAGTCCCGCAAAACTCGAGGTTTCTGCAACTAAAATTATCAACAATCGTTATTCAAATATTAACAGAACCCTTATGTTTAGGAGAAAATCTGTGTTTTTGAACGTTGCATTTTTCAACAAGTCATTGACTGAAAAATCAAACGGAAACCCCCAGAAGAAGCTCAAACTTGGTTACCAATAAGCCTCCCGGCCCTATCTTCTTCTTATTAAACTTTCCCTCATTAGAGAGAGCTATATGTATTCAGTTTTGAGTATCCATGATCAAGATTTTATTCCTTTAGCTTCCATCCGTGCCTATTGACCAAGGTGTTCATTCTATTTTCTTATCGAATTCAAGTTGTTCTTAGTTTTTTATCTTGTTGAATATGAATGCTTTCGCTTATTAGTGAATCCTTTGATGTTCATCGATCTTACATGTGAGCATTGAATCTGCCTATATGTGAGCACCTAGAAAAATTTAGGGTTTAGATAGGACTAGTTTGAAACCAATGTAACAGCTGCAAGCTTGATTTCACAAGCAATCCATGTTCTAAGGACAAGCTTTATGTTTAATTCGAGTTGTGCTATCGTCAATAGCTCATGGCAGCAAATCAGATTAGTTGATTGAGTTGCATATAGGTTTCTTAGTTGTTGATATTTCCATATAGTAAAGGTATCTGATCCTCAAGCCAAACCGGCCACTTTTAATTTCTTCCTTTTTGTACCTTGAGCACACTGTGATCCACTCATTTTGTATCTGGCACCAATTCACGATCCCTCAATCGCAGCCCAAAATTATACACTAGAATTATATCATGCATAGAAACTGCTATATTCATATATATAATAAAATATACAGTGGTTTTTCGAAAATATTGATATGCAACACTATGGCCTCGTTTACTGGTGTTCCCTGCAGGCTGATTCTCTAGGGAAACAATTATCGAATCTGCTCATATACTGTGTTACAAACTATTTCTGGTACTATAGGAGGAAATTCAGAGTTCAATACTTCAATTACAAAGACAAACAAACTAGAGGCACTACAGCTGCAGGTCTGCGCACATCAGCAGGAACTTCCCTAGCTTGGAAAACAAAAAGATGGACAAGAAACGAAGCAAAGATACATCAGCATTGTGGTAAAGCAACCTTCCTTCTCAAGTTTTTCTCAACTGAATTTTCTTTAAACAATACTATTTCATTCATTTCTTTTGCCTTCATATTATTCTCTTTTAGGCTGCCTAAGTCTACACCAGATTTGCAACTAAATGTACGTGGTTGTCAACGCGGTCAGGCATTCACTATGGACAAAGTAAATGTTCTTCAACTTCTACATTCCTAATCTTACTACAGTTTCTTTGACATCTACATTGTGATCTTGTATCATATTGCAGCTCATTATTCTTACTTCTCTCTTTGGCAATAACAATTCACCATTTACTGTGCAGGAGCTTCTGGCTGCAAAATCAGCCAAATTTGCTGCTAGACTCAAAGAGAATCCGCAGGAAGACCTTTCTAACTTCCTCCATAGTGTCCCTGCTGATGCGGAAACTATTGAGCTTGTTGCGAGATTCTATCATGGCTATGAACTACAAATTTGCAGTCAGAATGTTGTACAGCTCATTTCCGTTGCTGACAATTTGGAGATGACTGAAAGCCACTGCAAAGATAATCTATTGAACAAAGCTGTTTCGTATTTTCAACAAAGAATCCTCCCTAGCTGGTCTGAAACTATTAAGGCTTTGCAATCCACAGAAAAGTTATTTCAACAACCCTTGAAGCTTGAGTTAGTACACGCCTGTTTGGACTCTATCATTAGAAAGGCAAAAGCTAGTCCCCAACTTCTGGGTGAACCAATCCGGAATTCAACTGCAAATGTTGATGATAGCGATGAGGATTATGAAATTTATAAGCCAAATGCAAGAAGAAGGCTCTTCGATTTTGATTGGAAATCAGAGGATCTAACTACATTGTCCCTCCAGCTTTATGAGCCTCTCATGCATGGAATGAATAAGCATGGAGTTCCATCACAGTATGTGGCAGCATCTCTTTGTAACTACATTAAGAAATGGGTTTTCTGTGGCAGTGGAGAGGATGCACACAAGAAAAGGTACCAAAAGGACATCCTTGAAGCAGTTGAGAAGCTTTTGCCAGATGAAATAGGACTCCTTCCATGCACGTTGTTGTTCCAAATGCTTCGACATGCTATATATTTGGAAGTTACCTCTGACTGCAGAAATGGGATTGAGATCAGAATTGGAAAACAACTTGACCAAGCCACAGTTCAAGACCTCTTAATACCATCTCAAGGCTATTCTAAAGTACTGCAGTATGATATTCAATGTGTGAGGAGGATTGTGAAGGTTTTCTATGCTAATTACTCTTCATCAAATGTATCTGACGTAACTGGTCTAATAGCAGTCGCAGATATCATTGAAGAATTCTTGGCTGAAGTTGCTAGTGACATAGACTTGAAGATATCTACATTTGTCGGATTAGCAGAGATGTTGATTTCAGCATCCATGGGAGTAAAAACAAACTCAGATGGAATATACAGGGCTGTTTCTATATACTTAGATAAGCACAGACACATGACAGAATCCGAGCGAGAAGAAGTGTGTCAAGTTCTGGATTTCCAAAAGATGTCCCCTCAAGCCTGTGACCATGCTGCCAAAAACGAAAGTTTACCATTAAGGATGGTGGTACAGGTGTTGTTTGCAGGGCAGTTGCAGTTGCGAGACACTATCACGAAAGAGGTGCAGAGTTCGGATGAAAAATTAGTAAAAGAAGAAGCTTACGAGGATAATGCACCGAAGTTGGATTTGTGTGAGGTCAAAATGAGATCAGAGGTGGAGAAAATGAGCAAGAAGGTGATGCAGCTTGAGAGACAGTGCAGTATGATGAGAAAAGAGATCGAGAACAGCTCTAGCCTTATGGTGAGGAAGGAGAAAACTAGCTTGTGGAGAGAAATGAAGAGAAAGTTTGGTTGCATCAGCACCGCTCATGATTCTAACTGCCAATTGAAGAAGAAAAAGTTGCCTCCGAGACCAAAACTTGGACTGTGACATGTAGACTCTTCTTCAATCTACTATTTATTTTCAAATAGTCTAGTAACTTGTTTAAGTTTCAATCTTCAAAATGGAATAATACTCTTCAAGTGATACTAGTATCATTCAGTATACGGTAGGTTTATAGTTGTTATCTCTGTATATTTTAACTGCACCAAGGATAGAAACCCCATAGTAATAGGGTAACAAACTGATGCAAGCTTAATCTGAAATGTATATATAAAGCTTAGGGTTTAGGTAAGAATAAGCTTATATCGATCATGTTATTGGAAGATAAATCTCAATGTACGTTGGAAAGATGAATCATGAATTTGAACAAACTAAACAACAATATGCTATGAAACTGGTGAAAACCATATTACAGTATACAACAGAGCAATCTATCATCTTTAGTTAGTCCCACTTCTAATTGCCATCATGCATGCTAGTAAACACAAATATCACATTGTTGCAATTTACCTCAGAATCATTTGATTATCCTTCACACCAGAGACTTCCCAATTGATTATCCCCCATCTATATAATCAATCGTTCTCTCTCACTCTCTGTCTCGAGCTTTTTTGCTTCTTTTGGCAAGAAAAAGTAGCATATGATTCTTACCTATCATTGCTTCATTGATGCCATTTGTTTCTTGCAATGAGAAGAATTCCATTCGTCGCACCCCATTAAAACTAGTCCTCCTTGATGGATATCTACAAATCATCCATTAATCACCACCAATCGACAAGTTATGTCGATACAATTATCAAAATCAAACCGTTAATCTCAATGGCATTTCACTTTCTGTAGAACCAACTGAACCATTTGTCCCACTATGATCCTCCACATCTATAGTTCGATATTGTGCACCAACTGCCTCAGGTCCCTTTTGGGTTTGGCCTCTATTTCCATCATCATTTCCCATCACAACAACCCCGGAAAACTGCACATGGCGCTGATTGCCGCTGGGGGAATTCACAGGGGACCCTGCAGCTGATGATGCATTGGCAATTGTTGGTACACTACTCGTGGCTGGGGCCGTGGTGGCTGTGTGCCTGCTGCTTCCTCCTCCTCCTGATGCCTTGACATACCGGCCACTTCCATCGATTTGTGTGCAGCTATCCCCCGGTTTGAAGCACCTGTAGGCGCATGTCACGATCCAGAAAAGCCATGGAACGGCCACAAGTATCAGACCTACAATGGGATACCATAGCTTGGCTTTCTCACCAGGGAGAAGCATATAAAGGAAAAGAAAGACCGCTCCAGCCACAATGCAGGTGAAGAAGATCGCGGAGATGATAGAGACTCTAACATCTCCTTTTCTTTCCTCCATTGAAGGTGAAATCAATGTCGAATGAAGATGGGAGAGCTAGGTATATGGCTCTTTTTCTTCCCTTCTTGTGGAGGTTCTGGGTCTGTTGATGTCTCTGGGTTTGGGATTGTGTGTAGATTTTTTTGCTTTGTTGTAAGAGCTGTTGTTGTTGCCGGAATCGAACGAAGTGGTGGTAGGAAATTATGGGGAAAATGCAATGGTGGAACTTGGAAGGTTTTAAAACAATGCGTTGAAAGCGGGGCCGGTTTCTAACTGCGAATACATTGTTAATAACTGATCAACGAGTTTAGTTCATGCAGAGAGAAGGGCAAGTACGTACGTACCCCATGATAATGGCCAAAGGCAATGATCATGTATATAGTCATCAAAGATACGGTCAATATACCGTACACGTATGGTAAAGCTTGTAAGAATAAGGATCCTAAGAATAAATGTAATGATACGATGTACCATTACAATGCTAGAAATAGTGTTTAGAAGACAGTAGAAATAAAATAACAGATTTGTTTTGTAATCTAGGCAACTCCAGAACAGAAATTTGACCACATAGTTCAAAATTCTTACCAGAAAAAGGGACATGCGAAACTCAAACACGTCATAGAAGTCAAAGAAAACTTGGCATCAAATATCATCATTGTAGGGATCAAAGAGGGGAGCCCCATCCACCACCACCAGGAGTTAAAATCTGAAGAATTTCCCCTGACTGCACCTCAACTGTGTTCTTACCACCCAGGTAAACCCTTCTTTTATCTTTTGTGATTAGGTAGTTAGCTCCGCGAGAGCCATCCTCCCCTCCTTTCAACCCTCTCGGGGCATGAACACGCCTCTCTGAAAGAATGCTCACAACAACTGGGCGCTTGAACTCTATCTCCCTCACAAGCCCATTACCACCTCTATGATATCCAACTCCTCCACTATTCTCTCTGAGGGCAAACTTATGCAAGATAACAGGATATCTCTGTTCAAATATTTCTGGATCAGTCATTCGGGTATTGGTCATATGACACTGGACTCCACTGGTCCCATCCCAGGATGGACCAGCTCCACTCCCACCTCCAATTGTTTCGTAATAACCAAATGTGTCATCCCCAAAAGTGAGATTATTCATACAACCCTGTGAGCAAGCACAAGCCTGAAATGCAGTAAGTACAACATCAGTTATTCTCTGAGAAGTGAGAACGTTACCACCCACCACAGCAGCCTTATCACTTGGAGAGAGGAATGATCCAGGTGGAATGTAGATTTTCACAGGAGCCAAACAACCTTGATTCAATGGAATATCAACATCCACCAAGCAGCGAAGACAGTATATAACTGCTGCAGCTGTTACGGCTTCTGGAGCATTCCAATTCCCATATACTTCAGGACTGGTTCCACTGAAGTCAAAATTTGCTTCACCTTTGACAGAATCAATTGTAAGCTTCAGATGAATAATGGATCCATCATCCATGTAATCCTCTTCTTCTATAGTGACCGAACTCTTATCTCCAGTCCTGGCTGACTGAGATAAAACTCTTGCCGCGACAGACTTTAGCATTTCTCTCACTGCTTCTTCTGCATTCAGCTGCACATAGGTCATGTAAGCCTGTACTGTTTCCAAACCATACTGCTCAATAAGCTCTTTAATAAGAGTAATTCCTCTCTGGTTTGCAGCTACTTGGGCTCGAAGATCTGATAAGTTATCTTGAAGCCTTCGAGTTCCCGGGATCTTTTGTGCCAGGTCATCAGAAGAGGGGAAGCGGAGAAGTTTAGTAATTCCTTCTTCTTGAAAAATCCCCTTTTCAACAAGCTTAAATGCTTTTATAGCAGCCCCTTCTTCCCATATTGACTTGGAGAATGGTGGCATGCTTCCAGGAGTAATACCTCCTATCTCTGCATGGTGCCCTCTACTTGCCACAAAAAATACCAGCTTTCCATTATCAAACACAGGTGTAATAACTGTTATATCAGGAAGATGGCTACCTCCTGCACAAGGATGATTGGTGACCAAAACATCTCCTTCATTCAAATTTTCACCCCAATAGTTAAGCTGCCACCGAACAGTACTAGACATTGCTCCTAAGTGCACAGGGACGTGAGGAGCATTAGCAACTAATCCCCCATCAGGTCCAAAGAGGGCACACGAGAAATCTAGCCGTTCCTTGATGTTAGTTGATATAGAGGTTCTCTGTAGGGTCCTTCCCATCTGTTCAGCTATACCCATAAATCTATGATTAAAGATTGAGAGCTGCACAACATTTGCAACCTTTTCTGCTGCTTTCAGGGTGCTTGAAGCAGACTCGATTTCAATTTTAATGTTGCCATACTTGGTTATCATAGCTTTGCACCTAGGTTCCACTATCACAGTACTATTCCCATTCATAATAATTGCTGGACCTTGCATGACATTCCCGTAGCCCAGATTCTCAAGCTTGTATAGAGGTGTTTCTTGCCACCCATACTCAAAATAAACCTTGTAGTTACCTTCAACTTTAGGAGAACATGATGCAGATTCCAGAGCCAATGGCTTCAATATATTAGTCACTCCTACCCCACGAACCCTGACATCGCTTACTAGGATATTCCTATTCAGTAATTTAAATCCGTACTCCTGCTGGAATAGTTCCACAAAGTCCAGATCATACTTGCAATCTCCATCTTGTCGTTTTTTAACCATGATTGAGGTGTCTGTACCTTCATATCTCAAATTCAAATATGTCTCTGTTTTTATATTTTCATCTCTAAAACCTTGCTCTTGCAACTTCTGCTTTACTTGACTCAGTAAAGCGGCTTCTCTGTGAGAGGCCTCCTGGACAGAATCCAGACAGTAAATCGCAAAGTATGGTTCCTGTACCTCCTCAACAACATCTGCCAATCCCATCCCATAAGCACTTAAGATTCCACAAAACCTGTGTATGAGTACTTCTTTCATACCCAATGACCGAGCAATTGCACATGCATGTTGAGGCCCAGCACCTCCAAAGCAGGCAAGTGCATGATCCTTTGTTTCATGGCCCTTCATCTCAGTTAATTGCCTTATCGGACGGCACATGGTCTCATTGGCAACATTCACAAATCCCAGTGCAATGTCCTCCACTGTCATGTCCTTTGCAAATGGATCCTGGCTCTTCTGATAGGAATTTATTTGCTCAGCAAGATTTTCAAATTCTTTTCTTGTTTCCTCAATATCTAAAGGCTGATCTTCATTGGAGCCAAATATTGGTGGGAAATAATCAGGAATTACATATCCGAGGACTAAGTTTGCATCTGTAACTGCTAATTCCCCACCTTTACGGTAACAGACTGGACCTGGATGTGCACCCACTGATTCTGGTCCTACCCGAAAAGCACCAAATTGGAACTTCAACTTTGATCCGCCACCAGCAGCTACAGTATTTATGTCAAGTTGAGGTGCTTGTATTATGGCACCAGCAATTTGAGTTTCCAGAACTTGTTCATAAGTCCCAGCATAACGGCTCACATCAGTAGATGTGCCACCCATGTCAAATCCAATAAGAGGTTTCTCTGTTTCAAGCCCAAAAAGTGTCTGAGAGTAACCCACAACCCCACCAGCAGGACCTGACAAAACAGCTTTGTGGCCTGAAAATCGACTTTCTGGTGCAAGTCCTCCATCAGATTGCATGAACAAAACATTCACCTTCCCCAGCCCTTCATCAAACTTAGACATGAACCCTGATAAGTATTCTTTGATTACTGGAGTCAAATATGCATCAACACTAGCTGTTAGACCCCGAGGAACAGCTCGAACCATAGGTGTCAAAGCTGAGGATAAGGAAACATGTTTAAAGCCCATACTAGCTGCTAACCTTTCAACAGCTATTTCATGTTGCGGGTAAGTGTACGAATGCATTAACACAACTGCCAGACAACTAATTCCCTTCTCCAACAAACCCTTGAGTAACGGCTTTAACATTTCTACATCTAGAGGCTTTACCACTTTAACCATCTCACCAGAAACCCCTTTAACTAATGATGCAGAACTAGAATCTTTAGTATCATGAATGAGCTCAACTCTCTCATCAACCTCAATAACTTCCTCATAAAGGTTTGACGGTTTAGATACAGTGAGGTCAAAAATATTTGGACGAGCCTGGTTACCAATCTGCAGCAAATTCCGGAAACCCCGAGTAACACAAAGAGCAATGCTTTCCCCTTTCCTCTCCAAAAGTGCATTAGTAGCAACAGTTGTACCCATCCTTATCCACTCTATCTTATCAGTTGGCAACTTCGAACAACGGGAAATTTTCTGCCCTGTAAATTCTTCTAAAATTCTCCGAATTCCTTCCACCGGAGCATCATCATAGTTTGATGGATCAACCGATAAAAGTTTCAAAACATGACCATCAGGCTGACCTGGGACCTGAGCATAAACATCAGTGAATGTGCCCCCTCTGTCAATGCAAAATCTGAGCTTGTTGGCATCAGCACTCCCCATCTCTATGGTGATAGCTTAGAGTTGAAATGCTCCTGATACGGAAACTGCAGTACCAATGACAAGAGAAACAATTAATTCCACTAATAAGTTTGTCATGTGATCAATCAAAACTGTTGATTTGGACGGACAAACTATCTCTAATCATCCTCCCTATTAGAAAACTAAATAGAAAAATCATGAATGATTAGTTCCTCCAATGCAAACTCCATAAACTAAAGTAATCACTGTGATCATTTTGTGGGTTTAAAGTCGATTCAACTAGCAGTAAATACAATTCACAACGCATCAAATGCCTCGTAGGTCCTGAATATCACCCCAACAAAAAAGAACACTCATGTTTTGGCATCACAAAGCTTGCATAAAAGTTGAACTCCAACTCTAGTTTGGTGTCATACGCCGTAGGACAAAAGAAAACGTTGAAAACAAAACAAATTTAACTGGGAAATCAATCCTTTCATATCTAATCAATTACAACCAATATTGAATCAATCACTTCACTTGTTACTATTCAAAAGTTAAGTTAATAATCAGTTAATATTTGGTGTTTCCATCAGCTATTTTGAAACAGTAATAGCAGCAACTTAAAGGGGCCAGATTCAAATACGAAATAAATAAACTTTTGAATCCCAGAATCAAAAGCAGCAGAGAATAAGGAAACCAATATCAAGAGCTGATCAAGTAGCCGAAACCCAGAATCAGATAGATGGAGAGAAACGTACCAGTGGTTGTTTGGATGCCGATTAGAGCAGTCAGTAGTGGATGATACAACCCAACCCAACCCAATTCAGCTTTTGCTAGATAGCGTCAGTTGAGTTGTAGGACTTTATACATCACTCCACGTGTGGCTGATTTGGCAAAGGTGCTTCAATCCTTTTAATTAAAATTCTCATCACAAAAAATACAAAAAAATAAAAAAATAAAATGTAGTGAGAGACGGATGTAATATATATGTATGTAATTCAAATTTACATTCCGCATTATTTTGTATTTTAATGAGTTAAGTTTTCTTTTTAGTAATATGTATTTGTTGTCCTCGTAAAGTTTTAACTAAAAAATAAAAGAAAAAAACGTGTGAATTGTAAAATTGAGTATACAAATATTAGTTCCTATCGTAATAAATTAGTAATGTGATTGATGGAGGAGAGAACATAGATCATCCACTACTGCCTCATTTGCATTCAATAGAAAAGAATGCTTAGCTTTCAATAATTGTTTGGGACTCTTTACATCTATTTGATATTGCAAGCGCATACACTTTTTTTTATTTTCTCAATTCTATCTAGTTAAATCTACATTTCAGTACTTTTTTTTGGGTAAATAGAAACAAGTCTTATTATCGATTAGACATGTGCATTCATGTTTCAAATGCTTACGGGCAAATCAATTCTTCAACCTCAACTTTGGATTCTGATCTCAATGAAATTGGTGCCATTTATGAACGATGTAACGCATTGCTGAAACTTGAAAGCACATACAGTACGAGAAAAGGTACCAACTTGTAATGGTTTCAATTCAGTTGCAGATAATCTAATGCCAGAAATTGGACCTCCTTGGTTTAGTGAATTACTTAGTATTTGGTACAGTTGCAGTGTGTAATCTTGCTAGAGGCAGTGATGCTCTACTACCCCAAAGCTTTTCTAGCTCTTGCCGTTACTTTCAGAAATAAGATAAATAAAAGGGGGGGGGGGGGGGGGGGGGGGGGGGGGAATTAACTAGGATTTATACAGAACTATCGCTCTAGGGCTTAAAACCAATGCAGCGCACATAATCATCCCTACAACCAACGAAAATTCTGCCACCAATCATTACAGGGGAAGAGAATACATCTCCTGTGAGTTCCAACCTTGCAAATTCCTCAACATTGAAATTCTTTGCACTTGCACCTTTGGTGGCATCCAAGTTAACCTGAATTACAATTATGCTTCCGGAGCTGGAACATACACAAACCATCCTGGAAAAGATTTTTGATTAATATGTGAACGATTATACAGAGATTCATATTTTTTTAGATCGGTACTTCTTTACCGAAAATTAGACTGATCAGACACCAAGCTCAGGTGCTCATCAACATAGGCAGATGAAGTAATTGGATCCTTAACATTGTATTCCCAGAGCAAACCTCCCGTTTCCTAAGGTGAACATAGCAGTGGTCAATGTGCCATCATAATATACTGAAAATGAATTAATGAAACAACATACAGAATTGGAATTCAATGTAATCAAGCAAATCACTGTCGCTTTGCAAAATGTCTGATTATAATAAAATTTAACTCGAGCCCAATAAATTATAGACAAAGGTTGTTAAGTTTTATTTGAAAAGTGATCACTATTAAGTGTTGCAAACCCAGAAAGAAAAGTGAATGGAATACATATATCTATCAGATCCTATTAAAAGATATCAGATGAACAACTTACCTTTTGATCCTACTGTTCTATTGGGAAACACACATACAGCATATATAAATATGATATGTTATCAAGAAAATACAAATATAAACATTACAGATTACAAACTAAGAAGAGGTGACAGAACTTACAAGTTCAAGTGAATAGATGCTTCCATCTCTTGAACAAACAAGTGCCTGTGATTCATATACATAACAAGATAAGTATATAAAATTTGAAAGTTGCAGGATAGAACGTCCAAAATTAGGGGGTGACCATGCTTGCAGAATCAAGACAGGTCCAACTTTAAGATAAATAGGATATTTGAACAGAACCACAAAATTAATTTTCTCCTCTGAATTAATTCTCTTTTCTTTCTCATTAGAAACATTGGCAACAAATTACTACTGTTGTAATTTGGTTTCAGGCCATGCTCTGATATTAATTCAAGTAAAACTCAAAAATTCCTGAACCCACCAACTTTGAGGTTTGAAATTCGTGTGCCTCTGAGATACTGAAATGTAAGAACAGCTTCCCGCAAAAGAAGAGGTGAGAAATTATCCTTCTCAACAAATTCTGGACCAGAAATTTGAAAAATAGAAGACTCAGGCGATGACAACGTTTTCTTTTTCAGAATTAAGAAAACGGCCAATATATTCCAACTTGAATGGTAAAGCCATCATTAAACCCATACTATCAATATTTGTGTATGTATAATTATATATATAGTTCTAGGCATCCAATGCAAAACCAATTGGAAATGGATGGCAGACACAAGGCCCTGTAAGCTCTAGGCAAAGGCTTAAATTCTTCAATGTAGACAGTCCATACAGACAGCTTAACATGCTGCTTCCTCAGAGATTCCTACTGAATAGGAGACTCAGATACTGCCTCAAGTGTGATATGACTTGAGCCAAATATGTGGACGGCTTAAATGTGGAACATATGTAGCCACTCAACCTAACATGTTACGTGGATTGACCTCCCCTTATACCATTAATAAGAAATATAGGCATCCGATAGAAAATCAATTGATTATGGTGGATTAGGCCTAAGACATTATATGTTTTAAGCAAGCCTTTATACACCAAATGGGAAAAGCTCCACATTCTATCACATATAAGTATGAATGCATACATCTGTGGAAGGGAAAATGCATGTAACCTAATCATAGTCAATATACCTGGAAGGGAAGTCCGGAAGACATGCACGCTCCAGCAAATACAGGCCCAGCAGTTCTAAACTGTTTCATCAGTAGGAAAAAGGATTCAGTAATTGTGAATCGAGCCCAACATTCATCTTAGAGGGATTAAAGCACATATAGGAATCAACTACAACATTATCCTTGATATTTTCTGTAAGAGAACCATGGATTGAGAATGTGCAGAAACAAACTTTTCAGTGAGCAGGTAACTCAATATTGTAGTCACTCATTTATAAGGTGTTTCAAATATACACAATCAAAAACTACAAGTGATCTGAATCTATGATTCTCGATTCTTTTTGAAAATAGACCTGAAACTTAGCCTATTTTAATGAAAACGGGAATTTTGTAAGTGTGCTCCACAGGGTTAGAACATATAATTGAAAAATAGGAGTTTGAATATACAGTCAATAAATACTGCGCAGAATAAGTTAATTATATATCAAGGCCACATAATTTTAAAGAAAAAAAAAAAGCTAAATAAGACAACAAATTGTTGAACCGACAACTTATTTTTGTTGATTGCATAGAAGGTTATCAATCCTGGTAAGAAAAAAAGACAGAAATCTGTTCATTATTTGCATCATCTTAAGAAACCTTGTAAGAAACAGTCTTCTCGATTCTTAACTAAGTTCCATGATAAGGATTTAGATGGCAAAAGCAAATATATATTTGAAACTTGAGATGATAAATATCAAACAAAGCAATATATCAACGTACCCTCCAAATAATAGATCCACTTGTATTAAATGCAAGAACAAGCCCATCCACCAAGCAACATATAACTGTATAAGAAAACCCAGAAGAAAATTTAGAAAAACAATAGCAAGACGCGATCTTCACATATCAAAAAGTCGATTGAACCTTACATACTATTTCCATTCAGAGAATTGATGGCAAGAGATCCAAATACTGGCACTTCTAACTCATGCACCCACATGATAGAAAATGGCAATGCCTGCATTTGTATAAAAATAAAAACACAATTCCTCAAATCATCAATTAACTTGACCAGATTCTAACATTACTATTCTTTTTGGAAACAAAACATGGGACATCATCACTTCACAAACAAAGACAGTGCATGAAATATACAAGCTAGAAGGTATAAAAAAAAACCTTGATTGCATTGGTCGCTGGGCAGGAGATATGAGAATCAGTAATGGTTCAATTGTGTATGGGATGAACTCCAAGAAAATAAAAAGTTGTGAGTTAATAGCGTGGAACTAGCAACCAGGTATCTTACCGGAGCAACACATTTATAGAGCTGGTTATTAAATACGGTTAAGGTAGTGGAACCAATTACTAATGATGCAGGTAGTTTTACTTGTGATAGGACTACCGAGTAAGATGGCATGGTTACTCAGAGCTAATCGTAGATATATGAGTTGTAGAAATATAAGTCTGCAAATACAATTCTTTACTAAAGTTTGCTTGTGAAAATTCCTTCTTGGTAAACCTAGATATATGAGTTCTCTGATTTAGCAAATACTCTTACAAAGACAAGCTTCACCATTGAAAAATAATATAAACATGACAACACATTAGCACATGCAGTTTGTAATACCATTATTGAAATGGCTGTCATTTGGCCTCCAGTGGTAGCCACATAAAGTATATTATTCATCTGCAATTAGTAAGGTATAACATGTGAGAAATCTTCAAAGTTCACTGAGAAAATAGTGTACAAGATTATACTTCGAATACGAAATGATGCAAAGGCCAGCTACATTTATCATTACTCCTTTACCAATAAAGAATCTCAGTATAGTTTTTTGAAGACCACAATAAGAGAAACACAGGCTTTCTATGAAATCAATAATGGACAAGGGATCAAAGACAACCACACCCTAACTCAACAAAATGAAAGCAAATTACATTCAAATTACAGTTTGACAACTCACCTCATCTATTGCAGGAGACCCACAGATACTCCCGCCACATGGAAGCTGATAAACACAGCAATGATTTTTATAATCTTGCGCATACAAATTATGGTCATATGACCCACACCTGCAGAAAACTCGTCACAAATCAGTTTATTTTTCTTTCCAACGAAAGGGGGAAAAAAAAATAGTCACAGTATGTAAATGAAACAATTAAGAGAAACTGCTCTTGTTGAAATAGTTTAAGAAAACAAAGATTACACCAACAAGCTCTTCTTGTTTTGGTTGATTCACAAATAGATTTTCATCAACCGTGCTAACATACAAGTTTGTATCTAAGAAATTGTAAATTCATTCTTGTAACGAAACTCAGTAAAGGTTTCTACCTATATGATTGACGTCATAAATTCAATCACTGAAATACAAAAAACAACCACAACAGATGTATCAGTACCAACATGCAATCTGGCAGTACCTAAAACTATTTCACTTTACTGATAAGATTTTACTCTTTAGGCCTATTTCGCTACCAATTTCACTTTTTTACACCAGTGGAACGGTTAGATGCTACAGAAAAGCTTTCTACTACAAAATAGAGGACCATAAAATGCTGGGGATGGCAGTTACTTGGGCATGTGAGCACTTTTTAAATCAAATTGAACATTAAAACCAAAGTAAAACAAATGCTGCTACACAATTTGAAGACAGGAATCACATTCTTGTTGTCAGATTACCAGTTTATGATTTCCATTCTTCTATATTGCACAGGTTGTTTACAGATATAGTTACTTTTAGTCCGAAATTCATAGAACTTATGGAAGAAGTGCCAAGCATGAAAAGCATTAAAGATCTAACAACGAAAAAATCAAAAGAATTTTTTTGTCGTTTGATCAAAATAAGCATAAACAGAAGTTTGTAAGATAAACTGATAAACTATCTTCTGAACAACTACCAGTACAAACGAAACAATTTTTTCCTCATTCTAAGAAACTTGCAAGAGGTAGTTTCGAAACATTACCAGATCAATTGTCTTTGACTGTCTATAACTGGCTGTGACTTTACCTTCAACAAATGCATCAACCGTAAGAGGATATAAAAATAATAATATAAGGCTTTCTCACAGTGTGCGTGTGTGCGCAAATATATATATATTCCTCTTGCCAGTTCAATCTGGACTATTTATTCATTGAATGCTGTAAGCAAGTGTAGTCCATATTCATAGTTGGCAAAACATGACAAATTGTGGGCAACAGAACAATTATACATATAATGGTAAAGCACAATGCAAATGATCTCCAAAAATAAAAAATAAAAAAAGTAGCGCACACATACCCATACGTGTGTCTGTGTGCAGTGGAAAAACAAATGGAAATCAGAGTTAAAAAGAAGACATAATCAAAAGTAAATAAAAAGCTTTCCAGCATACCTCACCAGACGTTTGGAAAGTCCAACATATGTCACCCTTCGAAGAATCCAGGAAGTATATCTTCCCTTTGTAGCATCCAACTACAACCTAAAGAAGTAAACTACATGAGAAAGATTGAAATGCCCTATGGTGTTATTGCAGAGGACATATGAAGTTCAATGCACAGCAGACAGTGTTATGCTAAGGACAACCTGGGTAAAGTCGCCAAGAATTGCTGCTGAACATTCTACACGTCCTTCGAGTTGTAACTCCCACTGGATGGAACCACTGAAGAAAATTATATAATACCACAGTACTAAAACAAAATTATCTCATGCTCATCAAAATAAAACATTCTTGGTCAAAATGAAAGTATATTTCTACATGCACACCAAAATTGCTAAAAGTTTTGGGAAGAATCAATACAATAGTATACTGATGGCCAAATGTCAAGTCTTGCCCAAAATGAAACATTCTTGGTCAAAATTAAATTATATTTCTACATGCACACCAAAATTGCTAAAAGTTTTGAGAAGAATCAATTTAATAGTATATTGAGGGCCAACTGTTAAGTCTTGCATAAAGGAAGGGGATACAACTTCTGTCAAATATAGAAAATATTAAGAATCCAAAACTTCAAGAGATGAGCAAAATTTCAGCTTTATTGTATTAATAAAATGCTGTTTCTTATCAACAAAAAAAAGACACTCAAAAACTGCATCTGGCATCTATAATGTGGTGATTAAGTGATAAAATATTATAGCCCACTACTACTCGAGAGTTCTTACCTTCTGGCATTAACACACGCAAACTTTTGCGAGTGAGATCCAATGAATAAGTAGATATCCTGGTCTTTACAAACAATAAGTGGTGATGCATCAACACAGGACCCCATGTCAACTTTCCATAATTCTTCCAAAAGAACTTTTCTATTTTTTGAGACAACCACAGAACCGGCTGCTTCATAAAAATCATTCACCCTAAAACTCCCCTCATACACAACCTTATTGCACCTGGTGAAAGAACATGACATGAATTTTTGCACAGAACTCCATGGATACCCATCAGCTGGACTAGTACCCTGCGAAGTTATACTTGAATTTACTTTCAACCGTTTGGACTGAGCTTTCAACTGTTCAAAATTAACATCAGTAGGAGTGTCATAGACAGGATACATGTTCTTTCCCCTTCCCTGATTTATCACAGATTCAGAGTCTACTTTAACTTTCATACTGAATGGTCCTTTTCTCTCTAGAAGAGCCATACAAAGCATAGATGGAGTTGGAAAGCTATATATCAATCTCATATCAACTCCTATATTGTTAGCAAGATGTGCAGCAGCAATAGAATTTCCACCAATCATAAAGAAATCATCATCATCGGAAACCTCTTCAGCCATTAAAACATGATTGAAGGCCTGACAGAAAATTCCAAAAGGAATTAATAGTGGTTGAAAAGACAGAAAGATTACCATTATATAAAAAATAACAGCTTAATTGTCATGCCATATTGAACACAGGACTTTTTACACCCTTATGAGAGAGAGAGAGAGAGAGACCAAAATGCATGGGCCATAATGCTCACAACATCCTCTATATGACATCAATAAGAATGAATATCCTAATCACATGCCATATCAGTTGGACTGCATATAATGAATGGTAAAATAAAATAAGGCAAATCCAAGCAAACATACATGTGACTTGACAAATAATCGGACCCAATAAAAGGTTTATCATACTAAGAGGGCTAAAGGGAAAACCTTTTTAATTACTTGCAGTAAATTGCTTCTCCCAGTTTGATCAAGTTCATATTGGATATTTTTTGCTCGAAATACTGAATCTGCTAACAAAGTGTAATCAACTTTCCCACCAGTAGATACAGGAAATGATTTCATTATAACAATGCGGCCAGGAAACATTGCCAGTGGAAGTTTGTCAACCATCCAACTTTTGATGGAAGATCTGAATGTTTCATCAGATTGTCCCTCCTTTAATATTATAAATGCTACAAGTTGCATTAGTTCCCCTTGCCCATTATGAAAAACAACAGCAGCATCAGTTACATCTGGATGTCCCACCAATGTATGTTCAATTTCCTCTAAAGCAATACGCTGCCCATTGTGCTTAATAGTGCGGTCCTTTCTTCCCAAAAAAACCAAGTCACCACTATGCAGTTGTTTGGCAAAATCACCAGTTTGAAAATATGATCGACTTTCATGTCCATTTACAGAACTGTCACAAAGAGAACTAGGAGGCAATTTGACAGTGTCCAGAGGAGTAAATGTAGAATCAGAATAGAATCCAGAAGAATTGCAGAGACCAGCAACGAAAATTTCTCCTTCATCAAGTACATCATCATCACTAACAATCACAACATCACAACCAGCTATAGGTATACCAATTGGAACACTTGTTAGCATCTCTGTCTCCAAAATCATTGGCAACCTCTTGCAGTCAAAATATGTACAATCACCTGACACCTTGAATTGAACGATTGTCATGTCAGCAACTGAAAAATTGACCACAGCATTAAAATGCCACAGAAATAGTTCAGATTTCAGTAACCACTTTAACTGTATTGATATGAAATGTACAATAGCATCTTTCTCAGTCATGTGCTACGACAGGCTTTACATAACTCATAATACATTAGAATATATCAAAGCCTTTATAAAATATTAATGCAATTCTGTACAGATAAGAGCCTTCACAACCAGCTACATAGGAGTTGATATCAGCAAACAAAATGATTATAAATTTTCGATAGTAAATAAGTCTGACTGATACATAGAAGCACATCAATTCCACTACTAGTTTGTGGTCATAATTGGCTGAGTGTACCAACAAGAACTTAGTGGGAAGTGGAAACTGTCAGCCCATACTTTGTTTTGGACCTCACAGTATCTATCCAGCTTTTTTCTTCTACTTTTTTTTTTAAGAAATAATATCTAGCCAGATATTTGCTAAAGTTTCCGGTGTCCTAAAGATTGTAGGCTCTAGCAGGAGGCACCAGTTTCGGAGCCCGGGTTGCAAAGTAGGTTTGGGGAAATTCCAGGTATCAAAACAAAAAACAATATGTACATTTGTGTGTTTTGGGGGACAGAATCAAATACTCTTCCTACTCCAATAGCATATTAAGATTAGCATTATAATTAAACACAAGGGGGGTAGATAAATCAGTAAAAAGAAAAAAGGAAAATGAGGTCAATAGGACTGCAAGTCACTTCATACGCATCCAACCAGAATATGACTTGGTTAAAAAGAAATGAGTAAAATCCAAAGGAAGTGCTAAATTTTTACCTCTGTACTCCCATACAAATTCAAAATAGAGGTCCTTGGTAATCTCTTTGACAGCATATCCCACAAGGATAAAGGCAAAACTTCTCCACTAAGCACTAACAAATTCAGTGAACTTAGAAGCTGCTGATAGTCTCGACCTTGCAAAGCTGGAAGGATTGCTCTCATCAGTGAGGGAACAGCAGTGAGTCTACTGATAGAATAAGCCTACAAAAAAACTCCCAGCTGAAAAAATAAATAGCTAAATAGAACTGAAAAAATTGTGCCATGTACTAAGAAAACATTTCAGCATAATTTCATATAGTCTAAGACTCTAAGGTTTGCATAATCAAATTTTGGCATAATCAGAAATGTAAGAGCTATTTCCCTAGACAATTGATGGAATTTTTAAAGTAAAAGGTAAACTTAGTTTTGTGAGCATTAATCACATTCTTAGAGTATAGGTCCAGTATATCAGTTCCACGTGAGCAACACGATGAATGCTATTAAGTTTGTGTCAAATGAGATACTCTTGGTTCTGCAATTTGAAATAATGAAATTAGAACATTGCACTATATATACCCTTCACTGCACATCCTTTAAGTATAGAATAGTAAAACACAAAAATGAGCCAAAAGTCTGTTACCATGAATCTCAATGATCTCTATGATCAGCAAATATGGACCCCTAACTAGAAACCTAATATGGCTTGAATTTCATGGTTGAAAAGGATGCAAGCCATGAATTTCAAAGGCACAGTTACTTCCGGACATTTACATTTTCTTTTTCCCTAATCAACGAATCAACAATTTCCACTACATCCCGCGCCTACTAAAAATCCAGGAAATGTCTTTTCCCATAATCCCTCCAAAACAAGAGAGTAAAACTTCACATGTCAATACCATATCAATAATGAATGAGTCAGTGATATCCAGTTACCTTAATGAAATGTAGTATTTTGACACTGTTCTAGTTCTAGTTCAAGATTGTAATCCAAGTTCAGAAAGCTAAACAAACAACAAAGCGAGGTCAATATACCTGTAGAAAATCGAGAATGGAGAACACATTCTGTTTAAGATGATTGAAAGGAGGTATAACCAAAGTACAACCAGTAAGAATAGCACTGAGAAACTCTTGCAAATGATCAACAAAGCTCACTGCAGTCTTGAACAACAAGACCTCCTCTCCTTTCAATGGATACAACTCTTGCATCCACTGAAACCGATTCCACAGACCTTGTTCAGTTCCACACACACCTTTAGGCTTCCCGGTCGAGCCCGAAGTGTACATCACATAACAGAACAGCCTCTCTTTCTCTTTCTCACACTCTCCTTCATCACTCACTGTCACAGACTCTCCACCGCCCATGGAAAACCACAGAAACCTCCGATCAGAAGTCTTCTCCATCCAACTGGCCTCCAATTCGTACCCAAACGGCGTCGTGCAGGTGATAATCAGGTCGACATTGGCGGAAGCAACGACGGAGAGCAGCCGCTGTTTTGGCCAGGACGGATCCAGAGGAAGAAAAGCCTCGCCAAACCGCAAAACCGAGAGCACCGAGACTATGTACTCCACCGACGGCGCCATATATATGCCGAAAATTCTCGGCCGGAGCTCTGACGAAGCCGAATCAAGCTTAAAGTGACGGAGCTGCGAGGTGAGGGAATCGACGGCGGAGATTAAGTCCGCGTACTTGAAGGACCGGTCGCCTCCGTAGACGGCTTGGACGGAAGGAGACGCATCGGCGGCGACGGAGGTGCGGGTGCGGCGGGACTCGGCGGCGGCGTGTATGACTGCGATTTTGTTAGGGTTTTGGGAGGCTATTGTGGAGAAGCGATGGGATATGCAGCGTAGGATTGGTGTGGTGTTTTTGTGTTGCACTGAACTATCAGCATGGCTCGTCATCTCTCTCTCACTCGTTACTCATTAGTCACTACCTGCTCTCAGTTTTGAAGTAGAGAAGCTTCTCTTCTCTATATATATTTGAAGCGTTTGACAACGGGAGGGGCAATTCGTGCACGGCACGTGACATACTCCAGAGTTTTTTGGCCCGGTGAAAACAAAGTTTCACTGTTTACGCAAAATTTTGGGAATTTCACTTTACCGTGTTTGTGTTTGGGTGAATCATTTTCAATTTTCGTTATTAATCTCTATTAATAAAGTCATAAGGCTTTTTGGATTTTGTCAATGGTTAAATTTTTAAACTATCTATAATGCCCTTGATTAATTAAAACTTTAAAATATGTCTCCTAACAGATGAAGGATAAATTAGTAATTACAAATGTTGGGAACAAGAAAAATAGAAAAACAGAAAGAAAGAAGCTTAAAACGTGGGAGGTTGGAGAGAAAAATAGGGAGGGAAATCAGATTTTTTTTTTTAGAATGGGAGGGAAATTAAACTTTGAGCATAACTATAATAGTTAAAAAAGAAATTCACACACGCACATAATGCGGGTCAAGATGCTAGTAAAAATAAAGCCAGAGAGAAAGTATAAGTATGACACTATCGTAAACTTGCAACCAAAACCCAAAACAGATAAATACGGGAAGAGAGGATTCAACGAACGAGAGGAAAGAAGGACACAGTCTCACGATCTCTGACTTCAAAAGAACTGCCAGGCTTCAGAAGAACTGTCATCCCACGATCTCTACATAGACGGTAACTACCACAACAACGTCAGGTACAAATGGAACAGACAAAGCAAACGAAAAAGGAACAAAAAGAAGAGCTGAGCAAAATCAAATCCAATGGATTGACCTTTGTTTTATTCTGATTATGGTAAGTAATATTGATTGGTTTTTTTTGGGTTACAGTAATTAGGGATTTGTATTTGGGATTGGAAGGGAAATTGTTGAAATTCTTCTCAATGGATTGACCTTTGTTTTGTTCAAAACTACTCACACGGGTGGAACAAAACCAACAATTAGGAGGAGAAGAGCTTCGTCGGACGACGAGAAAATTGCTATCAATTCGACTGAGGTTAAAACTGATAATTGACTGAGATTGGTATTTGTATGTTTTTCAATATTCACTTTTCCCTTAGTTATATTGTGTTCTGTGTTGTGAGTCTAAAGTTCTACATATGATTTTTTTTTTCATGCCTTTTCTTCTGTGTTGTAGTGCTGAGACGGCTTGGAATGAAGGGCATGGAATTAAAGAGGCCGTAGCAACTCCAAGCCCTGGACTTACTCACAACCTGGTATGTCTATCAGTACTCACAGACTCACGTTTAAAGTTTTTTGCTTTATTACTCATGTTCTAAATATGCATATGCCCCATCTTAGTAAATGAATGGGGATTACGTGAAATTGAGAACTGTTCTTAAACAAGTGTAATTTAGTTATCTAGGTTTTGTTCTTTGGTTTTTTGGGTATGTAAGGGTGGTGGAATTGGGAATCCCTTACTTAGGTGATGTTTTTTTTTTTCCTGTAGAGAGGAGTGGAAAATGCTATGGTAAAGGTAGAGAACGAGAAATTCAACTGAGTATATCTGTTTGTGATATATTTGCATCCTTTTTCTTCTATATTGATTAACTTGGTGGTTACCTCAGAATTGTTTGTATATCTGCTTTTGATCGTGACTGGTACTACTAAATATGTATGAGCTTAAAACAAGATTCATAGCATGCATGAACTATAGATCCCCTCTTGTGTGATTATAACAGTTAGTATCACGGCCTTATGTCAAATTAGAATGATTACCCTAATTGCAATAAACTAGTTTGACTCAAACTTGTCAGGACCCACCCCGAATTTCACCTCAAAACCTGAAGTAAATCCTGCGAGAACCACCTCCAATGAATATTTACCGAAAATTCAGCATAACCTCCCTTGAAAATGGACAACCCTTCCTTATAAAACGCCTGCAAACACTTCTAAAAATCAAAATCCAACCTTATACTCTTGGAGCTTTCGTGCTCCCCAAAGTCACAACACCTCCCAATTTATTCTCTAATCTAAAAATACTCCCACAACCAATAATTCATAGGTTCAGAGCAACTCTAATAGGGAAGAAAGGAAATAGAATATACAAATAAACGGAAGCTACATGGACTATGCCTCGACTCTATGTATGTCCGACCTCAACTATGCTAACCTGCAAACTGGGCATTTAAAACAGAAAGGCCTAAGGGAAAACATTTGAAAATGTTAGAGTGAGTGGACAAAAATAAAATTAAAAGAAATGAACCAATAAAAATATTTATGTTTTCCCGATTTAATTTCTATAAAAAAGTTATGTTGCATGCGACAAGTTTAAAAGCTTTTAACATAAAAACTGGCAAATACGTGGCTAGCCCCGCTAGTCTCCAATACTTTATAATATAGTGTCTTCTAGGCTATAGTATATAAGTATGTATTTACACATGTCATACTCCTTGTATGAATTCTTGTGAAAGATAGAAATTTATACAAGGCTGCAACGCTTGCGTCTCACACTCACGTCACATCATAATGGGGGTTTAATCGCTACATCATTATGGCGGAAAATACGGGTGTATATACGTGCATATCCCTTATATGAATTCTTACATTCATATAGAGTAGGGCTGCCACTTGGTCGGTTCGAATCGGTAATGGGCGTTACCAACTTCAAAACCAAAACTTTCGATAATGAAATATGACTTTCAATTACCAAACCAAAAACTTCGGTATGAGATAAATCTTACCAACTTCGGATGTCGGTTTTTCGGTATTACCAAACTTCACAACAAATATATTTTCAAAATATAACAAAACAATACAAAACTATAAAATTTAAATATCACTTGAGTTTCTAGAGTCTGATAATATATATATATATAAAAGATAGTCATTTCAGTACACATTAGTATATCGTTTGTAATCATACCCTACTAAGTACAAAAAAGACCAGCTTTTTTTTCTTCGTTCTTCTGCTGAATTAAGAAAGATACCAGACTAGTTCCTTTCAATATAAACAAAAACTACAGCACTGGTCTTCCAAAAGATTAAGGGTAGTAGTATTCCAAATCAGCAGTGAATTATCTCCTGTAAATATAGAGTACTTATCAAATTCTTCATCCAATAATCAGAATATTCAAATGAATTGAAGTAGTTAAATATGTCTGTAGTGTAAAAAGTTATTAGATTAAACTAGAAAGCTATTTAACAATGTTTTCATGTAACTTTGATTTCTGAAACTTGGAAGCAATTCAGCACTACTTTAGATGCACATTAAAACAGAATTGTAATAACACAATAAAGAGATAAGAGTGAGAAACCAAACTTACGAAGGTTGTAGATGAACTGAAATGACTCAATTGCTTAAGCTGCAATTGATAAAGCTTCCATATCTTGAAGAACAACTGTTATATATATAGCTCACTTCGTTAGATTATAATTTTTAATATAAAAAGACAGAGTTATAAAGATGAAGAATACCTTTCTCAATTGCCTCAAGCTCTTCAAGTTTTTCTTCAACAATTACTGGTAATGATGTACCTTTAATCCAATCTTGGGTGCACACCAAAGCCTCAGTGGTCTTTGGTGTCAAAGAGCTTCTGAATGGATCAATTACCCTTTTAGCAGAACTGAATGCACATTCTGAAGCAACAGAGGTTATGGGAATTGACAATACATCACGTGCCATCAATGCAATTGAACGGTAAGTAGAAGCTTTTACTTTCCACCATTCTAGGATATTGAAATTGGCATCATCATTCTCAACATCATCTTGCAAGTATTTGTCTAGATCACTCATGTCTTCCGGATGGTCTTTCCTCTTCAGAAGATTAGCAAATCCTTCTCTCCTCCCGGCACGATTGCTTGCATTTTTAGCATTTTTTGCAATGTCCTGAACTAACACTTTTGTGGGAGCTTCAACATCCACAGAAGAAAGATATTCTGCCTCGTATTTTTTATGAAGGCTTGACATGAAAACTTTGAACTTCTCGACCATTGCCTTCAATTCAGCATCTTTAAAATAATTGCTAAGAATCCACTCTACATAATGCAATTTATTTCTTGGATCCAACACTAGTGCAACTAGTAAGATTTGGTTCACATCTTGAATCTTACAGTATTTCTCAAACTTCTCATTCATCAATTTAGCCATCGCCTGTAGGTCACCATCCTCACTCTTGATGTGCTTGTCAAGAAGATCTTTTGTTTGTGTTAATTCGTCCATGTATGTAATAGAAGTCACGTACCTAGAACCAGAAACACGATTTGTGATATCATAGAATTCTTCAAGAAAGACATGCAAAGCCAACAGCTTGCTCCAATCACCATCCTGGACGTGGTCAACATGCTTTACATAGAATGCATCCGTATCCTCCAATCTTTCAAAGGCTGTCTTGAATGTCATTGCTGCATCTATCATGAGATAACTTGAATTCCATCTTGTTTTAACATCCAAAGACAAGTATCTCTTTGTAACAATATCTTCTTCTTCAGCAATTTTTTTAAATTCTTGCAGACGCGAAGGATAACTCCTCACATATTTGACACTTCGACGAAGGCGCTTGATAATGAATTTTGCCTCCTCTAATCCAGCTCGAACAACAAGGTTCATTACATGTGCAAAACATCTAATATGAAAGAATTCACCATCCAACAGCAGCCCATTTCTTTTGTTCAATCTAGTCACCAAAGCAACTACCGCTGAATCATTATTCTTGGCATTGTCAAGGGTGATGGTGAATAACTTATCTAATCCCCATTCAAGCAAACAATTATCTATTGCCTTTGCAATGACCTCACCCTTATGTGGATGTGGAACCACACAAAAATTGATGATCTTCTTATGTAGATTCCAGTTCTGGTCAATAAAATGAGCAGTTATGACCATGTATGGAAGATTTTGAGTAGACGTCCACATATCAGTTGTAATGCAAATTCTGGTAGAAGATGCCTTGAAATACTGTTTCATCTTCATCTTCTCATTCCGATACAGAAGTAAGCAATCTTGGGTCACTGTGGTTCTACCATATACATGAAACTCCGGTTGCATTTCCGCACAAAACCATTTGAAGCCTTCCTGCTCAACATGACAAAAAGGAAGTTCACAAAGGATGATCATCTTTGTAAGAGCTGCACGGCATCTATCTTGATTAAACCTCCAACCCTTTGCTTGCCCTTGTAGTATAGCCATGATTGGTTGTGCCTTGTTTTCAAAACCTTGAAAAGACTTGCACTGTCCTTTCTCAAGATGGTTCCATAACTTGGTAGTTCCACTGCTGGTAGGTGCTTCAAACTTTTTATCACAGTGGTTGCACTTGCATGTTCCAGCATATTTTTTTGTTCCATCGACTAAATCTTTACTAAAATGATACCAAATCTCAGAAGGACCATGGTTTCCTGCCAGACCAGATTTCTTCCCTGTCTTTTGTTTCTTTTTACTGTCTTCTTGCTTAATTTGTCCGACTTCAATGATAGCAGGTGCCTTTTTTACCGGTGATTTCTTGTTTTTGGTTACCATCCCAAAATAGCTCGGACTGTTTTTCAAAGTAGAAGATCAATTAAAGATTAGATCCAATCATTATAATTCAATCAATATGAAACAACATATGTATCCTTTGGAATGTTTTGAAGTTCACAAGCTCATATCATCAGTAAAGTCTCTGTGATTGACTAGTGTCTCCTAACTCTTTTCAAAACCAACACAAATTTGATTTTATGAATCTCATATCAACACATTAACAAGGTAAGAGTGCTGAAAAAAGAAGATAATAATGCAAACCTAAATTTTTCATGGGACGATTAACAAGTTCATCTCAAATTCTAAACCCTAATAAAAGATATGAACGATTCTCTTACCATATGGCAGCCTAGGCGAATGGAGATCAAGTGAAGGCAAAGCTCGTTGGAGTCCCAGAAGATAAGTTTAAGGAGTTTAGAATAAGGAGTCTACAGCTAAACTTCTGCCCCTGAATTCCCTTAAGTTTTTGGTCTTTCACTCTTTCCTATGCGATAAGGAGTCTATAGCCTAGGCGGGAATTTTTCCCTCCTCTTCTTTTAGGTTAAGTGTTTGGCTTATTTTTTTTTTTTTGGTCAAGACTCAAGAGCGTTTGCCGAGGGTTAAGTGTTTGGCTTTTTTTTTTTCTTTTTTTTGGGGTCATAATAACCGAGGGTTATTGCTATCGGAAATGCTTCATTATTACCAACGGTATCGTTGTTCCCCTCGTAAATAATTATACCATTTTCCAGCGACTTAAAGTGTCGTCGAAAGTAAAATACGCGCCAACATTTCCCGCTATTCTGTTGTTTGATCGAGGAAGTGCAAGCAGGGTTGAACACTTTGATTCAGAACCAAACGTTATCGAGTATGGTTTAATTTTCTACTGAAATAGTCAGGATGTAAATGTTTTCAAATTTTTATATGAACAAGTTATGTGTCATCTATGTGAAAGTATGTGTGTGGAAGAGTCGACCAAAATAAATCACATAAGGGCAGTAAAAACTTTTTCATGTAATAAGTGACGTTAAATTATGGTTGATCGCTTTGATCAAGACCCGAGCATTATTGAGTACAATTGAATTTTCTATCATAATTGTATTATACTATAATGATCACATCAGACGGTCGAATTTTAATTTTGTGAATTGTAATCATTGGAACCATAACATGCCTGGTAATGTGGTATAACTTATTTAGTAAGTTATATACATATGTACATCTTTGTGAACCAACTACAAAGAGGAAGCAAAATTTTCAAAAACCTTATGAACTATGATGTGATCAATATAGTGAAATACGACTATGGTAGAAAAATTAGGTATTTTTGATAATGTTTTGGCCTTGATCAAGGCGGCTAACCCTATTTACGCTTGTGCTTCCTATGAGGAGCCCTATCATCAAGAGAGGTAAAAACATTCCTAAATTTTTACATGGGCGTTTACATGTCATCTAAGTGGGTTTGTCTATGTGTGTGTGTGATGAATCAACTAAGACGGGTAGGTAAGAGCGTTTTTATATAACAAGTAATATTGAATTAAAGTTGATCGTTTTAATTGAGACTCGAATGCTACCAAATATAGTTGAATTTTTCTATTCATTGTCTTTTTTTTTACTAAATGATATATACAATTGAAAACGTGAGATAAGATTATTAGTCTGTGTGTTTTTAGAAATATAAGTCTTTAAATAATTAGAATTTCGGTAAATTCGGTATTTACCAAAAACCAAACCAACTTTTTCGGTATTTCTCGGTTTCGGTTTTTTTGATTTCGATTACCAAAATTCGGTTTACCAAATCATAAATTTTCGGTCGGTTTTCGATCGGTTTGGTATTTACCAAACCAAGTGGCAGCCCTAATATAGAGTTACGACGCTTGCGTCCCACGCTCACGTCACACTATAATAACGGCTAATTGCTACATCATTATGGCGAAAAAGCATGTATGGCTAGCTAGCATTTATATACATACTATCTTCATAATTATACATATATATCCACTGAAAATTTTCAGTAACTCTCCAAAATAAAGAAAATTGTCAAATAAAACAAAAGAATGACATCGTAAGCTCCAATAACAAGAAATTGTTCACCAACAAACCATTGCATGCATATTATTTAAAATAAAAATCCACTCACAATGATTCAATAGAGTCAACTGTTAAGCTGAGCCTCCCCGGGTCAAAGGACAATCTCCTTCATTGATCTACTTTTGAATTGACTCCTCCGTCAATTACTGTCAGGACTCATCCCGAATTTCACCCTGAAATCCTGAATGAACCCTGCGGGGACTACTTTCAAAGGAGATGCTACCGGAAATTTAGCATAACCTCCCTTAAAAATGGACAACCCTTCCTAAAAAAAACACCTGCAAACACACTTTTAAAAACATATTCCCACCTTATACTCCTAGAGCCTTCTGCTCCCCAAGTTCATCACATCTTCCAAAATATCAATTACTCATCTAAAAGAATCTCAAAACCAACAACAATGACATTCAATAATTTACTCACTAGTTTATTAGAGCATATCTATTACGAAAGAAAATCAATGAATAAAGATTAAGCTGAAGCAGCCTCTGACTGTTTGACTATGTCTCGAGTCCATGCACGCTCGACCTCAAATAAACTTAGTCTATAAACTAGGCATTTGAAATTGAAGGGCCTAGGAGAAAGTAATTTAAAACATTAGAGTAAGTGGACAAAAATAAAATAAATAATTTACAAACGTAATTTAAATATTTTTCCACGTTTAAACTTTAAAACCTCGTTGTACACAACTTTAATATAACATTTAACTTTAAATCCATAATTACATAAAATGGACAAACAAGCCCTGCTGGTTAATCAAATACAGAAATCTCGTCAGAAGAGATAAACCAGTCCTGCTAGTTAATTAATTATATAAATGAAAAAAATAAGACAAGAGGAAGAGATATCACCATGTAAGAGGAGCCTCCAAAGCTCGGGTCGGTGCCTCCCAGGCTATAGTAGCGTCACACGCTAAGCGCTCGACTCACATATGGTGAGGACCACTAATAAAGCTAGCTAGCAATAAATAATAACCAATCGGTGCCTTCTAGGCTATAGTAGCGTCTCACGCTAAGCGCTCGACTCACCTATGGTGAGGACCGTTAATAAATGCTAGCTAGAAATAAATAAGAGTGACTCTAGTATGGTGACTAAAATCATACGAAGTCACTTAAATCCATAAAGCTTCCCCAAGATCAAACAAATGGTACGGTTCCCAACCGTACTTGGAAATAATTTTAAGAAATTAAAATAAAACTCAATAACGTCTCTCACAGGTTAAAATATTCTCAAATTTATAAATATAAGCGAGATTTCATTATCAAGTATAAATTGTAAATAATATCTTCATCCGAAATACTCATTAAAATATTCTCATTGTCAAGATCGATAATCTACAAATAAATGAGAAAATTATAAATAGAGAACTATAGAAAATCTTATTTTCAGTAATCTTTTATAAATCTCAAAGTCAACAATTAAAAACGATAATAATTATATCCGGAATCATATCAAAACATAAACCCTTGAAACACAACTTATAACGTAAGTCCTATTAAGAAACCAAAATCGCATTTGCAAAACCAATCAAGAAGAATGATCCTATGTCAACTCCGAAATCATAGAAATGATAAATCAAACTTACTTTCTTGAGTACGATAATTATAGAAAAGATATTTATAAATTAATTGTTGCATGCAAGTTATTCAAAATAAAAGTCCACTCACAATATTAGGCTTAAGTTTTCCATTGTTCGGGACACTCCTCGAGCGCTGCCTCCAAATATCCAAGTTTTTGAGTCAATCTCATGCCTGACCATAAGCTGTAGGACAAATCGGTCATACCGAACTTTAAAATAACCATTGCCTCGTATTCTTTCCTAGTTTGACTAGGGTTTCCTAGGTTGACCAGGATTGACCAACTAACGATGTTCAACGTTTTCCAATCCAATATTTGACTTAACAATTCAATCCAATTTTCACTATACATCCTACTAACTATTAGACACTTAGGTGTCGTTTAATAATTCACGAATCACTAAGGACACCTAACCTTTACGCTTAATAGATTATTTTGGTAACCTTCGGTTTCGATTAGTCAAAGTAGTGTAATTTCGTTAATTCCAAAACATTCCAACCACATTAATATGAAAAACAACCAAATTACTAAGGACACCCAAAAGAGTTTCCAAATAGGGAAAGTTTCCTAAAACAGAAACTTTACAAATATGGTAGGTTTTCCTAAACCATAAACTACAACTTAAACGACAAGGAACAATCGACAAGCTACCTTCACAGATTCTGCCAGAACTACTGCCTCGCCGGAATTTCGCCACTCCAAACTCCAAGTTATCGACATCATTGCAACCAAAACACCCATATCAGCAACCAAACTTCTATTTCCCAAATCACAACCAACATAGAAACAATAAAGCACAAAGCTCACCTTCAATCTGCCATAATCCGTAAACTAGTAGCTCCTTCTGCTTTCCACCCGACTCTATCCAGGAAGCCTTATTTGTTCTAGGAAACCTCGCCGGAAACCTGGGTTCGGTTCATCACCCAAGCAGCAACAGCAGCTCAATCCACCTCCTGGCTTGTCAAGATCCTTGTCTGGTCGCTACGACGCCAGTAGGAAGGAGGAAGAGGGACGTATAAAGATAGGGAGTTGCCGGAAGCCTCGCCGGAGAACGGCCTCGAGAAGCCCAGAAAAATGGCAGAAAAGGTGATTTTCACATTAGGGCTTGAATCCAAAGATTAAAGACATGGAATTGAAGAAGAAGATAAGAGGAAAGAAACCCTACTTTGCGAAGTTGGTGTCACTGCCCAAGCTCGCCTGAAATCGGCGAACTCCGCCATGCTACCTCGGCTTCGATCTCCTTCGGGAGTGGATACATGTTGACATGGTGGGTATGAGGAGGTAGAGGAGGGAAAAGCAAACGTTTTCGTGGTGATCTTGTGGCGTGTGGCAGCCGGAACCGGCGACGCCATGCCGGAGATGACGGCGGCAGACAGAGAGAAAAAGAGTGAGGCATGGGCTCAGCTCAACGCCCGAGATGTGTATTTGACCAAAAGTCAGCCCTTCAATTCTCCATATACTTATCGATGGCCACGATCAAAACCCTAGTTCATCAAATGACCCAGAATAAAAGTTATATTCTAATTTTTAAAAATTAATTTTTTTATCTAACATTCGGTAAATCGTAGAATATGGTATGAAACTCCGACAAATAATCCGAAAACACCGGTGAACTCGTGTCGACGCGTACTACAATATCGGGGCCTTAAAATAAGAATTTAACTTTTCGAGAAATACTCAAAAATAAACTCTAACATTAACTTATTAGGTTAGCGAGCACGGTTAAATTTCTCAGTAACTTGTATAATACCTAATAAATAGATAAAATTGGGTACAGAGTGTTACAATTACTAAGCTACACGATCGAAATTTTAATTAGAACTAAATTGCATAAGGGAGCGTATAGTAAACTAAATAGGAACATGGTGATCCTCATTTTTGGGTCAACACTCTTGGCTACCTTATTTAGCATTTAAGCTTTTACTGAAACAACACAGTTTACTAATAACTGGTTCACTTGTGAATTCAAAAACAACCCATCACTTTCTCTATGAATAACGACCAAACTTACATAGTGAAGATACTAATTCAGTACCTTCCAACTCCTTGAATACTATAACTTTCATGACGTAAAGGTGATCTTATCATCTAGCAAGTTAGAATTAATCAACCAACCCTTCACTTTTCACATTGATAATCGCAGCTCTTTGTTCCTAACCAAATTCTCAATCTTTTCTCATCTAGCAAGTTATAATTAATCAACCAACCCTTCAATCTTTTTTGACCCACAATTTAGGTGAACAAGCTTTTTGCCAACATCACAATAATAATACCTAAACCATTTCTTAAATAACTCTGGTCAACAAATCTGTATCAAAAAATCTAAGACTACCAAAGCAACAGCGCAAGTGACTAAACGACTAAGTTTCTATCTTTTTTCTCTCTCTATCTCTATCACTACCTCTTCTCCACTTCTCTCTCTAGTTCCCTCTCTACAGAGGTTTGTTCTCTCCCGGCCGAACGCCGTCGGCTCTCCTGCCGCTGCGTTCCAGCCCGGGAGGGGATGTTTGTCCACAATAGTGGTGTGACTACACAGCAAAAACGTGGTCTTGGGCACGTGAAGTGGTTCTCGAGATCGGGTTGGGCAGATCGACCTCGATCTGTACCTATCAGATCGCCGACAAGCACGGGTGAAGGGTTGCCTGTATTTG
This sequence comes from Fragaria x ananassa, assembly GCA_034370585.1. Classification (NCBI taxonomy): domain Eukaryota; kingdom Viridiplantae; phylum Streptophyta; class Magnoliopsida; order Rosales; family Rosaceae; genus Fragaria; species Fragaria x ananassa. Next base: position 7,065,427 of record CP139750.1, on the reverse strand, counting down.
TTGCTCGGAGGAGGGAATCAGTTTGGTTTTGTGCTTGTCTTTCACAGATCTAGGAGTTTGCTGCATTGGAGAAGTGGCACGATACGGCAGGAGTTCGAAAGGCGTGCTGGAGTCGGTGGTTCGACGGAAAGGCTCACATGTGGCGTGGCGGCGTCACGCTGGTCCGATCCCGACAGGGTAGCGCGAAGTACGGCGGTGGTGTGGAGTCTCCCTTGCAACAGAGGTTTCAATTTGGGAGGGCAGCGTACAGGAACTCACACAATAGGCTTCATGGGCCTGGGCTGTGTGATCTGCTAGAGATTGGGCTTACGCCTCATGTTCAATGGGTCTGGGCTTTGGCCTGGGTCTGGGTTTTCAGCCCACATGTGGTATCTATCTTAAATTTCATTGTTATTTACTGTTTTATGTTATTTCTGGCCTCAACTATTCGGCCTTTATCACCCTTGTGGTGTATGTTCCCTTTATGGATTATTCTGGCTTGGTCCATCACGGGAGGACTCGGTTCCTCAAACCGGTGTCAATCGATCCCAACTTTTCACATATTATTGGTCTTTCAACACCAAAACAACCCATATACTACCATTGTATACCTTCATGTGAGCTTTTGTGGTTGCACGTCTAAAGTGCAGCTTTGCACTTACCTATTAGATTATGGGTGCTAACGTGTGGGTTTATCACCCCCCCATTTTCGTTAGATTGGGCTCTTGGATACGGTTCTTTGTTCTCTCTCGTCAGCCACTTCTCTCTTATGACTTGGGTGTCAATGGTGGTTTGTATGGTGTTATTTTGAGGAAGCTATTTCTCTGGGCTGTGAATTTCCATATGATTTGTGCTTTGGCATTTGTTTGGCATCAGTTATTCCAGCATCAGTGCTCCGATTTAGCACTCATCGTTATCTCACGGTTGCTAGCGGTGATGGCGACGACAATGTTAGCTTGCATGAGTGATGGCTGTGGTAGATTAGTTGGTATTGTTGCATTTTCTTTTTCACTTGTAGGGTCTTTGGCCCATAGATTAGCGAGCTATTGGTTTCCTCTATCTCTTTCCTATGTGATCGAGTTGGAGACACATGCTCTTTGTTTGTAGTTCTTTACGGCCTAGCATTTGCAGGTGTTGTAATTGGGTTTGTCCCTCGATTAATAAAGTATTTCATTTTTCTCCAAAAAAAAGTGACTGAACGACTATATTATAATCATAGTTCTTTATTTCAATGATAATAATCTGATACCACTTGGATATCAATCCAAATGAAGTGCTAGAACACTTCCTCTTCTTTAATTTGACATCCTGAAGACAAATCCTCTTCTGATGTTGCTATAGAAATTAGAACTGATCTCAAGCACCAAGTTTTGGTATTCCCAACCTTCACATCAACCAATTTAAAGTCAACATTGAGCAATTCCATATGGGAAGACATAATCCAGAACCAAAGCCTTACCTCCTCTTTTCCAATTGTGAATTAATTAAATCGTGACTATTCTCACTTCTCATCTCCACATCCAAAACACAGGTTCCACAACTGGACCAAATGGATGAGCTAGTGAAGCTCACGTCGGCATTACAGGCAAGTATAGTGGTCGACGCGTTACCAACAGTACGTCCGGCGCCGATGAAGTCACCAAACGGTGATCAGCAGTCGAAGGTTGGAGATAGGCAGCGCCATCGAATTTTTCGGTGGCCTTGTAAGGAGGCCAAGAGAGGTGCATGTTGACTTTTCTTAAGGGTTTTCATCGCAAAGAGGTTGCATATCCCATTGGTGGTGGTAACAAGAGAAAGAAGAAAGAACAGGAAGAAGGATAAAGAGGGAACAAGAGAGAACTAGAGGGTTCTGGGGTTTTCCAGCCTTAAAAACCCATATTCGTGAAATGTCAAATTTGTCCTCTATCTAACTCACAAAATTCCGATAGAATACTAGAGTTTCGTAGAACACAATTTATTCGTTTGAATCCTGATTAAAGCATGTCACGTGTCCACAAGTTCGGTTTATCGTGATCTACAATGTTCATGAAGAGAAATTTCCCAAAAGGTTAATGGGTAAAAAGTCGACCCTTTGATCCTCTAAAGTGTTAGCACGAAATGAAAAGTAAATTTGAACGTCATTTACCCTCATGGTGACCAGTAAACTGGTAAAGTAAGGTACGAGGTGTTACAAAACTTATAGATGTTGAGATACTAACTAGATAATTTGTTGAGACTCGAGTTTTTCTCTAGGATTCCTTTGAAAAGTCAAGAAAGTGTTGGGCTACCGTTTCAACTAACAAGAGAACAATTTCCAGTCAAACTGAGTTTCTCTTTGACCATAAACAAATCTCAAGGTCAGACTATCCCACAAGTAGGTGTTTACCTCCCGGATCATGTTTATAGTCATGGCATGGACAATTATATGTGGCATTATCTAGAGGAGAATCGAAGTCAACCACGAAGATTCTGGTTAAAAAAGGCTGTGAAGTTGTTCAAGATGGCGTGTTTACTAAGAACGTCGTATTTAAAGAAGTTTTGCTTCATTCGAACACAAATGATATGTCGTCTTCATAGGTACCTCAATGCATAAATGTGATTAGAGAGTTTAATATTTGAATGTATGTTTTTTATTACCATCTTTAAGTTTGTATAGTTCGTTTTATTTGTATGAATGGTACGAGGTAAGGGAGCTGAACTTAAGAAAAGGTTTCAAAAAGTTTAATGTATATCAAAAACTACAAGGTACACGTGCTTTACAAGAACACTTATTTGCTATATGCTACAATTGACACAAAAAAGTTTTAATTGAAACGCCCAGTTTCGTTCGCTATCAACTATTGCTTTGAGGGACCAAGATTCATTTGTCGAACCCTATGTTGTGGGGGTAATCCCTTGTTCTTGTTGTTGTAGTATTGCTTGAATGCTGGCAAGTGGGTTCAATTGCTGATATATGAATTGAAGCTTGAAGGAAAGACCTTATTGATAATGGCAACTGGTCTTAAGTTTCTTTCTGCGACAGTTCTATGGAGGATTGTTTGCCCTAACTTGAGAGTTAAGCATTTGGCCAGGGAATTTGGTAGTTAACTCTCACACATGGCTTGTATAGCCATTCTTGTTTGCAGATAATTGTATCATCTATGTTACAATTAAGAAAGGACTATTCTAAACCTGTGCTGGGAAATTGAAGAACTCTACGTGCAAAAACAGTAGCATTGTGTGCCAGCCTTTCTAATGTTACCAAATTACAAATATCTGAATAAAATATTGTTTCTACTTTGTTCTAAAAGGAGGAGTAGTGTTGTTATTCATTGAAGCAGAAAATATAGGTCTTCTACTCCAAGAAATCTAGATGAGGTATGCTCTGTTATTCCTTCTTTGGTCACAAATGCAGAAAATAATTGGCTTACAGTAATCCCTTATGCTGAAGAAATAAAAAAATGTCATCTTTGCTACGGATGCTTCTAGTGCACCAGGCCCAGATGGATTTCCAGGTTGTTTTCATCAATCTTGTTGGGATATTGTCGGTTCTGACGTTGTTGCATGTGTGAGGCAATTTTTTATGCAAAATTGGCTGATTCCTAACACAAATTCTAACTTATTGGTTCTTCTTCAAAAAGGTCAGGATGCCCATGAAATTACTCAATTTAGGCCGATTGCCCTAGCCAATTTTCTTTTCAAGATAATTCCAAAGATCTTGCCTTCTCATTTGGGACCAATTGTTGCCCGTATAATATCTCCAGAACAAGGTGCTTTTATTCCAGGTAGGCGGATTACTAGTTGCATTGGCACAATGTGAATGTTTTAATCTCCTTGATCGCAAGGCCTACGGTGGTAATGTGGGGATCAAAATGGATATTGCTAAGGCATTTGATACGTTGTATTGAGATTTTCTGCATTGAGTCCTCAATAATTTTGGGTTCTCTAATATTTTCACCAGCTGGATTATTACTATTCTTAAGTCGGCAAAGTTATCAATCTTAATTAATGGTTCTCCTCATGGGTTTTTCTCTTGTTCTCGTGGTGTGAGGCAAGAGGATCCTCTTTCTCCATTATTAATTTGTCTTGTTGAAGAAGCTCCTAGCCGTGGTTTATCTATATTACTTGGTTCAGGTCGATTGAAGCCTATATCTTTTCCTAGAAATTGCACTCTCCTTTCTCATGTTTTATATGTAGATGACCTTATTGTTTTTTGTCGTGGGGACAAATTATCTCTTAGCCATGTGTGAAGGTTTTTTAACCGTTATAGTGCAGCTTCTGGTCAATATATTAATGCGGCAAAAAGTACTTTTTAGCTCGGTGCCAAGTATCATCATAGGCAAGCGCCAATTCAAAAAAATATTGGGGTTCCACGTAGGTCGATTGCCTTTTATTTATTTGGGTGTCCCAATTTTTTGTGGCAAGCCTCGGAGGTTTCATCTTCAAGTTATTGCTGATAAATCAAAATCAAGACTTATGGGTTGGCAGGGACGGCTTCTTTCTATGGCGGGTCGGACTAAATTGGTGCAATCAGTTTTTTAGAGTATGTTGCTTCATAGTTTTTTTGTGCATCAGTGGCTAGTGTATTTGGTGAAGAAGTTAACATCATGGGCACGAAACTTTATTTGGTCTGGTAATATAGGGACTTGGAAACTCGTCACTATTCGCTGGGCTCAGGTTTGTGCCCCGAAGCTAGAAGGAGGGCTTGGTATTCATGATTTTTCCTCTCTTAATTCAGCTGCTATCCTAAAGTTTGTTTGAGATTCTTTTTCTTCTCATTCTCAATGGGGAGATTACTTACGGTCAAGGTATCCTATTCTTTTTGTCTGCAAGCTGGGCTATCGCAAATCCTCAATTTGGCCAGGTACTCGATATGTTGCTTCTGGTTTTAGACAAAATTGTCGATGGTTAATTGGAGATGGTAAATCTATGTGTTTTTGGAAGGATAAATGGCTTAAAACTCTTATTTTGGAGACTTAGGGTATTTCAAATTGGTCATACTTCAGCAATCTTCATGTGGCAGATTTTATTTCTCATCATTCGTGGCAGCTTCCTCCCTTCTTTTGCCAAACTTTTCCGCTCTTGTCTAGGCAGATTTCAGATTTGGCACTCTCTCTTATTGATGAGTCAAATATGCTTATTTGGGAGCCCTCTACCTCAGGTGAGTTTACTTTTTCTGTTGGGTATGAATTTCTTAGGCACCACAACACTGTCAAAAATTGGGCTTCTAATGTATGGCGGTCTTTCATCCAACCTCGTTAATTTTTTTTGGTCTGGAGAATTCTTTTTGATCGGCTTCCAAATGATGATAGAGTGAAAATTGGCAGAATTCCTATTGTGTCTATCTGTCAGCTATGTTATTGCTCTGGTGAGACAACATTGCATTTATTTTTACAATGCCCTTTTTCCCAACGCGTCTGGAGATGGTTAGCTGCTCAATTTGGCACTTTTTTATTTTCTTTTGACTCCCTGGTAGAATTTTGGAAGAGCTATTGTCGAAAGCCTTTCTCCTTGCAGCTTTTTAATTTGTGGCTAGCAGCTGGCATGTTTACTTTCATGGCTCTATAAAAGGCTTGGAATAAGTTAAGGTTTGATAATCGATCCCCTAATTTCTATACAATGTGTTGCTCAATTATGGCATGGATTCGTCTAATTAGCATTTTTGTTCCTGGTCACTATAAGGGTGTTCTTGATGCCCGTTTATTGACCTCTCTTAGAGTTGCTCCTAAATGTGGGAAGGCTCCTAGAATTCAACATGTCTTATGGCAGTCTCCGTTTTTTCCTTAGATCAAAGTAAACACTGATGGTTTAGCAAAAGGCAATCCAGGTCCAGCAGCTTGTGGGGGTGTGTTTCGTGATGCCTCAGGTGGTTTTTTAGGGAGTTTTTGTCATTCTCTTGGATGAAATATTTCCTTTTATTCTGAACTTTATATTGTTATCTTGGCAATTGAAATTGCTCATGATAGAGGGTGGGTCTACTTATGGTTGGAAAGTGACTCTGTTAGTGTGGTAGCTTGCTTCTCTTCTATGTCTTTTTCTCCTCCATGGAATTGAAGAGTTTGTTGGCACAACTGTCTTTCTATAATCCGTCAAACGAACTTCCGTTATAGTCATATTTTTAGAGAAGGAAATATGGTAGCTGACAAGATGACAAACTTGGGGTTGTCAAATGCGTCATTTACTTGGTATAATAATCCTCCTACTCAGCTTCATGATTTCTTGCAGGCGGATTATTTGGGTATTCCAAATTATCAGTTTTCATAGTGGGAGGATTGTCTGGTTTTTATGGGTAGAATAAAAAATATCTTTTGGTATGTTGTTTAGGTTTGTTGTTGGAATGGTTTTGGCATAATCCCTCATTCCTCACTTCATGTAATTTCTTTTTGATAAGGGACAGGCGGTGGGTTCCCGGTTGTAGCGGTCCCCTTCGAGGGTCGAGTGGGTGTTTTATCACCTAACAGACTGCTACAGAAGAGCTGATATTGTCTAATCATTGTCAGTAATTTAATAAAAAATAAAATAAAAAATATAGAGAAAAGTTCACCATCAGTCCCTCAACTCTTGTGACAAGGCCAACGTGATGCCCAACTTATAAAAAATACCAACGTGATTCCTGCACTTTACTTTTCATATCACCGTGAGGCCTGAGGCCATTTTCCGTCACGGCTCCGTGTGTTTGGTCACGTGCTGCACACGTGACCACACCAAAAAAGGGCATAAAAGACATTTTAGCTTATGGGAACCAGAATCGAATAAAAACCCGATCTCCAACCCCGACTCAAGCATAAAAGAGGAAAGTAAATCACCCCATCTGAAAGAGGAAAGTAAATCACCCCATTCTTAGTAGCTTCCACTCGTGATCAATGGCACTTTCGACCCCTCTCAAACCCACCCTACCACATTGCCTTCATCGACACAGCCACTGGAAACCACCTCACCTTTACCCAAGTCTAGCGTGTCGTCGATTACATCGCCTCGTCAATTAATGGGATTTGACTATGGGTCTTGTTAGTTGTTAATTGAATGTTTAGATGAGAGGATATTGTTAACTGTTATAGTGGTGTAAAGTTTCATTTGGGCATGAATATTAGAGAGAATAGAGTGTCGAGTGGATGGGATTGTGAGAATGATGGCCGGAAGGATTGAATCTGAAGTTGGAGCGGAGCTTGAGGCGGCGGTGGTTGGCGGGGAGATGAACAACAACAATACAAGTGCTATGGAGATGTATTAATTACTGATCTGAGTCCCTGCCCATTTCAAGATTTATAGGATTTCAGTTTATGGATTTGGAGATTGGAGAAAGGAGAAGAATATAGACTAGGAGGCAAGTTTCAATCTTTAGAAAACAAAGAGAAAAGTTCGAGGCGAAGGAGATGTGGGTAAGACCTGCTTGGAGATGAAATTCATTCCCTGGCTGACACGTCTTAGTTTTTGAACTCGTCATAGGGTTATTTTTGTAAAATACCCTTTTTTGGTGTGGTCACATGCGCAGCACGTGACCAAACACACGGAGCCGTGACGGAAAATGGCCTTAGGCCTCACGGTGATATGAAAAGTAAAGTGCAGACATCACGTTGGTAGTTTTTATAAGTTGGGCATCACGTTGGCCTTGCCACAAGAGTTGAGGGACTGATTGTGAACTTTTCTCAAAAATATATAGGTAAACAAACTACCTTACAGTCCTACTGTTTCTGATGCTTCGATGTTTGACAATTCTTTCTAATTTTCGTTTCCTAAGAAAAATGAGAAACATTATTAGATTACCATGATCAATAAAATTCTAAATTTTATATTTGAGTATTTGACAAAATTGTATTTACATGTATATATACCTATATACTACAGCTCAACAATGCTTGTTGCTATAATATATACAAACATGATTCGCTTTGAGGAAATGTTCAATTGTTATAGTTCATTAGTTCATATATCTTTACATGCCGTAAGGTTGCTCCCTCGTGGCAATGTTGGAAATTCTTTAAATATGAAGGAATTTATTTCAAGGTAGATAAAAACCGGGTGGAAAAAAAATGTACCAACTGATGGAATCCTTAGCTACTAACTCCTGATTACAAGCTAAATCAAGTAGATTAATTTGCATTCAACTAATCTGGTAATAAAACAACCAGGTCCAGTCCTTTCTGGTAATATAACATTCAGACGAAGCTACCTAGTAGTTATCAGAAGAAGCTAATGCTAAATACAAGAAAGTTGCAGTTGTGAAGTTGAGGAATTTGGAGCACTGCAAGGTTGAATGTTTTTTTCTTTTACCTGGAAGCTAGGTGCTAGAAAAATTAATGATGTAAGAGAAGCTGACAAAATCGACTTGATAGTAACATCAAACAAGTCTTCCTAGTCATGCAGAGTATTGAAAGAGAAACACCTTTTAGAACTAGCATTTCACTTCTCAAAACATCAATAAAGAATCATGAACAAACATGGTCATAGATGGGCAAAGTCTCATCAGCTGAACCAACAATTCTCTCTCAACCAAAAAGACAAGAACCAACGATTCTCATATGTCAACAAGCTAATTAAAACGAGGGCTTAACTGATCATGAAACTCAATATATAATAAAAGGAGTTGGGGATAAAATTTGGAGCATGAGGAGCTACAAAGAGAAACTTAAATATGCGGCTGCCATACTTGCTAACGGAACAGATATATTGTCATCCACTACGTCTGTAATTGGAAGGGATTCTACTGCTGTAGCCACCAAAGAAACGAATACAACCTTTTGTACCGTCTTCGCCCAATCCAAATTGAAATATCCTAAACACGAGTAATAGTAGAGCATCGCAAGGGAAACCAAGGACCCAAAGACGAACATGGAAATGCTCCCAGCCCAACTCTTCTTTTGATTATAGGGGATCTTTATGGACCCAAATCTTCTACCCATGATATCAGCAACACCTATGAACCATAAAGTTTAAAGATTTATGGTAATGCACAATAGGGAGCAAGAAACAGATGAGTTAGGCTGAAGAAAGTAGAGACTAGTTACCATCACCCCCACACATCATTGCTAAGGAGATCACTCCAACCGGAGACTCACGCCAAAACACTAGAGCGCATACGATCAGTATCAGAACATAATACAAGGGTCCCCTAAGCAATTCCCTGCAATTGTGCAATACTCAAGTTAAAGCACATTATGGTTTTAGAGAAATTGACATAGCTAAGCTTGTTGCATTATAAGGTATTGAACTAAACAACTTTACTTTGGGTTTCCTTCACGAGTGACCGATTTGACTAATCCTTCATTGGGCACCAAGGAGAGGCCGCTAAGAAGAAGCCTCAAGCCATTAAAGAGAGGAACCACAGTGGCAAAGGAGCGAGCTTCTGTTGATGTGCTATTCTAGGATAAAAACGATGAGCTCAGCTGCTAATCAAGCAAACTCGTGTTCAAAGCAAGTGGCGAAAATTTTCTGAAAAGGGTACCTGAAAATTGGCCAGGAAAGCACGAAGAGCAACCCAGATGATATGTGGACCAATTTTCTGCTCAGACTCTGGCATAAATTATAAGCTAAGTTAGTAAACGAGAATTGAAGCAACACTTCGAAGTTCAAACTACTACACTCTTTTGATTTTGAGTTGTTCATATAATAAAGCTCATTGTGATTTCCTTATATATGACAAAAATGGGATTCAATCAAAGATTAAAAATTAAAAGGGTACAATTGTGATCAAAATAAACACAAAATCATAGACGAAAAATTGAAGCAAAGAGACCTGTTGGAGGACGTTTTGCTTGGTGAGATAATCGAAGCAGAGGACGAGAGTGTAGGCGCCGGCGAGAACGAGGGCGGTGGCGGAAGCATCATGCAAGAGGAAATCGACGGCGGAAGAAGAGGCGGCGCGTGGAGGGGAGAGGAGGGGGAGGGAGGGGCGTGGGAGGCGGTAGATGGGAAGTGTTGGAGGGGAAGAGGTGGGGGAGGAGAAGAAGAGGGAGGAGGAGGGAAGTGGGTTGATGAGAGGGGGAGGGCGTAGGATAGAGAAGCAAGTGGTGGTGGGGTTGAGGTGGCGAGAGGGGGTGAAGGATAAGAGGGTCATGGTGGAGGAGACAAGGTACAGTAATGGCAGACAAAAAAGTGTTCAGTAAGACTCAGTCGAGTTGGGGCAGTGAGCGAGTGTGACTGAAGAGAGTGAAGTTTCTCACTTTCTACCGTTGCAAGTGTGAGTGTGTACTATAAAACCTCAACTGCATTAGTAGTCATGGAGGCCCTTTGTCTTTGCACAACAAATCCTCAAGTGCAACATACTTGTGCCTTGTGAGCAACAACGTTGTACCTCTTGACAACATGCTTCCGCATAATAGGGACACACTTCTATACTTCAACAAAAACTGAACTTCATCAACCATTCCCCACCATATTTCACTGAAATCCAACTCAGACTAGTCCAATGTATAGACTTACACTGGTTTCCTCTTATAAGTGGTAAGTGGTACATCCTGGCTTATATCTACTAAAAGAAACACCAAGAGAAAAGTACATCATCAAGTCTAAACTCTAGTGTCCCGGGGTTTGATACCTAGAGTTTGATACCTAAACTCTTATTTTGTTATCAAGAACATACTTCCATTAAATTTTTATAACTATTCAGTTAAAGTGCTGACCTGGCAGATAACCAAAAAGTGTAAAAATGTCTTTTTCTTCTTCTTTTTTATTATCTACTACCTCATTTCTATAAAACATAGAATTCTCATCATAAGAACTAGCCTTCAACATGTCACTATTTCACCTAACGACCTCTTGTTTAAATGATTACTAATAATGGCGAAATCACTGTAGTCTTAACGAAAAAAAATTCTTAGTTTTTAAAAGCAAAGTATTTGTGAAACACGAAGCAAACTTAAATATGCATATAAAATATTTTTGGGATTGATTATGGGGCACAAGATAGAGTTTATTTATTCCAACATAAATAAAACTATAAAACCCAGAACCTCGCTCTCGGGTGAACAGATGTTTAGTTATTCATAATTGTAAATACAAGTACAAACACTTACTTACAATAAAAACACACCACACTAAATGATTACAACCGGAAAACACTTCCACACAGTAAGCACACTCTTATTCTGACTATACTAGAAGGACTGTATTCTGGCTATCTTACTTCTTAAGAAATGTTAAGAGAACTTTTATCTCAAGTTTTCTGATGTCTTCTTACTGACGCCTAAGGCTCCTTATATAAAGAGCGGACTCCAAACTAAAATTAAAACTTATTTAATAATAAGTGGATGACATGAGGAATCTAATCTTGATAAGATTTTAACGCTACTTTTCAAAAGTAAAGTCTCTTGTTTTTATGTGTTGGCTGCCACTAACTTCTTATCTGAAAGAAAAGTTTATTGCCTTGTTGTGTCAACAACCGTTCATCTTTCCATCATATTTATGATGTTGTGATATTCTTCCTCGTCGTATCCTGCGCGGTGTCATCTTCTTCATTGTCAATATCTGAATCATAAGGATAAGAAATCTTATATTTTTCATCTTTCTCAATCTTTTCTAGCCACATGGTAGTAGCTAGTGTGCAATCAACCTCTTTTCTCATAAGAGCTGTGAAGAAATCACAATTCTCTAGAGGTGAATGATTATAGCAAGCGATCATTATCTTTTCTCCACTTACCAAAAGACTTGAATCATAATCCTTTAGGACCACATTTTTTATACTTGCTATAGCCATAGCCTTCATCCATGGGATGCTTTGATTTGGTCTAGCATTGCTTCGCTGGTTTTTGTACTAGACTTTGAATTAGCCTGACATAGTGTCACACCTCAGTCCTTAAGTTATTTTACGGTTATTTACTTTGGTATTATTTTAGTCTTTTACCGTATTAAGTAACCGTTTACTGTTAAGGACCTTAAAGTTGACTTTTTCTTTCCTTATGGAATGTGGGAAAACTTTCTTCAGGAAAGTCGTAGAGGATGTTATTACGAGTTTGTAGACATGCTATGCATTAAAATCGAAGTTAGCATGAAAAAGTTATCCTCTAAAAGGGAAATTTTTGTGTTGGTAAAATAGAGGTAAAAATTTAGTGGGTTATTTTTTTTGGCTTTTAAGTTGGACCGGGTGTGGGGAGCCCAACACCCATTTTTTTCTCTCTCTCTCTCTCTATCTCTCTCTCTATCTCTCTCTCTCTCTCTTCTCTCTCTCTTCCTCCCGCGAACGCACCTGACTCGCCGGAGACTCCACCCGCGCCAGTTGCCGTCCGGCCTCCAGGGACCGCCGGACTGGTCCCATTCGGACCCCCGCCACCTCCTCTCTCTCCCTTGGCCGGAGATCGTGCACGGGTCGCCGCCAAGCGGGAGAAATCCGCTTCCCCCCTACCGACTGTCTCTTCGTCGGAGCTTCGTCCTCCTGCCACCATAGGCCGAGATTTTTGGCTCAACTTGTAGCCCTCATTTAGGTGAGTAATCTATCCAAACGAATAGGCTTAATTCGATCTTGTTGTTGAGAAATGTATAATTGAAGTTTTAGGGCTCAATTTAAGGTTTTGGTCCAATTAGCCTAGTTATGCTTAGAATTGGATTTTGTGCTAGTTAAGAAAGTTGTTGTGCGGGTTGAGAGGACTGTTGTGCTAAAATTTGAGAAGCATTGGAGGTCGCCGGAGAACGGCTGCCGGCGGAGCAGGCGGCGGCACCACCCCTTAGGGGCTGTTTTTCATGTTTTTAGGATGATATTAAGGAGAGGAGTTTAATGAAGTATAGTTTAAAATTTTTGGAGGAGTTTTGTTAATGTTGGGAAGTTTTCCATGGTTAAGAATTTTGGAGGTGATTAGAATGGAAAATATCGTGATGGTGGTGAATTTTGAGTTATAATGAATTAAAGATAGAGAAAATGGGCAAAGAAGTCGATTGATTTTAGACCCTTAATTTTATGGAATCATTTATTGAAGTTTTAATGTTGTATGAGAATTAATATTAATTATTGTTCAGGCCATGAGGAGGATCATTTGGAGGAAGCCTCAGGTCTTCGGCAGACATTGTCAAGCACTGTGAGTGGACCTTTGATTTAAATGTCATGCATGCACTAACGTTGTCACATCCCGACCTGTAAATTTTACATTATTTACTAGCTTGGTTATAATAAGAATTTTACCGTTTCCGTCATTGAAGTTATAGTTTAATTGGTCCCTAGAGGGGTTTCGGGGACGGTTATGCTCGGAGGATTATTCGTAGGAGGAAAATATGATGACGGTAAAAATGGTAAATTTTAGCTAGTAAAAGGTAATTTTTATTCGAGTATTATTTTTTTTCGAGGTGTTTTATTTTGGAGTGGGTTGTTATATGGTGTTGGACCGGGTGGGTGTGAGGCCCAAACACCCATTTCTTCTCCCTCTCTCTTCTTCTCTCCCTCCCGACCTCATCCCCGAGCTTTCCCGCAGCCGAAACTTCCGGCCGTACCTCCGCCGCCGTCCGGCCACCAACCGCAGCCGAACCGGTCCCGTTCGGTCGACCTCCAACCCAGCAACCTCCCTGGACCGATGAGAGGAGCCCTAGCTCCGCCGTGAGAAAGCGGTGCCACCCGAAAGGTCCGACTGTCCAAAGCTTCACTTCGCCGGAACTCCCTCCTCCGGCCACCAATCCGGGCAAGCTTGGTACGGTTTTGAAGGTCTCCAACCCAGCTGCCTTGCCCTAAAAGGGCTCACTCCGGTTCGCTTCAGGTAAGGAGAAATTAGAGGTGGAAGTTCTAGGGTGTTTTAGATGTTTTTGATCGTTCGACCTAGTTACGCTTGGATTTTGGGTTTGTGCTAGTTAGGAAAGTTGTAGAGCTTGATGAGAGTAAGATGCTGTCAAAATTTCATAGGAATCGGAGGTCGCCGGAATTGGCCTCCGGCCGCCGCTGCCGGCGGAGCCGCCGCCGGCGCCGCCACTGTTTGGAAGATTTTTAGGGTTTTAAATTTAGAATATTAAGGGGAGTTTGTTGAAGTGAGTTATGGAATTTTTGGATGAGTTTTGGATAGGTTTATGAATTTCCGAAGTGTGGTATTTTTGGCGGTTAATTAATGTAGAATCCGGCCGTAGGATTTAAGTCGTATTTTTGGGAAGGTTGTATTTACGGCTGCTGAGTATGATGTTTAAGTTCAGATTGTTTCGACTTAAGATTATCGAAGTTAGGCAATGATGAGCGTAGTTTTGGCTCTCGGTTAATTTTGCCTATTTTGTTTAAATATTGGAGTTTTAGTTAGGAAATTAATTTTATATTTGTGCCAGGGTTCGAGGAAACCTCTCTGGAGTGGCGATTTGGATTTCGTCGGGCTTATGCCTAGAGTTGTAAGTGGACTTTTGTTTTAAAATATATGCATGCGGTGATCCTACACTAAATGATTGATTTTATTGAATATCAATTTGTGGATTTGTCTATTTTCGCGAAGTCATTTTCAGAAGTAAATGTTCTCATTTTTAATGGCTATCGTGTTATTTGGAAAGTTACCGAAAATAAGATTTTCGATAAAGTCGTGTGCGTATGGCTTTTTTTGATAATTGGCAATATTCATTATTGTTGGAAAATAACCGAAATTGAGAATTTGGGTGAGTATGTATATTTATCCATATTTGGATGATTATGAGAATAATATGTATATGAGGGAATGCTAGCTAGCTATACGTGCTTTTCCATCATACTGAGGTAAAATTTCATTATGGTGCAACGTGAGCGTTAGACGCAATCGTTGTTGCCCTATATAAAAATAATAATTTATATAGGGGATATGCGCGTATATTTATACACCGTCTTTTCCACCATAATGAGGTAAAATGTCATTATGGTGCAACGTGAGCGTTAGACGCAAGTGTTGTAGCCTTGTGTGAATTTTCTAATTGTTTTAGTTGTTTCAAGAAAATTCATACAAGGGATATGACGAGTGTAATACATATATACATATATATATATATATATATTTTATTTTAGCCTGAGAGGCTGTATTTTATTGAGCGTTGGAGACTGGCCGGAGCTAGTCATAAAATTGCCAGTTTTTGTGTTGAGCATTTTTGAGCTGTCACATGCAGCATATTTTCTATGGAAATGTAAATTGGGAAAGCATAAATATTTTCATTAAATTTATGTTTTTGTCCACTCACTCTAACGTGTTTCAAATGTTTTCCCCTGGGCTCTTCGTTTTAAAAATGCCCAGTTTGCAGGATTGCATAGTTGAGGTCGGGCGTACATGGGGATGAGGCATAGTCATCATATAGCTTCCGCTTGTTAATTTATTATGTTTCCTTTCTTCCTGTTAGAGTTGCTCTGAATCTTTAAATGGTTGGATATGAGTTTTGTTTAGATTAGTAAATAATTTGGGTGGTGTTGTGATTTGGGGAGCACGAAGGCTCCAGAAGTTCAAGGTTGGATTTAAGTTTTCAGAAGTGTTTGCAGGTATTATTAGGAAGGGTTGTCCACTTTCAAGGGAGGTTATGCCGATTTTCGGTAAATTTTTCCTTAGAGGTGGTCCCCGCACGACTTACTCTGGGTTTCAGGGTGAAATTTGGGGTGGGTCGTGTCAAACGTTATTTAACTTCAAAGGCATATTTGAAATTTAGTATTTTCTTGAGATTAATGAGTTCCATTTATTTATTTGGGAACTCTCTTGCTCATTTTATTTGACATGTGGGACATGTCTTGATCTTTTATATTTAATATTTTACTACACCCTAAAATGGTTGATTGATATTGACTATTGTTAGCTAACATTATTTAGTGGTCCTCATCATATGTGAGTAGAGCGCTTAGCGTGAGACGTTATTATAGTTTTACCAGCAGTCCTCATCATATGAGAGTTTAGCGTGTGACGCTATTATTGCCTGGGAGGCAACTGATCGGTTTATATAAATATATATTATTGTTAGCTAGCCATTTTTTAGGGGTCCTCATCATATGATAGTTGAGCGCTTAGCGTGAGACGTTATTATAATTTATTTAGCGGTCCTCATCATATGTGAGTAGAGCGCTTAGCGTGGGACGCTATTATAACCTGGGAGGCTCATCGTTATGGTAAAACATTTTCCCCATTTGTTTTGATTTATTTAGAACCAATGAGAATGGTTCATTATTTTTGGTCTATAATTATTTTCGGGAAGATTTCCAAGAGTGGCATGTATAAATATTTTTCTCAACGGAAAATATGGGAAAAACATAAATCTGATTTCAAGGCTTTATCATTAAGTTAGTATTTTTATTATGTATTTTTTTGTCCACTCACTCTAACGTTTTAAATGCTTCTCTCCTGGGCTTTTCGCTTTAAATGCCTAGTTTGCAGATTTCTGTTCGGCGAGGGTAGGAGGCAAGTCATATTTTTCACCACATCTAGTTTTCTCTCATAGGTTATTACCGGATTAACCTACTTGTGTATTTTCCTTATTTCCTTCATATTAGTAGCTCTGATAACCATGGGATGATGTGTCAATTTATGTTTATGGGATATTGTTGCATGAGAAATTTAATTTGTGAAATGAATGGAATTATATGAAATTTGATGTGGTGGATGTTTATTTGGGGGAGCGGGTGGCTCCAGAAGTTGTGGGTTAGATTGATTTGAAGTGTTTGGGTTCTGGTGAGTTTTCTTTCTGGTAGGGTTACCCATTTTGAAGGGAGGTTATACTAAGAATTTTAGTAGAATTTTCCTTGAGGTGGGTCCCGTAGGTTTTATCCCGGATTTCCTCTCGAAATTCGGGGTAGGTCCTGACACATAGTGGTATGGAGAAATATAATTTACCTGTCCATCTATCATTGTCCATTTTGACGGAGTTGATATGAATTTTAACCTCATGATACATCCATAAGGTCTAATGTTCTTAACAGCTTCCAATATTATATCTGAGAGTCCTTTTAAATCTTCATTAGATTTTGTCCAAAGGTTACGAACAAAACCATTTTCTATGAGCCACAATTTGTGTTTCTGAGGATGATATGCTTGAACATCAACCAAATACCTCCCATAATATGGGCTAGGAACTGTTGTTAATGTTGGTGGAAGAACAATTTTACTTTCAAAACCTCCTAAGAGATCATGGAAGTTGTACCATTCAGATTCCTTTAGTGCTAAAATAGGGACTTTAACACTTTCAGGATTTTCAAGGCATACAACCTTAGAATTTCCTACTGATACACTTTTATCTTTTGCCTGGAATCCATACAATTCTTTTGTTATTGCTTTAAGGGATTGAAACAAGTGAACTTCATTATCTTTGATCGGTTATTTATAAACCAATTTTGTTTTCCTACTAGATCGTCATTTATAGTATAGATAAATAAGGATCATTTCCGCAGAGGACTAAATGAATCTAACTACTAAAAAATGTCACAAAAGTGACAACTGATTCTAGCGACCAGCAGTCTAAAACCTAATTATTTGACTAATCTAAACAAGTCATAAAAATAAGAAATTTTACAGAGACAAACTAGACACAAAGACGGACGACCACACAAAAATTCAGATGAATCGGAGTCCGTTTTCTATGTGAAATAAATACTGAAAAACAGAGAACAAAAAGTGACGAAAACTGGTTTTGGGTTTTGGTTTTGGGAACAATGAAATAAAACTAATTAGGGAAGATGCAATCTACTCTGACAATCACACACAAGACAATTTGTTTAGTTATAGTTCAATTAATCTAGATAAAGATGCTCAGGTTGGTTCGGTACGCTTGAAACACAACCTATTACCCTTTCTTACTTCGTACGCTAGGCAGGAAGTGCTCTACACCTAAACTATTCTTAAGAAATGCAACTTAAAGGTACACTTATTAGATTAAACATACAGAGATCCTTACGTTCTAGAAGGGTTTGAGACATCACAACACATCGCAATAAACTTAACGTCTTGCTAAACCTAGCACTTAGTTTACTTGCTAGAGAAAATTAACAATTGCTTCTCTAGATAGTTTAAGGAGTCCGATATTGACATTGACATCAAACAATCAAAGCTATAGAACCCTAACATATGTACACTAAGCGTGCACTCAAAGCATACAAGAAAAGAAACTAAAACCAAAATTTAAATAATCTTGTTGTTCATGTCTAGGGCTTCAAGCAGCCCCTAACTAAGAGAAACTAAATAAACATAATAAAAATGCAATGCAGCAGATTGGGAAGGAGGAGAAGAGAAGAAGAGAAGAGGAGAAGAAAAGGAAGCCGTCAAAGATGATAGCACAAGCTTTTATATTGCTTCCTTCAACCAATCCATCTTGATTTAGGTTTCCTTGGACATTCTGATTGGTGCTCATCTGTAGAACCAATAGAAGTATGCCAACTCATTTAATTCTTCATAATTAGAATCACATTGAGATAATAAGTTGGATAATGAAGTACAAACTTGTCCATGGCATTCCGGTGTGATTTGGGCCTCAAAACACAAATTCTCGTCAAGTGCCAGATTCGCACGCAGATTGACCTTCTGATACTAAATTGGCCATAACTTCTTATAGGAAAATGCTATTCATGAACCATAAAATGCTATGGAAAGCTAACACCTGTAGCTTTCAGTTGATATAAGACTCATCATCTGGTTCTTCCCGAGCTTCCCTCAGTGTCCTGTCGAAGTTGCTGACTTTCATAGGCAGATTTCTAAATTTTGTCTTCCACTCCCTCGTTTCCTTCTTTTCGTCTTATTTGCTTCGGAACAGCTAGAAAACAAATAAACAAAGTAAATAACTAGAAAACACACCAAACAAACAAATAAATTATATATAGAGGAATTTGATACAAATAATGTATAATTATGCACCTATCAATCTTCATAGAAGAGATATAGAATCTTATCCACAATAATCTTCTGCTTGAAGGTCAATAGCTTATCCGTCCTGAATACTGGTGTAGACATATAAAATTTAACGATAATAATACTCGTTGAACTCTTTTCTTCAGATTCAAATTTCCGGTTTCTTGTCTCCAGTAGTTTAACTCTGCTGCGTTAAGTTTTCCAAACAGAAATTTACAAATATTTTCATGATTTGTATCTGAAGCAACAACTTACTTCTGCCCAGTAATAATCATTTATATCAGTTTGCACGAGGATCAAATCTATTTCTTTAGGTAACGGTAAAGAAGGAAGATTTTTTGTTAACTCTTTAATCTTTTGACAGTATTACTGTCATCCTCTGTGAATGACCACTTCTTTTTAGAACTTGTTTTTTGGTGAGAGAAGTGCAGTGAGACCACTAACTTGAGAAATAAAATCCCTTGTAAAGTATTGAAGAAAACAATTTTTTCTTTCCTATGCAACATCTAAATCCTTGTGAGAAGCAACATGAGAAGTGTCACACCCCAATTTTTGAAAGATAATTTTCAAAAATTTAGACATGATATATCTCAAAATAACACTCCCAAAACCTATTCAACAACTTCCAACTAAATTCAAATGCTGGAAATATAAGTCAACAAAACTCATCAACTGAGTTAAACATTATCTCTCTTTAAATACATCAACTTCAAAAAGTGTAGTAAAATACAGTCCCTCACATGAGTTTAATACTGTTTACCAAATATAATAAAATAAAGTGTACAACATCTAAAACCATGCCACTATGCCTCCACCTCAACCTTGCTGATCACCACCTGCAGGTCTAACCCCTACACCATGAATTGGTGCATCGGGTTCTAAAACAACAAACCCGGTAAGCTAAAAAGCTCGTATGAGTATTTCTTAAAATAATAATTCAATAATTCCAACATCACATAAGATAAAACTGGTAATTGCTACATTAGCAACTTAGTTCAGAAATCGCCTAAAAGTAAGAGAATTCAAAAGAAATAATTAAGAAAACACGACAATTCAAAATCATTCAAAATCATAAATGAATCCTATAAAAAACGTAGTTCATGAATTCTATTAAAATCACACAATTAAGATTTAAGAATCTTCTCCGGATAAACATAGTTCAGGAGATATTCAAAGAAAGGAATTTAAATGACAACACATAAGAACATCACACAATCATTTCTCTACTTACTTATGAGTTCGTCAACACTTAGTCATCTCTCATAAGTAACCAAACAAACGCGTATTCATGGGTTCATCAACACTTAGTCATCCCCCATTAAGTACCGACAAACAGACTAGAGCTCTAAATTGACCGTAACTAATCACTCAGTCAAGGCTTGGTGCCCGGTTCACTGACACCACCACGAAGGCTCCTAATCTAAGGCACACAATCACCACTAAGGCACACAATCACCACTAAGGCACAATTTCACCAATCAAGCATAATTTCTTTGACTTAGAACATCTAATAAGTCACAATTAGCTCAACATAGACATCATAATAATACTCAGCCAAATGACATATATTTCAACAAGGCATAAACAACCACATCAATAGAACCAACACAAGCAACAACCATATTTCAACAACCATATTTCAACATCACAATATCACATGATCACAACATGCATTTTTTATTGACCTGGAAAAACACTGTGTCAGTCGTGTTCATGTCGGATTAACTTCATTTCGTATATTTATCATGTCAGACCATAATAAACCGTTAACCTATTGTAACGATGATGCTAAACCAAAACCAAACCATAAAATATCGTGTTAACCGTTAAAACCCATTAAGAAAAAAAATTATAATACCTAATTATTCTTTTTTCTTTTTCGAATTTCTTGTAACGACAAAAATAGATATTAATGAATATATTGCAAAACTTACCAAGTTTTCTTGTCGTGTTATCGTGTTGTGTGCAATTTTGCCAGGCCTAATTTTTTAGTTATATTTGAGTCATTTGTTTTATAAAAAGAGGAATTTAAGTGCGACCATCCAAGAAAAAACCATCTTACCTCAAGAAGTAGAAGAACCTATCCAGGTTACTCCTCTCCCGTATTTTCCTCAAATTGATAATTTGAATTAGTGTCTCAGGGGCCATGGGAATTTCTTTATAAACTCAGCCTCTCGTTTACTGACTCAAAATTTAGAAGCTCACTCTTAAACTCCTCTTTTAAAGAAGATGTGGAAGCTCTGTGTACGTTCCACCTAAAGTTAAAGTTTTTGCGTGGCAACTCATTGGAAGTAGACTTGCTACGAGAGATAGACTCTTTACTAATCTATAGGTTGATAGAAGTTTTTGTCAATCTACTTTAGAAACAGTTAATCATCTATACCTACATTGCAAGTTTGCTCCACATGTTCGGCAGTTGACTTTTCCTAGTGTTCAAGTTCATCTTTTGAACTCTTTTCTACAATCACGACCTAATGTCCACCTTGAAATGTTGTTTACTCTGCAATGAATCTTTTTTGTTATTATTGTACTGTTAATGCATGTCACCCTAAGAAATCTTGCTGGTTTATTAAGCCTATTCGTTGGCATGCTCCTCCTCCTCAGACACTTAAGCTCAATTTTTAATTTTTTTTTTATAGATCTGTTTAGAATCATTCTGCCTCATCCGGCTTTGTTTTTAAAGATGTAGATGGTCAACCTATCTAGCATCTACAAAAAATATTGGTCCTAATGATGTTCTCACTGCTGAAGATTTTGCATTACGTGTGGGACATTAGCAGCTTGGATCCATATATATCATAAATTTTTGGTTGAAGAAGACTCAAAAATCCTTATTGATTCCATCAACGGTGCTTTCCGTACCCCTTGGATTCACGTTTTTGTTAAAAACATTCTCTTCATTGGCTCTCAAATTGGTTAAGATTCTTTCACACATATTCATCGAGAAAAGAGAATTTTGTGGCGGATGCTATTCAAAGTTGGGACATAAACTTGGAACACAAGCTTGAAACATATCTCTTCCTCTTGCAGCTAATCAGATTTTCTACTTTGATTGTGTAAGTGTTAGTTGTAGTAGGGTTTTGTTGTATCTTCTTTCACCTTTTTGAAAAACCCATCCAACCCAAACCCGACCCGAGCCCAAACCCTAGCAGACAATAACTTAGACTTATCTCATTCCTTCTGGAAATTAAAAATTAGAATCCTTACTCTGACCGCCCGACATATTTATACCTTCTTCTTCCTGTTCCTCCTCTCTTTTCCTTTTACATGACTTTTCTTCTTCTTCGTCTTCATCACTTCTCTGCTTCTCCTCGTGCCCTTATTCTTTTCGATCGTCCCTCTCCGCCGCTGCCGTAGTCATACAGGTTTGTCCTCTGAACTCTTCTTTTCCTTATTTGGGGCTTTGCACAGGTGTTAATTTAGGGTCTAGGGTTTATGTGTTCAATTGATTCTCATCTTTCAACCTCTTACATACTTATCTATTTCTAATTTCTAATTGCAATAGAGGCTTGATTTTCGATAGCTTTGGTTTGTTTTTGTTAATATCTTATTTGATGTTAGGCGTGGATTTGGATTAGTTTTGTTTGTATTCTTTGGGTTTTTTTTTTGGCTGATTTTGGATTTGATGGTCAGAGTTTGACATCATGAGGAAGAAGCTTGATACTCGTTTCCCCGCTGCTCGAATCAAGAAGATTATGCAGACCGATGAGGATGTTGGGAAGATAGCTCTGGCCGTGCCGCTCCTGGTTTCGAAAGCCTTGGAGCTGTTTCTGCAGGATTTGTGTGACCGGACTTATGAGATTACGCTGAAGAGGGGAGCCAAGACCATGAATTCTCTGCATTTGAAACAGTGTGTGAAGACGTTTAGTGTTTTTGATTTCTTGAAGGATATTGTCAGTAAGGTTCCTGATTTAGGGGGGTCTGATGCTGTTGGGGATGAATGTTCGGTTGCAAAGAGGAGGAAAGTGAGTGTCGATGATGAGGATACCGAGAGTGACGATGAGACCAAGAGGAGTAAGGTGATGATTGATGGTGGTAATACCGTTGGAAGTGGCAGAGGAAGGGGTAGGGGTAGAGGAAGGGGGAGGAAACTAGTTGCTGATGATGAAGACACTGATACTGATGAAGAGTCCAAGGCGAGTATGATGGTGCATGATGCTGGTAACACCCCTGGAAGTGGAAGGGGAAGAGGAAGGGGTAGGGGCAGGCCTAGAGGTCGCCCACGTGGTGGTCGGACAGTAGGGAGGGAGATAAGTGCACCTAATGAGAAATACGAGGATGATTTGGATATTAGTAAGCATGAGGACAAGCTTGATGAATCCCCTGAGTTGCCAGATGATGCTATAGAGCGGTCAAAGGAAAACATTTCAGGTGCCAATAGTGCAGAAATAGCAGCTCGGAATTTTGATCTGAATGTGGACTTAAATGAAAATGAGAACTCAGCAACTACATCAGCCGCTGTTCATGGTCCTGTTCCGGCTCCTGCTCCTGTTCCTGCTAATTTGTCTTCACAGTTTACTCCTGATATGAAGCATGTGGAATTCCTAGGTTGGCCTTTGACGGGCATGGAAACAATGGCCATTGATCCCATGCAACTTGCCAATTTGACTAGGAGGATAGATGAGGATGAGGAAGATTATGATGAAGATTAACCAACTATGACAGTGTGTCTAGGTATCTGTTGCTCACCTCCCGTAACTCATTTCTTTCTTCTGACACATGGGTGGAGTAGATGTTAGGAAAAAGGTTGTTACTGAAGGTTAGAGTGCACAGTAGCATAGGGAGAAAGGACACCGATTCACCGTTGTAGGCAAGGTTAGGACTGGTAACTTAAGTTAAACTTCTTTTGAAGTTTGTAGTTATGTTTATATATCAGTCATTAACAACAGTTGACAACATATGATTTTCTTGGTGATATTGAAGTCGTTGACTTTTTTTTCATTTGCTTCTGATAAGGAAAAGGAATAAATGGAAGAACTAAAGTAAGTTTATAACTATGCAAATCTATTTATTTAGTTAAGCGTTTTAGCCTTTTCTTATCTTTAGTATATGATATGACTCATATGTGGGTGTGGATACACACACACACACACACACACACACGTGTGTGTGACATATATGTTTACTACTAATGGTTGTATAAATTCTGGTGGCTAATTTACTTTTGCATCGACCTTGTGGTGCACAAATATCATTTCTGTGTCATGGATATATTTTTTGAACATGGTGTAAGAAATCTCATGAAAGATGATACATTATCTGGTCTTCTTTTCCCAGAATGTTCTAAAACAAATGTGATTCTCATACTGATGGGACTGAAGGTATGTTTTATGAATTACAAAACCAGTATTTATAATGTATTGTATGGAGCGGTATTCTGGGTAGATTGGAAATTGGAAATCTGAACTTTTGATAGATAGAATGATAGATTGATAAATCAATGTAAGAAATATCTAGCAATTCTTTTTCGTTGGTTTCAATTCCTTGCATTTCACTCATTTCATATGTATGTGTGTCTTTATAACAAACTAAAAGAACGTCTATTAGTATATATATAGCTTTCAAAATTAACTCTCCTGGAAATTGAAAAAAGAAGAATCATAATTGAAAAAGAACTATGGCGTAATGGTCTTCCAGTGGTCTTATCATCTCTAAAAGTAGGCAATTTCTACTTGAGGCTTGTATATCTGTGTGAATGTAAATTACTGGGCTATGAGGGTCATGGTAGTATAACATGCTAGAAAGTACATATATGTATTAGCAAGCGGTTTGTTACAAAAAAAACTCATGAGTATTTATCTATTGTAATCTTGTTTGTATAAAGTATCTGCCTCATGAATATAATTCCATTTTCCTGTTACATATACACTAAAAGCTTTCCTTTTTTGGTCTGAATATACACCAGAAGCCGAGTGATTGAATGTGAGAATATAAATAGTACAAAGCTAGGTAACTTGTTTTTAAGTTGGTTATATTTGGTTTCTGACTTGCTTGTTATATATATATATATATATATATATATATATATATATATATATATATATAGAGAAAGATATTATCAGGTCTAAATATCCTTATTTATTCAAAAGGTATGGATTTTCTTAATTGACCCACTTTTAGATCATATTTTCTCATCTTAACCATTCACATTGTAGGTATATATGAGTAGATCATCTCTATAAATTTTCAGCCAAATTGATAATCGTTAAGGTATTCAAAATTGTGAATTACACGAACGGTTCAGCAACTCCTGTGCCAGTACATCGCGCCACATCACAAGCCCGAGCCGACTTCTGCTCCCAAAGTGTTGTTTCTCTCTTTCCAAATGCTCCATGACAAGAACATTAGTGCCTCATTTTAAAGGCATGTTTATATCGGTGCTCAGTGCCGCCCTACAACGTCCATCCCATCAGTTTGTATATCCAAACAAATCAGGCCATTAGTTTGTAACACTAGCCTAGGAAATAGGCGATTTCGACCTAAGTGAAGAATAGTCTCATACTCACCATCACTTGAAACAAATGCTTGAGACTCCAAACCACATGCTTAGAGGGAAGACGCTCCAAAGCTGGAAGGATACTGTTGCACACCCTCCAGGTGTGTGACTTAGATGCAGCAGGAATGAATCCTTTCCAAATCTTCTTCCAAATATCATTAGAAACATCTGAAGTGTTAGGTTTTCTACAAGGAGAATGTACAAAGGAATGTCAATATGCAGTCTTTACTCGAAAGCTCCCATCAGAGCCAAGATTGCCGGTATGTGATCAGCTATTCCTGGAACCCATGGATCCTAACACGCCCCTAACTTTGGTTGCCAACAGGATGAATGTCAATTGGTTGCAGGCAATAATGATCAGTTTTCAGGGCTGGTTTCCTTCTCGAAGTATGTTCCAGATCAACAAGCCTGGTTTCCAAGCAGTGTAATTGGATCATACAATCGTAGGTTGTGTTTTGTTTTTGAATTAAAATTTGTTTAGTCCTTGTGGTTTGAAGTCGACATCTATTTAGTCCTTATGGTTTTTTTTAATCTAAATGGTCCTTAAAGTCACGATTTTTCATCCAAATAGTCATTCCGTTAATTTTCTCAGTTAAATTGCTGACGTAGCCGTTAAATTGTTGATGTGGCCGTTAAACTGAGAAAATTGACAGAATGACAATTTAAATGAAAAAATATGATTTTAAGGACTATTCAGATTAAAATAAAACCACAAAGACTAAATAGATGTCGACTTTAAATTACAAGACTATACAGTATTTTACCCTTTGTTTTTTGGCAAAAAATTTATGAGGTCAAAGTTAATGGGTTGTGTTAGCAGCTTATATTTTTACAAAACTACCATGATCACCACACATTGTGCTTTAAGAAGCTTCACGACTCGATGTAGGATGAAAGGACAATTCAAGACGCAATGTCCCGAAAGAGCCTTCATCAACACCATTGGTCCTTCATCCCTGACCTTGAAAAGCAGAAGTGCGTTGAAAAATCACTATCCTCTCGTAAATTTGAAAACTGAACCTGGGGACAAATTGGCTTCAATACACTATAAGAGTTGAAACTTGCTGCACTACAAAGAGAACGGCTACAGAAAATGTAGAATATCAATCAATAATACAAAAATTCAATGATGTTATGACTGGTGACAGATAACAGCCTTACACGAATAGTCATCATCTACAATCCAAGCACCCAGTTCCTGAAGCCGCTGTCGAACCAGATTGGAAGCCATATCATTAGACCAGAATGCCACCTGCTTTCCATCACCTAGAGATTGGTTGACCTTACTGTTTTTATCAATCCTAAGAGCAAAGCTTGTTTCGTCAAGATATTTAACCCTCACACCTTTATCCTGTTCCAAAATCTGTGACATTACATTAACGAAATTTATGCTCTGTTGTTTTACTAGAAGAGAGTTCACCACCACTGCGAATTTTGTTATAATATCATTGTCCCGAACCTTTCGAGCAGAAGATGATCTCCTAGCAAAGAAAAGTTCTGAGGTCTTGCCTATATAGAAACCATATGAGGGGTCATACTCGACAAATGCGTCACTGCTTACTGGAAGCATGTTCCCATCCACCACCCAGGAACTGTACCCAGATTGTAAACACTTCTCTAATACATAGATCTTGACTAATATTTCATCAATCTTTTGTACCTGAGAATGCTGAGTAGATATCAATTTATGAGCTCCTACACTCTCCAGAAAGAGGTTCGTAGCAATCACTGGATGTCCTCTTCGTGCCAGATCAAACAGGAGTTCAGACTCGGGGCCGATAAGTATATAATTCAACAAATTTGGAGTCTCAAAGTGGCAGAGTAGGTTTCTAATTACCATCTCTTTTGCCCCAAACAGGTTAACAATAATAACGGAGTTGTGTTTCTGCACAGAATCAAGAATAGACGCAAGTTCATCAAGGTTCACAACAACTCGTTCAGGAAATATTTCTCTGAAACAAAAATCATACCACTTGAGATCACTCAAAGGTTGCATATCCCAAAACTTCAGATCAAGAGAACTTTCATCCAAAATATGTGAATCAGGCCCAGCAGTCTTCCCATAATTGACACCAGCATCTCTGTGAGAGACACTAAGCGCTCTCTCATGTAAAAAGTTGGTGTAGATATTAAAATAGCCACGAGTATGAATAAACTTAATGAACCAAGGTGTCCATATCTTCTCCCCCATCTTTTTATACCACCCAGTTGTTACCTGCACATAAATTTCAAATCTCAACCAAGTAACAACTCAAATATAAAATTTAACCAATAAGCAAATCGCCATACACATTTTTCAAAAGAGAAAGAAAATGAAAGTACCATGCCATTGAGGATTGGCTTAATGCCTTTGGCCTTGTGTTCATCGTACCACAACCTGAACTCTTTCCAAGGTTTAGGAAAGAGAAGCTGACCCCATGTGCCTACCAGTTGGTACAAAAAGAGTCGTGTTCTATTATCCAATTGTAGCTTGTTCCCATGTTTACCTTAATCAACATTTCAAGAAACAATCAGCTTCTAAGATAGAAAGAAAAGTCAAACTGAGACTTTCACTTGCAAAGTTTTTATTAGTTTACGATCAAACCCAGTAATGAAGGGTCCAATAAATGAAAGGCCAGAAGCATGGGGAATACTTTAATATATAGCATGGAATTAAACAGGAAAAGGTCTTGGGGTTGGTTAAAAATGATGATGGCGGGGACAACGGTTTATCATTAGAATGGTTAGGAGTTCAATCCCATTCAATATCACCATTAAACAAAAACTAAAACTAAGACTAAGAAAAATTCATTGGAAGAGCTGGCGATTTTTTTGGTATGTAGTCTGTTTTCGGTGGAGGAAGCCAATTCTATTCTAGCATTGAGTACGAGATGCCGTAGATATCGACGAGTGTGGCATAGGGATTCTAAAGGTTTATTCACAGTCAAAAGTGCTTGCTAGTTAGCATTGAAGATGGGAGCAGATCAGGCTGAGGGAGGAGTAATTGTTGTGCATAATGCTTTGTGGAAGAAACTCAAGGAACTTTGGAGTGCTTCAATTCCAGGTACGCCTAAATTACATATATGGAGGGTGCTACAGAATATTCTTGCTAGTAATTTGTTCCCATTGAAAATCATCTTTGTGTGTTGTGCTCTCTTGAAGTGGAAACTACAATACACCTATGTCGGGAATGTGGCTTTAAAAAGGCTATTTTGGAGTCTGAAACAGAATTAAGATTTGTGTGTTTTGATATGCACATTCTGTCTCTTTCTTTATTGGAAGGGTTTGATTATTGTCTTAGGTCTCTCTCAGCAGAAGGTTGGACCAAACTTCTGTCTCTTCTATGGACAGTCTGGCAAGAAAGACGCATTAGGATGTGGAAGGATACTAGTGCAAGACCGGGGTGATGTTGTTTTTCGTTTACAAGCTCGGTTGACAGATTATCAATTTTTTCATAGGAACACACAAGAGAAGCAGAGGCGTCAATTTACATGGCAAGCTCCTCCTGTGGGATGGTTCAAATGGAATACAGGTGGTGCTTTTGTGGAAGAAACCGGGAGAGGTGGTATTGGGATTATTGTATGTGATTCAGAAGGGCAGTGTGTGGGGAGGTCTCTTTCAGGCTTTCACTTCTTTACAGTCAGCAGAAATGCATAAGCTGGGAGAGCTGCTATTAATTGGCACAGACGCAAGGTTGGTCTCCTATAATTTTTTAGACTGATTCTTTACTCCTCGCTAATGCTACTAAGCAGGTAGTCATTCCCCATACATCCGTGTTAGGATCTATGTATGATGACATATAGAGAGGCACAGTTTGATGCCAGGATTCCGCAATGGTTATCGTCAGGCCAATAAGGTGGCCTACGAGATTTGCTTTGAATTCAGGGAATTCTTGTAAAATTGGGGAGCTATGCCTCTGGTTTTTATAAGCTCAAGCTTATTGCAAGACTTGTAGTTCTTATTTCTATTTGAATAAAAGATCTGACGATTCATCTCCATTAAAACTTAAAAAAGAAACAAAGAAAAAATAAATCGGTTCAGCGTCTGTGGGAATACAATCAATAAATAAATAACTAAAAGTAAATTAAAGGAAAACAGCAAAATATTAAATGCAAGTAATTAATCTTAAACCATGAAGGCTTACTTTCCTGCTACGCAAATGCAGAAAGATAATGATGTGTTGCTGTGTTGATATGCATAATTCTCTATCTACAAATATACGGATATACCTATAAGCTATATGTCCGTTTAGTTATTCATCTTTGTCTCCCATATCTATATGTATGCACTTGTAAATTAATTCAACATATGACACCAAAAGCTTAGAGAGCAACTGAAATGGATATTCAATAGCTTCACATAATACCAGAAATGATCATTCTTCTTGTATAATCAACACTATTCAGATCATATATAGTAAGAAATCAAAATCCGATGGTACCTGGAACAAACCTTGGTCGCTGAAGCGAAGCTCCATAGATGTAAGGACGAGAATTAGAGGCATTGTAATAGTAATTGAGAATCAGATTCCTGAGGAACTTGTAATAGAGCGGCGAGACCTCCACGTCATCTTCGACGACGAAGGCGAACTCGTGATCGGAGCTAGGCCACCAGGCCTCGAGCCACTGCGCCTGGAGCCCCGCGTTCTGAGTCCGGTAATGCACCACCTTCTCGCCGAAGCTCCACCGGAACCCATCGACCAAGTCCAGAATGCGACGCGACTCGTGGAGCTGGCGATCGGCGTCGGAGTCGGGGAGGGCGAAATGGTCGATGTGGAGGTGGAGGTGGACGCGGTCGGAGAGGTAGTCGGCGGCGGCGAGGGAGCGGAGGCAGCGGGAGAGGGAGTCGAGGCGGTTGAAGGCGAGGAGCTTGATGACGAAGGTGAAAGAGCTGGGGATTTGGGGGTGGAGAGAGAGGTTAGGGTTAGGGTTAGGGTTAGGGTTTAGGGAGGAGTGGTGGTAGGAGAAGAAGGAGAGGGCGAAGAGAGAGAGGAGTAGGAATAGGAGGAGCGGAAGCAACGGTCTTTTGGGTCCTACCATTTATGTTAGGACGCTTCAAGGTAAAGAAGAAGAGCTTATTAGCTGAACAAAACGGGTCACGAAACCCGCCCACACAAAAAACCGGGTCAACAAAACCCACACCCTTCTTATACGTAGGTACGTCCCTAGTGTTTTAGAGCGAGTGAGTTACAGTGTCAAAGTATTGCAAATAAGAGAGTTATGTCGCACAGAAGAGAGTTCGGCTCCTCGGTGTTCTGATGTTTCTGGTTTTCAGTGAGTTCTTGTATGAACAAATGTGACAGCCGTGGTTGATAAACATCAATAATATTTCTCGTTTTGTTTGGGATATAACTTTTTCTGATACATGAGGCAAAATTGTAGAAAATAACTAACTCAAGATAACAACAGATATCACAAATGCATTACAATTGCTAGAAAGCGATGACTAAAATTCACTAGAAACGGTCTGCATTAGCACGATCATGTAGCTGCTTTCTTGCGAGCAAACCGCTGCAATGATGTTGGTAGTTCCACTTGCTCCATTGCTTTCTGCTTCTTTCTAGCCGCTTGTTCATCCTCTTTCATTTTCTGTTCCAAGAAAGGCCTCTTGGCACCGGCAATCAGCTCCTGCTTCTTCTTCTTCATCTTACTTGGCTTACTCCTCCCCTTTGTTTTCTTCTTCGGGACAATGTCCTTAGCAACTTCAACAGCAGCTTCCAGCTCAGCCTCTTTTTCCTCCTTTGTTGGTTTCTCTTTCCTTGGAGGTTTCACTGTGCCAATCTTTGTGGGATCGAACATAATTGTCTCAGGTGGGAGCTTATCAAGCAGAGAGTGCACTTCCCTCTCTCTTCTCTGTTTAGGTGTTTCAAAAGGATTTGCCACCCACGAATCAAAATTGGGGTTCCCAGAACCAGGTATCAGAATACTAGACCACCCCATGGAGTGCCCGATGCATAAAACATCTTCATATGGTCGAAACAACACCTTTTCTATTTGGTAACCTTTAACTAATGGATGACTCATATATTTCTCGTACTTCTGACTCCCAGAAGAATCTCTCAGGACCTGTAGAAAAGAACTAGTTCCACGAGCGAGCAGACCCTTTTGACTGAAATCCAGAGTCTCTGCCTGACCTGGTAACGTCTGGAGTGGCCCCTTAAGATTCCTCATGTCCCAGAGCTTAACTTTTTTCTCTTTCCCAGATGTGGCCATTAGATCGCGATTGGTAGGGTGGAACGCTATTGCTGAGATGGGTCCCATGTGGCACAGCATCTCGATAACAGCAGAAGAGCTTGTAGGACTCCACATGGTAACTTTACCACCTGAATGACCCAATGAAAGAAGTGCATTGTGGCGGTTCACCTGCATCACATCAGTACGTCCAAAGCCTGTCCTGTAACTACCTATCATCCTACCATCTGTTACATCCTGATAATGAAGCTGGCCATATTCATTTATTGATGCCAATAGTCTGTGTTGTTCAAGATAACGAAGCCTTAGAGCTGCACCATGTTCCTACATAATACGCAATATAACTTCAGTTTGAAACTCCCACACCTCAACACTAATTACTCGGTCACAGCAAATCATAATGAACTCATGACTAGTCACAATACTCAACAATGGAATTGGCAAAAACAGAAAATTTGAACATTGGAATCTTCTTTCAGCTCCAAAAACTGTAGAATGTTTATATTAACTAAAAGAAAGTGAAGACAATAAATGAAGGAAACGGTATCAAACACAAAAGTACAGAAGACACTGAAACCCTCATACTGACTTACTGAGTAATTAACATGCCAGCAATAGTTGTATAAAGCCTTTAGAATGCATGCAGGACTATGAGCCATTTACGATATAGTTATCTTATAGACAATCTAGTAGGTTCAGTATGCCAACCTTTAAGCAGTGAAGTTCAGTTCCATCCCGATTATAAATATATGGGTACCTGTAGTATGATAACAAATATAAAATAGAGGTGCTGAAAGCTTTTAAAAAAAGATAAACTGTAGCAGGAGACAAAACAAGAGTGCTCAGATTAACTAAGTTTTAAGTTGTGGCCACATTCTTATCATCATGCATAAAGAAAGAAAAGTAAAGAAACAAAAAAGAAGCCTGCAGATAACCAAAAAGCGGACAGTTAACCAACATGATATACTGTTTAAAACAAAAAA
This sequence comes from Fragaria x ananassa, assembly GCA_034370585.1. Lineage (NCBI taxonomy): Eukaryota > Viridiplantae > Streptophyta > Magnoliopsida > Rosales > Rosaceae > Fragaria > Fragaria x ananassa. The sequence continues at coordinate 7,033,119 of CP139750.1, read as the reverse complement.
AATTAGGATCCTAAACTCTTTTTTTTTTGGGAGGATAATAGAGATGACAGAAGAGTTTTGAGCGACAGACCAAAGCACTCAACCATGTGGATTCGAAAGGCTACCAACTAAAATAAGAACTAACTTTTAAATATATCAAACTGATGCCAATTAATAATTACAGCAAACAGTTTTATACTTTTTCTGGGCTGCAGCAAACATCGTCTCATCATGCAAGAATACCACATCGCGAACTGTCTCCCTAACCTGAGAAGAAAATAAGCAATGTGCTAATCAGTACATATTCCACCCAAATGGAAGTACAAATAAACCCATCCAATTTTCCTTTACATCATTAAAAAATGGAAAACAAGGGTTTCCTACTAATGACCCAACTGCACATTCGGAAAGTATTGATTACTGTCATGTTCACCCATGTAAAACCAAAAAGACCGCCAACACATTTGGACAGTGGAAAGCTACAATCACACTGAACTATGAATTTAACTGTAAACAATATTGACTCAAGATTTGCATAAACAAAGTCTTACACAGAAACCTTAGAAAGCAAGAGGTTTGCATAACCAAAGTCTAATTCGACATAAACTTTAGAAAACAAAAGGTGGAAAACCAAAAACATGTGAACAGCGTTGCAGAAGCACAGAAGCGCTGAAGCACAGTAAAAACTAGCATCAGAGCAAAGAGATAGCACTTTTCAGTATCCTAGAATACCTGAAATTCTTTGATCAGGCTCATTTGCTTCATGTCTACAATAGCTAGATGGCCCTTATGTCCACCAACCGTCATGTATCGACCACTTGGCGTGAAATCCAGCCTGTACGGACCGAGATCTGCAGATGAGTTCAGATCAGTGATAGATATCCAAGTTGTTTGATATAATATAGAGTTTAATTCTGTTTTAGTTTTCATAATGCATTTTCATGTAGTCATTGATATCCTAGAAGGTATTAACAAGAGCGATCAACTGTTCCAAGACCTTCTGGTGTTGGAAGTCTTGGTGCGATTCTGAGAACCCTTCGGGTGTGATTCCAGATTTCCCAGTCTTTTTTTTTTGGATACTACGGCATCTGGATCTTTGACCGGACTAATCCCTAGGCTACTCGCCTGACCAAACAACAATTAGGAAACTGGAAACACTAGCAAACGCTAGGTGGGTACCATGGGAGAGGGTCGAACCCCAGATCACTTGGGAGCAAACCAAGTGTCTGATCGCTAGAGGAACAACTCTTTGGTAAATTTCCCTATATTTTCTTCCTCCTTTCTGTTCAATCCCAGTTCTATAACCACAACTACCATTCTCCCCACAGATTATAACCCTAAACTTCACTCTTCTAAGACCTCAAGCATTGTAACCCTAAGTGTCCTACATTGCACTGTGAATAGAATGAAACAGAAATTTCATGATAACAATAAAAAAAAATTCGGATCGCTTAGGAGTTCTACAAACCAAACTGAGCAAGGATAATGAAAAAAAGAATTTGTATATGAAGTAAGGACCACCATAACAATCATGGCACACAAAAAAGATTAGAAAGGGTAGTATCTGTATCAAAAAATTACCTAAAACATAAAAACAATACTATTTTTGGCCTACTTCGAAATAGTTCAAGCAAGTTAAAAAACGCCGTATTTGAAGCGCCATCATTAGCACATCGTCTTTAAGAGACAAAATGTTATTAACCTGCACCAGTGCATTAAAATTTGGGAGAGGTCAGACAGACTCCAATAACACAGTTACGATCTCTGATGGTAATTCTTTAAGAACCAGTCCGTATCATGTCCGTTCTGAAAAAGTGTTTGACCAACCTCCCTCTTTCTGGCCACCATGCAATTTAATTCCATGATAAATTTGTTTTTCATGATATTACAAATACTATGAGGATGATGGCGATAAGATGACAAATAGTTTCTGATTTGGATGGTTCTTTTCTTTTACTTATTTTTTGATTTTTTTTTTTTGCAGAGGAAACCCATACTGGAAAAAAGGAAGGTCTGCAAAAAGAAAAAGAAAAAATCTATGTTGAAGATGGCCTCTCAAAGCAATATTTATCGAGACGCTTCATTCTCTTGGTAAGATCTACATACAATGAGGAGCCCTTGGAACTAGTTAGCATTTTGAATACTATGCCTATAAATAAATGTTTCTAAGGTTAGAGTTTAGATCTTCATTCTCTTGATATGCTTGACTAGCTTTGTTAGGCAAATTAGCTACAGTTTAGGGTTTCAGGTGTAACAATAGTCAGTAGCCACTAAGTTAATGAGCAGTACAATAATTAGCAATTGTAATATACTTTTCTTGAGTCAGTTTCGATGGACTGTATAGTTACTAAATGTGTACAAATTTAGAACGAAAGTTGAGATTTCAACCTGGTACAACAATATCGTATTGATTCCTTGCACTTAAGACATCTACTGCAGGTGCTATTGCGTCCTGTTTGATCCTCCATGTCTTCTCTAAGCCTTCAGGCTCCAAATAACCTTCTTCACTTGGCAGAAGGTACTACAATACATCACCAAAAAAATTATTAAATCTATTGTTATCACATGGAAGATTCTTTGATTTTCAATTAACTCCAGTAAATTTGGAAAAAGGTATAATCCCCAAGCCAATAAACAGTATTAAGACCTATACACTATTATAAAAAAAATCCAATGTACTGTCAAGAATGAGTGATTCCAAGACACCATTTTTATAAGTTGATGACAGATTGACATACTCAAAACTCACCTTCTCAGCCTTAGCCGCAGCTTGTGCAGTTCTGAGATGTAAATCTTCTCTAACAGCTAGTTGACCCTTCAACTTTTTATCTGTCAAAGCCTGCAAACATGAAATTAAGATGAATTCAAAATTCAAAATAATCAAGTAATAAAGCTTGATTCACTCCTGAATCCCACGTTCACAGTGTCATACCTCAAGATCCGCTTCTCCACCTCTAAGATACTTGTTCTTCCTTATATCCATCTCATCATTGAGCTTCTGCACGGCAAGAAAAATTCTACTTAGTTCCAAACTTCAAGGGACTATTAGACAATATATAATTGTTTTAATCTCCATTACTAAGAACACAGACTGACCTGTTCTATCGGAGGCACAATGGCACCATGGCCTTGATGCACACCCTTCACACCCATCTTCCTTACTCCGCCGCTCCGTAATGCAATCAAACTGCAGCATTCAACTATTGTTCTTAAACTCAAGCAAACAAAATGGGCAGCACACAAACACTAGTACTTAAAAAGAAGAAAAACGATTCCTTTTCCGTTTCATTTCACACCCAATCTAATGAACAGTAGAATCCGAGTAATGAACAGCAGAATCCGAGCAACTGAGAATCAAAAAGTGAACTGGGTCCGACTATCCGAATTGAACAACCATAACCAAAACCAATACCCAACTAACAAGTTCTATTGCAAATGATACCGAGAGAATAATAGTAGTTACCTTTATCACTGCAGACACACCAAAGCAAAGAGGAACACACTCAAAACCCTCTGTTTTCTCCAGAAACGGTAGGGTTTAGACCAAAAGAGAAAATTTGGGCCTATGGGGCAACCCGAATCATGTAACGGGCCATTCGGGTCAAAAGCCCAAACAATAACAAAGCGTTGCAGAAGAACATCCAGCAGCGAATATTCCGCTTAAGAGTTGACGAGGACGACGTCGTCTCATAAACCACACCGCCAGCAAGCACTAGGGTTGCGGGACCCACAACAACAAAGATCAAGTTGGCTTTCCCGGTCGTTTCGTTATATACTGTTATATAAGTTAAACTCCAATCCCCGAAAAAGGAAGCGTCGAATTTTGCATCAGCTTTTTTGTGGTTTTCGATTTTCATTTTCTCGGCTTGAAATTCTGAATGGACGGCGGCGGGTCGGAGCAGCAGGGAACTGTCACGTGCGGGTCGTGGATCCGGCGACCCGAGAATGTTAACTGGGTTGTGTTCGGGACTAAACAATCCACTTGTTCAGTTCTGACCGTTTTCTCGTACGACCCAAACACCACCTCTCTCTCTTCCTCTCCTCTGGTTTGTCTTCTGCTTCTCATTCTTCTGGTTTTGGTTTGGTTGACTTTTTTTGTTGGTTGGGGTTTTGACTTTTGTGTGTGTGTGTATTTTGGTTAGGCCACGTATGTGTTTGAAGCGGTGGACGGTGAGCCTGTTTCGATTGCGGTGCACCCGAGTGGAGACGACATCGTTTGCTCCACCTCCAATGGTGGCTGCAAGTGAGTTTCGAAATTTAACGGCTTTTCTGTTGTGGTCATGTGTTTCTTGTTGGTTGATTAGTTAACAAGAGACAACCTTTACACGAAATGTATCTGGTTAATAGTTTTATGGTGATTATCATTTGTTGGATATGATCTTCGGTGTACATATCCGTGGCCTATTTACTCATTTGATATGGTACCTTATTTTACTTTCGAGTTCAGTATCTGTTTGTTGAAACAGGAGGTTTAGCAGTTAACATATTTTGGTCTACCATCTCTGCTTTCTGGTCAAAGATGTTTTTCCTTTCCCTTTTTCCGATGGATCGTTAGTTCGTTACTTTTCTATCAATATATCTAGCGATTGTTTTTTTTTTCCTTATCTTGCTATGATTCATTGTTCATTTAATCGATTTTTACCGTTTCTCTTCTGCATTGCTTGACTATCTGGTCTCATATTTGTTTTAGGTACTGCTCAAGTCCTACCACATCTACTATCTTGCCTTAAGTTCTTAGTGGTCAATACTTCCTTTAAAATGTCATGAATGATTTTTTTTTACAGATTGTTTGAGTTACATGGGCAAGACTCAAATGTCAAGCTGTTGGCAAGAGAATCAGCTCCTTTGCAAGGAATCGGTCTACAGAAGTGTCTGGCTTTTAGTGTTGACGGATCTAAGTTGTCTACCGGCGGTTTGGTAAGCAACAATCTTTGATGCTGCCTGTTTGTTATTTGGCTTGGTGTTGTGTTTTTGATACATTTTTTTAAAACATTTATTGACATGTTTTAATTAACCATAGGATGGGCATCTGAGAATTTTGGAGTTCCCAAGCCTTTCTATGATTTTAGATGAACCCAAAGCGCATAAGTCTGTCCGCGATATGGATTTCAGGTGAGCGCCCAGCTTGTATCTTTTGGTATCGTGGTAGAACCTATATTCAGATGATATTGACATTTGGTTTGATTGGCGTACTTAATTATTTTCAATGTTTATGAGTTACAAGGGAGAAGATTGGTTGTCTTTTGTTTGATCAACTCTTCCACTTATCAAAGAAAGTCTAGAATTTATTTGTGAACCATTCACTCTTTACTAAATGTAGTATGAATCGAGTGCATAGTTTTTTTTCCCACTCTTGTTGTTTGAAATTTTACAGAAAAATCTCGCGTACTTGCTCTTGTCTCTAATCTTGATTTACTGATCCAATGTGCTAGTTTAGGTTTTCCCTTGGCTCACCCTTACCCTGTATCATTATGTTCAAAATTACAATACAAAGACTGTTGAGATGTTTATTTACGTTTGGCTTGGTTGGCGTAATTTTTTGGTTCTTAAAAAGTTATGCATATTAATTAATTTTAAATTGTTAATGTATAATAGGACGAGTATTATTTTTTCATTCTGTAATTCTCCTCTGATCAAGGGATGTCTAAACTTTACTTTGAACCATTTCAGTCTTGGTTGTTATTGGTTTTTGAATTTTTCATTTAATATTCTCTATTTACTTGTTTCGTTGAATGAACATATAACTTTTAGACTTTTTCGTAGATTTACCTTTGTCCTTAGTCTGGATGTTAAACATTTTGCTTGCCTGTGTATATATCTAGCTTAGACTCAGAGTTCTTAGCTTCAACATCTACTGATGGCTCAGCAAGAATATGGAAGACAGAAGATGGTGTTCCTGTGACCACTTTAACTCGCAACTCAGTAAGTCATATTTACGCAACTTCTGGAAATATATATTTTTTTTTTCTTCTTCTGTTTTAGTATCATATAATGTGTCTGATTAATGCAGGATGAAAAGATTGAACTTTGTCGCTTTTCTAAGGATGGGACAAAACCCTTTCTATTTTGCACAGTTCAAAAAGGTATGTGAGCCTCTCTTAAGTAAATGACCTAAACTACCATATTATTGTTTCTCAGACTATACTAAAAGTATTTCTTCAATCAAACAGGTGATAAAGCTTTAACTTCAGTTTGGGACATAAGTACATGGAAGAAAATTGGACATAAAAGGCTACTTAAAAAGTCTGCTGCTGTTATGTCTGTCAGCAAGGATGGAAAATATCTTGCTCTGTAAGTACTGAATTTGAATATGATGTGGTGATTTACACTACGTGCTTTATACACATTCTTCTGATGTAGCTTCAATTTGAAAACATTGCTGGTACTTAGGTGGAAGATTAGTTCATATTACATGTGCATTAAAACACAAGCAGATGTGCATGCTTGCACAGATGCATGTATTTACTGTAAGCAAAATTACACACAAGAGAGGTCATGGTTTCCGACTGTTCATTCTGTTGTTGTGTTGTTATATTTAAGCTCACAGAACTCCATAAATCGTCTGTTTCTTTGGTTTAGCGAGGCCTAAAGGCACCTCATAGATAGTGTTCATGAGGATTCATAAACATGTGGTACTCCATTTTTGGAGGTTGCATAGTAACATTTTCTTTTTTTATCTCAGTTTGGCCGTTTTATTATGTCCACTTTTATTAGCTTCTTTGAACCTCCATTTTTTCTGGCTAATATGCTAATTTTAGGGGAAGCAAAGATGGAGATATATGTGTTGTTGAAGTTAAGAAAATGGAGATTTGCCACTGGAGTAAAAGGCTACACCTGGGAACTTGCATTGCCACTCTAGACTTCTGTCCCACTGAAAGGTTTTACCTTCCAATTTCTGACTAGTAAAGTTCTGTCAATTACAATCATATTCATTAGTCTTCAGAGTTACCATGAATGATCAACATCAGTCCTTAAATATAATAGGATCCAACTTTATTTTGCAAGTAAATGTGAATTTATTTTTTTCTCCATCAGAACTCATAAATTCATGATGTGTTATAAGAGTACTTATGTTGTTAGAAATTTTTCTGGATTTAATTCCCAGTTTACTTATGTTGGGGAAAATAAGTTCAACAAAAGTCATTGTTTTTAAAATCAAACTTCTAGGTGTTCATCTTGTTGAACATCTGTTGGATCAGTAGCATCTTTTTCTCGCCTTTCTAATGCTTCCAGCCGTCTACAGTGAGCAGCATTTTATGAAGTGTCTTCCCAGGAAGGAGTTTTTAACATGTTAAATTTCTCCTTTTATTTTCTGCATTGCAATTATAAGTTACTTTGTGTTCAGATTGTTTTTTTTCAATTGTTATTCAATTGAGTGAAACAACAATAGTGAATTATGGGAGCCATTCACTCATGCATCTTTTGTGCTAAAAAAAGTTAACATTTCTTCAGGTAATTACATTATCTGATCATCAATAAAATTGAACTATGATACTATGATATAGGCCTTTGTAGTCTATAATCTATATAGGTACACAACTACTTTCCCTTTTGGTTTTATTCCTACTCAAGTGTTGATTTGCTTCCAGGGTCGTGCTGTCCACCTCTAGTGAATGGGGAGCTGTGGTGACCAAGTTAAATGTTCCTGCAGATTGGAAAGGTTTATCTCTCATCCTCTGTATTTTTGTGTTTGTGTATTAATCTGTTTATGCACTAACTGTATGGCAAACTTGATTACTCGTTTGAAATTTGCAGAGTGGCAGATCTATTTGTTGCTTTTAGGGCTGTTTTTGGCTTCCGCCGTTGCATTTTATATCTTCTTTGAGAAGTCTGATAATTTTTGGAACTTCCCTCTTGGAAAAAATCAACCAGCAAGACCTGAATTTGGGGCATTTATAAAAGATTCACAACCTTCAGACGATAGGAACATTTGGGGTCCCGTAGACATGTGAGAATTTTTATACTCCTGTGTCTAACGGCCATACAATGTAATATCAGCCACTGAACACAGACTAACCTCTTGTGGAACACTGCTTGCTATTTCTAGTATTGAGAGAGATGTAGGATAACATATTTATTTCGGAAATGGTGTTTTTGTTATTTGTAAACTTCGTTCAACTATGAGGAATTCTTGATTACTGATAAGCTCATGCAAGTGTTTAGACGTGGAAGAGAAGGACAAAAGGCCAAAAACTAAAAATAACATAAAGTTTTCGGCACGTCATGCATTTATGCATCATCTGCATCGTATGTTCTCATCTTTAGAATGTTCTTACAACAAAGTGCATTCCCGAACTCATTGTCACAAGTCATGACCGATCATACTCGGTACGGTTCGTATATGTATATCATTATGTATCATACACCTTGTATTGTTACACGTCCATAAGAAGCTCAAGAACATGTGGATTTCAAGGACTTGTACATACCTCACTGAGGGCAACTCCAACGGAGGTCCTAAAACTGGGTTTTAGGACTATATATAGAACTTTCATCTCCAATGGGCCTAATTTATGGGTTCTGGTTCTGAAATTATAGGACTAAGTCCTATTCTCAATCCTATATTTGGGACAATTCTAAGACCGAGACTTGCTTTTGGGCTGGGCCAGAGGAGAAAGAGAAGTGGCGCACGGAGACACTGGTGAGAGAAAAACGCGCGCTCTAGCTTGAAGGGGAAAGGACGACGCGCATAACGCGCATTAGCAGCAAAGGAAAGCGCGCCTCTCTGCGTTGTGGGGCCCACATCACATGCGGCTGTCTAGTTTGTGACCGTTGTGCAGCTCCAAAGGACGTAGAGCCAACGACTCTGATTTGACACCAAATTTGAAATGGACGGTCAGACTCGGCTGCCACGTCCAACGGTTAGAAAAAAAATTACGGCCCAGGATTTTTACCTTATTATAAAACTTGTTTTTACCTCAAAAAAAAATATCAGAAATAACATACAGAATTTATAGATCAGTTGGCAACTTTTTTTGAAGAATTCTATAAATACCAACCCAAGACTTCACAAATTCCTCACACCAAAATCCTTTTCCCTTCCAAACTTTTCATTTATTTCACTACATCTTGTTCTTCGATTTTTTTTTCCCAAGAGAAAAAATGGGCAAAAGAAAGGATTTATGGAGACACAATGAAGAAGCTATTCTTTGCCAAGCTTGGATCACCATCACCACCAATGGTGCCACCGGAACAAATCAATCGGCGAATACAATGTGGGAGAGTATATCGGCCGAGTACAATGCACAAAAACCGGCAACTTGCGTTGAGAGATCATCGGATAGTTGCAAGGCTCGTTGGAAGGTATTTAGTCCGCTATGTACGAAGTGGCGCGAATCTCTTACCCAAGCCGAAGTGGACCACCGAAGCGGCGAAAATAAGGAAGACGATGTAAGTATATTGCTCATATGTTAACAAAATGTTTTATTTATTCTTTGTTATATAATTTATAGAAAATTACAGTGTAGGTAATATATAAATTACTTAATTTGTTATGTAGCATATGAGTACTAATAATTATTACTTCATTTTGTTTCTAGCTCATGAGAGCTAGGTCAATTTTCTACGACAAAGTTGGCACAGATTTTGTCTATGATCATTGTTGGCGATACTTGAAAAATACTATCAAGTTTGGAGAAACGTTTTCCACCGAAGCCATGAACTCGCGTATTCCTACTCCTATCAACTTGGAAGAAGATGGGACATAAGCTAATGAAGCGGAGCCAACTACAACAAGACAAGCACGACCTCAAGGACAAAAATCTCAAAAGCTAGCAAAGAAAAAAAAGCAAGCGACAAGATGCGGATGGCTTACGCATTCAAATGCAAAAGGCTCAAGAACAAAGTGAGCGTGAATATCTACAAAGGCAACAACAATTTGAGCAAGTTAAACAACTTGAGCAACGCGCTTCGGATGATCGTATTACAACGTTTGATACTCCAAGAAAGAGAGGTTATTGGGAAAGGAGACAACAAGAGATAATTAATAGGGAGGAAGCAACCTCAAACACTCCGGTGAACCCTCAAGATCAAGCCTCCACCGAGTATCAAGCATCAACCGAAGAAGACAACCGTAACTTGGCCAATTATGTTCCGGTTCATGAAACGCATTGGATCAACTAGAATCATCAAGTATCCATTTAATTAACCTAAATAAATGTTGTTGTTTGTTTCTAGTTGTAATGTTTTTTTAAAGTTATGAATAAAAAGTTATTATTTTTTATGGCACATGATAAAAAATAAATTCACATCACACAACACATATCTTGTAATGAATAGCAAAAGCAAATGCACACCACATAACACATATCTATAAAAGCAATCGCACACCGCACATTAAAGGCCATGAGAAACCGGCAACTTATTGAAAGCAATAAATTTAAAGCTCATCACTGGTCATTCTCATCAGCTTGCAGCTTCATGCTCCATAGGTGATCAACAAGATCATCCTGGAGGTTTTTGTTCATCACTGGACATCTTACCTCCCTATAGCGACGCATGAATTGATTTAGCCGGTTCGGATTGCGATGAACAGAGGTGTCTTGATCAGGGATTCTGTCATATATATGTGTCTTTTTTGGTATGGTGGGAATGTCATTTGGATCAAATGGCTCAGCTGCATCTTCGTCATGCTCATCTTCAACAATCATATTATTCAAGATAATGCACGTCATCATGATGAACTGAAGATTCTTCTTACTCCATCCACGAGCTGGCCCTCTTATGATTGCCCAACGAGCTTGAAGAATACCAAAAGCTCTCTCCACATCTTTTTTGTATGCTTCTTGCATCCTTGTGAAATGTTTTGTCTGCGACGTCCTCGGGTTTTTGATTGCTTGAACAAATGCGGCCCATTTCGGGTAAATGTCATCAACAAGGTAATAACATTGCCCATAATGCCTATTTTGTACTCCATAGCTCACCTGAGGAGTTTCACCACGACACACATCATTAAACAAAGGTGATTGTCCAAGAACATTAATATCGTTTAGGGAACCTGGAAGGCCGAAGAAGACGTGCCAAATCTAAGTGTCATAGGATGCCACTACCTCCAAGATGATTGTTGGTTTCCCCTTATAGCCAGTATACTGCCCTCCCCATCTAGTGGGACAATTTTACCACTGCCAGTGCATACAATCGAGGCTCCCGATCATTCCCGGAAATCCTCTTTCTGCTGCCTTATCAAGAAGTCGTCGCAGATCTGCCGGTGTTGGTTGGCGGAGGTAATGCTCATGGTACACATTCCATATTGCTCTAGTGAAGTGTTCCAAAATCTTAATGGCAGTGGATTTTGCAATATCCATGTAATCATCAAAGAAGTCGGCTGTGACCCCATATGCGAGTTGTCTCATGGCGCATGTAAGTTTTTGTTCAGTGGATATGCCGACTCTCCCATTCGCATCTCTTCTTTGAACAAAATATGGATCGTAGTTGGCCACATCGCGCATCATCCTATCAAAGACCCAAGGTTGCATTCTGTATCACCTACGAAATATTTGGTTTGTACCTGCATGGATCCGTGAAGTATAGAGCTTTCAGACGTTGATCCATGATCTCTCTGTTTCTGGCAATATACGAACGACCTTCTGAAGAACCACCCCATTGTGAATCCTCATCTTCCAGATCTTGGATTTGCAAGGCAGCAGCAGACATCATCATGGATCTTCGTTGGTTTCTCATAACGGTCTCTTCTTGATCTTTCATAAACCATTTTGTCAAATGATTCATTGTAGAAACAGTTTCACAAAATCAAAAGGAAACAATATGAAGATTTTGATATGAGAAGAATGTTGTGAATTTGTGAGGAATGAGGATGACAATAACCTCATATTTATGAACAATTTGAGATGATATCAACAAATAAGAAATGACACATGTCAGACAAATATAGCATGTAATCTAGATAACCAATTAGTGTTTCACATGTGGCGACGATAATCACATATGAACTCAGTTGTTTGTCGTATACACTGATACAACACAAGATAATATTTGTCAATAATTTGGTTGTTTGTCACATATGCCGACATAAAACGACAAAAAGTTAGTATGTATTTATTTTTTTAATTAAAATAATTATATTTAATTATAAGAATAATATAAAATTTTGTGATAAAAATAAAAATTGTGAAGTTTTATCAACTTAATATAAGGTTATTAACATATTATTTAATATAATATTCATAAATATACCACCTATAACTTATTTTAATCAACAAAAATGAATATAAGACCTATTATAGGACTCATTGTTGGAGATGAAAAAATGAGTCTTAAATGAATAGTGCAACAAAGAGGTCTTATAATTGATATAGGACTCCAAATCCAAGATTATGGTTGGAGTTGCCCCTTAGCAAGGCTAGTTCCTCAACTAGTAAGGCTACTCTTGTTTACTATGTTATCAAGCATAACCGGCCATGGTGGTATCCAACCATGACATGCTTCTCATAGGCTGACATTCAAGTTACCTCATATTATGTGCTTAAAAGTGATCATGATTTTGGACGTAAGTTACCTCAAATAGATTCGTAATATGATTAAAGTGGATATAAATTCTCTAAATAAAAAGGTGAAATTTACGGTTCCACTCAAGATATGACTAACATTTCTCTTAAAGCATCTCCAATAGTTTAGGTGACAAATTATTGATAAATATAAGTAAAATATTTTTTTTTTTTTTTAATCAGAAAGTGTAATTCATTCATTCAATCATATCAAAGAACTACAACGAGGAGTACAATGGCCTCATTAAACCCACCTCAATAGCAGGAAGAGTACCACACTTTGACCAAACTTAGCTACTTGCTTCAGCAACTAAAATGGGTGATAGCCACTCCGGTTCCATCATCCACCAATAGGTAGGATATGGCAGAGTTAAGGCCACTCTTGTTGCACAGTGTGCAACTTTATTACAATTTCTGGGTATATAACCCCAACTATAAGAATGTAAATAAGTTCAAGCAGGGAACCCAAAGAATGAGTACTATTATCAGACTTTAGTATAAGCTGGACCAAGACTGCCGAATCAGATTCTATCTCCAAGTTAACAATTTGATGTTTAGACATCATCTTAAGACCAAAAAATAAGCCCCAAGCCTCAGCATCAAGAATCTCTCCAACACCAAGGTTAATTTGAAACTCTTCCACCCAACTTCCAAGATAATCACACTCCACCAGCTCCAATTTTTTCAAAAGAAGAACCGGTACCATCAATGTTTAGCTTAAAGTAGTTCACAGGAGGCTTATACCAAGAATACATAGTGTAACTGAACATTGAGTTGACATTAGCCATCATAATCTCAAATTATCTTACCAGGATTAGCAGGAAAAACAAAGGTAGGATCAAAGATCACCTTGTTTCTCCACTTCCAAATAAACCAACACACATAGACAAAGAGTTTGCACCATTTGATATTATTTTTAATAGGAGTGTGGCAGTGGAGCTGAGCAGCAACCCAGCTGTTCCAATCATGAGTAAAGGAGTTGGAGATGGAACCAGGACTAAGAATGGAACTCCAAATACATTTAGATTTTGGACAGTCTCTGAAGAGGTGTAAGAGAGTCTCATCAGCACTACTACGAATAGGACAAGAAACAATAGTTGTGAGGCCTCTTCTGGTTCTTTGCACATTGGTAAGAATTTTTCAGTGAATGACTGTCAACAAAAACGTCTTCAACTTAGGAGGGCAGCTGATCTTCCATATATTATTCCATAAAGGGTTTGAAGCTTCAGAGAAATCAAACAAAGAGTTATAGGCCGATTTAATAGAAATTCTACCATTAAAAGTAGCCTTCCAAATAATTTTGTCACAACCACCAACATCAAATCCAAAGGGAACATTAATAATATTCCTAACCACCTGCTCAGGTAAAACAGGCTGTAGGAGAGATATATTATAAGTACTGGAACGTGAAGCAGTCGTTTCAATCCTCGACGAACTGATAGAAAATTAACACAGAACACCAGATTTTTTGACGCTGTGTAAAAACCTCAAAATAGAGGAAAAATCACAGCGGAGCACAAGCTCAGAAAACGAACTCAACTAGATGAATTTGTGTAGAGTCTTACAACCACTTTGTAAACCCTATACTATTACAAATCTCTATCTCTAGGCAGAACGTCTTCTTCTTCTTTCTTCAATTTCTACAATGATGTTCTCTCAACACACAAGAGAATCACAATCACACATAAACAAGTCCAACTCAACAAGGAACAGTTGAACTTGTATATTCAGATGAGCAGCGGAACAAAACTATTTTCTCTCAAATGCCAAGCATGCAGAGCTCTACCTTTTCTCAATTTTTCGTCTCTTTTATACAGCAGCAATAACCTCACGCCAGCAACCCTAATCCCTGTCTCAAGAAGGGATTTACATCAGAGTTAAAGACCTTGTAATAATAACAAGATATTTAGCTATTTAAACCATAAAAGAATATCCTATATAAAATAGGATTTCTTTCTTTCCTTCACCCGGCTAGCAGAGGAGACCTATTCAAAATAGATCTTCTTTCCCTTAATTGATTCCACAATCATATCACATATTGAGATCCTAACCAAGTTAGGACTCAATTACTCTCCCACGGAAAAGGCACCTGCAAATAACTCATTCCAATTATAATATCTAACAATCAAACATAAGGAAGAGTTATATTAAGAACACATGTATGCATATCACAATTAAGATCAATGACATAAGTCAAGATCTCATTGCCATGCACTAAAACGACATGATAATCCAAAGATCATAGAGCCTAATCAATATAGGATTCTTTCCTTTCAACTAAAGATCAAGTAATCATATAATCAACATGAAAATCCTAAAGACTTAGGATTCACATCTTCTGCAATATATTAGCTCGATATGATCATGAAACAATTTCTCAATTAATAATGACACAAAATCATGTGAGCTGTTATCAAAGATGTCATAAGTAATAGCCTTAACCACTTGGCACGCATTCTAGTTTTGGTATAGGGATGCCAACCAAAGTTCATACCAACATATATTCCAACCAGAGACATCCTAAAAATCACATACAGTAGCATTCACATCAATCATCACATTTGGTAAAGAGAAATGAAACAAGGCCTTGTCCATAACCCAAAGATCACACCAGAACTTAATTTTGGAACCATCCCCAATCCTCCATTTGATAATTTTTCCTCATTAGGTTTTCACCATGCATGATGATTCTCCAAGTCCTGGAACAGACTGAAGGAGCAGTAAGACTATTAGCACTTATTCAACAGTTTTTGAGATATTTTCTATTATAAATAGAGGCCCATAAACCATTATCACCCTAAAGTAATCTCCAACTAGTTTTAGAGAGCATAACTTGCTTTATATCAGAAGTTTCTTAATTCCCAAACCACCAAGGCACTTAGGAAGGCACACAGTATCCCAATTTACCAAATGTATTTTTTTTTCACATCAGAAGTATCTCCCCACAGAAGTTTATATTCACTCTATCAATTTTGTCAGAGAGACTAATTGGGAGCTTAACAGTTTGCATGGCATAAATAGGTATGGAAGAATTGACAGATTGCACCAAAGTGAGCCTACCAACCATGCTCAAAACCTTACTTTTCCAACCAGAAAGTCTGCTCTGAATTCTATGAAAGATATCATCATATGTAAATGAGAAAATTTTAAGAACGGTACACGAACTTTTGTCATTGATAATTTTAGTTTTTTAACTTTCTGAAATAACACATTAGAACATGAAGTAACAAACTTGACATCGTTTTTGTACATGCCGTTAACATCTCCGTTAAGTGATCCGTTATGTGCTTTATTCTGTGGGGCAAATCAGTCTTGTCTGGATTTTCTCACCTTCATTCTATACGGCTACAAATTCATTGTCTTGAGAAAGTCCAATGGCCTCACTCATCTTGAGATTCAACATTGACTGAGAAATTGACATTCAGGTTCATATTAACATTGAGGTTGTCAGTATTGCCATGGACATTGTTCAAGTTTGAAGCTTGAAAGTTTGATTCTTGGGGTGGCACTGGGACTTCATTTGCCGGCTGCTACAGATCAGGTACATGAGGCTCGCTCAACATTAGCTTCTTGCACCAGTGGCTCAACATTTTCATTCACACCCTATAAACCAAAAAAAAAAATGTCTATGATTCAAGGAAACAAGCTCATTGTATTTTTCTTTCAACTCTAAATTAGCAGTGATCCATATCAAAAGCTATCCTCATTTTTATATGATCACATTCTGCAAAGTATGATTTGGCTCCAAATGATAGACACCCAGAAGTTTTAAAAATTCAGTGTAAATAGTTGACATAATTAGATATGTAAGAACTGAATTATGCCCTTTCAAACTTATGCACCAAATCTATAGGTCAATTTAGCGAAGCTACTTTCCTAATTAATTACTCATGTAATTGCTGACTACCCCAAAGCCAAAATCTCTCTCAGATCATTAGTCTCACTCTCAAGTCCAAAGAAAGTAAAGGAAGCATGTTTTCGATACTTGATACCTCCATATATGGGTGGATCTCCATCAAACCTAAATTATCTCCACTAGTTGGCCATTCTTTGGAAAACTAAAAATTCAAATCTCGAATATGGTTTTATCAATTGCATAGATCCATTTTCTCTACTTGCTATGAGCTTATTCTATGCGATCGTTTTTTATACAGCAAAGGTGAAGACAACAGTGAAGCGTTTCGAGTTTGAAAGTGAAGACGAGTTTGACTACATCTTATCTCAGTAGAGACTTAAGTATCAAGTAAGGATAGGGTTACCAAAATACCATTTTACCCTCGTTTAATAAACGACTAAATGAAGATGTTAACGGCGTGTATGAAAACGATAGCAAGTTTGTTACTTCGTGTCCTAATCTGTTATTTGAGGAAGTTAATAAACTAAAATCATCGGTGACCAAAAATTCGTTTTTAAATTAATCATTTGAGGAATCCTCCACTAAAAAAAATTAGTGACGAAATCGTCAAACACAAAAACAAGAGCCGTTAAAAAGAGGAAGCTCGACATTCTTGTCCAGTCACACCGATTTTAATCACCATTCAGGCATTCTCGACGGACGGCGGCCAAGGAAGACCGTCGTGTCTCTAGCTCATAGCTCATCCCAACGAATAACACTATGCCACATGTCATCAACCGAGCCAGGTCACCACTCTTGCGTGTTGCTCAAGCTCTCCGCACTCCCAGACTTCCGTACCACTCCATGACCCAGAAGGCCTCGCCCAGAATCACAACGCCGCACAGAGACCACAGCGCCAGCTCCGACGTGGCCAAATCCAATTGGCTAATCACCAAGCTCAACCGAGACGGCAGAATCCGAGAAGCCCGCCAGGTGTTCGACGAAATGCCTGAGAGAGACGTGGTGACGTGGACGACGGTGATCACGGCGTACGTCAAGTCCGGGATGCTGGACGAGGCCCGGAGCCTCTTCGATAGAGCCGACGCCGTGAAGAATGTGATCACGTGGACGGCGTTGGTCGGCGGGTACATAAGGCTGAGAAGGCTTAAGGAGGCTGAGATGTTGTTCTATCAAATGCCGGTGAGGAATGTGGTGTCGTGGAATACTATGATCGACGGTTACGCCAGGAGCCGGCGCGTGGATGAGGCGTTGGAGTTGTTTGAGAGGATGCCGGAGAGGAATGTGGTGTCGTGGAACACGGTTTTGACGGCTCTGGCGCAATGTGGGAGGATCGAGGAGGCCAGGAGGCTGTTTGGTTTGATGCCGGAAAGGGATGTTATTTCGTGGACCACAATGGTGGCGGGGCTGTCGAGAAATGGGAGGGTTGATGAGGCTAGAGATGTTTTTGATAGGATGCCGAGGAGGAATGTGGTGTCGTGGAATGCGATGGTCACTGGGTATGCGCAGAATGGGAGGCTGGAGGAGGCTCTGGAGTTGTTTGAGAGGATGCCGGAGAGGGACATGCCTTCGTGGAATACGATGGTTACAGGGTTTATTCAGAATGGGGATTTGGAGCGGGCGTGGGAGTTGTATGTTCAAATGCCACAGAAGAATGTCATATCGTGGACTACAATGATCACAGGGTATGTACAAGATGGGAGAAATGAAGAGGCATTGATGATCTTTTCGAAAATGGTGGTAGATAATGGGGTGAGACCTAATCAGGGAACTTTTGTGAGCATCTTGAGTGCTTGTAGTAACCTAGCTGGTCTTTGCGAGGGACGTCAAATACATCAGATGATAATTAAAACAGTGTATCAGGAATGTGTACATTTGGTGTCTGCACTCATAAATATGTATTCAAAATGCGGGGAGTTAGTCTCTGCTAGGAAGATGTTTGAAGATGGATCGACAATCCATAGGGATTATATCTCTTGGAATGGAATGATTGCAGCCTATGCACATCATGGATGCGGTACTGAGGCAATTAACTTATATAATGAAATGCGGCAATTAGGGTTCAAACCTGATGATGTTACTTATGTAGGCCTTCTTTCTGCATGCAGCCATGCTGGTTTGGTGGAGGAGGGTTTAAATCTTTTTGATGAGCTTCTTAAAGATGGTTCAATACGAGTGAGGGAAGATCATTACACGTGCTTAGTTGATCTTTGTGGTCGAGCAGGGAGGCTCAAGGAGGCTTTTGATATTCTCGAGAAGCTCGGGCCCAACCAATCAGCATCTAATTGGGGGGCTCTTCTTGCTGGATGTATTGATCATCATAACATGGATACCGGTAAGCTAGCTGCAGAAAAGCTTTTAAATGAGGGCCCAGATGATGCAGGCAGTTACTCGTTGTTGTGGAACTTTTTTGCTAGATTTGGGAATTGGAGAGAAGCTGCAAAGATGAGGATTAAAATGAAAGAAAAGGGGTTGAAGAAGCAGCCTGGTTGCAGTTGGATAGAAGTTGGAAATATGGTGCATGTTTTTGTGGTTGGTGATAAGTCTCATTGTCAATCTCAACTTATATACTATGCACTATACGGTTTACATCAACAAATGAAAAAGATTGGATGTGTACCAAGCAATTATATGAATTTACATGAGGAGTTTGTAATTACATAAATTCCGACTTGGGAGATCTTCAAACTTCAACAGGCAGAATTAACGTGACATGGGAATTTCAGCAGAGGAGTACAGTGGGGGCTCCTGAGTTTTCTGGAGACTGGCATTCCATTAAGGGCAAAAAGCTTATGAATAACTATGCACCTGAAGCAGTACTTGTAAGGCTTGTTTGTCGGAGCTAAAGCATGGGGTTGGACTGTTTTAAACAAATCTAGATGATGTCATTACATGTTAAGATGGATTATAGACAATCAAGTTATGACAACTGATTACATCAAAAGCCGGATAAAATTCTTTCCTCAGACAACTGGCTAGTTGCATGCTAATACTCACAGTACAATTGTTGGTTATGGTGATCTTAAATGGGTTAATGTTTTTATTTTTACATGTTGATATATTTGGAAATGGAGGTGCAAGAAAATTTTTAATCAGGAGTTCACGTACCCTTTTGATCCTGCTGCTATCATTCTAAATAGTGTGTTGAATGGAAAAATGCTAATGCTTCTCAGTCTCAAAATGTTGAAAAAGTCCCTATCAGTTTAAGATGGTCTAAACCTCCTATGGGATGGATGAAACTGAATGTTGATGGTGTTCAAAGTCAAAATGGTTGTATTGGAGCTGGTGGTGTTTTGAGGGATCACAATGGCAATTGGGTTTCTGGTTTCACTGCTAGTCTAGGCAAATGTTCTGTTATTGAAGCTGAGAGTTGGGGTCTTTTGCTGGGGTTGAAGCTTGCTGCTTCTCTCCATTGTAAGTCTCTGCTTGTTGAGTTTGATTCAGAGGTTCTTAAGAACATGATGAACAAGGGTGTGCAGGAGCTGCATCCCCTATATAATGTTCTTAACAGATGCAAGTTTTTGAAGAACAATCTCTTTATTTATGAAATTTCACATTGTTATAGAGAGATTAATATGGTAGATGATATTCTCTCCAAGTTCAGCCTTGATTCTGAATTTGGGATGTAATACTTTCAGTAACCTCCTCCACAAGTTGTTGAAGCTGCTCTTGATGTGATTCTGCTAAATTTAGGATCATAACAGATTCCTAGTTCCTTATTTGTTTCTTTGTTTGGGTCTTTGGTCCCCATTTATCCGAAAAAAAAAAGAAGAAAAAAAAAGAAGAAGAAGGATTCTACCTTCTTAGGAAAAGAAATCAAAAAGCCTTTTCCAAAAAAAATAATAACAAATTAAAAAAAAAAAAACAGAGAGCGAGGAAAAGTGGAAAACTAAGGCAGCGTGTCGAGTGTTATATAAAGCAGCGATCAGTGTTAGGGCTTCATCTGTTGTTCATGTTCCCCTACCAAATTAGGTCAAATCCACCATCACAATTTCCTGGCGCCACTTTATAATTTCAAAATTTTCGCAATCCTTTTCACCCTTTTCTTGATTTGCGATGGCGCCGATCTGCAGAGACGAATTTTTCTCTCGGGTATATTACAGAAAGCGCCGGAGGCAAGAGAGCGGCGGCGAGGGTATTTTGGGAAATGGGGACCAAGATTCCACTGTGGCTCTGAAGCAGCTGCGTCAGATAAAGGAGGAGAAAGATTTGATCATTGGTGATCAACTTAAAGGGCAAAACAGGAAAGAAAAGTCTCAAGAAAATGGAGGTTTTGATGGGATTGAAGACGGTTTAGTGAAGAAGAAGAAGAGATGTGGTAAAAAGGGCATGAAAAGTGAGAGGTTTGAAGAAAATGGTAATGAAGATGGTTTAGTAAAGAGTAGAAGATGGAGCAAAGCAGATGTGTCCACAATGTGTCATCAGTGTTAGAGAAACGATAATGGGAGAGTTGTTCGTTGCGTAGGTTGTTTAAGAAGGGGAGATAGGAAGCGGTATTGTATTCCTTGCATAAAGAAATGGTACCCCAATTCATCCGAGGAGGATTTCGCAGAGGCTTGTCCTGTTTGCCTTGGGAATTGTAACTGCAAGGCGTGCCTGCGTTTGGATGTGCCTCCGAGATGCTCCAAGAATCGAGACTTGGAGATTGGGGAAGATGAGAGAGTGGAGCAGTGTAAGTATTTGGTGAATCGGTTGCTTCCTTATTTGAAGAGGATTAAGGATGAGCAGGTGAGGGAGATGAAGTTTGAGGCTGAGAAGCAAGGGTTGGTGGAGTTTGAAGGGATGGAAATCGAAAAGTCTGATTGCCTTGTTGGTGAGAGGATGTATTGCAACAACTGCAAGACTTCGATTTTCGACTTTCATAGAACCTGTCCTGGATGCCAATATGATCTGTGTCTTAAGTGTTGCCGGGAGATCCGTGGGGAGGAAACGGTTCAGAAACTGGGGTTTGAGTGTTCTGACGGTGAGGGAAAGAATGGTGTGGGAACTAGGAAGCTGAGGTCAACATTTACAAAGACTAAGTTTGAATGGAAAGCAGATAAAGACGGAAGGATTCGTTGCCCCCCAGAGCACATGGAGGGTTGTGGTAAGTATCACTTGGAACTTAGATGTTTGTTCCCTGGAAATAAAGTCATGGAGTTGGTAGACAAAGCTGAAAATATTAATGAGAACTATAAAAATTCATATGCAAGTAGTGAAACTTGTGAAGAAAATTGTTCATGTATAAATCCTGTGGATGACGTGAAGTGTAGAAAAGCAGCTTGTAGAGGTGATTCGAAGGACAACTATTTGTTCTGTCCAAGGGCTGATTGCATTCAACCGGAGGATTTTGTGCATTTTCAGAGGCATTGGATGAGGTGTGAGCCTATTATTGTGAGCAATGCGCTTGAAAATGGTTCAGGGTTGAGTTGGGAACCCTTGGTCATGTGGAGGGCTTTTCGTCAAGTCAATAATACCAAGCATGAGAAGGAGTTAGAAGTGCAGGCCATTGATTGCTCGGATTGGTGTTTCATTGATGTTAATATGCACAAATTTTTTACCGGATATTCTGAAGGCATATTTAACGGAAAAGACTGCCCTCAGATCCTAAAACTTAAAGATTGGCCTCCCTCCACTGAATTTGATAAACGTCTTCCTCGCCATGGCAAGGAGTTTGTCTGTTGCTTGCCTTTCAAGGAATACACTCATCCATCAAGTAGTACCCTAAACCTTACTTGCCACTTGCCCAAAAGTGCTGTCAAACCTGACTTGGGGCCAAAGACATACATTGCGTATGGAGTTGCTCAGGAACTTGGACGTGGAGATTCAGTGACAAAGCTTCACTGTGATATGTCTGATGCAGTGAACATTCTGACCCATGCTACTGAAGTGACCCTTAAGCCTAAACAGCTTGCTGCTATACAAGAGTTGAAAAGAAAGCACATGGAGCAAGATCAAAAGGAGATTTTCAGAAACTTTGGCCCAAAGAGGCTCACTTGCAACAAAGACATTGATGATGCAGGTGAAGGGGGTGCTCTGTGGGACATTTTCCGTGTACAGGATGTTCCAAAGCTGGAGCAATACATAAAGAAGCATTGTAGGGAATTCAGGCATATCCAGTGTAGGCCATTGAAGCAGGTGGTTCATCCCATACATGATCAGACTATTTATCTGACTGTGGAGCACAAAAGAAATCTTAAGGCTGAATATGGGATCGAGCCATGGACATTTATCCAGAAACTTGGTGATGCGGTGTTCATTCCGGCAGGCTGTCCACATCAGGTGAGAAACTTGAAGTCTTGCATTAAAGTTGCAGTGGATTTTGTCTCCCCTGAAACCGTTGGCCAATGCTTTCGGTTGACAGAGGAGTTTCGCACTCTCCCTCCAGATCATAGGGCAAGCGAGGACAAGTTAGAGGTTAAAAAAATGATTGTTCATGCCGTCTCTGATGCTGTGAAGGTGATATCTAAGGTGAAGTGTTAGGGGTAAATCTATCATAGAATGTTTTGGTTATTACTTATCATTTTGTAACGTAGGTTGCCTTACAAGGATTTTCTTTTATCTTATTATCATTGGTTGCCTCTCAAGGATATGATTCTTTTTACTCGAAAGCATTGAAGGTTTTGTTAGCGTTCATCTTCTGCTCTAGTATGGAACTGATATTACTTGATACATCAATGGGATTTGATCAAATATTGTTGTGGCCGGACTAGTAGGGTGTTAACCTACTATGAACTGTAATATACCTTGCGCAGCTCACCCGAATCTGTTACTGCAATTGTAGATTTTTTGTTCTTTGTAGGTGTTGGTTCTAACAAAAGACAAGCTTATTAGCTTGTTTCCTTGTAAACAAAATTCAAACTAATTATGCATTGCATTTTGCAATTCTGAAATCAAAGATGATCAATAGGACACATTTGCAATTCCACCTTCCGAATATATATTTGTATTTCCAGCACAATGTTTAACAACAGGAGGACGATTAGTACTTGTTGATTATAAACAAGCTGCAGCTAGATATGTTATTCACTTATTCACTGTTGCAAGCTGAAGCTGTAAGCCTGTAAGGCTTAGCT
Organism: Fragaria x ananassa; assembly: GCA_034370585.1. NCBI lineage: Eukaryota > Viridiplantae > Streptophyta > Magnoliopsida > Rosales > Rosaceae > Fragaria > Fragaria x ananassa. The sequence continues at coordinate 7,009,729 of CP139750.1, read as the reverse complement.
AAACATGGATACTATTCACTTGTTCTCTCAGTGCTTCTTCTTTGTATGTTGAAGGTAGTCTAAATTATTAAACAACCAACTCACCAAGTATGATGGGAAAATCACACTCGGCAAAGAAATGAAGGAAATTTGTGGTGACTTGGGTCAGGGTTGATATGGAATCAGCAAAAACTTAATTATGATGGAAAAATAAGAGGGGAACAGAAGAAGGTTTAAGAAGAAATGTATGAATTTTCTGGGTATAGAGCACTCTTTTATTGATGATCTTGCTGTAACTAGTGAGACTCTCCTCTCTACATCTGAGCTTCTGTGTTTGTTTGGACTTTTGTGGTCACGTTTGTAACCAAAATAAATAAATATATTATAAAATGTAGGATATTTTCCTACGGTGAATAAAATAGAAAGAGGAAAATGGCATTTTGGAGAATATCCAAAAAGGCGATCCCAATGTATCCAAAAAAAAAAAGATAAAAAAAAAAGGCGATCCCGAACAGCCAACGGTCTACATAAAACTTGAAGAAGCCATCAAAATACCACACTGGGCTCTCTCTCTCACTCTCACTCTCACTCTCACAAATCACAAACAAAGATCTTCTTCTTTTTTGTCTGATCGATCAGACATGAACTGTCTCCAGAATCTTCCAGGGTAACCGCACTTGAACATTCTGAAAGCTTTCTTTTTTACTGCTTTGATTAATTCTGAGCTTCTCTCCATTTCTCAGCTCCTCTGTTTTGCCGCTCCGGGGTTTCGTCTGCAATCCCCGCAACCCTTCCGCCAACACTTGTCTGGTACCTTCTCTCATTTTTCACTTTGCATTATATATATATATGAGAAGTTTTTCATGAAATTGTTGTTTGCTTCATTAATGCAGGGAATGATGAGCAGTAACACTGATCTACCCAGAAGCATGGCGCTCAAGGTAGACTAACTAACAGTTTCGATGCGATCTTTGCTTCATTTCGTTATACCCAAATTTATGGATCTCGTAAGCTTTTTTTTTTTTTTCCTTCTGATTTCTGGATTTCATACTGAAGTTAATAGTTAATAGTAATTTGTATCTAAGAGGCTGTTTTCTACATTATATGATATTCAATTCTCTCACTTGCCCAATTTTGCCTTTCTTTTCGCCAATAACTCTGTAATTGGAAAGTGCATGATTTTTGCAGTTTCTATTTTGGAATGTGTGTGGATATATATATATATATATATATGTAGGTGTGTTGATACTTGATATGTCTCTATATCTTTATGATTTTGGACTTGAGTAGTGGAGGTTACCTGAGTGTATCATTTTCTCCACTTGAAATTTGATGTCTCTCGAAAGAGAGTTTGAACTTTGAAATGAACAGCCTATGGCAATTTCTAGCTTATCATGATGTAAGAAAAGTAGGGAACGGATTCAGTGTCTTCCATATTTATATAAGACATGATTACCCTAATGGATGTGTGATTCACATATCCAAGATCCTGTTACTGCAACTTGTAACTTCTAGTTATGGCAATGTATGATCCTGTGCATTTTGAAACTTATATTACATTTTACCATAACTAAAGACCTATTCTGAAAAATTTATTGTGTTTATGGACACAATCTTTCTCTCTCTTTCTCTTTCATATGATTCTTATGGAGCAATTTTATTTACTAGTTAATATGAGCAGAATGCATGATTTCATTATATTTTTGTATTAGTCATCTAAGTTTTTTAATGTATGTGCTTGTAGGCAATTCATGGTTCTACGCCCAGTGCTGAGACAAGTGGTGCTGAAGTGAAAGAGGAAAAATCTGAGATATATAGTAATACCATGACAGAAGCCATGGGTGCTGGTAAGTTAATCATTCTTGTGATTTGTATTTGCTGGCTCAATATACTCAGAAAACCTCATATTAAAGTGTAAGATTCTATTATTTTGCTAATCTGGATATGAAGGTGCAAATTGTTTAATATTTAGTATTATATACTTTGTGGTGTGAATTTGAGTGAGCTATAACTGCATGCTCTCTCTGTGGTTTCTTGCAACTAAATCATTTTAATCATCACTTTACTTTTGTGATTGCAGCTAATCATTTTGTGTATAATATTTTAAAGTCTTGACCTATTTTTGCAACTAAATCATTTTAATCATCACTTTACTTTTGTGATTGCAGCTAATCATTTTGTGTATAATATTTTAATGCAGTCTTGACCTATTCTTGCAACTAAATCATTTTAATCATCACTTTACTTTTGTGATTGCAGCTAATCATTTTGTGTATAATATTTTAATGCAGTCTTGACCTATAGGCATGAGCTGGGTATGAACTACAACTTCATACGTCCAAATGTGATTGTGGGGTCATGCCTTCAGGTGATCCTTGTTTTAAAGCCAGCCATATGAACAAATTCAACAAATTCAGTATTTCTAAAAGTTTCCTAGTCTGATATTTTCTGTTTACTTATCAACAGACTCCTAAAGATGTTGACAAGCTTCGCAGCATTGGAGTGAAGACTATTTTCTGCTTGCAACAAAATTCTGATTTGGAGTATCCAGAGTAGTTTAATTTTCTTAAACAATTCAATTTGACATATGGAAGCTGTGAGTAGAATCCAGTTTTCTTGTTATGGTTCACTTGATTAGGCATCACGTAATATGTGTCAAATGCTGATCATTTATGACCATTGTGATAGTTTTAGAAAGAGAAAACACCATTAAGTTATAAATTCCTTAACTAGTTCTTCCAGATACTTTGGGGTTGACATTGGTGCCATTCAAGAGTATGCTAAAGAATTTGATGACATTGAACACTTGCGTGCTGAAATAAGGTTAGTTATGCGAAAAATGGTAGGTGTGTTTTTTCTTCTCTTGTTTGTTTATATAGAATATGTTCCTGACATGGAAGTGTGATTCTTTGTTTCTTATTACTGAAAAGTAAAAGCAATAGTTAACTTAATGTTTGATATCCTGGTGTGCATCACATCACATGGTACATACACTTATTGTTGCTTCACTATAACATCAAGTTAACTTTTGATTCTGCAGGGACTTTGATTCACATGATCTACGTCTCCAGCTTCCCGCTGTTGTTAGCAAGTTATATGAGGCCATAAACCGAAATGGAGGTGTCAGTTATATACATTGCACTGCTGGACTTGGAAGAGCTCCTGCTACTGCGGTATGCCTGTTACCATTGTATTTGAAATCATTATTATTCTTCCCAGTGTAAATACCCTAGGGAACTAATGAAGCTCACCAATTTCATGGAAGCTCTCCCCATCCCTGCTTGTTATTTATTATGCTCAGTGCCCTTCTTAGGTTGCACTAATATTTGTGATAAAAAAATATAGGATATGTGTATATATATATATATCCTCCATATATATATATATATATATATATATATAAACTAACTTGTGTGTGCATTTACTGTTCTGATGAACCATTGAGACTGCTAGTCCTGCACTGCTGTGTCTTTATACTTGCTCATTTTCCTTTCGTAGTTTCCAACAATGTTCCTTTATTGGGATGTACCAATAAGATTGGTCATGTGCTGCTTTGTCTTTATAGTTTCTCATGTTGCTCATATTACATGGGGAAAACATGGAGGGTATTTGTGGTCAAATGCAGAACACTGGTAGCTTCCAATCAGATTCTTTTTTTATGATGAATCAATAAGACTACTTGTCCTTAAAAAAATAAAAAATAAATAAAAATAAAAAAGACTACTTGTCCTACACTCGTATTGCTTTGGCACCATATATTTAGCTCTTTTTTGGGGAATATATGGAATTTATATACTATACCTATTCCAATGGGAAATGGCTAGACATTGGGTGCTTTCTTGTTGAAGTGTGAATATTTCTCTGTACCCTTGCACTTTTTGGGTTAATTCATTATTTTGCCAGTCAATGCCTGGACTACATGGTGAAGTTATATAGCATAATCCATCAGGGTACCAAGGGACCTGGAGAACAACTATGCGGTTACCAATAAATAAAATTGAGATGATTGTCTATTGGTGTTGAAATAAACGAATGGGCATGTGTTTGCATCAAAGTGGTTCAGCTTCTCCTCTTATATTTACTATTTCTTTGTTTTTTTGTCATGGCTTTGTGATGTACTTTATAAAAAGAAGAATTGACTTCTTGCGCATGTCATTCAATTATTTTCCAAAGGAAAAATATGGTTTCACTTGGAAAGGTTGTCAACATGAAAGTTTGATGAAAAACATACTTGAAACAATAAAAGTACAGACATGCATAAATAACAAGACAATCTGATTTTAAGAGAAGATTGGGAACTGTTTAATGCGTTCTCACAAATTTTTCAGATTAAATTGTGTATATTCCAGCTGCATTGCAGTTTTATTTTGTATACTTTGTTATTTGTCTATGTGGCTATGCTGGTTGTCTCCTACTATCACTGCTCTGATATGCTTTTATGATGGCAGTTGGCTTACATGTTCTGGGTACAGGGATACAAACTTGATGATGCAGTCAATTTACTGCTGGTAACTTCCTAATTGATTCCCTTATACATTCTCTACCAAATACATTATAGTCCTGCTGGACTATGCTCTGCATTATGCCTTGGACCTTTTATGTAATGAGAAGGTGGATTTTAAATTATTCAGAAGATAGATAAAAAGGAAGCTATAGTTAACCATGGTTCTTGAAACTATGACAGGCATACCTTCCATGTCAGATTAAAAACCAATTATGATTTGTATTCTGTCATATGACATCACTATTTATTTTTTGAAGAAAAAAGTTCAGGGAAGTCGTTGCTGGTTATATGATAGTTAGTATGAGTAATGAGAAAGTAGGTCACTGTAGTGACTAGTGCGTAAGTATTTATGGATCCTTTGACTAATACTGAAGTCTCTCACTATTTTTTAATTGCAGAGCAAACGTTCATGCTTCCCCAAACTGGATGCTATAAAAAATGCAACTGCTGATATTGTGAGTCCTTTTGCCTTTCTTATTATTATTTGTCATAAATGATAAATCCCTGCTTAGGGGGTCTTTATTACTAGCTGTTTGTCTAAATTCTGTCTGTTTGTGACAAATTGGTTGCTGTTTTCCCTTTGTACCAGAATTCTCTCTCACCCTCAGATAGGTAGTTGGTAAAAAAAGAAAAAAAAAAGTAGTTGGTCCATCTAAAAGGTTTTGTATGTTATGTTGTAGGAATATTAGCTGACACTTAATATGTTAAAAGTTCCTTCTACAACTTTTAAATTAAAGATCACTTTACACTTGACTATTAACCTGTAAATATTGGCCTATGATAACTACAAAGATTAAATTAGAGTAGCTTCCTGGTTTGACGATATATCTTATTTAACATAAAGATTAAATTTTGGCAGCTGATATAATGCAGTCTTTTGTTTTATTTAGAATTAAAGACTCATTTATCACTTATCTTCTGATTTGAAGCTTACAGGCATGAAAAAAAAGGCAGTCACGTTAACATGGCGTGGTCATAATTGCTCTACAGTTGAAATATCTGGACTTGATATTGGATGGGGACAGGTAAGGATCTTTACATTCCACTTTCAAATTTGCTTTTACTGCCTACCTTCAATGTTGAAAGTCTATTCATCACTACCATCTATGTCTATTACAACTACAACAACAACAACAACTATGACCTTGATTTCCTCAAAACATTATTTTCTTCATGATTTGTCTGGGTTGGTTTGAGGAGGAAGAGAAGCCTCTTTGAAATGAGAAATAAAACCAAGGTTCCCTAGGCTCCCCCCACCCCTTAGCTCGTTAGCTTTCATAAATGTTGAGTTCACTTATCCAGTGAAGTTCCAGCATCTTATTGGTCATACTGCATCTGCTACTAAAGAAATTGATACCTGTCTAGCTTTCAGAAGTTTCCTCCTGTCCGTCAACAACTATTAGATTCCGTTTCATAGGACACGAATGGAAAGTAGTGTTTTCTGGTCTAGATAATTTAAATTTTATAGTTGATATTTGGTGATACACTCATTTAAGTTTGTTTTCTTTCAATAACAGATTTTGTCTTGTGATGCTTTTACAGAGGATACCTTTGGAGTTTGATGACAAGCTGGGTTCATGGATTCTTAAAAGGGAATTACCGGTAAGTATTCGTCTCGATTCAAATGTTCCTTATATATGGCAAAGCTATGTCAGAACTATAAAATGGATCGATGTTTGATAACTTTTTGATAGATGTTTTATCTATAGATTAGCATGCTGACTTAGAAATGGATTAGATTGCATTCAAACATAGTCTGCTGGCTTAAAAATGGATTAATTCACAGATAGAATTATTCAGTCTTAATGATCAGTTTGTGCGTTAAACAATCTTTACAGGAAGGACGATACGAATATAAGTATGTTATTGATGGTGAATGGACAATCAATAAAAATGAGCTCTTCACCTCTGCAAACAAGGACGGTCATGTCAACAATTATGTTGAGGCAAGTTTCAGTTTTGACTGGTGTCCCATCTTGGCTTTGTTTGCGGTCTGTAGAGCATATTGACCTCTTTCGTTTAGATATCGTTTGCATGTACATGCAGGAACTGTTCCTCTCATTAACTTTGGTTGTGCAGATTGTTGAAGATGATGCTAACAGTCCTAATGCCATCATAAGGAAGAGGTTGACGGGTGATGATCCTGATCTAACGACAGACGAAAGACTTAAAATCAGACAGTTCCTTGAAGCTTGTCCCACTGATGAATGATTTACGGAAGAACAATACCAAGGCCTCTGCATGTAAAGGAGCAATAGTAAAACTTATATATTCTTATACGAGTCAATAGACGTAATTTTAGTATTGGTCCGAATCACTACATGTATCATGTTTGAAATAGTCCTGGTATATAGTGGATAATCAATAAATCCAGTATAATAAATGAAATACCTGTCGGGGCATTTTTGCCTCTGATTTCCACTACTACCCTTGTTTTGATAATTAGAAAAACTCCCTGCCTCTTTATATATCTCTTTCTTAGAGCATCTTTAACAGCTTTCCTAAATTTTCTCTAAAATGAGGAAGCAAAAGTCAAAATCTCTAAAAAATTTATGCTCCAACTCCACCAGCTTCTCCATTTTAGAGATTTCGGTATTTATTACAACAATAAAAAATGCTACATGATTATTAATAATAACAAAAAAAATATTCTAGATTTTTGTTCTTATCGTTAGAGCACGTGAATAGTTAATATTTAGGGAAGGAATGCTTTGTTGCAAATTTGGGGAATGAGAGCATCTCCAACAGCTTCTCCATTTTTTTGAACTTCTCAATTTTGGGGAATATATAGAGCTGTTTTTAGGTCCAACAGTTTCCTCATCTCATTCCCCAAAATGGGAATAAAGAAGAAAAAGAAGAAAAAGAAGTTTTCATTCCTCAAATTTGCAGCAACGTCTTCCTTCCCCAAAATTAAATTCTTCACGTGCTCCAATGAATTTAAGACAACAATAAAATATTTTTTTGGGTAGTTTATTGTTACAATGAAATATATAATGTTTTTTTATTATAATTAATGATGATATATTATATTTTATTGAGAGAAATGAGGAGAAATCAATGGAGAGGCATGAGAAAATTTTGGATCGACATGAGAAAGAGCTGGATCATCACGCCAAATCAATGACATTGATAGAGAAGTTGCATGAGCAACAGAAATCAATTGAGCAGTCTCACATATCAAATAACCAAGCATTTCAGAGGATGGTAAGTTTTCTCCATCATTCATGTCTTTTGCATGCCATTTTATCTTGTTATAACTAATTGTTGTTCCTTTGTTTGGAGTAGACCCAAACAATCGAAGAATTAGAGAGAATAACTAGAAGGGTAGGCCTGAATGAATCAGCAATTAGGCGTTGGTGATTCAGACGTTTGTATTTTTAATGGTGTTGTATTATAAGTTTGTATTTTAAATTTGGATTTGTTGTGAACAAGGATATTTGGTTTGTTCAGTGTAATGATGTTAACTTAATTATTATTTGATCAGTTTTTCATTTGTTATAATATTTGGTGAAGAATGTTTTCCTGTTACAGCAGCCATGAAGCAAACAATCCCCGCAATACAAATATGAGTTCTTTTGGATTTATCACTTTTGTTATAATTAATTTTTCCTCTGTTGCTAATACATACGTTCTTGGTCTTTTGACTTCAAAATGAAATTAGCTTTTGGCCTATTTCATGTCCAGGATTTACCTATCAAATGTTGGTGTTTAAAATATACCACTTTTACCAGGTTTTCTATCCGCATTGATGCAGCTCCTTATATAAATGTTTCATAAAGTATTTTGAAATAGTCTCATACTCATTGACCGGTCTTCATTACTACAAGTCCTGTTTCTCTCCCTACAATCAGCTTATTGACCTTTGTTTTCAGTATTCAACCTATTATACTTTGAAAAGTTGCTAAATACTGTACATATTCTATATTATACCTCATCAGATACAGTGAAGTGACACACAGCCTATCCAAATACTCCATATTAATATCAGCCTTCTTCATGTTGATTCATTTATGGTATTGGCCGTTCCTCTAGTTTGTGAAGATTTGACATCTTTAACTTCCTTGATATCTTTGAGTAGTGTTTCCTGGCCATTCTCTTTTACTTTTGAATCACTGGTTTTAGAATAGGACTTCTTTATATATATTTTAACACTTGCATCTTAAGAAAAAATTCAATCCTTTTATGGTTTTAGATTGACTAAAACCATAAATATATATGCCTCAAAGTAATCTGTTATGCACTGAGTTTTTGTATTTCATAAGATCATTGTGATATTGTCTTTTCATGCTAAACCTGCTGTTTAAAAACTCATTCATTCTTAGAGCATCTCCAAAATTTCTCTAAAATGGGGAAGTAAAAGCCAAAATCTTTAAAAAATTTATGCTCCAACTCCAACAGCTTCTTCATTTTGGAGATTTCAGCATTTATTACAACAATAAAAAATGTTACATGATTATTAATAATAACAAAAAAATCATATATTTCATTGTAACATAAATTACCCAATAAAATATTCTAGATTTTTGTTCTTATCGTTGGAGCACGTGAATAGTTAATATTTAGGGAAGGAATGCTTTGCTGTAAATTTGGGGAATGAGAGCATCTCCAACAACTTCTCTATTTTCTTGAACTTCTCAATTTTGGGGAATATAAAACTGTTTTTAGGTCCAACAGTTTCCCCATCTCATTCCCCAAAATTAAATTCTTCACATGCTCCAATAAATTTAAGACAACAATAAAATATTTTTATGGGTAGTTTATTGTTACAATGAAATATATAATGTTTTTTGTTATAATTATTGATGATATATTATATTTTATTGTTGTATTGAATGCCGAAATCTCCAAAATGGAGAAGCTGCTGGATTTTAATCATAATTTTTTTAGAGATTTTAGCTTTTGCTTCCCCATTTTAGAGAAATTTTGGAGATGCTCTTATTCACTGAATCAGGCCAATCCTTCCCTCTCGAGCCTCTAAATTTTCTTTCTCTTCATTGAATCAAGGATATTTATTACATGATTATTCCATTTAATGTTTCTGCCTTTTGGTTTACCGGATTATCAAACCCTATTGTCTCTCTATATATTGACAGGCTGAACGCCTTTTCTCTCATAATCTTTTCGTCTTCCGCTCTCACTTCGTTTCTTAAGTGTGGAGGCAACAATGGTTAGGGGTAAGGAAGTAACAAAGATCAACTCTGCCAACTGGGACGGACCTCATCATGATGACTGGTATCGCAAGAGAAGAGCTCTAGGTCTTCCTACTCATCCCTCTGAAGAAGTTCATGATCCTAGAATTTCGGTCTCCATTGGTCTCTTCCAACCCCCTCTTTAGCTCGTGAACCGTCTCTTCCCCTGCTCCAAGTTGTCTGCCCCCCCCCCCTCGCAAATGAAGGGAGATGAATACTGTTGGCGACTTCAACTCACCCAGATGTTCTATATAATACACTACAAGGTTAGATGTTCTATACACAGTAGTGTTTGCGTTGTTTGTTGTTTAATTTGCCAATGGATCCGTTTGGAAATCGATTACCACATGATCAATTTGATAATCCATTTTCAACCGGCCAGAGCTCAATGGTTCCTTTTGGCCAGAGCTCATCAATGGTTCCACTTCAATTCCAAATTGAAGGAATTGAGAATAGACTTTCTGCTTTTCAGAACCCACAAATGGCGATGAATGCGTACATGCTGAGCAAAATTGAGAGAAATGAGGAGAAATCAATGGAGAGGCATGAGAAAATTTTGGATCGCCATGAGAAAGAGCTGGATCGGCACGCCAAATCGATGACATTGATGGAGAAGTTATAGGAGCAACGGAAATCAATTGAGCAGTCTCACATATCAAATAACCAAGCATTTCAGAGGGTGGTAAGTTTTCTTCGTCATTCATGTCTTTTGCATGCCATTTTATCTTGTTATAACTAATTGTTGTTCCTTTTTTTGGAGTAGGCCCAAACAGTCGAAGAATTAGAGAGAATAACTAGAAGGGTAGGCCTGAATGAATCAGCAATTAGGCGCTGGTGATTCAGACGTTTGTATTTTTAATGGTGTTGTATTATAAGTTTGTATTTTAAATTTGGATTTGTTGTGAACAAGGATATTTGGTTTGTTCAGTGTAATGATGTTAACTTAATTATTATTTGATCAGTTTTTCATTTGTTATAATATTTGGTGAAGAATGTTTTCCTGTTACAGCAGCCATGAAGCAAACAATCCCCGCAATACAAATATGAGTTCTTTTGGATTCATCACTTTTGTTATAATTAATTTTTCCTCTGTTGCTAATACATACGTTCTTGGTCTTTTGACTTCAAAATGAAATTAGCTTTTGGCCTATTTCATGTCCAGGATTTACCTATCAAATGTTGGTGTTTAAAATATACCACTTTTACCAGGTTTTCTATCCGCATTGATGCAGCTCCTTATATAAAAATATCATAAAGTATTTTGAAATAGTCTCGTACTCAATGCAGTTCATTACTACAAGTCATGTTTCTTTCCCTACAATCAGCTTATTGACCTTTGTTTTCAGTATTTAACCTATTATACTTTGAAAAGTTGATAAATACTGTACAGATTTTGTATTATACCTCATCAGATACAGTGAAGTGATACACAGCCTACATTATCCAAATATTTCATATTTATTCATTTATGGTATTGGCTTTTCTTCTAGTTTGTGAAGATTTGACATCTTTAACTTTCATGGTATCTTTGAGTAGTGTTTCCTGGCCATTCTCTGTTACTTTTGAATCACTGGTTTTATAATAGGACTTCTTTATATATATTTTAACACTTGCATCTTAAGAAAAAATTCAGTCCTTTTATGGTTTTAGATTGACTAAAACCATAAATATATATGTCTCAAAGTAATCTGTTAAGCACTGAGTTTTTGTATTTCATAAGAGCATTGTGATATTATCTTTTCATGTTTAACCTGCTGTTTAAAAACTCATTCATTCTTAGAGTATCTCCAACAGCTTCCCCAAAATTTCTTTAAAATGAGGAAGCAAAAGCCAAAATCTCTAAAAAATTTATGCTCCAACTCCAACAGCTTCTCCATTTTGGAGATTTCGGCATTTATTACAACAATAAAAAATGTTACATGATTATTAATAATAACAAAAAAAAATCATATATTTCATTGTAACATAAATTACCTAATAAAATATTCTAGATTTTTGTTCTTATCGTTGGAGCACGTGAATAGTTAATATTTAGGGAATGAATGCTTTGCTGCAAATTTGGGGAATGAGAGCATCTCCAACAGCTTCTCAATTTTCTTGAACTTCTCAATTTTGGAGAATATAAAGCTGTTTTTAAGTCCAACAGCTTCCCCATCTCATTCCCCAAAATGGGGATGAAGAAGATAAAGAAGTCTTTATTCCCCAAATTTGCAGCAAAGCCTTCATTCCCCAAAATTAAATTCTTCACATGCTCTAATGAATTTAAGACAACAATAAAATATTTTTTTGGGTAGTTTATTGTTACAATGAAATATATAATGTTTTTTGTTATAATTAATGATGATATATTATATTTTATTATTGTATTGAATGCCGAAATCTCCAAAATGGAGAAGCTGCTGGATTTTAATCATAATTTTTTTGGAAATTTTAGCTTTTGCTTCCCCATTTTAGGGAAATTTTGGAGATGCTCTTATTCACTGCATCAGGCCAATCCTTCCCTCTCGAGCCTCTAAATTTTCTTTCTCTTCATTGAATCAAGGATACTTATTACATGATTATTCCCTTTAATGTTTCTGCCTTTTGGTTTACCGGATTATCAAACCCTATTGTCTCTCTATATATTGACAGGCTGAACGCCTTTTCTCTCATAATCTTTTCGTCTTCCGCTCTCACTTCGTTTCTTAAGTGTGGAGGCAACAATGGTTAGGGGTAAGGAAGTAACAAAGATCAACTCTGCCAACTGGGACGGACCTCATCCTGATGATTGGTATCGCAGGAGAAGAGCTCTAGGTCTTCCTACTCATCCCTCTGAAGAAGTTCATGATCCTAGAATTCTGGTCTCCATTGTCCAACCCCCTCTTTAGCTCGTGAACCGTCTCTTCCCCTGCTCCAAGCTGTCTGCCCCCCCCCCCCTCGCGAATGAAGGGAGATGAATACTGTTGGCGACTTCAACTCACCCAGATGTTCTATATAATACACTACAAGGTTAGATGTTCTATACACAGTAGTGTTTGCGTTGTTTGTTGTTTAATTTGCCAATGGATCCGTTTGGAAATTGATTACCACATGATCAATTTGATAATCCATTTTCAACCGGCCAGAGCTCAATGGTTCCTTTTGGCCAGCTCATCAATGGTTCCACTTCAATTCCAAATTGAAGGAATTGAGAATAGACTTTCTGCTTTTCAGTTCCAGCAAATGGCGATGAATGCGTACATGCTGAGGAAAATTGAGAGAAATGAGAAGAAATCAATGGGGAGGTATGAGAAAATTTTGGATCGCCATGAGAAAGAGCTGGATCGGCATGCCAAATCAATGGCATTGATGGAGAAGTTGCAGGAGCAACAGAAATCAATTGAGCAGTCTCACATATCAAATAACCAAGCATTTCAGAGGGTGGTAAGTTTTCTTCGCCATTCATGTCTTTTGCATGTCATTTTATCTTGTTATAACTAATTGTTGTTCCTTTGTTTGAAGTAGGCCCAAACAGTTGAGGAATTGGAGGGAAGAACGTGAAGGGTAGGCATGAATGAATCAACAATTAGGCGTTGGTGATTCAGAAGTTTGTATTTTAAATTCAGATTTGTTGTGAACAAGGACAGTACCGCTACATTTACATTACACCCCATCAGTAGATAACATATAATTAATTTTTTAGTCATCTTTCTATCGAAAGTTGTTGATGAATGTCTATATGTTACCCCATTAGCTTCAACCTCTATCGTAATAGTAGCTGCATCATTTTAGAAAGAAATGAACATAAGACATGAATCTCCACTATTATATGAAGAAACTATTGAAATCTTTTGAGAAATCTGTTGGTGAGATGTGGAAGCTGTTGGATCACAAAACAACCTAATATTCCCCAAAATTGATAAAATCAAGAAAATGGAGAAGCTGTTGGAGATGCTCTTATGTCTTTGGCTCTTTGTTTCCTTTCTTCTTGGTATCGACCTTTTCCAGATGCAAACACAATCTCTTGATTTTGAGCATCAGCAAATATTTACATGAAGCTCTTTCATTAATTTACTACCATCTTAAGTTCATATGCATAGTAAGAGCATCTTCAATCCTTGGTCTAAAACCTATAATAGGTTTAGGTTTTGTAAAATTTCATTTTTAAACCATTATTCATGTTAAGCTAAAATAGGAGAATTTACCTAAAATCCGTATTATTTTGACTTAACCAAATAGAACTAAAACCTACAATTTATGAGTGAGTATGTATGGGTCAGTGTCATAGTTTATTAATATAAAATATTTAATGATTAAAATATGTTTGAGTTTTCATTCTATTTATGGTTAAACAATGATATAAAGATTAAAATAAGTTTGGGTTTTGACTCTATAGATTGAAGATGCAAAATATATATAAATTTTTATAAGTTTGGTTGGCTTAAAATTTGCATTTAAGTTTGGGTTGTAATGTTTTAGACCAATTGTTAGAGATACCGATTCATACCACCCGTCATATACATATATGCATATTATTCAAATATCTCATGGAAACCAAAGGTAAGGTAAAGTTGTCATACACACAACATATAAATGAAGTACGGAAATAACGCTCAGCTTGGTTGCATTCCCCAAAGTTAAAGAATCTTGATGATCGATCCTATACCTCCACAATTTGTGGCAAAAACAAAATTTATATCAACCCACTCCTGAACGGGGTTTCCATATTGGATCTTTCAATCTAGAATGAATAACAAACAACTATATGGTGTAAAATATAATTAAATAGTTTTCCATTAAGTGCAGAAACGTCACATGCAGGCATGACCTTGTCATGCATCCCAAATTCTTGCATTTGTCACTGTCCAAATTTCCCAGAGAAAATACATAAACACATGCCAATTTTATATCATTTGTCAACATCTAACCTTGCTTCAACCATTCATTCAAATCTAAAGCCAAAGCTTGTGTACCTGTTGTTTAGATAGATAAATTATTTTTCTTCATTCAGAAGATAGTATTAATTCAAAAATTATCTTAAATAGAGAGAATTGATACAATTATATCTCCATAGATGCTCTATATGTAATAGCTTTATTTTCCTCTTTTTCTGAGGAAATGATTGTTATAGAGGAAATGATGAAAGAGAAACAATCGTGGCATCATTTTTTTAAATAACAATTTTTTTGTTAATTGTTTTATTTATCCTTTTATTTTTGGAAAATCTTCCATATACCTTGGGATATGCATATCTCGCAAGGTGGCATTGTCTTAATGGTCCACATGGGACAACAACTTAAAAAAGAAGTAGATATCAGTTAGTCATGTTAACTCTACACAATTAGTGATGTTAACGCTCACACACGGTACTCTGACGGAGGCAACCTCGTTGACGGAACAACGTTCGAAAACCCTAGACGACTGTCTCTCTCTCGATCATTATAGCTCAACGACTCTCTCTCTCTCTCTTTGTATGTTGATCATTCAATCTCATCGAGACTCTGTCTCTTTATCGATCCCTTCAGAAAATCACTCACACATGTTAAATCTTCTCCTCTTTCGCCTAGTTTGGTGAGTTTTGTTTTCTCATGATTTTGTTTTAGTTCTCTTGTTTCATGGTGTTTGTTTGATTTGTTGATTTTGTTCTCCATTTCGTTCTACTCATATTCAGTTGCAACCCTGTTTTGATTGTGTCTTCTATTGTCTAGAGTTGAACAGTTTATGGGTTTCAATCTCTAAATAGTTTACATATTTGTTGTCACTAATTTAGTCTAAGCATATAACATGAGTAGACGAAATAAGATAACACATTGGTTTACAACATAATATGAGCCCGTCTATAATTTTTTTTTTTATGCAGTCTACTTTTAATAATAGTTTGGTTTATTTATTGTATGAGAGTACATATTCATTTAAGAATGTCTACTTTTCTATCATCATGATTTTCATTCAAAAGGTACCCAAAGTTCGTATAAAAAAGAAAGAGGGGTACCCTAAAGTAATGTGTTCCCAAGAAAAGGAACTAGGCCCCGAGTTCCTCTCACAAAAAAAAGAAAAAAAGAAATAGGCCCCTAGTAGTCATTTTGTTTAAGTTTTTATTATTTTCCATAATTGAGTTTTTTTTAAGGGAGTTTTCCATAATTGAGATGAAAACGCGTTTGTTTGTTTTACCGTTTTTGTGCTGTAAAATAAAATCCTTCAAATTTCAGTTGCTCCAACAAAAAAGCGAAACAGAGAAAAACCTCACTCTGTTCATATGCCACCTCTCTCCGTCACCTTCACTTTCACTCCCTTTCCGGCCATCTAAACCAAGCAGCACGATCAGATTCCTATGGGCCGCAACTCCTCCACTCCTCCGCCCACCCTCGACGACAATGGCGCTGCCGCCGCTAACGATCTCGGCCTCCACTCGATTCGCGATCGCTTCCCCTTCAAACGCAACCCTAACCCTAGCCCCCACCCCCACCACCGCGCCCGCGGCTTTCCGGATCGCGGCCCTCCTTCGCGCCACCGACCCCATCACCGGTTCTACCGCAAGGGATTCTTCAAAGGAAAGTCGGTGTTCTACTCCGTCCTCATCTTCGTCATCTTCGTGTTTGCGGTGGCGACAATGGTGTTGCAGAGCTCGATGACTTTAATGTTCAGGCAAGGGAGTGAGCGAGGGCGGTTGTTGAGGGAAGGTTTGAAGTTTGGGAGCACGTTGAGGTTTGTGCCTGGGAGGTTTGGCCTGGCCGGTGGGCTCGATCAGGCTCGGAAGGTGCCAAGGGTCGGTGTCCGGCCGCCGCGGCTAGCTCTTGTGAGTGTTACTGGCTTCCTGCTTTTGCTTTTCTGAATTTGACAATGTGTCTCTTATATTAGTAACTCATTTCTATCCAAAACAAAGTTTTTTTTTTCTTTTCTTTAAACGGCAGAGATTTGGTTTCTAAAAAAAATAGAAAGAGAAGAAATGAGATAGATACTGAATTTATGGCTTATGAGATAGATAGATACCGAACTTGGTCTTCTTTTTTCTTTCTATGGTTCAACATTTTATTTGCTTGTTTTCGGCTCGTGGGGGGCTTATGACTTCTACAGTTTAGAAACAGAATTATGGAACAATATGGTATGTTTGGAACAATGTAAATGATTGTAAGCAAAGGATGACTAGTCTTAATCAAAGGCCTAAGTGGAAGGAATCTTTGTGATATGGTGAGTCGAGAAATATTGGTTAAAAAGATGGTTGACAGTACATTATGAGAGTTTCTTCTGCATGGATAGAGGAAGTATAGCGGTGGTAAATAAGTTGTTCTGTGGTCATGTTTTTTCTTAGAAGTTTGAATGCTCATTGCTTCAAATTTCAAGGGAGGGTGCACAAAATGTCAATTTGGTAGACATTCTTTGCTGACATGGATATGATTGACTTGCCCCCAGGATTATGATTTCTCGTCAACATGCTTAGTAGAGTGGAAAACCTAAGCTTGTGGGTTTTACAAGGACATCCACATTGCTTGGGTATTTATATAGTCTTTAGCTATGTGTTTCTATGCATGTTCGGTTTCTAAAAATTATATCCGCAGCCTGCAAGGTTTTCTGGATGTCTTCTCCACTAAATTGTTATTGGTCTTGACATGAAGTAATACTTAGGTCTTTCTTGTTTTGCTTATGATCTATTTGACTTGGATAGACATCCAGGTTTTGATAAGTAGGACTGAATCTGTTAGCCACTTCAATTCAGATATTTAGCTCATTATGTTTACTCTATTAGAAGTAATTCATAACAACCTTTCATAGTTAAATATTATTGTTACCTCCTTAGTCTTTAGATGGAGGTTTAGGTGCCTCAGTACCTTTAGATACAATGCTAACCACAGATGGTTAACTTTTCATGTATGTGCACTTAGTTGCTTTTTGTAATGGTTATGCCTACATTTGTTGATGTCAGATCTTGGGAAACATGAAGAAGGATCCACATTCCTTGATGTTGATTACTGTGATGAAGAACATCAAGATATTGGGTTATAGGTTGAAGGTGAGTTACTCTCTACGTCCTTTTTTCTTTTCCGAACGAAACTAATAATACAATTATGTAGTGTACACTGAAAATAGCTAGAAACATTTATGGAATATCTAGCTTAATATCAGTTTGAAGTTGCAAATCAGCCACATATCAATGCTGATGAATAAAAGAAAGGTAGATATATCAGAATTCAAATAAATGAATGCCCCAACAATGGCCAAAGAAAAAGTTGTTCATGGTTCTTGATCTTTTCTTGGTGATTCTGGAGCCATGCATTTAGTACTATCCAAGGCAGTGGCTGGTATTCTATATCTTATTCATTGGTAGTAACATATTTTCATATTGATAAAAGAAGTTGAACTGCAAATTGATGGACAGTTCTGTTGTTAAATAAAGTCATTAATAAAGGAAGTTTGTGGAAATAAAGTAGAATTTGTTTTTCTGAGCAGCAGGGATGGTACGAAACAAGAGGATTCTTAGTGGCTAGTTTCATTATCTTATTCCTCTCTAATAGCACTTTTCATGTTAATTGATGAATTTGAACTACAAATCGATGCAGTTCTGTTTTAATTAAGTCATATTTAGGGAACCTTGTGGAATTGAAGTAGAAGGTTCTATTATGGGGGGTATGGATAGGTTTGAAGCAAGATGACTCTTGGATATCAATGGGAAATTTATAATTGTTTCCTAATCATTGGTAGTAGAGTAGCATTTTCATGTTGGTAAAATAAGCTGAACTGCAAATTGATCTCCAATTCTTTTGTTAAGTTCAGCTAATAAATGTAACTGTTCAAAATTGCTAATTATGTGATCTTTCAATGTTATATGACAGATTTTTTCCATGGTGAATGGTAAAGCACGTAAAATGTGGGAGGCACATGGTGGCCCAATATCCATCTTAGCTCCGCAGAAATACAGCCTTATTGATTGGTCAATGTATGTTCGCATCTCTAAATTAGGGCTGTTTAGCGTTTTTTATTTGGCTGGGTATTAGTGTTTCAGTTTTGTTTACTAAGGCAGTTTAAGTACTGGTTTTCTGTTGGTAACTTTTAACTTTCCCGTATCTATTGTGATTTTCTTACTGATATATCTGACATATTTCATTTCTACAGCTTCGAAGGTGTTATTGTTGACTCCCTTGAAGCAAAAGAATGCATTTCAAGGTGGGTTTCTTTGACATTCTTCTTGTAGCCGGCTGTATTACATGGTTTTTTTAGTAAGTGCAAGGATTTCTGTTTCATTAACTACTTTGGTGACTTTTGCTTTCTTTGACGGAACACAGCCAGTATCCGCATTTACATTTAGTAAAAAAAAAATCCAATATTCTGTCATTTTAACATTTGGAATTTATTGTTAGATCCCAACTTCAGTTAATTGTAAGTGTGTAAAGTTGAGATCCCTTTCGGAAATAAAGGTTCAGTAGGTTTTATTTCTGTATTTGGGTTTAATTTGAAACTTGAAGCTGGAAAATTGAGTAGATATTGTATTTTTCATTTTTAAGTGGTATAAAATGTTGTAGTATATTTCTTTTCATAATCATGTAGAAAATGTACTTCTTATCATGAGCAAAACCTCATTAGTAGAAATATATTTAGGGATAGAACAATATGGTTACTAAGAGATGATTTGGATTAAGTAATTAGAGTGCTATTTTAGTCCTTGAAGCTAATTTTGGTTCTATGTAAATCTTTCTGGGTGACAATATAAATAGTTCTATACAGCTTTTAACTTGTTCCATTATATATATATATGTATATATATATATATACATGGCCCTTTCACTAAGTGATCCCTTTTTTTGGCATATATGAGGGATTACTCCAACTTTTCGATCACAAAATCACATCTCCACTGTTCAATATGTAGCTCTATATAAGTAGATCATTTTTCAGAAATTTTGGTAATCGTTAAGGCATTCAAAACTACGATTTATAATTATAAGCATGAACGGTTCATGTTTGGCAGATTTGGTTCGTTCATTGATTTAATCTTGTTCGGCTCCTTAACGATCACCAAATTGGCTGAAAATTTACAGAATTGATCTATATATAAGGACCAACAAACTGAACGGTGAAGATTCAAAAATATAATCGAAAAGTTGGTATAATCCCTCATTCCTCATATATGTCAAAAAAATGGATCCCTTAGTGGAAGGGCCCTGTATATATATATACAGGGCCGTTCTGGTGCGGACGTCCGCACTAGGCTTAAAGTGCGGACGTCCCTCCGTTCTCCTCCTTTCGGCGCGCCTCCATCCCAGCGGACTCCAGCAGCGTCCCCGACCACCTTCATTTCCCGGCGAGTCCGTTCTTTTCTAGTTTTCCGGCGAGATCACCAAAAACGTCAAATAAAGTCAATCTCGTCGAAAAACTGGATTTCGGCAGACTCACTGGAGAGGGAAAGTGGTCGGGGACGCTGCTGGAGTCCGCTGGGGTGGAGGCGCACCGTTGTCGGCACCGGACGGAGGCGAACGAAGGGACATCCACACTTTAAGCCAAGTGCGGATGTCTGCTTTGGAACCTTCCTATATATATACAGGCTGGATCAGAGGCGGACGTCCGCACCGGCTTTAAAGTGCGGATGTCCCTCTGTTCTCCACCGGACGACGGCGCCTCCACCAGAGGCATCACTTTCTCTTGCCGGCGAGATCGATTTGAAGGTCTGGGCAGCAACCTTCACCCAAAACTTCAGACAAGATCGATCTCGGCTGCAAACTAGTATTTGGCGAGTCCGCCAGCAAGAGAAAGTGATCGGGGATGCCTCTGGTGTCCCCTCGGGTGGAGGCGCGTCGTCGTCGATGCCGGACGGTGGAGAACGAACGGATGTCCGCACTTTAAGCCGAGTGCGGACGTCCGCTCTCGAACAGTGCTGTATGTATATATAGGATGTCAGCTCTCGAACGGGCCTGTATATATATACACATACAACACCGTTCAAGAGCGGACGTCCGCACTCGGCTTAAAGTGCGGACGTCCCTCCATACGGCGCCGGCGAGGGCGCGCCTCCACCCCAGCGGACTTCAGCAGCGTCCCCGACCACTTTCCCTCACCGGCGAGTCCGCTGAATTCCAGTTTTCCGGTCAGATCACCCAAAACTTCAAACAAAGTCCATCTGGCCAGAAAACTGGAATTCGGCGGACTCGCCGGGGATGGAAAGTGGTCAGGGATGCTGCTGGAGTCCGCTTGGGTGGAGGCGCGCCGGCGCCTTACGATGGCAAACAGAGGCAAACGTTCGCTCTCGAACGGCTCCGTGTGTGTGTGTATATATATATATCTTGTTTCTTCATGACAGCTTCCCACACAAATCAAGCATATCATACTTTCTATTCACAAAAGAAAAAAAAACGTAGTTGCATATATAAATTTGCTTAAGTTGGACATGTGATGACTAGTAAGTTTTAGATTCATGCAGCCTTATGCAGGAGCCTTTTTGTTCAGTACCACTTATATGGATAATTCAAGAAGATACACTTGCTAAGCGTCTTCCATTGTATGAGGAAACGAGCCGGAAGCATCTTGTTTCTCATTGGAAAAGTGTTTTTAGCAGAGCAAATGTTGTGGTGTTTCCAGATTTCACTTTGCCGGTAAATCCGCCGCCAGTTTTTTTTTTAAAGTTTTTATTTACAAAATCTATACTATGATTCTGCAACTTGATTGCCAATTTTGTAATGATTCTTATGATCGGTTTTTTCTTCTGCATCAGATGCTATACAGTGTTCTTGACACTGGAAACTATTTTGTCATTCCTGGATCTCCAGTTGATGTTTGGGCTGCAGCCCACTACAGTAAAACCCACTCCAAGAATCAATTGAGGAAGAACAACGGTTTCAGTGAAGATGATATGTTGGTTGTAGTAGTTGGAAGTTCTTTTTTCTTCGATGAGCTTTCATGGGACTATGCATTAGCTATGCATTCTATAGGACCATTATTGATGGAATATGCAAGGAAAGACGCAGAAGGGTTGTATAAATTTGTTTTTTTATGTGGTAATTCATCCAATGGATATGATGATGCTTTCCAGGTAATCATGCCTACCGAGACATGTCTGTCTTTATAGTTGTGACATTCTGAGCTTGTTGCATCAGATCTAAGATTTAAGTGTCTCCCATTTCCTAACAAGAGATCTTTCTTGCCAATGGTACTCAAAATTTTTTTTTTTTTTTGTTTAATTATTTATTATTATTATTTTGTAAAATGTAAAAACAGACTCACAGCCTGGTCATGTTACTCAAAGCGAAGTCCTTTTTTTTAATTCTGGTCAATCTTCTGATATGTCTTTAGCACTGGCATTAGTTCAGAGGATGAAGTATGTGGCACATCTTATATCTTGTTCTCTTGTGCAGGAAGTTGCTTCACGTCTAGGACTTCATCAAGGTTCTTTGAGGCATTACGGTTTGAATGGTGACGTCAATAGTGTGTTATCAATGGCGGATATTGTTCTTTATGGTTCTTCACAAGATGAACAAGGGTTTCCTCCATTGCTCATTCGCGCCATGACTTTTGGAATCCCAGTTATTGCACCTGATTATCCTGTCTTGAAGAAATATGTAAGTTCAAATTTTTTATGTCTAGATGGTTTATTACTATGTGGGTATCTGTTTCATTGTCCTTTACATTTATGAAATTATAGGTAGTTGATGGAGTTCACATGATACTTTTTCAAAGACATGATCCTGATGCTTTACTGAAGGCATTCTCACTTATGATTTCAAACGAGAAACTTTCTAAATTTGCTCGAACAGTTGCTTCCTCTGGAAGACTGATTGCCATGAACCTGCTGGCATCAGAATCCATTACTGGTTATGCAAGGCTTCTGGAGAGTGTACTAAAGTTTCCATCAGATGCTTTGCTGCCTGGTCCGTTATCCCAGCTTCAACAGGGCACATGGGAGTGGAATTTGTTTGGGAGTGAAATAGATTCTGGTACTGGCGATATGCTAAACATTAATGAGAATCAGGCATCTCTTGAAAACTCTTCTGTTGTTCATACTCTTGAAGAAGAGTTTTCTGGATTTTCTTACTCAACAAAAATCTCCGAGAATGGAACTGAGATTTTCGCACATGATATTCCAACTCAACTAGACTGGGACATCTTGAGGGAAATTGAACTTTCGGAAGAATATGAGAGGGTAGAAATGGAGGAGGTATAGTATTTCCTGACATTACACAACTTGTTCCTTGTGTCAGTCTAGTTTTATGCTTTTACGTGTGAATGTATGACTAGTAAATCTTTGCCTACTTGTAGCTAGCAGAAAGAATGGAGCGCGATCCTGGTCAATGGGATGACATATATCGTAATGCCCGAAAAGCTGAAAAGCTTAGGTTTGAAGCAAATGAGAGGGATGAAGGAGAACTTCAGAGGACAGGCCAGCCAGTGTGCATTTATGAGATATACATTGGATCTGGGACCTGGCCATTCTTGCACCATGGTTCGTTGTACCGTGGGCTAAGTCTTGTGAGTTCCTGTTACTTTTGTTCCAAATTTCATTCTTTTCAAATACTCTGCTTCTCTTTTGAACTCCAAATAATACTTTGTATCTGACTGTGTTTTCTTATTTTAATCTGTCATATGTTTCTGTAAGTCTACAAAAGCGCGAAGATCAAAATCAGATGATGTGGATGCCGTTGGCCGGCTTCCGGTATTGAATGAAACGTACTATCGTAATGTTCTCTGTGAGATTGGAGGAATGTTCGCTATCGCAAACAAGGTGGACAATGTTCATAAACGACCTTGGATTGGGTTTCAATCTTGGCGTGCTGCTGGTCGAAAGGTATTTCTAATTGTTGATGGGAATTTTAATCTCAAACTATTTGGCCAGTCTCGTGAGAGGCCACCCCACAATCCGCAAGTGTAATTTTATCGATATTGTATACATTGCATTGCATCTGTTACTTTGTGTTCCCATCGTATCAATGAAAGCATGCATGCAAGTATGCATTGTTCTGTAGTTTTCCATCTTACTCATCATGGTTTTCGTAAAGCAGGTATCTTTGTCGAAGAAAGCTGAAAAAGTTTTGGATGAAGTAATTCAAGACAACACGAAAGGAGATGTAATATACTTCTGGTCACGCTTGAACATGAATGGTGGGGTGACAGGAAGCAAAGATGCACTCACTTTTTGGTCTGCATGTGACATCTTGAACGAGGGGCATTGCAGGTATACTATATGAAACATGATTCAAAATGTATTTTTGTTTTCTTAGTTAACTGAGGGGAAGATGTTATACTTGTCACTATTGTCAAGGCTCGTTAACTAACATGATTGCACGCCCTCTTAACTTTCCTCTAACGCCAGTAGTGCAATATTCATGGATGAGTGGTTCCAGCTGCATTAATTTTATTTTGCAATTAAATATGGGGAGTGAATTGGCACATCCTTCAATCCACAACCCCTTCAAAACTAAATTAGCAAAAAAAAAAGGGTGCTTATTTCAGCACCCTAAATTTTTGAAAAGTTTAGTTCTGATGCTAGCTGATCTTGGACGAAAACTATTTCTGCCAATTGCTCAGTAGGTGTTACCAAAACAAAAAAGGGGTTACCCATTCATTATATATAGGTCTTTGTTTTCCTGCATTATCCAAAACAAACATATTAACTCATAGCCAGTTTTGGGGGGATCAAGTCGAAGTCATTGGAAACATATTTCAGCTGGATTAGGTACATTCTCCCTTTGTCATAAACTAGTTGTAGGCAATGGCAAAAGGTCGAGGTTCTGGGAAGATTCTTTGTTAGAGGATCAACCCTGGATCTTCTACTTTCCAAGGTTGTTCAGACTATTGAGATACACCAATTCTTTGGTAGAGATTGAGGAGTTCTCCTCACTGTGGCTAAGCTAGAAAGCGTCTGATTAGTTGAATCAAAACCAGATGAAAGGTGATGGAAACTTGAGCCTACTGGGAAATTCTCATGCAAATCTTTTCATAGCTTCTTAAAAGATTTAGATCCAATCTTTGTGCCTGCAAAGTTTTCTGAAACTCCAAGACCCCTACTAAGGTGAAGATTTTGGGATGGCTTGTGGCACATGGGAGGATGAACACATGTGGTGTTATTCAAAGGAGAAGACCAGGTTGTTGTTTTTCCCCTCATTGGTGCATTTTGTCTTTGTGCGTTGTGAAGTCGCTAACTTCTTATGGAAGAATTTATTTAGGGAGGCAAAGGTGGACTGAACAACTCCATCAGAAAGGAATGTCTTGTTTAAAGAATATCTATCAGCTTTTGGTAGAGGGAAGAAAGCCAGAGTTCTTTGGGGTTGTGGGGTGCTAGCTGTAGTTTGGGTGGTTTGGATGGAAAGAAATAAAAGATTATTTGAAACCTATAGTGGGGTGGAGAGGGAATACCTGTGGGAGAGAGTCAAGATCCGGGCATCTTTGTGGGCTTCTACTTCTAAGGAATTTAAGGATTATATTCTTACTTCCATTATTCTTATAAGTGGGAAGCAGCTGTAGTATAAACCCTCTAAATTTAGTTTTTAGCTTTAAAAGATGATCTGCTAAGCCTTTTTCTTTTTTTGTTCAGCAGACTCCTTATTCTTTGCTTTTTGTCTCGATAAATAGCTGTTCCTTTTCAATAAAGTAAATGCTAGTGCGAAACGTGCATACATAGAACCCCATCACTGATATGTAGGCTTTTAGAGTTTGATGTTTTTGCCGTTAAATTATTATACGAGATGGGTTACTCTTATTGTTCGATTTATTTATGAAAAGAGATGTTCTTGTAACTTACTTCCACCCAAAATGCTTGCAGAAAAGTTTTTGAAGATGCATTTCGTCAGATGTATGTCTTGCCATCTAGTGCTGAAGCTCTTCCTCCCATGCCAGAGGATGGTGGTCACTGGTCTGCCTTGCATAGCTGGGTGATGCCAACTCGCTCCTTCCTTGAGTTTGTGATGTTTTCTCGGTAATTTTGAGAGCATTATCTTTTTTTAGGAGTCACAGATTTTGACACAAAAAGGAACTTGCAAATAAAGAACTGAAATTGTGAATTTGAACTGCAGGATGTTTGTTGAATCTGTTGATGCATTGCACACCAACTCTACCAACAGAAGTATCTGCCTGTTGGGTTCGTCGGAACCTGAGGTATATTATGTAGGTCTTTTCGTATGTATCTTTTGGATGAAATTAGAAGTTTGAACATTCCTCATATATATATTTTAATTTATGAACAGCAAAGGCATTGTTATTGTCGGGTATTAGAACTTCTTGTCAATGTCTGGGCCTATCATAGTGCACGAAAGATGGTTTACATAGATCCACTCTCTGGTTCACTGGAAGAGCAGCACCCTGTTGAGCAACGCAAAGGATTCTTGTGGGCAAAATATTTCAATAGTACATTACTGAAGAGCATGGATGAAGATTTAGCAGAAGCAGCAGATGATGGTGACCATCCGAGGGAGATGTGGTTGTGGCCATTAACTGGGGAAGTGCATTGGCAAGGAATTTATGAAAGGGAGAGGGAAGAAAGATATAGGCTAAAGATGGACAAGAAAAGGAAAACGAAAGAGAAATTACTTGAAAGATTGAAGAATGGATACAGGCAGAAGACACTTGGGGGATAGAAGTCTAGCATGCGATTCTAATACTCTAATTCCATTTTCAACTCACTCCAGTTACCAGACATCTACTGATCTTGTCATTTCTCAACTTGGGGAGTGGGAAAAGATTCTTGAGCACTGAGGCTAAGCTCCATTCTTTCTGACAGCGACAGAATGGTTCGTGAATAGACGAATTTTTGTAGGTATTTTCACTGACTGAATAGATAGACTCATAGAAGCTGATGAAAGACAAAGTAGCTTTCAAGCAGTTGCGCTGACCCGCATACGAAGGATTTTACTTCTCATTTGAAGTTGCAAAGATGGTACATCGGTACCATGTTATTGAGGAGTGCAGAGGACCAAACATTCGACGGAATTCTTTTTTCACTAGTGGTTCATATGTATTCTTTTGACAATGTTCATAGAAAATTTTGATTAAAATAAAGCAGCTCCCAACTGTTCTTGTTTTCTAGGTTTGAATCATGGAACTGCAGAATCCAAGATTTTCTTTTCTTCCTTCATTTGGGACCTCAGGTCTATGAGGTCTCAGCGATAAAGGTATATTCATCAGAGAAATTACAAGCCAACTTTAGTCTTACATGCCTAGGATCTTTATCTTTTCAGTTTGACATTTAAATCACGGTCGTTTATCTATTGGAAAAGACATAGGAACCTTGTCTATAAATAAATTTTGGTAATGATCGAGTCCAGTGACATCCTTTTGTGTAATACAGACTGTGTTTCCTCTTGAATGTGTGTATATATATATATATATACTGGACTGATGTATGTTGGAACTATACATAGAGGTAAAATAACACAGTGGCCAGCCTGAAGTGGTCACAAGCATTTTCTTTACATTTTTTGCTCTTCTTCCAAGTATTTTTGGTTTACTTGGTGGGGGATTAGATCTGGTATTGCAGGAATCCGAAGAATGAAAAGGGGCCTCTGCAGTTTCTTAATCAGGGGTTTCAATGGTTCTATCATTATAGCCGGTTCTGAAGTTGTATTGCTTTGATGCTGCAGCAGAGCCTAAGATCTAGGTGCATTTTATGTTGAATAGCTTCGCCAAGGTTACTTTCTGGGTGAGTTTTCTTTGAATGTAGGGGTTCCAACCTTCTCTGTATTGCTTTCTTTCTTTCTTTCTTTCCACAGCTGCAGTTGCAAATGTTATGCCTGGACATGTTCTCTTCCCAGACCCTCTATAATCAAGTGATGAACCACGACCCTGGAATACCCCAATGTGTTGGATCTATCCCCATTGCGCATATGTCGATTAAACTGTGGTCTGGACTGGTATGACATAAAATAACCACTAACCATGGTGCTTCTTTTACAATTCAGGTACCTGGAGGATGTAACCTTGGAGTTTCACGTATTCCATCTTCTCTATGTCTGCCTCATAGATTGCCCTCTTCCGGGCAAGACTAGTTCCAAGGTAGGATACCGAAATATGATTAATGTGGCTGTCAACTTTTGTGGGGTGGAATAATAAGAAAATCGACTCTATGTTCTAAGCTTTTTTTGCATGTAAATCTCTTATATTATGAACGAACTGATCTACTCCTATTGCTAGTTTCTTCTTTGCAACATAATAAACGCTGTGCATTTGCTAGGATTGGTGGACAGAAATTTGTGTAAAACTTAAACTTACCTTAGGCAGCTAGAGCTCCAACAATAGTCTTAGTTTTGGACAAAAAGCTCTATAAATTGGCCGTAATGGAGGTGATGAATAGAAACAAGATTGAACACTCGAGTTGCTTTGAAGGGTCATTGAGACCTTGAACACTCGAACAACCAAGATTAATCCTTGGCATGAACAATCTTGGACTAATCAGCTTTGGTATAGCATCGATACTTTTTCCCTTGATACGAGCAGCAAGGCGAGACAAGAGTTGCAGTATTAGGGTGAGCATGCACGATGTCCTCATCCAAAGACGATTACATCATCTTGCTGTCCAGCACAATCAACAGGGGGCGAGTGCTTGAAATAGTACTAATACCACAATTGCAGGAACATTAGGGATTGTTGCAGCTGAAAGAGGAATACAGGGAGTTGTGGTGGAAGAGGGAATAAAGGGTGTTGTTACTGTTGCATCAGAACATAGAATAGGAGATGAAGCAACAAAAAAGGCCAATCAGCAGACCATTATTCTAACACTTAGGAGACCAGCCATTTTGTGCTTACTTAAAATTTCATGATGAGACACGAACCAGAGGGCAAATTTCCCAGCAGTGTGTTGACAAGGATCAGAAACAGCATAGGAAAGTTTGTTCTAAGTATGTTTCCATGACAATGTTCTGGAATCCCAAAGACCCACTCCAAGTCAAACCTTCCGGCATTGCAGAAGTTTCAGTGTGGAACTGTGGATTACAGAATTGACATTAACCTTCGACAGAAAACCATCAATCACCTTTCCTGAAGAATCACGAGGAACACAGCCAATTCTACCACTGAAGCATCATTAATATTCAACTTAATAGACTAATAGTACCAGACTTTGCTACATATGGACCCGAGAGTAAAAGAAAGCTAGCAAGAACACTCAACCTTCCCAGCTTTAGATGTTCCATCTTGAGAGAAATATTTAACAAAAATTCATCAAAATGATGAACTGCTGCTAAATAAACTTTACATGCACGTGAAAGGCAAGCAAAACCTCTGCTCCAAGGACATGATAATAAGGTATGTTCAGTAGATTAATTCAGAAAAAAACATTACACGGCTTACATAGAGTATAAACCATCTCTCTCTGACTCAAGTTAACCATTATTGGTAATGCATCCACACATGTCCTCTAAACTACTTTAGAAATTGTATCAAGCTTCTAAATCATGGACCAGGGATTAACCTGATAGGAACAATGAGAAGAGAACATCGAAGGGAGCATTTTATCCATGTCTATGATATTTAGATTCCTTGTTTGTCATGAGGGCTAGCTTGTCATCTTCTCAAGCATCAGATAGATGAATAGATTCAATAGTAGAAGCTTCAGAATTAGAAAAAAAGAAGAAGCCTACAACACAATGTGGAATAATGTAGTCCTACTAAGATGATCCTACTAAGATGATACTCCCTTAGTCGTCACCACCCAACTGACATAAAAAGGCATCAAGACACAAAGACATAACCATAAGAGCTCATACTTGGATATGTAAGAGACCAGAAACTCCTCCCTGCTCCCAACATATTCTATTTTCCTGTTGAGTTCTTGCCATGCTAGACGAACATTTTCAAAAACTCGATTAGCCAAGTATGGTCCTTTTGAAAAAAAAAAAAAAAAAAAAAAAAAAAAAAAAACCTCATTAAGGGTGTGGCATAACTTGCACATTAAGGTCCACATCATTTGATAGACACTGTCACTAATAATATTGTAGCATTAAATCTACTTCACAGGGAACATAAAATGTATTCTACACTGCAAATTGAAACTCCATTACTATCTACAGAAACCTAAACACAAAATCAAACTCCATTACCAATATTAATACTAGATTATTAGTATAGATCAATACATCTACTTTCCACTCTTAGGAAAGAGAAGCTAGGAACCACCCATATAAGAAAATCTAAACAGATAACAGCTAAAATCCTCAAATCTACAGAAACCAATGTCCAAAGAGTGAAGCTGAATTTGATTCTTTCTAAAACCACCTTCACTACTGCCCATTTACAGTCTTCAAAAGTCTTTTATTTTGTTCCAACCAAATACCCCACCACTAACAGCTAGTAACAATCAACCCCATAGAGGTTTAGCTTTCTTTCCCTACCCAGCGTTGTATTCTATGCAAGCACTTTATAAATAAATAACAAATAAAAAAGGAACCCAGCTCGCATTAGGCCTTCTTAAAATACCCCCACCACAATATATACTGGATGATGTGATGGCATTTACCCCCATCGTTTTCACACATAAGCACCAGTGAGGAGAAACATCCAACTAGTTTACTGGGTACCTCCACGGCTCCACTCATGTGCCACAATCTGAAGAGTGCAGATTTGTTTTGATGAAAAACACAATTTTCTTAACACCAATATATACAGCAGTTCAGGAGAAACATCCAACTCATATATAGTTGCTAACAACAAAGCTCAATTAGACATCACATCAGCACAACCTAAATGAGAAGAATCACAAAACCAAAACAGGTTGTTCACAAATGTAAGCTTCTGAAGCTTGAAGCTAAAACTGCCACAGAATCCCTACAACCCCCGTAATGAAATCCAAAATAAAAGAGGTTGCAGGTACTTTGATGCTGTAAGAATAATGAATGGGAACCACTCTAACCAGAGTCTGAAACTCGTGAAGGTAAAATCGATGACCGATGTGAAGCCTTTGGAAGCAATCACAAGGGGTTTTCCTTCTCTCTCTCTCTCTCCCACTCTGCTGTTGCAGCTGAACTAAATCACGTTTTCAAGATTATTGATTTTGAGCTTTCCAGTCAACTCTCTTTAATGCACTTTCTATCAATACTATCACTAAGGTTTTGTTTGATGATGGGGTAGATACCAAAAACCTTGTAGTCAGAGCATACCTAGACTATCGAAATCATTTCTATGATCAACTAAAACAATATGAAAGTAAGCCTAGATAGCTAAACGCTATAACTCAATGACAAATCAGTAGCTACAGAAGCGACACATTCCCTAATCTATAAATATGCTCATAGCTACCTTAAGACAATATGCAAATAATTCCACCTTTCAGTGGTGGAGGTTCTGATATATCTTGCAAATGTGAAGCCCGTTTCATATATGAATATGTTCCTCGAATGATGTCAACATGTTATAGTCGAATCATGTGCTAAAGCAAAGAAAGAAAAAATGAAAAACAAATGTGCTAAATATTGTATGGGAGAAAGTGCAGCAACTGTTCAGTGAATATGTGAGTGTTACAAAATCTGAAAAAAAAAGAAGCATTATTAGATAGATTGAAACAGGATTTATACATATTCCCTACACAATCCTGGTCAACTTACCCTATATGATCCACAACAACGTAAGAATATCAAATAGAGAACAAAATATGCACAATCAATTGCTACAAGACATTCTACTGAGTAAATTTGCACATCATTACTTCAAAATCTCAGATGATGCCAATTTACACAATTCTCCAACTTGAGTAGTGGAGGTTCATCTGATATTCACACATTTGAAGTCAGCGTTTCATTTTGCAACGCTGCTTTAGGAGTCTAGCTAAAAACTAGAGAATCCGTTAAACCCAGACCACCTGGGAACAAACCATGGGCCTGACAGTTTTATCTTTGCTCAAGGAGCCTCAAGCCTGACCATAGTTGGTAGTTCTCAATTTGCATCTATTCCTACATCTGTGTTCCAACATTCCCTCTACCAATGTTGAGCTGCAAAGTATTTCAGCGAAACTGAAGCTAAAGTATAGAATTCTAAGACGTTATATCTGAACTTCACGCGAAAGATGTTCTTACTACCTAAACCTCTTACTAAAGAATTAAGTTTGAATATAAATTAACACAACAAGAAAGTAATTACTGACACATTCACTACTCTCTCAGTTACAGACATGAAATGACTATCATATTGAGTTTGTCTAATGCTCATGTAGAATTATTTTCTTCACTTCCTAATGTCCATTTGTGATTTATGATCCACCAACAATGTAAACTTCAGCCTGCAGAGCACTAAATACTGCAACTCAATAACCAAACAATCGATTCTGTATCTAGCACGCTCATAATTTACCTGGAACTCATGAAATTTAGATATTATTACTTGATTGATGGGAGTTCATTTTCATATTCCACATATTTAAACTTAGTATTGAATTTGCATATATCACTATTTTCTGCAAAGATGTTAAAGATAACATTAATATAAATGAATTTGCTCACTAGGATGATTATCTACCTCTAGATCTCCTAGATATTATCTCAAGAAAATTAGAATTGAACTACACATATTTCTTATGATTTGCCAGCTGAGAGAACCTCTGAGTACAAATAAAAGAGGCTTAAACATAAAATAATAATAAAAATAAAATTAAAAAACCAGCAGACATGACCTGGCTTTAAAAATATCTTTGAAGAGTACTATCCTTATAAATTCGTACATGTAAAGTTCTCACTGATATTTGGCCTAATACTACCATTCAGTATTGACAGTACAATGGCTTTACAACCGAACCCATGACTGGGACTGCATAGATAAGAGAACACAAGAGAGAGTCTAAGCAACAAACCAAAATAAAAGAGAATAATAAATGGGTAACATCATAAATCTAAGGACAAACCAAGGTGATTGTCAGAGTTAATGAGGCAGACTTTGAGACTCACTTACGTAATACAATCAGACAATCAGAACTACAGGTTCTCAACTCTGATAAGTTGCTAACCATTCTTACGTTTGTACATTTTAACCTTGCAAACCTTTTTCTTTGACAAGAAATTATTGTTTTTTCTCAAGCTGAGACTAGGGAATTAAACATTATCATTCCTTATGAAATCAAAGAAAATTTGCACCGCTGAAGAAAATATACTCCGACACAATAAGCATTATATAACAAGCACATGATAACTAATCTATTTAATGGATAAATTTAGGGTCTGTTTTACTACTTGCACATCCTTTCACCCAAATCGGTTCGTATCTAGCATATGTTTTAACAAATAATAGTTAACAACCCACTATGTTGCCGAATAACTGATAAAAGAGTTCAAGAACTTACCTAAATGCCTTCTTCCAAACACAAGTTCCCAGTGGCCGGAAATATATATACTTTCAGGTTGGCCTAAAGTTCAGCTCCACCTGCAGTAGGTATAATCCATTCACCAGTAATAATTGAAAATCAGTAAGGTTACAATTTGGATAAAGCTATCCAACTTATGGCGTATGAACCTTACAAAGTACTATTCCTTGATATATAAAACACTCTAAGAACTCAGATATTTAGAACTACAGATGCAGGGAAGGAGAGTCGGAGAACAAACAGCAATATATATTTCATTCAATTTCTGGAATGAAAAAAACTGTTAATCCACATTAGTTTCTTCTTGTTACAATTTCTCAACAAGCTGCCTACCATCTGAGCCAAAATAAAATGGGTACTCAACATCGGCAAGTATGCCAATTCCTCAATTAGAGATAAAAACATTTAGTTCTTTTTTATCTTCATCTCTTATGTTTTGATCCTTATTTTGGCAGGAGAAGTATATAAATATGCTCAACGGATGAGTTTAGTTCAGAATCTCAAAAAATAATGGATTACTTCCACAAAAGAATAAGTTTGGGAGATATTCCAAGCAGCCCAAAACTTATGAGAAATGATCTGGTTACTGAAGCCAAAAAAGTCATGTACAACAGATAACGAACAAAAGAAAGTAAATAGATCTGAAATTTAAAAAGTGAGGTAAACTGTTACTTACAAATCAATAAATCTACATATCGGGGTGTAAATTCAGATGGATGAACAGAGAGTCCGGTAAGTAATTCCACAATGATTTGTCAAGGGCATATCTTTCCTTCCTCTCTCTCTCTCTCTCTCTCTCTCTCTCTCTTTCTCTCTCTCTCTCTCTCTATCAAGTATCAATGCTTGACATTTCTGAGTTCTTCAAAAGATTTAGGTAGAAGATTATCTACTTTCCAAATTCTCCTTTGCATGCGGAGGTGGACGAGGCCCTAAGAGGTTTAGATCAAAACTATCTCCAAAATCTTCTGAGGATTGAACCAAAATATCATAAGCCTTTGAAGAGAGGTGAATGCCCTGATTTTGAGCCCTCAAATATAACTCGTATGCAAGCCTTGGTTTACCTTCCTTAGCAAGAGCCTCAATCATCATTTCATAAGTAACATTGTTAGGAGGAATATTGTTAGCTTTCATCCGATCAAACCAGTCATATGCATCAGCACTGCTTGAATCATTTCGTGCACAGCCACTAATGATTGCATTGTATGTGACTACTGTTGGTTCAATCCCTGATGAAACCATCTCTTGAAGGATGGTCTCTACCAAATTAAATTTTCCGTGTCCACTGAAAACTGAGGCCATGATTGTGTAGGCATACAGGTTGGGTTTTACACCAACCTTGATCATATGTTCCCACACCTGTCGAGCCTCATCATAGAGTTTCCCCTTTTCAAGGGCACTGAGCAAGGCACCATAAGAAAGGATTGTGGGTTTTTGACCTTGTTCCACCATTCTTCTAAAAATCTTGACAGCAGCAGAAGTTTCGGCAGCTTTGGAACAGGCAACAAGAACTGCATTCCATTCCTTACTTCTTGGTTTAAGACCTTTCTCTTCCATTTTATTGAGCAACCTAACACCCCATCTCCAAATTCCCTTTTTTCTAGCAGCAGTCAGAAGAACATTAAAGTGAGATACTACCAATTCATATGACATATTATTTGGCTTTGGCCCCTTGTCCAACATATCCTCATAAATTTCCAAAGCTGCCCACCATTTCTTAGCCTTCCCCATCACCCAAATCACGTGATTACAGACGGATAAACTTATGTCAGAATGCCTTTCTCTTATCCTACAATACAATTCTTTTGCCACATTATAATGGTCTTCACGGGTACAAGCCCACAAAAGGCGCTCATGTTCTGCCCGACCAAGTGGAATCCCAGCATTATCCATATTTACTAGAAGTTTTAGCACATTGAAGCTTAAATCATCATCCATCACAAGCCACCGCCGCATTACTTGGTAGCAAACACGTTTTGTGAAGCTCTCAAGCTTTAGAAACTCACTTTCCCAGTCTTCTTCTGAAACATTACATATATCACCATTACGATACTTTTCTCTGAACTCAACAAAGAACTCTAAGGCTCCAATTCCATCTTGCATTCTTTGATAAGCCTGTAATGCCGTAGAATAGGTGACTGGAGATGCAATCATGCCCTTCTTCTGAATCTCCTCAAGGACATCAAGGGCTTTAGTACTCAGTCCTTGTTCTACATAAATTGCCATTATAGTATTGTAAGTTACAATATTCGGTTCCACCCCTTCCTGCGTCATATCAGCCAGAACTTTATCCATCTCTCCAAACTGTTTACATTGCTTCACTGCACCTAAAAGACTATTAAAAATAAACAAGTTTGGCGCAACCATACCATTAGTTTCTTCACTCCTCCTCTTAAGCCATTCAACAACAGCAAACGCGGAATCCATCAGCTTGTCCCTTCCAAAACCCCTGATCATGGAGGAGAACACTTGAAGGGGCAAATCACCCATCTCCTTCAGAACCTCTTCCACATCATCTGCTGTTTTAGCAAACTGTAACCGCGACGCCAGCGCACGCACATCAACAACCTCACTCTTCTCCTC
Organism: Fragaria x ananassa; assembly: GCA_034370585.1. NCBI lineage: Eukaryota > Viridiplantae > Streptophyta > Magnoliopsida > Rosales > Rosaceae > Fragaria > Fragaria x ananassa. The sequence continues at coordinate 6,974,268 of CP139750.1, read as the reverse complement.
GCAATTCCCTCCTCCTCCTCCACTTCTCCCATCTACCTCGTCACTCCTCTCCATACCAACTTCCCTGCTCCCACATTCCCCCAACAACCCATTTCCTGATGTCGAATTCTCTACACTAACCTCATCCCCAATATCTTGCTCCTCCAAAGCCCACGCCGACACAAATGTGTTTTCTTTATTGAGCTCACAACTGGTAGCAAGACTCCCAAATCCAAAACCAAATTTCAGAACTGCTCTAGTTGTACCATGGCAAACAGGAAAAGCAAGACCCCACATCTTTTTCCTTCTTCTTCTGCAAGTACTAAGCTTACAACAACCCAACTGGGGCACTATCCAGGTTTCAGCTCTAGAGGGCAAAGCGATTAAAGCTTGCATCTTTTTGTTGATAAAGTTTACGGCCTTGTGGGTTTAGCTAATTGGCAGTAAAGTTTTCATCTTTTTAACTAAAACAGAAACAAGAGGAATGATGGAGAAGATGGGTAGTGCATTTGGTACCTGGAACTCTGAAGTTTGCAAAGCCAGATGAGTTGTAGTCTCTTGTTTTGTTAGTGCTGCTTGTGGGTTTCTCCCAGCCATTCAAATGTAAGCACCAACTGTTTTAGGAGAAGCTGACAAGGTTTTCGGTCGGGTCGAGTTCGGGTCGGTCCTTAGACTGCTCCGAGCCGCGGATCAGAGATGCACACGTGTGGGCTCCAATTTGAAATTTCATAGTTTTTTTTTCCGACTTGTTCTTAAAGAATTTTTGGCTTCAAATCTTATGTCTCCATTTCATTATCTTCTTCCTTATCTTCCTATTGTTTATTGGTCCAGTTTAAGGGACATTATATTATACACAAATTTTTACACTATTTTAGAGCCATTAGATTTAAAAACGTTTGATGATCAGGATTTATTATTCGAATGATGTCAACATTTCGTGACGTGAAAATTGACATGGCATCACATATTTCTAATAGATAATTATAATTGTATTAAACTTTATACAGAAAAAAAAATATTACAAGAACATTAAAGCCTACGATCAAAAGAAAGATTAAACATAAAAAATAAAAATAAAAAATAAAAATAAAAAGAAGAAGAAGAGCAAAACAGAGCAAGGATAGAGGCCGCCAAAATTTTGCTACACATTTGACATCCTGAAGTTTGATATCTCGTTTGATAAAAGTCGAGGGTTGGTGTTTGAAACCAATCAATAATGGATGGACGTTGCCAGTCAAAGGTATATGGCATCAAGAGTTCTTCTATGAAATCCTGGTTACTGAAACTCAAAAATGAGGATTGAAGAGATGCATCTTAATTGTTAAATGCAAGATGATATTCAGAAAGATTATGTTAGCAATTCTTATTAATTGAGATTTGAAATCATGAAGAACCAACGCCAACAAATTAAGTCACGACTTCAGATTTCCTTCAGGATATAAGGACCTTATGGTTTGTGTTTGTTCATCTGTTCTTCATTCTTCTTTTTCCTTTTTTCTTGTTTTTGATCATTTAGTATGTCATTTTTATATGAAATATAATTTTTCTTTTTTGCTTAATTCAATTATTAGGTTTAATTATTTGTAATGTCATGTTAATTTCCACGTCACTTAATGAAATGTTGATGTCATTCAAACAATAAATCCTGATCATCAAATGTTTTTAAATCTAATTGCTCAAAAATGGTGTAAAAATTTGTGTATAATATAGTGTCCCTTGAACCGGATCCTTGTTTATTTGATATGTGCTACTTGTTGCCTACTCAGCTTAATAATCATACACTACAATTGTTCATAATAAACTACCGAGTACATTTTTAAAACTGAAAATTAGAATCTCATTTTCTTATTTTTATTTTGAAAATTGTTTTAAAAAACCTTACTAGAAAGATCCTAGAAAACAATGTTTATGCATTTTTGTTAGAACAAATCATATCCTCCAATTCCCGTAACCAAGTGGATTATAGGCCATTAGGTGAAATTTTGATTTGTTGAAGGATGGTTTTAATTATGTGATACTAATAATTCATCAATATGGTAAAAAATATAGAGGAAAATGCACTGCCGGTACCCATACTTTGGTGGCACGGTCAAAGTGGTACTCATACTTTAAAAACTATCAATGTGGTACCAAAACTTCTATTTTGGTACCAAGGAAAGGCCTGAGGCCAATTTCTGTAACTGTGTCGTTAGTTTGCTGACGTGGCCGGCATGGGCCCCACTTAAAAATGATGCAATGACAAAAATAACCTTCTAACTCTTGCCAGAACAGTTTTCCCTCCAAAAGCTCTAAATTTGAATTTTCTTGGGTATCACATTGATCAGTTCAGCAGAGTTTAGGTACTGCTGTTGTGTTTATCTGCTGACAAGAAATATTATGCAATAGCTAGAAATATAACATAGAAATTCAAACATAGAACCAAAAAGAGCTGCCAATATCACTGAATTAAAACCAACATCCTTAATGAAAAACATACTATGCATCATAATTGAAGCTTAATTGGTTTCCAAAAACTCAAGAAACCACATTGTTTTGCAAAAAATTGATTCCAAACCATGATGAAATACACATTATGACATAATCTAATTTAAAAGCAAGCACATTCACTTTGTAACACCCCTTGCTGCATGATTTTGGCTGCTTTGAGTAGGAGGCTGTGTTGAAGCTGATCCACTAACATTTCCAGCAAAACTACCCTGCATTGCCAACTTCATTTTCTTCCATCCCTTTTTAGACTTTATGACCTGATCCTTAATAGGTCTTGATTCCTTGAGTGGGGCTGGTGCCCGTTGGACCTATGGAACACAAACAAGATATTTCCAACACAATTCAACAACTATTTTTGGCTTTACAATTCAACAAGACATTTCCAACACAATTCAACAACAACATTATTTTCAACAGTTAACAAAGCATTTTAGCAATAGTTGGCTTCACAACAAGAAGAACAATCAACAATCACCAATCACCACCAGATACATACATTTTCTTTCACTCTTTTCTTAGTGCTTGCTCCACCAACATATGTTCCTTCTCCCTGTTTGAACAAAATGAAAAAAGAAAAAACAAGTTAAGAATTATACATACAGATTCATAAACAAATAAATTTCATATTAAATTTATAAACAAGTTGAAACTTTACTAGACACTTACTGCTTCAGCTGTTTTCTTGGCTTTTGTTATAGGACATCCAGCCTTGTTGTGTCCTTGTTGGCCACAAAGTTTGCAAGTCATGGTAATACCAGTTTTAGGCATCTTCCCCTCAGTTGGAGTTGGTGGTGCTGGGTTACCATTTTCTCCTAGTGATGGGATCCTGTTTTTCTTAGGCCTTCCAGGCAGCTTGTTAAATAAAGGAGGTGCAATTGGGTAGTTAACTGGTTCCCAATCATCCTCCCCGGTAATGGGATTTACAACTGGGGTATAAGCTTGCATATAGGTGGTACACATGAGGTAATCATGACAATACAAGGCAGCCTCTTGTTTCTTGAATCTTATGTAGCAAATGGCATGTACACAAGGTATGCCACTGAGCTGCCACCTCTTGCAAGTGCATGTATGGAGACCCAAATCCACTGCATGATGGCTTCCATTCTCACCAAAACCAGTGATACAAACTCACCACCTCTGTGTGCTCTATACTGTGTCGCTCTTTGTCCAACCTTATCCAACATCTTCTTAATCCTTGGACCAACCACATCATTCCACTTCTCACAAGCTACCCTTCTATTTTCATTCCTAACCATCACATCCATCCTAATCCTCTCTAACATAGTCAAAATAGGCTTATCCCTAGCAAGTAAAATGGAGGAGTTAAAAGACTCACACAAATTGTTGAGAAGTATGTCACACTTGGTTTCCTCCTTACAGAATGCTCTGCTCCAATGGCTTGGATTCTTGTCATCAAACCAGTCAACTGCTTTATCTTTTATCATCTTCATTTCATCCATGTGCTTGTTGAACCAAGTGACAGTTGTGCTCCTAGATGCATTCCACATCAACTATTTTAGGACCTTTCTCTGGTGCTTTTGCTTGAAATTGTTGTGGAGATGCCTCACACAGTGTCTATGCTCTGAATTAGGAAATAAAACTGTGCAATAACAAATGGCATGTTGGTTAGACAAAATAGATAACAAAAAAATTGTGAGAACAAAATAGTTAACAAAAAAAGTTTGAGAACAAAAAAGTTACCTTTGAGTGCATTATCCAATCTCTTTTGTTTGTCAGTCATAAACATATAGCTGCTATCTCTCTCAATCTTTACATCTTGCTGCAAATATTCAAGGAACCATGTCTAGGTTCCCTCGCTCTCTCTTTCAACCATAGCATATGCAATCGGAAAGATCCCATTGTTTGCATCTATGCCAATTGCTGTCAAAAGCTGTCCAGGATGGTGCCCTTTGATGTGACATCCATCTAGCCTTATAAGAGGCATGCATCCCTTCATCCACCCCTCTTTGCAAGCTTGGAAGCATATGTACATCCTTTTGAATCTTCTCACTGGTCCATCCATCTCTGTCATAATCTCCACAGTGAATCCAGGATTGCTTCTCAAAAGCTCTTTTCTGTATGCAGCCAACTTGTTGTATTGCTCTATGTAATGACCTTCAATAATCTTCTTTGCTGCCCTCTTACCCCTTGTGATGGTCTGCATACAATTCAGGCATCAAATTCCAATTGCAAATCAATCTTCATAGCCAAGCACTCTATATAAAGAGGCCAAAGCCTCTAAAAGAAAGGGGGGAGGACGGACAGAAAGGCGTAGCGAAGCAAAAGCGGAAGAAGAAGAAAAAGGCAGAAGCAGGCGGACTCGACACAGACAAGAACAAAAGAAGCGAATAAGGAGAAGAGAACAAGCGAAGCAAAAAGCAGAAGGAGAGAGGAAAAGAAGCGGCGAGCCAGCAAGAAGGTGGAGCCCTCACTCTAACTCTCTTTATTTCTTTTACAACATCTCTATTTTTCCGTCTCATTCCTTGCTCCGCCGGAAGCCCCGCAAGCACGCGAGCAATCTCCCCCAAGACCAGACGACCTCGTGAGGTCGTCACCAAAAGAAGACTATGGCCGCTCGGCCCCTCCTCTTGTTATAACAAATATATGGCCTTGCACCTCGCATAACAAGCCACACAAGAGGAGGAAAATAAGCATTCCAAGCAGCATGAATTTGAAGAACAGGAGCGAGGAGTGATATGGTTCATACGATCTCATCAATCTCATCAAGGCTACAAGTTCCTTTGGCCAAGACAACAAGTTCCTGTTAAACATCATCATGCGAGCTGGATATCAGTTCGCATGTGAAGACAACCTCGCGAGATGGCAGAAACCCTAAGGGGTGGCGAGGTGACATTCGCGACAAAGCAGAAACCCTAAGGGGTGATGAGGTCACATTCGCGTCAAAGCAAAAACCCTAAGGGGTGGCGAGATGACTTCCCATCAAAGCAGAAACCCTAAGGGGTGGCGAGGTGACGTTCTCATCAAAGCAGAAGCCTTAAGGGGTGGCGAGGTGACTTCCCATCAAAGCAGAAACCCTAAGGGGTGGCGAGGTGACGTTCGCGTCAAAGCAGAAGCCCTAAGGGGTGGCGAGGTGACTTCCTATCAAAGCAGAAACCCTAAGGGGTGGCAAGGTAACATTCACGTCAAAGCAGAAGCCCTATGGGGTGGCGAGGTGACTTCCCATCAAAGCAGAAACCCTAAGGAGTGGTGAGGTGACGTTCGCGTCAAAGCAGAAGCCCTAAGGGGTGGTGAGGTGGCATTCGCGACAAAGCAGAAGCCATAAGGGATGGCGAGGTGACTTCCCATCAAAGCAGAAACCCTATGGGGTGGCGAAGTAACATTCACGTCAAAACAGAAGCCCTAAGGAGTGGCGAGGTGACTTCCCATCAAAGCAGAAACCCTAAGGGGTGGCAAGGTGACATTCGCGTCAAAACAGAAGCCCTAAGGGGCGACGAGGTGGCATCCCATCAAAGCAAAAACCCTAAGGGGTGGCGAGGTGACGTTCGCGTCAAAGCAGAAGCCCTAAGGGGTGACGAGGTGACTTCCCCTCAAAGCAGAAACCCTAAGGGTGGCGAGGTAACATTCGCCTCAAAGCAGAAGCCCTAAGGAGCGACGAGGTGGCATCTCATCAAAGCAGAAACCCTAAGGGGTGGCGAGGTAACATTCACATCAAAGTAGAAACCCTAAGGGGTGGCGAGGTGACATTCGCGTCAAAGCAGAAGCCCTAAGGGGCGGCGAGGTGGCATCCCATCAAAGCAGAAACCCTAAGGGGTGGCGAAGTGACGTCACACGCAAGTCGCGAAGTCCACTTATAAGCAAGCACGCTGAGTCCACTCACAAGCAAGCATGCGGAGTCCGCTCACAAGCATACACGTGAAGTCCGCATGCAGGCGGAGTCCGCTTACACGCGGAGACTGGATTTGCCGACCACCTACGCCACTATGGATTTACAGATCGCCTACGTCACTATTAAGAACTGTGGCTAAGGCAATTCAAGCCTCTTCGAACTACATTGGTTTGATCCCTTCACAGGGTATGTAGGCAGTCTGGATTTAAATCTAGATGCAACCACCAATCCAAATAAATTCCCGGATCGCCTGAAGCCAGAATCACGCTCCTAAGCTCAAAACGTCTTCAGACACAAATCCAAACACATTTCCAAACACTACTCTCACTCCAAAATCAAAGCCCTCCAACGAGTCATTTACTTGTTGGAACCATTGAACTACGAGTGACTTGATCCCCTCCAGAGTACGTAGGCAACCCACTCCCAAATGTGGGTGCAGTCACAAAAACAAACAAACCTACAATGGTCTCTTGAAAAACGGAATCAAAGGGTGTTCCCTTATAACAAGGGATTGTAATTAAAAGACACATTTTGTCTTGAATTGGTCGAACCAGACATAATTAAAATTCTATCTTAACTAATGAGATAGAGTGAAATTGTGTTGGGTATATACGTTGTTTACAATTTTTGTCCAACACCAACCCATTTGAATTACAAACCTCATCTGAACAATAACCTTCATATCCTATTTCTTCAAATTCTAGAACAGCATCTGGGTCCCCATTGACATTTTCATCAAACTCTGCATCATCAAAGACATCATGCTCTAATTCCCCAGTCACTTAGCTCTGAATCATCAGTGTCTTCTTCCTCTCCAGGCTGAAAGTATTTTTTTCCCTTATTCCTTGTGTTGTACCTTGCAGCTTCAGTTCCTCCCATATCCACTCTTCTTAGATTTTTTTTCCAACAACATGTTGTTTCCTCCTTTTTTTTTTTCTCCTTCAACCTCTCCTCCAACTCATCAGCTAACTGTTGCCTCACTTTAAATGCCTCAGATGCCCTCTTTTCGGCAGCTTCTCTCTCTCTCTCTCTCTCTCTCTCTCTCTCTCTCTCTTTTCAGCCTCTTCTCTAACTGCTTTTTCTCTCTCTTCTTGTTTCTTCTTCTCTTCTGCTTCTCTTGCACTTGTCTCAATTTCTTCTCTGCTAAGTCCATTTTCAACTTGACTTTCTCTCAACATAGTCTTTACTCTAGCTAATTCATCCAACTCTTCTCTTTCTCTCATGTTAGCTTCATCTCTCTTTCCATCTTATCTCTTCAAGTTCCCTTGTCAGGTCATCTTTAAAACCAGGAGGCCAAGGTCTTCTGACACAATGTTTCACCCTTCTTCCTCTTTTCTCAGCTACTTTCTCACTGGATTGCTTAAATGTTGTTTCTTCACCCATGTGCAAATCACTTACTATATCAGACAAACCTGCAAAGGTTTCTTGACTTGGTCCAGGCCTATTTACTTCCTCACCATCTCTATTTACATACTTAACATGCCCATTTAATTCCTCACCAGCCCCATATACCTCCTCACCATCCCCATGTACATCCTCTCCATCCCCATCTAAGTCCACAACATCATCCAAGTCAATTGCTGGCCCTAAAATTTCCTGCAGTGGCACAACATCTTTAACCACATGAAAAGTTTCAAATCTTGGAGGCATTCCCTCCGTACTGCTATATAATTGACTTGACATTAAATTAGCTTCAAAAGCAACTCTCTCCTTATCTCTAGCAGTTTGGCTATTCAAAGGATTCTCCCAATCCTGGTCATCAGGCTTATCAAAATTAGCTAAAGCTTCATGATACTTCCTTCTCCCTCCACCTGTGATGTACACAGAAATCTGCCTCTTCTTCTTTGGTATCGCATTCACCATCTCTATAGCATCACCATCACTTTTTATCTGAAAAAAAACCCCATATTTGCAGGGGTTTTTGGAACTTTGAAGTGATAGGATATTGGCTGCTCCATGTACCCTAATGTATATGCGATATTGTTCATCTGCACCCATGAAATTTTCTCCGGATCCAACCCATCCAAATAAATCTTCCCCCCTGTTTTGTTGAACCTAGGTACCTTGTACTTCTTCCTGTCATCCAATTGCTTGTCGAAATAACCTCCATCAAAAATCAACATGGTATACAAGTGTACTGGAACTAAAATTCAAACAATGCAGAGTATTATAACCATTTAAAAACAGTCCAAGAACAGTTGAAGAACAAAACCATTTAAAAACCCATAACACATTGATCGATTACCTTCAATCCATTCTTTATTAACCACTAACCTGAAAATCCCTAAACTAATTGAAACAGAAAACCCCAATTCAAACTCTTCAACAACAGTCCAAGAACAAAACCTTTTAAAAACCCAGAACACATTGATCGATTATCTTCAATCCATTCTTTATTAACCACTAACATGAAAATCCCTAAACTAATTGAAAAAGAAAACCCTAATTCGAAGTCTTCAACAACAGTCCAACAACAAAACCCTTTAAAAACCCAGAACACATTGATCGATTACCTTCAATCCATTCTTTATTAACCACTAACCTGAAAATCCCTAAACTAAATAAATCCCTAATTCAAAGTTAACCCCAAATTCGATCAACCTTTTGATTATGACAAGAGGAACAATACACAGACGAAGAGTAAGACAAGAGTCGAAAGAATACAAAAGAGAGATTCGAAAAGAGAGAAGAAACATACTGTCTTGTATTGGGGGACCAGATTCCCTGAAAATCCCAAACATCTTTCTGCTCTCCATGACTCTCTGCAGTCGCATCTCTTTAAAAGTAGCGAATCTCTGCTTCCTTTCCTTTGATCGAATATTTCTGAGAAAAAAGTGATGAACATGCAGGTGCAATTTAGATTAGGTTTCAGAGAAGAGAAGAGAAAAGGGAGTTCAAGAGGAGATGAGGGAGGGAAGCGACACCATAACGAAAATTGGCCTAAGGCCTTTCCTTGGTAACGAAATAGAAGTTTGGGTATCACATTGATAGTTTCTAAAGTATGGGTACCACTTTGATTGTGTCACAAAAGTTGGGATACCGGTGCTGTCAAAACCTCAAAAACATATGCATGTGCTTGCAACAGGTCATTATTTATCACACTTATTATATATATATATATATATATATACAGGCCCGATCAGAGACGCACGTCTGCACCGGCCTTAAAGTACGGACGTCCCTCCGTTCTCCACCCTCCGACGCCAACGACGGCGCGCCTCCACCCCAGAAGACTCCAGCAGCGTCCCCGACTACTTTCCCTCCCTGGCGAGTGCATTGTTTTCCTACGAGATCACCCAAAACTTCAAACAAGATCGATCTCGCCGGAAAGCTTGAAAAGAACGGACTCGCCTGTGAGGGAAAGTGGTCGGGGACGCTGTTGGAGTCTTCTGGGGTGGAGGCGTACCGTCGTCGACGTCGGAAGGTGAAGAACGAAGGGACGTCCGCCTCCGAATGGCTCCATATATAAAAGTTGGTGTAATCCTCTATCCCACATATAAACAAAAAAAATGGATCTCTTAATGAAGGGGCCCTATATATTTATATATATATATATAAATATATGCGCATATGAAACACCAGAAACAAAAACATAGTCCCAAAAAATCCTAGCTGTCTATCTCCTCCCAAAAATCCTAAGCGGCGTCAGCACCTCCAAGCTACGAGTTTGGTCTCGTCCGGTGGTGCTTGGACACCAGCGATGACTTTTTGCCTTCGTCGTTGTCCTATGGTCTGCTGCCGGAAGAGATTCGTTCTTATCCTTCGATAAATCAAAGTCGATGGTTAAGGAATCGTCTATTGCTTCGTGGGTTCCGTCGGAGAAGAGATCGCAAGATTTTCGAGTTGAAGTTTGGTTAGGTTGGTGAGACGACGATGAGGTATGGTCACTGTCTGGAACCCGACTTGGTTCTTCTTCTGCCTCTGACGTCTTTGATGGTGAGAGTGGTGACGATCTAGATCGGGGATAGGTCTCGGGAGGTGCAAGAATGTGGCGACATGGCTCAGAGTCTTGAATTGTCGACAGGCGACGTGAAAAGGCTGGTCGTGATACTGCAGGCTCAGTAGATCATCGGAACTTGGTCGAACGGGATTGTGCTGGAATGAGGATGATGATGGCGGCTGGTCCAAACCAGACTTGTTGGATTGGACATGCTCTTGCTCTTCTGTGGGTTGCTCATTGGGCTGCTATGTTGGGCTTGCCAACTCTATCCCTTAGTTAGGTTTTTCTTTCTAGTTTTTTCGGTTGTTCTATTTCTTGTGGGTGCACCCTTTAGGATACTAGGCCTAGGGTGCTCTATGAGTACGATTATTAAAGAGTAGTCTATTATATGTACTATGACTTGAATCATAAATTCACAAGCGTACGAATCATGTCAAGTAAGGAAAATATTTAGACCGTAGTTATATTACCACGAAGATTAGGTTGGACCTAACCGAGGTAATCGGCTCTAAGAGTATTAAAAGGCACACAAGAAAAATAAAATAAAGACAAATAAAACTATAAACAATCAAGGCACCAAGCCTTGGCGATGTTCGGCCTAGTTTGCACTAAGTCTATTCAAAACCGCTAACTTGTAGCCCTAAGGTGGATATGCACAAATGAGTCGATAATTGAAAAGAAGTTGAATTTGGGATTAACTAAATTAATGCAAATTACAATGAAATTAAATAACTAACTAACTAACAAGCTAGAAAGTAAATTTGGTTTTTCAAATCAATGGGGACATGAGAGTGTCGGGCGATCCACACTAACCCTCTTGCAAATATTGATACCAATTTCATAAACGCATGCATTTCTTAATGTGTCAAATCTTGTATCTAATACCGGTTAAGGTTACTAGACCAATTATCCAATCTGTGTATTGATTATGCCGGTTAAGGCCACAATCAGCTCTCTAATATAGGCACTACGCCGGTTAAGGCCGCAATATATAATTAGAGGCCTAGAATGCAAGATAATAGAGACCCAAGCAAGCTTAGCTACAATTAAGCTAGCTAATGGTTACCATGCTCAAATCCTAGATGCCACAAAACTAACAAGTAGTCATTAATCTACTCATCACAATTGTCCACAACATAATTTCAAAGGGTGACTAAGCCTAGAAACAAGCTTCAAAAGACCAATAAATTCGGATTTAAAGCATACACAATAAAAATTGCATTTATATGAAAACATCAATATCCTTACAAGATGAGTTAGGGCTTCACAACCCCAATGGTGAGAGAAGTCCAATGGTATGAAGTTTGTAATTTTTGGAAGAGTTTTGGTTAGGTTTGAGATTTTTTTTTGGAGAATGGAGAACTTGGCGGTTGATAGAATAGATTAGACCATTGGATTTCCTTGGTTATGGTCCTAAAGTACTAGAATCGATAAAGTGAGGTTGTGTTTGAAGTTTGGTGAAAATCCAATTAGCATAACCCTAGCTTGAGTAGTGGGTTAAGCGGAAGGGGTTCGGTTCTTATTTTAAAGCACTTATTTTCCTGAATTGAATAGTCGTTCTAAACATGTTTATGGTGTTAGGATACATGGTGACCACTCACGAGTGGAGTTGCGGATATCCTCAGGCTTATGCCTAAATTTGTGAGTGGACACTTTGGTTTTTAATAAATATGTATGCAAGATTTTATAAGTTATCATTTTATTTTCCGAGCTTTAATATGATTTCGGCTTACGAATTGGTATCGGAATTTATTTGAGTTGATGCATTGATAAATTTTGGTCATGATTTATGAACTTAAGCTTGGCTTATTAATTTGGTATTTGAGCTAAAATATTTTTTATGATTTCCGGATTTGAGACCACATTAAGGATTTGCGTATTGTCTAATTTTCGAAACATGATAATCTTTGAGTTATTTATTCCGTTGAGCATGTTAATGTGTGAGATACGTTGTTGAATTTAATTAATTTCCACTATGCCATTTTTTGCATCAAGCGACACAACTATAGTATCGCCTGATAAAAATCGTAAGTGCCGCCTTTTAGCATGTCGTTGATGAGGTTTTCCGACGACATAAATGTTGTGTCGCCTATACGAATCTTAGACGACAGAAGAATTTTTTCATTTTGTGTCGCCTAAATTGAGATAAGGCGACACGGTATATATGTCGCTTAATAGTTTAAACAACGACATGCTAAAAGGCGACGTTTTTTTTTTTTTGCCGTGAGGCGACACAACTCTTTGTGTCGTCTTATAGTTGCGAGTGAGAGAGAAATATGCCTTACAACAACATATAAGTGTAGGTTAATTCATTTAAAGATAAACATCATGTGAAAATATTACATGCGACATATACTTGGTGGATTGGAATTTAAAATTTTTCACGCTACATTTATGTATCGCCAGATGAACCCATACGACATACTATTGATGTTGTTTCTAGTCTAGACATAGTACGACGACACATATGCATTGAGTGAATGATCTTCAGGCAACATGTATTTTTTCTTTTTTCATTTGGTCTCTTTAAGACAATATGTATCTATCGTCTGATATGCTTTAAGCTTTCATTACGTTGCCGGTTGTTTTTTATGGCCTCACATTTCTGGTATCTTAACTTAGTAAAGACAATAGATATTGGAGACAATGGAGAGTTGGAGACAATAACTAAAATAAACATTCAACATCATTAAATTTATCAACAAGTGATCAAAATAAAATTTGGTCCTAAAATGAACCTTGGTGAGATTTACTCACCTAAAAATCCCGCTGCAAACCCCACGACTCAACGAGAGCAAGCCAACCAAAAAATCACAAAACACCTAAAATTACACAATTAAAAACATTAGTAAAAATCACAACAAGGATCAAAGTACCCTTAACTTAAAGGTTGCCCAAATAAGGGCAATCCTTCCTCCAAGACCTCCCAAGGTCATTGGACACTCAACAACAACCACACTACCTCCAAGATCAAACTTTCCAAGTTTCTGACCTAACGAACACCATGAACAACTTAGCACCTAAGATGCAAAACCTAATCAACACTTAGTCCTCACACACAAACAACACACTAGCAACTATAAGGGCTAGCTAACACAGCAACCAAAGCCCTTACCATGCCCGGACGCGCTCCCACGCGCCGCCACAGGCGGCGACGAGTAAGCCCCACACGCTACCACCAACTTCAAAATTTTGGGAAACTCACAATATGAAACTTGTAGATTGAAGCATGATGAACAACTTTAATACCTGAGGTTTTAACTGGTTTTGACCGGAAACGGCTGAAAAGCGACCCGAAACTCTAACCCGAATCAAAATTCAAAACCTGGAAATCCAGGCTCAAAAACCTCAAAAATTGATTCAATCTAAGCCTAGGCACTACTAGGAGGAGGAGAGGATCACAAATCACCTAGGTTTGCCCCTCGTCGCCGCCGTATATGGCGGTTCTGATCGAAATGCAAGAACTCCCTTTTTCGGCAAGGGGTTCCGATTCCGGCGCGCTACACCAAGCAGTAGCTGTCCAGCCTTAAAGAGGGCACCTGAGGGAGTCGAATGGGACCGGCGACGGTCCAATTGGTGGCCGGACGGCGGAGATAGCTCCGGTCAAAGTTTGGTGTGCAGGTGAGCTCAGGAGCGGGAGAGAGAGAAGAGAGAGAAGAGAGAGAGCTGACTTTAGGGTTCCCCAAAAAATAACTCCCACATATTTTTCTACTTATACATTTTCCAAACCCGTAACTAACTTCCTCTGACCATAACTTCCTCATACAACATCCGTTTTAGGCGTGCCGCATGTCTACGAAATCGTATCGACAAACTCTACAACTTTCAAGAAGGAAGTTTTCAAAGATAACTTACGAAAAATAAAGTCAACTTTTGGTCTCTTAAAAGTCAAAGCACCTTAAATAAACTTCTGAAACTTCAACTTCGCATAACCCAATAATAATTTCCATAAATAATCCTTCATTAAATATGGGAATAATACAAGAAAAATGATATGAAAATCTATGGTATTACAGAAACTTTCCGAGTACGGTTGGGAATCGTACTTATACTCGATTTATGAGTTTTGGGAAAATTCATATGAATTTATATCTTCTTTTCTTATGCCATACTTGTTGGATTGTATGATATTCATGCTAGCATGTTGTTCTGCCTTTCAAGGCGATGTGGCTACCACATTCCAAGTGGAGTCACTAGCCCTTTCCGCCCTAGTAGTGATGTGATGTTATCGGCGGCATCACGCAAGCCCTGCACCCTCTCTATTATCATGACGTGAAGGTGTAAGGAGTATAGGAGTACTTTTTCCTGGGAGGCTCAGTAGTATGGTTGTATCTGCTTCTTATTTATTGTTGTTGTCTTTACTAGCGAGGCTAGTCCATTTTTTTTATATTCCATTTTACGAAGGTCTTTATGATTCTTTGTTGTTGTTTTGACTAGCGGGGCTAGTCCGTTTTCATGATGTTTTCTTTATGAAGGTTTTATCCACACTTGCATGCAACGTATTTCTTGATTATTGGAAAGTGGGAAAGTAATAAAGTTTTGGTCACTTATTTTGCAATCAGTTACTTGATTATTTTTCGTCAACTCACGCTAACGTTTTTCAAATACTTTCCCCAAGGCTCTTCGCTTTCAAATTCCCATATTGCAGGTTAGTTTAGAACAGGTCCGGCATACACGGAGTTGAGGCATAGTCAATAACACAACTTTCGCTGGCTTTGTTATCTATGTTTTCCTTCCTTGTTAGAATTGCTCTGATGATCTTTGAGATTGTTGTTAATTAACTAAGGCATGTTGTGTTCTGGGTGTTGATGTAAAGCTGGGAGTAGGCTGGCTCTAGGTGTTGAGTATGGTTTATTTTGATTATAAAAGTGTATGTTTGAATTTTAACAGGTAGGGTTGTCCATTTTCAATGGAAGTTATGCCGAAATTTTTGGTAAAATCTCTCTTGAGGTGGACCCTGCAGGGTTTACTTCAGATTTCAGGGTAAAATCCGGAGTGGGTCCAGTCATATGTAATGGTTGTTTCTGGCCTTCGCTTTACCTAAATTTATGAAAGTCGTAACTGACTATTTAAAAAAAACAAAGAGAGAGAGAGAAAGAAAGACATGTGAGTGGAATTGTAATACCCCGGAAATTTAATATTAATTTCTAAAATTATTTGGGAATTTTCGAGTTAGAAGTTAGTGTGTTTTGAGGTTCGAATGAAGAGCGGAAGAGTTCGGCTGCATAATTTACCGAAGCGGTATTATGGTTTTGAGGGGTCAAGAGTTGACTTTCTAATCTATTGGGTTTCTCGAGAAACTTCCTTCACGAAAGTTGTAGAGCACGGCGATACAAATCCGTAGACATATGGCATGCATAAAACGGATGTCGTATGAAAAAGTTTTGGTCAGCGGAAGTTTCTACTTTTTTGGAAGTTGTCTATAAAAAGAAAAAAAAGGAAATCAGAAAAAAAAAAAAAGGAAAGGGTTTCCAATCTGAAAATCCCTCATCTTTCTCCTCCTCCCAATCTCTTTTGTTTTTCAGCCATATCTTGGTCATCCGAGCTCGGTTTTGGGCAAATGAGGTATCGTTGGAAAGCTCTCTTAATTCTCTACAAGTCTGTGGTGGTTTGGTAGCATGGTTCGAGCAGCTGGAGGTGCAGCAAGGCCAAGAAGCAGCGGTGGTTCCGTTTTGGGTTCTTCGTTGGAACTCCTAATTCCGGTCACCTTTGACAACTCTTGGGGGCTTTTGAAGCTTGTGAGACGTGGATCAATCCCTCCAAGTCTCTTGAGCCGACTTGAAGTGTGGAGGGTGAAGTGAGGATTTGAAATTCTAGGTTTTAATCACCCATTTTACTTGAGAGGTAATTTCCACCTTCTATAGTTTTAATTAGACTTTGTGATAGTTGAGACTATTGTAAGGCTTGTTGAGATGAAGAATTTGGTGTATGAACCATGACCCGGTTCGTGGGTCGCTGGTGGCGTGTGGGGCACACTCACCGTCGCCTGTGGCGGCGCATGGCAGCGTGTGCAGTGTTGGTTGTTGTGGTTAGCTAGCTTATGTTGTTGTAAACTTGTTGAGATGTAGAATTTCTAGGTTTTGAGCAAGGATTGCATGCTAGGACTTTATGTTTAATCCTAGATTTGTGAGAAGTTTTGAATTTAGGATCTGAGGATTAAAGGCAGTTGTATTGGGTCGTTAAGTTCGACGACCTTAGAAGGTTGCCCTCCTTTGGGCAAACCTTTGGGTCTAGTTTTGAGCTAAGAGGGCAAATGTTACTTTTAGTTGGTTGGTCACTAAGTTATTATTTTGTGCTAATTAGGTGACTTGTGGAGTGTGGTTTTAAGTTTTATGCTTGTGTTGTACGTGCGAAGACACAGCTAGATTTGAGGTGAGTAAAATCTCACAAATGTTCACTTTGTGACCTTTTTAATTATGGTGGTGATGATGATTATAATGTTGATTTTGATGATGATGATTATTATTATTATTATGTTGATGATGATGATAATGATCATGGTAATTATATGATGATGATTAAATGATGGTGATTATGTGATGATGATGATGATGATGATGATAATGATCATGGTAATTATACGATGATGATTAAATGATAATGATTATGATGATTAAATGATGATGATGATATTTTGATTTAAAATTATGTTTATCTTTTATTTGTTTTAAAATATATGAGCTTGATCGCCAAAGACTCATGGTAAGTGAAAACAAGTTTTATTTTTAAAATATAATCTTTCAAATGGACTTTTGTTCATGTGGGTGCCTTAGTGGTGAATGTGTGCATTTGTTGTGAATTGGTGTCTTATTTGTGAATGTGTGCATTAGTTGTGAATTGGTGCCTTAGTGGTGATAATGTGTCTTATTTGTGAATGTGTGTCTGAGTGGTGATTGTGTGCATTCGTTGTTGAATGGTGCCTTAGTGGTGATTGTATTGCACTAGTTGTGGATCAGGTGCCTTAGTGGTGATTGTATGTATTAGATTAGGAGCCTTTGTGATGGACAGGGAACCAAGCCTTGGCCGGATGGTTGGTTATGGTCAGTATAGAGCTCTAGTCTGTCGGTCGGTACTTCATGGGAGATGACTAAGTGTTGACGAACCCAAGAGTACGCATTTGTTTGGTTACTTATGGGGGATGACTAAGTGTTGGCGAACTCATAAGTAAGAGTAGAGAAAATGATTGTGTGATGTTTTTATGTGTTGTCATTTAAATTCCTTGCTTTGAGTATCTCCTGAACTATGTTTGTCCGCAGGAGATTCTCTAATCTTAATTGTATGATTTTTAGTAGAATTCCTGAACTATGTTTTTTGCAGGATTTCATTTATGATTTGAGTGATTGTGATTTGTTGTGTTTCCTTAATTATTCTTTTGAATTCTCTTGCTTTTCGGTGATTCCTGAACTAAGCTGCTAATGCAGGAATTACCAGTTTTATCTTTTGTTCATGTGTTTTACTTTGTTGGTAGAAGTATTTAGTTATTTTGGGATTTACTCATATGGGCTTTTTAGCTTACTGGGTTTGTTGTTTACAACCCGATGCACCATTTCTTGGTGTAGGGGTTAGACCTGCAGGTGTTGATCAGCGGGGTTGAGGCGGAGGAATAGTGGCAGAATTTTAGTTTCTGTGCACTGTATGTTATTTTGTTATGATAGTTGTTTTAAGCTCATATGAGCGATTTAATTATTACTAGACTTTTGAAGTTCATGTAATTAAATAGGATTAATGTTCAACTCGATTTACAAGTTTGTTGACTTGTACACTTCCAGTATTGTTTTAGTTTTGGAAGTTGTTGAGCAGGTTTTGAGATTTTAAGATTTTGAGTTATATCACGCCCAAATTTTTGAAAATTTATCCTTCAAAAATTAGGGTATGACAGGAACCACACATAAAAGTGGTTAATTAGTTAGCCGACATGTGTCATCGACATTTTAAACAAACTTGTCAAGTTTTTGTAGTTTTCAAGTATTAAATTACACTTATATTATGATGGTTATTTTAGATTTACTTACTTCCATATAATATCCTCATGTCCCTTCACTTTCTTAGTTTCTTCTTCCTCTCCCTCTCTGTTTGAGCACCGTTGTCGACTCATCACTATTGTTTTTTTCCAACATCTTATTTTCACAATTAAGAACCAGATTATCATCCGGTTATAACTTTCTGTCAATCGGCCGATCCGCCGGAGCTCCAGCGACAAATCGCCTTTTAATTCGGTAATCTCACGATTTTCTTATTTGGGACGATGACACATTATGATGGCAAATGCAAAATCATGAGAATGTAATTTGATGAACAAAAGAATAGATTCAAGGCAATAACATCCATATAAAAGAGAACATATAACAATGTTACAACCTACATATGCTAATACATGTTCTTATTATGCTCCCCAACATCCATAATTTGCACAAGCTCAGTCTGCAGACCCTCAGCCTGCTCAGTCTTGTCACCGTCATCCTTAATTTTCTTCTTATACATATCCTAACAAAACATAATCTTAAAATTAGAAGTTACTTTCATTTAATCAAACCAACATGATTAGTTTCTGAATAGAGAATAAGATTTCAAATCAACAAATCATATACAAAATCAAAAGGGCACGTCTATTGCCATCTCACAAACTACTTTGTTCACCCCACGTTCCCTTCACACCTCACTTATATATTTTTAATTGTAAGTCTACTTTGTTCACCTATTTACAATACCTAAAATATTATTTTCCCAATTCTGTTTTGTTCACCCTATATTCTTTTCTCACCCTACATATATTTTTTCAATTTCAGATTTGCATTGTTGACCCTACATTTGAACTTTTCTCATCCTGCATATATAATTTTTAATTTAATTTATTCACTCATTTGCAATACACACAATATCAGTCTCTTCCAATAGCCATTAAACTCCAAAAACAAAAAATAATTGAAGAAAACCATAACATTAATATCATATGGGTAAGTGAAATCACCAATTGAACAAAATAAAATCATATTAAAGTATAAATCTCAATTAAAGAACAAGAAAAAACTCTCAAACTTAACTCATTGATATCCGTTGATGTCAAGATGCACAATGTTGGTAAATGTATCTCTACTTAGAAAAAGTTCTGACGCCGATGAAAAAGAAACAAATCGAATATAAGTAAGTGATTAGACATGTAAATTTACATACAAAATCAACATGATAAATAATGAGTAAAGGAATAGATGAAACATCAATAAAGAAAACAAAAGAGAAGAAGAAAAAAAAAGAAAAAAAATACAAACAGTTCACCTCATGTTTAGGTTGAATGATAGCGTCTTCAGACTTCATAGAACGACCGAATATGATAAATTATGGGCTAAGGTTTACGAAGTACATGTTTATCCAAAAAAAAAAGATAAAAAAATGAGTTGTGTTGACATTACATTTCTGAAATTTACATTGGTCTTCTTTAAGTTGTTGATCAGGTATTGAGAATTGTATTATTGTGAGTTATCATACCCAAATTTTTAAAAATTTATCCTACCAAAATTGGGGCGTGACAGAAATTGCACCCTTAACAAGCTTTAATCCCAACGAAAACAACTTTTCAAGGTCGTCGACCTTAACGACCCAATAAAGTTCCCTCTAATTCTCAAATCGTAAACTCAAAATCTCTCACAAGTCTATGATTAAACATAGAAGCTAGCATGCAATCCTAACTCAAAACCTATAATTTCCACATCTCAACAAGCTCACAACAACAAGAGCTAGCTAACCATAGAAATTATAACTACAAACACTGCCGGACGCGCCTCCACGTGCCGCCACATGAGGCGGCTAGTGGGCCCCACGCGCCACCCCTATCAACTTCAAATTTGGGCAAACTCAAAACATCAAACTTAAAAATCACACCATAAAGAACATGTTTTGTACCTGAGGCTAAGCTCGATTCAGCCTTGAAATGCACCAAATAACCACCACAAGCTCCACCCCCAAATCTGCAAATTTTCGCCCCAAACTTCAAACTTTAGTTCACCAAAGAGGCATAACCATCTCTAGAGGAAGGAGGAGAGCAAGACTCACCATACTCTGACCTAAATTGTCGTCGAAATCAACGACTTTCTAACGAGACCGCAGCAGCTCCGCCGCTTCGTGGCGGTGTCTAGGCGGCGAGACGACGAGCGGCGCTACCCCAAGAATGGAGAGAAAACCTGTGCGAACCGAACGGGATCGACAACATCCAATTTGGTGGCCGGATGACCGAGCTTCATGCCGGAGAAGGTGAAAGTGCGCGGGAGCTCGAGGAGGAAGAAAGAGAAAGAGTTGGGGTCTTTCTGCAATTTAGGGTTTCTAAAAATAAACCCACAAATTTTTCTATTTATACACTTTTCAAAACCGGAAAATAACTTCTTTTAACCGTAACTTTTTTGTACGACATCTGTTTTACATGTGTCACGTGTCTACGAACTCGTATTGGCAAACTCTACAACTTTTATGAAGAAAGTTTCGAAAATAACTTACGGATAAGAAAGTCAACTTTTGGCCACTTAAAAACAAAGCACCTTAATATAATTGACTCCCGAAAACTTCAACTTCGCACAAACAAATAAGAATTTCCACTAAATAATCCTTCATTAATTTCGGGAATATTACAAGGAAATTGATATGAAAATTTGGGATATTTCCTCTCGTGGAGAGTCTTGTGGCTCACATGTTCCTTCCAGGATAAACGAGATCTCTAGTAGCACCAGATCAGGAGGCTCATCAAGCATCATAGGTGATGATAGTGGAAGTTACAGTGGTGTTGGAGGTGATCATGGAGTTCAAGGTTACAGTGGAAATCAAGTTGATCAAATGAGCCCATTCACTTGTGAACCGCACTTCACACATGCAACACAAGATGAAGATCATGGAAGTAGGAGAGCAGGACCCGGCATCGGTGCTATAGGAAAAAATTATACACCAAGAGAAAGAGGCGAAGAAAGCATATGAAGGCATGAAGATGATTCTTTATCTCCCACTATTGACTCATTTGGTGTGGGAGGAAGCAATGATGGACCATACTCTTATGGTCAAAATCTGGCAATGCCTTATCTAGTATATACCATGCCTTATGGGGTGCAATCAAGTGATAACTCATGGTCACAGTCAGAAGGACAATCTTCCAATGATTATGGTTATGACCAAGGTCAAACGATGCTCAATCCCTACTATAACTTCCAGTATGGAAACCCACTGTCAGCCCCCCTTGACCCATATGGTTGGCATGTAAGTTAATACATGCAAAACTACAAATGTGAGGTATCATTTAATGATTATTCTTCACAATACACTGAAGGCTCTACACAGAGAGACGGTAAAGATAGTGAAAATTTTGTACCCCATAGATCTTCTACGTGGTTTTAAAGTACTCATGTTATGTGAAATGTATTATATGTATATATATATAAGGCGTGATGACCTAGCCTCCTTTGGGTTTCCAGCCATCACAAAAAAAAATGTTTAAAGTAAACTTTTAAGAATTATTAACGGTTCAGCACTAACATTTTCACCTTAACTTACTACAACTCCCTATAGATCAATATTTATTCAAAGTTTTCTTTTCAAATATAGTACATAATATAGAAAAAAAAACATCTTTTAAAGTTTGGTTTAAAATTTTCTTGTTTTTCTTCAAATTTCCGTCAATTTTCTTATTTTTTTATTACAATTGATATTTCCCCAAAATTTCTATAGAAATTTCCATATTTTAAAGGGTCAAAGTTTCCGTAATCACCGAATTATTAGTCCTTGATTACAAATTCTAACTTCTTGATAACATCTGCTTTTGGAAAGTCCTTCGTTATTATAAAAAAATGTCTAGCGCTCTGGTAGGGTTGGGAGAGTGTCGTTCATGGCCTCTCTTCTAACTTCTTGATAACATCTGCTTTTGGAAAGTCCTTCGTTATTATAAAAAAAATGCCTAGCGCTCTGCTAGGGTTGGGAGAGTGTCGTTCATGGCCTCTCTACACCTCCATTCTTCCTCGATGGAATTTCCTTTCGGCGCTGCACTCAGGGTCGATACCTAGGTGCACGATTCAATTCGTGTTGCTCAATAAGCCGAAGCTTGCTTCCACGCCGGCGAAGACCGATCTCTTTATTTTTCTTCATGGCTCGCTACAGAAGAGGAAGGAGGATGCGCTGCCTCCTTGGGTAGGGATGACATCGCAGGTTCACCGGATCCAGCCATCTCGGGCACGACTGAAGTTATTAGAGATCATAGATTTGGAACGTGGGTCATTAAGATCTGATTTTGGTCTCTCCCCTTACCAGATCAGAGGATGGCTGCGTCAGAAACTTCACCTATGGCCGACGGTGAAGCGATGGCAGGAAAATTTAGATGATGGTCATGTGATAATTGGGCTCATAGCACAGGTTGGAGGTTTCTCTTAACCTTGGCTAGACGATATGGACAACGAGGGCGAACCAGTGTCGGTGGGAGTCAAGGGCGACGCCGCCGTGGGAGACCTCATCGTCATCCAGCGGCTGCAGTCTCCTTGGGTGCCAAATTTCCGTGGTTGGGTTGCTGCTAGGGCTCACATTGGCTTGGGTGCCCAAATCAGCTTCCTTTGGGCTTAGGTTCTGGGCCAGTCTACTTTGGTAGACTTATCATTGGTCTCGAACCAAATCTGCATCCGTATATGGGACCCGAGTGGTCTTCAAATCTGGATCTTGGATCCGCGTTAGCTGCTCTAATTGATATGGAATTTGTTCTAGTTCTTAAGAGTTCTTGTTAATTTTCGAGTTTTTACACCCTCGGTTACTTTCGAACTCTTGTTGATTTAACCACCTCTCCTAGGTGGTCGTATCATCGATTACGATTACGGCTACGGTTACTCTCACATTTATACTGCTATCATGTCATATGCAATCAAACAATGTCATACGACATCCACTTACATCTTGGTTACTTCTTATTATAGATCGATGTGTCTGTGCATCTAATTATCTTTTATTGTTTTTTCATTACAGATGCGTTTGTGCGTCTTGTTATGTTTTCTTGCTCTCTTCTTATGTTTTTGCATCGCTCTATGTACTTTTCAAATATTATTAATATTGTAATTAATGAAATTCTAATTGACTTGTCTTTAAATTCCATCATTTAAAAATTTCTCAAGAATCTGGCTGCTGATGGCAAAATAGGTGGCCTTGCAGTCGGATAGGCGGCATCGAGGTTCTGGAGGTCGGGCTTGGTGGATCTATTTGAGTTTTAGGGTTTGTCAAGGCTAAGCCTATTCGGTTCCTCACTGAATCAAGTTATTCAAACCTGATCCCGACATTGGGATCTGGCTATAGTGGAGGTGTAATATCCCACATCGGCCAACGGAGAGGGGTTATGTGCTGTATATGTACATGCCCACCTCCAATCTAACACGAGGCTTTTTCGTGGCTCAGCGGCTTCGGAGGGGATGGGTATTCCGAGGTTAAACATGTTGATGCTAGAGCAATCCCAGGATGAGTGACCTACTGGGAAGCTGCTCCTGAGCTGCCGGAAACAAAACCGTGAGGGCCAGCGGGCCCAAAGCGGACAATATCGTGTTATGGCGAAATGGGTCCTGGGATGTGACAATGGTATCAGAGCCACTCTGCCGTGTGGCGCGAGTGTGCCAACGAGGGCGTCGGACTCCCAAGGGGGGTGGATTGTAATATCCCACATCGACCAACGGAGAGGGGTTATGTGCATGTATATGTACATGCCCACCTCCAATCTAACACGAGGCCTTTTGGTGGCTCAGCGGCTTCGGAGGGGATGGGCACTCCGAGGTTAAGCATGTTGATGCTAGAGCAATCCCAGGATGGGTGACCTACTGGGAAGCTGCTCCTGAGCTGCCGGAAACAAAACCGTGAGGGTCGACGGGCCCAAAGCGGACAATATTGTGTTACGGCGGAATGGGTCCTGGGATGTGACAGGAGGCAAGAAGGTCCGATTCAACATCAAAGAAGGTGGCACGACCGAAGCTTGGAAGGTGTGGTGCCGCTCTCGGTATGTGCCCTAAGGAATTGGGTTTAGATGTCTCCCGATGGCTAGGCCTTATATGTGATTTTGGGTCTAATATAGATTTTGTGTCTTATTCTAAGGACTGGTCTTTAGTGGTTACTTTGGACTAGCATGCCCTTGAGCCCGAGGCGGCTCCCTCTGTGTAGGGTGGAAATGGGCTCTTTACAATAATTTAGGGTGGCTCGTCCAACGTAACATGTTGAACTTTTTGTGCAGCACAAATATGGTTCACAATATAGAAGTTATTTGGGTTTGCTTTTAGGTTCCTTAAGTTTCTCTAGGTAGTTTTGAATGATTTAATTTTTCTCGTAGCATACAATGTAGGTAGATTGTGTTCTTGTTGCATTCCTACTTTCAGGTTATTAAGTCCCTTTATCGAAAAACCCAAAAAAATCTAGCTGTGTGAAATCAAGGAAAAAAACTCTCCCTCGCTCGTGGTCGCAGATATCAGTACTAGATCCTGTCCAGTTACCCGTTGGCATCGACGACAATCTCTTGCCTAGCCGACGCACGGTAGGTGTGGTTGGACGAGTAGTTTGGTTGATAGGAGTGTCTTTAGTTTGAAGTTGTAGATCAAGTGGTGCCGGATTGGAGCAGTGTTTGGTGGCAGTCAAAGGTCGGTAGGCTAGGCTCATGATCAGAGGCTAGTCATGTTGGATAATGATGGTGACTGAATAGTTGGTTTGGATATGGAGTAGGGATTTTTAGATGCTGGTGGGTTATGGGTGGAGATGGTCGGTTGCGTCGCTCTCGTTGACAGGGAAGCGGTTGTTAAGATGACATGATGCAACTATGAACTTAGGCCTTATGTTACGGACGTAAGGCCCTTTTTTTGGTTTGATTCGTTGGCCTTGGGCACTTCATGTGGGGTCACTTTGGATGAAGATTGGGTTGCGGCTCATCTTTGCCTTTTTTTATAATTTAGTTATTGTTTTAATTTACTTATTCTGTATAATATATTTAAGCTCTACGCGAGTAATAAGCATCTATATTAGTTTTCTGTATAGCTAATTGGGTTTTGTCTTGGTGTGTGCACCCATGTGCCTTGTTTGCTCTAGGTAAGTGGCGAGTTTTTTACTGTGTCAAATAGTTGTTTTTTCCTAGTGGTAAGGTAAGCTAAATGTCGTCGTATCTTCCGGCGGAAGCATAACTGGAAAGCTGAATTATTGGACACTACGATATGTCACCGATATGTGTCATATTTGTTACACATTTAATGATCTTTTTAGTATGTCACCAATGTGTCAAAGTAAATGAAGTTGTCAATAGAGCAGTACTCTTTGTTAACTCGTGCTTGTTAGAATACTTATCAAATATGGAGAGTCCTCATATTATGTCAAGATATAGTCTAGATACTTATTGTAATCAAAAGTTTATACTCAGTGTCCTTCTTGTATTCAAGAGTTTCATTAATTAAATAAGACTCGAAGGCATTCTGGACTAGTCTTTCATTTGAAAAATAAAGTAAAATTACTAAAAAACATTAAAAAGGTCTCACCCATACGCATCGTAGGATTTGGTCCAACTAGTTAGTTCCTAACCCTATATCAGCAAATACATACTATTCTCGGTCCCATGATTTTTAGTAAAGGGAAATTTTCAGTTCTTCACCCTTGTGTTTACAATGTTTACCGTCCAAAGCTAATTTCAAACCAAATGTATCTCAATTGATCTTGTGCATGAGAAATGCAACCGCTTTTTCATCTTCTTAAAAGGACGAAAATGTCGATGATGTTCCAAAAATTGGTGAACAAAAGGATCTAGTTGCAAAGCACAAGAACATAGTAACCCAGATCACAAATATGGAACAAACTAAAAGGACGAAAACACAATTATATCCATGTCCCTTCCTTGAGAGACGCAGCACATACAGACACACTCGTCTAGTTTAAAAATGTACGTCCCCAAGTGTTCCCAACTCAATTGGAACCCAAGTCAGTGAGGAGTGGCTGTGATTGGCTTTTCCTTCGTATAATTGTCGCCAACCACACTCCCTCCTCATCAGAATCCACTCTTTCTCTCTCTCTCTGTCAGCCACACCTGTCTTCCTCTTCACTCCTCAATAGAGTTGGTGAGTGTCTTTGTTTTATTCATCAATCAATCCCATGTGGTTCTGAATCTCCAAAGATTCATTCCCATCTTGTCCAATATCGATTGGTTATTTTCTTCCATTGATTTCCTCTCATTGTTTTGTGTGTTGGGTAATCTTACCGGCCTTTTGTTTGGCTTGCTTTTGTGTTTCTGGGTTTAGATGTCATGAATTCTGGGTGATGGATCTAATGCTTATTGGGTTCTTGCAGATTGGACCATCTTGGACTCTTGATTACTTCCAAAGACCTTTTCTTTTCGGGTGTCATCACAAATTTTTCCAGTAAGATTCTTGCTTTTGGTTTCTTACTTGGTTGATTTTGTTAAATGCCTTTGGTTGTTCTTTCGTGTTATTGACAATCGGATTAAAGGAAATGCGAAAAGAGTTGGTGGATTAAAGTATGTTAATGATTGGAACATAGATTAAAGTCGTATTCTTCAGTGATGGAAAAGTACAATGATTCTGTTTTCATTGGTGTGTGTCCCAGAGAATTAAGGTTCAAAAAGATTTTATCAATATAAAGGGTAAAAGCACAACCCTTTCATCTTCTGTATCATAGCAATCACCACTGAATGAAATTATTGTCAGATTTTTGGTGCTTGTTCTTTTTGAATGCATAACTGCTAGCTAGTTGAGAATGTCGGCTAGGACATCAAGTTGAGCGGTTTTAAGCGTTGTGCACAAAAGTTGTATGTTTCTGTCCTGCAAACAGAAATGCATTGGGTTTCTGCTTGTTTGTCTTGGTCTGGCCACCAAATGTTTGCATAGGAAATTTGTGTGCTGATTATCTTTTTCCAGTGGTTCCTAATATCTCAGTGTGAGTGTGTAGTAGTAGCAGCAGTATGGCCCCAGAACCCAAAATCCTCACTCTTTCTTCCTGTAAATCTTTCTCAACTTTCAATGTTTCTATCATTTCCAGCCCTTGTGCCTCTGTAGAGAATCATTATTTGTTTCAGCCTAAACACTCAATCGTACTGGCACCGCTAGATTATTCATTTCTCTGAAATCCACTTCTTGGTTTGTTGGATTCTCATTATTTAGATTTGTGGGTTGATCATAGATTTTGTGTCTGTAGCTGTTTTTCGAATTGTTAAACTTTCGATCCCTTGTACCATAAACCCCAGAAACACTCACTAGACTTGTGTCAGTCGTGTGTGCATGATTGGGGTTTATCTATATGTTCTGTAATTGTCCTGCTTTTTGCCTTTTTTTTGGTTTGCCCACTTGTTCGATTTTGCCTGGGAGTCTACTTCTGCAAAATTTCAGAGGAAATGTGGAAAATGAAAATACCTTGGATTTTGAAACTTTTATTTTATGAATCTCAGAAGTACCAGTCAAGCTCATATTCTTCCTCTGCTTAATAGAATAAGGTAGTATACTGTATGAGATATGACAAAATGAAGGTGTAACCAATTTATGAGCCGTGGTGAATTGTTGTGGAGAGTCGTGATGCTCGATCTTTGCAGCATAGGAGTGGGGACGCCTATAATGTTGTTTTCATTGATGTTTTTTTGTTTGAAGTTTAATACCAGTTTCACTGATCTATCCTTACTTATTGAGTTCGTGTTACTCACATTGATTTTAATTTTTAGTTTTTTTACTTCTAACCAGCACTGGATAATACTTAAGTTCAGAGTATATTCCTACTGCTTGGTACAAATATTACTTACTAGTAAGATTTTGCAACAGATATGTGTGACCTTTTGAATGTCGAAATGTTGGATGCTGATTCTGATTGTGATCAAGTGTTTGATGTGGGACCTTTAATATGTGTAGAAAAAAGTGTTTAATGCTCTAGTAGGTTTGCTAATTTCATAGCTTTGCTTGTTTTTCTCACTTATGATCTTTTGTGTCTTAGGTTCCCATATTTTTTCATTTCACGTGCATTTCTGTCCACTGCTGTTTCTGTTTTTGTGTTCATTTTCTTTTTGTTGCATTCAAGTGGGAAAAGAAAAAAAAGGAAAAGAGAGAAACCTTTTTACCACCTCCATCCAATCTAATTGATCAAGATGGCATAAGTTCTTTCATTTCACAAATAGGATATAGAGATATAGTTTTGGTGATTGCTGATAGTGTTTCCAAGGAGAAGATATATGTTGTTTTCAGAAGCTTGGGTGAGTAAATCGTCTTCTTTCTTTTCTTCACATCATTCAATTGTCACGTTCCAGAATGTTTGAAATTATTATTAGAGTGATAGGAAACCTTATTGTGATGGAGAGGAGCTTGTGGTTGGTCTGCCTTTAGAATTATTATGTAGTGTTGAACTGAATCTTATCATTCACCTGGTGGACATAAAAAGATGTTCATTGGATGAAACGCTAGCAGGGTTACGTGAAATTCTTCTAATACATATATATATATATATAGGCCCGTCCTGGTACGGACGTCTGCACTCGGCTTAAAGTGCGGACGTCCCTCCGTTTGCCACCGGACGGCGCCGACGATGGCGCGCCTCCACCCCAGCGGACTCCAGCAGCGTCCCCGACCACTTTCCCTCCCCGGCGAGTCTGCCGAATTCCAGTTTTCCGGCGAGATCACCCAAAACTTCAAACAAGATCGATCTCGCCTGAAAACTGGAATTCGACGGACTCGCCGGGGAGGGAAAGTGGTCGGGGACGCTGCTGGGGTGGGGAGGCGCACCGTCGTCGGCGCCGTCTGGTGGCGAACGGAGGGACGTCCACACTTTAAGCCGAGTGCAGACATCCTCTTTGGAGCGTTTCTGTATATATATATATATATATATATATATATATATATATATATAATTTAATTTCATACTTTCTCTTTCCGAGATCAAGTTTACTTTTGAGGAGTTACTTTAGTAGTTTAGTTAGAAAAAGTAACAAGAGAAACCAACTCTTAGTTCTAGCACTTTCACGCCCACTCATTTGCATGAGGTTGTCTACAAAATACTGTCTTTGTCAGGCCAGTTTGTGATGTTCGCTAACACTAAATTCCGATGATTTTAATATCCAAGTTCCTTATATATTTAATTCAATTTCCCAGGAGCAAGTGTATTCACTTTTTACTTTGATTTGCAGATGGGGGATGTAGCGAAAGATCTAGCCTCTGGAACCGTAGGTGGGGTAGCCCAATTAGTAGTCGGGCATCCATTTGATACCATCAAGGTTAAACTCCAAAGCCAGCCTGCTCCAGTCCCTGGACAACCTCCTAAGTTCTCAGGTGCTATGGATGCTGTCAGGCAGACATTAGCTGCTGAAGGCCCAAGGGGTCTCTACAAAGGCATGGGAGCTCCGCTTGCGACTGTTGCAGTCTTCAATGCTGTCCTCTTCACAGTAAGAGGGCAAATGGAGACTCTATTGAGATCTGAACCTGGTGTGCCTCTTACTGTTGGCCAACAGGTCATTGCTGGGGCTGGGGCTGGATTAGCCGTGTCCTTCCTAGCATGCCCCACTGAGTTGATCAAGTGCAGGTCAGTGTTATGGTTCTTTTCTTTTAAAAAAAATGAAGAATTATGACCCGATAATGAGTTTTGCTGCAAAAGTCTCCTACTCATGCCTCTGTATTGCCATTCCCAATTTATTCCACTCTGAAAAGTACAAGGGATAATCTAAAGTAATATAATTATAGTTTTGGTCCTTGAAAGTTTTAATTATCCACCATTCTTTCTACCTTTAATCGTTGCTTTCCTTCAGTCTTTTGAATTTCCAATACATAAACAGATTCATTCTTTTCATTGATAGCATTCATAATTTTAACTTCTGATAAGAAAATGAAAACGCTTCTTATACATCAGCTGTTTGGGTTTCTATGGTAGAACAGATTGCAAGCGCAGAGTGCAATGGCGGAGACTGGTGCTGGTGCTGTTGCTGTTGCAGTGAAGTATGGAGGGCCAATGGATGTGGCGAAGCAAGTACTTAAATCAGAAGGGGGTGCAAGGGGTCTCTTCAAGGGCTTGGTTCCCACAATGGCACGTGAAATACCTGGAAATGCTGCAATGTTTGGTGTCTATGAAGCAATCAAGCAGTTGCTTGCTGGAGGTCAGGATACTTCTGGGCTGGGAAGAGGCTCTTTAATGGCGGCTGGAGGTTTGGCTGGAGCAGCGTTCTGGGCCTCTGTGTATCCTACTGATGTTGTCAAGAGTGTACTTCAGGTAGATGATTACAAAAACCCAAAGTTCTCTGGTTCAGTTGATGCATTTAGAAAGATCCTGGCCTCAGAAGGAGCCAAAGGCCTCTATAAGGGATTTGGACCAGCTATGTCTAGAAGTATTCCAGCTAATGCGGCTTGTTTCTTGGCATATGAGGTCACAAGGTCAAGTTTGGGATGACAAATTACTTTGGTCCTACTTGTTGGATGTGGACTACAGAAAAATTTAACAGTTCTCTTCATTTTCTCGTGCAGAAGCCGTTTTCCTTTACATTGAATTTATGATTTGGTAATAGGGTCCTCCTTAGTCCATACTTTGTAACGATCATATGGTTCTAATTTGAGTACTGCTATACCATTTTTTATTTCCCGTGGAAACAAACAACAATGCGGAATCCAGAAGAAGTGTGGCCCTGGAGAGCTAAATTGATAGAGGAAAAAACAGGTTGGTGATGTGGTGGTGAAATGTTCAACTGAAAAGATTGTGCCGAGTTTAATTTCAATTCGGTTTTTATTTCAATTCAATAACGAGAACTAACAGCAAGCATTTCCAGTATAAAAAAGATATTACAACTTTGATACACAGTCGACCCAGCACCAGCACAATGGCATTTAGGGAGAAACAACTACTAGGAAAGCAATGTGCCATGAAATTTGTGATCAACTTCAGTTTGCGAGATATGATACCATGTAATTGTGACTTGATAAAGAACTACAAACTAAAACCACGATTACAGCCACAGAATAAGGAGTCAAAACGAAGAGCATTTTGTGTAACAAGGGGCATAGCAACTGCTGCTCCAACTGCTGCTCCAACTTCGTGTCTGCAACGAAATTTTCCTCTCTCGAAAAGGAAATTACGGTGGGACGGGACTCTGATACAATGTAATTTACAGCGTACACGGACAGGTAATACAAAACAGAACGACCGTAGTCTAAAACAAGTCTGAGACGAAAGAAAACAAACGACAGGTTCATTTCCCTAGTACATAGTTCATTTGGGTCGCCTCTCTCACTTTCAGTGCGAGTGTCTAGTAGCAGCAGCAGTAGGGTTTTCCAAAACCCCAGAACTCAAAATCCTCACTCTCTCTTGAGTCTCTTCAGGTAATCTTTCTCAAGCTTCATTCTTTCTTCTATCGTTTCTTGTGCCTCTGTATGAAACCCTTGTTTGTTTCAGCTTATACACTCCTATTGGTAGCTTTAGATTCTTCATTTCTCTGAAACCCACTTCTTGGTTGTCGAATTTTCGCTATATTGTTATGTGGGTTGCTCCTAGATTTTGACTCTGTAGATGTTTACGATTGTTCAAATTTGGAACCCTTGTACCCATAAACCTTTTGTTGCGAATTGTTCTGTTTTTTTTTTTTTTGGTTTGTTTTTTTTTATGTCACCGGCTTCATTCTCTGGGTTGTGAGAGTCTGCATTAGCAAAATTTCAAAGCATATACATTTTTAATTTGGATTAAGAAATTTTTTTATTTTTTATATTTTATTTTTGAAATCTCTGAAGCACTATTCAAATTCATATAATCTTCCTGTGCTTAGTAGTTTAAGGTGGTATACTCTGAGATATGACGAAAAGAAGGTAGATTAAGTCATGGGCCGTGGCGATTGTTGTGGAGAGTTGTGACGCTCTATTTTTTGCGATATAGGATTGGGGATGCCTATATTGAATTTTTCATTTTGGTTTGCGGTTTATGTTTAGTATTAGCTTCACTGATCTATCCTTACTTATTGAGTTCGTGTAACTTGCATTGATTTTAATGTTCTAACCAGCACTGGAGATTACTTAAGTTCAGAGTATTACTAAGATTGCAACAGATATTAGTGATGATAGGACCTTTTGAATGTCGAATTGTTGGATGCTGATTGTGATTGTGATTTAAATATTGGTGCAGTTCCTGCTCTGATAATTATGTGGACATCATTTCACTTCCCAAACTACCCATAGAGTTTCTGAATATGTTTGTGTCATTTCTCCCATGTATTATTGATTGTGACTTCTCTTCTATGTTTTTGCTTACTGTGGAATTTCTGAAAAACAATTTGACCGGGATTCTCTTATTTGTAGGTTTCATTTTCATAAAGGTGGCGAGCTTTTTGAATGCAATGCATGCTATAAAGGGTGGCTGGGTTGGGCAAATGTTTGCCCTAGCTAAAAACAATGAATCTGAAGGAAGGAAGTCCCGAATTCGGCGTTCAAAGGAGGAGAGGAAAGAAATGGTTGTAGCCTTCATTAAAAAGTAAGATCATATATTTATTTATTCATTATTTTTTTTCAGAGTTGTTAGTATTGTTAACTTACTTTCAAAAGAATTGTACTGTAACTGTTATTTTATATTCAAAATGAAAAATTATCGTGTTCTTGGGCAGGATACTTGTGTATGGATTTTTTATTTCTAGTTTACTTTTACAGTGTTTTGCTTTCTAGATCTTCCCTGTTTTAAACAAATTTCTGCATGGAACTTCTTAATATGTTAATTAAATTATGATTTGGTCATGTTATGGCTGGACTTAGAATGGTTTGGCACTTCTGAAATACATAAGATGATCGAGAACCATATATAGCTATACTATTATATCTAGGCTTTACTCTAAAGGTATTGCTTTTTAGTGTTTAGCTGTCCACCAAATGGAACGTCATATGGTGCTTTGATCTTTCATTTTATGTAACAAAAATAAATTCCTGTTTCAGCACTCTATAAAGACATTTATTTTCCTTCACTTTCTAATTTCAGTTCGATTAACCGAAGCTGATATTTTACACTTTTGTTGCTTAGAAATAATATTTGTAGTGTACTGTACTTTTACTGCGTTTAGCATGGCCATTTTGGTTAGGCAGATATAGTAAGATTGTCGCTGTCTTTAGAAAATGGAGGGGGGACATATGGCGAAAAGAAAAAAAACACAAAGAAGTTGGAGGGATTATTATTTTTTATTTTTTGGTCGAGTTGGAGGATTATTTGGCTTCAAGTCTTATGTAAAAAATGACTCCTATGTTTTGATGTTGCTTACAGGTATCAGAATCTACACAATGGGAGTTTTCCATCGCTTAATCTGACCCACAAGGAAGTTGGTGGGTCTTTCTATACAGTACGAGAAATTGTCCGAGATGTAATCCAAGAAAATAGAGTGCTGGGTCCTGCTAAGGTCATTGCTGAGGATCAGACCATTGATCAGTTCTTGGAACATAATCCACTTGGTTCGATTGGTGCAGAACCTCAAGATGCTTTGTCAGAAGCATCAAATGATTCTCAGTTTGCCAACAATCAACAACGAGGTACAGTGCAAGAAATGGTTTTGGCTTCTGATGGGCATTCGTTTACTCTTGAGCATCAGATTTTCGGCCATGGCCGAGCTGTGCATGGCACTGCAGTAGAAATGAATGGCAAAGAAACGGAGGAAAAAGAGTTGCAAGTAAATGTATCAGTGGAAACAGAGAATAAGGTAGGTGAAGAATCTGTAGTTTCTGATGGGAATTGTATTGGCCGAGAATATCAGATGTTTGACAATGGTAGTCAGGTTGATCAGAAATACAAACAAACTGAGGAACTGACATGTGCGGAGCATAAAGTAAGTGAGCCTTTGGAAGTAGAGAAGAATGTTGAGGAAGTTTGGGGAACATCTAGGTCTAGAGTGACCTCCATAGAAGCAGATGTAATAGTTGAGACATTCCCCTTACCACCTGTTACTAGGACTACTGAGAGCTTGGATGGAAAGGTAGAAGTAAGAAATTTTATTTTGTCTGCTGAGGATAAAGGAACTAAGGGGATGGGGTCGGCCGCTGGTGTTGATAGTTTGCCATCGGATACAATACATTCCATGAAGAGCTTGGTCGATGATAAAGTAGCAATGAAAAGCTCCTTGGTTGGAAACAAATCCACCTCAGTGAATGAGGAAGCATTAGAAATTGTCAGTGATCCGTCCCTGGAGAGCTCAAATTGCTCAACTGTTGAAGGAAATGTTATATATGAAAATGGAAGCACAGACCCTAAGGTCAAAGCACCCGGAAATGACATTCCAATATCTGAGAGCTTTGAACAAATTGAAGGGACTGCTGGAGCTAAGGTATTTTTCATTTTGAAATTCTGGAACTTTCATTGTTTGCTCTCAATTACCAATTGTACTTAGACGGGTCAGGGTTATATATTCTCAGTTTTGTGCATTCTTTTCTAGTCCACCATTCAAATAAATGTATAGACACATCAAATAGCACATCAGAAAACTAAACAACAAAAGTTAGTGGATAGTAATAAAAGAGAAATTCCTGAACCCTGCTGAAGTAGATTCCCACAAAAAATCTGAAAAACAGACCGCCTCCCATATGTGATCCACCTTTTCACCTCAGCAATATCAAGATCCTCTTGTTACAATACACACAACCCAGAAACAGCCCATTTATAGCACATCTTCCCAGAACCACATCCTTTCCTCTGAAACCTCTCACAACTAAAGTATAATATGAAGCAAGGTGATCCCTATACAGTTAATGGATATCTTGGACTGCATGGCTTGTGTGTTTAGAGCTATCTATTTTTACCATCATATAACCATAATCTTTTTTCGATCAGAGTAATACTAGTGATGTTGTTGGTCTATGTTGTAGATACTAGATAGTACTGTGGATGGATCATTAGCCATCTTGTCCTCCCCATTGTAACCATAGTGTGTAGAACTCAGTTAATCATGTTCAGAGCATGTAGGAGTAAAAACCTCAGATTCAAAGTATTGTCAATTTATATTTGCAGACAAGAAAAGCTCCAGATACAAAAAACCTTAATGATATCGGTACCAGCGTTCTCAATGGCCTGCCACAAACCAAAGAGGTGCTTGTGAATGAAGATGAAGTCGTTGTGCACTCTACTGTAGGCTTGCAAAAAGGAAACAACCCCACTTTAGACAGGATTAATCTGTAAGTATATCCTGTCAATCCTTATAAGCAATTTCGGTGCTAGTTCTGATACAGAATCTAGTGATTTAAAAGCCTTGTTTAGGATCCTAATATGTATATGAATGGTTTCTTTGGACAGCGAATCGTGGCAAAGGGGGCCTAAAAAGTCTGAAAAACGGGAAGGCAAACCTTTCTGGGCTGTACTTAAAGAGTATATAGACGCCTTTGTGAAGTTTTGGTCGGAATGAGGTTTGAGTGTACTTATATTGCTGAGTGAACAATTTATGTACCTGCCAGGTTTATTTGTGATTTCAGTTTTATTAGATCATCATTATCTTCTTTTCCATACTTGCATGGCTAACCTCATATTTTCTTGTACAACTGAGTTGCTTAATTCCCATAACTTGCCAAGAAATACCACATTTTAGCCCAAATCTTAATGACAGCATGTTACCATAATATCAGCTGTGATTGGTGCAGCTGGGCTTTTCAGAAAAGCTGGCTTATGCTTATTTTTGAGAACAAGTGGCTGAAAAGCAATGAAAACCAGATCCTTTAGAGTTAACACCCGTAAGAGCTTATCATCTAGGTGCATACAGTACAGTGGTTAGGGGGGCCTAGCTAAGTTAGGAGGGAAACCAGATCCTTTCTTCTTTTATCAGTATTGCTGGGGAGGATTCAAGGGTGAGATTTATTCAACATATCGATTATAACTAAAGTTGGTGCAGAAGACATATTCTACTATGTAAACCTTATTAGGACGATGTGTAGGTTGATTTTGAATTGTGGAGATTAAAAAAAAAAGGTAGTCGTAATCAGAGCCGCTTAGGCACCGTCCAGTCTGCCTAGGCGCCGCCGAACCCGTCTAGGCGGCCGATTTTCTTCCTTCTCCCAAAAGCTCCAATTAGGCCATAATCGGAACGGCCTTGCTCTTCCCAGCGCCTGGGTGGCCCTAGGCGCCGACTTTTAGAACCTTGTTTCTGACTTTCAACGGCGACTAGACGGCAGGTTGGCTTGGGAGGTCTGCTGCTCATGCGCACAGTATCTTTCCAGTGCACCCTGACCTAGATGGAACATCCAATTGGATCTGGGATTGGATGCAGCAATGGTTGGGTGCCCTAATCATTTCCAGTTGGGCCTAGACTCCTGATTCAGGCAGAATCTTGTATTTGGGACCCGGGTAACATTTGCATTCGGATCATGAATCCGGGACAGTTTCTCTCTTTGATCTGGTATTGGTTCTGGTTCTTAGGAGTTCGTTTGTTAATTTTCGAGCTTCTTACACCCTCGGTTACTCTCGAACTCTTGGTGAGCGATTCATCTCTCCTAGAGGATCGTTACATCGGTTACGGTTACGGTTACAGTTAGGATTACTATCAACTTTTCATTGCTTTCGTGACATATGCAGTGCAGAAGTGTTGTTCGACATCAAGTCACATCCTGGTTACTTCTCAACATCGATGCGTCAGTGCATCCGATTATCTTTTTTTGTTCTTTCATTATAGATGTGTTGGTGCATTTTGTTATGTTTCTTGCTTTCTTTCGATGTTTTTGCATCGCCCTATGTACCTTCCAATTATTATTAATATAGCCTTTCGTCCTTAATAAAAAAAAAACGAAAAAATATGATCTAGTATGTGCATATATATTGTTTAGTGACCAAAATATCAACCTCATTAATTAATCGTGTTTAGGTAATTTTTTTAATAGATCCTGTTTGAATAATTTTTGAAAGGAAGTTATGGCGAAAGAAATGATAATTTTAATTTATGAAGTCTCAAGAATATAAAATCGATCAACTGGTTTCTTGGCAATTTTTTAAAGGAAAAAAAAAAAACAAAGAGGAAGTGAGAGATGCTAACATGGTCGCGGATAATTTTGCTAACTCGCCCAAAGTTATTTCCAAAATAAAGAAACAACATCTCTTTCTTTCTCATTATCAAAAAATATAAAAATGAAACAAGGGAAAAAGAAAAAAGGAAAAAAGAACAATAGAGTCCCTTCGAACCGAGACGTCTTGAGTGAAATAAATACCCACACTCTAAGAGTGGACATGGTTTGAACTTTGAAGTTGATTTTGGGTAAATAGAATGGCATCGTCCTATGAAGTATATGGGGAGGATTCACAGGACGAGGCAATGGGGCGGCAAATTGAGCTACTTGAGAAGGAGAAAGACAGATTGGAAAATGAATTGAGAGAAGCAAATGGACGAATTACAGCATTGGAGACTGACCGTAGAAACTTGAGTAATGAGGTACTGAGCAAGGTTTGAGTGGCGAATTGACAAAGGAGAAGGATGATTTGCGGGGTGACTTGGAAAAGGCAAATGGACGTATTACTGCATTGGAGACTGACCGTGACAACTTGAGTAATGAGGTTGGTGAGGTTGAAGGTGAAATTGGGTAATGAGCAATATTTGGGAGCCAATTTGAAACGTGAGAAGGATGGTTTGCTGGGGAAATTGGTGGAAGCAGATGGACGCATTACTGAAGTTAAGGAGGTGAAAAATTTGAAAACAGTAGGTCGTGGATTGATGAATGAATTGGTCAATGTTCAGAGAAGGAATGAAGATTTGGAGAATCAATTGGAGTAAGCATTCAAGGAAAATAAACAATTGACATTGGTGTTAGTTTTACTCACCCTTTATTCATCTTATGGTGAGTATTTGGGTGCGTCCTGTAACGTTTTACAAAACAATTTTCGAAAAACTTATTTTGTGAAACAAAAACAGAAAATCAAACTTTATATTTTTAGGATGAAAAAATGCATTCGGTATTATTCTTTCCAAAAGCTGTTTTACAAGAATCTAAGAACTCTGAGGCGATAAAGAAAAAAGATCTCATATTAGCTTCGAGACTGCTGCTTATCATCACAATAAGGTGATACGGTAATTTAGAACCTAAACTTGGAACCTATAGGTGAAAGAGAATTCGTTGCAATGATTGAAGAAGTCGATGAGTTGTGATGTTAAATATCTATCTTTAATTTGAAATGTAGTTAATTAGTAATCTTTTCGTTTTCCCTTCCTTATCTTATAAAAGGAAGTTTTGTTTTCATTTGTAATCAGTTTTTAGATTTTGAATCTTGAGTTTTATCAGAAAATATATACAATTTGGTGAAGGAGTTCCTCCCAATTGTTTCTAAACTCTTATCTCTTAGGTGGATTCCTAGAGTGTCGAGTTTTGCTCTTATCTTCTTGATGGATTCCTAGAAGTAGCGAGCTTACTCTTATCTCCTTGGTGGATTCTTTGGAGTGGCGAGCATATATATATCCTTAAAACATGCTCCCCGTAGCAGTCTCTATTTTAGTCTCTCACTGCAATTATTTTTCCGGTATCAGTTTTGGTATCAGAGCAGCTGATGGTTGAGCAGTGTGCACATGAGCGATGTGGGTCGGACAAAAGGAAAGAATAAGTTAGCTTCAACTATAAAGGTTCAGATTTTATCTTAACTTCTTCAGTTCAGGAAAATTTGGAAAAAGATGAAAATCAATGTTTTGTGGATTATGTTAAGCCACCAATTTTTATTATTGTTTTGAGGCATGTTGTGTCAATTTCGATGATCAAATTTGTGATTGGAATAGTGTTGAGGTTGAAAGTGATACTCTTGAACATGGTAGCTATATCTTTGATAAAGAGTGTGAGATGTCTGTAAGAGGTATTATTGTATCCATGCAAGAAACAAACAAATCCAACTATACATGTCATTGAAGACTTTACATGTTTATGTGTAGCAGCCTTGATATGGGTGAAATGATTGATGATATAAATCCGAATCATGGTTATATTGGTGATGGCAAAGTTGGTTTCAATCCGGACTTCCAAGAACTATGCATATATATATATAGAAGTTCATAGATTTGTTGATTTTGTTGGGTTTGATCTTTTCAATTTTCAGATTCTCAAGATATTAATTGATACTATGAATCTCATAAAGAATAGTGGTGAAAGTTTTGGGCTATTCGGAGTTCTTCTCAAGTCAAGAATAAACTCTTTGGAAATTATGGCTTTCAAGCAACTTTCAACATTGTAGTTCTTTCTCTATACTATGAGAATGATTATAGAGAGAACTTAGGGACGAGTTCACACGAAGCGGAAACAAATGATACGGGAATTTGGAACCTAAACTTGGAACTTATACGTGAAAGAGAATTTGTTGCAATGATTAAGAAGTCGATGAGTTGCGAGATGC
Source organism: Fragaria x ananassa (assembly GCA_034370585.1). Taxonomy (NCBI): domain Eukaryota; kingdom Viridiplantae; phylum Streptophyta; class Magnoliopsida; order Rosales; family Rosaceae; genus Fragaria; species Fragaria x ananassa. The sequence continues at coordinate 6,934,732 of CP139750.1, read as the reverse complement.
TATCAATTATGATCTTTGAGATTCTAGACCTTGCAGTTATTAAATATTAAATATCTATCTTTAATTTCAAATGTAGTTAATTAATAATATTTTCGTTTTCCCTTCCTTACCTTATAAAAAGAAGCTTTGTTTTCATTTGTAATCAGTTTTTAGATTTTGAATCTTGAGTTTTATCAGAAAATATATACAATTTGGTAAAGGAGTTCCTCCCAATTGTTTCTAAACTATTATCTCTTGGGTGGATTCCTAGAGTGACGAGTTTTGCTCTTATATTCTTGGTGGATTGTTAGGCAAAAAGTCACCCTCAAGTATAAGAGGTACAAGTAATATTAGTATAGGGATTAAGAAAAGCTGTCGAACCCACAAGGATTGGATTTCTTTCACTAGCTAGGGTGTTAACCTTAGGAGAGCTAGAATGTGCAAATTTACAATCACAAACCTAAACACACAAGAAAATCTAGGCTCATGGTGAGTATGTGCAACATGGAGTAGTGATTTGATTTTGGGTTTTTGAAGTAGTTAACTAAACTAAACTAAATGCTCAAATGTAAACTAAATTACTCTAAACTAAACTAGTGGGTCTAATGAATGGTGTTAGGATTCGAATTGTCTACCACTAACCTCTCTTGCAAGTATTGATGCAAATCACTATAAATGATGCTAAGCTAATCAAACAATTTCTCTCATTGCATCCCTCTCGGGTATGACAAGGGACATGCTCCTTTTGTGGTATCAAGCAACCCATCTCGGGTGTAGTACTTAACTACTTAAGTCATGCATTTCAATCCGGTTAGACATCTAATGCATTACTCTAAGTGTATAAAGTTTGGAGATGAAGAAACTATGCAAACCAACCAAGCTTATCTCTAAGTGATTGTAATTCACAACTCCTACATGCACACCTAGTGTACTTTCATGCTTTAACATTCAAATGTTACCAAGCTCTAAACATCATATCATGACATAGCAAACACACATACTTAAAGTGGTAAATTCTAAGCATATGCATTCAACTCTTGAACTAGCATGTAGGAATGTTAACTAAAATTGCATCAAATCATAAATTGCATCAATCCATACAAGATTGGTCAGGGCTTTCAACCCTAACCCCAAAAAAGTACTACTCACTCATAATTACATAAACAAACTCCATAATCAAATCAAACATCAAAATAGATCTAGAGTTTAAGGGAGAGAGTTGGCTTAGTAGTGTGTCGATTTGCCCCTAAGCTCACGTCTTGGTGGTGGTGGTGATGGTGGTGATTCTCTCTCCTTCTTGCTCTTGAATACTTATTGATGAAAGGTAATGAAGGTAGATCTATGCTTTGTGTGAATAGATGGAGTGGATGGAGAAAGTGATATAGGATAGAGAGTGGAGAAATGGTGTAGTAGTAGTGGTGTTAATGGAGGTTTGGGCTTAGAGAGATGGTGGTGGTGATGGAGGAGATAGAGTTTGGAAGTGGAAGAGGAAGAAGATGGGTTTGAATTTTGGGAGAAGAAGATGGAGGTTTGTGGTGGAAAAGGAGAGAAAAAGGGTAAGAGTGGTGAATGGGTGGATGATGTTGTGTATGAATGTATATGATTATATAGATAGAGATAGATGAGTGAAAAGTGGAAGAGAGAAGAAGAAAATCAGCTCTCCCATGGTTCAAACCATAAGGGAGAAAAGGGAAGAGTGTGAAATTGGTGAAAAGCTCACAAAAGTCAAGAGAAAAGGTAGGGAAATGATGACATAGGTTAGAGTATGCAATGATGATGTTTAAAGCATGATGGTGTCTATTATCCAAGGAATAATATGGTGAAAGTAAAGATGTTACTCCATCTCATTTGTCATTCTTGCTCCTCCTTCATGGTGACCGGAAAAGTCATGGCACCACCAAAAGTGGTGGTGAGCCGCCGTTTGTGCCGCCAATAGTGGTGGTTCGCCGAATCCGGAAATTTAAGTTTTGCTCCACCTTAGACCGTCATTCTTCCTAGCTCCGAATCTCCATATTAATGCTAAAAATGCATGTTTCTATCACTCTTGTAATATTCCTAGATAAATAGAAAATGATTTAGTGAAAGCTAAAATGAACTTAAAAACAAGATAAATTCAATATTTAGGGAAATGAAAATATATGTAAAATATGGTCTAACATGGATTCCTAGAAGTGGCGAACTTGCTCTTATCTCCTTGGTGAATTTCTTGGAGTGACGAGCATATCTATCCTTAAAATGTGCTCCCCGCAGCAGTCTCTATTTTCACTCTCTGTAGTACAAGCAACAAGATTCACGGGCATGCCGAATGGTAGAATAAGCATAAATGCATAGTTCTTTATGATAGTTACCTCATTCACCATTGGTTTTGGTGTTATAGCTCCGGGTGATGCGCTTTCCAAGCTCATAACATATATCTTTGTCATGTTAGGCGTCCATGTGGTTAATTATTTAACCGCCTTCCAAAGTCATCTTTAGACTAAGGTGAAAGTTAAGTATCTAAGTGATTTTGATGAGGCTGAGAAATCAAAAACCATACTTTGTTGGCAGGAATAAATGTTTTTCTATCCTAGTTATAAGATGGCTAGGTATTAATGTGACTGAAAATGGGGAAAATGTTGCAAAACCAAGAAGATCACAGTGTGACAGCTGCATATGGATTCTATCTGGCTAGCATGGCATTATCTACGAAAGGTTTTGATGACATTTCATATAAGACATCACCTGGGAGGCTGTTCGCAACCTTTTGGTTAATCTTGTACCAGGCTATTTATGCCTCATAGAAAAAAACTCATCAGTAAAAAGGATGTAATATGTAAAACCATTAACAGAAAGAGTAGGTGATTGCCAAACATCACTATGAATGATATGAAATGTAGAACTAACAATCTCTCTATGTAAAAAAAAAAGGTAATTGATGAGATTTGCTAAGTGCACACTCACGACAGAAAGATTGGAAAGACAATTTAGAACCAAGAGGAACCTAGCCGAGATAAAACATTAGAAGATGGATGACCCAAACGATTGTGCCATATGGAAGAATGGATGGATGTAAGAGCTTGTGGTGGAGTAGAGGTACTAGACAAATTGAGCGGATATAAACCATCTTTACAAAGACCCTGAAATAAGAGACGACTAGTACGTAAGCAATAGATTTGATAAAAGTCGAGAGCAAATAGAAAGAAAACAAGATTGTCCTTAGTGAAACGAGCAACATATAGAAGGTTTTTGTGAATTGACAGAATATGAAAGACATTTTGTAAGGAGAAGGATGAGGAACCCAATGACAATGGGAGGTTACCAGTATGGGACACATACATGGAGTCTCCATTCCCCATATAAACATTGTGAGGCCTAGCATATGATTGTAGATTATTGACGGTTATAGCCATCATGTGATGAGTAGCTCTTGTGTCCAGTTACCAATTCAGGTTAGCAGAATAATGGACACCAGCAAACAGGCCTAAAAAATGATGTAAGCACTGAGAGAGCCCATGTTGGTTGGAAGAATATTGGTTATGGGGCACCATCCATGTAGGAGATGAAGAGAAACTAGGTGTATCATGTCGTTGCTGCATCAGGTATGGTGGGGCGACATGTTGCCTGTGCAGAAAGGGTGAAGGACGCGCACCGAGGTCGACAGGACAGCCTGCAAAGGAGCGGTGGTAAGGCGTATGAGAAGTGTCGCCAAGACGGATTCTAGCGGCCATTTGCAGCAGGGACGTTTTTTTTTGAAATGAGGGAATTGAATTGTGAAGAAACTAAACTGGGAACAAATGGAATTAAACGTGCAATGGATGTAGGACAAGGGTGAAGCAAATTGGTTTAAAAGGAATGGAATGGGGAAAATTGGGTGTGATGATTTTGAGAGAGATAACAAGAAACAAAGGAAGAAGAATGAGAGGAAGGATGACAAGATCGAATAGGCTATGAACCTAAACTACTGATACCATGTAGAAAATGATTTTCCATTGATCTTCTCATTACAAGTTTACAAGCTATATAGTAGTGTGATTCCTACTGTTACAGATAGTGTAATATCCTAGATTTTCATTTTATTTTTCTTGTATTATTCTCATATTAAATGAAGGATTATTTATGGAAATTCTTTAGTTTGAGCGAAGTGAAGTTTCAGGAGTAATTTTTAAAGTACTTTGACTTTTAAGAGGCCCAAAAGTTGACTTTATTTTTTGTAAGTTATCTTCGAAAACTTCCTTCATGAAAGTTGCAGAGATCGTCCATACGAGTTCGTAGACATGCGGCACGCCTGAAACGGAGGTAGTATGAGAAAGTTATGATCAGAGGAAGTTAGTTTCCGAGTTTGGAAACAGTATAAGTAGAAAAATATGGGGGAGTTATTTTTGGAAACCTAATTTCAGTCTCACTTTCTCTCTCCTCCCTCTCCCGAACTCCTCCCGTTCTCCTTTCTTCTCCAACACGGTTCTCCGTTGTTCGACCACCAAACCGGTCACCACCGGTCTCGTTCTATCCGCACGGACCTCCTCTCCATTTCTGGAGCAATCCCGCCCATCGTCGCATCTCCTGGAAGCCGCCACAGAGCGGCGGAGCTGCTGCGGTATCGCCTGAAAACCGACTATTTCGGCGACATTTCGGGTGAGAGTTAGGTGAGTCTTGCTCCTCTCCTTCCTCTAGTGATGTTTATACGTCTTTGATGATCTGAAAACCAAGTTTTGGTGCCGGTTTTACAAATTTTGTTTTTGGTTTTATTTTGGAGTTTCGGGGCGTTTTCCGGCCGATTCCGGCCGAACCAGTCAAAATCTCAGGTATTAAAGTTGTTCACCATACTTCAATTTACAAGTTTCATGTTATGAGTTTCTCCTAATTCAGAAGTTTTGGGGTGGCGCGTGGGGCTCACTCGCCGCCGCTAGTGGCGGCGCGTCCGGCTGAGTTGTGGCCTTAGTTTCTTGTGGTTAGCTAGGCCTTGCTGCTGTGAGCTTATTGAGGGGTAGTATGGCTAGGTTTTGAGCAAGGTTTGCATGTTAGAACTTTAAGTGTGATATTAGGCTTGGTTGAGGTTTGAGTTTAGGTTTTGAAAACTTGTGGCAGCTCTATTATGTCGTTGAGTTCAACGACTTTGGGAAGTTGTCATTTTTTGAGCTAATGGTTAGTTTAAGGATATTGTGTTATCTTTTAGTGCTTTGGTTTCTAAGGTTTTTTAATTGTGTGATTTTAGGTGTTTTGTGAAATTGTGAGTTGGCTTGCTCTTGTGTTTTGTGGAAACGCAGCGGGATATTGAGGTGAGTAAATCTCACCAAGGTTCACTTTGAACCAAATTTTATTATGGTCATGTGATGATGATAATGATTATGATGTTAAAATTAATACTATGTTTTTAATTGTTTTAAAATATATGAGTTTGATCGTCAACGGCTCATAGGTAAGATAAAACAAGTATTCCTATTTTATGATAATTTTTAAGGTTTATGTGATCATAATGTTATTGATTATTGATAAGTTATTCCTAGGGAATAATATATATTGTTCATATAATTATATCCTTGTGAAGGATATAATCATATGATGTGATCTTGTGATTGTTGGATAAATAGTCAAACCGGGTTCCAAGCCTTTAATCAGGTGATTACTTACGGTTCAGATGCTATTTATTATTTTATATTTTGATATTGGACAATCAAACCGGGTTCTAAGCATTTGGCCGGGTGATTGGTTGCGGTTAGAAATAGAGCTCTAGTCCGTCTGTCAGTGTCGGTCATGGGAGATACTTTATGATATATGGAACTCATGGGTACACAATTTGTTGTTGTAGGTCATGAGGGGTGTTTATTAAATATATGGGACTCATTGGTACATTTTTATTTGTTAATGTGTTGGAATTGTGGTTTTTAATTATTGATTAAATCTCTCTCGTGGAATGTTAGATGTGATGATGTTGTGTTATTTTTGAGTTTACTTATACGGGCTTTTTAGCTTACTGGGTTTGTTATTTACATTCCTGGTGCACCTATTATTGGTGTAGGGGTTAGACCTGTAGGTGAGGATCAACAGGGTTGAGATGGAGGCTTAGTGACAGAGTTCTTTTTGGCTTTTGTCGTACTATGTATAGTTTTGTTAATCGGGTAGGAAATATTAAACTCATGAGATTGTTATCTTGTTCTCATGTTGTAAGTTTATGTAAATAAGAAAGTGTAATATTTAATTCAGTAATAAGTTGTATGATATTACTTTTCCGCTATTGAGTTCTAGTTGTTTGGTTTGTTATTGAAACCGGTTGGGATTTTTATATTTTAAGTTAGATCATATCATAATTTTTGAAAATTATCTTTCGAAAATTGGGGTGTGACAGATAGAATCACAAATGATTCTTGCAAATCAACAGAGGTATTTACTGTTGGAAAAATGGTGTTTTTCACCATTTTATTTAACCAATTTAAATTGGATAATTTAAATTGGGTTATAGGGTGAATAAGAAATAGTCACACAAAGATGACTACTTAAAACGTTTTTGGACTTTTCACCTTTCCCTGACCTTTAGAATTCTGAAATTTTTTACAACTACAAATTCAATGATGGTTGAATTTTGCAAGTAAAGAATGTTAAGGGTTGGCATGTTCAAGGTCGTAATATATCAAAGAATGTCAATGGTTGGCATGTGAAAGGTTGTAACTCATGAATTGGATTCATGAAATTCAAGTGGTGATCACATTCCTCCATGTATAAATAGGTGACACTTCATTTGTTCTAAACACACATTTGAAACACCTTCTCGAGAATCATCTCCTCCTCTCAAAGAGTTATTCTCTCTTTAGTTTTAGTTTTCTGGTGATAGAAAGAATGTATACTACAAGTTCGTTGAGTGTTCTTGGCAGCAGTGCAGCTTTAAAGCACAAGCAGTCGTTATATCTTGGGAGACAAGTGCCATCAAGCCTTTTGCACCAGTAGATGAGGCAAAATTTGTCTTAAGGAAAATCTGTGAGACACACGATTCGACTTCAACATTTTTCTCTGGTCCTACATCTAAGTTGGTAACATAAAACGATATTTGTTTTCTTCGTTCTAAGTGTTCCAAAACACTCGATTCGCTTCCACAAATTCCACTTCTCCTTCTACCAAGAGTGGTAACCAAAGTTGTTCATAGTAATTGGTTTCATGTTCATCATTTCATTATTTATAATTATTGTTTATTATAAATTGGATTTATGTGAATATATATTTGCAATATCAACTTATTGTTACATTTACAATAAGGATACAGCTAATCAAAAGCTAATCAAAACTGATCCTAAAGTATAGCAAAGCATTATTCTCTAGTTACAGAATCATGTTTTACTGACTGAATCAAGTATTGGAGGTTGCTCGTACAAAGTTAACAGGTCCTAGCTTAGATAACAAGGACTACCTCCATACATCATCTTATTCTGGTCTAGCCTTTCTAGAAATGTCTTCTGTCAACGTACAATGATTCAAACATGCTGAATCAGATATTTATAACATTGCTAATCAGTTAGTACTGACTTCATTTAAGTACATGAGTATATTTCAGGCCTTGAGTGGATTGGTTTACCTCATTGTGGTCATGGATGCTTAAATTAACTCATTGTTATTCCTGATCAAATGGTTTTATAAGATAAAGAGAAATGTCACTTATGATGTGTACATCTATTTTTTAACTTATTGAAAAAGAGCAATGGGTGGGATATGATTTTCTGATGGTAATTAACTTGGTCATCTGGAATTTCTGTATTTTGAGGCATTTATTCCTTTTTCTTTTTTTAAAAAATTCAGGGTCTAGCATACCTTAAATTACATATTGCTGGTTGGAAGACTTCTCGATGTGGTTGTCTTCTAGACTTGGCTCAATCTAATTGCTTACACTTGGTAAGCTGTATTTTCCAAATGTATGGTTTAACTCACAGTATGCTGAATGATATTCATAATCATTGGAATCTAAGGTATCCACCAAAACATGAATCTGAGCTTTACTTTTTTATATAATTTTTTTTGTTTATATTCATGGGTATGTTTTTTCTCTTTGAGAAAAATATAAATACTTGTTTCTTTGGTTTGGTATCATAATAGGGATTGATAGTGTGCTTAATAGTGAATTCATTGGATTTAAGTGGACTTGATTAGTACCAGTACACATTTGATATCGGTTCTGTGTCTTAGTTTTACTATATTTTCTTATCCTGGGCAAACTTTGCTGATCAAGATTACTACATTTTTCCCCCTTTGGTCTTGTTGTATGGGATGTATCTTCAATATTATAAACTTATTTGCTCATATGTGGGACTCCTGAAGATGTCAGTACTCAGTAGTATCCAACCAGGAATTGGAAATGACGTTGAATGAATTAATTTACAGCTGAGATTAGCATTTCTATATATACTAGTCTAGGTATATATATAGATTTGATTGTTCTTTTGAATCTGGCAGGTGGAGTCTTTCTATGAGCAATATAAGATATTAAGCAGCTCTATAGTTGAAGATGGACTAACAACAGGTATGTACTTCCTCCTAGTACTGTTCTAATTTTACACTTTGAATTACATAAATTTTATATCATCATATGAATTATGTATGGAAAACTTGATTGATGAACTAGTTTGATCAATAAGAAGAGCTCAAGCTTGAGTGTAAAATAGCAGTAAGCATAACCTCTTTTAATTTCAACAGAGTTTTCAACTTGCTTGAGATGACTGCCTAATTCTACTTTTCATGTAAACATCGATATACGTTGAAGTGAATTTTCAATGAACAATTTCCTTGAGTTGGAAGTTCATATATTTCCAAACAGCAGTGTACTTTTGATTCATCTAGGTAACCAAATAAGTATATTTTCATGACAGATGCTTTGAAGTTGTATGTTTGAGGCACACATGTTAATTACATCGAGCATGAGGCAAGACGATTGGATTCTTACATTTTGTTCTTGGTTGTTCATTAAGTTATGCCTAGGCAACATAGTTACATTTTCTGGATTTCTGATGTGTACTTGCATTTATTGTGCAAGGCTCTTTTTTTATTTCACAAGCTTGTGAGTATTCATTATTATAATTTACATATGTTCAGTTGTATCTGAGATCGATAAATAGAAGGCCTAAAAAGGCTTTTATCTGCAGGTTTATATATTTTTTTTTCAATGATCAATGTTTTAGTGGCCTGTTGATGTGGTAACTAATGTGTATGTGATTGAGGTTTAGTGACCAATAATGTCTTTCAGTGACCAAATTTTATCCATTTAGTGATCAATTCCGTAGGTCACTAATTAATGCTAATACTATCAGTGTCCAGATTTTAGTGGTCACTAAAAGTTTTGATTTTAGTGACCAAGTATTGTAAGTGCTCACTGTTGAGAATTAGTGACGAATCCATAGTGACCTTTTTTGGTCACTAAACACAATCAGTGACCAAAATGGTTAGTTTTTGTGACCACTCTATCAGTCACTAATGCTCGATATTGTTGTAGTCCGCATGCGCGAAGTGCTCGGACCCTCCTTTCAAATCAGGTCTTCTTAATTTGCCAAATGATCAGCTTAACAAAATCATGTCTTCTTTGTTAAAACCAAACTTGAATTAATACTCAAAGGAAATTTGTCTCAAGTTGCAGTTCCTCGCTCATCTATATGTGAACTCGAAAGCAATAATCCACATATTAGATTGTTCTCATTTATTTAAATTCTTGATTTTATTATACTTCCAGCATAATATTTGAGGTTGTAACATTCCAAAATCAATATTGAGATTACACTAGCAGAGAACCTAAATAACATTGAATAAGAGTAACATATCTAATTAAGCAAACCCATACCGGCAGACACCCAGAAATTTCAACATGGAAGTAAACCTTGGTACTGGTCACCTCCTTCAGATCTTCCTTCGTTTTCTTTGCCTGATCGAAACAGAACGAACTCGACACTGATTTATAAATGCCTTTGAGGCTTGAGCAGATATTTTTTAGCTGATCTACTTCGTTTGAACTAATTAATATCTGGTCAACACAAGATAACGGTTTGACCTTAAAACCCCGTTTTTTTTTTTTTTTGAAAGTTAAAACCCCGTTTAGTTGCACAGTTGGGCAGGTGGTAGTCCACCTGAAAACAATGCAGGTTGCAAGAAGTGATGCTTTTGCGATTGGTTTTGGTTACTGATGCTATAATCAATTAGTGCCATGGAGAAATTGCTAGCTAGTAGTGATACCAGTGATCAATCAATCTGCATACATAAAAGCCAAAGCGACAAGCAGAAGATCGAATCATTGGTCTGATAAAGAATTCATATGGATAAGCAAAGATATAGAGCCGAACACAGATGGCAAACGAAAGAGAAAAAGGGGCGTTTACAGTTTACACCGAAACGATTTCTCACACATTCTCCATTCAGGAGAAAAGGTCGGAGAAGCAAAGCTAGCTGGGAAAGTTGCTGCGCTCGAGCTCCGGGTATAAACTCTAAGACAAGAAACGATCCAACTCCTCTTTATATATAGTACAACAACCAATCTTTATATCCACCAAGAAAAAGAAAAATAGAACATAGAATCTTCAGAAATAGTATTTTCCCAACAATTTTGGGCAATTCCAACTGCATGTTGTCTTTTCAAATGTTCAATTAAATACATGAATAAAAATAAGCATCTATATATGCGATGTTCATGCAAGCATGATGTATATATATATATATATATATGGTATATGCATGATGGAAGTGGGTGTATGCATGATGGATGTGGCTGTCCCCATGATATGATGGTGTATATATGTATGATCTGCAAATGCATAATTAAGCATGTGTATATGTAAGATATGAAAAAATCCATCTGACTTATAGATACTTTCTTGACTTGACTTCCATTATCACTAGAGTACTAATTTAAAAGAGAACGTAACATAGAAAATCAGAGAAACCCTAGCTAATACAGTATTGCTGGTAATTAGTTATGAACTGTTAGTCCATGTCTGCCTTCCTCGATCTATCTCATCCGGGTTTACCATCATCTGCGTTTCTTCACAGTACACTTTTCTTTTTTTTTCTTTTTTATCTGTACTGTACGTGCGTGAAGAGATGTATAGAATATCGAAAAGGATGGAAGAGAAACAGTAAACTCATATGTTAAGGGGAATAAAGTAGAGATCGAATAGAGACGATCGAGGCAAGATTTGGAATGTTGTACCCTGTCTCTGGTTTAGCCTCATAATCCTTATTTACATAACTTAACTTGAAAGGAATAATATCGATCAGTTTATATATATAAGCTCTGATTACTTCTGTTACCCAGACCTAGGGGTGAGAGCGATAGTACCGACAGATATATACATCACAGTAGAATTGAAAACGATAAAACAACACTGTCTGCATGCAGGGTTACTTAATTGTACACAAGTACTAGCTAGCTAACAAGACGATCGAACCCCCGGTTGTCCAAGGCCATTGACGGTGGCGGAGGAGTGAGCTAGGCTCGGTTCGGCTCGACTCGAGTCGTCGGCGGAGGGAGTTTGTTTTGTGAAATATTATAATGGCGTAAAGAGGAAAGGGACAATGAATAAGGTTGATGGAAACCCTAAAGAAACGAGAGGGGAGAACATGGCGGAATATGAATCAGGTTCGTATAAGCAGCCGAATGATTGACGGTGAAAACCAAGCAGAGGAGGCAGCAGGGAGGGAGGGAGGAGCATGCATGCATGATCGAGCCAGCCCGGGGAGACAGTTCACGTGGAAAGATTCAATGGTGATAACGGGGTTGGTTATGGTATTTGGTTGTAATTGTAATCCGGTCTCGAATATCGTTTTTAATTTTGGAGGGGGAATTATATTTTAATTGCGGTAGGTAGATATGATATGGGAGGATAAGCGTCTCTCTTGAAGGCTCCTACATGCAGTGCATGGCTCTAAAGAAGAGAAGAAGGCCTATAAGAGACAATGTGAGGGGAAAGATTTGGTGTTTCCCTTAGCTATTTTGTTTGTCTCTACGCGCATGTTTCGTGGGTGTCAGGAACATGCACCACTATTATTGGCCGAGATTACCAAATTAACTTATTATTTACTCTGCCCTGTGTGAATCATGATGAGAAGATTTACCGTGCCCTAGTCGGTGGGTGGGTGAAAACGCTTCATTTGGTAGTAATAAGTTACTTCACTACTTCACAACTTCAATGAGAGGAAAACGTACTGCATGAAGAACCTGAAAGAATTACATATGTATTTTTGCTTCACCAAACTGTTTTATGGAACTTTACTAGTTGCCACCAAATTTCAGGGTCTTGCATTTTATATATATGGCAATTACCTGATAGAAATTATGTTTTGTGTGATCTATTCTATATGGTCCCAAACTCTGAGAAAAAGACCGATGGAGAAAAAGAATCCAAATAATTGAGAGGAAAACCAGTACCCCGGTTAATTTCATTTCCAATTAATGAAGTTTACCTTTCATTTCATCATCATTTTATGATTTTCCTCGCAATTTACAAAAAGAAATCACAATTATGCACCAAGATGGCTAACCCTTTATTCACTTACAGTTTACATCCCCCCAAAATGGTTAAGAATGAAAAACTCCGAGAAGTTCTCTTCTCTCTTAAAAATAAAATAAAACTAAAAAATTGAAAACTTCTTGATCAAAAATAAATATTCTAATAAAACTAGCTACAATGAACCACAAAAAGTAAAATAAAAAAAATCCGAAATCGAAAAATTAATTAATAAAGAATTATCATAGAGTTTGAAAATGTTATGGTTTTAAACAAAGCTATGATGGGTATATATGTGATCTAGATCTAATATTCTATATTTCAAATTTTATTTGGGATATTCATAATAGGAAATTGAGAAATATTCTTTTTTTTTTTTTGGTGAATAAATTGACGGCGGCGAATGGGACAAAGGAGTCATCAACTATCAGCACGGGGACACCTTTGGGAGGGCGTAGATACACGCTCATCAACAGCGCGTGGAATCGCTTTAAGAGAGAGCGAGTTTACCACCTTTCGTATCCAACGTAAGATTTACGTTAACCATGATCCCATAATTAGAAAAGCAAATTGGGAGTACGATTCACATTATTTAACTCACTTACTTTCTTTTCCCTCTTTAATTTCTTATTTAAACGAATTAGTTTTTCTACCCACTTAGAAAAATTACCGTGCTTGGCTCAGGTACGTAACTTACAATTCATAATTAGGAGGCCGGGTAGTAAAACGTTGCCATAATGGTCATAAACACATATGGGAAGGAACACCAAATAGCAGGTCCCTAGCTAGCTACCCTTATAGAGGGAAATGAAAGATATTGACATTACACCAATGCTTATAAAAGCTAATTAAAACTAATTCATGATTCCCCTTTCTAATCTAGCTGGCTCGCCAGCTACTTCATCTGTTGCCCTCTTTATTCCTTTTTATGGCTTAAATCGACATCCTCCCAACTCATCATCTTCCAGTAGTTACAACAAGTAGAAAGTTTTGCCAAAAAGATCAACAAAATAAAGAGCTACAATATCTGGCCGGGCATATAATTAATGGTTTTCACTTTTAACTTCTAACTTCAATGGTAAGTCGATCTTTTGTGAAATTAAGTAAGAAATACCATATATATATATCACTAAGATGGGGATGAGTTAAATTTAGACTTCGGACATAAGCTTGTCCTACTAGCAAAAAACACCCGAGATTCTTGAATTACGGAGTCACGGTAATTTTTGCAATTGAATCGTTTTGAAGTAGCTAGTGTAAAAATTCATATGAAAGGAAAAGATGAGACGTATCTAGCTAGGTGATCGATATTAGTAACAGACAACTCCCTTAATTAATTACCAACATCTTAGGTATTTTACTTGTTTAAGGTAATATTGATATACTATACAAATGTATGTGATACATATGGGAAACTAAGATCATGAAGTAATTTGATATTTGTTGAGAGAGAGAGAGAGAGGGAATGGGGAGTTTGCCATATTTGGTTGGGTGTAACTAGTAATGAATGGTAGAATTGACGCAGAAGAGGAAACGTAGTACAGGTCATTTTCCAAATAGAAGAAGATAGAATAAAGAAGCAGCAGCAATGGCCCTTCTCTCTCTCTCTCTCTCAGCTCTATTACCTTCCAATGCACGCCTTCCCACTCTTTAACACGTTGCCTGCCGTGAGGAGAGAATTTAGAGCCTTTACCGCAGATTATATATCGACACCTCCATAATATTCCACACACACCACATCGATATCATATATCGATCTCTGCAGCCATCATCTCCATCTCCATCTCCATCTTCCATCTTCCATTGCCATATCTCTCTCCCATATCCATAATTCCATATCTTATATTTCTTCTACAAACATATCACAAACACACAACCATACATACATATCGATTATCGATCACCATGGCCACCACTGGTCTAGACTTGTGCCAAGACCTTCCATCTCTGATGCGATCACTGCCCTCCATCAAAATCCAAACCCCCAAACCTCAACAACCACAAGACTCCATCACCACAAACGACGCCGTCCTCGAAGACGAGTGCTGCCGCACCCCCAAGTCGGAAGCCAGCAAAATCCCGGCAGTCGTCACCTGCCCGCCGGCACCCAGAAAGCCCAGAAGAGCTGCCGGCTCCTGCAAGAGGAAGCTCACCGAGCTGCAATTCTTCGAGGTCGTCAATCGCGACGAAGTCGAGGCCTTTTTCGGATCAACTGGTTTGTTCAACAAGAGGAGCTGCCCATGTAAATAAAAAAACCCAATTACACGGTTCTTTCATTTCTTCCATATCGTTGTTATTACACGAGTTTTATATACATATGTGATCTAGCTTCCTTGTATTGTTCAAATTCAGAGGGCTAGCTGAGTTCGATCCATGTTATAAATTTGTATTACACGGTGTTCTGAATTCACTGGTCCATTGAATTCTCCGGACGATATTGATCTGAATCGATCCCAGAATGCATGATATATCGATCTCTATGAATATATATTGTTCAACCACTTTGATCGAGTTTCTTTCTACACAGGATTGGTCTGTGGATCACATTCATTTGTGGACTTTAACTATTAGTTCTGGTTTCAAATTCTATCATCTTCTTCCTGTTGAGAGATCGATAGAGACTGTGTGATAAAGTAGGAGATTTAATATATATTTGAAAAGCATGATCTGCGAGGAGAGAGAGAGAGAGAGAGAGAGAGAGAGAGAGGGGGGGATAGGCTTTGTTAGGGTAGATGAGAGGTGGGTGTGATCGATCAAGTGATTATGAGAATTAAGTAAAGGCTAATCGAGCTCTGAGTTTGATGGTTTCTTTTCCGTGCTCGTAGTTTAGTGGTTGTTGGTTTGATCTGTCTTTTTTTTTGACATTTTCTGCGTTGAGTTGAGTGAACGACACGGCTTTGGGTAAACATGATTAACTTTTTTTTTCTTTCTTTCTTTTCTGAAATAATTTGTGTACGTCCTGTTTGAGACTTGAGAGAGAGAGAGAGAGAGGTTTGTAGTATTTGATAATCCCAAGAATGATGCAATAGACTTGTGTGTCTTGAATGTGCTATTTGGTTTGTCTGCTTTCACAGCTGATCTATAAAGATGAGCACGAGAGAGCTAGCTATAGACAAAATAACGACGATAAATCGTTTGATCACTTGGATTTTACTGGAACTGCGGTAAATTTCGATCCTCGTTTTTACAGAATCCACGAATTAATTGGATTAGTTCCACAAATCAGAACCAATTGCAACTTAATTTGTATTCTTAGGATCGAGGACATCATTTATTGCAACGATGATTTTCTCCCATGCCAGCTAACTAGTAAAAATATGAGAATAAATCAAATTTTAACACCGTAACTTTTTCAATCTCATTTTTTTTTCCATCTAGTCTGATTGATTCAATTCTTAACTTGTTTGCCTCCGTAGAAAAAATCAAGCAAAGACATTTTCCAATTCTTAAATTGTCTGCCTCCGTAGAAAAAATATCAAGGCAAAGACATTTTCCAATGTGTCATCAAAGGATATCCGCTACACATTGTTAATTGATTTTTAATTTATCGCTTATTGTTAGTTTTAACGTCATTTCACAATAATTAAACATAGGTTGATATACTCACATATTATGGCCTAGCATCTCAGTTAGGCCTCCAAAAACCCTAAGCCTCCACTTCTACCAAAACACTCGTTCGGCAGCGACCGGATCTATAATGGCCTTTGGCCTCGCTGGTCTCGGGGGTGCACCAGACGGGGTATCCTATTGGATTTCAATCACGGAGTAAGTCTGATCTGAGCAAGGTTGATGAGGGGTTTCAAGCTTTCATGGTTTCTGAGCAAGGAGGCGGCGGCACAAGCAAGGGTGACTAGGCTAGATCTTGCAACCAGCATCAATGATGAGATCTGTTTTTTGGCGTAGGTTTTTGGGGTGATTTCCGTTTGGAGCCCGCCGACTTCCCGCTGCCGTCGAATCAGAGATCTATGTTGGTGCGTGTTGCTGAGGGAGAGGGAGGAGTCTCATGGTTGTGGGGTTTGAAGGTGGTGGATTGCGATGTGGCGAGGTCGATGACGGAGTTTCGGCTGTGGTTGGGATCCGACAACGGCGGCGGTGGCACGACGATTTTGCTGGTGGTGAGATGGTTGCTAGTGGCGACTGCAGACTTGGGCCGGAATCATTGGTCGGATATGTTGCCTTGCTTCATTGGTTTGCTCTGGTCCTAATGAAGCAAGTTTTATGATGTTGAGGTTTTGGACTTGCTACATTTCAAGTCAGGTAGAGGTTCCACTGATGACCTTATAATGCGGATTAAATGACATTTCAAATGAACGGTTGGATGTTTGCACATTGGATTTCAAGATATAATGAGGACTAAGTATAAGTAACATTTCAAATGAACGGTTGGATGTATGCACATTGGATTTGGAGATATCAATTAAAGTTTAAAACACTCATCCAACCATTCATTTAAAATTTTTTACTTGGTCCTCATTATTAGATCCTCATTGGAGATATATATGTTTTAAGTCGGATCCACTATGAACATCTTAATTTTTGATGGGAAGTTCGAGCTGTGCAACACAGTGGAGTAGGCGAGTTACGGAAAGGTTGGCTAGTCAGCTCAATAGTGGATGGTAGATACGTTGTGCTAGGGGGTTTCGGCTTGAGCTGTGGGTCTCAAGCTTGGTGTCGGTTTCTATTTTAGCCTTGTTTCAAGTCTTCCCTTGGGTATATCTTTTGTTTCTAATTCTGATTTCTAAACTTTTTGCACCAAAATTAACCAACAAACGTTTCGAACCAAATACTAACCATCAAACAATGCGAACCAAATTTGGTTCGCGCCATTTGTTGGTTAATTTTGGTGGAAGATTGTCTTATATTTTGTGTAGGGGCCGGATTTACGTTTAGGTCGAGTATGTTTGGTCGGTCATAAATCCCGTAATATTTATAGATTAAAGATTGTACACTATTTGATTTACATGAAATATGCATGCATGTTCAGTCATACTATTCGTTACTTGTTAATATAACACAACAGACATATAAAAAAAAATTTAGATGCGATATCGCGTCAGACGTACCATTGATGGGTTGTAATTTGGATGCCTTATATCCCATACTATATTTTGTATTTTAAATTTTAATGTTGTTTCCACATCACTCAGTTATGAATATTATCGTTTTTCAAAGAGTTGTCATTTTTCTTCCAAAAAAAAGTCTCACTTTTTGGTATTCAAATACTTGATCAAATAATCAAATTCTATAATATGTTAACGTATGCTCTACTTGCACTTACACTTGTTAAATATGACTTGATTACTTAAATGTGAACCTACGTGGGTTACCATTTTCAGGACTTGATTCGAGATAACCCTAAACGCTCTTATATATATTGTTTACCTTAGAGTAGAAAAATGTTAACCTCATACCTTTACCCAAATGATTCAAGGGCCACAATTATGTATGCTTTCTCCAAAGGCCCCAACATATATTAATGATCGTCTTATCATTGTAAGCACTAAGCACTGCTCATCAATTATTTGTTGTACTATTACAATATTTTCGAAATCTCACGAACTATTTATCGTACCATATTACATGGTTTGACAGAATTAATTAAAGCTTTATTTATTTTTGAATAGACGTTTAAGGACACAGCTTATTGGGAGACTCGGTCCCACCCATTATCTATACTAAAATTTTGTAAGTTCACATACCATTTGAGTGAATAATTAGCGAACATGAGTTTTACGTTTATTTTCTTCGGCGTTATTATTAACTTTTATAATTATATAATCGGCTTCATGCAGCGGTCATACATGAAGCCGATCATACTTGAACTATACTTGAATAACATCAACAAGCGAAACCCCTAATACAATGTTGAAGTCGCACAAGTTCGTTAATGGAAAGGGAAATCCAAACCTTAGCCACCCCACAGTGGTTTACAGTTTGATCAACTTGTAACACCCTTTTCACTTCGTTTAGCCCCATCCCTCTCTAGGGGTATTTTACTGATAGGTTCTATAGGAACTAGACGATCCTATGTGGTCAAATACGTACCTAGCAATAAACTCTTATGTTCCTTTCATTACAGTATTTCTAAACAAGTTTCTGGACCAATAGTCTATCCTATAATCCTAGTTGAGGCCTTTGTCATGATGGCCGACGGTAAACCTTGGATTTCCACCCAAGTTCAGACAAATTCCAGGAACATCAACGATATTGGCTAGAGATCGATCGGCCATTGTAATTGTTCATACGTGCTATTTGCTTATGATTTATCCCCGACAATGCAAGTTCCATATACATTGTTACTATGATCTAGGCTCTGTTAGATATATTGATTTCAATGCTATATATATATATATATATATATATATATATATATATATATTTAAAGCTAGCTGACAACATAAACAGCTTCTTCCCAATATTCTACAAGTACATTCATGCCAAACAAAGACGCACGAACAACTTCAAGCAACTGCCGATTTTTTCTTTCTGTCAATCCATTTTGCTGAGGAGTATAAGTATTTGAAGTCTGATGTCGAATTCCATGTAACTGCATAAACTCTTGCATAAGACCATTAATATATTCTCCGCCATTGTCAGACTAGAAAACTCGAACCATCTGTTGATACTGTGTGGATACCATCTTGTGAAATTCTTTGAATCTAGAATAAACATCGCTCTTGTTCTTCAATAGAGACACCCAAGTCGTACGGGTACAATCATCAATAAATGTCACAAAATACCGAGCGCTAGAGAGAGAAGGAATTTCTACAAGACCCCGCACGTCAGAGTGAATCTTCATAAATGGAATATGACTTTTATTTAGGCTTGGTGAATATGAAATACGGTGGCTCTTGGCCAGTTCACATATGTCGCAATGAAAATCTGGTCGACACCCGAAAATAATTACTGTTGCAGCTTCTTAAGATAACCGAAGTTTAGATGACCCAACCTGCGGTGCCAAAGCCACACATCTTTCTTAGCAATCTCAGCTCTATTGACCTAATTAGCTTGACCCAAAGACTGCATATGTTTCTCTCCTGTCTCTGTCAGATCTAGGTAGTACAATTTCCCTTTTCTCACTCCATAACCTAAAATTCGCGACGTCAGAATGTCCTGAAATACACATAATAAAGACGGATAAAATGTGACAATACATGATAATTCTTGAATGATTTGGCCAACTAAGAGAATATTGTATGACAATGAAGGGACAACTAATACAAAATTAAAGGTTAATGTGTTTGATAAGACAACAGAGCTTCTCCGGTGACCGAAGTTGGAGTACCATCAGCTGTAGAAACAATATTTTGAGAGGAGGGTTTTAATTTTTTCAAGAGGCTAGGATCATTACACATGTACGATCTGATGCTCCTGTATCAATAATCCAAGACCTATTCATAGATATACTTTACCACTCATACCTGACTGTGCGACATTTGAGGCATTAGATGGTTGGTCTCCCTCTGTAGTGGTTATGACAGCTTTTGCTTGATTCTTTCAGGGTTTCAGGGTGAAATCTCACCAATCCGGGTACAAAATTGTTTCAAAGCAACGTTGCTTGCTATGACCTAATACTCCACATAACGGACATTTTGAGTTCGCATATGAATTTGGTTTGCATGGAGACCGGCATGGTGCGGTGATATGGTAGTTGATTTGGTGTGCCATTTTGGAGGTTTGGTTTTTGAGATTCAAGGATACGGGAATTATGATTTTGATGTATGCAACAATTTGTTTGTGGTGTGATTCAGGATTCAGGTTTGGTTTTGGGATTTGAGAATTTTTGTGTTTTTGTAATGATTTGTGGGGTTTTTGGTACGCAACGATTTGTGGTGTTTTGGGTGTAAATTCAAAAGAGGATCGAACCTGACAAGCTCTGATGCCAAGTAGAAAATAATGATTCAATATGATTTTGTATGCTTCAATGTATATTCTTCTCCATATAAAAGATTTATATAAAGATATAATTGTAGTGCTAATAGAAAAATATTTTCTACACCTATACATAATATTTAACCTACACGTACAAAAATAAATAAATATTTCTAGAAAGACATGTCTCTAGTGCATGAATCAATAGAAGTAAAACTTTGACCCTCGTGGTAGGCACACAATAATGACATTTTCCTCTTTCTGGTTTGATGTATGACCAGAGAGCTGTAACTAAAGAAAGATACGTGATTAGTTTAAGCTAAACCGTAAGCTAGCTCCCATAAAGCATGGGTAATCCTATAGCTGACCTAATTAAGTCCCAAACCGATTTTGTATCAAGACGATTATTAATTAGCTAGCTCACCCAAAATGCTACTAGGTACCCACCTATAAGTCCCTTCGAAAATGACCCTTTGGCAGGCTATTGCGCATCACCATCACTCTGCCGACTCCGATCCATACAAAATAAGCAAATGAAGTACGTACGCATCCTTGGCCACCAAATGAAGATCAAACAAACTGCATTTTTTGAAACAAATGTGGGTTTAAAACCCGTTGTATTAATAGTTGCAAGTCTGAATAGCACCGATACAGACCCCAAATGTGGTTCATATACCATTACATTGAAACAATTCCGCTGATCGAAGATGAGCATAGCAAACTATAATCTTACCCCTACATAGAGATAATTTTGCATGAAAACTTCCGTTGCGAAGACACTCAATTACGGTGCGTCAGAAAGTTTCACTATCTAGATGTAAGGAAACATTCGTAATTTGCAGGCTGACAAATCCTATCTAGGGTTCCTAGGAACCTACATAAGAAAATTATTGGAAATAAACTAACAAACACTAATTTAAAACCTTAGATGCCCAAAACAATGGGCTTAGAAAACTAGAAAATAGAAACAAAAGGAAAAAGAAGTCTAGGACCAAGACCCAAGCCTAGAGTGGACCTAAATAATTGGGCCCAAACAGAGCCCAAGACTCAACCCAGCAAGAGAGAGACCCAGCCTCCAGCCGGACCCAGCTCAAACCATCACCGACAGCCGCCACCACCACCTGCTCCGCTGCTCCTGCTTCAACAGACCACCACCCATCTTCCGCCTCCATGGCCGCACCACCCCATGTTTAGTCCTCACCACCACCACAGATTTTCCCCATCTCGGATCTAGAAGCTCTGCCCTAGATCCGGACAAAAAACCACGACGATAGATCAGACCCGCCGGCGACACCACAACATCCCCTCCCAGCCGCTTCCACGATCTCATCCATAGCCCACTCCGTCGACCAACAAGAGAGGAAATTCCCGAAATCTAGCCATCGAACTAGCCTCCCTCTCCCTCTTCTCCTACATTGCCATTCGCGACTCCTCGAAACTGCTGAAGAGCCTCGTCGATGTCAGACCCACAGAAGAGTTCATTAGCACCCGTCCGACGACGGCGAAAGGGCTCGCCGCCGGACAGGATGGGGGCTTTGCTTGTTAGGAGGTTGATGTATCAAGACTTATTGGTCCTAAGCTTCTTCTTCTTCCCTTTCCAATGAAATCTCAAAAGACCAACATCCTCTTAAGCTGTCCTAAGATCAAACTGCATGTGGTCATCAATCCATAGGTAAAATCATAACATTCCTAATATAGCTTTGGAAACTAATACAAGTCGATCTTCTGCATTTTGAATCCCTAGATTCTTTTGTTCCAAAAAACAAGAGACTGACCCAAACTCCACCCCAAAACGTACATCTCGATCAGCTAAATTAGACTGATGAGGCATTTGAGTTGAGCAAATATATAGTCTAGTGGGTACTTAATCAATCGATAGAAAACGAAAAGAAATTAGTCGCTCAGTTGCTCCTCATAGAAAACTCACAAAAACGTTATGGTTTTTATAGAATAGTGGCATATATGTGTCCCATTTTGATGATCCCTGTCAACACTGACGGAGCCAGAGACTGGAAATGAGGGGTGACATCATTAATAAAAGGGTGTCATCATTAACGTCATTAACAAATTTCTCCGACTCAACTAGATTTCAAATGTCAAATACATGTAAAATTTAAATTTTAAAATATGCCATAGCATCATTTGGTCCATATGTGCCTCTCAATCAAACTAGTTAGGCCACAAAAGCCTAGTAGCTTCATTATCATCAAGTCACACCATGTACGTTCTGTACTAAACCCTAGCTAGTAAAGGCGCCCCTCTTCGAACTGCAACTATCTTGATTAGCTAAAACAATAGAACCGAAGGCATGCCAAACCTAGCTAGCTAGCTAGCTATTTCAATCAAATTATTTACTTTCCTAAAGAGAAGGGAGAAGGAATTAAATTATCAGTTGAACTCAGAGATTAGGTATTTGGATCAGAAAGACAGAAACTGAAAATAAAAAACTAAAGATTAGTTAGTTGGTGTTGATTGATTGATATTAACTTCTGCGCCATGCAAGGATGGGATTCCCCATGTGCCAATTATGTATGTATATCGATCTCTCGGGACCTGAAATCCTCAAAAAGGTTTCGTGTCTCCAGGCGGGCCTCATCACTCAGACAGACGCCATCTTGATCTTGGTACGTACGTAGACATATAGCATATTCTAATACTATACAATCACAACTCGTGGTTGGCTTCAATTTTACGTGTCCTAAAAGCCAATCAGACAACCCATTTCTTAATTTAGTACCCCATGCATAATTGGCATGAAAGAATCACGATGCAGATCACACAAGCCCTTAGCTCTCTCTGTCTCTCTCTTAGCTCGATCTGTTACTCTGTTACAGAAGAATAAAGGGCGTGCACGGTTTAGTGGGGGAAGGGAGAATACTATAATGAGTGAGAGGAGCAGAGAGGATACCGTGTGTGTAACGATGGAGGAGGAAGAACAGTACGTACTTTAGGGGTTAAAGGAGGAGATAGAGGAGGATGGAGGTTGGATAGTTCGTTGGAAAGAAAAGACTGCTGCTGTGCATGCTACTTTATACAGTCTAGTGTAGTCTGGTTGTTAAAAAAGTGTGACCGTCCAATCCTGGGTACGAATTACACAGGTTTAGGCAGGGTCACTGTCATATATATATATATATATATATATATATTATCTAGGAAGACAGGGAGGATCACCATCGGGATTTGAGCTAAACTGCAGGAGGACTTATGAGTCAGGTGCAATCATTTCTCTCTGCTTAGATGATGATCCAGCGCTAGCATCCATTTCTTCTTCATTCTCACTCTTTGGACTCTTTTTCGATAATATTACATCCCAAATACCTGCTATGTATGTGTCCCTTTTTCTTTTTCTTTTTCTTTTTTTTTCTTTTTTTTTCTTTCAGTCTTAAGATCCTATTTGCTATGCATTTGAGCATTTTTTTTTGTTTTTGTTTTTCTTTCTAAATTCTAAGAAGATCTTATTATTACCCTTTCTCTATATGGTTTCTTGATATGGTAGGAAACGAAGGCCTTGTGCCGGTCTATACACTACTTTATGTGCCCTAGTTGTCTTAGGTAGGCGGCGTACATTTTGCTTAGTCAAGTGGTCGCAACCTTCTAGTGACAAGATGAAACTAAGTGTCGCCGAGATTACTCTCTGATGGCAATATAATAGGAAAGCTGCGTTATTGGACATTAAGATATGTTATCGTGTTACGTATCTAGTGATTTTTTCATTATGTCACCGCTGTAACAAATCAAATATAGTCGATAGTCATTATAGCAGTACTATTTGCTAGTTGGTGCTTGTTAGGATACATGTACTTCGTAGAGTTCCTCAATATTATATCGGGATTTCTTCTAGATGCTTATTGTAATTAGGGGTTAAGACTTACGTCCCCCATTGTATTCGACCCCCCCCCATTGTATTTGACAATTTCATCAATGAATACTTAAAAGCAGCCACACCAGCCCTTTTATTTAAAAAAGAAGATCTCATTATTTATATTATAGGAGCCGAAATTTTGAATGCGGAATTTTCATATATAGCTTCAATTTCTCAACAACATTGGTGGTTTTATAGGTATAATTAAATTGGTCATTTTTATCATAGTTCTACATATTCGACATCTAATTGATTTTTTTTAATATTCTCGTGGATGTAATTTAACATGTTTCTATTTTTAAAATATACTTAACATGTTTCTATTTTTAAAATATCACATTGCAAATTATTGGATGGATAAATTAATTAAATTTATATTCGATAATTAATGGTGAAATGTTTTGATTCGAGGTTTATCTTTTGTTTTTAATTTGTATTTTTTTTTGTGATACATATATTGACTAACAAACTGAAGAACGATGTCTCTAGAAATCAACCAGAACAAAAATTATGAGAATTATGGGGATTAATTGAACGTCGAGATAACTAGGCAAAATGTTTCAATGTACAAGTTACTTGGTACTAACTAAGCTACCATACCGTCAATCAATAACGAAGATTGTTATTTTTCAAAGACATCGATACACACCGGCCTGTCTACTTAATTAGAAACTAAACCCTAGTACTAATTAGCAATGCATATATATATATATATACACGATTCCAAATATAAATAATACGTCTTTAAGTGTTACATATTTTGCATGTATATACAATTGTGGAAGAAGACCCTTAATAAGAATAAATCTTTAACAAGAGGCTAGAGTATGGAACGTTCTCTAGATCTCTACCGTCCATAAAAAACTTGTTGGTAAAGCCATAACTTAGAACCTTGCTTTACGTGGTGTCTCTGCAGTAATCTCTCCCCTATCTCTCACATATGGTATTGTTTCCTTTGAAACCGAAAGGAAGCAAAAGTCTCAGACATACGGGAAAAAGGTTAAAAACCGAAGGAAAAGAAAATCAAACTGCTATATATAAGTAGAACTTGAAAAAGATAAAATCATGGAAAAGGGAAAGAAAAGGGCCTCTTCAAGACTACCCATTTTGGACTTTGCATATCATGTGAAAGGCCAAGGTGTGAAAGGCCAAGGGGAATCTTCTTTATTTTTCATGTTTTTTAGTTTTGGGAAAATAGCTAACAGGAATCTTGCTTCTTGGGACCTGATGAGGTAGTAGACTTTTGCACTTGAACATGTTATTTCGTGGATATGGGAAATTGAGAAATTAATTTTACAGAATTTGGAACCGGATATACCTTTGACAGTTCCATAGTAATATTATAAGATAAAATTACACTTAATGCAATCATACATGTCTTGTTTAGCTGACAGATTTGATTTCTTTTTGGGATTCATTTGGTTTTAATATTTGATTTGATTTTTTTAGAGCATCAACGACGGTATCCTCAAAGGCTTTCCAGACTCAGAGACTAATTTGCGTCAAGGGATCATGTCAGAACGCTTCCTCCCTCCTGACCACCAAGAATAAATTGGGATTTAACTCCAATTAGCGTCGGCTGAGATTCGAACCTGGGTATGAAGGTTCCACACCTAAGCTGTTACCAATTCGACCACCTGTGGTGATTTTGTTTTTTTATTACTTAAGCAAGGTCTGTGACGAAAGGTTATCAGTACTCGATACGTTAACCTTTTGAAATCGCGATAGTTCGATCTGGTGCGTCATCAAATGCTTAATTGCATCCCTCAAATGCTTAAATTAATGCAAACATTTTCATTGTATTTTCGTTGTATTTTTCGTTATATATTACGAGGTCATGTTTTCCCCTCTATTGTTAGCATTGTAATCAATCATGATGTTTTCTCTTGTTAAATAAAAGATCTTTCAGCTAGTTTAAAAAAAATTATACACGTCTTGTTACAGTCCTGTTCACACGGTCACTAGCTGACTAGCTGACCATGGAACATTTGCTCAACTACCATTAGATTAGGCTCATTTAAATTCAATGGTTAAGAAATAATGAGGCTAAATTAAACTAAAATTATTGGTTTGTATTTTTTTAATCATTTTCAAATGGCAATTTAGTCAATTGGTATGGAAAAGAAGACACCTAGACGTCATATCTCTCTCCTCCTTCGTCTCTTCTTCTCCTCTCAGTCCCAAAATCTTAAAGTTTGCTGAAAACCCAGAGGAAGAAAATCTTAGGTTTCGGCGATGAAGAGCGGAGAAGGCGATCCTAAAAGCGTCTCTGATAGGTTAGTTTTTTTTTTCTCTAAGTTTGATCCTAACAGAGGTGTCTCAGACCCTTGTCGAGCTGCACAAAAATAAAATTAGGGTTTACCCACTATTTTCTACTTTCATTGTTTCGAGTAGGAGCTCGACATGTTGTTTTTAAGGCAAATAGTAGGGATTAATTTGTTAGAGAATCTCGATGATCTATTAGAATCACTATTGGAAAATAGCACTTAGGCGACGCAATTAAAAATTTAGTCTCCTTAGTGGTACTTAAGCGATGAAATTTTCTACTTAGGAGACGAAATATTTTTACTTAGACGACGGCATTTTGAAAAATAAAAATTAAAAAATTTATATGAATCACTTAGGAGACGGAACTACATTCCGTAGCTTAAGTAAAACTTAGGAGACAAAAATGTTTACTTAGGAGACGGAATGTTTTTTTTTAAAAAATTATGAATCACTTAGGTGACGGAAATAAAACATTTTGTCGCTTAAGTTCTAAAAATTTGAGCGCCCATGTTCCAGCGTAAAATTTCATGAAAATTCAAACCAAATTTTTTCAAAAATATCAATTCTCTCACTTATCTTCTTCATGATTACCAACCTTATCAATAGAAGGAAACCTATCTTTTCCCAGAGCTCCCTACGTCCCCTGAGGTCTCTCTCTCTCTCTCTCTCTCTCTATCTCTCTAGACCATCACTCTCATGCCGGCCTCTCTCTCCATTCTCACCACTCCTTCCTCCGCTGCCACCTTCAACTGCACCACCCCCACCAACGCCACCTCCAACTGCCATGCGCTCATCAATTTGGTCCCCACAAACGCCACCACTCTCAACGTTGTCAAGACCCTCTTCAACATCATCCACCTCCGCACCCTCCTCGGAGCCAACAACCTCACCCTTTCTACCCGACCTGACTCACCCTTCCTCGCCACCAGCAAGCTCCTTGTCCTCTTCTCCTGCACCAGCCTTAGCCTCCTGTCTCTCCCTCTTCTCCGCCTCGATCTACCTATTCTCACCTTCATACCTCTCCTTCGTATTCCTCTCCCCTCCCCTCCACCCTCAACCACACCGACGCACCGACCCTCAGATCTGGGTTCGATCTCCACCACCGCAGACGCCGTTGCCGCTGCCGCCACCTTTCTCTCTCTACCAAGCCTTCCCACCGACCCACCACCATCCCTCAGAATTTCAAAGGGGTAAGAAATCAAGGTAAGTTCTTCAATTTTTCTGGTTTAGCTTTGGTAATAGATTTATGTGTTTTTGATTTTGATTTTGATTTTAATTTTGGTTAGGATGTGATTGGTATGATGGTGGTGGCATGGTGGTTATTTCGTATGGTGGTGGTGATGGTGGTATATTTGGGGCACATTGGTATGGTGGTGGTGGTGGCGGCAGCATATTTGGGGCAGTCGGAGAGAGTAGATAAAAAACCTGCGGTGACGTTTTTATTTTTTTATTAATTTTTTTAGCCTTTAGCGACAAAATTCAATAATTCTGTCTCCTAAGTGGATAATATTTTTTTATTATAAAATAAAATCCGTCGCCTAAGTGCTTAGGAGAAGAAAGTATTCCGTCTTCTAAGAATCACTTAAGAGACAGAATTTTAATTAGGTTTCGTCGCCTAAGTGTTTACCTCACCACACTTAGGCGACGGATCTTAGCCGACGGACGTTCCGTCTCCTAAGTACTTAGGAGACAAAATTTGTCACTTAAGAGATAAAATTATTTCGTCTCCTAAGTGCTTTTTCCTAGTAGTGAATACAAGTACATAAGTAAGGTTTAGGGTTTTGGATTATACGTAATAAGTTATCAATCCACCTATAATATTACTGGGTTGTTCTTCTCTCTTTCTTTCTTTATATAATTGATATGATAAGACAATTAATGAGAATCACATGTTCTTGTTAACTCTCTTTATTTTTATAATATATGATATCTTGATTCCAGCAAAGTTAGAATCATATGTTCTTGTTACTGTTTGATAATTATCATTGTTTACAATTGATGGTATTAAATCTATAACTATTTACAGAGGTGTGAACATTATGGAAACTATTTCAGAGGAATTGCAGTTTTCCCCAACAGAAACTTAGATAGCATATATCCCTCATGTTGAAGAAGATATGAAACCAAAAGTTGGACATATATTTGAGTCATTGGATGCTACGTATATCTTCTACAATGCTTATGCACGCAAGATTGAATTTAGTGTCAGAGAATGTAAGGAGACAAAGAGGAATGGAATAGTATATTGGAAACAATATGTTTGTTTTAAAGAGGGGGAAACCGATGAGAGATAGAGAAATAACAACGAAATTGAGGAATGAGACCGGGGAAAACTCGAACAGGGTGCGATGCAAAGTTAACCACATGTCATGATGGAAGTAGTTATGTGGTCAAGACTTTTAAGGAGGAACATAATCATTCGCTAGTAACTGTGTGAACGAGACTGTGTCTTGTTATATTCGAAAAAAATGAATTATCGAAATTTATAAATATTATAAAAAAGAAGAAGGAATCTAGGGTCTAGGGACAAGGGGGGCGAGTGGTGGAGGTACTTGATACATCATCAACACTTGAAGAGAGAAATACCATTGATTTTGAGTTGTACTTATTCTTATCTTGACTTGAGCATTGGATACTCTTTAGATTTTTTTTGATTTTCGTTAGTGACAAGTTCATATTACCAAACCCTTGTTTTCACATTCCACTATCTATATATTCTCATTCTCCTTCGACATAATTTTCACGCTATACTAATTAGTTGAATGACTAATATCCTATCGTTAATTAGTGGGCATCTTTGTGAGAATGGTGGGCAAAATAGTGCACCGTCGTCCTCCATTTTTAAACTTGGACAAATTTTGAGAAATTTAAACTCTTGCTATTTAAAAGAATTACTTAATTACATATAAATTTAGTCCCTCGTCAAAAACTTTAGTGCAAAGTTAACAAACGACAAGAAGAAAAATTAAGAAGAAGAAATACTGGGGCTTTTCAAAAAAGAAGAAGAAATACTGGGCACAAATTAAGACTGCTTGCTGAGATGATCGATATGTATCTTGTGTTTGGCAGAAAATAAAAGAATTGTGTTGGACTTTCAGGCTGGTTCTGTCTTCATGATATTGATACTACATATGGCCAAAGAACATTGAAGAAAGGAATAATAAATGATAACAAAGAAAAACAAAAACTGGGTTTAGAAAACTACTGGGGACCAAGAAATATGCTGGTTCATCTTTGGTGTCTTATAGCAGCAGATAATAAATAAGGAGGGGATTTAGGGAAAGATATATAAAAGGACACAAACCACCTGCTACTTATAGCAAGCAAGGATCGAGAAGATCAGAGTTGCTGATAGTTTCTGTGTGTCTCTGTGTTCAGTACTGTTGAATATATGGTTGATCCATGCATGTTGATGTTGTCTCTTAGTTACAACTCGGTGTTGCCAAATTCCTATTATCCACGCCATGCTCGACTTCACCTTGTCGACTTCCTTTCGAAGAGGACACTATTTTCGTTTTTGGAGCTATACAAAGCAATAATGTGCGTGTTTTTTTTTTTCCAGAATTTTGTCTCGATGAGGACATTTTTGTAAATTTCATTTAAGTAAAGAGGACATATGGCCCTCATGTGGCACCTACGTAGCACCCGC
The DNA here is from genome assembly GCA_034370585.1 of Fragaria x ananassa. Taxonomy (NCBI): domain Eukaryota; kingdom Viridiplantae; phylum Streptophyta; class Magnoliopsida; order Rosales; family Rosaceae; genus Fragaria; species Fragaria x ananassa. The sequence goes on along the minus strand of CP139750.1, from coordinate 6,904,659 downwards.
ATGCTGATTAGGACGGGGTAAAGTAGTCTTTTTGAGTAACAAACACCACATGCCACGTACGATTGCACCCGCATGGGATTGCGACGTGGGCAAAATGGTCTTTATGTGTAACAGATACCACGCAGACGAATAGTTAAAAAATCAATAATATAACAGATTCTAAATAAAAATCAATAATATAAAATAGGAATATTGGAAAACAAACAGCAACGTCGATCATCAATTTTCGACAAATTACCAATTTTCTAGTGGTTTCTTATTCCACCCACCCCTAGTCTGCAAGGACTTGAAATTGTTTAAATTCTTGATCAATTGATTCCAGTGTGTTGGGATATATTTCATCAACGAATCAACAATTAACAGTTGTGTTAGAAGAGGGATCGGAGAGAATGAAAATCGTATATTTCGTTGTCAGATCTCTGATGTGTGTTCTGGGTTGCACTCGATTCAATTCATAATCTCTTGATTTGATTGAGGCCGGGTTTATGAGTTTAATTTTGTTCGACCTTCGACCTTGTAGGGGAACGGCCCCTTTGCAATGGTAGGAAGACAACAGCTAGCAGCAGGCATTTCGGGGACACGGCTGGCTTCTCCAAACCCCAAATCAAGGAATAAGGATGAAATCCGGCGCGGACTGCAGGCAAAGGGCCTCTTGTGCCTGTTCACACATACTGGCATCCCTCTTAGATTGATTTGCTAATCTTATTATGATGTTCTTGTAGGAATCCATTACATATATACACACAAGACTCGATAGCTCATTCCTTCAAGATAGTCTAGCTGATTCACCATGAATATGACTACCATGATTGGAAATTGATGGAACAAGTGAAACTAAATATCCGAATATATGATGTTATAAATTGACGAGTTGCATTTTATCTAGAAATCACGAATCAGTGGATGGGATAAGAGAGCAGCAGCCCACGGAATGTGAGACTCACATCTCCAAATACACACACAGCCTGATAGAAAATTCAATGCGCGTGCAAGCATCATTGACAGCGCTCGCAATGCTATGAATTCATACATTTTCATGATTTGAGTGTAACTAATGACTACTACTCTTTCTGTAGTGCCCTTACCATTTATGTCGCAATGTGACGTGAACTAGCCTTTCTAGATAATTGAGATGCCGATAAATTTGAAGGGGGTGCCCGATTTCTAGAATCTGACTACTGTTAGATAAGTTATTATACGATCTTTTAGGGCTGGATTGGCACGTACAGTATTGCATTGATCTGATCAGTGATAGATCGAGCGCGGTGTGGATGACTTCTGCCCGTCATATTTGTGCTTGCATGAACCAAGTTTGCTAGCCATCGTAGATAGAGTAAATGGGAACATGAGAGCTAACGAACGACTGCGGAGCTTGAGCACCGATCGATGATCGAGGTCTTCTATCTTGTAGCCCTGTGGCTTTTCTGGAGTTTCCTAAACGACTCATTATGACTGCACTCGCTCCGGCCACCATGAAGGAAAGCGATGCTGCTACCTCTCTCCTCATCAACCCTGACTATCTCATACTTCGATCGGGCTCCCTTCTTTTGGAGACACAGACATTGCCGTTTTGTGCATGTGGACTTCTTCATCGGCAAATCCAAACGGGTTAGCTAGGTTTCATTTGTTGGCTACTCCCCACAACGAAGCAAGCTACGTACTCTTTCAGCTGGGTTCTTCTATAAATATATATACAGGTCCAAATTTCCTTATTTATTTAAAAAGTACGGATTTTCTTAATTGACCCACTTTTATATCATATTTTCTCATCTTAACCATTCATATTGTAGGTATATATGAGTATATCATCTTTACAAATTTTTAGCTAAATTGATAATCGTTAAGGTATCAAAACTATATGATTACAATGAACGAATCAAATCTGTTCAACAGGAACCGTTCGTGTAATTCACAATTTTGAATATACCTTAATGATTATCAATTTGGCTAAAATTTGTAGAGATGATCTACTTATATATACCTAAAAGATGAATGATTGAGATGAGAAAATATGATCGAAACGTATGTCAATTAAGGAAATCCGTACCTTTTGAATAAATAAGGAGGTCCGTATCTGAAAAGGCCTATACACACACACACAAGCTTTCTTTGCTACTCACGTCTGCATTTATGATCTTATGGTGCAGATTTCCACTTTAGACTCACTTTTCAATCGAATTTTCACATCTCCACCGTCTAGTCTTTAGATACTAATGTATAGATCATCTTTATAAAATTTCAGCCAATTTGGTTATCATTAAGGCACTCAAGACTGCGTTTTGCTGTTATAAACATGAACAGTTCAAGTTCGACAGAATTATATTCATCTATTGGTTTAATCGAGTTTGAGTACTTTAATGATAACCAAATTGACTGAAATTTTGTAGAGATGATCTATACATTAGTATCTAAAGACTAGACGGTGGAAATGTGAAAATTCGATTGAAAAGTGAGTCTAAAGTGGAAATCCGCACCGTAAGATCATAAATGCGGACGTGCGTAGCAGAGAAAGCATGTGTATATATATATATATATGGGTATTTGATTAAGATACAATTTAGAGACATGTCTTCATGAATTAAAAGGTTAAATCTAGAATCACGTTATTCCTATGGAAACATGTAACAACGTACTTGACACTGTAGAAATATTAGAAACTCTGGAGGTAGCTAGTTTTGAACTTTTGGTAGAATGATATATAGTTCTAGTAGTATTCAAAGAGAAACAGCCACGTACGTATATATAGAAGAAAAGAAAAGTACGTTGTTGGTCGTTAAACAAAGAAGTACGTACCGGTGGCTAGCTAGCTATTGTGATCGATGAGAATTGAAATGATCAACACAAATCAGAGAAGATTTTTCACATGCATGAAGAACGTATGAACCATTAAATTTCATGCATGCAAATTTAACTATTTAAGACTCAAGACTCCAGAATGTCTAGATATCGGTGTATTGCCGCCGTCGCCGCCGCTCACAGAGTCAAAAGTGTTCTATTTGTTGCTAGCTAGGGCATGCATGGGTACGTATGCATCATTCAATAACGATCGTCATCATTCAATGGAAGGGAAACATTGACCCAGAAAAGGCCAGAGCTGTTGACTTGCTCAATTATATGCTTGTAAGTCTAGGGTTCGTTCGTTCCACATCGATCATTAGCAGTCATGCACCACCGCCTCAAAGCTTTGACAAGGTGTACGGTCAAGGTCTCTTAGCCCAGCTGGGAAATGAAATTATGCATGAAATTACACATGTATATATATATGGGATCAGTATAGTACCTAGACCTCCCATTCCTTCTACAATCCCGGACGTTGCATGGTTGCTGTAGTTACCTAGCTTGTTGGTTTTATAACGAGTTATAACCAAGTTCCTTTACGCTTGATAGAGAATATCGTGGTTTTTAGTACTTTGTTACCTGAAATGGGTTCAAATGGTGCTGTTGCTGACACCGACTACAGAGAAAATAAAACAACAGAAACCCATGCATGATCAATACCTGCAGAAAGGAGTGAGACACTTGTGCGAAAGAGGACTGACTAGAGTGCCAACAAAGTACATACTGCCCAAGGAGGAACGACCCAATTCAGCCATGGGAGGAGAGACGACGATTCTCAAGTTACCGGTTATTGATTTCGCTCAGTTGCAAGACTCCAGCAGCAGATCTCAAGCATTGAACTCCCTCGCAAAAGCTTGCGAAGAATTTGGAAATTTTCAGGTTCATCTTTCAGTCCATATATACATGCACTTGAATTCCTTTGTCGACCATGATAACAACAAGTATACATCCATTATTGTTTTGTATTTAACTTTGATCATGAGCATGTGTTTTAGGAGATTATACATAGTTTCGTACTAAGATATTAATCATTTTTTTGATTGATGCAGTTGATAAACCATGGTATCAAAGATGAAGTTATTTCCACAATGACTGACGTAAGTGAAAGGTTCTTTGACCTTCCCTTCGAAGAGAGATCAAAGTACATGTCAAAGGATATTGCTTCCCCGGCGAGGTATGGAACAAGCTTTAACCAAAACAATGATGCAGTGTTCTGCTGGAGAGACTAGCTTAGTTGCAACCCTTTATCAGACACTGTTCCTTTTTGGCCATCCTCTCCTGTAGACCTAAGGTAACCTCTTTATCTCAATTCTAAAACGAGGCATACGTCTGCTTCTTAATTCGAGTGGTTCATTAATTCATTGCTAATTTGCTATTGCATTATAATTAAAGATTAACAACGTACTCCGTCAATATGCATAGGGAAACAGTAGTGAACTACTCAAAGAGCACCAATTTTTTGTATCTAATGCTGATGGAGGCTGTCCTGGAGAGCCTTGGATTGATGGAAACCACAAAGAGTTCAAGTACAGAGAAAATAGACACCAGGAACAGTAGTTTATTAGAGGAATTTGAAGATGGAAGCCAACTGATTGTGGTGAATTGCTATCCTGCATGCCCTGAACCTGATTTAACCCTAGGCATGCCACCGCATTCTGATTATGGCATCCTCACTCTTCTCCTTCAAGATCAAGTCGAAGGTCTTCAAATACAGCACCAAGGAAAATGGGTGACCGTCGAACCACTTCCGAATTCATTCATCGTCAACGACGGTGATCATCTTGAGGTAGCTATAGCTAGTTAATTAGGTCTAATATTACGTATGTACGTATGTGATTGATAGCAAATTACTTTACTCTATCTGATGCACAAACTGTACGCTTTTGACAGATATTTAGCAATGGGAGATACAAGAGCGTGCTGCATAGGGTTGTTGTCAACTCATCCAAGTCTCGAATCTCTGTTGCTTCATTGCACAGCCTGCCGTTCGACGCCGTCGTTAGGCCCTCACCTAAACTCGTTGACGAAGCCAACCCTACTCGTTACAGGGACACAGACTTTGCCAATTTTCTTGAGTATATTGCTTCATGTGACCACCAAACGAAGAGTAAGAGTTTCTTGGAATCGAGGAAGCTGACTGACTGATCGAGCATAGAAAATAAGATATGATTTTTGTTATATTTACTTGGTCCCTGATTAATTTCAAATTATACGATAATACCAGAAAATTGAATTTTTCACCAACTTTCGACTTTCATGCATATGTTGGAGTGTTGGGCTGGCCATGCATGGGATGTCTTGACCCAGCATTTACAGATGTTGATTGCTAACAGAGAAAACAAATTTTCCACAGTTGAAATAACTCTAAAACAATGTATCACAGAATATATCTGCAGTAGTCCCTTGTCAACAACCTCAGTCGCCCGAGGAGTTTTTTATTTGCACCATTCCAAACCCTGATATAAACAAACTTGTTTTCTTAGTGTGCAAAATTTATTTGCTATATTTTCCTGCACATTTCATTGTGGATCATAAGCCCAACTTAGTTTATAGATGAGCATAACTTCTGCTCTTTGCAACAAAATGAGTTAAAAGAAAAACGCAAACCAATGACCAAGTCACTCTAACAAAAAACTTCATACACGGATGACAGAACTCAAAATATACAAACCAATCACAATTCACAATCAACTATAGATCATATATACTACACTTTTTCTGGATGTGTTTCAAATTGAACAGAAATTCCTTGGTTTACCTAAGGATGTCTGTAACCCATTTGACCATTTAGAATTGAACACTCATATCAGAAATCTGAAGTTATAATGCAATAAAAAGATATTTTTTTTCTTTTCCAAGCTGAACATACCTTCAGGCCTTAGGAGGTGGTAGTTCATTTACTGCTCTAGAGGAGTCAAGATTGCAGAAGCCTCATCTGTCGGACAATTTCACGGCGACCACTAGGGTTGGTACGAATACATTAACAAAGTTGATCAACAGAAAAACAAAATTCCCAATAGAGAGAGAGAGAGAGAGAGAGAGAGAGAGAGAGGCCGGGACAAAGGGTCGCGATCCCGCGAGGGTGAGCTAACTCCAAAAAACCAAACTCTGCCTTTCATAAAGTTGCCAGAGTACGCTTAACCTCTGGATTTGAAATCACTGCATGCTTATATACCTGGTATTGGCCATAATTTACAAGAACATTCTGTAGTAGTCTTAGTAAGAGAGAGAGAGAGAGAGAGAGAGAGAGAGAGAGAGAGAGAGAGAGAGAGAGAGAGAGAGAAGGACTTACGGTGGCTTCTTTGTCCAATGACTACAAGGAAGATATAAACTGACTAAGGGACTCCAATCTTGCACGGTGGGAAGTGAGCACATAAAACTCAAATTAGCAGCCAAATTCTGCAGAATATGAAGGAAACTAATCAATCTTACCAAAAATGGAGAACATAACACAGAAAAAATAAACCTTTGACACAACACAATGCAACTCGGGTTTTCAGAAACTTATCTGTCATCAACTTCTAAACACTTGCCCAAAACGATCAAGCATTTTGCACTCATTATCAACATGTTTTCGATCAGCTTTGACATGTGGACCTGAAAAGAAAGCAAAAGTTTGTCAAAGTCGAAGGTCATGACACACACAACCAAATATCATCATCGCTGTAATTTCATGCACTTTCTCTTTTTCTTCTTTATATACGTTTCAACCTTTTTGAATATCATCACCTGGAAACAGACTTTCATTTGGTTATAATTTTTGGTAAGGCTCAATGGCAAAAATTAGAACATGAAGACCGGGATATGTTGACCCATCTAAACTTTCTCTCGAAGGTAAGTATACAAACCCAAACTACTATTTGGCAAGGAACACAGTTTTGGAGGGCTTCAATCAATTTGTAAATTGTAACTCACCCAAGTTCATGAAACATGTAAATACAATTTAATAGGCATTATCTATCTGAAAAAATTTCCCAAACTGCACTCTTCCTCAACCTTAACAAAGAACTTTACAACATTTTAGTTCTGAACATTTTATTTACCGTGATCAGTATTATTAACTGACCTGAAGAACTGCCAGAAGAAGCACACTTGATAAGAAAAGAAGGATAGCCTTAAACCTTCTTTAGTTCACTGTCATGGTTCTTGGACACTATGCATCACGGAGTTAATTCTTCATAAAACTCAACAATTGCAATCAAAATTCCCATTAACAATGCAATAAAGCTCAACTTCATAGTAGTGTCTTACGTACAATCATCCAAAGGAGAGCTGGTGACTGGCTCCAGAAATTCAATTGCCTCTGTCCGAATGATGGATCCATGCATATCTATATCTTTCTGAATCTGCAATACAAACACTGTATAAGGTATAATTGCCTAATCGGTGAAAAAATGATATATAGTAGCACATGCACTAACCTCATCAAAATGAACAAAACAATATGAATATTCAATAATGAATTGAAACAGCCAAGGAAGAAATTTATTTTTAAAACATATTGAAATAAAACACAGAAATGGTTTGAAAGAGTATCAAAACGCCAGATGAAATAACTACCATGGCTGAAAGGCACTCCAAGCTTGATGTTCTAAAGCAGCAGTTTTGATGGTCTTCACCACTCTTATGTGCCAAATTACATACTTTAATAACCAAGCTCTCAATCATACATGACACCATTCAGAGCCCACATACTGATAGTTAGCAAAGAACTATCATGGTTCTTGGACACTATGCATCACGGAGTTAATTCTTCATAAAACTCAACAATTGCAATCAAAATTCCCATTAACAATGCAATAAAGCTCAACTTCATAGTAGTGTCTTACGTACAATCATCCAAAGGAGAGCTGGTGACTGGCTCCAGAAATTCAATTGCCTCTGTCCGAATGATGGATCCATGCATATCTATATCTTTCTGAATCTGCAATACAAACACTGTATAAGGTATAATCCTAATCGGTGAAAAAATGATAGATAGTAGCACATGCACTAACCTCATCAAAATGAACAAAACAATATGAATATTCAATAATGAATTGAAACAGCCAAGGAAGAAATTTATTTTTAAAAAATATTGAAATAAAACACAGAAATGGTTTGAAAGAGTATCAAAACGCAGATGAAATAACTACCATGGCTGAAAGGCACTCCAAGCTTGATGTTCTAAAGCAGCAGTTTTGATGGTCTTCACCACTCTTATGTGCCAAATTACATACTTTAATAACCAAGCTCTCAATCATACATGACACCATTCAGAGCCCACATACTGATAGTTAGCAAAGAAGTAATCTAGTGTATTAACTTTGTACAGGAAAATGACAACAACTTTTAATCATCTATTTGGTTCATGTACTAACAATTTATATCCAGAGACTGCTTTCAATAAGAATATTCTGTTCTCACTATTTTGAGTAGTCAATATTTAATACCCAAAACATTTGGAGAATTCATATTCCGATCTCACACATTTTTTTAGCACACGGTTTTCTATCCTGTATTTAATGAGAGAGAGAGAGAGAGAGAGGAACTTTTTTGTACACTAATTAACTGTAATTCTCAAGGCATGAGGGCAGCTGCACCAGCTCTTAATTCAAAAAAAAAAAAAATAATAGAAAAAATCCAATGGTGCAGCTGATATATAATTGAGGGATGATATTATTACCTTCTAACATTATTTTATGTCTTTCCATGGCTTTCAACAGATGGATTAGGATCATAATTCTGCAAACAATTAGTAGTGATGAACATTATTAGTTCATGAACCATGTATCTTAAAAACAATCAATTTTTTAAATAGCAACATCTCTATTTGATAACTGATCCAACCTGTTTATCAACAGAATTTTTAAAATTGATATCCACCATGTACTTGTCTGTTACTAATAAAAACTAACAGCTCATATTATGGGTAGAATTAGTACCGCCCTTTGATTGATATCTCTAAATCATCACCATTACTCGTTGATTATAATTAGAATTTCAACTTTTCTCCAGCTTAGTAAACTCATGCAATAACCAAAACTTCTTAACAGAAACATAAGAGCATTTCAGAAAGGAATATAAAATGCATTCATCATCTCACATTCACCAGGAACTGATTTGTGTGTGTGTACAACGCTATCAGAAGTGAAAAAAATACATACCCAATTCACCAAGGGAATCCCTTGTTTGTCTTTAGTCTTTTTCTGTTCACCAGCAGCTCCTGAAATGAGGTATCTGATGATGGAGCTGATATGAAAACCTAGTTATCAAAGAGTCGAAGATGCAGGGAAGATTAAAACCAGCTGATTCCTCCTTCTATCAAAACTACTAAAAAGTAAAAAGAAAAATAAAATACAAAAGATCGAACCTGTAAACGTTGTTTACGGATTGATCACTCAATCGATGAAGCTGGAGATGAGAATAGACAATTCTTGCCATTCAGGTTTGAAAAATCAAAGCAAAAAGAACACGGCACGTGAATCAAAGCTTACTCTCTCAATCTCCACCATCGCTATCCTTGCAAGATCACAACTCTCAAAAACAGCATAAGCATGGGTCAGATCAAGCTCTAAGAAATGTAAACTGCCATGAATGAAAATCAGTTTCAGCAACAGAACACCAAAATATGTCAAAACCACCAACATGTAAACCAAACAAAAGCTTAGACAAAAAGTTTCATGTAAAGCAGAATCTATAAGTTCTTTTCAACTCTGATTTTGAGTTTGCAATACAGCAGAAAAAGCAATCGTAGTTATTAATGATGGAGTACCTCCATACCAGAAAGAATCAAACTATGTTACACAGCTAAAAACTTCCAAAACCCTTCTTCAATTTTTCTTTTTTCGTCATTAATTTACTCATATACACCAACATTTGTATAAACTTCCAATACCCTTCTTCATCTGTTCTTTTATTTTTATTTTTTGGGTTTATTGTCACCAGAAGAAATTGCTCAGTTTCAAAAGACAACTGATGACACTGAGGACCATTAGAAAGGAGCAGAGGTATCAAAAGCATCACAGATAATTCTATAGTAATATCATACAGAGTAGGCAAACACAAATTTCATAATCGGTATAAATGCAATTTTGTAGAAATGATCTACATATATTGACCAAAACTAAATAGTTGAAAAGTGATTATCATAAACCATTAATTAGAAAAGCTTCTTCTAGTTGAGTATCAAAACTTAATGGCCTAACTTGAGGTACAGTTAGCAAAAAAATTCCTGCTTCTAATTCCACAGCTGTGGATTTGGCAGAAGTTCACATTTCAACACATTTTTCCGTAATTTAACGTGTTTAAACATTTATAGCATCCCAACTGTGCTATTGATAACAACAGCCATTCTATTGCTCAATTTTTGTTTTCTAACATCTCTTGGTTTCTTGTTCTATTCCAGTTGTCTGGATTTTGTTAGTAAATCCTAAACATGGGGAGCAGTCGGTCAATCATAAATCCTCAAATTCTCAATATTAAAAGCAAAACCAACAAAGTTCTGTTTTTTCATTTGGTGTTGAAATTGTCCAAACCAATCCCTGCCATCAAAGAGATGTCATGAACATCAAGCCACAAGGTGAATTTATGGGAGGTGACCAAACTGTACAAAGGCAGGTATAAAGCCATATGTAATGATAAAAATGTGTTTAATCTCAACAAATTTCAACTTATAAATGAGTTCCATTTTTATTCAAAAAAAAAAAAAAGTGTTCCATTTCAGAAAGACAGCAACTATTGAATGTGCAAATAATGATACGACTATGCCGCTCAGAAAGGTGCATATAATAGAATTTGGCTTCTCTACTTGGATTTATGTTGCTTGGATTTGCTTGGATGACTTCTAACCATTAGATTGAGTGCAATCTAAGACCACCCTGTCATCCTTACTCCATCTAATGGTTATAAGATATCCAAGCAAATCCAAACAACTTAAATCCAAGCAGAGAATCCGGATCCCATATAATATCATGGTTTATTTCAAATGTCCAGACATAATAGAGCAAAATCATCACAGCAGCACAGAATTCAAAACCAAGAATCCCATAAATTAATATCAAATATAATCAAGAAAAGCACAAATGGAATATGCACCTGAAGTGCTAAAAGATCAAAAACACAACACTCAGAGACATTCCACAACTGGAAGTTGCAGATACGTCTACATAGCATAATATTCTGACCGCCTGTGTGCTTTTTCTCATCATCAGGTACTATCAAATCCACAAATCTCTCATACCAAACAAAATTTACAATGAACAAAAAAAACCAACAATCAAACCAAAACAAGGTCAAAATCAGGGGAAGCTTCAGATAATAAGCAGAGATATTGTCCACATTTACTTCGGTGTGTAGTATAAGTGAGACTTTACATCATACGCTTGCCCCCTTCATCATCTAAAAACACAAAACTTTTTGTAAAGAAAATAAAAAACTAAAATTCTGATGAGCACCGGAAAATAAATGGCATCAGATAGTAAGCGGAGTTTGACGTCAACACAATTACTCAGTGGTATATCAATAAGCGGAAAAGATTTAATCATCATTTGACATTTGAAATCCAGAAAAAGCAAAGGAATTTAAAGAGAGAAATGTAGGAAGATCCATTTGACCCAAAGCCAGAGAAAAATAACCTGCTGTGAGCTGGTAAGCCAACCTATATCAATATCAGCATCAGTTATATCTCCATTCAAATTTAGCTTTATGAAGGAGAGGGTAAAACAGATGCCAAATAACATCACAGATCAAAATCACGAACAATAAGCCGAGGCTATAATTTCAAATCAAAATCACATACATTATGACCTGATTCGGAAGTGGGATTGAAATTTCAGATCTATTACCCAAAACGATTCGATTCAAGATAAATACTAGTTTTGATTGAAATGAACAGTATAGATTGCCATTTCCCCAACCCGATGAACAGTATGAACATTTCTATCCCGCACCCGCTATAGTATGTAGAATTCTTATAACTATAAGAGATTAGATCAGCACAAATGAACAAAAGAGATGTCAGGCACAAAACCTAACTATTGAACAGTATTCTTATAAAAGATTAGATCGGGACAACTGAAACAACAGGCACAACACCTACGCTGATTACTAAACAGAACGCATTGATAGATTACTCGTACCAACATACCTACAAACACTAATCCAAAATTGTACATACTAGTAACAAAATGAAAACAAAGCAAAAGGAAATCAGTAATTTCTTCTTCCATCGCCCTCAGTTATCACATCTTTGAAGGCACCACCACTTGGGATCATAGGCAACACATGCTCTTGATGGGGTACTATGACATCCAACAAGTATGGTCCAGGCATATCCAACATTTTCTGGATTGCTGCTTTGAGGTCTTGCTTCTTTGTCACACGGGCAGCTGGTACACCACAAGCTTCTGCAAACTTTAGCATATTTGGGAAAATCTCAGACTCATTTGCTGGGTTGCCCAAGTATGTGTGAGCCCTGTTTGCCTTATAGAAGCGATCCTCCCACTGAACAACCATACCCAAATGCTGATTGTTTAACAGAAGAATTTTGACCGGAAGATTCTCCACCTTGATTGTTGCCAATTCTTGGACATTCATCATAAAACTTCCATCACCATCTATATCAACAACAATAGCATCTGGATTTGCCGCAGCAGCCCCCATAGCAGCTGGCAATCCAAAACCCATGGCTCCTAAACCCCCCGAAGTCAACCACTGTCGAGGCCTAAGATACTTATAGTGTTGAGCCGCCCACATCTGATGTTGCCCAACACCAGTGCTTATAATAGCCTTCCCTTCAGTTAACTCATCAAGAACCTGAATGGCATACTGAGGAGGGATGGCCTCCTCGAAAGTCTTGTAACCCAACGGAAACTTCAGCTTCTGCTCTTTCAGCTCCGCCCTCCAAGCTGAAAAATCAAGTTTAAGCTTCTCCAATTTTGCCTCCAATATCCTGTTCAGCCCTTGCAACGCCGGTTTCACATCAGCACAAACAGACACATGAGGCTGCTTGTTCTTCCCAATCTCTGCAGAATCAATATCAATGTGCACAATCTTAGCCCGGCTAGCAAATGCCTCCAGCTTCCCGGTCACCCTATCATCAAACCTCACACCAAAAGCCAGCAACAAGTCAGCCTTGTCGACAGCATAGTTAGCATAAACAGTCCCATGCATCCCAAGCATCTGCAGTGACAAATCATCCTCATCGGAGCTGGGGTATGTCCCGAGACCCATCAAAGTACTAGTAACCGGGATCCCAGTAAGCTCCACAAACCGCCTCAACTCCTCACTGGAATTCAAACACCCTCCACCAACATACAAGACCGGTTTCTTAGACTCGGAAACCAACCTCACAATCTGCTCCAAATGAACCTCATTGGGGCTCTGGGGCAACCTAGACATATACCCAGCCAACCTAATGGGTTGGTCCCAATCAGGAACCACAAGCTGTTGCTGCACATCTTTGGGTATATCAATCAAAACCGGGCCAGGTCTACCCGACATGGCTAGGAAAAAGGCCTCTTTAACAATCCTAGGAATGTCATCAACATCAAGAACAAGGTAATTGTGCTTGGTGATGGATCTGGTTACCTCAACAATGGGAGTCTCCTGAAAGGCGTCGGTTCCGATCATGCGCCGCGGGACCTGTCCGGTGATGGCCACCATGGGAATGCTGTCCATGAGCGCGTCGGCGAGGCCGCTGACGAGATTGGTGGCGCCGGGGCCGGAGGTGGCAATGCAGACGCCGGGGAGGCCAGACGCGCGCGCGTATCCCTCGGCGGCGAAGACGCCGCCCTGCTCGTGGCGGGGAAGGACGTTGCGGATGGTGGTGGAGCGCGTGAGGGCCTGGTGGATCTCCATGGACGCGCCGCCGGGGTAGGCGAAGACGGTGGTGACGCCCTGGCGCTCCAGGGCCTCCACGAGGACATCGGCGCCTTTTCTGGGCTCGTCGGTGGCAAAACGGGGAGCCAAAATAGATGGGTCTGGAGGAGCGGCGGTGGATTTGGGGGAGAGGGAGGAGGAGATTTGGAGAGGGCGGAAATGGGGGACAGAGGAGTAGGGGATGAGGTGAAATCGGGAAAGTAGGTGTGAGGATTTGTTGGAGGAGAGAAGAGAGGGTTTGGAGAAGGAGGAGGGTGGAGCTATGGTGGTCGACGCCATTGTTGACGACGAGTTGAGAGAGAAAGAGAGGCGCGGCGGCTGAGTGAAGGAGACACGGTGAGAGTGTGTGGCTGCTTCGAAAGGGCGACTCTTGTCCACAACAAGTTGATCCTATTTATATAACCCTTTCCAATTTCTATTTTTAAAAGACTTCACATTCAACTTGGTCTTATGTCCACACGTGCCAGAGTCGCAGACCGATAGAGAAAGGGTGGCGATCTCATCCCAAGTCACACAACCACGTATTTTTTTTCTTTGCTATCTGGGTTTTGGGTTTATCGATATTGTAGAATATTCTTAGTAGAAACAGGACTGGATTCATTTTAGCTTCTGGGTTTATTTGAATTTGTATCACTGGGTTTTGGGTTTTGTAGCCAATACACCTCTTCTCTTTGAAGGCTCTACTAGCTTTACCTCAATACACTGCGAGTTTTATGCTTCAATTTTCACCGTATGATTTGTTGTTCCATGTGATCTTGTCTTTGCTGTGTCTTGAAAGTTGTATACAATGCACTAAATATCTGTGTTGATTCTGAGAGTTCTTATTGCAGGTTTTATTTGGAGTGGTTGTAATTATTTCTTATATCAATGCTGTGATTTGGTGTTAGGCATCTTTCAGTTATGCACAAACATGGGTATGCTGCTATTCTATTACTACGCAGCTTTGCTATTTTTTTTTTTAAAATTGTAAATATTGATACTCACAATCCAGGCTGAGGGACATACAATGGAGGTGATGCAGTGTTAATTGATCGCTTGACGTTGGAAAACATGAAGGATGCTGAACACCTCAACGAGGTATGTCGTATCCCTGTTATGATGTTATCAACTGTAATGTGTTTGATAGTAGTAGATGTTTGCTGCCTTAAGGTGTGATATATACTTATTTTTGTATTGGATGACTATGCCAATATATCAACTGTGTTTGTGCACAGACATATGTACAGGTTGATTAACAAGTAATAAAAAAATGCAGCATATCTAAAACATTAAATAGTTTGGATGAGTGAAATATTCAGATCAGGTCACTGTCAACAGGACCACCATCATTATCACCCTCCATACTGAAGCATACTATTGATTACTATCTACTAATTGATAGACAACTGAAAATACATCATAGTACATGCTGCATTCTAGGTATATTCACACTTGCTTGATGACTGTAAAACATGAAGAACACCGTAGCTGTTATTGAATCACAGACAATGCATGATTAACGTTTGCTTTCATAAGAGACATTTCATTATTCTGGCCATTTAGCATTGTCACAGAACATCATCAAGGTTTTATTTTAGCAAATTCCTTGCTTTGCTGATCAAGACATGCATCTCATATGTTTAACCTTTTAAAACTGCAATCAGAGACTGACTTTGAGATATGTATGCGAGCTTCAGGTAGTGTAAATGTCATTGTTTGCTTGAAAGTTGATTTGACAGGTAGCTTTCGTTAACCTAGATTTTCTCTGGTACGTTGCTTCTAGGTAGGAGTAAGACTTTGATGATTTACCTTTTTCTTTCCTGAACTTACACAGTTATAATCAAATAAGATGTTTTTCTTGAATTGCGGATTTGAAGATGCATAGGTTAACAGATAACAAAGCTATATTTAATTTGTTAGCTTGATATCGATACTGATAGAAGTGGGATTCATTAGGATTGCTCATACCGTTAAATCGAGTACTAAAAACTGAAAGTAAATTAACTCTCCACAATTAAATAAACTACGAAAGTATATATGCTGTTAATTGTGCCTGAAATTCTGTTTGGTGATTAATGTGCAGCTCAGTGGAAAGACTATTGGGGAGTCTTGATCTGATCAATTATGTGATATCAACTCTGAAGGGCCCTCACTTTTCTCAGTGGTGCACATTTTGGGTTTTGCAGAAATGTTGTGCAATAGATATCAAGCTGCTATTACAGAGTTCGCTATTTGAAGGTTGCTTTTACCCTCAGTTTGTATTCATTCTGTTTAAGTAATTAGAGAGAAGAAACTCAGTTGGCAGAATTAGCAATGTTTCTTCCGGGGCCGTAAAGGCTTGGAGACTGCATCTGTATGTTTCAGATTTTAACCTTCTTTGCCTAGAGCATTGTCTAATGGGCTTCTGTTTGATTACTTTTATTTTTACAATGATAACAATTGTTGGAAAACTTGTTTCTAATTTGATTATCAAGCTTCTTTACACATTATGCATCTATCAAATACTGAACTTGTTCTTGCTGCCTAGTCATTATAAATATGTCCCAAGCCAAATAATAGAAATAACAAGGACAAAAGAAGAAGAAGATAAAGAAGCTAATATCTAACCGACACTCTGGCTATGTCACTATTCTTGCTTACATTAGTATACTGCTTTTTTCAACTATATCAACTAGATTTGTCAATTTCTATTTGTCCATAACTGAATTCTTGTTTAGATGTATTTTTGAACTCCCTGTTGGGTTCTTTGGTGCTCTCTATTAAATGTGTTCTTAATTCTAGCTATCATTCTTCAATTCATATACATAGTTTCCAGCTATCACCCTCAGTTTGAAATATTAATTAGTTTCTAGCCATCACTTTGTAGTTTGCATTAGTGAAGAAGGGAAGTGGTTTCTGTTTTAGTTCTCAATTACAGGAATAGATGACCAACATTCTTGATTTCAGATTCTGAGTACATGCCAAAAGATTGGACTTTGGGACATTGTAGTATAAAATGACCACTGAATCCTTTGCACTGTTAATGCAATGCTGCTTACTTCTCATTAGGGTTTAGTTAACGAATTATTTGAATATATAAAGAATGTTGGTCCCTTTAGCAAACAAAATTTGGAAAAAAGAAAAATGAATACTTTGTTTTAGTGATCATATTGTTCAGTGTCCATTCTGCTTCACTTTTGTGCAGTTCTCCACCTATTTAACTTTGTTTTTTGTTCAGGTGTTTTACAAGTCTCTGTAGTGCACCTTTCCACCCTCGAGGAGGTATCATGTTATATTTCAGCTTTTGGACTGCTTTTCATGATTAAATTTGCTAAGATGTGATAAGTATAGATTTGATTATTGGACCTTTTTGTTTCAGTACATGGATACCTCACCTGCATAGATGGTTTAAGACGAAGCCTCATGCCCCGTTGAAGAAGAGCATGCCTTGGATTATTTATTGTTAAGAGATACATTTCAGGTTTGTTCTCTTATGCTTATGCAAACAAATAGTTCATTGCTCTATATTTTAGCACTGATAGGGAAAAGGATCTCATGTTAAAACTTCTACAATCACTTATGAGCAAGATTTATACTGCAATTCCATTATTTTCTTTATTTCATGAAAGGAAAGTAATGATCTGAAAGCCTACAATTTATAGGTTCTCAAGCTAGATTCCGAAACCAAGCAGCTTTACTGTACTTAGGTTACTTTGGAAGGGGGTTGGTTTTCTATTAACGTAGAATTCTGAGAGATTTCATTTGCAGCTTTGTTGTCACAATACAGCTGCATAGCGGACTTTTGTTCAAAACCGAAGTCTCTTAGAAGCGTAGCCATAGGATTTCACACACTCCATCTACCATAACTTGATATTCAGCTTCAGCACTTGACCTTGCAACAAACTTTGGTTTCTTGGACTTCCGGGTAACAAGGTTTCCTCCAACAAATGTAAAGTAGCCAGATGTGGATTTTCTTTTTTTGTCAGTGATGCAACCGGCCGAATCTGCATCTATGTACCCAGCAACATCGAGGTGTTGATGTTACCTCAAGATTCTCACTACAGCCTCCATGTGTCTTTCACTTGGATTGTGCATAAATTGACTCACAACACTAACTGCATAAGCAACATCGGGTCTAGTGTGTGATAAGTAAATTAGGCGTACCACTAACCTTTGATAGTGAGGTTTATCGGTTGGAACCTGATCAGGGTACTCTGGCATTCTGTGGTTTTGCTCTCTTGGAGTGTCGATTGGGCAACAATCTAACATACCAGTTTCTGCAAGGAGGTCCAGCACGCATACTTTCTCTGACATAGGAAGATACCATCTCTCCCCCTGGCTACCTAACCTGTAGGTAAGTTCATGTACACTTTTTCATTTAGCTCTCCATGAAGGAAATCATTCTTAACATCAAACTGATGGAGTGGCCAATTCAGGTTTGCTGCCAGCGACAATCAGTTGCACCCCATAAGACAAGGAAATACACAAGATAAGATATTCACCATGTACTCGTCTGTTACTAATAAAAACTAACAGCTCGTATTATGGGTAGAATTAGTACCGCCCTTTGATTGATATCTCTAAGTCATCACCATTACTCGTTGATTATAATTAGAATTTCAACTTTTCTCCAGCTTAGTAAACTCATGCAATAACCAAAACTTCTTAACAGAAACATAAGAGCAATTCAGAAAGGAATATAAAATGCAATCATCATCTCACATTCACCAGGAACGTGTGTGTGTGTACAACACTATCAGAAGTGAAAAAAATACATACCCAATTCACCAAGGGAATCCCTTGTTTGTCTTTAGTCTTTTTCTGTTCACCAGCAGCTCCTGAAATGAGGTATCTGATGATGGAGCTGATATGAAAACCTAGTTATCAAAGAGTCGAAGATGCAGGGAAGATTAAAACCAGCTGATTCCTCCTTCTATCAAAACTACTAAAAAGTAAAAAGAAAAAGAAAATACAAAAGATCGAACCTGTAAACGTTCTTTACGGATTGATCACTCAATCAATGAAGCTGGGGATGAGAATAGACAATTCTTGCCATTCAGGTTTGAAAAATCAAAGCGAAAAGAATACGGCACGTGAATCAAAGCTTACTCTCTCAATCTCCACCATCGCTATCCTTGCAAGATCACAACTCTCAAAAACAACAAAAGCTTGGGTCAGATCAAGCTCTAAGCCAAAATGTAAACTGCCATGAATGAAAATTAGTTTCAGCAACAGAACACCAAAACATATCAAAACCACCAACATGCAAACCAAACAAAAGCTTAGACAAAAAATTTCATGTAAAGCAGAATCTATAAGTTCTTTTCAACTCTGAATATGAGTTTGCAAGACAGCAGAAAAAGTAATCGTATTTATTAATCATGGAGTACCTCCATACCAGAAAGAATCAAACTACGTTACACAGCTAAAAACTTCCAAGACCCTTCTTTTTTTTTTTCTTTTTTTGTCATTAATTTACTCATATACACCAACATGTGTATAAACTTCCAATACCCTTCTTCATCTGTTCTTTTTTTTTTTGGGGGTTTATTGTCACCAGAAGAAATTGCTGACTTTCAAAAGACAACTGATGACACTGAGGACCATTAGAAAGGAGCAGAGGTATCAAAAGCATCATAGATAATTCTATAGTAATATCATACAGAGTAGGCAAACACAAATTTCATAATCGGTATAAATGCAATTTTGTAGAAATGATTTACATATATAGACCAAAATTAAATAGTTGAAAAGTGATTATCATAAACCATTAATTAGAAAAGCTTCTTCTAGTTGAGTATCAAAACTTAATGGCCTAACTTGAGGTATAGTTAGCAAAAAATTTCCTGCTTCTAATTCCAGACCTGTGGATTTCGCAGTTCACATTTCAACACATTTTTCCATAATTTAACATGTTTAAACATTTATAGCATCCCCCAACTGTGCTATTGATAACAACGGCCATTCTATTGCTCAATTTTTGTTTTCTAACATCTCTTGGTTTCTTGTTCTATTTCCAGTTGTCTGGATTTTGTTAGTAAATCCTAAACATGGGGAGCAGTCGGTCAATCATAAATCCTCAAATTCTCAATATTAAAAGTAAAACCAACAAAGTTCTGTTTTTTCATTTGGTGTTGAAATTGTCAAAAACCAATCCCTGTCATCAAAGAGATGTCATGAACATCAAGCCACAAGGTGATTTTATGGGAGGTGACCAAACTGTATTGAGGCAGGTATAAAGCCATATGTAATGATAAAAATGCGTTTAATCTCAACAAATTTCAACTTATAAATGTGTTCCATTTTTATTCAAAAAAAAAACAAAAAGTGTTCCGTTTCAGGTCAATGATGTTCAGAAGTTTGAAGTATCAGTTAAGAATTCTGAAAGTGGTTCCTTTGGGGGGACCAAACTCAATGGAACCAATTTCCGAAAATGGAAGAAAACCATGATGGCTCATCTCCGAGGGATGCACAAGATGGGACATATAACTGGGGTGATTGAGGTCCCTAGTGCAAGTAATGTTGCTGCTTACACTAAGTGGGAAGATGATGATGGTCTTGTGATGTCAGTCTTGTACAAGGCCATGAATGAGGAAATAGTTGACCTGGTGGAGCAATGTAATACTGCGCAGGAAATTTGGAAGACATTGGAAGATTTATATACTAATGAGTCTGATTTCATACAGGTTCATGAGTTGATGTGTACTGCTGCAGCAATGCAACAGTATGGGCAGCCAGTGGCGCAGTATTTCACCAAGCTGAAGAACATTTGGGCTAAAATTAATGTGAAGCGTCCTTGCAAGATCAAGAATCAGGAGGATCTTGTTTGGTACCTGAAGGAAAAGGAGCTTGAGCGAGTTCATCACTTCTTGAGAGGCCTTGATGCAAAACATAACAGTGCCAAAGGAGAGTTGCTCAGAATGACAGAACCTCCTAGCTTGACTACAACTTTCACATATATCCGTAAGGATGAGTCTCAACAGGACAGCCTTACTCAAGCACAACTTGAAGTCTCCAGTCTCACTATTCAGGTAAGAGCACCAGCACCACTCCTTCAGCAGTCAAGTTCTGTTCCACTCCACAAGCAAGGACCGCCACCAGGCTTCGGGAATCAGCCTCGTTCTCCTTGCTCTTACTGCAATGGTGACCATGCTCGTGAATCTTGTTGGAAGTTGTACCCGCATCTTAGGCCTAAAAGGCCTACATATCGTCCCAAGACGAAAGGAGCTATCCAGTTGGGTCAGGAACCAAACATCTATGGTGTGGTCGGATGTGATCATCATACAGCAGGAGGTGTCACACCCTCAACAGCTGTCGCTGGTCGTGGCAAGATAGGTATGGCCTTAAATATTTCTAACTTTGTTAGTGGTGATACAATGATTATTGATTCAGGTGCTTCCGATTATATGACTTATGACAAATCTTATTTTAATGAATTATCATCTCCACCCGTACCTTATGTTACTAATGCTAACGGTGAGGCCTTCCCTGTGTTAGGAAAGGGGTCAGTTCGTATTACTCCCATAATAGTGCTAAAAATGTGCTATATGTACCTGCTTTATCCCATCATTTGATATCTGTCCCACAGTTGAATGTTGAATCCAAATGCTTTGTGACCTTTTTTTCCTATGTATGTGATTTTTCAGGATCTTCTTACTGGGGAGTTACTAGGTCGGAGGTATCTGAGGGGCATGTTGTTTCATCTGGATCAGACGTACGTAGGGGAGAAACCAAGAGCACAGTCCCAGGCGGCTTTAATGTCCAATTCTGACAAGCTAAGTGAAGTTTGGTTATGACACCGTTGCTTAGGGCATCCATCTTTTAGTGTTATGAACAAATCTATGCCTTTTTTGTTTATTGGTGTGGATGAGTCAGTCTTACATTGTGAAACCTGTGTTTTGGGCAAGAGTCATCGCTCAACTTATTCATCTCGTATTTCTAATAAAAGTGTCATTCCTTTTGAATTAATTCATTCTGATGTTTGGGGACCTTCAAAGAAATCCACTGTGTCTGGTATGCGATACTATGTGTCATTTATTGATAATTGTACACGTCTTACTTGGGTTGTTCTTCTTAAAACTAATGATGAGATTTTTCCGGCTTTTCAAGCCTTCCTTTCTGAAGTCCAAACACAGTACAATGCCAAAGTTAAAATTCTTCGCTCTGATAATGGGGGGGGGGGGGGAATATGTCAATCGTGTATTTCAGTCTTTCTTACAAACACATGGGATTATCCACCAGAAAACGTGTCCTTACACACCTGAACAGAATGGGGTATCTGAAAGGAAAAATCGTCATTTACTTGATTTGGCTCGTTGTATTCTCTTTAGTGCCCATTGTCCCAAGAATCTATGGGGTGATGCTATCTCCGCATCTGCTCATCTCATTAACCGTCTTCCTTCTACTGTCCTCCAGGGAAAAGTACCATTCGAGGTACTAGCTTCTTATGTCTCTTTGTCTTCCTTTCATGATCTCCCAGCTCGTATTTTTGGTTGTGTTGCATTTGTTCATATCCCAAATAGTCAAAGGTCAAGTAAATTGGATGCCCGGGCGATTAAGTGTGTGTTTGTTGGCTATGGGGGACATCAGAAAGGGTACAAGTGCTATCATCCACCTACTAGGAAGTATTATGTCACTATGGATGTTACTTTCTTTGAGGATATGAGCTATTACACCTCTTCTGATACTGCTCTTTAGGGGAGCACTCATATTTTGAAGAGTTGTATCCTGGAGAGGGGGAGATAGGTCATTCAGTTGAGGTTACCGATACACCAGAGGTTCAGGGACAAGAAGATGACAGACAGGCACCACCAGATGATTCTGGTATCATTGCTCCAGAGATTCAAGAGTCAGACGCTGAAAGCATTACTGCACCTCCTTCCTTGCCAGATGTTACTAATACCCCTGACTCATGTCTCCCTAGTATAAAAGATCTTCCATCTGAGGTTAATAATTCTATTGGGGTTGATACTAGTGATGCTAATAGTAGGTCTACTCGGGGTAAACCAGCAAAAAAGTATAAACCTACCCTTCAAGCCAAAACTAAATATCCTGTGGCAAATTTTATGTCTACCAAGAGATTTTCTAAGTCATATGAATCATTTGTGAATTAAATATCTACTGTATCAGTATCTAACAAAGTGCGGGATGCATTGGGAGATCCAAAATGGAGGAAAGCAATGGATGAGGAGATGGAAGCATTACAGAAGAACAATACTTGGGAACTTGTATCTCCACCACATGGAAAGAATGTTATGGGATGTCGCTGGGTGTTTACAGTGAAGCATAATCCAGATGGGTCAGTGAGTCGATATAAAGCACGTCGGTAGCAAAGGGATTCACCCAGACATATGGCATTGACTATGATGTGACATTTGCACCAGTTGCAAAGATGAACACTATTCAGGTATTGCTCTCTCTTGCTGCTAACTTGAACTGGCCTCTTAAACAGTTTGATGTCAAGAATGCTTTTCTTCATGGAGAACTTATAGAGGAAGTGTATATGGATCTTCCATCTGGATATAAAATTGCTCCTTCAGGTAACTTTGTGTGCAGATTGAGAAAATCTTTGTATGGTCTTAAACAATCACTTCGTGCTTGGTTTGGAAGGTTTTCACAGTTCATGAGGAAGATTGGTTATAAGCAGAGTAACTCAGAACACACATTGTTTCTCAGACATCAACAAAGGAAGGTAACAGCTCTGATCATATATGTTGATGATATGGTTATTACTGGTAGTGATACTGTTGAGATGGATAGATTGCAAAAACAGCTAGCCATAGAGTTTGAGATGAAGGACCTAGGTACACTTCAGTACTTCTTGGGCATTAAGGTAGCCAGGGGGAATGAAGGCATCTATATGTGTCAGAGGAAGTATATACTTGATCTATTAACAGAGACATGTATGTTGGATTGTACTCCAATTGATACTCCTATTGACCAAAATCACCGATTAGCAGAGTATCCTGATCAGGTACCTACCGACAAGCCTCGATATTAGAGGTTAGTTTTTTGGACGTCTGATTTATTTATCACACACCAGAGCTGATGTTGCATATGCAGTAAGTGTTGTGAGCCAGTTCATGCATAATCCCAGTGTAGATCACATGGATGCTGTCGTAAGGATTTGAGGTACTTGAAGTCTGCTCCAAGGAGAGGAGTAATGTTTTCTAGGCACACCAACATTCTTGAGGTATGCGGTTTTACAGATGCAGACTGGGCTGGAAATATTACAGACTTGAGGTCTACATCAGGATACTTTACCTTTGTGGGAGGTAATCTTGTTACTTGGAAGAGTAAGAAGCAAAATGTTGTGGCTCGGTCTAGTGCTGAAGTAGAATATAGAGGTATGACTCATGGAGTGTGCGAGTTGTTGTGGCTGAGGAATGTGTTACGAGATTTGGGTGTTAAATCCAAGTGTGCTATGCAGCTGTATTGTGACAACAAGGCAGCTATCGATATCTCACAGAATCCCGTGCAACATGACCATACTAAACATGTGGAAGTTGATCGTCACTTTATAAAGGAGAAGCTAGATGCTAAAATCATTAGCTTTCCTTTTGTCCCTACAGAAGAGCAACTTGCAGATATACTCACAAAATGAGTTTTTAAGAAGGCTTTTTATAACTCACTTAGCAAGTTGGACATGGTTGATGTATATGCGCCAACTTGAGGGGGAGTGCTAGCGTGAGTCATGAAGTCAGTTTAGGAATGTAAATTAATTTGTTATTGTTTTCCTATTCTATATGTGTAGTACATGTTGTACATAGTACGTAGGGTTTGTACATGTAGTATCTCTATATATAACCTCTTCTGTAAGATGAATAAATATCAGAAAATTTATTCTCACTACCAGAAGAAAGGCTTTAGCCGACGAAAAAAAAAAAACCAGGCCGACGAAGCATTTTTTCGTCGGCTAAAGGGGGCTTTTCGTCGGCTAAGGTAAATTTTCGTCGGCTATGAAGTCCACTTTAGCCGACGAAATTTTCTTTCGCCGGCTATTTTAAATTTTCGTCGGCTATGGTAAACTTTAGCCGACGAAAAAAACTTTCGTCGGCTAAATAATTTATTTCGTCGGCTAAAGTTCACAAACTATGGCCGATGAAATATTTAAAAGTTTAGCCGACGAAATTCATAGTCGTCGGCTAAAGTGCTTTATATTTGCGGATCTGGGCAGCAGCAGCTCATCTGGAAAAAAAACGGGAGAAGAAAAAAGGGGAAAAAAGTTTGTGTGTTGTCGAAATCTGTCCATAATCAGTTTGTGGAGCCATATATAGGTACGTATATGTATATATATGTTGATTAATTGAGTTTTATTTGAGTTGATCGATTTTAATTAGTGTGATTAATTGAGTTTATTGATTTTGATTGTGATTGAGTTGATTAATTTTGAGTACGTTGGATGTATATATATATATGTGTTGATCGATTTGGTTGATGATTTGAATTGATAATATATATGAATTAATTTGTTGTTAATAAATAGTAGATATATATATATATATATATATATGTATGTTAATATTAATTTATAATATTATTGTGTTGATATGGTATGAAGTTGTTGATGATATATATGAGTTCATGATGATTTTGTTATTAATTAGTTGTAGTACGTAGAATATATACTAAATGAATTGAGATTTTATATATGGCATGAAATTTTATTAATAATTAGCTAGCAGCGTTATATATATATATATTTTGTTATATTTTCAGGATATGGATAAGAGTTGGATTTCGCTTCCAAAATGGGACAAAAGATACGGTGCAGGAGTTATGAGTTTTATAGAATATGTGTTGGCTAATGCTAACGGGAATACAATTTTCTATTGCCCGTGCACGAAATGTCAGTGTCGCAGCGATATGCATCGATTTCCCATTGACAAAGTATGGCAGCACCTGAGGGGTAACGGGTTTTGGGAGAAGTACAGATGTTGGTTATATCACGGTGAAACATCATCAGGGGGTCCGCATGATCATGGCCAATTTTCCGAGACGGGCAGTACTAGTACATTCAACGATCTAACAACGGCATTCATCAACGACATGTTTCCTTATGAGAGCGGTGTATGCGCTCAAGGACAATATATGCCTGACCCGGTGCAGCCCTTCCCTAGAGCTGTGAACACTGCTGGTATAGAAAAGTACAACAAACTGCTTGCTTTCCAACAGATCCCTATGTACCCCGGTTGTCAGAAGACCGTTCTTGAAAGTGTGATGGACGTAATGAAGATTAAAGTTGAGACAAAATCGACCGTGAAGGCTGTTGATGAGTATCTACAGTACACTGCTTCGATGCTGCCCAACGGTCATCGTCTTCCTACCACTCATCAGAAGGTCCGATGTATCCTGAAAGATCTTGGGCTTTCCTACATCAAGATCCATGCATGCAGATATGACTGCGTTCTCTTTTGGGGTAAAGATCCAGAAGGGAATGACCTTGGTGGCCTTGACGCATGTCCGGTATGTCACACTGACAGATATAAGCTGACTCCTGCAGGCAACAGGAAACCTGTAAAGGTACTTCGGTATTTCCCTTTGACGGATAGGTTGGAGCGGTTGTACATGTCTTTACACACGGCCGAAGCGATGAGATGGCACGCTGATAGGGAATTGCATGACGAAGATACCCTTATACACCCTGCTGACGGGGAGGCTTGGAAGCATATAGACAGGGAGTTTCCTCATTTTGCGTCAGAGGTCCGAAATGTGAGGCTCGGGCTCTCATCCGACGGGTTCAACCCTTTTGGCAACATGAGTCTTCAATACAGTATATGGCCGGTGATTTTGGTACCGTACAACCTTCCCCCATGGATGTGCATGAAGAAGGAATACAATATGTTGAGTTTGTTGATTCCGGGGCCCGGTTATCCGGGGAAGTGTCTCGATGTGTATTTGAGACCTTTGATTGAAGAGCTTAAATTTTGTGGGACGTTGGTCATCCCACTTATGACAAGTACATGCACGAGATGTTCCAGATGCATGTCATGGTTGTTGGTACCATCAGTGATGTTCTAGATGCTAAAGCCTTCGGGTTTAACTGCGAAACCCTAGCCTCCTCCCTCATTTCCGCAGTTTTTCCCTCCTCCCTCCTCCCTCCCGGTCTCCTCCCTCCTCCCTCCCTCTCCCGTCGCCGCCTCCTCCCTCCTCCCTGCCTCCCGGTCTCCTCCCTCCCTCCTCCCTGCCCTCCGCCCTCCTCCCTGCCTCCCTGCCTCCCGCCCTCCTCCCTGCCTCCCGCCCTCCTTCCGCCCTCCTCCCTGCCTCCCGATTGATTCTCAGGTTCGGTGCTTAATTTTGTTGTTGTTGCTTAATTTTGTTGTTGTTGATATATTGGTGCTTAATTTTGTTGTTGTTGATAAATTGGTGCTTAATTTTGTTGTTGTTGATATATTGGTATCACACACATTCTGGTATTTCTTACATTCGGGAACTCGTAGTTTCTGATTTCTTACTACGATATGATAATATTTTTGTAAGAACATGCTCATTATTATCATTTGGTTTAATTTGTCTTAATTTAATTTATGTTAATTTAATTTTTGTTAATTTAATTTGTGTTAATTTAATTTGTGTTAATTTAATTATGTGTTAATTTAATTATGTTAGTTTATGTGTTTATTTTTGAATATATGTGTTAATTTATTTTTGATTTCGAATTTAGTTTTATGATATGTTAGTTAATTTATGATGATGTTGATATATATAATATTGTTATGTAAGTAAAATATATATATATATATATATATATATATATATATATATATATATTGGTATGTATATCTATTTATTGAATAAGTATAATTTTAAACATGTATAATTTTTTATAAAATAAAGACAAAATAATCTAAAGCCTTAGATTAATATTTTAAATAGGATGAGCGGCTTTTTTCGATTGAAGAAGAGTTCGAAGGGCCAAAGGTCCGAATCGTCCGAGGGAACCTCTAGCAACCCTCAAACGACGTTTCAGGGCCAGATGACAGCCAGACGTGCGAGCCTTCTGGAGACGGCGCCGGAGGTGCCCCTTTCATCGAGGCAGGCGGCCGTCCCTCGTTCCCCGAGGCCCTTGTGGCCTCAGACCCAGACGGAGGTGTCTGCACCTCGTATGCCCGAGATACACCGGGCGCCCACTCCGGGTCCTACTTCTTCGGATAATGGGTCATCTGGGGTACAGATGCCGCCGCCTCATCTGTTCCTTCCGCGGATGATACCAGCGTTACCTGTAGTCGATGGCTCAGGGACGCCGATTTATCCACTGCCCCCGCCAGTGGCTCCATCAGCGGCGTACCGGTTCGTGCCTTTTGATACGCCTCTTATTTCTGCGAGGGTATCATCATCGGCGACAGAGCCGGAATCCGTCGAGAGCTCCTCAGGTAATCAGTGATGCATGATTACTTTTAAAGGGTCATATATATTTTAATAATCAATTTGGCCGAATCATGTCATAGGCACAAAGAAGAAGAGAGACCCCGTCACAGGGAAGGCTCTCGAGAAGATGGTGAGTACCGTGGGGAGGATCGTCATTGATACTGACGGGGATGGCCACGTAGTATCGGGCGGGAAGTCGAGGACGTACGCCGGCCGCGTGGGAGCTCTCATTAGGGATAGAGTCCCTATGTTGTGGTCCGACTGGGGCGAGATCCCGTAGGAGGTTAAGGACATGGTCCACAACGCGATGTCGGTGAGTTTACAAAATAATATTATGTATTAAATTGTTGATTTCTCGAAAAGCTAAACTAATAAACGGTTAAATGCAGGTGTGGTTTGAGGTTCCCGAGCACCTGAGGGACAGCTGGGCCGACGTTGTGCATGGGGGAAGGTACGTTGGGAAGTTAATGAAAAACAAAATTGTATGTGATATTAATAATATTTCTAATATTTTTGTTGTATCTGTAGGTACAAGGAGTGGAAGAACGAGCTGCGGACCCATTGGACTACGCACGGGAACGCACGTTCTGGTACCCCTGCTGAGTTCCAGTACAGGGAGTACGAGTGGCGTTGGCTTCTGACATCAGAATTCAACAACCCTCGTAAACAGGTACTTAAATAAATTAGTTAGTTAATTTAAAAATAAGTACGTGCGTTTTAAAATATTCTACTAATAGTTTACTTTTTTCTTTGAAGACGGTTTCCCGGGTGAACGCTCAGAACCGGCAACGCAACACAAGGAACCATCATGCCGGTTCTAGACCGTTCGCTGTCTTCATGGACGAGGCGGCCAAGGAACATCCAGAAGTCAACCCGTACGTCTATACGTACGAGAAGGCATATCCTGACTCCCAGGAGGATATTATAAGTCACCTTACGTTTTTAAATTTTTAAATTTATGTAAAAATTTTAGTTAATAATTTTTTTCCTATCCATATAGGCGAGGGTGAGGGAGGCTACTGACGAGGTCATGAGTACCGTAGTGAGGGAGACATGGCCGGACACGCAGGAGGAAGAGATGTCCGAAGCTATGTCCCGGATCGACACTTCGGATCCGACGATTGGGGCGAGGATCATGGGCACAGCCTTCCCACCGAGAGCAAACAACTTCTACTGCCGAGGTCTAGGAAAGAGAGGCGAGGGGGTCCTGAAGACCACTCTAGGATTTCAACGAAAGGCAGCCTCGACCAGCAGTAGGACCACGTCCACTATCAACAGGACGACTCAGTTAGAGTCGGAAGTTCAGAGACTACGAGAACAACAAGCTGCTCAGGTTGCCTATATTGCCTCGCAGGCAGCCTTTAATGTCGCGCAGACAGCCTATGCTGCCGAGATACAGGCCATCCAGCAGGCCCAGCAGCAGCAGATGTTCCAGTACATGCAGGACTTTGCAAATGCCTAGATTCAGGGACTTCCGCCTCCGCCCATGACGCTACCCCAGCCGCCGCAACCTCCGCAGCAACCTCCGCAGCAGCCCCCAGAAGAGGACTTTAATTTAGACGATATAGAATTTACGTAGTTGATATATAATTTTATGTAATTGATACTTTTATGTAGTTCATATATTCTTTTATGTGTTTGTTGTTGGTTATATGGAATTGTTTTGGTGTTTTTTGCAGCTTGCTTGGAATGGTAATTCAGAAATTTCGGGGGTTTTTTTTTACTGGAATGCACTTATAGCCGACGAAAAAAACCTTAATTCGTCGGCTAAAGTTTAAAAAAAAAAAAAAAAAAAGTTTTAGCCGACGAAATATGCTTTAATTCGTCGGCTAAATGCCTATAAAGCTGACGAAAAATACTATATTTCGTCGGCCATAGGTGTTTTATATTTTTTTTATTACAAACTTTAGCCGACGAATATTTTAAATTATTCGTCGGCTAAAGTTTGGAAGATAACCGACGACACAAAATGTCGTCCGCTAAGGTATGGACTATAGCCGACAAAAAAATCGTTGGCTATAGTGCATACTTTAGCAGACGAAATAATGTCGTCGGCTATAGTATGACTATAACCGACGAAATAATGTCGTCGGCTAAAGTTTGGACTATAGCAGACGATATTATTTCGTCGGCTATAGTCATACTTTACCCGACGAATTTTTTTGTCTCGTCGGCTAAAGTCATCACAGACGACCCTTTCCCGCCGACACTATAGCCGACGAAGGTTTGTCGGCTAAGAGCTTCGCCGATGAAGTTTTTTAACAGGCCGACGAAAATTTTTCGTCGGCTAAAGTACTTGTTCTGGTAGTGTCTCCAAACCTTGTTATATTTGACTGTAAGTTGCTATCAAGTACAGTAATTTATAGGCCTTTAAAGTAGTTTTGAGACCAAGCCTCCAATCACCCTTGTAGAGATGGCGAGTTATTTCAACGATGTCACCACCCACAGAAAATGCTTTTCCACTACCTTCGAGAATGACCAGTTTAACTTTGGCATCATGCTCGTAGGCAAGGAACAGTTGAAGAAGCTGAGAGAGCATTTCGCCGGATAATTAACGCATTCAAGTGTCGAGGCCTGTTTAGTGTTAGTGTCCTCACAGATAAATTAAAATGTTGTATCAGAAACTCGAGATTGCTGTGATGATCAATGTTGAGAGAAGCCATGTATGGCTAGTTAGCTATAGAAATCAGTGTACAAGCTAGAAATGGGCGATCGATGAAGAGTATTTATCAAATTTACATAGAAAATGCGAAATGTCTAACTACGCTATCTTCTGAGAACTACGCGACTGTTCTAAATAAAACTGATGCCATTGACTGTGTTATATACCCGTTGATCTTTATCTATAATGGTGATGTCATGTGGCACCATATTGAAAGTTTTCTGTCGGCAAACACTAAATTAAAGGCTCTCTCGTTAGGCTTTAAGATGAGTAAAAGAAAAGGGTTGATAATTATAGTACTTGTATCAAAGCTTAAATAATATTTTGAGGCTGCAGTCTGATGAGACTGTTTGTGTAAAAGCTACAGCTAGGTCTATGTTATTGAGACTGGAATGTTATGTATATATGCAGCTGCATTTGATGATTGCCAAAGGCCAACTTGTACGTAATGGTACAAGGATATATAATAATGCTTGTGACATCTTAGCAAAAATGAAAGAAGTAACTAATATTTAGGGAATATATTTATTTATCTGAAAACTAAAATACATTAGAAGTTCAATCTACATGTTTGAAATCCCTTGGAGAGGCAAATTCTAGAAAGTTAGGGTCTTTTTCAAGCAGAGCCATTTGCCTCTAAGGCACCCATGCTTCAATTCCTTAACCACATTGTGCTTCCATGCAATACAAGACAGATAACAGTAGTCGCATTACAGTAGCAATACAAACTTATCATACTCAATGCTCAAGAAGACAAAAGTAGTAAAAGTTATGGAGATCGAGCAGATCGATGAAATTATCACTTATTTCATCAAAAGTAGTAAAACCATAGACCATACACATTTTCCAGCTTAATTTCATCGATCTTTCTCAGAGTTCTTAGGCTAAATTATCACTTATTTTCTTTTCAGGTGTCGGCTAGCTCAAGTGGTATATGATGGCATAGGTTCATTTTTAAGAGCATATATTTGAATCATCTGACAAAACGTGATGGCTTGGGCACGCATTTGTTTTCCGATATTTTCTTCGTAGTGTGGCTCAGGCTTTCACACTAAACACAAGTGACCTTGTAAAATAATTGTTTTTCTTGAACCATAAGTTTATCTTCTAAATCTATATGTTCTAGGGTTAATATGACACAAACAAACACGATTAACAATTTAACACGAATTAATGTACAGGAGACAGAGTTTGGCTATACAAAACTACGATAGCGTACATAATGATCAGTCCGGCCGGTCATCAGAGCTTGGCAAAGGCAGGAGAGTTGGATCTTGCAGGAAGCTCTAGTTCTTTCAGTTCTTCATCATCATTTTCCAACTTGGAGAAATACCGATCAACCATCTGGTCAGATACGAGTTCCAATTTACAAGGCTCCCACTTTTTGATCCTATCCCTGTCGACCAGTAGAGCTGACAAACCCTCTCTGAAATCCGTGCTGATTGCTCCCCTTGCAATACGACAGGCTATTCTATATTCTCGAACCAGACACTCACCCAGTCCTTGCGACCTTCCTTCTCTGATAGATCTCAAAGCAATCTTCAAACTAATAGGCGACGCCTTCTTAAGCGATTCAATTGTGGACGTCAACCATGGATTATTACCACCATTTACATGACCATCATCGATATCATCTGTAGCCTCCTTCTCTAGGGCACTCGCAACTTCTTCTACCGTGCTCTTTGAAAAACACTTTTCAATAACATCCATATTGTGCCAAGCACTCCCTCTCTCTTTCAAAGCTGGTTGGATTGAGTACTTGCTTATAATGGATGACACATAACTTACAAGATCATCACAACTTGAGGTTAAAGCACCTGTGGAAGCAAGTAGCTCTTGTTCTAGCAGAACCAATTTGGCTGCAGGAACGAAATGAGTAGCTATACCGCAAGCAAGCATTTCAGAACCGTCCAATTGGGCACCAGTTAGGGCAAGATAATCTCCAAAAAATCTAGGAAGTCTGGAAAGGAAATAAGAAGCACCTGTTTCAGGAACCGCTCCCAAAGCTGTTTCTGGCATAGAAAAAATCGAATTCTCGGTTGCGATACGGAATCTAGAGGATACATAAAGAGCAGCTCCTCGTCCCATGGCCATGCCATTGGCAATCGAAAGCTGCGGTTTACTATATGTTGCTATCAAGTAAATTAATTTACTGACCTCTGCGGTAGCTTTGAGACCAAGCTTCCAATCACCACTATCGAGAAGACGAGCTACTTCAGCAATGTCTCCGCCCACAGAAAATGCTTTTCCATTACCTTTGAGAATGACCAGTTTAACTTTGGCATCATGCTCATAGGCAAGGAACAGTTGAAGCAGCTGGGAGAGCATTTCGCCGGACAAAGCATTCAAGTATCGAGGCCTGTTTAGTATCAGTGTCCTCACATATGAATTTAAATCTTGTATCAGAACCTCTGGACTGCGGTGATGATCAAAGTTGAGAGAAGCCATGGCTAGCTAGGTATAGAAATCAGTGTACTAGAAAAATGGCGATGAAGAGTTTTTATCAAATTTACATAAAAAATGAGAATGTCTAACTACGCTAGCTTCAGAGAACCAACGCGACTGTCGAGCAATTTTTGCAGCTATAAATAAAAATGATGCCATTGATTGTTTGTCCGACTCCGCCGAAACTAACTACATTCTATAAATTATGAGAACCATATATACTCGTCTTTATCTATGATGGAGATGTCATGTTGCACCATGTATTCTTGTGGCCGGCAAACACTAAAGGCTCTCTTGTTAGGTTTACAAAAGATGAGTACAAGAAAAGGACTGATAATTAAGATTATCTATCAACAGGCCTGCTTATATCAAAGCTTAAGTAATATTTTGAAGCTACAATCTGATGAGGCTGTTTGTGTAAAAAACTAAAAGCCACAGCACCTAAGTTAATTTTCATGTCATCATTCTTCAATCAGCAGCTACAGAATAGTACTGTAGTAGCATCCAACCTTAATTTGGACCCAACCTGATGTAATTATCAATCTGGTGAGCTGCAGAACCATATCTATTTGTATGTTATTGAGACTGGAATGTTATGATGCAGCTGCATTTGATGATTGCCAAACGCCAACTTCTTTGACGAAATATCTTATGGTATACGTGAAATACAAGGATAATAATGCAAAAATGAAAGCACTGATTATTAATGTTTAGGGAAAATTTATTCATCTGAAAACTAAAATACATTAGAAGTTCAATTACAATTGAATTTGGAGAGGCAAATTCTAGAAAGTTAAGGTCTTTTTAACTTGACCACATTGTGCTTCCATGACCACCATGAAATTCCTAAAAGCAGGTCTTACTTTCCCCATCAGCCCTACCCAGAACGGCTTCCCCCATCCAAAATCCAGTTAGTGGAAAATGCTAGTCCAACTGGTGAATAGATAAACTTCAGGTGGTGACTTTAATGAAAGCAAGACTTCTAGTTGATTAAAGTAGTTTGAAATGGCTCCAAATCCCTCTTCTCCCTGAAGAGACTCAAAATAACCCCTATCAAACCTTTTGATGGATTCATTAATCACGTTCACCAAGTCATATAACTCAGGAGCTTCTCCTAGTTTAGATGAGTGCGTGAATGTTGTTGCCCACCAAAAGAAATTTCGACGATGTTAGCCGACGACGTTTGTGGTTTCATCCGTGATCTCATGTTCATTGCATGTGCTACTATGGAAGTTCTTGGTGAAGTACCTAGAAGAGCATGCCGTAGATGAAAAAAAGACATATAGTAAATAGATTAATATGAACAAAATTACCAAGGATTAATTACATCGAAAATGTTAAACATTACAAGATAAACGATTCAAGTTTTGACCTAAGGAGTTGTTGTGTTGAGGATAATATATATCACAATTTATAATGAGTACCTGGTGAAAGTGATCGACAAGAAGCCATTGCATATTTCCAAATAAAACATGTCATTGTGCCTCATTACGTGATGGCTTGGGCACGCATTTGCTCTTCGATTGTTCTTGAAGTGCGGTTATGGCTTTAACATTAAACACAAATCTCCTTGTAACATAATTGTTTTCCTTGAACCAAAAGCTATATGCTAATAAATCTAGATACTTTTTAGGCAATGGAGCTCTTGGTGGAAAGACCAATGAAGCTTGGGAGAAATTAGGGTGTATTATTTTCCCGTGCTCCCCACGAAAAGTCGCAGCCCAAGACTCAAGGATAGAGTTTGCTGCTAACCCATCACATAACTTGTGAGAAGTAGATCCCCCAATTGCTATTCCACCACAAGCAAAGACATTCACTTGAAAAGCTATCATGGGGAGGAGAGAGACTCGTCTCCGGTTTCCTTGCATAGGGGATGGAATGGAACAAAACGATTCAGCAACTCGGTTTCTTGGAGCTTAAGAAACTCGAGCATGCGACAACTGACTTGGGCTTCTACGAAGGGAATCCCAGCATTGAACTCATGAATGAAGAGGTTATTTTTAGCCTGTTCGGAAAATGGGTAGTAGAGAGTGAGAGTCTCGGAGAGGGAGCTTTTCAAGCGGGTTAGGGTTTCGAGAAGATTGAACGATGAGTTGGGGTCACTAATGGCCGGGTAGAACAAGATCAGTAGCATATAAGTTGCCGGAGTGAGCTGGTCGACAAGGGAAAGTTTGAAAGGGCTCAGATGGTTAAGTGAAGAGGAATGAAGTGATGGTTTGATGGTGTCTCTGGAAATGATACTGATCTCTATGATGTTCTTCACCATGGCACGCCATGCTTGAATTGCTCAAGTGCTGCTCTTTAGGATTCAGATCGAAGGGGCTTTCCATCTGTATTAATATATAGATGTGTTAGAAAAGGGACCTTCACATGATTGAGACGTACGATACTTAAAATCAGTACGTGAATTATTTATCATCAATGATTTAGTGAAACCTGAAAAAGATCAATTATTAACGTATGTACGCATGCATATATAACAATAGCAATAATATAAGACAACAGTGGCGGATACATGATGAAAATGTCACCTTAGCTAAATGTCACACACAAAAATTTTACTCAACGGTGTGAGAAATTTTGGTTCATTAAAACAGAACACACATACATAGGGGGACGTAGCAAGTTTTACCCTCAAACGCATTTGCATGAACAAAAATTAGACACAATACAATACAAGAAACATAATTAAAAACTAACTAAATTGTATTCTACGAGGCCCCAAAGCTTTAAAATCTTTAATCAACACCTCATTGTCAACCGCTTCAGCAAATTCCTTTTCAATATGAAGTACTATGTAATCATCAAGAAACTCATCCTCTATCTTGTTTCTAAGTTTGTTTTCGATGATGTTCATGGATGAAAAAATTCTCTCAGTGGTTGTAGTAGAAACATGAAGAGTCAACACCAAACAAATCAACCTATAGATCATAGGATAGAAGTCTAATTTTATTCTTTATACAAGTTGCCTACACATATCAGATATAGAATCTAAGTTGTGGGATGCTACATCTTGAGTTATATCTTTCTTATAATATGCACACTCTAATTCCAAACAAAACAAAATCTTGATGAGGATAAAAGCTCTTAGCAAGAAGGGGTACCTTTTAAGTTTTAAACAAGAAGAACTTATCATGAGGATCGATCCAAAGTTGAAGTGAGCTTAAAAAGTTCACAAGATCTGTCATTGAACCTCTTATTGAGCTCACTTAATTGAAAGTCAAGTACAACATTAAATACCTCTACACAGAAGTGGTGCTCATGTGTGATGAAATTCTTTTGTTGACTCGGACGACCCATGCCATCTAACCAACGGGCACTCATATCAGACATAGTAATATCATGTGTCTCACAAAAAGATGCAAGAACCATAACAAAATCATCTGAACCATCATCTCTCATGTCTTGAAGAAGTTATTATTTTATACATTGAACAAACTTCATTGCTTCTCCAATGTCAATGGTTTTCTGTTGTACTATTTGACAAAGAACTTATGTAACTTTCATGATTCTATGCATCAAAATCAGACAAAACACAAACTCAAACAATCTCATAGCTCTGAGAATACCACTAGCTTCTCCCTAAACAAGTAATGTTGCAGTGTCCATCATATGATTCAGAGTTGTTACGGTTGAACTAAATAATTCAATCATACTCCTAATAGAATGAAAATGAGAGCTCCAACAAGTAGTAGTAGTAGGTCATTGCAAAGTGGAAGTTTGATTAAAGCTCGTACCTAATTGAAGATTGTGAATTACTATTAAAAGTATAACCAATAATATGATATCTAGTGATGCAAATAGAATACAAATTTGATTAGCGTCATACTTATTTGAAGATTGCCAAGAGCTATCAAATCTTGGATTTCATCCTCTCTTTTAGCGTACCCTTTCTCTTAGCAGATGAATCCACAAAATTCACAACAAGTAATAGAGTAGAAAAGAAACGATATGTATCATGAACACCATTAGCCGCACCATTTAAAGTTAGCTGCAAAAGGTGAGCAAAATAATGAACATAGTATGTATAGGGACAATCTTCAAGAAACAATGCCTGTAAACCATTCCAAATACCACTCATGTTACTAGCTGTCAGAACCCACCCTAAATTTCACCCTGAAACCCGAGATAAATCATGTGGGGTCCACCTTCAAGAAAAATTTACCGAAAATTCGGCATAACCTTCTTTGAAAATGGACAACCCTTACCTGAAAAATCCAACTTAACACTCTATAACCAAACATTCATCCTCAACACCTGGAGCCTTCCTGCTCCCCAAGTTCATCACATCTCCCAATAAATCAAATTACTCAACTAAAATAATCTCACAACCAACAATACTCAAAATTAATTCACTAACTGATTATCATAGCATATCCAATAATGAAAGAATAATAATGAATAAAGATTAAACGGAAGCAACCTCTGACTAAGCCTCGACTCCATGTATGCTCGACCTCATTTAAACTTAGCTTGCAAACTGGGCATTTAAAACCAAAGGGCCCAAGGGAAAGTAATTTAAAAACGTTAGAGTGAGTAGACAAAATAATTTAAATAATTTAACAAATACACAATTTAAATACTTTCCCACATTTCAGCTTTGAAAACTTAGTTGCACACAATTTTTTTGATAAATCATATAACTTAAATCCATAAACCCATAAGAATGGACAAACCAGCCCTGCTGGTTAATCAAATAAATAAATCTCATAAAAAGAGATAAACCAGCCCCGTTGGTTGATCAAATATATATTTGAGAAGAATAAAATAAGGGGAAGAATTATCACCATGTAAAAGGAGCCTCCCAAGCTGGGGTCGGTGCCTCCCAGGTTGTAATAGCGTCCCACGCTAAGCGTTCTACTCACCTATAGTGAGTAGCCGTTAATAATGGCTAGCTAAGAAATAAATATAAATACCGATCGGTTGCCTCCCAGACTATAATAGCGTCTCACGTTGAGCGCTCTACTCACCTATGGTGAGTAGCCGCTAATAATATATAGTTAGCTAGCAGTAATCAATATAAGCGACCATATATTATGGTGACTAAAACATACGAAAATACTTAAATCCATTAATCTTCTCCAAGATCATACGAATGGTATGGTTCCTAACCATACTTAAAAATCATCATAATAAATTATAATAACTCAATGACGTGTCTCACACGTCAAAATATTCTCAAAACCATAATATAAACGAGATTTAATTAACAAATAAAAATCATAATTAATACCTCAATCCAAAATACTCTCTAAAACATTCTCAAGGTCAAAATCGATATTCCACCAATAATTTCAAAAATTATAAATAGAAAACTACCGAAAATCCCATTTTCGGAAATCTTTTAAAAATCTCAAAGTCCACCAATAAAACCATTATAATGAAATCCGAAATTTATAAAAAATATCCAAACTCAAATATCAAATTAATAATCCAAGCTCAAATCCATAAATCTTGACCAACAATTAAACCATGCCTCAAACTCAAATAATTTCCAAGATCATTTCATAAGCCGAAATTATAATATAAGCTCGGAAAATAAAATAATAAATTATAAAATCTTGCATGCATATTTAATTAAAACTCAAATGTCCACTCACAAATTTAAGCATAAGCCCGACGATAACCGCATGGCCACACAAGCGAGGTTCCTTTTGTATCCTGACACAATAAATATGCTTAGAACCACTCTTCAATTTAGGAAAATAAATGCTTTAACTTAATCATTGAAATCCTCCCAATTACCCACTAATAAGCTAATTAGGATTTTACCAAACTTCATCTACCACTTCACTTCAGCGATTCTAACACTTCAGGACCATAACCAAGAAAATCCAATGGTCGGATTTATTCTATCAACCACCAATTCCTCCAATCTCCGAAACATTCCAAAATTAACCAAAACTCCTCCAAAAATTTCAAACTTCATACCATTAGACTCCTTAATATAACATAGGTAAAACCCTGAAAAGTCCCCTTACAGCGGCGGCCGACTCCGACGACCCCCAATGGCTACTAAATTTTAATAGCATCTTCCTCTCAACATCCCAAACAACTTTCATAACTATCACTAAGTCCAATTTCAAGCTTAAACATGTTAATCAAACAAAAACACAATAAAGAACCCTAGAAATTCAAACATGCGATTATCCTTACCTAGCTCGTGTTAGGATGTATCCTTTTAGAGTTTTGCTGTTGGGATGGAAAGCTTCAAGTTGAGACCAACAACTCCGGTTATGGTGGCCAGAAAAGAGAATTTCCGGCAAAACACCTCCACGCACAGCCACTCCTTCTCGGCGTGATTCCTCCCTCATGGAGGCGCAACACGGCTAGCCACCGACCTAGACCTGAAGAGGATGTTCCAAGCTTTGATTTGATACCAAGCTTACCTCCACGCACAGCCACTCCTTCTCGGCGTGATTCCTCCCTCATGGAGGCGCAACACGGCTAGCCACCGACCTAGACCTGAAGAGGATGTTCCAAGCTTTGATTTGATACCAAGCTTGCCGCCTATCTTGACTGGACGACAGCGGACAGAGGCAACGAATCCAGTGGGTCGAAATGGGCGCGGGAGAGGGAAGAGAGAGAAGGGAGAAAGAGAGAGAGAAGGGAGAGAGAGAGAGAGAGAGAGAGGGTTGGGCTTCTCTTACCTGGTCCAAACTAAATACCCGACAAAATAAAGCCTACTAGAATTTACCTCCTTTAATCAAAATAGTAACTTTCGTTTTTTAGACCATAACTTCTTCATACTAACTCCGTTTTAAGCGTGCCGCTTGTCCACGAACTCTGTTTAACGTCCTCAACAACTTTCATGAAGAAAGTTTTCCTTGATTCCAAACGGAAGAAAAAGTCAACTTTTAGAGTCTTATATAGTAAACGGTTACTCAAAACGGTAAAAGCCAAAGTAATACCAAAAGTAAATAACTGTAAAATAACTTAAGAACCAGGATGTGACACTAGCTCTGTCATATCCTTGACCACGCATATTTTCCACTTTTAGATTGAACATACCGAGAACTTTGACTATCTCCAGAGTTAATGAGGTTGTGTCAGGAACACTCACTATCTTAAAGAATCACTCTCGGATGAAGCCATGATGATCAACAAACCTCAAA
Source organism: Fragaria x ananassa (assembly GCA_034370585.1). NCBI lineage: Eukaryota > Viridiplantae > Streptophyta > Magnoliopsida > Rosales > Rosaceae > Fragaria > Fragaria x ananassa. Next base: position 6,864,414 of record CP139750.1, on the reverse strand, counting down.
ACAATAGACATTTCCTCCTTGCCAGCTGCATCAACTGCTTCATCAACAAAAATGCAAAACTTTGCATCACCAACTTCTTCACGAATCATTTGCCTCACTCTATTACCTAGAATATTCAAGAGCTGCTTTTGAATAGATTTTGAATAGATGGAGAGATGTACTTGGCATTTCCAGGAGCATTCTACAATATAACTCTTTCATCATCACTAGCCATTCTTTCATAAGACTTTCTAACTTGCTTAAAATTTCCAGCATTAAAAGAGATTTCAGATTCATCATGGCCCTTAAAAGCTTGTCCTTGGTTTGCTAGAAGTCTCACACCCTCTATTGCAGCCTTCAATCTATATCGATTATGCTCCACCATTTTGTTGTTCTTTTCACAAAAACTCTCTCAATTTGTGTAGCCAAATTTTTGAAGAAGTGCCATTTCTCCATGGCTTCATGATGTGGACTCTCTATAAACCCCATATGTACTGTAAGCACAGTCTTTGGTTTCCAATTTCTCAACCCGTCTACAAGGAAAGCAGGATGAAGAGGGTTTTCTTTATCAAAAAGGAAACAAGGGAACCAATATATCTTGTCTTGATCCTCCAAGTACTCAAGCCATGAATGACCTTCAAACCAATCAAAGTTAAACTTACGATTTTGTGCCCCATGAAGTGAAAAAGGATAATGTTTCAGCTTAGGTTGACATGGACCCAATGCAACATAAGCTTTTCGAACGGCTTCGCGTTGATTCACAAGATACTTCCATAAAGGACACCGTTTGCCCAGATCATGTTCAATGACATTGACATTGCCATCCAAATTAGAGAGAGTTTGTAAGAGTAGTGAGAAGAAAATTTCTCTTGAGAGAGATGTATGTTACTGCCGCTTTCGTTAGTGTAGAGAAACTTTTTTTTGTTCTTTGTTGATTACTGTTTTTAAAAATTTGATTTAAACATCGAGTGTTAACAGATGATGTTTGTAAACATGAAAATATTTGCAACAAATAACAGAACAATACGTATACAAATAATATAATTTAATCAATGCGAATGTGGGTTATAATCTTTGTGAACTTCTCTGATTCAATCTCCAAATATAGGTTTAACTCAAGAGTGACAAGCACTTGTTCTTGAGGGTTACGCCGGTTGATCACGTAATGAGTATTTGAGATTTGGATTTGGGTTTAGTGAAGAACTGGCTATTTGAAGAGCTTGATAGTTCTTCAAGGGTTTAGTGAAAAACTGGCTATTTAGAGAGCTTAATAGTTCTTCAAGGATTTTTGGGAGACTTCTGAGCTCGCGGAGGATTTTCTCTCTCTCTCTCTCTAGCTCGCTACCTTGTTTATGCTCCCCTCCTCTTGGTATGAGAGGGGCTATTTATAGTTCACTTAAGACATGTAATGGAGATTCTGAATCAATAATATTTCCTTAATCGAATCAATGAATCTTGACTGATTGATTTACTTGCTGATTTTAACATAATCAAATCAATCAAATCTTAAAATTTAGATATGCCCAGATCGTTTTGAATTGAATGTCCTGTTTTGATCAAGATCCTTAGTAAGGGGTGAGCCATCTCGTGGATATAGAAGTTATCTTGCGAGGAACCTTGATTTTCAAGCAAGCGGTGATTTCTGGTCCCACTTTGCGGACGATTTATCTTGGACATACATCCCCGCATGCATGCGAACTCTGTCGTCTAGCTCCTTCGTGAGGTTCACTACGCGGAGCCATCTCGCCTCGCCTTTATGGTAATTTATGCGCGCGAAGTCAATTCGCCTCCACTTTATGTATATCTACGCGTGCGGAGCCATCTCGCCTCGCGAAGTCCGTTCACCTCGCCTTCGTTTATCTCTATTCAAAGTCCGTTTCGCCTCACGAAGTCTAGTTCGCCTCACGAAGTCTAGTTCGCCTCACCCCTAGAGCATTACAGGTCTACAGAGACAAAAGAAAATCTTGTTGCGTTTATCAATGCCACAGTCCAAAATTATCTATAGCATAGCATATAACTCAAGTGAAGCCTTAAACTGCTGGTTTGTAGACATCAATATTCAATATGAAAATCCACACACAATGCACATCTCTAATAAGTGTAACACACTGCAAAAAATGAAAGATAGTCCCCACCTCGCCTCCGGTGGTAAGCACAGAACCTTCTTTGTTAAACGCCAGCACCAATTGTTGCCCTACATTCAGATTGCCTCACACTCAGCTTATAAGCTCCGTCCCTCAATTCTTTCTCCCATTCAAACCAATTGGACAAGCCAATCACATCAAAATAAGCACAAAGGCATCTAAATCACTAATAGTTCCGGAATCGCAAAATGTAAAAATCACAATGCACACCAAACGCATCAGATAAACAACCTGCAGCTTTCCGGAAATGAACAAATGAGACCGTCAGGATGAACCGCCATCCTATAAGGTAGCTCGACTCGGTCTCCGGTGGTTGAGCTCCTTTCAACAAGAGATTGATGCCGTCGTCGGGAATCCAACCGACGCCGTAGAGAGGGATGTCGTACTCTATGTGATTCATTGCTTCAATTTTGTGAATTCTGATCTCAATAGCTTTAGCAGTGTAATAGCTCAAATACACTGACAATATTATCCCTGAGTAAAATAAATACTTAGTAAATCAAATTTACCACTTGTTAAAATACATGGGCCAGGTGGAGCTCATGCATGGCTGGGCGGTTAAATACAAACCTGAAATCAAACTGCTTGACTGTTTTATGAGCTTGATCTACGATGAACATAATTTCCATGCTGGGCCACTTGAAAAGCCTCAACATACTATAAACTAGAGCATTATAGGTCTACAGAGACAAAATAAAATCTTGTTGCGTTTGTCAATGCCACAGTCCAAAATTATCTATAGCATAGCATATAACTCAAGTGAAGCCCTAAACCGTTGGTTTGTAGACATCAAAATTCAATATGAAAATCCGCACACAATGCACATCTCTAATAAGCGTAACACACTGCAAAAAATGAAAGATAGTCCCCACCTCATCTCCGGTGGCAACACAGAACCTTCTTTGTTAAACGCCAGCGCCAATTGTTGCCCTACATTCTTTCAATTGCTCAAGTACTCTATCAGATTTCCTCACACTCAGCTTAGAAGCTCCGTCCCCCAATTATTTCTCCCATTCAAACCAACTGGACAAGCAAATCACATCAAAAATATGCACAAAGGCATCTAAATCACTAATAGTTTCGGAATCGCAAACTGTAAAAATCACAATGCACACCAAACGCATCAGATTAACTGTCACGCCCCAATTTTTGAAGGATAATTTTTAAAAAATTTTGGCATGATATATCTTAAAATATTATAATCTCAAAACCTGTTTTAACAAACTTTATGGAAAACTAAAACTCAAGCGGAAATATAAATGTCGCACAACTCAACAATGAGTTAAATATTACATTTTCTTATTTACATACTTGAAAGTCAAGAAAATGAAAACACTCGGCCAAAGGCTTGGAACCCAGTTTGAGTATCTAAACCACAAATCACAATATAATAAAATCATCATCAATCAACACAAGGAGCACATAAAAAATTATATCCTTCCACATAGATATATTTATACAAACATAGATATTCCCATAAGGATAATCTATCAATAACCAAAAACATTATGATCACATGAACCTTAAAAATAATCATATAATAAGACACTTGTTTTTAACTTACCTATGTGTCGTTGACGATCAAGCTTATATATTTAAAAAAACATAATTTTTAAATTATAATCATCATCAAAATTATCATCATCATCATCATTGTTTCATCATAATCATTATCAACATCACAATCATCATCATAATCATCATCACAATTATCATCATCATAATCATTATCATCATCACAATCATCATCACAATCATCATCATCATCATCATCAACATAATCATCATCACAATCATCATCAAAATGACCATAATAATTTGGTTCAAATGTGAACCTTGATGAGATTTACTCACCTATATATTCCCACTGCATCTTCACCAAAAACACAAGGAACAGGCTCACTAACAACTCCACAAGCTACCTAATTAACACAACTTATAACCTTATTAACCACTCAATAAGAAACAAAGTACCCTTAACCAACCATTAGCCTAAAGGTTGCCCAAAGGAGGGCAATCCTTCCTCCGAGACCTCCCAAGGTCGTCAGACACTCAACAACCTATCCAAGTTGCCTCCAAGTTCAACTTCTAAAGTTTACAACTTAACAAGAGTGAGTGGAAAAAAATAAATTTTAAAAAAATAATCTTTATGCTTTCCTAATTTAATTTTTATAGAAATTATGCTGCATGTAACAGCTCAAAAGCTCTCAACTCAAAAATTGGCAAATACATGACTAGCTCCGACTAGTCTCCAAAACTTAATAAGATACAGCCTCTTAGGCTAAAATATATATATGTATATATTTACACTCATCATACTCCTTGTATGATTTCTTATGAAGAAATATAAGAAAAATAGAAATTCATACAATGCTACTACGCTTGCGTCTAACGCTCACGTCACGTCATAATGAAATTTTACTTCATTATGTGGAAAAGACGGGCGTATATATACGTGCATATTCCCTATATGAATTAATCATTATTATATTCATATAGGGCTACGACGATTGCGTCTAATGCTCACGTCACACCATAATGGTATTTTACCTCATTATGACGGAAAAACACGTATAGCTAGCTAGCATTTATTTATATACATAGTATCATCATAATCATTCATATATGAATATATAATCACCGAAATTCTCAATTTCAGTTATTCTTCAACAAAAGAAATATTCATCAGTAAATCTTTTGCATGCATAATATTTAAAACAAATGTCCACTCACAAATTAGGCTTAAGCCTGATGTCGGTCCGAGGCCTCTTCTGCTCGAGCCTCCTCACGTCCGATTCTCCTTACCTAGCTCAAGAGGGAGCAAATCCTTTGGAGAGATTGCTACATGGGAGGAGGGCATCCAAACGAACCAAGTGGCTCCGGCTATGGTGGATGGAGGAGGAAGTTCCGGCAACGGGAAGCTTTGGACAGTCGGACCTTTCGGGCTCGATATCTCTCTCACGACGGCGCTAGGGAGCCTCTCACCGGTCTAGGATGGGAGCTGGGTCGGAGGCTGACCGTTTGGGACCGGTGTGGCAATGAACGGTGGCCGGACGGCGATGGACGAGCGGCTGGAAGTTCTGGCAGAGGGAGAGGGCGGGAGAGAGAATCGGGAGGAAGAGAGATAAGAAAGAGAAAAAATAGTTTGGGCTTTTCAAACCCAACCGGTCCAACACCACTCTTAAACCCAACTCCAAAAATAACACCACAAAAATAATACCCTAATAACAATTACCTTTTACTAGCTAAAATTTACCATTTTTACCGCTGTCACATTTTTCTCCTACGAATAATTCATTTGAAATAACCGTCCCCCAAAATCTCTTTGGGGACCAATTAAACTATAAACTCATTGACGAAGCCTATAAAACTCTAATTAGCACCATGCTAGTAAATAAGGTAAAAATTTAAGAGTCGGGACGTCACAAAAAAGGCCTGCCAATGCAGCCCGCTGGTGTGACATCTGCAACATGGACAATCACTTGACCAAATTTTGTCGAGCTCACCTGACTTGTGAATACTGCAACTGGAAAGGACATGATGCTGAGCACTGCCGCACCAGAAAGAAGGATGAAGAGGCTGGAAACAAGCCTAGCCAAAGCAACAATGTGTTTGTTGTGCAAGACTCTAATGAGACATTGAACTTTCCGTTCTCAAAGGAAGAGTGCAAGCAAATTATGAAATTATTGAACAAGAACAAAACCTCCACATCCAATCATGTCGGTAATGTTCCTCCTTGTGATGAGATCTCAGGTAAAGCTTTCCATGTTGCTAGCAATAATAGTACTTGGATTATAGACAGTGGAGCCAGTGATCATATTGTTTGTGATCATACTTTATTCACCGAGTCACATGTCACACATAATCGTTTTGTAAAACTTCCAAATGGTCAAACTGCACGAGTCAGTCGTATTGGTTCAGTTGCTTTTTCATCTCAGTTCACCCTCCATAATATGCTATGTGTCCCCTTATTTTACCTCAACTTTGTCAAGACCCACCCCGAATTTCATCCTGAAATCCGAAGTAAGTCTTGCGGGGACCACCTCCAAGGAAAATTTACCTAAAGACTCGACAAACCTCCCTTGAAAATGGACAACCCTAATTCAAAAAATTACAGAACTACCCTCTTAACAATTATATCAGTCTCCAAATTCAACCCATAAATAACCGGATAAAATTATACAATTAATCCCAAGAGTATTCAGAGCTACTATAGACAACGGAAACAGGAAAATACCCTAGTAGGTTAAACAGGTAACCTACTGGTGAAAAACGGCTGAGAGATGGGTGACTATGCCTCGTCGCCTCCTACTAGATCCAATCCGAACTTTGCAGACTGGGTATTTTTAAAACGAATGGCTCAGGGGAAAAACATTCGGAAATGTAAAAGTGAGTGGACAAAAATAAATAAAGAAAAAATAAGTATCAACACTTATGCTTTCCCCAAATTAATTTCCGAAAAAAACGAATGCATGCTTCAAATGAGAAATCATTTATCTCATACATATCGAGCCTCTTCAGCTCAAAAAATATATATATATATATATATATATCAATATACGTATATATCTACACATGCCCATACTCCTAATATAAATTATTAGATTTAAAATAATGTATATTGGGCTACTACGCTCACGTCACGCCTTAATGCGGTGCTACACTACGTCATTAAGGTGGACAGACATGTGTAATAATATGTGCCCATACCCCCTATATGAATTAAACACTCATATAAGGCTACTACGCATATGTCCAACGCTTACGTCACATCAGAAGGCAGTTATATATTATAGCATTAAGGTGGATAGACACATATGGCTAGCTAGTATTTATCAAGGACTAAAATTTCCATGATTATGGAAATATCGACTCTAAAAAAATAGGATATTTCGATGGAAATTTCGATGGAAATTTCGGGAAAGTATCGATATCATTAAAGTTTCGAAGAAATTAAAGGAAAGATAGTTACATTTAGTGACTCTATTAATATAATTAAATGTAGTTATCTGACGTAAGTGCATCCTGGAAGGGATGGCTAAGGTGTTTCCCAAACTACCAGATGACCAGGGTTCAAGTCCCCGTGCATTTCCTTTATGTTTTGTTCAAAAATTTCAAATTTGGGCCCAGTTCGGCCCAGTTGGTGACAAAGTATCAAGAATTTCGGTAAAAATTCGAAAATTTCTCAATTTATCGTGAAATTTCCAAAATCTCGAACGATAAGTGATTAGAACATCAAATAAGTTTCGCTACTTAAAAAAAACGAAAATATTGCCGAAATATCGACGATAAATTCGATTTTTCAGTCCTTGGTATTTATACATACTCTCATAGAAAAATTTATAATTTACCGAAAATCTCATTTTCGGTAATTCTCTAAAATACATAAAATTGTCAAATAAAATGACGTCAAATGCTCAAACAAAATAATTTGCTCAACCAAAACAATTGCATGCATATTATTTAAAATAAAAGTCCACTCACAAATTAGGTCTAAGCTTGATGTCGGTCAAAGGTCTCTTTCGCTCGAGCCTCCTCATGTCTTGTTCCAAAAATATAATTTAAATCATCAACTAAATACCGACGCTTATAAAAATAGGCAGAAATAAAAGTGAGCTTCGCACGCTCATCCAAGCCTAAAGTCCTTAATCTTAAATTAACTTAAAACCATACTTCACCACAATTTCCGACATCCTTAAAATTACCCTCCACAATCCAAACAATATTTAACCCACGACTGCCTTTTAACTCATTAACCGCCATAAATCACAAATCCTAGATAAATCCTACACATCATTAAACTCCCCTTAAAATTTCACATCTAAAACCCTAAAAATCCCCCAAACAGTGGCGGCACCGCCGCCGGCCGACGACCTCCTTTGCCTACCAGAATTTGACGGAACCTTCCTCTTAACCTCCTCTACAACATTCCTAACTAGCATAAACATCAATTCTAAGCCTAACTATGCCAATCGAACGAAAACATACTTAAAGCCCTAGAAATTCAAACAACGATTACTCCTTACCTAGCTCAAGAGGGAGGGAATCTTTTGGAGGGATTGCTGCATGGGAGGAGGGCTTTCCAAAGAGCCAAGGATAGCTAGCTATGATGGTCGGAGGAGAGAGTTTCGGCGACGGGAAGTTCCGGGCTCGGCTGCTCCTTCTCTGCGGCGCTAGGGCAGCACCCCAGGAAGATAGTTGGGTCGACTGCCGATCGATTGGGACCGGTGCGGGGTCTGGGGCGGCCGGAAATTCTGGCAGGAAGAGGGCTCGGGGAGAGAGAGAGAAATGGGAGGGAAGAGAGAGAAGAGAGAGGAAAAAAACTGGCTTGGCCCAAACCGGTTCCAACCCACCATTAAAAACCCACTCCAAAATTTAACACCCCAAAAATAATACCCCAATAAAAATGACCTCTTACTAGCTAAAATTTACCATTTTTACCGTCGTCACATTTTTCTCCTACGAATAATTCTTTCGAAATATTTGTCCCTCAACACACCTCTAAGGACCTTTGAACTATAATTTTATTTACGAAGACGGTAAAATTATTATTAATTCTAAGCCAGTAAATAAGGTAAAATTTAAGAGTCAAGGCGTGAAAAACTTAATATCTGCCACATCCCGATTCTTAAATTAAGTTACGGTTATTTACTTTTGGTATTGCTATGACTTTTACCGTTTTGAGTAACCGTTTACTATTTAAGACTCCAAAAGTTGACTTTTTCTTCCATTTAGAATTTGGGAAAACTTTCTTAATGAAAGTTGTAAAAGACGTTAAACAGAGTTCGTGGACATGTGGAACGCTTAAAACGGAGTTCGTATGAAGAAGTTATGGTCTAAAAACGAAAGTTACTGTTTCGGTTGGGGGTATAAAAATTGAAACTTACCGGATGGGGTAAGGTAAGAAATCAGTTTTCACTCTCCCTCCCTCCCGTTTCTCTCTCCTTCTCCGGATTCCCGGCCTCCGTCGGCTGCCATCCTGCCGAACTAGGTGGCGTGCTTGGTATCGATTTGAAGCTTGGAGCATCCTCTACAAGTCTAGGTAGGTGGCAGCCGGTGTCGCGCCACCGTGAAGGAGAAATCATGAAGGAAAGCCGCGGTTGTGCGTGGCGGGGTTTTTGCCGGAAAATCCTTTTTCTGGCCACCATAGCCGAAGCTGTTGGTATCATTTGGAAGCTCTCCCTTCCAGCAGCAAACCCCTAAAAGGATTCGACCTAACTCAAGCTAGGTAAGAAGAATCGAAAGTTTGAAATTCTAGGGTTTTAAATTTGAGATTTTATTAATGTTTGGCTTCGATTATCCTAGTTAGGTTTGAAATTGGAGTTTATGGTAGTTACACTACTGGAAAAAAGCTCTTAGGTGACGGAATACGATTCCGTCTCCTAAGTTACCACATAGGCGACGGAATAGTCTTCTGTCGCCTATGTGGTAACTTAGGAGACGGAAAATGTATTAAGGCGATGAAATCATTTTTATAAAAAATAAAAATTTATTCACTTAAGCGACAGAAACGTATTATGTCGTTTAAGATTGATTTAGACGACAAAAAAATTTACTTATGCCACGGAATTATTATTTTTTATAAAAAATAAAATTTATTCATTTAAGCGACGGAAATTTATTCTGTTGTCTAATATTGATTTAGACGACAGAATTATTATTTAAAAAAAACTATTAATAGCTTAAGCGACGAAAAGTATAATTTTTCGTCGCCAAAGTACCGAAATTTTTACCGGCTCCTTTTCCGCCAAAAATTTCAGAAAAATTTTTGAACCAAATTTTTCAAACTTTCCTTATATATTCTCTCTCCCTCCTCTCCTCTACCTAATTTCCACACATACCTCTGTCTCTCCTTCTTCTTCCCTCTGCCTCACCTTCTTCTTCCCTCTGCCTCTCCTTCTTCTTCGCTCTCTGCCTCTCCTTCTTCTTCCATGTGCCTCTCCTTCTTCTTCGCCCTCTGCCTCTCCTGGGCGCCCTTCTCTTTCAGTGGAGTTCGTGCGCCTTTGTGCCAGGGGACTCATCGCCCTTCTCTGCCAAGGGAGTCAGCGCGCCCTTTGTGCCAGCGGAGTCCGCGCGCCCTTCCTTGCCAGCGGACTCCGCGCACCCTGTGTGCCAGCAGACTCCGCGCCCTTCCCTGCCAGCGGAGTCCGCGCGCCTTCTGTTCCAGCATACTCCACGCGCCTTCTGTGCCAGCGGAGTCCGCGCCATTCCTTGCCAGAGAAGTCCGCGCGCCCTTTGTGCTAGCGGACTCGACGCCCATTTATTTATTTTTATTTTTTTTTTCACTTTAGCGACGGAATCACTAGATTCCATCGCCTAGGGGAAAAATGATTTTTTTTGTCATTAAACACTATCAGTCGCCTAAGTACTTATGCTTCGGAAAACTTCCGTCTCCGAAGTACTTAGGTGACGGAAATAGTTCCGTCGCCTAAGTAATTTTGGCTCGACGGAAATCAATTTTCGTCGCCCAGACACCTACCTCACTCTACTTAGGAGACGAATTTTGTTACTTAGGTGACGAAATAGTTCCGTCGCCTAAGAGCTTTTTTCCAGTAGTGTTATGAAAGTTGTTTGGAATGTTGAAAGAAAGATTGTGTCAAAATTTGGTAGCCATTGGAGGTTGCCGGAACCCTTAGGGTGAGATTTTCATGTTTTTGAGATGGTTTTAATGAGAGGGGTTTAATGAAGTAAAGTTTGGAATTTTTGGAAGAGTTTTGATAAGGTTTGGGATTTTTTAATGGTTAAGAATTGTGGTGGTTATTAGAATGAAATTTCAGCAGTTGGTTTACCAAGTTTTAAATTCTAAAAAGGTTAATTTATGGCTATCGGTTAGTGCGGAGTAATGTGAGCCTTATTAGATTAAAAGTGGAGAAGTTGGGCAAGAGAGATGAAATTATAGGCTTCCTTTTTATTTCAGAAATATTTATTTAAGCTTTAATCTAGTCTGGAGATTTAATATTATTTATTGTTCAGGACGTGAGGATGATCGTGTTGGCAGACCTCGGATCGACTGCAAGCATAATCGTATACAGTGAGTGGACCTTTGATTTGAATGCCATGCATGCACTAGAGATTATGTAATTTTCAAAGGCATGTTGGATATTTAATAATTCTTGGAGTTATGAGTTCCATTTATTTTTCGGGAACTCTCTTGAGCATTTTATTTGACATGTGGGACATGTCAAGTGATTTATTTTATTTATGCAATATTTCCAGGTACAGTTGGGAACTGTACTGAGTTCAATGGATTTAAATATTATCGGTTTTATTTTGATGACTTTGAGTTTTATAAATGATTACCAAAAATGGGATTTTCGGTAGTTCTCCATCATAATTTAATTGTTTATTTGAGGCATAATGATGTTGAGTTGGAGAATATTTTAGCGAGTATTTTCGAGTGGAGATATTATTTTTTATGATTTATATGCGATATTGAAATCTCGCTTATGCGATATTCAAGGCAGAGAAACTGATTTAGAGCCTTAGAGGTACTACTACAAGTCTACAACCAAGTAAAGCAACTCATTGCTTTAGATTGGGATTTAGGAGACATCGATCTCGATCAGCTTTCATAATTAGGTAAGCAGAGTCTCCTTCTTAAGCTCTTTTAGTTAACTAGCTGTTTGCTTTCATATATATATATATATATATATATATATATATATATATTTTGTTAAGATTAAAGCTTGATGTTGATAAGTTGATATTGATGTAAGGCACATCCATTATGGTTTGATAGAAATAGAAGATGATATGTTGATGAATTTTACATAATGTCTGATGAACAAATTGATCGTAAATCAAAAGATATAAGTACATGGTTTAGTAAAAAGAGTGTTCAACTATCATCATGTGGAAGTTAACAAGCTTCTATAAGCACTTCAATTGCTATTGCAGTAACTGAAGAGCCATTTTCAGAGTCTCCTTTACTTGGGTCTTAAAGGAATGAGTTTGATCCACATGGCAATGTCAATGACATTGAACGTGATCTGTGTAGAGGTATTCAATGATGTACTTGACTTTCAATTAAGAAAGCTAAATAAGAGGTTCAATGACAGATCTTGTGAACTCCTTATGCTCATTTCCACTTTAGATCCTCTTGATAAGTTCGGCCTGTTTAAAACTCAAAAGGTACTCCTTCTTGCTAAGACCTTTTATCCTCAAGATTTTGTGCAAGATGACCTTCTTACTTTGAAATTGGAAGGTGCATATTATAAAGAAAGATATGATTCAGGACGTATCATTTCACACCTTAGATTCTATGTTTGATTTGTGTCGGAAACTTGTTCAAAGAAGAAAATCAAACTTCTATCCTATGAACTATATGTTGTTTTGTTTGGTGTTGACTCTTCCTGTTTCTACTACAACCACTGAGAGAGCTTTTCCATCCATGAATATCATCAAAAACAAACTTAGAAATAAGATAGAGGATGATTTTCTTGATGATTGCATAGTGTTTTACATTTAAAAGGAATTTGCTAAAGCGGTTAACAATGAAGCGGTGATTAATGATTTGGAAGTTTTGGGGTCTCATAGAGTAAAGTTTAGTTAGTTTTTATTTATATGTTTGAGGATAAGACTTACTACGTCCTCCATATGTATGTGTGTTCTATATTAATTAATCAAAATTTATCGCATTGTCAAACAAATTTTTTTGTATCTACAAACCCATGTGACATTCTCATCCTGGCTCCGCCACTAGGTGTGATACAATGTCATACAATGTTGCACATTTTAACAATATAACTCTCACACTAACAGTAAGAAGAACAATTATATAGACTAATAGAAGACTAAAACATACCAACAATTTTTGTTTTTGTTTTTTGTTTTGTTTTGTTTGAGGAGTAAGTTTCCTCATCCATGAAGCACTCTATATTAAAGTGATTAGAACTACGGGGTATTATAAAGGGGCAACATGGATAATACCAATGACCTAAGGAATAGCAATTGGTAGAGGAATAGCAATGACCTAAGCAACATTATCAAGGGGCAAAATGGTATGTTACCTTTGAGAATCTCATTGACCATTTTGTATAAAGGTAGGAACCTTGAGATTCCAATCCAACCAATTTCGCTGGTTGATTGGGACATTTTTAGTCAGGCTTGTACGACAATGAGATAAGCGTCTCCTTTTGAGTAAGCAACAACTACACCAACATACATCAAAGGACAAAGAATAACACAAATCTTCAAACGCATCAACTAGAAAGTTCGTTTTCGGAATATATGAGAGAAGAAGATGGTACCAAACTAGTTTGCTAGAATAGCAATATCATGGACGATAGTCTTGATCATCCAAGGAACCAACGAAGACCCTTGCACATAGTTTCTAAGTTTTCTTCTCGGTTTTTAAGTTTGATGTTAACATGTTAACTTATGTAGTGAGAATTAATGGTCTTATTTATTGTTATTTCTTTTATTAGCATCTCAAATAAGGACTATTTCTTAATTTACATGACATGATCATTGTAATATCCCAGATTTTCATATCATTTTCCTTGTATTATTCTCATAATTAATAAAGGATTATTTATGGACATTCTTATGTGGTTGTGTGAAGTTGAAGTTTCGGGAGTAATTTAAGGTGTTTTGACTTTTAAGAGGCCAAAAGTTGACTTTCTTTTTTGTAAGTTATTTGTGAAAACTTCCTTCATTAAAGTTGTAAAGTTTGGTGATACGAGTTTGTAGATATGTGACACACGTAAATCGGATGTCGTATGAGAAAGTTATGGTCAGAGGAAGTTAGTTTCTGGTTTTGAAAAGTTTTTAAACAGAAGGTGGTGGGTTTTATTTTTGAAAAACCCTAAAATCTTCTCTCTCTTCCTCTCCCGACCTCTCCCGCGCAGCCAACTTCCATCGGAGCTAGCTCCGCCGTCCGGCTACCATTTGGACGCCCGCCAGTCCCGTTCGACTCCCACCGGCGTCCTCTTCAAGGCTGGGCAGCTGTTTCACGGCATAGCACACCGGGATCAGAGCTCCTTGCCGAAAAAGGGGGTTGCTGCATCGTCGATAGGAACCGCCGTATACGACGGTGACATGGAAAAACCTAGGTGAGTCTGGTTGTAATACCCCGAAAATTTGATATTAGTTTTTAATATTATTTGGGAGTTTTTTAGTTAGAAGTTAGTGTGTTTTGGAGGTTCGAAGAAAGAGCGGAAGTGTTCGGACGCGTTTTTGCCTGAACCGGTTTTATGGTTCTGAAAGGTCAAGAGTTGACTTTCTAATCTGTTGGGTTTCTCGAGAAACTTCCTTCACGGAAGTTGTAGAGCACAACGATACGAGTTCGTAGACACGTGGCACGCGTAAAACGGACTTCATATGCGAAAGTTATGGTCAGCAGAAGTTCGTGGTTATCGGGAATTTTTAGTATAAGTAAGAAAAGTGTTAGGGTTCCTTTCATTTTTTTTCCGGAACCATTTCTTCCCTCTTCTCTTTCTCTCTCGCGCCTCACCCTTACTACCCGAGTTTTCCAGCCGACCCGACCCGGACCCGGCAACCCGACCTGACTTTTCTGGCCAACTCCGGCCGACCCAGACGACGGCACCGGTCGGGTTCTCTTCCTCTCCTCCGTCCGAGCTGACCCGTGGTGGTGATGTGCGCTGTTTTGGCCCCGAAGTGGTGACCCGAAGCTCGAAAGTTCGGGTTTGAGACCCGGTCGGATTTCTTCCTCCGGCGGGAGACCGGTCGGGACAGAAGGCCCTTGGCATCCTAGTTCGACTTCGGGTGGCCTTGGAGCGCGACTCACGGCAGAGAGTGGCGGTGGTGGATTCCAAACTTTTCCGACGAGTTTCGGTGATTTCCGGCCGATTCCGGCCTAACTGGTTGGACCTTCAGGTATGAAAAGTGTCCCTCTTGTAGTATTCTACAAGTTTTGTGTTTGGAGTTTGCCCTAATTCGGAAATTTTGTGGTGGCGCGTGGGGCCCACTCGTCGCCGCCTGTGGTGGCGCGTGGCGGCGCGTCGGGCAGGATGTGTAGGCTTAGTTGCAAGGGTTAGCTAGTTCTTGTTGTTGTGAGCACGTTGTTATATTATAAGACTAGGTTGAGATCTTGTGATGCTTAATGTTGGAGTCGTTTTCGATGAGGTGTGTTGATTTTGTGTTTTCAAAAGTAGGAGCTGTTTTGGCAGTTGTAAGAGGTTTAGTTTTGGGTGATCGAGGACCTTGAGAGGTCTTGAAGGAGAGTTGCCCTCCTTTGGGCAAACCCTCGGATTTTAGTTTTGGGTTAAGAGGGCAAATGTTACTCTTAGTTTGTTTGGTTACTAAGGTTAATATTTGTTTTAATTAGGGTGACTTGTGGAGTTTGCCTTTGAGCTAGACGCTTGCGTTTGTGCTTATGAAGACGCAGCGGGAGTTAAGGTGAGTAAAATCTCACTAAGGTCCACTTTGTGGCCTATTTATTTTGATGATGATTGTGATGTTGATTTTGATCATGATTTGATGATGATTGTGATGTTGATTTTGATGATGATTGTGATGTTGATTTTGATCATGATTTGATGATGATTGTGATATTGATTTTGATGATAATTGTGATGTTGATTTTGATGATGATAATTGTTATGATGACGATTATGATGATGAGATTAATGATGATGTTGATGGAATTGTTGATGATATGATGATAATTATTATGATAATTATTAGGATGATGAATATGATGGTGGTCTTGATGATGATGATTTTGTTGATGATGATGATAATTATTGCAAATTGTGAAGTTGTTCTTGAAAGAAAATGATTTGTTTTTAAATATAAATGAGTTTGATCGTCAACGGCTCATGGTAAGTGAAAACAAGTTTTCTGTTAATAAAATAATCTTTTAAAAGGACTTCCGATCATGAGTAATAATTAGAGTTGGTAGAATTATTCTTGTTTTAAATATTTATATCCACGTGTTTATGTGTGCCTTAGTGGTGAGTGAGTGCATTCATTGTGGATTTGTTGCCTTAGTGGTGAATGTTGCATTAGTTGTGAATATGTGTGCCTTAGTGGTGAGTGAGTGCATTCGTTGTGGATTTGTTGCCTTAGTGGTGAATGTTGCATTAGTTGTGGTTGTGTGCCTGTGTGGTGGTTTTGAGTATTAGAATAGGAGCCTTCGTGGTGGACCGGGAACCAAGCCTTGGCTGGGTGATTGGTTACGGTCAGTTTTAGAGCTCTAGTCTGTCGGTACTTCATGGGGGATGATTATGTGTTAACGAACCCATGAGTACGTGTTTTGTCTAGTTACTTATGGGGGATGACTATGCGTTGACGAACCCATAAGTAAGAGTAGAGAAATGATTGAGTGCTATTCTTATGTGATGTTATTTAAATTCTTTGCTTTGAGTATCTCCTGAACTATGTTTATCCGCAGGAGATTCTTTAATTTTAATTGTGTGATTTTTGGAATCCTGAACTACCCCTTTTTGCAGGATTTCATTTATGATTATGAGTGATTTTGAATTGTTGTGTTTTCTTAATTTCTTCTTGATTTCTCTTGCTTGTAAGTGATCTCTTGAATTTATTTATTTTTATTGCATGAACTCTTGGTTTTACCTTATCTGTTGTTGGGTTGAGTCTGTTGTTGTAAGATTTACTCATACGAGCTTTTAAAGCTTACCGGGTTTGTTGTTTATAACCCGGTGCACCATTCCATGGTGTAGAGGTTGTTTTTGCAGGTCAGGTTTAGCAGAGTTGAGGCTGCGGCAGATAGGCATAGTTCATTTTGTTTACTTTCTAGTTTGTAGTGAGTTTGAGGGAGGTTTTATTTGGTTCAAATTATTCTTTCACAAGTTGTAAAACTAAAGTGTTTTAAAGTTTGTTTTTTTCTTTTAGTTATCATGCCTTGAATTTGGAATTTTTATTTATCCAAAATTCGGGGTGTGACACTGGTTCTCCTCCTCCTCCTAGTAGTGGCTGGGCTTAGATTGAAACAAGTTTTTGAGGTTTTGAGCCCGGATTTGCAGGTTTAAAGTTTGAATTCAGGTTGGTGTTTCGAGGCGTTTTCCGGCTGATTCTAGTCAAATCTGTTAAAACCTCAGGTATTAAAGTTGTTCACCATGCTTCAATCTACAAGTTTCATGTTGTGAGTTTCTCATAATTCGGAAGTTTTGGGATGACGCATGGGGCTCACTCGTCTTCGCCTGTGGCGGCACGTGGCAGCACGTCCGGTTGTGTTGCGACCTTAGTTTTCTGTGGTTAGCTAGCTCTTGCTGTTGTGAGCTTGTTGAGAGGTAGTATTGCTAGGTTTTGAGCAAGGATTGCATGTTAGGACCTTAGGTTTATTATTTGGTTTGGTTGAGGTTTGAGTTTAGGTTTTGAAGATTAGAGACAGCTTTATTGTGTCGTTGAGTTCAACGACTTTGGGAAGTTGTCATCCCCTGAGCTAAGGGTTAGTTTAAGGGTATTGTGTTATCCTATAGTACTTTGGTCACTAAAGTTATTAATTGTGTGATTTTAGGTGATTTGTGAAGTTGTGATATGACTTGCTTTTGTTGTGTTGTGGAAATCGCAGCGGAGTTTTAGGTGAGTAAATCTCACCAAAGTTCATTTTATGACCAAATTTTATTATGATCATATGTTGATAAAATTAATACTATGCTATTATTTTTTTAAAAATATATGAGCTTGATCGTCAATAACTCATAGGTAAGATAAAACGAGTTTTCCTTATATATTATTTTTGAGGTTCATATGATCATAATTTTATTGTTTGTGATAGATTATTCTTGTGGAATATCTATGTGGAAGTTTATAATTTATGATGTGATCTTATTTTGTTGATAATGATATTGTGATATTGTGATGCATGGTTGGATAAATAACCAAATTTGGTTCCAAGCCTTTAATCGGGTGATTGGTTACGGTTATAATGTTATTTTTATTTTGTGATTTGTTATTGGACAGTCAAACTGGGTTTCAAGCCTTTGGCCGGGTGATTGGTTACGGTTAGGAATAGAGCTATAGTCTGTCTGTTGATGTAGGTCATGGGAGATACCATATAGTATCTGGGACCCACGGGTACAAAATTTTATTGTTGTAGGTCATGATAGGTATTTATTAATATCTGGGACTCATGGATACATGTCTTAAGTAAATGTGTCGGATGTGTGGATTTTAATTTATTGATCTAATTGCTCTTGTAGTATATTTGGATGTGAGAAGTGTTGTGTTATTTTTGAGATTACTCATACGAGCTTTTTAGCTTACCGAGTTTGTTATTTTACAACCCGGTGCACCAATTCTTGGTGTAGGGGTTAGACCAGCAGGTGAGGATCAGCAGGTTTAAGGCGGAGGCTTAGTGGATAGGTCTTGGTTGAGTTTTGTTGTACATTGTCTTTTTTGTATATTGGGTAGATAGTTTGAAACTCTTGATATTGTTTTTATTTTCTTGATTTTCAAGTTTATGTAAAAAAGAAAATGTAATATTTAACTCAACGTTTGGTTGTGTGACGTTTACATTTCTGCAAGTGAGTTTTAGTGCTTGAGATAGTTTGTTGAAACAAGTTTTAGAATTATAGTATTTTGAGATTTATAATGTCTAAATTTTTAAAATTTATCTTTTGAAAATTAGGGTGTGACCATCATGGACCTTTTGTTTTGTGTTGTTTTTCAGCCTCAGTACTCTTCAAGGAATCTCCTCTGGTCGAGCAGATTTCTCCTCACTAGGATCTTTCTGTTAAAGGAATCTCACTCAAATGGAGGATTTCTCCTCACTTGAATAGTTTGAATTACACCCCTAAGAAATCTAACAACATTCTCAAAGAAAAAATGAGTAAATGCTTGTGACATCCTGTAGTTTACACCTAAAATCAGTTTTGTCTCTCACTTTTTTTTTTTAAACTGGTATACCCCTATACTTTGAATTCTCGACTGATTTACCCTTTTTCCAGTTGGTTATGACTGTGACATGCTCATTAACAATGCTTGGAAGAGCTTCAATGGTTGGGTTTTGAGAGCAAGGTTTAAGCCCCCTATTACTATGCTAGAAGAGATAAGAGTGAAGGGTTATTTAGACTGTTAATGAGTATGTCACAGTCATAACCTGGGAAAAGGGCAAATCAGTCGAGAATTCAAAGTATAGGGGTATACCAGTTTAAAAAAAAAGTGAGGGAGAAAACTGATTTTAGGTGTAAACTACAGGGTGTCACAAGTATTTACTCCAAGAAAAAAGGAGAAGAATTATACATGTGACACACTTTGCCTCCAAAGTCCAAAAGGAAAGAGTGAGCAGTGGTACTAAAACAGAAGCAGCAGCAGAAGCAGATAATGGAGTTTTCAGTCTCCACCCCACGCTATCACTACCACTATCCCAAGCCCACCACCACCTTCTCTCTCAAACCCCCAAATTCTCAACCCTCTTCCAACCAACTCCGTCGCCCCAAAACCATCACCACCTCTCCTTCTCCTCCTCCTCGCCCCACCAAGCCCATCCCCAAAATCCCCTCTAACCCATTCAAGAACCTCTCTAAACCTACCCATGTCCCCACTCCTCCCATTACCACTTCTCTCACCAACAAGCTCTGGCTCACCAGCAAGCTCTCTCCTCCTCCTCCTCCTCCTCCTCCGCCGGATATAGACGACTCCGACGAAGAAGAAGTAGTAGAAGAAGTTAAATACAATGAGCCGAAGAAGAAGAAGAAACCGGGACGGCCCAGAGTCGAGTTCCGGCAAGAAGGGAAGATATTCGTCGGGAATTTACCCAATTGGATCAAGAAAAACGAGCTCTCGGATTTTTTCCGGCAATTCGGACCGATCACGAGCGTGATTCTGATCAAGGGCCACGACAGCACCGAGAGAAACGCCGGCTTCGGATTCGTTATATACGGCGGTCCCAATGCGGCCAAGTCCGCCATGAAGGCGGTGGAGTTTGACGGCGTGGAGTTTCACGGGAGGGTTCTGAGTGTTAGGTTGGATGATGGGGGCAGATTGAAGGACAGGGCTGAGGAGAGGGCGAGGTGGATTGAGGAGGGTGATGGTGACGGCGGTGTGGAGTTCAGGGCTCGGTCTAAGTGGCACAAAGAGAGGCAGAGCTCTCGGAATGCGTTGCGAAAGGTTATGGACACGGCACCGGAGAACTGGCAGGCGGTGGTTAACACTTTCGACAGGATTGACAAGGTAGAAATGAGGACACACAGGGTTGGTTGTAGTGCATATACATTTCGTGGATTATTGTTATGTTCTATCTAACAATGAGAACACAGCTATTGAGAACTATGTCCGGATATTCAGTAATGTGTGGTAGAGAGTATCTCATAAGTGTTTATTGTGCTTGTTTGTTTCAGCCTTCTAGAGGAGAGTATGGCCTGATGGTCAAGTATTATGCTAGGCGAGGGGATATGCATCGTGCTCGTGAAACATTTGAGAGCATGAGAGCAAGAGGAATAGAGCCAACTTCACATGTATACACGAGGTAATAACACAGATGGGATAATGTCTGCGTATATGGCTTATTTCCATCGTGGGATAAACACATTTTCTACCCTGTAATTTGCAGCCATGTTTATGGATAACGGTTGATAGACTGCATTTGATATTATCAATAAGTCTAAAAAAATGACTCTAGTTGGTAGGTAGTGATGCTAGAGATTCTTTGCCAGACTCTAGGTACTGTCAATATGGAATGATGTGATAGGTATCCATCTTTTTATGTGAATTAGAGATTTGTTGACTTAAGTTCAGTAATGTGTAATTGGTTTTCTTGTTGTAATTTATTCAGACAATGTCACCTGCTATTTCGTTCATATCAATAAAACTTGGTTCTTTTCATCAAAAGATAGTCTAAGTAATTTTGGTGAGGACTCAGTATATCTGTCCGTCCTTTAATGTTAACTCAAAGCCGTATTGAGGTGTACTAGACCTTTTGGAGACATTGAAATAGTATAAATGCTTCATTTCTTTATCTGATTTTTATGCATATGACCTTATATATGTTGAAACAAACTTCCTTTCTTTCTCTTGGTTCGATGAATGGGGGGTGGGAATTAGGGGGGCTAACTTCATGTTGCATAACCTTAAAATTTGAAAAACACGTTACAAGGATTCTTATCCAAGTAAAGTCAAGCACTTGTCTTCTGGAACCAGTAGGTTATTGGAATTCAAAATGTTTAAATAAGTTATTGCGTTATTGGATGTTCAATTATCTGAATTGTGAATCATAATATGTCCAATTATATTCAAAGATATAATACTAATAATAGTCTTTTTACTATACTCTTTCTGATATTAATGCTTTTTATACTGCGTGCAGCCTGATTCATGCTTATGCAGTTGGCAGAGACATGGAAGAAGCATTATCTTGTGTTAGGAAAATGAAGGACGAGGGCGTTGAAATGAGTTTGGTGACTTACAGTATTATAGTTGGGGGATTTGCAAAAGTTGGCAATGCCAAGTGAGTAACCACATACATTACTAGTTTGCATTATGTCCATAAAGTACATTTCTGGTTGGCCAGTTTGAGTGATGCTTCCTGAACTTTTACCCATGATCTCATGAGCTGTTGACTTATAAAAAGTGCCACTTAACCCCTTAACCATTTGATCAGATGTTTCATTGATCCAAATCCTAACTTCCATCAAGGTTGGTAACATAAGTGGTTATCTAAGTTGAGCATGACTAGGGATGTCAATTGCCCATAGGTTAGCGACCAAGAAGCCATCCCTACTGCGATTTTAATCTCTCCCACACCTGTCCTAATCTGTTTTGTTTGTTTGTTTGGGTGTTTTTTTTTTTTTTTTTTATTATTATTTTTTTTTAAATTGGGGATTCTACATATACATTTCTTAATTTTTTATTTTTTTTTACCTCTTTTCATACCTTCGATGAATGGAAAAGAATATGTGCTATTTTAGCGCACCAGCTCGATCTGGTTGTTAAACATTGGAGTAATAAACCAATGGTCAGGATACAAAGTTTGTTCCCATATTGTCTGGGGTTGAGATATCTCCTCATGGTATCTACCGAGCAATTTGCTACGGTTTTCTGCGTCCTGAAGATTGTAGGGCTCGACAGGAGGCCTCAGTTTTGACCCCAGGTCTAAACCAGTTTTGGTGGATTTGAGGATTCCTGGGCTGGGTATAAAACAGATAATTAAGAAAAAGGCTATAACAGTCATTACAGTTATGACTGAGCTGTAACAATTTATTTTGAATTTGGGCAAATAAGAAAGATGAACAACTACATTGACATCGATCAAAGCAAAGTGTCTTCTCCAGTTGGCTCACCTCGTTTCTTTCCTACATACTACCAATTTAGGTTTTCACTTCATTACTGTATGCTGACTGATGATATTCTCTAGTAATTGTTACCTTAATATGGAGTATATCATACTCTAATATCACTTATGGCATTTCAAAGAGCTGCAGATGACTGGTTCAAGGAGGCCAAAGAGAGACATACAACTCTAAATGCAATCATTTATGGGAATATTGTTTATGCACATTGGTGAGTGTTCTGTCTTATTATTATATAATTGGTGGTCATCATGCATAGACAAATTCTTACTGTTACTTAATTAGGAAGTCTTCATTGAAGTTGTCTTATCTTGAGTTACTTTATCATCTAATATCTAGCAGTAGTGCCCCAAGTTTGATATTGAGGAATTTTCGCATGTATGTCAAGTTTATTTCTCTTCTTTTTATATATCCTTTTTGTTAAAATACAGTCAAACATGTAATATGGATCGAGCTGAGGCTTTGGTACGGGAAATGGAAGAAGCAGGTATAGATGCTCCTATCGACATATATCACACCATGATGGATGGTTACACAATGGTTGGCGACGAAGATAAATGTTTGATTGTATTTGAGCGACTGAAGGTACAAGATTAGCTGAAATAGTTCTCATGCCAATGCTATACTTTTGTGTTGAAGTTAATACGTGATATTGTTTTTTTTGAAATATTGGTGGTTTTAACTTGATTTTTTTTCTTATAAATCTTGGTTATATAAGTGCAAAAACATTTCTTCTAATGACTTACGGTTAACTAATTGGGATTAAACATGTTTATGCTCTCAACTTATAAAATAGTACTTGGCGCTAAATGAAGATGTAATTGCCAGCTGATTAATAACTGAAAGGATCTTCTCTCCCTGGAAACTTAACGTGTTACACTTTGTTTCAAGTATATGAAATGATTAAATAACATATACTACTAGTACTTATGCATGGTGTACAGGGAAGTAGCCTATCCTTCACATTTGCCTCTAAGGAATCTATCAATTTTGAACTCTTTCATTTCAGACTTTGAAAGTTAGCTTTTACGGCACTTAAAATTATCATACTATTTCAAGAAGATTAAGTACCACGTATTACACGAAATAGAGATTTGTTCAATGTACGTAATGACTTGTCTCTCTTATTTTCCAGACACTAACACTTTCTGATTCCTATAGGAATGCGGCTTCACACCTTCTATCATCAGTTATGGATGTCTGATCAATCTTTACGTTAAGGTAATGCAGTGTTTATCATTTTCACATAGAAGTGATGATTAATAGTTTCCATAGATGCTGGGTAAATGCTTTTCTGCTATTATTATGGGTTTCTGTTTACTTAATACACCACTTTGCCAACAAAAATAAAAACACCTGGTGTAAGTTTAGGCAGAATACCACCTTCTAGTATTGTGTCTATCGTTTTGTGACGTAATAATCAATCACTTGGAAATCTTCTGTCATTTTATCTGCTGATCCATCTGCTGGCTTGTGGGTTCGACTGGCATAGTGGCATCAAAATGTTTCCAACAAGAAAAAAGTTTTCAGGCAGTCAAACTAGTGGTTAAAACATTCTCACCCTCAAGAGAAGCTAACGAAATATTCTTAATGACCACAATGAACAAAGTTTATTTCCCTACCTGTGGTTCCAGTTTTCTATTCCTTGATTCTTGCTGAGAGTATAGATTCTGATGTAATCATATTTATTTTTTTATCCTGCTACATCTCGAACTACATTCAATATCATTTGGCGATACCTACACTTTCAGGTCGGAAAAGTTTCCAAAGCGTTGGAAGTCAGTAAAATGATGGAAACAACTGGCATAAAACATAACATGAAGACGTACTCCATGTTGATTAATGGGTTCTTGAAGTTAAAAGACTGGGCTAATGCATTTGCAGTTATAGAAGATTTGATGAAGGATGGTCTGAAGCCCGATGTAGTCCTGTATAATAACATTATAACAGCATTTTGTGGAATGGGTAACATGAATCGGGCTGTTCGCACTGTCAAAGAAATGCAGAAGGAGAGGCATAGACCTACGTCACGTACATTTATGCCAATAATACATGGTTTTGCAAGAGCTGGAGATATGAGAAGAGCCTTAGAGATTTTTGATATGATGAGGATGAGTGGATGTATTCCAACTGTGCATACTTTCAATGCTCTAGTTCTTGGTCTTGTGGAGAAGCGGCAGGTAATATTCTTGACCTATATAATGTATAACATGATGAGGGTCCTTCTTAAGAGAGATTCCTTTTGATGAGAACTAAAAGAAATCACGTAGTTGTGGGCACCCTAGATTGTGGTTCAGTCATCAAAACCTTTTAAGTCTAGATCTCTATTTAAGAACATCAGGTGACCATTTGTATGATGATATCATTTCAGGGTTTCCTTTTGTGGAATAAATCTATTTTTGTGTTTATAGTTACATGAGTGTTTTATATCATTTCACTACTTAAGAACATTGTCTGTCTTTTCTAACCTGGTACTTTATATCACTTTGCTTAGAATGCCTCTTCACTCCAGTGGTAACCCCATGCATCATCTCTTTTCATTTGCAGATGGATAAGGCTGTTGAAATATTGGATGAGATGACACTTGCAGGAATTTGTCCAAATCAACACACATATACAACTATCATGAATGGTTATGCATCTTTAGGTGATACTGGGAAAGCTTTCGAGTATTTTTCCAAATTGAGGAATGATGGCCTAGAGATTGATGTTTTCACATATGAGGCATTGCTCAAGGCATGTTGCAAAGCAGGCAAAATGCAGAGTGCTTTAGCTGTCACCAAGGAAATGAGTGCTCAAAAAATTCCAAGGAACACCTTCGTGTACAACATATTAATTGATGGGTATGGTTTGTTAAATCTTGATTTCCACTGATATACTTCAAATCATTACACTTTCACTGTAATTGTGAAATTTGGTTTCTAGATATTCATGCAATTTTTATATGACCTTCCCCAGCATAATCTTTTCCTTGTTCTTTGATTCTAATTTCTGTTTTTTGACCTGTTTGGTGTCCACTGATTTCCTTTTTTTCCTTTTGGTGCAGATGGGCTCGAAGAGGTGATGTTTGGGAGGCTGCTGACTTGATGCAGCAAATGAAACGTGAAGGGGTTCAACCTGATATACACTCCTACACGTCTTTCATAAATGCTTGTTGCAAGGCTGGAGACATGCAGGTATATTCCTATTGTTTGTTTGTTTTTTTTCTTCGATGATATTCCTATTTTTCGGTTAATGAGGAATGATTTCCAATGGTAGTGCTTTTTCTCCAACCTATTCCTCAAAAGAGAGGTCCCTCCTTTATCCCTTTAACCTTCTCGGCAGGTGGGATGACCCATAAGTGCTTTTTTTTTTTTTTCAATTTTAATTCTAACCAAATGTGGCACAGAATCCCCCAAGTTATTTTTTTTTTCTCATTCCTTCGTTGTCATAAGTTAAGTTACCATATGTGGCTCCATCTCAACGTTTGCTTTTTTTGTCTTTTCATTTTTTTTTATAATTATTATGTACTACAATATGAATTTTGGGCTGTCTTGCATCATTATAAAGCAAAGTAAGATGATTTGCATTCCCATATGTGTTTAGATCCTGTCAGGCCAAGTTATTTTATTTATTGCATATAATACTTGATTTCGGTTGGGGTCCTTTAGCACCATAAATAGACATGGATAACTTCATTCTTGTTTTACTTTGTCAATTTAGTTCCACCGTATCATAATGTAAGTGAATTTGTCTTTCAGAGAGCTGCGAAAACAATCGACGAAATGAAAACTTTTGGAGTGAAGCCAAATATTAAAACTTATACCACACTGATACATGGTTGGGCACGTGCTTCTCTACCCGAGAAGGCTTTGAGATGCTTCAAAGATATGAAGTTGGCTGGATTGAAGCCAGACAAAGCTGTGTACCATTGCTTAATGACATCTCTGTTGTCAAGAGCTACTGTAGCTGAAGCTTACATTTATTCTGGTCTTCTGTCTATCTGCAAGGAGATGATAGAATCTGGTTTGACTGTGGATATGGGAACTGCAGTTCACTGGTCAAGGTGCTTAAGCAAAATTGAACGATCAGGTGGTGAGCTTACAGAAGCACTGCAGAAGACCTTCCCTCCTGATTGGAACTCATGTGATACTTTGTATGCGAGTTCCGATGTAGACAGTGATTATGAAGTTGACGTAAATAGTGATGGTGATGATGAAAATGACAGGGAGTTTGCTAGTAGAATAGATAACGTTATGATGACTGATGAGGATAGTCTGAGGCACGGATAATGGTTCTGAATCAAGCTTCTGTTGTAATTACCAGTTTACACAAGATATTGTATGCCTTGCGCATCCATAATTCATAGATCCGGCTGTTGTAAAGATGTGGACGTGTAAATTGGCTGAGAAATCAGTTTTCAGGATGAGTAGCTGCCCTTTGATTAGCTTAGTAGTATCATTCTTTCTTGGGCATAAATGTTTCATTGTACATAAATGAGTCATAATATCTCAGACTTATATAAATGAATCAAGCTCTTTCAATACGATATAGCCACACCCATTATTCTCGTGGTGGGTGAATCCAAAACGAACGTAGGAAGTGGTTGATAGACACAGAGGTCTAATTGCATAGCAAGGCAGAATGAAGTGTTTTCCAATCTTGGTCGGGACAGTATTTCATGAAGTACTAAGCTGCTGTGTCTTTGACTAATGATGCTTTTTATATCTTGTTTTGAATACAAAGCAGCATCCCTTCAGCACCTAGCGCCATGGTTCAATCTCGTCGCGCTGCCGTGGTCTTCTTTTGGAATGTTTGAGGCTTGCAGTGCCTTCACTTGGAATAATGTGGAGATAATGCCATCTTGATAGAGCAATGACATCCCTTCCTCTAAAAAAAAATAATAAGAATAAATAAAAAAAAAAAATGAAGAAAGAAGATTGAGCAATGACGTTCCTATATCGGGTGCAGACTTTTGTGGACACAAGTCCCAGTGACCTTGCCTGATCATCGTACCCGGTTTTGCTTCGAGGCTATGTAGGTGGGGAGCCATTGGATGGCATTGGATTATAAATAGCGTTGATGTACACCTGCTCCAGCTTATGGGAAAACTTGCGAGTACAAGTTCCATGCAAAGATAGGTGGAGCTGGGTACGAATGGTCGTAGGATCAAAACTTACATATTGATGTCTCATGTTGTTGTTTTTTTTTTTTTTTTGATACATTATGTCTCATGTTGATTGAGTCGATATTAGAAAAAATTATGCCAAGAGGATAAACATGTTCACAATAAATTGTTCTTGTTCTCAAAACCAATCAGAACCAATCTGAACAAAACAGGAAGAGCCTCTTTTTTCCATTCTGAACAATTAGACTATGAATATCTAACGGCGTCATACCATTACTTGTCTAAAGTCTAAACTGAAGCTACAATTTTTACATCATGACGAAGTCGGTGAAAATAACCAAAGGGGGAGGGCTGCATCTAGCAAGGATGCTTTCGGCTTTTGAATCGTAGATTGAAGATACTTTCTGCAGTCAAAACAGCCAATGAATCCAGCTACTCCATGCTCCATTAACATTGGAGCAAGACCCCAATTGAATACAAGTATTGGTGGAACTGCAACAATTCATGCGCACACATTTAAACAATTTGTTTTGAACTATACAAAATGTCCAAGGTTTGAAAGATCAAGCTAATCATAAGATCGTTTTAACTCCAAAGGGTACCACCGTACCAGTAACCACATATGTCAGATTTAGCTTACATATAATTATTCCTGGTTAAAGATCAGGGAAGCTTTTACATTAATTACTAAATAGCAGAACCTATTATTCAGTAACTTTAAAGCTAGTTGAGAAAGGCGAGAATACTAGATCCTGGCCAAGTACATACCTCTCTAATGATATCCTCACTTCGACGAGCTAATTGTTGCTGATCAGTTGCCCCAGATTTTCTTCCTGCTGCAATCTTTGCAGTTATAGAATTCGCCTACCAATGCAAGATCATAAATGTTACTGTTTGCTCTACCCGAACAAATTAAAGAAAATAAAATAATTCACTGAATATTTTAGATCGAGACAGATGGTCTAAAACACACAGAAGACCACATAGATATGTCAAGGTTTAGGGTTTTAAGGCCCGGCGCTCTGATAAGCCACCAGGCAGAGTGTCCTGGGCTGGTTCTTAACAGCCTTCCCGAACACTTTTATTGCCCCAGAAAACCACATAGATATAGAGAATCATAAAGTAGTACCTCTGCTCGTGCAGCTTCAACATTCTTCTTCCTTGCTTCCAGAACACAGCTCCTAGATTCCACCTCTAGCTCCACATTACTGAGTTTTTTACTAGCCTCCTCAAACTTGAAATATTTTTCCTTTTCTAACTTCTTTTTCAAATCATTCAATTCTTTCACTGCAGAAAGAGAAAGAGAGCTCTAAACTCCAAATCGCTACTACCCATTTACCCTAAGCTTAATCTATCATCAGGAATGCAGGATCATATATGAAACGAGCATAAATGAGTATTAAAAATTACCTTTTGTGTGCTGTTTCAATAGTTCATCCTGAAGAACCTTGCTTAGGACTTCATCATGACTTTTTTTTTCTTCTAAAGCCCTCTGTTCTTTGATAGTAGATTTAGCAGAATTGACCTTAACAATTCAAAAGTGGCGTTATTATGAACTGCATATTTAAGCCATGAACACTTGCACCGCATCAATAAACAACCCTGTATTATAAACAGGAACTGTGTCTATCCTAAGCATAGAAGATGCAGAAAGATTAATTTAAACACCACTACAAGCACTTAAACATTTTAACTACATAACTAAAAGCATACCTGTTCTTGTATAGAGCGCATCTGGGCCAAGTGCTTTTTCAATTTCTTGGAGACCTGAGAATAAGCATATAAAAAATGATAAATTAAACATAATAGAGACCAGCAGACTCTTTCACGGACACGCATGGGATATCTGATGTATTTATGCCAAGATGAATAAGTAATTCTTTCTTTTCTTTTCCGTGAAAGGAGCTGGAACTCAATTTACAAGTACATCACTAACATGTACAAATGTAAGGGTTTAAAAATCTAAGAGAAGATACACGTAAGTAGAAATCGAGTCTACAGTATAGGTATGGTGATCAATGGCTCCAATTGCTTGTGATATTGAGGATAAATGTAGGCGGATATCGTACACGCATCTTTTCTCAGTCCAGCTATCAGAAATTCTCCAATTCCCTTAATCATGCCACAGAGTGATTTCTTAGGCCAAGACATGACAGTTAAGCTCTTGGGCAACCCCCCAATTAAGTTAAAGTGTTATACACTAGGACAGAGAGGATACGGCGTTTTTTGTCAAAAGCCCTCGAGATTAGTCATATCTAACCAAGTATATTACCAGCAACTAACTTATAAGTTAAGACAGTTCGGAATATGCAAGTCTAGACAGCATCTTCTACTCTTGAGTTATATGTAGGTAGAATAGATTTTATATAACTAGCTCCACTTGAAAAGAAAAATAAATAAATAAAAAAAAAAATAAACAACTTGCAGAGGCATGAATAAACACTGAATATCGTAACAGATTACCTTGGTATACACCTCATCAACAGTAGTCTTCTCCTTCAAAGATTGCATGGCTAACATTTCATCACTCGTAGCCTTCTCTTTAATTAATTTCTTCTCTGCTAAAGCTCTCTTCAAGGAAATATGTGATGGTTTAGTTAATAAGACAGAGCTTCTGGTGAGCAGGTAATGAAACAACTAAGATGTTATAGATAGACACTTGTACATATAACTTAATGAAACATAAATCCTGTCTACATAGATAGCTAATGAAACAAAGTTTAAGAGACCTGGTTTGGCGAACCCATAAAATGAGATCAAGGATAACATGTGATCAAGCAATTGGAAATCCTATTGGTACTTCAGAAATGTCCCGAAGAGGAGGTATAGGGTAAGGTCTCCAGATTGTTTATGAAAGACATTTGCAGTAGCCTGAAAGCACATATTAGGGAGTGGACTCCAGATCTCAGTAGAAATGATGTTATTAAATTCTATTCTAGCTTTCCATACGTCATCCCAGTATCCACAATAGTAATCATAAGTTCATACAAACATATTTACCTTTACAGGGCATGAGAAGGACTATTGGCAATGCCAGACAATTAACTTTCAGGATTAATAATTAAGTACTCATATCTACTACAGGTCAACTTCTACACAAGAACAATAAATAAAATATGTCAATGACTTTTTCAGGGTGATAAGAATCTTCCAAAGCTCTTTTTTTTCCCATGGATGCATCTGTTTGGGCATTGGGGACTCCAATCATGACATTTTGGATTTTGTCGAAGGAACTTGGAATGTCAGTACTGAATAACCATATGAAGTTATGAGCACCTAACCCAAAACAGTTTGGCTACAGGGGAAGGGGTCCAAGCCATAAAGGCACGGCTTCCCAAGCCCATCACATGTGCCACTCAAGCAAAACATATGGAGACTCATTGGTGCTAAGCACATGTGAGCACCGAGATAACATGTACGTGATCTGATATCATTATGTAATTAAAGCAACCAACCAAAAATTGAGTATAGGTGGAGATTGATACCTAGGACATTGTAAATTATATGCCAAGGCTTTCAAATTTTTAAGTGCGATATAATGTATCAATGCCTACTTCCTCTTTTATACAAATTTCTTGATTCTTTATCACATCTCTAGGGAAAGAAACTGATTTTAGTTTTTCATGTAAAGATAATTGCAATAAAAGAAATTATGTGTGGTAAGAGTCACACTCGAATGAACCATCTTTTAGTGAACTGACTAGATATGGAAAAGAGATTATACTTTAAATCTCATGTTATATTCAAAGATACATATGTTAAGTGCTTGTCTCTTAAGTCAGAATCAAACACCTAGCAAATTCTCAGAAGTTTAAGACCCCTGCATAGCTCATCTTTTCCTTTAGAAACTAAAACTCTTCCCCAACATTTTAAGAGCATTGATTCAATATAGTAAATATTATATCTCTTTTGTTTTTACAATTAAATTTGAAGTTTGTGGAAAAGCCAAATACGAGACCAAAAAAAAAAAAAGATGAGCCCCTAAACCAAAATCTGCATCATCAACCTACAATGGTATAATGGTAATATCCAGCAAAAAAAAAGTAACTATGGTAATAGTTCATGTATTTCCTATCATGTTCAGTACTAAGTACAAAGTGAAAGATATATTTCTAGGTTTCTAAAACATGACAGCATTAAACTTGCAAACTGTTAAGTACAACACTTGGTGTGCAGATCAAGTCAACAAAAATGTAGTGTTATTCAATAAACAGAATACTATATACCATATCCAACTTGAAGAGAAAGTACCTGCAGTTTATCTGGTGAATGAACAATTTTTGAATGTAACTCTTGTCTTTCTGAATCACTTTTGAGCAGATCAAAATCAGCATCAGATATCTGGAGAAACATAATAAGATAAAAAAAAAAATTAAAGAAAATAAAAATAATAAAATAAAATAAAAATTTCAGAAAAACAACTATATTTGGATAACAAATCCGCATATTTACGCCATATCTCCAAGACATAGTCTAAATAGACACACACATACAAAGCCTAGATATGTTTTCTTTTTGTTGGAGAAGACACAAGGTCACATACCCTTTTATTGAAAAATGAAACAGAAACAGATCCATAACCTAGGATAATAAATTCAGAGCTAGCTACAGGAGGGCAAAACATAACCCAAGAGGAGTTGCCTAAGAGAGATAAACCCTAGGTCAAAAACATAAGAGCTCCAACAGCCACAGCCTTTCGAGCTAGAACAATGGGGGAGAAGGTATAGTCTTTAAGCTCAACCAAAACTGAAGCTCAGAAAGCTAACAGGAATCTAAATTGATTCCAAAGGTCCTCCACTCCCACTCCATTATGGCCATCAAAGACCCCTTTATTCTTTTCTAGCCCAAATTATATAAATTACATTGCAACAACAGAGAACAGGAAAACGAGACGTGACACAACATATTAAAGGCAGAACAGAAATAGGAAAGGTATGGAGTTGAAAGAATGTATGTTCGGTAAATAGCACACACTAGTGCACACAATACAAAAGACACAACATCTTTGTAAGATAAGTTGCAGTAAATAGAAAAGCATTCCCAACCTTAGACAAAGGAACAAAGTACATGACATATTTACAGCAGAAGAGAAAGACCTGTGTTCCTTTACTCTATTAGTGTTAATACAAAAATACTATATCTCGGTGACCACTTGTAATGCATCTCTCAAGCAATCTTCATTAAAAGCATCATTCATCTTTCTAAGCTTGTTTCTCAAAAATCTACTAGAAGATATCCATCAGCATTTACAACAGTTTTCTAAAAGTGAGACGAAATTTTTATCTATTTATTTACCACAAATCTATACTGTATTAGCAGTAAATCATCTAACCTCTTTATCCATTTCAGCAGTCTTCTCTTTTAACTTCCTAACAGAAGTTCTCAGTTTCACTTGTTCAAGGTTAAGGTCTGATATGGTTTGGCGTAATTCTTTAACTTTGGAATCTACCTCCTCAACAAGAGATAACTCCTTTTCTTTTGTTTCATTGTAGTGTGTAATCTCAGCATTCCACTGCAAAACAAACATTACATTCAGTGATGTTAATGCACACTTAAATACTGAAAATATTAGTTTAAGATACCCTTTCTGTACAAAATATACCTGAGAAACCTGACCCTCACATGATATGTGCTCATTCTGAAGGTGAGTTAATTGATCCACAACTTTAGCCACGAGATCTATTCTTGTCTCTCTGAGAATAAAAAAATAAACCAACAATATGTAAGACAACATGAACAAGGATTGAGGAGACAACAACAGACCTAAACATCTGGAATGTTGTTCTACTCAGGAATGAGGATCGAAGAGACAAGAACAGAGATAAAAACTCTATTGATTTACAGTAGAATAGAAAGAATAGAGAAATATTCAAAAATATCTAAAAATTTCATACAGTCGTTTGTCAAGTAGACCAATCCTCACTGTATGAAATGAAACTTATAAAAATCAGGCACAAAGCAATACCAATAAATTTCTTAATGCTCAATCTTGCACCGGAGTACGAATTTAAACCTGCAACTAAGGAGGCACTTCTTATGTACTTTCCCCTACATTGAGGAATCAATAACAAGGAAATTTCTTTAATCTTTCTCTCTTAGTTCTGGTTCATCACTAATTTCGATTAACCACTGCTACCAACAAATCATCTCATCCAATCACACAAATTTCGTTTCGAAAGCAGTGACTAGTGGATATCAACAACAAACAAACACAAATGCAGTACCTATAAACATGGTAATTGAGAAGGGCGCTCAGAAAATACTCGGTCCGATTCGGGTCGGGTCTTAAGAGATCCGCGAGGGTAAACTTCTTGGGGCAATCCAATAATGCCATCACCTGCTTCAATGTGCTGCACAGCCTGACCCTCTGGGACGACATGTCGTGCACATCCGGATTCTCGAGCAGCTCCAAGGAATCAAAATCGACTTGCTCATCGTCCCTGCATCAAATTCCACAATCAATCGACATGTTAGGGTTTTGGGTTTTTCGAATTAGGGGTTTAGAGAGAGAGAGAGAGAGAGAGATGTATATACTCGGGGAGGAAGTAGAAGGTGGTGAGGACGCGGGTGTAGAGGTCGGAGATGAGATCGGGGTTGGGGAGGAGAAGATCCTGCTCCGAAATAGCGATGATCTGAGCCTCGACGAGGATTGTCACGATCTCGCGGCGACTCAGCTTTGGGTATACCAGCTTTGACATTTTTGATTGATTTCAAATGAATGCGCTCTGTTTTTTACTACAAAAAAGAAACAAAACAATGTTGCATGGCTTCGGTCGCGTTTAGATGGCATTAACTCTGTCGGTTGGCTCACTGACCCCGTTTGCTAACTCTGTTAAAGTTAATCTCGTTACATTTAACAGATGTGCGAAAGAATTCATTTCTATACAAGAATCAGTTCTCGTGGATTTGTGGACTGCTACCTTTTCATTCTCTATAGTTCAGGTTGTAATTTCTATAATTCTTTGTTATCTTTATCCTTTGTGAAAGAGGATGTGATAGGAAGAGTTAAATCCATATTAGTTTGAAAAATCAGAAACTTCCGGTAACGTTTAAGCCCCATCAAAATCGGTCAACCTTAATTACGCTTAGACACTCTAAACGGAGCTTAACCACTAGAGGGTGCATAACAAATCTGATTCGATTGGGGAATTAAAAATAAAGTTAAATTAAGGTTGACCGATTCGATATGGGACATAACAAATCCGAAACAGGGTGCAATTAAGAAAAATGTATATATTCATGTTTCAATTGTTTTTGCACACCTTGGAATCTTGGTACTATTTTGCTTCAAAGTCTAGGCTCAAACCTGATACTTATGAAATCATTGTTAAATTCGTTAAAATACTATACTGGCTTGGAGCTCTCTTAAATTCGTCAA
This sequence comes from Fragaria x ananassa, assembly GCA_034370585.1. Lineage (NCBI taxonomy): Eukaryota > Viridiplantae > Streptophyta > Magnoliopsida > Rosales > Rosaceae > Fragaria > Fragaria x ananassa. The sequence continues at coordinate 6,829,593 of CP139750.1, read as the reverse complement.
AATAATTCTATGAAATCATTGTTCCATTAGGACTAGCCAATCTAAGTTCTATTCCTAGATCACTTGGCAATTTGATCTTTCTATGAGTGTTTCTGCTAGATCCCGCAGGCTCTGTAGAAACCGTGGCACGTGATACGTTCTTCAAAGTTCCTTCTTTCTGCAAAAAGGGGAATGACCGGGACTTTCCGGTCTTTCTCTCTCCGATGATTAAGTTAGTAGTGGTAGGTAAGAGTTTAATGCTAGCTGATTTTTCTTACCTTTCTGGTTGGTCTTGGCTGCATTTATACCTCTGCATTGACTCACATTTTGCATCTTCCTCAATGTGGGACAAATGCTACGTTGACTCAATTTGCATCTTCTTCAATGTGGGACATGCTGCGTTGACTCACTTTGTATCTCCTTCAATGTGGGACAAATGTTAAGTTTCTGTGGAGGCTTCCCCTCTCGGCCCAGACTGCTTTAGCATCGAGGTTGAGGCCTGTTCGAGCTGCCTCATGCTGGGCTTCATAGCATCATGGGCCGAGGGAGGTATTTATTGACTACCGACAACAAGTCCCCCCAAGTTCCCGTTCAAGACATGTCTTGAGTGGGGACTTGAAGAAATGGCCCGTGATGCGGAAATATCAACGGGTACCCGATCTAGTCCCCCCAAGTTCGTGCTCAGGACACGTCTGAACGGGTGGTGATTGCGATGGAAGGTAGCGAGCCATTCCATGTTGTAGTTGTTGATGCTCGAGCGCGGGGTATTATGCCCGCTTGGGTTATCAGGCCACTATTCTCCGTATGAAGGGAATGATATTGGCATGCCCAACTCCCACTCTTCGGGAGCTGTACAAGGGACTTACAGTTATCATGGCTCTAGTTGTTTTGCCCATGCTTCCCGTTGGTTCTTGCTCGGGTAAAGGAATCGCACGAAACAGTTGTTGCTTGATTCCGCCCGATAGGTGGTATCCGGGAGTCAAAATTTTCCTTAGCAGTTGTTGCTTGCTTCCTCCCGATAGGTGTTATCCAGGAGTCAAAATTTTCCTTAGCAGTTGTGGCTTGCTTCCTCCCGATAGGTGGTATCCGGGAGTCGAAGTTTTCCTTAGCAGTTGTTGCTTGCTTCCTCCCGATAGGTGGTATCCGGGAGTCAGGAGTGTCACGGGGTTGGTGGTCTGGGTAGGTGGGGGTGTCAGGGTATTAATTGCATCTCTGCCAGGTGGCGCGTAGGGGGGGGTGAAGGGACGTGCATTCAATGCAAGTCGTTTCACTTGTCGCTTCGTCGAGAAGCTTCAGGTTAGTGGGGCACGTGTCACGATCCTACGGTGGGTTACAACGGACATGATCGCCTCGTTTGGGATGAATAGCCTTTCGGGGGGGGGGGAAATCGAGGCGTTGTTTTTCCCCCGCTTTGTATATATGTTCCGTCTCCCTTCACATTCTGCCCTCTGCTCACATTCTTCTTCTCATTCTTCTGCTGCTGTCGCTTCTCTGCTCTCTAGCCTCACTCTGCTTTGACTAAAGCGTAGAGCCAAGCGTAGAAGGAACTTAGGGCGTAGAAGAAATCCGTGCTTTTGCCTAGGGGGGACTGTCGCTGTTACTGCCGGTGCGATTGCGAGGTGCTGTGCAACTGCTGTTTCGGTGTCGCCGGCCTTCACTTTTTGGTTAGTTTCTCTTACCCAGTGTTTATTTACGTTTCTGAGAGTACTACGCGAGGCGTGTAGATCTAGGGATTTTGCCTGGGATTTTTTCTTTGGTTTCTGGTTTTGGGTTTTTTTTCTTTGGTTTCTGGTTCTGGGTTTTTTTCTTTGGTTTCTGGGAATTTTCGCTATGTTTAGGTGGGTGGTATCAGGACGGTCTGGCGGCGGCACGCGACGTAGTATTTGATAGCACGTAGGGTTTTTTCTATAGGGTTAAAATGAAGTCTAGGGCTTCCGATGCCACCGCCTCCGGCACATCACGGCGGGCTCCCGCTGACGATGAAGAAAGAATGGATCAATATCTGCACCGGGAGGTCAATAGAGACGCCTCGCGGGCGAAATCTGCTTTTGGATCCTCCAGTTCAGGGCCCGAGCGGCAAGTGCTTGAAGCGATCCCGCTCGCACGCGTCCTTCACCGCTTGGAGGACGGCAGGGTGTGTGACGAACCTGTCTGTAGCCTCTCGCCCGAGGAGATAGAGCAATTTAGGGAAGAGTGGGATATTCCTTCCAGCATCCCGATGCGCGGCTTGTACCCGGGGGAGTTGGCGTGCGCTCCGAGAGACAACTACGTTGCGGTGCACGATAACATGTTCCGGAACGGGTTCTTTGTACCGCTTCCGCAATATGTACAATACATGCTGAGTATGCTGCAGCTTGCTCCGGGACAAGTCCCTCCAAATCAATGGCGACAACTTCTGGGGCTTGGATGCCTATACTACCTGTCGAACATGGGGTGGCCAACAATCAATGAGTTTCGCGCGCTCTACAGGTTGTCGTACTCGAAGAAGGCGGGGAGCTCCGGGTGTGTTGGATTCACCGCGCGGGACTATGAGTCTGTGATCACGGATCTCCCCTCCTCTATAAACAAGGAATGGAGGGCGAAGGTAGTCCTCGTCGGGGGCCCGTGGCAGAGAAAGACGAGACAGCACACGGTCCCCAACTACTTCCGGGCTATTGGGGATCAGACTTACAACCTGACAGCGACCGAGCGGGAGCGAATCGCGCGCGTATACACTGCCTGGCCCCACAACCAGGACTGCAGCTCATACCACTTGACGCGGTGGGTCGTTCTCGCCCACTGCGAGATGGGTAGAGTACCCGGTGGGTTCATCTCTTCTTACGCCTGGCACTTTAAGTCTTTGTTATACTTAGCTGAACTAGTTGTAACGTCTGTGGTTTCGTAGGAAAAATTCCAAGGCGTGTTCCTCGCCCTAATCATCCCCTCGACATGGAGAAGGATCAAGATCTCTTGAAGATGTTGCTGACCAAAGGGGATGTGGCTTCCCGTACTGAAGTCGACGTAGAGACGAGCACTGTACGGGTGTTGGACAAACAGAAGGTACTTGAGGTTCCTGATGAAGTGTACGGGTCGGCGGTGACTCCGCCTGTACCGCCTCCCGCTTTCCCGCGAGTCAACCTGGGCGAAAAGAAGAGGCGCCATCACCACTCGAGGAAGACCCAAAGCTCCGATAGCCAGGTAACATACACTGGCGTGGACGTGTCCGGGAATCCTGCGCCGAAATTGAAAAAACACAAGTCGACACACGGGGGGTCCTCTTCGACTCCATCATTATCCCTATTGGCCCCCGTGGCTCCTAAGTTTTCGAAGGCACCAGTCCGGCAGATTCTCGATGAGTACGGCTGCGCGGACGAGAAGTTCGTCCGGGCGATGATCAGCGACCTGAAGGGGATCGAGCTCGACAGGATGAGATTCAAAGACGGTTCCCCGTCCGAGACCCGCAGGATCGCCCGGGAGCACCTGATGAAGGTAAGTGCGTGTTTTGTTTTTGTTTTTGTTTTTTTTTTTGACCAATTCCAACTACTGTTTGTAGTCTCTCTTCGCGGTGTACTCTATTGACGCCAGCGAGGACCCTGCCGAACTGAAAGAGCAGGTGGCCAGGCTCAACGGGCATGTGAGCTTCCTCCAGACCGAGAAGGCGTCCTTGGAAAAGGAGAAAAGTGCCTTGGCCGAGAAGCTGGCTAAGCTTCAGCATCGCGTTGAGGAGTTGGAGAGCCAGGCTGATAGGGTCCCCCTTCTCGAGGCCGAGGTGGAGAAGGTCCCTCTTCTCGAGGCCGAGGTGGAGAAGTATCGTCCGCTGGAGAGTAAGCTTCGTGAGAGGGAAGTCGAGATCGAAGAGCTGGTTAGCCTTGTTCCAACGCGCTGTGACCAAGCCGTCGTAGCTTTCAAGGAATCTGAAGAGTTCAAGGCTCTTCTCCAGTCTGCTCGGGATGACGCCATCACGGAGAAGTTTACCGAGTGGAGCGCGCACGGGTATCTTGACAAGCCCCGGATGCTAGCATATCTCCTTGCTGCCTAGGAGAAGGCCAAAACTGTGGATCCCTAGGCCGTCGACCCGGAGGAGCATCCCGTGGTCAATCCCGAGAGTTCCGGAGCCGTGACCTTGTCGTCCGAGAGTGAGGACGTAGAAGATACTGCGGATCCGGTCGGGGATGACCTGGATTAAGAGGCTGGAATTGAATACACCCGGATTGTAGTTAGGTTTTTTTGAATCACCTTTTGTATGGCTTTGTGCCTTCACGGGGGAGCATAGACTTCAACCCGGCGATCCGGTTGTCAATTTATCTAGGCGCGCATGTTGAATTTCCCATTTTCGCGCCTTTAGTCCCTTCATTTTGTAATCGTTGTTATCAAAGGGCATCCTCCCGGATTGACCTAATTACTCTTTGGCTACAATTTCACCCTGGTATAAATTTGGCTTTATTTCCGTAAGTTGTTTCCAACATGAATGAAGGCATCCTCCCGGGTTGACAGTGTCAAACCCGGAGGATAACTCAGGTGTTACGAATTTAGTTTCATTTCTGTAAGTTGTTTCAACAATAAATGAAGGCAGCCTCCCGGGTTGACCGAGTCAAACCCGTAGGATAACTCAGGTGTTACGAATTTAGCTTCATTTCTGTAAGGTTTTTCAACAATAAATGAAGGCAGCCTCCCGGGTTGACCGTGTCAAACCCGGAGGATAACTCAGGTGTTACGAATTTAGCTTCATTTCTGTAAGTTGTTTCCACAATAAATGAAGGCAGCCTCCCGGGTTGACCGAGTCAAACCCGGAGGATAACTCAGGTGTTACGAATTTAGCTTCATTTCTGTAAGTTGTTTCAACAATAAATGAAGGCAGCCTCCCGGGTTGACCGTGTCAAACCCGGAGGATAACTCAGGTGTTACGAATTTAGCTTCATTTCTGTAAGTTGTTTCCACAATAAATGAAGGCAGCCTCCCGGGTGGAGCGCGCACGTGATACGTTCTTCAAAGTTCCTTCTTTCTGCAAAAAGGAGAATGACCGGGACTTTCCGGTCTTTCTCTCTCCGATGATTAAGTTAGTAGTGGTAGGTAAGAGTTTAATGCTAGCTGATTTTTCTTACCTTTCTGGTTGGTCTTGGCTGCATTTATACCTCTGCATTGACTCACATTTTGCATCTTCCTCAATGTGGGACAAATGCTACGTTGACTCAATTTGCATCTTCTTCAATGTGGGACATGCTGCGTTGACTCACTTTGTATCTCCTTCAATGTAGGACAAATGTTAAGTTTCTGTGGAGGCTTCCCCTCTCGGCCCAGACTGCTTTAGCATCGAGGTTGAGGCATGTTCGAGCTGCCTCATGCTGGGCTTCATAGCATCATGGGCCGAGGGAAGTATTTATTGACTACCGACAACAATGAGATAATTCAAAACTTTATTTTTTGGGGCCAATAGATCATCTCATTAAGGTTCACAATAAAAGTGGAACTTCCCTAGAGGAAATATCCTGTCATTTTTAACAGCATATAAGGTATTTAAGAGAAAAAAAGAAGAAAAACTGTGAATATGAAAGTTGGATAATGCACATTTTCATGTCAAACTCCCACATGTGCCACCGAAAGCCATTGTCAGCCACGATATTGACTGGAGATCTCCGGCAAATGAAGCCATAATCAAGATAATTGTAAGACATCAAATTCTGTTAAATAAACAATTATTTTATTTTATTTCATTATATTACTATATTTACATGATAATTTAAATGAACTTACTAAGGGATTTCATCAGACATCAACTAATTTAAATTTAAATGATACCCGCCCTTAACATCTTTTTCAACATGTTGTACATAAAAAGTCCACAACATACCACAGACCATAATCTACTTTTATGTGAGCATACATATACAAATACGTATGTGTGTGTCTATTTTCTGTATTGTTGTATTGTATAAATAGTTTTGTCTATTTACTATATTGTTTTAGAGATCCCCTTGCATGCCTTGAGGTATTCATACCTTGCCTAGATGGCACTTAGATGACAAGTCCACCGGTGGGAAAAAATCCAACCCAGGTTGGATCCACATAGGCAAAGTAACCCAGCCCAAATTTTTTTTGCTTCCACCCACAAATGAGATATCTTCCCAATTCAACCTGGGTTACTTGGAAAATGAGCAAACTGACCCAGGGTAGAGGAGTAATCCAGCCCAGGTGAGTTCTTTACACCTCGGCCCAGCCCACACACGTGGCTGACGTTAGCGGCTTGCCTCCCTATCTTCGATGCGCCTGCAGGGAGTGTCTCTCCCACGGACGAACCAGCGCCAGACCTTTGCGCGTGGGATGCAACTTGCTACCGGGGTGATGCAAGGCAAGGATGGTTGCGCGCCTGGTCCAAGGCAGGAGGAGGCCTGGTGCACTCGCTGCCGGGGTGGCGCAAGGCAGGGGGCTGCTTGTTGCTGTGCGTGCAGAGCAGCTGGGCGTGCGGAGGAGGCTGTGCATGCGGAGCGGCTGGGGTGCTCGTCGTCGGAAGATGGGTGCTCGCCGTCGACAACAGAAAATTTTAGGGTTTTTTTCTTTTTTTTGATTTAGCACATAATTGAAAAGTATATAACCAATAACATGTAGAAATAAGAAAAATCTGTAAAAATAAATAAATTTATACTGTGTGAAAAATAATTGTCATCTCTTTTGCATTTCTAAAAAAAAATCACTGGATTGATAGCTAATTTTACATATGCCTAGTTAATTTAGATTGTGTTTTTCATTAGACAATATCAAATAAAAGTATTTTTTAAGCTTGACTTGTTACTTAAATGTCATGAAATAAAAATATTAATTTTAATATGTCATATAATATATATATATATATAAATTACTATTTATTTATACATAAAACGATTAATTGCATTTAAAAATGTATTTTAAAATTCAATAAACAATCACTGTCACGTGACAGCAATCTCATATTTTAAACAGGTGAAAACTGCTGCCTAGTCACTGTGTCTAAAATAACTCAGGTCACTGTATTCATTTTAATACAACGGCTGAACTTGCTTTAACTCTGTCAGTTGGCTCACTAACCCTGTTTGCTTACTCCGTTAACGTCTCTTTACTCTATTGAAGTTAATCTCGTTACTTTTTTAGGATCTCGACTCTCACTTCCTCCCCTAAGCCTAAAATCCATATTTCAGTCCCTCGCTCTACTAACCACGACCCGAGATGCAGCCTCCGCCGCCTCAAAACCTAGATTCACCATCATCCTCGTCAAGATCGAGGCTCCCTTTGACCCGACTCGGCCCGAATTTCATTGGAGATCTAGAGGCAGGGGTAACCATTGAAGAATGAAGCTCCGTCGGGTTGAGTATGACCTAGGGGAGAGAGCTGTGTCAGGTTGTTGGGCATGAATAATGAAGCTTTGATAATGGGCTTGGAGGAGAAGGAGATGAAGACAGCGTTGAGAAGAGAAGGTATGATTTGATAAAGGATATGATTGATGTACTTATCTCAATCTAATCTGATTGTTATCCTATACCATTCATATCGTTGATACCAAACACGTCCGTCTCTCTCTCTCTCTCAGAGCTCTCTCTCTTCGAGCTCTCTCTCTCTCTCTCTCTTCGATCTCTCTCTCTCTTAGAGCTCTCTTCTCAATCTCTTCGAGGTCTCCCTCAATTTCTTCCGAATCGAACTGAAACCCCTTAGCCCTCGATTCTTTCACTTATTCTCTTGTTCTCAATTTCTTTGTTTAAGGGTTGGTTTTGGATTTAAATTATGTTTCTGCATTTTAACATAAATCATCTGCAACAATCAAAAATTCAAAGCCCTAACTCACCGTAATTTGGTTCTCCTCCATTCTCCAATCGGGGTATCCAAACATCTGCCCCAGCCATCTCCTCTACCTTTGCGTTGATCTTCTAACCCCTAACAGCCCAGATTAGGGGTTTTTGTAAATCTGGGTTTTGCAAGGTTTGAAGATGATGGAGAGAGAGAGAGAGAGAGACCACTAGCCTTTGTCCATCTTCAATCACTGCTCCCGAAACATACTCCTACCATATTTGAACAAGAAAGAAGTTGAGATCGGGGAGGGAAGGGGATGAAGAACACATAATAGCAAAGCATATCGGGTTGTCTGGGCTTTAACGAAACCAAGAAAGATGACTTTTATTTCCTTTTATTTTAAGTTCCAATTAATTTGGAAAAAAAAAGGGTATTTTAGACATTTCGTTAAAAATGGGTCCCATTATCAGTTCTGTGACGTCATATTTTAAGAGCAAATCAAAAACTGATATGTTTACGAAAGTTAAAGGGACGAACTGATTTAAAAAAAAATTGCAGGACTGAAATTAATTCAAATCATACTGTACATTTTGCGGGGGTTTACTTAACTTTCTGTTTTTCTTTTGGAATGCTTTAGCATTTAAATTAATTTGCAGGCTATGAATCTTCACACTGTTCTGAATTGTTAGATTTCCTTGTCATGCTCAATTACACAGAATACGACGCCTTTCAGCCCACATCATCGAAGATGTTGAAGAGGAGCAAAAAGAGCAAAAGCAAGAGAGTGCCTCTGAAGAAGAAGTACAAGATCATAAGGAAGGTGAAGGATCACCACAAGAAAAGGAGTCCAAGAAGTTGGGCTTCCAGGGCAAGAAGGTTGAGAAGGACCAAGTATCCCCAATCCCCAATGACTGGCCCTTCAAGGAGCAGGAGCTTAAGGCCCTTGAAGCTCGCCGTGCTCATGTTATTGATAAAATCGAGCAGAAGAAACGGCTCAGAAGAGGAAGCTGGGAGAGTTAGAGGAGGGCCACGACTCCTAATTGGATGAAGTAGTTACCCAGAAGGTATGCCCTAATTGACAAATATGGAGAGCAAGCACATTGACAAATCTGTAAAAGTTGAAGCTCAAGATTGACTCACCTGCAATTGCGTCTGGGTCTCCAAGAAAGATATCAGGTTGAGGTTCTGGTTCCTGTTCAAACCCGTTGGACAGCGGTAGCTGTTTTCTTTGAGCAAGAAGGTTAAACATTTCCCGATTGGAAATCCGAAAGAAGTAGTTGGGTGGCGGAGCTCCGGCCATATTAATTCTGGGAAGAGAAGAGAATGGGGAGAGAGGGGAGCGAGAAAAATCAGTTATTTTATTTGAGAAAGGGGAGACGGGATCCTCTACTTCTCGTTCTGCTGTATATACCCGAGGGTGAGTGGTGTTTTTATACGGACGGTTTGGACGTTGTGTTTTTATACGGGTGTTTTCATACGTTTTATACTTTTTGAGATGTTCCCGCACGCCTATTCCCACTCAATACTCTCTCTCGCCTTCGCCCAGAGGCGTCAATTGCCCAGGTAGCTATGATCACTCTTATTTTCTTATACTTCAGTTGGAATTATAATTTGGCCACTCTTATTCTCTTCTCTGCCTCTCTTTGTCCCTCTCCGCCACTGATCGCCCATTACTTTGTTAGCACCGGCTTGGCTTGGCTTTCTACATCTTCCCATCATCATTCCCTTCATCGGTTCTACACACCTTCTGATCCCCTTTATCTTTTTGTAATCTTGCTCACCATCTGTTCGATGAAATGCATCTGAGAATCTCTCTCTTCTTTACGATGAGTTGAATTCAATATGATAAGTGTTTCCGCACAATCCCGGACGGAATATGCCGAAGCTGATGGTGGGATATGAACAGTATGAACAGTGAACACGAAGACATATAGTGGTTCACCATGCCTCGGGGGACATGGCTACGTCCACTTAGAATCAAGTATCATCTTTGGGGTTACAATGGTATCCATCCCGCGCGGGGAGGAGTACTATCTTCCAGATTCAGATCAGATCCTCTATCTAGAGGGGGAGCCCTTCCTTTTATATATAAGGAAGGTTCCCTCTTACATTACATTTCCGATGTGGGACACTGTACATATTTATACTCTCATGGTGCCTTCTTGTGGAGCTTGGAGAAGCACCTTCCTGATGTCGCATTGAAGATCTTTCACCATGGCGAGGTAGCCTGGACGTCGGTCTACAAGTTTCATGACTGGTCTATGGGCAGTGGAGGTAGTTTACCAACTACCGACTACAAGTCCCCCCAAGTTCCCGTTCAAGACATTTCTTGAGTGGGGACTTAATATACAAAAATGCCCATAGACCAGTCATATGCCCCCAACACGGACCCAGTCCCAGTCCCCCCAAGTCTGCACTCAAGACGTGTATTGAACGGGTCTTGCTCTTCTTGACTTCTTCAAGGGCGAGCTGAGGAGTCCGCCTAGAAGATAAGAAATGCCCCTCCCGGTCCCCGGCCTCAAAACTTATTCGGCCGGGCGAGGATTGTTGTACCTTCACAATGAACAAATGATCGACAAGCATTGACATAACAATTATAATAATTATCGAAAAGCACAATGGTTCATGCAATTGTGTAACACTTGTGGAATGCCAATCTTTCAATCCTGGTGGAATGCCAATCTTTCAATCCTGGTGGAATGCCGATCTCCCGGTGGATTGCCTATCTCCCGGTGGAATACCTCTCTCTCAGTGGAATGTCAATAACATGCATGTTGACTTGCAAGTAGAATATTTATGAATTTTCAGACCAATGGACGGGACTTATCTGTGATAATTGCTGCCGAATGGGTGGACATAAGAGGTGTTGATGCATGCCTGTATCACTCCCGGATGATGAATCCTTGGTGCCAATACGGTCGGGCAACTTGCAAGAGTTTTTTTTTTTTATCACCGAGACCCGTTGCTTGCAGATTAGACTGGCACTGAGCCTTCCCCTTTCGACACCCGGAGATAAAGGTGGTGGGGCCCTGACTTGCACATGGGTTCAATTCTCTTCTTCAACTTCCCGGAAAGATGAAGCTACTGCCGAGTTGGGTGTCCATAGCAGTTGTTGGTTGTTTGGGTGCCAAGAGTATTTCCTCTTCTATGCCTTTTAACTGATCCATACTGACCGAGAACAGACGAATGACATGTTTTCATCACCAGATAACTCCATGCCATTTGAACATGACGTACCATTCCGGGAAGCTTATGTGGGCGCCGTACGGGTGCCCAGAGCAATTCACTGGGTGTCCAGATCAACACCACTCCCGAGTGGAATTTCCTTGCAGACTTTGGACTGAGGACAGGGGCCGGGATGTGGGTGGACTCTAGGTCCCGGAAGCTTCCAATCGGGAAGCCGGAGAGATGAAGCCTGGTGTCCATAACTCAACGAGAGCACCTCAGTGGGCACCCAACTGAACCCGAACGTGGACTCTGCTTTCCCGGACAGGAGAGAACATGAGGTCGGTCCCGAGCGGTGGAGACAATCCCGGGTGAAATACCGTCGACTACCACTGGCTGGGTGTCCATAGCGATCTCAGTGCACCCAACCGAACACCATCTTACACAGTTGAACAATGCCAGCAGATCGAGCGCCTTCCTGATCGTGGCCTCGATGAGGGCGGACTGAGGGGGCAAGGGTCGGGATGATTAAAGCCCGGAGAGATGAAGCTGTTACCAAGCTCGGTGGGCACCGAATCGGGAACGTGAACTCTTGCACCCGGACGCTTCCAATCGGGAACCCGAAGTGTCATTCCTTTGGACTGAGGGGACAAGGGCCCGGGATGGGAATGGCCTGCAGGTCCCGGACGCTTCCAATCGGGATGGGTGTCCATAACAATTTTAGGGCGCACCCAACCGAACACTTTCTTGCCCGAACATGGATCATGGCGCTTTCAATCGGGAACCCGATCACTCCCTGCCTTGAGTCGCTCAGAGCCAGCCGGCGAGAGACCGGTCACCAGGAGAGGAACCATCGATAAGCGGTGGACATAAAATGGATCTCGGACCCGTTGCCTAGCTATCTGGACCCGTAGATGGACTTGGGCCCAATGGCAGTTTGGACCTGATGGCAGCCTTGTTGACCCGATGTCAGCCTTGGGCCTACCGGGGTGCATGCCAACCTGCTGACTAGCTAGCCCTTTTGATGGGCTTCAGCACCTCCCGATGGACCTGTTGCTCATGGAATTAAGTGAACTGTCTCTCGGTGAAATGCCTCTCGAGCGGTAGAGCAACATGACTTTTTGTAACATTTCCCACAGACGGCGCCAAATGTTTCCGCATAATCCCGGACGGAATATTGAGCAAGGAAGCAGCAGGGGCCATAAGCAGGGTTGGGGAAAAAGAAATCGAACTGTGGAATCAGATAGAGAGGGGGAGATGGACAGAACGAAGCTTGAGAATGAATTGTTGACAAGGATAGAGATTAACATTCGAGGAGGTGGAACAGGTAAAACTTAACTTCACATTTAGATTGCATAAACAGGGCAATTGTAAAGCTGAATTCGGTAGCTTTGTTAAGCAAATTGTTGCAATTATTGTGACATGAATGTGGAGTTTCTTGTTTTTAATTGTGAACGTATTGCATATGTAGGTTATATTTCCAAAATCTAATGCAAGCACTTGAGTTTTTCTGCTTACTGATTCTGAGTGTTGTGGTTAGCCTTCCATTACAAGAGACATTAAAAAAATGAGAATCTGTTGGCGTTTGAAATTGCGTGTTGGATGTTCACTATTAGAAAAATGCTTCCTATCTTCATGACCAAATAGACCCAAATGCTTTTAGGTTTTTATATCTCTTCTGTATGAGCATTGCAGCCACCTTCCCGTTATGATACATTGTCATCAGTAGTGTACTAATTGGCATTGGAATAGAGTTTAATTTCACCATGTTCTGGTCTTTTGCTGCAGTTCAAACTCAGTCGACCGAAATGGTAGGGAGCTTCTCTCCCATTCAAGTGATGATTTCAATGATCAGGCAAGTACCAGCAATTTTAGCATTCTTGCTGCGGAGTCTCATGCTGTGTATATATATATTTTTTTCCTCTCTAATCTACAATTTTGTTTTCTTTTTGTCCTGTTGAATATCTCAGGTAAAAGAACAGCTAGCAGAAATGAGGGTTGGTAGAAACCAGAAAGAGCCTTGGTAGGGGTTTGTCTGCTATATTGATGTGTATAGCATACAAACTGATGGGGTATGCCACGTGCAAGGCTCGTGAAGAGAAATTAGAAGAGTAACCGATTATCTTCGGTTCCCCCATATGTGCTAGAGTCAAGCCAACTCAGTTAGTCTTCTCAGTCTTAACTAGCTCGGGTTTGACTGTACTGGAATTCTCCAATTGTGTTGAAAGGCTCAAGAACCCTTTGCTCATCGCCATTGTCCAGAAGTCGGCGTCAAATCCTCCAGATCGAGAATCTCACCAGGAAGAAGCCGACAAGAAGGTCATCGATCTAGAGGGAATCTCGTACGGTCCTTGAGCTTCAGCCACGATTCCAGGGCTCTCCTCACTCTCTTGGTTTTCCACTCTTTCGATTTTGCCTAAGGTTTGGATTTGGGGTAAAGTCGACGGGGGCTGAATTCGTATTTTGATTCGATACGACTTGTTCCTCTTTGGTGGGTTGCTCTCGGGGAGTTCAATGGTCAGTATAAATACTTCACATTTGTAGTGTTTCATCAATTTGATTCTACTTTCTTTGAAATTTCTTGCAACTTATATCAAACCCTAAACTCAGAGGCAACCGCACCTCGGCATTGCCACCAAGATGAAATTTTTTCGACACCATTGCATCTGCTACATGTTTCGAGCTACGTTTGCGCAGCTCCCAAAACCCAGCCGTCTCTATGTGGTGATACAATCATGGAGATCGGTGCTAGTCTTAACCCTAGGTGGGAATTGGACCTCGACGACAACCCTGAAGGATGGGTGTACTTCTCGACTACAACCTACTCACATGGTCCCTTGCATCTGAAAGGTTGGTCAAATCTGAGTGTGGGCTCTAACCGGCGTGTGTGGACACCAGGTTTCCGATCTTCGACCACGATAAGGACGTCTCAAAGTAGACGAGATCGAGGTGATGGGTTTTTCGACTGGTTTCGATCAACTTATGGTTGAGAAGGTTGGCGGTCAAACACTACGACGGGAACAGATCAAGGCTATGATGGGATGTTTTAAAGGTCATGTACGACGGTTTCAATCAATGCTAGTTTTGACAAGCTTCGAAGTCTTGCACCGGCAAGAATGGCAGGGTCTAACAGCTCGACGGGTACCAAAATTGTGCTGGGCTGGTTACTTGACAATGAAGTACGCCGTGGCGGCGATAATCCCTACTAGGAAGATGGAAAACAGATCTGGTAGCAAACCGAATTCGGGTTGGTGCCCAAATCAGTTTTGGGGCCTAAACCGTTTTTGAAGCTCACATATCTGGTTGGGTGTCTAGTGATGGTCTGGGGCCTAATGCAGGGTCGGAACCCAAAAGGTGTTGGCCTTTGTCATGGCCTTGAAACCTTCAGGAAGTGGGCTCCCTTATGAGTCGAATGGATGAACTCTGGTATGCTAGAGTTTCGCATATAGGATCCGGGAGGCTTAATTTGTTTCAGTTAATTATGTTTTCCTAAACTTTTCTGTTATTTCCTTTTCATTGCCAAGAATGTTTGCCTACGATCTTCTCTCTACTTGATTGTGGGCTCACTTATGATATCTTTAGTGAGCGGAAAAGTGTAATGAGTACGTGTACTACGTACACATATGTGCTTCAATGATCTTTTTTGCCCTCTGTACGCAAGGTAGTGGATCAAATGACAATGTAACCTCTACTTGAATACGAATGACAACATTGTTTTTAGTTCAAAATAAAATAAAATATAACATTAACATGTTTTTTTTTTCTATCGATCTTTTCTTTTTTACCACCCCTTTTAGGTTTTCATTCAAAACATGGTTAATATAGTTTCGGCTATGGCAACATCACTAACGATTATGGAGAATGGTCAGACTACCATTGGGTCGGTCGGTGTTGCAGCGGTTTCCGTTTAGCATGATCGCCTGCTTTTGGTATAACAAATTGGAGCGTCTCCTTTTGCTTTAACAGGGTCAGTCTCACAAGTATGGGAACTAAGGAATTGATTGATGATCCCCGAACAACGACATCAACTCATATTTCTATTCACGGATGAAGGAGGGATTCAATTCTCAATGACGGTCTATGGTTCTTTAGGAAGTATGCAATTGTTAGGGCTACGTACGATGGCATGATGTCGGCTGCAACAGTACGGTACCAATCCAATCTATTCATGTATCAGTGAAGATTTTTTAGTTTGCCGCTGAAATTTTTCATGAATGACATTGCTGCTCTCAACCGCGCTACCGTAAGGGAATTTTATATTAACAGTCCGACTATTAAGAGTGGAATGGAGATTAAGGTGAAGAACATAGCATGCTATCTCTTCTACGTTCAAGCAAGTTATTCCTCCTCGATCTGAAGTTTGAGTTCGTCTTTAGAGTGCAGTCGCCATCATCTGATTCAGATACGACCATTTTGTGGGCTATTGTCGGGTCTGTGGTGTGTTGGAACACTCTAAAGATCGATGGGTGCGGTGAGACTGAAAAAGCTGTGTGTAAAGCTGTTGTATTGCATAATCGAAAACGATACAAGGGATGCCTATATATATAGGCTGCTTAAGATACAAACCAGCAGGGTTTGTATGTATATAGTTACAGAACTAACCCCGTAGGAATAGGAAGCCTAGTTACAGTAGGTAACCTAATAATTAGAGATGATTCTTTCCTTCAATACTCCCCCTCAAGTTGGAATGTATGTTTAGAACATTCAACTTGCTTAAGAGTTCAGTGAATTGCTTTGGATGCAATGGCTTGGTGAATAGATCAGCTGGTTGATCCTTTGTCCGAATGTGTGCAGTCTGGATGAGTCCCCTTTATATCTTCTCACGAACGACATGGCAATCAATTTCTATATGTTTAGTGCGTTCATGAAAGACCGGATTTGATGCTATGTACAACGCTGCCTGATTGTCACAGTATAGCCGAGTTAGACTAGCACCTGAGACATTCAAATCCTTGAGTACATTTTGTAACCAAGTTACCTCACAACATGTAGAAGCCATAGAGCGGTACTCCGCCTCCGCACTTGACCTCGAAACCGTTCCTTACTTCTTTGTCTTCCATGAAACAGGGGCATTGCCGAGGAATATGCAATAACCAGTCACAGACCATCTAGTGTCTCTACACCGTGCCCAATCAGCATCACAAAAGGCTCTCAAATTCGGTGAACCATTTGATGGCAGTAGTAACCCTTGACCTGGAGTAGCTTTGAGATACCGAAGCACATTGTAAGCTGCTTCAAGATGGACGTCCTTTGGCTTGTCCATGAACTGGCTGAGAACATGCACGGCATATACTAGGTCAGGACGTGTAATAGTGAGGTATATGAGTCTACCAACTAACCTTCTATAAAGTCCCGGTTCAGTCAATAAAGTTCCATCTTCTTTACTGAGCGAAGTGTTGTACTCGATATGACACTTTGCAGGCTTGGCTCCAAGGAAGCCGAAATCTTCCAGTATTTCCAACGCATACTTGCGCTGACAAAGAACAAGACCTTGTTTTGACCGAGCTACCTCTATGCTAAGGAAGTATCTCAGAACTCCCATGTCCTTGAGCTTGAAACAGTTTGACAGAAAAGTCTTTACGGCATTGATGTCTTCAAGGTTATTTCCTGCTAGTATCACATCATCAACATAGACCAACAAAGCTGTAAAGTTACCTTGTCGTCGCCGCACAAACAATGAATAATCAGACCATGACTGTGTAAAACCGGCAGCCTTTAGTGTGTTGGAGAGTTTAATGAACCATTGCCAAGATGCCTGTTTTAAACCGTATAAAGACTTGTGTAATTTGCAAACTCTATTCTCCCCCGTTCCTCCAAATCCTGAAGGAAGTTGCATGTAGACATTCTCATAGAGATCGCCATTAAGAAAAGCATTATTGACATCAAGTTGATGGAGGTGCCAACCGCGAATGGATGCAAGACTAAGAAGAACCCGGACTATTGTGAGCTTGGCCACAGGAGCAAAAGTCTCTCGGTAATCAATGCCTTCAACCTGGCTGTAACCCTTTGCAACAAGGCGCTTTATATCGTTCAACACTGCCATCAGGATTGTACTTGATTTTGTACACCCATTTGCACCCAATTGGACGCTTGTGAGTAGGTTTCGGAACAAGACTCCACGTATGATTGGCCTGAAGGGCCTTACTTTCAGTCTGCATGGCAGCACGCCATTTGGGATCAAGTATAGCCTGTGAAAAAGAGGTTGGTTCTCGATGCAAGGTCAGTGCAGCAGTAAAAGCCTTGTATGTAGGAGAAAGGCGATCATAAGAGAGAACCGTAGAGAGACAATGAGCAGTACCTTGTGGGGTGACCACGTCCGAGGAAGTTGGTGGGACAGTGCGGGAAGGAATGGCTGCCTCAATATGAAAGTCTTGTAGCATGGAAGAAGTTTTGGTTGGCCGGGTGGATCGTCGAGGAAGGTAGATTGTTGTTGTAGCTTCGGTGGATAGGTGGGAAGGTGTCTCGGTAGTTGGAGGAGGAGGAATGTGTGGACTGGAAGGGGTGTTGTCGGCAAGGACAAGGGTAGGGTTAGGACTGGTGACATCTGAAGGTGACGCAGCGGAAGTAGGAAGTAAAGTAGCGGCAGGGGATGGAGAGTCGAAGTTGTCTGTGTCAGAGGTAAGAGGTTGACTGGTGCTAGGGTTCGGAGAAGAGTTTGTTGGAGTGGGAGTGTCATACACAGTAGTGTTTTGTGACTAGGGGGATGAAGTATCACGGCTGGAAACGGACTCTAAAGATTTGTAGGGAAAGTGAGTTTCAAAGAAAATAATGTCCCTCGAAACATGAGTTTTCTTGCTCTTTAATTCATAAACCTTGTAACCTTTCTTGCCGTGAGGATAACCAAGAAAGATGCACTCGGTAGAGCGTGGATCGAACTTAGAAGGCTTGGATGGATGAGTGGAGATAAAACAACGACATCCAAAAACCCGCAAATGAGAATAATTAGGAGGTTTTCCATGAAGACGTTCAAAGGGTGTTTGTCCTTGAAGAAGTGGAGTAGGTGTGCGATTAATCAGATAAGAAGCTGTAAGAATCGCATCACCCCAAAACTTCTTTGGCAAATTCGCCTGGAAGAGAAGAGCTCGAGACATGTTTTAAAAGATGACGATGTTTTCGTTCAGCGACTCCATTTTGTTGAGGAGTGTTGACACAAGATGTTTGATGTTCAATGCCTTTAGAAGCATAAAAGGTAGGCATGATAAATTCAGGACCATTGTCACTACGAACGACTTTGACTCGTGTTTCAAATTGTGTTTCAACTAATTGAAGAAAATCAATGAGGAGGGTCCGTGCCTCGGATTTTTGTTTCATGAGAAAAACCCATGTACCCCTTGAATAATCATCAACAATGGTGAGAAAGTATTTGGCACCCGAAAGAGAGGGAACATGATAACCACCCCATATATCAATGTGAATTAAATCAAAACAGGCAGTACTTTTACTAATGCTCAAGGGAAAAACTTGACGAGTCTGTTTAGCTAAATGACAGATCAAACAATCATTGGGAACATGACTAGTGGTTGAAAGAAAAGAAAACTTAGACAAGACCTTCGAAGAAGGGTGACCGAGCCTGTTATGCCACAAGAGAGGGTCGGTTTCTAAGGTGATGGTGTTGGCCATGCTACACGTTCCTTTCCGATCCGGCTTGAGGCAGTAAAGTCCATTCTTCTCATGGCCCATCCCAATCGTCTTCCCCGATCGTAGGTCATGTATAACACAAACATGTCTCAGAAATATGGTGATGAAGAACGAATCATATGCCAATTTGCTCACAGAAACCAGATTCAGATAAAATGATGGAACACATAGGACATTATGGAGTGTGAAATCCGATGTAAGTTTAACTGTTCCAACATGTGTAACTAATGCTTTGTAACCAGACGGCAATCGAACGGTGTAGTTGACTGCCGGCTTAGAGTAAGTGAGCAGTTTTTCATGGCATACAATATGGTCAGTAGCTCCACTATCAACGATCCATGTATGTAAGTCAACTTGTGAAATAGTCTTACCTGAGAGCTCTTCATAATTCACTTTACCGACTTGATTAGCCGAGACAGTGGTGGCATCTTTCAGTAGGCTAAACAACCTACCACATTCCTCTTTCAAGAAGGTGAGGTTCAGGTTCTCTTCTTTGGCCGAGACAAGGTTGCTAGAGGCCTGACTGGAACCTTCTCCGGCTGCACGAAGAACGGCTTTTTTTTTCCTGCACTCATCTTGGGTGTGACCTTTGAAAGTACAAAAGGTGCATATAAGATGAGCTTTGCAGTTCTTGGTTGTGTGATTTGTTCTACCACACTTTGCACATCTCGAACCATCAATCTTGTTCGAGTTCTTCTTCCATGTTTCCCGGTCCTCTTTGCTTGAGTAGAAGACCGCTGCTTCAGTAGAGGATAATCCTCTATTTCCCGACACTGCTGCTTGCTTTTCTTGTCGCAACACCATAGCATATGCCTTATTAAGAGTAGGCAATCGATCAATTCCGATGATGGTGCTTCTCACTGCAGCATAATCATCATTAAGACCCATCAGGAATTTCATTGTTCTCTGCGTCTCAAGGGCAGTAGCGGCTTCGGTTGCAGCCGCACATGTACACGGCGTAGATGTGCACAAGGCATCCTTCTCGTCCCAAAGAGCCTTCAGGTTGGTGAAGAATGAAGTCACCGAGTTCCCTTCTTGAACACACTCATTAATGGCAGTCTCAATATTGAAAAGATTCACAGTATTGGTTTGTGAAAACCTTTCTTGCAACTCAAGCCATACACTTCTCGCATCCTTGCAGTGCACAACTGATTTCCGGATCTGTTTGCTCTTGGTTTCGTCTTCTCCTGCCATTGGGTTAGAGCTTTGTTTTGTGGTGGTGGTTGTTTAGGTCCTCAAGAACGTGGTTGCTCTGATACCATGAAAAAGCTGTGTGTAAAGCTGTTGTATTGCATAATCGAAAACGATACAAGGGATGCCTATATATATAGGCTGCTTAAGATACAAACCAGCAGGGTTTGTATGTATATAGTTACAGAACTAACCCCGTAGGAATAGGAAGCCTAGTTACAGTAGGTAACCTAATAATTAGAGATGATTCTTTCCTTCAATAGAGACCATTCAGATGGATGACCTTAACCGTAAAGCTAACCCTAACCCTAGGGCTGAGACTTTTGAATTTGGTAGCTCCTCCACTACTTCCATCCCTAATCCTTTTGCATCTCCTCCCAAGACTCTTCCTGAATCTTCCTAGCATAGTTTTCATGAATCTGGCATACCATTTTGAGAAGGTTCAAGGTATTACGACAGTGGGCATATAATGAGGAGGTTTCACCGGCTTTGAAAAATATTAGTGGAAAGAAGCGTGAAGGCCAACCAATGACATTGGTGTAGTATAACAAGAGAGCTAAAATGGTGGTGACGTCATTGATTGAGAATGAAGAGGTGCAGTTAGGTTTTAGCTGGACTTTGCAGTTAAAACTGTTAATAGGGTGATTCTGTTGTCACTGGCATATAAATCACAGGTGGGTAGGCCTCCTGGCCGCAAGAACGAGCCAAAGGCCCTTGATTTGCTGGGATTAATAGAGGTTGAGGTACGTGAGATCGTTCTTAGAGTAAGGGAGCTCTGAAGGCTCTTCTCCTTGAGGATGATTCTCGTTTTGGTGGTGGTGGCAGCACTGAAGTTGCGGTAGCTCCTCAGCCTGTGGAGGAGGCAGTGGCGGCTCCGTTTGAAGCTGTAATGGCTTAGGATGATTAATACTCTATTTAGTATGCTTTGTTTAGCGTTTTTGTTTTTGGCAAGCTGAATAATTCATTAAGGCAAAAGCCCAAATAACAAAGCACAACATTAAAAAAAACATATGTTCTCAGCACAAACCAAACGGTGGTAATGAGAGGAGATAACAGAGCTAAAAAAAAAACAGAAGGAAGCTCAATGCTTCCTCTAGTTTACATCAGCATGACGGCATGGAAGCCCGTCATGTCTTGTTTAGCGTTCATAGTGGCTTTAGACCAATATGACAGCCTAAGAATAGCTCAATCTTGTCATAGCCTTCTTGAGTGAGCTATAGCGTTGTTCCTTGTTAATGAACTAATATACCCAAATTCCCTTATAAGAAAAAATATAGGAGAGTGAAATTTGCATTGAGATCAACCCTATATATTATATCTTTATGTGTCGTATAAATATTTTTCGTGGTATACGTAGTTTGTTATATATAAAATATTTGATGTACACTAAGAGTTAAAAACACATCACGCAAAAATATTTATTCCTTGTATAGTATTAATATGATTGTTTACTTTGTTTTATGCAAAATTATATCATTTAATTAGTGACTAAAATCTTAATTACTCCGTTAGAAACAAACTTTCGTATTTTAACCAGTAGATAAACTCTGAAGAGTGAAGACGAAGCACATGGCGTAAAATACATATAAGGAAATCTTGTCCAGTACGTTTACTACGAAACATCTCCAAATTAGAATAGGATAACTCAGCAACCTAAAAAGAAACAAAAAACCCCAATTCGTTTTGGAAACCTAATCAGATAGGCTAAGAATTCGGCTTTTTCCAGTTCGATTTTGTTCTCCTTGTCCAACCCGGATTATGTTTCCAGCATAAACAATTATAAACAAGGTGGCAAGCCATATTCATTTGTTCATTTGCAGAAAAACAGCTACCGGTTCTAAAGAGTACACCTTGAAACTTTCAGCCACAAACATGAAGAAGTCAGCTCTTGTTATTGTCTTCTTCTTTTTCTTTTTGTCTAGTAACCAAGCCCATGCAGCATATTTTTCACTCCCAAACCTAAACCACCATGAAATACCCATCCATGTACCACAACCCGACCCGAAAGCATTGCTTTCGACTGCAATGGCGCACCTTACGTGGGTGTGACTGATGGCAGGATATTCAAGTGGCTGGGACGCCCGTTTGGGTGGACAGAATTCACAGTCATCGCACCCAATAGGCCGAGAGAAGTATATGTGATCTCTCAACCAGCAAAGGCAGCGAACAGATATGCGGGAGGCCTCTTGGTTTAAAATTTGACCTCAACACATGCGAACTGTATATTGCAGATGCCTATTTCGGGCTTCTAAAGACAGGTCCAAATGGTGGAGTAGCTCAAACACTTGCAACATCTGCTGAAGGATTCCCTTTCTGTTTCTTAAATGGGGTGGACATTGATCAAGAAACTGGAATGGTTTACTTTACAGACACCAGTGCTATTTATCAAAGAAGGAACTGGGAATTGTCAGTTAGCACAGGTGATAAAACTGGAAGGTTAATGCCATATGATCCATCGACAAAGAATGTGACGGTGTTGCT
The DNA here is from genome assembly GCA_034370585.1 of Fragaria x ananassa. Taxonomy (NCBI): domain Eukaryota; kingdom Viridiplantae; phylum Streptophyta; class Magnoliopsida; order Rosales; family Rosaceae; genus Fragaria; species Fragaria x ananassa. Next base: position 6,807,405 of record CP139750.1, on the reverse strand, counting down.
TCATGGTTTGGCTTTTGCAAACGGGGTGGCACTAAGTAAGGATGGTGATTTTGTTCTAGTGACCCAAACCACTGCAAAGAACATTTTGAGGTATTGGCTTCGAGGGCCTAGAGCCAACACTGTTGATACTTTTTTCAACCTCCAAGGAGCCCCAGACAACATCAACAGAAATCTAAATGGAGAATTGGGTTTCTGAAAACAGTGCTGGAAGAGCTAAAGCGGTGAAGCTTGATGCCCAAGGTAATTTTCTGGATGTGGTACGGTAGATGGACTCAACCCTGTGAGTCATGTTGAGCAGCGTCATCGAAACCTGTGGATAGGATCTGTTGTTAATAACTTTGTTGGGGTTATTCTTAATTTTGTTTGAAACTATGAATTATATAGGAAGCTGTAAGTTTCTTTTATCCAGTATTAATACTTTCTTTCTTTCTTTTGTATTGAACAGATATATATATATATATATACCAAAGTTACTTTTAAAGGGTTTTTGATCATCGATCTTTGCTTATTTTCATGCTTACATATGTCATAAGTCTCTTACATTCTTGTGTAAAAGCACTCTACTTGACTATTCATCAAAACTCATATTCATGATTCATGAATCTAAACTGCCTGGCCGGCTGTGATCAATATAACTTAGAACTTGATTTAACAGATTCATTGGTACCTGGTTGTACCAGTCTGGTAACTATGTGTCAATTAACATATTAGACATTCTGGACTATATGGAAGGATCCCAATAGGATTCATAAAAATACCAATTTTGAAGTTTTATGTGATGAATGAAATTCTTACAGTAAGTTGCTGTCAGCTTTTTATATAGGGGAAGATTGAAAAATGTACATGTTTTCTTCAGATTATCTACATGGTAAAACTGCTTTCTTCAGATTTTCAACAGAATAACTCTCAGAAAAGTTGATCTTTTTTGTTTAATAGAATGATCATCATCAGGTGGTACGTAGGTAATCATACCTGTATCACTAATCACATATTTGGTCATCTAGTGCTGAGAATATCCTCGTAAGGAGCATTTTACAACTTAAGTATCAAGAACTGTAGATGACAGAACATGCATGCATATCAGCATATGCATTCTATTAAAAGGGAGGAGAGATGTAGACATCACATCTGTACCACAAGTTCTTGGTGTTGCCAAGTTGGTATCAGCTCCTCTCGATCACGCCATTAAGAATGGCTCTCAGTTCCTTGACTTCCTTCATATAGGCCCCTTCCTCTGTGAACATTCTCTTGGACATCTTGCGTCACAACTTCATCAAACATTTTATCAGGCTGCTGCTGTCCTTCCTAACGCTGGTCTTGGCAAGGCATGAAATTAGCAAGGGACAGGGTTAACAAATTCTAATGAATTAGGCACATGGAAACACAAAAGCATGAACACTCTGTTTTGCTCAACCTTCAGCCATAACAACACACAGGTAGGGTGCATAAGGAGGCTTCACCGCCCTATCCGCCATTTCATGGACATACTTGGCAAACCCAACAAAATTGGAACCCAACTAGTCTTGTGCCATTGCGATGATGATTGTTGTGCAGGACACCTGAGGCAACCATCTGCCGGTAGACAGCATTCATAGTCTTGCGAGCACAGGCGTAGGCCACAATCACAATGGTGATGACGGCCACTTCCGGCTGTGTGACCCTTATTTTTCAGCTTGTAGATCAAGAGGTTCAAGATGATTGGGGAGTGGCCAAGCTTTGAGTTCGTTGAACAATCCCACGTAAGTCTATAGGCTCATGTTATTCATATTAAGTAAACATTGCCCAGTTGATCCATAACTAATGCTCTGTCATTATCTCACGCCGTTGCCACCAGCCGGACAACCCCGACCAGCACCTCAACCTTTTCCGGATTGAGCTGTGGTCAGTTGGAAGGAAAAAGGACCTGCCATTGGAATACGGGCGTGCAAAATGCTAGTATGCTGAAAAACTAACCAATATTCTATAGAACTTGGCTCATAGAGGATCAATGTGAACTGAACCCAATGGCTGCCTGGCTGGACCAATTTTGACTGAAAGTTGCGGGGGGAATTGGATGAAACTGAAAGACGGAATTGAGGAAAAGTCGAGACTACCGGGTACTAAACTGTACAGCACTTAGTAGAGTTCAGCCAGATTTCATGAGAAGATATTATTTACCCAAGAATGATGAATCAAAAGTGAGCCATTTGTTATTCCAATTATACAAGCATCATTTTTACATATATAATCAGAAAAACAACTGGCAAACTACAGAAAACAAAGGACCACGGAAGCCTCCCTATATAAGGTACAACCACTCCATCCCTCCGATCCTTCACTCATTCTATTAACTTTATTCCTTCTGAATTTTCCCCTTTCCTATTTAAAGTTATTTTTCCTTTTTACAGTATTGTGTATGCACGGATCACCTCAACTATAGGCGCTCGACAAAGTGGGCACTTGCCTCCACCACGAACCAATTCGTTTGCACATTTTGAACATGTACACATATGTCCGCATCTGCAACAAAGAACAAAATTCAAAAAGAAAGAAAACCAGATCTTGGACACAAGAAGAACGACATGTATATCATGCAAAACATATAATAAATGTCACACTCATAATTAGGTATACTTAATTGATAAGTAGGTATACCTATACAAGAGAGAATCGATGTGACTATCACAACAAACACAACAAGTTCCTTTTCTTACATGACCCCATTTAGAACCATCCTCTGATGTCTCAGCACTTGACCCTGCAATATACATTTCTCATAAATTACCAGTAGCAACAGAGCTATAATGTCTAAGAAAACCACATCCACCTACCGTTCCATTATACACACACACATTTCTAAACAAAAAGTATGCATGTTCACTGGTACCAAGTAAACTAAAACAAACCTTTTTCACCAGATGACCGATTGAGAGCCGCCGACACTTCCTGTCTGACAGAACGTTGTAACTCCAATTGCATATCCATGCAGGCCTCCAACATCCTTTGCATGTGGCTCATGCCTTGCTGGAGTCTTGCCATATCTGACCTGAGATCATTAAACATCTCCCATTCCTGCTCCATATCAGAATCCACATTCAGGGAAACCAACAGAGAAAAATGAAAATACTAGCACAGAAAAACCAGTCCAATGCCCATGTGATATAATCCTTAACCAAACAGTTCTTTGGACTTTGTACAATATTCTAAAATCTATCAAGTATAAACTGTAAGATATCTCAGCTGAAAACAGCGTAAGAAGTCTGAATGCAAGCATAAGAAAAGAGAGCCCCGAGTAGATACCTATTCCACAAACGTTTCTTTAACAAATTTTTAGATACTTAGACGTCATTGCACTGACCAAAGGAAAAAATATTGAGCCCATTCTAAAGATGGCAGTCATCAAAACACATGATAGTAGCTTCTTTTGCTATGAAAAAGCGCGTGCACATATATAGCTAGAAATCCCACACTGGACCAAAATATACTGGAAAAATGGTGAAGGGAGTTTCATTAAATCCTGGTGATACGACCTCAATATCTAAAATGTAGAAAGAAATTTTTTAGGAAGCTACATGTGAAATTTTTCAAAGACCTGCAGTACAAGTGGAATTTTTATGTTTTTTTTTCAAGTGATACCATATCTAAAAAAAATAGGGAAGAAAGTAAGCTCACAATTTCTGAACGATGCATGCTATGGCGAGACCAGCCAGTGTTATGTAAGTCCTGATGCCATATTGGTTGTGGTGGGGGAACCGGTGGAGGTGGTAGAACACGTGAAGGTCTGTTGATGGCATCTTGCTGATCTCCATTCAGCTCATCCCTCTGTTGGTCCTGGTCCTGCACTGGTGAAGCCGGAGTTGGTGTTGGCAAGGTCCTATGCAAATCCCAATCAATGGGAGCACGACTTTGCCTTTCAACATATGACTGTATCAGCTGGTCCAGACTTTCACGGAATCCACTACGAAGAAGATTTGAAACACTCCTTCTAGAAAGTGAAAATCATAACCATATGAGATACAAATCAGGAACTCCATGTTTCGTTCAACCCACTCGTTCTACAATTAATCAAATACCTGCTAAGAAGTTCCCTAAGTTCCATACTGTACACAGTATCATCATCTGGTGGATTAAATCTGTTGAATCTTCTAATTGAGGCAGAACGACGATTTCTCACAGGGCCTGAAGGCCCTTCGGACCAATTCTCAACAGCTCCCCGAGAACTGTTCGTACGCCAAGTACCCTGAGCTTCTTGTTGATGGCCTGTTTCTTCATCAGCATTTCGGGGAGTTCCCTGAGGCCAATTAATCACAGACGTTTCTTGCCAATTTTCAACCATATCTTCAGCATTACCTTCCCTCCAATCGTTAAACTGATTAAAAGTTGTCTGCTCCCAGTTACGTCCCTCATCTTCAGCAATTGGTTCCTGCCAATTTCCCCCTTGATTAGCAGTATCTTGCCAATCAAGTCGCTCAACGGCTGTGTCATTTTCCAAGTTCCCCAATTGATTAGGAAACTGACTGTCACCTCCCTCGCTCCCAAGCTGGGATTGCTCATGACTTTCCTGTTGAATACCTTGAGAAGCATTTGATTGGGGATGATCGCTTATAGAATCATTGACATTACTGTTAGTCGGAGAATCAATCTGGCCGTCAACTTGACCACGAACTATATTTTCTAATCTGGACCGGAATCCTTCCCTAATAAGGAGGCAGGCAATCATTATTCTAGCAAACTCAATTTTGACACTTCAATGGAATTAAGCAACGTATATACATACAATCTCACATGAAGCATCAAAATCAACAAAAGAAAATGAAATCAAGAAAATGAAAACAAAATTGAATCGAGTGTCTTCTATTTAAGGTGGTCATTTATTAGTATCCCTGAAAACATAAATTGCCATGCATTCCGTAACTACCGATAATAAAGTAGTACTGACGGATACTGGTACATCTACTCTAACTCTATTTATAGCCTAAAGAGATGCCTGAAACAATGATTGCTTTGACCCATGTCAAAAAGAAATTTCCTATATGCCCAGCTCAAACTCACAAATTTAAATCTCACACACAAATAAAATTGGAGACTCAGAGCTCAAAATATGTTCAATATTTAAAATTTCAAAAATTCAGAACTTCCAGTACAGTTTTGGCATACCAACATATTTCAATGGCATAAATACATTCACTAATAGAGGCAACCAAGATGGGAAGAAGATGAGAGCTTTTTCAAACAACTCATAATCAAGAAAAGATACCTTAAACCAGAAACAGTGTGTCGCTGTCTCAATTGAACTAATTCACCTGCAGCCACAGAAGTTGGTCTTTCTTCTTCAATAGGCCTTTCATTTCGCAAGAATCTACCTCTGAGTAAGGACTGTAAAAGTTCAATTACATTAGTAGCCAAATTATGGTCAAACCTAAATATGAGGATACTTTCAGAGCATGACAGGGGTAAGAATAGTATCAGCCAATCTAAAGTCTAAAACACACATGTAACCGCATACTAGCCATTATAACTATACTGATATTCACAGGCAAAACCTGACAAGATACATAGACACAAAAATGAGGGAAGGGATTAAATACCAAAAATAGAATATTAAGATATATTGGTCTGCGAATAACTTTGCATCCTTAACATACCAAAAACTGAGTTTAAAATGTCCACCTTATATTCATCTTTGCAAGGAGGCACTGAAGAGAAAAAACTGAGTAACTCATCAAAGTGGTGAATATAATGATATGATTGATATCCATGCAACACAACCAAAAAGGATACACTTCTGAATTCGACCGCAGCCTACTAATGATCAATGTAAATCAGAAAGAGAGGAATAACTACAAAAATTACTAAAAACAGGTCTCAAAAGTTCATTCAACAAAGATAATGTGATTATACAGCCTATTTTTAATAACTTCCGTATGATATTATAGAAACATCAGACCCATTACAGTTCCAATTACAGATTTACGAATTTTGTAAGATACATGGTAGATTTCACATTGATGTTTATAGACCTATGAAACATACCAATCTGTAAGTAAATTGATTTAGTTTAAATTAGAAATAATCTTCACAACTGACCTGAATGCGATTGCGATGAGCAAAATCAGAGACAGCTCGATGCTCCACCAAAGATTGGAGCTCCCTTTGTCTTTCCCTCTCAATTCTCACCAGCAAATCAATTATAGCCTGTCTTCCACGCAACCTCAACAGATCCCGGTGAATGTGCTCTGGTTGGCTCTCCTCTTGGTCAGCTGCTGAACCATCATGTTCTCCGCCAACTTGAGCACTATCACTGGTGACCTGATCTTCCCGTCGGGCTCCACAACCTCCTCTCTGCTGACTAGCCATTTGCACCCACTCCCGGACAATTCTCACCCTTTCCCGCTCTGTCTCACCAAGCCACTCTGCCCTAGGACTACTACTTCTCTGAGCAACATTGGATGCATGATCACTAATGTCAGTTTCCATCCATCCCCGTACAATCTGCCTCACTCTCTCCCTCTCAACTTCACCAAGATCAGGAGATTGCTCCCTGCTAGATGCATTATTATCACCTCGTTCATTTTGTGAACCCATCTGATGAGGGGACCATGCCCCATACTCATTCTCGCTCTCACTCACATCCACCAAACTCCCACGGTTCTCACTCCCCTGACTATCAGACCTATTCGTCCTTGACTCATTAGTATTAGCCTCCACACTCCTCTGCTGCCTCAACCTCTCCCTCACCCTCCCACGTGCTCTATTTAACAAATGCTCATCCTCCAGCTCCCGCCACATTTGCAAAATTGTAGACGCCTGAGTGCTCGGCCTCTCCACAGTCCCCTGTCTCCTCGACGTTGGGGACTGTGACTCCCTCAAGAAGGAGGAATCGAGCATCGAAACCGTATGCAACCCCGCAAGTGCCATCAACTCCGACTCCCGGTTCCTCCTCTCAATTGTAGTTATCATCTCCTGCGCCTGCCGCGCCGCCCAGCGGGTCAAAATCCTTGAGTGGTGGCGCCGAGCAGCAGACGATTCCGCCAAATCATTACCTTCCAAATCCAACCTCCTTCTCCTCCGAACAAGCTGCTCATCGTCGTCGTCCTCATCATCAGGATTCCGAGGAGAGCTACATGAAGCAAATGACATACATTCATCCAAGTGCCCACGCATGAATTCCTCATATCCACTCTCGAAATCACCGCACGCATCAGCCGATTCCGGCTTCTGTTGCCGCGGCTCAAAATCCGTCATTTCCAACCCACCAAACCTTCACCCCTCTCTACCCCCACAGCTCCTCCAAACCACAATCCCCCATCTCCAAATCCGCCAAATCCAATCCCACAGCTAAACCGACATTCACAATCTACAACAATTCCCAAACCCACAAAAATATACAAAATTGAAGAAACAGTGACCCCTGACCTAATCCGAATTGAAATATATTCACAGGTCGTAAACGCACCGCCGTATACAAAAATCACAACCACAATTGGGAATCAGATGATTCTGCAAACACCGAGGAGAATGATTCAGAGGCGAAATCGATCAGCGTAAGAGCATTGCCGGAATTTCGAAAACACGTACCTTTGAAGCTTCCTCGATAATCTCCTAATGTCACCGTGTTCTCAAGTCTGAGAGAGAGAAAGAGTTGGTCTGTAACGAAACCCTAAGCTTCAGGGAAATGTGAGAGAAAGAGAGGAATTGTTGAAGACGCAGAGAAAAGAGGGAGAGAGAGAAGAGAATGATTTTTCAGTATTTATAAATTTTTAACATTCAGACATTAAGAATAAAATTAAAATAAAAAAGAGGGAGAGAGAAGAGCGGCGGTCTATGTAGCCGGGTCAGTGGCATTTTCAATGTCACTTCAGAAATTAGGTATTTATTAATTGGGGTTTCCAATTTTTATTTTTTTATTTTTTATCAAAAATTAGAAAATAATCTGTTTTCAATTGCTGTGATGAAATAATCCAAACAGAACATGAATAAGGAAGAAAATCCATCCTTTACCCAAAATTCCAAATAAGAAAAATTTCTGAAAATTAAACGGCATTCTAATGTTTTATTTTCTTTATTTTTATAAAGAAGCAGCATTTTTATGGAAAAGTGTTTCTGCACAATCCTGGATGGGGTTTGCAGAAGCTAATGGTGGGTTATCCTCTTCTCGGCCTGCAATAACAAAGGTGACCGGGATGTTCCGGTTTTTCCTCCCCCGAAGCTTAAGTCAGTATCTTGATGAATATATTTGGTGAGGGTAGTTAATGATCATACCTGACAAGCTAGTGGCTGGGTCATATTTATAGCCCAAAGTGGGTTCTTTTTACTTGAAAACCGATGTGGGACAATTGTCTTTACTGCTACTTTAAATACCCAGCTCCCTTGTGCCTTCTGAAACCGCTCCTAGCCCAATGCTGCTACCGAGGTCGGGTCTGGCCCATCCTACACATGGTCGGGAACCCAGGGTGGCCTTGGCTGTCTTGGCCGTGGTGGGATGTTTGCTGGTTTACAGGCTTGGGAGGTTGTTTTATACACAACCGACTACAAGTCCCCCTAAGTTCTCGTTCAAGACACATCTTGAGTGAGGACTTGTTAAAATAAGCTCGTAGACCAGTATATTATTTCGGATGGGTCCCGCCCATAGTCCCCCTAAGTCCGGACTCATGATGTGGGTTGAACGGGTGTTGCTTACTCCGGGTCTTCGTTTCTGGATATCTTCGCACAGGACTAACATTACCGGGCGAGCTATGGAGTCCACCTCGCACAAAAGGGCTAACACTATCGGGATTGTCACGCGAGTTGAGATCGCTCCGCGCACATGGACTATAACGCGAGCTGGTGGAGTTCGCTCCGCGCAAGGACCGAAATTGTCACACGAGCTGAGGAGTTTGCTCCGCGCAAAATGAATATAACGCGAACTGAGGAGTTCGCTCCGCGCATAAGGACTATAACACGAGCTGGTGGAGTTCACTCCGCGCAATGACGATCTCGGTGACTCACCCGAGAGGTCTTGTTCTACGCGAGATGGGTCTTGTACATGGGTGTTACATCATGTGTTACGACTCGAGTGACCGGGTGTTAACGCCGTCTGTGGTTTATCAAGCCACTTGCTCCGTTTTTAAAGGGATGATATAGGGTTTGTCTTTCGGTTGATTACTTATGCCTCTTGGTCAAGTGCCAATGTGTGTGGTATGAATATATTGGTGGAACTCAGCCAAGGTGGGTTTTGCTTCGTACGATCTCGGTGACTCTCACTCGAGATGGATCTTACAATGGTCTTATGATCTCGGTGACTTTCACCTGAGATGGGTCTTGCACATGTGATCTCGGTGACTCACATCTGAGATGGGTTGGGTACTTGGGATCTTGGTGACTCACCGGAGATGGGTGTTGTTTCGAAGTTTGCGCAGTAGTGGTAGGTGCATTAAATGCATGTTCGCCGGGTGTAGCAATATTCCTGCTGATGTGTGAGTATGATTAATTTAGCGAATTAGAGACGAATTTTCTTGCGGACGCTCTTGTTTTGGTTGGTCATTCTCTTTCCTTGCTGATGTGTTGGTTTGATGGGATCCCTCCCCAAGATCAGATGACTTTTTTTATGGATACCTCTTGTATTGGTCGCCTAAGAGGCTCTTCGTTGTAATTTCATTTTCTTCTAAAAAAAATTTAAGCAGGTTGATTTAATTGTAATTAGGTGTAGATTTTAAATTGAAGAACACCATGTTCTTTTGGAGTTGTACTCGATCTTGTAAAAAAAATCTTTAATGTTTTTTGTGAAGTAAATAAAAAGTTTTAACTAAATTTTATTTAAATATTTTGGTTAGAAAATAATAATATGATTATCATGTTATTCGCTAAATTAATCATACTCACAAAAGATGCTAGTATCTAATTAAAGTTGTACATGCGTGGGATGAGAAGCTCCGATCCCTATTTGGCTTCTTGTATTTTTTATAGAACTAGTTGGCTCCTTGTAGAGGAGAGGAGCCTACAGAGTTACAGTTACCAATCCAACTCATTGCTTTTGATAATGAATGAATAATCTTCAAAAGAAGAAGAAAAAATATATACATGCAGTATGCTCTCTATTATTTTGGATTTTCAAGCTACTTCGGTAAATGGAAGCTAGAGGGATAGAGCATATATATGAATACACTTTTGCATGCATGCGTTCAAATGTTCTTATTGACAAAGATAGAATGCTTGCCGTGGAGCCCCCGCGTGCGCATCTGCTCTCTTCTCAGACTGCTTGCTCGATCTGCTGCTCTAGCTGCGACACACTACTCAATTACGTACTCATCCATATTGATTTGACCAAAAGAAGAAATGGAAGCTGCTCTATGATGAGACCCAAATAAGATCGAGGAGGTGGACATATTTACATAAATTTTAATCACACGTACTCGATCTTCCACTTTTGCTCATACAACTACAAGCCTTCAATTTATTTTGGGGTTCTAGCTTACTCACTGACTCGATCATTAAACTCAGCTCTGCATACATGCCAGAATAATAGTATGCTCGATCGAGGTTCGCTGAAATTTACCTATATACTAAAGGATAGTCTATTGTTCATAAGCTTATGAATAATGATTATTATTATTATTTTCTTTTATGAAACATGTAATTTAGATTTTTCTAGATAAGCTCTCTCTCGACAAGATAAGCTCTCTCTCGGCAAAGATTTTTTTGCCCTCTATTTCTGACTTTTCTTCTGCCTCTTAAATCTTCCGGATAGATCTTCCCTCTTCAGACCTCCTTTATTTTTATTTCGCATGTCTCTGTGTCTTTGCATCTCAGAGAATATCGCCGCTTTGTTTCAATTTTTTTCCACTATTGTTCAGTTTTGTGCCTATATACTATTGTTTGGTTAGTTGTTCATAAACACCGTGAACAGTGTGCGGTCTTACTCTTCTGTTGATGGGTTATGTAATTCCGTATTTACCCTTCGTTTCAACTCTATGTATAATTTTTTTTTTCACCTCTTCTCGCTCTCTCTCTCTCTCTCGCCCAATATTACTCTATATTTCTCACACTCTCTAGACTTTCTCGAAATAGCTCCAACATTTCTCACAAAGAAGAAGAGTCTAGAGATATTAATATACACTACCAGGACAAGTACTTTAGCCGACGAAAAATTTTCGTCGGCCTGTTAAAAAAATTCGTTCGTCGGCTATAGTGTCGTCGGCAAAGGGTCGTCTGTAATGACTTTAGCCGACGAGACAAAGAATTTCGTCGGCTATAGTATGACTATAGCCGACGAAATAATATCGTCTGCTATAGTCCAACCTTTAGCCGACGACATTATTTCGTCTGCTAAAGTATGCACTATAGCCGACGACATTATTCGTCGGCTATAGTCCATACCTTAGCCGACGACATTTTGTGTCGTCGGTTATCTTCCAAACTTTAGCCGACGAATAATTTAAAATATTCGTCGGCTAAAGTTTGTAATAAAAAAATATAAAACATCTATGGCCGACGAAATATAGTATTTTTCGTCGGCTTTATAGGCATTTAGCCGACGAATTAAAGCATATTTCGTCGGCTAAACTTTTTTTTTTTTTTTTTTTTTTAACTTTAGCCGACGAATTAAGGTTTTTTTCGTCGGCTATAAGTGCATTCCAGTAAAAAAAAAACCCCCGAAATTTCTGAATTACCATTCCATGCAAGCTGCAAAAGACATATTTAACAATTTCATATAACCAACAACAAACACATAAAAGAATATATGAACTACATAAAAGTATCAATTACATAAAAGTATATATCAACTACGTAAAGTCTATATCGTCTAAATTAAAGTCATCTTCTGGGGGCTGCTGCGGAGGTTGCGGCGGCTGGGGTAGCGTCATGGGCGGAGGCATGGGCGGAGGCGGAAGTCCCTGAATCTGGGCAGCTGCAAAGTCCTGCATGTACTGGATCATCTGCTGCTGCTGGGCCTGCTGGATGGCATGTAACTCGGCAACATAGGCTGCCTGCGCGGCATTAAAGGCTGCTTGCGAGGCAATATAGGTTGCCTGCGAGGCAGCCTGAGCAGCTTGAGCAGCTTGCTGTTCTCGTAGTCTCTGAACTTCCGACTCTAGCTGAGTCGTCCTGTTGATCGTGGACGTGGTGCTGCTACTGGTCGAGGTTGCCTTTCGTTGAAATCCTGGAGTGGTCTTCAGGACCTCCTCGCCTCTCTTTCCTAGACCTCGGCAGTAGAAGTTGTTTCCTCTCGGTGGGAAGGCTGTGCCCATGATCCTCGCCCCAATCGTCGGATCCGAATTGTCGATCCGGGACATGGCTTCGGACATCTCTTCCTCCTGCGTGTCCGGCCATGCCTCCCTCACTAAGGTACTCATGACCTCGTCACTAGCCTCCCTCACCCTCGCCTATATGGATAGGAAAAAAATTATTAATTAAAATTTTTACATAAATTTAAAAATTTAAAAACGTAAAGTGACTTACAATATCCTCCTGGGAGTCAGGATATGCCTTCTCGTACGTATAGACGTATGGGTTGACTTCTGGATGTTCCTTGGCCGCCTCGTCCATGAAGACACCGAACAGTCTAGAACCGGCATGATGGTTCCTTGTGTTGCGTTGCCGGTTCTGAGCGTTCACCCGGGAAACCGCCTTCAAAGAAAAAAGTAAACTATTAGTAGAATATTTTAAAACACACGTATTTATTTTTAAATTAACTAACTAATTTATTTAAATACCTGTTTACGAGGGTTGTTGAATTCTGATGTCAGAAGCCAACGCCACTCGTACTCCCTGTACTAGAACTCAGTAGGGGTACTAGAACGTGCGTTCCCGTGCTTAGTCCAATGGGTCCGCAGCTCGTTCTTCCACTCCTTGTACCTACAGATACAACAAAAATATTAGAAATATTATTAATATCACATACAATTTTGTTTTTCATTAACTTCCCAACGTACCTTCCCCCATGCACAACGTCGGCCCAGCTGTCCCTCAGGTGCTCGGGAACCTCAAACCACACCTGCATTTAACCGTTTATTATTAGTTTAGCTTTTCGAGAAATCAACAATTTAATACATAATATTATTTTGTAAACTCACCGACATCGCGTTGTGGACCATGTCCTTAACCTCCTGCGGGACCTCGCCCCAGTCGGACCACAACATAGGGACTCTATCCCTAATGAGAGCACCCACGCGGCCGGAGTACGTCCTCGACTTCCCGCCCGATACTGCGTGGCCATCCCCGTCAGTATCGATGGGGATCCTCCCCATGGTACTCACCATCTTCTCGAGAGCTTTTCCTGTGACGGGGCCTCTCTTCTTCTTTGTGCCTATGACATGATTCGGCCAAATTGATTATTAAAATATATATGACCCTTTAAAAGTAATCATGCATCACTGATTACCTGAGGAGCTCGCGACGGATTCCGGCTCTGTCGCCGATGATGATACCCTCGCAGAAATAAGAGGTGTATCAAAAAGCAGGAACCGGTACGCCGCTGATGGAGCCACTGGCGGGGGCAGTGGATAAATCGGCGTCCCTAAGCCATCGACTACAGGTATCGCCGGTATCATCCGCGGAAGGAACAGATGAGGCGGCGGCATCTATACCCCAGATGACCCACTATCCGAAGAAGTAGGACCCGGAGTGGGCGCCCGGTGTATCTCGGGCATACGAGGTGCAGACACCTCCGTCTGAGGCCACAAGGGCCTCGGGGAACGAGGGACGACCGCCTGCCTCGATGAAAGGGGCACCTCCGGCGCCGTCTCCAGAAGGCTCGCACGTCTGGCTGTCATGTGGCCCTGAAACGTCGTTTGAGGGTTGCTAGAGGTTCCCTCAGACGATTCGGACCGTTGGCCCTTCGAACTCTTCTTCGATCGAAAAAAGCCGCTCATCCTATTTAAAATATTAATCTAAGGCTTTAGATTATTTTGTCTTTGTTTTATAAAAAATTATACATATTTAAAATTATACTTATTCAATAAATAGATACACATACCAATATATATATATATAGATATATATATATATATTTTACTTACATAACAATATTATATATATCAACATCATCATAAATTATTAAGGCGTCATAAAACTAAATTCGAAATCAAAAATAAATTAACACATATATTCAAAAATAAACACATAAACTAACATAATTAAATTAACATAAATTAAATTAACACAAATTAAATTAACAAAAATTAAATTAACATAAATTTAATTAAGACAAATTAAACCAAACGATAACAATGAGCATCAATTTATCAACAACAACAAAATTATTGTGTTTATAATACAAATCAACAATAAGTTGCAATAATACAAATCAACTTATTGACGGTAAGATATGCATAATACAAATCAACAATAAGTTGCAATGACTGAAAACAATAATACAAATCAACTTATTGACGCAAGAATCAGAAACTACGACTATCCAAAAAACCAGAATGCAAAAGATCGGTTGCATACCTCAATACTTCCACGAGATCTTCTTTTTGGCAGCTTCTTCTTCTATTTCTGGCGGAGGGCGGAGGGCGGAGGGCAGGGAGGAGGGAGGGAGGAGACCGGGAGGCAGGGAGGAGGGAGGAGGCGGCGACGAGAGAGGGAGGGAGGAGGGAGGAGACCGGGAGGGAGGAGGGAGGAGACCGGGAGGGAGGAGGGAGGAGGGAAAAACTGCGGAAATGAGGGAGGAGGCTAGGGTTCGCAATTAAAACCCGAAGACTTTAGCCGACGAAATAATTTGTTCGTCGGCTAAAGATTAAAATTTCGTCGGCTATACATAAATTCGTCGGCTAAACCTTTGACATTCGTCGGCTAAACATATGAAATTCGTCGGCTAAACATTTGAAATTCGTCGGCTAAACCTTTGAAATTCGTCGGCTTAACCTTTGAAATTCGTCGGCTAAACCTTTATACATTTGGCATGTTGTGATCGTGATGATCAAACTTGAGAAACACAAATTCAGCCGTCAGATCTGACCATCATGATAAAATACATGTTTGGGAAAAAATTCAACTTGATCCGAAAAGAATAAGGGCTCGATCCGGACGGTCAATCTCGTAAGTCAAACCCCTAAACGCACGGAAAAGGTCGTTCGACCGTCTAAATTACGTATTTTGGCCGGACCTCCAACTGAAAATAGTTTTAAACCGATGACACGCAACAAGTCGTATAAAAATTTTACGCAAAATAACCACCGAACCCGGGGCTACCCATAGGGAGAAAGAATGGAAAATTGCATTGACCGCAACTATCGGCACCGAGACATGACCGGAATACCGTGATTTTTCAACCGTAGACGTATTTCACCATTCTAGTCATGTCTTATTTCACGACTTTTTAACGTTTGAAGGATCTACGTATAGTTTGTTTTTGAAACAGAACATTTACATAACACTTGGTAAACAAGTTATACAACATTAGTACACATGTTGCGATCGTGATGATCAAACTTGAGAAACACAAATCCAGCCGTCAGATCTGACCATCATGATAAAATACATATATGAGAAAAAAATCAACTTGATCCGAAAAGAATAAGGGCTCCATCCGGACGGTCAATCTCGTAAGTCAAACCCCTAAACGCACGGAAAAGGTCGTTCGACCGTCTAAATTACTAATTTTGGCCGGACCTCCAACTGAAAATAGTTTTAAACCGATGACACGCAACAAGTCATATAAAAATTTTACTCAAAATAACAACCGAACATAGGGCTATAGTAGGTAATAGAAATATTTTAGGGTTTAGCCGACGAATACCCTAACATATTCGTCGGCTATAGTATGTAATTAAAAAATTAAAAAAATAACTATAGCCGACGAATTATTAGGTTATTCGTCGGCAAAAACCATATTAGCCGACGAATTACAGTGTATTTCGTCGGCTAAAGTGAGTAATTTAAAAAAATAAAAAACATCTATGGCCGACGAAATTAAGGCTTTTTTCTTCGGCTAAACTATCTTAGCCGACGAATCACAGTGTATTTCGTCGGCTAAAGTGTGTAATAAAAATAAATAAAAAAACATCTATGGCCGACGAAATTAAGTCTTTTTTCGTCGGCTAAACTATCTTAGCCGACGAATAACAGTGTATTTCGTCGGCTAAAGTGTGTGAAGGCAAAAAATAAAAAACATCTATGGCCGACGAATTAAGGCTTTTTTCGTCGGCAAAAAACATCTTAGCCGACGAATTATAGTATATTTCGTCGGCTAAAGTAAAAAAACAGGGAAAAAAAAACAGACGATATTCATAAACCATACATTAAAAAACCCTGTTCATCATGTATCACCAAAATTCATATAAAATAACTGAAATATGAATTCAACATGTGTAAACTATAAAAGAAAAAGTCTTTGAAAAATTATACAAATTAATCGGAATCATACATTAAAACTAAAGCTCGTAATCGGAATCATCCGATGAGTCTTCTTCGGTGTCAGAATTAATTTCTGGTAATATATGTATTTCCTCATCGCCAGAGTCTTCGTCTGACTCTTGATTTGGATCAACATCAACAAGCCTTGGCTCTTCATCACGAATTTGCACCGAACGATCCGCTTTAAAATTATTAAGGCGAATGGTAGAGGAGTTAGGAATACCTATTGCGTTGGGCTCTTGATACGCAACATCCTCTTCCTCGTCTTCGGCCTCTCCAAGTGTAGCCGCCCGATACATGTTTCGAGGGTGCACAAGGTTGACTACTTTCCACGCGTCACCCTTAGCAAGGTCATCAAGATAAAACACTTGTTTTACCGATGTGGCAAAAACGAAGGGGTCATCCTCGTAAGAACTTGTAGCAGTGTTCACCGATAATATTCCGTACTGATCGGTCTTCATGCTCTGCGGCCTAGTATCAAACCATCTACACTTGAAGAGGTGCACTGTCATGCCTTCACTGTAAACGAGTTCCACCACTGAATCAAGAACACCGTAATAGTTAACTCCATTCCGCCCACCATGTGCCATGACCCCAGAATTCTGTGTTCTCTTTCTGCTGTCTCTTTGTTCGCATATAAATTGCACGCCATTCACCTTGCACATCGGATAAACTCTTGAGACTATCGGCTTCATGGCTAGAAGTCTTAGTTCGTGCGACCAATTTGGGTGACCATCAGATTGAATATGGTTCATCTGCAACCAACCATCTCAACTGTCAATATGGATAATTATGCAATAAACATAAACCCGTAGAGAAAAATTAAATTACGTACCCAACCGCCAAAATAATCTGCGAACTCCCCGTTGTGGTACTCGAGATCACCTTGAATGTTGGGATGATTGAGATGGATGTCTTTCCAGTATTCAACTTCTGGACAGTTAATCAATACCCACCAGTGGGCAATGACTAGCTCATGTGGTTGCAACTTGTAGGAGTTTGGCAAAATTCCATACACTTCAACATCACTAGAGACTATGGAAAGATTGAACTTCGGTACATCTACCGGCATGGTTTGCGGAGTTTCCTTCAACGCTCCTAAATACAACTTCATGTAGGTGACGCACTCGTGCGCAATATATGCTTCAGCTATACATCATTCAGGAGCGGATTTATTAGCCACATAATCTTTGTAGTCTCCAAGTTGCCTGTAAATCAAGTTGCAAAATGTTATGATTATTGAACATGTATATATATTGAGGAATTCATGAAAGTAAAAAACGTATCTTTCCATGGGATACATCCAAGTGTAGTGTACTGGACCGGTAAGCAACAATTGCTCGGGAAGATGGATCATCAGGTGAGGCATGATGTCAAAAAAATTTGGAGGAAATATCCTCTCAAATTTACACATGATATAAATGATGTCCATTTGCATTTCCCGGAGGTCACATCGAGACACTTCCCGTGTGCATAACTTCTGAAAAAATCTTCCCAACGCTACTAACGGCTCCACCACCTGACGGGGAAGGAACGGTCGAATGAAAACAGGGAAGAGACGTTGTAGCAGGATATGACAGTCATGGCTCTTCAACCCGTACATCTTATTGTCCCGGAAGTTCACACACCGGGCAATATTTCCTGCATAGCCTGAAGGATACTTCACACAACTCATCCACCTGAAAATTAGGTTCTTCTGGTCAGGCTTCACGGTGTAAGGAGCTTGAGGCATTTTTTTCTTCCCTTCTTTCAACCACAAATGTCTTCTTATTCCGCATTTTTTTAGATCAATGCGTGCCTTAGGACCGTCTTTCGTCTTCCCCTCCAAGTTTAGCACTGTGCCCACCACACTGTCGCACACATTCTTTTCTATGTGCATCACATCCAGGTAGTGCCTGATCAACAACTTACTCCAGTATGGGAGTTCCCAGAATATGCTCTTATGTGTCCAGAATTTGTACCTGTCGGGTCTTTCAGGTATTGCCGCCACAATGTTGGGATGATTGCTGAGCTGCCCAAAATCGTACTCATTAAGCACCGCTAAAATTTCTTCCCCCGTCCATCTTCTGGGAGGCACGCCGTGTTCTACGGTTCCATCAAATGCCTTGTCATCGAACCGCCATTCGTGATCATATGGAAGGAAAGCACAGTGACCCAATCTGCATATCTTGTTGCAATGACTGCTGCTCCCCTCATCGCTAAGGCACTCTGGACAAGCCTTGTATCCCCTAACAACGTTGCCCGACAACATCCCACGGGCAGGAAAATCACTGATGGTGCCAACAACCATGACATGCATCTGGAACATCTCGTGCGTGTACTTGTCATAAGTGGGATGACCAACGTCCCACAAAAATTTAAGATTTTCAATCAAAGGCCTCAAGTACACATCGAGACACTTCCCCGGATAACCGGGCCCCGGAATCAACAAACTCAACATATTGTATTCCTTCTTCATGCATATCCATGGGGGAAGGTTGTACGGTACCAAAATCACCGGCCATATACTGTATTGCAGACTCATGTTCCCAAAAGGGTTGAACCCGTCGGATGAGAGCCCGAGCCTCACATTTCGGACCTCTGACGCAAATTGAGGAAACTCTCTGTCTATATGCTTCCAAGCCTCCCCGTCAGCAGGGTGTATAAGGGTATCTTCGTCATGCAATTCCCTATCAGCGTGTCATCTCATCGCTTCGGCCGTGTGTGAAGACATGTACAACCGCTCCAACCTATCCGTCAAAGGGAAATACCGAAGTACCTTTACAGGTTTCCTGTTGCCTGCAGGAGTCAGCTTATATCTGTCAGTGTGACATACCGGACATGCGTCAAGGCCACCAAGGTCATTCCCTTCTGGATCTTTACCCCAAAAGAGAACGCAGTCATATCTGCATGCATGGATCTTGATGTAGGAAAGCCCAAGATCTTTCAGGATACATCGGACCTTCCGATGAGTGGTAGGAAAACGATGACCGTTGGGCAGCATCGAAGCAGTGTACTGTAGATACTCATCAACAGCCTTCACGGTCGATTTTGTCTCAACTTTAATCCTCATTACGTCCATCACACTTTCAAGAACGGTCTTCTCACAACCGGGGTACACAGGAGTCTGTTGGAAAGCAAGCAGTTTGTTGTACTTTTCAATACCAGCAGTGTTCACAGCTCTAGGGAAGGGCTGCACCGGGTCAGGCATATACTGTCCTTGAGCGCATACACCACTCTCATAAGGAAACATGTCGTTAATGAATGTCGTTGTTGGATCGTTGGATGTACTAGCACTGCCCGTCTCGGAAAATTGGCCATGATCATGCGGACCCCCTGATGATGTTTCACCGTGATATAACCAACATGTGTACTTCTCCCAAAACCCGTTACTCCTCAGGTGCTGCCATACTTTGTCAATGGGAAATCGATACATATCGCTGCGACACTGACATTTCGTGCACGGGCAATAGAAAATTGTATTCCCGTTAGCATTATCCATCGCATATTCTAAAAAACTCATAACTCCTGCACCGTATCTTTTGTCCCATTTTGGAAGCGAAATCCAACTCTTATCCATATCCTGAAAATATAACAAAATATATATATATTTATAACGCTGCTAGCTAATTATTAATAAAATTTCATGCCATATATAAAATCTCAATTCATTTAGTATATATTCTACGTACATACTACAACTAATTAATTACAAAATTATCATCATGAACTCATATATATTATCAACAACTTCATACCATATCAACACAATAATATTATAAATTAATATTAACATATATATATATATATATATATATCTACTATTTATTAACAACAAATTAATTCATATATATTATCAATTCAAATCATCAACCAAATCGATCAACACATATATATATACATCCAACGTACTCAAAATTAATCAACTCAATCACAATCAAAATCAATAAACTCAATTAATCACACTAATTAAAATCGATCAACTCAAATAAAACTCAATTAATCAACATATATATACATATACGTACCTATATATGGCTCCACAAACTGATTATAGACAGATTTCGACAACACCCAAACTTTTTCTCCCCTTTTTTCTTCTCCCGTTTTTTTTCCCGTTTTTTTCGAAATGAGCTGCTGCTGCCCAGATCTGCAAATATAAAGCACTTTAGCCGACGACTATGAATTTCGTCGACTAAACTTTTAAATATTTCGTCGGCCATGGTTTGTGAACTTTAGCCGACGAAATAAATTCTTTAGCCGACGAAAGTTTTTTTCGTCGGCTAAAGTTTGCCATAGCCGACGAAAATTTAAAATAGCCGGCGAAAGAAAATTTTGTCGGCTAAAGTGGACATCATAGCCGACGAAAATTTACCTTAGCCGACGAAAGAAAATTTCGTCGGCTAAAGCCCACTATAGCCGACGAAAAAATGCTTCGTCGGCCTGGTTTTTTTTTTTCGTCGACTATAACCTTTCTTCTGGTAGTGATATTACAACGATAATTTATTATCCCATTATTTCACCGAACTATTTATATCATCTTCTCTTCTGCTTTGTATACGTACAAATCAAAATAATTGGAGTATTTATATTTTGGGTAGAACACAAAACTAGATGTTTTGTTGTATAAAATTTGTTGTGGAATATGCATAATGTGGATACTACACCGCGCCAAGGCGTGGATATACTGACCATTTTGCCCTTGTTATTTTAAAGAAACCACAATATTGTCATTAACGCTAGATATATAACCAGTATAACAGCTGAGTATAATTTGCATGTATAACATTCTATAAAGTACATATCAGAAACATTTTCATCAATCAATTAACTCATTGACCAGTTTCATAATGTTGTTTTTGAATAAAGTAATTTTAATTTCCATAAAAATTTCAAAATCATGAGAATTACAATTCCATAAATTTTAATCCTATTAATTGAGAATTCCATTGTTTAGATTTCATGATGTAGAGTTTTAAAATGACAAGAATTTGTATTCAGACCAACCTTAGTTAAGGGAATTGACAAATAACGCTTATTTTGTGAGGAATTCAAGTCGGGAATTTAAGCTCCCAAATTCCACTAATATTTTCCTGTGAAAATTGCTAATTCCACAAGATAAGTATCCAAACGAGGGAAACCGTCCTAAAAAATTGGGAATTCCTTATTTTTGATTAAATTTTCAGGAATTCACCCGCATCCAAACAGAATGATTACAACAGTAAGTTGCATGCAATTAATTAACCAACCTTAAAAAAAATCAAGAAAAAGAAAAAAAAAAGTGTACTACACCATATGTACAAGCAGCGCGCTGTTTCCACTGGTTATGTTCATGCGTATGGTTTTAATGGTTATGCTCCAATCTTATGGCAGTACATTAATCAGTATAGATCGAGATTTATTGGTTAATTAGAGGCTTAACATTAAGAATCACATATATTTATATTGGCTTTGCTCGTATTACTGGTTATCTAATTAAGTGTTCTCTCCAACATAGGTCCGAACCCTAAAGTTGTTAAAGTGACATGTTAGATACTGCATGATGATATTAACATTTCACATGCGTCGAGAGATTAATTTTTAGGCATAGGAAGCCTTTGAGGTATCATAATACTCTCAACACAAAAACTTGTACATGCATATGTATGAATTATTAATATGCTGGTTTCTAAATTGAGATTGCTATCTATATTACAAAAGGTAAGTTTTCAAATAGGCACAGCAAGCTAGTTAGATACATGTATCATGTGTACGTGTATCCCTTTCTAAAAGGCTTATACATTGATCGACACAAATTTTTGATACTTCATGCAAACATAAAATACAATAGGTTTGGGATAATATTATGGGCAAATCGACATGCCATATTCTATTAGGTACAAATGAGCCGTAATACAAGCACCATTATTTACATATGTCCATTAGTATATGGACAAAGGCATTGGGATTGAGAAAATGGTGTATGTTTATGTTAAGTAATATCCCTCCTAGTTTTCTTCGACTCCAAGCGACTTGTCCCCTAGGGTTTCAGCAAAACTCCATCTCCGAGAAGCCAGAAACTAAATCATTCTCTCTTGGCTCCCTTGGAGTTTTCTGAAATTGGTCTTTCTATAGGAGAATATATAGGTCAGAATTTGCGGCCATTTTGGGATACAGAATCACATTGCGAATTCCAGAAAAAGTTTGCTGGGTTGTTTTTGGTTTGTTTGATGGGTGGGAGTTGGGATGGTGATTTAGAATCCTAGGTTTTGGATAGAGATTTGGGTCGCAAAAACGAAAGCATGAAACTATTGATGAACATGTTTCAGTTGGGGCGTTGTTGGTGTCTAAATGTATTCCGGAGAATATTACAATTCATATCATGCCATCTTTAGCAGGTTGTCTTTCAGATTCTTCTTTATCATTTTCCTGAATCTATGACCCCGATTTTTGTACGTAGCACACACTTATCTACGAAAAGCACGAGGTTTTTCCCCTGTATTATTCTTCAACAATTTACCTTTCATGAATGTCTAAATTAGTTGCCAAAACAGCCATTGATGTTTCAGATAGGATTGGGATGAACCGAAGGATTTGAGAGAGAAACCTACTGATTCTGGAAATGGGATTACCGAACTGTTTGTTATCTTGATTTTTTCCCAGGGCTGGACGGATGGTAGAATACGGAAACTGTAGAGGTAATTTTTTTTAGTCACTTCTAGGTGTTACCAGGTAGAGATAAAAGTTGGGTGAATATTTGCGGATTCACTCAGTTGAAGTACTATCATGATGTGCATAATGTTTTCATACACAGAATATTTCAAGAGACATCCTACCACCCCATGCCAGCTGCTTGTAAGCAAATGGAACGTGAAAAATACATGGGATAACCATAATATTTGAGGTGTTGTTAACTTAGCATAAACCTGGGTACATTATTAATTATTAATAGAGGAAAATGCATGCCGATACTTATACTTTAGTGGCACGGTAAAAGTAATACACATACTCTAAAAACTATCAATGTGATACCCGAACTTTTATTTCGGTACCAAGAAAAGGCCTGAGGCCAATTTCCGTAACTGTGTCGTTAGTTTGCTGACGTGACCAGCATGGGCCCCACCCAAAAAAGATGCAATGACAAAAATAACCTTCTAACTCTTTCCAGAACAGTTTTCCCTCCAAAAGCTCTAAATTTGAATTTTCCTGTGTATCACATTCATCAGTTCAGCAGAGTTTAGGCACTGTTGTTATGTTTATCTGCTGACAAGAAATATTATGCAATAGCTGAAAATATAACATAGAAATTCAAACATATAACCAAAAAGGGCTGTCATTATCACTAAATTAAAACCAACATCCTTAATGAGAAACATACTATGCATCATAATTGAAGCTTAATTGGTTTCCAAAAACTTAAGAAACCACATTGTTTTGCAAAAAATTGATTTCAAACCATGATAAAATACACATTATGACATAATCAAATTTAAAAGCAAGCACATTCACTTTGTAACACCCATTGCTGCATGATTTTGGTTGCTTTAAGTAGGAGGCTGTTGAAGGCTGTGTTGAAGCTGATCCACTAACATTTCCAGCAAAACTACCCTGCATTGCCAACTTCATTTTCTTACATCCTTTTTTTAGACTTTATGGCCTAGTCCTTGATAGGTCTTGATTCCTTGGGTGGGGCTGGTGCCCGTTGGACCTATGGAACACAAACAAGACATTTCCAACACAATTCAACAACCATTTTTGGCTTTACAATTCAACAAGACATTTTCAACACAATTCAACAACAACAATATTTTCAACAGTTAACAAAGCATTTCAGCAATAGTTGGCTTCACAATAAGAAGAACAATCAACAATCACCAATCACCACCAGATACATACCTTTTCTCTCACTCTTTTCTTAGTGTTTGCTCCACCAGCAGATGTTCATTCTCCCTGTTTGAACAAAATGAAAAAAGAAAAAACAAGTTAAGAATTATACATACAGATTCATAAACAAATAAATTTCATATTAAATTCATAAACAAGTTGAAACTTTACTAGACACTTACTGCTTCAGCTGCTTTCTTGGCTTTTGTTATAGGAAATCCAGCCCTGTTGTGTTCTTGTGTTGGCCATAAAGTTTGCAAGTTATGGTAATACCAGTTTTAGGCATCTTCCCCTGAGTTGGAGCTGGTGGTGTTGGGTTACCATTTTCTCCTTGTTATGGGATCCTCTTTTTCTTGGGCTTTCCAGGCAGCTTATTAAATAAAAGAGGTGCAATTAGGTAGCTAGTCAACTGGTTCTCAATCATCCTCCCCGGCAATGGGATTTACAACTGGGGTATAAGCTTGCATATATGTGGTACACATGAGGTAATCATGACAATACAAGGCAGCCTCTTGTTTCTTGAATCTTATGCAGCAAATGACATGTACACAAGATATGCCCCTGAGCTGCCACCTCTTGCAAGTGCATGTATGGAGACCCAAATCCACTGCATGTTGGCTGCCATTCTCACCAAAACTAGTGACTTGGAATACAAACTCACCACCTCTATGTGCTATGTACTGTGTTGCTCTTTGTCCAACCTTATCCAACATCTTCTTAATCCTTGGACCAACCACATCCTTCCACTTCTCACAAGCTACCCTTCTATTTGCATTCCTAACCATCATATCCATCCTAATCCTCTCTAACATAGTCAAAATAGGCTTATCCCTAGCAAGTAAAATGGAGGAGTTAAAAAACTCACACAAATTGTTGAGAAGTATGTCACACTTGGTTTCCTCCTTAAAGAATGGTCTGCTCCAATGGCTTGGATTCTTGTCATCAAACCAGTCAACTGCTTTATCTTTTACCATCTTCATTTCATCCATGTGCTTGTTGAACTAAGGGACAGTGGTGCTCCTAGCTGCATTCCACATCAACTGTTTTAGGACCTCTCCCGGGTGCTTTTGCTTGAAATTGTTGTGGAGATGCCTCACACAGTGTTTATGCTCTGAATTGAGAAATAAAACTGTGCAATAACAAATGGCATGTTGGTTAGACAAAATAGATAACAAAAAAAGTTTGAGAACAAAATAGTTAACAAAAAAAGTTTGAGAACAAAATAGTTACCTTTGAGTGCATTATCCAATCCCTTTTGTTTGTCAATCATAAACACATAGCTGCTATCTCTCTCAATCTTTACATCTTGCTGCAAATATTCAAGCGCTCTCTCTTTCAACCATAGCATATGCAATCGGAAAGATCCCATTGTTTGCAACTATGCTAATTGCTGTCAAAAGTTGTCCAGAATGGTGCCCTTTGATGATGTGACATCCATCTAGCCCTATAAGAGGCTTGCATCCCTTCATCCACCCCTCTTTGCAAGCTTGGAAGCATATGTACATCCTTTTGAATCTTCTCACTGGTCCATTCATCTCTATCATAATCTCCACAGTGGATTCAGGATTGCTTCTCAAAAGCTCTTTTCTGTATGCAGCCAACTTGTTGTATTGCTCTATGTAATGACCTTCAATAATCTTTCTTGCTGCCCTCTTACCCCTTGTGATGGTCTGCATGGGAATATCTATTTTATAGGTGTCCTCTATGTGCTTGTGTATCCCCTTGACCAGTCCTCATCCACCAACAATATCTCCTTTACCTCCTCAGCTACCCCTCTATAAGTCAAGAAATGACTGGTTACCATAGGAGAGCAAATGTGTTGGGGATTCAATGTCTTTACAACCATGTTATCTGGACCAAACCTCTTGACATTGCTTGCATATATGTATAAAGGCATTGACATTTCACCTGCATCTTCTTCTTGGTATTTTTCTCAAACCACATGCCTATTTGATTCCTAATTGCACACTACCTGACAACTTCTCTTAGTTTCTCAACATTAGGAAATAAAAGCCTAAAACTTGGATTTTTAATCTCCACAGATCTAATATAAGGGTAGAGTTTCATCTTACCCAACCTTGTTGGCATCTTGATTGGGTTCCCTTCCTCATCTTCTTCGGTCTCACTGCCAGCTAAGCTCTTCAACCCATCTGAATTACAAACCTCATTTGAACAATAACCTTCATATCCCATTTCTTCAAATTCTAGAACAGCATCTGGGTCCCCATTGACATTTTCATCAAACTCTGCATCATCAAAGACATCATGCTCCAATTCATAGTCTGAATCGGTATACGAGTCACTTAGCTCTGAATCATCAGTGTCTTCTTCCTCTCCAAGCTGAAAGTGTTTTTTCCCTTATTCCTTGTGTTGTACCTTGCAGCTTCAGGGTTTCTCCCATATCCACTCTTCTTAGATTTTTTTTCCAACAACATGTTGTTTCCCCTTTTTTTTTCTCCTTCAACCTCTCCTCCAACTCATCAGCTAACTGTTGCCTCACTTTAAATGCCTCAGATGCCCTCTTTTCGGCAGCTTCTCTCTCTCTTTTCAGCCTCTTCTCTAACTGTTTTCTCTCTCTCTTCTTGTTTCTTCTTCTCTTCTGCTTCTCTTGCACTTGTCTCAATTTCTTCTCTGCTAAGTCCATTTTCAGCTTGACTTTCTCTCAACTTAGTCTCTACTCTAGCTAATTCATCCAACTCTTCTCTTTCTCTCATGTTAGCTTCATCTCTCTCTTTCTGTCTTATCTCTTCAAGTTCCCTTGCCAGGTCATCTTTAAAACCAGGAGGCCAAGATCTTCTGACACAATGTTTCACCATTCTTCCTCTTTTCTCAGCTACTTTCTCACTGGACTACTTAAATGTTGTTTCTTCACCCATGTGCAAATCACTTACTATATCAGACAAACCTGCAAAGGATCCTTGACTTGGTCCAGGCCCATTTACTTCCTTACCATCCTTATTTACATCCTTAACATGCCCATTTAATTCCTCACCAGCCCCATATACCTCCTCACCATCCCCATGTACATCCTCCCCATCCCCATCTAAGTCCACAACATCATCTAAGTCAATTGCTGGCGCTAAAATTTCATGCAGTGGCACAACATCTTTAACCACATGAAAAGTTTCAAATCTTGGAGGCATTCCCTCCTTACTGCTATATAACTGACTTGACATTAAATTAGCTTCAAAAGCAACTCTCTCCTTATCTCTAGCAGTTTGGCTATTCAAAGGATTCTCTCAATCTGGGTCATCAGGCTTATCAAAATCAGCTAAAGCTTCATGATACTTCCTTCTCCATCCACTTGTGATGTACACAGAAATCTGCCTCTTCTTCTTTGGTATCGCATTCACCATCTCTATAGCATCACCATCACTTTTTATCTGAATAAACCCCATATTTGCAGGGGTTTTTGGAACTTTGAAGTGATAGGATATTGGCTGCTCCATGTACCCTAATGTATATGTGATATTGTTCATCTCCACCCATGAAATTTTCTCCAGATCCAACCCATCCAAATAAATCTTCCCCTCTGTTTTGTTGAACCTAGGTACCTTGTACTTCTTCGTGTCATCCAATTGCATGTCGAAATAACCTCCATGGAAAATCTTCATGGTATACAAGTGTACTGGAACTGAAATTCAAACAATGCAGAGTATTAACCACTTAAAAACAATCCAAGAACAGTTGAAGAACAAAAGCATTTAAAAACCCAGAACACATTGATCGATTACCTTCAATCCATTCTTTATTAACCATTAACATGAAAATCCCTAAACTAATTGAAAAGGAAAACCCCAATTCGAACTCTTCAACAACAGTCCAAGAACAAAACCCTTTAAAAACCCAGAACACATTGATCAATTACCTTCAATCCATTCTTTATTAACCACTAACATGAAAATCCTTAAACTAATTGAAAAAGAAAACTCTAATTCGAAGTCTTCAACAACAATCCAACAACAAAACCCTTTAAAAACCTAGAACACATTGATCGATTACCTTCAATCCATTCTTCATTAACCTCTAACCTGAAAATCCCTAAACTAAATAAATCCCTAATTCAAGTTAACCCTAAATTCGATCAACCTTTTGATTATGCCAAGAGGAACAATACACAGACGAAGAGTAAGACAAGAGTCGAAAGAATACAAAAGAGAGATTCGAAAAGAGAGAAGAAACTTACTGTCTTGTATTGGGGGACCAGATTCCCTGAAAATCTCAAACATCTTTCTGCTCTCTATGACTCTCTGCAGTCGAATTTCTTCAAAAGTAGCGAATCTCTGCTTCCCCTCTTTTGATCGAATATTTCTGAGAAAAAGTGATGAACATACAGGTGCAATTTAGATTAGGTTTCAGAGAAGAGAAGAGAAAAGGGAGTTCGAGAGGAGATGAGGGAGGGAAGTCGAGCTTTGACTAGATTTGAGACTGTGTAAAATGTCGTTTTTGCCCTTCTTTGGTGGACCCGATGCTGGCCACATTAGCAAATAGATGACACAGTAACGAAAATTGGCCTCAAGCCTTTCCTTGGTAGCGAAATAGAAGTTTGGGAACCACATTGATAATATTTAAAATATGGGTACCACTTTGACCGTGTCACAAAATTGGGGTACCGGTGCTGTCAAAACCTCTTATTAATAACACAATGCATGGAAACACTAGGGCCTCACGCATCGCCATTCAACTTAAAACTCCCCACTAGAATTGCAAATCCCTTCTAACTTAACCTCTCCCAGAACTTTGCCTTTAATTGGCATACCATATATCTTTCCAGAGGACCAACATACATTGTTAGTTTGTTACCAGAAGTTGAAGCTTCACTGTTCACTAAGTAGAGGAGCCTAGCCTGCTACTACAAGCAAATTTTGTGACCCTAGCCGATTCATATGTTATCCTCTAATTTATATATATGAATTCAGCATACAGAAAAATAAAGAAAGGAAACGAAAACCCATGAAAATAAAGAAGGAAAGGCATTGCTCAATGCCTAGCCACTATGATACCGGTTCAAAATCCACACATTCTTAACTAATTACTGAGATGATTAATGTTGTTATGGATAAACCAATATATATGCAATTATTCGGTCAAGATATTGGTAGGGGTGAGCATGATTTGTACAAAATCCTTTACCGGATTAGCATATGTACGTGTTATGCATCTTTTTTCAGCATCTTTTTCAGATTTGAATAACGAATATCTGTCATGCAAGCAACCAGAATAGACAGGGTTGTAAATGATCGAGATGAGCCTCTTCTAAACAGCTCACCAGCTGATCATTAGGGGCATCGTTTGGGCTCATGCAATTGTCTTAGACATACTTGAGCTAACCTAACTACAATTATGACCAACACCCACATAAACTGTGTGTGGCAAAATTACACTAAAAAGCCATATATGAACGTGGGTATCACCCATCGCCACATTGCAGCTACATTTTATGGGTCCGTGCGCAATATGAGTGTGGCTTTTGCTTGAATAGCCACATATAAACCTACGTAGCACGGAAACGGAAGCGGGAACGCGGAAGCGGAAGCGTCTGGAAGCGCGGAAGTGCGATTTTTCAAAATTTAGTAACGCGGAAGCGTTTTGGAAGCGTCGAAATAAAATAATATAATATATATATATTTTATAAAAAAATTAAAACTTATCCTCTCTCTCTCTTCTTCTTCTCTTCTCTTCTCTTCTTCTTCTTCGACTGCTATCCCCTCTCTCCTTCTCTCTCTCTTTTCTTTTTCTTCTTCTTCTATACTTCTTCTCTCTCTGCCCAACCATGCACGTGCCACCCTCTTCTTCTTCTCTTTTTCTTCTTCGTCTGTCCAACCACTGCCACCCTCTTCTTCTTCATCTGCCCAACCGCCTCCACCTCCATTACCATCTCCGGATCCGCCTCCACCTCCATCGCCGTCACCGCCACCTTCATACCGTCACCGCCGCCTCTACCTCCATCACCGTCACCGCCGCCTCCACCTCCATATAGCATCATCTCTGCCTCCCCCTCCATCACCAACACCATCGATCTCCACCGTCACCGTCACTGTCACCATCACCATCGATCTCCACCTCCACCACCATAACCATCACCGTACCATCGATCTCCGCCTCCACCTAGCTCCATCACCATCTTCACCGAATCCGGCCGGCCTCCTTGATCGGCTCCTTGGTGGCGCTGAAGACGATGGGGCGAGGTCGGGAGAAGAAGGAGATGTGACGGAGGAGATGGAGGAAGGGGTCAAGGGAGAGCAGAAGAAGGTTTTCCCTCACGCTTCCGTGTTATTTTCTAGGGCGAAGCTTCCAATCTGGAAGCGCGGGCTTCCGCCGCGTCCCCAACCAGCTAATTTCCGGAATCGCGCTTCCTTGCGCTTCCACGCGCTTCCGCTTCCGAAGCGCGAAACGTAACCACTTTTACGCTTCCGTGCTTCCTAGATATAAACAGAGTGTGGGTAATAATGACATTCTGACAAGTGGGCCATCAGCCATGTTCAATATACCCTATAATTTGAATTTAGTTGCTTTTATATTATGGAAACAAAATTTTTTTTTCCAATTTATATTTTTGATATACTTTCCCTCAGAAATCAGCTTTGACAAAAAGAATTAAAATGCTTTGCTTCTTAGATTCATTCTTTGTAATGTATAATATCATTGCAACGAACAATATCTATTACAACCCCAGGATGGAGTGAGTTGAACAATATCATACCCAAACAATTTCTGGACTTTACAAGTATGTTTACAAGCATACATCATTGCAGAATTCATATCAACAAGGGTATCCCATCAACAAATCTAGTAAACACACTCCCACTTCAACTTCGCTCCAGTAGCGTTTGTGTATGATATCAAACCAGTAGCAGCTCTAGTCCGTAGAAATCTGGGTAAACAGTTAGAACAAGACATCAAACCAAGAGTTGTGACTGTTACTCAAATACAATGTCCACGAGGTA
The DNA here is from genome assembly GCA_034370585.1 of Fragaria x ananassa. Lineage (NCBI taxonomy): Eukaryota > Viridiplantae > Streptophyta > Magnoliopsida > Rosales > Rosaceae > Fragaria > Fragaria x ananassa. Next base: position 6,776,299 of record CP139750.1, on the reverse strand, counting down.
ATTAATAAGAAGTTATGAAGTACTAGAAAAATTCACTCGAATCTGCATTAACAATAGCAAATTTTCCTTCTGAAGTCGCCTACATATTATAATATGCTCACGTTATTCAATTTCTGCAATCAGTGGCGTTATTCCATATGTGGAGATCATAGGACTGGAAGTAAGACCTGATATGAAGACATCAGATTTCCATGACACTTAAACTATTGCTCTAAAGAAAAGAACCGATATTGAATCAAACAAAATCCAACATCAAAATTTACTCACAAAAACATTGTAATCACCAATAAGAAAACACGTATATGAACCAATGTATGAATATGTAAGCAAAACATTCAACTATAACCCTCGAACTATATTAAACACAACCTCTCAAAAACAGTTTTGAGATGAGCATATATCACAGACATACAAGAGCAATTAAATCCGAGAATAGCTGAATATAAAAAAGTCATTTCAAAGTGCGACTCCAATAAAAATATGAAGGAATTTGTAAACACATAACAGGACAAAGTGTTGCTTGAAGCTGGTGATTAATGATAAAGCCCAAACAAATTACCAACTAGGTATATCCCTTGCTAAACTATATCAAACATACATCCTTTTACTGTGGGAGGTCAAATTTCATTGAAAACCCCCAAAGTTACAAATAGCAGCTAAACTTAAAAGTATGAAACTAAACTCAAAAAATAAATATCTACAACAGAATATATGAGCTTACTTGAGATTCAGGTGTACGGATCAACTAGAGCTGCCATGAATTTTAGACCAAACCCTTCAACTCCATCGTATAGTATTAGTCATTTCCCTATATAAACAATACGCATTTAGCATGAAAATATACCTAAGTTATATGTCAACGAGTATAAAGCCTTTATATGAAAGTAGTGCACAAAATATCACACATGAAAATAAAAAGATACCAAGTCATGTTCTTACAACCTATATAAATACATTACTTGAATTAAATCTTGTGTGTTAAACTCCTAGTCAAACCTGTAAGTCAAGAAATGGATTATGTACTATTGTCAGTATTGTGTCACATAACAATCAGTATTTTTAGAAGTAAATGAAATCTATAATTACAGACTTCAACAATAAAGTTTGCAACTACTGTACCGTGGGTATAATTAGCCAAAGTTGTCCAATTAAACACACAATAACACTAAATGAGTCCTCTTGCAAAAAGCTAAGTCGCAATAACAACATCTAGTTCAGCTAAGCAAAGGTGTACTTGTACATCTATGAACTTGCACTTACGCTTCGACCATTTGAATTGCCCACCCAAGACAGTTTGAGCAGCAGATGACCATCAGAATTGCCCAACCATAGAGAGCTCATTCGACAAGCCCACTGCTCAATTAATACTGCAAGTCATAGAATTAGCAAAGGCAACATTTGTTTTTTGAACCAATACTGTGAATTCATACAACAGTGAGACAAAAGCAAAGTACATATAATCCTTGGACCTTCACAAATACATTATTCACGAAAAAAGATAACCTTAAAGCAATACAATGCATCAATGGATTATGTCATAATACCTTGTGAGCATTGAACCAACAAGGCCGCGATAATCTGAAACCTGAATCACCCAGAAATCCGATCCCCAGCCACATGGCCGAGAACCATCATCTGCCCCTCACCCAACGACTGAACCCACCGCAGATTTTCAGGTTCGGGGTTGTCTACGGTACTGGGATGTATATCATACACTCAATTACCACTAATTGAATAAAAATAACAAGTTAAATGAGTAAAATTTACAACATTAATAACAAAATTACTACATTTGTTTTACGCGTTTACATATAATTGAACCAAGTGACTACAACGACAACAAGTTGTTCATAAATTTGTATTTTGTCTTAAGTTGAGTAATTACCTCTTTTTTTTTGACTAATTACTTCTAATAGAACAAAAATTACCAAAGTAATGATTATCTTTACCAAAACGACAACAAATTTGTTGTCATATCGGTAAATGCATGTATCATAAACTGGTAGGTACCCTAGAAAATTCCTACAATAGACCTGAGTTGCTCTGGAACTAGGCTGATGACCAAAATCCAATATTAGAATCATACCATGTTATGCATAAGGAACAAAATCTCATGGATGTTGGGAGGACACTACAGTTGGTAGTGATGTTAGGCACGGCCTGTGTCAATTGGCACTTGAAGTTGCCAAGTGAATTATATGCATAATATTGGATTGTGCCGTATACACAGCTGAAATGATTGAGCTACGAGAGACTACTGTACTCAGGTGTTTGTTCATGATGTGGCTAAGCTTATGAATCATGCAAATCCCTTACTAAACTGAATCATGCATTGACTCGCTTCAAAAATTTACTTGGCTACTCGAGATTGAAGTGGAAGCTGCAGTAGATGTTAACTGGATTGTCTAATTAATGGGCAACAAGCAAAAACAACTTGTAAACATACAGGGCTGCTCACCTGCGGGACAATATTTGAGGGACAGAAAGGGACGAAATCATGACAACCGTCCGATTGTAAATAAGATGATCTAATGGATACAAAAGCACAACGTACAAACCCCCCCTCTCACTCTCTTTTCTTCACCTTCCAAAGACTTCGACTAAAACTTGATCTTTCGCTTCTTCATTCCTCATCTCAGACTATCATATGCCATCTAGGATCGATCATTTTTTGTAAGTTCTTAATCTATAGAGAAATTCTGAAATTAGACAAAGTTTTTTTTTTGGGGCAGTCGAGGCTGGGGATTTGCCGGAGTCGGAGAGATAGAGTTTCGGCGAATGAAGTCGGATTGATCGGAGTGAGAGAGATCGAACGATTTTACTGCTAGAACCAACTAAATCTGGAAGTTTCTGTGAGATTTTGATCATCTTCAATCTTGATAATAAGAAACCAAAATTGTGATAGTTTTTTTTTTTTTGAAAGTGAATATTGATGATGGTTTGATACAAAGGTTTTGATGAGTGGTGTTCTTGATTCATAATTAAAGAATCAAAGACGTAGCCATGAATCCGGTGGGTGTATTGGTATTGAGGATGAGGATGAATTGAAAGAGTTTCAGTCGGAGTCTGAAGCCTCTTTGCAGCGTCAGAGAGAGAGAAAGAGAGAGAGGGTTTTGTAAGTTGTTTTTTTTTATCCATTAGATCATCTCATTTACAATCGGACAGCTGTCATAATTTCGTCCCTTTTTGTCCCTCAAATATTGTCCCGCAGGTGAGCAGCCCTGTGTAAACATATGTGACACTTGAACATCTATGGTCTAAAAAATGATTCGTATAATCGTATTCAGAAGTAGTCACTAAACAAGCAACAAATTAGACTTACAGCTCTACTGGCCGAGTACCAAAAGAAACAGTGACAACCCACCACCACCAACAAATAGATTATAACGCGATTGATTGTCTACGGCATCATCAGCTCCAACCTGGATTCCAACATATGATTGCTAGAAATGACTTCAATGAAATTCTGACCCTCAGTATGTTACTGACCTTAATGAAATTCTAGAGCTATTAAAACACACCTTAAGTCTACTACCGACCCTCTGTACGCTACCGCATATGAATCCTGTTTTTGGTAAGCTCGTTGTGAATAAAAATAAAAACAAAAAACCTACTGTACCTTCAAGCGTAAAAACAGAGACCTGGATATACTCTCTTATAGATCTCTTCTTGCTGCTTTGAATAAGCTAGCAAACATATATATACTTTCATCCGAAGCCTGTTTTAGAGTGCATTTGAAACCTGGATTTAGAGACCATTTCGCCGTCTCTCTTATACATACTCGTTTGGCATGTGAAACTTCTACAAGGGCACACTCTAGGTTTATGATCATTGTATGGAATCATAAGGAAAAAAAAAAAATTGGAGAAATAGCTTCCTTCCAAAAGAATAAATTACATGACATTAGAACCGAAGAAAGTTCATTTTTATTGTACACGTAAAATCTTCATATTTCTTCTCCCCTCCTTGAACCAACTAAGCTGGTTAATGACAACCAAGTGTGTAGGCATGATCCCCGGTTCCCCACTGCCTATAGCACAGTCTAACTGTATGACTTATAATGGCTCAACCCAAGAAAGCAAAGAATCACAAGCAGCAAGCACTATCCTCTGCAGTCATATCTCGCCAGTTCCAAGAGGCTGTCTTGATCTATCACCAGATGCCCATGCTTGATAGTCCTTCACAAGCTGTGTCAACCGCAACAAAAATGAATTATATCGTACTCCCTTTTCCAATATAACTAGAAGAATACTATCACAAGCCCAAACTCAAGAATGGTCAAACTTATCCATATGGAACATCCAGCTTTCGGAATGCAGAATGCTATATCCAACTTAAAATTATGGCATAATTGCCAATTTGCTACCTTAACTTTCACCTTGATGTCAATTTGCTACCCTAACTTTCATTTCAACCAATTTCCTACCCTAGCTTTTCATAATTAGCCAATTTGCTACCCTAACTATTAAATATGCCAATTTGCTACCATTCCATCAAATTTGCTACTTTAGCCTTTCAAGATTAACCAATTTACTTATCAATATCGACCAACTTTAACCTTCGATTTTCAAAATTAATTCATGTTTGGATGAAGAAATGAACAAAATAAAATGACAAAAAGGTAGCAAGTTGGCTAATTTTGAAAACATAAGGTAGCAAATTGGCAGAAATAATAGTTAGGGTAGCAAATTGGCTAATTATGAAAAGTTAGGGTAGCAATTTGGCTAAAAAGCCTAAAATTATATCATAATTCAATTCATGAAATGAAAATGACATTTTGCCCACAAAACATAAAATTTCTAAGCTGATCTGAACATTTATATTGTTCATGATCAAATAGTCACTGCCATCCATATTAGGTGATACCAGTATGTTTCAGTAATACAGTACGGGATTTCAGCACTAAGTCTATGCAATCAAACAGTACAAATAGTACAAAAATTGTGTCTAACTTGAATGGGCGGCGTGGCCATTTCATATCTTACTCAGGAGTCAAGAAATCAAACTTCCTAAAATGAGTTTCAAGATAATAGAAGCATTCAGCAAGATTCCAGTTTGAAAATAAATGAAAATGGTCACATGCAGAGATTAAAACCAGGGAAGGAAAAGTAGATAAGTAAGAAAGGAGACTGGGTGTGAGCGGTGGCAGATCTGAGATAGAAAATTGGGTTGGGCTAATTTACGTAATATTTTGTCGATTATACTTCTAAGAATAGACACTAAAAATAAATAAAAATGGAAGTGTAGAACTAAATAAGGAAACACTAAAGAAATTTATTCAAAGAAACGTATAAAACTGACAAATCAAGGAAAGAAATTATGTAACCAAAGAAGGAAGGGAGTTTAAACAAAGAAAAAACAGAAAGAATGATGCAAGAAGTAATCTAACCAAGAAGAAAACAACATGAAGTGCAGCGTCGATCAGTTGGTTATGCAGCCGAATTATCACACCTTTGGTCATAGTTCGACCTTGGTAACGAAACCGTTTCTGTACCCAAAAAAGAAAAAGAAAAAGAAAAATAAAAGACGAAAGGAAGAAGACAATGAAAAGCTTCAAAAGAAAAAAGCAAGTAACAGGACTCGAACCTTAGATAAGTGACAACAAACACAGCTGTCTTGCCAACTGAACTGAAGCTAACATCTTTACACGTGGGCACTTACATATTGTTTATCATGTCAGTGGAATTTTGGGTTGGGCACAGCCCAGGTAGCCCACAACAAGGATACGCCCCTGAGGATAGAAGATGGCAGCTCAAACATTTGGGGCTGCCATTAGTGGGTAATCAAAGAGCTGCAAAGTTTTGAAATCCGATTGTGAAAAAATTGGAAAGCTTGAAATGTTGAGTAAAGTTTTCCTTTCTATAGAAGAAAGCCTGACTTTGGTCAACTTAGCTCTTGTTAGTTTTCTACATGTCTGAGGGAGGAAGGATCACTTAGTTTGATCTGAATTGTAGCAGGTTCTCAACTTAAACTAAAAGGAGGCTAGGAATTGCAAATCAAGTAAACAGAAATCAGTAGCACTTATGAAGTGCTTATGAAGACAAGATATCAAGGAAAGATGGACTCTTTTTGATATGTTGGCATTAAGAGTATATATGGGCTGCGTGAGAATGGACCTACTCCTAACATTGTGCCAAGGGGTTGACATTAACATATTGTTCACTCTAGTGCTTTCGCAACTCAAATAGAACAACATTTTGCAGTGTGTTTAAGTCACTTGGAAAGGCGTCAAGTAAATTCCTTTGCTTCTTTTTCCAACTTTCAGGGTGGGATTGGTTAGTGTGAGGTTATCAGATGAGGAATGGGTTCTTAACAGAAAATTCTTCTCTTTTTCCTCAGGTTATACAGGTTCTTAATGTTCTCACAGGTTTCCGGTGCTAGCTTGTGTTGCACAATTACTGTAGATTTTAGAAACCAGTGTTGGAGCCATCAGGATAGAACAATTTTGAAGTCAGAGACTCAGAGCCATCAGGAATCTCCTCAGGCAAATGACACTCCTCTTTTGAAAATAAAGTGGAGGACAAGGTCTCCACTGATAAATTCACAATCTTGAACACATAAAGTAGAGGACAAGGTCCCCACTGATAAATTTACACATAAAGAAGACATCTATAATCTAAAAACGACAGAAACAAGAAAGTAGTACTATAATAACGGAACATAAAACTAAAGAACAAAAGCTTTCTAATCTAACAATATAAAAGACATAGTACTATCTCTAAACTCAAGATAAACTTATGCACATTCAAATCCAAGTATCAACCTCTATCCAACAAGTGATCTATCTCCTCACCCCTAGCTCCCTCAAAGATCATTGTATTCCTTCCATCCACACCACTGGAAAGCTGCCATAATATTCCTAACACCATTACTTTATTCTTCCCTCAAGATTTATAAATCAAACAATAAGACTTGCAATAAGCTGGAGCAACCTAAGTTACCAAATCAACTTTAGCCTCCCCAAATAATTTGTCTTTAGATTATTCAAAAGGGGAAATTGCTCATTCTCTAGAGATTCAGCTGCATCTTTACACATCACAAACAATGTGGGGGAGAGACAAACAAGGTGTTCAACCAAACTTCATTGCCCAACAGTGTTAATCCAGGATAGCGTTTCAAGTAGCTAAGGAACAAGATAGAGAAGAGAAGGCTAAAGTGCCCCGCATTGTTTGGAGGTACTTTATACTCCAAATTGGAAGAAAAGGGTCAAAATAAGGAAGAGAAGAATTGTTGATTGATTATTTTGAGTGTGACTTAACAAAAGAAGACACCTGTAGGCTGGAGCCCAACTTCCATACTCTATGATCAAGCCTAGCATATAGAACTAAATTTTTGAAAAAGACCAGAAAACCAATCACTTACCTCACCTTTTGATCATTAAGTCCTTCTAAACCCAAGCTTCCATGTTACAGGGTAAGATCAGGGTTACAGTCTTACAGACAGTTGTATCCCTACCAACACTTTCCAAACAGTCACGTCTTCCTATTTTCCACCCAAAACCCAAAAAAAGAAGTGCATACCAGAAGTCATTGAGAAACATCTCTCCAGGGGCGACAGCTTGATTCTCATACTATAATAATGGGAATCCCATCTTGTTTCTGATGACAGCATACTAGAGGGAATATCTGTCTTCATTGAATCACCAAAGCCACTTTTCAAGTATTGCATTGTCCTATAACAGGCTTCTTACACCTAATTCACCTTTTACCTTCACTTGAGAAACCACATCTCACTTGACTATAAGGTCTGTTTTCCACCCTCCCTCTCCACAGTATCTTTCTAGCTAGACTTTCAATCTGTACAATTCTAATGTCCTTTACTTTCCATCAGCGGATCACAAAACCTAATAGGCCGTGAGGTCGGGAATTACTATTGCACTATTTCTCTCTTTCTTCACTAGGCCCCTCTCAAGCAGTTTGAAAGGGTAAAATTACCTGTATAATACAAGTACCACCTCAGATAATTAGTCATACGAATGTGAATACTTGTGAGATGGAATAGAACTAACGTCAGTACTTGGTGCCTCTATCCTCAATGGTATAATGTGAGAAACTGATGCAACTAAGAACCAATTATTGCTTCTCTATCCGTAAGTATACTACCTGTGGATATTTGATTTCAGACACTAAATTGAGCTACCAAATTCCAGCTTCTTGTAATGTTGTTCTGTAAAGTTATTGAGAGGGATGGAAGATGGCTTTTGGATGCGTTTGGCAGTAATTTGTAGACATAAGAGGGGAAGAGGTACTTTATGACATAGAATTTGGTTTCTCAACTTGCCCTCTGTATTTTTCTCTATTTTGATGAAATCTGAGTTTCTTATAAACAAAAGACAATAATTAAATAAAAAATAAATTTGAGAAAGAAGTAGACAATACAATGTAGATTTGGAAGACTGGAAGTCAAAAGAACAAGCAAAAAAGATACAACATTAATCTTCTGTTGAATTATCCCACGCGAAAAGGAAAGGACAGATAGAAACTAATATCAGTAAAAAAAATAATAAATACTTCTATACACTGGTAAAGTAATCCCTATCTCCAAATTAAGAAGGTAATAGCGTAAGTTCTACCCTTCCCAATACTATAATAATTTCATAAGAAATATGAAGGAATACACAAATTAAAACTGAGTGACAGGAAAAAATGAAAATGAAATAACTTCTGCTAACCTGCGCTAAAAATCGAGGAAGCATAATTTTAAGTATTTGTTCAAGGACTTGTGTCCCAGATGATTCAATAGCTTGCACTGGAATGGCACGAAATGCAAAAGGAATCTCAATACTGACCTAATTTCACAACACATGCAATATGCAGCTTCAGGATATAGTAAAATAAAATTCAGATAGTTAAGCTACAATAAAAAAAATGCGTTTCTTGCAAACAGCACCTCAATGACAGTATCTGAACTGAGTTTTTGCAGTGAAGAACTGCTCTCATTGCTTCCACACGATATTTGGTTCACCATATAAGCTGCATTCCCATACCAAACCAATGTCAAAGACCTCCTGAAAACAGCATAACTCAAAATACTCAACATAATGAATGCATGTTCTACTAGAAGAGAAACATTTTCCATCATTTTCCTTTTTGTTTTGAGATGAGAAAAATCTTTTGTCATATGAAAAAAAAAAGTACTTTGAATAAAATCAGCAGCAAGGAATCCTTAAAAAAATAACTTGAAAGAAAATGTATGAAACTGAACAAGAACATAAAAAAACAATGCAGCAAGATTAACGAACAGCAACGTAACATATCCCTCAAATCCCAAAAAGTAGTTGAAAGTGTTACGCCCTAGAAAGGATACGATAGAGATGCCAAGCCCGTGAGCCTTAAACCAATTCAAAACTAGGGTTTGCATTTTCATCATATTTAAGTATTGCTCAGAAGGTGAGCTTCCTGGCCCATGAACACTATCTAGCCTTCACAAGCTAAGTACAATCCAAGATATGACAGCTCAAATCAGCATAAGCTGAGTTGTACTTATAAACACAAACTACCTAACATCAGAATACTGTCCCACATTAGACGGTTCGAGACTACAACATAGCCAGTATCAGTATCACTGTAAAACATGCAACACTTTTTGTGTTTCTAAGCTATAAAAGCTACTCTAGAACCGTTTATTGATTAAACTTAAAACCTTCCACCGGATTTTCATGCAACAACTACTTACACAAGCAGGCAATCCTACATTGTCCTTCAGCAGCTCAATCTAATAGCTAAAAATTTCTACAATCACACATTGTGTGTGCTTAAATAATACAAGGATGCTTCTAGAAACAGAATTGTATATACTAATTCTAGCAAAAGTTGCTCACCATCAAACTTGTCATTCTGCGCAACCACAATCGGCGACCCGTCAAGCTGTACAGCCAAAGCAGAAATGAGATACATACACTCAAAATTCTACAACCAATGCAAAATGAGTAGAAATGCAAACCTTGCAGGACAAGAGCTTAATGCAACAACCATTGGGCTGCTCTTCAACTTTAACGAGAAGAACAGGGCAGACCTCGAAAGCAAAGAACTTGAACCTATACACATAGCACCTGAACGTGTTGTCGTCCACTCTCTCTATCCTCTCCGCGTCCAAAACCGAGTACTGACTCGCCGGCAAGCTCATATATTCACCTGAAAAGAAAACAAGAAAAGGATTGAGAATCAAAACTGATAAAGAGTATTGTTGGAATCCGAGACATCATAAGTGATATTACTTAGGGGCCGTTGGAGCTGCGGGACCGGGACGGACTCGGTACGCCGGGCGACGAAACGGGCCTTAGGCGGTGTCGAAACGGCCGAAACGCGAAGGCGAGGATTCGGGGGAGCGAGAGCGAAGAGGACAGGCTTGAGTTTGAGTCCGGGGGAGTGTAGGTAGAATGAGGTCGCCGCCATTTCCGGGTTTTATAGTTTTTGTTGTATTTTGGGGAAATAGAGAAGAGTTATAGGGCGGGGGAACTAGGATAAGAGAAGCGCCAGGTAGGGAAGCTGGTTGGTTGGAACAAAGATAAAGACAACAGGATATTGCAATATTGCAATAACGAGGGTGTATTTTGCAATATTAACTCAACACATAACACAAGACACGACTCATCTACTTGTCGAGTTGTCTCAATCGGTCCATTTTGTCCGCATTTCATGAGTAAGTATTTCTCATCGAGTTGTACATGACCCTTGAAGCTTTTTTAATATGAGCTACGTAAGTCTTTGGTGCGGTTGTCGACGAGTAATAAGAAGAAAGGAAAAAATTTAAATTAAAAGGGATGTTCTAGTTAGAGCATTTCCAACAGCTTCCCTAAAATTTTTCAAAATGGAGAAGCAAAAGTTAAAATCTCTAAAAAAATAATTTACTGAAGTCCAACAGCTTCCCCATCCCATTTTAGAAAATTTGGCATTTATTACTACAATTAAATATTTTATATCATTTTTCATTATAACAAAAAATAAATATTATATAACTTATTAAAACAATAGAATACTCAATAATGTAAAAGTGTAATGACAATAGGAATCCGTCTACACATTTCATTAGAAACCCTCTTTAATATAGAGGTGGATTACATCAGTAATTACACGCATCCAATGACGATAATGAATGGTAATAAGTAATAACAAGGAGTAAATACTTGTGGCACCCTGTAGTTTACACCTAAAATCAGTTTTGTCCCTCACTTTTTTTTTAAACTAGTATATCCCTATACTTTGAATTCTCGACTGATTTGCCCTTTTCCCAGCTGGTTATGACTGTGACATGCTCATTAACAGTCTAAATAACCCTTCACTCTTATCTCTTCTAGCATAGTAATAGGGGGCTTAGACCTTGCTCTTAAAACCCAACCATTGAAGCTCTCACAAGCATTGTTAATGAGCATGTCACAGTCATAACCAGCTGGGAAAAGGGTAAATCAGTCGAGAATTCAAAGTACAGGGGTATACCAGTTTAAAAAAAAAAGTGAGGGACAAAACTGATTTTAGGTGTAAACTACAGGGTGTCACAAGCATTTACTCCTAATAACAATGTATATAATGGTTGACATAATTAATTGAGTCGTTACATAAGTTAATCACTAATATAACACTTTAAGTCCATACGGTGAAATTCAAAATGAAATAATATTTTTGTAATTAATATTAAGTCAACCCAGATCCCAAGACACGACCCACCTGCATGCCTCGATTAGTCATTTCTGCCCGCGCCTCGTGGGTAAGTATTTCTCATCGACCTATACATGACCTTTAAAATCTTTTAGTATGAACTACGTAAGCCTTCGGCGCGGTTACGAACAAGTAACAAGAAAAAAGGAAAAAAATAAAAATAAAAATAAAAATAAAAATATAAACGAGTTACATATGGCGCAAATGCAAAAAAGAGGGATGCAACATAAGACCTTCCCAGGAGGTCACCCATCATATTACTACTCTCGCCCAAGCAAGCTTAACTTCGGAGTTCTGAAGGGATCCGATGCATTATTGCTGGTATGATCGCATCCGAAAGCATATGCGCAATCAATCTATATAACTCATTGTTAAGTAATTATAGAAAACATAAGATGAACTATAGCTAGCAAATTAGCGACATAGAAAACGTATATAAAACCTTAAGTTCATATGACGGAACCCAAAATGAAATAATACCGTTGCAATTAATATTACCTCAACCTAGATCCCAAGACACGACCCACCTGCAGGTCACTTCTGCTCGCGTCCCGTGGGTAAGTATTTCCCGTCGACCTGTACATGACCCTTGAAGCTCTTTTAGTATGAGCTACGTAAGCCTTCTGGGCGATTACGAACGAGTAACAAGAAGAAAGGAAAAATATTAAAATTAAAATAAAAACGAGTTACATACGGCGCAAATGCAAAAAAGACGGATGCAACACGAGGCCTTCCAAGGTGGTCACCCATCCTAGTACTACACTCGCCCAAGCAAGCTTTACTTCGCAGTTCTGATGGGATTTTGTGCATTATTGCTGGTATGATCGCAACAGTAACCATATGCGCAATCAATCTATATAACTCATTGTTAAGTAATTACAGAAAACATAAGATGGACTATAGCTAGCAAACTAGCGACATAGAAAACGTATATAAAACCTTAAGTCCATACGACATAATCCAAAATGAAATAATACCGTTGCAATTAATAACTCAACCCAGATCCCAAGAAACGAACCACCTGCAGGTCACTTCTGCCCGCGTCTCATTGGTAAGTATTTCCCGTCGACTTGTACATGACCCTTTAAGCTCTTCTAGTATGAGCTACATCAGTCTTCTGCGCGGTTGCGAACGAGTAACAAGAAGAAAGGAAAAAAATTAAAATAAAAATAAAAACGAGTTACATATGGCCAAATGTAAAAAAGAGGGAAGCAACACGAGGCCTTCCCAGGAAGTCACCCATCATAGTACTACTCTCGCCTAAGCAAGCCTAACTTTGGAGGTCTGTTGGGATCCGGTGCATTACTGCTAGTATGATCGCATCCGTAAGCTTCCGCGCAATCAATCTATATAACGATTTGTTAAGTAATTACAGAAAACATAAGATGGACTATAGCTAGCAAATTAGCGACATAGAAAACGTATATAAAACCTTAAGTCCATACGGCGGAACCCAAAATGAAATAGTACCGTTGGAATTAATATTAACTCAACCCAGATCCCAAGACACGACCCACCTGTAGGACACTTCTGCCCGCGTCCCGTGGGTAAGTATTTCCCGTCGACCTAGACAAGACCCTTGAAGCTCTTCTAGTATGAGCTACGTAAGCGTTTTGCGCGGTTGCGAACGAGTAACAAGAAGAAATGAAAAAAAATAAAATTTAAATAAAAACGAGTTACATACGGCGAAAATGCAAAAAAGAAGGATGCAACACGAGGCATTCCCAGGGGTAACCTATCCTAGTACTACTTAGACCCAAGCAAGCTTAACACCAGAGTTCTGAAGGGACCCGGTGCACTATACCTGGAATAATCGCAGTCGTAAGATTATGTGTAATCAATCTATATAACCCCTTGTTAAGTAATTACAGAAAACATAAGATGGACTATAAATAGCAAATAAGTGACAGAGAAAACGTATATCAAACCTTAAGTCCATACGGCGAAACCCAAAATGAAATAATACCGTTGTAATTAATATTAACTCAACTCAGATCCCAAGACACGACCCACCAGCAGGTCACTTCTGCCCGCGTCCTGTGGGTAAGTATTTCCCGTCAACTTGTACATGACCCTTGAAGCTCTTCTAGTATGAGCTACGTAAGCCTTCTGCGCAGTTGCGAATGAGTAACAAGAGGAAAGGGAAAAAAATTAAAATTAAAATAAAAACGAGTTACATAAGGCGCAAATGCAAAAAAGAGGGATGCAACACGAGGCCTTCCCAAGAGGTCACCCATCCTAGTACAACTCTCACCCAAACAAGCTAAACTTCGGAGTTCTGATGGGATCCGGTGCATTATTGCCGGTATGGTCGCATCCGTAAGATTATGCGCAATCAATCTATATAACCATTTGTTAAGTAATTACAAAAAACATAAGATGGACTGTAACTAGCAAATTAGCACCATAAAAAATGTATATAAAACCTTAAGTCCATACGGCGAAACCCAAAATGAAATAATACCGATGCAATTAATATTAACTCAACCTAGATCCCAAGACACGACCCACCTGCATGTCACTTCTGCCCGCGTCCCGTGGGTAACTATTTTTCGTCGACCTATACATGACCCTTGAAGCTCTTCTAGTGTGAGCTACGTAAGCGTTCTGCGTGGTTGCGAACGAGTAACAAGAAGAAAGGAAAAAAAAATTAAAATAAAAACGAGTTACATACGGCGCAAATGCAAAAAAGAGGGATGCAAAACGAAGACTTCCCAGGAGGTCACCCATTCTAGTACTACTCTCGATCAAGCAAGCTTAACATCGAAGTTCTGATGGGATCCGGTGCATTATTGCTGGTATGATCGCATCCGTAAGGTAACTCCTATTTTGAAATGTGGGACGCTAAGTTGAAGACAAAAATCAAATAGCGGTTCATGAATTTTATATTTAATCTCTTTTATAAATGAGAATCCAAAGTATTAATCTGATTAACTAAGACAACAATTCTCAGAAATTTTTTTTTATCCAAAACAAACAAAACAAAAATGTGCACAAGAAGTCCGTACTTCTCGAGCTGCAACAGCATTTACAAAGGTTATCTGCTCTGCTCTGCGTGTAAAATATTTATTTAAAAGAAAATAAGCAAACAGGCTTTCAAACTAAATATGAGTGAATCAACTAGCTAATCCTTACACATATTATAAGAATAAATATAGTTTTTTCGATAAAACTAAATATAGTTGGTCAAGCTCAAATATGTGCTACACATATTGTTCCTCCAACTGATATTAACATAATTTAAATGATTGAAATCTACCTTAACGTAGACACGAACAGGAACACAAAGGATTTTTTTTTAAAAGTATCTCACACAAAAAGTGCCTTATAGCTAAATTGAGCTGCTTACTGGCTGAAGACTTGGTTTAAAATTATGGTTGTGCATGTAAGCATGATGTCGGTGAGTTTAGCAAGTCTAACTAAAAACATTGAGGTATGAGTTTAAACCCCACTAACATATTTAACGACGGGATGAGTTAAGGGATTTTAATAAATTTTATTTTTAATTTTAGAAAATGATGATTCTGTTTCGTTGTCACAACCGATGGAGTTTGCTTTAAGACTGACTTGAAAAAAAATAATTAATTTAAAGAATTACAGAAAAAGAATATAAATAATAAATGAAAGGTGGAGTTCTAGTAGGAGACTGTAGGCTGTTAGCAGTATATATACAGGCCAGAAAGAAAACGAATCGATCAAACCCTCATCAATTCTTCAGACCTAAACCCTAGCTCATCGACTGGATTGTTATTCTGTGAGTTCTCTAACTGTCTCATGATCATTAAATTAGATTTGATATTTGCACTATATATATTCTTTTAGTCAATAGAAAACAACGCTCAAATAGTGAGGATTGGAAAAACTTGTGTCGAATTGCTTTTGCCGAACACGTTAATTTGGAATATTGGTGCAAGTCATATACCTTCTTCTTCTTCTTCCTGTTTTTTTTTCGTTTTAGGTTTTTATGATCAAATTGTAGGGTTTACTGAACAACGGATAACGAAAGTTTCTTGTTTCGTTCTGAGAAACGTAGTGAAATCTCAGTGGGAGGTTTAGCTGGTTATTTGTTCAAGATTTTTGTTACGCCATCACTGTTTACATTGGGTGTTTTTTTTTCGATCGAGAAAGGGTGTGATTTTACATGTTGAAAGTTGATATTCCTCTTTGACAAAAGAAAAGATGATATTCCAGAGATTTTGACAGAGTTAAATTCGAGCGATCGGTGTTACTGACTGATCTTCAGTAACCATGAGAGGCTATTAAATTCGAGATTGATGTTACTGATCTTCAGTGACCAGTGACCATGAGAGGCTATTAAATCCAGTAGCTGTCGCTTGCTGGCTAGGGAATTTTTCCTTGTATTACAATATATTGTTGCTTTGATGTTCTTGTTTGTGGCCTTGGATCTCTTATTATATTTCCATTGTTTCTCTACTGTAGGTTTGGTAATGTATCGGTACAATTCCTCAGGAATGGACAGTGGTGAGTTTGACTCAGTTTTTTGTATAATACTAAAGCAGGGTTGCAAGATATTTATTTGGTTAATGTTATGTTGTTTCAGCAGGAAATTTGGAACAGTCTGCGTATGCAGACTATCTTAACACAAAGAAAATGCTTGGGAGGAGTGAAACCCACAAGAAAGAACTCATGAGGGCGCTTCAACAGAGTGAAGCTGAAAAGGAAGACCTTAAGAGACGGATTGATAAATGCGAAACAGAAAAGGAAGAGCTCAAGAAGGATCTTGAGTGGAGCGAGGCTCATAAGCTCGATCTAAAGATAGAGCTTGAGAAGAGTGAAACTCATAAGAAAGAACTCAAGAATAAAGTGTCTGAGTTGAAGGGTGACGCTGATAAATGTTTCATGAAGAAATTAGAGTTTATGAGGAGTAATCTTCAACAACAACACAGTAGAGAGAGTAGATATCTTGAGGAAAAATTCAATATGAAGGAATCCGAGACAGTTGAGCTTAAGAAACAGCTCGAGAGGATTCAGGCTCAGAAGGAAGATCTTGAGGCTGAAAAGGAAGAACTTGAAGCGGAAAAGAAAAAACTTGAAGCTGACATAGAAAAAATTGCAACAGAAAAGGAAGAGTTTGAAACTGATAATACATATCTCGAGGAAGAGCTTGCACAGAATGAAGCTCAAAACGAAGATCTTACGAAACAACTTCATAAGAGTGAAGCTGATAAGAAACAGCTAAAGGAAACTCTTGAGGAGAGCGAAGCACAAAACAATTATCTTGCGGAGAAGCTTGGTTTGAGTCAAGATGTAATTGAAGATCTTAAGAAACAACTTGAGAATTATGAAGCTAAAAACATGGAACTTGAAACTAAAAATGGACGGCTTGAGCAAGAACTTGAGGACAGCAAAGCAGAAAAAGTAGAGATTCAAGAAGAACTTGAGCAATGTGATATGCAACTGCAACAACTGGTATATGTTCTTTTTTTTTTTTGATAATTAGAATCAATTGTCCTTTCTTTTTCTGACTAATATGCTGATTTCTTTTTCTGACTAATATGCTGATACACTTATACATGTAGCAAGCTGAAGATCAAAAGGATGACCTTAAGAAAGAGCTCAAGCAAACTGAAGTTGAAAAGGAAAATCTAAAGAAAGAACTTGGAAACAGTGATGCTCAAAAAGAAATTCTTAGGAAAATGATTGAGCAGATTGAAGCTGAAAAGAAACATATTGAGGTAAAGCTTGAGGAGTGTGAAACTGAAAGAGAAGATATTGAATCTGAAAAAGAAGATCTTGAGGAAAGGCTCGAGGCGTGTGAAGCGGACAAGGAAGATCTTGAGCAAAGGCTTGAGGCATGTGAAGCGGAGAAGGAAGATCTTAAAAGTGAAAAAGAAGATCTTGAGGAAAAGCTTGAGCAAAGTGAAGCTCTAAATGAAGATCTCAAAAAAAAGATTGACCAGGATGAAGTTGTAAGAGCAGATCTTAAGAAAGAGCTTGAGCAGAGTGACGCTAAAAAGACAGAATTAAAGAAAGAACTTAACCAACAGGAGTCAAAACTAGAAAAAGTGGTATGTCTTTTTTATTTTCTAACTTTATAGTTCATATCAATTTTCTTTCATCTTTTTGGATTAAAAGTATGATTTACTACTATCCTTACCCGAGATACTGTTATATATGTAGAAAATTAAAGAAGCTGAAAAGGAAGAATATTATAAGAATGAGCTTGCACAAATTCAAGCGGAGAAACAAGATATTAAGCAAGAACTTCAGAATAGCGAAGCTATAAGTAAAGGTCTTCAGAAAACACTTGAGGAGAGTGATGATGAGAAGGAGGAACTTAAGGAAAAGCTCAAGAAGAGTGAAACTGAAAAGGAGAAGCTTAAGGTAGTTGTTGTGGAGATAGAAGCTAAAACAGTTGACCTTAAGACAGAGATTCAGCGGATTGCAGCTGGAAAGAAAGCGTTTGCCAAATTACTAGACGAGAGGAATCAACTGAACATAAGGGTATTTTTTTTTTCTCCTAACTAATTTCAACTAAAATTTTCTAATGTACATTCTGAGTTAATTGAAACACACACTATGTACCTATGCAGCGGAGCGAAGGTGAAATTGAAGTTGTTAAGATGGAACTTGAGAAGACCAAAGCTGAAAAGATAGCATTTATAAAACAGAGGGAAGTTGAAAGTGAAGCATTTAAACAGCAGACTGAAGTTGAAGTGGAAGCTATTAAGAGAGAACTTGAGATGAGCAGAGCAGACATTATAACATTTAAAAAGCAGAGTGAATTTGAAATGGAAGCTCCTAAGAAGGAACTTGAAGTGAGCAAAGCTGAAAAGACAGCATTTAGAAAGCTACTTGAGCAGCGTGATCTGGAACTTCAACTATTGATAGAACACACGGTATTCTTCTGTCTTTTGAATCTGTATTAAAATCAGTTTTATTTAAATTAAGATTAAGTTAAAATTGGACCATGAACTAGAACACAGTATTATGTTTTTTACACATGCATGTATTCCACATGTATATTAAAATTACAGTGACTGGTTTATCCCCAACACTTGTCATAGAGCTTTGTATGCTTCAGATATTAGGATGGTATATATGACAGGTAAACAGTGAAGCTGATTGAATTTTTGTATGCTTGTTTCAGGATAAGAAGGTTACTTCAGAGCAAAACAAAGTTGATGACTTGCTAGCAAACTTAGCAGAAGAACGCCAGGTTTGCTTTTTAATTTTCAATTTATAATATAACGATGAATTTTATTATAAATGTGTAAATATTGGCATGAACTTATGAATTACCTCACGTTTTCTTTTGCTTTGTATGATCGAACAGAAATGGCAGAGTGAAAAGGAAAGACTTCAGTGCATTAATGCTGAATTGGAACAGAAGCTTGAAGATGTCAACAAGATAAACATCAGCATAGAAGAAGAAGAAGATGTTGGTGATGATGATGAGTCAGCAGTTGTTGATGATTCGTGGTTGAAAATTTAAAGCTTCATTCATTAGTAATAACTATGAAGGCCAATCCTGATGTAGCCTTGCTAAGTTTTAAGGTTGTCACCTACATGAAGGCCATTGTTTGCCTTTTTTGTTTTTAAAACTTTAGACATTTCATAGTTGTGCTTTTCAGTTTTTCAAAATGTTATCTTGAAGATGCTTCATCTTCTAAAAATGCCTTGTTTTCTTGATTATTTACATATCTGGTTATGCAGTTGTTTATTTTGTAATTCCTTGCTTTGTAAGATGGTCCTGCCATTTTGTTTGTGCTCAGAAAAAGAAAATGGTGCTTGGGGTTTGTATTAACAGGCCACTATTCCCAATATGACTCCCCAAATACTTCAGTCATGTTACTGCTGAAAAGGGAAGACTAAATCCAAACAAACCCAGAATTAGTGATTCGATTTCATACGTAGTAAAGTGAATTTCTATGGACAGTCGCAAGAAATTCTGTACTTTTCCAAATTTTTGGTTAATATGTTTACGTTAGACTCAATACCTTCTTTGTACTCAATGAACTCTTACATATGTCACAAAGTCTTCAGTAGCATGCTCTTGATCCATCTCTCCCTTAATAAGTTTCTGGTGCATTTAAAGTATCGGATCCCCAGTTAGTATGCAGGTCTAGCGCACACCTGCGACCATGATAGAGCCTTTACCAGGTTAAGTCAGTACAGCAGTAGTGGAAAGAAAAACAGAAGAGTGAGCAGAAGATCTAAAAAGACCTGTACCTTATATTGGCACGACAGCCTAGTACTTTTATGTCAATTAAGGGTCAAAGTTCAGATTCAACTTATGACGTGTGTGCACGCCTTAGAAGACCTTGCATAAACCTCTAAATGCAACACAAGCCTTAAGGGAGGCATCTGAGATTGGCTGTGCCTAGAAAACTAGTTCTAGCTTTCAAGTTTCAAGTGTCAGTTTAGGTTTTTGGAGAGATCTCCAAGGGTAGTTATGAGCAGACTAGTTTAGTTTTTCGTTTGATCAAAGACTACAATGGTTAACTAGAGTCATTTTGAATAGAGTCTATGAGCCAGTTTGCCCCTTTTCAACACTCATACAGCATGAACTCGGCAAAGCCATGAGCAACCACATTACACCCTGTGACCCTGGGGGTACAAGATCACATTAACAGTAGTACCAAATTAATGGATAAGTGTCTTGATTTCCTCAGTAATCACAGGAAAATCCCTGTCGAGATTTTACTGCCTTGCCACTTCCGAGGCGCTTCAGAATCTCGAAGTTCCAGGCCGCCTCTAACCAACTCGAGAAACACTGATCTCCATCACAATCTCCTTCTAAAGTAAAACTTTTCAAACTTCTACCTTTTCCAGGCACACACACACAATGCCAGAGAAATGGACTCTTCTTCAATACCACACCTGAGGCAGATAGACTTGGAACACAAGAAACTGTAGCAGTATAGTTGGAAAGGCTTGCGACAAGAGTAGCTTAACTTTGGTTCAGAAACTTGTTGTTGCAGAGTTAAATTATAGTGTATTTATAGTGTCAGTCATAGTACAACTGAATCCTTTGGATCATAATGATCCTATTTTCATACACAGGTGACTGTTGGGGTTCACTTCAGATGACTGTTGGGGTTCTCTTCCCGGTAATCTCGTTGTACACTGCTTACTGGTTTCGTAAGTGATTCAGTAACGGTCCACCCTCTGATTCCTAGTCATCGTGAAGTGAGCGATACCTCTCAATAGCTGCCTTTATTCTCAATCTTATTTGAAAAACCGTTGGAGACTTGACACGATCAAAGAGTGAACAACTTCCTGATTGCAATTATTTGTTGATTTATGGCCGGAACTTAGCAATTCTGTAAGAAGGAAGCATCATCGACCAATGATTCTCAGTAATTTGTGCTATACAGTACTTATGATGTTTGTAATCAAGTAAAAATAAACAAGTTCTTTGCTACTATATTGTAGACTGAACGGGACACACATGTAAATATAGTCTTCTATGTTTGATTGCATTCTCCGGAATCAACTTTGAATGAAGAATGTAGCATTTACACATGATTTTGGTCTAGAACTGAAAATACTCTACAAAGCCTCATGCTAAGCGGAAATAAATAGATGAATGCATACCTCCACTAATCTAAACCGCCATCAGCAATCTTGATTTTAGAGGAACCTCAAACATACAAATATGAAAACATCGAGTCACATAAGCCGAGTCTACAATTGCTACTTTAACAAGGGACTTAAAACAAAGATAAGAAACGCAAGAGGTTCTAATTTTGTTGAATCAATTTAATAGATGATCCTATTCTCCATTTAAAAGACTTCGAAGACAAAACCTACACGATTAAATCTAGTTCACAATGCTCCTAATGGCCTACGTTCTGGAAGATGACTCTAAAAAGAGAAAAGAAATATCGATTTACAATCTGACTGTTTAACACGCAGGCAACTTTTTATATACAGAGCACGTATTATGCCATCTTTACTTTGGGAAACCAAAATCTTGAAACCCAAATGAACCACCTTGATCACCAGGTGGAGGTGGATGTGGAGGTGAAGGAATCCACTTGCGTTCAGTGGGCGCAGGCACCGAGTTTGTATCTACTGAGGTTATGTCGTGAATGCTCGATCTTTTCCTTTCCTTTTTCCCTGAGCTTTGGCGAAGAAAATATTTTTGTGCATGACTAGCCACTTGTGTGGGTGTTCTTGTCACAACTACATTTCTTGAAATGCTTCTCCAATCACCCTTACCAAATTGCTTTAGTCCTACCAGAAACAATCTGTTGCAAGAGAATATTTAAAGTCAGCAGTGTTCACAGAGAATATAAGCATGTAGTTCATCACAAAGCAAAAAAGGAATACACACACATATCAAGGAACTGAAGGAAGAAACCGCAGTGCAGATGAGTGATCAAATGTCCAGTTAGAAATAATAAAACAACAATTCCACAAGTTTGCACTCAATTACTATTTATAGAATTGACACTGAGATGAAAACTCTGTTACTAAATAAAGTATTCGGTTATACATTTTATTACTTGGTAAAAATTAGTTGTATATGATATCGTTTTAAGCACAATCATCACTTTTACTTCGCTGCAACTTCAATAACAAAGTCACATTCTAAGTTTAAGTTCTTAACGATACGAAATCCAACTGTCCAAACTGAACAATACCCCTGCCAAATGAACCGAACTTGATTTGATTTGCTAGTTTGTCGACAACCAATTACATAAACAAAGTTCAGAATACCAAAACATTCATTCATCTACCAAACTAGTTGGTTATCAGATTATATAAGCATGCATTAAATTAGCTTGATCATTTAAGAGACTAAAACCCATAGTTCATTTCCAATCTAATACTCAAAATTCAAAATTAATAAATAAAAAGAATTAAAAGAAAAAAGAATTAGAGGGAGAGAGATTACTTGTGTTCAATTTCAGTCCATGGCTTTCCCTTCTTC
The DNA here is from genome assembly GCA_034370585.1 of Fragaria x ananassa. Taxonomy (NCBI): domain Eukaryota; kingdom Viridiplantae; phylum Streptophyta; class Magnoliopsida; order Rosales; family Rosaceae; genus Fragaria; species Fragaria x ananassa. Next base: position 6,753,742 of record CP139750.1, on the reverse strand, counting down.
CTCTCCGCCGCCTCACCGGCGGCGTTGTTATTGGTATTATTAGCCTTGCAACCATCAAAAGAGATCTGACTCGCCGAGTCCCACCCGACCCCAGCCGCCGCCGAGTCATCAGCGTAACTCGGCAACTCGACTCGGCCCGAGTCAATTTCGACGACATCATGCACCAGAGTCTCGTAGTGCTCCAAAACCTCCTCGGCGGTCTTGCCCGGCACCATCTTTGCGATCCGCTCCCAGCGATCCGGCAAGTCCTCGGAGAAGCTCACCAGCGCCTGCTCGAACTGCTTGTCCTCGGCTCGAGTCCACCGAGCCGACGACGACCAACACGGCGGTGCTTCCTGGAACATCTCTGCTGTTCGTTTACCTGAATTTGGAGTCGTACAAGGTTTTTGGTGGCAGATTCGGAGAGCTTGTGGTTTTATACAAACAAAGAAACAAGAGTTTGGGTTTGGTCTGGGAAGGAAGAGAGAGAGAGAGAGAGTTTAATAGTTGTACGGCACTTCCAAATCAACACGTTTTTGAGTTTTTTTATTTATTTTTTAAATAGCAATGCCAGACTGCCCGGTGTAGAGGCACCTATTTATTTTTTCCGCCTGTATTTCATTTTTCTTCGCCGGAAATTGTTTCAAGTTGATTCCGATGCCGACTCTTTTGGCTCATATTCCTGGGATTTAGGGGCTTAATGCAAGAGTCATTATTCTGGATTATCAGAATAGAACGCGGATTTGTGAAATGTTAGTGTGTATATTCTTAGGTGTTTTATAAGGACATTTTTAGAGCTCCAGTAAGAAAAAGTTTTCTCGATTTTATGTTAAGAGGATCGGTAAACTAAACGTTCCATGTAGACTGATTTCTGACGTAGAACAGATCCTAACAAGTACTAATCGTTCTATCGATCTCTAAAAGAAATGGAGATGAGAGATACAAAAGATGAAAAACTTGTACTCGAGTGGCTTAGAGAAAGAACTTGTGTTGCAGCCTAGAAGGCAAGTGTTCACCAGTTATTGTTAGTTTTTAAGATATACTCTGCCAAATGCCAGTAACTGCATGAAACAGAGCTTGTAATACCAACTTCAGCTATCACAATACACCCTGCCAATTTCTACTGCAGAAAATCTTGAATAAAGTTGCTTTCTAATTCTGGGATATCATAGATTCTTGACCACATTACACCTATGACATCTCTATGGTGCCTTTGGATTCTGGATTTCAATTCAATACATGTACAAAATGTTGACAACAAGCTTACACATAAAGGAAGAGAGGACTATGCAATGAAATGTGGAACTATGAGCATCCTGAAATTTCTATGCCGTCACCTCCTTTCCGCATGAAGATACACATATGAGAAGCACACAACACGCCTTTACTTCCGCTGCTTTTTTGGTTGTGATTCTGACGGGACATCGCCCTACAAATTTTAACTTTTTCAGTTAACAAGATGGTAAGCACTCAACAAAAAATAAACACAAAGATTAACACAATAATCATGCCATTTCCAGCTTAGTTTGTTGCAAAACTACAATCCGGGAAATAAATTGCATTTTAAGGCTTCTGATTTAGCTCTTCCATGAGTTTATCACTTTATTAGCACGACTTCTGATTTCCCAAAGTATTGGCCCCAGATATAATATGCATTCTTCCAACATCCAGATTTGTGTATGCAAGTACGATTACCAAGGCTGTAAAGTAGATTCAGATTTCCGTAGCAGACTTCTATATAAATGTATCTGGATAAATTACATTTAAAATGGCTATACGATGCTTTCGCATCCATCTTTACAAGACAGATAACCATAATCTTTTCGTGTTCTATTTAATATTTTATTATGTGTTATTTGCCTCAATGAAAGCTAGAGCACAATAGATGAAAACGAAGGGAAGAAGGAGAAACACATAACAAGAAGAAAAAAAAAAAAAACTACACAGGGCAGGAGGGAGGGAGGAAGAGGGAAAACACAAGAAAAGAACAAACTAGAAACCTGAAAAGGTAGAAAGGTATATTTTACACATAACAGTTCCAAGAGACAGAGAAGATTTACAGCTCAAGTAGTTATTGGAGAAGTTAGGTTGTGGGGATAGAGAACCACATTTCTCCATCCGAACCAGCAATAAGCAGACCCACATTTCCACCAAATACATTATCTTCCTTATAACCCACAAAACATTGATCCACAAAGGAACTCTCAGCCCTTCCATAATGTATATAAAGCTTTGTGAAAACCATACAAGGCATCAAATATCTCCACAAATCACCATAAGTGAATCTCAGGACCCTTGAAGTACCTCACTCTAAAGGTTAAGATTTTTTCCGTAATAAAGATGACCATGCAAAATTAAGTTTATTCCAATAAGGACTCAGTTGGCACATTCATCTTATATGCGACCCAATGGGTTGTATTCCATGTATTTTCCGTAGTCTTTGGACAAATATGATTGAAATCAGCATTTCATTATACACAGTAGTACAACTCAATAAGTAATTCCATGTATTTCCCCTAGTCTTTGGACAAATGTGTTTGAAATAACTCAATAAAGCATTTCACTATAGACAAATTTGCTTAAACAATGTCTGAACTTTGCTCCACTATTAACTTGTGTATCTCATCTTTTCGACATATCAGAACCGTATCTGAGGTTTCAACCCTGACCCAGTTTCGGTATCTGCAACCACTAACATCGTCAACCCTGTTAACTTTTAGGGGCAAATTCATCCAACCCTTTTATCCCGCCAATTTACACAGAATAAAATTGAAATGAATCAAGTTTTTGGGTTTTGGCGCCAATCAACTAGTCAGTCCATATGATGTAAACCTGCGCTGTTGGGCTGCACCTTAACCACTAATTGACTAAATGACTAAATCACACAAAGAATTGAATCTCTCACTTGGGGTAAGATTGACTTGGAAAGAGAAAGGGAGAGCGCAGACCTGAGAATGTAATAGAGCTGGGTCGGGGTAGACAGTTTTGGGGATATAAAGTAGGGTTTAAAGTGAAGGGAAGAAATTGGCCTTCAAAAGTTAACAGGGTTGACGATGTTTGTGGACCCAGATACTGAAACTAGGTCGGGGTTGAAACCTCATATACTGTTCTGATATGTCGAAACGATGAGATACGAAGTTAATAGTGGAGCAAAATTCAGACACTATTTGAGCAATTTTCTCATTTATACAGTAGTACCGAGTTAATGTAGTACTGTACAAACAACAAGGCATATACTTTTATGCTAACCCAACATTGAGGAAGTAGAATTTTCATTACAAGAGATCTTTCATTGTCTGCTATGTCCTAGAGTATCAGTCAGATGATGTTCTTGTCAAATGCTACCTCTAAATAGGAAGATTTTAATTTCTCAAGTTTCAAGATTTGTAATTTCGTAGGAAACTAGTAGTGATGCAGGACAAGCAGGTGTAAACCTGATGAACGAATTCTAGGTTTTATGGCTCTAAGGGACTGGTTGTTTTGGAAGCAGCGCAATTTTATGAAAATAAGGATATGGAATCAAGAAAATAACAGGATAAAATACACCAGCATTACACCAGTATGGAAATAGGATAGAACTACTAACAGCTCAAGCATCAACCCTAGAGGCCTTAGGCATCACACCCAGGGTTCGTTGCATCATACAAACCTGGAGACGAGCGATAAAGCAAAGCCTTCCAATTTTGTCCATGCTTAAGAAGGGATGGTACAATAAATATAGAAGAACTAAGATACAATCCAAAAAATAAAGAGCCTTCCTATTCTCCTCTAAGAAAAAGTCCTAAAGAAATCGAGCAGTAATACACAAAGCATCTACAAGATGACTAATCAACCCTTCGGCCTTGGAATCCTATTTACGAGGCTTTGGATAAAACCTAGAGGTCTTCCACCTGTCTTACTCATAGAGTAGAGAGCAGAGAGATTGTTATTTGGTTTTTGTATTTTTTTTTTCTATTGTAAGTGGATTCCTTGTCCAAATTTCACTGCTTGCAATTTTTATTATGAGAAACAAAACTTTCATTAAGAACTAAAAAGTATTAAAAAAAAAAAATATATATATATATATATATATATATCGTTGTGCACAGCTACTACAATGAGAATTGGTAGAGAATGCTTACAGCGGTTGAAAGCTGCTCGCGGATATAGGCCATTGATCGTAGCATGGCACCTAATGTATCCCTAGACACTTGAAACTTAACCTCTGACTCCCCTGTACTTGTATCTGTGTCTTGGAGCTGAAGAATAGGGAAAAGCATTATATTAATAAATCAAAAACTAAAAGTAAACAAGAGAAAGAGCCCCACTCAACATATGAATGACAAGCAAACTGATTTGCTTCCTGCTTGGGATGACGACAACAACAACATTAACACTAAAGTAACCATAAATTAAACATTTCCGACACCGTATACAAGAATATCTTCAGCATGAAGTAGTGAGCAGGCACCATTATGCACAAAACCAGAAGCAAACATATCAAGTACTCTGCTAGCCAAAGGACAGGCAGAATGTCACTTAAAATCAATTACTGTTAATACTGGGAATATTCAAAATCAAGTTTCACACTCACACAAACAGATATGTCATGTTTCCTTTCTAGAAAATTCGCTTCTCCCCTTCTCGCTAGATTTGAGCTCACTTGATCACCCCCAATGACTATCATGGGATGGTCAACTCATGTAACAATTGTCAGACAAGAAAAATCAGAGCTTGTCCAGTACCAAGTGAGATTAGTACAGAAATGTCTGCTATCACCACCCTTAAAAGAACGAAGTCAAAAGAAGAGTGTGTGTATCTACACACGTATATATATATATATATATATATATAGAGAGAGAGAGAGAGAGAGAGAGTAGATTCTAGACTAGTTTGAATTCAAACATGAACTAGGCTGCTCTGAACTTGAACACTAATCTATCATTCCAGTTGACAAAGATCAATCACAAATGCGCTTACACTACAGTAACTTAAAACTGCAAAACACATGGCTCCCAAAAGGGAGGCAATGAAACTGCAAATATGAAATTCAAGCTTGAGTAATTGATTTTTGTACCTTTAAATTTATAACAGCAACCTTATTAGCTGGTGTTGAGAGCTGCTCACTAATGTAGGCCATAGACCTCAACATTGGCTCCAATGAAACCCTCGAGAGCTGAAACTTAACCTCTGATTCTACTGATGGAATCCTGCTATAATCATGCAACTGCAGTGGTTTTAAGTAACACGTTTTAGAAAAAGAAAAATGAAACAGTTGCTCAGATACAAAAAAGTTGTGTCAGTGTAAAGCAAACTGATAACTAGCCGATTACAAGAGGTCACACATTTTGAGGGGCTTCATGTATAAAACATATATATATATATATAATATCAAAATTGTTTAGGAACTTCATGTATAAATGCACTGATATCTGATTAATTAAATACAGCACATCCAACTTGACCTAGTTGGACAATTCAGTAAGTCGCAACTTGTTTTATGATTTCACTTGAGCATTTACGCACCTTCAGATTAATGACAGCTACTCTATTTCCTGGTGCTGAATTCTTGTTCTCCATAACCCAAGTCATTGACTTAAGCTGCGGAAGTACCACCTACAGAAAAGACTCCAGATCAATACCATGACTTTGCACTCAGAACAGGAGGATAGAAAGCAAAAAAAGAACAGAAGGATACATGCAAGAACAGGAAAAACAAAACAAAGAAACAAAATCTTCCTAACCATATTCTCAGGAGTACCATCATCCCGTAGAAGAGACACCGGGGCCATTCGTGGCAAATTCAAATCAGAAACACTTTGACCTGGTGCACCAGCATCATTAAGATTAAATCGCCTCATAACTTCATCTTGGCGTGGCCACAACAAAGGGGTCATATCTGAATTTGATGTAGAATTTTTCTTGTCTTCATAGCCAGTCCCAGTAACCTGAGAGCTAGGAGGTGTAACTTTAGCTACATTTCTCTTCATAACAGAAACCTTCTTCCCACCATCTCTAAGAGCAGTCATTGCTGCATTATAAGTTTCTATAGTAGTAGCCCCATCCTCGGCATATCTAATGGCTTCCCGACAGAGATGGTTATACCGTAATGTCAGAGATTCTTGGTCATGCAACTCCCCACTACGTTCATCTAGGCCAGTTCCATTCTTTGCATTTCTTGTCCATCGTTTTAAAATGTAATGGGAAGGTAGTGTAAGCACATTTGTAACTGTAAAGACTGTTAAAACATGTCTACATAGAATACCTGAATACTCAAACAATTGACAACTACAGTTGGCTCTCATCTCTGGATAGTTTAATGTAACAATGTATGCCTTGTGGTCATCCTCAAATTTTGCCACTCTGAATGTGCTGATAGCTCCATCACCTTCAATTCTATTTGCCGTGTACACAAAAGTTTCAACCAGCTCTTCTTGAAATTTTGCAAAGATTTTTCTTGTATAAAGATTGGCTGCTTGTTTCTCCATGGGTGATGGTGTTCTCAATACTGGTGTAGTGCAGATTGTATCGAAGTCAGCTTCTACTTCCCTTTCAAACCAGTTCTCTAATGCTCTTTCATACTGCCTAAAGAACAATGGTAATGTCGTCTGCTGATTCACATAGCCTTCAAAGAAGGAAACCTCAAACCCTTGATTGGGAGCCATGGCAGCAAAAAAGGAATCCCGAAAATACACAGGTACCCATTGAGCACGAGCACTATACAGCGATTGAAGCCAATCATTTCTCCTGAGATCATACTTATCAAGGATACAATCCCAAGACAATTCAAACTCCTCGATCGTTTCAGTCAAATTGATACAGTTATAAAGTTCAACCTGAAAATTAGGATGTGCTTGACATACGTGAGCCAACCTTTCCTGGCCTTCTCTCAAAACATGCCACTTGCTAATACAGTGGCGAACTTCTGGAAACACCTGAGAAACTGCTGTCTGTATGGCTCTGTCTTGATCAGTTGTAATAGATACAGGTCGGCGATCATTCATAGCGGTAAGGAATGTCTTGAATAACCAATTAAAAGATACCTCTGACTCATCTAGAAGTAATGCACAACCAAACAAGATTGTCTGACCATGATGGTTCACTCCAGTAAAAGGAGCAAATGGCACTCTATACTGGTTTACTCTGTATGTAGTATCAAGCGTAACAGCGTCACCAAAATGAGAGTAAGCTGCTCTTGACCTTGCATCCGACCAAAACACGTTACCCATGTGATTATCTTCATCAAGTTGTATTGCATAAAAGAAACCAGGGTTTTCAGCCTGCATTTTCTTGAAATACTCCAGCAAATTCTGAGCATCCTTCCCCAATGTCCTCCTTCGATTACAAGGCCGAATAGGATTTACTGGAGCAGCATTCTTGACTTGCCGATTTGATTCTGCAGATGAAGCACTCCTAACTAGACGGTTTTTCTCCAAAGATGCACGGTTCCCATCCATGGAGACATACATAACACCACTGGGAACAATCCCCACCCCTTGATAAGCTTCAGCCAAATTCTTGGCAGCACCAGCAAAATGGCGGCGAGGCCGGAGATAATGCACCGGACTAGGATTCGCTAATGCATGACTATGCTCCTTGACAAACTTGGTAGAAACCCATCTGTTACCACCCCTTGACTCTATCCTAAGCATCGCGTCGCAACTATCACCATGTCTTCTCTTGACACCCTCTTTCCCACACACAAACTCCCTGGCAGTGGTTGTTCCGTCGGGATTAGAACGACTAGACTGACCAACTTTGGAGTTAAAACCCAACCGTCTAGCATATTCCTCATACAAATTCTTGGCAGCCTCTTCGGAATGGAACTCCATGCCCACATAGGGCTCAGGAATCTCCCCCTCCTCAACATGAGCCTGAGGATTCTCACCATTATTCACCTCTCCACCTTCACTACGTTCGGCATCGCCACCATCTCCCATTCCACTATGCCCTACTGCTCTTACATCAATCACTTGAACATCCATATCAAATTGGCTATAGAAATCTCTGTGAGCTAATCAAAATAGCACCATTACTAAACCTAGTAGTTCCCAATCTGCATAAAACCCCAATAAAACAAAACCAAATCATGTTTCAGGGTTTATGGAAAACCGGTTCAAGAACACACTAGTGATACCCTAACAAATTGACAGCGCATCCGAAATTGCAAAGCGAAATTGGAAAGAGGAGAAAAAGGTTAGAGAGGAGGAGGAGGAGGCAGACCTTGAAGCTTGGGGTGTCATTCCAAGAGTGTGGAGACATTGAGAAGGAGAAAGCTAGGGCCTAACGTGCAATCTTGACTCGGCGTTCACGGAAATAAAAATCGCTGGGATAATCTGTGTGTCAGTAGAGAGACCTGTTCGTGTCGAAGAGGTGTGGAAATTAGAAACGAGAGAGAGAGAGAGTTGGGGAAGAACCGAAGGAGGAAGTGGCAGAGGGCGGTCGTGTCCGTCAAATTAGAAGTGAAGGGGCTGTATTTAGTTTTCTCTTTTTTTTAGGAAGAAAGAGTATTGTGTCACCACTTGGTTATGCTTTTGTCACAAAATATGTCAACATTAATTTTGGTCCACCTCTCATATAGGTCCACACCTCTCATATGATCAACGTTCATGAAGGTTTTTTTTTTTTTTTTTTTTTTTTTTTTATACGAAACGTTCATGAAGGTTGCTAATCTGCTATATAGCCAAATGCTACTGGGAAATGTGTTTGAGGATGATATATTATAAAAGGTGAAACTAGTATTTGGAGGACAAACTTATCGTTGCACGGGTAAACTAAACAAAATTTAATAAAATATTAGTGTGGATCTTTTTATTTTTTATTTTTTAAACTCAAAGACAATTTTGTCATTAGTACTCAAATATACGAATCGATCTGTTATCATGCGCACAGAGGACAAGCAAGATCATTTAATTCTGTTGATACCAAAGAAAAAAAAGGATTACAAAAGAAAAATAATATTAAAAATAATGATAATCTTTTTCTTTTACTACATGCACAAGGCTCTTGAGTTCAATTGTAACTCTTATAAAAAAAGGGGTATCCGGATAGGAATATAATTCATGTATCAAAGTCCAATTGCAAATGAGCCAAGCACTCTATATAAAGAGGTATAAGCCTCCAAAAAAACGGGGGTCAAGGGGAGAAGACATACGAACAGGGAAGAAGAGGCAGGCGGAGGCAAAAGCAGGCGGAGGCAGAAGAAGGAGAAGAGAACAAGCGAAGCAAAAAGTAGAACAGAGGAAAAGAAGCGGCGAGCCAGCAAGAAGGTGGAGCCCTCACTCTAACTCTCTTTATTTCTTTTGCAGCATCTCTATCTTTCTATCTCGTCCCTTGCTCCGCCGGAAGCCCCAAAAGCATGTCTTCAGCGAACCATCTTTTCCTCCCCGAGCAAGGCCACAATGCCGTTCAAACTTCAAAGCCCTAAGGCGCGGCGAGGTAACCTCGCATCCAAGAAGAAGCCCTAGGCAGGGGGGCGGGACGACCTCGCATATGGCGAGATGACCACGCCCCCTCCTCTTGTTACAATAAATATATATGGCCGCTCGGCCCTTCCTCTTATTACATATGGCCTTGCGCTTCGCATAACAAGCCGTACAAGAGGAGAAAACAAGCATTCCAGGCGACGTGAATTGGAAGAACATGAACTTACCTTTGGCAACTTGGAGAATCCCTAAGGGCGAGATGACATTCACATCAAGACAGAAACCCTAAGGGGTGGCGAGGTGACTTCACATCAAAGCAGAAGTCCTAAGGGGCAGCAAGGTGACATTCGCGCCAAAGCATAAACCCTAAGGGGTGGCGAGGTGACTTCACATCAAAGCAGAAACCCTAAGGGGTAGCAAGGTGACATTCGCGCCAAAGCATAAACCCTAAATGGTGGCGAGATGACATTCACATCAAGATAGAAACCCTAAGGGGTGGCGAGGTGACTTCACATCAAAGCAGAAGCCCTAAGGGGCAGCAAGGTGACATTCGCGCCAAAGCATAAACCCTAAGGGGTGGCGAGGTGACTTCCCATCAAAGCAGAAGCCCTAAGGGGTGGCGAGGTGACTTCGCATCAAAGTAGAAGCTCTAGGCGTGGTGACTTTGCAGAGAAGTGAAGTTCAGGCGAGACAAGATGACGTCACAGGCGAGATCCCACCATGCAAGCACGCGGAGTCCGCTCACACGCAAGCACGCGGAGTTCGCTCACACGCAAGCACACGGAGTCTGCTTACAAGGCATACACGCGGAGTTCGCTTACAAAGCAGACACGTGGAGTCTGCTTTCGAAGCATACACGCGGAGTCCGCTTACAAAACATAGATGCGGAGTCCGCTTACAAAGCATACATGCGAAGTCCACATGCAGGAGGAGTCCGCTTACACGCGGAGACTGGATTTGCAGGAATCACCTACGCCACTATCAAAGACTATGGCTAAGACAATTCAAGCCTCTTGGTCACACTGATACATCACCCATTTCGGGTTCTCAACTCAAATCAACTGACACTCTACCAAATTGGGTGTCTACAAGAAATACAGTTGACGGATTCAAAATACATCTGTCAAACCCAAAGTTGGCACTAAGCCGCAAAGCCTACAAACCTCATGAACTACGATCGGTTTGATCCCCTCCAGGGTGCGTAAATAATCTAGCAACCCACTAGATGCAACCACAATTCCAAACAGAATCCCTGACACCACCAGTCAAATTCATCCGGTCCAAATGATCCTGGTCAAATTCCTAAAGCACCAGAAAAATCAAATCCATAACCAAACCTTTTGAACTACAATGGTTTGATCTCTTTACAAGGATATGTAGGCAGTCTAGATTCAAGTCTGGATACAACCACCAATTGAAATAAATTCCCGGATCACCTGAAGCCAGAATCACGTTCCTAAGCTCAAATGCCTTCAGACACAAATCCAAACACATTTCCAAACACTACTCTCACTCTAAAAGCAAAGCCCTCCAACGAGTCATTCACTTGTTGGAACTCTTGAACTACGAGTGACTTGATCCCCTCCGGGGTACGTAGGCAACTCATTCCCAAATGCGGGTGCAGTCGCAAAAACAAACAAACCTACAATGGTCTCTTAATAAACGGAATCAAAGGGTGTTCCCTTGTAATAAGGGATTGTAATTAAATGACACATTCTGTCTTGAATAGGTCGAACCAGACATAATTAAAACTATGTTCTAATAATGAATATGAGTGAAATTGTGTTAGGAGATATTTACGCTTCATGCATATTTTTCCTCAACAGATTCGTATGAGAGTTATATCTTCATTACAAATTTTGGCTTAAGGAGCCTACAATCTAATAGCAAATAGATCATAGGCAATTGTTTCTAACAAAACTAAAACAAGAAAATAAAGCTCCCCCATATGAAAAGCATGGACCAAGAGCAATTGTTTCGTAATAAAACAAAATCAAAAAACTGAAATAGTAAAAGAGAAATAGCAGAACTTCAAAAACCTCCTTACCCTTCACGCTAGGGCTTGGGGGCGTTGCAGGTCGAGTTAGAGAACGAGTCAGATCCTCCTAATTAGCATTTCTTCTTGGTTTCGAGTTTTTAGAGCCGATGGGACATCCCCTCTTCTTCTTCTGAACTTCAGTTGCCACCAATGTCATCTCAATTGGTTATGGGATGAGGCCAAGTGCCTTAGCCGAGAGAGTAAGGAAGTCAGGCTATTTCGTTCTCTTGGTATGCACAGCAGCTTCATGTGATTGCAGTAAGTCTGCCAATACCTTCAACTTCTTAGGAGAGGTCTTAGGTGATAAAGGTAAGCCTCGTTTGCGTCCCTCTCTAACGATCAAGGCACCCTCAAGTTCATTCTCTGACGCAGTCTGGTCAACAAATTGATCGGGATCATTCACAGGTATAAGAGCTAGGGCATCATCTTCGTGTTCACGCACCGGCTCCTTGAGAATGGTAGGGCGCCTGTGCATCTTCTCTGTCTTTTGATCAAAAACCGAGGTAGCAATTGGTGTAGAAGGCGACACTAAACCTTTGAACTTGAAGGCTCCATGCACCAGAGTTTTTTTGTCTTTTCATCAAAAACCGAGTTAGCAATTGGTGTAGAAAGCGACACTAAACCTTTGAACTTGAAGGCTCCATGCACCAGAGCTTTAGATGCAAAGCTGATCACAAAGACAGGGTTTGGCATGATGTTTGCTTTAGAATGACCTACAGTACTATAACCAGAGCTCGCTCGGCATTTTCCATTTTCATGGAACACCAAGTTACAAGCATCACAAATACTCAAATAATTTTCAAAGTAAAAATCAATCTCTTCCTTAGCATTTGTTGTTAGCTTGATGGTTTTTGAGTGAAGAATAGGATCAGAGAGTTTCTTCTCAACCCTAACCCTAACCTTCTTTGATCTGATAAATAGTTTGTCATCATACTCGATATAACGACTAGCAACAGAAGCAATACCAGGAAAATTCTTAGGGTTCTCATACTTAGGTGGTATGTTTTGAATACGTACCCAGAAGAATAACGAGTCCATGGTGAAGCTCTTGATTGATTTGACGCCATCATATGGCTGGATCACAATCGATACCTGCTGGTACCACCAGGGTCCTCCTCGGAGAAATTTTGTTCCTATCCTTGATGAGATTGAAGTTGATGATAAAGATATTGTTCAGACATTCTTGGATCTGAAATTTCCACTCCAAGAGCCACACCCTTCTATGGAACCGCTTGAGGTTCATTAGGCTTGGAGGGGTTGAGTTCAACGACTTCCCTATCAAGAAGGACTATGCAACACCTCTTTTAGGAGCAGAGATGTGGTGAGAGAGATCCACGACCTTTGAATTTGCAAGCACCAACAACGCAGCAAAGGACTTGGTGAAATCCTCGATCGATGCTATCACACCCCGGTTCTTAAGTTATTTTACGGTTATTCACTTTGGTATTATTTTGGTCTTTTACCATTTTAAGTAACCGTTTACTATTTTAAGACTCCAAAAGTTAACTTTTTCTTCCGTTTGGAATTTGGGAAAACTTTCTTCATGAAAGTCGTAGAGGATGTTATTACGAGTTCATAGACATATTATGTGTTAAAATCGAAGTTAGCATGGAAAAGTTATCAATTAAAAGGGTAAATTTTGAGTTGGTAAAAATGGGTAAAATTTAGTGGGTTTTATTAGTCAGTTTTGTTTATGGTGAGCAAGGAGGATTATCCAGCTTCGACATGATAGTCATGCTTTAGATTATCTTCTGGTTTGTGGTAAAGAGAATAGTAAAGATAGCAGAATCAAGAGAGAGTTGGAATTTCCATAAGCTGTTAGTTTGTGGTGCGCAAAATGGTAATGTAATGGTTTTGGTGGAGAGACCTAAGTGACGTAGTATTCATCTTTACGTAATGTCATTTCGAGAATCGAGGTTAAACTTTTGTTGATGGATTGATCACTTAGGCAGAGCAAGGTTGTCTTGTGGATTTGCGAGAGCTTTGACTTCGCAAAGTGTCTCGGTATTAGAAGTGATTGTGGCAGTTCTGCAGTGTGTGCATCCTTAAATCTGTTCGATTAGTGGGTCTTAATTTTGACCCCTATGAGCATGTGGGAATGCGTGAACTTTAGTTTCCTAGCAAGTGGGTTTCATAGTCGAGTTTGTGAGCAGCGTAATGACGAGGTTGTTGTGTGACTTTAAGAGATTTGAGCCCGATAGTGATAGCAAATTTATGCACTTTATTTGGGTTAGCTATTTCCATTGCTCAGGATGGAGTGTGCATACCTACGGGTACTCGTACTCTGGAGCAGGTATCGCTGAAATCACTTATGTGTTGATGTTAGTGGATCAATGAAAGATTTAGTCTTTGAGAAGATTAAAATAATTCAGGATAAATGGGAAGATTAAATAGTCAGAGATAAACTCAAAGCAGCTCAAAGTAGGCAGTAGAGTTATGCAGATGTCCGCAAGAAGGACCTTGAATTTCAAGTAGGTGTTTGGGTGTTCTTGAAATTTTCTCCTTCGAAAAGGGTAGTGCATTTTAGTAACGTGGAAAGCTTGGTCCGAGATTTATGAGATTATAGAGCGAGTTGGCTCACTGGCTTATCAGTTAGTTTTGCCTCCAAATTTATCCAAGATACATAATGTGTTTCATATATCCATGCTTCGTAAGTATATTGCGGATCCTTCTCGTGTGTTGCAAGAGCAGCCGATTTGTTTGCAAATGAATTTGACCTATAAAAAGGTTTCGGTTTAGATTGTTGACCAAAAAGAGCAAGTGCTAAGGATCAAGGCCATCCCACTTGTCAAGGTGCTTTGGATAAGTCACCAAGTAGAGGAAGCTACTTGGGAACCGGAAGAGCAAATGAGGCAGCAATATCTGTATCTCTTTGATTGACAGGTATGTAAATTTCGAGGACGAAATTTTTTTAAGGCGTTTTCTCCCTCTACAACTTTCTTAACTAGCACAAACACCAATTCCAAGCCTAACTATGTCAATTGAACGAAAACATCAAATGAGCCCTAGAATTTCAAACACTTAAAACTCCTTACCTAGGCCAAGAGGGAGTGAAACCTTTGGAGGAATGAATGCACGGAAGGAGAGCTTCCTTTTAAGCCAAGTAGCTCTGGCTATGGCGGCCGGAGGAGGAAGTTCCGGCGATGGAACACCATGGACAGCCGGACCTTTTAGTTGCGCTTTCTCCCTCATGGTGGCGCTAGGGCGGCTGCCACTGGTCCAGGAGGGAAGCTGGGTCGAGGGTCTACCGTTTGGGACCGGTGCGGCGACGAACGATGGCCGGACGGGGCTGAGGAATCCGGCGGGTCAGGGAAGCTCGAGGGAGAAGAGAAAGAGAGAGAGTGGGCTTTCGACTCCTCTAACCCGGTCCACTCCCTTAAAACCCCAAACCAAAAATAAAACCCACTAAATTTTACCCATATTTACCAACTCAAAATTTACCCTTTTAATTGATAACGTTTCCATGCTAACTCCGATTTTAATGCATAACATATCTACGAACTCATAATAACATCCTCTACGACTTTTATTAAGAACCTGGGTGTGACAGATGCAAATTGAATCGACGATGAGGAAGCAAAGGGCTTGCTCAAATTCTGCAAAGAGGATGTTGCAGAGGACAAGTGATTTAGTGTTGGTGATGGAGATGAGGAGGGGAGGATGAATTTCGGGAGTTTGAAAGCCATGGGATGCAGCGAGATTGGTGATGGAAAGGCAATGAGATTTGGTGGAGTAGGGTTAGGGTTTTGGGAACGCAGCGGCGTTCTTAGGGTTTAGAGAGATAGGTGCTTCGAAAAAAAGTATTGGATCAAAGCTATTGAGGATTGATTGATTGAAGCTATTGAGTGTGGATCTTTTTAGCACATTATTCTTCATGAATTTTAGTGTGGATCTTTTTATAATTGTCCTTTTTTATTGTTTTCTTTTATCAAGTTTTCAATCCGTATTATAGTTTAGCAAACAATACAAGCAATAAAACGTTTATGGGACCGACAGTAAGGAGTTACTCCGTATGAGTACTAAAAGTCTCAGTTGCACCTAGGCCCTTAATAATTAATCAAAAGTGCATCCACCTTCTAAAAGTATCTTATAGCACCATTACTTCAACAGACTTGATACACTTTGTAGCATAATTAAAGAGTAACAACCAAATGAGTCGAGGTTGCCCTTGATCTAAAATTTAGATCTTACCCGAGCCCAAAAAGACCTACTCCAGCCAAGCCCACAGTTGAGTGAAACCCCGACAGAAACAAGTTTCAGATCCAAAGTTGTAAACACTAGCAGACACAAAAGCTCATGAAACTAAGCCCATGTTCACTTTGGTTTACACCAGCTAAACACATCATCTACCATGCATCGGCGTCGCAATCCACCGACCTGACCCTTAACATCAAAACTTCCATCGTCGCCGCCTGTAGATTCAGCACCGTGGACATCCACACTAACTACCATAGTCTCGAATCCTACCAGACACACTGGTCATTTTCCCAACCCACATCACTGAGACGCATGATGAACGGATCTCTCCTGGCCAGAAACAGGTGCACCTACTGCTCTGAGCCAATTCTCTGCTCCGATCTCTTTGAGTTTGATCCGAGCCCCCAACCGAGCAATCGAGCACCATGATCAACTTCCAGCACGAAACCCCAATCAATGCCCGACCGCATCCCCCAATTCCATTCATGCTCGGCTCTCCCCGTCTCCCAACACTGAAAATCCAACCAGTCCTTAAAGACGCCATGATGATCAAATCTTCCAAAATCTTATCATTGTCACCAAACCAAATCGCCAATACATTAAGAAATAAAAGGTTGAAGCCTAAAAATTTTAACCTCCATCGAGAGGTCTCATCATGCCCTAGAAGCAACATATAGAGTACAGAGGAGAGTCCTTTCATGACTGAGAATATATAGCCTCCGCTAGAAAACATTAGCCGCCTTAAAACCTCTCTAGCTAGAAGGAGAGAGAAACCCATCATTTTTAAATATATCATCGTTGTGTAGAATGAAATCTTTTTTTTTTATTGTTAATTAGCATGCAAACACATGCTTTGCATGTATAAGAAAATTTACGGGATAAAAAGATAAAATAAAATTGTCTCCTAAAAATGATGAGGAAAAAAAGAATAATATTAAAGAAAAGGGAGATTCAAACAAATGGAAGGGGGTGGGTTCTCTGAGTGGGGTAAACCCTTCGTCTTCGGGCATAAGGGTGAGACTTGTTCCCTAAATCGTCTACCTTCGAGAAGCTAATATCGCATAATCCTATATTTTCTTTGAAAAAAAAAGAGGATATTTTATTCATACATTCAAAAATGGCACTTGGACCTCAAATTTACTTTTACAAAAATCAAATTGTTATTTACACCTCCCTAACTTTCCCGAAATACCTATTGTCCAATAAAATTAACAAAGAAACTACAGTCGGTAGTTGGAAACTACCTTCCCCGCCCATAGACCAGTCAGGAAACTTGTAGATACGATGTATATTCTACCTCGCCATGGTGAAAGATCGTCAATACCACATTGGGAATGTGCTCTCCCAAGCCCCATAAGAAGGCATCGTAAGAAGATATATGTGTTCGTCCAACATCGGAAACATAATATGTGAGGGAACCTTCCTTAGCTATAAAAAGAAGTGTTTTGGCCACAATCCTCAGTTAGGGATAGAGGGATGGTGGCAGTCAATGCTTCTAGGGATACGGGCGTGCCACCGCGCGGACGCGGAATGTAGTAGGGTTGTTGTTGTAGTGCGCTGACCTGTACTTCTAATAAGACAAAAGTAAGGCTCTGGTGCCACCTCGTGGACGAGGAATTATGAGCACAAAACGAATCGATACTCACGGTGTGTCGCGAGCAGAGCAACCAAAGAGAGATCAAGGGTGATCGGAGATGAATCTAAAAGGGCTCGGAGAACTAAGGCAAGGCTTAGAACTAGGGTTTCAAGAGGCTCGAAGGTATCAACTGGGTTGAAAGTTTGTTTGTTGGTTTGTATTGAGTTGTATGTTTTTTTTAGAGAGTTGTTGAGAGAGTTTGAGAGAGCCGTCGAGCCTTTTTATATAATGGCTTGCCTTCTGCCCGATGTAATCACTATCCAAGTCAGACTCCGAAACAGAATACCATAAGGACACTACTTCACCCGTGCGAATCAACTATCTAAGTGACGTGTATCCATTTCGCACAACACACTTCGCAAGGTCACTACCTCCGCGTTGCTCAACTGTAGAGTCCTATGCGGACTCAAATTAGGAACGTCTTTACCCCGCGGGGTGTCACAATCCTTGTGGAAACCTATCTCGTGCGAGCCACGGACTCAAACCATCCCATGAGCTCCTGAAGCTTGTTTCCATTTTGCGCACCCCTGAAGCTCGCGAGCTTTAAAAAGGCTTTTTTCACTAAAAGGGCCACATGGATTGACCCAAATTATGTCAAAGACTTGTAAGAGTCTTCAACGATAAATGTGGTGCATGCGTACTCCGCCTGTGAATTCTGCCATCTAGCTCGCATGATCTCACTGGCGGGCAATGACTTGTAAACCCAAAGAATCTGGGATCGCCTGTATGACATGGACCAAGAATGTAATTAATATTCACTTGGACATTTTACCGCCCAGTAAAGTATTACTTTGGATGTAAATATAATATGCAGACTTGAACCAAAATGCTCACTGGCTCAAACATTGCCCCTAGGCCTTGAGCTTTGGATTGTCTAAGGGAAAAGGCCTTATTGAACAAGTCACAGTAATTCGAAATTTGGAAGATTCTAATGTTTTTGCGCCATCATGACTTTCATCTCGCTGAGGAGGACCAAAGTTTTGAGGTGCGTGCTCTCCACCACCTCGCGAAATAGCTTGGTTTTGTCCAAAGGGTTCCTTACTCACTGCGTAGCGAACATGTATGTATCCTGACGTAAGATTGGCGAAGCGAACCATTGGGACACACGAACCTGCCAAACTTGACACCCCGCGCATACAAGCTGTTGAGGAAACTCAAGTGGCTCTCGTCCAGCTCCACTTCACTTTTTATGTTTCCCCCATGTATGAACCTTTTCACTAAGCAACAAAAACTGCTACAGTTCAAAACCAGTCTTCCATTGAGATTGGGTAAAGGTCTCTACGTGACTGTTTGCTTGAAAGGCAGGATGTCACTATAGATTCACGCATTCACCTTATCTCTAAGGGCCATATCTCGGAGCAAAGCTCCACATGCAGGACACATGTCAATGGGAGTCCGTCCCTTCTTTCTATAAGAGAAATTGATGGCCGGGTTTGGAACATCAATCAAGTCTTTCTGCCCCCTCGCCATGGATCCTTCTTCCCTTATGTTCATTCTTCTATCCTTGCTTAAAGCGAAACCACCATTTCTCCTGCTCATCGTTTGCTTTGAAGAGTTTCGAAATCTACTCTTAGGTTGAGGGTAAGTTTCAAAATCCACTCTTAGGCTAAACCTCCGCTTGAAAGAACAAACAGTCTAGGCACCTTTTGAATTGTGCCTGCTGTTCTATCCACACGTGAGGTTTCGGAGGCCCTTTGTCCATTCTTGCTTTGGGAGCCTGCTAATGTCCTTGAAGCACCTCCCGAAACTTGGGCGGTAGCATGAGAGACCCTGTTCCAGTGAATCTTTAGCCTCCCGGTGCTTTGTTCTGGGCTTAATCACTGTTTTGGCCAAGCTTCCGTCAATCTGAAAGCTCAAGGTGCTTCTAATATCCCAGATTTATGCCTTTAAGCGTAGGGTAACCAGAGTTCACTGTAAGCATGTTTTGCTTCAGCCGCAAAGCCGCTTATGAAACCTGTATTAGAGTATAAGAAGGAAAAAATGTGATGTTATTATTTAGGGCCTCTGGAATAGGCTCCAATCTTGTACTTGTCTTTTGTTTAGACTTCGCACGTTTACACAGAAAATAAAGAGAGAAATGAAGAGATTAACATAACTAATTTGCATGTAAAACTTTATTTAGAGCCTCTAGAATAGGCCACAATCTTGTACTGGTCTGTTGGTTAGACTTTGTACGTTTACAAAGAAATGATCTAAATACATGCTTCTCTCTCGGGTTGCCCCCTAGTGTGAGGCGGTGGAGCGCTAGCGCGATGGCGCGTAGTACTATTAACAGTGGTCACGGGATCATGAGGAGGTGGAGGATCAGCGTATTCCTAAACACCAGCGATATAGCGCTTTAAGAAATGACCATTAATAGGATTGCGATGGATTGTGCCGTCAAGGTCGCGCAAATGGTATGCCCCCTTGGGTAAGATGCGATGAATGATAAAGGGTCATTCTCACCGAGTGGACCACTTGCCCCGGCCCTAGGTTTACTCCCCAAGGGGGAACACAGCGCACCATACTGTTTGGCCCTCTGCATAACTTCGTCCGCGGGTAACTCTATCATAGGACCGCACAACACGTTGCTTCTCGAGAATGAGATTGTTGAAAGCAGTGATACAGTGTTCATCAAGGTCTTCGAGCTCCTGCCACTTTGCTTGAACGTAATCGTCACCAAGTAATTGGTGTTGTTCCTGGACGCGAAGCGAGGCGACATGAATCTCAAGGGGTAGGACGACGTCATGAACAAACATGAGAGCATATTGAGTGGTATCTGTTGGACCGCGCTTGGAGGTGTGGTAGGCCCACAAAGTATGGTAAAGCTCTAGATGCCAGACGCGGGGGTTCAATTCTAGCGATAGAGATATAGTGATCATAACTCCTCAACTATATACATATCCACTCGAGCTTACGATTATATAATCTATATATGTACACTTCTATGTTTGAATCTCCTCGAGCAAGAAGGTAGCAGTAGTTGTTCATACCTCGTGAAGACAACAGTCATAGCAGTTGTCCGTGTTTACATGTTCTTGATGGCTTGCTAAGATGAAGAAAAGATTTTAGTGAATACTACTAGCACATACAAGTAGACTCCTCTCATTTTTATAATGGCAAAGATTTTCATCCATTTCTGATTTATTGTCCTTAACTACTATTCCTTGTTCAAAACTCAACTGCTCTTATAATGTCCTCTTTTCTAAATTAGATATTCCATATATAGAGCTTGACTAATTTTTCATGCTTTTCTACTCATTTAATATATGTTCTAAACATGGAATATGCTCAGTAGACAAATAATCTTGGTCATCTTCCAAACTACTGACGAAAATGAAGGAGGTTTATGGTCTTGTTAAAGTCTATGATTTCTTGGTCTATTGCTCTTACTAATTTCTCAAGTCATTCTTCTGCTCTTGGATTCTTCACCTTCATTTGGGTCTTTTCGGCATTGAAAAACCTATAAAGTTACTCCCTTTAACTTTAGACTCACAGATGGATCAGTAGCTCATACTATCATGTAGCAGAATTGTCTTTCTAGGGTGTGTTTGCTGTGCGAATTTCTATAGGATGCCGATTAAGAATGTCCACAAAATAACCCTTCATTAATTTCAGAAATAATACTAGGAAAATGTTATGAAAATGTGGGATACTACAATCTACCCCCTTAAAGGAATTTCGCCGTAAAATTCAAGTATACTAATCCAAAAACAATTTGGGGTACTTAGCCCTCATGTCCGACTCTAACTCCTAAGATGCATCACGTTCATCATGGTGACTCCAACACACCTTAACTAAATCGACTTCCTTTTTTCGAAGCCTCTTGGTTGACCTATCCAAGATTCAAACCGGTGCAACAACAAAGATTGCATCCGCATTCACCTTGATAGTACCATAGTCAATTACATCTAACTTATCCGTTATATACTTCCTCAACATAGATACATGAAACACATTGTGTGTCACGCCCCGACTCTTAATTTATACTTTATTTACTAGCTTAGTATTAATAAGAGTTTTACCGTCTTCGTAAATGAGTTTATAGTTTCAAAGGTCCCTAGAGGGGGTTAATGGACGATTATTTCAGAGAAATTATTCATAGGAGAAATATCTGAGGGCAGTAAAAATAGTAAATTTTAGCTAGTAAAATGGTAAGTTTTATTAGGGTATTATTTTTGGGGTGTTTAATATTTTGAGTTGGGTTTTTATTTGGTGAGTATAAGGAGTTGGGCCGGTTTGGGAAAACCCAAACCTTATTCTCTCTCTCTTCTCTCTCCTCCCTCCCGATTCTCTCGCTCTCTCTCTACAAGGATAACCTTATTGCTCGTCTCCGCCTGACCATTGGACTGTGCATAATAGGGGGACGAATGCAGGAGCTTGATACCATAGCCGGTGAGGAACGTGACCACATAATCGGCCATGAAAGCTGCCCCCCGGTCTACCACGATGCACTCCGGAAGACCAAAGCGGGAGATAATGTTGCAGAAGATAAAGTTGCGGACCGAGGTGGCCGAGGTGACTTTGAGTGGTTCGGATTCAACCCACTTGGTAAAGAAATCGGTGGCCACTATAATTATATTGTTTAGAAGAATGTGGATGAATGATGCCGACAAAATCTATCGCCCAACTATGACCTGGCCATGGTTTAATAATCGGCTGCAAGGGAATGTTGGGGATGTGTTGCACTGGTCCGTGAGCCTGGCAATCCTGACAACCTTTGGCGAAAGCAATACAGTCCCTGAGAATTGTAGGCTAGTAATAACCGTGGCGACGGATTAACCACCGCATTTTGGACCCGGCCTAGTGCGAACCACAAACCCAGCAATGAACCTCGCGTATAAGCCGCTTAGCCTCATTGCCATACACATAGCGGAAGTCATTATCGTCTTTGCCGCGCCGGCGAAGCTCACCATTGCAGAGCACGAAGTAGAGGGCGAGAAACCTCATTTGCTGTGAATGAGTGGCGTCATGAGGGTTCTTGAGGTTGGCGATGAATGGTAGTCGTCAGTCCTCGTCGATAGGGTCTAAGACAGCGACGTCAAGAGAGTCTGCCTTATATTGCCCCTAGCAATTATAGAAGGAAGAGTGCGTCGTTCGACCTTGAGTAGTCGTTCGCACACTCCGTCTTGCAATCTAAGGCCGAAGGCAATCTGGGCGAGCTCATTCGCCGTGAAGTTGAACTCGCACGGAATGTGCTCGATGTGAACGTCATCAAACCGGTCCAATACACCAAACACTTTGCGTAAGTAGGGCTCGATGGATGAACTCAAGCATTTAAACTTCGCCACCAATTGGTTGACAACCAATTAGGAGTCGCCGAAGACTTGAACCTCGTGGACCCCTAAGTCCAGTAAAATTTCCAGTTTGATGATGAGCGCCTCGTATTCCGCCTGATTATTTGTACATTTGAAATCCAGCCGGAAGGAGTAAGAAAACCGGTCTCCTGCAGGGCTCTCGATGGCGATCCCGGCACCTGCATCGAGTTCAGTTGAATTCCATCAAAGTAAAGAGTCCATGGGGTGAGTAAAACAGCGGCGAACTCCAACTCACAGAACGCTGTTAGTTCGGTTGGTGGGTGATAAGCGAGAAAATTCGCTATGGCTTGTCCTTTGACTGCTTTTTGCGGAACATATTGCAAGGAGAACTCAGACAATGCCAATATCCATTTGCCTATGCGTCCCCGTAGTATAGGGCGGGAAAACATGTATTTGACGAGATCGGCCTGAGCGATCACCACCGTGGTAGAGGCTAACATGTAGTGGCGGAGCTTGCAACCTGCAAAGAATAGGGAGAGACACAACTTCTCCATTGGAGAGTAGCGCGTCTCGTAATCGGTTAACACCCTGCTAAAGTAATAAATGGCATGTTCCACTCCATTTTCATCATCTTGTGCGAAGAGTCCGCCGATAGACAAATCGGCAGCTGTGATGTAGAGCTTAAGAGGAACGCCTCGGCGAGGTGGAACCAAAATAGGAGGGTTCGTAAGGTAGTCCTTGATACGATCGAAGGCTTCTTGGTGTTGTGGCTCCCATACGAACTCGGTTGCCCCCTGGAGCTTGAGGAGGGGTGAAAAGGGCTGAACCTTCCCTGCCGCGTTTGAAATGAAACGGCAGAGGAAGTTGATTCGCCCGATCAGTCATTGGAGCTCCTTCTTATTTGTAGGTGGCGAGGCGGTTATTACCACATGCACATTGTCTTTGGGGATTTCGATACCCCTTCAGTGGACCAGAAATCCTAGGAAGTCGCCTGCCTCTGCGAAGAACACACATTTGGCGGGGTTCATCTTCAGGTTATGTCGTCGTATCCATGTGAAAACCTATCGGAGGTCTTCTACATGTGTCACCAGCTTTCTGGTTTTAACCACCACATCATCGATATAAACTTCAATCAGCTTCCCCAAGATATCGTGAAAGATAAGGTTCATGGCGTACTGATATGTTGCCCCCGCGCTCTTGAGCCTAAAAGGCATGACAATATATTCAAACGCACCTGCAAACCTTGGGCAGCGGAAGGCGGTCTTGTGACAATCATCTTCAGCAACAGGAATCTAGTGGTATTTGACGGTTCCATCCATAAAGGATAGCACTTCATGCCCAGCAGCTGCATCAATGAGGAGGTCGGCGACAGGCATGGGGTATATATCCTTGGGCGTTGCGTTGTTGAGGTCCTAGTAATCAACACAGACGCGCATTTTTCCGTTCTTCTTACGGACGAGAACTACATTGGATAGCCATTCGTTGTACTTGGCCACGCGAATGATACTTGATCGATGCATGTTTTCAATTTCTTCCTTGACTACGATCTAGGTCTCAGTTTGCATGAATTGTCCATCCTGGTGGACTGGACGTCTATCATGATGAGTGGGCAGCCGGTGACAAACTAAGTCTGGAGACAAACCAGGCATGTCTTCGTACTTCTCGGTGAAGCAATCCCTATATTCGCATAGGAGGGTTAGAAGAGCTTCTCGTTCGTCCGCCGCCAGCTTAGCACTAATGGAAATGAGCAGGGACTTCTCTGCAGTCTTCACGTCAACTTGCGAAATGAGGTCGCGCACTTAAGGTGGTGTATCGTCTAGGGCAGCGGGAGCTAACTGAATAACTTCATATTTGGTATCGGTAAAATCCATTATTTCATCTACGTATTCCATAGTCGCGACCTTGTTGTAGGCTTCGCGTTCCACCCAATATAAGAGGAGTTTCTCACATAAGGACTCGCCAGCCTCGCGTGCCTCTTCTGAGGAGGCACTATCCATCAAAGGGTTGTAGGGTATCTAGAGGACGTTGTAAATGGTCTCTCGCCTGGGTGAGCCCCCATCGCATTAAATTGGAGGCTGTAACCCCATAGGGGCGGCCTTTGGAATCAACGTCTTGGATGTCCAATGGGCCCAAGTTAGTATTGTAATAGCGGGAGTCATTGAAGTTGGCGGAGATGGAGAAAGGACGCGGATCCGCTTTGATGAGGGCCACCTCGCGTTTCTCAGTATCCCAGATCACGAGTTCTTGGTGCATAGAGGAAGGCACACATAAACTTCTAGGATCATGTTGTAGGATGAAGCTCATTCGGCGGCGAAGAAGGTATAGACCTGTGATGCCGGTCCCACCTTGACTCGTAAAAATAACAAGCTTAGAGTTCTGGAGACTTGTCCGGTGAAGTTCTTGACTGTTAGGGATGTGGTTTGAATCATTGAGCTCGTAATACCATGGAGTCCCATGGTACGGGTTGTAATGACATTCACCGCAACTCTGGTATCAACCATGACTTTGTTGACCATGATCCCTTCAACTTCAGTTGTAATGTATAATGGCCTCATGTGAGTGGCCATGTCTAAGGTTGGTGTGGAGAAGATCAGAGTCTGCATGCGTGTGACGCTGCTCGTAGCTTCCAATTGTGGAGCGTCCTCAGGTTCTGCCAAGACTGGACCCATCTCGCTGCTACAAGGCGGGGATATGTCGCATACATTTTCGCTACTATCTGGGATATCTACCACGTTGCATGTTATGTTTGGCGGGAGAGCATATCTTTCAGATATGAAAAACACATTCCCAACCTAAAAAGAGAATTGCTCACGGACTGGGATCAGCGGAGTCTCAATGATCCTTTGAGCACAGCGAATGCGCTTTCCGTTGGGTTGACCTCTTCGTCCTTAGGCCATGCAGAGATTTCAAGCACATTGCAGGTGAATGATTCCC
Organism: Fragaria x ananassa; assembly: GCA_034370585.1. NCBI lineage: Eukaryota > Viridiplantae > Streptophyta > Magnoliopsida > Rosales > Rosaceae > Fragaria > Fragaria x ananassa. Next base: position 6,728,317 of record CP139750.1, on the reverse strand, counting down.
CCTGCTCTTCTGCTTGGTCTTCTTCTAAGTTAATGCGAGGCTCGGAATGAGCCTCGTCGTTCAGCGAATTCTCTTGGAAACGATGGGCCATCAGCTTCACGAAGTTAGGGCTGAAGGTAGTACTTTCGGCACCTGGTGATGCGTCAGTCTCCGTCCGCCGTGGTCGCCACACGAGTTTGGTCAAGGGTTGTTTATCCTCCGCGCCTAGAGGAACCTTGGCATTGTCATTTTCCCTTGATGGAGGGAGGGCTGAGATTCAAGGCTCCTTCTTAGCCTCCGGCTCCGGGTTAGGTTGTGGCAGGTGCTGATGTGGTCGTGGTGGTTCCCTCCCTACCTCGGGGTCCTGACGAGGAGGCTCTCGGGGCCGTGATGGTCAAGGCGGCTCGCGCCTTGGCTCAGGCTCTGAGGTCGCGAATAGTCTTCGCTTTGCTGGAGGAAGTGGTTCCCTTCTTCGGTCAGGCTCCGGCGAGGGTCTGCGCCGGGAAGGCTGTGGGTCCCTTCTTCTTTCCGACTCCTGAGATGGCTTGTGCCTGGAAGGTTATGGATCCTGTCTTGGTGGTATGGTGAGGCAAAAGAAGACGTTTTCCTTTAGAGCAGGGTCATCTGCTACCTGTACACACACCCTTGGAAGCGTTACAGGTGGCCTTTGGAGTATTGTGCGCAGACCTTCTTCTTCTCTCCACATCCGCTCAAGTGTTTGTGCGAGCTGCGAGGATCGTACGACGCCATCATCGATAGCTCGCAAGTCACATAGGATGTTGCCATACTTCTTCTGTAGCTTCCTCTTCTTGGATCTGGTAATGGTAACTGGCCTGCTCCCTTGCTGAGTGTACCATATCCCCTCCTTGATCGCTGATTTGGATGTCAGGGGAATGTAGGGGTCGGTCAAGATACCTTGACGAGGGCTTGAAGCCTCGTTTTCCTGATACCCGTTGCCGGAGTCGGATATGTCCATCTCGCTTGAGGCTGGAGACGAAGTTACTTCTTCTGTCTAGTGTGATTGGACGAACGTCTCGAGGCGTTTGATCCTCTATTGCAGCTCTTCGCGAGTCTTGGGGCTCACGGGTTGGTAGTTTTCAGCGGGGGACGGTGCATCGTCCCGCATGATAGCTTTGCCCTTATCTTTCCTTGAAGGGCGATCGGGCTGCAGTCTGGCGACTAACTGCTTTGCCTGGTCATAGTTTCCACTTTGGTTCGCCAGCACGGTATAGTCATTCGCCGGTCTCTTGCGGTTTCGTCCTGGCAGTTCGCGCGGACCCGCGTTTGGAGATATGTCCAATGTTATCGCGCGCTGGCCAATGCGAGGCTAAGTGATATCAGCAATCGCGATCATGAAACCGCCTTTATCCTTAAAGCGAATGTACTTGAGGTCAAGCCAGTCCTGGACTTGCTCACGAAGCTGGTAGCAATCGCGAGTTTCTGTGTCCCCAGCTATCATCGAACTTGCAGTGTGTACGGCCTTCCTTATATTCGATGTAGGGTAAGGCCCTCGCAACTGTGACGTGTCCGTCATCAATAAGGTCGTCTAAAACCTCGTGTGTGAGGTTGACGTTGTAGGTATACTAGCAACATGGCCGAAATGCATCGTCATTGCCTTCCTCGCGGCCTCTCTTAGATGCTCGGCATGGGTTTTCATCCTCCGGGTGTTCAGACAAGTCCAATGTGACTCTCCGTTGGCCTGGCTTCAGCACCCAGCGGTGGTTATTCTCCTCTGGCTGGTTGGCCCAGTTCACTTCAACCATATTGACCATGGGCGAAAAAGGGTCCACATCCACCAGCGAAGCTGTGCTCCCCGGCGTCTTCAGTTTCAGCACGCCAGAGTTTAGCCAAGTCTGCAGTTGGTCTCCAAGCTTAACATAATCGTTAGTGTCGTGATTATAGGCATTGTGGAAGGTACAGTATTTCTTGTCCTTCAGCTCCTCCTTGGATGGGATATTGTGATCCAAGAGCACATACTTCGCCTCGATCAAGTCATTAAAGACCAAATAGGCATTTTTCGTGTCATACGTGTATGACTCGTATTCGAGCTTGGTCCATGTAAAAGACTGGAATGGTGATTGGCTCGCGGGTCATTTTAAGATTCTTCAGTTTGTGAGCCAATGGCTTCCCAATCAGTTCTACTGCTCCGACATCATCATAATCTGGCGTGGCCTTAGTTTCCTCCTTCCTCTGATAGTAAGGATCATAAGTAGGGGATTGCAGGTTTAATGCCCCCACGATCCTATTCTTTCCTGGCATGTAGGTCCCTTTAGAGGCATTCGCCTTCTCATCCATCTCATTGAGAATCAGCTAATAGCTTCCGACCTTGTTAATGAGGGCACCCATAGATGTGAAGCGCTCCCCATGGTGCTTCAGCCGCTGGTGATGCTCAAGGCCTTGAATAGCCAACTTGATGGCTTCCTGCTCAGGTAGCAGAAAATCTCACTTGGCTTGCTAGATCTTAAAGCATTGGAAGAATGAGACTTCATACTCCATGCTTTGCTTGCTCATTTGGGTGAGGGAGTCGAGGCCAACCTCTAGCTTGATTGTGCCATAAGTTTCCCAAAACAGTCTCTCCATCGTAGGCCAGTCCGCAATTGATCCAGACTTCAACCTGGAGTACCGGCTGAAAGCAGCTCTGGACATAGAAGTCCTAAAGAGCTTGAGTTTGAGAATATCGTTATTCCCATATTGGCCGCATTGGACTTTGAAGCGGGCCATATGGGTTGCTGCATCTTCCTTTGTCTCCTAGAGAATGTTGTGAAGATAATGTTCTTAAACCCATGGGGGAAAGGGTACTGCACCACACTATCAGGGTAGGGGTCGCGATACTGCAAGTCAGCATCACCTTTTCTTGTTTTCTATTTGACTATGGTGGAGATAAGTTGGCGCCAGTCGGCTGCCGTCACATGTGTGGATTCTTCACCCTCTTCATGGTTTGGCCATGCAGAGAAACTGGCGGCCTGTCCAACATTCTTGGGAGCTGGCCTAGAATGGACTATAACCGGGTCATCTGGTGTCCCGGCTCTCTTGCGTGGTGAACCGTTAAACCCCTTAAATGCAGCAACAGAGTTACGCGGGGGCAGTGTCTTTGAAGTTCCAGCCCCTAGAGCGAACTGTGGGGTCTTTTGTGCCCCAACTTTAGGATTAGCCCTATCGTAAGAAGATATATGTGTAGTTAGTCCCACATTGGAAACATAATATGTGAGGGAACCTTCCTTAGCTATAAAAAGAAGTGTTTTGGCCACGATCCTCAGTTACGGATACAGGGATGGTAGCAGTTAATAATGCGGGCGTGCCACCGCGCGGACGTTGAATGTAGTAGGGATGTTGTTGTAGTGCACTGACCTGTAGTAGGGATGTTGTTGTATGTGTGATAGTTCTGTTAGTCTTGTGTACAAACTACTAAATATGTCCTTCCTCAAGTACTATGCCTCCTAGACGCCGACCCCGTGTGGCTACCTCGACCAACACGAATGAGGGTGAGGAAGTTAGAGGACTAGTGGATTCCATTGGGAATATGCTGAGAGGTGTTTTAGATAGGGTTCAACACCCTCGGTCTGTGAAGAAGAAGGATGTCTTCGATGCTGGGGCAATTGAGTTCAAGGGTGCCAAGGGATCCCTTGATGCATACACTTGGGTGGATAAGATGGAAAAGGCTTTTGAAAGTATAGATCTGCCAGAAGAAAAGAAAGTGAAGATGTTAGTGACTTTTCTAGATGACTCAACACATCATTGGTGGACTCTCGCTAGAAAAATTAATGGTGGTGCTCAGGACATGCCTTGGGAGTAGTTTAAGGTGCTCTTCTTGGGTCAGTATTTCAGTCATGCTCATCGTAGTAGGATTCAGACAGATTTTCTGAACATGAAGAAAAGGGTTGATGAGGGTTTCATAGAGTTTAAGCAGAGGTTCACTACCTTGAGCTACCATGTGCCATATTTGGTTCCTGATGAGAGGACCAGGATTGACATGTTCATTGGGGCACTTGGTGGAGTGTATGCAGATAGGATGACAAGTGTTATTTACCCAACTTTTCTTGATGGGGTTAGTGCAGCCATGGCCATCGAGACCAGAGGAACTTATAGTGCTCGGCCCCGAGATTTCAGTGGTCCCAGTTAGGGTCCATCTAAGAAGGCTGTTTCATCATCCTCTTCTGGATCTTCATCGGGTAGTGGCGGTAGTGGGGGATAGAGTTCAAATTCTTGGTTCAGAGCTAGGGGCGTCACAAGAGACCTTTTCGGAGACCTTTTCGGAGACAGTTAGATAGACAGCAGACTGGTCAGTTTGGTGTTGGTGGCAGTTTCCATGGTGGGACATCTGGTGGTCAGACCTTTTCTTTTGGTCAACAACAGTCTTCTAGGTGCTATAAGTGTGGTGGTCAGGATCATTTCAGGAGAGATTGTCCCTTATTGGCTCAGAGGACCGCCCCTACCCCTACTCAGCCAGTCGATCATCCTTCAGCTAGAGGCTCCAGCAGTGGTACTCATGGCAGTTCAACAGTCGATGGCGGATTTCAGCAGAGTAGTGGTCAGCGTGGACGTTCCATGACTCAAGCTAGCCTTCATGCTATGACCTAGCAGGAGGGTTATACTTCTCCATATGTCATTATTGGTACGTTATTAATTTTTGGTCAGCCAGCTTTTACTTTAATTGATCCTGGAGCCACGCATTCATTTATGTCTAGTAGATTTGCCCTCCATGCCAATGTGCCGTCATCGTCTCTTCCTAGCGAGTGGCATGTATCTCTACCCTCTGGTGAGGTGATGAGAATAAATTGGGTGTTTAGTGGTTGCGAAGTATTGGTAGAAGGGACTAAGTTTAAGGCGGATATAATCCCTTTAGATATTGTGGAGTTTGATGTGATCTTGGAAATAGACTTTTTAGAGGCTTATAGAGCTGTGGTAGATTGTTTCCGAAAAGAAGTGGTGTTTCGAAGTCCAGATGGATTTAAGGTTGCATTTCAAGGGGAAAAAGATGTTATTTCGAGTTGTTTGATATCAGCTGTTGCTGCTAGAAAATGTTAAATAAAGGCTGTCAGCCATACTTAGCTCACATTGTAGATACAAGTGTGCGAGTGTTGGAAGTTGAGGATATCCCTGTAGTAAGAAAGTTTCCGGATGTTTCTCCCGTGGAGTTACCTGGTTTGCCTCCTGTAAGGGAGATATACTTTTCTATTGAGTTACTTCCCCGAACTATGCCTATCTCTCAGGCACCTTACAGAATGGCTCTAGCAGAATTGAAAGAGTTGAAGACTCAACTGCAGGAGTTGGTAGACAAGGGTTTTATTCAGCCTACCATGTCTCCATGGGGTGCTCAGGTGTTGTTTGTTAAGAAGAAAGATGGCACCATGAGATTATGCATTGATTATAAGGTGAGAGGAGTCTCTCACATAGGGACTCGCCAGCCTCGCGTGCTTTTGCTGAGGATGTACTGATCATCATAAGGTTGGAAATGGTCCGCGATGGTGTAAGGACATTGTAAGTCATCCCTCGCCTGAGTACGTCCCCATCGCGTTAGGTTGGAGGCTGTGACCCCATAGGGGCAGCCTTTGTAATCGACGCCTTGGACTTCCAATGGGCCCAAGTCGGTATTGTAGTAGCGAACATCATTGAAGTTGGCAGAAATGGAGAAAGGACGCGGGTCTGCTTTGATTTGGACCGCCTCGCGTTTCTCATTGTCCTAGATTATGAGCTCCTAGAGCATCAATGAAGGTATACAAAAACTTCTATGGATCTAGTCGCGGCCTAGGATCATGCTATAAGATGAAGCGAACTCGGCAACAAAGAATGTATAGACCCTTGAAACCGGTCCCACCTTGATCCGTAAGAACAACAGACCTAAAGTTCTGGAAACTTGTCTTGTGAAGTTCTTGATTGTTAAAGACGTAGTCTGGATCATTGAGCGCGGGATACCAAGGAGTCCCATAGTGCGAGTGGTGACGACATTCACTGCAGCTCCCGTATCGACCATAACTTTGTTTATCATAATCCCTTCCACTTTAGCGGTGATGTACAATGGCCTCATGTGAGTGGCCATGTCTAGGGTCGGAGTGGAAAAGGTCAGAGTCAGCAGGCTTGTGACGCTACTTGTGGCTTCCTATGGAGGAGCACTCGCGGGTTTTGCCAGGACTGGACTTATCTCGCTACTGCATGGCGGGGATATGCCACAGACATTATCACTACTGTCAGGAATATCCGCCACGTTGCATGTTGCGTTCGGCGGAAGAGCATATCTCTCAGAGATGAAGAACACCATTCTGACTTGAAAGGAGAACAGCTCGCGGACTGGGACCATTGGGGTCTCAATGCTCTCGAGTTCTCCTTCAAGCACAGCGAATGCGCTCTCTGTTGGGTTGACCTCTTCATCCTCAGGCCATGCAGCCATTTCAACCAAGTTACAAGTGAATGATTCACCCTGCCCTTCTGTTTGGTCTTCTCCCAAGTCAATGCGAGGCTCGGGATGAGTTTCCTCGTTTAGTGAATTTTCTCAGAAGCATTGGGCCATGAGATCCACGAGGTTAGGGCTAGAGGTACTACTTTCGACGCCTGGCGAGGAGATATCCTCTGGCTACCGTGGTCGCCACACGAGTTTAGTCAAGGGTTGCTTTCCTTCAGCTGGCTGCTCGTCTGCGGTTAGAGGAACCTTGGCGTTGTCATCTGCCTTAGACGGAGAAGGGCTTGAGACCTGAGGCTCTTGCCTGGCCGGTGGCCGGGGCCGACTTGGTCGCAATGGTTCCCTCTTTGCCTCAGGTTCTTGGCGAAGAAGCTCTTGTGGACGTGATGAGCGAGGCGGCTTGCACCTTGGCTCGTGCTTCGAGGTAGTGGATAATCTCCGCTTCACTGGGGAAGGTGGTTCCCGTCTTCTTTCAGTCTCTGGCGACTGCCTACGCCTTGGTGGAGGCAGCGGGTCCCTACATCGTTCGGCCTCCGGCGACGGCCTTGGCCTTAGTGGAGGGAGCGGTTCCCTTCTCCGGTCAGGCTCTGATGAAGGCTTGTGCCGGGCAAGCTATGGATCCCTTTTTCTTTCTGGATCAGGAGATGGTCTATGCCTAGCGGGGCACAGATCTTGTCTTGGTGGTACAGTGAGGCGATAGAAGACATTCGCCTTTGGAGCGGGGTCGTCTGCTACCTGCGCACAGACACGTGGAGGCTTGACAAGTGGTCTTTGGAGTAGAGCGCGCAAGCCTTCAGCTTCCCTTCACATCCTCTCGGGTGTCTGCGCGAGCTGCGAGGGTCATATGATGCCATCGTCGGCAGCTCGCAAGACACGCAGGATGCTGCTATACTGCTTCTGTAGCTTCCGCTTCTTGGATTTGCTGATGGTAACTGGCTTGCCCCTTTCTGCGTGTACCAAATCCCTTTCTTGATCGATGATTTGGATGTCAGGGGAATGCAGGGGTCTGTCAGGATACCTCACCGAGGGCTTGAAGCCTTGTTGTCTTGGAGCTCGCTGCCGAAGTCGGATATGTCCATCTCGCTTGAAGCTGGAGACGAAGGTACATCCTTAGTCTAGTGTGATTGGACGAAGGTTTCGAGGCGCTTGATCCTTTGTTCTAGCTCTTCACGAGTCCTGGGACTCATGGGTTCATAGTTATCAGCTGGGGACGGTGTATCGTCCTGCATGGTAGCCTTGCTTTTATCCTTTCTTGAAAGTCGATCGGGCTGAGGTCTGGCTGCTAACTCCCTTGCCGGGTAGCTGTTCCTATTTTGGTTTGCCAGCACGGTATAGTCATTCGTCGGTCTCTTACGGTCTCGACCTGGCGGTTCGTGCGGACCCGCATTCGGAGATAGGTCCAATGTTATAGCGCCCTGGCCGATGCGCGGCTAGGCGATGTCAGCAGTTGTGATCATGAAGCCGCTCTTTTCTTCAAAGCGAATGTACTTGAGATCTAGCCAGTCCTAGACTTGCTCGCAGAGCTGGTAGCAATCACGAGTTCTGTGTCCCCAACTGTCATGGAACTTGCAGTGGACGCGGCCTTCCTTGTATTCAATGTAGGGTAGGGCTCTCGCTACCGTGACGAGTTCGCCATCGATAAGATTATCTAAAACCTCGTGTGCGAGGTTCACGTTGTAGGTGTATTGGCGAGATGGCTGAGAAGCCTCATCATTGCCTTCCTCACGGTCTCTCTTGGATACTCGACGCAGATTGTCTTTTTCTGGGCCTTCGGCCAAGTCCAAGGTGACACTCCGCTGGCCTGGCTTTGGCGCGCGGCGGCTATTCTCCTCTGGATGGTCGTTCTAGTTTACTTCAACCATACCAACCACGGCCGGGAAAGGGTCTACATCCACTAGGATAGCTGTGCTTTCTGGCGTCTTCATCTTCAAGGCGCCGGAATTCAACCAGGTCTGCAGTTGGTCGCGGAGCTTGACACAGTCTTTGGTGTCATGATTGTAGACGTTGTGGAAGCTACAATATTTCTTGTCTTTTAGTTCTTCCTTGGACGGGACCTTGTGATCCAAGTGCACGTATTTCGCCTCAATCAAGTCATTAAAGACAAGATGGGCGTTTTTCGCGTCGTACGTGTATGCCTCGTATTCGGGCTTGGTCCATCCAAAAGACTGGATTGTGATTGGCTCGCGGTTTATTTTGAGATTCTTCAGTTTATGAGCCAACGATTTCCAGTCAGTTTGACCGCTCCGACGTCATCGTACTCCTGCGTGGCCTCAGCTTCCTCCTGCCTCTGATAGTAAGGATCAAACGTAAGGGATTGGAGGTTTAGTGCCCCCACTGTCCTGTTTCTTCCTGGAACGTAAGTCCCCTTGGAGGCATTTGCTTTCTCATCTATTTCATTGAGGATTAGCTCATAGCTGCCGACCTTGTTGATTAGGTCGCCCATGGATGTGAAGTGCTCCCCATGGTGCTTCAGTCTCTGGCGATGCTCGAGGCCACGGACAGCCAACTTAATGGCTTCCTGCTCGGGCAAGAGGAAGTCGCACTTGGCTTATTGAATTTTGAAGCGTTGGAGGAAGGAGACTCCTGACTTCATACTCTGTTGACTCATCTGAGTATGGGAATCGAGGCCAACCTCCGGCTCAATGGTTCCGTATGTTTCCCGGAACAATCTCTCCATGGTAGGCCAGTCAGCAATGGATCCTGGCTTCAATCTGGAATACCAACTGAATGCAGCTCCAAATAGGGAAGTCCCGAAGAGCTTAAGCTTGAGGATATCATTGTTCCCGTACTGGCCGCACTGGACTTTGAAGCGCGCCATATGGGTTGCTGCGTCTTCCCTTGTTTCTCCAGAGAATGTAGTGAACACAATGTTCTTGAACCCATGCGGGAAAGGGTATTGCGCCACACTATCAGGGTAGGGGTCGCGATACTGCAAGTCAGCATCACCTTTTCCGGTTTGCTCCTTGAAGATTGAGGAGATGAGCTAGCGCTAGTTGGCTGTTGTCACAGGCACGGACTCTGCCCCTTCTTCATGGTTTGGCCATGCAGAGAAACTAACGGCCTGTCCGATATTCTTGGGAATAGGACTGGAGTAGGCTAGAAGTGGGTCATCTGGTGTCCCGGTTCCCTGGCACAGAGAAGTATTCAATCCCTTGAAGGGAGCAGCAGAGCCATACGGGGGCGGAGCTCTTGAAGTTCCAACCGCTGACGCGAACTGCGGGGCCTTCGGAGTCCCGACTTTAGGGTTTCCCCTGGCGCGCTCGTTGGGATGGATGTACTTGGAAGTTCCTCCGTTTGCGCTTGGGCCAGTAAGGTTTAAAGCGGGATTCTTTGGTGCTTGCGCCCTCATCTAGTCTTCAACTTCAAGGACCCATAAATTCAGTCGGTCTTGTTTGTCCTTGAATTCATCCAGCTTTTCCAGACTGTTCTTACTTCCGAAGAAGGAAGCATTCTACTGGTCTGTTCATCTACTGTTGCGCGAGTGAGCGACAGGAGCTCTGCATGTTCCTTGGAGTCCTCCGCTTGGTTCTGCACCAATTTATGAATATCTTCAGATGTAGCTGCTCCTCCTAGATGGCCAACACCATATCTTTGATTCCTCACTGGTATGGCTTTGATCATTTCATTAAGTTTCTGACACTTTGCAATTTTTCACCTGAACCAGAGCTTCTGGGGAGCGCTAATGGTTTTTTGTAGCCCCCTTGAAAGTCGAGCGCTAATGGTTTTTTGTAGCCCCCTTGAAAGTCGACCCCCACTTTGCTTCTCATACATGTGATACATGAATTCATCAATAATATCTTCAACATCATAGGCCAAGTCTCTGATGCTTGCGACCCATAATTTCTCTCCTTTGGTTTTTGCTGTGTTGGTCTCCGCATCCGCAAGGAAAGCTTGCATGCTTAGAAACTCCTGCTTAATCTCCTCAACTTCATCACGAGAACCGGTTATGGTTGTTCCTTCATGCTCAAGAATTGCCACAATTCTTCCAATTAAGAGGTCCGTTGCAGATATAGCCATATTAGCCATCTGTTAAATATATTCGATCGCTCTGGAAAGAAGAGAAAAAGGTTCAAGTATCCAAAACTGAACGAGTAATGATAACAGGTATTTCCCAAACTAAACGAGTTATAATAATAATATTGAAATGTAACTTGATAGATGTAAAAAGGAATGGGTTAAAATAGATACCAATAAGAAAAAAGGCAAAACCTTCCGACATATTTACATACCGTGGAAGGATCACTATCACAAAAAGCCTCAAGGCATATACTGCAAGCATCATCACAGGCTTCCTGGATTCCACCCTCCACAAAAGCCGCTGCGGAGGTCAAGTGGGCCTCAGACTTGCCGCTCTCTTCCATTTCAGGAGGAACCTGTAAAGCAATCATCCACGATATGAGACAAAACTAAGCAAAATCCAAAAAGGAAGGCTCGAGTGGAAGATATGGAAAAGAATTGTAATTGAACAGTGAGAGATTATAGGTAATACCTTCGCTTCATTTTTCTCCACCCTCGCTTCACTTTTCTCCACCCTTGTGTCAGACACCCCCTCCCCTTTCCCTCCTCCTCCGCACCTCCCTCACCGTCCGATCCTTCCCCTCCCACTGGCACCCCCTCTGCTCCAACCTCATCTCCCTCTACTCCTCCATCTCCTCCGTCTCCGACTCCCCACTCGTTGCTGAGAATACTCGAATCCGAGACCACCACATTGAAAGAGAAGGCCGCTATCGCCGTCGAGGCTCTCACCGCCGACCCGGAAAACGCCTGGGCCGTCTCGGCCTACGACGGCGAGAAAAGGGGGAAGGGTTTGCGTTGATAGCGGGGAAGGAGTGAAGGGAGTAGTAGTAGTAGTACTGTTTGATGGGGTTTTGTGAAGAGAAGAGAGACGGCTAAGAGGAAGAGGGAGAGAAGAATGAGATTGAGGTGATACCAAGTATTTTTGATGGAAAAAAAAGGGTGGGAAGTTTAAGTTTTGGTGAAAAAACTGAGCGGGAGCAGAAAAGAAAAATTCGAGATTGAGGTGTTCATCATACAACATACATATGTTGCCTGAGTTGACCAACATAGGGTTTTCGTTTAGATAAAAGTGTTGACTTTTAAAAGTATTTTTCAGACAACATATATATGTTGTCTGAAGTTACTAAGCAAGATTCCATTCACGTTGACCGTATCGACTGAGATCCGAACTTTATCGAAAATACTTGAATTTTGTTTTACACCCATAATTCACTATATGTTGACATCTGACACTCAAACTTCAAAAAAAATTATTTCCGTCATTTGAATCACAACGTGCGTACTAATATGCTATAATATGTTTACTAAGTTCTTTGTAAACATACATCTTTATAAGACAACTATATGCAAGAAACAAAATTTACCTAATATGACCGTTGGATATGATCGCAGTACTTAAATATGTATGTGGAAGAAAATTTACCCATTTTCGATAACTTATAGGTCTTGATCATTAGAGTCAACTTCAGTTATATATAAAACGTTCCTATTCTTCCTCATGAGGAGCGATATGATCGGTCGATAAACGTGTCTAAATGTTCACATAAAATAGTTTCGTTGACACTAAATGAGGGTATAAGAATTGACGAATCTCAACTTTAAGTATTAGTCGGTCTAGATAAAAAGGTTTTCGTTTAGATAAAAGTGTTGACTTTTAAAAGTATTTTTCAGACAACATATATATGTTGTCTGAAGTTACTAAGCAAGATTCCATTCACGTTGACCGCATCGACTGAGATCCGAACTTTATCGAAAATGCTTGAATTTTGTTCTACACCCATAAGTCACTATCATGTTGACATCTGACACTCAAACTTCAAAAAAAATTATTTCCGTCATTTGAATCACAACGTGTGTACTAATGTGCTATAACATGTTTACTAAGTTCTTTGTAAACATACATCTTTATAAGACAACTATATGCAAAAAACAAAATTTACCTAATTTGACCGTTGGATATGATCGCAGTACTTAAATATGTATGTGGAAGAAAATTTATCCATTTTCGATAAATTATAGGTCTCGATCATTAGAGTCAACTTCATATATACATAAACTTTCTTATAGCTTCCATAAGGAGAAGTACATAATCCTTTCATCAAAGTGTCCAAACTATTACATATATCTGTTTTCCTACTCTTAACAAGAGTTTGAGTACCGGCTAATCAAAAATATAAGTTTTGGTCGGAGGAGATAAGAGCGTTTCCGTTTGGAAAATATGCACAATTTATGTTGACCACTTATTTACAACCTTAGACGACATATAATCGTCGTCTCACATTGAAGAAAAGCGAGGGAAAATTCCGGCGCCCAAATTTAAATATTTCAGGTCCAGACGACCTTTTTATGTTGTGCGATGAGTACATTAAGGTTAGCGCCCTCTCCCAAACTCAAATGAATTGAATATTTCAAGTTCATACAGACGACATATTAACCTCGTCTGATGAATAGATTAATAGGTTGAGTCCTCTTTCAAACTTATATATCAGGTTTCCATAGACAACATTTATATGTTGTCTTATTAAATACAATAAAAGATGACCAAACTCAATATTTAATTATAAATTGAGTATTTTAGAGTCAGAGAGACCACTTTCATATGTCGTATGAAGTTATATCGCATATGATCGGTCGATAAACGGGTCTGAATGTTCGCATAAAATAGTTTCGTTGACACCAGATGATGGTATAAGAATTGACGAATCCCAACTTTAAGTATTGGTCGGTCTAGATAAGAGCGTTTTCGTTTAGATAAAAGTGTTGACTTTTAAAAGTATTGCTCAGACGACATATATATGTCGTCTGAAGTTACTAAGGAAGATTCGATTAACGTTGACCGCATCGACCGAGACACGAACTTTATCGAAAATGCATAAATTTTGTTCTACATCCATAATTCACTATCATGATGACATCTGACACTCAAACTTGAAAAAAATCTATTTCCGTCATTTGAATCACAACATGCATACTAATGTGCTATAACATGTTTACTAAGTTCTTTGTAAACATACATCTTTATAAGGCAACTATATACATGAGACAAAATTTACCTAATTTGACCATTGGATATGATCGCAGTACTTAAATATGTATGTGGATGAAAATTTACCCATTTTCAATAACTTATAGGTCTCGATCATTAGAGTCAATTTCATATATAGATAAACTTTCTTATAGCTTCCACAAGGAGAAGTACATCATCGTTTCATCAAAGTGTCCAAACTATTACATAGAACTGTTTTCATACTCTTAACGGGAGTTTGAAAACCGATTAATCAAAAATATAAGTTTTGGTCGGAGGAGATAAGGGTGTTTCCGTTTGGAAAATATGCACATTTTATGTTGACCACTTATTTACAACCGCAGACGACATATAATCGTCGTCTCACATTGAAAAAAAGTGAGGGAAAACTTTAGCACCCAAATTCAAATATTTTAGGTCCAGACGACATTTTTATGTTGTGCGATGAATACATTAAGGTTGGCGCCCTCTTCCAAACTCAAATGAATTGAATATTTCAAGTTCATACAGACGACATATTAACCTCGTCTGATGAATAGATTAATAGGTTGAGCCCTCTTTCAAACTTATATTTCATGTTCCCTCAGACGACATTTATATGTCATCTTATTAAATACAATAAAAGGTAACCAAACTCAATATTTAATTATAAATTGAGTATTTTAGGGTCAGAGAGACCACTTTCATATGTCGTCTGAAGTTATACATTACAAGGTTCGTACACTCAATTTTATGGGTTTGTTATACGTCATTTGTTTGTCGTCTGAATAAGTGAATTTAAGGGTTCAAAATGGAGGTATAAATCAAAGATTTATGGTTGTTTCAGACGACATTAATATGTTGTTGGACGAAGTATATAAAAAGGGGATTAAAAGTAGATTTCGCATTCTTTCACATACAACGTTTATATGTTGTCTGACGTATTACCATAAAGTTGATAAATGTTGCTTTTTTACACTGCATATATATGCCGTCTGAAATTTTGCATATGACAGACAAATTGAGCAACATCCAGAAGTATGAAGGAAGCATGGCACTCATACGACTTATACTTTACAAATGTCGTCTGAAGGGTTGAAAAATTAATCAGACGACACAAACTCAAAATCGTCCAAAATATGTCGTCTGATGATGAATATGGCATAGTGTTTAGGTGAAAACTAAACCGAATAAAACCGATAACACCCCTATGGTGTGCTAATATTTATGTTATATTATTTGGATATTTATGGGTTGAATTGGAAGTTGGTTGTTTCGTCTAGGAGGGTAAATTCTTTAATTTTCCGGGTTAGGGTTGTCCATTTTCAAGCGAGGTTTACCGAGTGCTTCAGTAAATTTTCCTTGGAGATGGACCCCGCAATACTTACTTCGGGTTTCAGGGTGAAATTCAAGGTGAGTCTTGACAACCATTATATTTTACACAAAATTTGACACACCTTGTGAACCTTTAGATTCTAAAATGTTCAATGACTCAGATTTATTGTTTAAATGATGTCAACACTACATCAAGTGACGTGGAAATTACATGGCATTACATATTCTCAATATAAGATAAAATTCTATTAGAAAAAAAAGGGTCAATGATAAAATAGTACATTTAGAAGTAATAAATGATAAAAATGTTAACAAATGCTCCTTGATGATAAAATAGTACACCTATTTAAAAGTTTTAAACCGTTGCCCATGAAAATAAAAAAAATTATGATCTATACCACTGAAATCTTTTAAAGTGTTGCCCCTAAAAATGAAAATAATTGTGAATTGTGCCACTGACGCCGTTACCTCATCCACGTCGTTACCTCATCGATTCTCAATTTCTCATCTCTCTCTCTCACTCTCACTCTCACTCTCGCTGAAAACCCTAATTCTCTGTGTCTCCGGTGAATCCATCATCCATCTATCTCAAGTGAATCCGCCGTCCTCCCTAGTAACTGTCGACACAAGGCTCATCTTCGGCTCAACGGCGACATCGAGAACAATTTCTCCACAATACCAGAATTCCAAAAACCTTAGGTAACATCTTCGCAGTCCTTAATCTCTGCCTCCCATTTTCGATTCCTTCTGATTTCATAGTCATTCTGATTACACAGTATTTTAAGCTCGACTATTTTGCATTTTGGTTCAGTAAATCCTATTAACAAAATTTGAAGGTTTTGAAGATCTAGGGTTCAGGAATAGGATTAGGGATTTATGATTTAGGGGTTTGGGAGTTCGAACTTTGATATCGGTGTGGTTTTGAAGATCTAGGGTTCAATGATATTCTGTTTCAAGTAACTATTCAATACTACTGAGTTTTGGATTATGACGTTGCTTTTGGTGTGTATTTTTTGTTATGTGATGCAGAGACATGAATAGTTACATCCATGTAACTAGCATTGTAACTACCTAGGTAACTAGCAATTTGTAGTTACATGGATAGTTACATACATGGATAGTTACATAAATAGTTACATACATGGATAGTTACATACATAAATAGTTACATATATGGATAGTTACATGCATAGTTACACTACCAGGACAAGTACTTTAGCCGACGAAAAATTTTTGTCGGCCTGTTTAAAAAATTCGTCGGCTAAGATTTCGTCGGGAAAAGCTCGTCTGTGGTGACTTTAGCCGACGACACACGTAGAAGTCGTCGGCTATAGTCCAGAGTTTAGCCGACGAAATAATGTCGTCTGCTATAGTCCAGACTTTAGCCGACGAAATAATGTCGTCGGCTAAAGTCTGGACTATAGCAGACGACTTTATTTCGTCGGCTAAACTCTGGACTATAGGAGGG
Source organism: Fragaria x ananassa (assembly GCA_034370585.1). Lineage (NCBI taxonomy): Eukaryota > Viridiplantae > Streptophyta > Magnoliopsida > Rosales > Rosaceae > Fragaria > Fragaria x ananassa. The sequence continues at coordinate 6,712,120 of CP139750.1, read as the reverse complement.
AGGAGGTTAGGGAAAAAATTCAACTTGATTTGACAAGGTTAAGTGCTCGATCCGGACGGTCAATCCCGTAAGTCAAACCCCTAAATGCATGGAAAAGGTCGTTGGACCGTTTAAATTTCGTATTTTGGCCGTACCTTCAACTGAAAATATTTTCAAATCGATGAGACAAAATAAGTCGTATAAAATTTTTACACAAAATAACCACCGAAGATAGGGCTACCCATAGGGAGAAAGAATGGAAAATTGCATTAACCGCAACTATCGGCACCGAGACATGACCGGAATACCGTGATTTTTCAACCGTAGACGTATTTCACCATTCTGGTCATGTCTTATTTCACGACTTTTTTACGTTTGAAGGTTCTACATATAATTTGTTTTTGAAACGGAACATTTATTTAACACTTGGTAAACAAGTTATACAACATTAGTACGCATGTTGTGATTGTGATGATCAAACCTGAGAAAAGGAAATCCGATGGTCAGATCTGACCATCATGATAAAATATATGTATGGGAAAAAATTCAACTTGATCCGACAAGGTTAAGGGCTCGATCCGGACGGTCAATCCGTTAAGTCAAACCCCTAAACGCACTGAAAAGGTCGTTGGACCGTCTAAATTTCGTATTTTGGCCGGACCTTCAACTGAAAATATTTTCAAATCGATGAGACATAATAAGTCGTATAAAAATTTAACGCAAAATAACCACCGAAGATAGGGCTATAGTATGTAACAGAAAAAGTTTTCGGTTTAGCCGACAAAATACCCTAATATTTCGTCGGCTATAAGTTCTTTTAGCCGACGAAATTCTTTACTTTCGTCGGCTAAACTCTTTTGAAAATTTTGGTTGACCGCCAAAAAATTTTGGTTGAAAATTTTGAAAAATTTTCGACTTTAGCCGACGACTTTTCATATATTTTCGTCGGCTAAAGTCCTTTGAAAATTTCGTCGGCTAAAGATACCAATTTCGTCAGCTATACACCAATTCGTTGGCTAAACCTTCTTAAATCGTCGGCTAAACCTTTGAAATTCGTCGGCTAAAAGTATTTTTATACATTTGGCATGTTGTGATTGTGATGATCAAACTTGAGAAACAGAAATCCAACCGTCAGATCTGACCATCATGATAAAATACATGTATGGGAATAAATTCAACTTGATCCAAAAAGAATAAGGGCTCGATCCGGATGGTCAATCTCGTAAGTCAAACTCCTAAACGCACGGAAAAGGTCGTTCGACCGTCTAAATTACGTATTTTGGCCAGACCTCCAACTGAAAATAGTTTTAAACCGATGACACGCAACAAGTCGTATAAAAATTTTATGCAAAATAACCACCGAATATAGGGCTACTCATAGGGGGAAAAAATGAAAAATTGCATTGACCGCAACTATCGGCACCGAATATTTACCAGAATAGTGTGATTTTTCAACCGTGGATGTATTTCAACATTCTCGTCATATCTTATTTCATGACTTTCTGGCATTTGAAGGTTTTACGTATAGTTTGTTTTTGAAACGGAACATTTACATAACACTTGGTAAACAAGTTATACAACATTAGTATGCATGTTGTGATTGTGATGATCAAACTTAAGAAACAGAAATCCGACCGTCAGATCTGACCATCATGATAAAATACATGTATGGGAAAATATTCAACTTGATCCGAAAAGAATAAGGGCTCGATCCGGACGGTCAATCTCGTAAGTCAAACCCCTAAACGCACGGAAAAGGTCGTTCGACCGTCTAAATTACGTATTTTGGCCGGACCTCCAACTGAAAATAGTTTTAAACCGATGACACGCAACAAGTCGTATAAAAATTTTACGCAAAATAACCATCGAATATAGGGCTATAGTAGGTAATAGAAAAATTTTAGGGTTTAGCCGACGAATACCCTAACGTATTCGTCGGCTATAGTATGTAATTAAAAAATTAAAAAATAACTATAGCCGACGAAATATTAGGTTATTCATCGGCAAAAACCATCTTAGCCGACGAATTATAGTGTATTTCGTCGGCTAAAGAAAAAAATACATTAAAAAAAACAGACGATATTAGTAAAATATTTTTTGTCGGCTATAGTCCATACTTTAGCCGACGACATTTTTTGTCGTCGGTTATCTTCCAAACTTTAGCCGACGAATAATTTAAAATATTCGTCGGCTAAAGTTTGTAATAAAAGAAATAAAAAACATCTATGGCCGACAAAATATAGTATATTTCGTCGGCTTTATAAGGATTTAGCCGACGAATTAAAACATATTTTGTCGGCTAAAACTTATTTAAAAAAAAAAAAAAACTTTAGCCGACGAATTAAGGCTTTTTTCGTCGGCTATAGTATGTAATTAAAAAATTAAAAAATAACTTTAGCCGACGAAATATTAGGTTATTCGTCGGCAAAAACCATCTTAGCCGACGAATTATAGTGTATTTCGTCGGCTAAAGGAAAAAATATATTAAAAAAAACAGACGATATTAGTAAACCATACTAACTTCCTGTTCATCATGTATCACCAAAATTCAAATAAAATAACTGAAATATGAATTCAACATGTGTAAACTATAAAGGAAAAGGTCTTTGAAAAATTATACAAATTAATGGATTTCGTCCTCTAAATTAAAACTAAGGCTCGTAATCGGAATCATCCGATGAGTCTTCTTCGGTGTTAGAATTAATTTCTGGTAATGTCTTTCCTCATCGCCAGAGTCTTCGTTTGTTTCTTGATTTGGATCAACATCAATAAGCCTTGGCTCTTCATCACGAATTTGCACCGAACGACCCGCTTTAAAATTATTAAGGCGAACGGTAGAGGAGTTAGGAATACCTATTGCATTGGGCTCTTGATACGCAACATCCTCTTCCTCGTCTTCGGCCTCTCCAAGTGTAGCCGCCCGGTAAATATTTCGAGGGTGCACAAGGTTGACTAATTTCCACGCGTCACCCTTAGCAAGGTCATCAAGATAAAACACTTGTTTTACCGATGTGGCAAAAACGAACGGGTCATCTTCGTAAGAACTTGTAGTAGTGTTCACCGATAATATTCCGTATTGATCGGTCTTCATGCTCTGCGGCCTAGTATCAAACCATCTACACTTGAAGAGGTGCACTGTCATGCCTTGCCCATAAACGAGTTCCACCACTGAATGGAGAACACCGTAATAGTCAACTCCATTCCGCCCACCATGTGCCATGACCCCAGAATTCTGTGTTCTCCTTCTGCTGTCTCTTTGTTCGCATATAAATTGCACGCCATTCACCTTGCACATCGGATAAACTCTTGACATTATCGGCTTCATCGCTAGAAGTCTTAGTTCGTGCGACCAATTTGGGTGACAATCAAATTGAATATGGTTCATCTGCAACCAACCATTCAACTGTAAATATGGATAATTATGCAATAAAAATAAACACGTACAGAAAAATTAAATTACGTACCCAGCTGCCAAAATAATTTGCGAACTCCCTGTTGTGGTACTCGAGATCACCTTGAATGTCTGGACAATATAGATGGATGTCTTTCCAGTATTCAACTTCTGGACAGTTAATCAATACCCACCAGTGGGCAATGACTAGCTCCACTTCTTAATTATGGACAGATTTCAACAACACCCAAACTTTTTCTCCCGTTTTTTCTTCTCAGATGAGCTGCTGTCCAGATCTGCGAATATAAAGAACTTTAGCCGACGAAATTATATTTTCGTCGGCTATAGTCATCTTTAGCCGACGAAATTAAAATTTTGTCGGCTAAAGAAAGTTTAAAGTCGTCGGCTAAAGTCACATACTTTAGCCGACGAAATTTTAATTTCGTCGGCTAAAAATGACTATAGCCGACGAAAATATAATTTAGCCGACGAAGGAAAATTTCGTCAGCTAAAGTCTACTTTAGCCGACGAAAAATTGATTCGTTGGCCTGGTTTTTTTTTTTCGTCAGCTAAAGTCTTTCTTCTTGTAGTGTTACATGGATAATTACATGCATAGTTACATTGCTAGTTACATGGATAGTTACATGCATAGTTACATGGATAGTTACATGCATAGTTAGTTACATACATAGTTACATTGCTAGTTACATAAATAGTTATATGGATAAGTAACTATCCAATACTACTGAGACATTCATTTTTTCGTTTGATTACTGTTTTTATTCATTGCTTTTATTCTGTTCATATGTTCAATTTGAGATTATGAAGATAGCTATTAGTTTGGATTCTACAGTTCATATGTATGCATCTGTGATGCAGGAATTTGAGTTGTATTAGTTGTTTCTGCCCATGTAGTTTTGAAGATGTAGGGCTTACTGATATTTTGTTTATTGGTTGTTAGTATTTCTTAATGTTTATATGCTGTTTATTTGATGAAGGGAAATGGATAGGCGAAAAATGAACACAGTTAATGAAGAAGGAAAGAAGAGAAAGAGGACAGTGGATGAAGAGGATGATGGTGTACTGCTGTCCAAAATATTTCTGGGACAGGAAAAAAGAAGGAGAAAACAAGAGAAGCCAAAGAAGAAAAAGACATCTGAAATGGAGGAGGAAGAAGAAGATGAGACACAAAAGAAGAAATCAAATCAGTTTAGATCAACATGGCCTGAAATGGACAGTTTTAGAGATGTGTTAGATGTAGAAGCACTGAATGAGCTGAGAAATGGCCCGTTTGGTTTAATTTTTAAAGGATTTTATGAGCATGTCAACAAAAAGCATTTTGGGAAGTCGAACAAGCTCATTGAAATAATCGCCGACACTTACAATGAAAAGCATGATGCGTTTGTAATTGGGGAAGGAAGATATAGAATCACAAGCAAAGATGTATCTAAGATTCTAGGACTTCCTAGAAAAGGTGGCTGCTTTGACACAATGAAAGTGGAAGAGAATGCCGCAGAGACATTGTTTGGGACAAACAAAAAAGTGACAAAAAAGTGTGTGATGGACGCTTTAAGAAAGCTGAAGGACCAGCAGCCAATAAATAAAGATGAAGAAAAAAGAAAGAAGAGAAAAAATTTGGTTAGGCTGGTGATTTTAGAAATTTGCATAAAGTTTCTATTTGCAAATGGGGGAGGGAATGTATCAAACGAGTTGATAAATGCAATATGGAGCAATATAGAGAGCTTTGGATGGGTTAAAGAGGTTGGAAGATTTTTGTCAGGTTGTTTAAGACAACGAATAAAATCAAAGAGTAAGGGGTCGAGCCACGGGTTAAACACAGGAGGCTGTGCGCACTTAATTCTGGTATGTATTTTTTTTTTGTAAGAAAATAATTTGGAAACTAACTGTTTTTTTTTTGTTTTTTTATGTGTGTTAGTATTGACTCTGTGAGAAGACAAACGTCATAAAGCCAATTGAAGGCACAGAGGATGAGGAAATGGGACCTCACAAAGCTAACAAAGAAAGTTCAATTGACGGTATGAGTTCTTATACAACTTAATCAATATTTGGACATTTTACATTGATAGTTACATGCATAGTTACATGTATAGCTACATGTGAAATTGATAGTTACATGGATAGTTACATGAAAAATTGATAGTTACATGGAAAATTGATAGTTACATGAATAGTTACATGCATAGTTACATGAGAAATTGATAGTTACATGAAAAATTGATAGTTACATGGATAGTTACATACATAGTTACATGAGAAATTGATAGTTACATGGATAGTTATATACATAGTTACATGAGAAATTGATAGTTACATGGAAAATTGATAGTTACACGGATAGTTACATTGATAGTTACATGCACAGTTACATACATAGTTACATGGAGAATTGTGATAGTTTTAAAAACAATGCATCTCATATGTTTGACTTCCTTCAATTTTTCAAGTGTCTTGGAAATATGTAACTGCCATTGTAACTATCCATGTATCTGTTGTGTGTTTTGTAACTATATAACTAACAATTTTTTTTCTTTTTATTATAGCAACTGTTTGTTGGAATCAAGTCTGATCCAGGAAAAAAAATTGTGAATCTGAAGAAGAAGAAGAAGAACAACAATCTAAGGAAGAAACAGTACAGAAGAAACTGATGGAAAAAGAAGAAACATGTAAGGCAGCAGAAAAAGGAGAAAGGCCACCGTCCTCCCTAATATCCGATCAAAGCCAAGAAGAAAACGAAAAAACAAAAGAGGTTGAAATGAGACGGCTAACAGAGGAGAACGAAAGGCTGCGCTGTCAAACTGAATACTTGAAAGAGGAAATGAGAAAGATGGAAGAGGAGTATGAATCAAGGTAGGCAAAACTACGGGAGAAGTTGGAAGATGCAGTACATGATTTGATGGTTGAGAGGATAATTAACAATGAAACAAGGGTGAAGAATGAAAAACTCAATGAAGAACTGATTGGTGGCGGCATTAGCACCTAACTCTCAAGATGAGGGAGCTCTGGAAAGCAATGAAGATGATCAGGATCCTGAAGGAGGAGCAAACAAGGGAGGAAAAATCAATGAAGATTTGAAGGACAAGGAAGCTGATAAGGTAGCTGAAGAAGATGATGATAAGGAAGCGGATAAAGATCCTGAAAGAACTGGCAAGGAAGATGAAGCAGCTGAGAACATAGCTCAGCTTCTGACCCAAAATTCCGAAGACTTATATGTTGAAGAATTAGAACGAGTTGCGGAAGAGCTTAAAAAGACGAAGAAAGCAGAAGATGAAACAAAGGGTAATTCTCAAGTATTGAACTATGCATGTCTATGTAACTATCCATGCAACTGACATGAAGTGGCTACATGAGCATAGCTGTCATGATTAACATTATTTATTTTCTACTATGCAGCTTACTGTGAGCAGCCACCAGAGTCACCACCCAGGAGGACGGTTGCGGAAGAAGCGCGTTGGTCGCCGAAAACACCGGTGACCGAGATGCCTTCTTTTGATTTGGGAATATCTCCATGGGTATCTTGGAATAGCCCATTGGTGAATGGAATAATAACCATTCCAGAGAAGAATCTCAATACTCCCTCTAGCCCTCAGATAATTGACCTTACAATGATGGAACGAGAGTCTGCAAAATATCAGATCATCGTATCTCCACAGGTATGATATTGTGATTTTTTATGCATTCTGTGATTTTTTATACATTCTATGTAACTACACAGGTAACTGTCAACCTGTAGTTACATGGATAGTTTCAGGGGTAGCTTAACATACGGTTCTTTGCTCTCCATAGGTAGAAGTTCCTGTCATTAATCTCGATGAAGAGGAGAGTGATATCGAGATCGAGCTGACAGAGGAAGACTCTGGAAGGAAAGCATCATCCTTGGGGATGTATTCATATGTTGCTCGGATAGAGAACAAGAAGAGAAGGCTGGCAAAAAGAGATGATATATACTGGTGGGGGGAGGTTAAAAAGACCAGAGAGAAGAAGGCCAAGAAATAGCAGAAGAAAGAAAGAAAAATCTTGAGCAGAAGACGAAGAACAAGATAGGAGAAGGAGATGAATTGACCGAGAATGGAGATGTAATTCATAACATCAGTGATGATGACATGGAACCCATCCCGATACAGATTGTGCCAACCATCGCGAGGCCAATACGGATTATGACTCCTAAGGCGGTTTGGACAACTTCCAAAGCATTCAAGTGCATGGATCCATTGACAAAGGAAAAAAGAAAAACTTGCTGGGACAACTTAGATGACGGGTAAACTCAAATCACTTTGAAAATTCATTTTTGATATAAAGTTTTTCATGTTGAATTTAGCACACTTGTAAGGCCTTGTGTTAATGTAGGCAGGTTAATGTAGTTACACAACTATAGCATACATGTAACTACCCATGTAACTATCAATCTATAGTTACATTGATAGTTACATAAATAGTTACACGCATAGTTACATGGATAGTTACACGCATAGTTACATGGATAGTTACATGCATAGTTACATATATAGTTACATGCATAGTTATATGCATAGTTACATATATAGTTACATGCATAGTTACATGCATAGTTACATGAAAAATTGATAGTTACATGGATAGTTACATGGATAGTTACATGGATAGTTACATTGATAGTTACATGGATAGTTACATGGAAAATTAATAGTTACATGCATAGTTACATGGATAGTTACATAGATAGTTACATTGATAGTTACATGCATAGTTACATGGAAAATTGATAGTTACATGGATAGTTACATTGATAGTTACATGGAAAATTTATAGTTAAATGCATAGTTACATGGATAGTTACATGCATCGTTACATAGAGATTACAAAGATGGATAATTGAGCAACTGCTGATGTAACCTGTAATCTAACTAACTTAATCTTTTCCTACAGAGACTTCCTATGGGAAGGCCCGTTGTATGGTTCAGAGATTACAAAGCTTGATCTGCTGGAGGTTATAATGGACAAAGCAGTGGCATGCAATGTAATAGACTGCTTTGGTGCCATTATAGCTGACGAAATTTCTCAGCAAGATTCTCAGTCTGTCATTGTTCCTAGGGTTATGCAGACCATGGCATGGGTAAGGACTGAAACTATTTACATCTCTATTAATAATTGATAATATAGATAGTTACATAGATAAATAGTTATATTGATAGTTTATGTTTCATTTTAATAGCATCCAACTGAATATCTTCATGAAAGAAACATCCACCGCTACTTCCTTGACAAGTCGTATGACTATTTGGGAGAAGCGACGATGATTTTTTTTTCCCATGACAAGTGAAGAAAACTTTCACCATACACTCCTTGCTTTCCAAGTTCAACCCCCCCCCCCCCCCCATTTCTACCACCTAGATTCAATGAAGGGAAGAACTGATGGGAGTAAGGGACAGACATGGAAAGATGCCAAAAAGATGGTAAAGATTTTCTCTTGTTATCTGTTGTGAACGTTTAATGTAGCTATAGGGATTCTTTTGCATTCTGTGTGAGATGTAACTACCCAGGTAACTGCCAATCTCTAGTTACATGGATAGTTAAATAAATGGATAGTTACATAGATATATAGTTACATAGATGGATAGTTACATGCATAAGCAGGTCAATGTAGTTAACCGTAGGGAAACTATTATATAAGAAATTGACTGTTTGTTCAATGATTATGTCGTGCAGGCAACCATGGTTGAGTTATGGATGGCAACAATAAAAGAACAGGGAGATGAAATGCTGAAGAAAGGCTGTCGCAGAAAAATGGACATGAACAAGAGCAGTTCAGAAAAACTAGTAATGAAAAAAGCAAAGCTTACGGAGAGAGAGAGAGAGAGAGAGAGAGAGAGAGAGAGAGAGAGAGAGAGAGAGAGAGAGAGAGAGAGAGAGAAAGTCCATACGATGGGTCCAGAAAAACTATACTGAAAGAATCCCGATAAGTTGTAATATCAATGGACCAATACCTCAGCAACGTCCCACATCGTAAGTTTTAAAATTTTTCAATTCAGATTTAAAGTTATGGTTAGGTAACTACCCAGATAACTATCAGTCTCTAGTTACATAGATAGTTACATAGACAGATACACAAGTGTAGCTTGTATGTAACTACCCAAGTAACTATTAGTCTGTAGTTACATGGATAGTTACATAGGAAAACTATTATGTAAAAAATTGACTGTTTGTTAAATGATTCTGTTTTGACTTGAATGTTTTTCGAAAAACAAATTGGATTGTGAGATTTTCGTTATGTACTATATGGACAAAATTTTCAAGGAGGAAACGTTTGACAAAACATTGAAGAAGGAAGATGTAGTTTCTTGACCACAGGCACAGTTGGTACTCAATACATCATCAGCAGTAGGTTCACCAAGTTTAATATCAATGTTTCATCAATTGTGTTTGAAAAACTATTGGAATGGAACATATCTCCATTAATACAGATTGCTTTGCTTTGCCATATTCTGTGTTCTGTGTGAGGAATAAAAGTAGTTACATGATTGCTTTGTTTGCTTTACATGTAACTATCCATGTAACTACCTAGGTAACTAGCAATTTGATAGTTACATGGGTAGTTACATACATGCTACACTTGTGTAACTATGCATGAAACTATGCACGTAGCTATCCATGTAACTACCCGAAGCCATCTCGCCTCGCATTCATGTTTTAGGACTCCACCCCTGCTAGATCAAAAATTGATAGTTACATACATAGTTACATGGATAGTTACATACATAGTTACAAGAATAGTTACATGCATAGTTACATGAATTTGTTTAATAATAATTGCAGCGTGCCGCTGCACTGCAACGGCAGCGTCCCGCTGCGTACTACTACAAAAATCTAATAAAATACATGTAACTAACAATGTAACTACCCAGGTAACTAGCAATGTAACTACCCAGGTAACTAGCAATGTAACTACCCATGTAACTGTTGGAAAAAATGAAACTTGAAACAAACTAATGAAACTTAAAATAAACAAAGCATTTGGAAAAACTAAAAAAAATGAGATTTGCATTAATATTTGCAGCGTGCCGCTACACCGCGAAAAATGAGATACACAGTTTCCACTATCATAATAAAAAGTAACAGCTAAATAAATGAAACATCCAACAACAAAATTGTAACTGTGCATGTAACTACTAAAAAGAACTTGAAACCATCAATGTAACTACGGAATCCATCAATGTAACTACTGTATCCATCAATGTAGCTGTCATATGTAACCAAAGGCTATATTGGAGCTTTACAACTCGTTCTGTTATGCCCGTTATATTTCCCACACCTGGAACACTTGATCTGCCTTTTTACCTCACTCCTACTTCGGTACCTTCTTGTTTTTGGCCTTCCAGCAGGTCTTTTAGCCAAAGGAGGCTGCAATGGAAATGATGATCGAGCATGATCAACATGCATTGAAATGGAAGGGATTGGGTTAATGGTGTGAGAGTAGATTTCTCGGAATTTATCCACCTTGAAAAACAAGCAGTTACATGATCAGTTACATTAGTAGTTACATTGAAAAACAAGCAGTTACTGGACATGTTAGTTAACAAAAGCAGGAAACAAAAATACAAAAAACAAAAACAGGAAACAAGAATAGATATGGAGTAAAAAGAAACGAAATGAGTAAAAGAGTACCTTATAGTAAGGGCTGACATATAAGTAAGGAGAGACACCATGTTGCTGAATTGCAACAAGGGCATGTGAACAAGAAAAACCATGACATTTTCATTCCCCACACGAACAAACGAAATCATCTCCCAAGTTCACCATAACCCTGTACTTTTGACATTGAACTTCATAAACATATGTATCAGATCTCATAACATGCTAATGTCGCCCAACCGCCAAATTATTAATCAATTTCTTTTCCATGTTTGGACACAAAACAGTGACCCATTCCTTTGACCCTTCCTTCCGCTCAGCAATTCTCTCCATAGACTTGGTTCTAATACCTTCATTCAGATCATAAATAGGAAGACTCTTCAAATCCCCCACCCAATTGTTAAAAGTCTCGGCCAAATTGTTGGCCATTTCACCAAACCTTTCCCCGTTAAACAAACCCGAACACCAGCTTTCCTTGGGAAGGTCATTTAGAAAATCTTCAACAATAGAACCCCTTCCTCCTTCAATTTTGCAACGTTGGTTTCATACGAGTCTGGGGTGCGAGAATAAGCACAACACATGAACAAATAAGGAACAGATTTATGAAGGGGTGACTGACTTAGATACTTTTTGGAGAGATTGTCTACAAGGTGCCTAAAACAAAAACCATGTGGATTATTGGGAAAGACATGTGGATATGCACTAAGAAGACCAGGATTTCGATCAGAAATGAATGTCACCTGCCTCATAGGGTGTCTTGACAACACTTCAGATACACACTAAAAGAAAAATCTCAAATTTCTTTTTGTTTCAGAATCAACAATAGCATAAGCAACTGGATATAAACCTGTAAAAAAGACGAACAAAAAATCAGTAGGAATAAATGAAAGTTACATGAACAGTTACATAAAAATGTCAAAGCCATCAAAAACTGAAGCCCCTGGAAACTATGTAACTATCACAATCAAAGAAACAGTTCATATGTATGCATCTGTGATGCAGGGACTTGAGTTGTATTAGTTATATGCATAGTTACATGGATAATTATATGCATAGTTACATGGATAGTTACATAGATAGTTACATACATTGATAGTTACATGCTTAGTTACATACATTGATAGTTACATGCTTAGTTACATGCATAGTTACATAGATAGTTACATGAATAACTAGTAAAGTAACTATCCATTAAAGCAATCAAAACTGAAGCCTTTGGAAACTATGTAACTATCACAATCAAAGAAACTGCCAATGTAATTAAATAACTTTTACTAAAAAGTACCTTGATTTGCATCCTTGGCAGATGCACCAATAACCTGCCCTCTGTATTTGTTAGAGATGAAGGTAGCATCAATGAACATAATGGGTCTGCAAAACTGAAAACCCTTCATTCATGCATCATAATACACAAACATTCGCTCAAACCTGCGAGTTTCAGGTTCATACTCAATCTTGATAGTAGAGCCAGAGTTTGATTCCACTGCTTTTTGACCAAACCAAACTAACTGAGCATAAGAATCAGCATCACCACCAAGAACAGATTCTCTAGCACGCTCTTTACCGTACCAAGCCGTACGATAAGAGACCTCCATCCCATAATCTGACTTTATCTGTCACACCCCAATCCTTAAGTTATTTTTACGGTTACTTACTTTGGTATTATTTCATTCTTTTACCGTATTAAATAACCGTTTACTGTTAAGGACCTTAAAGTTGACTTTTTTTTTCTGTTTGGAATTTGGGAAAACTTTCTTCATGAAAGTGGTAGATGAAGTGATTACGAGTTCGTAGACATGGTATGTGTTAAAATCAAATTTAGCATGAAAAAGTTATCCTCTAAAAGGGAAATTATTGTGTTGGTAAAATAGAGGTAAAAATTTTAGTGGGTTATTTTGGTTTGGGGTTTTAAGTGGACCGGGTAGGGGGAGTTAGCTGAGCCCGTCCCTTTCTTCTCTTTTCTTTTTCTTTCTTTTCCTTCTTCCTTCTCCTGAAGTTTCCCGACCCGTCGGCTTCACCACCATCGCCCGCCACCGTCCGGCCACTCGAGACAGCCGGACCGGTCCCGTTAGGACCCCCGCCGCTCCCTCTCTCTTCCTGGGCCGGTGACTGGGCGCGGGACGCTGCCGAGCGGGAGGTGATCGCTCCTAGCAGTCCGATAACCATCTCACCGGAGCTCCGTCCTCCGGCCACCATAGGCCTTGATTTTTGGCTCAACTTGTAGCCCTCATCAAGGTGAGTATTCCCTCAAAAGGAATCGGTCTAATTCGATCTCGTTAGGGTGGTTTGTATAATTGAAAGTTTTAGGGATTTATGGATGTTTTGGTTCGATTACCTTAGATAGCATTAGAATTGGACAAAGTGCTAGTTATGGAAGTTGTTGTGGATGATGAGAGGATTATGCTGTTAAAATTTGAGAGGCATTGGAGGTCGTCGAAAAACGGCTGCCAGCCGCCGCTGCCGGCGGAGCAGGCGGCGGCGTCGCCCCTCAGGGGCTGTTTTTCATGTTTTTAAGATGGTATTCAGGAGAGGAATTTAATGAAGTATAGATTGGAATTTTTGGAGGAGTTTTGTTAATGTTGGGGATTTTTCCATGGTTAATGATTTTGGCGGTGATTAGAATGGATTATCGGTATTTTGGTTAGCCGGTTTTAAATTTCGTATAAGGTTAATTTTGGTTATCGGTGATGGCGGTGAATTTTGAGTTATAATGGAGTAAAGATGGAGAAAATGGGCAAGGAAGAAATTGAGTTTAGACCATTAATTTTGTGGATTTATTTATTGGAATTTTAAAGTAATATGAGAATTAATATTATTCATTGTTCAGGCCGTGAGGAGGATCAGTTAGAGGAAGCCTCGGGTCGTCGGCAGGCATAGCCGAGCACTGTGAGTGGACCTTTGATTTAAATTCAATGCATGCATTAAAGTTATTTAATTTCAAAAGCATTTTTGAAATTTGGTATTTTCTTGGGATTAATGAGTTCCATTTGTTATTTGGGAACTCTCTTGCTCATTTCATTGACATATGGGACATGTCAAGTGATCTTTTATATTTGGTAATCTATTACACCCAAAAAGGGTTGACTGGTATTATTTATAGCTAGCTAACATTATTTAGCAGTCCTCATCATATGTGAGTAGAGCGTTTAGTGTGAGACGTTATTATAGTCCCACCGGCGGTCCTTATCATATAAGAGTTGAGCGCTTAGCGTGGGACGCTACTATAGCCTAGGAGGCAACCGATCGGTATATATAAATATATTATTGTTAGCTAGCCATTATTTAGCGGTCCTCATCATATAAGAGTTAAGCGTTTAGCGTGGGACGCTACTATAGCCTAGGAGGCAACCGATCGGTATATATAAATATATTATTGTTAGCTAGCCATTATTTAGCGGTCCTCATCATATGAGAGTTGAGCGCTTAGCGTGGGACGCTATTATAATCTATTCAGCGGTCCTTATCATATGTGAGTAGAGCGCTTAGCGTGGGATGCTATTATAGCCTGGGAGGCTCGTAGTTATGGTGAAATATTTTTCCCTATTTGTTTTGTTTTATTGAGAACCAATGGGATTGGTTCATTGTTTTGGTTTATAATTATTTTCGGGAAGAGTTCCAAGAGTGACATGCATAAATATTTTTCTAATGGAAATTATGGGAGAGGATAAATTGACTTCATTTCTCCATATTCTTTTGTTATTTATTTTGTCCACTCACTCTAACGTTTTAAATGCTTCTCCCCTAGGTCTTTCGTTTTTAAATGCCCAGTCTGCAGAGTTCGGTTCGGCGAGGATAGGAAGCATGTCATAAATCTCCACCTCATCCAGTTTTCCCATATAGGTTACTAGTTAACCTATTGTGTTGTTTATCTTATTTCTTTCGTTGTAGATGCTCTGATAAATATGAGATGGTTTAAGTGTGTTATGAGATGTTGAAAATGATTCATTTGTTTAAGTTTATTTGAGAGAGTATATCTGTGGATGTGGTTTGGGAATTTTTGCGAATTGGGTTTGGTGATTTTTCTTGTAGGTAGGGTTACTCATTTTCAAGGGAGGTTATGCCAAAATTTTTGGTATAACTTTCCTTGAGATGGGTCCCGCAGGGTTTATCTCGGATTTCAAGGGAAAATTCAGGGTAGGTCCTGACATTATCTCATGATATATATCTATAGCCTTCTTGATAGGATTCTCGCGAACCTTATCAAGCATTATAGACTTTATAATCTTGGAACCCATCATCTTATTAGTTTGCAAGCGAACAACACCATGACAGCTATGCTCATTCACCAGATCAGTAATGACAAAAAAAATGATTATACTCTAACAAGGAAGCCTTCACACACCACCCATAATGCTCCGACTCTCTCTTAGAATAGTAAGCAACAACACGTTTCTTAGTATTTCTAACATACTTATACTCAAATCCCATCTCAATTGCATACATACGCAATTTCAACATAAACTCTTCCACACCACCTTGAAACTTCTGGTCCTTTGATTTGATATAATTCTCCCACCCTTTGCTACAATACCTCTTTGCTTCCTCTGGTTTGTAGCATCCTAAATAATCATTCTCATCAAACGAAACGCTAAAGTCTTCACTAACATGGTTACTCAACATACTTTTAGAACCAGAAGCACTAACATCAAAAGAGCAAACATTCACATTAACAAAATCTGAACTATAACGGGCCAAAACTCTAAACATCATCTTCATATCATCTTCATTTTCAAGACGATAAGATACAACATCAGGAAAAACAATATACCTCAGATTGACAATGCTTCTGCCCAATACCGGAAATCGGTCACGTACAGAATTAGCAAAATCAATAAATGAGGCACTATGATCAAATGAAATTGTTGCTCCTTCACCAGAGTACACAAGCTTTGCAGTATAGTTATTGTCCATAGTATCTGAACAGAAATATGTATAGTATTTCAGATTGCAAGTAACTCATGCTCATTCACCAGAGTACACAACCAAAATAAGCAAAACAATGCAAACAAATCACTTTTTCAAATACTAAAATCACTAAATTCCTGGGAGGCTGTGAATAGAGCACAGATTGAGTCAAAGAGCTTCAAATCCCTAAATTCCTATGAATCCTATAATTCACCGATCGACAACATATGAAATTGTAAGAATTAAACACAGAAATAAATCAATCAAAACATCAAAATATGAAAGAAATCAAAAACATTGTGTCTGAGCAAAGCATCGACCTAGTTTGCGTTAGAAGGCGGTGAATGACGAAACTGATGGAGCCACCGCGTCACAGATACGAACGAAGAAACTCAGGTGACGCCGACGGGATCGAGTTCGAGATCGAGAGAGAGCGATAGAGAGATCGAGGTCGAGTACAGAGAGAAAGCAGTAACAGAGGAAAGCTGAGAGAAATCGGTAACAGATCGAGAGAGAAAGTAGTAATGGAGAGAGATGAGAACGAGACAAACTAACAGAAAGGGTAGAATGGTAAATCTATAAAATTTGAAAATGTACTTTTTTTTATCATAATTAACACTTAATCATGACTATTACATCATGTTATATATAATTAAGTAACTATTTTATCACCTGCTAATATTTAAGATGACCATTTTAACATATGGAACAATTAATGATTTTTTTATCATTTATACCTTCAAATAACACTTTTGTGTTATTTACCCAAAAAAACACGACAAGTTAAAATTTGGAGAATAAAAATCAACAAAAACTAAAAAGAGAAATAAAAAAAGAAAAGGAAGAAGAAGAACAAAATAAGAACGACTACAGTTCTTTTTATCAGAAGAAGATTATTATGAATATTTTGTACCAATCTAATTGGATTATGTCGATCTTCAATATAACTCAATGTAATTAGATAACAACAAAATAATCGTTCTTTACGGTTCAAGGTTTAACCTTTCATATGAATTTAGGGTTTGCATGTACTTTAAAACCCAGAAGAAAAGAAGAATTCAACTCCCTCCATCATCGAGCCTTTAATTTGATCAAAGTTTTTCCATAAGTCTCTCTAACAAGCCTTCAAAGCTAATTCCACATATCTCATTTTTTGGTACAGTGAATGGCTTGTCTTGATTGATGCCACAAGGATCACCTATTTTTTTTCTTTCTCTTTTGATCGTTTACAATACAATATTGATAAGAATAGTCGTTGTTCTTATAGTGTTCTTTGATTTTAGATTTTTTTTCTTATTTTGCTTCTCCAAATTTTAATTTTGTGGTGTTTTTAATCCTAATAGAATTTAATTTTATATTGAAATTTTGTAATGCCATGTAATTTCCACATCACTTGACTAGTGTTGACATCATTTAAACAATAAATATGAGCCATTGAACATTTTAAAATCTAATGGTTCATAAGGTGTGTCAAATTTTGTGTAAAATATGTTGTCTCTTGATCCGGACCCTTTGTTGAAAGGTACTAAAAATTTTCTAATGAAAAGTTTTGACATAATGGTCGACGTAGGGAGGCGTGTTTTGTACTTGGAATTAAAATTAGTAGAGACAGAAACAGAAACATGTTGGGAGTGTCACAAAAGAATTACATTGAGAAGGTCTTGGAAAGGTTTGATGGAGAAGTGTAGATCAGGGAATTCACCCATGTCTAAGGGGGATAAACTACCTAAAGGGCAGTGTCCACAAAACAATTTGGAAAGAAAAAGAACATGGAGTTGTACCATGTGGAGGCTTTATTGGAAGTCTTATGTATGCACAAGGCCAGATATAAGTTTTGCAGTTAATATATATGCTTTCTAGGTATCAACCAAATGCTGGACAATAACATTGGATAGTAGGAAATAAGGTTTTGTATCTAATGGGTACAAAAGATCATATGTTGGTGTATAAGAGAATTGAAGATCAAGAATTACAAGTGGAATGTTACATATGCTTCATACAAGCAAGATTTTAATTATTGATGACATTTGTTAAGAATTCAAATCCAAAATATAGGTTGTTAAGATAAGAATTCGATTAAGACATGAAGTTATCTTAACAGTTTTTTTGATGGAAGAAACTATCATGAAACTGTCAAAAAGCAGTTGGCATACAACTGGTAAACCTGCCATTCTGATCCCTTCTAGAGCACAACACGAATACACTCATATATATTGTCCCATTAAGTGTGAATCTAGCAGAAGATTAAGATGGATATGAACATGAATCAACAAAGTTAGTACTTAAACACGTTTAAATTTGATCTATAATCTGAGATAGATTATTAGTATATTGAATGTGTATTAGTCAAGTGGGTTATATCCACAACCGTGTTGCTTCCGAGGGTTGTAAGTTTTGCTCATAGTATATAAAGTTGTTTCTCTTCTAAAAAAAAGAAGTGAAAAACCAAATTACCATTGAAAAGCTAACAGTATTAATGTCGCTAGTGGTAACAGATACCAAAATTAGCTCGAACTTACAACTTCAGATATTGTTCTCACATTTACAAAATTGAGATACCAAAGTTAATAGTCGGGTAAAGTTTAGTGTTTGGATGTTCGAACTTGTTATCACGTGGTTTTCTCCTCGACTCAACTAGGTACGACTATTTATCAAAAAAAAAAAAAAAAACTAGGTACGACTATAGCAAATTTCATAATTTGAAAAAGGAATAAAGGTCCAAAAGCTATCTCACTTTTTAGCAAAGCAAAAATTTTATATCTCACTTTTTAAAAACTTCAAAACGGTGTCCCACGTTTTGATTCCGACCTTAAATAAGTATATGGGGACGTTGGCTCCGTTAAGAAAAAAAACGGCGTACATATTTTTATCAGAAAATGACCAATTTACCCTTTTATTTATTATATATTATGATTTCATCTATTCCAATTCGAGCTCTACCCTTCACCATCGCCACCCTTTTCTGAACATCTACAACAACAATGACTCACCCACCACCTTCATATGTTTCAAATCCAAATCTCAGTCATCCATTCGCAAACCCGCAAACCCATATAGCTTCCCACAATTAACTTCAACCCCATCCCACCTGTTTCATATATGTCCACCAAATTCTCATTTACTAGCTAAGACTAAAAAAAATAGAGAAGACGATAGAGACGGATATGGATTATGGTGTCTGTTTTAAATCCTCCTTCAACTCCCCAAAAATATCAACTTTCCCAACGTATCTCCTCTCCCTGGTCTCAACACTCTCTGTTTTTTCTATTCCGAAAATACCCAACAACAATTGGCCTTCCTCTATTTCTTATTCATACCAATTGTCGTAAGAGATAATCAACCCAAAATCAAACCCAATGAATTTATTGAGCCTGTATTAATCTTGGTCTACTCTCATTTATGAGGAGGGAGGGTTGATCTGGGTGAAGATTGTCTAGATATGCATTTCTTCCAAGCACAAAACCTAGAGGGTGGGGAAATTGAAAATTAGAAGAAAAAAAAGGTGTTTAGAGAGAAAAGATGAAAGTATCCTTTAGTAGTCAGTTTTTTAACAGAACTAACGATCCAAGATACTGATTTTAGGTCGGGATTAAAACGTGAGACACCGTGTTGTAGTTTTTAAAAAGTGAGATATGAAAATTTTGTTTCGTTAAAAGGTCAGATATTATTTGGACTTTTTTTTTTCCTTTGAGAAATAGAAGATGTTAGGGAAAATTAACAAAACAGTGTCTCACTTTTTGAAAAAATAAAGTTTTTGTATCTCACCTTTATAAAACTTTAAAATAGTATCTCACGTTCTTACCTCGATCGAAGTTTGGTATCTAGAGCCGTTAGCTCCGTTAAAAGACTGACGACAACCATTTTTATTCATGAAATGACCAATATACCCTTAAGTTTTTATTTTTGTTATTCTGTTTATATAATAAAAAGAGAAATTTGTCATAACGGCACCTCATCTTTTCTTGCTTATAACGTTACTGTCACACCCCAGTCCTTAAGTTATTTTACGGTTATTTACTTTGATATTATTTTAGTCTTTTACCGTATTAAGTAACCGTTTACTGTTAAAGACCTTAAAGTTGACTTTGCTTCCGGTTGGAATTTGGGAAAACTTTCTTCATGAAAGTTGTAGGTGACGTGATTACGAATTCGTAGACATGCTATGTGTTAAATTCGGAGTTAGTATGGAAAATTTATCCTCTAAAAGGGAAATGTGTTGGTAAAATAGAGGTAAAAATTTTAGTGGGTTATTTTGGTTTGGGGTTTTAAGTGGACCGGGTAGGGGGAGACAGCCCGAGCCCGTCCCTTTCTTCGCTTTTCTTTTTCTGTCTTTTTCTTTCTTTTCCTTCTCCCTTTACCCGAACTCCTCGAGCTCTCCTTCCGTCGGAAAGCTTTGCCGCCAGCTGCGGCCGTCTGTCCACCCGAGACAGCCAGACTGGTTCCGTTCGGACCCCCGCAGCTCCCTCTCTCTTCCTGGACCGGTGACTGTGCGCGGGACGCCGTCGAGCGAGAGGGTACCGCTCCTAACAGTCCGACTGTCATCTCGCCGGAGCTCCATCCTCCTGCCACCATAAGCCGAGATTTTTGGCTCAACTTGTAGCCCTCATAAAGGTGAGTATTCCCTAAAAAAGAATCGGTCTAATTCGATCTTGTTAGGGCGAAACGTATAATTGAAGTTTTAGGGATTTTATGGATGTTTCGGTTCGATTACCCTAGATAGCCTTAGAATTGGACTAAGTGCTAGTTAATGAAGTTGTTATGGATGATGAGAGGATTATGTTGTTCAAAATTGGTAGCCATAGGAAGCCGCCGGAAAACGGCTGCCGGCGGATCAAGCGGCGGCGCCGCCGCCCCTCAGGGGCTGTTTTTCATGTTTTTAAGTTGGTATTAAGAAGATGAGTTTAATGAAGTATAGTTTGGAATTTTTTGAGGAGTTTTGTTAATGTTGGGAATTTTTCCATGGTTAAGGATTTTGGCGGTGATTAGAATGAATTATCGGTATTTTTGTTAGCCGGTTTTAAATTTCGTATAAAGTTGATTTTTGGTTATCGGTGATGGTGGTTAATTTTGAGTTATAATGGATTAAAGATGGAGAAAATGGGCAAGGATGAAATAGATTTTAGGCCATTAATTTTATGGATTTATTTATTGAAGTTTTAAAGTAATATGAGAATTAATATTATTCATTGTTCATGCCGTGAGAAGGATCATTTGGAGGAAGCCTCGGATCGTCGGCAGGCCTAGCCGAGCACTGTGAGTGGACCTTTGATTTAAATATTATGCATGCACTAAAGTTATTTAATTTCAACGGCATATTTGAAACTTAGTGTTTTCGTGGGATTAATGAGTTCCATATGTTATTTGGGAACTCTTTTGCTTATTTCATTTGACATGTGGGACATGTCAATTGATCTTTTATATTTGGTAATCTATTACACCCTAAAAGGGTTGACAGATATTATTTATCGCTAGCTAACATTATTTAGCGGTCCTCATCATATGAGTGTTGAACGCTTAGCGTGGGACGCTATTATAATCTATTAAGCGGTCCTCATCATATGTGAGTAGAACACTTAGTGTGGGACGCTATTATAACCTGGGAGGCTCATAGTTATGGTGAAATATTTTTTCCCTATTTGTTTTGTTTTATTGAGAACCAATGAGATTGGTTCGTTGTTTTAGTTTTTAATTATTTTCGGGAAGCGATTCAAGAGTGACATGCATAAATAATCTTTCTAATGGAAATTATGGGAGAGCATAGATTTGATTTCATTGCTCCATATTCTTTTATTATTTATTTTTGTCCATTCACTCTAACATTTTTAAATGCCCAGTTTGCAGAGTTCGGTTCGGCAAGGATAGGAGGCGTGTCATAGATCCCCACCTTATCCAGTTTTCCCATATAGGTTACTAGGTTAACCTATTGTGTTGTTCATCTTATTTTCCTAGTAGATGCTCTGATAATCATGAGATGGTTTAAGTATGTTAAGAGTTGATAACAAAAGATTCATTTGTTTGTGTTTAATTGAGAGATTATATTTATGGATGTGGTTTGGGAATTATTATGAGTTGGGCTTGGTGATTTTTTTTCAGGTAGGGTTACCATTTTCAAGGGAGGCTATACAGGGCTTGGTGAGAATTTTCCTTGAGGTAGGTCCCGCATGATTTATCTCGAATTTCGAGGGGAAATCTAGGGTAGGCTCTGACAGTTATGGTCCAAATTTGATATCCAACCATCAAGCAAAATCTTTGAAAATAGCTAATCAAATTGATTTAATTGTTACTTGTAATCTATTTTGCTTAAATATTTCAGATTCTCTTCCAATTAAATAAGGTTTAGAGTTTTTTTAAGGAAGAAAATCTATGGTACCATTATGCCACTTACCAAAATTTATAAAGAAAAAAAAATGAGATACCGTTATGACAAATTTCACTTTTTATTATATAAAAAGTAACAAAAACAAAAACTCAAAGGTATATTGGACATTTCATGAATAAAAATGGCTTCCGTCAGTTTTTTTGTAATACCCCGGAAAAATTGATATTAGTTTCTAATATTATTTGGGAGTTTTCGAGTTAGAAGTTAGTGTGTTTTTGAGGTTTGAAGAAAGAGCGGAAGTGTTCGGACGCGTAATTTTACCCGAAAGGGTTTTATGCTTTATTTTGAAGGGTCAAGAGTTGACTTTTTAATCTATTGGGTTTCTCGGAAAACTTTCTTCACGAAAGTTGTAGAGCTCGACGATACTAGTTCGTAGACACGTGGCACATATAAAACGGACTTCGTATGTGGAAGTTATGGTCAGCAGAAGTTCGTAGTTTTCGGGAATTTTTAGTATATCTATGAAAAAGTTTAGGGTTTCCTTTTATTTCCGGAAACCATCCCTCCTCTCTTTTCTCTCTCTCTCGCGACACCTTCACAGCCCAAGTTTCCCAGCCGACCCGACCCGAACCCGCCCGACCCGACCCGGATTTTCCGGCCGACTCCGGCCGACCCAGACGACGGCACCGGTCGGAAAATCTTCCTCTTCTCAGCGCAAGGCTCCCTATGTTGGTGAGGGAAGACGACTCGGGCGGATCGGTGTTGATCGAGTGCCAACAGTGAGGACAGCGACCCGGATTGCAACCCGACCGGTTTTCTCTTCTCCGGCGGCGGCGGCTAGGCTGAAACCGGTCGGGATAGGAAGTGTTGGACGTCCTCGTTCGATCCCAGGTGGTGTTGAAGCTCGATTCACGGCGGAGAGTGGCGGTGGTGGATCCCAATCTTTCCTGCAAGTTTCCGGCATGTTTCCGGCCGATTGAGGTGAAACCTCAGGTATAAAAGATGCTCCTCTCTCCTCAATCTACAACTTTGATGTTTTGAGTTTGCCCTAATTCGGACGTTTCGTGGTGGCGCGTGGCGGCGCGTCCGGTAGTGTCTGGGGTGTTTTGTGGTGCTGGTTAGATAATACTCTTCGATACGAGTGTGTTGATTTATGGGTTGTAGGTTTTGGTTATCTTTATTGCATGCTAGGGTTTCCCCGTGGTGATTAGTTTTGTTCGTTTCATTTTTTTGGGTAATCCGAACATGAGTTTCTGGTTAGTAGTTCTATAGGATGTGTAGGACGTTTCAACGACCTTTTAGAGGTCAAGGAGGAGGATTTGTCTTGAGTGATAAGCTCGTGGATTAGGACTTGAGTTTCGGTTTGAATCGGATAATGTTGCTTTCTTAGTTACTAAGGTTAACGTTTTGTTAATAGGTGACTTGTGGTGTAATTTTGGTGTGATATGCTTGAGTTGTGCGTGCGAAGACGCAGCTGGATTTGAGGTGAGTAAATCTCACTAAGGTCCACTTTGTGGCCTAATTATTTTGATGTTGATTTTGATCATGATTTGATGATGATTGTGATGTTGATTTTGATAATGATAATTGTTATGATGATGATTATGATGATGAGATTTATGATGATGTTGATGGAAATGTTGATGATATGATGATAATTATTATGTGATTTTATGATGATGAATGTGATGGTGGTCTTGATGATGATGATTTTGATGATGATTTTGTTGATGTTGATGATAATTATTATGATAATTATTAGGATGATGAATGTGATGGTGGTCTTGATGATGATGATTTTGATGATGATTTTGTTGATGATAATGATAATTATTGCTGATTGTGAAGTTGTCCTTGAAAGAAAATGATTTGTTTTTAAATATAAATGAGTTTGATCGTCAACGACTCATGGTAAGTGAAAACAAGTTTTCTGATAATAAAATAATCTTTCAAAAGGACTTCCGATCATGAGTAATAATTAGAGTTGGTAGAATTATTCTTGGTATAAATATTTATATCCACGTGTTGATGTGTGGAAGACACGTTATGATAATGTGATAGCGTGATGTAGAATTGTTGTTTAAATAGTCAAACTGGGTTCCTAGCCTTTAATCGGGTGATAGGTTACGGTTATGATTATATTATTATTTTGTGAATTGATCAGTGTTATGTTGGGAGAGTATTGGAATGTATGCCTTAGTGGTGAGTGAGTGCATTCGTTGTGAAATTGTTGTCTTAGTGGCGAATGTTTGCATTAGTTGTGGTTGTGTGCCTGTGTGGTGGTTTCGAGTATTAGAATAGGAGCCTTCGTGGTGGACCGGGAACCAAGCCTTGGCCGGGTGATTGGTTACGGTCAGTTTTAGAGCTCTAGTCTGTCGGTACTTCATGGGGGATGACTAAGTGTTGACGAACCCATGAGTACGTGTTTGTCTAGTTACTTATGGGGGATGACTTTGCGTTGGCGAACCCATAAGTAAGAGTAGAGAAATGTTTGTGTGATATTTTTATATGATGTCACTTAATTTCCTTGTTTCGAGTATTTCCTGAACTATACTTGTCCGCAGGAGATTCTCTAATTTTAATTGTGTGATTTTAATGGAATTCCTGAACTATACTTTTTGCAGGATTTCATTTATGACTTTGAGTGATTGTGAATTGTTGTGTTTTTCTTAATTTCTCCTTTCGTTTTCTCTTGTTTGTAAGTGTTTTTCGGAATTTGTTTTTAATGCATGAACTCTTGGAGTTTACCTTATGTGTTGTTAGAGATTTACTCATACGAGCTTTTAAAGCTTACCGGGTTTGTTGTTTACAACCCGGTGCACCATTCCATGGTGTAAAGGTTGTTTTTGCAGGTCAGGTTTAGCAGAGTTGAGGCTGCGGCAGATAGGCATAGTTCTTTTGTTTACTTTCTAGTTTGCAGTGAGTTTGAGGGAGGTTTTATTTGGTTCAATTTATTCTTTCACAAGTTGTAAAACTAAAGAGTTGTAAAGTTTGTTTTTCTTTTAGTTATCATGCCTTGAATTTGGAATTTTTATTTATCCAAAATTCGGGGTGTGACAGTTTGGTATCAGAGCCTTGTTGCATATTTGGTGATAATCAATATCTTTGAGTGATGGCCCGACTGCAGCGGATCACCATCACTCTTAGGTACTGATTTGTCATTGGGTATGCGGGAGGCAATGATGTTGTCTCGAGTGTTAGGTTTCTAGAGCATAGGTTTGCTCTGTAAGTAAGGAGTGCGAGTGTTGGGTAGCGTTTCTTGAGGATTAGTCTTTTGAGGATTGAGAATCACTAGATTAATTTTCTCTTCAGCTGCCCTTGGTAAGCTGGAGGATTTGTGATTAGTGAGCAAAGTTTAGGAGTGAAGGGTACTTTGTTCTCCTTTCTTCTTCATGAGAGTGAGCAGTGATTTTGGTGTCATTTTCTGTGATGTTGTGGTGGTGTGGTGTTTCGATTTAATTATGCAGTTAAGGCTTGTGTTTGACTTCTGTTGTAGATGTGATGTCTTTGTAGTTTGTGGCTCATACATCATTTTTCTTATGGTGGTAGAGTGTTTCTACATGCGATTTGTGTGTTTGTCTTATGTGTGAGCATTGTTATGCATTTTAAGAAGTTGTTTTCTGTTGTGTGGCAAGTTCTTTTGAAAGTGTAGTGTTATGGTGAGTAAACCTCACGTTCAAGCTAGTTACCTTGGCGGTAACTAGGCGAGTTTCGTTTTAAATGTTTGTTGTTGTTGTTTATTTTGAGAGTGAGAATATATTTGGGGTGATATATATATATATATATATATATATATGTATATCTAATTGGTAAAAGGATATGTATATATATATTATCATTGTTTATATTTTTGGTTATGTTATGCATATTTATCGTTTTAAGATATTGTGCAATTTTGTTGGATTATATTGAATTGAGGAGAATGGGACCGAGAGGAAATAAAATTTACCTCTCGGTAAATTGGAGGTTTGTGGAGGATAATTGTATAGTTGAAGTGATGTTTGCTTGTTTGGCCGGAAGGGAATAAAATGTACCTTTCGGTAATATTGTGGATTGTTGTTGAATGTGTGTGTGATGTTGCCCGAGTGGCAAATGTGGTGTGAGTTTGTGATTTGCTTTGGCGGTGGCCATTTGGCAAATGTGGTGTGAGTTTGTGATTTGCTTTGGCGGTGGTCATTTGACAAATGACGTGTGAGTTTGTGTTTTGCTTTGGCGGTGGCCATTTGGCAAATGACATGTGAGTTTGTGTTTTGCATGGCGGTGGCCATTTGGGAAATGTTTGTGAGTGTGGGTGTGTGATAGTGTTGACAAGCCTGTTAGCATGGTTCTTGATCCAACACTTTTAAAGCATTCTAAAATTATAATTGTTTTGTTATATTTATGGACTTGAATCTCAACGGTCCATGGGTAAGTATAAAAAAAAAAGAGATTTTAATTAAATGTTTTAGAAGGTTATTGGATAGGAGGGCCGTGTTAATTTGGGGTTGTTTTGTGTTATTTGTTTTGCGGTGGGGAATATGTAGTGAGGGTGTTAACATAGTCCAGGACCATTAGCCACCTAAATCTTGTTAAAATATGTTTTGTTTTCAAAATAAATGGACTTGATCGACTACGGTCCATGGGTAAGTAAAACGGAATTTATTAAGATGATTTTAAAAAGGGTTAATGGTTAAGGACTATGTTAAATGGTTGTGATGTAGGTTTCTTATTTTCTTAGACTTGTTTGTATGTTTAGTGAATTCCTGAACTATGTTTACCTGCATGATTCACTAATTATTTTCTTGTATGTTCTTTCTGGTGTGTTTCGTATTTAATTTTTGTGATTCTAAATTGATTATCTTAGTGTTGTTGGTAATCACCTGAACTAAGCTATGCGCAGGGATTACTATTCTTTCAATGGTTTATCTTATGTGTGTTGGTTGAGGTTTGATCCTAGTGGGATGAGTGTTTTGGTGTTGTTGAGCTCTTAGTGTCATAGTGAGTTGACAATGATGCAATGCAGATATTGTTTTGTTTTGAGTTCACAGTCTTCTGTAGTTTGTGTGTTGTGTTATGGCTTGCGACTTAACTTAGGAGTGTTAAGTTTGGCTTGTTAGTATGAGAGTTTAAATTCATGAATTTATTTGATTTATTACTTTTGTTGAGGAGGTGGATGTTTATTTGGGGGAGCGGGTGGCTCCAGGAGATGTGGATTAATTTGTTTTTTCGAAGTTTCTGTGTTTTGGTGAATTTTTCTTTCAGGCAAGGTTAACCATTTTTAAGGGAGGTTATGCCAAAATTTTGGTAGAATTTCCCTTGAGGTGGGTCCTATAAGGTTTATACTGGATTTCAAGAGGGAAATCCGAGGTAGGTCATGACAATTAGCAGAGTAGTGGTATTGTATTTTGTAGAGAAATGTGTCTCTGGTTGGTCTTTGTCCACTAGGTGGAGTGTGGATTAGTGTGTTTAAATTTCGGGGATGAAATTTCTTTAAGGGGGGTAGAGTGTAATACCCCGGAAAAATTGATATTAGTTTATAATATTATTTGGGAGTTTTCGAGTTAGAAGTTAGTGTGTTTTTGAGGTTTGAAGAAAGAGCGGAAGTGTTCGGACGCGTAATTTTACCCGAAAGGGTTTTATGCTTTATTTTGAAGGGTCAAGAGTTGACTTTTTAATCTATTGGGTTTCTCGGAAAACTTTCTTCACGAAAGTTGTAGAGCTCGACGATACGAGTTCGTAGACACATGGCACACGTAAAACGGACTTCGTATGTGGAAGTTATGGTCAGCAGAAGTTTGTAGTTTTCGGGAATTTTTAGTATATCTATGAAAAAGTTTAGGGTTTCCTTTTATTTTCGGAAACCATCCCTCCTCTCTTTTCTCTCTCTCTCGCTACACCTTCACTGCCCAAGTTTCCCAGCCGACTCGACCCGAACCCGCCCGACCCGACCCGGATTTTCCGGCCGACTCCGGCCGACCCAGACGACGGCACCGGTCGGAAAATCTTCCTCTTCTCGGCGCAAGGCTCCCTATGTTGGTGAGGGAAGACGACTCGGGCGGATCGGTGTTGATCGAGTGCCAACAGTGAGGGCGGCGACCCGGATTGCAACCCGACCGGTTTTCTCTTCTCCGGCGGCGGCGGCTAGGCTGAAACCGGTCGGGATAGGAAGTGTTGGACGTCCTCGTTCGATCCCAGGTGGTGTTGAAGCTCGATTCACGGCGGAGAGTGGCGGTGGTGGATCCCAATCTTTCCGGCAAGTTTCCGGCATGTTTCCGGCCGATTGAGGTGAAACCTCAGGTATAAAAGATGCTCCTCTCTCCTCAATCTACAACTTTGATGTTTTGAGTTTGCCCTAATTAGGACGTTTCGTGGTGGCGCGTGGCGGCGCGTCCGGTAGTGTCTGGGGTGTTTTGTGGTGCTGGTTAGATAATACTCTTCGATACGAGTGTGTTGATTTGTGGGTTGTAGGTTTTGGTTATCTTTATTGCATGCTAGGGTTTCCCCGTGGTGATTAGTTTTGTTCGTTTCATTTTTTTGAGTAATTCGAACATGAGTTTCTGGTTAGTAGTTCTATAGGATGTGTAGGACGTTTCAACGACCTTTTAGAGGTCAAGGAGGAGGATTTGTCTTGAGTGATAAGCTCGTGGATTAGGACTTGAGTTTCGGTTTGAATCGGATAATGTTGCTTTCTTAGTTACTAAGGTTAATGTTTTGTTAATAGGTGACTTATGGTGTAATTTTGGTGTGATATGCTTGAGTTGTGCGTGCGAAGACGCAGCTGGATTTGAGGTGAGTAAATCTCACTAAGGTCCACTTTGTGGCCTAATTATTTTGATGTTGATTTTGATCATGATTTGATGATGATTGTGATGTTGATTTTGATAATGATAATTGTTATGATGATGATTATGATGATGAGATTTATGATGATGTTGATGGAAATGTTGATGATATGATGATAATTATTATGTGATTTTATGATGATGAATGTGATGGTGGTCTTGATGATGATGATTTTGATGATGATTTTGTTGATGTTGATGATAATTATTATGATAATTATTAGGATGATGAATGTGATGGTGGTCTTGATGATGATGATTTTGATGATGATTTTGTTGATGATAATGATAATTATTGCTGATTGTGAAGTTGTCCTTGAAAGAAAATGATTTGTTTTTAAATATAAATGAGTTTGATCGTCAACGACTCATGGTAAGTGAAAATAAGTTTTCTGATAATAAAATAATCTTTCAAAAGGACTTCCGATCATGAGTAATAATTAGAGTTGGTAGAATTATTCTTGGTATAAATATTTACATCCACGTGTTGATGTGTGGAAGACACGTTATGATAATGTGATAGCGTGATGTAGAATTGTTGTTTAAATAGTCAAACCGGGTTCCTAGCCTTTAATCGGGTGATAGGTTACGGTTATAATTATATTATTATTTTGTGAATTGATAAGTGTTATGTTGGGAGAGTATTGGAATGTATGCCTTAGTGGTGAGTGAGTGCATTCGTTGTGGAATTGTTGTCTTAGTGGCGAATGTTTGCATTAGTTGTGGTTGTGTGCCTGTGTGGTGGTTTCGAGTATTAGAATAGGAGCCTTCGTGGTGGACCGGGAACCAAGCCTTGGCCGGGTGATTGGTTACGGTCAGTTTTAGAGCTCTAGTCTGTCGGTACTTCATGGGGGATGACTAAGTGTTGACGAACCCATGAGTACGTGTTTGTCTAGTTACTTATGGGGGATGACTTTGTGTTGGCGAACCCATAAGTAAGAGTAGAGAAATGTTTGTGTGATATTTTTATATGATGTCATTTAATTTCCTTGTTTCGAGTATTTCCTGAACTATGCTTGTCCGCAAGAGATTCTCTAATTTTAATTGTGTGATTTTAATGGAATTCCTGAACTATACTTTTTGCAGGATTTCATTTATGACTTTGAGTGATTGTGAATTGTTGTGTTTTTCTTAATTTCTCCTTTCGTTTTCTCTTGTTTGTAAGTGTTTTTCGAAATTTGTTTTTAATGCATGAACTCTTGGAGTTTACCTTATGTGTTGTTAGAGATTTACTCATACGAGCTTTTAAAGCTTACTGGGTTTGTTGTTTACAACCCGGTGCACCATTCCATGGTGTAGAGGTTGTTTTTGCAGGTCAGGTTTAGCAGAGTTGAGGCTGCGGCAGATAGGCATAGTTCTTTTGTTTACTTTCTAGTTTGCAGTGAGTTTGAGGGAGGTTTTATTTGGTTCAATTTATTCTTTCACAAGTTGTAAAACTAAAGAGTTGTAAAGTTTGTTTTTCTTTTAGTTATCATGCCTTGAATTTGGAATTTTTATTTATCCAAAATTCGGGGTGTGACATTTTTTAACGGAGCTAATGGTTCTAAATACCAAACTTCGATGCAAGAATGTGAGATACTGTTTTGAAGTTTTCTAAAGATAAAATACCAAAATTTTGCTTTTTCAAAAGGTAAAAATAGAACCATTTTTCCAAAATGTTATAGGGTGAGGATTGAATTACAAAAACGTGTGGGAGGCGGTGCAGCGCATCGAGAGCTATCCTCTTATGAGAACGTGGGACCTCATGGGCGCAACTCTGACCAGTACTCACACCCAATCCCATACCCTTAAATTCATTGACTTTCCCACGCTGTTGACTAAACCAACGGCGGAGATTGTCCCGATCTGAAGTAGTATAATAGAGGAGGACCTTGGAGGCGGTTGTGACGGCCAACCCGAGAGAGAGAGATGGATTGGATTAGATATAGGTAGGTAGGCAGAGAGATTACCAGCTCACCCAGCTAAGCAAAACCCACACAATTTTCTCTCCTTTCTCACATTTTCGAATTCTCTCTAAAACACTATTCTCAACTCTCTCTCTCTCTCTACAATGGAGTCTACCGAGTCCTCATACGTTTCGTCACCGGAAGCACCGCGGAGGCGCTCTTCGCCGCCGCCGCCGAAATCACCGGCTTCAGGTCTCTCTCTCTCTCTCTCTTCTCTCTATCTCTGATCTGATCCGCTGTATATATCTCTCTCTCTTTGAATTCGTGTATGTATGTTGTTTCTGGTTCTCTGGAATTGGTAGTGAATGCGGTTATGGTTGTGGTTTGATTGTTCGGTGAAGCGTTGCCAGCATGAGAATGCCAGCTTACGTTTGTGTTAGGCGGTTTGTGTTTGCTGAGCTGAAAACCCTAACCTTAAGTTCCTCTGTGGTTTTTGGGATTGGAATTGAAAGGAGTTGTAGTTGTGGATTGCGTTTAGATGTTCAATTTGTTAGGGGAAGTCGATTACAGGAAGGAGCATTTGCACAGCTTGTTCGAAGTCTCAAGGTATAGAGGTTATGGAATTCTAACGGAGTTAGTGTAAGGTTTATTGAATTGTGACTCATGATTTAAATTTTGGATGAGTATACAAGTTGGTGTGCGATGTGTACAATATGAACTTCTTCTACTTGATTTTACTTTTTTAAGTTTTATGGCGTTGTTTAGTATTGGCAACAGCGTTGGTCGAGGAAATAAATGAACCTTACATACATAGCATTGGAAAGGAATGAAAGGATGTTGCTCCTTACCATTGCATATGTTGGAATTCGTAGCAAGCATTGTGGGTCAACTGTCATATGTAGGCATGCTATGTAGCATACAGAGATAGGATCTTTATCTGGGTTGTTTGATGCCCAGTTAAGTGAGTTGTCTTAATATTCTGCCTAACAAATGCTACATTGTTATTCCGCTTATTGGAGCGTCATTGATGGGAAGTACTGTGCCCTGTCTTCAGACAGTTCATGGAAACATTGATTACTCTATGGAGGGAGCGCAAATAAATAATTACCAAATATTAGAAGTGTGAGCTTTTTGTAGTAAAGATATCAACGGTTTCAGGTTGCTGTTGAATTTGATAGCATCTATATATATATAGTTCTTTGGATAATTATTTCAGTCAACTGCAAAAAGGCCATTAGAACTGCTAAACTCATTTCTGAGTTTGTCAAAGTAAACCCTGCTCCAAGCAGGAGGATACCATCGTTTCCTCATCTTCTACCCAATCATACTGCCATATATCTTTTCGTTTTGACTAATGCCAAAACAATGGTGGCCTGCCCTGTGATGTGTCAAGAATTAAAAACCTTTTTTTGGTGGTACACATCATAACTCATTTTTTTGACATTGCAAAACTTTGTGTTTCAAGGAGACATATAATGAACCCCACAGTTACCTTTATTTGCAGATTGTAGTGTTAACATGTTTTTGTAATCTTTGAGAGCTCATTGCCATATATCGAACCATATCTCGACCGGGGGACTTCTGTTTTCAATTTTTGCTGAGTTTAATGGTTTTAATGCTATGGTCAGATATTATACATGTAACTATTTTATTTTTTATGTATGTTTTCCTAGTTCAATTGTTGTACAGAGATGTCAATAATTCATCTAAAAGCAAACCATATGTACTAAAATCTCCCACAACATATTGACAGAGCTGGACCTCTAGTGGTAAATGATGTTTATTTTTGTGCCGGTGCCATTCTTTGGCACACACGAATGTCACATTACCATTGTTGTGTCTATGCTAAATTGTAGTGTCATGTAATGTCACACAAAAATGCCAAAAGACGGCATTTGTAGACTAAATTACATTCAGTTTTTTTTTTTATTGTTTTGGTGATTGCATCCATCTCTTTTTATTTTAATATAGAAAAACGTGGTGAGAAGCTTCTGAATTTTAATCATATAACTTTAACTCAACAAATAAATGAAGAAGTTAAAGAATTGGTGAAGTGTGAGTTGAAACTGTTTGTAAATGATGTTCTTTGCTGTCAATATTTTTTCTTTGCATCTTGCTGTTCGAACTGCTGATAAGTTTCAAGTCATTTTGCACCTGCACTATGAGGTGTTACAATAATATGTAGTAATTATTAATAGTTTTTTTGAAGTAACATTGTGATCAATCATCTTGCAGACAAGTCCAGTGATCTGTAAGTTTCTGAAATTTAATAACCAGCCTCATTATTCTTACAAAGTATATCCGTTTTTCTTCCACCAGACACTACGGAGAAGCCCACATATGTTAGGTTTCTTGTATCAAATGCTGCAGCTGGTTCTGTCATTGGAAAGGGTGGTGCAACCATCACTGATTTTCAATCGCAATCTGGAGCACGAATTCAGCTGTCACGCAATCATGAATTTTTTCCAGGAACAACTGATAGGATTATCATGGTTTCTGGAACAATAAATGAAATTCTCAAAGCTGTGGAACTCGTTCTCGCTAAGTTGCTAAATGAGGTGCTTGTTATGATGCAGTTTTACACTATGTTTCTTATACATGTGCCTATGTATAAATGGTGTTAATTATCCTTATTATGTTGGTCAGCTATATTCT
Source organism: Fragaria x ananassa (assembly GCA_034370585.1). Taxonomy (NCBI): domain Eukaryota; kingdom Viridiplantae; phylum Streptophyta; class Magnoliopsida; order Rosales; family Rosaceae; genus Fragaria; species Fragaria x ananassa. The sequence continues at coordinate 6,678,538 of CP139750.1, read as the reverse complement.
GAAGAAAGTGAAGATGTTGAACCGAGAACAAAGCTGAGACTAATTGTTCCAAATAGTTCTTGTGGTGGGATAATTGGGAAGCAAGGATCTACAATAAAGTAAGAGCAAAGTAACTTGTCTTTCCTAATAGCATAACGTCGTATGGTTTCTATGCCTGTATACTTATCTGATAAATTAGGTCTCTGGCTTTTTCTTTCTTCCTTTGCTTTTTGGTTAAGAAATGGAACCTTTTACTTAGCGATGAAATTATGAATTCCCGTACTAGAATTGTGTCTCTTGTTATACTGCGTCATAGAACTGTGAAAATAAAATCAATTTCTGCTTGCAATTTGACTGTAAGAACTATAGGCATGTGATGCCTTTGGAATTTGTTTGCATACCCACCCGAGGTAATTTCAATAAATACTCTGCTTCTTTTGTTCCTTCCATATAAGTGACAAAATGGCACTTCCTTGTGCTTGTACTTTCAGTGAGTATCATATCGAAGATGTATATACATTGTTTATTTCATTCCTTGGTGACATCTTTGTGGCATCTGGACAATCTAATTAATTGAACAAATTGGGGGATGAGGAGACCCACACCCTTTATTGTCTTGAAATATTGTGCTACAAGAAATTGGGTACAAGTGTTAGTGATGCCTATCAATGTACCTCAAGGATGTGAGTTTTCTGATTATCTGCTGTCACATAAGATTTAGTAAAGGGCCCTTTTTTTTCATCATCCACGCAATTATAGGGAAGCTCTGTTCTTTATGGAAATCTGCGACCAGTATTTGTTATACTTCTTCACATATATATAAATTTTCTTTTTGCATGATTTGTTTTATATGATTGTTGCATCTTGCTAAGTAAAGTAATAGGATGATGATCACTTTTTGCTGCTTAAATGATGATGAGGAGATTTACTAGGTTAATGAAAGTGTGATCTATGGGCAATCTGTAAAGGACATTCAGTTTTGTTTTTCGTAGGACTCTCGGTGTTTAGTCATGTTTGATTTTGATTTACACATTAGGTTCCTCTTTTATATGTATGAAACTATGAACCTATTAGACGTTGCTGACTTTTTTGGTTTTTCTTTGACCAGGTCATTTATTGAAGATTCACAGGCTGGGATTAAAATATCCCCTCAGGACAATAATTATTTTGGGGTGAATGACCGCCTAGTTACACTAACAGGAACTTTGGATGAACAGATGCGGGCAGCTGATCTAATTCTATCTAAGCTATCTGAGGACTCTCACTACACTCAATCGATGAATGCCCCATTTTCATATCCAGGTGTGTGCGCATATGATGATATTCTACTTATAGGAAGCAGCTTGTAACTTCTTCGTGATAATTTGCAACCTTATTAAAAATCAACAGAACTGACAACATTCAGTTTAGTTTGAAGTATTTTACAAATATGAATGCATATATTGAAAACCTATGTCATATTCTTTTGAGGTTTTACAATAGTTTAGCTTGCATTTTTTCCTAATGAAGATGTCATAGCTTGCTTATGTGCCAGTCCTGGTCTTGCCCCACCATGTATCTTTAAGATTAAAAGATGTTCATATTTTCTCCATTTATCTAGACTGGAGGGCTACAGTCGTTTGATATTTCTCTCTTGGCCTAGGTTTCTTCTCTTTCCTTTGTTAGTTGTATTGCAGTCTTCTTTTCCATGCTTTTGTATTTTGCTTGTGTTTTGCTTTTCAGATACAAGTTATGAGGATAGAAAAAAAAATTAAAAAATAGAAGTGTTAGTTAATAGATATATGACAAATATGAATTTCTGTAATTCAAATTAGTCACAATCGCAAATATTAAAAAAAAAGGGTAGAAGTATTGTTGATATCAAGGCATTGAGTACTTGCTTCTAGAGTCTACCCAAGGTGTTTTCAGACTTTCCACCTGACGTGTCACAACTACGTTAATCATTAGGAATTTAGGATTACAATTTCAGTCTAAATCGCTGCACTCCCTATGAGTGAAAAGTCAACCACTTCCTTTTGGGGAGTGGATACAACCATATCGGGTGAAGATCTTTCGAATTGCAACTATTTTTCACGGGGTTTGCAGAAACCTGACAATTATAAATTTAAGAGAATATGTAATCAGTTGGCCCAAGGTTCTTGATAAACAGATATATATATATACACACACACACACATATATATTGTTTTTTTTTTCTTCTCTTTAGTTTTTCTAGGCAACTGAGGCATGATTTTGGCTTCAACTTAAGATCAGCTGACATAGAGTTGTTGGATTTATAATTTAAGGGGGTCTGGCACTGGACACAATACATTTAGAACATTCTATAAGACATGACAAATTTGAATACTAAATCGGTGTTTGTTAAACAGTTATTCTTGCTGGCCAATGATTGTGTAGTTTCATAAATTATCTATATTTTCATATATCCGAAATTATTATGATAAGATTTGATTCCTAGTAAGTTCTCTCCACCTGAACTTATAGGTGTTTTCTTCTCGGGTTTTCATGGTATTCCATATACATATGTGCTTCCTTCTGTGTCAACAGCAGCCTACAATGCAGTCAGCTATGGACCACCTCCACCACATGGACCACCAAATGGGGCTGCGGGAAAGTTTCAGAATAACAAGGTTCAGCCATTTTCACTATCATTTTAAAAGAGTCTATTTATTTAATTTCACTTGAGGGCTTTTGGTTTTATGGACTTGCGAGTGTTGACAAAGGAGAGATTTCGTAAATTTACATTAAAATATTAAGAAAGTTATACTTGTTATTGAAGATCCTTTGGAACCTGATTTAACAATGGTTCTGCTGTTCAGCACATCAAATATGTTATTAAGCTGGTAGAAATAGATAAAGTAAAAATGAAAGTTGTTCTGGTACACATATTTAGTCATGTGATTTATTTTGTATCAGTCAGTATGCAAGTAGAAATCAGTGCATCAACTTCCTGTGAGAAATGTTCAAATGCTTAACTGAAGTCTTCTACAGACGGGGTTTTAATTTTAATTGTTAGATGAGATGGCCCAAAAGACCGTTGCACTACAAAAGGGTTCCCTTCTGGATAGGTTTTACTGTCATGATTACTAAGATTTTTGCATTTCAGCCTTGTTGTTACTGAATTTTTGTTATCTAAATGAACCCATGTTATCCATCCACAATGTTATTGTGTTTTGGACTCGGTCTGAAACAAAGTATGTTATCTTTGTATTCTGTTGATTTATAGTTGACTAATGTTGTTTTCCAGGAGGATCGAAACAACAACTACTCGGTCACAATAGGTGTGGCGGATAGTCATATTGGTCTGGTTGTTGGTCGTGGTGGAAGGACTGTAATGGAAATTAGTCAGGTTTGGAATTTGTAACTATTTTTGGTGTGAATAGGTTGCATCATTTGTGGTGTGAGGTATCTTATCATTTAGCTCCATAACATGAGAGAAATGCTCATATATCGCTTTGATTTTGCAGGGTAGTGGGGCCAGGATAAAGATATCTGATAGGGGTGATTTCATGTCTGGAACTACTGATAGGTATTAGAACTTGTTGAGCTTATTAATTTACTGGTCCATGGGAGTGAAGATGTTTAACTTTCGTCCATCTATCTCATGCTGCAGGAAAGTGACAATTACAGGGTCACAGAGGTCGATCCAAGTGGCCGAGACGATGATAATGCAGAAAGTAAACTACGCGTCTGAGAGGGCGTTGGATTAGCTTTCTGAGTATGTCAACTGTTTCTTTTCGAGAATCTTGGTGGACCTGCCTGAAATAATTCTTATACACTTGTTGGTATTTCAATGCGTCCACTGGCATTCTCACCAAATGATAATTTGGCTGAGAAATCTGAATGCTGTGTGGTAGGAGCAAGGATGAGAATTATTTTTTTTTCTTGTTTTTTCTGAGACGAGCAAACTTTATAGGCGCTTATCTGAGAGGGACTATATTCCAAAAAGGGAAGTGTTGGAGAAAGCCATTATTTGTTGACCAAATAGAAGGATTAGCTATATTTCTTAATCTACACAATTGTAACTTTTGAATTTGTAGGTATCCTGATAGTATACTTTGTTAGTGTTGTTGACATTTCATAGTTGAATTCTTTTTCTTTATCGAATAATGAGAAGCCAGATTTGTGTACCGTATGCATTGGTGTGTGTGTGTGTGTCTGTATAGGTACGCAAGATATAGAACTGAACTTATTTACTAGTAGAATGATTTCATTGTAGGATACAGAGTAAACAATGTGTGATATAGTTCAGTACTGACGTTGAATGCACTAATGCAATATCTCCACCACCACAAGGTGATAATGAAGCAATGCATCTTATTTTTGAGGTTTGAAGGGCGCAATGATGAAAAACTACCAAAGAATGAAGTTCATGCAATCATGCTCATGGTGAATCAGAATAATCTCCACCTCCACTGCCATAGCCTGAGCCGTAACCTGACCCATAACCAGAACCGCTACCATTACCACCACCTCCACCTCCGCCTCCGCCTCCGCCTCCACCTCCACCACCCTTGCCACCTCCACTGCCATGTCCGCTTCCACTTCCATATCCAGACCCACCAGTGCCTCCACCACCACCTCCCCCGCCGCCACTACCTCCTCCCCCTCCACCTCGGCCAATTCCTCCCCCTGACCCATATCCGGATCCACTACCAGACCCATATCCTGATCCAGAACCACCATTTAAACCTGCTCCGCCACCGCCCCCTCCACCACCACCACCGCCTCCTCCATTACTACCATACCCCGAACCACTCCCTGAACCTTCACCTAAACCAGACCCAGAGCCCGAGCCAGAAGATGAGCCACCCCCTCCTCCGCCACCTCCTCCACCTCCGCTGCCGCCACCACCACCTTTAATGGCCTTGGATGATCTAGCAGCAAAGGATAGCTCTACAAGGAGGAGTATCAAGAATGTGGCACCAATTACCTTAGTGCTGGCCATATCTACACTTCAAAAGCTCAAATCTTGAATGGACAGAGAAAATTCAATGATGCTTTGGTTAATCTAGACTCTCGACGATGAATATATTGTGGTCGAGACTGAGGAATGCTCAAGAGTTCTTACAAGAAACCATTAGTCTTGTGAGTTCACTTGGTTACGTTAAGGTCACTTTATATAGGCCGAGTGTAAAGCTAAAGTACTCCCTCCAAACTTCCTTGACATTATTCTTGTAGCTTCTTTGTATCTTGACAATGGAGACGTGTCTTACGATTAGTGACATTGGTTTGGTGGTGGTGGTGGTGGGTGCGCCGGTGGTGGTATTGTGGGTAATGCCCTATCTTCTTGTCCTTCTTTGCTACGGAATAAAGATAGTTACTCTGATCCCCACTTTTGACTCCAGCGATGGTCCTTAGTTTATGAGTGTTGCATAATCTTCATTCACACTTCAATCTGGGTTGCATCCGTATCATTGCATGAAGTTCCCTTTCACTGTGTTTGTGGTTCGGTGTGTTACACATGTCTTCCTTGAGCAACAATCTTTCCAATGTGATATAGCATCAGTCACCACCACCGTCACAAGACTGATCAGTTTGCCCGACCACACTCGCTCATTGAGATGATTTGAAATGTGAGACTTGAGAGAGTAATATTTTTTGTACTAGTTTTTACCTCTGTGATTGGTGACATCTTGGACTTTCCCTATAATTCGAGTGCCACCCATTTAAGGCAAATTATTCTCTTGGAGAGTAAGAACAGGCCACAAGAACCCACTAAACTCACCAACCGGAAATTCCATTGCTTGAATCGATCTTTCATACTATGAGATAGTGGATGCTTTGTCTTCTTTCTTAGATTGTATGCTCAAAATTGACAAATGTCAAGTGCTAGCTTGCATGCACTTTTGCCTTGCACACTTGCACTTTGCCTTCAATCATAATTCATAACATTGTAGGTGCAGCTAATGTTACCAGAGTTGGCATCCCCACTTTATTTGGGATAATTTTTTTTTTTTTGGTAGTGCTAGGCTGCTAGCTCTTCAATCTTTCAACGGTTCAATGGTTGGATTTGTTTTACTGTTTTATCCAACAGCTTATTTGGAATTGCAACAAGGTTTTTCTATAGGTTGTGAGTAGCTAGGTTCAGTTTTCTCATTCTGCTTCTAATTGGCAGATTCAATGGTGGCCAAAAGACATGTAATTTTGATCGAGCTTAATTACTAGTTCATTTGCATACCGCCATACACTGATACACATTCTCAAAACAGGTGATGAATTTTTGTTTGCCAAGCTAGAACGATAAAATGATCGAACAAACATTTTGTATTTTTTTGTTAACTATCATAGTGTAATAGCAAAATACTGCTCTCCGATAAACTGGGTCCGATCTCTAACGCTGGCTTTAGCCACCGGATCCCTATCATTCTATGTCTCTTTTAGGCTTCCCTGGCCATGTACATATAGATCCTTGCTCATGTAGATCTGAGAACACAGACTGGCTTTATATTACGAGCCTTCACAGGATCACAGCCACAGTGTTGGTTGGTTCTTTCCATACCTGCCATGATATCATTGATATCATTAATAGTAAAGAAAAGAAAGTTTGGGACAACAAGTTAATAAAGTAGTTTGGGGTTCACACCTACTAGCAAGGTCTCATATTCCCGATGTAGGATAGATATCTCAACACGCCCCCGCACGTGTGACGAATTTTTAAGCCTAACACGTAGATAACATTTAGGGTGACGTGGAGTTCGTGTGGCCGTTACGCATTCACACGTGGACAAGGTTCTAAAAAACGATGGGCACTAGTCGGGCAGACAGCGCCTAAAACATTAATCGGGGATTAATCGGATTTGTATTTTTTTATTTTTTAATAACAAATAATTATATAAATACAATTAAAATAAGTATTATAATGTCTAAAAATAATGGAAAAAAAAAACAACATATAACACTGAAAATATTGAAAATACATAGCATATGTCATTATGTCCTTAAAAATGTACTAATAACAATGTTCTTAGAAAAATAAGAACCAAATAATAATAATATTATGCCTTTTCATATTATAAATAATATTATATGGACAAAATACCAAATAATTATACCTTTTTTATTACTAGATTAATATACTTTTGTTAAATGGCACGAGGCCCATAACCAAATCTGAGCCCAAGGAGTTCCACCTATTTTAACCCGAGCAATGTTCTCTCTAGCTTTCTCTGCCGCACTCTCTTCATGTCTTCCTCTCTTCCCTCTTTAATCTCTCTCTCTCTCTCTTGACAAATTGCATTAGACAAGCATATTATGAAATACAAACCCAGATTCGTGGTTCTCTTCTTTTTGTATTCTCTATTCTCTTCTATCGATTTTTGATTTGGGTCTGTGTTGATTTGAGTCTTGATATTTAACGAGGATTGAAAAAAAGAAGTGTCAGAACGTCTAATTTGTCAAGACCCACCCCGAATTTCACCTTGAAACCCCCGAAGTAAGTTTTGCGGGATCTACCTCCAAGAAGAATTTACCGAAAAGCTTGGCAAACCTCCCTTGAAAATGGACAACCTTAACCCAAAAAATTAAAAAGTTACCCTCATAAATATTATTAAGCATCCTCCAATTCAACCCACAATTATCCGAAAAAAAAAATATAACAATTCCAATCTTCGAATATTCTAAAATAAAACATAGGTCTTAGCACACCACCGGAAAAATTATACGATAAACCCCAAGAGTATTCAGAGCTACTAAACACTAAAGGAACCTGGAAAATACCATAGTAGGTTAAACATGTAACCTACTGGTGAAATGTGACTGAGAAGTGGGTAACTATGTCTCGTCGCCTCCTACCAGTACTAACCCGAACTCTGCAGATTGTGCATTTTTAAAACGAAGGGCACAGGGGAAAAACATTTGAAAATGTTAGAGTGAGTGGATAAAAATAAATAAATAAAATAATTTTCAACATTTATGTTTTCCCAAATTAATTTCCAAAGAAAATCGAATGCATGTTTCCAGTGAGAAATCTTTTATCTCATAAATATCAAGTCTCTTCAGCTCAAAATTATATATCAATATATGTATGTATTTACACTCGCTCATACTCCTTATATAAATTAATAGATTTAAAATAATCTATATAGGACTACTACGCTTGGGTCCAATGCTCATGTCATGCCTTAATGCAATGATACACTACACCATTAAGGTGGACAAACGAGTGTATAAATATGTGCTCATACCCCCTATATGAATTAAACACACATATAGGTGGACAGACACATATGGCTAGCTAGCATTTATATACATACTCTCCTCATAAATATATTATAATTTACCAAAATTCTCATTTTCGGTAACTTACCACAATGAATAAAATTGTCAAATAAAAATGACGTCCAATGCTCGACCAAAATAAATTACTCAACAATAAACAATTTTATGCACATTATTTAAACCAAGAGTCCACTCACAAATTAGACCTAAGCCTGAAGTCGGTCTGAGGCCTCTTCTGCTCGAGCCTCCTCACGTCCTGATCCAAAAACATAATTAAATCCTCAACTATATACCAATGCTTATATAAAAAATAGGCAAAATTAATTATGAGCTTTGCACACTCGTCCATGCCTATCGTCTTATTCTTAAACTTACTTCGATCCATACTTCACCACAATTACCGACATCCTTAATACCACCATCTACAGTCCTAACGACATTTAACCAACAGCCGCATTCTATCTCATTAACCGCCAAAGTCCATAAATCTTAGAAAAATCTAAAGCCTATCCAAAACTCCTCCAAAAATTCCAAACTACACATCAATAAACTCCCTTTAAGAAAACACATCTAATACCATGAATCTCCCCTTAATAGTGGCGACTCCGCCGGCAGCGACGGCCGGCGGCCGACTCTGACGACCTCCAATGCCTACCAAAATTTAGCACTACAATCCTCTCAACACGCACAACAACATCCTTAACTAGCACAAATACTAATTTCAAGCCTAGATATGGTAATCGAACCAAAATAGGAAATAAGTCCTAGAATTTCAACTCCACATTTCTCCTTACCTAGCTCAAGAGGGATGGAGTCCTTTGGAGGGATTGCTGCACGGGAGGAGAGCTTTCAAACGAGCCAAGCCGCTCCGGCTATGGTGGCCGGAGGAGGGAGTTCCAGCGACGGAACACCACGGCAGTCAGACCTTTCGGGCTTGGTATCTCCCTCACAGCGGCGCTAAGGAGGCTTTCATCAGGCTAGGAAGAAAGAAGAGATGATGGCCGACCGTTTGGGACCGGTGTGGCAACCTACGGTGGCCGGACGACGGCGGACAGGCGTGGAAGGCGTCCGGCAGGAAGAGAGAGTGTGAGAGTCGGGAGGGAGGAGATAGAGAGAGAATAAGGTTTGGGCTTTCCAAACAGGCCCAACTCCTTATACTCACCAAATAAAAACCCAACTCCAAATATTAAACACCTCAAAAATAATACTAGCTAAAATTTACTATTTTTACTAGCTAAAATTTACCATTTTTATCGTCCTTAGATATTTCTCTGAAATAATCGTCCCTTAACCTCCCTCTAGGGATCTTTGAAACTATAAACTCATTTACGAAGACAGTAAAACTCTTATTAATATCAAGCTAGTAAATAAAGTATAAATTAAGAGTTTGGGGTGTGACACAATCGGCCGACTTTCTCCTGGCCGCCTAGCTGAAACGATTAGGGTGAAATCGGGGCGGATGTGCTCTGTGCAGCGCCTAGGTGGCGACTTTTAGAACACTGCACGTGGACGTGGGTAACCCGCTCTGATACCATGATAAAGTAGTCTGGGGTTCATATCCAAAACCAATTGGTAATAGGTGGAGTGGCCAAAACCCTTATAAACCCACAGACAAAGTTTTATATTCCCGATGTGGGATATATATCTCAACACAAGTTAGTGCAAAGCACGTAGAAGCCAATCAAGCACATACATAAGCTCGGAGTAGTAAGCAAAACCAGAAAAAGATGCAGTGCTAGTTCAATGACAACACGAGTTAAACTACACTCTCTAGTCTCAACTCTCAATTAACATGGAGAAAAAGCAGTTTCCTTATGAGCAGTACAAAATGGACAACACCCTCATCAACTAGCTAGAAGTATTAGAACCCTGCCCAAGTTGAGAGGCAGTTGGAAGAATAGAGGCGTACAATCTTTTCAAATATATATATATATATATATATATATATATATATATACAGTCAGTCTCTGCTAAGAATGTCCTTATTTATTCTTATGGTGCCTTAATGATAAACAAATTGACTGAAATTTTGCAGAGATGATCTATACATTAGTATCTAAAGACTAGATGGTGGAGATGTGAAAATTCGATTGAAAAGTGAATCTAAAGTGGAAATCTTCACCATAAGAATAAATAAGGACATCCGCACATGTGAAAGCTTGTATATGTATATACACACACACACACGTACGTACCTTCACCTTAATTTTACCAGGACGTACTATGAGCAGCCCACATCGATCACCTTCCAAGGACTTGGAGTTGACACACTAGCTAGAAGAAGAGTTGCCTATATATAAGAGCTGGATATAGAGAAGCAAAGCTAACCTAGTATTCACTCTCAGTAATATAAATCGACATCGTCATATCAAAGTGCTAGACAAATCAAAGATATCAGTTGTACCAAGAGGAACATAACATTTGAGCCTCAAAGTTTGTATGAAGTCCCAAAACATTACTGTATATACACCAAGTAATAAAGTTTCAGCCTTGCGAACATACTCCACTGAAACCCAAAAATTTTGATTTCTTATAAGGTGTCGATGGAGTCTTAAAAGCAACATCCGCTGATTCCTGGTCGACATTGTTTATGGTTGAGACTAGGACGATATATGATCGTCTTCGAGCCCCTAACTTTTGTTCTTGATTAATGAAAAAATCCTTGACAACGGTCACATCCCGACTCGTAAATTTTTACCTTATTTACTAGCTTGGTATTAATAATAGTTTTACTGTCTTCGTAAATGAGTTTATAGTTTCAAAAGTCCCTAGAGGGGTGTTGAAGGACGATTATTTTGGAGAAATTATTCGTAGGAGAAAAATGTGATGACGATAAAAATGGTAATTTTTAGTTAGTAAAAAGGTAAGTTTTATTAGGGTATTATTTTTGGGGTGTTAATTTTTAGAATTGAGTTTTATTTGGTGGTGTTGGACCGGGTTGGGGAGAGAAACCCAAAACATCTCTCTCTCTTCTCTCTCCTCCCTCCCGACTCTCTCCCCGAGCTCTCTCCCGGCCAGAACTTTCCGTCGTCCGCCCGCCGTCGTTCGGCCACCACAGACCGCCGCATCGGTCCCAATCGGTCGGCCCTTGTTCCCTCTTCCTTCCTGGACCGGTGGCAGCCTCCCTAGCGTCGCCGTGAGAGAGAAACCACATCTGAAAGGTCCGACTACCCGTAGCTCTCCGTTTCCAGAACTCCCTCCTCCAGCCGCCATAGTCGGAGCTGCTGGGCTCAAGAGAAAGCCCTCCTCCCATGCAGCAATCCCTCCAAAGGATTCACTCCCTCTTGAGCTAGGTAAGGAGAAACGTTGAGTTGAAATTCTAGGGATTCTTGGATGTTTTTGTTCGATTGACCTAGTTAAGGCTGAAACTGGGTTTGGTGCTAGTTAGGAAAGTTGTAGAGAGGATTGAGAGGAAGATGCTGTTAGATTTTGGTAGGCATTGGAGGTCGCTGGAGTTGGCCGCCGTTGTTAGGGGGATTTTCATGGTTTTAGATGTGTAATATTAAGGAGAGTTTAATGGTATGAAGTTTAGAATTTTTTAAGGAGTTTTGGATAGGTTTAAGATTTTTCAAAGTTTGGTATTTTGGCAGTTAATTTGGATAGAATCCGTCCGTTAGATTAACGTTGTTTAGGCTGTAGAAGGTTGGTTTAAGGCTGCCGGTATTTGTGGTGAAGTTTGGACCGTGTCGATTTAAGAATGGCGAAGTTGGGCAAGGATGAGCGTAAATAAGGCTCACATTTAATTTTGCCTATTTTTATATAAGCGTTGGTATATAGTTGATGATTAATTTATGTTTTTGAAACAGGAGGTGAGGAGGCTCGAGCTGAAGAGGCCTTGGACCGACATCAGTTTTAAATAATATGCATGCATTGGTTTACTGTTGAGCAAGTCCTTTTGTTGAAGCTTTTGACGATTTTATTTATTTTGAAGAGTTACCGAAAATGAGATTTTTCGGTAAATTATAAATATTTTTATGAGGAGAGTATTTATATAAATGTTAGCTAGCCATATGTGTCTGTCCACCTTAATGACATAGTATATAACCGCATTATGGTGTGACGTGAGCGTTAGACGCAAGCGTAGTAGCCTTATATGAGTGTTTAATTCATAGAGGGGGTATGTGCACATATTTATACACTCGTCTGTCCACCTTAATGACGTAGTGTAGCACCGCATTAAGGCGTGACGTGAGTGTTCGACGCGAGCGTAGTAGCCCTATATAAATTTCTTTAAATCCATAAAATTTATATAGGGAGTATGAACGTTTGTAAATACATACATATATTGGTATATATTTTTGAGCTGAAGATGCTCGATATTTATGAGATAAAAGATTTATTGCTTGGAGCATGCATTCGTTTTCTTTGGAATTTAAATTGGGAAAACATAAATATTGTTATTTATTTTCTTTATTTATTCTTTTTATTTTGTCCACTCACTCTAACGTTTTTCGAATGTTTTCCCCTAGGCCCTTCGTTTTAAAAATTCCCAGTTTGCAGAGTTCAGGTTGACACTAGTAGGAGGCGAGGCATAGTTACCCACTTCTCCTTCACTTTTCACCATTAGGTTATCTGTTTAACCTATAAGTGTGTTTTCTTGCTTCTTCTAGTTTTTAGTAGCTCTTATTACCTTTGGGGTTAGCATATACTTTTTCAGTGGTGTGCTAAGACTTATGTTATTTTTTCGAATTCTCGAAGGTTGAAATTTATTATATTAGTTGGATATTTATAGGATGATATGGAGGTTGGTTGTTTCGTTATAAGAGGGTAATTCTTGAATTTTCCGGGTTAGGGTTGTCCATTTTCAAAAGAGGTTTGCTGAGTTTTTCAGTAAATTTTCCTTGAAGGTGGACCCCGCAAAACTTACTTCGGGTTTTAGGGTGAAATTCGGAGTGAGTCTTGACAGGCAACTGCTTTCACAGTTGTTCGTATTTCATAAATCCAAAAATTTCACCTCTAACTATGAAATACGAATGCCCCTGACTATCCTTGTTAATCATTACTTCGATCCTGAAGGCCAACGAAATATGACTGAAAGCCTATGATGTTATCCCATGCTAATGTATCCAGAGGGTAAGCTTGCTTTGAACACTCTAATTTCTTTAAACTAATAACATCAGAGGCATGACCTGACCAATTAAGGTTAGGAGCGTATTGCTGGTAGAAGGGACAAGCCGACCGATGCACACCTGAAGACGGACCAGTCGACCGAACCCAAGGTCCAATTACGAGTTGCTTGCACTAGACTTGCCCTCCAATAAATCCTCACACTACAGGAAAATAGGTCTTAGCCGATGGAACATATTCGTCGCCTAAGACAGACTATCTGTCGCCTAGGATCTTGGCAGACGGACAATCCGTCGTTTAAGGTTTGTCACCTAAGTAGCGTGAGGTAGATACTTAGGCGACAGAAATTAACCAGATCGTCGACCACTACCAGAAAATAGATCTTGGGCGACGAAAAAAAATCGTCGCCCTGTTAAAAAATTTCGTCGCCTAAGTACTTAGGCGACGACATGTCGTCGGCCAAAACGTCGTCGCCAGAAGTGCGTCGGTCAAGAACTTGGGCGACTAAAATTCATTCCGTCGTCGCCTAAGAGTAATTCTTAGGCGACGATACTAATTTCGTCGCCTAAAATATACTTCTCGTCGCCCAAAAATATTCGTCGCCCAAGATTTAACACCTTGGCCGACGAAAAATTTTTTCGTCGCTTAAGATCTTATAACCTTGGGCGACGAAAATAAATATTTCGTAGCCTAAGATCACTACATCTTAGGCGACGATATTTTTTTTTCGTCGTCTTATATGGTAAGTCCTTGACCGACGATTTAGAAATTTCGTCGCCTAAGATATATTTAATTTTTTTTTTAAAATAATTAAATAATTTTTTTAAATATATAAATAATGTTTTTTTAATTTTTGCTGGAATTTTTTTTTCGGCATTTCTTTAAATTTTTCTAATACTAAAATTTAATTAAAAATAACACAAATTTATAAATTTATAAATAATTTATTACAAAAATTCAGTCCATCTGCCTATGGATCGAGAAACTCGAAATCTAACTCATCATTCCCGTTCGGAGGGTCTTGAGGCTGAGGCGGCGGCTGGTCAGGCTGAGGAGGCTGCTGCTGAGGGTGGGGCCACTGAGGTAATGGTATAGGCGTAGGCATGGGCGGAAACGGCTGTCCGGCCGCATGTGCAGCGATGCAGGCAGTCATCCACTGTCCCATAGCCGCCTGGTTGGCATTGGTGACTTCATTGACCCGCTCCATATGCGCAGCCGTGGAAGCCGCATATGATTCCGCCATCGCCGCCATCTCCCTCGCTCTTTGGGCTTCCAGCTCAGACTCCCTCGCTCTTTGGGCTTCCAGCTCAGACTGTAGACTTGCGAACTGATCCTGTAGCCGACTGTTGCTGCTTGAGGTTCCGGCGGCTCCCTTGCGCTGAAATCCTGGCGTCGTCTTCAGGATCCCCTTTCCAGCGTCTCCCATACCCCGGCAGTAGTAGGTGTTGGAACGCTGCGCGAAGGCAGTGGCCATAATCCGCGCCCCAACGGTAGGATCTGAAGTGTCGATCATGGACATGGCCTCTGACATGTCATCCTCTGCCGTGCCTGGCCATGTGTCGTTCACCATGCCTCTCATGACCTCTTGCTCCGCCTCCCTCACCCTCGCCTAATTGGATATATTATAAAAATATATTAATATACATTTAATAAAATGTAATTAAAATTAAAAATTAGAAAATATAAAGAACTTACAAGATCCTCCTCAGAATGAGGATATGCCCTCTGAAAGGTCCCCACATAGGGGTTCTCCTCTGGCCGCTCTCGCCGCACGTCCTCCATGATGGCCGAAAACGGCCTCGAACCGGCACGATGGTTGGTTGTGTTCTGTTGCCGGTTCTCAGCGTTCACCCGGGCGAGGTGCTTCAAAAAAAAATTATCGTTAGTAAATATTTAAAAACATACAATTATAATTAATTGACTAATTAAATTAATTCAAATTTGTTTATGAATTACCTGTTTGTGAGCCTCACATTCCTCACCTCTGAAGCAAAATGCGGAAACTCCCTGTCTATATGCTTCCACGCCTCCCCGTCAGCAGGGTGTACCATGAGGTCTTCGTCATGCACCTCCCTCACAGCGTGCCATCTCATAGCTTCGGGCGTCTTTGAAGACATGTACAACCGCTCCAGCCTATCCCTCAACGGGAAATAGCGAAGTACCTTAACAGGTTTCTTGTTGCCTACGGGAGTCCGCTTATACCTGTCGGTCCCACATACCGGACAACGATGAAGGCCTTCAAGGTCATTACCGTCTGCATCTTTACCCCAGAATAGAACGCAGTTATATCTGCATGCATGGATCTTGATGTAGGAAAGCCCGAGATCTCTCAAGATACGACGGACCTTATGATGCGTGGTGGGATGACGATGACCGTCGGGCAGGAGCGAAGCAGCGTACTGTAGATACCTATCAACAGCCGTCACGGTCGATTTTGTGTCAACCTTGATATGCATCACCTCCATCACACACTGAAGAACGGTCTTCTCATGACCTGGGCACAGAGGGGTCTGTTGGAAAGCAATAAGTCTGTTGTACTTGGCTATACCGGCAGTGTTGACACCTCTAGGGACGGCCTGCATCGGCGCCTGCGGAATGTGCTGTCGTTCAGGGCATACACCGCTGTCATGAGGAAACATGTCGTTGATGAAGGTCGTTGTTGGATCGCTGGATGTACTGCCCGTCTCATAAAACTGTCCATGATCATGCGGGCGTGATGAGGTTTCACCGTGATATATCCAACATGTGTAACGTTCCCAGAATCCGTTACTCTTCAGGTGGTCCCATACTGTATCAAACGGAAATCGATGCATATCACTGCGACACTTACACATCTTGCACGGGCAATAGAACATGCCACTCCCGTCAGCATTGGCCTGCGCATATTGCATAAAATCCCAAACTCCTTCAGCATATTTTCTGTGATATCTTAGAAGAGAAATCCAACTCTTATCCATATCCTGAAAATAACACATATATATATCAATATTTAATGAACATATCTTTTATATATATATATATATATTAATGTGATACAACATACTAATTATTAATTATATATATCTAGTTCGAGCGGATTCCGTGGTTTCAGAAGGCAAGTGTCAATGTCACGGAGGGCGAACCCCCTACAGGAACCAGGCAGGACTCGTTTGTGATCACGGAGGCGAACCCCTATCGACCCCTTCACCGAGAAGAGTGGTCAGTTTGTGATCTTGAGATCCAGTTAAACAAACCTGTGAACCATATCTATGACAGAACGGCCCCTTACTCAGCTTGGAACAAACTCTATGCATATATATATATATATCATTAATTCAACTCAAATAAAACTGAAAATCAATATATATATATACATATATATATGTGCATATGCATATGTACGTACCTGGGAGTAGCTCCACAAACTATGTATGGACAGATTTCCACAACACCGAACGATTTGAAGAACTAGAGAAATTTATGTTTCAAATTTTCAAAGTTCTCATTCTTCTATCCCGGCCTCTCAATATATAGAAGAATCTTGGGCGACGAAATATTTGAGTTTCGTCGCCTAAGAATTAAAAACTCTTGGGCGACGAAATATTTGAGTTTCGTCGCCTAAGGATGAAAAACTTAGGCGACGAAATATTGTTTCGTCGCCCTAGTTTCTATCTTGGCCGACGAAATTTATTTTTAGGCGACGATTTTTTTTTTCGTCGCCTAAGAGTATACATAGGCGACGATTTTTTTTCCTTAGGCGACGAAAAAAAAAATCGTCGCCTAAGTTCCCTCTTAGGCGACGAAAAAAAAAATCGTCGCCCGGTTTTTTTTGTTTCGTCGCCCAAGACCCATTTTCTGGTAGTGGACTAACAACTATCCTAACAAACGGAGCTATTTCTACCTCGTCGACAACAAGAATCATCGACAGGAATTCTTTTCGACGGAAGATATTTGTCGGAATGTTTCCTACATGACGAATCAGAATGTTTCCTAGCCGACGGAATATGCGTCGGTAAGTATGTGTGCCGACGAATATTGTTCTGTTCTTAGGCGACGAATAGTTCGTCGGTAAGTATTTTTACTGACGAATCTTGTTCCGTTCTTAAGCGACGGAATATTGGTCGGTATCTATCTAAACCGACGAATTTATATCATTTCTTAGTCGACAGATATTTCTGTATCCGTCGGTTAGGTGTTAAATCTTAGGCGACGGAATGTGAGTTTTCCGTCGCGTAAGTGTGTTTATTTTTAACTGTGAAAAAAATGTTATTTTTGTGTAAATTACCTTATTCACTGTTTCAAAAAATTACATATCAGTAATTCCAATCAAACACATACATATACATATATACTAGAAGCATTGGATTTGGAAAAAAATATTCATATATATATTGATCATGATAACTAGGTAAATGGAAAAATTACAGCAAGGTCCAAATATTCCTAATTACATTAATGTTCATACATACATAATCAATAATGCCAAACGGCATTCTCGTCTTCTCCTATGTCGCCTAGATCATCGTTGTTTTGTGGGGAAACATGTGGAGGAGGAAAAACAACTAGAGGAGGAGTAGGAGGTAGCATACCTAGGCGCTCATATATGACGAAAAACTGGGACTGCATAGCGCTATACATAGACTCTGCTTGGAGGGCACGATGTTCGGCCGCTTGATATTTTTGTTGGGCATGCTCCTCTGATTCTTTTAGTCTCTGCTCATAGCGCTCATGCAACTTTAGGAGTTACTGCTCATCAACTCTAGGAGGACGACTACGTGAAATGGAGTCATTTGAAGAATGGCTCAAGTCTCGCTCGCCTGCTCGTCCCATCCCTCTGATCTCCTTTCCTTTCCGAGTTTTCAGCACCGTACCCAACACCTCAATTTGTTGGGACTGAACACTCTCCACAATCTCCTCTTCCGTCGCGTCAGAGTGTTGTTTCTTAAATACATCCTTTCGCCTATTGACCTCATCAACCATGTCATTCTATATTTAAAATACATCAATTAAGCGCTAACTTGACATTATGCAGAAACAAGAACCAATAACCAAATATAACTATTTACATATCGCTCATTTTATGTGTACCTAATAAACTTTACATTTTGCATAATAAACTTCATAAGCGCATGCATCAAACAATAAAATAGTAAAAGGAAAGACACTTACATAATGCTTGGTTGTAGCTTCATCATCGGCCTTGACATAGGTCTTCTCAAAACTTTTGATAATTGGAAGTTCATCCCCTTGTATTCTGAGTTCATCCATTGTGTAAATGATAGGAGAAGACCCCGTGTGGTGGTGTATAGTCTTCTCCTCACGGTTCTGCTTGTTTGTCAAGGAGAGTCTTTAATACACGAAAATATATTAAATAGATTAGTAAAATACAAGGGAAACAATGAAGGTAATTTTAAAAAAAAAATTGAAGGTAATTTAAAAAATCACCTTGAACGTATCTGACTCAAAGTGAGAGCATAGAAACTCCCACTGGTCCTCTCTCCCAATGAAATCTGAAGGCATCCCAGAGGCCCCTTCCCTCAGATAAGCTTTGTGGCACTGGTACTTCCAGTCCTTGTACCTCTCCTGTGCCCTCTTCAGTATCCAATTGAACATTGACTCATTATTTTCATCCCACTCGTACTTCGTCAAAGTAACAAATAAAAAAACATCGTTATTAAGAACTGAAAAATAAAATAAACTTATGTAATTAAGTAAATTTACTTTTCAAACTGTTTTCAATGTTACTTACAGACATTACATTCCACACCTTCCACTTCTCCTCCTGATCAAGGTCATAGAACATCATTCCCCTCATTCCCACCAGACTCCGTATGGCGGAACCGATATCATGTGTCACCAAGCTGTTTACCCCCCTCACGCTAGGGCCTTTTACACGGGGGCAATACTCCAGCTTGATCTTTAGCCTTGTTGCTGCAACGATATCCTCCACCTTCTTTCCAGAACATAAACCCCGCTTCTTCTTCGGGGTCGGAGCTACAATTAATATACATACAAAACATAAGCACTTGAAATGTCAAAAAATCCGAAGTAGTAGTAATTAAGCAGGCACCATGGGGCGCGCATGCTTAATTTACCTGTTGGGTTTCTAACTTTCAACCGAGCGCTACCGACGATGCGTCTTGAAGATTCAGGCGTTGGTGTAGATGATGGAGATCCCGTTGAACTACTGTCAACGGGAGGGGGCCGCACGATCAAAGGGGGAGCCCTTGGTGGTACTTTCCCAGCCGGCATTGAGGTAGGCTCGCTGCTACTAGCCGCTGAGCCGACGCTCTGCCGTATAGACTCCATCAAGGCACTGGCCTTAGTGGCTCGGTCCTTCCTCTTCCCAAAAAACATGGTCTTGCACATGAATAACACACAATTGTTATAGCTACACTAACAAGAAACTATAACAGGGAAAGCAACATGTATATATTAACCCGTTTGCGGAACAAAAACCCCTACAATGCTAGCAGCCTAACAATCTACTTAAAATCAATTTAAGCATGTGTTAAACCAGCTTCATTATTCATCACAGAAACACCTCTCATTGCATCAACAATTGAAATTAATTTCTTATTTCAATAAACATACGGACATATATACATCATGTATTTAGTCAATTATGAATGCATACAGCAGGGGGTATAAGGCCTAAGAAATTCATATCAAAATTCAACCCGATTCTTCCCAAAATTCATCACAGCAGGGGGTATAATTAAGGACTGAGAACGCTGTACGTACCTTTTTTGGAGACAACACGGGTTCAGACTTGGGAGTGGAAATCAGCGAGGTCGGAGACAGACGGTGGGAGAAGCAGTGGAGTTGATGCGGCTGCGGTCCAATCGATGAGTGGAGGAGAAGGACGCAGTGGAGTCGATGCGGCTGCGGTCGGGTCGATGGTTTTTGCGGTCCAATCGCTGCGGCTGCGGTCAGCGGATGGCGGGGGTCTCCGACGGGCTCTACGGCCATCAGAGGGGCGTAGTCGGGTATTGTGTTTCTGGCGATGAGTGTGAGTGAGGAGGAGGCGCGGAATAATTGTGTATCGTCGGACGGGATTTAAGGATCCATTTTATCTTAGCCGACGAAAATATTGAATTTCCGTCGCCCTAAACCAACTTAAGCGACGAAAACATCAAAGTCCGTCGCCTAACAAAATCAATTTCGGCCCAAAAATAAGGCGGAAAATATACACGCCCAATCTTTTGGCTCCCTACGCCACGGAAAAATCACATATCCGTCGCCTTGGAAAGCCTAACCCGACAATTTATTATTTTTCCGTTGCTTTAGAAATCCAAACCGACGAAACTAATGTACTTCGTCTCTTATGTTAAAAGTAAATTGTATTTGCCGCCTAATATTTCGGGGATACTACACGACGGAAAACGTGTTGTCCGTCGCCTGGGAAATACTTAAGCGACAAAACGGTCATTTTTCGTCGACTAAGTCTTTTTCAGAACAATAGTGTTGGCAAGGTTTCTTCGAGTTATGCGAGGTGAGATAGGAGTTTGGCAAGGCGAGAAAGTTTTTCCTAACTGACGAAAATTGGACAGTCCGTCGCCTAAGAAATACTAAAGCGACGAAACCATTATTTTCCATCGACAAGTTTTTTTCAGAGTTCGCGAGCTCCTTTCGAGTTCTGTGAGGTGAGATAGGAGGATGGCGAGGGAGGATAGGAGCCTGGCGAGGCGAGATAGGAGTCTGGCAATTCGAGATAGTTTTAACTTAAGCGACGAAAATTGGACTGTCCGTCGCCTAAGAAATACTAAAGCGGCGAAACCATTATTTTCCGTCGACTAAGTCGTTTTCAGAGTTGGCGAGCTCCATCCGAGTTATGAGAGGCGAGATAGGAGGCTGGCGAACGAGATAGTTTTTCCTAAGCGACGGAAAGTGGACCTCCGTCTCTTAGGTTTGTCTAAGGCCACAGAATTTCCATGTTCCGTTGAGTAAGTTGTTTTAAAAATAATTTACACATATTTTTAAATATGTACGTCTGAGTAATTTCGTGTAATTTATGAAACTAAACCCAAGTTAATTTAAGAATACATATCCGGACTTAATTATGCCAAATTCATGTTTACATGCAAGTATAGATTATATAGACCGATCATATCCGAAATAATAATATTGAACAAGCTAGTACATTAATCATACTCATGATAATCTGAGTCGTCTGAATCATCATCCTCCTCAGTCTGGCCAGAATATTGATCCTCCTCTATGTCCGAGTTATCTATGAACTCGTCGTCATGTGTGGGTTTGATGCGTTGTCGCGAGTTCATTTCAGATGGTGTAACTGACATGTAACCTATGATTACCGGAACGTGTTGGTTGTTGACACGAATATCCTCAGTATTAGGGACTACATGTGGAGATTCCTCTTGATATGGTTCATTCGGTTGATTAGTTGTTGGTACGACGGTTGTTATTCCGTCGCCTAGGTATGTCTTAGTCGACGGAATTTGTTTGATTCTGTCGGCTAAGAGGTATTTTCCACTAGTGTCATTAAGCGGTTTAAATTTTAGACTATACTCATTTCAATTACCAGACTCAAAGGGTCGGGTCAGGTATTGTTATTTATTTATTGTTACTACCTCCCCATTCTTCTGAAAACAAAAAAACGAAAACTTAATTACTTTTCACCCTCGACAGTAAAATAATGGAATTTAGCAATTTGCAACAAAAACAAAAGGGGGAAAGAAAGGAAATCTGCAATTTAAGTCCAAAACGATGACTTTCTGTTGCCGTGGTGTTGTTTAATCAGACACACACGATACTAGAGCGGAGCACAGAAAAAGCGGAGATCTCTCCACTTGTTGTTGTTGTTGGGTCTTCGAATCATCACTCTCCGATCTTATCCTCTCTGTTTCACTCTCAATCCAATTCAAAGGTACATTCACCGACACTTTTGTTCGATTCCTCGCAATTCAGATATTCTTGTTTTGCTTTTAGTTTTCATTTCCTGCGTCAGTCCTTACTGAATTGGATCGTTCATTATAATCATCACCACAATTTGAATTAAATTTTAGACAACTGTAGAATTAGATTCGGAGAGGACAATGTGAAACTATAGACCTTGATGTATAACTAATCTACTCGTGTTTTTGTGCAATTGTTCTAGTGAGCAGTGAATAAGCATGTTGCAATATGCATAACTTTTCGACTTGCTTTCTATGCATTTTTTCAAACAAGATAAATGTTGATAACTTGATATTGTCTTCCTATGTCCAATGCTAGCGATTATCTCTCTGTAAGCTGTAAGTTTGGATAAGGTGGTATCAGAGTTTTTCTTTGTTCTTAGGATAGGAAAGTGTTTGTTTGGATTGGTAAAAGGATGATGTAAGTTGTTTCGTGTCGAGTTATTTTAGTACTGATATGATGAGAATTATGAGGTGAAATGTTAGAGGGCTGCCTAGTAAAAGAAAGAGATCATTGATTTGGAATAGTGCAGCTGATATAGTAATATTGGAGGAAGTGAAGAAGGTTGAAGGATAATTAGGAGTACATGGGATGCACGATGCCATTATTGGGCTTCAAGTCTAGATTGGGAGAGCGAAAGGACTGGTAAGAATTCGGAACACCGGATGCGATAAGTGATGGATTCAGTGGTGGGGGTTATGTATGAATTGCAAAGGTCTGAACGGTAATGACTGGTGGTTTTCAGAATTGTCTTACATGGAGTGAGAGAAAGAACATCTTTCTTGGAAGAATTGATGTATCTGTTTTTGTGTGGTTCCAGATGGTGCATTGGTTGAGAATTCATGTAATGCAATTTGATTTTAAAAAATCAAGAGGCGAGATTCACTGAAAGCATGAAGGAATTCAATGATTTCATAGGAGACAAATACATCACTTCTCAACGCATTTACATGGTCCATTGAAAGGGGACATGGTAGTTCTGTGTAGGTTAGATGTTTTTTTTTTTTTTTTTTTTTTTTTTTTTTTTTTTTCTACTTACGGGGAGGATGATTTATCAAATGCAAGTTAGTTTTCCCTCGATATTCTTATCACATGATCTCCATGTTTTCTGGATATAAGTAAAGGTAATCCTAGACCATCTAGATCTGAAATGTGGCTTTGGACACCCATTCGAGGAAACAATGAGAAATTGTGGGGCGAAACAAATTTCCAGGGCAGGGAGGGCTTCAAATTTATGAGAAATTCAAGGAGCTTGAAAGAAAATGAAAGTAGTATTGGGGGAAGGGAAACATTTGGTGATGTTAGAAAGGAGAAGGAGGAGGCGAAGGCTATCATTTAGGTGTTGGAATCAGAAGAGACAGACAGAGTGAAGGTATGGGGAAAATTCAAGGGAAGATTGGTAGAGCTAGCATTTAGAGATGCTACCATCTTCTTTGCAAAGGATGATGGACATAACTTGGCCAATGCAAAATTTGTTCTAGAATAGCTTTAGGTTTGGTTTCAGGGCTGAAAATAACTAAACCCAAATCTTTCTAGGAATAATACAGATAGCGGCAACAAGTTGTGCTTGGCAGCAGGGTTGCTGGTGTCCTAATAGAAGTTTAAATGATGAGGAGGCAGGTGAAGTAGCAAAGTCAGCATGTTATAAAGAATTAGTTTGGTGATTTGAGAATGGCTTAGACGAGATGTAATGAAAGCTTCTGGTTCTTTCCTTGCTAGCCCTCTCACAACTTTCTGATTGAGATAATTCAGAACCAAAATTACTTACCTACTAGTTAGGGTGAATACTTACTTTTGCTTTTCTCCTCACTATTGTATCATGTGCAAGGGAATTCTGGTTTTTTGTTTTGTTCTTTGGTCAAAACCTGCAAGGGAAATAATGACAAAAGGGATTGTTATATCTTGGCCCTTAATTTGGGTGCTCTGGATGGAAAAGCATAGAAGAAGTTTTGAACGCTACATAGGTGCAGCAGTGGAGGAACTTTGGGAGAGTAGGATTGTGGTTTACTTTCTTGCTTCTGTTCCGGTGGCATTAAAAGACTACAGCTTCTTTTGTTATGCCAGATTATAAGGTTGCGGTAGGTCACATTTTATAGGGTTTGTTCCTAGCTGCTGCTGTTGTAATTTTATGAATTTTCTGCTGCTCATCTCTTTTTTGGACATCTTGTCCACTTTCAACGTATCATTCTCTTGATTTGTTTTGAAAAAAAGAAGAAGAAGAGGAAAGGTAGTTAGACTTATTACTGTTTAATTGATTCTACTATAAGAAATCTAAAGCAATTGTCTATCAGCAGACTGCTGGTATGAGAACAGAAGAGATAAAGAAAAGTTTGGATGCCAGAAATTGGCAATCTCATTTGGCATATGATCAGTGGGTAGCACTTCCTGTATCTGGTTCACGACCACCAGCTCGCTACAAGGTAGACATAATTTTTTAATAAAATCTAGAAAGAATGGGACATGTTATGTTTAGCACCTTTTTCTCTACTTTGATTCAAAGTTAGGAGCATCTTTTTTATTTGTTTGCAAGTGCACAGTCAAAACTTTTTTTTTTAAAGGTACTTATGATATTTTTCAGCAATCTATTCAACAAAAAAAAAGATGATACTTATCTGCAACATTTCTGACATAAAAAAGGAGAAATTACTTGCCTACTTACCAATGATAATTTTATTTTCACATAGCATGCTGCTGTAGTAGTTGATGAGAACTTGTATATTGTTGGCGGGAGTCGTAATGGAAGGCATCTATCCGATGTTCAGGTAACGTACAGGCTCATCTGCTATTTTATTGAGGTGCAACTTTATGAGTCACGTAATATTAAACTCTTCTTGCAGGTCTTTGACTTTAGAAATTTGTTATGGTCAACTATAAAACTGAACGCAAGTTCCAATAATTTTGAAGATAGTGGTGTACAAGAAGTTGTTCCACCCACCTCTTCTCACAATCTGGTAAGATTTCCTGTGCATGGTCTATCCTTCGTACGTGTTTGTCTATATTTTGATTTATTTTGCTTATCCTTGTCTCTCGTAATTAAATTTGGTTTTCACTATGTAGTCTTTAATTATTCCTAACAGGTGAAGTGGGGAAACAAACTCCTTCTCATTGGTGGGAATTCGAAGAAATTGTCTGATAAAATAATAGGTTTGTCACTTCACAGACATCTTGTTAGTTCATGTATAATGTAAAAGATCTTTCTAGCCGTTGAGCCTCTGATAAAGTATATGTTTATAACTTCAACATAATTTTGTTAGTTCATGAATAATGCAAACCTTGATTGATCCATTTGACATGTTTAAAACCTAATGTGATGTTACTGAACTAATAGTGTGGTTCATCAATTTGGAAACACACCTCTCTGGCGTCATGGAGACTTCAGGAAAAGTTCCGGTATGCTTGGTGAATCCTTCTTTTTCCAACTGCTCAGTGATATTATCTATTTCATTGTAATTTGTACTTTTATTGTTTTTGTTTTTGCTTTTGTTTTTGTTTTGGCTTGGTTATTCTTTGCAAATTTACCAGTGGCTAGTGCAATTCACAAAGTTTTCTTCATTTAACTACTAATGTTACGTCATTGATTTGCGATGGCAAAGCGAGTTTAAGAAATCACATCATGCAAAGTGACAATGGACCATAAGATGACGTCTCAATATTCTCTAACTTTTTTTTATTATTGATCCCTTGTTATGTGATAAGTGAAACATCTTAGTGATTTATATCCCAGGCAGCTCGTGCGGGGCAGTCAACGACACTGGTTGGCTCTAGATTGATAATGTTCGGTGGAGAAGACAGGAGCAGAAAATTGTTGAATGATGTCAATGTTCTTGATTTAGAGACTATGACTTGGGATGTGATGGACACATCGTAAGTATCTATATGCATTAGGTCAACAAAGTTCTGTATCGTGCTTGGGTTCTCATTAATATTTTTTTTTATTATGAATCATGATAGGCAGACCCCTCCAGCTCCAAGATATGATCACACAGCAGCAGTACATGCAGAACGTTACCTTTTAATTTTTGGTGGTTGTTCACATTCTAGTTTCTTCAGTGATCTTCATGTTCTGGACTTACAAGCTGTAAGTGCTTCATTGATCACATCAAAATTTTCGACTACAAACTGTATACGTCTCAAATTATAAACACATAATGACATGTATATAATTTGTTTTTGTATGTCATTTTTACAAGTGAATTTCTGGGTTACAAGTATGTTTCTGTGTGTGTGCAACTATTGGCAATTATTTGAACTCTAGGTAACTTGTGCCAATTATTATACATAAAATGTTTAAAAAGTCGCAATTTTTCCTGTAGGTTGGTTATAGGAGCTCTTAATTCGCTATTGTCAGGCCTCAAATGAGTGAACCAAATACTCGCTTGAGATCAGGAAATTAGCTATTAAACAATTATGTTATGGAAATAAGTCAGTATTTATTCTTCCATATGCCACAGATCTTGGCCACTAGGCACTCATATTTGATAGTGCTTGGAGCATGTTTTTGGAAGCCTTTCCTTGACACCATGATGGCATGGCATAATATTACGTTAAAGTACCCTAGTAGATATTCTCTTATTTGAAGCTAATGCATTTTCCAATGAGCTTGAAGCTGCACAAGTTTACCAATTAATTGGAGTATATTTTTTATTTTCTTGAATCCTTCTCATGATCTGCATTTTGTCACAGATGGAGTGGTCCCAGCCACAAGTTCAGGGTGATCTTGTAGCTCCTAGGGCAGGTCATGCGGGTATAACTATCGAAGAAAACTGGTATGTAGTTGGCGGTGGAGATAACAAAAATGGTATGTTTTATATAATGAAAACTCCTTTGTGCTCTTCTATTTAGTCCTGTAACTTTTATTGTATTATTAGTAAACCCGCTTTGCTAGCTTTTATAGTGCAGACTGTATTTTTTACAGGTTGCCCTGAAACACTGACCTTAAATATGTCTAAGCTAGTGTGGTCAGTGTCAACAACTGTAAAGCAAAGGGATCCACTTGCTAGTGAGGTCTCTACTTTGTTCATATCTACAATTTCTTCATCTTGTTCCTTATTAGTGAGAGTTATAGTAAATTTGTATCTTTCAAAAATTAAACATTGATAATTCATTTTTTGTTCCTTTATTCAGAGATGCCATTTTGTGAAGAAAAATACAAAAAAAAAAAAAAAAAAAAACTATCACTGCTTAAAACTTGGCGTGCTGATTGTGATGACTAAAAGTTAGTTAAACAAGGGTTATTCAGTACTTCAATTTAGGTTTTGTTATTTTATGTGCACATACAGAAGATATATTTAGGATGAAAGTCATTCATCTTTCTTTCTCTGTTCAATTGATAATTGCAGTAAATCCCACATATTTTTTGTATGTATAGATGTATGAATGTATGAACTTAAGCAAGTGATATGATACTGTCAGTGTACAGTAATCTATTATACTTTGTGTCCCAATTTGTTGCATAAAAGGTTTACTATCAATGTGAGTTGTAAATGAAGATTTGTGATCGATTCAAGCCATCAACTTGTCTACTTAAAATTTTACTATGATGTTTTGTATTTCAATTAATAAATATCATTTGGGAACAGGGTCTAACTGTCTGTTCTGTGAATCTTGATGGAAAGAAGCATTTGGTTGCCTTTGGTGGCTATAATGGGAACTATAGCAATGAGGTATGTTATCTGATAGAAGAAGCATTTTCTTATTTCGTTACTTGAATATCTGCATGGACTCAATCCGAGTTGCCTTGTATTTGTGTTGGAAAAGGGAAAGTGCAGTGGTAATGCTGGTGTATCCATTAACTTCCACTCACTGATATTTGAAGTTAGGATAGATGTAATGTGGATCTGTATGTCGGCCATAGTGATCAGGATCTACCTTTAAGATATGATAAACCTTTTGAATAGTCTAGTACTTTTGCAACACCCTTGCAATGTATAATTCGCTTGACAATTTCTTTATTTGCATTTGTTGGTGGAACTTTACTAACAAAACATTGCTTACCATGCTATGGTTTGTCTCTGCTATCAAAACATTGCTTACCACCTTTTTTTAAGTCACTACAGAATAGTATGGGCATATAAGTAAACATTAGGTCAGACAAACCGATAGATATTAGGTTTTCTAAAACTCATCTTTTGCTTTTACATTTTCTGAGGGTTGTAATAGAGATTCCCTATTAGGGATGATAGGGATGTGATAAATGATTATCACTGCCAAACTGAATATATGTTCTTAGTTTCAAGGGCATATACCTTTCTCCGAAAGGGTACTGGGTGAATGGAATCTTCCCTGTTTGCGGGCCTATTGTGTGTTTAGCACCAACAGGCAAAAGAATAGAAGGAGAAGCTATCTTGAAGTGCATGCAAGTAGCATCTGTAGTTCTAAAGGGTAGTTTTCCATTAAAAGTTTTTCTTCTATTCTATTAGGTCTCTTTGAACTGTAGGCATTTGTAATTGAAGAATGGTGCTAACGTATTTTTCTGGCATCTTGGTAATGAAATGGAACATGGATTTATTTGAAATAAGCAACCTACTAATTGCATTTTGTTTTATTTGTTCTCTATACTGGACAAGTTCATGTTCTGAAACTCTCGGTTAATAGTTCCAAATGCTGATGTTTATCATTGTTGTTGCTTGTAATTCGCCTGTGTCGT
This sequence comes from Fragaria x ananassa, assembly GCA_034370585.1. Classification (NCBI taxonomy): domain Eukaryota; kingdom Viridiplantae; phylum Streptophyta; class Magnoliopsida; order Rosales; family Rosaceae; genus Fragaria; species Fragaria x ananassa. The sequence continues at coordinate 6,649,728 of CP139750.1, read as the reverse complement.
GGATCATATGTGATGTTTTGCAACACTAAGTATTCTGAATGTGGGGTTATCTGAGTTCTCTATTACGGCTTATATGCTGCCTTCTTTTTGAAGGTTTTTGTTATGAGACCTAAACCAAATGACTCTTCACAACGAAAGATATTCCAGTCACCAGCAGCTGCTGCAGCAGCAGCTTCTGTTACTGCTGCCTATGCCTTGACTAAATCAGAAAAGTTGAATTTCACAACAGTACAGTCAAACTCCCATGGAGCTGAAAATCATTGCTATGAACAAGATTTCACAATTGACATAGAAGCCCTGAGAGAAGAGAAAGGTGTGCTGGAATTGTCTCTTTCCGAAGTCAGGAAAGAAAATGCTAGGGTCACCCAGGAGATAGATGAAGTCAACAATACTCACAGTGAGTTGTCCAAGGTATGCTTTTTGTATACATTTATTGAGAAGTTTCCTGTGTTAAAATCCTTATTTATTTAAAATCCTTATTTTCATACGATAAATATTCTCATACAGGAACTGCAGTCCGTCCAAGGGCAACTTGTAGCTGAGAGATCAAGATGTTTTAAATTGGAGGTCATTATCTTTTATATACATTTGTTGGTTTGGAAGATGAAGTCCTTCAACATTATAAACAATTAATTTTATACAGTGGCTAATTTCTTGTCCTGTATTGTATTTCTAGGCTCAAATCAGTGAACTACAGAAGATACTAGAATCAGTGCAGTCAATTGAGGATGAGGTACAGGCACTTCGTGGACAAAAATCTGCAATGGAACGGGATATGGAGCTTGCTTCATCTGTTCAGAGACAGGGTTCTGGTGGTGTTTGGCGATGGATTGCTGGTAGTGGTGGCAACGCATAAATCTTGCTCAAAAAGAGCCAAGCTAGAAGTGATAACCCAAATATTGAAACAGGAATCGACTGTGACACAGGCTCCCAAGAGGGTTAGCCGAAGCGCAGAAGTTAGCATGTTGGAAGTGTATACAAATGTTGAAGATCTTGGTGACATTGACTACAGGGCATTTTACATTAAGATAGACACTCCAGGTTCATAGTGATGAGAATTACAGTGGATTCCACCAATATTGTTCAATTAGAATTCACATACTTTTGAGCCACGAAAACTAAAAGCCTCAAATTTTTTTCCTCATATATTTCCTATTTTTCCATAGTCAATACTCGATACAAACCTTCACAACCAACATTTCCACCGTCGCTCTGCCTTCGTTGCTACCTTAACCTTGACGCCCGAGGCTGCTGTCTCTCGTGGTTAACATGTTATATACTGTATGTAGCAATACACGAGTTATCACTATCCCAAAAAGAAGTAAAAAAACGGAAGTAGGGGACAGGTTGAAATATTTGTTTTGTGAGGAAAATTATACAGCGCACCCGGGTGTATCCACCGTCCATTTTGACCCGCCAAAAAAAAAAAATTAACGGTGGAGATGACGGGTGCGCCGCGCACCCGGGTGCGCCGAATAGGCTCTCGTTTTGTGACTGCTGCGTAGAAGTTGAGGTTAGAATTCCACAGGCCGGTGAAAAGACGAGGGAGCCTGTGGTTCACTGCCTTGAGGAGTTGGAATAGTTTGAGGATGGTGAGGTGCCACTGATATCAAGTTATCAACGAGGCAGTCTTGAACTGATAAAACTCATGAGAGTTTAACATGCTAAACGGTGAGCTCAATAATGCGGCATTCCTTTCGGTACATTAATCCACCGATATAATAGTGGTAGACCACATGTGTACTAGTATACCAATTAACTTCTGCTAGTATTTTGTATACCAAAGACCATAACAAGACATTTGTTTCAACTGTCATTAGATAAAAGAAACTGCAATTAAACGACATTTTTTCACAAGAAAGAAAAGAAAGCAGATGTCAAATTTAGATGAAGACAAAACAAGAGCAATGCTTTGAAAATACAATAGCTTCCATAACAATGTTCAAAGGGGTTACAATATAGTAGTCTTAAGTAGTCACAGCATATTTGCAATTGGGGTCTTAGTTACACTGATGGAGTGCCATACCAACTGGATAACGAAAGATGTGTGTTTAACTTTTGATTGGTATCTTCTGGGATTCTGATATCTATAAAAACCTATCCTCAACTGCTTTCATGCATCAATCTACAATTACAAGCAAAGAGATATAGAGGGAAAAGCAAACAGAGAGAAAATGACTTCCTTCTTTTCAAAAGGGTCTACTCTAGTAATTCTTCTTTTAGCAATTTTCTTGGTTAGTGAAGCTCAACAATGTCGTCCAAGTGGAAGAATCAGAGGAAGGAAGCCCCCTCCTGGACAATGTAACCAGGAGGATGACTCTGACTGCTGTAAAGCTGGAAAAATGTACCCAACATACACTTGCTCACCACCAATGTCCGGTAACGCCCAGGCATACCTCACTCTCAACAGCTTCGAGGCAGGTGGTGACGGAGGAGGCCCATCCTAATGTGACGGCAAGTATCACAATGACAACACTCCGGTAGTTGCATTATCCACCGGATGGTACAATGGTGGATCAAGGTGCCTTAACAACATCAGGATAAATGGTAATGGGCGCAGCGTGGTGGCCATGGTGGTGGATGAGTGTGACTCTACTGAGGGATGTGATGCGGACCATGATTATCAGCCTCCTTGTCCAAACAACATTGTCGATGCCTCCAAGGCTGTCTGGAAAGCCTTAGGAGTATCCGAGGACAACTGGGGTGGCTTGGATATTACATGGTCTGACGCTTAGTTACATCTCAGTTTGTCTGTCTAGATTGGTGCTTATTTTGTGGGGTTTGATGTTGCTTATCGTTGTTGTATATGTAACTTTTTTCTGTTGTATACATATCTATGTGTGGGGGAATATATGATATGTACATTATACAAAGTTAATATAGAAGAATTCAGTTTATGTGATCACATAGTCAACATACCAAATCTTGTGCAATATTTTGCGAAATATAGAATGGATTCGGTTACTTCTAAGTTTTCTAATGAACTGATTGTCAAGTTCATTCAAACCAACATCCCCTTTCTTTGTCTAATTTGAGGATGGACAATTCAAACCCTTTGACGTTAAGATCATATTCATAAAAATAGATCAATAGCCAAATCAGCTATAGTTTAGATGCTGTACATAAACAAAAAACGGAAAACCAACGTAACCTATGTAATAACACACTAATAAAATCACTAGGTACACTCACTTTGAGTAATGCGTTGTATGCATATTTTTCAACCAAAAATTCGACCTTTTTCTACAATTCTATAAGAAACATAAAAAATTATTTCACCAAACTTCAGTCACCATAAATTTCAATTTAAGAAAATTCAAACGTCATGCATGCAATGAGGAGAGCGTATTCAGCGCACCCGTCCATCTCCGCAGTCCATTTGACGCGGACTTTTGACTTTTTCAAAATGGATGGCGGCGCACCATACACGAATGGATGACGTCCATTTGATGGTGCGCTGTATAATTTTCGTGCAATGAGACACAGTAATGAATGAGAACAATAATAATATAACTGGGAGTCTTGTGATTACCTTCATCGTCATCTCTGCCCATACACGAATCATTTTTGTTTCATCACCCAAACCAGAGAGACCATGAAGATGAAATAAATTAAATAAAAAAAATTTAAAGTATAGAATATCCATTATTTATGTTATTATAGGATAAATGCCAACCCTGGTGTGGCATTAATTGGTAGCCCCAACGGTAATAATCCGAAAACGGTCAGAGAGCGTGGGATTTACGCTAATAGTTTCTTGACCCCCAAGAAGTTCCAACGGTAACATTTCCTCTTCTCTCTCTTTTATAAACCCATCACAATTCCACTCACAAGTCACAACTCTCTCTCTCCAAAGTTTCTCTCTTTAATTTCTCTCTCTCTCCTCTTCCCATCCCTCCGATCCCAATTCTTTCTCTCTGTCTTTGATTGATTGTGGAAGATGGCTTACCCTCCTATGGGTGTGGGCTTCCGATTTCACCCAACTGACCGGGAATTGGTGGCTCACTATCTCCACAACCGGGCTGTTATGGGTGATCAATTTCAGTCCAGTTTCGTCTTCAATTGTCCAGATATCTATGGGCAAACTGAGCCCTGGATCATTTGGGACTTGTTTGGTGGAAACTTGATAGAAGAGGGAGAAGCTCTGTATTTCTTCACTCAGCGCAAGAAGTTGAATCCCAAAGCCAAAAGATTTCATAGGAAAGTGGGTTCCGGAACTTGGAGTGCACAGTCTAAAGATGATGTTGTTTCTGCTGATCATCATGTTATTGGTACTAAAAGAGAATTTCGATATGAGAAGGGATCTGATCCACTTCAAAATGGGGTTTGGTTGATGCAGGAGTACGAGCTCACATCCCACAATGATATGGTGCTCTGCACCCTCAGGAAAAGCCCCAGACCCTCAGCAGAAACAGCTTCTTCTTCTACTGCTGCTCCTCCTCTGAATCAGAGTGTTGACAAGAATTTTGGCAACAAAATGAAAAGGAAGATGAACTTCTGTGAGGAGGAGGATGAGGACGACTCTTGCAAAAGAAAAAAGTTGGAACCTCCTAAACCCTCTTACTTGTATGAACAGCACTTTGATGTTGATAAGCTCTTTGATTTTGATCATCAATCCAAGACTCCAGACCACATGGTTTCTGTTGCTCAACCTTTTGTTCAAGTTGAAAAGAGCAATGATGATCTCATCATGCCTTCATTAATTAGTGATGATGAAAGCCTTGAGGCTGTTCAGGTCATGGCCTCAGTTGGTCAATCAATATATGCTGCTACTCATGATCACCTTCAAATTGTTCAACTTGACCAGACTATTAATTCTCTTATGGATAGTCCAATTTCATTTGAGCATTTTGATGCTGAAGTTGATGAATTCCTTGGCTTGACTGCTGATGATTATAATAAGAATAATGAGGATGGTATTTCTCAGTTCTCAAGTTCTGATTTAAGTTGTTTGGACTGAATGAAGAATGAATAGCCTTCAAGGGAATGGCTCTTAAAATCTGGAAACACAAAGAAGGACAAAAGTAAGAAGAAACTTGAATATGCCAATATGGACACAATGAGAACTGGAGATTCATTCAAATTATGAGCATATAAAAAAAATAAAAAGAAAAAAATCTTTTCACAGAAAAAGAAAAAACATAATTTTAGACTATTAGAAGGCTTCAATCAATCTAGTAGATTAGATAATTCTCAAAAAAAAAAAAAAAAAATCCTAGTAGATTAGCTAGATGGATCTCCATGCTTCTCTCTTTCTCAATGAATAATGACAAAACTATAGCCAATCTGTTGTGGAGCATATTCGTCAGTCACAAATCTTGCTGACCATAATTTTCAGTATGCCAACTTCCTTTCATATGTCAGTTAACTTAACTTTTAGACTTGCTGTATCAGGAAAATGAATTTTCGTCTTTCTTCTTTTTACTAGCTAATTGATTGATCATGTGTGGTTTGCCCTTTGTTCAGTAAAACATACTATTTCTGCATAAACCCGGAGGCTATGTAGAATCACGGTGTAACAGACAATCATGTGACACAAAGGCATATAATGGTTCGTCATGTCTCGGAGGACATGACTACGTCCACTTACGAATCAACTATCATGGCCAATAGGACTTTGGTGTTACAAGAGCTTCCATCCCCCGGGGTGGAGTGTTAGAGAGGGGGAGATCTCATGAATCCTTTCTACATATGGAAAGCCTTTCTTTTATAGCTAAGGAAGGTACCCTCTTATTACATATTTCCAATGTGAGACTAACTATACATATATCTTATCATGGTGTCTTCTTGTGGAGCTTGGAGGAGCACATTCCCGATGTGGTACCGATGATTTTTCACTATGGCGAGGTAACCCAGATGTCGGTCTACAAGTTTCTAAACTGGTCTATGGGCGGGGAAGGTAGTTTCCTGACTACCGACTACACATACTAATTCAGATATTTGTTATGCATGTGTGGATTAAAAGGCTTTACATGTCATAGTGAGAAACTATGGAATGAGAATCAAATTGTATCAAGCCATTAGACGTCTCTTGATGTCTATTTCCTCCCTTCTAAGTTTTGGCTGATATTTGTTATTTTTCGAGTAAATAATTCTAAAATCAGCATTGAAATCACTAGAGAATGGTTTGACCGATACTTTCTTAGTGTGCAATATGTGTTTGCTCACTGTACTTCAAAATCTATATGAGTTGGTGCTTAGAATGGAGAAAATTAGTCAGTTGGAATGGAGAAACGCGATCAACAGTAAGATTCAAATGACAATGACACAATATTCTTTCTTTCCACCTTAAAATCTTTAAGCTTCTGTGACTTTATATATGTATACATGGTACTAAGTCTCTTCACTCTCTGATAAATGGAACAGTAGACGATCCATCAGCCATTTCTCTTTCTAAAATCATACAGCCTCTAGCTCTCTATCTTCTATGAAAGAAGTTGGCCTGCAGGAAAATGCATTACAGTCTGGAGATGATTTGTTGTTTGCTTTGTAAGCTAACAAGTTCCTTCCTCAAAATTTTGCTTGCAGCTGATCTTGGAATGGCAGATATAAACCCAACTTTTCTGACTTTTTTGTAAGGAGCTACCTGAAATTTCCAAAGAGATGAGTTAAAAGGGTTCTACCTGAAATTTCCAAAGAGATAAGTTAAAAGGGTTCTGTCATAGGTTAGTGTTGTTTCCAAACAGAAGCAATAAGTGGAAGACATACCTGGCCGGCAACAAATTGAATGACTTGGTCTTCAGTGATCAGTTCAGTACTAGTTGCCCTCACCACATATGCCATCGGTATTTGTCCTGCTTCTTCATCTTCAACCCTGCATATATTTTTTATTAGTTAAATTCAATGAGAAAGATCAACAATCCCAAAAAAAGAAAATAATAACAAGCAACAAGAACAAAAATTGGAGATTCCAAGGCAACTCACGGTATGACAGCGGCATCAAGAATTTGAGGATGACTCAAGAGTATTGCTTCCAATTCAGCAGGAGCAACCTGTAAGGGGAATAGAATAGGGGGTTCGAAAGAGTTAAAATTAAAGGTGTAATTTGGAAAGCATTTCATTGGTGCTATCAAATGAATTTTGTACCTGATAACCATTATGCTTGATGAGCTCCTTGATACGATCAACAATGTAAAGCAGTCCATCCTCATCAAAATAACAAAGATCACCAGTTTTCAACCACCCTTCTTCATCAATAGTAGCAATTGTTGCTTCCACATTCCCCAAATACTCTTTCATGATAGTTGGACTTTTCAGCCATAGCTCTCCTTCCTTATATGGTCCCAAAGCTTGTCCAGTTTCAATATCCACAACCTTAGCAGCAAATTTTGGAACCAGATGCCCACATGAGCCAGTGTGTTTCTTAGCTTGTTCATCTGAAATAAAGAAAGTTGATGCACCGCAACTTTCCGTTAGGCCATAACCTGGCCTCAGCTCAACCCAAGGAAACTTTAGTCTGAACTCATCAACCACTTCTTTGCTCAATGGTGCGGCTCCTGAACTGATCCTCCTCAATGATGACAAGTCATACCTAGCTTGTTTTGCATACTTCACTAGTGCAAGAATAACAGGGGGCACAGCCGGTATGTTACTCACTTTATGAGTTTGTATAGCATCCAACATGGCCCTGAACTCAAACCTTTGCATCAGGACAGTTGTGGATCCTGAGCAAAACATTCCAAGAGAAAAGAAAGCGAGTCCGTAGATGTGGAACATAGGAATGAAGCATAAGAACACATCATCTTGAGCTGATGTTTCATCCACAGACCATTTGAGCAGTGTCATAATGGCTATGAAGTTTGCATGTGTTAAAACTACGCCTTTGCTCGTCCCAGTTGTACCTGAAGAGTACAATATGGCTGCAGTGTCCGACTGAGTTGGACGTTCTAGTGCCAACTCGGTTGGAATAGGATCACAGGATTCAATCAACTCTTCAATGGAGAGTGAGTTATCACTACCATTTGATGGCCTTGATGTTACAATTGTAGGCACACCAGTTGGGACCAACTTGTGAACCTCCTCAGGTGATGCAATAGCGAGTTTGGCACCCGAGTCACGGACTTGTTTGCCGATTTCTGACTCGGTGTTGATGGGGTTGGCAGTAGTTAGTATTGCACCAACTGAAAAAACTGCCAAACATATTGTTTGGTATAAGAGTGAGTTTGGTGACAACACAAACACCACATCACCTTTCTGAACTCCAAGTGCTTGGTGCAAGCCTGAAGCTAGAGACTGAATCGATCGATGAAGTTGTGCATAAGTGACTCGTTGGTTTGTGGCTGAGTCAATGAGGGCAACTCGTGACTCGGCCAGGTGAGGGTGTGGGAACTGTGACAACACAAATGTGGCAGTGTCAAGGTTAGGCGTTGTTGGGATTTTGTGACCGTCACCAAGGTTAAAAATGGAATGGTATACCCGGTTTGGGGATCGAAACCACCGGTGTGCTCGCTGGATAATTCTTCCATGGACATTGCTGAAATGGTTGCAAATCGGGTACATACAAGTTTAGAGCAAGATATGATAATAAATAGGCCAATTTTTTGGCCGAGTATGTAAAGTTCGAGTGTTGTAGCCTTGTTAGAGACGCCCTTGGAAGTTACAATCAAAATTTATATATGTACTTAAAATGGCGGCCGGCAAACTAATTCGATGAATATTCCTGTGTGATTTGGGATACATATACATGCTTGATAACAAGACACACAAATTCTTGTCTCATGTGTATTCTTCAATTCTTGTGCGACAGTTTGTAGAAAAAAAAGGAAGATTCTGACAGAGTTCACCTTGCTGACAGGCATATAGAACGAGAACCGCATCAAGTCGATTATATCATTACAGTTTTGTACTCATGGCAGAAGTCACACAGAAGATCAAATTACATTCTTCACCCGAAAACAAACTCGGTGGAATCCAAGAAGTTTACATCGCATTTTCACTTTCTGTTGAAAAAATATATATACACGCTGGCCTAACTCATCAGGAATTAAACTGATGTAAAGATCAAAATTACCTTTCTTGTAAAGATCAACAAAGGCCAACCTCACAGCTCTTGCCTACGTTGCTCCATTATATCCTGCACAAAAAAATTATATAATGGGCGAAATCAGCAATAAAAATTCAAATAATACTGGATAACCAACCATGACTATTGAGGATGCAAGAGTCAGTGACCATGATTCCATTCATTCAGAATGCTGATAGATAAGCATCACATAATAAACAAAAAATATTATGCAGATGAGGCAACTGCAATTCTGCAAAAGCATACACAAAAACACTAGTATAAAAATCTTGCCTGCTACATAACAGCCTTGAGATGATGAAAAGAATATGATCTAAACCCAACTTCAGTATACATCGTAAGGTCTATCGATGAAATCTTATTTACTCTCATCTATGTGCGCACCTCGGTCATCAAAATCTAATCTAAGTTCTAATCTCACCTTAATTCTCATTTAAATGCCACAGTATACACAGATGCAGACAAGCACACACATCTGTGAGCAGATACATTTTGTATGCATGTGACGTGTGTGTGTTAGACAATTGTATTATACTCCTATGTATGAGATAATCTCTAATAGCTCTTTTGGTTATATGTTTGAACACAATAATTACCCTCCCTAGAGTGGTAAACAGCAACAATTGCCCTTCCAGTTCTTAGATCATGTAGTTTTCATAATGGAAAGATAAAAACTTTTAATGAATTCTCTTGATGCGTCAAAAATATTCGTTAACAAGTATTGTAAAGCTGAGACAACTTGTTCCAAGTCAGTGAGCATTCTTAAGCTATCAGAGTATTCTTTCACAAGTCTTGTAAAACTGTGACATCTTGTTCCTGAATACAGACACAAAGATATGGTGATTGAAGTTCAATAAAGAAATAAGGCAGAAGCATGATAGACATCAATGAATGAAGATAGAATTAACAAAGATTTGTTATAAACTGAATTAGGAAGTTCAGAGTTAAAACATGGGACAAAAAAACTAGATAAGAACTCATGAGCTTCACTGTTTGAAACTTTTAGTAGTACGTTTTCGAAAAAATAAAGCTGCACTGTTGTTAGGTGAGAAAGAAGCGAGACCATGAAAGGATGCCCTGATAACAAAACCAACATTTCCATATATGACTCAGTATTATAAACTAGAAATGCAATGATAAAGAAAAATTCTCACTATGATATATATTTTGAATTTTGATTAGAAATCATTTCAAACATAATACTGAAAAGTTCGATAACAGCATAGTTTGTCAGATGTAAAAGAACTACATAGTTGACAGATTAACATAGAGGCTAGGGACTTATCCAATAGATACGATGTGAGTTTAATAAGTAGCGTGATTTTGGACAAGGACAAGGGTTTTTTGACAATAAAGTTAAGTAGGGAATATATAGCATATATAGTGATATATAGAAAAGATGAGACACAACCCTAGTAACCTGCATGAAGGCAGGTGTGATTAAAAATAACACAGAGTGAAAAATAACAGTGTAATTAAGTCTATCATATTTAAACTTTCAAAAAAAATAAAAGAAAGTCTATCATATTTAAGCTTTACTAATATCAAGTTTGAGAGAGAGAGAAAAAGCCTTCCTGCTGCTGCTGTTTCAACTTATACATGGTGTGCAGCTTCATTGGCAACCAAAGTGTTGTGTGAGATTAAGCATCCAAGAATATATATATATATATATATATATATATATATATATATATATATATATATATATATACAGGGTCCTTCTAATGAGGGATCCCTTTTTTTGTTCATTTCTAGGGATAGGTCCACACCATTAGATCTGTTTTTTAATGGGCTTGAATGGTTGAGATTAAAACAAAAAACTTAACACTTATGTCAAACCTACACCGTTCAATATTATTAAAAATAAATCTCTCATTTGGATGACTTAACGATCACCAAATTTTCTGAAAATTTGTAGAAATGATCTACTCATATAGCCCAACGAACTGAACGGTGAAGATTTGATTTTGTAATCGAAAAGTTCGTCAAATGATCTATCCCTAAAAATGAACAAAAAAATGGATCCCTCATTGGAAGGGCCCTGTATATATATATATATATATATATATATATATATATATATAAGCACATTGAAGAGGTGATATGATCTGTGGCACATTGAAGAGGAAAATTTACGGTGTTTAATAGATTTATACAAGATGTTACACTCTTTATTTAAACTACATTTATTGACGGCTCAAGGCCTCAAACATACAGTTACAGTATACACAAGAACATAGTAGTAACACAGCATACACACATATAAGAGCCTTCCCAATCCCTTTGTAACGTACTTAAGGTTCTAGATTTCTAGTCGAGAAGATTTTCCCTAATTGAGTGCAATTCATATGCAACATCACTGATATCCTTTCTGGTTGTTGGGGATTCAACCGAACAGGCGATTCCAATTCCAAATATCAAAGTCAAGCTCGACAGGTTGTGAGATTCTTCAACATTGATGTTGCCTCCTTGATGAATTAGTGAATCTGCAATGTCTGTAACACGTTTAGGGAGAGCTGTCTTCACATAGTGATGAAGATTCAAGCCATCACCGAACATGCGATCAGTGGGTCTCTTCCCCGTGAACATTTCTAACAAGAGAATGCCAAAGCTGTAGACATCCCCATATGTTGAAACTTCACTTCCCATACCATACTCTACAGTTAGAAGAATGTAATAGATATATGTCACTACAACTATACTAAAAATAAACTAGCACTCATGAAATGGTAAATGACAGAGATAAATGTGAATAACATGAGGAAACTTACCTGGAGCGACATAACCAACTGATCCTCTGATTCCGATGGAGCGTGATTGATTTCTAGAAACATTAGTCGATTCCAGGAGAAACCTTGCCAGCCCAAAGTCAGAAACATGTCCAGTCAAATCTTTGTCCAAAAGAACATTACTTGGCTTCAGATCACAATGAACTATCGGTGTTTCACAATGATTGTGAAGATAATCCAATGCACAAGCAATATCAATGGCAATGTCAAGCCTCTGAACAAGACTTAAACTTTTGGGTGCTTCTATCAGCTCTTCATTTCCAGTGGATGGATGCAACCAATCCTCCAAGCTACCATTCTCCATGAACTCGTAAACAAGAGCCATGAAATTATTGCCGCTGAAATCTATACTTGAACATGCAGTTAAGATCTTGACTAGATTACGATGCCTGATATTTCTCAACACCTCACATTCGGCCATGAAGCTCTTAGATGCTCCCCGGTGTAACATGTTAAGCACCTTGACAGCAACAACACTTTTATCATCAGCAAGAATTCCTTTGTAAACAGACCCAAAAGCACCTACACCAATCAAATTAACTGAAGAGAACCCGCCTGTAGCTTTTAGAAGAGTAGCATATGAAACTGGCACACCGAAGTTCTCAAAAGTGCTTACTTCAGTTTCTTTCCTTCTCTTACGTAGAAAGATGAGAGCGAGCACCACACCCAATCCCAGCAGAGTGAACCCGGAAGTCAAAAAGATCACTAGTTTCATTCTATGAGACAATTCTCCTCCTTTAGACTCTTTGAAGTTGCACACTGGAAATCCAAGACTAGCAATGCCGCCGCAGAGTTTTGTGTTTCCAAGAACTGAAGTTGCACTTGCATTCCTAAAGATACCGTCTGTTGGTACTGCTCCCCAAAACTGATTGAAGGATAGGTTTAAGTTCCCCAAGTTTCCCAAGGTCTCGAAAAACTGTGGAATTTCTCCTGAAAAATTATTGAGTGAAAGATCCAGATCTCGAATCCCTCTCAATTCCTTCATAGATGAAGGAATGAGCCCTTCCAAGAAGTTACATTGTATGTGTAGGACTTCTAAACTCTCACAACTTCCAAGGCTGCTGGGAAGTTGTCCTGATAACATGTTGTAAGAAACGTCTAGTGCAGCTAGATTCTTCAACTTTCCAATATCAAAGGGGAGGGAACCAGTAAAGTGGTTTTTTGACAAGTTTAAAGAAATCGACAAAGAGAGGATACCGATAAGTAATTGTTGAGGTACTTTGCCATCCAAGTTATTATGAGAAAGATCCAACTCTAGCAACCGGTGACATTCTCCTAGGCTTGAAGGGATGCTGCCATTGAGATTATTTCCTTGCAAGTGAAGAATGGTTAACTCTGTTAAATTTCCAAGAGAAGATGGAATGCTCCCGTATAATTTGTTGTTCCCAAGATAAATTTCCTGGAGCCTCGAAACTTTCCCAATATCTCTGGGGATGCTACCTGTGAAGTTGTTTTCACCCATAAGTAGTCCTAGCAAGTTCACAAGATTTCCTAAACCAGTCGGGATGCTTCCCTCTAGGCGGTTTCCTTGAAGAAAAATCATTTGGAGATTGGTTGAGAGATTAGATATTGATGTGGGCAACGTCCCCCCAAAGTTGTTCTGGCTGAACCCCAACCAAGTTAGACTTGTGGCATTGATCAATTCTGAGACAAAACTCAAGTCTCCATGTTTACCGGTTCCAAGATTATTATCTTGGACATTGAATACCACAAGGTTATGAAGGTTTCGTAAATTGGGTACCTGTCCAGTGAGTTTGTTTGATGAACATTGGAACCACACAAGATTTGTTGCATTCGATATTGACCAAGGGATGGCTCCAGTAAATTGATTCTCATCAACAGAAAAGATTTGGAGGTTGGGAAAAGCTGTAGTGCCCAAGTTTGAAGGAAGAGTTCCTTGAATTTGGTTTGATAATACCTCGAATTGAACTATACCAGAGAGATTATAAATGCATGGAGGGATGATACCAGACAACCTATTTATGGCTAGAGAGAAAATTGTTAATTTTTTCCACCCGCATAGAACACTTGGGATGCTTCCTTCTAAGTTGTTATACCCTAAACCAATCGCCTCGAGAGACGAAAGGTTCCCCAAAGAAGGAGGGATATCTCCTGTTAAATTGTTGTTTTGCAAAACAAAACTCTTAAGCTTTGACAAGGAACTCAGTTTTGGAGGAATTCTACCCACTAGATTATTTCTACTGAGGAAGAGAGTGACGAGTTGGATGCAGTTGGATATATTGGAAGGAATGGTGCCAGTAAGCGAGTTATTGTTTAGAAGCAATACCTGCAATCTACGCAACTGCCCAATTTGAGGTGGAATTTGATGATTGAAGCTGTTGTTCTTGAGATTTAGCACTCTCAAGAAGCTTAGGTTTCCTATATGTGGAGATATGGATCCCACCAACGTTAGAGACATGAGCTCCAGCTTTGCCACTCTTAGGTCATGTTTTCGACTGCATGTGACGCCGTGCCATAGGCAAAAATGAAGGGATTCATTCCATGAGCTTGTGACCTGGTTCGGATCGTGTTGTATTTGAGCTTTGATTGCTAGTAGTGCCAGCCTATCCGTCTCATTTCCTTCCAGTCTCGTGGTTAAGGGATGGTCTAGTTGCATGGAGGAGCTAGAACAGAAAATGAACATTGCATTACAGAAAGAGTATATCAGAACAAATTGCACAACCAAAATTCCCATTTTGATTATTTTCTTCGTGGTGTATCAACGAAACAAAAGGATAGGTGAGTTCCATTTGATGCGCAAGAAAACTAATTTAAAGGATGGGATTATGGGAAGATACATAATAACCTACCAAAACTTCTTTCTTTCCCACTCTTGATTTCAAAACTTCTTTCTTTCCCACTCTTGATTTCAAAACTGAGTAATCAAAATTCAAAACCGAATTGACAGGCATAATAACCAGAAAGACAATAGAGGGAGGTATATGTGGTTGTTTGGTGGGCTATTATGAATCAGGTACAAGTTCATTATAGTAGGAACAATCAATCTGTACAACATATGATGAAGAAGAGCACTCTTTGGTTGACTTGATTATTTGATTTCTTCATAAAGACGAGTGACTTAATTCGATCAGTAGCTTTCCAATAAGGGACTAGTGGCACATGACTTTTGTAATTTCCTCAATCAAAATCAATCATAACGGCAGATGAAGTACCGGGCAGGACCAGTTGCATATACCTATTACAGTTTTTTTTGAAAAGATACCTATTACAGTTAGGAAGACTTGGAATAGATGATTAGGACAACCACTGACGACTTGCAACTAGCACTAGAACTATTACGTGGTGTAATTTTTTCTAGTAACTTTTTGATCTTTGCAATGTCAGATTTATAACTTCACCAGCAAGTCCAAAGGAAGGAGTACTATCGAGATATCTCAAAGTTGACTTAGACAGTTTGGAAGGAAGCGTACATTGTTACGTGGGATGTGAGAATGTCAATCTGGAATCACTCTCTTTCTCTGACGGCTTCCAATGCCCTTTTCTTTAACAGTTTCGGTTTTAGTTGTACTACTCAATCTTCTTTGTAGCCTTGTCTCTTTATTTTGTGATTCAAAGAAAATACACTTATAATTCAGTTGAAATGCCGATGGTTAGTTCCGAAAACTCATGATCATTTTCGAACACTTGATATGAGTCATATGACAGTTTTTATGATGGCATATTCTTACATGAATTAGATTCTGAAACATCAAGTCTGGCAAAAGAGACAAACAAACGATAATTGACTTATTCCATTAGAAGAACAAAGTAATTGGCAGAACTTTGCTACAACCGCCAACACAGATACTCTGAAACCATTAATCAAACTTGTCAGTTCATATTATGCATCCACCATAACCTACATTTGTAATTAAAAGTAAGCATATATATGAGAATCTACGATGACCAATTCAACTATCTGACTCAATGTCCATGCCCTCCACAGAGTTGCTCATTTTGAAATCAACCACAGCCTTGTCAAAAGTGTTGCTCACATGCTGGCACATCACCATGAGATCCTGGCATGCATCTTTAAATACATCTTTTGCTGGATCACCTGTAAAATTCATCAAATGACCAGCTTAGTCTAAATTCAGAATTTCAATTCTGAACAATATAGGAAGCACATCAGCATCTTTTTTTTTTATTGTATATGAGCAAGCAAATTTAAGTTACATAATTGATTGGCCTGGAAAACAAAGGCATAGACATAATCTGAATAGAAATCGACCACCAAACAAAGCAACAATCTTTCGAAGCATTTTACATATTTTCATGATAAAGATTTGAAAAGGTGCAGGGAAAATCTAATGATCGATGTGGGGATATGTGCTCTATCTTGGAGCTGCAACTCCCCCGATCTAGAACTTTAATTCCTCCAACCGTCCATATTTATATATAAGATAATGCATTTTTTTGTGTTCTTTATAAGAACAAACTGCTCAGGTCACTTCATGCAGCATACTAAATTGTTTTACTAAAAAAATATAAAATCATATTTGGATAGTACACTGATAAAGCAGCTATTTCTGCAATCAAACTCGTTCAGAATCTGCAGACCCACAACTTGGGTCTAATTCACATATATGATTAGGCAAAAATATCATATGCACAACAGGTGCATTTTGCAGATACAACCAACTGAAAAGACATTAAAGTTGACCAATAATAATGTAAGAAATACCATTTGCATCAACCATTTCTAGCCGGTCTCTCTCTTAAAGGGGAAAATAAAAATCAGAAACAATCACAGATGTCCATGACAGAACAAGATCAATGTATTTGATATAAGTCCACGACAGAACAAAATCATTGCATTTGATATCTGATACACCTATACATATATTGCTCAAGGCAAAGAAAAAGTACAAATATACACACCTGTAGTTTGAATTCTAATATTAACTCGGTTATCGGATGGATGAGGAATGCTGTACCCACAGAATTTCATCCTCGGACTGCAAGATAACATTAAAGCTTCTTAGTTTATCATTAAGCAAACAATACAGCTTTCCTCTTATTACCAGTACCACTACTTTTACTACATCGTCATTCCAAAGCACGAAAGGTAAGATTAGTTCACCACAGAAAATTCAATTACAACATTCTCTCTATGATTCATGCTTTGACAAGTAAGATATAGAGCTAACAGTATAATAGGTGAATATGTGAGCCGAAGTTACAAAACTGAGTTAGAAAGCATGCACTTACTCCTGATTCAGAGTATATCTGACAGCATTTGCGAATGTATGATCCTCATCAACCAAAGAGAATGTCGATTGGGAGGGATCAGAAAGGGACCCAAGTTCCATTCTTTATAAAACCTTGACTGCCAAAGAAAAAAGAAATCCCAATTAACTATATCAAACGAAAAAGTTACCATTAACATCTGGGATCCTAGATTTAGATCAAATTATTACATTTTGTGTCAGGAAATATGAAACTCCCCAGATGCAATGAACTCTACTCAACCCAGAAAACACATTCCCAATCAAATTATACCATACCAAGCGTACACATAGAACTAACTAGAGGAGAACCAACATTACCCATCTCAATTATTTATCTAACTAATTCGATACTCTAAATATATTGAAGGATAAACTGAATGAGAAATAGCATACCCAACATAGCTAGGAAACAAAGTTAGAGAAGAAAAGACATACCGGAACTTGAAGAAGAGTTGAGAAGAGTGAGTAAATATCGAGTAGAGAATGAAGAGATGAGCCGAAGAGGAGAGTTGCCGCAGAGATGTCCAAGTGACGGCTGCTCTGTTTTGGACTGTACGAAGAGGAAGCTTTTGGTTTAAGAAGTCCAAAATACCCCTTTGAATGAGTTGCTGACAACAGCCGGACTTGACACGCGTCTCTTACTCGAAGCAAACACAAACTTGATCTTCATTCTATGCGAAGATCCAGCCAAAATTATAGATTCTAAATTTTTTTCTTTCTTTCATTTTCATTTTTGATCCGATCAAATTAAGCGAATATAATAAAACTAACTTTTATTCAACCTCAGGTTCTCACCTTCTGTGTTGGAAACTCTTATGACTATTTTTTTAGGTTTCAATTTTGTTCACGGTATTAAAATACATGCATGATAATGTGACGTACATAACCGGATCAAAATATTGCATATTAGCTGCTCGACTTTCATACGTAGAAGAATTTTCGGTTCCCAAACTTATTTCAAACCGACCATTTTCTACCCTGCAAATTTACAGGATGTCACAAAATTACCTAAAATTAAAGAGTAGTATAATCAAAAACTACCTAAAACTACTCTAAACTAGCCATTTTCTCCCCGTGCAAATTTGCAGGGTGTCACAAAATTACCTAAAACTAGTATAATCGAAATAATCGATCAGACCATAGTGAAATGCAGTTGCAATTTGAAAGATAGCCAAACAAAATAATATGATATGTTTGCGGTTCTAGCCACAAACTGAGCCAAACCAGACTGCGCCCACCCTCATCAAATCCTAAGCAAATCTAGAAGCACAAACAAAACTCAACCACGACTGATTCGCCGCCTCTATATAGCAGATGTCAACGGGATCACCGCCTTAAAGCAAAACCTCAGCCGCCACTGCTTCCCACAGTCGCGACAGGAGCCTAACTCTACTTCGTACGATCGTCGATAGCGTTGGAGGAGGACACCTCAAAGACGTCTCCCCTACGTTGTTGTGCCGCCGTTGCTTGGTTTGGGTAACACAAAGCCACCACTGCCGCTCCGCGGAACCCTTGGTTTCGCTTGTGGAGGTCGCTCACCTTACCACCTAAAGCCCGTTCTTAGTACTCTATTAATCATCTTAGTTCAGTTGCCAAAGAAAACAGACCAAAAATTTATTTACGTTGCGTTGGTATAGAGAGAATGCATACAAAGCACTCTGTGATTGTCTTCTTGTCTTGGCCTAGTGGATGTTGAATACGCAAAGCAACAACAAGTAGTGGTGGTGCTAAATGAGTAAATCGAGATAGATACCCTTAATTTGGGGTTATTCCTTTGGTTTATATTCATCAATCTGTGTCTAGAACCAAAGCGAATGTGGATTCCTAACTGGTGTGAGTGGTGTCCATAAAGTCTTGGACTTAGGCTGTTGGAAAGCCACTGCTGTATTCTTATTCTTCTGAAATATTTTTTTGAATTCAAATCAATTGATTTTATATTAAGACAACAAACAAAGACAAGAGTAGTCATTACATGTCTTTCCGCTGCTATGTACAGATAGACAAAAGGTAGTAAAAAAACTTACAATGATGCAGGATAGAACTACTCATTTAACATATCATGCTCAATTATTTAGAAACATAGCACTAGCCCATATTCTTCTTAAATATTTCACTATTATACATTATTTGAAAGAAATAGTTAATAGTTGAGTACAACCAAGCGAAACTGAATCTTGTGACCTGTTTTGTTGCAACAAAGACCATCCAAAGCAGTAGGAGCAAATCAAATGCACATCGCCAACAACCTGTGTACGTATATATATGAATCGAACAAATTAATTTAAGTAGTAAAGCTCGACCCACACATGACAGAGGTGAGCTTGAAGTACAGGTGAGCTCGAGCAGCTGATCAAATGTAGCACCAGAAATTCCATACAGCAGTCTTACCAAACGAAACACAGATATGAACAATCTTTAATCTTTTATATTAAAACAACTTCATCACATGTTTTTCTGTTCCATACATATTTTGCTGCCATCATTCATGCATGACTTTCTATTTTTATCGATCATTTGATGTTTGAAATATAGAGATGGAGGACATGAGAAATAATGCCCAGTAAATAATTTGACAACTAGCTACTTAAGACTCAAGAGTAACACTAAAATGTGTCAATTAAAGTAGCCTTTTATAAGTTGTAAATAAGTAACAACATAGGTGTCACTCTGCTTCATACATAATCCCCTATAATCAGTGATTTAGAGTTTAAACCGAGTACTCAGACATTCTTCCCCTCGGGAAAACAATGTTTATGTTCTTATTATAGTATTTTTGATTCTTATTATATTATAAATGTATTACCCAACTGAAAGTCAGTCACTCCTGTCCACCAAAATTACAAAGCTGAATGAAAGCCCCCAACCTAAAAGGAAAAGGAATTGCTTTTATGGATATGAGGAAGTGACAATGTTGTTAACAAGTGTCATTTGCATGGCCTTATACTAGATCCATCCTTTTTCTTCCCTAGTTTCCTCAATTCATCTCCCTCTCCCTCCAAATCAGTCTCTTTCTCTTCTCAAACTTCTCAGAGTTGCTCTCTTTCTTATCAAAGCTTCCATCTTTCTCTGCTGACATGGCAGTAGCAGAGCTCTCAACGCCTCCATACACCACCACCCGCCTTTTCCACCCATCCAAGCTCTCCTTCTCAGCCACCCATCTCCGCCGTCTTGCTTTTCCACCTCTCTCTCGCACCCAAAACGCTCGAGTCTCTTGCTCTCTTGCGCCCAAGTAACAACCTTTTTTTACTCTTTGTTTTTTACTTGTTTTGGTTTAATCTACAGTTGTGATAATTCTGTTGTTTCTTGATTTCAGTCAAGTCCAAGCTCCTGCTCCTACGCTAACTGAAGACCCCAAGAACAAACCCGAGTGTTATGGCGTGTTTTGCCTCACCTATGATCTCAAAGCTGTAAGCTTTCTTCGTTTTCTGATCTGGGTTTTTGCTCCTTTTTTTTTTTGTTACATGAATAGCACTGGTGGTGTTTGTCATTATGCCCAGTCCAGTTTGAGTTACCCGAATGTGTTGACTTTTATTTTACCAATTAGTACAACTTGCTCTGTTTTCCATTTTGTTTGTTATTCTATGAGCTGAGGATCAGTTTCTCTGTGAATCAAATTTAATACTGTACTGTTTCACTGTCAATGACACAAATTGAATGCTTATATGCTAGTTAATACTGCCTTTTGCTGGAACAAAAGCCATTTACTTTGAAAATATCTGAAGCGAGGTTTAGTGTAACATTCATGACTACATGATGATTTGTTGATATGCATGACTATCAAGATAGTTCTTTTCGCTATCTATGTGTGTAACTAATAACTGTGATTCAATGATCACAGGAAGAAGAGACAAAATCCTGGAAGAAAATGATTAATATTGCGGTCTCAGGTGCAGCTGGGATGATTTCTAATCATCTACTATTCAAAGTAAGTGTTTGTTGCAACTAAATTTCAGACTCTGTTTTGTTTTTCTTGGTGTCCTGATAACTGGCGATTCTGGAAGTTATTGACTGGAAAATAGAAAATGGAGATGATATAAACATTCCTAGCATGTAGTTCCAAAGTATCTGTTGCAACTAAACTTCAGACTCTTTTACCTAGACTTTTCTTGATTTTTTTTTTTGGGGGGGGGGGGGGGGGGTGGGTCTGAATAGTGACTGTCTGGAGCTTCTTACTGTTAAATGAACATGGAGAGACTGTAAAACATACTTAGCATGAATCATATGCCAATGTCAACTGACATGATTTTGATCTTACTTTTATTCACTAAGGGGCATTATGGTGTATCTTCAGTTGGTTCTCAATTAGTAGGTAATAAGTAATACCATCTTGCAGTGTGGAGCCTTGGCATATGAGCAACTAAAAATCATGATATGACAGATGCCGTCATTTATATTGATGACTGTTCCTGGCTTAGTGGCTTTTCCTACCCCAGTAACTTTATAATAGATCTTCCAAAGGCCATGAGCTTTGGATTAAATTCAATCACCACATAGTTAACTTTTGTTTGTAGGAGATGGGGTTTTCTCATCCATTAAATATATAGTGTTGAGGTGACATCTTCTAGACTGTCAAAAACAGCAGAAAAAAAAAAATCTACCTCTTCTCATAGAAAAAAAAAACGATAAAAGTAATGCCGCCGTATATTTGAGAAAAGTTCATAATGTAAATAGAACCTCTTATTTTAATTTTATAAGAATCTGGATTCAACATTTTGCGTATGACTTGCTTATAATCCAGCTTGCATCGGGCGAGGTTTTTGGGGCAGACCAACCCATTGCATTGAAACTACTGGGATCTGAAAGATCATTTGAAGCTCTCGAAGGTAAGGTTCTTACAGTCATATTTGTTCTGCAGTGTCGAAAATCCTATATGAAATTCTACAAAATGATGAAATATGTAAAATTAGACTGTTGTTCAACTACTTATAATTGATCATGGCCCTAATAGTTGTGAGGGAAAGTGATACAGGCAAGTTGTGCTATCTGAGTTGAAGTTTTTGATATGACTCAAGTAATCAGAGTATTAACTGAGAGACTAGCAAAGTAGAGAGGTAGAGTTTACAATGAATACTGTAATATCTTTCAGTGATCTGATTACATAAGTTAGAGACTTACATAATTCAGCTACCAGTCGCCTGGTCTTGTGCTCCATGAGAATTCATGTACCACTATAACCTGTTCAGCAAGACCCCTGTACTCAGCTTAGTGGATCACTCTGCCACTATAACCTGTTTTGCAGCACAACTAATAAGATCAAAGTGAAAATACTAGAAAACCATTACCAGACACCTCTGATGGATTACTAGCTCCATCAGCATCTACATTGCCATTCGAGCATAATTCTCCATCATTGAAAGTAAACTTTATGTTCTTGCTCAGGCAGCTTCGGCATTTCCACACCAAAACCATTATATACCAGCATGCATTGAGGAAAAGTGCATATATAGCCCTATTGAATATTGATTACATGTTTAAACATCTGTGTTTGACAGAGTATTACCAACCCTATATTTGAAATTAGAATCAAAATTTCAATGTGTCATGTGTGTGGAGTCTCAGGACTGAGTCCAATTTGGTTTATATATAGCCACTCTGTCGAAGTGGGACATACCTCTGCTTGAGGATCTTTCTTTGTTTTAGAGTAACAAAATTAAGTATATATATACTGATCTTAGAAATAACTTTGGCTAGAATTACAGTGGAAAAGGAGTTAACAAGTATATCTAGAGTGAAACTAACTTGCATGTTAAAACTGGAGATTTACTATCACTACTAAAAGTGAAGTCATCTAAATTATGAATGCCGTATTCCCATGTTGACTTAGAGGACATTTAAATTTAACAGGAGTTGCTATGGAATTGGAGGATTCCCTATTTCCTTTGTTGAGGGAGGTGAGCATAGGTATTGATCCATATGAGGTGTTCCAAGATGTTGACTGGGCTCTACTAATAGGAGCAAAGCCTAGAGGTCCTGGAATGGAACGAGCTGATTTGTTGGACAAAAATGGGCAGATCTTTGCAGAGCAGGTGCCATTATGATAGCACCAATGCTTCTCTTTAATACACAAATTGCTCAAGAATTTTGCTAATATATTATTATTTTCAACAAACAGGGGAAGGCTCTCAATGCTGTTGCATCTCGTAATGTCAAGGTGATAGTGGTTGGCAACCCTTGTAACACAAAGTATGTCCTTATCATCCTTTTATTTTCAGTTCTTATCAGGTGAAAGGATGCAATCTCCTGGATTATTATACTACGCCTGTTACTGATGACTACATTTCTCTATTATGTAGTGCACTAATTTGTTTGAAAAATGCTCCAAAAATTCCTGCTAAAAATTTTCATGCTTTGACACGGCTGGATGAAAATAGAGCAAAATGTCAGGTAAAACTTAGCTCGCAAACATTAATTACATATAGATGATATTTGCTTCTCTCTTATGAACAAAAAGAAAAGCTATAAAAATGTGTTCTTGTTTTATTCAGCTGGCCCTCAAAGCGGGTGTCTTCTATGATAAAGTGTCAAACGTGACCATCTGGGGAAATCATTCTACCACTCAGGTATTTGAAAACAATTTAACATTCTTTTGTACTAGCGGTTATTTTCTCTTGCTCTTGTTTGAAGACAGAATTATGTAACTCATAACAGGTCCCAGATTTCTTAAATGCTAAAATTGATGGCTTGCCTGTCAAAGAGGTCATCAAGGATCACAAGTGGTTAGAGGAAGAGTTTACACACAAGGTCCAGACGGTAAGGATGTCAAATATGTATTTCAACATCATTCTGCAGAGATGTATGCCCCTCATCATCAAGAACTAATTATAGATTCAAATTTCAGAGAGGAGGTGCTCTCATAAAAAAGTGGGGAAGATCTTCAGCTGCATCAACTTCTGTGTCAATTGTAGATGCCATAAAGTCCTTGGTTAATCCTACCCCTGAGGGTGATTGGTTTTCTTCTGGTGTAAGTTCCTGTTTGTTTGATAAGAATGCACATTATATACTATTTTATTATTATTATTATTATTATTATTATTTATTGTTATTATTTTTATTTTTATATTTATAAACTAAACTAAACCTTTCTTGAGCAACCATATGATCAGTTGTTTCTGAAGGTGACAGAAACTATAATGTTGAAATTTTTTTTGTATTTTTTTTCATTATAATCAATTTTGTTTATGTAAGGTGACAGAAAACTATAATATTGAAATTTTTTCGCAGCTCATTTTGCTTTTTATCCCTAGTTTTACTGAAATAGAATGGGTTCAGTCTTAAACATATGTGAGGAAGGTAATCGAAAGAAAAAGATTATGATTTCTTCCTTCTTTAACATTTGCAGCTGTGCGAGATAAAGGTCTCACATGCACAGTCAAAATCTGAAATGCAACAGCTCCATAAGAAGTCTATTAACCAATGAAGTTGGTTTATATTAGATATTACAAAGTTATGAGTTTCAATTATTTTGGGTTGCTTTTAATCTCCAGTTTTTGTTGTCATTCATTTGTAGGTTTACACCAGCGGAAATCCCTATGGTATAGCAGAGGATATAGTTTTCAGTATGCCATGCAGATCTAAAGTAAGTTGATCTTGAGAACTTTCCTTACCTGCTGTTAATGATTAAACATGGACACTTACAATAATTCAATTGTATTCTCCAGGGGGACGGGGATTATGAACTTGTGAAGGAAATAAAATTTGACGATTATCTTCTCAAGAGAATAACAAAGGTATTCCCTTTTCTCATCCTTTTATGGACTGCATGCAACACAATAAGAAATGTTATATTGATGGGGTTCAATGAATAAGTGAGGAGACATTACCTAGATAGCTGACATCAATTCTCAATAAGGTATGAACCAGAGTAACTCTTAGTATAATTATGATCATAGATAGAAATTCTGTAGGACAGAAAGACCAGTGCAAAAATCAAAATTATTTCATCTTCTTTCCTACATTTTCACAGAGAGAGAGAGAGCTATTTCCCATCCGCATGTTCAATCAGTCGGCTACTGCTGTGTTTTCCTTCTTTGAATAAATGGCCTCATTTGGCGTTATAATTTTGCAGAGTGAAGCTGAGTTACTAGCTGAGAAAAGATGTGTTGGTCACCTAATTGGACAGGTACATATATAATATATTACTGCTACAGCATTTTTACTATATGTTGATACTCTCCCTTGACTTAAGTTCTTAACTTTCATGCTTATTGCTTTCCAGGGTATTGCTTTTTGTGATCTGCCCGAGGATACTATGCTTCCTGGAGAGATGTAATTGCAGCCAGATAAATTCTATATCTCGAAAACATCCACAAACACGAAAGCAACGACAAAGAGCAGATGGATCAAACCATACATTATTTATTTATGTAAAGTATGAAAATAAATCAGAGGGAATAACATCAAGTCATTTGTCAAATTTTGAGATTGTAATAAGTTTTCTGTACTTTGTGCAGGATAGAGCTAAACATTGACATATACATATTTGTAATCGTATGATTGTTTGTTTAGTTGCTTGTGGCCTAAATGTAAGTAGTTGCAAACGACTATTGAATTCAGAAATGATGATATATGATATTCAAGATCCATTCTTCAACTTGAGCAAAACATGATGGTTAGTGTTGACTGCCTTACAGAACATATCATGTCAGCCAAGTGGCTTATTAAGTGGTACCATGTTGTTTTGATTTTCCTATCGCTGTAGTCTAGGCTGAAGCCTTAGACGGTGTTCAAACACCGACTGCTTACAAGTACAAGAAGACCAGAGAGTTCATGTCACTTGGAACAGTAACTTTTGATCACAAGGAGTAGTAACTTGACTTGTTTTTTATTTCTTTTTAAGTTTTGAGACAGAAATTCACTCTAGAGCTTGCTCAATCATCTTTTTGGAGTAAAATGTTCTCCCCAAATATTTACTGAAGGAACCAGAAGCTGTCCGTGCAGGTAAGAAGTTAACTTGTTGAAAATCCAAAATGAACTTCCTCAGTGAAATCATGCTTGTTTTCAAGGTAGTATTATATATGTTGTCAATTTGTGTTCCTTCGCTGTAACCAATTAATCAGATTTTTCCTTCCCACAAGGTTGTGACTTGTGAAAGAGATGGATCAAGTGTTGCACTTCAAGCAATCAAGGCTCAGATAATTGACCAAAAAAAGAATGGCTCAAAATAAAGCACGAGCCTGACTCGGTCTTGAGCTCTTGCAATGAAATCCAGTCAGCTGAAGGAATGCCACATCTTTTGAGCTAGAGTGAGGTGACCGTTGAGATTTAGTGTAAAGTACGTACTCCACTGATCACAGTTGCAGGTCCCATGCAAATATCAAATCAAGACACTAAAGACATGGAAATTTGAAATGGATGAGTGGTTCTCTTCTATTTGCTCGACTTGAGGTCGTCATCTTGACCTTGACAAAAAAAAAAAGAGAGACTTGAGGAGTTGAGGTCTTCATTGGCCTGGAAAAATCGTGATCTATCAATTTGGAGTTTGGAGTCTTAGAAGGTTATTCTCTTCCCTGCACAGTTCAGGTCTTATAATTGAGGTTCTGCTTCTTGCTTGCTAGTTTTATACTTGGTGATTTGAAATGAAGCTTTTCCCCATGGAATCAGGCCTTGTTTTATATTCTCTTCCCATCAAGGTTCTGTTATGTTGTTTGTGTTTCTTGCTAGCAGGTTCTTCCCTAGCCAGTAGTGCCACTAACCCCACAAGGTTGAGAGGGAAAGAGACTGACCGAGTTGCACTTCTAGCCATCAAGGCTCAAATAAAGCATGAACCTACCTCGGTCCTGAGCTCCTGGAATGAATCCAGTCACTTCTGCCAGTGGCAAGGAGTTGGTTGCGGGCGCCGGCATCAAAGGGTGACAGTGTTAGACCTACAGTCCCAGCATTTGGCAGGATCCATATCCCCCCACGTAGGGAATCTAAGCTTTCTCAAGGAGCTATATCTACAAAACAATAGCTTCACAGGTGAGATCCCACCACACATTGGTTACTTGAGGAGGTTGCAGACTCTAAGACTGAACAATAACTCCATCGGTGGTGAATGACGGAGACTACATCGACTACAAAGTAAACAATGTAACCTCACACAATTATTACCCTGCAAATGTCATCGTTAGTATAGAATAAGTAGGGATCGTTCAGTCCGGGGATGTCAAAGGGTGAATTGAACTTATAAGTGCTAATACATATTCACATATTCACATATAAATTGAGGAAGGGTTTTGGAAAGATTTATCTAACTAAAACTACTGCTGAAATAAAACCTAAACTAACATATATACATGTGATCGACAACTTCACACAAAACAAGAAACGAAAACACTCAAGAACATGTAACAAATTATGCAAGACATTCGGTACAGCAGTTTCAACACATCCTGGACTCTACTTCAATTCTGATTCTGATTTAGAGCCCTTCGCGGTTACTCCAATCGTTAAGACTTCACAAGTATTTAGAATCAACTTCGCGTGTAATCCTAAATTGTATGCTAACCCGTTTAAAGACACTTCGCGTATAAATTAAATAAGAAAACACATAAGCATAGTAAGCCGAATCAGAAACATGCACAAGGTATGGTGTCACTTATCCTATTAACATGCAAGTTTTCAGAATTATAATAAACCACTTTTAAGCAACAAAGACCTAGACAACTTCGCGTATGACTAAATCATATATCACTTTGGTAGATGAAATCGCAACCCACATAACAACCATGGCCTTAGGCTGTATGCAACCATTGATTTTGCCTGCTCAATCCAGAAAACTAATCGAATACAATCAAGAATACATTGAAACATGCTGCCCTAAATCTAGCACAGAAAATATCACATGAACAAGTTTGTAACTATCATCATACATAAGTTATAAATATCATAAAATCTGAACATGTTACAAAACCAAATTGGCAACCATAAAAACATACAATCTTCATAGACAAAGTATTGTAAAATTACAGAAACATAACCAGCCATGAAAAGAATGGATCACACTTTGTAGAAACCTTGAATGGTGGCTGTAAAGGTGGTGGAATTGGTGATGAAATTATACAAAGCAAAAAGGGAGGTGGTGGTGGTTTGGCTAGTCTAGTTTCCGTATAGGGTTTATGGTGAGAACTTGGTAGAGTTTCAGCTTGTGTTTGTATGGAAGAAGTGATGATCTTAGAAGCACCCAAGGCTGTCTATATATAGAGGAAGCCTTGGTGGAATTTCTCTCCAAAACTGATGTGGGATAGCTGTAGTCTTTATATAGAGGAAGACTTGATGGAACTTCTCGCCAAAACTGATGTGGGATGGCTGCAGTCCTTGACTTTTCTCCTTCCATTTTGGGCTTGGGCCTTCTTTCCTTGCACTACATGGGCCTTTTGGGCTTTCTGCATTTTTCTCTTCAATCCTTGGACTTGGGCCTTCACTTCTCTTCTAACCTTTTTGTCCCTTTAGTGCTCCTATCATATTTTGACTTAATGAGACTCCTTGCTGCACCAGGAATCCTTCTTTGATTAGGATTTCTCTCAACACTAGCGTTTTAGCCTTCTTTTGTGCAAAACTGCCTCTTTCGACCTACAAAACAGAGACAAGTTAGAAATGACATTATTAAGGAAATAACAATGCTAAAGAAGGTCGAAAATACTTTAAGAATATAGCATAAAATGCGTGTATCAACAAATTCTACGTATTCAGCTCGTTTTAGCACAATATACAGCCGACTCTACCGTAAACTCTTAACTTAACAAAATGACACAATATTCTCACAATAAGGGTTAAGCAAACTATAAACGGATGTAAAAACATATTAAGAACGTCGCATTTTATGCTCCTATCAGTGAAATCCCTGCCAATATATCCAGTTGCTCCAACCTCATTCGACTAGATTTAGGGTACAACAAGCTGGTTGGGAAACTGCCTACCACAATTGGGTCCTTGTCAATGCTCCAGAGGTTTGGTTTTTACTATAACAATCTAGCAGGAACGATCCCACCTTCATTTGGCAACCTTTCATCCCTGACCACGCTTTTGGCTATTGGTAACAATTTGGAGGGAAGTATTCCTATTTCCATAGGGAAACTTACAAGCTTAAAAGTCTTTGCTGTGGGAGAAAATATGTTGTCAGGTGCTGTTCCTGCTTTCATTTTTAACATGTCTTCTCTCACTACGTTGGACTTGTTGGGAAACCAATTCCATGGCAGGCTTCCTTCGGACATGGGCAACACTCTTCCTAATCTCCAAGTCATAGATGCTTCTTTCAACCAAATCACAGGACCCATTCCCATGTCCATATCCAATGCCTCCAATCTTATACAATTTATTGTTGCAGTAAATGGCTTAACTGGACAAGTTCCCTCTTTACAGAAGCTATATGGCCTCTGGGAATTTGTAATTGGCGACAATTATATTGGAAGTGGGAAAGCCAGTGACTTTAGCTTTCTCTCGGATTTGACCAACTCCACACAACTGGGGACTCTTGATTTAACCGCCAACAATTTTGGAGGGATGCTTCCCCTGAGTTTATGGAACTTCTCAACAAGTCTGTCTGCGTTTTCTGTCCTGAATAATCAGATACATGGAAGCATCCCAAATGGGATAGGCAAACTTGTCAACATGGAGATTCTGTATATGGGCGACAATGAATTTAGTGGAAGCATTCCTGCTGATATTGGGAAGCTTCGGAGTTTAGGGAGATTGCTTCTTAACAACAACAAATTATCAGGGGATATCCCTTCCTCCCTTGGGAATTTAACAGAGTTATTCATACTTGATTTGCAAGGAAATGCGCATCATCCCGCCTAGTTTGGGGAGATGTCAGAAGCTGCTTCAGTTGCAACTTTCTCAAAACAATCTCAGTGGTGTATTAACTCCACAAGTTTGGAGTCTCTCATCATTAGCATTGGGTTTGAACCTATCTCACAACCACTTGACTGGTTCTCTTCCCATGGAAGTTGGAAATCTGAAAGGTCTGAGTTCTTTGGACCTTTCGGACAACATGTTATCCGGAGAAATTCCAACCAGTATTGGCAAGTGTCAAAGTTTAGAAGTCCTCCACTTGCAAGGCAACTCCTTCCAAGGGACCATTTCATCTTTGGAACCATTGAGAGGGCTTCAATTCTTGGATCTCTCTAGAAACAACCTCTCAGGAGAGATTCCACAATACTTGGAGAGGTTTCAATTGTTAAACTTGAATCTCTCTTTCAATGACTTCCAGGGCGAGCTGCCAGTTGGAGGGGTCTTCAAAAATGCCAGTGCAATTTCCATTGTTGGAAACAGCAAGCTATGCGGCGGTGTTGCTCAACTCCAGCTTCACAAATGCAACTACCCGTTCAAAGGTTCCAAGAAAAAGAGCTCCAAATTGGTAATGTTCATAGTCCCTGGACTTGTGGTGGTCATCTTGGTGGTGCTGTGTTTCCTATATTTGCTTCCATTAAGAAAAAAGCTAAAGAAAGAACCTGCATCAAGCAATTTGGAAAAACTGTCTCAAGTGTCATATGATGCTCTTCTAAAAGCTACTGATGGGTTCTCTTCAGCTAATTTGGTTGGTACTGGTAGTTTTGGGACGGTCTACAAAGGAGTGCTGAATGATGTTGGAACTCTTGTTGCTGTTAAAGTTTTCAACCTCTTACGCCAGGGAGCTTCTAGAAGTTTCATAGCCGAGTGTGAGGCATTGAGAAATATTAGGCATCGAAATCTGGACAGATTATTACTGCATGTTCAAGTATTGATTTTCTCGGAAATGATTTCAAGGCTCTGGTTTATGAGTTCATGGAGAATGGAAGCTTAGAGGAGTGGCTGCATCACACTACTGAAGCTGAACAAGTAACTGGAGCACCCAAGAATTTGAACTTTCTTCAGAGGCTAGACATAGCCATTGATGTTGCTTCTGCACTAGATTATCTTCATAATCATTGTGAAACGCCAATAGTTCATTGTGATCTCAAGCCAAGCAACGTCCTTTTAGATAAGAAATTCACTGGACATGTTTCTGATTTTGGACTAGCAAGG
The DNA here is from genome assembly GCA_034370585.1 of Fragaria x ananassa. Lineage (NCBI taxonomy): Eukaryota > Viridiplantae > Streptophyta > Magnoliopsida > Rosales > Rosaceae > Fragaria > Fragaria x ananassa. The sequence continues at coordinate 6,618,703 of CP139750.1, read as the reverse complement.
TTCCTCACCGATAACATTTCTGATAATCAAGCACAATCCCTTGGACTAAGAGGGTCCATTGGCTATGCCGCACCAGGTAATCGTCATTCCACTATTTCGTTTGTTCTCTTAAAATTGCTGGTTCTGTTTACTGTCACTTCAGAAATTTTAAATACACACCTCTAATCTCTTAATACACACGCTTATTATTTTATATTTTACATTAGATTTTATAGGTATGTTTAATTACAAACATCCATCAATTATTAGGGGAAAAAAAAAACTCACTTTCTTAAAACCTAACTCTTCTCCACTATTATTATGCATCAAAAGAAAAGAAATAAAAACTTCTTCTTCAAAATATTGTCGTAATCACATTGACTATTTACCGATTCATTTGGTTTTTTTTGTCAACTTTAGTTTTATCTTGAAGACTAAAAACTAGTTTTTATGCTATTGTACTTTTACTAGTTTCTTAACTTTGAAAAAATTATGTTCAATAATTTTTTTTTTCTTCAATTCTAGCCGTTTGATGTCATATTGGAGATTTAAAATTCGAATATAATATTACCCTTTTGCCCATACATTGAAAAATATCAAGATAAAATCTAACAGAAAATAAAAGAGAATAATACATAAAGAGAGTTGTGAAATAGTAAATATATAATAATTATATTAAATAACATATTATTATTAGTTTTAGATATTGAGAGTATTTTAGACAGTTTGAGATGTGTATTTAGTATAATATTGAAATAAAAAACTAGATAAATAGTATATTAAGAGATTATGGATGTGTATTTAAAATTACTTCACACTTCAAATGTAACAGAAAAAAAAATCCACTATTTGCATTTGTAGTAACACTGATTTTTGAATCGTAGAGTACGGAATGGGAAGTGAGGTGTCTACATATGGGGATGTGTACAGCTTCGGCATCCTGTTGTTAGAGATGTTCACAGGAAAGAGACCTACTGACGACATGTTTAAAGACGGCTTGGACCTTCATGGTTTTGGTAAGATGGCTTGCTCTGACGGCGTTGCAAAGATTGCAGACTCAATGCTTCTTCAAGAAGACATTGTTGGTACAAGCATGATGAAAACTCCCAATCAGCAATGCGTGAGAGCTGGAAAAATTGAAGAGTGCTTGAGTCTGATCTTTGGAATTGGGATTGCTTGCTCTGCTGAATCACCAAGAGATCGAATGGATATTAGTGATGCTGCAGCTGGATTGCTTTCTGTAAGGAAAGTTCATGTTGCATAGGAAGTTAGGAACTACTTTATACTAATGATACTGTTTTATGTACTGCGTCTTATTATTTCGCTGTTTTATGTGAACATTAGAACTGCGCCTGAAGTGTTGGTGTTAACCTTAACAAGTCTAATACATGAACTCCGAACACATTCTGCACAAAACCTGCTGTATCTCCATTTACAAGATTGTGACACAGTTTAGGCAATTACACGTTTACACAGCTAGACGTACAAGACCACCTTATCACCACTATACTCATGTTGAACCTAAAATTTTTCAATACATAGAGCTAGTTCTAACAGACCCCAAACCATTGGTTGTAGTAGTATCACAAGTCATTTATCATGAATTGAGGGAGAAAACGCAGACAAATCATCCAGCATTGACTTCATAAATTGCACCACCAAATAAGGGAGACGTATTAGAACACACCATATATGTTTGTATACTAACTACAATGAAATGAATATCTAGAACAATAAGTAAAACAAATTAAAGCAGTACAGTCCTGGAACTATAGTATGAGAAAAGGAAGTAAAACAGGAGTTCAGAAGTCAGTATATTGATTTACTAAATATTGAACCATCCTGCACTAGAGCAATTGTGCTACCTAGTCAATAGCCCAGGTCTAATGCTCCTAACAAAAGCATCATCACTTGGCATATATGTAGCTCCCCATTTTGAAACTGATGGAAATAAATAAGACCCAGAAGAACATGAATAAAAACCAGCCCCGCATCACCACAGAACCTGTCTTGCCTGAGACTGAGCCGCCCATTGGTGCCAGGTTGGAAGAAGTGACATCACTTTCAGGCAGCTGAACAGAAAACACAAGGTTGACAACCCCATCCTTGCCAATAGACCACTCCACCCTGTTGTCGCTTGAAGTAATGTCTCTTATTCTGATCATGCCAGCATGAACTGAACTTGAGGATGCTACTTCAGAATTTAACCGAAGGATGGCATCTTTAGCAGGGAACTCAGAAGCAAATGCAGGAGGAGCAGGTATACTTCCCAGCATGTGACTCGCCTTTGTGATGAATGGAAACTTGCCATCTGCACCATAAATAAGAAGCAAATTTCAAAAGGGAAGCATGTACAATGACGGGATGAAAGCAAGTCTAAAGTACTCATAAGCTTTGAAAGTCTTTATATGTATGAGATTCTTAGAGAGCTAATATGCTAGCCTTCTGGGCTGAAAGCGACATATACCTGATCCAAATTGCATGTCCGGCCTTTGCTTTGATGAGGATGCATCATTGACATCATGTGCCTCTACAAGATGTTGACTTCCTGTGGATAGTGGCTCCGTTTCACCCATAACAGACTGCTACAGAATAGTGAGTTAGTTAAATGATGATACTCAAAATTCAAACAGTAGGAAAAACAACATTCCTAGTCTTACCTTCTGCTCAACCAGAGGCTCACTAGAAACAGTATTTTCATTTCCCAGCATTTCACAACAAGAATCAAAATCAATGTACTGAGAGATGTCATCATCTGCATCAAAGTATGTAAGGTACTCATCAAGCATATCAAAACCTTCAGGATTTTGTTCAACTGGATTGGCTGGAATAGAAAGATCATTAGTTTCTAAGAATTGCCCATCACCAAATGTTGGATTTTCAGCAGCATTTAAAAATGGATCATTGAGCAAGTAGCTGACATCCACAGGATTCATATTATGGCTTGGTTCACCATAGTCTTCATCTTTGACCACTTTTGTTTCCGTCTCATAATACTCCGGTAAGTTGAAGAACTTCTGGTTGTCATGATACTCCGAAGTTAAGAATTCAACTTTGACTGGCTTTGCAACCATCTCATTATTCTCTGGTAAGTCAATGTACTTCTGGTCTTCGCAATATTCCAAAGTTTCCCCAGCGCCTACTGCAGTCATAGCAGCATCTTCAACAAAGTCCCCAGATTGCTCAATATAATTGCTCGTCTCCCCACGATAGAAATTCAAAGGACAAGGAGCACTCTCAGGAACACCTGTGTTAATATTCTGGGTAAAAAAGACAAAAGAAAAAAAAAACATTACTGTTAAACATGGATCAAACATGCATAACCCAAAATTGAGAAGTTAACATAATTATCACCAGCAGCAAGAACTCATCACAATTACAGTAGCAGATCCTGTCAAAGATGGAGCGTGCTTGATGTATTCTATAACAAACTATTAATGCAACTACATAAACCATATATTACTACAAGGCCATGATGAAGAAGATGCAGTCAACCAGATAGCATGGAGTATTGGCTGATCCTTCTCAGTTTAACTTTCCTTTTTCGCAAGAGGCCACCACAAATTCACACTAGCAATCCAGGGATAAATGGGGCGCGCTCAACATGTTCTATAGTGAATTACTAGTACAAGTACATAATCATATAATACAACAAGACCATGATGAAGGAGAGGTGGCAGATCCTTTTCAGTTTTGACTAATACACTGTTATGCTAGTCCTTAGTTCCAACATCATGCTTCATAAACAGTCGGGCAGTAATTTCAATTTGATTATGTCAGTAAAAACTACTTCTCTATCATTGGACTATTCTGATTGACATAAACCATTTACCAACATAATAAAATGATGGGGAGGACTACAAACATAATAATTAGGGGAGGGACCATGACTGACAACACTTTCCTGATGTAGAAAAGGAATAATCTACCGAGAGTTGGATCAACTAAGGATACTTTTATAAACTAGAAATAACCCAGAGGTCCATTATTAGTAGGCAAAAGAGGCTATTGCCATCATCCTTCTGTATACAATGATTTAAGTATTACAGTGGTCTGCATATTTCTCAAGGTTCTGACCCATAAAAATTTTGACATTTGCATGCATATAATATGTCTGAGATTGAATGTTTCTAATGATATATCTACCATTCAGAACAAGATAACAGGATATGTTAACGCTTCAACAGCCTTATGTGCTTTATTAGAAAGAGAAAAAAGACGGAAACTCAAACTTCCAATTACGTCAGCAAAGCCTCTTTATCAATTTTTTTATAACACAGTTTGATGACTAAAAACCATATGGAGATTGTATGTCAGCTGGAACCACAAAGACTACTACCATATGAGCACAATATATTTAGTGATCATCTAAACAATCAGTTTGAAACCGACTTGTAGTGATTTCACAATCTAGCAAGGCCTCATCTAGAAACTATATTCATAACTGCAAACTTGAATATGACAAGACAGAACATACATGAGACGCTCGACGACCATGTAAATTGAAAGTAGTGCAAAGCTGAAAATAGTGGGTTTAGTATACTTCACCTTCATGCAAAGCATTTAATACTACAGGCTATACCTACTGTAATATTTCAACATCAAATACTCATTGGATGAAACTCGCCTATAAAGAGAGGTTTCAGTATTTAGACTCTTACTGATCATTGAATTGAATTTCACAAAGTAAAAGGTTTCCAAATAGATATGAAAACACGAAAGAAATTAAGTTGCAGACAAAATGAACAAGTAAATAAGATTTCAATGAACAATAAGCATACAGAACTAGTGGTTCAATTTAAATAAGCCAAGTTTCAACCTTAATTGGAAAAGCTAGCTTCTCAAGTCCAAATAGGATCCCCAAAACTGTAGTAAATACAATATGGCAAAATGCACTTGTATCACTATTGAGATTGTGCAAAATAAAGAGCATCTCAAAGTAAACAAAAGTAGTTATATATCTATTGAGCAACTCGGGGTGAATACTCACACCTCCCCGTTAACACTTAACTACTTACAAACTCTATGTCTATATTATGCTTGTATAACACATGAAGGGGTTTTCTACAACTCTGAGATTAATTTTAGTCCAATAATTTGATCAAAATCTAGCTGTCCCAATGTAGCACAAGAAACTGTCCAATATTAACTGCAATTGTTAAAATGAGTAACAAACCTGATCAAGGTCAATAGCCTCAACATATCCGTCATCGCTGAGGTCATTTGCTTCAGTAAACGGCCCACCGCTGACTGCGACTTCATTCACAATAGCCTCTTCACCAGGTCCATAAACCTCATCTTCTTCATCCCATTCCTCCTCAAGAAGTGGAGCGCCATACTGCTCTCCATTCTTGGGTCCGGTACCACTCTTCTGAAAGATCCTACAGAGCACATACGCGTCTTTCTGCACAAGACACAACTCCCAATCAATCCCAACATAAAAAAAACACACGCGTATCAACATTAACAATACAACAATAGGGGCGGTTATAACAAAAGCTTAACCTCAACAATTCCAGCTTTCTCCAGCTCCTGGTTATCGAGGCGGTACTCATGCATAACCCAATTGGTCCTGGCGCCTTTCGGGGCCCTACCGCTGTGGAAAACAAGGGTTTTCTTCATCCCGACAGCCCTGGAGTTATGGCAAACGGGTCGATCCTTCCCAGTAGTTTTCCAGTACCCTTTTTCGGTAGCCCGGTTCGTCCTGGAAGAATTCCCATACTTCCTGTCCAGCAGACTGAAGAAGTACCACTCCGTGTCCCTGCTCTTCAGCTTCGACTGCCCTAAAACCCCATCAAATAATACAAACTTTTCTATATAAGAAATAAAACCTCGATAGGGGCAAAATCGGAAGAGAAGGGAATAAAGTTGGGGGCTTTACCGGGGAGGTCCCAGGGCTCGATCTTGTAGATATCGACGACGGAGATGGCGTCGAAGCGGAAGGATTTTCCGGCGACCTTGCGCTTGAGGTAGTACCAGACGAGCTCTTCGTCGGTGGGGTGGAATCGGAACCCGGGAGCGAGCGACTGCGAAGACTGACGGCCCATGAATCGAATTCCAGTCTACAGAATTAGGGTTCCAAATTTCAAATCGAGAAAAACAGAGAGAGAAATTGAATTGAATTTTGTAGGGTTTTCTTTTCAAATTGAGGTGGAGACGACGGAGGAGGAGGAGACGTGTTGACGACTCAATGTGTAGGTGGGAGTGTGCGACCAAACCAATTCTCCATGGAGGAGTTTATAGTCTTGCGGGTGATTTTTGTTGTGGCTCACGGCGCGGTACCTTTATGTATGCGTCACCGACATTACCTTGACTGATGTGGCGCGGTTAATGGGGATCCACGTGGCGAGATGGTTCGGTTTTTGGTTACGGTGATGTAACTGCTTCCGTCAATTACTTGGTCGAGACACAACTACGTAAGAAAGATGGGATTTATACGGAATACAATATACGAAATAAAATACATGATGTAGACGTCTAGTTTAGTTCTAGACTCTTCTAACGCAAAAGCAAGTTTCTATTAAAAATAAAAAGAAGACGAAAAAATAAACAAGTTTAGTCCTTCAGTGCCGCTTCGGTCTTCTTTTTGGTCTTAGTTGGCCTTGCGGGAGTAGAACCAAGCCTCTGGAGACGTCGATGAAAAGAAGACTGATAGCAAACAAGACTAAACGCGGACAAGGTCGATAACAAATAAGTACCGTGACAAGTACCGCGAGATAAAGATAAAAAGGACTAGGTCTTATTTCTCCCAAGGATGTTACTCTAGTAATCTCTATTAATTAAGATAATTTGTCTTATAAAACTGTCACTTACTTAATTACTTTTCTAACCCCTCATTAAAATTAAAAAAAAGTAACACAAACCAACATAAAACAATGACAAAACAGTAACAAATGGGAAGATCAATTGTTTGGTTGAATTCTATATGAAGTTTTGGCAGCACCGGTACCTTAACTCTTGTGACACGGTCAAAGTGGTACCCAAACTTAAAAACTATCAATGTGATACTCAAACTTTGTTTTTGCTACCAAAGAAAGGCCTGAGGCCAATTTCGGTCACGGTACCGTCTGTTTGCTGATGTGGCCAGCATTGGATCCACTAAAAAAAGGGCAAAAACAACATTTTACTAAAATGAAAACCTAATCGAGTCAAAACTCGACTCCCCCCCCCTTCCCCGGCCCTCTCAAATGCCCTCTTCTCTCAAAACCTAATCAAAATCACACTTGTTCCTCACTTTTTTTGTCAAAATATTCGATTCAAAGGAGGGGAAGCAGAGATTCGCTACTTTTGAAGAGATTCGACTGAATAGAGTCGTGGGGAGTAGAAAGATGTTAGAGATTTTCAGGGAATCTAGGCCCCCAATACAAGACAGTATGTAATACCCTAGATTTTTATTTTATTTTCCTTGTATTATTCCCATATTTAATGAAATATTATTTATGGAAATTATTTAGTTTGTGCGAAGTTGAAGTTTCGAGAGTAATTTTTAAGGTACTTTGACTTTTAAGAACCCCAAAAGTTGACTTTATTTTTCGTAAGTTATTTACGAAAACTTCCTTCTTGAAAGTTGTAGAGTTTGTTGATATGAGTTCGTAGACATGTGGCACGCCCGAAACGGAGGTAGTATGAGAAAGTTATGATCAGAGGAAGTTAGTTTCCGGGTTTGGAAACTGCATAAGTAGAAAAATGTGGGGGAGTTATTTTTGGAAACCTAAAAATCAGTTTCACTTTCTCTCTCCTCCCTCTCCCGACCTCTTCCCGCTCTCCGTTTTTCTCCAACTGATTTCTCCCTCATCCAGCCACCAAACCGGACGCCACCGGTCATGTTCGGTTCGCACGGACCCCCTCTCCATTTCTGAAGCAATCCCGCCCGCCGTCGCACCGCCACGGAGCAGCGAGGCTGCTGCGGTATTGCCGGAAAACCGGCGATTTCGGCGGCGTTTTGGGTGAGAGTTAGGTGAGTCTTGCCCATCTCTTTCCTCTAGTGATGTTTATACGTCTTTGGTGACCTAAAAACCAAGATTGGATGCTGGTTTTGTAGATTTTGTTTTTGATTTCATTTTAGAGTTTCGGGGCGTTTTCCGACCGATCCCGGCCGAACCAGTCAAAACTTCAGGTATTAAAGTTGTTCACTATGCTTCAATCTACAAGTTTCATGTTGTGAGTTTCTCCTAATTTGGAAGTTTTGGGGTGGCGTGTGGAGCTCACTCGGCGCCGCTTGTGGCAGCGCGTGACGGCGCGTCTGGTTGAGTTGTGGCCTTAGTTTCATGTGGTTAGCTAGTCATTGCTGCTGTGATCATGTTGAGAGGTAGTTTGGCTAAGTTTTGAGCAAGGTTTGCATGTTAGGACTTAGGTTTATTTGTTTTGGCTTGGTTGAGTTTAAATTTAGGTTTTGAAGATTTGAGGCAGCTCAATTGTGTCGTTGAGTTCAATGACTTTGGAAAGTTGTCCTCCCTAGAGCTAAGGGTTAGTTTAAGGGTATTGTGTTATCCTTTAGTACTTTGGTTTCTAAGGTTTTTAATTGTGTGATTTTAGGTGATTTATGATTTTGTGATTGGCTCGCCTTCGTTGTGTTGGAGGCTTTGCAGCGGGATTTTTAGGTGAGTAAATCTCACCAAGGTTCATTTTAGGACCAAATCTTATTATGATCATTTGTTGATGAAATTAATACTATGCTATTATTTGTTTTAAAATATATGAGCTTGATCGTCAACAGCTCATAGGTAAGATAAAACAAGCTTTTCTTATATGTTTATTTGAGGTTTTTGTGATCATAATTTTATTGATTATTGATAAGTTATTCTTGTGGAATAATATATATTGTTCATATAATTATATCCTTGTGAAGGATATAATCATATGATGTGATATTATGATTATTGGATAAATAGCCAAACCGAGTTCCAAACCTTTAATCGGGTGATTGGTTACGGTTAAGATGTTATTTATTATTTTGTGTTTTGATATTGGACAGTCAAACCAGGTTCCAAGCCTTTGGTCGGGTGATTGGTTACTGTTAGGAATAGAGCTCTAGTCCGTCTGTCAGTGTAGGTCATGGGAGATACTTTATGGTATCTGGGACCCATGGGTACACAATTTGTTGTTGTAGGTCATGTGGGTTATTTATTAAATATCTGGGACTCATAATGGGTACATTTCTTTGGTAATGTGTTGGAATTGTGGTTTTTAATTATTAATCAAATCTCTCTTGTGAAATGTTGGATGTGATGATGTTGTGTTATTTTTGAGTTTACTCATACGAGCTTTTTAGCTTACCGGGTTTGTTATTTTACAATCCCGGTGCACCAATTATTGGTGTAGGGGTTAGACCTGCAGGTGAGGATCAGCAGGGTTGAGGTGGAGGCTTAGTGGTAAGGTTCTTTTTGGCTTTTGCTGTACTCTGTGTAGTTTTGTTAATCGGGTTAAAAATATTAAACTCATGAGATTGTTCTCGTGTTGTAAGTTTATGTAAATAAGGAAGTATAATATTTAACTCAGTAATGGGTTGTATGATATTACTTTTCCGCTATTGAGTTCTAGTTGTTTGGTTTGTTATTGAAACAAGTTGGGGGTTTTATATTTTAGGTTAGATCATGCCATAATTTTTGAAAATTATCTTTCAATAATTGGGGTGTGACACAGTAAGTGCAAGTTCGGTACTTGGTGTCACATCCTGGTTCTTAAATTAAATTACGGTTTTTTACTTTTGGTATTACTTTGGCTTTTACCGTTTTGAGTAACCGTTTACTATTTAAGGCTCCGAAAGTTGACTTTTTCTTTCATCTAAAATTTAGGAAAACTTTATTCATGAAAGTCGTAGAAGACGTTAAGCAGAGTTCGTAGACACGTAGCACGCTTAAATCAGAGTTCGTATGAATAAGTTATGTTCTAAAAACAAAAGTTACTATTTTGGGGACCATTCTATAAATAGCAAGGATGTGTTTCCATTTAGTAGGGGAGATATATTTTCAGAAAACCCAAGAACTTTTCAGCCTCTCTCGACGACCCGCATCTTTAACCCGCCCCAAAACAAAACCCAGCGGGTTTCGCCGTCGTCTGGCCGATCCAGACCGACAGACCACCAGCATCTGGAGTGCCTTGCCTTCCTCTGTCGCTTTCCGGCATTAGTGATCATCGACATCTGGAGTGCCTTGTGCAGCTCGTTTGGGTCGACCCAATCGAAGTCTCCGATTCCGGCCATTTCTTGTGGTGTAAGTGTAACCACTCAATATGGAAAGACCTAGCCTCTATCATTTGAACCCAACAAGCCTTGATCGACGATTCAAACCGAGGAGGAGGAATCAAGCATAAAGGAAATCCGAGCTCTTCCAAGGTATATTATGGACTGTCCCTTCGTTTCTAGGTTTAATCGTAGTTATGAAAGTTGTTTAGAATGTTGAGAGCATTATTGTGCTAAAATTTAGTAGTCATTGGAAGTCACCGGAGTTCAGCTACCAGCTGCCGGCACCGCCGCTTAGGGGTAGTTTTCATGTTTTTGAGTTTGTTTTAATGAGAGGAGTTTAATGATGTGAAGTTTGAAATTTTTAGAGGAGTTTTGGTTAGGTTTGGGATTTTTCAAAGATTAGTGAAATAAGCGGTTGATAGGATAGAATCCGGCTATTGGATTAGTGTTGATTAAACTTCAGAAAGTTGTTTTATGGATTTCGATGCTTGTGGTGAAGTTGGAGCCTTATTGGTTTAAGGATGGAGAAGTTGGGCAAGGGTGAAGGATTTATATGCTCACTTTTATTCTTGCAGTTTTATTTAAAGTATCGAGTTAGTTTGAGATTTAATAATATCTATTGTTCAAGACGTGAGGAGAATCGTGTTGGGAAACCTCGGATCGACAATAAGCTAGCCGTATACTGTGAGTGGACATTTTGATTTTAAATAAATATGCATGCAAGATTTTATAATTTATTATTTTATTTTCCAAGCTTATATTATAATTTACGCTTATAAAATGATCTTGGAAAGTATTTGAGTTTGAAGCATTAATTAATTATGGGTCATGATTTATGGATTTGAGCTCGGATTACTAATTTAGTATTTAAGTTTGGATATTTTTTATAAATTCCGGATTTCATTATAATGGTTTTACTGGTGGACTTTGAGATTTATAAAAGGTTTCCGAAAATGGGATTTTCGGTAGTTCGCTATTTATAATTTTCGAAATTATTGGTGGAATATCGATTTTGACCTTGAGAATGTTTTAGCGAGTATTTTGGATTGAGATATTAATTATCATTTTTACTTGTTAATTAAATCTCGCTTATATTATGGTTTTGAGAATATTTTGACGTGTGAGACACGTCATTGGGTTTTAATATAATTTCTTATGATGATTTTCAAGTACGGTTGGGAACCGTATCATTCGTATGATCTTGGGGAAGTTTAATAGATTTAAGTGATTTTGTATGTTTTTAGTCACCATAATATAGGGTCGCTTATATAGATTATTGCTAGCTAACCATTATTAGCGGTCCTCACCATAGGTGAGTAGAGAGTTTAACGTGGGACACTATTATAGCATGGGAGGCAACCGATCAGTATTTATATTTATTTATTAGTTAGCCATTATTAGCGGTCCTCACTATAGGTGAGTAGAACACTTAGCGTGGGAGGCTATTATAGCCTGAGAGACACCGACCCGAGCTTGGGAGGCTCCTTTAACATGGTGATAACTCTTCCCCTTATTTTATTCTTCTCAGTTATGTATTTGATTAACCAGTGGGGCTGGTTTATCTCTTCTTACGAGATTTCTATATTTGATTAAACTAGCGGGGCTGGTTTGTCTATTTTTATGGTATTCTGGATTTAAAGTTATTTAGATTATCAAAGTTGCATGCTGTTAAGTTTTAAAAGTTGAAACGTGGGAAAAATATAAATTATGTATTTGTTAAATTATTTAATTTATTTTTGTCCACTCACTCTAACGTTTTTAAATTACTTTCATCTGGGCCTTTTAGTTTTAAATTACTTTCCTCTGGGCCTTTTGATTTTAAATGCCCAATATGCAGGATAAGTTTAAATGAGGTCGAGCGTACAGGGAGTCGAGGCATAGTCAAAGGCTGCTTCCGCTTATTCTTTATTCATTGTTTTTCGTTCAACTTTAGATATGCTCTAAATGTCCAGTAGTAAATTATTAATTATCTATTGTTGGTTGTGAGATTATTCTAGTTGAGTAATTGTTATATTGGGAGATGTGATGATCTTGGGGAGCAGGAAGACTCTAGGTGTTGAAGCTGGTTTGTTTGGTTATAGAAGTGTAAGTTGGATTTTTCAGGTAAGGGTTGTCCATTTTCAAGGTAAATTATGCTTAAGTTTTTGGTAAAATTTCCTTGGAGGTGGACCTCGCAAGATTTAACTCAGGTTTCAGGGTGAAATTGAGGGTGGGATCTGACACTTGAGACTACATTACACCTCTTTATTTTCTAAGATTGTCTTGGACTTATGTGAGGTGTCTTAAGTTGTACTAATATTAACTCATGTTTGGTGTTGTATGAGATTAGATGATAGTTTGTTTGGTTTATAGTTGAGAGAGAGAGAGAGATTGGTAAATCAATCTGGGTTTCATGGAAAGAAGAGAATATATAGAAAAGAGCGGAGTAGAGCCATGGATGGATGGCAAAGGATATAGATAATGTGTATACGTGTTAGGTTAAAGTGGAGCCTCTCGTGTTTAAAGTTCTGAAATACCCTTTGGCTCTACATGTAGTTATTGTTGTTCATAATTACGAGAAAAAAAAAAAACTTATCCTCTTTTATTTAAAGTAATTAATAATAAGAACATAATAATCAATTATTTATTACTTTTATGTGATAAAAATAATTTAAAATATAGGAAATAGAAAACTGTCTGGGCAGCCCAATTAATCCTCTGGGCGCTAGGCGTCAGCTGTTTGCCCGACTAGCACCTAGCGTTTTCTAGAAAATTGGTCAGAGCATATGCACCCTTGAACTCCATCAAACCGTTAAACTACCAATTAAATTGCTTTCATCACTGTAGTCTATTTTATGCAGCGGTGCAGCTCCGTCAATTTAGCAATCACTATTCATCAATTTAATATTTTATTTTTTGGATTTCATATATGATAATCAACTAAAGAACACTCAAAGAAATTATGAGGGAAGATAGAAGGAGAAGTGGTGCAAATTGTAAAGAAAAGAATGAGGTATTTATAGGAAAAAATATGGCCATTTTTTACAATTTTTGGGGTTGTTTTTGAAAAAAAAATCGATTGTTGGCTGAAAAGTTGCTAGCGCCACATGGCTGCCCATGATTGGCCAACGGCTTTGCAGCTGTTGGCCCCCTTTTTAAAAATTTTTTAAAGAAATTTTATTAACACATCCTTAAATACTAGATACACATCTCTTTTTTAATACAAATTATATAAGACTTTATGGGCACGTAAAATTACTATAAGAGACATTCATATCAAAAATAAAGAAACCTAGTTGAAATAAAAGCTTAAAAGTTTTGTTCTCTTCTACGATAACAACTTTACACCCTAATCAGAAGTAACTAATTTACATAGATGTGTGTGTACGTGTGTGTGTGTAATTTTAAATAACTAATCAAATTTCTTATATCTTTGTAGATTTGCTTTGTGCCAGGGCACCCACTGCCCCCGATGCAGCTAAGAGTTTGTACCTTCGATATCAAGATCGTTTCCAGCAATATACTCAGTTTCAACATCCTGAAAGAGTAGTCAATACATCCTCAAGTATTATGCTACTTGATGATGAACAAACCACTCCATTTGTTGATGTTATAATGTCCAACGAAGACAATGCATTACATCTTAGCAATCACTGAATTGTTCGAAACTAGTAAATTAGCTATTGTACTTCTAACACTTTTTAATTTTTAGCTTGAATGAAGTAGCAATATTTTGACACTATTTTGGCCACGATCCTCAGCGCGCGGAGCAGAGGTGAATAGCGAACAAAGAGAAAGGGGAGTGTTACAGGCGTGCCGCCTCGCGGACGAGGAAAAAGCTTGTGTGCGGGCTTGACTTCTTGATCAAATGGAAGGGGTTTCCAGGTGCCACCTCAGAGGAGAAATTTACAAGCACAAGGCGATCGATACTCATGGCGGGACGCGAGCAGAGCAACAATAGGGAGATCAAAGATCGGGGGTGAGTCCAAGAGGGCTCTGAGAAAACCTAGGCGGCGGCGCACTTAGGGTTAGGGTTTCGAGGTAGCTCGAAGGGTAACTGATTTGCAGTTTGTTTGTATTTGTTGAGAGATTTGATTGTGTTCTGAGAAGAAACTTCGAGTCCCCTTATATAGCAGCTCGATTTGCGGCAGAAGAAAGGTAGTCATAGTCCAAATTGGATTCTGAAACCCTAATGTCACAAGGACACTATTTCGCTTGCGCGGACCAACCAGCTTGTGACACATGTCCATTCGCACACTCCATTCTGCATAGGGCATTGCTTCCGTGATGCCAACTGTATAGTCCTATGCGAACTGGAATTAGGAATTTTTACCACGCGGGGTGTCACAAGCTCAATACCATCTCGCAAACCTTTCTGGCTTGTGGGCCAAAAGATTGGCGAGATGCTTTTAATGATTAATGTCATGCACGCGGACTCCGCCTATGGCTTCATTGCGAAGCTTCCCGCGCGAGCCAGTTCGCTAGCTCGCTCAGATACAATCCGCTCGCTTCGCCTACACGAAGTATCTATCTTGCCTTGCTTAGACAGAGTGTCTCGCCTCGCCTATTCGGACTCAGCTAATAATTCTGCGCGATTTCATTCCACGCGCGAACTATGTATTCTGTGCAAAATCGTTTTACGCGCGAACTGCGTATTCCGAGCGAAGCCATATTACTTGGACGAAAATGTCATTTGGCTCAAACATTGCCCTTTAGGCCTTGAGCTTTGGGACTAAGCGAGAAGGCCTTATTGAACATGTCACGACGTTTCAAGATTTGGGAGATTCTAACGTCTTGGCATCATTGCGATCTTGCCTCGTGAAAGACCAAAGATTTAAGGTCCCCGACCACCTTGCAAGACAACTTGGTTTTATCTAAGGGGATCACTTACTCACTGCGTAGCGAGCAGGTATATATCCTGACGTAAGGTTGGCGAAGTGAACTGTGTTATTTTGCTGGTGAATATAAGAAATGACGAAGTGAATCAAAGAGAGAAACGGATTTCGCGAATCTTGACACCCCACATGTACAGGCTGTAAAGGAAACTTAAGGGACTTTGGTCCAGCTTTATTTCGCTTGTCATATTGCCCCCATGTGAACTCTTTCACTAGGCAACAAAACTGCTGAGGTTCCAAACCAGTCTTCCTTTGAGATTGGGTAAAGGTCTCTACGCGACGGTTTATTTGGGAAGTTGGAAGTCACTATAGAATCACGCGTTCACCTTATCTTTAAGGCCCATATCTCGAAGCAAAGCTCTGCATGCAGGACACATGTTAACAAGAGTCAATCCCCTCTTTCTATAAGAGAGTCTGCTGGCCAAGTTTGGAACATCAACCAAGTCTTTCTGCCCCTTTGCCATGGATCCTTCTTCTTTTCTATTCATCCTTCTGTCTCTGCTTAAAGCGAAACCACCATTTCCCTTGCACATTGTTTGCTTTGATGAGTTTTGAAATCTACTCTTAGGTCGAGGGTGGGTTTCAAAATCAACGCTTAGGTCAATCCTCCGCTTGAAAGAACAAACGGTCTGGGCACCTTCTGCCTTGCGCTTGCTGTTCTATCCACGCGTGAGACTTCAGAGGTCTTTTGTCCATTCGTGGTTGGGAGTTCGCCAGTGTTCTTGAAGCACGCCCAGAAACTTGGTGACGCGCTCGAAACCGAGCGCGTAATTTAAAAAACCCTTTTGTTATCAGTATGTAGTATTGGCAAATAGGGTTCGATCAATCCGAGGACTTTTAGGGTGCTCCTGCGTTTACAAAACTAAACAGATTAGAATCTAATTTAAGAGTTATTTACATAATATAAACAGCAATTACATTTACATGATTTCAGGGGGGATTTTGAGGTTTGTTCTAACATTCCTACGAAAACAGTAAAGTAAAGATACTAAACTACTATGTGCAAGTGATCGGTTCATTCAACATTTCAAACAGAGATAGATTCAAATTCTAACCACACATCAATGTCAAGTTTCATTCCCAATAATCTGAAGTCATGCAAATTCTAATTCAAAGAAACAATCTCGAAATACAAGCTTGAAGAAGTCATTGTATCCCATTAATTCTACTTTAATTGTCTAAGCACAGAGAAGTCTAGAACTTAGAACATTTCATGCATAGGTTGCGATCGATACCTAGCATCGACTCTAAGTAC
The DNA here is from genome assembly GCA_034370585.1 of Fragaria x ananassa. Taxonomy (NCBI): domain Eukaryota; kingdom Viridiplantae; phylum Streptophyta; class Magnoliopsida; order Rosales; family Rosaceae; genus Fragaria; species Fragaria x ananassa. The sequence continues at coordinate 6,602,412 of CP139750.1, read as the reverse complement.
CCGTCCACACTAAACAGGAATCATTACGATTTATTAGAATGAGATTGAACAACAAACACATATCCGAGAAGTCGTAACATGCAATTGTTGTAGTTTACGTTTTCAACCATTGTTACATAGTTTCCACCACTTTAGATCTATACTTACTTGAAGAAGCTTAGCACAAATCATGGCAATCAGCTAGCATGCATTCTAGCTTTAGTAATTTAAACAAAACCGCAAACTTTCAATCAACAAAAAGTTGCAAGATCAGATCATAGGAAAATCATAAACAAAATACTAACATGCTTTATAAAATTGTGAATCCAAAGAACACAAAAGCAAACAAAACATGCTTCCAAAACTCAAACTTAACATCCGAAACATGCTATTAAATTTGCTAGAAAAGTCTGAACAAAAGTAAAGGTAGGTTTACACTTTGATCAATCTCCAAGAAAGCTTGATGATGCCAAAGGGATGCTCAGCTTCAATGCTTCAAGTCACCAACGTTGCTGCCTTTATGGAGAAGTCCTTCAAGGCTTGGCAAGGGAGGATGAACTCAACAAAGGTGGAGAAGAGGAGGCTCGGCTGCTGCTAGTGTTTTCTCTGGTTTCTACGTGAATGAACGATGACAATTGTGAAGCAGAGAGCCTCTATTTATAGTGTCCATGTCTCACCTAGGGTTTATTCTCCTCCCTTGATTTTAAATCCGATCCAAGGGCCACAAATCATAGCACAATATTTTCAGAGAATATTCCTTAGAATTCTCTAGAATATCTTGCACATGAAGGTGATGAATTTGGCTGAATTATGGACTAGTTACGTTGCTTGATCTCCACAACAAAACAGCCATTTAGTGTCCTTCCTTGTATTGCCGAAAATCAGCTATTCCTCTTTAATTTGCTGCGCCATTTATTGTTCCTGAAAAGGGAAGGAATTAGTCTTGTAAAATCAGATTTTTTAGACAAAAGAATTTAAGGAATTAATTTCCAGATTTTCAGATTTGAATTGCATAATAAATCCCTTAATTTAGACAACGAAATCTTGTTTTAAAATCGTAGAAAGACTCGGCAGGAAACCCTAGGGTTTTGCCGTCCCTCTCCTTGTTAATTGCCGATTTGCTGCTGATAATTCTTCCCATATTTGGGCCATTTAATGTCCCTAGAAAAGGAATATAAATCAGACATAAACTCTAGGAATATTAGGAATTTATATGGAGAAATAAAAGGTAAGAATTTCCCTTAATTTCCTTGATGTTTGCTGCATTATCTCCATATAAATTCGGCTGGAAATCCTAAAAAGATGGTGCCATTCTCCTCCTTTTATGTGACAGAATTTCGGCCTAATCCATGTAGGATTTGGTTTCCTTGCTTCATGTGGAATCCCTGTCTTAAGAGGAAAGAAAGTTTCCAAAAGAATTCAGGAAAGTCAAAATAGGAAAGATTCAAAGTTAGTAAGTTTCCCCAATCAAAATAGGAAAGTTTCCCAAAATGAAATAGGAAAGTTTCTCCTTATCAAAACAGGAAAATTTCCTAGACGACTTATCCTTCTTAATCCGCCGGTTTTAGCTTCCTTTTGTGTAAATCTGCCTTTATTGACTCTAAAATACAAAACATGTTAGAATTAGAGTTATTAAGGAAATAACGAGGCTAAATAGGGTCGGAAATACATTAAGGAAGTAGCATAAATTGCGTCTATCACTTGGGTGGTAGCATGAGGGACCCCATCTCCGATACTTAAATCCATACTTTTAAGCGCAAAGCATTCAGAGTTTATTGTAAACATGCTTGTTTCGGCCGCAAAACCGCCTATGTGGCTTGTAACAGTGTAAGAAGGAAAAAATATGTAATGTTATATTTAGGGTCTCTGGAATTGACCTTAATTTTGTACTAGTCTGTTGTTTAAACCTCGCACGTTTATGATGAAATGGAAGAGAGAAATGAAGAAATTAGCACGTAAATTTTTTTATATTTAGGGCCTCTAGAATAGGCCTCAATCTTGTACTAGTCTGTTGGTTAGACCTCGCACGTTTATAATGTTTTGAACTAACTTATCTCTCGGGTTGCCCCTAGTGGGAGGTGGCGGAGTGCTATTGCGAAAGTGCGGAGCACTATGAACAGTGGTCACGGAGTCAGCTGAATGTGGAGAGTCCGCGCGCTCCCAAACGCCAGCAAGATAGCGTTTTAAGAAACGACCATTAATAGGATTGGGATGGAGTGTACTGTCGAGGTCGCGCAAGTGGTATGCCCCCTTGGGCAATATACGACTAATAATAAAGGGTCCTTCCCACCGCGCGGACCACTTGCCGCGGCCTTCAGTCTTCTCGCCCAATGGTAGCACTGCTCGCCGCACTGCATGGCCCTCGGCAAAGTTTCGTCTGTGGGTAATCTTATTATAGGACCGCGCAACGCGCTGCTTCTCAAGGATGAGATTGTTGAAAGCAGTGATACAATGTTCGTCAAGGTCTTCAAGCTTACCACATCGCTTGGACGTAATCGTCATCAAACAGCTGGTGTTGTTCCTAGGCGCGAAGCGAGGTGACGTGAACCTCAAGGGGAAGGACGGCGTCATGGCCAAACATGAGAGCATAAGGGGTGGTATCCGTGGGACCACGTTTGGATGTACGGTAGGCCCACAAAGTATGGTAGAGCTCTAGATGCTAGACGCGGGGGTTCAACTCTAACATTTTACGCAAGATACCGAGGATAACTTTGTTGCTCACCTCCGCCTGACCATTGGATTGTGCATAATAAGGGGTTGAATGCAAGAGCTTGATACCATAGCCGGTGAGGAATGTGACCACAAAATCGGCCAGGAAAGCTGCCCCTCGGTCCGTTACGATGCACTCCGAACACCAAAGCGGGAGATAATATTGCAGAAGATAAAGTTGCGAACCGAGGTGGCAGAGGCGACCTTGAGTGGCTCGGCCTCAACCCACTTGGTAAAGAAATCGGTGGCCACGATGAGGAACTTATGTTGCTTGGATGAATGGGGATGAATGATACCGACGAAGTCAATCGCCCATCCTCGACTTGGCCATGGTTTAATGATCGGCTGTAGCGGAATGTTTGGAATGTGTTGCACTGGTCCGTGAGCCTGGCAAACCTGACATCCTTTGGCAAACTCAACACAGTCTTTGAGAATGGAAGACCAATAGTAACCGTGGTGACGGATTAACCAACGCATCTTTGGTCTAGCCTGATGCGCACCACAAACGCCGAAATGCACCTCGCGCATCAGTCGCTTAGCCTCGGTGCCATACACGCAGCGAAAGTCATTACCGTCTTCGCCGCGCCGGCGAAGCTCACAGTTGAGAAGCACAAAGTTGAGGGCGAGAAACCGCATCTGCCAGGAATGAGTAGCATCCTGACTGTGTTCGAGGTAGGCGATGAACAGTAGCCGCCAGTCTTCATTGATAGGATTTAAGGCAGCGACCTCAAGAGCGTCTGCCTTATATATATTGCCCCCTAGTAATAAAAGAAGGAAGAGTTCGCCGTTCAACTTTGAGGAGCCGTTCACGGACTCCATCTAGCAAGCTAAGACCGGATACAATCTGCACGAGCTCATTCGCCGCAAAGTTGAATTCACGCGAAATGTGTTAAACATGAACATCGTCAAAGCCGTCCAAGATGTCATAGGCTTTTCGCAAGTAAGGTTCAATGGACGAACTTAAGCATTTGAACTTTGCCACAAGTTGGTTGACGACCAATAAGGAGTCGCCAAAGGCTTGAACCTCACAGACTCCTAAGTCCAACAAGATTTCCAGTCCGATGATGAGCGCCTTGTATTCCGCCTGATTATTTATACATTTAAAGTCCAGCTGGAAAGAGTAAGAAAATCGATCGCCTGCAGGGTTCTCGATGGTGATCCCGGCACCTGCAGCAAACTCAGTACGCGAGTCATCAAACTAAAGAATCCATGGAGTAAGGGAGATTACGGCGAACTCTAACTCATGGAATGCTGTTAGTTCGGTTGGCGGGTGATGAGCGAGGAAGTCTGCTATGGCTTGCTCTTTAACTGCCTTTTGTGGAACATATTGCAAAGAGAATTCAGACAAAGACAATATCCATTTACCTATGCATCCTCATAGGATAGGGCAGGAAAGCATGTATTTGACGAGATCGGACTGAGCAATCACCACCGTGGTAAAGGCTAACATATAGTGGCAGAGCTTGCAACCCGCGAAGAATAGGGCGAGACACAACTTTTCCATTAGGTAGTAGCGCGTCTCGCAATCGGTCAACACCCTACTAAGATAGTAAACGGCGTGTTCCACCCTGTTCCCATCGTCTTGTGCCAAGAGTCCGCCAATAGACAAGTCAGTAGCGGCGATGTAAAGTTTAAGCGGAACACCAGGGTGAGGGGGAACTAAAACAGGTGGGTTCATAAGATAGTCTTTGAGACGATCAAAAGCTTCCTAGTGTTGGGACTCCCATACGAACTCGGTCGCCCCCTAGAGCTTTGGAAGAGAAGAAAAGGGTTGAACCTTTCCTGCCGCGTTTGAAATGAAACGGCGGAGGAAGTTGATTCGCCCGATCAATTGTTGGAGCTCATTTTTGGTTGTAGGAGGCGAGGTGCTTATGACCGCCTGCACCTTGTCTTTAGGGATCTCAATGCCCCTTTGATGGACCAGGAATCCTAGAAAGTCGCCTGCCTCCGCGAAGAAAACACACTTGGCGGGGTTCATCTTCATGTGATGTTTTTGCATCCGTGTGAAAACTTGTTGGAGGTCTTCGACGTGTGTCGCCCGCGTCTTGGTTTTAACCACTACGTCGTCTATGTAGACTTCGATCAGCTTGCCTAGGATATCGTGAAAGATGAGGTTCATGGCTCGTTGATATGTTGCCCCTACGTTCTTGAGCCCAAATGGCATGACAACATACTCGAACGCACATGCAAACCTCTGGCAGCGGAAAGCGATCTTGTGGCGATCTTCTTCTGCGGTAGGGATCTGATGGGAGCAGTTCCATCCATGAAGGATAACACTTCTTGTCTCGCGGCTGCGTCAATGAGGAGGTCAACAACGGACATGTGATATATATCTTTAGGCATTGCGTTATTGAGGTCACGGTAGTCAACACAGACGCGCATTTTGTCGTTCTTCTTGCGGACATGAAGACGTTGGATAGTCATTGATTGTATTTGGCCACGCGAATGATACTTGATCGATGCATGTTCTCAAATTCTTCCTTGACCACGATCTGTGTCTCAGTTCGCATGAATATGCCGTCCTAGCGGACTAGACGTCTGTTAAGATGAGTAGGCAGACGGTGACAAACTAAATCCAGGGACAAGCCAGGCATGTCTTCGTACTTCTCAACGAAACAGTCCTTGTATTCATGTAGTAAAGCAAGAAGGGCTTCCTTTTCCTTTCCCGCCAGCTTGGCACTAATGGAGAGTAGTAAGGGCTTCTCTGCAGTCCCCACGTCGACTTGTAAGATGGGGTCGCGAACTTTAGGTGGTGTGTCGTCCAAGGCAGCGGGAGCTAACTGAATAACCTCATTCTCGGTGCCGGTATTGTCCACTATTTCGTCTATATACTCCATAGTGGCAACCTTGTCATAGGCTTCGCGTTCCGCCGAATATGAAAGGAGTCTCTCGCATAGGGACTCGCCAGCCTCGCGTGCTTCTGCTGAGGATGAACTAATCATCGGAAGTTTTGAAGGAGCCCACGATGGTGTAAGGACGTTGTAAGTCGTCCCTCGCTTGAGTGAGTCCCCATCACGTTAAGTTAGAGGCTGTGACCCCATAGGGGCGACCTTTGGAATCGACGCCTTGGACCTCCAATGGACCCAAGTCGATATTGTAGTAGCGACCATCATTAAAGTTGGCGGAAATAGAGAAAGGACGCGTAGAGATGGCATTAAAACCCATGGGTATGGGTAACCATGGGTAAAATATGTATTGGGTTTAAATTATGGGTAATGGGTATACCCATTTTCAATTGTGGGTGGGTAGGGTATTTTAAAAAAAAACCCATGGGTGTGATGAACTGGGTATGGGTAATACCCGTGGGTACCTAGATTACACCCAAAAACCCTAAAATCTATCTTCTCTGTTCTCTTCTTCTGCTTTCTTGTTCCCAAACTCTTCTTCTTCAAATCTCCAATCCAAGCTCCGAGTCCACAACTCATAGTTTCATACTAACCGATTGCCGGCTCCGAGTCCACAACTCAGATTCACTTCCGCACCTCCTCCTTCGTCTCTCACCTTCACAACCAGACTCAATCCAAAACGAGCTCTACTGATCATCAGGTTTCCAGGTTTTCTTTTGAAATTTGGCTCGATTTTGTTCGTATAGGTTTGTTAGCTTTATACGAGTGGTGATACATCAACTAATCTACCATCCAGGTCTAGCTCCTGCTGAGCAAGTTTATTGGGTTACATGAACTTGGAATTCTTTTTGTTGTGAAATATCTGTTCCAAATTTTGCTTCAAGATACTTGCTTTCGTGTTTACCAATAGCAGAGTTCTGAGTTTTGAGTTTTGTTTAGATCAGTAAATGGAAATGTGTTAATTTTGTACTGTTGTAGTTTGATCTATGCGTTGTTTGTCAGTCCAAAATGCATCCTGTATTTCACAATTCGTAGCAATCAGAACAGCTACGACTTTCTATAAAAATATGACCATGGAGATACCGTTAGTCGGTAACTTGGTATATATAGTTGTGTTTTGATTCCCCCAGTATCAGACATTGTTCTTCTTGACCAATTTATTCTGTAATTGAGTTTGTAACAGGACCATAGAAATTAGAATCCAAATCGGCATGAAAGTACTACCAAGAGATGATCCCTTCATCGAGATATTTTAGCTATCAGTTTGTGCAGATGAAATCGTGTATCAAAATTATACAATTGAACCTACCTATGCTTCTTAAGTCACAAAAATTGGTCTTCTTTCTTTACGGGAGGACTGTACTGGTGAATTATATTGTTGAATATAAAAGTTGCCTTTTATGTTCCTTGTGGCTAACAACAATGTTGTTATTAGTTAGCAACAACAATTAGGAGTAATGGAGACTAAATAATTTTGTGCCGAAGGGCTTCACAAAAATAGAAGACGAGATGCCCTAGTCAAGTCATTTTTTCTGTACTTGATGTGTAAGTAACTATGTAGTAGAATAATGTCAATTTAGGAATATGATTTTTAATTCATATCGTCATCCATGATCTTAAACTTGAGCTAAAGGGAATGGACACAAGCTGAGTTGGACATACATAATTGTTCTACATTTTCCAAAAAGAGCATCCATCAACTATACTCGGACATTTTTCATTATTTCATTTTACATGTCTAATAGTTATATGATAAGTTTATTGATAAAAATCGAGCATTTTGAGCTATCATTCAATATTATGAAACTTGCTAATGGAATAAAAGCTATATGTGGTTTTTTATTTTTAGGTTAGATATATGGGCATAGATCATATTGTTAGCATAGGCCATGCATGTTGGTATGAACTAGTTATGCTCTTTATAATATCTATTTTGTGGTTGATGTTTGTGTTTATGTATTATACTGGTGGAAGACAAGTGGGATGAAATATCCAACTTTGTATAAGGTTGCTCGTGACATTTTAGCCATTCCGGTATCTACAGTTGCCTCAGAGTCAGCATTTAGTACTGGTGGCCGGATTGTGAGCCCACATCGGAACCGACTTCATTCAAACACATTAGAGGCATTGATGTGTAGTCGAGATTGGTTGTGGAGTGAGTTACGAGATGCGCCTAGCACATTAGAGGATGATATTGATGTTGATGAGGAGTCTTGCCATGATAGTGATATTGAATTTACTACACATCAAACAGATGATACTAATACACGTAGAGGGAGAGCAACTAGAACACGTTCTTCTCCTTTGTTTTAGTAGAGGCCTCATTTATTTATTTTGTTTTAGTGATTAACATGAAACATGTTTATTTTGTAGGATATTTTCATTATGTCAAGTATTATATATAGTTAAGTATTGAATCTATTTGGTTCATGTATTTAAAGTTTTAAACAGTTCAAATGAGATCAAATTATTTGTTTGATTTATGAGAAACAATAAGCATGATCAATGTTGTCATTGTTGTGTATATACTTGATTTGATTGATTTAGCTAATAGCTTCTTAATAGAAATGGGTAATGGGTGTGGGTATAAGTTTTACCCATTTAAAGTGGGTGAGTAATTACCCAAACCCAATATTTTGTAAATGGGTATTACCCAGTGGGTATTACCCGCGAATTTTTCTTGGGTGGGTATAAACCCACGGGTATTACCCAATGGGTTTAAATGCCAACCTTAAGGATGCGGGTCCGCTTTGATGAAGACCACCTCGCGTTTCTCATTGTCCCAAATTATGAGCTCCTGGTGCATGGAGGAAGGTATATAAAAACTTTTATGGATCTAGTCGCGGCCTAAGATCATGCTATAGGATGAGGCGCACTCGGCGACAAAGAATGTATAGACCTGTGATGCCGGTCCCACCTTGACTCGTAAGATCAACAAGCCTAGGGTTCTGGAGACTTGTCCGGTGAAGTTCTTGACTGTCAAGGACGTAGTTTGGATCATCAAGCGCGGGATACCAAGGAGTCCCATAGTACGGGTGGTGACGACATTCACCGCAGCTCCAGTGTCAACCATGACTTTGTTTACCATAATCCCTTCAACTTTAGCCGTGATATATAATGGTCTCATGTGAGTGGCCATGTCTAATGTCGGAGTGGAGAAGGCCAAAGTCAACATGCTTGTGACGCTGCTGGTGGCTTCCACGGGTGGAGCGTTCGCGGGCTCCGCAAGGGCTGGACTCATCTTGCTACTACAAGGCGGGGATATGTCGCAGACGTTGTTGCTGCTGTCTGGAATATCCGACACATTGCATGTTGCGTTTGGCGGGAAAGCATATCTTTCAGAAATGAAGAACACCATTCCGACTTGAAAGGAGAATTTCTCGTGGACTGGGATCAGTGGCGTCTCAATCTACCGTGTTCTCCTTCAAACACAGCGAATGTACTCTCTGTTGGGCTGACCTCTTCGTCTTTAGGCCATGCGGACACTTCAACCATGTGACAGATGAATGATTCACCCTGCCCTTCTGTTTGGTCGTCTCCCAAGTCGATGTGAGGCTCGAAACGAGTTTCCTTGTTTAGTGTATTTTCTCGGAAGCATTGGGCCATGAGCTCCACGAGGTTAGGGCTAGAGGTACTACTTTCGACACCTAGCGAGGTGATATCCTCTGGCTGCCGTGATCGCCACACGAGTTTGGTCGAGGGCTGCTTGTCCTCAGCCGGCTTCTCACCTGCGGCTAGAGGGACCTTGGCGTTATCAACTTCTTTCGACAGAGGAGGGACTGAGACCTGAGGCTCTTGCTTGGGAGGTGGCCGGGGCCGAGTTGGTCGCGATGGTTCCCTCTTTGCCTCAGGTTCCTAGCGAAGAAGCTCTAGGGGACGTGATGACTGATAAGGCGACTCGCGTCCTGGCTCGTGCTCTGAAGTGGTGAACAATCTCCGCTTCACTGGGGAAGGTGGTTCCCGTCTTCTTTCTACCTCTGGCGACTCCCTACGTCGTTCAGCCTCCGGCGACTGCCTGCGCCTTGATGGAGGAAGCAGTTCCCTTCTCCGGTCAGGCTTTGATGAGGGCCTGTGCCGAGAGGGCTGTGGATCCATTCTCCTTTTCGGCTCTGGAGATGATCTATTCCTGGCAGGGCGTGGATCCTACCTTGGTGGGACGGTGAGGCGACAGAAGACATTCGCCTTTGGAGCGGGCTCATCTGCTACCTGCGCACGGACACGTGGAGGTGTGATAGGTGGTCTTTGGAGTAGAGCGCCCAGGCCTTCGGCTTCTCTCCACATCCTCTCGGGTGTCTGCGCGAGTTGCGAGGGTCAGATAATGCCGTCATCGGCGGCCCGCAATGCGCGCAAGATGCTGCCAAACTTCTTCTGTAGCTTCCGTTTCTTGGATCTGCTAATGGTAACTGACTTGCCCCCTTGTTGTGTGTACCATATCCCTTCCTTGATTGCTGATTTGGACGTCAGGGGAATGTAGGGGTCGGTCAAGATACCTCGCCGAGGGCTTGAAGTCTCGTTGTCTTGACGCTCACTGCCAGAGTCTGATATATCCAGCCCGCTTGAAGCTGGAGACGAAGGTGCTTCTTCAGTCCAGTGTGACTGGACGAAGGTTTCGAGGTGCTTGATTCTCTGCTCCAACTCTTCGCGGGTCCTGGGACTCATGGGTTGGAAATTCTCCGTGGGGGACGGTGTATCATCCCGCACGATAGCTTTGCCCTTATCCTTTCTTATAGGTCGATCGGGCTGCAGTCTGGCGGCTAACTGCCTAGCCGGGTAGTGGTTCCCGATTTGGTTCTCCAGCACGGTATAGTCATTTGCAGGCCTCTTGTGGTTTCGACCTGGCGGTTCGCGTGGACCCGCGTTTGGAGATAGGTCCAATGTTATCGTGCGCTGGCCGATGCGGGGCCAGGCGACGTTAGTAGTTGTGGTCATGAAGCCGCCTTTGTCTTTAAAGCGAATGTACTTGAGGTCGAGCCAGTCTTGGATTTGCTCGCGCGAAGCTGGTAGCAGTCGCGGGTTATGTGTCCCCAGCTATCATGGAACTTGCAGTGTACTCGACCTTCCTTATATTCAATGTAAGGCAGGACCCTCGATACTGTGACGAGTCCGTCCTCAATAAGGTCGTCTAGGACCTCGTGTGCGAGGTTGACGTTAGAGGTATACTGGTGGGATGGTTGAGCTGCACCAGTATAGTCTTTCTCGCGGCCTCTCTTAGATGCATGGCATGGATTATCATCCTCTGAGTGGTCTAACAAGTCTAAGGTGACTCTCCGCTGGCCTGACTTCAGCGTGCGGCGGCGGCTATTCTCTTCTGGCTAGTCTTTCCAACTCACTTCGACCATGCCGACCACGGCTGGGAAGGGATCTACATCCACCAGAGAGGCTGTGCTCTCCGGCGTCCTCATTTTTAAGGCGCCAGAGTTCAACCAGGTTTGCAGTTGGTCGCGGAACTTGACACAGTCTTTGGTGTCGTGATTGTAGATGTTATGGAAGGTACAGTACTTCTTGTCCTTTAGCCCTTCATTTGGCGGGATCTTGCGGTCCAAACGTATGCATTTCACCTCGATCAGGTCATTAAAGATAAGATGGGCGTTTTTTGCGTTATATGTGTAAGACTCGTATTCGGGTTTGGTCCATGCAAAAGACTGGATTGTGATTGGCTCGCGAGTTATTTTGAGATTCTTTAGTTTGTGAGCCAATGGTTTCCCAATCAGTTTGACTGCTCTGACGTCATCATACTCCTGCGCGGCCTCAGCTTCCTCCTGCCTTTGGTAGTGAGGATCAAATGTGGGGGATTGGAAGTTTAATGCCCCTACTATCCTGTTTTTCCCTGGTACGTACGTCCCCTTGGAGGCATTCGCCTTCTCGTCCATCTCATTGTGGATCAGCTCATAAATGCCGACCTTGTTGATCAAGTCACCCATAAACGTGAAGTGTTCCCCATGGTGCTTCAATTGCTGGTGATGCTCAAGGCCACGGACAACCAACTTAATGGCTTCCTGCTCTGGCAGGAGGAAATCGCACTTGGCCTGTTGGATCTTGAAGCATTGGAGGAAGGAGACTCCCGACTCCATACTCTGTTGACTCATCTGAGTAAGGGAATCGAGGCCAACCTCCGGCTCAATAGTGCTGTAAGTTTCCCGGAACAATCTTTCCATGGTAGGCCAGTCCGCAATGGTTCCTGGCTTCAACCTGGAATACCAACTAAATGCAGCTCCGGACAGAGAAGTCCCGAAGAGGTTGAGCTTGAGCTTGAGAATATCATTATTCCCATATTGGCCGCACTGGACTTTGAAGCGGACCATATAGGTTGCTGCATCCTCCCTTGTCTCCCCAGAGAAGGTAGTGAACACAAGGTAGTGAACACAATGTTCTTGAACCCATGCGGGAAAGAGTATTATGCCACACTATTAGGGTAGGGGTCGCGATACCACCAGTCAGCATCCCCTTTTCCGGTTTGCTCCTTGACGATGGAGGAAATGAGCTGGCGCTAGTCGGCTGTTGTCACAGGCACGGACTCCACTCCTTCCTCATGGTTTGGCCATGCAGAGAAACTAGCGGCATGTCCAACATTCTTGGGAGCTGGGCTGGAGTAGGCTAGAATTGGGTCAGCTGGTGTTCCGGCTCCATGGCTTGGCAAACCGTTAACCCCTTTGAATGTAACAACAAAGTTACGTGGGGGCGGTATCTTTGAAGTTCCAGCCCCTAGCGCAAACTGCGGGGCTTTCAGAGTCCCAACTTTAGGGTTTCCCCTGGCGCGCTCATTTGGAGAGATGTACTTGGATGATCCCTCGTTCACGCTTGCGCCCGTAAGGTTTAGAGCAGGGTTTTTCGACGCTTGCGCCCTCATCCAATCTTCGACTTCAAGGACCCGTAAGTTTATACGGTCCTGTTTTTCCTTGACTTCTTCCAGTTTCTCCAGACTGTTCTTGCTTCCAAAGAAAGAAGCATTATGTTGGTCATGCATCTTCGCATCGTGGTCGTCCAAGCGGCGAGTCTGTTCATCTACTGTCGCGCGAGTAAGCGACAGGATTTCTGCATGTTGCTTCACGGTCTCCGCGTTCTTCTTAACGGTTTCCATGTTTTGGTCCAGATCTGAGCGGATCTGTTGAAGGCTTCCTTCGACCAAGCCCTTGGTTTCATTGAACTTAGCGTCAGGGTTGCCATAATCCTCCCCGAGCATGGCGAGTTTGTCATGGGTGGCCTGTAGAAAGCCCTTGTTTTGCTTGACCTGTTCAGTTAGGTCGCTTTGTTGAGTGGCGGAGCTTTGGGTTGTCAAACCCTGGGTCTAGGTTGTCATACCCTGGATCTGGCCCGTGAGCTCCGCGAGTTGCTGTAAGACTTGCTCCATAGACATGGCAGAGCTGGTGTCTTGAGTCGGCTGAGAGCCTACCATGGTGGTCTCGTTGAAGTCTGGGTTACCAAACTGAGCAAGGACCTGTTCTTAGGTGAGAGATCGGTAAGCCGCGCTGTTATGGGGCTTATACCGTAGTGATCTGTGCTTAAGACAAGAAAGCTGAGGCTTTCGGTACGGCGCTTCCTCTGTTTTCCTTATGATGTCTCGCTTGTACTCCCTGTCCCACTAGACGTTCCAATGTTTTGGCCACGATCCTCAGTGCGCAGAGCAGAGGTGAATAGCGAACAAAGAGAAAGCAGAGTGTTGCAGGCGTGCCACCTCGTGGACGAGGAAAAAGCTTGTGTGCGGGCTTGACTTCTTGATTAGGCGGAAGGGGTTTCCAGGTGCCACCTCAGAGAAGGAATTTACGAGCACAAGGCGATCGATACTCATGGTGGGACGCGAGCAGAGCAACAATGAGGAGATCAAAGATCGGGGTGAGTCCAAGAGGGCTCTGAGAAAACCTAGGCGACAGCGCGCTTAGGGTTAGGGTTTCGAGGTAGCTCGAAGGGTAACTGATCTGCAGTTTGTTTGTATTTGTTGAGAGATTTGATTGTGTCATGAGAACAAATTTCGAGTCCCCTTGTATAGCAACTCGACTTGCGGCAGAAGAAAGGTAGCCATAGTCCAAATTGGATTCTGAAACCCTAATGTCATAAGGACACTATTTCGCTTGCGCGGACCAACTAGCTTGTGACACATATCCATTCGCACACTCCATTCTGCATAGGGCATTGCTTCCGTGCTGCCAACTGTATAGTCATATGCGAACTGGAATTAGGAATTTTTACCACGCGGGGTGTCACAGGCTCAATACCATCTCGCAAGCCTTTCTGGCTTGTGGGCCAAAAGATTGGCGAGATGCTTTCAATGATTAATGTCATGCACGCGTACTCCGCCTATGGCTTCTTTGCGAAGCTTCCCGCGCGAGCCAGTTTGCTAGCTCGCCCAGATACAATCCGCTCGCTTCGCCTACGCGAAGTATCTATCTTGCCTTGCTTAGACGGAGTGTATCGCCTCGCCTACGCGGACTCAGCTAATAATTCCGCGCGCGAACTATGTAGTCCGTGAGAAATCGTTTTGCGCACAAACTGCGTAGTCCGCGCGAAGCCATATTACTTAGACGAAAATGTCATTTGGCTCAAACAGACACCACATATGAGTATTATGCAATGGTTCTCAAGAATTGATTAATTTATGATGAGCACATTTTATATCATATTATTATCCCTGATTTATGTGTTAATTACTTGTTTTAATTAGTTTGAGCTATTTAGTTTGTTTTTGTGTTCTTATAGATGTTATGTCTAAATAAATAAAATGTTAAAGTTATGGAAGCAATTTATCTATTTTTATAGTAAATTGAGTCCTTGTTTTTAACATGAGTCTTTTTCCCTTTAATTAAATAACTAAATGCAACATATGTTCTCAATGTTCTAATAGCGTATGCCTACAATTGGTGGAATGCTTTCCCATTGCATTAAATGTGTTGTATTGAAAATATTTACCTTAGCCATCAATTGTTGAATTCACTTTACTTATTTGATTCATAGGTACGTAGATATGCATTGATACATATGGAAAAGAGCATGAAGAATTTCCAAAGACAAGATTGCATGGAAGAAGCTTGTATGAATCTAGGAGCTCACTTCCAATTCTTCAAAGTTTGTGTACGTACTCATGTGCATGAAAAATGACAGAAGTAAATGATGTTGTAGATGAAGAGGAAGTGATGTATGAAAACATTTATGGGTGAAGAAATATGTTGTCATCAAGCATGAGAAGTTTGAAGAAGAAAAGTCATTTTCACAAGGAGATGAAGTTATAATGAAGCTCAATGTTGCTATATAAATAGAGCTTTCTTTAAGAGAATAAGGGGAGGGGGAGAGAGAGTGGAGAATTAGAGTCACATTATTGCTCTTAGTTTCTCCCTTTCTTTAATTAGCTATTTTTTTGTATGATGTTTTGTATTTGTTTAATTATGTTTTCAATTTGTACTATGTGTTGCTAATTTCCTTAACTAAGGTTAAGGAGGAAACCACATTATGAAATAAGTTTCTCTTTATCTATCGATTCTCATAATTATGTTATTCATGCCTATGACTCTTGCTTCAAAATGCATTAATAAGATCTTTGTTCCTTTCACCTCTAATGTCATGCATTTTTGGTAGTTTGGAAGTCACTTTTGTTAATCCATGTTTGGCTTTGTAAAATATTTAATATGAAATCCTTTGATCTCTTGTCATTCAAATGAGCTTGTTTCACATTTGATGCTTTGTAAACACTTTGATCTTTTGTAGTTTCAATAAGTTTGTGTACATGTGATGCTTTGGTGTTCATAATTAAGAAGCGAAGAAGAGTCAACTTTAGATAAATTTCATGTGTTCTTCATTGTTAAATTTTAAGAAAACAGTAGATTGATTTCTAGATTGCTACTCCTAATTCAGGAATTGGTAGGTAATATATATTAAGAGACTTATTAAGTAATGTAGTGGAATCTGATGCCTTAGTTACTTCGTCATCAAGGTAATCTTTATCTATTTTATTTGTCTTAGCTACCTCACCATCAACTTTCATTCAACTAGGTTAGTGTTAAATTAATTTGGATTCGATTAGTTTTTCATATTTTCATACATTCCATGTACTGCAATCAATTCGTGCGCTTGCGAGTAACATTTTAAAACACATCAATTTAGTTTTGCACAAGATTAAGCATTCTAATGCTAAAAGGTCCGTTAAGGATTTTGGTGATGTATTGTCTTGTTTTGTTTTGATTCGATACGCTCATGAATTCTTGAAATGAGTTTGAGTAAGAGGCTCATTAAGAAAAATTTTGTTGAGAAAAACCTGATGAGAGAAGATGTTAACAAAGTGAAATCCCTCGATGGAGATCTTAACAAACTGAAATACCTCGATGAAGATCCTAACAAGGTGAAACTTGCATTTTTTTTTTTTTTGAGTAAAAGGATGTGTATTTAGTGAATGAGTTGTCTATTTAGTGAATAAATTGTGTATTTAAGATGAGGGTATTGTAGGAAGTTTGAGTATGTGTATCTAGTAAGATGTTAAAATAATAAAGTTAAAAGATGATGTTTTAAGTATGAGATATGTATCTAGTAATTAGGGATGTGTTAATAAAATTTTTCATTTTTTAATAGGCGCGTGTAGCTTTAAAAAATAATAATGGAGCTGACAGAAACCCACGTGTGTGGGTCCCGTCATTTGATGGCCATCACTCTGGCAAGCAAATTTTGCTACTCTCTCTTATTTTGTGATGGTGGGTGGTGGGACATGCCTTTGCATTTGCTCCCACTTTTCTCCCGATGCATTCATTCTTGGCATAAAAAAACAATAATCATGCTTTTTGGTGTGATTTTCAGCTAGGGGTGCATATGCTCTTACATAAGTTTATTTATTTTAGTACTCAGTGACACCAAACATAGTACTAACTAAGCTGAACTTCTTATTTAACACTGTCTTATTTAGTCCCAACAAACAAACATGCAATAAGTTTAATTCTTATCTCTTTTCAAATCTCTCTTTTGTATTTTTCCAACTCTTATCTTATTCTTCATCGCGTATTATTCGTCTTGGCATAATCAAAAGGTTCATCGAATTTAGGATTAAAAATTGGTTAACTTCGAATTAGGGATTCATTTAGTTTAGGGTTTGTTGGGGTCATTTTGAATAGAGACTGTTAGATCTGTTTGAACGGCTTGATTTCCTCTTTGTACCCCTTCTGAGTTCAAAAACTGGGCCCAAAGCTTCAAGAAGCTTTGTGCGTGTTTTCCCTAGGATCTCCCCTGTAGTAATATTGGCTTGTTCCGGGGATGATAGCCTGTTGCGGTGACATGTTGCTTGTGATCTGGAGGCATGAACTTTAATGTGGATTTGGTAGCATGACAGATGAAAAAAATACATAAAAGAGCTTGCAAGATGGCATGAGGCGTGGGAGCTAGAAGCACATGAGTTGTAGAAGATGAGAATTTGCTATAGCTATAGGTTTGTTGCGGGGTACTCTACTGCAGTGAGGAGAAAAAGGATGTTTGGCTTGATTTTGGATTGGAGGCTAGGGATGTTTGGCTTGATGCTTGAGGCTTGCTTTTGGGATGCATTCGTTGTAGGTATGTGTTGTGTTTGAAGCAACTACAAGCCTTTATTTATAGGCTCGAGAAGGCTAGGTGAATCCAATACAAGATTATGGGATCCATTGTTAAAACCAGATTTAGAGAACAAGGTAATAACTATGTGGTTTAAAGGAGGTCTGGTTTTGTCTCTGGTTTTGGATTTGAATAGCAGATTTCTAGGAGTTGTTTTGTGGTTGTAGTCTTGGTGTTGGAATTGACAAATGTCATAAAACTATATCTTATTGAAAATGCTGCATATGTTCTGGAAAAGCTTGTAGCATATTATAACTAGAATAGTTAGAAGGAATAAATTGAATGGGAGTTTGTATTTGGCGTAGAAGAGAAGATAAATTACTGCGGGGTAATTGGATATGATAACTATTACTGTGAAAATATTAGGCTGTATTTGGTCTTATGAGTTTGGGTTCTCATCTTTGCATGCCCGTTAAACGATTTAAGTTGTTGGGCTTGGATTTTGGTCCCAAGTCCAAAATCGCCAACAACCAAAACCGAGAGTGAGCCTCATGTACTTCTGTTACCTTCCACACCACACCCAAACTTGTAAGCCCCAAGAGAGTGGTTGTGGCTTGGGTCCACGTGTGTGACATAAATATTCGAATAAATATGTAAGTTTTGTATTTCGAATTTGATTTGCTATTGTATTTCTTTATTGAGCTTGGAATATCCATTGAGCATGAATATTGTTTTATTAGGTATCAACATGAGTTTTTCGGGTTAGTGGTTAATAAAGAATGGATTCAAGGTAATTGATCTTTGTGTTCTGGGTTTTTAAATGGTTTTGTTCTTGGATAGTTGTTGAAGATGTTAAAACTTCAAATTAGGGTTTTTTTTTTCAATTTTGTTTTTATCTAGAAAACCAATTCAAAAAGTCGATGCTTACAATACTTGGCCTTGTTTCAATTTCAGTTCCAGTACACCTGTATACCATGGAGATTTTCCATGGAGGTTATTTCGACAAGCAATTGGATGACACGAAGAAGTACAAGGTGCCCAGGTTCAACAAGATAGGAGAGAAGATTTATTTAGATGAGTTGGATCCGGAGAAAATTTCATTGGTGGAAATGAACAACATCACATATGCATTGGGGTATAGGGAGCAGCCAATCTCCTATCACTTCAAAGTTCCAAAAACCCCTGTAAATATGGGTTTTATTCAGATAAAAAGTGATGGTGATGCTATAGAGATGATGAATACGATACAAAAAAAGAAGAGGCAGATTACTGTGTACATCACAAGTGGAGGGAAAAGCACGTATTATGAAGCCTGAGGACCCGGATTGGGAGAATCCATTGAATAGCCAAACTGCTAGAGAGAGGGGATAGAGCTGATTTTGAAGCTAATTTGATGGCAAGTCAGTTATATAGCAGTGGGGAGGGAATGACGCCAAGATTTCAAAATGTTTATGTTGTTGAAGATGATGTGCCACTAAAAGAAATTGTAGGGCCATCAATTGAGTTGGATGATGTTGTAGATGTTGTAGACTTATATGGGGAACATGAGGATGTAAATGGGGCTTGTAAGAAGGTATATAGAGCTGGTGAGGAATTAAATAGGCATGTTGATGATGTAAATAGGGCTGGTGAGGAAGTAAATGGGCCTGAACCAAGTCAAGGAACGTTTGTAGGTTTGTCTGATCTTGTGAGTGATTTGCACATGGGTGAAGAAACAAGTGGAAAGTAAGACAGTGAGAAAGTAGATGAGAAAAAAGGAAGAAGGGTGAAACATTGTGTCAGAAGACCTTGGCCTCCTGGTTTTAAAGATGACCTGGCAAGGGAAAGATGAAGCTGATAGGAGAGAAATAGAAGAGTTGGATGACTTAGCTAGAGTAGAGACTAAGTTGAGAGAAAGCCAAGCTTCAGCTGGACTTAGCAGAGAAGAAATTTAGACAAGGGCAAGAGAAGCAGAAGAGAGGAAGAAAAGAGAAGAGAGAGATAAAGCAGTTAGAGAGAGAGAGAAGTTGCTGAAATGAGGGCATCTGAGGAATTTTTAATGTGAGGCAACAATTGGCTGATGAGTTGGAGGAGAAAAAGAAGGGGAAGCAACTTGCTGTTGGAAAAAAATCAAAAAATAGTGGATATGGGAGGAAGCCTCAAGCTGCAAGGTACAACTACAACACAAGGAATAAGGGAGAAAAGCACTTTCAACCTGTAGAGAAAGAAGAAACTGATGATTCAAAGCTAAGTGATTGGTATACCGATTCATACTATGATTTGGAGCATGATGAGTTTGATGATGTAGAGTTTGCAAAAAAATGGTGCAGAGTCAAATGTTGTTCCAGAATTTGAAGAAATGGGATATGCAGGTTATTGTTCAAATGAGTTGGAGAGCTTAGCTAGTAGTGAGACTGAAGAAGATGAGGAAGGGAACCCAATCAAGATGCTTACAAGATAGGGTAATATGAAACTCTACCCTTATATTAGATCTCTTGGAATTAGAAATCCATGTTTTAGGCTAGAGCTTAGCTGGCAGTGAGACTGAAGAAGATGAGGAAGGGAACCCAATCAAGATGCTTACAAGGTAGGGTAATATGAAGAGCTTTTATTTTCTAATGTTGAGCAACTAAGAGAAGCTGTGAGAGAGTGTGCAATTAGGAATCAGATAGGCATGTGGTTTGAGAAAAATACCAAGAAGAAGATGCAGGTGAGATGTCAATGGGGCTGCCCATTTTACATGTATGCAAGCAATGTCAAAAACCTTGGTCTAGATAACATGGTTGTGATTGATACCCTAACACCTTTGCTCTCCTATGGAAACCAGTCATTTCTTGACTTATAAAAGGGTAGCTCATGATGTAAAATATAGATTGTTGATGGATGAGGACTGGTCTAGGAAGGGGATACACAAGCATATATAGGACACATATAACATGGATGTTCCCATGCAGACCATCACAATGGGTAAGAAGGCGGCAAGGAAGATGATTGAAGGTCATTACATAGAGCAATACAACAAGTTGGTTGCATACAGAAAAGAGCTTTTGAGAAGCAATCATGGATCCACTGTGGAGATTATGACAGAGATGGATAGACCAGTGAGAATATTCAAAAGGATGTACATGTGCTTCCAAGCTTGCAAAGAGGGGTGGATGAAAGGATGCAGACCTCTTATAGGGCTGGATGGATGTCACATTAAAGGGCACCATCCTGGACAGTTTTTAACAGCAATTGGCATAGATGCAAACAACAAGATCTTTCCAATTACATATGTCGTGGTTGACAGAGAGAGAGAGAGAGAGAGAGAGAGAGAGAGAGAGCGAGGAAACCTGAACATGGTTCCTTGAATATTTGCAGCAAGATGTAAAGATTGAGAAAGATAGCAGCTATGTGTTTATGACTGACAAACAAAAGAGATTGGATAATGCACTCAAAGGTAACTGTTTTGTTCCTTGAATTTTTTTTAGATGTTTTGTTCCTTGAAAAGCATTTGTCATTGTCTAACCAACATTTAAATGTTTGTTATTGCATAATTTTATTTCCCAATGAAAGCATCGCCACTATGTGAGGCATCTCCACAACAATTTCAAGCAAAAGCACCTGGGAGAGGTTTTAAAGCAGTCGATGTGGAATGTAGCAAGGAGCACCACTGTTTCTTGGTTCAACAACCACATAAATGAAATGAAGATGATAAAAGATAAAGCATGTGACTGGTTTGAAGACAAGAATCTAAGCCATTAGAGCAGAGCATTTTTTGAGGAAACCAAGTGTGACATACTTCTCAACAATTTGTGTGAGTCTTTCAACTCCTCCATTGAACCTGCTAGGAATAAGCCTATTTTGGCTATGTTAGAGAGGATTAGGATGGATATGATGGTTAGGAAAGCAAATAGAATGGTAGCTTGTGAGAAGTGGAAGGATGTGGTTGGTCCAAGGATTAAGAAAATGTTGGATAAGGTTGGACAAAGAGCAACACAGTATAGAGCACATAGAGATGGTGAGTTTATATTCTAAGTCACTGGTTTTGGTGAGAATGGTAGCCAACATGCAGTGGATTTGGGTCTCCATACATACACTTGCAAGAGGTGGCAGCTTAGTGGCATACCTTGTGTATGTCATTTGCTGCATAAGATTTAAGTAACAAGAGGCTGCCTTGTATTGTCATGATTACCTCATGTGTACCACCTATATACAAGCCTATACCCCAGTTATAAATCTCATTGTTGGGGAGGATGATTGGCAACCAGTTGACCACCCAATTGCACCTCCTTCATTTAACAAGAGGATCCCATCACAAGGAGAAAAGGGTAACCCAGCACCACCAGCTCCAACTGAGGGGAAGTTGCCTAAAACTGGTGTTACCATGACTTGCAAACTTTGTGGCCAAGAAGGACACAACAGGCTTGGATGTCCTATAACAAAAGCCAAGAAAGCAGCTGAAGCAGTAAGTGTCTAGTAAAGTCTCAACTTGTTTATTAATTTAATATGAAATTTATTTGTTTATGAATCTGTATAATTCTTAACTTGTTTTTTTTTGTTGAAACAAGGAGAAGGAACGTCTAGTGGTGGAGCAAGGGAGAAGGAACGTTTGTTGTGATGCCAAACATTGCTGAAATGCTTTATTAACTTTTGAAAATAATGTTGTTGTTGAATTGTATTAGAAATGTCTTGTTGAATTGTGTTGGAAATGTCTTGTTGAATTGTGAAGCCAAATGTGGTTGTTGAATTGTGTTGAAATTGTATTGTTTGTGTTCCACGGGTCCAAAGGGCACCAGCCCCACCCAAGGAATCAAGACCTATTAAAGACCAGGTCATAAAGTCTAGAAAGGGATGGAAGAAAACGAAGTTGGCAATTGAGGGTACTTCAGCTAGAAATGGTAGTGCATCAGCCTCAACACAGCCTCCTACTTAAAGCAGCCAAAATCATGCAGCAAGGGGTGCTCAAAAGTGAAAATGATGGCTTTTAAATTAGAGAAACGTAATGTGTACTTCATCATATTTTGGTATCAATTTTTTGCAAACAATCTGGTTCCTTGAGTTTTCGGAAGCCAATTAAGCTTGAATTCTGATGCATAGAACGTTTCTCGTGTTGAACTGATATTGGTTTTAATTTAGTGATATTGACAGCCCTTTTTGGTTTTATGTTTGAATTTCTATGTTACATTTCCCGCTATTGCATAATATTTCTTGTCAGCAGATAAACACAACAGCAATGCCTAAACTCTACTGAACTGATTAATGTGATACCCAGGATGAAATGGGGAATGGGGACCCAAGATTCAATTTAAGAGATTTTGGAGGGAAAATAGTTTTGGTGATACAAAAAGGTTATTTTTGTCATTGCACCTTTTTTCATGGGCCCCATGCTGGCCACGTCAACAAACAAACGACTCAAAGACGAAAATTGGCCTCCGGCCTTTCCTTGGCAGCGAAATCAAAGTTTGGGTATCACATTGGTAGTTTTTAAAGTCTATGTACCATTTTGACTGAACCACACAAGTTAGGGTGTCGGCGTTGCATTTTACTTATTCTATGTTGCACGGACATTTATGAAGGCGGAGTGTCAGAGTGTTCGACACGACACAACACGCTTGCGGCGTGTCGAAAAAGTCAACATTTTTTCGACACAACCCAACACTTTGACCGACACATCATGTCATCATCTAACACGCCACGTAGCAATTTCAATTATAAAAAACATAAACCCAAAAGAAAAACTATCACAGCCTCTAAGCAGCAAAAAAATAATAATAATAATAGTGCTGATATATCCCTCCTAGCCAATGTTTAAACTCTAATAGTCTGATCTAGTTTGTAAACTACAACATAATCTCCCTTTTCCACTCTTCTCCTCTTCCTTCATCTCCCTTTTCCACTTCAAATTAGTCACCGGGTTTCCTAATCTCCATTCAATTGCAGCATCTTTTTGCTGATAACGGCATATGGTCTCGAGCTCATATTTTTAGTATGTATTTTATGTATTAATTATTTGCCGTGTCAGATCTTAGATTTTTTGAATTTTTTGTGTCTGCATGTCGTGCCGTGTCGTGTCATTGTCCATGTCCGTGTCCGTGCAACATAATCTCCCTTTTCCACTTCAAATTAGTCACCGGGTTTCCTAATCTCCATTCAATTGTAGCGTCTCTTTGCTGATAACGGCATATGGTCTCGAGCTCTTGTTTTTAGTATGTATTTTAATACATAAATATATTAATTATTTGCCGTGTCCAAGCCGTGTCGGATCTTAGATTTTTTAGATTTTTCGTCTCTACGTGTCGCATCGTGTCGTGTCAGATTTTTCGTCTCTGCAACATAGGTTGAATTGCACCACAAAAATATCCCCCCCCCCTCCTCATTTGTCTTCCTCTTTTCACGTCGCCCAACTGCTAACCTTTTCTCCAATACCTACAGTTTTCACGACTCCTAACTGCTCACCTTCTCCCGATAAACTACAGTTTTCACGACTCTACCTCTTTGTCAATTTCTTTATCTGAGGTAAACATTTATTTTCTTTTCCTCATTCATAATTTGACCAACCTGTTAAAACGTTGATCTAACAGCATCATCTGGAATAGCGGCAAACATATTGCCCAGCAAAGTACACTCTAGATTCAAGATTCCGCTCAAAGTACTACCAACATCCATGTGCTCCATAAGTAAACAATTTGCACTGATGAAATTGGTACGAGATTCCACTGCAGTTATATGGGATGAGGCGCCAATGACAAATCGAGATGTCTTTGAGTTAGTAGATCGAACTTTTCAAGACATAATGGACGTGAAATGTCCTTTTAATGGTAAAATAATGATTTTTGGGGGAGATTTTCGTCAAGTCCTTCCTACTATTCCTAAAGGAACAAAGTCTCAACTCATCGAAGTCTCGATTATGAGATCATCGTTTTGGCTAGATACAAGGATATTGAGACTGAGACTGAATATGAGATCCATAAATGACCACCGATGTGCAGAGTTTCTATTACGTGTTGGCGATGGGAGTGAACAAGTCATCCATGACGACATGATAAGATTATCAGAAAGCATGGTGATTCCATGGCAAAATGACCAAACTATTAATCAAATTATTGATAAAGTTTTCCCTAATCTTGATGATCATGCAAACGATGCAAGAAACATGGTGGATAGAGCATTGATTACTCCTTTGAACGATGATGCAGACATGTTGAATGAAAAGATCATCAGTATGTTTCCTAGTGAAGAAAATTCATTTTATTCAATTGACTCTATTGAAGATGACATCTGAAATCTGTACCAACCAGAATTTTTAAATTCAATATCCGCAAGTGGTTTACCGCCGCACATGTTAACTCTGAAAATAGGTGCTCCAATCATGCTTTTGAGAAAAATAGAACCAAAATTGGGATTGTGTAACGGTACTAGATTGTTATGTCGTGGTTCCTATCGGAATCTGAATGATGCAGAAATTATGACGGGTGAGTTTGCTAGGTCTAGAGTTTTTCTGCCCAGAATTCCTTTGCAAAGTGCAGAAAATGTAGGCCTACCATTCAACTTACAAGAAAGCAATTTTCAGTCAAGCTGAGCTTTGCTTTAACCATAAATAAATCTCAAGGTCAAACTATCCCACATGTGGGAGTTACCTTCTAGATCATGTTTTTAGTCATGGGCAATTGTATATGGCATTGTCGAGAGGAGTATCAGAGTCAACCACAAAGGTGTTGGTTAAAAAAAGGTCCACAGTTGGTGAAGATGGTGTATTTTCTAAGAACGTTGTGTTTAAAGAAGTTGCCTCATTAGTCCACCGAAAATGATATGATGTGTTCATAGGTACTTCATTCAGTAAATCAAATTTATTGTGGTGTTTAGTTTTTTATTCTTATGTTTAACTTTTTGTAAATTTTCTTATTTGTAGAAGTATTACGCCATAAGAGCTGTCAACTAGAGAAGAAGCTACAAACAGACGAAGACTTTAGTAAGAAGGTCATGTTTAAAGAAGTTGCTTCATTAGTCAACCGAAAATGATATGATGTGTTCATAGGTACTTCATTCAGTAAATCAAATTTATTGTGGTGTTTAGTTTTTTATTCTTATGTTTAACTCTTTGTAAATTTTCTTATTTGTAGAAGTACTGCGCCATAAAAGCTGTCAACTAGAGAAGAAGCTACAAACTGACAAAGGCTTTAGGCGACATGTTTCTCTATTTTCATGTGGTTGGCGCAAGGGAATATCAGTGACAGTGAACATCGTTGATCTCAGTAACTTGATTCTAAAAGAGTGGAAGAAAAAGAATCAAGCACAGTTTGTTCTTTTAAACTCTTTTTATTTTCTCTCTTTAAGGTATGGTAATTAACCACATTGTCAATATTTGAAATTCTTATAGTTGGAACTACAATAACGCACGTAGGGAATTGATGACACATGACATGTTTCACATTAAACAAACTAGGAGAAAGGTTATGCGTGTTAGGTATTCAAAACTATTTATTCAAGAAGATCTATATAATTGTTAATTTTGTTGCATGCATCTTCAACTGTCACACCAGGTTTTTTGGCTTTTTATTTTCATGCTCACCAACTGGATAAATGCATTTACAGGAAGCAAAAACACAATGAACAATACTTCTTTTTAGTTAAGGTATTGTAACTTCATTTATAATACTTAACAGCAAAGCATGATAAATAAGCATTATGATGTCTCTTGCCAGTGTTTTTCCTTACAATTTGATAACCAGCGACTTGAGAAGTTGAGGCGTAATATTGAGGTGATAATATATACAATGTGTTGTTTTATAGGATCTATATACTTGGGTTGAATGAATTTAATGCTTATACCACATACCTCTCCTGATAATTGAAGCAGGTATTGTAGCAAGTGAATTATCTGAATTCATGGTAAGTTGCTTAGTGGACCAATATTTTACTGTTTAAAGTGAAAACTTGGAGTTTCACTATCTTACATATTTTTTTTCTACTTTTAATTTATAGTTTAATCAACGATGGTTGACAAATGAATGGTTGAGATGGAGTTGATCGGAGCATGTGGATTTTGATTAGACTTTCTTATATCTTCATTTTCAAAAACAGTTTTATAACTGTTGGAAGTAAAAACTTTAATAAGTAGAATTAAAGGAATGATGGCCTAGCCTCTCGCTGGGTTCCAGCCATCAAAATTTTAAGCGATAAACATTGTGTAATTTGCTAGATCTTTTAAAAACGCACTCCTTTCGTCTTCAACAATTTTCTATATTTTTTTTTGCCGAGAATTTGAATGCCCGTTTGACTGTTATGAATGTTAATGAAAAAGATTATTACATGTCAAATGATACAATAATGTAGTATGAACTATAGAAGAAAAATACAAAAAGACGTACATTGCATGCATTGCTATAAAAAATAGTGAACTAATATTAAAAGCGTAAAAGAAATTAAAAGCGTATCGCGCGTGCAGGAAGGCTAGTGTATACGTATTCGAGTTTTAGTTGCAGGAAGGCTAGTGTTTACGCATACAAACCATGGCTCTCTACCAAAAAAATATGCAAACAATGGCTCTGTGAGATGTTGAAGTGTATTAAGTGGTAATTACTTATTTTTATTACCGCTTGGATCTCCCCTAATTGGTGTTTTCGCTTCAGGAATGACCCTTCTCTCTCACTGGCTCACTGCAAAAAGCGACCACCTTAATCTTATATGGTGTTAATCTCACAAAACCACTCTTTTTGAATTTCATGAAATAATGTGTCTTGCGCCCTTAACTATCACCTTAGGATTCACATTGCGTTACTCGTCTTATTGTCCTTTAAGCGTTCAAGTGTGCAACAAGAAAATACGAGTTTCATAAATTACCATCAAGTAAGGAGGCAAGCCCTTCTTAGGCAAAACTGAGGCACTAGCTCGGAGGCTCAGTCCTTCACTCAGCATTCAATTTCCATATTCCACAGATCTACAAATGCAATATAAACTGAACAGCACCTAGTTTTATAAACTGCTGATTTTGATGAGACTAATCTAGGTGCATAAAGATACAACATTGTTCAGCTCGCTGCTATAGCAACAAGCTTTGCTACAGTTACAACATTGTTCAATTAACAACTGATAAAGTAAGTTCCCGACTAGATAAATAAAACATTCCGCCTGTAGGTATCTAAACAAGGCCCATACGGGGCCTGTAGCTCATTCAAAGAACAGGAGTACACATACGGACTACCAATCACTCGGCCTCTCGGGCATTCCTCTTCAGCTCTTCATTCTCCTTGTTCAGGAGATCAATTCTAGATTGAAGAATGTTAATCACAGCTTGGGAACTCAGCATTTCAAATTTCAACGTCTCCTTCTCAATCGAAATCTTGTGGATCTCATTTTGCAAACTCTCAATGAACTTCAAGCAGCTGGAAGGCACAGATGAATTATGCAGAGCAGCATTAAACTCAGGTGGAGCTACTGGAGTCTTATCTTTGGGTTCAAGGGACTCTAACAGTTGAAATTCCACCAATGCAGACAGAAAATTTCTTTTCGTCGATGCCGTCACCGATGCCTCTGTTGATGCTGTCGTTGTTGTAGATGAGCAAGGATCATGAGTCATCCCACTTGAAATCTCTGAGGCATTTGAACGATTTGAATTTGATTCATTATGCCTCCTCCTCTTATATTGGCGTAGTATTCCAGGCTGCTGATTAAACAGTGATAGCAGGGGTTGTGGATCATCTGTAAGCGGTGACGGGTAATCATCCAATCTTTCTTCTCGATTAATTACACATGTCACTGGATCGTCATCCAACTTCTCACTCTTGCATGGCACCAAGACAGTTTGATCTTCTTTTGGAAGTTCAGTAGCACTAAGAAGAGCGTTGCTGATTGTCTGAGTATCCTGATATGAGCAACCAATAAGAGAAGTTCTGGATTAGTATAGAGTTGAAAACATAACCATTATAAACTACCAAAGGTAGTGAACAAGAGATTGATCAAAGATTAAGTGTTAAGTTTCAATAGGAAACTTTTTTGAAGTAAAATCTCAAGACGGAGAATAAATTATGAAAAAAATACAACCAAAGTCTTGCTTTATTGTACATTAATGATGTTCATCCATTATTTTCTGAGTTTCTGACAAAAGATTAGACTTCAAACCTAGAACAAGGATACAACCACCAAAACAAGACCAATGCCGCAGCCCTATGATACTAAGAGAATTCTTATTTTTAGCAGAATTGCATAAAATCTTATTAAGATATATGCTCAG
The DNA here is from genome assembly GCA_034370585.1 of Fragaria x ananassa. NCBI lineage: Eukaryota > Viridiplantae > Streptophyta > Magnoliopsida > Rosales > Rosaceae > Fragaria > Fragaria x ananassa. The sequence goes on along the minus strand of CP139750.1, from coordinate 6,574,194 downwards.
CTAGTTTGTCTTTTTTTTTTTTTTTAGTATTTAGTGTTCAGCTATCACAATTCTGCAAACACGATTTTTATCAGGATAACCACCACTCCTATACCTGACAATTTAAATGCAACTCCTGATAAGCTTAAAAAAAAAAGAACCACCAATTATAAAAGGTTCACTCCAAAAAATTAATACAATATACAAGGTTGCATACAATGCCAGTACCATTATGAACAAGCTACAGTAGCTGTTCTAATCATAACAATTGGGTCCAATTTGCTCTAACCGTAGCAAAAACAGAAATTATGATTGTGATTTAAGTTGCTCTAAGGCTCAACTTTTACGGTTTATAGGTGTTTTAGCATGCCAAAATACTCCACTTCCAAATTCCCATGGCTACAGGATCATTAATACGCCACTCAGTAACAGACCCATCCCATTGGCAAAACAGCCTTACCCCGCAAAGTAAAGCACTGCCTATACAATAAGAACATTTACTGTCTAAAATTAATACCCGAGTAAGATTTGCATCTTAATGTCTCCTCCCTATAAGGGTTAATTGAGACCATCAAATTTAGATTTTTGACACCTCACTGAGCTATTGATTCAACTGGAGAAATTACAATAACGAAAGCGAAGGGAAACTACAAGTTACAGAAAAGTGTAACATGTACTATCACTTGGCTCGTTCAGTTTCAAATTGTTCCATAGGACAAAGTATCATCCTGAGTCCAGGTTTCTTTTCAGGAGCTATCACTAATTTATAAACAAAATCTTTTACCCTGCAGCAAATAGATTTGTTTTACCTAATGAAGACCACACACACACACACACACACACACACAGATATATATATATATATATATATATAGCAAGAGAAAGAACGAGAGAGATGAGAGCCGCTTCAGGAGTTCTTCACCACTAACTAGGAAAATTGTTCGAAATTACCGATAAATCCCAAGGACGGCAATACCATTTTGCCTGCTAACAAGATAAGAAGATCTTGTGCAATAGCCACTTCGGCTCTCTCTCTCTCTCTCTCTCTCTCTCTCTAAGTGGATCAATCATCCCTGTTGAACTTCCCAATTCACCCTAACCAGCATCATCATGGAAATAAGGAAATTTCATATTTGAAATAATAACTGATGCGTCATAATTTAGAGGATCTTTTCACAAACCACATATTTTCAACCAAAAAGTCATAAAAGCTACACCATCCTTCCACTCACCATGTCAGTCACAATGATTTCAACAACTATACTGAGCAGAATTTGTTCAACTTAAGGAAGATCTCACTAATATATTTGGCTCTAAAACTCTAATTTCTAAATTCTAGTTTCAAAGTATGTAGTATAAACCAATATAAGAAAAAGTGATAAATAAAAGAAGCAAACTGGAAGACTAAGAAGTTTTGTTTGTGAAATGAGAAATCAGATACCAAAAAAGATAGAAAATTCGTCTATTCTAACCGTATTGCACGCATCCTTGCTTATAATTAATGTTCGATTTCTGGAAGGAATGCTCAAGCGCTATCTTATAGAACTGATCAAGTATGTCTAATCTAGGAAGAACCTTCAATCAAAATCAAGGTCGCATTTCCACTTTTATGCTAATAGAACTTTCATTGCTATCCACTCAGTCTAACCATGTTGTTATATTACAAAAAGAAAAGAAAAAAAATTGAACTAGGGAAAATCATTATCTCCATGGTGGGCACACTTCAGACTCTACAGGAAACACCAGTACTTTACCTGAAGATAAATTGGAAAGACAAAACACTAGAGGGAAAATCACAAACCTGCACAATATAGTTCCCTGCAGTTGCCCCCTTGAGACCATTACCTCTGATGCTTCCATGAACATTTCCTTCCTTGGTAGTTCCATGACCATCTACTTCCATCATATTATTCTGAACATGTCCATCAACAGAAGGGCCATGACCATTTCCTCCAAGACAAACATTATGATCTTTTTGTTCAATACTTGCAAAAGCATTATCTTTCTGTTCAACAACCATAGAAACATGATCTTTTTGATCAATATCTACAGCATCATGAACATCTTGTTCAATAAAGGCAGCAGCATGACCATTTCCTCCAACAGCTGCATCACGAGCATTTCCTGCAACTGTATCACGACTATTTCCTAAAACTAGTGCATGACAACCATTTGCTACAACTGCATCCAGAATAGGACCTCCAACAACTGAATCATGACCATTTCTTATCACAACTACATCACGACAAGTACCTCCAACAACTGAATCATGACCATTTCCTGCCATAACTATATCGCGATGATTTCCTCCAACAGAATGATGACCATTTCCTACCATAATGAAATCACGATGATTTCCTCCAACAGCTGAATCATGACCATTTCCTACCATAACTACATTGTAATCATTTCCTCCAACAGAATCATGACCATTTCCTCCAACGAAATCATGACCATTTCCTAACATAACTACATCCCGATGATTTCCAACAGAATCATGAGCAGCTGATGTTTCGTCCCTAGCCACTTCTCCAGGAACGAAAGTTAACTTCTCATCATCCCACTCCTCCTCGACAAAAGGCGCATACCGATGCCCATTTGGTGGTCCGATATTACTTTTATGAAAGACCCTACACAGCACATACGCATCCTGCAAACCCGAAATAAAAAGTAAATATATCAATAATAGGCCGAACTTCACACAGTAACACAACCTAACCAAATTCACCAGCTTCATACTCAAATGCAAAGACACTGCATGATCAATAAACTAAAGACAGCATGCACACGAGTTCTGAAACAGCATTTCTCTCATTTCCTGAGAAGGAGTTCTGATAAACCAAACAACATAAACGCAATCACCAAAATTAGGCCAATGCCTCACCTGGGGAACACCATTTCCAGGTCTCTCCATTTCCGTATCAACAAGCCTATACTCATGCATGACCCAATTAGTCCTCTTCCCATCTGGGGCTCTGCCGCTATGAAAAACCAAAGTTTTCTTCATCCCAACAGTCTTATTGTTGTGCTTCACCGGCCTGTCGTTTCCGGTGGCCTTCCAGTACCCCATATTCGTCGCCCTATTCATCCTAGCCCCATTTCCATACTTCTTATCCAATGCACTGAAGAAATAGTACTCCTGGTCCCTGCTCTTCAAGCTCGACTTACCTGAAAAACCGATCCCAAAAAAATCAAACTCCAGCCCAGAAACCACAACCCATCACAATCCAACACCAAAAACAAAACAAAAAATCTAAACAAAAAAATGAAAACTTTAAAAAACCCTATAAAAAATAAAGCATTATCTTGGCCGAAAAGGTAACCCAGAAACACAAAAAAATACCACGACCCATCAAAAACCCGACAGAGCCCACAAAAATCACAGACCACCCAACAATCAGAAACCCCCAATTTCACATAAAGCACAGATTTTAAGCGAAAAGCAGAGAAATGAGCAAGTGGGTATCACTCACAAGCGAGGTCCCAAGGCTCGCTCTTGTAGATATCGACATCGGAGATCGCGTTGAATTTGAAGGGTTTGCGGCAGACTTTGCGTTTGAGGTAGTAAATGACGAGCTCTTCGTCGGTGGGGTGGAATCGGAAGCCGGGGGCTAGAGCAGTGGGGGCGGCCGGGGGTTTTGGGAGTGGGGGTGTGGTGGTCGACGGGACTAGCTCGTGACCCATCAGTGAAATTGAAGCGGCGGCGATGGTGGCGGTGGCGGTTCTAGGGGTGGGTGTGGGGGAAGAGGGTAAAGGTGGAGTGAAGGAGAGAGATAGGGGTTTCTTTGATTGGTGTCGAAGAAATGATGGGAATACCTTAGTTTACAAGAAACTGTTTTCGAATTTATTTTTATTCCATTTTTTTTATGTTGGGTTTGGAGTGTGATGAAAGATACTAGTGTCTAGCTACCCTATTTACACTACCAAATTCATGTAGCGAGAGAGAAAAATATCAACTAATGGAAACGATCACAAAGTAATAGTATTAATGGAAAACGTTTCGTTGGACTGATGCTTGGTGCGAAAGTTTGCTCGAAAGTGCTTCGCACTCTCGGAGAATGGATGCCTAAGTTATATCTTGTTGTTTGCGGGCACTACTTCAGAGAAGTCTAAATAATGAATCTTCAAAAGTGGTGTAATGTTAGTATCTTCTTTTGTGCAAACAATTGTTTGTGTCGAAGTGAACCGAGTCTTGAACTCTTGATGAGGTTTGCTAAATAAAAATTGATACCGTGGTTGTTGGATGGCTCCTGGGAATAATCTTTATTCAAACCCTAGGAAGTAGTTGTCAAATTTAGCTTTGCAAATCTCGAATTAACATGATAAGATATGGTTACTAATAATTGACGCGCGCATATCTAGGTTTTGAAAAATAATTTTACTTATCGTGTTTGTACCATTTATCTGAATCTACAATTCTATTTGACATTACTGAGTTTAAACTTTATGTTTTTAAACCGTCATCCACCAACAAAAAAATCCTATTCATTTCATTTTATGTCACCCGTCCCACAGATTTGAAAGAAAAAGGAAGCTGGATCAGGTTGCGAAGAGGGCACTTACAACACAAATTTTGCAATAATTTTTTTTTCTAATTTTGTGTTAATTATACATTGCATTTTGAATTTCTGAAAACTTAATATTACTTGCGTTATAATCTAATCTTTTACCCAATACGGTCATAAAGCTGTGACTCAGTACCTGATTGGTCTAATCAGACCGGTCATTTTGCCAATATCATAGAAACTTGGGTCAGTTACATGAAATCCTGAGCAAAAATCATAGAAACTTGGGTCAGTTACATGAAATCCTGAGCAAAATATTCAAAATTTAAACCTCAAAACCCTAGGGCAATAATCGCAAGTAACAACATAACCCCCCCCCCCCCCCGGGGCCAAAAAAAAGAAAAAAAAAAGGGGAAACTCCTAGGGCAATAATCGGGAGTAATCTCACAAACTGGTCTAACATTTCTTTTTGTTTTTTGATAGAAAGTTGAGAGTATCTTTAGTACACGACGTGTATCTTCACATACATACATGGATGGTCAGGATTAGAAGAAATAATATAGAAACATAGTGGTCAAACATATGAATTGTTATGAACGGTTAAGATTGTGTCGTGTAAATACACGTCGTGCATACAAGAATTTCCATAGAAAGTTGGTCAACATTTTCTGGCTGTGGGATTTGCATGTTTGCCAAGTAATCCATAACGGATTTGGATTCATATGGTAACTAGTAATTAAAGTCTATAATCCACAACTGGGATATTGTCCTTTTTATAAATGAAATTTGATAAAAAGTTATCCAAAAACTTGATGCTTTTGTCCTCTTTGGTGCAAAAAGGTAAAAAAAGGAGAAGACATTTAGAAGCAGAAAATCAGAAAATGGTGGATTTTATAATGATTGAATGTGACAAGTGGAGAAAATCAGGAAGAGTGTGCTATACGTTATCATCCCTAGTCTTCACCTTCAAGGCAAGAAAAGTTTAAGACGCCTAATGGCCATTTTTCTTAATAATTTGGGAGTTGAGAGGTGAGTTTCAAGGAGAATACAGGTTTTTTTTTTTCCTTTTCTTTTTCATCAAGAAAGAAAACAGATGAATCATTCCTTCTTCTTTACTTTTTTGTAAATAAATGAATAATTTATGTCGGTTATTATGAAAGACAAAAAGGAAATTACTAATAAAAGTACCCAAAAATTTTGAGCAGTAGGATATGGATGACAATGGGGCGGGTTGGAAATCCGAGATCAGGATAAACATCCTCATATTCATTCTTCACTCCATTCGCGTACCTTTAATAAAAACCAATGACTTATCTCAATGTGTATTTTTACCAACCTTAAGTTTGGGTTATTAGGTGGTTTAAAGGTGTTATGTGTCTTCTTGAATCAAATCAATCAATGTAGATTGATCATGTGATCATAGCTAGATTTATTAGGTTCTAATTTCATCAAAGCAAACCTCTATAATTTTGGGTTACTTTCTAACACTATGCATCACTATTGTTCTACTTTTGGCCAATTAATTAATTTTTCAGAAATCTTCGCTTTATTTTTGCTCGAACACTAAAGAAGAAATTGTTGATTTGATCAACCTCCTCAGTAGTTCTTCATATGAAGGCGTTAACAAACCCAAATGTTTACTTGGTCCTTCCAATCATATGGATGGAGTTTGCCCTACAAAATATTTTGTATATATTTACTTTCTTTGTATGTGTAGGTTAAATATTATGTATAGGTGTAAAAAATATTTTCCTATTAGCACTACAATTGTATCTCTATATAAACCTCTTATATGGAGAAAAATAATACATTGAAGCATACCAAACCATATCGAATCCTTATTTTCTACTTGGCATCAGAGCCAATCGAACTTGTATCTTCCGAAACCTGAAAACTCGAAACCTGAATTTCATAACACCAAAAACAAAATCCGCTGCATACAAACAAAAGCAAAAGAAAAAGCAAATTTTTCTTTCTCAAACCCATAACCACAAACAAACAAAAGCAAATCTTTTTAGTTTAAATGAGAGATCAAATCAACGGACCTGAAAACCCCTTTGCACTCATGCCTCTAGTCATCAACCATTATCACACCACCACTCAAGACAACTCAGCCTTTTCGACCAGTGTTGCCTTGAATGAAACCAATTATTCAATATGGGCACCTCTTATAAAGATGAGGATTGAAGCACGAGGTAAGGTTGGTTACCTCACTGGAGCCAAAGTCACACCGGATGAGAATTCGCCTGAATTTTAAACTTGGGCCACAGAGAATGAGGGATTAAAGAGTTGGCTCATTGACTCCATGGAGCCATCACTCATCAATCGATATATCCGACTACCAACAGCCAAAGATGTTTGGGAAGCAGTTGAGAAGACCTTTTATGATGATTATGATGAAACCCGAATTTTTGAATTGAATAAGAAGTGCTTTGCAGCGAGACATAATGGCGGCCTCTTCCTACCTATTATAATGAATTGGTGGGAATGTTTCAGGAGATCGATCAACGTATTGCCTCTCAAAACAACACAGTAGCTGGAGTTATTCAAGAAACGACTGCTATGGCGCGTATGCGAGTTCACATGTTTCTTAGTGGACTCGATTTAGAGTATGATCAAGTCAGTGGTGAGATCCTTCGCAAAGACCCAAAATTCACCTTAGAGCAAAGTTATGCCCATGTTCGAAAGGTGCATTTTGATCGATAAGTTATGGGACATACCTCTGAGTCTTTTGTTATGGTTGTCCAACGCAAACAGGGTCTTCCTCCAGGCTTCTCAAATGCTCCACCAAGTAGCTTCCCAGCAAAACCGAATCCTTATGCAAACGTCAAGTGTCCGGTTTGTGGAGACTTGGGTCATAGCAAGCGACGACTCCGGTCAAAATATTCTTTCTACTGCTGATGGTACTCCAACTCCGGTCACCAGAGAAGGCTCTATTGTCCTATCCAACACATTAACCTTTGATTCTGTTTTAGTTGTCCCATCATTAGCATATACTCTCCTCTCAGTTGGCCAAATCATTCAAGCATTATCATGTATTGTGACTTTTTATCCCTCGTTTTGTATTTCAGGACATTCTAACTTGACGGGTTCTAGGTTGTGGAACTAGAAAGGGAAAACTTTACTACTTGGATCTGACAGAGCAAGGAGAGCAACAGTTATTGGGACAAGTGAATGAGGTCAACGGAGTAGACAATGCAAAGGCAGTAGTATGGTTATGGCACAAGCGATTGGGACATCTATCTTTTGGTTATCTTAAGAAACTACAACCCCATTTATTTTCAAATGTTAGTGATTTAGAATTTCGTTGTGATGTATGTGAATTGGCTAAAAGCCACCGGATTTCATATTCACCTTGACAAGACCCGTCCCAAAACACACAGGAAATACAGGCAAGTCTTGCGATGTCCACTTTAAAAGAGATTATACCGAAATTTCAGCATAACCTCCTCTAAAAATGGACAACCCAACCTGAAATAAAACCAAGACACACTTCAACTATAACAATCAATCACAACACCTGGAGCCCTCCGTTCCACACAACACAACCCAAGTCACAACAACATAAAAGCAATCCAAACCAAAATATTCAAATACATTAGATAAACAGAAAAATGAACACCCAGAGTTAAACTCTCTCTACTTGGGTCATAATCCTTAAAAACCACTTCAACTTAATTTACATAATCCCATGGTCCTTAGAGCACTAAAGAAGGAAAATAAAATAACTATACATAGGTTAACAAGTAACCTACGATCAACAAGGTGCAGCGGAAGATACTATGTCTCAACTCCTAGTGAAGCCGAACAGGAACTCTGCAATCTGGGCATTTGAAAACAAAAGGCCCAGAGAAAAGCATTTAAAACGTTAGCGTAAATAGATGAAAAATAAACTAATTAATAAGTATCCAAGAAAAAAATAGTACGAAATCAAATTTTATATGTTTTTCCATTTATAGGAAATTTAAGAATTTCCATGCATGCAAATATTATAAGCTCATCAAAAATTCACACTAACCCCGCTAGTCATAAAACAACAAGAAAAAAATAAATATATCCCTCATATAAGAAACTTCCAAAATAATGGACTAGCCCCGCTAGTCAAATTAACAACTCAAATAAAAGAACCTATATGGCCATATAAGTGAGTCTCCCAGACTCGGTTGCCTCTCAGGCATAGTACTCCTATATTCCCTATACTTTCACGTCGGGTTGATGGAGTGGGTACAAGGCTTGCATGATGCCGCCGGCAACATCACATCACCACTAGGGGAAAAGGCTTGCGTGACCCCATTTGAAACGTGAAAGTCACATCTCCTCGAAAGATGGAACGACATGCTAGCATTGACATCATATAATCCAACTAATAATATGACATAAAAAGAAAGATATAAATTCATGTGAGTTTTCCCGAAACTCATATTAAAAGCGTAAGTACTATTCCCAACCGTACTCGGAAAATCACAATAGAAAAGAAATAAATTAAATTTAATAACGTGTCTCACACGTTATAATGCTTAAGAGAATGAACAACGCTAATAATCAACATATTTCAAAGAAAACTAGAGGAATCTCAAATCCTTGAATCATTGGGATTAATATAACTTAAATATCAAACTTTTACCCAAGCTCAAATCCATAAGTTCATTAATGAAATTATAACCAATATGTCAATCTCAAATAAATTTCATAACCAAATCAAAAGCTGAAAATATAATTTAAGCTTGGAAAAATATAATGAACCACTTATAAAATCATGCATGCATTTTAATAAAAACCAAAATGTCCACTCACTATATAGATGGCTAAGCCCGACATCGGTCAGAGCCCTCCTCACGTGGTGTCTCCTCTTGTCCTGTACAAAACGAGATTTAAGGCCCAACACAAAAATCACAAATTAATCGATTATAAAAAACAACTATCTTAGTATTATTCTCACTCGTCCAAACTTTCCAAAATCTACTTATAGCTCTACTTTACCACCAGCTTCCTACAATCCGACGAGGAGTTCTAGTGCAGAATATAATGAACCAAACGACTGAGCCTCCTCAATTCCTCCCCTACCAAAACTAATTCCAACACCATATCCCAAAATCCAAGCAACCATCACCAAAAATCACATACACTAAATCAACATTAATCCCTTCTAGAAATCATCCAAAATTCCTCAAAACCACCACCAAGACCGGCAGTGGCGGTCCACCGCCGACAATGGCAGTCAACCACCACCACCATATCAACTTCAACCAAAATTAACAAGGTATATGTCAATATCTTTCTCTCAACAAGCACAACAACAATCATAACTAGTAATAAACCTAGAAACCAAGGAGTTGGCCGGAAAATACCTCCAAAGCTCAAGAACACACTAATCCCGATTTGCTCTATACTCCGAATCGTTCTATCACTTTTGGATGGTTGAATGACCAATCAAAGAGCTACAAAACCCCTCAAGAATCACTGGAATCGGTGGCCAGAAAAGGGAGTTCCGGCTAGGGCAAGACGCATGACGGCAGCGACGTCACCGCGCCTCAACGCTGGCGATTTTGAGCCGATCACCACCCTAGGCTGGATGAGCGGCGTCCCAGCTGTCGAACAAGACAGGTGCGGCGGCCAAGCGTGGTTGGACGGCGGCGATCCGTCGGAGAGAAGTTGGATGGGTCGGGCTCGGGGAGAGAGAAAGTGAGGGGTGTGTGTTTTTCTGTTTTTTACCTTAACCAAAAATAGAAAGTTTCCTACTTATACCTCAACCCACAAATGTAAATTGTTATTATTTTAGCTACCCTTAATTTACAAACTCCTATTCGGGTAACTAAAAATCTATGAATTCGTCTAAACTACCTCTATCAAAATCAAAATAAAAGAACAAATTTCTAAATTGTTTAGCTACCATTAAATCGGAAACCACAGTATAAAATAATTATTAGATTCGGGGTGTATCACACCTAGTCTTAATAAAAGTCATATTCCATTCATGAAAATTCATTCTGATGTTTGGGGACCTGCCAAGATCCCTACTCATTCTGGAGCTCGATATTATATATGTGACTTTTATTGATGACTGTACTCGAATGACTTGGGTGTCTCTCTTGAATAATAAGAGTGAGGTTTGTTCATTGTTCAAAGAATTTCACAAGATGGTGTCTACATAGTATCAACAAGCTATTCAAGTTTTTCAATCTGACAATGGCGGAGAGTATGTCAATGTCCTATGCAAGCTCATGGAATTCGACATCAGACTTCAAATTCCTATACTTCTCAACATAATGGATTGACAGAGCGGAAGAATCGTCAGTTGCTTGAAGTTGTCCGCGCATCCTTATTTGGCATGAATGTACCTCTTGAATATTGGGGAGAAGCTTTGAAGTGTATTGCCTATCTCATTAATCGTACTCCCTCTCAGGTGATTGAATTTCAAAGTCCTCTACAGCAGCTTCAACATCTTCTTTCCGTACCATCCTTGCCAAACTTGGAGCCCCGTGTTTTCGGATGTGTAGTATATGTTCATATTCCCAAGCAACAACGAAGCAAACTTGATCCCCGTGCGAAACGGTGTATATTTCTCGGGTATGCTGAGTTTCAGAAAGGCTATCAGTGTTATGATTCTTTCCCCGACACCATTTCCGTGTCTCTTGATGTTTCTTTTTAAGAATCTAAACCTTATTACTCAAGGGGAGCTTCGACGTCTTCCCTTCAGGGGGAGAGAGGTTGTGAAAGGAATTCTACACATTTATTTGAGTATTTGAAGAGTTGGAAGCTTTAGAGTCCAGATTCGGAATTGACAAAGCTACAAAAAATAATGAAATTGATGCACATGACGGAGATGTCACATGGGAGGGAGACATGAGGACCCCACCGGCTGGGCCAAGAATGGACGTCTCAGGCGAGCCGCGCCCTTAACTGAAGAAAGCACGCCAGGTCGCATCTGTACTGAGCTGAGCAGACCAAGCCGAGCTGGGCCTTCAACTGAAGAAAGCACGCCTGGCCCCGCTCCTTTTCAGCTGGCCTCTGATCCACCTTCGACGCGTGTCAACAACGACACTGGTTATGCAAATGAAAAGGCCGCAGTCCCGAGCCCCACAGATTTGACAGAAAATTGTCCCGAAAATGCTTAGTCACATGTTTTCCCTTTCTCAACACCATAAAGAATCCACAGCGAATGTAATTCAAATCAATTATACGATGTAGATGATATTATATCTAGAAAGTCATAAAGGGTTACCAAAAGTGTTTCAAAGAAAGAATATGAACCTGACATTAAAGCTAAAGTTAAGTATCATGTAGCCAATTACATGTCTAACCATAGATTGACCGAGTCACACACCTTTGTCATTAATCAATTATCTAGCGTTTCTATTCCTAGTAATGTATAGGATGCAATAGAAGATCCCAAGTGGACTCAAGCGATGAACGAAGAACTAGAGGCATTACAAAAAAACTCGACTTGGGATATTGTGTCTAAACCAGCTGGAAAGAAGACTGTTGGATGTCGTTAGGTATTCACCGTAAAGTTAAAAGCAGATGAGACCATTGACAGGTATAAAGAACGGTTGGTTGCCAAGGGATACTCCTAGTGGTATGACATTGATTATGAAGAAACGTTTGCGCCTGTAGCAAATATCAACACTGTACAAATCTTGATTTCACTTGCAGCAACTAAAGATTGGCCTCTGCGACAATTTGATGTGAAGAATGCTTTCCTCAATGGAAACTTGGAGGAAGAGGTGTATATGGACATGCCACCAGGAGTCAAAAGTAGACCGTGCGATGCCGGCAAGGTTTGTAAGTTGAAGAAGTCCTTGTATGGTTTGAAGCAATCTCCTAGAGCTTGGTGTGGAAGATTCTCCAAATCAATGAAGATGTTTGGTTATAGACAAAGCAACTCGGATCACACTTTGTTTGTCAAACGTAGTTAGGGTAAGATCACTGCTCTGATTGTGTACGTTGATGATATGATTGTCACAGGGGATGACCCAAAGTTTCAAGACCCACCCCGAATTTCACCCTGAAATCCGAGGTAAGTCCTGTGGGGACCACCTCCAAAGAAAATTTACCGAATAACTCGGCAAACCTCCCTTGAAAATGGACAACCCTAACCCGGAAATATTATAGAACCACCCTCTTAACCAAAATATCAGTCTTCAACTCAATCCAAATAACCAAATAAAATAATACACAATTATTTTTTCGAAAGTATTCAGAGCTACTACAACAAAAACAACGGAAGCTGATAAACTACTAGTAGATTAAACAGATAACCTACTGGAGAAAAGTGACGGAAAGATAGGTGACTATGCCTCGACGTCTCCTTCTAGACCCCACCCGAACGCTGCAGACTGGGCAATTAAAAACGAAAGCCCAGGGGAAAATATTCAATTACGTCAGAGTGAGTGGACAAAAGTAATTTCGACAGAACAATAATATTTCCCCAAGAAAACTTAATAAAATGGTCTGTCAGGCTAGAAATTTATATATATCAGTATGTATATACACTCGTCATACTCCTTATATGATTTCTTTGAAGAAATAAGAAAAACATAAATTTATACAAGGCTACTGCGCTAGCGTCTAACGCTCACGTCACCCCATAATGACATTTTCCCTCATTATGGGGGAAACGCATGAGTGGATATATATACGTGCTGACTCCTTGTACGAATTCTATGAATGAATACGAAGAATAGAAAGTTGTACAAGGCTACGACGCTCACGTCTAACGCTCACGTCACCCATAATGGAATTGTCCCTCATTATGGGGGAAAATCACGTATAGCTAGCTAGCGTTTATTTATATACATACTATTCTCATAAATCTTTATATATGAGTATAATCACCGAAATTCTCAACTTCGGTTAATTTCCAACAAAAGAAATTATTCAACAATAAAACATTTCAAGCACATTAATTAAAATAAAAGTCCACTCACAATTTAGGCCTAAGACTGATGTTGGTCGGAGGTCTCCTCTGCTCGAGCCTCCTCGCGTCCTGTTCCAAAACATAAATAAATCTTTAAAATAAAACACCGACGCTTAAAGAAAATAGACATAATTAAATATGAGCTTCTCGCGCTCAACCATGCATGTCGCCCTAAATCTTATCTTCACTGCCAAGCATAACTCTCCACAAATACTGACATCTTGAGAAATCACATTCCACCGTCCTAATCATAAAATAATCAAATGGTCGGATTTTAACTTATTAATCCGCCAAAAATACCAAACTTAAACAATTTCCAAACCTATCTAAAACTCCTCCAAAAATTATAAAACTCATTCCATTAAACTCCTCGTAAAATTCTCCACTAAAAACAATTTTTCAGCGGCGGCCAGCTCTGGCGACCTCCAATGCTCACCAAAATTTGGCAGCATCTTCCTCTCAACCTCCTCTACAACATTCCTAACTATCACAAACTCCAATTCTAAGCCTAACCATGTCAATCGAACGAAAACAACAATAAAAGCCCTAGAATTTCCATTACCAATTTCTCCTTACCTAGCTCGAGATGGACCGAATCCTTTAGAGGGATTGGAGCACGGGAGGAGGGCTTCCTTTTGAGCCAAGGGAGCGACTATGGCGGCCGGAGGAGAGAGTTGCGGCGAAAAGACACTTCCGGCAGTCGGGGCTTTCGGGAGGCTTCTCTCCCTTACGGCGGTGCTAGGGAGGCTGCCACCGGTCTAGAATAGAAGATAGGTCGGAGACCGATCGATTGGGACCGGCGCGGCGGTCTGGGGCGGCCAGACGACGGCGGTCGGGCTCGGGAAAGATTTCCTGTCGGGAGGGGCTCGGGGAGAGAGAATCGGGAGGAAGAGAGAGAAAGAAAAGAGAAAGAAAAGGGTTAGGCTCGGCCCAGCCGGTCCAACACCACTTTTAACCCATTCCAAAATTCAACACCCCAAAATAATACCCCAATAAAAATTACCTTTTACTAGCCAAAATTTACCATTTTTACCGTCGTCCAACACCACTTTTAACCCATTCCAAAATTCAATACCCCAAAATAATTCTTTCGAAATATTTGTCCCTCAACACACCTTAGAGACCTTAGAACTAAAACTCAATGACGAAGACAGTAAAATTCTTATTAACACCATGCTAGTAAATAAGGTAAAATTTAAGGGTCGGGGCGTGACACAAAGGAGATGAAGGCTCTACAAAAGTATCTTTCAAAGGAGTTTGAGATGCAGGACCTTGGACAGTTGAAGTATTTTCTCGGAATTGAAGTTGCAAGGTCAAAGACGGGGATTTTTTTATCCTAGCGAAAGTATGTACTTGACTTGTTAGCTGAGACCGGAATGCTTGACTGCAAGCCTGTTGAGACCCCAATCAAGATGAATCACAACCTTGTCATCTATCCGCATCAAGTTTCAACTGATAAAGGAAGGTATCAACGTTTAGTAGGGAGACTTATTTATTTTTCTCATACTAAACCTGATATTGGTTATGTTGTGAGTGTGGTTAGTCAATTTATGCATTGTCTCAGCGAAGAGCATATGGATGCAGTGTATCGTATTCTGAAGGATCTTAAGATGACACCTAGAAAAGACTTGTTGTTTGAAAAGAAAGGTGAATTGGAAGTTGTAGGGTACACAGATGCTGATTGGGCTGGTGATAAGACTGACAGACAGTCTACATCTAGATATTTTACATTTGTTGGAGAAAACCTTGTGACTTGGCGTAGTAAAAAATAAAAAGTCGTTGCAAGATTAAGTGCTGAAGTAGAGTTTCGAGGTATGACACATGAAGTTTGTGAGATGCTATGGATTCGTAATGTATTAAGAGAATTGGGTTTCAAACTCAAGAAACCCATGGACTTGCATTGTGATAGCACGTCTGCTATTGAAATTGCTCATAATCCTATGAGAAAATTAGATAAAAACCTAAAATATTAAGCCTATTTTAAGATAAACCCATACATATTTTTATTTTATTTTACACTCATTCTACATAAGCAAACTTACCATATAGAACAAATATCTACAATTAATAGTTTTCTTCATTTTTCGGTTTTTCTGATTTGCCCTTCAGACAGTAGAAAACTAAATTTGGTATCTTTCTCAATTTTAGCATCAATTTGAAACTCAAATACTGAGCTAAAATTTAGTTGGATTTAACTTTATCATAATCAATTACATTCTTTAATTTCTTCCCTTGTTATTTCTAACTTGAGTGTGTATATATATATGCTATATACATAAGTATATTATTTGTAATAGAATGATTCTTTTCATTCTTGAGCTCACATTTGGTGTTTCTCTACGTAGTCGAAAAATGTCTAATTGTAAGGTACACATTCTTGTTTTTTAATTAATTTTTTTTTTAAGTATATTAATATATCATTTCTCATCCTGATCGAGAGAGCATTTTAATTTCAACTACTTACATTTCTAATGTACCTATTAGGTAGGGCATGATATGATAATATACCTAAAAAGAAGAAACTCAAAATTGGGTTTAGGGTATAGGGTATAGGGTATAGGGTACAGGGTATAGGGTTAGGGTATAGGTTCAGGGTGGAGGTTCAAGGTCTAGGGTTTAGGGTTTAGGGCTAATGTACATATTAAGTAGGGCATGATATGATAATATATCTAAAAAGAAGAAACTCAAAATTGGGTTTAGGGTATAGGTATATGGTATAGGGTATAGGGTTAGGGTATAGGTTCAGGGTGGAGGTTCAAGGTCTAGGGTTTAGGGTACATGGTATAAGGTTTAGGGTTTAGGGTTTGAGGTTTGGGGTTTAGGAATGGAGGACCATGTCATAAGTCATGTGATCCTACGGTAACACTGTAAAATTTCTTCATTTTACTCTAATAATCAGATATTTTATTTATATTATATTCTACCTTATATATATAGATCAGAGAATGAATTCCTTTCATCTAAATTTTTTTATAAAAATAAAGAAAACTGCATGATTCTTGGAAATTGATTGAAAAATGTTAGTGTTAATTAGGAGAAAAACTCATAATCAAGATATTTAAGACAACATCAATTAAGCTTATTTATTATATTTATATGTTATAGTTGAATGGTGACAATTGTGTAAAATTTAGAAAAAATAGGATATAATATGTATCATAATTGTTATATTTTAAATGTCTATCAGATAAGAATATTATGTGGGTTTTATTTAAAACCACTCTTTAAATTTGGGTGTATATGAAAATCCTCCTAATCTTATTTAGCATGACCGGACAAAGCATGTGAAAGTAGATCAACATTTCATTAAGGAAAACTTGGACAATAAAATCATTCGTTTCCTTTTCGTGTATACGGAATATCAATTAGCAGATGTTCTCATAAAAGGAGTGTCAAGGAAAGTGTTGGACAACTCAGTTAACAAGTTGGGCATGAACGATATCTATGCACCAACTTGAGGGGTAGTGTAGAATTTTTTGTATATATTTATTTTCTTTGTATGTGTATGTTAAATATTATGTATATGTGTATGAAATATTTTCCTATTAACATTATAATTGTATCTCTATATAAACCTTCTATATGAAGAAAAATAATACATTGAAGCATATCAAACCATATCGAATCCTTATTTTCTACTTGCCCGAATGATTGGTTCTCAAACCCTCCAACATTCTCAATGCGCATCCTCTTGTTGATGTTGCCGCACCTCATGCTTGAAGGATTGCCAATGTTCCTTGTGCATGGAGTCGGGCCCTGTACTTGTCTTTGTTTTCAGGTTTCTGCTCGTTTTGCTTTTTATTTCGGAATTATTTTAACTTTCTTTGTATCTTATGAGCATGAAGTCGTGAACTAGATGAATACTTGTTTAAGTTATTAATTTGTGATCTATGTTGTCTTGCATTGGATTGAGAATTTAGTTCTTTTGCTTCAAAAAAGGTACACAATTACTTTTCTAAACAAAAATACTTGGAAAGAAAAAATCAGAAGCAAATACTATGTTGTTATGGTAAAAATAAATAAAAGGATTATATTACAAAATATCATGTCTGGACCCAGAGTGTTAATCTAATGTAGAGGGTGGATATTTGGAGTCAGGTGGTCAAAACTGGAGTTGTGTCATGTTGTCTTGTCTTGCACTCTTTTTTTTTTTTTGGAATTGTCTTGCGCTCTTTAGCTAAAGATAAACTTCGCGCCACTGCCAACATCAAACCGCACCCGTCTCTACTCTCCTACAAGTTTTACAACCTTTTCAAAAAAATCCCTACTTCATGCTAGTAATAATCTTCATTCTTCAAAATACATCATGTTACTTCTTTTGTCTTCTTAAGCCTAAAAATTTAATTAGAACAAAAAAATCACAAGAAAAAAAGTCTTCTTTTCTCATACCAAGCGACTAACAAGGCAACCAGCCGACCACAGTCTATTGCAAAACCAACATTGAGCTACAACGCCTTCGAGCAGTAGTATCATGAGAGGATGAAATCTGGTTTCGAAAGAAACTTGATTTGAGATAACATTTTAACTGCATAAGACTATCACCATGCATTTTGCTTCTCAAACTTGTTTTAATTGTCTTTTATTTTAGAGGATGAGGAGGAAACACCTTAGTATTGTACACAAAATACAAAATGCGTACAAAATAGGCCACCACAAACTCAAACAAAGCAAAGCAGAGTAAAATTCCAGAGTACAGGACAGTCAAAAATCCAGCAGGCGTACAGTTTCTTATACATACAAAAACTGTTCAGGTAAAGCAAGGTGGTACAAACGAGAGAAACTTGAACAACTTTTAGACACATACTGATAGGTTCATTGATTAATATTAGTCTTCCAGCTCAATTATCTTCACCACAGATGCATCACCAACTTTCTGGCAAACTACAACACGATCATGAGGCTTTATGACACCAGAGACTCTGCCATAATCCAAAGCGACCTTTAGAATTGACTCATTTGCTATACCTGTTTTCTCGGCCTGCACAGGGAGAAAACTGTCCTCATCAATTTCTAAGGAGGGAGAATGTAGCGAAGTATGCATGCGCATTACTAAGCTTAAGGCAAATAGTCTCCGGATGATAGCTACCTACTGGTGCCACTAAAAGTAACCTCCCTCGATTTTCTCTCATTTCAAAGACAAACGTTTGTTACATTATCATCTTTACACATGGTTATCGATACGTCTAAAGCTGGATAGATCTCCCACTTTCTACTACTCAAGACGGAAATTAACTTTCTTAGAATTCTGGAAATGCAGAAGAAAAAAATGCAACTCCAGCAAGTCCAGAAAGCGGTTCTTTCAACTATAATTCAGATGACTTTTATAAAAGGTAGTTCTATGCCATAAAGGTAAAGGAACCTAAGTTTCTATCAATTTTAAGAAATATAAGATCACAAGGACCACCGGGTAGGCAGTCAGTATGTTCACATATTAACCTGTCATCCTATTTTTAAGACTGCAATTATTATTATTTTAGATTGCAATTAAAATTTGTTAAGATACAGAAGGAAAATACAGGATTTGATTTTCACTAATTAAATGCGGAGAGAGAGACCTCAGATGGGATACGATAATATAGGGACATCAAATCTGAAACATCTATGATTTACCAACAGACACATTGATTTTGTTTACCAACATCGCAAAATCAAATTTCTCAGAAACAGAAACATTCTTACAGGATGCCGAGGATCTGCAAGCATTGGGAAAAGACCTCTGACAATAAGTGATTGCCTTGCCTGAAAAATTCACCAGAAACAATGTGGAGTCTAGTTCAAGAATATTTCCATAGAGATATAAGGCTTAATCAAATACAAAAATTTCTGCAAATCAGTATTTTCTGTCCTTAAATACGAGTCCTTAAGACATCACACGCTATTCCAAATTTCCACTACAGCGCTCCACCCAATTATCCCATAATGTAAAGAATAGAGAGCTAACATTGTTGAATATGATTTAGATTTATAGACTCCATTTAATCAAAGAGAACTATTTAAAATGATTAGGCCAATGGCAGGAACAAAACATCCGGAATAGAAAATGAGATTACAGAAAGGACTACAAGACAGAAACTAGACCTCTTCTTATTTCCATATGCACAAAGGCTTCTATTTTTAAATACTGAAATGTCTGCTTCGATAGCCCTGAATTAAGGCAACGAGCTGCAGATTTATTCTAGGATTATGTCCCAACAGGATATAACTATTAGTGACACATTCTTGTCCCAAGCAAAATAAATTTTCTGGCACATAAGTCAGCAACAAACCTCATAAGCACCAGAAAATGTCCATCGGAGTTGATTTGTCTTAACCCGAGGGATGACAACAGAAAGCACAGGCATTGTTGGTCTGTACTTTGAGATCAACCTACATAAAAAATATTAAGCATAAGAAATTGCAACTGATTTGCATTTACATTATAAATAACTAAGACCTTTGTCATTGAACTATGGATAAAACATCCTCATAAATCATAAATCACCACCTACTAGGCATTGCATCTTAATATACAAATAAATATAGAAAAAGAAAAGACAAACCTTGCAGCTCTTCCAGATGAAGTGAAGCATATAATCACTGAGGCCTTCACCTTAATGGCTGCACGTACCTACAAGATGAGAACTGGGTTTCATTACTGCAGTGCAATAGAACTTCTCCTTCATAACATGCTTCAATTAGCAACCTCCTTATCATTCTGGTAAATATTAAAATGAAAACAGAAAAAGAATTGGAAATCGTTGAAAGAACAAATTTACCGCAGAGGAAGTAATAGATTCCAAGTGGGTCATTGGCTCTCCAATATATTTGACAGCCCTCTTAAAATACAGATCTTGGTTGAAAACTTTCTCAGCCTGCAGAAAGCAGTTCAATGAAAATAATTCTCTATAACTGACTAATGTAATACATGTGCAGATGAATCAAATAATTTCCTCAGTCATTGTTGATTTGTCTTACCATCTTATTTATTTATTTTTTTTAAATTTTCTTAATAAACCATCGCTATGCAAAGCTAATAGTAAGAACAAACAAAGCTAGGACCCTCTAAACAGTTAACATATTGACCAAGAGCACATGAATTGTTACCATCAGCCAAAACCAACACATGAAAGGCACAGAATATAACTACCAACTGTAAGATGGGACCATCTATACTAGAATTCATTTCTAAAGTAATACAGCACATTGTTGTAAGTTTGTAACATCAGTTGTTACGCCAAGTGAGGGAGTTTTGAATCACATCTAGGAAAACCAAGAAAACAAACAAATTAAAAAAGAACATTGATGACATTGTAAAGCAATGCCCTGAAAGTAATGGAGGTTATTAAGAAAAAGCATCATTTTATTACAAACTTAAACCACAGAAAGCGGCATTGGTATGCTTTAGAACCAGACATAAATTCAGTTACCTCAGCACAGATCTTTCCAACAATGGAGATGGTTTCAACAGGGTACAAACCCCGGAGGGTCTCTGCACCTAGAAGAATTGCATCACTTCCTGCATAAGTAGTATCAGGTATAAATATAGAAGTTCACAACTGCCACATGGGTGACTGGCATATTTATATCAATGCTAAAATTTATTTATTTTTTTATTGAAAGCTCAAGCAGCGATAACAGTACAACCCATTATATTTCATATGGTTACTAACACCAGAGGGTTACCATCCCTTTTATGGCATATAAGAGTACTTATGCCATCGAGATCAGCAACAAGACACTGATATCCCCACAAAGTAACGAAAACCAACATAAGCCAGAAGAGATACCATCTAGTACTGCATTGGCAACATCAGTTGCTTCAGCACGAGTAGGTCTTAGGTTGTCAGTCATACTGTCAACAACTCGAGTCACCACTACTGGCTTTCCAGCCATGTTGCACTTGTACACAGCAGCCTTTTGAAACAAGAACACCTGGAAGATCCAAGAAGAGTGTTACCAGGATATTCACACGACTTTGCAAAAAGTCATCTCCAAATAAAAATTATATGCAGAGTTGCAGACAAACAACCATGATCCAACTAAGCATGCAATAATACGCAGTTGGAACATGTGATTTCCATCTTCGTTTTTGTAAGAACTTACCCTCATCCCTCTGCAATTTCATCTTGCCACTACCGGGAATCTACATTTTGAAAAGAACGGTTTTTCTTCCTTGATAATACATCAAAATGGAATATAACTTGTGCAACTCTACCATAATCAATTCACACAGTAGCAGATCACAGATGTGCTACCTACAGTTTGTTGTAGGTCCACATCTGAAATTGTTTCTAATTTACATGGATATTTCATATACTTGCTTAACTCTGAGCATTTTTGCTGAAGATATGGAACAATATGACCACTAAAGTCTTCATCCACAACCGCCAGTAATAATTACCAAAAAATTCCTTAATTTGGGCATTTGAAAGCTTACCTTCTCAGGTGGAAGATCTATCCCCAAATTTCCACGAGCGAGGATAACTCCATCAGCTTCTTGTAAGATTTCATCAAAATGATTTAAACCCTACAAGTGAAAATAAGAAGAAACCATAAACTCATTCAGATCTGACCATAAGTATGAAATTTGGAAACCTGGTCACTACATAATATCCTTCTCTTAAAGCCACCCTAAGTTCCCAACCACTACTTCCTAGATAGTACATACTAAGAAGTAAGAACTCTCCATAAATGTCGGAACCATATGTCTAGGGTGTAACAATGATATATAACAAATGGGTACTGCTAGTTTCTGTTTTCAATCACTGACCTCAACATTTTCAATTTTAGCAAAAATCTGAGTTTGGTTCATGTCCCCTAACTTCGAAAGAAATGCGCGAGCCTGCATAACAACAAGAAAATTTCAGTGTTAAATGATACAAAAGTACTTTTTTCATAAGGAAACAGAATATTATTAACCACTTCATTAGCCCCTAACACAATTAAAAAACAAAACTTAATACCGCATGAACATCATACCAAACACAAAACCTTATTAGGATGTCCTTACATGGCGAATATCTTCAGCATGACGGGTATATGACAATGAGAGGAAGTCAATATTGTTACGAACACCCCACGTTCTTATGACCTGATATTTATCAAAAACGTTAATACAAAAAGCTGTGTAAAGCAAGCCATGGAAGAATAAGATTTACTTTTAAGGAAACTAGATCAGTTCTGGTCATAGAGTTTGCTCCAATTAGATTCCAAGGAGTTACAAACAATATAGAGAAAAAATTTCAATAATCTTCAAGTACCAGATCACTTTTTGCTTTAAGGCCGCCGCACGGCCCTTATTTCAGAATAAGAAAAAGAAAACACTTTCATTACAAGCATGTAAACTAGCATCCAGTGACAATCAAATACAAGGAAGAGGTACACAAGCAATCTTTGATAAGTGACGAGTGATGACATAGAGGGACCGGAATCCTTGAACAAGTATTTTATAAAATTTAAGACGTGTGAAAAATAATTGACCAGAAGTCATCAAACCTGAGGTACACCCACACAGAGAGCATGAACCGTCTAGTACAAAATGTTTTGATAAATAGCTCAAATAAACAATCATCAATCGTTCCCAAAGAAAATGAAATGCTTTAGGAGGGAAGAAAAATCTGATTGTTTTTTCAGCTTAAGACTCCAACGGTAGTGATCATTTCAAGAATCTGCCTACCAACCAGGATGAAAAGCTCTAAACATAATTCAAACACATCTAACTACCAAATCTAAATAAGCCTTGTGAAAATGCAATGCAAATGATAAAATTGAATAATTTCGGAAAACTATGATAGTATATTAACCGACATCAACAATTCAATAAATCCAGTATATCATTAAAAAGTGTAAGATCTCCATGAGATACACTTCAAACATAACTAAAAAATTCGTTCATCATTGGTAAGCATGATATTTTACAACTTAACATCAAATGCTGTGCAAAGTACATGATACCCAAAGGTAATCTGACCTCCTTATCTATATCGGTAAGTGTAGGCAGATCAATACGAATTTGGGAGACATGCAAAGTATACAGAGACCCTGCCAAGGTAGCAGAATTCTTTATGAGACAAACCACATCTTCACCACTAACCTCCGTGACCTGCATTTTCACGCAAGACCTTATCGATTATATTTCAATTAAATTTTCTTCGAAATGTTCCATCACTAATTCCAAAACACCATAAGAGGTTGTCCATCAAGAGAGATATGACAGCAGCACAGATAGCAACAAAGGACAGTCAAAATAAACATATGGCCCACAGGTTAGTAGTCTGGCTTGACTACTTGAGAACATAAATAAGGAGTCCTTAGGCAGTTATTAGCTACAACACAATTTTCCACCAGACCTGTCTAGAATAGAAAAGTTATCAAATAAATACCTTTTCATAGTTTCTTGTAGGCAATAATGTGGCTTGTGAAAAAACAGAATATGCTGCCAAATATTCAACCAAGTTTATAATTGTTCATTTAAAGTTATATTCTACTATCAAAGCTTTTAGTCCTTTTACTATCGAACTAGATGTCAAATTTCAATATTAATGACTTAATGTAATATTGATAATATTTGTCAAAAATCTGGTCCAGCATTGCTTCCGTGAATAAGTTTTCTTTGAAACAAAGCATACATACTAGAATGAGTTACCGGCCTGGTAGTGACGAGGAAACCTATATCTGACTAAGCATCAAATTGGATAGCCAAACTTGGAGTACTGAAGACAGATCTTCTTATCAAACAAACAACTTCAAAGTGGAATTCTTATCTTTTAACATGCATTACCTCCAGCCATACAGAAGTATTTTCACTTCCTGTAAAGAGGTATTGACCAATAAAAATGGTGTCACCTTTATGCACTGCCTGCAAAGACCAATAAAAACGGTATCACCATTGTTGGGAAGCCAAGTACTATCCATAATCTGAGACATGCTGTAACATAGTTTTGAACTAAAAACAGGTCTACATGCTTCCACCAAAGAAAAAAAAAGGAGCAAGAACAGGAAGATAACGAGATAATTGAAATGACAGCATTCCTGACCCCACAGTAAATATTACATGGGAGAATGTGGGCCTATGATTGGAAACCACAGTATTTCTCTAAAGCAAATAACAACGATATACAAAGTTGTCAAATGATTCTAATTTGGCTATTCTTTGCAGGGACGATCCTCTAATTGAGAACCTAATTTGGAAACCTGATCTACCGTCTACACTTCCTACATACCATATGACCAGAAATTTGGGTGCACGCTAACGATGTCCTTTTCTAGAAACGGAGATATCTCCAAAGAGGTTTGTTGCTTGAAACATAAATATATTATATAGTAACTCTGATACATTGGATGCACAAGGAGGAACAGGGTTTGGGTAACTCTGATACATTGGATGCACGAGGAACAGGGTTTGGGTTGCATTAGTGACTGCAGCACAGTTAACAAGAAATTCAATGCTGATTGATGCTGAGTTTGATATGTGGTTACTCAGAAGATCAACAAAACACAGCCCCTGTAGCAATAGAGAAACAGAATATAGAAGATAACAATAATAACATAAAGCAGACCAGCAGAGCTAGCAAAAGCCAATGACAATTTCAAATACGTACCTTTGCCAGTCCACTAAAGTTTATGGGTAAGAGATTTGAAGTGGCATCTTTGTCTTGATCAGGTGTTAGGACAACTAGGGTCTCTGCCTGAAGAGGAATGGGGCACCGAGTTTTATTCACTACCAGCAACTCTGGACCCACTGTGTCCAGCATAACCTGAAAAAGTAGGTTACAAAAAAAAATTGTAGTAAGCTTACGACTCAGAAGCTTCACAAGAAATGAACCATAGAATTTATGCAAAGCCGAAGTCAGAAAAAGTTTGGCTATGACTATAAATCTACACAAAGTTACAGTGCTTACCAGAAGGAACGTTAAGATGGACTCTAGAGCAGTAAATACAGTTAAGCACATGAACAGTCATTTCAAAGCTAAATAATGTAGAGACAAAATGCATAGAACATAAGAACAAGGCTTACTGCACACAGCTTCTTGGTACGCTTAATTGCAACTTTCAGATTTTCCAATGTCTCTTGGTGAAATGCAGCATCTCCCCATGAGAAGTCAAACCGTGCCACTAAGTTGTTTGGTGGGGGAGTGGAAGAAATTACGTGCTTAAATTAGTATCTCAGTAGGATTGCATTTAAAAATGAAGGGAAAAAAAATAAATATTTGAACAACTTGCTGAAGAAAATAAGGCTTCACCAAAAGTAAGGCACACTATAATGACTATAATCTTCACAATTCGTATGGATATAAGTAAATGTATGGGTGCTAAAGCAGAACCAATGTTGATTTTATATAGTTATATCAGAACCAAAAGCAGAAGAAGAGGTATATGCGCTTCAAACAATGGTTTTCTGTGCCTAGAACAAATAAAGGAGATAACGGTAGTAATAACTATAACCCCTGGATAGTGGATGGTGCTTAGAAGCAACATCAACTGGCACCTGGGTTAGACTGGCATCAAAAGTTGCATGACGAAACGGTAGTAATAACTATAACCCCTGACATTTACGAAACCCAAAAATAGAAAGCAGGTGAGAAATACCAGACATTCCTGCCTCCAGGCAAGCGGAGATTATCTCAACGGATCGCGAATTTGGACCGAGTGTTCCAACTATCTTTGTCAGTGCAGGAAAGAATGTCTGCAAAGTGTATCCATTCATCAATAAGAGTAATTAGAGATTATGCATATTCTACTCTTAACACATTGATATGACCACAATTCACCATGAAATTCATAGAAAATAGCCTCCAAAATATACATAAAGTTTAGCAAATGGTGTGTTCATATCGGAGAGCAACAAATGAGTTGTACAACAGTAAACCCACTAGCCTATTCTCACTTGTCTCAGCAACCAAACACCAAGAAAGCAGAAAAGAAGCCAAATAGAGGGTATAAGATCTTGGTTGTTGACGAAACAGAGACTTACAGGCTTAGAGGGCTCGAGAATAGAGGCCATTCTGATCGGCTCTTCGAGAAGCAAGTGATTCGAATGCATTTTGGGTCTGCAACTCAACTCAACTCAACTCAACTACTGTAACTCTGTGTGAGTGCGAGTGATCAAAGCAGCCAGCGAGTCGGATTGGTTTGGTAACCACCTATTAATAACTATATAAACCTGCGAGTAAAGTCCACGCGGCGGCTGTGGGAGAAGTTTGGGATAAAATGAAAACGGTGCGGTTTCCAAGTGTGATAAATATCTTCCAAGACTGATTGACTGGTGAATGGCTGTTCTCTTCCGCCACGTTTTCCAGTCCCCACCGTCAGCTCTGCCTTCTTCAAGGCCACTCTTCCTCTGCTCCTCCTCATCAGCATCAAAGTTCATGGAGTTTCCCTACTTCTCAACCCCCCACAAGAGCCTCATGGTCCGTCTCGTCTCCACCGTCGAGACCCGCCTCGCCTCCCATCTCCTCCCTTCCACTCTCCCACCCGACGTCCAATACTACCACAACGACACCTCCACTAACCATGCAGCTCTTCACATCCGATCCGCCCTCCCCTCCTCCCCTGTACGTAATCTTCTCTCTCATCCATTTCCTAACCATGTTAGTTACAACTCACAACTGCTTTACATGATCACTCGCAAGTTTACTATATGTTTTCAGATTGATTTCATACTAGGAAGTTGGCTTCACTGTCAGCTACCAACAGGTGGAGCATTGAACATTACAAGCTTTTCATCCTATCTCAACCCATCAACGGATGCACCCAATTTCCTACTCGAGTCGATCCAAAGCAGTCCCACTTCACTAGTCCTCATCTTCGACTTGCCTCCTCGAAAAGACCTTGTTCTCCACCCGGACTACCTCAAAACGTTTTATGAGGACACAAAGCTGGACACCCCAAGGCAGAAGCTCGAGAAACTAGCTGAGGTGAAGCCTTACTTCTCCTCATCGCTCTACATCCGCAGCGTTGTGTCTCCTACCGCTATTTTGGTTCGTGTAGATGCAGTAGAGGGAGGGCTAAGCTTAGAGGAGATCATAGAGAACCATGTCGGTCCGGTTGCAGAGGAAGTGTTGGGCATTTGGTTGGAACAATGCGCGTTTGGGAAGAGACAAGTAGGGGAGAATGAGAGAGCTGGACTAAAGAAGAGGGATGATTTGGTCAAGAAAAAGACTATTGAGATTGATTTGGGATCGAATTTTCCTAGATTGTTTGGACCTGATGCTGCAGATCGAGTATTGGGAGCAATTCGTCAAGCTTATAGGGTATGAACATATGATGTATGTTTGTCAGACAATATAGTGTAGTTGTGCTTGAAGTGCATCACATAAACTTGTTGATGTCATTTTTATATAGTTTTCTGAAATTACTAAGCTTTCATTCCTTGCATTGCAATCTCATAAAGTCACAAGGCACGTTTGGACTTGATACTTAGATGTGTTTGGGTTGGCAATCTCACTTATCACTCATCTAAATTTGCTTGTGTACCTTGAAGTCCATTGTCCAAATTCAACAAACTATATATCTTGAAGTTCAACCTCTGTTTTCTCCCTTCTCCCTATCTGTATTCTAAGGTTACATTTCTTGACATTTTGTTTATGCTTTGCTTCTCAATCACTACGGCACGGTCATGCCCTCTTAGTGCATTGTTTTTCACACAATGACTCACCCACTCGAATCACTTTCATGACCCCTTCAATATGATTTCGTCATTGTCTCATTTTCATAAGAATAATTCAAAAATCTCAACTCCATGGCATTTCTATCAAAACTAAGTTACATAGACGAGCAATAAAACTATCTAATAAGTAATAAATATTCACTTATCAATAATGTAATTTTTCATTGTAATCTGTGTAGAATTATAGAGAGGGTTTTACGGTAAATAGAAATAGTTGTAGGAGGGTAAGCTGAGGATAAACATAAAAGGAAGCTGGCTAAACTGTGTAGGGGTGTGTTCTGGTTTCCAAAATATCAGATGTTGGGTATTTCTGAAAAGCTACAAAACACGGTGGTAGTCGTGCTGGCCTTGGCCAGGTCAGCATCTGCAGAGCCGAAGACAGAGTACAATGATTTGCATTACTTAGATAAAAGATGAAACATAAAACAATGGCGACGCGCAAATGTCGTCGGGGGTGTCACTCTCAGACCTCGCAAATCTCCATGGAGTAGAAACAAAGGCGCAGGCCGCATTGTAAGTACCCAACTACCTTTCCCACATTGTAAAACCCTCTTTGGTTGTTTCTCTATTACATCATCACGTACCTCATATCTTTTTGTGCTTGTCTCATCTTTCTTTGTTTTGGCTGAACTTCTTAGGACCATTTTGATTGGAACCCTCGTAGAAATCAGGCCTTGATTATAATATACGGCTTGTATAATGACTTTTCCCCAGTTAGGACAATTGGCATTTCATAGGCTTATGGATTTTAGCGCATACATTCCATGTTGATAACTCCAAAACATCAATCTCAATCATTGTTGCAGTGTTCCACTCATGACTTTATCAATTTAGGAAAAACTTTTATATTGTGCAAAGTGATTTGATAGATGATAAGGAGGGTTGGGGGAGACATCTTCAGTTTGTTCAATGCTTAGTTTCTGAACCCTGGACTAGAATAGTGAGTGCGTTTGATTTGTTTTCGAGATGGCGAATACTATGTTTTCTTTCGGGGAGTTCAACTTTGGTGGAGTTCAGGATAAACTTGGTTCCACTGTTGAGAACTTGGAAGTGGACAACATTGGGGGGAAACAAGTTTATGAAGCAGAAAATTGGGGTGGCTTTGGTTCCCTTTGTTCTGATTATGGAATTTATGGAAATGGCTTCTCAGATTATAGGAAATACCAACAACAGGACCAGCAGCAGCAGCTGCAGCCACAATTGATTTCGGATTATGGGGTCTTTGACGACATGCAGGTTCAGTATGGTGCTCTCTCCCCACCACTTCAAGCATGCTTGGAGGAGATAGCTAAGCTTGAGAATATCCCAACTTTAGTTCCACATGTTGAACCACCCAAGAAAGAGTTGAAGAGAGACTTCTTTCCTGTAGCAGGTCTTGATCTGTTAAACAACTATGGAAGCGGGTTTAAACGTTTGAATGGGGAAAGAATTATTGAGTCAAACCCTTATGCAGCATACACAGAGGTGAAGAGCAGCAAGTTATCAACAGAAGAAATCATGAGGGTGGCAGGAGCAAGGTTCATTCGTACTGCTTCCCAAGTGTCAGCGTCTGATATACCCTCCATGCTTAGCCACCCTTTTGAACTCTCCTTTGCTGGCCTCTCAGATGAGGAGAGTAGAGATGTGCAACTTGTAGAATTCCTTCTTGCTTCTGCTGAGAAAGTAGGATATCAACAGTATGAGCGTGCAACAAAGTTGCTTACCCTGTGTGAGAAGTTGTGTTCCGATAGAGGAAATCCGGTTGAACGAATGGTTTTCTACTTTTGTGAAGCTCTTCGAGACAAGATTGATCGAGAAACCGGAAGACCAGCACAAAACAAGCAGGCATTTGATATGGATAAGGCAATGATGAGTCCAAATGAGACTTCCCTTGCATGTCACAACAAAATCCCTTTCGGCCAAGTTGCACAGTTTGCTGGAATTCAAGCCATAGTGGAAAAAGTGGCTGATGCTAAGAAGGTTCATGTAATTGATCTGGAAATCAGGTCTGGGGTACAATGGACAGTTCTGATGCAAGCCTTAGCATCCCGCGATTTCCCCCTTGAACTTCTCAAGATAAGTGCTGTTGGAACTTCTAAAGAGGCAATTCAGAATACAGGTAAGTGGCTGGAGAGTTTTGCCAAAACCATGAACTTACCCTTTTCTTTCCAAATGGTGATGGTACCAGATATGCTAGATCTCAAAGAAGACATGTTTGAGCTAGATTCTGAGGAAACAGTTGCAGTCTACTCTCAGTTTGTACTGAGGTGCATGGTCCCGCAGCCAGATCGTCTGGAGTCTGTAATGAGAGTGATAAAGAGCATCCATCCATCAGTAACAGTGGTCACCGAAGTTGAGGCAAATCACAACTCACCTATATTTGTGACCAGATTCATTGAAACACTTTTCTTCTTTAGTGCATACTTTGACTGCGTGGAAACTTGTATTGAAAAAAATGATCCAATTAGAGAGAGTTTGGAGTCGCAGTACTTTGGAAATGGAATAAAAAATATTGTGGCAACTGAAGGAGAGGAAAGGAAGATACGTCATGTGAAGATTGATATTTGGAGGGCATTTTTTGCCCGGTATGGAATGGAGGAATTGGAGTTAAGCTCATCATCCTTGTACCAAGCTGAGCTGGTGTCTAAGAAATTCCCATGTGGGAGTTCTTGCACCATCACAATGGATGGGAAAGCCCTGCTTGCTGGATGGAAAGGAACACCTCTCCAATCTCTCTCTCTTTGGAAATTTGTTTGATAATAATGAAACCGCATAATTTCTTTCTTGGTAGAGCTTCAATCTTTAGCTTCTGTCTTGTAACTATGATCATGGCTACATAGGTTATTCTTTTGCTAACAGAGCAGTTTATTCAGCTGAAATGTTGAATATCACATATGATTAATGATAAATAAACTTGTACCTGTTGTTTCCTTTACTCATTGAAATTCATGCATGAGCATCCATTCTCCTTTTACTGTTCCTTGTATTGTTTTTCATGAGGATCCAGAATGTAGTCAATCTACAACGTGACTGTAGATGCAAGCACCGAAATTCAACAGCTCTCACATGTTTCTCATTTAGTGCATGTGCTCAAGGCCGCCTAAATAGTTATGGTAATCTAAAAGCTTTGTTCACCTGCTTTCATGACTGACATTCAATCCAATTCTGATACTCAATGAATTGTCTTCTTTGTCTACCAAGTTGATCAATATGCTATATCTGTGTCCTGAAGTAATTCTATTCGGAAAAAAAAAAAAAAAAAAAAAAAAAAAAAAAAAACCTCTGTCATTAGGAGAGAACCTGTTTCTGACATTTCAAATAGGAATTTCTAAATTTATTGCTTTGTGTGTGCGCGCGTGCGCGTTGATCTACGTATATATACTTCCTACCAATCAGAATGAACTCATTTCTCTTTTACTAGTCAGGTAACTTGTTTCTTCTGATGTTCATAGTAAGATTAGCTAACTCTTCATATTTTGATGAGATAGGTTACTTTAGTTAGAGAGAAGAATGCTTCTTGTTATCTTCTTATGTTAATCATGATATAACTTTCCTTATCTTCACTGGTGAAGAAGTGGCCATACTCTCAAATTTGAATGAAGATCAACCTATCTCTGTACGTAGCACTAGGAGCAGCAGCATAGAACACAACTGACTATTTATTTGTTTATTTTGACATTTCCAACCCATAATATAAGTTATCAACGGAAGCATTATAGCGTACCAAGACAGGTCCACATGTTGATTCTCATTAAACGATTAGTGCCTGCTACCAGGTATGTCTGAAAGTGAACAGAATTTGTTGTTGGTTTGATATGTGTTCATGGTATGCCAGAATTTAGTTTATTGATGCTGCGCTCCTATCCATTAGTCTTGATAAAATAGGATGTTGTTAGTATGCCCATTAAAGAGATGTTCATGGTATTTGGATGATTCAAGCAAACTAGATTTACTTTCTGTTTTATAATTATGATCATGGCTCTGCACAGGTTCTTCTTGTGCTAACCTTGAGTCATATATTCAGCTGAACGGTTGAATAGCCTATGATAATGATGATGATTGAACATGTAACTTTGTTTTGTTTACTTTATTGAAATTATCTGCGAGCATTATTGTACCCTTTTTGTTACTCGTAATGTTTATCTTGAGGATACAAAATTTACAACAGGCCAGTGTGCAAATGCAAAGCACCCGACTTTAGTGAAGTTGCTCGAGTACATTGCTGCCTCATTGGTTGTTGTGATCTGAAAGCTAATTTCATAGTTTATCTATTAACAAAAAATACAATCATGATAGTACATGAATGCTCTTCTTTATATAGGGAGATGATTACTATGCTCTCTCTGTCTCCTAAACTGCACCACTAGGAGAAGTAACTGTTTATGACCAATGCACATATATGTTAAATAGGAATATAATTTCCACTGGTGTTGTACAACTGCAACCAAAACCATATCTCTAGAAATACTGTATAAGCTCATAACATACTGTGACTGCACTGGCGGGAAAACCTATTACAGAATTCATTATAGGAGTTTTAGATATATATTGCTTCAACTATAATTAAAGCTAATTATCATTTAGATTTTGAGATGTCCTTAAGGTAATATATAACTAAAATTAGTGCATTGTTAGCACTTCCGTTTGCAGCCGAATTCTGTCCTATTCATGTAGTATCTAGTGTGTCAAGCTAGTATCGAATCTATTGCGTTTTGCATTATGTACTCAACCAGATGTTTCAAATTTTGTACAGGAAAATATGACATGCTGCGCTGCTGGATGAAAGCATGCTTCCCGTTTGTACTTTCTTCTTTGTATCAAGTGATTTTCTTGCTTTGTCTTATTTACTTTCCTCATTCTCTTATTCTTCTACTGCTAGCTTATTCCCTTGTTCTTGCACTGCACGATATGCCGGCTCGTGTCCTTAACATATGTTTAGTTAGATGAATCAGATCCTTGTTATAGAGAAAAGTACTTTATCAGAAAAGTAATTGTGCATGGATGATATCGTCAAGTACTCCTAACAATAAGACACCAAGCTGTATATGTATCTTTTGGATGTACTGATATGTGCTCAGATTATTGTGGATCACAAGAATCATTTTTGGGTACCAATATCATTTGGTGTATTATACTAATTGTTTTTGACATTTCAGTTTCTATACAGCTGTTGACAGCTCTTCCATGAGCCTAGGATCAATGCTACAATTTTGTCAACCTATACGAAGTCATAGCTTTCAAGGTCAGCTTATATAAATATTGCACAGGGTCATCAACCCATATACACCTCTACAATAGAACCCTAGCTTTGTTCACTTGAACCATGAGTTCTGTGTCTAGATTATCAACTGTAGAAAGTAATGAAAGTAGCACGAGCAAGGTTCATCCAATTCTCTTCCCAAAAGTACGCCGATGACTCCATACCTAATCATGTTTTAGGCTGTGCTCCCCTAGGTCTCTCGGACCAGGACGCCAAAGAGGTTGAGCTTGCACACCTTCTTTTAGCTTTTGCAGACAAGGTTGGAAAGCAACAATATGATCAGGCAAGAAAACTGCAGAATCTATGCCATTTCCTATCTTCCAACACTGGAAATACTGTTCAGAAAGTTGTTTATTATTTTTCAAAAGCTCTTCAAGAGAGGACAGATAGGGAAACTGGGAGAATCACATATAAGAGCTCAGAAAGTAAGGATCTACTTGCAATGCTTTTAGAAAAGACAATGGCTTGTTGTCCTGCTTTCTTTGCTTGTTTCCTAGAACTTCCCTTCTACCAAGTAACTCAGTTTGCTGGGATCCAAGCAATTGTTGAAAGTGTAGCATCAGCCAAAAGAGTTCATTTCATTGACCTTGAGATCAGAAGTGGGGGGCACTGCACAGTATTGATGCAAGCTCTTGCTTCAAGATATGAGCAACCAATAGAGATGCTCAAAGTTACTGCAGTGGGAAATGGAACTTCATCAAGACAAAAGCTTGAGGACACTGGCAAAAGGTTGGCTCAGTTTGCTGAGGCATTACACTTGCCCTTTACCTTCAAAATAGCAATGGTGACAAACATTAACGATATCAATGAAGATGCCTTCGAGTCTGAGGATGGTGAAGCAACTGCAGTCTACTGTTCTTTAATGCGAAGCAGCATGATAAGTCTACCGGATTGCTTGGAAACTGCAATAACAGCGCTCAGAAAGCTCAATCCATGTCTGATGGTGATCACAGAAACCGAAGCGAATCTGTTAGCGTGAGTCATGGAGTTAGTTTAGGAATGTAAATTAATTTGTTATTACTTTCCTATTCTGTATGTGTAGTACATAGTACTATTCTGTATGTGTAGTACATAGTACGTAGGGTTTGTACAACTTGTACCTCTATATATAGCCTCCTCTGTGAGACGAATAATATATCAGAAAATTCATTCTCCAAACCTTGTTATATTTGACTTGGTATCAGAGCAAAGATCCGAAAGGACTTTGTCTCTTTATTTTTCCGCTGCAAATTCTTCGTCCGACGTCGGTTATTTGTCAGACGATTGTTTGTTTTTTTTTTTTAAATAAACCTCATTGTTAGGGTTTATTGTCTCGATCGTCGAAGTTTTTTCCGACTGTTCTCAGTTTGACGTAGGCCCCTTGTCAGACTGATTTCTTTTTGCTGCTCAGCCCTCTGCCGCCGCATCTTCTTTTCCAAAAGTTGTTGCCGTTGCTGTGTCCAGGCCGGGATCCAAGTGCCGCCCCGCCGTCGTCGTCTCTGCCCCGCCGTCGTCGTCTCTGCCCCGCAGTCGACGCTGCTCTTTCTGCCCAGCGAACGCAGCCGTGCCCAGCGGACGCAGCCGTGCCCAGCGGACGCAGCCGTGCCCGACGCCGTTGTGCCCAGGTCTCAACGCTGCCGCGCCGTCGTGCCTAAGTCTCAACGCTGCCGCGCCGTTGTGTCGTGTCGATCCGCTCTGTCACGACGCAGCCGACGCCGCACTCCTCGACCAGTTTCTGCTAATCCGACCCGACCCGTTTCTATTCCGACCCGGTTCAGTCACCATTTATTGTCAGCTCCAGTGCACCGATAGTGCAAGTGCACCAGGCGCAGGTTTATTCAGCCCTTTCTTGTTTTTTGCTCCATAAATTACTGATTTGGTATTTGTGTTGCAATGGGTTCTGGAGTTGAAAGTTCTCAGGGGAAAGATGTTCAGACAGTTGAAGTATCCGTCAAGAATTCTGAAAGTGGTTCATTTGGGGGTGCCAAACTCAATGGAACCAATTTTCGGAAATGGAAGAAAATCATGACGGCTCATCTTCGAGGGATGCACAAGATGGGGCATGTAACTGGGACAATTAAGGCCCCTAGTGAAAGTGATGTTGATGCTTACACTAAGTGGGAAGATGATGATGGTCTTGTGATGTCAGTCTTGTACAAGGCCATGAATGAGGACATAGTCGACCTGGTGGAACAATGTGATACAGCTCAGGCGATCTGGAAGACACTGGAAGATTTATATACTAATGAGTCTGATTTCATACAGGTTCATGAGTTAATGTGCACTGCTTCTTCAATGCAACAGAATGGGCAGCCAGTGGCACAGTATTTCACCAAGTTAAGGAACATTTGGGCTGAAATTGATACGAAACGTCCTTGCAAGATCAAGAACCAGGAGGATCTTGTTTGGTACTTGAAGGAAAAGGAGCTTGAGCGAGTTCATCACTTTCTGAGGGGTCTTGATGCAAAACACAACAGTGCCAAAGGGGAGCTGCTCAGAATGACAGAACCTCCTAACCTGATTACAGCTTTCACATATATCCGTAAGGATGAGTCTCAGCAGGAAAGTCTTACTCAAGCACAACTTGAAGTCTCTAGTCTCACTATTCAAGCGAGAGCACCAGCCCCACTCCTTCAGCATTCAAGTTCAGTTCCACTGAACAAGCAAGGACCACCACCAGGCTTTGGGGACCAACCTCGTCCCCCTTGCTCTTATTGCAAGGGTGACCATGCTCGTGAGTCTTGTTGGAAGTTGTACCCTCATCTTAGGCCTAAGAGGCCTACTTATCGTCCCAAGGCAAGAGCAGCTATCCAGTTGGTCCAAGAACCAGACATCTATGGTGTATCCGGACATGACCATCATACAGCAGAAGGCGCCACACCCACAGCATCAGTGGCTGGTCGTGGTAAGATAGGTATGGCCTTAAATATTTCTAGCTTTGTTGGTGGTGATACATGGATTATTGATTCAGGTGCTTCAGATCATATGACTTATGACAAATCTTACTTTACTGAATTATCCTCTCCACCAGTACCATATGTTACTAATGCTAATGGTGAAGCCTTCCCTGTGTTAGGAAAAGGGTCAGTTTGTATCACTCCCACAATAGTGCTACAAAATGTGTTATATGTACCTGCTTTATCTCATCATTTGATATCTGTCTCACAGTTAAATGTTGAATCCAAATGCTCTGTGACCTTTTTTCCTATGTATGTGATTTTTCAGGATCTTCTCACTGGGGAGTTACTCGGTCGGGGGTACTTGAGGGGCAGGCTTTTTCGTCTGGACCAGACTTATGTGGGGGCGAAACCAGGAGCACAGCCACGGACCGCTTTAATATCAACTTCTGACAGGTTAAGTGAAGTTTGGTTGTGGCATCGTCGCTTAGGGCATCCATCTTTTAGTGTTATGAAGAAATCCATGCCTTCTTTGTTTATTGGTGTGGATGAGTCAGTCTTACATTGTGAAACATGTGTTTTGTGCAAGAGTCATCGCTCAACCTATTCACCTCGTATTTCTAATAAAAGTGTCGTTCCTTTTGAATTAATTCATTCTGATGTTTGGGGACCTTCAAAAGAACCTACTGTGTCAGG
The DNA here is from genome assembly GCA_034370585.1 of Fragaria x ananassa. NCBI lineage: Eukaryota > Viridiplantae > Streptophyta > Magnoliopsida > Rosales > Rosaceae > Fragaria > Fragaria x ananassa. The sequence goes on along the minus strand of CP139750.1, from coordinate 6,537,335 downwards.
TATGCGATATTATGTGTCATTTATTGATGATTGTACACGTCTTACTTGGGTTGTTCTTCTTAAAACTAAGGATGAGGTTTTTCCGGCTTTTCAAGCTTTTTCTTCCGAAGTCCAAAAACAGTACAATGCCAAAATTAAAGTTCTTCGCTCTGATAATGGAGGGGAATATGTAAACCGTGTCTTTCAATCTTTTCTGCAAACACATGGGATTATCCACCAGAAAACGTGTCCTTACACACCTGAACAAAATGGGGTCTCTGAAAGGAAAAATCGTCACTTACTTGATATGGCTCGTTGTATTCTCTTCAGTGCACATTGTCCTAAGGATCTGTGGGGTGATGCTATCATCGCATCTACCCATCTTATTAATCGTCTTCCATCTAGTGTCCTCCTGGGAAAGGTACCATTTGAGGTACTAGCTTCTTATGTCTCTTTACCTTCTTTTCATAATCTCCCTGCTCGTGTTTTTGGTTGTGTTGCATTTGTCCATATACCAAAGAGTCAAAGGTCAAGTAAGTTGGATGCCCGGGCGCTGAAATGTGTGTTTGTTGGTTATGGGGGACATCAGAAAGGATATAAGTGCTATCATCCACCTACTGGGAAGTATTATGTCACTATGGATGTCACTTTCTTTGAGGACATGAGTTATTATACCTCTTCTGATACTGCTCTTCAGGGGGAGCATTCATATTTTGAAGAGCTGTATCATGGAGAGGGGGAGACAGGTCATTCAGTTGAGGTTACTGATGCATCAGCTTCACATACACTAGTCACTCCAGATGTTCAGAGACCAGAAGATGATAGACAGGCACCACCAGATGATTCTGGTGCAATTGCTCCAGAGATTCAGGAACCAGAAGCTGAAAGTGTTCCTGCCCCTCCTGCCTCGCCTGCTGTTACTAATACCCCTGACTCATGTCTCCCTGGTACAGAAGATCTTCCATCTGAGGTTAGTGATTCTATTGGGGTTAATACTAGTGATGCTAATAGTAGACAATATGTGTTACCAAATAGGTCTACTAGGGGTAAACCAGCAAAAACATATGAACCTACCCTTCAAGCCAAAGCTAAATATCCAGTGACAAATTTTATGTCTACCAAGAGATTGTCTAAGTCATATGAATCATTTGTGAATCAAATATCTGCTGTATCAGTACCTAACAAAGTGCAGGATGCGTTGGGAGATCCAAAATGGAGGAAAGCAATGGATGAGGAGATGGAAGCGTTACAGAAGAACAATACTTGGGAGCTTGTATCCCCACCACATGAAAAGAAGGCTGTTGGATGTCGCTGGGTGTTTACAGTGAAGCATAATCCAGATGGGTCAGTGAGTCGATATAAAGCACGCTTGGTAGCAAAGGGATTCACTCAGACATATGGCATTGACTATGATGAGACATTTGCACCAGTTGCAAAGATGAATACTATCCGGGTATTGCTCTCTCTTGCTGCTAACTTAAACTGGCCTCTTAAACAGTTTGATGTCAAGAATGCTTTTCTTCATGGAGAACTTGTGGAGGAAGTGTATATGGATCTTCCACCTGGATATAAAACTGCTCCTTCAGGTAACTTTGTGTGCAGATTGAGAAAATCTTTGTATGGTCTTAAACAATCACCTCGTGCTTGGTTTGGAAGGTTTTCACAGTTCATGAGGAAGATTGGTTATAAGCAGAGTAACTCAGACCACACATTGTTTCTCAGACATCAACAGGGGAGGGTAACAGCTCTGATCATATATGTTGATGATATGGTTGTTACTGGTAATGATACTATTGAGATGGATAGATTGCAAAAACAGCTAGCCACAGAGTTTGAGATGAAAGACCTAGGTACACTCAAGTACTTCTTGGGCATTGAGGTAGCCAGGGGGAGTGAAGGCATTTATCTGTGTCAAAGGAAGTATATACTTGATCTATTAGCAGAGACAGGTATGTTAGATTGTACTCCAATTGACACTCCTATTGAGCAGAATCACCGATTAGCAGAGTATCCTGATCAGGTACCTACCGACAAGCCTCGTTATCAGAGGTTAGTTGGACGTCTGATTTATTTGACACACACCAGACCTGATGTTGCTTATGCAGTAAGTGTGGTGAGCCAGTTCATGCATAATCCCAGTGTAGATCACATGGATGCTGTAGTGAGGATTTTGAGGTACTTGAAGTCAGCTCCTGGGAGAGGAGTAATGTTCTCTAAACACAGCAATATTCTTGAGGTTTGTGGTTTTACAGATGCAGACTGGGCTGGAAATATTACAGACCGGAGGTCTACATCAGGGTATTTTACCTTTGTGGGAGGTAATCTTGTTACTTGGAAGAGTAAGAAGCAAAAGGTGGTGGCTCGGTCTAGTGCTGAAGCAGAATATAGAGGTATGGCTCATGGAGTATGCGAGTTGTTATGGCTGAAGAATGTGTTACAAGATTTGGGGGTCAAACCCAAGTGTGCTATGCAGTTGTATTGTGACAACAAGGCAGCCATTGATATCTCACAAAATCCTGTACAACATGATCGTACCAAACATGTGGAGGTTGATCGTCACTTTATAAAGGAGAAGCTAGATGCAAAGATCATTAGCTTTCCTTTTGTCCCTACAGAGGAGCAACTTGCAGATATACTCACAAAAGGAGTTTCTAAGAAGGCCTTTTATGACTCACTTGGCAAGTTGGGCATGGTTGATGTATATGCGCCAACTTGAGGGGGAGTGTTAGCGTGAGTCATGGAGTTAGTTTAGGAATGTAAATTAATTTGTTATTACTTTCCTATTCTGTATGTGTAGTACATAGTACTATTCTGTATGTGTAGTACATAGTACGTAGGGTTTGTACAACTTGTACCTCTATATATAGCCTCCTCTGTGAGACGAATAATATATCAGAAAATTCATTCTCCAAACCTTGTTATATTTGACTGAATCTCTATTCACCAGTTTTCGAAGACCGTTTCAATGAAGCACTCTTCTACTATGGTGCTTATTATGATTGCCTTGATGTCTGTATGGATAGTTGCAGTCCATACAGGAGGGAATTAGAAGAGACATTTTTGGCACAACAGATCAAAAATATTATCGCGAGTGAAGAAGAGAGGATATTCAGGCACATGAGGATTGATGTTTGGAGGAGTTTGTTTGCAAAGTTTGGAATGGTGGAAGCGGAGCTTAGCTTGTCATCGTTGTACCAAGCAGACCTTACTGCTAAGCAATTTGCATGCGGGAAATCATGCACATTGAATATGAATGGGAAATGCCTAACCGTTGGATGGAAAGGAACACCAATTCTCTCTCTTTCTGCTTGGAAATTCCATGCAGTCAATACCAAGACTTCTAAATATCTCATGTAATGAACATGTTTTGAAGATCAGTGAATTTTGAAGCAGAAATATTCTTTCGTAATAAGTTTTTTATACTTTATATTTTAGATTGCAGATATTCTTGGCATGTCCATTTGTCTGATGTCCTCCATTATCTGTGATATAATTAGATGCAAAGTTGCAAACAGTTTCGATTCAGAGCTTCCTACAATCCTACTTCGCCAGTAATCTTGTAAGTGTCAGTGGACTACAAAGTACGAAGTTTTTAGATCTGCCTAACAGTCTCGTACGAGGAAAAGATGGCAAAAGTTACAAATTATAGAAGTTTCAGTAGTATTCCAACCTACCTCATGCCTTCACTGTTTTTTTATGCCGATTATTGAGTGAGAGATTTGAGTCCAGTACCACCGACTATTGCTAGAAGTTTCACACTGGCTGCCTATACAAAGAGCCAAATGTGTAATGTTTTGTGAGGGGGCGAGGTTCTATGAGAACTAGAAACCACCTTCTTCTGAGAAAAACTAGATAAATCAATGATAAATGAATGTACTCATTGGTGGAGCCAGTATGACAAAAAAAAACCAAAAATAGCGAGATAAAAAAAAACCGAACAAATTCGGGTTGGTTTTCGGTTTCCACCCACCCATAAATTCGGTTCCTCATTTGGCTCAAAGAATTGAAAGGAAAGCAAAGCAATTCCTTGAATTTTCCTTGGACATAGGAAGTTGTAACTCCCATCAATTTTTCTTTCCAGTGTTTGAAAAAGCCAGGAATGCGGTTGAAATTTATTCTTGAGTAGTAGGCTTGATACATAATACTAAGGTCTCGTTTGGTTCGCGGAAGAGAAAGTAATTCCTTCCTCTTTCCCATGGGAAGGGAAAATGAACGGAAATAAAATTTTACAAGAACTTTTCATTTCGATATTTAGTAGCACAAAGAAAGTCATCGTGAAAGTTGTAAAAATGTTGATGATTAATATATTAAAATATTAGTTAGTGAGTAATTAATACAAAGAAATAAGGAAAGAAAGTGGTTCTTTTAGATTTTGGAAGGAACCACTTCCCCCATATTTTTTTTTTCAATCAGGAAAGTGTTTTCTTTCCTTATGCTTCTCCACATGCATGAAATGAACAACTTTTATTTTTTAATGTTTACTTTCCACGAAACAAACGAGGCCTAAAAGGATGTGGATAAAAATGGTAAATAAATACTTGGAATTTGAGAGGGAAAGTGAATCCTTGGAGTGGGGGGAGGGAACATTTTTCCACCCAGTTTTCCTTCCATTTGGAATCACTTTCCTTTCTCACTCATTTCTTTTGGTCTCCAAACAATGGAAAGTAATGACTTTCTTTTCTTTCCCAAGGCTTAATTCCATGAACCAAGCAGGGGGTAAGAGATAAAGGAACTGAAAAACCGTTTAAACGAAGTTGTTTATTTTTAATATTCTTATTGAATATTTGTTTTTAGGCTAGTGTTATTAACACACCCCATCTATAATGAGAGTCAATCATGAAACAAATTCAAATGATAAGTTTGTAAATAAAATTGAAATGTGTGGATTGAAAAATAGATGAGGTGTGTTAATAACACAAAATGGTGTGTTAAAAACACTAGCCTTATTTTTATTAAATATGATTATAGGTTTTGAGAAAATTATTTGAAAACAAATAAATCAGTTTCATAAACAGTTACACAAGCTAAGGTTTTACCTTTACAAGATGGTTTACTAAGGTTTACGGTTTACCATCTTAATCTCTTTTCTAATTTCTATGCTTAATTACAAACTAGGTATCGATTTAAAAAACCCTAAAGCTAGTACCTCATCATCGTCGAACACCCAAACACACCTCATTTCCTTGTTCGACGGCATTTTGGGTTGGCTGGTTCTCGCCTCGCTATCCAAGGTGCTGTTGGACGGGTGTTCAACGAAGGCCGAAGGTTTCTCCATGGGAAATTCGCTTCAGAGTCTTCAGATGGCAACAGAGACAGAGACAAATTATGGGAATTTCTGTTGATTACCCACATGTAGCATGTGGTGTGCATAAGTTCATGGAAAATAACATCTACACTAATATATTTTGTTAAGCATTTGAAAAAATTTCCATTTAAAAAAATTAATACACAAACCGGCTTGGTCCATAAACTTATCTACTACTATCCCAATCCGTCGTCTAAGAATTGTTCCAAACAGGCTGTTGTATACGTATTATCCCTTGAAAACCCATTCACATCTACGAAAGTGAAAGGCATATGTAATTACCAATTTGTTAGATCTTTGCAAAAAGGGAATCAGGAAGAAAATCTTCTTAGGCAATGCTAGGAGGACACCTCATTAGATCCCTAATCTAGAACTAGTAACAAGCTCCAATGACGGAGCTCGATGCGGAGGCCGGCCGCAGGGGGTATGGCAGAAGGCATTTTGGTGCGCCACTTGAGAACAAATTCGTCAGGATCTGAGAGAGACGTTGGAGAGGGAGAGACATGAGAAGAAATTTGTCGGGATCTGTGAGAGAAGTCATAGAGGGAAAGATTGGTGATGTATTTCCTGGAGCCGGAGGCGGACCTCGGCGGCGAGGACAGCGCTTGGAGGCTGCGCTCAAGATCGACACCGGTCAGGGTGAGATAGAGAGAGAGAGAGAGAGGTGAATGTTAGATGTTGTGGTGAGCTAGGAAGCACGGAAGCTTGCCTTCTATCACGCTTCACGCTTCCAAAGCAGAAGCACTCGGAATCGCGATTCCGGAAAAAAAGTATTTTGGAAGCGTTATGGAAGCGCCACTAATTAAGGGTGACATGAAGTGCGGGCAAATTGGTCTTTTTGATTAAAACCTAATATGCTTCACTTAGGTCCTCCTAGTCTCTCATAGTCGCACTTTACCTCTAACTTCAACATGGACCTTGACTTTCTCTCCTCCAATAACTTTGATTTTGCTATGAATTTAACAATGACTTTGAATTTGTTATTTATTTATTTTTGTATAATTAATTAATTATATATATTATTTTATTCCGACGTTTCCAAAATATTTCCGCTTCCAACAAATTTAAAAAAAAAACGCTTCCGCGCATCTGATTCCATACAAGATAGGTGGTGAGGGAGAGGGAGATAAGAGAGGAGGGTATTTGGGTCAAGAAAAATTAGGGCTAGTGGAAATTATCCATTTTAGAAGCTTAAACCATAAAAGTTAATCATTACTAAAAGTCTTAACTAAAATTATTTGTCGATGAAGCTATACATGCTTCAACTTGAGATACATTATGACGATATTAATATCTCAATAGCTTGTCAAAGTTCCATGTTACATATATCGTCATCAAAATATTCAATGAAAATGAGCTTTTATTTTCACAAAAGACAAAAGAACTTTTATTTTGCTTGAGCAAATTCTGAACCAAAAATTGAAAGAAGAAAGGAGGCGATCACCTCGTGTGGTAAGGTTGATCAGACTATCTAAGTATGTAACTCATGTGATTAGAGTTCGAGTTCATATTCTAATCAGTTTGTGACCAACAAATTTAAGGTACTTTTAGGTTCGTGAGGTGTTACTTATTAGTAACGTAACTTAGACAAAAAAGAAGAAAGTAATCAAGGATACAAACTCTTTTTCATTTACTTTCTTTTAATTTGTTTTTGTATATTCGATTACTTTTTTAATTTAATTTGAAAGAAATCGAGGTCCTTCTGGAGCAAGAGGTGAGAAAACTATATATAACCAAAAGACAGAGAGCTCTAGTTTCTCCGCCGTTTCAAACCCCAAACCCACAATCACAAATCTCCCTTGTCTTCCACAACAATGGCCGAGAACACTGAAATCGTAAACAAACAAGATTCCCCTCAAAAACCCATCAACTTGTTCACTCTTTTCTCCAACTTTAAGCCTCAATTTCCATTCTGGAAGCAGCAACAACCAAAACCAGTTGAACATGAAGCTAGTAGCACTGATTCTCAGAAACCAGTCTCTGTGAGGTTCCCAAAAGCCCAACCTGTCGTTCCCACTGTCTCTTCTGAGGTTGAAGAACCCATGACCAAGACTTCCCATCCCATTATAGTCTGGCAGGTTTGTTTTTTGTTTTTTCTCTATTTCGAATTTGGGTTTTACTGTCATGATGTGTGTGGTTGATTTCCTTGCATCTTCTTGTTTGAGCATTCGAGTTTTGCTGTGGAAAGTTAATTCCAAGAAGAAAAAGAAATAGATTAGGGAACACAGATATATGATGGGGTAGGTGTTTCTAGACGTGTTATGTTATGGTTATGTGATCTTAAATATGTAGGTTTGGATTAATACAAACCGAAGTTGTACATGCAGCGATTGATTGATAATCCTTTTCCCATCATTTGCATTGCTTCAGTGAGCGAAAGAAGTTAAGTAAAGAGATTTCTAATATTTCTTGTGCCTAAAAGCCAACAATTCATATTGCTCGTTGTTTGTTGTCAAGGTATCAATGTAGTTATCTGTAGTAGTCCGTGGCTTTGTGATGGTTTGGTGATTGAGATGATGAGGCTGTAACTTGCATTCAATAGTGGTCAGTCTATATATGGTTAGGTGGTTACGAAATGTGAATGATATGGAATTTGGGAGAAGGGTTGCTTTCACAAGGGTCTGAAAACCATTGTACCTATAAAGGTAAAGATAAGAACTAGTGGTCCTTTTTTATTTTTTTTATGGAACTGGTGGTCTTTTACCATATGGTAGCTCCAAAAGGATTATACAAAGTAGTCTGGATGTTTGGATGATTTTTCATGGGAAGTTCGTGCGAAAGGTAACTATTTTCGGATTTAGCACAGTGGTTGCAATTGAATGTCTTGGTCTGATTCATTCGGATGGGTAGTTGAAATGTTCATCCATATTTAAGGTTGGCTGCATGAACGATGCAATGAAATACTTTGTGAGACCAGAAATATTGAACCTGTGGAATGGCCAGTAGAATGGGGCGATTTTATCAATGCTGAAGTTATGGTACAATGTACATTAATAATTAAGATTTAGTACTGCTTATGATTGTATGTTGGACAACCGTGCCATCTAGCTTTTTCAGCACGTTATTGAATGTATTAATCACAACACATGGTCTGTCTGTTGGCTTATAAGGTTTTATCGAAGTGTAATTTCACTATATCAATGTTTTTTAAATATAAGTTCAGGTAAATAAGTAGATGAAGAGGAGGTACAAGTGGCTGTGAAATCTGTAGTGCTAAACATTTGGTTTTATGCCATATTGCAACTTAGCAAGGACAATGATTTTCTATTTTACTTGACTGCGAATGCTTTTCATAATTGGTGTTATAGTTATTGGATTGAATGATTTGCTCGTGTGGGTTTTTACGTTGTGTGTGATATGTGAATTTTTTGGGATAGAGTGGGAAGAGAACTGGGCTGCATCCCTCTGAATGTCATTCTGCTTGAATTGTTTCTTGTTTAATGAGTTATTTATCTACATACTTTCAGGTATACGCTCTTGGAGGGTTTCTGGTTTTGAAGTGGATATGGGCAAGATGGCAAGAAAGAAAGGATCAAAAGGAGGATGGAAAAGAAGAGTCTTCTGATGATGAACAATCATCTGTTGATGAATAGCCTTTTCATATGCAACAGCTGAACCTTTTATGTTAAAATGGCGTATTCAGAATGCAAGTTACTTTCTAGATTCATGATATAGCGGAATTAGCACATCTAAACTTATGGTTTGTAAAGAAATTGTTAAATTCCTGTATGTTTGGCCTTTTTTTTTTTGGCTGTACTTCTTCAAATTCTTTTCTTACTAGTTATCTATTGCACTACAGTCGACTCAACATCAGAATTTGCATTCAGTTGAAACAATGATGAATATACTGCCCTAAAACCAAATAACTTCTTTAGTTTTTACTGGAAGATCCTGAGTTCATATTATAGTAGGTCATCACGTTATTTAGCAATGCCACTCCTTAGAACTCAAAGAGAGCAAGCCAGGGTGTAGAAAGCACCATGTTAGAGGATACCAGAATATGATAGTACAAATCAACTGAAAAACTAAACAAGTTACTGTCTACATGAATGCTGTATGATACTGTTGTACAAGAAAAGGAAACCTAAGTGTCAAACTCAGCAACATCCAATTTAGATGAATCACGCCTTAATCAAGAACAGTACCACCATGGCTATCGAGGTCTGGTAAAGCTATTGAAACACTATTACCAACAATGTCATCAACTTCTGGACTCAGTTTCGCTGTCAAGCTCGCGAAGCCTCTATAGTAGCTTTTGCTTCACCTGTGGCCTCAACACCATCACCAGATTGCTCAACTGTTACATTGCCATTTGTTTAAAGTTGGAAACCTTTACATCAAAAAAGTAACATTGCATGTCAAAGAGAAAATCAGATGAGAGAGATCATTTCCAAGCAAGAATCAGATCAAGAGCAAACTCATAAAACAACCAGTCAACTGTAGAAGTCCATCATTCAAGGAGCTCAATATGGTAGAATTACTGGTCTACTACCATTGTACAAATGCTACTCCCGAGAACAGATGCCAAGACTGGCCTCACTGGGGATAGTATGACCAAATGTTTTACTATATCCAACTGCAAAGGGTAAGGAAGGATCTCAGGCCTGCACGAGTAACAATTAGGCTTAGCTTCTTTGCAAGATGGGAAGATACTTTATTCTCTGAACTTCTTATGGAAGGCAGGAAGGACTGGAATACAGGCTCATCCATGGCCAGATTGTGGGGAATAAACTGGAGGGACTCATGCTTAAATTACTTTATGCAAAAAATCTGCATACATAATCTCAGCTACCATAGAAGCTGCATCAGTGCTGCGTCGCTCAAAGACAAGATGGGTTAAAAGCTGCAAAAAACAACCAAACATATCTGTAATGATCTACAAAATCATTACTACAACAATACGGGGCGATCGATCGACAATATATGAATAACGGACTTATGTTTAGATCCATATACGGGGTGATCGAAAATATATGAAAAACGAACTTATGTTCAGTCACTAAAGCTCCCTAAACGCACCGTTTTAGGGGTCCTGTTGTGGGGCTCGGTAGAACGATGACGTTTTGATAGGTTTTAACCTGTGACAAATACAAACTCTGAAACCAAAACCTCTCATCGTTGTCGTTGGTTTCTGTTTTGCCGCCGCACCCAAGAATCTGTAAGAAGAACTAAACTCCCATTTGGGTCTTTCTTTTTCTTTAAATTTTCGAAATTGCCCAAGAATCTCTGACTTTTTTCGCTCACAGTTTAGCTTAATTTCATATTTTTCGACTGCATGAACAATTTTTGAATGAAATCTTAGTTGTGGGAAAGCCTTCGATTTTTGACGCATTAGTTTAGAATGCTATTTATTGTCTATGATTGGTATCTTGAGTTGCCAACTCAAACATTAAGCTACTAAATTCACTTTCTGGTTGGATTGCTGTTGCTTGGTTGTTCTGTGTAGGCAGAGATGAAGTTGGATGTGGATGTGTTGAGATACCTCACAAAAGAGGATTTTAGGGTATTAACCGCTGTCGAAATGGGAATGAGAAATGTAAATGTCCCCTCCTGTTTTACTTCTTTTAGTCTTTCAACTGTTCTAAACCCTTGTATTCAGTCTTTCATCCTTGTTTTTGCTTTCTTTTTCAGCATGAAATCGTACCCGCTGAACTGATTGAGCGTATAGCAGCGCTCAAGTACGTTTCTGGATTTCAGATTTCTTCTTTTCACTTCTTGAATTTGAAATTGTCTACCTTTTCTCTCTAACTCTTGCCTCATGGTTGATATATGTAGGCATGGTGGCACTTATAAAGTTATGAAAAATCTGCTCAAGCATAAGCTCTTGCACCACGATGCCTCCAAATGTAAATTTAATATTCTTATTCCATCAGTATAAAGAACTACTCTTTTGATATTTTTCTCATTTTTCTTGATTACTGTGTGCATCCAGATGATGGATTTCGGCTAACGTATCTCGGTTATGATTTTCTTGCAATAAAGACTTTGGTTAACCGTGGAGTCTTTTCAGCTGTTGGTCGTCAACTTGGTGTTGGAAAAGAGTCTGGTACTTTTCTTTCCTTCTTATTGTATGTAACAGATACTGGTGTGAGGTTTCGGTACTTATAGCATTTCTTTTTATCAAGATATTTTTGAGGTGGCCACCGAAGATGGTACAGTGATGGCAATGAAATTGCACAGGCTCGGTAGAACTTCTTTCAGGGCTGTCAAGTCTAAGCGTGATTACTTAAAACATCGTAGCAGTTTCAATTGGCTATACTTGTCTCGACTAGCTGCACTCAGAGAGTTTTCTTTTATGAAGGTTCTTTATCTCTATCATGTGTCATTTTTATATTTCTTTGTTGGTCAAATTCTGTATTTGTTAGGTTGATTTGACTTTTATGCTGTTACTATGCTTGAGCAGGCTTTAGAAGAGCATGGTTTTCCTGTTCCAAATGCTGTAGATTGTAATAGGCATTGTGTGATTATGTCACTAGTACCAGGCTACCCACTGTAAGCTTCTTCTTTACAAACTAGGAACGGCAATAATTACTGATTGTTCATGGTTGATCTAATGTTTTTCTAGTATGTTTCCTTCAGAGCTAGCTTGCTTCAGAAAAACAAGATCTTGATCATGTTCCTTCTTGGATATATGGAGCTCACTTTCTGTTCAATATAGTGTGCAGGTGAAGCAATTGGAAAATCCTGAGATAGTTTTCAATACTATCATTGGGATCGTTGTTCGTCTGGCAGAACATGGTTTGATTCACTGTGACTTCAATGAATTTAACATTATGGTATGCATTTTGAGGCAGTCTGGAATTTTATGTTTTCACGTTTAGGCTGAACCTCTATAATCTTTTATCTTGGAAAATAAAATAACCTTTAAAACATGGATCATGGTTCATTCTCAAATATAAAAATAAGAATAAAGAACATGGATCATGCCTTTGGCTCTCACTTGGGAGATATCTAAGTGATAATGAGTTGAACATGGACCTTGCCTTTTGGCTCTCACTTGGGAGATATCTAAGTGATAATGAGTTGATATACATGGATCAAAATGCCTATATGACTTCCTCTTTTTGCACAACTGCAAACTCTTAACAATTTTTTAAATTCTCTTCTCTCAGATTGATGATGATGAGAAGGTCACCATGATTGATTTTCCACAAATGGTCTCTGTATCACATCGTAATGCTCAAATGTAAGAAGCTATTTCTCAAAAACTACCAGTCATCTTCTCGCACTTCCTATTGCAATTTCTGATTGTTAACTGTTAGCGATATAATCTTTATAACTGGCTATAATATTTGTGCTCATCCTCTATCATATTTCGCATGTCAGGTACTTTGACCGTGATGTAGAATGTGTCTTCAAGTTTTTCAGCAAGAGGTCAGTAATCTTTTTGTTAATTCATTGTCAGTTTTATAAGCAAGATGCAGTTGTGAATTTGTTTAAGTAACAAATATAAGTGACAATTCATGTTAAAGATGGATATAAGAACCAAATATCATTGTTAGCTGAATGTGAGTACTATTTGTGAATCCATATTAGTAACAATTCATGTTTGAGTTATGTATTCTTAGATCGTGGAGGTACATGGTAGTGGTGTAATTTTTCATAGAACTCTATAGCCCTTGAGGTTAATTGTGATGGATGTAGGGAAGAAAAATAGTGTATGGCTTAGTGGATCAGCCTACTTGTTATTCTTAATTTATTTATTGTTTTTTCAGGTTCAACATGTCTTTCCATGAATGCACAGCTGATATTGATGGCACAGCAGTGGACACAGATGATAGTGGTAGGCCTTCTTTTACTTCAATAGCAAAGGATACTGGTTTTTTGGACAAAGAACTTTCTGCCAGTGGGTTTACTAAAAAGGATCATGAAGAAATTGCTAAGGTATTGTGTTGAATGAAGCATTAAAGTGATTAAACATTCAATTGCCCCATTCTTTTTGTGAAATTCTGGAGCTTTATCCTTAGTTTACTCATATAGAATGCCATAGGCTGTTGGATTCTTTCATACCCTCATGGCGCTCACAAAAGAACAAATATATATTTTCTTTTGCAAGTTATAGGTTCCAAGGTTTTCGAAAAACATTTGATCGGATATTTACTGTTATGTGCGTTTTCGTGGGTTTTCTTATTTTGGCCAGTTTCTAGACATCTGTGACTAATGATGCTTAATATCATGTTACCACATGCAGTTTATTGAAGGAGGGATAAAGAAGGATGCTAGTTCTGATGATGAAGATACTGAAGATGTTGGAGATACTGAAGATGATGAACACACCTCTGTGCTAAATGAAGCAAACACAATGGGTATTGATTCACTGCAAGTGGTAGATCAGGTACATCTTTCTACTTTTAATTTTACTTTTTAATGCGCTCTTTCACATTCTGTTGATGTCCTGAAGAGATTTATATCGGAGTACAGAATGAAGATTAGCGAAATCGTAATTGATTGTATTTGCAGAGTGAACTAGTAATTTCTTGCATGATACTATCAAAATGTATAATATAAACTGTCTGGTAACTAAAAAAGAGAGTTTTTTTTGAGGGTGCTAGTTGCATCATCCAATATATGTTTGTACTTGTTCTTCATTTGTATTTGGATCAGGTGTTACAGCATGATGAGCAAGTTGAACTAGAGGGCAATGGAAGAACTTGTGAAGGAGGTCCGAGCAGTGAACCCGAAAATGAAGACAGCAGAAACGAGGTAGATCTTGAATTTATTTTGCTTTCTATAATGACTTACATGTAGGACTTGGGAATGTGCTGTCAATTGTGGCATGTTACATTCCAGGATTTTGTCGTAGCAAAACCCAAGATGGTTACATGTGGAATGTTGTGTACAGATTACTGTGGACTTTATGCCTTGTTCAACTTCCTTCCCTGACAGTATTTTATTTTTATAGGAGGGAGATGATGAGACAGTTGATGATGACAATGATGCTGAGTTGGAAAAACGCTTAAACAAGGTCAGGCGACGTGCTGTCACAGCAGCCCGTGGAGGACGAAAAACTTTTGCGTCCAGAAATACCTATAAAGACAAGGGTGGTAAATCCTCTAACAGTTCCAAAATCCAGAGACAATTAAGTAGCTGGTAGAATATGTGAAGTGGGACCAAGAAATCCAAGCTTGGGTGTTGAAGATATCAGCTATAGAGTTGTATATGACAATCTTTTTTCTTATAATGATGATCATGAGATGGATAAGTTCAGTGTAAGTTTTGAGTCCTTGGCCAACAGGGGAGAAAAGGTATTTTAAAAGTGATTGAAGGAACTACTGTAGATGTTGGTTCTTCGTACCCTGTTGCCATGGCTTTGGTTTTGTTAATCAGTGGTGAACTTTGTACTCGTATTTATTGATTTTATAAGATGTCAGTTAGATACTCAACTCGTTGCCTCATCAGCTTCCTTACTAACAATGCATGGAAAACCAACGTAATCTAAAACTAAAATCAAGAGTTTCAACATTGATAGAAACCTAAGGTCATCTTCAACTCAGTTTTAAAACCCAGTACCTCTTTTTAGAATTTTCATAAACTAAAGCTTGAACATAACAAAAACTTGAACATGCCAAATACACGAAAGCAGACAAAACTTAGATTTTCATAAACTAATTTGGACAGGAAAAAAAAAAAATAGATTGTAAGCATTCATATTATGAATACTAGTTTGCACTGTAATCAAGTATAACCGACATATCAGCACAAGAGAAAGAAAGCTAAACCTTAACCAAGTGAGAATTGTAGAACAACAGCGTCACTTTTGACCTTAACAATTTCCCTTTTTTTTTTTTTCCCTTTTTATATGTTTTTATAAAACAGTTTTCAAACGTAACAAAACTCTCAAACAAGAGAAATTTTGTTTTACATTCAAAATTGTCATGGTAAATTTGAAATAAATAAAGAAAAATATCAAAGAAGAAGAGTTAGTCCCACAAGCACAAGACAATGAAAGCCCATATAAAAGTAAGAGTGTAAATCCGACCCGGAGACCAGGAACACAACCGAAGCTCCAGTTTAAGGCTTCTCGCGTCATTCAGCCGTCATTCACAAACTCGAAGCCTGCAAATTTCCGCTCGATCTCCAATCATGGGTATTGTTTCCTGTCTCAAAACTGGGTTTTGACTTTTCTGAATGTTAAAGGGTTTAGTTGACAGATGCTCTTTTTGATTCTCAGGGTCATACAAGTGCGCTCTGCAGTTATGGAGGAGGAAGCAGCAATCAGGTTTAGTTGGGGTTTTGCCAAAGATTTCAAGGGCTTTCCACACCCACAAGACAATTTCAGATCAGGTATACATGGTTTCTGCTTTCTTTCATTAGTGTTTCTAGCTCTTTAAAGGCTTCAACTTTTGGTATTGGCATTAGTGTAGCTACTGGGCATTGTGCAATCAGGTGTTGTAAGGCAGTCTACTCCTCGCTCAAGTCATTTGACCAGGGTGAGCTAATTGTAATATTTTGGTTTTCACCACTCTCTTGCTTTTGCGCATTTCAAGCTGATTTTTGTTTTTGTTTTTATTCTGCAGGGCATAATCGGAGCCGATGGTTAGTGATTCCTATCATGCACTCTGTTTTTGTTTTATTCTTTATCCAATTAAAACCAGCTTCTTCTTTTTTCTTTAATATCAAACGGTTCTGTTTGCTTCTTGTATAGAGGTTTTGTAGGTGAATGTTGTACTGCAACACTTTGAATGAATTCAGAAATCTGTGTGTTAATGAGATGAGTTGATCAGTTAGTAAAGTAGGCAGTTGCATCATTGATTTGATTATTATTTGTAACTTATTTTGGTGCAATCATGTTTGGCAGGGATTTCGGTTCTGTCCGGAAGGAAGTTTACTAGAGAATTAATCAATGCTAAGTGGGCTCCATTACAACTTACAAGAAACTATGGAGCAAACAATATCGTTGCTCGCTTTAGTAGAACCATGTGTTCAGCAGCTTCACAGAAACCGCGAAAAACTCCATCTGAGGTCAGAGTCCATCTAAAAGTTACATGTCCCATCTATTCTGTCTTCATATTTGTCAAGGCATCACTAAACCATGCAAACATCTTCTTTTACAGATCTATATTCATGTGTTTGATCAATCATATGCTGAATAGTACCATAGAAATCTGGTTGAAATATGTTTAACACGTGTCATTTTCAACATGAGGAAAATAGGCTAATTCTTGTTATATCTTCACATAAAAGTTTTACAGCCACCTTTCTGCTTGAGATTCTATGATTCCGTATGAATGTATAAACATTAAGATTGTTGTATCAGCTCCTCAAAATAACAGTCTCTTGCCCTGCACGTGAAATTGCTATTCTCTCTTGATAACATTTGAACTTCTACATTCTAAATTTGTCAACTGTTTCCCCTTCAGACTAAGAAAGCCATAACTACTGTGGAGGAGCCTTTTGATGATGCTCCTACATACAATATCCCTCAGAAGCCACTGACATTTGTTGCGGGGGCATCCTATAGTGTTGCCATTCTTATAGGGTTTGGAGTTGCTGGCTTGGCAGCATACTCTGTTTTCAAGGAGCTTATATTTGAACCAAAAGAGTAAGTGGAACAACATATCTTATTCAAACTTCCTAGTTAACATTCTTATAGTCTTGTCATGGTTATGGATGCTGTTTATTGCTCTGAATATCATTGTAATTTGATAACATGATCATTCACAGGTATAAAATCTTTAACAAGGCGCTTAAACGGATTCAAGATGATGCTCAGGTTTGTAAATCTTTTAGTCCTCCAACTTCCATGAACAACATATCATTTAGGATTCAAGATGACTTCCTAAAAGGGGTTTGCACTTGTGTATGCTGATCTCTGGTGCCTTGTGTATTCTGATAGATTTTCTATTTCCTTTTAGACATTACTTGCATTATTTGTACATTGTGTGGGTAGGCAGAAGCTTTAAAGCAAAAAGTAGCGTATAAGGACTATAAAGTTTATTCCCAGTTGAAGCAAAAGGGTCCAGTAGTTAAATAAGCACTCATCTAGTGTTAAACCTGATAGTATTTAATGCATGAGCTACATACTTGAGATAGAATCAAGTTAAATGAAGTGTATGAACACCTCACACCATTCTGATAAAATTCTGCTTTAGTGAGAATTCTATCTAAGTTTATATACACTACTATCAGGGCATTGGAAAACATGATTGGTGGGATGGCGTAGTCAAATCAACATAGCAACATATATATATATATATATATATATATATATATATATATATATATTGTCATGGCAATACAGTATCTCATATCTTGTTACTTTGATTGTCTTTCATTAGGTTAGAATGAGGATTGGATTCCCTATTAAAGGATATGGTCAAGAAAGTAGAAATCGTGCTGCTCGACAACGCATTCCAAACAGAATCTGGACTGATGAAGATGGTTTAGAGCATGTAGAGGTGATTTCCTTTTAGCAGTTTGTGTTTTGTAATTGTCATTCGTCATTTGGTTTTTTAATTGACCAAATCCTCTCAACATACTTTTAACTGGAAATGCTAATTTGTGGTTGTATGCACAATTGAGTGTAGGTCAATTTCTATGTTCGTGGGCCGCACGGAGGTGGGAAAGTATTTGCTGAGATGTTCAAAGACACAGACAAGAGATGGAAATACACATATCTGGTTGTCGAGACAACATCACCTTCCCAGTCACGTCTGATGCTTGAGTCCTATCTGCCGGAGTTCAAGCCAGTCCCCTAGTTGCTGGTCAACAAGGTGTACCAAATTCCCTAGAGTTTAGTCCTGTTAATAGTCCCTCTCTTCTCTTATCTTTTCCCCCAGGAAAAGGGTTAGTGCTGCTCTTCCCTAACTCTTCCGGAACAGTACCAAGCTTCACCTTTTGAGTCCTTGTCTTATTTATGAACTCGCATGATAAAAAATTAAGAGTTTTGATACACAATGACTCGGTTATTTTTGCATATTGTTGTTCAAGTGGTTGGGTTTTGCAATTAGAGAAAGTGCATGTTGCTGTTTTAAGCAAGGAAAAGAGCATGTGCATTTTATTGCAAATACTTTCTTATTTCTTTTTTCTTTGTTAGTCCAAAAACAAGGGAAATGTGAAATATTTGCCTTTCGCTCAATGGTGTAACTTATTTCTTGAAACTTCTATGGTTCATGGTCCTAGAAAAATCCTTGTAAAACTCGAAGGGTTTCTGTAATCTAATAAAAACTAGAGTGCCTCATTTATGTTTTGGCTATTGTATGCAATATACTATGAATCATCAAAGTTTGAGGATAATGAGATACATTGATTTATGTTTGGTATGCGAAAGGATCCAGCTTGCATTCAAAAGGCACATTGTGATTTGATGATTAAAATTCACAAAATGAAAAGGCACATTGTGATTTGATGATTAAAATTCACAAAATGAAAATTGACCGTCTAGTGTGATCATTATATTTATGTACGGCTATGGACTAAATTCGGTAAAGTTAAGGGCTCGATTAAACGGTCAACTCTAATCTTTTGTCATTTTAGACACGGAAACACTTTTACCTACCCCTCCGTAACCTATTTTAGTCAATCATTCTAGATATTAAACTCTTACAAAGATGAGACGTAATCACTCATGTAAAAATTAGGAGACGTTTAAGGGTAAATAGGGTTGACTGCTATTATCAGGATCTCATACGTTACCCGATAACATCTTATTTCACGAGATTTTTGAAAATTTCGCTTCCTATGTATAGTGGGTTCATAAAGTTGGATCATATGTATAACCTATTAAACAAGTTATACCACATTAGTAAACATGCTATGATTTTGATGACTAAAATTCATAAAATGAAAATTGACCGTCTAATGTGAACATTATATTTATATACAAAATTCAACTAAATTTGGTAAAGTTGGAGGCTCGATCAAAGCGGTAAACCTTAATTCAACGTCACTTATCTAATGAAAACGGTTTTAAGTATCCTTTCGTGACCTAGTTTGGTCAACTCTTCCACATATTACACTCTCACATAGATGAGACGCAACCACCCATGTAAAAATTTAGGGATGTTTACCACCCGAGGATAGCTCCCTTTAGTGAAACATAAACGTAAATAAAGTTGACCGCTTCGATCGGGACCCAAACGTTACTGAATTAAAATGATTTTTCTACTTTAATCGTATTTCACTATACCAGTTTTACATTCCCCATCTGTCCTGGAAAAATTATTATTGATGCTGCTGACGAATGGAGGAGTGTTGCATTTAAAGCCTGATTGGTGAATGATTGTGATTTCAGTCTTCTCTCATGATTGTGACTGTTGCAGGTGGTGTCGTTCGAGATGTTAATGGTCACTGGATTCTAGATTTCAAATCAATCTTGGCACTGGAGCTATTATTGATGCTGAGAGTTGTGGCCTTTACTATGGTTTGGAAGAAATTTAAATATCTCCACTCCTAAGATGACTCTCTCTCTCTCTCTCTCTCTCTCATTTGGACAATGTCAAGTTCAACCATATCTTCAAAGAATGTAGCATGATTGCAGAATCTCTTGCCAAGACAACCATTGATCATGCTCCTGGTCTTATCACCTTTGAGAATCCTCCCGGTCATGCTATTGCTGCATATTTAGATGATTTGGATGGTATTGCTAGATTAAGATTAAGAAAGTCTGAGAACTCTGCTGTTCAACTCTGCAGCGTACCAGAACAATGAAAAGAAATGGGGCTGGAAAAAAAAACCGACAATGCCCCTCAGGTCTCATATACAGAACTTGAAATTTATATGTTAGAGTTTGAAGGAATAGAAATAAGACTATAGGTATGCAGAAGAGTATCCTAACTAAAGAGTATTAGCATATAAATAGTTCCTTAAAAAAGTTTTTGTTGAAAATTAACTGTCCCAAACGAATTCATAAACCCTATAAGACACCATGAAAGTGAAAGCTACATCTAATTGAATTAGGGACCTGCAGATAAGACATTTTTTTTATATTTGTAACCTTACACTACAACTGCCTCCCAGTAAAGAGATTAGAATGTCTCACTACCAGAAAATAGGTCTTGGGTGACGAAAAAAAATCGTCGCCCTGTTTAAAAATTTCGTCGCCTAAGTACTTAGGCGACGACATGTCGTCGGCCAAGAAGTCGTCGCCAGAAGTCCGTCGGTGAAGAACTTGGGCGACGAAATTTAATTCCGTCGTCGCCTAAGAGTAATTCTTAGGCGACGATACTAATTTCGTCGCCTAAAATATACCTCTCGTCGCCCAAAAATATTCGTCGCCCAAGATTTAACACCTTGGCCGACGAAATTTTTTTTCGTCGCTTAAGATCTTCTAACCTTGGGCGACGAAAATAAATATTTCGTCGCCTAAGATCACTACCCATACCCCGGCAGTAGTAGGTGTTGGAACGCTGCGCGAAGGCAGTGGCCATAATCCGCGCCCCAACGGTAGGATCTGAAGTGTCGATCCTGGACATGGCCTCTGACATGTCATCCTCTGCCGTGCCCGGCCATGTGTCGTTCACCATGCCTCTGATGACCTCTTGCTCCGCCTCCCTCACCCTCGCCTAATTGGATATATTATAAAAATATATTAATATACATTTAATAAAATGTAATTAAAATTAAAAATTAGTAAATATAAGGAACTTACAAGATCCTCCTCAGAATGAGGATATGCCCTCTGAAAGGTCCCCACATAGGGGTTCTCCTCTGGCCGCTCTCGCCGCACGTCGTCCATGATGGCCGAAAACGGCCTCGAACCGGCACGATGGTTGGTTGTGTTTTGTTGCCGGTTCTCAGCGTTCACCCGGGTGAGGTGCTTCAAAAAAAATTATCGTTAGTAAATATTTAAAAACATACAATTATAATTAATTCACTAATTAAATATTCAAATTTGTTTACGAATTACCTGTTTGTGAGGGTCGTTGAACTGCGTGACAAGAAGCCACCGCCACTCGTACTCCCGATACTCGAACTCCTTCGGGGTACCTGAACGGTCGCTCCCGTACTTCTTCCAGTGTTCCCGGAGGTCGTGCTTCCACTCCTTGAACTTACATATACAAAAAAAATATTAATAATTTTATTAAAAAAATAAAATTTAATAAATTATTAAATAGCTAGAGGTACCTCTCCCTATGGGCCTTGTCCGCCCAGTCACGTCCCTCCTCGGGAACCACAAACCATTGCTGCATTACCACTTGTTAGTATTTTTTTCGATAATTAAATAATTTATTAGTTAAAAAAATAGTTAAAAAAATAGTAATTGATTGAGTAAACTCACCGACATCGACTGATGGAGCATCTCCTTCACTCCATCAGGAACCTGGCTCCAGACTCCCCACAACATAGGGAGTCTGGAGCGGATGGTGCCTCCCGCGGCGCGCGTGTACCGGTTTCCCAACGCGGCGTCCACCGGTTTCCCGTTGGAAAACGGGATGGCGATCCGTCCAGCGGACTCGACCGCCCTATCGAGTCCCTTGTTGCTGACGGTGCCTCTCCTGTTCCGCCTTCTCGTTCCGGCGGCTGTGACATTGTGAATCAAATTTAATATTAATAATACATTTTTACAAAAAAAAAATGTAAATCGAAAAAAAAGTAATAATAAATTACCTGAGGATGAGGCTGAGCCGACGGATTCGTCTATGTCCGCCTGCTCGGAGACCCTCACGGGATGAAGAGGCGTGGGAAACTCCCGGTAGATATAGGCCTCGTGCGGTGCCACATGCGGGAGCTGCTCCCGAATCGGTCGACCCTCCTCATCGACGCGAGGTATCGCCGGTATCGTCGGAGGAAGGAAGAGGCCGGACGGCACCATAGGGACCCCGGATGACCCGCCATCACCGTCGGTCGGGGACGACTGTGTGGGGGCGTCGCTGCGGGATCGCGACCGGCGAAGTATGGGTGGATGACGAGGAGCCGTCGCTGCGGGACCCGACTGCCCAGCAGAACCCGAGCCGCTCGCGCCACCCCTAAGCGCCTCACGTCGGGCCGTCAACTGCCACGGAAACCCGATCGACGGTGATTCCGACGGGTTGTTTGAGGTACCGTCCGAGCCGTCTTGTTCAGAAGTTCTCCTCTTGGCCATCCTGTTTAAAATAACCATAAATTTATTAAAAATATTTTACCGTCTTATAATTAAGTTCACAAAAATAAGGGCTCGATAAACTTCGAAAAATTTATCAACAATAATAGCACAAATAAAATTTAATAATTATTATAGGATTTATTATTTTTTTTATTCACATAACAAATTATTTACATTAATTCGCAATTATTACATCACAAAAATTAATTTACGAATATTTACATCCTTACTCAAAAATAATCCATTATTTCTTACAAAATTTCCACAATATATTTACAATTATAATTTATATTATTTAATTATTTAATCAAAAATTATTTAATCATTTACAATATATTTACAAATTATTTAATCATTTACAATCCTAAACCCTAAACCGTAAACCCTAAACCGTAAACCGTAAACCTTAAACAACAACCCTAAACCGTAAACCCTAAACCCTAAATAAACCCTAAATTATTTAATCATTTACAATCCTAAACCCTAAACCCTAAACCGTAAACCGTAAACCCTAAACCGTACATCACAATTTACAATTATCACAACAACAAACATTTACAATTATCACAACAACAACAATTTACAATTATCACAACAACAACAACAACAATTTACAATTTACAATTATCACAACAACAACAACAACAACAATTTACAATTATCACAACAACAAAAACAATTAAAACCAATTTAGGGTTTTAGGGTTATACCTTAAATTGTGGGTCGACGTCGGGGTCGGGGTTCCGAATTGGGGTCGGGGTCGGGGTCGGAGAGAGGGAGAGAGAGAGGGCAGAGAGAGGATTTTCGGAGAGAGAGAGAGAGAATATGCTTGGTGGCTGAAGAAATGGTTAGGGTTTCCGAATTTTTGCCTTTTATACTGGCGTTCTTGGGCGACGATTCTATAAAAATCGTCGGCCTGTTTTGTAAAAATCGTCGGCCAAGAGCATCTTGGCCGACGATTTTTGAAGTCGTCGCCCTGTTTTTTTAAAATCGTCGGCCAAGATAGTATATTTGGGCGACGACATTCTTCACTATAAATATCGTCGCCCAAGATGAAGAAAATCGTCGGCCAAGATAGTCTACTTGGGCGACGACATTCTTCACTATGAAGATCGTCGCCCAAGATGAAGAAAATCGTCGGCCAAGAGTTCTATCATAAAATTCAGACTATTTGACCATCCAAATCACGTAATCTGGCCGGACCTTCAACTGAGAATAGTTTCCAATCGACGAGACTCTTACGGGGCTATAAAAATTTGGTAAAAAATAAATAACCGGGATAGGGCTACCACTAGGTAGAAATAAGAGAAAAATTCGTTAACCGAAACAACCGGCACCGAAATTTTACCGGAATATCTTTATTTTTCACGGGTTGACGTATTTCACCGTTCCGGTCATATCTTATTTCACGACTTTTTTGCGTTTGAGGCCTCTACGTATACGTTGTCTTCAAAACGACACTTAAACTAAACACTTATATAAAAAAGTTATACAACATTAGTACATATAACGTGAGTTTGGTGATCGGAGAAGTGGAACTGAAAACCGACCGTCAGATTTGACCAGCATAACGAATTACGTAGGTGGAAAAAAATTCAGCTCCATCTGACAAAGATAAGGGCTCGATCCGTCCGGTCAATCGGCGCGGTCAAACCCCTAAACGGACGGAAACGGCTATTCGACCTTCCAAATCACGTAATCTGGCCGGACCTTCAACTGAGAATAGTTTACAATCGACGAGACTCTTACGGGGCTATAAAAATTTGGTAAAAAATAAATACCCGGGATATTTATTTTAATTATTCAAATGAAATTTAAATGTGTTTTATTTTATTTTAATTATTCGGATTACTCTTGGCCGACGAAATTAGGCTAATTCGTCGGCCAAGATAATACTTGGGCGACGATATTCGTTAAAATCGTCGCCCAAGAGTAAAAATAAAAATTTAATATAATGAAATTTAAATGTGTTTTATTTTATTTTAATTATTCGGATTACTCTTGGCCGACGAAATTAGGCTAATTCGTCGGCCAAGATTATACTTGGGCGACGATATTTGTTAAAATCGTCGCCCAAGAGTAAAAATAAAAATTTAATATAATGAAATTTAAATGTGTTTTATTTTATTTTAATTATTCGGATTACTCTTGGCCGACGAAATTAGGCTAATTCGTCGGCCAAGATGATACTTGGGCGACGATATTTGTTAAAATCGTCGCCCAAGAGTAAAAATAAAAATTTCTTTACAATTGAAATTTAAATGTGCTTTATTTATTTTAGTACAAACATATTCTTTTAGTATACAAACAATTACAAAGCTAAGGCTCAATTATAACTAAGCTAAGGCTCGTAATCTGAGTCATCCGATGAGTCTTCTTCGGTATCGGAATTAATATCTGGTAATCTATGCCTTAATTCGTCGTCAGAGTCGTCGTCTGTTTCTTCATTTGGATCAACATCAATAAAGGTTGAATCTTCGTCACGAATTCTGAGCACTCGACCATGTTTAACATTATTTTGACGAACAGTAGCTACATCATGAATACCTACTGCGTTCGGCTCCTGATACGCATCAGCCTCTGGCCCTGGAATGGTCACTCCAAGTGTAGCCGCCCGGTAAATGTTTCGAGGATGCACAATGTTCGCTATTTTCCACGCGTCACCCCTGGCAAGGTCATCAAGATAAAACACTTGTTTTACCGATGTCGCAAAAACAAACGGGTCATCTTCGTAGGCGCTTGTAGCAGTGTTGACCGATAAATTGCCGTACTGATCCATCTTCATGCTCTGTGCGCCTGTATCAAACCATCTACACTTGAACAGATGCACTTTCATGCCTTCCGCATAAACCAGTTCGACCACTGAATGGAGAACACCGTAATAGTCAAGGCCATGACCTTTCGCCATCACCCCAGAATTCTGTGTTCTTCGTCTGCTGTCTCTCTCTTCAGATACAAATTTGACGCCATTCACTGTGCAAGTGGGATAAACTCTAGCCCGTTGCGGTTGCATCGCAAGAAGTAATAGTTCGTGCGACCAGTTTGGATTATCATCAGATTTAATCATGTCCATCTGTAACGGATATTGAACTGTAAATATCCGAAAATATATGCAATAGAAAATAATTACATATATATATAACAGGGAAGATTAAATTACGTACCCAGGTGCGAAAATAATTTGCGAACGTCATGTTGTGGTACTCGAGATCACCATCAACTTCCGGAAAATTTAGGTGCAACTCTTTCCAATATTTAACTTCTTCACAATTGATTAGTACCCACTAGTGCGCTATGGCTATCTCTTCATCCGACAATACATACTCGGCGGACAGTCGTGCTCCACCAACTTCGACATCACTGGAAACTATAGAGAGATTGTATCTTGGCGCATGTTCCTCCATGGCTTGCGGAGCTCCCAACGACGCTCCTAAATACAACTTCATGTAGGTGACGCATTCATGCGCAATATATGCTTCAGCTATACATCCTTCAGGCGCGGATTTATTAGTGACATAATCTTTGTACTCACCAAGTTGCCTGTAAATATAAGATTGCAAACTATACGTTATGGTTATTGAACATGTACGTACATATATGTATTCTGGAGATGTAAGTGAATAAAACATACCTTTCCATGGGATACATCCAAGTGAAGTGTACTGGACCGGTAAGCAACAATTGCTGGGGAAGATGGATCATCAGGTGAGGCATGATATCGAAAAAATTTGGCGGAAAGATCCTCTCGAATTTACACATGATGTATATAATGTCTGCCTGCATTTCCCGGAGATCGGATTTTCTCACTTCCCTTGTGCATAACTTCATGAAGAATCTTGACAGCGCTACTAACGGCTCCACAACCTTAATATAAAATCCAACCACACATCACAAATTTAATATAAAATCCAACAACGACAGGTTAACCGTAATTTTAACCACAAATTTACCTGACGGTGAAGGAACGGTCGAATGAAAACAGGGAAGAGACGTTGTAGCAGAATATGACAGTCATGACTCTTCAAGCCGTATATCTTATTCTCCCGCAAGTTCACACACCGGGCTATATTTCCTGCAACGCCTGAGGGATACGTCACACAACTCATCCACCTGAAGATCTGGGTCTTCTGATCAGGCTTCACGGTGTAAGGAGCCCAAGGCATCTTTTTCTTCCCCTCTTTCAGCCAAAGATGTTTTCTGATTCCCATTTTCTTAAGATCAACGCGTGCCTTAGGACCGTCTTTCGTCTTCCCCTCCAAGTTGAGCACTGTACCTACCACACTGTCGCAGACATTCTTCTCTATGTGCATCACATCTAGGTAGTGCCTGATCAACAGCGTACTCCAGTACGGGAGTTCCCAAAATATGCTCTTATGTGTCCAGAATTTGTACCTGTCTGGTCTTTCAGGTATTCTGGCCACAATATCGGGATGATTGCTGAGCTGCCCAAAATCATACTCATCCAGCACTGCTAAAATCTCTTCCCCCGATCATCTATGCGGCTCCACACCTCTCTCTTCGGTCCCATCAAATGCCCCGGTATCTATCCGCCAGGGGTGATCATGTGGTAGGTAAGCACGGTGACCCATCCGGACTATCTTGTTGCAATGATTGCTGCACCCCTGGGAGCTAAGGCACTCAGGACAAGCCTTGTATCCCCTAACAACGTTGCCGGACAACATCCCACGTGCAGGAAAATCACTGATGGTACCAACAATCATGGCATGCATCTGGAACATCTCCTTTTTGTGGGAGTCATAAGTGGGATGACCAACCTCCCAAAGCAATTTACACTCTTCAATCAGCGGTCTCATATACACATCGAGACACTTCCCTGGATAACAACAACAACCACAACAAATTCAGATAACGACTATATATGACCAACAATATAGAACAAAAACAATAAATGGAGAGGTGTTGAACCAACAGCAATATATACAATATGAAGGGAAAGTAGATACCTGGATAACCGGGCCCCGGAATCAACAAGGTCAACATGTTGTATTCCTTCTTCATGCACATCCATGGAGGAAGGTTGTAAGGCACCAAAATGACCGGCCATATACTGTACGAAAGACTCATGGTCCCAAAAGGGTTGAACCCGTCGGATGACAGCCCGAGCCTCACATTCCTCACCTCTGAAGCAAAATGAGGAAACTCCCTGTCTATATGCTTCCACGCCTCCCCGTCAGCAGGGTGTACCATGAGGTCTTCGTCATGCACCTCCCTCACAGCGTGCCATCTCATAGCTTCAGCCGTCTTTGAAGACATATACAACCGCTCCAGCCTATCCCTCAACGGGAAATAGCGAAGTACCTTAACAGGTTTCCTGTTGCCTGCGGGAGTCCGCTTATACCTGTCGGTCCCACATACCGGACAACGATGAAGGCCTTCAAGGTCATTACCGTCTGCATCTTTACCCCAGAATAGAACGCAGTCATATCTGCATGCATGGATCTTGATGTAGGAAAGCCCGAGATCTCTCAAGATACGACGGACCTTATGATGCGTGGTGGGATGACGATGACCGTCGGGCAGGAGCGAAGCAGCGTACTGTAGATACCTATCAACAGCCGTCACGGTCGATTTTGTGTCAACCTTGATATGCATCACCTCCATCACACACTGAAGAACGGTCTTCTCATGACCTGGGCACAGAGGGGTCTGTTGGAAAGCAATAAGTCTGTTGTACTTGGCTATACCGGCAGTGTTGACACCTCTAGGGACGGCCTGCATCGGCGCCTGAGGAATGTGCGGTCGTTCAGGGCATACACCGCTGTCATGAGGAAACATGTCGTTGATGAAGGTCGTTGTTGGATCGTTGGATGTACTGCCCGTCTCATCAAACTGTCCATGATCATGCGGGCGTGATGAGGTTTCACCGTGATATATCCAACATGTGTAACGTTCCCAGAATCCGTTACTCTTCAGGTGGTCCCATACTGTCCCCAACGGAAATCGATGCATATCACTGCGACACTTACACATCTTGCACAGGCAATAGAACATGCCACTCCCGTCAGCATTGCCCTGCGCATATTGCATAAAATCCCAAACTCCTTCAGCATATTTTCTGTGATATCTTGGAAGAGAAATCCAACTCTTATCCATATCCTGAAAATAACACATATATATATCAATATTTAATGAACATATCTTTTATATATATATATATATATTAATGTAATACAACATACTAATTATTAATTATATATATCTAGTTCGAGCGGATTCCGTGGTTTCAGAAGGCAAGTGTCAATGTCACGGAGGGCGAACCCCCTACAGGAACCAGGCAGGACTCGTTTGTGATCACGGAGGCGAACCCTTATCGACCCCTTCACCGAGAAGAGTGGTCAGTTTGTGATCTTGAGATCCAGTTAAACAAACCTGTGAACCATATCTATGACAGAACGGCCCCTTACTCAGCTTGGAACAAACTCTATGCATATATATATATATATATATATATATATATATCATTAATTCAACTCAAATAAAACTGGGAGTAATTCATCAATATATATATATGCACATATATATATGTGCATATATATGCATATGTACGTACCTGGGAGTAGCTCCACAAACTATGTATGGACAAATTTCCACAACACCGAACGATTTGAAGAACTAGAGAAATTTATGTTTAAAATTTTCAAAGTTCTCATTCTTCTATCCCGGCCTCTCAATATATAGAAGAATCTTGGGCGACGAAATATTTGAGTTTCGTCGCCTAAGAATTAAAAATCTTGGGCGACGAAATATCTCAGTTTCGTCGCCTAAGGATAAAAAACTTAGGCGACGAAATAAATATCTTAGGCGACGAAATATTGTTTCGTCGCCCTAGTTTCTCTCTTGGCCGACGAAATGTATTCTTAGGCGACGATTTTATTTTCGTCGCCTAAAGTTGGACTTTAGGCGACGATTTTTTTTCCTTGGGCGACGAAAAAAAAAATCGTCGCCTAAGTTCCCTCTTAGGCGACGAAAAAAAAAATTGTCGCCCGGTTTTTTTTGTTTCGTCGCCCATGACCCATTTTCTGGTAGTGTCTCTTTTCTTGTCAATCGCCAAGTTTACCACGGAAACTGTTTCCAAATGTCTACCCTTCACATATGCACCTGCTTCCCAAGAAATAGTATCT
The DNA here is from genome assembly GCA_034370585.1 of Fragaria x ananassa. Classification (NCBI taxonomy): domain Eukaryota; kingdom Viridiplantae; phylum Streptophyta; class Magnoliopsida; order Rosales; family Rosaceae; genus Fragaria; species Fragaria x ananassa. The sequence continues at coordinate 6,507,886 of CP139750.1, read as the reverse complement.
CTCGACAGTCACGTCACCATCTAGGTCAATGGCTTAGCACCAAATATATACAAAACTTGCACCAAATTAACTGGCCTATAACTTGAAAAATTTCAAACGTTTAATGAATCTGTCGTTTTGTTTTTGTAGCCTTAAGAATAATTCCCCTATTATAGAATTCTGGCCCGTCTATATTTTTTCAGAACACTAGCACAGAAAAGTACCCGGACCTTATGACTTATATTTGTCAGAAGTAAAATTTGCAAAACATTTACGAGAGCAAGATACTGAAATTGAATAAATTTGCCATCTAAAGGTGCCCCAAAAGTTGCCCAAAAATGCCCAGTGCTCCCCTATTTGAAATAGATAAGCAGAAATGTTACTCCAAACTTAGTAAAGTCAGACAGTCTGCAATAAAACTATATAGTTTTAGATAATAATGAGAAAAGAATAAAATGTTACTCTAAATTCACATAAGCAATTGAGAGGAAGATACTTCCAGACAGAAAGAAATACAGAAAGAGAAATTCCATCTCCTCAGAAGTAAAGTACTATTACAACTGTAAAACATATCAGGCTCCATGCAGATACGATAGGTATGTCAAGGAAATCAAGCCAACAATGGACATCCCGCTTTCAAATGAAAATATGCCCTCATAATGATTTCCTCAGAAGTTTCTCCATGGAGAATTGGACGCATCCGGGGAAAAACAAAAGGGTATAAAAGAAAGATAATATTTGTTTAGTGTTTTTACACATTTAGTACGTGATTGATGGTACGCATGTCACTTTGATGCAGTAGATAACATACAGACATGAAACATTTTTCACCAAAGATGCCTTTATTGACAATGCAGACATTGAAACAACAAAATATGCTAATGAAATCTGTGATTTGATCAAAGTTGTTTCTGTTCCTTTTTGTTTTCTTCTTTCCTATTAATTTTGAAAATACTTGACCAATTCAAATGTTCAGGAAACTTAGTTGGTAATTTGGTATAACATTAGATTAGGTGCACTAGATGTCTCTGTTTTATTCTTATGGAGATTGTAAAGAATTTCAATATGGTCATATTCTAGTCTACACAACCCAATTCCCTATTTGGTTATATGATTAATCATGCCCAACTGACATGGACTTGACAATAATTACAGAATGCTATCAGAAGGAATAGTTCAAAGACAGCTAACCATACAAAGTCGAAAACCAATCATCTCCTGACCGACAAAATACACAACTCTGTGTGGCCGAGTTGATCCACTGGTCAAGCACATTAGATGACTTTTGTAGAGTGGCTTGATCAATAGCGACAAAAGCGGCAAACCCTCCAATCAATCGTCTCCTGACCGACAAAATACACAACTCTGTGTGGCCGAGTTGATCCACTGGTCAAGCACATTAGATGACTTTTGTAGAGTGGCTTGCTCAATAGTGACAAAAGCGGCAAACCCTCCAATCTCAAGTCTCTTTGCAATCTCAAGTCTCTTAGCATTCTGGACAAGGAATACATCCAGAATGCAAAGAGACTTGAGATTGTACCATGGCAGTAATACGTCCTTGACCTGAAATTGACCAAAGATAAAAGTACCACCGGATAAATTCAAAGAACAAAGATCAACGAACAACACTCCAACATGAAAACAATAATACAAGAATAGATAAAACACACTTGGAACACAATAAACTCCTTCCTTCTTGAAAAGTACTGGTTCAGCGCACAACAGGAGAGTTAATTAGGTATAAATCGTACTGCATCATGCACAACAGAAATCTGATCAGACATGATACTGAAACTATAATACGAACAGTGAGTTACAATAAACACAACAGCTACATACTGATCGATAATATCAATCGGTGGAGGATAATTTTTCAGACTTTTACTCTCTTTTTTTCCATCGTCAGCTAGTACATGTCCATTGCAAATGAGATTCTGAAAGGCAGGTTTGCCAAATAATGTAGTAGATAACTCCACAAGAGCGTAGAAACTGCATAACCCGAAGGAAACAATGTGGCCTAGCTTAGACATTGGAAACTTGTGCTCAAGTTAGGATAAAAGCCGACACAAAGGAATCTAATCCTACAATAGGCAGCCGACAGTAATTTTATTAATTAAAAGACAGAAAAAAAAACCCTCACTGCACTGCCCCTCAAGTCTCATATACGGAACTTGAAATTTATAAATTAGAGTTCGCAGAAATAGAGATAAGTAGCATCATCCTGACTTTATCTCTCATACCAAAAAACTGTAGGTGAGCAAAAAAGTATCCCAACTAAAGAGTATTAGCATATAAATAGTTCCTTGAAAAAAAAATTGTCAAAATTTAACTGTCCCAAACGAATCCCTAAACCCTATGTGACACCATGAATGTGAAAGCTACATCTAATTGAATTAGGGACTTGCAGATAGAAAGGTAACCTTATACTACAACTGCCTCCCAGTAAACAGATTAGAAGAGCAATGTCTCTTTTCTCGTCAATCGCCTTGCTTACCACGGAAACTGTTTCCAAATGTCTACCCTTTACATATGCACCTGCTTCCAAAGAAATAGCATCTCCCGACAGTTCCGTCACCATCAGGGTCAATGGCTTAGCACCAAATATATACAAACATGCACCACACTAATTGGCCTGTAATTAGAATAATTTCAAACGTTTGATGAATCTGCCGTTTTGTTTTCATACTTTTGATGTAATTAGAAAAATTAGAATAATTTCAAACTTCACCTGTACGGCCCTTTAACCTCTTGTGATCACCTCACATAGATATTTGCCGAGTTGTCGAGAAACTTCAAAAAATATGGAACCACCTCTAAAGTAGTTTACATATATTGTATTCAAGAATTAGAATCACAAGTGGATTGTTTTAACTGAAACAGAGATATTTTATTCATAAACTATGGAACTCAAATATAATGCAAAACTGACAAGCTTTAACAAAAGAACATATAAACCACACAACCAAACTGCTTTTGGAAACCTCAGAAACCAGTTCCAAAAAGAAATCTCAAACAGAATGCGAATGAACTAGATTAAGCCCTAGCAATCATACAGGCCGACCACTGCCCTAGCAATCATACAGGCCAACCACTGCCCTCAATCTGCATGAAAGATATCAAATTGCAGCTGAAGATGCCTTTAAAATCCCTCCACATCCTCCTGTTTTCAAGAAGCCTCTTATCCACTACCAGGACAACAACCAACAACCAATACCCCACCATAAGCATAATTTGGGTCATCCACATTAGTTTCCACAACTTTTATTAAAAGCTTGGGGTACGAAATTTTTGAGAGCATTTAAACATTTAAGAAAGATTTGCTGGAATCTTCTAGTTTTCAAGTGTCTTCTAAATGCTTTATTTAAGAAGGAAGTTCTTTGTATTGGGTCATAAGTTACTTTTTGTAAGTCATGTTCCCTCGATCATTGATAAATGCACCATTTGTACAACTAATAATATAGAGAGAGAATAAAGTTTCCGCCACAAGACCATAGATTTTAATGACATTAAGTAAATAAGTCATTAAGTAATTTTGACAAACAAAAAGAAGCAAAAGATTAAATGACATTATATTTGAATTTATGAAATTCCAAGGAATCCTCATCTAAGTATTACTGAATTACTGATTAATTCTAAATAAGCTCCCTTAGAACAGCTTAAATATCCATCAAAACCCCACCCTGACTCTAAAATAACTTCTAGTTAGGTACAAAAAATTTCCGGCACCAGTTATATAGCCTTGTTTCATTGCATTCAAACACTATTAAGGATGCAGATAAAAAGAAACATACAGGCACATTAAAAACAAAACATTGCATCACTCATAGCAGCCTTTGTATTAGTAAATGCATATACATTAGGAATTCATATGTTCTGCATTAGAATGCAAGAGATTTTTTTTTTTGTCGAAATCCCCTTTTCCCAGACATATGAAGCTACCCTTGATCTAAGGTTCTGCTAAATACAGATTCTCGTAAAAATTAAAGTTTCAAAGATAATAAATTTACTGAACAACGGGTCATACATGATTATAACTGATCCACAACTGAGATTCCAAAAGCACATGATCAATGAATAACACCAATCAAAATTCAAGGTCTGCAATTCAATAACCACAAATAAATCACTAACAGTAAAAATTAATAAAACAAATCAACGAAAGCACAAAAAAAGAATGTGAAATCCACACACCCCAAATTATAATCCACACACCCACTTTCCATTTTCAGTAATCATTTTCATATGAAGACAAAATTTAAATCACTAAAGACAAAATTTAAGTTACTAAAAATAGAAAGTGGGGTGTGTGGATTACAATTTGGGTTGTGTGGATTTCACTTCCCCACAAAAAAATTAAAATCGCTAACAGATAAAGACCAATACCCACAATTTTCGTTTTATGGACTTTGGATAAGCCAACAGTTTGCATCCTTATTTTGCTGATCAATCTCAATGGCCCCAACACCTTCCTCTTCATGTAGAGTGAGATTCATGTCGATCTAAAATTCCAAACCAAGCCTGAATGTAGATGATGTAGAACAGATGGCATTGAAGATTGAAGAACAGCTTGCTCGCAGGAAAGGTAAAATCGGTAAAATACAGGTCTGAGTAGAATTGGGCCTTTTTAAGACTTTATTTATTTTTGGTTTTATTTTATTTTCGACCCATGGGCTTGAGTAGGCCTTTTGTTAGCGCCCTAGGGTTTTGTTTTAGTATTTAAGCGCCTCTTTGTGGCTGCTAGACTTATCTTTCATATTATCAATCAAAAACGAGAACTTTTCTCAAACTCTGGTGGATTCCAGTTTATCTTGGTTCTTTCTAGGTTAATCGCTTGTTAACCTATATACTCTGCTGTGTCAGGTGGTATCAGAGCAGGTTTTCCCTGTCTTCTATCGCTTGTGAAACGATCCATGGCCGGTAACGATGATAGTCCTGTTACTAGAGCAGAACTTGCTGCTTTAACAAATCAGATTACCACCCAGGTAACAACTCAACTGATGGGAGAGATGAGAAGGTTGTTGAACGAGAATCAGGGCAATCAGGGAAATCGGGGAAGAAGGGAACCACGACCTCAACCCCAATATCAAGACTCAAGTGAGTCAGAACCTGAGGAAGAAGTGGCGCGACCTGCTGTAGGAGGCGGCGACTACAGGGTCAAGGCAGAAATCCCAACTTTTTCAGGCCACATGAAGTTGGAGGATTTTCTTGACTGGCTAGTCGAAGTGGAGAGATTCTTCGAAATCATGGAGATCCCAGAGTCCAAACAGGTGAAGATGGTTGCGTGGAAACTGAAAAGTAGTGCTTCAAACTGGTGGGACCAAGTACAAACTTCTAGAACAAGGCAAGGGAAGCAAAAAATTCACACATGGAAGAAGATGAAGGGCTTGCTGAAAGACCGATTCTTGCCTAAGGACTATGAGCAGCAACTATATCGTCTGTACCTCGAGTGCGTGCAAGGTAGCAGAACAGTGAACGACTACACAGACGATTTCTTACGTCTTGCAGAACGTAATGACTTGGGAGAAACTGAAAATCAGAGAATAGCAAGGTATGTCAGTGGTCTACGATCGTCCATACAGGAGAAGATCGGTATGCAACACATGTGGACCATAGCTGATGCTTCGAATTTTGCATCGAAAGCAGAGATGTTGGAGAAAAACAGGTCTTATCAGAGAACTCCTTACTCCAGGAATTCTACTGCGTCATCCAATGTCCCAGCAGAAACAGGAAAACAAATCCCTCAGAATCAAGGAGTAACCCCAAACCCAAAGACTCCTATTTCGAAGGGAACTACAGTTGGACCTACTGGTAATAAAAATCCATATTCTAAGCCTGCTGGAATCACTTGCTACAGATGCTTGAAGCAGGGTCATAGGTCTCATGAGTGTCCTGAAGGTCGAAGGCAACTAGTTATCATGGATGGATCAGAAGGGTACGAAGAAAAAGAGTCGGAGGAGTCGGATCCTTATGAGGGAGCTGAATTCGCCACAGAGGAGAGTTCAGAAAGAGTCAACTTGGTACTCCAACGAATGTTGTTGGCTCCTAAAGAAGAAGGACAACGTCATAGTATTTTCAAATCCTTTTGTACTGTGAAGAATAAGGTTTGCAACCTTATAGTGGACAATGGAAGTTGTGAGAATTTCGTGTCCAAGAAGCTAGTGGCACATCTACAGTTGGCTACAGAAGCTCACAACGCCCCTTATTCACTAGGTTGGGTGAAAAAAGGACCTTGTGAAAGAGTTACAGAAGTGTGCAAAGTGCCTCTTTCGATTGGAAAACACTACTCTGATGAGGTACGTTGTGATGTACTTGATATGGATGCCTGTCATATTCTGCTAGGTCGTCCATGGCAGTGGGATGTTGATGCAACTCATAAGGGTAGGGACAACGAGGTGATGTTTATGTGGAAGACCCATAAAATTGCATTAGCACCGGCCGGTAGTACTACAGGACCGAAGAATAACTTCCTGATAGTGAGCAGCAATGAATCTGACATGGGGAAGGACATGAAGGAGGCTGAGATGGTGTTTCCAATTGTGGTGAAAGGGCTATTAACTGCTGCCAAGGAAGAAATCGAGATCCCCTTAGAGGTACAGAAGATATTAAAAGGGTTTCAAGAGTTGGTGTCGGAAGATCTTCCTAATGAACTTCCACCAATGCGCGATATTCAACATCAAATTGATTTGGTGCCGGGAGCTAGCCTTCCAAACCTACCACATTATCGCATGAGTCCGAAGGAGTGTGAAATTCTGCGGGAACAAATTGAAGATTTATTAAGGAAGGGGTTCATTCGTGAAAGTATGAGTCCATGTGCAGTTCCTGTCTTGTTAGTCCCAAAGAAAAATAAGCAATGGCGAATGTGTGTCGATAGCAGGGCCATTAACAAAATTACTGTTAAGTACAGGTTTCCCATTCCTCGTTTGGAGGACATGTTGGACGAATTGGAGGGTTCTAAAATCTTTTCAAAGATTGATCTTCGCAGTGGATACCACCAGATTCGTATTAAGCATGGGGATGAGTGGAAGACAGCATTCAAGAGCAAGGAGGGGTTGTATGAGTGGTTGGTCATGCCATTCGGGTTGTCTAATGCCCCGAGTACTTTCATGAGGTTGATGAATCAGGTGCTTCGTCCTTTTATTGGTTCTTTTGTAGTGGTTTATTTTGATGATATTCTGATCTACAGTCGTACAAAAGAAGAACATTTGTTGCATCTTCGTCAAGTCTTGGCAGTTTTGCAGGAAAACAAATTGTACATCAATCTGCAAAAATGTACTTTCTGCACTAACAAACTATTATTTCTGGGGTTTGTGGTTGGTGAGGACGGAATTCAGGTGGATGAGGAGAAAGTGCGAGCAATCAGAGAATGGCCAGCTCCTAAAACTGTTTCTGAGGTACGAAGTTTTCATGGCTTAGCTACGTTTTATAGGAGGTTTGTGCGGAATTTCAGTACTATTACTGCTCCTATTACTGAGTGCATGAAAAAGGGAAAATTCCAATGGGGTCATGAACAAGAGACGAGCTTTGCTTTGATTAAGGAGAAGTTATGCACTGCACCAGTTTTGGCTCTTCCAAATTTTGAAAAGGTTTTCGAGGTTGAATGTGATGCGAGTGGTGTGGGAATAGGGGCTGTTCTGTCACAGGAGAAGCGGCCTGTAGCATTTATGAGCGAGAAGCTTAGTGAAGCTCGACAAAGGTGGAGTACTTATGATCAAGAATTTTATGCTGTGGTCCGTGCATTGAAGTTATGGGAGCACTACCTCGTTCATAAGGAGTTTGTTTTGTTCACAGATCATGAAGCCCTGAAGTTTATAAATAGCCAGAAGAGTATTAGCAATATGCATGCACGATGGGTGAGTTTTCTACAGAAATTTCCTTTTGTCATTCAGCATAAATCTGGTGTTCAAAATAGGGTGGCAGATGCGTTGAGTAGGAGGGCTTCTTTGCTGGTCACTTTGGCTCAAGAAGTCATTGGGTTTGAGTTCTTAAAGGAGTTATATGCGGATGATGAGGACTTCAAAAAGATCTGGGAGCAGTGCAAGGAGCGTCCAGTTGGTGAATTCTTCATTTGTGATGGTTATTTATTTAGAGGTAATCAGTTGTGCATCCCAAAGACTTCTTTACGGGAGAAATTGATTCGAGATCTGCATGGAGGGGGTCTCAGTGGGCATTTGGGTCGTGACAAGACTGTTACCAGTCTTGAGGAACGATATTATTGGCCACAACTTAAGAGGGATGCTGGAGCCATTGTCAGCCGTTGTTACATCTGCCAAGCTTCTAAAGGTCAGTCTCAGAATACTGGTCTTTATTTACCTTTACCAGTTCCTGATGGTATTTGGCAAGATTTGTCTATAGACTTTGTTTTGGGGCTGCCCCGTACACAGAGAGGAGTGGACTCGGTGTTTGTGGTGGTTGACAGGTTTTCGAAGATGGTGCACTTCATAGCCTGTAAGAAGACAGCAGATGCTTCCAACATAGCCAAACTGTTTTTCAGGGAGGTTGTGCGTCTTCATGGGGTTCCCAAGACCATCACATCAGATAGGGATGTGAAATTTCTGAGCCATTTTTGGACGACTTTATGGAGGATGTTTGGGACAGTTTTGAACCGTAGTAGCACTGCTCACCCTCAAACTGATGGTCAAACAGAGGTGACGAATCGAACTTTGGGAAATATGGTGCGTAGTGTTTGTGGAGATAAACCGAAACAGTGGGATTATGCTTTGCCACAGGTGGAGTTTGCTTATAACAGTGCAGTTCACAGTGCTACTGGGAGGTCACCTTTTTCCATTGTTTACACTGCTATTCCTAAGCATGTGGTTGATTTGGTTAAGCTTCCTAGGCTTCCAGGTGTTAGTGTTGCTGCTGAAGGCATGGCCAAGGATGTCCAATCTGTTCAAGACGAGGTGAAAGCAAGGTTGGAGGTGACTAATGCCAAGAACAAGGCTGCTGCCGATAAGAAGAGGAGACTTAAAGTATTCAAGGAAGGTGATGCTGTCATGGTTTTTCTGCGCAAGGAGAGGTTTCCTGTTGGCACCTACAACAAGTTGAAACCTCGGAAGTATGGGCCATATCAGATTCTCAGGAAGATTAATGACAATGCTTATGTGGTGGCGTTGCCGAGCAGTTGGGGAATTTCTAATACTTTCAATGTTGCTGATTTGCATGAGTTCCGTGGCGATGAGTCTCTTTATCCAGATGGTGTTAACTCGGGGTCGAGTTCTTCCCCAGAAGAGGAGACTGATGTAGAACAGATGGCATTGAAGATTGAAGAACAGCTTGCTCGCAGGAAAGGTAAAATCGGTAAAATACAGGTCTGAGTAGAATTGGGCCTTTTTAAGACTTTATTTATTTTTGGTTTTATTTTATTTTCGACCCATGGGCTTGAGTAGGCCTTTTGTTAGCGCCCTAGGGTTTTGTTTTAGTATTTAAGCGCCTCTTTGTGGCTGCTAGACTTATCTTTCATATTATCAATCAAAAACGAGAACTTTTCTCAAACTCTGGTGGATTCCAGTTTATCTTGGTTCTTTCTAGGTTAATCGCTTGTTAACCTATATACTCCGCTGTGTCAGTAGAACCACATAAAAACCAAAATGTGCAAATAATCAAAAACAAAATTATTGAGGAATCTAGGCTAATTAATGAATAACAAAAAGTTTAACACACCAAAATTAATTAATGATAGCATGAAATTTAGAAAGAAATTAAGTCACAGTTAATGTACTGCAAGAACATTGGATACGTAGTTGAACATTAAGAATTTATGATACATTAGAAATGCATAGGAGTTGCAGATTATGAATCTCTAATGCAAGACTGGTTTTTATTTAAAAGTATAATAAAGGCAAGCCTAGTGATAGCTTGGTTCCATAGGTTTACATCATCAATACGTTGAAAAACGCATTGAGGACCGCGGCTAGATGGAATAGTGATCTATATTGTGCCGGAGAAGATCAAAAACCTGTTAGAATCAACAGAAAATATTCAACTCATATGCAGTAACAGAAAATATCCAGAGAAAACTAAAATCTTTTTCCTCTTGGTATATTCTAATTTTGGTGTACATAAGATGGATATAGTTCTACAGACACAGGCCCAATAACTACTATATGAATAAGGTAAGATTAGTTAGCTTCCCATCACCTTCCTTCTCCTGCCTTTGACGAACCCAAATATAAGAATATTAAACTTCTGCATTACCGAAACCTCAAATCAGTCTCCATCATTCAGTCACAGAACACAAAAAAGAGAAATGAAGCATCCCCGGAAGCAGCACAACTCACCCGATCTATCAAGAGACTTGAGTGAGGTATCTGAGGCTTCCGAGCTTGATGAAACCCTACCAAATAGGGTCAACAACAAGTCATACCGAATATAAAAAAAAAAGGTGTGATAATTAAGAATAAGGTTTACTTACTTTTTGCCTAAAAATTGGCCCATCCGAGCCTCTCATCTCCCACACTAACACACAAAGTCACTCTATATTTTGAGCTACCTCTAGGGAATTGGAAAAAAAAAAAAAACAGCTTTCTTGAGGCATCAATTGAAGAATTCAAGTTAGTACTCACTTGTTTAAAGTCTTCAATGTAAAAATTTATGTCAGCCTCTACTCCCGTGAACATGATCACCGCTCTATCATACATTCTGTAGAAAATAATTTGAAACAAGTAACTATTGGCTCACATTTGCTTGGAGAAATTTTTTGTTTGTTTCCCCAGAGAAAGTAAGATCTGCATATGGCAAGCAAATAGTACTCACCAAGCAGCTGCATGTGATGTGTCGAATCAACCTATAGGGTGCCTAAAAAAACAAAACAAAAACCCATCAGAAAGACCAACATGGGAATTTTATTGCAATGATAAAACAAGTGGTCCTTTTGTCAATTCAAATTTGAATTCAAAGTGTCATATTTGAATTCATAGAAAAAAGAGGTACTGAAACTTCAAAGTGGCATATTTCAATTCATAAGTGGTGATATAGATATTACTCCCTCACCTTATAAAACAGGAAAAACCATGAATGATGATAAGTCAATTGAGTATGGTAACACTTTAAAACACACCATTCAGACCATAAAGCTGAGCTACAAAGAAAATTGAAAAACACATACTTAGTGTGTACTAAAACTGGGCCAATGTTGGCAGCATATTGAAAGCGGATAAAAGTGGCCCTTCTAATTCCAAACACTTCAAGAAAACAAAATGAAAATGTCAATTAGAAGAGCAGGATTACAAACATCCACCAAAGTCTCCAGCTTTATATTGAAAGAAGTTGATAACTTTTTTTTTTCAACCAACACCATGTACCGTTATAAATAAACTTTGTAACGTATCAATTCAAAAAAAAATTGCTACTTAAAGGTTTAATAACATATTGTGATATCAATCTGAAATATTAAAGAAGGGACTATGCTATTATATTCCGTACTTCACACTGAGCAATTTCTTCTGATGAGATCATGAAGCTTACCTGAAGCACTAACAAACCGAATATTACCAAAAACAGCCCACACCCAAAGCCACACCTTAGTTACCACCACATTTGACCCGAAATAAAAACGCCAAAAGAAAAAAGAATCAGAATTGCACCAAAATTCAAACCAATAGCACCCAAAACTCAATCTTACTTCTATTAAAAAAAAAAAAGAACACTCAATCTTACCCAGAGCTCAAATTCTGAAATTCTCCCAAGTATATAAACCATGCAACAACAGAAGACGAACCTAGATGAGAATACCCAGATGGCATTCTCTCTTGCTCCTCTGTAGAAGTTGATAGAAATATGAAAACACCAAAAGACTGCAGGAAGCGATCTCACTTCTCTTTCCGAAAACTATAGCTCTCCAGAAAACCAAAGAGCCCAAGACAGAGAGAGAAGGCAAAGAGAAAGAGAGGAGAAAAGGAGATGAGGCCGACAAAATTTGAGAAATTGCTCTCTGTGAAGTGTGAATGAAAGAGAAGGAATAGAGGGGGCGATGAGGACGACGAAAGGAATTTATATGTGTCACAACTCGCTAACACCTGTTTTGGCAAGGAAGTGAAACAGCAGAGTACTGAAGGGCAGATTTGCCCGCGCACTGTTCCGGAGGAAATGAACAGTAAGGCGGCACCAGGCCGCACAGTATATGTTAAATATTCTATATTAGCATATGTAACTCATTATTTTGTTCATGCAGTTAAAATTTGTACGATTTCCAGTTAAAAAAGAAAGAAAAACCTACAAACTATATTCAGCTCGATCACTGGTTAAGAATTGTACCTTTAATACCACTACCAAATTCTCCAAAGAAAAGGATAAGAAGTACTGTGACATTAGAGCTACATCGAAAATGAAAAAAAAAAAAAATATATATATATATATATATATATATATGGATAGAACCAAAAGAAAAGGATAAGAAATACTGTGACATTAGAGCTGCTCAAAATATGGACGAATGAACAAACTGGTCATCAATGGTGGGATATATTCTTTTACCAAGATCAAAGGCCAAAGCGGCTTGAACTCTATTTGAATCACATAACACAGTTATGGGAACAAATTAACCCTAGACATTTAAGCAGTATTAGAATCTTGAAACAGAACCAAAAATAAAAAGCATACAAACATGCACAGATCCATAAACTATCCTATCTTTCGTTTATCAATGCTAGTCTCGCTTTGCATGTTCTACTAGTGTCATTGACTCCCATTATTGCTCATTACAAATCATATTCAGATTATAGAAATAACCCAACAGAATAAAGTGGAGAATTGTAAAGTACTCACCAGAGCTAGCAACAGTTATTGCTGGGATATCAATAACTAACCTGGAAAACTAGGAAGATGCCTGCGCCTTGCTGCAGATAATATCTTTGTTGAATATTTAAATGCTTTAACTGATTGGTCGATTAATAAAAGGAGTGTACAGAAAAGACAAAAGAACATTTTCCAAATCAAAAGAGCTTAATGGGTGATCAAATCAAAAGTTCGAAGTGCTAAAGATTTGGGATGGGATTAGAACTCTATGAAGTGGGTTTCATTAAAATTTCATTGAGACTAAATTAAGCTAATTACCAATAGCAAAGAAGAGGAAGGAGAAACAACAGAGAAAAATAAATTTTGAATCCCGAACTCAGACCCAAGCTTCTTTTTAAAATGGAGACAGGAAGATGACCAAAACACAAACAAAAAATCATAATCAATTTCAAATTGAAATGCAGAAGTCCAAAACCCACTATGTTTAAACGCACCAACCTTGCAATCAGTTTATCACTTACTATATCATTGAGCATGTCTTTTACAATTGATTCATTCTCCTAATGATTCAAAAAATCATGTGAACGTCATATTTGTTCTAAACATGTAACCATAGTCGTGCTCAATCTTCGATAGTGCTTGTCTTTGTATGTTTAACTGTTGTCGTGCAGAAATGAAACTGTTTAGCTCATAATCAAAGCGATATATATTTTTTCATCATCATAATTAGTAAAATGCAAATGCAAAGATTAAATGTCTAGTATTTATTCAGCTAAGTGTAGGCATTGTTTTTTTATGAGAGGAAAAAAAAAGAATTATAGTTTTCTCCCAGCCTCGCCTTTAAATCTGCAGACTTGAAAAGTTTAATAGAACTTATTTAACTTAAAAAGATAATTAGCCAGGTAAAAGCATTTAAAACCATAGGATAACAATGCCTACACTCCAAGAGATCTTAATCATTCAGTTGTACCTTTTACAAAACAATCAAAAAAACAAAAACAAAAAAACAATTCATGATCTTAATCATTCAGTTGTACCTTTTACAAAACAATCAAAAAAACAAAAACAAAAAAACAATTCATGATCAGAATAAGGAAAATACAAATATCAAGATCAACTGGTTAGTATTTTTACTCAAGCTACCTAAATTTTCTTCCAAGTAGACATAAGAGGGCAAATAATTAAATGAGTTCTGTTGAGATATTTTGATAATATGAGGTTTGTATTTTTTGCAAGAATTTGTAATCTATTAAAGCTGACTATTATGTAGGTGTTTATGCATTCATCTGTATGTTGGGTAGTATAGTAAAGTTGAGGTTGCTTTAGGGAAAAAAATATATATACCTTCACCTTATATTCCCAGATAATATATGAGATGCAGGGATTTCAAAATTAATGTCACTATACAAATAGAATTTTTACATAACTTTAGAAAAGAAAAAAACCTGAGTAAAAAGACAAAACCCAGAAAAATGGAGAACAGCAAACAAAGGAATAGCAGTGGACAACTCTGACCAATAAACCTGTGCATGAAATCTGCAAATAATAAACAGAGAACGATGAGATTCTGCAACTAATCGCTATATTTATACAACATTGTAATTTACCCTCTCACTCACTACCATCATAACAGAACACAAATATAAACTTTCAACGTCTCTAAGTGAATGGTTTAGTGACAAAGTACGTAATAATGAACAATCACCTTACAGCCCTGATGCTTCACTAAAGGCGGTGAAGAATCAAAGCAATAAGGTAATTGTCAACCAATACATTACTTTTCACAAAAAACTTTCTTATTTAAAAGAGTTTAAAATTAGAATAGAACATATAGAAGTTTTGAAAATCTTAATCCAGTAAAGGTGAATTGCTTCGAATAGCATTTGGGTACTCAGCTTTAGTGGATCTCCTGCAAAAGATTCACCAAAAATCGTAACCTTCTACCTTTTTCAATAACAACTTCAAATCCTCCCTACATAAACAAAGAGCAGAAGAGTCAATGACTGGAAGAAAAAAAAAATCATAAATACCCATTTTTATCCATTAAGAAGAAACTTGACTTCAAAAAAAAAAAACTAACAGTCAATTATCAGTTTCGGTGTCAACTAAATTGATACGAATAGCATTTACACACTTAACATTATTAGATCGCACTACAGAATATTCACCAAAAAATTGCAACCCTCTATTTCAACGACTTCCCAATCCTTTCTACTTGAAAAGAAAACAGAAGAGTTAAACAATTCAAAAAACAAAAGAAAAAAAAACATCGATCACCAACAACGAGAAAGATTTAATAAGACTGAACTCTCTTCCTTTTTAATAATTACACACCAGTTCCTCCAGTTTTCACATATACACCAATCAAATCATTCTACATTTTATTATAAAAATATTTCCAGTGTTAATAACATAATATCATTTGATGTCGATAACATTATCATGCATAGTGTACTCCTTTGTACAATTGTCCGATCCAAATCCACAGTAGAGCACTATTGTTTTCCTTTATATGGAAATGGCTTTTTTTCTGGCACAATTTTCACTACAAAAAGGAATAAGAAACTGATCCCTAGAAGATGGTAACGTCCAGCAGCACTGAAATAAATAAAAGAGCAGATAAAAGATAACGAATCAATATAGCCAGAAAATAAAAATCCGACAAAAACTGGTTTACAAAGTGCTAAGATCAGATCAGTTAACAGTAAAGAAGAAGCTTCATGACAACACAAAATCCAAGGCTATCAAAATTCACTTTTTATTAAAAAAGAAATACAAACCCAAGTATCATATATTTCCTCTCACTTTCCAGCCACCAAACAAAGCAAGAGAGAAAGCACAACCCAAGAAAGTCCAACTGCAGAAAGCAGAAATCCCTCTCAACTCATATGAACAAGAAACCCAATTCATCATGTATAAGCAACTATAATGGACAATAGATGGATTTGATTGTTGTCTCACAACAAGTTGAAATCTAAACTGTATTATATAATTAAAGAAATGGTTCAGCCAGCTAGTAGTAATGAAAGCTAACAATATAAAATGAACATATTAATATTTGAAAACACCCAGAAAACAACATGCAAAGATACAAAATAACCATCTAAGGATTTGGCAGTCGAATCTTAATAAACAAAACAAAACAAAATACCCAGATTTGTCCTTCCTGTCTCTGCAATCAGCCGTGTCCTTCAATTTGCACAATACATACTCCTCAACCTGAGAAAGAACCCAACAAACTTAGATGTCTTTCATACTCTGCATGCATCGGAAGAACCAAGATCAAAAAAGAAAAAAGAAGAAAACCAAGATCAAAGGAAGAAAATTTCTTTCATACTCTGCATGCTTCTGAACAACGAAGATCAAAAAAGAAAACAGAAGAAGAAAACCAAGATCAAAGGAAGAAAATTTATCTCAGAAGAAGTCGATTTCAAGCTTGGGTGATAAACTAACACTTACAATCGAGTGAAGCAGGACAGCTTGAGATTTGGGGTTGAAATCTGGAAAGTGATAGATGTGGCTGAATCTCGATCAACAGATTCGGTGGAGAGAGAGAGAGAGAGAGAGAGAGAGAGATCAAGAAAAGATAGGAAGCAACAAAATGCAAGCCCAACACTGTTAAATACTGTTAGGCACTGTTCCGTATGAACAGTCCTACAACAAATAGATATATAGTAAAAGGTAAACTAGAAATGTGCCCGTACTTTGCTGCAGGTTTTGGATCTGTAGACCAATAATGCTACATGAGTTCTTTAGCAGTTTCCTCAGTTGTAAACTCTTGGTTTCTGGATGCAATGACAGTGGAATTCTGGGTAGTTAGATAAGAAAACAAACTATAAATCGGCAAAAGAAATACAATCTGTAAGGTAATCAGATGAAATAGAATAATGAAGAATATCATTCTTATATATGTTAAAAGATACAATAATGAATTCTCAGTAACAATCTTATATTCAGTTCACATATAAGACACTAATGTTATAGGTCAAGGATTTTTAGAATTCATATCCGTATATATGACGAAACTTGATATTCCTAGAGTAATTTCTGACCGACTTGATTGCTCAAAAAATAGTTTCTCAAAATGAAAAGTTCATTAGTAGCTTACTAAACACAGAGCATAAAACAGAGTTCGCAATCAATTTCATGATATCACAATTAGGGAATCCAGGGTACTAATATTAAACATAAACATAGATATACACATATTGGTGATCAAAATTAGGGAATGCAGGGTACTAATATTAAAGCTTCAGGATTTATTAACCAGATGTAGAAGCATCTATAGTAGCACATCATGAAGTTGTAAGGTAAAGAGGAAGTTACCTTATTGGACTTTTACTTGGCATTGGTTTGCAAAGCCGGTTGCTGCATGAGGCCATGTTCATTTTCTTTGCTAATGAAACATGCCCAGGAGTTGAACATGAAGGAAAGCTATCCTAGAGAAGTTGTTGGATATTAGTGATGATGCGGCCTCCATGATCTATTAGTGCAACAAATCAGTGTATATAATAAATAATAAATAAACAAATGAAAATGCATAGTAGAAAAGGAGAGCTCAATCACCTAAATGAAATTTCAATACCCAGAGCTTTCATTTTGGATATATATTTTGCTCTTGTTTAAGGCTTTAACAGCTGCTTGCTTACTGAGTGGACTTTCTTTTCGTTTATACCTGAAACAGACATGCTAAAAAAAAAAGTGAGATTGAGTTTATGGGTTGCAAGAGGTCAAAACTTTACTTAAAAATTCCTTCAAGAAGTCAATAAGAAATAACCAAGTGAAGGATAGGAAAAATAGATGTCATTTTAGCTTTCTATTATTCCATTTTCCCATATGCAGTTTACTCAAGAATTCATCATTTCATATTTCATAGTAGATTTTAATTTGAGATCAGCAGTTTAGAGTGTTGGTTGTGTTACCTGAAAAGAGCTTGCTGCATATCATGACCCGGACTGATTAAGCGACTGACTGGCTTTTTCTCATTTGCTTAAAGCATGTGGAGCAAGCAGGTTAGAATATCTTTCTTCTAGCACATTGTAGCTCTAGATAATATCAGTTGATTCAAAATTGTAGAGCATGACATTGACGTTGTGAGTAAACGCTCAACGAGTGGTAAGTAAAACAAAAATGTAGCTTTTCTATCTCACATACGGCTGGATCTTTAATTTGGAGATCATATTTTTGTCTACAGCCTCCAACACCACTTGAAAATCAAATGCCAATTTTGCCAATTCAAAATCAAAACAAAATTCAATTACAACAGAACATTAAGATAAAGAGAAATACACAGGATATAAATTCAATTGTATCTGGATTCCCCAAATACACAAAACATTAGGATTATTAGAAAATAAAATGGTCATTCAGAATTGAACATAGTATTGAAACAAAGCAATTCAAGAGTAGACATTGTCACATGATTAGTATCCATGATCTATAACTTGCTGATCTAATGTTAAGGAAAATAAAAATAAAAAAGAACTTTAAGAGGGGTGGGGGAAGAGAAACAGTATCCCAATCTCGAAGTGCACCTTTCAGAATTAATAAATGAATCGACAACTGTTGTTACTTTCTCTTAAGCTGTTATGTAAACCAAAAATCTCAACACACGGATATTAATTAACCTTTCAATGAGAGTGGATTTCGTCAAGAAGTACCACTCCCTCTATACTGAACAATTCTTAGTAAAAGCTGAGTAGTTATTCTTGCGTTAATCTACAACCAAACATGCCTAAAAAAAATTTGACTGCAAATTAATAGACTTGAGGGAAATTAAAATATCAAATTCACCAAAAAAAAAAGGGTGATTACTTACCATGGAGACTCATGTCATGACTGATATGACTTTGCTTGATTCAAGCAAGCTCTCTGTCTCAAGCTTTCTCTTGTGCCGGTTCTTTGGATCAACTGCATCGGTCTATCACCAGAAATAGAAAAAGATCAAAGTATAGAAGAGACTCTCAATATATTGAGCTGGAAGAATGTCATAAAAATCTACATAGAAAATAATACGTCATAACTGAGAAGTAATTAATCAGGCATACCTCAAAGTGAAGTAATTGATCACATTTCAGATAGACACCAGCTGAAGAGCAGTATATGTACCTGCGAATCACTGGAATTGTTTAATAAGCTTAAAATTGGCAATCTTACATTGGTGAAAATAACATTTTAGCAACAAATAAAACATAGTCCCACCACTTTAGTATTTGGAAATTCACTTTTCCGGTTTATGGTTCATTTCTTTAGTTCCATTTTGAGTCACAATCACATCTATACCTATGGAGTTACCTGATCTTCTCTAAAATCCCAAATGTATCAGCAAGCTTCAAGGACTGGCATTTCAATTACTCCTCTACATGACCGATGATAGCAATCTTCATCCTGTAAATACATATCATCAGTTTGTAAATAAGAAAAAAAAAATTCACTAACTCTTCAGAGGAATCCTAACATCAAAAACATGCAGCAAAAATAGAGTACTTGATTTTAAATCCACAATTCACTAAAAATTCAAACCAATTCAGATTAATCATGTTTTCTCACATATAAGCCAACAATTTTTAATCCTTGAAACACAGTATTGTATCAGGCAATGGCTAAATAAGAACACTATCAAAGCAATATTATCTTTCTCAAATTGCACAATGATTTCAGCAATTCATAATTTCAGCATACCATCTAAGCAATTGAGCTGATACTTACACCCACCATCTCGAGTATCCAGCGAGGTCCAGTTACCTCCTCAATCTTGTATTCTGGTGGCATGCAATAGCAAAATAAGAAAACAAAAAAAATCCTTAGGTACTGATCATTACTCTAAAACACAAAGTATACAAATTTAATTTGGCTTGGGTAGCATTTTATGAGTAGAAAACTAACCTAAACTCTCTCTCTCTCTCTCTCGCTTAATCAGTACACTCTAAACACTAAGAACATTGGGAAAAAAAAAACTACCTTATGCATAAGCATATAAATGTAGTTTGCTATAGCCTTAGTTGGACCAATTTGATAATTAATAAAGAATAATAATTTTAGATTAAGGAATGTGATGACCTCTTCTTTGACACACTGACAGTGCACAGAGATGCAAAATGTCTGATCTTCTACCATGGCACCTTCTATACCCTTTATTTCTTCTTCCAGTTCCTTTATGATCCGCACCAAGTTATTTTTGCTAATAGATGTATATGAAGAAACATGTGCAAATTCTTAAAACAGCGAATTCTTAAAACATGATAAATCATTAAATCCTCACAAAATGCAGCAGAAAATTCATTACCTCGTGATCTCCTATGAACCTGCAAAATTAAGAGAGTAGTGGGAGTCATAGTTAGGTCAGTAGGATTGATGGATCAAATTGACGCACCTCTTTCTGATTACCATTAGCGGCATGCTGCTGTGTTTGTTGTGAAACCTGACGTGCTCTCAATTTCTGAACATTATCAAGTGCAAACTCCACTATTGGCCGGTGTTCTGAGCCAAAAGTTTCTGCAAAAAGTATCACAATATATAAGATCATACGTAAACAGATTCAAAGAAAAGAAAGAAAATCCAACAAGATTAAATGGTCAATGTGGTTGACAATCTAAACTTAACCAGGATTGTTGTTAAGAACTCTCAAAGCGGTTGACAATCTAAACTTTACCAGGATTGTTGTTAAGAACTCTCAAAGCCACAAGGGCATGCTGATGTTCTGTAAACTCAATGAAAGCAACACCGCGTGAGTGGTTCTTTGTGACAATCTTACCCTTTTTCACATCCTTCAAGCACTTTATCTGCATGCAAAACATCATATGCAAGGAAAAATTTCATATTTATTTTTTGGACAAAACAAGGGAAAACTTCATAAAACAGAAGGATCACCATCACTCATAAGAGACAAATGTACAGTCATTCTCAAATAAAAAAAAAAGAATGCAAGCACAATCTAACCTGTCAAATCACAGATTTTTGTAGCTTAGCTCGTGAGGTAACCGCATCAATACAAAGTTTTTTAAGCTGTTTTTCAGTCATGGACTTTGGCAAATTGTACATAACTAATCTCGTCTTCGAAACATGAAAGTTTGGAGATTTAAGCTTCATGGCCTTGCTCCTCTCCAACCTGCATGGTTTCGCAACTCAATAAATAGGAATATGAAACTATGAATAGAAATCAGCATCTTAATGCCGAAGGAGCACCATTCAATTTGCTCATAACCTGTTAAAAACTACAAAGCAAGATTGTCAAAATGTTAATTAAGGTATTTTTCTTTTTGACAGAATATTTCTAAATAGATTTAAATTAAGCTTGAAACTTCTAAGAAAATACAGTTAAAAGTAAAGAATTATGAACAGAAAATAAAGGCATAGGTCTTTTTTTTTCCTGCAAATATAGTTAAAATAGAACTGTTAATCACTTAATCACATGGAAACTGATTTTCAATTTTTGTGCAAAGAAGACTGATAAAAACCAGATGTAACATTAATTTCCAGACTATAAGTAATCAGCATGTACGGGATTATAAGAAATTAAAAAAAAAACAAATCTTACATTTGGCGTTTTGACATATCAGTAGCTGAAACCCCTTCTGCAGCTGGAGTTCCCGCAAGAATAAGACCTTCCTGTTATGATTTGAAGGAGAGATTATTCTAACCATTCAGGGCAATACATTACAGTTACCACAGGACACAGAAAACAATAAAATAGATAAAGCAAGGAAAGAAAAGGAAGGTGCTTCTAGAAGTAAAAACCTTTGCCAAATAGAGATTGCGGTGGTCTATGTCCTCCTTTTTGGCCATATTTTCTTCCGTCTCGATTTTCTATCCAAAGCCTGGAAGACTGTCAGTTGTCTACCCTTGAGAAAAATTCCCAAGCCAGATGCAGCACTACCAGCTGAAACCGCAGAGGTCACTGCATCTATAGTCTTAAACTTGAGAAAGCCTGTTCCTTTTGGTCGCCTGCCACAATATATCTCATGTTAAGTTTCCAGTAATATAGAGAATGGTAGGAATTAGATCAATGAGGTATAAAACGTACTTGGTAAGTGGATGAAGAACTGGGACAAAAGATTGCACTTGCCCAAAAGCAGAAAACCTTTGTTTGACTTCTTCATAAGTGATCTCAAAAGGAAGGTTGCTGATGAAAATTGTTCTATGCAAATCATCTTCTTCTTCTGTTTGTGGTTTAGCAGCATCTGATGCAC
Source organism: Fragaria x ananassa (assembly GCA_034370585.1). Classification (NCBI taxonomy): domain Eukaryota; kingdom Viridiplantae; phylum Streptophyta; class Magnoliopsida; order Rosales; family Rosaceae; genus Fragaria; species Fragaria x ananassa. The sequence goes on along the minus strand of CP139750.1, from coordinate 6,485,987 downwards.
TGGCACTTTCAGAAGATAAGTTATTAGGCGCAGTCTCAGAAGGTAATTTACTAGGCTCATTAACAGATTCTTCAATAGTTGGCTCCTTTTTACTTTTCGGCAATGAATCATCAACAGCAGTTACTGTACCAGAGGCCGTGGTAAACTTTTTTAGAACTTTTCTAGCAATGTCTGCTTCCTCCCCAAAATCAATAGTTGGCTCCTTGTCCCCTTTGGGAAATGCAGAATTATCAACACCCATATCATCAGTAGTTACAGTACAAGAGGAAGTGGTCAAGTTTTTTAGAACTTTTCTTGATATATCTGCTTCCTCCTCAAAATCAATTTCAGATATCATCAATGTTACAGTACAAGAGGAAGTAGTCAAGTTTTTTAGAACTTTTCTTGATATATCTGCTTCCTCCTCAAAATCAATTTCAGTAGGGATGTCTTTCATCTCTGCTGTATTGGAGTCATCGGGAGCAGCGCCAATCCTATCAAGGTGCTGGGGCGTTTCATATGTATCTCCAGCGTCACCCTCGAAATCATCGCTGCTGCTATCATTTCCCCCATCTCTTCCACCCTTTTCTCCTGTAAAACCAGTGTTTTCATTGCATGCTTTGCTTGTCATAAACCATAACAAATGTTCAAAATATCAGCAGTGACAAATACATCAGCGGTCAAATCCATAACACATGTTGATACCAAGAAAATTTCAGTACATACTTTTAGAGGAAGATTTTTCTATACACATTCCATCTTGGGGTACAAAAGGTGGAACAACTCCATCTATATTTAGATTCAAAACTAAAATTACTGATACTAGAGATAACTAGAAACCAACAAGGAAAACCAGAAGGGGGGGGGAGTATCAACTGATCCCAAGATTCTTTTTCTCTTACTGCTCACATATGAATGCAATCAACTATCATAGTTTCGTATATATGGACTGAAAACTCGATTTTACCTGCACTGGCTTCCAGGGAAACACTTTCTCCTAGTGTTGCAACCTGTGAAAGAAGAATTGAAAATGATGTAAAAAAGCGAGCACAGCCATTTATCTGAAGCAAAACTAATAGCTAATAGGCAAACAAATCAGAAAGAAAAAAAAATAGAAAAAAAGAAATTTACATAAAAGTAGTTGTGGCAAAGTTGAAAATCCATCTGCAAAACTATTGAACCCGGGATTCAAAGCTATATTGTAATGTTCTGTTCCAAAAGCAGCAAAAGTTTAATACTCGTAAGTTAAGGAAAATAAAAATAAAAATAAAAAAGAACTTTAAGAGGGGTAGGGGAAGAGAAACAGTATCCCAAACTCCAAGTGCACCTTTCAGAATTAATAGACGAATAGAAAACTGTTGTTACTTTCTCTTAAGCTGTTATGTAAACCAAAAATCTTAACACATATGGATATTAATTAACCTTTCAATGAGAGAGGATTTCGTCGAGAAGTACCACTCCCTCTGTATTGAACAATCCTTAGTAAAAGCTGACTAGTTATTCTTGCGTTAATCTACAACCAAACATGCCTAAAAATCAAATTCGATTGCAGATTAATAGACTCATGGGGAAATTAAAATATCAAATTCATCAAACAGAAAAAATAAAAAAAAAGGTGATTACTTACCATGGAGAGTCATGTCATGACTGATATGACTTTGCTTGATTCAAGCAAGCTCTCTGTCTCGAGCTTTCTCTTGTGCCGGTTCTTTTGATCAACTGCATCAGTCTATCACCAGAAATAGAAAAAGATCAAAGTATAGAAGAGACTCTCAATATATTGAGCTAGAAGAATGTCATAAAAATTTACATAGAAAATAATACATCATAACTGAGAAGTAATTAATTTGTAACATCAGGCATACCCCAAAGTGAAGTAATTGATCAGATTTCAGATAGACACCAGCTGAAGATCAGTCTGCAAATCACTTGAATTGTTTAATAAGCTTAAAATTAGCTATCTTACATTGATGAAAATAACATTTTAGTATCAAATAAAACATAGTCCCACCACTTTAGTATTTGAGCAAATCTAAGAACTATCTATTTAATCAAAGCACCAATTATTCACATTTCCAAAGTTCACTTTTCCGGTTTATGGTTCATTTCTTTAGTTCCATTTTGAGTTACAATCACATCTATACCTATAGAGTTACCTGATCTCCTCTAAAATCCCAAATGTGTCAGCAAGCTTCAAGGACTGGCATTTCAATTACTCCTCTGCATGACCGATGATAGCAATCTTCATCCTGTAAATACGTATCATCAGTTTGTAAATAAGAAGAAAAAAAAATTCACCAACTCTTCAGATGAATCCTAACACCAAAAACATGCAGCGAAAATAGAGTACTTGATTTTAAATCCTCAATTCACTAAAAATTCAAACCAATTCAGATTAATCATGTTTTCTCATATATAAGCCAACAATTTTTAATTCTTTAAACACAGTATTGTATCAGGCAATGGCTAAATAAGAACACTATCAAAGCAATATTATCTTTCTCAAATTGCACAATGATTTCAGCAATTCATAATTTCAGCATACCATCTAAGCAATTGAGCTGATACTTGCATCCACCATCTCGAGTATCCAGCAAGCTCCAGTTACCTCCTCAATCTTGTATTCTGGTGGCATGCAATAGCAAAAAACAAAAACAAAAAAAATCCTTAGGTACTGATCATTACTCTAAAACACAAAGTATACAAATTTAATTTGGCTTGGGTAGCATTTTATGAGTAGAAAACTAACCTAAACTCTCTCTCTCTCTCGCTTAAACAGTACACTCTAAACACTAAGAACATTGGGGAAAAAAACTACTTTATGCATAAGCATATAAATGTAGTTTGCTTTAGCCTTAGTTGGACCAATTTGATAATTAATAAAGAATAATAATTTTAAATTAAGGAATGTGATGACCTCTTCTTTGATACACTGATAGTGCACACAAATGCAAAATGTCTGATCTTCTACCATGGCACCTTCTATACCATTTATTTCTTCTTCCAGTGCCTTCATGATCTGCACCAAGTTATTTTTGCTAATAGATATATGATGAAACATGTGTGAATTCTTAAAACATGATAAATCATTAAATCCTCACAAAATGCAGCAAAAAATTCATTACCTGATTGTCGTGATCTGACTGATCTCCTATGAACCTGCAAAATTAAGAGAGTAGTGGGAGTCATAGTTAGGTCAGTACGATCAACTGACTTCAATTTATTTCTGGATTTTGGGGGTAAAACTGTGCAACCAAAAGTAAAACTTTAGACAACCGATAGAAACCCATGTTATACCAAGTAAAGAAACCCAATTTCCATTTTATTGAACCGAAACGGAAGAAAAATTACGGACCCTCCTCTGTTGCTGTCGAAATCCAACAAACAATCACGGTCTTACCGGTTACTTGAAAACCTCAAACAAAATAAACCACCAAACTACCATTTTTACAATAACAATAACCCAATCTCTAGTTAGTCAATCAGTTATAGAGTATGTCAATTGTTATGTACATGAGACATTTAGTGTATAAAGCCATAGGTAAAACCCATCAACTAATGCATTATAGCATTAATCAACTTCGTATAATGTGTGGTGAAGAAGAAGAATATGTCACAGGTGTTCTGGTATGATCGATAATACCTTTTATAGCAAATAAAATTGAGATTGAACTTGTTCTTATGGTATGGACTATAAAATTCACTTATGAAAATCAAATTAAGTTATCATGTTGCTTCAAAGCACATGTTGGTATGACAATGTTTCTGATTACATTACTATAAAAGACACCAACAATGCAAAGCAACTAAACAAAACAGTTTAAATTCAAGGAGAAGGATTTATAGCCTCATATATGGAACCCAATCAAACATAATAACATGCCCCCAAACACAATCGTAATGGCACCTGATGGAAAAAACATCAAGCCAATCTTTAAACCCTACCAAACACCAATTACATTATCAAGTAGCTTCATTACGAAATACCTGAACAGTTTCAATTACAATCGCTATTCAAATTTGGAGGTACAATCCATGGAAAATTGAAACTCTGCACCACAACAAAACATTCGATCAGACCAAGAGAAAAGAAAAAAACAAAAAACAAAAATTAGCAACAAAATCAAAGAAACGAATGCATGAGCAAAAGGAATACCGAGTATTTTCTTCTTTTCGCTCCGAATCTCATCATAGATGTCTAGCTCTTTCACCAACTTTGTATTTCTGCAGGCATAAATTCAACCAAAATCAATTTGCCGCTAAAATAAAAAACGGGAATTAATCACTACCCAATATAGAAACAAAGATAACCCATGCCAAGAATATCAACTATTAATAAATAAAATGGTCGGAATCAAGAAATTTCCACAGAAAAAAAAAAGATAGAAGAAGAACAGAATGGAGAAGAAGGAGGAGGTCCGTAGAATGGACAAACCTAATACTTGTCGTTCCAGTTTTTGAGTTTCCATTGAAGCAGATCGACGTTAACAAAAATTGTACCATAAGAGAACCAAAGAAATGACAGTACAGTAATTGTGCCTATAAGATTGATATAAAAACATATATGAGATCAAATCAATTATATCATTATGGTAGTGAAGCAAGGGAGCCAGCATTTGATAAACACATATCAATATCATATATCAAATATGACAGAATCATAACTATCAAAAACACTGAAGAACAGGGCAAATAAAGTAAAGTACAACGTTTCGGTTTTTGATGGAAATAAAGCCTACCCTTCTAAACCCATATCAATATCATCTTAAACTCAATGTTGGGATATTAACTTTCTCAATTTCAGTGCAAATCATTAATCCAGAAAGCATCAAACCAATTCTCAAAAACCATAACAAATGTTCAAAATATCAGCAGCGACAAATACATCAGCGGTCAAATCGATAACACATGTTGATACCAAGAAAATTTCAGTACATACTTTTAGAGGAAGATTTGTCTATACACGTTCCATCTTGGGATACAAAAGGTGGAACAACTCCATCTATATTTATATTCAAAACTAAAATTACTGATACTAGAGATAACTAGAAACCAACAAGGAAAACCAAAAAGAGGGAGTATCAGCTGAACCCATAGTCTAAATAGACACTGTATATGGTTTTTCTTAAACGAAAAAGAAAATCTTCACGAATCAGACTAGGCATGCCCCAAAATAGTCAAAGCCTGTGCCTTTATTTCGTGAAAAAGAAAACCTAGTGACAGTCAGCACTTTCTTAAATCAGATTTGGCATTCCCCAAGTCCCTCTTTCTTCAACATCAGAAGCAAAAAATCTCTACCAGATATTCAGAACTTCGAAAAAATAAAAAAGAGAAAGACAAAGTAAGATGTTAATTATAGATCTTCAATTTCCACCTCCTTCTCCATATCACCAGATTTTTCTTTTTCCTTGCAACTTTTTTGAGATTGGGCCACCAAATCAAGATATCTCCATATTTTGGTCAAATACGAGAAAGACATGACTTCACTACCAAAAGTGTGCTAGATGAGAATGGAGTTACAATATAATACCATCTTCTGAAGCAAGAGCGTCATTGCCACTACCATATATCTGCTTTGGAATAGCCCAGTCGACAGCTATTGGTCTTTTAAGAAGTTTTTGTCCATTGAACTTTTGTATTGCCTAAAAACAAAAAGAGAACAAAAAGAGTCGATGCATGTACACAAACTCTACACTCGAACTAAGCATGGATCATGAATGTACATTTTCCGCATCTTGTTTGCGTGTATATTTGACGAAAGCAAAACCTTTAGACAACCTGCCAACAGTAAAAAAATAAATGAAGAGAAACAGAAAGTGATATTCAACAGGAATGAAAATAATGCAGGATGATATTTCAACAGGAATGAAAATAAAGCAGAATTCTGTGGTATATAAACATCCCAAACAAATCCCGCAGATGAAAACATATCTTTAATATCACTGACCTTCGCCTGCATTTGTGTTGGCAAACTAGTTCAGATAACGCTCCTCTGCATGAAGAAAATTGCATTTGACAAAAAGAAAATTAGTAAAAGACCATGAAAGGAAGATTTCTGACAATGAGCTTCCACTTCCGAGTCTTGGAACCCTGCCCAACCAAACTGTTAAGACTCCCCTTTATAGATTGAATAACAATGAACCACCACCACCATATCATGAATACAACACTACCCCACAATAATATGAAATGAATAAATGATACTTCTAAGATGTACACGCCAGTCAGGCACGGTTACTAATCACAGAAAAACAGAATTGTTAAAGGCTGGTCTCCTACTTTTATCCTGCATTTCTAATAAATTTCTTTATTTGGTAGAAAACATTCCTAGTAAGTAATGACAAAATCACATCCTAGAATAACACAGAAATATAAAAAGACCAAAAGAAAGTAATAATTATTATGAGGAAAGACAAAAATATTACAAAACTTATCAGACCATGCTAGAATAATTCAAATACAATTTATTAATTGGTTGCCAAAGATCAGTCATATATAGTGTGAAAGTGATTAAGATCAGTACTCAAACTGCCTCATCTTTCTATCATCTATCTTAAATCAGCAAGGGAAGAATAGCGTAAACTTAATCCGGTAACAACAAATTCCAAGACCAAAATTCACATAAAGAAAAAACAATTGAATTGCTAGTATTTGTACAAAAGAAATGTGGTTAAAGCAGTAAATGAAAACTAGTATTTGTACAAAAAAAGAAATGTAGTTGAAGCAGTTGACAACTTGACATTTCATTTACCTCCCCACCCAACTGACGTGCCCAAACAATTCCTCCTTTCATCTCCTTCTGGTGTAACATTGCAACAGAAGTATGAGCTGATTTGACACTGGTGTATAGTACAGCCGAGGCATCCATTTTGCATCCATCTTGTACAAGACCTGAAAAGACACCAGATATCATGGTTAACTCAACACCCCAAATTATATGTATTTTAAAAAACTACTTAAAAAAAGGGAAGAAAATGATTCATAAATCTGTCTAGCAACACTTAATTGGAAAATTCCACTAAGCAGTCAGTTACCCGATTACGACTACAGAAGCAATAGTATCAATTCTTATCTAATAATACTGGGGTCGCAACAATTGTATCAAAGAAGTCAAATATCTTGATTTAGTCATTTTGTTTGTCAAGAATAGAAAATATCTTAATGATCACCAGAATTGTATAAAATTCCTGTGTTAGGTACTTCAAACGCATTTTCAACTCAATATATTAAACAAACCACTCCCATTACTTGGCCTCCTTAGAGCGAGAAAATCCGTACCATGTTGTTGAACCTCTTCTTTGGGAAAGGGATAAGTTATGGAACACACATCGCCAACCTCCCTAGCTTGGCGATGAACTTCTTCCGCCATACCAGCGCCACCAAATATAACGGTTCTAGCAACCCTTCATAACAACAAGAAACTGAAGATATCAGGATACAAGATGAGGATATAGATTAAGAGGGGACAAAAATCATTGTTCAGACCAAAATGAGAGCCCAAACATTTTGCTGAGAACAACGAACTTAATTCACACTTGACATGAAATTTATCAAGACTTCAATTTATTTCTGGATTTTGGGGGTAAAACTTTAGACAACCGATAGAAACCCATGTAAAGAAACTCAATTTCCATTTTATTGAACCGAAAGGGAGAAAAATTACCTTCACAATTTCGTATCGATGGAACTAGGTGTTCTCGATCTGGAATTCAACAGACCCGCCGTCGCCGTCGCCGGTTAAGATCGAGGAGGACTGGTCTCCGGGGTGATGAAGCCGAACCTCTGGTCATTCCGGCCAACCGGTCACTCATCCTCACAAACCCTAGAAAAAGAACGAAGAAGAAGACCCACACCGATTCCTCTCTCTCTCTCTCTCTCTCTCTCTCTCTCTCTCTCTCTCTCTCTGAATAATCCTTTGAAATAAGGGGAAGAAGCTAACGGCTCTATTGAAATTGAAGGACTTCTCGACATCTTCTCCCTTGAGAAAAAGATCACGACCATGACACCACCCCGACCGGAAAAGACGGAAATGCCCTGCTGTAACAAAAAAAAAAGATACTTTTGTGAATTTTTTTTACCTCATAATAAATTATTTTTCAACATTGTTTCCTCTTAATAAAACTTCGGTAGGCACCCACCTTCCTCAACGGCGAGCACACCGGCCTCCTCCACCGACCCTAGCGCACCTCATTGTGCTGAACAAGCGTCGGCAAGCAGCGCCCTTCCCCAGCCACGATTCAGCCCGAATCGAACTCCAGCCGAGCCCTAGCCCCGAGTGCACCCTGGCAACACCAACAACTCGGCACGAACCCAGCCCGTTGCCAATGCACTCCTGCCCTGCCCCGCCTAGCTCCGAAACGACATAGGTTTGGCCGCGATGGTTGAATCGGACTAATCAATGAAGTTGAGGCGACGGCGACGTCCTTCGTCGAAGAAAGGAGAGAGAGAGAGAGAGAGAGAGAGAGAGAGAGAGAGAGAGAGCTTGTGAAGCCTGCAAAGACATGGATTTGACCGCGATGGTTGAATCGGATAGATTGACAAAGTCGAGACAACAGCGGCATCCGTTGTCAAGGCTGCGGCGACGTCTGTCATCAAAGAAAGGAGAGAGAGAGAGAGAGAGAGAGAGAGAGAGCACATGAGAATGAGAGGTGAGGGAGAGGAGATAGATAATAAGATTATGGGTACAAATGTATTTTTGTTAAGAAATATTGGAATGGGCTAAGCTAAATGTTTTTCATTGAATTAGGCTATGAAACCTTATTTTTATGCATTTGGGCATTTTCCTTTTTTCTAATTTGCTATGCCCATTTTTTTGTGCCACTAGGGTTTTAAATTAGTTTTATTTTTTACTAGTTTATTTCTAACAATTTTCCTATGTAGGTTTCTAGGAGTCTAGCCGTCTTGGTAGGTTTTGATGCCAACAGATTATGATGTTTCTTTTACATCTAAATAATGGACACTTTTTGTCATACTAAACAAGTTATACCACATTAGTATGCATATTAGGATTTGGTTACAAGAAGTCGAGATTTTTGAAAATATTGTGAAATAAAATGTGATCATAATGGTGAAATACGGCTATGGTTGAAATTTCACGTGTGTCAGGTAATGTTCAGACCTCGGTCAAATCAGTAAGTGTAAGCGAGCGTCACTTTCACACAAAAAACTCTAACCGCCCCCTCTGATACCTAGTTTGGCCGATCATTCAGCATGTAACACCCTCATATTGCCGAGATGTAACCACCCATGTAAAAATTTGGGGACGTTTACCACCCGAGGATAGGGCTCCCCTTAGTGAAGCATAAGCGTAAATAGGGTTGACCCCTTTGATCGGGCCCAAACGTTGCCGAATTAAAATGATTTTTTCTACTTTAGCCTTAATTCACTACACCGATCACATCCTGTTTCACAATATTTTAAAAAATTTTGTTTCATGTGTATAGTTGGTTCACAATGTTGTATACTTGCATATAACTTACCAAATAAGTTATACTATATATTACTTCAGAAACCCTCTCCTAGTGTCGCAGTTAAGAGATGATAGGGTTTTGAAAGGTACATTTAGAGCTCTCCGTGTCAAAGAAGCATGTTTTGACATGGACAACCCTCCAGCAAAACCTTTGTCTACCCATATTTGAGACCAGGACGGAAAACCTTTCTTAGGCTCGTCTACCATTGCTCCATGTACAGATGTGTAATGTTTTGCTACAAAAAGACACACTTAACTCCAACATGAAAAATTATAAGAAATTATTAGAAGGGGGTTACACCTCCGAATTCGCTGTGTGTTGTATACCTCTATTAATTTTTTTTACTTTTATTTAACTTTATCAACTCATTTGAGAAGACATACACAGACAAATAGATAAATTTTACTATTGTTACCTCCACCACATACAAAGACAAATGGATAATGAAGAAAAGAAGTTCATTATCACTAGGGACATGTTTACATGTGTTGGTCAACGCTTTCTCTTAATGAGCTCTTGTGTAGTTGCATCAAGCTTTGTCCTCGAGAACTCGTCAATCTCGAGTCCTGCATTGAAAAAAGGAAACTCCAAATGATGAATGCACAAAAATAGCCTCGTAAAGAGGATGAGTTGTAATATAATAAAATCAGCAACCTGATTACTAGTAATCTTTTGTTAAATTGACTTAATTAAGTACTTTGGTTTCTGCTAAAACCTATGCTTAGGTGGCCGTTTAAAATATTACAAATTTTAACGGCTACGTCAGCAATCTAATTGAGAAAATTGACGAAATGACTATTTAAAAGAAAAATAATGACTTTAAAGACCATTTAAATTAAAATGAAACCATAAGGATTGAACATATGTCGACTTCAAACCATATAGACTATACAATATTTAACCCTTAAAAAAAGGGCAAATGTCGCTTTGGTACTAATTTTGCCCCCTCCCTTTCAAGGATTCTAATAGAAATGACCATTCCAATATAAGGTTTTCCTACTCGTGTCCGAATACACAAAAGTTAACTAATGGGCCCACATTTTTTAATTTGTCAAGACAAAAATGACCTTCTTAACGGTTTATATATAAACAGAATTTCATATATTAATGCAAAATTATGTTTTGAGGAGAGAGAAAGCTACTGTGAGAGAGTGCAAGAGAGAGATCGAGAGCTCGCGATAAAGAGAAAAGCTCATGTAGAAGCCTCATAATCTTTGAGGTAAATGGTAAATTCATCTAATTTGTGAGTTAATTTGTTGGTTTTTTTTTAAAATTTAAATAAAGGGTTGGTGCAGCTACATTCAAGCGTCGATTTATGCAACAACCGAGTACAAGGAAGGACATTGAACCTAAACCTTAAACTACAATGACATAAGCATGTACCCAAACATGCACCAACTACCAAAGAATTATCTATTGGCTACTCTATTTGCTTTTACATAGCAAAATTGGTCAACCTAGCTAGGAAAAGTTGGTCAACCTTTGGTCAATTCCTGGTCAAACTAGGAAGGAAAGTTTTGGTTGAACGATTAAGTTGTGGTAAACATTTGGTTATGTAGAAAATCAAAGGACTAAGGTCGGGTTTTGTGACTTCAACTACTCGAGGAAAAGAAGGTTCGTGACTTGGAGCTTATGTAAGGGAGGAATGACATTCCAAGTAGGGAGAACTAACTCCTTCCATAGTCAGTGGCCTTGAATGCTTGCACAAAATAGTGGAGACATCGAAACCATATAGCCGGAAGCGGATAGTCACGAGCATCGAAATTTGAGAGACTAGCTTTTCATGGAGTCGGGTCAGATTAAGGAATAAAAGAAGGAAGACGGTAGAGAGAACAAATATAAAATAATAATAATAATAATAATAATAAAAAATAGATGGCGTGCGAACCGCTAATTAGTTTGAAAGGCAGGTAAAGCCAATTGAGGCACCAACAAACCAGACCTCACGTCTCTCTCTCTCTCTCTCATCTCTTCTACCGCTCTGTCAAACTTGTTGCCGAGAGTAGGTTTCGCTTCGCCGCATGGCCTCCGCTCCGAAGCCACGCTCCGGCGGCCGATCAAATTCTCTCCGGGACTCCCACGACTCCGACAAGATGGAGGCCACTGGGCTCTGGGACGCCCTCGAATGGACCATTGAGGTTCGCTAGGGTTCTCCATCACTTCTCAATTCCTCTGCGCTTTTCCTTGTTTTTTCACCTCTAAATTCCGTGATTCCTTTGCAGCCGGTCTCACGCTCCGTTCCAGGCGCCGTCTCGCATTTGAATTTGGATTGCTTGCTTGAAGCTGAGCAAGTTCAAGTTGAGGTATTCTATTCTTGTAATTTTTGTTGAATTAGGATGTGATTTACTGATTTCTGAAACTTTTCTGTTAGGGGCATGGCGTTGTTCTTATCAATACTGACGAGGCAGGGACCTTGATAGTCACCAATTTTCGTCTTCTTTTTCTGGTGAGTGCAATTTTACCATTCGGCTTCAATGTGCATTATTCTGGTTGTCATGTGCATATGTGGAATTAAATTTATGTTAGTATAGTGGTTTAATCGTGTAACACTCACAGCTAGAGTTTAAGCTCTCTAGAGCGGTAACTTAGATGAAGCCAAGTATTTACTGACTTCAGATGCTTATGATTAGAAGAAGAAGAATTGTCCAAAGAAATTTGAGATCTTTTTCTCTTGTCCTATGTTATTAAACAAGAGATGTCAATACTTCCCTATGGTTTGCTAAATTAAAGAGAAAGACTTTGCTTGAGAAAAACAGGGCTATGGTTAGGTGGAATGCAGATTACGTTAATCATATATATTAAATTTTGAACATAACGATGCTGGTGGTTTTGGTGCATGTGATATCTCAAATATTGCCATTTTGTCACCTTAGCTTCTTTTGGTTTCCAGAGTGAAGGAACTAGGAAGGTTATCCCGCTTGGCACGATACCTTTGGCAACAATTGAGAAGTTCAACAAAATTGTAAGTTTCTGCTGTCTTTATATATCTATGCACACTCAATTATGTTCTGGAGGATATATCATTTGGTGCTCCAGTCTTAAATATATTTGTATCTATAAGTTATGCATGAATCTGACATACTGGAAAGCCAGACATCAAATACTATTTGACCAGGCATCAAATATATATTTGTAGGTTGTAAAGAATCAATCAACCCCTCGTCAATCTGACAAGACTCCATCAAGAAGATTGCTTCAGGTCATTGGTATGATTTCATATGAAATTTTCATGTCGATTTAAATCTCCTAGAGTCTTTTCCTTGTTTAATTGACTGTTTATAATCATTTGGAGAGAGGCCTGGATAACTAAAGAGGGGTTAGGAGTAATTATCAGGTTTAATGGTTTGTTTTTATGTATCTGAGGTTCAAGGGACTGCGGGGTTCTCTGGGTACCAAAAAAGAATTAACAAACAAAAAATAAGAGGCCTTGATAGGAATCCTGGAATTATTCACCATTCATAGAGAGCCAATACTTTACCTGCCACATTGAGACCACGTAGTTTGGCAAATTGACAATTGATGTGGCAGTTACACATAGGATGGTGCTAAAGAGACCACATGATTTCTAGACCAATTGAATGCCATTAATTGCCATATCAGGTTGGTTTAAAAATGGTACAAACTATTTGGCCCCTTAAGCATCTAATGCCTTTAGCGATATATTTTGTGATATGTTGGGTGAAACTGAGATTCTTCAGCAGTGCTTAAGCATGGGTCTGGTTGTAACGTTGTAATTAGGCCGAGTATTATGCATATTGATTGTTGTAGACAGGGTTAATTTACGAACAGTGCTAGCTTACATGTGCATTGCCATCTCACTCACTCACACACACACACACACCCACTCTCTCTCTCTCTCTCTCTCTCTCTCTCTGGGTGTGGATGTTTATGTTTATGTTTGCTATAGAAACATTTTTACACCTACTCAATGAAGCCTTCACCACTTTGTCAGCCTAAAAGTCCTCCGGTTACTCTACTACAATTAAGCAAACAAAATATCTTATTCCCATTCAACTAGGCCTCCGCTTTTGTCAGCCTGAATGTGCACTGTTCTGTCATAATCAGACGCCATTGTCAGCCTGAGAGCGTTATGGCCATACAGTCATACAATATTGTTGTTTCTTGCATGGAAAGTTTAACTGTTAAATGATATCTGAGTTGCCTTCAGATTACATCATGGACTTTTCATTACAGATGTATGCCTCCACATTTTCTTCCTATTGAAGATAACTTGCTGATGTACCAGCTGCTTAAGTTAGAGATTGGGTTTCTATCAGGATTTCTGTGTAATGGTTGGACAAGAAGTTGTAGAAGTCGATTCATTTACATGTATGGCGGAGCTTCTTAAGCTAAGCATAGATTATGAAGTATGAACATAGATGCCAAACTGTGGCTAATATGTTGAAATTACTAGGTGTATATTATGTAAATGCCAGCTGATAGCTCTCTTTGAAGTTCATTGTAACCAAAGATCGGAAATACCTACTAACCCCCTCATTGGTATTGTGCTAACTCATTGTGACCTTCTGTTAGTGAAATTTGGGAAATTTAAGGCTGGGTTGTTGGATAAGACGTAACTGCTTTGTCAATATTTGTGGAAGCAAATCTTCTCTCTTAATTACAGAATTACTAAAACGTTTTGAAATTCTGAGCTGCTTATGCAATCCATTGTTTATTTGTAGTCAAATATATTTTTAACAGTGAAATGTCTAGTCAGTTAGAGGGCTAATGGTTTTATCTTACAATGCAGGTAAAGACATGAGGATAATAGTCTTTGGGTTTCGCCCTAAAACAAGGCAGGTAAATTTTTGCTATTAATACCTTTGCATTATGGTCTGGCATATGTTTATTTTATGTTCCATATGCTCATTCCCATGTATAATACTCCTTTCTTTTGTCTAGCACACTTCATATGAGAAGTGAAACATTATTATTAGAGGGTTTGTACAGAGCACATATATGGAAAGGAATAGAGAGAATAAAGGTTCCGATATGTGAAGGAGGAATAATAAAACAGAAGTAATATGGTTTCATTATTTTCATTCAAGTTGCATTCCAAAGAGATGCTACACATCCTATTTATTCACTGGGTTTAAAAGTAAAGTCATAAATATATCACACCCACAATGAAATGAAATCACCAGTCAACTTTTTTCATTCAAGTTGCATTCCAAAGAGTTGCTACACATCCTATTTATTCACTGGGTTTAAAAGTAAAGTCATAAATATATCACACCCACAATGAAATGAAATCACCAGTCAACTTTTTTCATTCAAGTTGCATTCCAAAGAGTTGCTACACATCCTATTTATTCACTGGGTTTAAAAGTAAAGTCATAAATATATCACACCCACAATGAAATGAAATCACCAGTCAACTTACTAATTAGCTCCTTTCTATATTGAAACTTTGGAGCAAATTCAATTCTCTATTCTTATTTTTCTGTCACTCTGCGGCCTGAAAAATTCAAAATTTTTGACTTCAAGTTTTCTAATGGCAATATGAGCCTCATCATACGAAGTTATTATTTTTTTTCAATATTTTTTCATTGAAGTTATAATTGACTCTTGGTGAGGCAGATGCTGGTTTTATTAGATAACCAATTGGCTTACAAGGGAGGAGTTGAAGGTTGAATAAAATAACAATTTTTGTTCTTACTCACTTATCTCTCTCTAATGCAGCACCAGTAACTTAAGAACTTAAATACTAGGGTTTATTAGGAGGAATTAGGTTACAGAAATATGAAGGATAGAATGAAAACTACTGATATCACACCAGTAGAACCTCAGGCATCACACCAGAGGGTAGGCTGCATCACACAAACCCAAATAGAAAGCAAAGCTCTCAAACTTTTATTAATCCCACTATGAGAACAAAAGACTACAAAAGACCTCTATATATAGAGAGGTAAAGAAAACCTAAAACAATTAGGATCAAGTAACCCTAATAACCTAGAACTTAAAAGATTCCCAATAACAAAACAAATCCCAAATAAGAAAGAAATCATCATCTTTCCAAAGCTAGGCAAATCTTGCTGATGCCCGCATGCATCAAGCAAGATCCCATGTAGACACATCATCATCTACTGAATGTCAGATCAAAGCCTGAGCCTTGGAACCTTCTTTGCCTCGTCTCTTATAGACCTTTAATGGCTTCTGCCATTTAGGTCCTGCATTACTCTCCTTCAATTAAAATAGCTCAAACAAATTTTGTGTTGTGTCTGCCAAAAGTCTTGGATTCTGTTAGTTGCTTCTTTCACATGAAATGCTTACTAATATGGGTAGCTATATTTCCTTTTCAAATTTTGACAGAGACGTACTGTGTTTGATGCATTAGTAACATGTACGAAGCCAGCAAGCCTATGGGATCTTTATGCTTTTGTTTCTGGACCTTCCAAATACAGTAACACTAATCCAAAGGTGCGGTTACTAAATGAGTATTTTCGGCTTCTTGGAAAAGGCTCCTGTGCGTCTATGGATATGATTGAAGATGGGTCATTCACTTTGTCAAATAATTTTTGGAGAATAAGTAGTGTAAATTCTAGCTATTCATTGTGCCAGACTTATCCATTTGCCTTGATAGTTCCGAAATCCATTACGTAAGATTTTGAAATCCACTTTTAGATTCATTGTTTCATGGATCCTCCCTGAGCTTTTGACTGACTTTGGAAATATGCAAATAATTTTGAATATGCACTGATGCTAGTGATGAAGAAGTGATCCAAGCTTCCAGCTTCCGTGCAAGATGTCGGTTGCCTGTAGTTACATGGTGTCATCCAAGTATGTAATAATCTTTTTCTTTTTTTTCGCGTCTTTTATGGTTTTCTTCACAGTTGTGTCTTGATATTGATGATTACTTGCAGGAACAGGAGCAGTTCTGGCACGTTCATCCCAACCCTTAGTTGGTATCATGATGAACATGAGGAGGTAATTTGAACTATCAACCACCTTTTCTTATTGAAATCCCCCAGTCTCATCATGCCATAGAGAATACAGACTTGATTGCACAAACAAGCAGATATAGATATGCACACACTTGTCGCTCATATGTGGTGTATATATGAAGCTTCAAATATAGATTTTTATAATATTAATGTTGGTTTGGATGGGTTTTGATGAGATTGTGCTCATCCACGTACCTTCATTGATTTGTGTGCAGTAACACAGATGAAAAGCTTGTTGCTGCCCTTTGCTCTGAACTTACTGGTGGTAAAAGAAGGTAAATGATAACTTTTCATGACTGTAAATTGTTTTTGTATTTTCTTCCTAGTGATTTACTATTGCTAGTGTCACAATGAAGAACTTATAAACATTGAAAGATCACATTAATAAAAATAAATAAATAAAAAGTGTTTTTTCCTCGATAGATGTTTAAAAAGTTGATTCTTAATTTGTACATACATTCCCTTCCAGTATCTTCTATGCTTGGGATTCAATAAGTTGAGGTGGTAGTAAACCATTTTTGTGATAAACAAATTAGGTCTCATTCCGTAGTTTTTCTAAGCTTATCTTCTATACTTGTGGGTTAAAAGTAGTTTTCATTTTATTTTCCAGGAAGCTATATATAGCTGATGCAAGACCACGGAAAAATGCTTTAGCTAATGGTGCAATGGGTGGTGGTTCTGAGTCATCTTCAAATTACTTCCAGTCTGAGGTCTGTTTGTACATTTTGTTCTGTTTATGAATGATGTGGTGCTTAATATCTTTTTAACCATGTGTCCAATATCTGAAAGTATAAGACACCTTTTATATGTGCCAGATTGTATTCTTTGGGATAGACAACATCCATGCGATGAGAGATAGTTTTGCTCGGCTCAGAGACTATTTAGATACTCATGGTACAGCTTCATCGGATGGAATGTCATCTTTCCTGGTTAGTCCTCTGAATAAAATTCTGGCTTCATGATGTCTGGTCAACTGTATTTGATGTGTGTTATCTGTTTATTAGAACCATACTGATCGATCAGTTTTAGAGTTTGGGGTATATCAAAAACCTGGTTTTGATTGCAGGCATTTTATATGACTAATAGTTGTGTTAGTTACACCTGTTAAAAGTATGAGTACAACAAACATTATTGAAACAATTTCTTGATCGTGTACGCATAACTATGTGTAAAAGCATCTCTTTTGAGAATATCATGTTAAGTATGCAGTATGGGATGAAGACCTGTGGGTGAGAGTCAAGTTTTGGGCATCGTTGTGGGCTTCTACTTCTAAGGAATTTAAAGATTTAGTCTTCTTTCCATTATTCTCAACTGGGAAGCAGCTGTAGTATAAGCCCGAATTTAGATTTAGCATTAAAAGATGAGCTGCTAAGCATTTAGTCCTTGCTGCCCTCTTTAGTTATTTAAAGCAGAATCCATGTCCGCATACTTCGCTTTTTGTTTTAATAAAAAGCTGTTTCTTTTCAAAAAAAAAATGCAGTATGGGACAAGGTTATTAGGGAGACCATATATCTGCATCTCCAAAAGCATGAATGGGGAGATCCGATTATGTATGAACACCATATCAAATGAGAAATGATTTGCTTGCTTTGAAGCCTCCAATTCTTATTAGAAAGGCGAACCAAAGTACACTAGAGGACAGTAAGTCCTCAACCCGACCTAAGAGGACTCAAACATTGACGAGAAAAAACGATGTAAAGATAACAATATTACTCAAGTTACTGCAGCTTTTGGGTTTAACAATAAGGTTATGGGAGTAATTTTTGAGCTCTAGAGAGACCAATGCCATAGGATAGACCAAAACTAATTCAATCACAGAGCTTTTCCTCACGCAAACTTTGGATAATCTGTAAAATCCTTGTTTTTCATTCCATCCACATAACCCAGAAGATGCCTTTAGCCTTCTTGCCTCTTGTGAAACATTCAAACTGAATATTGAACAACTCCTTAATGACATATTTACATCAGATTCGTTGAGATATATCTCCACCAGATTTGTGTTGAAAATGGGTTAATGAAGACGTGGTCTTCACTCTTCCCCAGCTTGCGAAGGATTCACCTCTGAGAATTAAGAATGGAATGATCTTGGCCATAGAATACTGTCACAAATATTTATACTTCGCATGTGCCAACAACCAACCAAGCACCTGGAGAATGTGTTAAACATAAAAGTTGAAAGTAGTTTGGAGACCTAAAAGATTTTTCTGTCCCCACTAGTCAAGATGTTGGCTACTGAACATGCTGCATGTGCGATCTCAAAAGTACTGATATTGGTTGATATATTTATATTGAAAGAAATAAGAGTGAGAAAAAGGAAAAGATGGGGAGAATAGATGTTATGGTCTTTGTTCTTAAGTTAGTTAAAACAATTCACCAAAAAAAAAGTTACTCAAAACTGTTCTGTTTGAAGTGGGTGAGAATATTTGTTTTTATACTGGCTGGTATTGACAGAGGCATGGTGGATGGACTTGGGGTGGAGGCAACCTTAGTAGTATGTCTGCTTCCGTGTCAACTCTTGGAGACAGTGGTTGGTTAATACATGTTCAAAGTGTTTTGGCTGGTTCGGCTTGGATTGCTGCACACGTTGATCTGGAATCGGCATCGGTGCTTGTACATTGCAGGTAAAGGTGTATTATTGTTGTACTTTTGTGTGTTCTGTTATTGTGGTACTTTATCAAACTGGCTGCTTCACTTCTCCCAATTTTGATCTTTTGACCCATAAGTTTGCCATTGTTTTGTTCAGTGATGGATGGGATAGAACTACTCAGCTGGTTTCACTTGCAATTTTGTTACTTGATCCATACTATCGTACTTTAAATGGGTTCCAGGTATCTGCTAGATGATATTAGACTGTTGGTGGCAAGTTCTTAAGTAAGATTTTGATCTCAAAAAGTATTTTAATTGTTTGATTGATACAGGCACTTGTTGAGAAAGATTGGCTAGCATTTGGCCACCCATTTGCAGATCGAGTTGGCATGCCAGCTATAACAGGAAGTACAAACATACCTTCTGAGTTACCAAGGCAATCTTCTACTGGGAGTTTCCAATCATCACCCAATCGCCAGACAGCAGGATCCTTCTCATCTCAAGCTCCTACATCTCATGCACAGACTTCAAACAACTATTCTCCCATATTTCTGCAGGTGTGTATCTTAAAGTTAGTCCAATAAAGCTTGTCTGACTATGTTTTTACTTGTATGTCTGTTTCAAACGTAAGGGGCCTGGTGCAATTAGTAGCTATTACATCTATCTCACAAGACATCACTATAATTAGATGCTAGAGACCTAAAAGCATGGTGTTATTGTTTTATCCGCCTGCTGTTAAATATAAAACCATTCAACTTGATTCAGTCACCCTTTAAATACAACAAATTGAATATTACTGGTTTTATTGATTTGTAGACTTGCGTGGTGATGATAGCATGCTATTGTCATGTCATGTATGATAGATCTTAACATGCCCTTTTAAGTAATTCCAAAGACGAGTTATTGATTTAAATTTAATAAGGTGGGTGGGAAGAGTACTATAAAGCCTGTCATCAGTTTCACATGAAGAGGTATCTAGAGTGAGTTTATGCCTGGGAGATTATACAAAGAGCAAACTAGGATTAATTATTCTGTTTTTAATCATGAAATCATGAAACAGAAAAAGTTTCTCAGGGAGTGTGTATGTTCCTAACCTTCTATCTCCAAAATTATCATTAAAAACCCGAGCATATGTAAAAGAAGAAAGACAACATCACAGTCACATACATAATGATGCTGAGATAACTCACTTTGAGGAGAATCCGTGACCCATCAATGCTCTTAAATTTTCATTTATACCAGTCTTCCACCAGTACATTTAGTTAACACAGAAAGAGTTGATGCCTTTGAAGTGTATGTTCAAGTTTTCTGAGGCACATCTCAGCTCTTGTTGTCAGATATCAATAGAGAGTATGCTCCATCACCAACTGCTGCATTTACTTAATATGAAGTGCCAGCGATATTTCATCTTTCTAAGTTGGCCATCCCTAACCACTGGTGCAGATGACAATCTAGGTTTAGTGTATTGAGTATTGGTTGTTCCTCATGCTATGGTTAGTAAAAGTGACAGAGGCATCGGCATTTCTTTTCAATTTTAGTCGCCAAATGATGTGGTGGGGCTTTCTAGTTTTACTGTTTAAGACTTGAGAGCATTCCCCCTGGGAGATTCTCTTGTTTGGTGTCAAGCTCTCATTTACATGATATTCTCAAATGTTTAATCATGATGTGTAGTTAGTATTCATCTGTTTTCTTCAGCTTGTTTGCAACAATTAAACTATGTTTTATTTCATTGCAGTGGGTAGATTGTGTTTCACAATTAATGCGGATGTATCCTTTTGCTTTTGAGTTCTCAACGGTATGATCTTTCTTCCATATGTGCAGTTTTCAAAACTCTTTTTGGTCAAGGATCAAAATCTCATTTTGACTTTCTTATATTTGGTTATGTAGGTTTTCCTGGTGGATCTATTGGATTGTGTCTTATCCTCCCGCTTTGGGAATTTCTTTTGTAATAGGTATGTTCCTTTATGATCATTTAGCTTTATACTATCAGTCAGTTGTAGTTCTCATTTGGTTAGACTGCATTTAACCAGACCTAGTTATCTGAAGGTCAAGATTTTCTTTTTTACTTATCTTAGTCTTAGTTCTGCAATAGCTCTACTTTGAGACCACAATATCATCTAGGCAAATACTGATGGGCAGTATCATTCATTCATGATAGGATACAAATGACAACCTTAAGCTCAAAAAAGTAGTTGAAAAATCTAAGCTAAATTTTGTCTTAGTTTATAGTTTCACGTAAAATATACATCCCACTGAATTTTGGGAGAGAAATGGTGAGAAAACTGAAAATACTGCAAAGTGGGAAAATAAACTTTGTTATCAAGTAGTGAGTGGAAGCATTCCTCATTCTCTTTGTTACTCTTTAAGATTCTTGTGGAGTTGCTAGAAAGTTGGAGACTTGGATGATAAATTTCAAATGAACTAGAGTAGAAGTAGGTAACAAGGATCATACAGTAAAAGTGGAAGCTGTTTGTAGAAGTAAATAAGAGGCAAATGGGAAATTTCTTTAGAATTTATGGCTTTATGGGTTACTGGCTATGGATGTTCCCTTTGGAAGATGATGCTGTATTCCATCTGAAGAAATGGGATTTATTATGATGAACATAAAGGTGTTGTAATGATAGAAGCAAACTGAAATGGATGGAAATATAGTTGTCAAGGTCGTGGTCCACTTTTATCATGTGACAAATTTGCTGTTGGTAACAGAGGTGGAGTAAGATTCTTTTAGGGTAGAGGATATTGCATGAGAAACCTGTTCCCAAAGTATTTGCACTGTCAATGCAAAGAGATTTAATGTTCAGGTTCTTTTTTTTTTTTTTTTCAAAAGATAAGGCTTAAAAAAATTAATTACAGCAAGGCGATAAGAAGTCCGTGATAGATAAAACCAGTCAACCAGCCTACATAAAAATCCTAATTTTGTGCTGCTTTCTAATAATAAGGTTTTAGGAGAAATTTTGTTATGCAGAGGGAGTTGTTAGAAAATGTGTGGCAATATATATCTGATTGAATGAGATGTAAGGAACTGGTGGAAAATTTTCTCACAAAATCATTTGTAGATTCTGGTGCACAAGCCAGAAGTTCCTCTCTCACCCTTATGGGAAAATCTGCAAAGCAAATGTTCCCATTTAGAAATGCAAAAGTTGAGATACAATATTTAGGGAGTTAGTTAGATGAACGAATAAAATGTGAATCATTAAATTGAATGAAGGCAGCTGTTGTGAACTCGTGATATATTATTTCCACCAATTTAGTTTTTTGATCTGTTCCGCATTACTACCGCATTGCTTCACTGATTTATTGAGAAGTAGCAAAGTGAAATTTGGAGTAGGAAAATTAAAAGTTCAGGAACAATTTGATTTAGCACTGTGCCATTATGTACTTGTAGACATTCTCACAAGTGATTACAGTTGATGTACTTGTATATTATTCTATCTATTGAAGTTTGAAACCAGATTATTTTCCATAACTAAATAAATAAATTCGCTTTTCACCCTCATTGTCATTTTACAACCATCTTTATTGTCATCAAGTACTTATTCAATTTATTGTGTTACAATTAAGACTGAAATTGGAATAGAGTTTGATGCTTTTGATGAGAAGTGTAGCTGGTAGTAAAGTAATTTCTCCTGGTTGTCTGTTAATTTAGTGAAATGGAGAGGCAACATTGGGGGGTACCCGAAGCTTGTGGATGCATGTGGGCATATTTGGCTGATTTGCGCTCTTCTGATGGAACTTCTCATGTGCACTATAATTATTTCTATGATCCACTGAAACACAATGGTCCACTATTGCCTCCAGCAGCTGCTTTAGCACCAACTCTATGGCCGCAATTCCATTTGCGATGGGCTTGTCCCTCAGAGGCTCAAGCTGGAGAGCTCGAAGCTCAATTTAGAAAGATGGATGTCAAATTCTCGGAATTGCAGAAGGTAATAATTGTACTTACTGTATGATTCTATCACTTTAACTCCTTTCAGAGCTCAATTTAGGAAGCTTGATGTCAACTTCTTAGCATTTATAGTCGTGCCAAGTCTATATCTCCTCTACTACATGGCAATTCCTTTCCACTTTGTTTATTGCTGTATTATGTTTGTGGATGTGACTTGTGTTTGGCACATCTCTGAACTGTATGTTCACCAAGAAATCAATGGCGTATTACATTATGCGACCTGACTGTTATGTTTAAACTTTACAGGCAAAGGAAGTGGCAGAAAAGAAAGCTAAAGAAATCACCACTCTCATGGAAACTTTAAGTGCAGATGTAAGACATGAAAAGCAAGTCAGCAGCTCCGCTATGAAGTTGGTCAAGAGAGCAAACAAGGAAAGTGAGGCCATGAAGCGAGCTATACAGTCACTAGGGTGCAAGGTACATTTTTCAAGCAGCGGAGATTGCACTGTTGACATCGAAAGTAGCATGATTGAAGCTCCACAGAAATTACTTTGTTCTTCTTCGAAAAGACAGTCAGATGGCAGTCTGCAGAATGATGATAAGTCAGACCTGTCTGTTTCCATTACAGTCATGGCAGATGATATTGATAGCAGCAATCCAATTGCTCGAGTTTGTGAAACTTTATGCCCATTACGCATGCGAGATGGAGGCTGCAGGTGGCCAGATGCTGGCTGTGCTCAATTGGGTAGCCAATTTGTTGGGCTGAAGGCCAACTTTGAGGCATTTGATCACCTTTCAATCTACGATAGTTATTTCCAGCCTAAATGAAACTACCGTATAGTCTGAGATTCTCTGGAGGTTTATAGTACCAACTCCTTTACACCGACCCAAGATTTCATGTAGAATTGAAAAGTCTCTTGGAACCCATTCCAAGAATTTGTTCATAGCAGGTGATGAGATGAGACATACTGAGTCTGAGGCAACTAAAATGTGGAGACCCAATAATTTGGGACGGGTCTTGGCATTGACTGTACAGTAATGAGTTAATCGAGGACCGCTTTAGTATAGTCAGGTCTGATGTAGCGGAAGGAAAACTCAAGCCTGCACACATCTGGTGTGGTCCTTTATAGGCAATTTTTGTGTAGTAACCTTTTTTTCTTGTTCTTTTGTTGCCATTGATAGCACAAGATTGTTATCCAACAAAAGTTTTGCTTTTAGCAAGTATCTTCCTGTATTTTGTTCCTTTACATCAATCAAAATTTCGAACACTTGTTAATGTGGTAATAGTGCAATGTTCATATACCTGCAGAAGTTATAAGAACATTGGATTTGCAAGCAAAGATCTTTCTTAGGGCTCGTGAACTAATAGGAGGAACCATTCTAACTTCTCCAGTTATAAGAACATTGCGCCATCACGTTAGCGAGTGTTGCATCTAGTCTGGACTGTCTTCTCGATTTGGATTACTTTTGACTTGATATTTGTCGAATGAATGTTTTCTTCTTCAAAATTTAGAAAAGTTATGGGACATCAATGACCAAGCATTAGTAGCAGTCTCGGTTCGCATTACTTCGACTTCTTAATGGTCAAAATTCAGAGAAGTTTATGGGACATCAATGTACCAACAAACCAAAAGGACCAAGCATTAGTAGTAGAAGTGTGTAATGGCTTCTCTCCACTCCAAACCACTAGCAAGTTTTTTTTTTTTTTTTTTTCCCGATTGACAACCACTAGCAAGGTTTACCAATTGAGAAAAATCATGTCTACGATTTATGAGCTGCAAGTTCCAAATAATTGAATGTGATTGGCCAATAAAAGTAGCATTTTCTTCTTATCAAGTAGAATTGCAAACAGATTTTCGGAAATTAAGATCTTTCTCCGAGTCCAACCGAGATTGTGTTTTCTTGTTGCATTATCAATTTTCATGTGGCATATCTGAACCATTGATTCAACTAGGGAAATTAAACAAGAGACCGAACCGATCGCAGCAAACTAAAACTAGACCGGTGACACAAGAAAACAAGCACCTGTCAAGTGAGCCAAAGCAAGCAAGAAGAGGTCGCTCTGCCTCGTAGTCGTAGCCATGGCTCGTTCTGTACTTAGAGCTTGTCTAAGCCTTTTCAGCATAACCTACTACTGGCACATATCCTTTAGGATGCAACGATTCAGTCTAGATACCTATGCCTTTCCTTAAGGGAGGAAGATAAGAGCAAGAAGGCTCGCTCCGAGCCAGGGAAGATGTTCTATTGTTACCTGTGAATTGAAAAGTAAAACCCTGGAGTGCCTGCTATGGCTATTCAGCCCCAGTCAAGAAAGAAGAGTGGTACTCGGTCACATAACGGCATGACACAAAATGCAACGGAAAAATACATTACTGTATATGCACAGCAACTCTTTTCTTCTTTTCTTTTAGCGAAATTGACAAGTCTTAACATGAGATATGAAATCTACTCTACAGCAAGAAAGAGTGATCATAGCACAAAATTTGAGTGATTGATGTACTTAAATTTAGGCACTACATAACATATGACCATACACTTGGGTACAAAGTAACATAAATCCTACATTCCTGACCCATGGAGCAAGAAAATTCTTCCCAACTTCAATTCCTAACAGCTGCATACTTATTATTTATATTAGTCCCTGTCGCTGCAGATCAGTATATGTCTTCTTATTATAGATGTTTCCCTCTCTGTCTTCATACTCTTCTTCAAGGTCTGGGCGCCACTTGTTCACCCCTTGCCGTGCTTGTATCCTCTTCCACAATTCTTGTGCTTCCTGCAAAGTAGAAATTGTCAGCCTACTGGAAAAAGTTGATCCTAACTAGATTCCGTTTTGATGATGTAAACTCGGGTTGTCCGAGAGGGAAAACCCTTTAGTGTTTGTTTGTTTCGTATCAAAAAAAAAAAAAAACTAGATTCCGTCTTGAACAAAAAAAATGATACCTCAATTGATGTGATCTCATTAAAGTTCTTGGTGTTTGGTATACCAAGGCAACGCATTCCATGCTGATGGCGCCATTCCTTAAAATGCCGCTCAAAAGCTCTACGCCCCCAGTAACTCTGATTCCCACATATCTCACACTTGAATTCCTGAAACACAAAAATAGGAAAATATTAGTGTGAAAGAATGAATAAATAGCCGAGCATGCAGAAAGTAAAATTTTGGTTCCTTTCAAATTTAGAAACTCCCCAAGCACAAGAATAAACATCTTTGAATACAAAATTAATATAGTGAAACTCCTCAAGCACCAGAATATACATGTTTGAATAGAAACAACAATAAAAATATAGTATAAAGACAGAATTTTAGGGCATAATTACCTGACCAAGACCATGAAGCTTATACAGCCAGTAAGGTATGGGCTTCCCATCCCAACCCATTGGCAATTTGAGTGGATTATAAATCTGCTGCTCATCGTCATCACTTTCAGTATCAGCCTGTGTCTCTTCCTGCAAGGAAACAACCCGAGCAAAGCCTTTGTTAGAGACAACAACAAACTTGGAAGACATACGGAAACATATTATAGAAAAGGGGAAGAAGGTCCAGGTATTAACCAATCTATACAACAATAAGAATAGTGATTGAATGGGTTGTCCGTTTAATAGTTTCGAGGGAAAAAGAATGACGTGCAATCTACTTACATCCTCACGTTCTGCTGCAATTTCTTCATATGTCAAAGCCTGTTTCTTGACAATGTTGTCTTTTGTTCGTTCAATAGCCTGCACAATGCAGCAGATAATTTGTAAACAAGCACCGACATTCAAAAGGAAATACAGACTACAGGCAAAAAAGCAGGTGAGAATAAATAGCTAGGCAACATATTCCGACCTCACTCAGTAAGTCGCTTAATTTTTTCAATTTGGCTTCCAAGAAAGCAATTTCTTTTAACATGCCAACTTGCTGTGGAGCTACAGCAGCCCCATTCTGTGCTGAACCACGTGACCCTTTGGCAAAGTGCTTCTTGTCCAACTTTTCCAGAGGTGTGTCCTGCACGAAAGCAACAAGACGTTGAACACAAGAAACTTACAGGACCAAGAAATAAAGCGAGCAGAACATTACTTTTAACAATAAACTCAGATAAGAGTATCTGATGAGGACATCATAGTCAAACCTATCAAGGTTTATGAGCGAAAGAAATGGAAGGTGAGAGCACCTAGTCATTCAAGATAATCATTGCAACTGGGAACGAAGTCTGATTCTAGAAGACTCTAAGCTGCCTGTGTCTTTTCAAATTTCCACTTCAGTTAAGAAGTCTTCAGGTCTCCTTTATTAAGTCTTAAATGCGTCAGTTATAGAAGAGAGTCCTAATAAGTCTTTAATGCTTCAGTTTTAGAAGTCTTAAAGCGTCTTTTATGAAATCAATGTGAGCTATCTGCTCAAGTATAAATAAGTGTAAGGTTCTAATGCCCAGGTGTGTTATGTTCTATGAATAAAATTATTAGAGTATTCCTGAGTTTCGCGTGAAAGGATTGGCAAGAAGCCTAGTTTTGGGTGAGAAACCTGGGAGTGATCCCTAAATCAAAGTGTTCTGTGCTAGTTCAAAGCCTTAAGCTTCAGAGTTTGTCAATCCTGGCATCTAGGCAGTTGTACACTGCACCAGTATCTGTATGTCTCAAACTTGTATATCACCTATATATGGGCCTCCAGACAAAGACTAAGAATGATGAACCAGTGCTACAATACCGTACAGAATCACGAGTTTTAAAAGACCTACTCTGTGAAACTAAGTGAACCTAATTTCTTCTCAATTTAGTCTTATTACCACCAGACAGAGACAAGCACATCTAGGCCAATTCACATATTTCCAACTGCAAATGCTGCCCAGAATGCTGTTATTTTAAAACCAATGCACATGAGAATGCACAAGAGAACATAGATCAATAAATAGTATATATTTTTAGACTGCCTTTCGGAAAACAATAGTTAGAGAACAATCACCTTTGTAAGTAAAAGCCTCTCTGCACGTTGCTGTATGGTACCGCCTACTTTCAGTCCCATCGAAGCCAATGCCTAGAAGGTAAAATGCAGAGATTAGCAATGGAAACTGAAATTAAGCTTTGAATAATAAAGAGATGATCCAACGCCTGGCAGGTAAAATATCTCAAGCTTTTTAACATTAGTTATCAAGTTATTTATCTTTAAGCTTCTAATGTCACCATTACCTCCTTTAGCTTTTCAGGACCCAATTCCACCAGTTCTTCCACTGTGCTAAAGTAGTCAAGATCAATCAAAGTTTGCTGATCTTGAACATGTTCACTATCTAGAATTGCAGTTTCCCATTCTTGTACCTTACCATCTGCCCATTGTTCTTCAAATTCAGCTTCAACCTGTCACAGAAACACCGTAATTTAATATTCTAAATCGATGTAAACTGACAATTAACTTTATATTGTGTCAATCAATTTGCAGCATCCCATTTGGCACTCCCAGACATCAAGTTCAGAAGTATAAAGGTTAAAAAAATCAATCATTTCCATAATTCAGTATAAAATATGCAGTTTTGATGCCACAAATGACAAAAATTACTCCACATATTAACAAAGACATGCACTAGACAATAAGTCATACACCGGAATATATGAACAGACAATAAACAGATAGATCCTGAACACTATCTAATTGATGCCTGAAGTTCTATGTAAAACAATGGTAGTAAACAAACCTTTGCAAATATTCTATCAAGATCTTGCAATGGCTCTGTCCGGTGGAAGAAATATACCAGATACTGAACAAGATTCTCAATATATTCCCTGTACTGCCTGAAAGAAACCAAAACAAAATCATTCACAAGTCGAATGTTAATATACTAAAGCCACAGAGGAAGAAACAAACTAATGATCAATAGTTCTTGTAAATGAAAAAAATATCAAGAGCCAACTTCACCTTGTAGACTTGAGCTTCCGAGGAATCTTATGTGGTTGTGAAAAAACATCAAGGTAAGCAGAGTACTCGATGGGCTCTCCAAATTTAGAATTGATATACTGATTGTACAGTTCATGTAAATCCAGGTATCGTCCATAGGCTTCCTGAAAACAAAACATATTATGATTAATGACAGGAACTAAAGCGAGAATCAATCAGAGTAACAAAAGCAATTTCACCTTAATGAATAACAACACAAAATATACGGAACAAGAAACAAAAACTAAGTAGTGTTTTTCAATCTCATGTAGAAGAGAAAAGACTGAAGCAACAGTAAATTCCCTCGTTGCACGATAGACTGACCTCTCCGCTGAACTCAACTTGAGGCTCCTCCTTGAGCAGTGCTTCATGCTCCTCATTAGCATCAACAACTAGTGCAGCTGGATGTCTCCTATGGTACTCACGGATCTGCACATAGCAAGAGCTTTAGTTCCGATCCAAATCACACAATCTTTGCTCAATTTGATTTTAAAAACACGTTTGCCAGAAGCAAAAGGAATACCTCTTTCAATCGATCATAGAAAGCACTGAACACATTCGTGCCCGTGGCAGTTTGGCCTCCGAGAGCCGCAATCTCGTCCTTCCTGGCATTATCGTTATCCTCATAGATCTCAATCTGAAAACATCAAGAAACCAATTCATAAACCCTATAATTTCATTGAAGCGAAATAGCAGAGAGAGTGATACTCACGAGTCTTTGTGCGGTGGAGGAGATGGTGTCGATCATGTGACGGACCCGGTGGCTCTGAGCCAAGCGTTCCTTGCTGCTCGTCGGCTCGTTCTGAAAGTCCTTCACTATCAGACGCTCCAACCGCTCCACCTCCTCGTGAGCGCCACGCGTCACCTCCAGTAGCGTCGACGACATCTTCTTCTTCTTCTTCTTCCTCCCCCTGAGTTCCGGTTAGGGCTTTGTTTCTCGGGGTTGGTTTTCTCTCTACTCTCTAATACAAAGAGGAGCAACAGTATATCTCCACCAAGCCCTCGGAGTTAAAACTTTACCAAAATATTTAATTTTTCAATTTACCCCTCTCATATTTTAAAATATTAAAGAATCTGAAAATATTCAACAAGGTTAAGAATGTAACAATAGTGTTCACCTGGTCAGTAATTAATTAACCAAAAGATACATGGTCAGTTACCGTTAGATTTACATCAAACGGTGACTGACCATGAATTTCTTAGTCAATTACTGACTAGGTGAACACTACTGAATGACGTAATATAATTTATTTATCTATTGTATTTTGTATTTTTACTCAACTAAATATCTATTTCCAAAATTACCCCACTACATCTCCATTTGATATTTTTTACAAAAAGCAAAGAGTGCGGCTATTGGGACCTTCAAATTTACTCAGTATATCTCTCATGCTCTCCGCACCTCCATTTTATTTTTAAATACAAGCATTTGCTATCACTAGACCTCCATTCAAATTTCTAAAATAACCTTGTTTATATTATTCACATATATTTCAATATATGTCTCTATGTCTCATTACACATCTTAATGATCTTATCTAGACCTCTCATTCTTTTTTTTTCTTTATCGATCATCAAAAACTCATTATCTCTAAAATAAAAAAATTACTCATTATATTTACTTTTCACTCTAAATGTTTTAATTGAAATTTCATTTTTAATTTAAGAACATAAATCTATTAAAAAAATCAAATAACACAAGGTATCGGATTTCAAAAACTTATTTTTACTCAACAAGAAAATGTTCTAACATGAATTAGCTTTTCATTTTCTATTTTACCTGCTAAATAACGATCAAGGATAACCATTTTTCTCTATGTAGGTTATCTTTTTTTTTTTCTCTCTATTTTATGTAACTCATGATAGATTATTTCAATAATTATTTGATTTTTCTAAAAAATTTTCATATAAATTACTTCACCTTGTATATTTTTTCAACATGTATGATGATATAAATCTATGTCACATGATCGATATTAATCATAGTTTCGCTCTTATCAAATATGTAAATGGGTAATAATATATATGTAATAAAATTAGGAAATTAAAATATATAAGAAAAATAATAAAGAATACAATATATATATTATTGAATTAGAAAGTCCAGAGTGAATAAATTTATTACTTATTTTAGTATTATCAGTCCTTAAGCATCTCCAGCAGTAGAGTTCAATTTATTGCTAAATTTGTCAACATTTAGATTTAAAGTAGCAATTTTTAAACTTTTGCTCCAGCAGTATTGTAAAATTGTATACATTAGCTAAGTTTTAGTTAATTGTCTCCCCAAGATTGATAAATTTATCAATTTTCTCAATCAATTTCTAAATTTATCAACTTCTTAAGTATACTGCTGGAGCAAAGATTTATTTAAAAATTGATAAATCTCTAATTTTTTTCAATTTATCAATACTGCTGGAGATGCTCATTATGTAAGAGGAGTTATCCGTCATTCAATAATTCACAATAGAGTGAGGTCAAATGAGTAAGTTACATCAAACGGTGACTGACCATGAATCTCTTAGTCAATTACTGATCAGGTGAACACTACTGACTAACGTAATATAATTTATTTATCTATTGCATTTTGTATTTTTACTCAACTAAATATCTATTTCCAAAATTACCCCACTACATCTCTATTTGATATTTTTTACAAAAAGCAAATTGACATGTATGAAGCATATGTTAAGAGGCTAGTAAAAACAACTTTTAACATGTACCTACCCAATTGGTATGATTTCATTTTTTTTTATATTTTAAATCAAGGTATAATTTGATTAATGAGTAATTTTAAATACACATCCTTAATTTTTTAAACACACTATTTACTTAAGGGGTGTATTGTATTTGAATTTATACAAACTTATTTTAATCAACAGACTTTTCAAAAAGTTTATTGACTCTTTGAAAAGTTCATATACTTTCACTGGTTTCTTAAAACCATCGATTTTTAATCACAGACTTTCACTAACAGATTTCATATGAATGACTTATGTCGATTTCTGAATACTTATAATTATAGGAAGAAAAAAAAAAGAAAAAACAAAGATTCAATGACAAACACATAATGACACCGATTATAAGTTTTTATAATTCATCTATCTAATTTTGATACATTCAATTGTAATATTTGATTGAGATACATAATATAGGTGACGAAAAATATTATATTAACTTATATTACCAACACGCATACTTGTACGTAAATCAAAGACTAATCGACGCATGTTCTAAAATGGACATTAGATGTACACATTCATGTACGCAAATATATAATTCTAGTATCAAGAGTTAGTAGACGGAGGGAAGGGTCATTTCATTTTTGGATCTAGAACGAATAGGTTCAAGAGATGAGAGAATTAATGATGCCCACCAGAAAGACTAATCCAATCCATAATAATATGTAAAGTTATCGAGGGTTCAAAAACATCACAATTGAAAGACAAGAAAAATGCTGGTTTTAAGGAAGAGGAAGTTTTTTTTGTTTTTTTCCGTAATAATTTAGGGATGTTTTTATAATTAAACAAACCTATAAAATCTGATGTAAAATTTAAAATAATAAAAGTGTGAATTAATGTAATAAGAAATTTTCCAATGCTTCTGGATGAAAAATGTCTCTTTTTTCAAAACAACTCAAATTAGGATATATTTAGTCATTATAGGTTATGTTTGTTACATGGAATTAGTGAGGATTGGACTATCTTACATAGTCTAAGGGAACAACCGAACAACGCAGGACTAAATTTACAACACGTTTGGTGCACGGGACTCTCTTAGCCCTGCTTAATTTCTTTCAGAGTCCTGGACTATTGTAACTTGGCTTATTCTATTGTAAACCTTGACCCACGTTTGGTGCTGATGAGAGTGCAGCAGGACTAACAACATCAAAGCCAGATCTTGGAGAAAACAAAAAAAGCCAAATCAGTATTCAAAATCTTCTCATATATGAAGAAATCTTGAATATAACTAAAGCTAACAACATCAAAACCAAAGCCAAATCTTTACCCATATCAATCTTAATTGAGTCTGTAATTTTGTTCAAAATTTTCTCATATATGAACATATTTTTTTTTTCCAGAAATATACAACAACAAAAGCAAAGAACTCTCCAAAGAAGAAGATTGTGCAGCTGTGAGAATTCTCATGTAATAATCATCATTGAAGAACTTAGCTGAATATTGATGTGAAGAAGCAAACTTGTTAAATAACTAATCGAGCAGTAGCTGTACCTAAACCTATTCTTTCCTTGCTCAGCTTGATGATCCTCAACCTTCACCACCGTCAACATCGCCAGAGTGCACCCACTGTAGATCAGCCATTTCGTCAAACACTCTTTCACCGCACCATTTTCACCCAACCCAACCCCAAGATCCTTCCTCTCCACAAATCCACCATCACCCACATCTTGTGACCCCTTTTCCTCATCTGGGTTCTTCCCAAAACCTCGTTTCTTCAACCCAAATCCATGAACAACACCACCGCCATTGTTGGGTCTGCGATTGAAACCCTTTTTGGTTCAATCAAGCTACCCAGACACCCGCAAGAGAGAATGAGAAAGGAGGAAGAGAGCAAATTGCACCTGGGCAACAGCAGTCAAGCTAGTTGGAGCAGAAGAATGGATGAGCGACGAGGAACAATGAAGCGTTAGAGAGTCCACCCATTTTTGGGGCCGCTCCGTAAGAAGGTCAGAAGGGGACGCGGGCACTACATATGCTCATTTAAATGAGGTCCAAGTCTCACCAAACACAGGTTTCGGCTTATTTTCTTACCTAAGCTAATCTAATCCCTGTTAATCCGGTGTAACAAACGCCACCTTAATGGACTATAGAGTCCTCAAACAACGACCAAGTTCTCACAAGAGAAGGACATGAACGGATATAGCTACTCATTAAAAATTGAAAGTAATTTGCAGCAAGGCAAGATTATTGATGAACTTTGCTTTAAGAACTCTGCACATGGAATTATAGTTCAACATAATAAGGAGATATTTCATAAACATCTGGACGCAAGGAATAGAAATAACAACCTATAAATACACATATGCTGCACAACCTTTGCAAAAGGAGAATGAAGATAACAGTAATAAACGTCAAATATAGGCCAAAGGGCTGTGAGGTTTTTTCATATCATAAGCCTTGTCAGTTTAAATGACAAAGAACAAATCAGTGTAACTCACACACCACAACTTCTCAACAAATTTTAAAATTTGAACTACAACCAAGCAAATTCGACCACAAAACGTCAAAGTACCTGTTTTACGAGAGATTAGTTTGATAAGGTAACAGAGTGAGTTAGATATAGCGCAGAACTTAATGTGATGACTTCTCTCTACTTCAAATCCAAGCAGACCTAGATACACTAAGGGCTCGTAGATTTAGTTCAATACTACACTCAAAGAACAATAATCGAGTGTACGAATTGCACAACAAAATTCACATTTTTAAATCAAGTAGAGCTTCAAACATATTTTTTTTAACAAATAAGAGGTTTATGCCAAAAATTTAACATAGCTCCTGGGAGTTCTTTCAACAGCCACACAAGTATCTGTTGCATTTGCAGTTCTTATGTGGCATCTCCATCTTATTGATTCAACTAGGCAAATGAAACCAGAAGCCAAAAGGATCGACACAAACCGAAACAATCTACTACAAACTGAATTCACCTCACCAAACCACCAAATCTTTGAAACTCACACTACGGCTTCTCAACACATTTCGAACTACAACTAAGCAAACTCAACCACAAAAGTAATGCAATTTTTTTAAAAGCCCGAATACAACCACTCTCACCACTATCACATGATACCAAATCCATAGATCTTTTATAGTCCTTGAACCAATATTACCCAAGAACGAATGCACAAAACTTAATAAAACTAGTTAACTTGTCAAAACCCAGACCCTCCCAAAAGTGAGAAGATAACCCATTTCAGGCACTATGAAATACAATTCAGAAAGGATGACAGAAACCGAGTAAGATGTTCCAAAGACAATCAGTAGAATCATGTCTAAACATTCCTGATGCAAACCTTAATATGATGGCTTCTCTCCAATTCAAACCCAAGCAGAGCTAGATAAACCGAGTAGAGATTGAGTGCAATATTACATTAAATGAACTGCAGATGCCCAATAGTCCAATGTATGAATCGGAGAGCAAAATTCACATTTTTTCTTAAGTAGAATTTCAAACATATTGCTGAACAACTAAGAAGTTTCTGCGAAGAGTTTAACATAGTCTGTGACTGATGCATACGTCAAATCTAACAACAGCCAAACAAGTATCTGTTGCATTTTCAGTTATGTGGCATCTACAATTTATTGATTCAACTAGGTAAATGAAACCATAGGCCAAAAGGATCACAGCAAACAAAAACTATCTAGAAGATGTTCTACTGTTTACCTAAGAACACAGATGTCAACAAGGTAGAGTGGTGACAGCCCAGGCATTCCAATACACAAAAGAATTTACGAATAAGAAAACCAAGTGATGAAGTGAATCATTAGCATCCCCCTGGTGACGCAAGGCTCCACCATTTCCTAAACCATAGACCCTAAAGTCCTAAACCCTGGAGTACCGGTTTTATGGCTATTTAGCCGCAGTCCAGAAAGTAGTATAAATAACTCCACGGCAATACTGGAGAAGTAACTCCACTAGTAAATGGTTACTAGCTATACAACACAACAACCCTTGTCGTGTTTTGATGTATCTGGTAGTCTGGTACAACTGGACACCCTATTCGTTGAACCTGAATAACTGTCATTAATAACTTACTAGTATGATCCCTAGAAGATATATTTTGTGACAATAACACTCATCTGGTTCTCCAACTGTAATATACTACGAACTCAATTCCCACCTCACCGAAAACACCACTTCAACCACCATGTATGTGAAACTCACGCTCCATGGGTTCTCAACACATTTTGAACTGCAACTAAGTAAACTCAACCACAAAAGTAACCAAATTTTCTTAAAACTCAACCACTGTATCACAACTACCCCATGATATCAAACCTATGGATCCTTTACAGTCCTTAATCACCAATATCACTCAAGAACGAAAACACAAAACTTAATAAAGCTAGTGAACCTCATCAAAACCCAGATCTTCCTAAAAGTGAGAGTAGACCAACACCCCCCCCCCCCAATGAAATACAATTCAGAATAGATGATAGAGAGTGTAATATGTTCCAAAGACAATCAGTAGACTAGTATCTAAACTTTCCTGATGCAAAATAATAAGAAACAATACTATTTTATCCCAACACAAAATAACATCTCCGTTTCAACACAGCATAGAAGCAACACAAACTGACTAACATGCATATAAATGGACAAAAGTTCCATAATATCTCTTACAAAACACTAAAAGAGTTCCAATCTGAATCCAGAACCAAAATTCATAACAGAAGTCAACCACAAAAGATAAAAGCTACCATCAAATAAGAGAAATGCAAATTATCTTACTGTTACTATGTCATCAATCTTCAAAATCATCCTCACACACTCTGTGGCCAAAGTGATGGCACTTGTGCTTACTAGCAGCGGCTGCACCACATTCTCGTCCCAGATGTTGGTAATCTGCCCCTTCCTCACATTAATGCCAGTGTTGATCTCGCCATCATTGTGGCGGTTCCTCAGCTCAGTGACAATGGTCATTGGGTTCAACCCAGCATTTTCAGCCAATGTATAGGGAATAACCTCAAGTGCCTGAGCAAAATACTTGACACAATGACTCTCCATCCCCTGCAACACCTTAGCCCAAGCACCCAACTGCCTGGAGAGCTCAATCTCCGGGGCACCACCACCAGCAATCAGAAACCTCTTGCTCACCAAACACCTAACCACACACAAAGCATCGTGCAAGCTCCTCTCAGCCTCATCAAGCACCAACTGGTTAGAGCCACGAACCAGCACAGAAGTGGTCCTACCCATGTTCTGAATCCCAGTAATCTTCACAATCTTGCCATC
This sequence comes from Fragaria x ananassa, assembly GCA_034370585.1. Taxonomy (NCBI): domain Eukaryota; kingdom Viridiplantae; phylum Streptophyta; class Magnoliopsida; order Rosales; family Rosaceae; genus Fragaria; species Fragaria x ananassa. The sequence continues at coordinate 6,449,249 of CP139750.1, read as the reverse complement.
ACCAAGGGAAGACTCCTCCACCAAATCAGCATACCCCAGCTTCTCCTCGCGGAAATGCTCGATATTGGCAATGGGCAAGCAATTCAGAGTCTTGGTAATAAACTCAATCTCATCCCTCTCCACATCCTTGATCACCAAAATCTTGGCTTTGGCCAAGTAATGCAACGACAGATCAGTCACCGCGTCCCTCAAAATACTCTTCTGAATCAGCAGAACATTGCAACCAGTGGACTTGATCTTCTTAATCATACTGAGAATGTAATTCCTCTCCTCCTTCAAAATCCTATCCATCTGCGTATAGTCCGAGACCACTATGCTCTGCTCGATGTCAGTTTTCGGAGGTGAAATCTGGAACTGAATCACAGCAATCTTGGCCTTCTCCATCCTCGTAGGACCACCAGCAGCATGACTGGTCTTCTTATCGAAAACCAGCCCCTTCACAGTCTCGGTATCATCCACGGTTCCGCCGAGCTTCTTCACGATCTTGATGTCCCTCAGGTCCACAATCTCCGGCTTGGCCGGGTCCACCACAGAAAGCACGGCGTCCACCGCCAGCGGGGCAAGAAGCGTCGAGTACTGACTGACGACCTTGCTGTTGAGCGCGGTGCTGGCGGATTTGACGAGGGCGTCGCGGTCGGAGAGCTCGACGGGGCGGGCCATGGCGGTGAGGACATCGACGGCCTTGATGGCGACCTTGTGGAGGGAGTCGGAGATGACGGTGGGATGGATGCCGTGGGAGAGGAGGACGAGGCACTGTTTGAGCAGGGCGCCGGCGATGACGACGACGGTGGTGGTGCCGTCGCCGGCGGCGGCGTCCTGGGACTGGGAGAGCTCGACGAGCATCTTGGCGGCGGGCTGGAGGACCTCCATCTTGTTGAGGATGGTGGCGCCGTCGTTGGTAATGATGACGTCACCGGAGGCGGTGGAGATCATCTTGTCCATGCCTTTGGGGCCGAGGCTGGTGCGGACGGCGTCGGCGACGGTGCGGGCGGCGAGGATGTTGGCCTGGCGGACGTCCTCCTTGCGCTTGTTGTCGACATAAGACTCCGTCTTGGAGGAACGGTGAGCGGCGGCAACTGTTGCCATGGAGATCGGAACCCTAAGCTGAAACTGCAGTGAGTGAGGAAAAGAGAGAGCCTTCTAGTTCCTTTTCGAAAATGAGAGACTGAAAACCTAGACTTCTTATTCCTCTTTTATGATAGTAGGTATCGTGTACGGGGCTTAGCCCAATTTTGTAATATTATAATCAAGGCCCATCTGGCCCAACACTACACTAAGTAGTTGTCGTAAACATCTCCAGCAGTGTAAGTAAATTTATAGTGAAATTTAGCTATAGTTATGTGATTTAGCAATTGATATAAGAATTTGGCTCTAAAAGTTATTGTTATGTGTAAGTTGTATAATAATTTTAACGAATTATAAACTGACAAGTGGAGAAAAAAGTAGAAGGAAAATATAAGTGTTCTTTTAGCAATTCATGACTCAGTTGACAAATTTATCAATTTTTTTTTAACAATACTTATATTTAGCAACCCTTTAGGCATACTGCTAGAGCTCTTATTAATCCTAACAGTTGATAAATTAAAAAAAAAATAATTTAACAATACTGCTGGAGATGCTCTAAGTAATTACTTCCTTGATTGTAGGAAATTAACTCTATATATAAGTCTGTAAACTTATCTGATTCAGTTATGGATGGAATGAATATGTTTATTATGAGTGCGGCTATTGAGACTTCCAAATTTGCTCAGTATACCTCTCATGCTCTTTACACCTCCTTTTTAATTTTAACTACAACCATTTGCTCACTAGACCTCCTTTCAAATTTCTAAAATAACCTTAGGTATGTTATTCACATATATCTTAATAATTTACTCATTATACCTCTTATTTATTCTCTAAACCTCTCATTCTTTTAATTTTTTTTTCTTTTTGCATACTGTCATCAAGACCTCTATTCCTTGATTTTTTTTTTCCGTTCAAACCTCTTTCACGACCTCAATTCCTTGATATTTTTTTTTATTTCCCATAGAATGTCACCAATCCTCCATTATTTGATCAATTTGTAAGAAAAAATTTCAATGACTTCAATTTTTCTTTTAAAAATCAAATAACACAAAGTATTGAGTTTCAAAATTTATATTTACCAGCCCAGTACCATCTCGTTGTAGCATATTAGTTGTTTATCTGATATAAAAAAAACTTATATTTACCAACAAGAAAATATTTTAACATAAATTAGCTTTTTTTTTTCTATTTTACTTGTGCTAAACAACGATTAATGATAACAATTGTATACTATGTATGTTTTTTCCCCCTCTATTTTATGTACATCATGAAATTATTTCAATAGTTATTTAATTTTTCATTATCGATTTTTTTTTACATATATATTCTTTCACCTTATATATATGATAATAGAAAATTTTATGTCACATGGTTGATATTGATCATAGTTTTAGCTCTAATTAAATATATAATATATAGTAAAATTTAGAAAATAGTAAATTAGAAATTAAAAATATATAAAGAAAATAATAATGAATTAATACAATCAATTAATTATCGAATTGGAAAGTCTAGAGAAAATAAATATACTTCTTTTTGTATGATTATTGTCCTTAATAGTCATTACGTAAGATGAGATAATTGTCATTCAATAACTCATAATAAAAGGAGGTCAAATGAGCAAATTTGGAAGTCCCAATAGCCGCACTCATTTATTATTTAGTTATATTCTTAGATTTCCCTTATTTTCCTTTCTTGAATGGATTCTGATCCTAACAGTGAGCAGTAAAACAAGGAATGAGGAGAGATGTTTTGTTTTCGAATTTACTCTTGTACTCCCAAGGGCTATCTCCTTTTTAAGTCTTTTCACTTGTTTTGTTGGCGCTTCTAGAAAGTTTATCAATACATACAATATTGGAATGAATTTATGAATTTGTTATGAATTTCGTAAATTCAAATTTTATGAAACTTAAATTTGATGGCTCTGTGCTCAATAATGCTTTCATAGGTTTTATAATTCGAAAAGGATCAAGGTCGTTTTGCTGTTGCCTTTGCAAAGTTACTAGGTATTTCAAATGTCCTGACAACTAAAGCCTTTTGGTCTTAAGAGTCGGGCTACAAGTTGCTTCGCTACATAATATTACTGATCTCAAAGTAGAGATACTAAAAAATTATGATATCAGTTGCTTAAAATTTCGAGTTCCATAGCGTATCAGTGTCATAGTTCATGATATCATAACCTTAACTTCCAATTTATGGTATATCGAATTTACCCATGTTTGGAGAGTCCAACTTTGCTACAAATGCCTTAGCTACTCTTGGTCATCAAATTACTAGTGGTTGTTAGACTACTTTGCCTAATACAGCTATTCATGTTTTACGTTTTGAAATTCTAAATTAGGTTGTCATAGTAGTTTTTTTTTTTTAAATTTATCTTGATCTACCGAAAAAAAGTTGTGAGATATATATTTTGGGTGATGCTATTAACATACTTTTTTTTATTATTAACTCACCTCATCTATTTTTCTATCCACGCATTTCAATTTTATTTACACTTACCACTTGAAATTGTTTCATGATTGCCTCTCATTATAGATAGGGTGTGTTAATAAAACCACCATATATTTTTGGGGTAAGGCTAAGGTGTGTTAATGAATGTGAATATGTGATGCATCAACTTTGTCCTCAAGTTGTAAAATGAGTCCTCAAAGTAATAATAATAATAGTCTTTAAAGTTGTAATATGAGTCGTTATAGTTGTAAAAAAAATTAGTTACAATATTAATCCTCATTTGTTCTTAAAGTGGTAATTGAGTCATTAAAGTTGTAACATGAGTCCTTAAAGTTGTAACAATTTTTTTTTAATCACTTTGAGAACTCAATTACCACTTTAAGCACACATTTTACCACTTTAAGGACAAATAATTACTAATGTTGTAACTAAATTTTTTTACAACTTTAAGGATTCATATTACAACTTCGAGGACTAATATTATTAGTTTGAGTACTCAATTTATAAAGTTGATATATTACATTATTCACATGCATTAACACATTGTAGAATTTTTCATATTTTTATTAATTAATGTTGATGAAAGATTACGGTTTGTCACAAAAGACTAGACAGACTCAATGATTTTTTTTTATAAGAGAAATGAATAATTTATTAAGTCATTATATTCATATGGCGCTAGAGCTAAAAGCTGAGACCAAAACTTAACGGATCTGGGTTCATTATTGGTATTAGCCTATTGGGTGTAGGACCTGGGATTATAAATTTATAATATGTGTTTATTGGTAAATAAGTAAACCAATTCACAATGCAAGGAGTTAACCGGAATTTAATCTTTGTAAGCTCATAGGTAAAGGTCCTTATCGTAGAGCTGTGGCAGAGTGCGTGGCATACAGCCTTTGAAATAGTAGGATGCTGGTGATGATACAAGGTATAGGAAGTCCCTGGCTGAATGTTGTTGTAGAAATGTGAGTTGACGAACGCCTTGTAGTGTATTGGAGATGAAGAGTCGGATAGATGGTCGCCCGAGCTCGACAAACCAACTAAGTTCCTCCCCAACCAGCGTCTCCTAGGAGCTAAATCCATCTGCATGAAGGGAAGGGTCGCCATTGTAACAGATTGTTTTCAGAGGTTTGGTTGCCTAGTATTTGTGTACTTTGCAGGGTCCGGTCAGTGAAGGGTTCACAGCAACATTTCCCTTTCTGGTGGCATGGGCTGAGTGTTTGAACATCTCTGTCAGCTTATTCTTGTCTTCCAACTGCTGAAGAAGTTGTAGGGAGTATTAGAGACAGCGTAGGACGCTGGTCGTGACGAATCACTCAAGAACATTACTCACTCAGATCGTTCCTAGAAGCAGTGAAGCCATCCTGCATTGTCATCTTAGGCTTATAGCACCTAGAACAAGGTAGTCTCATTATTCTCCCAAATGAAATTTAACATTCGACACCTACATAATTCGAGGAGACTTCAACCTCATGCAACCGCCCAGTCAAGCTTTTGCTTTCTTCAGGTTGATGAGTACTGGCAGTTGGCACCACAGAAGAACTCAGCTGTAGTGACCCAGCAACCAAGCATAAGTGTTGTTGTGTTACCGTGTAGGGCTCAGTACTGAGTTGAAGTAGAGTCTGAAGCAACAAAAACCATGATTCAGATCCCAAATGGGTAATAGAGACCTGCATTATAGTGTACCAACCAAGAATAACCTCCTGGGATGCTCTCTATGCTACTCAAATTCACATTGTTTCAAGGAATTATGACAATTGTAGTACTTCTGACTTCACATGTGCAATCTTTCACTTCCAAACATGCATTAGAAACATGCTTTTGTGGGTTCAGATGGACAAAGTTCACAACTTCCTGAAAGCAGCCAAGATTTCTAACAAAACAAATTAGACTTCTGAAAATAAAGGAAGCCTGGTAACACCGCATGATACTGCATAAAAGGGAAACTCTCATATATCAAATCTAACATGCAACATTACACTTATATTCCCTAGTTACAATGCGGCGTAAAGGTCACAATTATAATAGTCAGTTACAAAAGAAAACGCTTGACCATAGAGGCATTTTGATATTATGGAGAGAGAACCTTCTATACCACAGATTTACAACCATTGAAAAGAAACAAGTATAGCTGATAAAATATACAAGGTACACAGCTTAAGTAAATACGGCATACCCTGCTGGTATAAGAAAAAAAGAAGAATAGAGGAGCCCGTATTCCAGTGGCTAGAAAACCACCAAAGGAAAGAACGTTTGGAAGCTCTGTCTATACCTTTTTGACTTACCGAGGATGCTTCTAATACAAAGATATTGAACTTGGCTCATTGTCTCTCCTGGACCACACAATTATCAATCTGTCCAGCAGCATCCAGCAACCTCATCGACGAGCCAGGTAAGAGTATTGGCTCAATGTGGTTAGTCTTGAGATCTGCATTTGGTTATTGCAATGACCTGAAATTCTACTAGCCATCCATCTCCAAAAATTCATCATATGTTCTATTGCTATCACAATCTAACAGAGCTTTTGAATTGACTTCTCTGCCAAACCTCCAGATGTAATTCAAACCAACAAGAAGCTCTGTAATCGTTGCTTCTGTCTTCTGTTGATTTGCAAAGTAGAGGGTTTGTACCAGAAGAACATGAGTCCTGGAAACCAAGGTTTGCTGTTCAAAGCTTCTCTCGGATTGCCATCTTATCATGTTATGAGCAAGTGGTGCCAACCATTCTAATATTCCCGCCATTGCCTCATTCCACTCTCCTGCAAGAACTGTATCGTAAACTGCTGAAGTTAAGCTCTTACTGTATGGCTTTAGCCTTGCCCTTAGTGCAGTCCTCACACTTGCGGGCAACATATTGTACAGATCATCTCTCGCATCAAGACCAATCAAGTGAGGAGATGCTACTAACTTCTCAATTACAATAACAACATTTGCATAGTGCAGTGCTAAGGCAGCAGCACCAAGTGTTTCGGGCGGAGCATCCAGCAATTTGTGCTTAGAACTGAAGATTGACGGACTAGGATGAAGTTTGCTGCCAGAAGATAAAACATCTCCATTGGCCTCTCCGGCTACATTGAGAATTGCTGAACGAACACCATTCGAATTCAAGTAGCAATTGGTGACAGGTGAATTGTTTCCGTTTATCATGCATCCTTTAAAAGGTCCAACTTGTGGCAACCTATTGGGCTTTGTAGGTGGTTTCTTCTCATGATTAGTGACTGAGTGATCATGAGACTTCCACAACTTCCTGATGGTTCTATTCGTTGCAGCAATTGGGCCTGATTTTGTTGACTTAACAAGTGGCCCTGAAAAGAAGCTGACATCTTTCTTTTTTGCTGAAATAGGGCCTGATTTTGTACTTGAGCCACCAAGAGGGCCTGAAAAGAAATTGTTGGTCTTGTTTTTTTTCGACACTGGTCCTGATGTAACAGCAAACCTCCCAAGGGGACCTGAGGCAAATCTTGGAAGACCGTTCTCAGACGGATGGACTGAAGGCTGTATTATTGCAGACACTGATTGACTACGACTTATGTGATCAGAATCTTTGGATTCACCATCTGCCATCTGTTGAAGTCCAAATACATGCTTGATCCTACCAAATATTGTGAAGAGAGATCTTGCTAAAAGGAGAACTGTATAATCATAAGTCCTACTCCAAAGAGACGCCTCTTGCAAATTCTTCACCTCCTGCCGCTTCCACACTACCTTCTTATGAAACTCAAGCAAATTAACACCATCTAATTCATCACTGCCTTTCATTCTCCTCAGCGTTTGTTCAAGATCTGAAAGAACTTCCATCTCTTCATACAAATTTGCATTTATTGAAATGAACCTCTCCATCTTCTTGGCCTTCCTCTCCATCTTCTTCCATGAAAATTGCCATCTGTAAGGGTCAGAGCCATAATTGACCAAATCACTAATAGCTCTCTCAAAACCATTCAAACTAGGATCCGTACAATTCTTCCCAAGCCTGGCCACAGATTTTGACACACGGACCATATTCTCGAACAACTCGATGCATATTAAACCTACAATGTAATCATCATCTTCTGACACAAGCTTTCTTACACCCACCGAATTTGAAATTTCCTCTCTAAGCCTAGCCACTTGTTTATCACTCAGTAACTGCCATAACTGCACCAGCTTGGACATCAAGCTTGCTACTTCAAAGGCCAAAACTCCAATTACTGCTTTCCCAGGTCCAGCCTCATGCTTCTTTTTAGTCTTCCAAAGACTACGAAACCACGACTCTGCAACCATCTCTTATACAGAGAAAACAATTCAGATGTCTAAGCAAACTCCGACCTCATATTTCTTGATCCTGTATCAAATTATAAAATCATAATCAAACAATTGCGCCAAGCAGCTAACGGAAATGAAGAAACTCAATTATGTGACACAAAATCATGCACTAGCAAACAAACCAAAAAGCAAATTACCATGATTTCTCTCCTAGGCTGCGAAAAGGAGGGCAGAGAGCAAAATTCTGGGAATTTAAGCGTGTTGGGCACACACAAATTGAAAAATCAGTGGTTTTAAATTTCGGCAAGTAAGAGAGAACATCCTTAAATTTCCACAATCCAAGATCCACAAAAAGTATTTGAAGGACAAAAAGCAACAGCTCTCAGGCAGCTAACTCTGATTAAAAGGCTACTGAGGCGCTCAGCATTAGCTAAATGGATACCCCATACTCTTTATCCTGGACAAAAAATTTAAAATAGAATAAACCAAAACTGAAGGAATATTAATCTTTTAGCACACAATTCAGCCAAAATTAGACATGAAAACGACCGTTAACCAAAACCCAATTATCAACACCCAAATTCCATCATATCAATCAGTACCAAATTCCAAGATCCAATTTTTTCAGCACCCAAAAAATTTTCCTATTTTTTCAAATTCATATTTCTTCTTCCAGAATTAAGAAAACAAAGCCAGATTCAGAGAGCAGCACCGCTTTTGTTGTTTTGGGCTTAATTAAGTAAATTCAGACGAGATAAAAAAAAAAAAACGTTTGGTCCTAGGAAAAAAGACAAAGCAGAGTCTCAAAAACCCAGATTCAGACAACAACGTTTTGAATTTGTGCGATAAAATAAAATAAAAAATCAAGAAAAAGGGTACGATCATATACAGAAAATAAATAGAAAAGAAAAAAAATAAAAAAGAAAGAAAAAATCAAGCTTTGGTATAAGACTCACCGATGACAGGAAGAACAAGTAGTGGGCGGCGAATGTTTCTAAAAGGGAGAATCTGAAATGGGGGAGCTTAAAGAGGAAGAGAGGAAGTAGGGAGGAAGCAGCAGTGGAAGCTTGAGCTGCAGAGCACATGGAATAGCGCAGCAGAAATTCTAGGAAGAAAGACTGACCAAAACACGAGTAATATTTAATAGAGAGAGACTACACAAAACTCTCTCTACCCCAAAACACGATTGCTAATCTTATCCTTATTTGCATTATTTTACCCCCTCTGTCTCTCTCTATATTACCTTTTCAACCCCAACTGTCGTCACCCGTTTTTTTCCTTTCTTTTTTTTGGTTTCATTTTCTTTTTAACGAAGGGATGGTTTCATTTTGTTCAAATGTTCAAATAATTGCCTTGTAAAAAATTTAAATGTTCTTCAAGGCAATTCACATATTATGCTTCAAGGCAAATGTTCAAATCTACGTGTAATACCCTCGATTTTCATTTTATTTTCCTTGTATTATTTTCATATTTAATGAAGGATTATTTATAGAAATTTTCTAGTTTGTGTGAAATTGAAGTTTCGAAAGTTTTTTTTAAGATACTTTGACTTTTAAGAGGCACAAAATTTGATTTTATTTTACGTAAGTTATCTTCAAAAATTTCATTCATAAAAGTTGTAGAGCTCGTCAATACGAGTTCGTAGACATGCGGCATGCCCGAAACGGAGGTAGTATGAGAAAGTTATGGTCAGAAGAAGTTAGTTTCCGGGTTTGAAAACTGTATAAATAGAAAAATATGGGGGAGTTATTTTTGGAAACCTAAAATCGGAATTCACTTTCTCTCTCCTCTCTCCCGACCTCCATCTTCTCAAATCGTTTTCTCCCTCCTCTGGCCACCAAATTGAACGTCGCCGGTTCCGTTGGGTCGGCACGGGTCTCCTCTCCACTGCTGGGGCAGCCTTGCTCGCCGTTGCGCCGCCTGGAAGCCGCCACGAAGCGGCGGAGCTGCTGTATCGTAGGAAAATCGGCGATTTCGGCGGCATTTCGGGCGAGGGTTAGGTGAGTCTTGCTCCTTTCCTTCCTCTAGTGATGTTTGTACGTGTTTGGTGATCTGAAAATCAAGTTTTGGTGCCGGTTTTGCAGCTTTTATTTTTGATTCCGTTTCAAAGTTTCGGGCCGATCCCAGCCGAACCAGTCAAAACTCCAGGTATTAAAGTTGTTCACCATACTTCAATCTACAAGTTTTATGTTGTGAGTTTCTCCTAATTCGGAAGTTTTGGGGTGGCGCGTGGGGCTCACTCGCCGCCGCTTGTGGCGGCGCGTCCGGCCGAGCTGTGGCCTTAGTTTCCTGTGGTTAGCTTGTCCTTGCTGCTGTGATCATGTTGGGTGATAGTTTGGTTAAGTTTTGAGCAAGGTTGGCATGTTGGGACTTAGGTTTATTTGTTTTGGCTTGGTTGAGTTTGAGTTTAGGTTTTGAAGATTTGAGGCAGCTCAATTGTGTCGTTGAGTTCAATGACCTTGGGAAATTGTTCTCCCTTGAGCTAAGGGTTAGTTTAAGGATATTGTGTTATCCTTTAGTATTTTGGTTTCTAAGGTTTTTAATTGTACGATTTTAGGTGAATTGTGAATTTGTGTTGGCTTACCTTCATTGTGTTGGGGGCTTCGCAGCGAGATTTCAAGGTGAGTAAATCTCATTAAGGTTCACTTTTGAACCAAATTTTATTATGGTTATGTGATGATGATAATGATTATGATGTTTAAATTAATACTATGCTTTTAATTGTTTTAAAATATATGAGCTTGATCGTCAACGGCTCATAGGTAAGATAAAACAAGTTTTCTTAATTATTGATAAGTTATTCATGTGGAATAATTTTTTTATTGTTCATATAATTATATCCTTGTGAAGGATATAATCATAAGATGTGATCTTGTGTTATGATGATTGTTAGATAAATAGCCTAGCTGGGTTCTAAGTTTTTAATCGGGTGATTGGTTGCGGTTAAGATGTTATTTATCATTTTTATGTTTTGATATTAAATAGCCAAACCGGGTTCCAAGCCTTTAATCGGGTGATTGGTTGCGGTTCTGATGCTATTTATCATTTTTATGTTTGATATTAAATAGTCAAACCGGGTTCCAAGCCTTTAATTGGGTGATTGGTTGCGGTTCTGATGCTATATATCATTTTTATGTTTTGATATTGGACAGTCAAGCCAGGTTCCAAGCCTTTGGCCGGGTGATTGGTTGCGGTTAGGAATAGAGCTCTAGTCCGTCTGTCAGTGTACTGCATGGGGGATACCTTATCGTATCTGGGTCCCATGAGTACACAATTGTGGTATTGTAGGTCATAAGGGGTATTTCATAAATACCTAGGACTCATGGGTACATGTTATTTGAAAAAATGTTGGAATTGTGGATTTATTCATTGATATAATTGCTTTTGTGAAATTTCTAGATATGAGAAATGTTGTTTTAATTTTGAGTTTACTCATACGGGCTTTTTAACTTACCGGGTTTGTTATTTACAATCTCGGCACACCAATTATTGGTGTAGGGGTTAGACCTGCATGTGTTGATCAGCAAGGTTGAGGAGGAGACTTAGCACCAAGGTTCAATTTTGGCTTTTGTTGTATGTACTCTGTATAGTTTATGTAAATAAGGAAGTGTAATATTTAACTCAGTGATGAGTTGTATGATATTATTTTTTCGCTATTGAGTTCTAGATGTTTGGTTTTGTTATTGTAACAGGTTAAGATATTTATATTTAAGTTAGATCATACCTCAATTTTTAAACTTTATCTTTCGGAAATTGAGGTGTGACACTACGTCTCAAGCAAGAAAGAAGAGATAGGTTATTTCCAATGATTGCAAGCTGTGATGTTTATTAGAGAATTGAGATCTCACGGATTATGGAGAATCCACGTAGTAGTGTAAGAAGTTGATTATCTAGCTCAACTATTTTATAGAAGTTTGAGAATCTTATGAATTTAGGTTTTGCCTTTTTGGATTGAACTGCAAAATTAATTTGATAAATTTGAGAATGATAAAGATGAGTGTTGAAACATTAAATTTACATTTAAATCTCATAATTAATTAAAATAATCACAAATTAAACCCCATAAAATCTACGATCATGATCCTTTCAAACATCTACAATCATATTTCTTTAACCGTTTTGACCTAATGGACCTCAAATCTAGTCATCCAAAATCCAGCCCAACAAGCTGTAAGATCTAGATGTCACCGACACCGACCACTACCAGAGAAGCTCTACCTTTCGAACCACGTTACAAATGAAAGTTCAACGACAAATTAGCAAAGACAACCTACCCAAATAGGAAGAGATCAAGGCAGGTTTAACTTGCTATGATGTTGCACCGCTCTAGCCCGGTCACCTCTAAATTCGTATCACATCTCCTCTATGACGGCATGACATCCATGTCGAAACAAAACCTATGTGCATTCAAGCTCGTCACCGTCGCTCCAATCAGTTGCATTTCCCTTCAAAACCTGAAACTCTCGAACCACCACCACCGACAAATGAGACACACCATCTTGATGACAATAACAATAAAAAAACTCACCATGTCTAGCGAACGGTTGAAAAAATCAAAATCAGAACCGTAGGAAACCCTCTCTTTATGATGAGTAAAAGAGAGAGAAGAGGGTAAACTCTCATGTCTCTAATGTAGTTAACAACTCATTAATGAAGCCAGTGCGGCTTAGAGCAACTTTAGTAATGCTAGCCATTTTGTAGTCAAATTTTAGCTAAAATAGCTAAAAAGTCATTTTGGCTAGCCACTTTATAAATAGTGAAATATCTCTACACCAGTACCCTCTATTTCAACTAAAGTTTGATTTATATTATTGATTAAATAAAGAAAAAATAATTTAAATGTGTTTTAATATTACATAAAATGACTTAAAAGAAATATATTAAATTAACTTAAATTATAGAGAGTTTCATTTCACTAGTTAAATAGCTAGCCACTTAGAACTCAGTCACTTACTAGTCTGTTAGAGTTGGTCAAATTGATAAAAATCTAAACACGCTTTAAAATAGCTAAAATGTCAGTATAAAGAGTTTTTTTTTTTAGTATAAAGAGTTTATTAAAGATACTCTTATTATCTCGTCTGGTGGAAGTCTAAAATTTTTTAACATTTAGTAATCATCGATATCTAAAACTCATTAATTGCTTGCAAAAGTTGCTTCAGTCTTTTAATATGATTGATGGGTAAACTTCTATTTTAGTAGGCTATGTGGTGGCAGGTAGTTGTCATCATGGTTTTAAAACACATTAATGAAACACAAGATGTTAATCCAAACAAATCAATCAATTTTCTGGTAAATTAAAACACTGACCCCAAATAAGGAAAAAGAAAACCTTGATTTTCGGGAATACAATGCATGAAAATATTAGCAACATCAAGGACTGAAGTGCAAAGCGTGAGATAGGGAATCCATCACACAAATTCACAATCATCAATGGCGACGAGCCGACGACCACGCGGTAACAAGTCCACTTAACAAATTGGCCCCCTAACTTTATTCTATTTTCCATTCGAGCCCGAACCCAACAGTACAGAGGGACTGACTTGCAAACGAGGAAGTAGTCAAGAACCGCCAAAACGGTCCGATCGAGGAATCCCCTGAATCATACTTAATTATTCACAAGTATGATGTTAATATCATCTTAATTAAGTTTGAAAGTCTAAACACAACTTAATTAATGACTTTTATCTGAGAGCAGTGACACCCAAAATTTATACCAAATATCAATACCAAATGACGTGACATAAATCTCACTAACCATGTTTTTGGTTTATTCCTATCTAAATAAGGAAATGATTCTTTTGTTTTTAGCTTTTACTTTTTAACATGAAAGCGATCTCATTACCGCTAATCAACTTTAAAAGTCTTGTACACAACTGCACAGGCTCAAAAATCCACCAACTTTCTATTATATTTTTATTTGCACGCGTCTACTTCTATGATCAGTAAGTCAGATTTTGAAGGTGTCACATCATCTGTTATTTATGAACATCTCTCGGTATAATTTATTTTCTCTAAATGAAGATTCATCCATGTACCAGTTATCTGTGTTTGGAATGCCTCGCTAGAGAATCGTTTTTCACCGTTCAGGATATACCTCTTCACTAGAGGAGATCCGTTTTCACCGAGTTTGATGAACCCGGAAGGTGTTATTATGAGTACAGCACACCTATTATCTCTGTTTTTTGAAAGAGAAAAACAAAAACAAAAGTAATCATAACTGATAGCAATAAAATGGATATATATATATATTTGAGTGGTTCAATCACATGTTAGCAAAAAGGCGATATGTTTTGGCATAGAGAAATATTTGTCTAACCGATGCTACAGCCCCTACCCCGACTAACAAGAAGGAAAAGATGAGGCTCTGCTTTGAGGGCTTGAAACTCACATTGTAGAATATCATTGGCAAAATGAAATCTAGAGGAATGCATCCAAATGCCCCGAACAATGCCATGATATCTCCAAAGAAAGGTAACATCGCAGCAAAAAATGTAGCTACCACAACGGTGAGTGACCGGAAAATCAATCGCCGGCACCACATTACGGACGGAGAATTGATCCATTTTTGGGTCTGCAAATTTCTTCTCAAACACTTCATTTGTTGGTTGCAAGTAAACCTGTGAATACAACACGCATGCCAATTAGTTAGGTCATGTGAACTAATTAAGTTGCATTTGATCGATCAGTTCACCTCAACAAGGTAAACAAGATTTTAATTAAGTTCGAACTTTTAAAAATTTACTAGTTACATAGTTAAAATGCAAATCAATTAGGCTTTCAGTTTGGTGTAATCGACTTACCACTGTGACAGCCAAGACCTGCAGAAGAGTGAAGACATTGGTCATGAGCAAAAACCAGGTAGGAAGTAAAGGCTTGTCAACACCCATAAAATTGTATAGAAGGGTTCCCATAGCTTGGTTGCCAAACGCCCAATATCCAGACATTGCCACACTGAAATAGGTTGTCACTATAACACTGTAGCACACACATAGCCCTTTGAACATCTTGCCTTTTACCGGAGGTGCCAAAGTTGCCTGATGAAAATACTCATTTCTTGCTCATTTATGTAACCACTTCATCAATTATTTGTCTAGGTAGATAGGCAAAAATAGTTTGACATTTTAGCACTGGTAACAACATAACATGTGGATTTTTGACGACATAAAGATACTTCAATGTAATGTATGAGATCTTTAAGAACACATATTTTCACTCTAATTAATTTAATAAACCGATACTTATAAGATTCAGTCTTAAATCTAAAAATTATTTACATATATATATATATGGTGATTATACGATCCTACTAGGTCAATAAAGCTCGATTTCGTAGCCATATTGTATAAGAAATTAGTTGAAATACTTGTATTTCCGGAATTATTCCACTTGCGTATGTGGTAGCGATGATTGAGATGCCATTGAAGATACCAAAATACCGATCTTTTGTACTTCCTTTGATGGAATAGTCCTTTATAGGAGCATTGTTCGTATGTCCTGGGAAACAAAGGTGGCATATATATGAGCAGTAGTGATCTAGTCACAATATGGTGATCGATATATATATATATATATATATATATATATATATGTGTGTGTGTGTGATTACAGATATTCAATTGTATTTTCTTCCTCGCATGCATGACTTGGTGATCATATACATTAATACATGAGGATAATTATTAAGTATGCTATAGTTGGTGATAATTACCAATGTATATGCAACCAGCAGTGACGCAGGAGCTGTATGCAAGACAAAGGATAAGAGAAACGAGGTTAATATGCCTTAAGGAATGGAAGGATGGCATTTGAGCCAGAAAGAGTGTGACGCCTCCGAACATAATAATAAACTGGTACAGCTTCATTGTTCCATCTGGATTAGAGAGCAAGTAAATAAACTGCCAACAAACATAACAAGATCCAATAAGCTAAGAGGATTCATGTACCTAATGTGTGTGAGAGAGAGAGAGAGAGAGAGAGAGAGAGAGAGAGAGAGAGAGAGAGAGAGAGAGAGAGAGAGAGAGAGAGAGAGCCTGATAAAACTTTCATATATGAGGCACTGGTAATACTGGCAATACTGGCAATGGTGAAGTTGTGATAAAGTACAGGTTGAGGCACTGACCTTAAGGCTCTGCCCACCAAGTAATGTGCAAGCGATGACTGCACCATAGCATATCCAAAACTGCGGAGGGCCAACAAAATATTTACCCCAAGCAGGACCTATAAACAAACAAATGCAATATATGTTCACTCGATCAGATATGTAGAAGAGAACATACAAGAGTATGTGTACGTAGAATAACAAACTGCGAATGACAAAAAAAGCTCATAGCCTGCACGAGCCTAAACTGCGCAAGACACTAAAAAAAAAAGCTCCTAGCCTGCATGAGCCTAAACTGCAGAAGGCACTTAAACAAAAAAAAAGTTAAAAAAAAAAGTGTTAAACCCTCATCCTTGAACTACGTGATGACTTGATTCTTTCTTTGGAAGGATACGTAGGCAGCTTGAGAATTATATTCTTAAGTTCAGTCACATCAAAAAAAAAATCTCTTTTTTATTGCATAATGAGTTCTATTATCAAAATGACTTATTACATGCGCAAAAAAAAAGAATAAATCATAAGTTACTAAACAATGATGGGCCCTTCACGTCCAAGATAGGTCTTTGAAGCTGTTACGTTGCTTTTCAAAATCATCTCGGAACCTCTTTGCTTCCTCAAGTTCTTCAGCAGTCAACTCTGGAGTCTTCTTGATTTGGATTTTCTGCCTCTCTAAATCGGCAAGTCTTTTGTTGTGAAGTAGAAGGCTCGCATCTAGGGAGGTTATTTCCTGCTCCAACCTCCGCTGCTTCTCCTTCAAGTTCTCCAAGGACTCAATCACAACTTGACGTTGACCAAGATTAGTTTGACGAAGTTCGATTGACTTTGCAATTTCAGCCTCCATATGAGGCAAACGTTGATCACATGTGCCTGGAGTAGCTTTATGCGTGCATACAAGTCTTGCCGCGTTGTATCGAGTAACACAAGTCATCAAGCTTTCCACCTTGTCTTTTACTGGCGAAGGATCAAACTCATAACACTGAAGTTCGGTCATCATCTCGTCAAGGTCTTTCTTTCTAGAAAGAATGGTTCTTGACGAGTGCTTCATAATGACGTCTTCAATTTGTTCACAAATTAGAGTGGCAGCCTGCATACGAATCTTTCGGAGCCCCTGGTTGGTGTCCATAACATCAACTTCACCACGGGTCACTTCAAAGAATGCCATATTGTTTAAAAACCTCGGAGGATTCACCGAAATGTCTTCATAATTAACTTGTTACGATACATTTTGTTTGATAATGCATGCATCGTCTACGTGGAGGGAATCAGTCTTCATCGGTTCTGTTGAAAGAGCACGAACCTATTTCGAGCAAGCTTCGTTTTCAAAAAGTGGGAGTCCTTCTAGCTGAAAACAAGAAGGTAAAGAAAATGAGTTCAGATCATGCATATAATGTCAAGAAAAAATGCATGGTGATGGTGGCGAACATACCTCAACATGATTTGGAGTTTGTTGCGAGGGACCAGGAACTTCGCCAAGAAAATTGCTATTAAGGAGAAACTCATCGTCGGGATTGAAATAAACAGAGCCAAGGTCAGGTTCAATCCTTCGACGCTTGAAGTTCACGTCCCTAGAACTGTTACTACTCCCACTAAGTCTTTTTGCTTGAGTGTTGGTCCCCTTCAACTTAAAGTGACTCCGGGCGAGATGATGATCAGATGAGTCCCCATGACCTTCTAAAGTTTGAGGCGGATCATTCGGAGAGTTGCTATTTGGGGGCAACGCACTACGCCAATAAGTGCAACAAACGACACTTTTCACACAACGGTACACAATAGCAGAGTTGTACAAATTTCAAAAATGTTTCATACAACGTTCAGAAACATTCATCCGTTGTGTGGATAGTTTGAGATCATTCCAGTTTTTTTTTCCTTAAACTAGTACAACACTTTAGACAATATTTTGTTGTCTGAATGAAGATAAAAATGAGGCCAATTTTGCTTCTAAACCCACTCTAGTTTGACATATAACTGGGTGTTGTTACACAACAGTGAAACAAATAAATGTTGTGTGAATGTATACAATTTAAACTATCACACAATACTTTTTATACATCTGTTGTACGATATATCTCTCATGTCAGGTTGCAAACTTCTAGTTTTAAAATTGCTCTTACATCCTCTGAAAACCTAAATTTTTTGTGAAGGATAGCCTTGATGGTTTTGATGTAACAACGGAACACTCAAACCTGTTGTGTGAGAGTATAGTATTTTCAACAATCACACAACGACTTTTCAGTTTTGGTTGTATAATGTATTTTCGTGTCACGATGAAGCTCTTCTCTTAGATTTGACAATACTACTTTAAGTTCTTCATCCCACAACAATCAACTAAGAAATGTTGTGTAAAGGTATATCACACAATTATTTTCAATATTACGTTGTATGTTTCGTAACCTCTAACCCCTAAAATACCCTAAACCCTAAAAAACCCTAATAAATTTCCTATTGTAGTGCCACAACGGTTCTTTTTTAATACTGATGTGTGATGTAAAATTAATATTGTTGAATTTATGGTTGACCGAGTTGATCGATACCTAAACGTTTCTGAAAATTTATGAATTTATTTTCACTGCTATACTTCACTATCATAATTATATCAAACGGTTGAATTTTCATGATTTTAATCCTAAACATCTATATCACAATCAACCTACTAATGAGATATAACTTGTTTACTATGTGGCACATAATGTGACATAACATGTGTAGTACATATTATATAAACGTATGTTTATCTAGAGAGATACCATTGAGAAAATGAAATTTTGAAAATCGAACCATATAGACATGTTTACGATATTGAAGCATGATTGTGGTAGAAATGTCATCAATTTCGGTATTACATGTGTCGATCGACACGGTCAACTCTAATTACACTTACTTTCACTATGGGGAGCCAAATCATCATGATATAATTGACACCAACTTCTTATATGAGTTCATGCATAATAACCATATGATTGTACGAGTGTCGACAAAATCAAAAAAAAAATGTTTAGAGTATTGCATTTCGACGTGTTTTCGTATGACAAGCCTCCCATATTTAGACAACTCTTAATGCTTTTATGCGTTGTGTGAGTGAAAACTAGGGTTATTGTAAAGAGTGACTCGTTAGAATGAAAAGTAACGGGAAATTTCCCGCCCTCACGATTAAGTGAATATCTCTATTTTCTTTCTTCTCAGACAACACAAAATATGCAATTTATGTTGTCTGATTTGTAAAATGGATAGGGAACAAATTAAGGCTGAGATGTAGCAGCGGGAAATCTCCCGCTCTTGCAATTTAAGGATGTCATTTCTTCTCAGACAACAAAATATACAATTTATGTTGTCTGATTTGTAAAATGGATAGGGAAAAAATTAAGGCTGAGATATAGCAGCGGGAAATCTCCCGCTCTTGCAATTTAAGGATGTCATTCCTCAGACAACTAAAATTTAGAGTTATGTTGTATGATATGAAAAACACTTGACTCAAAAACCTAAAAGACTTGACACTTAGAAGAAGAAGAAAAAATGTATATATCCCACACACACTTAATTTCACACACACACACACACACACACTCACCGTTCTCACCTATATATCGCCATTTCTCTCTTCTCTCTTTCTCTCTCGAACTCAACCGCTCTCACCCTCCTCAATTTCTTCTCAATCACTTCTCTCTTTCTCTCTCAAACTCAATCACTCCTCCCTCAATAGAGACTAAGCCACTGTCACTCAATTAGGGTTCGTCAATTTGGGGGTTCGTCGATTTGGGGGTTCATCCATTTGGCTCCTCACTCGATTTCTTCCAATTTGGTTCGAGGTTTGTACTCTTCTCCTTTCTTCGATTAGGTTTCTGGGTTGGTTAGTTCAATTTCTTCTGCCGCTGTCGGCGATGGTGGTTCATTTGAAAGACTTGTTAAGACAGTTTTGATATGGCTAAATGGCAGGGAGGAGCTGAAGGGAACAAAGAACCAAAGGTCCAAGTTCAACCTCTGTTCAACTTTAAGGTGGGTAATTATCAGTTTTCAAAGAAAAACTGGAACTCTAACTGAACTTCAAAAAATCATTAGTAATTGTAGAAAATTCCTTTTTGTGCGATTCCAGTTCCAGATTGATCTTTAGGTTGTCTTTTACAATTGTTATAAAGAGACCAACATGAAATTCTTAGCCGAGCTATACTGTTTTTAGCCAAAAAGGTCTGCTGGTCAGAAAGTTAGCAGACATATATACATTTTCTGATTTTGGTCCTTTGCTCTTAGTCTCAATGTTTGCCAATGATTCTTGCTTGATTTGGTATGATATTATACAGATGTAGAGATTAGATTATAAAGTACTTATGCATGTTATTTGTGAATGCCTATTGAAAGTTAGATTTGGGTTGCTTAAAGTTAGTTGAAAGATTAGAATTTAGAACTTTACATTAGTTTACCTTGTAGTAATCTAATGCAGCTGATGTTCTCTTACATTTAAATTGTAATTTTTGTTTGTTTTCGTCTTTTTGAAACATTGTTTTGCTTATGTTTAATAACTTGAAGTTTTGTGTCACATATAGTTTCAGTTTTGCTTTTAGATACTTTAAATAGGCTTTTAGCAGAAAATTTTCAGACAATCCTGAAACTGTAGCTGAACTTTGAAAATCCATAACTAATTCAAGAAAAATCTTTTTAAAGTGATTCCAACTCTCAAAGCTTCTTTAGTGTGTCTACTACAAGTCTTTAGAAGAAACCAAAGTCAAATTCCAAATGGTTTTGTACAGTTTTTAGTGTGAAGGTGACTGCTGCAGTATGCTAGTTTGTATAATTGTGTTTGAGTGAAAATCTGTTTAAGTATCCTATCTCTTGTTTTAATTGTGTGACTGTGTAGACATATGGTAAGAGAATGTTTACCTATACAGACATGTTTTTGTCTGTATGTAGCTAATCATAGATTTGTGCTTTGATTAGGATTTTGATGGGCAGAGTTATGGATTTTATCAGAAAATTTTCAGAAAATCCTGAAACTGTAGCTGAACTTTGAAAATCCATAACTAATTCAAGAAAAATCGTTTTAAAGTGATTCCAACTCTCAAAGCTTCTTTAGTGTGTCTACTACAAGTATTTAGAAGAAATAAAAGTCAAATTCCAAATGGTTTTGTACAGTTTTTAGTGTGAAGGTGACTGCTGCAGTATGCTAGTTTGTATAATTGTGTTTGAGTGAAAATCTGTTTAAGTATCCTATCTCTTGTTTTAATTGTGTGACTGTGTAGACATATGGTAAGAGAATGTTTACCTATACAAACATGTTTTTGTCTGTATGTAGCTAATAATTTGAATGAGTTTTATTGTTGTACATGCTCTTGTAATATTCTTTTAGTTGAGAGGCTTGATGAGTGAATTTTTTGGTGTCATATCACAGGTTAAGGAGGCTATCAATTATATGAGTATGGATTGTTGGACTGAAAAAGGTGTAGAAGCATGAGCTTTCATTTTGCAATTAAAGTTATTTGATGATTAATATAAGTGCATTAATGCAAACTAAATTGTGTATTATGTACAATTTTGTATTTAAGTTTCTTGTATGGATAATAGGGCATGCTTTTAAAGTCCCATTTAAAACAATGGTTTGGATCCTTTCAGTCGGATTTTGATGATTTCAATATGCTTTAGTTGCTATTGTTTATTTGGTAAATTAGTAAGACATACAACACATTAATGGCAATCCAACGTTGTTTGACGAAATGATATCTATTCACACCATGCCTATTAGCAAAAATCATGTCTACTCTTTAACAATCACACAACCATAAAATCGAAAAAACCTGTTGTATGAATATCACTTCACACAACAGTTTTCATGTCAAAAGCTGTTGTGTGATTGTTGACATATATTATCGAGAGCGACCTCGACATATGTCGACATATGTTGATGAGATCTATCGATATTCACACAACAGCTCTTAAAAAGAACAGTTGTGTGAGTTGACAATTACACGGGTTTTATTGAAAAAACTGTTGTGTGATTCTCGACAGATATCATCGACAGCTGTCGAGACGCAGCTCGGCATGTGTCGGTATCTGTCGATAATATATGCCGAGACTCACACAACAACATTTTACAAAAAACCATTGTGTGATTCTCGGCATATTTCATCGACATATGTCGACAGCTGCCGAGAAACAGCTCGACATGTGTCGGCAGCTGTCGATGATATCTGTCGAGAATCACACAATGGTTTTTATTGTAGCGTTGTGTGTCAGTTAGTCAGACAAGCTCTTTTTAGCCGTTGTGTGACATGTTGATCAGACGGCGATCGGATTAACAACGGATTTGACCTTTATCAGACAACGTTTTTTCCCCGTCGTGTGATGCATTATCTGGCGTAGTGACGCCTTGATAGAAGATGCGTGAGGGTTATTGTTAGTTTCAATCTTGCGGGAAACCACTCTCTGGCGAGACGACATCTCATAAGAAACCACTCTCTGGCGAGACGACATCTCGCGAGGAACCACTTCCTGTCGAAACAACATCTCGCGAGGAACCACTTCCTGTCGAAACGGCATCTCGCGGGGAACCACTTCCTGTCGAAATGACATCTCGCGGGGAACCACTTCCTGTCGAAACGGCATCTCGCGGGGAACCACTTTCTGGCAGGACGGTACCACGCGAGCTGAACCACTTCCTGTCGAAATGGTATCTCGCGGGGAACCACTTTCTGGCAGGACGGTACCACGCGAGCTGTGATCTTGTCTTCTTTCGTTTTTAAAGGCTTATACGGCGACCCAAGCATTGTTGCTGTAGTCATCTTGGGCGTGGAACAATATACTTTGGACCACCATTCAACATAATCACGAGTCACCATGTACTCTGTTAGAGCGCTTTCAAGCGGCAATGTCAATATGCTCCCTGTCTCACGTTTGGTAAAGCTTTCCCAATGCTAATACGTCAAGGATAATGCGCCCGTTTGAATGTCCTTTTGAAGGCTTCCTGGAACATCTTGAACATAGCCGAACTGACGGCTGAAACGGTAAGGACTATAGGGTTGAACGACTCGCCGGTTGTCTTGCCTAAGAGTAAGAAATCCAGATCAAAGGCAGGTGAGGTAGACAATGTCTGAACGGTTAACAGTCTCACGATCAACGATCACTTTGCGTTCTTTAGGGACTATGGCTAAGATGTCCATCCCCACATTGCCACATGTATTGAATAAAGAACGAGCTTGTGCGTCTCCAAAGTTCTTAGCTAAAAATGCCCCTGAAAAGTGAACCATGCGCGGTTTAAAGCTGTCAAGAAGAGGAGAATAAAAATGGGTGCAGAAGTACTCTGCCAACCACGTATACACGTAGTGAAAGGGTAACGAACAGTTCCCTGGGTCTTTGGAAGCAGAAATCTCGTTCAAGCCTTGATAAATGTTGGCCAACACAGGTATAGCTAGACAAAATTGATAGCCTCGGGACATTTTACTAGCGACTTTAAACACGTTAGGTCGGATTAAACCTGTGTCGTCCCTAGGGAAGACGAACAAACACAACCAGCACGCGTAAAATGCCGCCAAGTAAGTTGACTCTAGGTCTTCATCATCAACGCCCAAGTCATCAAACGGTGCAGAGTCATCATCGGTCCTGGCTTGAACCTCACGGATTTCATCAGACGGGTTGTACGTGTTCTGAGGTGCATCTTTCTTGTTCCGTACACTCTTGGCGGGCGGTCTCTTGTATCTCAAACTTCCTTTGTACCAGTATTGGATCCATGACGCGATCTTCACTTTTTGCCTTTTATCGCAAAGCGAGAAATAAAAATCTGCAACTCTGGAAATGATTGGCTCACCACCTTTACCCTTGGCTGAAAATTCTTCGATAGATGGAACAACTTCGTCGTAGAACCTTCCAGTTATGGGCAAGCCACAAATATATGTCAAGTCCCTCAAAGAAATAGACATCTGGCCACACGATGTATGAAGAGTATTCGTGCAAAGACACCAAAACTCACAGAAGGCCCGCATCACAGGTGCAACACAATCATAGCTAAAGAGCGATGCAAACACAGCTCGGTAGAGACCAGTTTTGTGGATGAGATCTCCGCTTCGGCTTAGGATGTCTTCTCACCACTCCTAGTAACGTTCCGTGTAGGAGAAGGTTCCGTTGGCACGAAACCCTCTCCATTGCACTGAACCATTGAATGTACGGTCGCTGAGAAGCACGAACGGTGTTTGAGGAACATTATGGTCATGATGGGCAGACTTCAACATCCATACATCTGCCCTTCGCTTCTCGCTGGTGGATTTGGCTGATTGAAAGGTGGCCAGCTGACGTGATTGTTGGAAAGTCCACCGAGGAATATGACCTGAACCATCGTACGAGGGGGACTCAAGGGTGCGCGGCCCAGTCAACGAAGGATAGGTATATAAGGTGGTGCCATCGTTTTGAATGTCGTTAGTGTCTTCAAGGATAGTGATTGTGCATTTCTTGAAACTCTTGAAAAATGCCATGCGAAGTGGTGTACGTCTACACAAAAAAATTGATTTGTTGAAAGGAGTACGCCTCGCGACCTTAAAATTCTGCTGCACCTCGCTGCCTTAAGATTCTGCTGCACCTCGCTGCCTTAAAATTCTGCTGCGCCTCGCTGCCGTAAGATTTTGCTGCGCCTCGCCGAGTAAAGTTTCTGTTGTTACTGAAGATGGATAACTCAGAAATACCTCGCGATCTACGCATACAAGATTAAAAAAAAGTCAGTGAATTGTATAAATCTGCGCCATAGAAATCAAATCAAAAGAAGTAAAAAAAAAGAGAGAAGTGTATTGTTGATCTCGCAGCGAGATGGTTGTAACTTTGTGATGAAGAATGTGAAACCGTAAGCTCTAATTTATAGTGCAATCGTTCCTCATTGAAACTGGAAAAGTATGGAGAATCAAGCAAATCAAGAAAGAAATACATCAAAGGTTTCCACCCACTACTTGGAAACTTTACCAAATCAAAATTCGTAGGAATTCTTGCGAATTAAGGAATCCCTACAAAATTTGGATATCCTATAAATTCAAGGAATCTCTACAAGAAAATAGGGAATCCTTACAAAATTAGGAATCCCTATCAATTTGGGAACTCCCACAAAATTAACACATTAACATAGACTTCAAGTCGCCCCTCTAGCACATGACGACAGCATGGCTACGACGCACCTTGAAGTGGAGGCATTTGTAGACATATAAAATTTAACGATAATAATAGTAGTTGAATAATCCAAGCAAATACATGGCTCGTGAGTTGACGAAATTGGAAAGCCGTCAGAAATGACACGTGGCAACGTGGGAATGGTCGGCCGACAACAAAATCTTAAATCCCAATTGAAATCAATTATCAAGTGTCGACTGATGATCAGATATCAATTAAATTTAATTAATCAGACATCCCCAAAAATAATTGGTGATGGTTCGCCAAGGTTCAGGCAATCTAAATAGTAGACTTCGCAAGGCGAAATGGACTTCGCGAGGCGAGCTAGACTTTGCGAGGCGAAACGGACTTCGCGAGGCGAGCTAGACTTTGCGAGGCGAAACGGACTTCGCGAGGTGAGCTAGACTTCGTGAGGCGAACCAGACTTCGCGAGGTGAACCGGACTTCGCGAGGCGAACCGGATTTCGCAAGGTGAACTAGACTTCGCGAGGGGAACCGGACTTCGCGAGGCGAACCGCATTTCGCAAGGCAAAACGCACTTCACGAGGTGAAACAGACTTCGCATAGAGATAAACGAAGGCGAGGTGAATGGACTTCGCGAGGCGAGATGGCCCCGCGTAGGGAACCTCGCGAAGAAGCTAGACGACAGAGTTCGCATGCATGCAGGGATGTACGTCCAAGATAAGTCGTCCGCGAAGTGGGATCAGAAATCACCGCTTGCTTGGAAATCAAGGTTCCTCATGAGATACCTTCCATATCCGCGAGATGGCTCGCCCCTTGCTAAGGATCTTGATCAAAACAGGACATTCAACCCAAAGTGATCTGGGCATATCTAAATCTTAAGATTTGATTGATTTGATTATGTTAAAATCAGCAAGTAAATCAATCGGTCAAGATTCGTTGATTCGATTAAGAAAATATTATTGATTCAGAATCTTCATTACTTGCCTTAAGTGGAGGCATGTTAACACTATAAATACCCCCTCTCATATCAAGAGAAAAGAGCGAAACCGGGGAGCATAAACAAAGCAACGAACTAGAGAGAGAGAAATCCCTTCGCGAGCTTAAAAGTCTCCCATAAACCCTTGAAGAACTATCAAGCTCCCTAAATAGCTAGTTCTTCACTAAACCCAAATCCAAATCCCAAATACTTGTTATATGATCAACCCGCGTAACCCTCAAGAACAAGTGCTTGTCATCCTTGAGTTAAACCTATATTCGGAGATAGAATCAGAGGAATTCACAAAGATTGTAACCCGCATTCGCATTGATTAAATTAAATTATTCTTGTACATGTGTTGTTCTGTTATTTGTTGCAGATATTTTCGTGTTTGCAGTAATGCCAGCTAAAATAGAGAGCATTGATGTAGCTTATTTGAGTGCTCAAGTGTAGGGTGCCCAAAGATGATCCATGCGTGTCCAAATAAAAAAGCCCTCCAGCTCACAGTCGGGTCAGCAGAATATAATTTGACCAAACTACCCTCGTCTCTAAACCCCCGAAGAGAAGCACAAGGTATAAACCGCCGAACTCCCCCGAAAGTAGAGAGTAGTGAAGAAGAAGACGCCCCTGTGTTTCAATGGCGAAAGGTGACGACGCAATCAGGAAGAAGCTGAACAAGGCCAACAGGAAGAAGCTCCGCAAGGACGACCGCTCTTCCTCCTCCGTTACTGCTCGCGTCGCCTCCATTATCGCCGCCAAGAAGCGCCGCCAGTCCGGCAAACGCCGCAAATGCCAGGTACCTCTTCAATCCGACGTCGTTTTACCTTTTCCTCTTGTTGCTTTCTTCAACTCGGTTCTATGTTACGGCTAAGAAAAAAAAATTGTATGATTTTGGTGGAAAATTAAGTATATGTTAATTTGTTTTAGGTTTTTGTTGAATTCGTTTTTGGTGTAGCAGATTAAGCATAGAGCATATTACTTGTTTGTTATTTTAGGCTGTGATTTATTTCTGTTATTGCTAGTTAAGAATGGATATTATATGAATCAAGTAAAATCATTAAGAATGGACATTTGTTTCA
The DNA here is from genome assembly GCA_034370585.1 of Fragaria x ananassa. Lineage (NCBI taxonomy): Eukaryota > Viridiplantae > Streptophyta > Magnoliopsida > Rosales > Rosaceae > Fragaria > Fragaria x ananassa. The sequence goes on along the minus strand of CP139750.1, from coordinate 6,422,243 downwards.
GTAAAATCATTGATAATTTACGAATGTACTGATTATTGTGGATCCGAATACCCGACTTAAATCTTATTGTGGCATTACAGGGTATGTGCTTTAGCCTTCCTACACTAGAGGATCCCTTCAACGACAGGAATGGTAAAAAGGATTTTGAAAAAGTTACCAAGAAGGTCATGCTTCCGCATAGGGACGAGACTGAGTTTCTCAGGGAGAAATGTAAAGAAATTATGAGAAAGAACGAGAAGGCAAAGAATCCGGGGTTGAAAAATATGAAGGTGACGAGTATGAAGAATGAGCAGAAGAAATCGTCTATTGATAGCGCAGTACAGAAAAGCAGAATAGACTCAGTAAAGACAAAGGGTCAGCTGAGTGGGGAACAGGAAAAGGCCTGTGAAAGCTCAGATTGTCCATCCAAGTATCTGATTCGGTGTTTGAATGAAATTGAAAATTCACTGCGTTGTGATGGTACCTATTGTAATGAGGAGGGCAAGCCTTTATTTGTTAGTACCTGGGGAGTTGATTTTTGGAAATGTTATTCTGCTGGGAAGGATATATTAGAGACTAGTGGAACTTCTTCGACAATGGAGAAAATTGCATGGATTGTTTCCAGTGCTGCTGATTCAATTTCTAGAAAGGATGAAGAAGGTCCATCTGCCACCAGTCCATTTCTTTTGTTCCTTGTTGCATCTCAGGAGAAAGCCGCCAAGGTTTGTATCATTTAGAAGCTTAACAATCATCAATCTTTATTTGCTTCAATGGAACATCTTTTTTCAATTCCATATGCAATTACTGATGGAATACTGCTAATCTTACTTTCAGTATTGTCTCCATAGAAGTGACCCCCTGAAAAGGGGACATGAAAAGGAAAAAAAGAAAATTTAAGCATGATTTGTTACACCTTGTCTATAATAGTTGATACCAATTGCATGAGTTCACAAACCTTTGTGGTGTTCTAATCGATCGAGACAAGGAAAAGTACATGCATGTCTGTATGCTTTGTGGTGTTTATTCAATTATTTGATTAGCTTTTCTTCTTCTTTGATTATGATCATCAGATACGTTCAGTGTGCAAACCTTTGAAGGTTCTTGGAATACATACAGTGAGTATACACCCTGGTGCTTCCTTAGATCACCAGATTCAAGGGTAAAGTTCTACTCTGCTATTTTAAAGTAGGCAACCCACAGCGAAATCATTTTGGTGATATATTTTGTATAGTGATTCACATTTTATAGAAGTTTGCATGATCTTTAGCCAATAGTTACTTTTCTGAGTTAATACACTCAAGGACAGTGGCTGGATAGTCCCATTCATTTTCTCATCCAATTAAAGAACTTTGTTCATGATTGATGATTACAATGAAGCCTTACAAAAGTGATGGCCTTTTAGAGGCAGCTCAGGTTTAGTTTTAACTAGATTATAAGTGTGCAATATGTCTGATTGTGTGTTATTTTCTGATCATTTATATTTACATTTTGGTGAAATGAAAGTTCCAGTATTAATAGAATGTATGTTCATCTGTATGTCATAATCACTTCAATGGTAGTTGGTAGCGTAGTTCATCACTCGAATATTCTTATTCTCGACATTATTCTGCTTCTCTCTCTCTCTCTCTGTACACACCATAGCATTTCATGTACTTCTTGCACAGAGTGATTGCCTTTCTCTATCCATTGCAGTCATATGCTTTGATAAACAGTTTTTCACTTTCCTTTTATTTGTTTTCTGATTGAAACTTTGTTTTGTAAATAGTCTGAAGAGTTCAGAGCCTGAGTTTATGATCTCAACACCTGAGAGGCTCTTGGAGCTTCTTTCCTTGAAGGCCATTGATCTATCAGGGGTTTCTTGGCTGGTAATGTGTTGATTATATTTATTATACTATATCAACTGCACTTTTTTATATCCTCTCCTTGTAGTTTTCCTATTAACTTTACTTTATGGAATATTGGAACTCAGGCATGCATAATTCCACTCTAGCTTTATATGGTTCCTAGATAATTCTTTTCTGATCTTCTTTTATTATTGTTATTGTTGTTGGTTTTTTTTATTTACTGCTGTGTATAACTTGTTGTCTAAGTTCACATGTGATACTTTTAGCAGAATCTTTCGTTAGTGATTTGTGTATAGGATGATTAGGTGTTTTTGACTGTCAGGTGCACTATATTTCATCAGTGTCTACGCAAGTGTTACTTTATCAGTAACTTTAATTCTCTCAAATTGTTGTTGAACAGATCGTTGATGGACTGGAGTCTTTTCATAAACAAGGTTATTTTGATAAAGTAAATTCCATCCGAAATCATATATCCAGAACAAGCCGGACAGTTGTTTTTGATGATTGTCTTAGACGTGCGTGCATACCAGTTGTGCAAACTCTTCCGATTGGATCAGTCCATAGCCTTTTTACTGCTTAAGACGCGAAACTTGCCGGACCATTGATCAAGCCGATAAATGTCTGTTTCATCAGCATTGTTGTAACATTGAAGTACTTCTCTCATTTTTGACTTGCCAATTTTCTCATCGAGGTTTATGTGCAATTTTGTCCTTCTTAGTAAACACTTGAAAAGGGTTGTAAGACTTTGTATATGTCATTATTTTTATGGATACAAAAAGAAGTCAGATGGTTCAAAAAGCAAAGTTCCTTGCTCCCTCTTTGGGTTAAGAATTTCATTACTCCTAGATTTTGATTACCACCAAAAATGGATGTTTTTGGGTATTCTCTATTTTACTAGAAAGACAAAGACAGACCCCCATGTCCAAATTATGAACAATCTCCCATGTCCTCAGCTTATCAGCTTATGTATTCGTTCCTTTAGTCGAATTCTACAGTCAAATATTAGTTATTAACCCAAGCTCTATAAATTCCGTATAAAACGAGAGAACCCGAAACAAGTACGTAGGTGAGTGCAGCAATGGAGGCTTTACACTTCCCACTCCAGCCCCCTTCGACGCCAAGCCTTTGAGTCCTTTGGCGTCCAACTCCTCCCTCGCAACGACGACGTTCTCTCTCTCTCTCTCTCTCTATACACACACACACATACACGCACACACACACATTTTTCTTACGTTCATATGTGTGTGGTGATATCAGGTGGTTAATGAGAGTGATGTCCTCATTTTCTCTGTCAAACCTAAAGTTGGTACGCCCTTTTACGACCGAAACGGTTCTTGATTCTTTTCATGTTGTGTTTTGTGTAGTCTTAAGTTTATGAAGATGTTATATCTCATGCAGTTAAAGATGTAGTTTTGCAACCGAGGCCATTGCTTTCCACAAACAAGCTGCTTGTTTCAATTGCCGCTGGTCTCAAATTGAAGGATCTGCAGGTCTCTCATTTTAACCATCCTGTTTAGTGTTTACTCGTACCAGCATTTACTCTCCATTTTTACGTTACTGGGTGAATTTTTAATGAATGCTTTCTTTACAGAAGACTATAGCTGCTCATTATTGCTTCCTATTTGCTCATGCTTTTGTGCATTGATTTCTACCTGTACGAGTGTATGTCTCGTGGTTCATCTGGTTGATTCTATTTTTAAGTTTTACATATGACTTTGAGCTCTCAGTCGTTCTTACAAATGTATTAAATTCAAGTCTTTGGCCTTCAGGCTTGTTGTATTTGCTTACAATTGTTCCATCTTCCTTAGGATTGGGCCGGTCACAGCCGATTTATCAGGGTAATGCACAATACTCCTTCTGCTGTTGGCGTTTCAGCATCAGGTACTTCAACTATCTTTTCTATGATGCTCTTTTCTCTTTTTCTTGTTTTCTTTCGAATTGTTATCGTTTTATTTTTAAATCTGAGGCTTAGGCGTTCCATAAAAACAAAAATGTGAAAAATGATGTTATGTTTGAATTAGTATGTTCATTTATGAGAATATGTAGCACACTTCAACATACTGAAGCCCATACTATTTTTTTTTCTAATTTCGTTCAACAAAAGCTTACAATAATAGAGCTATCCACCCTAAACATACATGGTGATACATGGTGGTATCACTGGTACGACATGTGACAGTGGCGAGAAGACTTGCTTAATGCGGATTGCCTTGCTGCATTTGGTTGGAGGACAAGTTTATAATACGATATTGGAGAAAATTTTCCAATGAGCTAGTTTATAATACGCATTCATATCATTGTCCAAGAGAATATTACTAGGTTATAAATCACAATGAGCTACTGGCTTGTGCAAGAGACTTTGCATATAAAACCAGAGCACTAGCTATGTCAATGGCAATGTTTACCCTCTGAATAGATTCAAATACCCTTTGTAAAGAGGAAGCCTCAGCTACATTTTCAGCTGAACTGTGTAGCCATTCTTCTAAATTTCCATTCATCATAAACTTTGAAACCATTTCCTTGGAAATTTATAATTGCACAGGCAGTTAATAGTTTGACAAGATTCCGGTGCTTAATGCTTTTTAAGGCTTCACATTTAGCTATACATGCAATTTCTCTTGAACTTTGACGATTAAATACTTCCACTGCAACAATTCTTTCTTCCAGATGGAGTATTCCCATATACACAGACCAAAAGCTACCACTACCAGTCAAATTATGAGAAGAGAACCTATCAGTTGCTTTCAGAAGATCTCCATATGACAATTTCAAGTGTAAAACCCCCAAGCAGGATGATGTTGATGTCGATTTAACTACTTCTCTTAACTGCTGAAGAAGCAAAACGCAAATGCTTCTCTTGATGACTTGATCTGATAATAAGCACAATGTACAACACTACGGCAACGATAATCCCAACACTGAACTGCACAATCCACAAGTCTGTTAATTTGTCCAGTCATTATCATCTTCTTTATAGCCAAATTGTTGTGGTTATTATCAAGTTTATTGGATTCTGGAAAAGTAGCTGACCGACGGGATATTGTTCATAGTACATATGCGCAAATGTCCTTTTTCATTATATGTAGTATGGAGTTGAAGAGCATAAATAAAGTGTTCTCTTCTCAGAATGATGTTATTCACAGAAAAATAGATAAGGTGTGTGAATAACAAAATAGGGTGTGTGAATGTCAAACTGCCTCAGTTGACATGGTTATAAGAGTTTCAGAAAGCTAGATGCTCTACCAAAACCACCAGAACCAAATCAGTTGACAGATGGTCTGCAAGCTCAACTGCCTCAAAGTTAAATGTAGATGGAGCTTTTTTACCTTCTCTAACTCAGGGAGGAGTTGGTGGGGTTCTGCGAGATAAAAATGGTTATTTTGTGGCAGCCTTCAGTAAATCAATTCAACATGTAGAACTCATGGCTATCAGAAAAGCTATAGATTTTATCAAACAACAGCAACTGACAATCATCATCATTGAATCTGATTGCTTATTGGCTGTTCAAGATATTCACCACCCTGGCAGGAATCTCAGTGTCTTACATACTGCAGTTGTTAGTACATAGCCAAAATACTTGGCTGAGCCGAGAATAAGGTGTAATTACCCGGTCACCGAAGATCATTCCAGACAAGATAAGCCCCTCACGGATAGCAAACCGCTTGCCATAATCATTCTAACGGCAAAACTCCCCCAAAAGGGGAGACACCACCAAGACTAACAAGTAGTCCCACATTGGAGACTAAGGCCAAAGTGCCCAAGCTTGACCTATAAAACAAGTTCAAGCTACCACAAAAGGTACACACTCTCTCTCTCACACTCCTCTACCTTGTAAGTGCTCAAAGCTAACTTAAGCTTGGGAGAGTCGAAGACTGGGCCACCCCAGTCCCGACCCCGTGACGCTGTCACTTGTGCAGGTTCCGTGTGGAAGGCCCAAGAATTCTACTTCACTCCGCCTCGCGACCCTATCCCGGCTCGAGACGAAACAGGTAGAAACAGCAGTAGTGCAGTACTAGACATTAGACCTAAGATACAAAGTTTACAGGATGTAGAGGTACATGCTTTGCTTCTAGGACATGTAACTAGGTCACTGGCGGAGCCAGCCTTATTTCACCTGGGCTTAAGCCTAGGTGAGTTGTTGAGGGGTAAAAAAAAAAAACTACTTTTGAGGGGCAAAAAAAACTACTTCATATATATGTATAAACATAATTAGTATCCTCAATTGAAGTTACTATGTGTGAGAAGTTGTGATTGTCTCATTGTATTACTTGGTTTTCTCAGCTTCCGCCTCAAGCGCTTCCAATTTGATTTGGTTGGAGGAAGCCATCGAGGCTTTTTCTCGTAATGTTTTTATTTTCTCAATAAAAAAAAACAAACCAATACAAAGCATTGAGATTCTAGACCTAATGCTCGATGATGAAACTTAAGTGCCTCTTAGTTTGTCTTTTATGTTAGGATATATAACAGAATCAGGTTGCATCGAATATATCAAAACGACGTCATTGTGTCAAGCTAAATGGATTCATAAATTTCTCATAGGGTAAATTGCACCAACAGTGTCTGAACTCTTGGAGGACTGTCAATATGGTACCCGAACTTTTAAATGTATCAAAGTGATACCTGGACTTGTATTTTTGTACCAACGTCGTACCTGTCGTCATTTTCCGTCACAGCTCTGTTAGTTCATGTCACATGTGACGCACGTGACTGAAAAAAAGAGTGACGGAAAATGACGTGAACTAACAGAACTGTGACGGAAAATGACGACAGGTACGACGTTGGTACAAAAATACAAGTCCAGGTATCACGTTGATACATTTAAAAGTTCGGGTACCATATTGACAGTCCTCCAAAAGTTCAGACACTGTTGGTGCATTTAACCCTTTCTCATATTACAAATCAATGAGCAGATATGCCTAAGCAAAAATTCAAAACACTAAATGAGTTGTCCAAAGCCAGATTATTACTAGACAACAAACGATTGCAAAAAACAATATGCCTCGAAATTGTATATTTGAGATCCGAAAATGTATCTAGTATCTTAGTCCGAAAACAATTTTTGAACCAAAATCGACAAAGACACATTCGGTACTACCATACAAAAATACAAAGATTAATGAGAATGTATTCGGTTACAGTAATTTTAAAATATCGTTTCTTCACTCTAAAAAAACGGGGCGGATCCGTGACAACCTAATTTATAGTTACAATTATACTCTAGATCTTGTCCGTCAAATTTAATAACAATAGACGGGTGAGATTAAACACAAGTCATTAAACTTTTCTAATAAAATAAATATATAATATCTATAAGATAATTATCTATTAATGCTTGTATTTATCTCTCTTCTACTTTCAATTATTCTTAATTAAACCAAAGATAATTATCCCGTGATGGTTATCGATGTCCTTACCAAATAAACCCAGAATACGTACACGTCTGTCAATTGAAACATTGATTATCAAGAACAACCATAAACTCAAGTCAAACAAAGTCTTAATGAAAAAAAAAAAAGAGAGGAGATTGTTGAATGAACTACAAGGACGAAAACTGATCGATACAATTTGCAATCACTTGATAATCATTCTGGAAAAAACAAATTAAGACGATGATCAATTCAAAAGCCAAAATATGGTGCAGCTCTCAGCAATTTCGAAATCGATCAGTAGATTCTTCTAGCAACTTTGATCACTTCAAAGATTTTAATCATCCCTACAAGAACATGAAATCATATTAGTCCTCAACCAAGCATAGGAAATAGGTGAGAAAGAGGAATGAATCAAAAGATCGACTAAAACTCAATTATTGTAATTATAAGTGTGTGCGGCTGTGCGCTATTCTTTTCTTCTTCTTCATCTTCGTTGGCGCACTATTATTTTCTTCTTTCTTAGGTCGTTTCTTCTTCTTCTTCTTCTTCTTCTACGTTTTCTTGAAAATAATCGAGCAAGTAGTTGAATTGGGTAGGAAATAAATTGAAAGATTTGATCATTTAATTGTATTAAGATCGTACTTACCATGGAGTTTTCATTATTAAATTGATTTTGATAATCAATGTTTCAATCGGCAGATGTGTATGTTTTCTGGGTTTATTTGGTAAGGACATCGATAATCATCATAGGATAATTATCTTTGGTTTAATTAGGAATAATTGAAAGTAGAAGAGAGATAAATACAAGCATTAATAGATAATTATCTTATAGATATTATATATTTATTTTATTAGAAATGTTTAAGGACTTGTGTTTAATCTCACTCGTCTATTGTTATTAAGTTTGACGGACAAGATTTGGAGTATAATTGTAACTATAAATTAGGTTGCCACGGATCCGCCCCGCTAAAAAAATATCGTTTTTCAATAATTTAGTGTAGAACTCAAAAGTATACCTTAGCAAGACGACGATTACAATTGCTCATGTTGTTCAAATCGTTTTTTAAAGGAGCACAACCAATTAATATAAAATAAATTTTGATAGAGTTTGCTTGTGATGGAAAAAGAGAGTAGCCAGAAAAAAATTTGACTAGAGATGAGATAAAGATATGATAAGAAGAGAGAAGTGAGAAGAAGAAACAAAGAGCAAATACTTACTCTCTTTTTATAGTCTTTGTTCTAGAAAATAATTTCCGTGTTTCCGAAAATATGTAAATGAATATGTGAAACATAAATTTTACGTTTTCACATTTTACGTGTAAAATAGAAAATCATTATTCGTGGCCTAGTTCACTGGCCTACAACAAACACCCCCTAAGGCATAAGCTCTAAGCCTAATGCCTCTCCCATAGTCTTACAATCCAATCTAGGTAAGCGGAAATCAGGCGAGGTAGTCTAGCCCCTCACTGGTCTGGCGTCTACTGTCAACCCTTGACATAAAAAGAATCCTTAAATGCATACTCGGCTAGTTAATTTTGAGAAAACCGTTTGATCTCGATTAACATCCTGAGTTTTGAAGCTGGGTATAAGGGGTTCTATAAGAATTTGGCACATTGATTCTTACTTACTGTCACGCCCCGAACCTTAATTTTTATCTTTGCTACTGGCATAGTGGTAATAAGAGTTTTTACCGTGTTCGTCACTAAGTGTGTAATTTAATTAGTCCCCAGAGGGTGTTGAGGGACTAATTTTTTGAGGGAATTATTCTAAGGAAGAAAATTTGACGACGGTAAAAAATGGTAATTTTTGCTAGTAAAAGGTAATTTTTATTGGGGTATTATTTTTGGATGGGTTTTGTTTAAGTGGTCCGGGCCTTGATTTTTGGTCAAAGCCCGTGTATTTCTCTCTCTCTCCTCCCGGTTTTCTCTTCCCCCGCGCCCTCATTGCCCGATTTCTTCTCCGACGCCGTCGGCCACCGTCCGGCCTCCATTCACCGCCGGACCGGTCCCGTTCGATCGGTCTCCCTCCCAGCAACATTTCTAGATCGGTGGCAGCCTCCCTAGCGCCGCCGTGAGGGAGAAACGCCGCCCGGAAGCTCCGACTGCCGAATCGGTTTTCTCGCCGGAACTTCCTCCTCCGGCCGCCATAGCCCAAAAGGAAGCCCTCATTCTGTGCTTCAATCCCTCCAAAGGGCTCGTTCCGTCGTGAGCTAGGTAAGGAGAAATCGGAACTTGAAATTTCTAGGGCTTTTTGTGTATTTCCGTTCGATTAATGTGCTTAGGCTTAGAATTGGAGTTTGTGGTAGTTAGGAATGTTGTAGAGGAGGTTGAGAGGAAGATGCTGCCACAATTTGGTGACCATCGGAGGTCGCCGGAGTTGGTCGCCGGCCGCCGCCTCCGGCGGAGCCGCCGCCGAGAAAATGTTTTTGGTGGAGAAAAATGTGAGGAGTTTATTGGAATAAATTTTAGAATTTTTGGAGGAGTTTTGGATAGGTTTAAGATTTGTTGAAGTTAAGTATTTTTGGCGGATTATTAATTTATAATCCGGCCATTGGATTTTATTTGGTGGAAGGTGATTTTGAGGAAGTCGGTAAAATTTGTGTAGTTTTGAGGTTGGCAGTGGATTTGAGATTTTGGAGTGTTAGGCTTGGTTGAGCGTGAAACATATTTAATTATGCATGTTTTTGTCGGTGTTTTATTTTAAGGAATTAATTATGTTTGGAACAGGACGTGAGGAGGCTCGAGCAGAGGAAACCTCCGATCGACGTCAGGCTTAGGCCTAAGTTGTGAGTGGACTTTTGTTTTATATAATGTGTTTGAATTGTTTTCTTATTGAGTAATTTCGTTTATTGGATATTTTATTTCCCAAAATTGAGAATAGATTTTCTGCAATTATACTCGAGGCAAAATTCCGAGAAAAGTATGTATGAGAGAGAATGCTAGCTAGCTATATACCTGATAGCCCCCACTCTGAGGACGAATGTCAGTTGGGGTGACGTGAGCGTTAGACGCGAGCGTAGTAGCCTTGTACGATTTTCTACTTGTTGAAATTATTCTATATTTTTCCATTCATTCATAGAAATTGTACAAGGAGTGTGCACGTATTTAAACCACTCGGTCTTGTATCCTCCATTCTAAGGAAAAATGCCAGTATGGAGCGACGTGAGCGTTAGACGCAATCGTATTAGCCTGGTGTGACTATCTAATTTAAAGCTTATTCATAGATAGCATACATGGAGCATACGAGTGGTTAATACATACTGAAATATATATATTTATAGAATGAGCCTGGGAGGCTGTTTTGTTTATGATTTGAGGACTAGCCAGAACTAGTCGTTTTCATTGATAATTTTTTGGGGAAATATTATTGTTGTTGAGATTACATTTTTGTCCACTCACTCTGACGTGATGAAATATTTTCCTCTGGGCTTTTCCTTCTTTTTTAAATGCCCAGTCTGCAGAGTTCGGGTAGGGTCTAGAAGGAGGCGACGAGGCATAGTCACTCATTTCTCCACTACTGTTCATCAGTAGGTCTTTTGTTAAATCACTAGGATTTCTAGTAGCTTCCACTGTATTGCTTGTAGTAGCTCTGAATACTTTCGGAAAAATATCTGTGTAATATTTTTTTGGTTATTCGGTTTAAGTTGAAGAATTTATATTATTGGTTAAAAGTGTTCTATAATTTTTCCGGGTTAGGGTCGTCCATTTTCAAGGGAAGTTCGCCGAGTCCTTCGGTAAGTTTTCCTTGGAGGTGGTCCCCGCAGGACTCACCTCAGGTTTCAGGGTGAAATTCGGGGCGGGTCTTGACAGTTGGTATCAGAGCTCTAGGTTTCATCTTCTGTTTTCTATTCACTATCGTATTTGCCTAAGTAGCAATAGTGTCTATAGAGTGGTGATCCGACCGCGGCGGATTCATCGACAGTTTTCTGCTTTTGATACTATGTGTTATTGGGTATGTGTGATAGTTCTGTTAGTCTTATGGACAGACTACTTAATATCTTCTTCCTCAGGTACTATGCCTCCTAGACGCCGACCCCGTGTAGCTTCCTCGACCAACGCCAGTGAGGGTGATGAGGTTAGAGGATTGGTTGATTCGATTGGGAGCATGCTGAGAGGTGTGCTAGATAGAGTTCAGCAGCCTCGGTCTGTGAAGAAGAAGGATGTCTTCGATGCTGGTGCAATTGAATTCAAGGGCGCCAAGGGACCCCTTGATGCGCACACTTGGGTAGATAAGATGGAAATGGCTTTTGAGAGCACTGACCTGCCGGAAGAAAAGAAAGTGAAGATGGCAGTGACTTTTCTGGATGACTCAGCGCATCACTGGTGGACCCTTGCTAGCAAAAATCGTGGTGGTGCTCAGGACATGACTTGGGAGGAGTTTAAGATGCTCTTTTTGGGTCAGTATTTCGGTCACGCTCAGCGTATCAGGATTCAGTCAGACTTCCTGAACATGAAGAAAGGGGATGATGAGGGTGTCATCGAGTTTGAGCAAAGGTTCACTTCCCTGAGCTACCATGTGCCCTATTTGATTCCTGATGAGAGGACCAGGATTGACATGTTTATTGGAGCTCTTGGCGGGGTTTATGCAGACAAGATGGTTGGTGGCATTTACCCGACTTTTCGTGATGCGGTTTCTGCAGCTATGGCCATTGAGACCAAGAGAACTTTTAGTGCACGGCCCAGAGATTTCGGTGGTCCCAGCCAGGGTCCATCGAAGAAGGCCGCTTCCTCATCAGCTTCTGGATCTTCAGCGGGCAGTGGTAGTAGTGGAGGATCAGGTTCTGGTTCTCGGGGTAGATTTGGAGGACGTTTTAAGAGACCCTCCAGGAGCCAGTTGGGCAGGCAGCAGGCCGGTCAGTTTAGTGCTGGTGGTAGTTCCCAAGGGGGATCTTCTGGTGGTCAGGATTTTTCTTTTGGTCAGCAGCAGTCTTCTGGATGCTTTAAGTGTGGTGGTCTGGATCATTTCAGGAGAGACTGCCCTTTGTTGGCACAGAGGACCGCTCCTTCTCAGCAAGGCAGTCAGTTTTCAGTTAGAAGCTCTAGTGGTGGTTCTCGTGAAGGTTCAGCAGCTAGGAGTGGTTCTCAGCAGGGGAGTGGTCAGCGTGGACGTCCCACGACTCGCGCTAGACTCCATGCTATGACCCAGCAGGAGGGTTGTACTTCCCCAGATGTCATCATTGGTACGTTGTTAATTTTTGGTCAACCAGCATTTGTTTTAATTGACCCTGGAGCTACGCATTCATTCATGTCTAGTAGATTCGCTCTCCATGCCAATGTGTGATCATCGTCTCTTCCAGGTGAGTGGCACGTATCTCTTCCCTCTGGTGATGAGAATAGGTTGGGTGTTTAGTGGTTGTGAAGTTTTGGTGGAAGGAGCTCAGTTTAAGGCAGATTTAATCCTTTAGATATGGTGGAGTTTGATGTGATCTTGGGGATGGACTTCTTAGAGTCTTATAGAGCTATGGTGGATTGTTTTCGAAAAGAAGTGGTGTTTCGGAGCCCGGATGGATTGGAGGTTGTGTTTCAGGGGGAAAGAGATGTGATTTCGAGTTGCCTGATTTCAGCTGTGGCTGCCAGGAGATTGTTAAGCAAAGGCTGTCAGGTATTCTTAGCTCATGTTGTGGATGCAAGTATAGGAGTGTTGGAAGTGGGAGACATTCTTGTAGTAAGAGAATTTCTGGACGTGTTTCCCGAGGATTTGCCTGGTTTGCCTCCTGTAAGGGAGATAGACTTTTCCATTGAGTTGTTTCCTGGATCTATGCCTATCTCTCGGGCACCTTACAGAATGGCTCCAGCGGAATTGAAAGAGTTGAAGACTCAATTGCAAGAGTTTGTAGATAAGGGTTTTATTCGGCCAAACATGTCTCCATGGGGTGCTCTGGTGTTGTTTGTTAAGAAGAAAGACGACACCATGAGACTATGCATTGATTATAGGAAGCTGAATCAAGTCACTGTGAAGAATAAGTACCCGTTGCCTCGCATTGATGATTTGTTCGATCAGTTGAGAGGTGCCTCGGTGTTCTCAAAGATTGATTTGAGATCTGGTTATCATCAGTTGCAGATTCGGGATAGTGACGTAGCCAAGACTGCATTTCGATCACGCTATGGTCATTATGAGTTTGTGGTAATGCCTTTTGGACTTTCTAATGCACCCACGGCGTTCATGGATCTCATGAATAGGGTGTTTAGTTCATATCTTGACTGCTTCGTGATCGTGTTCATAAATGATATTTTGGTGTACTCAAAAAGTGAGAAGGAGCATGCCAAACATCTAAGATTGATTTTGCGGACTTTGAGGAATGCGCAGTTGTTTGCCAAGTTCAGCAAGTGTGAGTTTTGGCTGGATAAGGTGGGTTTTCTGGGTCGTGACAGCTAGAAGGTGTTAGTGTGGATCCCCAGAAGATAGAAGCAGTGTCCAATTGGAAAAGACCCACAACTGTGACGGAGATTCGTAATTTCCTGGGGTTAGCAGGTTACTATCGGCGATTTGTGCAAGACTTTTCGAAGATTGCAGCTCCACTAACTAGATTGACCAGAAAGGGAGTCAAGTTCGAATGGTCAGATCAGTGTGAGCAAAGTTTTCAAGAGTTAAAGGATCGCTTGGTTAGTGCTCCTGTTTTGGCACTTCCAGACGATAGTGGGGAGTATGTGGTGTTTTGTGATGCTTCTAGACGAGGTCTAGGTGGAGTTTTGATGCAGCATGATCGAGTGATTGCCTACGCTTCTAGGCAATTGAAGCCGCATGAGGTGAATTATCTCACTCATGATTTAGAGCTTGCAGCTGTGGTTTTTACTCTCAAGTTGTGGAGACACTATCTTTATAGAGCCAAGTGTCAGATTTTTACCGATCACAAGAGTCTTCGGTATGTGTTCACACAAAGGGAGTTGAATTTGAGGCAAAGAAGGTGGATGTAGTTGATCAGTGATTATGATTGCACGATAGAGTATCATCCTGGAAAAGCTAATGTGGTAGCTGATGCTCTTAGTCGCAATCCCTCAGTGTCTTTGTTTCACTTGAGGATGGTTCGAGTTCCACTTCTTTGTGAGCTACGGGCTACAAGGGTGGATTTAGCGGTGGATGAAGTGGGTGCTTTGGTAGCCAGTTTCCATGTGAGGCCAGTGTTGGTTGATAAAGTGCGGGAGGCACAGTATAATGATCCTTCCATAGTTCGGTTGATAGAAAGAGCAGAGAATGGAGCCGCCGTAAATTTTTCAGTAAGAAGAGATGGGTCGTTGTTGTTCAAAGCAGGCTTTGTGTTCCCAAGAGGAATGAAGAGTTAAAGATTGAGATTTTGGAGGAAGCTCATAGTTCTGCGTATGCTGCTCATCCAGGTAGTTCAAAGATGTATCGGACTTTGAAGGATTATTATTGGTGGCCTAACATGAAGAGGGAAATTGCAGCTTTTGTGAGTAGGTGTCTGATTTGTCAGCAAGTGAAAGCTAAAAGGCAGAAACCTTCGGGTTTGCTTAAGCCGTTGCCTATTCCAGTGTGGAAGTGGGACCACATCACCATGGATTTTGTCTTCAGTTTACCTCGTACCCATGATGGGCATGACGATATTTGGGTGATAGTGGATAGACTCACTAAATCTGCTCATTTCTTGCCGGTGGGAAAGAAGTTTTCGCTGGATAAATTGGTTGAGTTGTTTGCAAATGAGAAGATCAAGGTGGTCAGGGATAGACTCAAGGCTGCTCAGAGTAGGCAAAAGAGTTATGCCGATGTCCGCAGGAAGGACCTTGAGTTTCAAGTAGGTGATTGGGTGTTTCTGAAACTATCTCCTTGGAAAGGGATAGTACGTTTTGGCAAGCGTGGGAAGCTTAGTCCAAGGTATATTGGTCCTTATGAGATAATAGAGCGAGTTGGCTCTCTTGCCTATCGGTTAGCCTTACCTTCGGAGTTGTCCAGGATACATAATGTGTTCCATGTATCCATGCTTCGCAAGTATATTGCCGATCCTTCTCGTGTGTTGGAAGAACAGCCGATTAGTCTGCAGAAGGATTTGTCTTATGAAGAGGAGCCGGTTCAGATTCTAGATCGGAAGGAGCAAGTGCTTAGGAGCAAATCAATTCAGCTCGTCAAAGTGCTTTGGAGAAGCCACCAAGTAGAAGAAGCTACTTGGGAGTCAGAGGAGCAGATGAGGCAGCAGTATCCTTATCTCTTTGAGTAGCGAGTTTGTAAATTTTTATAAGGAGGGGAGAATTGTCACGCCCCGAACCTTAATTTTTACCTTTGCTACTGTCATAGTGGTAATAAGAGTTTTTACCGTGTTCGTCACTAAGTGTGTAATTTAATTAGTCCCCAGAGGGTGTTGAGGGACTAATTTTTTGAGGGAATTATTCTACGGAAGAAATTTTGACGACAGTAAAAAATAGTAATTTTTGCTAGTAAAAGGTAATTTTTATTGGGGTATTATTTTTGGGGTGTTGAATATTTTTGGATGGGTTTTGTTTAAGTGGACCGGGCCTTGATTTTTGGTCAAAGCCCGTGTATTTCTCTCTCTCTCCTCCCGGTTTTCTCTTCCCCCGCACCCTCACTGCCCGATTTCTTCTCCGACGCCGTCCGCCTCCGTTCGCCGCCAGACCGGTCCCGTTCGATCGGTCTCCCTCCCAGCAACATTTCTAGACCGGTGGCAGACTCCCTAGCGTCGCCGTGAGGGAGAAACGCCGCCCGGAAGCTCCGACTGCCGAATCGGTTTTCTCGCCGGAACTTCCTCCTCTGGCTGCCATAGCCGGCGAGCCATAACCCAAAAGGAAGCCCTCCTTCCGTGCTTCAATCCCTCCAAAGGGCTCGCTCCGTCGTGAGCTAGGTAAGGAGAAATCGAAACTTGAAATTTCTAGGGCTTTTTGTGTATTTCCGTTCGATTAATGTGCTTCGGCTTAGAATTGGAGTTTGTGGTAGTTAGGAATGTTGTAGAGGAGGTTGAGAGGAAGATGCTGCCAAAATTTGGTGACCATCGGAGGTCGCCGGAGTTGGTCGCCAGCCGCCGCCTCCGGCGGAGCCGCCGAGAAAATGTTTTTGGTGGAGAAAAATGTGAGGAGTTTATTGGAATAAGTTTTAGAATTTTTGGAGTAGTTTTGGATAGGTTTAAGATTTGTTGAAGTTAAGTATTTTTGGCGGATTATTAATTTATAATCCGGCTATTAGATTTTATTTGGTGGAAGGTGATTTTGAGGAAGTCGGTAAAATTTGTGGAGTTTTGAGGTTGGCAGTGGATTTAAGATTTTGGAGTGTTAGGCTTGGTTGAGCGCGAAACATATTTAATTATGCATGTTTTTGTCGGTGTTTTATTTTAAGGAATTAATTATGTTTGGAATAGGACGCGAGGAGGCTCGAGCAGAGAAGACCTCCGACCGACGTCAGGCTTAGGCCTAAGTTGTGAGTGGACTTTTGTTTTATATAATGTGTTTGAATTGTTTTCTTGTTGAGTAATTTCGTTTATTGGATATTTTATTTCCCAAAATTGAGAATAGATTTTCTGCGATTATACTCGAGGCAAAATTCCGAGAACAGTATGTATGAGAGAGAATGCTAGCTAGCTATATACCTGATAGCCCCCACTCTGAGGACGAATGCCAGTTGGGGTGACGTGAGCGTTAGACGCGAGCGTAGTAGCCTTGTACGATTTTCTACTTGTTGAAATTATTCTATGTTTTTCCATTCATTCATAGAAATCGTACAAGGAGTGTGCACGTATTTAAACCACTCGGTCTTGTATCCTCCATTCTAAGGAAAAATGCCAGTATAGAGCGACGTGAGCATTAGACGCAATCGTATTAGCCTGGTGTGACTATCTAATTTAAAGCTTATTCATAGATAGCATACATGGAGCATACGAGTGGTTAATACATACTGAAATATATATATTTATAGATTGAGCCTGAGAGGTTGTTTTGTTTATGATTTGGGGACTAGCCAGAACTATTATTGTTTATAATTTTTTGGGGAAATATTATTGTTGTTGAGATTACATTTTTGTCCACTCACTCTGACGTGATGAAATATTTTCCCCTGGGCTTTTCCTTCGTTTTTAAATCCCCAGTCTGCAGAGTTCGGGTGGGGTCTAGAAGGAGGCGACGAGGCATAGTCACTCATTTCTCCACTACTGTTCATCAGTAGGTCTTCTGTTAAATCACTAGGATTTCTAGTAGCTTCCACTGTATTGCTTGTAGTAGCTCTGAATACTTTCGGAAAAATATCTGTGTAATATTTTTTTGGTTATTCGGTTTAAGTTGAAGAATTTATATTATTGGTTAATAGTGTTCTATAATTTTTCCGGGTTAGGGTTGTCCATTTTCAAGGGAGGTTCGCCGAGTCCTTCGGTAAGTTTTCCTTGGAGGTGGTCCCCGCAGGACTCACCTCGGGTTTCAGGATGAAATTCAGGACGGGTCTTGACACTTACCAACTCGAACACATGTGTTCGTTTAGTTATCATACTTTTTTCTCTATAGTATAAAAATTTATAGTGGACTGATTAGTGAATAGATGAGGCCTATCGTCATTACATAAAAATGATGTGCTATCAACCATGACTTTCACACCTATATCAAACAAAACAGACGAGTTTAATGAAATGATTTGTATCCGTCTATCAGCCTATTAATCAAGCTACTATCACAATCCATAGACCATCATTCTTCATAATTTGACACTAATCTACTACCTGATCATGTTATTTTACCTTTTTAAGCTTAGGCTCCAAGGTTTGACCCAAACATAGGATTCTTGCCAATTATGCACCTAATGGTTTGGTGCATCGTCATTCAAAAATCACAATCGCATTCAGCTATCCAAGATGACGAAGACAAGAACAACAACAAAAAACAATATTCCTTTTTAAATGATTCACATGTATTTTCTTCTCTTTCAAAAAAAAAAAGGTGTTTCTTTTGGTTAATATGACGATTATAATTTATTACAGGAAAATCTCTGTAAATGAATAATGTTCTAACCATTAGAAAATTATAGAAAGGTTGTTAAATAGACTCACGCATTTGGCATGATCTCTTAATCTTGCTTCAAATTAGAGATGTCGATAACATCTACACTTGCCAAGGCCAAGAAAGCCGCAAAGCTTATGGTAACGTCTTCGATGGAGGATGATATGACGGTAGGAGGAAGAGCTAGGATTGTACGGGAGGCAGTACAATAGCTGGGATTTGTCCCTCATATAGAGCGTCAGTGGCGCTATGGCTTATCGATCTGCATGCAGTCCATAAACGATGGTTGCGATTTTTTCTTCTTGTTAGTTACTCTATGATTCTACACCAAAAACAGATATAAAGAATAGAAGGAACCCATTTTAGGTAAAATACTGGAGTAGCACAATCATTCAAACTTGGAATGATGGAGTCATTACAATGATGAATTTTTCTTTAGCTACTGCTTGAGTTGTTATGAGATTACGTAGGTTCTAGACCATAGACATATATGCTTCTTGTGTGCGTGCATATCTCTACTACTTGTACACATTCTAAGCAACCCTTGCTTACAACAGTCAAAATAATTAAACCCTCAATTGCTTCTGCCATATTTCCACTTCGATCTCTCCATGCCACGTTTTGCTACACAACTCAAAACAATAATTAGTCTGCCAGAAAATGATTGAAATGAGTACCATCTACCATCCATGTGATCTCTTTTACCGTCAGCAATCTTTTTTTTTTTTTTTGAGAAGAAATGTAAAAGTTACAATTAACTTAAACTCCTACTACATTTTTCATTTAAGTCATTAAAATTAAAGGCGTGGAGCTGCAAACGGCAACTTCCTACATGTAAGTAACAAGATTTACAGCTTGGTGACCCAAACTAGTGATCGAATCAGCAACGAAGTTGGCATCACATTTCTATGTAATGGGAGCTGATTTCTTCAAAAACTGAGACGCCAAATAGAAGATGTATACTTACCCACAGGAACTGAAGCTAAACCAACCTTTTTGGAACCAACAAAGATAGGCTATCCGTTGTGATTTCGGATGACAAACTCGACAGCAGCCAAGTTATTGTTAAGAACAGACACATCAAAATTGAGTTTTACTAAGTTTTTCGAGGGAGGATGTCACTGATGACTTGAGGATAGGAGTGAATTCTTTCATAGTTGATATTTCCACCCGCATAGGCTTTTGTATCGTACTTTCTATACGCCTCAACAGAGGTGGCCGCAGCATGAACAACACTCACATGAGAAGGAGGCTTGTTTTTGAAAATAAGGTTTTTTCTTGCATCCCAAATCTTCCAGCAAACAATAATGCATTTCTTTGTAACATATTTATCATGACCCTTCTTGAACCACGAGAGGAGCAGCTCATCAAAAGGATCAAATCTAATAGCATTTCATGTACTCTAATTTCTTCCACCCCATTATTGCAAAGAGCACAATTTAGACTAATATGATTAATAAAATGAGCAATTCGAGATCTAGTTTTCAACCTTTCTCTAGATAAAAGCTAAGTAAAAATCTTAACCTTTGGAGGGATGTTTAAGTTCCAAATAAAATTCCTGATTTCGGTCTTTGAAATATGGTTAGTGCAATCTGGTGGGTTGTATTAGTTTTCTTCGATCTTTCTTCGCTTTTCGGGTTAGCAAGTTAGAGAGAATATTGTTTGAGGTTCTCTCTCTTCTTCTACTTCTTTTTTTTTTTTTTAATTTTTTTTAATTTTTTTTAATGATGTTTGAGGTTCTCCAGCTTCTCTTCAATTTGGAAAAAATCAAAATAAACATATTAGAAAATTTGTAAATTTGCCATATATATCCAATAATATCCCCGGGATGGCATGGATATCAGAATTTTGAGATTGTGAGCATAAATAATATCAGGTGAACCAAATGAATCAAATGAGATCGATCACCTTCTTAAAACTATTTGACTACGGCCTAGTTTGGTACAACTTCGTTTTTAAAAAAAGAATTGAAATTTGTTTAGTTTTTGTGGTTTGAAATCGACATCTGTTTAGTCCTTGTGGTTTTAATTTAATCTAAATAGTCCTTAAAGTCATGATTTTTCATTTAAATAATCATTCTGACAATTTTTTCAGTTAAAACCCATAAGGACTATTTGGATGAAACATTATGACTTTAAAGACTATTTAGATGAAAAATTATGACTTTAAGACCTATTAAGATTAAAATAAAACCATAAGGACTATTTGGATGAAAAATCGTGACTTTAAGGACTATTCAGATTAAAATAAAATCATAAGAACTAAACAGATGTCGACTTCAAACCACAAGGACTATACAATATTTTAACCTTAAAAAATCAGCTTATATCCGAACTTTTAGATTTTATAGTATTTGGTAAATGAAAGGAAAAACAGTTTTTTTTTTAAATTACAAGTCACTGGCAACAACTTTTAAAAACAACTGTCACTAAAAACACTAAAAATTAATAAATTTTATCTTGATAGCACTTTTAAAACTAATATTTACCAAACACAAAACTGTTTTAATTCACAGCTGATTATTTTCACAGTATAGCAGCAGGAACAATTTTTTTTTTGAAGTCACAGCAATACCAAACTAGCCATACGAACAGAATTAAAAAGAAAAATCTATTTTTAGAGCCAACAAATTAAACTGAAATCCATTATTCAAACGTTTCACCTTCCTAGAATTTCATGCATATTACAGTTAATGAACATATATTTAATATTCTTGACTAACTTTGCATGTCACCTGTTTCAGATCCAGTGTCTTTATCATTTTGGCTATTTTTTTTTTCTTCACAGATTAATATTTGAAGTATTGATAGGGGGGCCTTTAAGTCCAGCATTTTGTGCATGCATGACATTACTCTTATGTGTTTTTTTTATCGTGTTATTACATATATATCAGCTTCACCTATCTTATGTACCATATCAAATGTTGCAAAACCAACATTATCCTTTGCTATTTTCACTTAAATTTCATACAAATCTGAGCAGAAGAAAAACTAATAATAACATAAACCCTGATTAAATCTTAAATCTAACTCGAAGATGAAGAAAATGGTGTCTGTACTTCTCCAAAATCTAATATATCTGACTTATGTTTGAGTGATCGAAGCCATGCATGAATCTTAAAATGATTGCTGGGTTTTTATATGTATAGAAGTTGGATTCTATGCATGTATTAATTTCCATGCACTCTTTATTATATATAAGTAATATCATATTTGGTGGCAACAAAAACAAAGATGAGTTCATCTATCAGTTCTAGCTGTCACGTTCCACGGATTTCTTCTTATCAAAATTTAAGCTTTTAATCAATGTGAGATGGTGAATGACATTTTTCGTATAAAATGATATGGCCTGCATGCCAACTTAAATAATATAAAGACCTACGTTAATTGAGGTGAACACTCATTTTCCTTCATAGAGTTATTTATACACTCATTACCACACTATATTTGTATCCTCAAACACTAAGCTTCCATTAGTGACGAGAAAGAGAGACCCAGAACACAGTTTATGTATTAAGTAGTCTGTCATATACTGTCTAATCAAACAGCTAGCTTCAAAGAAAGAAAGAAAGAAAGAAAGAAAGAAAGAAAGAAAGGGGTTTTGGTACGACTCTTCTACATCTGCCTTGTGTTTGGGGTTTTCGATCGATCGATCTTGTTCATGACTGACATTCCAGCTCTCCCGCATTAGCTAGCTTGAAGTAACTCAGAAGCAAAAGCTGAAAGCTAGATCCAAAATGCTGTGACATGCAACAAAAAGAACAAACCGTGTTCTTTTCGCAAAGCCTGCAGCTAGCGCACCCTTCTTATATAACCAACAAACCCAAAGCAGCCACTTAGAGCACTACTCCTAGTTCTCTCAGTTCTCTCCTCCTCCAACTCTGCTTCCGTTCATTGCCTCCCTCCTTTCTCTCTGCATCACTTAACTAGTGACAACAATGGAGGCGTTCCAAGGAGCTGGCCAAATCGGGCTGGTACTGCAGCAGGCGAAAGCGCCGCTGATCGTGCCGCTGTTGCGATTTTTGGTGGCGGTGTGCTTGGGGATGTCTGTGTTGCTCTTCGTGGAGAAGGTGTACATGGGCATTGTCATAATGTTGGTCAAGGTTTTCAGAAGAGGACCTGAGAAGCTTTGGAAATGGGAGGCAATTAAGGATGATGTGGAGCTTGGCAACTCTGCTTACCCTATGGTTCTTGTGCAAATTCCAATGTACAATGAAAAAGAGGTACTCATGAACATTGTTTTCTGATCTTCTTATTCTTTTTGGACTTGAATAATAATGTTTTAAGTGTGTTTTGAGTATATATATTGTGGTGGTTACTGGTTAATGCAGGTTTATCAGCTTTCTATTGGAGCTGCATGTGGGCTTTCATGGCCTTCTGATAGGATCATAGTTCAAGTTCTTGATGATTCAACTGACCCACTCATTAAGGTTCAAACTTCAAACTGATGTATCACATAGACACATACTATATTGTATCCAGATTTTGTGATGAACACTAATCATGGTGGTACAGCCCCAACTTAGGAAGGTTATGAATTCTGCTGAGCAGAATTGCAGATAGGCATAGCATGCAGTATGCCTGATTCCTAGGGAGATTAATTATTATTATTAATACTATTTTCAAATTTCCCACCCCCATCACTCCTCTTTCCTAGCACAGCACATGCAGCCTCATCTTAGTTATATGTATGACATATCTATCTACACCACAGACAAACCAATTCGCATGAAGCCAACTAATATAGGAATTTGAAGGTCCAATGTTGATTACTACGTGAGAGTAGTCAGCCCTCGTTTGTGATAAGTTTTTCCACCTTGTAAGTAAAAGATATACGATAGTCAGGCCTCGTAATTACCCAATTTTTTTTGAAATATGACACTATTTATCGGCGTTATATAGATTCTATAGGACCCTAGTATTTAGCAACCTACCAATAAAAGACCTTGTGAATGTTAGAGGTCGAATTTAGTTATGGTTTCACTCTTACATATGTTATTCATATCAATCTTATCGATGCCGGTCCAGGTATGTATGGATTGTAATTTAAGATGTTTAAATTTCATGTTCTTTTTAAAATCATTCACTTTAATAAAACACGATATTTTGGTCCGATCCAGGTATGTATGGATTGTAATTTAAGATGTTTAAATTTCACGTTCTTTTTAAAATCATTCACTTTAATAAAACACGATATTTTGGTCGAAGTATTTGGTCCAAAATCAAGTAAAACATTTCCGGAACGAGAGTGAACACATCTGTGAGAAACTTTACCATTAAACCCAAAAGTAGAAGTGAAGCCCTAGTCAGTTGTGTACTTCTTGCTGAGCAATCCTTTCTGGGTAAAAGTCCAATAAAACGATTACCTAACCAGAACCCACAATAGCCAACCTCAAGTTTGTCCTTTTTTACCCAATCAGCGCAACCAATTCTTCATACTCTGACATGGGTTTTGTCCTATATCTGAACAAAAACAACAACAGGATTTGGTGGAAGTAGAAGTGCAGAGATGGGCAAGCAAAGGAATAAACATAAAGTACGAGATCAGAGGCAACAGACATGGATACAAAGCAGGGGCTCTCAAAGAAGGAATGAAGCACTCTTACGTCAAACAGTGTGACTACGTCGCCATCTTTGATGCCGACTTCCAACCTGAGCCCGATTTTCTCTGGCGCACAATCCCGTTTCTACTTCACAACCCTGACATTGCTCTTGTCCAGGCTCGTTGGAAATTTGGTAATCTTCTTGATACCTCATTTGTGTTCAATACTTCATAGCACTTAAGAGTTAAGTTTACTTATCCAACAAATTCGATTGATTTTCTAAATTTTTGGCGTACAAAAGGGTGTGATATTTTGTAATTTGGGTGGAAATTTGTAGTGGCAACTGTGGTTGCTATGAACTTTTTGAGAATGCTACTTAACTTTAAGCATGATGATGATATAAGAACAGTTTAGATACATCCCAATCTATATTGGAGAGAACCCAAATACACCTGTCCAGTTGCAGGGTTTCATATAATGGCTTTACTCTTTAGATTTATTCGGAAATTTTTGTCTAATGTGTGACAATAAATCTTCACAGTGCAATGACAATGTATATATAGTTCAAAACTCACAAGGGTATGGTCTGATAATGTTTTCTCGGTTGTATCACAGTAAATGCTGATGAGTGCTTAATGACCAGAATGCAAGAGATGTCTCTAGATTACCATTTCACAGTGGAGCAAGAAGTTGGGTCTGCAACTCATGCCTTCTTTGGTTTTAATGGTAAATCACATACATGAAAAAGTTGTAACATAAATATGAGTACAGTAATCATGATATAACAGTGGAGAATGTTATGCAGGCACAGCTGGAGTGTGGAGAATCACTGCCCTCAATGAGGCTGGAGGCTGGAAGGACCGCACAACTGTGGAGGATATGGATTTAGCTGTCCGAGCTAGTCTTAGAGGCTGGAAATTCGTCTATATTTCTGACATCAAGGTAATCAAGTGTGTAAAAATGGTAACAGTTTTGTGACACTATCAGCAAAATTTAGCTTTGGAAGCTTAAAAGTGAGAATTACCACCTAAAGTCTATTCGGGAGGTTTCACAAATCACCTTGTAGACATGAAACTATACAGTTTTTACTTGACCTGGCAGATCCTATATGATCCTTTTTGTTTATGGAGAATGAAGCTATGAATGCTTGTGCATTTTACTGTGGATAAAAAAACGAAGACGATAGTTAGGACTTAGGAATGAGAATATAAACTTCTTACCAGCCTACCAAAGTGGAGTGACTGACAGTCACCTTTTTCAATGGACTTTCCTGCTAACTTTATTCCATTTCAGATTTGATCCAATATTAGTTCCTTGTGAATTTCAGGTGAAAAATGAATTGCCCAGTACTTTCAAAGCCTATCGTTATCAGCAGCACCGATGGTCTTGTGGCCCAGCTAATCTCTTCCGGAAGATGATAATGGAGATTTTAAGAAACAAGGTATTGCTCAAGCATATCTGTTAATTTCTGCCTAAGTTCAAGTGTCACCACAACTAAGCCAGGAGGCAATTATTACTAACTCCATACCTCTCTTCTGATTATTACCTTGTTGTATATTGCAGAAGGTGTCCCCATTGAAGAAGTTTCATGTGATCTACAGCTTTTTCTTTGTTCGCAAAATTGTAGCACATGTTGTCACTTTTGTCTTCTACTGTGTTATTTTGCCAGCAACGGTTTTGGTTCCTGAAGTTCAAGTTCCCATATGGGGTGCTGTTTATATTCCTTCTACTATTACTCTCCTCAATGCAGTTGGAACTCCTAGGTATCCTGCACACCCCTTAATCATCTTACATCTTTTAGCTACCAAGTTTCTTTCTTCATACAACTATTTACTCAATTCATTATTAACACTTACAAAGTTCGTACAATCTTACAGATCACTCCACCTATTGATTTTCTGGATTCTTTTTGAGAATGTAATGTCCCTGCACCGGACTAAAGCAACATTTATAGGCCTGTTTGAAGCAGGGAGAGTAGATGAATGGGTCGTCACGGAGAAATTGGGAGATGCTCTCAAGACAAAATCAGCTGTAAAAGCTCACAGGAAGCCTCGAGTGAGGATCGGAGAAAGGTATATTTCTTTTGCCAGGCATTCCTGTCCTTTTTTCTGAAACTGCAAAATCAATGCCTTAAACACTATGAGAAGTATTTGATGCTACAAAATGTTGTCCAAATGCAAAAGTAGTCTTCATCATAATGGCCAAATATGTCTATAAGGAAATTCTGTACTGGCATTTTCAGATGTTTAGTCTGCCTGCTAGAGAAAGCCCTCTAAACTCTATTTCTCTCATCCAAAAAACAGTAAATCCAAGCTTTTTTTTGCAGCGTAGGACATTTTCTAATTGACAGCCTAACCTTTTCTCTATAGAGGTAGTCAAATTTCCCTTTGCAAAGTTAAGGTGTACGTTTCAAAATGGAAATGAAAGGAAGCTTACTCTAAATTGTATGCTCAAGATAAACTTACTTCAATCCCACTTTCATGTCTATTGTGCTTACATATGGTTAGAAGATAAAAGCATTGCCATGTAATGTAACACAGCTACATCTGCCTTAAAAATAGTTATGCATTTTCTGATCTCATAGTTGCCTGTGTACAGACTCCATTTGCTTGAGCTCATTGTTGGACTCTACCTCTTCTTCTGTGGGTGCTATGATCTTGCTTATGGAAAGAACCACTTCTTCATCTACCTTTTCCTCCAATCCATTGCATTCTTCATTGCCGGGGTTGGTTATGTTGGCACTTTCGTTCCTAGCTCTTAAGCGAAATCGTTGCGAAAAATTGTTTCAAGAGTGTCAAGGAAAAGATTATTATTATTTTTTACTGGGGAGTTTTAGGGTTTTGGATCATTTATAGGCTGGTCATTCTTTTGTGGGTTCAAATTAAGTAATTTCTTTGTGGATAGCAACCGTAGGAAAAGGCCGGGATAATATGTTTATATGTACCGGAAGTATACTGTGCAAAGAAGCAACAAGAATAAATATGAATTTTATGTATTTGAAGGTTACTGATATCAAATAACAAAATTACGTGGGATTTATGTACTTTCAACTAACAAGATACAAAGACGAAAATAAACTATCAAGATGCATAGAAATAGAATGACCAGAAGAGCTGAAGAGATGAGATGAGTTTTGTTCAACTCATTCTAACTCTGCTCTCAAGTTTTTAACTTGAATGCTCATGTTAACTGCTGGAGACCTGGAGTGTCACGAGTGAGCTCCACAAAACTCCAGGGAATCCAAAACTATACAGGATAGATCACGTAAAAGAAAATCATTCCAAGAGTTGGGCACAAATAACACAAAGGGGATGAGAACCACTTCACTTCTTCACAGTATGTCATCTCTATGAGATATTCTTGTTGCAAAACAGACCTGCCACAGTTACAAATACACATAATTTAACTTGCTTCTCAACCATCCGCGATACACAGAACTCCTATATAGAGTCCTCGAAAAGCTTCACAAGTAACTGAACACCATTCCTTTGTCCCTGTCAATTACATAAGCTTAAAGACAAAAAAAAAAGTATTTTCACTCGGACAGTGCAATTGGATGAAAACAGTGATCACTGTTTAGTCTGAAAAGGGGGATTCCATTTTCCTGAACATTATGAAATAAAGAAACATTGCTAACCATTTGGGGCAACTAAACACCACAAAACTAAAAGTAACGAGTAAATGTGCGTAACATAGATCAATAACCTACAAAATTGATCCCAGATTACGAAGAACTGGCCTTATTCAAATTTTTATCTCTAAAGAAACTGGTCTTGCTAATTAACTTCTCATCCACAGGCAGCAGTTGCTGGACTAGCCTTTGCTGCCTTCAGCCTATCTACCTTGACAAGTGTTCTTGATTGGTCAGACTGTTTCCATCACACAAATTGTGAACTCTTCTACAATAGTGTGATGTGATTTATTCTATAAACCATATCCATCTACATGTTTACTTTCTGCAGACTCAGTTCTGAGAAAGACTCCAAGATGTCATAGTGACCATAACCATGAAAGAGAACATTGATTGGTTTCTCTTCTTGTTTCCCATACTCTTCACCATATTTTGCTATGTTTACCAAACAACCCGAGCTTCTATCTACCATGTAGACTGATATTGGTGTCCTGAGGAGCAAAAGGTTGTGTCAAACATGGAGATTACGTAGATGACCAAAAAAATTAAAGGGAACAGCATAGATCCATAGCAAGCAAATGAGCTTCACTGTAACAACAATTATGTTAAGAAATATTGTTGCAGGCAATTTCATGAAATGAATTGGAAAGTCTATAAGAGCTAAAGGAGAGTAACTGAACTTGAAACTTAAACTGCCCATCAACTTTCAATGCTTATCTTCTCTCTCTTTATAGAAAACTTTGAGTGCTTCAGCTAGTCCAAAACAATGACAATGAGGTCTATGAGGCAACAAGTTCAGATCAGGAATCCCAAAAATATTAACTTAGTATGGTTGCTCTTATACCTACTCACAGTTAACTGTACAGAATAAAAGAATAGGCAACAGGGCACATGCAAGTGCTGACTCACATCTAATATCCATTAGTTACATCTAATGGAGTGGAAATACAAGAATAGGCAACAGGGCACATGAAGTTAACATGATTCTACCAGAATGTTTAAAGAGAAATAATCATGGTAAGTAATAAAAAGTGTGAACTGACTTTTTAACATGAGAAGCCATAAGCAATTCAGGTTCTCCTCCCCAAACATAAGGTTGTTGAATTCTCTTCACATATGCATCGAAATCACCTTCAATGAACCTAACCACATCATACAAGATGTTAAAAACCATGTAAATTCATAACAAAATACCACAAAACGAGGATGAAAACTCGCAGTCTAAAATGACAGAACTAGAGCTTACCATTCAGTTTCCTCCCGCCTCTTTAAAAGCTCATCGACAACCTACACAAAATCACTCAAATAAGAACCATAGAATATACACAAAAAATTAGGAATCACATTTGCCTGAGATGAAATGTGAATTACTTGAGCTCTTAATTCATCAGCGAGCTCTCTTTGTCGGTTTTCGTCAGGAGGTTCCTCCCCATTTCTTAAGCAAGCCACATGTGCTATCGCTCTGAAGAGACACCGACCATCAGCTAGCACTCCTGTTTATTATCCCAATGCTTAGCCCTTACTTTTATTCAGATATTGTCTCAAACAGTATCAACCCAAAATTCATGCATAGTTTGACAAATTCTATCAACAGTTTTGATGTACCCACAATCAAATAAAGAGAACAGTACCTTTTCTTTTTGCCAAGAAACACAGAATCATTAAACAAAGCACCAGCAAAAGCACCCAACAAGAAAAGTTGAGCAACTTCAATTTTCAATGGACCAATTTCACAAGTATAAAGAAGTATACAGATCATCATTTCCCAATATACTTGTCGTAACGGAGAATCCAAATAGCACATAATTTACTTTCCTAGAAAATTAAAAGCTAAATACAAGAAAACTGAATTTGAAAGTGAAAAAAACAATATTCCAATCAAAGTGATCTCATTAACATTTTATACATAATCAGAAAAGTTCATCAAGTAACCTGTAACTCTGTAATCAGGCACATCCGAAGTAATTGAGCTTTTCGAATCACAAGCTTCAGTTTTGTTATTGGGCAGCTCATCGTTGGTGGTTGAGTTAGTTGTACTGCCCCAGTCTATCGGCGCCAGGCAGTTGCAAACCCCGAAAAGGAGCCAAGCCGAGTCGGGCCGGTGGAGCCAGCGGGCCGGGCGAGCATCAAGAGCAGCATTCCAAGAACCCTCACCCTTGAGCTCGTAATGGATCGCCGGACGACGGAGATCGCGCCGCCTCCAAAGACCGGAGGAGGGGAGGATAGCGTGCCATATGGACGCTGCGGCGCCGCCGCCGCATGCTGAGCCTAACTGGCAGGAGCTGTTGTGGTGGTGTCGGCCCCTGGTATCGCCGGAGAAGTGGTGCTGAACGAGCGGGCTGTGGACGATCCGGCTCTGGTGAATCACCGCCGGGCCGTGAGCGAAAGAGGAGAGGGAGCTGACAATCCAAGTTTTCCGGCGCGCGCAGAGAAATCCAAGCATCACCGGATTGAGACCAACCCTGAACTAGGTTGAGCTTGAGAGAGAGATACAGCTAGTCTGAGTTGGAGGAGAAATGGTGGTGTGGCTGCAGGAAGGCCATGTTGGTTGTTGTTTTATGGGGATTGAGTGTCAAGGCGAAGCATTTTAGGGAAAGCCAAGTGAGACCCGGCCCTGTCATTGTTCACGAGCAAAATTTCATTTTTTATCTTCATAATTAATATTTTCTTTTTCGATTAATAGATCAGAAATGGGCATCAAGTCCTGTCACCCATCCAGTGGTCCTCAATGGTTAGTAAGCAAGTTTGGTAAGTCAAGTGCTTTGCTTTACGTACCGCTTATGTCGTTGTCCGTTCTTATGAGTTGGTGTTCATCTTGTCCATCACTTCCATCTCTCTCCATCACCTGGTGAGAGAAACTGATGTTTGATAATAGTCCATTGTTCCTTGTGATCCAATCAAGGACTCTTACATATTTTCAAGGAACTCCACAACAATCTGGAATTGAGTTGCCAGTGACGTTTTTCTTTTTTGGAATAAACCTATATTATGATTTCAAATTCAACTCTCATAATAGTACGGATACATTTGTTCTCTTACTAAACGGTACGTTTTTTTTTTTTTACGAAAGTAAATCAAATACAATACATTACAGACAGTTGCATTTCAAACAACCAGTTCCTAAATTATCAAATTGAATACATAGGGTGACTCTTCTTGAAATGTTGTTTTCCCATACTCTTTCTTCTATGGTTTGGTGGCCTGTGCTTGCAATTGCATCTGCCGCAAAATTTGCTTCTCTATAAATGTGTTTAAAGGAGATGGTGCTGAAACCTTGTGCAATTTTCATGATGTCTTGGACAATTTGCTGAATCCTCCAAGGTGGACTGATCTTCTCATTAACTGCATCAATGACCATTTTTGAATCCCCTTCTACTTGGATGTCAGTGTAACCTTTTGGTTTAGCGTTGATTAGGCTGTCTCGTAAGGCAGTAGCTTCTGCTATTGGAACTGAAGTGATGCCTAGGTTTCTTGAACTTGCAAAAACTGGGTTTCCTTTTGAATCTCTGAAAATTACTCCTCAAGCAGTAGAGGTGTTTGAAACAGAACCGTCAAAGTTGATCTTCAAAGTCCTATCAGGAGGGGGAAGCCATCTAATAGCTTCAGTAGGGTTTTGAGAGGTCCCTCCATGATAAACCTGGTTATGAAGATTGTAGCTTTTTTCAATGGCAGCAGCAGCAGAAATTATTGCTTGTGGTCTTGCATTGATATTTCTAAAGGACAAGTCATTTCTTGCTTTCCATATTTGTCAACAATGAATAATATATTTAGCAAAGAGATATGTTTCAATATTTTTTCCTGAAGAGAGTTTATTTAGATTTTCAATATAGTTATAAGAAAAAAGATAATGGTGTAAATTAGATTTTCTCCAAACTTCTATAGCAAAAGAGCAGTTCCCAAAAAAGTGTTATGCAGTTTCATTATCAGAATTGCAAAGATTGCAAGTGTTGTCATTCAAATAGCCAAATCTGGTTAACCGGCCTTTCGTTTTAAGTCTGCCTCTCATAAGAAGCCAACAAAAAATTTTCACTTTGGGTGGGTAAGTTAAAGAATTTGGTATACTAGTGCTATTCTATTTATACATGCATAAGCTCACTTATTCAAAATCATAAGCCTATAATGAAATACTAGCATAGTGATTTTTTTTTTTTTAACTTAAAGACAATTTTGTCATTAGTACTTGTTTCTGCATAAACCCGGAGGCTATGTAGAATCATGGTGGAACAGACAATCATGTGACACAAGGGCATATAGTGGTTCACCATGCCTCGGAGGACATGGCTACGTCTACTTAAGAATTAACTTGTTTTGGCCACGATCCTCAGCGTGCGGAGCCGAGGTGAATAGCGAACAAAGAGATATGAGGAGTTGCGGGCGTGCCACCTCGCGGACGAGGAATGTGTTGAAGGAGTGCGCGAGCTTGATTTCTTGATCAGGCGAGCGGAGTTCCAGATGCCACCTCGCGGACGAGGAATTTACGGCACAAGCGGTCGATACTCACGGCGGGGTGAGCAGAGCAACTATAGGGATGTTTCTGAGGAAACGGGGGCGAGTTCCAGAGAGCTCTGAGGAATTCTAGGCGGCGAGGAGCTTAGAATCAAGGCTTCGAAGAGGTTTTGAAGGGGTTTGGCTCCTGGGAGCACTGGAGGTTTCGACGGGGTCGAGGGATTTTCAACGAGGTTGAAGTTTGTTTGTATTTGAGTTTGTGATTGATTGATTGTTTGTCTGTCTTTTGAAAGAGGGCGCGAGCTCCCTTATATAGTGGAGTAATCCTTGTTGCGAAAGACAATCAGAATCCCAAATGGACTCTGCAACGTGAAGCATGCGGACACTGTTCATCCCATGCAGACCAATCCTTGCGTGACACGTATCCATTTAGCACAATCCGCCTAAGATAAGGTCTACACTCCCACGCGAAGCAAAATGAAATATAATCCTTATCCCGCGAGGCAACGAAGTCCATATAGAATACTAACTCGCGTGAATCGCGGACCATTGCACCTCGCGGGCAATTGCAGCTCGCGGGCCCAAAGAAGGTTTTTAATTTGACAAGGGCCACATAAATTGGCCCAAAGCATGTCAAAGACTGTAAAAAAGTCCAAAACGATTATAAAGTTTCGCGCGGACTCCGCGCATGTCTATTTGCAAACCAGCCCGCCGACGCCTAGATGCATTTCCGCCTCACCTGCTCTAATGTCAAATTCCACGCACAGCATTCCGCGTGAAGCGCGCGAGATGGATCCTTACTCCGCGCGAAGTTATTTCGCGCGCGAGCTCTATTTTGTCCGGAAGTGCGCGAGCTCAGCTATTGTCCAAAAAGGCGCGAGATCCCTCAGTCCGCGCGGAGTCATTCCGCGCGCGGACTTTGCATTTCGCCTCGCATGGTCTCGCTGGCGGGCCGATATTTGTGAACTTAAAAGGAAACTTGAGTTCGCCGACTGATACAGACCAAGAATATAATTAATATTTACATAGACAATTACTGTCCAGTAAAATATTAATTTAGGCGTAAACATAACTATTATAGCCAATAGGCCTTTGGTGTTACAAGAGCATCCATCCCCCGGAGTGGAGTGTTAGAGAGTGAGGGAGGGAGAGGGATTGGGGTGGGGGGGGGGAATCGATTAGATCAGATCTCTATCAGATCATTTCTACATATGAGAAGCCTTCCTTTTATAGCTAAGGAAAGTTCCCTCTTATTACCTATTTCCGATGTGAGACTAACTATACATATATCTTATCATGGTGTCTTCTTGTGGAGCTTGGATGAGCACATTCCCGATGTGGTACCGATGATCTTTCACCATGGCGAGGTAGCCTGGATGTCGGTCTACAAGTTTTCTGACTGGTCTATGGGCGGGGAAGGTAGTTTCCTGACTACCAACTACAATACTCAAGTAAAAGGTACAATATGAATCGATCCGTTGCTATGCGTACAGAGGACAAGCAAGATCATCTGATTCGTATGAGGGTATCCTTATTATAAATTTTGGCTCGCAAGGAGCCTACAATCTAATAGCAATATATCATAGGCAATTGTTTCTAAATGAACAAAAAGCAAGAAAATAAAAGCTCCCCCATGTGAAAAGCATGGACCAAGAGCAATTGTTCCAAGATATAAGCAAAAACAAAACTGAAAATGTAGAAAGGGAAATAGAAAAAAAGACTTCAAAGAACCTCCTTACCCTTCAAGCTAGGGCTCGGGGGCACTACAGGTGGAAGGGTGATGGTGGGAGACTTCTCTTCCTCTTGCGTCTTATTCTGACCCTTTTTGTTTCGTGAACCAATAAGGCGTATTCTCTTCTTCTTGGGAGGAGCAAAGACACGATATGAGAAATTGACAACCTTCAAGTTGGCCAAAACTAAAGAGGCAGCGAAGGATTTGATAACCTCATTAATGGACAAAGTTTGGGTTGTTGACGATGCTTGGCTAGGGTTTTGAAAACCCAAAGAGGATGGCAAGTCGAGTGGTGCAACAAACGATCTCGTGACCTCATCGATGGAAAAGGTTTGAGATCCCACAACATAGTTAGACATAGAGTTCTTCGAAGAGGAGGAGGAGGAGACGCCAAGAAAGGTCATGCTAGGGTTTCCTCCAAGAGAGGACAGTGATAAGGATGCAAATGAGTTTTTGGAGGCTTTTGAAGACGAGGAGGTGTTAAGTGATGACATGAAAGAAACCTTGGCGTTGGTTTGGATGCAAAGGAGCTTGGACACGCTTCAAGGGAAGCTAGGGTTTGGTCGTTCTCCAATGAGAGGGAGGCGGCTTAGGTATTAGGGTTTAGGCGCGCGGATGGTGATATGCATTTAGGTTTTTAGTTTACACATTCTTCTCCTACCAAAACTCTTTTCATATCGTACTAGCATAGTAATTTAGGCGTAGCATAAAACTAACTATAATTTTCTGGAGCAATCCCTTTGATAGATTATTAAAGTATCTTTACCAAAGCTAGCCATTTTCTAATTAACTTTTAGTCAAATTAGCTAAAATGTCATTTTAGGTGACGATTTTAGAAATACGCATACATCAGTGCCCTCTACGTTAGCTAGTATTAAATTAATATTATTCTTCAAATGAAGATTAAATAATTTATATGTATTTATATATCACATAAAATATCTTAAAAAGAATGCATCTCGTTCTGTATATTTAGCTAGCGAGATATTTAAAAGTCATAATAGCTAAACTTTGGCTAGTGTGTTGGAGCTCCTAAATTATTAAACACGTTCTCTAAAATAGTTTAAAGGTCAAAATAAAGAGTCTGATAAAGATGTTCTTATGCAAGTAACTCCAATCAACATTTTTTTTTTTGGAATGATAACTCCAATAAACATGAATCTAAGCAGAGAAGGCAAATCATATTTTTTCCAAAACTATACGTATTTAATTATAAATGAAGTTTTGTTACAAAGAAGATGATATTTTAGACAATTCATAATTTAGTGAAGTTAGTATAGTATGTCGAAGGGCTGGTGTGACTGCTCTCAAGCCCCCATTAATAAAATTGTTGAATACAAGAGGCATAAAATCTTTCTTGATTACAAAATAATATCGAGGAATTCAACAAAATACATGTATTCTACAATTCCATGACTACTGAGCAATTTAAGGTATGAGCCCTCCATGGCTGAGCTTGGAACTAGTCCGTCTTATGCATGGCAAAGTATTTTACAAGGAAGAGATATCCTGCAAGTGGGTGTAAGGAAACACATTGGTAATGGTAGACCTACTAGTATATGGGATGAACCTTGGTTGTTAGGTATCGATTTGAAACCTTATTTTTCAACTAGAGTTTCAATGGTATCTGATTTGTTTGAATACCAAGGGAGGTGGAATATCTTTCTATTGTCTGAGCTTTTTCCAGCTAATATTGTAGAGTGTATTTTGGCTCTTCTGGTCAGTATTCATAATTACGATGATACATGGATTTGGGGTGAAGACCAGAGAGGTCGATTCTCTGTTAAATCTGCATATCATGTAGCCCGCAGGAGAGTTCTAGAGGAGGATGAGACATGACCGAATCCTAGTGCTAATCTTTGGAAATAAATTTGGAAAGCCCAGGTGCCAGGGAAAGTAAAGATTTGTGCTTGGAAAGCTGCCTCCAATATTCTTCCTACACGGAATAGGTTTAGTCAACGTGGTATTGATATTGACACACAATATCTGTTTTGTGATGAAGAAGTGGAATCTCATTTACATGCTTTGAGAGATTGTGTTCATGCTAGTTCGTTCTTCCAACTAGCTAACCTTCCAAGCCATATATCAGCTCCTACAGTAGCAGATTGGTTAGTTTCCTCTACTCAACCTAGTACTTCCTTCGCTACCATGTAGATGATTATTTGGGCTATCTGGATGAACTGTAATACTTAAGGTTTGAGATAATGAGGCCAAACCAACATCTGAGGTTGTTCCTTCTATTCTGGGTTGGTATGCTGAATACCGTGAGGTACATGTCAGTAATAATGTGCCTATTCTGGTGCCTAGAGTTGGTTGGCGAAAACCTCCTAGTGGAATGGTCAAACTTAATGTTGATGTTGCTTTCGATAACCCTAATAGTTTAACAGGAGTTGGGGGTGTTTTTCGGCATGCTAATGGAACCTTTCTTAGGGGTTTTCGGCATTCTTTACCTCATCATGCAGCCTCTATACGGCATGCAGAACTTCATGTACTGATTAAGGGGTTGGAATATGCCTTATCAGATCACCTGGTGCCGTTGATTGTGGAAACTGATTGTCAAGAGTTGGTGTATGCAATCATAGGTCATTCCCTGGACCATTCTGATTTGGGCTTCTTGATATCAGATCTGAAACAGCTACTACAACAAGTTGATTCTGCCATTCTTTGTCATGTCAGGAGGGAAGGTAACATGGTAGCATATTGTCACGAGCTTCCTTTTTCCTAAGCTTTTTGTGTGGCCTTAGCACTTCCCTTATGCAAAGTTAGCTTTACTCACGCAAACGCTTTGGCTAGAACACCCGAACGAAGATATAAGATCTTTGAAAGAGAGAACTTGTATTAGGCTAAGAGAACTTTACAAAGCTTTACAAGTGAGCTTGAATGCTAACCAACTCTTTATGTCTCAAATGGGAGGGGTGCCTCCCTATTTATAGGCATCCACCATCTTGCCTAAGTTTCTAGACAATTTTAGGACATTTACAAGTATAGAGATTTTAGAGTTTTCTATACAACTCTAAGTGTTACCTTGAGTATTCTAGAGACTTCCGGAGTAGTCTTGAGTCTTGAGCATCTCTAGGGTTTTATAGAGTTCCGGAGTATCTAAATGCTTCCCGATCTTTCCGGAAGTTTCCAAGACATTCTATAATATTTTGGATGTTTTTAGAATGCTTGTGTGCTCTCCAAAATCTTTTTTGAGCCATGCTTGCATCAAAATGTTCTAGAAAACTCCTTGTTAATTTGACGGGGTGTGACAATATACTCTAGCTAGAGAAGCTACGTTAACTGTTTATTATTATAATTTTTTTACTGTTATTCCTCCGTCTGTAAAGATGTTATTTTTTCGAACTGTAATCAATGAAGTTGTTCATTCTATAAAAAAAATAAAAAATAAAAGAAAGGGTATGAGCCCTCCATATTAGAACGAATGACCCGCTGATTGGTAAAAGTGTGCTAAATAGACCAAACCCATTGAGTTATTTCGTTTGGTGTTCAAATCAAGATGCGTCATGCGTGTTCCATTTTCTTGAACACCTAGCCTCCCCCAGAAATGGCTGTCGATAATTCCACTTTCGAGACAATAAACCCATCTGCTTTCACCACCTTCACTTTCCCCAACCCTTCCCCCTCCGCCGCCGCCTCTCTCCTCCGCGTCGCCGTCCTCGACTCGCCTCTCCAACCCGCCGCCGACCCACCCCGAGTCGCCGCAATGCTCGTCCCCAAACACCGCCACTCCGACTGGATATTCTCCACCCTCCCCGGCCATCTCCAGCTCCTCTTCTCCTCCCCCGCCTTCTCCCGCCTTATTCTCGTCGGCGACAGCTCCCCCCACTCGCCTCCAATCTACCGCCGTCCCCTCAAAGACGACGACGAGGAACTCGGGGTCAGCCTCCAACCTCTCTTTCTTGCCTTGTCTCCCAAGTCTTGCTTTAAACACGGCATTCCTGAGGTACCCATTTTGAGATACCAAGATAATCTGATTTCTAGTGTAGTTTTGGAGATATGTGATGGGCCTTTTGTTGGTGAAATGGTGGTGGAGGATGTCGAGATTGATTGCGGCGGTGAGGCTTCGAAGAGGGAGTTCAGGAGGCGTTTGAGGTTTAAAAGAATGCCCAATTTGGTCCAGACTGAGGTTCGTATTGTTCCCAAAATCGGGTTTGGTTTGGATTGTGTGGGAATTGGACAAGTTGAGTTTAGGCTAGATGATAGTGTTTTAGTGCATTCTTATCTGGTTCCTATGGTGGCAAGTCTTAGCCTGGCTGCTCCTTATATTGAGGGAAGGATTCAAAGTGGGGTAAGGCCAAAAGCTTTGTGTTTAGGAGTTGGGGGTGGGGCCTTGCTTGGTTTCTTGAGAACCCAGTTGGGTTTTCAGGTTGAGGGTGTGGAAGCCGATGAGGAGGTGCTAAGGGTTTCTAGGCAGTATTTTGGACCGGAAGATGGTGAGCACATCAATGTTCATGTTGGAGATGCATTGGAAGTTCTAGATAAACTTGCTGATGCTTGTCAGGTTGAGGATGGTCGTGACTTGGGCAGTGGCGATGATGTTGATACTAAATTTGATGTGATTATGGTTGATTTGGATTCAAGTGATGCTAGGGACGGTCTAATTGCTCCGCCGTTGGAGTTTGTTAGGAAGCATGTCCTTTTGTCGGCCAGATCAATTCTCTCTGATCATGGAATCCTAGCTGTAAATGTCATTCCTCCAAATACATCTTTTTACAAGACATTGATCCATACATTTGAAGATGTTTTTAATGAGTTATACGAAATAGACGTGGGAAATGGGGAAAATTTTATTCTTGTTGCTGTTGCATCTCCTCTAATGCCTCCCAGTGATCGTGAGAACTGTTTCCTCAACAGACTAGGAAAAGCTATATCCGGGGCGTACTTGAATTCAATAAGGAAGATCTAAACTTTAATCTTTTATTTGTTAAAGGGAGTAGCTAACAGTGTTGGGAAGACATAAAAGCCTAGAAGGAACCATTCATTAGTCATGTTATGAAGGTCAGGAAAGGAGGGATGAACAGCCCAGATATTGGAATAGTTCTTCCTTCAAGCTCCAAGAGTTTAGTTAGTCCCCTTCTACGTGGATTCGGAGGAGAGACAAGATGAGAGAGTAGAAAAAACTCTGTACAACACTAATTCTTGTCCTCACTGTAACCGTCCCTCCAAGTTTCTCTTTTTATCCAAAATACCAAGGAGATAGGGGAATTAAATAGTGGATATCGTATTTATTGTTAAACATGCCATGCCCAGACAGTGTTCTTGGAATATAAACTGGAAATGGTCTCCTGAGAAGAAACAGTTTTCAGGTATGCTTTGTTGACAGTTTAGAATTTTGTTACTGTTATGTGTAGTAGCTTGATGGAAATTAAAAAAAAAAGAAAGTAAGAAACAATTTGGGCCATTGCAGTGCAGATTGAAGATAAGTTATCCAGATACCATAGGACTTTCTTCTGCTTGCAATTTGAAGAGAACATTTTAATAATTATGTGGTCCAAGAGTGTTTTAGATAATGGAATCTGATCTTTTACATCTGTTTCAGGTAACTGGTTGATTGGAATAGGATGCGGGACAGGTCCTTTGGGTAACTTGAGGACTAAATGAGTAGCTATGAGCAAGTAAGATTTGGACAGTAGCATTGATGGCTAAATTGTATGTGAATCTGGCCATGTAAATGGACTATTTATGCATTGAAGTGGCCAGAAGGTAGCTAATTATAAGTTATTATTTATAACTCGTTATCCTTTTTTTTTATAAAAATATTTATTGTAGCCAGGTTTGATTATCAATAGGCAGTTGATGTGTTTACTTTGTGCTGGCCCTTTGTTTTTGTTTTGTATTTATTTTTGTTTTCATAAAAGAAAATTGAAAGGATTTAGCATTTGTATTGGATTGGAGGATAGAAGATGAGAGAGTAGAAAAATTCTTTACAGCACTAATTATTGTTCTTACTTTAACTTTCCCTACAAGTTTTTTTTTTCTTTTATCCAAAATAAAATACTGTGGGGATTTCAATGGTAGATATTGTATTCAGAGTGAAAGATGCCCAGATAGTGTGCTTGGGAATATAAACTGAACGTGGTATCCTGAGAAGAAACAGACTTTAGGTTTGCTTCAATCACTGTTTAGAATTTATGATACTGTAATGTGCAGTCAAAGAAAAAAAAACAAGAATGAATTTGGGCTATTACAACTGCAGATTGAAATTACTTCCACATATCTTACAACTTTCTTCTTCTTTTAATCTCTTTGAAAGAACATTATGAAATTATGTGGTGCAATAGTGTTTCAGATTCAGATCTTTATGTTTTCAGGTAACTGGTTGATTGGAACAGAATACTGGACAGAGGTCTTTTGGGCAAATAGATTAATAAGTGAGTGGTGATGAGCCAGGAAGATTTGACAGTAGCATTGGTCTAGTAAATGGCTTAATTTATATTGTCAAGTGGCTAGAAGGTAAATAAAACTTAACTTTTTATCTTTTTCTATCTTTTATTGTAGTTAGTTTGGTTATCAAAATGCAGTTACAGTGTTTAGTGTGTATTTTTGAATCTCCATATGAATTAGCATAGCATATGGTTTTATAAACACAGGCTAAGTTTTGTTTTGTGTCCCATATACCAGTTGTTTGCTGCGTCAATTCAGATAATGAAAGAAAAAAAGACATAATCTTGCTTTGTATCCATCGTCCTTTCTACTTGTTGATGGCCACCAACTCCTCTTTAGTTGTGCTTCTTTATTCCTTGACAAGTGAGTGGTTTTCTCACTTTTCTGGGAATAGTTATGGTGGTTGTATCAGAACTTTGAAATACAATCTTTTATCAAGCGATACGTCATGATTCGGGTTTTCCATGATTGTGTACCTCAGAAACACCATTTATACTACAACTCTTTCTTTATTCTGGCTTTATTAGAATCTTTCAGTGGTTTGCAATATATCTAGGGTTCGAACCTCCGCCCAAAGATAAAAAGGACCTGTGCTGGGTACAGATTGAGAAGAAATCCAGGCATTAAGTAAGCTTCGAAGGGTAGTTAAAAAATCTATTTTTTAGGTTATACTTGTCTTTCCGTCATTGTGTCCTATACAGAATAACACTTTCTGGCTATTGCGTGTGTAGAAAGGAATTTAATATCAAATTAAATTGGTAGCCTCTAATGCTTTCTCTGCTTGTTGTTAGAGTAACCGTTGTGTTAATCATCGGTTGGATAAGAGATTCAGGTGATGGTTGGGGGGGGGGGGATCCTAATATGGAATTCATTTTAGATAGTAGGCTGAACATGGCATTCCTGAGGTACCCATTTTGGGATACCAAGATCTGATTTCTAGTGTGGTTATGGAGATATGTGATGGGCCTTTGGTTGGTGAAATGGTGGTGGAGGATGTCGAGATTGATTGCGGTGGTGAGGTTTCGAAGAGGGAGTTCAGGAGGTGTTTGAGGTTTAAAAGAACACCAATTTGGTCCAGACTGTGGTTCGTATTGTTTTCAAAGTCAGGTTTGGTTTGGATTGTGCGGGAATTGGAGAAGTTGAGTTTAAGCTAGATGATAGTGATTTAGTTTTAGTGCACCCTTATTTGGTTCCTATGGTGGCAACTTTTAGCCTGGCTGCTCCATATGTTGAGGGAAGCATTTGTAGCAGGGTAAGGCCAAATGCTTTGTGTTTAGGAGTTGGAGGTGGGGCTTTGCTTGGTTTCGTGAGGACCCAGTTTGGCTTTCAGGTTGTGGGTGTGGAAGCCTATGAGGAGGTGCTAAGGGTTTCTTGGTGGTATTTTGGACTCGAAGATGGTGAGCACATTCTAGATAAACTTGTTGATGCTTGTCAGGTAGAGGAGTGTTGTGATGTGGGCAGTGGCAATGATGTTGTTACTGAATTTGATGTGATTATGATTGATTTGGATTCAAGTGATGCTAGGGAGTTTGTTAGGAAGCATATCCTTTTTCTCAGCCAGATCAATTCTCTCTGATAATGGAAACTTAGCTGTAAATGTCATTCCTCCAAATACATCATTTTACAAGACATTGATCCATGAGTTTCGGGATGTTTTTGATGAGTTATACAAAATAGACGTGGGAAATGTGGAATAGAAAATTTTATTCTTGTTGCTGCGGCATCTCCTCTAATGCCTTCTAGTGATTGTGAGAACTGTTTCCTCAACCAACTAGGAAAAGCTATATCTGGGGCGTACTTGAATTCCATAAAAAAGAGCTAAGCTTTAATCCTATATTTGTTAAAGGGAATTGCTATCAGTGCGGGGAAGACATAAATTCTTAGAAGAAACCATTCTTTGTCATGTTATCAAGGTAAGGAAGGGAGGAGGGCTGAATAGCCCAGATACTTGGAATAATTCTACCTTCAAGCCCCCAGACTTTAATTAGTCCACTTCTACGTTTATGGGAGACAAGATGAGTGAGTGGAAAAAACTCTGTACAGCACTAGTTCTTGTTCTCACTATAACTATAACTATCGCTCCAAGTTTCTGTTTTTATCCAAATACCATGGACGTGGAGGAACTAAATGGTGGATATCATTTTTAGAGTGAAACATTCCCAGACAGTGTGCTTGGGAATATCACTGGAAGCAGTTTTTTGAGAAGAAACAGAGTTTAGGTATGCTTTATTGACACTTTAGAGTTTCTGTTACTCGTACGTGTAGTAACTTTATGGAATTAGAAAATAGGTATGAAACAAATTGGGCTATTGCAGTGCAGATCGAAGTTAAATTATCCAGATATCGTAGGACTTTCTTCTGCTTGCTATTGCTATTGCTGAATTTTTCTCTTCAGATAATGGGATCTGCGCCTTCAAATCTGTTTCAGGTAACTGGTTGATTGGCATAGGATGTTGGACAGGTCTTTTGGGTAACTAGTTGAATAAGTGAGTAGCTATGAGCAAGGAAGATTTGGACAATAGCATTGGTGGCATTTGATGTGTTTACTTTGTGCTTGGTCTGTTTTTTTTTTCTTTTTTTTTTCCATAAAATTAAAAAAGATTTGTTTATGTATTGGAGGAGAGAATAAGAGAGAGTAGAAAAATGATTCAGTGGTTATGAGGCTGGAACAATGATTTGGGCAGCAGAGTTCTGTGCATTTTCTTTTTCAATGAATTGTTTGTTATAACAAAAATTAGAAACAGTTGATGCGTGGGTTTTGTCATGATTATGAAATATGACCAAGTGTTGGTTTAGGGCAGAAACATTGATGGATAGTCCCTAAGCAAATTGAGATTTTGGGAAATGATTGGAGGAGTCATCTATGCGGCTGCTGTTTCCCAGAGATTTGGGAAAGATTTATTTTATGGAATTCTTTTCAGATAGTAGGCTGATAGAAAATTGGATGAAGATTTCAGTGTTTATGACAAGTAGAT
This sequence comes from Fragaria x ananassa, assembly GCA_034370585.1. Lineage (NCBI taxonomy): Eukaryota > Viridiplantae > Streptophyta > Magnoliopsida > Rosales > Rosaceae > Fragaria > Fragaria x ananassa. The sequence goes on along the minus strand of CP139750.1, from coordinate 6,379,401 downwards.
CCTACTTTGATCTTGTATTTAAGTAAAGGGCGAGTTATAGTTTTGATCATATATTTTTCATTTTATTTTTGTTCTGAAATGCTGCATATTCGGTTAGTTTTATACGTCAGTGCATCCAATCTCAAATAAACTTTGGGATTGGGGCGTGAGACCATCGCACCCTACAAATCATGTTTCTCCCTTACGGCTTATGATGACATTGTTTGATTCATCTTCTGCGATATTATCTTCTCTTTCTGGTACAACATTTTTGACAGCATCAGTATTTGGGATGAGAAAAAAAAAACACGATTACCTCTTTCCCTACTCACTGAGTTATAATAGTTGTTTGCGCATAAATTAATATTTTTTACTAGACAATAACTGTCTAATAAATATTAATTAAGTTCTTGGTCTATATCAGTCGGTGAGCCCAAGTTCCTTTTAAGTTTACAAATATCGGCCCGCCAGCAAGACCATACGAGGCGAAATGCAAAGTCCGCGCGCGGAATGACTCCGCGCGGACTGAGGGATCTCGCGCCCTTTTTGGACAATAGCTTAGCTCGCGCGCTTCTGGACAAAAGTACAGCTCGCGCGGACTACATATCCCGCGCGGATTAACGATCTCGCGCACTATCAGACAAAAGTCGAGCTCGCACGCGGAATGACTTCGCGCGGAGTGAGGTTCTATCTCGCGCACTTTGTGCGGAATACAGTCCGCGTGGAGTAACTTTAGAGCAGGCGAGGTGGAAATGCATATTGGCATCGGCGGACTGGTTTGCAAATAGACATGCGCGGAGTCCGCGTGACACTTGTGATCGTTTTGGACTTTCTACAGTCTTTGACATGCTTTGGGCCAATCCCTGTGGCCCTTATCAAATTAAAAACCTTCTTTGGGCTCGCGAGCTGCAATAGCCTGCGAGGTGCAATGATCCGCGGTTTGCGAAGCTAGTATTCTATTTGGATTTCGTTGCCTCGCGGGATAAGAATTTTATCTCATTCCGTTTCGCGTGGGAGTATAGATCTTATCTTGGGTGGATTATGCTGAGTGGACACGTGTCACGCAAGAACTGGTTTGCATGGGATGAACAGTGTCCGTATGCTTCACGTTGCAGAGTCCAAGTATGATTCGGATTGCTTTTCTTCCTTGGGATAAGGATTACTTCACTATATAAGGGAGCTCGCGCCCTCTCTCTAAAGACACACAATCAATCAATCTCAAACTCAAATACAAACAGCATTCAACCTTGTTGAAACCCTTCGACCCTGTCGAAACCTCCAGCGCTCCCAGGAGCCAAACCCCTTCGAAGCTTCTTCGAAACCCTGATTCTAAGCGCTCGCCGCCTAGAACTCCTTAGAGCTCTCCGGAACTCGCCCCCATTTCCTCGGAAGCATCCCTATTGTTGCTCTGCTCACCCCGCCGTGAGTATCGACCGCTTGTGTCGTAAATTCCCCGTTCGCGAGGTGGCATCTGGAATTCACCTCGCCTGATTCAAGAAGTCAAGCAAGCACTCCTTCAACACCTTCCTCGTCCGCGAGGTGGCATGCCCGCAACTTCTCCATCCTCTTTGGATCGCTATTTACCTCGGCTCCGCACGCTGAGGATCGTGGCCAAAACATTTGGCACGCCCAGTGGAACCAGAGGTGCAAGCGAGACACCATAGGGAAGACAGAGGACGCGCCGTACCGAAAGGCCCAGCTTTCCTGTCTCAAACATAAATCGCCAAAGTACAAGCCCCATAACAGCGCAGCTTGTAGATCCCTTACTTTGGAACAAGCCCTTGCTCAGTTTGGTAACCCAAACTCCAGCGAGACCGTCATGGCTGGCTCTCATTCAAACCAAGACAAGGGTGTTATTCCTTCTATGGAACAAATCTCCCAAATGCTTACGGAACTCAAACAGAGTGGCGCTGAGCAAAGTCTAGCTACTCAACAGAGTATCGCTGACCTCGCCGCGAAAGTTGATGGCCTCGCTGAACAGGTCAAAAGGGACAAGACCCTCTGGGAAGCAGACCAGCACAACGTGGCCATACTCACCGAAGACTTCAACCAGTTCGCCGGCGAAGTGAGGGAAGACAAAGAGGTGGTCAGCGGTTCCCTCCAGAGGATCCAAAAGGAGCTGGAACAGAACACGGAAACCCTGACGCTCACTCGCGCGACAATGGATGAACTAACCCGGCGCTTGGACCACCATGAGACCAAGCTGTAGGATCAGCAGAACGCCTCGTTCTTTGGAAACAAGAATAGTCTAGATAAGCTAGACGAGTTCAAGGAGAAGCAGGACCGCCAAAACTTGCGGCTCCTGGAAGTCGAAGATTGGGTAAGGGTGCAAGCACAGAAAAACCTTACCCTAGAACCTGCTGGCGCGAGCGCGAATGAGGGGACATCCAAGTATATCCCGCCAAACGAGCGCCCTAGAGGAAACCCTAAAGTTGGGGCTCAGAAGACCTTGCGGCTCGAGCTAGGGACAAGCCATCCAAAGAATCCGCCCCCGCGCGGCTCGCCTGGTCCCTCCAAAGGATTCAATAATGTGCCACGCCAAGGGAGTGGGACACAAGAGGATCCCATAATTGCTCTTTCTGTCCCGACCTCCAGAAATGTGGGCCAGGCTGCCAGCTTTTCTGCATGGCCTAACCATGAAGAGGGAGGCGAACCGGCACCCGTGACTGCAACCGACTGGCGCCAGCTTATATCAGCCATTGTCAAGGAGCAGACCGAAAAATGTGATTCTGACCTCTAGTATCGCGATCCTTACCCTGACAGTGTGGCGCAGTACCCATTTCCCCATGGCTTCAAGAACATTGTTTTCACCACCTTTTCTGGGGAAACAAAGGAGGACGCTGCAACACATATGACCCGCTTCAAAGTTCAGTGCGGCCAATATGGGCACAACGATATCCTCAAGCTCAAGCTCTTCGGGACTTCTCTGTCCGGAGCTGCCTTCAGTTGGTACTCTAGGTTGAAGCCAGGGTCCATCGCCGACTGGCCTACCATGGAAAGGCTTTTCCGAGAGACATATGGAACCATCGAACCCGAGGTCGGCCTCGACTCCCTTACTCAAATGAGCCAGCAGAGCGGGGAATCAAGGGTATCATTCCTCCAGCGGTTCAAAATCCAGCAAGCCAAGTGTGACTTCCTCCTACCTGAGCAGGAAGCCATTAAGCTGGCGGTTCGCGGACTCGAGCATCGCCAAAGGTTGAAACACCACGGCGAGCGCTTCACATCCATGGGCGACTTGTTCAATAAGGTCGGCAGCTATAAGCTCATACTCAACGAGATGGATGAAAGGGCGAACGCTTCAAAGGGGACTTACGTACCAGGGAGAAGTAGGACAGTGGGGGCAGTCGGCCTCCAAACATCCTCATTCGACCCGTATCACCAGAGGCAGGAAGAGTCGGAGTCCGCGCAGGACTATGAGGACATTGGAGCGGTCGAGTTGACTGGAAAACCTTTAGCTAACAAGTTAAAGAACCTTAAGATGACCCGCGAGCCAATCACCATCCAGTCATTCGCATGGACCAAGCCCGAGTACGAATCTTATACGTATGATGCTAAAAACGCCCATCTTGTCTTCAATGACTTGATCGAGGCGAAGTATGTCCGCTTGGATCACAAAATCCCATCCAAGGAGGAGCTGAAAGACAAAAAGTATTGTGCGTTCCACAACGTCCACAATCATGACACCAAAGACTGTGTCAAGCTCCGTGACCAGCTTCATACTTGGCTGAACTCCGGCGCCCTAAAATTGCAAACACCTGGGAGTTTCGCCTCGCTAGTGGATGTGGACCCGTTCCCATCTACGGTCGGAATGGTGGAGGTAAATTGGAACGGCCTCGCTGAGGAAAGAAGGCATCTCCGCGCATCAAAGCCAAATCAGCGAAGAGTCACCTTAGACTTGTCTGATCATCCTGAGGATAAGAGTCCGCGCCGAGCATCTAAGAGAAGCCGCGAGGAGGACAATGCTAATACAGCTCAACCATCCCGCCAATACACTTACAACGTCAACCTCGCGCACTAGGTTCTAGACGACCTCATTGAAGTTGGGCTTGTTACTGTGGACAGGGCCTTACCCTATGTTGAATACAAAGAGGGCCGCAAGCATTGCAAGTTCCACAATAGTTGGGGGCATAGGACCCGCGAATGTTACCAGCTTCGCGAACAAATTCAGGATTGGCTTGATCTCAAGTACATCCGCTTTGAAGACAAAGGCGGATTCATGGTTGCAACTGCTGACGTTGCTTGGCCCTATTGGCCATCGTGTGATCACCTTGGATATCTCCCCAAATGCAGTCTCACGCGAACCACCAGGAAGAAGCCGCAAGAGACCAGCAAATGACTATACCATACTGGCGAAACAAAATGGGAATCATGACTCGCCAAGGCAGTCACTCACTAGGTCCCGGCCCGATCACCTTTCAAGGAAAGATAAGGGCAAAGCTATCATGCGGGATGATGAACCGTCCCCCGCCGAGAACTTCCAACCCATGAGTCCCAAGACTCGTGAGGAGCTAGAGCAGAGGATCAAGCGCTTAGAGACGTTCGTCCAATCACATTGGACAGAGGAAACACCATCATCCCCAACCTTAAGCGCCTCGAGCGAAATGGATATCTCGGTCTCTAGCAGCGAGTACCGTGAAGATAGGTCATCAAGCCCTAGGCAAGGCATTCTATCTGACCCTTACATCCCGCCGGCGTCCAAGTCGGCGATTAAGGAGGGAGTTTGGTACACTCAGCAAGGAGGAAAGCCAGTCACAATCTCCAAATCCAGGAAGCGGAAGCTGCAAAAGAAATATGGCAACATCCTACGTGCCTTGCGAGCCGTTGACGATGGCGCCATCCGTCCCTCACAACTCGCACAGACACCCGGAAGGATGTGGAGGGAAGCTGAAGGCCTACGAGCTATACTCCAAAGGCCACCTGTCACGCCTCCGCGAGTGTGTGCGGAGGCAGCAGATGACTCTGCTCTGAAGGCAAGCGTTTTCTGCCGCCTCACCGTACCACCACAAGACCCTCACACTCCAAGGCGCAGACTATCCCCAGAACCGGAGAGGAGAAGGGATCCACAACCTTTGCGGCGCCGGACAACATCAGAGTCCGACAGACGGAAGGAGCCACAAACATCACTAAGGCGCAGGCATTCGCCAGGGACTGAAAGAAGAAGGGAGCTGCTCCCTCCAGTACGGCGAAGGCTATTCACTGCCTCGGATCCCGAACCAAAGCGCGAGTCACCTCGCTCATTACGTCCTCGGGAAATTCTTCGCCGCGAACCAGAAACAAGAAAGGAGCCACCGCACTCACATAGGCCGGAACCACAACTTGGTCCTGAGTCGAGGGACGAGACGAGATCACAAGCTCCAACCTCCCCTAGAAAAAGGGAAAGTGGCTCTGACATGGTTCCCTTAGCCGAAGGAGAACGGATAGCTGAGGACAAGCAGTCCTCAACCAAGCTTGTTTGGCGGCCAAGGCGACCGGTCAATGAAGCGCCTCCAGTCGCTGAAGATACTCCATCCAGCCCTAACTTCACCCAACAGATGGCCCGGTTCCTTGGCGGGAAATCACCAGATAACGAGGCCCATTCCGAACCCCATGTGCCGCTAGACGACGACCAGGAGGAGGGGCAAGAAGAGTCATTCACATGCAACGTGGTCGAAGTCTCTGCATGGCTCGGGAATAACGAAGTCAACTGCATGGCGAGCTCCTTCGCAAAGCTTGAAGGCGAACGGGGAGAAATAGAAGCTCCTTTGACTCCAGTTCGCGAGCAGTTCTCGTTCCAAGTTGGGATGGTCTTTTTCATATCTAAGAGATATGCCCTTCCGCCAAACACAACATGTAATGCGGCGGATATTCCAGACACTAGCAACAATGTCTGTGACATGTCCCTGCCCTGCAGCAGCGAGATGGGCCAAGTCACGGCGGAACCCGCGCGTGCTCCATTACCGGAGGCAACAAGCAGCATTTTGCGCATACCGACTTTGACTTTCTCCACACCGACGCTAGACATGGCCACTCATATGAGGCCACTATACATTTCAGCGGAAGTGGAAGGGACAATAGTCAACAAAGTTATGGTTGACATTGGCGCTGCGGTGAATGTCATTACTACCCGCACCATGGGACTCCTACACATCCCGCGCTCAATGATCCAAACCACATCCTTGACAGTCAAGAACTTCACCGGGCAAGTCTCTAGGACTTTAGGCTTGTTATTCCTACGGGTCAAGGTAGGTCCAGCATCCCAGGTATACACATTTTTCGTGGCGGAATGCTCCGCATCCTATAGCATGATCCTAGGCCGCGATTGGATTCACAGAAGCTTCTGTGTGCCTTCCTCTATGCACCAAGAGCTCATGGTTTAGGATACGGAGGCATGCGAGGCAGTCATCATCAAAGCGGACCCGCGTCCTTTTTCTGTCTCCGCCAACTTTAACGATGTCCGATACTACAACACTGATTTGGGCCCGCTGGATGTACAAGGCATTGACTCCAAAGGTCGCCCGTATGGGGTCACTGCCTCCAACCTAACACGATGGGGACTCACCCAGGCGAAGGACGATTTACAACGTCCTCACACCATCGCGGATCCCCTTCAACCTACTCATGTTTAGTCCGTCCTCAGCCGAAGTACGCGAGGCTGGCGAGTCCTTGTGTGAAAGACTCCTTTCATACTGGGCGGAACGCGAAGTCTACAATAAGGTCGCGACAATGGATTACGTGGATGAAATAGTGGATTATACCGACACCAAGGAGGAGGTTATTCAGTTAGCTCCCGCTGCCTTGGACGACACACCACCTCAAGTCCGCGACCCCACCTTACAAGTCGACGTAGGGACTGCAGAAAAGCCCCTCATCATCTCCATCAGTGCTAAGCTGGCAGAGGAAGAAAGAGAAGAACTGCTCGCCTTACTTCGTGAGTACAGGGACTGCTTCGCTGAGAAGTATGAAGACATGCCTGGCTTGTCTCCAGATTTGGTTTGTCACCGACTGCCTACTTATCCTGACAGGCGACCAGTTCGCCAGGATGGAAGATTCATGCGAACTGAGACCCAAATTGCGGTTAAGGAAGAGATTGAGAACATGCACAGATCGGGGATCATTCGCGTGGCGAAGTACAACCAATGGTTATCCAATGTAGTCCCTGTCCGCAAGAAGAATGGCAAAATGCGGGTTTGCGTTGATTATCGAGATCTCAACAACGCTACGCCTAAGGATATATACCCCATGCCCGTCGCTGATCTCCTCATTGATGCGGCTGCGGGGCATGAAGTGCTATCCTTTATGGATGGAACCGCTGGATACCACCAAATTCCTGTTGCTGAAGAAGATCGCCATAAAACTGCTTTCCACTGCCCGGGGTTTGCGGGTGCGTTTGAGTATGTTGTCATGCCTTTCGGACTCAAGAACGCGGGGGCAACATATCAACGCGCCATGAACCTAATCTTTCATGACATTTTGGGCAAGCTGATCGAAGTCTACATTGACGACGTGGTGGTCAAAACCAAAACGCGCGCAGCGCATGTCGAAGACCTCCGACAGGTTTTTGTGCGGATGCGGCGACATAACTTAAAGATGAACCCCGCCAAGTGTGTTTTCTTCGCGGAAGCAGGCGACTTCCTAGGGTTTCTAGTCCATCAAAGGGGCATCGAGATCCCTAAAGACAAGGCGCAAACAATAGTTATTAAAATCCCGAGTTAAGAATGTCCTCCAATTAACATTGTTCAAACAATAACTAAAAGTAAGACTAACAGTTTCGACTTAATTCAGTTTGGATATATCAAGCACGTGAGAACATTCAGTGTGCTGCAATGTGATTGTAAACAGCTCTCCTGAGCTTTTTCATTTATAAAAGTTCTTTCGTTGATTCAAAAACAGTGAATTGAAACACAGGTATAGCCGTATAGGTAGTTTGTAATACAATATTATTATTAAACACAATCCAGCATCATAAAAAGAAAACAATGAGGGGCACAGCAGCTAGAAATCCCATTCTTCTTGCATATGCAATCCGATCACTCTACCATGTGTTCTCTATGGACATGGTATTTGCTCTCTTATCTTTAAACTTGGGGATTACCTTCTTCAACCCTCATTTCTCTAAACTTGAATGTCTTCATCTTCTTCATCACCCAAGTGAGAAAACGAAGAGTATGGAAGAGACCAATTAGAGCAAGCAATGCAAGCCAAAGTTAAAATCCTACTGGCTTGTACTTACTGTCAACACGATCCGCAAGATTATATGGCAACACCAAGTAAACACCAATTAGGTAAGTAAGACCCGCAAATGTGATAGTGACGCACATTGCCATTGATAAGAACCATATGCATACCCGATTTGTCAAAGGAAATCCGCTGATAAGAAAAATGGTAACACTGAGAGAAGCGACGAAAGAGATGGTGTTGTACTTAGTGAAGTCCTTCATGTCTGTCTCCCACACATATCCCAGCACTGCAGTTCCTGCATAGCATAAGTTTTCTACTGAGCAGTATTCTTGTCCTCCAATGGTGGCTGATTCCACATTCTCTTGCCATACACCACCTGGTGGGTTAATGGCTGCCTGGAAAGTCATGGTTGATATCATTGTAGCAACAACCATCAGCATGCCGCGTTCGTCTTCAAACCAACGATCACTCTTGTTGTAGTTCAAACATTGCATTAATTTCATCCACAACCATTCAATTGTTCTCTTACTCACTCTAGTGGATTCTGATGGTGGCGGGAGATGTGGTTTTGCTGAGAATACTTGTGGCTGGTACTCGTCTGTTTCGCCTTTATTGATACAAGCATCCATCAAAATCTGTTGAATTTCTAGGCTTCTAAAGTCTCTGGGACCGCATTCTAAGGCGTCCATGACCACATTGTTTACGACATTCTTTCTTATAGAAGGTAGTGAAATCAAATATGTTATAGTCTGCACAAAGATTTCTACAGTTAGCTAGATTTATTCATAATCTTACAGATATTTATATAGGTATTTTTTTTTCTTTAATCAAATAAGAGATCAGATGCAAATGATATCCATGTGGATTTTTTTTTTTTGACTAAAGACGATAATGTTTTATTTATGATAAAATCATAAAGACGCAGTGACAAAGTCACTTACATTAGCGGAAAAACGATATAGCAAAACAAGATGTACATATGCATCTACAATAAAGAGCAATAAAGGATAACAAGATGCATAACCGCATCTGTGATAGGAAGTAACCACATGACTAAATGATGTCGCAAGACATATTTGCACTACATATGTCATGAAAGCAGTGTAAAGATAATAATAATTGTAACCAAGATCGTAACCGTAACAAGAGAGATACACCTTGCTAGGAGAGTGGGATGTGACTCCCAGGAGAGCGAAGTCACCAAGGGTGTGAGAAACTTGGAAGGAAATCGGACCCTCAAGAACATGAACCATAATTTTGGGCCTCCAACCCACAAGTGAATCAGAGCCCAACTCAACCCAACCTAATCTTTGGAGTACCAAATTCGAACCTACCAGTGACTAAACCTAGCCTTCATGTCCCAACCCACCCGGGCCAGGTCTAAGACAGCCCAGGTCCTCAAAGAGTGTCCCAAATCTACTTTGGGCACCCGAGGTACTAGTATGAAATCGTAACTAGATAACGGTTCTGCACCGTTGTCTGAAAAAAAATTATTTTCGTTGTTTAGGTAAGTGTTGTCTTTTAATGATGCATTTCACAACGGTATACCACCGTTGTTGCACATAATTAAGGACAACAGTTTTTAGTCATGTTACCCCTGAACTTCACAAAGGAACAACACTTTGTTATTATCTATAGATAACGGTTTCAACCGTACCATTGTACAAGTTAAATAATAAAAGCATACAACCAAGAGACCAACAAACCAAGGGACCAACACTATGTTAGTATCTATAGATAACGGTTTTGACCACACTGTTGGACAAGCTAAATGAGAAAACTCATATTTAAGGGACTAACACTTTTTAGATATCTATAGATAACTATTTTGACTAAACCGTTGTAGAAGAAACAACCACAACGGTTTTTGTTACACCCTTATCTAAGTAGAGTTGTCTTCTTTCAAAATTGTAGCATACACATAGTTCTGCCAGCGATCGCCGTCGCCGGCCCGACGTCAGCCCTTGCCGTTGTCGAAATGACGTCAGTCATCGCCGGTTCTCCATTCATGTGGAAGTTAAGAGTTTGTTTATAACAAAAATATTGTAGAAAGCGTCAAATTCTTTAGCTTGGAAAGGTATCTTGGGAAGGAATCCAGGTCAGTCGGATTTGTGCGAGCATGATCGGTCGAAGATCCACTTCCAGGGACTGCGGCAACATGTATCTCCATCTGAATTCGTACCCACGTCGAGGCAAATGTGGTCATGGGCAGATTAATGGTTGTGGCGAGGTCTCGCTGGTTGCTGGCGCTGCGTTTGGTCTGACCGTACGGGTGACGTCGTTGCGCAGCTTTGTTGACTTTGTGGCGGAGGGAGCGACGGTGAAGGACGGGCGGCTGCTTTTTTCGACGGAAAGGGTGGTGGTGACGGTGGTGGCTGACACGGGTCAACTCTGCTGGGCCTTGGGCTGGGCCTTTCTCTTGAAGCTGATTGGTTCTAAAGTTGGGCTAGGTTTCTTTTGCTTTAGCCCAATTCTAAGTATATAGCTAGTCTATTTACAATAATTCATTTTCAAGGACCTAAAGCATTCGTGTTCCTAATTACTATGGTTTGTTTTATAGTCTAATTATGTTCACTTTATTCTTTTATGTATCGAATTGAGCGGGATTAATTTGTAATGAATGATACTAGCATGTCAAGTCCTTAGCTTACCCAAACGTTTAACAAGGGAAGACATGTATCTGCGTCATTCTAGTTTCTGATTAATCCGTACGACTTTCCATCAAAAAAATAATAATTCATTTTACTTTCCTGAATTTTAGGGTTAACTTCATTTTAGTTTCCATTTTCTCAATTTAGGAGGTAGAAATGAAACTAATTCTAGTGAGAGAGCGGTTGAGAGAAAACTTGAGTGAGCCTTCCATGTCCGACGACGAGCAACTCGCCGTCGTCAGACGGGACCTTGACGCCCTTTGTGGGTGTTGAGGAAAAATATGCATGAAGCGTAAATGTCACCCAACACAATTTCACTATATCTCATTAGTTAAGATAGAGTTTTAATCACATCTGGTTCGACTCATTCAAGACAAAATGTGCCTTTTAATTACAATCCCTTGTTACAAGGGAACACCCTTTGATTTCGTTTATCAAGAGACCATTGTAGGTTTGTTTGTTTTTGTGACTGCATCCACATTTGGGAGTGGGTTGCCTACGTACCCTGGAGGGGATTAAGTCACTTGTAGTTCAAGGGTTCCAACAAGTAAATGACTCATTTGAGGGCTTTGATTTTGGAGTGAGAGTAGTGTTTGGAAATGTGTTTGGATTTGTGTCTGAAGGCATTTGAGCTTAGGAGCGTGATTCTGGCTTCAGGCGATCCGGGAATTTAGTTGGATTGGTGGTTGCATCTAGATTTAAATCTAGACTGCCTACATACCCTGTGAAGGGATCAAACCAATGTAGTTCGAAGGTTCCAACAAGTAAATGACTCATTGGAGGGCTTTGATTTTGGAGTAAGAGTAGTGTTTGGAAATGTGTTTGGATTTGTGTCTGAAGGCATTTGAGCTTAGGAGCGTGATTCTAGCTTCAGGCGATCCAGGAATTTATTTGGATTGGTGGTTGCATCTAGATTTAAATCCAGACTGCCTACATACCCTGTGAAGGGATCAAACCAATGTAGTTTGAAAGTTTTGGTTATGGATTTGATTTTTCTGGTGCTTTAGGCATTTGACCAGAGTTATTTGGACTGGATGAATTTGACTGGTGGTGTCATGGATTCTGTTTGGAATTGTGGTTGCATCTAGTGGTTTGCTAGATTGCCTACGTACCCCCTTGAGGGATCAAACCGATCGTAGTTCATGGGGTTTGTAGGCTTTGTGGCTTAGTGCCGGCTTTGGGTTTGACAGATGTATTTTGAATCCGTCAACTGCATTTCTTGTGGACACGCAATTTAGTAGAGTGTCTGTTGATTTGACTTGGGCACCCGAAATGGGTGAAGTATCAGTGTGACCAAGAGGCTTTGAACTGCCTTATCCACAGTTCTTGATAGTGACATAGGCGATCTGCAAATCCATAGTGGCGTAGGTGGTCTGCAAATCCAGTCTCCATGTGTAAGCGGACTCCGCCTGCAAGCGGACCTCGTGAGTATGCTTGTAAGCGGACTCCGCGTGTTTGTGTGAAAGCGGACTCTGCGTGTATGCGGACCTCGTGTGCTAGCGGACTCCGCGTGTATGCTTGTAAGCCAACTCCGCGTCTTGCTTCCTCACGAAATCTCCTGCATGGAGGGGTCTCGCTCGTGACGTCATCTTGTCTCGCCTGGACATCCTCTTCTCTGCAAAGTCACCACGCCTAGATCCTCTGCTTTGACGCGAAGTCACCTCGCCACCCTTTAAGGTTCATGCTTTGACGCGAATGTCATCTTGCTGCCCCTTAGGGATTCTGCTTTGATGTGAAGTCACCTCGCCACCCCTTAGGGTTTCTTCTTGTACACGAATATCATCTCGCTGCCCCTTAGGGCTTCTGCTTTGATGGGAAATCGCCTCGCCACCCCTTAGGGTTTCTACTTTGATGTGAATGTCACCTTGCCGCCCCTTAGGGTTTCTGCTTTGATGGGAAGACACCTCGCCACCCCCTAGGGTTCATGCTTTGACGCGAATGTCATCTCGCCACCCCTTAGGGATTCTGCTTTGATGTGAAGTCACCTCGCCACCCCTTAGGATTTCTTCTTGTACGCGAATGTCATCTCGTTGCCCCTTAGGGCTTCTGCTTTGATGGGAAATTGCCTCGCCACCCCTTAGGGTTTCTTCTTTGATGCGAATGTCACCTCGCCGCCCATTAGGGTTTTTGCTTTGATGGGAAGACACCTCGCCACCCCTTAGGGTTCATGCTTTGACGCGAATGTCATCTCGCCACCCCTTAGGGATTCTGCTTTGATGTGAAGTCACCTCGCCACCCCTTAGGGTTTCTGTTTCGACGTGAAGTCATCTGCACTTTGCTTGAGAGCTTCTGCTTTGACGTGAGGTCATCTCGCCTTTGCTTGTTTATTCTCTTCCCCTTGTATGGTTTGTTATGCGAGGTGCAAGGCCATATATTTGTTGTAACAAGAGGAAGGGGCGAGGTCATCTCGCCTTACGCGAGGTCGTCCCGCCCCCCTGCTTAGCGCTTCTTCTTGGATGCGAGGTTGCCTTGCCACGCCTTAGGGCTTTGGAGTTTGAACGACATTGTGGCCTTGCTCGGGGAAGAAAAGATGGTTCGCTGAAGACATGCTTTTGGGGCTTCCAGCGGAGCAAGGGATGAGACAGAAAGATAGAGATGCTGCAAAAGAAATAAAGAGAGTTGGAATGAGAGCTCCACCTTGCTGACTCGCCGCTTCTTTTCCTATGTTCTACTTTTTGCTTCGCTTGTTCTCTTCTCCTTCTTTTGCCTCCGCCTGCTTTTGCCTCCTTGTTCGTATGTCTTCTCCCTTTTTTTGAAGATTTGGCCTCTTTATATAGAGTGCTTGGCTGATTTTCACTTGGACTTTGATACCCCAATTGTATTCCTATCCGGATACCCCTTTTTTTGTAAGAGTTACAATTAAACTCAAAAGCCTTGTGCATGTAGCACAAGAAAAAGATTATCATTATTTTTATTATTATTTTTCTTTTGTAATCTTTTTTTTTCGGTATCAACAGTGGGTCTAGCATGAGATGGATCTCTCATTCTTGAAGGTTGTGGTGGCGGTTGGTAGATAGGGAGACGCTCGGTTTTTTTTCCTTGTCAGCGACGAGATTCGATTGTGAGAGCGCCTGTTTGGAGATGGTTAGGTGCTGCCGTCGTCGTGGTTGCTGGTGGTGGGTCACATTGGCCGGATCTACCCAGACTTGGATCGGCTGGATCTAATATGGGGAAGGATCTCCTAAGTAGTGGTGACGTCGATTCGTGGTGTATTGGCGACGAGGTGCTGAAGTTGGTCCGACTTCGCTTGTGCGGTGGATCTAGTGGTGGTTGCTGGGCGGTGGCTGACGACGTCTTGGGTCTGGCTAGGCCGGCGTTGCCTTCTCTCTTGCTGTGAGTTTTGGGCTTGGGCCCTCTGTGTAGGCTCGGCTTGGGCTCATGAAATTAGCCCATTTAGGGCATTTATGTTTTTTGCTTCAAGCTATTTTCTGTTTTTAGTTGTTGAAATAAGTCACCATTTTCTACGCCTATGTAGGTACTCTATTTGGTTTTTGTTTTATTGTTTTTTAGTGGTATTGGATACTGGTGGGCTATGTCTTGGTAAGTGCACGCAACTTGTCATGTTAGTTCTAATGAGGCTGCGAGCTCCTTCCTTCGTCAAATGGTCGTAGTCTCCTAGTGGTAAGATGAAACTTAGGGTCATTGGTAATTTCCAGTGGCATCATAGCTGGAAAACTGATAGATATAGTAACTTATGGCTTTGTATCAGCAATATTTTTCTAGTATGTCGCTAAAATTGTAAAGCAAATAGAGTAGTCAATGATGCACTCTTTGTTAAATGGTGTTTGCTAGAATGCATAAATTTTGTAGACATGCCTAATATTATTTTAAGATGTTCTTACAATATGGGGTTTAGGCACAATGTCCTCCCTTGTATTATGAGATTTAATTAACGATTATGGCGCGAGAGCTGCCGTTCTAGTCCTTATGTTCAAAAAAAAATTGTGGGGTAAATTTTCAAAATTGAGAGAAAGGGAACTGAAATGAAATTAACCCCAAACCTGAATGGAAGGGTAAAATATTGTATAGTCTTTGTGGTTTGAAGTCGACATCTGTTCAGTCCTTATGGTTTTATTTTAATCTGAATGGTCCTTAAAATCACGATTTTTCATTCAAATGGTCATTCCATCAATTTTCTCAATTAAATTGCTAACGTGACCATTAAAAATTACAATGTATTTAACGGTCACATTAGTATTCTAACAGAAAAAATTGACAGAAAGACCATTTGGATGAAAAATCGTGACTTTAAGGACTATTTAGATTAAAATAAAATCACAAGAACTAAACAGATGTAGACTTCAACCATAAGGACTAAACAAATTTCAATTCTAAAATTAATTTACTAGTGAGAAGTTTTACTAACACACCTCCAACGAGATAATAGAATTCAGAGTCTTCATTAAACGTTTTACTTATATGAAGGTCCTTATATATGTGTGAGCATAACAAGATTCGTATATGCATACCTCAATAATTGTCTTATAAAAAGGCATACCTCAATTTGCCTTAGCATGACAGCTAAGCGTAAGATTGTCATGCTCTCATTAGAGCCAGTTCCTGAGTTGAGTTGGTCGCTATTCTCTCCCACTTCATTCACCAAAAATTTCAAGCAGTCCAGATGGTTATGTTTAACACATAAATGCAGACTCGTTTCTCCTGATCTGTCGAGAACCGCAAGAGCAATGGACTGAGGCTTTGCACGCATCAGCTCCTTGACCGCCTCAATGCGTCCTCTCATGGCAGCATAGTGCAGAGGGATTCTCCCTTCCTGATCACGTAACAAGCATGCATCAGGAAATGCCGGCAACAAAACTTGTACGAGCTCCTTATGTCCTTCTGCCGAAGCCAAGTGCAGGGGTGACCGCCTTAAGGAGTCTAACTCGGTGGCAAGTCTTGGATTATGAGTGAGAATGATTTTAGAAAACTCAAGGTGGCCAAGCAAAGCTGAAACATGCAATGGGGTTTCACTCAAGGGAGTCAGAGAAACTCTTCTGAGAATCAGTGGATCCTTTTGGATCATTTTTTTCAGTGATGGAATTGATCCCTCCACTGATGCGTGGTACAGTCTTACTGTATCGTCTCCATTGTGATATTCTCTAGTCTCCATTTCTAGCTCTCTTTCTCTCTCTCTCTCTCTCTCTCTAGATTAGTGTTTTAACTCTGAGCCCCCAAGTTCCGGTTTCCTTCTCATATATAAGGAATTGAAGTTCCAAATTGGTATACTTCTCTGCTTATTTGGTTCTCATTGGTCGGTCTACCTGCGCCACACATAGATTGGTCTATCCCGGCAAATAGCACTTTTTTTGATTTTTTTGTTTTTGTTTTTTTTTATTTTGAGAATGGAGTCATTGCATTTGTGCAACTGGCCCTTAACTGAATTTATATTAATTATATTACTAATCTAGAAAATTTCCTTGGAGTTATTGGACTCGCTTTCAATTGTAAAATCATTGCATGTCCACAGCCACATACACTGTATACATTTCTATTTCACGTTGTAAAATGATTGCACTTGACCAAGACCCCTGTGTTCGTTTCACAGTGATCAAGTTGCAACAACATGCATATATAAAAGTGACCTGAAAGAGACATCCTGGGTGTTATTGCTCGACCATCCATTTCGTCTGCAAAGGTGGTGGAATTGGTGATGGAATTATACAAAGCAAAAAGGGAGGTGGTGGTGGTTTGGCTAGTCTAGTTTCTGTATAGGGTTTATGGTGAGAACTTGGTAGAGTTTCAGCTTGTATGGAAGAAGTGATGATCTTAGAAGCACCCAAGGCTGTCTATATAGAGAGAAAGCCTTGGTGAAACTTCTCTCCAAAACTAATGTGGGATAGCTGCAGTCTTTATATAGAGGAAAACTAGGTGGAACTTCTCTCCAAAACTAATGTGGGATAGCTGCAGTCTTTGACTTTTCTCCTTCCATTTTGGGCTTGGGCCTTCTTTCCTTGCACTACATGGGCCTTTTGGGCTTTCTGCATTTTTCTCTTCAATCCTTGGACTTGGGCCTTCACTTCTCTTCTAACCTCTTTGTCCCTTTAGTGCTCCTATCATATTCTGACTTAATGAGACTCCTTGCTGCACCAGGAATCCTTCTTTGATTATGATTTCTCTCAACACTAGCGTTTTAGCCTTCTTTTGTGCAAAACTGCCTCTTTCAACCTACAAAACAGAGACAAGTTAGAAATGACATTATTAAGGAAATAACAAAGCTAAAGAATGTCAAAAATACTTTAAGAATATAGCATAAAATGAGTGTATCAACAAATTCTGCGTATTCAGCTCGTTTTAGCACAATATACAGCCGACTCTACCGTAAACTCTTAACTTGACAAAATGATACAATATTCTCATAATAAGGGTTAAGCAAACTATAAACGGAGGTAAAAACATATTAAGAACGTCGCATTTTATGCTCATATCAGAGACTTTCAGGTGAGGGAGGAAGAAGAAAAGTTTCAGTCGAGGCATTTGGCAAAAGAGAGGAGATTGGGTAGTGGGTGGTCTACAATTGGGGTTTAGTAGGATGTGGTTTTTACCCGTCACATCAGTTCATTTATAATCTTATGGCTGCCGTGAAAGTATCTCGTTTTGTCCCGTAATTTCTATTCCACATGTGAGCGGTCCTGTATACAGATATATATATATATACACACACACACAGAAACGATATGAAGCGGATGTCCGCAAGTGTGTTAAAATGCGGACTCCGGCTTAAATCAACTCCAGTGGCACCGATGGTTTCGTTGTTCTCGCTGGTTCCAAACAAGAGCTCCATCTGGAGCTTCTTCTCGCCGGCAGACTCGCCGGTGATGAGTTTTGAATCCGGGATGGAGCTTCTTCAAGTTTCTACAGTTTTTCCGGCGCCGGACCTTCTTCTACTATCACCTTCGCATTCAACTTGATGGTAATGGCGTCCAGGACGCCAATGACATCTGAGGAGGAAGAAGAGCTGCCATATGCAGCTGCCGAAGTTGATTTGAGTCGGCGTCCACACTTTAACACTGTCTTATAGCCTGCCACAAGTCCCAGATAGCTTATATGTAGTAAACTATTTGGGACTTGTGGCAGGCTATAAGACAGTCATAAGGAAATGTACAAGACACCCGCGCCTATTTGCTTGATTGGCCAGCGACGGTACAAAAAGCTTTTTAATGAATGAAATTTCGGTGGTCTTTATGCAACTTGTGTCCTTGTTTTGATCCTACGGAAAAGGCAATGAATTGTCAACAAAATACTGATTAGTAGGGGAAGAGGAACTTGGTGTATAATTGTCCTGATCGTAACGACCGGAAAAAGGGCATAACTGATTAGATTACCTCAATGTACTCACGGTTCATTTCTTCCCAAATCAACTTTTTATAGCGTTGCCCCTCTTCATTAAGAAGGTAGCCGTCAACCTGTGCAAGATCCTAAATTTTAACTAGTTATCCAAAAGTAAAAGTTATCTCAAATAGTAGACAGATTTAACGTGTACAGTATTTACAGAATCTCTCATCTGTAATACTCAATTTCTTTTATTTATATGATCAGTCTGGGATAACAAAAACCAGAAAAGAGAACAGGGAATTCGAGCTAGAGAACAGGGAATCCAAAAGGTAATGGAATAGGAGAGGACAGGTAGAAAGAGATAGAGAAACCAACCATCACTCTCAGGCTCCATAAGCAGCAGTCCTTTGTAACACCTAGTATTCTTCTCAATCAAGAGACCTATATCAAATGTAACAGAAATCAAGGAAACATGCTTATCGTACAAAATCTTAAACAACAAATAGCAAAAATCTTGAGAAAGTGCCAAAACTGATGTAAACCCTACATGAGGAGAAACCAAGACCCTTCAATTCAAAACAGAAAGCATATTTTACATCTTTCTTTCTTTGCAAAAACAATTGCACATCATACTTCCAATCTAACAATATTTTGGGAGGGAATTGTATGTTATATATCAGTTTTATTAGCTACAGAGTGAACAAACTCAACCGCTATAACAGAAAATACTTATTCAAAATGAAGGATTTCTTATTTAACAAAACACAATACATGTCTCCAACTTGAACAGCTACCAAAGCCCACTCACTTCTCAGACTTTCTTCGAAGGATTCCTTTCTATCCAGAATTTGATCACCTAAACCATCACACAACACAGAGTTTTCTAGTGAGCCGTGGTGGTTAAGTAGGTTAACTAACAACTTTGAGGTAATGAGTTCAAACCTTACTGACATAAATAGGCTGTGTGAGTTATTTAGTAATAAAAAATAAAAAAAACACCGCTGCTAAACTTATTATTTTTTCTTTACCCTTCACCCAAAGGCACATTTCGACTGATAAGAATACACAAGAGGTCAGACTATGACATGGTTATGCCGAATTCTAAACCATTTGGCTACCATTACACTTCATGTCATAATCCAGTTGTAATTTATAAAAAGCACTAGTCTTGGAAAAGAAAATACATAAATAGATAAATAAATAAGAAGAGACATAATTTCATGCCTGTTAAAATTAAAATTTCATAGAAATGAAAAGCAGAACCATTGCTGCCTCCGCATTTGTATTCAATAATGACTCCCCATACTTTACATAGTCTGGTTCCGTTTTATAAAAACACTACCCTTGGAGATAAAAAGAAAGAGGAATAGTTGACTAATTTCATTGCTGCCTCAAGTTTTACAATCATGACACACATGTGCATAAATTATTGTACATGGTTCCAGGCAAAAGGATTGTAGACGGTAAGATTTTTTATAAGAGTTATCATTAATGTAAATTTACTTACAATTACTGTAGTGTAGCAGATAATACAATAATTAAATTAAACACTTAACTTGGATGACTGATTACTGTTGTCAAGGCTTTCAGAAGCAATGGTATCAATGCCAGAGTCATTAGCATTTGGCTCCGCAGATGTTTTTTTCAATCTCTCTATTTCAGCACGCTGGAAAGCTGGAGGATTAACCCCTCGATCTGTCAAGTCCACCTGAAATTGTCATTCAGTAGGTATTTAAATCACCGTTGGAGCAAGAGAAAAGATATTTGTACTCACGTCATCAGAACAGATCTGACAAAGTCCATGGTTTTCCACTATCCTTATGTTCACAAAGGATCCTCTGTTCAGAAAGGCTACCATCTGCGTTATCCATTTTATCAGCCATAATCGGTTGTTTGTTTATTCCATCCAGTTCCCTTGCCTTCACGAGGAACTCTTCAATCTAAAAAAAGCAGATTCCAAATTGAAGAAAAGGACTTCAGTACCCGTAATTTCACAAAACAAAGGCATTGAAAGGAAAATGGTAGATAAGGAATAACTGTTTGGTATACAAGATAATTAAGCAATATGAAATCACATTCATGATCCTAAACTTCTTGTTAAAGAGTAAGCTGACATGACCAGCTATTTTTAATTATTCTCCAAGAAGAAAACACATTTATTAATACAAATAGCAGACATGAAGTCCACTCCTGTCGTACAACTGCAGTAAATAACAACAGTCTTGAGACCACTCAGTGTTTAGTGTTTACACACTCGGGCATAATTTCACTAGACCTGATATCGGCCCAACTCAAGAACGTGAACCAGGTAAGAAACCCCACCTCATTCCCTCAAATGAAAACAAAAAATAAACTTCAGTTCAGGTGGGACACCTGAGCCTGGTCACCCACCTTTTTTGAAGTACTTTTCAAGCAAGGAGTTGTCATATAAAGCAAATGCAGGAGCTTCAAAAGAAACAAATTGTTACACTGTAGAAGAATTTGATAGCATTCACACTTTTTCATTAATTAAAAGTGCTGATATATATAAAAACCAACTAAATCAACATATCATCATCAATGCAGAGAGTAGCAACTGAACATAACTTACAATATCAGACTTGGCGCACTTGATACCATGTGAAAGTGCTGATATATATAATGCACAGCACCACGTATTCCACTCGGTTTTCTGCCTGTCTGGAAAAACTTAAAGATTTGTCTTATGAAACAGTAAACCTCCTAAGACGACCATCAAAACACCTCACACCAAAGATGTATCAAGATAAAACACTGCATCCAATCCCGTTTCATGCTTGTGATAATCCTGTGTGCAGTTTGCATAACCATTTTATTCCTTCCTCCAGGTAAACCTACAAAGCATATTTGCAACTGTATATAATTAATTGAAGTGAAGTTAATTTCCCCTTCAAACAATTTCATTCCCAATCAATCAGAAGGATACCTCATCTTTTTTCTTGATACTTCAGCGCAGAGAGGGTACCAAAACTATTTAGAAACCAAAACTTATACTCTATTATAAAAACTAAATAGAGTATCCTCCAATTTTACGACTTAATTACAATCATGCAACACAGCTTAAGAGGTAACTTGTGTTGGAAATTAACTAAAGCAAATCCTTTTGAAGCTTTTAATTTCATACATGTTAGGATAAGAAAGCAATGTGGTGTTACAGAAGCAAGCACTTCCTCTCAATGAATCTATGAATAAACCAAGAAGGATCAACAAGTTTTTGAACAATCGGGTGCTCATCAAGCCTCAAAGCCTTGCAAAGTTGCAAAAACACAGCTCCAAGCACATAGCTGCAAATCAAATCATATGAGATTATAAAAGCCCAAACTCAGTTCTTGAGGGTAAAATTACAATTAAATCAGTCAAAATGTCATTCAGAGGAAATGTTTCTTGGAAATATATTAAATATAGATAACAAAAATTAATTAAAAGGAGACATAACTAATTGTAAAAAAATAAATAGCACTGGTATGGTTCAATTTTTTCCTTTTACTTTTGCAAAGAAATAAAATTCAGTAGAATGATATGATCGGTGGATAAGGAACCCACAGAAGATAAATACAAAATCACTAAGACCGACAATCAGCTAAATACTAGAAGCAACTCTTCACAAAAGATACCAAATTTAGCACTATACAAGAAAGGGAAAACCAGCCGTGCTACCGAATGATCATAAAGCAGACAAAATCGCAATCAATCCCAAATACCAGCCAAACAAATTTATCTGGTAAGCCACCAATTTCATGATGTCCGAGTAACACAGAATGTATGTGTTCCCTTATAATGTTGAGATTTACTATGCTTCATACAGTAGATAACTCATCCTTAGTGACATAGATCTTCAAAAGAAAACATACAACTAAAAGAAAAGCAAAATTGAATTTCCTTCGATTAAGTATATTTCTAAAACCCTTCTTATTTGTAGTCTTTATTTGCTTCAGCCAAACCCTTCAAAGTATAACAGGTCATGCAGCAATTCTAATAAGCTCAATTCATCTCTTCTTCTTTTTCTCTTATTTTCTTTTTTCTCCTGAAAAGAAAGAAACTTTCAATTTACAAAACTCAAAAAGGTGTAACATTTATCCCACAACCCTAGTAGAGTCCCATTCCCCATTATCATTTGATCAAGATAAACAGTACAAAGTGTGGACAAGATCTTCATATCAATATTTCCTCTTAAAATGGACAAATTTTTCTCATGGAATAGGATCAAAGTTTATCATAAGACTTAAGGAATATAGCTGACATTCTTGAATCTTCTCTTCATCAACGAGAACTAAGATCAGTTTATTCAAGAGTTCGCAGAACAAAAAAAGAGATGTACAAGATAAAAAAAAAAAAAAAGAGTCTCACCAACATGCAATGTAAAGACATGCGGCCTGTACTTGCTCTGACTTGCGCCCCCTTGTAGAATTCCGCTCAATTGCAATCTTCACAAAACGAAAGCAGATTCAGAAATAGAACAGTTCACAATTTCTGTGTAAAGAACCATATTGAATCTTAACCTCAAGTAATAATACACATGCTCTATAAAAGCGTTTAGCTATGTCAATAATTTCTTTGTTGTCTCCCATATCCAAAGCATTCCTCATACATCTCAATTCATATTCAGCTGCAAAATCATAATAATAAACATTATTACAAATGATAAATACTTAATTCATTTTCATCTTCATTCTTCTGTAACTCCCGACCATTCTTTCTTAGCAAAGTTGATAATATTTATATTGTGGTTAGTGCCCTAGGATCTTTACTTTCTTTACTGGTACTTTACGACTTAAGCAAAGTAGATAGATGAACTTGAAGATAGAAACACAGCACACAACAATTTTATAGTGGTTCAGCCAAAACCCTGGCCTACGTCCACTTTGTGATCTCTCTTGAGAGAATCACTAGCACTATGGAGAATAACAACCTTGTTACAAGTACTTATTGAAATCCCTATGCTAATCCCCAACTCTCTGCTAGATCTCTCTATCACCCTTTGCTCTTGGTTTTCTGTGCTCTCTATCTTACCCTTAGAAAACCCCCTGCAGCTCTTATTTATACTGAATAGGGGCTGCCGATACAACAAGGTTTTAGGACTCCTAAACCTAGTAGACAAAATCCTAACAGATCTTGAAAGATTACTTTCCTATAACTTATAGAAAAAACCTCTTTCCTTTCTGGACTTGGATTTGCTTACTGAATCCTAACTTCCAAATCATATCAACAAGCCAAAACACAACAATTTGAACATGTTTAAGAACTTCAAAAAGAAATTTAACCATCTAAACTTGTGAAAAAATTAAGAACTCTGAAGAGCAAGTAAACAACCAACAGGAGTAGAGTGCCTATTTTAAAAGCACAACTACAAATCAAGTGTCGTAAGATTCTAAGGCCCGTAAACAAATGCGA
Organism: Fragaria x ananassa; assembly: GCA_034370585.1. NCBI lineage: Eukaryota > Viridiplantae > Streptophyta > Magnoliopsida > Rosales > Rosaceae > Fragaria > Fragaria x ananassa. The sequence goes on along the minus strand of CP139750.1, from coordinate 6,355,933 downwards.
AGTAGTTGCTTCCCTTGTCTCCTCGTGCTTTGATGTCAAGTTTGTGAACAATTGGGTAAAAGCAGGTATCCAAATGTATATGTACATACTCAACTCCAGTTTATCCAACCAGAAAATTTTACTGCATAATCTCTTCAGCTTTCCCACTTTCCACAAAACCAGACCCTGATTTTCAGTTTTATTTAGTTAACAAAAGATGGTTTACGAAACTTTACTTGTCCACTGACCGAAACACCTGCAACAAAATCTGATTTTCTTTTACGGAACAATGTACAGATCTGCAATGAATCCTAGGCTAAATCCATATGGCGACTACAACATTTAAAGACAGCAAAAGCTCAAAGAAAACATACCGTTTTCGAGTATCCTTTCACGAGAAGCAGAGATTTCGCTTTCCCGGGAGCGCACATATCTTCCAACCAATTGGCTCTGCAACAAGATCAAACACAAATCAAAGTGAATAATCAACAACAACCTCAAATCACAGAGAAGAAGAAGACCAAATACCTGGCCGGTGGCATTCTTAACGAAAGTGGGTTCCTGAGAGAAAATGTGATCCTCTAAAACCTTGCCACACCCGGAACGCCATCTACGAAAACCAATCAAACAAATCACAATTACAAGTCAAAACAAGCAGTCAAGGTTTATGAGAAACAGAACTCACAGTCTACCAGCATCGCTGGTTCCTTTAACATTTTTGACACAGGCAGAACACCATACCATTCTCGCTCGCGGGCAACTCCAATTTTGGGAATTGAGATATATATATATATATATATATATATATAGAGAGAGAGAGAGAGAGAAGAGTTTGCTTTGTTTCGGTAGTTTCTTGTACTTGGTATTCCGTCAACCCAGCTGCTCAGTGAAAGCAGAGGAATTGAAACAGAGATGAAAGAAGAGAAAACGTAAAAAGCTGAAAAAGAGATGTATGTTTATTTCCTTGAGTTCAATAGTACAGAGAGAAAGGCTTTCAAACTATTCTAAACTATCCACAATTACCTATTACCTATTATACCCTTAACATCCCCCCTCAAACGTATGTTTAGGCTGTTTGCCGCAACAAAAGATTTGGAAACTCAGAATCCAATCAAGTTCAGCAAAACAAATGTAACGCAGATCTGATAGTTGTATTAGCTGCTCCTTACAATTTTAGTGAGCATACATACGCTGCAAATATTATGCCTTTGAAGAAGATAGCAAACCAAGTAGGTACTTAACCAGGAGGAATAAGTGGGAAATACTGAGAAGTAACAAATGGCATAGAGTTATATAGACCTGGTTAAAAAGAGAAGGAATTAGTTGCAACATGAGGTCGTATGTAGTAACAACTTCTAGCAGAATGTCCTTTTCTCTTGCAAATTTGGCACTCAATGAATGAATTTGATGCAGTATTTCTAGGCTGAGATTTCCTTTGATAACATCTGTATGCATAGTGTCCTTGTTTTCCACAAAATTAGCACACAATGGAGCCACTGGAACCTTGATTTCCATTGCTGAAGTGTGGTCTTAGTTTCTCACTGCATTGCATGATGTTGATACCATTCTTATCATATTTTCTAGTGTTGGAGTAGCTGAAACGATTGTTGAAACCATCACAAGTAGGAGTATGAGTACTTGAAGAATGCAACACATGACCAATGTTTTGCATTTGTGGCACAAAATTCAGCAAATAACCGGGGGTGGGTGAGAGAGAACCATTATTGACCATTGTATTCACATTGCAAGCAAATTAATGATGGCCAGGTGTGTGCAAGGTAAAATTAATACCAAGAGAAGGCACAATAGAGGAGTTCACATAACCTGTACTTGCAGTCATTCTCGAAGATGCAGATACACAGCCAATTGGAGAAATAGAATTAGCCGGAGGCATATTTAAAGCTGTACTTGACATGACAAGGTGTTGTGGTACCCCAAAGTGTGTAGTGAAGCCAGGAGATGAAACACTAGTGACTCGCACTTGAAGAGGCAGGAGAGGTATTGTAAAGATTGACAGCAGGCATATTACGAACCATAGCATTATTGACAACACCAGGCATCAAACCAATATTAGGAGAAGCAGAATGTGAACTAGATGACACAACAGAAAAATTACCAACATATGGAGACGGAAAGAATCCATTCGATGGAGTTCCTGCATTTGATATCCCATGTTGCACTTCCTGAGATGAGTTGACATGATTATGTTGAGCAAGCATAGCAGCCAATGATGACAAAGAAAGACTTGTAGGAGCAGAAACAGACTTGTTGGTTTCTTCAACTTCAGCTTCAGCAATTAGCAAAAGAGATCTTAACTCTTGTATTGAAATGGGGTTAGGCTTAACTCTAATTATAGTTTTCATGGTAGCAAACTCAGAGGGCAAACCAAGAAGAACAAAGTCAGTAATGTCTTCATCACTCGTATGAATCCCTACATTAGCCAACTGATCACAAGCTATCTTCACCCGATTCAGGTACTTGTCAACAGAATCTGAACCTTTCTTAAGTTTGTAAAACTTAGTCTTCAGTTGCTATTTGTTAAACCAAGAAGTAGAAGCATACCTCTCTTTGAGCAAATAACAAAGTTCTCCAGAAGATTTACTTCCAACAACAAAGGAGAGAACCTCACTAGATAATGTAGCAGCCAACAAGGTCATAACAGCATAATCATTTTTCTTCCAGCTAATGTACTCTTTTGTCACTTCTGATGTGATCTCATTTTCTCCTGTGATTACATACTGCGAAGGACAAGGGAATGAACCATCTACATACTTCATTAGGTCACAACCTCTTAACATCGTCTCTAGCAAAAATTTCCAGTTGACATAATTGGAGCCATCTAAACAAATGAGAATCAACTAGCAAAAATTGGAGAGAAGACAATTGCTTAAATCGATATTCATGAAGACATACAAGACATACCAAATTCAACACAGACAATTGTTAAATCCTCAATAAGCCAAAAACTTCAAATCCTCACTGTTATCAAAAACTTCTTGCAAACATAGTACTTAAGTAATATCCTATTGCAGGTAATCTCATATGACAACTTCAATTCTTGTTTCGCCAAATCCCCAAAATTCTAGGGTTTCAATTTTGGGCAACAACACACTTTTCCAATTCAGCAACTAAAATCTGTAGAAATCTATAATCGAACAGATATAAAGCAAATCCAAGGCTTGGAGGCACATGGAATACTTGTAGATCTTATCAAATACTCCAATCAACATATGAATCTAGTTTATCTCCTTCAAAATACCAGAAAAATTATCTGAGAGATGCGTCAAACACTGAGGCTAGCAAGAAGAATGAGAATGAATATCGAAACTGTGAAATCCTAGGTCGTCGGCGAAAAACTTCGATCCCGATCGGACCAGGCTCTTGATACCATGAAAGCAGAGGAATTGAAACAGAGATGAAAAGAAGAGAAAACGTAAAAAGCTAAAATATCTTACCAGAGAAAGGCTTTTATACTATTCTAAAATATCCACATTTACCTATTACCTATAATACCCTTAACACTCACTCAGACTGTCCTGTTACATGCAACAAGTGAAGCCAGAAAGGTTAACCAAATAAAGTGCGTTAGTTGCCACTCTGAAATTTTTATAAGTTTTTTAATTTTTTTTCTTCTATATTTTACATATCATATCTTATATTAAAAACATATCAAAAAATCACATAATTAACTGATCATTTTTTTTTATTGAAAAAATACTTTATTGAACCAGACTGTCAAACATCAATAAGAACTACATCAAAAGTTAACTGATCATTAAGAAATCAAAAAATCACATAATTAACTGATCATTAAGAAATCAATATTATAATATTTTATAAAAATTCAATAACAAAAGTTAAAGATAAAAGAACATACATACACCGCTCTAACAATACAGCAAACGAATGTATAATCCTTAAACCTAACTGGATGGAAAAACACAATATAATTAGTTATGAATCAAACGTTGGTACTATTACAGCTATATATCTGTATACAGGACCGCTCACATGTGGAATAGAAATTACGGGACAAAACGGGATACTTTCACGGCAACCATAAGATTATAAATGAACTGATGTGACGGGTAAAAGCCACATCCTACTAAACCCCAATTGTAGACCACCCACTACCCAATCTCCTCTCCTCGACTGAAACTCTTCTGCTTCCTCTCTTATCTGAAAGTCTCTCTTCTTCCTCCCTCATCGTAACTCAGCATAACCTTACAAATATTCACATCTGGATTATGGAAAAGCTTTAGAGACAATCCATATCCTACAAGATGTGACCCTCATACACAACCCTCATCTGGTATAGTACCACAGCATATCCTACAAGATGTGACCCAGATTTGGCTTTTTTATTCGAATTACACTCTTGATTCTGAACTTGCAATGATTGCTCAATTGTAGAAGAAGAGAGACAATATAGTAAACGAATGTATAATCCTTAAACCTAACTGGATGGAAAAATACAATCTAATAACTATGAATCAAACGTCGGTACTGTTACAACTATATATCAAGAGAGGAAGAGAGACTGACGGAGACTACATTGACTACAAAGTAAACAATGCAACCTCACACAATTATTACCCTGCAAATGTCATCGTTAGTATCAAGGACTAAAATATCCATAATATCCTCGATATTTTCTCGAAATTTCCGTTTTTTACAAGCACCGATATTAATTTTCATATCTTTCCGATATTTTATGTTTAGTTTACTTTTAGTCAAATATACAAATTTTGGTAAAATTTCCATCGATAATCGATATTTTTTCGATATATCTATCAAGATTTCCTTTTTTTTTGAATCACCGATATTACCATGATTATCGACATTTTAGTCCTTCGATAGGAGGATGCCTAGCTGAATTGAAGATTGTGGTGTGTTCGTTTTGCTCTTCAGATCGCTTTGTTGTCCAGTAGGGGAATGGCAGCACTGGTTCAGTGGTAGGTAGAGGCGATGGCCGACCTTCGTGGGATGAGACCGATGGCCGAAGGCGAGGGTTTGGAGGCGAGATCGGGTGTTGATGTGCTCAGATCAGATTGGCATGCTCAGATCTGGTCAGGGGTAACCAGACCCGATCACAAGAGAGGAAGAGTTTCGTGGTTACGTCGGCGTGCTAGGGTTAAAGGGGAGGAGGGTCGTTCAGCCTTTGTTCATGGCAGTGAGTTGGCGGCTGGAGGTGGAACTGCTAGGGTTCCGCTTGTGGGATGGCGGAGCGGCGACATCTACAATATGAGATTTTATTTTGGGCTTGGTGGTAATTGGGTCAAGGCCTAGGCTTGGGCCTGGGCTCTGGTCCTAAAATATGTTTACCTTATTTCTTTTAGGAGTAAATGCTTGTGACACCCTGTAGTTTACACCTAAAATCAGTTTTGTCCCTCACTTTTTTTTTAAACTGGTATACCCCTGTACTTTGAATTCTCGACTGATTTACCCTTTTCCCAGCTGGTTATGACTGTGACATGCTCATTAACAATGCTTTTGAGAGCTTCAATGGTTGGGTTTTAAGAGCAAGGTCTAAGCCCCCTATTACTATGTTAGATGAGATAAGAGTGAAGGGTTATTTAGACTGTTAATGAGCATGTCACAGTCATAACCAGCTGGGAAAAGGGCAAATCAGTTGAGAATTCAAAGTATAGGGGTATACCAGTTTTAAAAAAAAAGTGAGGGACAAAACTGATTTTAGGTGTAAACTACAGGGTGTCACAATTATTTACTCCTTTCTTTTATGCTTTATTTCATTTTAGTTTTAGAACTAAAGCGGTTTTATACCACCAATCCCTCTTGACCCTTATGGTTGGCATGTAAGTCAATATATGCAAAACTACAAAGGTGAGGTATCATTTAATGACTACTCTTCACAATATACTGAAGACTCTACACAAAGAAACGATGAAGATAGTGAAAATTATGTACCTCATAGGTCTTCTATGTGGCTCTAAACCACTCATGTAATTTCATGTTGTATCATATGTATATAAGGCGTGATGGCCTAGCTTCCCTTTGGGTATCCAGCCATAAAAAAAAAATTAGATGTATAAACTTTACAGTAAAAATTTAGAATTATAATTGGTTCAGCACTTCAGCACGTAGTTATTCACCTTAAATAACTAAAACTCACTATGATTAATGTTTATTCAAGATTTTTTTGTCAATTATAATAGATAATTGAGATAACAAACATCTCTCAAAGTTTCATTTAAAATTTCCATGTTTTTCTACTAATTTCCGTCAATTTTCTCATTTTTTTCTGCAATCGATATTTCCTCGAAATTTCCATCGAAATATCCGTTTTTTGGACCGTCGAAATTTCCACGATCGGCGAAATTTTAGTCCTTGGTTAGTATAGAATAAGTAGGGATCGTTCAGTCCGGGGATGTCAAAGGGTGAATTGAACTTATAAGTGCTAATACATATTCACATATTCACATATAAATTGAGAGATTTTGGAAAGATTTATCTAACTAAAACTACTGCTGAAATAAAACCTAAACTAACATATATACATGTGATCGACAACTTCACACAAAACAAGAAATGAAAACGCTCAAGAACATGTAACAAATTATGCAAGACATTCGGTACAGCAGTTTCAACACATCCTGGACTCTACTTCAATTCCGATTCTGATTTAGAGCCCTTCGCGGTTACTCCAATCGTTAAGACTTCACAAGTATTTAAAATCAACTTCGCGTGTAATCCTAAATTGTATGCTAACCCGTTTAAAGACACTTCGCGTAGAAATTAAACAAGAAAACACATAAGCATGGTAAGCCGAATCAGAAACATGCACAAGGTATGACGTCACTCATCCTATTAACATGCAAGTTTTCAAAATTATAATAAACCACTTTTAAGCAACAAAGACCTAGACAACTTCGCGTATGACTAAATCATATATTACTTTGGTAGATGAAATCGCAACCCACATAACAACCATGGCCTTAGGCTGTATGCAACCATTGATTTTGCCTGCTCAATTCAGAAAACTAATCGAATACAATCAAGAACACATCGAAACATGCTGCCCTAAATCTAGCACAGAAAATATCACATGAACAAGTTTGTAACTATTGTCATACATAAGTTATAAATATCATAAAATCTGAACATGTTACAAAACCAAATTGGCAACCATAAAAACATACAATCTTCATAGATAAAATATTGTAAAATTACAGAAACATAACCAGCCATGAAAAGAATGGATCACACTTTGTAGAAACCTTGAATGGTGGCTGCAAAGGTGGTGGAATTGGTGATGGAATTATACAAAGCAAAAAGGGAGGTGGTGGTGGTTTGGCTAGTCTAGTTTCTGTATAGGGTTTATGGTGAGAACTTGGTAGAGTTTCAGCTTGTGTTTGTATGGAAGAAGTGATGATCTTAGAAGCACCCAAGGCTGTCTATATAGAGAGGAAGCCTTGGTGGAACTTCTCTCCAAAACTGATGTGGGATAGCTGCAGTCTTTATATAGAGGAAGACTTAGGTGGAACTTCTCTCCAAAACTGATGTGGGATAACTACAGTCTTTGACTTTTCTCCTTCCATTTTGGGCTTGAGCCTTCTTTCCTTGCACTACATGGGCCTTTTGGGCTTTCTGCATTTTTCTCTTCAATCCTTGGACTTGGGCCTTCACTTCTCTTCTAACCTCTTTGTCCCTTTAGTGCTCCTATCATATTCTGACTTAATGAGACTCCTTGCTGCACCAGGAATCCTTCTTTGATTAGGATTTCTCTCAACACTAGCGTTTTAGCCTTCTTTTGTGCAAAACTGCCTCTTTCGACCTACAAAACAGAGACAAGTTAGAAATGACATTATTAAGGAAATAACAAAGCTAAAGAATGTCGAAAATACTTTAAGAATATAGCGTAAAATGGGTGTATCAACAAATTCTGCGTATTCAGCTCGTTTTAGCACAATATACAGCCGACTCTACCGTAAACTCTTAACTTGACAAAATGATACAATATTCTCACAATAAGGGTTAAGCAAACTATAAACGGAGGTAAAAACATATTAAGAACGTCGCATTTTATGCTCCTATCAGAGACTTTCAGGTGAGGGAGGAAGAAGAAAAGTTTCAGTCGAGGCATTTGGCAAAAGAGAGGAGATTGGGTAGTGGGTGGTCTACAATTGGGGTTTAGTAGGATGTGGTTTTTACCCGTCACATCAGTTCATTTATAATCTTATGGCTGCCGTGAAAGTATCTCGTTTTGTCCCGTAATTTCTATTCCACATGTGAGCGGTCCTGTATACAGATATATATATATATATATATATATATATATATATATATACACAGAAACGATATGAAGCGGATGTCCGCAAGTGTGTTAAAATGCGGACTCCGGCTTAAATCAACTCTAGTGGCACCGATGGTTTCGTTGTTCTTGCTGGTTCCAAACAAGAGCTCCATCTGGAGCTTCTTCTCGTCGGCAGACTCACCGGTGATGAGTTTTGAATCCGGGAAGGAGCTTCTTCAAGTTTCTACAGTTTTTCCGGCGCCGGACCTTCTTCTACTATCACCTTTGCATTCAACTTGATGGTAATGGCGTCCAAGACACCAATGACATCTGAGGAGGAAGAAGAGCTGCCATATGCAGCTGCCGAAGTTGATTTGAGTCGGCGTCCGCACTTTATTTCTCTTCTACACACGTCCATATTTATTCTTAAGGTGCAGATTTCCACTCTAGACTCACTTTTCAATCGAATTTTTACATCTCCACCGTATAGTCTTTACATAGTAATGTATACATCATCTCTGTAAAATTTCAGCCAATTTGGTTATCCGTATATGTTACCCTAAGATGGATCAGTGTTCACCTCTTATCTCTTTCTATATTTACTCTAGAATCAGATTCGTTGCAGCTCATTTATGCTCTCATTAACCATTCTGTGATGTACCTTGCTCATGTTACGGTAGCTTTATCCAGATCTTTTGTCTCAGTTTCTCCTCTTGGTCCAGCAGGAATGCAAATTCAGCAACTCATTTTATTGCTGGCCTTGCTCGTAGGAAAGTGTGCCCTTGGGATTGGGTTCTCAATCTCCCTTCTTTCCTTTTCTCAGCTTTTGTTGCTTGACTGCATGAGGTTCGAATTTGGTTCTTGCTCTCCCTGTAGCTTCCTTTGTGTCAATAGAGGAAAAGAAAAAGGGGAATAGTTATGGTAATTATGTCAAATGTTTAAGAAACAAGTTTTTTTTTATTATCAATCCATGAGTCAAGATTCAAGTGTTCCATGCATCTGAACCACCATTCATATTGCATGTCTTTTTGATTCTTACTTCATTAAATTCTATCTGTGATTAGTGACTTTGTTGCAATAAATCTAGGACTTGAACCACCACCCAAAGATAACAAAGGACAATCTTACGACATACACTACTTTCGTGACCTTTTGTTCTGATTTAGGTTGTACTGTCATTCTCATGATTACCTTGTTCCATGTAGAATAGGCTGAATAGCTTCTGGCTATGTGCATAGATTGATTTGGCTTTTTAAATAAACATACAAGTTTCTTCCGGTTGCTCAGATTGCTGTTAGGAGGCATTGTGTTAGTTATGGGATGCAAAAGAAAATAAGATATTGAGAGGAATCTAATTTTCAAAATCCTTTTCAGGTACGGGGCTGATGGCATATTGGATGAAGAGTTAATCATAATCTCATGGGCTGCAAAGATGAGTTGGGCAGCAGCAGAGCTGGTAACAGTGAATCTGCTTGCAGTCATGGACATATCGATTTGTGGTCGATCATGGTTTTAGTTAAGCATTTATATGATCTTCATGTCCCAGGGTCGGGTTCTGATACTATATAAATGGCTGAATAAATGAACAAAGTGCCCCTATATGGAGCATTTGTTCACTTGTATGTTCTTAATTTGTGTGTAAATACTTGTCCAAGTACAATATAAAATATCTGTAAACGTACATGGTGCATGTTCCTAATGGATGATTTTTTTTGTTAGGCCAGTTGACTTGCACAACTAACTTTCCAAGAATGGCAGCTATTATCTCCAAGATCTCAAATTTTCCATTCCAGTAAGACAGAAAGAACAGCAAATTAACCAAGCAAGTTCAACTCTGAGCCTCAAAACATGGGTGCTATAATGAAGCTAGTCGATGCTGTACTGTGTTTGTTCTTCATCATAATGATAGTGTCGCCTATGGTGCACGCGCAGTTTGTTCTGCCTCTGAGCCTCTTCCCGGAATGGATGGTGGAGCAGAAGAAGTGGTACATGCGCGAGTTCAATGACTATTTCTATGTCGAGAAGCCTGATTTCTTTATTGGTCTGGTATTGGTTGAGCTTCTGTTCCAGTGGCCTCTTGCCCTTGCCATCTTGTACGGCATGTTGAGTTCCAAGAATTGGTACAACACCACCTGCTTGGTTCATGGCGCCTCTTTCTTCACCACCATGGTAACATTAATTTATCGCTTTTTATGCATTGACTGATTATTCATTATTTGGTAGCGTTAGATTTTAGATTTAAGATGCCGGGGACCTGATCCGATATGCTCTGAATGAAAAATCTAGAGAATGCATCAGATTGAAACTTATATGCCAGAATATATGCCACAATAAGTTGTCTGTCATATGCATAAGCTAGCTCTCTACAGTTCTGTATCATACGAAGAGTTATAGATGCAATGTTAACCAAGTACATATAAGAAGAGAAAAACTGTCTCTCTTTTTGCAAAATTTACATATTATGCTTTGCATAGTGATTGATACTAAGTTCTTCAAACAAACATTTTGTGGCTTGGTGAAAATTTGCAGGTGACAGCATTAGCAGGACTCATTGGATCAGGCAAGGCATCTGATAAGGTCTTAACCTTGTACTACACTTTCTTGGGGTTCGCTGTTCTGACCATGCTTCGTGGGTTGATGCCACCACCAACTACTTCAAACAATGACAAAGCAAGAAGAAAAAGGATTGGCGCACCGAAGAAAATGATATAGTACTCACAGATTTCTTTCTTTGTTTCAATATTTCTTTTACATGTTTGAATTACATGAAGAGGGATAGAGTTCCAAATCTATGACCATTCTTATCAATTAGTTTGAGAGTTTGATGAAATGTCACAATGTGCTCTAGCTAACCGACAGCATGCCATTGGTCATCAGAAATTGAATAAGCTAACTAGCTTGTAACTTAATTTGGAAAAGATTGCACAGTTAAACAGAAAGCTGGAATATTTTCAGAGGGCGATTTATGATTGTAATTACCTCCCAACAACAGCTAAAAATAAAAGAACATAGGTAAATTGGACTGTTATCACCAGCAGAATCCTAGTTCTATGGCTGGACTTGATATTGGATCATGATACTACACTAATAATCCATACAAATATTTCTTGACAAAATAGCAGCCATAGTGCAGGCCAACAACACAGGTAGAATATCAGCAAAAGATTCCACGGAACAAAGATGCATGAACCTCAAACCTGTGCTTTTGATAGGGGTACAGGGCAGTAAGTAAAATATGAACCAGGTAAATTATTTGATCAAAACAAATTCCATCACTGCCATGTCCAACAACAGTTTTTAATCTAAAACCCTAGGTTACACCCGCAATTTCAGTAGGTAACCACGTGCTGCCATTCTGGCATGCTGAATTAATGGAACATTATAACTTGATCTTCAAAATTTGATGTCTGTCGTCCAGGTACCTTGCACGCTTGGATGTTTGGTTACATGTCTAGTCCTCAGTTTCACCACTTTTCTTCCCAGTGAATTCCTTAGCCTGGTCGCACACTGAAGAACTTCTTCTGGATCCATATTCTTCACACATACCACCCTTTCATTTTGATTATCTGTCCATTGACAAGAGAAACTCTCAGAAAAAGTCTAATGACATATGCAGCAACTCGGGTATATGCTAGCGTGGGTGTGAGAGATCTTACTGTATAAGCCCTTCAAATGAGGATGCTGTCCACGAATGTGTTCAATAACCACCTCTAGCTGAGGATTCTTTTCCTTAAAGGCTGGTAGATGCGACTCCATAAATGACCTACCAACAGAAGAGTTGAGTTATAGGTAATCAAACTTCAATAAAGTTTACTGCTACATATTAAAGTTATGATACTCCATGAACAGAACAGAATGGGATATATTCTTTTTCTCCTCTTGAGCACCAGGAAAGAAACAGACTCCTAATGTAGCATAGTAGACTAATTTGTTGGACATCACTTGTAAATAGAAGCGTTGTGTGGAATCCAGGCCAGAATTGTTCTCTTTACTGTGTTATAGTATTGTAAGAGAACTTGTCTGTTGGATAGGAATCATAGGATAACAGAAATTGGAAAAAGTGCGATTCAAATAATGATAATCACTTCTACACACAAAGAAGCTACTTATAATATAGTTGTATAACACCGGCTATTAAACTCCAACTAATTTGTGACCCGAAAACAATAAAACGTAATGCCACAAAGCATTGCGATTACTCCCAATCCACTACCCAGCATGGTTTCTTAAGAGTGTAGCTACATCAATAGTATGAAATCAAGAAGGACAGAAGTTAAATAAACCTGCTAAAGATAACTTCAAAAGTCAGTAAACTTGTGATACCATATTGCATCTGACAAACAAAATTGATTTTCGATGAACATGAGCTATTCTGGTCAGATCCTCTTCTTTGTTTTTTTACCTTTTGCAATAACTTTATTGATATTCAGAAAAAATATATATATATAAAAGAATCCGTTCATAGTACCAGAAAAAGAAAAGAAAAGAAAACACATAAAAACAGTTCCTTTTATAAGAGTAAAATTTCTGATTGTTGATGATATCTAACATCATACTAGACGACTACACAGGATGGTTGCATTAGTCAGTTTGGGAACAAATGGAAGACTACTTAGCCATTCTTACAGCTCAGAAAATGCTAATTGTACTTCTAAAATACTTTTTCAATGCATGGGTTTGCAGCCAGTGATGATTTAAAGAACATACCTGATTCCCCTACTGCTTCCTCCCCAATCAGAATAGCTCACAACAAGTTTTTTCAGCTGCCACACACCTCTCAAAGCCATCTGACATCACCAACCTCGTATGTTAGCCGAGAAACTCCAAAAAATCGAGTGCAGAAACTTGTTAAAGCTATAAAACATATTCAGCATCCTTCTCCTCTGTTAACATTGTTCCTAACTACGAATCCTGATTTCAGAGTTAGTTAATTGGTAGAATCTTGTGTAATTGTACATTAGTACATTTGCATTCGTAAACAAGTTGAAATTCACCAAACACTAATCACCCACAACTACCAATTAAACCCAAGACATGATTCAACTCTTAAACACTGAAACATGGTTCTTTACAACATCAATGGAGAACCCAGCAATCCGAAAAGCCAATTCAACATCAACCAAAGATTATAGAAAGAAACTACCAAAGAAAGAAAGAAACCCACATACAAAGTGACCCACTGCAGCGAATTTAACAGTTGAAGGATAACCCTAAATATGCGAAATAAATCGAATAAACCCTAGAAATTTGTATGGAATTGAAGAATGATTCCCAAAACAAATGAAATACTTACACTTGGGGATTAGAAGAGGGCGGCGCGAAGACGAAGAAGATGACGTTGGCAAATTGGCCAGTGAAGACTGAAGACAACCCCACTGTGCTTTGCTAGGTCACTCTCCTCCGCGGCGGTGAAAATTTTATCCACTAGACAAAGCCAACACTTTTTCTTCTTTTTTTTGGGTCGGTGGCCAACACTTTAATAAGTTTGTTTTGTTTCTTTTATTTTTACCCATAACAAAAAAAACAAAAAAAAACTACTATCGTAGAAGGAAATAGACTTTATTTATAAAAATGAAATGATAACATAGTTTCCGGATTTTCTTGCCGCCTATCTTATTAAAAGTGTAGCTAGCTCTAGCCATTGGCTGTTTCGCCGGCTGTTCAAGCTAATGCAATGAACTTCTTCTTTAAAAAAAAAAAAAAAAAAACAGACTTGGTATCACCAAAATAGATTGAATGCACCAGGCAGGGAGTGGTATGTAAAGCACATGAGAGAACCGCTGCAATCATGTCGTATGTAAAGCTTCCTTTAGCGCCATAGTCTCAGCCAGCAACATCCAAGTATCACCAATATGCCTAGCAGCTGCCATCGACAGATTACCATTCGCATCCCGGAACACAAACCCAATGGCAGCTCGGTTAGCTTGCACAGAAGCATCAAAATTTATTTTAATGAACCCTTCGTTAGAACTCAAGAGGATGCTATTTGATTATAGGACTCCTTGTTGACTTAGGACGATGATAGGTAACGTTCACATGATCAAGGTAATTATTGAGAAAAGAAGTAGCACGGAAATAACATTGAGCACTAGAAGCCTGAATTTGATCAAAAAATAAAATGATTTATTTTATAGTAATCATCATTGTAGTTGAATGAGGGAAGCATCACAGATTCACAATGAGAGATTGACCAGAAGACGGTCTAACATTTAAAGGGGGAAATTCCCACACATTTTAAGCAAAATTACAATGAATAAACAGATGATCCATTCTTTCAACGTGAGATTGGCAAAATAAAACGATCCGGCTGAGGAACCAAAGGAAGCATCTAACTAGCAGACCTGATAGTAAAGCCGCCTGAAGGGGAAACCCCAAATAAAACGATCCGGCTGAGGAACCAAAGGAAGATGTACGACCATGATCTTATGAACAAGATCTAAAGACACAGTCTGTTGCGACAAAGGAATATTCCAGGTGCTGTTCAAAATGAAATGGCTTAACAGAAACATCCCACACTAGTTTGAATGAATTTTCAGTCATACATAATATGCCAATCGCCTAACTCATGTTAATACGCACACACAAACCATGCATTGAAACTCAAATGCTCAATGTGATATAGAGTAGCTAGCAACTCAGTATCAAGCAGTGAAACGCACACGACATAATCAGTGTAATTTAAGATGACAAAGATGAAAGAAACCCTCTTTTCCAAAACTAAAGTCTTGCTTCTTGTTCATCATCTAGCTCCATTGATCATGGGGTTTATGGTCTTAGCTGATGCAAAAGTGAACGAGGTTTCAAGTTTCCCAAATTGTAGAAATGGCTCTGCAGCATTCTACGTATTGGGAGATTCGTCTGTTGATTGCGGAGACAACACACTGTTTTACCCACTCATTCACAGCTATCTGTCCTTGTATTCGTGTAATGGTTCCGACGGCTCAACTCTTATTCCTCATCTTCTTGGTAACAATCACTTCCTCATCTCCCTGCTTTAAGGTCTTCTATCATTTTACACTGACTTGTTATATCCACAGCTGAGAAGATGGGCATGCAGAACATCTTACCATTCTACAGTCAAAATGGATCCATTAATGGAATACAGAGAGGCCTTAACTTCGGTTCAGCACACGCAACAATCATGAATCACGGCAGCCAGAGTTATCAGTCTGTGAACCAGCAGCTCCGGCAAGTTTTTGATTCTCTGCAACTCTTACAACTGCAGCTTAGCGAGGACAGAGCTCTCAGTTTCATCAAATCTTCCATCTTCTACCTCTCCTTTGGCAAAGATGACTTCATAGAACTCCTCCTACAAAATGCCTCGGGTACTGCAAAACAGAATAGTACTGATCAAGAATTTGCACACATTTTAGCAGATCAAATGATACATGTTATACGGAACCTTTATGCTATGAATGTGAGGAGGATCATATGCATGGGAATATTACCTTTGGGATGCACTCCGAGGGTGTTATTGAACCAATACAATTCCACATCCCAACCACATGACGACGACGACGATGTTGCAAGGGGATGTGTAGAGGAGATCAATGCGCATGCCTTGGAGTACAACAGAGAGCTGCGTGAGCAAATCTCCGAGCTTCATGTAGAGTTGCCTGATGCACAGCTTCTGTTTTGTGATGTTTACCAAGGACTTTCAGAGATCATAAACAACCCGCAACAATATGGTACACAAACATAATACTTCAATTTCTTCTGTTTTTGACAATTTTAGTTTCAATCTAAAATTGAGATGCAAATGTGAAATGCAGGCTTTGAGGATGTAAAGAGTGCTTGCTGTGGGCTTGGTATGTATGGAGCAGAAGTTGGATGCCTTTCTAAAGATATGGCGTGTGACAAAGAAGCAAGTCATGTGTGGTGGGATTTATATAATCCTACAAAGGCAGTGAACTCATTGCTGGCTGATTCAGCCTGGTCGAGCAATCCTCTTCCGATTTGTCGTCCTATGAACATCCAGGAATTTTTCACTGCTTCAGTTTGACAGTTTCAGTGTCAAAGCCCACCCGAGTCACACAAAGGAGTTACCACCCTTATTGCCATCACTGTTGTAGTGCTTTAGATGATGCATGCATTAGAAAAATGAGTTAAATGTTTTGATGTGCCAAAGCTATTCAGATTCCCATGTTCAAACTCCAAACTGAAACACAACATAATCTACAAAAGTTCATAACATTGATATTCCCAACATCATACCTTATTCATATTGTCGGGGTTGAAGCCAAAAAACCAAAAGAATAATAGTGTTCAAAACAAAAAGCATCTCTCAACTTTGATTTTATAATGAATTGGTATAGAATTTGATTTTGTTATTTGTCCAGAGGGAAAATTGAAAATAACAGAAGTTACCCCAGAGAAAACAGTAGTAACCTAAGAAGATGAGTGCCAAAACTCAAAAGGTTAAGTACCCGATTTTGCAGCCTCTCCAGCCCTCCAAAAGTTGATATGCATGTTAATAAGCAGTCAATCTCTGGAATATAGTCACAGGTTTGCAGGATTACAGTCACAGGTTGATGGAGGAACTTCTCTAAAATCCAAACTCATTCTGTTTTTTGATGTCACAATGTCTAGAAGTCGGCAGACTAACTTGAAATATATTTCATGAACACATATTTTCACCCTCTGAAAGTCTGGTATCCAGCAATTCAAATGATTGATCATATGTGCTGCACAACTCCATAATGAACAAACACTATCCTAACCTTTATCTACTCCATAAGGCACTGAACTGTCTTGTCCCTTCAGTATCTTCAATACAATGTAGCTTGCCGAGCAGCAATCACATGAACATATGGAAACCACAGCAACAATAACAACTAATAACTTCATCCCATTGCCCTTTTCTATTAACAAAGTTGATGCTTAATGCTGTCATAAGCTGAGAAGATGTAGTAATTTGGTAAAGTAGACCAACATCAAAATAGTAAGAGACAATGAATCATTTTCCATCAATCACAATTCTCTCAATTCCACTGTAATTAATTCTACTACAGTTCAATATCATCGATAAAACCTCTTATTAACAAAAATGATATAATCATAGATATATGTAGACGTCCAATTGCAGGATGTCATAGTTATATCTATTACAGATATAGTTGTCCCTTGATGATGAGTGCATAATCCCATATATAAAATGAGGAGTGAGTTATGCTCGTGAATTTCCAATTATCATAATGCATGGCATCAGCCATTGAAGGATTTGGGCAAGAACAATAAATACCTCAAAAGGGAGGCCTGTCTGAATTGGCGCTTGGAAGGTAAGTGATCAGTGCCAGATAAGAAGCCACATCACCTTTACTTGAGTTCAACATAGACTCTCTTCCCATGGCCAAGTTTTTTTCATAGTTCTCTTCATCGAATATCCATCTTTTCAAATTTGAAACACTTTCAATCCCAAGTTTCTCTTGAGAGGTGCGAGCCCTTTGTATATTGAGACATTCTGTCCTAATTGAGAATCAACCAGGTGTCCAGGACCATACAGTTCTTAAAGAAATCCATATTTACCTCCTTCCCCTGCTTTCCACCACTCCTGTTCCTACAATAATTAGAGATTTCCTTCTCAGATTTCCTCAAACCCCATATCCAAAGTTCTTTTTTAATTTCCAAGTCTTTGCTCAAAGTGCAACTCCAATAAGAGTATAGTTCAAGAACTCATTACAAGGGATCACATCAGACTTCAAAATACATCAATTTTTTACCTTCACAACTTTCTCCACATTACAGTTTGGAAGGATTAATTGTAAAGTGCAGCATCCACCAAAGTAATATATAGCCAGCTACATACCAATGCTAGAAAGTGAGAGACAAAGCTTAGGAAGCACATATTCCCATTGTTATCCTACATGACAGGGACATCCTTGAAACTTTTTTTCTGCTCAGCTCTACAGATATGTGTCTGGCAATAGAATGCAAAAGCCTTGTAGTTTCCTATCAACCACCGAACAAAAGCACAAGTATGAAATATTGTGTGTATCACAAGGTACAGTGTCTAATATAAGTACATATGAATACAAGTCGAATTACTCTAATAGATCATGCTGCAGATCAGATTTTGTCAATTCTTAAATATTAATTCACATGAGCAATGAATCAGTTATCTCATATGCTAAAACATGTATTCAAAACTAGAGTCTAGATCGTTCTAACCCTAAATAAAATTCCAACAGACAGATATGTAGTAGTCCAGGTAATGGTAACATAGAAGATAAAGCTTATGATGATCACAAATTTAGCTTATATATTACATAATCTATCTCCCAATGTATGAGATTAAGCATCCAGTGGTTGGGTGATTGGAAATTTCTAAACAACATAATTTCATGAGCAAGTACTCTAGACTATATTACGGTGACAAAGTAACTCCAAACAATTCCACAAAGATGAAGAAGAATGCAATGCAAGTGCTTCTTTTTGGGCAATTGGTACTCTGCAAGTATTTGCATGTTCATACATTATTAGTACACATAGGAATGTAAATTGTTCAAAACGATAGACACTTGGTAAATGAAAGAACCTGCAAAGAAGCTCCCCACCAAGTTCAACATGTATGGTTCTTCAGCTAACCCACACCATCAAGAAAGAAATCAAACCGGTAGACTACAACACAACCGAATTGGTAGCTGCCCCCAACGACAATGAATCAAATCTTCAAAGCCTCCATCTTCCTCCCCAAAACATTACACCTCATCAAACTCCCAACCGTATTCAAAACCATCTTAGCATCATCCCACCTATTCCCATCAGCTAACTTCTTGTACAAGTAACTCTCGAAAGTCATGCGCTGCACATACTCATCCCCACACAGCTCCACCAAAGCCTCTCTCGCCGCATCACTACCATAAAACACCTTCTGCAACAAGTCCAAGAACCTAAACGTTGTAATGTACTTAGCATCCCACTCTTTCAAATACCCCCTCTTCAAATCCTCCTCATTTATCATCCTCTCCCCTCCCTCCGACGCCTTTATAATTGCCACGCCGCACATCCTCCCCGATTTCGCAGCGAAATAGATCCCCTCACCGGAGCATTTCGTCACGTACCCGGCGGCGTCGCCAATGAGCGCCACACGCCCCCTCACGCGCGTGGGGCGGGGGTGCTCCGGGATCGGGTGGGCCTCCACCTTGATGACTTTCCCGCCGCTGATCTTGGCGCTGGCCCTGGCTCTGATGGCCCTCTGGAAGACCTTGATGTCCTGCTTGGAGCACACGGTGCCAGTGCCCACTGCCACGTGGTCGCATTTCGGGAAGACCCACGCGTAAAAGTCGGGCGACACGTCGTTTCCCACGTACATTTCGGCGAGGTCTTCGTAATAGGCCATTTTGTCGTCTGTGAGTTTGATTCGCTCCTGAAAAGCGATGGCGCAGGCGTAGCTTCCGGCCTTGATCGACTTGGCCACGCGGCTGTTGGCGCCGTCGGCGCCGACCACGACGTCCACGGCGAGCGCGTGGCGCGCGTTGTCCTTCGTGTAGTGGACGACGTAGGGCGCGTGGGGGGAGGCGGGGATCTCGAGGCGGGTGACGAGGCCGGAGATGAGGGAGGCGCCGCGGGACTGGGCGCGGTCGCGGAGGAAGGAGTCGAGGACTTCGCGGCGGAGCATGGCGATGAACTCGTCGGGGCGGAGGGTCTTGCCGAAGTCGACGGCGAGGTTGGAGGGGGAGAAGATCCTCATGCGGGTGACGTGGCGGTCGATGAGGCGGGCCGGGATGTCGAACTCGTCGAGCATGAAGATTGGGATGGCTCCGCCGCAGGGCTTGGCCTCCGACGGTGCTCGCTCGAAGAGGAAGCACTCGGTCCCGCCGGCGGCTAAGGCCTCTGCGGCGGAGGACCCGGCGGGACCGGCGCCGATGACGGCGGCGCGGAGCTTCCGGCCGACGATGGGTGGGTTGGAGGCGGTTATTCTGAAGGTGACGGAGCGTGGGTTCGTGTGGAGAGGAGCGGTGGCGAAGAGAGCGGCGGAGATCGCGGCTGCTTGCGTTGCTGAAGCCATTCAAAGCAAAATGGTGTGATAGTGAGGTCAAAAGGAGGTCAACTGGTCGAAGTGAGAAGTGGAGCGTACTGGGAAAGGGAACGTCTTGATTGCACATTTGAACAGGTGGGTGGCATGTGCACCTCACGTGACCTTATGCTGGGGACTGAAACTGAAGCACCGGTTACAGGGAGGAAATGTACTACACATCTCTGTTAAGAGGTAACCGTCGTTGTTATGCTTCATCAGTTCTGATCTTCCTGTTCATTTCAAATTCGATTGTGTTGGATTTTCGTAAGGTGTCTTTGAAAAGCAACAACTTTTGGTCATGACTTCAAAAGGCTCGAGTAAAATTTTGTATACTGCGTACTTGTATGCTTATGTGCTTTGTTACTTTGTCGTCGACCTCTGACCAGTTTATGATCGTTTTATATGCTTCAGTGCCGATTTTGAGTATGATGCCCATATATACGTTTTGTACATGATGTGATGTGGTGTGATCTTAGAGAAATCGTGAATGACATTGAGGGGTGTCAGAGATGAAGTTCAGTGTGTTTTCGAGGTTCAAAAGAATGCGGCCTGAGTTGGAAGATCAAAAATCCATTTGATTATCATAGAACCTTCATTACCACTCCAGTCAAAACACGTAGGTGAGGTAATCTTCTACTGAATTTTTCCACACCAACACATACTAATTTAGATATCATGAATGGAATTGAGAACATAATTTTGATTTTATTAAGACCATTTAATGTTGTGTGCTGGCTTTAAGGTCACAGTACAGGAACAACATGCATAGCCAACAAAACCAATCAATAGGAAACTGAGATTGCATACACGTACATGATAACGAACACAACAACATTGAAAAGCTTATTCAAAGGGCTAGGTGAATAAAATAGAAACAAACAAACAGTATTCACCTCATCGATTAACACATCTTCTGCCTTCTTCTGCTCCTTTTCATCTGTCTGATAATCATCCCAGCTACGTCAAGAAACAGCTCACGCTTCCGTGTGATCGCCACATCTGCAAGTACCACTCCCACCACCAATCCACTTCCAACTCCAGCCAAAACAAATTTCCAGTCGAATTCAAAAGCATCATCTTCACTGCTGCTTGAAGGTGGTAGTTGAGTTGGGGCATTGGAGTTGTCACATCTCTTTGTCAAAGGGTCTCCGCATAATCCTGGATTTCCCATATATGAAGTGTTCCCGAATGTGTGAAACTGGGGACCTTGGGGTACAGAACCAGTGAGATTGTTGTAAGAGACATCAAAACTGGCAAGATAAGTAAGCTGCGCGCTAGTTGCTGAGGGATCTCTCCTGAGAGCTGGTTATGTGAAAGGTCCAATGCTTCAAGCCAAGTCAAATTTTCCAAGCGTGATGGGATGCTGCCGTTGAAATTGTTATTGGAAATGTTGAGAAAGCGAAGCCCTTTCAAGTTCCTTATGAATTCCGGAATCTTCCCATGGAAATTGTTGCTTGAGATATCAATCACTCCAAGGTCTTCTTGGATCCTCGAGTAGTATCTCTCCACACGTTTATTTGTTATCGTGACTGTGAAAGAATAAGTGAACATAGGTGCACCATGGACATTCAGATCTGAGGATGCCGCCATATATGTGGGTTGGTTCATAACTATACCTCTCATCGCGTTGCTACAAAAGATGTGTTCAGAGGGAAACTCACCAGTGAAATTATTGCGAGAGAGATCCAGTATACGCAGCTCGGGAAAGTGAAGATTTTCTGTAGTATTCTCAATCACACCATAGAACTGATTCTCGTGCATCGCCAAGAGTTTAAGCTCTGGGAGACTTCCCAACCAAGAAGGGAAAACATCACTGAATTTATTGGCTGAGAGAACAAGAGACTGGAGCATCATATACAATTAGCTAGTGACCTTGGTATTTTCCCATGCAATTGATTCTAACTGACATCAATCATCTTCAACTTGCTTGTGTTGCTGTATGTTTGAGGAAGAATACCGTGGAAGGAGTTGTTCTGAAGATCTAAAACTTGTAGAGTGTCACTGAAGTTACCAAGACAAGGCAGAATGGTGCCACTCAACTTGTTATTTGGCAAATGAAGGTATTGAACGGTACTGAGATTGCACAAGAGTGGTGAAAGATCCCCGGTAAGTTTGTTGTCCGAGAGTGAACAATAGACAATATTCTGTGGAGGTATAGGTGGTGATCCATCTAGAAAATTGTACCCAGCAAATAAAACTCGCAGGTTAACCCAAGGAAGGACAACATTCGGTTGGCCAAAGCCCGAAAGGAAGTTGTGCCTGACGTCCAGAAACTACAAACTTTGCGTGCTTGTATTCCACATCCATTTGGGTACTTGACCATGCAATTTATTTTCGGAAAGGTCCAGCCACGTCAAGTGTTGTTGATGTCTAATGAAATCTGGAAACTCTTTTAAGTTGCACTCAGACAATCCCAGAGTGGTAAGCTTTGGAAGAAGGGTTGTATTCACAATGTTACAATGAGGCACTTCTAGTTTGTTCCAACCTACTTGGAGCATTGCTATGGAACTTTGTAGGCTACAAATGTTAAAGTTACCGTGAAGGTCATTTTCAAACAGATCAAGCTTGTAGAGGTCCCTAAGATTGAAGAGTGATTCAGGAACTGAACCGCTCAATCTGTTTCCACCAAGATTTAAGTCTGCTAGTCTGCTGAGGTTACCAAACAAAGATGGGACTGGGCCACTTAGTTGATTATTTGAAAGACAAAGATAAGTGAGCTGGGAGAGGTTTCCAAGAGAAGAAGGGATGGAACCACTCAGATTGATGCTTTCAAGATCAAGAATGGTAAGTTGTGTTTGCTTACCAAGCCAAGACAAGAGCCCGGCAACAAAATTATTCATTGCAAGAGACAAATAAGTGAGTTGGGTAAGGTTTGCTAGTGAAGCAGGAACTGGACCTGAGAAACTGCATTCCGCCAAATCCAAGCTGTTCAGTGAGTCGAGCTCTCCGATCGATGAAGGAAGAGTTCTGGAAAAATTAGTGCCTCCAAGTGACAGCCATGTGAGAGGACTACTTCCATTGAACTCGGGCAAATAACCAGAAAGCTCTTGGTTTGAACTCACATTAACATACCTCAGGTATTTTAACTTGAAAATTCTTATTGGGAATTCGCCATACAAGTTGCAATTCCCTAGAGCAAGGGATGACAATGACAAATTGGCCAATGAATCAGGAACTGAGGAAGATATATTTATGTCACTGAGATGAAGCGTTTCAAGACTAGTTAAGTTTCGAACTAGACTTGCGAGACTGTCTGCTTTAAGCCTCAACAGTCCCTCACCAGAAAGTGTATCAACATTGCTAGACAGATCAAGGGATGACAATTTGGACATTTGTGCAATTTCAGATGGGACTTGGCCAGAAAACACAGAGAAGGAAAGGTCGAGATACCTGAGCCTCGAGAGATTCTTAATTGTTATAGGAATTTGCGAGTAATTGAAATTGTTATCAGCAAGACTCAGTCTCCGGAGATGAACAAGGCGAAAGAGGCTGCTGCTGGAGTTGATGGAGCCATAGAGACAACTGCTACTAAGATCAAGATCAACAACAGGACCAGTCTTCTCATCACACTGAACCCCGTTCCATGAGCAGCAGTTGCTATTCTGGTCTCCTTCAAGTGCTTTCCATGATGAGACCTTTGGATAGGAACGATCATCATCACTAGCAGATGGGTCCACAATGAAGCTTTGCTTAAATTGCAGCAAGGCAGCGCGCTCCTCACCATGGCAAGAAGGTGGCTGCTGCTGCTGCCTAGAGTATAAGGAGCTAGCTCCAAGAACATGAAACAACAACAACAAAACCAGCAAAATTTTTGAAAGCTGACCAATATTCGGGACATTAGACAAGCACCGGCGGGATGACAATCGCATAATGTGGTTTGGTTACGAATGAAACTGTTGTGCAGTCGTGCAGTACTACTCCTCGATCTTGGCTAGATAGTTATGGAAATTTCCAAACATAGAGAGCTATTTAGTGGCAAAACGAGAAAGGACACATCGATTCATTGACCCACGATTCTTCCTTTTCCTTTCTCGTTTTCTTCTTTTGGGCTCACATTGAGTGACTTCTTGAATGAGATTGGGACAAGGATGACTAGTGCATTGCATATGCTAGTCGTCCGTCAAAATTAGTTGATCATCTCAAGATCAAAAATCTAGTGAGTTCTATATTTTAATATGCTCCTTCAAACTTTATAATCATCAACCACAACTGCCATCTTAATTGCAAGAAACATGATTTTGGTTTCGGTCTTCTTTTATTGTGTGATAGTATGTTTCGGTAGTCTATTTGTGAGATCTCATATCGTCTAAGGTAGAGGTGGTGAGGTGTCTTGTATGTGCAAACACATCTCCTCCTACAAGACGTGTTTGTTTTGGTTAGGAACCTAAGCACAAAACTGTAAGAGCGAGTCCTAAAATGGACTATATCTCACTATGCGGGTTGCTACAAATCTTATTAAAACCGCTTCCTAGGCGGAAATGTGCTAAAAATAGACCGTACATATTGCGATTAGTTCCTTAATTAAGTGACTTTTCAATGAAAGGAAAATAAAATATTAGAGTCGCTTCTTAGACGAAAATGTGTCAAAAGCGGACAATATATATTGCAATTCTTTCCTTAATAAAGTGACTTTTCAATAAAAAGGAAAAAAAATTAAATATAAAATCATTTTCGTACGTTTTGGTCCATTAAACGCCAGCACTGTCATTGTGCATATGCATGTTAGGTACAATGCATTATATCCGGCATGTGTTTTGTCTTCCTCATGTAATCGATATGTTAGCTATATAAACACAATGATCATTCTTTTGTTTATAGAAAAAATGAAGCATAGTAGAGAAGACAAGAGGGCAAAGCTCATAGAAGAGGCAGTCGAAGGTACTTCTATTGAATCAATAGAAGTGTCTCTGAATTACGAGATTGCTATTATGGCCAAGGATTGTGGGAGAAAAGGTGGAAAGGTTCAAGGTGTAGGTTCTTTCCCTCGGTTGGATATTCAGTCGACTTCATCCTCAATGCTAATAGATTCTGAATGGAATGAGATGAAAGGTACTATACAAAAACTGTCATCAACTGTAACTACATTGGAATATGAGAATGCGGAGTTGAAATCTATGTTGCAGGCAGTATTTAGGAAATTGAATGGGAGTAACAACATAAATGATGATGTTGTTACACAAGCAGATGATATTGAAGGTAGAGATGACTTCTTTGATGGAATCAATGATCTCTTAGACTCTAGAGAGCCTTGGGTTACAATTAAGTATGTATTTAGGACTTTTCTTCAATTTCATGTGTAGTTAAAGAACTATCTAGTCCAGATTACCTATGTTTTAGTTTGAAACCTTTTGGAATTGCAATTGCTGACCACTTTTGTGTATGTAAGCTTAACTTTTCTAATATCAGTTGGCATGTTTAGTAACTCAATTTCTTCCTCTTTTACCTCAAATAACTTGTATGTCTATCTTGAAGAAATTCATATGAAAAAAGTAGGTGGCAAAAACAGAAAAAGCTTCCTATTTGTGTTCTATGAGGAAATCAAATTCCTCACATAACTGTATCTACAAGGAATACACATTCCTTGCAATGACTAATTTATGAGGAAAATGTATTCCTCACATTAGTTGATCTGTGAGGAATAGTATTCACCACAATCGTAAATTAGTGAGGGATTGTCATTCCTTGCAATTAATAATCATCAAGGAATTTATATTCATCGCAATTACCAATTTGTGAGGAAATTGAGAATCCTCACATATTGTAATCTGTGAGGGGGTTTAAGCGAGGAAAATTTGCGACGAACAGATTTCCTCGCTCATTAATTTAAGCGAGGAATATAGACATTTTGCAAGGAAATTTGTTTGTCGCATTTTACTTTTTTTGTTGTAATGCTTCAAGATTCATTAGTTTCTAGGTGTCTAGGTAGTAGCTA
This sequence comes from Fragaria x ananassa, assembly GCA_034370585.1. Lineage (NCBI taxonomy): Eukaryota > Viridiplantae > Streptophyta > Magnoliopsida > Rosales > Rosaceae > Fragaria > Fragaria x ananassa. The sequence goes on along the minus strand of CP139750.1, from coordinate 6,329,752 downwards.
CAGATCAAAGATATATAAATGTAGGGTATTGCTATTAATACACCTTATCTATTTTCTTATCCATACATTTTTATTTTATCTACAAACTTGCAACTTGAATTTGATTGATGGTTTGTTCTCACCATATAGAGGGTGTGGTGTGTCAATAGCAAAAAATGATGTGTTAATAGCATCACCTTAAATATGAAGATAAGCAATATAAAAAAGAGACTATCTGAGGGTATTGGTGATCACTAGAACGAGCAACACCAACGAAGTCATCAAGGATAATATTGATCATAGAGGTTGGGAGACATTCAAGTCTGCAAAACCGTGGAGAATTAGACACAAAGAAGCATCCATGTTGTACTCAACTTTTTCTATGAATAACAATTTTAAACGGAGTGCGGCTATTGTGACCTCTAAGTTTACTCATTTGACCTCCCTTTGTTATGAGTTATTGAAAGACAATTATCTCATCTTACGTAATGACTATTAAAGACATTAATCATACAAAAAGAAATATATTTATTCACTCTAAACTTTCCAATTGGATAATTAATTGATTGTATTATTTTTATTATTTTTTTATATATTTTTAATTTCTAATTTACTATTTTCTAAATTTTACTATGTATTATATATTTAATTAACACTACCAGAAGAAAGGCTTTAGCCGACGAAAAAAAAAAACCAGGCCGACGAATTTTTTTTCGTCGGCTAAAATGGACTTTAGCCGACGAAATTTTCCTTCGTCGGCTAATTAAAAATATTCGTCGGCTATGATCAACTTTAGCCGACGAAATTTTTATTTCGTCGGCTAAATAATTTTTTTCGTCGGCTATAGTCTGTGAACTTTAGCCGACGAAATTTTCAAAAGTTTAGCCGACGAAATTTTCAAAACTTTAGCCGATGAAATTTTTAGAGTTTAGCTGACGAAATTTTTAAAAGTTTAGCCGACGAAAAATATAATTTCGTCGGCTAAAGTGTCTTATATTTACAAATTTTGATGCAATATCGTCCTATGCAAAAAGGGGTGTAACTTTTGATCCGTCCGTCAGAAATTGCTGAAATTTTGACAGCAGCTCCGCAGGCCCAAATCCAAGCTAACTTACTTTCGGGGCCTATCCGACCGTCGGATCTAGCGATCCGAGGCTTTTTATGTAATTTTCTGTTTTTAGGGTTTGGTCTTTTTCTTTTAAAACTGCGGTCAATCCTATTTACCGTTATTATTTCTTAAGGGGAGCCCTATCGTCGAAAGGTAAATGTTTTAAAATTTTTATATAGGTGGTTGCGTCTCATCTACGTGAGAGTTTTTCGTGTGGAAGATTTGACCAAACTACGTAACATAGGGGGAGATATAAGTGTTTTCGTGAATTTATAGACTTTAGCCGACGAAAATATATGAAAAGTCGTCGGCTAAGGTCAAAAAATTTCAAAATTTTTTAGGCGGTAAACCAAAGTTGGAGGAAAATTTTCAAAGGACTTTAGCCGACGAAAATATATGAAAAGTCGTCGGCTAAGATGGTTTTTGCCGACGAATAACCTAACTATTTCGTCGGCTATAGTTATTTTTTAATTTTTTAATTACATACTATAGCCGACGAATACGTTAGGGTATTCGTCGGCTAAACCCTAAAATTTCTCTATTACCTACTATAGCCCTATATTCGGTGGTTATTTTGCGTAAAATTTTTATACGACTTGTTGCGTGTCATCGGTTTAAAACTATTTTCAGTTGGAGGTCCGGCCAAAATACGTAATTTAGACGGTCGAACGACCTTTTCCGTGCGTTTAGGGGTTTGACTTACGAGATTGACCGAGTCCTTATTCTTTTCGGATCAAGTTGAATTTTTTCCCATAGATGTATTTTATCATGATGGTCAGATCTGACGGTCGGAATTCTGTTTCTCAAGTTTGATCATCACAATCACAACATGCATACTAATGTTGTATAACTTGTTTACCAAGTGTTATGTAAATGTTTCGTTTCAAAAACAAACTATACGTAAAACCTTCAAACTCTAAAAAGTCATGAAATAAGATATGACGAGAATGTTGAAATACATCCACGGTTGAAAAATCACACTATTCCGGTAAATATTCGGTGCGATAGTTGCGGTCAATGCAATCACAACATGCCAAATGTATAAAAATACTTTTAGCCGACGAATTTCAAAGGTTTAGCCGACGAAATTTTCAAAGGACTTTAGCCGACGAAAATATATGAAAATTCATCGGCTACAGTCGAAAATTTTTTGAAATTTTCAACCAAAATTTTTTGGCGGGCAACCAAAATTTTCAAAGGACTTTAGCCGACGAAAATATATGAAAAGTCGTCGGCTAAATTCGAAAAATTTTCAAAATTTTCAACCAAAATTTTTTGGCGATCAACTACAGAGTTTAGCCGACGAAAATAAATAATTTCGTCGGCTAAAGTTCTTTATATAGCCGCAAATAAACCCAACACTAGACATATTGCGGCCCCTCCTCCTCTTCCTCCTCCTCCTCCTCCACACAACCACCACAAATAAACCCAACACTAGAAATATTGCGTCCCCTCCTCCTCTTCCTCCTCCTTCTCCTCCTCCACCTCCGCCACTCTCTCTCCTCACCCCACCGTCTACTCTCCACCCCCACGCGCCCAATGGCCACCTACCGCGCCCTCCTCTCCCTCAAGTCCTCCCTCGACGACCCCGACTCCCGCCTCTCCGCTCTCCGCCTCCTCAACCTCTCCAACAACGTCTTCAACCGCGCGTTCCCGCCGGAGCTCTCCAACCTCACTAACCTCCGTGTTCTCGACCTCTACAACAACAACCTCACCGGCGTGTTGCCAGTTTCGGTGGCAACTTTTCACTTTATATCACAGTTTCTCTGTCAAGATTCTCCACACACACAAAAAAAAATAAAAAAAAGTTTCTGAAGTTTTTTTTTTTCAAAACCCAGCAACTTTAGCCGACGATATTCAAACATAATATTCGTCGGCTATAGTATTTTTTAATTTTTTTAATAAGGTTTAACCGACGAAATAACCTAATATTTCGTCGGCTATAATTATTTTTAAATTTTTTTTATAATGTTTAGCCGACGAATAACCTAATATTTCGTCGGCTATAATTATTTTTTTAATTTTTTTTATAAGGTTTAGCCGACGAATAACCTAATATTTCGTCGGCTATAGTTATTTTTTTAATTTTTTTTATAAGGTTTAGCCGACGAATAACCTAATATTTCGTCGGCTATAGTTATTTTTTAAATTTTTTTACAACGTTTTGCCGACGAAATACTTCGTCGGCTAATGTCTGGGACTATAGCCGACGAGATTTTTTTCGTCGGCTAAAGTGGGACTATAGCCGACGAAAAAAAAAATTTCGTCGGCTAAAGTCATTACAGACGGCCTTTTCCCGACGACACTATAGCCGACGAAGGCTCGTCGGCTAAGGTCTTAGCCGACGAATTTTTTTAACAGGCCGACGAAAATTTTTCGTCGGCTAAAGTGCATGTTCTGGTAGTGTAAAACTAAAACTATGATCAATATCGATTGTGTGACATAAAATTTTCTACTATCATACATGTTGAAAGCATATATATACAAGGTAAAGGAACATATATGCAAAAACAAATTGATAATGAAAAATTAAAGAACTATTAAAATAATTTCATGATGTACATAAAATAGAGGGAAAAAAAGAACATACATAGTATGCAATTGTTATCCTTCATCGTTGTTTAGCACAAATGAAATAGAAAAAAAGAAGCTAATTTATGTTAAAATATTTTCTTGTTGATAAATATAAGTTTTTTTATCAGATAAACAACTAATATGCTACAATGAGTCTATTGTGAGTCGAACTCACGACCTCTCACTTATAAGGAGAGACGGTACTGGGCCGGTAAATATAAGTTTTTGAAACCCAATACTTTGTGTTATTTAATTTTTAAGAGAAAAATTGATGACATTGAAAAAAATTTCTTACAAATTGATCAAATAATGGAGGTTTGGTGACATTCTATCGGAAATAAAAAATATCAAGAAATTGAGGTCGTGAAAGAAGTTTGAACGAAAAAAAAAACAAATGACGACCGTTTAGACCCATCGAGTCCGTCCATTTTGTGTAGCCCGACCCATGATCCGGTTTTTCTCAAACACACTTTTTCCCCAAAATTTGAAAAACCAATCGGCGGTAATCGTCTCCCAAAATTCTCTCTCTTCTCTTCTCAGTTTCTCTCTCTCAAATGCGTGGGTGAAGGTGAAGATGTGGACGATTGAGAAGCAGTGGGTTCAGATCTTCGAGAGGCAGCAATGGGTCATCAACCAGGCCAAGCAGCAAGCCTTCCTCTTCGACCAAGACCTCTCCTCCCAACTCCTCCTTGCCGGAATCCCCCCCAATCCCTCTCTCGGTACCTCCTTCCTTTTTCCATTTTTAACCTCTATTTCCTTTTCTACATAATTCTTTTCAATTTCACTTTAGGGTTTCTAGGTTTTAGCACAAAGTATTGCATTGGGTGTTTATGTAATTCGTAGGATTTGCTTGTCCAGAAGCTTTCACAGTTTTGTTATGCCTGTAATTTTAGCGATGTGAAACCGATTAGGGATGAGTTTCTGCAGACATGAAAATTAGTGTTAAGAGCTGATAAATGCCCAAATTTCGGCTTGATTTGCACTAATGATAGAGAGATTAAATGTGTTGCTCTCTATCACCTTAGAAATAAGCCTATGCAGTTAAGACAACCCAGAAAAGATTCCGTTTAAGCTGCATTTGTCTGTGTAAATGTATGTATTATACATTGTCCTTGCTTCTTTCATTGTTAGTCCGACTTATTTCCTTGGCTTCACTAGCAGTTTTTGTTTTGTTTTGTTTGTCATTACAGTGTTGGACCATCAGGAGCTGATTTCAGAAGTTCCATTCCCTCACACGCGGCGTGTGATCCCTTTCACTGGCACTGATTGCTGTGGGTTTGATAACCCAGTTGCTACAGCTCACCACGGGCAGCTAGCAAATGGTTTGTGCGTGGAACATTGTGGGGTAAATAAAGGTTTTGATGTAGGAGAAAATGTATTGGATTTGCCACAGTGTCCAACCAGTAATGGTGGATGTGCCTCCAATGGTGTTCCTCAAGATCTTCAAGAAGAGGATCCTAGTGTTACGTCTCCTGAAGATGAGAGGAATGCAAGAGACTCAGCCGCTTACCATGATTCAGCTTTACAACTGGCTAGAGTCGTCGGAGAGGAGGTATCGGCTTTGCCACAGGGCCACAATGGGGATGCTGGGCGTGCCTCTATTGCTGTTCTACAAGATCAGAGAGAAGAGAATTCTGGTGGTATATCTCCTCAAGGTCAGAGTGATGCAAAAATGGCATGTCTCCCAAAGATCAGTAATGGTGGATGTGCCTCCAATGGTGTTACTCAAGATCATAGAGAAGAAGATCCTAGTGTTGTGTCCCCTGAAGATATGAGGGGTGCAAGAGTCTCAGACGTTTACCAGGACTCAGCTTTAACACCATTTAGAGGTACAGGAGAGGGGTTATCAAATTTGCCACTATGTCACATTAGTGATGCTGGGTGTGCCTTTGATGGTGTTATAGAAGATCACAAAGAAGAAAATCCTAGTGGTACGTCTCCTGAAGATCAGAGGGATGCAAGAATGTTAGACAGTTGCCTCGACCCTGCTCTTTCACTGGCTAGAGTTCAGAGATCTAAGTCAAGACAAAGGGCTCTAGCAATTCGAAACAGTACACAAAAAAGCTGTTCACAGGGCAATGACAATGATGATGGTTATGCTGGTGGAACTATCAAGTCTCTGATATCTACCCCACAATCTGAGAATGTCAATGAATTGAATGACAATCATTCTATAGTGGAAAAACCAAAGATAGGAGAATTTCAAACCAAGGAAAGAGGTTCTCACATCTACTCTGGTAGAATTACTAGATCTAGAAGCTCTGGCCGTCAGGAGAACTCTTTAAATGTCAGTAGCTCTCCGTGTATTTGCAAGACAAGTGGTGGTATAGCTGTTGATTCTATTGGAAAATCAATGCAGCTGTCTAACCATGTAATTCACTCACTGGAAATGGTCAGTTACTCTCCTGTAACTAATGACAATTGTCGAGAGGGGGAATTGAAATCTCGAGACTACTTAAGCAAGGAGAAGCAAACTATTGCGGAAGATTCTATGTCTGCAGACTTGGAAAGAGATGAACACACTCCAAAGGCTTTACAAGAAGTCAAAGGTCCTTCAATTTCTAAGGATGATGCTGGGAACTCAATTGTTTGTAGGAGTCCTGTTGAAGAAACATATATAAATAAGGATCAACACATAGTAGAGACATCTGGATCTTCACCTGAGGCACAGAGGAAAGAGGTAATCATCTCCTTTTTGTTCATTTTAGCTGAGCTTTGCCCATATGCATCAGTGATCTATTTAATTAGTTTTCTTGTTTCATTTAAGTATTTTCTATATCCTTACTCGCTTACATTAAACATCTGCTAGTTTCTTCTAAACTAATTTTTTCTTATGCATAATAATGTTTGATAGGGCGGAATGGGTTTTGAAGGGGTGGATAGTAGTCCAAATGGTCTGCTCACTTCTTTGCATGAAGAAAAAGAAGCATCATATTCAAGTTTGATCAAGCAGGCTGCTGGAAATCCTCATGATTCTTTGCTGGAGGAAATAGGAGTAGCACTTCCAACTAGCATTGACATTGATGCAGGAAGCCACTGCTTAAAGGAGAACCCAGTTTCTCTTCTTCAGGATAATTTAATAATAGAAAATACTGAAGACTTGTCTTGTGCTGGAAAAACCATGCAGGCAAATACATTTGATTTTGGAGGGCCCAGCAAACTTTTAGAATTGTCAGGCAGTGCTCCACATGTTAAATCCTCACAGCCTGAAAATGTTGCTGAATTGAACGATAATCATTCTAAAATGGTGAAACAAAAGACAGGAGAACTTCAAATCAAGGAAGAAGGAAATAACATGTTCTCTGGTAGAATTACAAGACCTCGAAGCTCTGGCCATCAGGAGAACTCTCTAATTGCCAGTGCCTCGCCCTGCATTGGCAGGACAAGTAGTGGTATAGCTTTTAATATTGATACTATGGAACAGTTGTGTTTGAAAGGACTTTCTACTCCTGCTAGTAAGAAGGGGAGACATGGGAGTTCATCAGTAAAAATGCCTCCTTCCTTCATGCATGCTGAAAAGAAACTAGAAGAAGGAACAACCACCACTGCCCATGGAAACTGTAACTCACCCCTGGAAATGAATTGTCTGGGCAATTGTGAAGTTTCAGCCAAAGAAATGGAGGTCCAGAGCAGTTTAGTTGAAGCCGTTGAGGAGGAGTTCATTGAATCTAGAAGATTGTCAAATGGCAATGTGATCTCATCAGTAAAAGAACCAGATGATGCTTATACCGATGCAGATGCTAATACTTTGTTGGAATGCTGGAAAACTCCGAATCAGAAATGTTCCCTGAGAGATGATCAAACTCCCTTGCGAGTAGGCAGGGATTGTTTGGTTCATAGCCCGGTAAAAGAAGTAAGTGGATCTAATGCTGCAAGATCAACGGAGTTGGTGTCAGAAGAGTGTGCAGTGGATTCTAATGCCCTTTGTAATCCTCACAAATCAACAGACAGTGATTATGCTATGGTGTCTAGGCCTGGTTCTCATAGGATCCTAGATGCAGAGAATCTTGAAGTTGAGAACCCTTATGCTGCTTCTAGGGATGAGCTCAGAAGTAACTTGGTTCAGTCGACTGTAAATTCATACATTTCTCCAGAATATTTACAGAGGAGTGCTGGTGATGACAGAGAGGAAGGTGGTTCGGAACCAACTGGATGCCAGACTGCAGAGAACTCCAAAGGAAGAAGTATTTCCTATTCTATGGATGGAACGTCACTTAAGCATAAACGAAGAAAGATTGATGATAAAAGAGTTCATGACTTGTCTGCTTCAGTAGCCTTGAGAGAAGAGGTTTTTCATGCTGTAAAAACAGATTCTATGTGTGCGAACTTGGAAAGAGAAGAACACAGTCCAACAGCTTTACAACATGTCCCAGGGCTTTCAGTTTCTCAGGAGGATGCTGGGAAATTAACTGTCAGTAGGAGTCATGCTGAAGAAAGACATCTAAATGAGGATCATATGGTAGAGAGGTCTAAATCTTTACCTCAGACTCAGAAGAAAGAGGTACTCATTTTTTTTGTTGAGCTGAGCCTTTTGTGTTTTCTTTTTGCTTACTCTCCTACACTGAACAATTGCTAATTTGTTGTTATATGATCTTTCCTTATGCATTATACTGTTTGATAGGGTGGAACGGGTTTGGAAGGGGTGGATAGTAGTCCAAATGTTCCGTTCACTTTTTTGCATGAAGAAAAAGAAGCATCGGTTTTATCAAGATTGATCATGCAGGCTTCCGAACATCCTCAAGATTTTTTGCTGGAGGAAACAAGAGCAGCACTTCCAACTAACATTAACATCGATGGAGGAAGCCATTGCTTAAAAGAGGACCCACTTTGTCTTCATCTTCAGGATCATACAAGACTAGAAAATGCTGAAGATGTGTTGTTTGCAGGAAGAACCATGCTTGCAAAGAGATTTGATTTTGGAGGGATCAGCAACTTTACAGAATTGTCAGGCAGTGCTCCACATGTTAAATCCTTGGATTTGAATAGTGCTGATGACGCAATGCCAGTACTTGAGAGTTTTGTTATAAAAACAGATGATGATCCACATAGCATTGGTGAAGAAGGAATCAGCTTTGAATGGAACCTTCCAAACAATGCAGTAGAACGTGCGAGCATCCTGGAGCAGCTTTGCAAATCTGCTTGCATGGAAACTCCCGTAGCCTATCCTTCAGCTTCCTATAAGTTGCAAAGAGTTGAAAATCTACAGCTATCTGTTCCAACTGGAGTTTTGGAGCATGTAGATCTGAGGACCACCCTTCCTATTAATAATAATCTTAAGCAATTGAAGGATGGTAATGGTTGTTGGACTGTTGAAGTTAGCCCAGCCTTTTATGGAAGATCCTATTCTGATTGCCTACCAAATTTTAGTGGTCAATCTGGTTGGGATATTAAGAAGCCTTATTACTCTCCTGTTGGGAAAGTTTGGGATAGAATTGCTTCAAGCTCTAGTAGTTCGGGGAAGCGAGTGAGCTCAATCCCAGAGCTTGCCTGTATTACGGAAGAAATTGAAAATACAGATGACGTAGCTGATACTTTTCAAGATGGCATTGTTTCTGAAGTGTTAAATTATTCTCCAAAAAGGCCACCGCTTGCAGACATTACCGAAATCCCCAACGCTTCGGTTTCTAAAGCTGTGCCCTACACTGATAGATTTAGTCTAGATTCAGTAACCACTGAATTCAGTTTAACGGGGACTCATAAGAGTGTCAAAAAGAAGCCTGGAATCCAAAACAGCACTAAGAGAAGATATAACAATAAGGAGAACCAGAGCGTATCTCGAGGAACAAAGGATATTAAAAGGGCCACTGGATCACTTCAGAATAGGTACAGCAAGCCAAAGTTATCTGGAAAAACCATTTTGCGAAAAGGAGGCCCTAGTTTGTCAGAGCTGGAGCCTAAGCCTAACAATATTGTCACCAATATTACTTCCTTTATTCCACTTGTGCAACAGAAACAAGCAGCTGCAGCCTTACCAGGTAATTCTTGTTAATATTTTATTGACCATAAAGAGTTATTTAATCATGAAAAATGGCAGTTTTATCTATATGTTGTGGTAAAAAAGAAAAATCGGATGTTCTCCCATGTAATAAATTTACATACCTATTTCTCCACAAGTAGATATCAAATATATTGCTATATTTAGTGTGTCATAATAGTATATAGAACTGCACTACAGTGTAATTGATGGTTTGTTTTTACTGAGCCTGGAGTTATAGGTTTGGAGTTGGACTTTCACTTGATAGTCCTATGAAAGTTTAGCTCTCATGTAGAAGTTAATATAGGTTAATCGAACATGTAGAATTGTTTTGAATATAAATAATTGTTGCCTGATGGCGGGCGGGTATCTGCCAAACATCCTTGTGCCTTTTTCTGTTCTTCTGTTGTTAATTTGATTCGGTAGTTTGAGCTTCTTGTGCTTGTTTATAGCGAAGAGAGACATCAAAGTGAAGGCCCTGGAGGCTGCTGAAGCTGCAAAGCGTCTTGCAGAAAGGAAAGATTATGAACGTAAGATGAAGAAAGAAGCTATGAAGGTTGAGCGAGCAAGAGTGGAGCAAGAGAATATGAGGAAGTTGGAGCTGCAGAGGAAAAGGAAAGAAGAGGAGAGGAAGAAAAATGAGGCTGATATGGCAGCAAAGAAGAGACAAAGGGAAGAGGAAGATAAAAAGGAGAAGCAAAGAAAAAGGATGCGTGTTGAAGAAGGGCGCAGGGAGCAGAGAGAACTTGAAGAGAAGTCACGGGTGGAAAAAGTAAAGAAAGAACTAAAATGCCATGCCAGTGTACGATACTTTTATGCTCTGACTTGTTTTAAGATTTTTATCACCTAGGATCTGGCTATTTATCAGGCACATTGAATCTTGTGCTATCTTATCTAGAATGGAAGAGGACGCAAGAATAAGGAATCAAAATGCAATACCTTGCATAAGAAAGTGGACGAAGAAATGGAACATGACACTCTCAGGAGCATTTCAGAGACAGATCCTAGGAGTTCGTGTGTTTCAGAAAATAATGCCAGAACAGGGACTGCTGTCAATGAAGAGTATTGTAAGGGCTTCAGTAATTTTGAGCATAAGGAAGAGGTAATTGTTAATGGCTTTTAATGACCAATTTTTACCATCACTTGTTAGAACTAGGGTGGTCTATGTTTAAGAGTATGATTTCATAATTCTGTGTTATTATATGTGCATTGGACCTTTAAAAATTTTGGCCTTTGACTGAGGCCATCATATCTATGATCTTTATGCCATAAAAGAAGAGAAAACTTATTGTCTTATTGCAGGGTTTGTTTTCTTCTGTAAAAGCTAAAATCCATAAATAAAGGATACTCATGTAAACTCAAAACTGAGCTACCTTTAGAAACTTTTCTTACCCATATAGATACATATTTTTGTGCATATCTGTGTCTGGACAACCTCCTGCTGATACTTCGATTTTCAAGGTACAGGGTAATGTAGACCAAGCCACAGAAAATGAGAAATTGGTTGTGAAGACTAGTCGAGAACAGTCTTATGATATCTCTCCATACAAAGAATCAGATGATGAAGACGAAGAAGATGATGACTGTATACCAAATAATAAATTTATTCCTTCATGGGCAAGGTAAGATTTTCAACTTGCTGTTATATCTTGGTGAAAATGCATAGATTCTGTACCCATTGAATCTGTGACTTCTCGTTATTTATTAGTTGCCTTTTGTTTGCTGCAGCAAAAATTGCCTGGCTCTTGTTGCTTCTCGTCAGAGTGTACCTGAGCCCGAGATGATCTTCCATCCCAAAAGCTTTCCCTGTATATCTGAAGGTACTTCAGTGTTATAACTTATAAAGCTATATGATCTCATGAACTTTTGTATTCTTGCTACTTGATTAGCATGTAGTGCTTGACTAAAGATTTAATATGCTCATTTGCAGTTCTGTTGCCTCGAAAATATCAAATACAATAGCAAAGAACCACATCACATTGGAATTTTCTGAACTCTAATTGGTATACACTTTCGTCAATGGGAGAGAGAGTTTTTGGGTCAAGAAGAGGTATGCTACCTTTATTCCCATGTTGTCTTTCCTTATGATGCCAGCTTCAGTATATTCGTGGTGAAAGTTATTGAGGCATCTTTAAGTGCATGTTTTCCTTATTAATGCACATGAATGTTGAGCAATTTTCTTTCTGGAAAATGTAACATGTTACTGCTCATCCATGTCATGAAGAAAGTGATCATTAATTTGAGTAGATCTGAAAAGTATTTGTGATAGTTGGTTTTTAATTTCTTATTCATTGTGGCAGACTTTCAAAGACTTGTTATGCGAAGAGATTTTGAGCAAGTTATCCCTTTCAAGCCGCTCTTTAGGTTAATAATGTAGAACTATTCTGATGTATAGGAGTCTGTTGTACTGTCATATCAGATATTGTGCAAAGTGAGTGTAGCTGTCAAGTTCCATTTTCTGTATGGAAAGGGCAATCACCTGAACTGTTGAGTATTTTCGGGCGCGTGCGTGGAGTACATAGTAGTCATTGAGCAATGACATGTTAGATTTGTATCATAAAGTAATCTCATGTATTATGTATGCTTGGAACCATTTGATGGGGGAAGAACCCTTACGGAACGTACCACATTTTCGACAAGTACTCTGTTTGAGATTGCATCTGCAACTAGGCAAAAATTCTTTTAGGTAATATTAAAAAAAAAAAGTTTCAATAAATACCTGTTAATATTAGTAGTTAAACAATAGAGTCAATATTGGGGTAGCTACATTTTGGGTTTGCTCAACTTCATGTCTCTCTCATTCAAAAAAAAAAAAAAAAAAAAACTTCATGTCTCTCTCTACATTTTGGTCTTCTTTTCTTTGTCGAAACCCCCTAACTTTGGGTTTAATGTCAAATCAGTCCCTGCCTATGTTATTGGGGGCGACACAAGGTCAGTTTGTGTACACAAAAAAGTAAGAGCGAGTGAAACCCCAAAATGTCAGTCTGCCGAGAAAACGCCAACATCCGAGACAACCACCGGCGGTTGCTGGCGGAGAAATTCGAGCTCCGGCGGAACCTGTACAAGGCGCTGTGCAAAGACACGAGCCTCCCCGACTCCTTGCGCGAGGAGAACCGCTACAAGCTCTCGAAGCTTCCGCGAAACAGCTCCTTCACACGAATCAGGAACCGCTGCATCTTCTCCGGCCGAGGCCGCGCCGTCTACGAGACCTTCCGTATGTCTCGTCTCGTCTTCCGCGCTCTCGCCAACAAGGGCATGCTCAACGGCGTCAAGAAAGCGTCCTGGTAAAAAACGGTGCGTTTCGTTCTCAGCAAATACGAAAAGCTTTTATTTATTTTCATGTTGCGCAGAGTTGTGTGAGTTTTGATTCCCTAGGCAATTCACTAGGTATTTACATGGGATCGAATTCTCTGTAGATTAGGATGTTAGCTTGCATTTCTGTCACTGAGGGATGATGTAGTGGAAGTGACATTCTCTTTGCATCACTGCCTTGGAGATTTATGGTGTTACCTACTCATACACTTCACTGTCCCTATAGTATTGAGGCATTGTAAACTTCTCGAAATAATAATAATAACTGGTTCATGGGTCTGTCTTTATTCTCTTCGTCTTCAAGTTTGGTGTGGTTCCAGTGTTTAAGCTATATTTCTCTGCTTGTGCAACAGGTTCTTAGATCCTCTTTCTGACTTGGGCTTGTGGCATTTTCCGTTCCTCTTCCGTATGCTTTTTCATAGAGGATTTTTGGCTATGTTCAACAACAGTTTATATTGGGGTAGATATTATGCTGATACATGTAGTTACTACTACAGCCTTGGCTATGGAACAGTTTTCTATAACTTTTATCTTTTCTGAAGAATATCGTGTTTAAACAGCAATCATTTTACAAGAACCAAGCAACTATAGATATTCAGTGATTTGAAATTTGAGGTGAAGTAAGATTAATGGAACAGTGACACTGTACATCAGTAATTATTGGAGGTCTGTACTAATAATTTTATTAATTTCTACTATGTTAAGTTTTTCTTGTGGATATATGTCATGAACAGGGTTGATATGATTGGCCTTGGACAGTGAAAAATAACGTTGTACTGTAAATGAAAAAAAGAAAAGTTGAGGTTAGTGCCACATTGTGAGGTTCCGTGATGAGGTGCAATTGTTGAAAAACTGATTAGAAGTTAGTTTTACTCGAACAGTGAAATTCAGATGTGAATTTGTTGAAAGTTTAATGACTTATATGATGCCCCTGAATATTCTAGAAAACTAGGATTCTAACTAATGGCTAGTTCCCAAGTTACACTTTTATCATTGTTTCTGCAAATATTTTGAGCCATGACTGTTTTTTATTTTTTTTGGAAAGAATTTTCACATTAAAAAAGAAAAATGCAAATTGTTGTCGCATGTTGCCACTGTTGCATGTGATCTTTTCAATAGTTGGAGATTGATGAGGAAGAAAGTGTGAATTTGTAATTGTTGTTTGATATCATGGATTTCCTGTTTTTATACATGAATGACATATGCTACTTGGCTTAATATGATGGTTACATGTGGATTGGTTTCGGATGTTGGAGAGTTTAGAAACCAAAAAAAGCACAGGATTAACTTGGAACTTTGGTGTAGTCGATTAATTGGATGTTGAAAAGGATGTCAAATTTTATTACTTTGAGCAGTTGGCTAGCCAATTCAACACATTGTGCTGCTCTTATAATTTTGTTCAGACATTGTAATAGGTTTGGCCTGCTCTTTCTAATTTTGTTTAGAAAGAAATGAAATGAAAAGAACCAAATTAGTTACAATGAGGAAGGTATTTGCCAAGTATATTGTATGGATTATGGATATGTTAATTTGGTTATTGGAGTTTATTTGACTGATGATGTAGTCAATTCCTGGGTCAGTGTCTGACAAGCACGGTAGTTCTTATTCATCTGGACTAAAAGAAGTCCTCTTTAAAAAAAAAACTTTTATGCTGGTTTACTATTCAGTATTCAGTAACCATGGCTTTTTTCCCTTTAGTGTCACTGGGGGTTGTATTTACTCAAGAGTTGATGATTTTATTTATCATTTAGGTTTTAATTATCTTACCTATTGACTAATGTTAGTAATGCATTTTCTTACCTTTTCCGATTTGCCATTGCAGGTTCTGGCTGTGGAAGTTAGCGAAAGACATTTCTTGCTGGGCTATCTTTTGGTAGTTCCTGAGAAATTTGGTTCTGCTTTATCAGTTATTCATGTTGACCACTAGGTTTAGCAGTTTTTCTTAGTTTGTGTTCGGGGTATGTCCCGTGGTCCATTTTACTTAATAAAGAATTTTCCTTGTCATATGCCGCAAAAATGGGTTAATTCCAATTCATCTTTAATGAATTATTAAGGGTTGTTTTGATCCATATTTATTGAATTCTGTTTTCATTTTAGGCTTGTCAATTATATTTTGCTTCACTTGTGTGATGAGCTTAATTATATACATCTTAAGTATTTGATACAATTAACCAAAAAATAAGCATTTGTTTTTTTTTTTTCATTTAAATTTGGAATTAGGTTCTGCTCCTTGGGCCCTTTGCAATACATTGTTGCAATCTGAAAATCAAACGAGAGTATTTCTTAGCAAAAGCTTTTCATGATTCATCATTAGTTTTGTTTTTTGTTTTTTTTTGTTCTGTGTTTATTATTCCAGTGCCTTAACTACAGGCGATTACACGATCTTTATCCACGTAGTACTGTTTCTATCATGTGCCACTTTTGCATCATTTTCTCTCTGCACTATGATTTTTTGGTTATAAATTTTGATCGTTAACCTGAGGTCTCATAAAGTGTTAGGTCAAGTTTATGTATTAATGAATCAATCATTATGTGGTGAATTGTTCATGAACAATTTAAGCACTAGGATATGCATATTATTGGTTGTGCTCTGTTTGGTTCTTGACTTCTTGGTAACTTATGAATATTGAAGCTAGAGTGGTTGTGGTTGTCTGCCAGATTTTCTCCCCTCCTTGCTGTTGCTGTTTGTCACTTGTTAGACCGGTCTATTGATTACCAGTAGTAACAAGAAACAGGGAACGATATAATGTTGGGAAACTCGACAGGGTTCTTAGGGATGATATTTGACTTTTTATATTTCATTTCAAACTTCTATAGGGATTAATGTTAGACATAAGACCAGCATCTTTTTGGAATTGAAGAATTTGAAAAGAATAGAAGTGTTAGGACAGGGATTCTTTTCACTGATGCATTCTTTTTACAATCTAGACTGCTTTAGGAGGAAGAACATCAGTGTTAATTGTATTGGTATTGTATAGAATCCATGTCATCAAAGACAGCAAGTCCTCAGCAGAAGAGTAAGAAAGGGATCGGTCTGCTAGATTTGCTACCCTGTTGTGATTTGTTATTCTATATCTCATAAAGGACACTCTTCACTTTCTCTGCTTAGCTCTAACAATTGGTCCGAAAAGTATGAACTCGTCTGCTAGGAGTTATGCCTTTATTTAAAGTTTTAAACCCCTTTTGAGAGGCATAAAACTGTCATCAGAGTTTAGAATTGTTGTCATCAGACTCAGTAGATGAGTTGAGCAGAGCTAATATATTAAGGACAAGAGAAATGAGTTACTTTTCTTTGTTTGATCGACTGAAATGTTATTGGAGTACCTCATTACAATTTGACTACCGTTGACAGTGTTAACTATTTCATGTTAGTAATTTTTCTCTTTCTATGTTTCTGGGGTAGTATGATGTGCTTTTAAAGGTACTATCTTATTTCAAACATGGAAAAATAACATGGTTATCATGTCGCATGTGACTAGTCGCTTGCGTTATGCCTCTGTTGGGACTAGTATCTCCAAGGTTGCTTACAATCTCATCTTACAATCCCATGTGTTCTAGGCACTGTTAGGAGACAATCTTTGGTTCATGGAATCAAGTCTTTAAAAAAAGAAAGTCATTACTTTTTATTGTCCGGAAACCAAAGGATGAGAGAAGAAAATGAAAGCGAGGAAAAATGGGTGGGAAATGGTTCCCTCTCTCAACCCCAAGAATTCACTTTCCCTCTCTAATTCCAGATTAAATTCCAACTGCAACTCGACAAGAAAATTGACGGGTGTTACAATATAGGTGTAACTAGAACCCTTTTGTTATTTTTTAAAAGGTTGAAGATTTTTTTTGAAATAAAAAAAAAGTGATGTTTCAGGCTCCATAATGAAACTAGTACGTTCTTTTTTAGCGTGTTTTAGGGTATCACTTATAGTGTGTGTATATATATATATATTTTAATTCTTTAAAAAATTTTCTACCACCTAAGTTTTTTAGGTAATTTAAAAAAAAGCTAGAACCCTCTTTCGAATAATTAAAAAAAAAAAAGAACCCCCTTTATTTTTTTTTTTATGTTTTAAAGAAGGGTGAGATGGCTGCTATTCATATTCATTAATCAACGTGCACAACAAAAAAAATAAAAAAATAAAAGGAGGAATTGATCTAAAAGTCTTTGCTGCCCGCTGCTAGTCTCATTCTCAATCTCGTCCTCTTCTTGTTCCATCGCACCCACCGGATACTAAAAGGTGAGAGCTCCATCACTCATTTTCTGATATTTAAAGCCCCTAAATCGATTGATCTTAGCTGTGTCTACGATTACTGTTTTTGATTTTTATTATGTAATGTCATAAATTGATTGGGTTCTTTCCTTCAGCTCTGGGTTAATGTTTTGTTTTCCTTTTCTTTTGGTCTAATCTGGGTTTTCTCTGTTGTATTTGGTTGAATCAATCTCTAGTTCTGTACCGAGAAGTTCAATTCTTAAGCTTTGCTGCTTTTCTGGCCTTTCCAATTCGATATTGTAAATTCAACAAAGTACAGAACCTTGATATGTCATTTGTTGCATCACTTGCGTTTGATTCAATTTTATTGCTTGCAAGGTGAACCGCCAAAAAAAGAAAAGAGTGTTTTTGAATAGAAAGGTTCAAGGGAATTAGTAGAATTTTCATTATGATTTCAATATACGAGGTTTTTTATTAGTGTTTTCTTGTGCTTAAGTCAGCCCTGTCTCTGAGTCTTGTCTTCAATGTCCACACTTGCTTGAAAATGAAGCGCAAGAAATGGTCAGAGCTCGAAGAACAGACCCTTCTCACAAAGTATTCTGAGCTTCTCAGCTCTGGAGCTCTAGCCAAGCTCAAAACCCGTGAGAAAAAATTCAATCCCATAGCGGAGCATGTGAACTTAGTGCACAACCTTGAGGACCCTGTAACCTTCCCTTTCAAATGGTCCTGGCGCGACGTGTCAATCAAGGTCCAAAACATGCGTCACCAGTATCTGGGAGTCAAGCAGAAGATCCAGGTCTCCAAGGACCAGTTCAACTGGAAGGACGGTGAAAATCACTGGGAGAATTTTTTGAAGTACAAGGAAGTGTTTGGTGATGTGGAGCTTGATGCTAAGGGCAAGAGGTTGTGTGAAAATGACAACTTTGATGTTTTTGGGGATTGTGGGGACTTAGGGTTTGGGATTGACTGTGAGGATTTAGAGGAAGAAGAAGATGAAGAAGAAGACGAACATTTGGAAGAAGAAGAAGAAGATGGTACTGGTGGTGATGACGATAATCGTGGCGAGGAATTGGGTAAAAGTGAAGTTGGTGAGTTTCGGGGTGAAAGAGAAAATGGGGACATGGGAATGGCTCAAAAAAGGAAATTGAGTAAGGTTGGGTTGCATAGGAGGTTGGGGTTGATGAGTGCTCAGGTGTTGGACTTGCAGAATATGGTTGTGAACAGGGAAGAGGGGAGGAGAGAGAGGGAGTATAGGATAGAGAAAGGTGAGGCTGAGAGAGAGGATAGGAGAAAAGAAGTTGAGTTTAGGAGAGAGAAGATGAGGAATGAGAAGGAGGACTTATTAGAAGATAGAGAATTGGAGTTGCAAGAAAGAGAGGTCATGTGGACAAGAAGGGAGATTGAGAAAAGGTCGAGGTTACAGGGGGAGTTCGATGAAGAGCGTCAGAGGAGGATGAGGATGGAAGAGAGGAGGGAGGAGGAGGAGTTGGAGTGGCGGGAGAGGATGGTGGCTTTGCAAATTCAGCATGAGAAGCAAATGATGCAAATGCATGCTGAGGCATGCCAGAACCAAATGCAGATTCTTGGGGTCATGGCTAGGTTTGTTTGTCAATTTTTTGGGTCGATGAATGATGGCCTTGGAGGTGGTTTAGGGACTCTGCCGCCTCAAATTTTGCAGAATTTGCAGCTTCCAGGGGGACTGGGTGACAATGGGAAGCCGGATTCCAATTCACCTTCTGAGTTCCTCTAGACTCTAATTTAAACTCCTTGCATAGTGTATATATACTTAAGAACTGTTTTTTTTTATTGTATTGAATATGTTTGTACTATTATGATTGAGAACAATAACATTTCAAAGCTATACTAGCGGTGACTACTCTTAAGTCTGGAATGATGGTTAAGTGCTTCTTGTCAGTCCGAATATCATATTCCTACAACTTTTAAAGAAGCTATATCTATTTGTATATTTTGTTTTGTTACTTCATGTGTTTCTGTACGATGTTAGTTTGGCTAGAACAATGCTTAGCTAATGTGTTGCTCTTCCATAGACTTTTGTTCTAGAAGCAATCAAGTCTTCTTATGAGTGACATTCTCTTAGGCTGTTTCATCCATTTAGTTAACCATACACTGTAATTTCTCTACTACCCAATAAAGAGAAGCTTTTATTTTTTTTATTTGTTACTTGTATCCTGTTCATGTTGGCTATTAGAAATGTTGTGGTATCCAATGTTACTATGCCACTAAACTGCTGTTTTTCCATAATTTTGGATGCCTATTCTGGATGGGGTTTGAAGTTAAGAAATGATTCCAGTAGAGATATGGATAGAAATCATTCAGATGTGGAAGTATTACCAAGGGCGAAATTCTAAAGTTCTAATTATCATTATCCTTGTACATTCAACTCTTATTTTATAAATTGTTCTATATACTCTTTTTAAATGTATTTCAGCCTTTTCTACTAGCATCTTCATTGGGTTCTCATCATTCAGTACTGAGGATCACACAACCCTTTGGTAAGTCAATTATCTTTCTCTTCATTTATTTTTTCTTTTGATTATCTGCTATAAGGTATGTTGTAGTGTCTGTCACTGGATATAGAATTTGAGTACTGTACGATATAAAGATTGCTTTTAATTTGAATATTCTTTTCTCTTTGTTTTCCAATTTTATTTTTTCTAACAATTAGTTTTAGTTTTAATAATATATATGTTAGGGTTATATTTATCTCCGGTTTTCAAGGCGTGGTTGCTTACTGTATCAGTTACCTGTACTTATAGACTTAATTAAGATGGTGTCATTAGCTTTAAGGGTTTGTCTTTGGCATTCACAACTAATCACTTAAAAGTTATGCCCATAGTTTATATTTGTTGTTTAGGTTTGACTTTTTAATTTCAAAAGGCTGTTGAATGCTTCCTTGTAAGGTTCTTCTGATGAAGAATATAAGTGATGACCTCTAGGGTCTATCCAAACTCCAAAGCCTCATAAGAAAAATTCCAAACCAGCAGTCCTGAATTAGGAGGATGTAGATGGAAATGAACGTTGGGTGCTGGTTTTGGGTTACATTTTTAGGGTTTCTCTTAATGCAGAATAGGACCGTTCTTTATTAGTTGGATGTTATTAGGATTATTTTATTCCAGTTAGTCTGAATTATCCTATCCTCCTTTATAGAGGCCTTATGATCTTTGCAGTTCAGATTTGAAGATTATTACAATTAAAAGCATTTGCTTCACTCAAGATTTGTGATGTAACATAACCTAGGTGTGATGCCTAGAACCCTTCTGGTGTAATGTCACGTAATGAAAAACTTGAGAATTGGGGTAATTTGCTTCATGATTGATGCCCATGATCCTTTTTGACTGAATTTGATCATGATCCAAAAGTTTTGCCTCTTTGTTTTTGGTCATGAAATTTTTTGCGTTTTGCCCTTTTGTGTGCATGTGCTCTTATTGAGTGTAGCAAATGTGAACACTTAAGAGATTCGTAATTATCTTACTGGAATTAATCAAACACATGGATTTTCTTAATCATATTCATAGATATTTCGGAATAGAGTCAATAGACGATAAGAAGAATGAGGATAGTGGGACTAACTGGTGGGATTTCATCTGGGAAGATTACTGTCTCAAATCTCTTCAAGGCCCATGACATTCCTGTTATTGACGCTGATCTTGTGGCTCGTGTAAGTGATGAGCATAGTTGTAGCATTTTTTTTTTTTTTTGAAAACTAGTTGTAGCATATTAACTTTGACAATTATGAAAAATATGTGAATCAGTTGTTCTTATCTTTTGGTTTCAGGATATATTGAAGAAGGGAAATGGTGAATGGAAAAAGGTTGTTTCAGAATTTGGACGGGGTATTTTGCTACCCGGTGGAGAAGTTGATAGACCTAAACTAGGACAAATTGTATTCTCTAATCCTGAAAAGCGTTAACTTTTGAATCGGTAAGTATTTTCTCGCAGTTTGCCTAATTTTATTACGTGACAGAGTATCTCTTTCACTCTTTGTAACACTATTAGATGTAAACAAGGGCATTGTCTATAATCTATTCTAATTACACCTGGTGTGGTGTAGCAAATCATATTGTTTACATTTTACACAGTCGCCGTTTGATCTACTGATTGGTTGCTGAAAGTTGGTGGTTTTAACAGAATATTGTTATCTTGAGTTCAATTATGAAATGCCAGAATTGATGTAATAAGCTTTAGGAGGCCAAGGGAAGTATAGTACTCTCCCAGTTCTGAATTGTGTAGCAAGGGAAAACAAATTCCCTCTAGTTAAAATTGATTAGGTGTCGGAATTTCTTGAAATGCTTATCAGAGATTGTGCGTTGGAGATGCAATATAATAAAAATTAAATGCCCTGTAGAGACTTCAATGTCTATGTTTTATTCTTTTGTAGACTACTGGCTTCTTACATATCATCTGGAATGTTGTGGGAAGTTTTGAAGCTATGGTTGAAGGGGTTCAAGGTTATTGTTCTTGATATCTCTCTATTGTTTGAGAACAAGATGGACAGATGGACCAAGCCCATTATTGTTGTATGGGTTGATCCTGAAACACAGCTTCAGAGACTCATGCTCAGATGTCACTCGATTTAAAGAGGACCAAGGCAGACATTGTAATTGAGAACACTGGATCACATGAGAATTTAAAAGAGAAGTTCAAAAATGTGCTATTTGGGGTTACAAAACCATTGTCGTGGACTGAACTATGGCTTTCTCGCCAAGGTGCCTTATCTGCTCTTGTTTCCATCATCGTAGGTGTTCTTATGCTCAGAAAAGTTTATAATAGTGATACTTTTTTTTTAATTTTTAATTTTTTATTAATAACTCACACCCTACATATGTCGTGAGGTTTGAACCCATGACCTCAAAGTTGTCAGTTAAACACCTTAACCAACCAAGCCACAGCTCACTGACCAGTGACACTAAATTATAGCAACCTTTGAGTTGTATTTTTGGAGATATTGACAGAGATCAACTTAATTTTGTTCTTACCAATACTGAAGAATGGTTATATGTGCTTTCGCAATCTAACATTGCAGAAGATCCTCGGTCTCCTAGGTTATTGGATATCAAACTCAGTGATTCAAGTCTTAAATTTGAAGCAAATAATGAGTAAAAGTAGGATGTGTACTCACAGATCAATGTGCACGCACAGACTGAATTTGAAATCGAGAATGAAAAATAGGTATAATGGATTAATGGTGCAACAATCTTGGTTAAGAAACCCATTCTTTTATGGTTATGCAAAGAAAAAGACCCACATATACAAATGAGCTTTTGTGCTTGGTTGGTTGATACTGTAGAAGCAAAAAACAAAAACTCAAAATCAAAGTGTCATATATACCCCACAATTGTGAAAATTCCAGCAGGAATAGTGGAATACAGTCTAATTCAGCTGCTACTAGTTACCAATAGAACCCACAATGAAACCAGAGGCATCTCTAGTGAGATAAACTGGACATATCGAGGTTTTTGTTTTGGCTTCTTCTTTTACAATTGTTAAGTTTAGACTGTTTTATTTGTATAAAATTTTCAACTTTGTCTGACTCAATGGTTTGGGCGACAGATGATACTGGTGGTTCCAAGCACAAATTCTATTTTTCTGTTTCTGCAATATTCCTGTATTGGTGGTGATCAGAGAAACCAAGAACAATGAAGGCTACAGTTGACACCCTCCAACTTATTCCCATGGACAGAACAAATTTATGGTTTCGAAAATTAGAGCAGCAAAGATTCAGGCATTTAGTTGGGACGAACTGGTTGACTATATTAACTTACATAAGCCTTGTGGAACTATCTTTAATTTTCAGACTATTTATCTGTAAGACTGTAAACAGATCCAAATTAGGCCTTTGTTTGGAGGCTTTGAAACTACTAGGTTGAGAAGTCTGTAAAGAAATACTTCTTCAGAAACCATAGGGTATGAAAAGTAAATATGAAAGTTACAAGGCATTTTACAGAAACCATGAGGCAGCAAAGTAATGACGAAGTACAATATTTCAACTTTCATTAAAACTACAATATATAATCTGCAATTCAAAGACAATCGGAAATTTCATATGCTACACACGAAGTAGAGTGAATGAATGGTAGCCAGCTATCATCACCTAGCAGAAAGAGTACATGTTAGCTCCACATTTGAACATGCTGGAATCAGATTGCTTACAGGCGTCGGTTGTGGGCATAGAGAAGGCTTTGGTGGCATTTCTAGGTTCTCAACATCTCCTACGAGCATCTGTGTAACTCTCTTCATTGAAGGTCGATCACTTGGTTTCATTTGAATACACCACAAGGCAGCTACTATCATTTTTCTAATTAATTTCTTCTCCTCTGCTGTAGCATCCCCAATCTCCAAGTCCTTCCCCTCATTATATTGATCATTCACCCATGAGGGGAAGTAAATTTGGCTAGGGTGATCTACATATGCATTTAGATTTTTCCTTCTGCTTGCCATTTCCATCAACAACATTCCAAAACTATAAACATCAGCTTTGTACGAAACGCCACCAATGTTTTTATAAAACAACTCGGGAGCAATGTATCCCATGGTGCCTCTTGCTGCCATTGATGGGACAATGCTATTGTTTGCTGGATATAGTTTCGCTAGCCCAAAGTCAGAAATCTTTGGGACAAAATTCTCATCAAGTAGGATATTATGAGGCTTGATATCAAAATGCAGAATTTGCATTTCACAACCTTGATGCAAATATTCAATACCTTGAGCGACTCCAACCGCAATCTCATACATTTTCTTGTAACTTAAAGTGATGGATTCTTGTTTGGAGTAAATGTATCTATCAAGAGAACCATTTGGCATGAAATCATATACTAAGGCACGCTTTGAACCCTCGACACAGTAACCAACAAGCTGCACCACATTGACATGGTGAATCCTTCCAATAGTAGCCACTTCACTCATGAAATCTTCCCCATTAGCATTAAACTTGCCTAACAACTTAATGGCTCCAAAGTGGCCACTCCGTAATTTGCATTTAAACACAGACCCAAACCCCCCTTGCCCCAACTTATCTTTGAATCCATCAGACATTTTCTTAATGTTGGAGTAGGAGTACCTTATAGGCATGAAGTTGTCAGAATGCAGAAAGTCTTCTATAGTGCGGTAGTTTGACCAATGCCTTCTTCGCCACTTATGTATCAGAAGTGCGATCACAAATGGACCTCCAAATATAAGTTTTCCCCCTACAACACTGCCAGCGATAATAATCTCGAGTCCCAAATAATCTGCAAAAGATTTGACGGAGCACAAATTCTACAAAATTAATTAGGTGCTTGACCTGTGTATTAAGACTTGAAAGTGCAAGGCCATATATGAAAGTACGTTGAGAGAAATGACATTTACCGGTGAACGCCGCCCAACCAAGTAGAAAGAAACCTGGAGTGCATGACAAAGAATGTACAGAATTAATTAGCACAGTTATTCGTAAAATCAAGTACAGAAATCATGGCGTACTCGATCGACAGTATATACCTCGTATGCTGCGCGGATAACAACTTCTATCGTAAGAAGGAAGGAGCCAATAAGGAAGACGGATTGCCTCCAACCAAGAAGGAAGGAAATAAGGAGTACGGTAATTCCATTGACCCCGGCAGTTGTACAGAGTCGTATAGTCAAGCTCGAAGCCGTACACCATTTGATCGTGTATATCTTGATAGGAAACGTTTCGGTCCTCCTTCCAGGGCATCACAGTGGTCAGACCCATCCAATATACAGTGCACCCATTCTCCACATCTTCGGCGGAGATTCTGCCTGGAACGGCATAACCATACATTTCGGAGTTAATACAGGGAACCGTGCTCACATACCGAGAAGAATTCACTGGATTTGCACATTTCAAGAAAATTACTGGATCTGCATCTAGTCGCCAGGAAAGGTAACTATAATAATAATGTACCCCATTGTTCTCTAGCCGCCTGGAGAACACTTCGGGTGCAATGTACCCCATTGTTCCCCTAGCTGTAGTCATTGACACTATACTCTGATCCTTGGAACATAACTTGGCCAAACCAAAATCAGAAATCTTTGGGGTGAAGTTATGGTCAAGCAGAACATTGTGGGGTTTGATATCAAAATGGAGGATTCGTTGATCGCACCCCCGGTGCAGATATTCAATTCCTTTGGCTATGCCTAGAGCAATATCTTGCAACTTATCCCAACCAAGGAAAGAATTGTTATTGTCTGCTGATGAAATGAAATCTTGCAGTGAACCATTAGGTAAGAAGTCATAAACAAGAGCCCGTCTAAACCCATCAGCGCAGAATCCAACCAAGCGAACCACATTGACATGATGGATATGACCCATTGTTCCCACTTCATTAACAAACTCTTCCCCATCTCCTTTAGTACTAGTGAGGACTTTCACGGCAACAAAACATTCAGAAGAAAGCTTTCCCTTATAAACAGTCCCATATGCCCCTTGGCCTAATTTGTCCTTGAACTGATCTGTAATCCTCTTGATATCTGAATAAGAGTATCTGCTTGGTTTGAGAGCTCTGTAATCCTCTAAAAATGTTTCAATTTTTAATTGATTCTGTTTCTCCTTTCTATCAGAACTATAAGCCTGATAAGCTGCACCAGCAAGTAGTACGAGTACAAATGAACCAAGGGATGTACCTGCAAGTTAATCCTCTGAGTAAATTTCGACAATACATCTCTTCTAGATATGAAACAAACTAAAGAATCTCGTAGAAAACTCACCAGTAGCTACTAAAGTTTTCCCCGAACCTGTAAAAACAACAAGCAAACAAAATCGGTCCATATTTGTCAAATTACATAGTTGAGTTGTGAGCTACGACACAAGTAATGGTGTAACATTGCAAGGACAGCAGATGAAAAAGTTATGTGGGACTAACTGAGCACCCTTATTTCCTGTGATTCATTATCTGTGCAAAGTTTCCAACTTCTATCAAGTCATCATGTGCTAATATGCTTGCTTGGAATGGAATTTCATGCGCTTATGCTAATACTAATCTCATTTCACAAATGCAGGAATAATCACCATGTGCAAAAATGCTTGGAATCTGTAACAAACATATAGCAAAACTTATAAATAGATGTTACCCTGTACCTTCTTTCCTCTTAAGACGGCATTCAATCTCAGTACTAGTGGTGCCATTGTTCTTCAATCTACAGATCTTTCCCTGTACTTCACATAGTCCACAATTTGGTTCAGACCATTCCTGTGATTCATTATCTGTGCAAAGTTTCCAACTTCTATCAAGTCATCATGTGCTAATATGCTTACTTGGAATGGAATTTCATGCGCTTATGATAATACTAATCTCATTTCACAAATGCAGGAATAATCATCATGTGCAAAAATGCTTGGAATCTGTAACAAACATATAGCAAAACTTATAAATAGATGTTACCCTGTACCTTCTTTCCTCTTAAGACGGCATTCAATCTCAGTACTGCCATTGTTCTTCAATCTACAGATCTTTCCCTGTGCTTCACATAGTCCACAATTTGGTCCAGACCATTCCAAATAAAGCTCTCGAGGTGCATACAAGTATGGTACTGATGAAAGATTACGCATCTTTGTACAAGACAGGAGGGGCAAGTACTCAATCCTCCTGGAAGAATAAAACCAATAGATTTGGTAGCCAGGGCCTTTAAAGCAGGGGACTGAGTAAAGCGACGAGGCCGGCGATTCCCTTTCAGCTGAAGAACAATTGAATAAGGTAATATCAGTCATTTGGTTCTCTCGGTAATGGAAGGGAGAGATTGACATGTTATGGACTTTCAATAGCTTGGCAAGCAAGCAATCTTCTGGGTCATATAGCTGGATTTCCTGAGCCTTATAGTCTATGGTTTTGATTGCAAATTTAACTGGGATTGGAAGCTCAAGAATGGTTTCTTTCTTTTCATTGCAGGACACAAGAAACCCAGGATACCCAGAATTTTCTGGGTGGCTACCTTTGAAGCTGAATGGGAATTTGATAACCGGGCCATGTTTCCCACAATTGGGTTTTTTACCAAGGACTATGGAGGAGAAAGCCAGCAAGATGAAGCAAAAGGAAGAAACGAGAGTTTGCTGCATTTCTCAGATTTTTCAGTATTAGCTTCTCCTGGACACTGAATAAACTTTCTGATATATTTGGATGGATTTTGAGATGGATATAGCTAGGCTGGTATACGAAGATGATTGCAGTAATGGCTAGCAAAGTCGACTGACCTGGTCTATGGTCTCAAGTCTGATCACTAGTCAGGCTTTGCGACGTCTGCTGTGTATGCAGTACATCATGTACTGCCCATGTCTGGTTGATGACGTTATAGCACAGAGACGCAGTTGAATTAGGACTTTTTACCTTTGATAAGAAACACGCGCGCTTGGCGCGTCTCGCGTGGCAATCTTCATCTCACCAAATCCACCTCAGGAGGACATCATATCGATTATCGAGTGAAAGCAAACAGTTGGGTCGGAGGTCTCTCTGCTCGGTTTTGTTTCCTAGGGTTCGATACAGCGGCGGCGACGTTTTCAGATCGGCAGAGGTTCACCCCCCCACCCCCATTTCGGCGAACGACGCCGCTCCCTCTCCTGAAAGTCTCGCCGAAGGTACCGTTCTGTTGTTTCAACTCTCTTTTTGAAGATTATAGGGAGTTTTGGTTAGAAAATTGAAGGATAAAAAAACTTGTATGCTAACGACTATAAGTTTTATTAATGAATTTATCCTCAATAATCACTCCAATTTGATTCGGGAATGGGCATTTTGGTCAATGTGAATGAGTTTCAGCTTCTGGGTTTCTGTGGTTTGTTGTGTTTTGGAATTCTAGGTTGTGTCTGTTGTGGGATTTTGGGTGATTTTGATAGAGGGGTTTGTATTTGTCTTGTAAAGTTGGTAATTTATATGGTAATTAACATATGAGTGTTTGCGTTTGATGTAATTGTAGGATCGATCTCAGATCCTTTGTTTGAACTGCAATTTCATACATGTTCAAAGATACGCTCAAGTTGCCACCTTCGTCTTCCCAGATTGTGTTTTCGATATCTTTCTTCTCGTGGAGCATTAAACCATTATATAGTAATGAATCTTCTTGTTAAACTTAGTGTGCATAGGTCATGTTTTGGACAGTGAAGGTGATTATGTAGAAGCACTAAAGGCATTTATAGATAGCCACAGGTATGGATTTTCTAGTGGACATTCTTTATCTGGAGCAAGTATGTTTTTATTCACCCTGGATTCTCTAATGAGGTGCTGCATTCTAGCTCAGCCAAATTATCCTCCTAGATGCATGTGACTTGATATTGTAAATACAGCCCTCCAAATATCATGAATGTGGAGAACATAGCTCTAGTTTGCTATTTTATGTGTCTGGACCATGTATCATAGTATCTAATTTATCGACTGTATATACAATAAAACAATACAGTAAATAGACACACACACACATACGTATTTGTATATGTATGCTCACATAAAAGTAGATTATGGCCTTTGTAGTATGTTGTGGACTGTTTATGTACAGCATGTTGAAAAAGATGTTAACAGTATAAGGGTATCATTTAAATTTAAATTAGTTGATGTCTGATGGAGGTGAAAATGTGTAAGTTTAAATATAGTTAGCAATATTGTATGCCGCCATTTGAAATTGATTAGTTTTAATAATTCAATTTTTGATATTTTTGGGTGATCTTAGGCGGAAGTGAATACAAATATGAGATAGCTTTCTGCCCTCCAGAAAGGGTTGAAGGCAATGGAATACGTACATCACCTCATTTTCTCTTGGTTTCATGAGTTCACAGTCGAGCATGGCAAGAATAACGTTGAAGATAACTACATAAGTAACAGACTCTAATTAGTTCTATGCTGGTTGTAGTTCTACCTAATCTGATCTTCCTCACATTCTACTAAGAATGCCATTTATTAAAATCTATCTTTCATAGTCGGGGTTTCCTGGAACATTGGTAACAATCGTTCTTTTTGTGCCACATTCTGTCCTTACAATGCATGAGATTTTTAAAAATTTTACTTCTTTATAGTTGGTTCATAAAATTATCTTCAACAAAGCTAACTTACAAGACTCTCAAAAAGCTATATATATAGGTAATAGCAAACCCTAATAAAAACAGGAACCTAAAAGACTTAAGAATAATAAAACATAATAAAGAAAATAATAAAAGATAATAAACTCCTAATTAATTAAGGAAACTTTGGATGCTCCTGCATCATTGTGGCTCATGTAAGCGATGAGCATAGTTGTAGCATATTAACTTTGACAATTATGAAAAATATGTGAATCAGTTGTTCTTATCTTTTGGTTTCAGGATATGTTGAAGAAGGGAACTGGTGGATGGAAAAAGGTTGTTTCAGAATTTGGACGGGGTATTTTGCTACCCGGTGGATAAGTTGATAGACCTAAACTAGGACAAATTGTATTCTCTAATCCGAAAAGCGTCAACTTTTGAATTGGTAAGTAGTTTCTCGCAGTTTGCCTAATTTTATTACGTGACAGAGTATCTCTTTCTCTCTTTGTATCACTATTAGATGTAAACAAGGGCATTGTCTATAATCTATTCTAATTATACCTGGTGTGGTGTAGCAAATCATACTGTTTTACATTTTACATAGTCGCCATTTGATCTACTGATTGGTTGCTGAAAGTTGGTGGTTTTAACAGAATGTTGTTATCTTGAGATCAATTTTGAAAATGCCAGAATTGATGTAATAAGCTTTAGGAGGCCAAGGGAAGTATAGTACTCTTAGGGTACGTTTGGTACCTGGTTTTATTTAGGCCATTGTTAAATAAGGAGTCCTTGAAGGCTTATCTCATGTTTGGTCTCTCTCGGTACTAAGATTAATGGTGTTAAGTTGGACCTGTTTTTGGATTTGGCCTCCTTAGCAGGGCTTAGCGTGGGTACTCCGATTTCACGCCCTTAGCTAAGACCTCACTAACCTAGCCTCCACTCTTCTCTCTTCCATTCTCCTCTCTGTTCCACCCCGAAGCACTTCTCTCTTCTCACAGATCTTCTCCCCCCCCCCCAATTCCGGCGAGCGACGCCGCTCCCTCTCCTGAAAGTCCCGCCGAAGGTACCATTATGTTGTTTCAACTCTCTTTTGCCTAGGCTTCCAATCCCAGTTTTCCCACCAAAGAGTGAGCTTCAATCTGATTTCTATTCACTTTAACCATTTTCTGTGAAAATTGTAGTTCTGACTTCTAAGTTACTTTTGTTATAGGGGTATACAAGAATAATGGATATCTGATGGTTTCTTGCAATGGAGGATTGAATCAAATGCGAGCAGCGGTGAGTTTCCAGCTACTTGATCAAGGACATGTTTTAACAATGCAGTACAGTTTTGTGTTTCCACAATGTTAATTTCCTCAGTTTCTTAATTTTCTGTAGATTTGTGATATGGTTGTGACTGCCAAATACATGAATGTGACTCTTATTGTTCCTGAGTTGGATAAGAACTCGTTTTGGGCTGCAAGGTGAGGTTCATTTGTGTTTGAATGTTCTCATTGTGTATGATCTTATTGAGGATAAGAATGATCCTTTGTTTCTAAGCATGTTTTTTCTTCTTCTTGTGCAGTGAGTTTCAAGACATTTTCGATGTCAATCATTTCATTAGATCATTGAGAGATGAGGTTCGGATACTGAAGCAACTGCCCCCAAAGCTCAACAACAGACCTGCATACTCTTGCCACCTGTTAGTTGGTCCAACATTTCCTACTACCTTCATCAGGTAAAGAAGCATCTAACTCATCATTGCTTTAGTTTTCGATTTTATGACAAGTCTCACTGATTTATAGAGGTTTGTTTTTGAACAGATCCTACCGCTGGTACGGAAGTATAAAGTGGTGCATTTGAACAAAATTGATGCTCGAGTGGCTAACAATGGGCTACCTCTTGAGATTCAGAAGCTGAGATGTAGAGTCAATTTTCATGGTCTGAGATTTACTTCCCAGATAGAGGAGACCGGCCGGAAGCTTGTCAGAATTTTTAGAGAAAAAGGCCCTTTTTTGGTGCTTCATCTCAGATATGAAATGGACATGTTGTCATTCTCTGGCTGCAGCCATGGTTGCAACAGTGATGAGGTGGAAGAACTCAACACAATGAGGTAAGTACCCATCTTTTATCTTCATCAGTTACATTTTTTACCACACTTGCTTATAATTTGCACATTGCTTACATGGTTTTTAACTTTAACTTTTTATTCAGGGAAACATGTCATATGGTGTATGCAGGGAAACATGTCCTTTTTATTCCAGAATTCCCATTTAAGGTATGCTATTGGATTCTGCATATTTCTTTCATAGGTTTCTTTTGGAGATTTTTAGTTATTAAAAGGGCATATCCATATTTGAGGTACTTGATCTGTGTAGTTCATGTCAATTTTTTTTTTTTTTGGATTTCATGTCAAAATTTCAATGAGCAAGATTGTTAGATATTAGATTGTTAGAGTAGTCCAGTTTGTTAGATGTTAGATGTTAGATTGTTAGATGTTAGAGTAGTCCAGTCCAATGCATCACCAAATATGAGACATCTCTAATTTAAAACTTTTTTTCCTAATCCCATGCAACACCAAACTTGGGTCAGTATTATTACAATTTAAGGCAGTCCACACTAGTCCAGGACAGTCTTAAGAATTAAGGAGGTGTAATGCAGTACTGGGTACCAAACGTGCACTTACAGTGGTGACGTTATAATGCTCATCCCAGTTCTGAATTGTGTAGCAAGGGAAAACAAATTCCCTCTAGTTAAAATTGATTAGGTGTCAGAATTTCTTGAAATGCTTTATCAGAGATGATGCGTTGGAGTTGCATTATAATAAAAATTACATGCCCTGTAGACTTCAATGTCTATGTTTTATTCTTTTGTAGACTATTGGCTCCTTACATATCATCTGGAATCTTTTGGGAAGTTTTGAAGCTATGGTTGAAGGGGTTCAAGGTTATTGTTCTTGATATCCCTCTATTGTTTGAGAACAAGATGGACAGATGGACCAAGCCCATTATTGTTGTATGGGTTGATCCTGAAACACAGCTTCAGAGACTCATGTTGAGGGACAGAACAAGTGAGAATGATGCTCGAAACCGGATAAATACTGATATGTCACTCGATTTAAAGAGGACCAAGGCAGACATTGTGATTGAGAACACTGGATCACATGAGGATTTAAAAGAGAAGTTCAAAAATGTGCTATTTGGGGTTACAAAACCATTGTCGTGGACTGAACTATGGCTTTCTCGCCAAGGTGCCTTATCTGCTCTTGTTTCCATCATCGTAGGTGTTCTTATGCTCAGAAAAGTTTATAATAGTGATACTAAATTATAGCAACCTTTGAGTTGTACTTTTGGAGATATTGATAGAGATCAACTTAATTGTGTTCTTACCAATAATGAAGAATGGTTATATGTGCTTTCGCAATCTAACATTGCAGAAGATCCTCGGTCTCCTAGGTTATAGGATATCAAACTCAGTGATTCAAGTCTTCAATTTGAAGCAAATAATGAGTAAAAGTGGGAGGTGTACTTACAGATCAATGTGCACGCAGACTGAATTTGAAATCATGGATTAATGAAAAATAGGTATAATGGATTAATGGTGCAACAATCTTGGTTAAGAAACACGTTCTTTTATGGTAATGCAAAGAAAAAGACCCACCTATACAAATGGGCTTTCAGCTTTGTGCTTGGTTGGTTGATACTGTAGAAGGAATACAGTCTAATTCGGCGAAAATTATACAGCGCACCCGGGTGTGCCGCGCACCCGTCCATCTCCGCCGTCCATTTTGAAAAAGTCAAAAGTTAGCGTCAAATGGACGGCGGAGATGGACGGGTGCGCGGCGCACCCGGATGCGCGGCGCACCCGGATGCGCTGAATATGCTCTCCTAATTCGGCTGCTACTAGTTACCAGTAGAACCCACAATGAAACAAGAGGCATCTCTAGTGAGATAAGTTTTTGCTTCTTCTTTTACAAGTTAAGTTTAGACTGTTTTATTTGTATAAAATTTTCACTTTGCCTCAATGGTTTGGGCGACAGATGATACTGGTGGTTCCAGGCTCAAACTCTGTTTTTACAAGCATTAAGGGATTGCAACTGAGCTCTCCCTTAATCGGGGAAAAAAAAATGAACTCGACCTTAAAGATGTGATATCATGTTGACTCCCAATACTGATAGATTCTTTCACGGTTGTCCACACAACTGCTCAATGCTTGTTGACACTGATCGAGTAATCTGGAGTCGAATTAGGCCTTTGTTTGGAGGCTTTGAAACTACTAGGTTGAGAAGTCTAAAGAAATACTTCTTCAGAAACCATAGGCACATTTATACAGAAACCATGAGGCAGCAAAGTAATGACGAAGTACAATATTTCAACTTTCATAGGCAGTTCATCTTTAAAACTACAACAATCTGCAATTCTAAGACAATCTGAAATTTCAGAAGCTACAGAAACCATGAGGCAGCAAAGTAATGACGAAGTACAATATTTCAACTTTCATAGGCAGTTCATCTTTAAAACTACAATAATCTGCAATTCTAAGACAATCTGAAATTTCATAAGCTACACGAAGTAGAGTGAATGAATGGTAGCCAGCTATCATCACCTAGCAGAAAGAGTACATGTTAGCTCCACATTTGAACATGTTGGAATCAGATTGCTTACAGGCGTCGGTTGTGGGCATAGAGAAGGCTTTGGTGGCATTTCTAGGTTCTCAACATCTCCTACGAGCATCTGTGTAACTCTCTTCATTGAAGGTCGATCGCTTGGTTTCATTTGAATACACCACAAGGCAGCTACTATCATTTTTCTAACTAATTTCTTCTCCTCCGCTGTAGCATCCCCAATCTCCAAGTCCTTCCCCTCATTATATTGATCATGCACCCATGAGGGGAAGTAAATTTGGCTCAAGTGATCTACCTTTGCATTTAGATTTTTCCTTCTGCTTGCCATTTCCATCAACAACATTCCAAAACTATAAACATCAGCTTTGTACGAAACACCACCAATGTTTTTATAAAACAACTCGGGGGCAATGTATCCCATGGTGCCTCTTGCTGCCATTGATGAGACAATGCTATTGTTTGCTGGATATAGTTTCGCTAGCCCAAAGTCAGAAATCTTTGGGACGAAATTCTCATCAAGTAGGATATTATGAGGCTTGATATCAAAATGCAGAATTTGCATTTCACAACCTTGATGCAAATATTCAATACCTTGAGCGACTCCAACCGCAATCTCATACATTTTCTTGTAACTTAAAGTGATGGATTCTTGTTTGGAGTAAATGTATCTATCAAGAGAACCATTAGGCATGAAATCATATACTAAGGCACGCTTTGAACCCTCGACACAGTAACCAACAAGCTGCACCACATTGACATGGTGAATCCTTCCAATAGTAGCTACTTCACTCATGAAATCTTCCCCATTAGCGTTAGACTTGTCTAACAACTTAATGGCTCCAAAGTGGCCACTCCGTAATTTGCATTTAAATACAGAACCATAACCCCCTTCCCCCAACTTATCTTTGAATCCAGCTGACATTTTCTTAATGTTGGAGTAGGAGTACCTTATAGGCATGAAATTGTCAGAATGCAGAAAGTCTTCTATAGTGCGGTAGTTTGACCAATGCCTTCTTCGCCACTTATGTATCAGAAGTGCGATCACAAATGGACCTCCAAATACAAGTTTTCCCCCTACTGTGCCAGCGATAATAATCACGGGATCCAAATAAGCTGCAAAAGATTTGAAGGAGCTGGGTTTAATTGACCTGTATATTAAGTCTTGAAAGTGCAAGGCCATATATGCAATATGAGAGACAACCATCGATCTCGTTGATGATAAATTAGGCAACAAATTGAGAGAAATGACATTTACCGGTGAACGCCGCCCAACCAAGTAGAAAGAAACCTGGAGTGCATGACAAAGAATGTACAGAATTAATTAGCACAGTTATTCGTAATATCAAGTAGAGAAATCATGGCGTACTCGATCGACACTATATACCTCGTATGCTGCGCGGATAACATGTTCTATAGTAATAAGGAAGATGGTAATCTATTGCCTCCAACCAAGAAGGAAGATGGTAATGTATTGCCTCCAACCAAGAAGGAAGGAAATAAGGATCATTGTCATTCCATTGACCGCGGCAAGAGTCAACCAGACTCGTCGAATCCAGAAGCTCGAAGCCGTACACCATTTGATCGTGTATATCTTGATAGGAAACGTTTCGGTCCTCCTTCCAGGGCACAGTGGTCAGACCCATCCAATATACAGTGCACCCATTCTCCAAATCTTCGAAGGAGATACGGCCTGGAACGGCATAACCATACATTTCGGAGTTAATACAGGGAGCCGTGCTCACATACCGAGAAGAATTCACTGGATTTGCACATTTCAAGAAAATTACTGAATCCACTAGATATAGTGGCCAGGGAATGTATGTATCCGAATTACTGAAGTTAGATCGGGACAAAGGAAAACGAGGAAGGGAAGAGCAGTTGTTCTTCTCAAGGCCAGGATCCACCACTCTGATTGTTCTGTTGTCGTAGTCAATGGCCTTGACGTAGTACTCTTGAGAAAATAGGCGCAGCACTGTGATGTTGTTGGGGTCACATTCCAAAGTGTGGTTTAAGGCGCCACAGTGCTCTGGATCTTGTTGCAGTCGGAAAGGGTCGCTTATGTTGTGGATGTCGCCGCAAGAAGAAGGGACACACTTATCTTTATGACCAGATGAGCCAAGAACCAAAAAGGCTACAATTGAAACCCAAGCACACTGCAGGGACAGGCTCCTAATCCCGGTTGTTCCCATGGAGAGAGATCAGAAAAGACTTGCGCATTCCAGATTCACAGTACCAAAGTCTATATACTTTTAATTAATGGAGTTTCTTGACGTGATCATTCCAACTTAGACTTAATTGAGAGTGTAAGGCTCTCATTCATGGAGATGTCAATTACTCAATTACGTACAGAGACCTGAGCTTAATTTGTTTGTGGAATTGGACTGTATAACTCTACCACACATTACAGATTGACCAAGACTAAAACTATATACAAGATCAAAGTCATGCAGCCGGGAGTTTCCCTTCCTATACATTGGGGTAATCTGGAGAGCTACGTACTAACGACAAGTCGCTCGGAATTTCCACAACTTGATTCAACTAAAGTGGGCAGAGGCTATGAGGACCAGGTAAACACTACTGATCTAAATAAAATCTCTTTCATGGCTTTAGTTACAAGTGCTCCAATGCTCTATCATTGTTTAGTTAGCTGTGTTATAAGAGTCGGTATGGCACTCATCGATTCTGGGCTTGTTCTTATTTTAATAATATACACTGCATCAGTTGCTCAGCAGCTCAGGCCAAAAAAGTACCCATATTACAAATGCAGGCTGCTGGGTTATGAAAAGTATAATTCTCAATGTGACATGTAGCCAACTAACCATTCTATAACTTCGGGCAGAATACTTACATCAACCATGATTACATAAACTTGATGATAATTTTTGTTACCTTAATGTTCTTAAGTGTGCATACACTATAAAAAATTATACACATCACTCTAACTCAGCAATTGGTTCCAGTTGAAGGTTTAATCTTCTGGCAGGTGTGCTTGCACTTGTTCCTGCAGGACCTTGAGAGGCAAAAGGATTTGGAGGCATAGTCAAGTTTTCTCCTCCTTCCAACATCTGAACCACCCCTTTCATAGAGGGACGATCAACTGGGTGCCATTGGATGCACCAGAGACCCACAATCGCAAGTCTCTTCGCTATTTTAGCATCTGCTTCTTCCCCAACATGGATTCGGAGGTCTTCACCTTCTTCTAGTAGATTATAGATCCATTCTGGGTAGTAAACTTCAGGTGCGTTCTCTGTGGTTGAACTGATGTTCTTTCTTCCTCCTACCATCTCGAGCAGTACCATTCCATAACTATACACATCTGACTTGTAGGACACATTCCCAAAGTTCCTGGAGAACACTTCAGGTGCAATGTACCCCATTGTTCCCCTAGCTGTAGTCATTGACACTATACTCTGATCCTTGGAACATAACTTGGCCAAACCAAAATCAGAAATCTTTGGGGTGAAGTTATGGTCAAGAAGAACATTGTGGGGTTTGATATCAAAATGGAGTATTCGTTGATCGCACCCCTGGTGCAGATATTCAATTCCTTTGGCTATGCCTAGAGCAATATCTTGCAGCTTATCCCAACGACGGAAAGAATTGTTATTGTCTGCTGATGAAATGAAATCTTGCAGTGAACCATTAGGTAAGAAGTCATAAACAAGAGCCCGTCTAAACCCATCAGCGCAGAATCCAACCAAGCGAACCACATTGACATGATGGATATGACCCATTGTTCCCACTTCATTAACAAACTCTTCCCCATCTCCTTTAGTACTAGTGAGGACTTTCACGGCAACAAAACATTCAGAAGAAAGCTTTCCCTTATAAACAGTCCCATATGCCCCTTGGCCTAATTTGTCCTTGAACTGATCTGTAATCCTCTTGATATCTGAATAAGAGTATCTGCTTGGTTTGAGAGCTCTGTAATCCTCTAAAAATGTTTCAATTTTTAATTGATTCTGTTTCTCCTTTCTATCAGAACTATAAGCATGATAAGCTGCACCAGCAAGTAGTACGAGTACAAATGAACCCAGGGATGTACCTGCAAGTTAATCCTCTGAGTAAATTTCGACAATACATCTCTTCTAGATATGAAACAAACTAAAGAATCTCTTAGAAAACTCACCAGTAGCTACTAAAGTTTTCCCCGAACCTGTAAAAACAACAAGCAAACAAAATCGGTCCATATTTGTCAAATTACATAGTTGAGTTGTGCGCTACGACATAAGTAATGGTGTAACATTGCAAGGACAGCAGATGAAAGCTCTTAGAAAAGTTATGTGGGACTAACTGAGCACCCTATTTCCTGTGATTCATTATCTGTGCAAAGTTTCCAACTTCTATCAAGTCATCATGTGCTAATATGCTAGCTTGGAATGGAATTTCATGCGCATATGCTAATACTAATCTCATTTCACAAATGCAGGAATAATCATCATGTGCAAAATGCTTGGAATCTGTAACAAACATATAGCAAAACTTATTAATGTATGTTACCCTGTACCTTCTTTCCTCTTAAGAAGGCATTCAATCTCAGTACTAGTGGTGCCATTGTTCTTCAATCTACAGATCTTTCCCTGTGCTTCACATAGTGTACAATTTGGTGCAGACCATTCCAAATAAAGCTCTCGAGTTTCATAATTGTATGGAACTGATTGAAGATTACGCATCTTTGTACAAGACAGGAGGGGAAAGGAGTCAATGGTAAAGAAAGAAGAAACCCAATAGATTTGGTAGCCAGGGCGTTCTTCAAAGCAGAGGCCTGAACAAAGTGTCCAGTAAGGCGATTTCCTTTCAGCTGAAGAACAATTGAGTAAGGTAATATCAGTCATTTCGTATTCTGAGTAGTGGAAGGGAAAGATTGACATGTTGTGGACTTTCAAAAACTTGGAAAGCAAGCAATCTTCTGGGTCATATAGCTGGATTTTCTGAGCCTTATAGTCAATGGTTTTGATTCCAAATTTAACTGGGATTGGAAGCTCAAGAATGGTTTCTTTCTTTTCATTGCAGGACACAAGAAACCCAGGATTTTCTGGGTGGCTACCTTTGAAGCTGAATGGGAATTTGATAGCCGGGCCATGTTTCCCACAGTTGGGTTTTTTACCAAGGACTATGGAGGAGAAAGCCAGCAAGATGAAGCAAAAGGAAGAAACGAGAGTTTGCTGCATTTCTCAGATTTTTCAGTACTAGCTTCTCCTGGACACTGAATAAACTTTCTGATATATTTGGATGGATTTTGAGGTGGCTATAGCTAGAATAATAATTGGCTGGTATACGAAGATGATTGCAGTAATGGTTAGCAAAGTTGACTGACCTGGTCTATTGTCTCAAGTCTGATCACTATTCAGGCTTTGATTGATGGCGACGTCTGCTGTGTATGCAGTACATCATGTACTTGAAGATGATTTTAATAGAGGGGTTTGTATTTGTCTTGTAAAGTTGGTAATTTATATGGTAATTAACATATGAGTGTTTGCGTTTGATGTAATTGTAGGATCTCAGATCCTTTGTTTGAACTGCAGTTTCATACATGTTCAAAGATACGCTCAAGTTGCCACCTTCGTCTTCCCAGATTGTGTTTTCGATATCTTTCTTCTCGCGGAGCATTAAACCATAGTAATGAATCTTCTTGTTAAACTTAGTGTGCATAGGTCATGGTTCGGACAGTGAAGGTGATTATGTAGAAGCACTAAAGGCATTTATAGAT
This sequence comes from Fragaria x ananassa, assembly GCA_034370585.1. NCBI lineage: Eukaryota > Viridiplantae > Streptophyta > Magnoliopsida > Rosales > Rosaceae > Fragaria > Fragaria x ananassa. The sequence continues at coordinate 6,290,298 of CP139750.1, read as the reverse complement.
AGCCACAACAGGTATGGATTTTCTAGTGGACATTCTTTATTTGGAGCAAGTATGTTTTTATTCACCCTGGATTCTCTAATGAGGTGCTGCATTCGTGCTCAGCCAAATTATCCTCCTTGATGCATGTACTTGATATTGTAAATACAGCCCTCCAAATATCACGAATGTGGAGAACATAGCTCTAGTTTGCTATTTTATGTGTCTGGACCATGTATCATAGTATCTGATTTATCGACTGTATATACAATAAAACAATACAGTAAATAGACACACACACATACGTATTTGTATATGTATGCTCACAAAAAAGTAGATTATGGCCTTTGTAGTATGTTGTGGACTGTTTATGTACAACATGTTGAAAAAGATGTTAACAGTATAAGGGTATTATTTAAATTTAAATTAGTTGATGTATGATGGAGGTGAAAATGTCTAAGTTTAAGAGAAAATTAGACAAAAACCCAAAAAACCAAACTCCTTTTAAAATAAACTCATGCTCATATTCCATTTTAATTTACACCCAACCCTATTATTGAACCTGCCTTATATGTTTTATTTTTATTTTTGGAATTTGTATCCCTCTTTGCCTTGACTCTTTTGCCCTTTCGTTTTTTTTGTTTTTTCTTGAGAAGATTTTTCCCTTCTGATTGAATGAGAAGACATTCCCTAAATGTGGCTCTTGACTTTCTTCTATTTTAAATAGGGTTAGGGTTTAGACTAGGGTTTAGGGATTAGGGTTTAGACTAGGGTTTAGGGTTTAGGGTTTGTGGAACCGGGTTTAGGGTTTAGGGTTTGTGGAACCGGGTTTAGGGTTTAGGGATTAGGGTTTAGACTAGGGTTTATGGATTAGGGATTAGGGATTAGGGTTTAGGGTTTAGGGTTTGTGGAACCTTTAGGGTTTAGGGTTTAGGGTTTAGACTAGGGTTTAGGGTTTGGGCGTAGTACGTCTGTGGAACCGGGTTTTCAGCTGCCGGGTAATTATGTTTAATGAGTCGGTCAAACAGCTTGTTAATTGCAATAGTTCAGTTGGTGACATTTCAGCAATTTTCTTCAACAAGTTCTATTGTTTAGATAAACAATATTAATATTTTTACTAAATCAACCTAATTAATAAGTTGGGTGTATTTCAAAAGAGTATAACATGTGGGTGTAATTTAAAATGAGTTTATGATTTTGAGTGTAACATCAAATTCCCCTAAGTTTAAATATAGTTAGCAATATTGTATGCCGCCATTTGAAATTGATTAGTTTTAATAATTCAATTTTTGATATTTTTGAGTGATCTTAGGCGGAAGTGAATACAAATATGAGATAGCTTTCTGCCCTCCAGAAAGGGTTGAAGGCAATCCCTGTTTGGAATACGTACATCACCTCATTTTATCTTGGTTTCATGAGTTCACAGTCGAGCATAGCAAGAAGAACGTTGAAGATAACTACGTAAGTAACAGACTCTAATTAGTTCTATGCTGGTTGTAGTTCTCCTACCTAATCTGATCTTCCTCACATTCTACTGAGAATGCCATTTATTAAAATCTAGTGTTGTTGTCTTGACCTATCTTTCATAGTCGGGGTTTCCTGGAACATTGGTAACAATTGTTCTTTTTGTGCCACATTCTGTTCTTACAATGCGCGCATGAGATTTTTGAAAATTTTACTTTCTCTCTATAGTTGGTTCATAAAATTATACACTTGCATATAATATACTAAACAAGTTATATCACATTAGTAGGCACGTTGTGATTCCAATGACTAAAATTTACAAAATAAAAATTTGTGCATCTGATATGATCGTTATAGTAAAACTTGGCTATGGTATAAAATTCAACTGGATTCGGCAACGTCTGGGGCTCGATCGAACGGTCAACCCTAATATATCGTCATTCATCACACGGAAGCACTTTTACCTATCTTTTCGTGACCTAGTTTGGTTGACTCTTTCACACGTTAAACTCTCACATAGATGAGACCTAACCACACATTAAAACTTAGAGACGTTCAGCTCTCGACGATAGGGCTCCTTATAGAGAAGATTAAACGTAAAAAGGGTTGACCGTTTTTATCGGGACCCAAACGTTACCCGAAATACATGATTTTTCAACCATAGCCGTATTTCACTATTCTGATCACATCTTATTTCATAAGATTTTTGAAAAATTTTCTTATTCTTTATAGTTGGTTTAAAATGTTGTACACTTGCATATAACCTATTAAACAAGTTATACCATATTAGTAGGCACGTAGTTCGAATGACTAAAATTCACAAAATGAAAATTTGACCGTTTGATATGATCGTTATAGTAAAACTTGGCTATGGTATAAAATTCTACTGGATTCAGCAACGTCCGGGGCTCGATTGAAGTGGTAAACCCTAATCTGTCGTCACTTATTACACGGAAACACTCTTACATACATCTTCGTGACCTAGCTTTTGTCGATTCTTTGACACGTTAAACTCTCACATATATGAAATCTAACCACATATGTTAAAACTTAGAGACGTTTAGCTCCCGACGATGAGATGTAACTACCCATGTAAAAATTTAATAAGCGTGCAGATTTTGTTCACTTAAATTTGGATTTTGTTCGTGCTATTCCAAAGTGAGTGTTTTCTTTTATTCATTTTTGTTTACTTTTTTGCAGATTTTGTTCTGGTACCGGTACTCTATCACCCAGGTAACAACTCGATCGTATTGTTTTCCTCAACCTTTCTTTTTCAGTTGTTGGATTTATCTATCTATGCTGAAGTCTCATTTTTTTTCCACCACTAATTGTTATCTTCCTTGCAGATCAATTCATACTGCAACAGATTGAGACCATCAGTAAGAATTTGTTTTTAAATTGTGTATTCTCACAATACCAAACTAAGCCTAAGTTCACTTGATGAATAGCTGGGGATAGAAAGCCTGATTTAAATGATTCTTATGATTTTTTGCTCTTATGCAGTAGTTAAGGCATCTACGGTAAAGTTTATTCTCGGAGCTCCATTTGTGATTGCACTTCTAATCTACAAGTGGCGGAGAAGGCATTTATCGTCCAACAACAATTTAGAACATTTTCTAAATAGTGACAATTTCATGCCTATAAGGTACACTTATTCCAACCTTAAGAAAATGTCTAATGGTTTCAAGGATAAGTTGGGGAACGGGGGTTATGGGTCTGTATTCAAAGGAATATTACGCAGCGGCCACTTGGGAGCCATTAAGATGCTAGACAAGTCTAATGCTAATAGAGAAGATTTCATGAGTGAAATAGCTACTATTGGAAGGATTCACCATGTTAATGTGGTGCAGCTTGTTGTTTACTGTGTTGAGGGTTCAAACCGCGCCTTAGTATATGATTTCAGGCCAAATGGGTCTCTCGATAAATACATTTACTCGAAAGAAGGATCAATCACTTTAAATTGCAAGCAAATGTATGAGATTGCAGTCGGAGTCGCTCGTGGTATTGAATATCTGCATCGAGGTTGTGAAATGCAAATACTACATTTTGATATCAAGCCTCACAATATTCTTCTTGATGAGAATTTTATCCCGAAGATTTCTGACTTTGGGTTAGCGAAACTATATTCAGCGGATAATAGCATAGTCTCTTCAATGGCAGCAAGGGGCACAATGGGATATATTGCTCCTGAGTTGTTTTATAAAAACATTCGTGGTATTTCAAACAAAGCTGATGTCTACAGTTTTGGAATGCTGTTGATGGAAATGGCAAGTAGAAGGAAAAATGTAAATGCATTGGCAGATTATTCAAGCCAAATTTACTTCCCCTCATGGGTGCATGATCAATATAAGGAAGAGAAGGACTTGGAGATTGGCGATGCCACAACAGAGGATAAGAAAATAATGAAAAAGATGATTATAACTGCATTATAGTGTATTCAAATGAAACCAAGTGAACGACCTTCGATGAAGGAAGCCATAGCGATGCTTGAAGGAGATGTTGAATGCCAAACATTGCCTATGAAGCCATCTCTATGCCCTGAACCGGTGACTGTAGGCAAATTGATAATTCCAACAAGTTCAGATGTGGAGTTAACATGTAGTCTATTAGCTAGGTGATGATCATCAGCTACAATTATTTTTCTCTTCCTATTTTTAACATTTTCATTAAATCAAGTTGGCTACCGTACCATTTGGTTTAGCAGCATAGTCTTCCCTTAGTAAGTGTAAGGTTGTAAATTCGACTCACGAAGTTGTAATACCCTCACGAAGTTGTAATACCTGATAAAAAAAAATAAAAAAGTGGCAACGTACCATTATGATATTTCCTAGAAATAATGTAGATTTTGGAGCTAAAAAATTAAGAAAATGAAATGCTAATAATAATGCTGTTCGGCTTAACCATTATGCGCACTACCAGAAAATAGTTCTTGGGCGACGAAAAAAAATCGTCGCCCTGTTAAAAAATTTTGTCGCCTAAGTACTTAGGCGACGACATGTCGTCGGCCAAGAAGTCGTCGCCAGAACTGCGTCGGTCAAGAACTTGGGCGACGAAAATTCATTCCGTCGTCGCCTAAGAGTAATTCTTAGGCGACGAAACAAATTTCGTCGCCTAAAATATACTTCTCGTCGCCCAAAAATATTCGTCGCCCAAGATTTAACACCTTGGCAGACGAAAATTTTTTTCGTCGCTTAAGATCTTATAACCTTGGGCGACGAAAATAAATATTTCGTCGCCTAAGATCACTACATCTTAGGCGACGATATTTTTTTTTCGTCGGCCAAGGTGTTAAATCTTGGGCGACGATTTAGAAATTTCGTCGCCTAAGATATATTTAAAATTTTTTTTAAAATAATTAAATAATTTTTTTAAATATATAAATAATGTTTTTTTAATTTTTGCTGGAATTTTTTTTTTCGACATTTCTTTAAATTTTTCTAATACTAAAATTTAATTAAAAATAACACAAATTTATAAATTTATAAATAATTTATTACAAAAATTCTGCCTATGGATCGAGAAACCCGAAATCTAACTCATCATTCCCGTTCGGAGGGTCCTGAGGCGGCTGCTGGTCAGGCTGAGGAGGCTGCTGCTGAGGCTGGGGCCACTGAGGGTGGGGCCACTGAGGTAATGGTATAGGCGTAGGCATGGGCGGAAACGGCTGTCCGGCCGCAAGTGCAGCCATGCAGGCAGTCATCCACTGTCCCATAGCCGCCTGGTTGGCATTGGTGACTTCATTCACCCGCTCCATATGCGCAGCCGTGGAAGCCGCATATGATTCCGCCATCGCCGCCATCTCCCTCGCTCTTTGGGCTTCCAGCTCAGACTCCCTGGCTCTTTGGGCTTCCAGCTCAGACTGTAGACTTACGAACTGATCCGCTAGCCGAGTGGTCTGGCTGTTGCTGCTTGAGGCTCCGGCGGCTCCCTTGCGCTGAAATCCTGGCGTCGTCTTCAGGATCCCCTTTCCAGCGTCTCCCATACCCCGGCAGTAGTAGGTGTTGGAACGCTGCGCGAAGGCAGTGGCCATAATCCGCGCCCCAACGGTAGGATCTGAAGTGTCGATCCTGGACATGGCCTCTGACATGTCATCCTCTGCCGTGCCCGGCCATGCGTCGTTCACCATGCCTCTGATGACCTCTTGCTCCGCCTCCCTCACCCTCGCCTAATTGGATATATTATAAAAATATATTAATATACATTTAATAAAATGTAATTAAAATTAAAAATTAGAAAATATAAGGAACTTACAAGATCCTCCTCAGAATGAGGATATGCCCTCTGAAAGGTCCCCACATAGGGGTTCTCCTCTGGCCGCTCTCGCCGCACGTCGTCCATGATGGCCGAAAACGGCCTCGAACCGGCACGATGGTTGGTTGTGTTCTGTTGCCGGTTCTCAGCGTTCACCCGGGCGAGGTGCTTCAAAAAAATATTATCGTTAGTAAATATTTAAAAACATACAATTATAATTAATTCACTAATTAAATATTCAAATTTGTTTACGAATTACCTGTTTGTGAGGGTCGTTGAACTGCGTGACAAGAAGCCACCGCCACTCGTACTCCCGATACTCGAACTCCTTCGGGGTACCCGAACGGTCGCTCCCGTACTTCTTCCAGTGTTCCCGGAGGTCGTGCTTCCACTCCTTGAACCTACATATACAAAAAAAATATTAAATATATTATTAAAAAAATAAAATTTAATAAATTATTAAATAGAGGTACCTCTCCCTATGGGCCTTGTTCGCCCAGTCACGTCCCTCCTCGGGAACCACAAACCATTGCTGCATTACCACTTGTTAGTATTTTTTTCGATAATTAAATAATTTATTAGTTAAAAAAATAGTAATTGATCGAGTAAACTCACCGACATCGACTGATGGAGCATCTCCTTCACTCCATCAGGAACCTGGCTCCAGACTCCCCACAACATAGGGAGTCTGGAGCGGATGGTGCCTCCCGCGGCGCGCGTGTACCGGTTTCCCAACGCGGCGTCCACCGGTTTCCTGTTGGAAAACGGGATGGCGATCCGTCCAGCGGACTCGACCGCCCTATCGAGTCCCTTGTTGCTGACGGTGCCTCTCCTGTTCCGCCTTCTCGTTCCGGCGGCTGTGACATTGTGAATCAAATTTAATATTAATAATACATTTTTACAAAAAAAAATTTTAAAATCGACAAAAAAGTAATAATAAATTACCTGAGGATGAGGCTGAGCCGACGGATTCGTCTCCGTCCGCCTGCTCGGAGACCCTCACGGGATGAAGAGGCGTGGGAAACTCCCGGTAGATATAGGCCTCGTGCGGTGCCACATGCGGGAGCTGCTCCCGAATCGGTCGACCCTCCTCATCGACGCGAGGTATCGCCGGTATCGTCGGAGGAAGGAAGAGGCCGGACGGGACCATAGGGACCCCGGATGACCCGCCATCACCGTCGGTCGGGGACGACTGTGTGGGGGCGTCGCTGCGGGATCGCGACCGGCGAAGTATGGGTGGATGACGAGGAGCCGTCGCTGCGGGACCCGACTGCCCAGCAGAACCCGAGCCGCTCGCGTCACCCTTAAGCGCCTCACGTCGGGCCGTCAACTGCCACGGAGACCCGATCGACGGTGATTCCGACGGGTTGTTTGAGGTACCGTCCGAGCCGTCTTGGCTCCTCGCACCCGAACGTTGTCCAGAAGTTCTCCTCATCGCCATCCTGTTTAAAATAACCATAAATTTATTAAAAATATTTTACCGTCTTATAATTAAGTTCACAATTAGGTGCAACTCTTTCTAATATTTAACTTCTTCACAATTGATTAGTACCCACCAGTGCGCTATGGCTATCTCTTCATCCGACAATGCATACTCGGCGGACAGTCGTGCTCCACCAACTTCGACATCACTGGAAACTATAAAGAGATTGAACCGCGGCGCATGTTCCTCCATGGCTTGCGGAGCTCCCAACGACGCTCCTAAATACAACTTCATGTAGGTGACGCATTCATGCGCAATATATGCTTCAGCTATACATCCTTCAGGCGCGGATTTATTAGTGACATAATCTTTGTACTCACCAAGTTGCCTGTAAATATAAGATTGCAAACTATACGTTATGGTTATTGAACATGTACGTACATATATGTATTCTGGAGATGTAAGTGAATAAAACATACCTTTCCATGGGATACATCCAAGTGAAGTGTACTGGACTGGTAAGCAACAATTGCTGGGGAAGATGGATCATCAGGTGAGGCATGATATCGAAAAAATTTGGCGGAAAGATCCTCTCGAATTTACACATGATGTATATGATGTCTGCCTGCATTTCCCGGAGATCGGATTTTCTCACTTCCCTTGTGCATAACTTCATGAAGAATCTTGACAGCGCTACTAACGGCTCCACAACCTGGCCAACCACACATCACAAATTTAATATAAAATCCAACAACGACAGGTTAACCGTAATTTTAACCACAAATTTACCTGACGGTGAAGGAACGGTCGAATGAAAATAGGGAAGAGACGTTGTAGCAGAATATGACAGTCATGACTCTTCAAGCCGTATAGCTTATTCTCCCGCAAGTTCACACACCGGGCTATATTTCCTGCAACGCCTGAGGGATACGTCACACAACTCATCCACTTGAAGATCTGGGTCTTCTGATCAGGCTTCACGGTGTAAGGAGTCCAAGGCATCTTTTTCTTCCCCTCTTTCAGCCAAAGATGTTTTCTGATTCCCATTTTCTTAAGATCAACGCGTGCCTTAGGACCGTCTTTCGTCTTCCCCTCCAAGTTGAGCACTGTACCTACCACACTGTCGCAGACATTCTTCTCTATGTGCATCACATCTAGGTAGTGCCTGATCAACAGCGTACTCCAATACGGGAGTTCCCAAAATATGCTCTTATGTGTCCAGAATTTGTACCTGTCTGGTCTTTCAGGTATTCTGGCCACAATATCGGGATGATTGCTGAGCTGCCCAAAATCATACTCATCCAGCACTGCTAAAATCTCTTCCCCCGACCATCTATGCGGCTCCACACCTCTCTCTTCGGTCCCATCAAATGCCCCGGTATCTATCCGCCAGGGGTGATCATGTGGTAGGTAAGCACGGTGACCCATCTGGACTATCTTGTTGCAATGATTGCTGCACCCCTGGGAGCTAAGGCACTCAGGACAAGCCTTGTATCCCCTAACAACGTTGCCGGACAACATCCCACGTGCAGGAAAATCACTGATGGTACCAACAATCATGGCATGCATCTGGAACATCTCCTTTTTGTGGGAGTCATAAGTGGGATGACCAACCTCCCAAAGCAATTTACACTCTTCAATCAGCGGTCTCATATGCACATCGAGACACTTCCCTGGATAACAACAACAACAACAACAACAACCACAACAAATTCAGATAACGACTATATATGACCAACAATATAGAACAAAAACAATAAATGGAGAAAAAATTGAACCAACAGCAATATATACAATATGAAGGGAAAGTAGATACCTGGATAACCGGGCCCCGGAATCAACAAGGTCAACATGTTGTATTCCTTCTTCATGCACATCCATGGAGGAAGGTTGTAAGGCACCAAAATGACCGGCCATATACTGTACGAAAGACTCATGGTCCCAAAAGGGTTGAACCCGTCGGATGAGAGCCCGAGCCTCACATTCCTCACATCTGAAGCAAAATGAGGAAACTCCCTGTCTATATGCTTCCACGCCTCCCCGTCAGCAGGGTGTACCATGAGGTCTTCGTCATGCACCTCCCTCACAGCGTGCCATCTCATAGCTTCGGCCGTCTTTAAAGACATGTACAACCGCTCCAGCCTATCCCTCAACGGGAAATAGCGAAGTACCTTAACAGGTTTCCTGTTGCCTGCGGGAGTCCGCTTATACCTGTCGGTCCCACATACCGGACAACGATGAAGGCCTTCAAGGTCATTACCGTCTGCATCTTTACCCCAGAATAGAACGCAGTCATATCTGCATGCATGGATCTTGATGTAGGAAAGCCCAAGATCTCTCAAGATACGACGGACCTTATGATGCGTGGTGGGATGACGATGACCGTCGGGCAGGAGCGAAGCAGCGTACTGTAGATACCTATCAACAGCCGTCACGGTCGATTTTGTGTCAACCTTGATATGCATCACCTCCATCACACACTGAAGAACGGTCTTCTCATGACCTGGGCACAGAGGGGTCTGTTGGAAAGCAATAAGTCTGTTGTACTTGGCTATACCGGCAGTGTTGACACCTCTAGGGACGGCCTGCATCGGCGCCTGCGGAATGTGCTGTCGTTCAGGGCATACACCGCTGTCATGAGAAAACATGTCGTTGATGAAGGCCGTTGTGGGATCGTTGGATGTACTGCCCGTCTCATAAAACTGTCCATGATCATGCGGGCGTGATGAGGTTTCACCGTGATATATCCAACATGTGTAACGTTCCCAGAATCCGTTACTCTTCAGGTGGTCCCATACTGTCCCCAACGGAAATCGATGCATATCACTGCGACACTTACACATCTTGCACGGGCAATAGAACATGCCACTCCCGTCAACATTGGCCTGTGCATATTGCATAAAATCCCAAACTCCTTCAGCATATTTTCTGTGATATCTTGGAAGAGAAATCCAACTCTTATCCATATCCTGAAAATAACACATATATATATATATATCAATATTTAATAAACATATCCTTTATATATATATATATTAATGTAATACAACATACTAATTATTAATTATATATATCTAGTTCGAGCGGATTCCGTGGTTTCAGAAGGCAAGTGTCAATGTCACGGAGGGCGAACCCCCTACAGGAACCAGGCAGGACTCGTTTGTGATCACGGAGGCGAACCCCTATCGACCCCTTCACCGAGAAGAGTGGTCAGTTTGTGATCTTGAGATCCAGTTAAACAAACCTGTGAACCATATCTATGACAGAACGGCCCCTTACTCAGCTTGGAACAAACTCTATGCATATATATATATATATATCATTAATTCAACTCAAATAAAACTGAAAATCAATATATATATATATATATATGCATATATATATATATGTGCATATATATGCATATGTACGTACCTGGGAGTAGCTCCACAAACTATGTATGGACAGATTTCCACAACACCGAACGATTTGAAAAACTAGAGAAATTTATGTTTCAAATTTTCAAAGTTATTCTCATTCTTCTATCCCGGCCTCTCAATATATAGAAGAATCTTGGGCGACGAAATATTTGAGTTTCGTCGCCTAAGAATTAAAAATCTTGGGCGACGAAATATCTCAGTTTCGTCGCCTAAGGATAAAAAACTTAGGCGACGAAATAAATATCTTAGGCGACGAAATATTGTTTCGTCGCCCTAGTTTCTATCTTGGCCGACAAAATTTATTTTTAGGCGACGATTTTTTTTTCGTTGCCTAAGATGAAACTTAGGCGACGATTTTTTTTACTTAGGCGACGAAAAAAAAAATCGTCGCCTAAGTTCCCTCTTAGGCGACGAAAAAAAAAATCGTCGCCCGGTTTTTTTTGTTTCGTCGCCCAAGACCCATTTTCTGGTAGTGGCGGCAGCAATGGTGGAATGAAGATAGCGGCGGTTTTATTTTTGTTTTTGTTTTTCCCTGGCTGCCTTTTTGATATTACAAAAGACAAAGACAATATTATCCAAAAACAAAAAACAAAAGACAAAGACAACAATATGAGATTTTTGTTTTTGGTCAAGATCAATTTACCCTTCTTTTGCCTTTTGTGTTACCACCTACTTGTAAGATGAAGTTCATGCAACTCGAATAGTACTAGTAGTGGCCTGGGGCTTAATCTGACTAGGGATGTGACTGTCCTAGCTCCTTGCATGAAACAGTAATTCAACTTTTAAGAGTTATTGCGAGATGATAAAAATGAACATCCACCGGCCGGCTCTGGAGAGTTTATGTTCAAGTCTAATTACGTAGAAGAATACACTAATACAGTAGCATCGATCAATCAATCAGTGAGTGACCTCTCAAATTGGTCAAGTTTCTTTCACACATATTTATGGAGAAACTAATTTTGTGACGGATGTTATGACAAAGTTAGGCCATCAACTTTAAACGTAAGTCTGGAACAGATTTCTCATCTTGCAGCCAGTCAAGACTTATGTTTTGACTCTCTAGGTTTTAGTTAAGGCAGGATTTTGTAATTTAAAATTGTCTTTATTTTGTATCTTGTCAAGAAAATCAATTAGTGACTGGCATGCATCCCCACTTTTAATACTTTCGATCAAGACTTGGAAAACCAAGTCTCTAGCAAACTTCCCACTGGTCTCTAGCTAACTTCCCACTAGCTTCCATGTAAAGACTTGGACATGTACAAAGCAATAATATCTTAGACTTTCGCGTCAATCATATTCAACTGTCGACGTACCCTCACTAATTTGACGTCAAGAAATGACAAAATAAACTTCAAAGAATGTAGATATACAAAAATGAAAAATATATGTATTCTGTGTTTCATGAATCATCTCCAACTAGGGCTGCCACTTGGTTTGGTAAATACCAAACCGATCGAAAACCGACCGAAAATTTATGATTTGGTAAACCGAATTTTAGTAATCGAAATCGAAAAAACCGAAACCGAGAAATACCGAAAAAGTTGGTTTGATTTTTGGTAAATACCGAATTTACCGAAATTCTAATTATTTAAAGACTTATATTTCTAAAAACACACAGACTAATAATTTTATCTCACGTTTTCAATTGTATATACCATTTAGTAAAAAACAAGACAATGAATAGAAAAATTCAACTATACTTGGTAGCATTCGGGTCTCAATTAAAGCGATCAACTTTAATTCAATATTACTTGTTATATAAAAACGCTCTTACCTACCCGTCTTAGTCGATTCATCACACACACACATAGACAAACCCACTTAGATGACATGTAACCGCCCATGTAAAAATTTAGGAATGTTTTTACCTCTCTTGATGATAGGGCTCCCCATAGGAAGCATAAGCGTAAATAGGGTTAGCCTCCTTGATCAAGGCCAAAAAATTATCAAAAATACATAATTTTTCTACCATAGTCGTATTTCACTATATTGATCACATCATAGTTCACAAGGTTTTTAAAAATTTTGCTTCCTCTTTGTAGTTGGTTCACAAAGATGTACATATGCATATAACTTACTAAATAAGTTATACCACATTACCAGGCATGTTGTGGTTCCAATAATTACAATTCATAAAATTAAAATTTGACCGTCTGATGTGATCATTATAGTATAATACAATTATGATAGAAAATTCAATTGTACTCAATAATGCTCGGGTCTTGATCAAAGCGGTCAACCATAATTTAACGTCACTTATTACACGAAAAAACTTTTACTGCCCTTATGTGACTTATTTTGGTCGACTCTTCCACACACATACTTTCACATAGATGACACATAACTTGTTCATATAAAAATTTGGAAACATTTACATCCTGACTATTTCGGTAGAAAATTAAACCATACTCGATAATGTGTACTGAAATGACTATCTTTTGTATATGTATTATCAGACTCTAGAAACTCAAGTGATATTTAAATTTTATAGTTTTGTATTGTTTTGTTATATTTTGAAAATATATTTGTTGTGAAGTTTGGTAATACCGAAAAACCGACATCCGAAGTTGGTAAGATTTATCTCATACCGAAGTTTTTGGTTTGGTAATTGAAAGTCATATTTCATTACCGAAAGCTTTGGTTTTGAAGTTGGTAACGCCCATTACCGATTCGAACCGACCGAGTGGCAGCCCTATCTCCAACTATACATTCAGAATCCAGAGACTTGACTTGAGATGGAGAGATCGATGTCAATTAAGTCTTCAATTACAGGGACCTGATCGAGCTAGGTTGTAGAAATGGACTTAGAACTCTTGGCATGAAATTAAAGACTTGCATCGAGTTTTCAATAGGAGTAATCTGCAATGATAAATGAGACTGGTGGCAAGGGCCAAGGTCTGAACCATCAATGAGAAGTAGCTCGAAAATGTTCCACAATTTAATTCCAAGGCCAAGGATGTGGGTGGGAGGTTTAGACTTTGTGACATTTTCTGAGTGGTGATGATATACTTTCAGGAATAATGGATAAATTCCACGGAGCACTGCAAGTTTCCATCCGGTCATCGATTGCGTAAGACTGGGATACAAATTTCCATGTATTTTCTAGACCCTCAAGAAACTTCAAAGAATGTAACCAAGAAAAAAACCATAGAATAAGAAGTGGAAAATTTTACAAAGTTGATGCATGAACATTGTAAAATTTTCTTATTCTATGTTTTTAAAATGTTGATGCATCACCTTTTCACTTCTTATTTTATGTCCTCAAAAAATTTTACAATGTTCATGCATCAACTTTGTCCTAAAGTTGTAAAACAAGTCATCAAAGTGATAATATTAATCCTCAAAGTTGTAATATGAGCCCTTAAAGTTGTAAAATTTTCTAGTTACAACATTAGTCCTCATATATGTGTGGTAAAATACGTGCTTAAAGTGGTAATTAAGTCCTAAAAGTGGTGAGCAAAAAAAACCTCAAAGGATGATTTTCACAAGTTGAGGTTTGAAGAAATAGGATCTCCTATTAGGTATGACATCTCCACAATAGATGTTTTTCATAAGCTAGGGTTCGAATCAAGGATCTCCTTACCGCCCCATTTGTAGTCTAGCATATGCTTCCACTAGACCAATCCTATAGGTGTTGATTGTTTCCTATTTGTTCAATAAGAGTTGTTGTTCACCCTAAAAAAAATTCTTTACATTTTTAAAAAACTTGAGAAGCAAAAGGAAATTATTTGCCACGTTGATTGATTGTAACACTAAATTTGTTTTGTAAGTGTATATCTATGGAACGTGTAATACTGTGGAACCATCAATTTGAATAGAGAAAAATTCAACAATAATTCAAAAACCTTGTGCCAAGGCCAATTTGATACCTAGACTCTACAAGTATCAATATGATACCCAAACACTAATTTTGACGTCACATAGATATAATGATTTATATCTCCGTCCAATTTCAGTGACAATTTGTCAATTTGCTAATGTAAGAAGTACATCGGTCCTAGAAGAAACAAGATGCACCATATATACGACCTTTATAATTAAATCTCTTCTATTTCAAAAAAATAAAAATAAATAAGAAGTTGATTTTCGACCTCAATAGTTGAATAATACCATTTAATGGATTTAAAAACTCAAGTACACCCTTGATTCAGAACTATCCTCCCCGGAGTTATATCAAGAAAGAACATGCATGCGGCATGCCTGCAGGAGTCCATGAAAAGAACAACTAGGGGCAAAACCGGGAACTGTGGTGAAACTGGAAGACTTGATACTAAAAAAGACTTTGAATTTGAATTTCCTGGACTTGTGAGGATACACAAGTTAATTATGTCTTTAATTGCAGGGACCTGAGTTAGGTTGGGGTTGAGGAACTGGACCTGCCCCTCAGTCCATCACACAACTTTGGATCGAATGAAACCGATTGATCTTTAGTTTAAATTTTAGAAGTTACATTGCTTCGTTGACAGGAAATTCTTGCATGAAGCAGTCAACTTAGAGCAAGATTCCAGTTTGATGAGTGTTTCGTGACCATTGGAAATATAACATTGCCGTTGGTTTCTGGTTTTTGTTTCTTCACACAGTCCCACTCAGCTTTCCGAAGAAGAAGAAGAAGAAAATATTCTAATTGATATGTTATTAGAAGCTTGTAGAATAGATATTGTAGGAGCTTAAGTACGTATCTGGTCGATCTGAAACAATGTCAGTAAGATAGTTTTTCAGTATAGCTAATTAATCCATACATTTTCGAACTTCAGATGCATACAAACAATAATTAATAATTATATACATGTACGTCTAGCTACTCTAATTCAACAATTGCTTCTAGCTCAAGGTTGAACCGTCTTGCAGCCGGGCGAGTGTTTGCATTTGTTCTGGTAGCAGCAACCGTAGCGGCAAAAGGATTGGGCGGCATGGTTAAGTTTTCCCTTCCTCCCAACATATGAACCACTGTTTTCATGGATGGACGATCCATCGGGTGCCATTGGATGCACCAAAGGCCTACAATGGCTAGTTCTTTTGGAATTCGACACTCTAATCCTTCTTCTCCGATATGGACTCGAAGGTCCTCCCCTTCTTCTAAAAGATTATATATCCATTCTGGGTAGTAAACTTCACTAGCCTGGTCCATGGTCTCATCACCAATATTCTTTCTCCCTCCTACAATCTCGAGCAACACCATTCCAAAACTATACACGTCTGACTTATACGACACATTTCCAAAATTCCGGGAGAACACTTCTGGTGCAATATAGCCCAGAGTCCCCCTGGCTGCAGTCATTGAAACTATACTTTGATCCTTGGCACACAGCTTGGACATCCCAAAATCAGAAACTTTCGGGGTGAAGTTTTGATCTAGCAAGACATTATGAGGTTTGATGTCAAAATGAAGGATTCGTTGATCACATCCTTGGTGTAGGTACTCAATTCCTTTGGCAATGCCTAGAGCAATATCTTTCAACTTATCCCAACCAAGGAAAGAATTCTTGTTGTCTGCTGATGAGATGAAATCTTGTAGTGATCCGTTGGGTAAGAACTCATATACAAGAGCTCGTCTGAATCCATCAGCACAGAAGCCGACCAAGCGAACTACATTGACATGGTGGATATGACCCATTGTTCCCACCTCATTTAGGAATTCTTCTCCATCTCCGTAATTAGTGTTATTGAGGACTTTAATAGCAACAAACAATTCAGATGAAAGCTTCCCTTTGAAAACAGTTCCATACGCTCCTTCCCCCAATTTATCCTTAAATTGATTTGTAATTCTTTTGATATCTGCATAGGAATATCTGCTTGGCTTGAGCGCTTTGTAATCCTCTAGGAATGTTTCAATTGTCAACTGATTTTGTTTTTCCATTTTATCAGAGTGATACACACCATAGATTACACCCACCGAAATTAATAGAACGATTGTAGTCAGAGTTGCACCTGCATGCAAAGAAGTCCTTTAGCTTAACATATCCTCAATTTCTTCAAGACATGAGACATAGCAAAATACACTGGTTCTATCTATTAACTCACCTGTAGCCACTAACTTTTTTGTTGCGCCTGTAAATGATAATTAACAACATATCAGACCTCCATTCATGTTGAAAGATAAACAGATCAAGCAGATAACAACAGTTGAAATTGGAGTAGCAAATATATGTTACATAAAATTCAAGTTATTAGTACTTACTTGGTTTACTAAAATCAACACATTCAATTTCACTTTGGATGCCGTTGAACTTCAAATGACACTTCTTACCCATCTGTTGACATTCTGTACAATTTGGTGTAGACCACCAAAAATAGACATCCGTAGTCCAAGGATACAGAAGTTCATATGGAACTGGTAAATCATACATCTTTGTACAGTACTGTGGAGGTTCGAAATTGCTTGGAACGGCATATATATATTTATAGCCCAGGCGACTGAGGCAGGGGACTTGTAGTCGTGATAAATCAGCTGTAGCTGTGTTTGGGGCGGGACAGTCAAATAAGCTGACAAAAATATCCATACTAGATACTGAGAAGGTGAAAGGAGAGATAATTGGTTTCATGTTTGGGATTGCTAATTGCTTTAGGAGAAAGCAACCATCATCCGCTTTGTGTACTTGAATTTTCTGGCGCTTATAATCAATGTGTTTCACAAAGAATTTTACTACCATCTGCTGCTGCTGGACAAGAGTCTTGTTGCTCTGCTGACTACATCCAAGCTCAAATCCATGACAACGAGGAAGGCGATTGAACAGGACATGGATAGCAAGTCGACGATCATCACGGTCACCACACTCTGATTCTGTGCATGCATTATGGCACCCTTCGAAGAAAGCTATTGGCATCAATATGAAATAGGCTGAGATGAGGATTAGTCGCTGCATTTCCTCCCCAAATAAGATGAATTTTTCAGCAACTAGCCTTCTTACTTTGCATTGAATTTTAAAGGAAATGTTTTATACCAAAAGAATCAATGGCAAACATGATAATAATTTGTTATTGACCATGTTCCAGAAGATGACAAACCTAACCTAAATAAAAATAAATAAATCAAACAAGGATGGGAAGGACGATATTTCCACAAACAATAATCAAAACCAAGTCCAAGTCTACCATGGCCTTCCTATATTGACTAACCGACTGACTGAGATATGGCTTATCTTTGCACAAGATCACTTAAAATTGTATGTATGCTAATCTCTCCCTTCTTCCATGAGATGATGGGTAGTCGCTGCATTTTCTTTCCAAATAAGATGAAATTTTCAGCAGCTAAGCTTGGTACTTTCCACTAAACTCTAAATTTGCTGTTTTGTACATCAGATGCAGAATCAATGGCAACCATAACAGTTTTTTTTTTTTTTTTGGTTAAACATGTTCCAGAAGAAAAGGAAAGGACAAGGAAAGACGGTCATACAAATCCACAAAGAAAAATCCAAATGAACAACCAAGTCCAGGTACTCCCACCCAAATAAGCTGAAACAGTATTCTTAATTGCCTGGCCGTCCAATATTGACTTACCGACGGTTTGGGACACGTTGCTTACTTATGCACAAGATCGATCAACAATCATATGTAGATACCTGGCTTCTCACTGCAGACTTAAACTTCCGCCCAAACAGAAACAATCTCTCTGTCTCTCTAGTCTCTAGCTCCCTCCCTCTTTCCTTCTATGGGGATAAGTGCAAGGTCATTCGCTCAATCTGCGTGGGTTTTAATGGTAGCCTTTCTTGCTTGTAGCTCTAAGACATATAGTCTCAAGTATTGTACCCCATCTTCCTGCGGTAATATCCCCAATATAAGCTACCCTTTTCGACTGAAACATGACCCAGAGGCTTGCGGAAAGGCCCGGTTTACTCTGTTATGTGAGAACAACATTACAGTACTAGACTTACCTTCTCTAAAATACCATGTACAGGCAATCAACTACAGTAGCCAAACAATCCGAGTGGTGGATCCTGGCTTTCAGAAAAACAATTGTTCCTCCGTTCCGGTTAATCTTCGAACAGACTATGATCCTTTTGATGGTTCATCACCTTACAATGTCAATTATCGCAGTATGAATCTTGTCACAGAGCCTATATACTTCCTCAAGTGTTCAGAGCAGGTGAATATGTATACTTATGTAGACACTGCTGCATGCACTGATGATACTGGTACTAGCAGTACTGGTTCTTCTTCTTCTATGTCCCAACCCAGAACGTTTGGTTATCTCCTGGTTGATTACATAACGTCAGGAGACGTGGTGGAGGGTTGCAGCTTAGAGTGGCAGACATTCATAACTATCGATGTGAACAACTACAAACACACAGACATAAAAAGAACAATGAATTCATTGGCGTATGGCTTTGAGCTTCGATATTCGCAGCACATGCCTTTTACATGCGGAGGCCCGTGGAGCACCAACTACAAATGTTTTCCGCACACAGTCGCAGGTTCGTTCCATCGTAGAAATTATACACATAAATTCGTTTCCGCAGCTCTATATTACTTACTATATAGAGAACTATGATCTGGTTGGTTGGTTAAATATTTTTTTCTCTAAAAGAACAGCACAACCCTTTCAGCAAATCCATACATAACATACCCACGTGGGGATCAAAATAAAACAACTACCAAAATAGTTCAACCTTTCTCACCCCATGAAATACTTCTAACGTAGTTTAATTTACATCCGTGAGTATTTAATGTACAGATGAATCAAACCCCGATGACATCATAATTCCTCAGCAGCAGAAGCAAGAGCATTTCCAAACATCAAAGCAAAATAACAGCTCAAACACAAATAACAGAAATAAAAAGCCCAAATAAGAGAGGTATGGTCCAGACCCAAGCCCAACAAGAGAGGCCCACCGACCCAAGGCCAGATTCCCAAAACCTAGCCACATGAGATTAAGGCCCACACCCAATCACTGAGGACACCCAAAGAATTATGTCTCCCCACCTCCAATTCACCAAAGAATTAAGAGATTTATAACATCGATTTTTAACTCTTATTCGGCGTACCTTAATTTACTAAAGACACCCAAGATCATAACGATACACATTTTGGCAACTTGCGACAAATCGACTATTTAGTTTGTAACTCTCAATTCCAGCGTGGAATTGGATTACAAAATTCTATTGAGTTCTATATTTCTTTCGAAAATAGTTTAGTCAAATCTCTAAACTAAACCAACACCCGACTTAGTCTTTAAATTAAAAACTCGACAAGATTCAAAATAAAGATTTTGAGTTCTAGACATCTTCAACAAGATCGGCCACGCCTTCCATCATTTCTATGGCCTCAAACTTAGCCTCCCTAAACCGTATCTCCCGCTCGCATGTTAATGTTTGGGCCGAAAGGCCTGAACCCTCTTCCTTCTATTCTACGGACCAAAAGTCTAGATCAAAAGGGGAAGGAACATACTATTTTTGGAAAACTAATTTCTAATATCATGAAACGAAAAAATCATAAAAACTCAACTGAGTGTCTGAAAAATAATCAGATTGCATCTCCAAATTCGTAGCGACGTACACTTTAATTTGGGACCTTGGATCATGGACTCAACCCATTTTTTTTAAAAAATCTTGAGTAACTTCTAATGTGACGTTTACTTTTCGATAAAAACACGACAATAAATTCCGTGACTCACACTACTCTTCTAGAGTGTAGGTAAATGTAGTCAATAACTAAGTAAAGTAGAACGAGGTCTCACAAAATCGACCCCATGGTCTCCACCAATCCCTTGTGGCAATCGCAGCCGCCATGATTGAAAATGCCATAATCCCTACAAATTTCTTGGCACTTCATATCGGATGTCCACCTCCACAGTTACCTCTAGCAAAAAGAGAAATTGAGGATCAATTTTCCGACATCATGGCGAACTCGGATCCTTTGCACAATCTCTTCTCTCCATCGCACCTTAGCGCATACCCATCAAAACTAATGCAATATTATTTTTGGCCCTTCAAGCCTTGGACGCTTTAAGGCGCGCGTCATACTGCTACTTGTTAATCACCTACTCCGTTTGTACCTTATTTTGATATGTTGCGGTTGTTATTATTTTGATTAATAATAATAATAATAAGTTAGTGTTATTAATACACATTTTTTGTGTTATTAACACACCCCATCTATTTTCTTATCCACACATTTTAATTTTATGTACAAACTTGCCACTTGAATTTGTTTCATGATTGGTTCTCATTATAGATAGGGTGTGTTAATAATACTAGCTTAATAATAATAATAATAATAAATTATATTTTGTTAGTTTGCCAAAAAGACAAAACAAAACAGGGAGTTGATACGTATTCTAATGAATGGGTCATATATAATTAGGAAAATGTCTATTTAGTACTAATTTAAACCCTCATTTCACATTTCAATAATAATTTTTTTCATAAACTCATTCCTGTTGAAGGAGAAAAGATAACGAGAATAACAGTTTACTCATTCATTGATAGAAATGCCTATTTATAGGTATTACATAGAGTCTCCCAAAGGATCTAGAAGATCTATCAACTGTAATCTATTCTAATAACGAAATCGGATTAACCAATCCTACGTGTATTAGGGCAAGACACATAACAGAAGGACGGAAACATAATTTCCTTAAACACTCCCCCTTGTGTTGCGTCCCTAATACGATATGATGCTTATGGTGTTGCCTCGGTAAAAACCTTGCCAAGTAAAACAAAAACCTTGTAGGTAAAACAAAAGACTTGAACGAAGGGAAAAAGAGCACAACGCATCAACTACAATTGAAGATAATATGTGATGCATGTAGACTCCCCCTGATGTCTACACACGACTCCCCCTGATTGGTAACTCAATCTCGGAGTACAGATAAACGGCGCAAGCCAATGCACTTCACATACTTCAAAAGTAGACTTGGGTAACGATTTAATCATTAAATCCAGCCACAACATCCTTATATTAGACTTGTTATGCTTAGCATTACTTTGATCTTTAAGGAGAAGGTTGCCTAACAACTCAGAACATAAGTTCGCGTTGAAAATCATATTCACGCGTGGCATGACCTTCGTGTACTTAAACAGTCATAACGTCTTCGATACAATAGGTATGGACGAACCGTAAAAATTTATGGAAACTATACACACGTAGCTATCCAACCATACAAGGTCCATAACCTAGTTCATCTTGAGCTGATCACAAAGCTCTGTCGAAGTTGACTGTTCTGCCAAAGCAGATTCTCTGACAGATCCGTCCTAATTTACGAAAATAGTCATAACTCACTCAATATGATAGATGTGATCAAATGGTTGGTGTCCCTAGAAAGTAGACACATAGACCTTTCAATTGGTACCAATTTCACCATTTTCCAACGAGTGGGCTATCTTGCAGGTCATGTGGAAGTTGACCTACAAAACTGGGCAGATTCTGATTTCACATTTGATGTGTCTTTCTGTAAGGATGAATAAGCCTGAACCTTTCATAGAAGGAATCACTGCCATTACATTGGCATTGCGTGGGCGCATCCGGCGATTATCTTGATGTTCCTTCACACTCATATCTAAGAGGAAGCGAAGATGCTCGACCGCTAGGAAGAGAGTTGAAAGACTAAGAAAAACTTGGCCTTACAAGTTTAAAGTGAATGAGATGTCGAGTCAAGCATATTGTAACAAGTACATGAATGTGCTACCATACTTAGATGGAAAATTTCTCCCAAGACTTCAACCGATCAAGGGATACATATAGGCATAACTTCATCGTCCTTTAGATTGCCTTAAGCTGACAGATAAATAAGCATCATCAATAACGGTCCTCACTTTCGAGACCAAGTATTCACAAGATCCTTTCATTCATAATTTTGGATCAGTGGCATCTCTTAGTTTAACAAGAGTTCATCACGATTCATTCAGAATTTACACGCAAATAGGCATAATTCTTGATATCCCTTCCCTAATCAAGTAGATACTTAACAAATACCTTGCAAACGCGCTCCGTGGTCAGGAGCCACTTGATTTGGGTGAAAACCGATCTATTCAAGATCTTTATATACATCTCTTAGTTTTCAACAGAGATAAGTAGTGATCACAAGCTGCTTATTCAGTTTTTCAGAAACTACCTAACTGACAAGGTAGTGGAGTGCAATGACATCCATTACGAGAGTATATCTCATCATAGTCGATTCCAGAGCGTTTGTGAGAGACCTTGCGCCAGAAGGTGAGTCTTTACACTTGGGGTGTTGGCATCACCTAACGAAAGCATTATCTCTTTGTTTAAACTGGATTGCATCTTTCCATTTAGGCCAATCTACAACGTTCGTATTTTCTCAACAAAGTATGGTTCTTTTTGCAATTGTATAAATCCGCTAAAGAGTGTAGAAAAAGAATCTTGTTTGTAATGCATTTGCAATTGTATAAGTGTGCATTGTGCCACACTTGACATTACAAATCCTCTTTTGATCCAAAACTGATGTGCATTGCGCAACATCATGATATTTTAGCATTTCGAAATGCCACCTTATAATAACTGGTGGTCAAATATAGTCTAATGTAGTGTCATGTTGTAATGCGATATATTGCATTAACATATAGTTTATGTAGATCGAACCATATGTGCCAGACAAAATCAGAATATATATGCCAACAATTATAACGAGGTCTTGACCATGAATTTAATTAAAAATATAACGACTAAGTAACTTTAGTCAAATATGTGAGATGTATGCCTTCACAAAACTTGGAAAAATAAACAGATTTGTAGTCACTTAGACTATTAAACCGAAGTCATGCACTTCATATTTTCCGCAATGTACCTTTTGCTTTTAAATCCGTAATTGTGAGAATAATATTCTCTCTTCTTCCATATAGTGAGTTTCTTGTTTCAAAAACTCCATATATTTCTTATATACATTGACTATATTATTGTTTTCTTTGCAAGTAGTGAACCGATGTAGAACCACATCAATAACATGATATTTCTTTTACTAGCCCAATCTTTATATGACATGTGGGGTTTGAGGCATTACTTCCCCCTCCTTTTTTAGAACGCGTGACACAAATTTCATCACTTTTTTATATCATATATGGGGCTCATGTTTCGGTCAATTATCTTAAAACAACAAGATGGAAGAGTAACTATTATCAATGTACGATAATTAATTCCAAGTATTGAATTAGGTCAAGACCATAGTTTATGGTAACTCAATTCGATGTAAACCGTGACAAATTCCGTCACAAATCGATATTAACGGCGACAATTTTCGTCGCAAATCGATGTTTGTCCCTTTATTAACCACGACAATATTTCGTCGTAATACCGTGACTTGTCAAACCGTCACAAATTTCAACTTTGATATGAAGGGTCCTAAGTCCTCACATCAACCCACGTTATAAGAAAGGTAGGGGTAGAAGAAGGCTACGAAGCCCGACTATGAAATTAAAATTCAAAAGCGGCAACTTTTATAAAAGCTTACTTGTTAGTTTGTCATGTAAGAGAAGTTGCCCTTTTAATTTTCATATGTACTTTCACGTGCGTACAAAGAAGTTGCTCTCGTAATTCCATCGTGTGAAAAATTTCATAAAATGAAAACATATGGTTAGTCATATTCACCATATAATATAAACAGTAAAACTAATTAAAGAATTACTTCAGTAAATAAACTGATTTTACTGATAGGGTAAAAAAATTACCATGAGGGGAAAATTTACCGTTTTGCCCCTCGTATATTCAGTTTTGAGAGACGAAGCGAGTCGGATATTCAAATCCGAGTTGAGCAGATCCGAGTTGGTGGCGAGCGCAGGTCGACGGGCCAGAGAGCTAGGATGACCGCGCCGGATTGGGGTCGGAAGCACATCGTCGACGCTGGGTTTAATTGATCACGGCGGGGCTGCTGGGTCGGGTTCGGATCTGCTGCAAACGAACGGATTCGGGGCTGGGCTTAGCTGTACAAGATTGGGCAGGGCGGCGCGTGCGCGGAGGCTTGGGCTGAGGTGAGCGCCGGTGGAGGCGAAGTGGCGCGTAGTCGAAGCAGATTGGAGCTGTGCTCCTACTTCTTCTGTGCGGACCTTCGAAGAGCCTGTGCATGCACTTGCCGGCGCTGGGTCGCCTGTCAGTGGTGTGCGACGGCTTGGGATGCCGAGGTCAGGAAAGCTAATGGGTGCCCAGAGCAGATTTTTAGGTGCCTAGAGATGGTGCTAGGGTTTTTTCTGTTTAGAGTTTCATTATCAAGCTCGGGTTAGAACACAGTACTGATAACGTGTTGAAGGAGAAAAGATAACGAGAATAACAGTCTACTCATTCATTGATAGAAATACATATTTATAGGCATTACATAGAGCCTCCCGAAGGATCTAGAAGATCTATCAACTGTAATATATTCTAATAAGAAAACCGGATTAACCAATCCTACGTGTATTAGGGCAAGACACATAACAGAAGGACGGAAATATAATTTCCTTAAACAATTCCAATATAAGGTAACATTTTTTATGCTCAAATGCACAAATCTTTACTAAAGTCTTAACAAACCATATTATTTTAAAACTATTTTACCATCACCCCTTAATTATGCATAGAGAGGGAAAATGGAAGAGAGAGAATACTTGGCTGGAACCTCACCGGACTCCGGTGACCGGCCGTCGGACTTCGGTTGCCGGATTTCCCCGGTCGCCGGACTCCGGTCACCGGACTTTGGTTGCCGGATTTCCCGGTCGCTGGATTCCGATCACCGGTAACTCGGTTACTGACCCCTAGTAACTCAATTTTTCTCCGGTCGCCGGATTCCGGTCACCAATAACTCGGTTACCGATCCTCAATAATCAGTTACTAACCCCAATAACTTGATTACTAACCCTCAATAATCCTCCAATAATCAGTTATTGATCCCTAATAACTTGGTTACTGACCCCTAATAACTTGGTTACTGACCCCCAATAATCAGTTACTGATCTCCAATAATCAGTTACTGATCCCTAATAATCAGTTATTGATCCCTAATAATCAGTTACTGACCCCCAATAATCAGTTACTGACACCGAATAATCAGTTACTGACCCTTTATAATCATATTACAAACCTCAAATAATAAGACCCTAATAATCACTTATCAATCCTCAATAATCACTTACTGACCTCAATATTCAAATGTAAGGATAAAAAAACAAAAAAAACAAAAAAAAACCTCTAACTGACTTGAGTTCATGCTCTGGGCACCCATATTTCTTCTCTGGGCACCCACCTTCTCCGACGGCGACACACCGGCCTCCTCCACCAACCCAGGCGCACCTCCTCCATTGACCTAATGAGCTATGGTCGGAGCCGTCGCCATAAGCTACATAGAGTCGTTGAGTGATGGGAAACTTCACTGCCGGATTCGAGGGAGAGGCGATCGATGACGGAGATTGAGCAAAAGAGGATGCTGGTGGGGGCGAGGAGGGAGAAGAACTTGGGAGACATCGACTCTTGCGTCAAACACTCGCACTGAATCATCGATCTCTTGTCCTCAATCTCTCTTCCAGTACAAATCTTTCATTCTCGTCGTCCTTTCCCCCGACTATGACCGCGCAACACTTCTCCGGCGTCGTCCGATCTCGACGGTAACGTCTCGATCGCGGATCCTTGAGGCAGCACCGACGTGAAACGGTGCAGAACTTGACCGACGGCGGCAACGACGATGAGCTCACTAGAGTTGACTGACTTGGACGTCGCCGATGAGAATGACGAGCCCGGCCCCTCGGGTCTTGGTGGATGCGATCGTTCAGATCTTGCAATCGTTTTCCGACAGCTCCCGGACCTCGTCGGAGCCGGAGATGAAGCGGCGGGCGAGACGGCATCGACGAAGGAGGGTGGCATCGGTGAAAGAGAGAGAGTGGAAAAAGTTTCAGATCATAGATGAGAGAGAGAAAGAGAGAGAGAGACTGTAAGTGAGAGAGAGATAGTTTAGACCTGATAGAAGATAAGAGGAGGGTAAACTCAACATTTTAATAATAATCATTGAAATGGGTTATAGGAAATTTTTTTGATTGGACTGGGTTTAGAAACCCTAATTTTGGCGTTAAGGCATTTTTTCTTGGAAATTCTTGTATGCACGACGTGTATTTACACGACACAATCTTAACCATTTATAACAATTCATATGTTTGACCACCATGTTTCTATATTATTTCCTCTAATCCTGACCATCTATGTATGTATGTGAAGATACACGTCGTGTACTGAAGATACTCTCATTTTTCCTGTATAATTTAGCAATTTGTACTTTAGCATTTTGTGATTAATGAATTTTCTAATTTCCTTGTTTACCATTGTAGGTGCCTTTCGACTTGCATGGGAAGCTTTTCGCGGTAAGAGTCTCCTTCAAAACTCTATTCTTTTAGTTAGAATTTTGTTACCACTAAAACCCTTATATCTCTAATAAAAATCAACTATGATAAAGCCTTTAAAAGGTGCACCAAAATGTGCATCACACACAATCCCCTTCATAATAAAAGTAATTACTCTTTTTTCTTGTAAATGTCAGCTGCGACTTGTATATATTAATTTTTTGCGAAGACCAGAAGCAACTATTACATACTCTACAGCTACCATCTACAAATAGACAAGTACTACTCTACAGATAAACAAGTAGTTGTGAGCCGAGATTCACACTAGTACATAGGATAGAGATAGAGATAGAGTACTACTCATTAATCGTTTGAACGCATAGAGTCCATAGTAAGGTTGGCATTCCTACCCAATGGGTAAAACCCGTGGGTTTATACCCACCCAAACTAGTTTGTGGGTAAATACCCAGCGGGTAATACCCGTTATATTATGTGTTGGATTTGGGTAATTACCCACCCATTTCTAAATGGGTAAAACTCTTACCCACCCATTACCCATTCTATTTTATTATAAAAAAAAAAAAAAAAAATCAAGATCGAATTTCCCAAGTCTTCATCCGACCCTCAGGTTCTTCTTCAACAAAACCAAATCTTACCAACCCTTACCCTCCCAATCCAAACTGCTCTCTCCCTCTCCTCAAAACCCTCCCTCCTCTTCACCCCCTCCCCCTCCTCCTCACCAAACCCCGCCGCTCCGCCGTCACCATCATGTCCATGGAGGCCGGCATCGGCGTCATTGCTCCCAACCCCGGCGGGACCCGACCGGAGAAGTGAGAGTGTTCAGCTTAAGCTCGCCGCTGAGGCCGAAGCCGTTGAGTGTGACGGCGACGACATTGCCAGCGTTGTTGCCAACCACCATCTTCAATTGCGTCCCATCCTCACTTGCTTATCAATCCGCCATACCACATCACATTCACTCGGATCTGATCCTTCACCCACACCACATTCTCCACCGCTCTCCCACTCCCGCTCCATCGCCGCATCTCCGCCTCTCTCCAGAGCACTCGAAACTCCGGTAACGGCGACACGGCCACCGCCGTAGGTGCAGGACGAGAGAGACGACATGAGGAAGAAGAAGACGACGACGGCGAGCGAGGCCGAGAGGACCAGCACCGGAATAGTTACAACTATGCCCTTGGACGGTGAGAGAGCCATGAGAGGTTTGTGTGGTGTGCTTCTCTGTCTCTCAGTCCATGACTCT
The DNA here is from genome assembly GCA_034370585.1 of Fragaria x ananassa. Lineage (NCBI taxonomy): Eukaryota > Viridiplantae > Streptophyta > Magnoliopsida > Rosales > Rosaceae > Fragaria > Fragaria x ananassa. Next base: position 6,262,253 of record CP139750.1, on the reverse strand, counting down.
GGAAATTAGAGAAGGTGGTAACGACGTTGATGAACGAGAAGGTGGTGGAGACGGCGATCTTGTGGATCCACAGGTCGAGCAATGCTAGGTGGACGATCTAGATCGCCAAGAGGAGGAACTGAGAGAAGTCAGAGAAGAGATATTTTGGGTATGTGGGTGTTATCTGGGTACCCACAGGTATTACCCGTACCCAGTTTATCAAACCCATGAGTTTTTTCTAAAAACTCATACCCACCTATTACTGAAAACTGGTATATATACTCATTACCCAAAATTAAAACCCAATACATTTGAGTACCCATGGGTTTTAATGTCATCTCTAGTCCATAGTGTCCCAAACACGTGCGATAGTGTCCTAAAGGAACAAACCTAAAGGAAATAGAAATCTAATCTAAAAAATCCTATAACATAGAGAAATAGCTAAAAGAAAATAAACTAAACTAAATTGAGCTAGAGCCCACAAACCAACCCAACAAAACAGGCCTATCTCAACCACAAACCGACGAATATTTTTGGGCGACGAGAAATATATTTTAGGCGACAAAATTCGTATCGCCGCCTAAGAATTACTCTTAGGCGACGACGGTATGAGTTGTCGTCGCCCAAGTTCTTGGCCGACGCACTTCTGCCGACGACGTCTTGGCCGACGACATGTCGTCGCCTAAGTACTTAGGCGACGAAATTTTTTAACAGGGCGACGATTTTTTTTCGTCGCCCAAAGTGAAATTTCTGGGGGCCGGCCGGAGTCCCGATCTGTCAACAGCGCTGCCAACATGAACGAGAAGCACCACCTGATCCAAAGCTGCGCCTCACCTCTTTGCCTCAATTGCCAAGACAAAATCAAAGCACCACCATCACCCAGCACAAAGTAGCGAAACAAGGAAAGATGAAACCATTGTTGCCGTTAGCCTTCCAGCAGCGTTAACTCGATAGCCCAGCCATAGAAACCAATCTCTCGTCCTGCAACGATCGCAAGACAGCAGGGCGATCAAGATCAACCTTGTTGCAGACCAGTACGCCGCCGGATGACCATAAGGAATGGAAGTGCTGCCGCTGGAGAGAGAGAGAGAGAGAGAGTTAGGGTTATATGATAAAATTAATTACTTAAAACACATGAAATGATGAAAAAAAAGTCGCTTCAAATAATTATATACTAGCCTCTTACCCGTGCATCTGCACGGGATCAAAAAATGGAAGAAAGTGTACTTGAACTGCTCCATTTTATGTGGGATGAATCTGTTAATCCTATCATTTTGTAGATAACTGCTCCCCAAAAAGTGGGATAAAACTACCACATACTTTTTTTTCTTTTTTTTTTTCAGTGGTGTTTTACGGTTAAACCCATAGTAACTATTATTTTTATTGTTTGAGAATTTTCTGCTACCTTGGTTTTTTGGTCAATTAAAAAAAAGGCCTCACCAAAGACACCAAAGCCACGCTTGGCTTTCTAATAGTAAAGATATATGTGTGTATATATATATATATATCAAAATTAATAAAATGTGGTTGGTGATGAAGAAACTTATCGAAATTTTTAATTTTTGTCCATATTAAGCTTTACACCCTATGCGGATTACAAAATAGGGAGGTATTTCTAACAAGGACTTGTTGATGACTTTTCAGTTTATGATTTGAAAGATCTATTCTTCTATCACATTTTGATATATAATAAGTTCAGTTTTTAGGTCTATATGAGTAAATCATTTTTACAAATTTTCAACCAAAATGGTGATCATTAAGGTAATAAATTAGATCAAATTAATAGACGAACCAAATATGTCAAACATGAACCGTTCAAGTTCATAAATTGGTAAATCACACTTATGAATGTCTTAACGATTTTTTGTGTGGCTGAAAATTTGCAGAAATGATATACTCATAAATACCTATAAACTAAACGATCAAGATGTGGATATAAGATCGAAAAATGAGATAAGCCGAAAAGTCTTCAACTTAAGGGTCCTCATTAAAAGTGCTCCCTTACAAAATATACAAATAGATTCTTATCTTTGTGTGATATAGTCTTTCAATAATTCAAATGTTTGTAGGATGAACAAAGAATATGATAGGGTGACAATAGCCACACCCTAAAAAAAACGACATGATATATATTTTACATATTCAATAAGTAAGTGCTAATTTGTTTTTATCCTTTGTAATTGCAGGTTTCTTTGATGCTGGTCATAGTTTGTTCAAAATTAGTAAGTAATTTCTATCCTAATAGGTTGTTGTTTGCTTTTTGACTTGATACATATTTTTCTATCGAGAATGAGGTACTAAGCCATCTCGGTTACGTTAGTACATTAGTTGACACTCATTCAATCAGTATTTGGACTGAGGTTCACGAAAGTATCCAATAAATCTAAAATAATCTTCCGCCGCAAGTGCACGAACCCGAAGGCTCTTCAAACCTGTTGCTCTTTATTTTGTAACCATGCTCTATTGAACCTATGGAAATTTATATAAGACTTCTTTGAATAGAAAATAAACTGACTCCACCCTCGCCGCCTCGTAACAAGAATCTGTTTTAAGAAGCAAGAGAAAAGACAAAATAAAAAAAGAAAACTTGGGTAAAAATTTCAAAAACAAAATTCAAACCATATTTAGAATAAAGCCAAGAGTGATTGCTCAATAATAGACAATAACTCCTCAATTCAATTTCAAATTTGTTAGGCCGCTTGCTCGAGCTCCGTTTGCTTAAGTAAAGGGGACTGAGGGAAGTAAGTTAAGGAGTGAAGGAGTTTGTCTGGGGATTTTTCTCTCATTAATATATGTATCTATAGATCAAGGTTTTGGAATCCTTGGACATTTAGTCTGTTGTTGGACTGCTACTCGGGGCTAGTAGTGGTCTCCGCCCGACACCAAATTCCGGCGATGGTAGCGAGGGGAGAAGAGATGTTGTCCGTCCGGTTGGACACGACGTCAAGGTCGAGGATTCTGTAGTGATGATGGCTGGGAGCACCATCTTTTTAGGCTTCAAATTTGGGTTTTTTGACAGATACTGTTTATTGATCAAACTACCCACTCTAGGTTTGGCGACATTAAGATGGCTTGAGATTGTTAGGTTTTTGCTTGAGTTTAATAGGTTGTTTTATGATTTGAGTTTTACGTAACCCATAAAAGAGAGTTATGTATGTGTTGTTTTCCTACTTTCATTTGATCAATGAAATTGACGCTAAGTCCTTCATTACTTTTTTTTAATATATAAAACACATGTCTAATTACAAGATATACACACCTAATTTTTTTAATATTTTGTTACCATTTGAGAATGCTGAATTAAACCAAACAAAAATTATACTAATTTTTATTAATTAAACAACTTAAATACTGAGACGAGTCTATTATGAGTCGAACTCACAACGTCCCACTTACAAGAAGACTTATGTCACTAAACCAAACTAAAGAGTAAGGTATATATTTCATTAACAAGAGCTAAACAATATTCTAAATTTTTTGTTGATTAAATTATTAATTGCAAATAGTTTTATCAATCAAATGAATCAACATTGAAATAATAAAATAAAAACCATAGCATACTATGATGTTACTAATAGTGCTGTGTTTAGAGTCATGGCATAGATAGTGCTGCGTATAAGACAAAATTATGGATTTGATAAAATATTAGGTCTTATAAATGAAAAACATGGTTGCTATGGTGCATTGGTATAATGGTATTTAGTTAGGTACATTGGTGATTTGTGTGAAGGTATAGATTTGTGCTAATATCTTATCTATTTCATCAGGTGGTCGTGACTACATTACTATGGGTAAGACAGTGTAAGACTACCTATTTCTATGATGGGAGTACTGAGTATTTGAGTATGAAGTGTGAAATTGGCCGTTCATTTTTTTTTAAAGAAATTATAATTACAATTACAGTATTTTGATTTCTTTTAATTTTCATATTATATGTAGATCGACGATGGGCACCACTCGTTGGCATGGGTAAGAACTATCTTCCATAAAATTAACTAGTTTACAAGTTACAGAAAGATTATAATGCATGCCTACATATCACACCCATGATGAGTCGAAGCATATGATTTGAGCAATGCGTTAGACAAGTCGCGTTGTAATAAACCAATTGTTTTTTCAACTATGCAGGTCTACTTTTCCCGGTTAAATTTATAGTTGGGTTTCCATTTGTTATTGCATTTTTGGTCTATATATGGAGGAGAAGGCATTTATCAATGTACATTACCATTGAAGATTTTCTGCACGAAGATAATAATTTTGGGCCAATACGGTACTCATATTCTGAGATTAAGAGAATGTCCAACGGTTTTAAAGACAAGTTGGGGAAAGGAGGCTATGGCTCTGTATTTAAAGGAAAATTACGTAGCGGTCGTTTTGGAGCAATTAAAGTGTTGAATGAAAGCAAATCCAGTGGAGATGATTTCGTGAGTGAAGTAGCTACCATTGGCAGGATCCACCATGTTAATGTTGTGCAGCTTGTTGGTTATTGTGTCGAGGGATCAAAGCGTGCTTTAGTATATGAGTACATGCCCAAAGGGTCCCTTGATAAGTATATTTACTCCGAAGAAGAATGTCTCACACTGAGTTGCAAGAAAATGTTTCAGATTTCTCTTGGAGTAGCTTATGGGATCGATTATCTACATCAAGGCTGTGATATGCAGATTTTGCATTTCGATATCAAACCTCATAATATTCTTCTTGATGAAAATTTTATACCTAAAGTTTCTGATTTTGGTCTGGCGAAGTTATATCCAACAGAAAATAGCATTGTGTCTTTGACAGCAGCGAGGGGAACAATGGGATACATTGCTCCTGAGTTATTCTACAAAAATATTGGAGGTGTCTCATACAAAGCTGATGTCTATAGTTTTGGAATGTTGTTGATGGAAATGACCAGTAAGAGGAAGAATTTAAATGCACTAGTGGAGCACTCGAGCCAAATCTACTATCCCTCATGGGTGTATGATCAATACAATGCCGGAAATTATTTGAAGGCAAGTCATCACACGGAGGATGAAAATAACATGATTCAGAAGATGGTTATAACAGCATTGTGGTGCATACAGATGAAACCAAGTGATCGTCCTTCAATGAACAAAGTCATAGAGATGCTCGAAGGAGATGTTGAAAATCTACAACTGCCTCCCAGGCCTTTATTTTACCCACAACAGACGGATGTTACTGAGCAAATAGACAATAATTTGAACCCAACATGCTCGAATGTGGAGTTAACAATGACATTGTCAGCTCGATGATGATCAATGTTTAAATAAGGTAAACAAACCATCTTCTCAGATTTCTGCTATTGAAGGGTAGAGGAAATCGAGCAACCTTTTCTTTTGCTCCCTTGTATCTATACCGCATTGTGGTCTCATGGTGATCTAACTCGATAACTTCAAACTTCACCACATGTAATATGGATCATGTTCTGCATTTGTGGATCATGTTAAATGGCTATTTCCTGAAGTTTAGTCCAGCTTTGGCACAATCTTATTACTAACGCTGGACAACTAGTTTATATACTGATGCAAAATCGACATTGTTTGGTTGCTCCCTTAGTCGGTGAAAACCAAATAGGCAGGGATCAAATGTCAAATGCATAGCCAAACCAAAGAAAAGCGTAGGCTTCCAAACCAAATGATAAATGCCATAACGATGACAATTTCATTTCAAGATAAACTTGCTCATCTGAGACTCTAACAACAGCAGAAATTGCATTTACGTAACAATCTACCAGGCTTCAATACATAAATTACATATTCTAATCTACACAAAAGGAATCTCTGTGTGACAAGTTTAATGCAAAGTAAACAAAGGGTCACTTTAAAGAAGGGTAATGAGAATGAAAAGAAGAACAGCAGCAATGAAGGAATACTTAACAGCAGCGACAAGTATAGCCAACGAGATGAACAAGAGCTGCCACAGAACCTGCACACTCGCCCATGTCAGTAGCCCGGTCAATCCAACGGCCAAGATGTTGTTAGGATCTGGGTCCAGCAGCAGATCGCCCCACCTGATGTTGCTGAATATAGACCGCTGATTCTTCCCCGACTCATCGCCGCCGCCGTTGGACCCAATCCCTTGTTCTTTCTCGTTCTCCTCTTGCTTCTCCTGGTTCAAACCATTGTTGTTGTTTGCGAGTGCTATGAATCTAAAGGGCCTTTTGGGGATTTGGGTTTTGAGGAGCGAAGAAGAAGATAAGGAATTGAGGTGGGTATGTTGTTGGGCGGGCGTAGATTGGAATGGGATTGGAGGGAGTGAGAGAGCAGCGAGCTGTAACATGTTCATCAAAACTTTCCGGGAAAACGAGAAGGGAAACGCTCTTGTTCTCTCTGATTCTATTTTTTTATTATGGGCCTGAAAGCATTCGGACTTCCACTTGTGAAGTTGGGCTTTTGATCTTTTCCATTGATTTTTATTTTTTCTATTTTTTTTTTTTTTGTATATTTAGGCTTACCATTATCAAATTTGGAGTTATAATGACACTGAAAAGAAGTAGGCAGCTAGACTCCACATGCAATATCACAACTTTGTCCGTACAAAATCTGAATATGATGATTAGCTGTGGGAGAATTGAAGGACACCCCTATTTCTTCGATCTTTAGGCAAAGACAAATATGCAATACTCGTAAAAATCCGGCTTCGATAATCCACTTTTGCCCGACTCGTTCAAAAACGCTTCAATTATTCACAAACTAAAGATTGATCTTCCTCTTACTATATATTTTCTTTTTGAGTACATTCACAATATTGCTTTCTATCTATGTGTCTGTATCTATGAACAATATTTACAAAATTATAAAAAATTCTATGATGGTAGCGAAGTAAAGCAGAAAAGATTGCTTTATTTAAAATTTACGGACTAGACCATTCGCAACCAATAATAAACTTGCAGAAGTCATGAGTTTCCAAACTCAAAACACATATGGAGCACTACAAGAAGAAAAGCCTTAGCCGACGAAAAAAAAAAAATCAGGCCGACGAAATTTTTCGTCGACGAAATTTCTTTCGTCGGCTAAATTATATTTTCATCGGCTATAGTCATCTTTAGCCGACGAAATTTTAATTTCGTCGGCTAAAGAATTTATTTTCGTCGGCTAAAGTCTGTGACTTTAGCCGACGACTTTAAACCTTCTTTAACCGACGAAATTATATTTTCGTCGGCTATAGTCACAGACTTTAGCTGACAAAATTAAAATTTCGTCGGCTAAAGATATTTTTTAATTTTTTTATTACATACTATAGCCGACGAATACGTTAGGGTATTCGTCGGCTAAACCCTAAAATTTTTCTATTACCTACTATAGCCCTATGTTCGGTGGTTATTTTGCGTAAAATTTTTATATGACTTGTTGCGTGTCATCGGTTTAAAATTATTTTCAGTTGGAGGTCCGGCCAAAATACGTAATTTAGACGGTCGAACGACCTTTTCGGTGCGTTTAGGGGTTTGACTTACGAGATTGACTGTCCGGATCGAGCCATTATTCTTTTCGGATCAAGTTGAATTTTTTCCCATACATGTATTTTATCATGATGATCAGATCTGACGGCCGAATTTCTGTTTCTCAAGTTTGATCATCACAATCACAACATGCATACTAATGTTGTATAACTTGTTTACCAAGTGTTATGTAAATGTTCCGTTTCAAAAACAAACTATACGTAAAACCTTCAAACGCCAATAAGTCATGAAATAAGATATGACGAGAATGTTGAAATACATCCACGGTTGAAAAATCACATTATTCCGGTAAATATTCGGTGCCGATAGTTGCGGTCAATACAATTTTTCATTTTTCCCCCTATGAGTAGCCCTATATTCAGTGGTTATTTTGCGTACAATTTGTATACGACTTGTTGCGTGTCATCGGTTTAAAACTATTTTCAGTTTGAGGTCTGGCCAAAATACGTAATTTAGACGGTCGAACGACCTTTTCCGTGCGTTTAGGGGTTTGACTTACGAGATTAACCGTCCGGATCGAGCCCTTATTCTTTTTGGATCAAGTTGAATTTTTTTCCATACAAATTAATTTAATCATGATGGTCAGATCTGACGGTTGGATTTCTGTTTCTCAAGTTTGATCATCACAATCACAACATGCCAAATGTATAAAAATACTTTAAGCCGACGAATTTCAAAAGTTTAGCCGACGAATTGGTGTATAGCCGACGAAATTGGTATCTTTAGCCGACGAAATTTTCAAAGGACTTTAGCCGACGAAAATATATGAAAAGTTGTCGGCTAAAGTAGAAAAATTTTCAAAATTTTCAACCAAAATTTTTTGGCGGTCAACCAAAATTTTCAAAGGACTTTAGCCGACGAAATTATATGAAAAGTCGTCGGCTAAAAGAACCTATAGCCGACGAAATATTAGGGTATTTCGTCGGCTAAACGAAAACTTTTTCTGTTACATGCCCTATCTTCGGTGGTTATTTTGCGTAAAATTTTTATACGACTTATTGTGTCTCATCGATTTGAAAATATTTTCAGTTGAAGGTCTGGCCAAAATACAAAATTTAGACGGTCCAACGACCTTTTCGGTGCATTTAGGGGTTTGACTTACAGGATTGACCGTCCGGATCGAGCACTTAACCTTGTCAGATCAAGTTGAATTTTTTCCCATACATGTATTTTATCATGATGGTCAGATCTGACCGTCGGATTTCCTTTTCTCAAGTTTGATCATCACAATCACAACATGCGTACTAATGTTGTATAACTTGTTTACCAAGTGTTATGTAAATGTTCCGTTTCAAAAACAAACTATACGTAAAACCTTCAAACGCCAAAAAGTCATGAAATAAGATATGATGAGAATGTTGAAATACATCCACGGTTGAAAAATCACACTATTCCGGTAAATATTCGGTGCCGATAGTTGCAGTCAATGCAATTTTTCATTTTTCCCCCTATGAGTAGCCCTATATTCGGTGGTTATTTTGAGTAAAATTTTTATACGACTTGTTGCGTGTCATCGGTTTAAAACTATTTTCAGTTGGAGGTCCGGCCAAAATACGTAATTTAGACGGTCGAACGACCTTTTCCGTGCGTTTAGGGGTTTGACTTACGAGATTGACCGTCCGGATCGAGCCCTTATTCTTTCGGATCAAGTTGAATTTTTTCCCATACATGTATTTTATTATGATGGTCAGATCTGACGGTCGGATTTCTGTTTCTCAAGTTTGATCATCACAATCACAACATGCATACTAATGTTGTATAACTTGTTTACCTAGTGTTATGTATATGTTCCGTTTCAAAAACAAACTATACGTAAAACCTTCAAACGCCAAAAAGTCATGAAATAAGATATGACGAGAATGTTGAAATACATCCACGGTTGAAAAATCACACTATTCCGGTAAATATTCGGTGCCGATAGTTGCGGTCAATGCAATTTTTCATTATTCCCCCTATGAGTAGCCCTATATTCGGTGGTTATTTTGCGTAAAATTTGTATACAACTTGTTGCGTGTCATCGGTTTAAAACTATTTTCAGTTGGAGGCCCGACCAAAATACGTAATTTATACGGTCGAACGACTTTTTCCGTGCGTTTAGGGGTTTGACTTACGAGATTGACCGTCCGGATCGAGCCCTTATTCTTTTCGGATCAAGTTGAATTTTTCCCATACATGTATTTTATCATGATGGTCAGATCTGACGGCCGGATTTCTGTTTCTCAAGTTTGATCATCACAATCACAACATGTCAAATGTATAAAGGTTTAGCCGACGAATTTCAAATGTTTAACCGACGAATTTCAAAGGTTTAGCCGACAAATTTATAAAGTTTAGCCGACGAGTTTCAAAGGTTTAGCCGACGAATTTATAAATTTTAGCCGACGAATTTCAAAGTTTTAGCCGACGAGTTTCAAAGGTTTAGCCGACGAATTGGTGTATAGCCGACGAAATTGGTATCTTTAGCCGACGAAAAAATTATTTCGTCGGCTAAAGTTTTCGGTTTTAACTGCGAAACCCTAGCCTCCTCCCTCCTCCCTTCTAATTATCTCAATTTTTTCCCTCTCCCGGTCTCCTCCCTCCTCCCTCCTCCCTCCCTCCCGGTCTCCTCCCTCCTCCCTCTCCCTCTCCCGGCCGGTCTCCTCCCTCCTCCCTCCCTCTCCCGTCTCCGCCTCCTCCCTCCTCCCTCCCTCCCTCCTCCCTCCCTCTTGGTCTCCGCCTCCTCCCTCCTCCCTCCCTCTCCCGTCTCCGCCTCCTCCCTCCCTCCTCCCTCGCTCTCCCGGTCTCCAAGGTTAGCGTTTTTCTTCTTTTTTTTCTTTTGATTTCGAATTTATTTTTAGGCTATGTTTTATGTTTTATGTTTTATGTACTGTTTAATTTGCCTAATTTATGTTTAGGAGATAAATTATCGTTTATTGAATAAGTATAATTTTAAACATATATATGTTTTAAATATATATATATATATATATATTTTATTGAATTCATATTTTTGAATAAGTATAATTTTAAACATATATATTTCATATTATATTAAGTGTTTAAATTTAAGCATGAACATAATGAAAAAATATGGTTTCAAAAATATTTTTTATACAATAAAGACAAAATAATCTAAAGCCTTAGATTTGAGAAGGATAAGCTTGAATTTTTACTTTTTCAATGTTGCCTCAGCCTTGATTCAAATTAATATTTTAAATAGGATGAGCGGCTTTTTTCGATCGAAGAAGAGTTCGAAGGGCCAAAGGTCCGAATCGTTTGAGGGAACCTCTAGCAACCCCCAAACGACGTTTTAGGGCCAGATGACAGCCAGACGTGCGAGCCTTCTGGAGATGGCGCCGGAGGTGCCCCTTTCATCGAGGAAGGCGGCCGTCTCTCGTTCCTCGAGGCAGCTGTGGCCTCAGACCCAGACGGAGGTGTCTGCACCCTGTATGCCTGAGATACACCGGGCGCCCACTTCGGGTCCTACTTCTTCGGATAGTGGGTCATCTGGGGTACAGATACCGCCGCCTCATCTGTTCCTTCCGCGGATGATACCGGCCTTACCTAAAGTCGATGGCTCAGGGACGTCGATTTATCCACTGCCCCTGCTAGTGGCTCCATCAGCGGCGTACCGGTTCGTGCCTTTTGATACGCCTCTTATTTCTGCGAGGGTATCATCATCGGCGACAGAGACGGAATCCGCCGCGAGCTCCTCAGGTAATCAGTGATGCATGATTATTTTTAAAGGGTCATATATATTTTAATAATCAATTTGGTTTATCATGTGATAGACACAAAGAAGAAGAGAGGCCCCGTCACAAGGAAGGCTCTCGAGAAGATCGTGGGTACCGTGGGGAGGATCGTCATCAATACTGACGGGGATGGCCACATAGTATCGGGCTGAAAGTCGAGAACGTACTCCGGCCGCGTGGGAGCTCTCATTAGGGATAGAGTCCCTATGTTGTGGTCAGACTGGGGCGAGGTCCCGCAGGAGGTTAAGGACATGGTCCACAACGCGATGTCGGTGAGTTTACAAAATAATATTATGTATTACATTGTTGATTTCTCGAAAAGCTAAACTAATAAACGGTTAAATGCAGGTGTGGTTTGAGGTTCTCGAGCACCTGAGGGACAGCTGGGCCGACGTTGTGCATGGGGGAAGGTACGTTGGGAAGTTAATGAAAAACAAAATTGTATGTGATATTAATAATATTTTTAATATTTTTGTTGTATCTGTAGGTACAAGGAGTGGAAGAACGAGTTGCGGACCCCTTGGACTACGCACGGGAACGCACGTTCTAGTACCCCTGCTGAGTTCCAGTACAGGGAGTACGAGTGGCGTTGGCTTCTGACATCAGAATTCAACAACCCTCGTAAACAGGTATTTAAATAAATTAGTTAGTTAATTTATCATTAAGTACGTGCGTTTTAAAATATTTACTAATAGTTTACTTTTTTCTTTGAAGGTGGTTTCCCGGGTGAACGCTCAGAACCGGCAACGCAACACAAGGAACCATCATGCCGGTTTTAGACCGTTCGCTATCTTCATGGACGAGGCGGCCAGAGAACATACAGAGATCAACCAGTACGTCTATACGTACGAGAGGGCATATCCTGACTCCCAGGAGGATATTGTAAGTCATCTTATGTTTTTAAATTTTTAAATTTATATATGTAAAAATGTTAATTAATATTTTTTTTTCCTATCCATATAGGCGAAGGTGAGAGAGGCTAGTGACGAGGTGATGAGTGCCTTAGTGAGGTAGACATGGCCGGACACGCAGGAGGAAGAGATGTCCGAAGCCATGTCCCGGATCAACACTTCGGATCCGACGATTGGGGTGAGGATCATGGGCACAGCCTTCTCACCGAGAGCAAACAACTTCTACTGCCGGGGTCTAGGAAAGAAAGGCGAGGGGGTCCTGAAGACCACTCCAGGATTTCAACGAAAGGCAGCCTCGACCAGCAGCAGGACCACGTCCACGATCAGCAAGACGACTCAGCTAGAGTCGGAAGTTCAGAGACTACGAGAACAACAAGCTGCTCAGGCTGCCTATAATGCCTCGCAAGCAGCCTATAATGCCGCGCAGGAAGCCTATGTTGCCGAGATACATGCCATCCAGCTGGCCCAGCAGCAGCAGATGTTCAAGTACATGCAGGACTTTACAGCTGCCCAGCTTCAGGGACTTCCGCCTCCGCCTATGCCTCCGCCCATGCTGCTACCCCAGCCGCCACAACCTCCGCCGCAACCTCCGCAGCAGCCCCTAGAAGCGGATATTAATTTAGACGATATAGACTTTCTGTAGTTGATGAATTATATACTTTTATGTGCTTGTTGTTGGTTATATGGAATTGTTTTGATGTATTTTGCAGCTTGCTTGGAATGGTAATTCAGAAATTTCAGGGGTTTTTTTTACTGTAATGGACTTATAGCCGACGAAAAAAGCCTTAACTCGTCGACTAAAGTTTTTTTTTTAAAATAAGTTTTAGCCGACGAAATATGCTTTAATTCGTCGGCTAAATCCCTATAAAGCCGACGAAATATACTATATTTCGTCGACCATAGATGTTTTTTATTTTTTTTATTACAAACTTTAGCCGACGAATATTTTAAATTATTCGTCAGCTAAAGTTTGGAAGATAACCGACGACAAAAAATGTCGTCGGCTAAAATATGGACTATAGCCGACAAAAAATTTCGTCGGCTAAAGTATGGACTATAGCCGACGAAATAATGTCGTCGGCTAAAGTCTGGACTATAGCAGACGACATTATTTTGTCGGCTAAACTCTGGACTATAGCCGACGACTTCTACGTGTGTCGTCGGCTAAAGTCATCACAGACGACCCTTTCCCGACGACACTATAGCCGACGAAGGTTCGTCGGCTAAGATCTTAGGCGACGAATTTTTTTAACAGGCCGACGAAAATTTTCGTCGGCTAAAGTACTTGTCCTGGTAGTGGAGGTTGAATGGGTTCTTGCATCAATCAAACCAAAGAACTAAGTTACAATATCGACTATAAGTTGTTCATAAACTTGTAAAGATGTCATAGGTTGACTAATTATTTCTACCAGAATAAAATAAATTTACCTAAGTAATAACTCTCTTTATCAAAATGACAATAATTTCGTTGTCATATATATTTGTACAATGTAGGGATCACAAATAAGTATGTACGACGTACCTAAGAAAAGTTAACTAATCATTGGCTCATAAATCACTACAATTCAACTAGCTAGAGAGCAATACGCCCTTGTGAAAAAATGAAATGAATATATCCGAGCGACCAATTTCAACAATACCAATATGGACGAAATCATCATTTTTGTAGTAATTGTGAAGTTTTCATTTTTATAGATAAAACCTTGTGTCGCTAGCTGATGACATGATGTCTTTATTCAAAGCTTGAGGACTACCGCACCAAGTCTTTATTATTGTAATTTTGATTTAATTAGTTGTAAAATGAGTATATATATATGATAAACATCTTAGTATCATATACAATCTCTCTATATATATTTATATATATATATATATATACATTTAAATGAGATACAATTGAAATAACCCTCAAGAGAATCTAGAGATATCAAGATATCTTTAGACATATGTAACGTTTGTTCTATTGAAAATTAGATTTGGTGCACCTACACAAATGAGGAAAAGCAGCACACACTTATTCAATGGTGATCCTGAGTAAATAAGGAACTCGGGGGCTTACCCACATTACAAAACAACGGCGGATTTGAAAGGTGAGCTAGGCGAAGATAAACAAACTCCTTTAATGAGTTTAAAATTTACTGACTTATAAAGAGAGGCGTGTGAGTTATTAATATTTTTTTTTAAAAAAAAACATTAATTTCATATACAAACTCGCATTCTTTTTTGTTAAAGAGTTGGAAGCTGCATTGCGCATCTTCTAGCTAGCTAGTGTGGTAAATGAGTCTGAGGGCATGTTTAGGGATCCGCCAGCAAAAGTAGGTGATCAATCGAAGAGAGGTAAAAGGTGGTAGATAAGGTAGTCGACAGATGGATAGATATATGCATGGTCGGGATGGAATCACTGATCATATCGATCGGTCAAAAAGGTAAACCACACGGATGCTACTGTTTCCGAATTCTAAATGCGTAACCCCTTTTCTCACACATAGCTGTCAGTAATTACTACTACGTATACCATCTTTTTCCCTCTCCTCTCATATGCACAGAGCCACAGACAGAGACAGTAAGAGTGAGACTGAGAGACTGAGAGACTGAGAGAGAGTGATGCAAGACTGACGAAAATTGCGGTAGACTCGGATCCTGTCTCCAATGGCTAAAGCTCTCACATTCTGCTGAGACAATTGAAATCTCTCTTTGCCCGACCCTTTTTTCTAACAGTACTCCAGTAAAGTACTAATAGTCTAATACTACTTATTATTAAAGTTACCCCCCTTTTAAAACACATACAGTCTCTCTCTGTCTGTCTCTCAGCTACCTCTTTCTTCCTTCTCTCTCTCTCTCTCTCTCATCATATCTCTCTAGTAGTAGTAGATCGAGTTGCAGAGATAATGGATGATTATCCAGACCTCCGGCAACTGATGGCCTCAAGAACACAGCAGTTCGTACAATTCCCAGACCCGTTTTCAGTACGACCTTTCAATAATTATAACCCCAATAGTAGTATCGCTGTAGGTCAGCAGGTTAATACTCGTGGATTGTTTGAGTTTGGTTCTGCTGCTTCTGCTCCTCCTAGTTTTAGCACAATCATTAGTGACACTAGTGTTGCTGCTAATCTGAATGGTTTTACTGCTGGTTCATCAGTTGGTTCGTTGTATAGCGGGTTAGAGTTGATGAATCATCAGCATGGGTGGAGTATCAATGGGAATGATGGGTCAGCTGGCAATAACAGCAGATGGCCAAGGCAAGAAACTCTTACTCTTCTGGAGATTAGATCCAGTCTCGATTCCAAGTTCAAGGAGACTAATCAGAAAGGTCCCTTGTGGGATGAGGTTTCTAGGTATAATACTCTATTCCTTCCTACTTTTTCTTTCTGGGTTTAACTTGTTTGTGTTTAGTTTCTTCTTCTTTGTCATAATATTTGGCTCTTAGGGTTTTTCTTTGGCTTCTTTTTTCTTCCTGATTTCTTAGACAGATGAGATATATGGCAGGCTTTTTGGATGAGTTATTAGTGTTTTCTTCATCTTATGAGTTTAGTGCTTGAAAGTGACATATCATTTGTTAACTGGGAGACCCAGGTATTCTTATTCTTTTCTTATATGGTTTTGGTATGCTAAACTAATAGTGACTGGTCCAAGACTTATATTGCTTAATTTGAAGGACCATCTTTCTAAATTAGGGCAGTTCATTATTGTACTTGTTTCTGTATATATAAAGGCCATAATGAAATCCATAGAATGGTATATATATATATATATATATCATTGTACGTAAAGGATGAATGTTTTGATTTATTTAATCCAAAAGCATCTGACATGATCGAAATGCTTGAATTAGAAATGTTAACACAGTATAATGATATCGATCAGTATCTAATTGTGCCATTTAAAGGAATGCTAGTGGGCTCTTAAAGCTTAAATTAACAGTTCTACATGATGATCAGATCTTTTATATACTTGTTTATGTAGGATAATGAGTGAAGAACATGGATATCAGAGGAGTGGGAAGAAATGCAAAGAGAAGTTTGAGAATTTATACAAGTACTACAAGAAAACCAAACAAGGCAAATCTGGGCGACAAGATGGGAAGCACTATAGGTTCTTTCGTCAGCTTGAAGCGATATACGGTGACCGAAGTACCAATCCGTTGTGCTCAACTTCAGATCAAACCAATTTAACTGGTACATTAAACCCTAGTCTTCTTTATAATCACACCACTGCTGCTATTAATCAAGAATATCAAGAAGTTAAGCTTGGTGCTGAGACCCTTAGTTTCTCCAACAATTCAACTGACATGGAAACCTCCACCTCGGAGAACAATGGAGATGATCTTTCAAATTCAGCTAATGAGAACCAAAGGTGTTCAAGGCGTGTGAAGAAGACCTGGAAGGCACATGTGGAAGAGTTCGTGAATTCCCAAATGATGAAGGTGATGAAGGCTCAAGAAGGTTGGATGGAGAAGATGTTGAAGACTATTGAAGGTAGAGAAGAGGAGAGGTTTTCAAAAGAAGAAGAGTGGAGGAAGCGAGAGGAGGAGCGGTTTAAACAACAAGTAGATGAATTCTGGGCAAAAGAGAGAGCTTGGGTGGAAACTCGAGATGCTTCAATAATGGAGGCTCTAGGCAAAATTAGAGGTATGGGAACTAACAGTTACAACAACAAGGCCAAGGATGAGAACACGGGAGGACTGCAGCTGATGGGTGGAGGCCTAGTACCTTCAAGTTCTAATTATATGAATATGGAATCTGGCTCCCCTTACATTCCCACGAACGAAGCAGAAAATCTGTGGAACAGGTATGGTGGGAAGCTCAGCAAGTGATAAAGAACCAGTACAAGCTTGGTTCAGTAGTTCTGAAAAAGTTAAGTAACTGAGTGTTCTCTTTTGATTACATTATTTGAGTGTAGAAATATATTTGAATTCCTAATTATGGTAGATTTATGACAGTGTGTTGTTCTGGAAAGTGTTCGATCTGATGATGCAATTTTCTTTTCTTCTTTTTGTTGGTTTCATTTTGATACTCTTCCTCTATTTAATTTTTACCAATTCCGGCCAACACTCTCCGGGAGAAACAAACTTGAGAGATTGTTTCTGCTTACCAAGTTTTCAAGCTCTCCGGGAATTAACAATGTGGTATTGTACAGGTTGAACTGTTACTGTTACTATTACGAGGGCACTTAATACGTCTCCCAATGCATTGTGATCTATCTTCATTTCTGATGGTATCATTAGTGAATGGTTTAACGTCCTACGGTACTACATTTTAGAGTATTGAAACATCTTTTCTCTTTGTACAAGGGACTTAGGGCTAGTTTGGTATTGATGTTACCTAAAAAGGAAATTGCTGCTGCTAATTTATGAAAATAATCAGCAATGAATTAAAATAGTTTTATGTTTGGTAAATATAGTTTGAAGCTTCTATTCATACCTCTAAAATCGGTACTTGGACTTCTCTTTTTTTTCCAAGTGTTCCTTGACCTTGTCAATTTTACATCAAATTACTAATAAGACACATACAAATTTTTCTTATTCCACGGACAATACACGTTTAAAGGTGTAAATTAAGATTTCATTCAACATTAAAAAAACGATCACATCTCGACTCTTAATTATTTCCCAAATTACTTACGTTGTGTTACCTTGACTGCTTCGTAAAAGGTTTCACCGTTCAAGAACTCTAGTGATGACTTTTTGTAGGATGACCATTTTGGGAAATTTCTTAAGGGAAGTTGTAGAGGATATGTTAATACGAATTCGTGGACATGCTATACGTTTTAATCGAAGTTGGTACATAAAAGTTATGGGGTAAAACGTAGAGTTTCTATTTCGGTCGGGGTATAAAAAGGGAAACTTACCAAAGTGGTAAGGTAAAAAAATCAGATTTCCCACCCTCTTTCTCTCTCATTTCTGTCACATCCCGACTCTTAAATTTTTATACCCTAATTACTTGTATGGTGTTAATAAGAATTTTTACCGTCTTCGTTAATGAGTTTATAGTTTCAAAGGTCCCTAGAGATGTTTTGAGGGATAATTATTTCGGATAAATTTTTACATAGGAGGATTTGTTGAAAGAGATAAAAAATGGTAAATTTTGGTTAGTAAAAATGTTATTTTTATTAGGGTATGTTTTTGGAGTGTTTTTGAGGAGTTGGGTTTTAAAGTTTGGGTTGGGATCCGGTTAGGACAAAAAGCCCAAAGAACTCTCTCTTCTCTCCCTCTCTCCTCTCCCCCGAGTCTCTCTTTTCCGCCAGCGATCTCCGACTCCATTCACCGCCGTCCGGCCAACTAGGGCCGCCACACCAGTCACGTTCAAACCACAGCCGCCTCCTCTTCCTTCTTGGACCGGTGGAAGTCTTCCTAGCGCCGCCGATCGAGAGAAATCTCCTCCGAGAAGCCGACTATTCTCTTGCCGGAACTCTCTCCTCCGGCCGCCATAGCCAGCGATTCTTGGCTCATCTTGTAGCTCTCATCTAGGGTAGTAATCCGTCAAAAGGAATCGGCTCGATTGGTGCTTGGTAAGGAGAAATGATTAATTGAAGTTCTAGGGCTCAATTTTATGATTTGGTTCGATTACCCTATCTAAGCTTGGAATGCTAGTTAGGGAAGTTGTTATGCGTGTTCAGAGGATGGTTGTGCTAAACTTTGGTGAGCATTGGAGGTCGCCGGAGTTAGGCTGCCGGCGGAGCAGTCGGCGGTGGCGCATCTTTTAAGTAGTTTTTCAGGGTTTTAAATTTGTTATGTTGAGAGGAGTCTATTGATGTGAAGTCTGAAATTTTTAGAGTGTTGAATAGGTTTGAGATTTTTCAAAGATTGGAGAACTTGGTAGTTAATAGGGTAGAAATTCGGCCGTTGGATTAGTATTGTTAAAACTATAGAGGATTATATTAAGGCTGCCAGTGCTTGTGGTGAAATTTGGACTGTATCGAATGAAGAATAGCGAAGTTGGGCAATGATGAGCGTGTATAAGGCTCACTTTTAATTTTGCCTATTTTTATACAAGTGTTGAATTTTTAGTTAAGAATTTAATTATATATTTGAAACAAGACGTGAGGAGGCTCGAGCAGAAGAGACATTGGATCGACGACAAGCTTAGGCCTAAATTTGTGAGTGGACTTTTGTTTTAAATAATATGCATGCATTGGGTTATTGTGAACAGTTGCTTTTAATTTGGAGCATGTGATGTCATTTTAATTTGGCAATTTTCTTTCTTTATTTTGGAGAGTTACCAAAAATGGGATTTTTCGATGGATATATATTTATGTATATTTATGAGGAGAGTATGTATATAAATGCAAGCTAGCCATACATGTCTGTCCTCCTTAATAGTGTAGCAATTAACCGCCATTATGGTGTGACGTGAGCGTGAGACGAAAGCGTCGTAGCCCTATATGAGTATTTTAATTCATATAGGGGTATGAACACGTATATATACACCCGCATGTCCATCTTAATAATGCAATGAATAACCGCATTATGGTGTAACGCGAGCGTTAGACGCGAGTGTAGTACCCCTATATAAATTTCTTTAAATCCATAAAATTTATATAGGGAGTATGGATGTGTGTAAATACATACTGATTTTTATTAGAGCTTGAGAGACTCGATATTTTATGTGTTAAAATTTTTTTCGCTTGAGGCATGCATCAGTTGTTTTTTGGAAATTAAATTGAGAAAACATAAATATTTTTATCTGTTCATTTTATTAAATTTATTTTTGTCCACTCACTCTAACATTTTCGAATGATTTCCTCTAGGCTCTTCGTTTTAAAAATGCCCAGTCTGCATCGTTCGGGTCGGTACTAGTAGGAGGCGAGGCATAGTTACCAACATCACTACAACTATTCACCAGTGGGTTACATGTTAACCTATCAGTGTATTTTCTTGCTTCTCCTAATTTAGTAGCTTTGATTACCTTAGGAATATTGTATGATATTTGGGTTGTGTTACGATTTGTGAATATATTTTAGGAATATTTGGAGGTTTGCGTATAATTTATCTTTTGGATGTTAAGAGATGGTTGGAGAGAGTTTTAATATTATATTGTGGGGAGCTGGTGGCTCCAGGAGTTGAGGATAGATGATTTGATATAGAAGTGTGTATTTGGATTTTCAGGTTTGAGTTTTCCATTTTCAAGGGAAGTTATGCAGAAATTTTTGGTAAAATTTTTCTTCGAGGTGGACCCCGCATGATTTACTTCGGGTTTCAGGGTGAAATTCAGAGCGGGTCCTAACACTCTCTCCCTGAGTTTCTCTCTCCTGTTTCCCGTCTCTCTCCTGCAGCGACTTTGTGGCCGTCATCCGGTCGAGTTGGCCGGCGAGCTTGGTACCGAATCAAAGCTTAGACTCTCCCATATTGATCTAGGTAGTTGGCTAGTGGAGTCTCGCCGTCGTTTGGGAGAAATGACGCCTAGAAGACGCGACTGTGTGTTGCGGAGTTTTCGCCGGAAACTTCCTCCTCTAGCCACCATCGTCGGAGAGCAAACCCTCAAAAGGATTTGACCTATTTCGATCTAGGACGTGAGGAGGATCGTGTTGAGGAAACCTCAGATCGATTGACGGCAGACATAGCCGTATACTGTGAGTGGATTTTTGATTTTAACGATATGCATGCAATAAAGTTTCTTATTAACAAGTTCTTACTTGAGCTATTTCTAAAATAACGAAGATACCTTGAATAATTTCATATTCTATCGAACGATTAATTGTGAATGAGATTTATTTATTTTTCATTAGTCGAGTTGGACGAGAAAAGTGGTTCATGTTTTCTCATGAATTTTATTTGACTTTACGGATTTACTATAAATTTTATTTAACATGAGAGACATGTTGAGCGGTTATTCATTATCGTGATGCTCATTTGAATTTACATAAACACTTCTATGTGCAGTTGGGAACTGTACCTTGTGCATTTAACTTCTTTATTTGGGGAAGTGCTAATTTTATATTGTTGCATTATTTTTATTTCACCATATAAGGGTTGTCGTATATTTATTATTGCTAGCTAGCCTTTAGCGTGACATGCTATTATTTAGAGCCTGGGAGGCTCCGACCCTAGCCTGAGAGACTCATCTTTTTGGTGGAAAATCTTCCCTTTTTATTTTTCATTCGAACCAATGGGATTGGTTCGTTTCTTAATGTAGACATGTAAAAATTTAACAAAATAATTGGGTTTACAAGTGATGGTGCGCCAGAGGTCAGGCGAGCTGGATAGTGGAGTTCGCATGCGAAAAGGACTTCACGTGGAATCACGAGATGAACTTCACGTAGAAATAAATAAAGGCGATGTGAAATTGACTTCGCATAGAAGTAAATGAAGGTGAGGTGAGATAGCTTCGCGCGCATGTACATGAAGGCGAGGCGAAATGACTTCGCGCGTGTAGATTTACATGAATGCGAGGCGAGAAGGCTCCGTGCGTGTAGACTTACATGAAGGTGAGGCGAGATGGCTTCGCGCGCATAGATTTACATGAATGCGAGGCGAGATGGCTTCGCGCGCGTAGATTTACATGAAGGCGAGGCGAAATGCCTGCGCGCGCGTAGATTTACATGAAGGCTAGGCGAGATAGCTGCGCGCGCGTAGACTTACATAAAGGCTAGGCGAGATGGCTCCGCGCCCGTAGGCTTACATAAAGGCGAGGCGAGATGGATCCGCGCACGTAGATTTACATGAATATGAGGCGAGATGCCTCCGCGCGCGTAGATTTACATGAAGGAGAGGCGAGATGGCTCTGCGCACGTAGATTTACATGAAGGCGAGGCGAGATGGCTCCGCACACGCAGATTTACATGAAGGCAAGGCGAGATGGCTCCGTCCGCGTAGATTTACATGAAGGCGAGGAGATATGGCTCCGCGTAGGAGACTTCGCGAAGGAGTTAGACACCAGAATTCTTAGCTTTCTTAGAAGCCAAGATTCCACGTACCTTCCTTTCGTGTCCGCGAGATGGCCCACCCTTTACTGAGGATCCTGATCAAAGCAGAATATTCAATCCAAATCAATTATACCTTATGTGGCATATCTAAATATTAAGATTGATTGATTTGATTATGTTAAAATTGGCAAGTAAATCAATCAGTCAAAATTCATTGATTCGATTAAGGAAATATCATTGATTCAGTATCTTCATTACTTGCCAAAAGCGAAGGCATGTTAACACTATAAATACCCCCTCTCATACCAAGAGGATGGAGAGCAAAAACTAGGGCAGCGGACAAGAGAGAGGAGGGGAGCATAAACAAGGCAGCGAACTAGAGAGAGAGAGAAAAAATCCCTCCGCGAGCTCAGAAGTCTCGCCAAAATCTTTGAAGAACTATCAAGCTCCCCAAATAGTCAGTTCTTCACTAAATCCAAGTCCAAATCCCAAATACCCGTTACGTGATCAACCCGTGTAACCCTCAAGAACAAGTGCTTGTCACCCTTGAGTTAAACATATATTCGGAGATAGAATCAGAGGAGTTCACAAAGATTGTAACCCTTATTCGCATTGATAAATTATATTATTCTTTGTACACGTGTTGTTTAGTTATTTGTTACTGATATTTTTGTGTTTACAAAAGACTTTTCTCCATCAGATGACTGATGACACAGTGGTACTTGCAGTATTTTGGATCATTGACGCAAGCGTCCAGGTGAGATGCATCGTGTCAATGATCCAAAATACTGCAAGTACCACCATGTCATCGGTCATCCCGTCAATGATCCTAAATACTGTAACTACTCTTTGTACTTTCCGTTATCATGATGTGAAGATGTAGTGAGTACGAGAGTACTTTTGCCTGGGAGGCACCCGAGCTTGGGAGGGTCACTTGTATGGCTGTATCTGCTTCTTATTTTATTTTACTATATTGACTAGTGAAGCTAGTCCATCTTTTGATATATCTTCCCCTTGTCTTATTTCTCATTTATGTACTTGACTAAACAGCGGGGCTGGTTTGTCTCAATGTGGGAAAAAAATGTGGGAAAGTATGTAAGTGACATTTTTGTTAAATTATTCGATTTACTTTTGTCCACTTACTCTAATATTTTTCAATTACTTTCCCCTGAGCCCTTTGGTTTCAAATGCCCAGTTTGCAAACTAGCTTACTTAAGGTCGGGCGTACACGGAGTCGAGACATAATCAGACACAGCTTTTGCTTATTCTTTGATATATGTTTTTCCATTTTGTTAGAAATGCTCTGATGACCTTTGGGATTGTTATTAATTAATGAAAGCTTCTTGTGTTTTGGGTGTTGTTATCAAATTGGGAGCTTGGTGGCCTCAGGAGTTTGCAGATGGTTTGAGTTGATTATAGAAGTGCATTTGTTGGTTGGCAGGTAGGGTTGTCTATTTTCAAGAGAGGTTAAGCCAATTTTTTGGTAAAATTTCCCTTGAGGTGGACCCCGTAGGGTTTACTCCAGATTTCAGGGTGAAATCCGAGGTGGAGCCTGACAAGAGGACTCAGAGGTCGTCCTACTACTTATCCTAGACTTCATGCCAAGACGCAGCTGGAGGGTCCTACCTCACCAGATGTCATTATTGGTACGTTGTTAATTTTCGGTCAACCTGCTTTTACATTAATAGATCCCGTAGCGACACATTATTTTATGTCTAGTAGATTCTCCCTCCTCGCCAATTTGTCATGATTGCCTCTTCAGGATGAATGGCATGTGTCTTTGCCCTCCGGTGATGTAATGAAGATAGATTGGGTGTTTAAAGGTTGTGAGGTGTTGGTGGATTCAAAGTTGATTTAATTCCTTTAGATATTGTGTAGTTTGATGTGATCTAGGGAATGAACTTCTTGGAGGCACATAGAGCAATGGTTGATTGCTTTCAAAAGGTTGTTGTGTTACAAAGTCCTGGAAAGCCTGAGGTTACATTTCAAAGGGAACGAGATGTTATTCCAAGTTGTCTGATTTCATATGTCGCTGCTAGAAAATTGTTGTATAAAGGTTGTTAGGCTTATTTAGCACATGTGGTGGATACTAGAAAGGGGGAGGTGAGAATGGAAGATATTCATGTAGTCAATGAGTTTCTACACTTTTTTCCAGATAAGTTGCCTGGTTTGCCTACTTTAAAGGAGATAGACTTTACAATTGAGCTATTCCCTAGAACGGTGCCTATCTCTCAAGCACGCCTATCTCTCAAGCACCTTATAGAACGGCTCCAACAGAATTAAAAGAATTGAAAACTCAATTGCAGGAATTGGTAAACAAAGCATTTATTCGGCCTAACATGTCTCTATAGGGTGCTCCGGTGTTGTTTGTTAAGAAGAAGGATGGCACCATGAGACTTTACGTAGATTATAGGAAGTTAAACCAGGTTACTGTGAAAAATAAATATCCACTGCCTCGCATTGATGATCTATTTGATCAGTTGAGAGGTGCTACAGTCTTTTCAAAAATTGATTTGAGATCGGGGTACCACCAGTTGCGGATTAGAGAGAGCGACATAGCCAAGACCGCCTTTCGGCTGCGTTATGGTCATTATGAGTTTGTGATGATGTCGTTTGGACTTACTAATGCACCCGCTGCTTTCATGGATCTCATGAACAGGTGTTTCATCCATACCTTGACCGTTTCATGATTATATTCATAGATGACATCCTGGTGTACTCAAAGAGTTTGAAGCTTCGTGCTAAACCCTTGCAACTTATGTTACAGACCTTAAGGGAAGCTCAGTTGTATGCGAAGCTCAGTAAGTGTGAGTTTTGCCTGGATAAAGTGGGGTTTTTGGGCCACATTGTTTTGGTGGAAGGTGTTAGTGTGGATCTCCAAAAGGTGAAAACAGTGACAAATTGGAATAGACCTACTAGTATGACGAAGATTCGTAGTTGTTTTAGGCTAACAGGGTATTATCGTCGTTTTGTCCAAGATTTTACAAATATTGTTGCTCCTCTTACCAGATTGTCCTGGAAGGGTGTCAAGTTTGAGTGGTCTGAGATGTGTGAATAAAGCTTTCAAGAACTTAAGAACCGATTGACAAGTACTCCAGTTTTGGCACTATCTGATGACAGTGAAGTGTCTGTCATCTATTGTGATGCCTCTAGACAAGGGTTGGGTGATGTATTGATGCAGCATGAAAGAGTAATTGCCTACACTTTTAGCCAACCGAAGCTGCATGAGGTGAATTACCCCACCCACAACCTAGAGCTTGCCGCAATGGTTTTTACACTGAAGTTGTGGAGACATTATGTTTATGGAGCTAAGTGTCAGATCTTTACCGACCACAAGAGAGTTATGTAGACAACCGCAAGAAGGACCTTGAGTTTCAAGTAGGTGATTGAGTATTCTTAAAACTATCCCCTTGGAAGGATGTAGTATATTTTGGTAAATGGGGGAAACTTAGCCCGAGAAATATTGGTCCTTATGATATTATAAAGCGGGTTAACATAGTTTCTTACCGATTGGATATACCTCCGGAGTTATCCAAGATACATAATGTCTTCCATATCTCCATGCTCTGTAAGTATGTTATCGATCCCTCTCAAGTTTTGTAAGAGCAGCCAATTAGCTTGAAGAAAGACTTGTCCTATGAAGAGGAACCGGGTCAGATTCTTGACCGGAAGAAGCAAGTGCTTAGTGTTTACGCCTAAATTCTTTGGTTTACGAGTAAGGACCGACCAGTGAAGCCACGAGAGCTGAATTACACAGTTCGCCCGTGGAAAGGACTTCGCGCGGAATACAGATCTCGCACACGGAATAACTTTGCGCAGAATTACTAGCTGACTCCACGTAGGTGAGGTGAGATTGACACTTCGCGTAAGAGCAGAGCCCTAGGCGAGACGAAGTACATCGAAGCGAGCTGGCGAGCTGGCTCGCGTAGGAGGCTTCGCGAAGAAGCCACAGGCGGAGTCCGCGTACACCACACTAATCGTTGAAGACTCTCACCAGTTTTTGACATGCTTTGGGTCAATCCATGTGGCCCTTATTAATTAAAAACCTTCTTTTGGCCCGCGAGATGGTTTGAGTCCGCAGCCTACGCGAGTTAGGTTTTCACAAAGACTGTGACACCTCGCGGGATAAGGATATTCCTAAATCTAGTCCGCATAGGAGATTACAGTTGGCAGCGCGGAAGCAAAAAGCCCATGCGGAGTTGTGGACTGGACATGTGTCACAAAGTGTTTGGCCCGCACGGGTTAGCAATGTCCTTGTGAGATTAGGGTTTCGGAATCTGACTTGAACTATGATTATCTTTCTTCTGCCGCAGGTCGAACTACTATATAAAGGGTCGAATACACACAAAGTCTCTCATCAATTATCAACAAACACAATACAAAACAACAACTTTCTCAAGTTGAACCTTTTCGAGCCTCTCGAAAACCCTAACCCTAAGCGCACCGCCGCCTACGTTTCTCAGATCCCTCCTGGACTCGCCTTGATCACCCTTGATTCCCTTTGTTGCTCTGCTCACGTCCTACCGTGAGTATCAAATTGTCTTGTGCTCGTAATTCCTCATCTGAGGTGGCACTTGGAAACCCCCTCCGCCTGATCAGAAAGTCAAGATCTCGCACCCATATAACCTTTCCTCGTCCGTGAGGTGGCACGCCCGCAACATCTCATTTTCTCTTTTCTCGCTAGTTACCTATGCTCCGCGCATTGAGGATCGTGGCCAAAACACTAAGAAATAAAACAATTTCACTTGTCAAAGTACTTTGGAGGAGTCATCAAGTAGAGGAAGCTATTTGGGAACCGGAGGAGAAAATGAGGCAACAACCTCTTTGATTGACATGTATGTAACTTTCGACGACGAAATTTTTATAGGGAGAATTTGACGTGTTCCGAAACCAGGGTGCGACAATTAAGAACCCTTTTTGACAATCGTAGTATAAGGAAAATAAGGTTCAATCAATCCAGGGACTAAGGGTGCTCATGTAACAATGGTCATGAGAGTTGTAATTATCAATACAACTATTTACAAGTATTTATTTACACGTTATACATATGTACAAGGTAAACATGGGGGTTTTGAGAGTTTGATTCTAACGTTCCTACTAAAACCGAAAATAAACTATAAAAAAGTGATCGATTCATTCAACACATCCATCAGAGAGAAACTCAGATTCCAACCACACATCAAAGTTCACGTTTCAACCTTAGCAATCTGATAACATGCCAATTCAAAGAACTAGAAACAATCTCAAAATACAAGCCTACGAGGTCATGCATTTTATAGTTCTACTTACTTGTCCCTAGCACAGAACGTCTAGAACTAGGACATCTCATGCAAGTTTTCTATCAATACTCAGCGTATCTGTCTACACTTAACATGAGTCCTTAGAATCTATAGAATGAGATTGAACACAATTATATCATGAACGTCACAACAGGGAACTGCATAGTATACGTATTCAGTTATATCTATGACACAACTTCCACCACTAGAGATCTACACTTACCTATGAGGCTTAACATAAATCATGACATTAGTTAGCTTGCATTCTAAGATAGGTATATCAAACAACAACGCATACTTTCTAACCTATGAGTTGACAAGATCAGACTGCTAAAAATATCATGAACGAAACTTTAATATGCTTTACTAAAATTCTGAATTTACTAACAACATAATAATCGAAACAACATCCAAATCCAATATTTGAAAACTGAAAACATGTTTCTGAAAATTATAAAGGAAAACTAAATAAAAACAAAGGTAGGGTTACACTTTATCAGTCTTCAAGAAGCTTGATAACGACCAAAACCGGACATTTCAATTAAAAATCATTTTGTGTCAATTGTAGTATATAGCAAATAAGGGTATCGTTATAAAAGTTGGGGATTGAGGGTACCTTTACAATTTACGTTAATTACCAAATAAGATAAAACAAAAGATAATAGTGCTAGAGATATGGGGTTTTGTGATTATAAACAAAAGAAAACAAAGAAACAAAATAAAGCAGAAAATATCAGATGGATGAGACGTTAGAGACTTGGAAATCCACCACCAAGTATATTTCAAGACATGTTAACAACCAAATCTTCAATCATTAAGTCGCAAATTGGTATCCATCAAGAACAAACCGTGAATGCACTGCGTAAGTCCTTATTACTTCCCTTAATTACTTAAGCAAGATGAACGCACCATTACTGAGCCTTTAGAATAACCGATCAAGGTATAGACGCTATCCTATCAAGAAATTATTCTAAGCATTAAGATTAGTGAAAGTTTGATTGAACAAGCATGCAAAACTAGTGTGGAACGCCTACCTAGCATGCAATCATTTTTATTTGGTTTCACCTATTGTCCTATAGGTTTTACTACTTTGAAATAAGCCTTTTAACCGTTTAGGAGATTAATCAACCTATTTCTAGCTCCACTCACAAGTTCATAATGTTCTACGTTGCACATACATGAACCTAAACAAGCAAGAGTTCCCCATAAACCAAAACCAAATAAACAATTTGTAAGACTTAATAATTCGAAACCAAGGTTCAAAACAATATCTCAAACATTCTTGGGGCTTCAAACCTTGCCCCTAACTAAAAGAAATTAGCCACACATGGCTGCAAAATCACACAAGGAGAATAAAAGATGACAAAGGAAAGGTAAACCGTGGATGATGGAGAGATCGATGATGACTTGGCGGCTTCCTTGTGCGAGTTCGCAACTCTAGAGGTTTTGATGATGTGAGATCGTTGGCCTCCTCTAATCTTCATGTACCTCCTTCTTTTCGTCCTCCCTCTCTTTTCTTCTGTGGTTAGGGTTATAAAACCCTCAAAACTCGTCCATGGGCTTGCCAATGTGGTCTAGACTTCGAAATAGAAGTTTTTGTCCAAATCAAAAATTCGGGCAGACTGACTTTCAGTCACTCAAATGGTCATAACTTCTTCTCCAAAATAGGTATTGATGATCCGTAAAAAGTTCTGGAAATTAGACTCTTGTAGCTTTCCATTGATATATGGCACATCTCCTGGATCGTTGTGAGCCGATCACAATCTTCTGTCGAATTTGACTGACGATTTCTGGCAGATTTCCTGATTTCTTTCCTTGTACAACATGAATTCCTTTTCCTTCAAGATTTCTCATCTTTTGTCTCTTTTGAGCTCCTCGGTTTTATTTATGACCTAAAAACACAAACTTAGTTAATATGAATATTGTTAAAGGAATTACATAGCTAAATAGGGTCAGAAATACATTATAAATGTAGCATTTTGTGCTCTTATCAGTAGACGTCTAGAAAGTGCTTCGGTTTCAAGGCTTCAAGTCTCCAAAGTCGCTGCTCTTGTGGAACGTCCGACAAGGCTTTGGCAAGGGAGGAAGAAACTTGATAAAGGAGATGGAGAGGCTACTCAGTAGAGCTATGTGTTTCCCTGACTTTTGAGTGAATGAATGATGTTTTGAGAAGTGCACAAGGCTGTTTTTATATAAAGAATATCTTGGTATGATTTCTCTTCAAAAATGATGTGGGACTAGGTGCACATATTTGACTTTTCTTCTTTAGGTGTACATGTTTGACTTTTCTCCTTCCTTTTTAGACTTGGAATCCAAATTTATTTTTCCTTCCTTTCTTGGACTGTCTGGGTCTTCTTTTGGGCTTTCTGCATTTTTTCTCTTATTTTCACGATTTAGCCTTTTTTTCTCAATTAAGCTTTTTGTGCCTCTAATATCACAAAGCATGTTGGAAATAACATTATTATGAGAATATCATAGCTAAATAGGGTAGGAAACACATCATAAACATAGCACTTTGTGCTCATATCAAATTCTCCCACACTTAACTTTTGCTAGTCCCATAGCAAAACCATAATAACAAGACTCGATAACGATTACACGTCACATACAATTACAACAGGGGATGAACAAATTCTAATGCCCTCAACTATTGTCTCAGAATCTCTAATCTCATGGCATCAAAATTAGCAGTCAATCAAGAATTATTCCATGAAGTTTCAGAAGCTAATTGCCATGCATAGATCACATAATTACATATAGGACACAGAAGAACAATGGTGGTGGTTAAGCTCAACATGTTTCAGACAAATATGATTCAAACTCACAGGGTATGCACTCATTTTTCACACAAATTTTCTGGCTCAGTTCATTCAAAATTACGCAAGAGAAAGGATTCTGAGGGATTCAAAAAGCTTACATTTATAAGAACAAAAGCACATGTTAAACAGAAATAAAACCTTATGAAAGAATCAAATTACTCACATAAATGAACCATACCATAAGCTCAACTCTTGGAACAAAATCCACAATTCAAGTTTTACTCATCTTTCAGATCAAAAGGGACTTTAAAAGATGTTCATGGGGCTAGGCTAGGGTTATGAATTGAAGAGTAAGGAATTTCAAAATTTCTAAGAACCTAGCAAAGCATTATCAAACACGCCTTAATGATGTCTCCAAAACATTTTCCATATATCATCTTGGGCCCTTCACCATTCACACCACCTTACAACATTATTAAACAGAACAAATGCCAAATAATTTCATTTTTGGGCCTTCCATTTACAACAAAAAATCCCATTTCACAACATATAGACAATGTCCAAATAATTTTTTTTTCTGCCAGAATTTTCTTTTTCCTTTTTTTTTATTGTTCACGGCATTTTCTTTTTTCACAAGGACAAGTCATTTCCTCAACACTTGTTTCACATCATCACTTCATACAGTACACTACAATTGCTCTACTAGGTCCAAATGACAAGGGTAGAGATATCAATGTACTAAGCTTAAGGTGAAAATTGCATGGGTGATGAAAGAAAAGGCTCAAAGGGGGGTCAACTAAGGAGTGCAACACACACAAATAGGGACACATGCTTGTTTGACAATGGTGTTAATCCTAAAATGTTTCATTTATCCTTTCCAAAATCAGAGTGTTTTATGATAAAAGTTTTGAAAGTCCACAAGAGTGAGTTCTAGTCATCTAGAGTTCATTAAAAGCTATGGTGAGCAATCAATCAAATTGAAAGAATAATAAGGTTTTCAAACAATTATAGTCAAAAAAACGAATCAGAATATTTCAATAAGCACTTAGCAAGAATGACACATATAAAGGCTTGAAAGCTCACATTAGGGTTCATATGAATCAAAATTTGACTTAACATGCTCAATTCTGTACCAAAGTTTCAAAACCCCATCCACTACATTTCATACGGTATTCATTTCAATTAACCACATAATATCAGTTGGAAATCATCTCAATCTTGTGATATTTCTTTATCCATAATTTCAGAGATTTTCAATCATCATAGACAGTTAAGGGCTCCTATGACCCAAAAACAATCAAAAGACTCAAAAAGCAAACGAAAATTTTTAAATTTTTGACATTTTTCAATTAATGACTCAATAAACATGTAAATCCTTCCCCCATACTCAAACCTTACATTGTCCTCAATGTTCACAAAATAATGTGTAGAATCAAAGCATGGAATAAGAACTTACAACAAACAAAAACAAACAAAAAAATATAACAAAAAGTAAAAGAGAAGAAAGGATGGAAAACAAATCTGCGTTGATGGCTCATCCATATCATCTATTGATTTGTGTTGCCTCCCAAGCAGCGCTTAATGTTTATAGTCTTTCAGCCTAGACTTGTACCTCTATTTTAGGTCTGTGTGAATGGCGTATCTTGGGGGGTTACTTCCTCCACAATGTGTTCCTCAAAAGCCTCACGTTAGGCTTCAACCGGTGGTTATTCACCTTAAACGCCTTATGATGAGTTGACAAATGACGGCCAATCATCTTCAACTCATTGCTGGTCACTTCACTTTCAGTCTATGTAGCATCTCTAGGGAAAGCTTTAGTGAAATGAGAACTACCATGCATGTGAAGGTCATGAGTTCCTTGATCGACTAAGTTCCTTTAGCCATATGATATTTCCTGGAATTCAAAGCATAAATTTGTAAATGTAAAATGAAATGCATAATGAATTAAATGAGATGCAGAAAATGAGAATGATAATGAAATGCAGTGTAATGAATGAGAATGCAACTATGTTGAACAAGAAACTTTTTAGTGGTACCAGACTCGACATTTATAAGTAAAAACATATATACAAAATTAAAATGACGCATTATAAACAAGAGACTTTATTTATAGTCCTCGGCAACGGCGTCAAAATTGACGCATTATAAACAAGAGACTTTATAGTCCCTGGCAACGGTGCCAAAATTGACGTATTATAAACAAGAGACATTATAGTCCCCGGCAACGGCGCCAAAATTGACGTGCTCGTTACCGGGCATGCGACTATGTGTTTCCCTGACTTTTGAGTAAATGAATGATGCTTTGAGAAGTACACAAGGCTATCTTTATATAGAGAATATCTTGATGAAACTTCTCTTCAAAAATGACGTGGGACTAGATGCATATGTTTGACTTTTCTTCTTTAGGTGCACATGTTTGACTTTTCTCTTTCCTTTTTAGACTTGGAATCTAAATTTACTTTTCATTCATTCCTTGGATTGCTTGGGCCTTCTTTTGGGCTTTCTGTATTTTCTTTTATTGTCACGATTTAGCCTTATTTTCTCAATTAAGCTTTTTGTGCCTCTAATATCACAAAACATGTTAGAAATAACATTATTATGAGAATATCATAGCTAAATTGGATAGGAAACACATTATAAACATAACACTTTATGCTCATATCAGAATTGTCACATCCCGACTCTTGATTATTTTCCTAATTACTTACGTTGTGTTACCTTGACTTTTACTGCTTCATAAAAGGTTTCACTGTTCAAGAAATCTAGTGATGACTTTTTGTAGGATGATCATTTCGGAAAATTTCTTAAGGTAAGTTGTAGATGACGCTAATACGAAGTCGTGGACATGTTATACATTTTAATCAAAGTTGGTATGTAAAAGTTATAGTGTAAAACGTAAAGCTTCTATTTCGGTCAGGGTATAAAAAGGGAAACTTACCAAAAGTGGTAAGGTTGAAAATCAGGTTGCTTGGATGGATTATGGTTTCACCCATTGATGTTATTACTGTAAAGTTAAAATATGACAGGTTGCTTGGAAGGTGCTGAACCCATTCCATAATCAATCATGGCAGCCTTCCATGCCCCCGAGCACATGAACCAGTGGCGGCCGAAAATCTGGTGATCACTGCAACTACGACGGTGACTACACCGATCATGGTGTTTAGAGAGAACGTCCAAGCTTTGCTCTCCATGTCTTTGCCTCACCTTGCTTTGACAACCAATGAGAAGAGGCATGTCTCAATCCGGGAATTCTCGGCTTTTCCATCACCATCAAAGATCCTTGGTGCAGGCAAGAAGATGATCTAGTGGAAGGCAAGCGCCTTAGGACTGCACTAGCTTTGGTGCCTATAGTTCTCAACCCTAATGAGATAGGGTTTTCAGTGGGATTGGATGGTAACTTGGGTATTTCTCACACAAGGAAGTCCCTAAAGAAGCGTGGTTGACCACAAGGTAGCAAGAATAAGAAGAAGAACCAGGGAGTAGCCTTTGACTCCATGGCATCCAGTTCAGTGGCGAGCTTGAGACGCCTCGGAAGCAGAAGAAGTTTGATTCCTAGTTCTACTAGGAAAGATCCCTATCTAACCCTAGATGTGTGTACTTTCTCTATACACGACAAAATATACACCATGTGGTCTTAGGCCTGAATCGTTGAGAGTTTAAACTACATCTCTAGAGTGAAGTAGGCTATTTTCTATTCCAGTTATCATATCTACCTTTTTTGATGTAGTTTTGCAGTTGTTATTTCAATTCGTAGATGTATTCTGGACTAAGCATGACAAAACTCGTCCCGAATTTCATCCCGAAACCCGAGAAGGTCCTGCGGGGATCACCTCTAAAGAAAAATTCTACAGAAAATTCGGCAGAACTTCCCCTAAAAGTGGACAACCATGACCTGTAAAGAAACTCATAAAAACACTTGTATAGCAACGATCTACATCCTCAACACATGTGGCCATAATTTATAACTTATAAAATCTACCATGTACATAATAGGTTAAGCATATCAACTCAACCCCTGGAGCTGTTATCTCTTCATATCCACAACACCCACCCACTATATCAACGACATGAGTCAAGTTATTATATTTACATCAACACTCTACCGCACCAAATAACTCAACAATTCCATATTTCATAATTAGTATGCTCGATCAATATATATCTCAAATCACAAGTCAACAATCAAGCTCAACCAGTAATGCTTCTAAAAATAGAAGAGATGAACCAATCCCATTGGTTCGTAACAATCATGGAAAGGGGAAAATGCTTCACCATAAAGATGAGTCTCCTAGGCTAGGGTCGGAGCCTCCCAGGCTCCAGTAGCGTCCCACGCTAAGCGCTCAACTCACCTATGATGATGACCACTAATAATAGCTAGCTAGCAATAAATAAAAACCGATCGGGGCCTCACAGGCTATAGTAGTGTCCCACGTTAAGTGCTCGACTCATCTATGATGAGGACCGCTAATTATGGCTAGCTAGCAATGAATAAGATAGTAGCGTCCTACGCTAAGCGCTCGACTCACCTATGGTGAGAACCGCTAGTAATGACTAGCTAGTAATGAATAAAAACCGATCGGAGCCTTCCACGGTATAGTAGCGTCTCACGCTAAGCGTTCGACTCACCTATGGTGAGAACCGCTAATAAAGGCTAGCTAGTAATGAATAAGAGCGACCCTAGTATGGTGACTAAAATTATACGAAAACATCTAAATCCATAAAGCTTCCCCAATTTCGTGCAAATGTAGTCATGAGTACGATTCACAACCGTACTTGAAAATTATCATAAGACAATAGAATATAAAACTCAATGATATGTCTAACACGTCAAAATATTCTCAAATCTATCATTATAAGCGAGATTTAATTCTCAAGTATAAATCATAAATAATATCTCAACCCAAGATACTCACTAAAACATTCTCAATGTCAAGATCGATAATCCACAAATAAACGAGAAAATTATAAATAGAGAACTACTGAAAATTCCATATTCGGTAATCTTTTATAAATCTCAAAATCAACAAATAATGATGATAATAATTAAATCCGGACATCATAAAGAACATCAAAACTCAAATACCAAATTAATGACCCGAGATCAATTCCAAAAATCATGACCAACTCTTAATCGATGCATCAAACCCAAATAAATTTCAAGATCATATCATAAACCGGAATTATAATATAAGCTCAGAAAATAGAACGATAATTTCCAAAAGAAACCATGCATGCTTATTCATTTAAAAACAAAGTGTCAACTCACTCATAAACATTACCCTTACCTAGCTCATATGCATTTTCACTCACCACCAAAAGCGGCAGCCGTACGCCCACTCGCCACCCCTTCAACCCAAATACGAGGGTCGGAACTTATATCCTCGCAGCTTCCTAGTTTGGAAATCCATACTTTGTGGTTACCCAATAATTTCATACGGTAACCAAAATGGACAAATACTATATCGATGGGTTCGTATCACCGAACCTACCTAACAAGTTAAGTTAGACCACCAGAAGATGAGGCAAGCACCCCACGCGCTACCGGCAATGGCGGTGGGCCACCACTGCCAACCACCGATTCCAACTGCAAGCCATATATCGATCTCTTCCTTTCAACAAGCACAACATTCAAAACTACCACAAAAGCCGATTCAAAGTCTAATTAAAGACCAAAAATTACCTTGAAAGCAATCGAATTTGAATATCTCTCTCCTAGGGCTCGATTCTCCTTGCACGTTTTGAATGGACTCAAACCCTTTGGAGGATTTACCATGCTGGAAAACCCCAACAAAATTTGGGTGGTCTCGCCGGAAAAGATGACCGGAGGAGGGAGAATGAACCAGGTCACCAAAACGGGTCCAAACGGACTGTTTTTGGCTAGCTGGGATTTATACACCTTGAATTGATCTACAAGGCAGTCATGGATAGATAGGGGAGGAAGAGACGAAGAGAATGGGACCAACGGCGTCCAATTCCGTCACCGGATGGAGGAGAAATGACCAGAAAATTTTTTCGGGTTCCGTCAGTGGTTAGAGAGAGAGAAAAGAAGAAGGGCTGCCTCCCCCCCCCCTTCTTCTAGACTCTTCCCGTCTCCTCCTTTCTATTTTTTTTTAACAAAATGAATGTAAATTAAATCTTACAACCTTTTACTGTTCATTGACTGGTAAAACTAGGTTCGGGGCATTACAAAGCATTTTACTTTGTGTTTGAGTGATCCTCGGATCATTCATGCATTGACTTTTTTTTGTCGTGATTCTAATGGATAAATTCCAAGTTTTTTTAAAAAAATAAAAATGAAAAATCGTTTGTTACCTTATATATATAAATCATTTGGGGATAGATGTTGTAGTGAGATATCTTGATTGCCCTCTAATAAAAAATTTACTAGGAGTTAGTAAAATATTATTTTTTGCTGGTGAAATTTCATTCTATTACCCTCTAATAGATTTTTTTTTTGTTACTCCCAATAAGTTTATTACCCCTCAACAATATTACTGCCCCTCCATAAAACTTCAAGCCAGGGTACATATGGCAAGGTTTGGTGAAATTTCGTTTACATTTAATAAAGTATGATGAGATTCGGGCGAGATTATGGTGACCAGCGAGATTCTGGCGATCGGTGACCGGAGTCCGGTTAGGTTCCGGCTAAGTCTTCTCTTTATTTTTCATTTTTTCTGTTTATGCATGTTTAAGGGTGAGGGCAAAATAATCTTAAAATAATATAGTTTGTTAAGACTTTAGATAAGATTAGTTAGAATGGGCACAAGTATTTGTTGGAATGGGAAGTGTGGTGCAAAAATTTGTAGTAAATGGACATTATCTCTATTTATTTTGATTCTATCATCCTATACGGGTTCGAATCTAAGAGAAATCTGGGAAACCAGCAATTTGACTTAACGAGAGCACAAAACTGTCGCCGACTTAAAGTTCCTCACCAAGTATCCATGTATTCATGACCAAATAATGCCGAAAATCACATACCAAATAATTAGCTGAAATAAGATCGTTGTATGAACACGACCGGCCGCCTACTCACAACCAAGTAAATGAAGATAGAACGAGAGGATTTGATTTGATGCAAGGATCTCTAGCTAAAACCTCTAGTGGTAATAAGTGAAAGACGAGTCCATCTATATGAGATGAAACCCAACACTGAAACCTGCCAAACAAACCAAAATATATATAGATCTAATTCCATTGAGCAGGAGGCGTCGAGCTAAGTAAGTCGGAATCCTCATACACGAGACATGCATGTCGGAAAACACATTGCCGCTAGAGAATAGACTGAATAGTTTGGAGGATAACAAGTGTCTAGTTAATTTAATTAGTAAAATGTTCAACATCGTAAGGGAGTTGAATTAACTGTTAGTGTGCTTCCATAGATAATTGTCTGTGGAAAAAAAGAAAAAAAAGTAGAACGTATAGCCCCATTTGAGATTGAAGAAAATAGTGACATAAACATAACAGTGCACTATTGAAGAAGGACATTGTACCTTAGAATAGAAATTCTCTCACAGTTCAATAGTGGAGGTATCAGTGGCCATCAGCTACTCACTGACAGCATCATTGTATTGCATGGATCTCCTTTGTTTCATCGTTTTGTTGATTTTAACATATGGGTAACGTGGTGGGGTTTCTGTAACAAATTGAGTTGCATACGCTACCCAAAGCCAGGCCTGGGGGGAACACCAACGGTAAAAACTGTTTGTCACTTTTCTGCATCATCAGCCCTCTAACTGAATGACGATGAGTCCATTTCATTTCTTCCATCAATTTCCGATCCCCATATAATACCACCAAAATAGCAAATAATACCATGGCAGTACGTGCAAACGGAAAAGGATACATGCAAGTAAATAAACGAGCACTCTGATCTTAATTATTCAAAAAATAAAAAAACATTATATATATAATATACATATACAGTTAAACCTCTATAAATTAGTAAAGTCGGGATCGATAAAAATTATTAATTTAGCGAGTTATTAATTAATGTATTTCTAGTTCTATCAGTATTAGACCTAGACACACACAAAGTGTTTTTTCCTTAAATACACTAACTTGTGTCGCGATTAAGGCAAATGATGTATGCGATGTTACCTCATTACACATTGCCAAGTAACAAAAACCATTAGGATAAAAATAAAGTCTTGGTCGAAGGGAAAAAGAGAACAATGCACCCATCACTTTTGAAAGTGATATGTATGTGATACTCTTCCTATAGCATGCATCTCCCTCTATTCTTAATTATATTAATCATGGGGGTTTCGATAACTTAGCATATCAATACTCTTTAATATGTCATCAAATGTGACATTGAACAATAATTAACTACATCTTGCCGCATTGTCCTCAAACCTTATCTTTTTCAGTATGATGTTGAGGAGAAGGTTCTGTAAGAACTCAAAACATAAGTTCGCGCTGAAATCAAATTTACATGCAGCATGACCTTCATGCACTAAAACAGTCGTAACTTCTTCTAGAAAATAGATATATGGATGAACCGTAAAATGATCTGAAAACTAGACATCAGTAGCTTTCCAACCATAAATTACACATAATCTAGTTATTCTTGAGCTGTTCACAAAGCTCCTGTCAAAGTTGGTTGATTAGAAAAACATATTTTTTTATTTCGCTTTTGATGTGTCTTACTTAATGCATAGCTAGCGATGGTGTGAATAATGTCTATTCTACCACGTTCTTTTATATGTAGGGTGTGAATAAGTTTAAATCTTTCATACCTTTAATTAAATATTGAAAGGATGTTCTTATGCCATTTCGTCGTGTTGCGTGGGCTTACAGCTAAACCTACCTTACAACTTTTCACAATGTAATACATAGTACCTTTTAGGGATGTAAAAGAAAACATAATCCTGCAGTATCCCAAAAACATATCTCTTTGTTAGTGAACTTTAATTCATGTTGGATCGCTTCTTTCCATAAGGCTAATCTACTACGTTAACATTTATCAATGAAGTATGACTCGATAGTATATAGATTTTATTCCACGTTCTTATGTGCACTAATATAATAAGTATTTGTAGAGATATATATATATATATATATATATATATATATATATATATATATATTCTCAAAGATTGGATTTGACAATGAGGCGTCCCCCATTGATAATTACAATCCAAACTAATGAGAAGGTTTTGAGTACAACTTATCAATGGATCAGGTTGTGCCAAACTCGCTTTCTTCCTTGGGTAAGTAAGTATCAAGCCTGAGGGTCTCCATCTTCTTCTTTTGGGGAGTTACAAGGCTTGTGACACCATCTTGCAAGTTTTATGGCGTCACCATTTCACCATCCATGATGACGGTGCCAATACCAATTCCTTTAGGTTGTGTCATGTGCTCTTAATAGAACATCATTCCTTGCAAACATGTTTGCAACATGTATGTACATGTGATCTCGTCACTTTAGATATTAAGTATTCAACGTACTTTGTGGGAGTTTTGGGGATCAAAATGAGACTTAGTGGGGACAAACCACGAAAATTTATGTCTTTCCACTTGAACATGTTTGTTCTTATCTTCCCCTAACGATGGGAAGACTATCTCATCAAAGTAACAATTCAAATATATAGCAGTAAAATCGCCTGTCAAGGTTTCTAAATAACGAACTATAGTTAGAGGTTTACATCCAACGTAAATATTTAATCATCTCAACGGACCCATCATTATGCGTTGTGGCAGTGCAATTGACGTGCTCGTTACCGGGCGCACAATTTAAAAACCCTTTTTTATCAGAATGTAGTATTGGCAAATAAGGCTCGATTAATCCAGGGATTTAAATGGTACTCTTGCAGTCACGATTACACTAAATAGTCAGCAACTATAAATATTTACAAGCATTCATTTACAAATATACATATGGTACAAGGTAAACTGGGGGGGTTTTGAAGGTTTGTTCTTTGTTCCTAAAAAACAGAAAATAAGATATGTACATGTGACCAATTCATTCAACATCGCAAATAGAGATAAACTCGAATTCTACCACACATCAAGATCATGTTTCATTCCAGCAATCCGATTATCATGCAAGTTTTTAACAAGAGAAACAATCTAAGAACACAAGTCTGAAGAGGACATGCAGTCCTTTAATTCTACTTACTTTGTCACCTAAGCACAAAAAAGTCTAGCACTTAGATTATTTCATGTAAATTGCTACATTCAATACTGAAGAGTACTTGTCCACAATAAACATGAATCATTAAGAATTATAGAATTGAGATTGAACAACAACGCACATCCAAGAAGTCGTAACATGCATTTGCTGTAGTTTACGTTTTCAACTATTATTACATAGTTTCCACCACATAGAGAAACATACTTACTTGAAGAAGCTTAACATGAATCATGGCAATAGCTAGCATGCATTCTAACTCTTTAATTTAAACAAAAACGCAAACTTTCAATCATTAAACTCACAAGATCAGATCACCAGAAAATCATTAACGAAACATCAATATGTTTTATAAAATTCTGAATCTATTGAATACAAGAACAAGCAAAACATGTTTCCATGCAATTCTTAAGTTTAGCACATGAAACATACCTATAAATTTGTAAAGAAAATTAAAACAAAGTAAAGGTAATATTTACACTTTATCAAGTCTCCAAGGAAGCTTGTTGACATCAAAATGATGCTTAGCTTCAATGCTTCAAGTCTCCAACATTGCTGCTTTGATGGAGAAGTCATTCAAGGCTTAACAAAGGAGGAAGAAACTTGACTAAGGAGAGGGAGAGGCTGTTGCTGCTCTCTTATCCTTCTGGTTTTTAATGTGAATGAATGATGTCTTAGAAGTACCCAAGGTTGTCTTTATATAGGGGAAATCTTGGTGGAACTTCTCTTCAAAAATGATGTGGGATTAGCTGAAATGTTTGACTTTTCTCCTTCCTTTTTGGACTTGGAACTTCTTTCCTTGGACTACTTGGGCCTTCTTTTGGGCTTTCTGCATTTTTCTTTTTCATCCTTGGACTTGGGCCTTCTTTTTCCCAATTAAGTTCTTTGTCCCTCTACAATCACAAAACATGTCAAAAATTGTATTATTAAGGGAATAACATGACCAAATAGGGTAGGAAACACATTAAAAACATAGCACTTTGTGCTCATATCAGCAATTTGGCATGTAGAACCATCTGACCGAGCTTAAGGATTGTAAATTCGTTTCAATCCTGCTGAGCTTAAGGATTGCAAGTCTGTTTTAGTACTCCTCACAAACAGTCACTAGTTGTGAATGAAAAATTCAATGATGGTGGGTCGTAGACAAATTAGTATATGCATACCAATATCAAGATTATTATCGTAGTCGTTTTTCATGGGACCAATTAGGTTATAAATATCAATTTTCAATGATATGCGATAGTCATCAGTTCTTCGATGAAAACTTCTTTAAAGAATGGGCAGTGAGCCCGTAAAAGTTGCATGTATCATAAGCAACATAAGTAGTAAACGCTCGTGTAACACGTGACCAGTGTGTTGACACATTAACGAACACCATAAAACATGTAAGATGTTCACAAGTTGGTTGTATCTATCCACATAATCCCATTTAGATTTGTTGTAAGAATCAATGTTCTATTTTGTGTCATTATCGTAAGAGGGTCTCGCTCCTAATTTTAGCTAAAGGACAGGCTCTACAAAATGAGCGATGAGCATTAGATGGCCAATGAAATATCATGAAAAAGTTAGTGAGTCTCTAGTACCATAGAAGATGACTGTAAGACTGCCGGTGTGTTGGAGCCTCTTGGTGCTGAGGGGGGATCTGTCACGTTAATAATCGTGTATTGCGCTCTTGAATAACCAGTGATTATCAAATCGTTGTAGTCACAAAATATTTATAAGGCTTTAAATTTTAAAATAATTGCATGTTCCTTAGAATTGTATGAGTAGTTTCACTATCTACAAGGCACTCAATGTCTCCGCAAGACATGCATACTAAAAAAGTAGATATATGAGTATGGGCACAAGACATAACTCAAAAAAATAGCTCAAGTACTTCAGAGTTTTTCGATGAGATTGAAAGTACGTTGCAAAATCCTGAGAGTGCAAAAAAGATGGCGTGTGCAAAGCTGTCAGGGCCTGTAATTGGGCTGTAGTCATACTTTTCTATACAAGGTGATGTTTTCTCATCTGTAGGATGAGTCTGTAGAGTCTCCAACGTCCAAGAAAGGACGACAATTGTTTAAATAACATGATTCATAATCCAATACTTCGGATCACCAATCAGTATTGGAAACCAAAATACAATATGAAAACCAAAATAAAAAATTTTCGGTAACTCTAATTCAGTATAACCAATCAGTCATATATATGTGGAGAATCAGTATAGCAAGGCACACTTCATATACTGTATTGTAATTCTTTTATGTCATGATGACTTAAACCCTTGACCATGCATTTTAGCTATTAGCTATGTTGTAGTTCTCATTCAAATAATATGTGAGCACCGAAGTACCAATTGCAACCCTATTCCACCACACTAAGAAACCGAGAAAAGAAATCCATGGCTGGAGAATGCCCACAGATAGATCCTACATCCAGCTGATTTCCCGGCTTAAGGCAAGGCGCCGCAGTTTACAATATTCGGCCAATAAATATCACAACCACGGTCTTCACGTACTTCTTTTCTTGTTGTTGTTGGAATCACGTACATCTTTATCATCCTATTTACTGATATCCTTCCACATAGTATCTCTAATATGTCTCAGTTCTATCAGGAAAATATCTAATTTCTATAATAAAATGGAAAAACTAAAGAAAATTCAGAGCAGCTTTGATGAAGTACGTAATAAATGGAGTTAGGTGTCACGACTCCCCTGTATATATAAATTATGCTGGCCTCATGAGCTAGCTTTGCAAGCATTTAACAAACTTCACCCACCACCAACCCAGCCCTGCTGCTCGATCGATCTGCTTGAATGAAGTAGGAACCACTCTTTATTAACCTCACCTGTAATTTCATGCTTTACCCGTTTTATATATACCCTCCCACTACCTCACTACTTCATCCAATCCATCTCTCCAATGGCTTCTCTGTCCTTTTCCCCTGCTTCACTTTCTTCTTACTACCACCTCTTCTTCACTCTCTTAGCTTTCTTAATCTCCGGCCTCATTATCCTGCTCACCCAGAAAACCAAATCCAAACAACCCCACCTCCCTCCCGGACCACCAGGATGGCCTATTGTCGGCAACCTCTTCCAAGTCGCTCGCTCAGGCAAGCCCTTCTTCGTCTACGTAGACGAGCTCAGACACAAGTATGGTCCAATATTCACTCTCAAGATGGGCACCAGGACCATGATCATTCTCAGCGACGCCAAGCTCGTCCACGAAGCCCTCATCGAAAAGGGTGCGGTCTACGCCACCAGACCTAGAGAGAATCCCACTCGGACAATCTTCAGCTGCAACAAGTTCACCGTCAACGCTTCCATTTACGGTTCGGTGTGGCGGTCCTTGAGGAGGAACATGGTCCAGAACATGCTCAGCTCAACCAGGCTTAAAGAGTTCCGAAGCGTCCGCGATCATGCAATGGACAAACTCGTCGAGAGGATCAACATGGAGGCCAAGGCCAATGACGGCGTCGTTTCCGTGCTCAAAAACTCCCGCTTCGCAGTGTTCTGTATTCTCTTGGCAATGTGCTTCGGGATCGAAATGGACGAAGAGACGGTGGAGAAAATGGATCAGGTAATGAAGTCGGTTCTCATTGTGTTGGATCCCAGAATCGATGACTACCTTCCTGTTCTGAGTCCCTTCTTCTCCAAGCAAAGAAAGAGAGCTCTGGAAGTGAGAAAGGAGCAGGTGGATTACATAGTCCCCTTCATCGAACGGCGTCGTCGGGCAATCCAAAACCCAGGATCAGATCGAGAAGCCACATCGTTTTCGTACCTCGACACGCTCTTCGACTTGAAAGTAGAAGGACGCAAATCATCTCCTTCGAACGAGGAACTGGTCACACTTTGCTCGGAATTTCTCAACGGCGGGACCGACACGACGGCGACGGCTCTGGAGTGGGGCATTGCACAGCTCATAGTGAACCCTCAAATACAAGAGAAGCTGTACGCGGAGGTTAAAGCGACGGTCGGTGACAGAAAGGTGGACGAAAAGGACGTGGAGAAAATGCCCTATTTGCAAGCAGTGGTCAAGGAGCTTTTACGAAAACACCCTCCGACCTATTTTTCACTAACCCATGCAGTGACCGAGCCAACTACATTGGCGGGTTACGACATTCCCACTAATGCAAATGTCGAGATCTACTTGCCCGGGATCTCCGAGGATCCCAAATTGTGGTCTGATCCCGAGAAGTTTGATCCCGATCGGTTTGTTTCCGGTCGGGAAGATGCGGACATCACGGGCGTGACCGGTGTTAGAATGATGCCGTTCGGGGTCGGGAGGAGGATTTGCCCTGGTTTGGCCATGGCCACAGTGCATGTTCATCTCATGTTGGCTAGAATGGTGCAAGAGTTTGAGTGGAGTGCGTACCCGGATGGAAGTAAGTTGGATTTTACAGGCAAGTTGGAATTTACGGTGGTGATGAAGAATACGCTTAGAGCTAAGATCAAGGCCAGGGTTTAGTTAGGTCAATAATAAAGCTAA
Source organism: Fragaria x ananassa (assembly GCA_034370585.1). Lineage (NCBI taxonomy): Eukaryota > Viridiplantae > Streptophyta > Magnoliopsida > Rosales > Rosaceae > Fragaria > Fragaria x ananassa. Next base: position 6,217,664 of record CP139750.1, on the reverse strand, counting down.
TCAAATTTTAATATACTGTGGTAAGTCGAATTTGTGATTTTGTAGATTGTTCTTTTCTTTTAAGTTTGTTCCTTGTTCTTTCTGAAATTAATATTGGCAGATTTGGTTTATTTGTTTTGTTATATCTGAACTATTTTTGCTCAGTTGAACGATATAAGTGGGACGTTGCTAAATTAGTACCTTTCATCAGACCTCGATAAGAATAGAGATCGATGGTGTATGAAACATGTCACCTTAAACATTGACAGTTTAGGTAACTAATTCGTAGTTTGGTAACTAATCAAATGCACATGTTAATATCTCGTTAATTTACACATTTCATCTCAAATTAATATAGGAAAACGGAAAATGTTTCTAGGCCTTAATAAGGCCTAGGATTTATGGCCTTAATCCTAGGTGGCATGCCAAATCACTTATCCACATCATCAAATAAAAAAATCATGCTATGTCATTTTTAGGTAAAAATATAATCTTATCATTTTATATCCAATGACTCTAGATTATTTTGTAATATCCAATGGCTTTAGATTGTTTTGTTTTTATTCTATAACAAAATGTTTTAAAGCCATTTTTTTCATTATTCATGCTTAAATTTAAAATATTAAATATATATATATATACATATATATAATTATACTCAGTTTGAAAATATGAACTCATTTGAATTTATATATATATATATATATTTGTTTAAAAAATATATATATATATATATATATACACACATACATAATTTTTCAAGGAGAAAATTATACATATATATATATATATATATCTATATATTTTTCCAAAAAAACCTTTATATATAGCTCATCCAATATACATTCGATAGAGATTTTATTTTTTATTTATTTCATTTTTAAAGTTCGATGGTGAATTATATATATATAGTAAAAAGAAAAAATAACGGTGAATTATGAAGTCAAAAACTATTTGATTCACAAAGATAATTTTTTTTATTAATATCGTAATTGTGGCCCTAAATGTAATGAATTATTATAATATTTGACTATATAAAGAAATGCATTTAATTTAGTTCATGTAAGGTAACAAAATCAACTACATAAAAATGGTAACTAAATCAACTTGATGAAAATAAACAATAATTATTCGAATTGATGCATGAAATATAGGGATTGAATAAGTAAGAAGCTAATGAATCAATGAATTGATGGTGTTTTGGTTTTAGATCACTACCAGAAAATTGATCTTGGGCGACGAAAAAAAATCGTCGCCCTGTTAAAAAATTTCGTCGCCTAAGTACTTAGGCGACGACATGTCATCGGCCAAGACGTCGTCGCCAGAAGTGCGTCGGCCAAGAACTTGGGCGACGAAAATTCAGTCCGTCGTCGCCTAAGAGTAATTCTTAGGCGACGACACGAATTTCGTCGCCTAAGATCTACTTCTCGTCGCCCAAAAATATTCGTCGCCCAAGATTTAACACCTTGGCCGACGAAAAAATTTTTCGTCGCTTAAGATGTTATAATCTGGGGCGACGAAACTAAATATTTCGTCGCCTAAGATCACTACATCTTAGGCGACGATAATTTTTTTTCGTCGTCTTATATGGTAAGTCCTTGACCGACGATTTAGCAATTTCGTCGCCTAAGATATATTTAAATTTTTTAAAAAAATATTTAAATAATTTTTTTAAATATATAAATAATGTTTTTTTAATTTTTGCTGGAATTTTTTTTTGGCATTTCTTTAAATTTTTCTAATACTAAAATTTAATTAAAAATAACACAAATTTATAAATTTATAAATAATTTATTACAAAAATTCAGTCCATCTGCCTACGGAGAAACTCGAAATCTAACGCCTCGTGCGGTGCCACATGCGGGAGCAGCTCCCGAATCGGTCGACCCTCCTCATTAACGCGAGATATCGCCGGTATCGTCGGAGGAAAGAAGAGGCCGGACGACACCGTAGGGACCCCGGATGACCCGCCTTCACCGTCGGTCGGGGACGACTGTGTGGGGGCGGTGATAGATCGCGACCGGGGAAGTATCTCTGGATGACGAGGGGCCGTCGCTGCGGGACCCGGCTGCCCAGCAGAACGCGAGCCGCTCGCGCCACCCCTAAGCGCCGCATGTCGGGCCGTCATCTGCCACGGAAACCCGACCGACGGTGATTTCGGCGGGTTGTTTGATGTACCATTCGAGAAATATTGGCTCCTCGCACCAGGACGTTGTCCAGAAGTTCTCCTCATACCCATCCTGTTTAAAATAACCATAAATTTATTAAAAATATTTTACCGTCTTATAATTAATTTAACAAAAAATAACCATAAATTTTGAAAAATTTATCAACAATAATAGCACAAATAAAAAGTAATAGTTATTATAGGATTTATTATTTTTTTAATTCACATAACAAATTATTTACATTAATTCAGAATTATTACATCACAAAAATTAATTTACGAATATTTACATCTTTACTCAAAAATAATCCATTATTTTTTACAAAATTTCCACAATATATTTACAATTATAATTTATATTATTTAATTATTTAATCAAAAATTATTTAATCATTTACAATATATTTACAAATTATTTCCACAAATCCTAAACCCTAAACCGTAAACCCTAATATTTTACAATTATCATTTACATCATAATTTACCATAATTTAGCCTAAAATCCTACCATAATTTACACAAATTTACCCTAATTTACCATTAATTTCCTAAATTACAACAACAACAATAATTTCATCAACAATTTTACAACACAACAATAATTTTGTAAGATAAAACAAAACAAGTTTTACTGAAAATTTAACAGGGAATGGCCAAGAGTGAATGATTAAGATATCCTAAAGTTTTATTACCATGTCTTCTTTTTGTCTTAAATATTGTAAATTACAGGAAATGAGCTTTGCATAACTTTCCTATCTATGCTTCACTGAACATCTACAAGGAGAAATTGTTAAGAAATAGAAGAATACATGAAGAGTTATTACGTTCCAATTTCAGGTTGTTTGCAAAAGTTTTCAACTTTGAGATACAGTAACACTGAGATATCATCCATATCATCTACAAAAACTTACACTAATTTATCTGGAACATCTTTGGGTGCAAAAATTTGGGGCAGGAGAATCATCACATCCTCCTGATCAATACCCATAAGACTTCATCTGTGTACAAACAGATAGATAAATAATGTATAGAGATTTAGGCAAGATAGAAGCTAGCAAAACAAAGCTGCAGTGAAGATACATAAATTGATACCAAGCCGGGGTCGGGGTCGGCGTCGGGTTGCGGGGTCGGGGTCGGAGAGAGGGAGAGAGGGAGAGAGAGAGGGCTTCGGTGGATTTTCGGAGAGAGAGAGAGAGAGAGGGCTTGGATTTGTGAGCGTCTGCACGAATGGTTAGGGTTCCGAATTTTTGCCTTTTATATTGGCGTTCTTGGGCGACGATTCTATAAAAATCGTCGCCCTGTTTTTTAAAAATCGTCGGCCAAGATAATCTTGGGCGACGATTTTTGAAGTCGTCGCCTAAGATACTCTACTTGGGCGACGATGTTCTTCACTATAAATCTCGTCGCCCAAGATGAAGAAAATCGTCGGCCAAGAGTTCTATCATAAAATTCAGAATATCGTGATTTTGGTGATCGGAGAAGAGGAACTGAAAACCGACCGTCAGATATGACCAGCGTAACAAATTACATGGGTGGGAAAAAATTCAGCTCCATCAGACAACGACAAGGGCTCGATCCGTCCAGTCAATCAGCGCAGTCAAACCCCTAAACGGACGGAAACGGCTATTCGACCCTCCAAATCACGTAATCTGGCCGGACCTTCAACTGAGAATAGTTTCCAATCGACGAGACTCTTACGGGGCTATAAAAACTTGGTAAAAAATAAATACCCGGGATAGGGCTACCACTAGGTAGAAATAAGAGAAATTCGTTGACCGGAACAACCGGCACCGAAATTTTACCGAAATATCTTCATTTTTCACGGGTTGACGTATTTCACCGTTTCGGTCATATCTTATTTCACGACTTTTTTGCGTTTGAGGCCTCTACGTATACGTTGTCTTCAAAACGAAACTTAAACTCAACACTTATATAAAAATGTTATACAACATTAGTACATATATCGTGAATTTGGTGATCGGAGAAGAGGAACTGAAAACCGACCGTCAGATATGACCAGCATAACGAATTACATAGGTGGGCAAAAATTCAGCTCCATCTGACAAAGATAAGGGCTCGATCCGTCCGGTCAATCGGCGCGGTCAAACCCCTAAACAGACGGAAACGGCTATTCAAAAAATAATCTTTTTGAATTAAATAGTTTTAGACTTCATAATTCACCATTATTTTTTCTTTTTACTTTATATGTATATATATAATTCACCATCGGACTTTAAAAATGAAATAAAAAAATAACATCTCTATCGAATTTATATTGGATGAACTATATATAAAGGTTTTTTGGACAAATATATATATATATATATATATATATATATGTATAGGAAAAAATTATGTATGATATATATATATTTAAACAAATATATATATATATATGTATATATATATTTCACATTTTAAATTTAAGCATGAGTAATGAAAAAATTGGCTTAAAAACATTTTTTATAGAATAAAAATAAAATAATTTAGAGTCATTGGATATGAAAGGATAAGATTGTATTTTTACCTAAAAATGACATAGCATGATTTTTTATTTGATGAGGTGGATAGGTGATTTAGCATGCCACTTAAGATTAAGGTCATAAATCTTAGGCCTTATTAAGGCCCTCTAGCACTACCCATATGAAAACTAGGCCGATCTTCATTATGAGAAAAACAAAGACCTGAAATTCGTTTTTTTTTTCTTGTCATTTAATTTTCTGGTTACCAATGTCATTTCACATGTCCGACAGGCCGAGAGGTGTGTCTTAAGGAAATGTGTAGTTGTCGAACTTAAAGTGCTCATGTGCGCGCCCGCCTACGCCTACTTTCCGACGGATGGATGTACGTCTAGTGTTTAAGGTGTCTCGTGGAGTCGCACTTAGCTGCATATATTGGTAGTACGTGTTCGCTTGCATGTGACGCTCATGAATGTCACAATTATATGGACGTGACGCTCCTACTTTCCAATTGAGCTGAGGTTTGGTTTACATGGACAGTAAATATCAAGAAAAGAAAATTGTAGGTTTGGTTTACGTGGACAGTAAGTATCAGGAAAAGAAAATTATTTGAGATGCACAAAAATAGAAAGTGTAAAAGGTGAATTAGAACTAGCGGACTCTTCACGAGATTAGCCCGAGTTGTGATTAAATGGCCACCTATAAACAGAGAAGGAAGACAGTCCCTGATCAGTTCAACACAGCGCGCCTTGTGGAAACATTCTCAATCTTATTATTCCAATGCGCGCATTTCTTATTGAGATTAAAGATTTTCTTGTTCCTGCTGGCTGGCCGGCTATGGAGCATACGCTTGACTTGGAGGGCTCAAGCAATAGAGCTGTTGCTGGTTCTGAACCTGGCACCGTGGCACGTAGGTTTTCTGTTATTTGCACTAGGAAAAACTTATTGTTAATTACATTCCACGTTTTAATGGAGCTGTATGGATGTGTTATTTTGATGTTTTGAATATGATCTTGCATGTCATGAATATTATGAAGTTTTGTTAATTAGTTAACAGTAATTCCATGAAGCAAGCGAATATAGAGAGCAAAAAAGTTCCTTCCATACTCAATCCATTCTTCCTTTCATTTACAAAATTATTACGGAACTTTTTAGTAAGTTTTTAGAAATTTCATTTTCTTTCGTATAAAAAAAACAATAAAATTACTTTCATTTCCGTAAACCATAAACCATATGCTTATAAATGCTCGCTGAAACATACATCATATATGCAATATGCACCAACTTACATATTTCTTTTACATAGCACTACACCTATTTTTTATTATCCAAACAAAACCAACTTACATTAATTAACACAGTCCATTATAGTGATCGATGTGGACTTGCGTAAGGAACTGAGGAAGGGAACGTGTGCTATATCAAGTAAAAAAGACAATGAGGCAGCTCAATGAGTGCAGTTGGGGTCAGGCTAATTCGATAAGGCAGTACGTACACATGCGTGCTGCGAAAACAAACTCTTGAGCTGAATCAGCTCGATCAACCTCTGCTCGATCTGTTATAGTTGGGGAATTCATGACTTGGTCCTTGTTTAAGATAAGACTAGAAAAATACCCGCGCGATGCTGCGGGATAGAAAATTGTAACGTTTCATGGTTTTATTAACAAAAAGTAACTAAACCTACTTACATAAAATGAAATATATGTGACATGAAGCAATCTGAAGACTAATAAGTCTTTCTCATAATTACAACATGCTCCCAGCTTGCAGAATCAACTTCTTCACATCTTCTTTCGGTCTCTTTCTGCAACCAAAAATCAAACAGGTTGTAATAGAAAATAGTGTTAAAAGTAATTCTTCTTAGATTCAAAATGATCTGTACCTGAAGACTGAACTCCATTCCTCTTTACCAATATAATAACATTCTATTACATGTCCATCATCAAAACTACTAAATTTGAATGATGCTAAAAGACATCACATACACACTCATGAAATTGTAAAACTACCCACAGTTTCTTTCCTTTTTGTACAAAGCAAAAAACTAATCAACCATTACCGGTGCAATTAAATATGTATCATGTAATCACATTCAAGAAAAGGAAAAAGCCAAACCTTAAATGCAGATCGTCTAAGAGATCAATCATAAACAGGTACACCAACAACAACCAAAACCTGCCAGCAAAATTATATAATATATAGTTAGCCTTCAATTAATACAGTAACCATAAGTAGAATAAAATGTAAGACTGAAAAAACCATACCAAAATAATTATACCTTATTTTTCTTCCTTCCTCAGTAATCCAGTAACCCGGAACAACTTCCTTCTTCCTTGTTCACAATCCACAACCCCTGCATGATTAAAATGTGAAACCATTTTTCATGAAGACAAATAAAAAAGAATGAAAAGAGGAAGCTGAGAAAATAAAAAGCAACAATACACAAACCAAAACCAAAATTTTATCCAGCTCAACGAAACAAAATTAGATGTCAAATAATAAAGCCTTAAGGTAGCTTGGATTGGAAATCTTTTTAATAAGCATCAGATGGTTGTAAATAAACATCATCTGGGGAGAGTATCTATAATTACAAAACCAAGTAAAACTGAAAAAATTGTCATATAAATCTTTAGATGATTTCTCGTCTTGAGCTCTGTGGTTCTGTGACTCTTCACAACATCTGAGCATGTAGAAATGAGCATGCATTTCAGAATTACCCTATTTGAATCAATTGAGTGTAAGGATTTTTTTTTTTTCTGGTTAGATAATTAAGTGCAGGTTGTTGATAATTAAATAAAATCAAGAAAAAGAAATTTTTACATATAGGTGTTTTTAATAATAGACCAGACCTGTAAGGAAATATTTTATATTTGATTCTTAGATCTTTTTTATTCTTAGATCTCCAAGCCTAAAGATGGAAACAAAAAAGAAACAATAGAGTATGTTGTACATGGTTGAGTGAAAGAGCTAGATCAAACAAATATGTCATTTATATCATTTACTTAATATTAAACACGTAAGGCTGCCTAATAGTTTTTGCATTCAAAAAAGGTCCTTGGAGTGTTGCCCAAATCAAATATTTGCTCTAAGATTGATAATCAAGTATTGCTATCAGATCTTAAATGAGCAGAAATAAAGCAAAACATCACAGAACTACGGCAAGCTTTAAAAATGGTCTCTGACTATTCTCTACTATGAAATCCAAACAGTATGAACAATAATCTGTTAAAAATATTATGCAATAAAAGGTGTAAATTTCATACCAATCTGCTATCTTGTGATGAAAACCATCAACTGTTACTCCTAATTCAATATGAAAATCAAAACCCAAAATCAGTATAATACGATATGAAACGAAACTGATGTTCTTGTATAAGTGTTATTGAACCAAAACTAATAGCTAACAGGCAAACAGATTAGAAAGCAAAAAAGTGAAAGTGAAAACAGAAAAGAGAACTTGACATAATTTAGCTATGGCAAAAATTGGAAACCCATCTGCATAACTCTGAGATTCAAAGCTATACTACTGTTCTCAATGTTCTATTCTAAAAACAGCAAAAGGTTACAGCCTGTTTAAAGAAAATAAAATAAAAAGAAAATTAAGAGGGATGGGAGGAAGAGAAATCTTATTCCAGATTCAAAGAGCCTCTTCTCATTCTGTATATTGTTGTATGCTGCTTGTAGGCTGTAGCTGCATTATACTTCTTTACTTTGATCAATCACGATCACCTATTTAAGAGAACAGTCTCTTTCATCTTAGATTTCGACTCAACAATGCTACAATTCTATAAGGCTCAGTATTCACTTCGTGTGTGTAACTGTGGCACTGTATATTTTGGTTGGGAAATGACCATAGAAAAAGTTCGTTTAGAAGTAAAATTGACATGAAATCAGGATTTCAAAACAATTTGCATCACATTCTTCATCAGCATACACGAAAATCAAACCCAAATATGTGAATCATGTATCAATTCAATTCAATTCAATCTTATTAGTCTTTAACATGCATCCACATCCACATCAAAGCAATAAAATTAAAACCTGGAAACAAATAATGAATAATGAACCCTTCCTCTTCATCGATGTAGAATCGTCGAGCTTCTGAAGCTCATAACCTGCAAAATCCCCTTCGTTCCTGTTGCCTATGACAAACCCAAAATCAATTTTCATCAATCCCTCTCTATCAGTAGGACAACGTAGTGGAAAGAAAAACCCCACCAACTGACCAAAATTCAAAGACGCCAGGACTAACTAAACTAAATTAAAAAAAATTGATTTCAAAAACCCCTGCAAGAAATTGCTTTGTGCAACATTCATGCCATTAACATTTGAACAGACCATAATGATCAATTGATTTTACTTTCTCAAAACTTTAGTGTTTACAGTAAAATCAGTTATCCTGCAAATCAATTCATTCAAGTGGAAGACATACATATATAATCATATAGCATTCAAACATCAATTGCAGACAATACTGTAAGTTCATTCAATTCGATAACATCACATCAATCCAATTCACCCAGAACATGCATCTGAAAAGTAAATGTCATCCGGGCGTGCTCTAGTGTTCTTGTGCTTTACAGAATTCATAGACATGCTTTGAAATCGAAATCAAAAACGAAAACAGAAATCCCAAAATTCTGACCTTATACAGTACTCACAAAACACGAAAGCAAGTTTTAAAAACCAAATTGAGCATGCATCTTGATTCGCCCTTCCTAATCCGCAGCAATTGGGGTTTCGAAATCCCCAAAGAGACACAATCGTCTCTCCTCTGAATCCCAGTTGAAGAGCGAAAGACGGAGAGAGAGAGAGAGAGAGTCGGTGGCTGAGCGAAATAACAGAAGGTGTCGAGATCTCTGGCAGCGAGAGATAAGAGATAAGGCAATCATAAAACTGTTCCTTCAGAACAGTTTTCACAGAAGCAGAAAAGAAACAAAAAGGATTCGTCTTCTAAAGCAGCACAACTCACTTGATCTTTCAGATGATCAATAGAGTCGATAGGAATCAAAAAAATTAGAGGCGGAGATTGAAAAGAGTGAGAGAGAGAGAGACAAAAGTGGATTTAGAGACAGTTCACGAAGAGAAAATAAAGCACAATCCAATTTGGAAGCTTCAAGAGAGAATGACGGGGTGAGTGAGCTAAAAATCCGTGCACAGTCCATTCTGGAAGATTCAAGAGAAAAAAAAAACTTGATCTCTCTCTCTTTCTCTCAAAACCTCTGGACACCGAATTCTGAAACCTTTGGCCCAACTGTTCCTTATGAACAGTTCTTTAAACAGTCGCACAGTGCGACAACAAATAGATATAGGTTAAATGGTTAGTACTCCTAATATATATATATATATATATTTTATCAAAGTATTCCTTATATATTTTACTATGGATTTTTCTTTTTCTTTTCAATTCTTTATTTAGAAAGGTTTAATTTGATGGCAACTAGATATTCTATTCTATTATGGTTGAATAATGAAATGAAGGGAAAACTTTGAATGATGATCTTATAATAGGCTAGGATCAAGTTAGAACTTTTTTTTTTTTTTTTTTAAGAATGATCAAGTTAAAGACTTTTTGAATAAAGAGTTGGATATACTTTTTTTCAATGAAGAAAAACTCTCTCTCCTTCTCTCTTGAAAGAGAAAAATGGAGGCCGCCGCCACGCGACCGTCTCAAAAACTTAACCGGTGGTTTGGGGTTTCTCCCTTCATCTAGAATGTCGTTACATTCTCCTTCTTTTCTTCTTGCTTCTGGGAAAAGTGATTTTTTTTGAAGAGCTTCAATGGGGGCGGCAGTTTACTTTGCCAGGCCTCGAAGGCGGCAGTTGGATTGACCGGTAGCTTTGTAGATCCGAGGTTGGCGTCGGTTGCGATTGCTGGTAGCAGCGGTGGGGGCAGACTGGTTGAGGAGGGTGGCTCGGTGGTCCTTCATGGGCTGCGAGGCGGTGGATTACCATGCATCTTGGCGTTGGACTCTTTTTGGCAGGGACAGAAGGTTCCATCGGCTTTGGATCTTCCTCATCCAATGCTCGGGGTTCTCGGGGGCGTGTTGATTAATTCATGGGGTCAAGGTGGATGCTTTCAATCTGTTTGCACCTAAATTTAGCAATCCGTAGAGATTGCTATATTGGTTTGTTAGTCTGAGATTAGAGGAAAATGGGTTAGGTCATTCGGTCGAGAGTGGTAGTTCGGCCGTTCGGCCGAGAGTGGTATCTCGGTCGTTGATAGGAGCACAAAGTGCTACGATATTAACGTATTTCCTACCTTATTTAGTTATGTTATTCTCTTAACATTGTCATTTTAAACATGTTTTGTGATTGTAAAGGTAAAGAGCGGAAAAGTGAAAAAGGAAGCTAAAACCGGCGGATTAAGAAGGATAAGTCGTCTAGGAAATTTTCCTGTTTTGATAAGGAGAAACTTTTCTATTTCATTTTGGGAAACTTTCCTATTTTGATTGGGAAAACTTACTAACTTTGAATCTTTCCTATTTTGACTTTCCTGAATTCTTTTGGAAACTTTCTTTCCTCTTGAGACAAGGATTCCACATGAAGCAAGGAAACCAAATCCTACATGGATTAGGCCGAAATTCTGTCACATAAAAGGAGGAGAATGGCACCATCTTTTTAGGATTTCCAGCCGAATTTATATGGAGATAATGCAGCAAACATCAAGAAAATTAAGGGAAATACTTACCTTTTATTTCTCCATATAAATTCCTAATATTCCTAGAGTTTATGTCTGATTTATATTCCTTTTCTAGGGACATTAAATGACATAAATATGAGAAGAATTATCAGCAGCAAATCGGCAATTAACAAGGAGAGATTCAAGCTGATTTCAATTTGGAAAACAAGCAATGTATTCAGCCACAATTCCAGCCGAATTCAAACTCTTAATGTGCAAGATATTCTAGAGAATTCTAAGGAATATTCTCTGAAAATATTGTGCTATTATTTGTGGCCCTTGGATCGGATTTTAATCAATGGTGTGGAGTAAAACCCTATGTCGTCATGACCACTATATAAAAGAGCAGAGAGGAACGTTTTCAGTATCACTTCTTCCATCAAAAATTCAGAAAAACGTTTTGTCTCTTCTATTCTCTAAATCTGTGAGAGTGTCAAGCCGCAAGGAGCAAGCACGCAGCCAATAGAACTTCCTCAATGCTGCTGAAGTCCTTCCTGTGCTGGTTCATCACCCCTTTGAAGCTTCAAGGCCAAGAAGACTCAAAAGTGTAAACTATGCTTTGGATTTATTTTGTTCCTAATGCCTTTGGATTTCTAATCGCATGGATTATGACTACTGTTGATTGACAATATGTCTTATGCATGAATTTTATAAAGTTTTGTTTTAGATTGTTAATGAAATTTGCGTAACTTATTCCTTTGCCATTCTTGATGTTGAAAACTTATGATCCGGTTTATTTAAATGTCTAACTTCTGCAGGGTTAGTAATGCCATCAATCTGTGTTAAACCGCTGAGGGAAACACAGATTGAATAAGTGGCAAAAGCTTAGATTCATGGGAATGGGTCAGGTTTTGATCATGAGTTGCGTGAAGACTTGTTTAAGCGCTGAGATAGACATGTTTATGTGTTCGAATTCTTCTTTGTTCTTAATGATTCATGTTATATGTTTTATGGTTGCGCTGAGTAATAACATGACATATTGCATGAAATTTGTTGTGTTAAACCGCTGAGGCAAACATATGATACTTACGAAGATATTATAGGTTGCATGACCGCTGAGGCGTGTAATTCTGGATTCGTTTCTTCATACTTGATTGGCATGAATTTAAGTTATGTAGATTGAAGCAATCTGTTACATGATTTTATATGTTTGTGTGGAATGAAGTTGATCACTTGTACATAGTAGTTTAGTATCTTTACTTTACTGTTTTCGTAGGAATGTTAGAACAAACCTCAAAATCCCCCATGAAATTATGTAAATGTAATTGTTGTTTATATTTTGTAAATAACTCTTAAGTTAGACTCTAATCTGTTTAGTTTTGTAAACGCAGGAGTACCCTAAAAGTCCCCGGATTGATCGAACCTTATTTACCAATACTACAATTGTCAAAACAGGGTTCATAATTGTCGCACACCCGGAAACGAGCCGCGTCAATTTTGGCGCCGTTGCCGGGGACTTTAAAAGTCTCTTACGGTCTTCTTTTAGTTAATTTATTTAGTGTACTTAAATAATTTTGTTACTGATTGTTTGTTTTATTTCTTTTCAGGTTTATATCTTATTTGGTAATCTGTCCAGTAAAAGAGGCCGCAAAGCAGATTTGGGCCTTAACCCTTCGTGAGTTCCTTTTTGAGGTCTCTCGAGGTTGAGGGCGGCCCATATTGTGCTCTTGTTGGATCATCGAAAATACAAGTACTTCCTAGCTAAGTAAGGGGCATTTTGAGTGGTGCCTAGGCCGAGTAAGCGACTGGGATCAAAATTGGGTTTCAAAGGGCTATAGACTGTGTGTAAGCACGACAGGGGTTTCGACCTCCATAGCCCACTAAAAACGAAACCCTACCAGTCCGTTTCACTTCGGCCATGCCATTCAAGCCTTCTGAAACCACGGAATTGCTTATGTTTAGATGTCAATGCCTAAGTCCCTACCAATACAGTTTACAACTTGAGATATGAATTTGAAGGGTGAATAAAATTTAAAATCAGTAGTGTTGTATTGTTGTTGTTTAAACTGTGTAAGTTGCACTAAGGTATATTGGATCAAACATGACTATGGATTGGGTAGCTGTTTCAGCCCTATTGCACACCATTGTCCGCTGTTGTCGTACCTAAGTGTAGAGTTGAAATAAACTTAAGCATAGGATAATGCAGACGTGTAGTGTCTTATGTGTTTATGGAAACTCAGTTGTTGTTTAACTTGTTTTACTTTACTTTTAATTTCTGTAAATTGTATGTTTTATTACTAACAATTCTTTTAATGAACAAATGTCGGCCTCAACCCGAATTTATATCAAGGACATCATCAACTCTTTTGAACATCATGAGGAGTGAAAAGGAGGAAGACAATGACTCCAAATTTAGCCATGGAAGCCACGGAAACTCACCAAGGTCATATACTTCACAAGGCTCACCATGGGAGGATGAGTATCTTCACGCACAAGGATGGGAGAACAATTTCGACACCACACTAGCCTTTGCGGATGAAGACTAAAGGAGTCAAACGTCTAGCTCATGGACGTTAAAAGCAGCGCTCTAGGGAGGCAGCCCTACTTCGAGTCGCACATTTGTGCAATTTTGAGACTTTCTATTTTTATTTCAACTTTCAGTTTTTGGTTATTGTAATAGACTTATTAGTGGTTTGTTGCACCTTTTTGCAACTATTTTTGGACGATTTTTTTCTATTTTTACTTCGTTATTTTTACTCTTATTTTTCTGAGTTTCATTTTGTGAAAGTTGGATTAATATCTTGTTTTTGACATGCAGTTCTATTGACTTTGAGTCAAGTCAGGGATTTGCACGAAAATCACAAGTGTTTCTCCACTCTTTGGACACCCTACATCTACTTTGAAGTATCGATTGCAAGGAGCTTTCATTTGAAGGTCAAGGTCTTGTACCTTGAGGCAGGTGCCTAAATTGAGTATGGGATGTCTACAAAGGGGAGCTTTCTCAACGTTAAACTCTTACTTTTTGTTAATTCGTTTTTGTTTATGTTGTTTTGTTGTGAATCCCTGTTTCCATGCTTTATTCTATGTTGAAGGCTATATTCTGTTCTACATTGAGGGCAATGTAGAGTTCAAGTGTGGGGGAAGGATTTACATGTTTATTGAGTCATTTATTGAAAATTCATAAAAATTGAAAAATGTCTAAAATTTAAAAAATTCCGTTTTGCTTTTTTGAATTTTTTGTTTTATTTTTGCGTCTTAGGAGCCCTTAACTATCTATGATGAGCATAATTCTCTAAATTTATAAGGAAAGATCACAAGATTGAGATGATTTCCAACTGATATTCTGAAGTTAATTGCAATGAGTGGAAATCTATGAAATGTAGTGGATGTGGTTTTGAAACTTTGGTACAGAAATGAGCATGTTAAGTCAGATTTTGATTCATATGAACCCTAATGTGAGCTTTTGAGCCTTTATACGTGCCATTCTTTCTGAGTGCTTTTAGAAATATTCTGATTCGTTTTCTTGGCTACAATTGTTTGAAAACCTCATTATTCTTTCAATTTGATTGATTGACCATAGCTTTTAATGAACTAGAGATGACTAGAACTCACTCTTTGTGGACTTTCGAAACTTTTTGTCATAAAACGCTCTGATTTTTGAAAGGATAAATGGAACTTTTTAGGATGAACACCATTGCCAAACAAGCTTGTGTCCCCATTTGTGTGCGTTGCACACCCCTTAGCTGAAACCCTTTTGAGCCTACATTGAGCTTTTTCTTTCATCACCCATGATTTTTACCTTGAGCTTAGTACAACATTTCTTTACCCTTGTCCTTTGGGCCTAGTAGAGCATTTTGCGTGAAGATTGTTGGAAATGATGATCAGAAACAAGTGTGGGGGAAATGACTTGTCCTTGTGTAAAAGAAAATGTCATGAAAACAAAAGAATAGAAAGAAAATAAGAAAATTTTGGCAGAAAAAGAAGAAATCTGGACATTGTCTTTATGTTGTGAAATGGGAGTTTTTGTTGTAAGTGGAAGGCCTAAAAACGAAATTATTTGGCCTTTGTTCTGTTTCATGCTGTTATAAGGTGGTTAGAATGACGAAGGGCCCAACAAGATGGTATCTGGCCCTTGATTTGGTGACATAAAGTGTGTTTGATGCTCTGCTAGGTCCTTAGGAATTTTGCAACACTTGTTCTTAAATTCATACCCCTAGCCCAGCCCCAGCACCTCTTAAAGTTCCTTTTGATCTTAAAGATGAGTAAAATTTGATCTGTAGAGTTTGTCCCAAGAGTTGAGCCTATGGTATGGTTCATTTGTGTGAGTAATTGATTCTTTCTTGAGGTTTTATATATGTTTCACATGTGCTTCTGGTTCATATAAATGCAAGCTTTTTGAATGCCTCAAAATACTTTCTCTTGCATAATTTTGAGTGACCCAGCCAGAAAATCTGTGTGAAAAATGAGTGCATACCTTGTGAGATTGAATCATATTTGTCTGAAACATGCTGAGCTTAACCATCATCATTGTTCTTCCATGTCCTACATGTAAATATGTGATCTATGCATGGCAATTAGCTTCTGAAACTTTATGGAATAATTCTTGATTGAGTGCTAAGTTGGATGCCATGAGATTGGAGAATCTGAGACAATAGTTAAGGGCAGTAGAGTTTGTTCGTTATTTGTTGTTTTTTTGTTTTTGAGTCATATTGTTTTGATTTTGCTAAGGGACTAGCAAAAGCTAAGTGTGAGGGAATTTAATAGGAGCACAAAGTGCTACGATATTAACGTATTTCCTACCTTATTTAGTTATGTTATTCTCTTAACATTGTCATTTTAAACATGTTTTGTGATTGTAAAGGTAAAAGAGCGGAAAAGTGAAAAAGGAAGCTAAAACTGGCGGATTAAGAAGGATAAGTCGTCTAGGAAATTTTCATGTTTTGATAAGGAGAAACTTTCCTATTTCATTTTGGGAAACTTTCCTATTTTGATTGGGGAAACTTACTAACTTTCAATCTTTCCTATTTTGACTTTCCTGAATTCTTTTGGAAATTTTCTTTCCTCTTGAGACAGGGATTCCACATGAAGCAAGGAAACCAAATCCTACATGGATTAGGCCGAAATTCTGTCACATAAAAGGAGGAGAATGACACCATCTTTTCAGGATTTCCAGCCGAATTTATATGGAGATAATGCAGCAAACATTAAGGAAATTAAGGGAAATTCTTACCTTAGCCATGGAACATCATGAGGAGTGAAGAGGAGGAAGACTATGACTCCAACTTTAGAAGCCACGG
Source organism: Fragaria x ananassa (assembly GCA_034370585.1). Classification (NCBI taxonomy): domain Eukaryota; kingdom Viridiplantae; phylum Streptophyta; class Magnoliopsida; order Rosales; family Rosaceae; genus Fragaria; species Fragaria x ananassa. The sequence continues at coordinate 6,201,141 of CP139750.1, read as the reverse complement.
AAACTCACCAAGGTCATATACTTCACAAGGCTCACCATGGGAGGATGAGTATCTTCACGCACAAGGATGGGAGAACAATTTCGACACCACACTAGCCTTTGCGGATGAAGACTAAAGGAGTCAAACGTCTAGCTCATGGACGTTAAAAGCAGCGCTCTAGGGAGGCAGCCCTACTTCGAGTCGCACATTTGTGCAATTTTGAGACTTTCTATTTTTATTTCAACTTTCAGTTTTTGGTTATCGTAATAGACTTATTAGTGGTTTGTTGCACCTTTTTGCAACTATTTTTGGACGATTTTTTTCTATTTTTACTTCGTTTAGCCTAGAGTGGTATTTCAGTTGTTCGGCCGAGAGTGATGGCATTTCGGTCCTTTGGTCGAGAGTGGTAGCGTTCGGCTATTCAGCTGAGAGTGATTGGATGCAATCAATCATTTGGCCGATAATACAAAGAATGAAGTTTTGTGGCCGAAATGAGAGAAATGACTAGAGAGAGACGTTGGACCATATGACTGGGATAAGGCGCCCAAATTTAAAAGTCATATAATCCAAAGCCAAATATTCTAAGGTGTATTTCGGCCATTCGGCCAAAAATGAAGGTCTTTAAGGTCGCATGGCCAAAGCGTGCCCAGAGCGAAGATGTTCACTCGGCCATTCAGCCGAAAATATGTGGTTCGGCCATATGACCGAGATAGAGGTGTTTCTTTGTCCTCTCTCGTCAGCCACTTCTCTCTTTTGACTTGGCTTTCAATGATGGTTTGTATGATGTTATTTTGAGGAAGCTATTCCTCTGGGTTATGAATTTCTATATGATTTGTGCTTTGGCATTTGTTTGGCATCAGTTATTCAGGCATCAGTGCTCCGATTTAGCACTCCTCATTATCTTACGGTTGCTAGCAATGATGGCGACGACAATGATAGCTTGCATGAGTGATGGGTGTGGTAGATTAGTTGGTATTGCTGCATTTTGTTTTTCACTTGTAGGGTTTTTGACCCATAGATTAACGAGCTATTGGTTTCCTTTATCTCTTTCCTCTGTGATTGAGTTGGAGACACATGCTATTTGTTTGTAGTTCTTTTCGGCCTAGCGTTTGCAGGTGTTGTAATTGGGTTTGTCCCTCGATTAATGAAGTATTTCATTTTTCTCCAAAACAAAAAAGAGATAGAGGTGTTGCTCAAACAAAGTACTGACTTCATGTCGTTCGAATTAAACATATTACCATTTAGACGATTCAAGTGGACCAACGTGCAAGCAGACCAAATCCAATAACTATGAGTAGTAGGCCGAGTTCATACGACGGTCTCGGCCGAGAGTTCGTTTTGGAAAGAAGTCTCTACAATGACAAACTTCAATCAGATCAGAGATTTCAAGCGCGACGTATCTCGAACATCGGTTAGATCAAGACATTTATGTGTGATTCTACCCAAAAGGGAAATTAAATCGCTCTATGATTGCTTAACTTGTAAAGCGAGTAGCTAGGTATTTCTTGTATGTATATATAGAGCCTTGTAACTCATTTGTAAAGTGCCATGCACCACACAAACAAATCAATATACAACTTTCACACAAACTTATCTCCCTCATCGCATAGGTACTTTACCTTTTCATTCTACATCTAAACTCAATTTTGTTTCTTAGCTTTATTTTCAATTCAGTTCTTTACATTCAAGCACTTTATTTTTCTGTTCTTTAATTTACTTGAACTTTACTTATCGCACCTAGGAGTGTTGTAACGTAGAATTTCTCATCCATTGATCTCTTTTGGCCAGTCCGGATCGGGTCAATGCAATTCGATGTTCACACACACATCACCACACAACGTTTCAGTAACCGAGTCTGCTTCACCTTCATATTCACAGTGATTTGCGAGTATCTTCACCCAATAGATCTTTTTCATGTCACCATAACATTTGAGTTCACCCAAGAAGTAAACGTATTCGAGGATCCCTGTGAGTATTAACGCCTAGCCGAAAGTCCTTGCAACACAGGAATTAGAACCTAATGGCCGAGAGGGTTCCTTCCTCGACCTACAATCCTTTAAAGAAGTCAGATATCCAACACGTTACATCAATCAAAACCTTGTTTGGCCTTCCGGCCGTAAGTTGGCACGCCCACACAAGTTAGAAGGACATTTGTACCCAAGTCCCTCGACCATCATTTCGGCCGAGATGATTTTTGAGCAAACACTATTTTTTGCCTTCGTTCTAAGCTGGTCGCTGGTTCTTTGGTTTGGAATCGATGGTGGTAGCGCTAGGTTGGTAGTCGACGACGACGCTCGGCGATTGCAGTGGGGAATTGGGGATCTGTGGCGGTGTGCCTGGAGGTCGGCAACGACCATTTTGCCGTCGGTAGGAGTTTGGTTGGGACGCCCACTCTTGTGGGTGTCCTGATCAATTTTTTGCAAGTCTAGATGTAACCAAAACATGTCAAACGCTTTAGTTAAGCCTTGCGAATGTGTTCTCATCCCTAGAGCATCTCCAACAGCTTCCTGATTTTCTCGATTTCCTCAATTTTGAGGAATATTAAGCTATTTTTAGGTCCCACAGCTTCCCCATCGTATTCGTTAAAATGGGGATGGAAAAGAAAGATAAGCCTTCATTCCCCAAATTTGTAGCAAAGTCTTTCTTCCCCAAAATTAAATTCTTCACGTGCTTTAATGAGAAAAAGAAAACAATAAAATATTTTATTGGATATTTTATTGTTACACTAAAATATATAATGTTTTTTTTCTATAATTAATGATGATATAATATATTTTATTGTTGTATTAAATGCCGAAATCTCCAAAATGGAGAAACTGTTGGATTTTGAGCATAATTTTTTTTAGAGATTTTAGCTTTTGCTTTCTTATTTTAAAGAAATTTTGGGGAAGCTGTTACAACCCAACGCTGAGCGCCTCTCGGCCTTTCACGTGGATGCCTCTCTAACCTCCATTCTTATCTTGCAGGATCCTCACAAATCGCCTCAGCTGTCAATCCACTTTACGAATTGAAAACGAACAACTTATAATCCTCATAAATTTCTTATCCAAATTTTCTTGTACTAACAGTTCAAGAGGCGAGATGTGACGACGGTGCTCGAAAGTTTTGGACTGAGCATGGTGGTCCCGGTCAAGGAATCGAAGGATCTCTAACTTAGCGAGCGATTGGGTAGCCGTAGGCTCCAAAACGTTGTTGTTCTATGCACGATCCAATTCTTGATGGTGGACGCGAAGAGCGAGTTCAAAGAGTTAGGGAGTGTAGAACTGCATATCGGCGGCAAGCTTCTTTTTTCTTTATATATGTTAGAGCGTGTGTGCACGCTCAGTCAACTCAAAGATAGTGAGTTAACATCGGGTATGCTGAAACTCTCTGCAAAAGTACCCTTGTACTCTACCTATACAGTCTCAAACCCTTCATGCCCTTGCCTTCCTCTTCTCTCCGACACTTCGTTCTTCATATCCATTATATTTGTTCTTTCTTAATTCCTATATCTCTGTAAACACAAAAATTCCTGTGACAAATAACAGAAAGACACGTGTACAGAGAATAATATAATTTTATTGATATGAATGCGGGTTACAAATCTTTGTGAACTCCTCTGATTTTATCTCCGAATATGGATTTGACTCAAGGGTGACAAGCACTTGTTCTTGTTCTTGAGACGTAAGGGGTCACGCGCGTTGATCATGTAACGAGTATTTAGGATTTGGATTTGGTGAAGAACTGGCTATTTGGGGAGTTTAACAGTTCTTCGAGGGATTTTGACAACTTCTAGACTTGAGGTTGATGAAGAATCGGCTATTTGGCAGCTTGATGATTCTTCAAGGGTTTTGGGAGAATTCCGAGCTCTTGGGAGTAATTTTTCTCTCTCTGGTTCGCGGCCTCCTCCTCTTGGTATGAGAGGGGGTATTTATAGTGTTAACATACCTTCGCTTATGGCATGTAATAAAGACACCGAATCAATGATATTTCCTTAACGGTAATAATCGAATCAATGAATCTTGACTGATTGATTTGTTTGTCAATCTTAACATAATCAAATCAATCAATCTTAATCGATTGATTTAGTTACGCCAAATAAGGTATAATCGCTTTGGATTGAATGTCTTGCTTTGACCACGATCCTCAGTAAGGGGCTTGACGTCTCACGGACACGAAAGGAAGATGCACGGAATCTTGACTTCCAAACAGGCAGGGAGTTCTGGTGCCACCTCGCGGACAAGGAACTTACGACTTAACCAGAATGTACATCTCTGCATGCATGCGAACTTTGCCGTCTATAGCTCCTTCACGAAGTCTCCTATGCGAAGCCATCTCGCCTCGCCTTCATGTACTTCTACGCGAAGTCATCTTGCCTCGCCTTCATATACATATACGCACGCGAAGTCTTCTTGCCTCGCCTTCATGTACATCGACGCACGCGAAGTCATTTCGCCTCGCCTTAATGTACCTCTACGCGAAGTTCGTTTCGCCTAGCCTTAATGTACCTCTACGCGAAGTCCGTTTCGCCTGCGAACTCTGCTATCTAGCTCGCCTGACTTCTGACGAGCCATCACTTGTAAACCCAATTATTTTAGGCATGTCCGACTTCCTTTTTTGTTTGTTTCAATAATTAATTTAATTTAATCGATATCTGATCATCAATCGAGACTTAATAATTGATTTTAATCGGGATTCAAGGTTTTGTTGTCGGCCGACCATTCCCACGTTGCCACGTGTCATTTCCGACTGCTTTCCAACTTTGTCGACTCATGAGCCACATATGCAATTTGTCGGGTCTACGTGTTGTTTGAATTATTCAACTATTATTATTATCGTTAAATTTTATATTTCTACAATCTCATCTTTCTACCAAGTTGTATCTCATCCAAATCGATATGATAGATACTAGATAGTTTTTTCCTTTATTTCATCAGCAACATGAATATTTCATTACTCAAAAGTACAAGATTTGAATCAATTTTTCTTCAGATTGTTCATCCCTTACCAAACCCCCACCGGGTCTTCAACCTTTCGTATCATAGTTTGAATGAATTCCCATAAAGGAAACCGCCCAACAAGAGAAAGATGATCGGAAAGGAAAAAAAAATTATGCTATTTTTGTGTTTTGACAATTTTCACTCATAAATATCGGCCAGTTTTTAGGTACGTGAGTATGATACTCTGACAATACAAGAGAGGGATACAAGTAAATCAACTACAACCTCCTCCAGTCGTTCTCTATGTCTTTAGAACTGATCTAACAAAACTACCCAAGAACAGCCACCTAACAGGGAAAGAAGAAACTGAACCATGAAAATAAAAGAAGAGACCGCAACTGAAAACCTCAATTTTGCACCATATACAGTAAGCACGAAGAGTCGGCAACAAGCTGATCCCAACTTTCTAATTGAGCTCAAATGGTATTTACTTGCAGATTAAGGACATGCCTGTTTTGATCGCTGCAAATTACTTGGATTTAAGGATTTGATGGGCTCTCTACATGCTTGTTTTCCATGTCCTTTGAATTCTGAATACTCTCATTTAAGGGCAAGACATTCTCCCTGGCATCTGCTCCATCACCCTCAGATGCTATGTGATCCTCTTGAATGGGGTCCATACTAGGGTTGGCATGTGTTCTTGATCCATGATTGTTCAAAGGATAGCGATAAGAATGGATGTCAAAGGATTCTGTACCATAATGAGATCGAATAGCTGAACTGAACAAGGGTTGCAAACGACGTTTTCTGTCAGGAAGCTCCCGCAATGATATTCTACATACAGGACATGTGGAATGCTGATGAAGCCATATGTCTATACAGGTCACATGGAACGAGTGCCCACAATATGGGAGGATGCGCAATACATCATTGCCATGGTATTCTGCGAGGCAAACTGTACATCTGCCACATATCAAAAGAAATTTTCATTAGCAATAAACAGAAGGGTTGAATAATTGATAGACCAATGATCAACAATTTCAGAAGTGGCAGATAGTCTGGGTGAAGTCACCACAATTACAACAACACAGTGCTTATTATTATATTTTTTATTTATATTGCTGCAACAGGCTACAAAGAACTACCAAAATGAAGCTCTACTGTTTTTTCTTTATTTCAATACCACTCAAAACATGAACATCGTTTCACAAAGAGAAAACACAAGACAGCAGTCATGAATCAGTCGCAACAAAATAAAAGCTTGCAGATCATAGGACATAGATATAAAAGGATTAGGGAAGCAAAATCCTCATAATATTGCTTTGTACATAATATGATAGTAAATATTTGACCCCCAGAATAGATATTAAAAGAACTGAAAGGGCCGAGCCAAGAGGCAAATATGGCTACAGGCTTGGTGTTGGACTCGAAGTACTATTACTTTGTCAGTTCACACTGTCAGGCATTAGCAAGGAATTGCATAGTCTACTTAAAACTATTATTAGATAACACCACTATAAGATGACGAGAGGTGTTTAAAATACAGGCAACAATTGAGTCCTCTCATCCCAATTAATGTTCAACACATTAAGTTTTACATGTTGAAAGCTCACGGTCCATTCATTTCCAATTCCAAGCTTTGTTAAAACTGATAGGAGGGACCTCGAAGAGAATTTAGAAATGCTATCGTAACCTCTCTAAATATGCCAATAACACCCTGAAGAAAATTAATAATTGGCTCAGGAGGACATGCTGCCCTGACTCGCAGTACACGTAATTAATATAAACAAAAGAGTATATTAACAAGCTGGAATATCAATCTACACCATATTGACTTTCAATTTGTATTTTATGATTAAAAATATATTACCCTACTGTTTTTAATCAATTCATAAATTTATTGAGGGTTTCATGAATTTATGACCGAATCTCATATAATGAAGGCAAAAGAAAGTTGAGAGGGTGTATAGACTAACATTTGTGGTGCAATAATAACAACTCCCAAAAATCATTATGTTGATTTCAGAAACAACAGCATACTAACAATATTCATTAACACCCCAAACCAAAATTTAGTTATATGGTGATGCATCTTTAATTATGTGAAATATTGTCTAACCAGTCACTGGGTATGAAAAACATTTTATGAGATTATACAATCATACATTGTATACAACCATGAAAGATCATAGGATAGACAAAATTGTTGTAGACATGTAGTAGGATCCAATCTAACAGTGTAAACTCTCAAGTTTTATTTTAATATATGCCTCCTTTATAGCAATTCCGATGATACATCAACTCCATCCAATTATATAAAGTCTTTATGAATACAAAAAATTGCTCACGAACAGAAATATCAAATTTAACACGTGTACCCTTTCTAGTCGAGAACATGTCTGAATTTTTTTATGAGAAAAAGGATACAAATCCACAATGAGTCAGAAAATGAGTCAACAACACCCAGCTTGAATCAACTTTGTTTAGCAACCGATGTTGCTTACAGCAGCTCTAACCAATGAAATTACAGAAATAGAAGGAAACAAGATCCTGATATTACTCTCTCAAGGGAAAAACACAAATGACCAGAGAACATGAAAAGCCCAAAACTTTGGTCACCTTAGTAATAAAAAAAATAACACCACACTTCACTCAAACTTGTGTCTGGCGCACGTGTACCAGTATATCTACATAAAAAGCTTGGTGGCAAAAACAACGCCTAGAGACTTATCTAATCAAAAGGCTACACTAACAAGGGTTGCTCTGGACAATTTCTTCCAGTTTATCGGCACTAAGAGGTCGGAATGAAGGATAGAGGTATTACGGAATGTAAAATATCGGCAGAAGCCAATATGACATTAGATTAAAAATTTAAAAGTCATACGAATGGCTTCTCTTAGATTGACATTTCCATATACAACTCCATTCAGGTACCAAGAAAATAAACACCACCCATTGTTCAGATCCTAAGATTTGCTTACTTTGTAGCAAGAGGTTAGAAAGTTCAGTCTTTAACTTGCTGCTCAAACCTAGTAAATTAAGATCAACAGGGTTATGGTAGATTAATATCCTGTAAGATGTAACTGCCTAAAGAAAAATTAAAGTATCCCATCAAAGGTGTGCTTTACTATGTTCATCTTTGATGCATAATTAAGGTGACATCTCAAATAGAAAATAGACCTTAGCATAATAAACAATAGAAAGTTAGAAACCAATATCAGACAAAGTGCTTGACATTTGCAACTTGGAGACCAAAAGTTCTACAAACTGGACTTAGTGGGCTTTTACCTCCCAATATGGACAAGTAGAAAAGATGTAGTCATTCTAAATATCATAAGTAACAAAATCTCTGGTAATAAATGCTATCATCTTGCATTCACAAGCTATGTGAAAGAGACAAGAAGTTTAAAGCCAGGAATAACAGTAAACAGAAAAACTGTCTCCATATAATTACTTCCATAATCCCATTATAGAGTTAAGGTATAAACATAAGATCTAGCCATCTAGGTCTCCACTCTCCAATATAAATAAAAAATAAAAACAATTATGAGACCTAAAATCTTTCAAATAACACTACCATAAGTACCACAGATCTTGATTATGCAAAGGCCTATAAGAAGAAAAAGAAAAGTTATGTAATACTACGGAGTCATGTATTTCACAAAGGTTAAACCTATCAACTATCAACTATGTAATTTTTGAGCTAGATGCAACTCTGGAGAATCTATCAGGGAGAACTAACCAATTACCACTGTATCCCCAGGTCTTTTCAAACTTTAAAGTTTATACTCACTATTTATTTCGTTTATCTAATACACACTTCAAGAGTATATTATCTCCCTGACTGAATTCTGAAGTACCACAAGACTGCTCCTTGCTGTTGTTGAAAAAAAAAAATATGCAAAAGCACCATATATTGTGCAATCATTTCAAAGGAACTATAGACAGCCATAAAGTGAGACATACTGAGCATCTTCCACGGCTGAAAAAAACGGATCATTGTACTTCTTTGTCGGAAATTTGGCTAGAGCTACAGGTTCAACGCCATGTAAACCGCGTTCTAGCTGTATAATAAATCACATGAAAATGCTTTATTCATTGTCAATATCTTAAAATAACAATATTGCAATGTTTGAGAAACACTAAAAACCAAAAGAATATCAAAAAGTAAAAACTTGGACAAGGCTTACTATAAGATCAAAAGACTAATAACATTATGCATGATGCTAAAAGCTAAGAGCCATAATTGTTATGACTTATCCAAAGAACAAAAATAGAAAAGTGTTAACAAGAAAAAGTTACTGAAACAGTAAGATCTAAGGGACAATTACTGGAAATAAAATGAAGAATAAGAAACATACGATGCTGAGATCGGATCTGGAAGCTGTGGGGAAGGAGCGTCTGAAAACATTGAGGTGAATGCGAGCACAAACAAGCCTGGTGCAGACAAAGACGATGAACATGGTGCTCACCGCGAAACCAATCACAGTCATCACCAGGTTGATCCCTGAAGATATCATACTCTATCTGACCAAGTGGGGATAGTCCACTGGTCTTGTGGGAAATGGGTTTCGTGCTGCTGCTACTGGTGGTTTTGGGTTCGGGCCAATTGTCATGGACAAGGAAATGTTGTTGTCTTCAGGATGATTTGGATTGTATATGGGAGTGTGTCTGTGTGAGAGTGGGAGGGAACAGAGCAACGAGGTGGAGACTGTTCTACTGTCGGAGGGATTGAGAAGAAGGAAGCCATGGAGGGATTGAGCAGAGCCAGGGACTGAGGTAGCCCATGTATCCAAGTGAGTCAAAGAGAAGATGATGAGGATATTAGGGGGAAAGGGAATTGCTCAGATCCAAATCAAATCCGGGTGTTGAAATATCTGAGTTGAACTCAAGTGACTAACCAAATGGACATTGGACTCCAAGTCACACCAACGCCACTTCACGATCACTTTTCATTCCAAGATTGTGTTATCCTTTTTCGATTAAATCTCGGCGTATCAACTCTCCAATCAACTATATTTAGACTTCTTTTAACGGTAAAATCTTTTCGGTTTCGAAGTCGATGTTCTAGGATGTTCTATGATGTTCTATATCTTTTTAGATATTTTTTATATGTGTTTTGATTTTATACCAATAGGATATATAGTTTGACTAGATATATGTATTCTTTATTTTTACTTAATTGGTATTGTGTAATTCTCTATATATAGGGCTCCTATCAATGAATAATACGCATCTTTCACGATTCTCTATTCTTAAATTACTTTCACTTCATCACGTTATCAGCACTTGGCTCAACCCTTGAGCTAATATTTTTCCCAAACCCTAAAACCAAAACCGAAGCTCTCGGCCCTGCCTCGGCCGCCACCGCTGCTGCTGCCGCCGTCGCTTCCCGGCCGTCCAATCCAGTTCTTTCTTCTCATCCGATCAAGCATTCAAGTTTTTTAAGGTATGTCTCTTAGAGAGATCGAGTGCCTCGCGGATAGTGGATCAACACACACCATTTTAAGGAACTGACAACTATTTCTTGAGTTAGTGCCTTGTAAATCATATGTGAGGACAATGATTGGATATTCTCCTGTGATCCTCGAGCGTGGAACCGCTTGCTTCTTTCTGCGTCATGACACTATGATCCATGTCACGGACGCTCTTTATGCCCCAAAAGGGCACCGAACCTTGTTGAGCTTTAAGGATATTCGCGCTAATGGCTTTCACTTGGAAACTCATTGTGAAGATGGAATTGAGTTCTTGTGTATAACTTCTCATGAATACGGACGTAAACGTATATTGGAGAAACTCCTGAATCAATCTAGTGGTCTTTACCTCACTACGATTCGGATTATCGAATCCTATGTAGTGGCCAAATAGGATCTTTAGGACTCCGACTCATACAAGCTTTGGCATGATCGACTTGGTCATCCCGGAAGGGACATGATGATCTGAATTCTGCGTAATTCTCATGGACATTCGTTCTTCTGATCAAAATGAAAACTTTTGGGATATGATATCACTTTGAATCATAATGGTGACACCTCAAATGGTCATCATGGCCCACAAGGGACTTTGACGTCTCCCGGGCACGGCACCAACTTCTTGGCTGCCGCTCGGCCGATCCCTCAAGCAATTGAGGCGCACCGTTCTTCCCTTGATGTGTCATTGACTCTTTTAGATGCTCATCGTTCGTTTTGCAAAGCTTGCTCTTTAGCAAAAGTAGTATCAAGACCGTCTTACGCTAAAGATAACACCGAGAACATTTCATTTCTACATCGTATCCAAGGTGATATTTGTGGACTCATCCATCCAGAATGTGGACCATTTCAATACTTTATGGTTCTAGTGGATGCTTCAACGCGTTGGACTCATGTCGCGCTCTTTTCCACACGTAATGCTGCATTTCCAAAACTCCTAGCACAAATTATTAAACTCCGGGCTCACCACCCGGATTATCCAATTAAGTCAATTCAACTGGATAACGCTGGAGAATTTACATCAAAGACTTTTGATGACTATTGCATGTCTATCGGGATTGATGTTCAGCATCATGTACCTCATGTTCACACGCAAAACAATCTCGCTGAAGCTACGATTAAGCGGCTTCAGCTTATTGCTCAAGCGTTGGTAATGCGCACCAACCTCTCAATTGCGTCATGGAGCTATGCAATATTACATGCAGCCTTACTTATTCATTTCAGACCCACTACCAAACAACCATTTAGTGCATACCAGTTGGTCACTAAATATGAGCCTGACATTTCACATCTACGCATTTTCGGTTGTTCGGTTTATGTGTCAATTACGCCTCCACTGCGTTCTAAAATGGGTCCTCAGATGCGATTAGGTATCTATGTTGGTTATGAATCTCCAACGATTATCAGATACCTCGAGCCATTAACAGGTGATCTTTTTACGTCAAGATTTGCGGATTGTCACTTTGATAAGACATTTTTCCCGTCGTTAGGGGGAGATACGAACAAACATGTTCATGTGGAACTACATGAATTGTCGTGGTTTGTCCCCACTCTGTCTCATTACGATACCCGCACCTCACAGACTGAAAGTGAAGTTAAACGTATTCTCGAACTTCAGAAAGTAGCAGATACGATGCCTGACTCTTTCTCCGAGATTGCGAAAGTGACAAGATCAGATATATCAGCTGCAAATGTTTATGCTAGGCTTAAAGTTCCTAGAAAGGGCACCGCCATCCCCGGGCTCGGTACTACTGCCGGCGTCGGCGCCGCCCATAGTGGGGGGATGGAGACCGTGGCTCCCCAAAGGAAAAGGGGGAGGCCACCTGGTTCGGTTGACACACGTCCGAGAAAGAAAAGTACTAAAAAGGCACAAGTCAATCCTTCTCACGAGATCATCTCTGATTACAGTTATGTTCACGAATTGATGTTAGAATTCATGGGGGACGCCTCAGGATCAATGTCAATATCAGAGAACATAGAGATCTCCATGTGTTATGATAACACTTATGAATTGATGAACTGGTCATCAACCCATGTCGATGATATATTTGCTTATTCCGTGGCTTATGAAATCATTGAGCACGATGACATCGAACCACGCTCTGTTGCAGAATGTCAAAACAAAGCAGATTGGCCTAAATGGAAAGTTGCAATCCAGGCAGAATTAGACTCTCTAACAAAGAGACAGATCTTCGGTCCAGTAGTGCTAACTTCGCCGAGTGTAAAGCCTGTTGGACATAAATGGGTTTTTGTTAGAAAGCGTATTGAGAAAAATGAGATACTTCGGTATAAGGCCCGCCTTATGGCGCAAGGTTTCTCACAACGCCCTGGGATTGATTACGAGGAGACTTACTCTTCGGTGATAGATGTCATAACTTTCCTCTACTTAGTCAGTTTGGTAGTGTCCGAAAAACTTGACATGCAACTCATGGATGTGGTTATGGCATATCTCTATGGGGATCTGGATTCAGAGATATATATGAAAGTGCCTGATGGCATTACGTTACCTAAATCAAGTGACTCTAAACCACGGAGTGCGTATGCTATAAGGTTGCAATGCTCACTTTACCGATTAAAGCAATCCGGACAAATGTGGTATACTCGTCTAAGTGACTACTTGATTAGGGATGGATATAAGAATGATGAACTACGCCCGTGCGTGTTCATAAAGAAGACAAGTTTCGGATTTGCAATAGTGGCCGTTTATGTCGATGACATGAACATTATCGGTACTCTTGATGAAATCAAAGAGACCGCGGCTTATCTGAAATCCGAGTTTGAGATGAAAGATCTTAGGAAGACTCGTTTCTGCCTAGATCTTGAACTAGAGCACCGAGTTTGTGGAATTCTTATCCATCAGTCTGCATATGTCCAAAAGATGCTCAGGCGATTTAATATAGACAAAATGCACCTTGTTAGCACTCCCATGATTGGTCGAAGTCTGGATATAACTAAAGATCCATTCTGTCCAAAAGAGGACGACAAAGAGGTCTTGAGCACAGAGGTTCCATGCCTTAGTGCAATAGGCACATTATTGTACTTAGCTCAATGCACTCGACCAGACATTGCATTCTCAGTCAACTTGTTAGCTAGATTTAGCTCAGCGCCAACCCAACGTCATTGGACCGGAGTCAAGAACATCTTTCGATATCTTAAGGGTATCGTTGACTTAGGACTGTTCTTTCCCTACACTGATTCAAAAAGGACAAAAGATGGTCCTATGGCTCATGGAAGGCACGGCACCGATCCACCAAGGGACCAGACTGCCGCCGACACGATTGTTGGACACAGTTCCAATGCCGAGCATGCCGCCGCCGCCTTGTCCTATGCTGAGACACCCAATAATACGTTGGTGGGTTTCGCCGACGCAAGATATTTATCTGATCCACATAAAAGACGTTCTCAAACTGGTTATGTTTCACCATTGGGAATACGGCGATATCTTGGAGGTCTACTAAGCAAACTCTAGTGGCGACATCTTCAAATCATGCAGAGATTATAGCTTTGCATGAAGCTGTCCGGGAATGTGTTTGGTTGAGATCAATCATTAAACACGTTAGAGGGACTAGTGGATTAAATTCTACAACTTATAGACCTACATGCATTTATGAGGACAATGCAGCTTGTATTGAGCAAATGAAGTTAGGTTACATCAAGGGTGATAATACAAAGCACATTTCACCTAAGTTCTTCTACAACCAACAACAACAGGCGTTTCTTAACATTCAAGTGAACCAAGTTAGTTCTGAAGGAAATGCAGCAGACTTATTTACTAAGTCCTTACCTAAGTCTACTTTTGAGAAACATGTAAGAGGTATAGATATGCGTCGGCTATCAAGTCTCCCTGAATTATGTTCACATCAGGGGGAGTATCATCTTAATGAAGTATGCTGGTGCGTTGTACTCTTTTTCTCCAATGATCAAGGTTCAGTTTTTCTCCCACAGGGTTTTTGTGACTTGACGAGGTTTTTGACGAGGCAACAGATCAACACCATCGGCATATCAGGGCGCAGCACAAGAGGGAGTGTTCTAGGATATTCTATATCTTTCTAGATATTCCTTATGTGTGTCTTGGCCTTATGCCAATAGGATATATAGTTTGACTAGATCTATATATTTCTTATTCTTACCTAATTGGTATTGTGTAATTCCCTATATATAGGGCTCCTATCAATGAATAATACACATATTTCACGATTCTCTATTCTTAAATTACTTTCACTTCATCAGTCGACATTTATTCGATCTTTATGGTTTTATTTTAATCATGACTATTCAGATTTCATTTTAATCTAAATAGTCTTTAAAGTTATGATTAAAATGAAACCATAAAGACTGAACATATGTCAATTTCAAACCGCAGGGATTAAACAAATTTTATTTCTTTTTTTAATAAAAATAAATAACTTTATAGAGAGAGACAATCATCAAAAGTGGTTGAGTTAGTAAGAGTCTAGGTGTGAAATCTTTATAACAATATTCGAAACACTCCAATGCTGGTTAGAGTCTCAGGTCGTGAGAAAACCATGTAATCTCGATACATATAAAATAAAATAAAAACAAAAAACAAAAAACAAAACTTCATAGATAGAACCTCAGACAAGCATAGTAACATGATAAGCTTGATAACAATCATATCGTAGCACATCTATATAACATATGTAATCTCTATATGCCAAGGTGTGCATATTTTGCAGGATCAAAACCTCCATATCCTTGTAGTTCAGAGTTTCTCAAATTGCCCACAAACAAATATTTCATTTTCATTTCAGAGCTTAATGATGAGCCTACTTTACAGCTTTTACCCATTGAGACCCCTAGGTTTCATTGAGCCTCCTGTTAGATTACATTGCACTTTGGACCTCCAAGCAAGGTTTGGGCACCTGATCAGAACCTAAATTACGATCCCCAGTTGCATGATCGTAATCTGATCTCGTTGCTCTGCCTCTTCAGTCGTCACATTCATACAAGCAACAATCGCCTCCTCACATGCTTCGTCGTAGCGCATCAGCGCTCTCATCATCTACGATCGGAGAGCAGTCACAATAGGGTGGAAAGGTTAATTAAGGGTTGCGAGCTGATCAACCTTATTCAGGCTTGATCCAACCCAGCGTCAAGCCAATCCGTCGTGCCCGAGCCTTCTCATCTAGAACTGATCTAAATGGGTTCCAGATCCGCTTCACTACCCATATGTCATCCATTATGGGTTGTTTATTACACAGGTTGAGACTGGCTTACATAACAAAAGAAGACTTGTCCAACATTTGGCTGAGAATGGGACTCATTTAAATGGGTTACAGAGTCCCCTTGTCCCCTCCTTAGTCCTTACCTTCTTACACAAACCTCCCAATTTTCATGGGACTCTCTAACGCGCTCTTTCTTCTTTGTTCATCGTCTCTCTTCATTCTTCTGCTCCAACACGCTCAACTGCTCAACCTTCGTAATTTTGCTCCTCCTCCTTTCTCATTCTGTCACTGTCTCTATCTCTCTCCAAATTCGTTAAAGATTGGCTGCTGCAGCTTCTAACTCCATCCCATATATAAATTATCCAGAAGTGAGATCCGAAGAACAGAGGAACACCCCAACAAATATCAATGAAAAAGAAGAAGCCCAATTCGTATTAGATGGTAAGTTTTATTCCAAAATCTTGATTTAATTTCGTTCTTCCTTCTCCTCTCTATTTCTTTTCTTTTTCTTTTTCCTGGGCAATGCTACAAGTTTATTTTGGGATAAGAAGAATCATGGGTTGATCTTAATTGGAGGGCCAGTTTATTTGATTTTGTAATCTTGTGAATTGCAAGAAGTTTGCTTCATATTTTAGATTGGGATTTGGTGCATATCAGAGTTGAAAGATAGGGAAGAAGAGATCTGAAACTTTTTTCTACAGACCTCTTGTGCACCCATAGAATGTTGAGATGTGGATGTTATGCTTTAATAATGCTATCTATTCAATCATCTGGTTTTCAAAATCTGTGAAATGGTTTGGTTTTGGCTATTCTGCTGCTTGGTCCTATTAGCACCAAACGAGGGTCAGGCTTAGTTTAAGAATAAGTCATGTTAAAAGAGTCCAAGTTTAGTTTAGAAATTAAGTCATGCTAAGACAATCTCGTGAAACAAACATCTCATTACAGTTTTGAGGTGTCCCTTCTATGGTCGAATTTAAAAGTGTGACATTCACGCATGTCAATCACTGGTTGTCATCCGTCCTAAATGACAGTCACATCCATTTCAAGATTCACGCCATCGATATTGAATGGTGATGTATTGAGTGCACCTCGTTTGCATGGCTGAATGTTCACCGGAAGACAACGTTGAAGTGTAGGTGTGAAACCGTAGAGTGTGGAGAACTAATCTCCACTTAGGACAAAGACCGAAAGCGATCACCATATTTGAGAACCATAGCCCAGCCGGCGACAAGGTTTTTGAGAGAGCAAGAGCCCCATGTATTTGGATGTTTCAGAAATACATGTTATGTGTGGGCTTGTAGGTAAAGACAACACATATTAAGGGCATGTTGTACCTACTAAGCAAGCAAGCTAATGCAAGTGTGATACAGGGGAAGTTGATGGAAGCGAGCATGTGATTTTTTGTCAGCTTGTAGTAAGCGAACATAAAATCTCCACTCTCCTCCCTACCAAACATACCAACCATTACACTAGACAAGAACCAATAGTGTTCAATTATAACCAAACATATTCAGAAAGCCTGGATACATAGAATTAGCATCCAAACTCTTGATTCACATGGCTCCACTCGCATGACCCGTCGTATTGCCGAAGAGAAATCCTCAAGCCCTGTAACATAGCCGAAGCCAAAACTACTCCAGATCGACGTTGTCATTCATTCTGACAAAACCAACAATCCAATTTATAACTCATCGAGCACCACCGTGTCTCCAACTAGTGCAAGGCTGCAAGCTGTCAAATCACCCCCATCGAGAATCCAACCTAAATACAATTCCAACCCATCACACTACTACAATCTTCCCCAATGGGGACTGACCAATGCACCACCCCATAATCCTCGATGCAGTCGACACCTCATATCAAGAGAGGCTAAGAAACGGCCCTCTTCAGCTCCATCCTTCAAGCTCAACCAAAGTCCACCTTGGAGGATCCTCAGCCTTATAAAGGATATCAAGTACTTGAAGGATTCGTTCGAGTTTATTAGCTTCAAGCATGTACTTAGAGAAACAAACTTTGCTGCCAATTCCCTTGTAAATATAGGTCATAGAATTAGCAACCGTTGCATCTGGGAAGGTTATGTTCCTCCGGATGCCTCGCTTGCTCTTTCCTTTGATATTGTAAACCTTGGGTGCACTAGGACACCTCTCTCTGCGGAGTTGTTTTCTTTTGTTATAAAATAAAACCAAAGTCCACCATTTAGAGATCCCATCCAGCACCCATTTGACGTCGGCATGACCAGAGATCGGCACCATAGCGGCGGCCTAGCCGCATGAGAGAGAAATCTAAAATTGAACTCCAAGCAATAGTTCCTGATAAGTTTATGGAGCAAAAATCTGTGTTTTGTAAAGAACATGAGTCTCTTTTTTAAGGTGTTAAACAATAAATGTGTGTGTGTTTTTTTTTATCTGAAAATTTTCATTCAACTGAAGTACAGCAAATACATCAAAGGAGTTTTGTGGCCTCGTTGAATCTAGTAGAAACACCAAGAAGAGTACCACCCTCGTATAAAATCTCACAAGTATATATAGTTACTGCATATATGTGCTATATGCTGCCTACGTATAATTGGTTGCAAGCTGCTATATATTGTATTGAGTTGACAGATAGAAATAAAAACTTATAAAGCATACAATACAATGTTCCCAATCTCCAAGCCACAACTGTATCATCAAAAATCCTTTATATATTTACACTGGGTTTCCAAGTAATGAAAAAATATGCGTTCTTTGTACCAAAAAAAATAAATAAAATTGCATCCAACTACATACTTATTGGTTGAAGCAGAACTGTTTTCAGCTACAGCCACCCATTTGGCTTTTTCTTTGATCTCTATATTTTCCCAACACAACGTGCATTGACCATTTGGATATTGTTCTGGCTAGCTGTTCATTTGGAGCCGCCGGACTTGGTTTTATCTTGTTCAACATCATCATCCACATCGATAGTTCTGATCTTGAATCGCTCCAGCCTCATTTCCGACCCGTCTCTTTTGAATTCACGCGGTGAGCCAATGCTCAGGCTTCTTTGCATGGTCCGAACCCTGGTGGTCTGATCCGATTTGACTTGAGATAAAACCAAATTCCATTTCTTTGGCATCTCGGCCAGAAACTTATCAGGACTCCCCGGAAATATTTTCTTGAACAGCTCGAGCCTTCGGAAGTAGAGCTCCCTGAAGAACTCTACCAAGGCCAGGAACCTTGGATCAACTGACTTACCAACGTTTGATCGGAATCTGTAGTAGTTTCCACCCACGTCGCTGTAGTTTCTTCGAAGCAGACCGCTTTCTAGTTGTGACATATCATTAATCTTGGTGTCCAGAAATGATGCGCCGGAGTTTGATGGCTGATCGGCTTCTGTAGCTTCTACTTCTGGATACCCTTCTGGCCTCTCCATGGATATATATGATGATATGTAGCTAGTATAAATTCTTGATATTCAGGAGATGGAGAGAATCTGTATAAGGATGAGAGTGACGAGGTTGCCGGAGAATAGCAAATCTGATGATCAACAAAATTGAAGTGTTCACGTTATGGTTTTAGAGGAGGGGACTTATCCAACCTCTATATACATACATATATATAGGTGTTTGTAATCTGGAAACCCTAGCCTTCATGTTGACTGGTATGTCATGACTTTTTCATGACTAATATAAGCTACGCGTCGCTAATTCGATCTGTTTCTAGAAAATGATTATAGAGAGGACGAAGCAAGGCACACACAATTGACTATCCAACTTTTAATTTGGTTCTTAATTTGAATGACATAAAATCAAATCAAATCACGGCCACAGGTCATGATTCTAAAATGAACAACTCCGGGAAAAATCTTGATCGGGTGGCTAATATATATGCTATGAATTTAATTTGTTAATTAAGCTATATATATGGACGTCATAATTAAGTGAAAGATAGACAGATACAAGAATGCATGCATGATCGATGTTTCTTGCAGAAGTGGGTCACTTTGAAGATTGGAACTTTTCTTAGAATTACTAAGCCATCCTGATCAGACTAGTCATTGGCATGGATTACTTTGGCCCTACGTATTGGTGTTGCTGATGATGAAGCTTCTAAGAACCTTGCTTTGCAGTCAGCTAGCTTTCATTCCAAACGAAGAACGTTCCTGCTGCCAGTTGCTTCTGATCAAGCATATATAATTTGAGGCTTCTAAGAACCATGGATTTCATTTCTTACGGCCAGTTGCTCTTCGATCACCATATTATTATTTTAGGCTTTCGTGTCAAGTTTTATTTGTTATATGTATTTGGTTGTTGGGATCTATATATCACATAGGGCAGTGTTAGAGGGTCTTAATAAAAGCTTAAGAGATTTATGACCTTAATTTTATGAAAATATTCTATTATATATTTCACAATTTTTTGCCCATTCCTTTCACAATTTTTTGCCGATATCAATAATTTCTTGATATTTTCTTCGAAATATTCATCTTTTGGAGCATCGAAATATCCTCAATGATCAAAGTTTTAGTCATCCTAGTTAGTTCCTCTCAATCTCACATTCACATTTTCCTCTCAATTCCTAATTCGTCTGTCGCCCGCGCCGTTTGGAGCTCGCACCGTCTTACCTTGATTAGGATATTAGAGGATTTTTTATTATGTATTCTGTCGAATTACAACGGCCACCGTGTTTAATCCTTAGAAAATTTCTTGCACTATCGTGTTTCATTGAATTTTTTTTTCATGTGCTACAATTAGCCCATGTGACATTTTCATCCTGGATCCGTCACTGCTCACCATCTCTACTATTCTTTAGCATGAAACCTGTAATTCTCAACCCCAATCCCAACAACCTCTCTCATTCTCTAACTAGCCATCTCCATAATTTTGCATTTATGGAACTTAATTAATCGGACTTGAGGTCCGCGTCCGATGTGGCGAGAAGTTCATTCTCGACGGCTAGTCCGTTGATCTGGTGGGCGGAGAGAACAGAAGGACGTTATTAGGTCTCCGAACTAATTCACCTAATAGTTTTAGGCGGAAATCTTAGTAAAGGTTATGTAATAATAGCCGAGACTATTAGGTGAATTAGTTCGGAGACTTAGCAACACTAACCTGCAGAATTAGAGTTTTAGTTCAAACACAACTATGTATTTAATGAATCGTCAAGGCAACAAAACAAATCACATGCTATCATAGACAAGTCGAAAACATGCTTGAATTATTCAGAAAATTAACCTATTCATGTTCTTAACAACCAACCAATTCCAACTAATAACAAAGACTAATAACAAGCCATGAGTTACACTTTACGAATCTTCAAGGAAGCTTGAAATATTTGAAAGGTCAAACACGCTTGATGCTTCTCGACGGCCTTCTGGAGAAGTCCTACAAAGGTGCCGGCTTGGATTGCTTCTTGACAGGAGAGAAAGAGGCGTCGAAAGGAGAAGGAAGGTTAACGTGTTTACTGATTTTTGTGCGAATAAGAGATGCTGAAAACGTTGTTCCTTGCTTCTTTGTATAGTGGGTCGGAAATACAATAAGAACATAGCATAAAATGCGTTTATAAAGTATTGTGGCTCATCCATAGCCTAACACTCCTAGTGAGTGTGAGCCTAACACTCCCCATACGACTAACTCCCTAAATCGCTGGATGGGGCTGGGGGAGAGAGATGTACCTCTTAGGCCCTTTAACTTCCGTTGGTACTTTTATAGGCCCTTTTACGATTGTTGAGGGCCATAGTTATAAGCTCAATTATTGGCCCATGCCTAGTTCCGGCACGGCTCTGTCAAGTGTTAACCGCTACTACCTCATCGACCATCCTCGTAAAAGTACGTTGTAGTAGCATGAACAATGGCAATTGAATTGCAAACTGTACGTAGAAGCAGGCGGCATAGCAAGAATCATGCACACTTGACCAGAATTAGCAGACCCTTTATGATTCATGCATGCTCGATGATTTGAGCTCCATATGAAATTGTTTTCAATTTCAGGTAAACTTTTGCCACATATTTGCCGCATAGATATTCCATAACAACAGACAATGGCAATAATCATGCACTTATTTCTTGACTAATTATGTTTGAATGCCAGTTCATTCTCCTACTTCCTAATTATATATGTACGTATTTTCTCACCTAAATTTGGATTATTTGTACATGCATAATAATCAGCATATGTGCAACAAAACCACCACGTGGAACCATGTCAACTAAACTATATACAATTAAGCTTCCCCTTCCGGTGATTCTTATAAATAATGCACCCTTTGCAAATCATCATAATCCAAGTTATTAGACTTGTATGAGAGAGCAAGGCTTCTAGTTCAAATCAACCAATTTTGAAGTCGAGGAAACGTTTACGTTAATGGCATTGCAAAAAGAGAAGGCGTCGTCCCCATCCAAGCCACATTCATCACCACTCTCAATAATTTTGTTCATTCACAAAGCAATCCGTAATGAGATTGATGTGATTCACCGATCAACAATGGGCTATGCCAGTCAAATATAACAAGGTTTGGAGAATGAATTTTCTGATATATTATTCGTCTCACAGAGGAGGCTATATATAGAGGTACAAGTTGTACAAACCCTACGTACTATGTACTACACATACAGAATAGGAAAGTAATAACAAATTAATTTACATTCCTAAACTAACTCCATGACTCACGCTAACACTCC
The DNA here is from genome assembly GCA_034370585.1 of Fragaria x ananassa. NCBI lineage: Eukaryota > Viridiplantae > Streptophyta > Magnoliopsida > Rosales > Rosaceae > Fragaria > Fragaria x ananassa. Next base: position 6,178,949 of record CP139750.1, on the reverse strand, counting down.
CCCTCAAGTTGGCGCATATACATCAACCATGCCCAACTTGCCAAGTGAGTCATAAAAGGCCTTCTTAGAAACTCCTTTTGTGAGTATATCTGCAAGTTGCTCCTCTGTAGGGACAAAAGGAAAGCTAATGATCTTTGCATCTAGCTTCTCCTTTATAAAGTGACGATCAACCTCCACATGTTTGGTACGATCATGTTGTACAGGATTTTGTGAGATATCAATGGCTGCCTTGTTGTCACAATACAACTGCATAGCACACTTGGGTTTGACCCCCAAATCTTGTAACACATTCTTCAGCCATAACAACTCGCATACTCCATGAGCCATACCTCTATATTCTGCTTCAGCACTAGACCGAGCCACCACCTTTTGCTTCTTACTCTTCCAAGTAACAAGATTACCTCCCACAAAGGTAAAATACCCTGATGTAGACCTCCGGTCTGTAATATTTCCAGCCCAGTCTGCATCTGTAAAACCACAAACCTCAAGAATACTGCTGTGTTTAGAGAACATTACTCCTCTCCCAGGAGCTGACTTCAAGTACCTCAAAATCCTCACTACAGCATCCATGTGATCTACACTGGGATTATGCATGAACTGGCTCACCACACTTACTGTATAAGCAACATCAGGTCTGGTGTGTGTCAAATAAATCAGACGTCCAACTAACCTCTGATAACGAGGCTTGTCGGTAGGTACCTGATCAGGATACTCTGCTAATCGGTGATTCTGCTCAATAGGAGTGTCAATTGGAGTACAATCTAACATACCTGTCTCTGCTAATAGATCAAGTATATGCTTCCTTTGACACAGATAAATGCCTTCACTCCCCCTGGCTACCTCAATGCCCAAGTACTTGAGTGTACCTAGGTCTTTCATCTCAAACTCTGTGGCTAGCTGTTTTTGCAATCTATCCATCTCAATAGTATCATTACCAGTAACAACCATATCATCAACATATATGATCAGAGCTGTTACCCTCCCCTGTTGATGTCTGAGAAACAATGTGTGGTCTGAGTTACTCTGCTTATAACCAATCTTCCTCATGAACTGTGAAAACCTTCCAAACCAAGCACGAGGTGATTGTTTAAGACCATACAAAGATTTTCTTAATCTGCACACAAAGTTACCTGAAGGAGCAGTTTTATATCCAGGTGGAAGATCCATATACACTTCCTCCACAAGTTCTCCATGAAGAAAAGCATTCTTGACATCAAACTGTTTAAGAGGCCAGTTTAAGTTAGCAGCAAGAGAGAGCAATACCCGGATAGTATTCATCTTTGCAACTGGTGCAAATGTCTCATCATAGTCAATGCCATATGTCTGAGTGAATCCCTTTGCTACCAAGCGTGCTTTATATCGACTCACTGACCCATCTGGATTATGCTTCACTGTAAACACCCAGCGACATCCAACAGCCTTCTTTTCATGTGGTGGGGATACAAGCTCCCAAGTATTGTTCTTCTGTAACGCTTCCATCTCCTCATCCATTGCTTTCCTCCATTTTGGATCTCCCAACGCATCCTGCACTTTGTTAGGTACTGATACAGCAGATATTTGATTCACAAATGATTCATATGACTTAGACAATCTCTTGGTAGACATAAAATTTGTCACTGGATATTTAGCTTTGGCTTGAAGGGTAGGTTCATATGTTTTTGCTGGTTTACCCCTAGTAGACCTATTTGGTAACACATATTGTCTACTATTAGCATCACTAGTATTAACCCCAATAGAATCACTAACCTCAGATGGAAGATCTTCTGTACCAGGGAGACATGAGTCAGGGGTATTAGTAACAGCAGGAGGGGCAGGAACACTTTCAGCTTCTGGTTCCTGAATCTCTGGAGCAATTGCACCAGAATCATCTGGTGGTGCCTGTCTATCATCTTCTGGTCTCTGAACATCTGGAGTGACTAGTGTATGTGAAGCTGATGCATCAGTAACCTCAACTGAATGACCTGTCTCCCCCTCTCCATGATACAGCTCTTCAAAATATGAATGCTCCCCCTGAAGAGCAGTATCAGAAGAGGTATAATAACTCATGTCCTCAAAGAAAGTGACATCCATAGTGACATAATACTTCCCAGTAGGTGGATGATAGCACTTATATCCTTTCTGATGTCCCCCATAACCAACAAACACACATTTCAGCGCCCGGGCATCCAACTTACTTGACCTTTGACTCTTTGGTATATGGACAAATGCAACACAACCAAAAACACGAGCAGGGAGATTATGAAAAGAAGGTAAAGAGACATAAGAAGCTAGTACCTCAAATGGTACCTTTCCCAGGAGGACACTAGATGGAAGACGATTAATAAGATGAGTAGATGCGATGATAGCATCACCCCACAGATCCTTAGGACAATGTGCACTGAAGAGAATACAACGAGCCATATCAAGTAAGTGACGATTTTTCCTTTCAGAGACCCCATTTTGTTCAGGTGTGTAAGGACACGTTTTCTGGTGGATAATCCCATGTGTTTGCAGAAAAGATTGAAAGACACGGTTTACATATTCCCCTCCATTATCAGAGCGAAGAACTTTAATTTTGGCATTGTACTGTTTTTGGACTTCGGAAGAAAAAGCTTGAAAAGCCGGAAAAACCTCATCCTTAGTTTTAAGAAGAACAACCCAAGTAAGACGTGTACAATCATCAATAAATGACACATAATATCGCATACCTGACACAGTAGGTTCTTTTGAAGGTCCCCAAACATCAGAATGAATTAATTCAAAAGGAACGACACTTTTATTAGAAATACGAGGTGAATAGGTTGAGCGATGACTCTTGCCCAAAACACATGTTTCACAATGTAAGACTGACTCATCCACACCAATAAACAAAGAAGGCATGGATTTCTTCATAACACTAAAAGATGGATGCCCTAAGCGACGATGCCACAACCAAACTTCACTTAACCTGTCAGAAGTTGATATTAAAGCGGTCCGTGGCTGTGCTCCTGGTTTCGCCCCCACATAAGTCTGGTCCAGACGAAAAAGCCTGCCCCTCAAGTACCCCCGACCGAGTAACTCCCCAGTGAGAAGATCCTGAAAAATCACATACATAGGAAAAAAGGTCACAGAGCATTTGGATTCAACATTTAACTGTGAGACAGATATCAAATGATGAGATAAAGCAGGTACATATAACACATTTTGTAGCACTATTGTGGGAGTGATACAAACTGACCCTTTTCCTAACACAGGGAAGGCTTCACCATTAGCATTAGTAACATATGGTACTGGTGGAGAGGATAATTCAGTAAAGTAAGATTTGTCATAAGTCATATGATCTGAAGCACCTGAATCAATAATCCATGTATCACCACCAACAAAGCTAGAAATATTTAAGACCATACCTATCTTACCACGACCAGCCACTGATGTTGTGGGTGTGGCGCCTTCTGCTGTATGATGGTCATGTCCGGATACACCATAGATGTCTGGTTCTTGGACCAACTGGATAGCTGCTCTTGCCTTGGGACGATAAGTAGGCCTCTTAGGCCTAAGATGAGGGTACAACTTCCAACAAGACTCACGAGCATGGTCACCCTTGCAATAAGAGCAAGGGGGACGAGGTTGGTCCCCAAAGCCTGGTGGTGGTCCTTGCTTGTTCAGTGGAACTGAACTTGAATGCTGAAGGAGTGGGGCTGGTGCTCTCGCTTGAATAGTGAGACTAGAGACTTCAAGTTGTGCTTGAGTAAGACTTTCTTGCTGAGACTCATCCTTACGGATATATGTGAAAGCTGTAATCAGGTTAGGAGGTTCTGTCATTCTGAGCAGCTCTCCTTTGGCACTGTTGTGTTTTGCATCAAGACCCCTCAGAAAGTGATGAACTCGCTCAAGCTCCTTTTCCTTCAAGTACCAAACAAGATCCTCCTGGTTCTTGATCTTGCAAGGACGTTTCGTATCAATTTCAGCCCAAATGTTCCTTAACTTGGTGAAATATTGTGCCACTGGCTGCCCATTCTGTTGCATTGAAGAAGCAGTGCACATTAACTCATGAACCTGTATGAAATCAGACTCATTAGTATATAAATCTTCCAGTGTCTTCCAGATCGCCTGAGCTGTATCACATTGTTCCACCAGGTCGACTATGTCCTCATTCATGGCCTTGTACAAGACTGACATCACAAGACCATCATCATCTTCCCACTTAGTGTAAGCATCAACATCACTTTCACTAGGGGCCTTAATTGTCCCAGTTACATGCCCCATCTTGTGCATCCCTCGAAGATGAGCCGTCATGATTTTCTTCCATTTCCGAAAATTGGTTCCATTGAGTTTGGCACCCCCAAATGAACCACTTTCAGAATTCTTGACGGATACTTCAACTGTCTGAACATCTTTCCCCTGAGAACTTTCAACTCCAGAACCCATTGTAACACAAATGCCAAATCAGTAGTTTATGCAGTGACAACAATAAAGCAAGGATGAGAAAACCTGCGTTGGGTGCACTCGCACTGTCAGTGCACTTACACTGCTAGTCAACAGCAACTGAAACCGGGTCGGGTCACAACAGACGAACCGGGTCGGATCACAGACGGGTTGGACCGGATCACAGACGGGTTGGACCGGATCACAGACGGGTTGGACCGGATCACAGACGGGTCGAGCAAGCGGGTCGAGCAGCTTCTGGGCACGACGACGGTCTGCTGAGCACGGCAAAAGCGGCTGAACAACAGCTACTGGGCAGCAGCGGCTTGTCACAGCAGCGACGTCTGGTACGGCTACGCTTCGGAGCAAGAGACGGCGGCGACTTCTGGGACGAGTAGCGACGTCGGCAGAAACTGGGTCTTGGTCACGGCGGTGACTTCTGGGACGGCGGCGACTTCTGGAGTAGCGACGTCGGCAGAAAAACTGGGTCTTGGTCGGCAGAAACTGGGTCTTGGTCACGGCAGCATCTGCTGGGTTTTTCTGGGTAGAGACGAATCCTTCTGGGTTCAGTAACAGTATTCGACCAACCCTTGAACAATAATAACTCGAGAAAAAAACTCAACCCGATATGTAACACTCGTCGGAAGAACGTCGAACGGTGAACAGAATAAAAATCGTTGGAAAAACGTCAACGAGATTGCAGCGGAAAACAAAGAGACAAAGTCCTTTCGGATCTTTGCTCTGATACCAAGTCAAATATAACAAGGTTTGGAGAATGAATTTTCTGATATATTATTCGTCTCACAGAGGAGGCTATATATAGAGGTACAAGTTGTACAAACCCTACGTACTATGTACTACACATACAGAATAGGAAAGTAATAACAAATTAATTTACATTCCTAAACTAACTCCATGACTCACGCTAACAATGCCAACGGCCAAAGTGTAGAACTTCGGGCATTTTTTGAGCGGTGCAACTTCCTGAAATCGATTTATGAGAATTACTTAAATGTTAAAGATGAGGTACATGCAACTCTAAAAATGTTGTATTTTAAAGTGTATTATACATGAATTTGTACAAAAAGTTATGTTGTTGAGTTTCTCTGAATATTTAGCCACTGAAAATAGAACATTTGTTAATACTCGATCGAGTTGCCACTGAATTTTAGAAATGCAGGTGATATATACAGCTGTTGATGCACGGGTGAAAAATATAGCTGAAACCTACTTCCTTCAATATCAGAATCAAAAACTTGTTTTGGATCATCTGTATAAGCTGCTGATTTCTAGTACACAAAATGAGGTAAAATTTCCAAGCAAGGAGTTGGTGTGCTTTACAGGATCCCTACAAACAATGGTTAGCCAGTGTATGGCCAAAGAAGAGGAGCAGGTATATATTTCATCTCTTTTAATTTATTTCTTTCTCTGTATTCTATTGATGCTACTTACAAAAAATGCAGGCTACGATCGAGTTTGAGATGGAAAATGAAATGTGATTTGCAAATTGCAAGTAATTAAACACAAAAACAAACCTGAAGATTCAGTTTTGTCTAGACAATGACAACTTAGTAAATTCAAGGATTTCATCAAGTATAAAATAGAGGTGTTGGTTTTCCACTTAAACGTATAATATCTCTACGTAGACTTCAATATATTTCCCCTTGTCAATAATTAGTTAGTGGACTATACATTAAGGACGACGACGATGCTTTCGCTATATAAATTTAAAAGTCCCTCAACTGATTCTTTACAAAAAGACTTTCTGTGAATAGTCGAAATGGTCTTGGACAATTGTAATTGGTGTTTCTGGCTAGGGATTATTTGCAGGTAGAACTAAGTCATGTATTTCACTAAGACAAATTGGCTCTTGTCATCTACAGACAAATACACATAAGCATGTCCCCTTGTGATTTAGATTGTGCAAATGTACGTCTTTTTTATTGAACTAGTTCCTGTCTCAGATACACCCATATGATTATTGAATAATAATGTTCATGTAGAGTCACACGTTGACTATTTCCAAAGTGCATGCATGTTAATTTGGATTCTTTCATGTATTCAATTTGATGTTTTACATCAATATCCTAATGGATTTTCTGAGTATGATTTGCAGTTGGATGCTCTAGCTTTTCCGTTGCTATGCTGGTTATATATATAACTTCGTTTCTGTTTTCAACTTATATATCAGATCATACATTTGCTCATTCAGAAATTCTCACCTGAAGAGCAAGCTTCACTAGTGTGGAAGCTTTTGAGCAGCATCCCCACGAATATAGTGGTTAAACTCATTCCCTGGTTAGCGTCGTCCGTTTCATCTGATGAACGTCAGCAACTGTACAAGTGCTTAAGTACTGTAGTACCGGCGGAGAAGCTTCTCCAACAGGTTAGCCTTCCTGATCTTTCCAGTATTACATTTTCAGAATTGTTTTCTGCTGTTAGTACATGGAACTGATTACATCTATCTCGTGATATTGAAGGTCATTTTCAGCTTGATGGAAGGGAAAGATAATTGTTCTGGGACCAAAGCTGGTCGAGACGATGATACAAATTATGCAGCCGAGCTCAATGGGGTGCATCCAATAGATGATATATTGCTTTGGCATAATGCTATTGAGATAGAGTTGAATGGAACGCTTGTGGAGGCGAAGAGGATGCCTATTGCTGGAGCTGTTACAGATTATGATCTTCCGGCTTTCTATGACAGGCTGCAATTTATTGCTGAAATCTGCATGTTTCACAGGTTTCGTTAAAACATTAGCCTCTTTATATTATTTGATTAGTTGTCAATAATGTTAAGTAATGGGATAGTGTTGCTCAATTGTCTTAATTTCTGTGATGGACTACTTTTCCTCGTCTTCACTTGAAAATAACTGGTTCTTTCTTCCCTCTCTGTTGTAGTATTGCTGAGGAAACGATCCTATACCCTGCAGTGTATGGAGAAGTTCCAAGTTTCCACGAGCGCAGAAATGAAGCAAGTCTATCCAATGAGTTTAGGTGTTTGATCAAAAGTATAAAAAGCGCATCAACAAATCCATCCGCAGCTGCTGAATTTCAATCAAAGCTACGCTCTCGTGCTGATCAAATAATGGAAACTTTAAAGGCTCATTTCCATGATGAGGAAGTTAGGGTGAGCTAGCTCCCTAAATTGCTAAAAAGTTTCTTGTGGGGATATTTGCTAGCTTCTTCAAAGTTATGTAGTATCTCATGAACCAGTACAATGAACAATACAGTATATGTGTTTGGGTGTCTGTGCGCGCGCGCACTCTAAAAGCAATTGGTTACCGCTGGACTCTTGCACAGTATGAAGATCTAATGTATTTCTATACAGAATTTAATTTACATTCCAATTGCTCAGCGGTTGATAGTCGAAGTATATACTTGATCTCAACAACAACTAACGCTGCATGACTAGAACTTGTAGTACTATCACTACTATGTATCCCTTTTTGATTATGGATTCATTGTCTTTCTAGGTACTTCCACTTCTTCGTAAGAACTTGACCATTGAAAGACAACAGGAACTTCTGCATCAAAGCCTGTGTGTAATGCCCTTGAAACTAATTGAGCGTGTCTTGCCATGGCTGGTAAAATCATTGACTGCAAACCAAGCACAGACTTATGTCAAGAACATGCAGTCGGCAGGTTCAATACCTTTCCCCTCTATAGATTGAAATATTACAGTTACTTCACTGACTCGATGATTACACTATCTAGTTTCTTACCAAGTTGTTTGGTACAGCTCCAGCATCAGATATCGCTCTGGTGCAGCTCTTTTGTGGTTGGGCTACCAAGGCTAGTAATGACAGCTTATGCTCATCAAGTTCCTTGCGTATCAACTGTATATCACCATCACATTCAGTTCGCGAAGAATGTAATAGCCGTTTTGCCACTGGATTACCTGCACAACCAATAGATGTTGTTATTAAAGTTCATAAGGCCATAAGCCGTGACTTGAAATATCTGGATACTGAATCCGAAATGCTCAGTAACTGTGATGAAATATTGCTTAAGCAGTTCATTGAATGTTTCTGTTTGTTATGGGGCTTATATAGAGCTCATAGTAATGCAGAGGATTACATATTGTATCAGGCAATGGAATCCAGAGCGGCACTTCAAAATGTTAGTAACTCCTACATACTTGATCATAAGCAAGAGGAACATGCATTCGAAAATATTTCAGGTGTTCTTCTTGAGCTTTCTCACCTTCACAGAGGTACAAGATCTGGTGCCCCCACAAGTGAATGTGTGAGAAAGTACTATGAGCTGGCAAACAGGCTTCGAATAATGTTCGTGTCACTAAGAATGATGGTAGACGAGCACATGTACCGGGAAGAGCTTGAGCTGTGGCCATTATTTGGAGTATACTTCTCTGTGGAGGAGCAAAACAACATGGTTGGTTTCATACTGGGGACTACAGGTGCTGAAGTGCTGCATTCTATGTTACCATGGGTTACTTCTGCACTTACTGAGGATGAACAGACAAAAATGATGGATACTTTCAAGGATGTTACGAGAAACACAATGTTCGCGGAGTGGCTTAGTGAATGTTGGAAAGGAAGCTCACTGTCAACTCTACCGCCTAAACTCGAAACCAACATTTTCGTAAAAGGTTTGTGCTAGAAAGCCTGCCGCATACATTCTGATATTCTATGTCTATCTCATTATGTTGACAATGATTCTATACGTTTCATCTATTTAAGGTACTGGATTTGAAGAAAGGCACCGCCAGATTGATCAAACTTTCAACTCTCATATGCGGAATAACTTGAAGCATCAAATGACTAGGTTAGTCTGATTGTTGCTACCTACTATTTATCATCTGGCACATGAAACCTAACGATTTGATAAGTGATAACTGCCAACCTAATATAAAGTACTGATGTTCTATTTTAGTTACTGGATTGCTGCTCAGCGGAGTTTACCTATAGCAATAGCAGTGGATGTTTCAAATACTGCACATTTAGGGGGACAGTCACCAACTTTTCGAGATCACGAGAAAAAAGTATATGGCTGCCCGCATTACAAAAGGAACTGCAAACTACTAGCTGCTTGCTGTGGCAAACTGTTTACTTGTAGATTTTGCCATGACATTGTCAGCGACCACCCAATGGATAGGTAATAAATTTTCTGATAATGTAGCTTCTTTTCGAGTTGAGAAATTCTAAAACTGATATTTCATTATCTTTCTCCAGGAAAGCAACATCTGAAATGATGTGTATGCGCTGTCTTATTATTCAGCCAGTCGGGCCTGTATGTTCGACAGCTTCTTGCAATGGATTTCCGATGGCAAAGTATTATTGTAATCTTTGCAACCTCTTTGATGATGACAGGTACACAAAATTTTTTTGATAATAAATTAGAATTCCTCTTAAATCTGCTGTTTGTGAATTCAAAAGGTACACTATAAGTACTAGCTGAATTTTCTGCATCTGAAGTAGATATCCTCATAAATACAAGTAACATCAGTCTCATAATGTGTTTTTCAATTAACCGTAAACATAATAGTTTTCTGAGTTAACGATATTCTTTTCTCAGGAATGTCTACCATTGTCCATTTTGCAACTTATGCCGAGTAGGGAAGGGCCTTGGCATTGATTATTTTCACTGCATGTCATGCAATTGTTGCATGGGGATGGCTTTGGCGAACCACAAGTGCCGGGAAAAATGTCTAGAAACAAACTGCCCTGTCTGCAATGAATTCTTATTTACATCAAGTTCAAGAATCAAAGCTTTACCATGTGGCCATTATATGCATTTAGCTTGCTTCAAGGTTTTTTTTTTTTCTATCGCATAAATTTCATACATCTTCTACATTGTTTTCCCTTTCTGTGTTAGATGCATATTTATGAGAAGCAATTGAATTGAATCTCCCAACCTGTCTTGTGTTTCCGTAGACTTGCACCCAGAGCCACAGCCACTACACTTGTCCAGTTTGCAGCAAATCTTCGGGAGCTACAACGGTAATAAACGTAATAGGCCATAAGTTAATATTTTAGATAATGATGCCTGATATACTTCATTTACACACCAAAAATGGTACAATGTGGCTGATTACTTAATCTGAAGTACATTCTAGATTTGTAGACTTCATGAATGCTTCTTTCTCAATTGAGTATTGACTAATTTTTCAGATGACATCAACACAATCCTCACTACTGGTGGATGGTGATGTGCCCATGGAAATATATGGTTATGACCAGAAAACTGAAATGACTTCAAGCACTGATATTAATCCTGAAGGAAGATTCTTCATGCACGCTAGCTTCTGGGTAAGGCTAAACCTGTTTAGTGGGTATCTATGGTTTCTCTCTTTTTCATCTTTCAATGTACTCAAAATTCTATTTCTTTCTTGTTTCCTTTTGCTGCAGATTAATATATTATGTCAGCTTCTCTTATGGTTTGGCCCCCACAAAGGAAGAGTAGTTGTACCAAGATTCCTGCAAAGATTAAAAAGGGGATTGGAGAATGGAGTTGCAGGACAGAAGGCCAAAGAGAGGTGTGTGCTGTGTTGTGTGGTGCTCTGCGGTCTGGTGTTGTTCTGTGTCTTGAGCACTCTTCTGATTTTGCTTTTGTTCAAAGCATTAGGAAGCAACAAGTACATTCAACTATTGTAGACTATGATTTTTCCCCAGATAAATAATTTATGAGTTGGGGTTTCAAATTGTTCCTAGAATAAATTCCAGTAGTAAGCGAAGATGTAATTCAACATACTCTGGATTAGGCATTGGTTGTGGAGCTTTATTTGCGGCTGTTGTTTTGAATATTCAGAACCGACTCTTTTTTTGCGATGAAAACTGGCTTCTTTTTTTAGAGCAATATTCAGAAATGACTTACTTCATCATATATATGAAATTAGAGACTCTTTGCTCAAACGCAGTAATCAGAATTAATCTCGAAGACACAGTTCATTGTTATCAGGGCATCAGGCCAACTGCTATACCCTCTTCCCTTCTTTTTTTTTCTTCTTTTTTTATTTGAAATAACCCCTTCCCTTTGCAACACTTCTTTTTATAGTAATGTTTGAATGTGTAGATATACTGAAAATGAGAGAACTGTTTGAATGAAACATGAAAATTAAGGTGAAACAGAAGCCAATTAGGAGCGCTAATTGGGGTGTTGGATGTGTGTACAACCTCAATCTCTTTTAATAAATACAGAAAATACAAGGAAGAGGGAAAAAAGAGCAAAAAAGATGAAACGTCGGAAGGAAAACATCCAGGTCTGGAGTTCAAAACTATCTAGCAAACTACTACTCACTGCTAATGTTCACTGTAATTAACTAACAGACTCCGATTATCTGTACATATTAGGTCTACCAGGATCATCATACGATGACAACTGATCTGTGGGTAACCCAGCAGGCCTTTGTGGAAAGGGTCTTGCTACTACTTCATCAGAGGTCCAGAGCGTCCGATCTGGAAAACGAGGATAGTTCTGATAGGTGGGGGGACTGGTATATCTGGATGGCGGTTGGCTCATATCTAAGTAGGGATCAAAATGTGGAATTGGCGTAGAAACTCTTGACCAAGATTCTGCATAGTGACCACCATGAAATCTATTATCAGCAGAAAAACTTGATCTGGTCCCACCAGATGCGCTAGTAACAAACTGACCAGCAACATTCACAGGAAAGTTTGGTCTAGTCTCGATTTTTCTGTTGGTGACAAATCGACCGGCAGCATCAGAACAAAAAGGTTGTCTGATCTCAAGGTAAGGACTTGTGACATATTGATCACCAGCACTGGTAGAAAAGGTTGGTCTACTCTCAACATAATGGCGTTGAACGATTCTATCACCAAAATTGTTGGAAAAAGATGGTCTAGCCTCGATACTGGGATTGGTGACAAATTGACCTGCAACATTAGAAGAGAAAGATCTTCTAGTCTCCGCATAAGGATTGGCAACAACTAGATCCCCAGAACCAGTAGAAAATGTTCGCCTATTCTCCACATAAGGGCTGGCAACGAATCGATCACCAACATGATTAAAGGGTAGAGTCTCCACATAAGTGCTTGTGACAAATTGATCGGTGGAAGAAGCTGCCAGCCCCTTATCAGGACAATATCTTGCAGATGGTAAGGACGATCCCAAACCAAGGTAGCTATGTTTAGTCGCAGCTTCTTCAACTGCAAAGTCAGTTGGTAATCTGAAAAGCCCAGCACACCCAACAGGAATATCCAATCTGTTTCCAGTTGTTACAGCAGGAATGGGTGGTTCAATAGATTCCTGAACAGATGTATCATCTACTAGAGGCAATCTAATAATTTTTTGCTGTAGTGATAGCTTTGCTTGTTTAAGTGCATCCAGTACACCACCCAGCCATTTCTGTGAATCATGAGGCACCAATGCATACAGGTCGTTTCTGCTCCCTGAAGCATTATGGAAACTACTGCCTCCATCTGAAGAGACAACTGATGACCTGTTGTGGGATGATTCAAGCAAAAGTGGGTCATGATGGGAGCCAGGTGAAGGTTGATGAGCATTGTTTTCTAGACTCTCTTGAGTTTGCCTTTCATATGCCGTCGGGAATGCAAATTCTTGAATTGGTGAAGCAGAAGCAACACTGCTTCTATTCATTTGATCCTGCATGCCTCCCATCTCTACATCTGAAGGTGGTAGATAACCATTCAGATGTGTTTTCGTCTTTTCCTCAAACAGGCAAGAATCTCTTGCCTCTGACTTTGCCTCGGCTTCGGAGGCATTAATCTCAGCAGGGAACGGAGTCTTTATCTCATCTCTTTCCTCAGTGATATCTGAATGGTTCCCAGGGTCACATGAATCCTACATGACCAAATAAATAATAATAGTAAGTGTAAGTAGTAAAAGACAAATAAATAAACTTGTGTACAAAAGAAATACTTTTACTACTTAAGGTGATCACCAACTGACTAGAAGCACCAAAAGCATTATTTTAACAAACCAACATATGGAAGTGAGAGGAACAGTTATGCCACTATCATTCTCTCACTTTGGTACAACCCCCCCCCCCCCCCCCCCCCCCCCCCAATCTTTTTCTCATAGTGTACTAGTCTACTATGACTATATGCATTAGATTTGCTAGTTGTCTGATCTTGTATCTATATGAACTCCTCCCTAAGCTAATTTCCTATGAGACAAACAGAGAAATACTCCAATTTCTATCTGGCATAGAGCACCCAAGGCTCTCATACCCTCCTACTCTCATTCTTAAAAAAAACAACACTCGTTTCCCTCCCTCTCCAAGGTTGCCGGCTCCCCCTCTTCCTCTCAAGGCCGCTGCACACCACATTTGTCCCTCATGGGCTTGTCTATGCGTGCTTCCAACTTCTCCATTAAAATCTTGTCTCTCCTAGATCATCAAATATACTGGGGAGTGTTGTGAAACTAATTAGCATTTATTTCTCATAAATATCTCTATGTCATAGTATTTGCCCCTTCAAAGAAAAAAATTGTTTTTGCTAGTTGCTCAAAGTTATGTAAAGTTTAGGCTTTCAAATCCTAGTTGTAGGTTTCAATTCCTTACAGTGTTTTACTTTTATAAATGTATATCCTGAGACATACATATCATGAGAGTTGATATGAATGCCTACAGGTTCCCAAGTCATCCCTCTTCAAACAACACGAGCATTTTAAAACAGGGTATAATAAGATGCCGGAAACCTAATATGAACAGGAAAGGGTTTGTGCTATCAGTCAATGAAACCTAAAACTGGCACCACCTAAAGACATGCAAAAATGGATAGACTTCGTGGTGAATAGATAACCAATTTTAGCATAGAAATTAGCATTGTATAAAGTTAATTATTTTACCTTTCTTTTTATCCAGTATGAAACCCTTGTAGAATCAAGATTTTTCCCAATATCTTTATAATTTCCGCCAATGTATGAATGGTGGGTTTTATAAGGAGATAAGGGCTCCTAAGTTTAACATTTACGCGTCAATACAAGCACAACTTGAATTGAGTTACAGCTTACACAAATGCTTTTCAGACAAGCTAGGGATCACTAGTTCCCTACAGAAGCCCATATATTCCAGCATGACAGATAAATGCATACCTCTATAGGCTAAAACCACAGAAGTAATGACAATGTATCGCATGACCTCGGTAGTAATACATTACAAGTCAGCAAATGGCTATATGCTAAATTGCAATTCAATATGATTAAGCAACTAATTAAATATCCAGGTTTAACAGCCAATAAGGGATTATATAATCTGAAGCTCAAGGCATTTTTGATGTTTCCTTTTTGGTGACCTTTAAGTGATAGAAATCTTGCTATCTGGAAATGATTCTGGGAAAAAATAGCAAGTGTTGCTGTAATTTTCAATCAAATAGACAGATAAGAGTTAAGGGAGGAGAAGAGAGTAAGAAAGAGATATCAAGGCACCAAGACTTTGCATTATAGGAAATTATAACTTCAAATGCATTTTCCTCAGACAGACTTATCAAAAGGCTCGTTAAATAACAAGAGACCTTTTGAGAACTTAAAGACACTTTATAACAATTAGGACACAAACGACTCTTAGAACATTACCAAAAAACAAAAATAGACTCTACAAATAAGATGCGAAAACGCCTCTTAATACAACTTTAGCATCAACTCCTATGATTTCTGTTTATTTACTTATTGATGATCTTATTGACTAAACTTATACTCCCAGGCAGACTACTCACTGGACCCAAAGAACTCAATAGTTTGTTGGATGGAGGTGAGACCAGAGTGGTAGAGTTGGGCGTGGGCTTAGTCTTGGTTTTCGAAAGAGAGTAAATGTCTTCTAGCCAAGTGGCTACTCCCTCACCAAATATCACTTAACGTTAACTTCACCTCTCAAAAGGCTGAGTCAATCCTAGTAATGACCCAAAAATTGATGCGATAGAAATAGAATCTTGTATGAACAGTAATTATTTAACTGAACAGAATGACCACAAGCATGTGAAACCTCAATTACAGTATAGCTTAAAGCTAGGAGCCAGAGTCACTGATGGCAAATGAGGTTGATGACTGGTGGTGATAACAACAGAAACAGTGTTGGTGGTAGTTGATAGCATTCGGCACTGCAGGCCAGTGATAAATGCAATTAGGCCAGTGATAAATGCAATTAGAGTTAGTGAAGCAATGAATGGACTAGTGATGATAATTTTGTGGTAGCGCTGACCCGGCAATAGCAGTATCAGTTTCAAGCATTAATAGTGACATTTTATGTCAAAGAAAAAGCATGTTAAATTAGTCTATGGTGTGACGATGTTCTTATAAGCATACCGGTGTACTGGTGTTATTTTCTCTGAACTTCTCTTCCCACTCTCTTTGAGCCATTTCCATCTCTTCATTTTGGCCAATAAGTTGTGCCTGATGTTCTAGTGCTCTTTCCATGTCCTTGTTTCTCCCATGCCCATTGAAGTCAGGGTCACCATTCCTTTGATGTTCTTTACTCCCTGTGTGTGCGTCCTTCGACAAAAATTTCTCTTTTTGGGATTCAGAGCCATCTCTCAATCTCTCAGGGTCACAGTATGAGAAATTTGAAAGACCTTCAGAAGAAGCAGCAACTCCATTTTCTTCAGAATCATCAAACTTTGTTGGTTCATCCTTGGAGCGTTCAACTACTGACCTGAAATGCATGAGTACACCATTAAATTGAAAACCCATAATACACAACAAGAAAGGAAGTTCAATTGGGAAATCCTTTTCTCTCGCTAAGATCTATGTTGTATCATGTTCATGGGAGAATCAATATAGAACAGATATGAATATGATGAGGTCAATACTCGTGACATGTCTTGTGTGAACAATGTACAATGACGCAATATATATGAAAAACCAGTAAAACTTTAACTCTTAATTGGCTGGAAAAAAAAAAATTAGAAACCAAATAAATAAATCAACTATTGGTACAACATCTATTTCGGAGATGGCAGTAGGAAAAACCAATCTGGAAGACATTAAGATATTAAGGTTGTGCACATTAGTAATGGCGGGTGCATCTGAGTTATTCATATCTGAGCCAATGACTATTATGCCTGTCTTTACTTAGGTCTTCATTAGTATACTTTTTTTCGGTGTTCATATTGATACGCATACAAGCAAACTAAGCTACATCACTACCTTGTTTCTCGGTGTTTAATTTGGCGACAAGATTTTCCAAGGTTATGTCTTGAAGAAGATGAACCAACGGCTGAAAAAGTACTACGTCTTCTGATGGATGGTTCCTTATACTTTTCATGAGAACGCGGAGAATCAATGCGGCCTTTCCGAGACAAGCTTCTAGCAGGTATCAAAGAAGAATCAAGGTCGGAACCTGAATATTCCTCGTGCTCATTTCTTCTCTCCGAAATTAAAAAATTCCCCTCTTCCTTTCTCGACTTATTACTCATTTTGGATTCTTGAAAGGTTTCATGATCAGAGCTTGAATCAAATTCCTCAGAAATGTCACTTGCCCCCTGGTTCTCCAAAATGGCAAGAACATCTGCTGTGGCTTTCTCAGCCATTTTTCTTTGAAGAGAAACAATTTTAAGCTGTTCCTCCAGTTCTTCTACCTAAATTGTGTGGAAAACAAAAAAATTAAGTAGCAAAAGATAATGTTGGGAAGAGAGAGAGAGAGAGAGAGAGAGTTCTTCGAGCAATAGATTAAACGTGGTAAACATGAGACATTCCTGAAACTTTAAGCATACCATTTTTTCCAGCTCATCAGCTCTTTGTCTTGCGCTTCTAGAGACAGACCTTTCAGACAGTAGACGTGCCCGAAGAAATTCAATGGTAATCCCAGGAGAATCATCCATGCCTGAATTAATCCTGATTATAAAGCACCCACATTATTAGCACAGTACAAAAGGCATAAAATTCATGAGAAAAGCAAAGAGTGTAGTAACAAGTTGTGACTTTTTATATTTTCCCATGTAAGAGGTAACATTGAAGAATATTACGCTTTCAAAAGGAATCAACCTACAAATCACAATTAACGCAACGTACATGTTCGAACATCAAATACTAAATTGTCCTAATGGTAATAGCAATCTCTCTTTTCCGTTTTTTCTTCTTTCAGGTAGAAAAGGATATGGTAATCTCAACACGTGAACTTCTAAAGTGAATGTCACTAGGTTATTCACAAATATATAGATGAATTCTGCAGTCATCTACTAACGAGCATAGAACGAACCCATTTTAGTCATTCTATTGCCTTTGAGAAGAACGTGATAAGACCAAAAACATCAGGTTTATAGTTTTAAATCTTCTATATAAAACAATACCTACATGAAGCCAAGTAGCTATCAAGCTTTGCTTCTGCATATGGAACGGGATGTAAAAGAAAAAATAAAATAATGATGTAATAAGTTACCCACTACATCAATAGGCTAGACCAGAGCAATGAAGTAAATAACGTATAAATAAGAAGCGAAAGTCCCATCCCCATTTCCAAGACCCACGCCCAGCTAGCTCTAGGCCTCCCGGTTGATCCCAACTAAGAAAAAGTTGTCACTATCCAACAGCCTATTACCCGACTCCAGTGAGGCTGGAGTCACTGCCCACCCATAAAGTGTGAAACCTTCCTTTCAGCTTTAGGCTCTTCTCCAGTTTTTTTCCTTCGATCTCTCACAGTCAATAGTCTTGGTCACTCCTAGAGTCCCATACCAGTTTTATATTTGGTAACAACATGGGTTTCTTTGCCTCCTTGTGTCATTGATTTTATGTTCAAAATCTAACACTAGGAACCTCGAAAGCAGTATTTGGGATAGTGAGTTTGAGGATTGCTTTCCTGACAAGATTATATTTTCGGAAGCTTTATATCTGGATTAGAGTTTGTATAGTGGTAAAGACGCAGCGCTGTACGGTATCCACTATTTCTACCAGACTAAGGAGAAATCATCAATGACAAATAGAACATAGTACGTTTAAGTTTTATAGGATTTCATTGAAGAATGTTATTAAGTTAATAAGATCCTTTAATTAATTAATTATCACATTAAACAAACAGGCAGACTGAAGCAAACAAAATTCAAAATCACAATTATATTCATAGGATCAAATAACAATACGGAATTAAAACCTAAAAGTCACAGTTAATTTCTTATCTTTCGTTCAGCTTCATTCAAATCTAAAGTGAAATTACAGAAAGGAACATAATAATTCAAAGATTCAAAGCTTGAGCTAGAAAGAGAGATCGCATACGATCCTTACCTCCGATCTTGCGTGTCCTGATTGGAATTATGCATTTCCGTATCAAATTAAGGAAACCCCAACTTTAGCGTTCAGCAACTGCAACCATGGAAGACACAGAGAATCAGCTTCAAATTAGAGAGAAAGAGATCAAATCAAGGTCAGAGATTGACGTAAGCACAACCTTGGAATGGAGAATCCATGAGCGATGAACCCTAACGGAGGAGACTTTTTGTTGGAGAGGTCCGTTGAGAATGGACAGAGGAAGCTTCTTCTTCTTCTTTGTTGTGACGACCATTTCGGAAAACGACGGTAAAAACAGCATGATGCTCTCCATTGGGTCCATATGGGGACATCATGTCTTCTCTTCCTTCTTCGTTTTTTTTTTTTCTTCTCTTTTCTTTTTCTTTTTCAACATTTATTAATTATACTAGGATGCGGTTTGATTTGGTTTGGTTTGAACCTCAAATCACAAGTAAACTACATTTTTCGGTTTGGTTATATTTCAAACTGCAACCGCATTTTAAAAGAGTAGTTCTAGAGACACCAAATATTTATACTAAAATCAAATACAAAATGATGTGGCTGGTGTCATCTCATCAGCTCTATATGAAAGGCATTGCTAACATGAATTTTCTTTAATAATTTTTATATTAAAGCATTGATAATCTTGAATTTTTTACTAACTCTTTTATTGAAAGATTTAAAATCAACAAAAACTTTATTTTTCTTAATAGAAATCCTAACCTCGATCTTGTAATGCATTGTCATCGTCCTAATCAAGAGAAGACACGATCATCTAAACTTAACTTTGTAGACATGGTTAGACGTCGATGACTTTTTCCCTTTGGAATGAGATACCATTTTTTAAAATAAAAAAATCAATCAAAAATTACCAAATTAAAAATTGACTCAATAAAATCCTAAATACGAGTATATCACAATTGATCTTCATTCAAACAACTACTAGGCAAATAATGAGAGTACAGCAAATTTGATTGATTGATTCAATCCTTCAGCTTTCAAATTTTAGAAGAATACATTTTGAAAAGAGAGGGAAGAATGAGCGGGAGAAATGAACCATCAGTAATTTAAATGACTTTTAATTGATTCATGAATTAAACTGAGAACAAGATTTTAACATATTTTCATGGTACCCATCAAGTGAGAAGATATTTATTTATTTCTGATCAAAATGTAATTAATTCATTAGTGAAATAGTACAATTAATGGAGTTTAATTTAGGTAAGAAGATATCTAGGGATTTTAGTTTTTATATATTTGATTTTATCATTTAATTTTTGAAGATACAAAAATGTATTATTTCCATATCATCGCCTTCATAATATAAAAATTGATGACATAGCAAGTGTCATGTCATTTGGTATAACTTTTTTGGCGTCCCAAGTATTTTCCATTTCAAAATGATTACACCAATTATTTTGGTTACATCATTCTTCGGTGCGGGCTGGTTTCAATCTGGACCTATTTATTTCAACTAAAAGTCAAGCTAATTTTACCTAGCAATTTTACTAAGACATAAACAAATTTTCAATACATTTAGAGTCCACACAAATCTACAAATGTCACTCAAATATCAAGCAGCTAGGAAAACGACCATAGTCAAACACTTAACAAACTCACATACAATGTGCAAACTGTAAACATGCAAATGTATATATCAATTATCAAGCAAACATTGCAACGTGCAAATTGTAAATGTGAACAAAGATTAAATTCTTATATATTAAGAATTAAAACTTCCATCTATAAAGAAATAAATAACCTGATTAAAATAACTTCGGTGCAGTTCAATTTAAATCAGGCAGTTTCTGACTCTAAACCGCTTTTATGTTTTTGCAGTTTGATGCAGTGTGGACATAAAACGACATTGTTTTAGTTTGGTGTGGTCACCGAATTGGTTTTTGATATGCGGTACGGTTCTAATTGGTAACGACATTTCTGTACAAATGTCGCCCCTAAAATTCAACACTTCAGTCACTATATTTTGAAAATAATATAATCACCTAAGTATTTATTTATTTTTCACATTAGTCACTTTTGTTTAAATACTTTGCAAAAACTAATTGGTTAAATACTAACGATGTGTTTGGATAAAGAAGTTTCAGTTTCTAAAGACATTTTTAAAGGACAAGAATCATGATTCCATGAATTAATCTCTAGTAATTGAGGATTTTGTTGTTTGGGTATCATTATATAGAATTTTTAAAATGAGAAGCACTACAAATATTTTTCTTTGAGGGTAATATAAAACATAGTTTTTTTTTTTGAGGGAAAGGGATATTACTCCCGTGGGCAGAATAACTCATTCATTAATACAATCTTACAAGATCAAGCTTGAAGGTCATGAGTGACCCTTATTTATATCCACTGCTTGATTGACTATACGAATAGTCAGATAAACACTGTAAGGAAAGACAAAAAAAATAAATCCTACTCGGAAAATAGAGTCCAAAAAGGTGGACAATCAAAACTAAACCAAAATACGTCAAAAAAATAAGGACAACCAAAAAACTACTTTATTCGTCATAACCCGAATCCTCAGCATCCGTCATGATTAGTTTGGGGCCTAGAGACCTTCATGGTGTACCCCTCCACCCACTAAACAGTGAAGAGCCTTGGACTAAGGTTACGATGTAAGTCCGCTCACAAAAACTTGGACCCGAGCCTCAAGCCCAAAAAACAGAATTGAATGAGAAAGAAGAGGGAAAATGGCCCAGGCCCAAGAGGATCCAGCCCACGCCCACATGCCCACTCTCTTCCTCAGCCCGTTTGCACGAGAGAAGCAGATTGGCCTCTAGACCGAACCATCAGTGCTACCGCCGCCGCCGACTCAGTCCGGCGGTCTCCCCACCTGAACCACATCATCCAAGAATACAGTGAACTCCGGCCTACACTAGCCCTTAGAAAATGACGCCCTTACTCAACCCGAGGTGCTTAAGAACATGCTTGAAGAACGCCGCCCCTGAAGAAGCCAAAACTTGTCGTTCCTCCGCCTTTCTTGCTACACAGCACCAAAAGCCGACTGGTCAAGCTAGAACGACACCGTACACAACCCCCGCCGCCTATGAGCAGCGATGATCAGGAGAAGAACCAGAGATCATCAAGCCCACAAGTCTCGCCAAGAGAAAACCTTGAACTGCTCAAAACCGGAAGCCACAACAACCACCCTTGTCTCATCCTTCAAAGTCGATCACCACCTCAACGGGAAAAGCACAGCCGCTTTGCCCTGGAGCTCCGCCGCCGCCTGCGAGAAACTTAGGGTTCCTATGCTACCGCGTGTAAGGTGCGTTCTTTTTTTCCTCTATTTTTGTTTATTGATTTTTACCGACATGTTCATCTTTACTCGGATACATAGCTTTGATCAATGGAATTCAGAATATTTAAACCTCCAATTCCCTTAAATTTATCTTCCCGTCATTTACGAATTCCATGATATGGGATACTAAACGAGAAAATCAGATAGATGGAATAAGGAAATTCTGAAATTTAATTAAATTTGAGGGAATTTTCCGCATCCAAACGTACAACGTAAAAATATATCAAAATTAAGACACTGTAAATAAGAAAATAAAAACCATTCACTAAAATTCACTACTTTGATCGATAAATGTAGAATAGTCAAACTTTGTGTCTATTTTTTCCAGTCGTAAAAACATACATTGTGTCACTTTGAAAAGAACAAAGAAGAGAAAATTCACAACTTGTTTAAGGAAATTATATTTTCGTCCTTCTATTATGTGTCTTGCCTTAATACACATAGGATTGGTTAATTCAGTTTCCTTATTAGAATATATTACAGTTGATAGAACTTCTAGATTATTTGAGAGACTCTATGTAATGTCTATAAATAGACATTTCTATCAATGAATGAGTACATCGTTATTCTCGTTATCTTTTCTCTTTCAACACGTTATCAGCACTTTGCTCTACCCCGAGCTTGATAACAAAACCCTAAAAGGAAGAAGAAAAAAAACACAGAAAAACCCTAACGTTTTCTACCGGCCGTACCCAATCGAAATTTGCTCTAGGCACCCACCATCCCTGAGCCGAGGTCGACCCCGAGCCGAGCCCCAGCCTTGAGAGAACTCCGGCGTCCTGTGCTAGCGACCTCCTACCTCGCTCTAAATCCTCACAACGATGGCGAGCGCACAAGGCAACCTCCACCACCCCCGAACGCCCAGCTTTGCCTTCATGTAGGAACTTTTCCTCCTCGACCCAGTCCTTTGTCCACTGCCATGATCCGATCCGCCAACCCAGATCAGACTGCCAGACCGAGCTGCTCTGATCGCACCGGTCGTCGCCCAGCCCAGATGAATCACCCTCGCCGGCGACTCGAACGAGGCTCAACTCGAATCGTTCTCACCCGATCCAAAACATACATAATGTGATATGAGCACAAAGTACTATGTTTTTAATGTGTTTTCTACCATATTTGGCCATGTTATTTCCTTAATAATACAATTTATGACATGTTTTGTGATTGTAGAGGGATAAAGAGCTTAAGTGAGAAAAGAAGGCCAAGTCCAAGGATGGAAAAAAAAAATGCAGAAAGCCCAAAAGAAGGCCCAAGTAGTTCAAGGAAAGAAGGTCCAAGTCCAAAAAGGAAGGAGAAAAGTCAAACATTTCAGCTAGTCCCACATTATTTTTGAAGAGAAGTTCCACCAAGGTTTCCTCTATATAAAGACAGTCTTAGGTACTTCTAAGAGCATCAATCATTCACATTAAAAACCAAAGAGATAAGAGAGCAGCATCAACCTCTCATTCTCCTTATTCAAGCTTCTTCTTCCTGTGTTAAGCCTTGAAGGACTTCTCCATCAAGGCGGCAACATTGGATTCTGAGAAGCATTGAAGCCAAGCATCCTTTTGATGTCAACAAGCTTCCTTGGAGACTTGATAAAGTGTAAACATTACATTTACTTTGTTTTGATTCTCTATACAAATTTATAGGTATGTTTCATGTGCTAAACTTAGGAATTTGGAGCATGTTTTGCTTGTTCTTGTATTCAATAAATTCAGAATTTTATAAAACATATTGATGTTTCGTTAATGATTTTCTGGCGATCCGATCTTATGAGTTTAATGATTGAAAGTTTGCGTTTTTGTTTAAATTAAAGAGTTAGAATGCATGCTAGCTATTGCCATGATTCATGCTAAGCTTCTTTAAGTAAGTATGTTTCTCTAAGTGGTGGAAACTATGTAATAATAGTTGAAAACATAAACTACAGCAAATGCATGTTACGACTTCTCGGATATGCGTTGTTGTTCAATCTCAATTCTATAATTCTTAATGATTCATGTTTATTGTGGACAAGTACTCTTCAGTATTGAATGCAGCAATTTACATGAAATAATCTAAGTTATAGACTTTTCTGTGCTTAGGTGACAAAGTAAGTAGAATTAAAGGAATGCATGTCCTATTCATGCTTGTGTTCTGAGATTGTTTCTCTTATTAAGAACTTGCATGATAATTGGATTGCTGGAATGAAACATGATCTTGATGTGTAGTAGAACTCGAGTTTATCTCTGTTTGCGATGTTGAATGAATTGATCACCTGTACAAATCTTATTTCTATTTTTAGGAACATAGAACAAACCTTCAAAACCCCCCATGTTTACCTTGTACCATATGTATATTTGTAAATGAATGCTTGTAAATACTTATAGTTGCTGACTATTTAGTGTAATCGTGACTGCAAGAGTGCCCTTTAAGTCCCCGGATTGATCGAACCATATTTTCCAATACTACATTCTGATAAGAAAATGGTTCTTAATTGTCGCATGCCCGGTAACGGGCACGTCATAATGCACGAGGGACAAAACGGTAAATTTGCCCCTCCGGTAAAAAAGTTTTTACCCCACGAGTAAAAACAGTTTATTTACTCTAGTAACTCTTTAATTAGTTTTACTATTTATATATATGGTGAATATAACTAACCATATGTTTATATTTTTCATGAAATTTTTTGCACGACAAATCGCTATGGAATTACGAGAGTAACTTCTGCACGCACGTGGAAGTACACATGAAAATAACAAGGGCAACTTCTGTTAAACGCAATTTATTTGGCAAACAAGCAAGTAAGCTTTTATAAAAGTTGCCGCTTTTGAATTTTAATTTCATAGCCAAGCTTCGTAGCCTTCTTCTACCCCCCACCTTTCTTATAATGTGGGTTGATGTGAGGAATTGGTACCCCTCATATCAAAGTTGAAATCTGTGACGGTTTGACAAATCACGTTATTACGACGAAATATTGTTGTGATTAATAAAGGGACAAACATCGATTTACGACGGAAATTGTCTTGGGTAACATCGATTTGCGATGAAAATTATCGCTGTTAATATCGATTTGTAACGGAATTTGTCATGGTTTATATCGAATTGAGTTACCATAAACTTTGGTCTTGACCAAATTCAATACTTAGAATTAATTATCATATATCGATAATAGTCAATCTTCCGTCTTGTTATTGAAATATTTGACTGAAACATGAGCCCTAAATTTGACATAAAAAAAGTGATAAATTTCATGTCACTAGTTCTGAAAAGAGGGAGAGGCAACGCCTCAAACCCCACATGTCATATAAAGATTGGGCTAGTAAAAGAAAAATCATGTTATTGATGTGGTTCTACATCGGTTCACTCATTGCAAAGAAAACAATATTATGGTCAATGTACACAAGAAATATATGGAGTTCTTGCAACAAGAAACTCATTATATATGGAAGAAGATGAGGACATTATTCTCACAGCTACAGATTTTAAAAGCAAAAGGTACATTGCGGAAGATATGAAGCACATGACTTCGGTTTAATAGTCTAAGTGACTACAAATCCGTTTATTTTTCCAAGTTTTGTAAAGGTATACACCTCAAATATTTGACTAAAGTTACTTAGTCGTTATACTTTGAATTAAATTCATGGTAAATACCTCGTTATAATTGTTGGCATAATTATTCAGATTTTGTCTAGCACATATGGTTCGATCTATGTTAATGCAATATATTGTATTACAACATGACACTACATTGGACCACCAGTTATTATAAGGTGGGGTTTCTAAAGGCTAAACATCATGATGTTGCACAATGCACATCGGTTTTGGATCAAAAGAGGATTTGTAATGTCAAGTGTGGCACAATGCACACTTATACAATTGCAAAGACATTACAAACAAGGATAGTCTTTTACACTCTTGAGCGGATTCATAATTGCAAAAAGAAAATTTCGTTACGCTAAATGTCATCTAAAATTGGATGTTGAAAAATCCTCTTCTTTCTCTACAAGATCCAACAGTGGGTTGTGGATGCTCACGACCAATTTTGTCAAATTTTGGCATGTTCTAAGCTTTGTTTCGTCCATCTATGTAGTATTACATCTCATGTAATGCACTCTAAAGGATTCTAATACCTTTTTTTTTCAATCTCCATCGAAATTGTTAACATATTTTGGTTTTTATATGTCTTGACATAAGACTGTTGTCTTTACATTCTGGTATATGAATATGTTGTAGCGAGATTGAGTGCTTAGCTTATTGCAAGGAATAGACAATAATGCATGGATTTAGTGTTTTATAAATCCGTTGTGACTACAATGACTAGATCATCACAAATAATCAAAGAGCGGATTAATGCTCAAGTTTCATTGCCTAATGGCGTTATGATTCAAGTCACACATGCCTTTATGCATAAAGAAGCATCGAACCATACTATGACTTAATAATATTTATGCCAACGTTTATCACCTGGAAACACATTGTGAGAATTGATGAGAATTTCTTATGTATCACTATAGTGAGTGCGCAACATTCATGAGTCACTAAGATTCGGTTAATTGAATCTGTTATTGTCACCAATGATGAGAATGGAAACATCGAATCATGTAGGCTTTAACATAAATCGTCCGGGATAATTTTGGACGTGTTTTAATGATCCGTATACTAAAGAGTAAAGACCTTCACGAACATCCTTTCTTTTGAGCAAAGTAACCATTGACATCAAAATTCACCAAAATACAACTTGGTGGAGCTATGAGCAATGCTCACGGTCTATGAATGGCTTTAAAGCCATTCGCGTTATCCTCCTATATAATGGAGGCACTACTCATGTTTTCATAAGTAAATATGACGCAAAAGAATCCCCCATGATCTCTCATTGGCTATGCTCGTTAATCGTTTTGTAAAGCCTATTTTTTGGAAAATATTAGGAACGACACCCTTCTACGCTAAAGACAATGATATGTAGAGTAGCATAAACAAAATGCTACATCGTTGTTCACTAAGTAAGACATTACAATGTCTGTGAGTGATTCTACAAGAATGATACATAAGATGTTGGCCTAAATGACTTCTCATTGTTCACTTTGAGGCATAATGATGCTATGGTGATGTTACATTGGTTTAACTTAAGCCATAACAATTAGATGTTATGAGGAACCTTAACAATGATTGAAAAATTGAAAAAACCTAGAATTTCTTGTTTTTCAGCTTGCGGACCAGTCATTGTGGCACAAGATCTCTCACAAACGCCCTGGAATCGACTACGATGAGATATACTCTCGTAATGGATGTTATTGCATTCCATTACCTTGTCAGTTAGGTAGTTTCCAAAAAACTGAACAAGTAGCTTGTAGACACAACATATCTCTGTTGGGAACTAAGAGACGTACATAAAGATCTTGAATAGATCGGTTTTCACCCAAATCAAGTGGCTCCTGACCACGGAGCGCGTTTGAAAGGTATTTGCTTAATATCTATTTGATGGGGAAGGGATATGAAGAATTATGCCTATTTGCGTGTAAAATCTGGATGAATCGTGATAAATTCTTGTTAAACTAAGAGATGTCACTGATCCAAAATTAAGAATGAAAGAATCTTGGGAACACATGGTCTCGTAAGTGAGGACCGTAATTGATGATGCTTATTCATCTATCGGCTTAAGGCAATCTA
The DNA here is from genome assembly GCA_034370585.1 of Fragaria x ananassa. NCBI lineage: Eukaryota > Viridiplantae > Streptophyta > Magnoliopsida > Rosales > Rosaceae > Fragaria > Fragaria x ananassa. The sequence continues at coordinate 6,151,465 of CP139750.1, read as the reverse complement.
AAGGATAATGAAGTTATGCTTATATGTATCCCTTGATCGGTCGAAGTCTTGAGAAGACCTGTTTCGTCCATATGACGAAGGATTGTTAGGAGAAATTCTCCATCTAAGTATTATAGCACATTCATGTACTTGTTACAATATGCTCGACTCGACATCTCATTCACTATAAACTTGTAAGGCCAAATTCTCCTTAGTCATTCAACTCTCTAGCGGTCGAGCAGCTTCGCTCCCTCTTAGATGAGTGTGAAGGAACATCATGGTAGTGGATGGATGCGCCCACGCAACGCCAATGTAATAGCAGTGATTCCTTCTATGAAAAGTTTATGCTTATTCATCCCTACAGAAAGACACATCAAATGCGAAATCAGAATCTACCCAGTTTCGTAGGTCAACTTCCACCGGACCTACAGGATAGTCCACTAGTTGTAAAATGGTGAAATTGGTACAATTGGAAAGGCCTATGTGTCTACTTTCCAGGGACACCAACCATTTGATCACACCAATCATATTAAGTGAGTTATGGCTATCTTCGTAAAGTAGGACGGATCTGTCCGAGAATCTGCTTTGGCAAAACAGTCAACTTCGACAGAGCTTTGTGATCAGCTCAAGATGAACTAGGTTATGGACCTTGTATGGTTGAAAATCTACGTGTTTCTAGTTTCCAGAACTTTTTACGGTTCGTCCATACCTATTGTATCGAAGACGTTATGACTGTTTAAGTACATGAAGGTCATACCACGCTTGAATCTGATTTTCAACGCGAACTTATGTTTTGAGTTGTTAGGCAACCTTCTCCTTCAAGATCAAAATAATGCTAAGCATAGAAAGTCTGATCTAAGGATGTTGTGGCTGGATTTAATGACTAAATCGTTGCCCAAGTATACTTTTGAAGTATGTGAAGTGCATTGGCTTGCGCCGTTTATCTATACTCCGAGATTGAGTTACCAATCAGGGGGAGTCTACATGCATCACATGTTATCTTCAATTGTAGTTGGTGCGTTGTGCTCTTTTTCCCTTCGTCCAAGTCTTTTGTTTTATCCACGAGGCTTTTGTTTTACTTAGCAAGGTTTTTACCGAGGCAACACCATAAACACCATATCGTATTAAGGATGCAACACAAGGGGGAATGTTTAAGGAAATTTATTTTCATCATTCTATTATGTGTTTTGCCTTAATACATGTAGGATTAGTTAATCCAGTTTTCTTATTAGAATATATTACAGTTGATAGAACTTCTAGATTCTTCGAGAGAGACTATGTAATGCCTATAAATAGGCATTTCTATCAATGAATGAGTATACCGTTATTCTCGTTATCTTTTCTCTTTCAACACAACCGTGTTTTTGTAATAAAATATTATGAAAATAAAGAAGAAAAAGAAAAACCAACTTGATACTCCATTTGACCAAAATGCCCTCAAAATAGAAGTTACCAAAAAAACTTGGGGCCCATTTGTTTCACGGGATTGGATGAGAATAGTCGTTCATATTTGCTTATGTTAGATTGTCACGTGTTTGGCAATAAGAGGGATTCTATTAAATGAGTTTGTGAAGTCCTAAAACTCTATAAATACCTTCTTCCACATAGACAACAAAAACCATCAGATTGTGGAAGTTAAATCTCTACATTTCTGCTACTCTACATGTCTCCTTCCATCTTATAAAAAAAAGAAAAAAAATAAAAAATCATTGTAGTGTGGATGTTATACTTTGATTCAATGTAATTTCAAATTGGAATTCAGTCTATTGTTCTGTCACATTTATCTTTCTTCTTTTTAGTTTTGCGTAAGGAGTGATTTAGGTTTGGTGGTGATGGGTTTGGGGGTTACCTTTTTGGGTGCGTGGAATGAGTCAGGCCTGCTTTTTAACGAGTGGAGGTTTTATTAATAAGTTAAGGATGTCGTGCTTTTTTCACGGCAGTTGGCTAGCAATGGACTCGATTCCCTTTAGTAGAGGATCGGGTATGATTTGAATAGGTTGAAAGTATAGAGATCCTGGAAATTCACCAAATTAGGAATGACTTTGATAGAAAATTTTCATGATCATTCTCCCATAGTATAGAGTTTGCTACAGATATAAGAAATTTGGTTTTCTCTCTTTTTAAGTTCCCATGTTAGGAAAACAACCAATTTTTTTTAAATAGATAAAATTCAAGATTTAGAGAAATTGTTAGAGCTGCTCTAATGCAATGAGTTATGATTTATGATGATTGATACCATTTTTTAATATAAAAAAATTCTAATTATTTTTTTATATTGAAAATACTAAAACTGTCTATGTGTTTTATTTTTGAAAATAAAAAATATATTAAAAAGGCAATAACGCACGTGAGGAATACGAAGCCGTCTTGTAAAGGACGGTGGATATATAAGCAATTGAAGGGAGATAATGACGTGGCATCACATCCAGCCGCTAATATTTCTCCTTTATCCTCCCAGTCCAAAAAGCAAAAACACAATAAAAGCAAGACGTACGCTTTTACCCAGCAACTCAAAAAGAGAAGAAGAAGAAGAAGAGTTGCAACTTTTACCCTTGCTCTCTGTTTGACCGACACCGAGTCGACCCTCATCACTGTTCAATCTGAGATGCCGAATGAAGGAAGCCCAGAAAGTTGGACAAGCTAAAGATCCAATCTTTGTGTCGTTTGTTCAGATTCTCAGCATCCCCCAACAACAAAAGGTTTGAAATTTGATCTCTGTTTGGTCCCCTTGTTTGAGTATCAATAAGGCTTAGGGTCATTCATTCACTCACTAGGGTTAAGTGTTTCCCGAGCTCTCTCTGATACTATAGTTCAATACAAATCTGGAAACTTGGAATTGGATTGTTAGAGAAGTTGGTTGTATCTGTTAAACTTTGCCAAATGCAACCTCGGAGGCATGAGGGTTTCAGTAGACAGCAGCCTCCAGAATCTAAATTACATCCTGAGTACCGATTCGAATCCGGTGCTGCTGCCAACAACCCTTATAGTAGTGCTAGTGTTAGTAGGAGGAGACCTGAGGAGGTACACCGGACTATTATTAGGAGGAGTTTGAGCCCTCAGCAAGATCATCTTGCTGTCAGTCAAAGGAATGTTGCTAGGAGGGAGTACGGCTGGCATTTGGGCAGCCGTGGCGGTAGGGTTGATCCCGTGCGGCGCAGGTCAAGATCGGGGTCACCGCTACGACTGCCTTATGGTGAACTGAGGAAACTGTCACAATTTGAGGAGGAAGAGGAGGATGGGGATTTTCGTAGGAGTTATTCACCCCCACCACCAGTACCTGTTCCATTGTCTGTTCCTTTGGAGTTAAAACAGAGACATGACGGAGGTGAGGCTGGGAGTTATGGTGGCAGTGATGATCTGAATGGTAGGCGAGTTTATGGCTCTGAGCATAATGATTTTGGAATCAGTAAAGAGGAACTGAATGAAAGCAGATTGTTAGCTGGCGGTAAACATGGGACGTTACGTCAAAAATCAATCCATATAGAAGATAGTGCTGTAAGAGGATCAAAAACCGTGTTCATTGAAGGTGACACTGTGCCAGGAGCATATCATTCTCCTCCAAGCCTTGGTCCTGTTATAACTCAAGGGGCAAGGGATGGCTGCCTACCATCATCAACGCGTAGCATGAGTGTACGTCGTTCTGACCAAGAAAGGCTTCATTATTCGGACCCTATATCTTTGGATAGATTACCAGTGACAGAAGTCTACAAAGAAGGAAAGAAACCCGCTTTTCCTACAAGGGATGGCTTCTATTCCATGATGTCAGGATCTCATTCCAAGGATTACTTTGCTAGCTCCTCAACAGGGTTGAGGAATGACTTCCAAGATTCCTATCGGCATAACCAGCACATGCCTTCTTTGGAGGAATTTTCAAGAAGTAGAAAACTAAAAGATTCGGTAAGCATTAATGCATATAGGGAAAGACCGGTAGTAGAGTTTGCTCGAGATCCTCATTCTGGGCAGAAGAATCTGAAATTTTACCACAGAGATAGTCCTACTAGAGTTGAGTATGATGATGACTATTATTTCTACTCGAACTCAAGGGCAATGATATTTGATGATCGTGAGCTTCCATCTGATCACTCACACAAAGTTATGCATCCACGAGTACCACTTGACTATGACCATTCTCGAATTGGATATGATCACAGAACTGTGTCAAGATCTAGTACCATGCTCCCCGTTGTGGACAGAATTGATAATACTGAGGATTATTCTGGAAATTTGAGAAAGGGCATTGTGCTGAATACTTCTACTTTAGAAAGGCACACACTATCAGACTACCCAGATAGAAGCAGAATATCAAGTGCATCAAAGCAGGGTGGAGAATATATGGGTTCTGGACGCATGCATGGCAAGTTTGGAAGGAGAATATCACAAGACTATGAAATAAATCATTTGGGCGCAGCGCAAGTTTGTCAAATCTCACATCTGAAAGAAGATTATGGTATTGAAAGAGGAAGAAACCTGAAGTTTCAGGACAGGCAGTCTCCTGTGACCAAATATGACGCAGAAAAGCATAGAAATACTATTAGAATGCAGAGTATAAGAGACGAGCTTGGAGTATATGAACCATCAGATAGGATGCTGAAAAGAAAATATGTTAATGAAGAGCATGGAAGTATCCATAATCCTAGAGAAATTATGTCAGGTAAATGGAATACATCTAGAGAGTTTCAAGATTGGTATGATAGTGGTGAAGAGTGGAATGGTGAAGATGTAGGGTCTTTGTATACATCTAGATCAGCAAGAGTGGGCCATAATGAATACTCTAAGGCCAAGAGGAAATACACTGGAATAGACCAGTATGATGAATTTGCATCAGATGATCGGCTGCTGTCTCAAGACTCTTTGGCGCATTCACAAAGGCACTCAGTTAGATATTATAAAAATGGTGATCAGTATGGCAAGGGCCACCAAAACTATGGTTCATTAAGTAGGCATAGGTCACAGCAAGTTGACGTAAAAAGTGGCTTTCACAAACAGCACAAAGTTTGGAAGAGAAGTGATAATTATCTAGAGGATGACCTCGTAGGTGATGATAATGATGCTGATCCATCAGAAGATGGGCTGAGTTCTGCAGCTCTTGAACCATCAGAGGATTCTGAGGAGTTTATGCAATTGGTACACGAAGCCTTCCTAACATACTCTAAACAATTAAATATGCACCAGGGTGTTCGGAGGAGATACATGGAACAAGGAAAGGCTGGGACTTTGTTCTGCATCGTATGTGGCCGAAGGTTTGTTTTCTTTTCTGTCATGTTCTTTAAAATGCGGATTCCTGTTTTATCATTTCAGTCCGGAGTTTTTAAATATACACTTACAGATGCGGTCAACTTAGTATGCTATAACTTTGAGATTTGTTACTTGGATTTTTATATAGTTGATTTTACATTGTTGTTCGAGTACTTAGAGGTGGATGGTGGATTCAAGTCAATGTGGTACAGGAATGTACAATGTGGGTAAAAGGTGCATCATGATGCTACTTCAAGCAGCTTTTATGATGTTAGGTTTTAATGAAAATTATATCATGTCGTGGTCTTTGGATTCCCATCTATGATCGTTCAATAAATTGCTAGTTGGATAATGGTGTTTGTGGATATGTTCACTATATCCTGGTTGACATTTCTAATTAAATCGCTTTTTTTGGGAATGACCCCTTTCAAGTGATGATGAAAAGGCGATAGTGCAGTTGATGGTGACTTACTGGGTGGACCATTTCTTTGGTTCCTTTTTCGCTGACAGGACCAAACTAAAATGCAGATGTGCTGTCTAATACTTTTAGGTTTCAGTGTTGGAGTGATAACTTGCAAATGGTTGTTTTTGGGTCCTAGGGCATTTGGGTTGTAAATCAACATGGGTGTTAAACAAGGTGTACTTATTGATTCAAATCCCAGAAGTGAAAACAGGCGACTCATCCTTGTCTAGTAAAATCTTGCTCCAGAGTCTATAATAGTATTGTATAGATCTGACTATAAAATGAACAGTCTGTTTTAAGGTGGTTGAGGTTGTTGGGTAAGAAAGGAGAAAGAAGGATCTGTAACAGAAGTTGGGGTGATAGGCCAAGTGGGAAACGAACTGTGAGTACGTTAAAGTTCCCTTTCTGTTGACACCTGGAAGTGACTTAACATTTAGTGATGATGCAATCAACCATTAATCTGCTGGTTGGTTAATGGAAGACCTATAATTATTGGATGGCTTTCTTGTTGGTTGTCTGTTAAGTGATCTCCGTGTATTTTGTATTACCAAGCCCCTAAGTAAAATTCTTTACCAAAATCTAGAGATTGTAAACACACTTTACTGCTAGGCGAACTTTCCAAATCCATTTCTCTTGGTCATAATATATCTTTGTGGGGAGCTCTTCAGAGGAAAACTTTTTCGCCTGTCAGGTTCTTAAATATGTCACCTTCTTCCAGTATTTATGCATTTTCTTAGGAAAGGGTATCACTAACCATAAACAAGGTGATAAAGCTTGAGGGGCAGAAGTCTTGTCAAGATCTGGACTGTCATTGCGGTCCTCTCTTACTGCTTCTGTTTTGATGTATACTTCACGAGATCTCTTTTGTATCAGACTTTGTCTTAGTGTTTTTAATCTGATATAAGCCTGTATGAAACCTGCCAGAAGGAGGTCTGGTAGAATACGGCTGAGACTGCCGTATCTTTAATGATACGGGGATGGTAAAAGTCTTGTAGCAAATGGGAAAATCTGAGTGAAACGAGGTCTTGCAGCTAATGGCCATTAAATATTATTTGTATTTTTTTCCTCTGGTCAACTTTTTTAGTCTTGTTCTATTAATTTTATTTTCTAACTTTTGAATAAAGATATCATAATTTTCTCTTCCTTCTGTTATGTGTTAGTTACTAGTGAGTGCACATTTCTATATGATTTTATTGTTTTGATATTGGTAGAAGTGAAAATCATGAGTGGCCGTCCTTTTACAGTTTGTCACTTCCTTTTTCTTCCTGTTACAGCTTCTCGAAGGAGTTCATGGACACTCAACGATTGGTTACACATGCATTTATGTCTAAAAAAGCTGGGTTGAGAGCACAACACTTGGGACTTCTCAAAGCAGTTTGTGCTCTGTTGGGGTGGAGTACTGCTATCCCCACTGACATTGTACTGTGGGTTCCCCAAGTCTTGCCGCAGGCAGAAGCTTTGGCTCAGAAGGAAGATTTGATTCTTTGGCCTCCAGTCATCATTATCCACAATATTTCTATGTCAGACAACAATCCTGAAAATTGGAAGGTTGTAAGTATTGAAGATCTTGAGGCTTTTCTAAGAGGTGGGTGGTTGTGTTTTAACTGTTTCGACCCTACATATAAGGAATGGTAGAGCATGATTTGATAGGCTTTATAAAAAATAAGAATTAAAAAAAATGAATTGAGAAAAAATAAGAATGATCTGTATAACCATGTGTAAAATTTTACTTGCTGACTGAGTTTACTTTTTGTAAGCTTCATATTCTGCCAAATCTTGATAGATTGGTTTGTGTTGTACTCGGTGTTGACTACAATTTTTGTTTTGAATTCCATCTTTTGGGTTCTCTATGAAATGGCAGGTAAAGGTTTAATTAGGGGGCGGATCAAGATGTGCCTGGGGAAGCCTGCTGATCAAAGTGTTGTGTTGGTGAAGTTCTTGGGAACTTTCACTGGGCTTGGGAATGCAGAGAGGATTCATAAGTACTTTGCAGAGCAGAACCGTGGCAGAGCAGACTTTGAGCGAGCAACCTCCAACAACGGAAATATAGTTGAAGCAGGAATCCAGGGTGACAGTGTGGAGGAGCGACTTTTACATGGATATATGGGGATTGCGGAGGACTTAGACAAAGTAGATTTTAATACCAGGAACTGGAGTTTGATAGAGAGCAAAAAGGAGATTCAGGACTTGGCCAATGCTCCTGTTAAACCTTGATGAGAGAGGTAGCTTTATATCTGGGTATAGATACTAATTTAAGACCGGATAACGCTATACAGCCGAACAGTTCTATTAATCTGACATGTAATGTGGATTTCTTTGGAAATATGTGGGGACTGGTGTGATTGTATAATGTCCTAGGTTGGAGAGAACAGTTGAGTTACATTCACGATCTATGATCAATGTTTAAAGGAGAACAGGAAGGAATATTTTGTAAAAATTGAAGTGGCCCGGTTTTTTTCATTATCCTGCAATGAACTCTATTAAGAACTTGTTGCAAGGATAGTCAACTCAACTAAGTCTGCCATTTATAACATGAATTGCAGGATCGCAATCAGGCACAAAATCTGTGGTCCAAGAAGGTTTACTTCTGTTAAATTTGCTTTTTGATAGTCGCTAATCAAATCATTTCACCTACACAAAGCTTCGTCACCTCCTATCTGCTACGACCAAATGCTAAGCTTAATCACCTTCAGGCTTCAGCTTTAATTTTTGGCAATTTTGAGAATCACATCAAGTCCACATCTTAGTCTCCCTCTTGTTTAGTCCCCCACTAAAAGCAAGTTAGTTTCTGTTGCATATACCAAGAAGTAAATGCAAATAAAAGAAGAAAACACCATAAAAGTGATGGAAGTCGATCTTTTCTGAGCTTTTGTTGGTTCTTTTTTTCTATTACCAAGAAAATAGACCAAGTCAAATTATACACTATTGGTAATGGTGTGAGGTTATAATAATACAGAATGTACATTCAATCAAAACCTATACAAAATCATACTAATCCAACACTTGTTCTTCCAAAGGCTTCAAAAACAGCCATAGGGCATTAAGGCTGCGCTCCTTCCTGTAATAAAAAATTGGTTATTTTCCATTTCCAACTATCATCAGGAACACCTAATTGCACCTAAATTGGTCAATCAAGTACATAAACAGCAGCGGCGTCTGGTGATCCGAGAACTTGAGCAGCTTCAGCAATTCTAAATGCCATTGCAGCTTTGTAAGTTGCCAAATCAGCATTCTGCATAAGTACCTGAGCTCTCTGTCGTTTGCGGATAGCTAAATCCACAGATCTGTCTGCTGCCGCTTTTGCCTCTTCCACTTTAAGCACAGCATTTTGTTCTTGCAAAGCTTCTTGTTCAGCAGCCATTACTGTACATGAATATGAGTCAAGAATATAAGTTCCATTGCAATCAAAATATACTATATCTTTCAAGAAGAAAAACATTGCTAATTGGCTTCACTTGAAAACTTCAAAGGCACAGAAGACACACAATTGACCAATCATATGATTCCACCAAAAAGATGGAATTTGCAGCAGATCAAGCCATAAATTAAGAAGCGATACTTAGTACAGCTAACTTCTTTTCTGTTATACAGAGCATAACCCTTTACAGTGTTAATTTGCAGCAGATCATGCCATACATTAAGAAACAATACACAATAATACAGCTAACTTCTTTTCTGTACATACACAGCATAACCCTTTCCAGTGTTTCAGGCATTTTATAGATTTTCGTAATAGTAATAAAAGAACAATTAACATCCTTTAAAGACTATTGGTTGTAGCAATAATACACTAACACTCAGCACACCTCGATCCCCTTTATTTTTGCATGCAACGTGAGCAGATGAGCTCATTTAAATTCCGGCTGCTTTCAAACATCCTATCATTCTTGTTTATTTTTCAGGAGAAGGATACTTTACTAATGTATTAGTTTCTGTTATTTTCAAAAATATAGACATGATAATGTATTTCGTGTCTTATTAAAAATAATGTCAAATAAGCCATGTATAATTGTGCAACTCATTTTTTAACCACTACCATAACCAAATAAAGCAGTGAAATTACCTTGCAAGAAACTTGGTTGTTTTCCTCTGCCACATTGACTCGGTTGTCGTTTGAATGATCTTCTCTTGCGCATTACAGGCTTTGAGTCCAGCAGTGGCCTTTTCACTTGATGCCCCTGTTAGAGAGGACGGTTATGTTAATAGTCAACCCAATCATCAGTACTAAAACATATGGACAGGCAAAAGTACAATAAATTCAGATAAAAAAGGTGTTGTGGATTCAACAAATATCAGATTGACATGATCCTACCAACAAATACTGAAAAAAGAAGAAGAAGAAGGCTTTAAATAGCATCACATTCGAACATTCACTACTACTACTGACTGACAACACCCACAGAGACTAAACTTCAACAGATAGTATACCATTTGTGAACATCAATCATCATATACAATTACCTATAGTTATTCATGAGAGCAATTACCAAGACAAACCCATATATAACTGAATTAACAAATCAAACCAGAGATTCTTCCAATACATAAGAACTTCAAGAAGATATATTGCCGAAATGTAAAACATCTGAAGACTTGTACCTGGAAGACCCTAAGCAATGAAGACTTTTTCTGCTTCCTTTTATTCATCCAATAACTATATACAGCTTCTACAACTTCCCTCTTGCCCATGCCCAGAAAATGCCCAGCAGCAGCAACTCCATCAGAAAAATCATATGGTTTGCTGTAAAATGCCTTCTCAAAGGTGTCAACCATTAATTCAAATTTATCCTCAGAAACATGATCATGAAGTTCGAAGTCCTCGTTGAGCTTCTTCAGCCATTCCTCATCTTCAGAGTCCAAGTCATAATTCGCAGTCTTCTTTGCAAAGGATCTAGACACCTCATCCTCCTTCACAGATATGTATGACTCCGGTATGAGAAACGGTAAACTGTGGGTATCTGCATACCCTGGGACTTCACGCACCCCTGGCACAGGAATGGACTTCGCAGGGGCATTACGGTCAGAGGCAGGTTCAGGAATGAACTCAATTGCAGCATTACGATCAGAACATTCCTTGTAAAGCTCCTTGAAAGTAATCCACTGACTTCGATCTGGAAACTCTAGCCTCAAAATATCACTATCTGGAGACCAGATAATATCATGTGTAAAACGGTTGGAGCCCGGCCTTATCACTTTATCTTTCTCAGCTTTGTGGGTAAGTCGCGTTAATCCATCTTTCTTGACCACAAGGAGCCACTCTCCAGAAAAAGAGGTTTCTAGCATAATGGTTAAACCAACTTCCCTATAGCATCTGTCTGATTCAGAGACCAATAAGTTAGCGGAGCAGCATGTTGAATCAAAATCTTGGACCAACCTATCTGCTTTTGAGTTCTTAGCAGAGCAAGTTGAGTCTGACCTCCGAAGCTTCTGATTCAGGGCTACAGAAGAATAAGAAAGACCATTCTTCTTAATGCTCCTCAGTTCTGTAACCAAAGCTCCACTATGTTTCCATATAGCAACAAAAGATCTCCTCCTCCTAAGTGAACTCCTCCTCTTTTGAATACCAGCCCTCGAACCTAAACCATTCCTATACATCATTGTGCTTTTACAACCTAATTTGGGAACTTTTACAAGTGGATGTAATGGTCTGTTGTCAGTATGGTCAACCTCATGCAAGACTACGCACTTGTCACTCTCACTGCCACTCTGATTAACATCATCATCATCATCATCATCGACTTGCTCATCATTCAAATGGTTTACAGGAAGAATTGGCCGAAAAATGTATTTAAAGTGCATATTGGAGTGCATGTGCATGAAACATAGAGGAACTGCAGAAAAGTCCACAGAAAACATTGGCATGTACTCCTTGCTCTCAAAAAACTTGCAAACTCCCAAGCCAACAGTAGAAGAACGAACCTGAAACAATACTTGGGACTTGAAAAAACTATATAACAAAAAAAACAAAAGAAAAGTAAAGCAACACATTTGGATGATACAATTTAAATGTGATCGAGCAACCACTTACCCAGGAAAAACTAATGCCAGGCATGCCAAAAACAATGCAGATGGGATCTGAGTCAAGGAATTGAGAAAGTTCAGTCAATTGCAGGCTGGACCTTGACATGTGCACCAAAATCGAATACAAAAACCGAGCAGCCCAGTATCTCCTTCCCCATGAAGATTCAAACATAATGCGAAGCACTTGAGGACTTTCTAAATCCAGATGGGAATCCAACCTCGCAGCTCCTACCAAGCTCCCACCTCCACAGTCACTTGTCTTCCTCTTTTTCCTAGCAAACCTCTGCCCGTACATTCTATCCCCAAAGCCAATTCGATTATCTACATTGACCCAGTGACTGGTCCGTTTCCTCTTCCTGGCATATACAATCTCAAATCTTTTGTACTGCTTAAGCCCATCAGCCAAAACCTTAGCATGAACAGGCTTCTCAAGGACTTGCCTCACCGAAACTACCATGTTCTGCTTCGGCTTAGGACCCGCTGGCCGGGTGGCTCTGGTCCACCCCCTATGCTGCTTCATCCCAATTGCATCAGAATCACGACTTTCCCCGTTGTTCTTGAGGAGCTTAAGCCAGTCCTCGTCTTCATTCGTCCTCTCCAGCTTGACCACAGAGGACTCCGGCCAGAGGCGGCGGCCCGAACGCAAGACCCGGGCTCCGTCCACCCCCTTCCCCATCCCGAAAACCCTGGTGGTCCTCCTCATCTCCACCGATGGCATCTCCCTCCTCAAATTCCGAAGCAGCACCACTCTCGGCCTGGTACTCTTCTTCTTCGACGACTCACTCGCACTACGCCTCCTCCGAGTCGACTCAGTCCCAAACTCGGACTCGCAACCCTCAATCGCACGAGACGACGATGACGTCAGCCTCATAATTCAGAAAAGGCGCCATCCCTCAGGACCGAGTAGGAATAAAAAAAGGCTCCGATTATGGACTTCCCCGGACTCGCTCTCCGACTCGAGACTCGGAGCGAGTTCGACTCATCCAACAACAACAACAACAAAAAGAGAGAGATTTTTCTCTGAAATGGTAAAAATTTATTGATAATTGAAAACGAAAGGGAACTGGGTAGCGATTAAAGAAGGATCAAAATTAAAGAGGTTTTCTTTGTAATTATATGAACAGGAACTGCACAAAATCAAGAACAAGAAAAACGGAGGACTAATTTACATGCGAAACAACCAAGATCTGGGAAAAAAGAGAGAGACGGGTAAGAAGGAGATCGGAGATCGAAGATCGGCGTGAAGGAGAGAGAAAGAGAGATAGAGAGAGAGGGAGGTTGAAGATCGGTGAGGGAGGGAGGGAGGGCGGTTTGGAGTGTGGGTTGTTTTAGGGAGTATCGGCTAGGGTTTATGATAAAAACCACAGAGGGGGGAAACCAATCGCCGACTCATGACAGCCGTTGGATAAGGGATCTGGCGGTGGAGAAATAAGCGAGGTTTTGTTTCCTTTTGAGAGAGAGAGAGAGAGAGAGAGAGAGAGGGAGTTTGGGTCTGTGAGGGAGTATGAGAGAGGGAGGGACACTGTGTGAGATGGAGAGGTTGATATTTTCTTTTTTTTTGGGTCTGGGTGGAAAAGACTAAAGTAGGGTTTGATGTGACGCGAGGGGAAGGGGGAATCTAGAACTGTGGGTGGGTTTTTTTGGTCTTTCGTGGCAGTTGAGCTTTGCATTCTGGGGTAAGTATCAACGAGTATTGCTCCTGTTAATTCGGGATTTAAATTTTGTTACGGATGTAAATGTTGAAGCAGTAAAACTCCAGATCTCCTATGATTTACTCTCTTTTTTCTTTTTTTTAGAATGAGATCCCCTATGCTTTATGAGACTTTAATTACTTTTAATTATCTCTACTATTATAAAACTAAGCGTTAATGAAATTCACTAAATTATGTTTTGCCTAAACTACCCTTAATGAAACAACAGACACAAATAAAAACAAGGGTTGTTATAGTAAAAAGCAAAATAAAAGGCAAAACAAATTAGATAAAGAGATAAACAAAACAAACTGTATAATACGGTTAAGGTAAATCAATTTAACCATTTATGCTTATTTTTAGGTGATCGTGTTTCCGTGCAAATGCACGGATAAAAGGCTAGTTTTTCTTTATAACAAATCTATTTTTTAATAAAGTAGCTTTTTCCCTTTTTTCTTGAACCGGCGGGTTTGGGATAGGAGAGGGCTGGAGATGGGACTCGGTCTCATCTGTGCGGTTTTAGAACCCTAACTGAGAATCAGACCGCACTATTTAGTTACATATTTCTCGAGACCGAAACAAGAAATTGTATTTGTCGGTTAACATAAATTCAGTGTAGTTTAGGTTATATAACATGTCACACTCTGATTTTCGAAAGATAAATTTCAAAAATTGTGGCATGATCTAACTTAAATATAAATATCCCAACCTGTTACAATAACAAAACCAAATAACTAGAACTCAATAGCAGAAAAGTAATATCATACAACTCATCACTGAGTTAAATATTACACTTCCTTATTTATATAAACTTCAAATACAAGAACATGAGAACAACCTCATGAGCTTAATGCTATCTACCCGATTAACAAAACTATACAGAGTACAGCAAAAGCCAAGTAAAACCCTAACACCAAGTCTCCACCTCAACCCTGCTGATCAACACCGACAGTTCTAACCCCTACATCCAAATATATCACAAGAGCAATTTATATCAATAATTAAATCCATAATTCCAACACTTTTTCAAATAACATGTACCCATGAGTCTTAGGTATTAATAAATACCCCTCATGACCTACAACAACCAATTGTGTACACATGAGTCCCATGACCTACACCGACAGACAGACTAGAGCTCTATTTCTAACCGTAACCAATCACCTGGCTAAAGGCTTGGAACCCGGTTTGACTATCCAATATCAAAACACAAAATAATAAATAGCATCTTAATCGTAACTGATCACCCGATTAGAGGCTTGGAACCTGGTCTAACTATTTATCCAACAATCACAATATCACAACATCATCATCAACAACACAAGAGCACATCATAAATTATATCCTTCCACATAGATATATTTACATGGACAAATATAGATATTCCACAAGAATAATCTATCAATAATCAATAAAATTATGATCATATGAACCTCCAAATAACACATAAGGAAAACTTGTTTTATCTAACCTATGAGTCGTTGGCGATCAAGCTCATATATTTTTAAGAACAAATAATAGCAAAATATTAAATTCAACATCATAATCATTTATCATCATCAAATGATCATGATAAAACTTAGTTCAAAAATGAACCTTGATGAGATTTACTCACCTCAATATCTCACTATGTTTCCGCAAAACACAATAGCCAAGCTAAACCACAACCTCACAAATCACCTAAAATTACACAATTAAAAACCTTAACAAAGATCAAAGTACCCTTAACTTAAAGGTTGCCCAAAGAAGGGCAATCCTTCCTCCAAGACCTCCCAAGGTCATTGGACACTCAACAACAACCACACTACCTCCAAGATCAACCTTTCTAACTTTCCGACCTAACGAGAACCATGAACAAACTTAGCACCTAAGATACAAAAACCTACTCAACACTTAGCCTTCACACACAAACCAACACACTAGCAACCACAAGGACTAGCTAACACAGTAACCAAAGCCCCCACACCACCAACCTCAAAATTTGGGGAAACTCACAACATGAAAGTTGAAGCTTGAAGCAAGGTGAACAACTTTAATACTTGAGGTTTCAGCCAGTTCAGCCGGAATCGGCCGGAAAACGCCCCGAAACCCCAACCCGAAAACAAGAACCAAACCTGCAAATCCGAGCTCAAAACCTCAAAAACTTTCTTCAATCTATGCCCAACCACTACTAGGAGGAGGAAAGGATCAAGACCGCCCTAAAACAAGCCGGAATTGCCGTCGAAAACGTCGGCTTTCTGGCGAAACAGCAACAGCTCTACCTCTTTATGGCGGCTTCCAGGTGGCGAGACGGCGAGCGAGACTATTCCAAAAATGGAGAGGACGGCTGTGGGAGTCGAACGAGACCGGTGGCGTCCGGTTTGGTGGCCGGATGAGAGAGAACTCGGCAGGAGAAGAGAGAGAGAGTTTGGGAGCGTCGAGAGAGAGAGAAACTGAAATTAGGTTTCCAAAAATAACTCTCCCACATTTTTCTACTTATACAGTTTCCAAAACCGGAAATTGACTTCCTCTGACCATAACTTTGTCATACTTAGTCCATTTCAAGCGTGCCGCGTATCTACAAACTCGTATTGACAAACTCTACAACTTTCATGAAGGAAGTTTTTGAAAATAACTTACGGAAAATAAAATCAACTTTTAATCTCTTAAAAGTCAAAGCATCTTAAAAGAAAACTCCCGAAACTTCAACTTCGCACAACCAAATAAGAATTTCCATAAATAATCTTGCATTAATTATGAGAATAATACAAGGAAAAAGATATGAAAATATGGGGTATTACATTTAAACGTGTATTGTATGTGAAAATAAGAAAACACTATGTATGTGTCTTTATTTATAATAGAATTGAAATTTGTTTAGGCATTTTGGTTTGAAGTCGACATTTGTTCAGTCTTTGTGGTTTTATTTTAATTCGAATGATCCTTATAAAGTCATGATTTCATCCAAATGGTATTTCTGTCAATTTTTTATGTTAGAATATTGAAGTGGTCGTTAAAGACATTGTAATTTTTAATGGCCACGTCAACAATTTAACTGAAAAAATTGACGAATAATCATTTGGATGAAATTGTGACTTTAAAGATCATTAAGATTAAAATAAAATCATTAGGACTAAACAATGTCGACTTCAAACAAGAAGGACTATACAATATTTTACCTTTGTAACATGATATAAGTTCACAAAGTCAACAAATACTTGAATAAAAGGAGAGGTCTAAGTACTAATTATGGAGGTATGATTGGATTCAAATCTAAACCCTAATCGAGACTTTTTTCGCCTCTAGATAGTGACACATATGAAGAGAAGGCTTCGTCCTATGATGACCCCAGCATTTGGGATGGCCTTAGGACCTCTCCGATGTTGTGCAGTTGTTGCCGGACGGGGATCGTTGTAAAATCTTTAGGATGGCTGTTGTGTAAGGCTTGTCCTTGAGGGATGGATACCTTGGGTTTCTGGTTTTTGTAGTAGTGGACTGGTTGGAAGATTGTCCTTTCGAGTGGTCGGTTGAGTTAGATGGTGGTTTGAGGTTTAGATTGAGATTGTGTGTTCTAGACATTATTGATCTCAAAGGGGAGATCCTTTGGGAGACACATCGATCTCGTTATACAGTGCACCCAGGGAGTACCAAGATGTATAAAGATTTGCGTATGCAGTTTTGGTGGAATGAGATGAAGAAGGATGTAGCAGAGTATGTGTCCAAGTGCCTCACATGTCAGCAGGTGAAGGCAGAGCATTAGAGGCCTGGAGGTATGTTGCAGCCATTACCTATTCCTACTTGGAAGTGGGAGCAGATTTCCATGGACTTTGTGATTGGACTGCCTAAGTCCAAGCTTGGACATGATGCTATATGGGTGATTGTGGACCGTTTGACGAAGTCAGCACATTTCCTTCTTGTGTCAATGACGTACACAGTTGATGCCTTGTGCAAGTTGTATGTGAAGGAAATAGTGAGACTTCATGGAGTGCCTACTTTGATTGTTTTTGATCGAGACCCCCTATTCACTTCAAAGTTTTAGGGTGGTTTTCAGAAAGCCATGGGTACTACCTTAGACATGAGTACAACATTTCACCCTCAGACTGATGGGCAGACTCAGCGGGTGAATCAGATGTTAGAAGATATGCTGAGAGCTTGTGTCATGGACTTCAAGGGAAGTTGGGAGGATCACCTCCAATTGATTGAGTTTGCCTACAACAACAGTTATCACTCTAATATCGGCATGACACCATATGAAGCACTTTATGGTAGGCCGTGTAGATCCCCTATTTGTTGGGCAGAGGTGGGTGATAGTGAGTTGTTGGGTCCCGATATTGTTCAAGAGACGACTGAGAAAGTCTCTATTATTCGAGATAGGATCCGAACGACACAAAGCAAGCAAAAGAGCTATGCCGACTTGAAGATGAGGCAAGTAGAGTTTGATGTTGGGGGATGATGTATTCTTGAAGGTCTCACCTACTAAAGGGGTGGTGAGATTTGACAAGAAGGGGAAGTTGGCTCCCAGGTATGTGGGGCCTTTTGAGATTTTGGAGAGAGTAGGAGATTTGGCTTATCGGCTTCCCTTACCTCCTATCATGTCAAGGGTATACAATGTGTTTCATGTGTCCTTGTTGAGGATGTATGTTTCGGATGCATCACATGTGATTGACTATGGAACTATTAAGGTGAATGCGGATGCAACCTTCGTTGTTGAACTGGTTCGAATCTTAGATAGATCAACCAAGAGGCTTCGAAGGAAGGAAGTCGATTTGGTTAAGGTGTGTTGGAGTCACCATGATGAGGGAGATGCATCTTGGGAGTTAGAGTCGGATATGAGGGCTAAGTACCCTAGGTTGTTTTTGGGTTAGTATTTTTGAATTTCGGGGTGAAATTCCTTTAAGGGGGGTAGATTGTAATACCCTAGATTTTCATTTTACTTTCCTTATGTTATTCCCATATTTAATGAAGAATTATTTATGAAAATTCTCTAGTTTGTGCGAAGTTGAAGTTTCGGAAGTATTTTTAAGGTACTTTGACTTTTAAGAGGCCCAAAAGTTGACTTTATTTTTTGTAAGTTATCTTCGAAAACTTCCTTCATAAAAGCTGTAGAGCTCGTCGATACGAGTTCGTAGACATGCGGCACGCCTAAAACGGAGGTAGTATGAGAAAATTATGATCAGAGGAAGTAGTTTCCTGGTTTGGAAACTGTATAAGTAGGAAAATGTGAGGGAGTTATTTTTGGAAACTTAAAATCGGAAATCACTTTCTCTCTCCTCTCCCGACCTCCTCCCGCACTCCGGTTTTCTCCATTCGATTTCTCCGCCGTCCGACCACCAAACCGGTCGTCACCGGTCCCGTTCGGTCTGCACGGATGTCCTCTTCATTTCTGGAGCAGTCCCGCCCGCCGTAGCGCCTCCTGGAAGCCGCCACAGGGCGGCTGAGCTGCTGTGGTATCGCCGGAAAACCGGTGATTTTGGCGGCGTTTCGGGCGAGAGTTAGGTGAGGCTTGCTTATTTCCTTCCTTTAGTGATGTTTATACGTGTTTGGTGACCTGAAAACCAAGTTTTGGTATCGGCTGTCAAGACCCACCTCGAATTTCACCCTAAAACCCGAGGTAAGTCCTGCAGGGACCACCTCCAAGGAAAATTTACCGAAGAACTCGGCAAACCTCCCTTGAAAATGAACAACCCTAACCCGGAAAAAATTAAAGAACACACTCTTAACCAAAATATAAATTCTTCAGCTCAACCCAAATAACTGAATAAAATAATACACAGTTATTTTTCCGAAAGTATTTAGAGCTACTACAAGAAAGACAACAGAAGCTGCTAAAATCCTAGTAGGTTAAACAGATAACCTACTGGCGAACAGTAGCGGAAAGATGAGTAACTATGCCTCGTCGCCTCCTTCTAGACCCCACCCGAACTCTGCAGACTGGGCATTTAAAAATAAAGGAAAAGCCTAGGGGAAAATATTTAATTACGTCAGAGTGAGTGGACAAAAATAATCTCGACAAACAATAATATTTCTCCAAGAAAACTTTAAAGAAAAGCGCTATACAAGCGACAGCTTAAAAATTTAACTCAAAAATTCTTAACTGGTGTCTAGCCTCGCTCGACTCCCAAACTTCAGAAAATGGCCTCTCAAGCTAGAATTATAAATATATCAGTATGTATTTACACTCGTCATACTCCTTGAATGATTTCTTTGAAGAAATATAAGAAAAAATCATAAATTCATACAAGGCTACTACGCTCGCGTCTAACGCTCATGTCACCCCATAATGACATTTTTCCTCATTATGGGGGAAATACATGAGTGGATATATATACGTGCTGACTCCTTGTACGAATTCTATGAATGAATACGAAAAATAGAAAGTCGTACAAGGCTATGACGCTTGCGTCTAACGCTCACGTCACCCCATAATGAAATTGTACCTCATTATGGGGAAAAATCACGTATAACTAGCTAGCGTTTACTTATATACATATTATTCCCATAAACGTCAATAAATGAGTATAAACACCGAAATTCTCAATTCCGGTTAAATTCCAACAAAAGAAATTATTCAACAACAAAACATTTCAAGCACATTATTTAAAACAAAGGTCCACTCACAACTTAGGCCTAAGCCTGATGTCGGTCGGAGATCTCCTCTGCTCGAGCCTCCTCGCGTCCTGTTCCAAAACATAAATAAATCCTTAAATAAAACACCGACGCTTAAAGAAAATAAGCATAATTAAATATGAGTTTCTCGCACTCAACCATGTCTATCGTCCTAAATCTTAACTTCACTGCCAACCACAATTCTCCATAAATACCGACATCCTGAAAAATCACCTTTCACCGTTCTAATCATAAAATAATCCAATGGCCGGATTTTAACTTATTAATCCGCCAAAAATACCAAACTTTAACAATTTCCAAACCTATCCAAAACTCCTCCAAAAATTCTAAAACTCATTCCATTAAACTCCTCATAAAATTCTCCACCAAAAACATTTTTTCAGCGGCGGCCAACTCCGGCGACCTCCAATGCTCACCAAAATTTGGCAGTACCTTCCTCTCAACCTCCTCTACAACATTCATAACTTGCACAAACTCCAATTCTAAGCCTAACCATGTCAATCGAACGAAAACATATATAAAAGCCCTAGAATTTCAAATACCGATTTATCCTTACCTAGATCAAGAGGGAGCGAATCCTTTGGAGGGATTGAAGCACGGGAGGAGGGCTTCCTTTTGAGCCAAGGAACTCCGGCTATGGCGGCCGGAGGAGGGATTTCCGGCGAGAAAACACTTCCGGTAGTCGGACCTTTCGGGGTTGATTTCTCCTTCATAGCGGCGCTAGGGAGGCTGCCAACTGTCTAGAATGGAAGCTAGGTCGGAGACCAATCGTTTGGGACCGGTGCGGCGGTCTGGGGCGTCCGGACGGCGACGAACGGTGACGAACGGCGGTCGGCAAACTTTCGACAGTGAAGGCTCGGGGAGAGAGAAACACGGGAGGAAGAGAGAGAAAAGAGAGAGAAAAAAAATGGGCCTTTAGCCCACCCGGTACACCAACTCCACCATATAACCAATCCAAACTTAACACCCCAAAATAATACACCAATAAAAATTACCTTTTATTAGCCAAAATTTACCATTTTTACCGTCGTCATATTTTTCTCCTACGAATAATTCTTTCGAAATATTCGTCCCTCAACACACCTCTAGGGACCTTAGAATTAAAACTAAATGACGAAGACGGTAAAATTCTTATTAACACCATGCTAGTAAAAAAGGTAAAATTTAAGAGTCGGGGTGTGACAGGTTTTGCAGCTTTTGTTTTTGATTCCGTTTTGAAGTTTTGGGGTGTTTTCCGGCTGATTCTGGCCGAACCAGTCAAAACCCCAGGTATTAAAGTTGTTCACCATACTTCAATCTACAAGTTTCATGTTGTGAGTTTCTCCTAATTCGGAAGTTTTGGGGTGGCGCGTGGGGCTCACTCGCCGCCGCCGCTTGTGGCGGCACGTGGCGACATGTCCGGCTGAGTTGTGGCCTCAGTTTCCTATGATTAGCTAGTCCTTGCTGCTGTGATCATGTTGAGTGATTGTTTGACTAAGTTTTGAGCAAGGTTTGCATGTTAGGACTAAGGTTTAATTGTTTTGGCTTAGTTGAGTTTGAGTTTAGGTTTTGAAGATTTGAGGCAGCTCAATTGTGTCGTTGAGTTCAATGACCTTGGGAAATTGTTCTCCCATGAGGTAAGGGTTAGTTTAAGGGTATTGTGTTATCCTTTAGTATATTGGTTTCTAAGGTTTTTAATTGTGCGATTTTAGGTGATTTGTGATTGTGTGTTTGGCTTGCCTTCATTGTGTTGAGGGCTTCACAGCGGGATTTCAAGGTGAGTAAATCTCACCAAGGCTGGATGTTTAAATTAATACTATACTTTTAATTGTTTTAAAATATATGTGCTTGATCGTCAACGGCTCATAAGTAAGATAAAACAATTTTTCCTAATTATTGATAAGTTATTCCTGTGGAATAATATTTTTATTGTTCATATAATTATATACTTGTGAAGGATATAATCATAAGATGTGATCTTGTGTTATGATGATTGTTGGATAAATAGCCTAGCCGTGTTCCAAGCATTTAATCGGGTGATTGGTTACGGTTAAAATGCTCTTTATCATTTTTATGTTTTGATATTGGACAATCAAACCGGTATCCAAGCCTTTGGCCGGGTGATTGGTTGCGGTTAGGAATAGAGCTCTAGTCCGTCTGTCAGTGTACGACATGAGGGATACCTTATCGTATCTGGGTCCCATGGGTATACAATTGTGTTGTTGTAGGTCATGAGGGGTATTTCATCAATACCTGGGACTCATGGGTACATGTTATTTGAAAGAATGTTGGAGTTGTGGTTTTAATTATTGATCAAATCTCTCTTGTAAGATGTTGGATGTGATGATGTTGTGTTATTTTTTAGTTTACTCATACATGCTTTTTAGCTTACCAGGTTTGTTATTTTACAATTCCGGTACACCAATTATTGGTGTAGGGGTTAGACCTGTAGGTGTTGATCAACAGGGTTGAGGTGGAGACTTGGTGCTAGGGTTTTACTTGGCTTTTGCTGTACTCTGTATAGTTTTGTTAATCGGGTAGATAATATTAAACTCATGAGGTTGTTCTCATGTTCTTGTATTTGAAGTTTATGTAAATAATGAAGTGTAATATTTAACTCAGTGATGAGTTGTATGATATAGTGTAATAGTTGTTTGGTTTTGTTATTGTAACAGGTTGGAGTATTTATATTTAAGTTAGATCATGCCACAATTTTTGAAATTTATCTTTCGGAAATTGGGGTGTGACAGCATGCATGACATTCAAATGAAAGTTCCAATCACAGTATATGGCTAAACATGCCGTTGATCCGAGGTCTCCCAACACGATCATCCTCACGTCCTGAACAATAAATAATATTAAGTCTCCAAACCATGATAATTCTTTAATAAAATTTCAGAAATAAAAGTCTGCCTATAAATTCTCTTTCCTTGCCCAAATTCTCCACTTTTAATCTAATAAGGCTCACAATACTCCGCACTTTCCGATAGCCAAAAATTAACCTTTTTAAAGTTTAAAATCATGCTAAACCAACTGCTGGATTTTCATTTGAATAACCGCCTAAATCCTTAATCATTGATAAATCCCAAACCTTATCAAAACTCCTTCAAAAATTTCAAACTTCATTTTATTAGACTCCTCTCCAGATAACAAACCCAGAAACATAAAAAACTGCCCTTAAGGGGCGGTGCCGCCGCCTGCTCCGTCGGCAGCCGTACTCCGGCGACCTCCATTGCTTCACAAATTTTAACACAACAATCCTCTCAACCCGCACAACAACTTCCTTAACTAGCACAAAGTCCAATTCTAAACCTAACTAGGCTAATCGAATTAAAATCCAAATGAAGCCCTAGAACTTTCAATTATACATTTTACCCCAACAAGATCGAATTTAGTCAAATCCTTTTGAGAGATTACTCACCTTGATGAGGGCTACAAGATGAGCCAAAAATCCCGACCTATGGTGGCCGAAGGAGAGAACTCCGGCGAAAGTGCAATCTGCGTCTCCGGCGAACTTCCTCGCGAACGACGGCGTTACACGGCCGGTCACCGGCCCAAGAAGAGAGAGGAGGTGGCGGGGGTCCGAACGGGACCGGTCCGGCGGTCGGTGGTGGCCGGATGGCGGCAGGCAATGGTGGTGAAGCAAGCGGGTCGGGAGACGTTCACTAGAGGGAGAGAGAGAAGAAAGAGGGAGAGAGAAAGAGAATGGGGGGTGGGGGGTGTTGGGCTGCTCCCCACCCGGTCAAACTTAAAACCCCAACAAAAATAAGCCCATTAAATTTTTACCCTTTTTACCAACTCAAAATTTACCCATTTAGTTGATAACTTTTTCATGCTAACTCCGATTTTAACGTATAGCATGTCTACGAATTCGTATTAATGTCCTCTACAACTTTTATGAATAAAGTTTTTCCAGAATAATTTTCCTACAAAAAGTCAACCTGAGGGTCCTTAAGGGTAAACGGTTACTCATCAAGATAAAAAACCAAAGTAATACCAAAAGTAAATAACCGTAAAATAACTTAAGAATCAGGGTGTGACACTATCAATACTTGAGCGGTCGATGTAATAGGTGATCTTCGGATCCCTTAAATTGAGTGAGAGAGCTCATTGTATGATCTTTTTCGGTTAATGAGATTATCAAGTCCCCTTCAAAAATTATGGAGGGTATGAATTACTTTTTTTTTTTTAGAAATTTAATTTGGAACTAAAAAGAAGAGGGTTTTCTTCATATTTAGCTAGGAATGATCGCTGTTCGGTTTGGATCGATTTGAGGCTCAAACCGCAACTGCACCACTTTTTTCGGTTTTGCAATATTTCAAACCGCATTCGCATTTCAAAAGGGTTAAATTGATTATTTTGGTTACACCATTTTTATGTACAATGCATGTCAATTTCGGTTCAGACCGATTTATTTATTTCAACAAATAATGGATACCCAAATTTTTACCTAATAATATCAATAAGGCATGAACAAATTTTGAATGCATTTAGAGTCAGAAAAAACTTATCTAACCAGTCATGATGAGTCTTAGCTGACTATAACCAATAAGGTTTTGGCACATGTCTATCAAAATAATTAAATATATCCAAATACCATAAATCTCCAGAAATCCTCTTATTTAGAACAACTTTTCAAAGAGGACACGTGTCCATCCTTCATTGGCAAGTCGAATCATGAGTATATGACTTGAATATAAATGAATTTCTTTTATTAAAAACCAAAACTTCTATCAATAATTTCAATAATTTTTTTTTTACAAATAAAAATAAAAAACAGAAAAAATGTAATCTGGGTCGGTTTATAACTCTGAACCGTAACCAAATCGCTTTTATGTTATTCGGTGCTGTGTGACCAGGATGAAACGAGATTACTTTACTATTAATTTATTTCCGGTACAAACTGACTACCGCCTTTATTTTACCGCTATTTCTCAAGAGGGTTTTATTCAACATGTCACAGCCCCCACCCACATCGCATTTCAGTCTCTCAAAACTCAAAAAGGGTTTTACCCCACAATGACCTCCACCGCTCCTCACCACATTCTCGATTGGGAGGCAGCCGTCGACAATTCCCATTCTGCCCCTCCCCCAATTCACAAACCACCGTTTCCTTCAAAGCCTCAGCCGGAGACTCGAGGTTCCGGCCATGAGAGAGCGCCCCGTGTTCAATTGACGCCGACAAAGCCCAACTTGGCTTTACCCAGGTTCAATTTCATTCGCTTATATTTCGGGTTTTGATGGACTGGGGATTTTTGGGGTTTAGTTCTGGTTGAAACTGAATTTTAGTGAATAGGTTGAGATTTTGGTTGATTTTTTTTTCTCTAGAAAATGTTGTGGTGTTATGAACTAAACTGTACAGGTTGGAGGTATTAATATACTTTGGTTGTCCTGATCAATGCAGTTAATTTTCCGGCTTTTCTCGAACACGCCGGTGGCATTGCCCACCAGACTCGGGAAGACGCTTATCGCTGCCTTAGTTATGTATAACCACTTCAGATGGTTTCCTGAGGGTAAGTTTGCTCACGTGCTTCTTCTTAACCTACCGCTTACTATTCTCATGCTTTTATTTGTGAATCGTATGTGACGCGGTTAGATGTTGCATCTGTGTGAACCTCAACAGCATTATTGATTATTTCGCAATTAGTTTTTAAGCTAGTGGAATGTATGTGATGGATGGTGTCTAGCAACAGGGCAAAGACATTGCTGGGAGCTACTAGAAATGATTAAGGAGCGCGAATAGAAGATAGGATTTTGTCAAGTGCTTATCTGCTGGAGTTGTATATTAAGCCACTTGTTGTAGCTTGAGGATGACTGTATATAGATGTTGATGAGGAGTTAAGGCCTAAGCAATAAAAGGCCTGTGGAACCTAGTACCGCTGTCTGATGACTTGAGAACGTTTGTGGATATTTGACTGTCAAGTTCAAATGGCTTATGCCTTGATTTAGTTTCTGAAAGTAGCAATTTGATTGGAAAAACCATGAAGGCTATCAATAGTATCACTACAGAAATGTAAGTAAAGAAACATTGGCGTCTGGATGAAAAGAGTAAGATGCGACCAGAACAACAACAACATCTTGAACGGTTAGCGATATCTAAGAGTTTTGGGCTTACCCAAGGCTCCTTAAGTTCTGATAAGGTAATGGTGTTTTGGTAAGTTCTAGATTTGCTATACCAAAGGCCTGTTAGTTGATTCAGTCATGATTCCTGTATCTAGTTTCCTTTAGTTCTCTACTTTCTTTAGTTTTTATATCCCTAGTATTTAGAATGCTAAGCCTTGGAAAGGACTTGGTAGCAGCGATAATTTATTTTGTTCAGACTTTAGAGATCAACATACAGCTTTTGTGAGCTTCTTGAAGGTCTGATTGCATAAAAAATAAGGGGAGTGAAATCGACACTCCTGAAATTGTAATCTACACCCCGACGATCAATATTTATACATTTTATGTGTTTTACAAACCCATTTCCTGATTTGCCCCTGCTGTCAAGCCAAAAAACACCAAAATAAGTAAAAGAAGTGCGACACCCTATCCAGAGCGGTTTCGTATAGAAGACACAAAATTTTACATCCTATCTAGAGAGGCCTTCTTATTTAGTTCTTTTCTTATAGAAGACACAAAATTTTTTATCCCATGTAAAAGAAGTGCAAAAACACACACACACACCCTATCCAAAGCGGCCTTCTTATTTAGTGCATTTCTTATAGAAGACACAAAATTTTATCCTATGTAAAAGAAGTGCATAAATGATATCCAGTGTCCACTGATCCCTGCAGCTAATATCAAAGTTGAGAGGGAAACTAAAAAAATAAGCAACTGAACCTGATAGAAATCAGCTTTTCTAGCAGAATTGAACCTTTAGGATGGCAGCTTGCAAACGTGTCCCAAGTTATTCTTTATAAGAGGAATCCCTACGTCATTTTCTGGGAATCAGACAGTTCCAAGTGAATCCGACTTCAAAATCTCGAAGAAATCATTTTGTTATATGAAATCTTCTGTTTATATACATTTAGGTGAAAGCCAGTCCATTCTCTAATGATGGTATTTGACTCCATCAATACAACATCCTATTTGAAATTTGAGTTGAATGACATAACATTCTTGTGTAGACATGACTACGTCAATCATATTTTGTACGCTTTATACATGGTGTTGAAGCTGTTCAAGATTGATAGGTTGCTCGCTTAAATGTTCTTTTCCAGGTGTTTTGCCAAGTGTAAGAGTAGAAGTGAAAATGTTCATAAAACAAAGCTAAAAATGCAGCAAAGTCTGTCTCATGGTGCTCTGAGTCCCAAATCATCCAAAATGATAGAAGTACCTGCTTGAACAAAGAAGACATGCATTGATTATTTAGCCTGTTATCTTAATTTTATTATACATTTTCATGAAATGCTGGTCTTATTGTTGCATAAGGAAGTAGTATAGTTCTTGCTTTGAGCGTTCAGAAGTAGAATCCCAAAATCTAAAATTAAGTAGGTTGTATTTTAACTTTCCATGAATGCACTGCAGTTGCACTGTTTGTTTGTTTGTTTTTGTTTTTTTTTTTTTCAAATTGCTTTTGTTGATAATCATTCCCCAAAATTTCTGAGAAGTTGATTTATAGTTTTATACCAATACTTAACTGGGTTCCAAACCATTCCATGGAGTGAGCTTCTTGGGAAAGAGCAGTCTGTTAATTGTGAACCTGTATGGATGAAAGTGTTGTTGGCTTAATTTGACTGATAGTTGTATATCTAATTGCAGAAACAAAAGATCCACAGAACTCGAGGGTCATGATTTTCTCAGTCTTCAAGGGAAGTGTCGGGTGTGATATAATACATTTTGTTCAGTATATATAATGATGCTTTTGATTTTATTTTCTAATTTTGTTTACATGGATATAGTTTATAATTTGAAAAATAATTCCTGGATATAATGATGGAAACATACAGGGCGATAATGAATGCATTGGCAAACATTGGCACTTTAGTTAGAGCTGCTGAGTTTATTGGTCAAAGTTCAGGTTTGAAGCTCATTTCCCTTAAGTAAAACTTTAAACAGAGATAAATAATATTGTAAAGATGCAGTTGTTGTTACGTGAAGTGATAGTTGGTGCTTTTTCAAACTAAATATTGAAAAAAAAAAAATGAAAGCTTTGCATTTTAATTTGTTGAAGTCATTGAAGTTCATGTACTATCTGGGATCAGCTATGCCAATGTCGCATAGTCGGTTAGGGTACAGAATACATGATGCATTCAACAGGTTGTAGGGGAACATGTAAAATGATTGGGAAACAGAATTTATCCATGGAAAACCGGTCAACATATTGATACAATCACACAAACATGTGTGAGTACATGGGTGGGATGGTTCTGTTGTTATCCCTGATAGGTTAAACTATAATCTATCAGGTAGCTAGTATTCATTATTAGCTCGATATCAACTATTGGCTCTTTCCTGAATAACATAGGCGCTTAGGGTCCACTACTTACCTAACTTGTTATAAGAGCTCTGGTTGTAAGGGTTTCTGAGTTCAGAAGTTCCAGTCCTCCATCCAAGGAAAAACAAATGTAAAATAGTAAGATCTGGTCAATGTATAGACAGCAGCAATATTTCTAGTTGATGGGTGGGTTTGAGTGTAGTTATCCGTGCTTTTATCAGGAAGTCTAGACCATAATCATTGGTGTTTTGGTAGCTGATAGTTACTGTTAGCTTGACATGCATTGTTGGTGTTCTCTAGCTTAAGTTTTTGCTGGGCTCCAGTTGTTTCATTTATCAGTGCGCTCTGATTTTATGGACTTCTGAGTTTAAGACCTTCAATACCCTTCCCCACATTTAATGCTGTGGAAAGCGACCTCTTTTTATTCTTTATTTTTTTTTATTTTTTCTTTAATACTCTGCATTTTTCTGCCCTGTGTACCTGCCAGCTATGGCTGCATTTTGCAAGGGAGGGTGTTAGCTCAATATACATTGCTGATTCCCAAATAGCTTAAGCTCTTGGGCTTCAATAGTTGCTTAGAAATTATATTTGGTATGGTTTCTGTTTGTGAAATCTACTGACTATGTTATAACAGGGAAAATACTTAAAGGCCAGTCACAAATAGTTCACCAAGCTATTTAGAAATTATATTTGGTATGGTTTCTGTTTGGAGGTACCTATGCTTCTTTTGCCTGCCTTTTCCAAGCACCTTGCTTCGGCTATGGTGGATACAATGTTATTGTTGCCACATCAATTGGCAAAGAAGGTTTGGATATCATGGAAGTTGATATTGTTATATGCTTCGATGCAAATGTATCACCATTGAGGGTGATTCAACGGATGGGAAGAACAGGAAGGAAGCTTGATGGACGAGTTGATATCCTTTTCTTGAGTAATGAATTTATGTAATCTGCATCATAATCAATGCGTGTCTTCTTTGTTCTCCCACTCTCACCAAATTCGTATATATGTTTTTCTTTATTCTACTACATTCCCTCTATGTTCAATGCATCAGTTTTAGCCTGATGTTTTGACAAGGGCTACTAGTTTTAGCCTGTGAAGGAGCAGAGTTGAAATGTCAATCGGAGGCTAACAAATAGCAAGAATGTGAGCAAACACATGCGAAATGGGGGAACAAATAGCTTCAATTTTCATTCTAGCCCGAGGATGTTGGATTTTCTAAGGAAGACTGCATCATTTTATTTTAGTAACATTGTACTGTTACCTTTCAGACCTATTGATTGTCTCGTTTTTCTTGGGATTTTCTAAGAGTTCAATATGTTGAGTTTTCAAGTGAACAATTTGTTCGTCCTGGAAAGAAAGTCAAAGATGATACATCAATTCAGACACCTGTAACTATATAGAAGTTAACTGTTGCTGTAACTAACTGTTGTTAACTCGAGATAGACTTTCAGTTTACAATACTGCTATTTCTCCTAACTGTCCTTTCTGTCATTCTCAGGTGGAAACTGTTGATCATCTTTTTTAGAACTGTTCTTTTGCCCTTGGTAAGATCTGAAACTGATGCAGGCCCTTAGTTTCTGTCTGCTGAACACATGGATATCAGTTTCAGATCTTAATACACGAGGGTTACTGTCTAGGTCCAAAACAAGCAGCCCCATAAAAGGTTTGGGTTTGGGGAAGGAACTAGTTGCTGGAAGTCTAACCGGTTCCTAGAGTTCCATATAGACCAAGTAATGAAAAGATTGTGAGATATACTATCAGAGGTAATATCAGGATGGTCAAATAGATATTGTAACCAATCAATAAAACCACCATCCCATAGTAAGGGCGTATGAGAGTGAGACGTTAGATTCCAAACCTGGGAGGCAAAAGAACAGTTCCTGATTTAGGAGGTTTGGCCTAATATCCATAGTATGCTGTCAATTATCACTGGAGCCCTCGAGGCATAGCTTTGGCAATCACATTAGTCATTCAAGGAAGGCAATTGCCACTCTTTCATTCAAGTCTTTCAATGAGTCCTCTATCAGTTCAAACCTCCATAAGTCCAAAGATTTCACCTATACCTTATCCATCAATAAGAGAAATGTAAATGAGTGTGTTACATCCAGTTCCGGTGTGGGAAGAAAAACTAAGCCCAACAGTAAATGTCACCGAGTCCGGTTGAATACCAGCAACTCTAAAATTAGAAAGCATCTCTAAAGCACCCTTTTTATTTTCTGTTCTCAAGTAAAATCCTGCTATGCTATTCCAAGTTAGAATACTTAATTTAGTACCCTGCCTCTGCAATTTCCCAGCTCAAAATGCTTCATTCGCCATATCCTTAGAGGCATAACTTATGTTACTGCATCATAAAAAATAAAAAAAATTCCGTTGGGGCATTTTGTCGAACTGAGCAGCAACGTCCACACCTAAACTTTTCATAAATGCATGGAGGCCAATGAATTATGCAGAAATAAATTCCACTCCTCACAACTAGCATAGACGGACTTATGCACCTCTCATATAAATATATATTATCTAATTTCTCACCTTAAGTCATGAGAACTGTTATACAAGTGACATAACTGGTCTAAGACCCTTTTGATCATTTGTTTATAGTAGTCACTTTCAACATATGAAGAACCACAAAATTCCAAGGTAGAGGATGAAATATATAGAAATTCTATATGACAGTATGAGCATCAACATGGGAATTAAAGCTCAAGGCCAAGCTTAAGAATAAAATTGGGGTGTTGTTAAAGACCCAATCTGATAATGTGCATGAAGCTGTTCACCCTGTGGTATGATTTATAGCTGGTGCACAAGAAAGGAAGAGCACATATAGAATGTAAGAATGCATCACAAAACATATTAGAAGAGGTGTGGAGCTTAATAACAGACATGCTTTTGAATGCTCCTGATATATTTCCTTCACATGCATGAGTCTTAATTGATGCAAAAAGACAATCTATCTCACAGAATGATCAGAAGAGGACAATGGTCAAAGGACAGCCTTGAGAGATTAAAAATTGTGCTTCAGGAAAATGCATCCTATGATCACTATCACAGAAGCGTCTATCAAATCTTTTCCTTACAAGGCAACAATGAATTTTCTCCTGAAACCTCAAGCAGGGCAAAATCACTTGAGTGGCAACAATCGTATCAATATAAGCTCACAAAGCTTGTTTGTTGGGACCTCAAGCTGGGCATAACCACTTAGGTAGCAGCAATATTTTTAACATAAACCGACAAGGCAACAATTTCAAGTCTCCCCCCACACTACTGCATCAATGAGTTGGTTGTTGGAACCCCAAGTTGGGTAAAAAATCACTTGAGTTTTGAAATTCCCGGGATGGCAACATGTTTGCAAAAATCTTTAGGGACCATTTCAATCTAGGCAACCTTTTAGGGACTATTTCTGACTAGCGTTTTCGATACTTTAAGATACACTTATCTCTATGGAATCAATTGATAACCTTGACATAATTGTAACAATCAAATTCCAGCCTGGACAGCATGCCGCTTAACCCCAAAAGAGATAAGAGTACCAATTTATATGTTAATGTATTCCCTCGGATTCATTGTATCCTGTAAGTGTATTCTCTATGAAGAAGATTAACCAACGCTTCTAAAGGGAGCAGGGCTAGCAAAGCAAGAAAGCAGGCAAAGTCTTACAAAGTAGAGACACCTCAGATTCATCATATCATGTAAATGTGTTCTCTATTAAGCAAACTAAGCACTAATCCATATTATATTACAGACTGATAATCAAATAGCAAAATCATATCACGTAAATGTGTTCTCTATTAAGCACAGCAATAGCTTTGGGACAATCTCGGAACAGGTGAGGAGGGTCTCACGAAGAAGGGCACAAGTATGAGATTTATCATCACTAGAAAAATTTCTTTTCACCCTATGGACATTTTTAAGAAGTAAACCATGTATAACAGACCACAGAAAGGCTTTTGGCTTGGGGGAGATATTAAGATAGGAGATGAAATTCCACTCGCAAATAACAGGCTCAGACATATCAAAAGGCTATTGTAGGCAAATTTAACAGTGAAGTGGCCATCAGAAGTGAATACCAGGGCCACGCCCCTCAAACCCAAAAGGAATGCTCAAATCAGTCGGATAATTGTCTCATGCAAACAACCATGTAATTTATCACTATCCCATCCATTGTTATTCCAAAAAGCACCAACAATATCATCACTATTAACAAGATGACCAGGAAAAACAATATCAATGAGAAAAAACATACCCAGCAAATGACAAGGCCAAAACTTAACAGTCTTGCCATCCCCAGTTCTCCCAATTAGACCTGGCCTTAGGAGAGAGGATCCATGAGCAATGCTCCACCAAGTGCTTAAACTTCTAGAAGGATAAGAGTAATCTGCATCAGTGATTTCTCCCAGTAAGGTATCTAGCATTTGTAATATTTCCTTTTGAGGAAACAATGACTTTTTTATTCAAACCCCATATGCACAGGAAAGGGGCAACAACCGTATTAGCATAAACTGACAAAGCAACAATCTCAAACTATAAGATAAACCGATGAGGCAACAATGAAATGTTTGCAATCTTTAAAAGATAAACCGACAAGGCAACATGCAATGGCTTGTTAATTTTAAATCTTTATAAGATAAACCGATGAGGCAACAATTTTAGTAGACTCCTCCAACAATGCTTTAATTCCGAGGCAACAACTAGGGACCAACTCCCACTAGTCTTTTCAAATCATTCACATACCCTCATTTCGATGGGATCAAATGCCAACCTTGTCACAATTAATTGTTACCTTGTAACAATAATCAGGGGGCTGATGAAAGAAGAAACCCCTCAGAATTGGGGAAAGGACAACATGAAACCCAGTCAAAAATGGTTCCTCAACCTCAAGAAAAGAGGGAGCACCAGTATTTTGAATTGACATTTCATGCATGTCTCTCTCAGATTACTGGTTTCTTCTCAATCATACCCCGAAGGGACTAATGAAGAACACATCACTGAATGATGATCAAAGGCAACAATGAGAGATAACATACCCAGCCAATGATGAGGCCAAAACTATACAGTCATGTCATCCCCAATTCTCCAATCTATATATAATAAACCGACCGGAAAACAATGACTTGTAAATTTGATATTTTTTCCAAGATAAACCGACAAGGCAACAAGATAAACCATTTGTGTTGACCGAGGAGGCAACAATTGCAATAGTCTCCCCCAGCAATGCTTTAATCCCAGAGGCAACAGTCAGGGACCGATTCCCACAAGTCTTTACAAATCTTTCATATAACCTCATTTCGATGGGATCAAATGACAGCCTTGTCACAATTAATAGTTACCTTGTAACAATAATTAAGGGATTGATGAAAGAAGACACCCCTCAGAATTCGAGGCAGGACAACATGAAACCCAGTCAAAAATGGTTCCTCAACCTGAAGAAAAGAGGGAGCACCAATATTTTGAATTGAGATTTCACACATGTCTCTCTCAGACTACTGGGCTCTTCATCATACCTTGTAGATTTACCGACACAAATCCAAGGGGCTAATCAATAGCAAGTAAATCATTCGAGCAAAGCAAATCGGTAAATCAGATTTTTATCATGTAAATCAGATGTTTATGTTAATGTATTCCCTCATATTCATTATATCATGTAAATGCATTCTCTACGAAGTAGATACAAAATAGACATCCCAGATTCATCATATCATGTAAATATTAAACCGACAGAGGCAGCAATAGCTAGTGAGCAATCTTCACATGATAAACCGACAGAGGCAACAAAGGCTTGTAAATTTGCAATCTTGACAAGATAAACCGACAGAGGCAGCAATGAATTTTTCGCAATCTTTACAAGATAAACCGACAAGGCAGCAATAATTAAAGGGCTGATGAAAGAAGAAACCCCTCAGAATCCGGGGCAGGACAGCATGAAACACTAGTCAAAAATGGTTCCTCAACCTCAAGAAAAGAGGGAGCACCAATATTGAGATTTCATGCATGTCTCTCTCAAATTATAGGGTTCTTCATCATACCCTGTAGATTTACCGACACAAATCCAATGGGCTAAACAATAGCAAGTAAATCATTAGAGCAGAGCAAATCGGTAGCAAGTAACATGTAAATCAGATGTTTATGTTAATGTATTCCCCCAGATTCATTATATCATGTAAATGCATTCTCTATGAAGAAGATACAAAGTAGAGACACCTCAAGTTCATCATATCATGTAAATGTGTTTTCCATTAAGCGGACTAAGACACTAATCTAGATTCATCATATCATGTAAATGTGTTCTCCATTTATCAAATCACAAAATCATATCAAGTAAATGTGTTCTCTATTAAGCACACCTTAGGAGAGAGGATCCATGAGCAGTGCTTCTCCAAGTGCATGAGAGTCTAGAGGGATGAGAGTAATCTGCATCACTGATGTTACTGCCAGTAAAGTATTTATCATATGTCTAAAGAGGCAACAACCGTATCAGCACAAACCCACAAAGCAACATTTCTCAACCTATAAGATAAACCAACGAGGCAACGATGGCTTTTTTGCAATCTTTATAGGATAAATGGACGAGGCAACAATGGCTTGTAAATTTGCAATCTTTACAAGATAAAGAGACAGAGGCAGCAGTGATTTTTTTGCAATCTTTACATAATAAACCGACAAGGCAGAAATAGCTAGTGAGCAATCTTTATAGGCAACAATGAATTTTTGCAATATTTACAAGATGAACCGATAGAGGCAGCAATGAATATTTTGCAATCTTTACAAGATAAACCGACAAGGCAGCAATAATTAAGGGACTGATGAAAGAAGAAACTCCTCAGAAATCGGAGCAGGACAACATGAAACCCTAGTCAAAAATGGTTCCTCAACCTCAAGAAAAGAGGGAGCACCAATATTTTGACATGAGATTTCACGCATGTCTTGCTCAGATTCTTACTGGTTTCTTCTTCATCATAGACCCAAGGGACTAACCGAGATCAAAGGAAAAACCCATATGAAACCCACACCATCGAAACCTGCCACCGCGAACCGATCTGAAATTAAATCAAACGAAAACCGGAATCAAACCCCGAGATATGAAATTGAATAGAATGAAAGAACGTTTGAATTGAATTTGATTACCGAATCTGAGAAGAACAAAACGACAGAGAGAAAGGAAAGGGGAAGGCGTGAGAGTTTAACCTTGCGGGGGAACAGCGAACCACGGCGGGCGGTAGAGATCTCAGACCAATTTTGAATTTCAAAACTCTGAGAGAGAGAAGAGAGAGAGCCGAGCTTGAAATTCAAAAGGGAATGAGACAGAGACCACCGACGTTTCTAGAGAGAGACTCGTAGATATTTGTTTGTGGTTTTAATGGGTTTCTTCCCTTAGAAGACTCATCCTGTCCTGTTCCAAAAAACCCCCTCACTCAGCTAATTACGCAGCGACACCTGTCTCTATGCTGAACCCTGGTTTTTTTTATTTGGTCTGGTTTGATTACCACAATTTACAGCTCAGTTTACCACTAAGATAAGCATTTTAAAAAAAAAAACAAAAATAAAAACTCTTCAGACACTTAAATTTCATTAAACGTGAATTATTATATATGTAAAACTTACTACTCAACTAGTGTTACGGATATAAATTTGTTCCCCACCTTATTTCCTCACCTTCATCCCCACCCATCTAAATACATGACACATGTTCTATTTTCTTTAATTCATCTAATCATGGTTAACAATATAAATCTAAAATTATTTAGTTAATTTAAATTTGTAAGATTGGGTATTGGGTTTTAAGGTGTAGAGTTTAGGGTTTTAAGGTTTGGGGTTTAGGGTTTGGGGTTTGGGGTTTAGGGCTTATTCTTTTATCATAATTAGCTAAACCCTAGTTAAGTAAAACCCTAAACCCCAAACCTTAAAACCCTAAACCCGAAACCCCAAACCTTAAACCCTAAATGCCCAACCTTTTAAATTTATATTAAATAAATAATTTATATTGTTAACTATGGTTAGATGAGTTAATAAAAATGGACATGTGTCATGCATTTAAATGAGTGAGGATGAAGGTGGGGAAGTAAGGGTGAGGAACAAATTTGTATCGTTACTTTTCAAACAAAACTGGAAAGCATTTTCACTATTTCCAAACCAACATAAAGGTGAGAAATGTTGCTTGACTAAAACAAGGAGAGCAGGCTTACCTTTAAATCTATTTACCTGATGAATACTCTCTTAGGTGTTGCTTCTCTTCCTGTCCCATGGCCCTTCTATATACCGAAGGGTGTCTAGTCTCTTCTAAATTTTGATATTGTGGTTATGTCCTGAAGATAAACTAGAAATCTCATTTTTCTCAATACCCCTTGTAGCACCAGCAGAGATTCAGGAACATGTTGATGACTGAAATTTGCCAAAGACTGCTTCTGATTGTAGCATCTCCAACCATTTTCTCTGCGTGCCAAATAAACAAGTACACACGTTGAACATAAATGGATAGAAATTGTTCAACGTCTTTTTATAGCATTACACATACGTTAATCTCATATACCTGTTATATCTAGGGGACATGCTTCGGAAAATTACTCAGGTCTTGCGGGGGTCTAAGTTTAAATCAACCCATTTGGCCCATGTGGTGAGTCCTTTCTGGTATGCAACCATCGGATTCATACTTGTAAACTGAGATTGCCCCTCCATGTCTGAAATTAGTCATATCATTGCAAGTCGATCAAATTTAAGTATACTACCAGTACTTGCTCAACACACTTGACCAAATACATACAGTACTTGATTTCTCAATAGCCAACTTTTCCAAACAAAACCAGAAGAATGAAACTAGTTAACTAATCAAAGAAATCAATGAACGGTATGCATTTGATAAACTAATTTTGAGTATTTTCTTACGACCTGTTTTGTCAAGAGTGAGTCCACCAGTGAGCTGAATCAAAAACAAGGACATCAACTCCTCTCCAATAGCTTGATGTCTCGTATATCTGTTATTCTACTTTTAATTACTCGTAAGTTGTCAAACATACCTTGTGTTGCTTCAGAAGTTAGCCGAAGCAAAATGCAAAACAGAAAAGCTATAATTCGATCCCTTCAGAACTGGACGCCTGAATCCCTATGAGATGTTGAGTCTCTTTTGCGCTTGTATAACCCCAAAATCAAAACATGGGGCTTGAATCCCTTTGAGATGTTGAGTCTGACATTGAAGAACGGAACAACGCTAAAGGACTTCTGTACTTGGTTTTGTTCTGATTACGGGTCTGGGCCACTGATGAATATATGGGCTCGGGCTTTAAACAAAACTGTATTTAAGGCTCTGTTCTTCTGAAGCATCTACTATAAACAAAACTGTATCCAAAATTGATTTTCTTGTTTTGTTTCCAAATCAAAACTAATTCATGATTTCCAAATCAAAACTTACTACTCAACTAGTGTTAGTTTTTAAACAAAGCTGGAAAGCATTTTCAGTTATTTACTGCAGAATATTTTTGGATTTCGTCTCTGAGGGTATTTACATACATGTTTAATACTATGTAAACAGATTTGCAGGATATGTTAACAAATCTTCGCTTACTGTAACATTAAAAGATCCTATTTCCATTATACCCAAAAACTGCATAATCTGGACTAGAATCACCATCTTTCATTAGCAAACTTAATCCATTGTAAATTTTATTTCTCAACTGATTTGTGGTGTCCCCGACCCAAAAAGAGGGAGAATCCATCACCCACGTCAACCCAAGACAGTCCGGGAGCCTTTCTTACACCCAAGTCCCTCATGTAAGTCCTCATTCTAGCTAGGCTGTTCCAACTGACCAGCAGCAGCATACATGTTAGCAATTAACATGTAGTACCCAAAATTCTCAGGTCTCATCTGCAACCCATTCCCCTACTGCTGGTAGTGGAGGCATGGATGGAGATGATGTTGACGATAAGCTTTGCATTGTCAGATACCATCATAGGCCTGGGAAGATTGAGCAATTCAGATAAGCCTCAACAGTTCAACTTCCCCCTATTTACTGGTTTTAACAGAAAATAATGACGTGGCCCGAAAACACCGGGGCAATCGTGCAATTTAAACCCTTTGTGTAGTATATAGCATATGATAAGTAAGGGGTCGAAAGGCCGGGGACTTATAGGGCGTTCTTGCATTTAGTAATAAAAAGATTAGAACTATAAACAATTATTTACATATATACAAAGATAAACGGGGGTTTAGAGAGTTTGGTTCTAAATTCCTACAAAACAGAAAATAAAATATTAAATATGTACAATTGATCAATCCATTCAACACATAGCCAAAGAGAGAAACTCAGATCTCGACCACACATTAATATCATGCTTCAATCTTAGTAAAGTGAAATTTGTCGAAATTATAATCTAGAAACAATCTCAAGACACGAGCCTACGAGGTCTTCGCATCTTATTGTTCTTCTTAAGTGTACTTAGCACAGAACGTCTAGAACTAAGAATTTCATGAGAACGTCTACATGAATCATTAGGATAAAGAACGAGATTGAACACGACCACTGCCGTGAACGTCACCGCATTAAATCATTGTAGTCCACGTTTCCAGCCACTACGACATGGCTTCCATCACCTACGATCCATACTTACCTACGCGGCTTAGCATGAATTTCTGACGGTAGTTAGCATGCATTCTAACTATATAGCTACTAAAACAGAAACGCTTCCTTCCTAAAGCATAAATCGACAAGAACAAAATACTAAAACATCATAAACAAAACATCAACATGCTTAACTAAGAAAAGAATTTACTAATAACAAAACAATCGCAACAAACATCCAACACCAATGATGAACACCGAATCCATGTCTTTAAAATTGTAAAGAAAACTAAACAAAGATAGAGGCATAGTTTACACTTTGACGATCTTCAAGAAGTTTGAGGATGAGCAAGAGGTGCGCGGCTTCAAGGTTCCTTCTTCTCCAAGGTTGCTACGCAAGGGTGAAGATCACCAAAGCTTTGGCAAGGAGAGAGAACTCGGCAAAGGAGGGGAGAGGGCTGCGGCAAAGGAGGCTATTTCTCTAGGGTTTTTGTGAGAATGAATGATGATTTTTCTGTAGAGAAACAGCCCCTTATATAGAGTCTAGGCCGAACCAAATTATGCTCTCCACCCTTGATTTATTCTTGATCCAATGGCTCCAATTAATTGCACATAAAATCTGGAAATTATCTCCATGGAAAGCTCTAGAATTCTTGCGCACCACTCCTTCGTATGTAGCTTGAATGATGACCGAATGCATGGCCTAATCACCAAGGAAAAATCGGCAAAGATCTCCTTCTCCTTGTAAAGCTGCCGATTTTATTGTTGTAGGGTTTTTCATCCAATAGCAATCCTACAAATAAGCATAATGACATGTTCAATCCAATAGGAATTAGGATAAATAAAATCAGAATATTCCCCTCAATAAATAGAGATTTTGATGAAGCAAAACTCCTTGAAATAATACCCTAAAAATCGGCAAAGAAGGTCCATTGGACTCCAAGAAATCGGCCAAGAAGGCCTAGCCGAATCCATAGGGTTTTGGGGTTTAAATGGATCATGCAATCGGCCCAAATCCACTTAGGTTTGGGTTTATGCGACTTAGAGGTTTCCTGGTCCGAATAGGATTTGACTTTATGACTCAACGTTTCCTAGTTGAAGTAGGATTCTCGAAACAACTAGGTTTTCTATTAAATTTCCTCTTTTAACATCCTTTTCGTAAATAATGCTCACTAAGCCTCTAATAAATAAAACAAGTCAAAAAATGATAAAGTTAAGGTAATAACGTAGCTAAATAGGGTAGGAAACACATTATAAACATGGCATTTTATGCCTCTATCAACTCCCCCACACTTAGCTTTTGCTAGTCCCTTAGCAAAACCAATCGACAAAATAAATAAAAACAACTCTAATGCCCTTAACATTTGTCTCAGCATCTCTTATCTCATGGCTTCAAAATTAGCACTTAATAAAGAATCATTCCAAAACATTCTAAAGCTAATTGCCATGCATAGATCACATATATTAGTAGGACTTGGAAGAACAATGGTGATGGTTATAGCTCAGCATGTGTCAAACAAGTAGTGATCCATCCTCACAAGGTATGCACTCGATTTTTCACTCAGATTTTCTGGCTCAATCACTCAAATGTATGCAAGAGAAAATATTTTGAGGCATTCATAATGCTTGCATTTATATGAACAAAAAGCACATGTTAAATAATAAATAAACCTCATGAAGGAATCAATTACTCACACAAATGGACCCAAACCATATGCTCAATTCTTGGAATAGACTCCACAGATCAAGTT
The DNA here is from genome assembly GCA_034370585.1 of Fragaria x ananassa. Lineage (NCBI taxonomy): Eukaryota > Viridiplantae > Streptophyta > Magnoliopsida > Rosales > Rosaceae > Fragaria > Fragaria x ananassa. The sequence goes on along the minus strand of CP139750.1, from coordinate 6,110,774 downwards.
TAACCCATCTCACAGATCATAAAGGACTTTAGGGTTATATAACATGGCTAAGCTAGGGGTATGAATTGAAGGATGAGGAATCACAAAGTTCCTAAAGACCTAGCAGAGCAATTAAGCACACCTTATGTCTCCGAAATTGAGGGCCAGATATCATCTTTTTGGGCCCTTCGTCATTCTAACCTCCTTATAACTTCATGAAAAAGGACAAAGGCCAAATAATTTTGTTTTTAGGCCTCCCATTTCACAATATAAAGACAATGTCCAGATTTCTTCTTTTTCTGCCAAAATTTTTCTTTTTCTTTTCTTTCTATTCTTTTATTTTCATGGCATTTTCTTTTACACAAGGACAAGTCATTTCCCCCACACTTGTTTCTGATCATCACTTCCAGCAATCTTCACACAAAATGCTCTACTAGGCCCAAAGGACAAGGGTAGAGAAATGCTGTACTAAGCTCAAGGTAAAAATCATGGGTGATGAAAGAAAAAGCTTAATGTAGGCTCAAAGGGGTTTCAACTAAGGGGTGTGCAGCGCACACAAATAGGGACACAAGCTCATTTGGCAATGGTGTTTATCCTAAAAAGTCCATTTAATCCCTTCCATGATCAGGGTAGTTTATGAATAAAAGCTTTGAAAATTCACAAGAATGAGTTCTAGTAATCTAGTCCATTAAAAGCTATGGTGAGATCATCACTTCCAGCAATCTTCACACAAAATGCTCTACTAGGCCCAAAGGACAAGGGTAGAGAAATGCTGTACTAAGCTCAAGGTAAAAATCATGGGTGATGAAAGAAAAAGCTTAATGTAGGCTCAAAGGGGTTTCAACTAAGGGGTGTGCAGCGCACACAAATAGGGACACAAGCTCATTTGGCAATGGTGTTTATCCTAAAAAGTCCATTTAATCCCTTCCATGATCAGGGTAGTTTATGAATAAAAGCTTTGAAAATTCACAAGAATGAGTTCTAGTAATCTAGTCCATTAAAAGCTATGGTGAGTAAATCGCCATGAAAGAATAATGAGGTTTGCAAAAATTAAGCCAAGAAAACGAATTAAGAATTTTTCAATGATCGCTCAACAAAAATGGCACATATATAAGGCTCAAAAGCTCACAATAGGGTCATATGAATAACACTTGTCCTACCATGCTCAAAATCTGTACCAATGTTTACAAACCATATCCACTACAAATCGTATGATTTCCATTTATTTCAATTAACCGCAGAATATCAGTTAGAAATCAACTCAATCTTGTGATCATTTCGTCCATTATTTCAGAGAATAATTTCGTCATAGACTGTTAAGGGCTCCTAAGACTCAAAACAAAAATAAAGACTCGAAAATTTTAAAATATTTTTGGGTTTTTCGATAATTTGACTCAAAGCAATAAAACAATGTAAATCCCTCCCCCACACTTAAACTCTACATTGTCCTCAATGTTCATAAAATAAAGTATAGAGGTAAGCATGAAGTTGGGAGCTACGACTCAAAAATAAAGCAAATAAACAAATAATTTGAAACAAGAAGAAAGGGAATAAGGAAAACAAATCTGCGTTGACGGCTCCTCCATATCTTCTTGTTGAAAATGGGTTACCTCCCATTGAGTGCTTCGTTTTACGTCCATTGGCTAGACGGTAGTACCTCAATTTGTATTCGGTGTCTCATAGAGGGGTACTTCCTCCGCATTTGGTTCATACGGCTCATAGTAGGGCTTGAGCCGATGGCCATTCACTTTAAAGTGCTCACCGGTCTTTGCGCTCTTGATCTGTATGGCACCATGAGGAAAAACTTGAGTAACAATAAAAGGGCCAATCCAACGAGAACGTAACTTACCGGGAAAGAGTTTGAGTTTAGAATGAAATAGTAGGACTTTTTGTCCAACAACAAACGATTTCCGACGGAGCATCTTATCATGATAAGCTTTGGTTTTCTCCTTGTAAATCCACGCACTATCGAAGGCTTCATTTCGGATTTCCTCAAGTTCGCTCAGCTGCAACTTCCTATGAAGGCCGGCATCATTTAGATTCATGTTAAATTCCTTTACCGCCCACCAAGCTTTGTGTTCCAACTCCACCGGTAGGTGGCATGCTTTTCCATAGACTAGCCGAAATGGAGACATCCCAATGGGTGTCTTGTAGGCTGTACGGTAGGCCCATAAAGCGTCATCTAGCTTTTGGCTCCAATCCTTGCGGTTAGGACCTACAGTCTTCTCTAAAATCCGCTTGATCTCTCGGTTCGAAATTTCGGCTTGTCCACTTGTTTGAGGGTGGTACGGGGTGGACACCTTGTGCGTAACATTGTATTTCTTAAGCAATGCTGCGATGGTACGGTTGCAGAAATGAGATCCTCCATCACTTATAATCACTCTTGGCATTCCGAACCTACAAAATATGTTAGTGCGGAGAAAATCTGCAACCACTTTAGAATCGTTAGTTTTGGTGGCTTTTGCTTCCACCCATTTTGAGACATAATCAACCGCCACTAATATATATAAAAATCCGTCAGATGCGGGAAAAGGTCCCATAAAATCAATGCCCCATACATCGAATATTTCAACAGTTACAAAATTTTGTAAAGGCATTTGATCTTTAGGTCCTAAATTACCTAGCCGTTGGCACCTATCACAAGATATGCAAAACATGTATGCATCTTTGAAAATCGTGGGCCAAAAGAAACCAGCATCTAATATTTTGAGGGCAGTTCGACGAGATCCAAAATGACCTCCACAAACTTCAGAATGGCAGAAGGTAAGAATGGATTTATGCTCATTTTCAGGGACACACCTCCTAATTATTTGATCTACACATCTTTTCCAAAGGTAAGGTTCATCCCAAATGTAATACCTAGACCATTTCTTAAGTTTTTCTCTTTGTGACCGAGGCAAGTCAGTTGGAAATGTCCTAGTGACCAAGTAATTCACAATATCCGCATACCATGGTTCACTTACCTCGATTTCAAAAAGCTGTTCATCGGGGAACGTTTCCGTCAAAGGTAGAGCTTCCTCTTCTCGCACAAACCGGCTAAGATGGTCCGCAACAACGTTGTCACTTCCTTTCTTGTCCTTGATTTCGATGTCGAATTCTTGGAGTAGCAAAATCCAGCGGATGAGTCTCGGCTTGGCGTCTTTCTTTGCAAATAAATACCTCAATGCTGCATGGTCAGTATAAACAGTTACTTTAGATTGAAGTAAGTATTGGCGAAACTTATCTAAAGCGAACACAACGGCAAGAAGCTCCTTCTCCGTTGTGGAATAATTGAGTTGGGCATCATTCAAAGTTCGTGATGCGTAATAGATCGCACAGGGCTTCTTGTCCCTCCGTTGTCCCAACACTGCGCCAACGGCATAATCCGAAGCGTCACACATGAGCTCAAAGGGCTCATTCCAATCAGGGGGCGTCATCACGGGCGCCGAGGTCAGCAATCCCTTCAATTTCTCGAACGCAAGTTTGCATTCGTCGTCAAAGTCGAAGGCGACTTCCTTTTGGAGCAAACGGCATAGAGGTCTTGATATCTTAGAAAAATCCTTGATAAACCTGCGGTAAAAACCTGCGTGGCCAAGAAACGAACGTATCTCCCTCACGGTTGTGGGGTAGGGTAAGTGACGAATTAAATCAATCTTAGCCTTATCAACTTCAATGCCTCTAGCCGAAATGATATGACCTAAAACAATACCTTGAGTTACCATGAAATGGCATTTCTCCCAATTTAAAACTAAATTTGTGTCAACGCATCGTTGCAAAATGAGTTCTAAATTTTCCAAACAAGAATCAAAGCTCTTACCGAAAACGCTGAAATCGTCCATAAAAACTTCAATTTTATTTTCAATGTAATCCGAAAATATAGACATCATGCATCTTTGAAACGTACCTGGTGCGTTGCATAAACCGAATGGCATACGACGATAAGCAAATGTACCGAACGGACATGTGAACGTCGTCTTCTCTTGGTCCTCTTGGGCGATGCAAATCTGGTTGTACCCACTATATCCATCTAGAAAGCAGTAAAACTCATGGCCGGCTAACCGTTCAAGCATTTGGTCAATGAATGGCAAGGGGAAGTGATCTTTCCTAGTGGTGGCGTTGAGCTTCCTATAATCTATGCAAACACGGTGACCGGTTACAAGTCTTTGGGGTACAAGCTCGTTCTCCTTATTCTTCACTACGGTTATTCCGGATTTCTTGGGAACAACTTGAACAGGTGAAACCCATTTGCTATCTGATATGGGGTAGATTACTCCACAATCTAGCAATTTGATCACTTCATCTTGTACAACCTTCATCATTGGCGGGTGAAGGCGTCTTTGGGCTTCACGGGTAGGCTTAGCTCCTTCTTCTAGCAAAATACGGTAGACACAAGTGGTAGGGCTAATTCCCTTGATATCGGCTAAAGTCCATCCGATAGCCGTCTTGTTTCTCTTCAACACTTCCACCAATCTTCTTTCTTGTTCATTATCTAACTTAGAGGACACAATTGCAGGTAGTGTCTCATTATCTCCGAGGTACACATATTTCAAATGGTCGGGTAGTGGCTTAAGCTCTAAGGTAGGGGCCTTCTCTACCGATGGTAACATCTTAGTGGTAGAAGCAGGGAGGCCGATGAATGGTGCATTGTGTAGGGCGAATGGAACATTGTCTAAGGTCGCAACGGTTTCTAGTACGTATTCATCCCAAACTGCCTCCAAATCTTCCATAGGTACCTTGTCACCCTTCACATTGAACCCAACTCCTTGGGAGATGGTAACTTCCAACTTATCATCGATCAATGTGTCTAAATGATGCTGCGCATACGAATCAACAATATCAATGGAATAACATGGTTTAATTTTGGACAAGGGGTACCTCATTGCTTCAAAGATGTTGAAGCTAATCACTTCACCGTCAAATTCCATTGTCAACGCGCCGGCATGCACATCGATCTTGGTCCTAGCTGTTCTCATGAAAGGACGTCCTAAAAGTATAGGAATTGAGCTTGTATGGGAGTCGTCCTCCATATCTATGATATAAAAATCTGCAGGGAATATCAAGTGGTTAACTTGAACCAGAACATCCTCCACATACCCCTTAGGATACGTGTTGGACCTATCAGCTAGTTGGATAATTACGTTATCTTTCTTTAATTCGCCAAGGTCCATGGAGAGATATAAACTATATGGCATAACATTAATTGATGCACCCAAATCAAGCATGATATTATCAAATTTAGTGTCACCAATTACGCAAGGGATAGAAAAACTCCCTGGGTCCTTGAGCTTGGGCGGCATTCTTCGTTGGAGAACGGCAGAAACCGTCTCACTCATCTTTACTACTTCTTTCTCTCTTGTTTGTCTCCTTGTGGTACATAACTCCTTCAAGAATTTCGCATATTTGGGAACTTGAGTAATGCACTCGATCAAGGGCATGTTCACTTGAACTTTCTTAAAAATCTCCAAGATGGCTTGATCGGATTCGTCCTTCTTTGATTTCTGAAACCTACTTGGAAATGGAGGGCGCACCAAAGGGGAGTTAGTTGTAACCAAACCATTAGAGTTAGGGTCATTACCTATTGGCGGGTTGGTTGTTGGCAAAGAAGCTTCGGCTCTTGAAGTAGCCGGATCTTTCTCCAAATCTTTGGTGTTGATAATGATGACTTCGTCCTCCTCATCATGAACTACGTTGGACTTCTTTGGGTCCTTCCTTGGTACTTCGTGGAGCACATGTCCGCTCCTTGTGTGTACAACTTTTGCGGATTCAAAATTTGGATTAGGGTTAGGGATGGTACCAGATGGCAGCTTCCCTACTTCGGTGATCTTTCCCATGAAATCCACAATCTTCCCCAATTGGTTCTTGATGTCGGCAATATCCTTCACATTGCTTTGTTGCCCCCTAGTAAGTGCATCTTGTGTTTGGAACAGATTCTCTAGCATCTTATCATAAGAGGGGTGAGTAGCGTTATTTGCCATAAAAGGATTATTTGGAACAAAAGTTTGAGGAACCTGGGGTCTTGGAACAAATCCGGATGGGCGTTGAAATTGACCTCCGAAATTTGGGGGTTGGCTTGTTGCATTCTCCGTATTGCTCCAACGAAAGTTCGGATGATCTCGAGTATCAGGGTTGTACACATTTGAGAATGGATTGTATCTTGGTTGTCCGATGGCGTTGGCAGATTCCCATTCGCCACTTTCAATCAGTTGGGGACATTGATCCGTGGGGTGTCCTTGCAAAGAGCAAACACCACATACTTTGACAAGTTCACGGCTTGCTCCAATGGTGAGATGGGCTAGTACGGCATCAAGCTTGCTTTCGAGTGCCTTAGCTTCACTCACTTTCTTTGTGCTATTAAGTGTGACTGCAAATTGTTGATCATTGAGGGCTCGGTTGTCTAGCAATGTCCATGCTTCTTGAGGCGTCTTGTCCACAAATGAGCCTCCAGATGAGGCGTCTAGAAGTTGGCGTTCCAAGGGCAACAGTCCCTCATAAAAGTATTGCAATAAATTGCTCTCTTTGATTCCATGAGAGGGGCATGATGCGACAAGAGCCTTGAATCTTTGGTAAAAGGGGCAGAAAGATTCATCCGCTCCTTGTTGAACTCCGGTTATTTGCTTTCTCATGAGAGTGACCTTCGAAGCCGGAAAGTACTTCGTCAGAAATTCAGATTTCATACGATCCCATGAGGTGATGTGTCCATTGGGCAAATCAAATAACCATGACTTTGCGGGGTCTTCAAGAGTGAAGGGGAATCCCTTCAATTGTAGTACTTGCATGTCCGCATTCCTTGGACACATGCTATTGCACACAAATTCGAAAGCCTTCAGATGCTTGTTTGGATCTTCACTCGGCAATCCATGGAACTTCGGCAATTGGTGGAGAAATCCACTTTTCAGTTCAAAGTCTCCTTCTTTTCCAGCTGCAGCCGCCGGATACACAATGCAATTTGGAGATCCACCGACTGGAATGTCATCAACTTGCGCGGAAAGTGTTCGGATACTCATGGTTGCGGGTTGTTGATTCACTTGTACTTCTTCTTGTTCGAAAAATCCTTCGGGTAGATAGATAGAGTGCGGAGATGCAACCTCCTCCGAATGTTCGGAACAAACGGACTTGACTACGATGGCCTCCTCCTCGTCACTATCAAAATTCAGCTCTCGGAATGTTTGGGGTGTTTGAATGGGGTATTCCAAGATATTGGAAGTTGATGCTGCTCCTCCACCTTGAATGCGCTTCAAGCGAGCTTCTAGATCGGCTATAAACTCTGCGGTTATGAGTGGCAAGGAACTTTCATTAGACATTCATAACCCTAAACATTTCAAACAAATAAGTACCGAAATAAAAATTAAAGAAACAACATTATTATTAACAAGTATAAATTGAGTATAAGTATAAGTATATTTAGACTTGAGCTCGTATTTTGACACGTTACAAGGGTTAGAAATGTTAATCGACAATTTATAAGGCTTATAAATCCTCAATTCCGAATTTTAAGAAGCAAACCGAAAATGGACCAATTAGGTTTATTATCTAGACATAAATAACTCCGTGGTTTCAAAAGACTTATTCGGCCAAGAGCTACTATGTGTTAGACAATTCGACAAGAGTTAATAAGGACTTGGAAAGACCCTATTAACAATTGTGACCTTAGTCCCACCGATTTTGATTCTTAAAGTCCAAATCTGAAAACAAATAAAACAAATAAATATTAGACAATATAAACAAAGCACTAAATAACAAGAAACTTATTATTAAGTCCCCGGCAGCGGCGCCAAAAATTGACGTGGCCCGAAAACACCGGGGCAATCGTGCAATTTAAACCCTTTGTGTAGTATATAGCATATGATAAGTAAGGGGTCGAAAGGCCGGGGACTTATAGGGCGTTCTTGCATTTAGTAATAAAAAGATTAGAACTATAAACAATTATTTACATATATACAAAGATAAACGGGGGTTTAGAGAGTTTGGTTCTAAATTCCTACAAAACAGAAAATAAAATATTAAATATGTACAATTGATCAATCCATTCAACACATAGCCAAAGAGAGAAACTCAGATCTCGACCACACATTAATATCATGCTTCAATCTTAGTAAAGTGAAATTTGTCGAAATTATAATCTAGAAACAATCTCAAGACACGAGCCTACGAGGTCTTCGCATCTTATTGTTCTTCTTAAGTGTACTTAGCACAGAACGTCTAGAACTAAGAATTTCATGAGAACGTCTACATGAATCATTAGGATAAAGAACGAGATTGAACACGACCACTGCCGTGAACGTCACCGCATTAAATCATTGTAGTCCACGTTTCCAGCCACTACGACATGGCTTCCATCACCTACGATCCATACTTACCTACGCGGCTTAGCATGAATTTCTGACGGTAGTTAGCATGCATTCTAACTATATAGCTACTAAAACAGAAACGCTTCCTTCCTAAAGCATAAATCGACAAGAACAAAATACTAAAACATCATAAACAAAACATCAACATGCTTAACTAAGAAAAGAATTTACTAATAACAAAACAATCGCAACAAACATCCAACACCAATGATGAACACCGAATCCATGTCTTTAAAATTGTAAAGAAAACTAAACAAAGATAGAGGCATAGTTTACACTTTGACGATCTTCAAGAAGTTTGAGGATGAGCAAGAGGTGCGCGGCTTCAAGGTTCCTTCTTCTCCAAGGTTGCTACGCAAGGGTGAAGATCACCAAAGCTTTGGCAAGGAGAGAGAACTCGGCAAAGGAGGGGAGAGGGCTGCGGCAAAGGAGGCTATTTCTCTAGGGTTTTTGTGAGAATGAATGATGATTTTTCTGTAGAGAAACAGCCCCTTATATAGAGTCTAGGCCGAACCAAATTATGCTCTCCACCCTTGATTTATTCTTGATCCAATGGCTCCAATTAATTGCACATAAAATCTGGAAATTATCTCCATGGAAAGCTCTAGAATTCTTGCGCACCACTCCTTCGTATGTAGCTTGAATGATGACCGAATGCATGGCCTAATCACCAAGGAAAAATCGGCAAAGATCTCCTTCTCCTTGTAAAGCTGCCGATTTTATTGTTGTAGGGTTTTTCATCCAATAGCAATCCTACAAATAAGCATAATGACATGTTCAATCCAATAGGAATTAGGATAAATAAAATCAGAATATTCCCCTCAATAAATAGAGATTTTGATGAAGCAAAACTCCTTGAAATAATACCCTAAAAATCGGCAAAGAAGGTCCATTGGACTCCAAGAAATCGGCCAAGAAGGCCTAGCCGAATCCATAGGGTTTTGGGGTTTAAATGGATCATGCAATCGGCCCAAATCCACTTAGGTTTGGGTTTATGCGACTTAGAGGTTTCCTGGTCCGAATAGGATTTGACTTTATGACTCAACGTTTCCTAGTTGAAGTAGGATTCTCGAAACAACTAGGTTTTCTATTAAATTTCCTCTTTTAACATCCTTTTCGTAAATAATGCTCACTAAGCCTCTAATAAATAAAACAAGTCAAAAAATGATAAAGTTAAGGTAATAACGTAGCTAAATAGGGTAGGAAACACATTATAAACATGGCATTTTATGCCTCTATCAAATAATTGAAAGCATCATAGAAGGAAGCAATAAGAGGGGAATAAGGATAGGGATAACATACCACCACATTGTCACATTTCAATTATTTATACAGAAATTCATACAGCAAGCTCGGAAGGAAATAGTGTAGCTTACAAACAAGCACAAGGGTGCTTCAGAAGTTTACAGTGCATGATACAACATTCTCCAATCTTAGGCATATCAATGAGTACCTGCTTAAACCAACTATTACAATATTAAACAGGAAAATACTCTATGCAGCAGCCACAGCTTCTGCAGGCTTTGCTTCAGGTTCTGCTGGTGCTTCTGCCTCCCAGTAGGCAGTCTTTTTGCCAGTTTTGGAAACAGTTTGAAGAACTGTCTCGGCTGGCACATTGCCTTTGACTGTCACCTTTTGTGCATCGAAATCAATGTCATATGATTCCACACCTGAATATGATAAGAAAGAACATTTCTCAGCATTCCCCATCAAACCAATACGTTATAAAATCAAGTCGGTATCTAATAAAGATGGTTAATAAAGATGGTTTGACAATGCAAGATAAATTAGACTTTTACAAGGAAGCAGCTCAGTAATGATATAAACCATAGTTTAAGAACATATTACACAGTTTCAAATGCTTGGCTGGTTGTTATTTCCAACATTCTATTGACATGCATTTCAATTTCCCCCTTATGCATTATATAGATGGAAAATTGCAATATCAACATAAGTAAAACCATCATTGTGTATGTGCCTAGACCTTCACAGACATAAAATACACAAAACACTCCAAAAGCATTTCTTATTGTTGAAACGCTGATCATGATTTTAAGAAACATCACACAGTTTCCAGAAGCAATAACAGAGACAAAGAAACAAGTTAAACGCAAAAAAGAACAACAAACCTTCCAGCTTGCCAAGTACCCTTTTGACAGCACCAACACAGCCTTGGCACGACATACCAACCTTGAGGACTGTAGTCTGCACAGAAAACAAAAGAAAGAATTCAATTTACCCATATCTCGGTAAAACCGAACAACTACATGTACCTACTGCAGTATATCAATACTCTCATACATATTGGCATTCTCATGATGATTACAAACTCTCAAAGCACAAGTCAACACGTGATTGGTTTTTTTTTTTTTTTTTTTTCTGTCCATTTCTGCAGTTGCCTTGGAGAAATCACCAAAACAACAATCTGAGATCATCAAATTGTTCCCTTGAGTATTCAACTTGTTAAAAAAAAAAAAAAAAAAACAGAACCCATAATTGTTCCCTAGAGACCATCAAAATGAACATATTTCTTCATTCAAACAAACGAAAGAGATCCTCAATCTAAAAAGATACATAGCAAAAGCCTATTTGAAAGTAATTGTTCAAAGAAAAAGAATCAAATCATCCGAAAGCAAACTAGGAATCAATTAAACCCGGGCGGGCCACCAGAAATCAAACAGAACAATGTTTCAATCAAAGGCGGATACATGAAATCAAAAGGAAGAAGAAAACTCAGATAGAGAAAGGAAGGGGAGGAAAGATGGATGAGGGTACCTGAGAGGCCATCTTTGACTCTACGTGGATTGGAGGAGAGCTCAGAAAATTGAAAATGCACCACCGAAAATCACTCCGTGTTTTTATAATGCGAAACAGACACTATTGGAGGTGGGTTATTGGACTCGGGCCTCCGGTACGGTTGACCCGGTTTTCTTTTTTCTTTTTCTTTTTTTAATTAAACGTCACGTAAAAGGTATGGCTGTTATTGTAATCGTTTTTGGGGCCTTCAAAAGTAAAAGCTCGGTTTTGGTTCATTACTAATGCAAATCTATTTTCATTTTTGGTCTTTTTTTTTGTTACAATTTCATTGTTGGTCTTTCATATCTAATCTCTTTGACAAATAAAAAGTTTATAAAAAATATACATATATATACATATATAAAACATACAAATAAATGACGCATATCATTTTCATGTACTTAAATAGAGTCTATCTTGACAACGTAAGATCAATAAGCAACTATAAATTATGACATTAAGTTAGAGTTTGTCTTCAGAATGTTGTCATTATGTTCTCATTACGAGTCTAAATAATTCTAAAACTCTGATTCTTGAATTTTCTTGGAGTACTCTTCTGAAATGAATTAAAAAAAAATGATTGAACAACCTAAAGTAGAAAAAAGAAAGAAGAAATAAGTTAGTTGAACCAACTGATGGAACGATAAAGAAAATAAAGCAGATGCAGTACAGACTACAAAGTACATGTAATTTCGTTGTAGTACAAAGTACAAAGTACTGGTGGTTGTTTTAGTAATATGATCTTCTTCTTCTTTTTCTTCTTCTTCTTTTTTTTTTTTTTTTTTTTGGAGAAGAAGTAGTATGATCAACTACCCAATGTTTTGGAATCCAATGTGAGCTGACACCGTATAGTAGGGTTTAAGGTAAGACCGGGCTGAGGCTTAAATATGTAAGCTCTTGCTTGTCTTTAAAACCCATTTCGTTAGAGGTTATAGGGTCGGTCTTTTAAATAAGACTAAATACTGCTGAATGGGCTGAAAATGACGTTATTTGTTTAACAAAATAACGTCATTAGCTATAATTTTTTTTTCTCAAAATTAAAAAGGTCGGGTTTCATTTTATTTACCTTTGCCCTACCATAGTTAAAAAAAGGCTGGGGTCAGCTTGCCCTAAGCTTCGATCCTATAGGGTAGGGCAGGTACCGTATAGTGACTGAGGTAACATACTTTTTGGCCTTCCTAGTTATTGGTAACCCTTTTACTTTGTAAGGATTAAAATATTGATCACGGAAATATTGGTGGTTTGAAAAAATGAAATCTGAATAGATATATGGAGAAATTATCGAATATCGATATAAATTTTACTAAAATTTTATATAAAAATTATATATTCGACCAAAAATATATTAAATATAAAATATCGAAAAGAGAAGATTAATATCAATGCTTGTAAAAAATGGAAATTTCGAGGAAACATCGAGAATATCGTGGAGATTTTAGACTAGCCATGAAACTCTCTCGTACAACAAGGAGTAACAAAAGCCTTGGTGAAGGGTGACGCACACCGAAACCGGGGTGCGACAATTATGAACCATTTTTGACAATTGTAGTATTGGTAAATAAGGTTCGATCAATCCGGGGACTTTAGGGTGCTCCTGCGTTTACAAAACTAGAACAGATTAGACAGAATGTAAACAGCAATTACATTTACATGATTTCAGGGGGGATTATAGGGTTTGTTCTAACATTCCTACGAAAACAGTAAAGAAAAGATACTAAACTACCATGTACAAGTGATCAACTTCATTCCACACAAACAAAAAAAAATCATGTAACAGATTGCTTCAATCTACATAACTTAAAATCATGCCAATTAAGAGTGATGAAACAAATTCATAATTACACACCGTAGCGGCCGTGCAACCTTGTTGATACAAAAAAAAAAAGGGATTACAAAAGAAAAATAATAATAAAAATAATGATAATCCTTTTCTTATGCTACATGCACAAGGCTTTTGAGTTCAATTGTAACTCTTAAAAAAAAAGGGGTATCTGGATAGGAATACAATCCAGGTATCAAAGTCCAATTGCAAATCAGCCAAACACTCTATATAAAGAGGCAAAAGCCTTCAAAAAAAAGGGGCCAAGGAAAAAGAAGAGGGGCGGACAACAAGAAGGGAAAGAACGAGGAGACAAGAAGGAGAGGCGGAGCAAAACAAAGGAGAAGAAGAAGAGAACAGGTGAAGAAAGCAGAGAAGCGAAGCAAAAAGCAGAAGAAGAGCGGCGAGCCAAAAAGAAGGTGGAGCCCTCATTCTAACTCTCTATTTCTTTTGCAGGGTCTTTATCTTATCCCTTACTCCGCCTGAAGCCCCGCAAGCACGCGAGCCATCTTCCCCTAAGGCCAGACGACCTCGCGAGGTCTTCACCAAAAGAAGATGATGGCCGCTCGGCCCCTCCTCTTGTTACAATAAATATATGGCCGCTCGGCCCTTCCTCTTGTTACAACAAATATATGGCCTTGCACCTCGCATAACAAGCCATATAAGGGGAAGAAAACAAACAAGCAAAGGCGAAATGACCTCGCGCGGAGACTGAAGCTCTAAAGTCCTAAGATGAGACAACCTCACATATGGCGAGATGACCTCGTCCCATCCTCTTGTTACAGTAAATATATGGCCGCTCGGCTCTTCCTCTTGTTACACATGGCCTTGCGCTTCGCTTAACAAGCCGTACAAGAGGAGAAAACAAGCATTCCAGGTGACTTCCCTTCAAAGCAAAAACCCCAAGGGGTGGCGAGGTGACTTCCCATCAAAGCATAAACCCCAAGGGGTGGCGAGGTGATATTCGCATTAAAGCAAAAACCCTAAGGGTGGCGAGGTGACTTCCCATCAAAGCAGAAACCTCAAGGGGTGGCGAGGTGACTTCCCATCAAAGCAGAAACCCCAAGGGGTGGCGAGGTGACTTCACTTCAAAACAGAAACCCTAAGGGGTGGCGAGGTGACTTCGCATCGAAGTAGAAGCCCCAAGGGGCCGCAAGGTGACATTCGCGCCAAAGCATAAACCCTAAGGGGTGGCGAGGTGACTTCCCATCAAAGCAGAAACCCTAAGGGTAGGCGAGCTAACATTCACGTCAAAGCATGAACCCTAAGGGGTGGCGAGATGACATTCGCGTCAAAGCAGAATCCTTAAGGGGTAACGGTGTAACATTCGCATCAAAGCAGAAGCCCTAAGGGGTGGCAAGGTGATTTCGCGACAGAGCAGACATTCAGACAACATGGCCTCTCACAAAATTGGAAGTCCTGGTGGCGAGATGAAGCCACGTAAATTGGAAGTTTAGGCGAGGCGGATTGCTTCACAAAATTGAAGTCCAGGCGAAACAAGATGACGTCACTGGGGAGATCTTTCCATGCAGAAGGTTTCATGAAAAAGCAAGTCGCGGAGTTCACTTACCATCATACACGCGGAGTCCGCTTGCAAGCAAGCATGCGAGATCCGCTTAGCACGCGAGATCTGCTTACAAGCGAGCACGCGAGATCCGTTTACAAGCGAGCACGCGAGATCCGCTTACAGGAAAACATGCGGAGTCCGCTTACAAGCATACAGGCGGAGTCTGCTTACAAGCATACAGGCGGAGTCCGCTTACACGCGGAGACTGGATTTGCAGATCAACTATGCCACAATCAAAGACCATGACTAAGACAATTCAAGCCTCTTGGTCACACTGATGCTTCACCCATTTCGGGTGCCCAAGTCAAATCAACAGACACTCTACTAAATTGAGTGTCCACAAGAAATACAGTTGACAGATTCAAAAATACATTTGTCAAACCCAAAGTTGGCACTAAGCCGCAAAGCCTACAAACCTCATGAACTACGATCGGTTTGATCCCTCAAGGGGGTACGTAGGCAATCTAGCAAACCACTAGATGCAACCACAATTCCAAACAGAATCTCTGACACCACCAGTCAAATTCATCCAGTCCAAATGACTCTGGTCAAATTTCTAAAGCACCAGAAAAATTAAATCCACAACCAAACCTTTTGAACTACAATGGTTTGATCCCTTTACAAGGGTATGCAGGCAATCTGGATTCAAGTCTGGATACAACCACCAATCCAAATAAATTCCCGGATCGCCTGAAGCCAGAATCACGCTCCTAAGCTCAAATGCCTTCAGACACAAATCCAAACACATTTCCAAACACTACTCTCACTCTAAAGACAAAGCCCTCCAATGAGTCTTTCACTTGTTGGAACTCTTGAACTACGAGTGATTTGATCCCCTCCGGGTTACGTAGGCAACCCATTCCCAAATGCGGGTGCAGTCGCAAAAACAAACAAACCTATAATGGTCTCTTAATAAACGGAATCAAAGGGTGTTCCATTGTAACAAATGATTGTAATTAAAAGACACATTCTGTCTTGAATGGGTCGAACCAGACATAATTAAAACTCTGTTCTGATGATGAATATGAGTGAAATTGTGTTGGGTGATATTTACGCTTCATGCATATTTTTACTTAACAAATCTATAAAAATCTGCTTAAGTATCCTATGTTTGCCTTAGCGGTTTAACACAGAAAATTCCAAGCAATATGTCATGTTAATACTCAGTGCAACCATACAAATAACATGAATCATTAAGTTCACAGATGAATTCGAACATGTAAACAAGTTTATCTTAGTGCTTAAACAGTTCACATGCAACTCATGATCAAAACCTGACTCATTCCCATGAATCTAAGCTTTTGCCACTTAATCAATCGATGTTTGCCTTAGCGGTTTAACACAGATCGATGACACTACTAACCCTGCAGAAGTCAGTCATTTAAATAAACCAGATCATAAGTTTTCAACATCAAGCATGGCACAGGAGTAAGTTATGCAAATTTCATTAACAATCTGAGAACAAAACTTTATAAAATTCATGCATAAAACATATTGTCAACAACAATAATCATAATCCATGCGATTAGAAATATAAAGGCAGTAGGAACAAAGTGGTAAATCCAAAGCATAGTTTTACACTTTTGAGTCTTGTTGGACTTGAAGCTTCAAAGGAATGTCGAACTAGTGCAAGAAGAACCTCGACAGTGTGAGGAAACTCTTGTGGCTGGTTGCTTGCTCCTTTGCGGCTTAGCACTCGCACGGATTTAGAGAACAGAAGAGACATAACGTTTTCTGAATTTTTGGTGGAAGAAGTGATACCAATTATGTTACTCTCTGCTCCTTTATATAGTAGTCTGGCCGAACCCTAGCTCTTTTCTCAGCCCTTGATGAACTTCTGATCTAACGGTAAAGAATATTGCACAAAATCTTCCCCATAATTCTCTGGAATGTCTTGTGCAGTAGTTCATTGCATAAGGCTTGAATAGAGACCAGGTACGTTCCTTGTTCTCCAAAGAAAATCCCAGTGATTAAGAACTTTCCCTCTTATGCCTTTAATCAGACTTCTGAAGAAAATCCATGATTTTTCTTCCTTTATTTGTGCGCAATTAGGGTTCCTGGAAAAGAAATAAAGTCAGATAAATATGGTAGGAAATAACAGAATTCAAACCATGAAATTAAAGGAAAGAATCTCCCTTAATTTCTGATTTATATTAGCACAGATAACTCCTTGATTACTGCAGAATTCACCCTTTCCTTTTGTACCCGTTGAAACCATTTCTATTCCAAGTTGGATTAGGTTTCCTGACTTCAAATGGTTTCCCTGTCTCATTAGAAAAGAAAGTTTCCTAAATATTTTAGGAAAATCATAATAGGAAAGATTCAGAAATAGTAAGTTTTCTAAATCAAAATAAGAAAGTTTTTTAAAATGAAATAGGCAACTTTCTCTTTTCAAAACAGGAAAGTTTCCTAAATGACTTATCCTCAGATTTTGTGACTTAATGAGACTCTTTGCTGCACCAA
Source organism: Fragaria x ananassa (assembly GCA_034370585.1). Lineage (NCBI taxonomy): Eukaryota > Viridiplantae > Streptophyta > Magnoliopsida > Rosales > Rosaceae > Fragaria > Fragaria x ananassa. The sequence goes on along the minus strand of CP139750.1, from coordinate 6,093,823 downwards.
AAATCCTTATTTGATTAGGATTTCTCTCAACTCTTGCGTTTTAGCCTTCTTTTGTGTAAAACTGCCTCTTTCGACTCATAAAACAGAAACAAGCTAGAAATGACATTATTAAGGAAATAACAAATGTATTGAATGACATTGATGTTCATGGCTAGGATTATACTGAAATTGGAAGAGTTCTTGACGCAGTCAGAATTATGACGAGAGAGTTGTCATAGGCTTTTTATCTATCCCATGTCGATAGAGAGAGAATATGTAATGGTGTTTTCTAGCTTAAGATTTTATATATCAATGAGATATTTATTAAAAAAAACAAAAAAAAAAAGAATCTTAACACCACCGAATTATAAATCTTAAAATTTGATGTCCATGCAAGTTGATTTTTTTTATTTGTTACCAACCTTTTGCACATCGAAATCCAATCCTACTCACTTAGTCTACTAGTCCAATCCAATGATACAGAGATTCCTGATTATTGTAGATGACTAATTAACTAACAAACTGGTATAGGATATTTATTGGGAAGTGAAATTCACACATTCTAAATTGTAATTCACACACCCACTTTCTTTTTTAGTGACTTAAATTTTGTCCTTAGTGACTTAAATTTTGTCTTCATATGATAATGATTACTAAAAATATAAAATGGGTGTGTGGATTACAATTTGGGTTGTGTGGATTTCACATCCCTATTTACTTTGTGTGTGTCTTGGTCTAATGTTGATAAGAATAAGAGTGATAGGTTTCTACATACGTAAAAGGTATTGTGTAATTCTCTATATAAAAAGGCTCATATCCTTTATTTAAACTAAAATTATGTTGTTTATGTGTACAATATTACCATACTCACTTGCGAAATAGAAAGCTTGTGTTTTATGTATTCTATATTGCAATATTGATTTCGGCTGAGCACCATTAGCAGTAATGAGTTGAAAAATCCTGCATTTTATGTTTCTTTGTTTTGAGTCTAAATAAGTAGCTGAGCTTGTTACATCCCGACTCTTAAATTTTTACCTTATTTACTAATTTTTAATTAATAATAGTTTTACCTTCTTCGTAAATAAAATTATAGTTCAAAGGTCCCTACAGGAGTGTTGAGAGACGAATATTTCGGAAAAATTATTCTTAAGAGAAAATTATGACGACGGTAAACAGATAAATTTTATCTGGTAAAAAAGTAAGTTTTATTAGGGTATTATTTTTGGGGTTGTTAATTTTGGTTTTGGGTTATATGGAGGTGTTGGACCAGGTTGGGTAGAAAATCCCAAACCCCTCTCTCTCTCTTCTCTCTCCTCCCTCCTGACTTTCTCCCTCTCTCTCTCCCTGCTGGAGCTGTCCGCTGCCGTCCGACCACCATTGACCGCCGCACCGGTCCTAATCGGTCGGCCTTCAGCCCAGCTCTCTTCCTAGACCGGTGGGAGTCGCCCTAGTGCCGTCCTGAGAGAGAAAAGCCGCCTGAAAGCCCCAACTGCCATGGAGGTCCGGTCATTGGAACTCGCTCTTCCGACCACCGCTGACCGCCGTACCAGTCCCAATCGGTCGGCCTTTAGCCCAGCTCTCTTCCTAGATTGGTGGGAGCCGCCCTAGTGCCGCCGTGAGGGAGAAAAACCACCTGAAAGCCCCAACTGCCGTGGAGGTCTGGTCGTTGGAACTCGCTCCTCCGGCCACCATAGCCGGAGCCACTTGGCTCGTTTAGAAGCCCTCCTCTCGTGTAGCAATCCCTCCAAAGGATTCGCTCCCTCTTGAACTAGGTAAGGAGAATCGGTGAGTTGAAGTTCTAGGGCTCAAATCACTGTTTTGGTTCGATTACCCTATCTATGCTTGGAATTAGTGTTTGTGCTAGTTAGGGAAGTTGTTGTGCGCGTTGAGAGGAATGTTGTGCTAAATTTTGGTAGGCATTGGAGGTCGCTGGAGCCGGCCGCCGGCCGCAGCTGTTAGGGTAATTTTTATGGTTTTAGATGTGTAATATTAAGGGGAGTTTAATGATGTGAATTTTGGAATTTTTGGAGGAATTTTGGACAGGTTTGAGATTTTTCAAGTTTGGTATTATGACCGTTAATTTGGATAGAATCTGGCTGTTAGATTATTGTTGTTTTGGCCGTAGAATGTTGGTTTAAGACCACCGGTATTTGTGGTGAAGTTTGGACCATATCGATTTTAAGATTGACGAAGTTGGGCAAGGAGGAGAGTAGATAAGGCCCACATTTAATTTTGCCTATTTTTATATAAGCGTTGGTATATAGTTGGGGATTAATTTCCGTTCTTGAAACATGACGTGAGAAGGCTCGAGCTGAAGAGGCCTTGGACCGACATCAGGCTTAGGCCTAATTTGTGAGTGGATTTTTGTTTTAAATATTATGCAAGCTATGGTTCTGGGTTGAACAATTTCTTTTATTGGAGCATTTGAGGTTATTCTATTTTGATAACTTTATTTATTTTGAAGAGTTACCGAAAAGGGGATTTTTCGGTGAATCATAAACATTTTTATGAGAAGAGTATGTATATAAATGCTAACTAGCCATATGTGTTTGTCCACCTTAATGGCGTAGTATATAACCGTATTATGGTGTGACGTGAACGTTAGACACAACCGTAGTAGCCCTATATGAGTGTTTAATTCATATAGGGGGTATGAGCACATATTTATACACTCGTTCGTCCACCTTAATGACATAGTGTAACACCGCATTAAGGCGTGACGTGAATGTTCGACGCGAGCGTAGTAGCTCTATATAAATTATTTTAAATCTATAAATAATTATACAGGGAGTATGGACATGTTTAAATACATACATATATTGGTATATATTTTTGAGATAAAAGATTTATCGCGTGGAGCACGCATTCGTTTTATTTGAAATTTAAATTGGGAAAACATAAATTTTGGTTATTACTTTCCTTATTTATTCTTGGACAAATTACTGGTCACTCCGCTAACTTTAGGGTGCTCGACAGTTTAGTCCGTTATCTTTCAATTTCAATCGATCACTCCGCTAACTGTCCAATTTCACACAATTCGGCCCATCCGTTAAGTAGCCGTCCAAATCGATGGTTAAGTGCTGACGTGGCACACCAAAAATCAATTAATTATTCATTTTTCTCATTTTCCATTTCTCTCTCAAATTTCCAATTATCCCCCAAAATTCCCAATCTCCCCCAATCTCATTTTTCAGCCAACACCAAATTCCCAATCAACATAGTTCGACCCTTCTTCCCTTTTCTCCTTCTTCTTCCTCTCCACATTTTCCCCTCTATCCCTCAAACTCTCTCACTCAGCCGCAGCAGAAGAGAAGAGCAGAGCAATGACTTTCATCAAGGCCTCGAAGCCCCGCGCCTACTTCAAGCGTTTCCAGGTCAAATACAAGCGCCGCCGTGAGGGCAAGACCGACTACCGCGCCTTGGCATTCTCTCGGCTCAACTTCACCGCCAGAGTCAAATCCGTCTACCCAGGCCTGCCGGTTCATCGAAATCTTAATCTCCGCCCGCTTGTAAAGCGTGTCGCCGCGCTCAGCGTCGAAGAGGCTCTTCTTGCAGAGCGGGGAGAGCGCGACGTCGATGGCGTCGAGAGCGGATGTTTTGAAGCCCTGGGCGTCGAGAGCGAGGGCTGTGAGGATGTGAGCGGCAACGTCTTTCGAATCGAGAGCGATGGCCTTGTCAGCGTGAGGGCTTGTTTGGAGAGAGAGGCGGCAGAGGAGGTGGAGGTGGATTGGGCGGCGTATCTGGCTTGGGCGAGGAGCTGGGCGCCGAGGACGAAGTGGCACTTGGATTGGATGGCGGTTTTGGAATTAAAACCGTAGCAGCAGCAATAGGAACCTAGCTACCAGCGTCGCCCAAGCCGTTGCCGTCTCTCTAGACTGGACCTCCACTCCCGATGCTCACAAAGCCGCCGTTGCTTTCCTCGACTCCATCTCTCTCTCTCTCTCTCTCTCTCTCCCTCTCTCTCTCTGTGTGTGTGTAAAGGTCAAGTCTGTTGTTGTTCTATGTGTGCTTGATCACAGCTGCTTTTGATTTTGGGATTTGAATTGTAATCTGTTGTGGTTCTTTGTGATTGTGAGGGTTTAATTTTGAGAATTGGAGTATGATTTCAGATGTTTGATTTAATGTGTGTAAATTTGTCGAGGTGATCAGCTCTTGAATTTGAGAAGTGTGAGAAATGTGGAGAGGAAGAAGAAGGAGAAGAGGGAAGAAGGGTCGGACTATGTTGATTGGGAATTTGGTGTTGGCTGAAAAATGAGATTGGGGGAGATTGGGAATTTTGGGGATAATTGGAAATTTGGAAGAGAAATGGAAAATGAGAAAAATGAATAATTAATTGATTTTTGGTGTGCCACGTCAGCACTTAACCATCGATTTGGACGGCTACTTAACGGATGGACCGAATTGTGTGAAATTGGACAGTTAGCGGAGTGATCGATTGAAATTGAAAGATGACGGACTAAACTGTCGAGCACCCTAAAGTTAGCAGAGTGATCAGTAATTGTTTCTTTATTCTTTTATTTTTTCCACTCACTCTAACGTTTTTCGAATGTTTTCCCCTGAGCCATTTGTTTTAAAAATGCCCAGTCTGCAGAGTTCGGATTGACACTAGTAGAAGGCGAGGCATAGTTACCCATTTCTTCACCACTCTTCACTAGTAGGTTACCTGTTAAACCTACCAATGTATTTTCCTGCTTCCTCTAGTTTCTCTTAGTAGCTCTGATTACCTTGGGGTTATTGAATATTTTAAATGGTGGTGTGCTAAGATTTATGTTATATTATTTGGATATTTATGGGATAAATTGGAGGTTGGTTGTTTCTTTCAGAAGGGTAACTCTTAAATTTTCCGGGTTAGGGTTGTTCATTTTCAAAGGAGGTTTACCGAGTTCTTCAGTAAATTTTCCTTAGAGGTGGACCTCGCAAGACTTACTTTGGGTTTCAGGGTGAAATTCAGAATGGGTCTTGACATAGCTTCTTATTCATACTGAGCTCTACACTCTTCATGTTTTTTTTTTTGGCTATTTAGTATTTCTAGCATAAGCTCAACTATATTCATATACTGTATACGCTTTGCATATTACTGATCACATATATACAATACTTTAAAAAAAAAAAACATATTCAATACGTTTTGTTTACTTCAAAGTTTAGAGATTTTGCATATTATATGTTTACTTCAATGTTTACATTTTGTTAATGGTAAACACCAACTATTTCTTGTTAGCTGTCCACCAGCAATTGTAACGAGTTGTCCTTGAACAACCCTTTTTTAAACACGGCAACATCATCTGTATTTGTAGGTAGGGTAGTGCTAGAGGGTTTTAATAAGGTATAATAATTATGGCTTTAATCTTATATGATATGTCATGTCACATAAATACATCATTAATTTGATAAATCATGTTATGTCATTCTTAGGGGAAAAATACAATATTAGCCCTAACAATTAATGTTTGCTACATACTAATATAAAATTATTTCTTACTCTTTTAATATGGATGTATACCAAATTTAATTTATCAATAATGACCAAGTTTATAATCATACCAAATTAGACTTTATACCATAAATTTATTGATTATCGTAAATTTATTTAAAATTTCCTTCCATCTTTGTGAATTTTGATATCTATATATCTAAATTTAGTTCTATATATTATGTATCGAATTTTAAAAATAAAAAATCTCTCTATCGATTTTCTTTTGGATGAATTATTTATATATATATATATAAATTTTTATTTTGGACGAATTATATATATGTGTAAAGTTTTGTTTCTGGACAATTGTTTTTTTTTTTTGAACAACTTATATTTGTGTGTGTATTCGCATTTTTGAACAAGCTAGTATATTCTAAAAAACATATGTATTTTCACATTATAATTTTAGTGTACGATAGTAACGAAAATGAAAAAAGAGAAAGAAAATACTAGAAATATATAACTTTATATAAAACAAATACAAATTATTCATTTTTTTTTCTAGAGCAATTGGATTTAGAAGGATAAAAATGCATTTTTGTTTAAGGCTGACATGACGTAATCTTTTTTAATTGATGATGTGTCTAGGTGTCTAGGATTAAGACCACAAATCTTTGGCCTAAGGCCAAACATCATTTTCCTTGTGGGTATTCATACAATAAAATGTATGTAGTTATCATATGATTCATATTTGATATTTCTGTCTTTTAAAAGTTTGGTTTCGAAAAGAAACCCAAAATAAAACTTTCGGGTGCTATTTCTAGTACAAATACTATTTGATGATATCATCAATATTATTATTATAACCAAACTCGAGTACATGTCCAAATTATTCTGTCAAACATGATGAAAGCGAGAAACATATTTTAGTTGTCGTCAATAGAATATAGAACTGCTATTACAATTGTAGAAGCAGTAACAAGAATAATCGATTCCCCCACGGATGGCAACGCATTGAGCTCCTATATCATGGTGTTTTGTGAAGCACTTGTCCCGACAATCTTGTAAGGTACACCCACTAGGATACAACTTCTCTTGGCATCTCTTTTGTGCATTTGCTTGCGGGAGCATCCAACTTTCAAAAGCAACTGAAGATTTTCAAAGATGACAACAAAATATGTATTAAACATTTGATCTATATATATAGGCTTAAATGTACGTAGGAAAGTGAGAGAACATATAACAAAGAACATGAAAAATAATGACACAAAGGAGAAGTTGGCAAACCTGAGAAAACCAAAAAAATAAGGACGAACTGGAAATAAGAAAATTTGGACATCTCTTACGCAAAAAGGAATAGTTAATATGTAATCTCAAAGTTTTGTAGAATGATGAATCACAAAACTCCATTGAGAATGAATATATAGGCAGCCAATATAAATCTAACGGTCAAAAATAAAACTATTGACACTTTAAAATATATATCTTCTTCGTTAGATCTAGATGCATGAATGTTGACTGATTATATTAAGAAGTATTTTTTTGTACTTTAAAAACAAACAGAACAAAACTACAACGAAAACCCTCGGAATCATACTAAGAAGTATTAACACAAACATGTAAATTGTTTTCTTTTTGTTCCTCGATATGCATTCTGCTTTATATAGTAGTGTTATATAACTAGGAGGAGTAATAGGCAAGATGAGGTCAATATGAGTAATCACAATTTGTATTTTAATATTCTCATATATAGTAGTTATTTATAACCATAATATTATAATACATCATGAACAAATCAATTAACTACTATATTATCGCCGCACCTAAACCCTAAAACCCTAAGCCTCTCTCTCTCTCTCTCTCTCTCTCTCTCTCTCTCTCTCTCTCCCAGAGCATGGCCATCAAACCTAAAAAGCTTCATCTTTCATTGGTTCTCCTTGTTTTCAATCATTCTCATGGCCTCTTCGCACCCAAATCTTGATCTCTCACCCTCTTCGAAAGGATCAAAGAGCAAGTTTTCCACCACTCCTTCGTCATCTATTGGCAAAAACCCTAGCATAGCCAAAATGCTAGCATCATCATCCTCTTTGGGTATTCAAAACCCTAGTCAAGCATATGTTGCCTCCTTGGCCTTCGCTAACTCGAAGGTTATCAGACTCTCAGATTGTGTCTTTGCTCCTCCCAAAAAGAAGAGAAGACGTCATATGGGTTCACGGAATAGAATGAGTCAGAGAAGATGCAAGAGGAAGAGAAGCCTCCTACCATCACCCATGAACCAGTTAAGATGACATCGGATGAAACTGAAGGTCAAAAGAAGAAGCGGGGACGTCTTGTCGGCTCTAGAAACCCAAAAGAGATGCCAATCAGGAAGATTCGACTCCTTTCTCGAAGCCCTAGCTTGAAGGGCAAGGAGGTTCTTTCAAGTCTTTTTTTTTCTATTTCCCTTTTTGGAATTTCAGTTGTTTTTGTTTATTTCAGAACAATTGCTCTTGGTCCATGCTTTTCACATGGGAGAGCTTTTATTTTCTTGCTTTTAGTTTGTTAGAAACAATTTCCTATGATTTATATGCTATTAGATTATAGGCTCCTTGTGAGCCGAAATTTGTAAGGAGGATGCAACCCTCATATGAATCAAATGATCTTATTTGTCCTCTGTACGCATGGTAACAGATTGATTCATATTATACCTTCTACTTTAGTACTAATGACAAAATTGTCTTTGAGTTAAAAAAATTAACTACTATGTTTAAACATGTAATCTTTCTCTTTAGAGAGGAATTGATATTATTTGCATCAAAGTCATGTAAACAACCACGTGTACTAAAACTTATATAGAAAGTTACATGACCAAAAAAAATACTTTCGATTAAACTTATTAAACCTTTAAGTGACGCTCTTTGTATATATTTTTATTTTAATATTCTCATATATAGTAGTGTTCTAGGATATTTCATATGTGTGCCTTGGCCTTATGCCATCAGGATATGTAGTTAGAATATGACTATGTATTCCATATCATTACTATATTGGTACTTTGTAATTCCCTATATAAAAGGCTCCTATCAATGAATAAGATGATGATTTTCTTGTTATCTGTTAGTACATAGCCAAAATACTTGGCTAAGCCAAGAATACGGTACAATTACCCGGTCGAGATAGCCCTGGTGAGCCCTTCACAGGCATCCAAAGAATGAAGGGCCGGTAACAAACCGCTTGCCAAAGTCACTCTAGCGGCAAAACACCCCCAAAAGGGGAGACACTCCAAAGGAGGGCAAGGAGTCCCACATTGGAGACTAAGGCAAAGGTACCCATACTTGCCTTATAAAACAAGCTCAACCTATCATAAAAGGTACACACATATACATACTCACATATGTTCTTTCCCTCTTTCATTCCTCTACCCGTACAAGTGCTCAAAGCTAACTTAAGCATCGGAGAGTCGAAGACTGGGCCACCCCAGTCCCGACCTCGTGACATTGTCATTTGTGCAGGTACCGAGTGAAAGACCCCAAGAATTCTACTTCGTTCCGCCCCGCGACCACTTCCCGGCTCGGGACGAAACAGGTAGAAACATTATCTTTATCTCTACACTTTATCTTTCATCACGTTATCATGCACTTTATTCTAACCCTAGAACTAATAGCCCACCATTTGTTTTATGAAACTCTAAAAAGTGTTTTTCGGCTCCTCTGTTCGACTACTGCCGCCGCCCGTTTTCCCGACCGCCGTCCGACATCACCGGCTGCCAATCCCTTGGCCGCCGCCTGCCGACGATTCTTGGTTTCTTCCGACTACAATTTTCGACTTCTTCAAGTATTTGAAGTTTCAAAAGGTATGTTTTGAAACCCTTAACTTTTTCAAGTTCAATAACTCGGGGAGGATAAAATACTTTCCTCTCTTCTCCATCTTCATTCTATGCTTAGGATTTTGTGCGTGCAGGTACCAAAATCTCGAAATTTTATACGCGGGTCAAGAGTGTGTTTGACCACTCTTGATTCCTTGTCAAGGTTGTGTATGATCAACCCCAACCTTTCTCCGGATTGTGTTTAAGCAATCCAATGCTTTTTTTCGAATTGTGTTTGATCAATTCGTGGCTTTTCCGGATTGTGTGTGATCAATCCGTAAGATAAACCATTAAAAGCATTGTTTGTGACCTCTATCGAGTCTCATAAGAGCTTAGTTTTGTATGCAAGAGCAATGTAACATTTTGCTCCTTTGAGTTTTGACGTACTCGATGCCTAAAGCAAATCTTCACTTGGTATCTATGGAACCTTTCATTGGAAAGGAATAAACCACACGTTTTGACCCCCATGCCAACAAGCCTAGATGCCGAGATTTTACATCTCATGCACTCAAAGTCTTTGACGGGCCACATAGACAAAAGCCTTCAATGACAATCTGTGCAAAAAGTAACGACCACAATGTACTGTGGAATGCACTCATGAAACGTTTTTTGAAACGTTCATACAACTCTACTTGTTGAGTTATTAGTCAAGTGGATTACTTATCATTTTAAATGACTACATATCGTCGATGATATTCCATGGCATCATGATCTATAATCTTTAGCGGATTCGATCATCATTAAGTTTTCTAGGTCATACAAGTTGGTTTGAAATTACTAACGAGACTTAATTTTGATCATGCAATTGCAAATGAGAATTGTATATACACTAATGTGATAAACATATTTTGGATTATCCTTTAATGTGGGGACAACAATATGGGTCACGGCAAAGGTAAAAAACGTCGTGTCGATGTCTAAAAAAGAGGGGGAGGTGTCGCCGGCCCTGATGGCGACACTCCTGATCTAGACACCAATTTTTCAAAACTACTCATGCCAGCTCATGACACTGCAACCGTTGTGGATCTCCGGATCACTGGTTCAAGAGTTGTCGAGCTCTCCTTCAAATTATAAATGCATAAAAAAAGGTACGGAAAATCAATACGAGGACAATAACGTCATCCTCATGATCACGAATTTCAAATATTCAGATCCAGCTCTAGCTACCCCTGACATTGACATCATTGGATAAACATTGATTTTCTTTCCAAGCTTTATGTAATAAGGCGTCGTATCGACGTCCTTCATCTATTTGAGACCTTGATGTACTCACATTAACAATAATGAATGCCTTGAGAATTTTTTCGAAGTAAAACTATTCTCCTCTTATGGTCGCATTGATTTACAAACAAGATGTACATTCTTACATCGTCCTTAGAAACATGGCATATTTACAATCTGCATGATTAGATTATGCCGTTTGGTCTCTTCTAAATGAAGATGACGCACGACCTTGCATCCTTAAGGATGATCGCCAACGTGTTTCTGGTTAAGTCTTCTACCCTATAGCGGATTTTCCATCATCAATTGTTTAAATAGGCTCATCCAAGCTCAGTGTGATGTCTTTGAATTGTCCGAAATTAAGGAGATAGTGGTTTCAAGTGTGTCTCGCACTACCAACCTTCCTCGGACATGCTTGGTCATACTTACTTGGAGTTACCGAAAGCTTTTGATTTTGGATCCCCCTACACTATTGAATCAATTTCTATCTGGCAAAAGACGTTGAAGACTTATCAAAACCAGACAATCATCATCATGATCGAATCATCTAGGTCCTCTAAGTTAGTTTATGTTCATGTCAGGGAGGTTTTGCTAACTAATTATGGAGTTTACAACCTTGGAACGACTGAAAGGACTTGATTTTGATCATATACACGTTATTTTGTCTTCGTCTTATTCCCACATGCCATCCGCAAGCTTCATTGCTTTGCATATGCCAAATCTGCGAAAAACAGCTATCCGTCCCTTCTGGAAAGTCAACTTTGTTTGAGTTTTGTGAACAGCTCCGAACAAACTAGAAGTGAGATTTACATCATTGGAAAGCTCTACGTGTCTAGTTTTCAGTACTTTTTACGGTTTGTCTATATATATTTTAACAAAGAAGTTATGGCTATTTTAGTGCGCAAAGGTCATTCTGCGTGGAAATTTTTATGCACTCTTGGGATTTCAGCTTTTTGTAACTTCTTTCAATCCTTCTAAATGGTTCAAGTGGAACTATTTACTCTCTTATCTACTCCATTTTGTAGATTTGTCTCATAGAGACATTGAGTGCTTCGCAGATAGTGGAACTATCCATAACATTCTAAGGAACCGGCAACTATCTTTGGATTTTGTGTCTTTGTAAATCTTTTGTGACTAAAATACTTGAATCATACCGGTCATTCAGGGACGCGGTTTAGCTTGATGCCTGATGGTACCATGATCAACGTCACAGATGCCCTCTATGCATTGAGAGGCAACCGAACCATGTTGAGCTTTAAAGACATTCCTGCTAATAGTTTTCATTTGAAAACACATTGTGAGAATGAACAAGAGTTCTTTTGTGTATACCTTCTCATGAATGTGGACTGAAATGCATCTTAGAGAAGTTTATGAGTCAATCTAGTGGATTGTATGTCACTATGATTCAAATATCGAATCACATGTTGTCGCCAAATATGATATTTGGGACACCAACTCATATAGGCTTTGGTTTGACCAAATCGGTCATCTTGGAAGAGATATAATGGTCCAAATTTTGAGAAATTCTCATGGACATCTATTCTTCCGCTCAAAACGAAGACATTCAGGATCTAGCTTTGTCAGGACCTACCCCGGATTCCCCCTCGAAATCCGGGATAAACCCTGCGGGACCCACCCCAAGGGAAATTCTACCAAAAACGTTGGCGAAACCTTCTTTGATAATGAGTAACTCTAACTGAGAGAAAAATCACCAGACCCAACTCAAAATAATTCCCAAACAATATCCATAAACATAATCTCTCAAATGAACATAATCAAATAAATCTTTTCACCAGCTCATAACACACTTTAAACATCCCATAATTATCAGAGCATCTACTAGGAAAAAATGAGAAAAACACAATAGGTTAAACTAGTAACCTATATGGGAAAACTAGATGAGGTGGGGATCTACGACACGCCTCCTATCCTCGCCAAATCGAACTCTGCAGACTAGGCATTTAAAAACGAAAGGCCCAGGGGAGAAGCATTTAAAACGTTAGAGTGAGTGTACAAAAATACATAATAAAAATATTGACTTACTAATAAAGCCTTGAAATCAAAATTTATGCTTTTCCCATATTTTTCCATTGAGAAATATATTTACGCATGCCACTTTTGAAAATCTTCCCGAAAAATAATTATAAACCAAAACAATGAAACCAATCCCATTGGTTCTCAATAAAACAAAACAAATAGGGAAACAATATTTCACCATAACGATGAGCCTCCCAGGCTATAATAACGTCCCACGCCAAACACTCTACTCACATATGATGAGGACCGCTAAATAGATTATAATAGCGTCCCACGCTAAGCGCACAACTCTCATATGATGAGGACTGCTAAATAATGGCTAGCTAACAATAATATATCACTAAGCCATTTCATGCATCAGGCTACACATATCAGGCGACACTTACGAAATTAAGTGTGGTTCGGGAGGTTGGGGCGACACAATTTTTTTATGTGTCGCTGGAAGTTAACTTACACAATACCAATTTTCTTTGAAAAAAATGTCTATTTTCGGGGCGACACATATATGTCGGTGAAAAAAGTGGTCAACTTTAGCTCAATTGTCTAAATTTTACACATGTTAATCCGACGACATTTATGTGTCGGCCGATATTGAATTTTGTTGAATTGATAACTTGTGTGAAAATTTTACTTCATTTTGTAGATAAGACGACCTTTATGTGTCGCATGATATTGAAATTTGTTGAATTTACAACTTGTATGAAAATTTTACTCCATTTTGTTGATAAGACGACATTTATGTGTCGCCGGATATTGTATTTTGTTGAATTAACAAATTGTGAGAAAATTTTACTCAATTATGTACATACGACGACATTTATGTGTTGCTTGATATTGAATTTTATTGAATTGACAACTTGTGTGAAATTTTACTTCATTTTGTTGATAAGACGACATTTATGTGTCGCCGGATATTTTATTTTGTTGAATTGACAAATTTTGAGAAAACTTTACTCAATTATGTACATACGACGACATTTATGTGTAGCCTGATATTGAATTTATTGAATTGACAACTTGTGTGAAAAATTACTTCATTTTGTTCATAAGACGACATTTATGTGTCGCCGGATATTGAATTATGTTGAATTGACAAATTGTGAGAAAACTTTACTCAATTATGCACATACGACGATATTTATGTGTCGCCTGATATTGAATTTTGTCGAATTGACAAATTGTGTGAAGATTTTACTCAATTATGTAGATACGGCGACATTTATGTGTCGCCTGACATTGAATTTTGTTGAATTTATAACTTGTGTGAAAATTTACTTCATTTTATTAATAAGACGACATTTATATGTCGCCGGATATTGAATTTTGTTGAATTGACAAATTGTGGCATGGGAAAACTTTACTCAATTATGAATTATCTACATACGACGATATTTATGTGTCGCCTGATATTGAATTTTGTTGAATTGACAAATTGTATGAAGATTTTACTCAATTATGTAGATATGACGACATTTATGTGTCGCCTGACATTGAATTTTGTTGAATTTATAACTTGTGTGAAAATTTTACTTCATTTCGTTAATAAGACGACATTTATGTGTCACCTGATATTGAATTTTGTTGAATTGACAAATTGTGTGAAGATTTTACTCAATTATGTATATAAGACGACATTTATGTGTCGCATAATATTGAATTTTGTTGAATTTATAACTTGTGTGAAAATTTTACTTAATTTTGTTAATAAGACGACATTTATGTGTCGCCGGATATTGAATTTTGTTGAAATGACAACTTGTGAGAAAACTTTACTCAATTATGTACATACGGCGACATTTATGTATCGTCTGATATTGAATTTTGTTGAATTCACAACTTTTGTGAAATTTTACACCATTTTATTGATAAGATGACATTTATGTGTCGTCGGATATTAAATTTTGTTGAATTGACAAATTGTGTGAAGATTTTACTTCATTTTGTTGATAAGACGACATTAATGTGTCGCCGAATATTGAAATTTTTTGAATTGACAACTTGTGTGAAAGATTTTACTCAATTACGTAGATACGACGACATTTATGTGTCGCCTGACATTGAATTTTGTTGAATTTACAACTTGTGTGAAAATTTTACTCCATTTTGTTGATAAGACAACATTTATGTGTCGCCGAATATTAAATTTTGTTGAATTGACAAATTGTAAGAAAACTTTACTCAATTATGTACATACGACGACATTTATATATCGTCTGATATTGAATTTTGTTGAATTAACAAATTGTGTGAAGATTTTCTTCATTTTGTTGATAAGTCAACATTTATGTGTCGCCGGATATTGAAATTTTTTGAATTGACAACTTGTGTGAAAGATTTTACTCAATTATGTACATACGACGACATTTATGTGTCGCCTGACATTGAATTTTGTTGAATTTACAACTTGTGTGAAAATTTTACTCTATTTTGTTGATAAGACGACATTTATGTGTCACCGGATATTAAATTTTGTTGAATTGACAAATTATGAGAAAACTTTACTCAATTATGTACATACGACGACATTTATGTGTCGTCTGATATTGAATTTTGTTGAATTAACAAATTGTGTGAAGATTTTCTTCATTTTGTTGATAAGACGACATTTATGTGTCGTCGGATATTGAAATTTGCTGAATTGACAACTTGTGTGAAAGATTTTACTCAATTATGTACATACGACGACATTTATGTGTCGCCTGATATTGAATTTTGTTGAATTGACAATTGTGTGAAAGATTTTACTCAATTATGTACATACGACGATATTTATGTGTCGTCTGACATTGAATTTTGTTTAATTTACAACTTGTGTGAAAATTTTACTCTATTTTGTTGATAAGACGACATTTATGTGTCGCCGAATAGTAAATTTTGTTGAATTGACAAATTGTGAGAAAACTTTACTCAATTATGTACATACGACGACATTTATGTGTCGTCTGATATTGAATTTTGTTGAATTAACAAATTGTGTGAAGATTTTTTTTTTTTTTTTTGATAAGACGACATCTATGTGTCGCCTGACATTGAATTTTGTTGAATTTACAACTTGTGTGAATATTTCACTTCATTTTATTGATAAGACGACATTTATGTGTCGCCTAATATTAAAGTTTATTGAATTGACAAATTGTGAGAAAATGTTACTCAATTATGTAGAAACGACGACATTTATGCGTCGTCTGATATTGAATTTTGTTGATTTGACAATTTATGTGATTCCTCAATTTTGTTGATAAGACGACATTTATGTGTCGCCTGACATTGAATTTTGTTGAATGTCAAAGTTCTGTGAATTTTACTTTATTTTGTTGATAAGACGACATTTATGTGTCGCCTGATATTGAATTTTGTTGAACTGACAACTTGTGTGATGATTTTACTCAATTATGTAGATGCGACGACATTTATGTGTCGCCAGATATTGAATTTTGTTGAGTTAACAACGTGTGTGAAAAATTTACCCAATTATATTAATAGATGACATTTATGTGTCGCCTGATTTTTGTTGTTTTTTAAGTGTAAGCATTTGTGAAGCAACTATATGTTGTAAATAGAATTTTGCAAATCTATCCGTAGGATATGTTACGTATAGTGAAATATGGTTACCATAAGAAAATCATATATTTTCGATATTGTTTGGATCTCGATCGAGACGGTCAACCCTTTTCACGCTTATTATCCCCTATGGGTAACTCTATCCCCGAAATGTAAAATTTCTCAAAATTTTACAGAAGCTGCTACATCATATATATGTGAGAGTGTGTGCATGAAAGAATCCACCAAAACTAGTCAAGAAGGAGGAGGTAAGAGCGAATTGGCTTAATTAAATGATGTTGAGCTAATGTTGACCACGTCGATCGAGACCCAAACTTCATCAAAATTAGGTGAATTTTTTACCATATCCATATTTAAATATGCTGATCACATCTGACGGTCAAAATTTAATGTTATGAATTTTAGACGTTGGAACCACAACATGCCTACTAATGTGATATAACTTGTTTAATGGGATTTTTCTAAGTGTATGCATTTGTGAAGCAACTATATGTTGTAAATAGAATTTTGCAAATCTATCCGTAAGATGTGTTACATATAGTGAAATATGGTTACCATAAAAAAATCACATATTTTCGATAATGTTTGGTTCTCGATCGAGACGGTCAACCCTTTTTACGCTTATTATCCCCTATGGGTAACTCTATCCCCGAAAGGTAAAATTTCTAAAATTTTTACAGAAGCTGCTACATCACATATATGTGAGAGTGTGTGCATGAAAGAATCCACCAAAACTAGTCAAGAAGGAGGAGGTAAGAGCGTATTCGCTTAATTAAATATTGTTAAGTTAATGTTGACCGCATCGATCGAGACCCAAAAATTATCAAAATTGGGTGAATTTTTTACCATATCCATATTTAAATATGTTGATCACATCTGACGGTCGAAATTTACAAATTTTATTTTGTACATATAGCTCACCATTGGGAAGCTTATAGAAATTTAATCGTAAATAAAGTTGACCCATGTGATCGAGGTCCAAACCTTAACAAAAATGAGCAATTTTCGGACCATGTCCCTATTTAACTACGAAGATCACATTCAACGGTCAAATTTTACAAATCGTATTTCATACATATAGCTCACAATTGGGAAGCTCATAGAAATCTAATCGTAAATAAAGTTGACCTATGTGATCGAGGTCCAAACATTAACAAAAATGAGCAAATTTTGGACCATGTCCATATTTAAGTACGACGATCACATCCAACGGTCAAATTTTACAAATTGTATTTCGTACATATAGTTAGTTTATAAAGATGTACATCTAGTTATAATATGTTAGTGTGTTGCTAGGCAAATATGTTAGTGTACCTCATGATCATAGATATAAACCCTAAATGTGTTACAATGCAGCTCTCATAACATTATTCATACCACGCTTGACTTTCGGCCATATAACAGAAGTTGTCGATAATAGGGTTTAGGGTTTAGGGTTTAGGGTTTAGAGTTTAGGGTTTAGGGTTTAGGGTTAATATGTGTATAGGAAAAGGCTTGGAAAAATTAGGGCGCAATTTTTCAAAAAAAAGGCGCACTGGAAAATTAAATTGGCGCCAGATCGAAAAAGAAGGCGTACATAATATTGACCTAGACTAAATGTCAATTTGCCTATCTTTTCCTCACTCTACTCTCTCGACAAACCCAACAAACCCTTTCTCTCTTCAGACAAACCCAACAAACCTAACGCCCAATCTCTCCGACCCCCAAACCCGCTGCCTCGCAATCCCTCCTCCTCACCGTCTACCGCGTCACCTCCTCCGATTCCAAACCTCCTCTCCTCCGACCTCCGCTTCATCCTCAACTCCTTCCAAGCCCGACCCGACCTGAACTCTGTCCGATTTGAACAAGGCAAGTGTGGATCTGTATTTGGTTCCAGATAATATCGTTTTGATGATGTATTCTGCTATTGGGTTGTTCGGTTTGATGTAATTTTGTTGCTTTTATTGAATGTCAGGGAGGAGTTAGTGAAGGAACTGAGTTAGTTCAATTTTCCTTCGACTGAAGACATTGAGGGTACCATTGTGAAGTTACTGCGCAGACAGAAGCATGTAAGTGATCGATCCCTTTCAGTAGTTCATTCATAGCTTGTTTTGATTAGTTGCTATTTGGAATCATGTTGATTATAGTTTTATGATTAGTCCTTACTAGTAGAAGATCAATATGCAGCTGTTGTTATTACATGCCTTGAGTTTATAAATGTTTCGTTGGAACTTGAAAAAAAAGGCACTTATCAGCAAATTTTCGAAGAAAAACCTGAAACTGTAACTGAACTTATCAATATGCAGCTGTTGCATTCATGCCTTGGTTGTGTTTTATCTTTGCTGTGATAGATTATTATGTTGGTGTAATATATTGTTGGAGCTTGGATTGATGTATTGCTTGCACCTACATGTGAAACTATGAATGAACTATATATATATATATTATATATATGTATGTATGTATTGCATGTGCACTAATAATGCATTTTTTGTCTAAGATGGATAAGTCATGGATGCATGCTGATAGGAGATCAAAAGAGTTTGAGTTAGGATTTGAAGAGTTTCTAAAGTTTGCCGAGTCTAATGCTGTTAACATAGACAAGATTTCATGTCCTTGCAAGAAATGTTGCAATGTCGATGGATTTTCTGTGGAAGTTGTGAGGGATCATGTATTCTATTATGGTATTTTAGAGAGTTATAAGGTGTGGAGGTGGCATGGGGAATCTATGTATGATAATGGGGTTGAATCTGAATCTGAATCTGAATCTGAATCAGTTAATGGGGATCCTGGGATGGGGGAGAACGATGTAGAAGTAGGAGAAAGTGAGGATGAGGAGATGTCCGAAGACTCTAATGAGTTTTTAAAGTTCGTAGAGGATGGAGATCAACCTTTGTACAATGGTTGTGACCATACAACCAAGATGAATTTTCTGGTTGAGAGTTTTAGTTGGAAAGCAAAGCATGTAGTGACTGATTCTTGCTTTGGAGACTTTCTGGAACTCGTTAAGGGTCTGCTTCCTGCAGAAAATCTTGTTCCTTTGACTACAAATGATGCTAAAAAGACACTTAGTGTTTTAGGGATGGACTATGAAAAAATTCATGCATGTCCTAATGACTGCATCTTGTATAGAGGAGATGCAGTCCTTGTTGATGCTGAGGAATGCCCAAGCTGTGGTGTTTCAAGGTGGAAATTGGGTAGGGATAATATACCAAAAAAAAATGTACCTGCGAAGGTTTTATGGTACTTTCCACCTATCCCCAGGTTCAAAAGGTTTTACCAGTCACCCAAAACTGCTAAGAATCTTACTTGGCATGACTGGGGTAGAAAGAAAGATAAGATGATGCGACACCCAGCTGATTCTCCTACTTGGAAATTACTAGACAGTAAATATCCTGAATTGGGTAACGACCATAGAAACCTCAGATTAGCTCTATCTTCGGATGGATTTAACCCGCATAGTATGCAAAACAGCCTGTATTCATGTTGGCCGGTTATACTAGTCACATATAACCTGCCTCCATGGCTTTGTATGAAAAGGAAGTTCATGATGTTGACCTTGTTAATATCGGGACCGAAGCAGCCGGGTAATGATATCGATGTCTACTTGCAACCACTAATAGATGATTTGAAACTGTTGTGGAATGGGGTTGAGGAAGTGTACGATGCATTTAGAGGGGAGTACTTCAAACTAAAAGCAGTGCTTTTCTGGACTATTAATGACTTTCCCGCATACGGGAACTTGTCTGGAAGCGTTGTAAGAGGATACCATGGTTGTCCAATATGTGTTGACCAGACTCGACCTCGGAGGTTAAAGAAAGGTAATAAACTTGTTTTCATGAGGCATCGCCGTGGACTACCCAGACATCATCCATATAGGAGACAAGCTGCTGCTTTTGACAACACCATAGAGGAGGACCTAGCTCCGGTACCATTGACTGGAGAGGAGGTGCTGGCTAGAGTAGAGGGTCTGAATTGTGAGTTTGGGAAAAGGGAAGAATCTACTCCTCGTGTGAGGATTGTTGATGACCAAGACAGACCTTGCTGGAAAAAAAAGTCTGTATTCTTTCAACTAGAGTACTGGAAAGATATTCCGGTACGACATAATCTCGATGTCATGCACATTGAAAAGAACTGTTGCGACTCACTCATTGGTACACTGCTGAACATTCCGGGAAAGACAAAGGATGGGGTTGCAGCGCGTTTAGACATGGTGGCTATGGGAATCAGGACTGAGTTAAAGCCAGATGTCAGTGGCAAGCGAACTAAATTGCCTTTGGCTTCTTGGAATTGTAAGCTTGATGAAAAAAAAATAGTGTGCGGGTCTTTTTTTGGGATGAAGGTTCCTACTGGATTTTCGTCAAACATAAGGAATCTTGTCTCTATGGAGGATTTGAAACTGTCTAAACTAAAATCGCATGATTGCCATGTTGTGATGCAAGTTCTTCTACCTGTTGCATTACGTTCTGTTCTTGAGAAGCCTGTAAGATATGCGATCATCAGGTTCTGCCTTTTCTTCAAGGCAATATGTGCTAAAGAGATTGATGTTTCGAAGCTAGAACAGATGCAAGCAGATTTGGTGGTTACTGTTTGCCAATTGGAGAAGTACTTCCCCCCTTCATTTTTTGACGTTATGATCCATCTAACAGTGCATCTAGTGAGGGAAGTTACGCTTTGCGGTCCAGTATTTTTCCGGTGGATGTACCCCTTTGAGAGGTACATGAAAGTCTTCAAAGGGTGGGTCAGAAGTCGAAGGCATCCTGAGGGATGCATAGCAGAGTCTTACGTTGTTGAAGAGGCGGTAGAGTTTTGTGCTGAGGGATTGCTAAATGATGATGCTTCCACTGCTGGAATGCCAGAAAATTCAAAACCAGAAGTCTTTCATGCGTCCAACCCGTTATCAGCTCCTACTATGATTTCAGTCTATGGCAAAGAGATGGAACAAGCACATCTGTGTATATTGCAGAATACAGAGGATGCAAAAAATTATTTCAGGTAAGTTTTCGTATTTAATTATTTTCAGTTTTCCTTCATTCAATTAATTTATAATTCTTTTATTTAAATTGTTGTTGTTGTTGTGTAGTGAACACATGGAATTGCTGAAGCTTCTTCATCCAAGGTTTGCCAAAGATGAAAAGTGGCTGAAGGATAAACAAAACCAGACCTTTTCAGCCTGGTTGAAGGAGAGGGTATGCAATTTCCTACTAGACATTTTTGTTATGACTTAAACGTGGCAGATTTCAACGTTGTGCTAATGTAATATATTGATTTGCAGGTCTCAAATGAACTGCAAAATTCTGGAAATACTGTTTCAGAAACAATAAGGTGGATGGCAGCTGGACCAAATAATGTAGTAGCAACATTTAGTGGATACAAGGTTAATGGTGTTGAGTTCTACACTAAGCAGCGGGACGATATGAGAACAGTGCAAAACAGTGGTGTTTCTTTGGTTGCTGATGTAATGCTGGTTTCAAGTGCGAAGGATAAAAATCCCAGACATGATGATATGGACTTCTATGGTGTCATACAACACATATGGGAGGTGGACTACTACAAGTTTAGGGTGCCGTTGTTTAAATGTGATTGGGTTGAGAATGTTAGGGGCATCAAGGTAGATGAACTAGGGTTCACGTTGGTAAATTTGAATAGGAAAGGGCATCTTAATGATCCTTTTGTCTTGGCTAGTCATGTTAAGCAAATATTTTACATTGAGGATCCCCTTGATCCTCAATGGTCAGTGGTAGTAAGGCTTCCAGATAGAGACTACAAAGGGTTTGATTCGGATGAGGAAGAAGGCGTCCACATTGAAGAACAAGCATTTGATTTACCATTCGTTGAGACTTATGATGATATAGAGGGTGATCAGGATAGTAATTATATGCGTCCTGGGGATGAGAAAATATATGTTGAAAGTTAAGTTAGTGGTATGAGGGGAGTAGTATTGATGTGGTAGCTTGAGTCCCTCGTATTGTTTTTGTTTTGTTTGTGTTTTGAAGAGTGCCTCATATGTACTGAAGTTTGAATTATGTTTGAATGTTCATCGTATTATTTTAATTTTCAGTAAAGTTATTTTATTCAGTGGTACTGAAGTTTGAATTATGTTTGAATGTTCATCGTATTATTTTAATTTTCAGTAAAGTTATTTTATTCAGTGGTGTATCTGTGTAATGGCTATGTTTCTGTTAATAAATATTTTACTTTGCTAACCGCGTTTGCTGGTTATTTCAGGTGATGGCTGGATCTAGCACGTCATCCCTCAATGCTAGAGCTTTAGCTTTGAGGACGAAGACGAAGGAATTTTTAAGGAAACGTGGTAGAAGTGAGGTCGCAAACGAGGAAGCATCTGTTGGTAAAGCTGCCACACCTAGAAGAAGTCCACGTTCAACCAAAGTTGTTGTTGTTGACCAGACCAGCAAGGATGCGCCCACTAAAGCTGATGTGGTACTACCTAGAAGAAGTCCGCGTTCAACTGCTCGGACCAGCAAGGATGCGCTCAATAATGCAAGAGTGGGACCAGCTAAAGCAACACAGTCCAAGAAATCTGTGGCATCAAAGAAGTTGTCGTTTGGTAGCATGTCCAATTCTGGATCCGGAAAGCGCAAGGCTGGAAAGAGCAAAGCCGGAAAGAGCAAAGCTGGAACGATGGAGGTGGTTGAGTCTGATGATGAAGATGAAGAATTTGAAGCTGATGAGGATGAGGAAGAAAGCAATGAGAACGTCACTGGTGGAATGCGGTTGCTTAGACGAGGGATGGTGACGATGAGTCGGGTTAATAGGCGACTCGTTCGGGGAAGGAAGTTGAAGGTTAAATATAATGATGATGGGGAACCTGTTGGGAGGGCAGCCAAGGAGATGCAGTCCTACATTGGGGTGTTTGCACGCACCAAGGTCCCAATTAATGTTAAAGATTGGAGACTTGTGCCGCTAAGTGTGAAGGACAATATTTGGGGTTCTATTGAGGTAAATGAAAATATTATAATTAGTTAACATGTCCTTCGTTGTAGCTTTCACAGAAAATATCTAAAGCAGTCATCTTTTGTACTTGTTAATGTTTAGGAAGCTTATGTGGTGCCAAAGCAATGGAAGAAAATGGTTTTTGCATCTGCAGGCCAAAAATGGAGGGATTTCAAGAGCAAGCTAACCACTTGGTACATTATTCCGTTTATGGATTCCCCTGAACTCTTTGAGTTCCCTCCTGATGATTACCGAAGCATTCACGCAGATCAATGGCAAGAGTTCGTGAAAGATAGGATATCACCTCAGTTTCAGGTTTGTAAAATACAAAGTGTTGTAATTTTATTACATTTTTCAGCAATATTGGCATTGTTTCAATTGCTAAAATATAATGGAAACTTTGGCTATCGTCTTGTAGGAATTCCGGCAAAAACAAATGGCAAGGAGGAAAGAGAATAAGTACCCTCATCGACTTGGACGGAAGCCATATGCTCAGTTGCAAGAGGAACTGGTACATTACTCTTCTTAGTAATATATTACCCTATGTCACCACAAGCGTATTAACCCAAATATATATTTATAGGCTGCCACAGTGCCTGCTGGGAGGAAATTAGTTCGAACTACAATGTGGAAAGCAGCTAGACAAGACAAGGATGGCAACTACTTGGCGCCACAAGTGCAGGAAAAGGTCGATGAAATTGTATGTCAAGTCCTTGAAATTAGCTTATTATTAATTTCAGTATTTGAAATTGTTCATGCTTTTATGCAAATTGATTTACGTCTATTTCAGGACAAATTGGAGAAGGAAGAGCAAGAGGGAAAAAGAAAGTTTGAAGGACCTGTTGATGTTTTGACTACGGCGTTGGGAACACCTGAATATTCTGGTAGGGTGCGAGGTGTTGGTGGCTTCGTCAAACCTGAAGCATATTTCCATCTTCCTAAACGTGCTAGGCTGAACTTAGATGCGAGACAACGTATTAAGAACGGGGAAGAGGATAGCAGTAGTGTGCTTGCTGCGGAGAGAGCCCAATGGAAAGAAGAAAAAGCTGAACTGGTGGGAAGGCTGGTGAGGTTAGAATCATTGCTTATGGGGAAAGATAAGCAAATTGTTGAGTCACCAAAGTCTGCGACCCTGATAAATGATCTAGGGTCTGGCCAGGGCAGTTGTTCCCGTCTTGACAAGGCTGGTGTTGGAGGTAATGAAGTGGAGGGTGTGAAAGCCATCAAGAAGAAGTTAGATTTAGAGGAGGGCAAGCTGAAGACACAAGTTGAAGCGGATGAAGTTACAAAAGAGCAGGCGCCTGAAAAACCCTTGACTGTTGAGGAGGAAGCGCATGTGATGGAGATGGCTCAGGTAAATTATCGCCACCTTGTATTTATATACTTACCGAAGTACCCTTATAGGCACATTTGGTGTTGATTCTGCCTCACTTGACTGATGTTGAGATTTTTGTTTATTTATTTAATATTTTTTTCTGTTTTGAATTAGGTTCAGTCTAGCCCCACTGTCCAGAGGCATCATCTTGTAATAGATTCATTGGACAACATTGTGGCTGAGGGAACCATTGTTGAAGTGGGTGTCGATTCCAGCTCACAAACTGTTCATGGTGTTCCATTAGCTGCGGAAAATATCCGAGTGTCTGTGAGCAAATGTCTTGTGGAGAATGCCTTGCTACCAGTCCCTATTAGGGATGAGATTGTATTTGTGAGCGATGCAATTGGGACTTGCGTTGCTTGGCCTAAAGACTGGGTTATACCAGCCACTGCAGTTGGTAATGCAAAGGTAATGTAGTTGTTCATGCATATATATATCGATCAGCGGCTACTTGAAATTGAAATACTAAACATGTAGTAATTGCTTTCTTGTTTTCTAATCTGAAATGCAGCAAGCACCCCGTAAGTACGGGAGGAAGAAAACAAAGCAGTGGGTTGATACGGATAAGGATGATGATGATTTGGAGCACCTACCAGCTGATTTGCCTCCAGCGCTTCTGTCCTTGAGCAAATGGGGCAATGAGTTCTTGAAGGATAGGGCCACTATCCACACAAAGCTTAGCAAGGACTTATTCGGCACCGAAAGGAAAATTGCCCTCTTCAGAAGTGATCTTTTTGCTTTCACAAATGTGCAAGAGGTTGCTGGCGATACAATCGTTATGTATATGAGGTATATATAATTTTGAATATCCTTGCTAGTTAGTTTAATTTTGTTGCGCAATACATGTTCAGTAGCATTAAGTGATATGCTCTTTTGATTTGCAGCTTCCTACGTGAAAAGTTGAAGGAATCAAATATGCTTAACATGATTGGTTTTGTTGACCCTTCTTCCCTTGGCGTTGGAAATTCAACTGACCGGTCTCGGTCTTTATTCATGCATTTTAAAAGAGGGAAGCCTGGCCAGTTTTTTCTGGTTCCCTATAACACAGGGTACGACAGCTTTATTCATGCATTTTTGTATATATTTTAAATTCTCAATTTATGTGTCATTAGATGAAATGTATTGATTGTTTTGATTCTATTATGTGTGTTAGAAAACATTGGATTTTATCGGTGGTGAGTCCCAGTGAAGAACTTGTATATTTCATGGATCCTATGAAGAGGAGAATGGATGTTACCACTGATGAGTGGAGAACAATAGTGAACCAGTATGTCAGCCAACTTGCATCTTTATCATTGATGTATACTATATACAAAATGCATTGTCTAACTATTTAGTTCATTCTGTTTATAATTTTGGGTATTTTGTTCTTTTTGAAGCGCCATAAAAATTACGAATGCAAACATTCCTGCTAAGAAACCACGAAAGGTTCAGTGGAGAAACTGTTCAGTAGGTTCCCTACCTTAGCTAACTGTTTATATTTACACTTGACCATTTCAGTTCATGTTTATTAGGTTTATTAAGCAAAATTTAATGTTATTTGATTCAGGGAATTCCAGAGCAGATTGGGGATAAGAGCTGCGGCTATTTCATCATGCTGTACATGAGAGAAATAGTGCAGGACAAAGAACAGAACTGGACTAAAAAGGTAACGGCTTGCATTCATCAGTTTGTGAGTTAAAAAACTCAATCAGTTGGTTAAATCTATTATGTTCTTTGTCCTCCTTGCAGTGGTTGACTAGGGGTGATGAAAAATACACCATGCAGGACGTTGATGTTGTCCGACAGGAGTGGGCAGAGTATGTGCTTAAATTTACAAGTAACTAGCAAAGCTGCTGTATGGTTCTATTAGTTCTGTTTTCAGAAAGGATTGTGTGTTTGCCCAGATTGTGTACTTTTGCTGTGTTACCATAGGCTGCTGGCTATATGTATATATGTGGTAGTTTGCTGTGCTATTATAGGGTAGGTGCTGGCTGCATATATATGAGACAGTTTGCTTTGCTATTATAGGGTACTGCTAGCTGCATGTATATGAGGCAGTTGAACAAAATGATGGTGCTTTTTGTTAACCTCTTATGGCCTAGCTACTTTTGTACATAATGATGGTGCTTTTTGTTAACCTCTTATGGCCTAGCTACTTTTGTGTACAGTGGATAATGTTATCATTTTGGATGTTGAATTAATGCGTATTTTAGTTATAGATGTCGTTTTTAAATCTAAATTATCAGGATGTTTCAATATAGCAATTGTGTAGTTTTAAACAAGCCATGACTACGATTATGTGTGGCCATAAGTAACAATTGGCAACACATATCTATTGTCTTTACAAAGCTTAGATACTAGAAATGTGTTGCCATAAGAAACAACCGGCAACGTAAATGCAAAGTTTAAATAAAAAGAAGGCATCACTTATGTGTAGCTTAAACTCATTCATACGATAGACATGTGAGGCCATAAAGAACAACGGGCGACGTAAATGTAGAGTTTAAATCAAAAGAAGGCATCACTTATGTGTAGCTCAAACTCATTCATGCGATAGACATGTGAGGCCATTAAGAACAACCAACAACGTAAATGCACAGTTTAAATCAAAAGAAGACATCACTTATGTGTAGCTTAAGCTCATTCATACGATGGACATGTGAGGCCATAAAGAACAACCGGCAACGTAAATGCACAGTTTAAATGAAAACAAGGCATCACTTATGTGTAGCTCAAGCTCATTCATACAATAGACATGTGACGCCACAAAGAACAACCGGCAACGTATATGCAGAGTTTAAATCAAAACAAGGCATCACTTATGTGTAGCTCGAACTCATTCATACGGTAGACAAATGTCGCCTGTATCATATGTGTCGCTGTACAAGGTCTAGACCACAAAGAAAAACATATATGTCGCCTCTAAAGTTTTCACACGATGTTTATATGTCGTCTTTATCTCAATTACCCTACGCATATATGTCGTTGTAAGACATTTTTTCTCCCACTCGCAGTTATCAGGCGACACAAGAGATGTGTCGCCTCACGGCAAAAAAAAGATGTGTCGCCTTCTAGCATGTCGACATTTATGCTATCAGGCGACACGTATAGCATGTCGCCTTATCTTTTATCAAGCGACAAATATATGTCGCCTCTAATATTTTCAGACGATGTTTATATGTCGTCTTTATTTCAATTGGCTACGCATATATGTCGCCGTAAGTCATTTTTTTCTCCCACTCCCAGTTATCAGGCGACACAAGAGATGTGTCGCCTCACGACAAAAAAAAGATGTGTCGCCTTCTAGCATGTCGACATTTATGCTATCAGGCGACACATATAACATGTCGCCTTATCTTTCGTCAGGTGACACATAATGAAAAATGTCTTATGTCGCCTGTTGTTCTTCTAGGCGACACGTATAGCATGTCACCTTATCTTTTATCAGGCGACACATAATGAAAAATGTCTTATGTCGCCTAATTTTCTTCTAGGCGACACATATTATATGTCGCCTTATATTTTATCAGGCGACACATAGTGAAAAATGTCATATGTCGCCTGTTGTTCTTCTAGGCGACACATATGATATGTCGCCTGATCTTTTATCAGGCGACACATAGTAAAAAAAGTCTTCTGTCGCCTGATGTTCTTAAAGGCGACACAACATTTGTGTCGCCTGATGGTTTAAGTGTCGACACGCTACTAGGCGACACATAAAAAATGCATCAGGCGACACAACTGTAGTGTCGCCTGATGCCGAAAATGGCATAGTGTATGTTTATATAAACCGATCGGTTGCCTCCCAAGCGATAATAGCGTCCCACGCTAAGCGCTCAACTCTCATATGATAAGGACCGCCGGTAGGACTATAATAACATCCCACACTAAACGCTCTACTCACATATGATGAGGACCGCTAAATAATGTTAGCTAGCGATAAATAATATCAATAAACCCTTTTAAGGGGTAATAGATCACCAAATATAAAAGATCAATTGATATGTCCCACATGTCAAATGAAATGAGCAAGAGAGTTCCCAAGTAACAGATGTAACTCATTAATCCCAAGAAAATATTAAATTTCAAATATACCCTTGAAATTAAATAACTTTAATTCATGCGTGACATATAAATCAAAGGTCCACTCACAGTGCTCGGCTAGGCCTGCCGACGACCCGAGGCTTCCTCCAAATGATCCTCTTCATGGCCTTGACGAGGGCTACAAGTTGAGCCAAAAATCTCGGCATATGATGGCCGGAGGACGAAGCTCCGGCGAAGAGAAAGTGGGCGTTCCGGTAGGTTTTTCTCCTCTCCGGCTACACTACCGGCTCGGACACTAGGCCGGGGAGAGAGAGGAGGTGGCGGGGGTTCGAATTAGGCTAGAGCGGCGGCCGGTTGCCGGCTGGACGGCAGCAGATGGCGGCAAGGCTTTCCGACGGGAGGAGAGCTCGGGGAAGAATTTTGGCAGAAGAAGAGAAGAGAAAAAGAGGAAAAATTTAGGCTGCCACACCCGGCCCATCACTCAAACCCAACTAAATAAACCCACTTCAAATTTATCCCATTTTACCAACTCAAAAACTTTACCATTTAATTGATAACTTTACCATGCTAACTCCGATTTTAACGCATAGCATGTCTACGAACTCGTAATCACGTCATCTGCAACTTTCAGGCAGAAAGTTTTCCCAAATTCCAAATGGAGGAATAAGTCAACTTTAAATTCCTTAATAGTAAACGGTTTCTTAAGTATAACCTAAAAATGTTAGGCCCTACTGAGCGTAAGCTCATCCCTATAGATTCTTGTTCATGTTTGTATGAGGACACGCCTTTCGAGAAGTCTAACTGTGACGTTAGCTGATGTGTACGAGAGTAGAAAAGAGTTACGGAAGATTAGAAGTGAGATAGATCGCAAGGACTCATCTTTTTGTCTTTGTTCAGTAAAAGGCTAAAATAATACCGAAGTAAATTACCGTAAAAATGACTTAAGGACTGGGGTGTGACAAGCTTCTTCATGAAGCGTGATGGTGACGCCATGGTTGTAAATGGCGGCACCCGGGGGACGTTGACGTCACCTGAACACGACTCCAACTTCTTGGAGGTCGTCTGGTTAATCCCTCAAGCAATTGAGGTGCACCGGTCTTCCCTCGATGTCTCATTGGCCCCCTACAATGCTCATTATTCTTTAGCTAAATTAGGAGTGAGACATTCCTACGCTAAATGACACAAAATTGAACATTACATTCTTACATCAAACTTGGTAAATAGATACAACCAACTTGCGGACACCTTTTTATGCTTTATGGTGTTGGTTGAAGTGTTAACACACTGGTCACATGTTACACTATAATCTACTGCTTATGCTGCTTGTACTTCTATGGGCTCACTACTCATTCTTTAAAGAAGTTTATCGGGATATAAGTTGAAGTGTCATGTACCCCATGTTCACACGTAGTATGGTCTTACCGAGGTTACGACCAAACAACTTTAGCTTGTCACTCGAACATTATTGATGTGCACTAATCTTTCTATTACGTCTTGGGGCTGTGCAATATTTGTATGCAACTTTACTATTCATCTACGACCCACCATCATTGAATATTGTTGTACTACAGCTCGTGACTGTGTACCAGGATTGACACGAAATTGCAATCCTTGAGCTCGGCAAGATTGAAACAGATCTCCAATCCTTGAGCTCAACTAGATGTTATTTCTAGGTGCCAAATCGTAATGTCACTGCGCACAATGATAGGTCATTTGAGATGAATAAGTTTAGGTTAGATATGAACCTCCACCTATAATCCGTTTATGTTGAAACCTTGTCAGGCGATCTCATTCACCGCTAAGTTGTGGATTGCCACTTTGATGAGACAATATTTCCGCCGTTAGGGGGAAATAAGAACACAAGTGTTCAAATGGAACGACGTGAATTGTCGTGGTTTGTCCCCACTAAGTCTCATCTTGATTTCAAATGCTCAAAGTGTTAAAATGACGAGATCACATGCTGCAAATATGTCTACAAGGATTAATGTCTTATCAAGAGGACATGGCACGACCAAAGAAGTTGGTCTTGGTGCCATCACCATAGATGGTGAAATGGTGACGCCATATAGTGGAAAAATTGGCGTCACAAGGCCGTGTGGCTCCCTAAAAGGAGGGAGGCCCTTAAGTTCGATATTTTCTCGCACTAGGAAGAAAGCAAGCTTGGCACAACCTGATTCATTGATCAGTGATACTCAAATCTGTCTCATGAAGTATGAATTGTGATTATCGTTGGGGGACGCCTCAATGTCAAATCCAATCCATATAGAGATCTCTACAAGTATTACACTAGTGTATATAAGGACGTGAGATAATAAGTCTACTATCGAACCACCCTTCGTTGATGGATATCAACTTAGTTGATTGGCCCAATAGAAAGATGCGATCCAACATTAACAAAGAGATAGGTCTTTGGGCAGGTGATGCCGACACCGCAAGCTAAACCTTATCAACTATACCTTTTTTAGATAGCGTAGTGAGAACAAGAGCTTAGACTCACCTTATGGTGCAAGGTCTCTCACTAACATGCACTGGGGTCGACTACGATGAGATATGCTCTCGTAATAGATGTCATTACACTCCACTACTTTGTCAATTTGGTAGTTTCTGAATAACTGAACATGCAGCCTATGAATGTGGTCATAATAACATCTCTATGGGATTAGAGATATACATGAAGGTCTTAAATAGACTTCATTCATCCGAATCAAGTGGCTCTAGACCACAGGAGAACGCGTTTGCTAAAGGTCACTACCAGAAAATAGATCTTGGGCGACGAAATGAAAAAAACCGGGCGACGATTTTTTTTTTCGTCGCCTAAGAGAAAACTTAGGCGACGAAAAAAAAATCGTCGCCCAAGGAAAAAAAATCGTCGCCTAAAGTTCAACTTTAGGCGACGAAAATAAAATCGTCGCCTAAGGTTAAATTTTGTCGCCTAATATAGAAACTAGGGCGACGAAACAATATTTCGTCGCCTAAGATATTTATATCGTCGCCTAAGTTTTTTAATCCTTAGGCGACGAAACTCAAATATATCGTCGCCTAAGTATTTTATTTTTTTATTTTTACTTGGCCGACAAAATAAAATAATTTCGTCGGCCAAGAGTAATCCGAATAATTAAAATAAAATAAAACAGATTTAAATTTCATTGTACAGGATTTTTTATTTTTACTCTTGGGCGACGAATTTAACAAATATCGTCGCCCAAGTATTATCTTGGCCGACGAATTACCCTAATTTCGTCGGCCAAGATAATCCGAATAATTAAAATAAATAAAGCACATTTAAATTGTAAGGAAATGTTTTTTTATTTTTATAGCCCCGTCAGCGTCTCGTCGATTGTAAACTATTCTCAGTTGAAGGTCCGGCCAGATTACGTGATTTGGAGGGTCGAATAGCCGTTTCCGTCCGTTTAGGGGTTTGACCGCGCCGATTGACCGGACGGATCGAGCCCTTGTCGTTGTCCGATGGAGCTGAATTTTTGCCCACCTACGTAATTCGTTATGCTGGTCATATCTGACGGTCGGTTTTCAGTTCCTCTTCTCCGATCACCAAACTCACGATATATGTACTAATGTTGTATAACTTTTTTATATAAGTGTTGAGTTTAAGTTTCGTTTTGAAGACAACGTATACGTAGAGGCCTCAAACGCAAAAAAGTCGTGAAATAATATATGACCAGAACGGTGAAATACGTCAACCCGTGAAAAATGAAGATATTTCGGTAAAATTTCGGTGCCGGTTGTTCCGGTTAACGAATTTCTCTTATTTCTACCTAGTGGTAACCCTATCCCGGGTATTTATTTTTTACCAAATTTTTATAGCCCCGTAAGAGTCTCGTCGATTGGAAACTATTCTCAGTTGAAGGTCCGGCCAGATTACGTGATTTGGAGAGTCGAATAGCCGTTTCCGTCCGTTTAGGGGTTTGACCGCGCCGATTGACCGGACGGATCGAGCCCTTATCTTTGTCAGATGGAGCTGAATTTTTGCCCACCTACGTAATTCGTTATGCTGGTCATATCTGACGGTCGGTTTTCAGTTTCTCTTCTCTGATCACCAAACTCACGTTATATGTACTAATGTTGTATAACTTTTTTATATAAGTGTTGAGTTTAAGTTTCGTTTTGAAGACAACGTATACGTAGAGGCCTCAAACGCAAAAAAGTCGTGAAATAAGATATGACTGGAAAGGTGAAATATGCAACCCGTGAAAAATGAAGATATTTCAGTAAAATTTCGGTGCCGGTTGTTCCGGTTAACGAATTTCTCTTATTTCTACCTAGTGATAGCCCTATCCCGGGTATTTATTTTTTACCAAATTTTTATAGTCCCGTAAGAGTCTCATCGATTGGAAACTATTCTCAGTTGAAGGTCCGGCCAGATTACGTGATTTGGAGGGTCGAATAGCCGTTTCCGTCCGTTTAGGGGTTTGACCGCGCAGATTGACCGGACGGATCGAGCCCTTGTCGTTGTCCGATGGAGCTGAATTTTTTCCCACCCATGTAATTCGTTATGCTGGTCATATCTGACGGTCGGTTTTCAGTTCCTCTTCTCCGATCACCAAAATCACGTTATATGTACTAATGTTGTATAACTTTTTTATATAAGTGTTGAGTTTAAGTTTCGTTTTGAAGACAACGTATACGTAGAGGCCTCAAACGCAAAAAAGTCGTGAAATAAGATATGACCGGAATGGTGAAATATGCAACCCGTGAAAAATGAAGATATTTCGGTAAAATTTCGGTGCCGGTTGTTCCGGTTAACGAATTTCTCTTATTTCTACCTAGTGGTAGCCCTATCCCGGGTATTTATTTTTTACCAAATTTTTATAGTCCCGTAAGAGTCTCATCGATTGGAAACTATTTTCAGTTGAAGGTCCGGCCAGATTACGTGATTTGGAGGGTCGAATAGCCGTTTCCGTCCGTTTAGGGGTTTGACCGCGCCGATTGACCGGACGGATCGAGCCCTTATCTTTTTCAGATGGAGCTGAATTTTTTCCCACCTACGTAATTCGTTATGCTGGTCATATCTGACGGTCGGTTTTCAGTTTCTCTTCTCCGATCACCAAACTTACGTTATATGCACTAATGTTGTATAACTTTTTTATATAAGTGTTGAGTTTAAGTTTCGTTTTGAAGACAACGTATACGTAGAGGCCTCAAACGCAAAAAAGTCCTGAAATAAGATATGACCGGAACGGTGAAATACGTCAACCCGTGAAAAATGAAGATATTTCGGTAAAATTTCGGTGCCGGTTGTTCCGGTCAACGAATTTCTCTTATTTCTACCTAGTGGTAGCCCTATCCCGGGTTTTATTTTTTACCAAATTTTTATAGTCCCATAAGCGTCTCGTCGATTGGAAACTATTCTCAGTTGAAGGTCCGGCCAGATTACGTGATTTGGAGGGTCGAATAGCCGTTTCCGTCCGTTTAGGGGTTTGACCGCGCAGATTGACCGGACGGATCGAGCCCTTGTCGTTGTCCGATGGAGCTGAATTTTTTCCCACCCATGTAATTCGTTATGCTGGTCATATCTGACGGTCGGTTTTCAGTTCCTCTTCTCCGATCACCAAAATCACGTTATATGTACTAATGTTGTATAACTTTTTTATATAAGTGTTGAGTTTAAGTTTCGTTTTGAAGACAACGTATACGTAGAGGCCTCAAACGCAAAAAAGTCCTGAAATAAGATATGACCGGAACGGTGAAATACGTCAACCCGTGAAAAATGAAGATATTTCGGTAAAATTTCGGTGCCGGTTGTTCCGGTCAACGAATTTCTCTTATTTCTACCTAGTGGTAGCCCTATCCCGGGTTTTATTTTTTACCAAATTTTTATAGCCCCGTAAGCGTCTCGTCGATTGGAAACTATTCTCAGTTGAAGGTCCGGCCAGATTACGTGATTTGGAGGGTCGAATAGCCGTTTCCGTCCGTTTAGGGGTTTGACCACGCCGATTGACCGGACGGATCGAGCCCTTGTCATTGTCCGATGGAGCTGAATTTTTTCCCACCCACGTAATTTGTTATGCTGGTCATATCTGACGGTCGGTTTTCAGTTCCTCTTCTCCGATCACCAAAATCACGATATTCTGAATTTTATGATAGAACTCTTAGCCGACGATTTTCTTTATCTTGGGCGACGATATTTATAGTGAAGAACATCGTCGCCCAAGTAGAGTATCTTTGGCGACGACATCAAAAATCGTCGCCCAAGATAACTCTTGGCCGACGATTTTCTTTATCTTGGGCGATGAGATTTATAGTGAAGAAAATCGTCGCCCAAGTATAGTATCTTAGGCGACGACTTCGGAAATCGTCGCCCAAGATTATCTTGGCCGACGATTTTCAAAAAACAGGGCGACGATTTTTATAGAATCGTCGCCCAAGAACGCCATTATAAAAGGCAGAAATTCGGAACCAACACCCAATATTTCCGATCTCTCTCTCTCTCTCTGCTTTTCTGTTTCTGAACGGTGATCCTCTGTCTCTCGATCGACTCCGCTTCCCCGATCCGACGCCGAATCCATTTCGCTCTCAATCTGTTTCTATTTTTGTTTGCAGGTTAAAAGCCCCTTGATTTGATTCAAAGAAAGTTTGCATCTTTGATTTGATTCAAACAAGATTGTATCTTTGAGAAACAATGTGTTTATGTAATGATTCAACATCAATGAAAAATATTATTTGATATTATCCATCTGTTTGCTCATATTTTGTAGTTACTGTTGCCATTTTTTATAGATAGGAAAGTGCAATGATGAGAAAAATGAAACAAAACGTGTTCAAGGTTACGAGTACTCCAAATTGTCTAAGTTGCAACCTGATGTCTACTGTGTACCGCTATCGGTTATCAAAAAAAAAAAATTTAAATATATCTTAGGCGACGAAATTGCTAAATCGTCGGGCAAGGACTTACCATATAAGACGACGAAAACAAATTATCGTCGCCTAAGATGTAGTGATCTTAGGCGACGAAATATTTAGTTTCGTCGCCCCAGGTTATAACATCTTAAGCGACGAAAAAATTTTTCGTCGGCCAAGGTGTTAAATCTTGGGCGACGAATATTTTTGGGCGACGAGAAGAATATCTTAGGCGACGAAATTCGTGTCGTGGCCTAAGAATTACTCTTAGGCGACGACGGAATTAATTTTCGTCGCCCAAGTTCTTGGCCGACGCACTTCTGCCGACGACGTCTTGGCCGACGACATGTCGTCGCCTAAGTACTTAGGCGACGAAATTTTTTAACAGGGCGACGATTTTTTTTCGTCGCCCAAAGTGAAATTTCTGGTAGTGGGTATTGGAACGCACATGGACTCTACTTGATTTGGAAGAGATATGGTGAATTATGCCTTTACGTGTTCATTCTAGATTTATATGGACTCTTGATGGATCAAGAGATGCCAATATATATCAACATCCGAAGTTAGAATGAAAAAGATCTTGGGAAGACACGGTCTCAATAAGGCACTCGATGACTGTATTGATGATGATTTTCCATCAATCGGCTTAGGTGCTCTATAACTAGTGAGGCCTACATATACTTCCATGATTAGTCAAAGTCTTTGATCTAAAGAGAGATCCATTGTTTTGTCTAAATCAAGATGACAAATATGTGTTAAGATAAGACTCATCAATGTACTCAACACAATACGAAAAACTTGACATCTCATTCGTTATGAAAAGTTGTAAAACTAAGTGTAGCTTGCGCCCATGCAACACCAATGTAATGGCAGTAACTTATTTTTCAATACTTAATGGTATGAAAGGTTGAGGCTTATTCTATCCCTACATAAAAAAGACACATCAAAAGAGAAATCAGAATCTGCCAAGTTTTGTAGGTCAACTTCCACGGGACCTACATAAAATATCACTCACTGGAAAATGGTGAAATTGGTACCAGTGGAAAGTTCTATGTGTCTAATTTCCAGGGACATTAACCATTTGATCATACCTATCATATTTAGTGAGTTATGGCCATTTTCATAAATTAGGACGGATCTGTCCGAAAATCTGATTTTGCCAAAACAGTCAACTTTGACGGGACTTTGTGAACAGCTCCTGATTAACCAGAATGTGTGTAATATACGGTTGCAAAGCTAAATGAGTCTAGTTTCCAAAACCGTTTACGGTTTGTTCATACGTATTTCCTAGAGGAAGTTACGGCTGTTCTAGTAATTGAAAGTCATGTTGCATGGAAATCTAATTTCCTGCCCAAACTTATGTTTTGAGTTCACAAGCGGCCTTGTCCTCAAGATCTAAGTGTAAAAGATCATGTTTGAGGACAATACGGCATGATCTAGTTAATCATTACTTATGCCACATTTGAAGACTTGTTAAAGAGCATTGACATGCTAAGTTATTGAAATTTCCATGATTAGTAAAAATCAGGAAGAACCCTATGATTGATGTAAAGATCAGGGGGAGGTGTGAAATTCAGGGGGAGTCATACATACATGTCACTATCAAATATGAAAGGTGCGTTGTACTCTTTTTCTCCTACAATCAAGGTTTAGTTTTTCTTCCACAATGTTTTTGTTCCTCGACGAGGTTTTTAACGAGGCGACATATCAGTACCACAAGCATACCAGCACGCGGCACAAGGGGGACTGCTCTAGGATATTCCATATGTGTGCGTTGGCCTTATGCGATCAGGATATGTAGTTAGAATATGACTATGTATTCCTTATCATTACCATATTGGTACTTTGTAATTCCCTATATAAAAAGCTTCTATCAATGAATAAGATGATTATTCTCTTGTTATCTTTGTCTCTACACTTTATCTTTCATCAAGTAGTTATTTATAACCATAATATTATAATACATCATGGACAAGTCAATTAACTACTATGTTTAAACATGTAATCTTTCTCTTTGAGAGGAATTGATATTATTTGCAGTCAAAGTCATGTAAAGGCCCACGTGAACCAAAATTTATACAGAAAGTTACATGTAGGGGGGAATAAAACCCGAGCAAGCGAAAAAGCCCAAGTCGGACCGGACTGGGCCAGGCTTTTTTTCAGTCTTAAGTTTGTTTTTAAGCAGTCTGGTTCAGGCCCAATAATAGTCGGGCCAGGCCCAGTCCCTAACATTCTGGAAAAAATAAATGTGGCCCGAAAGCCCGAGGGTTTATCAAATGTAAATAATGAACCTACATAAAACCTAACAGCTCTTTTCAAAAAATAAAAAATAAAAAATAAACCTAACAGCCACTGGGCTTTGTCACAAATGTTTTACTTTTGTTCTCGCTATAAATTCTGCTTTATATAGTAGTTATATATATAACTAGGAGGAGGGTGATAGGCAAGATGAGGTCAATATGAGTAATCACAAATATAATAAGTCAATCCACATATGTATATATTTTTATATTAATATTCTCATATATAGTAGTTATTTATAACCACAATATTATAATACATCATGAACAAATCAATTAATTACTATGTTTAAACATGTAATCTTTCTCTTTAGAGTGGAATTGATAGGGACTACATTGACTACAATGTAAACAATGCAACCTCACACAATTATTATCCTGCAAATGTCATCGTTAGTATAGAATAAGTAGGGATCGTTCAGTCCGGGGATGTCAAACGGTGAATTGAACTTATAAGTGCTAATACATATTCACATAATACACATATAAATTGGGGGGTTTTGGAAAGATTTATCTAACTAAAACTACTGCTGAAATAAAGCCTAAACTAACATATATACATGTGATCGACAACTTCACACAAAACAAGAAACGAAAACACTCAAGAACATGTAACAAATTATGCAAGACATTTGGTACAGCAGTTTCAACACATCCTGGACTCTACTTCAATTCTGATTCTGATTTAGAGCCCTTCGCGGTTACTCCAATCGTTAAGACTTCACAAGTATTTAGAATCAACTTCGCGTGTAATCCTAAATTGTATGCTAACTCGTTTAAAGACACTTCGCGTAGAAATTAAACAAGAAAACACATAAGCATAGTAAGCCGAATCAGAAACATGCACAAGGTATGGCGTCACTCATCCTAGTAACATGCAAGTTTTCAGAGTTATACTTAACCACTTTTAAGCAACAAAGACCTAGACAACTTCGCGTATGACTAAATCATATATCACTTTGGTAGATGAAATCGCAACCCACATAACAACCATGGCCTTAGGCTGTATGCAACCATTGATTTTGCCTGCTCGATTCAAAAAACTAATCGAATACAATCAAGAACACATTGAAACATGTTGCCCTAAATCTAGCACAGAAAATATCACATGGACAAGTATGTAACTATCGTCATACATAAGTTATAAATATCAGAAAATCTAAACATGTTACAAAACCAAATTGGCAACCATAAAAACATACAATCTTCATAGACAAAGTATTGTAAAATTACAGAAACATAAACAGCCATGAGAAGAATGGATCACACTTTGTAGAAACCTTGAATGGTGGCTGCAAAGGTGGTGGAATTGGTGATGGAATTATACAAAGCAAAAACGGAGGTGGTGGTGGTTCGGCTAGTGTAGCTTTTGTATAGGGTTTATGGTGAGAATTTGGTAGAGTTTCGGCTTGTGTTTGTATGGAAGATGTGATGATTAATTCTGTAGCTCTCTACTCCTTTATATAGTAGTATGGCAGAACCCTAGCTCTTTTCCCAGCCCTTGATGAACTTCTGATCCAACGGTAAAGAATATTGCACCAAATCTTCCCCAGAGTTCTCTGGAATGTCTTGTGCTGCAATTCATTGTATGAGGCTTGAATAGAGACCAGGTACGTTCCTTGTTCTCCAAAGGAAATCCCAGCGATTAAGATCTTTCCTCTTCTGCCTTCAATCAGATTTCTGACGAAAATCCATGATTTTCCTTCCTTTATTTGTGCACAATTAGGGTTCCTGGAAAAGAAATAAAGTCAGATAAATATGGTAGGGAATATTAGAATTCAAACCATGAAATTAAAGGAAAGAATCTCCCTTAATTTCTGATTTATAATAGCACAGATTACTCCTTGGTTTCTGCAAAATTCGTCCTTCCATTTTATACCCATTCAAACCATTCCTGTTTCAAGTTGGATTAGGTTTCCTGACTTCAAATGGTTTTCCTATCTCATTAGAAAAGAAAGTTTCCTAAATAATTTAGGAAAGTCATAATAGGAAAGATTCAGAAATAGTAAGTTTCCTAAATAAAATAAGGAAGTTTCTTCAAATGAAATAGGCAACTTTCCCTTTTCAAAACAGGAAAGTTTCCTGAATGACTTATCCCCAGATTTTGCGACTTAATGAGACTCCTTGCTGCACCAGAAATCCTTCTTTGATTAGGATTTCTCTCAACTCTTGCTTTGGTCTCGACAAATTCTGCGTATTCAGCTCGTTTTAGCACAATATACAACCGACTCTACTGTAAACTCTTAACTGGAGAAAAATGACACAATATTCTCACAATAAGGGTTAAGCAAACTATAAATGGAGGTAAAAACATATTAAGAACGTCGCATTTTATGCTCCTATCAACTACCTCACACTTATCTTTTGCTAGTCCCTTAGCAAAACTAAATAAAAGACTCTACTACTACTGCCTTTAAATGATTTGTCTCAGAATCTTTAAACACATAGTTTTCAAGTTTTGGCATTAGAATGTAAACACATAAATTTCAAGTTTCACAAACATGCTTCAAAATATGAATAAGTAAGAAGAGAGATAAATAAGCATATAACACATCTAGTTAATTTGATTCTCCTCACAAGGCATACTCTCTTCTTTTCACTCGATCATGGCATTCACTCATAAGTATATGCAAGAGAAAAGATAGTATGACAACAAATAACTTGCATATTTCTTCAAAGAAAAGCACTTTGTGAATTTTCTTTTGGAAAAACCCCATTTAACAACTATATGCTGAATGGACCAAAACCATATGCTTAACTCTTGAGAAAATCTCCACAAATCAAAGTTCACCTATCTTACAAATCATGAAAATATCTCAAACAAAGGTTGTAATGGGGCTTGGCTAAGGGTGGGATCATTATGAATCTTTCTGAGTTTTAAAACGTCACCAAGACTTAGCAAGCTCCATACACCTTATAACTTTACTCCAAAGGTCGGATCCCTTCATGTTGGACCCCAAATTGTCATTCTTCACTCCTCCAATAGTGTGAAAACGAAGAAAGGTCAAGTAAAACAAAGTTAGACCTTCCAATACATACAAACTCCAAATTCACAAAATTTTTCAAAGGACTTAATCCATGCACATTTTTTTCTTTTCTGCTGAACCTATATATATTTTTCTTTTTCTTTTTCTTTCTCTTTTCTTCTCGTTCGGCACACAAACATTTTTTTATATTTGGAAAAGTCCACCCCACACTTATTTCATGCATCACTCCATCATATCTCCGTATCGAATGTAAGCTTTGCCAAGTCTCGACGACAAGGGTAAAGGAAATAACTATTCTAAGCAAATGATGTTTATGAGGGTGATGAAAGAAAGACTCAATGTAGGCTCA
This sequence comes from Fragaria x ananassa, assembly GCA_034370585.1. NCBI lineage: Eukaryota > Viridiplantae > Streptophyta > Magnoliopsida > Rosales > Rosaceae > Fragaria > Fragaria x ananassa. Next base: position 6,052,940 of record CP139750.1, on the reverse strand, counting down.
AAGGGTTTAAACTAAGGAGTCTCACGACGGGCACAAATAGGGCACATGCTTTCTTTGGCTTTGGTGGTGTAGTCGGTAGTCGGTAAACTACCTCCACTGCCCATAGACCAGTCATGAAACTTGTAGACCGACGTCCAAGCTACCTCGCCATGATAAAAGATCATCAATGCGACATCGGGAAGATGCTTCTCCAAGCTCTACAAGAAGGCACCATGAGAGTATAAATATGTACAGTATCCCACATCGGAAATGTAATGTAAGAGGGAACCTTCCTATATCCCGCCCGGGATTATGCGGAAACATTTGGCGCCGTCTGTGGGAATCATTACAAAAAGTCACGTTGCTCCACCTGAGAGGCATTCCAGTAAGCTCATACAGGGAGGTCAACCCAAGGTATCCAGTATGTAGGCCTAAGCCATCTCGGGCCCAACCTATCATGAGGTAACATGTAGGCCTAAGCCACCAAGAGAGTGGCATAACCCAGCCCGTCCGGGTTCCATCTCTTAAGTCTCCTCTCTTGACTTCCATGTGATAGCATCGGGACGTCGGGGAGCTAAGCCTCCCGCCCGGGTTCATGACCGGAGCCTCCAACCGTCCCAGAGAGGATTCAACGGGACCCGGAGCTTAGTCATGTCGGCCGGGAGCTTCGCCAGTGACGGCCGGCTCCTCCCGCTGCCCCGGTCATCTTCTTCTCCTGGATGGCACCTCTCCTGGGACCCGGAGCCTAGTCATGTCGGTCGGGAGCTTCGCCGGTGACGGTCTGCTCCTCCCGCTGCCCTGTCGTCTTCTTCTCCCGGTGGTTACTCTCCCGGGCACCTAGCTCCCTTCCCGGTGGCTCAAGCTGGGCAGCAGTTCGGCAGCAGGTAGCCTCTGGGGTGACCTTGCCTCGGTCTCAGTGGCAGTAACCAGCCTTCCACTCTCTGGCTAGGGATAGAAGAGGAAGTCAGTCCGGCCACCCATCCTCTTACTGTGGGCACTCGGCTGGGCAGAACCATCATCTCTCCAGGCTTCATCTCTCCGGCTTCCCGATTGGAAGCGTCCGAGACCTATGTCCACCCGGCCCCCTGTCCTCAGTCCAAAGCCTCTGGTCTCCTGCAAATCCTAACTGAAGCAAAATGGTATTGCTCTGGACACCCGTCCCGATTGGAAGCACCCGGGATCGTCTCTCCGGCTTCCCGATTGGAAACTTCCGGGACCTATGTCCACCCTCATCCCGGCCCCATGTCAGTCTGCAAGGGAATTCCACTCGGGAGTGGTGTTGATCTGGACACCCAGCGACTTGCTTTGGGCACCCGTACGGCACCCACATAAGCTTCCCGGGAATGGTACGTCATGTTCAAATGTGGTTCACCTGTACGGCCCACCCAAACAACCAACAAAACCTGTTATGGACACCCATCCAGATTGGAAGCTTCCGGGACACGGGGTCCAAGCTCATCCCGGCTCCTCTCAGCCCTCATGTGCAAGTCAGGGCCCTACCACCTTTATATCCGGGTATCGAAAGGGGAAGGCTCAGTGTCAGTTTAATCTGCAAGCAACTGGTTCCGGAGGTAGTCAAAAAAAAAAACCCCCCTTGCAGGTAGCCTGACCGTATTGGCACCAAAGATTCATCATTCGGGAGTGGTACAAGCATGATTCAACACCCCTTTGTCCACCCATTCGGCAGCAATTATCACAGATAAGTCCCGTCCATTGGTCTGAAAATTCATAAATATTGTACTTGCAAGTCAACATGCATGTTATTGGCATTCCACTAAGAGAGAGGTATTCCACCAGGAGATTGGCATTCCACCAGGATTGAACGATTGGCATTCCACCAGGATTGAAAGATTGGCATTCCACGAGTGTTACACAATTGCATGAACCATTGTGCTTTTCGATAAATATTATAATTGTTATGTCAATGCTCATCGATCATTTGTTCATTGTGAATGTGCAACAATCCTCGCCCGGCCGAGTAAGTTTTGAGGCCGGGGACCGGGATGAGCATTTCTTATCTTGTAGGCGGACACCTCAGCTCGCCCTTGAAGAAATCAAGAAGAGCAAGACCCGTTCAACACACGTCTTGAGTGCGGACTTGGGGGGACTGGGACTGGGTCCGTGTTGGGGACATTTGACTGGTCTATGGGCATTTTGTATATTAAGTCCCCACTCAAGAAGTGTCTTGAACGGGAACTTGGGGGGACTTGTAGTCGGTAGTCGGTAAACTACCTCCACTGCCCATAAACCAGTCATGAAACTTGTAGACCGACGTCCAGGCTACCTCACCATGGTAAAAGATCATCAATGCGACATCGGGAAGGTGCTTCTCCAAGCTCCACAAGAAGGCACCATGAGAGTATAAATATGTACAGTATCCCACATCGGAAATGTAATGTAAGAGGGAACCTTCCTTATCTATAAAAGGAAGGCTCCCCCTCTAGATAGCTAAGCTAATCTGAATCGGGAAACCTAGATACTGGAAAGATAGTATTCCACTGGGATGGATCCCATTGTAACCCCTAAGGTGATACTTGATTATAAGTGGACGTAGCCATGTCCCCCGAGGCATGGTGAACCACTATATGTCCTCGTGTTCACTGTTCATACTGTTCATATCCCACCATTAGCTTCCGCATATCCCGTCCGGGATCGTGCAGAAATAGGTGGTCATCCTAAAGAGATCTTTTTCAATCCTTTTCGCAATCAAGGCATTTTATGATATAAAAGTTTCGAAAATCATCAAGAGTAAGTTCTAGTAAATTCTAGAGCCCATTAAAAAGCTATAGCACATAGTCATTGAATATGCAAAGAATGATGAGGTTTCAAAACGGAAATTGCTGAAATTTTTTTCTTAAGTCACTCATGAAGAAAGCATTTAGGCTCAAAAGCTCACATAGGTTGTTATGAACACAAATTAACCAAGACATGCCTGCTTCCACAATCGATCAAATCTCAAATGTTCATACTGATCCACATTATTCATGAAACTCACAAATTTTCTTAAGTAAATGCAAAACCATCATCTATGCATCCAAAGACATAATCATCCTAGACTTTAAGGGCATCCTATGACAAACAAAATCAAAAATACACATATTTTTGTGGAACAATTTTCTGATTTTCCGATTTTATATTTTCTTTTTGGTTTTTATAAATGCAAGAACTAAACTTAAACTGACATGTTAACATGTAAACCTACCCCACACTAAGAAAATTACATTGTCCTCAATGTAAGCCCGAAAATAATCATGTAATTCCTAAGCATGCTTCTAAGTTTACACATATAACACATATACAATTCAAACATAACAGTAAAGGGATAGAAAACGCAAACTCCCGTTGATGGCTCCTCCACAGCTACGGTTGAAATGGGTTGCCGCTCATGCAACGCTTAATGTTTATAGTCTCATCATCCTAGACTCTTCATGTGTTCACTCGGCTTGTGGTGCGTCCTCAAGCTGTGTTTCCTCAATTGTGTGCTCCTCAAAAGGCTCGTAGTAAGGCTTAAGTCGATGACCATTCACCTTAAATGCTTTACCTGTGACAACACTTTGAATTTCAATAGCACCATGAGCAAACACGTTAGTAACAATATATGGACCAACCCAACGAGAACGTAATTTTCCTGGAAAAAGTTTAAGTCTTGTGTAGAATAAAAGAACTTTCTGTCCAACTTCAAACTTCTTCCCTCGAATCATCTTGTCATGATAAGCTCGTGTCTTCTCCTTGTAAATCCATCCGGCATCATAGGCTTCATTCCTTATCTCCTCCAGCTCATTGAGTTGTAGCTTCCTATGAGTGCCGGCATCATCTATCTCCATGTTGAATGTCTTCACCGCCCACCATGCTTTGTGCTCTAGCTCCACGGGTAAGTGACATGGCTTCCCATATGTTATCCGAAACGGTGACATCCCAATTGGCGTCTTATACGCTGTTTTGTAGGCCCATAATGCATCGTGTAAACGATCACTCCAATCCTTCCTCGATGGACCTACGGTCTTCTCCAAAATCTGTTTGATCTCTCGATTTGAAACTTCAGCCATTCCACTTGTTTGAGGCTAGGGTGATAAGGTGTCGACACCTTGTGAGTGACACCATATTTCCTTAACAAAGCCTCTATGGTTCGGTTTCAAAAGTGAGAACCTCCATCGCTGATCAAAACGCGTGGAACTCCAAACCTACAAAAGATGTTAGTTCTCAAGAAACCTGCAACCACTTTAGAATCATTAGTCCTGGTGGCTTTGGCTTCCACCCATTTCGACACATAATCGATAGCCAATAAAATATAGAGAAAGCCTCTAGATGAAGGAAAAGGTCCCATGAAATCTATACCCCAAACATCAAAAATTTCAACCACAATAATAGGAGAAAGGGGCATTTGATCTCTCTTACCAATGTTACCTGTCCTTTGGCATCTATCACATGTAATGCACGTTATGTATGCATCTTTGAAGATCGTCGGCCAAAAGAAACCACTCTCTAAAACCTTCAAGGTTGTCCTCTTTGGTCCAAAGTGACCTCCACACGCCTCACTATGGCTGAATGCTAGGATGGATTTATGCTCGTCTTCAGGAACACATCGTCGAATGACTTGATCACTACATTGCTTCCACAAGTACGATTCGTCCCAAATGAACTGTCGAGCTGCCTTCTTAATCTGTATCTTCCTTGAGTTCGGCATTGTGTTAGAAAATTCCCTAGACACAAGATAATTCACTATATCAGCATACCAAGGCTCCTTTGCATCCATCCGAAAGAGTTGCTCATCCGGGAAAGTTTCTTATAGTGGTGTTGGCTCCTCCTCTTGCAAAATTCGGCTCAAATGGTCCGCCATTACGTTTTCACAAATTAAACCTTTAAGTGACGCTCTTTGAATAGTAAGCCTAACCCTAATCAGGAATAATCTCGCTTTTTGAAAGAAAAAAAATGAACTAGGAACATTTAAATTATTTTACATAAATTACTCATTCAAAAGGCTTCGGTCGATAATGTCTCAAATTTTGAACCCTAAGGCCATCTCCAAATGTGAAGGGCCAAAATGTGCCCATGGCTACATTTTACGTAAATATGATTATTTATTAAATTAATCAAATTGTGACGGTCTCCAATAACTTAAAGCCAAATTGTGTAGGCTTTCTTCTCTTCACCTTGCACATGTCCTCTTACATTTTACAAATTTCAATTTCTCTCTTCATGGCACGATATAAGGCAAAGTTCACCAGGGTCACCAACAAGGTTAACTTGAGCTCTCTAACGAGTCATTTTGACCTGACCCCACATGTTTAGCCCTCTAGAATTACTTATCGGAGATTATAAAGTTTAGATATATGTTGTCAAGATTAGTTTGTCCCTCCAGTGGGAGATGGCCCAAGCAAGTACTTTCTCCTTCCCCTTGAAGTGAGAGAACATATAACAAAAAACGTGAAAATTTTGACATCTCTTGTATAAAAAGGAATAGTTAATTATGTACTGTCACTCAAAGTTTTGTAGAATGGTGAATCACAAAACTCTCTATTGAAAAGGAGTATATAGGCAGCGAATATAAATCTAACTGTCAAAAATAAACTTTTGAAACTTTAAATTAGATATCTCCATCATTAGATCTAGATGCAAGGTTGACTTAGCATACTAAAAATGTGTACACCATTGTATAGATCTAATCACATATAAGAAGTATTAACACAAACATGTAAGCTTTTTTCCTTTTATATTCTACTCTAATTTGCTTCACTATACTAATTAAAAACGCTAAAAAAAAATCAAAAAGATTACATTTGGTTAGGGTTTATCAAACAAACATACCACGGCTTCTCTCTAACTCTCTCTTTAGGTTAGGGTATTTTTGAGCTTTGCGGCGCTTTTCTGATTCCATGGCAGCAACAACCATGAGGAAAAAAAATTTGTCACAGCCTTGGCTGCATCCGTGACGGCGAGTCTCATCTCAAAGATTTCTCTGCGCAACCAAGATAAACCAGTGGATCTAGGCAATCTCTAGTGTCCAAAGAATGGCTCCATAACCCAAAGATTTTACCTTGTTGAACGACTCATGAATTCCTCTCAGACTGTCGTCTTTGATGCTTTCAAAAGTGCAATATGCTCCAGGTGGAGGCTTTTGACTCCGGTGGAAGTTTAGGCGAGGGGTGATAGGTTTATGTTTACCTTTACCTTACCTCAGAGAGATGTAAATCGAGTGAAGAGAGGAGAACCTTGGGCATATCAATGTGCCATGATTCTTCTTAACGATTATGATGACTTTTATGATATTATGGTTGTTTCTCTTGCTTGACTTTGTTTAGATCTGGGTGGAAATCCAAAACTTACCGGCAAAGTTATCTACTGCTGCAACGAGATTGGTGGCGGAGACTATTAGAACGGTGCTGCAAGTTGATAATGGAGGGTTCCAACGTGGTGTGGCGTGAGTGCTTGTTACTCTGCCTTTGATTCAACCGGTGAGGTTGGAGCGCCGGATTTGGGTTTCCCCGATGGACATCCTCTTAGTGAATTACAGGTATGAACGGTTACAGGGAAGGTGTTGGACTTGCGCGATTAATCACAGAGGAGATCTATGCCTTAAAGAGAACGAGGAGGTCCCGAAAGCAGCTACATGTCACGAGTTTCCTTTTTCTTAAGCTTCTCGTGCGGCCTTAGCACTTTCCTTATGCTAAGTCAGTCTTACTCACGCAAACACTTTGGCTAGAGCACCCCGAACGAAAGGAGAAGAACTTTGAAAGAGAGAATTTGTATTAAACTCAGAGAACTTTACAAAGCTTTACAAGTGAGCTTGAATGCTATCCAACTCTCTATGTCTCAAATGGGAGGGGTGCCTCCCTATTTATAGGCATCATCCCCCCTTGCCTAAGTTTCTAGATAATTCTAGGACATTTACAAGTATAGAGTTTTCTATACAACACTAAGTGTTACCTTGAGTATTCTAGAGATTTCCGGAGTAGTCTTAACCCTTGAGCCTCTCTAGGGTTCTAGAGAGTTCCGGAGTGTCCTAGGGACTCTCTAAGGTTCTAGAGAGTTTCAGAGTTGTCTAAATACTTCCCAATCATTCCAGAAGCTTCCAAGACCTTCCATAATATTTCGGATGCTTCTAGAATGCTCATGTGCTCACCAAAACCTTCATTGAGCCATGCTTGTGTCAAAAATGCTCAGGGAAACTCCTTGTTAATTGGCGGGGTGTGACACTCTCCCTCACCTAAGCACGTGATGCCCTCATCGCGCCTTCGTTATAGCACTAGATTTTTTCCTTAAATTGCCATAGTATGTCCTCGGACTCCTAACTGGCTTCTGTATCCGGCAGACCTATCCACTTGATGAAGTACTCTTTATAACTTGGCACGCCTTGGCGACGGATGACTCAGTCCGCGAGTATCTCATCTACTTCTTTGTCGAAAGAAGTAACAACTGCTGTTGTTGGCCGATGTGAAACTCTCCTTGATAGGTCTTCCTCGTCTTCATGAAAGACCGGATGAATCTTCAACTTGGACGGGAGGTGAAGCTTATATGAGACATTGCCAATGCGTTTGATAACCTCAAACGGCCCTTCGTACTTGTGTACCAAGTCTTTATGCACCTTCCTAAGAGACTTGAATTGTTGTGGCAAGAGTTTCACAAGTACAAGGTCATCTTCCTTGAACTCCACGTGCCTCATCTTCTTGTCCGCCCACTTCTTCATCCTTGTAGAAGCCTTGTGTAAAGCTGCTCGAACTAACTCTGTTTGCTCATGCCATGACTTGGCAAACTTGAACGCGGATGGGCTCTTCCCTTTGTAGTTACATTTCTTGAATTGTAACGCTGACAACACCTTCAAGTCTTGCTTTGTGTCTCTAGTTGTTGGCACTACACAAGCTTTGTCGCCTTCCGTGATGCACAAGCTATTGGCGAATGACATCGAGATTGCCTTGACTTGATCATGGAATTCCAACCCTAGGACGACTTTGAAGTCATCCATTGGAACAATCGAAAGTCTAAGTTCCCACACCATGCTCTCACGCTGGTCTTGACTCCTTTGATGGAGCCCCCTCCATTGTTGCCCCTAAGTCCCAGCCTTCGGGCCTCCTCAACTGCGATGACGTTGTAGGTTGCACCTATGTCTAGCATTGTCGTCGTTGGCTTCCCACCTATAGTGATGTTGACGAAGAGTAAACCTTTGGCTTGGACCTTAGGTGTGGATCGGATCACATTCAGCAACTGCATAGACCCCACGTGTGCACCACCATTGTCACCCTCAGCGTCCGTCTCACTTTGATGACTTCCTAAGAGTGCGCTTAGAACTCTCTTTTGTGGGCAATCTCTAGCCCAATACGAACCATCGCAGAGGAAACATTTGTTGTTGTTGGGTTTACCCAAGCTCCTTGTCTCCTTTTGCTTGCCCTTATCCTTGCTCCTTGTTGGGTAATTATCTTGATGGGGCTCGTCTTTTCGTTGGCTTTTGTCTCCCCCACCTTTAGCATAACTGCTCTTCTTTTCTTTCCGCCTTCTGGTGGACTCCTTTGGACTAGTATAGTCGATTAGGCTTTCGGCCACAGCTATGGCTGTAGCAAGGTCTTGCACCCCACGTCGCCTTAGCTCGGTCTTAGCCCATGGTTGGAGACCGTCCATAAAATTGAAGAGAGCATCCTTATCAGGTAAATCAGGAATCTCAAGCACTAAGTTGGTAAAGTCTTTAATATAATCACGAATAGACCATGAGTGCTTGAGCCTTCGCAAGCGAGCTCTTACCTCATTCTCGGCATTCTTAGGATAGAATTGTCTTTTAAGCTCCTTTATAAAGTCATAAAAGGTAGTAATGGTGCACGTACCTTTTTCGACATATCCTCGCCTTCTCCTCCACCATAACATGGCAGTGTCGGTTAGGTAGAGAGCCACGGTTCTAATCTTGGCATCCTCCTCGGTGATGCCTACGGCTCCAAAGTATTGGTCTCGCCCCCATAAGAAGTTATCTACTTCACGAGCGTTGCGCGATCCCCTAAAACTCTTAGGCTTTGACACCTCGATACGCTTAGCCTCCACAATACCGCTGGTACCGGCTCCTGTCGCCAATGTGCGCTTGCATAGGGCCAAGTCCCCATGCATCTCTTCAATGCGTGCAAGCGTTCTATTCAACTCCTTCTCGTGGACTTGATGCATTTTGATGAGTTCTCCCATGAACTCCTCACGAATCTTCGTCATCTTGCCCCGAAGGACTCCTCTAACTGGACCACCATGTCCTTGATCGCAGTGTGGATGACAGCATCTTCCGCCTTTAAACCTTCTACCCTTTGGCCTAGATCATCCACCTGGGCTTCCATGCCACTCACGCCCTCCTCTACCTGAGATAGGCATGAGTCGAAAGCAGAGATCATATCCTTAGACCGTTCCCTTCTTAGAGCGTCAGGGTCAACATGCTCTTCGCAACTTCTCCTTTGCGTAACTTCCTCAGAAGGGTTGGATCATGATGTACCTTTGGTAGTACCGTGCTTTACCATTATGTCAAGCGAGGTTCCGATCAAACTTCTGCTCTGATACCAACTGTCACGAGATTCCTTTTTCCTAAGCTTCTCGTGCGGCCTTAGCACTTCTCTTATGCTAAGTCAGCCTTACTCACTCAAATACTTTGGCTAGAGCACCCGAACGAGAAGAACTTTAAAAGAGAGAACTTGTATTAAGCTCAGAGAACTTTACAAAGCTTTACAAGTGAGCTTGAATGCTATCCAACTCTCTATGTCTCAAATGGGAGAGGTGCCTCCCTATTTATAGGCATCATCCCCATTTGCCTAAGTTTCTAGACAATTCTAAGACATCTACAAGTATAGAGTTTTCTAGAGTTTTCTATACAACTCTAAGTGTTACCTTGAGTATTCTAGAGACTTCTAGAGTAATCTTGAGCCTTGAGCCTCTCTAGGATTCTAGAGAGTTCCGGAGTGTCCTAGAGATTCTCTAAGGTTCTAGAGAGTTCCGGAGTTGTCCGAATGCTTTCCAATCATTTCGGAAGCTTTCAAGACCTTCCATAATATTTCGGATGCTTCTAGAATGCTCATGTGCTTACCAAAACCGTCATTGAGCCATGCTTGCGTCAAAAATTGTCACACCCCAATTTTTGGAATTTTTTTTTTAGGTATAACTCATATTCCAACTATGAAATAAATTTTTCATAATTAGAATATGAAAGAAATTGGAAAAGAACAACTCAACAATAAACTGAAATTTATTCTTTATTACAATGTACTCTAAAAAGTAACATTACCAAGGTAGACTAAGTCTACGTCTTATTCTAAGGAAGCGACACCACACATATTTCACATGTAAATTAAAGATTCTTGCAAGAAACCAACTTCAAACTACTTATTCCTCACCTACAAATATTTAAAGGGGTAAAGCACAAACAGCTCAGTAAAAGGCAAAAATCTCTTCAAACAAGAGAACATGAACAACTTTAATTAGATGGATGTATGCATCTATGAATGCATTTATTATCAACTTCATATAGTTCATATAGGCGAATAGACTAAGTTTACATGTCTCATACCATGTATTTTACCACAAGGGTGACTTAGGCTACTCAAATATATGAACCACATCTCATTCAAATCTCACATTCCCCTTTTGCTAGTCATCTTGTCCATTCCTCTTTCGCCAATCTTGCCCTTCTTACCTATACTAATTGCGTCATTCTAACGCATTCACACGGGCATCGTGGGATATGGCACCTCCGAGGACAGACTCAACTACACAAAAGTTTCAATCCTAACTTCTTTACCCCAATGTGCTTCTTACATAACACCATCATTTCCTTACATGATAACATGTACATCAAAACAAATCCTACATATATTAATTGCAGCAAGGAATTAAGAATTTCACACAAGCATGTAACCCAATGAAACAACAATTAGAGCAAGTGTTCCCCAAGTTTTCCCCTACCTTTGTCGATACTTACAGCAAGTTCCTAATAAAAAGATACAATCATTAGTTGAACAATCTTATACTATATCCATTTCATTTAGAACTTAAATTAGGAATTAGGTAATATGCTAAAACAAGAGCTAAAGTTCTTTCACAAACAGGCTTTTCTGAACCAGTTACAAACAGACTGAAAACTGTACAAAACCGTTCATATTTTGAGTTCAAGGTCTTCTAATGACTTTTAGAAAACAAACAAAAGAAACTCTGGGACTTGGAATCACCTTAAAACGATTTTTCTTGAATTAGTTATGAATTTTCAAAGTTCAGCTACAGTTTTGAGTTTTTGTGGATAATTTCTGCTAGAAGTCTATTTAAAGTATCTGAAAGTAAAACCATGGACTATATGCAGAACTTTACTTCTAGATACATATTATAGACATTTTGGTATTAAACAAACAGAAATCACAGACTTTTAGTGTAAAGGAACCTACTCAAGCATCACACAAACTACTACTCAAAGAAGCAATACAAGTAGTTCTAAATCTTATAGTTAGTTTTAAGCATCCTTAACCTTTAGTTTTTACCTTTGATTTCATAAACAAATCACAAACATGATATTCTAAATTCAATACATCTATGATTGCATAACAACAAATATTACGAAGAAACAAAAAGTGCAATTGAAAACAACAAAATTCTGATATCACAAAATAACTTCTTGACTTTTTGTCTAGTAAACTTTCAGGCTAAAAACGACACAGTTTGGCTGGGAATTTAAAGATGGTGTCTTCACAACATTTGAAATCCCAAAGAACAATCTGGAACTGGAATCACACAAAAAGGATTTTTCTACAATTACTTATGAAATTTCGAATTTCAGATACAGTTCCAGTTTTTTTTTGTTTAAAACAAATTTGCTGATATAAGTCTATCTCAAATTTTAAGGCAAGTTTCCAAGACCTGGGATCCTAACAACAACAACTACTGCATAACTTGATTTTCTACAATAGAGAACTGATTTGGCTAACCAAGGAATTCAATGATCATGCTTACCACACACAGCTTTTCACAACAACAAAATCAGAACCAACGCTCAATTACAACTTTTCAAATCAAAGAAACAATTATACACAAGTCTCAAAGTGATCTCAATCTAATTTCACAAATAAACCAAAATAGAATCACACCTGAGTTCCTACACCAAGCTATCTCTCCCTGATATGAGCACAAAGTGCTATATTTTTAATGTGTTTCCTACCCTATTTGGCTATGTTATTTCCTTAATAATACTATTTCTGACATGTTTTGTGATTGTAGAGGGACAAAGAGCTTAATTAAGAAAAGAAGGCCTAAGTCGTATAAGGATGGAAGAGAAAAATGCAGAAAGCCCAAAAAAATGTCCAAGTCCAAAAAGAAAGGAGAAAAGTCAAACAAGTGCACCTAGTCCCATATCATTTTGAAAGAGAAGTTTCACCAAGATATTCTCTATATAAAGACAACCTTGGGTATTTCTCAGATCATCATTCATTTACATTAAAAACCAGAGGAATAAAAGAGGAGTAGTAGCAGCAGCCTCTCCCTCTCATTTATCAAGCTTCTGCCTCCTTTGTTAAGCCTTGAAGGACTTCTCCATGAAGGCAACAACATTGGAGACTTGAAGCATTGAAGTCAAGCATCCTTTTGATATCAACAAGCTTCCTTGGTGACTTGATAAAGTGTAAACATTACCTTTACTTTGTTTTGATTTTCTTTACAAAATTATAGGTATGTTTCGTGTGCTAAACTTAAGATTTGGAAGCATGTTTCGCTTGTTCTTGTATTCAATAGATTCAAAATTTTATAAAACATATTGATGTTTTGTTAATGTTTTTCTGTCGACCCGATCTGATGAGTTTTAATGATTGAAAGTTTGCGCTTTTGTTTAAATAAAAGAGTTAGAATGCATGCTAGCTATTGCCATGATTCATGCTAAGCTACTTCAAGTAAGTATGTTTCCCTAAGTGGTGGAAACTATGTTTTAGTTGAATACGTAAACTAGTAAATGCATGGTACGACTTCTCGGATGTGCGTTGTTGTTCAATCTCAATTCTATAATTATTAATGATTTGTGTTTATTGTGGACAAGTACTCTTCAGTATTGAATGCAGCAATTTACATGAAATAACCTAAGTCCTAGACTTCTCTGTGCTTAGGTGATCAAGTAAGTAGAATTAAAGGAATGCATGACCTCTTCAGGAGTGTGTTCCGAGATTGTTTCTGTTTCTACCTGTTACGTCCCGAGCCGGGAAGTGGTCGCGGGGCGGAACGAAGTAGAATTCTTAAGGGGCTTTTACTCGGTACTTGCACAAATGACAGCGTCACGGGGTCGGGACTGGGGTGGCCCAGTCTTCGACTCTCCGATGCTTAAGTTAGCTTTGAGCACTTGTACGGGTAGAGGAATGAAAGTGGGAGAGAATGTATGTGTGTATATAGATGTACGTACCTTGAGCTTGTTTTATAGGCTAAGTTTGTGTACCTTTGCTTTGATCTCCAATGTGGGACTCTTTGCCCTCCTTTGGAGTGTCCCCTTTTGGGGGTGTTTTGCCGCTAGAGTGACTTTGACAAGCGGTTTGTTACCGGCCCTTCCTTCTTTGGATGTCTGTGAAGGGCCCACCAGGGCTATCTCGATCGGGTAATTGTACCGTATTCTCGGCTTAGCCAAGTGTTTTGGCTATGTACTAACAAGTCCCCAAGTCCCTAAGTCCCCAGTCCGAGAGAGTTCTTGGGTGGGGAGTTATTCTAGAGATGCCGAGGATAGGTTTAACCCGGGTGCAGGAGGCATGGTGCCGAGTCCCCAAGTCCCCACGCAAGAGTCGCGAGGTGACGGGGGTGATGCTCTGGAAACCTGTTGGCAAGAAGAAAAGTTTAATGTTGCTCTGGCTAGTCAGTCCGCGCTTGGTTGGGGACTGTCGCGAGGTGGCCAGTCAGTCCGCGCTTGATTGGGGACTGTGGCTATGTGGCGAGTCAGTCCGCGCTTGATTGGGGACTGTCGCGAAGTGGCCAGTCAGTCCGCGCTTGATTGGGGACTGTAGCTATGTGGCGAGTCAGTCTGCGCTTGATTGGGGACTGTGGCTATGTGGCGAGGCAGTCCGCGCTTGGTTGGGGACTGTCGCGAGGTGGCCAGTCAGTCCGCGCTTGATTGGGGACTGTGGCTATGTGGCGAGGCAGTCCGCGCTTGGTTGGGGACTGTCGCGAAGTGGCCAGTCAGTCCGCGCTTGATTGGGGACTGTGGCTATGTGGCGAGGCAGTCTGCACTTGGTTGGGGACTGTCGCGAAGTGGCCAGTCAGTTCGCGCTTGATTGGGGACTGTGGCTATGTGGTGAGTCAGTCCGCGCTTGGTTGGGGACTGTCGCGAGGTGGCCAGTCAGTCCGCGCTTGATTGGGGACTGTGGCGAGGTGGCCAGTCAGTCCGCGCTTGATTAGGGACTGTGGCTATGTGGCGAGTCAGTCCGCGCTTGGTTGGGGACTGTCGTGAGGTGGCCAGTCAGTTCGCGCTTAATTGGGGATTGTGGCTATGTGGCGAGTCAGTCCGCGCTTGGTTGGGGACTATCGCGAGGTGGCGTTGCGGGCCGCTGCGTGGCGAGTCAGTCCACGCTTAATTGGTGAGACTCGCTACTGAGCGTTGCGGGCCGTTGCCTTGACGAGGCAGTCCACTTTTTTTTTTTTGGGAGTGGCCAACAGTGACGTGGCTTTACCCTGACCGTTCAGTTTTGTGGGGTCCAGGGGGATGCCTATAAATAGGGTTGGAGAGAACTGAAGGGGGAGTTCGTGTTTTGAAACTGGAAACTGTGGAGGCGCGATTTGTGTTTTAGGGTTTCGGCTATTCTACAAGTTTCAGACTGTGAAACGTTCAATTTCATCCTCAATCGATTGGGTGCGAGCGCTCAGCCGATTGTAATCTGCTTCACTGCCACTACGCGAACCCAGTATTTCCAGGTATGAACTCGTCGTTTCCTCTGTCTTTGATTTTGTATGTGGTGGCGGCGTTGTTTCTGGTTATTTGGGGTGTGGGATTGTTCACATTTTTGTGGTGTTGGTAGGAATTCTAGGGTGAGGGATTTGTTGTCGGGCTGGTTAGGGTTAAGGTAGCGGGGTATGACAGAACGGTGTGGGTGTCCAGCGAATAGATCGTGGAGGTCTCTAGTTCGCTTAGTGTTGATTCGGACACTTTGCACCGGATGGAGGAGGGATTGGCTAACTTTATGGCGGATATTGCCCTTGACTTGGGGGAAGGCATTCCTGTGGTGGATGCCGGGTCTCATGTGTCCTCGTATGACCCTCTATTGCAGGAGGTAGAAGAGTTGATCATGGCGACATCTCATGAGGAGGATGACTCGTTCTGGGAACCCCCTGGCGAGAGTTTGACGTCGTCGGAGCTTGAAGTGCTTCGCCAAAATTGGAGCATCCCGGAGGAGGTTTTGTTGCGGCCGCTGTGCCGGGGGGTGAAGTTTTGGGATCCCCCGGATAACTTTACGTTGGTGTACGAGTACCAACTGAAGTGCGGGTTGATGTTCCCGCTACCCCCGTTTGTGCAGTACACCTTAGCGTGTCTGCATGTCGCCCCGGGGCAAGTTACCCCCAATATGCTGAAGCAAATACTGGGAACGGGCGTGCTATTCCGCCTGCTGAAGCAGGAGTTCCCAAACTGTGACGAGTTCAATGCGTGCTGGCATATGGGGTGGTGCGCAAAGAAGGGCAGCCGGGGCTGCGTGACGATGAAGTCAAGGGGAAAGTTCAAAGTTTTGGTGGAAGACTTGCCCACCTCAACAAGTGAAACCTGGAGGCGCAAATGCTTCCTTGTTGGGGGACAGTGGCAGGAGTGGCACCGGCATCCTTTCCGGGTCCCGGGGAGCTTCCAGAGAATAGGTACCGTGCTCTTACCTTGTGTTGTTTTGTTTTGTTTGCCTTCTGTCACTGCTGACAACTAGCTTTGTGCAGTGCCGCAAGAGTACAACTTGACTGAGTTGATGGAGCGGCGGATTCGCCGAGTGATATGGGCTTTCGAATGTAGGAGCTCATATCGGATATGTCGTCTTGGCATATACAGCCACTTCGGCTACGCCCGGGTTCCGGGTCTGTATTTTAGTAGTTGCACTACTTGTTGTAAGGTTGCGAGTCGTTGTCTGACTTAGTTTGTTTGTTGCAATGACAATGCCACGCGACGGGGGCTCGCGGAAGAAGGAATGTCCTTACGACAAAGTGTCGGATGAGGACGTGTTAGATGGGCTGCTGGTTGAGGCTGATCACGCCAAGCAGTACGACATCGACTTGGAGACAGGGGAGGGAAGGGAGGTGGAGCTGGGGGACTGTGATGACTTTCTGAGGCTGAACCTGGCGGATGAGGATTACGCCTACGTACCTCCGTTAGTGGCGGAAGCGATGGGCCTAGGTGTCCAGGATGTGGAGTTGGAGGGGGAGGAGGTACCGGCAGAGGGTGATCGTGAGGGCTAGCCCGACCAGGCACATGAGGAGCCTGTTGTGGAGGAGGTTGCGGACCGCGAGGAAGAGGTAGTCGCGGCCCGGACTCGAAAGAGGAAGGAGAGGGTTGACCCGGCTCGCAAGGGCCCATCAAAGAGGTCACGGAGGGACAGCCGGTCTGGGGGATCTACAAGCCTAGCTAAGGTTGCTCAAGCCTTAGAGGGGACGGGGGAGGCTCAGCCATACTTGGCTCAAATGGCTTATGACATGCGTCACCGTGCTCGTGACATGCATGTATTAGAGGATGTGGATCCGCCGGCGGGAATGGCTCTCGCTAAGGAGAAACTGACTCGGGTAAGTGTTTATATGCTTTTGTGTTTCACTGGTTTGAACTTGGGGTTTATGCATTGCTGTGCATGCAGGCGACTTTGCTGATGTATGCCGCGAGTGAACGGGCGGCCTCCCACTGGCAGGATGTTTCTAAGGCGAAGAGCCAGCAGTTGAGGGAGGCCGAGGAACGTAACCGTGGCCTTGCAGAGCAGCTAGCTGAGGCCGAGCGGAACCTTGCAAAGCAGCTGGCTCAAGCGGATCAGAATACCGTTGTCTTCCAGGCTCAGGTGGCGGAGCTGAAGGAAGTTGTGAGGAAGAAGGACGAGCAGATTGAGGCTTTGGAAGTGGCGGCTGCTAAGGCAACGTCCTTGGAAGCTGAGGTGGCCAAGTTGACGCAAGCACTTGCGGATTTGGAGGTGTCCTGGAAATCCAAGTGCGAGCGAGCTACCATGGCGGGGCAAAGGCTGTTCCGGGAGGGTGAAGTGTACAAGCGGCAGCTGAAAAGTGCCTACACCAAAGGGCAGGATGAGTTGAGCCGGCTGGGCTGCCAGGCGGGGTGGATTAATGAGGCTGCCATGCGCAAATGGTATGCAGAGAAAAATGCTGCAAAGGTGGCGTGGGAGAAAAATGACGCCCGAGCAGAAGAAGCAAGCTGAGATCTCGCAGTCTCTAGTGAAGCAGCACCAGGCGTGGCGCGCAACGTTTGCTGGACAGAAAGGGATATCCGTTGCGGGTGACCCGCGACCTCCTGCGAGGGTAGCTGCATCATCTGTGAGGGCTACTGGCCCCGAGGGGTCCATGTCTGTCCAAGCAGTAGTGTCGCAGGTGGCTTCGTCTACCATTGCGGCTCGCGATCCCCGGGCTCCGGGGTTGGTGGCGCGCGCGGGAGTTCAAAAGGCTCCCGTGAAGGGACGCCCCGGTCCTGAGGTGGCTCCTGGTAGTTCACTTATCCGCCCCACCGCAGCTGTAAGGCCTTCCTTTTTATCCCGGGACCCGTTGAAGCACCCGACTTGGTAGAGGGTAGCGGGAACTGTGGGCCAGGTTCGTGGCCGCAGTGGCGGGTCGAAGGGGAGTGCGAACAAGTCTGGCGACTCATCCGCTAGGAGGGAGTGAGAAATGCCTGTACATTTTGATAGCTTGTAGGGCTTTGTTTTGGAGCAATGTAAGTGGCGTGGTTAGCCATTGTAACTAATTTATGCTAATTTACTTGGGAATCCAGGTTGATATTTTGGCGTTATGTGTAGCCTTTGTGTTTGTCTTGCTGTATACTTTTGTTTGTTTTGTGGCCCTGTGTTGCGGGGGCAAAGTATAGCATGTGGGAGTGACAAAACACTTCATTGTACTTAGATGTAGCCGCTAGCGGGCAACGTATACATAGGTGAAGCCGCTACTAGGCTATTGTATATACACTAGTAACAATGAAGTAACGGCTTTCGAAGCCAAGGTTAAAATTGGTCTAAGGTAGGTGGTGGCGAGCGTTTGTAGGACTAGGTCGCGGAGCTCTCTATCCTGGACCCCTTTGTGTCGTCCCGGGGATTATCTATGGGTTCCGGGGGGTTGAGAGATAGCATCTCATGGGCTCCTTTCCGCTGTTGGATGGCGTTAAGATGGCCATGCTCAATGGCTGCTCGATCCCCTTTAATTGTTAGGGTGCCGCCAGGGGTAGGAACCTTCATGAGAAGCATGTGGCCAGCTATGAAGCACTGCAACCCCCAGAGGATGTCCCGCCCTAAGATGAGATTGTATGATGAGGGGCAGTCGACAATGAGGAAGCGGGCCATAATGGAAGAGCGGCAAGGAGCTGTTCCAACTGACACGGTTAAGCGGTCTGAGCCTAACGGCTGTACTGTTTCGCCAGAGAAGCTGACAAGTGGGTCGTGGTTGTTGTACAGCTTAGTGCGGTCCCGCCGGAGTCCTTGGTAGCAGTCAGAAAACATGACCCTTACGGCGGCACCTGTGTCCACTAGAGCTCTGTGGCATCTGTAATGGTCCACCTGCACATTGATGATGAATGGCTCGCTGTGGTGGCAATGCAGGGTATCCTCATCGTTGCGAAATGTCACTTGATCCCACGCTGATGGGGTGATCGTGACACCGCGTTGGATGTCTAGGATTTCTGAGGGTACCGTGCATTGTCGTTTCACAGAAGGTTGGCGTGGGGGGAACCGTGAGGCTCCACCATGCAAGGTTAGGATCTGGCCATGCACTTCAATGGCGTTGGCTCCTGTGGCGGGAGCACAGTATTGGTGTAGTTGCCCCTTATGGATCAGATGCTCGATTGCATTGCGGAGGCCATTGCACTGCTCTGTTGTGTGGCCATTATTGTCATGGTAAGCGCAGTACCTGTTGCCGGTGGCTCGCCGGGGCTTTTTTAGGAATTTGCTTTTGGGAGGTAGGGGGATGAGATCTTTGTTCCTGGCCCATATGTCCTCATATGTGGTGGTCAGAGTAGTGTGGACTTCGTAATGAGGTGGCGGGGAGGAACGACGTTGTTGTTGTGGAGGGCTCTGGTCCCTTGACTTGTAAGGGTGGTCGCGGTTTCTCTGTCCCCCATGGCGACGGTCGGAGCCGCGCCCCTGTTCTCGGGATGGGCCATGTGATTGTCCTTTCTCTTGCCCGCGGCCAAAGTGCTCGTCTGGTGCCGGGGCAGTAAGAGCTAGCGTTGCATGGGCGGGACGTCCGAAAGTAGCAAATTCAGCACGGGCCCACCGCACCGCCAGGTCCATCAAAGCATCACAGGATCCTGAGGGGTTCTTATTGATCTCCATCAGGAAATTGCCGGGGAGTAGGGCCTGACGGAAAGCCTGCTCCACCACGTGAGGTTCTAAGTTATGGCACCTCGCTGTGGCAGATTGCCACGGGACAGCAGTTCATGGAGGCCATCGCCCTCTTTCTGCTTGATGTGGAACAGGGCGTCTACAGTGCGGTAGATGCTGGTGTGCAGTATGAAACGGTTGAGGAAACGTTCCGAGAGTTGGTCGAAGCTGTCTATGGAGTTGGGTGGCAGGCTGAGGAACCAACTGAGTGCCTCTTCCGAGAGGGTCTCTTGGAAGGCGTGGCAGGCTATGGCGTCGCTGTAGCCAGAGGAGCTACAGAGCGAGAAGAATGTCTCGAGGTGGAGATGAGGGTCTCTTGTGCCTTTATACTTATCCATCTTGAAGGGCTTGGCTCCCGGAGGCCGCTTCTCCATCTGCACTCGAGGTGTGAAGGGGCTTGGGCGATGTCCATAACCAGAGAACAAGGGTCGCTAAGCCTCACGACTCTCGACGCCTTCAACCCGTGAAGCTAACTGCGTGACAGTTTGGCTAAGTTGGAGCAGTAGGCGGGTTGGCATGTTAAGAGGTGGGTTGGGAGAGTTGGCAGTGGTGGAAGTGGAGATAGGTGGGGCGGATGGATTAGGTTGATGTGGCAGAGGGGAGTCATTGAGGATTGATGGTTGGGGGGCCGGGAGTGGAAATGAGGGGTGGGTTAGGGGATGGGACATGTATACAATCTGGCTAGGCCCTCCCGGGAGTATGGAACCAGTCTGGCCTTTGAGAGAATCTGGGGTCCCGGCAATTCGCGCCGCGCGGTCCAAGCTATCGTTGTACACGGTACGATGCTCTAACGTGGCGCGGAGCAAGAATTGCTCTTTCTCCAACTCAGCTATGCATACTCGGTAAGCTTCCGTTTCTGCCCTTTCTTTTGCCGTCTGCTCGCGGAATGCATGGAAGTCCCGCTTGAGGATTTCAAGGGCTGTGGTGGGGTCGGAATGGTTAATGGGGGCTGGGCTGCTGGTTTGGGGAAGGGATGTGTCGCCGTATTGAGGTTCTACTTGAGTGCCAGGGTCCACGGGGTCATCAATAATCACCATGGTGCCGAGTTTCGAGGCAAGTGGGAGTTCCACAAGATAGGTACCCTCCTTCTAGCGCCAATTGTTTCTACTTGTTACGTCCCGAGCCGGGAAGTGGTCGCGGGGCGGAACGAAGTAGAATTCTTGAGGGGCTTTCACTCGGTACCTGCACAAATGACAGCGTCACGGGGTCGGGACTGGGGTGGCCCAGTCTTCGACTCTCTGATGCTTAAGTTAGCTTTAAGCACTTGTACGGGTAGAGGAATGAAAGTGGGAGAGAATGTATGTGTGTATATAGATGTACGTACCTTGAGCTTGTTTTATAGGCTAAGTTTGTGTACCTTTGCTTTGATCTCCAATGTGGGACTCTTTGCCCTCCTTTGGAGTGTCCCCTTTTGGGGGTGTTTTGCCGCTAGAGTGACTTTGGCAAGCGGTTTGTTACCGGCCCGTTACCGGCCCTTCCTTCTTTGGATGTCTGTGAAGGGCCCACCAGGGCTATCTCGACCGGGTAATTATACCGTATTCTCGGCTTAGCCAAGTGTTTTGGCTATGTACTAACAGTTTCTCTTGTTAAAAACTTGCATGATAATCGGATTGTTGGAATGAGACGTGAACTTGATGTGTGGTGGAATTCGAATTTATCTCTGTTTGCGATGTTGAATGAATTGATCACCTCACTATGCCATTTTCGGCATCAGGCGACACTACAGTTGTGTCGCCTGATGCATTTTTTATGTGTCGCCTAGTAGCGTGTCGACACTTAAACCATCAGGCGACACAAATGTTGTGTCGCCTTTAAGAACATCAGGCGACAGAAGACTTTTTTTTACTATGTGTCGCCTGATAAAAGATCAGGCGACATATCATATGTGTCGCCTAGAAGAACAACAGGCGACATATGACATTTTTCACTATGTGTCGCCTGACCAAAGATAAGGTGACATGCTATACGTGTCGCCTAGAAGAACAACAGGCGACATAAGACATTTTTCATTATGTGTCACCTGACGAAAGATAAGGCGACATGTTATATGTGTCGCCTGATAGCATAAATGTCGACATGCTAGAAGGCGACACATCTTTTTTTTGTCGTGAGGCGACACATCTCTTGTGTCGCCTGATAACTGGGAGTGGGAGAAAAAAATGACTTACGGCGACATATATGAGTAGCCAATTGAAATAAAGACGACATATAAACATCGTCTGAAAATATTAGAGGCGACATATATTTGTCGCTTGATAAAAGATAAGGCGACATGCTATACGTGTCGCCTGATAGCATAAATGTCGACATGCTAGAAGGCGACACATCTTTTTTTTGCCGTGAGGCGACACATCTCTTGTGTCGCCTGATAACTGCGAGTGGGAGAAAAAATGTCTTACAACGACATATATGCGTAGGGTAATTGAGATAAAGACGACATATAAACATCGTGTGAAAACTTTAGAGGCGACGTGTAATTTTTCTTTGTGGTCTAGACCTTGTACAGCGACACATATGCATCGGTGAATGGTCTTCAGGCGACGTATAAGTTTTCTTTTTTCATTTGGTCTCTTTGAGACAATAGATATATGTCGTCTGATATGCTTTAAGCTTTCACTACGTGATATCTTCGACTTTTTCAGGCGACATTTGTCTACCGTATGAATGAGTTCGAGCTACACATAAGTGATGCCTTGTTTTGATTTAAACTCTGCATATACGTTGCCGGTTGTTCTTTATGGCGTCACATGTCTATTGTATGAATGAGCTTGAGCTACACATAAGTGATGCCTTGTTTTCATTTAAACTGTGCATTTACGTTGCCGGTTGTTCTTTATGGCCTCACATGTCCATCGTATGAATGAGCTTAAGCTACACATAAGTGATGTCTTCTTTTGATTTAAACTGTGCATTTACGTTGTTGGTTGTTCTTAATGGCCTCACATGTCTATCGCATGAATGAGTTTGAGCTACACATAAGTGATGCCTTCTTTTGATTTAAACTCTACATTTACGTCGCCCGTTGTTCTTTATGGCCTCACATGTCTATCGTATGAATGAGTTTAAGCTACACATAAGTGATGCCTTCTGTTTATTTAAACTTTGCATTTACGTTGCCGGTTGTTTCTTATGGCAACACATTTCTAGTATCTAAGCTTTGTAAAGACAATAGATATGTGTTGCCAATTGTTACTTATGGCCACACATAATCGTAGTCATGGCTTGTTTAAAACTACACAATTGCTATATTGAAACATCCTGATAATTTAGATTTAAAAACGACATCTATAACTAAAATACGCATTAATTCAACATCCAAAATGATAACATTATCCACTGTACACAAAAGTAGCTAGGCCATAAGAGGTTAACAAAAAGCACCATCATTATGTACAAAAGTAGCTAGGCCATAAGAGGTTAACAAAAAGCACCATCATTTTGTTCAACTGCCTCATATACATGCAGCTAGCAGTACCCTATAATAGCAAAGCAAACTGTCTCATATATATGCAGCCAGCACCTACCCTATAATAGCACAGCAAACTACCACATATATACATATAGCCAGCAGCCTATGGTAACACAGCAAAAGTACACAATCTGGGCAAACACACAATCCTTTCTGAAAACAGAACTAATAGAACCATACAGCAGCTTTGCTAGTTACTTGTAAATTTAAGCACATACTCTGCCCACTCCTGTCGGACAACATCAACGTCCTGCATGGTGTATTTTTCATCACCCCTAGTCAACCACTGCAAGGAGGACAAAGAACATAATAGATTTAACCAACTGATTGAGTTTTTTAACTCACAAACTGATGAATGCAAGCCGTTACCTTTTTAGTCCAGTTCTGTTCTTTGTCCTGCACTATTTCTCTCATGTACAGCATGATGAAATAGCCGCAGCTCTTATCCCCAATCTGCTCTGGAATTCCCTGAATCAAATAACATTAAATTTTGCTTAATAAACCTAATAAACATGAACTGAAATGGTCAAGTGTAAATATAAACAGTTAGCTAAGGTAGGGAACCTACTGAACAGTTTCTCCACTGAACCTTTCGTGGTTTCTTAGCAGGAATGTTTGCATTCGTAATTTTTATGGCGCTTCAAAAAGAACAAAATACCCAAAATTATAAACAGAATGAACTAAATAGTTAGACAATGCATTTTGTATATAGTATACATCAATGATAAAGATGCAAGTTGGCTGACATACTGGTTCACTATTGTTCTCCACTCATCAGTGGTAACATCCATTCTCCTCTTCATAGGATCCATGAAATATACAAGTTCTTCACTGGGACTCACCACCGATAAAATCCAATGTTTTCTAACACACATAATAGAATCAAAACAATCAATACATTTCATCTAATGACACATAAATTGAGAATTTAAAATATATACAAAAATGCATGAATAAAGCTGTCGTACCCTGTGTTATAGGGAACCAGAAAAAACTGGCCAGGCTTCCCTCTTTTCAAAGCAGCAGAGAAAGACCGAGACCGGTCAGTTGAATTTCCAACGCCAAGGGAAGAAGGGTCAACAAAACCAATCATGTTAAGCATATTTGATTCCTTCAACTTTTCACGTAGGAAGCTGCAAATCAAAAGAGCATATCACTTAATGCTACTGAACATGTATTGCGCAACAAAATTAAACTAACTAGCAAGGATATTCAAAATTATATATACCTCATATACATAACGATTGTATCGCCAGCAACCTCTTGCACATTTGTGAAAGCAAAAAGATCACTTACATGCTTCTGTCTGCGCAGTAACTTCACTGTCGTACCCTGTGTTAAAGGGATCGATCACTTACATGCTTCTGTCTGCGCAGTAACTTCACAATGGTACCCTCAATGTCTTCAGTCGAAGGAAAATTGAACTAACTCAGTTCCTTCACTAACTCCTCCCTGACATTCAATAAAAGCAACAAAATTACATCAAACCGAACAACCCAATAGCAGAATACATCATCAAAACGATATTATCTGGAACCAAATACAGATCCACACTTGCCTTGTTCAAATCGGACAGAGTTCAGGTCGGGTCGGGCTTGGAAGGAGTTGAGGATGAAGCGGAGGTCGGAGGAGAGGAGGTTTGGAATCGGAGGAGGTGACGCGGTAGACGGTGAGGAGGAGGGATTGCGAGGCAGCGGGTTTGGGGGTCGGAGAGATTGGGCGTTAGGTTTGTTGGGTTTGTCTGAAGAGAGAAAGGGTTTGTTGGGTTTGTCGAGAGAGTAGAGTGAGGAAAAGATAGGCAAATTGACATTTAGTTTAGGTCAAAATGCAAGTGCGCCTTCTTTTTCGATCTGGCGCCAATTTAATTTTCCAGTGCGCCTTTTTTTTGAAAAATTGCGCCCTAATTTTTCCAAGCCTTTTCCTATACACATATTAACCCTAAACCCTAAACCCTAAACTCTAAACCCTAAACCCTAAACCCTATTATCGACAACTTCTGTTATATGGCCGAAAGTCAAGCGTGGTATGAATAATGTTATGAGAGCTGCATTGTAACACATTTAGGGTTTATATCTATGATCATGAGGTACACTAACATATTTGCCTAGCAACACACTAACATATTATAACTAGATGTACATCTTTATAAACTAACTATATGTACGAAATACAATTTGTAAAATTTGACCGTTGGATGTGATCGTCGTACTTAAATATGGACATGGTCCAAAATTTGCTCATTTTTGTTAATGTTTGGACCTCGATCACATAGGTCAACTTTATTTACGATTAGATTTCTATGAGCTTCCCAATTGTGAGCTATATGTATGAAATACGATTTGTAAAATTTGACCGTTGAATGTGATCTTCGTAGTTAAATAGGGACATGGTCCGAAAATTGCTCATTTTTGTTAAGGTTTGGACCTCGATCACATGGGTCAACTTTATTTACGATTAAATTTCTATAAGCTTCCCAATGGTGAGCTATATGTACAAAATAAAATTTGTAAATTTCGACCGTCAGATGTGATCAACATATTTAAATATGGATATGGTAAAAAATTCACCCAATTTTGATAATTTTTGGGTCTCGATCGATGCGGTCAACATTAACTCAACAATATTTAATTAAGCGAATACGCTCTTACCTCCTCCTTCTTGACTAGTTTTGGTGGATTCTTTCATGCACACACTCTCACATATATGTGATGTAGCAGCTTCTGTAAAAATTTTAGAAATTTTACCTTTCGGGGATAGAGTTACCCATAGGGGATAATAAGCGTAAAAAGGGTTGACCGTCTCGATCGAGAACCAAACATTATCGAAAATATGTGATTTTTTTATGGTAACCATATTTCACTATATGTAACACATCTTACGGATAGATTTGCAAAATTCTATTTACAACATATAGTTGCTTCACAAATGCATACACTTAGAAAAATCCCATTAAACAAGTTATATCACATTAGTAGGCATGTTGTGGTTCCAACGTCTAAAATTCATAACATTAAATTTTGACCGTCAGATGTGATCAGCATATTTAAATATGGATATGGTAAAAAATTCACCTAATTTTGATGAAGTTTGGGTCTCGATCGACGTGGTCAACATTAGCTCAACATCATTTAATTAAGCCAATTCGCTCTTACCTCCTCCTTCTTGACTAGTTTTGGTGGATTCTTTCATGCACACACTCTCACATATATATGATGTAGCAGCTTCTGTAAAATTTTGAGAAATTTTACATTTCGGGGATAGAGTTACCCATAGGGGATAATAAGCGTGAAAAGGGTTGACCGTCTCGATCGAGATCCAAACAATATCGAAAATATATGATTTTCTTGTGGTAACCATATTTCACTATACGTAACATATCCTACGGATAGATTTGCAAAATTCTATTTACAACATATAGTTGCTTCACAAATGCTTACACTTAAAAAACAACAAAAATCAGGCGACACATAAATGTCATCTATTTATATAATTGGGTAAATTTTTCACACACGTTGTTAACTCAACAAAATTCAATATCTAGCGACACATAAATGTCGTCGCATCTACATAATTGAGTAAAATCATCACACAAGTTGTCAGTTCAACAAAATTCAATATCAGGCGACACATAAATGTCGTCTTATCAACAAAATAAAGTAAAATTCACAGAACTTTGACATTCAACAAAATTCAATGTCAGGCGACACATAAATGTCGTCTTATCAACAAAATTGAGGAATCACATAAATTGTCAAATCAACAAAATTCAATATCAGACGACGCATAAATGTCGTCGTTTCTACATAATTGAGTAACATTTTCTCACAATTTGTCAATTCAATAAACTTTAATATTAGGCGACACATAAATGTCGTCTTATCAATAAAATGAAGTGAAATATTCACACAAGTTGTAAATTCAACAAAATTCAATGTCAGGCGACACATAGATGTCGTCTTATCAAAAAAAAAAAAAAAATCTTCACACAATTTGTTAATTCAACAAAATTCAATATCAGACGACACATAAATGTCGTCGTATGTACATAATTGAGTAAAGTTTTCTCACAATTTGTCAATTCAACAAAATTTAATATTCGGCGACACATAAATGTCGTCTTATCAACAAAATAGAGTAAAATTTTCACACAAGTTGTAAATTAAACAAAATTCAATGTCAGACGACACATAAATATCGTCGTATGTACATAATTGAGTAAAATCTTTCACACAATTGACAATTCAACAAAATTCAATATCAGGCGACACATAAATGTCGTCGTATGTACATAATTGAGTAAAATCTTTCACACAAGTTGTCAATTCAGCAAATTTCAATATCCGGCGACACATAAATGTCGTCTTATCAACAAAATGAAGAAAATCTTCACACAATTTGTTAATTCAACAAAATTCAATATCAGACGACACATAAATGTCGTCGTATGTACATAATTGAGTAAAGTTTTCTCATAATTTGTCAATTCAACAAAATTTAATATCCGGTGACACATAAATGTCGTCTTATCAACAAAATAGAGTAAAATTTTCACACAAGTTGTAAATTCAACAAAATTCAATGTCAGGCGACACATAAATGTCGTCGTATGTACATAATTGAGTAAAATCTTTCACACAAGTTGTCAATTCAAAAAATTTCAATATCCGGCGACACATAAATGTTGACTTATCAACAAAATGAAGAAAATCTTCACACAATTTGTTAATTCAACAAAATTCAATATCAGACGATATATAAATGTCGTCGTATGTACATAATTGAGTAAAGTTTTCTTACAATTTGTCAATTCAACAAAATTTAATATTCGGCGACACATAAATGTTGTCTTATCAACAAAATGGAGTAAAATTTTCACACAAGTTGTAAATTCAACAAAATTCAATGTCAGGCGACACATAAATGTCGTCGTATCTACGTAATTGAGTAAAATCTTTCACACAAGTTGTCAATTCAACAAATTTCAATATTCGGCGACACATTAATGTCGTCTTATCAACAAAATGAAGTAAAATCTTCACACAATTTGTCAATTCAACAAAATTTAATATCCGACGACACATAAATGTCATCTTATCAATAAAATGGTGTAAAATTTCACAAAAGTTGTGAATTCAACAAAATTCAATATCAGACGACACATAAATGTCGCCGTATGTACATAATTGAGTAAAGTTTTCTCACAAGTTGTCATTTCAACAAAATTCAATATCCGGCGACACATAAATGTCGTCTTATTAACAAAATTAAGTAAAATTTTCACACAAGTTATAAATTCAACAAAATTCAATATTATGCGACACATAAATGTCGTCTTATATACATAATTGAGTAAAATCTTCACACAATTTGTCAATTCAACAAAATTCAATATCAGGTGACACATAAATGTCGTCTTATTAACGAAATGAAGTAAAATTTTCACACAAGTTATAAATTCAACAAAATTCAATGTCAGGCGACACATAAATGTTGTCATATCTACATAATTGAGTAAAATCTTCATACAATTTGTCAATTCAACAAAATTCAATATCAGGCGACACATAAATATCGTCGTATGTAGATAATTCATAATTGAGTAAAGTTTTCCCATGCCACAATTTGTCAATTCAACAAAATTCAATATCCGGCGACATATAAATGTCGTCTTATTAATAAAATGAAGTAAATTTTCACACAAGTTATAAATTCAACAAAATTCAATGTCAGGCGACACATAAATGTCGCCGTATCTACATAATTGAGTAAAATCTTCACACAATTTGTCAATTCGACAAAATTCAATATCAGGCGACACATAAATATCGTCGTATGTGCATAATTGAGTAAAGTTTTCTCACAATTTGTCAATTCAACATAATTCAATATCCGGCGACACATAAATGTCGTCTTATGAACAAAATGAAGTAATTTTTCACACAAGTTGTCAATTCAATAAAATTCAATATCAGGCTACACATAAATGTCGTCGTATGTACATAATTGAGTAAAGTTTTCTCAAAATTTGTCAATTCAACAAAATACAATATCCGGCGACACATAAATGTCGTCTTATCAACAAAATGAAGTAAAATTTCACACAAGTTGTCAATTCAATAAAATTCAATATCAAGCAACACATAAATGTCGTCGTATGTACATAATTGAGTAAAATTTTCTCACAATTTGTTAATTCAACAAAATACAATATCCGGCGACACATAAATGTCGTCTTATCAACAAAATGGAGTAAAATTTTCATACAAGTTGTAAATTCAACAAATTTCAATATCATGCGACACATAAAGGTCGTCTTATCTACAAAATGAAGTAAAATTTTCACACAAGTTGTCAATTCAACAAAATTCAATATCGGCCGACACATAAATGTCGTCGGATTAACATGTGTAAAATTTAGACAATTGAGCTAAAGTTGACCACTTTTTTCACCGACATATATGTGTCGCCCCGAAAATAGACATTTTTTTCAAAGAAAATTGGTATTGTGTAAGTTAACTTCCAGCGACACATAAAAAAATTGTGTCGCCCCAACCTCCCGAACCACACTTAATTTCGTAAGTGTCGCCTGATATGTGTAGCCTGATGCATGAAATGGCTTAGTGCCTATACATATCTTATTTTCTGTTTTTAGGAACATAGAACAACAAACCTTCAAACCCCACCCCCCCCTGTTTACCTTGTACCATTTGTATATTTGTAAATGAATGCTTGTAAATACTTATAGTTATTGACTCTTTAGTGTAACTGTGACTGCATGAGTGTCATTTAAGTACTCGGATTGATCGAACCCTATTTGCCAATACTACATTCTGGAAAAAAAAAAAAAAAAAAAAAAAGGGTTTTCAAATTGAGCGCCCGGTAACGAGCACGTCACTCCCTCACTCTAAGTATGGGGATTGCTAGAAGACCTATCTCCAAAATACTGAACACAGATATATATATATATAGTCTAGGAACTTAATCCCTAAGATATGAACACATGAAAGCAAAAATCGATTTGTTCAACTGAGTACTTACCCGTTTAGCTCCTAGACCCGCCACCTCTAGGCTCCTAGGGTTCTAGCTCCTGCAAAATAGTTTGAAGGAGTCATCGATCGAGTTCTGAGAATTTGACACCTCCTGCTTGGCAAGGTCGGTTGCTAATGTTTAAGATTTTCCTGAGATATTTTCTGGGTTTGAGGGCGGCTTAGCAAGGTTTCTGATGAGTTTGATCAAGAATTCAAATCAAGAATATTATGGGTTGAGAGGAAGACGATAAACAGGAAAAACAAAGGTTCGAGTTCATGTCACGTGTTCTTGTTCTTCCATCTGCGATAGGATTGCTAAAAGAAAAGTTATTAAGTTTGGGCTCGGGTTTGGGTTTCTGGGTATTGGGTCAAGGTTTTGATTTATGGGCTATGAACTCTCCTACTAAAACGAAAATAAAGACAAGTCTAAAAACAATTAAAACAATTTCAGCATATATATAAAACTATATGTATATATATATATATATTCATACACAAAACACTAAATACCAACAGTTTAAAAAAAAATATGTATATATATATACTATTTTAGATATTAATATTATTTTCAAAAAAATCTAAGTCGTCACAAAAATGCTCAAATAAACTCTTTGTTAATTGGCGGGGAGTGACATACAGCTCCAATCACGACGGCAGCAGCACCGCCGCCCATGGTTTTTGGGATAAGACCCCTTAAAACCTAGTTGTCCCTTCTTTTCCATCACTATATTTCCTCATTGTTTCCAAATGAGAAGCGACCTATTCAAATCAGAGAGGTCTCATCTTTCCCTGCCCTAACCAAAATTACTAGGATGAGGCGTGAAAGGGAGGAGGAACCATCCAAGGGTGAGCACGCTGGCCATGCATTGGCCCTTGTCCCTCTGCCTTTGAACCCTGAGGAGATAGGTTTTACTTCTCAGATGGAGGTGCCCTAGGAATCAAAAAGACTGGAAAGTCATCGAAGAAGCATGGACACCCATGAGGAAGTCGTAACAAGATGATGACGAAATTGGGGGACATCAGCTCAATGGAGTCAGGATCAACGACGTCCGCTGAAGGGGAGAGATGCCTCGGTGAAGAGGCTGAGGAGGAGTAGTCTCCTAGCTTGACTAGGAGAGACCCCTACATGTGCCCTAAATGTTCACCCTACCTCTCACTTCGATGAAAGGTACACCATTGGGGTATGAGGCCTCTAATCGGGGAAGGAAGTTGAATTTTTGGGGTGTGGGAGGTTAATTATATGCTTTCTAGTATTCATTTCCGCTATTTTTATGTAGTTTAATTTTGAGGTTGATTTTTTCAATTGTTAGATGTAGTTTTGATTCAAATTTCGAATTTAATTTGTTGGCTTGAGTGGTTTTTGGACCCTCTTGTTTGACCGTTTCCGGTCATAATGATCTATGATCAATGGGATAAATCCTTTTCACCTAAAAAAAATATAAAATGGAGCATAGAACATATTCTTTGATATCCAATAAGATTCGATTGTTCCAGAACAGAATATTGATCTCTCATAGATTCTTAGAATGTTATGATATGCATGTATAACAAACAATAATAATGAAGATAGATCATAGATACGTGGCTAAACCGATCGTAATATCTGATGAATGAGAATATTGAGCTAAACCAATCGTAATATCTATGTAGGATATGCATGCACATCAAATGCATGGCCAGCTTATTATATGCTTGGCCACAATCAAAATCTACAACCTTCCAATTTGACCAAGTTGAGCAACTACTAATTATACGATTCAAGTTGGAGAACTTTATTCTTGAACGAATATTTCTAACTGCATAGTAATTAGCTATAGCAGATACACTCGACCAACTTTCCGACCTAGCTAATAAAAAATTACTGCAGATTAATTTTTGTTAATTTTCCTTGATATTTTTTTTTGATCGAATACGTTAGAGAACTTTATTGAAAAAATCACCGATTACACGGAGGGGATGCAAGCAAACCCTGTAACTCCCCAGGAGGGGCACCGACTCAACGGGAAGGAGAAGAGCAACTAAGAGCCAAACGAGCTAGCTTATGCGCTACCAAGTTGGACTCCCTGCAAACATGACTAAAAAAAGAAGAATTAAGAGACAACAGATCCTGTTTAATATCCTCAACGATCATGCCGAAAGCAGAATCCTCCATATCAGACTGAGTAGCCTTAACCAGATTGAGACAGTCTGACTCCAAGACTATAGGAAAAATCTGTAACTCCCTAGCCATCTCACAAGCCAATCTACCAGCATAAGCCTCCACTAAATCAGGGGAAGTAACATTAGCAACTCTCCCATAGTATCCACCCACAACAACTGATTCATGATCGTGGAATATAATACCAATTCCACCACTACGAGAAGAGCTATCAAAGGCACCATCAAAGTTGGCCTTCAGCCACCCCTGCGGGAGGGGAACCCACGGTTTGAACTGTCTCCTACCACGGCCATGTCTTGATCGACAAGAAGGCAAAAGAGCCACCTGAGTCCGAACTTGATAAAAGAGTTGGGAGACCGGTCGTGCTTTCCCCTCTCACAACCTCAAATTTCTTTCCTTCCAAACCGCCCAAAGAATGACCAGAAGAACAACAAAACTCTCCTTAGACACACACTCCAAACATAACACCAACCATTCCATCATAGACATTGGGTGAAAAACAACCTGAAGGACAGCATGAAGCTCAGGAAACAACATCACTAAATCCCGAAAATAACAACAATCACGACACACATGCGTAGTACCCTCCTCCTCCTCATTACAGAAGAAACAACCCTGGTTAATAAAGATATGCTTAGATCTCAACGAAACAACTGTCGGAAGAATATCCGAAACGACCTTCCAGATATGCACCTTAATCTTGCTAGGCACCTGTGAAAACCAAACACTCTTCCACAAAGGAACAGAGACCGAGTCTGTCGAGGAAGAAGGTTGAGCATGGCACAGTTGCCTCGCAAGATCATAAGCAGAGCGTGTGGAAAAACGCCCTTTCAGATCATAGTGCCACACTAGTTTATCCGGGCCAGCACGCCGACTCAAAGGAATTGTCAGAATCAGATCAACATCCGCCTGCTCAAAATGTTCCCCAACCAAATCAACATTCCACATTCTATCAACAGAAATAAAATCACTAACCAGCATATTACTACTGCTCTTCTGACTTAGAGGCCGGAAGTCCCGAGGTCTAGGGAGCCAAGGATCCTCCCAAGCCCGCACCGAACACCCGTCACCAATTTGCCAACGAGTCCCATTAACCAACAAATCCTGGGCCTCAAAAATACCACGCCAACAAGCAGATGGCATGGAAGGGTTAGGAGCAGACCAAAAATCAGTATGAGGAAAGTACCTGGCCTTATACAACCTTCCCAGAAGAGAGTCTGGATTTTTAACCAACCGCCACCCCTGTTTAGCAAGCAACGCAAGATTATGAGCATACAGATCACGAAAATCCATACCTCCCTCCTCCTTCGGACGACATAGCCTCTCCCACGACATCCAATGAATCGATCTTTCTATCATCCGCTATTCCACCCCACCAAAACCTAGCACACATTTGATGGAGGGAATTGCAAAAAGTTTTTGGAAGTAGGAAACAGCTCATCGAGTACGAGGGAAGAGCCTGAGCAACAACTCTAATTAAAATATCCTTCCCGGCACTACTAAGAAGTTTACCTTGCCACCCTTCCAATTTCTTGCTCAACTGCTCTTTAATATACCCAAAGGTGTCAGTCTTGTTACGACCCACGACCGTGGGAAGCCCGAGATACTTCTCATGCTTAGCAACCACCCCCACAGAGAAGACATCCGCTAAGGAGTTCCTGAGATCAACTGCAACTGCCTTATTGAAAACAATATTACTTTTAGAGAAATTAACTTGCTGCCCCGAAGCCGCCTCATAATCCTCTAACACAGACTTCATACACAAGCATTCAGCCAAAGAAGCTCTTCCAAACAACAAACTGTCATCCGCAAATAGAAGATGTGTAATTACCGGAGCCCCATCACAGACACGAATGCCCTGCAGCGCACCCTCCTCCACTCGATTTTCCAACAAAGTAGAGAACACCTCCGCACATAATAAGAATAGATACGGGGACAAAGGATCACCCTGCCGCAGCCCTTTGGAAGGAGCGAGTAAGAGAACCACACGGCTTACCATTAATTAGAAAAGAATACCTGGCAGTAGACACACATTGCATAATCAAGTCGACCCAGACACCACAAAACCCTAATCGCAACAAAACAGCCTTTAAGAATACCCATTCCATCCTGTCATACGCCTTCCTCATATCCAACTTCAAAGACATAACCCCCTCCTCTTTATCCGAATCAATAAAATGAGACACTTCAGTGGCAATCAAAGAATTATCTGTAATCAACCTGCCAGGAATAAAAGCACTCTGAAAGGGAGAAATAATACCAGCAAGATGTTTCTTCAATCTGTTCGCAATCACCTTACTGCAAATCTTATACAGGACATTACACAAAGCTATTGGTCTCAAGTCAGAGACCTGCGTGGGGTTCGCAACCTTAGGAATCAGACAAATGTGAGTATAGTTCACATCCCTCAACAATTGCCCAGAAGAGAGGAAGTCACGCACCGCCAGACAAACATCTACCCCTACCATCTCTCAATACTTCTGAAAAAACTCCAGAGGCATCCCATCCGGACCCGGCGATTTAGTCGGGTACATTTGGAACAAAGCAGCTCGAATCTCTTCGTCCGAATAAGGAGCAGTCAGCTCTTCATTCATCTGGTCAGACACCCTCGGCCGAACTAAGTTCACCACCTCTAGCATCCGGCTCTCATCCGAATGTTCAGACCGGAACATGAAAGAGAAGTAGTCCAAGTTAACCTTCTCCATTCCATCCAAAGCTGGTTTCCACACACCAGTCTCATCAAACAACCCAGCTAAACGATTATTAGCTTTCCGATTAGAAGCAAACCTGTGAAAGAACTTGGTGTTCTTATCACCCTCCGTGAGCCAGGTCACTTTTGAACGCTGTTTCCAGTACAATCTTTCCTCCTCCAAGAAACCCTCTAGCTTGCCTGATAAAGAAGCATGCTCCTCCAAGTTCCCAGACGACAAGGGAAGTGACATAAGTTGCTGCAACCGGCCCCGGATCAACTCGATCTCCCTCTTCCTGTTCCCAAATGTCGTATACTGCCAAGAATTCAAAGCCATCCTGGTGTGAGCAATTCTGGACATAGTACGATACATGGGAGTCCCCCCTTCAAAACGACTCCACCCTGCCGCCACAACATCCCGACAGCCTTCATGCGCCGTCCAAGCCGAGTTGAAACGGAACCGGAACTGCCACTGCCTCTGAAGCGGCTCTTCCTGGAACACCCCAATAAGCAAGGGAACGTGGTCACTGTGAATTGGAGGAAGGTGAAGCACGCGGAAGGCAGGAAAAACATCCAGCCAGGAAGGTGTCGCCACTGCTCTGTCTAGCCGGCATCTCACGTCACCCCCTTTCCAGGTGAACGGCGCACCCTGAAACCCTAGGTCAAAGAGCTCGGCATCATCCAAGGCACCCTGAAACTGTAAAATCTGGTTAGGGTTACGAGCCAGACCACCCTCCTTCTCATCCTCATGCAGAATCTCGTTGAAATCCCCTACCACAATCCATGGAAGAGAAGAGTCCCCTGAAAGAGCCTGAAGCATATCCCAAGAAAGATGGCGATTAGCGGCCAAAGGCTGGCCATAAAACCCAGTGAGGCGCCAAGTTATCCCTGATCCATCCGTAGCATGGACCTCCACATCAACGTGGTACCTCGACTTCGACAGAAAGCGGACGTCCAGACCATCCTCCCAGAAGAGAGCAACCCCTCCCGATTGCCCCACGCTGAAGACAGCCTCACAATTCCGATAACCTAACGGAAATCGCAGCCGATTTAGATATTCCTTGTCGTTCACCTTCGTCTCAGACAGAAAAATAAACGATGGCTTCTTCTGGCCGATTAGGGTTTGAAGAGCTTGAACGCAGCGATCGTTGTTAAGACCTCTACAGTTCCATGCCAAGATCTCCATGGCAGATGTGCGACGCAAACCCTAGCAGAGAGCCAGACCTCACGAACTTTCAAGAAAAAATTAATTTTCGTTGATATAATATACGTATCATCGATATGTTTGCATCTTCAGAGTCTAGATATTTGTATTGATTAAGACGTGAGCATGTAACTAGTAGTTTCAGAAATTCAGGACTCCTTAGAGGGGCCTGAATGAGATCCTGCAGTATAAAGATCAAAGGATATTTGAGTAGTGCAGCTAGAATATTTGTATGACGTATGACAAGTTGAAGTTTCCTCTGTTTATAAGCCCTTGCATGCAGCTTCTAGCTAGTCATTCACCAAAACAATCATTAAGCCAGTCATAAGCTACTAGAGATCAAAAACTTGCTGCGAAATGTCAAGGTCTTCAACATCAAGTCACAGTTTGCAGGTCTCCGAACCAGCTCCGCCCCGAATTCTTCGATTGGAGCGGAAGCCTACTTTGGGGAAGAGATTGGAAACTATCGAGGAGGAGATGAACGAGCAGGGAGGTCATAGCTACAATCGCAGCGAGAAGAAACCTGCATTTGGATCTACAAATAAGGCCGATTTCACCAAACAAAGTCCTGCTGTGGTGGCTCGCTGATGATCAAACTAGTAACACGTACTGCAAGAATATATACGACGTACCACAAGTGTTTAGTTAAGGAGCTATAAGCAGTTGTCTCAAAGGTTAGCGTCAAACATAATAAAAATTGTTGCTCTTAATTAGATCATATATCATGGATATGTTCTAGTTAATTATGTTATGTGCATGTCTAGAAACAACAAATATGGGTTAGCTCTTGAAGTATATGCCAGAAAAGTATATCTATAATTATATTGGAGTATTGAACCATGGTCTGAATACGCATGAAGTTGGAAGATTTGTGAGATTCAAATTAGGAAACAAAGAAAGAGCAGAGGTTGGCAATCACTCTCCAAACGCTCATAAATAATCTTCGTGTTGCTTAAATTTACACCAAGTAAAAGCATTGCCCGTAGAAGGTAGAGAAACTAAATTAGCTCTATTTGAAATGCCCCTAAATTGGACCATAATAATTTAATGCAGAATTCTCAGTACCAACATGACCAGACCATATTCCATTCAGTCTAAACACGTTCAACAGAGGCCCAGCACATTTTTCAATAACTCACCTTTTAAAATAAATAAAAATGACTGCATTTAAGGGAAACAAAATCTCTAGTACCATAATCTAAGTGAAACCAAATACAAGAACAAAAATCAGGTCATCCTTTGAGCAGCCTCTTTCGCGAGGAGCCTTTCCTTGGCCTTT
This sequence comes from Fragaria x ananassa, assembly GCA_034370585.1. Taxonomy (NCBI): domain Eukaryota; kingdom Viridiplantae; phylum Streptophyta; class Magnoliopsida; order Rosales; family Rosaceae; genus Fragaria; species Fragaria x ananassa. The sequence continues at coordinate 6,015,638 of CP139750.1, read as the reverse complement.
GTTTTGGCCTGGGATTTGGAACCCATGATGCCACCACCCCACTTTTTCCTGTGTTCCTCATACTTGTCATTAAAGTTGGCCTGCATTGCAATTAAAAGACCATAAGTTTTAGGCTAACAATATGGCACACTAGAATAACTTGACAGATTGTCATCAAATCTTTCATCCTATTCTAACTCACATTTATTGCTTCTATGACATTTCTGAAACCCATCCAATCTTGATTCTTGAACGTTGTCAGGCACAATACCGAAGCAGTTTTCTTATGGACAATCTGACAGTGAAATACAAAAAGTTAAATTCAAGGCCTTGCAAACAGAGCAATATAAAAGAAAAGGTATAAGCGTAATTACTGCTCCCAAGCGTGCTTTGCCCTTCACAATGCAGTAGGGGATTCGCATCTTCCTGCACAGGGCAGGGAGCCAGACAACCAACTCTATTGGATCAACATCATGAGCAATAACTACAAGTTGAGCCCTCCTCTGCAAGTAAAAGGAATGTTACTAGAAAGTGAAACCTCAAAAACCAGGAATACAACATATATAAACAGCAGAGAACAATACCTGCTCAATGAGGCAGGTGACATGGTTGAGACCATATTTCACAACAATTGGCTTCTTGTTTTCAACAGTTATTCCTTGAGTTTCTTGTTGGGCCCTTGTCAAGAGACGCTCCTTCTTCTCTGCCTTGTCCTCAGGCCGATAATTCAAAAGCATCTTGAACAGGCTTGTAGCTACAATCACAGACAACAGCATAAGAGATCATTTTCTCATACAAGTCAAAACAGCAGCAAAATTTCTCCTTCTCCGAAAGAAATAGAAGACAACAACATTGCATTCCTCAAACAACAATAACATGTAAAACAGCAATACAGACAGTTGAAACCAATTCAAAAAATAAGCAACCAATCATCCCACACTTGCATTGTCTAGGAAAGGACTTCTATTTCATCGCAACAATGCGTGTACACTACGAACCATCCAGAGAAAACCCCAAAATATTGGGATTGCAAAATCGTGACACGGAGACAGACAGAACATAAGTTCATTCTCCAACATATACCCAGAACACAAGCACCAACAAATTTGAGAGTCCTAACTATAAATCCTACTCGACATGAATCTGATATAAAGTGAACATATCGAAAACGTCGTACCGAGGTTCTTGTCGAGGGTCTTGGTGAACTGGTTCAAAGCAGGAGGAACCTTGAGCCTCTGCTTAAGGATTCTCTTCTTCCTCTGAATCTGAACAACCTTGGGCCATTTAACGAATCGGGTCAGATCCCTCTTGGGAGGCAACGCCCCTCCGATCCCGAATTGCTTCGGCCGCTTCTCGAACAGTGGGTTCACCACCTTCTCCGGCTTCTGCTTCGAGGCGGCAACTAGAACTTTTACACCCCTTGTGGGACCCTGCAACGATTAACCAACAACTAAGTGATATGTATGATCAGAATACGGCAACGGCGGAGGAGAAGAGTCCTGCTCACCATTTGCGCCGGCTACTTCAGTTTTGCTCTGGAAACCCTACATGAAAACCCTCCCACGGGTATATATTTATCAACGAACACGGGCTGGCTGGGCCTTCGTTCGTAAGGTTTAAAACAATTTGGATGTGAGACGAGGCGTTGAGGCAAAGCCTTTCATGTATTATAATATTTGAAAATAAAATAAATTACTTATTACTTATAGATATAAAATGATAACAAATATATTCATATGTAGCTACAGTAAAATAAAACAAAACGAGAATGAAAACCTGGTGTGGAACTGTGGATCAGGTTTAGCAAAAGGCTGGTTCATGCCGGCAAAAGTGATGAGCCTGGCTGCGATCGGATCGCACAGAGCTACAAGATGGAGGCTCTAGCCATTGTCTTTTCTAGAAGGCAGCAATCAAAGATCTTGTTTCAACTGGAAGAGGAACGTGTCGAGCACTCATCGGGTCGGGATTGATGATGATCGCGGCGTGGTCAAGGGTGTTGACGGCTAAGCCGTCTTGGCCATCGTCAGTGTTGGTTTTGGCAGCAAGAGAAGATGCAAATCTGCTAGGGTTTGGAAATGCGCTCGAGTCCTTGGGCCTGGGTCTAAACCCGAACCTCAAAAAAGTCAAGTTGAAATTGGGTTGTTAGGCCTGATTTCAAATTGATTGTGGCTTAAGTAACTTTGGATAGCTTGATAAATTGAGCAACCTAGTTGCAACGAGCTGGATTCATAAAGCTTGGAACACCACAATTGAGCGTTTTGACTTCAGTTTTTATGTTTCTTTGGTATGTTGTTTTATATCTAGTTTAATCATGTGTTAAGCTCACAAATAAGTGAGCAAACTTTCTAATGTAACAGTGTTTTGTTTGTTGAAAAAGAAAAAAAAACATGTAGCTACAGTGTGTCAATGTCTAAGATTATTAATCACAAACAATCGATAACATAAGATGGTATTCACTCATTTTGTTCTCTTTCGTCTTTATCACTAAGAGCCTTTAGATCCACCTCCGTATCAATATGAAATTTATCCCAAGCATCAAAGTGAAATTGAAACTCATACAGTTTCAAAGACAACTTTTTTGAAAAGGATTAGAAAAATAATAAAAAAAGACAACTTCGAAAGACACAAAAATGATCATTTTTTAAAGAGTCTCTATGTTGAGAGCAAGTTCACCCGTTGGGTTAGAATGAATATAGTGACCTGGGTCACTTAAGTGACCTGGGTCACTCTGGGTTACTGTGACTGGGCAGCAGTTTCCACCCGTATGAAATGTGAGATTGCTGCCACGTGGCAGTAACTGTTTATTAAATTTAAAAAAATGTTTTTAAGTGTGAATAATCGTTTTATGTATAAATAAATAGTAATTTTTATATATTAACTGTTTATTAAATTTAAAAAAATGTTTTTAAGTGTGAATAATCGTTTTATGTATAAATAAATAGTAATTTTTATATATTATATGACATATTAAAATTAAAAATTCACACAGCAAAAGAGATGAAAATTCACACAGTATAAATTTATTTATTTTTACATATTTTTTCTATAAATTTATAAATCAAAAAAAGAAAAATAACCCTATAAATTTTTCGCTGCTCTTTCTTCTCTTTTTTCTCTGTTCTTTCTTTCTTCTCTTTCTTCTCTTTTTTCTCTGTTCTTTCTTTCTTCTCTTTTTTCGCTGCTCTTTCTTCTCTTTTTTCTCTGGGTTGCTGTATTTCTTCTTTGGGCACCCATATTTCTTCTCTGAGCTGCCGCCGGTGAGCACCCATCCCGGCAGCGAGTGCACCAGGCCTCCTCCGGCCTTGGACCAGGCGCGCAACCATCCCGGCAGCCCTCTGGCGTCCTCCGCACGCCCAGCCTCCTCCGCACGCATAGCAGCAAGCAGCCCCCTGCCTTGCGCGACCCCGACAGCAAGTGCACCGGGCCTCCTCCGGCCTTGGATCAGCCGCGCAACCGTCCCGGCAGCCCCCTGGCGTCCTCCACGTAGTGGGTTCAGCTGATGTGGCGCAAGTCGCCTGGGCTGGTGTTCTCCTCTCGTCTGGGTTAGATATCTCCCCAAAAATCTAGTCTGGGTTGGATTGGGGAGATTACTCATTTACGGGTGGAAGCAAAAAAAATTTGGCTGGGTTACTTTGCCTATGTGGAACCAACCTGGGTTGGATATTTTTCCCACCGGTGGACTTGCTCTGATAGTGATGGCTTATCAGTTCCTTCCTTAAAAGGGGTAAGATATAAATACCATTACATTGAACACCTTAGTATCATCCATAAATGCAATTCGTTAAAGCTTCAATTCTTGATTGAAACTGTTCAAACCTAAAAAAACAACAGATGTAGAATTCTTTCAAGAAGAAATATAGAACTTTGATTAAAACCGGGGGCATTTCTGTCATCTTGTAAATTAACGGAAAATTTTAATGGTTAACTAACAAAAATGAACAAAACTATTCAGAAATGAAAATTTAGGGATATACCGATTAAATTTGAAAACTGAAGTGCAAGAATGTTTCTAGAAGTTAAATTTAAGGTGTCACAATATTTAATCCACAAAAAATTGTTTGTCCTCGTAGTTGTTCATGAACAAAAGAATTTGCTCCTTCCACCTAATGGGGTTAGTCCAATGGAAATCTGCTAGGCCACAAGTGGAGCAAACGCTGAAAGGATGCTTCTGGTAATAAGAGGTTTTTGGCTCGAACATCAATTTGTGAAAAACATCCCTTGAGGAGGAACCATACTAATTGCTCCTGGTCCCGGAGTGATAGCTTACTCGGCCACTATTTTTTTGTAACAAAAAAAAAAAAGGCTCCTTCCTCTGCCAACTATTAAAAATGGTGGCTCTTTTTTCTTTGATCGAATAGTAACTTCATTAATTAAGAACGGGTTACAACGAGAGATGGATGTGGACGCACAAAGATATTGCTTCAAATCAAGACATGTCACAATTTAAATCCGATCCGATCCGATCCAAACCAAGCCTTATGGCAAAGTTGAACACCATCCTTAAAGTTGTTACATATTAATGTACAATGGAAGTAGTGAAGACTTGATTGCAGAATAAACAGCACGCCAGCCATTCTGCGAAGGGTGCTCCTGGTCCCAAAAGAAAGACCTCCCCGGATTACTGCACACTGTGTACTTGTTTGCTCCACTTCTCTCGTCCACACTCCCACACGAGTATTCGCTGCTCACCCCAACACAGCATGGCATCAGTAGATTCTCTCGTGTTGTCGAATTTCCTGCATCTTAATTGCCAGTGAAAAATAGAGTCGACTCGTGAATGGTCGAATGTGGATTTGTTATGCTCAATAGTCCACAACTTATTACATACAAGTTACCTTACCAGCAGAACAAATGCGAATTAAAAAGGAATTAGATATTGATTTTGTAAGCTAAAAGTTTACGAATAACAATAGAAGAATATGACTCGATCAATTACCTTGTTCCGGGTGTTTTTGTTGTTGAATTGCAGATAAAAATGCGTTATAGAGATCCAAGATTACAATGGTAGATGCCTTAGTTGTCTGATTCTTCTTTAACTCTTCAACCTTTTGGTGCAAAATCTGGTTGTGGAATCTTGAACCTGCATTCTTAGTTTCACTGCAATTCTGATACGAAGAAAATATGGAAGTTACGGCTGGCAAACATCCCATGGGCTCTATTGCTGTAACCAATATTTTTTTCACTCCCAAATCATTTATACATTTTATGTTCACCACAAGCTGGTTAACAATCGATGTCGACACCGCTGGCAAATCCTGCCAAATAAAATCATGAGTGGAAGAGAAAAGAGAGAACCAAGAATACGTACGTACTGCATGCTTAGAAAAAAATGATATTACTGCGTAGAACTAGAACACTAAGCATATATATATATATGCATGATGTGTATAAAATTAAACAATGAAATGCTCGGATCAAGCTCTTTGTCCTAAATTGTATGTAATGGAAAATCAATGAGCTAGCTCGTTAGGTAGAGTTAGCTTAACCACTCACCTGACTGTGGTTTCCTTTAAGGAAATAAGCAGCATAGTCGTTTCCAGCTACTGATACTAAAGCGATGGACGAGTCCAAGTCACTTTTGGCATACAATTTTTCTTCCACTAGTTGTTGGAGAAAATGGATTTGGGTAGTCATGTTTGGTGCACTGACCAGTGTCTCGAAAACACCAGTTCCTCCATCTGCAAAGTTCATCCCGTCCCCGAGTTTCGATTTCTTCACACGGTTTCTCCATTTGTAAGGTACTGGAGATCTTATATGCAAAAAGGAAGCAGCGTTTCCATAGAAAAAAGAAGCATATATCTCTGGTAAATTCATGACCCAAAAAAAAATATATATGGATATTGAATGCATGAAGCGGTGTACAAATTGTTCTGTTCCTTGACATAACATGTTGGTGGTGCTATTCACATATCCTTATTTTGTTATTCACACATCACGTCTACAGTGAGAGTCAATCATGAAGTAAATTCAAGATGGAGATTTATAAATAAAATTGAACTACAGTAGTCGAAAAATAGATAAAGTGTGAATGGCAAAAAATATGGAGTGTGAATAATATCATGCTAAATAATTGTTTCTAAATGCTCGAACTTGCCTTTCTTGGTCCCCGAGTTATGAATCTCGTTCCGCCCCTAGTTGCTAGCTCAACTCTGAATCATTTTTTGTTGGTATCGAGTCATGCTAGCTCATACCAATTTGATGTAATTATTGATTATTCTAGCAAATTGCTCGATTTGAAAATTGGAAGCTAAAGAGGGGCATCGTCTTTACTCTTTAGAACTGAGGATGAGTATCAAAACAGAAATTTAGGACTAGGCGAGGCGAGGAGAAATTTACGAGTGATTAGCAAGTGAAAAAGACAGGGGAGAATTAAAGAAAATGAAGGAACCTATATAATCAGTGAGCACCCGACCATCGGAGAAGCGGCCGGCCGGCTTTCCGGGAAAAGTGATTCCATAAGGCGCTTCCCATGAACCAGAGGCAAACTTGCCGCTATTCCCAGTATCAGCATAAGAATCCCCGAAAACAAAAAGCTTTACAGACCTCTTCTCGTGGTGGCGGTGGCGGTGGCCGGAGGTTATGGCTGAATGAAGTACTTGGGGACATGTGGAGATGTAGAGAAGAAAGAGACAGAATGAGAAGATGGTTGTTTGCTCCATTTGTAAGCATGCAGCAGCTTTGCAAAATAAGACACACTGCAAGTGGTGGAGGTGTTTTTATACAGGAAGGATGGCACACTCCTAACGATGGTAATTCAAAATTCATTGCCCTCCATGACTCGCATTTGACCTTGGAAAATTTTCCATTGGAAGAACTTTTAGATTAAACATTTGAGGATTTAAAAACTGATTCAAGGGTGTCAAACGATTTTACTTGTGCCAGATAAGGGGAGAAAAACTTAAATTTTGGATCTCACATTCTCATCTGTATTCCAAATTTTCAAAATGACAATGTATCTCGCTAAAGAAGAAAACATTAAAGAAATTTCTGTTAGGACCTCTAATTCTCTCACTCTGACTCCTCTCTAAACGTCTCTCTTCAAAGTCCAAGCTTACCCTAATCACAGGCAAAAGAGTCAGTCGGAAAATCAATGTTTGGTGTAAACCTGTACCGTATAAGCAAGCATATTTAAGCTAAAACAGCAAACCCTTGCCCACAGCATATGCCGTTGAGACACCTACTTTTGACATTAGTAATAGAATCAACCCAAGTTTGAGCAAAGACAACAAAAAGATACAACCAATCAAAACATATCAACAGGAAAATATACAAATTCACAGCTGCAACTATTCTTCTGTCATGAACACATGATTTCTACCATTCGTTTCTGTATTTAAAAGTGAAGAAGACCAATCTGTGAATGTTGTTTATTAACCAAAAAGAAACATTTTGGCAGAAACTACTCAAATACAGCAAATCAGAAAACACAAGCCAGAACTGAAGTGATGGGAAACACAATATACAAAAGGGTAAAAATACAAAAACAAACTGAATAATGGAACTGAATTGCATTGAGAAAAAGTATAATATCCTACTAATACCTCTTAAGGTTCTAACATGAGGAGCGCCCCTAAATTTTCATTTATTTCAGATTTTCAAAATTTTCTCAACTCTTCAGGAAACACTCTGCATGCACTTGTCATAACAAATTTCAGGGTGAGAAGGGTAACAGGAGAGTGAGGAGACATCTATTGATTTTCAATAACTTTATAAACTTTTGCTTCTGTTAAGAGACACAGGAACATTGACATAAAGTAAAAGTCTGGTTACAAACATAATTCATTTTTGGGGTCAAATCTCTTCAATTTTTTTTTTTGACAGGGTTTATCCTAAATCTCTTCATTCTTTTGTCTCTTAATTTCATCTGGTCATTGCTGATCTGCTTTGGCCCCTGCTATATCTTGGAGGGCTAGTCTTGGCAACATCAACAACTATCATCCAGCCATTAATGATCTGTAAGCAACACTAACAAAAAGTAGAATAAGATTTGGTTTCTCGGTGTGATGTATTTGTTTCTAAAGCAGATAAACAAAGATACAAAAGAATATGATCGGTGTTCGACTGAATTTGAAGAAGTCTATACAAGAAAAAAGGAAATGTTCTTGCCTTGTCATTCATCTCATTGTGTGCAGCAGCAGCAGCTTCCTCCGTAGTGTATTCTATGAATGCATAGCCTTTGGACCTTTTAGAAATCTTGTCCATTATTATTTTTACTGTACACAGTCAGATCTTAAGCATGAGCATTACCATTGCCAAGAAATTGAAAATCCCATTTTTCTGATAAAAAGGAAGGTATATTTATATATAAGTATTACCTTCAACAAGCTGACCAAAGCCTTCAAATGCCTCTCGAAGGGTTTTCTCAGATGTATAAAATGATAATCCTGTAAGAAACTAAGATGTTTTAAGCAGTTTTAAAAGCAATTTTGTAACAAGGGAAAAAGAAATCAAGATACAATGGAGAACTGGTAATGTTTCCATAAGGGGTAAACATAAGTGTTAAAGTTCAAACTCAGCAAAGTATAACATGGGAAAATTAAAATTGTGTTAGTTTATTTTGGGAATGCTGCAGTAATAACAATAAAATGAAACTTAAAATACTGCGAGTATCATGTAAAATAGGGCAGGTCTCACTAAATGGAAGGATTTGTAAGGGATGATTTGAATTCCAGGTTTTAGTACAACTTTCAAAATAGGACTCTAGAAATCTTAATTTCTTCTGTAATTAAAACCACCAAAATATGTATTTGAAAACAAGGGATTTGATCATATCAAAATAAGAAAAAATTACATTTCTAAAGACATTCACTAAAACTCATGTCCAAATACTCTTGTTGTAAACCTTCCTATGGAGCCTAAATGTTTGACATAGGAATTGAAGCAACATACCAGTCACAAAAAGCTTCTTTGTTCTTGTGGGGGTTGTTTGACTTGTCTCCGCAGAGATTGACAAATCCTTAGATTTCTTTATGTCATTACCTGATAAAATAATATCTGTCACTAGCAACTTAGCAGTTTTGCCATCAAATAGAACAGGATCTGATTCACACTGGAAAATAATAATTGGCAATTGGGTTCATGAAGAGAATTTCCAGATAAATAGTTATGGTAGTTTGTAAATGCATACCAATATTTGTCTAATTTTCTGAATTTCTTAAATAGAGCAGCAATGATAGCAGTGGATAAGGAATCCACTAACTCCAACAAAAAAAAAAACACCCAGCCAAAGTATGAAACCAAGCAACCAAGATGCTCTAAGAAACTCGAAAGTCTACGATTTGTATAAGTAACAAACAAAAGAACTAGGAAAGTGAAATTTACAAACAAAAGAACTATCTAACAGTTGACATAGCTCCTCCTCCCTTCCCTTCTTAAAAGTCTTCTGCTTTTTGTCCATTGATGCATGCCAATCTTACCAGAATGATTACAGTCTTCCCCCCACAAAAGAAATTGTGCTTTTCAACCAACAGACAAACCCAAGAAGCTGAGAGCTTTGATTATCCCAGCTCAACATAGTCTCCCAGAAAAGTGTTGGCCAAAGGTCTAAAGCAACTAGAGAATGTAAAAACAGATGGTCTCCACTCACAGCTACTGCTTTGCACATCACACCAATGAGGACAAAGGAAAAAAAAAATCAAGGTCTTCTTCTCTAAAATATATCACAGGGATTAGCCTCCCATGATCAATAATCATTCTCACCCTAGGTGGTACTTTGGCCTTCCAGATTGCAGTAGGGGGAATAAATTGAGCAAGGTAAGAAAAGTTCCCAGAAGATTCTAGCAAGTGCCTTCATCTATCTGGCCTAGTGAGACCAGCACCACATACCTATCTATCTGAAAACCACAATCTCTACTTCAATACTAATATTTTTTTTTTTATAACCACCACCATATTTGCCTTCCCTAGACATGGTACATATTTATCACGCATCAAAAATCTGGTAGAAATAATGTCATGCTTCAGTGGAAGGGGTAGCAATAAACATTAAATCACAGTTGAGAAAACAGTCAAGCTCCATAAACTATTCCACCAAGTCACTTCCAAGATACGGTGATTGAGAGCAGACTAACCACAATAGTGTATTGAATAATTTCTATAGAGAAACCCACTCAGTACCATAAACATGTGACTTTGTTGTATGCGTACTTCTTCCTACTCTAGAAAACCAACAGATACTTTCTATTGCCAGAAAACCAAGAATTACAAAACAAGAAATCAAGCTTAGTATTGTTTGAATTCAAAACTAAAATGAAGCTGCATTTTAGGGTGTATCAGATAATCTAGATACTTTTTGGCTCATTTCCCCTTCTTGCAACTCAGTTTTTCCTTTACTGTGGGCCAAAACATAGGTTATTTCCTTGTTCTACAGAGAGCATTAGCTTACTCGATTGATTATTAATCACAAGTTTTCTTCTGAAAAATTGTCTACTGCATCATAAATCTCACAATCTTGCCAACTCCGCTTCAATTTGCAGATATAGAAAAAAAGCCATCTGCCACCATTTTGCATTTTCTTATACTTCCTTGATCTAGTGTTCAATGATACATCAAAAATTGCTACCACAAGAACATTATTGTATTTGGTTTTAGCAGACAATCTTGCCAACTCCTCTTCACTCTTGAGATGGTATGGTGAAATTGTTCTCTGGTACTGACAGACGCATACAAAATCAAGACAAACTGTGACTCTAATATTACTAAGATCCCACAAGCAAGACATTCCATGGCATCACGTTGGTACAAATTATAAGTTCAAATGGTTTTAAAAGGCATATTGAGAAGCAAAGTTCTATCTAGCAATGACAAGAGACAAAACCATCTAAAAATGACAAACAACCAGATAGTTTTAATGACTGAACAGTAATATCCAAGTTAAGAAAGAATAAAACCTCCATAGTCTTTATTATCCGAGTCATAACTCTTGTCTGGCTGAACAGATACAACACCAGGAACACCTGCAGTATATGGAGCTTTTAGCACAATATGAAAAAAAAAAAAAAAACGCAAATGTATTAACTATACTAACTTGCTAGATTGCTTGCAGATTCTTCATCTAGTTCACAACAGAACCCAAAGTTAGATTGCCAGGACACATGATATATACACATTTGTGCATCTTTCTCACTACAGACAAACATACCACACCAATCAGCAAAAATAAGTGCTATAAGGAAGCAAACAGCATTGATACCCACTTGTAGAAAATACTTACAATCCCAAGACCTTTGTTAGAATTTGAGCATAATAATCAACCATTTGGGCCTTTGTAACAACCCCAACCCCCGGTTTATCCATTCGAACAAGCCAGTGTTTGGTATTCCCAAGTGGAAATAACATAGTAGTTGCACTTTGAACATTTGAAAAACTGTAATCCTTGTTTACAGAACCAAAATCGGGGTCAGGCTTAACCAATAAAACTCCTGGTAAACCTACAACAAAGACAAGCATTGACAATAATGAACAATCAAATTGTCTCAAGTACTCATTAGCACATTTTGGTGTCTAGCAAAAAGCAATGGAACTGAAGATGAGTAAAAATGACAAGAGTTTTACGTGCAAGCTTCTGGGAAGTTTCATAATCAACATGACAGCAAAAGCTAAAATGGGAGTCCCAAGAAGCATCATATATACACATCTGAGTATCCTTCTCACTGTAGACGCCAACATTGAAGTGTAGTTCAGCTGGAGAGCTAAGCAATTCCACAATATCAGACAAAATTTAAAGCTTACCCACTTGCCCATAACACTATGCACTGTTTTAACATAGTACTCGATGACTTGTTGCTTGGAAATGACCCTTTGTGGAGAAGTCTCCATGAGCACCATCCATTGGCGGGAGGGTGAAGGTGAAGCTACACATGCTTTAATAGAAAAAGAGTTGGAACAAGTGAGAGAAAAGGTTGGTGGGTTTTGATGGGTTTGTGAGATGGGGAATCTGAGGTTGGTAGATGAAGGGGTTTGGAAGTGAGTTTTGAGAATTTTGAATGAGTAGCAGTTGTTGGATATGGTGACTGTTGTTGCGGAGGGAGAGAGAGACTTCATGGTTTGCCTAGTACTTACTCTCTGCTCCTCCCTCCTGCACAAGCATCCGCAGTTCTATTATCTAATCCGTCACCATATAAAACAGTTTTCAGAGACGTAAAAATCACAAATCATATTTGAGCTTTATTTTTGTCACATCCTGAAGCTAGATTAGACCATTCTAATGAAAAGTATCCTGTAAAAGTAAAGTAAAATGCAATTGGGAATAGTATGTTTATTACATTAAAAGTCCTCTATTTATATAGAAATTACCACGGATACAACAACCATTACGACTTACATAATCCTAATAATATCTTATTGTATAGTTACATCTTAGGAAAAATGCCCATTTAGTACTAATTCAAACCTCTTATTTCCCATTTCAATGATAATCTTTTGTATTAGCCCATTCCAATATAAGGTAACCATTTTTATGCCCAAATGCACAAATCTTTACTAAAGTCTTAACAAACCATATTATTTCAAGACTATTTTGCCCCCACCTCTTCAACATGAAAAGACTTGGCCGGAACCTCGGACTCCGGTCACCGGCCGCCGGATTCCGGTCGCCGGAATTTTCCCGACCGCCGGATTCCGGCCACCGGATTTTCCCCTGTAACCAGTTACTGATCCCCAATAATCAATTACTGACCAGTTAATGACCCATAATAACCAGTTATTAACCCCCAGTAACCAGTTATTGATTAATTACTGACACCCAGTAACTAGTTACTGACCCCCAATAACTTTTAGTTTTCAGTTACTGACACCCAGTAATCACTTAGTTTTCAGTTACTGACACCCAATAATCACTTTGTTTTCAGTTACTGACACCTAGTAATCACCCAATAATCATGTTGTTTTCAGTTACTGACACCCAGTAACCAGTTACTGACCCCCAATAACTGAGTTACTGATCCCCAATAATTAGTTACTGACTCCCAATAATTATTTACTGACCCACAATAATATACTTATTTCAGCTTAATGTAATAGAACATAAGTACACAAAATGCACACACGCAAAGAAACGTTGCTCTGATCTCGTAAAAAGAAATTACTCTGGGCACCCAACCGGAATTTCGTCCTCCTCTCAACCTGCTTTTGCTGCTCCTCAGTTTAGCCCTAAAGCAGTCCGTGCGGAGCGGCAAGTCTGCAGTCCGTGCAGAGCGGCAACAAGCTCCTGGAAGTGGATGGCTCCAACTCCCTCACGCGCCTCTGCTTCCCAGTCGTCCTCGCCAAGTCTGTAGTCTGTGCGGAGTGGCAATAAGCTTCTGGAAGTGGACTGCTCCGACTCCCTCACGCGCCTCCGCTTCCCCGTCGTCCTTGCCAAGTCGGCCTGCTTTGACACCAACTGCTTGGAGTAGATCCGACCTGCTCAGATCTCGACGAGATCTGGCTTGCTCGGAGCTTGGTTGCTTGGAGATTGAATCTTCTCCTCAAGCCTCAGGCAAATCGACTCGCCGGCAAAGGTGTGTTGGACCGAGACGGCATGATGAAGATGCTTGGAGTTGGAGATCGGAGCTCCTCCTCGTGGCTTGCTAGCGACGACGCACTGCTCCGTGGCTTGGCTTGTCGGTGACGACGCACTCTTCCTCATGGCTTGCCGGCGAGTGACGGTGTAGAGAGAGAGAGAGAGAGAGAGAGAGCAAAGAGCAGATCGGGAGGAGAAGAAGAGAAAGAGATGAGATTTGTGTGGGTTTAATTCTATAAAGGGTAATAATGTCTTTTGCACAAGAATCATTGAAATGGGCTAATAGAAAATATTTACATTGAAGTAGGCATTAAAATCCATGTTTTTGTGCATTTGGGCATTTTCCCTACATCTTATACATATTAATCTCTTAATTTTCTTTTGTTAATTACTTTGTTGAAGACACATAAATGTATTTTTTCCTTCAGTATTCTTCTTTGTGTCAAGTCAAAGACGAAATAATGCATGTGGTGTAGCTTCGTTAAAATCCTTTTCAAGTAACAAAATCTAGTGGGGGAAAAAATTAACTTTGGTTGGAGGAAAAAAAAACACAACGCACCTATTACATTTGAAGATAGCATGTGTGCGTTAGATTCACCCTGAAGTCTACGCCCTCATTCTGATCCTTACATCAATCAAGAGACCTTGGAAAGTCTTTGCATTTTGATGTTTCTCACATGCTTTTCAGATGTAGCTTAAGGATTTGGTAAACAAATCTGCCACATTCTCTTCCAATGTTATTTGATTCACTTGAATCCTATGAGGAGAGTTTGTTGTTGCTGACTGTAGAAGAATTTTGGTGATATATGTTTTGTACGATCACCCTTGATATACTCTAACTTCATTTGTTTGATGCAAGTTGTATTATCTTCATAAATGCAATTAGGCTCTTTAGTGGTAGAACCTAAATCACTTGTGTTGTGGGAACATATGCCAAACACTCTAGCTAAGTCTTACGCATATGTTCTAGCAACTCTCAGCATTTGCCAACCGCCCCAAGGCACGTGGACACAAAGATACGGTCATGCCAAGCCGCTCTCTGATTTCGACCTAAGTGCGCTTCAGCTGTCACCAGCTTTCTGCCGAGCTGCGCTTGCTATGCCTATAAACAGTGGCCTTGCCCTTACCTCAAAAGTAACTGACCTCATTCCCTTCTCTCCATCCTCATTTTGACTGCAATGGCTAACTTGAGCGTCGGAGGGGGAAAGTCCAAATCCGTGCGGCCTCCCCCCTCTAACCTTGTAGGTCACATCTAGCAAGTTTCAAGGAATAGCCTTAGCGGTCAATTCACTTCAGCGGCCACATCGCCCCAGCGGTCAATTCCACACTTAGCTGATTTAGCTATTTCATATCACACCCCAAAACAACTAATCCCTTGAATATGTGTGATGATGGATTTTAACCATATACACTCACAAATTGCCTCATGTAGAGCAATGATCTCTGAGTGGTTCGAGGAGGTAGCTACAAGAGTTTGCTTAGTTGATCTCCAAGATATTGTCGTGTTCCCAATGATGAATACATAACAGTTTGGGAACGTCCTCTATGTGGGTCATAGAGGTACCCAACATCAAGAAAATCAACCAAATCATCATTTGGGGTTTCGACATTTCATTCAGGATGTGCAGTTCCATCTACAGTCCCTCTTGTCTCTTTGTAAGGATAGAATAGACCCAAGTTAATAGTTTCTTTTAGGTATCAAAATATGTTCTTGATAACATTCAAATGACGCTGCATTGGCGCTGAAGTAAATCTAGTTAACAAGTTCACTAAAAATGCAATATTTGGTCGAGCATATTGAGCTAAGTACAATAATGATCATATTGCACTTAGATATGAAGTTTCATATCCCAAAACATCTTCGTCATCTTTATTTGGACAAAATTAATTTTTCTTTATATCAAGACTTCAACTTATCATGAGAATGCTAACATTATACACCTCGTCCATGTTAAATCGTCCACGTATCTTTTAAACATCTGCAAATGGGTGTTTGCAAAAAAGGTGGTGTTTCTAAATATACCCATAAAATTCCAGCAATTTCTCATTGCACCATGCAACTTGCCTGTTATATCGTTCCTTTAGCAAAGCCCACATCCTCTTGCGGTTTGCGATTTTTCATTTTTGGCACCATAGCCTTTGTTTTGTGGGGTTTAATTTCTCAGAGAAACGCCGGCGCTTATTCTCATCAGCCAATATGCAGGTACGGAGTTGAACATGAGAACCCTAATTTGAAATGAACTAGTTGAAATTGATTAGTGGATCGTGTGGTTTCAGGCGAGTGACAGGTTCAACATCAATTCCCAGCTGGAACACCTTCAAGCCAAGTACGTGGGAACGGGGCATGCTGACTTGCACAGATATGAGTGGGCTGTGAATATTCAGCGTGATAGCTATGCCTCCTATGTTGGTCATTATCCCATTCTTTCCTACTTCGCTCTTGCTGAGAACGAGTCCATTGGCAGAGAACGCTACAACTTTATGCAGGCGGGTTCCTCCTTTTACACTTTTATGCATGCTTTTGATTTGTACTGTGTGCTTTTTTTTGAATTGTTTTGATTCCCTATGTGTTCTTTGATTGTGTGTCTGTAAGATCCTATAATGGCTCGGTAGTATAGATTTCAATCGTAATTTTAATATGTTGTATGGATAGGCTGATTAACATGTTATGTGAGATTGGTAGATTATAGGCTTGTTGGTTCTCCTTCTGGTTGAGTACATTTCAGTAGAAACTGTAATTGTCTTTGACATGGTCTCTGATGGTAGGCAGAGCTTTTGTGACCAATTTGAGGTAGCTTAGCCTTCTTGGTTATGAGTTATTGTGGCTAAAATGTGGTATGGTCATTAGCTCAAGTAGACATTGATTGACATGTTAACAGTGTTAGTTATGGAACAATAACTTAGAGGATGGTTGGGAATATAATGTGTGATCGGGACTAGAAAGGAGGGTTAAGAGGTTAATGCATTTGTGCCAAGTTCCAGAAAGTATAGCTCAGGAAAACATGGAGGAATATTTATTGAAACTTCCCAATAGTTAGATTCATGATTAATGATTTACTAGATTACTGCTCGTTAGTCGTTACTTAGAAAGAGTATATTTCAAATAGGTACCAATAGTAGTTGGAATAGGTTTTGTTTTGTCTTCTCAGCTTTCTCCACAGCAGTCCTATTTATTGAATATATTGCTATCAGTGACTAACCTTCGCTTATGTAATTTAAGCTGTGATGTTTCCTATCATATACTGTTTTCAAGTGAATAAATATGCTTTTGTTTTCTCATACTGTCACTTCACGATGAAGTTTTCGGCTTATAGTTGACTTTGGATCTTAATATCCCTTGCACACATTTTAAGAACAAGTTAAAATTGAAATAAAATGATGTGTTAATCTTCTTGGAGTGTGGTATGACCATATGAGTGGAGAACAGCCTGAATTCATCAAAATTAGAGTTGAGCTTCTGAAAAATTGCATTATGTCATCAATTGGTATACCTTCCGAAGCTTATGCCACGACTTAGTTTATGACTGGTGTTAGCGTGTCGTATGTGCACCCCACTCTTGTACTCTGACCTATCGTGCAAGCTCATATCTACTCCTTTACTTTGGGCTAATTCTGGGTAACTAGCTCGATGCATATGGTGAACTTATATCTTATGTAAATATTAGATGAGGTCTTGGTTATATTTTGAGCTCCAATATACTTATGTTCATTGAAATCTATTTTGGTGTGCAGAGAATGCTTTTGCCTTGCGGTCCTCCCCCAGAAAGAGAAGACGATTGAGAATCTTCTTTTAAAAATAATGACGTGAATTTGATGTATTCTGTTTGCTGGAATGTTGAGTTCAAGTTGTATGTTTGTTGTTGCACATGGATGAATGGTTGGAATGTAAACTTTTGAATAACAGATTTTGTATGCCGTTTTTGTGCCTTTATCAGTGAACAGTTTCAAATCAGAGTTGTGTATGAGACTGGTTTGATGATCATTGGTAGAAAAGGCTTGTCTCATGCGCTGTGGCAGCCAGGCGATGCTTGTAGTGAAATGGATTAAAAAACTAAGAGACCTGGAAAAACCAGGCTGTGGAGGAGAACTCTTCTCTTGGTGAAGCATTTTATTTACACCAAAATAAATCAAATGTTACTCAAGGTACCCAAAAAAACTACACATCATTTACAGGATGAGCACAAGATCAAATTATATATCAGTAAGAAGCGGTGCTTCAGCGTCGTCTTTAGAGCACGAGTCAGGATTAAGCTTGCAGGCATAACAAAGGGATATTACCTGAGCACATATTAACATGATTGTTAGTCAGGAATGGCAGAAGAGAACGGAAGGGGAGAAACAAACAAGACTTGTAAGAGAGAATATAAGTGCTTAATACCATGCATACGGATGCACATATTATGCTAAAGCCTTTGCAGTCGAAAGGAGCATTGCTAGATAGAAACCATGCTGTTTTATACAAGAAATAATTCATCCCATTAGAACCAGGATTAAATCATCGCTTATATATCAGTATCAGAATTAGCAACCACTAACATGTCAAAGGACTCGTTGCAATGGGAGATAGCAGGCTTGATATGGACTGCACACCAGCTATAAATCCTTGCACCTTTCCCTTCAATCAAAAGGAGAGTATACAAGATGAGAAACTAATTATATTAAAAATGAATAACCAAGTGTGATAACTGAGATTGCTCAAAACATGAAAGGGAAAATCATAATCCACCAGATAGATGTTTGCTAACCTGATCAGATAAGCTTGACGCTTTTGAAATAATTGCGAACGTCTGCAGAATCAGGAATTCAATCAATGGGAAAGTAGAAACTAATACTTCAGTATGACAAGCTTAATATATATGAAAAATTTATTAGTCAGTATGACATTTGAACTTCCAACAAAAGAACTACTGATTCAACATATCCAGCAGGATTACTGAACTGCTGACTTGTGGAATATGTTCACAAAATCAACATATTTAACATATCCTAATAATCTCTTGTGGGATAAAGAATTCCTTTATGTTTACTGAAGAGGAAGTAAACAAATGTACTTACAGATGGTTTCACAAGGACGTAAATGACTCCAAATGAAGCACTCAAGTATGGTACCTGCATGTATAATGTATTCCCATTACTATGGATAACTTGAGGGACTAAGACTCTTAAGAAATTGTAACTTTTGCTTTTATCAACTGAAATAAGAGCATATAATCCCATATATCGATTTCATTTCTTTTTTTGTTGCTTTAACAAAACAAAAAAAAATGACAAGATTGGAGGTGAATCTCTGGCGTTTATCTGAGGTTGGTTTTCAGGTTACATACCCAAGACGCCCAAGCCAAACCATATAGCACTGCCTGTACATTGAAAAGCTATATTAGATTTTCTCTTTAGTTGCCTCTGTTTTTCTTCTATAGGGAACAACTAAATAAAGTCACTTACATAAGCTATCGACGCACACAAGGATATGCACAGTATCACTTTCTCTCCAACTAATGGATTGACTAAAGGAAGCACCAACATCTAGAAGCAGGCCATAGAAGCAAACAGTTTATGACTTTATGCAACAAAAAAATAATAACACAAGGATTCCATAATCCTCCTAACAGATAAAAAAAAAAAATTGAAAGGTTGGCTCAATCGATCCATCTTATTATCTTACAATGGAAGTATGATAATCATTCCTGAAAAAGTAGAGACAATAATAAAAACTGACATGGGGCGGCCATTAACACTTCTGTTTCTAAGCATAAGGAAGGTGGAATACTACAAAATGCTTTTAACTACAGACAGTGTGTTGTAGAGCATTTATAAGAAATTTCAGGTACATATAGATTGTAGGAGTCAAAGAATAAACTGAATATGTACGTAATGAAGCAAGTCAATATGAACATATCATGCGCTTAATTCCCGATATAAAATTGTACTCTGCATTTAGGCATTGTTGGAACTAAATGAGAGGAATTTGGAAAAAGATATGCTTTCGGAAGAGACTATACCTGAGAGACAATTGAGCCTACTCCCACCATCATTAGGATCTCTGAGAATTGATTTTTGTCAAAACCAAAAGTTGCCTTCAGATAGTACTGGGCAACAGTGCAAGTAATTAACTGTTATACATCTATCTTCCAGTTTTTGGATGAAAGAGAAAGCAAGATACATCTGTGGATGATAGAAATCTAGGAAGGCATTTGCGAGGTCTCAATTTTCCAATGTGGGATACTTCTCTCACATTACATTAAACGAAACATGTTAACTAAGTACAGAAAAGGCAATGGTATTATAACATGCATAAATATCTTAAAGTCAATCCACAAAGGGCATTGGTATTGTAACATGCTAGGATAATCCCAACCCATCTCAGAACTTTCATTGCGCTCTTCTGTTCATCTGGCAGTGTGACTCAGATAGCCTTATAGTTTTAATAACATAATCAAAACCAGGCTGGGTGTAGAAAACACCATACTAAAAATCTCAAATTGGTTAAAGTCGAAGGTTCAGAAATCTAATTTTATAAGGGGGCGAATAGATATACATGTGTATCGTATATGCCCCGTCACAATATCTTGCTTCATTAAAAATCAAAGAAGCAAATTTGAACAGCATCCTTCATAAACGAGAGTGTGCAGTTGTAATCAATACACGATTAGTCAAGTAATTAGGACCACTATTGGTGGTTAACAAAGTGGTCGGAAAAGATACCAGTAATACAGCGCTGATGCCAGACATTCCCATCTCATAGAAGAAGGATACCAAAGAAATGCTCCTCAGTGTCGAACTGTAAATTACAATGAAGCTGTTTAGAGAACTAAATAACTTTTTGATACATGTATGAAGGCATAAAAGCACAGTACACTAGAACCCAGTACCTGCTCATAACTACTTTTGCAGCATCTCTCATTGAAACATATCGTTTACGAATAATCGCAACTCTCTTGGTCAGGCAAGACAAATCTTGGTCCATTTGAGGGGCCAATTTATTGGTTGTCTCAACCAAAAATATTTGCATATAAACTGGACAGAAGATCATGAGCGCTATTGAAACCTGGAAACAACACATGTGAATAATAAGAATATGAGATGAAATTAGGTTTTTAATGAACTTAAAAGTGTCTAGTTATTTCACCAACTTACGGAGAAAATGTAGTTCTCAGGAAGAAAACGGGCCAGAACATTTCCTAACACATGAGATGCAGAGAAGAGACCTGTGATCCAACTAAATACTGCAGCCCTATTATTTTCACTGACAACATCTGCCTAGAAGGGGATGAAAAGTGTGAATACCTCACATCCGGTCCATGGCTGACAATCAGTAGAGAATTAAAACTTACCACATAAGCAACGGCGACGCAGAAAATACTCCCCTGACTCAGAATATATGAAATTGTACGAAGCACATAGTAAGCATAAACAAATCCCTTGGACTGGTTCCAGGCAAGTAATGCTGCAAAAAGAGCGCACCAAGTTATGTCAGCCAAAAGCACAGAATCAATGTGTGATAAATAAATAACAGGGGGGGAATATGACCTCATTTCTTAATGGCTTAGATATCAGCAATGACAGTGAAGTTTTTCCTTTAGGCTAACCATAAGCGCAAGATACTACTCAAATTTTGTGCTACATTTCATAGGAATAAAAGGTCTAGCAAGAAACATACGTACCAAAAGGGAATATGGTTGTTGACACAGTAAGAAGGAGCACTGGTTTACGGCCATTCTCATCAGCGAGTTGACCAAGAATCGGTAACACCACCATCTTGAAAAGTCCAACAATCTACAAACACAGATAATATCTATATTTAAATTGTTGACTCACAGAAAGTGTATAATCATATCTGAGTTTGCCACAATTGACAATTAAGTTTTATTTGTCCATTAATTTCCGACAGAATTAATTGTTTTTTGTAACCATGTCACTACCTACACGCTACATCCTTCACACGTACATTCTTCCTTGAACAGAAATATCTATTGAATCAGTCCCATACTTGAGTATTTAGGAGCCTAAACGATCCAAAAAAGGCTCAAATCCAAGTTAATAAATAACGCATGCAAGCAAATATGAAGGCAAGGCCAACCTGGAGCTATCAATCAGAAAGCTCCATTTAAAAGATATATACTTAACTGCTTTCAGGTTAGTAGTAAAGTACACATAGGATGAAACAAATGCCGAACAAACATGGAAAGATCTCATGAATAGCATGATTTGTGTGGGACAAAGACAAATGAAGCTTATATCATCCAAATTCATAATGTTTTTTAGCTGAGAGAGAGAGAGAGAGAGAGAGACCGTTTGTTGGATGCCGTTGATATAGATAGGTTGAGAACAAGTGGAGTGGGCGGGGCAGAGAGCAGTAGTGGTAACATCAACGAGGACAGAAACAGTCATTTCTTCAGCGATCCAATGGAGGCAGAGAGGCAGGAGCAAGTGAAACAATGGCCTCAGCTCTTTGAAACCACCATAATAACTAGTATTGCAAGCCATTGCCATGTACTTATTGTAATGAAGGCAAACAATTAACTACGTTGGCCTTATCCCAATGAATGACTACCTCTGCTTGCTTCCTTCCTTTATAGCAAGAAGAAGAAGAAGAAGAAGAAGAGGAAAGGTGGTTGTATATTGCAAAAAGCGGGAAGAGAGTTGGTTGTGGGCACGGCACATGGTAGCGTGTGGGATGGACTCGCTCGCTCGTGTCATTTGTATATTCTGCTGCTCTCCCCTTTTGCTGACTGGGTTTGGAAGCGGGCCACTTCTACATTATGCGTCCCCCATTCCCAACCCTTATCTATATCTCTATTTCTTGAATTGACGTCCAAAGACCATAACTACTTCTTTAGTTAGCTGCAAGTTGAGTGAACATCGTTGTTCCGACAAAGGATTATCTACTCAAACCACCGCGCCGTCCCTAGTTGTAGGGCAGCCTGCCTGACCGGATTGGATACGTACTTTGGCGATGGCGCTATGCAGAATTTGCTAATCGGAGTACATTCGGTACAGTGGGGTTACTATAATTTATCAGACCAAATTCGCTTCAGTAGGTAAAATTTGTTAATCAGGACTTCAGAAGACCGTATTGTGCATTCGGTGCTGGTGAATTAAGCAACACAATAGAAGGTGTGATAGAAGGTTGGGTGCCAACCAGTAAACACGAATCTTTCTTCCTTTAAACTTTCTTTTTCACATTTACTAAAAGCACCACCCTTTTTGTTATTAACCCCATAAATGATGATAATCACTCATGAAACAAATTTCAATGGCAAGTTAATAAATAAATTTAAAATGTGTGAATAAAAAAATAGATAAGATATGTTAATAGCAAAAAAAAAAGTGTTAATAGCATCGCCCTTACTAAAACGGTCAGCATAGTCACATAACCTGCTTTTGCAGCATAACAAAATTTCCGCACTCCACGTTTAGTCACCACATGTTGGTTGCAATAATGTGGCAGTAGAACTGACATAGAACCACAATGACAATCACACGGCATCTGAAAAGGGTGACCAATGCACTTATCTAGGTATAATATACTTAAAACTGCAGGATACATATTGTTACTGCTGCAACTCATAGAAATAAAAACCATAAATGGTGATCAATATAAGGAACTACAGACCAAAATGTTGTATGATACATAATTTAGTCTATTTTATTATTGTGTAGACATATAGCTCTAGTAAAGCCTTTAAAGTATCAAATATTGTTTAGAACAACCTGGATGCAGACCAAAATTCTCAGAAGCATACATCAGCTTGCGAAGTGTCACCCTAAGCAGTAAGCACTGTGGCTCTTCGTTCGGCTGTATACACCAAATAAGCAAAAATCAATGTTGCTTACTCCTTGAGAGCCTGCATAATATAAACCAAACTATGTGACTAACATGTACATACAAGAGAATAATCCGAAGACTCAAGTCGAAAACTTCAGATATTTGCCAGACCAATACAAACTCATCTCGTAAACTTTCACCCAACTAGACATCGAGTAGGTATGAATCTCATAAAAATAGTTGGGTCTACAGAAATGCATATAACTCTGATTTGTCTATATATATATATAACTTCCAGTAGTGATAGACCAGCTCAATCCAATGGTACATGCAATTCAATAGAGGGAAGCAGCTAACCTACAAATGTACAAAGTTGATACCACAGCATGGTCTACCACTACCAGGTGCAATGTACGTAATGTACTGCAGACTTTCCCTATGCCCATTCAGAATTAGACCCCTACGTGTGAACCAAATCCATTCAGTCCACAAGTCCCTTCTAGAATGGACTAAGCTAATGCAATGCACTGTGCATATCTTGTTGAGGTTTTCAAGGAGCATACCTTCATCCAAGCAGAGCACAAACTTTTCAGGCTCTGTTAAATCTCTTCGAAATCATTGTTGTCGTCATCATTGTCATAGATTGCCAAACCGATGGAGCTTCCTCACCATTCTATCATTAGATGGATGAAGCTTCCGATGAAACCAAGGATTGGGGGGAATGGATATTGTGGGTGTCCTTTGAATTGATCCATCTCAAGCCCACCTTGGTTCTCCATGCCTGCACTCCTGCCAATGAAAACATGTACTGGCTCTGGAAGCCAATTGTACTTGAAGCTCAAATTCATGCATGCAGGGTGCAGGCATGGCCCCTGCCCCTCACCGGGGCCGGGCTAACCCAAAACTTGCATCAGACTGCTGTTGATGAGACTGTAAGAAAACAAGTCAAATCTACTTAAGAAGGCACATATATAATACAAGCATATATTCTCCAACATACTTTTATATTTAGGAAGAAAAAAAACTCATACAACTATTTGTGATTCTGCCTTATAAAATCAACTTTTCACATTATCAGAGTAAAGAAAATAAAACAGATATTAGATTATTCGACGCATCACGTTTAGGCTACTCATTTAATGGAAGTAGTTAGGTTAATCTCTTCAAGACATCATAATGGCAACTTCTAATGGAGGTATGACAGATGATTGAGATAATTAAATGACAAAAGTAAATAAGAAAATGTACAAGAACAGTACACTTTTGATGACACATGCCAGACCTGTATAGTGAAAATCAGCATATAAACATACAATCTGATGCGGCGGGCAAGTTCAAACTACACCAAGTAAGTTCAGTTAATTACGACCATCTAATAGAGATTTCCAACATTCTGTAATAAAAGCAATCCCAAATGCATCAATAGTTATCTTTACTTTTGATATCAGCTTTATTCTTTCAGGATTTCCAAGTGAATTATATCAACGCATTCCAATAATCCATGATTGACAACTCGGTGAAAAAACTATATCGTAAGCTTTGAACAGAAGAAATAGTGACAAATGTTCTGGAGATTTTTAGCTATGTGAGATTGCAAAACACCTCTGCTGTGATACCAAACGTTGGCAGGGGGCCAAAAATTTTCAATTGTACTACACCACGACCATTAAAAAATTCTCAAAACGACCCATCTATGGCAGATGGGATGAGTTCTGTGCAGAGTAAAAAAAAAGAGGAGGGGGTAATGTTGAATTAAACAAAATATCTTGAAGTTTAAACAGAAAAGTATTAGAGAAAATAAAAAAATTGTAGTATAAACAGAAAAAAGGGAAAAAATTCCTCTAGCTAAGACACTAAGGAGTCAGAGATCAGTAAAATTGATCGAGAACCTGATGATGAGGTTCTGTTGTGTGACTTTCCGTACAACATTGATCAGAGTTAATGAATGCAGGGTGTATTCCAATTAACTCTACTATGCTATATAAAGTTTTGCACTATACATCCAAGTCATCACCATTATAATCAAGGCTATCTCCAAGAGGAATGTGTCATTGAGGGCCTTCTGTCCACTTCCCCCAAACAACAGTACAGGCATATACTAGCAAATTGAAAATTCCACAAAACTGAAAGTGCTTAAACAAAAGACAAGCAAGGGTACTTTACTGACAGTAGAGAAGAGCTGAAGAATTACCATACCTGTGAAAAATGTTGGTGAACATGTTCATGAGGATGCATAAAGGGCATTCCAGGCTGCTGACAAGGATACTGAGAGGATGGCAGATATATTCCAGACATGGAGTGTACACCAACATGATTAGGATTAAACGGAGTCATTATGGTTTCTGGATGACCATAACCAATACCACCAGGGGGCGACGGTGCAACCCAGGGCCCAGGTAAGTGTTGTGGAAGTGGGCGAGGTTGATGTTCAGTAGAAATCTGAGGCCCATGAGTAGAACCAAGTTGAGGGAATTCAGTGTTATAGTTCAATGCAGGAGTATACATGGGCTGGATGGTGTATGGTCCACCACTGAATCCAAAACCAGGATCGAATCTTTGCATATACCTGAAGAGAATATTTTCTGTATGACTGTTGGGCTAATAAACAGCAGACATTATCTCCATCTCAAAGTTAAATGATAAGAGAATTCCTGCAATGACTAGGACATGAAGCAAAAGACTAAAGTCTACACTGTATACCATACCTGTCGTAACTTCTGTCATAATCTGGATCCTTCCTGTCAATCTCACGGTCCCTAAATATGGCCACCCTATTATTTGGTTTGTACCTCCCCACTGGTTCCTTCTCTGTCCTACTTCTAGAAGATGATCTACTGCTACTTGTTGAACAATCGATTACACCTCTACTAGAATGTAAATCAGAAACATTTGATTTATCTTCCACTTTTGGCATCACCAGGGGAACATGTTGTGATGTATCCTGTAGTTTTGGTTCACTTTCTAATTTCCCGCTTGTACTACCACTAATATTATTAGCAGCATTAAATATTCGTGCACGGGCCCTGTTATACTCCTCTTTCCTCTCCTCCACACTTTTGGAACTGTTTCCCTTTGATGAATTTGAGCCACCACTGTTAGCCATTTGTGACCGTTTCTGTGGCCTCTGTTTTATTGCAACTTTAGTCACACCACTTTCTTCTGACGGCAAACTAACAGGGATGTCTGCAAGCCGAATCAAAGGAAGTCGACACTCGGGAGTTTTACGAACAATAATTCTGGAACCAGAACCATCAGGTAAGTTATTATCTAACAAAACCATAGACTGAAGTGCATAATGTTGAGCTACACGGTGTGCAGCCAAGCGTAAATAGGAAGTGGGCAACTGCTGAAACTCTAGTTGCTGCTGAATAGGATCACAGATAAACTTCTCAACATCTTGCTCCATTCGTAAAACTGCACAGAAGAGATGTGAATATTTATTGTAATGACATATTGTAGCATCAGAAATCAACATAACACATCCTGACTGCACAGTGCACACAAACAAAAATATTCTACATCACTTTTGACAGAACAGACAACATCAGAAAGTATGGCACCAACAACATTTACAATTGTATACAACAAGAGAATCCAAAAAAGGTTCTACATCAACAATCACCATTCAAGCCTACCCTTTCGAACTGAAAAAGAAAGCCCCAGCACAAAAATTGAGAACCATTCTAAGAACCATCCCAAAACATTATGGCATTTCATCTTGTTCCTTTACTCTATTGCTTATTTCTTTCGCACAAGTCATGTTTAAAAATACTTCACAAATGAACATACATCTCAACACACGAAACAATCAATACCACACACACAAAACAAGTTGAGTGCTAACCATGTAAGATCCCAAAACAAACACACTAGAACAACTTAACGAAAGCAATCAGCCGAATCGGAAGGGTCAATTATGGTGGCGCTTACTTGAAAGGCGCTCCCGAGGGTTTTGCAAAGCCTCGCGAAGGAACTGGTCGACCTGATTGAGGGCGTCCTCAGAGAGCTTATCATCAGAAGCAGAGGAAACCAGAGACGACGCGTCGTTGATGAGGTCTTGCTGGGAAGGCTTGGGATCCTTGTTGTTGTTGGAGGAGGAGAGCATGAGGCGGCTCATAGCCTCGTCGACGCCCGCGACCTCCCATGACTCCGGGGCCCCGAGATCGTCCGCCACAGAGCCCTCCATGGCCTATCAATCGCTCTCTCTGAGATCGAAACGCGAAAAGGGGAAGAATCGAGGCTAGGGTTGGAGGAGGGGATTCATCAGAAGACGTACGTGTGTGCTGAGAATGATGAAACCCCAACCAGAATTTGGGGTTTTGATTTCATGTGAAAATTTTGGGGGTTATTTTAGGTTTTCGGAACACGGGAGGAAGAGAGAATGAAATAGAATTCCAGGGGGCGAGAAAGAGAGAGTGAGATAGGGTTTGACGATGGATGGGGTGGGTGAGATTTTCTTTTTCACGACAGGCGTGGCTTTTAATACCTTCTTTTTATTACACCAATTTCATCGTCTTGGTCGATGAGGTAAAGTTCTAAGAGCATTTTAGTAATGTTAATTGTTTTTAAGTTAAATTAATTAAAATATTATTTTGAGCTAGTCACTTTAAAAAAATATGACTACATTAATATTTTATATTTTAGCTAGCATTACATTAACATTATTCTTCAAATAGAAATTAAATAGTTTAAATATATTTATATATCACATAAAATATCTTACAAAAACCCCCTTGTACACAAGCTTTTCTTGATGATCTGAGTTCTACTTTTAGAGCTAGAAATCCGCTTCATGTTTTAATATTTAGTTATTGGCTTTTAGTTTGAGTTTTTTTTTTTCACACAACTTTTAATACCTTTTTTTTATTACACAAATTTCATTGTCTTTTTATTTCAAAACTTTCATCTTTATTTTCTAACGACTAGCAAAATATATATATATATATACATATATATATAACGACCAACAAAAAAATACGAATAAGCACCTCATCTTTTTTTTTAATCAGTTTCATCCTTAAACTTCCAAAATGACATCAATCTCGACTAAAATGACTAAAATAGTCTTTATTACGGTTTTACTTAATCTTTTTACTCTCTCTCTCTGCTCGACCTAGATTGAGATACTCTCCGCCTCCCTCAATCACCAATGTGGTGGCGCGCCGGCTCCACACTGCCGGTCATAAACCTAACTACAGCCGACGTGGGACTCTCCAGTGCTGGATCCGTTGTGCTCGACTTGGACTGAGATCGGCGGCATCGTCTCCAACCCAAGGACTGAACCACTGATTTGGCAACACTACTCCGTCGCTGCTGCACCGACAACACCGCCTTCGCGCATCCGTCTCCGGAAACACAAGTGGACCTGCGTCGTCCAATCCAGAAGTATCAAAGCCCACTGGACCGGCGCCGCCTAGCCCAGCCCTTACCCGCTCGTCTCTTGACGCCGCCTGCAATGGATTTTCCACACGAGGTTCGCACCATCTTCATCACCGGTCTTCATCCACCCCTACCACTAGCAATGGATGACGTCGCGACACCAGTCACACGTGTCGTGGCACATGTTGAGCCTCGGGACATTCATGCCGCCAGCGGCGAGCGCCTCTAGCTAGTCGGACCCTGCGGAAGCGGGGCCGATGGTGCATATGAGCTTGGTGCATTCTCCCTGAGCTCGGCCTCGGTGATAGCCTCGACCTTAATGGAGGTGGAGGAGGAGTAGTCGAGAGAAGAGGAGAGGACGACGCCGGAGGAGGTGTTGTTGGCGGAGACGAGGACGGAGGGGGTTTGATCAGAACCGGCGGCGGAGGCTTTGACGAAGACGGAAGGGAAGGCGGTAGGAGAGAGGCGGTTGGGAGCGGAGAAGGGGGCGAGGAATAAGGAAGAGTGGGGTTTGAGATTGGGAAGGCTTGGAAATGAGAGAGAGAGAGAGAGAGAGAGAGAGAGTAAAAAGATTAAGTAAAACTGTAACAATGACTATTTTAGTCATTTTGGTCGAGATTGATGTCATTTTGAAAGTTTAGGGATGAAACTGATTAAAAAAAGATGAGGTATCAGACTGATTTTAGGCCAAAAGTTCAGGGTGGTAAACTGAAATTAATTTTTTTTTTGTCACAACTTTCATCTCTAGGAAATGAGTTGTCGAAAAAATGATATGGAGGTACACACAGTCATTTAAGACGTCTAATTAGAACCTCACATGTGAAAAATTGAAATATATGAGAGCTAAGCTCAAGTCTAAGGCTCTTCAAGGGCTACGCTTTGGTAGGAGGGCGGCAACCCAGATTATGGTTTTTGTGTTCTTAGTGGCGACAATGTTGTCTAGATGTTATTGACGGCTAGCTAGTGGATTGGGTCTGGTTTTTGGGTTCCAACCATGCAGGCCCGGACCTGAGATTTCTGGGTCTGAGGCGAGTCCGAAAAATGGTGCACAAACTGTCAGTCGAATTGACCAGAAAGCTTCACTTTGAGCAGAGGAGTTTGAGGAGACCAGTAATGGGGAATACAACTGGCATAATGGTTTAGAAGTTTGGGAGAGATACCCATGTTTTTAGAGGTGGAGAAGTTAACCCTTCTCTTCTCTTCTAAACCACAAAATCCAGTTTTTATTATTGTCGACAGCCATCACTGATCATCATCATCGCCATCTCAAACTTCTCTCTCTCTCTCTCTCTCTCCCTACTCTTCTCTTCTAAACCCAACCATTTCTCTCCTCCTTTGTTTTTCATTTCAAAAAACCAAAACCCAAACAGTTTTAGCTAGCTTTAAGCTTTAGTTTCCATGGCTAGCAAATTTTCTAATCCCTCCTGCTCAAGGCAGCTGCCGGATTTTGGTGCCCCAGATTTTTGGGGCCTGAGGCGGCAGCCTCGTCGGCCTCACCTCAGGTCCGGGCCTGCAACCATGGTGGAGGGACAAGGACGGCCGTTGGAATGGTGACAGATATGACTATCTCGTAGAGAAGATGGGAGGCGGTGTGGGCTTATGGGCCTATATCTTTTATGGGCTATATGACTTGGATGATGTAGTCTATTGGGCTGGACATTTTGGTCCAATTCATCTTTTTCTATTTGCAAATAAGAGAGAATCAGCCGCCTTAAAAGCAATTGATTTTGGGTTGTTTGTATTCTTCAAACTGGTGAGCAATTCAATGAGATAGTCGGAGTCCGTACTTCATGGCTCCACCTTTCTGGGCAGAAACTAAACAAAGAGTAGCACAAGCAATTACCCGCTCTATCATTGATTTCAACAGAGATCCCTGGCCTAGAGTCTCTGATAATGCGACGGACCAGGTAACAAAAACCCTCGATCCCAAGCACGACTGACAGTTCAAGGAGGACTTGGTAATTAGAGTAATCTCATCCGTAATAATGGCGAAGATATATTGTTGCAACTTGCCAAGGTTTATTGCTTTGCAATTACAACTTTCACTCAATTCTTTTCATGCCGATCATCCTTCGATACAAAATGTTAAGAAGGCCCCAAATGTTCCACTTGGTGAGACTGAGAGCGAGGCTAAAACAATTTTCCGCAATGAATAAACTGAAAAAGAGATCATGGATTTCGTCCATGACCTTGGGGATGGAGACGAATTTGTCGGCGCAGTGGGACGAGGGTCTCGCCGCCTTGGATGACGAAGACATCTCTTGGAGCTTTCGATGAGTACTTTGCCGGCGGCGATTGAGAAGTCGGAGGAAGAGTTTTAAGGTTTCGGGTCCGGCTAATTCTTCACGATGTTGCTGGAATATGAGAATGGGGCCGGGTTAGGATTCGGGTAGGTGAAGACGGTGGCGTCCATTCGGGTATGGAGGTAGATGATGAGTGCTGCTGAGATTCTAGTTTTAAAGATAAGAGAGTTAAGTTTGAGTGTTTTGACTGCATCTCACCTCACACATATCGGAAGGATAATTGGGTTGTCAAAATACCACTATACCCTCGTTTAGTTAACGGAGATGTTATCGGTGTTTTTCATCTCTTGTCATATTTCGGTGACTTGAATGCAGCCCTCATAGAGTGAGGTCTTAAGCACCTATAGAATCAAATAACAGTCCCATTTCTGAGACTAGGTAGGGCTTGTGCTGTTTTCAGCAGCTCTTTTTTGTTGCATCTTTCGACAAGTTAATTGGGGTACAATTGTATTCCATAATTGTTGGTGGACTTGGACTTTTTATCTTATTGACTAATTAATAATGCGATATTATTTTCGGCAATTGTTGTTCAGAATAGGTTTGGCTGCATTTACAACTTTTTCAGTCTCACATTGTATTATGAGATACCCACTTCCTAGCTTGATAGAATGACCCGTCAATGAACTGAGCTTCACTCCTTCCCCTAGAAAATTATATTCATTTTTAAGTCTTTCTTGCTAAACCTAAGCCTAACCGGGGCTACCCAAAAAAGACTGCAACAGGCTTGGATCTTGTTACTATAGAAAAAGCTCAGCCAGGGCCCGGCCCATGACCTCTAGGTCTTTGATCTTAACTTCCTTTTGTTTTTTGGACAACTCTATGTTCTTAACTTGGTGCACAATTTTTACCAGGGTTTAGACCTTGGCCGCTTTATGCGGACAATTGCAACTATTGGCAACACTAATTAACTCTGAAATAGAAGTATTGTCGGATAGGCAAATGCCACAGATCAAAACAAATAACTAGCACGCGGGGAGATAGAATCTAGATGAACTATCAAGTGATCACAGCCCCATCACTCAAATAAAAACAAAGCAAATCTTCATTTCCTCTAGGCAGATGCGCATTCTCTGGCTCCACAAAAACCACAATTCTTCATTGGCACCTTCTCTTGCCTCAACTTCCTCTCGATTTCTTATTATTCTATCTCATTCTCTGCACAATGCAAGCATATTGCATTATAAAATTTCCACCTTCACATCCTAAATAAATGCAGTAATCTTTAATGTTATTTACCTTCTTTCTTGGCCTTCTTTTATCCTCTTGTTTACTTCTCTTTCTTGGTAAAGCCTGGAAAAAAGTAGGAATGATGTTAGATGCAACGATGTCCTCATTCTGCTATTTAGTTCAGTTCGTTACTTCCTTATATAACCAACCTGTGGAGAAGCAAGGATTCGAGCATATAAAGCAGGGGTGTCTTCTTCATCAAGTTTCCCATCACTGTTCAGCACAGTTTTCAGCCGACCTTCATTCAATAATTTCTCAGACCGAGCATGTCTCTGCAATAATTGGCAATGTTATTGATCAGTTAGAAAGGGTTTTCACAATACCACATAAAATGCTGGCACATCTTCCCTTCTACTCAATGACGCTAGAGCAACATAAAAGAAGTCCCATATTTTTGTTGCTTACATACACAACTAGTCAAGAACTTGGGAATCCCTTCAAGGTCCTCCAAATTCTGTGGGCCAATTGAATATACCCAATCATGGATGTTGTAATGCTTCCTTTAAACAAATAAAAGTAAAATGAAATGAAACAAATAGTCCATGTCATCAAATAAACTTGCATAACAACATTTTTTTTTGAAAAGAATCTTGTATAACAACACTAATGATCCTTCCATTATTCAATCATATGGATCTGCCCCGTGGATTCTAATCTCCCACAATTTTCTATTATCTGCCATTTCTTGTTTTATTACATATGCAACTTCACTTCATTGTATTTTGTTTACTTCAATTTCTTGATCTTTCATCTTCTTTTTCTTAAACTGCATCTAGTTAACTTCCAGATGTGTCTTTGCACACTCCTAAAAGCCAAGCTATTCAGGCACACTGCCATTGAATAATGGTTCTAAAACAGGTCAGCCTACGTTACATGCAATAGTACCTAAAATTACTACTGGAAAAATATATAAAATCTAGCAGAACTTGAGGGAGGGACATTGCCAGAGTAATAAACATCCTTTGACTAGAGAGACTAATTCCCTGCTAAAGAGATCCGAAGAGAAAACCCATGTCAAAGGGCTTCATGGTACGCGGATTACAAATGGAGAAGAATAGTATCTTAACTGTCATTGGACTTTTCCCTTTGTCTCTACCTCAAAGTTGTCCAACACTGGCCATGGAGGAGAGAAAACTGGAACAAGGCATGGAGACAAAACGTCACCTAGAAGAGAGATGTGGTACAAAAAGCATTCAGACTGGGACAGGAAACGGACGCACTTCGGAGAGACTGGGACGCGGCAACAAAAAGCATTCAGACTAACAGCCTAGGATAAACAGCACAGGCAAACCTGCGCGATAGACCCAAGGGATAACACATTCTCCTACATTTTGTTCTACACGGTTAGTTAGGAATTGGGAACAAACATGTTGAATTACCTGAACTGGCTTTGAAATCTTATTACTAATAGGTTCGGTATCTCACATACTAATTTCAATGTTATCTTTTCTCAGTTGCTCCAATTAACCATTACTTCCCCCCTAAGTGGATATATCGGTACTGCTTTTACTTCAAGGCATAACATCCTCCCTTAAATATATTCTTATGTTCTTTTCACACACAGGATACCACTAACTTTTCTCACACAGTTCTAGAATAACACCACTCTATAATTCCTTGCCGTTTTGCATTGCTTGATTGATGAAAAAGATTTAAAATTTAGAACAGCTGAAAGAAATGAAAATGATAATGATCCTACTTTCAGAACCACAAAAGGAGCAACAGAAATACCATACATCAAACAATGTGTGGCCTAGGACGAACTAATAATGACTTGATTCCAGAAAGAGAGTCACCTTGGACTTCAGATGAGCACTCAAGGCCTCTTCATTCAAACAAACAATTCTAGGGCATATCCTGCACTTGAAAGTAGATTTGCGTTTCACAACATATTCTGGGGGATCTGCAGACGGTGATTCCTTGTCAGCAGAAGCGTTGGAACTTTGCTCTTGAAATTCAGAACCACTCTTACCAAACAGGTCGTGTTTATGACTATCTCCTTCATTTCCATCATCTATTGGGAAACCTACATAAAAAAGATGATGTCAGAAATCCAAAGGGTATTCTTCAAAAATTATAGGTGACACATTAGGTAATAAAATCTCTGGGTGTAGTTGATCAACATAACAACTCCACTTTCAAAGCTTGAGAGATTGATGGTGTCTACCCGAGGCTGAGGTGTCAACAAGGGTCCTCGGTTTTATATCCTGAAAAGAAAGGGATAGATGAGGAGCAACCCAAAGAAAGCGATAGTATTTGAGCAGTATTGAAGGAAGAAACCAACCAGAGGAGACGTCTTCTGCTTCTGCTTCCGATTGGACTTGTATTTCAGAATCGGAAGAAGAAGAGGAGGATTGATTGGAGGCGTCATCTCTGTCGCCGTGTTCCATCCTATAGAATCGCCGCTTTATCATTTTGCCTCTTCCAGGGCGGCTCCATCTATTTTCTTCTGTATTAACACCCATGGAGGGACTTGGGCTGGGCCTATGCCCTTTCTATTATTCATCTCACTTAGCCCAACCTAAACCCAACAAACTCTATGCAGATACAGATTGATCTTCTTCGCCATTTTGAGGGTGGAGCAAGAAATCATTTTTCAGAATCTATGACTGCACAACATGCTATTTTTGAACAAGCACCGATACATGTATCCAAATGCATTCCGAAACTCTATTTGCTACCTGGCAAGACTACTGATTTCTGACTCAATCTACCCTCATTTTATATACAAATTGAAATACCAAATCAAGAATTCAAACAAGTAACCACCTCGTACTTTGAGAGGCGAAATGTTTTCCAACGCCTAACAGGGCTCCATACCATCTTTTTTGACAACAATAACGATTATATTCAACAATCAAGAAGTTTTACGAGAGTTTAGTCTGGTAGAACTTAGAGTGATGGCTTCGTTTCACTTCAAACCCAAGCAGAGCAAGATACTCGAAGTAGTTCTTTTATAAAAAAAAATACACCAAGGAGCCTCCAGTTAACCCAAGGAGCCTCGGGAGGAATTAAATAATTAGTCATTTTTAATCCTTTTTCTGAATAAGTTTGCTATGGAACGGAGAGCAAAAGCCAAAAGGATACTCTTTGAGAGGCTATAACTTTCTTTCTGAAAGAGCTACATATTGAACAGTTAAAGAAGTTACTGCCGAGACTGATGCTTCAACAGTCACATAACAAAGATGATTGATTTATATAAGGGAAGAAACGTGCAGTGAAGGTGTTACAGTTAAAATTCACAGAACGGTAACCTTACAAGTTACAACACATGTAAAATACAAGTATATAGGTTGGAGTTGAAGCTAAACAAGTCTGTACTAGAGATTTGGGTGAAACGAGATGCAGGACTTGATTTATATATTGAATCAGTGCCAATGCAAATGAGAAGTAGGAGTTACTAGTCAAGGTTGATCAATCAGGGGTCTCTCTCTGTTACTTGTTTCGATTAATCAAAGACATCTTAGAGCATCTCTAATGGTTAGTGTCAAATTCTTAGGTCAAATTTGAATTTGACAGCCTGACTTGGCAATGCCAGTTTTGACACTTTCGTTCTTCAATGGAAAGGTTAAATTTAAACATTTCTTTATTATTTGGGAAAAGATTTTTACATAGAAAATCGGAAAGAACTTGGATCCTCAGAGGTTGCCTAATATTGCCTCATGAATGGATCTGAGCCATTCAATATTTAACAGATGGTCAGGATTTCTCTTAGATTATTTTAAGTGATATTTTGGGCCATCTCCTTCCCTACTCAAATTCTCTCTCTCTCTCTCTCTCTCTCTCTCTCTCTCTCTCACACACAAAGAATGAATTGCTCAGGAATAAACCAAAACTGAAAATTGAACAAACCAAAGCTGAAGTGCGCAAGGCATGTACTCAGAGACGCAATACCAACTCCTATGAGTCTTATGACTCTTAT
Source organism: Fragaria x ananassa (assembly GCA_034370585.1). Lineage (NCBI taxonomy): Eukaryota > Viridiplantae > Streptophyta > Magnoliopsida > Rosales > Rosaceae > Fragaria > Fragaria x ananassa. The sequence goes on along the minus strand of CP139750.1, from coordinate 5,979,564 downwards.
CTAATCTATAATTAGTAATAGGGTTGGTGATTGAGCTATAAGGAACTAAGGGCTAGAGCAGTTTGAAATGAACTCGCCACTAGGAAATTAACTGGAGGATACCTCCTATGGTGGCTAATCCTCCTACCAGAGTGATGACTTTGTGTCATATCAAAAATTTGAAAATTCCCATTCATGCATCCTATTTTCTTTTGCAAATTTGGGTAGTCATCAGCTAAACAATGCAAAAGTTTTGCAGCCATCTCCACCTTTTTCTTTCCAAATCAATTATTTACCCAACCACTTTAGATTACCCCTTATTTCGAATCCAAGGCCCTTCAATGTGGGAAACAAGCTTTGCACAATACACGATCTTTCACTCAGAAGCTGTCCACTTATCTCTTGGACTTTCGATGGAGGACGCCGGAGCCGCGACGCGGAGGTCGCCAAAGACGCTGGAGTGAGGTTTTTGGGTTATAGTGAGGAAGAAGAACGAGAAATAGGTTGAGGGAGAATGAGATGAAACACATGAGAAATAGGTTCAAGTTAGATAGAAGTGATCTATGTCGTTGATTAGTCAGGATTTCTTTATGAGGAAATATCAGAAACTTTTTATGAGAGGATCCCGGTTCAACTTGGGACTGTCAAATTTGACAAGGTCCTTCAAAATGTCAAATACACATGTAGCCACGTGTGTATCACACTTCCATTGGAGAAGAGTGAGTGTGGGATGTCATTTTATAGTTGTTGGGTCTACGTGGCAGAAATAACATCTCCATTGGAGATGCTCTTACATATCAAAGGCCCTCATAAATACACAGTGATCAGAAGGTGGATTGAGTACTAATTTGAAACTAGCTACTGAATGACTTTCACAGATACACTGATGCATCAAAACTATGTAATATAATCTACTGTTTATCTAATAACAAAGATGTTAACAAGGTGGACATGTAACAAAGATTGAGTCTCGTCATTCCTATAAGCAGAAAGAAGATATAAATTAGAAAACTAAGTGATGAGGTGAATCAACCCCTAGTGACGCAAAGCTCCGTCATTTTCTGAAGCCTAGACCCCAAACCTGGGGTACCTGTTATGGCTATTTAACACCAGAACAGAAAGAATAGTACATAACTCCACCGCAATACTGGGCAAGTAACTAAAAGAGTAACGGTCACTAGGTATACAACACAACAAGGGCTTTTGTGTTTTGATGTATTTGGTAGGCTGGCACAACTGGACAGTCATTGAACCTAAATAACTCGTTAGAAACTTTCTAGTATGATCCCTAGAAGATAGACAGATATACGGAAAAGCCAATAACCCTCATCTGGTTCTCAAATGTATAACTCAATTCCCACATCACCAGAAACACCACTAACCACCAAATTAGTAAAACTCACACTCCACAGCTTCTTCAACCCATTTCGAACAACAACTAAGCAAACTCAACCACAAAAGTAATGCAAGTTTTCCTGAAAATCCCAATATAACCTCTCACCACTACCACATGATATCAAACCCATGGATATAGTCAATGAATAAAACACAATCAAACTAGTGAACTCATCAAAAGTCAAAACCCAGATCCTCCTAAAAGTGAGAACAAACCCTATTTCTGGCACTAAGAATTACAACTCATAAAAGATGACAGAAACGGTGTAAGAGGCTCCAAAGACGATCAGTAGATAAATGTATAACTTCCCTGACGCAAAATAATATGAAACAATCCCAACGCAAAATAACACCTTTTCAACACAGAAAGAAGATACGAATAAGAAAACCAAGTTATGAAGTGAATCATCCCTAGGTGAAGTGGTGATGCAAGGCTCCACAATTTCCTAAAGCCTAGATCTAAACACTAGAGTACCACTTACGGTTATTTAGCCCCAGTCCAGAAAGAAAAGTAGTGTGAATAACTCCACAGCAATAAACCTCAGTTGAGTATTTATTATATGAATGTATTCAATAGTTTGGCACAACTGGAGACATCTATTCCTTGAACCTAGACAACTGTCGTTAAAAACTTTAAAGTATGATCTTCCCTAGAAAATAGATTTTGAAAAGCCAATAACCCTCATCTGGTTCTCCTACTGTAATCTAATACAAACTAAATCCGCACCTCAACTGAGTGGATATTAGTTATACAACACAACTTAGTGTTTTGTTGTTTTGATGTATGAACGTATCCAGTAGTTTGGTACAACCGGAGACCTATTCCCTGGACCTAGATAACTGTCCTTAAAAACTTTCTAGTATGATCTTCCCTAGAAAATAGATTTTGAAAAGCCAATAACCCTCATCTGGTTCTCCTACTGTAATCTAATACGAAATAAATTCGTACCTCACCCAAGACACCACTTCAATAATTGTTACAATGTAACAATAATCAAGGGACTGATGAAAGAAGAAACCACTCAGAATTCGGGGCAGGACAACATGAAACCCTAGTAAAAAATGGTTCCTCAACCTCAAGAAAAGAGGGATCACCAATAGTTTGACATGAGATTTCACGCATGTCTCGCTCAGATTCTTACTGTTTCTTCTTCATCATACCCAATGGACTAATCGAGATCACATCACAGGGACCAATTGCCACTAATCTTTTCAAATCTTTCATGTACCCTCATTTCGATGGGATCAAATGGCAGCCATATCACAAGTAATTGTTACCATGTAACAATAATTAAGGGACTGATGAAAGAAGAAACCCCTCAGAATTCGGGGCAGGACAGCATGAAACCCTAGTCAAAAATGGTTCCTCCACCTCAAGAAAAGAGGGAGCACCAATAGTTTGACATGAGATTTCACGCATGTCTCGCTCAGATTCTTACTGTTTCTTCTTCATCATATCCAATGGACTAATCGAGATCACATCACAGGGACCAATTTCCACTAATCTTTTCAAATCTTTCATGTACCCTCATTTCGATGGGATCAAATGGCAGCCATATCACAAGTAATTGTTACCATGTAGCAATAATTAAGGGACTGATGAAAGAAGAAACCACTCAGAATTCGGGGCAGGACAACATGAAACCCTAGTAAAAAATGGTTCCTCAACCTCAAGAAAAGAGGAGCACCAATAGTTTGACATGAGATTTCACGCATGTCTCGCTCAGATTCTTACTATTTCTTCTTCATCATACCCAATGGACTAATCGAGATCACATCACAAGGACCAATTGCCACTAATCTTTTCAAATCTTTCATGTACCCTCATTTCGATGGGATCAAATGGCAGCCATATCACAAGTAATTGTTACCATGTAACAATAATTAAGGGACTGATGAAAGAAGAAACCCCTCAGAATTCGGGGCATGACAACATGAAACCCTAGTCAAAAATGGTTCCTCAACCTCAAGAAAAGAAGGAGCACCAATAGTTTGACATGAGATTTCACGCATGTCTTGCTCAGATTCTTACTGTTTCTTCTTCATCATATCCAATGGACTAATCGAGATCACATCACAGGGACCAATTTCCACTAATCTTTTCAAATCTTTCATGTACCCTCATTTCGATGGGATCAAAGGGCAGCCATATCACAAGTAATTGTTACCATGTAACAATAATTAAGGGACTGATGAAAGAAGAAACCACTCTCAATTCGGGGCAGGACAACATGAAACCCTAGTCAAAAATGGTTCCTCAACCTCAAGAAAAGAGGGAGCACCAATAGTTTGACATGAGATTTCACGCATGTCTCGCTCAGATTCTTACTGTTTCTTCTTCATCATATCCAATGGACTAATCGAGATCACATCACAGGGACCAATTTCCACTAATCTTTTCAAATCTTTCATGTACCCTCATTTCGATGGGATCAAATGGCAGCCATATCACAAGTAATTGTTACCATGTAGCAATAATTAAGGGACTGATGAAAGAAGAAACCACTCAGAATTCGGGGCAGGACAACATTAAACCCTAGTCAAAAATGGTTCCTCAACCTCAAGAAAAGAGGGAGCACCAATAATTTGACATGAGATTTCACGCATGTCTCGCTCAGATTCTTACTGTTTCTTCTTCATCATACCCAAAGGACTGATCGAGATCACATCACAGGTAACAATTGCCACTAATCTTTTCAAATCTTTCATGTACCCTCATTTCACAGCATGAAAGGCAACACCACAGAATCAAGGCAAAAGAAACACAAGCTCCATCAAAAAATTACGAATCAAGAAACAGGAGAAGTATGAGAATTACCATAAATGGAAATAGGTCTCTCATCTAACTCCCTTGTTTTTCTCTCTGTCTCAACAATATTGTGTTTCCGAGGCCAATAAATCCGAGGCAAAACAAAAGAAATACAAATCAAACCGAAGAAAAGCAATAATTTGGTTGTAATTTCATGGATCCAGATATCAATCAACCTTACCGGAAATGGAATTGAGTCGCTTCTCTCTCTCTCTCTCTCTCTCTCTCTCTCTCTCCAACACCCAGAGAAATCCCCCAAACTTGGTTTGCCAGGGTTTTTAGGTCGGCAGAACAAGAACGACACTTTTTTTTTCTTTCGATCTCAAACACGAGAGACAGAGAGACGGATGGGACTGGTTTGGGGGATCTTGCAGAGAATTGAATTTGAGTTTAGAGAGAGAGAGTTGAATTGAAAGGGAGGGAGAGGAGCCCTATGAGTTCGTAGAAAGAGAGAGTTGTAATGGGAGGTTGTCGGTGCTTGCTGGCTTATATTGGAGTCATGGCTCTTTCCCTTTTCTTTTTCTTTTTTTTGGTCCTTAGGTACTGTTCCTTCTTCCTTTGTTTTTTCATTTATTTTTTAAAATTGATTTTCAGATACTCTATGTAAAATTAGACATACGGGTGGATGAGAAACTCAATATTTTGGTATATTGATTTTATCATTAAGGCTACACTAAGTGAATGACTCGTTCTAAGTTACTTTTTTTTTTTGTACTTCTATCAAATATTTTTGTTTTTTATTTTTAATTTCATTTCATCCGGTAAACTTTCATAAGTTAATTTGTATCATCTTGAGATAAGTAGGATGAGGAAAATTGGCAAAACATGCTAAAGCACTTCGACAACTATCAAAACATGTTCAAATATCTTTTTAATTTTATGAGTAGTCTTGTCCCGTCTCTTTAGGTTCGTGACTTGACCATCTGAACATATATTACTTTAATGATGAAAAAAATAATTGACAATTGTTTGCGATTATCAATGCATTGTTCATACCACAAAAACAAGCTTAAGAACTGAGACTTTGGACAACCACAGCAGCACCATCGACATTCAAATATTTCTTTTTCTTCTTCTAGGAGCAGTCTTAGAAATTGGCGGCATTCATAGCAACACCCCAAGAGAAACATGAAGACATGATGATGAAGAGAACCAGGGAGACTATATATGTGGAACAACTTTTGATCGTTGGAGCATAGCAACAGTCACAAACCAGACGGTTTGTCAAGTTGTGATTGAAAATAAACAGCAACGATCAAATACAAATTTTGCTTTTCATCAATTTCTTCAAAAGTAGCCCAAATTTCAGAAGAAAATCAATATTCACAACTCCAATTAGATCAAGGCTTAGAGATGAACAACTTTGCATTACATTGTCACTCCCGTATCTCTATTGTTTAGGTACCAGGTATTCTAAGAATTCTTGTCACTTCCTCCATATCTCAATTTTTTTTTCCCCATCATCTCTTTACATAATGAAATGATTATTTTGACATTACTGAACAGATTGAATTTCATGATACAATCATATTTGAAACAGATATCTCTCCGATATTATCATGCGCACTTAAACTTCCGCGCAAACAGGAGCAATTTGGAGAACGGAGAAGCTGAACTCAGATATTAGTAGCTCAAGTATATTATTCTCCACCAAAATGAAATTTTATGGAAAAGAGCCAAGTCCTGAAACAGGAGAATCAGTTTTTTTTGTCTGAGCTGAAGCAAACTCTCTAAAGAGTACAGACCACTCAAAATTGATGTTTGGATACTGACACTGCCACTAGCTCAACTGTTTACTCATGCACCATCAATTCGCAGAACTTAACCAGACATGCATTTTTTCTTGCAATCCGTCTTCATGCGTCTCTTTTATCAAGTTTCAACGAAAGTCTTGTCACCTAGTCAGAAAGAAAGTCCTGAACAAATTATATATTGCATAGGAAAACTCTGTGGTGAACAACACATTGTTGAATGAGGTTATTTTATAACAAAGTGACCATTTTATCCCAACCAACCCTTTCTTATTCTACCACCATATATATCATGAACGCTCACATATACACATAGAAGGGCATAACATACGCAAACATGATTGACAAAGAATACTTACGAATCCACAATTAGCTTTCTGTCAATGCTTGAGAAAGTTTGGTAGAATGCCTTGAAATATTTGTGAGCAATGTCTATATCTTCCTTCCCACATATTTCCCTCACACTGCAGTTAAAGATGGAAAGAGACCATGAGTGGTGTTCATTGACAAATAGGTTGCAGAGAACAGAACACGTTTTATTTTGCAGTTCTCCTTCCAAACATGCAGTTCTGAGTACTGACCACAAGAATTAAGCCCATGAATTTGCTCATAATACCAACAATGCTTTGTTGACAACAAATTTTCATTAAAAATGTGAAATCAACAAAATCAAAACACTACATGAGACATTTTTGCAGACAAAACTAGAATCATCGGAACATATTATAATCCAAACCCTTACAATGATAGAGAGTAGTTAATCCAAAACCTAGGGTATGTACTCATTAAAAGACATAGACTAACAGACAATGCAGGATTCTAAATGCTTGCTTACAAGTTTACTGTTAAGGTATATTAATTCATTAAAGCCGATTCTAGCAACAGGTGACCAAGTTTAAGTAAACCAAAACATGACATATGAACTAGCAATATCTTCGGGCAGATGACTAGGCCGTATCTAGTTAAATAATGAGTAACCAGTGAACAAAATCTGGGACTTGTTCTAGTATGTGTAGCATCAATCCAGCGGTACCTGTGCATAGAAAGCTGAGCAATTCCACAATCAACAGTACGGATGCCTGCCCCTGAAGCTAGTATGGGACCTATTGTCGACCCACATCCCATATCGTTTCTCACCACAAATTCCTACACAGAAAGAAGTAAATTGTAAAATGTATGTACCATTCCTGTTACCTTAGGTAAGAACATAAAATCTAAGATATTAATCGCTTCACTCAATATTATTCATGATAATGTAACAATTGAATCAGCTTGATCTCATTCCAAAACGCTCAAAAACAAATTACAAAGTGAGGATACTTAGTCTAATCGATTAATATCACAAATGGGTGATATCCTAAAATACTGACAAAAGAAGAATTCATGAACTTAAAATTGAATAAACTAGTACTTCAAACTGTCGTAGGTCAACATCTCTGATATAATACATTTTTGAAGTAATCCACGTTTTCAGTTAGAACATATGGGAAAGTGATGAGTTCATGTGCCTGAGTTTAGACTACCAGAAAAAAAAGGGTCCCTGTACCTGAGTTGGAAGGTTGTGGATTTTGCCTATTTCTTGGAAAAGAAAAGAGGTGACTCCACTAGTAGCATATCGCTGGTTTGCATTATGCTTGATAACAAGTCCCTTCTGCATTTCAGGTCGATGGTATTCTTCATGCTTGTCCATAAAATTTGGGTGGACTCCATGAGCCATGTCAGCAGACACTATCAGGAAAACCATCCACATAAAAGTTCAGAAATCTGTTGAGTATGTTAATCTAAATAATACAAATGTACAAAAGCTTTATATAAGCACACCAAATGTGTTTTATCAGGTTTGGATGCTACTCCACTTTTCAACTCAGAAGCAGCATTAATGTAATTGTATGCAATTTTTTTCTTTATGAGGTATCAGGTATGGCAGTAAATTGTTTTTGACAGAACATATCCCATGTGGGATAACAAGAGCAAAGTGCTCACCATCTTCAAGGCATAAGAAATGTCAATCAGTCCTGCAGGTATAAATTTTAGTTTCCAAAATGTCAAGTTTTTCTTTTGTTTCATTAGAGCAATGGTGTTTAGGAGTCTAATCTGCATTGGGAGTTGGATACCCCAATTGGGTGTATCAGTTTGGTGTATGAAATGTAGAAATCTTGTGGAGGGAGGGGAAGAGAATGGTGTTGGATGTGCTGTCTGCTGGATCATTTGGATGGAGAGAAGCACAATAACTTGTGTGAACGTGAAGTGAAGGAGTTGGGTCATTGTGGGCAAGGGTTTCTTTCTGGACATTTCGGGCCCTTAAGTAGGACAGCTCGTCTTTGGCAATGTCCTAAGATGGGGATGAAGTTCCAGATGAGTTTTATCTGTTCATGTATTTGATTTCTGAGCTGGTCATTTCAGGAGTACTTCTTGATCCCGGATATCTTGTCCACTACAACATGTTATCTAATTTTAGGTAATGAATCATCTGGCTCTTATCCAAAAAAATAATAATAATCATAAAAATAAAAATATGACCACGGATAATGGAAATAGGAAATAGAGAAATATACAATAATACATTATGCATACGTTTTTTAGGTGTTTCCATCTTCACTTGTTTGATTGTATGTGATAACTTGGAATTACATAATCTTATGATTCTAAGTACTTGCATTTCATGGCATAGTTCACAACTGATCCAAACACTTATACAATAGTCTGTTCTTTAAATTAGGGCATACAACTTCAGGTGTGTGATTTACCTGTTATGGACAATTGTTATTACCAAAAATGCTGAGGGACAGCTCTCTAGCTTAGAAATGTGTCATACTATCAAACACTTATAGACTAGAATAACACATACCAAATTAGTAATTACGATAAAAATTATTATGAAGGATCCAACTGCCAGACTGAAAACGGTGTGGTAGAAAAATTACCAAGGAATGATTGGCGTATTGCACGCTCAAAGGAACCTTCACCAACGTACTTTTCAGCTAAGCAACTAATTATGCGTCTCATAGCCTGAAACATAGTTGGAGCACCAGCACCCTGAATGGATCCTGAACCCACCTAAACAGTAAGAATAATTTGTTACATATACTGGCTTTGAGGGCAAGAGATTATTACATGAAAGTCATCAATAGGCAACTGCAGATGTAAGTAAAGTAGCAAGTGGCATTGCCCCTCCCATTGTCCCTTAAAGAACTGGGTACACTGATAATGAAAAACCCCGGTTGAAAACCCAAGTTTTAGATAATTAATATGCACTTACAAGCTGTCCATGACACCTATATAAGAAAATAATAATGTGGAGTGAAAAAACAGTACGACATGGAATTTTACAACCTCAAAATAATATATTCTCCAAATCCTACTAGATAGTTTTGGAATGTCTGGTCATGATTTGAAACCTTAGTTCATCCTCTAAAAAAAACTTGCATTGTAGGTTATAATAACTGCATGGTGAAGTCAACGTGATCGATGACGGTTGAGGGGATGATGTCTGTTTTAGACTGGCGTGTGTGTGTGTGTGTATACATACATATATCCAATTAGTCCATCAAACAATTCTGGTATTTGCAACAAGGGATGATTGATTTATTAATACTAGTTTCTCATAACACGGAGAATATACAAGGCAACGGAAATTATCCCAAGAGACACTCAACAAAAACTCAAAAGTAAAATACTAGGATCCACACCACATAAAGTAAACTCCATGCTATTAGAGAAGCTGAGAAGATGGATATACCTCTTCATTGTCAAATAAAGCAACCATGCGTATAGCATGCTCACTTGATAAATCAACAGGTGATTTACATGAATCAATAAGAGCTCTTAGTGCACAGTAACTTGAGGCAAGATTATCTAGTCTTCCTGAAAAGATAAACTCATTATTCCCACCTCCAAGGCAGCTCGGTTGGGTATCACAGACATTCAACTCAATGCTCACTATGTCATCAACGTTACAATTGATCTCATCTGATAACGCCTGAAAATAACACTTGTGGGTTAATGCATTGTCACTGAAAAAAAAAAATTGACACCGAAAGCTACTTTACAGAACTATAGTAGTGCTCCCTCACCTTAATCTTTTTATTTTTCCTCCCTTTTTTCAACTTTTTTTGAACCATACAAATTGCAAATTACTCCATAAGCAAATAAAAATTGCATTCATAAAAATAGCCTTTTACCTTTAGCCACACAGCACAAATGAAAACTGTTCAATATGTTTTCTCAGTATCAGCAAACAAACAAAACACAAACCAAACAAGCGACCCAGTATCCTAATTAACTCCAAAAAAAAACTCCCACAATATAAAATAGTAGTTCATCATTAAAAGAAGAAAATTAGTGATAACCGCCTCTAACAGTCAAAGGGCCAAGAAATAGACTTCTAGATGGAAATAGATTTCAGAGGTAAAAGGAAAGGTCCAAAAGCCATGATAGACCAGAATCTACATCCTATACCTCTATTGCCTCTCCAACATCATCAACAGAGTTTCATAGTAGGTGCCCATTGTGCTGTCTGCTCTACCTTAGTTCTCCCTCAACGTCAAAAGAAACTGAAAATTTAGGGAGGGGGAGGACCACCCCTTTGCCATCACATAGGTCTTTCACTAGCTACACAGTGACCTCAATGAAGAAGATAAACTGAATATTTAAGTTACTGATAGACACAAGAGTTTACTTGTGCCCAATATGAGACGAATATTCATCTAGTCCAATGAGATATCTGTTAACTAAGTGAAACAAACAAGAACTAGATGTTCATATAGGGATGTACTAATATATTTCTATGCAACATGAGTAATTCACGCATCACATCTGCATATTCATATATTTCTACATAGCCTTCTCATTTCCTATTATAATTGCAGTACAAAGGATAAATGAAGATGGTAGGATCGTATAATATCTGTATTCACTGACTCAGGAATACTTCCAAGAGATGTTGAGTTTTTAGCAACAAAATGTGGAAAAATCACAGATACCTGCATGAGCAATGGATGATGAGCTCCTTTTGTAGATATTGTTGCACTTTTCTCTTTTGTGTCTGAAGATGCTGTTTCTTCTAGTTTTGATGCTAGTAAAGGAATAAGATGAGTCTCTACATTTGGTTTGAATCCATCCTTGTTCACTGTGCTAAACAGGCAAACAGAAAAAAGAAAGATGTTCTCAGTGATGACCCAGCTCTGTAAAAAGCCTCTTACTACCTAAAATCACAATATAGCTACCAGGTACTATAAAAAAAATTACAATCTAATTTATGAATGCTGTCGTCCAATTTTACCTTCACTTTAACAAATATCAAGTCAAATAACCTCCAGGTAATAGTATAGAACACATAGATATTGAAACTAGAAGCATGAAAATATATGTTCATTGGAGAATTACTATAAATTTGAGAAGTGGGGTTGCCCTTAGCCACTGTACGATGTTAAGAATTCAAAATAAGTTCGGGAACCAAGATAAAAAGTGAACAGATGTAAGAAAGAATTATGATAAAGTGATATACTCTTCTCTCATAATCCAAGAATTACCCGTTACCAAAAGGTGAACTATTATGCTTAAGACCCAGTCAAAGGACGAATTTAAAAGAGGTACTGTACCGCCGGTCAATGAAAAATAGTGTTTTGTGAAAATCCTAAGATGATGCCTAGTAATTTTAGGTGAACCCTTTTCATGTTCTGTTCAGTCTAAAATTTTAAATAGACAGTTTGTTGCTTTGGATGAGGTAGAAAGTCGATATCCTTATCTGTATTCCATTAATTGAATAGTTATATAGCAATAATCCCCCTCCCATATTATTGTCTCCGCTGTGATATATTGTTATAATCCTCTAAACAATATATAGGTAAAGAACCACTCAAGGCTATATACAGGAAAGTACCCCAAAGGTGTGAATACATTAACAGACAAAGAGTGAGTGTCAACTGTGAAGCTCCTGTTCCACCACTTTCTTTAGTTGTCCAACACTTCTAGCGACAAGGTTTCAAATTGTGTAACTACAAATCTTTTACCTGAGTTCTAATTTTACAAGATTGTTTCCACATTGGCCAGACAGAGAAAAAAATATCTTTTTTATTCTGAAATGGCAAATAAGTCCAGTTAGTATGTCTTAACTTTTAAAAATACCCAATATGAGGACAGTTGAACTACAAACTAAGAGCTCAAGTCTAGGATTCAATCTAATACTCCTATAAAACCTTGTTTTGAATGGTATGACTGGCATACAATAATCACCAATTCATCTGTCTAAACTTTTGAGAATACTCATCATGCGGACAGCTGAACTAAATACTGAGAGCTCAAATCTAGGATTCACTCTAAGGATGCTGTCATATAAGTTTTTGTTTTCGATTCCATTGCTGGTAGAGTAGACATAATCACCTTTCTATGGCCAAAAAATAAATAAATTACAAGTTCAAACTAAAATCAACTGAAATGAACCACAGAGCAAAGAAGCAATAGCTAACCGGTCAAGGTGAATGGCAAGTGTAGGTATTCGTAAAAGAGGTCTCTTCACTTTCACAAGCTTATGGATAAAAGAACCATTCCCCTCTCTTAAAATAACCCTGCCTGCCACACTTAGGTCTCTATCAAACCAAGTATGCCACAAACCACCTCCATAGGTCTGCACATTTATCATTAGACAGCCAGACTTAGTTGATGCAGATCTTGGTTTTAATTTTAGACAGGGACTATCTGTGTGAGCAGCAATCACATGGAAACCATTACCGGCACTATACCTGAAAAGCTAAGAAGAACCTCTGGTTAGTCAACTACCAAGCATGTAAAACTAGATAAGTATAATTAAATTCATAAAGAACAATACACTCAACATTAATAAAAAAAAAAAAGTTTGAGAAAACATGGAGAAACTAAGAAAAAAAATTGTGGGATAGTGGTAACCTTGCCTCACAGTAACCAGTCTCATCCTAACGAGGTTATTAATTGCATATTGAATTCTAATTGTCTATTCCTTTACTCATGTTTTTTACTTATTTTCAAGTCAAGAATTCTAGTTGGTGTTAGAGGCAGCAAATGGGATCCTAACTGACAATATTTATTTCAACTGGTAGAGTTGGTATACTCACTTCTCTCCAACAGCAAACGCAACCAAACAAGACATATTTCGTGTAAAGAAGTAGCGTCCACCGGGCTTAAGGTCCCACTCATCATTTTCATTCAGCAAATGAAAACCAGCATCAATGAGTTGTCGTTTAGCTTCGGCTGCAAAGAAGACCAAATGGTACGTCATTACAAAACTAAGACCATACTACGCAATTAACTGATTCAGAATCTCTTTCTCAGTATATAAGAAGGCTAAGGGCCTAAAAGAAAATCAAAAGAGTGTAACAAAACTAGTTAACTCAACAATTTCCGCAGCATACACAAAAAGCAGCATTGCAGATGTCAGAAAAGCATTACTCATTGTTTAAATATATAGTCAGCATATAGTCATAAACTTGATTTCCATTTAAATGTCAACAATAGAAGCTCGGAATTCCGGAACAATACTCCAAAGAGAGCTTTGAAGATATCCTTTTCCCTAATTTGAGTAATTTCTATCATCTTATCGCTACTTTCCTCTTCCCTGATTTTCTCAGCAACCAAACAGAGAGGCCTTGACTAACGAAATTCATCTGAAAACCCTAGCATGATAATTGATCGGAAATGAAATGAATAGACAAGAGTTAGTTAGAGCAGTACCGGTAGCGTGAAAGTGAGTCCAAGACTCGTTGAGGTAGTCCAGTAGATCCCCAACTATTGATCCATTGGCTTCCGCAGTTGAAACCTGAGCCTGAACCACGCAACAGTGATATCAAATACGACACATTACGACCACATGAAGATAGATAGATAGATAAAGAGAGAGAGGACCTGGGCGTTGGAGCAGAGACGGCGAAGACGGCGAGGGGAGTAGAGGGTTGAAGAAGAGGGGAAGCGACTGATGAGTGAGGAGGAAGATTTGAAGGAGGACAAGAGACAAGGAGGGTGAAGCCGAGTTATCGCTGCCATTTCCACAACTCTCGATTTTGGAATGTCACCTTCACAGATACTAGTAATTAACTAGTGTCCAGTGAACCAGTTACGGATTTTTTTATTTTTTTTTTCATAACGAATTACGGACCTACCGCCTATATCTCCTAAATTTAGCTAAGAAAACAAAATTTATCTAAGACTATACTCTACGCTATAGGGTGTATCGATCTAAATAAGAACTAGTTTTCTTGCACGCAAGTGCTCACTCACGTGTGTGAATTATTGTTTTCTTACTCTTAAAATGTCATCTGTTATATATTGTTTTGAATGTCTGTATATAATAGATACACCCTTGTGTTTTAACATATCATATCCAGAGCAGAGTTTTATTATGAAATTAAAGTATGAGGCTTTTTATTCGACTCACTTTTCAGTTACATTTTTCACATAATTATCAGTCAATGTCTAGAACATTATGTGTAGGTCATAGTTTCATCCAATTTAGAGATCATGATTGGTTATAGACACTAATTGAAAATTGAGCTTGAGGCATTCTTGAAAATGAAATCCAATCACTCCTCCACATAAGGATGAGGAATAAGGGAGGGCAAGCCATTGCAATTCGTCTAAAGAGGCATAACTCCAAGAACATCTTAAGAAAATATGGTCAATTGTTTTCACATCTGCTAATCCCGGAGACTATGTAGAATCACGGTGGAACACGAACATGAACAATAAACAACATGAGCGAGAGACAAGGACATATAGTGGTTCACCATGCCATCGGATGACATGACTATATCCACTTATGAATCAACTATCATGGCCAATAGGCCTTTGTGGAGTGAGTCAAGATTCATCCATCTATCATCTATCCCATCTATCTTTCATCTATCTATCATCTATCTATCTATCTATCTATGGGGAGCCTTCCTTTTATAGCTAAAGAAGGCTCCCTCACATATTATGTTTCCGATGTGGGACTAACTACACATATATCTTCTTACGATGCCTTCTTGTGGAGCTTGGGAGAACACATTCCTGATGTGGTATTGACGATTTTTCACCATGGCGAGGTAGGATATACATCGTATCTACAAGTTTTCTGACTGGTCTATGGGCGGGGAAGGTAGTTTTCAACTACCGACTACAACACCAAAACCACAAAGAGCACATGATTGATCAATCTCACTCATGAAACGAGCTAAAAAGGCTTTTGTTTTTAATCTCCTTCTAACAAAGAGCCAAGCAAAACTCTTCACCTTATGAGGGATTTTCAAATTCCAAATTATTCTTTAGATATCAGCCTTGGTGTTTAAAAACTTTACACTGAAGCCAAGTAGCAAATTTCACATAAAAAAAATACCAATTGGCGCAGGGTCCCAGATAAATACATCTTCAAAGTCAGATATTGGAATATTAGTAGCTTTTATTGAATCCACAATAGGTCTACTATCAAGGTAAGACAACAGTTTAGAAATGTCTCAGGAACTATTAGAAATGATATAGTAGCATCAATGTCAATGGACTGTCTCACACAATAATCAATCAAATCAATTAAGGGGTAGTCGAAAACCCAGGTTGAAAACTTTATATTTTTTTCATTACCAATAATCACTACTACAAAAACGTTATCAGACTTGTCTGATGAAGTGAACTATTATATACAACGCAAAGTTACAAAGTTTTGTTGTCTGATGACACGAAATTGTCAGGTTATATTTCAAGAGTTCAAAACACAACAATGATGCTAATTTTCTGTTGTATGATTTATGAAAATTTTGGCGGAAGGATTCCCCCCATCACCCAATTGAAAGTCGTGCAAGATGCAAAATGTTTGGACAATAGACTTTTATTTCTTTGTTGTATGATGTTGTTACAATTTATACTAGGCAATACCTAGTGCAAGTTTAGAAAATATATATAACAGTTTAAAACATTCTGTTGTGTGACTGGAAAATCTGGTGGCATGCGCGTTTTGGCTCCAAAGTTTGCCTCCATTGATTTGGTGTGCTATGCCAAAATAGTTTTGGCTCCAAAGTTTCCCTCCGAGTATATATTTTGTTGTATGAAAAAGTTGACAAATTTAATAACGTTCCCATGACCATTAATCCTAAACGCTGTCTCACACTCTCACTCTCTCACATTCATATCGTTCTCTCTCTCTCTCTCACATTCATTCACCCTAAACCCACCAAACATATCGACTCTCAACTCTCACTCTCAAAAAAATTGAGACTCCCCCTCTCACTCTCAACGGTAAGCCCTCTCTCTCTCAATGTTGTCTCAACTCTCACTCTCTCGCCCTCTCTCTCAACTCTCACTTTCTCACCTTCTCTCTCAACTCTATCGCTCTCTCAGCTCTCTCACTCTTCTCTCAAATCGATTGAATCTCTCAAATGATTCAATCTCTCTTCTCTCTTTTATAATTGTGCACGGTGAGGCGAGGCCGGTCGCGGCGGCTAGGGCTCAGTTCGATTCAATGATTCAATCTTTTGATTTTGCATGCAGGAGGTTTGTTGCTGGTGGATTAAATTGGAGGTATGTCATCTCCTCTCTTCTCTTCTCTTCGATTTCCCGAGAATGCCATGCTGCTTGCTTTGAGTAATTGATGCTTGCTTGCTTGTGAACTGTGTTCTGCTTGCTTCGATTATTGGTTTTGATTTTTAAATTATTTTGTTTATTGCTGATTGTTAATGCTAGTGAAATATTCATGTTATTGTTGATTGTTGCTGAGAAGTTACATGTTGTTGTTTGTTTTTCTGAAATTGCATGTTTGGATATATATAGATGGATAGGTCGTGGCTAGTTGCTGATAGGAGATCTTCTGAATATAAGTTTGGTGTTGAAGATTTTCTTAAATTTGCTTTGAGAAATGCAAGAGATCCCAAGTAGATCAACTGCCCTTGCATGTTGTGTGGAAATGATGATAGCTATTCTGTTCGGGTAGTTAAGGATCATTTATTTGTTAACAAGATTGATCCATCTTATGTTATTTGGAGTGAGTATGGGGAGGCTACATTAGTTTCAGATAGTGATAGTGATCATGGGATGGACACAGATTCAGATATCTATGCAAGGTAATATGGAGATAGAAATGAATAGTGACGTAGAGTTAGATTTTGGAGAGGATTAGGAACCCCCTGTTTGTTCAAGTAGTAGCAAACAGACTGATGTACCCCGGTTGTAAGTCGCACACCAAGTTCAATGCACTTCTACGACTTCAAAACCTTAAAGTAAAGCACCATATGAGTGATGCCGCTTACTTTGACTGGGTAGAATTGATAGGGGATTTTCTTCCAGAAGGCAATGAGATACCTGATACTTATAGTGATGCAAAGAAGTCCTTATTAAGTAAATTAGGGATGTATTATGAGAAGATTCATGCTTGCCCCAATGATTGTATCTTATACAGAGAGAAGCACGCAGAAGCAGTAGTGTGTCCCACATGTGGTGCTTCTCGGTGGAAGGTAGGGAAAAAAAATAATAGAAGATGTTCCAGCAAAAGTACTGTGGTATTTTCCCCCCATCCCTAGGTTCAAAAAGATGTTTCAATCAAGTGAAATATCCAAGAGTTTAACTTGGCATGCTACTGATAGGAAGACAGATGGGTTAATGCGTCATCAGCTGATGCGGCGTCATGGAAGTTAGGTGATGAAAAATGGCCTAGTTTTGGTGCAGACCCTAGAAACCTCAGACTTGCCTTGTCAACTGATGGTTTCAATCCCTTTAGTGGACAAAATAGCAAGTATAGCTGCTGGCCTGTAATTCTTGTGATTTACAATCTGTATCCTTGGCTCATAATGAAGAGGAAACATATGATGTTAACTCTTCTGATATCAGGTCCAAAACAACCAGGAAACAACATTGATGTCTACCTTCAGCCTCTGATAGATGACTTAAAAAGGTTGTGGGAAGGGGTTAGGGGAGTGTATGACCCAACTCAAAATCAGACTTTCACACTTAGGGGTTGTCTGTTATTGACAATCAATGATTATCCAGCTTATGGTAACCTTTCCGGAAGTATAGTGAAAGGTTATAATGCATGTCATATTTGTGTTGAAAACACAAAACCCACGAGATTGGTCAATGGAGGGAGAATGTCCTTCATTGGTTCTCGTCGATGGCTGGGCAGAAGTCACCTTTATCGAAGGCAGAAGGCTGCTTTCAACAACCATACAGAGCATTCTCCCGCTCCAGTTCCTTTAACTAGTGAAGAGGTATTGTAGAGGGTGGAAAAGGAGGTTCCAAAGTATAAATTTGGAAGAAAGAATGGCCCACATGCTTATAAAGGTGCAGAGGATGAAAGTAGGCCGTGTTGGAAAAAATATATATGTTTTTTGAACTGGAATATTGGAAGCTTCTCCCTGTTTGACATTGCCTTGATGTCATGCATATCGAGAAAAATGTTTTTGAGAGCCTTATAGGAACTTTGTTGAATATTCTTGGAAAAAAAAAAGGATAGGGTGAAAACTCGCTTGGCTCTGGTGGAAATGGGTATCAGATTAGGCTTGAAACCGAATTTAGAATGTAGCAAGAAGGAGCGCTTACCATTGGTGAGTTGGAATCTAACTTTAGCTGGAAAAAAATCTGTGTGTGGGTCCTTTTTTGGTATGAAGGTTACGGAAGACTATTCTTCCAACATATCAAGTCTTGTGTCCATGGATGATTTAAGCTTAGTAATTATAAATCTCATGATTGTCATACCATAATGCAGCAACTACTTGGTATTGCCATTCGAGGAGTACTTGAAAAGCCTGTTAGAATTGCAGTGATCAGATTATGCATTTTTTTCAATGAAATCTGCCACAAGACTATTGATGTCTCAAGACTGCCTAAAATTCAGAATGATATTGCTAAAACCTTGTGTGAGCTGGAAAAGTACTTTCCGCCATCATTTTTCACCATAATAGTTCATTTAACACTCCACCTAGTGAGAGAGGTGGAGTTATGTGGACCAGTTTGCTATCGATGGATGTATCCATTCGAGAGGTACATGAAGGTTTGTAAGGGATATGTTCGAAATCGAGCTAGGCCTGAAGGTTGCATGGCTGAGAATTATATTGCTGAAGAAGCGGTTGAGTTTTTAGCAAAACTCTTATTGGAAGACAAGACTGCTGGAATCCCATCTGCTCGTGACACTGTGGACAGGCCTGCCTATGGTGCTCATGTTGTTAGTGTTTACGGCAACCTATTTGACCAAGCTCACTTATGCGTCCTTCAAAACACAAATGAATTCAGAAGCTATTTTGAGTAAGTTCTATTATCCCTTTACCTAATATATGTGGTTTATGTTACTGTTTTTGCAAGGAAACACTAATTTTAATTCACTGCCTCTCTTTTGTTGGTATTTGCAGTGAGCACTTGGAGTTCTTGAAACAAGAGTTTCCAAGATTCCGCAAGGATCAAAAGTGGCTCACGGACAAGCAAAACAAGACATTTGCTGACTGGGTGAAACAGAAGACAAGTTCCAAACTAGTGATTTGTTATTTTTACATATAAATTGGTAATCTGAAGTTGTATCTTAATTAATTGTTAATGTGTTATGATATTGTAGGTTGCTGACCAAATGAGTAAATCAGCTGCTGACATCCCTGAAATTGTGAGATGGCTTTCAGACAAGCCGAGCAATGAAGTTCTCAGTTACAGTGGCTATAAAATAAGCAGAACTCTATATACCACCAAGGGGAAAGATGATGTCCGATCGACACAAAACAGTGGTGTGTACTTGGTTGCTGATACGCCACAAGTAGCTAGTGTTAGGGATAAAAGGATGATCATAGATGAGATGAGTTTCTATGGCGTAATTACTGAAATATGGGAGCTTGACTATGAGAAGTTTAGGATCCCAATCTTTAAGTGTGATTGGGTCGATAATGGAAGGGGTGTTGTAGTAGATGAGCTTGGGTTCACATAGGCAAACCTGAATAAGAAATGTCATTTTAATGACACATTTGTGTTGGGAAAGTGCGTTGAGAAGATCTTCTATATTCAAGACCCTGCTGATCCACAATGGTTAATAGTTGTAAGGCTCCCAAAAAGAGATTACAGTGATTTTGAGGTTGAAGATGTGGTTACAAACAATGGAATTATTCACCAACCCATCACAGTGTTGATGTCGTCTATTGAGTTAAGCGGTAGCTTATCTGATGAGGAAGAATTGGGATACATGCGAGCTAGAGAGGAGGATATAGTCGTCGAGGGAGAGTAGCAAATGATTGCCTAGATCAAGTGTTTTCTCTCTCTCTTTTTTTGTAGTTTAATTGGTATTGCAAATGTTATTTCATATGCTGCCATTGTGTAGTGATATATAAATATATATATATATATATATATGTCTTGCATTTTATGTGGATTTAAATGATGATTTCCTTTTTTTGTGGATTTAAATGATGATTTCATTGTTGTCACTTTGTTTGTATATTTAAATGACTTTTAATGACGTCTATTTGTACATTGTTTGTTTTATAGGGTAATGACGCAATTCAAGAAGTCTACACCAAGGAAGTCAAAGAAGGTTGCATCAAACAAGACAGTTGATTCAGCTTCAACTACCATATCCACTGCATCGAAAAGGAAGAAATCTAAAAATTATGAGGAGGAATCAGAAAAGGGCATGAAGTTATTGAAGCGTAACTGTGTGGCAATGAAGAGGATTTCAAGAAGCAGAAGCTTAAAACAGAAGAGAGTGGTTCAGTTAAACAGAACAGGGACTCCATATGGGAAGGTGACAACAGAGATGAATTCATATATTGGTGTCTTAGCCTGCCGGAAGATTCCCATAGTGAGGACTACTTGGAGAACTGCCAGGAAAAAGTGCCTGGAGGGGTTACTGTTGAGGAAAAAGGATAAATCTGGGAATGTGTGCAGGTATTTGGATTCTTTAGATAAACGTTATAGGCTTTTGAACTTTTGTTTGTCTTCCTACACTTAAATGATATGTTTTTACGAACACAGGGAGCATTTGTTATTGGAAATGAAAACAAAAGAGTTGTAATGCAATCAGCTGCTGCAAGATGGAGAGAATTCAAGTCTCGTCTGACAAAGGTATACATTGTGCCTTACCTAGATCAGCCAGAAATGCTGAACTATCCTCCACAAGACTACAAGTTCATCAATGCAGATCATTGGACGCAATTTGTGACTGAGCGGACTAAGCCGGCATTTCTTGTAAGTAGTTAAGCGAACAATGTTATTAATTACTAATTAAGTGTTTCATTACCAGGGTCCCTCATCAGTGCATATGTTTACTTGATCAGGAATTGCGTAAGACTCAACAGGCACGTCGCAGGATGAACAAGTATCCCCACCGACTATCCCACAAAGGCTATTTTGGGCTGGTGGCAGAGTTGAAGGCAAAAGCCGAGCCGGTAAGTCCAACATATTTGTTTATATTATGTAAAATGAAATGGTTTATCTGAATGCTAGCAGCAAATTTAATTATGACATTTTGGTAACAAGTGCTTATAAATGCCAGGAAGAGGCTTCAACAATATCGGATGAAGATGAGCTGTACGACAGGTGTGAGACATGGGTTGCTGCACGTGTTACAGAGGAGGGCAAATTTGTAGATGAAGAAACACAGAAGAAGGCTGAAGAGATAGTGAGTGCATGCATTTTACTAAAGTTCATTGAGGACAGATTTCAATTGTCATGCTAAATTTTAATGAAGTCTGCAGCAACAGATTATAAATGTGATGCTAAATTTTAATGAAATCTGCAGCAACACATTTTAATTGTGATGCTAAATTGTGATGCTAAATTGTGATATGCTAAATTTTAATTTTGTGGACAAATTGTGTTGAAGGAGAAGGTTTCTACTGGAGAAACTAGCCTAAGAGGGTATAATGATGTCTTGGAGAAGGCTTTGGGGAAGGAGCATGGTGGCAGAGTGCGAGGGGTTGCCGGCTTTGTCAACCAAACAACCTACTTTCACCTCCTTAGACGTAACAACAGACAAAACATAGAAGAAACAATTAAAATCAGCCTGGAAAAAGTACTAGCTGAGCAAACGGCAAAGATCATAGAAGAGACAAGGAAGAAAACAATTGAAGAAAACAATGCATGTTGGGCCATGAAGTTTGAAACTTACAAGTCATAGTTTATTCCAGGCAATAGTAATGGGGGACAAGCAGGTAGTAGTCCAGCTGGACTAGAGAAACCCATCCCACCTGTTTCTGGGCAAGCTAACTGTTCAAACACCGTTGATCTCTTTGAAATTGAAGAAGTCACTGAGAAGAATATCAAAGGCCAAGTTGAAGTAAATGTCCAAGTGGAAGGGAATGACGAACCTAGGGTGAAGTCAACCTTAATTTTCAAGTGTCTTGAAGCAATGGAGGTGAACAAAGTTGCTAAAAAGAAAACTTCAACTAAGAGGAGGCAGTGCGAACCTAAGTCTATGCAACATGAAGAAGAGTTTGGTCAAGAGATAGCAAAGACTGATTGCATGGCAGCCGAGGAATATGTACTTTCGAAAACCAGTGATGTTGATATGCAAATTGTCACATCCTGGTTCTTAAATTAAGTTACGGTTATTTACTTTTGGTATTACTTTGGCTTTTACCGTTTTAAGTAACCGTTTACTATTTAAGACTCCAAAAGTTGACTTTTTCTTAAATTTGGAATTTGGGAAAACTTTCTTCATGAAAGTTGTAGAGGACGTTAAACAGAGTTTGTGGACATGCGGCATGCTTAAAACAGAGTTCGTATGAAGAAGTTATGGTCTAAAAACGAAAGTTACAGAGTAGGTAAAAATGGGTAAAAATTTAATGGGCTTTTATTGTTGGGTTTTAAGGTTGGACCGAGTGGGAGAAAGCCCAACCCCTTTTCTTTTCTTTCTCTCTTCTTTCCTGAGTTCCCCCAAGCTTTCTTCTTGCCTGAAACCCCCTGCCATCGTCCGCCGTCGTTCAGCCAGCTCAGACCGCCGGCCCGGTCTCATTCGAACCTTGTTGTCCCCTCGTTCTTACTAGGTTGGAGAGCAAGCTTGCCATGCCGCCGATCGAGAGGAATCCCTCTGAGACGCCGACTGTCATCTTGTTGGAGCTCCCTCCTCCGGCCATCATAGCTCGTGATTCTTAGCTCATCTTGTAGCCCTCATCAAGATGAGTAATCCCTCAAAAGGAATTGGTCTAATTCGATCTTGTTAATGAGAAATGTATAATTGAAGTTCTATAGATTTATGGATGTTTTGGTTCGATTACCCTAGTTAACCTTAGAATTAGACTAAGTGCTAGTTATGAAAGTTGTTGTGTATGATGAGAGGATTATTCTGTTAAAATTTGAGAGGCAATGGACATCGCCAGAGTTCGGTTGCCGGTGGAGCGGGTGGCGGCGGCGCCGTTTAGAGGGTGTTTTTGCATGTTTTCGGGTTTGTTACAATGAAAGGAGTTTAATGAAGTTTAGTTTGGAATTTTTGGAGGAGTTTTGATAAGGTTTGAGATTTATCAATGATTAAGGATTTAGACGGTTAGTCGAATGGGAATCCGGTAGTTGGTTGAGCAGGATTTAAACTTCATAAAGGTTAATTTATGGCTATCGGTGAGTGTGGTGAAATGTGAGCCTTAATAGTTTAAAAGTGGAGAAGTTGGACAAGAGAGATGAACTATAGGCTTCCTTTTATTTCAGAAATTTTTATTAAAGTATTATCCTAGTTTGGAGGCTTAATAATTATTTATTGTTCAGGACGTGAGGATGATCGTGTTAGGAGACCTTAGATCAACGGCATGCATAACCGTATACTATGAGTGGACCTTTGATTTGAATGTCGTGCATGCACTAGAGTTTATTTAATTTTCAAAGGCATATTGGAAATTTAATATTTTTTTGGAGTAATGAGTTCCATTTATTTTTCAGAAATTCTCTTGAGCATTTTATTTGACATGTGTGACATGTCAAGTGATTTATTTTATTACGCAATATTTCCAGGTACAGTTGGGAACTGTATAGAGTTCAATGGATTTAAATATTATCGGTTTTATTTTTGGATGATTTTGGGATTTATAAATGATTACCGAAAATGGGATTTTCGGTAGTTCTCAATCATAATTTAATGGTTTATTTGAGGCATAATGATTTTGACTTGGAGAATATTTTAGCGAGTATTTTCTAGTAGAGTTGTAATTATTTATGATTTATATTTGATATCGAAGTCTCGCTTATATTTATAGGTTTGAGAATATTTTGACGTGTGAGACACGTCATTGAGTTTTAATACAATTTCTTATTTTGATTTTCAAGTATGGTTGGGTACCGTACCATTCGTATGATATTGGGGAAGTTTAATGGATTTAAGTGGTTTCGTATGTTTTTAGTCACCATAATATATGGTCGCTTATATTGATTATTGCTAGCTAACTATTATTAGCGGCTACGCACCATAGGTGAGTAAAGCGCTCAGCGTGAGACACTATTATAGCCTGGGAGGCAACCGATCGGTATTTAATTTATTTGTTAGCTAGCCATTATTAGCGGCTACTCACTATATGTGAGTAGAGCGCATATCGTGGGACTCTATTATAGCTTGGGAGGCACCGACCCGAGCTTGGGAGGCTCCTTTTACATGGTGATAACTCTTCCCCATATTTATTTTTCTCAGTTATAATTGATTAACCAGCGGGCTGGTTTATCCCTCATTTTGAAATTTCTGTTTTATTTAACCAGTGGGGCTGGTTTATCCATTATTAAGTGATTTTAGATTTAAAGTTTTAAGGAAGTTTAAAGTTGCGTGCAACCAAGTTTTAAAGTTGAAGCATGAGAAAGTATTTAAATTACGTATTTGTTAAATTATTTATTTTATTTTTGTCTACTCACTCTAACGTTTTTAAATTACTTTCCCTTAGACCCTTTAAATGCCCAGTGTGCAGGCTAAGTTTAGATGAGGTCGAGCGTACATAGAGTCGAGGCATAGCCAGAGGCTGCTTCCGCTTAATCTTTATTCATTGTTATTCTTTAGTTTTAAGATATGCTCTGATAACCAGCTAGTGAATTTATTTTTGAGTATTGTTAGTTGTGGGATTATTGTGATGAACTTGGGGAGCAAGATGGTTCTAGGTGTTGAGGATGGATGTGTGGATATAGAAGTGTCAAGTTGGATTTTTCAGGTAAGGGTTGTCCATTTTCAAGGAAGGTTTAGCCGAATTTTCGGTGAATTTTCGGTAAATTTTCCTTGAAGGTGGACCCTGCAGGATTTACCTCGGGTTTCAGGGTAAAATCAAGGGTGGGTCCTGACACAAATTAAACGACCAAAGGTATCAAATATTGTTGCCTAAACTTTTTTATTCCTTGAGTAAGATATATAGCAAAGCATTATTGTTTAACATGTAAATTCTATTATTACTACATCTCTCAGGTAACTTGTGACGAAGTTCCGGTGATGTTGGCATTAGGTTCACTTGATAACATTGTAGTTACAGGCACAACAATGAAAACTGATGACCTAGATCAACTTTGTCATGGTTATCCATTAGGGGACCAAAATGTATGTGTCTCGATAGAGATATCAAAGCAGGAGTACGCCAAAGTTCCATTTCCTGTGGGCGACGATATAAAAACTGTTAGACAAGCCATGGGGAGTTGGATAGCATGGCTGGAAAATCTTGTTATCTATACACCTGTCTCACCATCAGAGGTAAGTATTATTAGAATTGTAATCCAGTATTTCATAAGGTAGGTTGAAAAAGGGTACAAGTTTTGTGATGACCTAGCTAGGCAAGTAAGCTAGTAGGCGCATCAGTCCCACATCGCCCGGGGGAGACAAGTTGCTATGCTTATATGTGCAGAGCTAGCATATTACATTGAGACGCGTTTTGGGGTGAAACCTCAAGAGCAAAACCGTGAGAGTCGTTGGGCCCAAAGAGGACAATATCTCAATGGACTGGGCCGGGTTGTTACATATGGTATCAGAGCCTGTCCCCGGCTGGAAGTGTGCCGACGCAGACGTCTGACCCTTAAAGGGGGTGGATTGTGATGACCTAGCTAGGCAGGCAAGCTAGTAGGTGCATCCGTCCCACATCGCCCAGGGGAGACAAGTTGCTATGCTTATATGTGTAGAGCTAGCACCTTACATTGAGACGCGTTTTGAGGTGAAACCTCAAGAGTAAAACAGTGAGGGTCGTTGGGCCCAAAGCGAACAATATCTCAATGGACTGGGCCAGGCTGTTACATTTGGTATCAGAGCCTGTCCCCGACCGGAAGTGTGCCGACGCGGATGTCGGGCTCTAAAGGGGGTGGATTATGATGACCTAACTAGGCAAGCAAGCTAGTAGGTGCATCCGTTCCACATCGCCCGGGGGAGACAAGTTGCTATACTTATATATGCAGAGCTAGCACATTACATTGAGACATGTTTTGGGGTGAAACCTCAAGAGCAAAACCGTGAGGGTCGTTAGGCCCAAAGCGGACAATATCTCAATGGACTGGGTCGGGCTGTTACATTTAGTATCAGAGTCTTTCCCCAGCCGGAAGTGTGCCGACGCGGACGTCGGACCCTTTAAGAGGGTGGATTGTGATGACCTAGCTAGGCAAGTAAGCTAGTGAGTGCATCCGTCCTACATCGCCCCGGGGAGACCAGTTGCTATGCTTATATGTGCAGAGCTAGCACATTACATTGAGACGCGTTTGTAGACATATAAAATTTAACGATAATAATAGTCGTTGAATAATCCAAGCAAATACGTGGCTCGTGAGTTAACAAAATTGGAAAGCCATCAGAAATAACACGTGGCAACGTGGAAATGGTCGGTAGACAACAAAACCATAAATCCCGATTGAAATCAATTATCAAGTGTCGATTGATGATCATATATCAATTAAATTAAATTAATCAGACATCCCCAAAAATAATTGGTAATGGTTCACGAGCGGTCAAGCGAGCTAGAGAGTGGAGCTCGCGAAGCGAACAAGACTTCGCGAGGCGAACTGGACTTCGCGAGGCGAAATTGACTTCGCCAGGAGAACTGGACTTCGCAAGGCGAAATGGACTTCGCGAGGCGCGCAAGACTTGGTCAAGCGAACACGACTGCGCGAGGTGAAAAGGACTTCGTGAGGCGAACTAGACTTCGCGAGGCGAAACAAACTTCGCATAGATTTACATGAAGGCGAAGCGAAATGGCTCCGGGCGCGTGGATTTACATGAAGGCGAGGCGAGATGGCCTCGCGTGGGGGAGTCCGCGAACTGGGATCAGAAATCCCCGCTTGCTTGGAAATCAAGATTCCTCGCGAGATACTTTCCATATAATGTTGATATCTAGTTCTATGAGGATTTACAATAGGAAGCTAACTTACGTTAATGTTTGAAGGGGAATACTTGCAGGTGCGAGTCAGGCAAAAGTCCTAGGAGGGAATGTTGTGATCAACGAGGACGAAACATTTTTCGTTGAAGGAGTAGCAAAAATTTCCGTGATCACACAAGCCGGTATTGATACTTTAATTGATTTTGTGGATATGATGGAGAGGCTTCTTGGAAATGAGGCAAACATCCCCATGGAATTTTCATGCCTCTTTAAACTCTTGGCTGTCTATAAATCAGATGATGCGTAAGTGTTTAATTTATTTTTGACTAAGTTTAATTATTTCGATTAAATGCTAATAACCAATTAACTTTTATGTAGATTTTACCATAACCTTTCTAAGAGCATCCGCACCCATAAAATGGGTTTGCTCAAGCAAATGGTGGGCCCGGAAGCAAATTTTGCTTCAAGCAAATAAATTTCATATTTTGCTCAACCAAATCGATTTTTGCACACACCCATTCATAATTTGCTTGAGCAATTCAATTTTGTCTTGTTGTGAAATGGTTAATTTTTTTTTTACCGAATAGATTTACAACCAATAATAATGTGCCATGTATCGTTATCGACTCGATATTATAAAAGATTTCTGATAAGATTTTCGACAAATATATAATTGACACGTGTCATTGCCACGTGCCATTGTCGGCAAAATAATTGAATCAGATTTCTGATAAGATTTTCGAGCAATAGATAATTGCCACGTGTCACTGTCGGCAAAATAATTGAATCAGATTTCTGATAAGATTTTCGACCAATTGGCTATAAAACGTCTAATATTACTCATTCTATACTCACATCTTTCATCCATCAATCTAAACACTTACAACATTTCCTTGTTCATCCGTTTCAATGAATCCTTTTAGTTTCAACAATTTTTTTAAGCGGAGGCAATGTCAACAAGAAGATGATGACCATATGGAGCAATCATTCGTCAATCAGGTGATCATGGCGGAAGCACAACACGACGATGAACCATCACGACCAAGTGGTTCACGTCGCGGTAAAAAACCGAATAAGGAGCGTTTGAGGATATCCAGGGGCCGCAATCTCATGGAAGATTATTTCATCGATCGCCCGATCTTCGACGCACAAGACTTTCGCCGAAGGTACAGGATGAGCAGAGACCGATTCAACATTATCATGACGGATCTCTGCAACCACGATCAATCTTGGCACCAAAGAGAAGACGCCATTGGTTTGCTAGGGCTACTTCCCCAACAAAAGATGACCGGGGCTCTACGAATGCTAGCGTACGGATCAGCTGCGGATCAATGTACTGAAATTACCAGGATGGGGGAATCGACAACCCTGCAATGTATGAAGGAGTTTTGTACGCAAGTGGTTCAACTTTATGGTCCAAGATACCTCCACAGTCCAACACCGGCAGACCTCACGCGGCTACTAGCTAAAGGCGAACACCGAGGCTTTCCAGGTATGATTGGAAGCATCGACTGCATGCACTGGGAGTGGAAAAACTGCCCAACCGCCTATCAAGGGGCATATTCGGGGCGAAAGGGTCGCCCAACAGTTATCCTGGAGGCGGTGGCCTCGTATGATACTTGGATATGGCACAGTTTCTTTGGGTGTCCTGGAGCTAAAAATGACATTAACATGCTCCACCTATCAAATGTGTTCTCAGAGATCCTTGCCGGAAGAGGCCCAACTGCCGTCTATGAAGTCCATGGACAGAGGTACTCTACCGCTTATTATCTGGCTGACGGAATATATCCAAGGTACTCTACATTTGTCAAAACAATTCCCAATCCCCAGACACCGCAAGATAAGCTGTTCGCAAAGAAACAAGAAGCATACCGGAAAGATGTTGAAAGGGCCTTTGGTATCTTGCAATCTCGATGGGCAATTATACGTCACAGTTGTACAATGCACCACAAATCGGTAATGACTACAATCATGTTAGCTTGCATTATATTGCATAACATGATTGTTGAGGAAGAGTATGTGGAGGATGAGGAAGAAGAGGATGAGGAAGAAGAAGACTTGCAAAACCCATCAAGGGCTTTCCGGGTTTATGATGGGCCGGTGGATGTCCAAGGGAATCGAATTCGTTTTGAGCCAATCGGTAGAGATGGAGCCAATATGCAAAGGTTTCACGAACGTGTTGTCGATCTCGAATCCGTTTACATTCATAGAGAGCTCCAGAGTGACTTGGTGAAACACATTTGGAGGATGGAAAATGGTGAAATACTCTAAATATGTTTTATTCAAGATTTTCATTCGGGTTATGTTTAATTATTAAGCTTGTGTTTAATTTAAGTATGTATTTTAATTTTAGTATGTATTTCTATTTCATCTTAATAAATAAATTGCATTTTTATTTCTCGAAATTTTAAATTACATAAAATTTAAATGACATGAAATTTAAATTACATTAAATTTGAAGTACATGAAATTTAAATTTAGTACAATACTATAAATATCATGGAAATAGCGCGCGATTTGGGTGATAACAATCCGAATATGTTTCATCGGTAGGCTCATCTTGACTAGTTCCTTCTTCATTAAGGATTTGTAGTTTCCTCTTGGTAAAATACCTTTTCGATATTGGGGTCATAGCCTCCAAATCCATTGTCATGATCTTTGTGTCATTCTCTTGTTTCTTCAATCGTAACTCTTCTTCCGCCCTTGCTTCCTTCCGCTTTTGAATCTCTATGTACTCCGCATAATAATTAAGCTCACTTTCATTATGTGCTAGCCTCTTGGTATGCCATGATGCTTGGTCACTTGCAATGGTATTCAATACCTCAACTCGTTGCTCAATAGGAGTCTTACCATGTTTCTTTAGGCGCCTAGCTTCTTTTGCCGCCTTGGTTCCCATTGGTCTAGGGGGACTCGAGGAAACTCCCATGTTGTTTTGAGGTGTTTCGTTCACTTGGTCGTCATCCAAATTGATCGTTGGAGATGATTCGGTTGCGGAAGGAGTAGCATCGTAAGTGCTTGCATAAGAAGATGGAGTAGTAGGTAGCACGGGAGCGAAAGATGGATGATCCTTAACCACTTCCCAACATTCAAAATGTGCAAACCTTTTTTTCTTCTCTTTAAAGTATAATGATTGAGCTTGTCGTTCCTAATAAAAACATATATTAGGCACTTATTTAATAATTACATAATCTAAACAAATTAAATAAAATTTGAATTTAACCAAATTAGATATAATAAAACAAATAAGGTAAACAATGCTCCATATTTAAACAAATTAGACATATAAATTACACAATTTAATCAAATATATAAACAAATAAAAATATAATATATCATAAAAAAATATAAGCTTACTTCATCCATTAACGAAGTGCCGCTAGCTATTTTTTGCCGTGCCGTCGCCAAACTTTCGCCCCATTTTTGCAAGAATAGCTTGAACTTGTTGTAGTGAGAAGCGAGTCCGATCCGGGTCCTCTCAACATTTGGAGGTTTCTCACCCGGTGCTAGCTTCCAATTTTGCATATAATCGGCAAAAATTATCTCCCACAATTTGTCCTTCTTTTGCTTGTTACCATCGTATTCATCAAGGCTATGACGAACAAAAGATATGCACATTTGTAAATCTTCGGAAGGAAGCCAATGGGAACCCATTGTTTTAGAAAAAAAAAAGCTAAACGAAATGAGAGAGGAGATGAAGGAATATGGGAAATTTGTTGTGCACAAATTGGTGTGAGTTGATCAAAAATTGATGTAGTATTTATAGGCAAATGTTTGAGAGATTTTTGAAAATTTTGGGATTTTTTTAGTATTTTTTTGGTTTGTTTCCGTTATAATCAAATTATAGTCGTTGGGAATGAATTCTGACCATTTGATCAAAATTTCAGATCAAACGGAAGGCCCAGATTTATTAACCCGTTAGATTTGAAAAGCCCACTCAGTAATACACATGTCAGCTTCTCATTCGCTCGTAATTATGTTTTTAACCTTTTTACTGACTGACAGATAAGAAAAAAAAAAAAAAGGTAACCCACGTGTGTGGGCTCCACTAACTGCTCAAGCAACAGACCGAGCATAATTTGCTCAACCCATTGCACGAGCAAACTGCTGCATTGACTGCTCAAGCATTTCACTCCTCCATTTCCGCCGGTGCAAGTTGAAATTTGGTTTGTTCAAGCAAACCCAGCTGGAGCCCATCACTTGCTCAAGCAAAATCATGGCAGAAGCTCCCCGGTGCAGATGCTCTAAGAACCCATCATTATACAAGATGGAGACCCGGTCGTATTATAGGAGTGCGGCTGCCAAGAGGGTGGAGAGCTTGACCGCAATGAATCACCAACTTCTTTTGAATAAGTTTCATTCAGTCCAAACACATATTAATTCCTCAAATATTGATTGGAAGACATTGGTTGAAACAACTTATCGAGTAACCAGTCCATATCGGGCAGCATTAACAGATCCCAATCTTAAGAAGCCTTATGGTAATGGTCCATTCTCATTTTTGAGATATGGTCGGAATATCCATCAACACCCGGTAATTCATGCTTTATTTTTCAAAATTTGTTTATTATAAAAGTGTACTCAGTCTAAAGGTTTATTTTTCCGTTATATAGGGTACACTATCACACCAAGAGATCGAAGCGGAATTAATCAAGATATGGCCATATTTTCTTCCATGCCTTCATGAGGCTTTACGACAATGTGGAATTGTAGTTGGAGTTGTTGATGAAATGGATCACGTATGTGTAACTTCTTTATTTGTTCTATTATGACACATAGCACAACTCATTCAACTCTGGTGTATTTTCTTTCAGGTACCAAACTAAGGGGCTGTGTTATGCATTCAAATCTGGTTAGTCCCTCTTCATTTTCGTGATTTCCTGGTCTATATAGAACTGTTGCTGCTGTTGCTTGTGTTTATGTGCATGGTTTTATTTTCTGCCTCATTTCATTAAACTTTTCAAGGACTAATTTAATCTTTTCATTATGGTATTAGGAATGTAGAAATATTACATACATGCGTATTGATTGTTTTTACTCTGGCTAGAGAAGCATTTAATTATTTGGCTTTTGCTGTATGTGATTGTTTATAGTTCGGGTCATTATCGAATTTGTGCCTTAGTACAGATACTCAATTTGAAATTAACTATTCGGAGAGTTGATATTGATGCTGTTAAGAGCATCTTATGCATAGAACCTGCGGGACTGTCTTAGGCTGGTTTAGTCTTAAGAGCATCTTACTGTAGTTTTTCCTGCCTAAACGCATTAACGATCAACCTATGTTTAGCTTTGTCCAGAACTACGTAGGATAATCATGTTTATTTCTTAAACAGAAGGATACACTTAAAGTTTATTATTTTTAGCAGGGTAATCGTGTTTATTTAGTTGTCTTTCGTGTTTTCCCAGGATCAAGCTATAACTTAATATGGTGATAATACATCCTTTTTTTCTCTAGTAAGAATCATGGGTTAGTAATATAATAGGATCGTTACTCTTAATCTGAACAGTTAATTGAGCTAAAAGGAAGGAATTTGCGATTGAAATTGTTGGTTTTACATCCAGTTTGGACTTTGCACCAATCAACTCAATATATTTGTAGCTTCATTATTTGGGTCTTTTTTATCAACGGAGAACACTGAATTACATAGCTGTGAGTTTTGATAGTGGTATATTTAAGTTGGCTGTTAATCGGCTGAATGAATGTTCTTCAGCGAATTGAAAATAGCCAAACTGGTTTGCTCTGTTTGCTCCTTTCCTTTTTTTGGCTTTTCTTTTCTTTTCTTTTGGTGGGTGAGAGTTGCAGAGGTGATCAAGATATGTTATTTATTTGCAACAGGGAAAACTCTCAAGTGAAGATCAGCTGTAACTATTTGAGTGCACAAGGAAAAGGGTTTTTGTGTAAACCGAAACTTGTTATCTCCTATCTGATGAAAACCAATTATTTAGAGATTATGAGTACTATCATGCAAGCACGCTATGTGTTTATCTAAGTTGAGCTTGTTTTAAGTAATAGGTTACGCACCAATCTTTATTAAAAACAATGAAGGGTAATCATCCATTTGGAAATAGTCATTCCTGTAACGTTCCTATATAAGAATTTAGTCTTCACTCCACTGATTAGAGTCCAAGATGATGAGATTTTATTGTCTGGTGTGATTTGATTGCATTATACATCATTTGTCAGATGATCAGATCCATGTAGCGCAACCTTCAATCTCGTTCGGATATACAAATCTCTCCTTAGAATGCACAAAAGGTTGTGTCAATGCCATTCCACAGCTAAATGCAGGATTCAGCAATATCTGGACCATCAAGTTTCGTTAAACGCATAACTCTCGAGTTGCCTTAATCTCCTTAAGACCAACAACATAGCACAAGGGAGATTGTTGCACCTAGTCAAAAAACAGAAGATGTTAGAACGTTACGACAACAAATATAGCTAATTAACGTACTTGAAGCAAAAGTTTTCACATAACAGTACAGAAAACCGATACCATGACTGAAGTGTTTCTTGGCTGCAACAAAAACTGGGAAGGCTCAAAGCTACTGTACACTGCACACATTTTCATGATCAGCGTCTTGGAGTCGGCTTGCATCCGTATTAGGTCCAAGGACTAATGGGTATCATTCTAAGACTTAAGCAGAAACTTTTTACGAGTTAAGCAGCTGGAAAGTTTGTAGTATTTTTCATCCACAGGAGTATTTCATCCCTCATCTCATTGCCAATTTTCCTGTCCCTAGAGATCTGCATCATCCTACATGAAGAGAACAACTGTATACTTTATGTGCCAAATGTACTCCACAACAACCTTTTTACAGAGGCAAAGAGTAATGCAGGACACAACAAGATAAAGGCGGATGGGCTGCTGAGAACTGACCAAATTGACCTACGAACGCATCCATTTAAGCAATACCAAGAATGCAAAGTCCTCTTTGTGAGATAGAGATTATGCAGACTAATGGATTGACTAGCTGTTGGAAAATAATATTGGACATGCATTTATCTTTATGTGCATAAAATAGTTTTGAGATTAACTTGAATATAATCAATAGAAATATAAATGTAAAACTCTATCCTGTTATCTATTGAGATGTATGTCTCACATTAGAAGTTGGAGACTTATCAAGTTGATTAACCTGATCAACATTAAGTTCTTGAGATAAACCTAAAAACTTGTATCTGATAAACATTAAGTAAACTTGGACTCCTTATGAGATGAGCACGAGTTATGTTTCTAGGCCACTATATATACCAGTTGAAAGTCCCTATGCTAACTACGTTTTTCCTGTAGTAATAGCAGTCCCATTATGTGAAGAAACAAGTA
Organism: Fragaria x ananassa; assembly: GCA_034370585.1. Classification (NCBI taxonomy): domain Eukaryota; kingdom Viridiplantae; phylum Streptophyta; class Magnoliopsida; order Rosales; family Rosaceae; genus Fragaria; species Fragaria x ananassa. The sequence goes on along the minus strand of CP139750.1, from coordinate 5,945,102 downwards.
GTATAGTGTTAGTACATAGCCAAAATACTTGGCTGAGCCGAGAATAAAGTACAATTACCCGGTCGAGATAGCCCCGGCGAGCCCTTCACGGGCATCCAAAGAGTGAAGGGCCGGTAACAAACCGCTTGCCAAAGTCACTTTAGCGGCAAAACACCCCCAAAAGGGGAGACACTCCAAAGGATAGTAAGCAGTCCCACATTGGAGACTAAGGCCAAGGTACCCAAGCTTGGTCTATAAAACAAGCTCAAGCTACCATAAAAGGTACACACACTCTCTCTCTTTCACACTCCTCTACCTTGCAAGTGCTCAAAGCTAACTTAAGCATCGGAGAGTCGAAGACTAGGCCACCCCAATCCCGACCCCGTGACGCTGTCACTTGTGCAAGTTCCGTGTGAAGGACCCAAGAATTCTACTTCGCTCCTCCTCGCGACCCCTTCCCGGCTCGGGACGAAGCATGTAGAAACAATTGGCGCTAGAAGGAGGGTCCCTATCTTGTGGAACTCCCATTTGCCTCGGCACTCAGCACCATGGTGGAAATCATTGATGACTCCATGGACCTTGGCACTCAAGTGGAACTTCAACCCAGCGACACATCCCTTCCCCAAACCAGCAGCCCAGCCCCTATTAGCCATCCCGACCCCGCCACAGCCCTCGAAATCCTCAAGCGAGACTTCCATTCGTTCCGCGAGCAAGTGGCGAAAGAGAGGACAGAAGCGGAAGCGTACCGGGTACGTATCGCTGGGTTGGAGAAAGAGCAATTCTTGCTCCGGGACACGTTAGAGCATCGTACCGTGTACAACGATAGCTTAGACCGCGTGGCGCGAATTGACAAGACCCCGGATTCTCTTCAAGGCCAGACTGGATCCATGCTCCAGGGAGGGCCTAACCAGATCGTATACATGTCCCATCCCCTTGCCCACCCCTCATTTCCACTCCCAGCCCCCCAGCCATCTCCAATCCTCAATGACTCCCCCCTGCCACATCAACCTAATCTATCTACCCAACCCATCCCCACTTCTACCAAGTCATTGCAGGTGGAGAAGTGTAAAGGCACAAGGGACCCTCATTTCCACCCCGAGACATTCTTCTCGCTATATAGTTCCACTGGCCACAGCGACGCCATAGTCCAGAATGGGCAACTCCACCAATATTGTGCTCGTGGCCAGATTCTAACCCTGCATGGTGGAGCTCCACGGTTCCCCCAACGCCAGCCTTCTGTAAAACGGCAATGCACGGCACCCTCGGAGATCCTTAACATCCAACGCGGTGTCACGATCACCCCATCAGCGTGGGATCAAGTGACATTCCGCAGAGGTGAGGATACCACAAATCGCCACCATTGTGAGCCATTCATAATCAATGTGCAGGTGGATCATTACAGGTGCCACAGAGCTTTAGTGGATACAGGGGCCGCTGTAAGTGTCATGTTTTCTGATTGTTACAAAGGACTTCGGCTGGACTGCGCTAAACTGTACAATAACCACGACCCCTTGGTCAGCTTCTCTGGTGACATAGTACAACCGCTAGGCTCAGACCGCCTAACCGTGGTGGTGGGAACTACTCCTTGCCGCTCCTCCATTACAGCTCGCTTCCTCATAGTTGATTGTCCCTCGTCCTATAGTCTTATCTTAGGCCGGGACATCCTTTGGCGGCTGCAGTGCTCCTCATGAAAGTTCTTACCCCAGGTGGCATCCTGACAGTTCAAGGGGACCGAGCAACCATTGAACACTGCCATCTTAACACCATCCAGTAGAGGCGCAGCACCTATGAGATGTTGCCTCTCAGCCCCTCGGAACCCATAGATGACCCACGGGACGACCCAGAGGGGAGTGGAAAAAAGAGGGCCCCGCGACCTAATCCAGCTGAAGACACGGAATGGATATCCCTGTCCCCCACTGCCCCGGAAAGAAAAGTCCGCATTGACTCAAGTCTCAGCCCGGAACTCCGCCACAAGCTCATTACTTTCCTCCAAGAAAAACAACCAATCTTCGCTTGGTCCTACGCCGACATGCCGGGGATCTCCCCTGACATCATCACCCACAAACTCAACATCCTCCAAGACCACCCCCTGTCAAGCAAAAGAGACGCGCCTTCCACCCAGACAAGTATCGAGCTATCCAAGCCGAGGTTCAACGGCTCAAGGAAATCAAATTCATCTGGGAAGTTTCTTACCCGACATGGGTCTCCAACGTCGTCATGGTCCCCAAACCTAACGGCAAGTGGCGCATGTGTGTTGACTACACGAACCTTAACAAGGCTTGCCCCATGGACAACTTCCCCTTGCCACGAGTCGACCAGTTGGTTGATTCCACAGCTGGCTTCAAAACGCTCAGCTTCCTTGACTCCTACTCGGGCTACAACCAAATCAAAATGCATCCCGCTGACCAAACTCACACAACCTTTGTCACCGATAAAGGATTGTACTGTTACGAGGTCATGCCCTTTGGCCTCAAGAATGCGGGGGCAACTTATCAACGGCTCGTTAACGCCATGTTCGAAGATGAAATTGGCGAGATTATGGAAGTGTATGTCGACGACATGTTGGTCAAGAGCAAGACAGAAGATGACCACATTGCCAACCTCGACAGAGTATTCACTAAGCTCCTCAACCACGGGATGCGTCTCAACCCTCAGAAGTGTATCCTTGCTGTGGGAGGCGGCAAATTCCTTGGCTTCATGGTCAGTGAAAGAGGCATTGAGGCCAACCCAGAAAAAGTCCAAGCCATCCTAGACATGACTGCTCCGACATCCCGGAGCGAGGTCCAGTGCCTTACAGGACGCTTGGTAGCCCTGGCACGCTTTATTTCCCGCCTCACAGACATGTGCAATCCCTTCTTTCAACTGCTCAAGGCACAGCATAAAAAAGATATCACTTGGGGCCCGGAACATGACGATGCCTTCAACAGCATAAGGGCATACCTCGCCACTGTCCCTCTCCTCTCCAAGCCAATTCCCGGAGAGGTGCTTTATTTATACTTGGCTGTTTCCACCACGGTCGTCAGTGCAATGCTTACACGCCATGCCCATGATCACGAACTCCTAGTTTACTATTGTTGCAGAGGACTCGCGGATCCAGAGACTCGCTATCCAGACATAGAGAAACTTACTCTCGCCCTTGTCACTGCCGTCAGGAAACTCAGGCCGTATTTCCAAGCCCACACAATCCATGTACTCACCAACTAGCCTTTACGGCAAATATTGCAGAAACCTGAAACCTCAGGCCGCATGGTCAAATGGGCAGTTGAGCTGGGAGAATTTGATTTGCACTATAAGCCGCGAGTGGCCATCAAAGGGCAGGCAGCTGCAGACTTCATTGCTGAATTCATCCCATTGGCCGATAACAGTTCCCACCCAGACACCCCCGCTGGGGACGCCATCTGGGAACTCCAAGTGGATGGATCCTCCAACAGCAAACTCAGCGGAGCAGAAATCATCATCACGGACCCAGAGGGTCACTTGTATGAGTATGCCCTCTGGTTCGAATTCAAAGCCTCCAACAACATTGCTGAGTATGAAGCTCTTATCGCATGCATTCAACTTTGCCGAGAGCTCGGAGCCCGACACCTTCACATCTTCAGTGATTCCCAACTTGTTATCAGTCAGGTGGCAGGGGACTTCAAGGCTAACAAGCACAACTTGGAATCCTATAAAAGTCTCACGGGGGCACTTCTGCAAAACTTCACCTCATACAAACTCACCCAAATCCCGCGAGCCAAGAACTCCAAGGCTGACGCCCTCGCAAGACTCGCCACGGCTCCTCCCGAGTCCACGCCCCTGGATGTCCACATCGAAACACTGGACAAGCCTAGTATCTCAAGAGCCTATTCATAAAATTTTGCCCTTGAGCCCAGGGAGCAGCCCTCATGGATGGACCCATTCATCGCTTTCCTTTCGGATGGCACCCTGCCCTAGGACAAGCATGAAGCACAGCGGCTATGACATGACCCACCCCGAATTTCACCCTGAAACCCAAGGTAACTCCTGCGGGGTCCACCTTCAAGGAAAATTTACCGAAAATTCGGCATAACCTTCCTTAAAAATGGACGACCCTTACCTAAAAAGTCCAATTTAACACTTCTATAACCAAACATCTGGAGCCTTCCTGCTCCCCAAGTTCAACACATCTCCCAATATAACAATTTCTCACTTAAACTAATCCCACAACCAAAAGATAACCAACATTAATTCACTAACTGATTATCAGAGCATATCTAGAGTTAAATGAAAAACAATAAATAAAGAATAAGCGGAAGCAGCCTCTGACTATGCCTCAACTCCATGTACGCTCGACCTCACTTAAACTGAGCCTGCAATCTAGACATTTAAAACCAAAGGGCCCAGGGGAAAGTAATTTAAAAACAAACGTTAGAGCGAGTGGACGAAAATAAAATTAAGATAAGAAACCAAAATGTAAATACTTTCCCACTTTCCAATATGCCATAAATGCGTTGCATGCAAATGTTAACAAAAATCTTTCATAAAGAAAATCCCAAGAAAACGGACTAGCCCCGTTAGTCAAATTAATGACAAAGATAAATAATAACCTTCATAGAAGAAGGTACCAAAACAAGGGACTAGCCCCGCTAGTCAAATCAACAACGATAAATAAGAAACAGTTATATCCATACAAGTGAGCCTCCCAGACTCGGTTGCCTCCCAGGCAATAATACTCTCATACTCCCTACACCTTCATGTTATGATAACAGAGAGGAGTAGGGCTTGCGTGATGTCGTCGACTACATCACATCACCAGAAGACGGAAAGGGCTTGAGTAACCCCACTTAAAACGTGGGAGTTACATCGCCTCGAAAGGCGGAACGACATGCTAGCATGAATAATATCGATCCAACAAGTATGGCATAAATAAAGAAACATAATCCATGTGAGTTTCTCCCAAACTCATAATTAAAGCATAAGTATGATTCCCAACCGTACGCAAAGAATTCAAAGAGTAAAGAAACTAATTAAATTCAACGACGTGTCCCACATGTTAAAATGCTCAATGAAATAAATAACTTCAATGATTATCATCTTTCCAAAAAACCAAATAATATGCAATTCAGTATAATACCTCAAATCCAGAAATCATAAAGAAAATCCTAAAATCAAAAAATGAGATAGGATCTCATTCTCAAACAAAACAACAACGCAGTTTTACTGCGTTTGGAACCTAAATTTATTTTGTTAATTTGCGGCTGCACCCAAAACTTGATCAGGCTGCCTACGTACCCTTTTTAAAGGGATCAAGCCACTCGTAGTTCATCATTATATACTAATTCTCCACCTTCAACAACAACTGTATCGAATCTAGAATTTGTATGGGTGTAAGTCCTCAAATTGATAAGGACACCCAAATTCTCAATCCCACACTTCCTCTCACCTTCTCCAATAGTTTCCTAATTACATACCATGCTCGCTCATATTAAAATTCATCGTCACATTCCAATTCACCTTTAGGCTTGCTCATATCAACACTTCAATTACTAACCTATCTCTGATTTTTCTATGGACACCCAAAACCACTACTCATCAACTTTCCTAACATTATACTAAATCCAACAACTGTCTAACAGTAATATACAAACAACTTCAGGCTCTGATCGTGATCTATACAACAATGATTAAATTAGCATCTTCCCTTTATATATTCAATATTAATATCAGCTTTTCAACAGAGTGACTACCATGCAAATCATCACGATCATACAACTCACAAAATCCATAATTCAATTGACTACACCAAACTTTATAGCACCAGTTAATTAACAAAGCACCCAAATAAAGAACACAGTAGCATCCAAAGTGCGAGTTAACATCCTTTCTTCCAATACCACGATTTCTCCTTGTCCTTCCTTAATATCAGGTTGATCATAACACAGCTGAATACTCAATTTCAATTACTTGACCGAGAATGCAGCAGCTAGTCCGACCTCCCCCTTACTGCCATTCCTTCTCATTCCACCAAAATAACAACCCACACATCAATCTCAATAATCACAGCCTCAAATTCAATTACAACCAACCAGGAGATTATATTCCAAAGCTTCTATCAATATCAAAGATAGCTACTCCAAAACCCAAAACATCATCAACGTCGCCGTGCACAGTAGCATACACGGCGATCCTGCCCAAAATTCATCTTCTTCCAAACTTAACCAAATCTGAATTCCAAATATATAAACAGGTAGAGCTCGACGAGAAGATCAAGTTTCATACCTCACTTGCCTTCGCTGGTGGCCGGAAAGCATCAAACCGTCGCCGGAAAATCCTAAAACTTCTTCTCTTCGATTCTCCCTCCTCCGATCTTCTCTTTGAAAACCAGGAACATGGAAAGGTTCCTGAGATCGAGATGAAGTTATCCATACCAGTGAGAGGCGTCGCCACTGCCGGAATCGGAGATTCACCGGCAAACACAGCCTCTCCTTCTCCACTTCGAATCTCTCACTCCAGACTTCTTATTTGAAAATCAAGGGCATGGACATGACCACGAGAATGAGAGGAAGCTGTCGCTACCATTCTTTCTGCTCATCGTCGTCGGAAAACGGATAACCAGTTGGGTTGACCCGCTGACTCTGTTCGGGTCGGGGATGACCCGGTCTGGGTCTGAACTGATTTTCTCCCCTTTTCCCGAACCTTCCTTTTTTCCTTTTAATCTGTTGCTTAGGTTGGTTTAACTGACCCTTCTAGAACCTCCCTCTTTCTCTTTTATATATATATCATTTACCGAGATAGTAACTTCCCGTTTTTAGACCATAACTTCTTCATACGAACTATGATTTAAGCATGTCGCGTGTCCACAAACTCCGTTTTACATCCTCTACGACTTTCATGAAGGAAGTTTTCCCGAATTCCAAACGGAAGAAAAAGTCAACTTTTGGAGTCTTAAATAGTAAACGGTTACTTAAAACGGTAAAATGTCAAAGTAACCCAATAGTAAATAACTGCAAATTGACTTAAGAACTGGGATGTGACAGGCTACGCCGCAAAGCCTCCTTTTACTTGCTCAGAGGTGGAAAGCTATACCGCCAAGGCCAGTCATGTCCCCTATTGCGGTGCCTACCCACAGCAGAAGGATACAAAGTGCTGAAATCGCTCTACAACGGCATTTATGGGAACCATGAGGGAGCCCGGAACCTCATGTTCAAAACGCTTCGCGCGGGGTATTATTGGCCAACCCTAGAGCGTGATGCCAAAGCGGTCGTCCAAACGTGCCTTCAGTGCCACAAATTTGCAGATTTTGCACATCATCCCCCGGTACCCCTCTCTATCATCATCTCGCCCGTCCCTTTCAGCCAGTGGGGACTCGATTTCATCAGATAACTCCTCACAGCCCCGAGACAGTTCAAGTATGCCATTATCATTGTGGATTACAACACAAAATGGATTGAGGCAGAACCCCTCGCCACAATCACCACTGAAAAAGTAATCAACTTTCTTTGGCGAAATTTGTACTGTCGCTTTGGTGTGCCCCAAGCCATCATTACTGACAATGGTACCCAGTTCGACAATGACACATTCCGGGGATTCTTGTCCGATCAAGGCACGGCAATCTTTTACGCCTCCCCAGCACATCCCCAAACCAATGACCAGGCAGAAGCTATAAACAAGCTCATCAAGCAAAACCTGAAGAAACTCCTGGATGAGGCCAAGGGTTTGTGGGCAGCAAAGCTCCCGGACGTCCTCTGGACACTCCGCACCACCCCCACAACGGCCACAGGAGAGTCCCCATACCTCTTGGCTTATGGCACTGAGGCGGTGGTACCGGTGGAAATAGAGGTCCCGAGTGAACGTATCACAACTTATGACCCCGAGACAAATGCGACAGAGCTACGACTTAATATGGACCTCCTAGAGGAACGCCGAGACAAGACATACCTCAGAGCCATCAATAACAAACAGAAAATAGCCCGATACTACAACAAAAAAGTCGTCCCTTGCCCCTTGAAGGTAGGCGACTGGGTCATGAAAGAGGTCATTCCCCACCCTACTGGTCTCAAGGCAAAATGGGAAGGCCCACTCGAGATAGTTGACGCTTTGGGACCCGCCACATTCTATCTCCGCGATTGTGATGGTCGCGTGATACCCCACCCCTGGAACGCTCGCCACCTCCATCTCTATCCCAGTTAATTACTTCATTGTTTGTATTTTAGCCCAGTAGCGGCACCAACAATGTACACTTCGCCCACTAGCGGCTCACTATAAATGCCATGAAGTGCTTTGTCATTCCAACATGCTACACTTCATTCCCACAAGACAGCGCCACAAACCTATTCGCCCCATAGCGGCCCACCACGCTGTTAACGCAGTTCCTCTGGCCAACTCGCACGACCCGTCCCCCACCCCTTAACCCTAGCTAGCCCGACAACAAAAATCTTACCCTAGGCTTCTTACCAACATCACAAACATGTGAACCGTCCCATTCACCCCAGATAAATCCAAAGACAAAGAACGCCACCAATTCATACCGTGAAACAGTGGATCCGCGTAGTGGCAATGAAGTTGGTTGCAAACAGTCAAGCGCTCGCGCCCACTCGATCGAGGGTGAAGTGGGACGCTTCCCAATCTGAGGTTTGTAGAACCACCGAAACCCTAGAACACAAATTGCGGCTCACCCAATTTTCAGTTTCCAAATAGAGAGAGTTTCGCCAACCAAGCGCGAACTTACTCGCCAAGCAGTGGCCCGCCACGCTGCGATAGTCTCGCCAACCAAGCGCGAACTGACTCGCCACACAGCGGCCCGCAACGCCAAATAGCGACAGTCCCCAACCAAGCGTGGACTGACTTGCCAGGGCAGCGGCCCGCAACGCTCAATAGCTTGTCTCCCCAACCAACCGCGGACTGACTCGCCACACAGCGGTCCGCAACGCCAAATAGCGAGAGTTTCGCCAGCCAAGCGCGAACTTACTCGCCACGCAGCGGCCCGCCACGCTGCGACAATCTCGCCAACCAAGCGCGAACTGACTCGCCACACAGCGGCCCGCAACGCCAAATAGCGACAGTCCCCAACCAAACGCGGACTGACTCGTCAGGGCAACGGCCCGCAACGCTCAATAGCGAGTCTCCCTAACCAAGCGCGGACTGACTCGCCACGCGGCGACCGCAACGCTCAATAGCGACAGTCGCCAATCAAGCGCGCACTAACTCGCCACATAGCGACAGTCCCCAACCACGCGTGGACTGACTCGCCAGGGCAGCGGCCCGCAACGCTCAATAGCGAGTCTTCCCAACCAAGCGTGGAATGACTCGCCACCCGGCGGCCGCAACGCTCAATAGCGACCGTCGCTAATCAAGCGCGCACTGACTCGCCACATAGCGACAGTCCCCAACCAAGCGCGGACTGACTCGCCAGGGCAACGACCCGTAACGCTCAATAGTGAGTCTCCCCAACCAAGCACGGACTGACTTGCCATGCAGCTGCCGCAACGCTCAATAGCGACAGTCGCCAATCAAGCGCGGACTGACTCGCCAGGGCAGCGGCAAACGTTTCTTCTCGCCAACCTGTTTTCGGAACATCACCCCCGTCACCTCGCGACTCTCGCGTGGGGACTTGGGGACTCAGTACCATGCCTCCCGCACCCGGGTAAAACCTATTCTCGGCATCTCTAGAATAACTCCCAACCCAAGAACTCTCTCGGACTGGGAACTTGGGAACTTGTTAGTACATAGCCAAAATACTTGGCTGAGCCGAGAATAAAGTACAATTACCCTGTCGAGATAGCCCTGTCGAGCCCTTCACGGGCATCCAAAGAGTGAAGGGCCGGTAACAAATCGCTTGCCAAAGTCACTTTAGCGGCAAAACACCCCAAAAAGGGGAGACACTCCAAAAGATAGTAAGCAGTCCCACATTGGAGACTAAGGCCAAGGTACCCAAGCTTGGCCTATAAAACAAGCTCAAGCTACCATAAAAGATACACACACTCCCTCTCTTTCACACTCCTCTACCTTGCAAGTGCTTAAAGTTAACTTAAGCATCGGAGAGTCGAAGACTGGCCACCCCAATCCTGACCCCGTGACGCTGTCACTTGTGCAGGTTCCGTGTGAAGGACCCAAGAATTCTACTTCGCTCCGCCTCGCGACCCCTTCCCGGCTCGGGACGAAGCAGGTAGAAACATATAACATAGAAGATTTTCCTTGGTATTGCGTTTTGTGAGATTGCAATTGTGTTGCTGTGTTGCTGAGAAGATGACTACCGTGAATGGAACCCCAATTGATGCTGGTCCTTATGGTAATCACCTAATGCAACTAGGAAACTCTTTAAGCTATTGGTTTTATGATTTTTCAGTATTGTGTTTGTGTTTATTGTGAAATGATCTTGACTTAAGTTATTATGCAATTCAGTTTCAGGCTAGCTACTCAAGTACATGATCCACTTTCTATGAGAGTACATAAGGGTCCAGGTAAATGCCAAGCATCTCAAATAACCCAACCCAAGAGCGGTCCAAAATTTGGCATTCTTATTGCCAAATACACTTTCTATGTTTTTTAGTTCAATAAATAACTCAAACAACCTTTATATATATATATATATATATATATATATATATATATATATATATATATATATACAGGCAAGATGTGGAGCGCACGTCCGCATTGGCTTAAAGTGCGCACATCTCTTCATTCGCCACTGTCCGGCACCGACAACAGCGCACCTCTCTACCCAGCGGACTCCAGCAGCGTCCCCGATCACATTCCCTCCCCGACGAGTCCGCCGAATTTCAGTTTCCGGCGAGATCGACTTTATTTGATGTTTTAGGCAGGGTCGGCCCTGTGTCCATAAAGGCTCAAGGCGAGAATATATTTGAGGCCCCCAAACAAATGCTTGACAAAAAAAAAGAAAGAAAAAAAAAGGACTTTCTACCATGAGCCATGATAAAATATTGTGTTTTACAAAAATCTGGACATCAATACAAAATCAAAGAGTATGTGTTTTTCAATATCTAGATATCATATGTCCAAACATATACAAACAATTCAAAGAGGATGTGATTACGTGAAGATTCAAATTCAGTATCATCATATATTTATATTCAATGTTCAACAAATCAAATCAAGAAACAAAATGGATAAGGGATTATCGTACTAAGCTAGTAAGAACTAAGGGAAAATCGCAATTTCTTTAAAAGAAAATTAGATAAAAACCCAAAATAATAGGCCTCTTTTAAGATAAACTCATACATATTTTTATTTTATTTTACACCTATTCCACATAAGCAAACTTACCATATAAAACAAATATCTATTATTAATAGTTTTCTTCATTTTTCGGTTTCTTTGATTTGCCTTTCAGATAGTAGAAAGCAAAATTTGGTATCTTTATCAATTTTAGCATCAATTTGAAACTCAAATTCTGAGCTAAAATTTAGTTGGATTTAACTTTGTCATAATCAATTACATTCTTTAATTTCTTACCTTGTTTTACTAACATATGTTATATACAGAAGTATGTCATTTGTAATAGAATAATTCTTTTCATTCTTGAGCTCACATTTGGTGTCTCTCTACATAGTCGAAAAATGTCTAATTGTAAGGTACACATTCGTGTTCTTTGATTAATTTTCTTCTTTTTAAGTGTATTAATATATCATTTCTCATCTTGATCGAGAGAATATTTTACTCTCAACTACTTACATTTCTAATGTACCTATTAAGTAGGGCATGATATGATAATATACCTAAAAAGAAGAAACTCAAAATTGGGTTTAGGGTATAGGGTATAAGGTTAGGGTATAGGTTCAAGGTATAAGGTATAGGGTACAGGGTATAAGGTATAGGGTTTGGGATTTTGGGTTTGGGGTTTAGGGTTTAGGGTTTAGGAATGGAGGACCACGTCATAAGTCACATGGTCCTACGGTAACATAGTAAAATTTCTTCATTTTACTCTAATAATCATATATCTTATTTATATTATATTATACCTTATATATAGATCAGATAATGAATTCCTTTCACCTAGATTTTTTCATAAAAATAAAGAAAAATGCATGATTCCTGCAAATTAATTGAAAAATGTTAGTGTTAATTAGAAGAAAAACTCATAATCAAAGTATTTAAGACAACATCAATTAAGCGTATTTATTATGTTTATATGTTATAGTTGAATTGTGGTGTTAATACATAGCCAAGAACACTCGGCAATGCCGAGAATGTGGCACAACCACCAAGTCGCCGGAGACCATTCCGGGCAAGACAACACTGGCAAGACCTCCATGAGCAAGCAAAGAATGAAGGTCCAGCAACAAAACACTTGCTGGAGCCATGTCATAGCTACTAAACACCCCGAAAGGGGAGATATTGAACAGGACCGCAAACAGTCCCACATCGGGAACTAACGACATAGATCCCAACACTAGCTTATAAAACAGGAACGAATTCCCAAAAGAGGTAAGTTCACTATTCCCTCCATACTCTCGCACTATACAAGTAGCGATTGAACGCAGACTTAAGTATCAGATAGTCGAAGACTAGGCCACCCTAGTCCCGACTCGTGACGTATTGTTGCTTGTGTAGTTATAGGATACATGAGCCAAGAATTCGACCTCCCGTCTTGTGATCTTTGGAGATGTAGAAACAATTGGCGCTAGAAGGAGGGCCCCTCTTGTGGAACTCTCACTTGACAAGATGGAGGAAATTTTGGATGACCCAAATGACCTCGAATGTCAGATAGAAAAAGAACTATTCCAGTTTGGAGACACATCCCTTAACCAAGGCACCGCAACTGCGGCCCCCATTAGCCACTCCGATGACGCCACAACCCTTAAAATTTTGAAACGAGACTTCCATTCGTTCCGAGAGCAAGCCGCTAAGGATAAAGCAAAGGCTGAAGTGTACCGAGTACGCATCGCCGAGCTGGAAAAAGAACAATTCTTACTACAAACCACACTGTGATAGCGACCGAAACCGGGCATTTCAATTAAAAACCCTTTTGTGTCAATCGTAGTATATAGCAAATAAGGGTCTCGTTATAAAAGCCGAGGATTGAGGGTACCTTTACAATTTACGTTAATTACAAAACAAGATAAAACAAATGATGATAGTACTAGAGATTTGGCGAGGCGAAATAGATTTGGCGAGGTGAACCGCACTTGGCGAGGCGAACAAGACATGGCAAGGTGAAATAGACTTGGCGAGGCGAACAAGACTTGGCGAGGCGAAATAGACTTTGCAAGGCGAACGGACTTCGCGAGGCGAACTAGACTTCGCGAGGCGAACTAGACTTCGCGGGGCGAAACGGACTTCACGTAGATTTACATGAAGGCGAAGCGAAATGGCTCTGCGCTTGTGGATTTACATGAAGGCGAGGCGAGATGGCCTCGTGTGGGGGAGTCCGCGAAGTGGAATCAGAAATCCCCGCTTGCTTGGAAATAAAGGTTCCTCGCGAGATACTTTCCATATCCGCGAGATGACTCGCCCCTTACTAATGATCTTGATCAAAACAGGACATTAATCCAAAGCGATCTGGGCATATCTAAATCTTAAGAACGAAAGGGGGGCAGAAACGAAAGGAGCGAAACCAAGGAGCATAAACAGAAACAACAGACTAGAGAGAGAGAGAGAGAGAAAAAAAAAAATCCCTCCCGCGAGTTCAGAAGCCTCCCCAAAATCCTTGAAGAACTATCAAGCTCATAGCCAGTTCTTCACTAAATCCTTGAAGAACTATCAAGCTCCCTAAATAGCCAGTTCTTCACCAAAACCCTTGAAGAGCTATCAAGCTTCCTAAACAACCAGTTCTTCACCAAAACTCTTGAAGAACTATCAAGCTCCTTAAACAACTAGTTCTTCACCAAATCCAAATCCAGATCCCAAATACTTGTTACGTGATCAACCTGCGTAACCCTCAAGAACAAGTGTTTGTCACCCTTGAGTTAAACCTATTCAGAGATAGAATCAGAGGAATTCACAAAGATTGTAACCCGCATTCGCATTGATTAAATTAAATTATTCTTTATACACGTGATGTTCTGTCATTTGTCACATATATTTTCGTGTTTATAATATTGGCACGCCCAGTGGGATAACTTTGCCTCTCATCTCCTTCTCCGCAAGCAAGTTCAAATTCGTTCGACGTAATGGCCTCAAAGAGCACTCAAGCCATCTCGACGAAGAAATATAAACCAACGACCGCGAGGTCAAACAATAAGCCCTCTGGTCATGTCACTCGTAGCATGGCAAGGAATCAACCCACAACATTTGTGGCTTTGCCTTCCAACCCTCGCGAACCGGTCATCACCTTGGCGAATCTCGCCGACAAGCATGCCTCGCGAAGTGAAGAGAAAGAAACTCCAAACAAATCAAGGGAGCGATCATTCTCACCTGCCACAGATGATGAATCAAGCACGGCTTCATATGCCAAATGGTGATGAAGATAACATGTATGGCCTGCCAATAGACTATTCATCACAACCTATCCCCATGCAAGTCATGGTGACAGGCGCGTCCACCATTGAAGAGCAAATTGCCAATCTGATGGGAGCGGTTGAGAAGCTCACTAGAATGGTGGAAGAAAAAGACCTGCAAATTGCTGAGCTTTATAGTAGGCTTGAAAGTCAAGATGAAGAAAAGAAACACAAAGTAGGCGAGAGCTCCAAGAACGATGACAAAGACGATGATGGCTCGCTAGGATCAATGTCCTTTCAACAATTGCAAGACATCATCACCAACTCCATCAGAGCTCAATATGGAGGTCCTTCTCGTGATTCTCTCACCTACTCCAAACCCTACACCAAAAGAATCAATGGACTAAGAATGCCGTTGGGATACCAGCCGCCAAAGTTCCAGCAATTCGAAGGGAAAGGCAATCCAAAGCAACATGTTGCTCACTTCATCGAAACCTGCAATAAAGCCGGGACGGAGGGTGACCACATTGTCAAGCAATTTGTTCGCTCTTTGAAAGGCAATGCCTTTGAGTGGTACACGGATTTAGAGCCCGAGTCCATCGACAGTTGGGACCAAATGGAACGTGAATTCTTAAACCGCTTCTACAATACAAAGAGAACTGTGGGCATGATGGAACTCACCAACACAAAACAATGGAGGGACGAACTAGCAGTTGACTTCATCAACAAGTGGCGCTCGCTCAGTCTCGATTGTAAAGACCGCTTGTCGGAGACGTCTGCGGTAGAAATGTGTATTCAAGGCATGCATTGGGATTTGTTGTACATTCTTTAAGGGATAAAGCCTCTCACCTTTGAAGAACTTGCTACTCGAGCTCATGACATGGAACTCAGTTTGGCTAGTCATGGCCAAAGAGAATGTGACATCATGGAACTAGAGAATCAAGAGTCTTTGGCAATCAACATAGCTCCAGCAAGGGTCATGAAACGAGTCCAATCAAATGGTCAAAAGAAGTTTCAGTCAACTTAAGATTTAGTAAGGAGGAAAACTCTAAAAGACTTGGAAGCTAAAAGTTACCCTTTTCCAGATTCCGATGTTGCTGAGATATTGGAAAACTTGCTTGAAGAAGAAGTAATCAAATTGCCAGACTTCAAGTGTCCAGAAGAGATGCATCGCATCAATGATCCAAAATACTGCAAGTACCACCGTATCATCGGTCATTCGGTGGAGAAGTGCTTCATTTTGAAAGACCTCATCATGAAGCTCGCACAAGAAGGGAAGATATGTTTAGACGTTGAAGATGACGTAGCTCAGTCAAATCATGCTACCTTCATCTATGAACAACTTAAAGTAGTGTCATCATTGTCTTTGCTGGGGGCAAACAATCTGCCGAGCCTCATGTAGACCACACCAAAGTCAAAAAATGCTCCTTGTCCGCACGAGCATAAACTGCGAATGACAAAAAAAAATGCTCATTGTCTGCACGAGCATAAACTGCAAATGACACACAAAAAAATGCTCCTTGTCTGCACGAGCTTATACTGCAAATGACACAAAATGCTCCTTGTCTGCACGAGCTTAAACTGCAAATGACACACACACAAAAAAACAAAAAAAATGCTTCTTGTCTGCACGAGCTTAAACTGCAAACGACACACAAAAAAATGCTCCTTGTCTGCATGAGCTTAAACTACAAATGACACAAAATGCGCATTGTCTGCACGAGCTTAAACTGCAAATGACACACAAAAAAAATGCTCCTTGTCTGCACAAGCTTAAACTGCAAATGACACACTCACAAAAAACAAAAAAAATGCTCCTTGCCTGCACGAGCATAAACTGCGTACGGCCCCCAAAAAAATTATTTGAACTACGTCATGACTTGATCTCTTTTTCATAACAGTACGTAGGCAACTTGGAAGAAATTTTTGAGTCCAGTCATAACAAAGCATGAAAATGAGTTTGCTCGGGTTGTTCAGAGCACTGCCATATCTAGACAAGAAAATGAATTTGCTCAAGGTGTTTCCCATGTCAAAGAAGAGACATACAAAATTGAGGAGGCTCTATAGATGTATGGATCCTTATAAACTCAAGGAGCCCCAACAAAGTCAAGAATTCTTACAAATTCTAGAATTCCTACACGCATTTGAGCCCAAGAAGTTGGCTCAGAATCATCCACAACAAAAGCATGGACTTCAAGTCGCGCCTTTGGCACATGACGACAACATGGCTACGACGCACCTTGAAGTAGGGGCATTTGTAGACATGTAAAATTTAACAAAATAATTGGGTTTATAAGTGATGGCTCGCATAGAAATAAATGAAGGCGAGGCGGACTGACCTTCGCGAGGTGAGGCGGACTGACCTTCGCGAAGCGAACAGCACTTCGCGAGGCGAACCGGACTTCGCGAGGTGAACAGGACTTCGCGAGGTGAAATAGATTTGGCGAGGCGAAATAGATTTGGCGAGGCGAAATAGACTTGGAGAGGCGAACAAGACTTGGCGAGGCGAAATAGACTTCGCGAGGCGAACAGACTTCGCAAGGCGAACTAGACTTCGCGGGGTGAAACAGACTTCACGTAGATTTACATAAAGGCGAAGCGAAATGGCTCCACGCTTGTGGATTTACATGAAGGCGAGGCGAGATGGCCTCGCGTGGGGGAATCCGCAAAGTGGAATCAGAAATCCCCGCTTGCTTGGAAATCAAGGTTCCTCGCGAGATACTTTCCATATCCGCGAGATGGCTCGCCCCTTACTAATGATCTTGATCAAAACAGGACATTAATCCAAAATGATCTGGGCATATCTAAATCTTAAGATTTGAATGATCTGATTGTGTTAAAATCAGCAAGTAAATCAATCAGTCAAGATTCATTGATTCGATTAAGGAAATATTATTGATTCAGAATCTTCATTACTTGCCTAAAATGGAGGCATGTTAACACTATAAATACCCCCTCTCATACCAAGAGGAAAAGGGGGTAGAAACGAAAGGAGCGAAACCAAGGAGCATAAACAGAAGCAGCGGACTAGAGAGAGAGAAAAAAATCTCTCCCGCTAGTTCAAAAGTCTCCCCAAAATCCTTGAAGAACTATCAAGCTTATAGCCAGTTCTTCACTAAATCCTTGAAGAACTATCAAGCTCCCTAAACAGCCAGTTCTTCACCAAAACCCTTGAAGAACTATCAAGCTCCCTAAACAGCCAGTTCTTCACCAAAACTCTTGAAGAACTATCAAGCTCCTTAAATAGCTAGTTCTTCACCAAATACAAATCCAGATCCCAAATACTTGTTACGTGATCAACCCGTGTAACCCTCAAGAACAAGTGTTTGTCACCCTTGAGTTAAACCTATTTGGAGATAGAATCAGAGGAATTCACAAAGATTGTAACCCGCATTCGCATTGATTAAATTAAATTATTCTTTGTACACGTGTTGTTCTGTCATTTGTCACAGATATTTTCGTGTTTACAATAAGTCCTTATTACTTCCCTAAATTACTTAAGCAAGATGAACACACCATTACCAAGCCTTTAGAATAACCAATCAAGGTATAGACGCTATCCTGTCAACAAATTATTTTAAGCATTAAGATCAATGAAAGTTTGATTGAACAAGTATGCAAAACTAATGTGGAACGCCTACCTAGCATGCAATCCTTTTTATTTGGTTTCACCTATTGTCTTATAGGTTTTACTACTTTGAAACAGGCCTTTTAACCGTTTAGGAGATTAATCAACATATTTCTAGCCTCACTCACAAGTTCATAATATTCTATGTTGCGCATACATAAACATAAACAAGCAAGAGTTCCCCATAAACCAAAACCAAATAAACAATTTGAAAGACGCAATAATTTGAAACCAAGGTTCAAAACAATATCTAAAACATTCTTGGGGCTTCAAACCTTACCCCTAACTAAGAGAAATCTGCCACACATGGCTGCAAAGTCACACAAGGAGAATAAAAGATGACAAAGGAAAGGTAAACCGTGGATGATGGAGAGATTGATGATGGCTTGCCGGCATCCTTGTGTGAGTCCACAACTACGGAGGTTCTGATGATGTGAGATCACTAGCCTCCTCTAATCTTCACGTCCTCCTCTTCTTTTTGTCCTCCCTTCTTTTCTGCTGTGATTAGGATTATAAAGCCCTCAAAACTCGTCCATAGGCTTGCCAATGTGGTCTGGACCTAGAAATAGAAGTTTTGGTTCAAATCACACATTCGGGCAGACTGACCTTCGGCCACTCAAACGGTAATAACTTCTTATCCAAAATAGGTATTGATGATCTGTAAAACGTTCTGGAAAGTAGATTTCCATTGATATATGGAACATCTCCTGGATCATTGTGAGCTGATCACAATCTTCTGTCGAAATTGACTGACAATTTATGGTCGATTTTCTAATTTCTTTCCTTGCACAACATTGATTCTTTTTCCTTCAAGATTTCTCCTCTTTTGTCTCTTTTGAGCTCCTCGACTTTATTTATGACCTAAAAATACAAACTTAGTTAATATGAATATTGTCAAAGGAATTACATAGCTAAATAGGGTCGGAAATACATTATAAATGTAGCATTTTGTGCTCCTATCAAATTCCCCCACACTTAGCTTTTGCTAGTCCCTTAGCAAAATCTAAAGCAAAGAAAACAAAACAAAGACTCAAAACAAACTATGCCTTCAACATTATTGTCTCAAAAATCTCTTACTTTTATAGCATCAAGATTAGCACTCAATCAAGAATCAATTATGAGTAATTCGAGAGTTAATTAAAACATATACTCCGCATATAAGACACGGGGGTGACAATGGTGATGGGTGGAGCTCAACATGTATCCAACAAGTATTATTCAATATCACAGGATTACCACTCTTTCTTCTCTCAGAATCAAGGCTAATGCTTAAAAGCTTTTTCACTTAATGTATATATGTGAGAGAATAAGCAAACAAGTAGGCTCACATATAAAGAAAGAAACGCACTTTGTGAAATTAAAAAGATCTCATGAAAGATACCAACGACTTGCCAAACGGACCAACCCATATGCTCAACTTTTGTAATCAATCTCCACAGATCGATGGCTATCCATTTTTTGGATCATAAAAGAACTTTATCAAGGTTTAAATTTGGCCAAGGCTAGGGTTTAATGAAACAAATGATAAAGAATTGCAAATCGTCCTTAAAAACCTAGTAGAGCCATAAGATCACCTTTAAACATTCATGAATGAGGACAAAGACTATATATCACATTATTAGGACTTCAATTTAAAACAAACTCCTCCATCACAAAGGAAGACCTAATCCATACTTTCATCATTGTTTTTTTTTCAGTGCCGCCACATAATTAATTGTTTTTTTTTCTTTACTCTTTTTTTTTCGGCAACACAGTTTCTTTTTCTTTCCAATGGACAAGTCTAACTCCCCCACACTCGTTTCTCATCATCCCTCCATACGATACATCACAAAATAAGCTCTACTAGGCCCTATGAACAAAGATAGAGATATCACTACACTAAGCTCAAGGTGAGGATTACATAGGTGATGACAGAAAGGCTTAGCGTAAGCTCAAAGGGGTTCAACTAAGGGGTGTGCAATGCACACAAATGGGGACATATGGCAATAGTGGAAATCCTAAGTCCTTTTAATCCCTTCCAAAATTAGAACATGTATCGATAAAAGTCTCGACTAGCACAAAAGTGAGTTCTAGCACTAGAGTCTGTTAAACTTAATCTGCGGCAAACAGTCAATCAAGAAGAAACATAATGAGATCGCTAAGAATTGCCAAGAAAATAGATGACGATTTATTCAATAAGCACTCATAAAGAATAGCACAACAAAGCTCAAATCTCACCAGGGTAATTATGAATCAAAACTCATCATCAACATGCTCAAAATTTTGTACCAATGTCAACAAAAAACCACATCTACTACACATTCATGTGCTTAGTATACATCATAATTAACCAAAGAATTAATTTAACATCATCTCAATCGTGTGATCCTCTTTTAGCCATAATTTCATAGTTTACTTACTCATCCTAGACAGTTGAAAGACAAGATGACTCACAGAAAAACAAACACAAATTTTTTTTTCTACAAATTTTCGACTCTAACAAAAACAAAACAAAACACAAAATGTGTGCATTCCATTCCCCCACACTTAAACTACGCATTGTCCACAATGTGAGAACAATATAGATCAAGTAATGCATAATAGATGTATAGAGGAAAGTGAACAAAACAAAAGGTAGAAGGTGAGAAAAGCTCCCCCATTGTGTGCCATGAGGCCAACTTCCAGCTCTTAGAACTTCCTGATGCAGCATCCAATGTCTGAGATTATAATTGGAGATGAAAGATGGCGTTGATAGCTTTATGTGCATATGTGGCACGTTTCCTAAATCTAAGTGGATCGAAAATGGCAGCCCTGCAAAGTTAGAAGAAAAACATAATTTGCACTGAAAAGCTAAGAAAATGACCATTACTGTTTCAAACCAGATTTCCGGTGAGTTCCATTGCCAGAATGTTACACTACCAGATTATAGGTCTTGGGCGACAAAAAAAAATCGTCGCCCTGTTAAAAAATTTCGTTGCCTAAGTACTTAGGCGACGACATGTCGTCGCTCAAGAAGTCGTCGCCAGAAGTGCGTCGGTCAAGAACTTGGGCGACGAAAATTCACTCCATCGTCGCCTAAGAATTAATTCTTAGGCGACGACACGAATTTCGTTGCCTGACAACTTTCTCGTCGCCCAAAAATATTCGTCGCCTAAGATTTAACGCCTTGGCCGACGAGAAATTATTTCGTCGCTTAAGATCTTATAACCTGGGGCGACGAAACTAAATATTTCGTCGCCTAAGATCACTACATCTTAGGCGACGATAATTTTTTTTCATCGTCTTATATGGTAAATCCTTGACCGACGATTTAGCAATTTCGTCGCCTAAGATATATTTAAAATTTTTTTAAAAATATTTAAATAATTTTTTTTAAATATATAAATAATGTTTTTTTAATTTTTACTGGAATTTTTTTTTCGGCATTTCTTTAAATTTTTCTAATACTAAAATTTAATTAAAAATAACACAAATTTATAAATTTATAAATAATTTATTACAAAAATTCAGTCCATCTGCCTACGGAGAAACTCGAAATCTAACTCATCATTCCCGTTCGGAGGGTCCTGAGGCTGAGGCGGCGGCTGGTCAGGCTGAGGAGGCTGCTGCTGAGGGTGGGGCCACTGAGGTAATGGTATGGGCGGAAAATCAAGTCCGGCCGCATGTGCAGCGATGCAGGTAGTCATCCACCGTCTCATAGCCGCCTGGTTGGCATTGGTGACTTCATTCACCCGCTCCAAATGCGCAGCCGCGGAAGCCGCATATGATTCCGCCATGGCTATCTCCCTCGCTCTTTGGGCTTCCAGCTCAGACTGTAGACATTCGACCTGATCCTGTAGCCGAGTGGTCTGGCTGTTGCTGCTTTGAGGCTCCGGCGGCTCCCTTGCGCTGAAATCCTGGCGTCGTCTTCAGGATCCCCTTTCCAGCGCCTCCCATACCGAACTCCTTCGGGGTACCCGAACGGTCGCTCCCGTACTCCTTCCAGTGTTCCCGGAGGTCGTGCTTCCACTTCATGAACCTACATATACAAAAAAAATATTAAATATATTATTAAAAAAATAAAATTTAATAATTTATTAAATAGAGGTACCTCTCCCTATGGGCCTTGTCCGCCCAGTCACGTCCCTCCTCAGGAACCACAAACCATTCCTGCATTACCACTTATTAGTATTTTTTCGATAATTAAATAATTTTTATCGCTAATTAAATAATTAAATTTCACAAAAATTTATTTACGAATATTTACATCCTTACTCAAAAATAATCCATTATTGTTTACAAAATTTCCACAATATATTTACAATTATAATTTATATTATTTAATTATTTAATCAAAAATTATTTAATCATTTACAATATATTTACAAATTATTTCCACAAATCCTAAACCCTAAACCGTAAACCCTAAACCGTAAACCCTAATATTTTACAATTATTATTTACATCACAATTTACCATAATTTACCCTAAAATCCTACCATAATTTACACAAATTTACCCTAATTTACAATTAATTTCCTAAATTTCAACAACAACAACAATAATTTCACCAACAATTTCACAACACAACAATAATTTTGTACTTCACCTAAATTTCAAACAATTTCACAATTTCAAATAATTTCAAACAATTTCACAATTTCAAACAATTTCAAACAATAATTTCAAACAATTTCACAATTTCAAACAATTTCCCAATTTCAAACAATTTCAACAATTTCACAATTTCAAACAATTTCAACAATTTCAAACAACAACAACAACAATTAAAATTTTCATGAACATAACCAATTTAGGGTTTTAGGGTTATACCTTAAATTGTGGGTCGGGGTCGGGGTCGGGGTCGAGGTCGGCGTCGGGTTGCGGGGTCGGAGAGTGGGAGAGAGAGAGGGCTTCGATGGATTTTCGGAGAGAGAGAGAGAGAGAGAGAGAGGGCTTGGAATTGTGAGCGGCTGCGCGAATGGCTAGGGTTCCGAATTTTTACCTTTTATATTGGCGTTTTTGGGCGACGATTTTAGAAAAAATCGTCGCCCTGTTTTTTCAAAATCGTCGCCTAAGATAATCTTGGGCGACGATTTTTTGAAGTCGTCGCCTAAGATGAAGAAAATCTCGTCGACGATGTTCTTCAATATAAATCTCGTCGCCCAAAACTATGAAAATCGTCACCTAAGACCCTTCTTGGGCGACGATGTTCTACACTATAAATCTCGTCGCCCAAGATGAAGAAAATCGTCTGCCAAGCGTTCTATCATAAAATTCAGAATATCGTGAGTTTGGTGATCGGAGAAGAGGAACTGAAAACCGACCGTCAGATATGACCATCATAACGAATTACGTGGGTGGGCAAAAATTCAGCTCCATCGGACAAAGATAAGGGCTCGATCCGTCCGGTCAATCGGCGCGGTCAAACCCCTAAACGGACGGAAACGGCTATTCGACCCTCCAAATCACGTAATCTGGCCGGACCTTCAACTGAGAATAGTTTCCAATCGACGATACGCTTACGAGGCTATAAAAATTTGGTAAAAAATAAATACCCGGGATAGGGCTACCACTAGGTAGAAATAAGAGAAAAATTCGTTGACCGGAACAACCGGCACCGAAATTTTACCGGAATATCTTCATTTTTCACGGGTTGACGTATTTCACCGTTCCGGTCATATCTTATTTCACGACTTTTTTGCGTTTGAGGCCTCTATGTATACGTTGTCTTCAAAACGAAACTTAAACTCAACACTAGTATAAAAAAGTTATACAACATTAGAACATATATCGTGAGTTTGGTGATCGAAGAAGAGGAACTGAAAACCAACCGTCAGATATGACCAGCATAACGAATTACGTGGGTGGGCAAAAATTCAGCTCCATCGGACAACGATAAGGGCTCGATCCGTCCGGTCAATCGGCGCGGTCAAACCCCTAAACGGACGGAAACGGCTATTCGACCCTCCAAATCACGTAATCTGGCCGGACCTTCAACTGAGAATAGTTTCCAATCGACGAGACGCTTACGGGGATATAAAAATTTGGTAAAAAATAAATACCCGGGATAGGGCTACCACTAGGTAGAAATAAGAGAAAAATTAGTTGACCGGAACAACCGGCACCGAAATTTTACCGGAATATCTTCATTTTTCACTGTTTGACGTATTTCACTGTTCCGGTCATATCTTATTTCACGACTTTTTTGCGTTTGAGGCTTATACGTATACGTTGTCTTCAAAACGAAACTTAAACTCAACACTCGTATAAAAAAGTTATACAACATTAGTACATATATCGTGAGTTTGGTGATCGGAGAAGAGGAACTGAAAACCGACCGTCAGATATGACCAGCATAACGAATTACCTGGGTGGGGAAAAATTCAGCTCCATCGGACAACGATAAGGGCTCGATCCGTCCGGTCAATCGGTGCGGTCAAACCCCTAAACGGACGGAAACGGCTATTCGACCCTCCAAATCACGTAATCTGGCCGGACCTTCAACTGAGAATAGTTTCCAATCGACGATACACTTACGAGGCTATAAAAATTTGGTAAAAAATAAATACCCGGGATAGGGCTACCACTAGGTAGAAATAAGAGAAAAATTCGTTGACCGGAACAACCGGCACCGAAATTTTACCGGAATATCTTCATTTTTCACGGGTTGACGTATTTCACCGTTCCGGTCATATCTTATTTCACGACTTTTTTGCGTTTGAGGCCTCTATGTATATGTTGTCTTCAAAACGAAACTTAAACTCAACACTAGTATAAAAAAGTTATACAACATTAGAACATATATCGTGAGTTTGGTGATCGGAGAAGAGGAACTGAAAACCAACCGTCAGATATGACCAGCATAACGAATTACGTGGGTGGGCAAAAATTCAGCTCCATCGGACAACGATAAGGGCTCGATCCGTCCGGTCAATCGGCGCGGTCAAACCCCTAAACGGACGGAAACGGCTATTCGACCCTCCAAATCATGTAATCTGGCCGGACCTTCAACTGAGAATAGTTTCCAATCGACGAGACGCTTACGGGGATATAAAAATTTGGTAAAAAATAAATACCCGGGATAGGGCTACCACTAGGTAGAAATAAGAGAAAAATTAGTTGACCGGAACAACCGGCACCGAAATTTTACCGGAATATCTTCATTTTTCACTGTTTGACGTATTTCACTGTTCCGGTCATATCTTATTTCACGACTTTTTTGCGTTTGAGGCTTATACGTATACGTTGTCTTCAAAACGAAACTTAAACTCAACACTCGTATAAAAAAGTTATACAACATTAGTACATATATCGTGAGTTTGGTGATCGGAGAAGAGGAACTGAAAACCGACCGTCAGATATGACCAGCATAACGAATTACCTGGGTGGGGAAAAATTCAGCTCCATCGGACAACGATAAGGGCTCGATCCGTCCGGTCAATCGGTGCGGTCAAACCCCTAAACGGACGGAAACGGCTATTCGACCCTCCAAATCACGTAATCTGGCCGGACCTTCAACTGAGAATAGTTTCCAATCGACGAGACGCTTACGGGGCTATAAAAATAAAAAACATTTCCTTAAAATTTAAATGTGTTTTATTTATTTTAATTATTCGGATTATCTTGGCCGACGAATTACCCTAATTTCGTCGGCCAATAAGATACTTGGGCGACGATATTTGTTAAATTCGTCGCCCAAGGGTAAAAATAAAAAATCCTGTATAATGAAATTTAAATGTGCTTTATTTATTTTAATTATTCGGATTATCTTGGCCGACGAATTACCCTAATTTCGTCGGCCATTATGATACTTGGGCGACGATATTTGTTAAAGTCGTCGCCCAAGGGTAAAAATAAAAAAATCCTGTACAATGAAATTTAAAAGTGCTTTATTTATTTTAATTATTCGGATTATCTTGGCCGACACCCTAATTTCGTCGGCCATTATGATACTTGGGCGACGATATTTGTTAAATTCGTCGCCCAAGGGTAAAAATAAAAAAATCATGTACAATGAAATTTAAATGTGCTTTATTTATTTTAATTATTCGGATTATCTTGGCCGACGAATTACCCTAATTTCGTCGGCCAATATGATACTTGGGCGACGATATTTGTTAAAGTCGTCGCCCAAGGGTAAAAATAAAAAATCATGTATAATGAAATTTAAATGTGCTTTATTTATTTTAATTATTCGGATTC
Organism: Fragaria x ananassa; assembly: GCA_034370585.1. NCBI lineage: Eukaryota > Viridiplantae > Streptophyta > Magnoliopsida > Rosales > Rosaceae > Fragaria > Fragaria x ananassa. Next base: position 5,918,975 of record CP139750.1, on the reverse strand, counting down.
TCTTAGCCGACGAATTACCCTAATTTCGTTGGCCAATATGATACTTGGGCGACGATATTTGTTAAATTCGTCGCCCAAGGGTAAAATAAAAAATCTTGTACAATGAAATTTAAATGTGTTTTATCTTATTTTAATTATTCGGATTACTCTTGGCCGACGAAAGTAGGGTAATTCGTCGGTCAAGATGTTATTAGGCCGACGAAATGCTTGTATTTCGTCGGCCAAGAAAAAATAAAAAAATAAAATACTTAAGCGACGATATATTTGAGTTTCGTCGCCTAAGGATTAAAAACACTTAGGCGACGACAAAATATAGTTGTCGCCGAAGAATAAAAACTTAGGCGACGATATAAATATCTTAGGCAACGAAAAATTGTTTCGTCGCCCTAGTTTCTATATTAGGCGACGAAATTTAGCTTTAGGCGACGATTTTTAATTTCGTCGCTTAAAGTTGAACTTTAGGCGACGATTTTTTTTCCTTGGGCGACATTTTTTTTTTGTCGCCTAAGTTCCCTCTTAGGCGACGAAAAAAAAAATCGTCGTCCGGTTTTTTCAATTTCGTCGCCTAAAGCTTTATTTTTGGTAGTGTTAAATCGCCTCAAAGAAAAGTTGAAGCTAATTCAAAAACAATTTCAGGCATATATAGCTTTTCTCCACATCAAGGCTGGAAGTATCCCCTGTTTTGATCTTTTCCCGGCTGTACTGCATAACTTCTGGTTTCGTGGCAGTGACCTTGCTGCCTTCAACATCAAACTGAGAATGACTCGGGTCTCCAAATCCACTTCTGTAAAATCCTACAGAAACTAGACTCATAGACCTTTCTTTTCATATAAAGTACACATTCACAGGTTCTAGGAGCTGCAAACCGTAGCCCTCCAAAGTTGGAAGAACTATTTTGCCGAGAGCACTGTTTTGGCTGAATTTGGAGTTTTCAACTTTTCTCAACTCTCACCTGCACACACACAAAACACATCAAAACAAACAAAATAAAGAAAGCATAGACAGTTGGATTGCCTCCCAATGGCTTTTCAACAAGAATAATCATGTAATACCCCGGAATTTTGATATTAGTTTCTAATTTTATTTAGGAATTTTGAGTTAGAAGTTAGTGTGTTTTGAAGTTTGAAGGAAGAGCGGAAGGGTTCGGATGCATAAATTGCCTGAACCGGTTTTATGGTTCTGAAAGGTCAAGAGTTGACTTTCTAATCCGTTGGGTTTCTCGAGAAACTTCCTTCACGAAAGTTGTAGAGCACGACGATATGAGTTCGTAGACACGTGGCACGCGTAAAACGGACTTCGTATGAGAAAGTTATGGTCAGCAGAAGTTGTGGCTTTTCGGGAATTTTTAGGATAAATAGGGAATTCTCGTTTTGGGTTCTATTTTTTTTTCGGAGTGCCTTTCTTTCCCTTTCTTCACTCTCCCCGACCCCGAGAGAACCCAAGCTTCTCAGCCGACCCGACCCGGACCCGGTTGACCCGACCCGGATTTTCCGGCCATCTCCGGCCGACCCAGGCGACGACACCGGTCGGAATCGCTCCTCCTTGGCGGCGCAATCTTCCCTGTGCTGGTGGATGAGGATGACCCGAGCCGAGCTGTGCAAGCCGAGCGCCACAGTGAGGGCCGACGACCCGGTTTGCAACCCGATCGGTTTCCTACCTCCGGCGGCGGCGACGCAGCTTGGAAACGGTCGGGATAGTTAGCCCTTGGCGTCTTGGTCCGATTGCTGGTGGCCTTGAAGTGCGACACACGACGGAGAGCGGCGGTGGTGGATTCTAAGCTTTCCGGCGAGTTTCCGGCGACTTCCCGGCCGATTTGGTTTCGACCTCAGGTATGGAAGTTGCTCTCCTTGCTCTGAGCTATATTTTTGGTGTTGGAAGTTTGTCCGTTTTTGAAGGTTAGTGGGGTGGCGCGTGGGGCCCACGCGCAGCCGCTAGGGGCAGCGCGTGGCGGCGCGTCCATAGGTGGTTGTGGTGTTTGTGTTGTTGGTTAGGTAGTACTTGTTGATACGATCATGTTGTTATGTGGTTTATAGGTTTTGGTTACCGATGATGCATGCTAGGTTTCGTTCGGTTTCCATTGTTGAGTATATCTGTTTTAGAATCTAGTTTGTGGTTTTTAGGTTGTGTAGGATGTTCAGGCGACCTTTTTGAGATATAGGGAGAGGTTTTGTCTCGAGTGACAAGGTTTTGGGTTAGGACTTGAGTTTCGGTTCGAGTCGGATAATGCTGCTTTCTTAGTTACTAAGGTTAACGTTTTGTTAATAGGTGACTTGTGGTGTGGTTTTGTGTGATATGCTTGCGTTTGTGCTTATGAAGACGCAGCGAGAGTTAAGGTGAGTAAAATCTGGTATTTATTAATATCTGGGACTCATGGGTACATGTGTTTGTAAGAGTATTGGTTATGTGGTTTTTAACCTTGTTCTTAATTGTTGTCGATGAAATTCTTTGTTTTTGAGTATCTCCTGAACTATGCATAATGCAGGAGATTCTCCAATTTAATTGTGTGATTTTGAGTGAATTTCCTGAACTATCCTTTTTGCAGGATTCACTTATGATTTGATTGTTTTGGGAATTGTTGTGTGTTTTTGTTTTACTCTCTTTGAATTTTATTGTTTTGAGGTGATTCTTGAACTAAGTTCTAAATGCAGGAATTACCGGTTTTTATCTTGTGTGGTGTTAGAGATGTTGAGTAAATTTTGAGAATTACTCATACGAGCTTTTTAGCTTACCGGGTTTGTTGTTTACAACCCGGTGCACCATTTCATGGTGTAGGGGTTAGACTTGCAGGTGTTGATCAACGTGGTTGAGGCAGAAGCTTAGTGGCTGGGGTTTAGATGATGTACTTTTATTGTATATTATGTAAGTTGTTTTAAGCTCATGTGAGCATCTTCTTTCTATTAGACTTTTGAAGTTGTAAATAAGGAGATGTAATGTTTAACTCAGTCGATGAGTTTTGTTGACATTTACATTTCCAGCATTTAAGTTTAGTAGGGATTTGTTGAGCAGGTCATGTAGTCTTATTTGTGAGTTATATCATGCCCAAATTTTTGAAATTTATCCTTCGAAAATTGGGGCGTGACAAATCAGGAGGCTTAGGTCGCGGTTCGATCAAATGTTTGACCCTCTTCAGAGATATTTCATGGTCCTTTGGTAGCAATTTGAGTAACTTGAGAGCAATGGATATATAAGATATGAAACTTCTCTTTTTCTTTCTCTTCTTCCATTGTCTCTAACTTTTCTCAATCACAAAAAGAATCTCGTTATCCGATTTGAGACATTCAGGTACCACCATATCCACATGCTCAACAAACTTAAATAATTTTTGGATGCGAAGAACATGTGTAGAGCTTGAGTGATGGAGTGAAGAATCATGTTGTCTTCCAAATCCATGTACCAGCAATATAGCTTCAAATGTAGGAGGTTTGATGGACTCCTCTTTTAAGCAATCCTCAGGAGTCTCAACATTGTGTGGCTCTTCATTGGACTCCTCCAAATCCGTTTCTTCATCCTCGAAAAATATTGAATCATGGAGTGTTGCATCATGAGGTTGACATGGAGATGAAGTTGCAGGAAGTTCATGTGGAGTTTTCATCAATGGCAAGGGCTGCTCTTGAGATATTAAGGTGTCCAAACTCCTTTTAGTTTCTGCCCAACTGTTATTGAAAGCATCTTGCTCCTCAATCCGAGCTTTATTTGAAGTAGCTAGAGCTGTTTTGGCCATGATCCTCAGCGCGCGGAGCAGAGGTTATTAGCGAACAAAGAGTGAGGGGTTATTGCGGGCGTGCCACCTTGCGGACGAGGAAAGAGTAGTAGGGTGCGCTTGACTTCTTGATCAGGTGGAAAGGGTTTCCAAGTGCCACCTCAGGGGAGGAATTTACGAGCACAAGGCGATCGATACTCACGGTATATCACAAGCAGAGCAACAAAGGGAGGTCAGAGAATCGGGGGCGAGTCCAGGAGGGCTCTAAAACTAAGGCGGCGGCGCACTCAGGGTTAGGGTTTCGAGGTAGCTCGAGAGGTAACCGATTTGCAGTTTTGTATTTTGTTTAGAGATTTGATTGTGTCTGTAAAAGGAGCTTCGAGTCCCTTTATATAGAAGGTCGACTTGCGGCAGAAAAGAGATATTCTGAAACCCTAATGTCACAAGGACACTGTTTTGCTCACGCAAACCAATCAGTTTATGACACATGTCTATTTTGTACTACGCCAGATAATGCATCACACGACGGGGAAAAAACGTCGTCTGTTAAAGGTCAAATCCGTTGTTAATCTGATCGTTGTCTGATCAACATGTTGCACAACGGCTAAAAAGAGCTTGTCTGACTAACTGACACACAACACTACAATAAAAACCATTGTGTGAGTCTCGACAGATATCATCGACAGCTGCCGACACATGTTGAGCTGCTTCTCGGCAGCTGTCGACATATGTCGATGAAATATGCCGAGAATCCCACAATGGTTTTTTGTAAAATATTGTTGTGCGAGTCTCGACAGATATTATCGACAGATGCCGACACATGTTGAGCTGCTTCTCGACAGCTGTCGATGATATCTGTCGAGAATCACACAACAGTTTTTTCAATAAAACCCTTGTGTAATTGTCAACTCACACAACTGTTCTTTTTAAGAGTTGTTGTGTGAATATCGATAGATCTCATCAACATATGTCGACATATGTCGAGGTTGCTCTCGATAATATATGTCAACAATCACACAACAGCTTTTGACATGAAAACTATTGTGTGAAGTGATATTCATACAACAGGTTTTCTCGATTTTATGGTTGTGTGATTGTTAAAAAGTAGACATGATTTTTGCTAATAGGCATGGTGTGAATAGATATCATTTTCGTCAAACAATGTTGGATTGTCATTAATGTGTTGTATGTCTTACTAATTTACCAAATAAACAATAGCAACTAAAGCATATTGAAATCATCAAAATCCGACTGAAAGGATCCAAACCATTGTTTTAAATGGGACTTTTAAAGCATGCCCTATTATCCATACAAGAAACTTAAATACAAAATTGTACATGATACACAATTTAGTTTGCATGAATCCACTTATATTAATCATCAAATAACTTGAATTGCAAAATGAAAGCTCACTTCTACACCTTTTCCAGTCCAACAATCCATACTCATATAATTGATAGCCTCCTTAACCTGTGATATGACACCAAAAAATTCACTCATCAAGCCTCTCAACTAAAAGAATATTACAAGAGCATGTACAACAATAAAACTCATTCAAATATTGGATAAATGAATCAAATTTCGGTAGCATACTCAAAAGCATGATCATTACAAGATAAATGAAGTTAGCATACTTTGTTTCTTTCTTAAGAGGAATGTAGGCATTCACAAGAGACTTAGAATTTGGTCTCTTACAATGATCAAACTGCAAGAGATTAGCCATAAACAGGATTGTCTAAAAATTTTCTGCTAAAATCCATAACTCTGCACATCAAAATCCTAATCAAAGCACAAATCTATGATTAGCTACATACAGACAAAAACATGTCTGTATAGGTAAACATTCTCTTACCATATGTCTACACAGTCACACAATTAAAACAAGAGATAGGATACTTAAACAGATTTTCACTCAAACACAATTATACCAACTAGCATACTGCAGCAGTCACCTTCACACTAAAAACTGTACAAAACCATTTGGAAGTTGACTTTGATTTCTTCTAAAGACTTGTAGTAGACACACTAAATAAGCTTTGAGAGTTGGAATCACTTTAAAACGATTTTTCTTGAATTAGTTATGGATTTTCAAAGTTCAGCTACAGTTTCAGGATTGTCTGAAAATTTTCTGCTAAAAGCCTATTTAAAGTATCTAAAAACAAAACTGAAACTATATGTGACCCAAAATTTCAAGTTATTGAACATAAGCAAAACAATGTTTCAAAAAGACGAAAACAAACAAAAATTACAATTTAAATGTAAGAGAACATCAGCTGCATTAGATTACTACAAGGTAAACTAATGTAAAGTTCTAAATTCTAATCTTTCAACTAACTTTAAGCAACCCAAATCTAACTTTCAATTTAAGAAACAAATAACATGCATAAGTACTTTATAATCTAATCTCTACATCTGTATAATATCATACCAAATCAAGCAAGAATCATTGGCAAACATTAAGACTAAGAGCAAAGGACCAAAATCAGAAAATGTATATATGTCTGCTAACTTTCTGACCAGCAGACTTTTTTGGCTAAAAACAGTAAAGCTCGGCTAAGAATTTCATGTTGGTCTCTTCATAAAAACTGTAAAAGACAACCTAAAGATCAATCTGGAACTGGAATCGCACAAAAAGGAATTTTCTACAATTATTAATGATTTTTTGAAGTTCAGTTAGAGTTCCAGTTTTTCTTTAAAAATTTACTGATAATTACCCACCTTAAAGTTGAACAGAGGTTGAACTTGGACCTTTGATTCTTTGTTCCCTTCAGCTCCTCCCAGCCATTTAGTCATATCAGAACTGTCTTAACAAGTCTTTCAAATGAACCACCATCGCCGACAGCGGCAGAAGAAACTAGAAAACTCAAAACATGACAAAACGAAGAACCACTCACCAAGCTGTGTAGAGCCTGTGTATTCCCCTATCCTTCCCTTAGGAAGCTTCCCAGGGAAGCAGAAATAGCGCCAAACGGTCCGGCCCCCAACCCCCTCCTCCGCTGCGCCAAGCCCAGCCTCCTCTACTGACTCCAACCTTGAACCAAATTGGAAGAAATTGAACTAACCAACCCAGAAACCTAATCGAAGAAAGGAGAAGAGTACAAACCTCGAACCAAATTGGAAGAAATCGAGTGAGGAGCCAAATAGATGAACCCCCAAATCGACGAACCCTAATTGAGTGACAGTGGCTTAGTCTCTATTGAGGGAGGAGTGATTGAGTTTGAGAGAGAAAGAAATTGAGAGGAGTGATTGAGAAGAAATTGAGGAGGGTGAGAGCGGTTGAGTTCGAGAGAGAAAGAGAGAAGAGAGAAAGGGCGATAGGTGAGAACGGTGAGTGTGTGTGTGTGTGTGCGTGTGTGTGTGAAATTAAGTGTGTGTGAGCGATACCTTTTTCTTCTTCTTCTAAGTGTCAAGTCTTTTAGGTTTTTGAGTCAAGTGTTTTTCATATCATACAACATAACTCTAAATTTTAGTTGTCTGAGAAATGACATCCTTAAATTGCAAGAGCGGGAGATTTCCCGCTGCTATATCTCAGCCTTAATTTTTTCCCTATCCATTTTACAAATCAGACAACATAAATTGTATATTTTGTTGTCTGAGAAGAAATGACATCCTTAAATTGCAAGAGCGGGAGATTTCCCGCTGCTACATCTCAGCCTTAATTTGTTCCCTATCCATTTTACAAATCAGACAACATAAATTGCATATTTTGTGTTGTCTGAGAAGAAAGAAAATAGAGATATTCACTTAATCGTGAGGGCGGGAAATTTCCTGCTACTTTTCATTCTAACGAGTCACTCTTTACAATAACCCTAGTTTTCACTCACACAACGCATAAAAGCATTAAGAGTTGTCTAAATATGGGAGGCCTGTCATACGAAAACACGTCGAAATGCAATACTCTAAACATTTTTTTTTATTTTGTCGACACTCGTACAATCATATGGTTATTATGCATGAACTCATATAAGAAGTTGGTGTCAATTATATCATGATGATTTGGCTCCCCATAGTGAAAGTAAGTGTAATTAGAGTTGACCGTGTCGATCGACACATGTAATACCGAAAATTGATGACATTTCTACCACAATCATGCTTCAATATCGTAAACATGTCTATACGTTTATATAATATGTACTACACATGTTATGTCACATTATGTGCCACATAGTAAACAAGTTATATCTCATTAGTAGGTTGATTGTGATATAGATGTTTAGGATTAAAATCATGAAAATTCAATTGTTTGATATAATTATGATAGTGAAGTATAGCAGTGAAACAAAATTCACAAATTTTCAGAAACGTTTAGGTATCGATCGGTCAACCATAAATTCAACAATATTAATTTTACATCACACATCAGTATTAAAAAAGAACCGTTGTGGCACTACAATAGGAAATTTATTAGGGTTTTTTAGGGTTTAGGGTATTTTAGGGGTTAGAGGTTACGAAACATACAACGTAATATTGAAAATAATTGTGTGATATACCTTTACACAACATTTCTTAGTTGATTGTTGTAGGATGAAGAACTTAAAGTAGTATTGTCAAATCTAAGAGAAGGGCTTCATTGTGACACGAAAATACATTATACAACCAAAACTGAAAAGTCGTTGTGTGATTGTTGAAAATACTATACTCTCACACAACAGGTTTGAGTGTTCCGTTGTTACATCAAAACCAACAAGGCTATCATTCACAAAAAATTTAGGTTTTCAGAGGATGTAAGAGCAATTTTAAAACTAGAAGTCTGCAACCTGGCATGAGAGATATATCATACAACAGATGTATAAAAAGTATTGTGTGATAGTTTAAATTGTATACATTCACACAACATTTATTTGTTTCACTGTTGTGTAACAACACCCAGTTATATGTCAAACTAGAGTGGGTTTAGAAGCAAAATGGGCCTCATTTTTATCTTTATTTAGACAACAAAATATTGTCTAAAGTGTTGTACTAGTTTAAGGAAAAAAAACTGGAATGATCTCAAACTATCCACACAACGGATGAATGTTTCTGAACGTTGTATGAAGCATTTTTGAAATTTGTACAACTCTGCTATTGTGTACCATTGTGTGAAAAGTGTCGTTTGCTGCACTTATTGGCGTAGTGTTGGCATACTTCATTCCGCATAGGACTTTGCTTCCATGCTGCCAATCTGTGGACTCCTATGCAGACTGGATTTAAGAACAAGCTTAACCCGCGAGCTCCTGAAGCTCGCCTCTATCTAGCGGGCTATTTGCAGCTCGCGGGCCTTAGAAGGGCTTTCTATACTAAAAGGGCCACATGGATTGGCCCGAAGCATATCAAAGACTTGTAAAAGCCTTCAACGATTAAAGTGGTGCGCGCGGACTCCGCCTGTTGCTTCCTCGCGAGGTCTCCTACACGTGCCGGTTCGCCAGCTCGCCTTGATATATTCTGTCTCGCCTAGGATTTTAACGCGAAGTACATTCGGTGCGCAAACGGTGTAGTTTGTGTGAAGGCGTTTTGCGTGCAAGATCATTAAGTGTGTGAGCTCTGTATTTCGCGCGAACTGCGCGAGCTCTCAACCATTACGCACGCGAACTCTGAAGTTAGCTTGCGTGGTCTGTGTAGTCCGTCCGAAGTCCATTCCGCACGCGAACTGTGTAGTTCGCGCGGAGTCATGTTACTTGGACAGAAATGTCTTTTGGCTCAAACAAGAGCCTCATTCATCTCATTTAGAGACTTCATCATCTCATCGTAATGATTTAACTTAGCTGAGATTTGATGAGATAGTGCTTATGTCCAGTAGTCATGGAATGAATATGGCGAAGCTTCGAACTCATTGGAAAATCCTTGTGCATGTCTGGATTGGTGTTCCATGAAGAATAAGGAGGATCATCTCATATCGTATTGTGTTGAGGTGAGTAGTAATCATTCCAATGCTCTTGGTTCTTTGAAATCCTCCAAGCATATTTTGATCATAGTATCCTTGATATTGGATGCTTGGACATGTCTCCGTTGAATGACCTACCATGGAGCATCTAAAACACACCTCGAAAGGTTGATTCCACATTGAAAAACAAATCATAAACTTTAGTTAGTAATATATACACAAATTAATCTCAAGTAAAAAAAATAATAATAATAATCTAATGTGAGAAGTTATAAAAACAGAAATATATATACAAGAACTAACGCAAATTGCTAGGGTTAGAAGGGGATATAACACAAAACTATCATTTGAAGGTACAAATGATAAAATAGTTTTCAAATGTTTCACTTGATAAAAAGGTCACCATTAAAATATGTTACATGATAAAATGGTCCCCTCATAACATCTTAAATGATAAAAAGTCCATTTTCACACTTTTTACATGACCATTATACTCTTCTCTCTAATATCACATATTTTTTTATCACAGTTTCGTTCTCTCTTCTCTCTCTATGTCTCTCTCTCCTGCATCCAGACCAGATCTCTCTCTCTCTATCTCTCTCTCTTTCTCTCTCTCTCTCTCTCCTGCATCCAGACCAGACGTGAGGCCACCTGCTAGATCGATGCCGCTCACCGATCGATTCCGCCTGCAAGATCGACTTTGCCGCTCGATGATCGACTTCGCCGCTCGATCGACTCCGCCGCCTTCTAGATTGACCTCGCTGCTCGATCAACGTCGATGTCTACACCCTTGAAATCATAGAGTTCTGAAGTTAGGTATCAGAGCCCTCAAAAAATGGTTTTAGTGTCCAGATCTAATGACGACGAGTTGGTTTGTATTAATCTGTGGAGTTGTGCTACTTTGATTTTCATAATGTTACATGGTAGTTACATGGGATGTTACATACATGCTACATTTGTGTAACTATCCAAAGTCATCTCGCCTCGCCTTGCCTTCATGTTTTAGGATTCCATTTGTATGCGAAGCATGTAACTATGCATGTAACTACAATATGATAGTTACATGGGTAGTTACATACATGCTACACTTGTGTAACTATGCATATGTAACTATCTATGTAACTACCCGAAGCCATCTTGCCTCGCCTTCATGTACTTTTACATGAAGTCCATCTCGCTTCGTCTTCATATACTTCCACGCGAAGCCATCTCGCCTCCCCTTCATGTACTTCTACGCGAAGCTATCTCGCCTCGCCTTCATGTACTTATACGCGAAGTCTATTTCGCATGCGAATGCATGTAACTATCAATGTAACTACCCGAAGCCATCTCGCCTCGCCTCGACTTCATGTACTTGTACACGAAGTCCATTTTGCATGCGAATGCATGTAACTATCCATGCAACTACCCGAAGCCATCTCGCCTCGCCTTCATGTACTTCTACGCGAAGCCATCTCGTCTCACCTTTATATACTTCTACGCGAAGCCATCTCGCCTCCCCTTCATGTACTTCTACGCGAAGCCATCTCGCCTCGCCTTCATGTACTTATACGCGAAGTCTATTTCTCATGCGAATGCATGTAACTATCCATGTAACTATCAATGTAACTACCCGAAGCCATCTCACCTCGACTTCATGTACTTGTACGCGAAGTCCATCTTGCCTCGCCTTCATGTACTTCTACGCGAAGTCCATTTTGCATGCGAATTGATGTAACTGCAGTTTGATAGTTACATGGGTAGTTACATACTTGCTACACTTATGTAACTATGCATGTAACTATGTAACTATCCATGTAATTACTTGAAGCCATCTCGCCTCGACTTCATGTACTTGTACGCGAAGTCCATCTTGTCTCGCCTTCATGTACTTATACGCGAAGTCCATTTCGCATGCGAATGCATGTAGCTATCTATGTAACTATCAATGTAACTACCCGAAGTCATCTCGCCTCGACTTCATGTACTTGTACGCGAAGTCCATCTCGCCTCGCCTTCATGTACTTCTATGCGAAGTGCATTTTGCATGCGAATGCATGTAACTACAATTTGATAGTTACATACATGCTACACTTATGTAACTATGCATGTAACTATGTAACTATCCATGTAATTACCTGAAGCCATCTCGCCTCGCCTTCATGTTTTAGGATTTCACTTCTATGAGAAGTCCATTTCTTGACTCCGCCTGCTAGATCAACTCCGCTGCAGGAATCCATCAATTTCTAACTGGAAAATATCATAACTTCTTCTCTTCGATTCTTCCTCCTCTTAGCTTCTCTTCAAAAAATAAGGTCATAGAGACGTTCTCCATGTCACGCCCCGATCCTTAATTTTTATCTTAATTACTAGCATGGAGGTAATAAGAGTTTTTACCATTTCCATCATCAAGTGTATAATTTAATTAGTCTCCAGAGTAGTGTTGGGGGACGATTATTTTGAAAGAATTCTTCGTAGGAGAAAAATATGACCACGGTAAAAATGTTAAATTTTGGCTAGTAAAAGGTAATTTTTATTGGGGTATTATTTTTGGGGTGTTAATTTTGGAGTGGGTTTTTAATGGTGGGTTGGAACCGGTTTGGGCCAAGCCCGTTTTTTTTTTCTCTTTCTCTCTCTCTCTCCCGCTCCCGCTCCCGACTCCCTCTCCCTGTCAGATTTTCCGGCCGCCCATCCGCCGCCGTCCGGCCGCCCCAGCCCGCCGCACTGGTCCCAAACGATCGGTCTCCGACCCAGCTGCCGTTCTAGACCAGTGCCAGCCATTTAGCAGTAGATGAAGTGGGTGCCTTAATAACAGGTTTCCATATGAGGCCAGTGTTGGTGGATAAAGTGCGTGAGGCGCAGTATAATGATCCTTCCATAGTTCAGTTGATGGAAAGAGTAGCGAATGGAACAGCCGGGGATTTTTCGGTAAGAAGAGATGGAACTTTGCTGTTCAAAAATAGGCTTTGTGTTCCAAAGAGGAATGTAGAGTTAAAGAAAGAGATAATGAAGGATCTTGAGTTTCAAGTGGGTGATTGGGTGTTTCTGAAACTATCTCCTTAGAAAGGGGTAGTACGTTTCGGTAAGCGTGAAAAACTTAGTCCAAGGTATATTAGGCCTTATGAGATAATAGAGTGAGTTGGCTCTCTTGCCTATCGGTTAGTTTTGCCTCAGGAGTTGTCCAGGATACATAATATGTTTCATGTATCCATGCTTCGCAAGTATATTGCCGATCCTTCCCATGTGCTTGAAGAGCAGATTAGTTTGCAGAAAGATTTGTCCTATGAAGAGGAGCCGATTCAGATTCTTGACCGAAAGGAGTAAGTGCTTAGGAACAAGACAATTCCACTTGTCAAAGTGCTTTGGAGAAACCACCAAGTAGAGGAAGCTACTTGAGAATCGGATGAGAAAATGAGGTGACAATATCCTTATCTCTTTGAGTAGCATGTTTGTAAATTTCGAGGACGGAATTTTTATGAGGGGAGAATTGTCACGCCCCGATCCTTAATTTTTACCTTAATTACTAGCATGGATGTAATAAGAGTTTTTACCGTTTCCGTCATCAAGTGTATAATTTAATTAGTCTCCAGAGTGGTGTTGGGGGACGATTATTTTGAAAGAATTATTCGTAGGAGAAAAATATGATGACAGTAAAAATGGTAAATTTTGGCTAGTAAAAGGTAATTTTTCTTAGGGTTAGCAGGTTATTATCAGTTTGACAGTTACATGGATAGTTACATACATGCTACACTTATGTAACTATGCATGTAACTATGTAACTATCAATGTAATTACCTGAAGCCATCTCGCCTCGACTTCATGTACATGTACATGAAGTCCATCTCACCTCGCCTTCATGTACTTGTACGCAAAGTCCATCTCCCCTCGGCGCCTCGCCTTCATGTACTTGTACGCGAAGTCCATCTCCCCTCGCCTTCATGTACTTCTATGAGAAGTTCATCTCGCCTCGCCTTCATATACTTCTACGCGAAGACATCTCGCCTCGCCTTCATGTACTTATACGCGAAGTCTATTTCGTATGCGAATGCATGTAACTATCCATGTGACTATCAATGTTACTACCCGAAGCCATCTCGCCTCGACTTCATGTACTTGTACGCAAAGTCCATCTCGCCTCGCATTCATGTACTTCTACGTGAAGTCCATTTTGCATGCGAATGCATGTAACTACAGTTTGATAGTTACATGGGTAGTTACATACATGTTACACTTACGTTACTATGCATGTAACTATGTAACTATCCATGTAATTACCTGAAGCCATCTCGCATCGCCTTCATGTTTTAGGACTCCATTTCTACGCGAAGCCATCTCGCCTCGCCTTCATGTTTTAGGATTCCACTTCTATGCGAAGTCCATTTCTTAACTCCGCCTGCTAGATCAACTCCGCTGCTGGAATCCGTTAATTTCTAGCTGGAAAATCCCAGAACTTCTTCTCTTCGATTCTTCCTCCTCTGAGCTTCTCTTCAAAAAATAAGGACATAGAGACGTTCTCCAGATTTAGGCGAAGCTACCACCACCATTCATGTCCGCCGCCGTGGCCAGATTCCTAAACTCGCCGGCGAACCCAGAAAACACTTATCTCCTCTGATTCACTTTCAGCATCGCTCCTCCGTGAAATCTGATACGACAGAGATGTCGAGGACGGCGACACGAAGACATGAACACCAGCCTTGCGCAGGGAGGTGGCCGAACGACGGAGGAGCAATTCACAGCTCCACCCCGCTGCATAACGTCGACATCTCAACAAGGTCGGTCTGGACTATGTATTTTTGGGAGTGAGAGAACGTGTTGATATTTTGGTCAGTGGTATGGTATGTAATTTTTAAAAGTTTTATGGGCAACGGTTTAAGAAATTTAAATGAGTGTATTGTTTTATCATAAAAAAACATTTGTTAACATTTTTATCATTTATTACTTCTAAATGTACCGTTTTATCATTGGCCCTATATAGAATCTATAAATGAGTAAAGATACACAAGTCGTCTCTTGTTTTCTTCTCGAAACCGGTTTCCAGAACCTGTTTCCATCGGTTAATATTTGATTGCCACTAAAACACCAAAATTAAAGTATTCCCTTTTGCCCAAAATCCAAATAGAGCAATTTTGATACGAGGGAATAACAAGAGCATCAACACAAAGAATTGAGCTTTTGGTGAGAAAGGTGATGAAAAATTGTAGATTTTGCGACGAAACAATGGTCGAGTTTTAGAGAGTATAATGGGTAATTAAAGATGAGAAAGAGATTATCTAGTTTTATGATTTTGTATTTGAGCAATGTAGTTTGAGATTGGAACTGTGTCTTACATGTGGGGCGGGTGACATCGAAATAAAAATTAAATAATTAATTAAATGCAAAAAGGATAAATTTTAATCCAAATCAGCTAAAACATCTCAGTCTTTGAATAAACATGGAGCAAATCAGACGGTGGGTGACAGTAGCTGACCAGGTGATCGTTTGGGTTAGATGCCCAGACCTAACCAAGTTTATAAACGGAGGAACCCTAACAAAAGTGAAGGGGCGCAGATATGTCGTTTAGATCTAAATTCCTATCAAAGAGCAACACCAAGGGTGGCAAGAATGTGGAAGAAGAAAAGCAGCGCCCTACCCAAGCAGTCTTCGCAGCGGGTAAGCGATTTGTAAGCGTACTGCGCCGGGGAAAGAAAGAGAAAGCCTTTATTCCGGCGGACGATCGGCGGTCTCTATACCTCTGCTTCGGTGAGTACGAAGATGGCAATAAGGTGTCGTACACCATTCTATCTGTGAGCTTGCGCCAACTGCTTGCTGCTCCTCCACGGAAATTAAAGTTGTTCGCTAAAATTTCGGGCGATGGTATTCCCCGTTATATGGGTTGCGGCGTCTGGGGATCCAAAATCCTGTTGGGCGGTGGCGCAAAGCCGATGTATATGCATTGTCCCATGAATGGACAACCCGTTTTTGGGCTTCTCCAACATCACGAGGTCCGAAAGTTTTATTGTTTTGAGACTGGAAATGGCAATGGCAATGACATGATGGTAGAGCCGCCGAAGATGTTAAAAGGGAGCATTCAGCCCCTGCTGGTGGAGGTGGACACCAAGCTTTATGCCCTAGGTAAAGCATTTTCCACTTTTGAAATGTTTGACGGCCATAATTGGCATGAACTGCCAACACCTCCACACGCAACTTTTTTTAGTTATCCGTTTACAAAATCACACCCGGATTGGAAGAACGATACATACTATGCAGTTGCAGGCACAAATATATTGGTTTCTGATGGTAGGTCAAGCTTCCGGTTTGACACAACTGATCCAGACCAAAGCTGGAGACGACTACTGAACGAATCAGGCTTCGACTACGACCGATTCACTTTTAAGGGCACAAGTTTAGTTGTGAATGATGGTAAACAATTTGTGCTTTTCACATTCCAACTCTCTGCTGGTCACCACATTTCGGTGCATCTGATTTCATATGACTTTAGTATCATCAAACAAGACTACAGCCGTGTCCAGCTGCCTTCATACTTGATGAATTACAAGGACGATCATCTTGGGCAGCTTCCATTAGCCAATTATAGCCTGGTACACCTGGGAGATAATACTGCCTGCCTTCTTTTGTCTGAACTCCGCCTCAGCGGAGTGGATTATGCCAAGAAGAAGAGAATCAGGTGTGTTGAACCAGTAGTATTCACCTTCAAAGTCAGAGACAATGCCACTTCGTCCTTGAAAGTCAAATTCCTGCCTCGTACCCCAATGCTCATATATGATGAGGACAACAATGATGATGTGGATGTGCCTCCTAGAGCTGGACAAATGCTTGGTGCCTTCCTGCTGTAATCATCATACACTCTTCCTTTTAATTAGCTGCTTACAGTTTCTTGGTTACTATCTCTTTTGCTTGCGTTTGGTGGTTTTATTAGCTGGATTGTGTCTCAAGTTTCGAGTCTTTAAACCTTATGTAGTGCCTTTATAATATATGACCACACTTGGTATAGATAGTTAGATATATGGAGTTTGCAATGGAGGAGTAATAATTTTTTTAAAATTAAGTGATGAAAAGCTGATATGCTGCTAAGGCCATGTCTAGAACCTTGGAGAGTGTATTAGCAAATTGGAAACTAGCTAAATAGTTTTCTCTATTTGCTCCTGTCCTTTTTTTGGTTTTATTTTCTTTTCTGTTGGTGGGCAAGAATTGCAAAGGAGATGTAATGAGATCTATTATTTATTTGCAACAGGGAAAATTCACAAGTGAACTAGGAGGACCTTGAAGCTGAATTTCAGACTGTAGAAGGAGGATAAATGTCACAATGAGGATGGCATGAACCAATTCCATAAATGATGCCTTCTTTTTGCCCTCAGACACGGATAGTTAGATTACATAAATGATCTCTTTCAGTCAGTATATATAAGCACACGATGAGGTGTCTTGCTGTTGCTTTAGGGTCTAAAAACTGTCTACAAAAAATTACAGGCTGTTCAACATCATTCATTTTATGTATTTACTTATTTTTTATTTGTGTTCCTTTTCTTTTCTTAGTATCTATAATTCCGACTTTCATACAGATTTACGATACTTGACAGTACATTTGCATGATAGGACATAATATTAGTACCAGTCATCTTCAGTGGTGTGCTATCGTCATATCATACTTTGGGATTTATATATGTTTGACATCAAACTTGGCCATGGTCCCTGAAATTCCAAATCATAGAACCTGAATTTTTAAACTTGTTTTTCCCGTGTGAGTGAAATTTGAGCTTGGTGGTTTAGTTGTATTATATATGCTTCAAACCCTGAATTCTTAACTTGTTTTCCCTGAGTGAGTGAATTCTATAGCTCTGATGGTTTTGGAATATTCCTGTGGACCTAACTGAAGGTTCTTTTTGTTAGTGGCACCCAAACATGATATATGATTCTTTGTGATTTCCTGGTCTCTGTACATCTTCTCTTGCTACTTCTCTGCTGAAATTTATGTATTCATATACAAGGTCTCATTTCCTGCCTCTACATATATAGAGAAGTGCAAGGACTAAATTATACTCTGTTGTGGTATTGGGAATGTAGAAAAATTATGTACATATGACTTGCTTCTTTCTTTTGCTTGTAAAGAAGTTCGGTCATTGTCCATGTTGGCAACATAAGCATTTTATTATATTTTTTGTTTTCTTTTGGGAGTGTAGAAAAATTATGTACATATGACTGCAATTTGCATATTTCGTTGTCCATTCAGTTTGTACTTTGGAGCAAGTCAGTGATTCACTTGTAGCTTTATCGTTTGGATCTCCTTTGTCAATAGGGAACTATTTGATTTTTAAACAGCTGTGAGTTTTGAAATAGAAAATTTAAGTGGGCTGATTGCATGTTGGGTCTTCTCTACTTTCTCCTTTCATTTTTTTTGTTTCTTTCATTTTCTTTTCTTTTGGTGGGCATGAACTGCAAAAGGATTTTAATCATGATATTTTTTTTATTTGTATCAGGGAAATCTCTCAAGTGAAGATCAGTTGTAACTCACAAGAGCACCTTGCAGTAGAATAACTATTGGAATGCACAAGGAGTAGTATTTCTGTGAAAACTAGAACTTGTTTTTATCTCCTAGCTAATTTAGGATTTAAGATTATTGAAACTCAATCTCGAAAGTTCGCCGCTGGTTGCCTGCATTGTTCGCTTAGTCTTTCCCATAGAGGCTGAAGCTCTTGCTTTTAAATGAAGGCTGTGACGAGAATAAGTTCAGACTTGAGAGATTCTATTCTTAGTTGAGGTGTAAGGGACACCGTCATTGTTCCCAAACTTGGTGACTATTATTTGCATATATGGTAGAGACTTATTACAAAGAATAATTACTGGTATGGTTAACATTTGGACAGACCACTGGCTTACTCCTACTGACATCATGGAGCCTGTTCGCATAATTGAAACTACTCGGCTCATACCTAGTAATGTTCCTATTGTGGTTGGGATACTCGCACCTAGCAGCCTGACAACATCAATGTCACGTATACTGGACTTTACAAATCTGTGCTATCGTACATGAAGATAAACAGCTCTATAAGACTACCCACCCATGAGACAGATGAACCAAACAACCTGTTTACATAAAGGCGAGTAGTGTGTTACAACAACACAGAAGTCGCCTGGGTGCTGAGAACTGACCAAGTTCAGTTATGAATGTATTCATTTCAGCACATTTCAGCAAAGCAATTGTTCTATAACTAATTTAGAAATAGCTTCCAAGTAGACATGCGCACTAAATTTAGCATAAGAAAGACCGTTGCATATTTTTTAACCAAAAATACGCGCCCTTATTACAAATGTATCATATATAAACTTAATAGAACATTATACTTTGCAGAATTAAACAAGACAGTACTTCTGATTTCTGAACAACTATATATCATGATAGAACCAGAAATGTTGGGAGCACTTGAAGATTATAATGTGCACCACCATATAAGTACTGATCCTGATAAACCCAGATAATAAACAGCTAAATGGACCACAACTGCAGAGTCCTCTTGCGAGCCTTCTTTTCCTCTTCACTTCATAAACTTACCCTGTTGCATAATTTGATTAACAACAACGTTATCAGATGTTCCATAAAAAAATGGAAAGGGAGGAGTAAATCACAGGGGGTCTCAACAAAATAAATACAAAAACATAAAAGCTTTGTAAACGTGAAGGGGATTAGAAACTTACCAACAACAGCACCAACCATCTGTTCCATATTCCAAAGAAGGGACTTCGACTCCGCCTTATCTTGGAATTCCCAGTTGCGGGTAGGATAAAATTTGGCTCTGAATTTGTTTCCCTCTTCGAATCGGAAGCTAAATGTGATGGCGGTTACAAGCAACTTCGATGTTTTGGTTTTAGAATAGAGAAAGCAGACTTTCTGACCTCCTAGGTCAACAAATTGAGAATCCTGAACAACATCAAGATCTTGTGGTGGCAACATTAGCGATTGAGAAGGCATCATTGGTTCATCAGAGCCGTTTATCAACAGGTGTACTTTGATCACCATATATTCAGGTGATTCGGGTGGAATAACAGCATGGGAAAAGACTACAAACCCTTGTTCTGTCTGAACCCCTAGAGTTACACCCTCAAATGGGAAACGTGAAGCTTTCCACTCAACTGGCCAGTTTCCATCAACTCTGGAAAGGTTGCACTTGTATGAATATTCAGGATGCTCTGGATTAGACACGAAAAGTTGACTACCCAAAATTGCAAAAGAGAATCTTGAATAGTAAATGAACCTTCTGACAGAATCATCAACAACACCCATCTCCTCATCACCAGCACCGCCACCACCACACTCATCAACACCATCCATCTCCTCATCACCAGACTCATCAACACCAGCACCGCCACCCCCAGGCTCATCAACACTAGCACCGCCACCCCCAGGCTCATCAACAATAGGGTATGCATAAGAAGGAGGGTCCGGCAAACGAACCCACTGACTGTCAGCAGACTGACACATTTCAAAACAGTTTGTCCATTCACCTTTGGAACCGTCGCAAATTGGAGGAGGCGGGTTGCGAGCGAGAGCGAACAAATTTCCATCAACGTTCCAAATAAGCGGCCTCACTTTCCCGTCTAAGAAAGGGGCCAAATTTGCTTGAAAAATGTTATTTCTAGCTCTAGTCTGGATGTCCCAAATATCTCTACATGGCTCTGCTACAACCAATTCTTTGCAGTACTTGGCTCCAAATCCCCCAGCCAGCAATAACGTAGAAAATCCCATACCAAAACCAGCACAAGCCCCCAAATTATGATTATTCGAAATTGCGAAAGCAGTTCCTAATTTTAAATCCTTACTAAACAAGAGGGCTTTCAAATTGATACGATAAACAGAATACCGCACCTTACATCTGCGGCCATAGTAGTCGGCCACGCATAAATATAAGCTTCTGTCTTGGTCCTTCCACTCTGCTTGTTCCTCCCCCAATTCGGATTTCGAAACATACTCAACTGCGGGTGGTGAGGACCCGCCGACCTCATGGTAATCTGAACAAGACATACGGAAACGAATAGCCGACAGCTGGCTACCAGAATCAAGACCCACAATTTCAGAAAACTACACAACTCGTAAAGCAGCAAACCCAGCCAACAAACTCTCCAAGATTATTTTATCTAAAGCATCGAGAGAATTAGAGCAGATCTAATCATCGGAGCCCGGCGGTGCTATAGGTTTTGTTTCTTCGATTTTCACTCTAGTAAGGGATGGTAGAGTCGATTTTGCCATTTTGGTTTCATCTGTTGGCGGCGATAACACTAGGGGGTTTAAAGCGGAGTGCAAATGGTATACTCGGTCTCGCCTTCGAATCCTAGGTTTCATTTTTTACTTCTTTTTTTCTTTTTCTTTTTAGTACAAAAAAAATTATAAAGAAAAACATGTTTACGCCCAAATTAATATTTTACTGGATAGTAAATGTCTATATAAATATTAATTAATTCTTGATCAATGTCACACCGGCAAACCCAGATTTCTTTGGGTTTACAAGTGATGGCCCGCCAGTGAGACCACGCGAGTTGAACTACAAAGCTCGCGCGCGGAATGACTTCGCGTGGACTACGCACTTCACGTGAAAGTAGGACTTCGCGCGAACTATACATTTCGCGTGGAAACGGGACTTCGTGCGGACTACACAATTCGCGGGAGGAATGACTTTGCGCGGAATTAATCCCTGACTCCGCGTAGGCGAAGCAGACGGGTTACATCAAGGCGAGCTGAGCTCGCGTAAGAGACTTCCCGAGGAAGCAACAGGCAGAGTCCGCGCGCACCACATTAATCGTGAAGACTTTTACAAGTCTTTGACATGCTTCAGGCCAATCCCTCTGGCCCTTTTAATATCAAAAACCCCTTTTAAGGCTCGCGAGCTGCAAAAGCCCGCGAGATAGCCTCTTGTGACAGATCGCGGGATGAATTTCAGTCTGCATAGGACTCTACAGACGGCGGCGCGGAAGCAATTCCCTATGGGCGGAATGAAGTGTGCGAACTGGACATGTGTTACAGGATGGTTGGTTCGTGCGAGCGGAACAGTACCCTTGTTCCAATAGGGTTTTAGAATCCGACTTGGACTGTGATTACCTTTCTTCTGCTGCAAGTCGAGCTTCTATAAAAGGGTACTCGAAGCATACAACTCAACACACACAACTTTTAACAACGACTCAGAGACAATCTATTTACAAACTGTAACCCAGTTACCCTTCGAGCTACTCGAAAATCCTAACCCTAAGCGCACCGCCGCCTAGGTTTTTCTCAGAGCCTATTCGGACTCTACCCCGATTTCCCTATAGTTGCGCTGCTCGCGACACCGTTGTTTAAGCCTAAATTAATATTTTACTGGACAGTAAATGTCTATATGAATATAAATGAATTCTTGGTCCACATCATACCGACGAGCCCAAATTCTTTGGGTTTACAAGTAATGGCCCGCCAGTGAGGCCGTGCGGACTAAGTTACACAGTCCGCCTGCAGAATAAACTTCGCGCGAGATACGATCTCGCGCGCAGGATGACTCCGCTTAGATCAGGCGAACTAGCCCGCGTGGGAGGCTCCGTGAAGAATGCACAGGCGGAGTCCGCGTGCATCACATTAGTCGTTAAAGACTCTTAAAAGTCTTTGACATGCTTCGGGCCAACCCCTGTGGCCCTTTTAATATAAAAAGCCCTTCTAAGGCTGTTAGTACCAAAAAAGAAAAAGAAAAAAAGAAAAGGATTAAAAAAATAATAATACTTGTCTTGTGCAACATACACAATGCTTTTGAGTTCAATTATGACTCTTGCAAACGGGAACGGCTGCTGTGTACGCAGTACTCCGAGTACTGCAGCTGTCGTTTGACTTTGTCAAGCGGTGAAATTACATTTCATAAGAAGCACACGCCAAGTGCGCGTCTCGCGTGGGGACTCTAATTTTGTTTCATTTGTCATGCTGCCATCTCGAATCGCCTGGAAGCCATCTCGCCTCGCCTGGACTTCCTCTTCTTCGCAAAGTCATCTCACCTCGCCTCGGCTTAGGACTGTTGCTTTGACGCGAAGTCATCTCTCCTTTGCTTTAGGGCTTCTGCTTTGATGCGAAGTCACCTCGCCCCGCCTTAGGGCTTCTGCTTTGACGCGAAGTCATCTCGCCTTTACTTTAGGGCATCAGCAAGGTCATCTTTGTAGGCGAACTGCTATCCAGCTCGCATGATAATGTTCAACAGGGGGCTATGCAATTAAGACCCGTTCAAAATGACCCCAACAATAGCCCAAAGATTTACCTCATTACCCGATTCCTCAAAGCAGTTCTTGAGCTCCGTTGTCATCCCAGCAGAAGACCGCCGAATCCAATTTCTAGATTTCGGTCTACCTTTTCATATCTTCAGACAGGATTCTCCACTTTCATGTAATTGGGTGATTCTCTCGCCAGAAAAATATACCCGATGTAAAGCTTCCTCTTCACTGTTCAGAAAGTTACCCACCTTCACTGGCTCGTTCGCGGAGGGAGAATTACCAAGAGTCATGCACAACACGCGCCAAAACTTCTCCACCCGCTGCTTGACACGTGGTCCAGATAGCCGCAGTACTCAAGGTACTGCGAACATTCCAGAACACACCCCCGGGTGTCTGGAATGAAACACCATCCAATAGCAACTCAATCATCTTAACCAAGCACTCTATATAAAGAGGCAAAAGCCTCCAAAAGGAGAGGACAAGGGATACAGACAGAGAGACAGAGACAAGACGGAGAGGCGGAGCGAAACAAAGGAGAAGAAGAAGAGAACAGGCGAAGAAAGCAGAAGAAGAGCGGTGAGCCAACAAGAAGGTGGAGCCCTCATTCTAACTCTCTTTTTCTTTTGCAGTGTCTTTATCTTATCCCTTGCTCCGCCGGAAGCCCCACAAGCACGCGAGCCATCTCCCCCTAAGGCCAAACGACCTCGCGAGGTCGTCACCAAAAGAAGGCGATGGCCGCTCGGCCCCTCCTATTGTTACAACAAATATATGGCCTTGCACCTCGCATAACAAGCCACACAAAAGGAAGAAAGCAAACATTCCAAGTGACGCGAATTTGAAGAACAAGAACTTACCTTTGGCAACTTAGAGAATCCCTGAGCATGCTCTCGGTCAAAGCAACAGAGACTACATATCTCCATTTATAAAGGAGCAGTTTCCTCAAGTCTGACTCCCAATCACATTTGATTTCCATCTACAAAAAGGTTTTTCAAGATGATAACCATCGAGGTGGTGTCAAGCCAATTCGAACTGGGAAAGATGTCTTTGAGGAGTTATGTGATTCATATGATTGCGGTTACAAGTTCTTCTGGCCGAGACAACAAGTTCCTGCTGAACATTATCATGCGAGCTAGATAACAGTTCGCATGCAAAGATGACCTCGCGAGATGGTTAAAGCCCCAAAGCAAAGGCGAGACGACCTCGCGTGGATGACCTCGCGAGATGGCTAAAGCTCCAAAGCAATGGCGAGGTAACATTCGCGTCAAAGCAGAAGCCCTAAGGGGTGGCAAGGTGACTTCACGTCAAAGCAGAAGCCCTAAGGGTTATCGAGGTGACTTCCGGTCAAAGCAGAAGCTCTAGGCGTGGTGATTTTGCAGAGAAGAGAAATTCCAGGCAAGGCGAGATGACGTCATATAGCAGTGGAAGTCCAGGCGAGGCGAGATGCTCCACGCAGTAAGACTTTTCGATGAAGCAAGACCCGGAGTCCGCTTACACGCGAGGTCCGCATGCACACAGAGTCAGCCTACATGAGAAGACTGGATTCCCAAGAATCACCTACGCTCCAACCAAAGACGATGGCTAAGACAATTCAAGCCTCTTGGTCACATTGATGCATCACCCATTTTGGGTTCCCAACTTAAATCAACTGACACTCTACCAAATTGAGTGTCCATAAGAAATACAGTTGACGGATTCAAAAATACATATGTCAAACCCAAAGCTGGCACTAAGCTGCAAAGCCTACAAACCCTTAAGAACTACGGTCAGTTTGATCCCATAAAGGGGTACGTAGGCAGTCTAGCAATCCACTAGATGCAACCATCAATCCCAAACAGAATCCCTGACACCACCAGTCCAAATGACTCTGGTCAAACTCCAAAAGCACCAGAAAAATCAAATCCATAACCGAACCTTTTGAACTACAATGGTTTGATCCCTTTACAAGGGTATGTAGACAGTCTGGATTCAAGTTTGGATACAACCATACCTAAAACAAAATCCTTGGTTCTTTCCAAACCAGTCCCCTCAACAACACACATTCCCCAGTTATTACCTTATAATCAGAATCAAAGGGTATTCCCTTGAAAACAAGGGTTGTAATTAAGGAATTTACTTTATTCTGAATGGGTCAAACCAGACATAAATAAAACTCTATCTTAATTAATAAGATATAGTGAAATTGTGTTGGGTATATATGTATTTACAATTTTTGCCCAACAAAGGCTCGCGAGCTGCAATAGCCTGCGAGATAGAAGCGAGCTTTAAGAGCTCGCGGGATAGAAGCGAGCTTCAGGAGCTCGCCACCAAAAGACCTCGTGTTAGATTGGAGGTAGGCATGTACATATACAGCACATAACCCCTCTCTGTTTGGCCGATGTGGGATATTTCACTTCAAGTCTTCATAGGTAAGCGAATTCACCTCCTTCCCCTTCAAAGCATAATACCATTCAGAGGTATACACATCGTCATTAATTTTATCAGCCGGTGGAGATTCTTCATAAGGTGGATTATCAGCCTCTCTTGGTTTAATCATTGGATCTTCTAGTTTTTGCCTCAACTCCCTCTCTGAATCTTCATTCAAACAATTGTCTTTACCTAAAGCAGGAACATCGTAGTACTTTGCATCACTGAAACAAAAACCACACTCATTTGTATCATCGATCTCGTAAATGTCTTCGATCTCATCAATGTCTTCCATTTTTGCCTCTGCACAAAAAAGTCTACACTCAGCAGCTAAATACCAATCACAAGACTATAGCCACATACACAACACATCATATTCAGTTTTTTTTTTCAGTTTGATATTCAAGAACAAGACAAATTTATAACAATGTCTTGTAGAACCCAAAATAGCATCATATCGATGAAGTTCAGTAGAATATCAAGTTGATGAGCCAACTATTTACATCAACACACATTTAAAACAATCACAGACAAAACTTCGATAAACACATTGATAACATGCTAAATTAGAATCACAACAATACAAAAAAGTTGACTTCCCTATCACATATCTTACATATCAGTAGCCAAGCATGTCCAACAGAAATCACGCTACACAAGCACCCAAAAGCATCTCCCTCACTTAATACTATTACATTTAGATTGTTAGAAAAAAGAGGTCAAACCCATGTTAGCAATATCAATTGAACAAACCCTATGTTGAAGAGAAGAGGACAAAGTTTTGAATGTAAAAGCTATAACCACTCCAGTAGAATTAAAGAGTTCATATTTTTATATTGGTGCCCCTCAGCACCATGAATGTCTGGTCTCACCGATACTATCAATGGTTTCAAGCAACATTGAAACATTGCCAGTCTTGACCCATTTTATAGCTAATGAACAACAACTGTATCCACATTTCCTCATTAACCCAATATCAATTTCCCACTCAATTCCACACTTATGAATTAGTATACCATAAAGCACCAAAATTTGAAACCAGGAGAGTAAAACCTCAACATACAAAACACCCCATTAATCCTAAGTGCAAACAAAACCCAATACACAACACTGAAAAACCCACCTAACAAACACATAATTTTGACTGCAAAAAGCAGAATCGAACAAACCAAACAAAGATAAGTACCAGATTGCGAGGAAGTGATTGGAGAATAGAGGAAGACGAAGATGAAGTTAAGGGCTACTGTTGGAAATAGTCGCGGCCTCCTTCATGGAAAACTCGCTACACAAATTCTTCTCTATGCCTAGAATTTCACCAAGCGCCAAAAGGTATGTCACCAGATTGTGCCACCGCCGCAATAATATCTCAGACCAAAGCGCGACCTCGTCTGCCCACTGGATCCCCTTCCGATAGCCCCGATTCGATACCAGTTCAGTTCAATACCAGCAGCAAATGATAAAGTTAACCCCCCATGACTCTCTGAATACATCCCCGTATCTACCTCAACAAACTAACCCAGACCCCCAAATACATCCCCGTATTTACCATCTCTCTTAGTTAACGACAGCAGACACTGTCAACCCGTGTCATGCCGGCCTGCTGACACCTGTCCACAAACACCTTGGGTAGACGCACCCTCGGGTAGACAACAGACATCTCCTTGTTTGTTTTAATAGATACTACTTTGGTGAACCTATTAGTTTGTAAATATTCAACTGTTTGACCGTAAAGATTAAAGTTGAAAAATCAGCAAAATTTTATAAATTTTTTACCCTAAATTTATGGTATCACTCCCATCTCATCCAGCAGTTGGATTCTCCTAATTCACACTCGTCAACGGTGTTCATCTTACAAAAATACCAAATACTATAATTTATAATAATATTAAAACTGTGTCGTTTCCTTTTGAAAAAAAAAATTTCGTCTGAATGGTATATGAACTTTTGCTCCTTATAAACTTTGGTATATCAAGTTTTGAAAATATTATAACGGTATCTCATGTTTCTATCTCGACCTAAGATTGATATATATAACCATTAAGATGACCAATTTACCCTTAAATTCTCTTTTTTCTTAGTTTTTTTATTTGTTTTCATATTCAATAAATATTAATTAGAAGAGGTTTTAAAATTTGATGATTTGAATTGGCCTTTATAAACTTAAAGAAGGGAAACATACAGAAGTTTAATCCTTGTTGTTTTTGCTGACACTTAAGGATCTTGTTGTTATCGTTGACATTCAAGGATGATTGAGATTAATTTTTTTCTACTTTCCTAAAAATATAAAAAACCAAAAAAAATTGGAATATGAAAACAAAGAAGAAATACTAAGAAAAAAAAGAATTTAAGGGTAAATTTGTTATCTTTTTTTATCTGAGAGTAAACTAGTAATCTTAATTTTTATATATATCAATCTTAGATCATGATGAAAATATGAGATATATATTTTTAAAACTTAAAAAAAATTCGTATACTATTTAAACGAATTTATCTGTAACACCAAAAAAAACAAAAAGAAGAAGAAGGAGACGGGTTGTGGACCTTAGAAACAACCCATTTGGCCGCCTCCCCTCCACCCTCGTCCAAAAACAGCACTGCCACATTTAACTGACTTGGTTAACCACTGGGAATGAGTTTCTTCCTTCCATTCGAAAGTAGTATCCACTAGATCGAGACCCAAGTAATGGTAACCCGATTGCTCGCCTTCCTTTGTTATCGGTTTTACATTCTAATATTCTTATCTTTCCATCATCACAATCATCTCAAATTTCTTTTCAAAAAAATCATCTCAAATTCTCAATTCTCCAGTTTAAAACCAGAAGGATGAACCCACAGCTTCATTTTCAAGAACCCATTTCATTCTTCTTCTCTCTTCTTCAACGCCACCACCCTCGTTGCCCTCGACCTCTCCCACTCTCCGGCCCAGATCCGACCTCACCGTGCTCGACTTGGAAATCGGGTAATGAACCAACGAAGGAGAGAAAGGGACCAAGACCCAACTAAACAGAGAGAAAGAAAGGATGGTAATTCAGTTTTTACTGTCTATTGTTTGGAACTGGACTAACAGCGCGTGTACTGCACGCTTCCGTTAGCTGACCGTTGGTGACAGCCCACAAGAATCTCCCCTTTTATTAAGGGGGTAGTCGGAAAATTTCTAGGGTTGGGTGAATGGGGGTGTATCAATTTTGTGGAATTAACAAGAAAGAAAGGTTGTTGATTCGCTATAGATTTGAAACGCAGCAATACTAGTAGTGGTAGTAAGATGAGAGAGCTGCCATTTCTGGTTCTCTACGCCGCGGCTTTCTACGCCTTCATCATCCGTCGATCGCTTCAACTGTCTCGCGGTACCAATTCCTTCCTTCACCTCTTTTTCATTTCTCAATTTCTCAATTTGACTTCTCTCTCTCCAGATCATTATGCTGAACTGTTCGGATTGCGTCCTGGATGGCTCACACCTCAATGCCTCAATGTACTCTCTCTCAATCGAACTCCTTTATCCTCTTTAGTTTGATATTCTACTCTCTCTTAGAGATTAATTATTGGAGTTCTATTATTAGGATAACCATGACTTAGATGTCCAGGTTTTATGTAGCTTTGCGAAATGCTACATCGATCTTCCTGTCTATGAATCACAAACAATATGGTTTCTATTGCAGCTCATGCTTCGAATAGAGCTCTTTAAAGTGATTGTTCGTGTTAGAGGTAATCAACAGGGGTGGTGCAGTTGCATGGCACTTTAATGAAATTATTGCCTAATATATGAAATAATGCAGGGCAATTACTATATAGATGAGGCTGTCACTCATGTTTTGGTGTAACACGCTTTGGCTTAGAGCTGATGCATGCTTATCTTTTACAATAATTCCTGGATAAATGTTAATTTTTCTTCTGAGATCCTTTTCTTCAAGGCTGGATGTAGTTGAGTTGAGGCAAAACTCTTGCGCCTATGTTGTCGTTTCTTTCTTCCTTCCTCCAATAAAATGTTGTCATAAATCACGTTCTGTTGAATTCTTACTTCCATCAATCAGTACAGCAGTTCTGTTCTCTGCATTGCCTGCTCTGGCTTGTACTAGGTTGGCCGTTTCATTATCAGCTAGATATCTATACTATTATTAAGAACACACTGTGTCAGCCAAAGTCAGTGTCAAATGACATAAGAATTCCTAGAAGCTACAGAATATTAACTATGGAATATTCGAAAAAAAAGAAGAAGAAAAAAGTAACTTTTTAGAGTTGAGAGAACTTCCCTCATCATGTAGATATATAACTCCCCACTTTTTTTATTTTCCCAAATGAAAAAAAATAAATTGTTTCATACATGCATCACATGTGTCAATGAAGGCTGGTATCTTTTTTAGTCTGTAAAGCACTGCACCATTTTGCCTCTAAATGTCTCTTGTTCGTATTTTATCTACTGCTTCATCCTGACATGCTTACCAGGAATCATTGAATATGTAAAATACTAAACTGATATTATCTTTCTGGTATCCCCTTTGTTTTTTTCCTAGGATGTGTCTGATGCTCAATGGAGAAACTTTCGAGCAAATTTACCTGTTCTTACCATTGTTTTCGCAATATTTACGACAATCGCTCAGTTGTTGCGGGCATATTTTCATTTGAAAGCCAGAGGGATGTCCATTGTTTGGCTTTTGATTTCCTTGACATACCTGACGTATCTGCATGGAGCCTGGTATGCTTACATTTATAGTACTACTCGGATGTTATACTCCTGAATAAGTGAATTTTCTCTGACTTTCTGTATTTGTTTGTGGAAGCATCATATTTATCCTCTCAATCGCTTCAGTGAATTTTCTTTTGGTAAAGGTGCGTTTGACTAAATCTGGAGTATTTTTTTTTCTTTTCACATTATTATTAAAAATTCTATAATTGTATGGCATTAATCATATTAATTTTTTATGTCTGACTTTACTTCAACGTTTAGTTTTTGTTCAATAAGATTTTATACGTGCATTCACAAGCATGTGCTCCGAAGACATAGAACTTCTAAAAGCCAAATGTGTTTTTCTGTAAAGTTTATATATATATATATGTGTGTGTGTGTGTGTGTGTGTGTGTGTGTGCATGTATAACAGGCTTAAATGTTGATATTTTGTTCCCCATATACCATCAAATTTTTTCTTTTTACTATTAAAGCTGAAACTTATTGGGAGAGTGCAATATGTGTTTCCGATGTTTATTCTGTACAATTGTCATCTGTGGACGGGTATAATCTGATGAGATGGAGTTCTAGGCTCTTTTAATGAGATCCTAAGTGAAGGGCAATTTTGACAGTAACATGCGATCAAAAAGTTCTAATGTCTATTCATGGTAATTATTAATTTTCTTTTTGAAGCTGCTTTTCATGTATGTGCAGATCACGTTTTAATTTATTTTAGTTTTTGCAGATATTTGCTCGGACGAAGTACTTCTCTTTGGTATTCTGGAGTTTCAATATATTCTTTCTTCTCTGCAATCGTATTTATGAAGGATACTCATTTTCCTCATTTGGGTGAGTTTTGTTGGCTAGGTTATTATTTTTATTTACTTGGGTAATTTAAGAACTTCTTCTTTGGGGAGTTGAGTTGTAAAAGGTAGTTTGACTTCATAAGAAGAAAAAAAAAGAAAAAAAAAGAGAAGAAAGAATTTATGTTTTGATGACGAGTCATATGTCTGCTTACATCTTCTGCTTATCTATTTCAAATAGGGAGCACTGGGCATTTTTGGACAACTTTCGAGGCACCTTTAGATGGCAAATATGCTTCAACTTCGGTATTTCCTCACAAATGTTTTGTAACTTTTTATTCCTATTGTCTTGCTTATAAATCAATGTGCATTGTTGATTTTAGATATCAGTATATCTACTTCTCATTTCATATGCATATCTCTTACTTGTATGCATAAAATGGTGAAGTTCTGGAGAGACACACACACACACTACACAGAGTTCCAAGACGAGGAGGGTCACGGGGAATATGGATTCTCAGACAGAATATGCAACCAATATTTCAGACTAAAGTAGAGATGTCACAGAATAAGCAACCAATATTTCATACTATGCTAGAGATCTGCAGCAAACAAAGTACTGTTGTTCAAGACTTCATGTGAAGCACCAAAGAGTGTTGTTGGTTTAGTGGCCAGGCACTTGGTTTGCTCCCAATTGATCTGGGGTTCGACCTTCTCCCATGCTGTTCACCTAGCAATTGTTAGAGTTTGCAGTTTCCCAAATGTTGTGGGGTCAGGCGGGAAGCCTAGGGAGTAGTTGGGTAAAATATCCAGATACCCTAGTTTCAAAAAAACAAAAAATTTCATGTGAAGCAAATTGTTTATTGCTGTATGGCTTATACCAGCTGCACCCCGCCAGTATTAATAACTTAGAATTTTGACATAAGTTTCTATCTAGTATCTCCTCTCAGGGAGATTGGTTACCTTAAGGCAACGACAGTACTTCATTTTTGAACGAGAGTACTTTGCTTGCTGGACAAGTGATAGATTTCCTCTCATGTTCCTTAAGAAATCACTTTAACATAGGGGCCATATGATAGTTACTTAAGTAATCCTTTACTCTTCTTTAGTAACTAGTTATGTACAAATGAAAACTAGCATGTCCAGCCTTGTGTTTCTTAGGATATCAGAATAATTATATGTTTTATCAGATTGCTGTTCGGGAAGTTTGAAGCCAATCTACCTGCTAAACTCGTAATTTGATTAATGTCCATCTCTACTATAACAGTGTGTCAAATAGTCCCCTATGCCCGCTTGTAGCTTAGAATGACTAGCACAATTGAATAATAAACTTATAAATTCATTGCACATCTGCAAATTTGTACTGATTTCAGTAAAATAGTTAAAAAAGTGATATTGATAAAACAGGATATGAGCACTAGCAGATTAAAGAAGAGAATGAAAATTCAAAGAAAAGAGGAAGCATTTCACTTGGTACAATACATGTTCCATCCGGCTTTTGTGTGTAAAGAATATATATTGATGTAACCAAGTGGCACCTTTTCTTGTCTGACAGTTGTTCTGCGCATGGTAAGCTTTGGCTATGATTACCATTGGGCTCTTCAAGATTCTCGTTTCGACCATGAGGTATATGTTTGTTTCCTTTTCCATCCTGTTTGTATAGCATGTATTCTGTAGGTCACTTGTCTAGCATGATTACCATTGACCTCCTGCAATTACTGTTCTGTCACCATGGTTACTTGAAGTATAGTATCTGTTTGCAGTGCTCATATTCATATTCACTAGTCTACTTTTCTTTCTGGTGTCCTT
Organism: Fragaria x ananassa; assembly: GCA_034370585.1. Taxonomy (NCBI): domain Eukaryota; kingdom Viridiplantae; phylum Streptophyta; class Magnoliopsida; order Rosales; family Rosaceae; genus Fragaria; species Fragaria x ananassa. Next base: position 5,886,552 of record CP139750.1, on the reverse strand, counting down.
CACATGCTTGCCAATTACAATGACTATTTATCTAGTATTGTCTACTAACTCACTCCAAACTGATTTCCTTCTTCATGTATCCATCAGTCTCCTCTGATGGCATAAATCGTGATACCAGAGAATTCTTGGCGATTGTTAACCATAGAAATACATATATAATCATGATATATACAGATTAATCATGGTGATCCTGAGTTCATGCAGAAAGACTAGTTAGCTTTAAAGTTTCTTCATGTAAGCAGATGATCTTGCAAGTTGTAATCTACTAATTGCTCATAATGATTAGTTGGTGATTGTAGAAACATATACAGTGTTGCACTGTCTGTAGAACTGGGAAAACTTGTTACCATCTTTTACAGGTTAGCTAGCTTATAATTGGGTGAAGCCAAATATTAGTGTAGATTCTGAGTCCTTTTAAAACTTTTTATCTCAAGAGATTCTTTTTCTATGTTAATGAATGTGTTCATTCTGCTTAGGAGAGAGGTGTCCAGAGCGACAAATTTGCCTTTATCACATACCTTTCTTATCTGGCATATGCACCTCTTTATCTTGCTGGGCCAATTCTAAGCTTCAATGCTTTTGCTTCACAGGTTCGCCATTTCCAATATCAATACTGTCTTGTTTTCTTCCTTGATCATCAGTGGTCCAGTTATGTTAATTGCAGTCTTAACAGTCTTTCATGGATGAACTAGTAATGTGTTATAAGAAGTGCATTTTTGCTATACAAAGACTGATTTAGCAGACTTTATAATTGAATATTGATGTTTCAAGTTCAAGAAATATTTTGTGGTTGCCTTTTTTCCCCTAAACACAAAGACTGATCCTGGTCAGAAGCTAAAAACACATTCCACTACAAAGCATGAAATACTTGCATTCAGATTTGAATTTTTTTATAGAGTTAACTGTTAAAATCTAAACGCTAATAACTTGACTCTTGCCCTGTGTAGTTAACCATCTTTTCTGAATATATGATTTTTCAGGTTATTATAAGAAGTGCATTTTGCTATGCCCTATAGCGAAAGTCTCATCAATTAACCTTATTCCAGTGTTCTTTCAGCTGGACATTCCTCAAAATAACTATTCAGTTAGAGACACAACTTGGTACGGTTTGCGTTGGCTGTTAAGTCTTCTTCTGATGGAACTAATGACACATCTCTTTTACTACAATGCCTTTGCAATCAGGTGCATGTCTTAAAAGTTAACAATACACCATGGATTATGTATTTCATTTGTAAATATATATTTAGAGTGGGGCTCTAGTGAGGACTTTTAAATCAGCAGTTGGATGACATGTGTGTTGAAGACATAATATTTCAACTAAAATTTTGACCAGTTATCCGTTGATTTGGAAGTCCTCACTGTAAAGTCCTCAATAGAGATCCCCGTCCCCTGTATATATATATATATACACATATACATATACACACACACACACGTGTATACACACACACACGTGTCTATATATATAGACACACATGTGTATACACACACACGTGTGTGTATATACACACGTGTATATATACGCACACGTGTATATATAGACACATGTGTGTATATATACGGAGCAGTTCAGAGGCGGACGTCCGCACGGTCCTTAAAGTGCGGATGTCCCTCCGTTACCGTGCGGACGTCCCTCCGTTCTCCACCCACCGGTGCCGACGACGGCGCCGGAGGGTGGAGAACGGAGGGACGTCCGCACTTTAAGGCCGGTGCGGACGTGCGCCTCTGATCGGGCCTGAATATATATATATATATATATATATATATATATTTATCTTTTGAATAATACTTGAATTAATTCAAACTTTTTATGCACCTATCAGTGGTATGTGGAAGCAGTTATATCCTGTAGACGTGTTTATTATTGGATATGGGGTAAGATATATCTTTACCATATTAAGATTATTCCTGATTGGAGTTTTAACATGTCAAATTATCATAATTTTAAGTGGACCATTACTTTTTATTTGTTCGTGCAGAACAATGGCAACCGTAGTAGTTACTATGAACATCCGATCCAATATATTCACACCTTCCTATCCAAAAAAACCCTAAATATTAAGTTCTTTGGAGAAAACAGTTTCTTGTAACCAAACAAAAATGTATAATTGTCTACTTTGTATATATTCTTATTGTCTTGGTATAAAGTATCATGCTACATACCTTTTTTTAGCAATCAGAAGTTCATGATTTGAAATTTGATTATCCTATCTGGATACACTGCTGATTAAATATATTACAAATTCAATGCATATTTGGATACGCTACTGACTGAATATATTATGAATTCAAGGCATCAACGAGTTTCTTTAGATAGTATATATTATAGAGTTAGCAAGAAAATATTGTTGCCAAAGTTAATAGATATAACAATCCTTAATCCTTAGATTGTAATGTCCTTAATCCTTAGATTGTAATGTCATTCCTCTTGGATATAATTTACTCTATTGCTATCTAATTGTGTTTTCACCATATAAGTACTCTGCTATGTTTCACTATTTTCCTTTACTATGTTTCAGTTTCCATTCTAGTTGTTGGGTGGCTCCCATTTTTTTTTTATTATGTTTGTTTTCTTGTTTACAGCCCATGTTGCTATTTACTTTCTTCTGATGGTGCAGGTTTTAATCTTCATGTGGCTAAAGTTTTTTCTGATATGGCGCTATTTCCGATTCTGGTCACTGGTGTGTACATGTAATATGGATTTTTTCTTTTTCATTTTCTTCTAACAGAGCGGTTTAACTTTAACACACACACACACACCCGATACTAACTTACTAAGCACACATGATGTATCATGGTTTTTAGCAATTAATGTTGTCCACTTGGTAAACTTTTACTATTGTGTTTACCTTAGATCTGTGGCATTGAGGTCCCTGAGAATATGCCAAAGTGTGTAAACAATTGCTACAACTTGGAAAGCTTTTGGAAGTACTGGCATGCTTCCTACAACAAATGGCTTGTAAGGTAAAACCTCTAACTGTTACGCTTTGAAGTTATCTTGTCATTTTGTTTCTAACTCTGAGAATTTTGTTTTGAAAATTACTGCAATGTTAGGTATTTGTACATTCCTCTTGGCGGCTCTCAGAGAAAGCTTCTCAATGTGTGGGTTGTATTCACATTCGTTGCCATTTGGCATGATTTAGAGTGGTAATTCTGGCTGCATTGTTTTGTATTTCATTTATATAGGTGTTTCAGTTTCCTGCAAGATGGGTGCAGAACATTGTTGAAATTTGTTTCTCACTGTAAATGTTTCCGTTTATTGGAATTAGGAAGCTTCTTTCATGGGCATGGCTGACATGTTTATTCTTTATTCCGGAAATAATCTTCAAATCAGCAGCAAATGCATTTCAGGTGATCACCTTCTTCCTGTCTTTTATTTTTGTGGAAAGGATCCTTCCAATTTCTGCAAGGGTAGTTTGGTACTCTCTTAATTGCAAACCACACCCCTTCTCCACTATTTAGAATGTGAATTTCCCAAGTGTCCTTCTCTTCTCTATCAGTTCTCTATCAAACCAAAGTCTGAAACTAACTGTGTAGTGTTGATATCCAAAAGACCACAACATAGGAACTAATTCCATAAACCCTTAACAATCCTTAATTGTCATCTTCAAAAAATATAGATATGATCATATTAGTGAGTAAAGTCAGCTGTGGTCACCCGCAATTACGGTTGTGGGACCTTTGTCCTTAATGGCTTTAAAGATGCACCAATGTTTTTTGGTTGGTGCTGTGATTGGTGTAGAGGTTGAGAGTTTAAAGTGTCAGTTCTTGCATATCAGCTTTTTCATGGCTTGTGTTTCTTGATTTTGGCAATGGAGAATTGTTATCCGTTATTCACATTTATGAAAGCTTGTTTGGTCATTCTCTCATACTTTTTTGGATTCCAAGGCATATATAACCCTATAGCCATTATAGATTTGGCCCTCAGAGTAGTCCCAATTGCTTTGGATGTTGATTATATATTGCACGATACTAATCAACCTTGGTTTTTGGGATGTAAAAAGGGAATTTGATACCTTGTTCAAAGCTCTCAAATTTGCTCAAGCTTGATTGCTGTATAGTGTTTTGGTCAGATTTACTTGTGCAAGGAATTACTTGGGCACGTGTGATATTTAAAATTAAAAAGTGGAAAGAGGGAGTGGGTTTGTAATTTGAGGTGCCAATTTCATCCCCCTTTTTGCAACTCATGTAGCCAAACATTTGGCCACTGGGTTGAACTGATGGTGTACTTTGTTTGTAATAGTTGCATATCCTCTTATGGTTATTATTCTAAAATTACAAGGGTAATGGGTCAAACCTCTTATGATTGCATTTCCTCTTATGGTTACTATTCTAAAGTTACAAGTGTAATGGATCAAACCTTTGAAGTATCATATATCTTGACACAATTTGCAACCCTCTCACAATTCAAGCATAACAAAGGGTTTGTAAGAATGAATTCATGTTGCATCCTCAGCTGTTTATGTACCACTATTAAGAGAATTGTTAGTTTAAAGTCCCTAGTCAAAGTCTTTACTATTGGTCAAAGTCACAATAATTCTATGGTTAATTAATTATCAGTGATGGTACCCTTTTTCCCTTTATTAATACCACATTACCCATTAATACTAATGTTGCAACAGCAATTTCTCTTTCATTTTTTATCTAGTGTATTTTATTTTTGGTCTAAGCTTTAAAGTACCATCCATAAAGTTTGTATGTTAGGAAAATCTTCCAAAATGCTGGACAGTTAACCCAAAAAGTGATTTATGCTGCATTTAAGTTATGTGTGCAATATAGATAAATAATATATTATAGTATGACGAAGGGCATACTCGATGATTTATGCATGAGGCTACTCGTCAATTCCATTTTTCTTTGTTCAGCAACCATCTTGGTATAATACAGCTCATCAAATGTTTTGAAGTAATGTGAAACAGACGGTTATTTTTTCGAAGTCAATATGGAATTTCTTTATAAAAAGGTGTCTATTTTGATTTAATCTTCTTAAAACATTTTCAAGTATGAATATATGTAATATCAAAAGTTTTTGGGTACTACTCCTGTATAAATATAATGGTTTCGTTTCTTACCATCATAAGAAACAAAAGTTCGTATTTTCCTGTCAAGAGGAGGTCATAATCTGACAAGAAAAAGTTCTGTGAATACGACCATCAGTTATCAGGATGTGTGCTGTTGGTGTATAGTTTTGAAACTAGTATTTTCAGTGTAAATCTTATGGGTGGGATAAAATTTTCAAAGTTTTTGCATCGCCATACGTAGTGACTAGTGAGAAAATGCAAAACGAGTTAGTATCAGTACAATGCATCGGTTTCGTATCTTATTCCTGATTCCTTTTTGTGTAAAGAGGATTACAGTTATAATTTTCTTATATGTTTGTTCAGGCAAAGACTGCTCTTGGGGAGTTTATTGTTCGTGAACTCAGTGCGGCTGCTGGGGCTATCACAATCACTTGCCTCATGGTCTGTTTTATATGTTTATTTTGGCGTATAGTATATTTGCTGAGACTTTAAAGTAATATCAGATGATAAACCCATATTCTGTATTGCTTGACGATTTCTAGAATTTACTTGAACTCACAAGAAAGTGTATTTATTATAAATTAGAAGGCCACATAGGGCACACTGAATACCTTTCTGGTTGGATCATAAGCAGAAATCCGAAGAGCAGCGTTATTGCTATAAGATATAAATATATATATATATATATATATATATTATATTTTTTTCTAAGGTTGCTCAATATAATTAGCTAGTTGGATCTTCATGATATCAAATAAGTTGTAGTGAGTTGATGAGAACTGAACCTTTGAATTAATTATGTTACAACTGTGGTAGAAAACAAAATGTGGGCTTAGACAGATTTTTGGTGTCTTCTTTGCCTGTCATGCTGAGAATTTAAAAGTGAGAATAGAAGAAGTATGAAACCATTTGTAAGTATTAGAAAGCTATGGGGAATAGATGCTTTTTTTGTCACATTTGCAGTTTGCCCCAATGCTTTGAATTTCACGATTTGGGATGACAAAATATGCAGTTTTTGCAAGCTACAGTGACTTTATTTGTCAACAAGAATGAGTAAATGATATGATAATATCTGATTAAAATGCTAATGCTTGTATTTGATGAATGCTTTTTTATTTAATCTGCACAAGATTTTTTCTTTTTTGGCATTCTTTCTCTTTTATGTAGGTTGCAAACCTTGTTGGTTTTGTGATCGGACCATCTGGGATTAGTTGGTTGGTTTCTCAATTCCTTAGCAGAGAAGGTATTTTGAAATTTTAGATCCTCTTTTTTTTTTTTGTTCCAAAGATATAATTTCCTTAAGATCCCAATTATGTGTGCATATAATAAAGAATATATATTCGTTGTGCAGGATTACCGGTCTTGGCTGGCATGCTTTTAACATTTTATGTTGGTACAAAGGTAATTTCCATGAAATCTTACAAATGTGATGATGAGCTTGTTATATCCATTGGGGTAGATTTTTGGGTGGGGGGGGGGGGGGGGGGGGGTGTTATTCAGAACTATGGTCTGTATGTGTGTTTCGCCCATGCTAAGTTGGTCTGAAGTTGAATTATCTGGCAGCTTATGTTCCACATCCGTGATGCCAAACAAAGTACCCGCTAAATTGGCTTCCCATATGGCTTTAGCAGTCAGCCCTTCAGCTAAAGTCTAGTATGAAAAGCACTGACCATTGAAATGAAAACTAGACTTGAAGTTCCAGACTGGAACTGGTTTGTGCCGAGGACCTTGATTTTGTAGTGAGGGTACATAACTAATGCATAGTGACGGAAAGAAGTATACGGTTGGGAAAGGAGTATCCCTTTGCTAAAGTATAAAAAGTAACTGATACGGGAAAGTTGTGATTCTGATTTTCTTTTTTTTCCGTTTTCTTTTTGTAAAACTCCTGCTCTGCGGTGGTAATTGATCCTGAGTATCTCGATTTCATAGTGTTATACGTTTGGAGTACAGAATTGAGGGTAAGACACCAAACAAAAATACTTCCATGATCCAATGGCTCAGGATTTTCTTTTGTAGTGTTGACTCATATGCGTATATTGTTTGTTTTTGTTTTGTTATTGCCCAGTTGTGTAATGGGTAAGGTCAGGAGTCAGGGACCCTTTTGGGCAGATCTATCGCTATGTTATTTGCTCTCTGCACATACTTGAGCTGCAATGAATTAATACTGCCATGACTTAATGCTGCAATGAATTAATTCTTCTTGAGCTGCAATGATTAGCTGGAGTTCCTAGAGGTGGAACTCAGTAGCCCCATTCTCAATCAAGTTCACAAGTGCTGCTGAATCACATTCGACTTCAACATTAGTAATTTGGAAGTCTTTGCACCATAAACCACCACGCCAATAGAACCAAAAGTAGTTCTTGAAGTTATATCCCAAAAAAAAAAACATTGTTGGTCTTAAATTGAACACCAGAACATCTAAATATCATCTTGCAACTCCATTTCCATATAAGCTAATAAAGAACTGCGAGTAGAGAAAGGAAAAAGGAATATAAGGAATATCAATCAAGAAGGCAATGCAATTATATTTGTTCTGGTGTCGGATAATTAACAAATTCGTAAAGAAGTGGGACTTTGTCCGTAATATTTCAAAGATAAGAGCCCCATCATGATTGTAAGAGCCCCATAGCAGAAGCTTCAATCTCTCTTCTCTGTTGCTCGCAGCAATCGCTCAGGATGGTGGATCGTCTTTTCGAGGACATATTTGAGGTCCTGCGATTGAACCCAGATGGCAAAAAGTTCGATAAAGGTATCATCATCATCTGTTTTCTTCGATTTTATGCATCAAAATTGTTTTCACTCATACTTGAACTGTTTGTAGTAACCCGAGTTGAAGCAAAGAGTGAGACTTGCGACATGTTCATGCACCTTGACGTGAATTCCGAGGTGTACCCCATCAAAGAAGGCGAGAAATTCTCCATGGCTCTCACCTCTACCCTCAATCTTGATGGCACCCCTGACTCTGGATATTTCACCCCGGTAATTGTTACTTCTCATTTATTATGTGCTTCTTTGCTTGAGGTTTATACCTTTTGTTTCAATGTATGTTTAGTTTAAATATGAGGCTGTATGGTGATTTAGTACTGGCTGATTTACGGTGTAAAATGTGTGTGGATGTTATTCATGAGGCTTCGATGTGTATAGATGTATTTTTTGTCTCGTTGTTGACTTCTGTGGCGGCTGATCTTCTCGTGTTCTCAAGGTTGTATACTGTTCTTTTGGATGGATGCAACTGTGGAGACACTTTAACAATTCAAACCAATTGATTGGTGGTAGGGGAAAAACTTGTTTTGATCAACTGCCAGTGCAAAGTAGCATATAGGGATTTGTGTTCTCTTTATTTGGAGTTACATAATGCATCCTTAGACAATGTTTTAGCTGTAGGAAATGTGTGGGGATAATTTTGCTTTAAGAAGGATGATGTATTATGTCGGTTAATAGAAAGGAAAATAGCAAGACTGCTTCCAGAACCCAAAGGTTTGAGTTAAAGGTTGGAGCTAACTTCAAAGAAATGTTATATATCTGAATGCTTTGTTATGTATACACAGATACACACAGCTTTGTTATGGTTATATTGTAATACACATTTTGCCAATACCATAACTTTGCACTTTCAGTTAAGTAGCTGGTACTGTATTTGATCAGAAGACAATAAAACCAAGGTCAACTTTTAATAACTGACAATGATTACGAAAGATGATTGCAATTGCTCTGTTTTCTTTAATGACATAGTATCTCTTTTAGCTTGCAGCTGTATCTGTTTCCATTGTTCAGTTGCTTACAAAATCATATTTCTTTGTCAGGGAAATCGCAAGACATTGGCTGATGAATATGAATATGTCATGCAAGGGAAACTTTTCAAAATTTCAGAAGGCTCTAAACGTGATCCTAAAGCGTATGTATTACTTCTTCTTTTTTCCAGAATCTTTCATTATTTGTTCATTAAAGCAGGAAAGTTAATGCATTACACTTGGGTTATATACCAGATGGTAAGGGAGGGTGGGAAAGTTGGTTACGATTATGAGAGGTCCTTTGGAAAAGTCTTTAGCTATTTAGGAGGCAGGGAGATTAGCTATTTATGAGAGGGGTCTCCCCCCACCACCGGCGGGAAATTGGTTAAGATTAGCTGTTTAGAAATGGTATAAGCTCACATCAACCTGGAAAAATTTATATCAAATTCTTGTAATTGTGCAATATATCCTAAACAACATTTTCTCCATTTAAATTTTCATGAAAAAAGACATGATTATCAGAAAATTTGGTTTTGTTTTTTTGTGTTTTGTCTACAGGGAGGTAAATGCTTCATTTGGTGGCCTTTTAATGATGCTGAAGGGGGAATCCGCTCAATTCAAGAACTTTGAACTTGATCAGAGGTTGTTTCTCCTGATTAGGAAGCTGTGAATCTCTATGGAATTGCTTGTAGTGCTGTCCTGATATGTCTTTAACTTTGTTCAGAACTCTGACAGTTGACATTTGGTTAGGATGAGTACAGCTTACATAAACCTGTTGTCACTGCATCTATTTTAAGTGGTGTGGATGTGTGGTATCGTTTAGAGACATGAATGGTAGCGCAGGTTACAGCTTTATGAAACTCGTTTTTATTTAGCTTATTATTTTATGAAATTTAACTATAAAATAAAAGTTTTGGCAAAACTATGCCGTATTACTTTAATTTAGAATTTAAATACCTAAGCACAATCTGCTTCAAAGTCTACAACCTTCTAACTCGTCGTCTTGATCTTTGCAATTACATTTCTCATGTAATGCAAACTCATTGACCAAACTCTCCAAATCATTAATAGACAACATGAAGAGAATTATCTTTTGATTGAGATGTACAAGCGCAAGATAGATAGTTTCACGAACTAACCTCGTTTGTTTCGCGGAAAGTAAGTAGCATGATAGAAAAGTTGTTCATTTTCTGCGTTTTAGAAAGCCAAAGGAAAACAAAGACTTTCCTGATTGAAGGAAAAATATGGGGGAAAGTGGTTCCTTCCAAAATCCAATAGAACCACTTTCTTTCCTTCTTTCCATGTATTTATTACTCACATCATAATATTTTTTTAATTATATTTTTAAAGAACTTTCCCAATGCTTTCCTTGCATTACCAAACATCGGAATAAAAACTTCTCTTGAAATTTCATTCTCGTTCACTTTTCCTTCCTATGAGAGAGAGAGAGAGGAAGTAACTACTTTCCTTTCCGCAAACCAAACGAGGCCTAAATGGTGCGTATCGTACTCATACCGTACGCCAGTAGCGGCGCCATAGTTAGCAATCGTAGCGGCATCGCCTACCTTGAGTGGCGGCATCTAGGTGATGGACGGAGGGTGCTCCCTAGAAGACGACGCTCGGTTGTGGTATAAGGGTGCCGATCCACTATCTCACATTACTCACTGGGCCTGGCAAATACTCTCTTGAGCAAATTGACCGTATGGATTCGAAAATCAAAATTTCTTGGAAGTGAAATAATTATGCTTAACAGTATTTTCGTCAATGCCTCTCGCTAGAGCATTGATGGGGAAGGTCGTGACAATCACTTGTCTTTGTTGGTTTATCCACAGTGATTAATCCATCATGATTTAAAATTCGGGAATATGGAGTTATGAACGTTCCGTAACGTTCATGAAGAGCTTTACAGCTTTATAGCGCTAACCTCTTCCATGAACTCAAACTAAAGTTGAATCTAAAATCAAAATAACTTACAGGAATAGACAATTGTACCCTCGTTCCAAAACATTGTTGAAAAATGAGTTTTGGAAAAAGAAGTGACTGATACCGGCATGGCGGGAATCGTCCTCCAAACCCTACATCTCACTCCTCCGCCCACCAAAATCCTCTCCTTCTCTCGCCGACTCTCGCCTTCTCCTCCGTCATTCCATTTCGAAACCCGCTCCGTCCGAGCCTGCCACCAGGTCCTCTCTTCACTTCCTTTCTGCTTTTGATTGTTTGGACATGGTTTTTGTAGAAATGTGAATGCCTTTGCCTGGTTCAGATAGATGGTAATGGAAGCAAAGCGGATAAGCCCTCCGATTCGCTTGAGGGCTTGAATTGGGCCAAACCATTGTCCAATTTCGCGGCCAATAATTTTCTCCCAATATGTGATTTTCATGACTCTCTATGTTTGCATATCTTACCTGATTGCATTTGCATGACTAAATGTTTGTGTGCAGCTCTTGTTGGTGGCGTGGCGTTGGGTTTTGCAAATCCAACCCTAGGTTGTCTTGCTGATTCATATTCTCTCTCGAAATTTAGCACATTCGGGATTTTTATCATCTCAGGTTCGATTGTTTTCAGTGTTGTTGTATGTTCGATTGTTTTCAACGCCCCCGCACTTAATGATTGTTTGTATTTGGTGGCACAGGGTTAACCTTGCACACTGGCGAAATTGTTGCTGCTGCAGACGCATGGCCTGTTGGATTCTTCGGGCTAGTATGACTTCAATGTCTCATGTCTTTTACTTGTTGCACACCAGCTCACGCACATCACGCCTACTGTTGTTCCTTTATATTTCGGGAAACAGCGGATAAAGTCATGATTGCTTTTGTTTTATATGGTCCTGCATATTGTGGTTTGGCATCATGCTGATGTTTCTATTTCCTGGATCATTTTTTTTGTAATAAGATGCATAGTCTTTTATGCCTTGATATATAAACTTGGCATAGCTTGAACTGGCAAAAGTACTTTGGAACAAGATCTCATAGCTAATAGCGGGGTTTCTTTTACTGTTCTTTTAGGTTATTGATGGTAGATTATTTTAAATATTTTCCCCTAGCTGATACCTTCATCTCTCTTATTATGCAATTTTTGGAGATCACCTGAAGTGAAATTTACTTGAATCTGGCTAGTCTGTTACCCTTGATCTATGTTAAAGAGAAATCTATTGGTCCACTTGCACGGACATTTCATTTATGCTGACCAATATGTTATGACATGATCTCCATTACTTGTGCATAAAATCTACTGTTATTAATCCCTCTCCATAATCCAGGTCTCCATCTTATTTTTTACTCCATATTTTTCGAGGGTAATATTGCAACTGCCGCTCCAACCTCAAGAATTTGTTAGAGGTTTGGTAACTGAACTTATTTTCACATATAGAGTTGGTTGGAGGACAATACTGTTATTCCAATGTTAATTATTCCAATGTTAATGTGTAATTAATATGAAAAATGCTGAATGACATGCTATGAGGTTTTGGACCTGTTCTATATCGAAGTTCAGTATGACTTTTAGTGGCAAACAGTTTTTTGTTGAAAAGAAATTGAAAAGTCCATATTTAATGGCAAGTTATTAAACTGTTGTGAGGTTTAAAGTCTTTTGTTGATTATTGAAAAGTTGGTCTCTAAGTGTCTTGCAGGTCAGAAAGTCGTGTTAGAGAGAATAATTTCTTCCGAGGGATTCCTTTTAGGGCTAGGATTATCTCTTTCCTTTAAATCATTCTTGTTCATGATGGCAATTTATGGTTAGAGTCTGAATGATGCTATGTGACTTAGGTTGATATCTAAATTGAACAATGACCATTGGAGAAAGAAATGACAAGAATTGAGTGAACTACTTGTGTTAGGAATATTATCATGTATTTTTTGGATGGTGGCTCAAGTTAATGCAAATAAATTACTATACTCTAGCTAGCATAGGACAGGTCACTTTTCTTTCCATGTAAAGAGGCCGTGGCATAACTTTGCATGAGATATTAAGTGAAGGAGTAAATTCTCCAAAATTTTTGGCTTCCAAGTTTCCCTTCAACAGTTGGGAAACTTACCCACAAGCTACTGTTGCAAAATGACTATCCGCCTATGCATAGAAATCAAAGCAATGCTTTTCAACCAACCAGAAATTCCTCTGTCAAGTTTGAGTGTTGTTTCTTTATTGCAGTTTGAGAGGATTAGTTGAAATTTGAGAGAACGGTGTGCAATGATTTAGGACTTGGGTTTAGAATGTTAAACTAGACTGGTTTAAACATATACTATTTCATTTTGTCATGAGTAGTAATGGAAGGTCCATGATTATGCTCCAACAAATTACCTCACCAATTTATGCATGGTACAAAGCTTTGATTTACCTTTCAGTTACTTGACCATACTTCTCCTAAATTAGTGTATAGAAGAATACTTCCTATAGACAGTAACATAATACTGTATATCAGGTAAACTTACAGAGTTTTCGGTCTTTTGGACCATCGTCTCCTTTTCCTTTTCGGAATCCATGAATCTAGTCTCAGAGTTTAATAATTCAAATTTGAAAAGAATATAGGAAACTATGTGTGGTTAAAGACCATTGAGGGGAGGACGTGATGACATATTAGATACTGTAATATGCAGTTTACCTTTATATGGGATCATGTTATCCCGACCATGGCAAGATATTTTAGTCTAATGTTCACGACTTAAGATCAATATTTGTGACACAATTTGTCTATTGAATGAAGGAAAGCTCTAAAAATTGCATGTAGTTGTATTGTAGTTTCTTAGCTATATTCGTTCAGTTAGGAAGTTTTGCATGCGTACTTTTTTCTTCTTTTTGTTTTTTTTTCTTTTTCGGAAAGACTTCTAGAGCATTACTCTCATGGTCCTCTTTTGTTCATGTCTTCAAGTCAACGAAAAGATTGGAAAAGTAGTTTCATTCAGGGTTGCTTGATTAAAGGCTCCAATGGTTTTAACTGCTTTCAACATTCTGGCTTGGCTCGAGAGTAATTTAGTCTGTTGTCTTGTTAATAGAATCATGATAATCAGTCATTTGGTCTTTCTGAAGATTTGAAAAATCACATGGTATTCCTCTTATGTAGGGCTTGCAATATTTTGCTGTATGCCAACTACGTTATCAAGTGGAGTGGCACTTACTCAGGTATGCTTCCTTTGTCTACAATCGTATATGAAGACTTCTGTTATTCAACTAGTCTACACACAGTTTTTACAAGTATTGGGGTTTTAACGAAAGGTTTGCAAGTTCAAATGCAGTTAGCTGGGGACAATACTGCTCTTGCTCTTGCAATGACAGTCATTTCTAATCTGTTGGGAATCTTGATTGTGAGTTTCATAGTTTCTGTCAGTTGTTGCACTTTTATACTTGATTATATATATGTTGTTTTGCAGCCCTGGATTTAGGTTTCTGGTGATTCTGTAAGCATATGATTCATCTCTCTTTCAGGTCCCATTTTCTATATCAAAATTCATTGCAGACGGAGTTGGTGTATCTGTTCCAACTAAGCAGCTATTCAAAAGTCTTGTTCTCACGTTGTTGATACCCCTAATCTTGGGGAAGGTAAAAGCCTCAAAATCCTGCTCGTCATACCATATCGGTGTAGAGAAAAAGAAACACTGAGGGTTCCAGTTCCAGTTTGTTTCTGAATGAACAAAGTATTTTCAAATTGTCTGAAAGAACAAAATAAAAAACCAGAGGATTAATTCCAAATATACCACATTTTAGTGTGCCACATTTAAAACTTGACAATGCAGCTGTTATGCATTTAAACCTATGTCTAACATCAGTTGGTCACTTTAGCATTGTCCTCAGTTTAAGGTAACATCAACTGCGACATCATGTAGTTTAGTAATTAATTAGCATTATTTATATCCAAATTTCAAAGTAGCAGTAATTAGCATTATTTATATTCATATAAGCAGAAATCTGAGTATATGCATAGAATTTGAAAATTAGCCACTGTAACCAGGTCACTAGTGGGTATTAGACCAAGGAAAGTGGGGTCACGGGGTAGAAGATTCTGATACCATCATATATCAAGTTGTACTTTTGAGTAATGACTGATGAGTATGCAAAAATACACCACAGTTCTCCAATGTATTGGCATATTTGTCTAAATATATTGCTTTTAGCATTCTTTCCAATCTCACCTCTCGTCAATTTCGCATGTCATATAGTAGGCGTGTAATGTGATATTATGCCCTTCCGTGAGATATTGGTGGTGCATATGGTTGTCTGTTGTAGAAATAGAATAATGAAATTATCTACCTTATATTTGTGTTTTATAATTCATATTAACTTTTCGGTTTTCTTCAACAGATTTTTCGAGAATCTTTCAGAGGTCTGTTCCATTCTTTTCTTTCAGTTCTACTTCTACATATTCTTTTTATCGTTTTCTGGCAGACTTGCACACTGACACTTTTTTTTGGTAATTATAAAGAGCATGGGAGTTCATTGGAGCTGATTATTCAGTGCTATAGCTGAGACACCATAGATAAAAACTAACAGTCTCATCACAAATAACTTGCTTATATATAGACATATGTTAACAGGTATATAGCACAAAAAGTTGATCTCAAAAATAGTGGCCTGATTTTAACTTGATTCTAAATTTATATTTTAACTATTTTTTAATTCCAAAATAGTGATTCAACACTCGGCCTCCTTTATGGTTGGGAAATAGTATCTGTAGTTAGCAACAACGGGTTAGTAGAACTGGTCCAGCCTACGATTTGCTCCCATGTGGTCTGGGATTCCAACCTCTTCACAGTACCACAATCTAGCTATTTGCTAGAGTGGATTCGGCAAGAGGCACCGGTTTCCAGCCCAGCAGCAAAGCTGGTTTGGGGATTTCTGGGTGCCAAATAAATAAATAAATAATATATTCAGTTTCTGTTAGTAATTTCGTTTAAAATGGCAGAAAAGTCCTCTAGAATAATTTAACTTTGACATAGAATTTTCTGCCAAATCTCAGGACTCGACCCATCTGTAGCACCCTACAATTTCACATTCTTCTTCGTTTAAAGGAAATAACTTGATTGCACAAGCAACCTTGCATGGTTTCACTTCTCAAAAGAGTATTAGAAATTTAAGAATCAGTCAGAAACCTAACTGTTTATATAGTCAAGCACTCAAACATACAACGTGCTTGCAAACAAAACTGTACTATAGATTTCAAATATGTATTAAATAGCTCTAAGCCAATCCTTGTTTGGATATGTGTTAGAGCAGGCTTCATCAGGTTTAGAAAATACCAAATTTTCTTGTGTAAGCAGTATGAATTCTGATATTAATGCAAAAATTTATATTTAGTCACACTTATCTTATGTTTAAGGTCTATGTCTTTTGTGATGAGCATTGTAGGTGTCGCGGACTTTGTTGATCAGAACCGTAAAAGTCTTTCCAAGATCAGTGCAATTCTCCTCAGTTTAGTAAGAACAATGCCCTCATGTCAAATTTTGCTATATGTTCATTAGTTTTGATTACTGTCCCACTATTTAATGGCCTCTTTCACCATGATATGACATTTGCTAGTTATACCTAAGACATGTGTAGTTGGTATGTATGTGGGTCCCATGGGTAGTGTAATTCTCTGGTATATGCTTCTGTATACACTTCAGCATTATTCTTGTTCTACAAGGAAATCTGCATGTGTAATTTGAAGAACTGTGTTACTATGGATTGATTTTTCTCTCCCTCTAGAACTTTATAGAGTTTCTACTTTTAGTCCAATTTACAATAACTGAATCTATAGGTCGTCGGCATCAAACAACCTAAACAAAGACTAGTTTTGGTATCAGAAGCAGCGTTGGCCACATGTTTTCTGCTGGGTCCGGCAATGGCGTCAAGGACCAGCCTTGAACAGGTGCAGGTTGTGCACCGGCACAGGGCCTATCATATGAGAATTGGCCTTGGCTCGGGCCACCAAGAGTTAATAATAAGCTCACATAATTTGTCAATAAACAACATATAAATCTTATAGTATTCGTGTACGGAAATTTGAGGGAGGGTCAGATTGACGTGGACTCTTCTCATTTGGATAAAGACAATCTTGTTAGCTTATGTGAATAAAGTTTAAAAAAAATTTCTTAGCCAAGTTGAAGGTAAAGCAACTTACCTTGAAGTGGAGATTAGCTAGTGCCAGAAAGTAGCAATTTTGAAGGCAAAGCAACTAAATTTGTATTTGCTGTTGCCTGTAGGCACTCCTTCAAGTGTGAAGTCTTTAAGGACCTCATTTCTGGAAGGTTGGACCCCGATATCTGTGGGGTTAGACGAGACACTACTTATTTGAAGGTACCTTTAGTATTATAACTTGGAAGTAGTCACTCTATCCTTCCAACCAATTGACTTGTCTCTCTTCTCTATCTTGTCCTGATTGGCTAAACATTGTAACAATTTCAAAGGGGATTAACATTGGAAGGAAAAGAAGCTTGCTTCAAACTAAATCTACTTGGTTGAGATTTAGTTTGTAAGCTAATTGAGGCAGGGGATGCTAAACTTATCAAGGAAAAAAAATGAAGCGTCATCAATTTTTTTTCGGGAAATTGTTGTGATATTTGATTATAAGATGAGCAGTGGACAAAGAGGAAGCTCATGTAGTTTATGTTTATAAGTGAAAACTTTTCTATGCCCATGGAGTGGTTCTGTGAGTGTTGGTTCACCACTCTTTTGTCAATATTGTAGAAGGACAAAATATCAAATGTTTATAGGATGTGAAGATTTCAATTGGGATCCTCTAGCATTCTGTTTTTCGCTGACTTAGGATTACCCATGTAGCTTTTACTGACTTTCATGGATTTTTGACCAACAATAGATCTGTATCATAATAATTGATGATTTGGTACTTAGTTCTTTCTAATGTTTGGGAATTGTTTACTATGTTATGATGATACAATGAATACATCCTAATTGAGAGAAATGTAAATTAACCTGTCAGTGTTCCCGCATCTTCAAACCGAAGAAGTTGAATACTCAGTGTACAGATCATTGCACAGTTAAGATTTTTAATGTCTTAGGATGTGTATCGTCTTAATGGTTTATGTAGGCAGCAGTTTTGAAGAACATATGTTTTAAACTTTATTTTGATGATTATTCAGGTGCCATGGATGCAAGTTAGCAGGTCAAGGTCACTGTTGCTGATGGTTAAGCCTGCAGTTTTTCTTGGGGCCATTGGAATGGGAATGTACGATATTCAGTCTAAGTTTATTGCTTCTTTATTGTATCACTAGTTTCATGTTTTGATATCAACTTATCTTCCATCACTCATTCAGTTTAATTGTATTGATCAGCCTTAAAATTAACAATTATCATGCCTTTCAGTTCTAGGACTTTTAGTTTACTCCTAGCCATTCTTAGTTATTATCATACAAAATGTTTAAAGTGAGGGATCCTTTACAGGCTTTGAAGAATGTTTAACATAAAGTAATCTATACTCTGGAGGGTTAACAAAATTTCTATCCTTTATCATTTCTCCTTGAATCACATGAGTGGCAATATAACTTCATAGATTACAGATTTAATTAACATTTCTAAATGTTCAGACATTTAAAATTGAAGATTTCAGGCCTTTCTATCAATAATAATTTCCCTCGTACAGCGACAGGCAGTGTACAACTGATATGAAACCCTATTATTACCATGTGCTCTTCTGAGTTCTGTGGCATTTGGGTCCAATATCCTTGTGAATCCGTAAGTGCACTCAACATGAGTAGATTTATTTGAAATTCCTTAGTTTAGGGTGTTCCAAGTGCCACACCTTCATTTGCATTAGAAAAGCAAAAGAAATGATGTATGTGGATGGCAAATCAGTGTCTGTCATCATAACTTGATTATCTCAACTTGATCAGCTTATATTTACATTATCATCTTGTATTGCAGACTTCTGCATCTCCTCTTGTTAGCCTTTAATGCTGTTGCTGTTAAGAGCCACACAGCTGTTTCTGGTGGTAATCAATCAGAATTTTCGAAGAAGGAAAATGCAAATGCTGTTCTCCTTGTTGCAAGCCAGGTGAGTGAGTGTGCTTTTGAGATAGTTACTTTTCCATATGTATGACCTACAAGACAAAAGACATTTTTCAACATTTTAGTTTCTTTCATCAGTTATGAAATGCATCTCCCCTCCACCTCTTGAACGGACATTTTCAAAAACTTTTTGGGGGCTTTCTTTAATAAAATACTTGAGTCTGCTTTTTTGGCAGAAAACTCTGCCTGTAATGGTGGCTGTGGTTGAGCAACTAGGTGGTGCACTTGGTGAATCTGGTTTACTTGTTCTTCCTTGTGTTGCAGCACATTTAAATCAGGTATTCCAGTCATCTATGTCTTGTTTTCTTATTTCTTAATGTCTAACTGACAATTATTGTTACAGATTATTCTGGACTCTATTCTTGTAAATTACTGGTGTCGCAAAGATCTGTTATCGACGAACAATGCCAAGGTATCATGAATATCGGGAATGTGGCTCAAAATTGCGCAAGGTCGCAAGTACATAGTTACATTATTAGTAGTTAGAATAGTTCAGTTTGATATGTTGTATTCATTGTTTGTTGCGTATAGTGTATCCATCATATCTTGTGCTTTGTATGTCGATGGGCAACTATGTATCTTTCGTTATGCTTCGAAACAAGAAACCTTTTTTTTTTTTTTTTTTTTTCAGTTCTATTTCTCTCTAGAAATTGAGATTTGAACTACCACTTAATAAACCTTTAGATCTAATTTGGTTGGCTTCTCCGAAGAATGATAATACTCACTCTTTTACAAGGGCCAGTTTACATTTTACACAAATCATTATATGAAGCAAACTGTGAAGCCAATGTTGTCGTTTTCATGCATCACGTTTAGACCTAAACATTGTTGAATTCAACATTTCAACTAGTGGTAGCACAGTTGAAAAGAACAAATATTTCTACTAGCGTTATTCACATTTGCCTATGTGCACGCGATGGAACATTTGAAGTTGGCATCAAATATTTAAATTACTTTTTAGGTTATTGAAAAGAACGATAATAAAAACAAAAAACAATCTATCATAGTGAGCTTAATCGTGTTTGAGATATGGATCATCTTGATGAGTACATGCATAGGGGTGTTGACTCAATTAGTTGCAGATAATGTATGATATGGATTCATGGTTTAGTTTGTTACATAAATGTGCGCTTATTGTGTATGTCGAAATGACAAGTCAGAGTTAGAGTTATTATGGTATTATACATTAATTTTTTATTTATTTTTGTCTCATTAATTTGTGAGATCATCCGTATGTTACTTGAGAGAGAGAGAGACCTAATTCCATTCGATTTTTGTCTCAAGTATGTTATTGCCGTAGGGTTAACTATTTGATAGGGTTAACTATGTTGTTGCCGTAGATGCCCGTATTAATATGTTGCCTGTTGCCATCAAAAAGATTGGTATTTATTTGATAGAATGGTGGCCTTGAATCCCTTGATGCCCATATTCCCAAGGTTGTAGTACCGGTTTTGAATCTTGGTGCTCCCTCTTTTATAGGGGTTGAAGTACCAGTTTCAAGCCTCTGCCTTGATTTTTTGGATCTTTTGACCCAAGAATTACATCAGATTGTTGCCTGAGATTAGGGGTACCCGGTTACGATTCTATGGGTTATTTTGTTGCCTTTAAAACTTCATTATTCTGCACAAGATTAATATATGTTGCCTTGGATTTTTATTCATCTTGTTCCCTCGGAGATAATATTGTTACCTTAAAAAGAGAGCGAGAGCTTGCTGCCTCTTGTTTCAATTATCTCACATAAATGCGTTACCATTTGATTGGGTCTAACCTGTTTGTGCCGTTTATTTCATGGTCATCAGGATGCCCTTATTTCCGGATATATTGCCCTGTTCCATGAATTGAACGGTGTCGTTCTGCAAGTTTGAAACTGCATTTGGTATTAAACCGTTTATGAATTTCTGGATTGTCTTTGCTTGAATCTATAAGAATGTTACAATCAAACTAGTGCTCCCTCTTTTTCTGGGGTTGAAGTGCCAGTTTTGAAGATTGGTGCTCCCTCTTTTATTGGGGTTGAAGTACCAGTTTTCAAGATTGGATTCACTCTGCCTTGATTCTTTAGATCTTTTGACCCAAGAATTACATCAGATTGTTTCATGAGATTGGGGGTACCCAGTTCATGATTCTGTTGCCTTAGATATTATTTTTGCCTTTCAAAGTTCATGATTCTGCCTTGATTCTCTGGGTTGCATATTGACCAATTGTTGCATGAGAATTGGTGGTGCCCAAGTTCATGATTTTATTGCCTTCGATTATTATGTTACCATCTATTCTATTTCAGTTGCCTTGGATCAATATGTTGCCTTCGGTTTATGAGTTCGATTAGTTGGTGATCCCCGGTTCATGATTCTGCTGCCTGAGATTATTGTTGCCTTCAAGTTTATGTTGTTACTATAGAAAGTAACATTGTATCCCTGAAAAAAGGGTATTGAGAGATTGTTGGAATGAGAGATTATTGTTGCCTCTAAGATTGTTGCCTTTGAGATTGTTGCCTTTCAAAGTTCCTGATTCACAAATCTGACCTGAGTTTGGTCATTTGAGCTCGCAAATTCTAATGCAGTGTGCTCGAAAAGAGTGATTTTGTTGCCTTTAAAACTTCATTATTCTGCACTAGATTAATATATGTTCCCTTGGATTGATTGATTCTGTTGCCTTGGAGAGAATATTGTTGCCTTGAAAAGAGAGCGAGAGCTTGCTGCCTCTTGTTTCAGTTATCTCGCATAAATGGGTTACCATTTGATAGGGTCTAACCTGTTTGTGCCGTTTATTTCATTTTCTACAAACCAGTCAGACCATGGTGGCCATGAAGCCCCTATTTCCGGATATATTGTGCCGTTAATTGAACGGTCCCGTTCTGCAAGTTTGAAACTGCTTTTGGTATAAAACCGTTCATGAATTTGCTGTTTGTCTTTGCTTGAATCTATATGAATGTTACAATCAAATTGGTGCTCCCTCTTTTCCTGGGGTTGAAGTACCAGTGTTGAAGATTGGTGCTCCCTCTTTTATGGGGTTGAAGTACAAGTTTTCAAGATTGGTTTCACTTTGTCTTGATTCTGTAGATCTTTTTACCCAAGAATTACATCAGATTGTTTCATGAGATTGGGGGTACCCAGTTATGATTCTGTTGCCTTAGATATTATTGTTGCCTTTCATGATTCTGCCTTGATTCTCTGGTGTTGCCCCCGATATTTTGACCCAATAATTGTTGCATGAGAATTGGTGGTGCCTGGTTCATGATTTTGTTGCCTTCGATTGTTATGTTACCTTCTATTATATTTCAGTTGCCTTGGATCAATATGATTTATGGGTTGCTTTCAATTAATATCATGTTGCCTTCGATTAATTGGTGATGCCCAGTTCATAATTCTGCTACCCGTGAGATTATTGTTGCCTTGAAGTTTATGCTCTTACTATTAGAAAGTACCATTTGATCCCTAAAAAAAAGGGTATTAAGAGAGATTGTTGGAAAGAGAGATTATTGTTGCCTGTGAGATTGTTGATCTGACCCGAGTATTTGTCATTTGAGCCCGCAAATTCTAATGCAGTGTACAGATAGAGTTATTTTGTTGCCTTTCAAACTTCATTATTCTGCACAAGATTAATATTTATTGCCTTGGATTTTGATTTATCGTGGTTCCTCGGAGAGCATATTGTTGCCTTAAAAATAGAGCCAGAGCTTGCTGCCTCTTGTTTTAGTTATCTTGCATAACTAGGTTACCATTTGATAGGGTCCAACCTGTTGGTGTGACGCGGCTCGTTTCCGGGCGCGTGACAATTATGAACCCTTTTTGACAATTGTAGTATTGGTAAATAAGGTTCGATCAATCCGGGGACTTTAGGGTGCTCCTGCGTTTACAAAACTAAACAGATTAGAATCTAATTTAAGAGTTATTTACAGAATATAAACAGCAATTACATTTACATGATTTCAAGGGGGATTTTGAGGTTTTGTTCTACGTTCCTACTAAAACAGAAAATAAAAGTACTAAACTATTATGTACAAGTGATCAACTTCATTCCACACAAACATATAAAATCATGTAACAGATTGCTTCAATCTACATAACTTAAAATCATGCCAATCAAGAATGATGAAACGAATTCAGAATTACACACCGTAGCGGTCATGCAACCTATAATAATCTTCTTAAGTATCCTGTGTTTGCCTTAGCGGTTTAACACAGAAAAATTCATGCAATATGTCATGTTAATACTTAGCGCAACCATACAACATATAACATGAATCATTAAGTTCACAGAAGAATTCGAACATGTAAACACATCTATTTTAGCGCTTAAACAGTTCACATGCAACTCATGATCAAAGCCTGACCCATTCCCATGAATCTAAGCTTTTGCCACTTAATCAATCGATGTTTGCCTTAGCGGTTTAACATAGATTGATGGCACTACCAACCCTGTAGAAGTTAGTCATTTAAATAAACCGGATCATAAGTTTTCAACATCAAGAATGGCAAAGGAATAAGTTACACAAATTTCATTAACAATCTAAAACAAAACTTTATAAAAGTCATGCATAAGACATATTGTCAATTAACAGTAGTCTTAATCCATGCGATTAGAAATCCAAAGGCATTAGGAACAAAATAAATCCAAAGCATAGTTTACACTTTTGAGTCTTCTTGGCCTTGAAGCTTCAAAGGGGTGATGAACCAGCAAAGGAAGGATTTCAGCAGCGTTGAGGAAGTTCCATTGGCTGCGTGCTTGCTCCTTGCGGCTTGACACTCTCACGGATTTAGAGAACAGAAGAGACAAACGTTTTTCTGAATTTTTGGTGGAAGAAGTGATGCTGAAAACGTTCCTCTCTGCTCCTTTATATAGTGGTCATGACGACAGAGGGTTTTACTCCACACCATTGATTAAAATCCGATCCAAGGGCCACAAATAATAGCACAATATTTTCAGAGAATATTCCTTAGAATTCTCTAGAATATCTTGCACATAAAGGTGATGAATTTGGCTGATTTATGGACTAGTTACGTTGCTTGATCTCCACAACAAATCAGCCATTTAGTGTCCTTCCTTGTATTGCCGAAAATCAGCTCTTCCTCTTTAATTTGCTGCACTATTTATTGTTCCTGAAAAGGGAAGGAATTAGTCTTGTAAAATCAGATTTTTAGACAAAAGAATTTAAGGAATTAATTTCCAGATTTTCAGATTTGAATTGCATAATAAATCCCTTAATTTAGACAACGAAATCTTGTCTTAAAATCCTAGAAACACTCGGCAGGAAACCCTACGGTTTTGCCGTCCCTCTCCTTGTTAATTGCCGATTTGCTGCTGATAATTCTTCCCATATTTGGGTCATTTAATGTTCCTAGAAAAGGAATATAAATCAGACATAAACTCTAGGAATATTAGGAATTTATATGGAGAAATAAAAGGTAAGAATTTCCCTTAATTTCCTTGATGTTTGCTGCATTATCTCCATATAGTTTCGGCTGGAAATCCTAAAAAGATGGTGCCATTCTCCTCCTTTTATGTGACAGAATTTCGGCCTAATCCATGTAGGATTTAGTTTCCTTACTTCATGTGGAATCCATGTCTCAAGAGGAAAGAAAGTTTCCTAAATATTTTAGGAAAGTCAGAATATGAAAGATTCAAAAGTAGTAAGTTTCCTAAATCAGAATAAGAAAGTTTCTTAAAATGAAATGGGCAACTTTCCCTTTTCAAAACAGGAAAGTTTCCTAAACGACTTATCATTTGATTCTGCGACTTAATGAAACTCCTTGCTGCACCAGGAATCCTCCTTTGATTAGGATTTCGCTCAATTCTTGCGTTTTAGCATCCTTTTGTGTAAATCTGCCTTTATTGACTCTAAAATACAAAACATGTTAGAATTGGAGTTATTAAGGAAATAACGATGCTAAATAGGGTTGGAAATACATTAAGGAAGTAGCATAAATTGTGTCTATCATGGTGTCGTTTATTTCATTTTCTGCAAACCAGTCAGACCATGGTGGTCATGATGCCCTTATTTCCGGATATCTTTCCCTGTCCCATGAATTGAACGGTGTCATTCTGCAAGTTTGAAACTGCATTTGGTATCAAACCGTTTATGAATTTCTGGTTTGTCTTTGCTCGAATCTATAAGAATGTTACAATCAAACTGGTGCTCCCTCTTTTTCTGGGGTTGAAGTACCAGTTTTCAAGATTAGATTCACTCTGCCTTGATTCTTTAGATCTTTTGACCCAAGAATTATATCAAATTGTTGCCTGAGAAATTATTGTTGTCTTTCAAAGTTCATGATTCTCTTGTACTGTTGCCCCTATATTTTGACCCAATAATTGTTGCATGAAAATTGGTGGTGCCCGGGTTCATGATTGTGTTACCTACGTTTATTATGTTACCATCTTTTCTGTTTGAGTTGTCTTGGATCAATATGTTGTCTTCGAATCATGATTTGCCATAGATAAATATGTTGCCTTCGATTATTATATCATTATGTGAAGTCAACTGTGAAGTCAACGTTGTGATTTTCTTGTGAAAGAATATGATGTTTTATCTTTAAAATAAGAAAAAAATATATATATATAAACCTCCGTTCTTCTCTACATTTGTTTGATTTTGATGGAGGATTATTTCTTATCAATTAAAACAAACAAATTTAACAAATATCTGATAAAGAAAAGGAAAGGGCGTTGTTCTGCCAACCTACCTACGCCTAGCTTTTTATTTCAGATTTCAAACCAACTTTAGGGGTTTTGTACAGAGAATGAGAGAAATGGAGAGAAAGAGAGAGAGAAGAGGGACCTAATTCCATTCAATTCGTGGGGATAACCTTTTTTTTTCCTTTCTGTCTCTAGAAATTGAGATTTGAACTACCGGCCACTAGATCTAACTCGGTTGGGCTTCTCCAAAGAATGATAGTACTCGCTTCTTTAGAAGAGGAAAATTACATGAATCATTATATGAAGTAAACCGTGAAGCCAACGTTGTCATTTTCTTGCGTCACGTTTAGACCTAAACACATTTAAGATGAGAAATTCAACATTTCGACTAGTGGTAGTTGATAAATTTCAACTTTTAGTTAGATGCTTTCGGTCACCAACTCCGACTACAATTATTGGCTAATTTAAGAGGTCTGCAAACACTGTAGTTTGTTGAGTCAGACTGGTAATTTTGTTGAATCAGACTTGTAATATTCTTCTGGAAGAAACCGACACTATTTTCCTTTTCAAATAAAGGGCTAAATGAATCACCCCGTCCTGTAGTGAAGTTCCCTTAAACGAAATGTAACAAACAAATCGGATAAGACAACTGGTAACTGAGCAGTATAGGAATGCTGAAAAAGGTAACGTCAGCCTGGTGAACTCTTTAAACTATGAAGCTTTTAGAATGCTGAAAAAGACGAGATATTATGGAGGATACTGATGGATGTCCTGTCCTAAACGTTTTTGCTTCTGATCCAAGAGAGCATGTCACTCCCTCGTTTTTGCTTCTTGGTTATTTTTATTTTTTTTGGCTAGTTCTGTTGTTCTCTTGTTTCTGCGCTAGGGGTGTGCTAATTAGCTGAATTTCACAACTCTATATGATATTTTCAACTCTTACAAGTCTGTGTGTTACCTTCGATATGGGTGAAAATTTAACTGAAACCCAAATTCCCCAACATTCAAAGTGATTTAATGTTGAGATAAAACTATATATATCAGTGTTGAAGATATTTGTATTTTGTTTCGGGGGTTTGAGTTAGGTGTACCCAGAGTGATTGAGTAGAGAACCTAAAGCATATAAATGTGACTCACTCACTCTGTAAGCTGGACACGAGTCATCACCAAAACAACACAATAGCTCGTCAGCTTTGGCGGTATCTCTCTCTCTCTCTCTCTCTCTCTCTCTCTCTGGCAATCTTCTGTACTAAACTAAACATCATGCACTTCTCATTTGAATCTTGTCCTAGTTTCTGTCTTAGAATCATTGTTGGTCGACGCATAGTGAATGCACTCATGTATCGCTACCACTGGTTTCGTTGCAAAACCGCGCTCAAACAATCTAGGAGCAATTGGTTTATCTATCTTTTATTTGATTGTTTACATAAAAAACCTACAATATTTACTTTAACCCGTGAATAATTCCTGTTAGAATCTTCATTTGGTATAGTATATATAGAGATTATTATTACATGATGAACTATTCAGTACTTTTATATTTGTTGTCTGCTGCAGAAACAAAAACATCCTCTAATCTGCTAATGGTTTTGGAATGTCATGTTTTCTTGTATTTCTTGAAATTCCCAATAATATGCATGTTACTGGTTCTCAGGGGTAAGGAATCAAGATGTTTAGGAGAGTCGCATTTTTGTTGCTGGTTGGATTGGTGTCATGGGCTTATCAGGCCACCCAACCGCCCCCTCCCAAGATTTGTGGTTCCCCTGGTGGTCCACCCATCACAGCTTCTAGGATAAAGCTAAGAGATGGAAGATACTTGGCCTACAAGGAGCATGGTGTGTCGAAACATGTGGCCAGATATAAGATTATCTTTGTTCATGGCTTCGGTTCTTCCAGACTTGACCCAGTTGCGACCATACCCTCACAGGTACTGGATTGTTTCTTTACTTCCTAATTTCCATCTGAAAGGTTGTTACATTGGGTTATTTGGACTTCATAATTGATATCTCTTTCAGGAATTTATCCAAGAGTTAGGGTACACATTGTGTCTTTTGACAGACCAGGCTATGGTGAAAGTGATCCAGATCCTAAACGAACAGTGAAGAGTGTGGCTTTGGATATAGAAGAGCTTGCTGACCAGCTCAGATTCGGATCCAAATTTTATGTAGTCGGTTATTCTATGGGTGGACAGGTTATCTGGAGCTGTCTTCAGTACATCCCTCATAGGTATCCTTTCAGTACAGGATTGATGGGCTTTTTCCTTTGCAATATTTTGAACTCAAGATACTGTGAATGAAATGAAATGGAAATGTAGTAAGTTCTTAATAAGAAAAAAGAAGAGAACAGAGGTAAAACATATCCAGAAATTACATTGATTACAACTATCTTGCTGCAAGATCCTGAGAACCTAGTCTTTCAATAGCTATCATATCCAGTTATTCTAGTTGGACCTATTACATTGCTAGTTGGACCTATTAGTATGGAACCCTTCAAGAAAGTTTGAAAATAGTAACGCTTGCTAGATGGCTGCGCAATGCATCAACTAATTTTCCCAGAATTGGACTTTCATTTAGAGTAGGTTTGTGATGCTGTTTCTTATTTAAAGTTGGATACAAGATGTTACTTGAATGTTGAATTGGTCTGATGTTGGGTGTTTGCTAAGCTGACAGGCTTGCTGGAGCTACACTGTATGCTCCTGTTGTTAACTACTGGTGGCCGGGCTTTCCTGCAAACTTGTCAGCAGATGCGTACTATAAACAACCCCTCGGGGATCAGTGGGCTCTTCGAGTTGCTCATTATATACCCTGGCTAACATACTGGTGGAACACTCAGAAAGTATTTCCTTCATCAACCGTTATAGCTCGTAATCCAGAGAACTTCTCCAGTCAAGACTTGGAAATACTAAGGAATATGCAGGCTTCTGGTATACTAAGGGTACGTTTTGTCATTTGGTAGATGTTTCAGAATTTTATTACCATGTAATTAGAATAACAAAACCTGAGGCATCTTAGGATTTTTTAGACACTACTACCACTTATCTACAATACCATGCAATTTATATATATGTTAACTATTGTACCACAGTTTGAAACCCCTGAGCAAGAACAAGGGTTTGTATTAGCACTTCCTGTCCTAGCTGGGACAGCTCTACTACTAGTTCAAGCCATATGAATATTGAGGAAATACGCGCATAAAGTGTTCTAATACTACTAATTTGTGGGCTTAATCTAATTGCATTGGCCGAGTTATAGTGATATAACTTTAACTTACATCACATGGAATGAACAGATGAATTCTCAAATTGTTCTTTCTGACTTGCTTGCTTTAAAAAAACAAGAATATGTATTTACATACTGCATAAGAATAGAAAAACAAGTAGTAGCTGGGTACATTGACATATTAATTTCCTTGGAAAATTAATCCAGTAGCAATACAGTAGAAAAAACATAACTTTTAAGATTAGATTGTAAAAATATAATGCCTTATCATGAAAGTCATCTGTTACGATGTTTGAAACATGCATAGCATCTTCATGTTGATTAATCTGTCAATCTGACAAGGAATTTTTTACCATAGAATCTCTATATGCATACATATTCATTCATTCACATCAAATTATCTAAATGGATGACATGACTTCACTCATAGTGTCCGTATCATATTCTTAGGTGTAAAATTATAGTCAAAGAGTTGGCAGCTCACAACTAGATTGTGACAATTTGATTTTGCTGCAGCCTCATGCAAACCAGCAAGGGGTATACGAGTCGAACCATCGTGACTTGATGATTGGATTTGGGAGTTGGGAGTTTGACCCTATTGAAATCAAGAACCCTTTCCCCAACAATGAAGGGTCAGTCCATCTGTGGCAGGGTGATGAAGATAGGCTTGTCCCGGTTGAACTTCAACGCTATATTGTGGGGAAGCTTCCATGGATTGACTACCATGAATTACAAGGTGCTGGGCACTTGTTTGTATATAATGATGGTATTAATGAAGCTATGTTAATGGCAATGCTTACTGGGGAAAAGTAGGGTATTCTTAATACAGGACATCTCTTCTAATCATACATCATTCAGGATTTTGAATTGTTTTTGAAACAGACAGAATCAAACATTAATATTGGTTATTACTGTTATAAATAGAGGGAGTGTGATTGTGAAAACAAAGCGCAAGGAATACTCATGCATGGTGAAAACAAGGGATATGCATCTCCTTTACTGTCAATGTACTTTGACAGAACTCGTACTGTGAAATCTTTTTCTCTGACACCCCAACCTTTATTGTTGATGTACTTTGATAAATTTCGGTCATGGAATGTCTTTGGAATCAGGTGACATTTGTAGAGAGTACTTGCTGGTTACCCCATCCTTCGGCAAAAGAATATATCAGAACATCACCCAGTTGTGGATATCAATATACCCAGTTTGTTCATGTGGCATTAGATTGATTTTTGAATTCTCAACTATTATGTGTAAGATGGCATTTTATAATTTGATAGTTCTGCTAGGTATAAGAGGTTCATTCATTAAATTTGAACCACAAAATCAGTGCTCACGTTTATTCCAATGGACAGTGCAGAGTGAACTGCAAGTTTAGACGTTTAGTACAGTAGTCACAAATGCTATCCTCCCACATCTCCAGACAGATGCAACACTTTCAAATGTAAGAATAGACAATTTATTCATTATTGAGTCAAGAAGAAAATGAGTACAGAAGCCATAATTGGATTGAAATACATGGAATAAGCAACACAAACTGTAAAACCGATAGAAACTCAAGCCGATCATCTCATGGCAAATCTTTGTTTTGCCTAGAAGGATCAGGCGAATGAACTAGTTCATGGGCATACAGCCATTTGAATTGGCCTGTTAAAGAATAGAGCCACGTCAGAAAAAGAGAAACTTTCTGACTTACTTCGGCATCCCAGTTTCAGGGTCGAGAAGAAATTTTGTTTCATCTGACAACACCACTGGACCTCTCCCAGGTCTTGTGCAGATGAAGTAACTAACATCTCCTTTATACTGCTGGCCCTTGATTTCTGGAGGTGGGGGCAAAGTTGCAATATCCTCCGGGCAGTTAATACCAGCATCCTTCAAAATTGACTTGTCACCAAGAACAAAACTGGAAAATCGAAAAACAACTTAAGTAAAATGGAAGAAAACAGGTTTAGCAAAAGGATAAATAATGCAAAAGACACAGAAAGAAGAGTCACTTGAAGATGAGGAAATGCAATCTAATTGCAAATTACCTGTTCAAATCCGCATCAGAATTTGGAGGGAAAGTGTAAAGAAGCTTCTGAAGCAAAAGGGTGGCAGTTTTTCTGTCACGTGCAATCATAACCGCATTCGGGCCCGCATCAAATGTATAGGCCACCTGTTATTGATGTAAATGTTGTCAACTACTGACTACCGAGAACATAGCACAAACAATATGACTGTCAACTCAGAAATAAAGCAAAAGAACGAAAAACCAAATAAGTAGACACGTACGCAATGTATTATGTTAAACACAGATTTGGTTCCCAATAATATTTGGTAACCTAGTGATGCCAATCAAACTAAACATAATATAAGATGAGAGCTAGAAAGGAGAAGCAGCTCCTCATCATGCATTTAAGAATCAAAACCCAAATGCCCCGACACAAGGATCTGATGATATGTCCCAGAGAGAAGTACGGACATGCTGTGAACAATAAGGTTTATCATGTACATAAGCAATTAACATTATATTCCTCTTTTTATATCAGACCTGAGGTGTTCCTTCTGAATGGTTCCACTTCTCGACAAGGCTGATTATCCTGAAAGATAATGTACTTTGTCAATATTGGCTTTCAAAGTTTTCAATAAAAATGTCACCTCAATGAACAAAAAAAGAATGTTAATCCTAATATCTTTAAGTTGAACAAATTCTAGAAAGGACTTGCCTGTGGGATGTATCATTCATGTAGAAAATGGGAGGACATGTGTCCAGGCAGACAGCATGAAACTGGTTACTGTCGGTACAGGACAACTGTGCAAAAGAAGCAAAATCACGATTCCTAATGGCTTCTTCCATTTTTATTATGCGTTTGGGCACTACTTCCTGTAATAGTAACAAGAGAGGGATAGGAAAATACAAGTGAGATCAGAAGTTGAGGACCAGAAAAATGAGCATATATGACAGAAGAATAAGACACCATAATAAACATATCCAAGTACTTGAAAAACTCCCCAAAGGAGTAAAATGTGAAGTTGCTACAAAGCCTACAACTTATCATATCATATCAGATGCTTTGGACCGCAAACAGTACATATAGAGCTTAGTAATTTGAGAACTTCCAACTACAGATGACAAATGGGGAGTAAAAAGAAAATTAGAGCATACCTTCGCTCTATGTTGTAAGAGTAAACTTGTTTCAACGGTATCACGCATTCCTGTAGTACTACTTGTTTCCTTCTGCCTTGAACTTACCTGGAACGAAAAGAATCAAGATTTGAATTCTTTAAATTTACAGAGCACCGTCATCTATGTTTAGAATGCAACTTCGGCTTTCGAACGACAATGTAAATATAACAGGATATACACATTCAGCATTTCAACACTCATATTCTATCCCTCACATAAAAACTAAGAAAAAACATTTTGTGCACCTTCGTGACAAAAGAACGACAAAACATTTTTAAATTTTTTTTTAAAACAAAACATAGATGCAAATAATGTTATTATATTACTTTTATTCAATTTGGAGTTGCCAAATAGAATTAAGAAAGAGAGAAGATGGATAGGGGGAAAAATTGCAGTTTGATAATTCAAGAGATCCTCAGTTCCTCACTAATGAAACCAGTACCAACGATTTAACCCAGAGAAAACGAAGTGAAAGAAAGATATGAGAGAAAGAGAAACTGGTAAGGCGACCAAATACTAGGGAAGTGCTGTAAAACTACAATTTTTTTCTTCTATAATAATTAAAATAAGGATATTTTGGAGAGTTAGAAAAACAAATGTTCTGCCGGGTATGTTTAGGGTCACATTTAGTTGCACCCGAGAACCTATTTGGATAATCGTGTTTCATTCTCCAGTTACCTTTCCTCTCCACATTGACAGTAAGAGATGTACTAAGGCAACTTCTAAGACACACACTAAAGTGACTTGTAAATCTTAACTCAAAATAGAAACCTGTTCCTCTTAAGTAGTCTGTCAAATTCTGAAGTATAATCAAATCTTTTTGTTTACATTTGATAAGTTTGTCTGCTACTTGATATGTTCCCATTTCTTTGTTTAGCTCAATATAGACCTTTGCAATCACCATATGTTGACCTTAAAACTTGTATTCCTTTCTTTAAACAAATTCCCATGCAAGTAAGGGACCAGATGAAGAGGGTCAGAAGGATCATGAAGCTTATGGTAAGATTATAACTATCTAAGAAACAAGACCAGATAATGGGAGAAAAAGGTGTGATATTTTTCATTTCTTTTGTAGGTTCTTTTTGTATTATTGAGGCTATAGCAACTGACTCTGTATTTTCAAACTAAAACATATCATCGGAGATACTAAGCCAATAGAGTTAAGATTACTAAACAAAAATAAGAAGAAAAGGAGAAGTGCACATGTATGGTCAACTCAGAGATGTAAATAAAAGGATCAGAGGAGCTTAAGGAAAATCTTTGAAAGGCAACCTATGACAATTAGACAAGACAAGAGAATGCAATGAACAAAAGTTAACAGAATAACAGAAAAGAAGGTACATACCACAGCAATTATAATGACGAGCTCATCCCAGTGCTTCTCATCTGCAAGTTGAACTGCAAGACTGTCGGTTCCCTTGTCATCCTTAAAAAAATTATTGATACCAAGAATCAGCAAAAAATACTCATACATTACAGCTTGATTTTCAAGAGAAGATACAAAGAGATAAAAAGAGCTTACTTTTCCCATGATCCACTTGACAAATCCACCGTACAAGCTGCGACAAGCACTGCCTGACCCTTGCCTGCATGCACAAAATTGTTAATGAACTATCATACTATAACCAAACACTTGGAAACTCTTATCATGTGAAAAAGAAAGGACTAAGAACTCGGAACTAAATACTAGTAGAGGCTTCATTTTTGCATGATATGTACGTGACTCAGACATTCTTAATCCCACAAAAGCCGCATAAACAACAAGCTTTGAATACCTTGCAATAGCAGAAAGCTGGCTCTGATCTTCCTTTACGTTCATCAACTTTCCGAGGGCGAAAACTGCAAGAGCAAACAGAGACTCAGACATCCTGGAACTCTTTTAGTTGAGATAAAAAAATCAAAAGTAAAAGTAGTTTTACCGAGACAAGCAAAGCCGGCGGCGGAGGAAGCCAATCCGGCAGCGGTAGGGAAATTGTTGTAGGAAGCGATATGTACATGCAGCTTCTCCCAATCCTTCTTAGTGATGTGGATTCCCTTGCTTTCATCGTGAACATCGCAGGCGCGGCTGCGAATCTCCCTGAGACATCTCTGGAATCGGCCGCCGGAGAGGGAAATCTCGTCGCCGTTGAGCCACATGCGGTCGTGGGAGAAGGAAGGGCTGACGGAGACGGTGGTGGTGGTGCAGAGATGGTCGGGGTCGAGGGTGACGCTGATGCTGTCGTTGACGGGCAGGATGAGGGACTCGTCCCTCTTGCCCCAGTACTTGATCACCGCGATGTTGGTGGGCGTCTGCGCCGTCACCATCAGCACCCATTTCTGCTCATCCACGGCGGCCATTCGATTGGATCTGATATTAATATTAAAAATAATAATAATAATTGGCGTGCTGCTGTGATGGGGAGGAGGAAGAGGAGGTTGGTACTATATAGTAGAGGAGAGTGGGAGAAGACGACGAGGAGGAGGATTTGTTCATTGTTGAATTTTTGCTTTGTGGTGGAGGGCGGCCCCACCTTTGCATTCCCAGACGCCAATTTTGGACTTGGACTCATCTCTCTCTCTCTCTCTCCTTTTTACTCATCATTTCTTTCTTTTACTCCAAAAGATGTTCTTTCGTTTGGACTGAACCCAGTCTGTAACAAAAATACAAAATAACGAAATATACTCTAGGTGCTACATTTAGGTTGAATTCGAAGATCATTAGATGGCATCGGAAAACATGGGTGGCCGCCCTCGATCGCAAAACCAAATGCAAAAGGTTATTCCGATTTGGTGGAGTTAGGTCTTGTTCAGATATTGGTACAAATTAGTGCTACCATTATTGCAAAACAAAATGTAATCCCATCCTACATGCCATGTAATGCCTAGGGAAAATGTAGGATGTGATTTGATATGAGACTGACAACATGTAATCCCATACTACAACAGTCGCATCGAATGCCACCAACAAACACCATGCAGGCTAAACGCGTAACAATAACGATGTTTCAAAGGTAAAATAAGTTGTCGTACACTTTGGTAAACTCGTAAGGCTTTATATGAACTTATAAGGTTTTTGATGACCTGATGTGACACTAAAGGACATATAAAGTAGAGAGAGAGAGAGATAAACAATAACTTATAATACTAGTATTCTACAACAAAGAAAATAAAAAATAAAATACAGAGATGAAACGTATCGTGATGCCATATGTTTTAACAAAGTTGTTTTTCTCATTTATAAATTATAACGTGAGATATATATGCATGAAACATTACCTATATTACAATTCTATATACAATATCAGGATGAAATAAAAATAATAATTTGAAATAATGAGTCCAAGTTTGTGGACTCTTGAGTGTGTTTATACTTGGTACATAAGAGAAATGGAGCACATGTATGTGACGGTCAAACTTGGTGCAGGTAGCTATCGGGGGTTGGTCTATGTAACACTGTGGGTACTATAGGATTTAAATTTGCTGTCCACCAATAAATTGGTCATGGTATGACCACCCCATTAAACACGTGACAACAACTTAATCATGGTTAAACTTTTCAAACTATAGTCAGTAAAAATAAATGTATATTTTTCTTTTCTATTCTCTCTCTCTCCTCTCTCTCTCTCTTGCACCACCACCTGCAGGTATGCAACTCACCGGAGAAAATACTCACAGAATCTCATTAGGCCCAGAATTTTGAATTTTCTAAAGCACAAGTGCACAAGTATCAATCTCATTTGTTTGGCAAAAACCCAGAACACAGAGTATCAATCTCATTTGTTTGACGGACTCGGCGGTGATTGAGTTCCCATCCGCGACGCTGTCCTCTCCTACCAACAAAGACAACAGATCCCTCCACGCCGGTACCACCGTCTGGCCCTGCTCCTTAGTCCACGTCAAGTTGGCCGAGGCGAGCGCTGCGCCGGCAACGACCTCCTGGATATTTTACCTTGATTTCCGAGCCCCACCCTCCACCCTCCACCACCACCCACACCCGATACCCCTACTCCGACCTCCTCCATCCGAGCCGAACGCGCCATCGAGCTCGGCAAACGCTGCGGAGTCGCCGCCATGGGCTTCTACCTCCTTGGCCTCACCGACGTCGTCGACAAGTCCAGAAAAAGGGATATGATTTTGGCTGTGAAGTGTTTGTGATCGAGAAGGTGAGAAGAGAGAGACATGGTTGCTGGTTTTCTTTTTCTTATCTTTGCAGGGTTGCTGTTTGGGGTAGACTCCTATAGGGTTTACAATATATTTCTCTCTTTATTGATCATATTATAATTATTTGATTAATAGTTTGAAAGTTTAACCATGATTAAGTTGTTATACACATGTCATGTGTTTAGTGGGTGGTCATACCATGACTAATTTATTAATGATCGGTAAATTTGAATATGTGTACTACCACTAATTCCTTATTTGTCTATCTATAGCCGGTAAATTTGAATCTGTGGGTACTACCACTAACTCCTTATTTGTCTACTCCTTATTTGTCTATCTATAGCCGGTAAATTTGAATCTGTGGGTACTACCACTAACTCCTTATTTGTCTATCTATGGTAGCGCCTAGTATGTAACGATCTATCTTACATGTGATAAATATATTTATTATTTTTTGCTTGATTCAAAAAAAAGTTTCTCTATCATTAATTAACTTTATGTTTTTCTGATTAATTTTTAATTTTCTATAATCGAATAGAGATACAAATTAGCGGATAGATTTATATATCATCAGACGAACTAGACTTTAGTAGTTAGTTGATCACCTTTTGAGTAGTTAAAAATGTAAAAAAAGTGGTGATCTTTTCCGTAAGTAGTTTAACCACAGCTTTGCTTATTTAGCAGCATAAAAGTTGTAGTTTTCACTAAAAATTCTTACGTTGACCGCCCAGAAATTAAAAAACGATGGTCCATGCATGCCTGGGTAGTTAAATTAAATTGTTTATGTATAATGTGTTTTTAGAGGTTTTGTTTTGTTGTTTTCTTAAATGAAATCGAAAAAAAAAAGAAAAAAAAAACTGTATCACAGTCTTGTTTTGCAAATATGGTACATGCATGTTTGGTCATTCAAGTGGGTCTTTAAATCTGGACAGAATTTTGACAGCGGCGTTCTCCCGGTTGTATGTGACGTTGTTACTCGTTTTAGTGTTTATTTTGGAAAATCCTCAACGGCCTTAGTTATGGACTGTAGACCTGACGGTGGTTGTTATGATGTTCGTCGTCTAGCTCTTTTTAAAGGTCACAGCTTCAAATGTCACTAAAATAACGAAATCAATTTTGTCCGAACTTCGAATATCAAAATTGCATAGTTTATTTGCACGTCGTGCATATAAGAATTTCCCTTACGTTTTACCCTCGAAGGACGATGGTTGCATATTTACTCTCATCGGTTAACTAATGATAAAATCAGAGTCCAGATTCGCGCCGATACAGTAAAAGCTTGCACCATTGTGGTAAAAGTTGGAGTGGCCAGATTGTTGTACTATACATACATTCAAATGAATAAAGGTAAGAGCATGCATGAACGCGTCTCACTTCACCGAGTCAAATGACAGTGAAATCAAGCAAACTGGTGCGTCAAAATATGACATCCCACCCCAGCACTCCATAGTTGGCTTTTATTTATATTCACATTTATTAATTGAGTAGAGTAGTCCAATATATTTACGTATAAAGACGGCTAGCTCTCACCTACTTTTTTTTTGTTTTAGGATCGAGTAGTTCTCACCCACTTTCAGATACTGCCCCACTCAGTTTTTAGAATTTCATTATTTTAGCACAAGAAATGAGATTATATTCTCATTAATTATTCAAACTAATCTTTTCTATATAATATGGGTATTAGAACTCATTATAAGAGTATTCAGGGGCGGATCCAATGTAGAAGACGGTGGGACTCAAGTCCCACCAAGATTTTGGAGGGAAAAATTTTTCAGGCACAAATTTGATCTAATTATTCCAAAGCCCACCCAAGGTTTTTATGAAGTCCACCCTAATTATTCAAGCCCACCCAAAACGAGTAGAGCCCAGTAAGCCCACACTCCGACAGTCCATTAATTCTATCGCACCCAAGATTTTCGCGTCTTCTTCCCGACTCTCTTCTCACCCCGTTAAGGTTCTTGGAGAGGATTGATGTCCTTGTTTTTGATTCAGCTCACTGGTGGACTCACTCTGACAAAACATCGTCGTAAGCCAATACTCAGAATTCGTTTATCAAATGCATACCGTTCATTGATTTCTTTGATTAGTTAGCTAGTTTCATTCTTCTGGTTTTGTTTGGAAAAGTTGGCTATTGAGAAATCAAGTACTGTATGTATTTGGTCAAGTGTGTTGAGTAAGTACTGGTAGTATACTAGTATTATGCAGGACCTTAAATTTGATCGAATTGCAATGACATGACTAATTTCAGGTGGGATTACTACATGGAGGGCAAATCTCTGTTTACAAGTATGAATCCAATGGTTGCATACCAGAAAGGACTCACTACATGGGCTAAATGGGTTGATTTAAACTTAGACCCTCGCAAGACCCGAGTAATTTTCCGAAGCATGTCCCCTAGGCATAACAGGTATATGAGATTTATTAACATATGTGTAAGGCTATAAAAATACATTGTTGAACAATTTCTATCAATTTATGTTCAACGTGTGTACTTGTTTATTTGGCGCGCAGAGAAAATGGTTGGAGATGCTACAATCAGAAGCAGCCTTTGGCAAATTTCAGTCATCAACATGTTCCTGAACCTCTGCTGGTGCTACAAGGGGTATTGAGAAAAATGAGATTTCCAGTTTATCTTCAGGACATAACCACAATATCGGCGTTTAGAAGAGACGGACACCCTTCGGTGTATAGAAGGGCCATGGGACAAGAAGAGAAGCAGCACCTGAGAGAGTATTCATCGGACTGCAGCCATTGGTGTCTTCCTGGTGTACCTGATATCTGGAATGAGATGTTGAGTGCCTTGCTCTAACCGTAACAGAGTATGAGGGACTTGAGAGAGTTGTACTGTATGAACACTAGTTAGGTAAAGTGGCTAGAACAACTCTCTCTCTGCCATGTTAGAGACTTCTTGTTAATTAGACTGTAAGGGAGTGTAATGATAAGTCATGATGCAGTGTGTTCATCTGTACAAGGACAACAAGATGTTATGTTTGGTAGCAAAGTCTCTCACTGTCTCTCACTGTACTCACTGTACTCAAGATGTTAAGTCTCTTTTTAATTTGCACTCCTTCCTTTTATAAAAAGTCACTAGCTTGTTGAGAGCACATGATCATATATCAAGTGCAGTTTCAGCATTCTTGTAATGATGGATCATCATGTGTCTGGTAATATAATATAAATTGCCACTTTATGTCCATTGCTTGATTTCGCAGAAAGGAATAACCTCAGTGGCGTACATGTAAAACACGTACAGTTACCATAAGAAAAATGAACCATGCACAGAGACAGAACTCGTATGATTATAGAGAAGTTTATGAGCCCTGCTAAGCTATCAGTTTGGTCAAATTCTTATTTACATGCACCTCAAAATGAACGTTTTGTCAGTTCTCAAAAAAAAGAAAAAAGAAAAAAGAGAGAACCCTCTGAACTAGAATTCATGATACTACATTTGAATTGTATCAAGTTCTCCTAGCGTATATCCTTCTATCGGGTATACAAACAAAATCTCCAGGATTTGACAAATGGAATGCCTAGCTTTTACGTACAAATAATAAACAAAGTGATGAAACCAAATTGAGATAGCATAATTCAGAAGATTTATATATTTGCTGGTGAAAAAAATGTCTGTAGACTTACGAATAGGAAAATGAAAATGCAATTCTCTAGCTCAATCAATGGGGACCGAGCTTCTTTTTCAACTTGGTAATCTCCTTAGAACTCAATCCAAAAGCCTTCTCCAAGAGCTCATCTTTGATCCCGGATCCGAAAATTGAAGTGGGAATTCTTAGCAATCCAGGATTTTGGCTGTTGAAGCTCCCCAATATGGTTGCTGGAGTGGCACCAACGTTCATTTGGAAGTGCACTAGACCTTTTGGAAACACCATGACCTCACCCTTTTCGATCACCTTAGCGAAAATCTTGTTATTCGTATCAACAAACCCGGAATAAATCTTTCCTTCAAGCACAAACGCTGTCTCCGTTGCCCTCGGATGGTAATGTGGCACGTTTACACCACCAACTTCAAAATCAGCTCGGACAAATGACATTCCAAGTGTGTTCAGTCCTGGAAAGACATTTGAGTTCACTGAAATGGCAGAAAGACCTGTTTGGCCAAATTTTCCAGGAGACTTGATGCCGGAATATACAAAGTCTTCTACTGTGGCAAGGGATGAATTCTTGCATTGGATGGCATTGCTTGCAGTTGCAGATTCTGCTGTGTTGGCTATGCAGAAGTCTTGGACCGGATCCGGATCAGACGCCAAACTGACATAGATGTTGAGGAAGATCACAAAAAGAAGTGCCATTTTGGTGAACATTTTTACACAGATTCAACACGGTAGTGTCAATAGCGCAATAATTTCTTGCAACACGCATACAAGTAGAAGATGCTCACCCAAAATGCAATGGACCTGTTCCGAATTCAAACAAAACCTCTCTTATCTGAATTGTGCTATCATACAATCTTATTTAAAGGCTACTCTACAAGAAAACAAACCATTTCAGTTAGAAATAATAGAGGGTGCTTTTCTTTTCAGTATACTATGCTTGGAGATAAAGTCAAAGAGGATTAGCTAGCCAGGAAATGACCACATCCACCAACATGTGGATTTCCTTTCTGTTTGGGCTGATTTTGGTGCAGAATATGAGGGGGTTGGTGATAGTGGGAATGACTTGCATCACTTGCATGTGCTAATCATGCATCTCAAAATTACTTAGCTGTAGTCTTTAAAATACAGACAACAATTTCATTGGCTCAAATCTTTATTAAACTTAAATTCCCAGTTGGGAGGTGTCACTTTCAGCAACACAAAAAAGAAAAATAAAAAGAGAAGAAAATCAAACTCCATTACTGTGCAGATTTTTTTTCATACCAAATAACCAATTGACTTGTGAAAGCAGTGGAATACTTCACAATCTCTAGTTGCCTTAATAGTATCAACTAGTCATGCTAATAATGGAGAACAGGCTGCAAAGTCAGTGTTCTAAGAGACTTCATCTCACCATTCAAAATTTTGGCAAGTTTTGAAGGGTGCACCACAAATGCATGTGCATAACAGCAGACAATGGCAATAATCAAAAAATTTGTTTAAATGCCAGTTCATTCTTAGTAAATTTTTTTTGCGTTGCAGCAGTTTAAACGCATGTGAAACAATCTTATTTAACGTCAATGGCTTAACTCTGACATCTAGTTTCTGCTGTAACTCAAGTAAATGTTTCAATCTTAAATGCATGGGTATTTATTATTGTTGTCTTAAGTAAATGCTTCCCATATTGAATGCTCCATGAAGCATTTTGTTCTCAGGCACAATGTTGATAGGATTCTAGTATCTTCATGATGTTGAAGAACAATCTTCAAATAAGAAAATGCTGCGTCCTTCACCTCTGAAGATACCTTGAGCAATTCAGTTAAATAACATAATTTCAAAAATATTGGTTTGGAGTAGTGAAAATAGCAGCAAGAATTTCCAAATTTCTTGGAAAATTTAGCTTGGTGTAGTATGTTGGAGTTACTGCCTCTGAGTGAGCAATGAACGCCTGTAGCAAAGACACTACTTATATTTGTTGACATTTTAGAAATAAAACCCAGAGCTGAGAGCAAATGCATCCTCGACCCAAGATACAAACCCGCAGAAGCATAAACCCAATACCCGTTTACAAAACCCGCGGATCCATGCGACCCGACCCATTTATATTGATCGTGACCAAAACAAAAACCCAGAATTGGGGATTAGGAATTCGATTTTGGGATGACTTGATGGTTTGCTGTACATGGTTAGTGCGCGATTTTGATTATTATTATATCTGTTTTGCAAGTGCGGGAGCGTCCTGGTACGTTTTCAATCTCAATGATTTTGTGCGATTGATTCATGCATGAAAACCTTAGAACTCGCCTGGGGAGTAGGTTGTATGAAACTTCAATTTCGAATTGTTTGAAAGATGGCATGCATGATTTGGCTGTGATTGTATGCTTATGAATGATTCGATGAAATTTTGGTGATTCAATGATTCCATGAAATTTTGGTGATTCTGACTACTTCAATGTATGATCACGCATAGCTTAAGATTGAAATTGACAGATACTCCCAAATCTATATATGTTTCTTGAAATATCAAGATTGAGCATGATTGGTTTTCTAGAAATGTACAAATACAAATGTACTTTGTTACTTCTATTTCTAGAAACTGAATTTCAGTCACTGTTTTTTGGTTAAAGACAATTGCCATTTTGCTGTTGATTTATGCAATCGGATTGAACTTTGCTGAGTTTCGTTTTGATATTTGCGATGAAATCAATTAAGGATAGACTTTAATCTACAGGTTTAGGCTTTTGTAATTACCTATGAATACCCATCTATTGTGAGGGTATGTAGTGTGCTTATGAGTTTTACGCATATATGTGGCTGGCATCTTGTATTGTGGAAGTGGAACCACAATTGACCTTCTGATTCAATATTCTTGGTTTAACAAGGAATCAGATTGATGACTATGTATATGGAATTATGAATAAGATAGTAGTGAGCAGGTATTGATCTGCATATTTTCTTTTGTATTTGCTGCTAGCACAAGGTTATGGATATCTGGTTATACACTTCATACATATACATATATGTGTTTGTGTGTATTGGTATATATCTTACAGATGAATGGTTATAGATATCCCTTATCAAACATGTCCATTATGTTAATTGTTTCGGGAAGTCTATTATCTTGATTATTTGAATTCCATGATTCTTGTTTTATTGGTTTTCTATATGGCAAATGCATGTAAGCACTGGTTTTTCTTGCTATACTGTTTTGATTTGGATAGTTGTCTGCGATTTTGTATAAAGGTTATGGAATTGGAA
Organism: Fragaria x ananassa; assembly: GCA_034370585.1. Taxonomy (NCBI): domain Eukaryota; kingdom Viridiplantae; phylum Streptophyta; class Magnoliopsida; order Rosales; family Rosaceae; genus Fragaria; species Fragaria x ananassa. Next base: position 5,843,811 of record CP139750.1, on the reverse strand, counting down.
TTGAGTACCATCAGAATTATAAATAGTTTATAATAATTGTGGTGGGATTCGGTCTCATGGATTATGTTTTACTGCATAAGAATTGGCGTGTTCTCTACTGGTGTTTTGGTATAACTGTAAATTAGATGAGAAGTAGAATGGCAAAGAATTATGAACCAACTGAATCTAAGAAACCAAATTGACGGCACTGTTAGGGCCCTTAGGGGAAAATGTATTAAGGAGAAGGGGTCTACTGTGTTGTTTTCATTAGCCAACTCTGACATCTAGTTTCTGCTGTAACTCAAGATGTTGCTAATCGATGTATTATGTTCTTCTCTTTATGAACGCATATATGTTAAGATATTGATGTTCATGTGTTTAGGTTAGTATGAAAAATATCTGTTATTGGATGATGTTTTAGTATCTGCATCATTATGATTTCAGTCTAATAAATGGTATCAGAGCTTTGGGCTTTCATACAATGTAAATCATGAATTAGTTTTGATTTGGAAACAAAACAAGAAAATCAATTTTGGATAATATATGTGTTCAGACTTGAGAAGAACAACGTTTATACTTGATGCTTGAGAAGAACAGAGCCTTAAATACAGTTTTGTTTAAAGCCCGAGGCCATATTCATCACTGGCCCAGATCCATAATCAGAACAAAACCTCAAGTACAAAAGACCTTTACTGTTCTTCCATTCTTCAATGTCTTCTGGTTTTGGTTTTGGGATTATACAAGCGCAAAAGAGACTCAACATCTCAAAGGGATTCAAGCGTCTAGTTCTGAAGGGATCAAATTGCAGCTTTTCTCTTTTGCATTTTGCTTCGGCTAACTTCTGAAGCAGCACGAGGTATGTTTGACAACTTACACTTCAATTTTTGCATCAGGAAGGGTTGTCGTTTGGATATACGAATGGGTTTTCATACTTGATTGAATTGCACTCACCTTGTTCTTTATATTTGGGTTCTTCTGCGGTTTGGTTTGTGTGTTTTGATTCATGAGGTTGAGAATTGTGTTCATGTGGCTTGTATGATATAATGAACACCCCTTTTGCTTGTGATGGATGTGGGCTGTTAACAAGAATTAAGAAAAGAATAATCATATGTAAACCACTGAATTAGGATTTTCAGCTTTATGGATTTCTAAACTATCTATCAAGTTAAGCTATAAACAGCTTTCAGATGAATGTTACGAGTAATTAAAACTAAAATAACAGATATATGAGACATCAAGCTACTGGAGAGGAGTTTATGTCCTTGTTTTTGATTCAGCTCACTGGTGGACTCACTCTGACAAAACATCGTCGTAAGCCAATACTCAGAATTCGTTTATCAAATGCATACCGTTCATTGATTTCTTTGATTAGTTAGCTAGTTTCATTCTTCTGGTTTTGTTTGGAAAAGTTGGCTATTGAGAAATCAAGTACTGTATGTATTTGGTCAAGTGTGTTGAGTAAGTACTGGTAGTATACTAGTATTATGCAGGACCTTAAATTTGATCGAATTGCAATGACATGACTAATTTCAGGTGGGGTTACTACATGGAGGGAAAATCTCTGTTTACAAGTATGAATCCAATGGTTGCATACCAGAAAGGACTCACTACATGGGCTAAATGGGTTGATTTAAACTTAGACCCTCGCAAGACCCGAGTAATTTTCCGAAGCATGTCCCCTAGGCATAACAGGTATATGAGATTTATTAACATATGTGTAAGGCTATAAAAATACATTGTTGAACAATTTCTATCAATTTATGTTCAACGTGTGTACTTGTTTATTTGGCGCGCAGAGAAAATGGTTGGAGATGCTACAATCAGAAGCAGCCTTTGGCAAATTTCAGTCATCAACATGTTCCTGAACCTCTGCTGGTGCTACAAGGGGTATTGAGAAAAATGAGAAAGGAGTATTGAGAAAAATGAGATTTCCAGTTTATCTTCAGGACATAACCACAATATCGGCATTTAGAAGAGACTAAACACCCTTCGGTGTATAGAAGGGCCATGGGACAGGAAGAGAAGCAGCACCTGAGAGAGTATTCATCGTGTAAAAGGATTAACAGGTAAGCCTGCTCTCCTTGTTTTAGTCGAACAACATTTCTCACTTTTTTGTTGAAAATGTTTTCCAGCTTTGTTTGAACAGTAACACTGTTACTAGTTGAGTAGTGAGTTTTACGTATATAATAATTCACAGTAAATGAAATTTAAGGGGTTGGTTTATTATTATTATTTTTTTTTTTTGAAAATGTGTAAAGGGTGGCTTTATCTTAATGGTAAATTGTGGTAATCAACCAGGGTTAAGGTAGGGTTAAGCAGACCAGGTTTGTCGTATTCAAACCAGACAAAAAAAAACCAGGGAGACAGGTGTCGCCGTGTAATTAGCTAAATGAGTTTTTTTTTTTTGGAACAGGACAGGAGGAGTCTTAAGAGGGAAGAACCCATTACAACCACAAACAAATATCTACGAGTCTCTCTCTTCTCTCTCTCTCTCTGAGTTTTGTGGTCTGAGTGAGATCTCTACCGCCCGCTCCGCCGTGGTTCGCTGTTCCCCCGCAAGGTACGCCTTCCCCTTTCCTTTCTCTCTCTCTCTCTCTTCGCGGCGGCGGGTTTCGGTGGTGTGGGTTTTGCCTTTCTGATCTCGATTAGTCCCTTGGGTATGATGAAGAAGAAACCAGTAAGAATATGAGTAAGACATGCGTGAAATCTCATGTCAAACTATTGGTGCTCCCTCTTTTCTTGAGGTTGAGGAACCATTTTTGACTAGAGTTTCATGTTGTCTTGCACTGAATTCTGAGGGGTTTCTTCTTTCATCACTCCCTTGGTGCTCCCTCTTCTCCTAAAAACCCTAGCTTGGTTCGAATTTCAAACCAAGTTTGGGGGATTTCTCTGGGTGTTGTAGAGAGAGAGAGAGAGAAGCGACTCGATTACATTTCCGGTAAGGTTGATTGATATCTGGGTCCATGAAATTACAATCAAATTATTGCTTTTCTTCGGTTTGATTTGTATTTCTTTTGTTTTGCCTGGATTTTTGGCCTCGAAAACACAAGGGAGATAGATGAGACACCTATTTCCATTTCTGGTAATTCTCATACTTCTCGTGTTTCTTGATTCGTAATTTTTTGATGGATTTGTGTTTCTGTTGCCTTGATTCTGTGGTGTTGCCCCGATTTGCTGTGAAATGAGGGTACATGAAAGATTTGAAAAGATCAGTGGCAATTGTTACCTGTGATGTGATCTTGATTAGTCCCTTGGGTATGATAAAGAAGAAACCAGTAAGAATCTGAGCAAGACATGCGTAAAATCTCATGTCAAACTATTGGTGCTCCCTCTTTTCTTGAGGTTGAGGAACCATTTTTGATTAGGGTTTCATGTTGTCCTGCTCCGATTTCTGAGGGGTTTCTTCTTTCATCAGTCCCTTAATTATTGTTGCCTTTCGGTTTCTCTTGTAAAGATTGCAAAATATTCTATGTTGCCTCTGTCGGTTTGTCTCGTAAAGATTGCAAAATTACAAGCCCTTGTTGCCTTGTCGGTTTATCTTATAAAGATTGCTCACTAGCTATTGCTGCCTCGTCGGTTTATCATGTAAAGATTGCAAACAATTTGTTGCTGCCTCTGTCGGTTTATCTTGTAAAGATTGCAAATTTACAAGCCCTTGTTGCCTTGTCGATTTATCTTATAAAGATTGCTCACTAGCTATTGCTGCCTCGTCGGTTTATCATGTAAAGATTGCAAAAAATTTCATTGTTGACTCTGTCGGTTTATCTTGTAAGTATTGCAAATTTACAAGCCATTGTTGCCTCGTCGGTTTATCCTATAAAGATTGCAAAAAAAAAAAAAAAAAAACCATTGCTGCCTCGTTGGTTTATCATATAGGTTGAGAAATGTTGTTTTGTGGGTGTGTGCTAATACGGTTGTTGCCCCTGTTCAGTGATTTTGCCCATATGGGGTTTGAACAAATAGGTCGTTGTTGCCACATAAGGAAAGATTAGACATATGCTAAATACTTTACTGGCAGTAACATCAGTGATGCAGATTACTCTCATCCTTCTAGACTCTCAAGCACTTGGAGGAGCATTGCTCATGGATCCTCTCTCCTAAGTTGTGCTTAATAGAGAGAACACATTTACTTGATAGATTTTGTGATTTGATTATCAGTCTATAATATAATCTGGATTAGTGTCTTAGTCTGCTTAATGGAGAACACATTTACATGATATGATGAATCTGAGATGTCTCTACTTTGTATCTACTTCGTAGAGAATACATTTACATGATATAATGAAGATTGGTGCTCGTTCGTTTCCTGGGGTTGAAGCACCAGCTTTGAAGATTGGTGCTCCCTCTTTCTTAGGGGTTGAAGAACCAGTTATGTGTTGCCTTGTCTTGGAAAAAAAAAATGTGGTGCTCCCTCTTTTCCTTTCCTGGGGTTGAAGCACCAGCTTTGAAGATTGGTGCTCCCTCTTTCTTAGGGGTTGAAGAACCAGTTATATGTTGCCTTGTCTCGGAAAAAAAAATGGTGCTCCCTCTTTTCCTGGGGTTGAAGCACCAGCTTTGAAGATTGGTGCTCCCTCTATCTTAGGGGTTGAACAACCAGTTATATGTTGCTTTGTCTTGGAAAAAAAAATGGTGCTCCCTCTTTTCCTAGGGTTGAAGTGCCAGCTTTGAAGATTGGTGCTCCCTCTTTTTTAGGGGTTGAAGAACCAGTTATATGTTGCCTTGTCTTGAAAATAAAAATAAAATGGTGCTCCCTCTTTTACTGGGGTTGAAGTGCCAGCTTTGAAGATCGGTGCTCCCTCTTTTTTAGGGGTTGAAGTACCAGTTTTGAAGGTCTTCATTGAAGATCGGTGCTTCCTCAGCTAGACATCATTGAAGTGTTGTGTTTTTGGCTCATTGAAACAATCTGGAAAGTTAGGATTCCGTAGGCAATTCCAAGTCTAGAACAGAGAGGACAGTGCTATAGCTTTTCAGTGGTTGTGAATCTTTTCAGTGATTTCATGTGTTATTGTAGAACTTTTGAAAGTGTTAGGCTTAGATGAAAGGTTTATATAGGGGTTTCATGGTAGTGGCCAATACAGAGGCAAGTGAAAGTGGTGTTGTTATCATCTTTCACAGCCTTTGGTTATGTGATAGAACTAGCTAGTATTCTTGGAGTAACACATCTAATTAGTTGAGATAAGAACATCATGATGTTCCTGTTTTAACCAAAAAAATTGCGACCTCAAAAGTTATGATCAGTTTTCACTAACAAAAATATGTAGGACATGCCATAGTCCAATTTTAGTTAGGTGTTCCCTCACGCATATATCACTAGGGATGCAAATTGGGGTATCCTGCCAAAGCCTTATTTAGACCCTGGTTGGAATCTTGCATTGTGCTGAGTTTAGTTTAAATAATATACCTGCTAGAATTAGTTTGGCTGAACTAGGGTGGAGTACCTGCACGGAAACCTGATCAATGACCAGACGTGGTCTAGTTCCAAACCCAAATTTTAAATGATAATTCTTTTTATGTGGTCTAGTTCCAAACACATCTATCTGGTTTGGTTGTCAATGCATTCAATTCAAAGAAGAATTATCAGATGCTGAAACCTGTTATCTGAGATTGATCAGAATGATCGAAATGTTTCGATATCTCTGTGATTGATCTCTTATATATGCTTTACGTTTGAATCAATGCATTTATGCCTGTTAGTTATGGTTGGAGGCCCCAAACTATGTATTACCTTTTCTACTTCTAATGGAATTCTTTTTGAATTCCATGCTTCATTATTTGATTTCTTCTTTGCTTTTCCTTATACGTGGTTGTTGTGAATCTATTATTGGCAGTGCTTGATTAATATATAGTCATGTGATATAGTGATCAAGATACCTGTTTTGGCTAGAGTGCTATATGATGGCACTGAGGTCAGTTTCAGCTTCAATTTATGTAATCTGTTGGTTTTGCATTCGGGAAAGTTTCGAGTTAATTTTAGTAATTTACAGCTTTAGTTCTAAGCTTAGGCAGATTTTAAGGCTTTATGAATGCACTTGTGATCAGTCTTTCATAAATCATAATGAAGTTCATGATTTCATGTGTTATTGTAGGACTTTTGAAAGTGTTAGGCTTAGATGAAAGGTTTATATAGGGGTTTCATGGTGGTGGCCAATACACAGGCAAGTGAAAGTGGTGTTGTTATCATCTATCACACCCCACCGCTACTAATAATCTCAACTAATTCTAAGAATAAAGTCTCAACTAATTCTGATATTAGTTTTATTGGGAAAGATGGAGGATACTATTTCTAATGCGGCTTGAAATTTTGTTGATATGATCTTCGGCTGAAAACAGTGTTTTGGTACAAGTCAAAAAGGTGCCTTCCCATGTTGTGGAAGGTATGATTTCTGAAAATGAACGGGATCAGTCCCTACCTTGTCTACAACTTCAAATGTTTAGTGTTATGTTGGAATGTGTGTGGTTCTGGGGGAAAGAAGTTTAGAACTGCTATTTCTCATTTTGTTCCTCTATATGAGTTTGATGTTTTAATTGTATTTGAACCTAGAGTTCCTTTCTCTAGAGCTAAAAAATTTCTTTGAAAACGTGGCTTCTCTGATGCTGCAAGTGTCTGATGCTAGGGGTTTGCTAATAGGATCAGAATCATAGAATGGTAGTATGTTTGCTAATAGGATCAGAATCGTCACACTAGAAACTATCATTTTAATGGTAGTATGTTTCATCTTCTTCATCATCAGATGTCTCAACCTCTGAAGATACCTTGAGCAATTCAGTTAAATAACATAATTTCAAAAATTGTTTTGGCTGGTGGTGCATTGAAAATATGATGCCATGATATCCAGTTTTTTGATACAAGTGAAACTTGTTCTGTTTTCATTCACTTACATGTGGTGCCAATTTAAGATGCATGATTTAGTTCAGTTGATCAGCTTCTGCCACAGCCGTTCAATTTGGAAAGTAAGTGCTCTATAATTAACCTAAAGAACATGAATCTGAGGAGAAGATGAGTTATTAAAGTCATAATCAAAAATAACATGTATCCTGAAATTGCTATCTGATTGTTTTGATGTTGGGTAGTTAACTTTTATTTTAGAAACTTTAAAAGCCTATGGTATACGGACTAGTGTGATTTTTAAAAGCCTATGGTGTATTGAAATTGCAGAATTTTGCCACACTGATTTTTTGCCTATCTTGAGGTTCCAACAACCAACTCATTCATGCAGTAGTGTTGGGGGTGACTGCTGAAATTTTTGCCTTGTCGGTTTATGATAAAATGATTGTTCTCACTCAAGTGATTGTGAAAGCATTCTGCAAGCATGTTGTCATTCTTGAAATTTCACCACTCAAGTGATTATGATAGCATTCTGAGGTCTTATATATGGGAACTGGATGTAACACACTCATTTACAATTCTCGGATGGATATGGTATAGGTAAAATCCTTGAACTGATGGAGGGACTCATTCAAATACTTGAATGAAAGAGTGGCAATTGCCTTCCTTGAATGACTAATGTGATTGCCAAAGCTATGCCTCCGGGGCTCCAGTGATAATTGACAGCATAATATGGAAATTAGGCCCTTAGTAAGATCTGAAACTGATGCAGGCCCCTAGTTTCTGTCTGCTGAACACATGAAATGATTCTGAGATATAATATCAGGATGGTCAAATAGATAGTTGTAACCAATTAATAAAACCACCATTCCATAGTAAGGGCGTATGAGAGTGAGGCGCTAGATTCCAAACCTGGGAGGCAAAAGAACAGTTCTTAAAAAGATGATCAACAGTTTCCACCTGAGAATGACAGAAAGGCCAGTTAAGGAGATATAGCAGTATTGTAGACTGAAAGTCGATCTCGAGTTTACTACAGTTAGTTACAGCAACAATTAACTTCTCTACAGTTACAGGTGTCTGAATTGATGTATCATCTTTGACTTTCTTTCCAGGACCAACGAATGAATTGTTCAATTGAAAACTCGACATATTGGACTCTTGGAAAATCCCAAGAAAAACGAGACAATCAATAGGTCTGAAAGGTAATAGTACGGTGTTACTAAATAAAATGATGCAGTCTTCCTTAGAAAATCCAAACATCCTCGGGCTAGAATGAAAATCCCAAGAATTATAAATAGTTTATAATAATTGTGGTGGGATTCGGTCCCAATGGATTATGTTTTACTGCATAAGAATTGGTGTGCTCTCTACTGGTGTTTTGGTATAACTGTAAATTAGATGAGAAGTAGAGTGCAAAGAAATATGAACCAACTAAATCTAAGAAACCAATTGTACGGCACTGTTAGGGGAAAATGTATTAAGGAGAAGGGGTCTACTGTGTCGTTTTCATCAGCCAACTCTGACATCTAGTTTATGCTGTAACTCAAGATGTTGCTAATCAATGTATTATGTTCTTCTGTTTATGAACGCATATATGTTAAGATATTGATGTTCATGTGTTTAGGTTAGTTTGAAAAATATCTTTTATTGGATGATGTTTTAGTATCTGCATGTTTATGATTTCAGTCTAATAAATGGCATCAGAGCTTCGGGCATTCATACAATGTAAAACAGGAATTAGTTTTGATTTGGAAACAAAACAAGAAAATCAATTTTGGATAATATAACTGGTAATGAGAATATCAGTTTCTTAGGTGCAGAAAGCAACTAAACCTATAGTAATAGACTGTTCTCAATGAGATTACGTGCATTAGACATTCATACTTAGTTGGACATGGTTTTGTTATAGCATACTACTATATATACACATGAATTTGTCATGATAACATGCTGGACTTGCATATAAATAAATTGCATTATTCCGTTTTGTTATTGGCCTTGATCACATGTTATCAGCTTAATCGATTTGGACTACTAGGTTAACCTTCAATACATATAGAGCAAATAGTTTTGCAACAACCTAGGCAAATTATAAATCTTTTATGGTCATTGTTTTTGGGTATGCGCGTATATGTCGTATCAGTTCAATGTGAGCATAATAGACCAGGAAATAGCTAAAAGAAACATGCTCTTCTTTTACACTTTAAAGGTTTTGAATCTTTTCATGAATAATGGAACATGTTCCATGAGAATTGAAACTCCATGTTCTACAGTAGAAATTAGACTCGATACAAGATGCATTTTCTTTCTGGCAAACGAAGCCCATGTTTTGAGATTTCAGTAATAATTGGCTGAATGACTTACAGAGTCAGACTGCAGAATCATATACTTGAGTACGAACAAAGGCACATTCATGCTTGTATTGCACATACTGATCAACCATTCAAATATATGGTACGGTCTAGGTAAGCCTGCTCTCCTTGTTTTAGTCGAGCAACATTTCTCACCTTTTATGTTGATTTGGAAATAGTGAAAATGTTTTGCAGCTTTGTTTGAAAAGTAACACTAGTTGAGTAGTGAGTTTTACATATATAATAATTCACAGTTAATGAAATTTAAGTGTCTGAAGGGTTAGTTTATTTTATTTTTTTGAAAATGTGTAAAGGGTGGCTTTATCTTAGTGGTAATCCATTTGAAGCCTATAAATTGTCGTAATCAAACCAGGGTTAAGGTTGGATTAAGCAGACCAGGTTTGTCGTAATCAAACCAGACCAAATAAAAAAAAACAGGGTTAAGCATAGAGAAAAGTGTCGCCGTGTAATTAGCTGAATGAGGGTTTTTTTTTTTTTGGAACAGGACAGGAGGAGTGAAGAAACCTATTACAACCACAAACAAATATCTACGAGTCTCTCTCTCATTCCATTTTGAATTTCAAGCTCGGTTTGCTCTCTTATCTCTCTCTCTCTCTCTCTCTCTCTCTCTCTCTCTTATCTCTCTCTCTCTCTCTCAGAGTTTTGAAATGAGTGAGATCTCTACCGCCCGCTCCGCTGTGGTTTGCTGTTCCCCCGCAAGGTACGCTTTCCCCTTACCTTTCTATCTGTCGTTTTGTTCTTCGGTAATCAAATTCAATTCAAACGCTCTTTGATTCTATTCAATTTTGATCTCTTCACGGCGGCGGGTTTGGATGATGTGGGTTTCATATGGGTTTTGCCTTTGATCTCGATTAGTCCCTTGGGTCCATGATGAAGAAGAAACCGGTAAGACTCTGAGCGAGACATGCGTGAAATCTCATATCAAAATATTGGTGCTCCCTCTTTTCGTGAGATTGAGGAACCATTTTTGACTAGGGTTTCATGCTGTCCTGCCCCGAATTCTGAGGGGTTCTTCTTTCATCAGTCCCTTAATTAATGCTGTCTTGTCGGTTTATCTTGTAAAGATTGCAAAAAATTCATTCCTGCCTCTGTTGGTTTATCTTGTAAAGATTGCAAATTTACAAACCCTTGTTGCCTTGTCGGTTTATCTTATAAAGATTACTCACTAGCTATTGCTGCGTTGTCGGTTTATCATGTAAAGATTGCAAAAATTCATTGTTGCCTCTGTCAGTTTATCTTGTAAAGATTGAAAATTTACAAGCCATTGTTGCCTCGTCCGTTTATCCTATAAACATTGCTCACTAGCTATTGCTGCCTTGTCGGTTTATCATGTAAAGATTGAAAAAAATTTATTGCTGCCTCTATCGGTAACAATTAATTGGGGATGACATGACTATAGTTTTGGCCTCATCATTGACTGGGTATGTTATCTCTCATTGTTGCCTTTGATCATCATTCAGTGATGTGTTCTCGATTAGTCCCTTCGGTATGATGAAGAAGAAACCTGTAATCTGAGAGAGACATGAATGTAATCTCAATTCAAAATATTGGTACTCCCTCTTTTCTTGAGGTTGAGGAACCATTTTTGACTGGGTTTCAGGTTGTCCATCCCCGAATTCTGAGGGGTTTCTTCTTTCTTCAGTCCCTTAATTATTGTTACAAAGTAACAATTAATTGTGAAAAGGTTGCCATTTGATCCCTTCAAAATGAGGGTATATGAAATATTTGAAAAGACTTGTGGGAATCGGTCCCTCACTGTTGCCTCTGATATTTAAAGCATTGTTGGAGAGACTAATGAAATTGTTGCCTTGTCGGTTTACTGTTGGGCTTTAGTTCTTTTTCCCACATTGTAGCCGTTAAGATAGGGAAGGGATGCATTGTTCTACAATAAGTCGAGTGTTGTTGTAATTATATGATCCAATGTTACTTTAATTCAGCCTGCATTAATTTCTGTGAATTTGGATCATTCTCTGATTGTAGCATGAAATTGAACTTTTTGTTGGTAAGATAGTTGGATGGCAGGTGTGAAGCTTTTTGTAATTCCTTTTGGACTTGCATAATAAATTTTTGTGGGACATATGAGCTACTTGGAAGGGCTTCTTTTCTCAGAAGTTTAATGTGAATCATGGTGCTTCTGTGTATTATTATAGTTGAAGTCACAAATAATCTGAACATTTTTGCCTCTTATAATGCTAGTTCCTCTTGTTGGTATTGCATTCAACAAAGGCTTGTATGAAGGCTACCCTATGATATAGAGAATTTGTATAAGCCTTGTCTTGGACTCTTCTTATAGACAATACATTTACATGATGTTATGAATTTGTATCTGCTTAATAGAGAATTCATTTACATGATATATTGAATACAAGGGAATAGTCGGAATACATTGATATACATTTGAACTATGTCTTTTCTTGGGGTCAAACGGCATGCAATCCAGGTCAAAATCTGCAGGATTTATTTTTTCATAAGTCCCGCAATTTCTGATCTTACGATGTAACAATTATTTCAAGGTTGCTGGTTGATCCCTTAAAAATAAGGGTATCTGAAAGTTTTGAAAATACTAGTTGGAAATTGTCCCTAAAAGTTTGCCAATGAGATTTAAAGCATTTTGCAAACATGTTGCCATCCTTGGAATTTCGCCACTCGTGTGATTTTTTGCCTATCTTGAGGTTTCAGCAACCAACTTGTTGATGCAGTAGTGTGGGGGGAGACTACTGATATATTTACCTTGTCGGTTTTTGCTAAAAAGATTGTCCTCACTCAAGTGATTATGAATGCATTCTGAGAATAAAGTCTACTATGTGGTGGGACATATTAGATTTGGACACCCCACCACTACTAATAATCTCAACTAATTCTGAGAATAAAGTCTCAACTGATATTAGTTTTATTGGGAAGGGTTAATAGTACTGGTATTTGTCAGGAGAATATTGAGCAAAGTCTTTGTGTGCTTGCAGTGTTTGGCCATTGTCCTCTTGAAGGGAAAGTTGTGTGGGGAGAGTTTAATATGGAGGATACTATTTCTAATGCAGCTTGAAATTTTGTTGATATGATCTTCGTTGAGGACAATGTTTTGGTACAAGCAAAAAGGTGCTTTCCCATGTTGTGGAAGGTATGATTTCTGAAAATGAAGGGATCAGTCCCTACCTTGTCTACGACTTCAAATGTTTATTGTTATATTGGAATGTGCGCGGTTATGGGGGAAAGAAGTTTAGACCTGCTATTTCTGATCTTGTTCCTCTATATGAGTTTGATGTTTTAATTGTATCTGAACCTAGAGTTTCTTTCTCTAGAGCTAAAAATTTTCTTCGAAAACATGGCTTCTCTGATGCTATAAGCGTCTGATGCTAGAGGTTTGCTGGAGTTTGGTTTATAAGATTAAATTAAGTGTTTATTTTATTGATTGTAATTGTCAATCTGTCACTCTTAAAGTTTCATATGTTGGAGCTCAAGAATGTATTCTGTTTATGTCACATCCCGACCCTTATATTTTTACCTTATTCACTAGCTTAATTATAATAAGAATTTTACCGTCCCCGTCATTGAGTTATTAGTTTAATTGGTCCCTAGAGGGGTTTCGGGGACGATTATGTGCGGACGATTATTCGTATGAGGAAATTATGACGACGGTAAAAATAGTAAATTTTAGCTAGTAAAAGGTATTTTATTCGGGTATTATTTTTTCGGGGTGTTTTATTTTGGAGTGAGCTGATATTTGATGGACCGGTTTGGGGTGTGAGGCCCAAACCCATTCTCTTTTCCTCTCCTTTTCTCCCGGTTTTCCCGCACCCGAACCCCCTCCCGCTGTCCGATTTTCCGACCGCCAGACCGCCGCCGTCCAGCCGCCCCAGACCGCCACACCGGTCCCAATCGATCGGTCTCCGACCCAGCTATCTTCCAGGACCGGTGACAGCCCCCCTAGCGCCGCCGTGAGAGAGCGGTGCCGCCCGAAAGGCTAGGCTGCCCCGAACTTCCGGTCGCCGGAACTCCCTCCTCCGGCCACCAATCCGGGCAAGCTTGGTACGGTTTTGTAGCCCTCTTCCCGTGCAGCAACCCCTCCAAACAGCTCACTCCCTCTTGAGCTAGGTAAGGAGAAATGTGGAGTTGAAATTTCTAGGGCTTTTAAGTTGTTTTCGTTCGATTAGCCTAGTTAGGCTTGGAATTTGGTGATGTGTTGGTCATGAAAGTTGTAGAGCATGATGAGGAGATTATTCTGTCAAAATTTCATAGGTTTTGGAGGTCGACAGAATTGGCCTCCAGCCGCCGCTGCCGGCGGAGCCGCCGCCGCCGGGTAGGAGATTTTTAGGGTTTTAAGTGTGGAATATTAAGAGGAGTATATTGATGTGATTTATGGAATTTTTGGATGAGATTTGGATAGGTTTGTGAATTTCCGAAGTTTGGTATTTTTGGCGGTTAATTAATGTAGAATCCGGCCGTAGGATTTAAGTCGTATTTTAGAGAGGTTGTATTTACGACTGTTGAGTATGATATTTAAGTTCGGATCGTTCCGATTTAAGAATATCGAAGTTAGGCAATGATGAGCGTATTTATGGCTCTCGGGTAATTTTGCCTATTTTGATTAAATATGGATTATTGGTTGGGAAATTAATATTATATTTGGAACAGGACGTGAGGAGGCTCGAGCAGACGAGGCCCCATATCGACATCAAGCTTAGGCCAAATTTGTGAGTGGACGTTTATTTTAAATAAATGCATGCTATGGTTCATGGTTGATCAATTAATGTTGCGGAATATTCTAACGTCATTTTAATTTGACGATTTTTATTTCTCTTGGAGAGTTACCGAAAATGGGATTTTCGGTGAATATAAATATGTATTTATGAGAGAGAGTATGTATATAAATGCTAGCTAGCCATATGTGTCTGTCCACCTTAATGGCGTAGCATATAGCCGCATTATGGTGTGACGTGAGCGTTGGACGTAAGCGTAGTAGCCCTATTTGAGTGTTTAAATTCATATAGGGGGTATGGACACATATTTATACACCCGTCTGTCCACCTTGATGGCGTAGTGTAGCACCGCATTAAGGCGTGACGTGAGCGTTGGACGCGAGCGTAGTAGCCCTATATAGACCCATGAATTTATATAGGGAGTATGGACGAGTGTAAATACATACATATATTATAGAGTCTGAGAGGCTCGATATTTTATGGGATAAAAGTTTTATCGCTTGCGGCATGCATTCGATTTTTCCTTAGAAATTAATTTGGGGAAACATAAATATTTTATTTATTATTTCAATTTTTGTCCACTCACTCTAACGTTATTAAATGTTTTCCCCTGGGCCTTTCGTTTTAAATTGCCTAGTCTGCAGAGTTCGGGTTGGATCTAGTAGGAGGCCAGGCATAGTCACCCGCATTTCTGCCAGTTTTCATCAGTAGGTTACATGTTTAACCTACTCGTGTTTTCTTGCTTCCGCTTGTGTTTAGTAGCTCTGAATACTTTGGGATTATTGTATATTATGTGATGTTCGGAGGTGTTGAATTAAGAGTGTAATATGAAATTTTCGAGTTAGGGTTGTCCATCTGCAAGGGAGATTTTCTTAATCTTTTCAGTAAATTTTCCTTGGAGGTGGTCCCCGCACGACTTACTCCGGGTTTCAAGGTGAAATTCGTGGTGGTTCGTGTCAGTTGGTATCAAAGCTATAGGTTTCATTTTCCTGCTTCCTTGTCATTATCATATTTGCCTAAGTAGTACGTAGTGTCTATAGAGTGATGATCCGACCGCGGCGGATTCATTGGCATTTTATGCTTTTGATGCTATGTGTTATTGGGTATATGTGATTATTGTGTTAGTCTTGTTTATGGACTACTAAATTTCTTCTTCCTCAAGTACTATGCCTCCTAGGCGTCCACGGCAACCCCGTGTGGCTACTTCGACCAATGCCGATGAGGGCAATGAGGTCAGGGGACTGGTTGATGATATTGGGAATATGCTAAGGGATGTCATGGATCGAGCTCCACAACCTCATACAGTGAAGAGGAGAGAAGTTCATGAGGCTGGAGCAAGAGAGTTCAAGGGTGCCAAGGGACCCCTTGATGCTTATACTTGGGTGGACAAAATGGAAAAGGCTTTTGCGAGCACAGATTTGCCAGAAGAAAGGAAGGTGAAGATGGCAGTAACTTTCCTGGATGATTCAGCACATCACTGGTGGTCGCTCGCTAGCAGGAATGTTGAGGATGCGCTGAATATGTCGTGGGAGCAGTTTAAGACGCTTTTCTTGGGGCAATATTTCAGTCCTGCCCACCGCAGTAGAATTCAGTCGGATTTCCTGATTATGAAGAAGAGGGATGATGAGGGTGTTATAGAGTTCCAGGAGAGATTCACTTCCCTGAGCTATCATGTGTCATATTTGGTTCCTGATGAGAGGACCAGGATGAAGATGTTCATTGGGGCACTTGGTGGAGTGTTTGCAGATAAGATGACGAGTGTTTATTACCCGACGTTCTCTGACGCTGTTCATGCAGCCATGGCCATTGAGTCTATGGGGATTTATAGTGCTCGGCCACGAGATTTCGGTGGCCCCAGTCAGGGTCCATCCAAGAAAGCCGCTTCATCATCCGCTTCAGGTTCATCAGCTGGTAGTGGCAGTAGTGGGGGATCAGGTTCTAATTCTCGGTTCAGGGTTAGAGGACGTCACAGGAGACCTACTAGGAGCCAGTTGGGTAGGCAGCAGTCTGGGCAGTATGGTTCGGGTGGCAGTTTTCATGGTGGGTCATCCGGTAGCCAGACTTTTTCATATAGGCAGCAGCAGCAGTTTTCTGGGTGCTTTGAGTGTGGTGGTCAGGACCACTTCAGGAGAGATTGCCCATTGTTGGCTCAGAGGACCACTCCCACCCCAACTCAGCCTGTTGGTCAGTCTTCAGCTGGAGGCTCTAGTAGTAGTGCCCAGGGCAGTGCTTCGGTCAGAGGTGGTTCTCAGCGGGGAAGTGGTCAGCGTGGACGTCCCATGACTCGCGCTAGACTGCATGCTATGACCCAGCAGGAGGGTCGTACTTCTCCAGATGTCATCATTGGTACGTTGTTAATTTTTAGTCAACCAGCATTTACTTTAATTGATCCTGGAGCCACGCATTCATTCATGTCTAGTCGATTCGCCCTCCATGCAAATGTGCCATCATCGTCTCTTCCAGGCGAGTGGCATATGTCTCTACCCTCCGGTGAGGTGATGAGAATAAATTGGGTATTTAGTGGCTGTGAAGTGGTAGTGGAAGGAGTCAATTTCGAGGCTGATTTAATTCCTTTAGATATACTGGAGTTTGATGTGATCTTGGGAATGGACTTTTTGGAAGCATATAGAGCTATGGTAGATTGTTTTCAAAAAGTAGTGGTGCTTCGAAATCCAGATGGTTTTGAGGTTGCTTTCCAAGGGGAAAGAGATGTTATTTTTAGTTGCATAATTTCCGCTGTTGCTGCAAGGAAATTGTTGAGTAAACGTTGTCAGGCATTTTTAGCTCATGTGGTGGATACAAGTATGAGAGTTGTGGGATTAGAAGATATTCCTGTAGTAAGAGAGTTTCCGGATGTTTTTCCTAAGGAGTTGCCTGGTTTGCCTCCTGCAAGGGAGATAGACTTCTCTATAGAATTACTACCCGGAACTATGCCGATCTCTCAGGCGCCTTACAGAATGGCTCCAGCGGAATTGAAAGAGTTGAAGACTCAATTGCAGGAGTTGGTAGATAAGGGTTTTATTCGGCTTAGCATGTCTCCATGGGGTGCTCCGGTGTTATTTGTTAAGAAGAAAGATGGCACCATGAGACTATGCATTAATTATAGGAAGTTGAATCAGGTCACAGTGAAGAATAAATATCCCTTGCCTCGGATCGATGATTTATTTGATCAGTTGAGGGGTGCCTCTGTTTTCTCCAAGATTGATTTGAGATCGGGGTATCATCAGTTGCGGATCCGAGAGGGTGACATAGCCAAGACTGCTTTCCGATCACGTTATGGTCATTATGAATTTGTGGTGATGCCTTTTGGACTTACTAATGCACCCGCGACGTTCATGGATCTCATGAATAGGGTGTTAGTCCATATCTTGATCGTTTCGTGATCGTATTCATAGATGATATCTTGGTTTACTCAAGAAGTGAGAAGGAGCATGCCAAACATCTAAGAATAATATTGCGGACTTTGGAAAAGTCGCAGTTATTTACTAAGTTTAGCAAGTGTGAGTTTTGGCTAGATAAAGTGGGGTTCTTGGGTCATGTGATTTCTGCAGAAGGAGTTAGTGTGGATCCCCAAAAGGTGGAAGCAGTGTCGAATTGGAGAAGACCCACCAATATGACAGAGATTCGTAGTTTCTTGGGTTTAGCAGGTTATTATCGGTGCTTTGTGAAAGATTTTTCAAAGATTGTTGCTCCTCTCACAAAGTTGACCAGGAAGGGGGTTAAGTTTGAATGGTCAGATCAGTGCGAGCAAAGTTTTCAAGAATTGAAGAATTGCTTGACAAATGCTCCTGTTTTGGCACTTCCGGATGATAGTGGAGAATATGTGGTCTATTGTGATGCTTCTAGACGTGGTCTAGGTGGAGTTTTGATGCAGCATGATCGAGTTATTGCCTACGCTTCTAGGCAATTGAAGCCGCATGAGGGGAATTATCCTACTCATGATCTGGAGCTTGCAGCGGTAGTTTTTACTCTCAAGTTGTGGAGACACTATCTTTATGGAGCCAAGTGTCAGATATTTACCGATCACAAGAGTCTTTGGTACGTGTTCACTCAAAGAGAGCTTAATATGAGACAGAGATGGTGGATGAAGTTAATCAATGATTATGATTGCACTATTGAGTATCATCCTGGAAAAGCTAATGTGGTAGCTGATGCTCTTAGTCGAAATCCCTCCATATCTTTATCTCATATAAAGATGGTTCGAGTTCCGCTTCTTTGTGAGTTGCGAGCTACATGAGTGGATTTATCAGTGGATGAGGTTGGTGCTTTGATAGCCAGTTTTCATGTGAGGCCAGTTTTGGTTGATAGAGTGCAGAAAGCACAGTATAATGATCCTTCCATAGTTTGATTGATGGAAAGAGCTTCGAATGGAGCCGCAGCCGATCATTTTTCAGTTAGAAGAGATGAGACTCTATTGTTTAAGAACCAGCTATGTGTTCCAAAAAGAAATGAAGAGTTGAAGAGTGACATTATGGAGGAAGCTCATAGCTCTGCATATGCTGCTCATCCGGGTAGCACAAAAATGTATCGGATTTTGAAGGATTATTATTGGTGGCCAAACATGAAGAGGGAAATTGCAGCTTATGTGAGTAGATGTCTGATTTGTCAGCAAGTCAAGGCTGAAAGGCAGAAGCCTTCTGGGTTGCTTGAGCCGTTGCCTATTCCAGTGTCGAAATGAGACCACATCACCATGGATTTTGTTTTTAGTTTACCTCGTACCCGTGAAGGGCATGACGGTATTTGGGTGATTGTGGATAGACTCACCAAGTCTGCACATTTCTTGCCAGTGGGAAAGAAGTATAAATTGGATAAATTGGCGGAGCTTTATGTGAACGAAATTGTGAGGCTTCATGGTGTTCCTCAATAAATAGTGTCAGATCGGGATCCTCGATTTGCTTCTAAATTTTGGGGAGCTCTTCAGGCAGCTTTAGGTACTCAATTACTCTTCAGTACTAGTTTTCATCCTCAGACTGATGGGCAGTCCGAGAGGACTATTCAGACTTTGGAGGATATGTTGAGGGCTTGTGCCATGCAGTTCAGAGGTAGCTGGGATAAAAACCTAACTTTGATGGAATTTGCCTATAATAATAGCTATCATTCTAGCATTGGTATGGCGCCCTTTGAGGCTCTTTATGACACGACCCACCCCGAATTTCACCTTGAAACCCAGAGTAACTCGTGCGGGGACCACCTCCAAGGAAGATATTACTGAAAAATCGGCATAACCTCCCTTGAAAATGGACAACCCTTCCTAAAGAAAACCTGCAAACACTTCCAAAAATTTTAATCAAACCTTAACTCCTGGAGCCTACGTGCTCCCCAAATACAACTACCACCAACAACAAAGCATTATCCAACATCAAATATAATTATCCAAAAGATAACATAAATCTTCCAACAAATATTCTAAGATGTCAACAAGTCTTCACCCACAACCGAAATAATATACATTAAACCTAAGTATTCAGAGCTACTAAACACTAGCGGAAAAATGAAACCACAAGTAGGTTAAACAGGAACATACTGATGAAAAGTGGTGGAAATGCGGGTGACTGTGCCTCGTCTCCTACTAGGTCCAACCCGAACTCTGCAGACTGGGCATTTTAAAACAAAGAGCCCAAGGGAAACATTTGAACACGTTAGAGTGAGTGGACAAAAATAAAATAAAGGAAATAATTCTTTATGTTTTCCCAATTTTACTTTTTCAGAAAAACAATATGCTGCATGCGACAGCTTAAAGCGCTCAACACGAAAACTGGAATTTCATGACTGGCTCCGGCCAGTCTCCAACGCTCAATAAAATACAGCCTCTCAGGCTAAAATAAAATATGTATGTATTACACTCGTCATATCCCTTGTATGAATTTTCTTGAAACAACTAAAACAAATAGAAAATTCACACAAGGCTACAACGTTTACGTCTAACGCTCACGTTGCACCATAATGACATTTTACCTCATTATGGTGGAAAAGACAGTGTATAAATATCCGCGCATATCCCCTATATAAATTATTATTTTTATATAGGACTACAACGATTGCGTCTAACGCTCACGTTGCGCCATAATGGAATTTTACCTCAGTATGGCGGAAAAGCACGGTGTATAAATATACGCGCATATCCCCTATATAAATTATTATTTTTATATAGGGTTACAACGATTGCGTCTAACGCTCACGTTGCGCCATAATGGAATTTTACCTCAGTATGGCGGAAAAGCACGTATAGCTAGCTAGCATTCCCCCATATACATATTATTCTCATAATCATCCAAATATGGATATATATACATACTCACCGAAATTCTCAATTTTGGTTATTCTCTAATCACATAAATTATTTCGCATGCACATTATTTAAAATAAAAGTCCACTCACAAATTAGGCCTAAGCCTGACGTCGATCTGGGGCCTCGTCAGCTCGAGCCTCCTCACGACCTGTTCCAAATATAATATTAAGTTCCCAACCGAAATTCCAATATTTACACAAAATAGGCAGAAATTAACCGAGAGCCAATAACACGCTCATCATTGCCTAACTTCGAAATGATCCACATTTCAAGCCTAGAATCAACAGCCGTAACTACACCTTTCCACAGATTAAACAACTTAATCCAACGGCCGGATTCTACTTAAATTAACCGCCAAAAATACTAACTTCGGAAAATCAAAAACCTATCCAAAACTCATCCAAAAATTCCTTAACTCACTTCAATAAACTCCCCTTAATATTCCAAATTTAACAACATCAAAATCTCCCAACCGGCGGCGGCTCCGCCGAAGGCGGCAGCCGGCAGCCATTTTCCGGCGACCTCCTATGCTTCTCAAATTTTAACAACATCTTCCTCTCATCATGCTCTACTACTTTCCTAACTAGCACAAACCCAAAATCCAAGCCTAGCTATGCCAATCGAACAAAAACAACCAAAAATCCCTAAAACTTCGAATTATACAAACTACCCTAACGAGATCGAAATAGACCGAAACCTTTTGAGGGAATACTCACCTTGATGAGGGCTACAAGTTGAGCCAAAAATCACTGCCTATGGTGGCCGGAGGACGGAGCTCCGGCGAGATGGCAGTCGGCGGCTTCCGACGACTTTTCTCCTCTCCGGCGGCTCTACCGGCTCGGATGGTTGGCCGGGGAGAGAGAGGGGACGACGGGGGTCCTTCCTGGGCCGGAGCGGCGGTCCGTCGCTGGCAAGACGGTGGCGGGCGACGGCGGGAATTTCCGACGGAGACTCGGGCTCGGGAAGAACAGAAGAGAAAGAAGAGAAAAGGAAGAAGAGAAAGGAAGAAGAGAAGAAAAAGGGAAAGGGCTCGGGCCTGGGCTGCCACCCCCGGCCCAACTCAACCAAAAAGCCCACTTCAAAAAAAAATACTCATTTTTACTACCTCCAAACTTTACCAATAAATTCATAACTTTACCATGCTAACTCCGAATTTAACGCGTAGCATGTCTACGAACTCGTAACAACGTTCTCTACAACTTTCATGAAGAAAGTTTTCCCAAATTCCCAACGGAATAAAAAGTCAACTTTAAAGTCTTTAATATTAAACGGTTAATTAATACGGTAAAAGACCAAAATAATACCGGAATAAATAACCGTAAAAATAACTTAAGGACTGGGGCGTGACAATTCTCCCCTCCTTATAAAAAATTTCGTCCTCAAAATTTACGTACCTGTCATCCGAAGAGACAGGGATACTGCTGCAACATTTGCTCCTCTGATTCCCAAGTAGCTTCTTCCACTTGATGACTCCTCCATAGCACCTTGACAAGCGGGATTGTCTTGTTCCTAAGCACTTGCTCCTTTCGGTCGAGAATCTGAACCGGTTCCTCCACATAGGACAAGTCTCTCGCCAAACTAATCGGCTGCTCTTGCAGCACATGAGAAGGATCGGCAATATACTTGCGAAGCATGGATACATGAAACACATTATGTATCCTAGTTAACTCTGAAGGCAAGGCTAAACGATAAGCAAGTGATCCAACTCGCTCTATTATCTCATACGGGCCAATATACCTCGGGCTAAGCTTTCCACGCTTCCCGAAGCGCACAACCCCTTTCCAAGGAGATAATTTCAGGAACACCCAATCACCCACTTGAAATTCAAGATCTCTCCTACGGACATCTGCATAACTCTTCTGCCTACTTTGAGCAGTCTTGAGTCTATCTCTAACCACTTTAATCTTCTCATTCGTAACATGGATTAACTCTGGGCCACAAAGCTCTTTTTCCCCTACTTCATTCCAACACAAAGGCGTGCGACACTGCCTCCCATAAAGTGTCACGCCCCAATTTTCGAAGGATAAATTTCAAAGATTGGGAATGATATAACTCACAAATAAGACTACATGACCTGCTCAACAAAACCCTACTAAACTTAAATATTGGAAATGTAAATGTCAATAAAACTCATCGACTGAGTTAAACATTACATCTCTTTATTTACAACTTCAAAAGTCTAGTAAAAAGAAGATGCTCCCACGAGCTTAAAACAACTTACATAATATACAAATAAAAAGTACATCATCTAAACCCCAGCCACTATGCCTCTGCATCAACCCTGTTGATCAAACACTTGCAAGTCTAACCCCTACACCATGAATTGGTGCACCGGGTTGTAAACAACAAACTCGGTAAGCTAAAAAGCTCGTATGAGTAATTCTCAAAATAAACTCCACATTTATCACAGTCCAACACTTTAACACATCCAAATAAATTTTGATAAATGAATAAAAACCACACATTAACAAGACATGTACCCATGAGTCCCAGATATTTAGAAAATACCCCTCATGACCTACAACAACAATATGTGTACCCATGGGTCCCAGATACCTTCCAGTATCTCCCATGACCTACACTGTCAGACGGACTAGAGCTCTATTCCTAACCGTATCCAATCACCCGGCCAAAGGCTTGGAATCCCGGTTTGACTATCTAACATCACAACAAAAAAAATGATAAATAGCATCAGAACCGCAACCAATCACCCGATTAAAGGCTTGGAACCCGGTTTGGCTATTTAATATCAAAACATAAAAATGATAAATAACATCTTAACCGTAACCAATCACCTAATTAAGGCTTGGAACCCGGTTAGGCTATTTATTCAACAGTCATCATATCACAACTCCAATAACAACATCACAAGATTTACATCATAAAAATTATATATTTCACAAGGATATAATTATATGAATAATAAAAATTAATCCAACAACATACTTCTCACAATTTAATAAAATTATGATCATAAGAGTCATAAAGTAACACATAACTAAAAACTTGTTTTACCTTACCTATGAGCCGTTGACGATCAAGCTCATATATTTTTAAAACCAAACAACATAATATTATTTTTCTTCATTAAATTATTTATTTAAAATCATCAAAATAAATCATCATAATCCTCATCATAGCAATTATCATCATCAAAATCAACATCACAATCATCATCAAATCATGATCAAAATCAACATCACAATCATCATCAAAATAAATAGGCCACAAAGTGGACCTTAGTGAGATTTTACTCACCTTAACTCCCGCTGCGTCTTCATAAGCACAAACGCAAGCATATCACACAAAACCACACCACAAGTCACCTATTAACAAAACGTTAACCTTAGTAACTAAGAAAGCAGCATTATCCGACTCGAACCGAAACTCAAGTCCTAACCCAAAACCTTGTCACTCGAGACAAAACCTCTCCCTATACCTCAAAAAGGTCGCCTGAACATCCTACACAACCTATAAAACTACAAACCAGATTCTAAAAACAGATATACTCAAAAATGGAAACCGAACGAAACCTAGCATTCGAGAGGGAAACCTTAGCATGCATCAACGGTAACCAAAACCTATAAACCACATATCAACACACTCGTATCGAAGAGTATTATCTAACCAGAACCACAAAACACCCCAGACACTACCGGACGCGCCGCCACGCGCCACCACATGCAGCGGCGAGTGGGCCCCACGCGCCACCACGAAACGTCCGAATTAGGGCAAACTCTAAACATCAAATTTGTAGATTGAGGAGAGAGGAGCATCTTTTATACCTGAGGGTTCAACTAGTTCGGCCGGAATCGGCCGGAAATCACCGGAAAAGCTTAGAATCCACCACCGCCGCTCTCCGTCGTGAGTTGAGCTTCAATACTACTAGGGATCGAACGAGAACGTCTAACACTTCATATCCCGACCGTGTCCAAGCTGCGTCGCCGCCGCCGGAGGTAGGAAACCGATCGGGTTTCTCATCCGAACTTCCGAGCTTCGGGTCACCACCTCGGGACCGAAACGGCGCACATCACTACCACAGGTCAGCTCGGACGGAGGAGAGGAAGAGAACCCGACCGGTGCCGTCGTCTGGGTCGGCCGGAAAAGTCGGGTCGGGTTGCCAGGTCCGGGTCGGGTCGGCTGGAAAACTCGGGTAGTAAGGGTGAGGCGCGAGAGAGAAAGAGAAGAGGGAAGAAATGGTTGCGGAAAAAATGAAAGGAACCCTAACACTTTTCTTAGTTATACTAAAAATTCCCGATAAGCCACAACTTCTGCTGACCATAACTTTCTCATACGAAGTCCGTTTTACGCATGCCACATGTCTACGAACTCGTATCGTCGTGCTCTACAACTTCCGTGAAGGAAGTTTCTCGAGAAACCCAACGGATTAGAAAGTCAACTCTTGACCTTTCAGAACCATAAAACCGGTTCAGGCAATTTATGCATCCGAACCCTTCCGCTCTTCCTTCAAACTTCAAAACAAACTAACTTCTAACTCAAAAATTCCTAAATAAAACTAGAAACTAATATCAAATTTCAGGGTATTACACTCTACCCTCCTTAAAGAAATTTCGTCCCCGAAATTTAAAGATACTAACTCAAAAAGAAACAACTTGGGGTACTTAGCCCTCATATCCGACTCTAACTCCCAAGAATGCATCACCCTCAGCTTGGTGACTCCAACACACCTTAACCAAATTGGCCTCCTTCCTTCGAAGCCTCTTGGTCGATCTATCCAAGATTCGAACCGGTTCAACAACAAGGTTGCATCCGCATTCACCTTGATAGAACTATAATCAATTACATGAGATGCATCCGGAACATACTTCCTCACTATCTCCTTCACATACAACTTGCATAAGGCATCCACCGTGTACGACATCGACACGAGAAGGAAATGCGCTGACTTCGTCAAACGGTCCTCAATCACCCATATAGCATCATGTCCAAATCTTGGACTTAGGCAGTCTAGTCACAAAGTCCATGGAAATCTGCTCCCATTTCCAAGTAGGAATAGATAATGGCTGCAACAAGCCTCCGGGCCTCTGATGCTCCGCCTTCACCTGCTGACAGGTGAGGCACTTGGACACATACTCTGCTACATCTTTCTTCATCCCATTCCACCAAAACTGCCTACGCATGACTTTATACATCTTAGTGCTCCCTGGGTGCACCGTATAACGAGATCGATGCGCCTCCCATAGGATTTCCCCCTTGAGATCACAACTATCGGGAACACATAATCTCCATCTATACCTCAATCCACCATCTAATCCAACCGACCACTCTGAAGGACAAACATCCAACAAATCCACCACTAATTTCGCCAACTTTGCACATGAGAACTCGTCATGTGCTTGGCCTTGGATGATCCTGGAAATCAAAGTGGGTTGCACAGAGACGCTTCCAAGGAAAATCCCTTGTTTCCTGCCAGATGGCAGAATGCCAAACTCAGATGCAGTCTCCAACATGAGCCACTCCTGCACCATGATAGAGGCAGCTATACCCCTAGGCTTCCTGCTCAATGCATCCACCACCACATTGGCTTTCCCAGGATGATACTCCAAGGTGAAGTCATAGTCCTTAAGGAGCTCCATCTACCTCCTTTGCCTCATGCTCAAATCTTTCTGAGAGAATAAATACTTCAAACTCTTATGATCAGAAAAGAGTTCGAACTTCTCTCCATACAAGTGATGCCTCAAAATCTTCAAGGCAAAAGCTACCGCAGCTAGCTCTAGGTCATGAGTAAGATAAATCTTCTCATGAACTTTAAACTGTCTAGAGCCATAAGCCACAACAACACCAAGCTGCATCAACACACAACCAAACCCTGATAAGAGACATCGTTATAGACGACAAGGTCAACACCACTACTAGGAATGACCAACACTGGGGATGAAGTCTACCTAGTCTTCAACTCCTCAAATGCCTTCTCACACTATCTATCCACACTCCACCTAGTGGAAATTTATCAACCAGAGACACACTTCCCTATATAAAGTCACTAACACCACGTGGCTAACTATACAGAAACAAGGGTTTCTAAGGATGCGAACTAGTTCATCACTCACAATGAGCTAGACCATTCCAAAAACACTCGGCTCACTAAAGTTAACCCTCAACCAACCACTCATAAAATAAAACACGATAACACGTCTCTACAAATTACACTACCACTACTCTGCAAAATGTCAGGACCCACCCCGAATTTCCCTTTGAAATCCGACATAAACTCTGCGGGACCCACCTCAAGGGAAATTCTACCAAAATTTTGGCATAACCTCCCTTAAAAATTGGGTAACCCTACCTGAAAGAAAATTCACCAAAATCCAACACTTCGAAAACAAATTACTCCACATCTCCTGGAGCCACCCGCTCCCCCAAATAAACATCCACCTCCTCAACAAAAGTAATAATTCAAAATAAATTCATGAATTTAAACTCTCATATAACAAACCAAATAATTCTTTTTCAACACCCTTAAGTTAAGTCGCAAGCCATAACACAACACACAAACTACAGAAGAATGTGAACTCAAAACAAAACAATATCTGCATTGCATCATTGTCAACTCACTATGACACTAAGAGCTCAACCAAACCAAAAACACTCATCCCGCTAGGGTCAAACCTCAACCAACACACATAAGATAAACAATTGAAAGAATAGTAATCCCTGCGCATAGCTTAGTTCAGGTGATTACTAGCAACACTAAGATAATCAAATTCGAATCACAAAAATTAAATACGAAACACACCAGAAAGAACATACAAGAAAACAAATAGTGAATCCTGCAGGTAAACATAGTTCAGGAATTCACTTCACGAGAAATAAGATAAGAAAGTATAATCCCTGCAAGAAATTTAGTTCAGGAGATTACACCACACACATGAACAATTAGTGATTCGTGCAGAATAGCGTAGTTCAAGAAATCACTAAACATACAAACAAGTCTAAGAAAATAAGAAATCTACATCACAACCATTTAACATAGTCTTTAACCATTAACCCATTTTAAAATCATCTTAATAAATTCCGTTTTACTTACCCATGGACCGTAGTCGATCAAGTCCATTTATTTTGAAAACAAAACATATTTTAACATGATTTAGTTGGTTAATGGCCCTAGACTATGTTAACACTCTCACTACACATTCCCCACCACAAAACAAATAACACAAAACAACCCCAAATTAACACGGCCCTCCTATCCAACAACCTTCTAAAACATTTAATTAAAATCTCTTTTTTTGCTCTCAGATTCTGTCCGAGAGCAAAACAATGTCCAAAAGTGTTTCCTCTTTTCCGTGGCCTCACTTGTTGTCATTCATGAGTCCGTTCATCATGATTCTCGATATGTTAAGCGTATTTACCTGTCTTCTGCACATTTAAACAAAATACATCAAAACTGACAAGGTAACAAAATAACGAATCATAATAAAACGTCCAAGTGATAGTCCAAAAACAGTTTTCATCATTTAAGTGCAATTTTCTGTATAAAAACGGCTAGTAGCCACAACTCTACAGAAAAACCCTCTTGACTCTAAAATAAGTAAAAACGACTATACTAAGGTACAAACAAAGTATAAATGGGGGTGAAAATACATTAAGAACATGGCGTAAAACGCACTTATCAAAGTCCACTTTAGCCGACGAAATTTTCTTTCGTCCGCTATTTTAAATTTTCATCGGCTATGGCAAACTTTAGCCGACGAAAAAAACTTTCGTCGGCTAAAGAATTTATTTCGTCGGCTAAAGTTCACAAACTATGGCCGACGAAATATTTAAAAGTTTAGCCGATGAAATTCATAGTCGTCGGCTAAAGTGCTTTATATTTGCAGATCTGGGCAGCAGCAGCTCATTTCGAAAAAAACGGGAAAAAAAACGGGAGAAGAAAAAAGGGAAGAAAAAGTTTGGGTGTTGTCGAAATCTGTCCATAATCAGTTTGTGGAGCCATATATAGGTACGTATATGTATATATATGTTGATTAATTGAGTTTTATTTGAGTTGATCGATTTTAATTAGTGTGATTAATTGAGTTTATTGATTTTGATTGTGATTGAGTTGATTAATTTTGAGTACGTTGGATGTATATATATATGTGTTGATCGATTTGGTTGATGATTTGAATTGATAATATATATGAATTAATTTGTTGTTAATAAATAGTAGATATATATATATATATATATATATATATGTTAATATTAATTTATAATATTATTGTGTTGATATGGTATGAAGTTGTTGATGATATATATGAGTTCATGATGATAATTTTGTAATTAATTAGTTGTAGTACGTACGTAGAATATATACTAAATGAATTGAGATTTTATATATGGCATGAAATTTTATTAATAATTAGCTAGCAGCGTTATAAATATATATATATTTTGTTATATTTTCAGGATATGGATAAGAGTTGGATTTCGCTTCCAAAATGGGACAAAAGATACGGTGTTGGAGTTATGAGTTTTATAGAATATGCGCTGGATAATGCTAACGGGAATACAATTTTCTATTGCCCGTGCACGAAATGTCAGTGTCGCAGCGATATGCATCGATTTCCCATTGACAAAGTATGGTAGCACCTGAGGAGTAACGGGTTTTGGGAGAAGTACACATGTTGGTTATATCACGGTGAAACATCATCAGGGGGTCCGCATGATCATGGCCAATTTTCCGAGACGGGCAGTGCTAGTACATCCAACGATCCAACAACGACATTCATCAACGACATGTTTCCTTATGAGAGCGGTGTATGCGCTCAAGGACAGTATATGCCTGACCCGGTGCAGCCCTTCCCTAGAGCTGTGAACACTGCTGGTATTGAAAAGTACAACAAACTGCTTGCTTTCCAACAGACCCCTGTGTACCCCGGTTGTCAGAAGACCGTTCTTGAAAGTGTGATGGACGTAATGAAGATTAAAGTTGAGACAAAATCGACCGTGAAGGTTGTTGATGAGTATCTACAGTACACTGCTTCGATGCTGCCCAACGGTCATCGTCTTCCTACCACTCATCGGAATGTCTGATGTATCCTGAAAGATCTTGGGCTTTCCTACATCAAGATACATGCATGCAGATATGACTGCGTTCTCTTTTGGGGTAAAGATCCATAAGAGAATGACCTTGGTGGCCTTGACGCATGTCCGATATGTCACACTGACAGATATAAGCTGACTCCTGCAGGCAACAGGAAACCTGTAAAGGTACTTCGGTATTTCCCTTTGACGGATAGGTTGGAGCGGTTGTACATGCTGATAGGGAATTGCATGACGAAGATACCCTTATACACCCTGCTGACGGGGAGGCTTCGAAGCATATAGACAGGGAGTTTCCTCATTTTGCGTCAGAGGTCCGAAATGTGAGGCTCGGGCTCTCATCCGACGGGTTCAACCCTTTTGACGGATAGGTTGGAGCGGTTGTACATGTCTTCACACACGGCCGAAGCGATGAGATGGCACGCTGATAGGGAATTGCATGACGAAGATACCCTTATACACCCTGCTGACGGGGAGGCTTGGAAGCATATAGACAGGGAGTTTCCTCATTTTGCGTCAGAGGTCCGAAATGTGAGGCTCGGGCTCTCATCCGACGGGTTCAACCCTTTTGGCAACATGAGTCTGCAATACAGTATATGGCCGGTGATTTTGGTACCGTACAACCTTCCCCCATGGATGTGCATGAAGAAAGAATACAATATGTTGAGTTTGTTGATTCCGGGGCCCGGTTATCCAGGGAAGTGTCTCGATGTGTACTTGAGACCTTTGATTGAAGAGCTTAAATTTTTGTGGGACGTTGGTCATCCCACTTATGACAAGTACACGCACGAGATGTTCCAGATGCATGTCATGGTTGTTGGTACCATCAGTGATTTTCCTGCCCGTGGGATGTTGTCGGCCAACGTTGTTAGGGGATACAAGGCTTGTCCAGAGTGCCTTAGTGATGAGGGGAGCAGCAGTCATTGCAACAAGATATGCAGATTGGGTCACCGCGCTTTCCTTCCATATGATCACGAATGGCGGTTCGATGACAAGGCATTTGATGGGACCGTAGAACACGGTGTGCCTCCCAGAAGATGGACGGGGGAAGAAATTTTAGCAGTGCTTAATGAGTACGATTTTGGGCAGCTCAGCAATCATCCCAACATTGTGGCGGCAATACCTGAAAGACCCGACAGGTACAAATTCTGGACACATAAGAGCATATTCTGGGAACTCCCATACTGGAGTAAGTTGTTGATCAGGCACTACCTGGATGTGATGCACATAGAAAAGAATGTGTGCGACAGTGTGGTGGGCACAGTGCTAAACTTGGAGGGGAAGACGAAAGACGGTCCTAAGGCATGCATTGATCTAAAAAAATGCGGAATAAGAAGACATTTGTGGTTGAAAGAAGGGAAGAAAAAAATGCCTCAAGCTCCTTACACCGTGAAGCCTGACCAGAAGAACCTAATTTTCAGGTGGATGAGTTGTGTGAAGTATCCTTCAGGCTATGCAGGAAATATAGCCCGGTGTGTGAACTTCCGGGACAATAAGATGTACGGGTTGAAGAGTCATGACTGTCATATCCTGCTACAACGTCTCTTCCCTGTTTTCATTCGACCGTTCCTTCCCCGTCAGGTGGTGGAGCCGTTAGTAGCGTTGGGAAGATTTTTCCAGAAGTTATGCACACGGGAAGTGTCTCGATCTGACCTCCGGGAAATGCAAGATGACATCATTTATATCATGTGTAAATTTGAGAGGATATTTTCTCCAAATTTTTTTGACATCATGCCTCACCTGATGATCCATCTTCCCGAGCAATTGTTGCTTACCGGTCCAGTACACTACACTTGGATGTATCCCATGGAAAGGTACGTTTTTTACACCTGAATTCCTCAATATATATACATGTTCAATAATCATAACATTTTGCAACTTGATTTACAGGCAACTTGGAGACTACAAAGATTATGTGGCTAATAAATCCGCTCCTGAAGGATGTATAGCTGAAGCATATATTGCGCACGAGTGCGTCACCTACATGAAGTTGTATTTAGGAGCGTTGAAGGAAACTCCGCAAACCATGCCGGTAGATGTACCGAAGTTCAATCTTTCCATAGTCTCTAGTGATGTTGAAGTGTACGGAATTTTGCCAGACTCCTACAAGTTGCAACCACATGAGCTAGTCATTGCCCACTGGTGGGTATTGATTAACTGTCCAGAAGTTGAATACTGGAAAGACATCCATCTCAATCATCCCAACATTCAAGGTGATCTCGAGTACCACAACAGGGAGTTCGCAGATTATTTTGGCGGTTGGGTATGTAATTTAATTTTTCTCTACGGGTTTATGTTTATTGCATAATTATCCATATTTACAGTTGAGATGGTTGGTTGCAGATGAACCATATTCAATTTGATGGTCACCCAAATTGGTCGCACGAACTAAGATTTCTAGCGATGAAGCCGATAGTCTCAAGAGTTTATCCGATGTGCAAGGTGAATGGCGTGCAATTTATATGCGAACATAGAGACAGCAGAAAGAGAACACAGAATTCTGGGGTCATGGCACATGATGGGCGGAATGGAGTTGACTATTACGGTGTTCTTGATTCAGTGGTGGAACACTTGGAGAGGCCGAAGACGAGGAAGAGGATGTTGCGTATCAAGAGCCCAACGCAATAGGTATTCCTAACTCCTCTACTATTCGCCTTAATAATTTTAAAGCGGGTCGTTCGGTGCGAATTCGTGATGAAGAACCAAGGCTTGTTGATGTTGATCCAAATCAAGAAACAGACGAAGACTCTGGCGATGAGGAAATACATATATTACCAATAGAAGACTCATCGGATGATTCTAATTACGAGCCTTAGTTTTAATGTATGATTCCGATTAATTTGTATAATTTTTCAAAGACTTTTTCCTTTATAGTTTACACATGTTGAATTCATATTTCAGTTATTTTATATGAATTTCGGTGATACATGATGAACAGGGTTTTTTTAATGTATGGTTTATGAATATCGTCTGTTTTTTTTCCCTGTTTTTTTACTTTAGCCGACAAAATACACTATAATTCGTCGGCTAAGATGTTTTTTGCCGACAAAAAAAGCCTTAATTCGTCGGTCATAGATGTTTTTGCCGACGAAAAAAGCCTTAATTCGTCGGCCATAAATGTTTTTTATTTTTTTTATTACACACTTTAGCCGACGAAATACACTATCATTCGTCGGCTAAGAGAGTTTAGCCGACGAAAAAGCCTTAATTTCGTCGGCCATAGATGTTTTTTTTTTTTTTTTATTACACACTTTAGCCGACGAAATACACTGTCATTCGTCGGCTAAGAGAGTTTAGCCGACGAAAAAGCCTTAATTTCGTCGGCCATCGATGGTTTTTATTTTTTTTTATTACACACTTTAGCCGACGAAATACACTGTCATTCGTCGGCTAAGAGAGTTTAGCCGACGAAAAAGCCTTAATTTCGTCGGCCATAGATGTTTTTTATTTTTTTTATTACACACTTTAGCCGACGAAATACACTGTGATTCGTCGGCTAATATGGTTTTTGCCGACGAATAACCTAATATTTCGTCGGCTATAGTTATTTTTTTAATTTTTTAATTACATACTATAGCCGACGAATAAGTTAGGGTATTCGTCGGCTAAACCCTAAAATATTTCTATTACCTACTATAGCCTTATGTTCGGTGGTTATTTTGCGTAAAATTTTTATACGACTAGTTGCGTGTCATCGGTTTAAAACTATTTTCAGTTGGAGGTCCGGCCAAAATACGTAATTTAGACGGTCGAACGACCTTTTCCGTGCGTTTAGAGGTTTGACTTACGAGATTGACCGTCCGGATCGAGCCCTTATTCTTTTCGGATCAAGTTGAATTTTTTCCCATACATGTATTTTATCATGATGGTCTGATCTAACGGCCGAATTTGTGTTTCTCAAGTTTGATCATCACGATCACAACATGCGTACTAATGTTGTATAACTTGTTTACCAAGTGTCATGTAAATGTTCCGTTTCAAAAAGAAACTATACGTAGAACCTTCAAACGTAAAAAAGTCGTGAAATAAGACATGACTAGAATGGTGAAATACGTCTACGGTTGAAAAATCACGGTATTCCGGTCATGTCTCGGTGCCGATAGTTGCGGTCAATGCAATTTTCAATTCTTTCTCCCTATGGGTAGCCCCGGGTTCGGTGGTTATTTTGCGTAAAATTTTTATACGACTTGTTGCGTGTCATTGGTTTAAAACTATTTTCAGTTGGAGGTCCAGCCAAAATACGTAATTTAGACGGTCGAACGACCTTTTCCGTGCGTTTAGGGGTTTGACTTACGAGATTGACCGTCCGGATTGAGCCCTTATTCTTTTCGGATCAAGTTGAATTTTTTCCCATATATGTATTTTATCATGATGGTCAGATCTAATGGCCGGATTTGTGTTTCTCAAGTTTGATCATCACGACCACAACATGCGTACTAATGTTGTATAACTTGTTTACCAAGTGTTATGTAAATGTTCCGTTTCAAAAAGAAACTATACGTAGAACCTTCAAACGTAAAAAAGTCATGAAATAAGACATGACTAGAATGGTGAAATACGTCTACGGTTGAAAAATCACGGTATTCCGGTCATGTCTCGGTGCCGATAGTTGCGGTCAATGCAATTTTCAATTCTTTCTCCCTATGGGTAGCCCGGGTTCGGTGGTTATTTTGCATAAAATTTTTATACGACTTGTTGCGTATCATCGGTTTAAAACTATTTTCAGTTGGAGGTCCGGCCAAAATACGTAATTTAGACGGTCGAACGACCTTTTCCGTGCGTTTAGGGGTTTGACTTACGAGATTGACCGTCCAGATCGAGCCCTTATTCTTTTCGGATCAAGTTGAATTTTTTCCCATACATGTATTTTATCATGATGGTCAGATCTAACGGCCGGATTTTTGTTTCTCAAGTTTGATCATCACGATCACAACATGCGTACTAATGTTGTATAACTTGTTTACCAAGTGTTATGTAAATGTTCCGTTTCAAAAAGAAACTATACGTAGAACCTTCAAACGTAAAAAAGTCATGAAATAAGACATGACTAGAATGGTGAAATACGTCTACGGTTGAAAAATCACGGTATTCCGGTCATGTCTCGGTGCCGATAGTTGCGGTCAATGCAATTTTCAATTCTTTCTCCCTATGGGTAGCCCGGGTTCGGTGGTTATTTTGCGTAAAATTTTTATACGACTTGTTGCGTTTCATCGGTTTAAAACTATTTTCAGTTGGAGGTCCGGCCAAAATACGTAATTTAGACGGTCGAACGACCTTTTCCGTTCGTTTAGGGGTTTGACTTACGAGATTGACCGTCCGGATCGAGCTCTTATTCTTTTCGGATCAAGTTGAATTTTTTCCCATACATGTATTTTATCATGATGGTCAGATCTGACGGCCAGATTTGTGTTTCTCAAGTTTGATCATCACGATCACAACATGCCAAATGTATAAAGGTTTAGCCGACGAATTTCAAAGGTTTAGCCGACGAATTTCAAAGGTTTAGCCGACGAATTTTAAATGTTTAGCCGACGAGTTGCAAAGGTTTAGCCGACGAATTTCAAAGTTTTAGCCGACGAGTTTATAAGGTTTAGCCGACGAATTTATGTATAGCCGACGAAATTTTAATCTTTAGCCGACGAACAAATTATTTCGTCGGCTAAAGTCTTCGGGTTTTAATTGCGAAACCCTAGCCTCCTCCCTCATATCCGCAGTTTTTCCCTCCTCCCTCCTCCCTCCCGGTCTCCTCCCTCCTCCCTGCCTCCCGGTCTCCTCCCTCCCTCCTCCCTGCCCTCCGCCCTCCTCCCTGCCTCACGCCCTATTCTCAGGTTCAGTGCTTAATTTTGTTGTTGTTTCTTAATTTTGTTGTTGTTGATATATTGGTGCTTAATTTTGTTGTTGTTGATAAATTGATGCTCATTGTTATCGTTTGGTTTAATTTGTCTTAATTAAATTTATGTTAATTTAATTTGTGTTAATTTAATTTGTGTTAATTTAATTATGTTAGTTTATGTGTTTATTTTTGAATATATGTGTTAATTTATTTTTGATTTCGAATTTAGTTTTATGATATGTTAGTTAATTTATGATGATGTTAATATATATAATATTGTTATGTAAGTAAAAAATATATATATCTATATATATATTGGTATGTGTATCTATTTATTGAATAAGTATAATTTTAAACATGTGTAATTTTTTATAAAATAAAGACAAAATAAATTAAAGCCTTAGATTAATATTTTAAATAGGATGAGCGGCTTTTTTCGATCGAAGAAGAGTTCGAAGGGCCAAAGGTCCGAATCGTCTGAGGGAACCTCAAGCAACCCTCAAACAACGTTTCAGGGCCAGATGACAGCCAGACGTGCGAGCCTTCTGGAGACGGCGCCGGAGGTGCCCCTTTCATCGAGGCAGGCGGCCGTCCCTCGTTCCCCGAGGCCCTTGTGGCCTCAGACCCAAACGGAGGTGTCTGCACCTCGTATGCCCGAGATACACCAGGCGCCCACTCCGGGTCCTAATTCTTCGGATAGTGGGTCATCTGGGGTACAGATGCCGCCGCCTCATCTGTTCCTTCCGCGGATGATACCGGCGTTACCTGTAGTCGATGGCTCAGGGACGCCGATTTATCCACTGCCCCCGCCAGTGGCTCCATCATCGGCGTACCGGTTCGTGCCTTTTGATACGCCTCTTATTTCTGCGAGGGTATCATCATCGGCGACAGAGCCGGAATCCGTCGCGAGCTCCTCAGGTAATCAGTGATGCATGATTACTTTTAAAAGGGTCATATATATTTTAATAATCAATTTGGCCGAATCATGTCATAGGCACAAAGAAGAAGAGAGGCCCCGTCACAGGGAAAACTCTCGAGAAGATGGTGAGTACCGTGGGGAGGATCGTCATCGATACTGACAGGGATGACCACGTAGTATCGGGCGGGAAGTCGAGGACGTACGCCGGCCGCGTGGGAGCTCTCATTAGGGATAGAGTCCCTATGTTGTGGTCCGACTGGGGCGAGGTCCCGCAGGAGGTTAAGGACATGGTCCACAACGCGATGTCGGTGAGTTTACAAAATAATATTATGTATTAAATTGTTGATTTCTCGAAAAGCTAAACTAATAATAAACGGTTAAATGCAGGTGTGGTTTGAGGTTCCGAGCACCTGAGGGACAGCTGGGCCGACGTTGTGCATGGGGGAAGGTACGTTGGGAAGTTAATGAAAAACAAAATTGTATGTGATATTAATAATATTTCTAATATTTTGGTTGTATCTGTAGGTACAAGGAGTGGAAGAACGAGCTGCGGACCCATTGGACTACGCACGGGAACGCACGTTCTGGTACCCCTGCTGAGTTCCAGTACAGGGAGTACGAGTGACGTTGGCTTCTGACATCAGAATTCAACAACCCTAGTAAACAGGTATTTAAATAAATTAGTTAGTTAATTTAAAAATAAGTATGTGCGTTTTAAAATATTCTACTAATAGTTTACTTTTTTCTTTGAAGGCGGTTTCCCGGGTGAACGCTCAGACTCGGCAACGCAACACAAGGAACCATCATGCCGGTTCTAGACCGTTCGCTGTCTTCATGGACGAGGCGGCCAAGGAACATCCAGAAGTTAACCCGTACGTCTATACGTACGAGAAGGCATATCCTGACTCCCAGGAAGATATTGTAAGTCACCTTACGTTTTTAAATTTTTAAATTTATGTAAAAATTTTAATTAATAATTTGTTTCCTATCCATATAGGCGAGGGTGAGGGAGGCTACTGACGAGGTCATGAGTACCGTAGTGAGGGAGGCATGGCCGGACACGCAGGAGGAAGAGATGTCCGAAGCCATGTCCCGGATCGACACTTCGGATCCGACGATTGGGGCGAGGATCATGGGCACAGCCTTCCCACCGAGAGGAAACAACTTCTACTGCCGAGGTCTAGGAAAGAGAGGCGAGGGGGTCCTGAAGACCACTCCAGGATTTCAACGAAAGGCAGCCTCGACCAGCAGCAGGACCACGTCCACGATCAACAAGACGACTCAGTTAGAGTCGGAAGTTCAGAGACTACGAGATTTCCGTGCTGCTCAGGCTGCATATAATGCCTCGAAGGCAGCCTTTAATGCCGCGCAGACAGCCTATGCTGCCGAGTTACAGGCCATCCAGCAGGCCCAGCAGCAGCAGCTGTTCCAGTACATGCAGGACTTTACAGCTGCCCAGATTCAGGGACTTCCGCCTCCGCCCATGCCTTCGCCCATGACGCTACCCCAGCCGCCGCAACCTCTGCAACCTCTGCAACAGCCCCCAGAAGAGGACTTTAATTTAGACGATATAGACTTTACGTAGTTGATATATACTTTTATGTAATTGATACTGTTATGTAGTTCATATATTCTTTTATGTGTTTGTTGTTGGTTATATGAAATTGTTTTGGTGTTTTTTGCAGTTTGCTTGGAATGGTAATTCAGAAATTTCGGGGTTTTTTTTTTTACTGGAATGCACTTATAGCCGACGAAAAAAGCCTTAATTCGTCGGCTAAAGTTTTTTTTTTTTAAAAAAAAAAGTTTAGCCGACGAAATATGCTTTAATTCGTAGGCTAAATGGCTATAAAGCCGACGAAAAATACTATATTTTTTTACAAACTTTAGCCGACGAATATTTTAAATTATTCATCGGCTAAAGTTTGGAAGATAACCGACGACATTTTATGTCGTCGGCTAAGGTATG
The DNA here is from genome assembly GCA_034370585.1 of Fragaria x ananassa. NCBI lineage: Eukaryota > Viridiplantae > Streptophyta > Magnoliopsida > Rosales > Rosaceae > Fragaria > Fragaria x ananassa. The sequence continues at coordinate 5,805,885 of CP139750.1, read as the reverse complement.
GACTATAGCCGACAACATAATCGTCGGCTATAGTGCATACTTTAGCAGATGAAATAATGTCGTCGGCTATAGTCATACTATAGCCGACGAAATAATGTCGTCGGCTAAATGTTGGACTATAGCAGACGATATTATTTCGTCGGCTATAGTCATGCTTTAGCCGACGAAATTTTTTCTCTCGTCGGCTAAAGTCATCGCAGACGACCCTTTCCCGACGACACTATAGCCGACGAAGGTTTGTCAGCTAAGAGCTTCGCCGACGAATTTTTTTAACAGGCCGACAAAAATTTTTCGTCGGCTAAAGTACTTGTCCTGGTAGTGGAGTCTCATCTCTTCTAACTGAAAAATGATCGGCTGCGGCTCCATTCGATGCTCTTTCCATCAATCGAACTATGCAAGGATCATTATACTGTGCTTCCCGCACTCTATCAACCAAAACTGGCCTCACATGAAAACTGGCTATCAAAGCATCAACCTCATCTACTGATAAATCCACTCCTGTAGCTCGCAACTCACAAAGAAGCGGAACACGAACCATCTTTATATGAGATAAAGATATGGAGGGATTTCGACTAAGAGCATCAGCTACCACATTAGCTTTTCCAGGATGATACTTAATAGTGCAATCATAATCATTGATTAACTCCATCCACCTCCTCTGTCTCATATTAAGCTCTCTTTGAGTGAACACGTACCGAAGACTCTTGTGATTGGTAAATATCTGACACTTGGCTCCATAAAGATAGTGTCTCCACAACTTGAGAGCAAAAACTACCGCTGCAAGCTCCAAATCATGAGTAGGATAGTTCCCCTCATGCGGCTTCAATTGCCTAGAAGCGTAGGTAATAACTCGATCATGCTGCATCAAAACTCCACCTAGACCACGTCTAGAAGCATCACAATAGACCATATATTCTCCACTATCATCCGGAAGTGCCAAAACAGGAGCACTTGTCAAGCAATTCTTCAATTCTTGAAAGCTTTGCTCGCACTGATCTGACCATTCAAACTTAACCCCCTTTCTGGTCAACATTGTGAGAGGAGCAGCAATCTTTGAAAAATCTTTTACAAAGCGCCAATAATAACCTGCTAAACCCAAGAAACTACGAATCTCCGTCACGGTGGTGGGTATTCTCCAATTCGACACTGCTTCCACCTTTTGGGGATCCACACTAACTCCTTCTGCAGAAATCACATGACCCAAGAACCCCACTTTATCTAGCCAAAACTCACACTTGCTAAACTTAGCAAATAACTGCGACTTTTCCAAAGTCCGCAATATTATTCTTAGATGATTGGCATGCTCCTTCTCATTTCTTGAGTAAACCAAAATATCATCTATGAATACGATCACGAAACGATTAAGGTATGGACTAAACACCCTATTCATGAGATCCATGAACACCGCTGGTGCATTAGTAAGTCCAAATGACATCACCACAAACTCATAATGACCATATCGTGACCGAAAAGCAGTCTTGGCTATATCCCTCTCTCGGATCCGCAACTGATGATAACCCGATCTCAAATCAATCTTATAGAAAACAGAGGCACCCCTCAACTGATCAAATAAATCATCGATCCGAGGCAACAGATATTTATTCTTCACTGTGACCTGATTCAATTTCCTATAATCAATGCATAGTCTCATGGTGACATCTTTCTTCTTAACAAACAACACCGGAGCACCCCACAGAGACATGCTAGGCCGAATAAAACCCTTATCTACCAACTCCTGCAATTGAGTCTTCAACTCTTTCAATTCCGCTGGAGCCATTCTGAAAGGTGCCTGAGAGATAGGCATAGTTCCAGGAAGTAATTCTATAGAGAAGTCTATCTCCCTTGCAGGAGGCAAACCAGGCAACTCCTTGGGAAAAACATCCGGAAACTCTCTTACTACAGGAATATCTTCTAATCCCACAACTCCCATACTTGAATCCACCTCATGAGCTAAAAATGCCTGACAGCCTTTACTCAACAATTTCCTTACAGCAACAGCGGAAATTATGCAACTAGAGATAACATCTCTTTCCCCTTGGAAAGCAACCTCAAAACCATCTGGACTTCGAAGCACCACTACTTTTTGAAAACAATCTACCATAGCTCTATATGATTCCAAAAAGTCCATTCCCAAGATCACATCAAACTCCACTATGTCTAAAGGAATTAAATCAGCCTCGAAATTAACTCCTTCCACTAAAACTTCACAGCCACTAAATACCCAATTTATTCTCATCACCTCACCAGAGGGTAGAGACACATGTCACTCGCCTGGAAGAGACGATGATGGCACATTGGCATGGAGGGCAAATCTACTAGACATGAATGAATGCGTGGCTCCGGGATCAATTAAAGTATAAGCAGGCTGACCAAAAATTAATAACGTACCAATGATGACATCTGGAGAAGTACGACCCTCCTGCTGGGTCATAGCATGCAGTCTAGCGCGAGTCATGGGACGTCCACGCTGACCACCACCTCTCTGAGAGCCACCTCTAACTGAAGCACTACCTTGGGCACCACTACTAGAGCCCCTAGCTGAAAACTGGCCAACTGGCTGAGTAGGGGTGGGAGTGGTCCTCTGAGCCAACAATGGGCAATCTCTCCTCAAGTGGTCCTGACCACCACACTCAAAGCACCCAGAAAACTGTTGCTGCTGCCCATATGAAAAATTCTGGCTACCGGATGACCCACCATGGAAGCTACCACCAGAACCATACTGTCCAGCCTGCTGCCTACCCAAATGACTCCGAGAAGAACTCCTGAAACGTCCCTTAGACCTGCTTCGAACACCAGAGCTAGATCTACCACTACCGCCACTGCCAGCAGAAGACCCAGAAGAGGATGATGAAGCAGCTTTCTTGGATGGACCCTGACTGGGACCACCGAAATCTCGTGGCCGAGCACTATAAATCCCCATAGACTCAATGGCCATGGCTGCATGAACAGCGTCAAAGAAAGTCGGGTAATAAACACCGGTCATCTTAGCTGCAAACACTCCACCAAGTGCCCCAATGAACATCTCCATCCTGGTCCTCTCATCAGAAACCAGATATGACACATGGTAGCTCAGGGAAGTGAATCTCTCCTGGAACTCTATAACGCCTTCATCATCCCTCTTCTTCATATTCAGGAAATCTGACTGAATTCTGCTGCTGTGTGCAGGACTGAAATACTGCCCCAAGAAGAGAGTCTTAAACTGCTCCCATGACATATTCAGCGCATCCTCAACATTCCTGCTGGCAAGCGACCACCAATGATGTGTTGAATCATCCAGGAAAGTTACTGCCATCTTCACCTTCCTTTCTTCTGGCAACTCTGTGATCGCAAAAGCCTTTTCCATTTTGTCCACCCAAGTATAAGCATCAAGGGGTCCCTTGGCACCCTTGAACTCTCTGGCTCCAGCCTCATAAACTTCTCTCCTTTTTATAGTATGAGGTTGTGGAGCTCGATCCATGACATCCCTTAGCATATTTCCAATATCATCAACCAGTCCCCTGACCTCATTGCCCTCATCGGCATTGGTCGAAGTAGCCACACGGGGTTGCCGTGGGCGCCTAGGAGGCATAGTACCTGCGGAAGAAGAAATTTAGTAGTCCATAACCAAGACTAACACAACTATCACACATACCCAATAACACATAGCATCAAAAGCATAAAATGCAGATGAATTCGCCGCGGTCGGATCATCACTCTATAAACACTACCTGCTACTTAGGCAAATATGATAGTGACAAGGAAGCAGGAAAAAGAAACCTAAAGCTCTGATACCAACTGACACGACCCACCCCGAATTTCACCCTGAAACCCGGAGTAACTCGTGCGGGGACCACCTCCAAGGAAGATATTACCGAAAAATCGGCATAACCTCCCTTGAAAATGGACAACCCTTCCTAAAGAAAACCTGCAAACACTTCCAAAAATTTTAATCCAACCTTAACTCCTGGAGCCTACGTGCTCCCCAAATACAACTACCACCAACAACAAAGCATTATCCAACATCAAATATAATTATCCAAAAGATAACATAAATCTTCCAACAAATATTCTAAGACGTCAACAAGTCTTCACCCACAACCGAAATAATATACATTAAACCCAAGTATTCAGAGCTACTAAACACTAGCGGAAAAATGAAACCACAAGTAGGTTAAACAGGAACCTACTGATGAAAAGTGGTGGAAATGCGGGTGACTATGCCTCGTCTCCTACTAGGTCCAACCCGAACTCTGCAGACTGGGCATTTTAAAACAAAGGGCCCAGGGGAAACATTTGAACACGTTAGAGTGAGTGGACAAAAATAAAATAAAGGAAATAATTCTTTATGCTTTCCCAATTTTACTTTTTTAGAAAAACAATATGCTGCATGCGACAGCTTAAAGCGCTCAACACGAAAACTGGAATTTCATGACTGGCTCCGGCCAGTCTCCAACGCTCAATAAAATACAGCCTCTCAGGCTAAAATAAAATATGTATGTATTACACTCGTCATATCCCTTGTATGAATTTTCTTGAAACAACTAAAACAAATAGAAAATTCACACAAGGCTACAACGTTTACGTCTAACGCTCACGTTGCACCATAATGACATTTTACCTCATTATGGTGGAAAAGACGGTGTATAAATATCCGTGCATATCCCCTATATAAATTATTATTTTTATATAGGGCTACAACGATTGCGTCTAACGCTCACGTTGCGCCATAATGGAATTTTACCTCAGTATGGCGGAAAAGCACGGTGTATAAATATACGCGCATATCCCCTATATAAATTATTATTTTTATATAGGGCTACAACGATTGCGTCTAACGCTCACGTTGCGCCATAATGGAATTTTACCTCAGTATGGCGGAAAAGCACGTATAGCTAGCTAGCATTCCCCCATATACATATTATTCTCATAATCATCCAAATATGGATATATATATACATACTCACCGAAATTCTCAATTTCGGTTATTCTCTAATCACATAAATTATTTCGCATGCACATTATTTAAAATAAAAGCCCACTCACAAATTAGGCCTAAGCCTGACGTCGATCTGGGGCCTCGTCAGCTCGAGCCTCCTCACGACCTGTTCCAAATATAATATTAAGTTCCCAACCGAAATTCCAATATTTATACAAAATAGGCAGAAATTAACCGAGAGCCAATAACACGCTCATCATTGCCTAACTTCGAAATGATCCACATTTCAACCCTAGAATCAACAGCCGTAACTACACCATTCCACAGATTAAACAACTTAATCCAACGGCCGGATTCTACTTAAATTAACCGCCAAAAATACTAACTTCGGAAAATCAAAAACCTATCCAAAACTCATCCAAAAATTCCTTAACTCACTTCAATAAACTCCCCTTAATATTCCAAATTTAACAACATCAAAATCTCCCAACTGGCGGCGGTGCCGGCGGCGGCCGGCAGCCAAATGCCGGCAACCTCCTATGCTTCTCAAATTTTAACAGCATCTTCCTCTCATCATGCTCTACTACTTTCCTAACTAGCACAAACCCAAAATCCAAGCCTAGCTATGCCAATCGACAGAATTGGCCTCCGGCCGCCGCCGGGTAGGAGATTTTTAGGGTTTTAAGTGTGGAATATTAAGAGGAGTATATTGATGTGATTTATGGAATTTTTGGATGAGATTTGGATAGGTTTGTGAATTTCCGAATTTTGGTATTTTTGGCGGTTAATTAATGTAGAATCCGGCCGTAGGATTTAAGTCGTATTTTGGAGAGGTTGTATTTACGACTGTTGAGTATGATATTTAAGTTCGGATCGTTCTGATTTAAGAATATCGAAGTTAGGCTATGATGAGCGTATTTATGGCTCTCGGGTAATTTTGCCTGTTTTGATTAAATATTGGATTATTGGTTGGGAAATTAATATTATATTTGGAACAGGACGTGAGGAGGCTCGAGCAGACGAGACCCCATATCGACATCAGGCTTAGGCCAAATTTGTGAGTGGACGTTTATTTTAAATAAATGCATGCTATGGTTCATGGTTGATCAATTAATGTTGCGGAATATTCTAACGTCATTTTAATTTAACGATTTTTATTTCTCTTGGAGAGTTACCGAAAATGGGATTTTCGGTGAATATAAATATGTATTTATGAGAGAGAGTATGTATATAAATGCTAGCTAGCCATATGTGTCTGTCCACCTTAATGGCGTAGCATATAGCCGCATTATGGTGTGACGTGAGCGTTGGACGTAAGCGTAGTAGTCCTATTTGAGTGTTTAAATTCATATAGTGTAGCACCGCATTAAGGCGTGACGTGAGCGTTGGACGCGAGCGTAGTAGCCCTATATAGACCCATGAATTTATATAGGGAGTATGGACGAGTGTAAATACATACATATATTATAGAGTCTGAGAGGCTCGATATTTTATGGGATAAAAGTTTTATCGCTTGCGGCATGCATTCGATTTTTCCTTAGAAATTAATTTGGGGAAACATAAATATTTTATTTATTATTTTAATTTTTGTCCACTCACTCTAACGTTATTAAATGTTTTCCCCTGGGCCTTTCGTTTTAAATTGCCCAGTCTGCAGAGTTCGGGTTGGATCTAGTAGGAGGCCAGGCATAGTCACCCACATTTTTGCCAGTTTTCATCAGTAGGTTACATGTTTAACCTACTCGTGTTTTCTTGCTTCCGCTTGTATTTAGTAGCTCTGAATACTTTGAGATTATTGTATATTATGTGATGTTCGGAGGTGTTGAATTAAGAGTGTAATATGAAATTTTCGAGTTAGGGTTGTCCATCTGCAAGGGAGATTTTCTTAATCTTTTCAGTAAATTTTCCTTGGAGGTGGTCCCCGCACGACTTACTCTGGGTTTCAGGGTGAAATTCGGGGTGGGTCGTGTCAGTTTATGCTAGTCCTACTACCTCTATGAGATGTCAACTTTGGAATTATCTTTCTGCCTTGGCTACTCGTTGTCAGCTTCCATGGTTAATCATAGGTGATGTCAATGAATTGTATTGTAGTGCAGATAAAAATGGTGGATTTATGGCTGGAAAAATTGGTGGGATGAAAAAGTGGGTTGATCAATTTGGTATACTTGATCTGAGATTTCAAGGATCTGCTTTCACTTGGACCGATAAGAAGATTTAAAGAACAACTTGATAGATAGGGTTTTGTACTCATCCTTGTGCATAATAATGCAAACAATTCTGAAAGTTCAAGTGAAAATTATACAGCGCACCTGGGTGCGTCACGCACCCGTCCATCTCCGTCGTCCATTTCGAAAAAGTCAAAAGTCCGCGTCAAATGGACGGCGGAGATGGACGGGTGCGCTGAATACGCTCTCAAGTTCAAAAATTAATACAAAACCAAAGATGATGACTATGATGAGTTGGCATGAGTTGAATTTCCAATATGTTATTTTCTGTGAAATGTTAAGTTGCTTCAGTCCAGATATCCAATTGCAGAATCTAATTTCATGTTATGTGTGCACGTAAAAAAACGTTCAATTTACTTCAACTAAACTGGATCTGCTCGAAGATAAAATATGAAGTGTTACAGACACATAGCGATTACAACCGGAAAGCATATAGTTGCCAGGGTATGAAGCTTCCTATGAGGCGTCAAACTATCTGTCAAGCATTCTTTAATTGCCTCCTGATCAAGACTAGCCTCACATAAAGCCAGTCATAGGAAACATTCAAGAAATGTACGTATGCATATCTCCATGACCTGTTGGATATCAAACTGCAGCAGACACCCCAAAATGCTACAAACAAATCCAATCCCCATATATACTTAACCCACGTCTTATCAGCTCAGCCTCAACTTCATGACAATTGAACATTGCTTTGTCCGGAGCACACATATTTGGAAGTGGAAGTCCACAAAGTTGAGGGTTTCCAATATAAATCAAATCCTTGGAGCTGTGTTCCTATTGGAATTGTTCCTGACAAATTGTTATATGACAAGTCCAAGAAAGCAAGGCGGTCTACCCGAGCAAGGCTTGCTGGAATGTTTCCATCTATCTGGTTTCTTGATAAATCAAGAGAATCTAATGACTGCAGAAGTTAAATTTTGGGAAAATGCCAGTTTAGAACTAATTCAAACCCTTTATTTCTCATTCCAATGATAATATTTTGCATTAGCCCATTCCAATATAAGGTAACCTTTTCTATGCCTAAATGCACAAATTTTTACTAAAGTCTTAACAAACCATATTATTTTAAGACTATTTTGCCCTCACCTCTTCAACATGAAAAGACTTGGCCGGAACCTCGGACTTCGGTCACCGGCCGCCGGACTCCGGTCACCGGATTTTCCCCGACTGCCGGATTCCGGTCACCGGATTTTCCCCCGACTGCCGGATTCCGGTCACCGGATTTTCCCCTGTAACCAGTTACTGACCCCCAATAATCAGTTACTGACCAGTTAATGACCCATAATAACCAGTTACTAACCCCCAGTAACCAGTTATTGATTAATTACTGACACCCAGTAACCAGTTACTGACCCCCAATAACTTTTAGTTTTCAGTTACTGACACCCAGTAATCACTTAGTTTTCAGTTACTGACACCTAGTAATCACTTAGTTTTCAGTTACTGACACCCAATAATCACTTAGTTTTCAGTTACTGACACTCAGTAATCACCCAATAATCACTTACTGACCCTCAATAATCAGGTTACAAACCTCAAATAATAACTTATTGGCCCCAATAATCAGTTATCAATCCTCAATAATCACTTTCAAAGGTAAGGATAAAAAAAAAACTGACTTAAACTGGGCACCCATATTTCTTCTCTGGGCACCCACCTTCCCCGATCTCCTCCACCGGCCTCCTCCATCAACCCCGGCGCACGCCACCAAGAAGCGCCCTTCCCCAGCCACTATCCATCCCGGATCAAACTCCAACCGAGCCGGAAGATGAGCTAGGTAATAGAGGCAAACAGCGCTGCCATATTCCTCCGCCGAAGAGAACGAGTCGCAGCAGAGAACGAGTCGCCGGAACCGGGTTTTGTGCTCGATGTGGATCACCCACTTGCGGCGGTACACCTGGACCACCTTGCCCTCGCGGCCAACTGGACCTCGTCGTCCTTGCGCACTAGCATGAACCGGACGCTGTACTTGGTGCGGAGGTCGGAGGAGAGCGGCGCGCTCATCAGGATGCGGCGGACAGACGTCCCTCCATTGAAGAGGTCGCCGGAGATGGTGGAGGCGAAGATGAGGTCACCGACGAAGGATCTGAGAGAGAGAGAGAGAGAGAGAGAGAGAGCATATCGGGAGGAGAAGAAGAGAGGGAGAGAGAGAAGAGAAAGAGATAGAGAATGAGATGAGATTTGTGTGTGTTTAATTTTATAGAGGGTAATAATGTCTTTTGTATGAGAATCATTGAAATGGGTTAACAGAAAAGATTTACATTGATGTGGGCATTAAAATCCCTGTTTTTGGGCATTTGAGCATTTTCTCTAAAAAAAAACTGACTTAAACTGGGCACCCATATTTCTTCTCTGGGCACCCACCTTCCCCGATCTCTTCCACCGGCCTCCTCCATCACCCCGGCGCACGCCACCAAGAAGCACCCTTCCCCAGCCACTATCCAGCCCGGATCAAACTCCAACCGAGCCGGAAGATGAGCTAGGTAATAGAGGCAAACAGCGCTGCCATATTCCTCCGCCGAAGAGAACGAGTCGCAGCAGAGAACGAGTCGCCGGAACCGGGTTTTGTGCTCGATGTGGATCACCCACTTGCGGCGGTACACCTGGACCACCTTGCCCTCGCGGCCAACTGGACCTCGTCGTCCTTGCGCACTAGCATGAACCGGACGCTGTACTTGGTGCGGAGGTCGGAGGAGAGCGGCGCGCTCATCAGGATGCGGCGGACAGACGTCCCTCCATTGAAGAGGTCGCCGGAGATGGTGGAGGCGAAGATGAGGTCACCGACGAAGTATCTGAGAGAGAGAGAGAGAGAGCAGATCGGGAGGAGAAGAAGAGAGGGAGAGAGAGAAGAGAAAGAGATAGAGAATGAGATGAGATTTGTGTGTGTTTAATTTTATAGAGGGTAATAATGTCTTTTGTATGAGAATCATTGAAATGGGTTAACAGAAAAGATTTACATTGATGTGGGCATTAAAATCCCTGTTTTTGTGCATTTGAGCATTTTCTCTTAAATTTTTGGATTCATATGGGCCAAGTGGCCATATGGGCTTTGAGTTCATTTGGGTTCCTACTACATACACTCTAGGCCAAGCCCTTTACACAATCCAAAAAAAACGACTAACATAGGAAGTGGTGCTCCATCACTTCTTTCTACAAAAAAAAAAAAAATAAAGGAAGCGTTGAACTTAATTCCCCAACTCTCTCTGGCTTTCTCTTCATTAAAAAAGTATTCTGTATCAGTTGTATCAGTTGACCAAAAATCAGGGTCCGATGGCCTTCACCAACTCCTCCCTCTTTGCTTCCAATCTCACTCTCCGTCGCTCTATACTTTCCGATTCCGAATTTGCCCCTCCGGACGAGGCCCCCAAGCTCCTCCTTCCCTCTCTCCATGCCAACACTTTGTCCAGAAAGTTGTACGAAACCTCTCTCTCTCTTCCTCTGCGTGTAGTCAATTCAGCTCTAGCTAGGGTTTCGATTTTGATTAATATGATGTTCAATTCTGTGCAGGAACGTTGCGTGTGCCTCTAGCAAAGGTGTCAATGCAGTTGGTTCCTCCTCGCCGGTCAGTTGTTCAAAATGATATGTCGTGCTGATTTTTGCTCTCTCTTTTCTGTTCCATAAAGTCTCATTTTCTGCTTATATTATCAAGGTTGTATTGGGAAGTGGTCTTATTGATGAACAATTAGCTGTGTTTTATTGGGTGTGAATGTGGAAATGTTTTATTGGGTGTGAATGTGGAAATGAATGAGAGATAAGTCACCTTAACTGCGACTCCTCTTGACTGTTGTGTATACGTAAGATTTTTACCTCATATACGGCTCCTCGTTTGATTGTTTTGAACTCATTCCTTGTTTGAGAATCTCTTCCCTTCTTCTACTCCATCTGAAGAATAAGTAGGACCAATTTTGTCACCGTCTTATTCTATTTCATCTTGTGCAAGTCTATCTTCTGAAATAAGCAAGCACACTTCTACTCAGGTTATTTACATGTCATATTTCAGTTAGATGCAACCTATTGCGCCCCTACACTACTTTGGGATATCACTTGATCATATCTTGAGAGCTTGACACTCAAGATGCCATAATAATGGGATGCCGATGTTCAAACCTACTAGTTATACCTGTTTTTTGTGAGACCACAGGAGCCATAAGATAATTGTTAATTTATGTTAACAAACTCTTGATCTTGTACAAACTTCTCGATTAAGTACTTAAATTAGACTGAACCAGTCATTTCGACCTAACATAGTTGCTGCACATCATTTTTAACTGTATTGAAAGTCTAATGAAATTTACTCTGTTAACTTTTTTTTTTATATTTTGTATCTGCAAGTACCTTTCTTTATAACAAAATATCCATCGTTTCTGTTATAGACCTTTTGGAGGTGAAAAATGATTTATATGTATATCTGGATTCTGGACTAAGCTTAAATGAACTAAAAAAGTCTGAAATGTTTCATCAATTTCCATAACATTGGATGAATATTTTGAACTGCAGAAGTCTGATCAAGATGCTGATTATGTTCCGATGCCAGTTGTCATGATTGATCAAGATTCAGATTCTGATGCAACTATTGTGCAACTCAGCTTTGGGGATCGCCTCGGAGCTCTCATTGACACTGTAAAGTGGCTTATTATTTGTCTATCCCTTTTAGAAAAGTATGCATTGTAAGTCAAATTCTTTACATGGGATTTATATTCAAGTGTCACAATTGAGGAGGCCATATGAAGCGGGTAAATAAATCCAAATACGGCAAATTACCCAGTATGTAGTTTCAAATAGGAGTGGTCTTTATTGATTTGATTTCCAGATGTGGTCTGTCAAGCTTTCCTTTTCAGAACCTTGGCCCAGAAAGCGGGTTGGGGGATTTATGGAGGAAGAAACATTAAAAAAGACGAAGAACAAAGTCATTTTGCTTGTTAATAAATGTAGTTCAGTGGAAGTCATTTAAATTTACATGAATTTCTGTCGCAGAGCACTTGAAACATCAAACTTGTTGTATGTTCTAAGTTCACTCATCAGTTGGCTTTTAACTAAATTGGTTCTATGAAGTCCAAAGTTGACAAACTGAGCATCATTTCGAAATGTTTTTCAATACATCAGATGCTTATGGTTAATTGACATGCCTTTATTATGTGTGGACAGATAAATGCATTAAAAGATTTGGGATTGGACGTAGCAAAGGGAACAGTTGTCACTAAGGGACCGGTTAAACAGACGAAGTTTCATATAACGCGGTTGTGAGTACCTATTTTGGTTTTTGGTGTTTTCTTTGTTTTCTTTTTTTGTTCAATGTCTATGTTATGTTATGGATACCCAGGAGTTCTGCAACAGTTCTGTGCTAGTGGTTAAGATTGTGGAACACTATAATCCCATAACAGTAGGTTGAAAATATAATCTAGCTATGCATGCCGACCAATTGGGTCTCTCCACTATCAGTTTAAGCTTTCAGAATAGCAGTAGACTAACATTCTATCAAAGCAGGAGTATTCAGTTGAAGTCCTTGTAACTACAGTATCCTAATATAAGTTGAATATATGCTATGAGAGTCATGAAAAGTCAGTGGTCGTGATAGAGAACGGAGAATAGAACTTGCTACCATTCAAAGAAGATGAAAACTTATCCACTAGTATGAAATCCTAAATATGGTTCCCATTTGGCGGGGAGGATAGAGGATTAGTCTCATATTGGTCAAGTCAATTGCTACCTTTTTGGATTTTTTTCCACCGAAAAGCTCAATCTCTTTGTATCAGCCTCAAACTAACATATTGATGCAATAAACCTACTGTCTAGATACCAGGACCAACAAGCTCTAAGGCTTAGGGATTTAAACTCACAAATAACACTTTGAATTAGGAATCTCACCCAAAACTAGGCTTCTCACCCAAAATTAGGCTTCACGCCAATCTTTACCAGGCAACTCAGTAACACTGACAATTTTATTCATAGCATAACATCACCAGCCATTCAGCACTTACAATTATTTATACTAGAGCATATAGCTGACATTAACTAGCATTGAAGACTCATTAGGACTCTTAAATTTCCAAAACTGAAGCATAAAAGACCTAATAAAGGAAACCTTAAAGCTTCTAAACCAGTGGCGGAACCAGGATTTCACAGTGGGTATGGCTAATTTTGTATGGACACTGGCGTCGGTTATGGTGGAGGCGACGGCGGAGGAGAGGAGGAGAAGGAGGGAAAGTAGGAGGAGGAGAGCGTGATGATGAATCTGTGACTGTGTGAGGTTTGAGAGCAAATGGACTGGTGGAGTGGTGGTTGTGGACTTGTGGGCTATTTGAGTATAGTTTAGTGGGCTAATTGCCTAATTTGGGTATGGCTAATACTCCTAGTAGGCTAATAATCCTAATATAAATGTACCAGCTGCTGATTAAGAAGAATCTCGGTAGGGCTATAGCCCTGATAGCCATAGCTATAGTTCCGCCACTGTTCTAAACATAAATGGAAATCTGAAAAGACACAAGGCAGATGTCCTCGTCACATATTTTAGTGGAGATATTTATAGTTTTTCCTTAAAATGCTTGATGTATAACTTCCTCAAGCTTGCTGTTTTCCTTTGTCCTATATTGTCTACCATTTGAGATGATATTCTCATATTCTATTGTTTTAACATGCAATAATCCTAATGTGTAAAACAAATACAATGATACACACACGATGATACACACTTATACAGACAATTATATGTAGATATGAGGGCCTCTATGTATATTTAATTGATGAACTCATTTGTAAAGTTTTTATTTGACATTCTTCCACATAAAAGATGATAATAAGATAATAAAGATCCATCCTGTATAAGTGCATATATGGCTGTATATATTATAATTTGTCATCTGCAGTATATGGTAATTTATCATATGGAGCAGATGTCCTACCATATTCTTGAGATTGTGCCACTTCTCTATCTACTATAATTTTAACTTAAAAGAAGAATCACGGGTATATGCAGGGACGGAGCCAGGGATTTGAAATACCCTGGGCTAAGTTTACCCTATAATTTTTTTTTTGTTATAAACACCTATCAACCTTTTTTTTTTACCATAATCTCTTATCGGTTGGTGGATAACTATAAGTAATTTGGTATATGATTGTAGAAGTTTGTCATGACTTTTCAATCAAAAAAGAAAAACTTCGTCATCTGTTTCAATCCATTCAAGTCCATTAATAAGCAATAGTAGATAGTAAAGAAAATAAAATAAAAAGTCAAAGTAAAAGACAATGTGGGTTATTACCAAGTGAAATAAAAAAAGCAAAGGGAAAACACAAGTCTATATAAACGAGAGAGAGGTTGGCTGAGCTAGTTACTAATTATTTTTTTTCATAAAAACATAGTTTACACATGTAAAAAGTTGATTAGGTAGGAATTGTTCTCTGGGCTACAGCCCAGGTAGCCCATAACTAAGACCCGTCCCTGCCTAGACGACCATAGCTTGTTTATTGCACTACAAGTTTCTAGCATTTAAAGCTTAATTTTGGTAATTGTAGAGACACTGGGCGCAAAGTTGAAGATCCTGATATGTTAGAGAGAATCCGACTTACCATCATCAACAATCTATTAAAATATCATCCAGTAAGACATTGTAGTGTATCATGAATTTCTGTACTTGAATTTGCTCTTTTCATTAACTATCAATGTGTCTCATTTTTGTTACCGATAGGAATCTAGTCAGCTACTTGCAATGGGTGAAGCTTTTGGAATAAAAGCTCCGGAGAATAAGGTAATGTTGTCAAACCTTAAGCTTTCTGATATTAACCTCATCTACAGGCCAGGTTTATTGTTTGTCTAATCACCATGCTCATGTTTTGACGAAGCACATGATACAGCTGGCCATGGACATTATTTACAAGCATTAGAAGTCTTAATGCCTTCGCTGTTCATAGAGCTCTATCAGCTATATTGGGTCAATTAAAGGTTTTTGGAAACTCAGTGAACTAGACAATGGATTTGCTATCAGAATTGATTTTTGTTTGGTTGGCTTTCCACAACTCTATAAAATAAAAAAATAAAAAAAATTACATTCAACATGCTTTGCAATAGTCATTTTAGGTGACTTTTCTACTCTCTTTTTTGGTCTGAATGGTGGGGGTTGTCATGTGCAGATTAAACCACGAATTATACAAATTTAGTAGACGTTCATTCTCATTTTTTCTTAAAAAGCTTTTTATCTTTATACGTAAGATCTTTGATTTTAATATTCAAACGTGTGTAGCAACTGATTTTTGTATGAATTTCTATCCTTACTTTCTGTGTCAATAGATTTCGTTGATATATTTGTTATAAGTTGATTATATGATTCTGGTAGCCTGAAATTATACATATTTGATATTAGTTTGTGATATTGTTTTTTGCAGCTTGATGTCGATATCACAACTCATATACATGTGAAGCAAGATGGACCTAAGAGGAGGTTATTTGAAATGGCATTTTGTGTTGCTATTTTTTTCTATCTCAATCAAAGTATTTTACTTTCACATCACATTAAATATGGGAAAGAGTGATCTAAAGTTCGTTCTAGACTAGTTTTGTTAAGAGGGCTTCTTGATGTGTCATTTGATACGGCCTTATATTTCCATGTCACCAGCTTGCTTTATATAGAGACTGCAGATCGACCAGGATTGCTTGTAGAAGTTATCAAAATCATTGCTGATGTTAATATCGATGTGGAATCAGCTGAGATTGATACAGAAGTATGTCATCCTCCAATTTCTCTCTCTCTCTCTCTCTCTCTGTGCATTTTGTTATGATATAATTTTATCTCTTCTCTTGATAGGGTTTGGTTGCCAAAGATAAATTTCATGTCAGCTACAGAGGGGAAGCCTTAAATAGTTCCTTGTCCCAGGTAATTGTTTTGATTCTGAACTGTTAATCTGAAATGCTTGACAGCATTAGATAACAAGAGTTCTAGGATGGGAGCATTGGATTCATATATACTAGCATTTTATCCATGCATCTGCACGTGGGTTTACAAAATGGGAGAAGTTTAACTTGAACCACTCCACTTAAAGTGGAATGAATATGATTATCCTATTTCTTAGATAAATGCCCCACCAAAAGTGGAAACAAATCACGTCCTATTTTTTCTAGTGAAAATTCCAATGGTGTTTTACGGTTATGCCCATAGTAACTTATTTTTATTTCTTTGAGAATTTTCTATTACCTTGGTTTTTTGGGTAATTCAAAAAAAAGGCTTCACCAAAGACACCAAAGGAGCGCCTTGTTTCTTAACTATTTCTTTGAACTTGCAGGTGTTGGTGAACTGTCTGCGTTACTACATTCGCAGGCCAGAAACAGATATAGATAGTTACTAATACCCTGGAGGAGCTGAACTTGTTTGTAAATCACATATAATGGTTCTTGTACCTGCCATGTTGAAGTGAGTTTTCAATAGTTACCTTGTTGAAGCTAGTTTTCAGTACTCGTGCTCATGTTCCTGATCCTGCACATGGTTTTCCTTTCTGGATAGCAAAACTATAAATAATTACAATGAATTGCAAGGAATGTTTTATGCCAAATATGCGCAGACAAGTAACACTTATTTCTCATTTACAATTTTTCTGTAATGCATTATCATGCATGGAAACTCATGGATTTTAAGCACTGGGGGCCTTAATTTTGCACTGTTTAAACCCGTGTTTGAGCTGTAAGGAACTTCTTCTAAGAGCAGAGTACCAGGATTAAAAAGCAAATTCTAATTTTCTTGGACAGCTGAAGCATCTAAAACCTTTTTTCATTGTGTCCGAGTTAAAAGCTCAGTATCTGAATCTGAAGAACCAAATTTCGGCAGTTGGGTGTATTACTGTTATAATGTCTAGCACTACAAGTCAACAATACTTTGCTACTTGCTGTGGTATAGTAAACTGGTACAGGTGCTTGGGTCCATAGTATTATTACGAGCACTTGGGTGGTGGGTGTTTCTTATGATTGTGACCTGAAAACTGGTTTTTCTTCGTTAAATTTCCTTTTAGGAAACTCATTCTTATCTTTACAACCCATAGAGAATTCAGATATATGCTTGCTTCAATTCTGGGAACTCATGGTATCGATCGCTTCTTTACTATTAATCTTCTTAGCTACGATGAGCCTTGTTTCTAGATTTGTGACGCTTTTGCTCCTGCTACAGCTACATGCAAAGTTGCAAACCCACCCTTCTCGCTCGGATTCATCCCAGGAGCACTTGTCAGCCACGGAAATGTGAGTGCTAACATTGGGTGCATGGAGAGTGAAAGGCAAGCACTGCTGGCGACCTGGCGTTCAAACAAGGCTTTGTTAATAGCAATGATCAGCTTTCTTCATGGGGAACAGATGGTGGAAATAAAGACTGTTGCCAATGGCAGGGAATCACCTGTGACACCCAAACTGGCACTTGAATAAAGGACGGCTCAAGGCCTCGTTTGGTTCATGGATTAGAAAGGTTGGGAAGGGAAAGTTGTTCCTTTCCTTTGTTTGACACACATAAGGAAAGGAAAGACTTTACTGCAATATGGGAAAATAGATGGGAAATTGGATCCTCCCACATACCATGGGATTCAATTTCCCTCGTACTTTCCCAACATTAATTGCATCTTTTATATATTGTTTTAATGGATGTTATTACCAAATTATCCACAAAACTTCAGAATCTTAAATATTATATATTTTATTACTAAGGATATAATTGGTAAATCAATGTTACTTGCTTTCCTATCCATGCATAAACCAAACATTAAAAAGGAAAAAGTAAAATACATTTCCTAGTTACTTTCCCGACGTTCCTAAACATCTCGTAGGGAAACTAGAGGGAAATTTACTTTCCCATGTACATGGGAAAGACCAAGGAACCAATTTCCTTTCCATCAACCAAACTAGTATGAGCATATATAACTTAGCACAGAAGAACACAGAATCTGTCTGAACACCTTCTGAAGTAAAATGGAAGTACTTGGAATAAGGAACAAAAAATGTGAATCAGACGTAAGATTAATCACAAACATTTCATTTACGTTAGCGTTTAACCACAAATGTGTTATAACTAAAAGAGATGATGTACCACGGAATGAAGCCATCTCCACACGGAGGTTTACAGAAAAGAATGAGATTCATATATAGAGAGAATAAAGGTAGCTGCTTTATCTCAACAGTAACCCAGAAGACATCAATGTCGTCTTTAAGTTCGATCATAGTATGATAATATTGGTATGATCAAAGTTGAAAATTTCAATCATAGTATGATAATACGGTTTTTATTCTTTAAATCTTTAAGATTACTTTGGATTTCTTAAGAAGAAGATAATATATGCATAGCACATACATCAATGCCTGCTCTTCTAAACAGACACCAGTTACTTGATTTTACATCAATAATTTAACTTTGTTTCATATCACTGCTTTATCTCTTTCCTAAATAATATTTCCAAAACACAGTTAAAGTAAATCAGCAACTATCAATACAATCAAACAGCAAATGGTAAAACTAAAAAAAAAAAAAAAAACCTGAAAATAACATGCCAACTTCTATTCTCTTATTCTATAAACATGACCTACATGTGTTTGAAATTTTAGAATCATGACAACTCTATTTAAAGGAAACTAGATGAAAAAATGAGACTAATCCCCACATATAACAAACTGGAGATCTATTTCATACTACAGAGAAGAAAAAACCAGAAAAGCATCTCACCAGAAAATCCATAATTCTAACATCATATCTGAGAAACAAAATAAAGTAATTAAGCAACTGAAAACAATACCTTATCTGAAACTCCCAAAGATGAGAAGCTGACATGAAAAGAAAACTAACGATGAGGAACCAACTGAATTAAAAGTAAACAAAACAAAAACCAAATGTATGCAGGTTCTTAACTTTAAGAGCTCAAAATTTACTTGTCAATCACACAACTCGCTCAGCATCAGTAACCTTTCGCCTTACTCTGATCGGCGTTTGTTGATCGAAGGCTGATGGGAGCAATGATTTGGTCAGTTATTGTATCGGTGAAAAAAGAAAAGGAAGCGGCTGCAGCTGTTATCCTCTTTATACCACTACACTGTACTTGGGGTCCAGGTGACCTGACCCGACCCGACTCGTTTTGGAATAAATAAATAAATAAAACAAACAAGCGTACCCCGCAGTTCTCACTTCTCCTCGATCAGGTTTGTGATTTTCAATCTTTCTTTTCTCTGCTGCTATTACTAGGGTCCCTACTCCCACTCCCTAGTGTAGTCTGTTGGGTATTTGATTCTGGGTCTCCTCCTCCTTAAGCTGTTAATTGTAAACTTGATAACATCTTTTCTTGCCTCATTGTTATCACTTCATACCAAATTGGTACGCTAGTAGTAGTGCCCTAGGTAATCATCACTCCAAATGTATCTCACAACTTGAGTTTCAGGTTTTTTTTTCCCCCTTTTGTTAGCTATTCTTTCCTCCTTCAATTCAGGGACCCCCTCTCATTCATCTCTTTGAGCACTCAACCAATTTTGACAAATCCCTATTTTCTTTAATTCTTTCAGCTTCCTTCCATTCCATACAAGACATGGGCTCTGTTAGTTTCTCAAATCAAGCTGGAATTCTTCTCTGTCATTCGAGTTACTGTTTGACTGTTTCTTTGTTTTTATTTTCCTGGCTATCAAACAGTGGTACATTGAAGTAAATAGTTAGCTTTTTATGTATAGTTGTAATTAGAATATTATGAATTCACAAGTTAGCAATGATGATTTTTCGTGAAAAACAAAAGGACCAAATGTTCGAATTGCAGCTGTTTTTATCTGTTAAAGGTTATAAGATTCTTTTTCCTTGCTCGTATATATATGTCATATATGCATATTTTTCAAAAGAAAAAGAAAAAAAAAAGTCAAATTTAGAACGATTGCTGGCCACATTTAGTAGCCTTCCTCTGGGTGTTGGCTTTGCTTGTAATCCTGCATCATGGAAATTCTCTATGAGGGACTAATGGTACTGTCTGTTTGCGTCACTTTTCTTATTCTAGTATATTAGTCTAATTCTAGATAGGTTCCCACACGTAATATTTTGGCTCCTCTTTTCAATTCTTGCATTCTGTGTGATAGTTGTTGTATGTCTGAATATCACTGTCCGTGTAATGTTTGTGTATGTAACGTTTGAAAATAAAATTTTGTGAAGTTATATAATTTGAACTTGTGGTTTATTTGCAAACAGAGATGGTTGTTCCTCCCCCAGTCAGGCCACCTACTATTACAAAGTTTCTAAAACCTCATGTCCTAAAAATGCACTTTACAAATAAATATGTAAGTGCCCAGGTAGTCCACTCACCAACTGCTAATGTAGCCTCTTCTGCAAGCTCGCAAGAAAAGGCTTTGAGAGAGAGCCTGGAATCGCATCGGGATGTTGCTGCTGCTGCGAAGATTGGGAAGATATTAGGAGAGCGCCTGCTGCTCAAGAATATCCCTGCTGTATCAGTCCACTTGAAGAGAGAACAGAAATATCATGGTAAGGTTAAAACTGTCATTGATAATGTGGTAGAAGCAGGTGTCAAACTACTCTGATTTTTGTAGGGGGAGGATAATAAGGAAATATTAGTTTGCTTACTGTCTGGTTCACATGTTTTAAGAAAAGAAAGTTTTGTGCTATTGATGCAATTAGAACTTTTTATTCCTTCATGTTGGATGTGGATTTCGATTTTCATTTATGTTATTTATGGGATGACTATAGTGCTCCATTTTTTATGTGATTTGGGGGTCAAAATATTTGAGTTATCAGTTTGACAAGATTATGATTGCATGTTTTGTGGTGGGAGTGGCGGACTGGTGATGTTAGCTTCCACCAAGTAGAAAAAGTCCGGTGGTCATGGTTGTGTTGTCTGGATTATCAATTTAGCTTATTGTAACGTTTTTTTTTTCGATGTGAGCTTATTGCAACGTTTTTCATATGAAATCCATGGTACCAAGATTAACAAAAGGCACACCATCCTAGGCCCCCTTGTAATCAAATACCAATTCCCCTGAGTTACCTAGGCTTCTCCATCATTCCTTGTCAAACTTTCTGTTCATTTGTGTGACCCTCTTCTTTCTTCCTCTCTACATCTGAGCTTGTTCTTTGAACATAAAAGAAACTTCCTAAATTCTCTATGTATTTTTGCGTATATGGACCGTCTGGCAAATGTTTTTATGTAGGGTGTTCAGACAATATCTACAGGGTTAAGGAGTCTTTTTGTTTGGCCAGTATATTATTGGTCACAACAACATTGAAAAATGGGATCATAAGACAGTTTATGCAGGGGTATAAAGATTCTGAGGCTTTAGATTTCTAGGATATTTTCAATTGTTGTTCGGTGTGAAACCTTTGCTAAAGAAAAAGCAATTCATGAAATGAAACTCAACAGCTCCAAACATGTTGAGCTTTCACAAGGTCCTCAGCTTGATGTAATAGATCCGGTGCCGGAAATTTGTTGCGATTCATCAAGGAAATTTGGCCTTGATGATCACTGCGAATGACTGATATTTGAGCATTTCAGCACGACCGTCCATGCCAAAGGTTGTACGAAATGTTTTAATCGATTGTATGCTTGTAACGCTAGAACTCTATTCTAGAAATAGTAACTAACTGTCTGACTGTCTCTTATTATTACATAGCACAGGTTTACTTTTAATTGGAGCATTGATGCATCTATGTGGCTATACAAGATATTTTCTGATATTCTTTACCTCAACGTTGCTCTTGTTATGTTATGCCATTTGAACATATTCTTTTATTTTTAGTGCTCTTGTTAAGACGAGCGCCACCACAGCAGATATAGTGGACTGAAATACTTGGAATACATCAAATATTAATTTCCGAAACCATGTAATTAACATGGACAAGAATCAATATCTATTGCAGAATCTAGTTGTGGACTTGTGGTAGGTATTAGTATATCCCTTCTTGTCTTGAAGCTGTGGTAGCTGGATTGTCATCCCTTTACTTATTAGCCACTTCTCTCGACTCGTAGGATTTTCGGACTCGCTTTCAGAAGACAAAGCAGTCAACTAAAGTCGTTTTTTGTTAACTTTAGGAATTAGGAAGTAGGATATATATATATATATAGATAACACACGATGGAGGGACTCCAAAGAGAAGCATATAATCCAAATCTACTCGATCCCATCCAATTCATAGTTAGCTTTCCATTTGAGTTTGTATTTGTTTTGGTAGTGGAAAAGATGACCAAAAGAAGAAGAATAATATTTGAGGCTTGTGGTTGAATAACGAATGCAGAATGTTGTTTGTGAGGCCGTGAGTGAGTCTTGGACAACAAAACCTAGAGCTCGGCTGTGTCCTTTGTTTAATTTGTACTCGCAACTTGTAGCTTCTCTTCTCCCATGGCAATGGCAGCCACCACCGCCCCCATCTCTTCCTCCGTCTCCAGACCCACCAGGGGCCACCCAACCCCTCCTCCTCCTCCTCCTCCTCCTTGTTTCTCTTTCTTCCCCAAAACCCTCACTAAACCCTCCTCCCTTTCCCTCCCCTCCTCCTCCTCCTCCTTCACCGCCCACTCCCACACCCCAATTTCCTCCTTCTTCGAATACGAAGACGATGAGAAGCCTCGCGAGGAGTGCGGCGTTGTCGGCATCTACGGCGACCCTGAAGCCTCTCGCCTCTGCTACCTGGCCCTCCACGCCCTCCAGCACCGCGGCCAGGAAGGCGCTGGCATTGTCTGCGTCCACGACAACCTCCTCCAGTCCATTACCGGTGTTGGGTTGGTCTCTGAGGTCTTCAATCAGTCCAAGCTCGACCAGTTGCCTGGCGACTTGGCTATCGGCCACGTCAGGTACTCCACTGCCGGTCAGTCTATGCTTAAAAATGTCCAGCCTTTTGTTGCAGGCTATCGCTTCGGCTCTGTCGGGGTTGCCCACAATGGCAACTTGGTCAATTACGGCGCCCTCAGGGCTATGCTTGAGGACAACGGCTCTATCTTCAATACCAGCTCCGACACCGAGGTGGTTCTTCATCTCATTGCCATTTCGAAAGCTAGGCCTTTTCTTTTGAGGATTGTCGATGCGTGTGAGCAGCTTAAGGGTGCTTATTCCATGGTGTTTGTCACCCAAGACAAGCTTGTTGCCGTTCGGGACCCGCACGGCTTTCGCCCTTTGGTTATGGGCAGGAGGAGCAATGGTTCTGTTGTTTTCGCGTCCGAGACTTGTGCGCTTGATTTGATTGAGGCTACTTATGAGAGGGAGGTGGATCCCGGAGAGGTGGTGGTGGTCGACAAAGATGGGGTTCAGTCTCTTTGTCTTATGGCTCATCCTGAACCCAAGCAATGTATATTTGAGCACATATACTTTTCCCTGCCCAATTCTGTTGTTTTTGGGCGTTCTGTGTATGAGTCTCGTCGTGTGTTTGGTGAGATTCTCGCCACTGAGGCCCCTGTTGACTGTGATGTTGTCATAGCAGTGCCTGATTCCGGTGTGGTGGCTGCACTTGGTTATGCTGCCAAAGCTGGTGTGCCTTTTCAGCAGGGTTTGATTAGGTCTCACTATGTGGGAAGGACCTTCATTGAGCCATCGCAGAAGATTAGGGACTTTGGCGTCAAGCTTAAGCTCTCTCCAGTCAGGGCTGTGTTGGAGGGTAAGAGGGTTGTGGTAGTGGATGACTCCATTGTGAGGGGAACTACGTCTTCCAAGATTGTTAGGTTGTTGAAGGAGGCAGGGGCTAAGGAAGTTCACATGAGGATTGCAAGCCCACCAATTATAGGCTCCTGTTATTATGGTGTCGACACCCCAAGTTCTGAGGAGTTGATTTCAAACAGGATGAAAGTTGAGGAGATTAGGGAGTTCATCGGATGCGATTCACTTGCTTTTCTGCCATTTGATAGCTTGCAGGGGATGTTGGGAACACAGGCTCCCAACTTTTGTTATGCTTGCTTTACTGGAAATTACCCTGTGGAACCTAGGGAGGATAAAGTGAAACGGGTTGGTGATTTTGTGGATGATGGAATGACTGGTAATTTTGATTCCATTGATGGTGCTTGGATTCCAGCAAATCGGATTCACAAACACGAGAGGGATAATGAATTTGAGGGCAGTGTTCTTTGAAAGTTTGCTCACCCACCATTGCTTCAGTTGATGATATAGATGCTATTGGGTTCAACACAGCAGCATAGGGAAGTATACCAGTGAGTGATATCTTCGATCTAAAGGAAGCATAGGGTCCCTTTTCAATTTTGCATCTGAATTAAATTTTTCTTGATGTCACACAGTTGCTACGTTGTTATACAGTAGTTATTTTCTGAATTCAGACATCATAATAGTTCATAAGAGCTTCTGGTGCATAAGCTGGCTGATGTTTTTCACTTCAAGGACTATACTGTTTTTTTATGATGATGACCCTGAATGGTAGTTTCAAAAGGAAAATGCTTAATCAACTTACGTATCACTTCACAGTCGATTTTTATTAGTCTTTTGTTTCTCTCTAGACATTGTATTCAAAACAAGAGGTATCGAGAGGCAGGTGAGTTTGTTGATGGGGAAAATGGCATGTTAAACTCTTTGTGTTAATCATAAAAGATTCCGAAGTCTATTTGTTTCCAAGGTTGTGTCACTGAGATCCATGCTTCTCTTCTTAATTGTTGCAAGTAGCTTCTAAATCAAGTTATAAGAATCCTTATCATACAGGATGCAGACACCAGAAGAATTGATTCATTATGCATTGATCTTGGTATGCATATATTTTCCTCTTGTAGTTCTCGACATCAAATGTTCTTGCAACACAGCGACAATTTCAATTCTCACTTGTCTCGAGTTGAGGCCCAAGTAGAGAGCTGAGCTCACTTGAGCCCAGTTTGTACAGCCTATGTCAACTGTCGAGGGAATATTGCTGCACATATGCTTGTTCTTTGGAACAAAAAAGAAATTTTCTTTTCTAATCCTGCTTTACTTTAGACTGCTATTGGAGCTGAAATTTGTATTGTTTGATTAAAAAAAAATTATAAGAAGCAAGTAAAATACAAAATTTGGAATTTATACATTTTAATATGCTGTCAACTTTAGATTACTTGAAAAGTGAATGTCATTGACTTGTTAACATAAATTTTACACACTCTTATGCTTTGGCCAATATTTCTAATTAACTAGTGTAATCGAAAAAAAAAATTAACTGTGTTTTTTTTTTGAGAAGGACAAAATACCTATCTTTTTCTCTCTGTAAACCCTAGGGCTTCAAACGTTGTTTCCCCTCCTCCGTCCTACGGCAACCAGGCGGTGGTCTATTAGGACGGTGGTGGTGGGCTGAGAGAGGGGACTGAGAATTGCTGTGATCTGAGTTGCAGAGGTTGTTGCTCCAGTGGTCATCGACATTGAAGAGGCAGTCCGGGCCAAGTAGTGGTGTGGTACGTTGGATTGATGGTGTGGCTGATGGGTGACGGTTGGGCGTCGTTGCCTTGTTTTGTTTGCTATTCATGGAAGATGGGTTGTGTGCTACTCCCCTATTGCGGCACAGACGTCTAATCGGTGAGGCGGCAGCGAGGTCGCTGCTATGCATCCATGATGCTACAATTTCCTTGGGTCGTGTCAGTGGCCTAACTGTTGAGGCCCAGTGGGTTTGGGTTGGGCCTAGGTTTGGTTCAGTAGTTTTTTCTTTTTTCTTTTGTTTTTTTTAGGTTTGTTTGTTTGGTTCTGGTGTGGTTTGTTTGTCATCCCTTTTGGGCGAGGGTGTTGGTTTTGGTCGGTGTTGTTGGTGGTTTTGGTTGGGCCATGGTTAGTATCATGTCCATGGAGTATTGGTGTTGACGTCTCTGTTTTAGTTGTTGTCAATGTAATTTGTGGTTGCCCCTTATATACTGGCGATTTTAGTGTATAGTGTTTGGTGGAGTTGTTTTTTCTTGAGGTTAACCGTAATAAGGTATCGAGACTTTTGAATGGGGTTTGAAGTATGTTTACATTTGGATCATTTCGGTTCATGATTATTGTAATAACAAGTTTATGGGTAAAGAGGATGTGGGAACTTATTGTCTATCACCGAAATTTTTCATAATTGTAATGGTCGGTTATTATTATATAAAGTTTTATTTAAAAAAGAAAAAAATAACTACAACGATGAGTGTTTTACGTGCGCACAACGTAGATGCACAATTCAATGATGTATTAAGGCATGGCATAAATGTGCAATAACACTAGTTAAAGTATCGAATTTCAAAGGACTGCGATATAACCCGAAGACCCGACCCGACCCGACATTGAGAGAGAGAGACACGTTGAGCGCAACGCAGCCATATATAGGAAGGAAACGCTCTCTTCTCTTGTCTGTTGTCTCTCTCTCTCTCTCTCTCTCTCTCTCTCTCTCTCTCTCTTTTGAGTGCAATAACCAAGTGAGCTCAGGTTTGTCTTCTCAATCCTTTCTTTTCTATCTTCTCTGATTTTCTGCTATTACTACTCTATTCAGTTTTGGATTCCCCTAATTTTAAGCTGTTATTCGTCCCTTTTCTGGTATTGTTATTTACTCTTGTTTTAGGGTTTCTGGTTTTATCTGTTTCTCAAAGTTCAAGCTGTTCTATGTAACTTGATTCGGATTAATCATTCTGGCAATCTCTTGCTTGCAATACATTCTTATCAGACACAAAATTATATTGAACCCGAGTTTAATCCCAAATTAGTGCAGTAAAGGCCTATGTATTCATACACCAAAAACCCCAAATCACAACTAAATGTGTACATAAAATTTCAGTTGCTTTGTCATTTGGAGATGAGGGTATTGCCACATTGTTTTTCTCACTTCTTTTTGAATTCAATAACAATGATTTGATACAGATGCTATGACAAAACTTCTCTGTATATTTTTTCCTTCCCGATTCATTACTACTTTTCTTTAAATGAAATGCTCGCTGATGAGACGATTAGATTTACATAGGAGAAGACGATATAAACCATAAACCTATTTTAGTTATATGTCAGCCTGCTATTCACCATTATCATGAGTTGCTAAACCCTCTCTATGCTCTTTAGGCACACACTGGCAAATAAGAGCCAAAATGTACAGATCAGCAGCAAAGTGGCTTCTCCATTCCCTTGGTGCACCCTTAAGTAACAGTAGCAGCAACCGTATTATTCGGCTTTGCCCTCTTCAGTCCCTCATCAGCCGTTCTCGCTTCTCCACCACTGTCAACTCTGAACCCTTTGTCAGTCAAAACCCTACATACACACATTCCAAGTCATCGACAGCCAATCACATGCGGAGACCAAGAGTAGAATACCAAGATGAGCAAGCTCACGTGCTCCAAGCCTCACTTCCTCATGTCATAAGGTTGGGATGGAGTGAAGCAGCTATGATTGCTGGTGCTAGGGATGTTGGTGTGTCCCCGTCAATTGTGGGATCGTTCCCGAGGAAAGAGGCTGCCCTTGTTGAGTTTTTCATGGATGACTGCCTACAAAGGCTCAGTGACACAATTGAGTCCAGTACAGAGGAGTTGAGAAGTTTGATACCCAGTGAGCGTATCACCAAGCTTGTCAGAGTTCGCTTGGAAATGCAGGCCCCCTACATATCAAAATGGCCACAAGCTCTTAGTATCCAGGCACAACCAGTGAATGTTCCCACAAGTTTTAAGCAGAGGGCACTGCTTGTTGATGAGATATGGCATGGTGCTGGCGACATCACCTCTGATTTTGATTGGTATGTGAAGCAGACTGTCCTTGGAGGAATATACTCCACAACTGAGATTTACATGCTTACTGATAATTCCCCAAATTTTTGTGATACGTGGGCATTTTTGGATGATCGGGTGAAAGATTCTTTTGACTTGAAGAAGACCATTCAAGAGGCAACATACTTGGCAGAAGCCGTTGGTGCTGGGATGGGGACCTCTTTGCAAGGATTTATGAAGAGTGTTTTTCAGAAGTAAATGTTGGAAAAAACAATTGTACTGCAATCCTCAGCGCTCTCTCTTTTCTGGTCAGTAGAGCTGGATGAGATGTTGTGTAAGTATGTTAGTCTTTCGCAATATCTATATCTTTGTCTGTTGAAGTTTGCAAGTGTAACTAAGTTTTAAGGTTATAATAATTTTACTTGTCTGTGGAGTTTCCGTTCTCCTTAGACAAGCAAAGTTGGATCAATTCTAGTTTGTTTTTTTTTTTTTACAGGAATAGAGTTGTGTAAATAAAGTTGTTCGAGTTCCATGGGAGAAATGGTTATTACCACGTGATGGTCTTTGAGATGACTATAGTCATTATACAACTATAAACTCAATTTATAACATGTTCGAAACTCCAAAGGTTGATTTTCTTGGATTGATTCTTTTGCTGTATCATCCTGGTTATGGAGTGAAGCATACTGTATGTTTGACAAAGCTGCTCCTGAATGAATCTTTCCAATTTTTTCCTCGACTTTAGGAACTGCATTGTCATAACAACGTCAGTGTAGCAACGCACTTGGATACGCCATAAAGAACACATGTAAACAGGGCAAGTATCACCCTGTCGAGAATTAACTCAACATTAGAATAGAATCTTCATGTGAAGATGTGTAGATAGATTTAATAGAATCCACTCTCATTGGCTTGCAAATTGGCATTCCTCAGAGTCAACCGTCTTTTTGTGTGTGGTAGTTTTATTTGTTACTGTGATGTAATCGAAATCGGAAAAAAAAAAAAAAAAAAAAAAAAAAAAAAAAAAACTAACTAAAGTGAGAAAGCCGTCGTGATTGGAGTAGCGGCGACAACGCGTTTACTTACCTAATAGAGGTCTTGTCTTCTCGCCTGCTTTATCCCCAACTAATTTTGTCTCTTTGTCTTTGCTCTCTCTTCTCTGCTGAATTGTTCAACTCCTCTGATACCCGTGGAACTCTTCCTTTTCTTCTTGCTTTCCTCTCGCTCTCTCTCTCTCTCTCTCGCGCTCTGTGATCCAAGAGAGCCAAGGTCAGTCTTGTTTCTTGCAACTCACTTACCACTTCCAGATTGGGTGCTTTCTTTACTCTTGTCTCTGACATTACTGATGCAGTCTTTGTGCTTGCTCAACTACTTTACTTCACTTTCCCAGTTGAGTTGACTTGATTGTTTTCATCATTCACCATATATAACTGGTAAATAACTTAGACTCTGGAGTGGGAGAGAGTTGGATCTTATGCATTTAGATTAGATCCTAAGAATCGGTTCATATGGGGAATACTTGCGTTGGACCCAGCATTTCCAAGAATGGCTTCTTCCAATCAGTTTCTGCTGCAATGTGGCGAACCCCTTTGCCAGATGACAACTCTGTTCATACAGTCAATGAGCCCAGGGAACCCGAGTCGCCTCTTCCCGTGCAAGACAAGCCGCCCCAACAGGTCACCATACCAAAACCTGAGACGACCGAGCCGAAACAACCCTCCAAACCCTCCAAACCCCCCCAGATGAAGAGGGTCCCTAGTGCAGGGCTTCGTGCTGGTTCAGTCTTGCAAACAAGGACCGGCAAATTGAAGGAGTTTTATAGTTTGGGGAGGAGATTGGGACAGGGGCAGTTTGGAGTAACAACTCTGTGTGTCGAGAAGGCCACAGGGAAAGAGTATGCGTGCAAGTCGATTGCAAAAAGGAAGTTGATAACTGAGGATGATGTGGAGGATGTCAGGAGGGAAATTCAGATAATGCATCATCTGGCAGGCCACCCTAATGTTATATCCATAAAGGGTGCTTATGAGGATGCTGTTGCAGTTCATGTTGTTATGGAATTATGTGCAGGCGGTGAGCTCTTCGATAGGATAATCCAGCGTGGCCATTATACAGAAAGAAAGGCAGCTGAGCTCACTAGGACTATAGTTGGAGTTGTAGAAGCTTGCCATTCCTTAGGAGTCATGCATCGAGACCTTAAGCCCGAGAATTTTCTCTTTGTCAGTCAGGAGGAGGATGCACTTCTTAAAACTATTGATTTTGGATTATCCATTTTCTTGAAGCCAGGTAATTCTGAATCTTTGATTCTGGGGTTTTGTTATCATTAAAATTCAACTCTTACCATTTATGCGGTTTCAGTTTTGATGCTTATGTCTGTCGCTCACTAGTCTTACAACAGTGGCTGTGTTTGATGTTCAATCACATACTAATAATTAATGCTTTTGCTGGAACTTTTCATTTGTTCTGTACCATTATATAAAGCTTTTGTAGCATGTCTCTCTCTGATGGAATCATTTTGCACATCCAGGCTTTGGCCATAACCTCATACTTAACTGGACCACCAAAGGCCATATGTTATCTTGTTTCGCTTTTGTAAAGGTGAATTAATATTTTGAAGTGTCATTGTAGGTGTGAAAGTCTTAACTATAAGACTGGATTCTCGATTTAAAGCAGAATCTGGTTCACTTTTTCCTTTTATGGACAATAGTCTGGTTACCATTTTAACCGGCTTCAAATAGGCATGACAGAGGCAAAGATCAAATATCGGAAATTTTCTGTTACGTAAAATCTTGTGCACAGTTACATGCACAAAATATTACAAAAGAGAAAGAGAATAATCCCTGTAACATAATTTTATACTTACATTTTGTGAAACAAATAATTTTGGACAACGAGTGAAACAAATAATATGATAAGAGATTTTGTATCACACTTTTGAATTATTTGGAGTGATCTTCTTGTGAGCTTATCTCTAGATTCAAAATGATAGGTTGTCATCAATCATAATACCAAAAGCTCCTTTTGACTCAGTTTTGGAAAAAAATAATTCTATCATAATACCAAAAATGTGAAACTTTCTGAGGTTTTTAACTAACCTGAGCAAATTTTTCTCCATGAAGTGTCACTTCTTAAATAAAATTGTACTTCAAAATCCAGGAGCTGCAACTTTTATTCATCGCCAGCATATACAAACTTCTTTTTTCTTTTTCATTATATTCAATAGCATGTAAACCTTCAGCTGAGAGCAGGATGACAAACTTTTGGTGCCAAGTATCAAGATTCATCATTTCTTTCATGCTTACTCATTATAAGTTTCAACCATCAACTTTCTTAACTTTCTATTCATCAGTTCATCCTTTTTTGTAGTGCATGTTAATTCAGGATTAGTTGTTAGTTGTTAACTGTTCCAAATGTTCTATATGTAATGACTAAACAAGATCTGTCACATGTTAGAAGTTTCCTGCAAATCGTCATATTAATGGATTTGACCTACAAGATCTTCTTTCACTATGGATAAGATGTGAGACCTATAATGTATTTCATATGTAAATTTTCTTGTGAGGTTAAAATCTGGTGGGTGCTGAAAATTATAGTATGAAATTTCGTGATGAAAACTTTCTGTGCCATAGTGGTTGTCTTAGAATATAATACATCAATTTGAAATTCAAAAAAGGAACCAGAGCAATACTAGCTTCTAGAATGGATTATATATGATTAGTATAGGAAATTGAACAATATATTACTGCACTGCTACTTCTAATGTACACATATTCATATTTTGAATGCTCTTGTTTCCAGATTATGGTTAGTTACAGTAAAGCATGCTGCTTGTGCTTTTTGACTCCATATTGAGCTTTATTTTGTTTCTCATCAAAGCAATATGACTAGACTTGAAGATTAAGGAGACTTGCCTGTCTCTTTGCAGGAGAAAAGTTTACTGATGTGGTTGGAAGCCCATATTATGTCGCTCCAGAAGTCTTACGAAAGCGTTATGGTCCCGAAGCAGATGTTTGGAGCGCTGGAGTGATTCTTTATATTTTGTTAAGTGGGGTGCCTCCATTTTGGGCTGGTGGGAACTGTTGACTTGCTACTATTTTTTTGATATCTGATCTTGTTCTTGCGCTTTCTTTCCGCACCGTAAGGATCTGATTGTTAATATAAGAAGTTACCAATTTTTGCTCTTTTCTTTATCTGATTCCACCAGAAACGGAGCAAGGAATATTTGAACAGGTCTTGCATGGTGAGCTAGACTTTTCATCAGATCCCTGGCCTAGTATCTCTGACGGTGCCAAAGATTTAGTTAGGAGAATGCTTGTCCGAGACCCTAAAAAACGGCTGACTGCGCATGAAGTTTTGTGTGAGTCTTTTTTCTTATGCTTTGTTTGTTTTTTTTTTGTTTATTCATTCTTTTAGGATTATTAGTTGTAAAAACTGATATATAATGTTTCTCTATTAGAGTAGTGAGAAAATTAGAACCTCTATCTTACAGATGCACATTTTAATAGAAGTTTCCCGAGCTCCATTGAATTTAATAATTTGGAGATTCATTGAAAATGACATGAGCTTTTCTAGGAGCATGCTTGACCATTTATTCTTGCCACATCATTTTCATTGGGTGGTCTTATCATTTTTTCTTTTCTTTTTTCCTGGTAAAAACAATTTGTCTTGTGTGTGCGCGCTTGTGTTAATGCTTAAGAAGCAATGTATAGAATCACTATGTGTGCGCTTGTCAATTCCCTTAACTGAGGTTAGTCTGAATACGAATTCTTGTCATTTTAAAACTCTATCATGAAATCCAAACAATGGAATTCTCAATTAATGGAATTTAAATTCATGGAATTGTAATTCCCATGATTTTGAAATTTCTATGGAAATTGAAATTACTTCATCCAAACACAGCGCTAAGGAAAGCCTGAGTAAATTGCTTCTGTAATTGATAGCTTTTTCAGGATGTATAAATCCTGATCAGAATTTGGTTTTAATTATGGCATTATCTTCATTAATTGGGTGACTCTCATTGCTTGCAGGCCACCCCTGGGTGCAAGTTGATGGTGTGGCTCCTGATAAGGCACTTGATTCCGCAGTTCTAAGTCGGTTAAAGCAATTTTCAGCTATGAACAAGCTGAAGAAAATGGCTCTTAGGGTAAGCATCTGGACATGCCACACATTTATTAGACCTTTCATATATGTGTGTTTGTGTGTCTATACATATATGTGTGTGTATACGTCTGTGTGTGTGTACATGGGATATATAACCCAGTGAACCCTCAGATTCCATATAGTTGTGGGATTGCATATGGCATACACCGTGCAATCCCTTTCAACAGTACAATTTTGGGTCTCTACTGAAAGTTATCTCTTCATTACGTCATCCAAACTAAATATTATTGGGATTTTTTGTTGTCATAAAACAAATAGACAATGGCTTCAATAAGAATCAACTGCTATAATAGGGGATTTGGCAGAGTGAAGGCCCTGAACAATTGGGTGTTTGTGTGAGTCTTTGTGTTCACAAAGAAAGTGACCTTCAAGAAAGGGCATCACCTATTCAAGAAAAGAAAAGAAAATGAGAATGCCCTCACCCCAGACCTGTAATGCGATGGTTAAAACCATCCATATGTCAGGTTATCCTTCAAGAAGCATTCTTTTAAAAAAAAATAGTGTAGAAAAAGTTGTTTAGTCATCTGATTAGATGATTGAATAGTTTTGATAGGGCTGATTATTTGTAAGCATCTTAAAAGATGTACGACTACTGTGATTGAGTTGTATTGCCAGTTGGTTGGTATGTGGTTCCTTACTTTTCAAAAAAAGAAAGAAAACGGATGACTTCCTCTAAAGGACAGTCATTGTATATTATTTTGGTATAGATATAATAACCTAGGTTAGTAAGAAGACAGCACGCTAAGAGTCGTGAGTGACTTACTAGCTAGACTCGTTCTGATGGTTTACTGCCTAAGCATTGAAATAGTGCTTCTCGCTCATGCCTTGATGTCATCCTTTGTGATTATATTTGGATTTTGCTTATCGAAGAATGATGATAGTTTTTTTGTTTTAATTGTTTTGGCAGGTTATTGCTGAGAGCTTATCTGAAGAAGAAATAGCTGGCCTGAAAGAAATGTTCAAGATGATAGACACTGATGGCAGTGGCCAGATTACTTTTGAAGAACTTAAGGCGGGACTGAAAAAATTTGGAGCTACTCTCAAGGAGTCAGAAATTTATGATCTGATGCAGGCAGTAAGTATCAGATGTTGAAACCTTCTCATCTATTATGATTTTATCGCCATTGTATACAGTCAAAAGTGGCAAAATTGTCATACAAGTGTAAATGGTTTATGTTAATATTACACATGAGGTAGGTTTAATAACATAGACTTGCGTTTGCGTGTTTTGGTATTGCAATTGAGATGGTTCGCTTTTATCTTTTCTTCTTAGATGCTATAAGATCATTAAGCGCATATTCTCTGATATGCAGGCAGATGTAGATAATAGCGGAACTATTGATTATGGGGAGTTTGTTGCTGCCACATTGCATTTAAACAAAATTGAGAGAGAAGATCATCTGTTTGCAGCTTTCTCCTACTTTGATAAGGATGGAAGTGGCTACATTACTCAAGATGAGCTTCAACTAGCTTGTGAGGAGTTTGGTGTAGAGGATGTTCGCCTCGAAGAAATGATAAGTGAAGTCGATCAGGATAATGTAAGTAATTCTATTTTTAATAATTCAGCATCTTTATCCCATTAGGATGGTATGTAGTATGACGAAAAGCAATCCTTGCACAGGAAAAATGTGACTTAAACTTATTTCAGTAGGAAGATCTTTTACCATATATGCTTAGATATGTTAGGGTAAGGTATAACGTGTTTTTAACTTATTTCAGTAGGAAGTTCTTTTACCATACATGCTTAGATTTGGGTGAGGTATAACATGTTTTACAATGACAATTCCATATCAAGTCTGTTTTTGTTATATTCCAAATAGAATGCACCATTTAGTAAATGGGACTATATTAACAATGCCAATTTAATGTCTATGCCAGTTTAGGAAAGACATGCTTGAAATTCTATAAATAGTATTTACATGTATGATCTTTTAACCGCATGTGTAGCTTTGCAAAAATGTGGAATTTGGCTTTGTTGATCACAGTAACTAATTTCAGACAGTAAATGATTTCAATGTCCAGCAAAACCTCTTTCACTATCTCGCTTTTTTGTCAAGAGTATTCATGCCAATAATGAGTGGTTTCTTTATGTGCTTTTTATTTGTTGCTTTACTGTATTTTTCATTAGATATTTACTGCATGAGTAATGCTAAACAGACCACATTTCCTTGTACTATATTCAAATAATTTGATATGGAAGTTGATGTAGCAGCTAGCATTGGATAATGCTAAAGGGACCATGTGATACCAATGTCTAAATGTCAAGTAAACTGGCATATGATGTGGTCTGAATGTAATACAAGCAAATACGATCTGTTTACCCGGTAAATGGTGGCCTGTTGGCTATTTGAAATAACTGACTTCGGAGAGATGACAAGTTAAATCTCTCTGGCTTCATGGGATGGGTGGGGTGGGGCAATAGAAAAAGAAAGGATTTGTTTAGCATTGTCTTAGTGCATAGGTGATACTTTGGTGAAGCTAAAACGTTTGATCTTGTCTATAATGTGAGATTTAATCATGTGAATTTATCATTGCAGGATGGACGCATAGATTACAATGAGTTTGTGGCCATGATGCAAAAAGGAAATTTTGTTGGCCCGGGCAAGAAGGGCCTGCAAAGTAGTTTCAGTATTAAATTCAGATAAGCATGGTATTGAGTTTCATATATAGCAAAAGGGTTTTCAGCTTACTTTCTCATTGTTTCGAGTTTTTAAGATTGCATAGAAAGGTACTTAACTACTCCTCCAATTTGCAGCAAAGCTTCCGGTCATAATCTCTGAATTTATTGAATCCCATAGTGTAAGGCTTTTGCAGCTGAAATCTCGAAGCCCTTTCTGTGTTGTATGCAGTGAGGAAGAAAGTTTTGATGTACTATTATATTGTACACTTTTATTTTATTTTATAACAGTGATGAGTATATCCATACCTTCAACACACGGACCCCAAGTTCTAAACTACTCCAGTTAGGGGCTGTACACCTACATCTCCATTTTCAGCTGGTTTTAATATATATGTTTTGTCTTGTACGGACGTTTTTGGGGTGGATTGTGTTTACTAGTAAAACTTTCAGCTGCCCTTCATTAATGTATGATGTATTTATTCTATAAGAATAAATGCGTTAATAATTTTTAACAGTAGGAAAAGATAGTTTCCTTGAAGATTAAGTCTTAAATTGATATGCCTGTTATTTATAGATGTCTTGGTGATACTAACAACGGATGTTTCTTTGGTGAAGAAATTGAAGCTTTTCTTGTATAACACAATTATATTATGTTGAGGTGGTTGAGGATCAAGACTGTTACTTAGCATACTTGCGAACCAGATCAAGCCTCTCGTCCCTCTTATTATTTTTGAGAATCAATATTCAAGACAATTTGATATTGGCTCATGTGGCATATCACTACCTAAAGTTGAAACATTATGAGCTTGTTGGCCGAGTCAGAGTGAGACTTTGTCGAAGCAACGCACTTGAAATTTGGCTTTGATAAGGCATGGAAGAAGGAACACTCTTATTGCATGTGATATGAACTTGTAATCTTAAGATGCCGGTTCTTTCAAACATTTGAAAGTTTACTGGTCTGATAGAAAGTTTACTGGTCTAATATTAACTTAAAATGAGTTATTCTTTTATTATTAGTGATAGAGAGTCCATATGAGGCTATCCATTTTTATAACCTCGCCTAGTTTTTTTGGTTAGAACCATGCCTATTTTTTAGTGAGATGACATGCGGACGTTAAATTATCTTAATTTATTAAGTTTTATCTTTAGATGAGTAATGTAATGTGTAGGGGATGTATTTGTAAACTAAAATTTGGTTGGTAACTTTATAATAATTTACTAAATAAAATAAAGGTCATTCCAAAAAGAGAAAAAGAAATGAAGGGGTAGTGATATTGTTCGTAATTTGCATGGGACTCATAAAATCATAAATTATTAATCTTAACTTCTTACTACTCACGTTTTTCTACAAATATCTCTCTATTTTTTGTTTATTTTCTTTTTTGTAATTTCTTATAATAACTTTTTAATGCAGTTGTTTTAATTAATTCATTAAGGGTACTTTAGGCAAAACATAATTTGATAATTTTTTGAACTCATGGCTTTGTAGTAGTAGAGATAGAGATGAGGTTTTGGCAAGTATAATGCTGTTTTATTTATTATTTTTTTTTTTTAGGAAATAAGACTGTTTTGCAGTTGTTGTGCGTAGAGTTAAGCAGGTAAATATCCAAAGCCGACACGTGTAAAATAGTTCTAGTAAATATCAAATCGACCCATGGTGGAAGCAAATCTGCTGTGCCCAAGAACCCTGTGCCACGAATGAAAATTTGACACGTCATCACTAGCCTAACACCTCAAAAACTCTGTTAACTCTCACTTTATTTTTTAATCTCGAAAAGTATTTTTATCTTTTTTCGTTCTCGATCGTGATTCAATCCCATAATTACTGGCTTCTCCATCGAAGACAGGTTTTCTCCCATCACAATCAAACTTTCCTCCTCCGATGATGCCAAAAGAGAGGACGAGCACGAATTCGGATTGGGTTTGCAACCGGATAAATCCGCATCAAGATTGTTGGATTGAGATCATCAATCAATCGATCTTACTAAATCTGAAAATAATCCCAAATTGATGTACACAGATTTCCCTCAAAACCCAGTTCCAGATTAAGATGAACTTTCTGGGTTGATTTCGATCCCAATCATGAGCAGTAACAGAAGCCAATGATTGATTGACTATGTTAAAGGAAAGAACTGAATAAACATCTGAAAATCCAACGGGCTTCTTCTCAATTTGCTTCTCCAAAAAAGAAAACAAGATGGCCGGGTTCTTGTAGATTAATAATTGAGGTTGACAATAAATACAGATTGAATCTTAAATTGGAAAAGGGAACTATGGGTAAGGCAACAAAGATGATATTATGATGTTATCTAATGGAATTTAGGGTAAAATCATAAAGATTCAGGGGAAGAAGATAGAAAATGTTAAGAAGAACTGCATCTGACGATGAAACATGGGAGAGGAATAGTTACAGTGAAACATTAATAATAAATAAGTTGTTATTTTGTTAATTAACATAAATAGCTGGAAAACAATTGATTTAACGGTGTTATCTTCTGTCAAGTAGATGGACAGGTGTCAAATTTTTGTTGGTGGCACAGGTTTGGCTCAGGCACAGGTGATTTACTTCCAAGACGACATTGTGTTTTGAAGGCACAGGTGATATCAAATCGACCCCTCTCGTCTCCCCCCAGAATTAAAAACCCTAATCGCATCGTTCTGTTTCTCTCAAATATTCAAAACCCTAAACGCCCCCCCCCCCACCCCCTCTCTCTCTCTCTCATGGCTACGGCAGCGCGGGAAGAGCAGCAGCACAAGCAGCCCCTTAGGGCGGGCGGCAAGTTCCGGAAGACACCCTTTCGGAGAACCACCCATACGACGCCGTACGATCGGCCAACGTCCACCACTACCAACGGCGGCTGGATCTCCAAGCTCGTCGATCCCGCTCAGAAGCTTCTCACCTATAGCGCCCACCGCCTCTTCTCCACCGTCTTCCACAAACGCCTCCCTCCGCCTTCCTCAGGTTCGTCTCTCTTTCTCTCTCTCTCTCTCTCGTGTGCGTTTCAATTTAGCCAATGTTGCTTGAAATTCTTTATATGAATTTGAAATTCGAATCAAGACTTGGGATTCTGGAATTCTTAATTGAAATGCCTGATAATTAATTGCATTTAATGATGAAGCAAGGATTTTTCGTTTAATTTAGTCTCCTGTTTCTTTACCAGAGGCGAATCATGAAGCAAGGGTTATGGACAAGGGAGAAGTTGACATTGTAAGTATGAATGTATTTATTATTTATTTCTATTGCTTCATGTTTTGATTGTTCTCTTTGCCACAATTTCGGAGGGTCAAGTTTTACGAGCCTTTCAAACGCCACGATACATTGTTCCTTATTGTAAATTTGGCTATGGAAAAATATAGGGTTCAACCAAATGTTGGAAAAATAGGGTTCAACCAAATGTAGGGGGCATCCTGTTGGAAAAATATAGGGTTCAACCAAATGTTTGAGATTTCAGACTGTATCAACTCATAATGGCTTCTTTTGTAACTTTTCTGTTAAGGATCCTCCTGGAGTGCAAAATGGTGCCATTGAGCAAAGTACTGGTCCCAGAGCTACTTCTGCTGTAGACGGGGGGTTTACCTTACTTGAGCAAATTTTGGAGCAGAAAACCTTTACCAGGCAAGTCGTATATATTAATCACAACATTGTGTTTCTTATGCTATCCTCTCTGTGCTGTGCTTATTAAGCTGTATGTGTTTTTTCATTGAAAACAACAAGAGGATTTCTAGATTGCTTGATGGTCTCTGACCGTTTTTAGGTGAAAAAGTAAGGACCTCCTTGATGAATACCAGTGGAAGACCACTATGGTTTGTCCAAGGCTGAGTGAAGCTAGTAGGTTTTATTGCTTTAATAGCTTGATTCTTTTTCATAACTCCTTGATATTTTATATATTTTAAATGACATAAATGGAATGCGTTGAAACCCTTGGGGAAATCTTATTATGCAGGTTTAGCCCTATCTGTCACACATCATTCCTTGTTTATTTGTAGTTTGTGGAAGCGTAGTGATGTCTTTGCTTGTTGTTTTACTTTCGATATGACTGTTTCCTCCAAATATATTTTCATTCCCTGCAATGCTATAATTACACGCATAGATTGGAATTTGAACTTCTTGGGATTGGTTATTATTAGAGCTTAACCTGCTTGAGGTATCCAATAAAAGGAACAAATAGAAGATCCTGCTGTAATCGCATCTGTGCCACTTCTGTTTTTCATAACTTGCCTTTTTTATTGTACATGTTTGTCATGGTGTTGAGTTTCATGTATGTTAATTCCCTGCAGACCTGAAATTGATCGATTGAAAGAGCTCTTGCATTCAAGGACTGATGATATACCTACTGAGAATCTAGAGAAAAGATCTGAAGTAATACCTTCAATGGAAATGGTATCTCATGACAGGAAGGAGGAATATGCTAAAACCCCGTTGCAAGATAAAAGTGCCAATAGCCGCCTCGTTTCAACCCCTGTTGTCAGTACAACTGTATGATACCCTTTTCTGAGTTGACTATAATTATGGCTTATTTATTTTCACAGCTGTGGTGTTTACACTTGGTACTCTTTAAACCAAATAAAAACTGTTATAATTCTTTATTACAGTTGCACTTGGCACTTTTTTTTTTAACATTGTTGTAAATAATGTCTTCAGGTCCCTGATGATGATGCAGCTTCACCTGTTGAGCTGGCAAAAGCTTACATGGACAATAGGTCTTCAAAAGTATCCCCATCATTGCTGGGTCTACGTAGTCGAGCTGTCTATGAAGATTCACATAACAGTGTGGCATTTCCTTCCAAATTATCACTAATGTCAGTCGTTCCTCGATTTTCTAGCACTGGGGCGGCACCAGAGAATGGTTTTGCAACCCCTAGATCTCAAGGCAGATCTGCAATACACAGTATGGCTCGTACGCCATACTCTCGAGTTCAAACCCATAGTACATTTAAGGTTAGTTTTATAAAGAATTTTGTTAGCTTTGGTGTCAATGTTATCTGGGATTCAGGCTCTTATAGTTGTCCCTTGTATTTCAGGGTGTCGGGTCTACAGTTGATACTTACGGTGCACCATCCTCATCAACTCGGTCTATATGGGAGCAAAGCCAACCCTCTGGATCCAAACAAGGGGTATAACACAGTTTTTGAAATGAATCTACATATTGACAGTTCACCTCGTAATTCATCTCACTAGATATTTTTTTGCTATATGTATAGGCCTTAAAGCGAAGGTTCTCAGTGTTAGACAATGACATTGGATCTATTGGTCCTATCCGCAGAATTCGTCCAAAACCTAATCTATTATCATCTAGAGGCTTAAGCTCACCAATGAGTACGGAGGCTTTTCAAAACCCATCATCTTCCACAAAGAGGCCACTTCTGTTGGGTGAACCCAAGCATACTCTGGCAAAATCATCATCAGAAAATGGAGACAATGCAGTTCCTAGAACATGTTTTTCAACTGTTCCGTCACAATCCAGCAATGCGGCTTCCAAAATCTTTCAGCATCTCAATAAGATCAACTCTCCAAAGGAGAAATCATCTGAGCCCAAGTTACTTCCTATGAGCGATAGATCACCAACTAAGTTGTCGCCCTCCATGCTACGTGGTCAGGCTCTGAAAAGCCTGGAGGATGTGGATTCGTCGAAATTCCTGGAAAATCCCCGTTATAAAAATGGTAATAACTGGGATGTTTCATCTAATCAACTCATACTAGATGCTTCTTCTCAAAAGCATGACAATGTTAAAGAAAATTGTCCATCAAGGGTTCTTGCCCCCTGTGACAATTCAAGTACAGTAACCAATGAAGTTGAATCCACAACAGAAAAGAAAGATGTAATGGTAAAGGTTAAACCTGCAGTTTCTGCTGCATCAAAAACTGTTGTTCATCCTCCTGAAAAGAAACGGCCGTTCAAGATGAGTGCTCATGAGGTAT
Source organism: Fragaria x ananassa (assembly GCA_034370585.1). Classification (NCBI taxonomy): domain Eukaryota; kingdom Viridiplantae; phylum Streptophyta; class Magnoliopsida; order Rosales; family Rosaceae; genus Fragaria; species Fragaria x ananassa. The sequence continues at coordinate 5,764,462 of CP139750.1, read as the reverse complement.
GGTCGTGCTTTTTCATCTTTTGTTGTTTAGTGATAATCTTTGGTGCAGTGTCTCAAAGTTTAAATTTTTTCGCCGTAGTTTTACTATGAATTAAAACTTCAGTGAATTTTTGGTATTAGAAAAGCAATTATCTTTAATATTGTTTTTATAGGTATCTTATAACATTTAATTAAATGAGTTGATTCGTTTGAATATGGTCTGTAGTATCTGGAGCTGGATGACGATGATTGTTCCATTAATGGCCACGTGCCTGGTTCATTTGCTGATGGGAGAGTACAGGTAGATAAGATTGCAGCTGCTAATCTGGAGAAGCCTATAGCTTCAACTGAAGTCAAACCTCCTTCATCTTTTGCATTAAATGAGAAGTCTGATAGCAGAACGTCTGATGGGTACGTACTTTGTCAGCAAATGAAATGTGAATTTGTACTTGCACGCCTTGCAAATTTCTAATTGTACTTGTATGTTCCTTTTGTCTGCAGTGTATATACAGTTGCGCCTGGTGCAACAGGTACCGTACCAAAACCAGTGCATACAGATAAAGCTGATAAGAATAATTCAGATGCTGAAGTCCCTTTTAGGGTACCAGAAATTCTTGTGTCATCATCAGCAGCACCTACTAGCATATTTTCCACCAATTCTCAAGTTTCCAACAATTTAGCAAGTCAAAGTTCTCTCAGCAGCATGGCCCCCACTGCCAACACTAACAGTGGTAACAACATTGCTGCTACTAGTGCTGTTACCACCAGCAATCTTTTTAGCCCAGTTTCAGCACCATCCTTTTCAGCCGAACCCTGTTCTAAATTTTCAGTCTCTAGTGCAACTACGGTGACACAGGTACCTGAAAATTCTCCCTTGGAATTGTTAGGAGACAAAAACAAGCAAGATGGTGGTTTTGCTAATCTAAGCCGCACAGTTTTGCCTGGCACATCTACTACCAGTGCAGGCACAGAAAATAGTTTTGTGGGTGTTTCTGTTGCTGCGTCCTTCCCTACTGCCACCAATCAGTCGGGCCCTACTTTCAGTTCTGGTAGTGGATCCGGTCTTAGTGTCCAGGCATCACCTGAATTGTTGTTCAAATGTGAACCCTCATCTGCCTCAACTGCGTTAACATCTGGAAGTTCTTCCTTGGAATTCTTAAATGATAGGAACAAGCAAGGTGGGTCCTTTGGTACTGTAAGCAGTTCCTTGTTTTCTGGCACATTTGCAACAAGTGCAAGCGCATCAAGTAACAGTTTTGGGTTTTCTGCTGCTGCTTCCATGCCTACCGTTACCAGTCAGGCTCCTGGTTCTTCTCTGTTTAGTGGTGGCAGTGGAACTGGTTCTGGTACCCACCTGTCCCCTGCTGGGACAGGAGTTGCGGCTTCCACACAGAGTGCACCTGTTCAACCTGGCTCATCATCTTCCAGTTCGGTGTTCAATTTTGTAGGAAATACAGCTTTCTCTTCTGGGAGCTCTGCACTCAGTTCTTCTACCCCCTCTTCTGGAGTGAACAGCAGCTCCAGTACTGCTCCAAGTACCACATTTGGTAGCGGGTGGCTACCTGCTACATCATCTAAATTTGCTTCCACAGTAGACTCTACATCTTCCGCACCTGCGTTTCAATTCGGCACATCGTCAGCCTCTGCTGCCCCAAACACTTCATCTATTTCATTTGCAGCATCCTCGAGTTTTTCTGCTACTTCTAACAGTGCAGCCACGGTATTTGGATTGTCCTCTGCTTCTGCTTCTGCTCCTACTTCCAACAGTTTGCCTACTTTGTTTGGAGCATCCACAGTTTCTACTCCAACTACCAACAGCACATCGGGGTTTGCAATATCCAATGGTGCATCATCAACTGGCGTGTTCCCCTTTACTTCATTTGCAACTACTGCCACATCTCAACCTGCATTTGGTAACTCCAATCCTATGGGCTTTTCTACAGCTCCGTCTGGTAATAATGATCAAATGAGCATGGAAGACAGCATGGCTGAGGACACTGTTCATGCATTACAACCCACAGTTGCAGCCTTTGGTCAACAGCCTGTCTCAGCTCCTCAATCTACACCCACGTTCCAGTTCACCCAGCAACCTGTGTCAACCCCTCAAACCCCCTTTGTATTTGGAGGTTCCTCCAATGGCTTCCCGTTTCAGAGCCAACAAAACCAATCCAACTCACAGAATCCTTCCCCATTTCAGCCTGTCAATAGTTTGGCCAACGCGCAGAACCCTTCACCATTTCAGGGTTCTAATAGTCTAGGTTTGCCCACCAGTAGCTTCTCACTGGGGGCCCCTGACAAGTCTAATAGAAGGATTGTGAAGGTTAACCGTAGCAAGAACAGGAAGAAGTAGGGAGAAGTAGTTGGATTGGTTTACGAATGAGGGCATAACTGCGCTTGTCAGCTTCCAAATGTCAGATACATTTACTTTTCCTTTCCATTATTCTTAGGTGAAAATTTTCGTGGTTGCCATGAGAGGGCGTATTCACATTTTATACCGGTTTTGTAGTTTGAACACTCGATCCATTATTTGTAACGTTACATGTATGCTTATTTTGTTAGTATATGATGTATGTCTCAGCCTTGTTGTGCTGTTCTCCACCATTTTCTGTAGCTATTTGTAACATAATTGTAATGGGTCGGATTGTGTCCTCTACAGGCTGCTACTGCTTTTACGCCAGCAATTCGTTTATCAAGTATTTTCAGTCTTTGTAGTTTTTGTATTTCGGGTGTTTGCTTCTACAAATTGATTGTAGGCGTAACTAGCTAGCGTCAAAAAGGTGAACCCATACGCCCTCCGGTCTTCACCTATAACATTTTCTGTTAGAGACAATTAAGGATTGGCTGAAATCAATTTATTGGTTACATGCTGGTCCTCTTTTGTTCCGAAGCTGATGTAAAGATGGTCTCTACACTTCATTTTCTTCCGAGTCCATAGTCCCTTGTGCAGTCCTCTGTTCACTCGTCTCTCTAGCACAATCGCCTAGGTTATCCCTCCTCCATTTTGGATCGTTTAGGATCCACTTGGCACTTCTTCGACTAGCTCATGCAAATATTTGCAAATAGAGAATATCAACTATTCTCGGCTTCTATGTAATCCGTTTAGAGTAGTTGAATCATAATATTTATTGTATATTTTATTTTACGAACCAAGGCCTTTAATACTACGGTGAGAAAAGAAATAGAATGAAAGTAACAGCTCAACAACAAAACCATAAATATGCAAAGTAAAATAGTAATTTAGGGAGGAAAGTTTAGCTCACGACGATTAATAAAAGGAAAAAAGAGAAGGAATAAGCGAAGCAGGTTCAATATCAAATGTGGAGGAAATTATCAGTAGGGTTTGCTGCACCGACGCAGCAGCAGCTATGTTGGCGCCACTCCACGGCCACGGCCACTGCTGTGAACTCGATGCTCCTCCGCTCCCTGAAAGAGCACTATCTGGAAGTGTCCAAAATGACCCCTCCCCCTAAAGTGAACCCTCCATCGCCTTTCACCGTCGTCAAGGGCGCCCTCGATGGCACCGGCCCCGTCCTCAGGCGCAGCTACGGCGACGAAGAAATCAGCATAGCCGTGATGCGATTGGCCAATATTATTCCCGACGCCGACGCCGACGCCGACGACATCAACCAGTTGTTCATACACGTGGACGTTTCGAAGCCCAGCGAGAAGGAGTCTCTGCTTTTCCTCTGCGCCCTGTATCCGGACGCCTTAGGCATTCACTCTGTCTCTATGAGGCGCATGGCTGAACCCTCTGCGCTTCGTTCCTCTGCTCTTCGTTATAACGGCCCTCGTTTTGAGTATGTTCCCTAATTTATTCTAGCACAGTACACCTCGTTTGGTATATATGATGTATGTCCATGTGTTACAATTACCACTCCCATTCCCCGAATTTGCACCAACTTAGAACTGAATACTTCTTACACTGGAAGTACGAACTCTGTAAATATCTTCTCCAATGTTTTGTCTAACTTTGAACCAGACTTTATTGCTTCTGAGCAGTATTCATTTGTTAAAAATGTTTCAATTGATTTGTATGCTAATTCCTAACAAATTGTACTTGGTGTAGAAGAACCCCGAAAAAGAAAAAGACAAGGAAAAAAAAAGTTATTCTCAATGTTCTGCCCAGACTTAAGTGGTTGATTTTTCTTATTTTATTAATTAATACCATGATGTCTTCTCCAGCTCAACAATGACAATGTTCTGTTGAATGGTTCCGTGAAGAGGTTATAATTCTCAGAAACAATGACAAGCTAAAGTTTGGGGTTTTCTTCACCGTTATGCGCTCCAACAGCTTCTTGATATTGATTATGCGTATATAACACAACTCTGTTAACCCTTTTTTTCTTTTAAATCTAGTTTTCTAAAATTTAGTTTGATTCTAGGTATTATGCATATGCTATTGCTTGGAATGGTTCAGCCACTTGTCACAATGTGTAAGGTGGTGTACCTTGAGTTATTTGACTGTTTTCATTATAACTTGATTTTTTCCTTCCTGAATTCTTTATATCTCTTATTTATTCTTTTATCTTTCAATTTTTAGTTTTTATGTTTCTTCAGAATAAATCAGATATGTAGAATGAGGTATTCCTGATAAACTGATACAATGTTTGGGTTGACTTGTTTGCCAATTGACAGAGATCTTGATGAAGGGATGAGGGATGCATTCCACAGCTACATAGAAGAGCGGGGTGTGGGTGATAGTCTTTTTCCATTTCTTCAAGCTTGGCTTTATGTAAAAGACCATCGTAATCTCATGCGCTGGTTTAAATCAGTAGGATCATTCGTTAATGAAACCAAGTCAGTTTAAGATTCTTAGCTTCAGGTCATCTAGAAAAGGGAAAAAAAAAACATGTATTTAGCAGTTCCAATGCTAAGTTTTTCCCTCAACACTAATTTGTCCTGGTAAGATTTGTTTAGAAGTTCTGTGGTGTTTGGCTCTTTTCGAGTTATTTGTGTTACATTTGATATGGTAGTGCAGAGTCCTATCCAATATACCCCTCTTTGAAAAATATTATCTGCTGGTTTTTCTCATATGTATTCCATGCCATCTGTGGTCAAATTGTTTGATTTGTTTTCCGGTGATATTACTAGAACGAATCCTGTAGTGCAGTGTATTCTCTTCTGTTTTCCTGGTTAATACACACTGCTGAAGGAGAGATTTCAGCATAGCAAATTCTAGAGAAAATCTTGAGCAGTAATGCAGGATTGTTGGGACTTGCCAAACTTTTGGAGTAATTAAATTGCATAGTTTGCATCAAATTAATGTGCAAGCCTATTTCTTCGTATGCAAGGTTCAATGGTTTAAAGAGAAAGTGAAAATCAAATGGTCTGTGACAACTTATAAATCTTCTTGATGATTTTTACAGTCAAATTTGATGACCCTAGAAGTGAAGAGGCTATGGTAGCTTCTATGAATAACTCGGGGAATAGTCTTTACGGTTCTAGAATAAATTTGTTATTGCGAGTTTTAACCATGATATGGTCAAGATTAATTGCTGGTTCTTTTAGCGTATGTACGGGATGATTCTATCAAATTCCACAAACCCCAATGCCGAGTCTTTCATCTTTTCAGCTCCGAAGAGCCGAAGCAGGTTTCAATTTTTTGGGTGAATGAGACTAGCCCTCACCTCTTGCACAGTTGCACGCTTGCCCAGCAAAGACATAAGTTACACCAGAGGCAGCTATGTCCCTTATTGTAACAATCCTATGATCATTATGGTAAAGCGAACATTTACATGTGTGTATATAATTCCTTTGGGTGGACAGCTAAAGAATCAATTTTAGTTGAACCTCAATATAGCCGGATAGCTATATCACCTGTATGTATCTGAACTGAAGTGAAAAGACTCAAGAGACAGACCTGTACACTGTCATCATGTCAATTCCACTTGATGGTAGTCTTGAGTATTAGCAGCTGTAAAACTGTCATCTATGGTAGTCTTCTTCATCATCTGATATCTCAATCTCTGAAGATACCTTGAGCAATTCAGTTAAATAACATAATTTCAAATATTGGTTTGGAGTAGTGAAAAAGGCAGCAAGAATTTCCAAATTTCTTCGAAAAATGTGCTTGGTGTAGTATGTTGGAGTTACTGCCTCTGTATGGGTGATTGAGTGAGCATTTTGTTCTCAGGCACCATGTTGATAGGATTCTTCAGACTTCATAAGAACAACGTTTATACTTGATGCTTGAGAAGGACAGAGCCTTAAATACAGTTTTGTTTAAAGCCCGAGCCCATATATTCATCACTGGCCCAGACCCGTAACTAGAACAAAACCTCAAGTACAGAAGACCTTCAGCGTTCTTCCGTTCTTCAATGTCAGACTCAACATGTCAAAGGGATTCAGGCGTCCAGTTCTGAAGGGATCGAATTGCTGCTTTTCTCTTTTGAATTTTGCTTCGGCTAACTTCTGAAGCAACACAAGGTATGTTTGACAACTTACACTTCAATTTTTGCATCAGGAAGGGTTGTCGTTTGGATATACGAATGGGTTCTCATACTTGATTGAATTGCACTCACCTTGTTCTTTATATAAATTCTGCATATATTTGGGCTCTTCTGTGGTTTGGTTTGTGCGTTTTGATTCATGAGGTTGAGAATTGTGTTCATGTGGCTTGTATGATATAATGAACACCCCTTTTCCTTGCGATGGATGTGGGCTGTTAACAATAATTAAGAAAAAGAATAATCATATGTTGCTGCTGTAGATGTGGAGCTATAATTCAGAATAAGCAAACCCCCCTAAAATATGAACTTCAGTCTTGTTATGTTTTTCACAATTAAGATGCCAAGTTAATCAGTTCAAAAAGGTAATCTGGAACATTTGGTTATTAACATTGTAGAGTGATTTTCTGGAAATCGTATTGTTAATTGTGTAATTTTAGATGCAGAACAATATTACATGTAGTCTCTAGATTCTTATTTGATGCATTGAAACTTTTCTCTATCTAAACTTTTCTCTATCTGTATTAATTACTAGTGCTATTGTAATTCTGTTTTATTTTGGAAAAGAGATTATAATCTTCAAGTTGGAAAAGGGATTATTTGGATTATAATCTTCCGTTTTACTAGGCAATTTATAAATCTTTTATGGTCATTGTTTTTGGGTATGCGCATATATGTTGTATCAGTTCAATGTGAGCATAATAGACCAGGAAATAGCTAGAAGAAACATGCTCTTCTATTAAACTTAAAAGGTTTTGAATCTTTTCATGAATAATGGAACATGTTCCATGAGAATTGAAACTCCATGTTCTGCAGTAGAAATGACACTCAATACAAGATGCATTTCTTTCTGGCAAACGAATCCCATGTTTTGAGATTTCAGTTATAATTGGCTGAATGACTTACGGAGTCAGACCGCAGAATCATACTTGAGTACGAACAAAGGCACATTCATGCTTGTATTGCACATACTCATTAACCATTCAAATATATGGTACGGTCTAGGCTTTTCTGATGTTTTAGAATTATGAACCAACTGAATCTAAGAAACCAAATTGACGGCACTGTTAGGGGAAAATGTATTAAGGAGAAGGGGTCTACTGTGTCGTTTTCATCAGCCAACTCTGATATCTAGTTCTGCTGTAACTCAAGATGTTGCTAATCAATGTATTATGTTCTTCTCTTTCTGAACGAACACATATATGTTAAGATATTGATGTTCATGTGTTTAGGTTAGTATGAAAAATATCTGTTATTGGATGATGATTTAGTATCTGCATCATTATGATTTCAGTCTAATAAGCTTTGGGCTTTCATACAATGCAAATCATGAATTAGTTTTGATTTGGAAACAAAACAAAAAAATCAATTTTGGATGCAGTTTTGTTTATAGTTGATGCTTCAGAAGAACAGAGCCTTAAATACAGTTTTGTTTAAAGCCGGAGCCTATATATTCATCACTGGCCCAGACATGGGGAGCAGTTGAAAAGCAAATTCAACTGCAGAGACTTTAGCATCTTTAGTAGGAATACTGTGGAGATCGATTGATGCAAATGTTGGGGATACTGTTGAGTTGTTGCCTTGTAATCCTACTTACTGAACTAAGGGAGTTTAAAGTTGTTAACACTAATTAGATTGTTGCCTACTGAGCTACTGTGCTGGGTTTAGTAGGGGATTTTATTTTAAGACTAGCAGCCGTACTTTATTGTTTAGTAACACTCAAGCTAGAAGATTCATATGTGAAAGACTTATTATTTGTTTGGTCTACTGGAGTCTGCCTATTGAGTGCTGACTGGATAATGATTTACTCTCACATGTCATAACCATAACCCCGGCAAAGGTCGGTTCTATCTGATTCTTCGTATGATGCCAACTATCTACTTATCTGGCTTTTGTCTTCTGAAATGTCATGTTGTAGCTACCATTACTATGGCTTAAAACTAAATAATACCCATGTTAAATCCTCCATCTTGAAACATTGTATGTGTTCTCCGGCATAAGGTTGATTAAATGCTAGTATGTTCTTGAAGAACTATCTTGAACTCAGGAAATACAAACTTGCAGAATGGTTAAATTTTGACAAATTATGATTGCTTGTCCGTTGTCTACCCTTATAACTGGCATCACAAGTATCCCCGTGTCTTACTTATTTGGCTATAAGGGACTATGCATAGCCAATATTGCAAGTTTCTGTTTCTCTATAAGGGACTATGTATGTGTTCTCCGGCATAAGGTTGATTAAATGCTAGTATGTTCTTGAAGAACTATCTTGAACTCAGGAAATACAAACTTGCAGAATGGTTAAATTTTGACAAATTATGATTGCTTGTCCGTTGTCTACCCTTATAACTGGCATCACAAGTATCCCTGTGTCTTACTTATTTGGCTATAAGGGACTATGCATAGCCAATATTGCAAGTTTCTGTATCATCACCTCAGTTGAGTTATTTTGTATACTGCATCCTATGCCAGAGGTCGACGAAAAAGGAGACATGTTTGGAAAGTTCATTTTGTGTCTTCTCATCATCCTATGCTCTTCTTAAGTTCATTGTGTTGATACTGTTACTATTATTGTTGTCTTAAGTAAATGCTTCCCATATTGAATGCTCCATGAAGTATTTTGTTCTCAGGCACAATGTTGATAGGATTCTAGTATCTTCATGATGTTGAAGAACAATCTTCAAATAAGAAAATGCTGCTTCCTTCACCTCTGAAGATACCTTGAGCAATTCAGTTAAATAACATAATTTCAAAAATATTGGTTTGGAGTAGTGAAAATGGCAGCAAGAATTTCCAAATTTCTTGGAAAATTTAGCTTGGTGTAGTATGTTGGAGTTACTGCCTCTGAGTGAGCAATGAACGCCTGTAGCGAAGACACTAGTTATATTTGTTGACATTTTAGAAATAAAACCCCAGAGCTGACAGCAAATGCATCCTCGACCCAAGATACAAACCTGCAGAAGCATAAACCCAATACCCGTTTACAAAACACGCGGATCCATGTGACCCGACCCATTTATATTGTTCGTGACCAAAACAAAAACCCAGAATTGGGGATTAGGAATTCGATTTTGGGATGATTTTGATGGTTTTCTGTACATGGTTAGTGCGCGATTTTGATTATGATTATAAATATTGTTGCTTCTAACTCTGTTTTGCAAGCGCGGGAGCATCCTGGTACGTTTTCAATCTCAATGATTTTGTGCGATTGATTCGTGCATGAAAACCTTAGAACTCGCCTAGGGAGTAGGTTGTGGTGCCCAGATGAAACTTCAATTTCGAATTGTTTGAAAGATGGCATGCATGATTTGGCTGTGATTGTATGCTTATGAATGATTCGATGAAATTTTGGTGATTCTGACTACTTAAATGTATGATCACGCATAGCTTAAGATTGAAATTGACAGATATGTATATTTTTACTCCCAAATCTATATATGTTTCTTGAAATATCAAGATTGAGCATGATTGGTTTTCTAGAAATGTACAAATACAAATGTACTTTGTTACTTCTATTTCTAGAAACTGAATTTCAGTCACTGTTTTTTGGTTAAAGACAATTGCCATTTTGCTGTTGATTTATGCAATCGGATTGAACTTTGCTGAGTTTCGTTTTGATATTTGCGATGAAATCAATTAAGGATAGACTAAGGGCTTTTGTAATTACCTACGAATACCCATGTATTGTGAGGGTATGTAGTGTGCTTATGAGTTATTATGCATATATGTCTCTGGCATCTTGTATTGTGGAAGTGGAACCACAATTGACTTTCGGATTCAATGTTCTTGGTTTTGAACAAGGAATCAGATTGATGACTATGTATATGGAATTATGAATAAGATAGTAGTGAGCAGGTATATCAATTGCTTATTTCCTTTTGTATTTGCTGCTAGCACAAGGTTATGGATATCTGGTTAGACACTTCATACATATACATATATGTGTATTGGTATATATCTTACAGATGAATGGTTATAGATATCCCTTATCAAACATGTCCATTATGTTAATTGTTTCGGGAAGTCTATTATCTTGATTATTTGAATTCCATGATTCTTGTTTTATTGGTTTTCTATATGGCAAACACATTTAAGCACTGGTTTTTCTTGCTATGCTGTTTTGATTTGGATAGTTGTCTGCGATTTCCTATAAAGGTTATGGAATTGGAATTGAGTACAATCAGAATTATAAATAGTTTATATTAAGTGTGGTGGGATTCGGTCTCATGGATTATGTTTTACTGCATAAGAATTGGCGTGTTCTCTACTGGTGTTTTGGTACAACTGTAAATTAGATGAGAAGTAGAATGGCAAAGAATTATGAACCAACTGAATCTAAGAAACCAAATTGACGGCACTGTTAGGGGAAAATGTATTAAGGAGAAGGGGTCTACTGTGTAGTTTTCATCAGCCAACTCTGACATCTAGTTTCTGCTGTAACTCAAGATGTTGCTAATCAATGTATTATGTTCTTCTGTTTATGAACGCATATATGTTAAGATATTGATGTGTTTAGGTTAGTATGAAAAATATCTGTTATTGGATGATGTTTTAGTATCTGCATCATTATGATTTCAGTCTAATAAATGGCATCAGAGCTTCGGGCATTCATACAATGTAACGCAGGAATTAGTTTTGATTTGGAAACAAAACAAGAAAATCAATTTTGGATAATATAACTGGTAATGAGAATATCAGTTTCTTAGGTGCAGAAAGCAACTAAACCTATAGTAATAGACTGTTCTCAATGAGATTACGTGCATTAGACATTCATACTTAGTTGGACATGATTTTGGTATAGCATGATACTATATATACACATGAATTTGTCATGATAACATGCTGGACTTGCATAATAAATAAATTGCATTATTCCGTTTTGTTATTGGCCTTGATCACATATTATCAGCTTAATCGATTTGGACTACTAGGTCCCCTTCAATACATGTAGAGCAAATAGTAACCTAGGCAAATTATAAATCTTTTATGGTCATTGTTTTTGGGTATGCGCGTATATGTCGTATCAGTTCAATGTGAGCATAATAGACCAGGAAATAGCTAGAAGAAACATGCGCTCTTCTATTACACTTCAAATGTTTTGAATCTTTTCATGAATAATGGAACATGTTCCATGAGAATTGAAACTCCATGTTCTGCAGTAGAAATGACACTCGATACAAGATGCATTTTCTTTCGGGCAAACGAAGCCCATGTTTTGAGATTTCAGTAATAATTGGCTGAATGACTTACAGAGTCAGACTGCAGAACCATGTACTTGAGTACGAACAAAGGCACATTCATGCTTGTATTGCACATACTGATTAACCATTCAAATATATGGTACGGTCTAGGTAAGCCTGCTCTCCTTGTTTTAGTCGAGCAACATTTCTCACCTTTTATGTTGATTTGGAAATAGTGAAAATGTTTTCCAGCTTTGTTTGAAAAGTAACATCAGTTGAGTAGTGAGTTTTACATATATAATAATTCACAGTAAATGAAATTTAAGTGTTTGAAGAGTTGGTTTATTTTAATTTATTTTTTTGAAAATGTGTAAAAGGGTGGCTTTATCTTAATTCCTGTAAATTGTTGTAATCAAACCAGGGTTAAGGTTGGGTTAAGCAGACCAGGTTTGTCGTAATCACACCAGACAAAAAAAAAGAAGGCAGCAGAGACAGGTGTCGCCGTGTAATTAGCTGATTGAGGTTTTTTGTTTTTTTGTTTTTGGAACAGGACAGGAGGAGTCTTAAAAGGAAGAAACCCATTACAACCACAGACAAATATCTACGAGTCCCTCTCTCTTCTCTCTCTCTCTCTCAGAGTTTTGTGGTCTGAGTGAGATCCCTACCGCCCGCTCCGCCGTGGTTCGTTGTTCCCCCGCAAGGTACGCCTTCCCCTTTCCTTTCTCTCTCTCTCTTCGCGGCGGCGGGTTTCGGTGGTGTGGGTTTTGCCTTTCTGATCTCGATTAGTCCCTTGGGTATGATGAAGAAGAAACCAGTAAGAATCTGAGCGAGACATGCGTGAAATCTCATGTCAAATTATTGGTGCTCCCTCTTTTCTTGAGGTTGAGGAACCATTTTTGACTAGGGTTTCATGCTGTCCTGCCCCGAATTCTGAGGGGTTTCTTCTTTCATCAGTCCCTTAAAAAAATGGTTCTCCCTCTTTTCTTTTTCTCTCTATCTCTTCTCTTCTAACACTTGGAAGGCAAAACCCAGAAGATTTGGCCATGGACACCAGAGCTGTTGTTCCTCCACAACCCAGAGGTATTCATCGATTTTGATCTCACCCAAGTGCTTGTTTCTCTTTTCTGGTTCGTTATTCTTAGTGGGTTTCGTGGTTTTGGTTAAAAGTTGTTCAATTTTGTGTGGATTTCTTGAAGTAATTGTCATTTTTTTCGTGTTTGGACTAATGGGTTTTAGACTTTTAGGATGATGTGGTGTAGTTCTTGATGGGTTTTGTATCAGTAGAAGAAAGATTGTTTAAATTGATGGGTGATGATGCTTGAATTGTAGGCTTGCAGCTTGAATTGGGGATTGTCTTCTTGACCTGATTATTGGTTGGGTAGGGTTTTTCCTCTAGATTGTGTTCTTGATTTGAACATTGTATTCGTCTTGATCTGCCTTTTGTATTCTCAAATTTAGATGATTGGGTTTTATGGGTTTTAGTTTTCAACTGGGTTTTCCCTTGGTACTGTATCTGGTTTATTCAGATACAGTACAGTTCTCTCTTTTACACAGTTCTAAGTTCTAACCGTGGTGACAATTGACAACCGAGGCAATGTTATTATGCATTACAATGAGTACTTACGGTAGTATTATCACCTTTTAATTTGATATAGGATGGAGAGGGCTATCTGGATTGTTCTCTATCAGGTTAACCATAGTTTAGAGTTGAACCACAATTCAAATTGAATTTAGTACCTCTGCACATATGCATATTGCAATGAATGAAACAAACAAGTTCAACTCAAGTTCAATATATTACCTATGCACCATAGTTCAACTTAAATTTAAATTCTAAAACCTAATACTTATGTGTTGCACTGCACATAAGGTTTGTTGACTTTCAATTTTTAAACTTGATCGATTAATCCTTCATTTGTTGCTTGGCTATGATAGGGAGAATGGTGGTTCTGATCCAGAGTTGATTGAGTCTGCTTCTCCCAGAAAAGTGGCTTATAGTTTCTATCATATTAGAAATGTCAACCAGGTACCTATCATATTGTTACGCTGTGTCATCATCTTAAACAGATGCAACTGATTTCTTTTTTCTTTTTGCACATCCTGTGTATCTTCTCAACTGATCAGTGCTATCATCTATTTGATTCTCACCTTTAATTTTCCTTATCATGTTGTTAACTGGGTGCTGATGATTTGCAGTTGCGTATGGATGACATCCCAAAGCTGCTGGCAGAGTACAAACAACTACTATCAAATTAATGGAGTGTCATCCCCTTCGGTTTTGCCATTGATCTTGATTAGTCCCTTGGGTCTATGATGAAGAAGAAACCAGTAAGAATCTGAGCGAGACATGTGTGAAATCTCATGTCAAAATATTGGTGCTCCCTCTTTTCTTGAGGTTGAAGAACCATTTTTGACTAGGGTTTCATGTTGTCCTGCTCTGAATTCTAAGGGGTTTCTTCTTTCATCAGTCCCTTAAAAAAATGGTGCTCCCTCTTTTCTTGGGGTGGAAGCGCCAGCTTTGAAGATTGCTGCTCCCTCTTTTTTAGGGGTTGAAGAACCAGTTATATGTTGCCTTGTCTTGAAAATTAAAAAAAATGGTGCTCCCTCGTTTCTTGGGGTTGAAGCACCAGCTTTGAAGATTGGTGCTCCCTCTTTCTTTGGGGTTGAAGAACCAGTTATGTGTTGCCTTGTCTCAAAAAAAAAATGGTGCTCCCTCTTTTGCTGGGGTTGAAGCACCAGCTTTGAAGATTGGTGCTCCCTCTTTTTTAGGGGTTGAAGAACCAGTTATATGTTGCCTTGTCTCGAAAATAAGAAAAAATGGTGCTCCCTCGTTTCCTGGGGTTGAAGCACCAGCTTTGAAGATTGGTGCTCCCTCTTTCTTAGGGGTTGAAGAACCAGTTATATGTTGCCTTGTCTCGAAAAAAAAATGGTGCTCCCTCTTTTGCTAGGGTTGAAGCACCAACTTTGAAGATTGGTGCTCCCTCTTTCTTAGGGGTTGAAGAACCAGTTATATGTTGCCTTGTCTCGAAAAAAAAAATGGTGCTCCCTCTATTTTATGGGTTGAAGTACCAGTTTTGAAGGTCTTCATTGAAGATCGGTGCTTCCTCAGCTAGACATCGTTGAAGTGTTGTGTTTTTGGCTCGTTGATAAGTTAGGATTGAGTAGTCAAATCCAAAGTCTAGAACAGAAAGAGGACAGTGCTGTAGCTTTTCTATAAGTTCTAGGAAAGTTAGTCTTTCAAGGTTCTATTAGGATTTGTAATACTTATGTCTATTAGGTTTAGGAGTGCTAAACCATGTTGTATCAGCAGCCCCTATTTTATATAAAATAGGAGCTGCAGGGGGGTTTCTAAGGGTAACAGACCTTAGAAAACCGAGGGCTTTAAGGGTGATAGAGAGATCTAGCAAGGGAGTTGGGGATTAGCATAAGGATTTCAATAAGTACTTGTAATCAGGATGTCATTCTCCATAGTGCTAGTGAATCTCTCAAGAGAGATCACAAAGTGGACGTAGGCCAGGGTTTTGTCTGAACCACTATAAAGTTGCTGTGTGCTGTGTTTCTGTCTTCAAGTTCATCTTTTTAGCTTTGCTTAAGTCGTAAAGTACCAGTAAAGATCCTAGGGCGCTGACCACTATATGAAGGCCTTCTTTATGGACATACAATTGAAGGGTATAATGTAGAGGTAAAGAAAAATCAGCTTCTGAGCTCAAGATGTTTGTTGATATAGTGTCTTCTTAATACAATAAAGAGAATGTCACTCTTTGTTGTACTTTATAGCAGAAAAGATGGTGACGCCCCTCTTTTTTGTTAAGCTCTAGAATTGGAATTTTGTTGTGAGTTTTACATTTAGAAGAAAATTACTGGTTTATTGCTTGCTTGATAGCAGAAAAGATGGCGACGCCCCTCTTCTCTGTTAAGATTTAGAATTGGGTTTCTGTGGTTTTAAAATAAGGTTCTGGTTTTTCCTCTGCATGAGTTATATCTTCTATAGCATTACAACACTACCGATTAAAGAAAATGATGTGTTGAATGGTTCCTCAAAATACCTGTTTATTTGTTCCTTGATAATCAGGTGTGATACGGATGTGGATGTATGTATTGTTTGGCCACAACAGTTGCTAAATTTTAGAATAAACTTTATGCTTAATTAAATAACAGACCTTGTATTTGTAGTTTGGATAAATCTTTAAGATAGATATGGCCGCCTCGTTTTCGTCTTAATTCTTATCTTGTTTATGACTCATTGCTTATTGAGCTGGGGTGCTCATCTTATATCATTTTTTTATTTTTTTGTGTTACCTTAATATTATCCTGCATTATATTCTGTTGTTTTGGTGTATATGCTTGCTAGATTAGTGTGATTTCTCTTCTCTCAAATCATCAATGGATATATTTGGTGTTTATGTTAACCCTACACTTTCTGTTAGGTGTATTGAAATGTGATGAATGTTTGGTTCATGGAAGGAACTGGCCATTGAGGTAGCCTTTTGAGTTGTTACTGTATATAAGTATAAATAATTCAGCTTGTCTGTCTATGATATGTTATCCAGCAAGTTCATTAAGGAATTTGTTGTGTATTGTGTTAATTTTCTGAACACTAATAAAGCTTCCTCTACATCTGAGATTATAGGATACATCCTTTGACCGTATGGTCTTGTGTCAAATGACTGTTATCTGGACCTTTGATTGTATGGAAGGGTATCAGTTGTCCCAACTTAGTCATGTAGCAATAAGACTGAATCAAAATGCTAGAATTGCATTTCCTTTTAGGTTTCGAAACTCAAAGGATTATGAATCAGTGTCTTCTTAGATTGTTTTGGGCAATATCAGGTTTACAAGGATATGCCATGTTATGATGCCTGTGTTGTGGCTAAAGATAAATATATATATAGATACATACATAACTCGGTATCAAATTTAATTTTTGTTAAGTACTTGCTGCCGGTACTTTAGCTACTATAAAATCTGTTAGTGTGTGTCTGTTGACCTGACATTGGGATTTTGCGACTCAATTTGGACGATGTGTCTACCCTCTTGGTTTATATTTATCTGGTCATGCACTACATCTACATTTATGTATCCTACAGTTGTGAAATTTGATGTTAGTCAGGACTAGTATGAATCAATGAGTTATAATGTTGTAACTCTAGAAGCTTCCTTTTGCTTTGATATCCTTCCTTTCTTGGTTGTTTGTTTGGTTGCTTTGCTCTAGGGCAAGTTACACATGTCAAGTGACTTTACAACTGCATGTGTTTCTGTTTTGTCTATTGTATAGCAGGACCTTATATGTTGTGAATCTATTATTGGCAGTGCTTGATTAATATATAGTCATGTGATATAGTGATCAAGATACCTGGTTTGGCTAGAGTGCTATAGGATGGCACTGAGGTCAGTTTCAGCTTCAATTTATGTAATCTGTTGGTTTTGCCTTTGGGAAAGTTTCGAGTTAATTTTAGTAATTTACAGCTTTAGTTCTAAGCTGAGGCAGATTTTAAGGCTTTATGAATGCACTTGTGATCAGTCTTTCATAAATCATAATGAAGTTCATGATTTCATGTGTTATTGTAGGACTTTTGAAAGTGTTAGGCTTAGATGAAAGGTTTATATAGGGGTTTCATGGTGGTGGCCAATAAACAGGCAAGTGAAAGTGGTGGTGTTATCATCTATCACAGCCTTTGTGATTATCTATCACACCCCACCACTACTAAAAATCTCAACTAATTCTAAGAATAAAGTCTCAACTAATTCTGATATTAGTTTTATTAGGAAGGGTTAATTGTACAGGTATTTGTCAGGAGAATATTGTGTAAAGTCTGTGTGTGCTTGCAGTGCAAGCCATTGTCCTTTTGAAGGGAAAGTTGTGTGGGGAGAGTTTAATATGGAGGATACTATTTCTAATGCGGCTTGAAATTGTATTGATATGATCTTCGGCTGAAAACAGTTTTTTGGTACAAGTCAAAAAGGTGCCTTCCCATGTTGTGGAAGGTATGATTTCTGAAAATAAATGGGATCAGTCCCTACCTATTCTACAACTTCAAATGTTTTGTGTTATGTTGGAATGTGCGTGGTTCTGGGGGAAATTTTGTTCCTCTATATGAGTTTGATGTTTTAATTGTATCTGAACCAAGAGTTCCTTTCTCTAGAGCTAAAAATTTTCGTCATAAACATGGCTTCTCTGATGCTGCAAGTGTCTGATGCTAGAGGTTTGCTAATAGGATCAGAATCATAGCATGGTAGTATGTTTGCTAATAGGATTGCTAATAGGATCAGAATCATCAGACACTAGAAACTCTCATTTTAATGGTAGTATGTTTCATCTTCTTCATCATCAGATATCTCAACCTCTGAAGATACCTTGACCAATTCAGTTAAATAACATAATTTCAAAAATTGGTTTGGAGTAGTGAAAATGGCAGCAAGAATTTCCAAATTTCTTCGACAATTTAGGTTGGTGTAGTATGTTGGAGTTACTGCCTCTCCATGTTGTGATTGATTGATGCATGTTTTGGGGACACTGTTGAGATTGTTGCATTGTAATCCTACTTACTGAAATAAGGGAGTTCAAAGTTGTTGACACTAATTTGATTGGTACCTACTGAGCTACTGTGCTGGTTTTGGTTGGGGATATTCTATTGCATTAATAGTTGTAAGACTAGCGGCCTTACTTTATTGTTTAGTAACACCCAAGCTAGAAGAATCATATGTGAAAGACATTATTTGTTTGGTCTCCTGGAGTCTGCCAATTGAGTACTGAGTGGATAATGATCTACTCTCACATGTCATAACCATAACCCCGGAAAGGTCAGTTCTATCTTCGTATGATGCCAACTATCTACTTATCTGGCTTTTGTCTTCTACAATTTCAGGAGGTTGCTACTATCACTATGGCTTAAAACTAAATAATACGCATGTTAAACCCTCCTCCTTGAAACATTGTATGTGTTCGTAGGCACATGTTGATTGGATGGTAGTATGTTCTTGAAGAACTATCTTGAACTCAAGAAATATGTTACTTGCAGAATGGTCAAAATTTTAATTGCTCGTCCTTTGTCTACCCTTATAACTGGCATCATAAATTTCCCCTTGTCTTACTTATTTGGCTATAATAAGTTTCTGCTGAGGCAATCAGAACATGATTTTATTCGGTTATTTTGTATACTGCATCCTATGCCAGGTCCATGAAAGCTTTCAAACATGTTTGGAAAGTCATTTTGCGTCTTCTCATCCTAATGCTCTTCTCATCTAATTTGGTGAGTTCGGAAAGTTCATTGTGTAGATACTGTTACTATTGTCGTTGTCTTTAAGTAAATGCTTCACATATTGAATGCTCCATGAAGCATTATGTTCTCAGGCACAATGCTGATAGGATTCTTGTATCTTGATGACGTTGAAGAACAAACTTCAAATAAGAAAATGTCAACTTTATTTTTAAGGGATCAATTGCTTTTTTGGTCCCTCAAAAGGAAAGTGAACTACTCTCTTGGAGGATCAATTCTCTTTCTGTTTCGTAGCTGAAACCCTTCTCGGATTCTTCATTCTGTTTCGTAGCTTCCACGAATCCCAATACTTTTTTAGTTTTTTCTTTTTGCTGATCTATCTCCACATGCCACTGTGCATACAGCTAACTATCATACCAGTTTCCGGGCTTCAACTTCATCTCTTACAGGACATAAATGACCATTTTGGTAGTTTCAATAGCATTTAGCAGCACGAAAAGCACTTTTCTATCTTCAAATAAATCACTTCCTGCTGTTTATTGGTAGGACGATAAACAGGACTTCGAACTTCTGATAGCAGCGATATATCTGCATTTCCAGAATGACCGATTTCCAGCTCTAATAAAAGGTCATAGGAAAAAAAAGTTGTGTTTTTATTTTTGTTTGCTGTGCAAATCCTTTGGCTTGGTCCCAAATGCCAGCTCTTTATTAGAGGAGAAGATTGAAAAAAAAAAAAAAAGAGAAAGAAAGAAAGGGGAATGTCTTAAAAGTTTTTCTTCACATGCGTTGAACTCTTCTTGCCCTGAATACGAGTAATAACAACCTCTAAGCTTTCTCCCCGCTCCTTGTGTGACGTTCAAACGTGGTACGGATATACATGCAAAGGTCAAGGCAGCAAAACTCTACTTGTGAAAATTAGCTACAGTATTGCAAAGCATCAAAAGTTCAAAATTAGCTACATGTTAAAAGGGATAGTTCCGAATTGGATTGCACTATTTTCCTGATACACCAACCAGCTCAGAGGATAATGATTGATTGCGCTTAAACGATTACCAAATAATTCAAAAACCAAATTTGACTGACCGAAACTCCAAAGTTGAGCTTACAACATTAAGAGATAAGTGGGTAAAATTAATAAATGAATGAATTCAATCATAACTAAATTGATTGTAACCCTTTGTTCCTTCCCACTCGCTTTCTCTTTAGCTTGTGAGGGTTAGCGTTTCCATTGTACCGATCCCTTCCAATCAAAGGTGAGTTGGGTGTGTAGTCTGCGTCGCAGGGTTCCAAACCCTTTCAAAAAGATTAAATAAAATGATAGCATATTGTAAAAGTCACCAAAACCTTGCTATGAAAGTAGAGACTTGCCTTGTATTAAGTGTAGCTCGAGGCAATCAATCATCACCGGGACATAGTTCTGAAACAAGCTTTACTACTCCCCACATGGGTGCATCATTCTGCAGAAATCCATGATTTAAGTTAAAAAAGAGTACAGTATCATCACGAACATATAAGCAAGAAATCATGTCTACTTCACCACATTTGACGAACCTTTCAATGGAATGAAGCAAAATTCCCAGCTTATGGCACCAAAAACATATGCAACCTTTTGCTCTTTTTGGGACCTCCACAAAAAACACAACATTGATCTTTAAACTTTTTTTGAGAAAATTCGACGTGCTATTTTGGCATTTTCGCACGGTCTTACGAGATTGGGAACGAACATATCAACGTTCTCGGAATCTGCCGAAACCAAATTCTTAGCTCTTTTTGGGACCTCCATACACCCACAACATTAATATTTCAACTTTTTTTTAGAAAATTTGACGTGTTACGTTCGCAATCTCGTAAGATCCTGCGAAAATGCCAAAATAACACGTCAAATTTTCTCAAAAAAAGTTGAAAGATTAATTGTTGTGGGTGTATGGAGGTCCCAAAAAGAGGCAAGAATTTGATTTCGGCAGATTCCGAGAACGCTCATATGTTCGCAATCTCGTAAGATCCTGCGAAAATGCTAAAATAACACGTCAAATTTTCTCAAAAAAAGTTGAAAGATCAATGTTGTGGGTGTATGGAGGTCCCAAAAAGAGCCAAGAATTTGGTTTCGGCAGATTCCGAGAACGTTGATATGTTCGCAATCTCGTAAGATCCTGCAAAAATGCGAAAGTAACACGTCAAATTTTCTAAAAAAAAGTTGAAAGATTAATTTTTGTGGGTGTATGGAGGTCCCAAAAAGAGGCAAGAATTTGGTTTCGGCAGATTCCGAGAACGTTGATATGTTTGCAATCTCGTAAGATCCTGCGAAAATGCCAAAATAACACGTCAAATTTTCTCAAAAAAAGTTGATATATCAATGTTGTGGGTGTATGGAAGTCCCAAAAAGAGGCAAGAATTTGGTTTCGGCAGATTCCGAGAACGTTGATATGTTCGCAATCTCGTAAGATCCTGCGAAAATGCCAAAACAACACGTCAAATTTTCTCAAAAAAAGTTGAAAGATCAATGTTGTGGGTGTATGGAGTACCCAAAAAGAGAAAAAAATTTGGTTTCGGCAGATTCCGAGAACGTTGATACGTTCGCAATCTCGTAAGATCCTGCGAAAATGCCAAAATAACACGTCAAATTTTATCAAAAAAAGTTGAAAGATCAATGTTGTGGGTGTATGGAGGTCCCAAAAAGAGCCAAGAATTTGGTTTCGGCAGATTCCGAGAACGTTGATATGTTCGCAATCTCGTAAGATCCTGCGAAAATGCCAAAACAACACGTCAAATTTTCTCAAAAAAAGTTGATATATCAATGTTGTGGGTGTATGGAGGTCCCAAAAAGACCCGAGATTGCGAACGTATAAACGTTCTCGGAATCTGCCGAAACCAAATTCTTGCCTCTTTTTGGGACCTCCATACACCCACAACATTGATCTTTCAACTTTTTTTGAGAAAATTTGACGTGTTATTTTGGCATTTTCGCAGGATCTTACGAGATTGCGAACGTATCAACGTTCTCGGAATCTGCCGAAACCAAATTCTTGGCTCTTTTTGGGACCTCCATACACCCACAACATTGATCTTTCAACTTTTTTTGAGAAAATTTGACGTGTTATTTTGGCATTTTCGCAGGATCTTACGAGATTTCGAACATATCAACGTTCTCGGAATCTGCCGAAACCAAATTCTTGGCTCTTTTTGGGACCTCCATACACCCACAACATTGATCTTTGAACTTTTTTTGAGAAAATTTGACGTGTTCTTTTGGCATTTTCGCAGGATCTTACGAGATTGCGAACGTATCAACGTTCTCGGAATCTGCCGAAACCAAATTCTTGCCTCTTTTTGGGACCTCCATACACCAGCAACATTTATCTTTCAACTTTTTTTGAGAAAATTTGACGTGTTGTTTTGGCATTTTCGCAGGATCTTACGAGATTGCGAACGTATAAACGTTCTCGGAATCTGCCGAAACCAAATTCTTGCCTCTTTTTGGGACCTCCATACACCCACAACATCGATCTTTCAACTTTTTTTGAGAAAATTTGAAGTGTTGTTTTGGCATTTTCGCAGGATCTTACGAGATTGCGAACATATCAACGTTCTCGGAATCTGCCGAAACCAAATTCTTGCCTCTTTTTGGGACCTCCATACACCCACAACATTGATATATCAACTTTTTTGAGAAAATTTGACGTGTTATTTTGGCATTTTCGCAGGATCTTACGAGATTGCAAACATATCAACGTTCTCGGAATCTGCCGAAACCAAATTCTTGCCTCTTTTTGGGACCTCCATACACCCACAAAAATTAATCTTTCAACTTTTTTTGAGAAAATTTGACGTGTTATTTTGGCATTTTCGCAGGATCTTACGAGATTGCGAATGTATCAACGTTCTCGGAATCTGCCGAAACCAAATTCTTGCCTCTTTTTGGGACCTGCATACACCCACAACATTGATCTTTCAACTATTTTTGAGAAAATTTGACGTGTTATTTTGGCATTTTCGCAGGATCTTACGAGATTTCGAACATATCAACGTTCTCGGAATCTGCCGAAACCAAATTCTTGCCTCTTTTTGGGACCTCCATACACCCACAACATTGATCTTTCAACTTTTTTTGAGAAAATTTGACGTGTTATTTTGGCATTTTCGCAGGATCTTACGAGATTGCGAACGTATCAACGTTCTCGGAATCTGCCGAAACCAAATTCTTGGCTCTTTTTGGGACCTCCATACACCCACAACATTGATCTTTCAACTTTTTTTGAGAAAATTTGACGTGTTATTTTGGCATTTTCGCAGGATCTTACGAGATTGCGAACGTATCAACGTTCTCGGAATCTGCCGAAACCAAATTCTTGCCTCTTTTTGGGACCTCCATACACCCACAACAATGATCTTTCAACTTTTTTTTGATAAAATTTGACGTGTTATTTTCGCATTTTCGAAAGATCTTACGAGATTGCGAACGTATCAACGTTCTCGGAATCTGCCGAAACCAAATTCTTGCCTCTTTTTGGGTACTCCATACACCCACAACATTGATCTTTCATCTTTTTTTGAGAAAATTTGACGTGTTATTTTGGCATTTTCGCAGGATCTTACGAGATTGCGAACGTATCAACGTTCTCGGAATCTGCCGAAACCAAATTCTTGGCTCTTTTTGGGACCTCCATACACCCACAACATTGATATATCAACTTTTTTTGAGAAAATTTGACGTGTTCTTTTGGCATTTTCGCAGGATCTTACGAGATTGCGAACGTATCAACGTTCTCGGAATCTGCCGAAATCAAATTCTTGCCTCTTTTTGGGTACTCCATACACCCACAACATTGATCTGTCAACTTTTTTTGAGAAAATTTGACGTGTTATTTTGGCATTTTCGCAGGATCTTACGAGATTGCGAACGTATCAACGTTCTCGGAATCTGCCGAAACCAAATTCTTGCCTCTTTTTGGGTACTCCATACACCCACAACATTGATCTTTCATCTTTTTTTGAGAAAATTTGACGTGTTATTTTGGCATTTTCGCAGGATCTTACGAGATTGCGAACGTATCAACGTTCTCGGAATCTGCCGAAACCAAATTCTTGGCTCTTTTTGGGACCTCCATACACCCACAACATTGATCTTTCAACTTTTTTTGAGAAAATTTGAAGTGTTATTTTGGCATTTTCGCAGGATCTTACGAGATTGCGAACGTATCAACGTTCTCGGAATCTGCCGAAACCAAATTCTTGCCTCTTTTTGGGACCTGCATACACCCACAACATTGATATATCAACTTTTTTTTAGAAAATTTGACGTGTTCTTTTGGCATTTTCGCAGGATCTTACGAGATTGCGAACATATCAACGTTCTCGGAATCTGCCGAAACCAAATTCTTGCCTCTTTTTGGGACCTCCATACACCCACAACATTGATCTTTCAACTTTTTTTGAGAAAATTTGACGTGTTATTTTGACATTTTCGCAGGATCTTACCAGATTGCGAACGTATCAACGTTCTCGGAATCTGCCGAAACCAAATTCTTGGCTCTTTTTGGGACCTCCATACACCCACAACAATGATCTTTCAACTTTTTTTGAGAAAATTTGACGTGTTATTTTGGCATTTTCGCAGGATCTTACGAGATTGCGAACGTATCAACGTTCTCGGAATCTGCCGAAACCAAATTCTTGCCTCTTTTTGGGTACTCCATACACCCACAACATTGATCTTTCATCTTTTTTTGAGAAAATTTGACGTGTTATTTTGGCATTTTCGCAGGATCTTACGAGATTGCGAACGTATCAACGTTCTCGGAATCTGCCGAAACCAAATTCTTGGCTCTTTTTGGGACCTCCATACACCCACAACAATGATCTTTCAACTTTTTTTGAGAAAATTTGACGTGTTATTTTGGCATTTTCGCAGGATCTTACGAGATTGCGAACGTATCAACGTTCTCGGAATCTGCCGAAACCAAATTCTTGCCTCTTTTTGGGTACTCCATACACCCACAACATTGATCTTTCATCTTTTTTTGAGAAAATTTGACGTGTTATTTTGGCATTTTCGCAGGATCTTACGAGATTGCGAACGTATCAACGTTCTCGGAATCTGCCGAAACCAAATTCTTGGCTCTTTTTGGGACCTCCATACACCCACAACATTGATCTTTCAACTTTTTTTGAGAAAATTTGACGTGTTATTTTGGCATTTTCGCAGGATCTTACGAGATTGCGAACGTATCAACGTTCTCGGAATCTGCCGAAACCAAATTCTTGCCTCTTTTTGGGACCTCCATACACCCACAACAATGATCTTTCAACTTTTTTTTGATAAAATTTGACGTGTTATTTTCGCATTTTCGAAAGATCTTACGAGATTGCGAACGTATCAACGTTCTCGGAATCTGCCGAAACCAAATTCTTGCCTCTTTTTGGGTACTCCATACACCCACAACATTGATCTTTCATCTTTTTTTGAGAAAATTTGACGTGTTATTTTGGCATTTTCGCAGGATCTTACGAGATTGCGAACGTATCAACGTTCTCGGAATCTGCCGAAACCAAATTCTTGGCTCTTTTTGGGACCTCCATACACCCACAACATTGATATATCAACTTTTTTTGAGAAAATTTGACGTGTTCTTTTGGCATTTTCGCAGGATCTTACGAGATTGCGAACGTATCAACGTTCTCGGAATCTGCCGAAATCAAATTCTTGCCTCTTTTTGGGTACTCCATACACCCACAACATTGATCTGTCAACTTTTTTTGAGAAAATTTGACGTGTTATTTTGGCATTTTCGCAGGATCTTACGAGATTGCGAACGTATCAACGTTCTCGGAATCTGCCGAAACCAAATTCTTGCCTCTTTTTGGGTACTCCATACACCCACAACATTGATCTTTCATCTTTTTTTGAGAAAATTTGACGTGTTATTTTGGCATTTTCGCAGGATCTTACGAGATTGCGAACGTATCAACGTTCTCGGAATCTGCCGAAACCAAATTCTTGGCTCTTTTTGGGACCTCCATACACCCACAACATTGATCTTTCAACTTTTTTTGAGAAAATTTGAAGTGTTATTTTGGCATTTTCGCAGGATCTTACGAGATTGCGAACGTATCAACGTTCTCGGAATCTGCCGAAACCAAATTCTTGCCTCTTTTTGGGACCTGCATACACCCACAACATTGATATATCAACTTTTTTTTAGAAAATTTGACGTGTTCTTTTGGCATTTTCGCAGGATCTTACGAGATTGCGAACATATCAACGTTCTCGGAATCTGCCGAAACCAAATTCTTGCCTCTTTTTGGGACCTCCATACACCCACAACATTGATCTTTCAACTTTTTTTGAGAAAATTTGACGTGTTATTTTGACATTTTCGCAGGATCTTACCAGATTGCGAACGTATCAACGTTCTCGGAATCTGCCGAAACCAAATTCTTGGCTCTTTTTGGGACCTCCATACACCCACAACATTGATCTTTCAACTTTTTTTGAGAAAATTTGACGTGTTATTTTGGCATTTTCGCAGGATCTTACGAGATTGCGAACGTATCAACGTTCTCGGAATCTGCCGAAACCAAATTCTTGCCTCTTTTTGGGACCTCCATACACCCACAACAATTATCTTTCAACTTTTTTTGAGAAAATTTGACGTGTTATTTTCGCATTTTCGAAAGATCTTACGAGATTGCGAACGTATCAACGTTCTTGGAATCTGCCGAAACGAAATTCTTGCCTCATTTTGGGACCTCCATACACCCACAACAATGATCTTTCAACTTTTTTTGAGAAAATTTGACGTGTTATTTTGGCATTTTCGCAGGATCTTACGAGATTGCGAACGTATCAACGTTCTCGGAATCTGCCGAAACCAAATTCTTGGGTCTTTTTGGGACCTCCATACACCCACAACATTGATATATCAACTTTTTTTGAGAAAATTTGACGTGTTATTTTGGCATTTTCGCAGGATCTTACGAGATTGCGAACGTATCAACGTTCTCGGAATCTGCCGAAACCAAATTCTTGCCTCTTTTTGGGACCTCCATACACCCACAACATTGATCTTTCAACTTTTTTTGAGAAAATTTGACGTGTTATTTTGGCATTTTCGCAGGATCTTACGAGATTGCGAACGTATCAACGTTCTCGGAATCTGCCGAAACCAAATTCTTGCCTCTTTTTGGGACCTCCATACACCCACAACATTGATATATCAACTTTTTTTGAGAAAATTTGACGTGTTCTTTTGGCATTTTCGCAGGATCTTACGAGATTGCGAACGTATCAACGTTCTCGGAATCTGCCGAAACCAAATTCTTGGTTTTTTTTGGGACCTCCATACACCCACAACATTGATCTTTCTACTTTTTTTGAGAAAATTTGACGTGTTATTTTGGCATTTTCGCAGGATCTTACGAGATTGCGAACGTATCAACGTTCTCGGAATCTGCCGAAACCAAATTCTTGCCTCTTTTTGGGTACTCCATACACCCACAACATTGATCTTTCATCTTTTTTTGAGAAAATTTGACGTGTTATTTTGGCATTTTCGCAGGATCTTACGAGATTGCGAACATATCAACGTTCTCGGAATCTGCCGAAACCAAATTCTTGGCTCTTTTTGGGACCTCCATACACCCACAACATTGATCTTTCAACTTTTTTTGAGAAAATTTGAAGTGTTATTTTGGCATTTTCGCAGGATCTTACGAGATTGCGAACGTATCAACGTTCTCGGAATCTGCCGAAACCAAATTGTTGGCTCTTTTTGGGACCTCCATACACCCACAACATTGATCTTTCAACTTTTTTTGAGAAAATTTGACGTGTTATTTTGGCATTTTCGCAGGATCTTACGAGATTGCGAACGTATCAACGTTCTCGGAATCTGCCGAAACCAAATTCTTGCCTCTTTTTGGGACCTGCATACACCCACAACATTGATATATCAACTTTTTTTGAGAAAATTTGACGTGTTATTTTGGCATTTTCGCAGGATCTTACGAGATTGCGAACGTATCAACGTTCTCGGAATCTGCCGAAACCAAATTCTTGCCTCTTTTTGGGACCTCCATACACCCACAACATTGATCTTTCAACTTTTTTTGAGAAAATTTGACGTGTTATTTTGGCATTTTCGCAGGATCTTACGAGATTGCGAACGTATAAACGTTCTCGGAATCTGCCGAAACCAAATTCTTGCCTCTTTTTGGGACCTCCATACACCCACAACATTGATCTTTCAACTTTTTTTGAGAAAATTTGACGTGTTATTTTGGCATTTTCGCAGGATCTTACGAGATTGCGAAGGTATCAACGTTCTCGGAATCTGCCGAAACCAAATTCTTGCCTCTTTTTGGGACCTGCATACACCCACAACATTGATCTTTCAACTTTTTTTGAGAAAATTTGACGTGTTATTTTGGCATTTTCGCAGGATCTTACGAGATTTCGAACATATCAACGTTCTCGGAATCTGCCGAAACCAAATTCTTGGCTCTTTTTGGGACCTCCATACACCCACAACATTGATCTTTGAACTTTTTTTGAGAAAATTTGACGTGTTATTTTGGCATTTTCGCAGGATCTTACGAGATTGCGAACGTATCAACGTTCTCGGAATCTGCCGAAACCAAATTCTTGCCTCTTTTTGGGACCTCCATACACCAGCAACATTTATCTTTCAACTTTTTTTGAGAAAATTTGACGTGTTGTTTTGGCATTTTCGCAGGATCTTACGAGATTGCGAACGTATCAACGTTCTCGGAATCTGCCGAAACCAAATTCTTGCCTCTTTTTGGGACCTCCATACACCAGCAACATTTATCTTTCAACTTTTTTTGAGAAAATTTGACGTGTTGTTTTGGCATTTTCGCAGGATCTTACGAGATTGCGAACGTATAAACGTTCTCGGAATCTGCCGAAACCAAATTCTTGCCTCTTTTTGGGACCTCCATACACCCACAACATCGATCTTTCAACTTTTTTTGAGAAAATTTGAAGTGTTGTTTTGGCATTTTCGCAGGATCTTACGAGATTGCGAACATATCAACGTTCTCGGAATCTGCCGAAACCAAATTCTTGCCTCTTTTTGGGACCTCCATACACCCACAACATTGATATATCAACTTTTTTTGAGAAAATTTGACGTGTTATTTTGGCATTTTCGCAGGATCTTACGAGATTGCAAACATATCAACGTTCTCGGAATCTGCCGAAACCAAATTCTTGCCTCTTTTTGGGACCTCCATACACCCACAAAAATTAATCTTTCAACTTTTTTTGAGAAAATTTGACGTGTTATTTTGGCATTTTCGCAGGATCTTACGAGATTGCGAATGTATCAACGTTCTCGGAATCTGCCGAAACCAAATTCTTGCCTCTTTTTGGGACCTGCATACACCCACAACATTGATCTTTCAACTTTTTTTGAGAAAATTTGACGTGTTATTTTGGCATTTTCGCAGGATCTTACGAGATTTCGAACATATCAACGTTCTCGGAATCTGCCGAAACCAAATTCTTGCCTCTTTTTGGGACCTCCATACACCCACAACATTGATCTTTCAACTTTTTTTGAGAAAATTTGACGTGTTATTTTGGCATTTTCGCAGGATCTTACGAGATTGCGAACGTATCAACGTTCTCGGAATCTGCCGAAACCAAATTCTTGGCTCTTTTTGGGACCTCCATACACCCACAACATTGATCTTTCAACTTTTTTTGAGAAAATTTGACGTGTTATTTTGGCATTTTCGCAGGATCTTACGAGATTGCGAACGTATCAACGTTCTCGGAATCTGCCGAAACCAAATTCTTGCCTCTTTTTGGGACCTCCATACACCCACAACAATGATCTTTCAACTTTTTTTTGATAAAATTTGACGTGTTATTTTCGCATTTTCGAAAGATCTTACGAGATTGCGAACGTATCAACGTTCTCGGAATCTGCCGAAACCAAATTCTTGCCTCTTTTTGGGTACTCCATACACCCACAACATTGATCTTTCATCTTTTTTTGAGAAAATTTGACGTGTTATTTTGGCATTTTCGCAGGATCTTACGAGATTGCGAACGTATCAACGTTCTCGGAATCTGCCGAAACCAAATTCTTGGCTCTTTTTGGGACCTCCATACACCCACAACATTGATATATCAACTTTTTTTGAGAAAATTTGACGTGTTCTTTTGGCATTTTCGCAGGATCTTACGAGATTGCGAACGTATCAACGTTCTCGGAATCTGCCGAAATCAAATTCTTGCCTCTTTTTGGGTACTCCATACACCCACAACATTGATCTGTCAACTTTTTTTGAGAAAATTTGACGTGTTATTTTGGCATTTTCGCAGGATCTTACGAGATTGCGAACGTATCAACGTTCTCGGAATCTGCCGAAACCAAATTCTTGCCTCTTTTTGGGTACTCCATACACCCACAACATTGATCTTTCATCTTTTTTTGAGAAAATTTGACGTGTTATTTTGGCATTTTCGCAGGATCTTACGAGATTGCGAACGTATCAACGTTCTCGGAATCTGCCGAAACCAAATTCTTGGCTCTTTTTGGGACCTCCATACACCCACAACATTGATCTTTCAACTTTTTTTGAGAAAATTTGAAGTGTTATTTTGGCATTTTCGCAGGATCTTACGAGATTGCGAACGTATCAACGTTCTCGGAATCTGCCGAAACCAAATTGTTGGCTCTTTTTGGGACCTCCATACACCCACAACATTGATCTTTCAACTTTTTTTGAGAAAATTTGACGTGTTATTTTGGCATTTTCGCAGGATCTTACGAGATTGCGAACGTATCAACGTTCTCGGAATCTGCCGAAACCAAATTCTTGCCTCTTTTTGGGACCTGCATACACCCACAACATTGATATATCAACTTTTTTTTAGAAAATTTGACGTGTTCTTTTGGCATTTTCGCAGGATCTTACGAGATTGCGAACGTATCAACGTTCTCGGAATCTGCCGAAACCAAATTCTTGGCTCTTTTTGGGACCTGCATACACCCACAACATTGATCTTTCAACTTTTTTTGAGAAAATTTGACGTGTTATTTTGGCATTTTCGCAGTATCTTACGAGATTTCGAACATATCAACGTTCTCGGAATCTGCCGAAAACAAATTCTTGGCTCTTTTTGGGACCTCCATACACCCACAACATTGATCATTCAACTATTTTTGAGAAAATTTGACGTGTTATTTTCTCATTTTTGCAGGATCTTACGAGATTGCGAACATATCAACGTTCTCGGAATCTGCCGAAACCAAATTCTTGGCTCTTTTTGGGACCTCCATACACCCACAACATTGATCTTTCAACTTTTTTTGAGAAAATTTGACGTGTTATTTTGGCATTTTCGCAGGATCTACGAGATTGCGAACATATCAACGTTCTCGGAATCTACCGAAACCAAATTCTTGCCTCTTTTTGGGTACTCCATACACCCACAACATTGATCTTTCAACTTTTTTTGAGAAAATTTGACGTGTTATTTTCTCATTTTTGCAGGATCTTACGAGATTGCGAACATATCAACGTTCTCGGAATCTGCCGAAACCAAATTCTTGGCTCTTTTTGGGACCTCCATACACCCACATCATTGATCTTTCAACTTTTTTTGAGAAAATTTGACGTGTTATTTTGGCATTTTCGCAGGATCTTACGAGATTGCGAACGTATCAACGTTCTCGGAATCTGCCGAAACCAAATTCTTGCCTCTTTTTGGGACCTCCATACACCCACAACAATGATCTTTCAACTTTTTTTGATAAAATTTGACGTGTTATTTTCGCATTTTCGAAAGATCTTACGAGATTGCGAACATATCAACGTTCTTGGAATCTGCCGAATCGAAATTCTTGCCTCTTTTTGGGACCTCCATACACCCACAACAATGATCTTTCAACTTTTTTTGAGAAAATTTGACGTGTTATTTTGGCATTTTCGCAGGATCTTACGAGATTGCGAACGTATCAACGTTCTCGGAATCTGCCGAAACCAAATTCTTGGGTCTTTTTGGGACCTCCATACACCCACAACATTGATATATCAACTTTTTTTGAGAAAATTTGACGTGTTATTTTGGCATTTTCGCAGGATCTTACGAGATTGCGAACGTATCAACGTTCTCGGAATCTGCCGAAACCAAATTCTTGCCTCTTTTTGGGACCTCCATACACCCACAACATTGATCTTTCAACTTTTTTTGAGAAAATTTGACGTGTTATTTTGGCATTTTCGCAGGATCTTACGAGATTGCGAACGTATCAACGTTCTCGGAATCTGCCGAAACCAAATTCTTGCCTCTTTTTGGGACCTCCATACACCCACAACATTGATATATCAACTTTTTTTGAGAAAATTTGACGTGTTCTTTTGGCATTTTCGCAGGATCTTACGAGATTGCGAACGTATCAACGTTCTCGGAATCTGCCGAAATCAAATTCTTGCCTCATTTTGGGTACTCCATACACCCACAACATTGATCTTTCAACTTTTTTTGAGAAAATTTGACGTGTTATTTTGGCATTTTCGCAGGATCTTACGAGATTGCGAACGTATCAACGTTCTCGGAATCTGCCGAAACCAAATTCTTGCCTCTTTTTGGGTACTCCATACACCCACAACATTGATCTTTCATCTTTTTTTGAGAAAATTTGACGTGTTATTTTGGCATTTTCGCAGGATCTTACGAGATTGCCAACGTATCAACGTTCTCGGAATCTGCCGAAACCAAATTCTTGGCTCTTTTTGGGACCTCCATACACCCACAACATTGATCATTCAACTTTTTTTGAGAAAATTTGAAGTGTTATTTTGGCATTTTCGCAGGATCTTACGAGATTGCGAACGTATCAACGTTCTCGGAATCTGCCGAAACCAAATTCTTGCCTCTTTTTGGGACCTGCATACACCCACAACATTGATATATCAACTTTTTTTTAGAAAATTTGACGTGTTCTTTTGGCATTTTCGCAGGATCTTACGAGATTGCGAACGTATCAACGTTCTCGGAATCTGCCGAAACCAAATTCTTGGCTCTTTTTGGGACCTGCATACACCCACAACATTGATCTTTCAACTTTTTTTGAGAAAATTTGACGTGTTATTTTGGCATTTTCGCAGGATCTTACGAGATTTCGAACATATCAACGTTCTCGGAATCTGCCGAAACCAAATTCTTGGCTCTTTTTGGGACCTCCATACACCCACAACATTGATCATTCAACTTTTTTTGAGAAAATTTGAAGTGTTATTTTGGCATTTTCGCAGGATCTTACGAGATTGCGAACGTATCAACGTTCTCGGAATCTGCCGAAACCAAATTCTTGCCTCTTTTTGGGACCTCCATACACCAGCAACATTTATCTTTCAACTTTTTTTGAGAAAATTTGACGTGTTGTTTTGGCATTTTCGCAGGATCTTACGAGATTGCGAACGTATAAACGTTCTCGGAATCTGCCGAAACCAAATTCTTGCCCCTTTTTGGGACCTCCATACACCCACAACATTGATCTTTCAACTTTTTTTGAGAAAATTTGAAGTGTTGTTTTGGCATTTTCGCAGGATCTTACGAGATTGCGAACATATCAACGTTCTCGGAATCTGCCGAAACCAAATTCTTGCCTCTTTTTGGGACCTCCATACACCCACAACATTGATCTTTGAACTTTTTTTGAGAAAATTTGACGTGTTATTTTGGCATTTTCGCAGGATCTTACGAGATTGCGAACGTATCAACGTTCTCGGAATCTGCCGAAACCAAATTCTTGCCTCTTTTTGGGACCTCCATACACCAGCAACATTTATCTTTCAACTTTTTTTGAGAAAATTTGACGTGTTGTTTTGGCATTTTCGCAGGATCTTACGAGATTGCGAACGTATAAACGTTCTCGGAATCTGCCGAAACCAAATTCTTGCCTCTTTTTGGGACCTCCATACACCCACAACATCGATCTTTCAACTTTTTTTGAGAAAATTTGAAGTGTTGTTTTGGCATTTTCGCAGGATCTTACGAGATTGCGAACATATCAACGTTCTCGGAATCTGCCGAAACCAAATTCTTGCCTCTTTTTGGGACCTCCATACACCCACAACATTGATATATCAACTTTTTTTGAGAAAATTTGACGTGTTATTTTGGCATTTTCGCAGGATCTTACGAGATTGCAAACATATCAACGTTCTCGGAATCTGCCGAAACCAAATTCTTGCCTCTTTTTGGGACCTCCATACACCCACAAAAATTAATCTTTCAACTTTTTTTGAGAAAATTTGACGTGTTATTTTGGCATTTTCGCAGGATCTTACGAGATTGCGAATGTATCAACGTTCTCGGAATCTGCCGAAACCAAATTCTTGCCTCTTTTTGGGACCTGCATACACCCACAACATTGATCTTTCAACTTTTTTTGAGAAAATTTGACGTGTTATTTTGGCATTTTCGCAGGATCTTACGAGATTTCGAACATATCAACGTTCTCGGAATCTGCCGAAACCAAATTCTTGCCTCTTTTTGGGACCTCCATACACCCACAACATTGATCTTTCAACTTTTTTTGAGAAAATTTGACGTGTTATTTTGGCATTTTCGCAGGATCTTACGAGATTGCGAACGTATCAACGTTCTCGGAATCTGCCGAAACCAAATTCTTGGCTCTTTTTGGGACCTCCATACACCCACAACATTGATCTTTCAACTTTTTTTGAGAAAATTTGACGTGTTATTTTGGCATTTTCGCAGGATCTTACGAGATTGCGAACGTATCAACGTTCTCGGAATCTGCCGAAACCAAATTCTTGCCTCTTTTTGGGACCTCCATACACCCACAACAATGATCTTTCAACTTTTTTTTGATAAAATTTGACGTGTTATTTTCGCATTTTCGAAAGATCTTACGAGATTGCGAACGTATCAACGTTCTCGGAATCTGCCGAAACCAAATTCTTGCCTCTTTTTGGGTACTCCATACACCCACAACATTGATCTTTCATCTTTTTTTGAGAAAATTTGACGTGTTATTTTGGCATTTTCGCAGGATCTTACGAGATTGCGAACGTATCAACGTTCTCGGAATCTGCCGAAACCAAATTCTTGGCTCTTTTTGGGACCTCCATACACCCACAACATTGATATATCAACTTTTTTTGAGAAAATTTGACGTGTTCTTTTGGCATTTTCGCAGGATCTTACGAGATTGCGAACGTATCAACGTTCTCGGAATCTGCCGAAATCAAATTCTTGCCTCTTTTTGGGTACTCCATACACCCACAACATTGATCTTTCAACTTTTTTTGAGAAAATTTGACGTGTTATTTTGGCATTTTCGCAGGATCTTACGAGATTGCGAACGTATCAACGTTCTCGGAATCTGCCGAAACCAAATTCTTGCCTCTTTTTGGGTACTCCATACACCCACAACATTGATCTTTCATCTTTTTTTGAGAAAATTTGACGTGTTATTTTGGCATTTTCGCAGGATCTTACGAGATTGCGAACGTATCAACGTTCTCGGAATCTGCCGAAACCAAATTCTTGGCTCTTTTTGGGACCTCCATACACCCACAACATTGATCTTTCAACTTTTTTTGAGAAAATTTGAAGTGTTATTTTGGCATTTTCGCAGGATCTTACGAGATTGCGAACGTATCAACGTTCTCGGAATCTGCCGAAACCAAATTGTTGGCTCTTTTTGGGACCTCCATACACCCACAACATTGATCTTTCAACTTTTTTTGAGAAAATTTGACGTGTTATTTTGGCATTTTCGCAGGATCTTACGAGATTGCGAACGTATCAACGTTCTCGGAATCTGCCGAAACCAAATTCTTGCCTCTTTTTGGGACCTGCATACACCCACAACATTGATATATCAACTTTTTTTTAGAAAATTTGACGTGTTCTTTTGGCATTTTCGCAGGATCTTACGAGATTGCGAACGTATCAACGTTCTCGGAATCTGCCGAAACCAAATTCTTGGCTCTTTTTGGGACCTGCATACACCCACAACATTGATCTTTCAACTTTTTTTGAGAAAATTTGACGTGTTATTTTGGCATTTTCGCAGTATCTTACGAGATTTCGAACATATCAACGTTCTCGGAATCTGCCGAAAACAAATTCTTGGCTCTTTTTGGGACCTCCATACACCCACAACATTGATCATTCAACTATTTTTGAGAAAATTTGACGTGTTATTTTCTCATTTTTGCAGGATCTTACGAGATTGCGAACATATCAACGTTCTCGGAATCTGCCGAAACCAAATTCTTGGCTCTTTTTGGGACCTCCATACACCCACAACATTGATCTTTCAACTTTTTTTGAGAAAATTTGACGTGTTATTTTGGCATTTTCGCAGGATCTACGAGATTGCGAACATATCAACGTTCTCGGAATCTACCGAAACCAAATTCTTGCCTCTTTTTGGGTACTCCATACACCCACAACATTGATCTTTCAACTTTTTTTGAGAAAATTTGACGTGTTATTTTCTCATTTTTGCAGGATCTTACGAGATTGCGAACATATCAACGTTCTCGGAATCTGCCGAAACCAAATTCTTGGCTCTTTTTGGGACCTCCATACACCCACATCATTGATCTTTCAACTTTTTTTGAGAAAATTTGACGTGTTATTTTGGCATTTTCGCAGGATCTTACGAGATTGCGAACGTATCAACGTTCTCGGAATCTGCCGAAACCAAATTCTTGCCTCTTTTTGGGACCTCCATACACCCACAACAATGATCTTTCAACTTTTTTTGATAAAATTTGACGTGTTATTTTCGCATTTTCGAAAGATCTTACGAGATTGCGAACATATCAACGTTCTTGGAATCTGCCGAATCGAAATTCTTGCCTCTTTTTGGGACCTCCATACACCCACAACAATGATCTTTCAACTTTTTTTGAGAAAATTTGACGTGTTATTTTGGCATTTTCGCAGGATCTTACGAGATTGCGAACGTATCAACGTTCTCGGAATCTGCCGAAACCAAATTCTTGGGTCTTTTTGGGACCTCCATACACCCACAACATTGATATATCAACTTTTTTTGAGAAAATTTGACGTGTTATTTTGGCATTTTCGCAGGATCTTACGAGATTGCGAACGTATCAACGTTCTCGGAATCTGCCGAAACCAAATTCTTGCCTCTTTTTGGGACCTCCATACACCCACAACATTGATCTTTCAACTTTTTTTGAGAAAATTTGACGTGTTATTTTGGCATTTTCGCAGGATCTTACGAGATTGCGAACGTATCAACGTTCTCGGAATCTGCCGAAACCAAATTCTTGCCTCTTTTTGGGACCTCCATACACCCACAACATTGATATATCAACTTTTTTTGAGAAAATTTGACGTGTTCTTTTGGCATTTTCGCAGGATCTTACGAGATTGCGAACGTATCAACGTTCTCGGAATCTGCCGAAATCAAATTCTTGCCTCATTTTGGGTACTCCATACACCCACAACATTGATCTTTCAACTTTTTTTGAGAAAATTTGACGTGTTATTTTGGCATTTTCGCAGGATCTTACGAGATTGCGAACGTATCAACGTTCTCGGAATCTGCCGAAACCAAATTCTTGCCTCTTTTTGGGTACTCCATACACCCACAACATTGATCTTTCATCTTTTTTTGAGAAAATTTGACGTGTTATTTTGGCATTTTCGCAGGATCTTACGAGATTGCCAACGTATCAACGTTCTCGGAATCTGCCGAAACCAAATTCTTGGCTCTTTTTGGGACCTCCATACACCCACAACATTGATCATTCAACTTTTTTTGAGAAAATTTGAAGTGTTATTTTGGCATTTTCGCAGGATCTTACGAGATTGCGAACGTATCAACGTTCTCGGAATCTGCCGAAACCAAATTCTTGCCTCTTTTTGGGACCTGCATACACCCACAACATTGATATATCAACTTTTTTTTAGAAAATTTGACGTGTTCTTTTGGCATTTTCGCAGGATCTTACGAGATTGCGAACGTATCAACGTTCTCGGAATCTGCCGAAACCAAATTCTTGGCTCTTTTTGGGACCTGCATACACCCACAACATTGATCTTTCAACTTTTTTTGAGAAAATTTGACGTGTTATTTTGGCATTTTCGCAGGATCTTACGAGATTTCGAACATATCAACGTTCTCGGAATCTGCCGAAACCAAATTCTTGGCTCTTTTTGGGACCTCCATACACCCACAACATTGATCATTCAACTTTTTTTGAGAAAATTTGAAGTGTTATTTTGGCATTTTCGCAGGATCTTACGAGATTGCGAACGTATCAACGTTCTCGGAATCTGCCGAAACCAAATTCTTGCCTCTTTTTGGGACCTCCATACACCAGCAACATTTATCTTTCAACTTTTTTTGAGAAAATTTGACGTGTTGTTTTGGCATTTTCGCAGGATCTTACGAGATTGCGAACGTATCAACGTTCTCGGAATCTGCCGAAACCAAATTCTTGCCTCTTTTTGGGACCTCCATACACCCACAACAATGATCTTTCAACTTTTTTTGATAAAATTTGACGTGTTATTTTCGCATTTTCGAAAGATCTTACGAGATTGCGAACATATCAACGTTCTTGGAATCTGCCGAATCGAAATTCTTGCCTCTTTTTGGGACCTCCATACACCCACAACAATGATCTTTCAACTTTTTTTGAGAAAATTTGACGTGTTATTTTGGCATTTTCGCAGGATCTTACGAGATTGCGAACGTATCAACGTTCTCGGAATCTGCCGAAACCAAATTCTTGGGTCTTTTTGGGACCTCCATACACCCACAACATTGATATATCAACTTTTTTTGAGAAAATTTGACGTGTTATTTTGGCATTTTCGCAGGATCTTACGAGATTGCGAACGTATCAACGTTCTCGGAATCTGCCGAAACCAAATTCTTGCCTCTTTTTGGGTACTCCATACACCCACAACATTGATCTTTCATCTTTTTTTGAGAAAATTTGACGTGTTCTTTTGGCATTTTCGCAGGATCTTACGAGATTGCGAACGTATCAACGTTCTCGGAATCTGCCGAAACCAAATTCTTGCCTCTTTTTGGGACCTCCATACACCCACAACAATGATCTTTCAACTTTTTTTTGATAAAATTTGACGTGTTATTTTCGCATTTTCGAAAGATCTTACGAGATTGCGAACGTATCAACGTTCTCGGAATCTGCCGAAACCAAATTCTTGCCTCTTTTTGGGTACTCCATACACCCACAACATTGATCTTTCATCTTTTTTTGAGAAAATTTGACGTGTTATTTTGGCATTTTCGCAGGATCTTACGAGATTGCGAACGTATCAACGTTCTCGGAATCTGCCGAAACCAAATTCTTGGCTCTTTTTGGGACCTCCATACACCCACAACATTGATATATCAACTTTTTTTGAGAAAATTTGACGTGTTCTTTTGGCATTTTCGCAGGATCTTACGAGATTGCGAACGTATCAACGTTCTCGGAATCTGCCGAAATCAAATTCTTGCCTCTTTTTGGGTACTCCATACACCCACAACATTGATCTTTCAACTTTTTTTGAGAAAATTTGACGTGTTATTTTGGCATTTTCGCAGGATCTTACGAGATTGCGAACGTATCAACGTTCTCGGAATCTGCCGAAACCAAATTCTTGCCTCTTTTTGGGTACTCCATACACCCACAACATTGATCTTTCATCTTTTTTTGAGAAAATTTGACGTGTTCTTTTGGCATTTTCGCAGGATCTTACGAGATTGCGAACGTATCAACGTTCTCGGAATCTGCCGAAACCAAATTCTTGCCTCTTTTTGGGACCTCCATACACCCACAACAATGATCTTTCAACTTTTTTTTGATAAAATTTGACGTGTTATTTTCGCATTTTCGAAAGATCTTACGAGATTGCGAACGTATCAACGTTCTCGGAATCTGCCGAAACCAAATTCTTGCCTCTTTTTGGGTACTCCATACACCCACAACATTGATCTTTCATCTTTTTTTGAGAAAATTTGACGTGTTATTTTGGCATTTTCGCAGGATCTTACGAGATTGCGAACGTATCAACGTTCTCGGAATCTGCCGAAACCAAATTCTTGGCTCTTTTTGGGACCTCCATACACCCACAACATTGATATATCAACTTTTTTTGAGAAAATTTGACGTGTTCTTTTGGCATTTTCGCAGGATCTTACGAGATTGCGAACGTATCAACGTTCTCGGAATCTGCCGAAATCAAATTCTTGCCTCTTTTTGGGTACTCCATACACCCACAACATTGATCTTTCAACTTTTTTTGAGAAAATTTGACGTGTTATTTTGGCATTTTCGCAGGATCTTACGAGATTGCGAACGTATCAACGTTCTCGGAATCTGCCGAAACCAAATTCTTGCCTCTTTTTGGGTACTCCATACACCCACAACATTGATCTTTCATCTTTTTTTGAGAAAATTTGACGTGTTATTTTGGCATTTTCGCAGGATCTTACGAGATTGCGAACGTATCAACGTTCTCGGAATCTGCCGAAACCAAATTCTTGGCTCTTTTTGGGACCTCCATACACCCACAACATTGATCTTTCAACTTTTTTTGAGAAAATTTGAAGTGTTATTTTGGCATTTTCGCAGGATCTTACGAGATTGCGAACGTATCAACGTTCTCGGAATCTGCCGAAACCAAATTGTTGGCTCTTTTTGGGACCTCCATACACCCACAACATTGATCTTTCAACTTTTTTTGAGAAAATTTGACGTGTTATTTTGGCATTTTCGCAGGATCTTACGAGATTGCGAACGTATCAACGTTCTCGGAATCTGCCGAAACCAAATTCTTGCCTCTTTTTGGGACCTGCATACACCCACAACATTGATATATCAACTTTTTTTTAGAAAATTTGACGTGTTCTTTTGGCATTTTCGCAGGATCTTACGAGATTGCGAACGTATCAACGTTCTCGGAATCTGCCGAAACCAAATTCTTGGCTCTTTTTGGGACCTGCATACACCCACAACATTGATCTTTCAACTTTTTTTGAGAAAATTTGACGTGTTATTTTGGCATTTTCGCAGTATCTTACGAGATTTCGAACATATCAACGTTCTCGGAATCTGCCGAAAACAAATTCTTGGCTCTTTTTGGGACCTCCATACACCCACAACATTGATCATTCAACTATTTTTGAGAAAATTTGACGTGTTATTTTCTCATTTTTGCAGGATCTTACGAGATTGCGAACATATCAACGTTCTCGGAATCTGCCGAAACCAAATTCTTGGCTCTTTTTGGGACCTCCATACACCCACAACATTGATCTTTCAACTTTTTTTGAGAAAATTTGACGTGTTATTTTGGCATTTTCGCAGGATCTACGAGATTGCGAACATATCAACGTTCTCGGAATCTACCGAAACCAAATTCTTGCCTCTTTTTGGGTACTCCATACACCCACAACATTGATCTTTCAACTTTTTTTGAGAAAATTTGACGTGTTATTTTCTCATTTTTGCAGGATCTTACGAGATTGCGAACATATCAACGTTCTCGGAATCTGCCGAAACCAAATTCTTGGCTCTTTTTGGGACCTCCATACACCCACATCATTGATCTTTCAACTTTTTTTGAGAAAATTTGACGTGTTATTTTGGCATTTTCGCAGGATCTTACGAGATTGCGAACGTATCAACGTTCTCGGAATCTGCCGAAACCAAATTCTTGCCTCTTTTTGGGACCTCCATACACCCACAACAATGATCTTTCAACTTTTTTTGATAAAATTTGACGTGTTATTTTCGCATTTTCGAAAGATCTTACGAGATTGCGAACATATCAACGTTCTTGGAATCTGCCGAATCGAAATTCTTGCCTCTTTTTGGGACCTCCATACACCCACAACAATGATCTTTCAACTTTTTTTGAGAAAATTTGACGTGTTATTTTGGCATTTTCGCAGGATCTTACGAGATTGCGAACGTATCAACGTTCTCGGAATCTGCCGAAACCAAATTCTTGGGTCTTTTTGGGACCTCCATACACCCACAACATTGATATATCAACTTTTTTTGAGAAAATTTGACGTGTTATTTTGGCATTTTCGCAGGATCTTACGAGATTGCGAACGTATCAACGTTCTCGGAATCTGCCGAAACCAAATTCTTGCCTCTTTTTGGGACCTCCATACACCCACAACATTGATCTTTCAACTTTTTTTGAGAAAATTTGACGTGTTATTTTGGCATTTTCGCAGGATCTTACGAGATTGCGAACGTATCAACGTTCTCGGAATCTGCCGAAACCAAATTCTTGCCTCTTTTTGGGACCTCCATACACCCACAACATTGATATATCAACTTTTTTTGAGAAAATTTGACGTGTTCTTTTGGCATTTTCGCAGGATCTTACGAGATTGCGAACGTATCAACGTTCTCGGAATCTGCCGAAATCAAATTCTTGCCTCATTTTGGGTACTCCATACACCCACAACATTGATCTTTCAACTTTTTTTGAGAAAATTTGACGTGTTATTTTGGCATTTTCGCAGGATCTTACGAGATTGCGAACGTATCAACGTTCTCGGAATCTGCCGAAACCAAATTCTTGCCTCTTTTTGGGTACTCCATACACCCACAACATTGATCTTTCATCTTTTTTTGAGAAAATTTGACGTGTTATTTTGGCATTTTCGCAGGATCTTACGAGATTGCCAACGTATCAACGTTCTCGGAATCTGCCGAAACCAAATTCTTGGCTCTTTTTGGGACCTCCATACACCCACAACATTGATCATTCAACTTTTTTTGAGAAAATTTGAAGTGTTATTTTGGCATTTTCGCAGGATCTTACGAGATTGCGAACGTATCAACGTTCTCGGAATCTGCCGAAACCAAATTCTTGCCTCTTTTTGGGACCTGCATACACCCACAACATTGATATATCAACTTTTTTTTAGAAAATTTGACGTGTTCTTTTGGCATTTTCGCAGGATCTTACGAGATTGCGAACGTATCAACGTTCTCGGAATCTGCCGAAACCAAATTCTTGGCTCTTTTTGGGACCTGCATACACCCACAACATTGATCTTTCAACTTTTTTTGAGAAAATTTGACGTGTTATTTTGGCATTTTCGCAGGATCTTACGAGATTTCGAACATATCAACGTTCTCGGAATCTGCCGAAACCAAATTCTTGGCTCTTTTTGGGACCTCCATACACCCACAACATTGATCATTCAACTTTTTTTGAGAAAATTTGAAGTGTTATTTTGGCATTTTCGCAGGATCTTACGAGATTGCGAACGTATCAACGTTCTCGGAATCTGCCGAAACCAAATTCTTGCCTCTTTTTGGGACCTCCATACACCAGCAACATTTATCTTTCAACTTTTTTTGAGAAAATTTGACGTGTTGTTTTGGCATTTTCGCAGGATCTTACGAGATTGCGAACGTATCAACGTTCTCGGAATCTGCCGAAACCAAATTCTTGCCTCTTTTTGGGACCTCCATACACCCACAACAATGATCTTTCAACTTTTTTTGATAAAATTTGACGTGTTATTTTCGCATTTTCGAAAGATCTTACGAGATTGCGAACATATCAACGTTCTTGGAATCTGCCGAATCGAAATTCTTGCCTCTTTTTGGGACCTCCATACACCCACAACAATGATCTTTCAACTTTTTTTGAGAAAATTTGACGTGTTATTTTGGCATTTTCGCAGGATCTTACGAGATTGCGAACGTATCAACGTTCTCGGAATCTGCCGAAACCAAATTCTTGGGTCTTTTTGGGACCTCCATACACCCACAACATTGATATATCAACTTTTTTTGAGAAAATTTGACGTGTTATTTTGGCATTTTCGCAGGATCTTACGAGATTGCGAACGTATCAACGTTCTCGGAATCTGCCGAAACCAAATTCTTGCCTCTTTTTGGGACCTCCATACACCCACAACATTGATCTTTCAACTTTTTTTGAGAAAATTTGACGTGTTATTTTGGCATTTTCGCAGGATCTTACGAGATTGCGAACGTATCAACGTTCTCGGAATCTGCCGAAACCAAATTCTTGCCTCTTTTTGGGACCTCCATACACCCACAACATTGATATATCAACTTTTTTTGAGAAAATTTGACGTGTTCTTTTGGCATTTTCGCAGGATCTTACGAGATTGCGAAC
This sequence comes from Fragaria x ananassa, assembly GCA_034370585.1. NCBI lineage: Eukaryota > Viridiplantae > Streptophyta > Magnoliopsida > Rosales > Rosaceae > Fragaria > Fragaria x ananassa. The sequence continues at coordinate 5,720,452 of CP139750.1, read as the reverse complement.
GTATCAACGTTCTCGGAATCTGCCGAAATCAAATTCTTGCCTCTTTTTGGGTACTCCATACACCCACAACATTGATCTTTCAACTTTTTTTGAGAAAATTTGACGTGTTATTTTGGCATTTTCGCAGGATCTTACGAGATTGCGAACGTATCAACGTTCTCGGAATCTGCCGAAACCAAATTCTTGCCTCTTTTTGGGTACTCCATACACCCACAACATTGATCTTTCATCTTTTTTTGAGAAAATTTGACGTGTTATTTTGGCATTTTCGCAGGATCTTACGAGATTGCGAACGTATCAACGTTCTCGGAATCTGCCGAAACCAAATTCTTGGCTCTTTTTGGGACCTCCATACACCCACAACATTGATCTTTCAACTTTTTTTGAGAAAATTTGAAGTGTTATTTTGGCATTTTCGCAGGATCTTACGAGATTGCGAACGTATCAACGTTCTCGGAATCAGCCGAAACCAAATTCTTGCCTCTTTTTGGGACCTCCATACACCCACAACATTGATCTTTCAACTTTTTTTGAGAAAATTTGACGTGTTATTTTGGCATTTTCGCAGGATCTTACGAGATTGCGAACGTATCAACGTTCTCGGAATCTGCCGAAACCAAATTCTTGCCTCTTTTTGGGACCTGCATACACCCACAACATTGATATATCAACTTTTTTTTAGAAAATTTGATGTGTTCTTTTGGCATTTTCGCAGGATCTTACGAGATTGCGAACGTATCAACGTTCTCGGAATCTGCCGAAACCAAATTCTTGGCTCTTTTTGGGACCTGCATACACCCACAACATTGATCTTTCAACTTTTTTTGAGAAAATTTGACGTGTTATTTTGGCATTTTCGCAGGATCTACGAGATTGCGAACATATCAACGTTCTCGGAATCTACCGAAACCAAATTCTTGCCTCTTTTTGGGTACTCCATACACCCACAACATTGATCTTTCAACTTTTTTTGAGAAAATTTGACGTGTTATTTTCTCATTTTTGCAGGATCTTACGAGATTGCGAACATATCAACGTTCTCGGAATCTGCCGAAACCAAATTCTTGGCTCTTTTTGGGACCTCCATACACCCACAACATTGATCTTTCAACTTTTTTTGAGAAAATTTGACGTGTTATTTTGGCATTTTCGCAGGATCTTACGAGATTGCGAACGTATCAACGTTCTCGGAATCTGCCGAAACCAAATTCTTGCCTCTTTTTGGGACCTCCATACACCCACAACAATGATCTTTCAACTTTTTTTGATAAAATTTGACGTGTTATTTTCGCATTTTCGAAAGATCTTACGAGATTGCGAACATATCAACGTTCTTGGAATCTGCCGAATCGAAATTCTTGCCTCTTTTTGGGACCTCCATACACCCACAACAATGATCTTTCAACTTTTTTTGAGAAAATTTGACGTGTTATTTTGGCATTTTCGCAGGATCTTACGAGATTGCGAACGTATCAACGTTCTCGGAATCTGCCGAAACCAAATTCTTGGGTCTTTTTGGGACCTCCATACACCCACAACATTGATATATCAACTTTTTTTGAGAAAATTTGACGTGTTATTTTGGCATTTTCGCAGGATCTTACGAGATTGCGAACGTATCAACGTTCTCGGAATCTGCCGAAACCAAATTCTTGCCTCTTTTTGGGACCTGCATACACCCACAACATTGATATATCAACTTTTTTTTAGAAAATTTGATGTGTTCTTTTGGCATTTTCGCAGGATCTTACGAGATTGCGAACGTATCAACGTTCTCGGAATCTGCCGAAACCAAATTCTTGGCTCTTTTTGGGACCTGCATACACCCACAACATTGATCTTTCAACTTTTTTTGAGAAAATTTGACGTGTTATTTTGGCATTTTCGCAGGATCTTACGAGATTGCGAACGTATCAACGTTCTCGGAATCTGCCGAAACCAAATTCTTGGCTCTTTTTGGGACCTGCATACACCCACAACATTGATCTTTCAACTTTTTTTGAGAAAATTTGACGTGTTATTTTGGCATTTTCGCAGTATCTTACGAGATTTCGAACATATCAACGTTCTCGGAATCTGCCGAAACCAAATTCTTGGCTCTTTTTGGGACCTCCATACACCCACAACATTGATCATTCAACTATTTTTGAGAAAATTTGACGTGTTATTTTCTCATTTTTGCAGGATCTTACGAGATTGCGAACATATCAACGTTCTCGGAATCTGCCGAAACCAAATTCTTGGCTCTTTTTGGGACCTCCATACACCCACAACATTGATCTTTCAACTTTTTTTGAGAAAATTTGACGTGTTATTTTGGCATTTTCGCAGGATCTACGAGATTGCGAACATATCAACGTTCTCGGAATCTACCGAAACCAAATTCTTGCCTCTTTTTGGGTACTCCATACACCCACAACATTGATCTTTCAACTTTTTTTGAGAAAATTTGACGTGTTATTTTCTCATTTTTGCAGGATCTTACGAGATTGCGAACATATCAACGTTCTCGGAATCTGCCGAAACCAAATTCTTGCCTCTTTTTGGGACCTCCATACACCCACAACATTGATCTTTCAACTTTTTTTGAGAAAATTTGACGTGTTATTTTGGCATTTTCGCAGGATCTTACGAGATTGCGAACGTATCAACGTTCTCGGAATCTGCCGAAACCAAATTCTTGCCTCTTTTTGGGACCTCCATACACCCACAACAATGATCTTTCAACTTTTTTTGATAAAATTTGACGTGTTATTTTCGCATTTTCGAAAGATCTTACGAGATTGCGAACATATCAACGTTCTTGGAATCTGCCGAATCGAAATTCTTGCCTCTTTTTGGGACCTCCATACACCCACAACAATGATCTTTCAACTTTTTTTGAGAAAATTTGACGTGTTATTTTGGCATTTTCGCAGGGTCTTACGAGATTGCGAACGTATCAACGTTCTCGGAATCTGCCGAAACCAAATTCTTGGCTCTTTTTGGGACCTGCATACACCCACAACATTGATCTTTCAACTTTTTTTGAGAAAATTTGACGTGTTATTTTGGCATTTTCGCAGGATCTTACGAGATTTCGAACATATCAACGTTCTCGGAATCTGCCGAAACCAAATTCTTGGCTCTTTTTGGGACCTCCATACACCCACAACATTGATCATTCAACTTTTTTTGAGAAAATTTGAAGTGTTATTTTGGCATTTTCGCAGGATCTTACGAGATTGCGAACGTATCAACGTTCTCGGAATCTGCCGAAACCAAATTCTTGCCTCTTTTTGGGACCTCCATACACCCACAACATTGATCTTTCAACTTTTTTTGAGAAAATTTGAAGTGTTGTTTTGGCATTTTCGCAGGATCTTACGAGATTGCGAACATATCAACGTTCTCGGAATCTGCCGAAACCAAATTCTTGCCTCTTTTTGGGACCTCCATACACCCACAACATTGATCTTTCAACTTTTTTTGAGAAAATTTGACGTGTTATTTTGGCATTTTCGCAGGATCTTACGAGATTGCGAACATATCAACGTTCTCGGAATCTGCCGAAACCAAATTCTTGGCTCTTTTTGGGACCTCCATACACCCACAACATTGATCTTTCAACTTTTTTAGAGAAAATTTGACGTGTTATTTTGGCATTTTCGCAGGATCTTACGAGATTGCAAACGTATCAACGTTCTCGGAATCTGCCTAAACCAAATTCTTGCCTCTTTTTGGGACCTCCATACACCCACAACATTGATATATCAACTTTTTTTGAGAAAATTTGACTTGTTATTTTGGCATTTTCGCAGGATCTTACGAGATTGCGAACATATCAACGTTCTCGGAATCTACCGAAACCAAATTCTTGCCTCTTTTTGGGACCTCCATACACCCACAAAAATTAATCTTTCAACTTTTTTTGAGAAAATTTGAAGTGTTGTTTTGGCATTTTCGCAGGATCTTACGAGATTGCGAACATATCAACGTTCTCGGAATCTGCCGAAACCAAATTCTTGCCTCTTTTTGGGACCTCCATACACCCACAACGTTGATCTTTCAACTTTTTTTGAGAAAATTTGACGTGTTATTTTGGCATTTTCGCAGGATCTTACGAGATTGCGAACGTATCAACGTTCTCGGAATCTGCCGAAACCAAATTGTTGGCTCTTTTTGGGACCTCCATACACCCACAACATTGATCTTTTAACTTTTTTTGAGAAAATTTAACGTGTTATTTTGGCATTTTCGCAGGATCTTACGAGATTGCGAACGTATCAACGTTCTCGGAATCTGCCGAAACCAAATTCTTGCCTCTTTTTGGGACCTCCATACACCCACAACATTGATCTTTCAACTTTTTTTGAGAAAATTTGACGTGTTATTTTGGCATTTTCGCAGGATCTTACGAGATTTCGAACATATCAGCGTTCTCGGAATCTGCCGAAATCAAATTCTTGCCTCTTTTTGGGACCTACATACACCCACAAAAATTAATCTTCCAACTTTTTTTGAGAAAATTTGACGTGTTATTTTCGCATTTTTGCAGGATCTTACGAGATTGCGAACATATCAACGTTCTCGGAATCTGCCGAAACCAAATTCTTGCCTCTTTTTGGGACCTCTATACACCCACAACATTGATCTTTCAACTTTTTTTGAGAAAATTTGACGTGTTATTTTGGCATTTTCGCAGGATCTTACGAGATTTCGAACCTATCAACGTTCTCGGAATCTGCCGAAACCAAATTCTTGGCTCTTTTTGGGACCTCCATACACCCACAACATTGATCTTTCAACTTTTTTTGAGAAAATTTGACCTGTTATTTTGGCATTTTCGCAGGATCTTACGAGATTGCGAACGTATCAACGTTCTCGGAATCTGCCGAAACCAAATTCTTGGGTCTTTTTGGGACCTCCATACACCCACAACATTGATATATCAACTTTTTTTGAGAAAATTTAACGTGTTATTTTGGCATTTTCGCAGGATCTTACGAGATTGCGAACGTATCAACGTTCTCGGAATCTGCCGAAACCAAATTCTTGCCTCTTTTTGGGTACTCCATACACCCACAACATTGATCTTTCAACTTTTTTTGAGAAAATTTGACTTGTTATTTTGGCATTTTCGCACGATCTTACGAGATTGCGAACGTATCAACGTTCTTGGAATCTGCCGAAACCAAATTCTTGGGTCTTTTTGGGTCCTCCATACACCCACAACATTGATCTTTCAACTTTTTTTGAGAAAATTTGACGTGTTATTTTGGCATTTTCGCAGGATCTTACGAGATTTCGAACATATCAACGTTCTCGGAATCTGCCGAAACCAAATTCTTGGCTCTTTTTGGGACCTCCATACACCCACAACATTGATCTTTCAACTTTTTTTGAGAAAATTTGACGTGTTCTTTTGGCATTTTCGCAGGATCTTACGAGATTGCGAACGTATCAACGTTCTCGGAATCTGCCGAAACCAAATTCTTGGCTCTTTTTGGGACCTGCATACACCCACAACATTGATCTTTCAACTTTTTTTGAGAAAATTTGACGTGTTATTTTGGCATTTTCGCAGGATCTTACGAGATTTCGAACATATCAACGTTCTCGGAATCTGCCGAAACCAAATTCTTGGCTCTTTTTGGGACCTCCATACACCCTCAACATTGATCTTTCAACTTTTTTTGAGAAAATTTGACGTGTTATTTTGGCATTTTCGCAGGATCTTACGAGATTGCGAACGTATCAACGTTCTCGGAATCTGCCGAAACCAAATTCTTGCCTCTTTTTGGGACCTCCATACACCAGCAACATTTATCTTTCAACTTTTTTTGAGAAAATTTGACGTGTTGTTTTGGCATTTTCGCAGGATCTTACGAGATTGCGAACGTATAAACGTTCTCGGAATCTGCCGAAACCAAATTCTTGCCTCTTTTTGGGACCTCCATACACCCACAACATTGATCTTTCAACTTTTTTTGAGAAAATTTGAAGTGTTGTTTTGGCATTTTCGCAGGATCTTACGAGATTGCGAACATATCAACGTTCTCGGAATCTGCCGAAACCAAATTCTTGCCTCTTTTTGGGACCTCCATACACCCACAACATTGATCTTTCAACTTTTTTTGAGAAAATTTGACGTGTTATTTTGGCATTTTCGCAGGATCTTACGAGATTGCGAACATATCAACGTTCTCGGAATCTACCGAAACCAAATTCTTGCCTCTTTTTGGGACCTCCATACACCCACAAAAATTAATCTTTCAACTTTTTTTGAGAAAATTTGACGTGTTATTTTCTCATTTTTGCAGGATCTTACGAGATTGCGAACATATCAACGTTCTCGGAATCTGCCGAAACCAAATTCTTGGCTCTTTTTGGGACCTCCATACACCCACAACATTGATCTTTCAACTTTTTTTGAGAAAATTTGACGTGTTATTTTGGCATTTTCGCAGGATCTTACGAGATTGCAAACGTATCAACGTTCTCGGAATCTGCCTAAACCAAATTCTTGCCTCTTTTTGGGACCTCCATACACCCACAACATTGATATATCAACTTTTTTTGAGAAAATTTGACTTGTTATTTTGGCATTTTCGCAGGATCTTACGAGATTGCGAACATATCAACGTTCTCGGAATCTACCGAAACCAAATTCTTGCCTCTTTTTGGGACCTCCATACACCCACAAAAATTAATCTTTCAACTTTTTTTGAGAAAATTTGACGTGTTATTTTCGCATTTTTGCAGGATCTTACGAGATTGCGAACATATCAACGTTCTCGGAATCTGCCGAAACCAAATTCTTGGCTCTTTTTGGGACCTCCATACACCCACAACATTGATCTTTCAACTTTTTTTGAGAAAATTTGACGTGTTATTTTGGCATTTTCGTAGGATCTTACGAGATTTCGAACATATCAACGTTCTCGGAATCTGCCGAAACCAAATTCTTGGCTCTTTTTGGGACCTCCATACACCCACAACATTGATCTTTCAACTTTTTTTGACAAAATTTGACGTGTTATTTTGGCATTTTCGCAGGATCTTATGAGATTGCGAACGTATCAACGTTCTCGGAATCTGCCGAAACCAAATTCTTGGCTCTTTTTGGGACCTCCATACACCCACAACATTGATATATCAACTTTTTTTTAGAAAATTTGACGTGTTATTTTGGCATTTTCGCAGGATCTTACGAGATTGCGAACATATCAGCGTTCTCGGAATCTGCCGAAATCAAATTCTTGCCTCTTTTTGGGACCTACATACACCCACAAAAATTAATCTTTCAACTTTTTTTGAGAAAATTTGACGTGTTATTTTCGCATTTTTGCAGGATCTTACGAGATTGCGAACATATCAACGTTCTCGGAATCTGCCGAAACCAAATTCTTGCCTCTTTTTGGGACCTCTATACACCCACAACATTGATCTTTCAACTTTTTTTGAGAAAATTTGACGTGTTATTTTGGCATTTTCGCAGGATCTTACGAGATTTCGAACCTATCAACGTTCTCGGAATCTGCCGAAACCAAATTCTTGGCTCTTTTTGGGACCTCCATACACCCACAACATTGATCTTTCAACTTTTTTTGAGAAAATTTGACCTGTTATTTTGGCATTTTCGCAGGATCTTACGAGATTGCGAACGTATCAACGTTCTCGGAATCTGCCGAAACCAAATTCTTGGGTCTTTTTGGGACCTCCATACACCCACAACATTGATATATCAACTTTTTTTGAGAAAATTTAACGTGTTATTTTGGCATTTTCGCAGGATCTTACGAGATTGCGAACGTATCAACGTTCTCGGAATCTGCCGAAACCAAATTCTTGCCTCTTTTTGGGTACTCCATACACCCACAACATTGATCTTTCAACTTTTTTTGAGAAAATTTGACTTGTTATTTTGGCATTTTCGCACGATCTTACGAGATTGCGAACGTATCAACGTTCTTGGAATCTGCCGAAACCAAATTCTTGGGTCTTTTTGGGACCTCCATACACCCACAACATTGATCTTTCAACTTTTTTTGAGAAAATTTGACGTGTTATTTTGGCATTTTCGCAGGATCTTACGAGATTGCGAACGTATCAACGTTCTCGGAATCGGCCGAAACCAAATTCTTGGCTCTTTTTGGGACCTCCATACACCCACAACATTGATCTTCCAACTTTTTTTGAGAAAATTTGACGTGTTATTTTGGCATTTTCGTAGGATCTTACGAGATTTCGAACATATCAACGTTCTCGGAATCTGCCGAAACCAAATTCTTGGCTCTTTTTGGGACCTCCATACACCCACAACATTGATCTTTCAACTTTTTTTGAGAAAATTTGACGTGTTATTTTGGCATTTTCGCAGGATCTTACGAGATTGCGAACGTATCAACGTTCTCGGAATCTGCCGAAACCAAATTCTTGGGTCTTTTTGGGACCTCCATACACCCACAACATTGATATATCAACTTTTTTTGAGAAAATTTGACGTGTTATTTTGGCATTTTCGCAGGATCTTACGAGATTGCGAACGTATCAACGTTCTCGGAATCTGCCGAAACCAAATTCTTGCCTCTTTATGGGTACTCCATACACCCACAACATTGATCTTTCAACTTTTTTTGAGAAAATTTGACGTGTTATTTTGGCATTTTCGCACGATCTTACGAGATTGCGAACGTATCAACGTTCTTGGAATCTGCCGAAACCAAATTCTTGGGTCTTTTTGGGACCTCCATACACCCACAACATTGATCTTTCAACTTTTTTTGAGAAAATTTGACGTGTTATTTTGGCATTTTCGCAGGATCTTACGAGATTGCGAACGTATCAACGTTCTCGGAATCGGCCGAAACCAAATTCTTGGCTCTTTTTGGGACCTCCATACACCCACAACATTGATCTTCCAACTTTTTTTGAGAAAATTTGACGTGTTATTTTGGCATTTTCGTAGGATCTTACGAGATTTCGAACATATCAACGTTCTCGGAATCTGCCGAAACCAAATTCTTGGCTCTTTTTGGGACCTCCATACACCCACAACATTGATCTTTCAACTTTTTTTGACAAAATTTGACGTGTTATTTTGGCATTTTCGCAGGATCTTATGAGAATGCGAACGTATCAACGTTCTCGGAATCTGCCGAAACCAAATTCTTGGCTCTTTTTGGGACCTCCATACACCCACAACATTGATATATCAACTTTTTTTTAGAAAATTTGACGTGTTATTTTGGCATTTTCGCAGGATCTTACGAGATTGCGAACATATCAGCGTTCTCGGAATCTGCCGAAATCAAATTCTTGCCTCTTTTTGGGACCTCCATACACCCACAAAAATTAATCTTTCAACTTTTTTTGAGAAAATTTGACGTGTTATTTTGGCATTTTTGCAGGATCTTACGAGATTGCGAACATATCAACGTTCTCGGAATCTGCCGAAACCAAATTCTTGCCTCTTTTTGGGACCTCCATACACCCACAACATTGATCTTTCAACTTTTTTTGAGAAAATTTGACGTGTTATTTTGGCATTTTCGCAGGATCTTACGAGATTTCGAACATATCAACGTTCTCGGAATCTGCCGAAACCAAATTCTTGGCTCTTTTTGGGACCTCCATACACCCACAACATTGATCTTTCAACTTTTTTTGACAAAATTTGACGTGTTATTTTGGCATTTTCGCAGGATCTTATGAGAATGCGAACGTATCAACGTTCTCGGAATCTGCCGAAACCAAATTCTTGGCTCTTTTTGGGACCTCCATACACCCACAACATTGATATATCAACTTTTTTTTAGAAAATTTGACGTGTTATTTTGGCATTTTCGCAGGATCGTACGAGATTGCGAACATATCAGCGTTCTCGGAATCTGCCGAAATCAAATTCTTGCCTCTTTTTGGGACCTCCATACACCCACAACATTGATATATCAACTTTTTTTGAGAAAATTTGACTTGTTATTTTGGCATTTTCGCAGGATCTTACGAGATTGCGAACATATCAACGTTCTCGGAATCTACCGAAACCAAATTCTTGCCTCTTTTTGGGACCTCCATACACCCACAAAAATTAATCTTTCAACTTTTTTTGAGAAAATTTGACGTGTTATTTTCGCATTTTTGCATGATCTTACGAGATTGCGAACATATCAACGTTCTCGGAATCTGCCGAAACCAAATTCTTGGCTCTTTTTGGGACCTCCATACACCCACAACATTGATCTTTCAACTTTTTTTGAGAAAATTTGACGTGTTATTTTGGCATTTTCGTAGGATCTTACGAGATTTCGAACATATCAACGTTCTCGGAATCTGCCGAAACCAAATTCTTGGCTCTTTTTGGGACCTCCATACACCCACAACATTGATCTTTCAACTTTTTTTGACAAAATTTGACGTGTTATTTTGGCATTTTCGCAGGATCTTATGAGATTGCGAACGTATCAACGTTCTCGGAATCTGCCGAAATCAAATTCTTGCCTCTTTTTGGGACCTCCATACACCCACAACATTGATATATCAACTTTTTTTGAGAAAATTTGATTTGTTATTTTGGCATTTTCGCAGGATCTTACGAGATTGCGAACATATCAGCGTTCTCGGAATCTGCCGAAATCAAATTCTTGCCTCTTTTTGGGACCTCCATACACCCACAAAAATTAATCTTTCAACTTTTTTTGAGAAAATTTGACGTGTTATTTTCGCATTTTTGCAGGATCTTACGAGATTGCGAACATATCAACGTTCTCGGAATCTGCCGAAACCAAATTCTTGCCTCTTTTTGGGACCTCTGTACACCCACAACATTGATCTTTCAACTTTTTTTGAGAAAATTTGACGTGTTATTTTGGCATTTTCGCAGGATCTTACGAGATTTCGAACCTATCAACGTTCTCGGAATCTGCCGAAACCAAATTCTTGGCTCTTTTTGGGACCTCCATACACCCACAACATTGATCTTTCAACTTTTTTTGAGAAAATTTGACCTGTTATTTTGGCATTTTCGCAGGATCTTACGAGATTGCGAACGTATCAACGTTCTCGGAATCTGCCGAAACCAAATTCTTGGTTCTTTTTGGGACCTCCATACACCCACAACATTGATATATCAACTTTTTTTGAGAAAATTTGACGTGTTATTTTGGCATTTTCGCAGGATCTTACGAGATTGCGAACGTATCAACGTTCTCGGAATCTGCCGAAACCAAATTCTTGCCTCTTTTTGGGTACTCCATACACCCACAACATTGATCTTTCAACTTTTTTTGAGAAAATTTGACGTGTTATTTTGGCATTTTCGCACGATCTTACGAGATTGCGAACGTATCAACGTTCTTGGAATCTGCCGAAACCAAATTCTTGGGTCTTTTTGGGACCTCCATACACCCACAACATTGATCTTTCAACTTTTTTTGAGAAAATTTGACGTGTTATTTTGGCATTTTCGCAGGATCTTACGAGATTGCGAACGTATCAACGTTCTCGGAATCGGCCGAAACCAAATTCTTGGCTCTTTTTGGGACCTCCATACACCCACAACATTGATCTTCCAACTTTTTTTGAGAAAATTTGACGTGTTATTTTGGCATTTTCGTAGGATCTTACGAGATTTCGAACATATCAACGTTCTCGGAATCTGCCGAAACCAAATTCTTGGCTCTTTTTGGGACCTCCATACACCCACAACATTGATCTTTCAACTTTTTTTGAGAAAATTTGACGTGTTATTTTGGCATTTTCGCAGGATCTTACGAGATTGCGAACGTATCAACGTTCTCGGAATCTGCCGAAACCAAATTCTTGGGTCTTTTTGGGACCTCCATACACCCACAACATTGATATATCAACTTTTTTTGAGAAAATTTGACGTGTTATTTTGGCATTTTCGCAGGATCTTAGGAGATTGCGAACGTATCAACGTTCTCGGAATCTGCCGAAACCAAATTCTTGCCTCTTTATGGGTACTCCATACACCCACAACATTGATCTTTCAACTTTTTTTGAGAAAATTTGACGTGTTATTTTGGCATTTTCGCACGATCTTACGAGATTGCGAACGTATCAACGTTCTTGGAATCTGCCGAAACCAAATTCTTGGGACTTTTTGGGACCTCCATACACCCACAACATTGATCTTTCAACTTTTTTTGAGAAAATTTGACGTGTTATTTTGGCATTTTCGCAGGATCTTACGAGATTGCGAACGTATCAACGTTCTCGGAATCGGCCGAAACCAAATTCTTGGCTCTTTTTGGGACCTCCATACACCCACAACATTGATCTTCCAACTTTTTTTGAGAAAATTTGACGTGTTATTTTGGCATTTTCGTAGGATCTTACGAGATTTCGAACATATCAACGTTCTCGGAATCTGCCGAAACCAAATTCTTGCCTCTTTTTGGGACCTCCATACACCCACAACATTGATCTTTCAACTTTTTTTGACAAAATTTGACGTGTTATTTTGGCATTTTCGCAGGATCTTATGAGAATGCGAACGTATCAACGTTCTCGGAATCTGCCGAAACCAAATTCTTGGCTCTTTTTGGGACCTCCATACACCCACAACATTGATATATCAACTTTTTTTGAGAAAATTTGACGTGTTATTTTGGCATTTTCGCAGGATCTTACGAGATTGCGAACGTATCAACGTTCTCGGAATCTGCCGAAACCAAATTCTTGCCTCTTTTTGGGTACTCCATACACCCACAACATTGATCTTTCAACTTTTTTTGAGAAAATTTGACTTGTTATTTTGGCATTTTCGCACGATCTTACGAGATTGCGAACGTATCAACGTTCTTGGAATCTGCCGAAACCAAATTCTTGGGTCTTTTTGGGACCTCCATACACCCACAACATTGATCTTTCAACTTTTTTTGAGAAAATTTGACGTGTTATTTTGGCATTTTCGCAGGATCTTACGAGATTGCGAACGTATCAACGTTCTCGGAATCGGCCGAAACCAAATTCTTGGCTCTTTTTGGGACCTCCATACACCCACAACATTGATCTTCCAACTTTTTTTGAGAAAATTTGACGTGTTATTTTGGCATTGTCGTAGGATCTTACGAGATTTCGAACATATCAACGTTCTCGGAATCTGCCGAAACCAAATTCTTGGCTCTTTTTGGGACCTCCATACACCCACAACATTGATCTTTCAACTTTTTTTGAGAAAATTTGACGTGTTATTTTGGCATTTTCGCAGGATCTTACGAGATTGCGAACGTATCAACGTTCTCGGAATCTGCCGAAACCAAATTCTTGGGTCTTTTTGGGACCTCCATACACCCACAACATTGATATATCAACTTTTTTTGAGAAAATTTGACGTGTTATTTTGGCATTTTCGCAGGATCTTACGAGATTGCGAACGTATCAACGTTCTCGGAATCTGCCGAAACCAAATTCTTGCCTCTTTTTGGGACCTCCATACACCAGCAACATTTATCTTTCAACTTTTTTTGAGAAAATTTGACGTGTTGTTTTGGCATTTTCGCAGGATCTTACGAGATTGCGAACGTATAAACGTTCTCGGAATCTGCCGAAACCAAATTCTTGCCTCTTTTTGGGACCTCCATACACCCACAACATTGATCTTTCAACTTTTTTTGAGAAAATTTGAAGTGTTGTTTTGGCATTTTCGCAGGATCTTACGAGATTGCGAACATATCAACGTTCTCGGAATCTGCCGAAACCATATTCTTGCCTCTTTTTGGGACCTCCATACACCCACAACATTGATCTTTCAACTTTTTTTGAGAAAATTTGACGTGTTATTTTGGCATTTTCGCAGGATCTTACGAGATTGCGAACATATCAACGTTCTCGGAATCTACCGAAACCAAATTCTTGCCTCTTTTTGGGACCTCCATACACCCACAAAAATTAATCTTTCAACTTTTTTTGAGAAAATTTGACTTGTTATTTTCTCATTTTTGCAGGATCTTACGAGATTGCGAACATATCAACGTTCTCGGAATCTGCCGAATCCAAATTCTTGGCTCTTTTTGGGACCTCCATACACCCACAACATTGATCTTTCAACTTTTTTAGAGAAAATTTGACGTGTTATTTTGGCATTTTCGCAGGATCTTACGAGATTGCGAACATATCAGCGTTCTCGGAATCTGCCGAAATCAAATTCTTGCCTCTTTTTGGGACCTCCATACACCCACAAAAATTAATCTTTCAACTTTTTTTGAGAAAATTTGATGTGTTATTTTCGCATTTTTGCAGGATCTTACGAGATTGCGAACATATCAACGTTCTCGGAATCTGCCGAAACCAAATTCTTGCCTCTTTTTGGGACCTCCATACACCCACAACATTGATCTTTCAACTTTTTTTGAGAAAATTTGACGTGTTATTTTGGCATTTTCGCAGGATCTTACGAGATTTCGAACATATCAACGTTCTCGGAATCTGCCGAAACCAAATTCTTGGCTCTTTTTGGGACCTCCATACACCCACAACATTGATCTTTCAACTTTTTTTGAGAAAATTTGACGTGTTATTTTGGCATTTTCGCAGGATCTTACGAGATTGCGAACGTATCAACGTTCTCGGAATCTGCCGAAACCAAATTCTTGCCTCTTTTTGGGACCTCCATACACCAGCAACATTTATCTTTCAACTTTTTTTGAGAAAATTTGACGTGTTGTTTTGGCATTTTCGCAGGATCTTACGAGATTGCGAACGTATAAACGTTCTCGGAATCTGCAGAAACCAAATTCTTGCCTCTTTTTGGGACCTCCATACACCCACAACATTGATCTTTCAACTTTTTTTGAGAAAATTTGAAGTGTTGTTTTGGCATTTTCGCAGGATCTTACGAGATTGCGAACATATCAACGTTCTCGGAATCTGCCGAAACCAAATTCTTGCCTCTTTTTGGGACCTCCATACACCCACAACATTGATCTTTCAACTTTTTTTGAGAAAATTTGACGTGTTATTTTGGCATTTTCGCAGGATCTTACGAGATTGCGAACATATCAACGTTCTCGGAATCTACCGAAACCAAATTCTTGCCTCTTTTTGGGACCTCCATACACCCACAACATTGATCTTTCAACTTTTTTTGAGAAAATTTGACGTGTTATTTTGGCATTTTCGCAGGATCTTACGAGATTGCGAACATATCAACGTTCTCGGAATCTACCGAAACCAAATTCTTGCCTCTTTTTGGGACCTCCATACACCCACAAAAATTAATCTTTCAACTTTTTTTGAGAAAATTTGACTTGTTATTTTCTCATTTTTGCAGGATCTTACGAGATTGCGAACATATCAACGTTCTCGGAATCTGCCGAAACCAAATTCTTGGCTCTTTTTGGGACCTCCATACACCCACAACATTGATCTTTCAACTTTTTTAGAGAAAATTTGACGTGTTATTTTGGCATTTTCGCAGGATCTTACGAGATTGCGAACATATCAGCGTTCTCGGAATCTGCCGAAATCAAATTCTTGCCTCTTTTTGGGACCTCCATACACCCACAAAAATTAATCTTTCAACTTTTTTTGAGAAAATTTGATGTGTTATTTTCGCATTTTTGCAGGATCTTACGAGATTGCGAACATATCAACGTTCTCGGAATCTGCCGAAACCAAATTCTTGCCTCTTTTTGGGACCTCCATACACCCACAACATTGATCTTTCAACTTTTTTTGAGAAAATTTGACGTGTTATTTTGGCATTTTCGCAGGATCTTACGAGATTGCGAACATATCAACGTTCTCGGAATCTACCGAAACCAAATTCTTGCCTCTTTTTGGGACCTCCATACACCCACAACATTGATCTTTCAACTTTTTTTGAGAAAATTTGACGTGTTATTTTGGCATTTTCGCAGGATCTTACGAGATTGCGAACATATCAACGTTCTCGGAATCTACCGAAACCAAATTCTTGCCTCTTTTTGGGACCTCCATACACCCACAAAAATTAATCTTTCAACTTTTTTTGAGAAAATTTGACTTGTTATTTTCTCATTTTTGCAGGATCTTACGAGATTGCGAACATATCAACGTTCTCGGAATCTGCCGAAACCAAATTCTTGGCTCTTTTTGGGACCTCCATACACCCACAACATTGATCTTTCAACTTTTTTAGAGAAAATTTGACGTGTTATTTTGGCATTTTCGCAGGATCTTACGAGATTGCGAACATATCAGCGTTCTCGGAATCTGCCGAAATCAAATTCTTGCCTCTTTTTGGGACCTCCATACACCCACAAAAATTAATCTTTCAACTTTTTTTGAGAAAATTTGATGTGTTATTTTCGCATTTTTGCAGGATCTTACGAGATTGCGAACATATCAACGTTCTCGGAATCTGCCGAAACCAAATTCTTGCCTCTTTTTGGGACCTCCATACACCCACAACATTGATCTTTCAACTTTTTTTGAGAAAATTTGACGTGTTATTTTGGCATTTTCGCAGGATCTTACGAGATTGCGAACGTATCAACGTTCTCGGAATCTGCCGAAACCAAATTCTTGCCTCTTTTTGGGACCTCCATACACCAGCAACATTTATCTTTCAACTTTTTTTGAGAAAATTTGACGTGTTGTTTTGGCATTTTCGCAGGATCTTACGAGATTGCGAACGTATAAACGTTCTCGGAATCTGCAGAAACCAAATTCTTGCCTCTTTTTGGGACCTCCATACACCCACAACATTGATCTTTCAACTTTTTTTGAGAAAATTTGAAGTGTTGTTTTGGCATTTTCGCAGGATCTTACGAGATTGCGAACATATCAACGTTCTCGGAATCTGCCGAAACCAAATTCTTGCCTCTTTTTGGGACCTCCATACACCCACAACATTGATCTTTCAACTTTTTTTGAGAAAATTTGACGTGTTATTTTGGCATTTTCGCAGGATCTTACGAGATTGCGAACATATCAACGTTCTCGGAATCTACCGAAACCAAATTCTTGCCTCTTTTTGGGACCTCCATACACCCACAAAAATTAATCTTTCAACTTTTTTTGAGAAAATTTGACGTGTTATTTTCGCATTTTTGCAGGATCTTACGAGATTGCGAACATATCAACGTTCTCGGAATCTGCCGAAACCAAATTCTTGCCTCTTTTTGGGACCTCCATACACCCAAAACATTGATCTTTCAACTTTTTTTGAGAAAATTTGACGTGTTATTTTGGCATTTTCGCAGGATCTTACGAGATTGCGAACGTATCAACGTTCTCGGAATCTGCCGAAACCAAATTCTTGCCTCTTTTTGGGACCTCCATACACCCACAACATTGATATATCAACTTTTTTTGAGAAAATTTGACGTGTTCTTTTGGCATTTTCGCAGGATCTTACGAGATTGCGAACGTATCAACGTTCTCGGAATCTGCCGAAACCAAATTCTTGGCTCTTTTTGGGACCTGCATACACCCACAACATTGATCTTTCAACTTTTTTTGAGAAAATTTGACGTGTTATTTTGGCATTTTCGCAGGATCTTACGAGATTTCGAACATATCAACGTTCTCGGAATCTGCCGAAACCAAATTCTTGGCTCTTTTTGGGACCTCCATACACCCACAACATTGATCTTTCAACTTTTTTTGAGAAAATTTGACGTGTTATTTTGGCATTTTCGCAGGATCTTACGAGATTGCGAACGTATCAACGTTCTCGGAATCTGCCGAAACCAAATTCTTGCCTCTTTTTGGGACCTCCATACACCAGCAACATTTATCTTTCAACTTTTTTTGAGAAAATTTGACGTGTTGTTTTGGCATTTTCGCAGGATCTTACGAGATTGCGAACGTATAAACGTTCTCGGAATCTGCCGAAACCAAATTCTTGCCTCTTTTTGGGACCTCCATACACCCACAACATTGATCTTTCAACTTTTTTTAAGAAAATTTGAAGTGTTGTTTTGGCATTTTCGCAAGATCTTACGAGATTGCGAACATATCAACGTTCTCGGAATCTACCGAAACCAAATTCTTGCCTCTTTTTGGGACCTCCATACACCCACAAAAATTAATCTTTCAACTTTTTTTGAGAAAATTTGACGTGTTATTTTCGCATTTTTGCAGGATCTTACGAGATTGCGAACATATCAATGTTCTCGGAATCTGCCGAAACCAAATTCTTGCCTCTTTTTGGGACCTCCATACACCCACAACATTGATCTTTCAACTTTTTTTGAGAAAATTTGACGTGTTATTTTGGCATTTTCGCAGGATGTTACGAGATTGCGAACGTATCAACGTTCTCGGAATCTGCCGAAACCAAATTCTTGCCTCTTTTTGGGACCTCCATACACCCACAACATTGATATATCAACTTTTTTTGAGAAAATTTGACGTGTTATTTTGGCATTTTCGCAGGATCTTACGAGATTGCGAACGTATCAACGTTCTCGGAATCTGCCGAAACCAAATTCTTGCCTCTTTATGGGTACTCCATACACCCACAACATTGATCTTTCAACTTTTTTTGAGAAAATTTGACGTGTTATTTTGGCATTTTCGCACGATCTTACGAGATTGCGAACGTATCAACGTTCTTGGAATCTGCCGAAACCAAATTCTTGGGTCTTTTTGGGACCTCCATACACCCACAACATTGATCTTTCAACTTTTTTTGAGAAAATTTGACGTGTTATTTTGGCATTTTCGCAGGATCTTACGAGATTGCGAACGTATCAACGTTCTCGGAATCGGCCGAAACCAAATTCTTGGCTCTTTTTGGGACCTCCATACACCCACAACATTGATCTTCCAACTTTTTTTGAGAAAATTTGACGTGTTATTTTGGCATTTTCGTAGGATCTTACGAGATTTCGAACATATCAACGTTCTCGGAATCTGCCGAAACCAAATTCTTGGCTCTTTTTGGGACCTCCATACACCCACAACATTGATCTTTCAACTTTTTTTGACAAAATTTGACGTGTTATTTTGGCATTTTCGCAGGATCTTATGAGAATGCGAACGTATCAACGTTCTCGGAATCTGCCGAAACCAAATTCTTGGCTCTTTTTGGGACCTCCATACACCCACAACATTGATATATCAACTTTTTTTTAGAAAATTTGACGTGTTATTTTGGCATTTTCGCAGGATCTTACGAGATTGCGAACATATCAGCGTTCTCGGAATCTGCCGAAATCAAATTCTTGCCTCTTTTTGGGACCTCCATACACCCACAAAAGTTAATCTTTCAACTTTTTTTGAGAAAATTTGACGTGTTATTTTGGCATTTTTGCAGGATCTTACGAGATTGCGAACATATCAACGTTCTCGGAATCTGCCGAAACCAAATTCTTGCCTCTTTTTGGGACCTCCATACACCCACAACATTGATCTTTCAACTTTTTTTGAGAAAATTTGACGTGTTATTTTGGCATTTTCGCAGGATCTTACGAGATTTCGAACATATCAACGTTCTCGGAATCTGCCGAAACCAAATTCTTGGCTCTTTTTGGGACCTCCATACACCCACAACATTGATCTTTCAACTTTTTTTGACAAAATTTGACGTGTTATTTTGGCATTTTCGCAGGATCTTATGAGAATGCGAACGTATCAACGTTCTCGGAATCTGCCGAAACCAAATTCTTGGCTCTTTTTGGGACCTCCATACACCCACAACATTGATATATCAACTTTTTTTTAGAAAATTTGACGTGTTATTTTGGCATTTTCGCAGGATCGTACGAGATTGCGAACATATCAGCGTTCTCGGAATCTGCCGAAATCAAATTCTTGCCTCTTTTTGGGACCTCCATACACCCACAACATTGATATATCAACTTTTTTTGAGAAAATTTGACTTGTTATTTTGGCATTTTCGCAGGATCTTACGAGATTGCGAACATATCAACGTTCTCGGAATCTACCGAAACCAAATTCTTGCCTCTTTTTGGGACCTCCATACACCCACAAAAATTAATCTTTCAACTTTTTTTGAGAAAATTTGACGTGTTATTTTCGCATTTTTGCAGGATCTTACGAGATTGCGAACATATCAACGTTCTCGGAATCTGCCGAAACCAAATTCTTGGCTCTTTTTGGGACCTCCATACACCCACAACATTGATCTTTCAACTTTTTTTGAGAAAATTTGACGTGTTATTTTGGCATTTTCGTAGGATCTTACGAGATTTCGAACATATCAACGTTCTCGGAATCTGCCGAAACCAAATTCTTGGCTCTTTTTGGGACCTCCATACACCCACAACATTGATCTTTCAACTTTTTTTGACAAAATTTGACGTGTTATTTTGGCATTTTCGCAGGATCTTATGAGATTGCGAACGTATCAACGTTCTCGGAATCTGCCGAAATCAAATTCTTGCCTCTTTTTGGGACCTCCATACACCCACAACATTGATATATCAACTTTTTTTGAGAAAATTTGACTTGTTATTTTGGCATTTTCGCAGGATCTTACGAGATTGCGAACATATCAGCGTTCTCGGAATCTGCCGAAATCAAATTCTTGCCTCTTTTTGGGACCTCCATACACCCACAAAAATTAATCTTTCAACTTTTTTTGAGAAAATTTGACGTGTTATTTTCGCATTTTTGCAGGATCTTACGAGATTGCGAACATATCAACGTTCTCGGAATCTGCCGAAACCAAATTCTTGCCTCTTTTTGGGACCTCTATACACCCACAACATTGATCTTTCAACTTTTTTTGAGAAAATTTGACGTGTTATTTTGGCATTTTCGCAGGATCTTACGAGATTTCGAACCTATCAACGTTCTCGGAATCTGCCGAAACCAAATTCTTGGCTCTTTTTGGGACCTCCATACACCCACAACATTGATCTTTCAACTTTTTTTGAGAAAATTTGACCTGTTATTTTGGCATTTTCGCAGGATCTTACGAGATTGCGAACGTATCAACGTTCTCGGAATCTGCCGAAACCAAATTCTTGGGTCTTTTTGGGACCTCCATACACCCACAACATTGATATATCAACTTTTTTTGAGAAAATTTGACGTGTTATTTTGGCATTTTCGCAGGATCTTACGAGATTGCGAACGTATCAACGTTCTCGGAATCTGCCGAAACCAAATTCTTGCCTCTTTTTGGGTACTCCATACACCCACAACATTGATCTTTCAACTTTTTTTGAGAAAATTTGACGTGTTATTTTGGCATTTTCGCACGATCTTACGAGATTGCGAACGTATCAACGTTCTTGGAATCTGCCGAAACCAAATTCTTGGGTCTTTTTGGGACCTCCATACACCCACAACATTGATCTTTCAACTTTTTTTGAGAAAATTTGACGTGTTATTTTGGCATTTTCGCAGGATCTTACGAGATTGCGAACGTATCAACGTTCTCGGAATCGGCCGAAACCAAATTCTTGGCTCTTTTTGGGACCTCCATACACCCACAACATTGATCTTCCAACTTTTTTTGAGAAAATTTGACGTGTTATTTTGGCATTTTCGTAGGATCTTACGAGATTTCGAACATATCAACGTTCTCGGAATCTGCCGAAACCAAATTCTTGGCTCTTTTTGGGACCTCCATACACCCACAACATTGATCTTTCAACTTTTTTTGAGAAAATTTGACGTGTTATATTGGCATTTTCGCAGGATCTTACGAGATTGCGAACGTATCAACGTTCTCGGAATCTGCCGAAACCAAATTCTTGGGTCTTTTTGGGACCTCCATACACCCACAACATTGATATATCAACTTTTTTTGAGAAAATTTGACGTGTTATTTTGGCATTTTCGCAGGATCTTAGGAGATTGCGAACGTATCAACGTTCTCGGAATCTGCCGAAACCAAATTCTTGCCTCTTTATGGGTACTCCATACACCCACAACATTGATCTTTCAACTTTTTTTGAGAAAATTTGACGTGTTATTTTGGCATTTTCGCACGATCTTACGAGATTGCGAACGTATCAACGTTCTTGGAATCTGCCGAAACCAAATTCTTGGGACTTTTTGGGACCTCCATACACCCACAACATTGATCTTTCAACTTTTTTTGAGAAAATTTGACGTGTTATTTTGGCATTTTCGCAGGATCTTACGAGATTGCGAACGTATCAACGTTCTCGGAATCGGCCGAAACCAAATTCTTGGCTCTTTTTGGGACCTCCATACACCCACAACATTGATCTTCCAACTTTTTTTGAGAAAATTTGACGTGTTATTTTGGCATTTTCGTAGGATCTTACGAGATTTCGAACATATCAACGTTCTCGGAATCTGCCGAAACCAAATTCTTGCCTCTTTTTGGGACCTCCATACACCCACAACATTGATCTTTCAACTTTTTTTGACAAAATTTGACGTGTTATTTTGGCATTTTCGCAGGATCTTATGAGAATGCGAACGTATCAACGTTCTCGGAATCTGCCGAAACCAAATTCTTGGCTCTTTTTGGGACCTCCATACACCCACAACATTGATATATCAACTTTTTTTGAGAAAATTTGACGTGTTATTTTGGCATTTTCGCAGGATCTTACGAGATTGCGAACGTATCAACGTTCTCGGAATCTGCCGAAACCAAATTCTTGCCTCTTTTTGGGTACTCCATACACCCACAACATTGATCTTTCAACTTTTTTTGAGAAAATTTGACTTGTTATTTTGGCATTTTCGCACGATCTTACGAGATTGCGAACGTATCAACGTTCTTGGAATCTGCCGAAACCAAATTCTTGGGTCTTTTTGGGACCTCCATACACCCACAACATTGATCTTTCAACTTTTTTTGAGAAAATTTGACGTGTTATTTTGGCATTTTCGCAGGATCTTACGAGATTGCGAACGTATCAACGTTCTCGGAATCGGCCGAAACCAAATTCTTGGCTCTTTTTGGGACCTCCATACACCCACAACATTGATCTTCCAACTTTTTTTGAGAAAATTTGACGTGTTATTTTGGCATTGTCGTAGGATCTTACGAGATTTCGAACATATCAACGTTCTCGGAATCTGCCGAAACCAAATTCTTGGCTCTTTTTGGGACCTCCATACACCCACAACATTGATCTTTCAACTTTTTTTGAGAAAATTTGACGTGTTATTTTGGCATTTTCGCAGGATCTTACGAGATTGCGAACGTATCAACGTTCTCGGAATCTGCCGAAACCAAATTCTTGGGTCTTTTTGGGACCTCCATACACCCACAACATTGATATATCAACTTTTTTTGAGAAAATTTGACGTGTTATTTTGGCATTTTCGCAGGATCTTACGAGATTGCGAACGTATCAACGTTCTCGGAATCTGCCGAAACCAAATTCTTGCCTCTTTTTGGGACCTCCATACACCAGCAACATTTATCTTTCAACTTTTTTTGAGAAAATTTGACGTGTTGTTTTGGCATTTTCGCAGGATCTTACGAGATTGCGAACGTATAAACGTTCTCGGAATCTGCCGAAACCAAATTCTTGCCTCTTTTTGGGACCTCCATACACCCACAACATTGATCTTTCAACTTTTTTTGAGAAAATTTGAAGTGTTGTTTTGGCATTTTCGCAGGATCTTACGAGATTGCGAACATATCAACGTTCTCGGAATCTGCCGAAACCAAATTCTTGCCTCTTTTTGGGACCTCCATACACCCACAACATTGATCTTTCAACTTTTTTTGAGAAAATTTGACGTGTTATTTTGGCATTTTCGCAGGATCTTACGAGATTGCGAACATATCAACGTTCTCGGAATCTACCGAAACCAAATTCTTGCCTCTTTTTGGGACCTCCATACACCCACAAAAATTAATCTTTCAACTTTTTTTGAGAAAATTTGACTTGTTATTTTCTCATTTTTGCAGGATCTTACGAGATTGCGAACATATCAACGTTCTCGGAATCTGCCGAAACCAAATTCTTGGCTCTTTTTGGGACCTCCATACACCCACAACATTGATCTTTCAACTTTTTTAGAGAAAATTTGACGTGTTATTTTGGCATTTTCGCAGGATCTTACGAGATTGCGAACATATCAGCGTTCTCGGAATCTGCCGAAATCAAATTCTTGCCTCTTTTTGGGACCTCCATACACCCACAAAAATTAATCTTTCAACTTTTTTTGAGAAAATTTGATGTGTTATTTTCGCATTTTTGCAGGATCTTACGAGATTGCGAACATATCAACGTTCTCGGAATCTGCCGAAACCAAATTCTTGCCTCTTTTTGGGACCTCCATACACCCACAACATTGATCTTTCAACTTTTTTTGAGAAAATTTGACGTGTTATTTTGGCATTTTCGCAGGATCTTACGAGATTTCGAACATATCAACGTTCTCGGAATCTGCCGAAACCAAATTCTTGGCTCTTTTTGGGACCTCCATACACCCACAACATTGATCTTTCAACTTTTTTTGAGAAAATTTGACGTGTTATTTTGGCATTTTCGCAGGATCTTACGAGATTGCGAACGTATCAACGTTCTCGGAATCTGCCGAAACCAAATTCTTGCCTCTTTTTGGGACCTCCATACACCAGCAACATTTATCTTTCAACTTTTTTTGAGAAAATTTGACGTGTTGTTTTGGCATTTTCGCAGGATCTTACGAGATTGCGAACATATCAACGTTCTCGGAATCTGCCGAAACCAAATTCTTGCCTCTTTTTGGGACCTCCATACACCCACAACATTGATCTTTCAACTTTTTTTGAGAAAATTTGACGTGTTATTTTGGCATTTTCGCAGGATCTTACGAGATTGCGAACATATCAACGTTCTCGGAATCTACCGAAACCAAATTCTTGCCTCTTTTTGGGACCTCCATACACCCACAAAAATTAATCTTTCAACTTTTTTTGAGAAAATTTGACGTGTTATTTTCGCATTTTTGCAGGATCTTACGAGATTGCGAACATATCAACGTTCTCGGAATCTGCCGAAACCAAATTCTTGCCTCTTTTTGGGACCTCCATACACCCACAACATTGATCTTTCAACTTTTTTTGAGAAAATTTGACGTGTTATTTTGGCATTTTCGCAGGATCTTACGAGATTGCGAACGTATCAACGTTCTCGGAATCTGCCGAAACCAAATTCTTGCCTCTTTTTGGGACCTCCATACACCCACAACATTGATATATCAACTTTTTTTGAGAAAATTTGACGTGTTCTTTTGGCATTTTCGCAGGATCTTACGAGATTGCGAACGTATCAACGTTCTCGGAATCTGCCGAAACCAAATTCTTGGCTCTTTTTGGGACCTGCATACACCCACAACATTGATCTTTCAACTTTTTTTGAGAAAATTTGACGTGTTATTTTGGCATTTTCGCAGGATCTTACGAGATTTCGAACATATCAACGTTCTCGGAATCTGCCGAAACCAAATTCTTGGCTCTTTTTGGGACCTCCATACACCCACAACATTGATCTTTCAACTTTTTTTGAGAAAATTTGACGTGTTATTTTGGCATTTTCGCAGGATCTTACGAGATTGCGAACGTATCAACGTTCTCGGAATCTGCCGAAACCAAATTCTTGCCTCTTTTTGGGACCTCCATACACCAGCAACATTTATCTTTCAACTTTTTTTGAGAAAATTTGACGTGTTGTTTTGGCATTTTCGCAGGATCTTACGAGATTGCGAACGTATAAACGTTCTCGGAATCTGCCGAAACCAAATTCTTGCCTCTTTTTGGGACCTCCATACACCCACAACATTGATCTTTCAACTTTTTTTAAGAAAATTTGAAGTGTTGTTTTGGCATTTTCGCAAGATCTTACGAGATTGCGAACATATCAACGTTCTCGGAATCTGCCGAAACCAAATTCTTGCCTCTTTTTGGGACCTCCATACACCCACAACATTGATCTTTCAACTTTTTTTGAGAAAATTTGACGTGTTCTTTTGGCATTTTCGCAGGATCTTACGAGATTGCGAACGTATCAACGTTCTCGGAATCTGCCGAAACCAAATTCTTGCCTCTTTTTGGGACCTCCATACACCCACAACATTGATCTTTCAACTTTTTTTGAGAAAATTTGACGTGTTATTTTGGCATTTTCGCAGGATCTTACGAGATTTCGAACATATCAACGTTCTCGGAATCTGCCGAAACCAAATTCTTGGCTCTTTTTGGGACCTCCATACACCCACAACATTGATCATTCAACTTTTTTTGAGAAAATTTGAAGTGTTATTTTGGCATTTTCGCAGGATCTTACGAGATTGCGAACGTATCAACGTTCTCGGAATCTGCCGAAACCAAATTCTTGCCTCTTTTTGGGACCTCCATACACCAGCAACATTTATCTTTCAACTTTTTTTGAGAAAATTTGACGTGTTGTTTTGGCATTTTCGCAGGATCTTACGAGATTGCGAACGTATAAACGTTCTCGGAATCTGCCGAAACCAAATTCTTGCCTCTTTTTGGGACCTCCATACACCCACAACATTGATCTTTCAACTTTTTTTGAGAAAATTTGAAGTGTTGTTTTGGCATTTTCGCAGGATCTTACGAGATTGCCAACATATCAACGTTCTCGGAATCTGCCGAAACCAAATTCTTGCCTCTTTTTGGGACCTCCATACACCCACAACATTGATCTATCAACTTTTTTTGAGAAAATTTGACGTGTTATTTTGGCATTTTCGCAGGATCTTACGAGATTGCGAACATATCAACGTTCTCGGAATCTACCGAAACCAAATTCTTGCCTCTTTTTGGGACCTCCATACACCCACAAAAATTAATCTTTCAACTTTTTTTGAGAAAATTTGACTTGTTATTTTCTCATTTTTGCAGGATCTTACGAGATTGCGAACATATCAACGTTCTCGGAATCTGCCGAAACCAAATTCTTGGCTCTTTTTGGGACCTCCATACACCCACAACATTGATCTTTCAACTTTTTTAGAGAAAATTTGACGTGTTATTTTGGCATTTTCGCAGGATCTTACGAGATTGCGAACGTATCAACGTTCTCGGAATCTGCCGAAACCAAATTCTTGGGTCTTTTTGGGACCTCCATACACCCACAACATTGATATATCAACTTTTTTTGAGAAAATTTGACGTGTTATTTTGGCATTTTCGCAGGATCTTAGGAGATTGCGAACGTATCAACGTTCTCGGAATCTGCCGAAACCAAATTCTTGCCTCTTTATGGGTACTCCATACACCCACAACATTGATCTTTCAACTTTTTTTGAGAAAATTTGACGTGTTATTTTGGCATTTTCGCACGATCTTACGAGATTGCGAACGTATCAACGTTCTTGGAATCTGCCGAAACCAAATTCTTGGGACTTTTTGGGACCTCCATACACCCACAACATTGATCTTTCAACTTTTTTTGAGAAAATTTGACGTGTTATTTTGGCATTTTCGCAGGATCTTACGAGATTGCGAACGTATCAACGTTCTCGGAATCGGCCGAAACCAAATTCTTGGCTCTTTTTGGGACCTCCATACACCCACAACATTGATCTTCCAACTTTTTTTGAGAAAATTTGACGTGTTATTTTGGCATTTTCGTAGGATCTTACGAGATTTCGAACATATCAACGTTCTCGGAATCTGCCGAAACCAAATTCTTGCCTCTTTTTGGGACCTCCATACACCCACAACATTGATCTTTCAACTTTTTTTGACAAAATTTGACGTGTTATTTTGGCATTTTCGCAGGATCTTATGAGAATGCGAACGTATCAACGTTCTCGGAATCTGCCGAAACCAAATTCTTGGCTCTTTTTGGGACCTCCATACACCCACAACATTGATATATCAACTTTTTTTGAGAAAATTTGACGTGTTATTTTGGCATTTTCGCAGGATCTTACGAGATTGCGAACGTATCAACGTTCTCGGAATCTGCCGAAACCAAATTCTTGCCTCTTTTTGGGTACTCCATACACCCACAACATTGATCTTTCAACTTTTTTTGAGAAAATTTGACTTGTTATTTTGGCATTTTCGCACGATCTTACGAGATTGCGAACGTATCAACGTTCTTGGAATCTGCCGAAACCAAATTCTTGGGTCTTTTTGGGACCTCCATACACCCACAACATTGATCTTTCAACTTTTTTTGAGAAAATTTGACGTGTTATTTTGGCATTTTCGCAGGATCTTACGAGATTGCGAACGTATCAACGTTCTCGGAATCGGCCGAAACCAAATTCTTGGCTCTTTTTGGGACCTCCATACACCCACAACATTGATCTTCCAACTTTTTTTGAGAAAATTTGACGTGTTATTTTGGCATTGTCGTAGGATCTTACGAGATTTCGAACATATCAACGTTCTCGGAATCTGCCGAAACCAAATTCTTGGCTCTTTTTGGGACCTCCATACACCCACAACATTGATCTTTCAACTTTTTTTGAGAAAATTTGACGTGTTATTTTGGCATTTTCGCAGGATCTTACGAGATTGCGAACGTATCAACGTTCTCGGAATCTGCCGAAACCAAATTCTTGGGTCTTTTTGGGACCTCCATACACCCACAACATTGATATATCAACTTTTTTTGAGAAAATTTGACGTGTTATTTTGGCATTTTCGCAGGATCTTACGAGATTGCGAACGTATCAACGTTCTCGGAATCTGCCGAAACCAAATTCTTGCCTCTTTTTGGGACCTCCATACACCAGCAACATTTATCTTTCAACTTTTTTTGAGAAAATTTGACGTGTTGTTTTGGCATTTTCGCAGGATCTTACGAGATTGCGAACGTATAAACGTTCTCGGAATCTGCCGAAACCAAATTCTTGCCTCTTTTTGGGACCTCCATACACCCACAACATTGATCTTTCAACTTTTTTTGAGAAAATTTGAAGTGTTGTTTTGGCATTTTCGCAGGATCTTACGAGATTGCGAACATATCAACGTTCTCGGAATCTGCCGAAACCAAATTCTTGCCTCTTTTTGGGACCTCCATACACCCACAACATTGATCTTTCAACTTTTTTTGAGAAAATTTGACGTGTTATTTTGGCATTTTCGCAGGATCTTACGAGATTGCGAACATATCAACGTTCTCGGAATCTACCGAAACCAAATTCTTGCCTCTTTTTGGGACCTCCATACACCCACAAAAATTAATCTTTCAACTTTTTTTGAGAAAATTTGACTTGTTATTTTCTCATTTTTGCAGGATCTTACGAGATTGCGAACATATCAACGTTCTCGGAATCTGCCGAAACCAAATTCTTGGCTCTTTTTGGGACCTCCATACACCCACAACATTGATCTTTCAACTTTTTTAGAGAAAATTTGACGTGTTATTTTGGCATTTTCGCAGGATCTTACGAGATTGCGAACATATCAGCGTTCTCGGAATCTGCCGAAATCAAATTCTTGCCTCTTTTTGGGACCTCCATACACCCACAAAAATTAATCTTTCAACTTTTTTTGAGAAAATTTGATGTGTTATTTTCGCATTTTTGCAGGATCTTACGAGATTGCGAACATATCAACGTTCTCGGAATCTGCCGAAACCAAATTCTTGCCTCTTTTTGGGACCTCCATACACCCACAACATTGATCTTTCAACTTTTTTTGAGAAAATTTGACGTGTTATTTTGGCATTTTCGCAGGATCTTACGAGATTTCGAACATATCAACGTTCTCGGAATCTGCCGAAACCAAATTCTTGGCTCTTTTTGGGACCTCCATACACCCACAACATTGATCTTTCAACTTTTTTTGAGAAAATTTGACGTGTTATTTTGGCATTTTCGCAGGATCTTACGAGATTGCGAACGTATCAACGTTCTCGGAATCTGCCGAAACCAAATTCTTGCCTCTTTTTGGGACCTCCATACACCAGCAACATTTATCTTTCAACTTTTTTTGAGAAAATTTGACGTGTTGTTTTGGCATTTTCGCAGGATCTTACGAGATTGCGAACATATCAACGTTCTCGGAATCTGCCGAAACCAAATTCTTGCCTCTTTTTGGGACCTCCATACACCCACAACATTGATCTTTCAACTTTTTTTGAGAAAATTTGACGTGTTATTTTGGCATTTTCGCAGGATCTTACGAGATTGCGAACATATCAACGTTCTCGGAATCTACCGAAACCAAATTCTTGCCTCTTTTTGGGACCTCCATACACCCACAAAAATTAATCTTTCAACTTTTTTTGAGAAAATTTGACGTGTTATTTTCGCATTTTTGCAGGATCTTACGAGATTGCGAACATATCAACGTTCTCGGAATCTGCCGAAACCAAATTCTTGCCTCTTTTTGGGACCTCCATACACCCACAACATTGATCTTTCAACTTTTTTTGAGAAAATTTGACGTGTTATTTTGGCATTTTCGCAGGATCTTACGAGATTGCGAACGTATCAACGTTCTCGGAATCTGCCGAAACCAAATTCTTGCCTCTTTTTGGGACCTCCATACACCCACAACATTGATATATCAACTTTTTTTGAGAAAATTTGACGTGTTCTTTTGGCATTTTCGCAGGATCTTACGAGATTGCGAACGTATCAACGTTCTCGGAATCTGCCGAAACCAAATTCTTGGCTCTTTTTGGGACCTGCATACACCCACAACATTGATCTTTCAACTTTTTTTGAGAAAATTTGACGTGTTATTTTGGCATTTTCGCAGGATCTTACGAGATTTCGAACATATCAACGTTCTCGGAATCTGCCGAAACCAAATTCTTGGCTCTTTTTGGGACCTCCATACACCCACAACATTGATCTTTCAACTTTTTTTGAGAAAATTTGACGTGTTATTTTGGCATTTTCGCAGGATCTTACGAGATTGCGAACGTATCAACGTTCTCGGAATCTGCCGAAACCAAATTCTTGCCTCTTTTTGGGACCTCCATACACCAGCAACATTTATCTTTCAACTTTTTTTGAGAAAATTTGACGTGTTGTTTTGGCATTTTCGCAGGATCTTACGAGATTGCGAACGTATAAACGTTCTCGGAATCTGCCGAAACCAAATTCTTGCCTCTTTTTGGGACCTCCATACACCCACAACATTGATCTTTCAACTTTTTTTAAGAAAATTTGAAGTGTTGTTTTGGCATTTTCGCAAGATCTTACGAGATTGCGAACATATCAACGTTCTCGGAATCTGCCGAAACCAAATTCTTGCCTCTTTTTGGGACCTCCATACACCCACAACATTGATCTTTCAACTTTTTTTGAGAAAATTTGACGTGTTCTTTTGGCATTTTCGCAGGATCTTACGAGATTGCGAACGTATCAACGTTCTCGGAATCTGCCGAAACCAAATTCTTGCCTCTTTTTGGGACCTCCATACACCCACAACATTGATCTTTCAACTTTTTTTGAGAAAATTTGACGTGTTATTTTGGCATTTTCGCAGGATCTTACGAGATTTCGAACATATCAACGTTCTCGGAATCTGCCGAAACCAAATTCTTGGCTCTTTTTGGGACCTCCATACACCCACAACATTGATCATTCAACTTTTTTTGAGAAAATTTGAAGTGTTATTTTGGCATTTTCGCAGGATCTTACGAGATTGCGAACGTATCAACGTTCTCGGAATCTGCCGAAACCAAATTCTTGCCTCTTTTTGGGACCTCCATACACCAGCAACATTTATCTTTCAACTTTTTTTGAGAAAATTTGACGTGTTGTTTTGGCATTTTCGCAGGATCTTACGAGATTGCGAACGTATAAACGTTCTCGGAATCTGCCGAAACCAAATTCTTGCCTCTTTTTGGGACCTCCATACACCCACAACATTGATCTTTCAACTTTTTTTGAGAAAATTTGAAGTGTTGTTTTGGCATTTTCGCAGGATCTTACGAGATTGCCAACATATCAACGTTCTCGGAATCTGCCGAAACCAAATTCTTGCCTCTTTTTGGGACCTCCATACACCCACAACATTGATCTATCAACTTTTTTTGAGAAAATTTGACGTGTTATTTTGGCATTTTCGCAGGATCTTACGAGATTGCGAACATATCAACGTTCTCGGAATCTACCGAAACCAAATTCTTGCCTCTTTTTGGGACCTCCATACACCCACAAAAATTAATCTTTCAACTTTTTTTGAGAAAATTTGACTTGTTATTTTCTCATTTTTGCAGGATCTTACGAGATTGCGAACATATCAACGTTCTCGGAATCTGCCGAAACCAAATTCTTGGCTCTTTTTGGGACCTCCATACACCCACAACATTGATCTTTCAACTTTTTTAGAGAAAATTTGACGTGTTATTTTGGCATTTTCGCAGGATCTTACGAGATTGCAAACGTATCAACGTTCTCGGAATCTGCCTAAACCAAATTCTTGCCTCTTTTTGGGACCTCCATACACCCACAACATTGATATATCAACTTTTTTTGAGAAAATTTGACTTGTTATTTTGGCATTTTCGCAGGATCTTACGAGATTGCGAACATATCAACGTTCTCGGAATCTACCGAAACCAAATTCTTGCCTCTTTTTGGGACCTCCATACACCCACAAAAATTAATCTTTCAACTTTTTTTGAGAAAATTTGAAGTGTTGTTTTGGCATTTTCGCAGGATCTTACGAGATTGCGAACATATCAACGTTCTCGGAATCTGCCGAAACCAAATTCTTGCCTCTTTTTGGGACCTCCATACACCCACAACGTTGATCTTTCAACTTTTTTTGAGAAAATTTGACGTGTTATTTTGGCATTTTCGCAGGATCTTACGAGATTGCGAACGTATCAACGTTCTCGGAATCTGCCGAAACCAAATTGTTGGCTCTTTTTGGGACCTCTATACACCCACAACATTGATCTTTTAACTTTTTTTGAGAAAATTTGACGTGTTATTTTGGCATTTTCGCAGGATCTTACGAGATTGCGAACGTATCAACGTTCTCGGAATCTTGCGAAACCAAATTCTTGGCTCTTTTTGGGACCTCCATACACCCACAACATTGATCTTTCAACTTTTTTTGAGAAAATTTGAAGTGTTATTTTGGCATTTTCGCAGGATCTTACGAGATTGCAAACGTATCAACGTTCTCGGAATCTGCCTAAACCAAATTCTTGCCTCTTTTTGGGACCTCCATACACCCACAACATTGATATATCAACTTTTTTTGAGAAAATTTGACTTGTTATTTTGGCATTTTCGCAGGATCTTACGAGATTGCGAACATATCAACGTTCTCGGAATCTACCGAAACCAAATTCTTGCCTCTTTTTGGGACCTCCATACACCCACAAAAATTAATCTTTCAACTTTTTTTGAGAAAATTTGAAGTGTTGTTTTGGCATTTTCGCAGGATCTTACGAGATTGCGAACATATCAACGTTCTCGGAATCTGCCGAAACCAAATTCTTGGCTCTTTTTGGGACCTCCATACACCCACAACATTGATCTTTCAACTTTTTTTGAGAAAATTTGACGTGTTCTTTTGGCATTTTCGCAGGATCTTACGAGATTGCGAACGTATCAACGTTCTCGGAATCTGCCGAAACCAAATTCTTGGCTCTTTTTGGGACCTGCATACACCCACAACATTGATCTTTCAACTTTTTTTGAGAAAATTTGACGTGTTATTTTGGCATTTTCGCAGGATCTTACGAGATTTCGAACATATCAACGTTCTCGGAATCTGCCGAAACCAAATTCTTGGCTCTTTTTGGGACCTCCATACACCCACAACATTGATCTTTCAACTTTTTTTGAGAAAATTTGACGTGTTATTTTGGCATTTTCGCAGGATCTTACGAGATTGCGAACGTATCAACGTTCTCGGAATCTGCCGAAACCAAATTCTTGCCTCTTTTTGGGACCTCCATACACCAGCAACATTTATCTTTCAACTTTTTTTGAGAAAATTTGACGTGTTGTTTTGGCATTTTCGCAGGATCTTACGAGATTGCGAACGTATAAACGTTCTCGGAATCTGCCGAAACCAAATTCTTGCCTCTTTTTGGGACCTCCATACACCCACAACATTGATCTTTCAACTTTTTTTAAGAAAATTTGAAGTGTTGTTTTGGCATTTTCGCAAGATCTTACGAGATTGCGAACATATCAACGTTCTCGGAATCTGCCGAAACCAAATTCTTGCCTCTTTTTGGGACCTCCATACACCCACAACATTGATCTTTCAACTTTTTTTGAGAAAATTTGACGTGTTCTTTTGGCATTTTCGCAGGATCTTACGAGATTGCGAACGTATCAACGTTCTCGGAATCTGCCGAAACCAAATTCTTGCCTCTTTTTGGGACCTCCATACACCCACAACATTGATCTTTCAACTTTTTTTGAGAAAATTTGACGTGTTATTTTGGCATTTTCGCAGGATCTTACGAGATTTCGAACATATCAACGTTCTCGGAATCTGCCGAAACCAAATTCTTGGCTCTTTTTGGGACCTCCATACACCCACAACATTGATCATTCAACTTTTTTTGAGAAAATTTGAAGTGTTATTTTGGCATTTTCGCAGGATCTTACGAGATTGCGAACGTATCAACGTTCTCGGAATCTGCCGAAACCAAATTCTTGCCTCTTTTTGGGACCTCCATACACCAGCAACATTTATCTTTCAACTTTTTTTGAGAAAATTTGACGTGTTGTTTTGGCATTTTCGCAGGATCTTACGAGATTGCGAACGTATAAACGTTCTCGGAATCTGCCGAAACCAAATTCTTGCCTCTTTTTGGGACCTCCATACACCCACAACATTGATCTTTCAACTTTTTTTGAGAAAATTTGAAGTGTTGTTTTGGCATTTTCGCAGGATCTTACGAGATTGCCAACATATCAACGTTCTCGGAATCTGCCGAAACCAAATTCTTGCCTCTTTTTGGGACCTCCATACACCCACAACATTGATCTATCAACTTTTTTTGAGAAAATTTGACGTGTTATTTTGGCATTTTCGCAGGATCTTACGAGATTGCGAACATATCAACGTTCTCGGAATCTACCGAAACCAAATTCTTGCCTCTTTTTGGGACCTCCATACACCCACAAAAATTAATCTTTCAACTTTTTTTGAGAAAATTTGACTTGTTATTTTCTCATTTTTGCAGGATCTTACGAGATTGCGAACATATCAACGTTCTCGGAATCTGCCGAAACCAAATTCTTGGCTCTTTTTGGGACCTCCATACACCCACAACATTGATCTTTCAACTTTTTTAGAGAAAATTTGACGTGTTATTTTGGCATTTTCGCAGGATCTTACGAGATTGCAAACGTATCAACGTTCTCGGAATCTGCCTAAACCAAATTCTTGCCTCTTTTTGGGACCTCCATACACCCACAACATTGATATATCAACTTTTTTTGAGAAAATTTGACTTGTTATTTTGGCATTTTCGCAGGATCTTACGAGATTGCGAACATATCAACGTTCTCGGAATCTACCGAAACCAAATTCTTGCCTCTTTTTGGGACCTCCATACACCCACAAAAATTAATCTTTCAACTTTTTTTGAGAAAATTTGAAGTGTTGTTTTGGCATTTTCGCAGGATCTTACGAGATTGCGAACATATCAACGTTCTCGGAATCTGCCGAAACCAAATTCTTGCCTCTTTTTGGGACCTCCATACACCCACAACGTTGATCTTTCAACTTTTTTTGAGAAAATTTGACGTGTTATTTTGGCATTTTCGCAGGATCTTACGAGATTGCGAACGTATCAACGTTCTCGGAATCTGCCGAAACCAAATTGTTGGCTCTTTTTGGGACCTCTATACACCCACAACATTGATCTTTTAACTTTTTTTGAGAAAATTTGACGTGTTATTTTGGCATTTTCGCAGGATCTTACGAGATTGCGAACGTATCAACGTTCTCGGAATCTTGCGAAACCAAATTCTTGGCTCTTTTTGGGACCTCCATACACCCACAACATTGATCTTTCAACTTTTTTTGAGAAAATTTGAAGTGTTATTTTGGCATTTTCGCAGGATCTTACGAGATTGCAAACGTATCAACGTTCTCGGAATCTGCCTAAACCAAATTCTTGCCTCTTTTTGGGACCTCCATACACCCACAACATTGATATATCAACTTTTTTTGAGAAAATTTGACTTGTTATTTTGGCATTTTCGCAGGATCTTACGAGATTGCGAACATATCAACGTTCTCGGAATCTACCGAAACCAAATTCTTGCCTCTTTTTGGGACCTCCATACACCCACAAAAATTAATCTTTCAACTTTTTTTGAGAAAATTTGAAGTGTTGTTTTGGCATTTTCGCAGGATCTTACGAGATTGCGAACATATCAACGTTCTCGGAATCTGCCGAAACCAAATTCTTGCCTCTTTTTGGGACCTCCATACACCCACAACGTTGATCTTTCAACTTTTTTTGAGAAAATTTGACGTGTTATTTTGGCATTTTCGCAGGATCTTACGAGATTGCGAACGTATCAACGTTCTCGGAATCTGCCGAAACCAAATTGTTGGCTCTTTTTGGGACCTCTATACACCCACAACATTGATCTTTTAACTTTTTTTGAGAAAATTTGACGTGTTATTTTGGCATTTTCGCAGGATCTTACGAGATTGCGAACGTATCAACGTTCTCGGAATCTTGCGAAACCAAATTCTTGGCTCTTTTTGGGACCTCCATACACCCACAACATTGATCTTTCAACTTTTTTTGAGAAAATTTGAAGTGTTATTTTGGCATTTTCGCAGGATCTTACGAGATTGCGAACGTATCAACGTTCTCGGAATCTGCCGAAACCAAATTGTTGGCTCTTTTTGGGACCTCCATACACCCACAACATTGATCTTTCAACTTTTTTTGAGAAAATTTGACGTGTTATTTTGGCATTTTCGCAGGATCTTACGAGATTGCGAACGTATAAACGTTCTCGGAATCTGCCGAAACCAAATTCTTGCCTCTTTTTGGGACCTCCATACACCCACAACATTGATCTTTCAACTTTTTTTGAGAAAATTTGACGTGTTATTTTGGCATTTTCGCAGGATCTTACGAGATTGCGAATGTATCAACGTTCTCGGAATCTGCCGAAACCAAATTCTTGCCTCTTTTTGGGACCTGCATACACCCACAACATTGATCTTTCAACTTTTTTTGAGAAAATTTGACGTGTTATTTTGGCATTTTCGCAGGATCTTACGAGATTTCGAACATATCAACGTTCTCGGAATCTGCCGAAACCAAATTCTTGGCTCTTTTTGGGACCTCCATACACCCACAACATTGATCTTTGAACTTTTTTTGAGAAAATTTGACGTGTTATTTTGGCATTTTCGCAGGATCTTACGAGATTGCGAACGTATCAACGTTCTCGGAATCTGCCGAAACCAAATTCTTGGCTCTTTTTGGGACCTCCATACACCCACAACATTGATCTTCCAACTTTTTTTGAGAAAATTTGACGTGTTATTTTGGCATTTTCGTAGGATCTTACGAGATTTCGAACATATCAACGTTCTCGGAATCTGCCGAAACCAAATTCTTGGCTCTTTTTGGGACCTCCATACACCCACAACATTGATATATCAACTTTTTTTGAGAAAATTTGACGTGTTCTTTTGGCATTTTCGCAGGATCTTACGAGATTGCGAACGTATCAACGTTCTCGGAATCTGCCGAAACCAAATTCTTGCCTCTTTTTGGGACCTCCATACACCCACAACAATGATCTTTCAACTTTTTTTGAGAAAATTTGACGTGTTATTTTGGCATTTTCGCAGGATCTTACGAGATTGCGAACGTATCAACGTTCTCGGAATCAGCCGAAACCAAATTCTTGGCTCTTTTTGGGACCTCCATACACCCACAACATTGATCTTTCAACTTTTTTTGAGAAAATTTGACGTGTTATTTTGGCATTTTCGCAGGATCTTACGAGATTGCGAACGTATCAACGTTCTCGGAATCTGCCGAAACCAAATTCTTGGGTATTTTTGGGACCTCCATACACCCACAACATTGATATATCAACTTTTTTTGAGAAAATTTGACGTGTTATTTTGGCATTTTCGCAGGATCTTACGAGATTGCGAACGTATCAACGTTCTCGGAATCTGACGAAACCAAATTCTTGGCTCTTTTTGGGACAACCATACACCCACAACATTGATCTTTCAACTTTTTTTGACGAAATTTGACGTGTTATTTTGGCATTTTCGCAGGATCTTACGAGATTTCGAACATATCAACGTTCTCGGAATCTGCCGAAACCAAATTCTTGGCTCTTTTTGGGACCTCCAAACACCCACAACATTGATCTTTCAACTTTTTTTAAGAAAATTTGAAGTGTTATTTTGGCATTTTCGCAGGATCTTACGAGATTGCGAACGTATCAACGTTCTCGGAATCTGCCGAAACCAAATTCTTGGGTATTTTTGGGACCTCCATACACCCACAACATTGATATATCAACTTTTTTTGAGAAAATTTGACGTGTTATTTTGGCATTTTCGCAGGATCTTACGAGATTGCGAACGTATCAACGTTCTCGGAATCTGACGAAACCAAATTCTTGGCTCTTTTTGGGACCACCATACACCCACAACATTGATCTTTCAACTTTTTTTGACGAAATTTGACGTGTTATTTTGGCATTTTCGCAGGATCTTACGAGATTTCGAACATATCAACGTTCTCGGAATCTGCCGAAACCAAATTCTTGGCTCTTTTTGGGACCTGCATACACCCACAACATTGATCTTTCAACTTTTTTTGAGAAAATTTGACGTTATATTTTGGCATTATCGCAGGATCTTACGAGATTGCGAACGTATCAACGTTCTCGGAATCTGCCGAAACCAAATTCTTGGCTCTTTTTGGGACCACCATACACCCACAACATTGATCTTTCAACTTTTTTTGACGAAATTTGACGTGTTATTTTGGCATTTTCGCAGGATCTTACGAGATTTCGAACATATCAACGTTCTCGGAATCTGCCGAAACCAAATTCTTGGCTCTTTTTGAGACCTCCATACACCCACAACATTGATATATCAACTTTTTTTGAGAAAATTTGACGTGTTATTTTGGCATTTTCGCAGGATCTTACGAGATTGCGAACGTATCAACGTTCTCGGAATCTGCCGAAACCAAATTCTTGCCTCATTTTGGGACCTCCATACACCCACAACATTGATCTTTCAACTTTTTTTGAGAAAATTTGACGTGTTATTTTGGCATTTTCGCAGGATCTTACGAGATTGCGAACGTATCAACGTTCTCGGAATCTGACGAAACCAAATTCTTGCCTCTTTTTGGGACCTCCATACACCCACAACATTGATATATCAACTTTTTTTGAGAAAATTTGACGTGTTATTTTGGCATTTTCGCAGGATCTTACGAGATTGCGAACGTATCAACGTTCTCGGAATCTGCCGAAACCAAATTCTTGGCTCTTTTTGGGACCTCCATACACCCACAACATTGATCTTTCAACTTTTTTTGAGAAAATTTGACGTGTTATTTTGGCATTTTCGCAGGATCTTACGAGATTGCGAACGTATCAAAGTTCTCGGAATCTGCCGAAACCAAATTCTTGCCTCTTTTTGGGACCTCCATACACCCACAACATTGATCTTTCAACTTTTTTTGAGAAAATTTGACGTGTTATTTTGGCATTTTCGCAGGATCTTACGAGATTGCGAACGTATCAACGTTCTCGGAATCTGCCGAAACCAAATTCTTGGGTCTTTTTGGGACCTCCATACACCCACAACATTGATATATCAACTTTTTTTGAGAAAATTTGACGTGTTATTTTGGCATTTTCGCAGGATCTTACGAGATTGCGAACGTATCAACGTTCTCGGAATCTGCCGAAACCAAATTCTTGCCTCTTTTTGGGACCTCCATACACCCACAACATTGATCTTTCAACTTTTTTTGAGAAAATTTGAAGTGTTATTTTGGCATTTTCGCAGGATCTTACGAGATTGCGAACGTATCAACGTTCTCGGAATCTGACGAAACCAAATTCTTGCCTCTTTTTGGGACCTCCATACACCCACAACATTGATATATCAACTTTTTTTGAGAAAATTTGACGTGTTATTTTGGCATTTTCGCAGGATCTTACGAGATTGCGAACGTATCAACGTTCTCGGAATCTGCCGAAACCAAATTCTTGGCTCTTTTTGGGACCTCCATACACCCACAACATTGATCTTTCAACTTTTTTTGAGAAAATTTGACGTGTTATTTTGGCATTTTCGCAGGATCTTACGAGATTGCGAACGTATCAAAGTTCTCGGAATCTGCCGAAACCAAATTCTTGCCTCTTTTTGGGACCTCCATACACCCACAACATTGATCTTTCAACTTTTTTTGAGAAAATTTGACGTGTTATTTTGGCATTTTCGCAGGATCTTACGAGATTGCGAACGTATCAACGTTCTCGGAATCTGCCGAAACCAAATTCTTGGGTCTTTTTGGGACCTCCATACACCCACAACATTGATATATCAACTTTTTTTGAGAAAATTTGACGTGTTATTTTGGCATTTTCGCAGGATCTTACGAGATTGCGAACGTATCAACGTTCTCGGAATCTGCCGAAACCAAATTCTTGCCTCTTTTTGGGACCTCCATACACCCACAACATTGATCTTTCAACTTTTTTTGAGAAAATTTGAAGTGTTATTTTGGCATTTTCGCAGGATCTTACGAGATTGCGAACGTATCAACGTTTTCGGAATCTGCCGAAACCAAATTGTTGGCTCTTTTTGGGACCTCCATACACCCACAACATTGATCTTTCAACTTTTTTTGAGAAAATTTGACGTTATATTTTGGCATTATCGCAGGATCTTACGAGATTGCGAACGTATCAACGTTCTCGGAATCTGCCGAAACCAAATTCTTGGCTCTTTTTGGGACCACCATACACCCACAACATTGATCTTTCAACTTTTTTTGACGAAATTTGACGTGTTATTTTGGCATTTTCGCAGGATCTTACGAGATTTCGAACATATCAACGTTCTCGGAATCTGCCGAAACCAAATTCTTGGCTCTTTTTGAGACCTCCATACACCCACAACATTGATATATCAACTTTTTTTGAGAAAATTTGACGTGTTATTTTGGCATTTTCGCAGGATCTTACGAGATTGCGAACGTATCAACGTTCTCGGAATCTGCCGAAACCAAATTCTTGCCTCATTTTGGGACCTCCATACACCCACAACATTGATCTTTCAACTTTTTTTGAGAAAATTTGACGTGTTATTTTGGCATTTTCGCAGGATCTTACGAGATTGCGAACGTATCAACGTTCTCGGAATCTGACGAAACCAAATTCTTGCCTCTTTTTGGGACCTCCATACACCCACAACATTGATATATCAACTTTTTTTGAGAAAATTTGACGTGTTATTTTGGCATTTTCGCAGGATCTTACGAGATTGCGAACGTATCAACGTTCTCGGAATCTGCCGAAACCAAATTCTTGGCTCTTTTTGGGACCTCCATACACCCACAACATTGATCTTTCAACTTTTTTTGACGAAATTTGACGTGTTATTTTGGCATTTTCGCAGGATCTTACGAGATTTCGAACATATCAACGTTTTTGAGAAAATTTGAAGTGTTATTTTGGCATTTTCGCAGGATCTTACGAGATTGCGAACGTATCAACG
Organism: Fragaria x ananassa; assembly: GCA_034370585.1. Lineage (NCBI taxonomy): Eukaryota > Viridiplantae > Streptophyta > Magnoliopsida > Rosales > Rosaceae > Fragaria > Fragaria x ananassa. Next base: position 5,678,889 of record CP139750.1, on the reverse strand, counting down.
TTTTCGGAATCTGCCGAAACCAAATTGTTGGCTCTTTTTGGGACCTCCATACACCCACAACATTGATCTTTCAACTTTTTTTGAGAAAATTTGAAGTGTTATTTTGGCATTTTCGCAGGATCTTACGAGATTGCGAACGTATCAACGTTCTCGGAATCTGCCGAAACCAAATTCTTGGCTCTTTTTGGGACCTCCATACACCCACAACATTGATATATCAACTTTTTTTGAGAAAATTTGACGTGTTCTTTTGGCATTTTCGCAGGATCTTACGAGATTGCGAACGTATCAACGTTCTCGGAATCTGCCGAAACCAAATTCTTGCCTCTTTTTGGGACCTCCATACACCCACAACATTGATCTTTCAACTTTTTTTGAGAAAATTTGACGTGTTATTTTGGCATTTTCGCAGGATCTTACGAGATTGCGAACGTATCAACGTTCTCGGAATCTGCCGAAACCAAATTCTTGGCTCTTTTTGGGACCTCCATACACCCACAACATTGATCTTTCAACTTTTTTTGAGAAAATTTGACGTGTTATTTTGGCATTTTCGCAGGATCTTACGAGATTGCGAACGTATCAACGTTCTCGGAATCTGCCGAAACCAAATTCTTGGGTATTTTTGGGACCTCCATACACCCACAACATTGATATATCAACTTTTTTTGAGAAAATTTGACGTGTTATTTTGGCATTTTCGCAGGATCTTACGAGATTGCGAACGTATCAACGTTCTCGGAATCTGACGAAACCAAATTCTTGGCTCTTTTTGGGACCACCATACACCCACAACATTGATCTTTCAACTTTTTTTGACGAAATTTGACGTGTTATTTTGGCATTTTCGCAGGATCTTACGAGATTTCGAACATATCAACGTTCTCGGAATCTGCCGAAACCAAATTCTTGGCTCTTTTTGGGACCTCCAAACACCCACAACATTGATCTTTCAACTTTTTTTAAGAAAATTTGAAGTGTTATTTTGGCATTTTCGCAGGATCTTACGAGATTGCGAACGTATCAACGTTCTCGGAATCTGCCGAAACCAAATTCTTGCCTCTTTTTGGGACCTCCATACACCAGCAACATTTATCTTTCAACTTTTTTTGAGAAAATTTGACGTGTTGTTTTGGCATTTTCGCAGGATCTTACGAGATTGCGAACATATAAACGTTCTCGGAATCTGCCGAAACCAAATTCTTGCCTCTTTTTGGGACCTCCATACACCCACAACATTGATCTTTCAACTTTTTTTAAGAAAATTTGAAGTGTTGTTTTGGCATTTTCGCAGGATCTTACGAGATTGCGAACATATCAACGTTCTCGGAATCTGCCGAAACCAAATTCTTGCCTCTTTTTGGGACCTCCATACACCCACAACATTGATCTTTCAACTTTTTTTGAGAAAATTTGACGTGTTATTTTGGCATTTTCGCAGGATCTTACGAGATTGCGAACGTATCAACGTTCTCGGAATCTGCCGAAACCAAATTCTTGGGTCTTTTTGGGACCTCCATACACCCACAACATTGATCTTTCAACTTTTTTTGAGAAAATTTGACGTGTTATTTTGGCATTTTCGCAGGATCTTACGAGATTGCGAACGTATCAACGTTCTCGGAATCTGCCGAAACCAAATTCTTGCCTCTTTTTGGGACCTCCATACACCCACAACATTGATCTTTCAACTTTTTTTGAGAAAATTTGACGTGTTATTTTGGCATTTTCGCAGGATCTTACGAGATTGCGAACGTATCAACGTTCTCGGAATCTGCCGAAACCAAATTCTTGGCTCTTTTTGGGACCTCCATACACCCACAACATTGATATATCAACTTTTTTTGAGAAAATTTGACGTGTTATTTTGGCATTTTCGCAGGATCTTACGAGATTGCGAACGTATCAACCTTCTCGGAATCTGCCGAAACCAAATTCTTGCCTCTTTTTGGGACCTCCATACACCCACAACATTGATCTTTCAACTTTTTTTGAGAAAATTTGACGTGTTATTTTGGCATTTTCGCAGGATCTTACGAGATTGCGAACGTATCAACGTTCTCGGAATCTGCCGAAACCAAATTCTTGCCTCTTTTTGGGACCTCCATACACCCACAACATTGATCTTTCAACTTTTTTTGAGAAAATTTGACGTGTTATTTTGGCATTTTCGCAGGATCTTACGAGATTGCGAACGTATCAACGTTCTCGGAATCTGCCGAAACCAAATTCTTGCCTCTTTTTGGGACCTCCATACACCCACAACATTGATCTTTCAACTTTTTTTGAGAAAATTTGACGTGTTATTTTGGCATTTTCGCAGGATCTTACGAGATTGCGAACGTATCAACGTTCTCGGAATTTGCCGAAACCAAATTCTTGGCTCTTTTTGGGACCTCCATACACCCACAACATTGATATATCAACTTTTTTTGAGAAAATTTGACGTGTTATTTTGGCATTTTCGCAGGATCTTACGAGATTACGAACGTATCAACGTTCTCGGAATCTGCCGAAACCAAATTCTTGGGTATTTTTGGGACCTCCATACACCCACAACATTGATATATCAACTTTTTTTGAGAAAATTTGACGTGTTATTTTGGCATTTTCGCAGGATCTTACGAGATTGCGAACGTATCAACGTTCTCGGAATCTGCCGAAACCAAATTCTTGCCTCTTTTTGGGACCTCCATACACCCACAACATTGATCTTTCAACTTTTTTTGAGAAAATTTGACGTGTTCTTTTGGCATTTTCGCAGGATCTTACGAGATTGCGAACGTATCAACGTTCTCGGAATCTGACGAAACCAAATTCTTGGCTCTTTTTGGGACCACCATACACCCACAACATTGATCTTTCAACTTTTTTTGACGAAATTTGACGTGTTATTTTGGCATTTTCGCAGGATCTTACGAGATTTCGAACATATCAACGTTCTCGGAATCTGCCGAAACCAAATTCTTGGCTCTTTTTGGGACCTGCATACACCCACAACATTGATCTTTCAACTTTTTTTGAGAAAATTTGACGTTATATTTTGGCATTATCGCAGGATCTTACGAGATTGCGAACGTATCAACGTTCTCGGAATCTGCCGAAACCAAATTCTTGGCTCTTTTTGGGACCACCATACACCCACAACATTGATCTTTCAACTTTTTTTGACGAAATTTGACGTGTTATTTTGGCATTTTCGCAGGATCTTACGAGATTTCGAACATATCAACGTTCTCGGAATCTGCCGAAACCAAATTCTTGGCTCTTTTTGGGACCTCCATACACCCACAACATTGATATATCAACTTTTTTTGAGAAAATTTGAAGTGTTATTTTGGCATTTTCGCAGGATCTTACGAGATTGCGAACGTATCAACGTTCTCGGAATCTGCCGAAACCAAATTCTTGGCTCTTTTTGAGACCTCCATACACCCACAACATTGATCTTTCAACTTTTTTTGAGAAAATTTGACGTGTTATTTTGGCATTTTCGCAGGATCTTACGAGATTGCGAACGTATCAACGTTCTCGGAATCTGCCGAAACCAAATTCTTGCCTCTTTTTGGGACCTCCATACACCCACAACATTGATCTTTCAACTTTTTTTGAGAAAATTTGACGTGTTATTTTGGCATTTTCGCAGGATCTTACGAGATTGCGAACGTATCAACATTCTCGGAATCTGCCGAAACCAAATTCTTGCCTCTTTTTGGGACCTCCATACACCCACAACATTGATATATCAACTTTTTTTGAGAAAATTTGACGTGTTATTTTGGCATTTTCGCAGGATCTTACGAGATTGCGAACGTATCAACGTTCTCGGAATCTGCCGAAACCAAGTTCTTGGGTATTTTTGGGACCTCCATACACCCACAACATTGATATATCAACTTTTTTTGAGAAAATTTGACGTGTTATTTTGGCATTTTCGCAGGATCTTACGAGATTGCGAACGTATCAACGTTCTCGGAATCTGCCGAAACCAAATTCTTGCCTCTTTTTGGGACCTCCATACACCCACAACAATGATCTTTCAACTTTTTTTGAGAAAATTTGACGTGTTATTTTGGCATTTTCGCAGGATCTTACGAGATTGCGAACGTATCAACGTTCTCGGAATCTGCCGAAACCAAATTCTTGGGTCTTTTTGGGACCTCCATACACCCACAACATTGATATATCAACTTTTTTTGAGAAAATTTGACGTGTTATTTTGGCATTTTCGCAGGATCTTAGGAGATTGCGAACGTATCAACGTTCTCGGAATCTGCCGAAACCAAATTCTTGCCTCTTTTTGGGACCTCCATACACCCACAACATTGATCTTTCAACTTTTTTTGAGAAAATTTGACGTGTTATTTTGGCATTTTCGCAGGATCTTACGAGATTGCGAACGTATCAACGTTCTCGGAATCTGCCGAAACCAAATTCTTGGCTCTTTTTGGGACCTCCATACACCCACAACATTGATATATCAACTTTTTTTGAGAAAATTTGACGTGTTATTTTGGCATTTTCGCAGGATCTTACGAGATTGCGAACGTATCAACCTTCTCGGAATCTGCCGAAACCAAATTCTTGGGTATTTTTGGGACCTCCATACACCCACAACATTGATATATCAACTTTTTTTGAGAAAATTTGACGTGTTCTTTTGGCATTTTCGCAGGATCTTACGAGATTGCGAACGTATCAACGTTCTCGGAATCTGCCGAAACCAAATTCTTGCCTCTTTTTGGGACCTCCATACACCCACAACAATGATCTTTCAACTTTTTTTGAGAAAATTTGACGTGTTATTTTCGCATTTTCGAAAGATCTTACGAGATTGCGAACATATCAACGTTCTCGGAATCTGCCGAAACCAAATTGTTGGCTCTTTTTGGGACCTCCATACACCCACAACATTGATCTTTCAACTTTTTTTGAGAAAATTTGACGTTATATTTTGGCATTATCGCAGGATCTTACGAGATTGCGAACGTATCAACGTTCTCGGAATCTACCGAAACCAAATTCTTGTCTCTTTTTGGGTACTCCATACTCCCACAACATTGATCTTTCAACTTTTTTTGAGAAAATTTGACGTGTTATTTTGGCATTTTCGCAGGATCTTACGAGATTGCGAACGTATCAACGTTCTCGGATTCTGCCGAAACCAAATTCTTGGCTCTTTTTGGGACCTCCATACACCCACAACATTGATATATCAACTTTTTTTGAGAAAATTTGACGTGTTATTTTGGCATTTTCGCAGGATCTTACGAGATTGCGAACGTATCAACGTTCTCGGAATCTGCCGAAACCAAATTCTTGGCTCTTTTTGGGACCTGCATACACCCACAACATTGATCTTTCAACTTTTTTTTAGAAAATTTGACGTGTTATTTTGGCATTTTCGCAGGATCTTACGAGATTTCGAACATATCAACGTTCTCGGAATCTGCCGAAACCAAATTCTTGGCTCTTTTTGGGACCTCCATACACCCACAACATTGATCTTTCAACTTTTTTTGAGAAAATTTGACGTGTTATTTTGGCATTTTCGCAGGATCTTACGAGATTGCGAACGTATCAACGTTCTCGGAATCTGCCGAAACCAAATTCTTGCCTCTTTTTGGGACCTCCATACACCAGCAACATTTATCTTTCAACTTTTTTTGAGAAAATTTGACGTGTTGTTTTGGCATTTTCGCAGGATCTTACGAGATTGCGAACGTATAAACGTTCTCGGAATCTGCCGAAACCAAATTCTTGCCTCTTTTTGGGACCTCCATACACCCACAACATTGATATATCAACTTTTTTTGAGAAAATTTGACGTGTTCTTTTGGCATTTTCGCAGGATCTTACGAGATTGCGAACGTATCAACGTTCTCGGAATCTGCCGAAACCAAATTCTTGCCTCTTTTTGGGACCTCCATACACCCACAACAATGATCTTTCAACTTTTTTTGAGAAAATTTGACGTGTTATTTTCGCATTTTCGAAAGATCTTACGAGATTGCGAACATATCAACGTTCTCGGAATCTGCCGAAACCAAATTGTTGGCTCTTTTTGGGACCTCCATACACCCACAACATTGATCTTTCAACTTTTTTTGAGAAAATTTGACGTTATATTTTGGCATTATCGCAGGATCTTACGAGATTGCGAACGTATCAACGTTCTCGGAATCTGCCGAAACCAAATTCTTGCCTCTTTTTGGGACCTCCATACACCCACAACAATGATCTTTCAACTTTTTTTGAGAAAATTTGACGTGTTATTTTCGCATTTTCGCAGGATCTTACGAGATTGCGAACGTATCAACGTTCTCGGAATCTGCCGAAACCAAATTCTTGCCTCTTTTTGGGACCTCCATACACCCACAACATTGATCTTTCAACTTTTTTTGAGAAAATTTGAAGTGTTATTTTGGCATTTTCGCAGGATCTTACGAGATTGCGAACGTATCAACGTTCTCGGAATCAGCCGAAACCAAATTCTTGGGTCTTTTTGGGACCTCCATACACCCACAACATTGATATATCAACTTTTTTTGAGAAAATTTGACGTGTTATTTTGGCATTTTCGCAGGATCTTAGGAGATTGCGAACGTATCAACGTTCTCGGAATCTGCCGAAACCAAATTCTTGCCTCTTTTTGGGACCTCCATACACCCACAACATTGATCTTTCAACTTTTTTTGAGAAAATTTGACGTGTTATTTTGGCATTTTCGCAGGATCTTACGAGATTGCGAACGTATCAACGTTCTCGGAATCTGCCGAAACCAAATTCTTGCCTCTTTTTGGGACCTCCATACACCCACAACATTGATCTTTCAACTTTTTTTGAGAAAATTTGACGTGTTATTTTGGCATTTTCGCAGGATCTTTCGAGATTGCGAACGTATCAACGTTCTCGGAATCTGCCGAAACCAAATTCTTGCCTCTTTTTGGGACCTCCATACACCCACAACAATGATCTTTCAACTTTTTTTGAGAAAATTTGACGTGTTATTTTCGCATTTTCGCAGGATCTTACGAGATTGCGAACGTATCAACGTTCTCGGAATCTGCCGAAACCAAATTCTTGCCTCTTTTTGGGACCTCCATACACCCACAACATTGATCTTTCAACTTTTTTTGAGAAAATTTGAAGTGTTATTTTGGCATTTTCGCAGGATCTTACGAGATAGCGAACGTATCAACGTTCTCGGAATCTGCCTAAACCAAATTCTTGACTCTTTTTGGGACCTCCATACACCCACAACATTGATATATCAACTTTTTTTGAGAAAATTTGACGTGTTATTTTGGCATTTTCGCAGGATCTTACGAGATTGCGAACGTATCAACGTTCTCGGAATCTGCCGAAACCAAATTCTTGGGTATTTTTGGGACCTCCATACACCCACAACATTGATATATCAACTTTTTTTGAGAAAATTTGACGTGTTATTTTGGCATTTTCGCAGGATCTTACGAGATTGCGAACGTATCAACGTTCTCGGAATCTGCCGAAACCAAATTCTTGGGTCTTTTTGGGACCTCCATACACCCACAACATTGATATATCAACTTTTTTTGAGAAAATTTGACGTGTTCTTTTGGCATTTTCGCAGGATCTTACGAGATTGCGAACGTATCAACGTTCTCGGAATCTGCCGAAACCAAATCCTTGGCTCTTTTTGGGACCTGCATACACCCACAACATTGATCTTTCAACTTTTTTTGAGAAAATTTGACGTGTTATTTTGGCATTTTCGCAGGATCTTACGAGATTTCGAACATATCAACTTTCTCGGAATCTGCCGAAACCAAATTCTTGGCTCTTTTTGGGACCTCCATACACCCACAACATTGATCTTTCAACTTTTTTTGAGAAAATTTGACGTGTTATTTTGGCATTTTCGCAGGATCTTACGAGATTGCGAACGTATCAACGTTCTCGGAATCAGCCGAAACCAAATTCTTGCCTCTTTTTGGGACCTCCATACACCCACAACATTGATCTTTCAACTTTTTTTGAGAAAATTTGACGTGTTATTTTGGCATTTTCGCAGGATCTTACGAGATTGCGAACGTATCAACGTTCTCGGAATCTGCCGAAACCAAATTCTTGGGTCTTTTTGGGACCTCCATACACCCACAACATTGATATATCAACTTTTTTTGAGAAAATTTGACGTGTTCTTTTGGCATTTTCGCAGGATCTTACGAGATTGCGAACGTATCAACGTTCTCGGAATCTGCCGAAACCAAATTCTTGGGTCTTTTTGGGACCTCCATACACCCACAACATTGATATATCAACTTTTTTTGAGAAAATTTGACGTGTTCTTTTGGCATTTTCGCACGATCTTACGAGATTACGAACATATCAACGTTCTCGGAATCTGCCGAATCCAAATTCTTGCCTCTTTTTGGGACCTGCATAAACCCACAACATTGATCTTTCAACTTTTTTTGAGAAAATTTGACGTGTTATTTTGGCATTTTCGCAGGATCTTACGAGATTGCGAACGTATCAACGTTCTCGGAATCTGCCGAAACCAAATTCTTGGGTCTTTTTGGGACCTCCATACACCCACAACATTGATATATCAACTTTTTTTGAGAAAATTTGACGTGTTCTTTTGGCATTTTCGCACGATCTTACGAGATTACGAACATATCAACGTTCTCGGAATCTGCCGAATCCAAATTCTTGCCTCTTTTTGGGACCTGCATAAACCCACAACATTGATCTTTCAACTTTTTTTGAGAAAATTTGACGTGTTATTTTGGCATTTTCGCAGGATCTTACGAGATTGCGAACGTATCAACGTTCTCGGAATCTGCCGAAACCAAATTCTTGCCTCTTTTTGGGACCTCCATACACCCACAACAATGATCTTTCAACTTTTTTTGAGAAAATTTGACGTGTTCTTTTGGCATTTTCGCACGATCTTACGAGATTGCGAACATATCAACGTTCTCGGAATCTGCCGAAACCAAATTGTTGGCTCTTTTTGGGACCTCCATACACCCACAACATTGATCTTTCAACTTTTTTTGAGAAAATTTGACGTTATATTTTGGCATTATCGCAGGATCTTACGAGATTGCGAACGTATCAACGTTCTCGGAATCTGCCGAAACCAAATTCTTGCCTCTTTTTGGGACCTCCATACACCCACAACAATGATCTTTCAACTTGTTTTGAGAAAATTTGACGTGTTATTTTCGCATTTTCGCAGGATCTTACGAGATTGCGAACGTATCAACGTTCTCGGAATCTGCCGAAACCAAATTCTTGCCTCTTTTTGGGACCTCCATACACCCACAACATTGATCTTTCAACTTTTTTTGAGAAAATTTGAAGTGTTATTTTGGCATTTTCGCAGGATCTTACGAGATTGCGAACGTATCAACGTTCTCGGAATCAGCCGAAACCAAATTCTTGGGTCTTTTTGGGACCTCCATACACCCACAACATTGATATATCAACTTTTTTTGAGAAAATTTGACGTGTTATTTTGGCATTTTCGCAGGATCTTAGGAGATTGCGAACGTATCAACGTTCTCGGAATCTGCCGAAACCAAATTCTTGCCTCTTTTTGGGACCTCCATACACCCACAACATTGATCTTTCAACTTTTTTTGAGAAAATTTGACGTGTTATTTTGGCATTTTCGCAGGATCTTACGAGATTGCGAACGTATCAACGTTCTCGGAATCTGCCGAAACCAAATTCTTGCCTCTTTTTGGGACCTCCATACACCCACAACATTGATCTTTCAACTTTTTTTGAGAAAATTTGACGTGTTATTTTGGCATTTTCGCAGGATCTTTCGAGATTGCGAACGTATCAACGTTCTCGGAATCTGCCGAAACCAAATTCTTGCCTCTTTTTGGGACCTCCATACACCCACAACAATGATCTTTCAACTTTTTTTGAGAAAATTTGACGTGTTATTTTCGCATTTTCGCAGGATCTTACGAGATTGCGAACGTATCAACGTTCTCGGAATCTGCCGAAACCAAATTCTTGCCTCTTTTTGGGACCTCCATACACCCACAACATTGATCTTTCAACTTTTTTTGAGAAAATTTGAAGTGTTATTTTGGCATTTTCGCAGGATCTTACGAGATAGCGAACGTATCAACGTTCTCGGAATCTGCCTAAACCAAATTCTTGACTCTTTTTGGGACCTCCATACACCCACAACATTGATATATCAACTTTTTTTGAGAAAATTTGACGTGTTATTTTGGCATTTTCGCAGGATCTTACGAGATTGCGAACGTATCAACGTTCTCGGAATCTGCCGAAACCAAATTCTTGGGTATTTTTGGGACCTCCATACACCCACAACATTGATATATCAACTTTTTTTGAGAAAATTTGACGTGTTATTTTGGCATTTTCGCAGGATCTTACGAGATTGCGAACGTATCAACGTTCTCGGAATCTGCCGAAACCAAATTCTTGGGTCTTTTTGGGACCTCCATACACCCACAACATTGATATATCAACTTTTTTTGAGAAAATTTGACGTGTTCTTTTGGCATTTTCGCAGGATCTTACGAGATTGCGAACGTATCAACGTTCTCGGAATCTGCCGAAACCAAATCCTTGGCTCTTTTTGGGACCTGCATACACCCACAACATTGATCTTTCAACTTTTTTTGAGAAAATTTGACGTGTTATTTTGGCATTTTCGCAGGATCTTACGAGATTTCGAACATATCAACGTTCTCGGAATCTGCCGAAACCAAATTCTTGGCTCTTTTTGGGACCTCCATACACCCACAACATTGATCTTTCAACTTTTTTTGAGAAAATTTGACGTGTTATTTTGGCATTTTCGCAGGATCTTACGAGATTGCGAACGTATCAACGTTCTCGGAATCAGCCGAAACCAAATTCTTGCCTCTTTTTGGGACCTCCATACACCCACAACATTGATCTTTCAACTTTTTTTGAGAAAATTTGACGTGTTATTTTGGCATTTTCGCAGGATCTTACGAGATTGCGAACGTATCAACGTTCTCGGAATCTGCCGAAACCAAATTCTTGGGTCTTTTTGGGACCTCCATACACCCACAACATTGATATATCAACTTTTTTTGAGAAAATTTGACGTGTTCTTTTGGCATTTTCGCAGGATCTTACGAGATTGCGAACGTATCAACGTTCTCGGAATCTGCCGAAACCAAATTCTTGGGTCTTTTTGGGACCTCCATACACCCACAACATTGATATATCAACTTTTTTTGAGAAAATTTGACGTGTTCTTTTGGCATTTTCGCAGGATCTTACGAGATTGCGAACGTATCAACGTTCTCGGAATCTGCCGAAACCAAATTCTTGGGTCTTTTTGGGACCTCCATACACCCACAACATTGATATATCAACTTTTTTTGAGAAAATTTGACGTGTTCTTTTGGCATTTTCGCACGATCTTACGAGATTACGAACATATCAACGTTCTCGGAATCTGCCGAATCCAAATTCTTGCCTCTTTTTGGGACCTGCATAAACCCACAACATTGATCTTTCAACTTTTTTTGAGAAAATTTGACGTGTTATTTTGGCATTTTCGCAGGATCTTACGAGATTGCGAACGTATCAACGTTCTCGGAATCTGCCGAAACCAAATTCTTGGGTCTTTTTGGGACCTCCATACACCCACAACATTGATATATCAACTTTTTTTGAGAAAATTTGACGTGTTCTTTTGGCATTTTCGCACGATCTTACGAGATTACGAACATATCAACGTTCTCGGAATCTGCCGAATCCAAATTCTTGCCTCTTTTTGGGACCTGCATAAACCCACAACATTGATCTTTCAACTTTTTTTGAGAAAATTTGACGTGTTATTTTGGCATTTTCGCAGGATCTTACGAGATTGCGAACGTATCAACGTTCTCGGAATCTGCCGAAACCAAATTCTTGCCTCTTTTTGGGACCTCCATACACCCACAACAATGATCTTTCAACTTTTTTTGAGAAAATTTGACGTGTTCTTTTGGCATTTTCGCACGATCTTACGAGATTGCGAACATATCAACGTTCTCGGAATCTGCCGAAACCAAATTGTTGGCTCTTTTTGGGACCTCCATACACCCACAACATTGATCTTTCAACTTTTTTTGAGAAAATTTGACGTTATATTTTGGCATTATCGCAGGATCTTACGAGATTGCGAACGTATCAACGTTCTCGGAATCTGCCGAAACCAAATTCTTGCCTCTTTTTGGGACCTCCATACACCCACAACAATGATCTTTCAACTTGTTTTGAGAAAATTTGACGTGTTATTTTCGCATTTTCGCAGGATCTTACGAGATTGCGAACGTATCAACGTTCTCGGAATCTGCCGAAACCAAATTCTTGCCTCTTTTTGGGACCTCCATACACCCACAACATTGATCTTTCAACTTTTTTTGAGAAAATTTGAAGTGTTATTTTGGCATTTTCGCAGGATCTTACGAGATTGCGAACGTATCAACGTTCTCGGAATCAGCCGAAACCAAATTCTTGGGTCTTTTTGGGACCTCCATACACCCACAACATTGATATATCAACTTTTTTTGAGAAAATTTGACGTGTTATTTTGGCATTTTCGCAGGATCTTAGGAGATTGCGAACGTATCAACGTTCTCGGAATCTGCCGAAACCAAATTCTTGCCTCTTTTTGGGACCTCCATACACCCACAACATTGATCTTTCAACTTTTTTTGAGAAAATTTGACGTGTTATTTTGGCATTTTCGCAGGATCTTACGAGATTGCGAACGTATCAACGTTCTCGGAATCTGCCGAAACCAAATTCTTGCCTCTTTTTGGGACCTCCATACACCCACAACATTGATCTTTCAACTTTTTTTGAGAAAATTTGACGTGTTATTTTGGCATTTTCGCAGGATCTTTCGAGATTGCGAACGTATCAACGTTCTCGGAATCTGCCGAAACCAAATTCTTGCCTCTTTTTGGGACCTCCATACACCCACAACAATGATCTTTCAACTTTTTTTGAGAAAATTTGACGTGTTATTTTCGCATTTTCGCAGGATCTTACGAGATTGCGAACGTATCAACGTTCTCGGAATCTGCCGAAACCAAATTCTTGCCTCTTTTTGGGACCTCCATACACCCACAACATTGATCTTTCAACTTTTTTTGAGAAAATTTGAAGTGTTATTTTGGCATTTTCGCAGGATCTTACGAGATAGCGAACGTATCAACGTTCTCGGAATCTGCCTAAACCAAATTCTTGACTCTTTTTGGGACCTCCATACACCCACAACATTGATATATCAACTTTTTTTGAGAAAATTTGACGTGTTATTTTGGCATTTTCGCAGGATCTTACGAGATTGCGAACGTATCAACGTTCTCGGAATCTGCCGAAACCAAATTCTTGGGTATTTTTGGGACCTCCATACACCCACAACATTGATATATCAACTTTTTTTGAGAAAATTTGACGTGTTATTTTGGCATTTTCGCAGGATCTTACGAGATTGCGAACGTATCAACGTTCTCGGAATCTGCCGAAACCAAATTCTTGGGTCTTTTTGGGACCTCCATACACCCACAACATTGATATATCAACTTTTTTTGAGAAAATTTGACGTGTTCTTTTGGCATTTTCGCAGGATCTTACGAGATTGCGAACGTATCAACGTTCTCGGAATCTGCCGAAACCAAATCCTTGGCTCTTTTTGGGACCTGCATACACCCACAACATTGATCTTTCAACTTTTTTTGAGAAAATTTGACGTGTTATTTTGGCATTTTCGCAGGATCTTACGAGATTTCGAACATATCAACGTTCTCGGAATCTGCCGAAACCAAATTCTTGGCTCTTTTTGGGACCTCCATACACCCACAACATTGATCTTTCAACTTTTTTTGAGAAAATTTGACGTGTTATTTTGGCATTTTCGCAGGATCTTACGAGATTGCGAACGTATCAACGTTCTCGGAATCAGCCGAAACCAAATTCTTGCCTCTTTTTGGGACCTCCATACACCCACAACATTGATCTTTCAACTTTTTTTGAGAAAATTTGACGTGTTATTTTGGCATTTTCGCAGGATCTTACGAGATTGCGAACGTATCAACGTTCTCGGAATCTGCCGAAACCAAATTCTTGGGTCTTTTTGGGACCTCCATACACCCACAACATTGATATATCAACTTTTTTTGAGAAAATTTGACGTGTTCTTTTGGCATTTTCGCAGGATCTTACGAGATTGCGAACGTATCAACGTTCTCGGAATCTGCCGAAACCAAATTCTTGGGTCTTTTTGGGACCTCCATACACCCACAACATTGATATATCAACTTTTTTTGAGAAAATTTGACGTGTTCTTTTGGCATTTTCGCAGGATCTTACGAGATTGCGAACGTATCAACGTTCTCGGAATCTGCCGAAACCAAATTCTTGGGTCTTTTTGGGACCTCCATACACCCACAACATTGATATATCAACTTTTTTTGAGAAAATTTGACGTGTTCTTTTGGCATTTTCGCACGATCTTACGAGATTACGAACATATCAACGTTCTCGGAATCTGCCGAATCCAAATTCTTGCCTCTTTTTGGGACCTGCATAAACCCACAACATTGATCTTTCAACTTTTTTTGAGAAAATTTGACGTGTTATTTTGGCATTTTCGCAGGATCTTACGAGATTTCGAACGTATCAACGTTCTCGGAATCTGCCTAAACCAAATTCTTGGCTCTTTTTGGGACCTCCATACACCCACAACATTGATCTTTCAACTTTTTTTGAGAAAATTTGACGTGTTATTTTGGCATTTTCGCAGGATCTTACGAGATTGCGAACGTATCAACGTTCTCGGAATCTGCCGAAACCAAATTCTTGGGTCTTTTTGGGACCTCCATACACCCACAACATTGATATATCAACTTTTTTTGAGAAAATTTGACGTGTTCTTTTGGCATTTTCGCAGGATCTTACGAGATTGCGAACGTATCAACGTTCTCGGAATCTGCCGAAACCAAATTCTTGGGTCTTTTTGGGACCTCCATACACCCACAACATTGATATATCAACTTTTTTTGAGAAAATTTGACGTGTTATTTTGGCATTTTCGCAGGATCTTACGAGATTGCGAACGTATCAACGTTCTCGGAATCTGCCGAAACCAAATTCTTGCCTCTTTTTGGGACCTCCATACACCCACAACATTGATATATCAACATTTTTTGAGAAAATTTGACGTGTTCTTTTGGCATTTTCGCAGGATCTTACGAGATTGCGAACATATCAACGTTCTCGGAATCTGCCGAAACCAAATTCTTGGGTCTTTTTGGGACCTCCATACACCCACAACATTGATATATCAACTTTTTTTGAGAAAATTTGACGTGTTATTTTGGCATTTTCGCAGGATCTTACGAGATTGCGAACGTATCAACGTTCTCGGAATCTGCCGAAACCAAATTCTTGGGTCTTTTTGGGACCTCCATACACCCACAACATTGATATATCAACTTTTTTTGAGAAAATTTGACGTGTTATTTTGGCATTTTCGCAGGATCTTACGAGATTGCGAACGTATCAACGTTCTCGGAATCTGCCGAAACCAAATTCTTGCCTCTTTTTGGGACCTCCATACACCCACAACAATGATCTTTCAACTTTTTTTTTAGAAAATTTGACGTGTTATTTTGGCATTTTCGCAGGATCTTACGAGATTGCGAACGTATCAACGTTCTCGGAATCTGCCGAAACCAAATTCTTGCCTCTTTTTGGGACCTCCATACACCCACAACATTGATCTTTCAACTTTTTTTGAGAAAATTTGACGTGTTATTTTGGCATTTTCGCAGGATCTTACGAGATTGCGAACGTATCAACGTTCTCGGAATCTGCCGAAACCAAATTCTTGCCTCTTTTTGGGACCTCCATACACCCACAACAATGATCTTTCAACTTTTTTTGAGAAAATTTGACGTGTTCTTTTGGCATTTTCGCACGATCTTACGAGATTGCGAACATATCAACGTTCTCGGAATCTGCCGAAACCAAATTGTTGGCTCTTTTTGGGACCTCCATACACCCACAACATTGATCTTTCAACTTTTTTTGAGAAAATTTGACGTTATATTTTGGCATTATCGCAGGATCTTACGAGATTGCGAACGTATCAACGTTCTCGGAATCTGCCGAAACCAAATTCTTGCCTCTTTTTGGGACCTCCATACACCCACAACAATGATCTTTCAACTTTTTTTGAGAAAATTTGACGTGTTATTTTCGCATTTTCGCAGGATCTTACGAGATTGCGAACGTATCAACGTTCTCGGAATCTGCCGAAACCAAATTCTTGCCTCTTTTTGGGACCTCCATACACCCACAACATTGATCTTTCAACTTTTTTTGAGAAAATTTGAAGTGTTATTTTGGCATTTTCGCAGGATCTTACGAGATTGCGAACGTATCAACGTTCTCGGAATCAGCCGAAACCAAATTCTTGGGTCTTTTTGGGACCTCCATACACCCACAACATTGATATATCAACTTTTTTTGAGAAAATTTGACGTGTTATTTTGGCATTTTCGCAGGATCTTACGAGATTGCGAACGTATCAACGTTCTCGGAATCTGCCGAAACCAAATTCTTGGGTCTTTTTGGGACCTCCATACACCCACAACATTGATATATCAACTTTTTTTGAGAAAATTTGACGTGTTATTTTGGCATTTTCGCAGGATCTTACTTGATTGCGAACGTATCAACGTTCTCGGAATCTGCCGAAACCAAATTCTTGCCTCTTTTTGGGACCTCCATACACCCACAACATTGATCTTTCAACTTTTTTTGAGAAAATTTGAAGTGTTGTTTTGGCATTTACGCAGGATCTTACGAGATTGCGAACATATCAACGTTCTCGGAATCTGCCGAAACCAAATTCTTGGGTCTTTTTGGGACCTCCATACACCCACAACATTGATATATCAACTTTTTTTGAGAAAATTTGACGTGTTCTTTTGGCATTTTCGCAGGATCTTACGAGATTGCGAACGTATCAACGTTCTCGGAATCTGCCGAAACCAAATCCTTGGCTCTTTTTGGGACCTGCATACACCCACAACATTGATCTTTCAACTTTTTTTGAGAAAATTTGACGTGTTATTTTGGCATTTTCGCAGGATCTTACGAGATTTCGAACATATCAACTTTCTCGGAATCTGCCAAAACCAAATTCTTGGCTCTTTTTGGGACCTCCATACACCCACAACATTGATCTTTCAACTTTTTTTGAGAAAATTTGACGTGTTATTTTGGCATTTTCGCAGGATCTTACGAGATTGCGAACGTATCAACGTTCTCGGAATCAGCCGAAACCAAATTCTTGCCTCTTTTTGGGACCTCCATACACCCACAACATTGATCTTTCAACTTTTTTTGAGAAAATTTGACGTGTTATTTTGGCATTTTCGCAGGATCTTACGAGATTGCGAACGTATCAACGTTCTCGGAATCTGCCGAAACCAAATTCTTGGGTCTTTTTGGGACCTCCATACACCCACAACATTGATCTTTCAACTTTTTTTGAGAAAATTTGACGTGTTATTTTGGCATTTTCGCAGGATCTTACGAGATTGCGAACGTATCAACGTTCTCGGAATCAGCCGAAACCAAATTCTTGCCTCTTTTTGGGAACTCCATACACCCACAACATTGATCTTTCAACTTTTTTTGAGAAAATTTGACGTGTTATTTTGGCATTTTCGCAGGATCTTACGAGATTGCGAACGTATCAACGTTCTCGGAATCTGCCGAAACCAAATTCTTGGGTCTTTTTGGGACCTCCATACACCCACAACATTGATATATCAACTTTTTTTGAGAAAATTTGACGTGTTCTTTTGGCATTTTCGCAGGATCTTACGAGATTGCGAACGTATCAACGTTCTCGGAATCTGCCGAAACCAAATTCTTGGGTCTTTTTGGGACCTCCATACACCCACAACATTGATATATCAACTTTTTTTGAGAAAATTTGACGTGTTCTTTTGGCATTTTCGCACGATCTTACGAGATTACGAACATATCAACGTTCTCGGAATCTGCCGAATCCAAATTCTTGCCTCTTTTTGGGACCTGCATAAACCCACAACATTGATCTTTCAACTTTTTTTGAGAAAATTTGACGTGTTATTTTGGCATTTTCGCAGGATCTTACGAGATTGCGAACGTATCAACGTTCTCGGAATCTGCCGAAACCAAATTCTTGGGTCTTTTTGGGACCTCCATACACCCACAACATTGATCTTTCAACTTTTTTTGAGAAAATTTGACGTGTTATTTTGGCATTTTCGCAGGATCTTACGAGATTGCGAACGTATAAACGTTCTCGGAATCTGCCGAAACCAAATTCTTGCCTCTTTTTGGGACCTCCATACACCCACAACATTGATCTTTCAACTTTTTTTGAGAAAATTTGAAGTGTTGTTTTGGCATTTACGCAGGATCTTACGAGATTGCGAACGTATCAACGTTCTCGAAATCTGCCGAAACCAAATTCTTGCCTCTTTTTGGGACCTCCATACACCAGCAACATTTATCTTTCAACTTTTTTTGAGAAAATTTGACGTGTTGTTTTGGCATTTTCGCAGGATCTTACGTGATTGCGAACGTATAAACGTTCTCGGAATCTGCCGAAACCAAATTCTTGCCTCTTTTTGGGACCTCCATAGACCCACAACATTGATCTTTCAACTTTTTTTGAGAAAATTTGAAGTGTTGTTTTGGCATTTACGCAGGATCTTACGAGATTGCGAACATATCAACGTTCTCGGAATCTGCCGAAACCAAATTCTTGCCTCTTTTTGGGACCTCCATACACCCACAACATTGATCTTTCAACTTTTTTTGAGAAAATTTGACGTGTTATTTTGGCATTTTCGCAGGATCTTACGAGATTGTGAACGTATCAACGTTCTCGGAATCTGCCGAAACCAAATTCTTGCCTCTTTTTGGGACCTCCATACACCCACAACATTGATCTTTCAACTTTTTTTGAGAAAATTTGACGTGTTATTTTCGCATTTTCGAAAGATCTTACGAGATTGCGAACGTATCAACGTTCTCGGAATCTGCCGAAACCAAATTCTTGCCTCTTTTTGGGACCTCCATACACCCACAACATTGATCTTTCAACTTTTTTTGAGAAAATTTGACGTGTTATTTTCGCATTTTCGAAAGATCTTACGAGATTGCGAACATATCAACGTTCTTGGAATCTGCCGAAACGAAATTCTTGCCTCTTTTTGGGACCTCCATACACCCACAACAATGATCTTTCAACTTTTTTTGAGAAAATTTGACGTGTTATTTTGGCATTTTCGCAGGATCTTACGAGATTGCGCACGTATCAACGTTCTCGGAATCTGCCGAAACCAAATTCTTGGGTCTTTTTGGGACCTCCATACACCCACAACATTGATATATCAACTTTTATTGAGAAAATTTGACGTGTTATTTTGGCATTTTCGCAGGATCTTACGAGATTGCGAACGTATCAACGTTCTCGGAATCTGCCGAAACCAAATTCTTGCCTCTTTTTGGGACCTCCATACACCCACAACATTGATCTTTCAACTTTTTTTGAGAAAATTTGACGTGTTATTTTGGCATTTTCGCAGGATCTTACGAGATTGCGAACGTATCAACGTTCTCGGAATCTGCCGAAACCAAATTCTTGCCTCTTTTTGGGACCTCCATACACCCACAACATTGATATATCAACTTTTTTTGAGAAAATTTGACGTGTTATTTTGGCATTTTCGCAGGATCTTACCAGATTGCGAACGTATCAACGTTCTCGGAATCTGCCGAAACCAAATTCTTGGCTCTTTTTGAGACCTCCATACACCCACAACATTGATCTTTCAACTTTTTTTGAGAAAATTTGACGTGTTATTTTGGCATTTTCGCAGGATCTTACGAGATTGCGAACGTATCAACGTTCTCGGAATCTGCCGAAACCAAATTCTTGGCTCTTTTTGGGACCTGCATACACCCACAACATTGATCTTTCACCTTTTTTTGAGAAAATTTGACGTGTTATTTTGGCATTTTCGCAGGATCTTACGAGATTGCGAACGTATCAACGTTCTCGGAATCTGCCGAAACCAAATTCTTGCCTCTTTTTGGGACCTCCATACACCCACAACATTGATATATCAACTTTTTTTGAGAAAATTTGACGTGTTATTTTGGCATTTTCGCACGATCTTACGAGATTACGAACATATCAACGTTCTCGGAATCTGCCGAATCCAAATTCTTGCCTCTTTTTGGGACCTGCATAAACCCACAACATTGATCTTTCAACTTTTTTTGAGAAAATTTGACGTGTTATTTTGGCATTTTCGCAGGATCTTACGAGATTGCGAACGTATCAACGTTCTCGGAATCTGCCGAAACCAAATTCTTGCCTCTTTTTGGGACCTCCATACACCCACAACATTGATATATCAACATTTTTTGAGAAAATTTGACGTGTTCTTTTGGCATTTTCGTAGGATCTTACGAGATTGCGAACGTATCAACGTTCTCGGAATCTGCCGAAACCAAATTCTTGCCTCTTTTTGGGTACTCCATACACCCACAACAATGATCTTTCAACTTTTTTTGAGAAAATTTGACATGTTATTTTGGCATTTTCGCAGGATCTTACGAGATTGCGAACGTATCAACGTTCTCGGAATCTGCCGAAACCAAATTCTTGGGTCTTTTTGGGACCTCCATACACCCACAACATTGATATATCAACTTTTTTTGAGAAAATTTGACGTGTTATTTTGGCATTTTCGCAGGATCTTACGAGATTGCGAACGTATCAACGTTCTCGGAATCTGCCGAAACCAAATTCTTGCCTCTTTTTGGGACCTCCATACACCCACAACATTGATCTTTCAACTTTTTTTGAGAAAATTTGACGTGTTATTTTGGCATTTTCGCAGGATCTTACGAGATTGCGAACGTATCAACGTTCTCGGAATCTGCCGAAACCAAATTCTTGCCTCTTTTTGGGACCTCCATACACCCACAACATTGATCTTTCAACTTTTTTTGAGAAAATTTGATGTGTTATTTTGGCATTTTCGCAGGATCTTACGAGATTGCGAACGTATCAACGTTCTCGGAATCTGCCGAAACCAAATTCTTGGCTCTTTTTGGGACCTCCATACACCCACAACATTGATCTTTCAACTTTTTTTGAGAAAATTTGACGTGTTATTTTGGCATTTTCGCAGGATCTTACGAGATTGCGAACGTATCAACGTTCTCGGAATCTGCCGAAACCAAATTCTTGGCTCTTTTTGGGACCTCCATACACCCACAACAATGATCTTTCAACTTTTTTTGAGAAAATTTGACGTGTTATTTTCGCATTTTCGAAAGATCTTACGAGATTGCGAACATATCAACGTTCTCGGAATCTGCCGAAACCAAATTCTTGCCTCTTTTTGGGACCTCCATACACCCACAACAATGATCTTTCAACTTTTTTTGAGAAAATTTGACGTGTTATTTTGGCATTTTCGCAGGATCTTACGAGATTGCGAACGTATCAACGTTCTCGGAATCTGCCGAAACCAAATTCTTGGGTCTTTTTGGGACCTCCATACACCCACAACATTGATATATCAACTTTTTTTGAGAAAATTTGACGTGTTATTTTGGCATTTTCGCAGGATCTTACGAGATTGCGAACGTATCAACGTTCTCGGAATCTGCCGAAACCAAATTCTTGCCTCTTTTTGGGACCTCCATACACCCACAACATTGATCTTTCAACTTTTTTTGAGAAAATTTGACGTGTTATTTTGGCATTTTCGCAGGATCTTACGAGATTGCGAACGTATCAACGTTCTCGGAATCTGCCGAAACCAAATTCTTGCCTCTTTTTGGGACCTCCATACACCCACAACATTGATATATCAACTTTTTTTGAGAAAATTTGACGTGTTCTTTTGGCATTTTCGTAGGATCTTACGAGATTGCGAACGTATCAACGTTCTCGGAATCTGCCGAAACCAAATTCTTGCCTCTTTTTGGGTACTCCATACACCCACAACATTGATCTGTCAACTTTTTTTGAGAAAATTTGACATGTTATTTTGGCATTTTCGCAGGATCTTACGAGATTGCGAACGTATCAACGTTCTCGGAATCTGCCGAAACCAAATTCTTGCCTCTTTTTGGGACCTCCATACACCCACAACATTGATCTTACAACTTTTTTTGAGAAAATTTGAAGTGTTGTTTTGGCATTTTCGCAGGATCTTACGAGATTGCGAACATATCAACGTTCTCGGAATCTGCCGAAACCAAATTCTTGCCTCTTTTTGGGACCTCCATACACCCACAACATTGATCTTTCAACTTTTTTTGAGAAAATTTGACGTGTTATTTTGGCATTTTCGCAGGATCTTACGAGATTGCGAACGTATCAACGTTCTCGGAATCTGCCGAAACCAAATTCTTGGCTCTTTTTGGGACCTCCATACACCCACAACATTGATCTTTCAACTTTTTTTGAGAAAATTTGACGTGTTATTTTGGCATTTTCGCAGGATCTTACGAGATTGCGAACGTATCAACGTTCTCGGAATCTGCCGAAACCAAATTCTTGCCTCTTTTTGGGACCTCCATACACCCACAACAATGATCTTTCAACTTTTTTTGAGAAAATTTGACGTGTTATTTTGGCATTTTCGCACGATCTTACGAGATTGCGAACGTATCAACGTTCTCGGAATCTGCCGAAACCAAATTCTTGGGTCTTTTTGGGACCTCCATACACCCACAACATTGATATATCAACTTTTTTTGAGAAAATTTGACGTGTTATTTTGGCATTTTCGCAGGATCTTACAAGATTGCGAACGTATAAACGTTCTCGGAATCTGCCGAAACCAAATTCTTGCCTCTTTTTGGGACCTCCATACACCCACAACATTGATCTTTCAACTTTTTTTGAGAAAATTTGAAGTGTTATTTTGGCATTTTCGCAGGATCTTACGAGATTGCGAACGTATCAACGTTCTCGGAATCTGCCGAAACCAAATTCTTGCCTCTTTTTGGGACCTCCATACACCCACAACATTGATCTTTCAACTTTTTTTGAGAAAATTTGACGTGTTCTTTTGGCATTTTCGTAGGATCTTACGAGATTGCGAACGTATCAACGTTCTCAGAATCTGCCGAAACCAAATTCTTGGCTCTTTTTGGGACCTCCATACACCCACAACATTGATCTTTCAACTTTTTTTGAGAAAATTTGACATGTTATTTTGGCATTTTCGAAAGATCTTACGAGATTGCGAACATATCAACGTTCTCGGAATCTGCCGAAACCAAATTCTTGCCTCTTTTTGGGACCTCCATACACCCACAACAATGATCTTTCTACTTTTTTTGAGAAAATTTGACGTGTTATTTTCGCATTTTCGAAAGATCTTACGAGATTGCGAACATATCAACGTTCTTGGAATCTGCCGAAACGAAATTCTTGCCTCTTTTTGGGACCTCCATACACCCACAACAATGATCTTTCAACTTTTTTTGAGAAAATTTGACGTGTTATTTTGGCATTTTCGCAGGATCTTACGAGATTGCGAACGTATCAACGTTCTCGGAATCTGCCGAAACCAAATTCTTGGGTCTTTTTGGGACCTCCATACACCCACAACATTGATATATCAACTTTTTTTGAGAAAATTTGACGTGTTATTTTGGCATTTTCGCAGGATCTTACGAGATTGCGAACGTATCAACGTTCTCGGAATCTGCCGAAACCAAATTCTTGCCTCTTTTTGGGACCTCCATACACCCACAACATTGATCTTTCAACTTTTTTTGAGAAAATTTGACGTGTTATTTTGGCATTTTCGCAGGATCTTACGAGATTGCGAACGTATCAACGTTCTCGGAGTCTGCCGAAACCAAATTCTTGCCTCTTTTTGGGACCTCCATACACCCACAACATTGATATATCAACTTTTTTTGAGAAAATTTGACGTGTTCTTTTGGCATTTTCGCAGGATCTTACGAGATTGCGAACGTATCAACGTTCTCGGAATCTGCCGAAACCAAATTCTTGCCTCTTTTTGGGTACTCCATACACCCACAACATTGATCTTTCAACTTTTTTTGAGAAAATTTGACATGTTATTTTGGCATTTTCGCAGGATCTTACGAGATTGCGAACGTATCAACGTTCTCGGAATCTGCCGAAACCAAATTCTTGCCTCTTTTTGGGACCTCCATACACCCACAACATTGATCTTACAACTTTTTTTGAGAAAATTTGAAGTGTTGTTTTGGCATTTTCGCAGGATCTTACGAGATTGCGAACATATCAACGTTCTCGGAATCTGCCGAAACCAAATTCTTGCCTCTTTTTGGGACCTCCATACACCCACAACATTGATCTTTCAACTTTTTTTGAGAAAATTTGACGTGTTATTTTGGCATTTTCGCAGGATCTTACGAGATTGCGAACGTATCAACGTTCTCGGAATCTGCCGAAACCAAATTCTTGGCTCTTTTTGGGACCTCCATACACCCACAACATTGATCTTTCAACTTTTTTTGAGAAAATTTGACGTGTTATTTTGGCATTTTCGCAGGATCTTACGAGATTGCGAACGTATCAACGTTCTCGGAATCTGCCGAAACCAAATTCTTGCCTCTTTTTGGGACCTCCATACACCCACAACAATGATCTTTCAACTTTTTTTGGGAAAATTTGACGTGTTATTTTGGCATTTTCGCACGATCTTACGAGATTGCGAACGTATCAACGTTCTCGGAATCTGCCGAAACCAAATTCTTGCCTCTTTTTGGGACCTCCATACACCCACAACATTGATCTTTCAACTTTTTTTGAGAAAATTTGATGTGTTATTTTGGCATTTTCGCAGGATCTTACGAGATTGCGAACGTATCAACGTTCTCGGAATCTGCCGAAACCAAATTCTTGGCTCTTTTTGGGACCTCCATACACCCACAACATTGATCTTTCAACTTTTTTTGAGAAAATTTGACGTGTTATTTTGGCATTTTCGCAGGATCTTACGAGATTGCGAACGTATCAACGTTCTCGGAATCTGCCGAAACCAAATTCTTGCCTCTTTTTGGGACCTCCATACACCCACAACATTGATATATCAACATTTTTTGAGAAAATTTGACGTGTTCTTTTGGCATTTTCGCAGGATCTTACGAGATTGCGAACATATCAACGTTCTCGGAATCTGCCGAAACCAAATTCTTGGGTCTTTTTGGGACCTCCATACACCCACAACATTGATATATCAACTTTTTTTGAGAAAATTTGACGTGTTATTTTGGCATTTTCGCAGGATCTTACGAGATTGCGAACGTATCAACGTTCTCGGAATCTGCCGAAACCAAATTCTTGGGTCTTTTTGGGACCTCCATACACCCACAACATTGATATATCAACTTTTTTTGAGAAAATTTGACGTGTTATTTTGGCATTTTCGCAGGATCTTACTTGATTGCGAACGTATCAACGTTCTCGGAATCTGCCGAAACCAAATTCTTGCCTCTTTTTGGGACCTCCATACACCCACAACATTGATCTTTCAACTTTTTTTGAGAAAATTTGAAGTGTTGTTTTGGCATTTACGCAGGATCTTACGAGATTGCGAACATATCAACGTTCTCGGAATCTGCCCAAACCAAATTCTTGGGTCTTTTTGGGACCTCCATACACCCACAACATTGATATATCAACTTTTTTTGAGAAAATTTGACGTGTTCTTTTGGCATTTTCGCACGATCTTACGAGATTACGAACATATCAACGTTCTCGGAATCTGCCGAATCCAAATTCTTGCCTCTTTTTGGGACCTGCATAAACCCACAACATTGATCTTTCAACTTTTTTTGAGAAAATTTGACGTGTTATTTTGGCATTTTCGCAGGATCTTACGAGATTGTGAACGTATCAACGTTCTCGGAATCTGCCGAAACCAAATTCTTGCCTCTTTTTGGGACCTCCATACACCCACAACATTGATCTTTCAACTTTTTTTGAGAAAATTTGACGTGTTATTTTCGCATTTTCGAAAGATCTTACGAGATTGCGAACGTATCAACGTTCTCGGAATCTGCCGAAACCAAATTCTTGCCTCTTTTTGGGACCTCCATACACCCACAACATTGATCTTTCAACTTTTTTTGAGAAAATTTGACGTGTTATTTTCGCATTTTCGAAAGATCTTACGAGATTGCGAACATATCAACGTTCTTGGAATCTGCCGAAACGAAATTCTTGCCTCTTTTTGGGACCTCCATACACCCACAACAATGATCTTTCAACTTTTTTTGAGAAAATTTGACGTGTTCTTTTGGCATTTTCGCACGATCTTACGAGATTACGAACATATCAACGTTCTCGGAATCTGCCGAATCCAAATTCTTGCCTCTTTTTGGGACCTGCATAAACCCACAACATTGATCTTTCAACTTTTTTTGAGAAAATTTGACGTGTTATTTTGGCATTTTCGCAGGATCTTACGAGATTGCGAACGTATCAACGTTCTCGGAATCTGCCGAAACCAAATTCTTGGCTCTTTTTGGGACCTCCATACACCCACAACATTGATCTTTCAACTTTTTTTGAGAAAATTTGACGTGTTATTTTGGCATTTTCGCAGGATCTTACGAGATTGCGAACGTATCAACGTTCTCGGAATCTGCCGAAACCAAATTCTTGCCTCTTTTTGGGACCTCCATACACCCACAACATTGATATATCAACATTTTTTGAGAAAATTTGACGTGTTCTTTTGGCATTTTCGCAGGATCTTACGAGATTGCGAACATATCAACGTTCTCGGAATCTGCCGAAACCAAATTCTTGGGTCTTTTTGGGACCTCCATACACCCACAACATTGATATATCAACTTTTTTTGAGAAAATTTGACGTGTTATTTTGGCATTTTCGCAGGATCTTACGAGATTGCGAACGTATCAACGTTCTCGGAATCTGCCGAAACCAAATTCTTGGGTCTTTTTGGGACCTCCATACACCCACAACATTGATATATCAACTTTTTTTGAGAAAATTTGACGTGTTATTTTGGCATTTTCGCAGGATCTTACTTGATTGCGAACGTATCAACGTTCTCGGAATCTGCCGAAACCAAATTCTTGCCTCTTTTTGGGACCTCCATACACCCACAACATTGATCTTTCAACTTTTTTTGAGAAAATTTGAAGTGTTGTTTTGGCATTTACGCAGGATCTTACGAGATTGCGAACATATCAACGTTCTCGGAATCTGCCGAAACCAAATTCTTGGGTCTTTTTGGGACCTCCATACACCCACAACATTGATATATCAACTTTTTTTGAGAAAATTTGACGTGTTCTTTTGGCATTTTCGCAGGATCTTACGAGATTGCGAACGTATCAACGTTCTCGGAATCTGCCGAAACCAAATCCTTGGCTCTTTTTGGGACCTGCATACACCCACAACATTGATCTTTCAACTTTTTTTGAGAAAATTTGACGTGTTATTTTGGCATTTTCGCAGGATCTTACGAGATTTCGAACATATCAACTTTCTCGGAATCTGCCAAAACCAAATTCTTGGCTCTTTTTGGGACCTCCATACACCCACAACATTGATCTTTCAACTTTTTTTGAGAAAATTTGACGTGTTATTTTGGCATTTTCGCAGGATCTTACGAGATTGCGAACGTATCAACGTTCTCGGAATCAGCCGAAACCAAATTCTTGCCTCTTTTTGGGACATCCATACACCCACAACATTGATCTTTCAACTTTTTTTGAGAAAATTTGACGTGTTATTTTGGCATTTTCGCAGGATCTTACGAGATTGCGAACGTATCAACGTTCTCGGAATCTGCCGAAACCAAATTCTTGGGTCTTTTTGGGACCTCCATACACCCACAACATTGATCTTTCAACTTTTTTTGAGAAAATTTGACGTGTTATTTTGGCATTTTCGCAGGATCTTACGAGATTGCGAACGTATCAACGTTCTCGGAATCAGCCGAAACCAAATTCTTGCCTCTTTTTGGGACCTCCATACACCCACAACATTGATCTTTCAACTTTTTTTGAGAAAATTTGACGTGTTATTTTGGCATTTTCGCAGGATCTTACGAGATTGCGAACGTATCAACGTTCTCGGAATCTGCCGAAACCAAATTCTTGGGTCTTTTTGGGACCTCCATACACCCACAACATTGATATATCAACTTTTTTTGAGAAAATTTGACGTGTTCTTTTGGCATTTTCGCAGGATCTTACGAGATTGCGAACGTATCAACGTTCTCGGAATCTGCCGAAACCAAATTCTTGGGTCTTTTTGGGACCTCCATACACCCACAACATTGATATATCAACTTTTTTTGAGAAAATTTGACGTGTTCTTTTGGCATTTTCGCACGATCTTACGAGATTACGAACATATCAACGTTCTCGGAATCTGCCGAATCCAAATTCTTGCCTCTTTTTGGGACCTGCATAAACCCACAACATTGATCTTTCAACTTTTTTTGAGAAAATTTGACGTGTTATTTTGGCATTTTCGCAGGATCTTACGAGATTGCGAACGTATCAACGTTCTCGGAATCTGCCGAAACCAAATTCTTGGGTCTTTTTGGGACCTCCATACACCCACAACATTGATCTTTCAACTTTTTTTGAGAAAATTTGACGTGTTATTTTGGCATTTTCGCAGGATCTTACGAGATTGCGAACGTATAAACGTTCTCGGAATCTGCCGAAACCAAATTCTTGCCTCTTTTTGGGACCTCCATACACCCACAACATTGATCTTTCAACTTTTTTTGAGAAAATTTGAAGTGTTGTTTTGGCATTTACGCAGGATCTTACGAGATTGCGAACGTATCAACGTTCTCGAAATCTGCCGAAACCAAATTCTTGCCTCTTTTTGGGACCTCCATACACCAGCAACATTTATCTTTCAACTTTTTTTGAGAAAATTTGACGTGTTGTTTTGGCATTTTCGCAGGATCTTACGTGATTGCGAACGTATAAACGTTCTCGGAATCTGCCGAAACCAAATTCTTGCCTCTTTTTGGGACCTCCATAGACCCACAACATTGATCTTTCAACTTTTTTTGAGAAAATTTGAAGTGTTGTTTTGGCATTTACGCAGGATCTTACGAGATTGCGAACATATCAACGTTCTCGGAATCTGCCGAAACCAAATTCTTGCCTCTTTTTGGGACCTCCATACACCCACAACATTGATCTTTCAACTTTTTTTGAGAAAATTTGACGTGTTATTTTGGCATTTTCGCAGGATCTTACGAGATTGTGAACGTATCAACGTTCTCGGAATCTGCCGAAACCAAATTCTTGCCTCTTTTTGGGACCTCCATACACCCACAACATTGATCTTTCAACTTTTTTTGAGAAAATTTGACGTGTTATATTCGCATTTTCGAAAGATCTTACGAGATTGCGAACCTATCAACGTTCTCGGAATCTGCCGAAACCAAATTCTTGCCTCTTTTTGGGACCTCCATACACCCACAACATTGATCTTTCAACTTTTTTTGAGAAAATTTGACGTGTTATTTTCGCATTTTCGAAAGATCTTACGAGATTGCGAACATATCAACGTTCTTGGAATCTGCCGAAACGAAATTCTTGCCTCTTTTTGGGACCTCCATACACCCACAACAATGATCTTTCAACTTTTTTTGAGAAAATTTGACGTGTTATTTTGGCATTTTCGCAGGATCTTACGAGATTGCGCACGTATCAACGTTCTCGGAATCTGCCGAAACCAAATTCTTGGGTCTTTTTGGGACCTCCATACACCCACAACATTGATATATCAACTTTTATTGAGAAAATTTGACGTGTTATTTTGGCATTTTCGCAGGATCTTACGAGATTGCGAACGTATCAACGTTCTCGGAATCTGCCGAAACCAAATTCTTGCCTCTTTTTGGGACCTCCATACACCCACAACATTGATCTTTCAACTTTTTTTGAGAAAATTTGAAGTGTTATTTTGGCATTTTCGCAGGATCTTACGAGATTCCGAACGTATCAACGTTCTCGGAATCTGCCGAAACCAAATTCTTGGCTCTTTTTGGGACCTCCATACACCCACAACATTGATCTTTCAACTTTTTTTGAGAAAATTTGACGTGTTATTTTGGCATTTTCGCAGGATCTTACGAGATTGCGAACATATCAACGTTCTCGGAATCTGCCGAAACCAAATTCTTGCCTCTTTTTGGGACCTCCATACACCCACAACATTGATATATCAACTTTTTTTGAGAAAATTTGACGTGTTATTTTGGCATTTTCGCAGGATCTTACGAGATTGCGAACGTATCAACGTTCTCGGAATCTGCCGAAACCAAATTCTTGCCTCTTTTTGGGACCTCCATACACCCACAACATTGATCTTTCAACTTTTTTTGAGAAAATTTGACGTGTTCTTTTGGCATTTTCGCACGATCTTACGAGATTACGAACATATCAACGTTCTCGGAATCTGCCGAATCCAAATTCTTGCCTCTTTTTGGGACCTGCATAAACCCACAACATTGATCTTTCAACTTTTTTTGAGAAAATTTGACGTGTTATTTTGGCATTTTCGCAGGATCTTACGAGATTGCGAACGTATCAACGTTCTCGGAATCTGCCGAAACCAAATTCTTGGGTCTTTTTGGGACCTCCATACACCCACAACATTGATCTTTCAACTTTTTTTGAGAAAATTTGACGTGTTATTTTGGCATTTTCGCAGGATCTTACGAGATTGCGAACGTATAAACGTTCTCGGAATCTGCCGAAACCAAATTCTTGCCTCTTTTTGGGACCTCCATACACCCACAACATTGATCTTTCAACTTTTTTTGAGAAAATTTGAAGTGTTGTTTTGGCATTTACGCAGGATCTTACGAGATTGCGAACGTATCAACGTTCTCGGAATCTGCCGAAACCAAATTCTTGCCTCTTTTTGGGACCTCCATACACCAGCAACATTTATCTTTCAACTTTTTTTGAGAAAATTTGACGTGTTGTTTTGGCATTTTCGCAGGATCTTACGTGATTGCGAACGTATAAACGTTCTCGGAATCTGCCGAAACCAAATTCTTGCCTCTTTTTGGGACCTCCATACACCCACAACATTGATCTTTCAACTTTTTTTGAGAAAATTTGAAGTGTTGTTTTGGCATTTACGCAGGATCTTACGAGATTGCGAACATATCAACGTTCTCGGAATCTGCCGAAACCAAATTCTTGCCTCTTTTTGGGACCTCCATACACCCACAACATTGATCTTTCAACTTTTTTTGAGAAAATTTGACGTGTTATTTTGGCATTTTCGCAGGATCTTACGAGATTGTGAACGTATCAACGTTCTCGGAATCTGCCGAAACCAAATTCTTGCCTCTTTTTGGGACCTCCATACACCCACAACATTGATCTTTCAACTTTTTTTGAGAAAATTTGACGTGTTATTTTCGCATTTTCGAAAGATCTTACGAGATTGCGAACGTATCAACGTTCTCGGAATCTGCCGAAACCAAATTCTTGCCTCTTTTTGGGACCTCCATACACCCACAACATTGATCTTTCAACTTTTTTTGAGAAAATTTGACGTGTTATTTTCGCATTTTCGAAAGATCTTACGAGATTGCGAACATATCAACGTTCTTGGAATCTGCCGAAACGAAATTCTTGCCTCTTTTTGGGACCTCCATACACCCACAACAATGATCTTTCAACTTTTTTTGAGAAAATTTGACGTGTTATTTTGGCATTTTCGCAGGATCTTACGAGATTGCGAACGTATCAACGTTCTCGGAATCTGCCGAAACCAAATTCTTGGGTCTTTTTGGGACCTCCATACACCCACAACATTGATATATCAACTTTTATTGAGAAAATTTGACGTGTTATTTTGGCATTTTCGCAGGATCTTACGAGATTGCGAACGTATCAACGTTCTCGGAATCTGCCGAAACCAAATTCTTGCCTCTTTTTGGGACCTCCATACACCCACAACATTGATCTTTCAACTTTTTTTGAGAAAATTTGAAGTGTTATTTTGGCATTTTCGCAGGATCTTACGAGATTCCGAACGTATCAACGTTCTCGGAATCTGCCGAAACCAAATTCTTGGCTCTTTTTGGGACCTCCATACACCCACAACATTGATCTTTCAACTTTTTTTGAGAAAATTTGACGTGTTATTTTGGCATTTTCGCAGGATCTTACGAGATTGCGAACATATCAACGTTCTCGGAATCTGCCGAAACCAAATTCTTGCCTCTTTTTGGGACCTCCATACACCCACAACATTGATATATCAACTTTTTTTGAGAAAATTTGACGTGTTATTTTGGCATTTTCGCAGGATCTTACGAGATTGCGAACGTATCAACGTTCTCGGAATCTGCCGAAACCAAATTCTTGCCTCTTTTTGGGACCTCCATACACCCACAACATTGATCTTTCAACTTTTTTTGAGAAAATTTGACGTGTTATTTTGGCATTTTCGCAGGATCTTACGAGATTGCGAACGTATCAACGTTCTCGGAGTCTGCCGAAACCAAATTCTTGCCTCTTTTTGGGACCTCCATACACCCACAACATTGATATATCAACTTTTTTTGAGAAAATTTGACGTGTTCTTTTGGCATTTTCGCAGGATCTTACGAGATTGCGAACGTATCAACGTTCTCGGAATCTGCCGAAACCAAATTCTTGGCTCTTTTTGGGACCTGCATACACCCACAACATTGATCTTTCACCTTTTTTTGAGAAAATTTGACGTGTTATTTTGGCATTTTCGCAGGATCTTACGAGATTGCGAACGTATCAACGTTCTCGGAATCTGCCGAAACCAAATTCTTGCCTCTTTTTGGGACCTCCATACACCCACAACATTGATATATCAACTTTTTTTGAGAAAATTTGACGTGTTATTTTGGCATTTTCGCACGATCTTACGAGATTACGAACATATCAACGTTCTCGGAATCTGCCGAATCCAAATTCTTGCCTCTTTTTGGGACCTGCATAAACCCACAACATTGATCTTTCAACTTTTTTTGAGAAAATTTGACGTGTTATTTTGGCATTTTCGCAGGATCTTACGAGATTGCGAACGTATCAACGTTCTCGGAATCTGCCGAAACCAAATTCTTGCCTCTTTTTGGGACCTCCATACACCCACAACATTGATATATCAACATTTTTTGAGAAAATTTGACGTGTTCTTTTGGCATTTTCGTAGGATCTTACGAGATTGCGAACGTATCAACGTTCTCGGAATCTGCCGAAACCAAATTCTTGCCTCTTTTTGGGTACTCCATACACCCACAACAATGATCTTTCAACTTTTTTTGAGAAAATTTGACATGTTATTTTGGCATTTTCGCAGGATCTTACGAGATTGCGAACGTATCAACGTTCTCGGAATCTGCCGAAACCAAATTCTTGGGTCTTTTTGGGACCTCCATACACCCACAACATTGATATATCAACTTTTTTTGAGAAAATTTGACGTGTTATTTTGGCATTTTCGCAGGATCTTACGAGATTGCGAACGTATCAACGTTCTCGGAATCTGCCGAAACCAAATTCTTGCCTCTTTTTGGGACCTCCATACACCCACAACATTGATCTTTCAACTTTTTTTGAGAAAATTTGACGTGTTATTTTGGCATTTTCGCAGGATCTTACGAGATTGCGAACGTATCAACGTTCTCGGAATCTGCCGAAACCAAATTCTTGCCTCTTTTTGGGACCTCCATACACCCACAACATTGATCTTTCAACTTTTTTTGAGAAAATTTGATGTGTTATTTTGGCATTTTCGCAGGATCTTACGAGATTGCGAACGTATCAACGTTCTCGGAATCTGCCGAAACCAAATTCTTGGCTCTTTTTGGGACCTCCATACACCCACAACATTGATCTTTCAACTTTTTTTGAGAAAATTTGACGTGTTATTTTGGCATTTTCGCAGGATCTTACGAGATTGCGAACGTATCAACGTTCTCGGAATCTGCCGAAACCAAATTCTTGGCTCTTTTTGGGACCTCCATACACCCACAACAATGATCTTTCAACTTTTTTTGAGAAAATTTGACGTGTTATTTTCGCATTTTCGAAAGATCTTACGAGATTGCGAACATATCAACGTTCTCGGAATCTGCCGAAACCAAATTCTTGCCTCTTTTTGGGACCTCCATACACCCACAACAATGATCTTTCAACTTTTTTTGAGAAAATTTGACGTGTTATTTTGGCATTTTCGCAGGATCTTACGAGATTGCGAACGTATCAACGTTCTCGGAATCTGCCGAAACCAAATTCTTGGGTCTTTTTGGGACCTCCATACACCCACAACATTGATATATCAACTTTTTTTGAGAAAATTTGACGTGTTATTTTGGCATTTTCGCAGGATCTTACGAGATTGCGAACGTATCAACGTTCTCGGAATCTGCCGAAACCAAATTCTTGCCTCTTTTTGGGACCTCCATACACCCACAACATTGATCTTTCAACTTTTTTTGAGAAAATTTGACGTGTTATTTTGGCATTTTCGCAGGATCTTACGAGATTGCGAACGTATCAACGTTCTCGGAATCTGCCGAAACCAAATTCTTGCCTCTTTTTGGGACCTCCATACACCCACAACATTGATATATCAACTTTTTTTGAGAAAATTTGACGTGTTCTTTTGGCATTTTCGTAGGATCTTACGAGATTGCGAACGTATCAACGTTCTCGGAATCTGCCGAAACCAAATTCTTGCCTCTTTTTGGGTACTCCATACACCCACAACATTGATCTTTCAACTTTTTTTGAGAAAATTTGACATGTTATTTTGGCATTTTCGCAGGATCTTACGAGATTGCGAACGTATCAACGTTCTCGGAATCTGCCGAAACCAAATTCTTGCCTCTTTTTGGGACCTCCATACACCCACAACATTGATCTTACAACTTTTTTTGAGAAAATTTGAAGTGTTGTTTTGGCATTTTCGCAGGATCTTACGAGATTGCGAACATATCAACGTTCTCGGAATCTGCCGAAACCAAATTCTTGCCTCTTTTTGGGACCTCCATACACCCACAACATTGATCTTTCAACTTTTTTTGAGAAAATTTGACGTGTTATTTTGGCATTTTCGCAGGATCTTACGAGATTGCGAACGTATCAACGTTCTCGGAATCTGCCGAAACCAAATTCTTGGCTCTTTTTGGGACCTCCATACACCCACAACATTGATCTTTCAACTTTTTTTGAGAAAATTTGACGTGTTATTTTGGCATTTTCGCAGGATCTTACGAGATTGCGAACGTATCAACGTTCTCGGAATCTGCCGAAACCAAATTCTTGCCTCTTTTTGGGACCTCCATACACCCACAACAATGATCTTTCAACTTTTTTTGAGAAAATTTGACGTGTTATTTTGGCATTTTCGCACGATCTTACGAGATTGCGAACGTATCAACGTTCTCGGAATCTGCCGAAACCAAATTCTTGGGTCTTTTTGGGACCTCCATACACCCACAACATTGATATATCAACTTTTTTTGAGAAAATTTGACGTGTTATTTTGGCATTTTCGCAGGATCTTACAAGATTGCGAACGTATAAACGTTCTCGGAATCTGCCGAAACCAAATTCTTGCCTCTTTTTGGGACCTCCATACACCCACAACATTGATCTTTCAACTTTTTTTGAGAAAATTTGAAGTGTTATTTTGGCATTTTCGCAGGATCTTACGAGATTGCGAACGTATCAACGTTCTCGGAATCTGCCGAAACCAAATTCTTGCCTCTTTTTGGGACCTCCATACACCCACAACATTGATCTTTCAACTTTTTTTGAGAAAATTTGACGTGTTCTTTTGGCATTTTCGTAGGATCTTACGAGATTGCGAACGTATCAACGTTCTCAGAATCTGCCGAAACCAAATTCTTGGCTCTTTTTGGGACCTCCATACACCCACAACATTGATCTTTCAACTTTTTTTGAGAAAATTTGACATGTTATTTTGGCATTTTCGAAAGATCTTACGAGATTGCGAACATATCAACGTTCTCGGAATCTGCCGAAACCAAATTCTTGCCTCTTTTTGGGACCTCCATACACCCACAACAATGATCTTTCTACTTTTTTTGAGAAAATTTGACGTGTTATTTTCGCATTTTCGAAAGATCTTACGAGATTGCGAACATATCAACGTTCTTGGAATCTGCCGAAACGAAATTCTTGCCTCTTTTTGGGACCTCCATACACCCACAACAATGATCTTTCAACTTTTTTTGAGAAAATTTGACGTGTTATTTTGGCATTTTCGCAGGATCTTACGAGATTGCGAACGTATCAACGTTCTCGGAATCTGCCGAAACCAAATTCTTGGGTCTTTTTGGGACCTCCATACACCCACAACATTGATATATCAACTTTTTTTGAGAAAATTTGACGTGTTATTTTGGCATTTTCGCAGGATCTTACGAGATTGCGAACGTATCAACGTTCTCGGAATCTGCCGAAACCAAATTCTTGCCTCTTTTTGGGACCTCCATACACCCACAACATTGATCTTTCAACTTTTTTTGAGAAAATTTGACGTGTTATTTTGGCATTTTCGCAGGATCTTACGAGATTGCGAACGTATCAACGTTCTCGGAGTCTGCCGAAACCAAATTCTTGCCTCTTTTTGGGACCTCCATACACCCACAACATTGATATATCAACTTTTTTTGAGAAAATTTGACGTGTTCTTTTGGCATTTTCGCAGGATCTTACGAGATTGCGAACGTATCAACGTTCTCGGAATCTGCCGAAACCAAATTCTTGCCTCTTTTTGGGTACTCCATACACCCACAACATTGATCTTTCAACTTTTTTTGAGAAAATTTGACATGTTATTTTGGCATTTTCGCAGGATCTTACGAGATTGCGAACGTATCAACGTTCTCGGAATCTGCCGAAACCAAATTCTTGCCTCTTTTTGGGACCTCCATACACCCACAACATTGATCTTACAACTTTTTTTGAGAAAATTTGAAGTGTTGTTTTGGCATTTTCGCAGGATCTTACGAGATTGCGAACATATCAACGTTCTCGGAATCTGCCGAAACCAAATTCTTGCCTCTTTTTGGGACCTCCATACACCCACAACATTGATCTTTCAACTTTTTTTGAGAAAATTTGACGTGTTATTTTGGCATTTTCGCAGGATCTTACGAGATTGCGAACGTATCAACGTTCTCGGAATCTGCCGAAACCAAATTCTTGGCTCTTTTTGGGACCTCCATACACCCACAACATTGATCTTTCAACTTTTTTTGAGAAAATTTGACGTGTTATTTTGGCATTTTCGCAGGATCTTACGAGATTGCGAACGTATCAACGTTCTCGGAATCTGCCGAAACCAAATTCTTGCCTCTTTTTGGGACCTCCATACACCCACAACAATGATCTTTCAACTTTTTTTGAGAAAATTTGACGTGTTATTTTGGCATTTTCGCACGATCTTACGAGATTGCGAACGTATCAACGTTCTCGGAATCTGCCGAAACCAAATTCTTGGGTCTTTTTGGGACCTCCATACACCCACAACATTGATATATCAACTTTTTTTGAGAAAATTTGACATGTTCTTTTGGCATTTTCGTAGGATCTTACGAGATTGCGAACGTATCAACGTTCTCGGAATCTGCCGAAACCAAATTCTTGGCTCTTTTTGGGACCTCCATACACCCACAACATTGATCTTTCAACTTTTTTTGAGAAAATTTGACATGTTCTTTTGGCATTTTCGTAGGATCTTACGAGATTGCGAACGTATCAACGTTCTCGGAATCTGCCGAAACCAAATTCTTGGCTCTTTTTGGGACCTCCATACACCCACAACATTGATATATCAACTTTTTTTGAGAAAATTTGACGTGTTATTTTGGCATTTTCGCAGGATCTTACGAGATTGCGAACGTATCAACGTTCTCGGAATCTGCCGAAACCAAATTCTTGCCTCTTTTTGGGACCTCCATACACCCACAACATTGATCTTTCAACTTTTTTTGAGAAAATTTGACGTGTTATTTTGGCATTTTCGCAGGATCTTACGAGATTGCGAACGTATCAACGTTCTCGGAATCTGCCGAAACCAAATTCTTGCCTCTTTTTGGGACCTCCATACACCCACAACATTGATCTTTCAACTTTTTTTGAGAAAATTTGATGTGTTATTTTGGCATTTTCGCAGGATCTTACGAGATTGCGAACGTATCAACGTTCTCGGAATCTGCCGAAACCAAATTCTTGGCTCTTTTTGGGACCTCCATACACCCACAACATTGATCTTTCAACTTTTTTTGAGAAAATTTGACGTGTTATTTTGGCATTTTCGCAGGATCTTACGAGATTGCGAACGTATCAACGTTCTCGGAATCTGCCGAAACCAAATTCTTGGCTCTTTTTGGGACCTCCATACACCCACAACAATGATCTTTCAACTTTTTTTGAGAAAATTTGACGTGTTATTTTCGCATTTTCGAAAGATCTTACGAGATTGCGAACATATCAACGTTCTCGGAATCTGCCGAAACCAAATTCTTGCCTCTTTTTGGGACCTCCATACACCCACAACAATGATCTTTCAACTTTTTTTGAGAAAATTTGACGTGTTATTTTGGCATTTTCGCAGGATCTTACGAGATTGCGAACGTATCAACGTTCTCGGAATCTGCCGAAACCAAATTCTTGGGTCTTTTAGGGACCTCCATACACCCACAACATTGATATATCAACTTTTTTTGAGAAAATTTGACGTGTTATTTTGGCATTTTCGCAGGATCTTACGAGATTGCGAACGTATCAACGTTCTCGGAATCTGCCGAAACCAAATTCTTGCCTCTTTTTGGGACCTCCATACACCCACAACATTGATCTTTCAACTTTTTTTGAGAAAATTTGACGTGTTATTTTGGCATTTTCGCAGGATCTTACGAGATTGCGAACGTATCAACGTTCTCGGAATCTGCCGAAACCAAATTCTTGCCTCTTTTTGGGACCTCCATACACCCACAACATTGATATATCAACTTTTTTTGAGAAAATTTGACGTGTTCTTTTGGCATTTTCGTAGGATCTTACGAGATTGCGAACGTATCAACGTTCTCGGAATCTGCCGAAACCAAATTCTTGCCTCTTTTTGGGTACTCCATACACCCACAACATTGATCTTTCAACTTTTTTTGAGAAAATTTGACATGTTATTTTGGCATTTTCGCAGGATCTTACGAGATTGCGAACGTATCAACGTTCTCGGAATCTGCCGAAACCAAATTCTTGCCTCTTTTTGGGACCTCCATACACCCACAACATTGATCTTACAACTTTTTTTGAGAAAATTTGAAGTGTTGTTTTGGCATTTTCGCAGGATCTTACGAGATTGCGAACATATCAACGTTCTCGGAATCTGCCGAAACCAAATTCTTGCCTCTTTTTGGGACCTCCATACACCCACAACATTGATCTTTCAACTTTTTTTGAGAAAATTTGACGTGTTATTTTGGCATTTTCGCAGGATCTTACGAGATTGCGAACGTATCAACGTTCTCGGAATCTGCCGAAACCAAATTCTTGGCTCTTTTTGGGACCTCCATACACCCACAACATTGATCTTTCAACTTTTTTTGAGAAAATTTGACGTGTTATTTTGGCATTTTCGCAGGATCTTACGAGATTGCGAACGTATCAACGTTCTCGGAATCTGCCGAAACCAAATTCTTGCCTCTTTTTGGGACCTCCATACACCCACAACAATGATCTTTCAACTTTTTTTGAGAAAATTTGACGTGTTATTTTGGCATTTTCGCACGATCTTACGAGATTGCGAACGTATCAACGTTCTCGGAATCTGCCGAAACCAAATTCTTGGGTCTTTTTGGGACCTCCATACACCCACAACATTGATATATCAACTTTTTTTGAGAAAATTTGACGTGTTATTTTGGCATTTTCGCAGGATCTTACAAGATTGCGAACGTATAAACGTTCTCGGAATCTGCCGAAACCAAATTCTTGCCTCTTTTTGGGACCTCCATACACCCACAACATTGATCTTTCAACTTTTTTTGAGAAAATTTGAAGTGTTATTTTGGCATTTTCGCAGGATCTTACGAGATTGCGAACGTATCAACGTTCTCGGAATCTGCCGAAACCAAATTCTTGCCTCTTTTTGGGACCTCCATACACCCACAACATTGATCTTTCAACTTTTTTTGAGAAAATTTGACGTGTTCTTTTGGCATTTTCGTAGGATCTTACGAGATTGCGAACGTATCAACGTTCTCAGAATCTGCCGAAACCAAATTCTTGGCTCTTTTTGGGACCTCCATACACCCACAACATTGATCTTTCAACTTTTTTTGAGAAAATTTGACATGTTATTTTGGCATTTTCGAAAGATCTTACGAGATTGCGAACATATCAACGTTCTCGGAATCTGCCGAAACCAAATTCTTGCCTCTTTTTGGGACCTCCATACACCCACAACAATGATCTTTCTACTTTTTTTGAGAAAATTTGACGTGTTATTTTCGCATTTTCGAAAGATCTTACGAGATTGCGAACATATCAACGTTCTTGGAATCTGCCGAAACGAAATTCTTGCCTCTTTTTGGGACCTCCATACACCCACAACAATGATCTTTCAACTTTTTTTGAGAAAATTTGACGTGTTATTTTGGCATTTTCGCAGGATCTTACGAGATTGCGAACGTATCAACGTTCTCGGAATCTGCCGAAACCAAATTCTTGGGTCTTTTTGGGACCTCCATACACCCACAACATTGATATATCAACTTTTTTTGAGAAAATTTGACGTGTTATTTTGGCATTTTCGCAGGATCTTACGAGATTGCGAACGTATCAACGTTCTCGGAATCTGCCGAAACCAAATTCTTGCCTCTTTTTGGGACCTCCATACACCCACAACATTGATCTTTCAACTTTTTTTGAGAAAATTTGACGTGTTATTTTGGCATTTTCGCAGGATCTTACGAGATTGCGAACGTATCAACGTTCTCGGAGTCTGCCGAAACCAAATTCTTGCCTCTTTTTGGGACCTCCATACACCCACAACATTGATATATCAACTTTTTTTGAGAAAATTTGACGTGTTCTTTTGGCATTTTCGCAGGATCTTACGAGATTGCGAACGTATCAACGTTCTCGGAATCTGCCGAAACCAAATTCTTGCCTCTTTTTGGGTACTCCATACACCCACAACATTGATCTTTCAACTTTTTTTGAGAAAATTTGACATGTTATTTTGGCATTTTCGCAGGATCTTACGAGATTGCGAACGTATCAACGTTCTCGGAATCTGCCGAAACCAAATTCTTGCCTCTTTTTGGGACCTCCATACACCCACAACATTGATCTTACAACTTTTTTTGAGAAAATTTGAAGTGTTGTTTTGGCATTTTCGCAGGATCTTACGAGATTGCGAACATATCAACGTTCTCGGAATCTGCCGAAACCAAATTCTTGCCTCTTTTTGGGACCTCCATACACCCACAACATTGATCTTTCAACTTTTTTTGAGAAAATTTGACGTGTTATTTTGGCATTTTCGCAGGATCTTACGAGATTGCGAACGTATCAACGTTCTCGGAATCTGCCGAAACCAAATTCTTGGCTCTTTTTGGGACCTCCATACACCCACAACATTGATCTTTCAACTTTTTTTGAGAAAATTTGACGTGTTATTTTGGCATTTTCGCAGGATCTTACGAGATTGCGAACGTATCAACGTTCTCGGAATCTGCCGAAACCAAATTCTTGCCTCTTTTTGGGACCTCCATACACCCACAACAATGATCTTTCAACTTTTTTTGAGAAAATTTGACGTGTTATTTTGGCATTTTCGCACGATCTTACGAGATTGCGAACGTATCAACGTTCTCGGAATCTGCCGAAACCAAATTCTTGGGTCTTTTTGGGACCTCCATACACCCACAACATTGATATATCAACTTTTTTTGAGAAAATTTGACATGTTCTTTTGGCATTTTCGTAGGATCTTACGAGATTGCGAACGTATCAACGTTCTCGGAATCTGCCGAAACCAAATTCTTGGCTCTTTTTGGGACCTCCATACACCCACAACATTGATCTTTCAACTTTTTTTGAGAAAATTTGACATGTTCTTTTGGCATTTTCGTAGGATCTTACGAGATTGCGAACGTATCAACGTTCTCGGAATCTGCCGAAACCAAATTCTTGGCTCTTTTTGGGACCTCCATACACCCACAACATTGATCTTTCAACTTTTTTTGAGAAAATTTGACATGTTATTTTGGCATTTTCGAAAGATCTTACGAGATTGCGAACATATCAACGTTCTCGGAATCTGCCGAAACCAAATTCTTGCCTCTTTTTGGGACCTCCATACACCCACAACAATGATCTTTCTACTTTTTTTGAGAAAATTTGACGTGTTATTTTCGCATTTTCGAAAGATCTTACGAGATTGCGAACATATCAACGTTCTTGGAATCTGCCGAAACGAAATTCTTGCCTCTTTTTGGGACCTCCATACACCCACAACAATGATCTTTCAACTTTTTTTGAGAAAATTTGACGTGTTATTTTGGCATTTTCGCAGGATCTTACGAGATTGCGAACGTATCAACGTTCTCGGAATCTGCCGAAACCAAATTCTTGGGTCTTTTTGGGACCTCCATACACCCACAACATTGATATATCAACTTTTTTTTAGAAAATTTGACGTGTTATTTTGGCATTTTCGCAGGATCTTACGAGATTGCGAACGTATCAACGTTCTCGGAATCTGCCGAAACCAAATTCTTGCCTCTTTTTGGGACCTCCATACACCCACAACATTGATCTTTCAACTTTTTTTGAGAAAATTTGACGTGTTATTTTGGCATTTTCGCAGGATCTTACGAGATTGCGAACGTATCAACGTTCTCGGAATCTGCCGAAACCAAATTCTTGCCTCTTTTTGGGACCTCCATACACCCACAACATTGATATATCAACAT
This sequence comes from Fragaria x ananassa, assembly GCA_034370585.1. Lineage (NCBI taxonomy): Eukaryota > Viridiplantae > Streptophyta > Magnoliopsida > Rosales > Rosaceae > Fragaria > Fragaria x ananassa. The sequence goes on along the minus strand of CP139750.1, from coordinate 5,635,740 downwards.
TTTTTGAGAAAATTTGACGTGTTCTTTTGGCATTTTCGTAGGATCTTACGAGATTGCGAACGTATCAACGTTCTCGGAATCTGCCGAAACCAAATTCTTGCCTCTTTTTGGGTACTCCATACACCCACAACATTGATCTTTCAACTTTTTTTGAGAAAATTTGACATGTTATTTTGGCATTTTCGCAGGATCTTACGAGATTGCGAACGTATCAACGTTCTCGGAATCTGCCGAAACCAAATTCTTGCCTCTTTTTGGGACCTCCATACACCCACAACAATGATCTTTCAACTTTTTTTTAGAAAATTTGACGTGTTCTTTTGGCATTTTCGCAGGATCTTACGAGATTGCGAACGTATCAACGTTCTCGGAATCTGCCGAAACCAAATCCTTGGCTCTTTTTGGGACCTGCATACACCCACAACATTGATCTTTCAACTTTTTTTGAGAAAATTTGACGTGTTATTTTGGCATTTTCGCAGGATCTTACGAGATTTCGAACATATCAACGTTCTCGGAATCTGCCAAAACCAAATTCTTGGCTCTTTTTGGGACCTCCATACACCCACAACATTGATCTTTCAACTTTTTTTGAGAAAATTTGACGTGTTATTTTGGCATTTTCGCAGGATCTTACGAGATTGCGAACGTATCAACGTTCTCGGAATCAGCCGAAACCAAATTCTTGCCTCTTTTTGGGACCTCCATACACCCACAACATTGATCTTTCAACTTTTTTTGAGAAAATTTGACGTGTTATTTTGGCATTTTCGCAGGATCTTACGAGATTGCGAACGTATCAACGTTCTCGGAATCAGCCGAAACCAAATTCTTGCCTCTTTTTGGGACCTCCATACACCCACAACATTGATCTTTCAACTTTTTTTGAGAAAATTTGACGTGTTATTTTCGCATTTTCGAAAGATCTTACGAGATTGCGAACATATCAACGTTCTCGGAATCTGCCGAAACCAAATTCTTGGCTCTTTTTGGGACCTCCATACACCCACAACATTGATCTTTCAACTTTTTTTGAGAAAATTTGACGTGTTATTTTGGCATTTTCGCAGGATCTTACGAGATTGCGAACGTATCAACGTTCTCGGAATCTGCCGAAACCAAATTCTTGCCTCTTTTTGGGACCTCCATACACCCACAACATTGATCTTTCAACTTTTTTTGAGAAAATTTGACGTGTTATTTTGGCATTTTCGCAGGATCTTACGAGATTGCGAACGTATCAACGTTCTCGGAATCTGCCGAAACCAAATTCTTGCCTCTTTTTGGGACCTCCATACACCCACAACATTGATCTTTCAACTTTTTTTGAGAAAATTTGACGTGTTATTTTGGCATTTTCGCAGGATCTTACGAGATTGCGAACGTATCAACGTTCTCGGAATCTGCCGAAACCAAATTCTTGCCTCTTTTTGGGACCTCCATACACCCACAACAATGATCTTTCAACTTTTTTTGAGAAAATTTGACGTGTTATTTTGGCATTTTCGCACGATCTTACGAGATTGCGAACGTATCAACGTTCTCGGAATCTGCCGAAACCAAATTCTTGGGTCTTTTTGGGACCTCCATACACCCACAACATTGATATATCAACTTTTTTTGAGAAAATTTGACATGTTCTTTTGGCATTTTCGTAGGATCTTACGAGATTGCGAACGTATCAACGTTCTCGGAATCTGCCGAAACCAAATTCTTGGCTCTTTTTGGGACCTCCATACACCCACAACATTGATCTTTCAACTTTTTTTGAGAAAATTTGACATGTTCTTTTGGCATTTTCGTAGGATCTTACGAGATTGCGAACGTATCAACGTTCTCGGAATCTGCCGAAACCAAATTCTTGGCTCTTTTTGGGACCTCCATACACCCACAACATTGATATATCAACTTTTTTTGAGAAAATTTGACGTGTTATTTTGGCATTTTCGCAGGATCTTACGAGATTGCGAACGTATCAACGTTCTCGGAATCTGCCGAAACCAAATTCTTGCCTCTTTTTGGGACCTCCATACACCCACAACATTGATCTTTCAACTTTTTTTGAGAAAATTTGACGTGTTATTTTGGCATTTTCGCAGGATCTTACGAGATTGCGAACGTATCAACGTTCTCGGAATCTGCCGAAACCAAATTCTTGCCTCTTTTTGGGACCTCCATACACCCACAACATTGATCTTTCAACTTTTTTTGAGAAAATTTGACGTGTTATTTTGGCATTTTCGCAGGATCTTACGAGATTGCGAACGTATCAACGTTCTCGGAGTCTGCCGAAACCAAATTCTTGCCTCTTTTTGGGACCTCCATACACCCACAACATTGATATATCAACTTTTTTTGAGAAAATTTGACGTGTTCTTTTGGCATTTTCGCAGGATCTTACGAGATTGCGAACGTATCAACGTTCTCGGAATCTGCCGAAACCAAATTCTTGCCTCTTTTTGGGTACTCCATACACCCACAACATTGATCTTTCAACTTTTTTTGAGAAAATTTGACATGTTATTTTGGCATTTTCGCAGGATCTTACGAGATTGCGAACGTATCAACGTTCTCGGAATCTGCCGAAACCAAATTCTTGCCTCTTTTTGGGACCTCCATACACCCACAACATTGATCTTACAACTTTTTTTGAGAAAATTTGAAGTGTTGTTTTGGCATTTTCGCAGGATCTTACGAGATTGCGAACATATCAACGTTCTCGGAATCTGCCGAAACCAAATTCTTGCCTCTTTTTGGGACCTCCATACACCCACAACATTGATCTTTCAACTTTTTTTGAGAAAATTTGACGTGTTATTTTGGCATTTTCGCAGGATCTTACGAGATTGCGAACGTATCAACGTTCTCGGAATCTGCCGAAACCAAATTCTTGGCTCTTTTTGGGACCTCCATACACCCACAACATTGATCTTTCAACTTTTTTTGAGAAAATTTGACGTGTTATTTTGGCATTTTCGCAGGATCTTACGAGATTGCGAACGTATCAACGTTCTCGGAATCTGCCGAAACCAAATTCTTGCCTCTTTTTGGGACCTCCATACACCCACAACAATGATCTTTCAACTTTTTTTGAGAAAATTTGACGTGTTATTTTGGCATTTTCGCACGATCTTACGAGATTGCGAACGTATCAACGTTCTCGGAATCTGCCGAAACCAAATTCTTGGGTCTTTTTGGGACCTCCATACACCCACAACATTGATATATCAACTTTTTTTGAGAAAATTTGACATGTTCTTTTGGCATTTTCGTAGGATCTTACGAGATTGCGAACGTATCAACGTTCTCGGAATCTGCCGAAACCAAATTCTTGGCTCTTTTTGGGACCTCCATACACCCACAACATTGATCTTTCAACTTTTTTTGAGAAAATTTGACATGTTCTTTTGGCATTTTCGTAGGATCTTACGAGATTGCGAACGTATCAACGTTCTCGGAATCTGCCGAAACCAAATTCTTGGCTCTTTTTGGGACCTCCATACACCCACAACATTGATCTTTCAACTTTTTTTGAGAAAATTTGACATGTTATTTTGGCATTTTCGAAAGATCTTACGAGATTGCGAACATATCAACGTTCTCGGAATCTGCCGAAACCAAATTCTTGCCTCTTTTTGGGACCTCCATACACCCACAACAATGATCTTTCTACTTTTTTTGAGAAAATTTGACGTGTTATTTTCGCATTTTCGAAAGATCTTACGAGATTGCGAACATATCAACGTTCTTGGAATCTGCCGAAACGAAATTCTTGCCTCTTTTTGGGACCTCCATACACCCACAACAATGATCTTTCAACTTTTTTTGAGAAAATTTGACGTGTTATTTTGGCATTTTCGCAGGATCTTACGAGATTGCGAACGTATCAACGTTCTCGGAATCTGCCGAAACCAAATTCTTGGGTCTTTTTGGGACCTCCATACACCCACAACATTGATATATCAACTTTTTTTTAGAAAATTTGACGTGTTATTTTGGCATTTTCGCAGGATCTTACGAGATTGCGAACGTATCAACGTTCTCGGAATCTGCCGAAACCAAATTCTTGCCTCTTTTTGGGACCTCCATACACCCACAACATTGATCTTTCAACTTTTTTTGAGAAAATTTGACGTGTTATTTTGGCATTTTCGCAGGATCTTACGAGATTGCGAACGTATCAACGTTCTCGGAATCTGCCGAAACCAAATTCTTGCCTCTTTTTGGGACCTCCATACACCCACAACATTGATATATCAACATTTTTTGAGAAAATTTGACGTGTTCTTTTGGCATTTTCGTAGGATCTTACGAGATTGCGAACGTATCAACGTTCTCGGAATCTGCCGAAACCAAATTCTTGCCTCTTTTTGGGTACTCCATACACCCACAACATTGATCTTTCAACTTTTTTTGAGAAAATTTGACATGTTATTTTGGCATTTTCGCAGGATCTTACGAGATTGCGAACGTATCAACGTTCTCGGAATCTGCCGAAACCAAATTCTTGCCTCTTTTTGGGACCTCCATACACCCACAACAATGATCTTTCAACTTTTTTTTAGAAAATTTGACGTGTTCTTTTGGCATTTTCGCAGGATCTTACGAGATTGCGAACGTATCAACGTTCTCGGAATCTGCCGAAACCAAATCCTTGGCTCTTTTTGGGACCTGCATACACCCACAACATTGATCTTTCAACTTTTTTTGAGAAAATTTGACGTGTTATTTTGGCATTTTCGCAGGATCTTACGAGATTTCGAACATATCAACGTTCTCGGAATCTGCCAAAACCAAATTCTTGGCTCTTTTTGGGACCTCCATACACCCACAACATTGATCTTTCAACTTTTTTTGAGAAAATTTGACGTGTTATTTTGGCATTTTCGCAGGATCTTACGAGATTGCGAACGTATCAACGTTCTCGGAATCAGCCGAAACCAAATTCTTGCCTCTTTTTGGGACCTCCATACACCCACAACATTGATCTTTCAACTTTTTTTGAGAAAATTTGACGTGTTATTTTGGCATTTTCGCAGGATCTTACGAGATTGCGAACGTATCAACGTTCTCGGAATCAGCCGAAACCAAATTCTTGCCTCTTTTTGGGACCTCCATACACCCACAACATTGATCTTTCAACTTTTTTTGAGAAAATTTGACGTGTTATTTTGGCATTTTCGCAGGATCTTACGAGATTGCGAACGTATCAACGTTCTCGGAATCTGCCGAAACCAAATTCTTGGGTCTTTTTGGGACCTCCATACACCCACAACATTGATATATCAACTTTTTTTGAGAAAATTTGACGTGTTCTTTTGGCATTTTCGCAGGATCTTACGAGATTGCGAACGTATCAACGTTCTCGGAATCTGCCGAAACCAAATTCTTGGGTCTTTTTGGGACCTCCATACACCCACAACATTGATATATCAACTTTTTTTGAGAAAATTTGACGTGTTCTTTTGGCATTTTCGCAGGATCTTACGAGATTGCGAACGTATCAACGTTCTCGGAATCTGCCGAAACCAAATCCTTGGCTCTTTTTGGGACCTGCATACACCCACAACATTGATCTTTCAACTTTTTTTGAGAAAATTTGACGTGTTATTTTGGCATTTTCGCAGGATCTTACGAGATTTCGAACATATCAACGTTCTCGGAATCTGCCGAAACCAAATTCTTGGCTCTTTTTGGGACCTCCATACACCCACAACATTGATCTTTCAACTTTTTTTGAGAAAATTTGACGTGTTATTTTGGCATTTTCGCAGGATCTTACGAGATTGCGAACGTATCAACGTTCTCGGAATCAGCCGAAACCAAATTCTTGCCTCTTTTTGGACCTCCATACACCCACAACAATGATCTTTCAACTTTTTTTTAGAAAATTTGACGTGTTATTTTGGCATTTTCGCAGGATCTTACGAGATTGCGAACGTATCAACGTTCTCGGAATCTGCCGAAACCAAATTCTTGGCTCTTTTTGGGACCTCCATACACCCACAACATTGATCTTTCAACTTTTTTTGAGAAAATTTGACGTGTTATTTTGGCATTTTCGCAGGATCTTACGAGATTGCGAACGTATCAACGTTCTCGGAATCTGCCGAAACCAAATTCTTGGCTCTTTTTGGGACCTCCATACACCCACAACATTGATATATCAACATTTTTTGAGAAAATTTGACGTGTTCTTTTGGCATTTTCGCAGGATCTTACGAGATTGCGAACGTATCAACGTTCTCGGAATCTGCCGAAACCAAATTCTTGCCTCTTTTTGGGACCTCCATACACCCACAACATTGATCTTTCAACTTTTTTTGAGAAAATTTGATGTGTTATTTTGGCATTTTCGCAGGATCTTACGAGATTGCGAACGTATCAACGTTCTCGGAATCTGCCGAAACCAAATTCTTGGCTCTTTTTGGGACCTCCATACACCCACAACATTGATCTTTCAACTTTTTTTGAGAAAATTTGACGTGTTATTTTGGCATTTTCGCAGGATCTTACGAGATTGCGAACGTATCAACGTTCTCGGAATCTGCCGAAACCAAATTCTTGCCTCTTTTTGGGACCTCCATACACCCACAACATTGATATATCAACATTTTTTGAGAAAATTTGACGTGTTCTTTTGGCATTTTCGCAGGATCTTACGAGATTGCGAACATATCAACGTTCTCGGAATCTGCCGAAACCAAATTCTTGGGTCTTTTTGGGACCTCCATACACCCACAACATTGATATATCAACTTTTTTTGAGAAAATTTGACGTGTTATTTTGGCATTTTCGCAGGATCTTACGAGATTGCGAACGTATCAACGTTCTCGGAATCTGCCGAAACCAAATTCTTGGGTCTTTTTGGGACCTCCATACACCCACAACATTGATATATCAACTTTTTTTGAGAAAATTTGACGTGTTATTTTGGCATTTTCGCAGGATCTTACTTGATTGCGAACGTATCAACCTTCTCGGAATCTGCCGAAACCAAATTCTTGCCTCTTTTTGGGACCTCCATACACCCACAACATTGATCTTTCAACTTTTTTTGAGAAAATTTGAAGTGTTGTTTTGGCATTTACGCAGGATCTTACGAGATTGCGAACATATCAACGTTCTCGGAATCTGCCGAAACCAAATTCTTGGGTCTTTTTGGGACCTCCATACACCCACAACATTGATATATCAACTTTTTTTGAGAAAATTTGACGTGTTATTTTGGCATTTTCGCAGGATCTTACTTGATTGCGAACGTATCAACGTTCTCGGAATCTGCCGAAACCAAATTCTTGCCTCTTTTTGGGACCTCCATACACCCACAACATTGATCTTTCAACTTTTTTTGAGAAAATTTGAAGTGTTGTTTTGGCATTTACGCAGGATCTTACGAGATTGCGAACATATCAACGTTCTCGGAATCTGCCGAAACCAAATTCTTGGGTCTTTTTGGGACCTCCATACACCCACAACATTGATATATCAACTTTTTTTGAGAAAATTTGACGTGTTCTTTTGGCATTTTCGCAGGATCTTACGAGATTGCGAACGTATCAACGTTCTCGGAATCTGCCGAAACCAAATTCTTGCCTCTTTTTGGGACCTCCATACACCCACAACAATGATCTTTCAACTTTTTTTTAGAAAATTTGACGTGTTATTTTGGCATTTTCGCAGGATCTTACGAGATTGCGAACGTATCAACGTTCTCGGAATCTGCCGAAACCAAATTCTTGCCTCTTTTTGGGACCTCCATACACCCACAACAATGATCTTTCAACTTTTTTTTTAGAAAATTTGACGTGTTATTTTGGCATTTTCGCAGGATCTTACGAGATTGCGAACGTATCAACGTTCTCGGAATCTGCCGAAACCAAATTCTTGCCTCTTTTTGGGACCTCCATACACCCACAACATTGATCTTTCAACTTTTTTTGAGAAAATTTGACGTGTTATTTTGGCATTTTCGCAGGATCTTACGAGATTGCGAACGTATCAACGTTCTCGGAATCTGCCGAAACCAAATTCTTGCCTCTTTTTGGGACCTCCATACACCCACAACATTGATCTTTCAACTTTTTTTGAGAAAATTTGATGTGTTATTTTGGCATTTTCGCAGGATCTTACGAGATTGCGAACGTATCAACGTTCTCGGAATCTGCCGAAACCAAATTCTTGGCTCTTTTTGGGACCTCCATACACCCACAACATTGATCTTTCAACTTTTTTTGAGAAAATTTGACGTGTTATTTTGGCATTTTCGCAGGATCTTACGAGATTGCGAACGTATCAACGTTCTCGGAATCTGCCGAAACCAAATTCTTGCCTCTTTTTGGGACCTCCATCCACCCACAACATTGATATATCAACATTTTTTGAGAAAATTTGACGTGTTCTTTTGGCATTTTCGCAGGATCTTACGAGATTGCGAACATATCAACGTTCTCGGAATCTGCCGAAACCAAATTCTTGGGTCTTTTTGGGACCTCCATACACCCACAACATTGATATATCAACTTTTTTTGAGAAAATTTGACGTGTTATTTTGGCATTTTCGCAGGATCTTACGAGATTGCGAACGTATCAACGTTCTCGGAATCTGCCGAAACCAAATTCTTGGGTCTTTTTGGGACCTCCATACACCCACAACATTGATATATCAACTTTTTTTGAGAAAATTTGACGTGTTCTTTTGGCATTTTCGCAGGATCATACGAGATTGCGAACGTATCAACGTTCTCGGAATCTGCCGAAACCAAATCCTTGGCTCTTTTTGGGACCTCCATACACCCACAACATTGATCTTTCAACTTTTTTTGAGAAAATTTGAAGTGTTGTTTTGGCATTTACGCAGGATCTTACGAGATTTCGAACATATCAACGTTCTCGGAATCTGCCGAAACCAAATTCTTGGCTCTTTTTGGGACCTCCATACACCCACAACATTGATCTTTCAACTTTTTTTGAGAAAATTTGACGTGTTATTTTGGCATTTTCGCAGGATCTTACGAGATTGCGAACGTATCAACGTTCTCGGAATCAGCCGAAACCAAATTCTTGCCTCTTTTTGGACCTCCATACACCCACAACATTGATCTTTCAACTTTTTTTTAGAAAATTTGACGTGTTCTTTTGGCATTTTCGCAGGATCTTACGAGATTGCGAACGTATCAACGTTCTCGGAATCTGCCGAAACCAAATTCTTGCCTCTTTTTGGGACCTCCATACACCAGCAACATTTATCTTTCAACTTTTTTTGAGAAAATTTGACGTGTTGTTTTGGCATTTTCGCAGGATCTTACGTGATTGCGAACGTATAAACGTTCTCGGAATCTGCCGAAACCAAATTCTTGCCTCTTTTTGGGACCTCCATACACCCACAACATTGATCTTTCAACTTTTTTTGAGAAAATTTGAAGTGTTGTTTTGGCATTTACGCAGGATCTTACGAGATTGCGAACATATCAACGTTCTCGGAATCTGCCGAAACCAAATTCTTGCCTCTTTTTGGGACCTCCATACACCCACAACATTGATCTTTCAACTTTTTTTGAGAAAATTTGACGTGTTATTTTGGCATTTTCGCAGGATCTTACGAGATTGTGAACGTATCAACGTTCTCGGAATCTGCCGAAACCAAATTCTTGCCTCTTTTTGGGACCTCCATACACCCACAACATTGATCTTTCAACTTTTTTTGAGAAAATTTGACGTGTTATTTTGGCATTTTCGCAGGATTTTACGAGATTGCGAACGTATCAACGTTCTCGGAATCTGCCGAAACCAAATTCTTGCCTCTTTTTGGGACCTCCATACACCCACAACATTGATCTTTCAACTTTTTTTGAGAAAATTTGACGTGTTATTTTCGCATTTTCGAAAGATCTTACGAGATTGCGAACATATCAACGTTCTTGGAATCTGCCGAAACGAAATTCTTGCCTCTTTTTGGGACCTCCATACACCCACAACAATGATCTTTCAACTTTTTTTGAGAAAATTTGACGTGTTATTTTGGCATTTTCGCAGGATCTTACGAGATTGCGAACGTATCAACGTTCTCGGAATCTGCCGAAACCAAATTCTTGGGTCTTTTTGGGACCTCCATACACCCACAACATTGATATATCAACTTTTTTTGAGAAAATTTGACGTGTTCTTTTGGCATTTTCGCAGGATCTTACGAGATTGCGAACGTATCAACGTTCTCGGAATCTGCCGAAACCAAATTCTTGCCTCTTTTTGGGACCTCCATACACCCACAACAATGATCTTTCAACTTTTTTTTAGAAAATTTGACGTGTTATTTTGGCATTTTCGCAGGATCTTACGAGATTGCGAACGTATCAACGTTCTCGGAATCTGCCGAAACCAAATTCTTGCCTCTTTTTGGGACCTCCATACACCCACAACAATGATCTTTCAACTTTTTTTTAGAAAATTTGACGTGTTATTTTGGCATTTTCGCAGGATCTTACGAGATTGCGAACGTATCAACGTTCTCGGAATCTGCCGAAACCAAATTCTTGCCTCTTTTTGGGACCTCCATACACCCACAACATTGATCTTTCAACTTTTTTTGAGAAAATTTGACGTGTTATTTTGGCATTTTCGCAGGATCTTACGAGATTGCGAACGTATCAACGTTCTCGGAATCTGCCGAAACCAAATTCTTGCCTCTTTTTGGGACCTCCATACACCCACAACATTGATCTTTCAACTTTTTTTGAGAAAATTTGATGTGTTATTTTGGCATTTTCGCAGGATCTTACGAGATTGCGAACGTATCAACGTTCTCGGAATCTGCCGAAACCAAATTCTTGGCTCTTTTTGGGACCTCCATACACCCACAACATTGATCTTTCAACTTTTTTTGAGAAAATTTGACGTGTTATTTTGGCATTTTCGCAGGATCTTACGAGATTGCGAACGTATCAACGTTCTCGGAATCTGCCGAAACCAAATTCTTGCCTCTTTTTGGGACCTCCATCCACCCACAACATTGATATATCAACATTTTTTGAGAAAATTTGACGTGTTCTTTTGGCATTTTCGCAGGATCTTACGAGATTGCGAACATATCAACGTTCTCGGAATCTGCCAAAACCAAATTCTTGGGTCTTTTTGGGACCTCCATACACCCACAACATTGATATATCAACTTTTTTTGAGAAAATTTGACGTGTTATTTTGGCATTTTCGCAGGATCTTACGAGATTGCGAACGTATCAACGTTCTCGGAATCTGCCGAAACCAAATTCTTGGGTCTTTTTGGGACCTCCATACACCCACAACATTGATATATCAACTTTTTTTGAGAAAATTTGACGTGTTATTTTGGCATTTTCGCAGGATCTTACTTGATTGCGAACGTATCAACGTTCTCGGAATCTGCCGAAACCAAATTCTTGCCTCTTTTTGGGACCTCCATACACCCACAACATTGATCTTTCAACTTTTTTTGAGAAAATTTGAAGTGTTGTTTTGGCATTTACGCAGGATCTTACGAGATTGCGAACATATCAACGTTCTCGGAATCTGCCGAAACCAAATTCTTGGGTCTTTTTGGGACCTCCATACACCCACAACATTGATATATCAACTTTTTTTGAGAAAATTTGACGTGTTCTTTTGGCATTTTCGCAGGATCTTACGAGATTGCGAACGTATCAACGTTCTCGGAATCTGCCGAAACCAAATCCTTGGCTCTTTTTGGGACCTGCATACACCCATAACATTGATCTTTCAACTTTTTTTGAGAAAATTTGACGTGTTATTTTCGCATTTTCGCAGGATCTTACGAGATTTCGAACATATCAACGTTCTCGGAATCTGCCGAAACCAAATTCTTGGCTCTTTTTGGGACCTCCATACACCCACAACATTGATCTTTCAACTTTTTTTGAGAAAATTTGACGTGTTATTTTGGCATTTTCGCAGGATCTTACGAGATTGCGAACGTATCAACGTTCTCGGAATCAGCCGAAACCAAATTCTTGCCTCTTTTTGGGACCTCCATACACCCACAACATTGATCTTTCAACTTTTTTTGAGAAAATTTGACGTGTTATTTTGGCATTTTCGCAGGATCTTACGAGATTGCGAACGTATCAACGTTCTCGGAATCAGCCGAAACCAAATTCTTGCCTCTTTTTGGGACCTCCATACACCCACAACATTGATCTTTCAACTTTTTTTGAGAAAATTTGACGTGTTATTTTGGCATTTTCGCAGGATCTTACGAGATTGCGAACGTATCAACGTTCTCGGAATCTGCCGAAACCAAATTCTTGCCTCTTTTTGGGACCTCCATACACCCACAACATTGATATATCAACTTTTTTTGAGAAAATTTGACGTGTTCTTTTGGCATTTTCGTAGGATCTTACGAGATTGCGAACGTATCAACGTTCTCGGAATCTGCCGAAACCAAATTCTTGGGTCTTTTTGGGACCTCCATACACCCACAACATTGATATATCAACTTTTTTTGAGAAAATTTGACGTGTTCTTTTGGCATTTTCGTAGGATCTTACGAGATTGCGAACGTATCAACGTTCTCGGAATCTGCCGAAACCAAATTCTTGGGTCTTTTTGGGACCTCCATACACCCACAACATTGATATATCAACTTTTTTTGAGAAAATTTGACGTGTTCTTTTGGCATTTTCGCAGGATCTTACGAGATTGCGAACGTATCAACGTTCTCGGAATCTGCCGAAACCAAATTCTTGGGTCTTTTTGGGACCTCCATACACCCACAACATTGATATATCAACTTTTTTTGAGAAAATTTGACGTGTTCTTTTGGCATTTTCGCAGGATCATACGAGATTGCGAACGTATCAACGTTCTCGGAATCTGCCGAAACCAAATCCTTGGCTCTTTTTGGGACCTGCATACACCCACAACATTGATCTTTCAACTTTTTTTGAGAAAATTTGACGTGTTATTTTGGCATTTTCGCAGGATCTTACGAGATTTCGAACATATCAACGTTCTCGGAATCTGCCGAAACCAAATTCTTGGCTCTTTTTGGGACCTCCATACACCCACAACATTGATCTTTCAACTTTTTTTGAGAAAATTTGACGTGTTATTTTGGCATTTTCGCAGGATCTTACGAGATTGCGAACGTATCAACGTTCTCGGAATCAGCCGAAACCAAATTCTTGCCTCTTTTTGGACCTCCATACACCCACAACATTGATCTTTCAACTTTTTTTTAGAAAATTTGACGTGTTCTTTTGGCATTTTCGCAGGATCTTACGAGATTGCGAACGTATCAACGTTCTCGGAATCTGCCGAAACCAAATTCTTGCCTCTTTTTGGGACCTCCATACACCAGCAACATTTATCTTTCAACTTTTTTTGAGAAAATTTGACGTGTTGTTTTGGCATTTTCGCAGGATCTTACGTGATTGCGAACGTATAAACGTTCTCGGAATCTGCCGAAACCAAATTCTTGCCTCTTTTTGGGACCTCCATACACCCACAACATTGATCTTTCAACTTTTTTTGAGAAAATTTGAAGTGTTGTTTTGGCATTTACGCAGGATCTTACGAGATTGCGAACATATCAACGTTCTCGGAATCTGCCGAAACCAAATTCTTGCCTCTTTTTGGGACCTCCATACACCCACAACATTGATCTTTCAACTTTTTTTGAGAAAATTTGACGTGTTATTTTGGCATTTTCGCAGGATCTTACGAGATTGTGAACGTATCAACGTTCTCGGAATCTGCCGAAACCAAATTCTTGCCTCTTTTTGGGACCTCCATACACCCACAACATTGATCTTTCAACTTTTTTTGAGAAAATTTGACGTGTTATTTTGGCATTTTCGCAGGATTTTACGAGATTGCGAACGTATCAACGTTCTCGGAATCTGCCGAAACCAAATTCTTGCCTCTTTTTGGGACCTCCATACACCCACAACATTGATCTTTCAACTTTTTTTGAGAAAATTTGACGTGTTATTTTCGCATTTTCGAAAGATCTTACGAGATTGCGAACATATCAACGTTCTTGGAATCTGCCGAAACGAAATTCTTGCCTCTTTTTGGGACCTCCATACACCCACAACAATGATCTTTCAACTTTTTTTGAGAAAATTTGACGTGTTATTTTGGCATTTTCGCAGGATCTTACGAGATTGCGAACGTATCAACGTTCTCGGAATCTGCCGAAACCAAATTCTTGGGTCTTTTTGGGACCTCCATACACCCACAACATTGATATATCAACTTTTATTGAGAAAATTTGACGTGTTATTTTGGCATTTTCGCAGGATCTTACGAGATTGCGAACGTATCAACGTTCTCGGAATCTGCCGAAACCAAATTCTTGCCTCTTTTTGGGACCTCCATACACCCACAACATTGATCTTTCAACTTTTTTTGAGAAAATTTGAAGTGTTATTTTGGCATTTTCGCAGGATCTTACGAGATTCCGAACGTATCAACGTTCTCGGAATCTGCCGAAACCAAATTCTTGGCTCTTTTTGGGACCTCCATACACCCACAACATTGATCTTTCAACTTTTTTTGAGAAAATTTGACGTGTTATTTTGGCATTTTCGCAGGATCTTACGAGATTGCGAACATATCAACGTTCTCGGAATCTGCCGAAACCAAATTCTTGCCTCTTTTTGGGACCTCCATACACCCACAACATTGATATATCAACTTTTTTTGAGAAAATTTGACGTGTTATTTTGGCATTTTCGCAGGATCTTACGAGATTGCGAACGTATCAACGTTCTCGGAATCTGCCGAAACCAAATTCTTGCCTCTTTTTGGGACCTCCATACACCCACAACATTGATCTTTCAACTTTTTTTGAGAAAATTTGACGTGTTATTTTGGCATTTTCGCAGGATCTTACGAGATTGCGAACGTATCAACGTTCTCGGAGTCTGCCGAAACCAAATTCTTGCCTCTTTTTGGGACCTCCATACACCCACAACATTGATATATCAACTTTTTTTGAGAAAATTTGACGTGTTCTTTTGGCATTTTCGCAGGATCTTACGAGATTGCGAACGTATCAACGTTCTCGGAATCTGCCGAAACCAAATTCTTGGCTCTTTTTGGGACCTGCATACACCCACAACATTGATCTTTCACCTTTTTTTGAGAAAATTTGACGTGTTATTTTGGCATTTTCGCAGGATCTTACGAGATTGCGAACGTATCAACGTTCTCGGAATCTGCCGAAACCAAATTCTTGCCTCTTTTTGGGACCTCCATACACCCACAACATTGATATATCAACTTTTTTTGAGAAAATTTGACGTGTTATTTTGGCATTTTCGCACGATCTTACGAGATTACGAACATATCAACGTTCTCGGAATCTGCCGAATCCAAATTCTTGCCTCTTTTTGGGACCTGCATAAACCCACAACATTGATCTTTCAACTTTTTTTGAGAAAATTTGACGTGTTATTTTGGCATTTTCGCAGGATCTTACGAGATTGCGAACGTATCAACGTTCTCGGAATCTGCCGAAACCAAATTCTTGCCTCTTTTTGGGACCTCCATACACCCACAACATTGATATATCAACATTTTTTGAGAAAATTTGACGTGTTCTTTTGGCATTTTCGTAGGATCTTACGAGATTGCGAACGTATCAACGTTCTCGGAATCTGCCGAAACCAAATTCTTGCCTCTTTTTGGGTACTCCATACACCCACAACAATGATCTTTCAACTTTTTTTGAGAAAATTTGACATGTTATTTTGGCATTTTCGCAGGATCTTACGAGATTGCGAACGTATCAACGTTCTCGGAATCTGCCGAAACCAAATTCTTGCCTCTTTTTGGGACCTCCATACACCCACAACATTGATCTTTCAACTTTTTTTGAGAAAATTTGATGTGTTATTTTGGCATTTTCGCAGGATCTTACGAGATTGCGAACGTATCAACGTTCTCGGAATCTGCCGAAACCAAATTCTTGGCTCTTTTTGGGACCTCCATACACCCACAACATTGATCTTTCAACTTTTTTTGAGAAAATTTGACGTGTTATTTTGGCATTTTCGCAGGATCTTACGAGATTGCGAACGTATCAACGTTCTCGGAATCTGCCGAAACCAAATTCTTGGCTCTTTTTGGGACCTCCATACACCCACAACAATGATCTTTCAACTTTTTTTGAGAAAATTTGACGTGTTATTTTCGCATTTTCGAAAGATCTTACGAGATTGCGAACATATCAACGTTCTCGGAATCTGCCGAAACCAAATTCTTGCCTCTTTTTGGGACCTCCATACACCCACAACAATGATCTTTCAACTTTTTTTGAGAAAATTTGACGTGTTATTTTGGCATTTTCGCAGGATCTTACGAGATTGCGAACGTATCAACGTTCTCGGAATCTGCCGAAACCAAATTCTTGGGTCTTTTTGGGACCTCCATACACCCACAACATTGATATATCAACTTTTTTTGAGAAAATTTGACGTGTTATTTTGGCATTTTCGCAGGATCTTACGAGATTGCGAACGTATCAACGTTCTCGGAATCTGCCGAAACCAAATTCTTGCCTCTTTTTGGGACCTCCATACACCCACAACATTGATCTTTCAACTTTTTTTGAGAAAATTTGACGTGTTATTTTGGCATTTTCGCAGGATCTTACGAGATTGCGAACGTATCAACGTTCTCGGAATCTGCCGAAACCAAATTCTTGCCTCTTTTTGGGACCTCCATACACCCACAACATTGATATATCAACTTTTTTTGAGAAAATTTGACGTGTTCTTTTGGCATTTTCGTAGGATCTTACGAGATTGCGAACGTATCAACGTTCTCGGAATCTGCCGAAACCAAATTCTTGCCTCTTTTTGGGTACTCCATACACCCACAACATTGATCTTTCAACTTTTTTTGAGAAAATTTGACATGTTATTTTGGCATTTTTGCAGGATCTTACGAGATTGCGAACGTATCAACGTTCTCGGAATCTGCCGAAACCAAATTCTTGCCTCTTTTTGGGACCTCCATACACCCACAACATTGATCTTACAACTTTTTTTGAGAAAATTTGAAGTGTTGTTTTGGCATTTTCGCAGGATCTTACGAGATTGCGAACATATCAACGTTCTCGGAATCTGCCGAAACCAAATTCTTGCCTCTTTTTGGGACCTCCATACACCCACAACATTGATCTTTCAACTTTTTTTGAGAAAATTTGACGTGTTATTTTGGCATTTTCGCAGGATCTTACGAGATTGCGAACGTATCAACGTTCTCGGAATCTGCCGAAACCAAATTCTTGGCTCTTTTTGGGACCTCCATACACCCACAACATTGATCTTTCAACTTTTTTTGAGAAAATTTGACGTGTTATTTTGGCATTTTCGCAGGATCTTACGAGATTGCGAACGTATCAACGTTCTCGGAATCTGCCGAAACCAAATTCTTGCCTCTTTTTGGGACCTCCATACACCCACAACAATGATCTTTCAACTTTTTTTGAGAAAATTTGACGTGTTATTTTGGCATTTTCGCACGATCTTACGAGATTGCGAACGTATCAACGTTCTCGGAATCTGCCGAAACCAAATTCTTGGGTCTTTTTGGGACCTCCATACACCCACAACATTGATATATCAACTTTTTTTGAGAAAATTTGACGTGTTATTTTGGCATTTTCGCAGGATCTTACGAGATTGCGAACGTATAAACGTTCTCGGAATCTGCCGAAACCAAATTCTTGCCTCTTTTTGGGACCTCCATACACCCACAACATTGATCTTTCAACTTTTTTTGAGAAAATTTGAAGTGTTATTTTGGCATTTTCGCAGGATCTTACGAGATTGCGAACGTATCAACGTTCTCGGAATCTGCCGAAACGAAATTCTTGCCTCTTTTTGGGACCTCCATACACCCACAACATTGATCTTTCAACTTTTTTTGAGAAAATTTGACGTGTTCTTTTGGCATTTTCGCAGGATCTTACGAGATTGCGAACGTATCAACGTTCTCGGAATCTGCCGAAACCAAATTCTTGCCTCTTTTTGGGACCTCCATACACCCACAACAATGATCTTTCTACTTTTTTTGAGAAAATTTGACGTGTTATTTTCGCATTTTCGAAAGATCTTACGAGATTGCGAACATATCAACGTTCTTGGAATCTGCCGAAACGAAATTCTTGCCTCTTTTTGGGACCTCCATACACCCACAACAATGATCTTTCAACTTTTTTTGAGAAAATTTGACGTGTTATTTTGGCATTTTCGCAGGATCTTACGAGATTGCGAACGTATCAACGTTCTCGGAATCTGCCGAAACCAAATTCTTGGGTCTTTTTGGGACCTCCATACACCCACAACATTGATATATCAACTTTTTTTTAGAAAATTTGACGTGTTATTTTGGCATTTTCGCAGGATCTTACGAGATTGCGAACGTATCAACGTTCTCGGAATCTGCCGAAACCAAATTCTTGCCTCTTTTTGGGACCTCCATACACCCACAACATTGATCTTTCAACTTTTTTTGAGAAAATTTGACGTGTTATTTTGGCATTTTCGCAGGATCTTACGAGATTGCGAACGTATCAACGTTCTCGGAATCTGCCGAAACCAAATTCTTGCCTCTTTTTGGGACCTCCATACACCCACAACATTGATATATCAACATTTTTTGAGAAAATTTGACGTGTTCTTTTGGCATTTTCGTAGGATCTTACGAGATTGCGAACGTATCAACGTTCTCGGAATCTGCCGAAACCAAATTCTTGCCTCTTTTTGGGTACTCCATACACCCACAACATTGATTTTTCAACTTTTTTTGAGAAAATTTGACATGTTATTTTGGCATTTTCGCAGGATCTTACGAGATTGCGAACGTATCAACGTTCTCGGAATCTGCCGAAACCAAATTCTTGCCTCTTTTTGGGACCTCCATACACCCACAACATTGATCTTACAACTTTTTTTGAGAAAATTTGAAGTGTTGTTTTGGCATTTTCGCAGAATCTTACGAGATTGCGAACATATCAACGTTCTCGGAATCTGCCGAAACCAAATTCTTGCCTCTTTTTGGGACCTCCATACACCCACAACAATGATCTTTCAACTTTTTTTTAGAAAATTTGACGTGTTATTTCGGCATTTTCGCAGGATCTTACGAGATTGCGAACGTATCAACGTTCTCGGAATCTGCCGAAACCAAATTCTTGGCTCTTTTTGGGACCTCCATACACCCACAACATTGATCTTTCAACTTTTTTTGAGAAAATTTGACGTGTTATTTTGGCATTTTCGCAGGATCTTACGAGATTGCGAACGTATCAACGTTCTCGGAATCTGCCGAAACCAAATTCTTGGCTCTTTTTGGGACCTCCATACACCCACAACAATGATCTTTCAACTTTTTTTGAGAAAATTTGACGTGTTATTTTCGCATTTTCGAAAGATCTTACGAGATTGCGAACATATCAACGTTCTTGGAATCTGCCGAAACGAAATTCTTGCCTCTTTTTGGGACCTCCATACACCCACAACAATGATCTTTCAACTTTTTTTGAGAAAATTTGACGTGTTATTTTGGCATTTTCGCAGGATCTTACGAGATTGCGAACGTATCAACGTTCTCGGAATCTGCCGAAACCAAATTCTTGGGTCTTTTTGGGACCTCCATACACCCACAACATTGATATATCAACTTTTTTTGAGAAAATTTGACGTGTTCTTTTGGCATTTTCGTAGGATCTTACGAGATTGCGAACGTATCAACGTTCTCGGAATCTGCCGAAACCAAATTCTTGCCTCTTTTTGGGTACTCCATACACCCACAACATTGATCTTTCAACTTTTTTTGAGAAAATTTGACATGTTATTTTGGCATTTTCGCAGGATCTTACGAGATTGCGAACGTATCAACGTTCTCGGAATCTGCCGAAACCAAATTCTTGGGTCTTTTTGGGACCTCCATACACCCACAACATTGATATATCAACTTTTTTTGAGAAAATTTGACGTGTTATTTTGGCATTTTCGCAGGATCTTACGAGATTGCGAACGTATCAACGTTCTCGGAATCTGCCGAAACCAAATTCTTGCCTCTTTTTGGGACCTCCATACACCCACAACAATGATCTTTCAACTTTTTTTGAGAAAATTTGACGTGTTATTTTGGCATTTTCGCAGGATCTTACGAGATTGCGAACGTATCAACGTTCTCGGAATCTGCCGAAACCAAATTCTTGGGTCTTTTTGGGACCTCCATACACCCACAACATTGATATATCAACTTTTTTTGAGAAAATTTGACGTGTTATTTTGGCATTTTCGCAGGATCTTACGAGATTGCGAACGTATCAACGTTCTCGGAATCTGCCGAAACCAAATTCTTGCCTCTTTTTGGGACCTCCATACACCCACAACATTGATCTTTCAACTTTTTTTGAGAAAATTTGACGTGTTATTTTGGCATTTTCGCAGGATCTTACGAGATTGCGAACGTATCAACGTTCTCGGAATCTGCCGAAACCAAATTCTTGCCTCTTTTTGGGACCTCCATACACCCACAACATTGATATATCAACTTTTTTTGAGAAAATTTGACGTGTTCTTTTGGCATTTTCGTAGGATCTTACGAGATTGCGAACGTATCAACGTTCTCGGAATCTGCCGAAACCAAATTCTTGCCTCTTTTTGGGTACTCCATACACCCACAACATTGATCTTTCAACTTTTTTTGAGAAAATTTGACATGTTATTTTGGCATTTTTGCAGGATCTTACGAGATTGCGAACGTATCAACGTTCTCGGAATCTGCCGAAACCAAATTCTTGCCTCTTTTTGGGACCTCCATACACCCACAACATTGATCTTACAACTTTTTTTGAGAAAATTTGAAGTGTTGTTTTGGCATTTTCGCAGGATCTTACGAGATTGCGAACATATCAACGTTCTCGGAATCTGCCGAAACCAAATTCTTGCCTCTTTTTGGGACCTCCATACACCCACAACATTGATCTTTCAACTTTTTTTGAGAAAATTTGACGTGTTATTTTGGCATTTTCGCAGGATCTTACGAGATTGCGAACGTATCAACGTTCTCGGAATCTGCCGAAACCAAATTCTTGGCTCTTTTTGGGACCTCCATACACCCACAACATTGATCTTTCAACTTTTTTTGAGAAAATTTGACGTGTTATTTTGGCATTTTCGCAGGATCTTACGAGATTGCGAACGTATCAACGTTCTCGGAATCTGCCGAAACCAAATTCTTGCCTCTTTTTGGGACCTCCATACACCCACAACAATGATCTTTCAACTTTTTTTGAGAAAATTTGACGTGTTATTTTGGCATTTTCGCACGATCTTACGAGATTGCGAACGTATCAACGTTCTCGGAATCTGCCGAAACCAAATTCTTGGGTCTTTTTGGGACCTCCATACACCCACAACATTGATATATCAACTTTTTTTGAGAAAATTTGACGTGTTATTTTGGCATTTTCGCAGGATCTTACGAGATTGCGAACGTATAAACGTTCTCGGAATCTGCCGAAACCAAATTCTTGCCTCTTTTTGGGACCTCCATACACCCACAACATTGATCTTTCAACTTTTTTTGAGAAAATTTGAAGTGTTATTTTGGCATTTTCGCAGGATCTTACGAGATTGCGAACGTATCAACGTTCTCGGAATCTGCCGAAACGAAATTCTTGCCTCTTTTTGGGACCTCCATACACCCACAACATTGATCTTTCAACTTTTTTTGAGAAAATTTGACGTGTTCTTTTGGCATTTTCGCAGGATCTTACGAGATTGCGAACGTATCAACGTTCTCGGAATCTGCCGAAACCAAATTCTTGCCTCTTTTTGGGACCTCCATACACCCACAACAATGATCTTTCTACTTTTTTTGAGAAAATTTGACGTGTTATTTTCGCATTTTCGAAAGATCTTACGAGATTGCGAACATATCAACGTTCTTGGAATCTGCCGAAACGAAATTCTTGCCTCTTTTTGGGACCTCCATACACCCACAACAATGATCTTTCAACTTTTTTTGAGAAAATTTGACGTGTTATTTTGGCATTTTCGCAGGATCTTACGAGATTGCGAACGTATCAACGTTCTCGGAATCTGCCGAAACCAAATTCTTGGGTCTTTTTGGGACCTCCATACACCCACAACATTGATATATCAACTTTTTTTTAGAAAATTTGACGTGTTATTTTGGCATTTTCGCAGGATCTTACGAGATTGCGAACGTATCAACGTTCTCGGAATCTGCCGAAACCAAATTCTTGCCTCTTTTTGGGACCTCCATACACCCACAACATTGATCTTTCAACTTTTTTTGAGAAAATTTGACGTGTTATTTTGGCATTTTCGCAGGATCTTACGAGATTGCGAACGTATCAACGTTCTCGGAATCTGCCGAAACCAAATTCTTGCCTCTTTTTGGGACCTCCATACACCCACAACATTGATATATCAACATTTTTTGAGAAAATTTGACGTGTTCTTTTGGCATTTTCGTAGGATCTTACGAGATTGCGAACGTATCAACGTTCTCGGAATCTGCCGAAACCAAATTCTTGCCTCTTTTTGGGTACTCCATACACCCACAACATTGATTTTTCAACTTTTTTTGAGAAAATTTGACATGTTATTTTGGCATTTTCGCAGGATCTTACGAGATTGCGAACGTATCAACGTTCTCGGAATCTGCCGAAACCAAATTCTTGCCTCTTTTTGGGACCTCCATACACCCACAACATTGATCTTACAACTTTTTTTGAGAAAATTTGAAGTGTTGTTTTGGCATTTTCGCAGAATCTTACGAGATTGCGAACATATCAACGTTCTCGGAATCTGCCGAAACCAAATTCTTGCCTCTTTTTGGGACCTCCATACACCCACAACAATGATCTTTCAACTTTTTTTTAGAAAATTTGACGTGTTATTTTGGCATTTTCGCAGGATCTTACGAGATTGCGAACGTATCAACGTTCTCGGAATCTGCCGAAACCAAATTCTTGGCTCTTTTTGGGACCTCCATACACCCACAACATTGATCTTTCAACTTTTTTTGAGAAAATTTGACGTGTTATTTTGGCATTTTCGCAGGATCTTACGAGATTGCGAACGTATCAACGTTCTCGGAATCTGCCGAAACCAAATTCTTGGCTCTTTTTGGGACCTCCATACACCCACAACAATGATCTTTCAACTTTTTTTGAGAAAATTTGACGTGTTATTTTCGCATTTTCGAAAGATCTTACGAGATTGCGAACATATCAACGTTCTTGGAATCTGCCGAAACGAAATTCTTGCCTCTTTTTGGGACCTCCATACACCCACAACAATGATCTTTCAACTTTTTTTGAGAAAATTTGACGTGTTATTTTGGCATTTTCGCAGGATCTTACGAGATTGCGAACGTATCAACGTTCTCGGAATCTGCCGAAACCAAATTCTTGGGTCTTTTTGGGACCTCCATACACCCACAACATTGATATATCAACTTTTTTTGAGAAAATTTGACGTGTTCTTTTGGCATTTTCGTAGGATCTTACGAGATTGCGAACGTATCAACGTTCTCGGAATCTGCCGAAACCAAATTCTTGCCTCTTTTTGGGTACTCCATACACCCACAACATTGATCTTTCAACTTTTTTTGAGAAAATTTGACATGTTATTTTGGCATTTTCGCAGGATCTTACGAGATTGCGAACGTATCAACGTTCTCGGAATCTGCCGAAACCAAATTCTTGCCTCTTTTTGGGACCTCCATACACCCACAACATTGATCTTTCAACTTTTTTTGAGAAAATTTGAATTGTTGTTTTGGCATTTTCGCAGGATCTTACGAGATTGCGAACATATCAACGTTCTCGGAATCTGCCGAAACCAAATTCTTGCCTCTTTTTGGGACCTCCATACACCCACAACATTGATCTTTCAACTTTTTTTGAGAAAATTTGACGTGTTATTTTGGCATTTTCGCAGGATCTTACGAGATTGCGAACGTATCAACGTTCTCGGAATCTGCCGAAACCAAATTCTTGCCTCTTTTTGGGACCTCCATACACCCACAACATTGATCTTTCAACTTTTTTTGAGAAAATTTGAATTGTTGTTTTGGCATTTTCGCAGGATCTTACGAGATTGCGAACATATCAACGTTCTCGGAATCTGCCGAAACCAAATTCTTGCCTCTTTTTGGGACCTCCATACACCCACAACATTGATCTTTCAACTTTTTTTGAGAAAATTTGACGTGTTATTTTGGCATTTTCGCAGGATCTTACGAGATTGCGAACGTATCAACGTTCTCGGAATCTGCCGAATCCAAATTCTTGCCTCTTTTTGGGACCTCCATACACCCACAACATTGATCTTTCAACTTTTTTTGAGAAAATTTGACGTGTTATTTTCGCATTTTCGAAAGATCTTACGAGATTGCGAACATATCAACGTTCTTGGAATCTGCCGAAACGAAATTCTTGCCTCTTTTTGGGACCTCCATACACCCACAACAATGATCTTTCAACTTTTTTTGAGAAAATTTGACGTGTTATTTTGGCATTTTCGCAGGATCTTACGAGATTGCGAACGTATCAACGTTCTCGGAATCTGCCGAAACCAAATTCTTGGGTCTTTTTGGGACCTCCATACACCCACAACATTGATATATCAACTTTTTTTGAGAAAATTTGACGTGTTCTTTTGGCATTTTCGCAGGATCTTACGAGATTGCGAACGTATCAACGTTCTCGGAATCTGCCGAAACCAAATTCTTGGCTCTTTTTGGGACCTCCATACACCCACAACATTGATCTTTCAACTTTTTTTGAGAAAATTTGAAGTGTTATTTTGGCATTTTCGCAGGATCTTACGAGATTGCGAACGTATCAACGTTCTCGGAATCTGCCGAAACCAAATTGTTGGCTCTTTTTGGGACCTCCATACACCCACAACATTGATATATCAACTTTTTTTGAGAAAATTTGACGTGTTCTTTTGGCATTTTCGCAGGATCTTACGAGATTGCGAACGTATCAACGTTCTCGGAATCTGCCGAAACCAAATTCTTGGCTCTTTTTGGGACCTGCATACACCCACAACATTGATCTTTCAACTTTTTTTGAGAAAATTTGACGTGTTATTTTGGCATTTTCGCAGGATCTTACGAGATTTCGAACATATCAACGTTCTCGGAATCTGCCGAAACCAAATTCTTGGCTCTTTTTGCGACCTCCATACACCCACAACATTGATCTTTCAACTTTTTTTGAGAAAATTTGACGTGTTATTTTGGCATTTTCGCACGATCTTACGAGATTACGAACATATCAACGTTCTCGGAATCTGCCGAATCCAAATTCTTGCCTCTTTTTGGGACCTGCATAAACCCACAACATTGATCTTTCAACTTTTTTTGAGAAAATTTGACGTGTTATTTTGGCATTTTCGCAGGATCTTACGAGATTGCGAACGTATCAACGTTCTCGGAATCTGCCGAAACCAAATTCTTGCCTCTTTTTGGGACCTCCATACACCAGCAACATTTATCTTTCAACTTTTTTTGAGAAAATTTGACGTGTTGTTTTGGCATTTTCGCAGGATCTTACGAGATTGCGAACGTATCAACGTTCTCGGAATCTGCCGAAACCAAATTCTTGGGTTCTTTTGGGACCTCCATACACCCACAACAATGATCTTTCAACTTTTTTTTAGAAAATTTGACGTGTTATTTTGGCATTTTCGCAGGATCTTACGAGATTGCGAACGTATCAACGTTCTCGGAATCTGCCGAAACCAAATTCTTGGCTCTTTTTGGGACCTCCATACACCCACAACATTGATCTTTCAACTTTTTTTGAGAAAATTTGACGTGTTATTTTGGCATTTTCGCAGGATCTTACGAGATTGCGAACGTATCAACGTTCTCGGAATCTGCCGAAACCAAATTCTTGGCTCTTTTTGGGACCTCCATACACCCACAACATTGATCTTTCAACTTTTTTTGAGAAAATTTGAAGTGTTATTTTGGTATTTTCGCAGGATCTTACGAGATTGCGAACGTATCAACGTTCTCGGAATCTGCCGAAACCAAATTCTTGCCTCTTTTTGGGTACTCCATACACCCACAACATTGATCTTTCATCTTTTTTTGAGAAAATTTGACGTGTTATTTTGGCATTTTCGCAGGATCTTACGAGATTGCGAACGTATCAACGTTCTCGGAATCTGCCGAAACCAAATTCTTGGCTCTTTTTGGGACCTCCATACACCCACAACATTGATCTTTCAACTTTTTTTGAGAAAATTTGAAGTGTTATTTTGGCATTTTCGCAGGATCTTACGAGATTGCGAACGTATCAACGTTCTCGGAATCTGCCGAAACCAAATTGTTGGCTCTTTTTGGGACCTCCATACACCCACAACATTGATATATCAACTTTTTTTGAGAAAATTTGACGTGTTCTTTTGGCATTTTCGCAGGATCTTACGAGATTGCGAACGTATCAACGTTCTCGGAATCTGCCGAAACCAAATTCTTGGCTCTTTTTGGGACCTGCATACACCCACAACATTGATCTTTCAACTTTTTTTGAGAAAATTTGACGTGTTATTTTGGCATTTTCGCAGGATCTTACGAGATTTCGAACCTATCAACGTTCTCGGAATCTGCCGAAACCAAATTCTTGGCTCTTTTTGCGACCTCCATACACCCACAACATTGATCTTTCAACTTTTTTTGAGAAAATTTGATGTGTTATTTTGGCATTTTCGCAGGATCTTACGAGATTGCGAACGTATCAACGTTCTCGGAATCTGCCGAAACCAAATTCTTGCCTCTTTTTGGGACCTCCATACACCAGCAACATTTATCTTTCAACTTTTTTTGAGAAAATTTGACGTGTTGTTTTGGCATTTTCGCAGGATCTTACGAGATTGCGAACGTATCAACGTTCTCGGAATCTGCCGAAACCAAATTCTTGCCTCTTTTTGGGTACTCCATACACCCACAACATTGATCTTTCATCTTTTTTTGAGAAAATTTGACGTGTTATTTTCGCATTTTCGAAAGATCTTACGAGATTGCGAACATATCAACGTTCTTGGAATCTGCCGAAACGAAATTCTTGCCTCTTTTTGGGACCTCCATACAGCCACAACAATGATCTTTCAACTTTTTTTGAGAAAATTTGACGTGTTATTTTGGCATATTCGCAGGATCTTACGAGATTGCGAACGTATCAACGTTCTCGGAATCTGCCGAAACCAAATTCTTGGGTCTTTTTGGGACCTCCATACACCCACAACATTGATATATCAACTTTTTTTGAGAAAATTTGACGTGTTATTTTGGCATTTTCGCAGGATCTTACGAGATTGCGAACGTATCAACGTTCTCGGAATCTGCCGAAACCAAATTCTTGCCTCTTTTTGGGACCTCCATACACCAGCAACATTTATCTTTCAACTTTTTTTGAGAAAATTTGACGTGTTGTTTTGGCATTTTCGCAGGATCTTACGAGATTGCGAACGTATCAACGTTCTCGGAATCTGCCGAAACCAAATTCTTGCCTCTTTTTGGGTACTCCATACACCCACAACATTGATCTTTCATCTTTTTTTGAGAAAATTTGACGTGTTATTTTGGCATTTTCGCAGGATCTTACGAGATTGCGAACGTATCAACGTTCTTGGAATCTGCCGAAACCAAATTCTTGGCTCTTTTTGGGACCTCCATACACCCACAACATTGATCTTTCAACTTTTTTTGAGAAAATTTGAAGTGTTATTTTGGCATTTTCGCAGGATCTTACGAGATTGCGAACGTATCAACGTTCTCGGAATCTGCCGAAACCAAATTGTTGGCTCTTTTTGGGACCTCCATACACCCACAACATTGATATATCAACTTTTTTTGAGAAAATTTGACGTGTTCTTTTGGCATTTTCGCAGGATCTTACGAGATTGCGAACGTATCAACGTTCTCGGAATCTGCCGAAACCAAATTCTTGGCTCTTTTTGGGACCTGCATACACCCACAACATTGATCTTTCAACTTTTTTTGAGAAAATTTGAAGTGTTATTTTGGTATTTTCGCAGGATCTTACGAGATTGCGAACGTATCAACGTTCTCGGAATCTGCCGAAACCAAATTCTTGCCTCTTTTTGGGTACTCCATACACCCACAACATTGATCTTTCATCTTTTTTTGAGAAAATTTGACGTGTTATTTTGGCATTTTCGCAGGATCTTACGAGATTGCGAACGTATCAACGTTCTCGGAATCTGCCGAAACCAAATTCTTGGCTCTTTTTGGGACCTCCATACACCCACAACATTGATCTTTCAACTTTTTTTGAGAAAATTTGAAGTGTTATTTTGGCATTTTCGCAGGATCTTACGAGATTGCGAACGTATCAACGTTCTCGGAATCTGCCGAAACCAAATTGTTGGCTCTTTTTGGGACCTCCATACACCCACAACATTGATATATCAACTTTTTTTGAGAAAATTTGACGTGTTCTTTTGGCATTTTCGCAGGATCTTACGAGATTGCGAACGTATCAACGTTCTCGGAATCTGCCGAAACCAAATTCTTGGCTCTTTTTGGGACCTGCATACACCCACAACATTGATCTTTCAACTTTTTTTGAGAAAATTTGACGTGTTATTTTGGCATTTTCGCAGGATCTTACGAGATTTCGAACCTATCAACGTTCTCGGAATCTGCCGAAACCAAATTCTTGGCTCTTTTTGCGACCTCCATACACCCACAACATTGATCTTTCAACTTTTTTTGAGAAAATTTGATGTGTTATTTTGGCATTTTCGCAGGATCTTACGAGATTGCGAACGTATCAACGTTCTCGGAATCTGCCGAAACCAAATTCTTGCCTCTTTTTGGGACCTCCATACACCAGCAACATTTATCTTTCAACTTTTTTTGAGAAAATTTGACGTGTTGTTTTGGCATTTTCGCAGGATCTTACGAGATTGCGAACGTATCAACGTTCTCGGAATCTGCCGAAACCAAATTCTTGCCTCTTTTTGGGTACTCCATACACCCACAACATTGATCTTTCATCTTTTTTTGAGAAAATTTGACGTGTTATTTTCGCATTTTCGAAAGATCTTACGAGATTGCGAACATATCAACGTTCTTGGAATCTGCCGAAACGAAATTCTTGCCTCTTTTTGGGACCTCCATACAGCCACAACAATGATCTTTCAACTTTTTTTGAGAAAATTTGACGTGTTATTTTGGCATATTCGCAGGATCTTACGAGATTGCGAACGTATCAACGTTCTCGGAATCTGCCGAAACCAAATTCTTGGGTCTTTTTGGGACCTCCATACACCCACAACATTGATATATCAACTTTTTTTGAGAAAATTTGACGTGTTATTTTGGCATTTTCGCAGGATCTTACGAGATTGCGAACGTATCAACGTTCTCGGAATCTGCCGAAACCAAATTCTTGCCTCTTTTTGGGACCTCCATACACCAGCAACATTTATCTTTCAACTTTTTTTGAGAAAATTTGACGTGTTGTTTTGGCATTTTCGCAGGATCTTACGAGATTGCGAACGTATCAACGTTCTCGGAATCTGCCGAAACCAAATTCTTGCCTCTTTTTGGGTACTCCATACACCCACAACATTGATCTTTCATCTTTTTTTGAGAAAATTTGACGTGTTATTTTGGCATTTTCGCAGGATCTTACGAGATTGCGAACGTATCAACGTTCTTGGAATCTGCCGAAACCAAATTCTTGGCTCTTTTTGGGACCTCCATACACCCACAACATTGATCTTTCAACTTTTTTTGAGAAAATTTGAAGTGTTATTTTGGCATTTTCGCAGGATCTTACGAGATTGCGAACGTATCAACGTTCTCGGAATCTGCCGAAACCAAATTGTTGGCTCTTTTTGGGACCTCCATACACCCACAACATTGATATATCAACTTTTTTTGAGAAAATTTGACGTGTTCTTTTGGCATTTTCGCAGGATCTTACGAGATTGCGAACGTATCAACGTTCTCGGAATCTGCCGAAACCAAATTCTTGGCTCTTTTTGGGACCTGCATACACCCACAACATTGATCTTTCAACTTTTTTTGAGAAAATTTGACGTGTTATTTTGGCATTTTCGCAGGATCTTACGAGATTTCGAACCTATCAACGTTCTCGGAATCTGCCGAAACCAAATTCTTGGCTCTTTTTGCGACCTCCATACACCCACAACATTGATCTTTCAACTTTTTTTGAGAAAATTTGACGTGTTATTTTGGCATTTTCGCAGGATCTTACGAGATTGCGAACGTATCAACGTTCTCGGAATCTGCCGAAACCAAATTCTTGCCTCTTTTTGGGACCTCCATACACCAGCAACATTTATCTTTCAACTTTTTTTGAGAAAATTTGACGTGTTGTTTTGGCATTTTCGCAGGATCTTACGAGATTGCGAACGTATCAACGTTCTCGGAATCTGCCGAAACCAAATTCTTGCCTCTTTTTGGGTACTCCATACACCCACAACATTGATCTTTCATCTTTTTTTGAGAAAATTTGACGTGTTATTTTCGCATTTTCGAAAGATCTTACGAGATTGCGAACATATCAACGTTCTTGGAATCTGCCGAAACGAAATTCTTGCCTCTTTTTGGGACCTCCATACAGCCACAACAATGATCTTTCAACTTTTTTTGAGAAAATTTGACGTGTTATTTTGGCATATTCGCAGGATCTTACGAGATTGCGAACGTATCAACGTTCTCGGAATCTGCCGAAACCAAATTCTTGGGTCTTTTTGGGACCTCCATACACCCACAACATTGATATATCAACTTTTTTTGAGAAAATTTGACGTGTTATTTTGGCATTTTCGCAGGATCTTACGAGATTGCGAACGTATCAACGTTCTCGGAATCTGCCGAAACCAAATTCTTGCCTCTTTTTGGGACCTCCATACACCCACAACATTGATCTTTCAACTTTTTTTGAGAAAATTTGACGTGTTATTTTGGCATTTTCGCAGGATCTTACGAGATTGCGAACGTATCAACGTTCTCGGAATCTGCCGAAACCAAATTCTTGCCTCTTTTTGGGACCTCCATACACCAGCAACATTTATCTTTCAACTTTTTTTGAGAAAATTTGACGTGTTGTTTTGGCATTTTCGCAGGATCTTACGAGATTGCGAACGTATCAACGTTCTCGGAATCTGCCGAAACCAAATTCTTGCCTCTTTTTGGGTACTCCATACACCCACAACATTGATCTTTCATCTTTTTTTGAGAAAATTTGACGTGTTATTTTGGCATTTTCGCAGGATCTTACGAGATTGCGAACGTATCAACGTTCTCGGAATCTGCCGAAACCAAATTCTTGGCTCTTTTTGGGACCTCCATACACCCACAACAATGATCTTTCAACTTTTTTTGAGAAAATTTGACGTGTTATTTTCGCATTTTCGAAAGATCTTACGAGAATGCGAACATATCAACGTTCTTGGAATCTGCCGAAACGAAATTCTTGCCTCTTTTTGGGACCTCCATACACCCACAACAATGATCTTTCAACTTTTTTTGAGAAAATTTGACGTGTTATTTTGGCATTTTCGCAGTATCTTACGAGATTGCGAACGTATCAACGTTCTCGGAATCTGCCGAAACCAAATTCTTGGGTCTTTTTGGGACCTCCATACACCCACAACATTGATATATCAACTTTTTTTGAGAAAATTTGACGTGTTATTTTGGCATTTTCGCAGGATCTTACGAGATTGCGAACGTATCAACGTTCTCGGAATCTGCCGAAACCAAATTCTTGCCTCTTTTTGGGACCTCCATACACCCACAACATTGATCTTTCAACTTTTTTTGAGAAAATTTGACGTGTTATTTTGGCATTTTCGCAGGATCTTACGAGATTGCGAACGTATCAACGTTCTCGGAATCTGCCGAAACCAAATTCTTGCCTCTTTTTGGGACCTCCATACATCCACAACATTGATATATCAACTTTTTTTGAGAAAATTTGACGTGTTCTTTTGGCATTTTCGTAGGATCTTACGAGATTGCGAACGTATCAACGTTCTCGGAATCTGCCGAAACCAAATTCTTGCCTCTTTTTGGGTACTCCATACACCCACAACATTGATCTTTCAACTTTTTTTGAGAAAATTTGACATGTTATTTTGGCATTTTCGCAGGATCTTACGAGATTGCGAACGTATCAACGTTCTCGGAATCTGCCGAAACCAAATTCTTGCCTCTTTTTGGGACCTCCATACACCCACAACATTGATCTTTCAACTTTTTTTGAGAAAATTTGAATTGTTGTTTTGGCATTTTCGCAGGATCTTACGAGATTGCGAACATATCAACGTTCTCGGAATCTGCCGAAACCAAATTCTTGCCTCTTTTTGGGACCTCCATACACCCACAACATTGATCTTTCAACTTTTTTTGAGAAAATTTGACGTGTTATTTTGGCATTTTCGCAGGATCTTACGAGATTGCGAACGTATCAACGTTCTCGGAATCTGCCGAATCCAAATTCTTGCCTCTTTTTGGGACCTCCATACACCCACAACATTGATCTTTCAACTTTTTTTGAGAAAATTTGACGTGTTATTTTCGCATTTTCGAAAGATCTTACGAGATTGCGAACATATCAACGTTCTTGGAATCTGCCGAAACGAAATTCTTGCCTCTTTTTGGGACCTCCATACACCCACAACAATGATCTTTCAACTTTTTTTGAGAAAATTTGACGTGTTATTTTGGCATTTTCGCAGGATCTTACGAGATTGCGAACGTATCAACGTTCTCGGAATCTGCCGAAACCAAATTCTTGGGTCTTTTTGGGACCTCCATACACCCACAACATTGATATATCAACTTTTTTTGAGAAAATTTGACGTGTTCTTTTGGCATTTTCGCAGGATCTTACGAGATTGCGAACGTATCAACGTTCTCGGAATCTGCCGAAACCAAATTCTTGGCTCTTTTTGGGACCTCCATACACCCACAACATTGATCTTTCAACTTTTTTTGAGAAAATTTGAAGTGTTATTTTGGCATTTTCGCAGGATCTTACGAGATTGCGAACGTATCAACGTTCTCGGAATCTGCCGAAACCAAATTCTTGCCTCTTTTTGGGTACTCCATACACCCACAACATTGATCTTTCATCTTTTTTTGAGAAAATTTGACGTGTTATTTTGGCATTTTCGCAGGATCTTACGAGATTGCGAACGTATCAACGTTCTCGGAATCTGCCGAAACCAAATTCTTGGCTCTTTTTGGGACCTCCATACACCCACAACATTGATCTTTCAACTTTTTTTGAGAAAATTTGAAGTGTTATTTTGGCATTTTCGCAGGATCTTACGAGATTGCGAACGTATCAACGTTCTCGGAATCTGCCGAAACCAAATTGTTGGCTCTTTTTGGGACCTCCATACACCCACAACATTGATATATCAACTTTTTTTGAGAAAATTTGACGTGTTCTTTTGGCATTTTCGCAGGATCTTACGAGATTGCGAACGTATCAACGTTCTCGGAATCTGCCGAAACCAAATTCTTGGCTCTTTTTGGGACCTGCATACACCCACAACATTGATCTTTCAACTTTTTTTGAGAAAATTTGACGTGTTATTTTGGCATTTTCGCAGGATCTTACGAGATTTCGAACATATCAACGTTCTCGGAATCTGCCGAAACCAAATTCTTGGCTCTTTTTGCGACCTCCATACACCCACAACATTGATCTTTCAACTTTTTTTGAGAAAATTTGACGTGTTATTTTGGCATTTTCGCACGATCTTACGAGATTACGAACATATCAACGTTCTCGGAATCTGCCGAATCCAAATTCTTGCCTCTTTTTGGGACCTGCATAAACCCACAACATTGATCTTTCAACTTTTTTTGAGAAAATTTGACGTGTTATTTTGGCATATTCGCAGGATCTTACGAGATTGCGAACGTATCAACGTTCTCGGAATCTGCCGAAACCAAATTCTTGGGTCTTTTTGGGACCTCCATACACCCACAACATTGATATATCAACTTTTTTTGAGAAAATTTGACGTGTTATTTTGGCATTTTCGCAGGATCTTACGAGATTGCGAACGTATCAACGTTCTCGGAATCTGCCGAAACCAAATTCTTGCCTCTTTTTGGGACCTCCATACACCCACAACATTGATCTTTCAACTTTTTTTGAGAAAATTTGACGTGTTATTTTGGCATTTTCGCAGGATCTTACGAGATTGCGAACGTATCAACGTTCTCGGAATCTGCCGAAACCAAATTCTTGCCTCTTTTTGGGACCTCCATACACCAGCAACATTTATCTTTCAACTTTTTTTGAGAAAATTTGACGTGTTGTTTTGGCATTTTCGCAGGATCTTACGAGATTGCGAACGTATCAACGTTCTCGGAATCTGCCGAAACCAAATTCTTGCCTCTTTTTGGGTACTCCATACACCCACAACATTGATCTTTCATCTTTTTTTGAGAAAATTTGACGTGTTATTTTGGCATTTTCGCAGGATCTTACGAGATTGCGAACGTATCAACGTTCTCGGAATCTGCCGAAACCAAATTCTTGGCTCTTTTTGGGACCTCCATACACCCACAACAATGATCTTTCAACTTTTTTTGAGAAAATTTGACGTGTTATTTTCGCATTTTCGAAAGATCTTACGAGAATGCGAACATATCAACGTTCTTGGAATCTGCCGAAACGAAATTCTTGCCTCTTTTTGGGACCTCCATACACCCACAACAATGATCTTTCAACTTTTTTTGAGAAAATTTGACGTGTTATTTTGGCATTTTCGCAGTATCTTACGAGATTGCGAACGTATCAACGTTCTCGGAATCTGCCGAAACCAAATTCTTGGGTCTTTTTGGGACCTCCATACACCCACAACATTGATATATCAACTTTTTTTGAGAAAATTTGACGTGTTATTTTGGCATTTTCGCAGGATCTTACGAGATTGCGAACGTATCAACGTTCTCGGAATCTGCCGAAACCAAATTCTTGCCTCTTTTTGGGACCTCCATACACCCACAACATTGATCTTTCAACTTTTTTTGAGAAAATTTGACGTGTTATTTTGGCATTTTCGCAGGATCTTACGAGATTGCGAACGTATCAACGTTCTCGGAATCTGCCGAAACCAAATTCTTGCCTCTTTTTGGGACCTCCATACATCCACAACATTGATATATCAACTTTTTTTGAGAAAATTTGACGTGTTCTTTTGGCATTTTCGTAGGATCTTACGAGATTGCGAACGTATCAACGTTCTCGGAATCTGCCGAAACCAAATTCTTGCCTCTTTTTGGGTACTCCATACACCCACAACATTGATCTTTCAACTTTTTTTGAGAAAATTTGACATGTTATTTTGGCATTTTCGCAGGATCTTACGAGATTGCGAACGTATCAACGTTCTCGGAATCTGCCGAAACCAAATTCTTGCCTCTTTTTGGGACCTCCATACACCCACAACATTGATCTTTCAACTTTTTTTGAGAAAATTTGAATTGTTGTTTTGGCATTTTCGCAGGATCTTACGAGATTGCGAACATATCAACGTTCTCGGAATCTGCCGAAACCAAATTCTTGCCTCTTTTTGGGACCTCCATACACCCACAACATTGATCTTTCAACTTTTTTTGAGAAAATTTGACGTGTTATTTTGGCATTTTCGCAGGATCTTACGAGATTGCGAACGTATCAACGTTCTCGGAATCTGCCGAATCCAAATTCTTGCCTCTTTTTGGGACCTCCATACACCCACAACATTGATCTTTCAACTTTTTTTGAGAAAATTTGACGTGTTATTTTCGCATTTTCGAAAGATCTTACGAGATTGCGAACATATCAACGTTCTTGGAATCTGCCGAAACGAAATTCTTGCCTCTTTTTGGGACCTCCATACACCCACAACAATGATCTTTCAACTTTTTTTGAGAAAATTTGACGTGTTATTTTGGCATTTTCGCAGGATCTTACGAGATTGCGAACGTATCAACGTTCTCGGAATCTGCCGAAACCAAATTCTTGGGTCTTTTTGGGACCTCCATACACCCACAACATTGATATATCAACTTTTTTTGAGAAAATTTGACGTGTTCTTTTGGCATTTTCGCAGGATCTTACGAGATTGCGAACGTATCAACGTTCTCGGAATCTGCCGAAACCAAATTCTTGGCTCTTTTTGGGACCTCCATACACCCACAACATTGATCTTTCAACTTTTTTTGAGAAAATTTGAAGTGTTATTTTGGCATTTTCGCAGGATCTTACGAGATTGCGAACGTATCAACGTTCTCGGAATCTGCCGAAACCAAATTCTTGCCTCTTTTTGGGTACTCCATACACCCACAACATTGATCTTTCATCTTTTTTTGAGAAAATTTGACGTGTTATTTTGGCATTTTCGCAGGATCTTACGAGATTGCGAACGTATCAACGTTCTCGGAATCTGCCGAAACCAAATTCTTGGCTCTTTTTGGGACCTCCATACACCCACAACATTGATCTTTCAACTTTTTTTGAGAAAATTTGAAGTGTTATTTTGGCATTTTCGCAGGATCTTACGAGATTGCGAACGTATCAACGTTCTCGGAATCTGCCGAAACCAAATTGTTGGCTCTTTTTGGGACCTCCATACACCCACAACATTGATATATCAACTTTTTTTGAGAAAATTTGACGTGTTCTTTTGGCATTTTCGCAGGATCTTACGAGATTGCGAACGTATCAACGTTCTCGGAATCTGCCGAAACCAAATTCTTGGCTCTTTTTGGGACCTGCATACACCCACAACATTGATCTTTCAACTTTTTTTGAGAAAATTTGACGTGTTATTTTGGCATTTTCGCAGGATCTTACGAGATTTCGAACATATCAACGTTCTCGGAATCTGCCGAAACCAAATTCTTGGCTCTTTTTGCGACCTCCATACACCCACAACATTGATCTTTCAACTTTTTTTGAGAAAATTTGACGTGTTATTTTGGCATTTTCGCACGATCTTACGAGATTACGAACATATCAACGTTCTCGGAATCTGCCGAATCCAAATTCTTGCCTCTTTTTGGGACCTGCATAAACCCACAACATTGATCTTTCAACTTTTTTTGAGAAAATTTGACGTGTTATTTTGGCATTTTCGCAGGATCTTACGAGATTGCGAACGTATCAACGTTCTCGGAATCTGCCGAAACCAAATTCTTGCCTCTTTTTGGGACCTCCATACACCAGCAACATTTATCTTTCAACTTTTTTTGAGAAAATTTGACGTGTTGTTTTGGCATTTTCGCAGGATCTTACGAGATTGCGAACGTATAAACGTTCTCGGAATCTGCCGAAACCAAATTCTTGCCTCTTTTTGGGACCTCCATACACCCACAACAATGATCTTTCAACTTTTTTTGAGAAAATTTGAAGTGTTGTTTTGGCATTTTCGCAGGATCTTACGAGATTGCGAACATATCAACGTTCTCGGAATCTGCCGAAACCAAATTCTTGCCTCTTTTTGGGACCTGCATACACCCACAACATTGATCTTTCAACTTTTTTTGAGAAAATTTGACGTGTTATTTTGGCATTTTCGCAGGATCTTACGAGATTTCGAACATATCAACGTTCTCGGAATCTGCCGAAACCAAATTCTTGGTTCTTTTTGGGACCTCCATACACCCACAACATTGATCTTTCAACTTTTTTTGAGAAAATTTGACGTGTTATTTTGGCATTTTCGCAGGATCTTATTAGATTGCGAACGTATCAACGTTCTCGGAATCAGCCGAAACCAAATTCTTGCCTCTTTTTGGGACCTCCATACACCCACAACATTGATCTTTCAACTTTTTTTTAGAAAATTTGACGTGTTATTTTGGCATTTTCGCAGGATCTTACGAGATTGCGAACGTATCAACGTTCTCGGAATCTGCCGAAACCAAATTCTTGCCTCGTTTTGGGACCTCCATACACCAGCAACATTTATCTTTCAACTTTTTTTGAGAAAATTTGACGTGTTGTTTTGGCATTTTCGCAGGATCTTACGTGATTGCGAACGTATAAACGTTCTCGGAATCTGCCGAAACCAAATTCTTGCCTCTTTTTGGGACCTCCATACACCCACAACATTGATCTTTCAACTTTTTTTGAGAAAATTTGAAGTGTTGTTTTGGCATTTTCGCAGGATCTTACGAGATTGCGAACATATCAACGTTCTCGGAATCTGCCGAAACCAAATTCTTGCCTCTTTTTGGGACCTCCATACACCCACAACATTGATCTTTCAACTTTTTTTGAGAAAATTTGACGTGTTATTTTGGCATTTTCGCAGGATCTTACGAGATTGCGAACGTATCAACGTTCTCGGAATCTGCCGAAACCAAATTCTTGGGTCTTTTTGGGACCTCCATACACCCACAACATTGATATATCAACTTTTTTTGAGAAAATTTGACGTGTTCTTTTGGCATTTTCGCAGGATCTTACGAGATTGCGAACGTATCAACGTTCTCGGAATCTGCCGAAACCAAATTCTTGGGTCTTTTTGGGACCTCCATACACCCACAACATTGATATATCAACTTTTTTTGAGAAAATTTGACGTGTTCTTTTGGCATTTTCGCAGGATCTTACGAGATTGCGAACGTATCAACGTTCTCGGAATCTGCCGAAACCAAATTCTTGGGTCTTTTTGGGACCTCCATACACCCACAACATTGATATATCAACTTTTTTTGAGAAAATTTGACGTGTTCTTTTGGCATTTTCGCAGGATCTTACGAGATTGCGAACGTATCAACGTTCTCGGAATCTGCCGAAACCAAATTCTTGGGTCTTTTTGGGACCTCCATACACCCACAACATTGATATATCAACTTTTTTTGAGAAAATTTGACGTGTTCTTTTGGCATTTTCGCAGGATCTTACGAGATTGCGAACGTATCAACGTTCTCGGAATCTGCCGAAACCAAATCCTTGGCTCTTTTTGGGACCTGCATACACCAGCAACATTTATCTTTCAACTTTTTTTGAGAAAATTTGACGTGTTATTTTGGCATTTTCGCAGGATCTTACGAGATTTCGAACATATCAACGTTCTCGGAATCTGCCGAAACCAAATTCTTGGCTCTTTTTGGGACCTCCATACACCCACAACATTGATCTTTCAACTTTTTTTGAGAAAATTTGACGTGTTATTTTGGCATTTTCGCAGGATCTTACGAGATTGCGAACATATCAACGTTCTCGGAATCTGCCGAAACCAAATTCTTGCCTCTTTTTGGGACCTCCATACACCCACAACATTGATCTTTCAACTTTTTTTGAGAAAATTTGACGTGTTATTTTGGCATTTTCGCAGGATCTTACGAGATTGCGAACGTATCAACGTTCTCGGAATCTGCCGAAACCAAATTCTTGGGTCTTTTTGGGACCTCCATACACCCACAACATTGATATATCAACTTTTTTTGAGAAAATTTGACGTGTTCTTTTGGCATTTTCGCAGGATCTTACGAGATTGCGAACGTATCAACGTTCTCGGAATCTGCCGAAACCAAATTCTTGGGTCTTTTTGGGACCTCCATACACCCACAACATTGATATATCAACTTTTTTTGAGAAAATTTGACGTGTTCTTTTGGCATTTTCGCAGGATCTTACGAGATTGCGAACGTATCAACGTTCTCGGAATCAGCCGAAACCAAATTCTTGCCTCTTTTTGGGACCTCCATACACCAGCAACATTTATCTTTCAACTTTTTTTGAGAAAATTTGACGTGTTGTTTTGGCATTTTCGCAGGATCTTACGTGATTGCGAACGTATAAACGTTCTCGGAATCTGCCGAAACCAAATTCTTGCCTCTTTTTGGGACCTCCATACACCCACAACATTGATCTTTCAACTTTTTTTGAGAAAATTTGAAGTGTTGTTTTGGCATTTACGCAGGATCTTACGAGATTGCGAACATATCAACGTTCTCGGAATCTGCCGAAACCAAATTCTTGCCTCTTTTTGGGACCTCCATACACCCACAACATTGATCTTTCAACTTTTTTTGAGAAAATTTGACGTGTTATTTTGGCATTTTCGCAGGATCTTACGAGATTGCGAACGTATCAACGTTCTCGGAATCTGCCGAAACCAAATTCTTGGCTCTTTTTGAGACCTCCATACACCCACAACATTGATCTTTCAACTTTTTTTGAGAAAATTTGACGTGTTATTTTGGCATTTTCGCAGGATCTTACGAGATTGCGAACGTATCAACGTTCTCGGAATCTGCCGAAACCAAATTCTTGCCTCTTTTTGGGACCTCCATACACCCACAACATTGATCTTTCCACTTTTTTTGATAAAATTTGACGTGTTATTTTGGCATTTTCGCACGATCTTACGAGATTACGAACATATCAACGTTCTCGGAATCTGCCGAATCCAAATTCTTGCCTCTTTTTGGGACCTCCATACACCCACAACATTGATCTTTCAACTTTTTTTGAGAAAATTTGACGTGTTATTTTGGCATTTTCGCAGGATCTTATGAGATTGCGAACGTATCAACGTTCTCGGAATCAGCCGAAACCAAATTCTTGCCTCTTTTTGGGACCTCCATACACCCACAACATTGATCTTTCAACTTTTTTTTAGAAAATTTGACGTGTTATTTTGGCATTTTCGCAGGATCTTACGAGATTGCGAACGTATCAACGTTCTCGGAATCTGCCGAAACCAAATTCTTGCCTCGTTTTGGGACCTCCATACACCAGCAACATTTATCTTTCAACTTTTTTTGAGAAAATTTGACGTGTTGTTTTGGCATTTTCGCAGGATCTTACGTGATTGCGAACGTATAAACGTTCTCGGAATCTGCCGAAACCAAATTCTTGCCTCTTTTTGGGACCTCCATACACCCACAACATTGATCTTTCAACTTTTTTTGAGAAAATTTGAAGTGTTGTTTTGGCATTTTCGCAGGATCTTACGAGATTGCGAACATATCAACGTTCTCGGAATCTGCCGAAACCAAATTCTTGCCTCTTTTTGGGACCTCCATACACCCACAACATTGATCTTTCAACTTTTTTTGAGAAAATTTGACGTGTTATTTTGGCATTTTCGCAGGATCTTACGAGATTGCGAACGTATCAACGTTCTCGGAATCTGCCGAAACCAAATTCTTGGGTCTTTTTGGGACCTCCATACACCCACAACATTGATATATCAACTTTTTTTGAGAAAATTTGACGTGTTCTTTTGGCATTTTCGCAGGATCTTACGAGATTGCGAACGTATCAACGTTCTCGGAATCTGCCGAAACCAAATTCTTGGGTCTTTTTGGGACCTCCATACACCCACAACATTGATATATCAACTTTTTTTGAGAAAATTTGACGTGTTCTTTTGGCATTTTCGCAGGATCTTACGAGATTGCGAACGTATCAACGTTCTCGGAATCTGCCGAAACCAAATCCTTGGCTCTTTTTGGGACCTGCATACACCAGCAACATTTATCTTTCAACTTTTTTTGAGAAAATTTGACGTGTTATTTTGGCATTTTCGCAGGATCTTACGAGATTTCGAACATATCAACGTTCTCGGAATCTGCCGAAACCAAATTCTTGGCTCTTTTTGGGACCTCCATACACCCACAACATTGATCTTTCAACTTTTTTTGAGAAAATTTGACGTGTTATTTTGGCATTTTCGCAGGATCTTACGAGATTGCGAACATATCAACGTTCTCGGAATCTGCCGAAACCAAATTCTTGCCTCTTTTTGGGACCTCCATACACCCACAACATTGATCTTTCAACTTTTTTTGAGAAAATTTGACGTGTTATTTTGGCATTTTCGCAGGATCTTACGAGATTGCGAACGTATCAACGTTCTCGGAATCTGCCGAAACCAAATTCTTGGGTCTTTTTGGGACCTCCATACACCCACAACATTGATATATCAACTTTTTTTGAGAAAATTTGACGTGTTCTTTTGGCATTTTCGCAGGATCTTACGAGATTGCGAACGTATCAACGTTCTCGGAATCTGCCGAAACCAAATTCTTGGGTCTTTTTGGGACCTCCATACACCCACAACATTGATATATCAACTTTTTTTGAGAAAATTTGACGTGTTCTTTTGGCATTTTCGCAGGATCTTACGAGATTGCGAACGTATCAACGTTCTCGGAATCTGCCGAAACCAAATTCTTGGGTCTTTTTGGGACCTCCATACACCCACAACATTGATATATCAACTTTTTTTGAGAAAATTTGACGTGTTCTTTTGGCATTTTCGCAGGATCTTACGAGATTGCGAACGTATCAACGTTCTCGGAATCTGCCGAAACCAAATTCTTGGGTCTTTTTGGGACCTCCATACACCCACAACATTGATATATCAACTTTTTTTGAGAAAATTTGACGTGTTCTTTTGGCATTTTCGCAGGATCTTACGAGATTGCGAACGTATCAACGTTCTCGGAATCAGCCGAAACCAAATTCTTGCCTCTTTTTGGGACCTCCATACACCCACAACATTGATCTTTCAACTTTTTTTTAGAAAATTTGACGTGTTCTTTTGGCATTTTCGCAGGATCTTACGAGATTGCGAACGTATCAACGTTCTCGGAATCTGCCGAAACCAAATTCTTGCCTCTTTTTGGGACCTCCATACACCAGCAACATTTATCTTTCAACTTTTTTTGAGAAAATTTGACGTGTTGTTTTGGCATTTTCGCAGGATCTTACGTGATTGCGAACGTATAAACGTTCTCGGAATCTGCCGAAACCAAATTCTTGCCTCTTTTTGGGACCTCCATACACCCACAACATTGATCTTTCAACTTTTTTTGAGAAAATTTGAAGTGTTGTTTTGGCATTTACGCAGGATCTTACGAGATTGCGAACGTATCAACGTTCTCGGAATCTGCCGAAACCAAATTCTTGCCTCTTTTTGGGACCTCCATACACCCACAACATTGATCTTTCAACTTTTTTTGAGAAAATTTGACGTGTTATTTTGGCATTTTCGCAGGATCTTACGAGATTGCGAACGTATCAACGTTCTCGGAATCTGCCGAAACCAAATTCTTGGCTCTTTTTGAGACCTCCATACACCCACAACATTGATCTTTCAACTTTTTTTGAGAAAATTTGACGTGTTATTTTGGCATTTTCGCAGGATCTTACGAGATTGCGAACGTATCAACGTTCTCGGAATCTGCCGAAACCAAATTCTTGCCTCTTTTTGGGACCTCCATACACCCACAACATTGATCTTTCCACTTTTTTTGATAAAATTTGACGTGTTATTTTGGCATTTTCGCACGATCTTACGAGATTACGAACATATCAACGTTCTCGGAATCTGCCGAATCCAAATTCTTGCCTCTTTTTGGGACCTCCATACACCCACAACATTGATCTTTCAACTTTTTTTGAGAAAATTTGACGTGTTATTTTGGCATTTTCGCAGGATCTTATGAGATTGCGAACGTATCAACGTTCTCGGAATCAGCCGAAACCAAATTCTTGCCTCTTTTTGGGACCTCCATACACCCACAACATTGATCTTTCAACTTTTTTTTAGAAAATTTGACGTGTTATTTTGGCATTTTCGCAGGATCTTACGAGATTGCGAACGTATCAACGTTCTCGGAATCTGCCGAAACCAAATTCTTGCCTCGTTTTGGGACCTCCATACACCAGCAACATTTATCTTTCAACTTTTTTTGAGAAAATTTGACGTGTTGTTTTGGCATTTTCGCAGGATCTTACGTGATTGCGAACGTATAAACGTTCTCGGAATCTGCCGAAACCAAATTCTTGCCTCTTTTTGGGACCTCCATACACCCACAACATTGATCTTTCAACTTTTTTTGAGAAAATTTGAAGTGTTGTTTTGGCATTTTCGCAGGATCTTACGAGATTGCGAACATATCAACGTTCTCGGAATCTGCCGAAACCAAATTCTTGCCTCTTTTTGGGACCTCCATACACCCACAACATTGATCTTTCAACTTTTTTTGAGAAAATTTGACGTGTTATTTTGGCATTTTCGCAGGATCTTACGAGATTGCGAACGTATCAACGTTCTCGGAATCTGCCGAAACCAAATTCTTGGGTCTTTTTGGGACCTCCATACACCCACAACATTGATATATCAACTTTTTTTGAGAAAATTTGACGTGTTCTTTTGGCATTTTCGCAGGATCTTACGAGATTGCGAACGTATCAACGTTCTCGGAATCTGCCGAAACCAAATTCTTGGGTCTTTTTGGGACCTCCATACACCCACAACATTGATATATCAACTTTTTTTGAGAAAATTTGACGTGTTCTTTTGGCATTTTCGCAGGATCTTACGAGATTGCGAACGTATCAACGTTCTCGGAATCTGCCGAAACCAAATCCTTGGCTCTTTTTGGGACCTGCATACACCAGCAACATTTATCTTTCAACTTT
The DNA here is from genome assembly GCA_034370585.1 of Fragaria x ananassa. Lineage (NCBI taxonomy): Eukaryota > Viridiplantae > Streptophyta > Magnoliopsida > Rosales > Rosaceae > Fragaria > Fragaria x ananassa. Next base: position 5,591,200 of record CP139750.1, on the reverse strand, counting down.
TTTTGAGAAAATTTGACGTGTTATTTTGGCATTTTCGCAGGATCTTACGAGATTTCGAACATATCAACGTTCTCGGAATCTGCCGAAACCAAATTCTTGGCTCTTTTTGGGACCTCCATACACCCACAACATTGATCTTTCAACTTTTTTTGAGAAAATTTGACGTGTTATTTTGGCATTTTCGCAGGATCTTACGAGATTGCGAACATATCAACGTTCTCGGAATCTGCCGAAACCAAATTCTTGCCTCTTTTTGGGACCTCCATACACCCACAACATTGATCTTTCAACTTTTTTTGAGAAAATTTGACGTGTTATTTTGGCATTTTCGCAGGATCTTACGAGATTGCGAACGTATCAACGTTCTCGGAATCTGCCGAAACCAAATTCTTGGGTCTTTTTGGGACCTCCATACACCCACAACATTGATATATCAACTTTTTTTGAGAAAATTTGACGTGTTCTTTTGGCATTTTCGCAGGATCTTACGAGATTGCGAACGTATCAACGTTCTCGGAATCTGCCGAAACCAAATTCTTGGGTCTTTTTGGGACCTCCATACACCCACAACATTGATATATCAACTTTTTTTGAGAAAATTTGACGTGTTCTTTTGGCATTTTCGCAGGATCTTACGAGATTGCGAACGTATCAACGTTCTCGGAATCTGCCGAAACCAAATTCTTGGGTCTTTTTGGGACCTCCATACACCCACAACATTGATATATCAACTTTTTTTGAGAAAATTTGACGTGTTCTTTTGGCATTTTCGCAGGATCTTACGAGATTGCGAACGTATCAACGTTCTCGGAATCTGCCGAAACCAAATTCTTGGGTCTTTTTGGGACCTCCATACACCCACAACATTGATATATCAACTTTTTTTGAGAAAATTTGACGTGTTCTTTTGGCATTTTCGCAGGATCTTACGAGATTGCGAACGTATCAACGTTCTCGGAATCAGCCGAAACCAAATTCTTGCCTCTTTTTGGGACCTCCATACACCCACAACATTGATCTTTCAACTTTTTTTTAGAAAATTTGACGTGTTCTTTTGGCATTTTCGCAGGATCTTACGTGATTGCGAACGTATAAACGTTCTCGGAATCTGCCGAAACCAAATTCTTGCCTCTTTTTGGGACCTCCATACACCCACAACATTGATCTTTCAACTTTTTTTGAGAAAATTTGAAGTGTTGTTTTGGCATTTACGCAGGATCTTACGAGATTGCGAACATATCAACGTTCTCGGAATCTGCCGAAACCAAATTCTTGCCTCTTTTTGGGACCTCCATACACCCACAACATTGATCTTTCAACTTTTTTTGAGAAAATTTGACGTGTTATTTTGGCATTTTCGCAGGATCTTACGAGATTGCGAACGTATCAACGTTCTCGGAATCTGCCGAAACCAAATTCTTGGCTCTTTTTGAGACCTCCATACACCCACAACATTGATCTTTCAACTTTTTTTGAGAAAATTTGACGTGTTATTTTGGCATTTTCGCAGGATCTTACGAGATTGCGAACGTATCAACGTTCTCGGAATCTGCCGAAACCAAATTCTTGCCTCTTTTTGGGACCTCCATACACCCACAACATTGATCTTTCCACTTTTTTTGATAAAATTTGACGTGTTATTTTGGCATTTTCACACGATCTTACGAGATTACGAACATATCAACGTTCTCGGAATCTGCCGAATCCAAATTCTTGCCTCTTTTTGGGACCTCCATACACCCACAACATTGATATATCAACTTTTTTTGAGAAAATTTGACGTGTTATTTTGGCATTTTCGCAGGATCTTACGAGATTGCGAACGTATCAACGTTCTCGGAATCTGCCGAAACCAAATTCTTGGCTCTTTTTGAGACCTCCATACACCCACAACATTGATCTTTCAACTTTTTTTGAGAAAATTTGACGTGTTATTTTGGCATTCTCGCACGATCTTACGAGATTACGAACCTATCAACGTTCTCGGAATCTGCCGAAACCAAATTCTTGGCTCTTTTTGAGACCTCCATACACCCACAACATTGATCTTTCAACTTTTTTTGAGAAAATTTGACGTGTTATTTTGGCATTTTCGCAGGATCTTACGAGATTGCGAACGTATCAACGTTCTCGGAATCTGCCGAATCCAAATTCTTGCCTCTTTTTGGGACCTCCATACACCCACAACATTGATCTTTCAACTTTTTTTGATAAAATTTGACGTGTTATTTTGGCATTTTCGCAGGATCTTACGAGATTGCGAACGTATCAACGTTCTCGGAATCTGCCGAAACCAAATTCTTGGGTCTTTTTGGGACCTCCATACACCCACAACATTGATATATCAACTTTTTTTGAGAAAATTTGACGTGTTCTTTTGGCATTTTCGCAGGATCTTACGAGATTGCGAACGTATCAACGTTCTCGGAATCTGCCGAAACCAAATTCTTGGGTCTTTTTGGGACCTCCATACACCCACAACATTGATATATCAACTTTTTTTGAGAAAATTTGACGTGTTCTTTTGGCATTTTCGCAGGATCTTACGAGATTGCGAACGTATCAACGTTCTCGGAATCTGCCGAAACCAAATCCTTGGCTCTTTTTGGGACCTGCATACACCCACAACATTGATCTTTCAACTTTTTTTGAGAAAATTTGACGTGTTATTTTGGCATTTTCGCAGGATCTTACGAGATTTCGAACATATCAACGTTCTCGGAATCTGCCGAAACCAAATTCTTGGCTCTTTTTGGGACCTCCATACACCCACAACATTGATCTTTCAACTTTTTTTGAGAAAATTTGACGTGTTATTTTGGCATTTTCGCAGGATCTTACGAGATTGCGAACGTATCAACGTTCTCGGAATCAGCCGAAACCAAATTCTTGCCTCTTTTTGGGACCTCCATACACCCACAACATTGATCTTTCAACTTTTTTTTAGAAAATTTGACGTGTTCTTTTGGCATTTTCGCAGGATCTTACGAGATTGCGAACGTATCAACGTTCTCGGAATCTGCCGAAACCAAATTCTTGCCTCTTTTTGGGACCTCCATACACCAGCAACATTTATCTTTCAACTTTTTTTGAGAAAATTTGACGTGTTGTTTTGGCATTTTCGCAGGATCTTACGTGATTGCGAACGTATAAACGTTCTCGGAATCTGCCGAAACCAAATTCTTGCCTCTTTTTGGGACCTCCATACACCCACAACATTGATCTTTCAACTTTTTTTGAGAAAATTTGAAGTGTTGTTTTGGCATTTACGCAGGATCTTACGAGATTGCGAACATATCAACGTTCTCGGAATCTGCCGAAACCAAATTCTTGCCTCTTTTTGGGACCTCCATACACCCACAACATTGATCTTTCAACTTTTTTTGAGAAAATTTGACGTGTTATTTTGGCATTTTCGCAGGATCTTACGAGATTGCGAACGTATCAACGTTCTCGGAATCTGCCGAAACCAAATTCTTGGCTCTTTTTGGGACCTCCATACACCCACAACATTGATCTTTCAACTTTTTTTGAGAAAATTTGACGTGTTATTTTGGCATTTTCGCAGGATCTTACGAGATTGCGAACATATCAACGTTCTCGGAATCTGCCGAAACCAAATTCTTGCCTCTTTTTGGGACCTCCATACACCCACAACATTGATCTTTCAACTTTTTTTGAGAAAATTTGACGTGTTATTTTGGCATTTTCGCAGGATCTTACGAGATTGCGAACGTATCAACGTTCTCGGAATCTGCCGAAACCAAATTCTTGCCTCTTTTTGGGACCTCCATACACCCACAACATTGATCTTTCAACTTTTTTTGATAAAATTTGACGTGTTATTTTGGCATTTTCGCACGATCTTACGAGATTACGAACATATCAACGTTCTCGGAATCTGCCGAATCCAAATTCTTGCCTCTTTTTGGGACCTCCATACACCCACAACATTGATATATCAACTTTTTTTGAGAAAATTTGACGTGTTATTTTGGCATTTTCGCAGGATCTTACGAGATTGCGAACGTATCAACGTTCTCGGAATCTGCCGAAACCAAATTCTTGGCTCTTTTTGAGACCTCCATACACCCACAACATTGATCTTTCAACTTTTTTTGAGAAAATTTGACGTGTTATTTTGGCATTTTCGCACGATCTTACGTGATTACGAACCTATCAACGTTCTCGGAATCTGCCGAAACCAAATTCTTGGCTCTTTTTGAGACCTCCATACACCCACAACATTGATCTTTCAACTTTTTTTGAGAAAATTTGACGTGTTATTTTGGCATTTTCGCAGGATCTTACGAGATTGCGAACGTATCAACGTTCTCGGAATCTGCCGAAACCAAATTCTTGCCTCTTTTTGGGACCTCCATACACCCACAACATTGATATATCAACTTTTTTTGAGAAAATTTGACGTGTTATTTTGGCATTTTCGCAGGATCTTACGAGATTGCGAACGTATCAACGTTCTCGGAATCTGCCGAAACCAAATTCTTGGGTCTTTTTGGGACCTCCATACACCCACAACATTGATATATCAACTTTTTTTGAGAAAATTTGACGTGTTCTTTTGGCATTTTCGCAGGATCTTACGAGATTGCGAACGTATCAACGTTCTCGGAATCTGCCGAAACCAAATCCTTGGCTCTTTATGGGACCTCCATACACCCACAACATTGATCTTTCAACTTTTTTTGAGAAAATTTGACGTGTTATTTTGGCATTTTCGCAGGATCTTACGAGATTTCGAACATATCAACGTTCTCGGAATCTGCCGAAACCAAATTCTTGGCTCTTTTTGGGACCTCCATACACCCACAACATTGATCTTTCAACTTTTTTTGAGAAAATTTGACGTGTTATTTTGGCATTTTCGCAGGATCTTACGAGATTGCGAACGTATCAACGTTCTCGGAATCAGCCGAAACCAAATTCTTGCCTCTTTTTGGGACCTCCATACACCCACAACATTGATCTTTCAACTTTTTTTGAGAAAATTTGACGTGTTCTTTTGGCATTTTCGCAGGATCTTACGAGATTGCGAACGTATCAACGTTCTCGGAATCTGCCGAAACCAAATTCTTGCCTCTTTTTGGGACCTCCATACACCCACAACATTGATCTTTCAACTTTTTTTGAGAAAATATTACGTGTTATTTTGGCATTTTCGCAGGATCTTACCAGATTGCGAACGTATCAACGTTCTCGGAATCTGCCGAAACCAAATTTGTCTCTTTTTGGGACCTCCATACACCCACAACATTGATCTTTCAACTTTTTTTGACAAAATTTGACGTGTTATTTTGGCATTTTCGCAGGATCTTACGAGATTGCGAACGTATCAACGTTCTCGGAATCTGCCGAAACCAAATTCTTGCCTCTTTTTGGGGCCTCCATACACCCACAACATTGATCTTTCAACTTTTTTTGATAAAATTTGACGTGTTATTTTGGCATTTTCGCAGGATCTTACGAGATTGCGAACGTATCAACGTTCTCGGAATCTGCCGAAACCAAATTCTTGGCTCTTTTTGAGACCTCCATACACCCACAACATTGATCTTTCAACTTTTTTTGAGAAAATTTGACGTGTTATTTTGGCATTTTCGCAGGATCTTACGAGATTGCGAACGTATCAACGTTCTCGGAATCTGCCGAAACCAAATTCTTGCCTCTTTTTGGGACCTCCATACACCCACAACATTGATCTTTCAACTTTTTTTGAGAAAATTTGACGTGTTATTTTGGCATTTTCGAACGATCTTACGAGATTACGTACATATCAACGTTCTCGGAATCTGCCGAATCCAAATTCTTGCCTCTTTTTTTGGGACCTCCATACACCCACAACATTGATATAACAACTTTTTTTGATAAAATTTGACGTGTTATTTTGGCATTTTCGCAGGATCTTACGAGATTGCGAACGTATCAACGTTCTCGGAATCTGCCGAAACCAAATTCTTGGCTCTTTTTGAGACCTCCATACACCCACAACATTGATCTTTCAACTTTTTTTGAGAAAATTTGACGTGTTATTTTGGCATTTTCGCAGGATCTTACGAGATTGCGAACGTATCAACGTTCTCGGAATCTGCCGAAACCAAATTCTTGGCTCTTTTTGGGACCTCCATACACCCACAACATTGATCTTTCAACTTTTTTTGAGAAAATTTGACGTGTTATTTTGGCATTTTCGCACGATCTTACGAGATTACAAACCTATCAACGTTCTCGGAATCTGCCGAAACCAAATTCTTGGCTCTTTTTGAGACCTCCATACACCCACAACATTGATCTTTCAACTTTTTTTGAGAAAATTTGACGTGTTATTTTGGCATTTTCGCAGGATCTTACGAGATTGCGAACGTATCAACGTTCTCGGAATCTGCCGAAACCAAATTCTTGCCTCTTTTTGGGACCTCCATACACCCACAACATTGATATATCAACTTTTTTTGAGAAAATTTGACGTGTTATTTTTGCATTTTCGCAGGATCTTACCAGATTGCGAACGTATCAACGTTCTCGGAATCTGCCGAAACCAAATTCTTGGCTCTTTTTGAGACCTCCATACACCCACAACATTGATCTTTCAACTTTTTTTGAGAAAATTTGACGTGTTATTTTGGCATTTTCGCAGGATTTTACGAGATTGCGAACGTATCAACGTTCTCGGAATCTGCCGAAACCAAATTCTTGCCTCTTTTTGGGACCTCCATACACCCACAACATTGATCTTTCAACTTTTTTTGAGAAAATATTACGTGTTATTTTGGCATTTTCGCAGGATCTTACCAGATTGCGAACGTATCAAAGTTCTCGGAATCTGCCGAAACCAAATTTGTCTCTTTTTGGGACCTCCATACACCCACAACATTGATCTTTCAACTTTTTTTGACAAAATTTGACGTGTTATTTTGGCATTTTCGCAGGATCTTACGAGATTGCGAACGTATCAACGTTCTCGGAATCTGCCGAAACCAAATTCTTGCCTCTTTTTGGGGCCTCCATACACCCACAACATTGATCTTTCATCTTTTTTTGATAAAATTTGACGTGTTATTTTGGCATTTTCGCAGGATCTTACGAGATTGCGAACGTATCAACGTTCTCGGAATCTGCCGAAACCAAATTCTTGGCTCTTTTTGAGACCTCCATACACCCACAACATTGATCTTTCAACTTTTTTTGAGAAAATTTGACGTGTTATTTTGGCATTTTCGCAGGATCTTACGAGATTGCGAACGTATCAACGTTCTCGGAATCTGCCGAAACCAAATTCTTGCCTCTTTTTGGGACCTCCATACACCCACAACATTGATCTTTCAACTTTTTTTGAGAAAATTTGACGTGTTATTTTGGCATTTTCGCAGGATCTTACGAGATTGCGAACGTATCAACGTTCTCGGAATCTGCCGAAACCAAATTCTTGCCTCTTTTTGGGACCTCCATACACCCACAACATTGATCTTTCAACTTTTTTTGAGAAAATTTGACGTGTTATTTTGGCATTTTCGCACGATCTTACGAGATTACGAACATATCAACGTTCTCGGAATCTGCCGAATCCAAATTCTTGCCTCTTTTTGGGACCTCCATACACCCACAACATTGATATATCAACTTTTTTTGAGAAAATTTGACGTGTTATTTTGGCATTTTCGCAGGATCTTACGAGATTGCGAACGTATCAACGTTCTCGGAATCTGCCGAAACCAAATTCTTGCCTCTTTTTGGGGCCTCCATACACCCACAACATTGATCTTTCATCTTTTTTTGATAAAATTTGACGTGTTATTTTGGCATTTTCGCAGGATCTTACGAGATTGCGAACGTATCAACGTTCTCGGAATCTGCCGAAACCAAATTCTTGGCTCTTTTTGAGACCTCCATACACCCACAACATTGATCTTTCAACTTTTTTTGAGAAAATTTGACGTGTTATTTTGGCATTTTCGCAGGATCTTACGAGATTGCGAACGTATCAACGTTCTCGGAATCTGCCGAAACCAAATTCTTGCCTCTTTTTGGGACCTCCATACACCAGCAACATTTATCTTTCAACTTTTTTTGAGAAAATTTGACGTGTTGTTTTGGCATTTTCGCAGGATCTTACGTGATTGCGAACGTATAAACGTTCTCGGAATCTGCCGAAACCAAATTCTTGCCTCTTTTTGGGACCTCCATACACCCACAACATTGATCTTTCAACTTTTTTTGAGAAAATTTGACGTGTTATTTTGGCATTTTCGCAGGATCTTACGAGATTGCGAACGTATCAACGTTCTCGGAATCTGCCGAAACCAAATTCTTGGCTCTTTTTGAGACCTCCATACACCCACAACATTGATCTTTCAACTTTTTTTGAGAAAATTTGACGTGTTATTTTGGCATTTTCGCACTATCTTACCAGATTGCGAACGTATCAACGTTCTCGGAATCTGCCGAAACCAAATTCTTGGCTCTTTTTGAGACCTCCATACACCCACAACATTGATCTTTCAACTTTTTTTGAGAAAATTTGACGTGTTATTTTGGCATTTTCGCAGGATTTTACGAGATTGCGAACGTATCAACGTTCTCGGAATCTGCCGAAACCAAATTCTTGCCTCTTTTTGGGACCTCCATACACCCACAACATTGATCTTTCAACTTTTTTTGAGAAAATATTACGTGTTATTTTGGCATTTTCGCAGGATCTAACCAGATTGCGAACGTATCAACGTTCTCGGAATCTGCCGAAACCAAATTCTTGGCTCTTTTTGAGACCTCCATACACCCACAACATTGATCTTTCAACTTTTTTTGAGAAAATTTGACGTGTTATTTTGGCATTTTCGCAGGATCTTACGAGATTGCGAACGTATCAACGTTCTCGGAATCTGCCGAAACCAAATTCTTGGCTCTTTTTGGGACCTCCATACACCCACAACATTGATCTTTCAACTTTTTTTGAGAAAATTTGACGTGTTATTTTGGCATTTTCGCAGGATCTTACGAGATTGCGAACGTATCAACGTTCTCGGAATCTGCCGAAACCAAATTCTTGGCTCTTTTTGAGACCTCCATACACCCACAACATTGATCTTTCAACTTTTTTTGAGAAAATTTGACGTGTTATTTTGGCATTTTCGCAGGATCTTACGAGATTGCGAACGTATCAACGTTCTCGGAATCTGCCGAAACCAAATTCTTGGCTCTTTTTGGGACCTCCATACACCCACAACATTGATCTTTCAACTTTTTTTGAGAAAATTTGACGTGTTATTTTGGCATTTTCGCACGATCTTACGAGATTACGAACCTATCAACGTTCTCGGAATCTGCCGAAACCAAATTCTTGGCTCTTTTTGAGACCTCCATACACCCACAACATTGATCTTTCAACTTTTTTTGAGAAAATTTGACGTGTTATTTTGGCATTTTCGCAGGATCTTACGAGATTGCGAACGTATCAACGTTCTCGGAATCTGCCGAATCCAAATTCTTGCCTCTTTTTGGGACCTCCATACACCCACAACATTGATCTTTCAACTTTTTTTGATAAAATTTGACGTGTTATTTTGGCATTTTCGCAGGATCTTACGAGATTGCGAACGTATCAACGTTCTCGGAATCTGCCGAAACCAAATTCTTGGCTCTTTTTGAGACCTCCATACACCCACAACATTGATCTTTCAACTTTTTTTGAGAAAATATTACGTGTTATTTTGGCATTTTCGCAGGATCTAACCAGATTGCGAACGTATCAACGTTCTCGGAATCTGCCGAAACCAAATTCTTCGCTCTTTTTGAGACCTCCATACACCCACAACATTGATCTTTCAACTTTTTTTGAGAAAATTTGACGTGTTATTTTGGCATTTTCGCAGGATTTTACGAGATTGCGAACGTATCAACGTTCTCGGAATCTGCCGAAACCAAATTCTTGCCTCTTTTTGGGAACTCCATACACCCACAACATTGATCTTTCAACTTTTTTTGAGAAAATATTACGTGTTATTTTGGCATTTTCGCAGGATCTTACCAGATTGCGAACGTATCAACGTTCTCGGAATCTGCCGAAACCAAATTTGTCTCTTTTTGGGACCTCCATACACCCACAACATTGATCTTTCAACTTTTTTTGACAAAATTTGACGTGTTATTTTGGCATTTTCGCAGGATCTTACGAGATTGCGAACGTATCAACGTTCTCGGAATCTGCCGAAACCAAATTCTTGCCTCTTTTTGGGGCCTCCATACACCCACAACATTGATCTTTCAACTTTTTTTGATAAAATTTGACGTGTTATTTTGGCATTTTCGCAGGATCTTACGAGATTGCGAACGTATCAACGTTCTCGGAATCTGCCGAAACCAAATTCTTGGCTCTTTTTGAGACCTCCATACACCCACAACATTGATCTTTCAACTTTTTTTGAGAAAATTTGACGTGTTATTTTGGCATTTTCGCAGGATCTTACGAGATTGCGAACGTATCAACGTTCTCGGAATCTGCCGAAACCAAATTCTTGCCTCTTTTTGGGACCTCCATACACCCACAACATTGATCTTTCAACTTTTTTTGAGAAAATTTGACGTGTTATTTTGGCATTTTCGAACGATCTTACGAGATTACGTACATATCAACGTTCTCGGAATCTGCCGAATCCAAATTCTTGCCTCTTTTTTTGGGACCTCCATACACCCACAACATTGATATAACAACTTTTTTTGATAAAATTTGACGTGTTATTTTGGCATTTTCGCAGGATCTTACGAGATTGCGAACGTATCAACGTTCTCGGAATCTGCCGAAACCAAATTCTTGGCTCTTTTTGAGACCTCCATACACCCACAACATTGATCTTTCAACTTTTTTTGAGAAAATTTGACGTGTTATTTTGGCATTTTCGCAGGATCTTACGAGATTGCGAACGTATCAACGTTCTCGGAATCTGCCGAAACCAAATTCTTGGCTCTTTTTGGGACCTCCATACACCCACAACATTGATCTTTCAACTTTTTTTGAGAAAATTTGACGTGTTATTTTGGCATTTTCGCACGATCTTACGAGATTACGAACCTATCAACGTTCTCGGAATCTGCCGAAACCAAATTCTTGGCTCTTTTTGAGACCTCCATACACCCACAACATTGATCTTTCAACTTTTTTTGAGAAAATTTGACGTGTTATTTTGGCATTTTCGCAGGATCTTACGAGATTGCGAACGTATCAACGTTCTCGGAATCTGCCGAATCCAAATTCTTGCCTCTTTTTGGGACCTCCATACACCCACAACATTGATCTTTCAACTTTTTTTGATAAAATTTGACGTGTTATTTTGGCATTTTCGCAGGATCTTACGAGATTGCGAACGTATCAACGTTCTCGGAATCTGCCGAAACCAAATTCTTGGCTCTTTTTGAGACCTCCATACACCCACAACATTGATCTTTCAACTTTTTTTGAGAAAATTTGACGTGTTATTTTGGCATTTTCGCAGGATCTTACGAGATTGCGAACGTATCAACGTTCTCGGAATCTGCCGAAACCAAATTCTTGCCTCTTTTTGGGACCTCCATACACCCACAACATTGATCTTTCAACTTTTTTTGAGAAAATTTGACGTGTTATTTTTGCATTTTCGCACGATCTTACGAGATTGCGAACGTATCAACGTTCTCGGAATCTGCCGAATCCAAATTCTTGCCTCTTTTTGGGACCTCCATACACCCACAACATTGATCTTTCAACTTTTTTTGATAAAATTTGACGTGTTATTTTGGCATTTTCGCAGGATCTTACGAGATTACGAACATATCAACGTTCTCGGAATCTGCCGAATCCAAATTCTTGCCTCTTTTTGGGACCTCCATACACCCACAACATTGATATATCAACTTTTTTTGAGAAAATTTGACGTGTTATTTTTGCATTTTCGCAGGATCTTACCAGATTGCGAACGTATCAACGTTCTCGGAATCTGCCGAAACCAAATTCTTGGCTCTTTTTGAGACCTCCATACACCCACAACATTGATCTTTCAACTTTTTTTGAGAAAATTTGACGTGTTATTTTGGCATTTTCGCAGGATTTTACGAGATTGCGAACGTATCAACGTTCTCGGAATCTGCCGAAACCAAATTCTTGCCTCTTTTTGGGACCTCCATACACCCACAACATTGATCTTTCAACTTTTTTTGAGAAAATATTACGTGTTATTTTGGCATTTTCGCAGGATCTTACCAGATTGCGAACGTATCAAAGTTCTCGGAATCTGCCGAAACCAAATTTGTCTCTTTTTGGGACCTCCATACACCCACAACATTGATCTTTCAACTTTTTTTGACAAAATTTGACGTGTTATTTTGGCATTTTCGCAGGATCTTACGAGATTGCGAACGTATCAACGTTCTCGGAATCTGCCGAAACCAAATTCTTGCCTCTTTTTGGGGCCTCCATACACCCACAACATTGATCTTTCATCTTTTTTTGATAAAATTTGACGTGTTATTTTGGCATTTTCGCAGGATCTTACGAGATTGCGAACGTATCAACGTTCTCGGAATCTGCCGAAACCAAATTCTTGGCTCTTTTTGAGACCTCCATACACCCACAACATTGATCTTTCAACTTTTTTTGAGAAAATTTGACGTGTTATTTTGGCATTTTCGCAGGATCTTACGAGATTGCGAACGTATCAACGTTCTCGGAATCTGCCGAAACCAAATTCTTGCCTCTTTTTGGGACCTCCATACACCCACAACATTGATCTTTCAACTTTTTTTGAGAAAATTTGACGTGTTATTTTGGCATTTTCGCAGGATCTTACGAGATTGCGAACGTATCAACGTTCTCGGAATCTGCCGAAACCAAATTCTTGCCTCTTTTTGGGACCTCCATACACCCACAACATTGATCTTTCAACTTTTTTTGAGAAAATTTGACGTGTTATTTTGGCATTTTCGCACGATCTTACGAGATTACGAACATATCAACGTTCTCGGAATCTGCCGAATCCAAATTCTTGCCTCTTTTTGGGACCTCCATACACCCACAACATTGATCTTTCAACTTTTTTTGAGAAAATTTGACGTGTTATTTTGGCATTTTCGCAGGATCTTACGAGATTGCGAACGTATCAACGTTCTCGGAATCTGCCGAAACCAAATTCTTGGCTCTTTTTGGGACCTCCATACACCCACAACATTGATCTTTCAACTTTTTTTGAGAAAATTTGACGTGTTATTTTGGCATTTTCGCACGATCTTACGAGATTACGAACCTATCAACGTTCTCGGAATCTGCCGAAACCAAATTCTTGGCTCTTTTTGAGACCTCCATACACCCACAACATTGATCTTTCAACTTTTTTTGAGAAAATTTGACGTGTTATTTTGGCATTTTCGCAGGATCTTACGAGATTGCGAACGTATCAACGTTCTCGGAATCTGCCGAATCCAAATTCTTGCCTCTTTTTGGGACCTCCATACACCCACAACATTGATCTTTCAACTTTTTTTGATAAAATTTGACGTGTTATTTTGGCATTTTCGCAGGATCTTACGAGATTGCGAACGTATCAACGTTCTCGGAATCTGCCGAAACCAAATTCTTGGCTCTTTTTGAGACCTCCATACACCCACAACATTGATCTTTCAACTTTTTTTGAGAAAATTTGACGTGTTATTTTGGCATTTTCGCAGGATCTTACGAGATTGCGAACGTATCAACGTTCTCGGAATCTGCCGAAACCAAATTCTTGCCTCTTTTTGGGACCTCCATACACCCACAACATTGATCTTTCAACTTTTTTTGAGAAAATTTGACGTGTTATTTTGGCATTTTCGCACGATCTTACGAGATTACGAACATATCAACGTTCTCGGAATCTGCCGAATCCAAATTCTTGCCTCTTTTTGGGACCTCCATACACCCACAACATTGATATATCAACTTTTTTTGAGAAAATTTGACGTGTTATTTTTGCATTTTCGCAGGATCTTACCAGATTGCGAACGTATCAACGTTCTCGGAATCTGCCGAAACCAAATTCTTGGCTCTTTTTGAGACCTCCATACACCCACAACATTGATCTTTCAACTTTTTTTGAGAAAATTTGACGTGTTATTTTGGCATTTTCGCAGGATTTTACGAGATTGCGAACGTATAAACGTTCTCGGAATCTGCCGAAACCAAATTCTTGCCTCTTTTTGGGACCTCCATACACCCACAACATTGATCTTTCAACTTTTTTTGAGAAAATATTACGTGTTATTTTGGCATTTTCGCAGGATCTTACCAGATTGCGAACGTATCAAAGTTCTCGGAATCTGCCGAAACCAAATTTGTCTCTTTTTGGGACCTCCATACACCCACAACATTGATCTTTCAACTTTTTTTGACAAAATTTGACGTGTTATTTTGGCATTTTCGCAGGATCTTACGAGATTGCGAACGTATCAACGTTCTCGGAATCTGCCGAAACCAAATTCTTGCCTCTTTTTGGGGCCTCCATACACCCACAACATTGATCTTTCATCTTTTTTTGATAAAATTTGACGTGTTATTTTGGCATTTTCGCAGGATCTTACGAGATTGCGAACGTATCAACGTTCTCGGAATCTGCCGAAACCAAATTCTTGGCTCTTTTTGAGACCTCCATACACCCACAACATTGATCTTTCAACTTTTTTTGAGAAAATTTGACGTGTTATTTTGGCATTTTCGCAGGATCTTACGAGATTGCGAACGTATCAACGTTCTCGGAATCTGCCGAAACCAAATTCTTGCCTCTTTTTGGGACCTCCATACACCCACAACATTGATCTTTCAACTTTTTTTGAGAAAATTTGACGTGTTATTTTGGCATTTTCGCAGGATCTTACGAGATTGCGAACGTATCAACGTTCTCGGAATCTGCCGAAACCAAATTCTTGCCTCTTTTTGGGACCTCCATACACCCACAACATTGATCTTTCAACTTTTTTTGAGAAAATTTGACGTGTTATTTTGGCATTTTCGCACGATCTTACGAGATTACGAACATATCAACGTTCTCGGAATCTGCCGAATCCAAATTCTTGCCTCTTTTTGGGACCTCCATACACCCACAACATTGATCTTTCAACTTTTTTTGAGAAAATTTGACGTGTTATTTTGGCATTTTCGCAGGATCTTACGAGATTGCGAACGTATCAACGTTCTCGGAATCTGCCGAAACCAAATTCTTGCCTCTTTTTGGGGCCTCCATACACCCACAACGTTGATCTTTCAACTTTTTTTGAGAAAATTTGACGTGTTATTTTGGCATTTTCGCAGGATCTTACGAGATTGCGAACGCATCAACGTTCTCGGAATCTGCCGAAACCAAATTCTTGCCTCTTTTTGAGACCTCCATACACCCACAACATTGATCTTTCAACTTTTTTTGAGAAAATTTGACGTGTTATTTTGGCATTTTCGCAGGATCTTACGAGATTGCGAACGTATCAACGTTCTCGGAATCTGCCGAAACCAAATTTTTGTCTCTTTTTGGGACCTCCATACACCCACAACATTGATCTTTCAACTTTTTTTGAAAAAATTTGACGTGTTATTTTGGCATTTTCGCAGGATCTTACGAGATTGCGAACGTATCAACGTTCTCGGAATCTGCCGAAACCAAATTCTTGGCTCTTTTTGAGACCTCCATACACCCACAACATTGATCTTTCAACTTTTTTTGAGAAAATTTGACGTGTTATTTTGGCATTTTCGCAGGATCTTACGAGATTGCGAACGTATCAACGTTCTCGGAATCTGCCGAAACCAAATTCTTGCCTCTTTTTGGGACCTCCATACACCCACAACATTGATCTTTCAACTTTTTTTGAGAAAATATTACGTGTTATTTTGGCATTTTCGCAGGATCTTACCAGATTGCGAACGTATCAACGTTCTCGGAATCTGCCGAAACCAAATTTTTGTCTCTTTTGGGGACCTCCCTACACCCACAACATTGATCTTTCAACTTTTTTTTGACAAAATTTGACATGTTATTTTGGCATTTTCGCAGGATCTTACGAGATTGCGAACGTATCAACGTTCTCGGAATCTGCCTAAACCAAATTCTTGCCTCTTTTTGGGACCTCCATACACCCACAACATTGATCTTTCAACTTTTTTTGAGAAAATTTGACGTGTTATATTGGCATTTTCGCACGATCTTACGAGATTACGAACATATCAACGTTCTCGGAATCTGCCGAAAACAAATTCTTGCCTCTTTTTCGGACCTCCATACACCCACAACATTGATATATCAACTTTTTATGAGAAAATTTGACGTGTTATTTTTGCATTTTCGCAGGATCTTACCAGATTGCGAACGTATCAACGTTCTCGGAATCTGCCGAAACCAAATTTTTGTCTCTTTTTGGGACCTCCATACACCCACAACATTGATCTTTCAACTTTTTTTGACAAAATTTGACATGTTATTTTGGCATTTTCGCAGGATCTTACGAGATTGCGAACGTATCAACGTTCTCGGAATCCGCCGAAACCAAATTCTTGCCTCTTTTTGGGGCCTCCATACACCCACAACATTGATCTTTCAACTTTTTTTGAGAAAATTTGACGTGTTATTTTGGCATTTTCGCAGGATCTTACGAGATTGCGAACGTATCAACGTTCTCGGAATCTGCCGAAACCAAATTCTTGCCTCTTTTTGGGACCTCCATACACCCACAACATTGATCTTTCAACTTTTTTTGAGAAAATATTACGTGTTATATTGGCATTTTCGCAGGATCTTACCAGATTGCGAACGTATCAACGTTCTCGGAATCTGCCGAAACCAAATTCTTGCCTCTTTTTGGGACCTCCATACACCCACAACATTGATCTTTCAACTTTTTTTGAGAAAATTTGACGTGTTATTTTGGCATTTTCGCAGGATCTTACGAGATTGCGAACGTATCAACGTTCTCGGAATCTGCCGAAACCAAATTCTTGCCTCTTTTTGGGACCTCCATACACCCACAACATTGATCTTTCAACTTTTTTTGAGAAAATATTACGTGTTATTTTTGCATTTTCGCAGGATCTTACCAGATTGCGAACGTATCAACGTTCTCGGAATCTGCCGAAACCAAATTCTTGCCTCTTTTTGGGGCCTCCATACACCCACAACATTGATCTTTCAACTTTTTTTGACAAAATTTGACGTGTTATTTTGGCATTTTCGCAGGATCTTACCAGATTGCGAACGTATCAACGTTCTCGGAATCTGCCGAAACCAAATTCTTGCCTCTTTTTGGGACCTCCATACACCCACAACATTGATCTTTCAACTTTTTTTGAGAAAATTTGACGTGTTATTTTGGCATTTTCGCAGGATCTTACCAGATTGCGAACATATCAACGTTCTCGGAATCTGCCGAAACCAAATTCTTGCCTCTTTTTGGGGCATCCATACACCCACAACATTGATCTTTCAACTTTTTTTGAGAAAATTTGACGTGTTATTTTGGCATTTTCGCAGGATCTTACGAGATTGCGAACATATCAACGTTCTCGGAATCTGCCGAAACCAAATTCTTGCCTCTTTTTGGGGCCTCCATACACCCCCAACATTGATCTTTCAACTTTTTTTGAGAAAATTTGACGTGTTATTTTGGCATTTTCGCAGGATCTTACGAGATTGCGAACTTATCAACGTTCTCGGAATCTTCCGAAACCAAATTCTTGCCTCTTTTTAGGTACAGCATACAGCCACAACATTGATCTTTCAACTTTTTTTGAGGAAATTTGACGTGTTATTTTGGCATTTTCGCAGGATCTTACGAGATTACGAACATATCAACGTTCTCGGAATCTGCCGAAACCAAATTCTTGGCTCTTTTTGAGACCTCCATACACCCACAACATTGATCTTTCAACTTTTTTTTGAGAAAATTTGACGTGTTATTTTGGCATTTTCGCACGATCTTACTAGATTACGAACGTATCAACGTTCTCGGAAT
The DNA here is from genome assembly GCA_034370585.1 of Fragaria x ananassa. Classification (NCBI taxonomy): domain Eukaryota; kingdom Viridiplantae; phylum Streptophyta; class Magnoliopsida; order Rosales; family Rosaceae; genus Fragaria; species Fragaria x ananassa. The sequence goes on along the minus strand of CP139750.1, from coordinate 5,573,191 downwards.
CTGCCGAAACCAAATTTTTGTCTCTTTTTGGGACCTCCATACACCCACAACATTGATCTTTCAACTTTTTTTGAAAAAATTTGACGTGTTATTTTGGCATTTTCGCAGGATCTTACGACATTGCGAACGTATCAACGTTCTCGGAATCTGCCGAAACCAAATTCTTGCCTCTTTTTGGGGCCTCCATACACCCACAACATTGATCTTTCAACTTTTTTTGACAAAATTTGACGTGTTATTTTGGCATTTTCGCAGGATCTTACGAGATTGCAAACGTATCAACTTTCTCGGAATCTTCCGAAACCAAATTCTTGCCTCATTTTAGGTACTCCATACAGCCACAACATTGATCTTTCAACTTTTTTTGAGGAAATTTGACGTGTTATTTTGGTATTTTCGCAGGATCTTACGAGATTACGAACATATCAACGTTCTCGGAATCTGCCGAAACCAAATTCTTGGCTCTTTTTGAGACCTCCATACACCCACAACATTGATCTTTCAACTTTTTTTGAGAAAATTTGACGTGTTATTTTGGCATTTTCGCAGGATCTTACGAGATTGCGAACGTATCAACGTTCTCGGAATCTTCCGAAACCAAATTCTTGCCTCTTTTTAGGTACAGCATACAGCCACAACATTGATCTTTCAACTTTTTTTGAGGAAATTTGACGTGCTATTTTGGCATTTTCGCAGGATCTTACGAGATTACGAACATATCAACGTTCTCGGAATCTGCCGAAACCAAATTCTTGGCTCTTTTTGAGACCTCCATACACCCACAACATTGATCTTTCAACTTTTTTTGATAAAATTTGACGTGTTATTTTGGCATTTTCGCAGGATCTTACGAGATTGCGAACGTATCAACGTTCTCGGAATCTGCCGAAACCAAATTCTTGGCTCTTTTTAAGACCTCCATACACCCACAACATTGATCTTTCAACTTTTTTTGAGAAAATTTGACGTGTTATTTTAGCATTTTCGCAGGATCTTACGAGATTGCGAACGTATCAACGTTCTCGGAATCTGCCGAAACCAAATTCTTGCCTCTTTTTGGGACCTCCATACACCCACAACATTGATCTTTCAACTTTTTTTGAGAAAATATTACGTGTTATTTTGGCATTTTCGCAGGATCTTACCAGATTGCGAACGTATCAACGTTCTCGGAATCTGCCGAAACCAAATTTTTGTCTCTTTTTGGGACCTCCCTACACCCACAACATTCTTCTTTCAACTTTTTTTTGACAAAATTTGACGTGTTATTTTGGCATTTTCGCAGGATCTTACGAGATTGCGAACGTATCAACGTTCTCGGAATCTGCCGAAACCAAATTCTTGCCTCTTTTTGGGACCTCCACACACCCACAACATTGATCTTTCAACTTTTTTTGAGAAAATTTGACGTGTTATTTTGGCATTTTCGCACGATCTTACGAGATTACGAACATATCAACGTTCTCGGAATCTGCCGAAACCAAATTCTTGCCTCTTTTTCGGACCTCCATACACCCACAACATTGATATATCAACTTTTTTTCAGAAAATTTGACGTGTTATTTTTGCATTTTCGCAAGATCTTACCAGATTGCGAACGTATCAACGTTCTCGGAATCTGCCGAAACCAAATTTTTGTCTCTTTTTGGGACCTCCATACACCCACAACATTGATCTTTCAACTTTTTTTGACAAAATTTGACGTGTTATTTTGGCATTTTCGCAGGATCTTACCAGATTGCGAACGTATCAACGTTCTCGGAATCTGCCGGAACCAAATTCTTGCCTCTTTTTGGGGCCTCCATACACCCACAACATTGATCTTTCAACTTTTTTTGAGAAAATATTACGTGTTATTTTGGCATTTTCGCAGGATCTTACGAGATTGCGAACATATCAACGTTCTCAGAATCTGCCGAAACCAAATTCTTGCCTCTTTTTGGGACCTCCATACACCCACAACATTGATATATCAACTTTTTTTGAGAAAATTTGACGTGTTATTTTGGCATTTTCGCAGGATCTTACCAGATTGCGAACGTATCAACGTTCTCGGAATCTGCCGAAACCAAATTCTTGGCTCTTTTTGAGACCTCCATACACCCACAACATTGATCTTTCAACTTTTTTTGAGAAAATTTGACGTGTTATTTTGGCATTTTCGCAGGATCTTACGAGATTGCGAACGTATCAACGTTCTCGGAATCTGCCGAAACCAAATTCTTGCCTCTTTTTGGGACCTCCATACACCCACAACATTGATCTTTCAACTTTTTTTGAGAAAATTTGACGTGTTATTTTGGCATTTTCGCAGGATCTTACGAGATTGCGAACGTATCAACGTTCTCGGAATCTGCCGAAACCAAATTCTTGCCTCTTTTTGGGACCTCCATACACCCACAACATTGATCTTTCAACTTTTTTTAAGAAAATTTGACGTGTTATTTTGGCATTTTCGCACGATCTTACGAGATTACGAACATATCAACGTTCTCGGAATCTGCCGAATCCAAATTCTTGCCTCTTTTTGGGACCTCCATACACCCACAACATTGATCTTTCAACTTTTTTTGAGAAAATTTGACGTGTTATTTTGGCATTTTCGCAGGATCATACGAGATTGCGAACGTATCAACGTTCTCGGAATCTGCCGAAACCAAATTCTTGCCTCTTTTTGGGACCTCCATACACCCACAACATTGATCTTTCAACTTTTTTTGAGAAAATTTGACGTGTTATTTTGGCATTTTCGCACGATCTTACGAGATTACGAACGTATCAACGTTCTCGGAATCTGCCGAATCCAAATTCTTGCCTCTTTTTGGGACCTCCATACACCCACAACATTGATATATCAACTTTTTTTGAGAAAATTTGACGTGTTATTTTGGCATTTTCGCAGGATCTTACGAGATTGCGAACGTATCAACGTTCTCGGAATCTGCCGAATCCAAATTCTTGCCTCTTTTTGGGACCTCCATACACCCACAACATTGATCTTTCAACTTTTTTTGATAAAATTTGACGTGTTATTTTGGCATTTTCGCAGGATCTTACGAGATTGCGAACGTATCAACGTTCTCGGAATCTGCCGAAACCAAATTCTTGGCTCTTTTTGAGACCTCCATACACCCACAACATTGATCTTTCAACTTTTTTTGAGAAAATTTGACGTGTTATTTTGGCATTTTCGCAGGATCTTACGAGATTGCGAACGTATCAACGTTCTCGGAATCTGCCGAAACCAAATTCTTGCCTCTTTTTGGGACCTCCATACACCCACAACGTTGGTCTTTCAACTTTTTTTGAGAAAATATTAGGTGTTATTTTGGCATTTTCGCAGGATCTTACCAGATTGCGAACGCATCAACGTTCTCGGAATCTGCCGAAACCAAATTTTTGTCTCTTTTTGGGACCTCCATACACCCACAACATTGATCTTTCAACTTTTTTTGACAAAATTTGACGTGTTATTTTGGCATTTTCGCAGGATCTTACGAGATTGCGAACGTATCAACGTTCTCGGAATCTGCCGAAACCAAATTCTTGCCTCTTTTTGGGGCCTCCATACACCCACAACATTGATCTTTCAACTTTTTTTGATAAAATTTGACGTGTTATTTTGGCATTTTCGACGGATCTTACGAGATTGCGAACGTATCAACGTTCTCGGAATCTGCCGAAACCAAATTCTTGCCTCTTTTTGGGACCTCCATACACCCACAACATTGATCTTTCAACTTTTTTTGAGAAAATTTGACGTGTTATTTTGGCATTTTCGCACGATCTTACGAGATTACGAACATATCAACGTTCTCGGAATCTGCCGAATCCAAATTCTTGCCTCTTTTTGGGACCTCCATACACCCACAACATTGATCTTTCAACTTTTTTTGACAAAATTTGACGTGTTATTTTGGCATTTTCGCAGGATCTTACGAGATTGCGAACGTATCAACGTTCTCGGAATCTGCCTAAACCAAATTCTTGCCTCTTTTTGGGGCCTCCATACACCCATAACATTGATCTTTCAACTTTTTCGATAAAATTTGACGTGTTATTTTGGCATCTTCGCAGGATCTTACGAGATTGCGAACATATCAACGTTCTCCGAATCTGCCGAAACCAAATTCTTGCCTCTTTTTGGGGCCTCCATACACCCACAACATTGATCTTTCAACTTTTTTTGATAAAATTTGACGTGTTATTTTGGCATTTTCGCACGATCTTACGAGATTACGAACATATCAACGTTCTCGGAATCTGCCGAATCCAAATTCTTGCCTCTTTTTGGGACCTCCATACACCCACAACATTGATATATCAACTTTTTTTGAGAAAATTTGACGTGTTATTTTGGCATTTTCGCAGGATCTTACGAGATTGCGAACGTATCAACGTTCTCGGAATCTGCCGAATCCAAATTCTTGCCTCTTTTTGGGACCTCCATACACCCACAACATTGATCTTTCAACTTTTTTTGATAAAATTTGACGTGTTATTTTGGCATTTTCGCAGGATCTTACGAGATTGCGAACGTATCAACGTTCTCGGAATCTGCCGAAACCAAATTCTTGCCTCTTTTTGGGACCTCCATACACCCACAACATTGATATATCAACTTTTTTTGAGAAAATTTGACGTGTTATTTTGGCATTTTCGCAGGATCTTACGAGATTGCGAACGTATCAACGTTCTCGGAATCTGCCGAAACCAAATTCTTGCCTCTTTTTGGGGCCTCCATACACCCACAACGTTGATCTTTCAACTTTTTTTGAGAAAATTTGACGTGTTATTTTGGCATTTTCGCAGGATCTTACGAGATTGCGAACGCATCAACGTTCTCGGAATCTGCCGAAACCAAATTCTTGCCTCTTTTTGAGACCTCCATACACCCACAACATTGATCTTTCAACTTTTTTTGAGAAAATTTGACGTGTTATTTTGGCATTTTCGCAGGATCTTACGAGATTGCGAACGTATCAACGTTCTCGGAATCTGCCGAAACCAAATTTTTGTCTCTTTTTGGGACCTCCATACACCCACAACATTGATCTTTCAACTTTTTTTGAAAAAATTTGACGTGTTATTTTGGCATTTTCGCAGGATCTTACGAGATTGCGAACGTATCAACGTTCTCGGAATCTGCCGAAACCAAATTCTTGGCTCTTTTTGAGACCTCCATACACCCACAACATTGATCTTTCAACTTTTTTTGAGAAAATTTGACGTGTTATTTTGGCATTTTCGCAGGATCTTACGAGATTGCGAACGTATCAACGTTCTCGGAATCTGCCGAAACCAAATTCTTGCCTCTTTTTGGGACCTCCATACACCCACAACATTGATCTTTCAACTTTTTTTGAGAAAATATTACGTGTTATTTTGGCATTTTCGCAGGATCTTACCAGATTGCGAACGTATCAACGTTCTCGGAATCTGCCGAAACCAAATTTTTGTCTCTTTTGGGGACCTCCCTACACCCACAACATTGATCTTTCAACTTTTTTTTGACAAAATTTGACATGTTATTTTGGCATTTTCGCAGGATCTTACGAGATTGCGAACGTATCAACGTTCTCGGAATCTGCCTAAACCAAATTCTTGCCTCTTTTTGGGACCTCCATACACCCACAACATTGATCTTTCAACTTTTTTTGAGAAAATTTGACGTGTTATATTGGCATTTTCGCACGATCTTACGAGATTACGAACATATCAACGTTCTCGGAATCTGCCGAAAACAAATTCTTGCCTCTTTTTCGGACCTCCATACACCCACAACATTGATATATCAACTTTTTATGAGAAAATTTGACGTGTTATTTTTGCATTTTCGCAGGATCTTACCAGATTGCGAACGTATCAACGTTCTCGGAATCTGCCGAAACCAAATTTTTGTCTCTTTTTGGGACCTCCATACACCCACAACATTGATCTTTCAACTTTTTTTGACAAAATTTGACATGTTATTTTGGCATTTTCGCAGGATCTTACGAGATTGCGAACGTATCAACGTTCTCGGAATCCGCCGAAACCAAATTCTTGCCTCTTTTTGGGGCCTCCATACACCCACAACATTGATCTTTCAACTTTTTTTGAGAAAATTTGACGTGTTATTTTGGCATTTTCGCAGGATCTTACGAGATTGCGAACGTATCAACGTTCTCGGAATCTGCCGAAACCAAATTCTTGCCTCTTTTTGGGACCTCCATACACCCACAACATTGATCTTTCAACTTTTTTTGAGAAAATATTACGTGTTATATTGGCATTTTCGCAGGATCTTACCAGATTGCGAACGTATCAACGTTCTCGGAATCTGCCGAAACCAAATTTTTGTCTCTTTTTGGGACCTCCATACACCCACAACATTGATCTTTCAACTTTTTTTGACAAAATTTGACGTGTTATTTTGGCATTTTCGCAGGATCTTACGAGATTGCGAACGTATCAACGTTCTCGGAATCTGCCGAATCCAAATTCTTGCCTCTTTTTGGGACCTCCATACACCCACAACATTGATCTTTCAACTTTTTTTGATAAAATTTGACGTGTTATTTTGGCATTTTCGCAGGATCTTACGAGATTGCGAACGTATCAACGTTCTCGGAATCTGCCGAAACCAAATTCTTGGCTCTTTTTGAGACCTCCATACACCCACAACATTGATCTTTCAACTTTTTTTGAGAAAATTTGACGTGTTATTTTGGCATTTTCGCAGGATCTTACGAGATTGCGAACGTATCAACGTTCTCGGAATCTGCCGAAACCAAATTCTTGCCTCTTTTTGGGACCTCCATACACCCACAACGTTGGTCTTTCAACTTTTTTTGAGAAAATATTAGGTGTTATTTTGGCATTTTCGCAGGATCTTACCAGATTGCGAACGCATCAACGTTCTCGGAATCTGCCGAAACCAAATTTTTGTCTCTTTTTGGGACCTCCATACACCCACAACATTGATCTTTCAACTTTTTTTGACAAAATTTGACGTGTTATTTTGGCATTTTCGCAGGATCTTACGAGATTGCGAACGTATCAACGTTCTCGGAATCTGCCGAAACCAAATTCTTGCCTCTTTTTGGGGCCTCCATACACCCACAACATTGATCTTTCAACTTTTTTTGATAAAATTTGACGTGTTATTTTGGCATTTTCGACGGATCTTACGAGATTGCGAACGTATCAACGTTCTCGGAATCTGCCGAAACCAAATTCTTGCCTCTTTTTGGGACCTCCATACACCCACAACATTGATCTTTCAACTTTTTTTGAGAAAATTTGACGTGTTATTTTGGCATTTTCGCACGATCTTACGAGATTACGAACATATCAACGTTCTCGGAATCTGCCGAATCCAAATTCTTGCCTCTTTTTGGGACCTCCATACACCCACAACATTGATCTTTCAACTTTTTTTGACAAAATTTGACGTGTTATTTTGGCATTTTCGCAGGATCTTACGAGATTGCGAACGTATCAACGTTCTCGGAATCTGCCTAAACCAAATTCTTGCCTCTTTTTGGGGCCTCCATACACCCATAACATTGATCTTTCAACTTTTTCGATAAAATTTGACGTGTTATTTTGGCATCTTCGCAGGATCTTACGAGATTGCGAACATATCAACGTTCTCCGAATCTGCCGAAACCAAATTCTTGCCTCTTTTTGGGGCCTCCATACACCCACAACATTGATCTTTCAACTTTTTTTGATAAAATTTGACGTGTTATTTTGGCATTTTCGCACGATCTTACGAGATTACGAACATATCAACGTTCTCGGAATCTGCCGAATCCAAATTCTTGCCTCTTTTTGGGACCTCCATACACCCACAACATTGATATATCAACTTTTTTTGAGAAAATTTGACGTGTTATTTTGGCATTTTCGCAGGATCTTACGAGATTGCGAACGTATCAACGTTCTCGGAATCTGCCGAATCCAAATTCTTGCCTCTTTTTGGGACCTCCATACACCCACAACATTGATCTTTCAACTTTTTTTGATAAAATTTGACGTGTTATTTTGGCATTTTCGCAGGATCTTACGAGATTGCGAACGTATCAACGTTCTCGGAATCTGCCGAAACCAAATTCTTGCCTCTTTTTGGGACCTCCATACACCCACAACATTGATATATCAACTTTTTTTGAGAAAATTTGACGTGTTATTTTGGCATTTTCGCAGGATCTTACGAGATTGCGAACGTATCAACGTTCTCGGAATCTGCCGAAACCAAATTCTTGCCTCTTTTTGGGGCCTCCATACACCCACAACGTTGATCTTTCAACTTTTTTTGAGAAAATTTGACGTGTTATTTTGGCATTTTCGCAGGATCTTACGAGATTGCGAACGCATCAACGTTCTCGGAATCTGCCGAAACCAAATTCTTGCCTCTTTTTGAGACCTCCATACACCCACAACATTGATCTTTCAACTTTTTTTGAGAAAATTTGACGTGTTATTTTGGCATTTTCGCAGGATCTTACGAGATTGCGAACGTATCAACGTTCTCGGAATCTGCCGAAACCAAATTTTTGTCTCTTTTTGGGACCTCCATACACCCACAACATTGATCTTTCAACTTTTTTTGAAAAAATTTGACGTGTTATTTTGGCATTTTCGCAGGATCTTACGAGATTGCGAACGTATCAACGTTCTCGGAATCTGCCGAAACCAAATTCTTGGCTCTTTTTGAGACCTCCATACACCCACAACATTGATCTTTCAACTTTTTTTGAGAAAATTTGACGTGTTATTTTGGCATTTTCGCAGGATCTTACGAGATTGCGAACGTATCAACGTTCTCGGAATCTGCCGAAACCAAATTCTTGCCTCTTTTTGGGACCTCCATACACCCACAACATTGATCTTTCAACTTTTTTTGAGAAAATATTACGTGTTATTTTGGCATTTTCGCAGGATCTTACCAGATTGCGAACGTATCAACGTTCTCGGAATCTGCCGAAACCAAATTTTTGTCTCTTTTGGGGACCTCCCTACACCCACAACATTGATCTTTCAACTTTTTTTTGACAAAATTTGACATGTTATTTTGGCATTTTCGCAGGATCTTACGAGATTGCGAACGTATCAACGTTCTCGGAATCTGCCTAAACCAAATTCTTGCCTCTTTTTGGGACCTCCATACACCCACAACATTGATCTTTCAACTTTTTTTGAGAAAATTTGACGTGTTATATTGGCATTTTCGCACGATCTTACGAGATTACGAACATATCAACGTTCTCGGAATCTGCCGAAAACAAATTCTTGCCTCTTTTTCGGACCTCCATACACCCACAACATTGATATATCAACTTTTTATGAGAAAATTTGACGTGTTATTTTTGCATTTTCGCAGGATCTTACCAGATTGCGAACGTATCAACGTTCTCGGAATCTGCCGAAACCAAATTTTTGTCTCTTTTTGGGACCTCCATACACCCACAACATTGATCTTTCAACTTTTTTTGACAAAATTTGACATGTTATTTTGGCATTTTCGCAGGATCTTACGAGATTGCGAACGTATCAACGTTCTCGGAATCCGCCGAAACCAAATTCTTGCCTCTTTTTGGGGCCTCCATACACCCACAACATTGATCTTTCAACTTTTTTTGAGAAAATTTGACGTGTTATTTTGGCATTTTCGCAGGATCTTACGAGATTGCGAACGTATCAACGTTCTCGGAATCTGCCGAAACCAAATTCTTGCCTCTTTTTGGGACCTCCATACACCCACAACATTGATCTTTCAACTTTTTTTGAGAAAATATTACGTGTTATATTGGCATTTTCGCAGGATCTTACCAGATTGCGAACGTATCAACGTTCTCGGAATCTGCCGAAACCAAATTTTTGTCTCTTTTTGGGACCTCCATACACCCACAACATTGATCTTTCAACTTTTTTTGACAAAATTTGACGTGTTATTTTGGCATTTTCGCAGGATCTTACGAGATTGCGAACGTATCAACGTTCTCGGAATCTGCCGAAACCAAATTCTTGCCTCTTTTTGGGACCTCCATACACCCACAACATTGATCTTTCAACTTTTTTTTGACAAAATTTGACGTGTTATTTTGGCATTTTCGCAGGATCTTACGAGATTGCGAACGTATCAACGTTCTCGGAATCTGCCGAAACCAAATTCTTGCCTCTTTTTGGGGCCTCCATACACCCACAACATTGATCTTTCAACTTTTTTTGAGAAAATTTGACGTGTTATTTTGGCATTTTCGCAGGATCTTACGAGATTGCGAACGTATCAACGTTCTCGGAATCTGCCGAAACCAAATTCTTGCCTCTTTTTGGGACCTCCATACACCCACAACATTGATCTTTCAACTTTTTTTGAGAAAATATTACGTGTTATTTTTGCATTTTCGCAGGATCTTACCAGATTGCGAACGTATCAACGTTCTCGGAATCTGCCGAAACCAAATTCTTGCCTCTTTTTGGGGCCTCCATACACCCACAACATTGATCTTTCAACTTTTTTTGACAAAATTTGACGTGTTATTTTGGCATTTTCGCAGGATCTTACCAGATTGCGAACGTATCAACGTTCTCGGAATCTGCCGAAACCAAATTCTTGCCTCTTTTTGGGACCTCCATACACCCACAACATTGATCTTTCAACTTTTTTTGAGAAAATTTGACGTGTTATTTTGGCATTTTCGCAGGATCTTACCAGATTGCGAACATATCAACGTTCTCGGAATCTGCCGAAACCAAATTCTTGCCTCTTTTTGGGGCATCCATACACCCACAACATTGATCTTTCAACTTTTTTTGAGAAAATTTGACGTGTTATTTTGGCATTTTCGCAGGATCTTACGAGATTGCGAACATATCAACGTTCTCGGAATCTGCCGAAACCAAATTCTTGCCTCTTTTTGGGGCCTCCATACACCCCCAACATTGATCTTTCAACTTTTTTTGAGAAAATTTGACGTGTTATTTTGGCATTTTCGCAGGATCTTACGAGATTGCGAACTTATCAACGTTCTCGGAATCTTCCGAAACCAAATTCTTGCCTCTTTTTAGGTACAGCATACAGCCACAACATTGATCTTTCAACTTTTTTTGAGGAAATTTGACGTGTTATTTTGGCATTTTCGCAGGATCTTACGAGATTACGAACATATCAACGTTCTCGGAATCTGCCGAAACCAAATTCTTGGCTCTTTTTGAGACCTCCATACACCCACAACATTGATCTTTCAACTTTTTTTTGAGAAAATTTGACGTGTTATTTTGGCATTTTCGCACGATCTTACTAGATTACGAACGTATCAACGTTCTCGGAATCTGCCGAAACCAAATTCTTGCCTCTTTTTCGGACCTCCATACACCCACAACATTGATATATCAACTTTTTTTCAGAAAATTTGACGTGTTATTTTTGCATTTTCGCAGGATCTTACCAGATTGCGAACGTATCAACGTTCTCGGAATCTGCCGAAACCAAATTTTTGTCTCTTTTTGGGACCTCCATACACCCACAACATTGATCTTTCAACTTTTTTTGACAAAATTTGACGTGTTATTTTGGCATTTTCGCAGGATCTTACGAGATTGCGAACGTATCAACGTTCTCGGAATCTGCCGAAACCAAATTCTTGCCTCTTTTTGGGACCTCCATACACCCACAACATTGATCTTTCAACTTTTTTTGACAAAATTTGACGTGTTATTTTGGCATTTTCGCAGGATCTTACCAGATTGCGAACGTATCAACGTTCTCGGAATCTGCCGAAACCAAATTCTTGCCTCTTTTTGGGACCTCCATACACCCACAACATTGATCTTTCAACTTTTTTTGAGGAAATTTGACGTGTTATTTTGGCATTTTCGCAGGATCTTACCAGATTGCGAACGTATCAACGTTCTCGGAATCTGCCGAAACCAAATTCTTGGCTCTTTTTGAGACCTCCATACACCCACAACATTGATCTTTCAACTTTTTTTGAGAAAATTTGACGTGTTATTTTGGCATTTTCGCAGGATCTTACGAGATTGCGAACGTATCAACGTTCTCGGAATCTGCCGAAACCAAATTCTTGCCTCTTTTTGGGACCTCCATACACCCACAACATTGATCTTTCAACTTTTTTTGAGGAAATTTGACGTGTTATTTTGGCATTTTCGCAGGATTTTACGAGATTGCGAACGTATCAACGTTCTCGGAATCTGCCGAAACCAAATTCTTGGCTCTTTTTGAGACCTCCATACACCCACAACATTGATCTTTCAACTTTTTTTGAGAAAATTTGACGTGTTATTTTGGCATTTTCGCAGGATTTTACGAGATTGCGAACGTATCAACGTTCTCGGAATCTGCCGAAACCAAATTCTTGCCTCTTTTTGGGACCTCCATACACCCACAACATTGATCTTTCAACTTTTTTTGAGAAAATATTACGTGATATTTTGGCATTTTCGCAGGATCTTACCAGATTGCGAACGTATCAAAGTTCTCGGAATCTGCCGAAACCAAATTTGTCTCTTTTTGGGACCTCCATACACCCACAACATTGATCTTTCAACTTTTTTTGACAAAATTTGACGTGTTATTTTGGCATTTTCGCAGGATCTTACGAGATTGCGAACGTATCAACGTTCTCGGAATCTGCCGAAACCAAATTCTTGCCTCTTTTTGGGGCCTCCATACACCCACAACATTGATCTTTCATCTTTTTTTGATAAAATTTGACGTGTTATTTTGGCATTTTCGCAGGATCTTACGAGATTGCGAACGTATCAACGTTCTCGGAATCTGCCGAAACCAAATTCTTGGCTCTTTTTGAGACCTCCATACACCCACAACATTGATCTTTCAACTTTTTTTGAGAAAATTTGACGTGTTATTTTGGCATTTTCGCAGGATCTTACGAGATTGCGAACGTATCAACGTTCTCGGAATCTGCCGAAACCAAATTCTTGCCTCTTTTTGGGGCCTCCATACACCCACAACATTGATCTTTCAACTTTTTTTGAGAAAATATTACGTGTTATTTTGGCATTTTCGCAGGATCTTACGAGATTGCGAACATATCAACGTTCTCAGAATCTGCCGAAACCAAATTCTTGCCTCTTTTTGGGACCTCCATACACCCACAACATTGATATATCAACTTTTTTTGAGAAAATTTGACGTGTTATTTTGGCATTTTCGCAGGATCTTACCAGATTGCGAACGTATCAACGTTCTCGGAATCTGCCGAAACCAAATTCTTGGCTCTTTTTGAGACCTCCATACACCCACAACATTGATCTTTCAACTTTTTTTGAGAAAATTTGACGTGTTATTTTGGCATTTTCGCAGGATCTTACGAGATTGCGAACGTATCAACGTTCTCGGAATCTGCCGAAACCAAATTCTTGCCTCTTTTTGGGACCTCCATACACCCACAACATTGATCTTTCAACTTTTTTTGAGGAAATTTGACGTGTTATTTTGGCATTTTCGCAGGATCTTACGAGATTACGAACGTATCAACGTTCTCGGAATCTGCCGAAACCAAATTCTTGGCTCTTTTTGAGACCTCCATACACCCACAACATTGATCTTTCAACTTTTTTTGAGAAAATTTGACGTGTTATTTTGGCATTTTCGCAGGATCTTACGAGATTGCGAACGTATCAACGTTCTCGGAATCTTCCGAAACCAAATTCTTGCCTCTTTTTAGGTACTCCATACAACCACAACACTGATCTTTCAACTTTTTTTGAGGAAATTTGACGTGTTATTTTGGCATTTTCGCAGGATCTTACGAGATTACGAACATATCAACGTTCTCGGAATCTGCCGAAACCAAATTCTTGGCTCTTTTTGAGACCTCCATACACCCACAACATTGATCTTTCAACTTTTTTTGAGAAAATTTGACGTGTTATTTTGGCATTTTCGCAGGATCTTACCAGATTGCGAACGTATCAACGTTCTCGGAATCTGCCGAAACCAAATTCTTGCCTCTTTTTGGGACCTCCATACACCCACAACATTGATATATCACCTTTTTTTGAGAAAATTTGACGTGTTATTTTTGCATTTTCGCAGGATCTTACCAGATTGCGAACGTATCAACGTTCTCGGAATCTGCCGAAACCAAATTTTTGTCTCTTTTTGGGACCTCCATACACCCACAACATTGATCTTTCAACTTTTTTTGACAAAATTTGACGTGTTATTTTGGCATATTCGCAGGATCTTACCAGATTGCGAACGTATCAACGTTCTCGGAATCTGCCGGAACCAAATTCTTGCCTCTTTTTGGGGCCTCCATACACCCACAACATTGATCTTTCAACTTTTTTGACGTGTTATTTTGGCATTTTCGCAGGATCTTACGAGATTGCGAACATATCAACGTTCTCGGAATCTGCCGAAACCAAATTCTTGCCTCTTTTTGGGGCCTCCATACACCCACAACATTGATCTTTAAACTTTTTTTGACAAAATTTGACGTGTTATTTTGGCATTTCCGCACGATCTTACGAGATTGCGAAGGAAAATATCAACGTTCTCAGAATCTGCCGAAACCAAATTCTTGGCTCTTTTTGAGACCTCCATACACCCACAACATTGATCTTTCAACTTTTTTTAAGAAAATTTGACGTTTTATTTTGGCATTTTCGCAGGATCTTACGAGATTACGAACATATCAACGTTCTCGGAATCTGCCGAAACCAAATTCTTGCCTCTTTTTGGGGCCTCCATACACCCACAACATTGATCTTTCAACTTTTTTTGAGAAAATTTGACGTGTTATTTTGGCATTTTCGCAGGATCTTACGAGATTGCGAACATATCAACGCTCTCGGAATCTGCCGAAACCAAATTTTTGGCTCTTTTTGGGACCTCCATACACCCACAACATTGATCTTTCAACTTTTTTTGAGAAAATTTGACGTGTTATTTTGGCATTTTCGCACGATCTTACGAGATTACGAACATATCAACGTTCCCAGCTTATGGCACCAAAAACATATGCAACCTTTTGCTCTTTTTGGGACCTCCACAAAAAACACAACATTGATCTTTAAACTTTTTTTGAGAAAATTCGACGTGCTATTTTGGCATTTTCGCACGATCTTACGAGATTGCGAACGAACATATCAACGTTCTCGGAATCTGCCGAAACCAAATTCATAGCTCTTTTTGGGACCTCCATACACCCACAACATTAATATTTCAACTTTTTTTGAGAAAATTTGTCGTGTTATTTTGGCATTTTCGCACGATCTTACGAGATTGCGAACATATCAACGTTCTCAGAATCTGCCGAAACCAAATTCTTGGCTCTTTTTGGGACCTCCATACACCCACAACATTGATCTTTCAACTTTTTTTGAGAAAATTTGACGTGTTATTTTGGCATTTTCGCAGGATCTTACGAGATTGCGAACGTATCAACGTTCTCGGAATCTTCCGAAACCAAATTCTTGCCTCTTTTTGGGACCTCCATTAACACACAACATTGATCTTTCAACTTTTTTTGGGAAAATTTGACGTGTTATTTTGGCATTTTCGCAGGATCTTACGAGATTGCGAACATATCAACGCTCTCGGAATCTGCCGAAACCAAATTCTTGGCTCTTTTTGGGACCTCCATACACCCACAACATTGATCTTTCAACTTTTTTTGACAAAATTTGAAGCGTTATTTTGGCATTTTCGCACGATCTTACGAGATTACGAACATATCAACGTTCTCGGAATCTGCCGAAACCAAATTCTTGGCTCTTTTTGGGACCTCCATACACCCATAACATTGATTTTTAAACTTTTTTTGAGAAAATTTGACGTGTTATTTTGGCATTTTCGCAGGATCTTACGAGATTGCGAACATATCAACGTTCTCGGAATCTGCCGAAACCAAATTCTTGGCTCTTTTTCGGACCTCCATACACCCACAACATTGATCTTTCAACTTTTTTTGAGAAAATTTGACGTGTTATTTTGGTATTTCCGCACGATCTTACGAGATTGCGGAGGAAAATATCAACGTTCTCGGAATCTGCCGAAACCAAATTCTTGGCTCTTTTTGGGACCTCCATACACCCACAACATTGATCTTTCAACTTTTTTTGAGAAAATTTGACGTGTTATTTTGGTATTTTCGCACGATCTTATAAGATTGCGAACATATCAACGTTTTCGGAATCTGCCGAAACCAAATTCTTGGCTCTTTTTGGGACCTCCATACACCCACAACATTGATCTTTCAACTTTTTTAAAGAAAATTTGACGTGTTATTTTGGCATTTTCGCACGATCTTACGAGATTGCGAACATATCAACGTTTTCGGAATCTGCCTAAACTAAATTTTTGTCTCTTTTTGGGTACTCCATACACCCACAACATTGATCTTTCAAATTTTTTTGAGAAAATTTGACGTGTTATTTTGGCATTTTTGCAGGATCTTACGAGATTGCGAACATATCAACGTTCTCGGAATCTGCCGAAACCAAATTCTTGCCTCTTTTTGGGACCTCCATCCACACACAACATTGATCTTTCAACTTTTTTTGAGAAAATTTGACGTGTTAATTTGGGATTTTCACACGGTCTTACGAGATTGCGAACATATCAACGTTCTCGGAATCTGCCGAAAGAAAATTCTGGGCTCTTTTTGGGACCTCCATACACCCACAACATTGATCTTTCAACTTTTTTTGAGAAAATTTGACGTGTTATTTTGGCATTTTCGCACGATCTTACGAGATTGCGAACATATCAACGTTCTCGGAATCTGCTGAAACCAAATTCTTGGCTCTTTTTTGGACCTCCATACACCCACAACATTGATCTTTCAACAGTTTCTGAGAAAATTTGACGTGTTATTTTGGCATTTTCGCACGATCCTACGAGATTGCGAACATATCAACGTTCTCGGAATCTGCCGAAACCAAATTCTTGGCTCTTTTTGGGACGTCCATACACCATCTTACAAGATTGCGAACATATATACGTTCTCCGAATCTGCCGAAGCCAAATTCTTGGTTCTTTTTAGGACCTCTATACACCAACAACAAAAATTATATTAGCAATGAGAGAGAGAGAGAGAGAGAGGGAGAGAGATCATAGAAAATCTGACTCAGATATGTTGTTTTATCACTGCTTAGCTCATTTCCATATTATGGATCCAACAAATCATCTCTAGACTATCATCTACAATGTTTACATCACCAGAAGTATTTGTCCTGGAAAGGATGTACTTGTAAAATGCAGCTACGCTAAGAAGCACATAGCATAGGACTTGGAAATTGCCGATTAATGTCATGTTATTTTCACCTTGGCGCATCTTCACATTAATTGGAATTTCCTTGTATGACATGACCTTCTCAGCTGCTCTGCGCAGTGTTCTTATATAGGATCTTTGAAATTCTTGTTCTTCAGATCTTCCCGCATCCTCACTTTTCACTAATGAGAGTGTCGAGTCACTTTTATTAACCACATCATCACACAAAGGAGAGACAAGAAGATTATCATCATTCATCTCAGATAAGTCCTCAGTAACTTTTGTTTATTTAGTTCCTTCTGGCCCTTTGATAGATGCATTTTATGCTACTTCCTTAATGTATTTCCAACCCTATTTAGTCTCGTTATTTCCTTAATAACTCCATTTCTAACATGTTTTGTATTTTAGAGTCAATAAAGACAGATTTACACAAAAGAAAGCTAAAACGAGAAAATTGAGCGGATTCCTAATCAAAGAAGGATTCCTGGTGCAACTAGGAAACTCAAGGAGGCGCAAAAATCGGGGATAAGTCGTTTAGGAAACTTTCCTGTTTTGAAAAGAGAAAACTTACCTTTTCCATTTTGGGAAACTT
Source organism: Fragaria x ananassa (assembly GCA_034370585.1). NCBI lineage: Eukaryota > Viridiplantae > Streptophyta > Magnoliopsida > Rosales > Rosaceae > Fragaria > Fragaria x ananassa. The sequence continues at coordinate 5,555,341 of CP139750.1, read as the reverse complement.
AATATCTTTGAATCTTTCCTATTCTGACTTTCCTAATTTATTTTGGAAACTTTCGTTCCTCTTGAGACAGGGATTCCTCATGAAGCAAGGATACCAAATCCTACATGAATTAGGCCCAAGATGGTTGCCATAAATCAAGGAGAGGGACGGCAAAACCCTAGGGTTTCCTGCCGAGTATTTCTAGGATTTTAAGACAAGATTTCTTTGTCTAAATTAAGGGATTTATTATGCAATTCAAATCTGAAAATCTGGAAATTAATTCCTTAAATTCTTTTGTCTAAAAATCTGATTTCACAAGACTAATTCCATCCCTTTTTAGGAACAATAAATGGCGCAACAAATTAAAGAGGAAGAGCTGATTTTCGACAATACAAGGAAGGATACTAAATGGCTGATTTGTTGTGGAGATCAAGCAACGCACCAAGTCCATAATTCAGCCAAATTCATCACCTTTGTGCGCAAGAAATTCTAGAGAGTTCCCAACAGATTTTAATTAATTTGTCGGGCAATTCTCTTGGACTGTTGGATCAAGGTAAAATCAAGGGTGGAGAATAAACCCTAGGTGCGACATGGACACTGTAAATAGAAGACATATGCTGAGTTTTGAGGATCATCTCTTCACGCACAAATCACACAAAAACAATAGCATCTTTCTTCCTTTAGCCGTGTGCATCTAGAAGCCGAGAAGCCAACGTTGGAGAGCAGCCTTCGGACTTCTCCAAGCTGCAGCCGAGATCTTGAAGCTGAGGAGCACTTGCGTCATCATCAACTGGCCCTTGAAGATCATCGAAAAAGTGTAACAACATGCCTGTTCTCTTTTCTTGCGTTAACTTTAAATTCGAAATCAAAGTTGCATGGTTGTATGGTTTGAACTTGTTATTCTTTTAAATAAATAAGTATGATGTGATATGTTGGATGATTGTGAATGGTTTTATTTGTTTGTCATGCGAATTGTTAAGCATATAGTTACATGTTATATACTAAACCGATTCTGCAAGATTGGTGATTGCTAAGATTTGTACTAAGCTTCTTCAAGTAAGTATAGATCTAAAAGTAGTGAAGGCTATGCCTAATGGCCGAGACTATATGTTATGCATCTGGGAGTTAAGCTTCTTCAAGTAAACTCGTGGTGCATTTGAACTCATAATTCTTTAGTTCTTAATGACTTGTATATTGTGTGGACGGGTGCCTTCGCATCGATCACAACCTTTATATGAGATTGTCTATGTGTTAGGACTTCTCCAATGTAGACGATTATTAAGTAGAATTCAATGGAATGCAATGACTTCTTCAAGCTTGTGTTTCGGGTTCATTGACATATCTTGCTTGACAACATTTTTATTATTCACATGATAATATATCAATTCATACTTGTTGTTTGAAGGTTGTGTGTGTGTGGAAGATGGTCACTTGAACATGACATGTTTCTTTATTGTTTTCGTAGGAATGTTAGAACAAATCCCAAAATCCCCCCTGAAATCATGTAAATGTAATTGCTGTTTATATTATGTAAATAACTCTGAAGTTAAACTCTAATTTGTTTAGCTTTGTAAACGCAGGAGCACCCGGATTGATCGAACCTTATTTACCAATACTACAATTGTCAAAACAGGGTTCATAATTGTCGCACGCCCGAAAATGAGCCGCGTCACCCTTCAGTTTTAAACCTTGCAGATTGCCTTCTCAAACTTCTATGTAAAAACCACAAAGCATATTTAAATAAAGAAACTCACTCAAAACAAGCATTTGCAGAGAGAAATTAAACACACACACACTGACCCTTTGTTCTCAATTTTACTCTCAGACAAGTCTAAATTTGCTTGTGGTTCTTCAATAGCACTTGCCAATTGCCTTCTCAATCGTCTGTCAGGAAACCATAATGCACAGTAAAGTGAAAACGCACTGAAAACACAAACTGCATAAAGTGAATTAACCAATACATATACCTTTTAGTGTCATCTTTAATCTCAAACGAGTCTTCAGTTGTTTCCTGGTGCGTCTAGTAGTTTCAAAGATTGCAGATTGCCTTCTCGTGCGTCTATTAGGAACCCATAGATGCCCATCAGCACATGTAAAGAAAAATCCACAAAAACAATCAGAAGATGTACCAACGGAGTAAGTAAAGATAGACAAAAGAAGGGGAAAAAAAAAAACTTTTGTTGTCAGCCTTCTCATTGTTTTGGACTTCTTCAACAATAGGAGGGCCCAATGCTGCATGCAATTTCTTGGTCAGTATATGTGAAAGTGGAAACATAGAATGTCATGTTATTATTATTACCAAGATTTTGTCGTTGCCGTTTCCTGTTAGTATTAAAATGGTCCATGACAGCTTGTGAGGAATCACCTGGCTCAAAACACTGAACTGAACCTACCTGAAAGTGTAAAACATAACATGTAAAGATTACAAGAGGTTAAGAAACATACCACGCCTTCCAAATTTTTAAGAAATCGCATAGAATATCTGCACAAGTACCTCCACATTTGTCCTAGCTTGATTTCTTACTCGTTTGGCTTTCTCCTACATCATCAGGTTTAGAAATCAACAAAAAAGACTAATTTGGTTACCATATGGACTTGTACACTAATGAAGTCAAAAGAAGCCAAACTGACCTTTTCCTCCACTTTCCTCACTTTGAGCAAGGCATTTGGCATCCAAGTGCATGTTGAAGTATCCTTAGCTGAAAAGACACAAGAAATGGTGACGATTCACGTCAGTTCCCTTAAATATTAAACAGAAGTGAAGGGAAAATAGCACTGTTCCAACTTCATCTGTAGAAACTTACTTACCCTATCTCGACTTGAAGTGACTTCCTAAAAAGTTGAAGAAGAATGTTAAGACAAGTAACCAGTCATGTAGGAATTTGTGAAAAATCAACAAATAAAACATGCATAAGCATACCTCTAACATCTGGCTGTGTGCACGAGCAAGCTGAAAATTATGTTGCTGCACTGTCTCAAGTTTTGTAACTCTGTTCTGCTCAATTCAATAGTTCTACTGCCAAATATTAAGGAAAACAGCCAGGCCTAAACAAGAAAACATGCCTAAACAAGAAAACATCTAGCACAGGTAAATGCTTAACAAACAAAATCAATCACAAAGGATACTTTCTGTCTGAAAGAAGTTTCATCAGTGCGGTATTTTCCTGCAAACAGATACAAAACCCCCAATTAAGGTCAACCTGCCACATAATTACGGATACTTCATACATCAAAAGACTAGAAACCAGTTACCGGTGGCATACCTTTGTCAGATTCTCAACATACTTCTTTGTTGTAAATGAATCAAATTCCAGCTTTATATGTTGGATAGCTTGTTTATTTTGCCTCTGCTGAATGTTACTTGTATCACCACGTGTCCTCCTTGCACTTCCCACTAAACACCCCTTTCCCTTCTTATCCTTCTTAGTTTTAGCACCTGATACCAACACCAAATTTTTTAATCAATCAACACAGCCTCACCTCACAAACTAGCCGCTCATTCCAAATCGGCTGCCCGAAAAACCAATACACAAGTTACAGAAAGCTTTCCTAGACTAAAACCAAATAGCTCTATCGGTCAAAGACACGAAATTCCATCACTTAGCCACATTTCCTAATCAATCTAACACACTGCATTACAAGACTTTCCATTTTAATCTAAGCACCGATTCAACAGAAACTTAATTCTGGAAACCATCACAAGCTTCTCAGAACCTCAACAAACCCTAGCTACACAAATCCCCAATCAGGACCGTAGTTCCGTAAAAAACCCTAACCCCCATATCCATTCCACAAAAATCAAACGCCAAATTCATTCAATTAACACGAAATTGAGCAGCTTATTGATTCCTATTAAACCTAAGGTCCACCGAAACGACGAACCAGATATTCAAAAATTCTCTGAAGGAATCAAAACATGAGAGGAAGTTTTTACCTCCGGCTCCGCTGCGCTCCGCAAGCGGGCCCACTTCCCCAACCTCACTCCCAAACCCGCCCCTAGACGCGTCTCCTTCATCTCCGCCTCAACTGTCTCCGCCCCACGCGCGAGAAGGACCCCAAGAAGCGCGTGGTCATCTCCGGCTTCGGCTGCGTCTCCGTCTTCGGCAACGACGTGAACGCCTACTACGACAAGCTCCTCGCCGGCGGCGTCGGTCCCATCGACCGGTTCGATCCGTCCAAGTTCCTCGACGATTGCCTCTCAGGGTTTTCAAGATGATCATGATCGTTTTAAATCAGTATTTCCCAACGGTTATTTCCTTAAAAAAAAAACAGTATTATATTTGTCAAAATCTTATACATTTAATGAGATCTAGATTTCAATTGTATTAGATAAATGCTTTGGAAAATTTCAATTGTAAACTGTGTTTTAAAAAAAAAAAAAAGAATTGTAAACTGTTTTTTTTTTCTTACTGATGGATATGTCGATAGGAAGGTGATGAATGTTTTTGGGAAGTTGTTGGGTGTCAACCAACTCATATATTCTACGTTCTTCCCTTTTTTTATTTTTTATTATTGTGTATGATCTGATTTTGATTTTTGAAAAGTTAGAAATTTTGGATTTGGTTTTCTTTTTATTGTGTATTGGCAAGTGATATAGACGGTTGAAAATTTTAAAAATCTGATGGTCATGAAAGAGTGTTAAAAAGTGTGTAAAAAACAATGGCCTTGAACTAAACCCATTTGTTAAAATCTTATCTCTACTATTATAGAACAATAATTATATTTTTTATGACTTATCTCAACCATTAATTACAATTAGATCTAATGAATGAAATTCAGGTTATAATATTGATTATAATCTGGGTGCCACTAATCCGCCCCCTAAGAAAATTATCAAATTATGTTTTGTCTAAAGTATCTTTAATAAATTAATTGAAACAATTTAATTAAAAGGTTAATATAAGAAATTACAAAAAAATAAAAAACAACAACAACAACAACAACAGATACTCTGAAATGGAAAAGCGGTTGGGTGCGAAGCTAGGGTTTTGGATTGGGAAATAATTGGGAGAAGGGTTGGGCAGTAGTGGTGTCACTGGTGTGTTAAGGAAGCGAGGCTCGAGAGGTAGGTGTATAGATTGAGTGAGCTTTGGATAAAAATAATTATAGAGGTGGTGGTGATCATGTGGGTTTTGTAGTGTCTAGGTTTTCCATATTCAGTGATCGGGGGAGTTGTGGAGGTTGGTTAGAGACTTCATTAGAGCTAGAACTGGTTTTCGAGATGTATGGTCGAAGACACACTGACTTCTAACTTAATAATTTCCAAATAATACTAGAAATTAATATCGAATTTCTGAGGGTTAGTATCAATTTGTTTGCTATTAAGTTATGATGAGGGTTAGTATCAACTTCTAAATTATATGGTGAGGGTTAGTATCAATTTGTTTGCTATTTAAGTTCTATGGGTTATGAGGTTTTTACCAATAACTACATTTTCAAGACTTTAATTACCAGCGGCAGGGCTGGAATATTGGTAACCCACGACGCAAAAAATGGCATTAAGAAACAGCCCCTTTGTATTTGGATATGCCATCATATAAATTCACGATCCCTTTGTTATCTTCATTTTCATTCTTTCATTTCAGAGAACCTAGGCTCCGGTGAGATGACGACCAAGAAAGGCATCGCAGCGGCGAATCGTATCGACGAAGCAAGGAGTTGCAGCGGCGAATCAAAGGCCGAAGCAAGGCGTCACAACGCCAAATCGAATGGAATATCACTAAATTCATGTCTTCGTTTTATGCTTCAATCACAGTGGAAGTCACAGTTTACTAATACGATGACGATTTATAAAAGGTCAAGGGAAGTAATATTATATGTTCTGAGAAGCAAAAGCTCATTTCCCTTCTATTTTACTATGTGTTGTGCATATCGTTTTGCTTAACTCTATGTCATTGACCTACTCATATTTCTTGGCTGTTTGGGATTTATAGGCTTGCACTAGTAATTACTTGGTTTGTTTAAGTGCACTGAATAGTTGAAAGGTATTTTCTAATACATGTTAACTTGGCTTGCACTAGTAATAAAACTATGGTGAAGGGGACTAGGGAGGTTTAGGATTTGGTTGGCTTTGGACGGTGACATCATCTATTTTTGTGGTCTTGGTAATCTTTTCAAATTTCCCTCGATTTTCATATTTTAGTGTTTGTGAATTTGAGCTGGTTCTTTTTTTTTCTTTTTTTTTTCAGTTGCAGTTCATTTATTAAAACAATTCAGAAGTACCTGAAAAACAACACTAAGAGACTGGTGAGACAATGTTCCTGGACCGACAAGGTTTTCTTTGAGGTAAGCTAAAAAACAACATTAAGTTTTGATCCTGCTCATGGCTGGGTTAGGAAACTTGCACAATTTTAAGGAAATAAAGGGAGAGAGAGAGAGAGAGAGAGAGAGAGAGAGTTGCCGCTCCCAACTCACCTCCAAATCACATGCTTTGGGATCCTTACGTCACCGCCTACTCTTTTCCTATCGTATAATTCACATGAAGAAGTTGTAGGAGGAGGATCGGTTTAAAGAAGCTCAGAACCTCTTCTGCAATTTTCGGCTGATCCTAGCTACAATATGATTGCCTCTTTTCTGTTATGGTGTTCTTGTGTTGCTCTCGCCGTTGTACACTCTTTGGCGAGCTAGACGTCAATCATGGAGTTTTTTGACTACATAAGGAGCTCGAAGAAGCTTTATAGTAGCTCTAGATGTCTGCAGTTACATAGGTGTAAGACATGTGGAAATTTTCCAAGCTTTAGTTCAGTTACTAACGTGTAGTAACCGCTCTTAGAATTTTTAAAAATGCTTTTAAAAAAATTAATCGTATTATACCTTGATTTAAAAAAAGTAAAATAAAATTTGCCGAGCTTGTTACTAATGTGTAGTAACCGCTCTCAGAAAATTTTAAAATGCTTTTAGAAAAATTAATCAAATTATACATTGATTTAAAAAAAAAAATGAAATCATACCCTGCTCGCAATTGGGCAGGTGCATGTCAGAAGTTGTTTTTACTATCCTCTTAACATGTGCTTTGTACATGTCAATTTGCTTTTTCTAAACAAAATAAAAAAGATATGTAGTGGGGTAATTTTGGAAATAGATATTTAGTTGAGTAAAAATACAAAATACAATAGATAAATAAATTATAATACATTCTTCAGTAGTGTTCACCTGGTCAGTAATTGAATGGTCTTTCTCTCTGTAGAATTTGCAAGATGAAATGATGGACCTGATGGATGTGAGTAATGAAATTCAAGAGACGCTTGGTAGAAGCTATAGCATTCCTGATGACATCGATGAGGAGGAACTTATGGGTGGAAAGCTTGGAATCATGTCAAATGCCTAATATATTTCAGTTATGGTGCATGTTCAAAAGCAGCAATCTTTCTGATTTATGTTTAAAAAAAGGCTTTTGTGAAGTAAATCATCTAAATAGTTTTAACTTTTTGCATTATTGGTGAATCTGGATGTGTGACGTTTCTCAAATTCAGACTTTGGGGATATAGAATAGAGGAACCTGCCATGTTCATCTTGTGGTCATTTTGTAATTTAATCTGATCACTATTTTGTTTTACTTTTGCTGTTTGTTTGTCTGGGAAACGTTCTTGTTCTGTTCTTACCTGTTTACTCAATTTTGTGTGCAGAGTTGGATGCTCTAGAAGCAGACATGGGCATGGAAACTAAATCTGATGGGGTACCATCCTATCTCCAACCTGATCGGGAATCAGATATAGATGGAGAGCTCAATTTGCCTTCAGCACCCATAGGACAGCAGTTCCAGCTGGAAGAACCAATGGCCAGGTATACGCTCTAATCCAATTTATGCATGATTAAAACATTTGCTTCATGCTACCGCAATGGCCTGAATGCCATTCATCATTTTCACTTTTTGCTTATGCTAATTTCTTCACAAACAAATGTTTGCAGGCTGAGGATGAATTGGGTTTTACCTGCTGTCCCTCGGGCAACACTTCGTGGATAAGAGTATGATTAGCTTTCTCTTGTGCATCAGGGGAGCTGAGTTCCATTTGTAAACATATTGTGCAGAAGTATTCATATTCAGATTTTAGTGTTCAAATTTATGTATTGGATTAGCAATTGTTGATGGCTTGTGTGGCTTTCAACGTACTATAATAATACTAGTGATATTTTGGAACGTAAAAGGAGGGAGGAAGTCACATGAATAAAAGGGTTAATGTCTATTAGCCCTAAATTTAAGATTTTTATTCCCACCAACAAAATTAAATTTTTAAATTCTCAAGAGTCAATTTTACACAACAAAAAAATAATTATATTTTTAATAAATTAAATAAACTATAATAAACCATTATAAATGCCTAGTTCATGTAAGAATTTTTTTTTTTTGTGATCCATAGAAATTAATTTTGAGACACAATACCTTGTTTTCTTTAAAGGTAAAAGTACTCACATCTTCACGATTTGAATTAATTTTTCTATGAAATCGATGTCATTAAAAATTATTTCTTACAATTTGCTCAAAAAATAAGGTCTAGTGACATTTTATGTAAAAATAAAAATAAAATAAAAATCAAGAAATATAGATATAGTGAACAAATACTTGTATTTAAAAGTAAAATAGAGGTGTAGAGAGAATAATAGGTATATAAGCAAATTGAATTTCTACAAGTCAAATACCGGGACCAAAAATTTTATAGGTGCTTAGTTGTCAAATTTATTTTCATCCACACAGAAAATAGGTAAACAAGTAAACAGTTGGCATTTTTTCTTTTACTAAAATTTCTGCAAGTCCATCAACTTAACTGAAAAAGCATCTCTGAAAAAAAAAATTAAAAAATAAAAATATTATTGAGTAAGCACTTCAGTCATTCTATAATCTTCTCAACTTCAAAATATACAGTACAACTCTTCCAAGAATGAAACATCAAAAAATCTACATTTGTATTTGGTTTACAAACATAGAGAGCCCCCCAAACCTACTTTTTACTTGGACTACTGACTATCCCATTTAAGAAATTACAAATATTTACAAATCATGAAGGCAAAAAGACACACATGCCACTCTTATTCATCTTGCACACATACAGACATTGAATTTGATTCAAATAACTACAGTAACCAAACGATGGAGATACAGCCACCTTATTACCACATATATATCAGAAATCCAGAGCCATTGGAATTTTGCAGCCAACAATTAGCAGCTAACTTCCCAGGGTAAGCAATGAAGAGACACTAGTTGAATCTACCGCTTGGGTTCATTCACGTTCTTCCCCTCAAAGAATTCCCCCAGCATTCGTTCGAGATCCTCCGCTGTGTACCTGATGTACTTTTGGGGGTTCTTCCCATTCTCAACTAAAGGCCTGTGATACAGAAATTAAACATACACAGATGAAGGTGATCACTGCTGGTAATAATGCTACTGATATTTTAAAATGAAATTGTACAAAGCTAAATTAAGAATCCTAAACTAAGTAAAGATAGATTTAAACCATAAAACCCACACAAACAGAATGCATAACAACTATGTATATGTGCAACATTGGACCATATGGCTCCTAATCATAAAATAATGAATATAAATTAAGTAATTAACAACATTGGACCATAGGGACCCTTCACAGCGACCTCAACCCACATCCCCCTTAATAAATGAACTCCCCACTTTAAGACAACTACTTCAGTATATTTATTTTCTCTCATACAAATACTCTTAACAAGAGCACTAAAAAATTCATTTTTATTCTTCCTCAAAGTCATATAAACTGCAATGTGAAGTTTGTGTAGCTGGCAGAGGCCAGAAATCAATGACATAACCCACCCATAACGTTTGATGAATGATCTGTAGGCAGGCAATAAGACTTCGGCAACTGCAAGTCTCAGTGATTCTCGCAACTCGGTATCAGGAACTGTCCACTGAGATTGTTTTTGATGGAGTTCTTCAAATTGCATATTAAATGTCTTGAACCTAATATGAAATGCAGTTCAGCTTAGCAAGAAAGTGTATAAAAAACTAATGCAATTAATTATATAATTCATTTTTGATAATATACAAGTTGAGATCAACCTATCTTTCACAATAGCTCTTGAAACTCCACTACTGTTTCCTCCATCACCAGCTACTGAGCTGCCTCCAGATGAGCTCAAGCCTTGAATGGTTAGACACTGCAAAATCTGTGAAAGAGACAGCACCAGCATATGACAAGGTGTTAAAGAAAACATTTCAAAGATTCATAGTTAAAGCAAATATATGATGACGGTGAAAAATACATACATAATCTCTTTATCAAATTAAACGAATACATGCTTCTTCACCAATGCATTATATAGTATATACAGCAAGAGTGCAAGACAAACCACAGCTGTCCAAGAAAATAACTTGATCGGCTAATGCTAGAAACAACGACATGACAGTGGCTTTAGAAAATTAATGTGATTGAAATAGTATAAATAGGTCCGTATCTTAGTGTAAAGAGTTGTGCGTTTGGAACAGTTAACTTTTATTCAAACTTTGGTATATATTTTGAACACAAAATTTATTTAGTCTCGTCTAACTTTTAAATTATATCAATTTCTGGCCCTGCCACTGGATATGAACATAGATGGGGCAAATGAGACAAAATGGTTCTGAAATAAAATAATTCCTTGCCCCATTTCCTTTTCTCTCTCACAGTATTATTTCCACCGCCCCCAATCTGAATGAAGAACATAAAGGGGTGTATCTCTAAAATAGGTGGAAAGCGATGCCTATAAATAAGTCCAAAACCACACTTCAGTAACAGGACCTTTTTTACACCATAAACAGTCATCCTAAGTCTACATTGGCAGACCCTAAGTAAAGTTTATCATAACCTACTTTTGCTGTTTTATTTCAACATCTATGAGGAATAGTAGAAGTTTCAATAAATCCATATATCAAGCCAGTATGCCATCTACAAAATAAGTTGTCTTATAATACTATAACAAAAGCAAGATATTAGGATAACATTACATGCTATGCAAGTGGTGAATCGGTTATTGCAGAGATAAATCTGGGTTATAGGCTTCACTTCTATTTTCATTAAATATATTTTGTGATTGTCAATTGTCCTTGATGGTTTAAATTGATTTCTAAAGCTATAAATCTTTATAGATTATTTTGTAAAAAAAAGTGAGTATTGGCAGACAAGCCCCTCTTCTCTTAATAATAGCATACATAATTCCCAAACAAAACATTACCCCAAAACCCTCAGAGAAGAAAAAAAACTTGCTAAAAGTATAACAATATCTAGTAAAGTATGTCAATAAATAGACTTTTAACTTAAACTCGATACATGCCAGGTAAGATCATCAACATTACTTGCACTGTTCCCAAGTCTTAAAAATGCCTTAAATATTTTGTTAAAAAACGGCGGTTTGTAGAAAAAAAAAATTCATTAGAAGGCACAAGTTGCGCAAATGTGAATAGAATTTTTAAAATAGATAACTAGATCTCAATCTAAAGACTAGTGACTTCTGTTGGGTTTCCAGCCCCTGTGTTTTTCCCAAGGTGTTTCGTCTTAGAGTATGGTGGTTCCAATAAGGAAAGTAAATCCTTATTGATGATGGTATACCTGTAATCTTTTGATTACAGAGAATGAAGGAGGCATTATTGCCTACCACTAATAGGATTGGATTTCTTAGGAGAGAGATAGGAAGAGAAGAGAGTCCTTGTTTTCTTATTCTTTCTGGTGTACCCATTATTAATATAGTGGAGAGTGTTTTCTGCCGGTTGACGTAGGTAAAAGTCTTGCTGAACCACCTTAAATTTGTGTTCTTTGTGTCTTAACTCTCTAGTTGTTTCTCTTGGTTTGCTGTGCTTGTTTGGGTTCCTTGACATACATAATGGCCGATATCACAACAACTTCTACACATGAAAGATCTCAATCAAAATCAATGTTTAAAAAAGCTCGCCTCAAGGCTCGTCTAAGGCTTAAAAGGCTTAAGGTGGTCAGAAAATTACGTCAGTTTAGGTGTTAAGGCAGCAAGGCTTAAAAAGGCTACGCCTTTCACATTTTTAAATACGCCTTTCACGTCTTTTACACATTTTGCTACGCCTAGAAATTATTTTATTTTTTTGATATATATTTTTATACTGAAAAAAGTACACCATTTTGTAAAATGTAACCCTAAGCTTAAATAAGGTGAATGCTAAAACAAAACGGTATATATTTGATGGAAAGGAAGACAATTATCTTACTAGAAGAAAAGGAAGAAATTCGAAGACATTAACACTATACATAAAAACAAAGAATATTGGTGATGCAAAACATGCTAACACAAATAGCACTTTACAGTTATTCTTAATGTTGTATTTAACTATTTACAAAATAGTTTTTTATATTTAATTTTTATATCGTAAGGCTTACGCCTTATGTGCCTCAAGGCTCAAGGCTCAAGGTTCTCACGGATTTATCTCGGGTTACGCCTCCGCGTTTTAAAACATTGATCAAAATACAACACAGTAGAAAAGACACCTACATCAGCTTATGTCAAATTTTACATTGATCAATGGCATTGGCTTACTGACATCAAACAGGTGGATTTTTGACAGTACATATTAAAGGTGTCCAACCCGGCAAGACTTTCAACTTTCATTACTTTCTGTCTTAAATTACACGTTACTCTTGGTACCTTAATTCCATCATAAATGTGGCCCAAAACGCAAGAGCCAAGGTGAAGTACAAATATTAAAGCGAAAGTTTAATAAGGTTATAAGAAAGCACCTTTCCCCAACCATTTCTTTTGTATTGATTTGCATGCTGCTGCACAATCCTACGGTGTCTTTGCACCCAGTCATCCCCTAACAAATCCTTGGCTTCAGATCTGAAAACATAACACTAGAATGTCAGTAGTAACAAACAAGAAAAGAATAAATATAAAAGCATAAAAAACCCTTGTATGCCTTTATGAGTTTATGTAATATGGGAATTAGGAGACAAACCTGCGCACAGATCTGACCATATAATGTATATTGTTCATGAGAAACAGGTGAGTTAAGGCTAGATCTCTATACTGCTTAGATTTCCCATCCAAATTAGTTTGAAGAGCCTGCATAATTTGATTCGTGACAGATGCTAATTGTGAACCACCTTCATCTTCATTTTCAAATTCCTTGAAAAGTTGCTTCAATGTTGATTGATAACTGTAAAATCATACTGTTGGTTACTACAGTACGTGTACGAAGTATATATGTGTCCATATGCGTAAGTTTGTATATCTTATGCATTTGTATTGATATGAAAAACCATAGCTAAACCATCGAAAGATATAAGGACTAAAGCAATATGTTGATCAGATAAATCATAAGATGATTAAAAATATACAAGTACTTGGATAGCTACATATTCCAACCATTTCACAGTGCCAACTATCCGCCATATCATGAAAAAAAACTCCATTACACCCTATCAAGACACAAATGGATCGCATTTTATATCAATAGACTTGATATGTTACACAGCAGGTTTTGGAAGGGAATTTAAGAAAAGTATGAAATTGTTAAGGCCATGCTACACCTTAACAAGATAGGGTGTGTGATTCACAATCTAGGGTGTGTGTATAACACCACCCATATAGGGGGAGAGGATGTAGAGCGGACGTCCGCACTCGGCTTAAAGTGCGGACGTCCGTCCGTTCTCCACCCTCCGGCGCCGGCGCGCCTCCACCCCAGAAGACTCCAGCAGCGTCCCCGACCACTTCCCCTCCCCGGCGAGTCCGTTTTTTTCCAGTTTCCGGCGAGATCGACTTTGTTTGAAGTTTTGGGTGATCTCGCCAGAAAACCGGAAAAGAATGGACTCGCCGGGGAGGGGAAGTGGTCGGGGACGCTGCTGGAGTCTTCTGGGGTGGAGGCGCGCCGTCACCGGTGCCGGAGGGTGGAGAACGGACGGACGTCCGCACTTTAAGCCGAGTGTGGATGGTCCGCTTCACATCCGGCCTGTGTATATATATATATATATATATATTTCTGGACAGAAGATAATAAGCCTTTATTAGTAGAAGCATCAGAAAATTAGAGCACCACTGTCACATCAGATATACAGACAACTTAAGGACTAAGTAGATCAACTTACTCGAAAAGAAACTTCACATAGTTGATCACATAGCTTGTCAAAGGATGGACAGTGCCATCTGATACAGCAGTTTTTGTAGCATCCCTTTCAACAGCTTCTTCAAAATCACCAAATGTCTTTTTTGCAGTCTGAGCAAGCCGTTTGGTCAGACTTGACGCCAATTCTCTAATTTCAGCACAAGCTTTGCCTACAAATATTGTTTCGATCTGTAGATGAATTCATGCATCAACTTAAATTTTGAACTTGTTGCACCAGGATATCTAAGGTAGGTATTCAAATTCAAGATAGCTCTTACTCCAAGTAGATACAACCAGATGGAAAGTGTAACTATAAAGTTTGTTTGCATAGGTATGACTCCCTGAGTCTAAATTTTTGGAAATGATTGAGTACACAACCTTCTTGCAATTACATAAATGAATAACTACAATACATGGTATAGACATGTTTAAGATATAGACGTCCTAATAGTATAAGTTTACCTTTTGACAGCCATAGAATTCCTTCTAACTTTCGAGGTTAATTCAATTTTGATGCATCACATTATAAGTATGTTATAAGAAACATATACATACACCATATAAATATATAGAAAAAGAAAGTACTTCTGTTTTTATCCAAATAACAAGTTCTGAAGGATAATTTTATTCGCATCTATGTATAGACCTAGTAGAGAAGAACAACAAAATTAGAATAACCTAAAAGTATCTTCTAAAGAAGACACCTAACATAAAAGGAAACGCACCACAGCAACCAAGAATAAAACCTTAAACTTCTGTGATATACTTAAATCTCTTATGTTCGACAAGCAATTCAATGTTCTAAAAAAAACTAGGCACTAGTCGGGCGGACAGCCGGCGCCTAGTGCCCAGAGGATTAATCGGGCCCCTAGGCAGTTTTTTATTTTCAATATTTTTAATTATTTTCATCACACAAAAGTAATAAATAATTGATTATTATGTCTTATTATTAATTACTTTAATTAAAAGAGGATAAGATTTAAAAGAAAAAAAATGATGACAACAATAACTAAACGTGGAGCAAAGGGTATTTGAGGGGTTCCACTTTAACCTAAACACGTATACATATTATCCATATCCTTCTGCCGTTCATTCATGGTATTCTTTTTCTCTACTCGGCTCTATTCTCTTCTTCTCCATGAAACCCAGATCTGAAAGCAGAAACCCATATTGATTTACCATCAATCTTTCTCTCTCGCTTCTTCTCTTTATTCTCTTCTTCTCTACTTGATTCAAACAGAAACCCAGACTCCAAAATGAATGATTTGAAAAAACATTACCCAGGTTTTCTTTCCTCGATCTGCTGCGCATCCATAATTCACTTCTTCTCCTCTCTCTCTATTCTCTTCTTCTATTGAGGTTAGAATTGAGTTTGATTCGATTCGTTTCTGTTTTAAGATATAAGCTTGAACGGCGAAAAAAAATAAAAAAATTCAGACCATCTAGTCGGCAGACCGCCCAGACCCGCCCATACCGCCCAGGCGGCCGACTTTCTCCCGGACGCCTAGCTCGACCGATTAGGGGAGAATCGGAACGGATGGGTGACGCCTAGCGCCTAGGCGGCCCTGGGTGCCGTTTTATAGAACATTGTCGACAAGAAATTATAAAAGTTCTAGTGTGCATGTGCTTTGAGAAAATAAGGACTTCTTACAAGTTGGTTGAAAGACATCAGACAGAAATGCAGGTTCCTTTAAAAAAAAAAAAAAAAAAAGGTATATGTGCCTTTATCCTACATTTCTAAACCAAAAGTATCCTTTAAAAAAACCTTCAGACTACTAAAACGAAACTATATGCAGGACAGGCTTAATTGTGCAATCTTCACAGTTTCATATTTTCATATAAAAAGAAAGTGCATGCATGCTTAATAACTTAAAAATCATTCAAACCTCTGAGTGAAGCTCTCGCATTATCTCGTACATGTCTAAAAGCACAAACAACTTTTCAGGAGATCTCTTGCTATTTGCAATTGCTTCTCCAAAACTAAGTAGAACTAAGACACTACTTCTGGTAACTTCCGCAAAACATTGGTCACCAAGAGAATCAAAGCCTTCAAACATTTCATCACAAACTTTCCGTTCTCCAGCAAACAGTAATTTTACCTGTTGAAGCATGATTAGACACTGATGCAAACATATAACAAACAAGAACTTAAGCAAATGCCACAAATCTTTTACAGCTATCCGCATGTAATGAATCCAGTTTCCAATCTTTGCTTCCAAAATCTCCCACTGCATTTTCTGAACGTCATCCTTGCTCAGTTTTTCAACCCCCAATTTGTGGAGGCTTTCTTCCAAGACTGAAGAGCGGGTATCCCTGAAAAAAATATACGGTGATAATCTATAATATATAAATGGTAAAAAGATGTGGCACGCACATATTACACGCATAGAGTAAAGACAGCATATCATGTTGCTACTGCAGTAAGTAGGAAAAAAAAAATCGAAGTATTAGATACGACGTGACCAGCTAGCTCTGATTTCATTGATGTGATTAGGGTGCCCAAAGAGGAAAGCAGGAAAAACCAAATAAATGTGAGCAAATTTACATTTCTTTACAGTTTGAAATTCTATTTGCAAACAGTATTGAGTGTCATGTATGGGATGTCTTCCACATGTCAACTTCTAAAAGTCCAGATATGAATATGTTCCTTCTCCAGTAAAGACATCAATGCCATAAAAAAAAGGTGCAGACATTATGACTTGACACCCTCACCTAATATATATACTAGGACGCTTCATGATCAAAAGAATTCATCTTAAAGTTATATCAGAAACCATTTAGCCATACAATTACAATCTTTATAACTCAGCTCAATTACACAGGTTGTATCTGTCTGTCAGGTTTTACATATTGGATGACTGTTTGACGATACAGTATCCAACATGGCTGAAATTTTGCATGGTAACAATTGCAGAAAGATAAAGAAGATGAACAAGTCAGATTACTTAATTCTACAGTGTAGTAGTCTAAAATGATGAAGTCCTTTTTTCTCAAAAAAATAAAAATAAAAATAAATAAATGATGAAGTCCTTACTGCATAAGATATATATAGAAGAAGACATATATCATTACTTGCAAAAGAACTCATACTTATCCCCGTAATAACCATATTCAGTTATCTAGAAAAATAAAATGGGCAGGACTTTCATAAGTTTGGAGTCGTTCTAGGTGACACTGGACATGTGTCATGTCAAACACTCCAGGAGCCTAGGCAAGCACGGAGCAAAGATAGGTTGCTACACTATGCCATCAAAGAAGTACAAGATAGCTTTGTATCCAGATGCCCTTTGTGTATTTCCCATCAAACTCTGCAAAGTAACTGGTTAACACACATCTAAATAAACGATCAACATTGATAACTACATGACCTTTAATTTACCTGTAAATCAATAGCAACTTCTGTTGATGACCAGCTTGAAACATTTGCTGGGCTAAATCATGTAACAGCGGAAGAACCCTTGGTGGTATCAGCGCAGGAGGTGTGTATACAGCATTATCTAAGTTGCTATTATGGTGCTCGTGATGGTTATTTGAAGAAGGATTCTTGGCATTAGAATCACCAGGAGATCCTGAGGATGGCCTCAGTGAGTTTGGGAGACAATCAAAGAGGCGTTCAGGCTCCACAGGTTTGCTGAAAATCGAAAAAAAAAAAAAACAAACAAACAAACCATAAACAAAGAGATGAAAATCGAAAAAAAAATCACAAGTATGAGAAGGGCACACGATACCTATAAGACTTGAGCAGCTGCTTGAACTCGTCTTCCAGCTTTGAAATAGCTTTAGAAAGCAGAGTATTGGCATGAGTGAGAACCCCATCACTGCTCTTGAAACCTTTGTTGCTACTAAAGAAGCGTATATTTCTCCGCAGCTGATCGATTGCTTCTAGATAACTTTCCAAGTCCTCATGCGGCCCCCTAACTATTTTCGCCTCTGCCTATAAGAATTTCTATAAGAATTTCTATAAGAATTTCTATATCAAAACAGAAGCAGCCTTATGACCTGACCTGACGACAAAGATCGAACTGCGCCAGTATGACCTCAGCAGCCTTCAGAGTCCGATCGATATTCTCGTGAGCTTTCCTGATAGAGTGTGTTCGAATCTGATACAGATCCGCAGCAGCACAAGTAAGCAACAACTCCAAGTCGTCGTAGGATAGTCAAACTGAAGGTGATCGAGCGCTGACCTGAGTAGGACGCATGGCGGTCTCCAGGGCAGAGAGCCGGTGGTCAAAGGAGCCGAGAACCGAGACGACGTCGTCTGTGATGCTTTGGCTCTTTTGCAGCGACTTCCTCATCATCGCTGCTCTCACGCTCAGAGAATCGCCGCCCATCTTCTTCTGCTTCTTCCTCAAAAATTCACGGCGCCTTGTTGCCAGGAAGAGGGTTGGGTGGATGGGCCCAGTGACACCCAAAATGTCTGAATAAACAGTCATATTAAATAAACAAAATCCCTTGAATACAATGTCATGAATTACAATTTTATAAATTTAAATTTTCATTAATTAATCTAGAATTACATTATATATTTTTTTTTAAAATTTAACGTATGGTGTGACTGCCCTCAAGTCTTAATTAATGAAAAATTCTCTATGTTAAATTTTGATGGCTAAGTTCTTACATCTAGCGGTTTAGTTTTCCAAATTCAAGTGTTTCTCTAGATTTGGCTGCGTTTAATACACTTTATGTCATTGATATCCTTCTTGTTGAGAGCTTCTCTTTACGTGCAGCTCTTTGCATGGTTTCACTTCTTTACAAGTAGAAAGACATTCTAAAATACTTATTGATAGTATTAATGGTGGATTAAAACTGTTTTTCGCGATATTCAACAGTCCGCAACTGATTTTGGAATCATCTCCTTCTCTCATGCTTCGCATGAGGCCGAACCTTTTAGCATACTCTCTAGCTAAAGGAGGTCATAGACAGCCTAACCTTTTAGCATACTCTCTAGCTAAAGGAGGTCATAGACAACCTGTGAGAGTTTGGTTTCAGGCTCTCCCTTTGTCTTATGGCCAAGCTTTTCACTGACTGTCTTGATTAAGGTTCTAGACAGTTTGTTTTTTAGTTGGTTTTCCTTTTCTTTCAGTAGAAAAAATTCCCTACTTTACCATAGCGGGAGGAGTCACGCTACTTTATGGCTTTGCTCTAATTTTTTGTAAAGATTTATAGACACCCACACAAAATGAAAAAGGAGAAAGTCTCTGCTAGTCAAAGAATACACACACTTTGGATCCGGCTTCTCTAAAGTGAGCAAATTGTGAAATTAGTAAAGTTCATAAAATTTAGATTTTTTATCTAATCTAAGGGTTATAAACATGACACATCTCTCTTTGATAAATTTAGTCTAAACCATGGTTAATTTGGGTTAAGAATTTTTTTTTCTTTTTTTCCTTGAATGTCTTAACAAATGCAGTTAACACAAATAAAAATCAAAATAAAAACTGTTACGACTCTTGAAGCACATCTCTCTATCGACAGACATGTTTTCTGAAGATGACGAGCGATTGAAGATCACCATTGTTAGTGTCTTGGTGAGTACGGTGATAAGGTGTACAATACTTGTTTTGTTTTTGGTACTTATCGAAAGTTGAAAGCTAAACATAGGAAGGTAAGGCTCTAAGATTATTGACATGATGTGATGATTTAGTATACGTCGTATGCCTAAGTCAGCAGAATACACCAAGGAATGTTAGAGTTGTAGTTTTTAAGCTTGTAATCTTTACCGTCTTCTAACTGAGACCTTATCTAAGATTGAATTAATCCTCTCAATTGTTTCACCATCTAGATCTACATGTTTTATTATATGATGTTTTAAGATTGGTTTCAGCACAGTGAGAAGGATCACTAAAAATCTGGAATTTTTAATTTTTATTTTTTATTTTTGTCAACGACATTTAATCTTAAAAAAAAAGAAGAAACCACTTTTCCTCTCGCAAACTAAACGAGGTCATAATGTTGCTGCTCTCTCCCGTTTGAGTTTAGAGAGAGAGATCTTTCTTTCTTGATTTGAAATGTGAACCCATGTGATGAAACATTGCTTTAGTCGGCAGAAGTCATAATACTCGAGTGAAAGATGGCCCACAGGTAAGGAGTAAGGAGTCAATTATGACCGTTAGTCGCAGTGTTACGCTGCTTTTGCATCACATCACAACACTCAAAACGCATAGGGGACGTGGCGCAAATCTATAGCTTGAAGCCTGATCTTATACTGCTCCGCGCCGTAGAGAATAATATTAGTCTGACAACGTATTGGAATTTTAAAACACCCACTCGGCTTTGTAGCCGTTGGAGCTGGCCAGAATCATCTATGTTCTAGTGTTTGTGTTTCACAGTTGGCTGGCTTCGGATTTGGATTGTGGGTTTTGGGAGAGAAACAAAATGAAGGGAGTGAAAGGCAAACTTGTGAAGAGGTTGAAATCAATCCCAAAAGTTCTTCAGGTGAAGCCACAAGCATCATCAGATGGGTATGTGGAGAACATGTCTGTTGTCAAATTCTACAATCGAACAGAGCAGGACTACTGTGTGAGCATTGACAAAGAAAACATTCCAGTTGCTTCCGTGGAGTCTACTTTGAAACAGAGTAAAGCTACTTCCCCAGATTCAGAATCAGAAGCATTAGTGTTACCTTTATCGGAGATTGACATCTCGTCTTTCCGGCGACCCGACTTAGATTCCGGTACCCTCTTCGACCCGGGGCTACTGGCCGCCTTTCGGCAAGCGGTGATTGAGTATATGAGATTGAGTGAAGACCCTCTCTTGGGCTTCCAAGAGAAACGTCCACCTGGGAGCATCGACTCAGTAATTCTCTACACCACAAGCCTTCGAGGGATACGCAAAACGTTCGACGATTGCAACAGCATCCGCTTTCTGTTAGAGAGCTTTCGGGTTGCGTATTTCGAGCGTGATGTGTCAATGCACATGGAGTTCAGACAAGAGCTTTGCAGCATTTTGGGTTGCAACTCGGTTCCTCCTAAGCTTTTCATAAAGGGGAGATACATTGGGGGAGCAGAGGAGGTTCTGGCGCTTCATGAGCAAGGAAAGCTGCGGCCGCTTCTTGCAGGAGTGCCGTTGGATCTATCACAAGGATCATGTCAAGGTTGCGCCGGAGTTCGGTTTGTGGTTTGTTTCAAGTGCAATGGAAGTCACAAGCTCATTGCTGACAAGGGAGAGTCTAATGTGTGCCCGCAGTGCAATGAGAATGGGTTGATTATATGCCCCTATTGTTGCTGAACTTGAAACCAGGTTCTTACTGTAATTGTTGTTGTATTAGTTTCTTCTCTGTGTATCTTCACCATTTGATTCTTTTGATTACAAGTTTTTGGTTATATTTGTATGTTAATATACTATATATTCTTTCAATTATTTTTACGAAATTCTTGGGCTCGTCCCAGATTCGCAATGTAAAATTTGAAATAAATAAATTGATCATTCTTTCTGTTTCAGCAAATGAAATATGAAATAACAGAATATGTTTTAGGGAATATGGAGATTGCTCATATATAGTAAAAGCATCTCCAATAGTTCCATCAAATATGAACTCTGAATCTTAAAGTTAGGCGAAAGTTACAAAATAATGATCTGTATCCCATTCCTAAATTTAGTTATTCACTAGCTGATCTTAAACCCGAGGAGGGAGAAAGTGTCTTGAAAACTCGGCTTTGTGTTTTATTGGTTGGATTGTTGGCTGACATAACCTACTAGAGATCTACAATCCTAACAAAAATAGATTTAAAGCATAACTGATCCCAGTTGCTGTTACAGAAATATGCATAACAATGTAAATTGGTTTACATGTGATGGGTGTGGAAGTCAATGAGTTGTTGAATGTGGAGACGTTAGTGTGAGGAAGATATTATGTCCACCTGTTGAAGAGGAGGACTTTTTTTATTTTTGGTTTGCTCAACATATTATAGAATCGTTTGCAAGTTTGTTTTTGGATCTGTAGGCAAGTATTCATATTTTCCATACTGATCAGTTGATGAAATAGCTGTTTGCTCTTATTAATAGTATAAAGTATAAACAGATAACTGCTCTCCTGTCATGCGTAACTAATCAATAAAAATTAAAAAATGTTC
Source organism: Fragaria x ananassa (assembly GCA_034370585.1). Classification (NCBI taxonomy): domain Eukaryota; kingdom Viridiplantae; phylum Streptophyta; class Magnoliopsida; order Rosales; family Rosaceae; genus Fragaria; species Fragaria x ananassa. The sequence goes on along the minus strand of CP139750.1, from coordinate 5,533,222 downwards.
CTAGAAAGCATATTGATGGATGAATACAGAGACTTCTAGACAATATAAAAATGTGATAGAGAGAATGAGCGAATTGAGAGACAGATTTAGGGCTTAGGTGGTGGAAGTTGAAAGTTTTGTTGGTTTTTGAGAGTACGTATGTTAGAAACACAGTTTTAATTTGTTCAAAGAAGCCTAAATCCAGATATATTATAAGAGCATCCTCTGCATATTGAGGATAGGTTCTTCATGTTGGTACTTTGTTTCTCTAAGAAAATAATAATATTCTCTAAACATCTGTTGGGAGCGCTAATTTTTTTTTTTTTTTTTGGGCTGAGAGTTTCTCAGAGAGAGAGAGAGATGGCAAGATCATGGGCCGCAGGTGATGAGAAGAGAGAAGAGGCGGTGGCGGTGGCAATAGACAACGACAAGGGAAGTCAATATGCTCTCAAATGGACTGTCGAGCATTTTCTCGCCAAGGGCCAAAGTCTCACCCTTGATCATGTTAAACAATCAACACCAGGCCTTCCCATTCAAAGTACGCAAATATCTCGTCTCTCTCTCTCTCATGCAAGTTGATGATGTTATTAATATTCAACATGCAGTTCTATCCTGTGTATGAAGGCATATGTTGATAGAATGATAGTTGTCCATCATTTCTGGTAGCAAGATGAGAGTCAATCACCAAAGTACAAATAGCTTAACGTTGTAATAAGTATTCCTAACAGTCCATGTATTTGCATTATGCATATTCGATCAATGGTGTAGACCTCACAATTGCATATTCCTATGCTGGAAATATGCACCTAGTCGGTGAATGTGCCTATCAATGTTGCCTGTTTGCTCTAGAATGTTAATATCAATGTTGTCTGCTTGCTCTAGAATGTTAATATTTGTCTAGTATTCCAAATCCTCAATTTTCCCCTGCTTTTCACTTTTTGGTGCAGCGGTGAAATTAGTTTCTAGGTCTGAAGTAAATGAGTAAGGTTTAAAATTGTGCAAAAGCCAATTTGATGCTGAATATAGGGAGTTGTTTTTTCCACTTCGTACTTGTGTGCGTAACTATATGATCAAATTGTATGTACTTTTTGTCAAACAACAAACTCTCTTCTCTAACTAAGTTTAAACTTACAACAGATAAGATACAACGAAGTAATAGTTGAAGGTACTAATGTAGCAAAAGCACTCATCAATTTTATTTCGACACATTTAATTGAGGTTTTGGTACTTGCGGCACCTTCAAAAAGTGGCTTTTTCAGGTGAATTATATAAATTTGCTGAAACTTTCTCATCTTTATCTCATTTGGCCCTTTCTGTTAATTAGAATTACTCTATTTGGTTAATTGCAACTAGATAAAGCATGATTATCATGAATTTGACTTTTAATTGGACTTATACTTCTAGAACTTGGACAAAACTCAATTACAATGCATGGCTACTAATTACATTTCTCCTTTCTCAAATGCAAAAAAGCATTCAACAAAACTACAGACATTCCAAGCAGCATATCGAAAGGGGCACCGGATTTCTGCACTGTGTATGTCATTGGCAAGGAAAAGGTAAGTCATGTGCAAACAACAACCTCTAAATTACCCCCAGAAGCTCGTAATAAGCAAATACATAACCAAGTCAGCAACGTTTCAGACTCAAATGTTTCTCAGTCCATGCGTAACCAGCAATCTAGAGGTTTATATCACCTTTATAATTCTACCATCATGCATGTTGTTATGACATTTTTATTTTATATATTTTTGGTTTTCTTATTTTATTTTACTCATGCAGTAAAAAAACAAAAAAAATATGTTTCCGATATTCAGTGTAAATTATAATGGATTTTTAATTTGTATATACCTAAAGCAACTTGACCGATGGAAATGGGAAGAAGAACAAACTGGAAAGTGCACGCCTAGGTCAGGAGACTGCATTGGAATTTGTACAGAAGGAGGAAGCAAAATGTAGAGCAGCCATGGAGGCAGAAAGAGCAGCTAAAAGGATTGCTGAACTGGAAGCAGAGCAGAGCAAAGGAGGAATGCAGAAATAAAGGGTCTCAAAGAAGCTGAAAAGAGGACAAACTCACTAGGAGGAAGGAGTTATGATCCACGGTACAGGAAATACTCGATTCAAGAGATTGAGGCAGCAACAGACAATTTTTCGAAAGCTCTCAAGGTTGGAGAAGGTGGATATGGGCCTGTGTATGTAGGTGAGCTGGATCACACACAAGTGGCAATAAAAGCTCTACGTCCTGATGCAGCTCAAGGACGGTCACAGTTCCAACAAGAGGTTGGTCAATTTTCACATGAACAAAACTCTAACTACTATCTCTAAAACATTTTCACTTTCAGATATTGGACAGAAAAGAAACATAACCGAGGTGAAGTATTTGAATTAGATCCATGAGTGATTTGATTCAAGAGTGAAATTGCACATTGTTGCCAAGAGAGGGAACATGTGTGTTTATTTGAATTAGATCCATGAGTGATTTGATTCAAGAGTGAACTTGCACATTGTTGCCAAGAGAGGGAACATGTGTGTTTAAACAAAAGCAACTAATAGATTAAAGGAAGAAAATGTCAAAAGCTACGAGCATGAATTATTGACTGATGGTTCTTGTATGCAGATTGAAGTTTTGAGCTGTATTAGACATCCAAACATGGTTCTCTTGCTTGGAGCCTGCCCAGAGTATGGTTGTCTGATCTATGAGTACATGGCTAATGGGAGCTTAGAAGACCGTCTGTTTCGACAAGGTAACACACCAGTTATTCCTTGGCAGCAAAGGTTCTGAATAGCCGCAGAAATTGCCACGGGGCTTTTGTTCCTTCACCAAGCCAAGCCAGAACCCTTGGTACACCGTGACTTAAAGCCAGGAAACATTTTGCTAAACCATAACTTTGTCAGCAAGATTAGTGATAAAGAAACTGGAACTGAGAAGAAGCTATTTCTCGTATATATCTTTAGTCGATGTACAAGCTCTTTATATACAAGAGGATTTGTTAACCCTAGCTAAACTAGGAAAGAAGACAACTGCAATTGTACTAGGATTCTATCATTAAAGATAGTATCGACTAACTAATGCTAATATATACATTCCTATACAATCGGATCCTATGCTTTAACACTCCCCCTCAAGTTGGAATGGATATTGATGACACCCAACTTGTTAAGTAAAGCTCCAAACTGTATGGATCCGAGTGGTTTAGTAAAGAGGTCTGCTGGCTGATCTTTAGTTCGAACATGCATAGTCTTAATCACACCTCTTTGAATCTTTTCTCTGACAACATGGCAATCAATCTCAATGTGTTTGGTACGCTCATGGAATACCGGATTGTTAGCTATATGGAGAGCTGCTTGATTGTCACAATATAACTTGATAGGCTGCAATTGTCGAACACGCAAATCATTGAGTAAGCTTCTAAGCCATGTGACTTCACAACTCGTTGTAGCCATAGAACGATACTCAGCTTCAGCACTAGACCGAGACACTGTTGTCTGCTTCTTAGTTTTCCAAGATACTGGTGCATTCCCCAACATAACACAATAACCTGTGATAGATCGTCTTGTGTCCTTGCAACGAGCCCAGTCTGCATCACAATAGGCCGTTAGCTCAATATTTCCTGTGGAAGGCAGGAAGATACCTTGTCCAGGCGTCCTTTTTATATAACGCAACACCTGATGAGCAGCACTCAAATGTGGTTCACGTGGTTTATCCATGAACTGGCTCAAGATGTGTACTGCATAAACCAAATCCGGCCTTGTGATAGTCAAATAAATTAGTCTTCCAACAAGCCGTCTGTATTGTGAGGGATCAGTGAGCAATTCTCCATCACCTTGAGTCAAAGACAGGTTTTGATCGACAGGAAATAGTGATGACTTTGCTGCTAAGAAGCCTGTGTCTTCTAGTATCTCAAGGGCATACTTCCTTTGACAAAGTGCAATTCCATTCTTTGAACGTGCCACTTCTATTCCCAGAAAGTACTTGAGTTGTCCAAGGTCCTTGAGCTTGAACCGATTGGATAGAAATGTTTTGGTGGCGGTAATCTCATCAAGACTGTTTCCTGCTAGAATCACGTCATCCACATAAACAAGTAAAGCAGTAAACTTACTTCCATTTGCTCGAACAAACAGTGAGTAATCTGCCCAAGACTGATGAAAACCAGCTGCTTTTAATGCCATTGACAACTTGATGAACCATTGTCTACTAGCCTGTTTCAAGCCGTACAAACTTTTATGCAGTTTGCAAACTCGAGTCTCCCCCTTTCCACCGAATCCAGGTGGAAGTGTCATGTACACCTCTTCATGCAAATCACCGTTGAGGAAGGCATTGTTCACATCAAGTTGATGGAGATGCCACCCTTTGATCGAAGCAAGGCTAAGAAGGACACGTACTGTTGTGAGTTTAGCAACGGGAGCAAAGGTCTCTCTGTAATCCACACCCTCTATCTGGCTATAGCCTTTCGCAACAAGCCGTGCCTTGTATCTCTCAACACTGCCATCTGGTTTGAGCTTGATCTTGTAAACCCATTTGCAGCCAATAGGACGCTTGTGCGGAGGCAAAGGAACCAAACTCCAAGTCCTATTACTCTGTAAAGCATCAACTTCCGCACGCATGGCAGCTTGCCATTCCGGAATTCGAACTGCCTGTGAGAAAGAGGTAGGTTCTTTGTGTGTGGAAAGGTTAGCAACAAAGACTCTATGCGTAGGGGAGAGACGATGATAAGAGATGACATTATGAAGAGAGTGAGGAGTACCTGACGACGTTGAAGACGGTGGGAGAACACGAGAGGGAAGCGCTGCGTCAACATGAAAATCTTGCAAGAATGTAGGCACCTGAGTTGGCCGGGATGACCGACGCGAGTGAGGAGCAGGTGGCTGAGGCGGTGAGTCGTGGGAAGTTGCTGGTGGTAGGGTTTCGACAGGGACAAGAGATCGTGTGTCTGCTTGTGTGGGAGACACAGTAGGCTGAGCGATAGCTGGAGAAGATTGGGTTGGAGGCAGCGGAAGAATAGGACGGGAAGAAGGAATTGTACCCGAAGGAGGAACCCAATCTGGATCATTATCGAAAACCCTAGGAGACGTTGGTTGGCCAGGAGGTGACTGTGAAGAACCTTGTTGCTGACTAAGAGTTTGAGACAAGGGGGTTGGCTGTGTTTCAAAAGGGAAAACTGTTTCGTGGAATGTGACATCCCGTGATACGAAAACATCCTCTGTTTCCAAATCATAAACCCGATACCCTTTTTGTCCATGTGGATATCCCAGGAAAATGCACTTAGTTGCTCTAGGTTCGAATTTGGGGGGTTTATGAGGGTGTGTAGATGGAAAACACAGACAACCAAATACTTTGAGATGAGTGTAGGTAGGAGGTTTGTTGAACAACTTTTCGAAGGGAGTGTGTCCTGAAAATAAAGGTGTAGGTGTGCGGTTTATGAGGTAAGCAGAAGTGAGAATGGCATCACCCCAGAAAGATTTTGGTAAGCTTGCTTGGAAAAGAAGCGCACGAGCTATATTGACGAGATGACGATGTTTGCGTTCAACAACACCATTTTGTTGTGGTGTGTTGACGCAACTCGTTTGGTGCACAATACCTTTTGACGCATAAAACCCATCCATTTTGAACTCTAAACCGTTATCACTACGCACAGTTTTGACCTTCTTTTCAAATTGAGTTTCAGTAAGCTGAATGAAATCAATTAGAAGTTGTCTAGCCTCCGACTTTTGGACCATCAAATAAACCCAAGTGCACCGTGTAAAATCATCAACAATTGTAAGAAAGTATTTTGCCCCAGAAATTGAAGGTTCATGATATCCTCCCCAAATGTCAACATGAATTAATGAAAAAGCTGACGCACTTGAAATTGTGCTTAACGGAAAACGACTTCTGGTTTGTTTGGCTAAAGGACAAACTGGACACTTGCTTGTATCGCAAGATTTATTGGACATGAATGGAAATAAAGAAAAGACACGACTAGAAGGGTGACCTAGACGCTGGTGCCAGACATTACTTGATGAACTGCTGACTGCATGACATGTTCTTTGCTTTGTTTCGTTGAGGCAGTATAGTCCCTCCCTCTCATGCCCCATCCCAATCGTCTTCCCCGATCGTAGGTCCTGTACAAAACAAACTTGTTTAAGGAATATTGTGACACAAAAGGAATCATGAGCAAGTTTGCTGACAGAAATAAGGTTTAGGTAAAACATTGGAACACATAGGACATTTTGAAGTTGGAACTGAGGAGAGAAAACTACTGTGCCTATATGGGTTACCCTAGCATGACTTCCATCAGGGAGTTTGACAAATCGTGTTTGGATAGGTACGGCATGAGTGAGTAAACAAGGATTACAAACCATATGATCAGTGGCACCACTATCCAATATCCACACACTAGTCTTTGAATTATTTCGAAAGCTAAAGGCTTTACCTGAGAGGCTCTCATAAGTTGGGGTATTACCAGCATGGTTTGCCGAAGCATTGCGGTTTTTATTGAGCAGCTTATAGATCTCGTCACACTCGGACTTTGAGAAAGGAAAGTGGCTTGGGCTGCCTTTACTGTCAAATAATGAAGAGACATGGTTTCCACGACCCTGTGCTTGCAATTGTTCAAGGGCTGCCTTCTTCTTTCGACAATCTTCAACCGTATGGTATTTGAAACCACAGAAAGTGCACTTGAGGTGTGCTTTGCAATTTTTGGTGGAATGGGTGTCTCGGCCACATTTGGTGCACCTTCTCCTGCTGTCAGACGACTCTTGCTGCAAAGCGCTGCGCGCTGCACTACCCGTGCCCTCAACGAGCGCTGGGGCTCCATAGTTGCTGCGTGCCGCGCATGCCGTGCCCTCAGGGTGCGCCTGGGCGCTATGATTGCTGCTTGCTGCAAAGGCAGCGCCTTCAGGTTGTGTGGAGGTTCCCTTGCTGCCGGTCATGGCCTCTGCTTGTTTTTCATGGCGGAGTGCCATGGCAAACACCTTGTTCACCGCTGGTAGGGGGTCAATAGCAACAATGCTTCCACGAATGACGGCAAAGTTGTCATTCAATCCCATGAGAAACTGCATCGTCTTCTGGGTCTTGATGTAGTCCTGAACTTTGATCCCCTCCGTGGACAAGTCACATAGAGTATCCCTTTCATCCCAAAGACCTTTCAATCTGTTGTAGAAGGCTGTGACAGTCTCGTTGCCCTGTTTACAATCATGAATTGCATTCTCAACATTGAATAATTGCACAGTATTAGTTTGAGAAAACCTTTCTTGGAGCTCAAGCCAAATTTCTCGAGCCGACTTGCAGTGCTTGACACTCTTCGAGATTTCTTTCGACATGGAACCGGTTAGCCAGGTTCTGACTAGCGTATCGACACGATCCCATTGAAGTTGCTCATTGTCTTGTTCAATTGGTCTGGGAGTGCTTCCATTCACGAGACCGGCCTTGTTTTTGATAGTCAAGGCGTTTGTCATGGATTGACTCCAATCCGAGTAGTTATCTTCAGAAAGTGACTGAGGCACGAGTATTGCACCTGGTTGGTCAGAGTAGTGAAGATACAGTTGATGGTTGGGATATTCCCAAGGTTCTGCTGTGCGAGGAAGGCTTGAACTCGAAGCTTCTTTGAGAAGGGCATCCTTCAGAAACTGTAGAGCGAGCTTTTGTTCCTTCTCTTCGTCCCCCATATCGAATGATGGTAAGGTTTAGCAGAGTTTTGTGTTTGAGAAATTTTGGCCAAGGATCAGTGCTCTGGTACCATAAAGAAACTGGAACTGAGAAGAAGCTATTTCTCGTATATATCTTTAGTCGATGTACAAGCTCTTTATATACAAGAGGATTTGTTAACCCTAGCTAAACTAGGAAAGAAGACAACTGCAATTGTACTAGGATTCTATCATTAAAGATAGTATCGACTAACTAATGCTAATATATACATTCCTATACAATCGGATCCTATGCTTTAACAAGTGATGTAGGTCTGGCAAGGCTTGTCCCTCCATCAGTAGCTGACTCAGTCACTCAGTATCACATGACATCAGCTGCTGGGACATTCTGTTATATCGACCCAGAGTATCAACAAACTGGCTTGCTTGGAACAAAATCTGATATCTACTCACTTGGGGTCATGCTTCTACAATAATAACAGCGAAACAAGCAATGGGTTTGACTCATCTTGTTGAGCATGCCATTGAGATAGGGACCTTCGCTGAGATGCTTGACCCTGCTGTTCCTGACTGGCCCGTCGAGGAAGCGTTGAAGTTTGCCAAGTTAGCATTACAATGTGCTCAAATGAGGAGAAAAGACAGACCCGATCTAGGGACGGTTGTGCTACCTGAGCTTAAAAGATTGAGAGAACTTGGCGAAAAGGGTGGAGGAGCATTCTCAATACAGATGTGCTCAGTTTCCACAAAGCCAGTGAGTTCCATAGTAACGTACACTTGAAGTAACTGCATAGATGATTCTCTCAATCAGCGTTAAACATCATATTATAATCTAATGTGAGAGATATTGTCATGTTCTTCAAAGAATAATTTCTGTTTTTCATGTTTAGGAAGTGATGAATCATCCCCAACCCGGAGACGCCAGTTCCATGAGCAATTCGAGCACATCATCGATCATATGGAGGAAGAAGGATACTTGAGACAACTCAGCTGTAGAAAGCTATCGGTAATCAATGAGACAAGTCAGCTGAAGATTCCCAGATTGGTGATTCCACAATGAGTTCATCCAGTTGTAAACATAAAATATGTACAATCGAAATTCGTAGATTACGTGTACTGGGAGTTCATTCTTATTTCCTCAACCTCAGACCAACTTTGCTTGGCATATTGCCTCATAACACAATCTTGACCGTTCAAGATGTCTCTTACTTTTGTTTTGACATTTTTACATCTCTCTCGTCCCAAAATGTCGTCGATATTCTCATCTATACACCCAGGCCAGGTTATCGAAATTATTATAATCTATTCGCAGCTATTCTCATTTTGCTTCTAACGATCTCTGCTCGTCGTACCGTTTTTTGACGGCGGGGTGAAGCGAAATTCTGCCCTAATCCCTATCTACCTTCTCTCGAATTATACCTCCTATCACTCCCTTCAGACTCCGAACCACCATTTCTTCTTTTTCGCCACCGCGCACCACATTACCATGTCCTCTCTGTTTCTATCAACATCGACGGCGGGGAAGGTTCAAGGGAGGGTTTGAGGGAGGAGGAAGAGAGTGGAGGTTAGGGATTTGGAGAAGGAGAGGGTTGGGTGAGGGCGATTGGAACTGAAAATCTGAAATTGCAGCTTCATCACTTATTATGGGTATGTGGGAGACTGGGAGAAGAGGACCTTGATAATTTTTTTGATAAAGAACTTGAGATATCAGTTGGGACGAGAGAGAGAGATTTTACAATAAGACGACATGTACGAAAAATATCTCAAAAACAAAAATAAGAGACATCTTGACCATTGAGTAAGATTTAATGGTCAAGATTGTGTTTTGAGGCAATATGAGGAGAGGATTCGAGTTCTTATGGCCTCGTTTGGTAGAGTAGAATTGAATACAGTACTCGATTTATAGGTTCTACTTGGTGAGCTATGACTTGTTGGTTAACTAGCCTAACTAACGTTATAAAGGTATATATGTAAGGATTTATGGTGCCATGGTGACTTAAGAGATTTTAATAAAAGTGTTTTAAAATGATAAAAGAGAGGTGATCATAACTCCATGGTGTGCTTCCTCTTCAGGCTGCACAAACGTTACATTTAGAAACTGTTAGTATTGACTGCTCTAAAAGCGTCTCGTTATAATTTTCTTTTTTTTCAAAAAAAAAAAAACTCCATGGCTAAGTTAGAGGACATGTAGAGGCGACAGTTTTTTATATAAAAAAATATATATTACTATTTACATATGGTTTTTTTTTAATATTTTAAAAACTGTTATTAATAACTCACACACCCTACATATGTCGTGATGTTTCAAACCTCAAAGTTGTCAGTTAAACACCTTAACCAACGAAACCATATAGTTAATTACTAGCTATATGCCCCTTGATTTGAGGGAAACTGTTTTTTCCTTTTAAGATACTCAACAAATAAAAAAGACAGTGAATTATATTTGAATTTGATTATCCTATTGAGAAGACGTAAACATTAATTAATATTTTAGAGTTTGATGATCTATCAATTAAAAATTAATATTGAATATATTCAGAAAATCAAAGTCGGTGTATTGTCTATTACTCTGAGAACGGAGTCATATATACAATTAATATCGACAACCACCCCTTTGTAATTTTCTTTTTCTTCTTTAAAAAAAAATAAATCCCTAACTGGTTTTACTAACCAAACTAGCCACGATAGATAAGACATAATCCGAAACAGAGACGGAAGGGGAAATGAATAACCGAGTCCTCTTGCTTGGAGTTGGCACCACCATTCGCACTAATCGCTGCTTCTTCCCACACCGCTTCTTCACTTGCAGGTATCTCCTCTCCTCTCCTCTCAGGCCTTGTCTACTTATAGTCATAGCTGCATACCTTGCTTTGTTTGCAGGACCATTCATATGGAAACCCATAAGGTTGAGGTGGTGGTGGCCGACCCTCACCTGTTGGATGCCAAAGTTGCCGCTATTCGGAATGCGGGTCCCCCAAACTTAAGGTTTCATTCCCTCCCCCATGTTTTCACTTCACTCATTGCCTCTGCATTTTGTTACAATTGTACGTATGTGATTGTCAACAGGTTATAGCAGATTTTGATGCCACACTGACCAAGTACAGGGTCAATGGCTGTCGGGGACAAAGTAGGCTTTCTCTGTCTTGTGTTTGTTTGCTTCACTTCTCTGTTTAATTTGCCATGTAGTTCATGGATTGATAACAAGCCTAGGCAGTCATGGTCTTTTGCAACAGGAGAATCCTGAATATGGTAACAGGAGGCGTCAGTTATACGAATACTATCATCCGTTAGAGTTTTCCCCAACTGTTCCAATTCAGCAGAAAACTCTGCTTATGGAAGAATGGCAAGTCAAGTCCCAACCTCTATTCTCGTTTGTCGGACAGATGTCACTTCTACGCTTCTATGTCACTTAACTTCCATGCAGTGATTTTATTGTAATGTAATCACATACTACTGATTTTTTTATTGCCCAATAGAAAAAGCTACTGATTACATTGGCGCAGGTGGGGAAAAACTCATTTTCTTTTGGTTGAAGTAGGCGTTACGTATGATGGGATAAAGCAATCTGTTGCTGATTCAGCAATCGCTTTTAGGGAGGGTGTTGTTGAATTATTTGAGTTTTTAGAGGTGAGTTTCATATAATTATGGCAGTGTATACCCCTCTTTTTCCTTTCTTATCCCGCAAAGACTTTCATATTTTTATTGTGTATTTGGTTATGTTGGCCATCTATTATTTGCTGCAGTGTCTACAGACTTCTTCTTATTTCCTCCCTCTTTCTCTCTGTTCTCTTTTTCTGTATCGGTAGGTACCAAGGAGAACTTTGAAAGAACTTTACTCATTAGGTTTTACCATACACTGATTAATTCCCACTTGCAGAAAAGAGACATTCCCGTTCTTATATTTTCTGCAGGACTTGCGTGTATCATTGAGGAGGTTAGTTAAGTTTTATTGCCATTTTTCTCTTGTATTGTCACAAAAATTATTGTATGCTTATGTGTATCTATTCTCATCGTTCTAGGTCCTGAGGCAGAAAGTTCACAGATTATTCAAAAATGTGAAGATCGTCTCCAACAGGATGGTATTTGATGAAAACGGCCGCCTTGTATCTTTTAAAGGTGTTCAATAATCAATACTGATGAATCTTTCTCACACTGATCATAATTTTCACTATTTATTATTGAAACATAATTCTTTGTATCCCAGAAGCTAGTTGGTGAAATAATAATAAGAACGATAATAAGATAAAATAAAATAAAATAATTTGTGTGAGCAATCATAGGATCTTTTGCATGTGCTTTTGACCTTAAAAGTTCTTCTTCTTTTGTATTTTCCTTTATTAGAAAGGCTGACAAAAAGGTAAGCATTCCCTTCCATGCCTGGTCTAAACCCAGGACTTGAAACGCAGCCCTCCATTTGTAAGGAGGCTTATATGCTACTAGCTCTGAGGCCATTGGAAAATGGTACAAAATTGCAACCTCTACTTTCCTTTTGTGTTGCATTTCTTTTAAACAATTTTTTTTTCCTATATGATAAACATATGCAACCTTATAGTCTTATACTATGAAGTAAAGTTTTTGCTCAGGTGAGTCCTTTTGCCATTGAATGAACAACCGGGTACTTCATAAATGTTTGGTGCCTATTTGCATTACCGAATCCCGCCTGTTTCTTCATTTGCCTTTTTCTTTTCTTTATTTTCATGTGGTGCAAAATACTTCTCTATGTAAATTTCATTCATCATAATGAGGCATTGTATTTGCATATTCTTATTTGGGTTTAATGTAATTTACAGGGAAGACGATACATAGTCTTAATAAAAATGAGCATGCTCTTGATATGGCTGCTCCACTTCATGAGCAATTAGGTGATTCAGATGGATCAACTTATGAGAATGTGTCAGTCAAGACAAGAAGAAATATTATTCTTTTGGGTGATCATATTGGTGACCTGGTGATGTCTGATGGTTTGAACTATGAGAATAGAATTTCTGTGGGATTTCTGTAAGTAAAACATCTAATCCACACTCAATAACACATAGAATTCGCAACTGTGAAATAACTTCTATTTCTAAATTCAGAATTCGCAACTGTCAAAATAACTTCTTTTTTTGTGTAGTTTATTAGTTATATACCTACATCCGCAAAGAATTACTATAATTCTCGGTAGTTGGTTCCTTGTCCCTCGTAATTGGTGTATAGCTTAAGGAATGCATGGCTGACGCTACTTCATTATTGTATATAACCAGAGTCTATATGTAAAAATGACAAACTTTGTTTTTTTGGTCGCTGTCATAACCACTGTTTTCGAGGAGTGCATTACTGCTTCTGCACTTCATCAAAGGTGCTTCATTCCAAAGCATTTTGTTGTTCTGATTCCATATGTTTATACTGGAACCCAGCTTTCCGTTCTTGGTTTGTTGGTACATTTCCTGTTCAGTGATAAACTCTACCAGTCGTTTATATGTCTATCTTGAAGGGAAAATGCAAAGATTTGTTCTTTATGCTTTCTCATAAACAAGCAAATAGAATAAGTATATAATGAACAAAACAAATTGTCCTAGTTTTAGTAGATCAGAACGTAGATGACGTTTAACTATATACCTGAATTTAACATGGGAGGAAATTAAGCTGGTGATTTATGATAGCACTAGTTAAGATTTAAAAATAGTGAAATTTCCATGAGGTCTCAATGCCACAAATTAGATTTCATTTCAAATTAACTATATGATCTCATCTTTTGACATCATGTTGTGGCACTGAGATTCTATTTGATGTGGTCTGGTGATGAACTTACCTACTACTGAATGACAGGGTCCTGGAAATGGGATCTAAAGTTTAGTGTGGCTGTGAAAAATCACCACATGCAGTAGGCTTGGACAGATTTATCCTGAATAAACAACAAACGATAATAGAAGGTGAAGGGCATTGTTGTGGTGCTCTCCGAGGATTCTCTAATGATTGGTCATTGCTCATGGAAGAAAGGAGGGCTGCAGCGGCTAGGGCGTAATATCATCTGTCTCCAAGTCAGTTACTCTTTCGGAACAAATATCATTTCTGGTGATTACAACATCTGAAATTAGGACTTTGTTTTCTTCCTTTTAGGCTTGTGTAACCATATATTTGACAGTTCTGTAGATTCAATAGTTTTATTCATTCAAAAACGTTGAATTGGTGCCCACCCGTCAAGTGTGATCGCGTGCTTCCATTCAGCTTCCTAGCGACTAATTTAAAGTTCTATTTTCATATCCCTTTTTGTTTAGTTCACTTCATACCAATCATCCCTTTGTAAGGAAAGCTATACAGCCAAGTTAAATGAAGTCATAAGCAGGACCTGCCTGATGGTACTGGATGATTCTATTTCTATAGAGCATTTTTTATGGTTGTTGACATTCTTGAGACAGGTTGGCCCTATGTAGTATTTTGTTTTTGGGGACCTAGAATCATTTGGTAGAACTGATAGAACTGATTTCTTCACGAGAAAAATAGAAGGAAATGTTCAAATAATAAGTAGAAATGATTTCTTCTTTATTAGAGATGGCTTCTAGAATAAGCAGAAGGGAATCTGATTTATCAAACACCACTCTTCCTGTTGTTAAGAGGGGGAGCTGAACAACCCCCCCACCCACACACACACACACACACACACAAAACAGACGCGCACCCTTTGTATGTTCCCACTCTGCATATAAGACATAAGGTGCTTCAGTGGAGTTGGATTCTTTTGTATAGGGTATGCTTAAAAGGTCGGTATGGGTTAGGATGACCAACTACCACATCTCGGATATTTCCAGTTGTGTGGGATGTTTTCTTTTGTATAGGGTGTGCTTAAAATGGGTGTCCATTGAGATCCTCAGAAGGAAAAACTAAAAATAGGTTCATATTGCAACAATTATTGCAGTGATGTTTTACGTCTGTTTTACATCTTTAATATCTTTTACATTGTTAAGCCAAGTAATGTAAGCTTTCCTCTCTTTTATACATTGCTCTAGGTTTTTTTTTTCCCTCTTCTTTGGCTACAATGTCATTTTTATTTTCATTCTTTAGCGGTTCACATTTGAATCTGTTAAACATGCCAGACATATAGAAAAGATTGTGGTTCATTGTAGATTGATATAGTTGCTAAACCTTGTAACTGCTGTTTCAGGATTGACAATGTTAAGAATTCCATTGATAGTTACTGCAAAGCCTTTGATGTTGTTTACCTGGTGAGTTTAGTGCTCTGACTATTGGCTTTGATGATTTTGGGTTGTCTACGGAACTACCATGCTCATATCATATGTGGGTCGTGCTGCAACGAGATTATAAGTTTTATAACTTTGAAAATGAATATAAGATATGACTACGTATAGCAAGATACTACGAGTGACTCAGATGAATAAATGGATTTGGTGCCATAAGCTAGGAATTTTGCTTCATTCCATTGAAAGATTCATCATATGTGGTGAAGTTGACATGATTTCTTGCTTATATGTTCATGATGATACTGTACTCTTTTTTAACATAATTCAAGGATTTCTGCATAATGATGCACCCATGTGGGGAGTAGTAAAGCTTGTTTCAGAACTGTCCTGGAGATGATTGATTGCCCCGATCTACTCTTAACACAAGACAAGTCTGCTTCTTTCATAGCAAGGTTTTGGTGACTTTTACAATATGCTATCATTTTATTTAATATTTCAAAAGGGTGTGGAACCCTGTGACGCAGACTACGCACCCAACTCACCTTTAATTGCAAGGGATCGATACAAAGGAAACCCTAACCCTCACAAGCCAAAGAGAAAGCGAGAGGGAAGGAACAGAGGGTTACCATCAATTTGGATTTTGAATTGTTTGGTAATCGTTTAAGTGCAATCAATCATTATCGTCTGAGCTGGTTGGTGTATCAGGAAAATAGTGCAATCCAATTCAGAACTATTCCTTTTAACATGTATCTAATTTTGAACTTTTGATGCTTTGCAATACTGTAGCTAATTTTCACATGTAGATTTTTGCTGCCTTGACCTTTGCATGTATATCCGTACCAAATCTTAGAGGGTGTTATTACTTGTATTCTGAGCAATAAGAGCTCAACGCATATGAAGAAAAACTTTTAAAACATTCCCATTTCTTTCATTTTTTTTTCATTTTTATTTTCAATCTTCTCCTCTAATATTGAGCTGGCCTGTCATTTGGGACCAAGCCAAAGGATTTGCACTGCAAACAAAAATAAAAACACATCTTTTATTTTCTATGACCTTTTATTAGAGCTAGAAATCGGCCATTCGGGAAATGCAGTTATATCGCTGCTAGCAGAAGTTTGAAGTCCTGTTTATCGTCCTACCAATAAACTGCAGGAAGTGATTTATTTGAAGATAGAAAAGTGCTTTTCGTGCTGCTAAATGCAATCGAAACTACCAAAAATGGTCATTAATGTCCAGTAAGAGATGAAGTTAAAGTCTGGAAACTGGTATGATAGCTAGCTGTATGCACAGTGGCATGTGGAGATAGATCAGCAAAAAGAAAAAAACTAAAAAAGTATTGGGATTTCGTGGAAGCTACGAAACAGAATGAAGAATCCGAGAAGGGTTTCAGCTACGAAATAGAAAGCGAATTGATCCACCAAGAGAGTAGTTCACTTTCCTTTTGAGGGACGAAAAAAGCAATTGATCCCTTAAAAATAAAGTTAGCATTTTCTTATTTGAAGTTTGTTCTTCAACATCATGAAGATACTAGAATCCTATCAACATTGTACCTGAGAACAAAATGCTTCATGGAGCATTCAATATGGGAAGCATTTACTTAAGTCAACGACAATGAAAGCCTTTTTTTTTGCTCATAAGTAAGCGTTGGTTGGAGCGGCGGGATGATGACGAGTATATAAATCACTAAAGAACAAAAATAAGAAATGGCAAGAAATCAATTCCATTACCTTATCCTTACCCATGAGGTTCCAACATTTGATTCTTAATTGACCTAGGAGTTGTTCCCGGGCATCTTCAAAAAAAAGGTTATTATACATCCCAACCCCATCCCTTGGAAAGAAAAAGGTAGCACCGAAAAAGGGAAAGAGCGAGATGGTGGTTTTTGTTGTTCCCGCGAAGCGAAGATCATTCGCTTGGCGAATGAAGTGCGTCAACCTATTTTTGGCTTCGGCCAAAGACTTTTTCTCGCTGGTCGAGCTTTCTACAAAAAAAACCTCTACACTTTGCAGAGCCTAACTGTCCGGAACAGAACCAGCATAGCTCGCGATTCATTGTAGGTATCAAATCGAGGTTTCAACGACTGAGACAGGTCAGTGAGTAATGGAATAGCCCGTTTCCGAACTCACCAAATTAGATGAGAAGAGCATTAGGATGAGAAGACGCAAAATGACTTTCCAAACATGTTTCCTTTCAGACTTTTCATGGACCTGGCATAGGATGCAGTATACAAAATAACTGAACTGAGGTGATGATACAAAAACTTGCAATATTGGCTATGCTGCTATGCATAATCCCTTCGATCATAAAATCATGTTCCGATTACTTCAGCAGATACTTATTATAGCCAAATAAGTAGACAAAGGGAAACTTATGATGCCAGTGATGAGCAATCAAAATTTTGTTAAAATTTTGACCATTCTGCAAGTATCGTATTTCTTGAGTTCAAGATAGTTCTTCAAGAACATACTAACATCCAATCAACATTGTGCCTACGAACACATACAATGTTTCAAGGAGGAGGGTTTAACATGGGTATTATTTAGTTTTAAGCCATAGTGATAGTAGCAACAACATGAAATTTCAGAAGACAAAAGCCAGATAAGTAGATAGTTGGCATCATACGAAGATAGAACCGACCTTTGCCGGGGTTATGGTTATGACCTGTGAGAGTAAATCATTATCCACTCAGTACTCAATAGGCAGACTCCAGGAGACCAAACAAATAATAGGTCTTTCACAAATGATTCTTCTAGCTTGAGTGTTACTTAACAATAAAGTAAGGCTGCTAGTCTTACAGGTATTAATGCAATAGAATATCCCCTACTGAAACCAGCACAGTAGCTCAGTAGGTACCAATCAAATTAGTGTTTAACAACTTTGAACTCCCTTAGTTCAGTAAGTAGGATTACAAGGCAACAATCTCAACAGTATCCCCAAAACTTGCATCAATCAATCTCAACATGGAGAGGCAGTAACTCCAACATACTACACCAAGCTAAATTTTGGAAGAAATTTGAAAATTCTTGCTGCCATTTTCACTACTCCAAACCAATTTTTAAAATTATGTTATTTAACTGAATTGCTCAAGGTATCTTCAGAGGTTGAGATATCTGATGATGAAGAAGATGAAACATACTACCATTAAAATGAGTTTCTAGTGTCTGATGATTCTGATCCTATTAGCAAACATACTACCATTCTATGATTCTGATCCTATTAGCAAACCTCTAGCTTCAGACACTTGCAGCATCAGAGAAGCCATGTTTTTGAAGAAAATTTTTAGCTCTAGAGAAAGGAACTCTAGGTTCAGATACAATTAAAACATAAAACTCATATAGAGGAACAAAATTAGAAATAGCGGTTCTAAACTTCTTTCCCCCAGAACCACGCACATTCCAATATAACACTAAACATTTGAAGTTGTAGACAAGGTAGGGACTGATCCCATTTATTTTCAGAAATCATACCTTCCACAACATGGGAAGGCACCTTTCTGACTTGTACCAAAAAACTGTTTTCAGCCGAAGATCATATCAACAAAATTTCAAGCCACATTAGAAATAGTATCCTCCATATTAAACTCTCCCCACACAACTTTCCCTTCAAAAGGACAATGGCTTGCACTGCAAGCGCACACACAGACTTTACACAATATTCTCTTGACAAATACCAGTACAATTAACCCTTCCCAATAAAACTAATATCAGAATTAGTTGAGATTATTAGTAGTGGTGGGGTGTGATAGATGATAACAAAGGCTGTGATAGATGAAAACATCATCACTTTCACTTGCCTGTGTATTGGCCACCACCATGAAACCCCTATATAAACCTTTCATCTAAGCCTAACACTTTCAAAAGTCGTACAATAATACATGAAATCATGAACTTCATTATGATTTATGAAAGACTGATCACAAGTGCATTCATAAAGCCTTAAAATCTGCCTAAGCTTAGAACTAAAGCTGTAAATTACTAAAATTAACTCGAAACTTTCCCGAATGCAAAACCAATCGATTACATAAATTGAAGCTGAAACTGACCTCAGTGCCATCATATAGCACTCTAGCCAAAACAGGTATCTTGATCACTATATCACATGACTATATATTAATCAAGCACTGCCAATAATAGATTCACAACAACCACGTATAAAGTCTTGCTATACAACAGACAAACCATAAACACATGCAGTTGTAAAGTCACTTGACATGTGACCAAAGCAACCAACAAAGAAAGGAAGGAAATCAAAGCAAAAGGAAGATTCTAGAGTTGCAACATTATAACTCATTGATTCATACTAGTCCTGACTAACGTCAAATTTCACAACTGTACGATACATAAATGTAGATGTAGTGCATGACAAAATAAATATAAACCAAGAGGGTAGATACATTGTCCAAATTGAGTCACAAAATCCCAATGTCAGGTCAACATACACAATCTAACAGATTTTATAGTAGCTGAAGTACCGGCGGCAACTACTTAACAACAATTGAATTTGATACCAAGTTATGTATGTACCTATATATAAATATATATATATATATATATATATATATATATATATATATATAGACCCGTTCTGAAGTGCACGTGTGCACTTCAAGCCTCCGTTCGCCACCGTCTGGCGCCGATGACGGCGCGTCTCCACCCCAGAAGACTCCAGCAGCGTCCTCGACCACTTTCCCTCCCCGGCGAGTCCGTTCTTTTCTAGTTTCCGGCAAGATCACCCAAGATCGACTTTATTTGAAGTTTTGGGTAATCTCGCCGGAAAACTGGAAAAGAACTGACTCGCCAGGGAGGGAAAGTGGTCGGGGACATTGCTCGAGTCTTCTGGGATGGAGGTGCGCCGTCGTCGGCGCCGGACGGTGGCGAACTGAGGGACGTGCGCACTTTAAGGAAAGTGTGCACGTGCACTTCAGAACATTTCTGTATATATATATATATATATATATATATACAGTCCGGATGTGAAGCGAACGTCTGCACTCGGCTTAAAGTGCGGACATCCGTCTGTTCTCCACCCTCCAGCGCCGGCGACGGCGCTCCTCCACCCCAGAAGACTCCAACAGTGTCCCTGACCACTTTCCCTCCCCGGCGAGTCCATTTCTTTTCCAGTTTTCCGGTGAGATCACCCAAAACTTCAAACAAAGTCGATCTCGTCAGAAAACTGGAATTCGGCGGACTCGCCGGGGAGGAAAAGTGATTGGGGACGCTGCTAGAGGCCGCTGGGGTGGAGGCGCCGCGTCGTCGGAGCCGTACGGTGGAGAACGGAGGGACGTCCGCACTTTAAGGGCTGTGCGGACGTCCGCTTCACTTCCTCTCTGTGTGTGTGTATATATATATATGTACATTTATCTTTAGCCACAACACAGCCATCATCACTTCAATATGTGGTTTTGATTATTGCTACTTTTTAACCGCTATTTTTAACATGGCATATTCAAGTAATTAGATCGTTGACAAGACTTATCAAATGGAAAGCATGCAGAAAGTTCTGACAATATTACCCCTCACATCTCTGTCAAAAAGTTCAAATAAAATGTCAGAAAACCCAAAATAAGTATGATTCACCGTCGGTGAAACTTCTCGCCAAACAAAATGGTTTTGAGTATTCCGAATAACCACACAATCATGATAATGAGACAAGTTTCCTCAAAACAATTAGAGAAAATAAAAGTAATCTGATCTAGTAAAGTGCCATTCCAGTGTAAAAAAGTAGGAATTGAAGCAAGTGACCAAACTTGTCTAGCAAAATGACAGTGCATGAATAAATGATTTATAGATTCATCATCCTGCTCACGAAAGGCATATAAGACATTGTGCTAACCTGATTCTAGTCTTCAAATGACTGCAGCTATATAGCAGTTTAACCTTTTGGAGGTATTAACTATTAAGTAGTAGTTTCCACATCTTGAGTAAGTATGAAGAAGAGGAATAAGGAGGTGTAAACTATGATTTAACCAAGAAGCACTCTTAATTGTAGACTCACCTAAACTACTAGGGCCCCAAACAAATTCATCAGCATGAGGTTTAGTAGGTAAGGGGATAGCCATAATCTGTCGAACGTACAGCAGCAAAGCCTGGGAGTTCCTATGCTAAAAGAATGTTTCATAAAGCTGCAGGTTCAGGAATGAGTACAAGTCTTATACAATCTGTAATCTAAATACAACTCCATTTTTGTCAAAAGAGAAACAAAAAGGATCTGAAAACTTGAAACATTTCAAGTTGGCTGCTGATTTAAGTATGGAACTATATTTCCATCATCTAATGTAATATGTTTTCTTGATACTTGGTAATATCTTTTTCTAATATAGACTAGCAACGAAAACCATATCCTTGCAAATATGCGCAGCCGAAAAAGTTAGCACAATGAAAGATGTATGATTGGGAAAATTAATCATGGTTATCATAAAAGAAATAAATAACTGAAATATTAGATATACAAAGAGGATCTGCATCCCCCAGCAGGCACATAGGAGTAAGAAATCTTATGTCCACAGAAAATGTCACAGAAGCTGCAGAAAAGCACAGTAGAAATCAAATAATGAAGCATGAAATTCAAAAAGAATTCCATTAGAAGTAGAAAAGGTAATACATAGTCCGGGGCCTCCAACCATAACTAACAGGCATAAATGCATTGATTCAAACGTAAAGCATATATAAAAGATCAATCACAGAGATATCAAAACATTTCGATCATTCTGATCAATCTCAGATAACAGGCTTCAGCATCTGATAATTCTTCTTTGAATTAAATACAATGACAACCAAACTAGTTAGATGTGTTTGGAACTAGACCACATAAAAAGAATTATCAGTAAAAATTTGGGTTTGGAACTAGACCACGTCTGGTCATTGATCAGGCTTCCTTGCAGGTACTCCACCCTAGTTCAGCCAAACTAATTCTAGCAGGTATATTATTTAAACTAAACTCAGCACAATGCAAGATTCCAACCAGGGTCTAAATAAGGCTTTGGCAGGATACCCCAATTTGCATCCCTAGTATGCATGAGGGAACACACCTAACTAAAATTGGACTATGGCATGTCCTACATATTTTTGTTAGTGAAAAGTTGATCATAACTTTTGAGGTCGCAATTTTTTTGGTTAAAACAGGATCATCATGTTCTTATCTCAACTAATTATAAGTGCTACTCCAAGAATACTAGCTAGTTCTATCACATAACCAAAGGCTGTGATAGATGATAACAACACCACTTTCACTTGCCTCTGTATTCGCCACTACCATGAAACCCCTATATAAACCTTTCATCTAAGCCTAACACTTTCAAAAGTCCTACAATAACACATGAAATCACTGAAAAGCTACAGCATTGTCCTCTTTCTGTTCTAGACTTGGAATTGCTACGGAATCCTAAATTTCCAGATTGTATCAACAAGCCAAAAACACAACACTTCAATGATGTCTAGCTGAGGAAGCACCGATCTTCAATGAAGACCTTCAAAACGGGTACTTCAACCCCTAAAAAAGAGGAAGCACCAATCTTCAAAGCGGATACTTCAACCCCAGGAAAAGAGGGAGCACCATTTTATTTGTATTTTCGAGACAAGGCAACATATAACTGGTTCTTCAACCCCTAAAAATGAGGGAGCACCAATTTTCAAAACTGGCACTTCAACCCCAGGAAAAGAGGGAGCACCATTTTTTTTCCCCAAGACTAGGCAACACATAACTGGTTCTTCAACCTCTAAGAAAGAGGGAGCACAAATCTTCAAAGCTGGTGCTTCAACCGCAGGAAAAGAGGGGGCACCACTTTTTTTTTTTTTTTTTCTCTCGAGACAAGGCAACACATTACTGGTTCTTCAACCCCTAAGAAAGAGGGAGCACCAATCTTCAAAACTGGCACTTCAACCCCAGGAAAAGAGGGAGAACCATTTTTTTTCGATACAAGGCAACACATAACTGGTTCTTCAACCCCTAAGAAAGAGGGAGCACCAATCTTCAAAGTTGGTGCTTCAACCCCAGAAAAAGAGGGAGCACCATTTTTTTTCGAGACAAGGCAACACATAACTGGTTCTTCAACCCTTAAGAAAGAGGGAGAACCAATCTTAAAAGCTGGTGCATCAACCCCGGAAAAGAGGGAGCACCAATCTTCAAAGCTGGTGCTTCAACCCCAGGAAAAGAGGGAGCACCATTCTTTTTTGTTTTTTCGAAACAAGGCAACACATAACTGATTCTTCAAACCCTAAGAAAGAGGGAGCACCAATTATAAAAGCTGGTGCTTCAACCCCGGAAAAGAGGGAGCACCATTTTTTTATTTTTTTTCGATACAAGGCAACATATAACTGGTTCTTCAACCCCTAAGAATGAGGGAGCACCAATCTTCAAAGCTGGTGCTTCAAACCCAGGAAAAGAGGGAGCACCAATCTTAAAAGATGGTGCTTTGACCCCGGAGAAAAGCGAGCACCAGATTTTTTTATTTTTTTTTCGAGACAAGGCAATATATAATTGGTTCTTCAACCCTTAAGAAAGAGGGAGCACCAATGTTAAAAGCTGGTGCTTCAACCACGGAAAAGAGGGAGCATCAGTTTTTTTATTTTTTTTCGAGACAAGGCAAACATATAACAGGTTCTTCAACCCCTAAGAATGAGGGAGCACCAATCTACATAGCTGGTGCTTCAACCCCAGGAAAAGAGGGAGAACCGTTTTTTTATATTTATTTTCGAGACAAGGCAACATATAACTGGTTCTTCAACCCCTAAGAAAGAGGGAGCACCAATCTTCAAAGCTGGTGCTTCAACCCCTGGAAAAGGAGCACGATTTTTTTTTTCCGAGACAAGGCAACATATAACTGGTTCTTCAACCCCTAAGAAAGAGGGAGGACCAATCTTCAAAGCTGGTGCTTCAACCCCTGGAAAAGAGGGAGCACCATTTTTTTTTTTCTGAGACAAGGCAACATATAACTGGTTCTTCAACCCCTAAGAAAGAGGGAGGACCAATCTTCAAAGCTGGTGCTTCAACTCTAGGAAAAGAGGGAGCACCATTTTTTTTTCCAGAACAAGGCAACACATAACTGGTTCTTCAACCCCTAAGAAAGAGGGAGCACCAATCTTCAAAGCTGGTGCTCAGGAAAAGAGGGAGCACCATTTTTTTTTTCCAGAACAAGGCAACACATAACTGGTTCTTCAACCCCTAAGAAAGAGGGAGCACCAATCTTCAAAGCTGGTGCTTCACCTCCAGGAAAAGAGGGAGCACCATTTTTTTTTCCAGAACAAGGCAACACATAACTGGTTCTTCAACCCCTAAGAAAGAGGGAGCAGTAATCTTCATAGCTAGTGCTTCAACCCCAGGAAAAGAGGGAGTACCATTCGAGGCAAGGCAACATAAAATTGGTTCTTCAACCCCTAAAAAAGAGGGAGCACCAATCTTCAAAGTTGGCACTTCAACCCCAGGAAAAGAGGGAGCACCATTTTTTTTTTCCGGGACAAGGCAACACATAACTGGTTCTTCAACCCCTAAGAAAGAGGGAGCACCAATCTTCATAGCTGATGCTTCAACCCCAGGAAAAGAGGGAGCACCATTCTTTTTTGTTTTTTCGAAACAAGGCAACACATAACTGATTCTTCAACCCCTAAGAAAGAGGGAGCACCAATCTTCAAAGCTGACACTTCAACCCGAGGAAAATAGGGAGAACCATTCTTTCTTTCCGAGACAAGGCAACACATAACTGGTTCTTCAACCCCTAAGAAAGAGGGAGCACCAATCTTCAAAGCTGGTGCTTCACCTCCAGGAAAAGAGGGAGCACCATTTTTTTTTTCCAGAACAAGGCAACACATAACTGGTTCTTCAACCCCTAAGAAAGAGGGAGCACCAATCTTCAAAGCTGGTGCTTCAACCCCAAGAAAAGAGGGAGCACCATTTTTTTTTTCTTCCGAGACAAGACAACATATAACT
Source organism: Fragaria x ananassa (assembly GCA_034370585.1). Lineage (NCBI taxonomy): Eukaryota > Viridiplantae > Streptophyta > Magnoliopsida > Rosales > Rosaceae > Fragaria > Fragaria x ananassa. The sequence goes on along the minus strand of CP139750.1, from coordinate 5,508,521 downwards.
GGTTCTTCAACCCTTAAGAAAGAGGGAGCACCAATCTTCAAATCTGGCACTTCAACCCCAGAAAAAGAGGGAGCACCATTTTTTTTTTCCGAGACAAGGTAACATATAACTGGTTCTTCAACCCCTAAGAAAGAGGGAGTACCAATCTTCAAAGCTGGCACTTCAACCCCAAGAAAAGAGGGAGAACCATTTTTTTTTCCGAGACAAGGCAACACGTAACTGGTTCTTCAACCCCTAAGAAAGAGGGAGAACCATTTTTTTTTCCAAGACAAGGCAACACGTAACTGGTTCTTCAACCCTTAAGAGCACCAATCTTCATAGCTGGTGCTTCAACCCCAGGAAAAGAGGGAGCACCATTTTTTTTTCGAGACAAGGCCATATAACTGGTTCTTCAACCCCTAAAAAAGAGGGAGCACCAATCTTCAAAGCTGGTGCTTCAACCCCTAAAAAAGAGGGAGCATCAATCTTCAAAGCTGGTGCTTCAACTCCAAGAAAAGAGGGAGCACCATTTTATTTTTATTTTCGAGACAAGGCAACATAAAACTAGTTCTTCAACCCCTAAAAAAGAGAGAGCACCAATTTTCAAAGCTGGCACTTCAACCCCAGGAAAAGAGGGAGCACCATTTTTTTTTTCCCGAGACAAGGTAACATATAACTGGTTCTTCCACCCGAGAAAGAGGGAGCACCAATCTATATAACTGGTTCTTCAACCCTTTACTGGTTCTTCAAGCAGTGAAATTACCTTGCAAGAAACTTGGTTGTTTTCCTCTGCCACATTGACTCGGTTGTCGTTTGAATGATCTTCTCTTGTGCATTACAGGCTTTGAGTCCGGCAGTGGCCTTTTCACTTGATGCCCCTGCTAGAGAGGACGGTTATGTTAATAGTCAACCCAATCATCAGTACTAAAACATATGCAGGAAAAAGTACAAAAATTTCAGATAAAAAAGGTGTTGTGGATTCAACAAATATCAGATTGACATGATCCTACCGACAAATACTGAAAAAAGAAGAAGGCTTTAAATAGCATCACATTCGAACATTCACTACTACTGACTGACAACACCCACAGAGACTAAACTTCAACAGATAGCATACCATTTGTGAACAACAATCATCACATACAATTACCTATAGTTATTCATGAGAGTAATTACCAAGACAAACCCATATATAACTGAATTAACAAGTCAAACCAGAGATTCTTCCAATACATAAGAACTTCAAGAAGATATATTGCCGAAATGTAACACATCTGAAGAGTAATATATAACTTGTACCTGGAAGACCCTAAGCAATGAAGACTTTTTCTGCTTCCTTTTATTCATCCAATAACTATATACAGCTTCTACAACTTCCCTCTTCCCCATGTCCAGAAAATGCCCAGCATCAGCAACTCCATCAGAAAAATCATATGGTTTGCTGTAAAATGCCTTCTCAAAGGCGTCGACCATTAATTCAAATTTATCCTCAGAAACATGATCATGAAGTTCAAAGTCCTTGTTGAGCTTCTTCAGCCATTCCTCATATTCAGAGTCCATGTCATAATTCGCAGTCTTCTTTGCAAAAGATCTAGACACCTCATCCTCCTTCACAGATATGTATGACTCCGGTATGAGAAACGGTAAACTGTGGGTATCTGCATACCCTGGGGCTTCACGCACCCCTGGCACATGAATGGACTTCGCAGGGGCATTACGGTCAGAAGCAGGTTCAGGAATGAACTCAATTGCAGCATTACGATCAGAACATTCCTTGTAAAGCTCCTTGAAAGTAGTCCACTCTTCGATCCAGAAACTCTAGCCTCAAAATATCACTATCTGGAGACCAGATAATATCATGTGTAAAACGGTTGGAGCCCGGCCTTATCACTTTATCTTTCTCAGCTTTGTGGGTAAGTCGTGTTAATCCATCTTTCTTGACCACAAGGAGCCACTCTCCAGGAGAAGAGGTTTCTAGCATAATGGTTAAACCAACTTCCTATAGCATCTGTCTGCTTCAGAGACCAATAAGTTAGCGGAGCAGCATGTTGAATCAAAATCTAGGACCAACCTATCTGCTTTTGAGTTCTTAGCACAGCTAGTTGAGTTCTGACCATTCTCCCTATCATAGCCAAGCAACAAATGAAGGATTAATCGATCACGTTTAAAAATTGAAAGTCAACAAACCTTATGTGCAGTGCAACACATAAGTATTAGGTTTTAGAATTTAAATTTAAGTTGAACTATGGTGCATAGGTAATATATTGAACTTGAGTTGAACTTGTTTGTTTCATTCATTGCAATATGCATATGTGCAGAGGTACTATATTCAATTTGAATTATGGTTCAACTCTAAACTATGGTTAACCTGATAGAGAACAATCCAGATAGCCCTCTCCATCCTATATCAAATTAAAAAGTGATAATACTACCGTAAGTACTCATTGTAATGCATAGTAACATTGCCTCGGTTGTCAATTGCCACCACGGTTAGAACTTATAACTGTGTGTAAAAGAGAGAACTGTACTGTATCTGAATAAACCAGATACAGTACCAAGGGAAAACCCAGTTGAAAACTAAAACCCATAAAACCCAATCATCTAAATTTGAGAATACAAAAGGCAGATCAAGACGAATACAATGTTCAAATCAAGAACACAATCTAGAGGAAAAACCCTACCCAACCAATAATCAGGTCAAGAAGACAATCCCCAATTCAAGCTGCAAGCCTACAATTCAAGCATCATCACCCATCAATTTAAACAATCTTTCTTCTACTGATACAAAACCCATCAAGAACTACACCACATCATCCTAAAAGTCTAAAACCCATTAGTCCAAACACGATAGAAATGACAATTACTTCAAGAAATCCACACAAAATTGAACAACTTTTAACCAAAACCACGAAACCCACAAATAATAACGAACCAGAAAAGAGAAACAAGCACTTAGGTGAGATCAAAATCGATGAATACCTCTGGGTTGTGAAGGAACAACAGCTCTGGTGTCCATGGCCAAATCTTGATGAATAGGAACGAGATCTTCTTCTGGGTTTTGCCTTCAAGTGTTAGAAGAGAAGAGATAGAGAGAAAGTATAAAGAGGAAGCACCATTTTTTTAAGGGACTGATGAAAGAAGAAACCCCTCAAAATTCAGGCAGGAGAGCATGAAACCCTAGTCAAAAATGGTTCCTCAACCTCAAGAAAAGAGGGAGCACCAATATTTTGACATGAGATTTCACGCATGTCTCGCTCAGATTCTTACTGGTTTCTTCTTCATCATACCCAAGGGACTAATCGAGATCAGAAAGGCAAAACCCACACCACCGAAACCCCCCGCCGCGAAGAGAGAGAGGGAGAGAGAGAGAGAGAGGAAAGGGGAAGGCGTACCTTGCGGGGGAACAGCGAACCACGGGGGAGCGGGCGGTAGAGATCTCACTCAGACCACAAAACTCTGAGAGAGAGCCGACTTGAAATTCAGAGAGGACTCGTAGATATTTGTTTGTGGTTGCAATGGTTTCTTCCCTTTTAAGACTCCTCCCGTCCTGTTACAAAAAAACAAAAACCCTCATTCAGCTAATTACACGGCGACACCTGTCCCTCTGCTTAACCCTGGTTTTTTTTATTTTTGGTCGGGTTTGATTACGACAAATCTGGTCTGCTTAACCCAACCTTAACCCTGGTTTAATTACGACATTTTACAGGCTTCCCATGGATTACCACTAAGATAAAGTCACCGTTTAACACATTTTCAAAAAAATAAATTAAAATAAACCAACCCTTCCGACACTTAAATTTCATTTACTGTGAATTATTATATATGTAAATCTCACTGCTCAACTGGTGTCACTTTTCAAACAAAGCTGCAAAACATTTTCACTATTTCCAAATCAACATAAAAGGTGAGAAATGTTGCTCAACTAAAACAAGGAGAGCAGGCTTACCTATACCGTATCATATATTTGAATGGTTAATCAGTATGTGCAATACAAGCATGAATGTGCCTTTGTTCGTACTCAAGTATATGGTTCTGCAGTCTGACTCTGTAAGTCATTCACCCAAATGGGCTTCGTTTGCCAGAAAGAAAATGCATCTTGTATCGAGTGTCATTTCTACTGCAGAACATGGAGTTTCAATTCTCATGGAACATGTTCCACTATTCATGAAAAGATCCAAAACATTTAAAGTGTAATAGAAGAGCATTTTTCTTCTAGCTATTTCCTGGTCTATTATGCTCACATTGAACTGATACGACATATACGCGCATACCCAAAAACAATGACCATAAAAGATTTATAATTTGCCTAGGTTGTTGCAAAACTATTTGCTCTATATGTATTGAAGGGGACCTTGTAGTCCAAATCGATTAAGCTGATAACATGTGATCAAGGCCAATAACAAAACGGAATAATGCAATTTATTTATTATGCAAGTCCAGCATGTTATCATGACAAATTCATGTGTATATATAGTATCATGCTATACCAAAACCTGTCCAACTAAGTATGAATGTCTAATGCAAGTAATCTCATTGAGAACAGTCTATTACTATAGTTTTAGTTGCTTTCTGCACCTAAGAAACTGATATTCTCATTACCAGTTATATTATCCAAAATTGATTTTCTTGTTTTGTTTCCAAATAAAAACTAATTCCTGCTTTACATTGTATGAATGCCCGAAGCTCTGATGCCATTTATTAGACTGAAATCATAATGATGCAGATACTAAAACATCATCCAATAACAGATATTTTTCATACTAACCTAAACACATGAACATCAATATCTTAACATATATGCGTTCATAAGCAGAACATAATACATTGATTAGCAACATCTTGAGTTACAGCAGAAACTAGATGTCAGAGTTAGCTGATGAAAACGACACAGTAGACCCCTTCTCCTTAATACATTTTCCCCTAACAGTGCCGTCAATTTGGTTTCTTAGATTCAGTTGGTTCATAATTCTTTGCCATTCTACTTCTCATCTAATTTACAGTTGTACCAAAACACCAGTAGAGAACATGCCAATTCTTATGCAGTAAAACATAATCCATGAGACCAAATCCCACTACACTTATTATAAACTATTTATAATTCTGATTGTACTCAATTCCAATTCCATAACCTTTATAGGAAATCGCAGATAACTATCCAAATCAAAACAGTATAGCAAGAAAAACCAGTGCTTACATGTGTTTGCCATATAGAAAACCAATAAAACAAGAATCATGGAATTCATATAATCAAGATAATAGACTTCCCGAAACAATTAACATAATGGACATGTTTGATAAGGGATATCTATAACCATTCATCTGTAAGATATATACCAATACACATATGTATATGTATGAAGTGTCTAACCAGATATCCATAACCTTGTTCTAGCAGCAAATACAAAAGGAAATAAGCAATTGATATACCTGCTCACTACTATCTTATTCGTAATTCCATATACATAGTCATCAATCTGATTCCTTGTTAAAACCAAGAACATTGAATCCGAAAGTCAATTGTGGTTCCACTTCCACAATACAAGATGCCAGCCACATATATGCATAATAACTCATAAGCACACTACATACCCTCACAATACATGGGTATTCGTAGGTAATTCCAAGAGCCTAAACCTGTAGATTAAAGTCTATCCTTAACTGATTTCATCGAAAATATCAAAACGAAACTCAGCAAAGTTCAATCCGATTGCATAAATCAACAGCAAAATGGCAATTGTCTTTAACCAAAAAACAGCGACTGAAATTCAGTTTCTAGAAATAGAAGTAACAAAGTACATTTGTATTTGTACATTTCTAGAAAACCAATCTTGATATTTCAAGAAACATATATGGCTTTGGGAGTAAAAATATACATCTGTCAATTTCAATCTTAAGCTATGCGTGATCATACATTTAAGTAGTCAAAATCACGAAAATTTCATCGAAACATTGAATCACCAAAATTTCATCGAATCATTCATAAGCATACAATCACAGCCAAATCATGCATGCCATCTTTCAAACAATTCAAAATTGAAGTTTCATCTGGGCTCCTACTCCCCAGGCGAGTTCTAAGGTTTTCATGCACGAATCAATCGCACAAAATCATTGAGATTGAAAACGTACCAGGATGCTCCTGCGCTTGCAAAACAGAGTTAGAAGCAACAATATTTATAATCATAATCAAAATCGCGCACTAACCATGTACAGAAAACCATCAAAATCATCCCAAAATCGAATTCCTAATCCCCAATTCTGGGTTTTTGTTTTGGTCATGATCAATATCAATGGGTCGGGTCGCATGGATCCGCATGTTTTGTAAACGGGTATTGGGTTTATGCTTCTGCAGGTTTGTATCTTGGGTCGACGATGCATTTGCTCTCAGCTCTGGGGTTTTATTTCTAAAATGTCAACAAATATAACTAGCGTCTTTGCTACAGGCGTTCATTGCTCACTCAGAGACAGTAACTCCAACATACTACACCAAGCTAAATTTTCCAAGAAATTTGGAAATTCTTGCTGCCATTTTCACTACTCCAAACCAATATTTGAAATTATGTTATTTAACTGAATTGCTCAAGGTATCTTCAGAGGTGAAGGAAGCAGCATTTTCTTATTTGAAGATTGTTCTTCAACATCATGAAGATACTAGAATCCTATCAACATTGTGCCTGAGAACAAAATGCTTCATGGAGCATTCAATACGGGAAGCATTTACTTAAGACAACAAAAATAATAGTAACAGTATCAACACAATGAACTTAAGAAGAGCATAGGATGATGAGAAGACACAAAATGAACTTTCCAAACATGTGTCCTTTCAGACTTTTCATCGACCTCTGACATAGGATGCAGTATACAAAATAACTCAACTGAGGTGATGATACAGAAACTTGCAATATTGGCTATGCATAGTCCCTTGTAGCCAAATAAGTAAGACACGGGGATACTTGTGATGCCAGTTACAAGGGTAGACAACGGACAAGCAATCATAATTTTGTCAAAATTTGACCATTCTGCAAGTTTGTATTTCCTGAGTTCAAGATAGTTCTTCAAGAACATACTAGCATTTAATCAACCTTATGCCGGAGAACACATACAATGTTTCAAGATGGAGGATTTAACATGGGTATTATTTAGTTTTAAGCCATAGTAATGGTAGCTACAACATGAAATTTCAGAAGACAAAAGCCAGATAAGTAGATAGTTGGCATCATACGAAGAATCAGATAGAACCGACCTTTGCCGGGGTTATGGTTATGACATGTGAGAGTAAATCATTATCCAGTCAGTACTCAATAGGCAGACTCCAGTAGACCAAACAAATAATAAGTCTTTCACATATGAATCTTCTAGCTTGAGTGTTACTAAACAATAAAGTACGGCTACATGTCTTAAAATAGAATCCCCTACTAAACCCAGCACAGTAGCTCAGTAGGCAACAATCTAATTAGTGTTAACAACTTTAAACTCCCTTCGTTCAGTAAGTAGGATTACAAGGCAACAACTCAACAGTATCCTCAACATTTGCATTAATCGATCTCCACAGTACTCCTACTAAAGATGCTAAAGTCTCTGCAGTTGAATTTGCTTTTCAACTGCTCCCCATGTCTATGCATGTTTCTATTGCGCCAAATCCACCAAGCAACATAACAAAAAAAAAACGCCCAGCCTTTCTTCTGTACTTGGTTTTGTTCTGATTACGGGTCTGGGCCAGTGATGAATATATAGGCTCCGGCTTTAAACAAAACTGTATTTAAGGCTCTGTTCTTCTGAAGCATTAACTATAAACAAAACTGCATCCAAAATTGATTTTCTTGTTTTGTTTCCAAATCAAAACTAATTCATGATTTGCGTTGTATGAAAGCCCAAAGCTTATTAGACTGAAATCATAATGATGCAGATACTAAATCATCATCCAATAACATATATTTTTCATACTAACCTAAACACATGAACATCAATATCTTAACATATATGTGTTCGTTCATAAAGAGAAGAACATAATACATTGATTAGCAACATCTTGAGTTACAGCAGAACTAGATGTCAGAGTTGGCTGATGAAAACGACACAGTAGACCCCTTCTCCTTAATACATTTTCCCCTAACAGTGCCGTCAATTTGGTTTCTTAGATTCAGTTGGTTCATAATTCTAAAACATCAGAAAAGCCTAGACCGTACCATATATTTGAATGGTTAATGAGTATGTGCAATACAAGCATGAATGTGCCTTTGTTCGTACTCAAGTATGATTCTGCGGTCTGACTCTATAAGTCATTCAGCCAATTATAACTGAAATCTCAAAACATGGGCTTCGTTTGCCAGAAAGAAATGCATCTTGTATTGAGTGTCATTTCCACTGCAGAACATGGAGTTTCAATTCTCATGGAACATGTTCCATTATTCATGAAAAGATTCAAAACCTTTTAAGTTTAATAGAAGAGCATGTTTCTTCTAGCTATTTCCTGGTCTATTATGCTCACATTGAACTGATACAACATATATGCGCATACCAAAAAACAATGACCATAAAAGATTTATAAATTGCCTAGTAAAACGGAATCCAAATAATCCCTTTTCCAACTTGAAGATTATAATCTCTTTTCCAAAATAAATTACAATAGCACTAGTAATTAATACAGATAGAGAAAAGTTTAGATAGAGAAAAGTTTCAATGCATCAAATAAGAATCTAGAGACTACATGTAATATTGTTCTGCATCTAAAATTACACAATTAACAATACGATTTCCAGAAAATCACTATACAACGTTAATAACCAAATGTTCCAGATTACCTTTTTGAACTGATTAACTTGGCATCTTAATTGTGAAAAACATAACAAGACTGAAGTTCATATTTTAGGGGGTTTGCTTATTCTGAATTATAGCTCCACATCTACCGCAGCAACATATGATTATTCTTTTCTTAATTATTGTTAACAGCCCACATCCATCGCAAGGGGTGTTCATTATATCATACAAGCCACATGAACACAATTCTCAACCTCATGAATCAAAACGCACAAACCAAACCACAGAAGAGCCCAAATATATGCAGAATTTATATAAAGAACAAGGTGAGTGCAATTCAATCAAGTATGAAAACCCATTCGTATATCCAAACGACAACCCTTCCTGATGCAAAAATTGAGGTGTAAGTTGTCAAACATACCTTGTGTTGCTTCAGAAGTTAGCCGAAGCAAAATTCAAAAGAGAAAAGCTGCAATTCGATCCCTTCAGAACTGGACGCCTGAATCCCTTTGAGATGTTGAGTCTGACATTGAAGAACGGAAGAACGCTGAAGGTCTTCTGTACTTGAGGTTTTGTTCTAATTACGGGTCTGGGCCAGTGATGAATATATGGGCTCGGGCTTTAAACAAAACTGTATTTAAGGCTGTCGTTTTTCTTATGAAGTCAGAAGAATCCTATCAACATTGCCTGAGAACAAAATGCTCACTCAATCACCCATACAGAGGCAGTAACTCCAGCACACTACACCAAGCAAATTTTTCCAAACATACCACACCAAGCAAATTTTTCGAAGAAATTTGGAAATTCTTGCTGCCATTTTCACTACTCCAAACCAATATTTGAAATTATGTTATTTAACTGAATTGCTCAAGGTATCTTCAGAGATTGAGATATCAGATGATGAAGAAGACTAACATAGATGACAGTTTTACGGCTGCTAATACTCAAGACAACCATCAAGTGGAATTGACATGATGACAGTGTACAGGTCTCTCTTGAGTCTCTTCACTTCAGTTCAGATACATATAGGTGATATTGATTCTTTAGCTGTCCACCCAAAGGAATTATATACACACATGTAAATGTTCGCTTTACCATAATGATCATAGGATTGTTACAATAAGGGACATAACTGCCTCTGGTGTAACTTAAGTCTCTGCTGGGCAAGCGTGCAACTGTGCAAGAGGTGAGGGCTAGTCTCATTCACCCAAAAAATTGAAACCTGCTTCGACTCTTCGGAGCTGAAAAGATGAAAGACTCGGCATTGGGGTTTGTGGAATTTGATAGAATCATCCCGTACATACACTAAAAGAACCAGCAATTAATCTGACCATACCATGGTTAAAACTCGCAATAACAAATTTATTCTAGAACCGTAAAGACCATTCCCCGAGTTATTCATAGACGCTACCAAAGCCTCTTCACTTCTAGGGTCATCAAATTTGACTGTAAAAATCATCAAGAAGATTTATAAGTTGTCACAAACCATTTGATTTTCACTTTCTCTTTAAACCATTGAACCTTGCATACGAAGAAATAGGCTTGCACATCAATTTGATGCAAACTATGCAATTTAATTACTTCAAAAACTTGGCAAGTCCCAATAATCCTGCATTACTGCTCAAGATTTTCTTTAGAATTTGCTAAGCTGAAATCTCTCCTTCAGCAGTGTGTATTAACCAGGAAAACAGAAGAGAGTATACTGCACTACAGGATTCGTTCTAGTAATATCACCGGAAAACAAATCAAACAATTTGACCACAGATGGCATGGAATACATATGAGAAAAACCAGCGGATAATATTTTTCAATGAGGGGTATATTGGATAGGACTCTGCACTACCATATCAAATGTAACACAAATAACTCGAAAAGAGCCAAACACCACAGAACTTCTAAACAAATCTCACTAGGACAAATTAGTGTTGAGGGAAAAAACTTAGCATTGGAACTGCTAAATACATGTTTTTTTTTTCTTTTCCCTTTTCTAGATGACCTGAAGCTAAGAATCTTAAACTGACTTGGTTTCCTTAACGAATGATCCTACTGATTTAAACCAGCGCATGAGATTACGATGGTCTTTTACATAAAGCCAAGCTTGAAGAAATGGAAAAAGACTATCACCCACACCCCGCTCTTCTATGTAGCTGTGGAATGCATCCCTCATCCCTTCATCAAGATCTCTGTCAATTGGCAAACAAGTCAACCCAAACATTGTCTCAGTTTATCAGGAATACCTCATTCTACATATCTGATTTATTCTGAAGAAACATAAAGACTAAAAATTGAAAGATAAAAGAATAAATAAGAGATATAAAGAATTCAGGAAGGAAAAAATCAAGTTATAATGAAAACAGTCAAATAACTCAAGCCACATTATTACTAGTGGCTGAACCATTCCAAGCAATAGCATATGCATGATACATAGAATCAAACTAAATTTTAGAAAACTAGATTTAAAAGAAAAAAGGGTTAACAGAGTCGTGTTATATACACATAATCAATATCAAGAAGCTGTTGGAGCGCATAACGGTGAAGAAAACCCCAAACTTTAGCTTGTCATTGTTTCTGAGAATTATAACCTCTTCACGGAACCATTCAACAGAACATTGTCATTGTTGAGCTGGAGAAGACATCATGGTATTAATAAATAAAATAAGAAAAATCAACCACTTAAGTCTGGGCAGAACGTTGAGAATAACTTTTTTTGTTTCCTTGTCTTTTTCTTTTTCGGGGTTCTTCTTTACCAAGTACAATTTGTTAGGAATTAGCATACAAATCAATTGAAACATTTTTAATAAATGAATACTACTCGGAAGCAATAAAGTCTGGTTCAAAGTTAGACAAAACATTGGAGAAGATATTTACAGAGTTCGTACTTCCAGTGTAAGAAGTATTCAGTTCTAAGTTAGTGCAAATTCGGGGAATGGGAGTGGTAATTGTAACACATGGACATACATCATATATACCAAACGAGGTGTGCTGAGCTGGAAGAAATTAGGGAACATACTCAAAACGAGGGCCGTTATAACGAAGAGCAGAGGAACGAAGCGCAGAGGGTTCAGCCATGCGCCTCATAGAGACAGAGTGAATGCCTAAGGCGTCCGGATACAGGGCGCAGAGGAAAAGCAGAGACTCCTTCTCGCTGGGCTTCGAAACGTCCACGTGTATGAACAACTGGTTGATGTCGTCGGCGTCGGGAATAATATTGGCCAATCGCATCACGGCTATGCTGATTTCTTCGTCGCCGTAGCTGCGCCTGAGGACGGGGCCGGTGCCGTTGAGGGCGCCCTTGACGACTGTGAAAGGCGAGGGAGGGTTCACTTTAGGGGGAGGGGACATTTTGGACACTTCCAGATAGTGCTCTTTCAGGGAGCGGAGGAGCATCGAGTTCACAGCAGTGGCCGTGGCCGTGGAGTGGCGCCGACATAGCTGCTGCTGCGTCAGTAGTGCAAACCCTACTGATAATTTCCTCCACATTTGATATTGAACCTGCTTCGCTTCTTCCTTCTCTTTTTTCCTTTTATTAATCGTCGTAAGCTAAACTTTCCTCCCAAATATAATATTTTTTTTTTCTGATACCCATGTAGACAGTGAAGAAGGAAGTGTCCACTCAAGTTGGCAGCAAAACAAGTGTGTTTCATGGTGGTATTTTGAAGTTGTGTACTTTATCATTTTATAGTGGAAATGTTGTTTTCCTTCACCTATTTTACTTTGCATATTTATGGTTTTGTTGTTGAGTAGAGGTCTTGGTTCGTAGAATAAAAGGTACAATAAATACTATGATTCAACAATTACTCTAAACGGATTACATGGAAGCTGAGAATGGTTGATATTCTCTATTTATAAATATTTGCATGAGCTAATCGAAGGAGTGCTAAGAGTGGATCCTAAACTATCCAAAATGGAGGAGGGTCCTAGGCGATTGTGCTAGAGAGACGAGTGAACAGATGAGAGTAGTGCATAAGGGACTATGGACTCGGAAGAAAATGAAGGCCTGTAGAGACCATTTTACATGAGCCTCGGAACAAAAGAGGACCAATATGTAAGTAACAAATTTTATAGTAATCAGGAGTATACAAGAAGAAGACAATATTATTTTTTGTAAAATGAGTAACAGAGAGGATTTTTACGAATTGATGAAATACAAAAGACGTTTTACAAAGAGAAAGAGGAAGAACCTAATGACATGAGACTGTTTACCGGTATGAGAAACATACATTCAGTCCCTATATATAGACATGGAGAGGTCCACCATAAGGTTTTTTTTTTTGGTGAGAGTCCACCATAAGGTTTGTGGATTATTGAAAGGCATAGATGTCATGTGATGTGACACCTGTGTCTGAGCAACAAAATAAACTCCAGCAAAGGGAGCTACGGTAGTTAGGCCGGAAGATTTGTGTGGACATTGAGAGAATGCCACTGATGATTGAAGTGACAATTAGGACACAGTGCCGGCCCTAGCCGTAAAACAAAATACAATGATTTTTATGGAATTTTCTATGAATAGATTGCTTAAAAATTAATAAATTTTCGAGGCCCTATTCAAGTTCTATTCCATTAAGAGGAGAGGGAGGGAATAGGTTGATTTGAGGAGTACAGAGGTAGTTAGGACTTGGGAAGCGATCGAGTAAGACTGTAAGACACCTACACCTCATTACCAAGTAAGACTGTTATACTTGTAAGTCTTATACAAGTATAAGACTTCTATTGCAGCAAAATATGCTACTGATACACTACTGTTACACACGTAATAAAGTTCATTACAAATATATGGCAGATCCTAAACTGATGCAATACAGCAACCAGGTTATAGCTTTGATTTCAGCCAATCCTTAATTGTCTCTAACAGAAAATATTATAGGTGAAGACCGGAGGGCGTATGGGTTCACCTTTTTGACGCTAGCTAGTTACGCCTACAATCAATTTGTAGAAGCAAACACCCGAAATACAAAATCTACAAAGACTGAAAATACTTGATAAACGAATTGCTGGCGTAAAAGCAGTAGCAGCCTGTAGAGGACACAATCGGACCCATTACATTTATGTTACATATAGCTACAGAAAATAGTGGACAACAGCACAACAAGGCTGTGACATACATCATATACTAATAAAATAGGCATACATGTAATGTTACAAATAATGGGTCAAGTGTTCAAACTACAAAACCGGTATAAAATGTGGATACCCCTCTCATGGCAACCACGAAAATTTGCACCTAAGAATAACGGAAAGGAAAAGTAAATGTATCTGATATTTGGAAGCTGACAAGGGCAGTTATGCCCTCATTCGTAAACCAATCCAACTACTTCTTCCTGTTCTTGCTACGGTTAACCTTCACAATCCTTCTATTAGACTTGTCATGGGCGCCCAGTGAGAAGCTACTGGTGGGCAAACCTAGACTATTTGAACCCTGAAATGGTGAAGGGTTCTGCGCGTTGGCCAAACTATTGACAGGCTGAAATGGCGAAGGATTCTGTGTGTTGGATTGGTTTTGTTGGTTCTGAAACGGGAAGCCATTGGAGGAACCTCCAAATACAAAGGGGGTTTGAGGGGTTGACACAGGTTGCTGGGTGAACTGGAACGTGGGTGTAGATTGAGGAGCTGAGACAGGCTGTTGACCAAAGGCTGCAACTGTGGGTAGTAATGCATGAACAGTGTCCTCAGCCACGCTGTCTTCCATGCTCATTTGATCATTATTACCAGACGGAGCTGTAGAAAAGCCCATAGGAGTGGAGTTACCAAATGCAGGTTGAGATGCGGCAGTAGTTGCAAATGACGTAAAGGGGAACACGCCAGTTGATGATGCACCATTGGATATTGCAAACCCCGATGCGCTGTTGGTAGTTGGAGCAGAAACTGTGGATGCTCCAAACAAAGTAGGCAAACTGTTGGAAGTTATCGCCCAATGTCTCTTCTATTACGAAGACCGCCGGGCCACGAAGCGTATCCGGGAGATGTTTTTTATCTACATTCACGCCTTTTGGAAAGAGCCGCGAAATAGGAGCAGAAGCAGAAGCAGAGGACAATCCAAATACCGTGGCTGCACTGTTAGAAGTAGCAGAAAAACTCAAGGATGCTGCAAATGAAATAGATGAAGTGTTTGTGGCAGCAGAGGCTGAAGATGTGCCGAATTGAAACGCAGGTGCGGAAGATGTAGAGTCTACTGTGGAAGCAAATTTAGACGATGTAGCAGGTAGCCACCCGCTACCAAATGTGGTACTTGGAGCAGTACTGGAGCTGCTGTTCACTCCAGAAGAGGGGGTAGAAGAACTGAGTGCAGAGCTCCCAGAAGAGAAAGCTGTATTTCCTACAAAATTGAACACCAAACTGGAAGATGATGAGCCAGGTTGAACAGGTGCACTCTGTGTGGAAGCCGCAACTCCTGTCCCAGCAGGGACAGGTGGGTACCAGAACCAGTTCCACTGCCACCACTAAACAGAGAAGAACCAGGAGCCTGACCGGTAACGGTAGGCATGGAAGCAGCAGCAGAAAACCCAAAACTGTTACTTGATGCGCTTGCACTTGTTGCAAATGTGCCAGAAAACAAGGAACTGCTTACAGTACCAAAGGACCCACCTTGCTTGTTCCTATCATTTAAGAATTCCAAGGAAGAACTTCCAGATGTTAACGCAGTTGAGGCAGTTGAGGGTTCACATTTGAACAACAATTTAGGTGATGCCTGGACACAAAGACCGGATCCACTACCAGAACTGAAACTAGGGCCCGACTGATTGGTGGCAGTAGGGAAGGACGCAGCAGCAGAAACACCCACAAAACTATTTTCTGTGCCTGCACTGGTAGTAGATGTTCCAGGCAAAACTGTGCGGCTTAGATTAGCGAAACCGCCATCTTGCTTGTTCTTGTCTCCTAACAATTCCAAGGGAGAATTTTCAGGTATCTGTGTCACCGTAGTTGCACTAGAGACTGAAAACTTAGAACAGGGTTTGGCTGAAAAGGATGGTGCTGAAACTGAGCTAAAAAGATTGCTGGTGGTAACAGCACTAGTAGCAGCAATGTTGTTACCACTGTTAGTGTTGGCAGTGGGGGCCATGCTGCTGACAGAACTTTGACTTGCTAAATTGTTGGAAACTTGAGAAGTGGTGGAAAATATGCTAGTAGGTGCTGCTGCTGCTGCTGATGATGACACAAGAATTTCTGGTACCCTAAAAGGGACTTCAGCATCTGAATTATTCTTATCAGCTTTATCTGTATGCACAGGTTTTGGTACGGTACCTGTTGCACCAGGCGCAACTGTATATACACTGCAGATAAAAGGAACATACAAGTACAATTAGAAATTTGCAAGGCGTGTAAGTACAAATTCACATTTCATTTGCTGACAAAGTACGTACCCATCAGACGTTCTGCTATCAGACTTCTCATTTAATGCAAAAGATGAAGGAGGTTTGACTTCAGTTGAAGCTATAGGCTTCTCCAGATTAGCAGCTGCAATCTTATCTACCTGTACTCTCCCATCAGCAAATGAACCAGGCACGTGGCCATTAATGGAACAATCATCGTCATCCAGCTCCAGATACTACAGACCATATTCAAACGAATCAACTCATTTAATTAAGTGTTATAAGATACCTATAAAAAACAATATTAAAGATAATTGCTTTTCTAATACCAAAAATTCACTGAAGTTTTAATTCATAGTAAAACTACGGCGAAAAAATTTAAACTTTGAGACACTGCACCAAAGATTATCACTAAACAACAAAAGATGAAAAAGCACAACCATACCTCATGAGCACTCATCTTGAACGGCCGTTTCTTTTCAGGAGGATGAACAACAGTGTTTGATGCAGCAGAAACTGCAGCTTTAACCTTTACCATTACATCTTTCCTTTCTGTTGTGGATTCAACTTCATTGGTTACTGTACTTGAATTGTCACAGGGGGCAAGAACCCTTGATGGACAATTTTCTTTAACATTGTCATGCTTTTGAGAAGAAGCATCTAGTATGAGTTGATTAGATGAAACGTCCAAGTTATTACCATTTTTATAACGGGGATTTTCCAGGAATTTCGACGAATCCACATCCTCCAGGCTTTTCAGAGCCTGACCACGTAGCATGGAGGGCGACAACTTAGTTGGTGATCTATCGCTCATAGGAAGTAACTTGGGCTCAGATGATTTCTCCTTTGGAGAGTTGATCTTATCGAGATGCTCAAAGATTTTGGAAGCCGCTTTGCTGGATTGTGACGGAACAGTTGAAAAACATGTTCTAGGAACTGCATTGTCTCCATTTTCTGATGATGATTTTGCTAGAGTATGCTTGGGTTCACCCAACAGAAGTGGCCTCTTTGTGGAAGATGATGGGTTTTGAAAAGCCTCCGTACTCATTGGTGAGCTTAAGCCTCTAGATGATAATTGATTAGGTTTTGGACGAATTCTGCGGATAGGACCGATAGATCCAATGTCATTGTCTAACACTGAGAACCTTCGCTTAAGGCCTATACATATAGCAAAAAAATATCTAGTGAGATGAATTACGAGGTGAACTGTCAATATGTAGATTCATTTCAAAAACTGTGTTATACCCCTTGTTTGGATCCAGAGGGTTGGCTTTGCTCCCATTTAGACTGAGTTGATGAGGATGGTGCACCGTAAGTATCAACTGTAGACCCGACACCCTGAAATACAAGGGACAACTATAAGAGCCTGAATCCCAGATAACATTGACACCAAAGCTAACAAAATTCTTTATAAAACTAACCTTAAATGTATTATGGGTTTGAACTCGAGAGTATGGCGTATGAGCCATACTGTGTATTGCAGATCTGCCTCGAGATCTAGGGGTTGCAAAACCATTCTCTGGTGCCCCCAGTGCTAGAAAATCGAGGAACGACTGACATTAGTGATAATTTGGAAGGAAATGCCACACTGTTATGTGAATCTTCATAGACAGCTCGACTACGTAGACCCAACAATGATGGGGATACTTTTGAAGACCTATTGTCCATGTAAGCTTTTGCCAGCTCAACAGGTGAAGCTGCATCATCATCAGGGACCTGAAGACATTATTTACAACAATGTTAAAAAAAAAAATGCCAAGTGCAACTGTAATAAAGAATTATAACAGTTTTTATTTGGTTTAAAGAGTACCAAGTGTAAACACCACAGCTGTGAAAATAAATAAGCCATAATTATAGTCAACTCAGAAAAGGGTATCATACAGTTGTACTGACAACAGGGGTTGAAACGAGGCGGCTATTGGCAGTTTTATCTTGCAGCGGGGTTTTAGCATATTCCTCCTTCCTGCCATGAGATACCATTTCCATTGAAGGTATTACTTCAGATCTTTTCTCTAGATTCTCAGTAGGTATATCATCAGTCCTTGAATGCAAGAGCTCTTTCAATCGATCAATTTCAGGTCTGCAGGGAATTAACATACATGAAACTCAACACCATGACAAACATGTACAATAAATAAGGCAAGTTATGAAAAGCAGAAGTGGCACAGATGCGATTACAGCAGAATCTTCTATTTGTTCCTTTTATTGGATACCTCAAGCAGGTTAAGCTCTAATAATAACCAATCTCAAGAAGTTCAAATTCCAATCTATGCGTGTAATTAAAGCATTGCAGGGAATGAAAATATATTTGGAGGAAACAGTCATATCGAAAGTAAAACAACAAGCAAAGACATCACTATGCTTCCACAAACTACAAATAAACAAGGAATGATGTGTGACAAATAGGGCTAAACCTGCACAATAAGATTTCCCCAAGGGTTTCAACGCATTCCATTTATGTCATTTAAAATATATAAAATATCAAGGATTTATGAAAAAGAATCAAGCTATTAAAGCAATAAAACTTACTAGCTTCACTAAGCCTTGGACAAACCATAGTGGTCTTCCACTGGTATTCATCAAGGAGGTCCTTACTTTTTCACCTAAAAACGGTCAGAGACCATCAAGCAATCTAGTAATCCTCTTGTTGTTTTCAATGAAAAAACACGTACAGCTTAATAAGCACAGAGAGGATAGCATAAGAAACACAATGTTGTCATGGAAGGCTGCAATTATAATATCTAAGCAATTTCAAAGTCCCAGAAGAGAAGAAAAAACATTGTGATTAATATATACGACTTGCCTGGTAAAGGTTTTCTGCTCCAAAATTTGCTCAAGTAAGGTAAACCCCCCGTCTCCAGCAGAAGTAGCTCTGGGACCAGTACTTTGCTCAATGGCACCATTTTGCACTCCAGGAGGATCCTTTACAGAAAAGTTACAAAGAAACCATTATGAGATGATACAGTCTGAAATCTCAAACATTTGGTTGAACCCTATATTTTTCCAACAGGATGCCCCCAAGCTATTGCCATAGCCAAATTTACAATAAGGAACAATGTATGGTGGCGTTTGAAAGGCTCGTAAAACTTGACCCTCCGAAATTGTGGCAAAGAGAACAATCAAAACATGAAGCAATAGAAATAAATAATAAAAACATTCATACTTACAATGTCAACTTCTCCCTTGTCCATAACCCTTGCTTCATGATTCGCCTCTGGTAAAGAAACAGGAGACTAAATTAAACGAAAAATCCTTGCGTCATCATTAAATGCAATTAATTATCAGGCATTTCAATTAAGAATTCCAGAATTCCAAGTCTTGATTCGAATTTCAAATTCATATAAAGAATTTCAAGCAACATTGGCTAAATTGAAACGCACAAGAGAGAGAGAGAGAGAGACGAACCTGAGGAAGGCGGAGGGAGGCGTTTGTGGAAGACGGTGGAGAAGAGGCGGTGGGCGCTGTAGGTGAGAAGCTTCTGAGCGGGATCGACGAGCTTGGAGATCCAGCCGCCGTTGGCAGTGGTGGACGTTGGCCGATCGTACGGCGTCGTATGGGTGGTTCTCCGAAAGGGTGTCTTCCGGAACTTGCCGCCCGCCCTAAGGGGCTGCTGGAAATATGCACCTAGTCGGTGAATGTGCCTATCAATGTTGCCTGGTTGCTCTGGAATGTTAATATCAATGTTGTCTGCTTGCTCTAGAATGTTAATATTTGTCTAGTATTCCAAATCCTTGGAAATTTTCAATTGTAAACTGTGGTGTTTAAAAAAAAAAAAAAAAAGAATTGTAAACTGTGTATTTTTTTCATACGGATGGATATGTCGATGGGAAGGTGATGCATGTTTTTGGAAGTTGATGGTGTCAAACAACTCATATATTCTACGTTCTTCCTCTTCTTCTTATTTTATTTATTTATTGTGTATGATCTGATTTTGATTTTTGAAAAGTTAGAATTGGATTTGGTTTTCTTTTAATTATGTATTGGCAAGTGATCTAGACAGTTGAAAATTTTAAAATCTGATGGTCATGAAAGAGTGTCAAAAATTATGTAAAAATAAATGACCTTCAACCGAACCCATTTGTCAAAATCTTATCTCTATTATTATAGAATAATGATTAAATTTTTTATGACTTATCTCAACCGTTAATTACAATTAGATCTAATAGATGAAATTTGGGTTATAATATTGATTATAATTCTGGGTGCCACGGATCCGCCCTCTCAGAAAATTACCAAATTATGTTTTGTCTAAAATATCTTTAATAAATGGGAAAATTGTATAAACAATGTCTCACCTTTTAACAAAGCAAAGCTTTGGTATCTCACCTTTAGAAAACTTCAAAATAGTATCTCACGTTCTTACCTCGACTGAAGTTTGGTATCTAAAACCGTTAGCTCCGTTTTATATTCAAGAAATGACTAATTTACCCTTGAGTTTTTTATTATTATTCATTTTATATAATAAAAAGAGAAATTTGTCGTAACGGTACCTCATCTTTTCTTGCTTATAAACTTTGGTACTTTAAGTTTCAAATTTTGAAAACATCAAAACGGTACCTCCAATATGGTAAACGTCAATTGGTCATTTTTCATAGGTATTTTTTATCTCTTCATATTTCAATTCATTATTTTTTCTCTAGATATGTATTTCATCTCTATAATAATAAAAAAATTGTCATCTTTTTTTTTTTGTAGAGGGAAAATTGTTATCTTCACGGCCTTCACAAAAAGAGCCGGATCGAATAGAATTGAAAAAATGATATTGCTTTTCTAGACTAGAGCGGAAGAGAAAGATATTTGAATATTTTATTAAGTGAGTTTGCACAACAGATTTACTATTGAATGTTTCTGATGTTATCACAAGCAACATACGAAATGAAAAAAATAAAAACTCAGGTGTCTTTATTTTTGTTTATGGATTTCATCAATTGCAAGCTCATGAAGACAAGAACTCATGAATCTTATAGAGAACATGTGTAGGGTTTTGGGGTGAAGCGATGTTGGTGAATCTGAGGAGGACCAAAAGAGAGGGTTGTCTCTCTTGTCTATGTTGTGAGAGTCAAGAGTGGCGGTCCTCGAGAAAGTGCTCACGCTTCTAGATCTTCTGATTGGTTTAGGGTTTGGCTTAGAGTCTATGTCGGTGCTCCGTTTAGCTGATGATGAAGTTGAGGCACAGGTGGGATCGCTTCTTCTGCTGGAGGATCTGAAAGCCGAGACCGCCATTCTTCGTCTTGTTACAGTTGGATTCCCCTATCCAATATCTAGGGACTAGGCAAGTCAAAACGGAAGGAAAGTCCCATTCACTTGCGCTACCATGTTTCGTTGGACTTTCGAGGTTGGTCGGTTAGTTTTATCGAAACTATGGATTTACTGCATGTGCTTACAGTTGTACATGTACAATGTACATGGTTCTTATGTTACCAAAAAAATGACACCTTAGTATCTTAACTTATGCCCAGTTTGACATTTTGAGATTTCTATTAAATATGAGGGTAAAAATAAGTACTATTTATAAATATAAAATGTAAAAAAAAAAAAAACATGAGTTTTGTGGGTTAATGACCATTGATCTTGGGTCTTCATTATCTTCTGAGTCTGGGTTATGTTGATTGAATTTGACATGATTTAATTTTATGTTTAAGAAATATTTAGAGAAATTTTAAATACACATTTTTAATCTCTTAATACACACCATTATTATTTTATATTTCACATCAGATTTTATAGGTATATTTTGATTACAAAAACATCCATCAATTATTAGGAAAAGAAAAAGAAAAGAAAAAAGAAACTTCCTCTTCCCTAAAACCTAACTCTTCTCCATTATTACTACGCATCAAAAGAAAAGAAATAAAAACTTCTTCTCCAAAATTTATCACCTGAATTTCGACTACTGTCATAATCACATGTACTATTTACCGATTCATTTGGTTTTTTTTTTATCAACTTTAGTTTTTATCTTGCAGACTAAAAACTCGTTTTTATCTTACAGATTAAAAACTAGTTTTTATGCTATTGTACATTTACTAGTTTCTTAACTTTGAAAAAAATTATGTATGTCAATATATTTTTTTTTAAATTCTAGCCGATTGAGATCATATTGGAGATTTGGAGTTTAAATATAATACTAGTTTCTTAACTTTGAAAAAATTTTGTATGTCAAAATTTTTTTTTTCTTCAAATTCTAGCTGATTGAGATCATATTGGAGATTTGGAGTTTAAATATAATATTACTCTTTTGATTATAAATTGAAAAATATCAAGAAAAAATTTCTTACCCAATCAAAAATATCTAACAAAAAATAAAAGAGAATACGTAAAGAGAGTTGTGAAATAGTAAATATATAATAATTATATTAAATAACATATTATTATTAGTTTTAGATATTGAGGGTATTTAGACAGTTTGAGATGTGTATTTACTATAATATTGAAATAAGAAACTAAATAGGTAATGTATTAAATAAAAGGTGTGCATTGAGAGATTAAATGTGTGTATTTAAAATTACTCAAATATTTATTTATGATCTAAACACCCATGATACTACTTTCAGTGTATCAATTACATATATCTTGATGGAGTAGTCTCGTCACTATTTAGATCACAACGGTTAAATTTCTTAAATACAAAATTCAAGTATGTTTTGAACAAAACATAAATTCATCTCGATATTGTATAATGAATCCACAAAAGACATGTTTTTTTATGTTTATATTTTTTAATAATACCCAAATGACAATTTTACCCTCACATTATGGTAAAAAAAAATTACTCTCATATTGAAGTGAAAAGTTAACGGGAGTACCAAATTGTCAAAATAAACACTTGATGTATCAAAAGTGTCGTCTTCTAAACACTAGGTACCAAACTATCCAATTTGTCATATATCAAATACCATAGAAAAATTTACCTTTTTTAAAATTTCAGCTACCTTGGTAAGTAATGGCTCATACTACTTGATAATAAAAGAAAAACAATAATATGACCTTTTTTTTTGCGACACCAATATTTGAGCCCAAATATAAATTTGAATATTATTCTAATGTTTATCCATAAGCTGATAGTTTGACACATGCGGCCCAAATTATGTTTATCTCATGGTTTATGTCACTACTTCGTTCTAGCCATGTTTTACAAGGAGATGCAACTTTAAACAATTAAGATAACTTAATTCAGTTATAAAATAAATACTTTAATCCTCCTACAACAATGAACAACAAAAATTTGGTAGTATGTATAGTGCAGCTTTAGGGTAAAAGAAAAACAACTCTCTCAACAAACAAACAAACTGCAGCTTTTGCAACCTTTACCATAGCCTCAGCACTATTTACTTTTCCTTTCATTTCCAACCGCACCGCACCTTTACCTTTTGTTTCCTTTTCGTTTTTGTTAGTGGGACCACCGTCAACTATGTTATGCATGACTGAGCATATGTATCTCACCAACGAGCTATGACCATTCATGCGCGCTCATGGGTCTCACTTTTGGACGCACGTGTGGAAATCTTCTAGAAACGAGCACGCTCCAGCTGATAGCACGTCTCTCCACCTATAAAAGGGATTCTAAGCTCTTACGCTCAGGTATATGCTTACCTCTAGTCTCT
Source organism: Fragaria x ananassa (assembly GCA_034370585.1). Lineage (NCBI taxonomy): Eukaryota > Viridiplantae > Streptophyta > Magnoliopsida > Rosales > Rosaceae > Fragaria > Fragaria x ananassa. The sequence goes on along the minus strand of CP139750.1, from coordinate 5,484,877 downwards.
ACAAGAAATCCAATTGCTTTTGCTATGGATCATGATTTGAGCGTCGAAGAGGCAACACCTGAATCTGTCCGGGAGCCCTTCTGATCGCTCGTCATCGTCTTGTAGGGAATCACAGCATAAGCATCCTATTGCTTAGCAGAAATCTAAGGTAAATTCTTGTATCAACATTTAGGGACATCTGCGCGAGTAAATGGCCTAAAACCACATTTGGATAAGTAATCCCCACACGTAAGCCATGTTTCACCGAACAACCCCTCCTCCCTCATAGTAGTTAAGGAAACTAATTGTCATCATGACAACTCATAATCTCCTCACAATGGAAGCACGTCTCAACTTCTAAACGCTCGTTCCACGACAGGGATGGGTTCACACTGATTCCGAATCAAATAGCCCATTGGTCTAACCACAACCTCAATGAAAATAGTGTGGTTTGTACTTTAGGGAGTGTAAATTTCACTCAACTACGAAAGAGGTTGGTAGTGTCGATGGCTGATTTGAATTGGGCTCGTCCTTAAGCCCAAAGTGAAGGACTGTGTCTCTCAAACCCACCCCCTCCAAACCTTTGTAACACTCGTAATACAAATGCCACCTTCTTCTCTTGTGTGGCTGCCCGATCTCCACTTCCAGCCGCAGCCACCGTCAACCGCTCGAGTCCGATTTGGGTACATATATTCTCTTCATCCTCTCTTTCTTTTATCTGGGTTTCCTTTGGTTTTCAACTTTTCATTACTTTCATTGGGTTACTTTCGATTGCCACTAATTGTAATGCCTGTTTGTTTTTGTCTCTTATTTTCAACAAAATAGTCAAATCTTATGCCATTTTTTTTCGTTTTGGAAATATGCTGCAATGGCATAATTTGTAGGAAGTGTCGAGCTAATTATTTTCCAGAGAAATTTAGATGCATGAAGGCTAAACCCAAATCATATACAGTGCTGCAAGGCTTACAGGTTGTGGGTTTTAACTGCAAAATAAACTATTAGAGCTCTGCAGTTGGTTTGATTGATTGTAAGCTTGTACCAACTGGGCTTTCCACTCTAACTGGAATGTTGTTGGGTTTCTATGAAATATTAATGCGGTTATGGTTCAACCCCGATGTTAGGAACCTAGTATCATGATAATTTTGTATTAGCCTTTTGTGAAGGTGTTGTATTTTTATTTTTTTTATTTTATATTTAACCTTTTTAACTAATTTTTTTAGAGAAATTCGTCTAAATGATATACAAACTTTTGCTCTTTATAAACTTTGGTATATCAAGTTTTGAAAATACATAATGATATCGCATGTTTCCATCTAGATCTAAGATTGGTATATATACTCATTAAGATGACCAATTTACCCTTAAGTTCTCTTTTTTTCATAGTTTTTTTTTATTTGTTTTTATATTCCAGAAATATTTGAAGAGGTTTTGGAATGTGATGACTTGGGTTGGCTTTTATAAATTTGTGAGTAAATTACTCATCTTAATATTTGGTCATCTTTTTTTTTGGTAAATTAGTCATCTTAGTAGCTATATATACCAATCTAAGATCCAGATAGAAACATGAGATACCAATTTGATATTTTTCAAACTTGATATACAAAAGTTTATAAGGAACAAAAATTCGTATACCATTCAGACGAATTTCTTGATTTTTTAATTGAGAATCATAGTAAAAATGGATGACCTCGTAGATGTTTTTGTATACTGACTCTTTATCATTAAGGGCTACACTAAAAGAATATGATTAATTTCAGTTTATCTCCATGGGGTTTGGTGTTAACATCATTTTAACATACTTTTAATTTTATAAAATTTACCTCCTAAAGTTTCTAATTTTCATAAATCAAACCCAATTGCTAAAATTTCGTACAATTTTAGACGTTAAATGATGTTATATGACTATTTTAGCCCTTAAAATGAGTTATAAAGTCAAAATTAACGTTCAAATTAGACGGAATTTTAGCAATTGGGCATGATTTATGAAAATTGAAAACTTTAAGTGGTAAATTTTCAAAATTGAGAGTATAGATACTGAAATGATGTTAACCACAAACCTCAATAGAGTAAACTAAATTTAATCCAAAAGAATAACTCGTTTCTTTTGTTTTCTTTAGAGCAGAGAAAATGGATTGTGTGGCGGTGCAAGGAGCGTTCAAGGCCTACGAGATGGTTTCCGGGCAGTGGATAAATATGCAAAAAAGTGCATTATCATATTTAGCAAGAATGTCACATAAGAGGAGCGGGAGAGGTTAGCAGATTTATTAGGGGTTCAACGAGTTGAGAGGTTGAAATAAGTTACTCCAAAGAAGAGGCTTTTGGTTATTTAGTAGAGAGAGTGAAGAGTAGAACACATGGGTGAAGATAGAAGCTACTTAGTGCAACTGGGAAGGAAATTATGATCAAAGCCATTCTTGCATATGTCATGAATTATTTCGAGCTTCCAAAATACTTGTGTGAGGATATGCATAGGCTAATGGCTCAATTTTGGTGGGGTGACACAAATGAGAAGAGTAAAATGCATTAGCTCTCATGGGACAAGCTTTGTGCCCCGAAACGTGGAGGATTGGAATTTCGGGATATGCATGACTACAACTTAACACTCCTCGCCAAGCACGGTTGGCGCATTATGCAGAAATTGGATAACCTGCTCTCTAGGGTTTTGAAAGCTAAATACTTCCCAAACTCAGGGTTTATTAAGGCTGAACTCAAATTCGGGGCTTCATACACCTGGAGGAGCATTATGGCTAGAAGGCAAGTTCTTGAATAAGGTGTGAGGTTTCAAGTGGGTAATGGAAGCAACATTTTAGTCTGGTATGATAAATGGATTTCGTGGCCTTACAGCTTTAGGCCGTTCATTGAGCCAATGGAGGGTTTGGAAAAGATGATAGTGGAAGAACTAATTGATCCAGTTGATCGAACTTGGCAATTTCATTTGCTACAATAGCTCTTCACTCTTGTCGAAGTTGAAAATATATCAAGGATTCCACTCAGTTTGAGAGAGTTGTGATCGGCTGGTATGGCATTTTGACAAGAGTGGTAGATATAGTGTGCAAAGCAGGTATTAGACTTTGAAAAGAAATAAGAGAGCTCCGGTTTATTCTTCGTCTTCGTCAAACTCAGTTGGGGGCATACATGAGAGATATTGGAATGGGGTGTGGAAGCTAATAATGCCAGCTAAGATCAAGGTTTTCATTTGGAAGCTGCTTTGCGATATCATCCATACACGGACTACCTTGGGCAATAGAAGGGTCATACCAGAAACTAATTGCTTATTGTGTGGGAAGGGAGCTGAAACAGATTCACATCTGTTCAGAGAGTGTAATGTTGTGAAGGTTTTTTGGAAGGAGGGGCCACAATACTTTGTTTTAGCTATTATGTCGAAAGTCTCTTTAAGGAGTGGCTTTGGTTGATCATGGATATGTTGGAGAAGAATCAGTAGGAGTTGTTCTTTGCAAGCTTATGGGATGTGTGGTTCGAAAGGAATAAGGTACTATGACATCATTCCTCTTTTAATTCTCAATTTCTATTTCAATGGGTGCCACAGGTTTTGGAGGAATACAAAAAGGTTCATGAGAAACCTTATATTCAGCAGAGAAGGCCAAAAATGAGGCGGGAACGTCCTTAGAGTGGACAACTGAAATTGAATGTTGATGGTTTGTTCTTGGATTGTAATGGACATAGAGGAGTCGGTGTAATTGTCAGAAACGAGTCAGGTTTGGGAATCACAGCATTGGCAATGCCGTTTGAGCATGCACACTCCCCTTTGCATACGGAGGTTGAAGCATTTAAAGCAGGCCTTATACTTGGTATTCAACAAGGTTGGAAAGACATTGATATTGAGAGTGATTCTATCCTACTTGTGGCTGCATTGGGGAGGGAGGAGGAGGATTTGTCTGATATGGAATGTAAAGAGAACATGCGAGCTTTCCAGACTATTAGAATTCGACATATTGGCCGTGAAGCAAATGGTGTTGCAAATAGACTTGCACACCTAGCTAGTAGGGGGTTTCTTGATGATGTTTGGTTAGGAGAGACTCCTGCTAATACATTCTCTATGAGGATATTAGTCATTTTACTACTGTAGCTAGGGGTATTCGCACTATGTCCCCTCGAGATGCAAAATTTTATTATTAATATATATAATAAACAGAACCGAGCGAGGGGCTAAACCTCCCAGCTAGTCATTTTACTACTGTAGCTAGGGGTATTCACACTATGTCACCCCCCCCCAGATGCAAAATTTTATTATTAATATATATAATAAACAAAACCGGGCGTAAGGCTAAACCTCCCAGCTAGGCTAGGTTCCAAACCCTATTCAAATTAAAAAAAGAATAACTCCTTTTTGTTGTTGGAGAAAAATTATGCAAGAAAGAATTTGGGGAATATCGTTGCATTTCATTCACATAACAAGTTATCAAACAACTTGTGCCATGAGAAGAACAAGTTAGATGAGGCTTGTAGGTATTTACGCTACAAAAAAAGTCATCATTTCCGACAAACATTTCATACAACATAGAATTGCCGACGCAAAAAAAACTTTATTATCGACCACAAGGTTTGGTCGTCAAAATGTTCTGTAAAAACAAATTTTATTGCCAACAGACAATATGATGTTTTCGGAAAAGAGTTCTAATTTTGTCAAAACACCAAAAAAAACTTGGCGGGATTTTCTTACGGGAGCTTACTACTGGTCAATGTGGATATTAGGCTTAAGAAGCTCAACATTGTTGGCGTTTGAGACGACATTAGATCACTTCAAGATGCTTTCAAGAGATGTTACACATGGGTATTCAGCTTGCGACATAGACAGTTGTTTAGTAACCTAAAGCAAGCCCTTCTTGATGTTGGTAGAAATTAAAGAAAACAATCATTTTTAAAAAGATAAAATTTAGTTTAAGTCCTTGAACTTTAGAGCTACAATCAGTTTGGTCTTTGATCGTCAAAGACCAAATTGATTTTAGCTCTAAAATTTGAGAGTGTAAACTGAATTTGACCCTTTTTAAAAGTTTCGTTTGAAGAAGTAATACATAACAATAGCTCCAAGTGATGAGAGTGCATAAAAGGCAAGTAATGCTCCACTTCTAATAAAAATAAGTGTGGCTATAGAAACTATGTAACTATGCAAAATAACAAAAGCAAAAGAAAAAGAACAACAAAAGCAAAAGAAACTTTGTAACTATATTAGTTTTCAGCAATATATATATATATATGACACTAAACGAAGATATATACAATATATATAAGCAACTTTATAAATAGGTATATATATATCTATACGTATATTAAAATTCCGGGTTGTCACACCCCACCTTCCTTAGAGTCTACTTTCTATTACCAAAATCTTAAGCAATTAACTTGATCATAGTCCTAATTTACACATTTATCACTTGATCACCATAGAACAATTGCTAATCTTACAGAAACTATCTTAAGCAACAAAGCCTAGAAAAGCCTAACTCATGTAAACAATAGTATGTAATTTCTGCTTTATATAAATATCACATAGCAAATCAATCGAATTAATATATTGTATACACAAATAAATCCACGTAATTAATATGCATTTCAAATAAACACAAGTATTGACAGAAAGGAAATCATAAGAGTCATAACGATCAATAGTTCAATCGACATATAACATAAGACTTAAGCTCCGGAAATTTAGACTAACTCTCCGGTTTAAACTCTAACACTGCTATTTGCAGACTAACTATTTGCTACTACTACTAGAGTGATAATAATTCAAAATGATTCTAATGGTCTCATCCTTAGCCTAATCCAAAGGAGATAAAATCGTCTCAGTTTTGAAATCTTGTAAAGCTTAATGACATAAAATTTTGAAATAAGATGGTGAGGAAGAGACGACAACGCTTTTGAGTTTGAAGGTCACGCACCTGACCGACCTTCTACAGTGACAACTCTTTTTGAAAGTTGTAATAAGTTTGGGCTCGGGTTTGGGTTTACTAACTATTGGGTCAAGGTTAAGGTCATGGGCTAAAAATTCTCTTACTTAAATCCAATAACGACAAAAGCAAAAGAAACCATGCAACTATGAGTTTTCAGCATATATATATAACACTAAATGTAGATATATATACTATATACGCAACTTTATAAATAGGTATATATATATATATTAAAATTCCGGATTATCACACTCCACCCTCCTTAGAGAAATTTCGTCTCCGAAATTTATAAAATCTTCAATCTAAAAATTATGACTTGTTCTTGATTTCAAGCTGCCACACATCTCTAGTTTCCAAATCCTCAACTGCGATATATTCGGACAACACCATTCACTTGTCTATTTCCACTAACCGTAGATAAAGGATTCATGACTTAAATAACTCTTACTTCTATACAAATAAGCTAAAATTAACTTTTTGCATTCCATATCTGATTTCAACTCTCCAAGTAGACTTTCGACCTTCCACAATTCACTCGTATGAATCACTTGCTCAAAATAATCTCAATCCTCGAAAATATCTCAAAAACTTACGTACCTATAGTGATAGATTACCTACCAAAGAAAACATGAAAATTGTAAATCACTCAACTCAGCCAAATAATTACTGCCGAACATAACGCAAGAAAATACATTTCTTCTTCTCATACTGCATCAGATTCTAGAACCTCAAACTATCCTCAATACGCCCAGTCTACTCCTCAGACTTCCTACTATTGTGATCTCAAGTATTTACCAAAAATAAACCCTGCTCATCACAAAATCTGGTAACATGTTTCTAGGAGAACCTAATTTTACTCCTAATAACCTTGCACATGGTCGGCATAAATAATCCCCAAGTACTTACAGACTAGTTGTGGAAGCCCCATCTCATGCATATCTCTGCTATAAAAGTTTCCCCAAAACTATTAAATGTCTCTTCAAAACAACAATTCTCCATACCATAGTTTAGTAAGTGATTGGTCGAAACTACTTCTCAAAGTATGTACATTTTGATCTATTCTACAATATCAACAATGACCTAGAACCTCCGAGTCTACTTTCCATTACCAAAATCCTATGCAATTAACCTGATCATAATCCAAATTTACACATCTTTCACTACATCACCAGAGAACATTTGCTAATCTTATAGAAACAATCTTAAGCAACAAAACCTAGTAAAGCCTAACTCATGTAAACAATAGTATGTAATTTATGCTTTATATAAATATCACAAAGCAAATCAATCGAATTAACACCATTCACTTGTCTATTTCCACTAACCATAGATAAGGGATTCTCCATACTCAGAAAACTAATATGCAGAATTTCTTACTGCAGACCCTCAACTTTGAAAAATCATATCTTAATCTAAACAATTCCTTTTGAAGTGATTCATTTTCTGGAACAATATTTAATATGTCTGCTGCAATTTTTATGAAGAAACCAACTTCAGATCACCAATCTAAATATAAAACTTTTCAAACAAAGTGACATACTACACGTTTAGATAACCTATTTCCACTAACCGTAGATAATGGATTTATGACTTAAATAACTCTTACTTCTGTCCAAATATGCTAAAATTAACTTGCATTCCATCTCTGATCCCAACTCTCCAAGTATAGACTTTCTTCTTCCCACAATTCCCTCCTATGAATCACTTGCTCAAAATAATCTCAATCCTCCAAAACTTTTGTACCTATTATACCAAGGAAAACTTGAAAATGGAAAATCTCTCAACTCAGCCAAATGATTGCTGTCGAACATAAAGCACGCAAATGCATTTCATCTTCTCATACTGCACCAGATTCTACAACCTCAAACTATCCTCAATACGCCCAAGTCTACTCCTCAAATTTCCTACTATTGTGATCCCAAGTATTTACCCAAAATAAAGCCTGCTTACCACAAAATCTGGTAACATGTTCCTCGGAGAACCTAATTTTACTCCTAATAACCTTGCACCTGGTCTGTATAAATAATCTCCAAGTACTTACAGACTAGTTGTTTAAGCCCCATCTCTCACGCATATCTCTGCTGCAAAAGTTTCTCCAAAACTATTAGATGTCTCTTCAAAACAACAATTCTCCATACCTAGTTTAGTAAGTGATCTGCCGAAACTATTTCTCAAAGTACGTACATTTTGATCTATCCTACAACATCAACTATGACCTAGAACCTCCGAGTCTACTTTCCATTACCAAAATCCAATGCAATTAACGTGATCATAATCCAAATTTGCACATCTTTGACTTGATCACTAGAGAACAGTTGCTAATCTTACAGAAACTATCTTAAGCAACAGAACCTAATAAAGACCAACTCATGTAAACAAAAGTATATAATTTATGCATTATAAAAAGAACACATAGCAAATCAATCGAATTAACACCATTCATTTGTCTATTTCCACTAACCGTAAATAAGAGATTCATGACTTAAATAACTCTTACTTCTGTCCAAATACGATAAAATTAACTCCTTGCATTCCATATATGTTCTCAACTCTCCAACTATACACTTTCTTCCTTCCACAATTCCCTCCTATGAATCACTTGCTCAAAATAATCTAAATCCTCGAAAATATCTTCAAAAAACTTTTGTACTTGTTACCTACCAAAAACTTGAAAATTGTAAATCTCTCAACTCAGCCAAATGATTACTGTCGAACATAACGCACGAAAATGCCTTTCCTCTTCTCATACTGCACCAGATTCTAAAACCTCAAACTATCCTCAACACGCCCCAAGTCTACTCCTCAAACTTCCTACTATTCTGATCCCAAGTATTTACCAAAAATAAAGCCTGCTTACCACAAAATCCGGTAACATGTTCCAAGGAGAACCTAATTTTACTCCTAATAACCTTGCACCTGGTCTATATAAATAATCCCCAAGTACTTACAGACTAGTTGTTGAAGCCCCATTTCTCATGCATATCTCTGCTATAAAAGTTTCTCCAAAATTATTAGATGTCTATTCAAAACAACAATTCTCCATATCTAGTTTAGTACTCCAAGTGATCTGCCGAAACTACTTCTCAAAGTATGTACATTTTGATCTATTCCACAACATCAACAATGACCTAGAACCTCCGAGACTACTTTCCATTCCCAAAATCTTAGTCAATTAACTTGGTCATAATCCTAATTTGCACATCTATCACTTGAACAATTGCTAATCTTACAGAAACTATCTTAAGCAACAAAGCCTAGTAAAGCCTAACTCATGTAAACAATAGTATGTAATTTTTGCTTTATATAAAGATCACATAGCTATTGCCAATGTACATGTCCCTGCATAGAAATAGATATCCGAATACAATTCACAATCCTATCTATAAGCACACATTTAATTTTAAACACAAGCTATCATATGGCTTAAGAACATACTTTACTTTAAAGCATACTCCTCAAAAACATAGTACTTAAAATCTCAGGCCATTAAGAAAACATTTGACGTGCTAGATAACTAAGCAAAATGTGATGTAGATTTATTTTGAAGAAAAACTGTTACACATAGCTGATTTCAAAATGGCATAAGTATCTCAAATAAATTTGGAAAATAATGTCACAAGCTTTGTTTGAAAGTTGAGAATGTGTGTGTTCAGTTTGTGATGAATTTAAACAAATTTGAATGAAAGAATCCATTGAAATCAAAAGGAACAAACAGTAAAATAATAAGAAATGCAGTATTTCCTGTTGCAGACTCTCAACTTCGGAAAATCATAACTTAATCTACAAAACTCGTTATTAAGAGATTCAAATTCAGGATTAGTATTTAACATGTGTACTATAACTTTTATGAAGACAACAACTTCAAATACTCAACTGAAATGCACAGATTTTAGTAAAAAGGCAGCTGGGTTAAAAACTCAGAAAACTGATCTGCAGAATTTCTTACTGTAGACCCTCAACTTTGAAAAATCATATCTTAATCTAAACAATTTCTTTTGAAGTGATTCAAGTTCTGGAACAATATTTAGTATGTCTGCTACAACTTTTATGAAGAAACCAACTTCAGATAACCAATATAAACATACAGCTTTTCAAACAAAGTGACTGACTCCACCTTCAGATAACCTATTTCCACTAACCGTAGATAAGGGATTCATAACTTAAATAACTCGTACTTCTGTCCAAATATGCTAAAATTAACTCCTTGCATTGCATATCGGATCTCAACTCTCCAACTATAGACTTTCTTCCTTCCACAATTCCCTCCTATGAATCACTTGCTCAAAATAATCTCAATCCTCGAAAATATCTCCAAAAAACTTTTGTACCTATTACCTACCAAGGAAAACTTCAAAATTGTGAATCTCTCAACTCAGCCAAATGATTACTGTTGAACATAACGCACGAAAATGCATGTCATCTTCTCATAGTGCACCAGAATCTAGAACCTCAAACTATCCTCAATATGCCCAAGCCTACTCCTCAAACTTCCTACTATTATGATCCCAAGTATTTACCAAAAATAAAGCTTGCTTATCACAAAATCTGGTAACATGTTCCTCGGAGAACCTAATTTTACTCCTAATAACCTTGCACCAGGTCTGTATAAATAATCCCCAAGTACTTACAGACTAGTTGTTCAAGCCCATCTCTCATGCATATCTCTGCTGCAAAAGTTTCTACAAAACTATTAGATGTCTCTTCAAAACAACAATTCTCCATACCTAGTTTAGTAAGTGATCTCCAAAACTATTAAAGGTCCCTTCCACAATTCCCTCATATGAATCACTTGCTCAAAATAATCTCAATCCTCGAAAATATCTCCAAAAAACTTTTGTACCTATTAGGTACCAAGGAAAACTTCAAAATTGTGAATCTCTCAACTCAGCCAAATGATTACTGTTGAACATAACGCACGAAAATGCATGTCATCTTCTCATACTGCACCAGAATCTAGAACCTCAAACTATCCTCAATATGCCCAAGCCTACTCCTCAAACTTCCTACTATTATGATCCCAAGTATTTACCAAAAATAAAGTCTGCTTATCACAAAATCTGCTAACATGTTCCTAGGAGAACCTAATTTTACTCCTAATAACCTTATACATGGTCTGCATAAATAATCCCCAAGTACTTACAGACTAGTTGTGGAAGCCCCATCTCTCATGCATATCTCTGCTATAAAAGTTTCTCCAAAACTATTAAATGTCACTTCAAAACAACAATTCTCCATACCTAGTTTAGTAAGTGATCTCCAAAACTATTAAAGGTCCCTTCCACAATTCCCTCCTATGAATCACTTGCTCAAAATAATTTAAATCTTCGAAAATATCTTCAAAAAACTTTTGTATCTATCACCTACCAAGGAAAACTTGAAAATTGTAAATCTCTCAACTCAGCCAAATGATTACTGTCGAACATAACGCACGAAAATGCATTTCATCTTCTCATACTGCACCAGATTCTATAACCTCAAACTATCCTCAATACGCCCAAGTCTACTCCTCAAACTTCCTACTATTGTGATCCCAAGTATTTACCCAAAATAAAGCCTGCTTATCACAAAATCTGGTAACATGTTCCTCGGAGAACCTAATTTTACTCCTAATAACCTTGCACCTGGTCTGTATAAATAATCTCCAAGTACTTACAGACTAGTTGTTCAAGCCCCATCTCTCATGCATATCTCTGCTGCAAAAGTTTCTCCAAAACTATTAGATGTCTCTTCAAAACAACAATTCTCCATACCTAGTTTAGTAAGTGATCTGCCGAAACTATTTCTCAAAGTACGTACATTTTGATCTATTCTACAACATCAACTATGACCTAGAACCTCCGAGTCTACTTTCCATTACCAAAATCCAATGCAATTAACGTGATCATAATCCAAATTTGCACATCTTTGACTTGATCACTAGAGAACAGTTGCTAATCTTACAGAAACTATCTTAAGCAATAGAACCTAGTAAAGACCAACTCATGTAAACAAAAGTATATAATTTATGCATTATAAAAAGAACACATAGCAAATCAATCGAATTAACACCATTCATTTGTCTATTTCCACTAACCGTAAATAAGAGATTCATGACTTAAATAACGCTTACTTCTGTCCAAATACGATAAAATTAACTCCTTGCATTCCATATATGTTCTCAACTCTCCAACTATACACTTTCTTCCTTCCACAATTCCCTCCTATGAATCACTTGCTCAAAATAATCTAAATCCTCGAAAATATCTTCAAAAAACTTTTGTACTTGTTACCTACCAAAAACTTGAAAATTGTAAATCTCTCAACTCAGCCAAATGATTACTGTCGAACATAACGCACGAAAATGCATTTCATCTTCTCATACTGCACCAGATTCTAAAACCTCAAACTATCCTCATAACGCCCCAAGTCTACTCCTCAAACTTCCTACTATTCTGATCCCAAGTATTTACCAAAAATAAAGTCTGCTTACCACAAAATCTGGTAACATGTTCCAAGGAGAACCTAATTTTACTCCTAATAACCTTGCACCTGGTCTATATAAATAATCCCCAAGTACTTACAAATTAGTTGTTGAAGCCTCATTTCTCATGCATATCTCTGCTATAAAAGTTTCTCCAAAACTATTAGATGTCTATTCAAAACAACAATTCTCTATATCTAGTTTAGTACTCCAAGTGATCTACCGAAACTACTTCTCAAAGTATGTACATTTTGATCTATTTCACAACATCAACAATGACCTAGAACCTCCGAGACTACTTTCCATTCCCAAAATCTTAGTCAATTAACTTGATCATAATCCTAATTTGCACATCTATCACTTGAAAAGAGTAGTAAAGCCTCAATAGTTGCCTTAAACAACTACTTCAAAATTCCAACCCATACCCTTGCACTATGGGATCTCAAGATTTAGAACGTAAAGTAAGTTGCAGATTACACATTACACTTGAACAATGAATTGTAGAAGTGCCGCCGCTCAATTATGTATTCCACCAAAATTGAAAAGATGATCTGAATTTACAGTGCCACAACAACATGCACATGTGTCCCTGATGAGAGATATTCCCATGTCTGGCTTAATCCGATCACTGCATTTTCATCTTCTCTAATTCTATCAACTTTCAAGCAATAATATTTTCAAATGTCAATTAAGCCACATCCAACTACTCCGCATGAAAAAACATTGAACAACATCATATGAAGCATGGTCACAGAAATGGAAATTTCTACCTGCTCAAGTTTTTTGGCATATTCTCTTCTGATGCCCAAAACCAATTCAACTGCACTTGGGTTTACTAAGTCGGGAGGGATATCAGAAATGTCAGAAGTTGCTAGTGTCAGAGTATTGCCCCTTCGCATAGCCTGAGTTTGTAAGAAGCAAATAGAATATAATCAAAATAATAACGATGAAAGCACTTTGCAAATAGATACTATAATAAAAAATAAAAATAAAATGCCAGCCTCTTGGCATTGCCCTCATTAATCAAAACAATAGCAAGGGAGTAAGCACAAGAGCAGTATTTTTATAAGAAAACGAAAACTATGGCACTTAAGAGCATGTAGACAGTTCTGCTTGTATCTAAACTTGACAAAAACAGATCTGCAAATTACTAGCCAATAGAAATAAAGGAAAAAAAAAACTCTGGTTCAGTGGTCATTTGTGTGGTAGGTCCGTATGTGTTGCCTGATCCCTAAAAACAAAAAGCCCTAGGCATCCTCAACCAAACTGCCCAAAACCTTGTGGTGATCCTTATGTCCAAGAGATTACAGATACATAGGTCTCTTTAACAACTTTAGGACCACAACTTTATAACATGATTAGGGTTCAAATTCCGAAGCAAAATTTGCCGACTTAAGGTGAGACACTAGGTTTGTATTGTGATACCCAATTCATAAAAGTAGTTCATTTTAATAGCTTTTAATCCATTTATAATCCCAATTTTTCGTACCTTGCCATCTGTATTACTGTGCTATGTATCCATACAACTGAAATCATATACTAGAAACTCATATTGCAGTTTCATATTTGGAGGAATTCCAATGAAAATCAGAAGGCAAAGGTTTGGTATAACTGGTCAAAGAATATAGTTCTTGAAATAAATTACCACAAAGTTTGATACTTCCACAGTGCCCCAAAAAGAAATTGATACTTATCTTCTAATTAAGGTAATACACTTAAGCTCCGTCTCAATCATATCAAAGAGAAAAGGCTCAAGTACATAATAATTGCATCACCACCTAGAATATTTTTTGGATTCTAGTAATTAATTCAAAATACACTGGCACATAGCACATCTCACTTCAGAACAATCTGTTTCATATATCGATGTTCAATTGATAATGAAAATCCATAAGTACTTACACTTTCAAGGTCATTTTGAATCTCAGATATAGCACGTCTCACTTCAGATCGGATTGTTTCATATATATTACTACTTGTGGTTTCATCTTCCAAATGAATAGCTTGAACCGACTGCAAAATTAAAAGCCATATAGTATTTCAAAAGCTAGTTCTATTAACCAATTTCCAGATGTAAATTAAACAAACCCATATAAGCAAGCTGGAAACTCCAAGTAATACAAACCAAATTATCACTAGAAGGTCCATGATCTATATTCATCTGTTCACAAGCCGCTTTAAAACTTTTCTCTTCAGCTCAAGATAAGGAACTTGCGGTGGAAACCCCATCTTCCCAATTCGAAGATTGCAAGCTGGACTAAAAGAGAAACCCAAACAACAAAAGGCAAAATAAACAACCAACTTTATACATATCAACACTAGGGAGTCATTATCACAAACACAAAATCACAGAATTGGTTAATGAATCATCTTACAAAGTTGGCACGTGAAGGCTGGAAAGGCGAATGCTGACTTGACCATTTCCTCAGGCCTTTCAACTGATCCAACTCATCCGAGCTAGTTGTAACCAAATCACCCTTTTTGCCTTGCTCTGCTTTATTCAATGCAGATGTCCAGTCTTGTTCATCTTCACTCTATTCATAAACACAGTAATAAACTCATAACTCATCTCTACTGAACAACTCCAAAGTCGAAATGAGCTGAACTGAAAAGGGAAATACTAAACCTTGGAAATGACGGAACGCCCCCTGGGCTCCGGACACCGGGAAACGGAGCGGTTGCGACGGCCAGTGTCGACTCTGGACTGGCTCCGACCGACCAAAACATCGGCGTTCATAGACACCGACCGGCCACTTCTAGAATCAACAGCAGTCGACGAGGTTGCCGGGGGCGAATCTTTGTCGGGTTTGAGTAGTAGCGGGGTTTTGGGGTGAAGCGCGGTTGGTGAATCTGAGGAGGACCAGAAGAGAGGGTTGTCTCTCTTGTCAATGTTGTGAGTCAAGAGTGGCGGTCCTTGAGAAAGCGCGGACGCTTCTGGATCTTCGGATTGGTTTAGGGTTTGGCTTAGAGTCTATGTCGGTGCTCCGTTTAGCTGACGATGAAGTTGAGGCACCGGTGGGATCGCTTCTTCTGCTGGAGGATCTGAAAGCCGAGACCGCCATTCTTCTTCTTGTTACAGTTGGATTCCGCCATTCTTCCTCATATTCACTTGCGCTACCATGTTTCGTTGGACTTTCGAGGTTCGTTGGTTGGTTTTATCGAAACTACACATTTATTACGTGTGCTTACAGTTGTGCGTGTATAATGCACATGGTTTTTATGTTAAAAAAAAATACTTTAGTAACTTAACTTACGCTCAAAATAGGTACAGTTTATAAATATAAAATGTTAATAAAAAAAAATTATGGGTTAATGACCATTGATGTTGGGTCTTCTGAGCCTAGGTTATGTTAATCAAATCTGACATGATTTAATTTTATGTTTAAGAAATATTTAGAGAAATTTTAAATACAAATTTTTAATCTCTTAATACACATCCTTATTATTTTATATTTCACAAAAACATCCATCAATTATTAGAAAAAAAAAACTTCATCTTCCATCTGGAGGGCCTCTGCTGATGTCGTTGCAACATTCAAACGAAATGCGTTCACATGTATAGTAGATTAATTTGAGGTGTTAGCGT
This sequence comes from Fragaria x ananassa, assembly GCA_034370585.1. Lineage (NCBI taxonomy): Eukaryota > Viridiplantae > Streptophyta > Magnoliopsida > Rosales > Rosaceae > Fragaria > Fragaria x ananassa. The sequence goes on along the minus strand of CP139750.1, from coordinate 5,468,940 downwards.
GTTTGTGTTTGATGCTCATATCATTCTTAGAGCAGCATTATGTTGCACTAGGTATTTGTGATTGGAATCCATTTTGTTCTCGGTTTTTAATCCTCTTATAATTTTCATAAGATTTTCATTTCACTGGCACATGTCCCCGCCCCAACTTCCTAAGCATAATGGTGCACCTGCATTCCTGCAACTGGTGTTTTTCTAATGCTGAAGTAAAACTATTTTCAGGTCTTCTGGGCATTTTCAATATAATTGGATGCAGTCGTGATTACTCCACAATTAGTTTTGTTACAACGAAGTGTAAATATGGATAATTTGACATGGCAGTATGTTTTCTTTCTTGGGCAAGTATATTACTCTTTCCCTCATTGTCATGTGCTATAGAATTGAATAACTAAAGGGTGGAAATTACTTGAAGTTCAAGTGAATATAGTTTTCTTGTAAATTTTTGCTTTCTTTTCTATCATTATTCACAATCTGATTACCAGATACGTTATGAATAACAATTGGGTCTATTTTGATCTCATTTTGTTTTTCAATCATAATTGAGAAGCCATTATTTGAAATGCCGAATTCTAATGTAACGGTGATCGTATCTCAATATATGCAGTAGGTTTTCTTCTAATGAACAACAGTCTAGCGCCATTATTGGGCCACCATTTAGCTTGGTAATATTGATTCTAAAACCAAGATGTCTAGCTATGAAATGTTTGTATTGGATGTATGCTAGTTTCTGTTGGAGTCTAAGAAACGTGCATTTCTGCGATACCCAAAATAAAGAACCACATTGTATTAATACAAAGGGCATCTGAGGAGCAATACTCGTTATTTATTGCAGAATCATATGCTGTAGTTAGTCCAACTTTTGGACTGTTAATCTCTCCACTTTTGGGAAATTTTTGTTTTTAAGGACCCTTGATATGAGAAAGAATGATAGTAAAATACCAAATATCAAGCTCTTTGTGAAATTCCACCAGAGTTTTACAGAATGATGGTTAAATGATTTTGCATCATGATAAGACACAACTACTTAAGCAAGAATTGAATATCAATAATTCATCAAAGTACTATGCTAGGTCATCTATGTGCTCACCTAGCCTTCAAAAACAAGATGCCATAGACTGCAGCGGACCTTCTAATCAAGATGAATTCAAGAAACACAAAGAATCCCAAAAGCTGACAAGAACTTTAATTCATCCTAAATCTCGTCCACCACTACGTACACCTTCACATTCTTCAACAATCCGTGTACTTCTTTCTACCAAAATACATGACAGCAAAAACCGTAAGCCAAGAGAACTAAATTTGGCCTTCTTTCCTTGCCAGAACCAAGATACTGTGAGCATAGAGCAGGATCTTCCAATTCGCCTTGAACAACTGTCTCCCACAAATGTAAAGTAGCTTCACATCTAGTTTTTGTGATTTCATGCATTTCCTGCTATAGTTAATCAGCAGAGGTATTAAAAGGGTGAAGCTAGATTGTTAATGAAACTTTTATTCCATAACTTCTCAATGTAAGATGTTCAGCCAAAATTTATGTCACCATTTCCATGTTAACAAAATTAAAAGTTTATATTTTCCTTCAGTTTCGTACACTGCCTAAACAGTCGAAATATAAATCAGTGACAGTTAACACATAATTGGATGACGAACACGTACGACTAACCACGAAACAGTACAGAGGTGTGACATAAGGTGGCCATGGTGTTCCAAGAAACTTGCTAGAAAAATTCTAAAGTTACATACTGAATCTTGCCTCAAAGAAATAGCGCCTAGGAGAAGCTGATGCAACATCCATTGTCAACTCAACAAAAATTCTTAATTTGATGGGGACATGAGTATCAAGAAGCTGAGTTTCCATCTCAGAATTATGGACCTAAAATCAACAAAGGTGTATTGGTAATTAATTACAGCACTCATTAATATTTGTGGATAAAATGTTACACTTCTCCTAGGCGGTATCAACGAAATCATGAGAACTATAATAACAAATTCGTCCAACTATTCAGAATCATCTTTCTCTTGTAAACAGATGTCTAAAAGCATTTGTAAATATATATCCTCTATGATATTACTCATTTAATCCAATCCTTTATCAGTACCTCCCTTTTAGTACTCATTTAATCCAATCCTTTATCAGTACCTCCTTTTTTACTAAACTCTATGATAAACTACACAATGATATGTATGCCTTATACGCTATTAACAAGAAAACTACTCACAGTGATGAACAATTCAGGGTCCAAATTACAACGAAGTGAAAGCGTCTACTGCAGCAGGATTTTGACTGGGGAGAATTTCAAGGACGTCACTGACTTCATATTTAATAGCCTGATATGCATAAAATTAAAACTTCACTTGATAAGAAAAAGAACGATTCACGTCAGTTAAATTACAAGTAAAATTTTAAGAGTATTGAACTACTTACAGATGAACCAAATTTAAATTCGAACTGATGCGCCTCCTTATCTTTACAACTTGATTTAGCCAACGGTTGATTTTGTGACCTACATGAGCAAGTTCAAATGAGTGGAGGAATGCATGTGATGAAAAACATGCAGTTCGAATTACATGTGCTTATGCAGTTACACAAAATTGAACTTTCTAAATACTACAATATAGAGTATTGACATCACCAATTTAAGAATGCAGTCAGGTTTATTCTTGTCAAGAGAATACTTCACAGCAGACTTCACAGCAGACATTTTGCGAGCCCTTTCAATCTGCAACTCAATGTGATTCAAGTATGAGAAAACCACAAACATGAATTAATTAAATACTTCATAAAAACTATGAGGAAGGATGTACTTAATACCAATTAATGACATATCCACTCAAGACATCAACTCCACGTCCAAAAGGGGACTAATTCTGGTTAGAAGGGTCAACTCGAAAAATGGAACTAGAGTCTGTGACTTTTGTTGACATTGACCTATCAATGGAAGTAAAAGGCTTAGTAGTCTAGAAACATGCTTATAATTATTCATCTTGCCTATGTTCTACAAAGTAACCACATCAGTTATACAAAGAATGGAACTTAACAGAAAAAACTACATGAACCAGTTAAAAGTTGTGAATCCACCTTGTCAATGTCATGATACACAATCTAAACTTTCGGTTGAGCCATCAACTCCACATACAGTCATACGGAATCAAAAAGTCAGGCCACTCGGGAAATAACTGGAATCGATTGTATCCAACATTTTCCACAAAGATGCCATCCAAGGATCCAGGGCAGCTTCATATCTATCCACATAAAAATACATAAATCACACACTCCCAAATCTAAAATATAACCAAGATTCCCCTAATAACTTTTCTAACAGTAGAGTAATACCCAGACGGGTGCTGATCATCTCCTAAACCTCTTTCCACGATAGGTGTTGCCCCGAGATCCAAAAGCCTTCTGTCTAGCTTCTTCGCAACAAATTGTAGCCGAAAAACATACATTGCATATTTGTAAATTTCAGAATCACATCTAATCACAACAATCATGTCACAGATGAAATAAAAGTAAAATAATAATAAATAAATAAAACTTAAACACAAAACAAATTGAAGTAATTACATTAAATTTTTGGTCACCAGAATCACCCAAACCAAAAACAGCATAGAGAAGTCCATCCAGCCTTGCCTACTTAGATTTCTCTTCAATAGATATTTTCAAAATCCCTGCATATACAGAAATAAATAATTATATATATATATTTATATAATTAACTTCATGGACGAATTGATCACATACTAACATATCGAAATTTTGAGAAGCAAACACCATGGAATCGGGAGTGTCACCCTGTCCAGTGGTAGAAATAACGAAAACTACAGTGAATCTATTGAAGACGTTGAAGGAAACAAATCCCAGTGATTACGGTTTAAGGTTATGATGATCTGTCAATACCTTTGCCTCCAAGGAAAAGATATATATATTGCCTTGTTAATCCTAGTTTACCTAGAATAGAACACCTTAGACGTGTATATATTGTAAGCTCTTCTCCAAGTATAATTGAGAATACAATTTCTTCACATATCAAACTCTTTTATGGTACCAGAGCATAACGATTCTGGGACATAACCTAAAATCCTAAACCAAAAACAATTCATCCAAACCCCTCATGGCAATAGAAGGTGAAGACTCGAAGAATTCGAAGCCGCAATCTTCGACTTCTCAGAGAATTCCCGATCCATGGGAGAATCCAAACCATCCACTTTTTCTCCATCACTCGGATCAACCTGGCGCAACTCTTGTGCAACAGCCGTTGATGGAAGACAACTACATCGAATGGGCTGAGTCAATAAGCATGGCTTTAGCCATCAAGAACAAGAAGGGTTTTATTGATGGAACTCTCTTGAAACCAACTATCAACCCCGATGAACAACAACAATGGACTCGCTGCGACATGCTCGTCAAGGGTTGGATGCGCAACAGCATGACAAAAGAAATTTCACGCAGTGTCATTCACTGCAAAGAAGCCAGAGGTATGTGGCTTGAATTGCAAGAAAGATTTTCTCATACTAACATGGTTCAATTGTTCAACATAGAGAATGCTATTCATGATTGTGAGCAAGGTGCAACTTCAGTCACCACGTTCTTCACCAAGCTTAAAGCTCTCTGGGATGAGAAAGATGCAGTCTGCTCTTTCCCTCCATGCAGTTGTGAAATGGCCACAGAAGTCAAGGCTTATTTGGAAACACAGAAGACCATGAAATTCTTGATGGGGCTGAATGAAGGTTTTGCAAATATCAGGAGTAACGTGATAGGGATGGATCCACTTCCAAGCTTAAACAAGGCATACGCCTTTGCCTTGCGTCATGAAAGACAGGCCGACGTTGCTGGGAAAACAAGCAGTGTTGCTGAAGGAACGGCTTTCCTTGTGCGCTCGTCCGAGTCTCATGAGCGCCTAGAAGGGCACGCTGGCACCACTGCCGTGACGGCACAGCAGCAAGAAGCAGTAGCGCACGCTGTGCGCGGGTCTGAGCTGCAGGGACGCTCCGAAGGGCGCGCTGGCACCACTGCCGTGACATCACAGCAGCAGGGAAACAACGGCACATGGCGGTCCCGGCAGCGATGCAGCAAGTGTGACCGTGACAATCACAGCACCAAGAATTGTCGTGCACATCTCACGTGCACATATTGCAATGGAAAAGGCCACACTTATGAATATTGCCGTAGAAGAAAAGCAGCAATGGGTGAGTCCTCTCAATCAAGGAGCAATCATGTGATGGTGCCGGGTGAATTCAGTGACGGCTTGAATGGGCTGCCCCTTTCTTCTGAGGAGTGTGATCAGCTCATGAACCTTCTCAACAAAGCTAAATCGGCAACTGTCAATCATGTTGGACTGCCGGGTAAAATCCAAAACTATGAAGAATTGTCTGGTAAGGTTGCCAAACTCACCTGCAATGGGCAAGAACCATTGTGGATCATTGATAGTGGTGCAAGTGATCACATAGTTTGTCATTCACGTTATCTTACTTCATCAAAACCTGTTTTTAATCGCACTGTTAGAATCCCTTCAGGTTCCTTAGCAAGTGTTACTCACATAGGCACAATTGCTTTCTCTCCTCAATTAGTCCTTCATAATGTTCTCTGTGTCCCATCCTTTTATTTAAACCTGATTTCTGTCAGCAAGTTAGCCCTTGATTCGTTCTTCATTACAATATTTCTGAGACAGCTTTGTGTCATACAGGACCTACGATCGGGGAAGACGATTGGGATGGGAACTGAGAGGGAGGGCATCTACTGCTTCAGTCCACCGCAGAAAGGAACATGCAATGTGGTTTCTAGCTCAGCATCATCATCAGTTTTGTGGCACCAAAGACTTGGACATCCATCCAGCAAAGTATTTTCGTTATTTCCATTTCTTTCGAACCAAGTTTGTGATTCCAATAAGTGTTCGGTGTGCCCCTTGGCCAAACAAACCAGACAACCTTTTCCCTTAAGTACTACTTTCAGCAATGCTTGTTTTGATTTAATCCATGTTGACATTTGGGGTGGGTATCATGTCCCTTCTCTTTCCGGTGCTAAGTATTTTTTGACTATTGTTGATGATTATTCTCGGGGCACATGGGTTTACCTCATGAAACACAAATCTGAAGCTCGTCCCTTACTTGTCAATTTCATTCTTCTTGTTGAAACTCAGTTTGAAACAAGGGTCAAAATTGTTCGTAGTGATAATGGACCGGAATTCAAAATGTCCGAATTTTATTCTTCTAAGGGAATTCTTCACCAAACCAGTTGCGTCAACACACCTCAACAAAATGGTGTGGCTGAACGCAAGCACAGGCACTTGCTCAACATTGCTCGGGCTCTTCTTTTCCAGGCTCAATTGCCTAAAACTTTTTGGGGGGAAGCTATCCTCACTGCTTCGTATTTAATCAACCGTACTCCTACTCCAATCCTTCACGGGAAAACACCTTTCGAAATGCTTTTCCATAAAGTTCCTAACTATTCTCATTTACGAGTTTTTGGGTGTCAATGTTTTGCCTCTACTCATCCTTCACGTCCCAGTAAATTTGATCCTCGTTCTATTGCATGCATCTTTCTTGGATATCCGCATGGACAAAAAGGATATAAGGTTTATGACTTGAAGGCCAAGAAATCTTTCGTTTCCCGGGACGTAATCTTTCACGAAGATGTGTTCCCATATCCAGTCCACTCCAATATTCCCCCTCCACAAAATATGAGTCAATCTTCATCTCCACAATACCTTGATAATACAGAATCCAATCCCAATCCATCCCAAAGCACCATATCACCTTCCGCTTCCAATTCTGAACCACACACTGACTCAAACCCCATCCAAAGTACTTTGCTGGATGTTGGCGATACTGCGCCCCAGATTGAGCACTACCATGAAGTTTCAGCACCGCTCAGTCCTCAGCCGCGCGCCCCAGCGCCTCAGAGTGCACAACTGCGCGCACCCGTGCCGCCCAGTGCACCCCAGCGTGCCGAACCAGTGCCGTCCAGCGCCCCAGCGCACCCCAGTGTGCCTGCCATGCAATCCAGCACTCCTGCCGCGCAAACCAGCCCTCTCGAGCCACCTGTGCGTCGCTCCTCACGTCCAACCAAGATACCAACCACATTGCAGGACTTTCATATTGAAGCATCCCTTCCCTCGCGTCCTGCTCAATCGTCTTCTCCGAGCAAGGTCAGTCCCTCTTGTACTCCTCATTCTATATCTAATGTCTTGTCCTATAACCGTCTCTCTACTAATCATCGAGCTTTTACCACTAATATGAGTTTGCATCGAGAGCCCACTTCATTTTCCCAGGCAGTCCTTGATCCACAATGGCGTGCTGCCATGGAAACTGAAATTCAAGCCCTGCAAGATAACAAGACCTGGAGTTTAGTGACCCTTCCTTCTCACAAGCGACCGATTGGTTGCAAATGGGTGTACAAGATCAAATACAATCCAGATGGCAGCATTGAGCGATACAAAGCTAGACTCGTTGCTAAAGGATACAGTCAGATTGAAGGCATTGATTATCGGGAAACGTTTGCACCGGTGGCCAAGTTGACAACAGTGCGTGTCCTCTTAAGTCTTGCTTCACTACGTGGCTGGCATCTTCATCAGTTGGATGTCAACAATGCTTTCCTCAATGGCGATTTATATGAGGATGTTTACATGACTCTTCCTCCTGGTTTTGGACGAAAGGGGGAGACACGTGTTTGCAAGCTACACAAATCTCTTTATGGACTCAAGCAAGCCTCACGACAATGGTTCATTAAACTTTCTGGTGCTCTCAAAGGTGCAGGATTTCAGCAGTCATGGTCTGATTACTCATTATTCGTCCGAAAACACCAAGGCCGATTCATGGCTTTGTTAGTGTACGTGGATGATGTTATTTTGGCAGGTGATAGTCTTCAAGACATTACAGAAGTTAAGGGTTTTCTTTCAAGACAGTTCAAGCTAAAGGACATGGGAGTCTTAAAATACTTTCTTGGCATAGAAGTAGCAAGATCCAAACAGGGAGTTGTATTGTGTCAAAGAAAGTATGCCTTGGAGATTCTTGAAGACACAGGATTCTTGGGTGCCAAATCTGCCAAATTTCCAGTAGAGCACAATGCCGTGCTAACACAGGAAGAAGGAGAATTACTACAAGATCCCGCACAATACCGTAGACTTGTAGGAAGACTCATCTATCTTACCATCACAAGACCAGACCTTGTATATGCCGTACACATCTTGAGTCAATTTATGAGCAAGCCAAGACAGCCACATCTAGAAGCAGCACACAAAGTCTTACGATATGTTAAGCAGACTCCAGGTCAGGGAATACTTTTGCCTTCTAATGGTTACTTAGAATTAAATGCTTATTGTGATGCTGATTGGGCACGTTGCAAAGATACAAGAAGATCAGTTACTGGTTATTGCATATTTCTCGGCAAGGCACCGATATCATGGAAGACAAAGAAACAGGGAACAGTATCTCGATCAAGTGCAGAAGCAGAATACCGTTCTATGGCATCAACGTGTTGTGAGGTAACGTGGTTACAGAACATTTTGAGAGATTTGGGTGTTCAATATGTACAACCAGCTCGCTTATTTTGTGATAATCAAGCTGCTTTACACATAGCTTCTAATCCTGTCTTTCATGAGAGAACAAAGCACATAGAGATTGATTGCCATGTGGTGCGTGAAAAGATTCAGAGAGGACAAATCAAAACTGCACATATCGGCACCAAGGACCAACCAGCAGATTTGTTCACCAAGCCACTAAGTTCAAAACAGTTCAACGATTTGTTAATCAAGTTGGGTGTCATTAACATACACTCCAACTTGAGGGGGAGTATTGAAGACGTTGAAGGAAACAAATCCCAGTGATTACGGTTTAAGGTTATGATGATCTGTCAATACCTTTGCCTCCAAGGAAAAGATATATATATTGCCTTGTTAATCCTAGTTTACCTAGAATAGAACACCTTAGACGTGTATATATTGTAAGCTCTTCTCCAAGTATAATTGAGAATACAATTTCTTCACATATCAAACTCTTTTAGAATCATTTTAATGAAGAAAAGGAAGGGAAGAGCATTACGGCGTCGTATTGGTCGAGCGAGAGAGGTGGACGGAGCAGCATCTGCGCTCGGCTTCGCGGCCGATTCGCTCTGTCTTGCAATTTCCAGCTTCAACCCATTCATCAATTCATCGATTTCAACTTGTGACCAAAAACGCCTCTTTCAATGTCGAAATCGTGGACAACGCTCTGCTCCAGCTTCAACCCCTTTTTCAATTAATCGATTTCAAACCCCTTCTTCAATCGCCGCCAATTCGCCCTCTGACTGGCGGAGACGTGGCTGACAACCCTAGAGTCGGATACCACAAAAGCCCGTAGCTTTTAACCAGACGACGTCGTTGTTGACCGGGAAATCACATCGCTGCCCCTCGAAAATCATCTCTGCGGTGAGAAAACTGCCACGCGTCTCGGGACCACAGTGGCGTACGGTACTTCGGCGTAGTCCGGCGCTTTCCATATAGGAAAGGATGGGATGTTTTGCTGAAAGCATATTTGGAAGAATACACTGTAGTAGACCGGGTTACTTTATATCTTTTAACAAATCCGTATCACTCGGAGAAAGATTTCAGCAATAAGATAGTGGAGTGAGTGCAGAAATCTGGAATAGAAAAACCAGTGACTGGTTGGCCTCCAGTTTATGTGATCGACGCTCATATTGCCCAGTCTGATCTAACTTGAATATACAAGGCAGCTGATGCATTTGTTCTTCCGTCAATGTCATTGCCAGTGATTGCCACAAATGGGTCGGGACCAACAGAGTATTTGACAGAGGAGAATAGCTATCCCTTGATAGTGGATAGGATGAGTGAAGTAATGGAAGGGCCTTTCAAAGGACATCTCTGGGCAGAGCCTTCTGTTACTAAGTCTCGGGTGTTGATGAGGCATGTAATGGATAATGTCAACGAAGCCAAGGCCAAAGGAAGAATAGCAAGGGAAGACTTGATCACGAAGTTACCTCCGGAAAGTGTTGCAGATACTGTTATCAAACATGTACTAAATATATTTGAAAAGATGGATTGATACATACTTTGGTTGTTAATGGCATGAACTATTTTTCTTTGGCCGGTTTAGCTATGATCAGGTAGCCAGGCTTACACCACAATCAGTTATAAACAATACCTAAAATTTTTATAACAAACTGTAGTACACGTACAACAGTAATAATATCCTAATTGGTTACCAAAACTGGTCCCTATCAGCCCGAATTTGCAATCAATCTATTCTAGCTCAATGCTCATGCATAAGACTATAAACACACGCGAGCAATTGATCTACCAATATCCCCACCTAAAATTGAAGTTTTTGCTTGGCAGTTAATCAGGAAAGAAGAAAGAAAAAAGAAAAAAAAATATTCGAACTACTAGGGACCATGTCTTTACTAATTCTGATGTAAATCAATCTTGTGCTCTTTGTAATTCTGACTGAAACTCTAGATCATTTATTCTTCTTTGGCCACAGACTTTTCCCGACTCTTTTATGCTGCATTGTAATTTAGGCTTCATTGATTGGTTAGATCATATTGCTTATTTTCAAACGGACACTTAAGCTGTAGCCTTAAAAACTGCCTATCATACTGTATTTGGAATTCAAGAAATAATGTCAATTTCAGAAATTAATGTGCTTCTCCTTTTCATATCTGTTATAGTGCTGCCAATCCTTGCAGCTTCTAAAGTCTACTGAGGCTTTAGCAGTTGGAGCTGGTCTTCATGCAACTTTCATTCATGGTTTTCATGATTTAGAGGGGGAGTTGCTCATTCATAGTATTAAGTATTAACGAAGCTTGCCATATTGCTTGGGAAATCTTGTTCTTGGTTGGAGACATCAAACTCCTCGGCTTCGCAACTACAAATATCTACTTGTAAACATGTCAGAAGCAAACTTTCTAACAGATGCTATTGCTCATACTAGTCATGGTTGTCCTTCTCAAGGCTTCAGTCTAGTTCAATTCTCTTCCTCCTGCAGCAGTCAAGCTTTTCTTTTACACTTTTTTGAGTTCTGCTTTTTTTTTTTGGTCAAGTTTTTGAGTTCTTCTTGTCTAAGGTTTTTCTTTGTAATTTTGGTTTCTTCCCCAACTCAAAATGCTTCTGTTTGCCACCCTACTATAATTTTTTTTATCAACTTCTGTTCCAATTTTATAAGTTGAAAATCCAAATTTTGTAAAGCACATTAGTCTTCAGACACATTGAATGGTCTCCGTTCAAAGTTCAAACACATTACTCTTGAAAACCTTATACATACACTACAAATACAACAATTTAATAACAAAGTTTACATGCCAGCAAGTTTACAGAAGCCCTCGTTCCTAGTATGGTTATCCCACATTGAAGAGCTGAATTTTGAACCGGGTCATTTGACATTACAATACTCAGAATGCGATAGGATCATCTTTTGGAAGAGAATGCCATGGAAATAGAACCTAGTTTTAGTCACCCTAAAAAGATTTGAGTGATAAGACTAGGGGCATGATCAATGCTCATCTTGGCAAGGGAGTCGGGTTATTCATCTATATTTTCAATCCCAGCAAGGAATCAGTAGCTAACCAAATAAAATAAAAAATTGGTGATTAGCATAATATACCTCTAATCTCCTTCAATATCTGCCTTGAGCTAAATCCTAAATGCAATCTACTTTTCCGCAGGCCTACTATGTTCGTTCGACACAGATGAAATACCATGCTCGATACACTGGACAAAAATTCATTGTCAGGGAAAGACATAAAAGGGCAAACAAGGAACTATGATTGTAGCCAGCTCATGCTCTACCCACACTGTAACTTATTTTGGATATTTTTGTCCAAGGATAAACCAACAATATCATTTGAGACCAATTAGTTGGCCCACAAAAATCAATGCCTGATATACGTACCTCAAGAAGATATCCGTGCAGCCAATCCAATGTTTGTGGGAATGTTGTTGCTGATATATTGACTACCGTCAATCCCTGTTAGATATAAATGACAAAATAAATAACTGTAAAGTGTAAACCATTAGACCAATCACAGATGTAATGAATTGAAATGACATGAAGACATACCTGAGAATTGAATGAGCAAAGATAGTCCTGGATGGTCTTTAAGTTGCTTATTAGTTTATCTTTATCCTGGGAATGAAAAAAAAAAAAAAAAAAAAGAGATTATGATACAACATTACAACTCATACGCTATCATAGATGCCGGAAGAAAGCAAGTAATTAAAAGCTACTTTTAATTGACACTCCCAAACACTTCGCTTAATCAGTGTATTTACTTTAGACTGGTCATCCATCCTAAACTAATATCTCCACAAAAACAGGGAGCACAAATACTTAATACCTGGACTAGACACTTATCACTGAATGTACGTGTTGAGATCTCCTCCTCTAGCAAAGCCTGAAAAGAGAAGTTTTAGGAAAACAGATGATTCAGACCAAGAGGGAATAATTGAACATAACAACAATAAAACTAAGTAAAATGATCTTGAAGTTGCATCAAAACCACCCAGAAAAATTTCAATTCAAAGAAAACATATCTAAGAATCGATGTTCTTTTCCCATATACGGTACTAAACAAGTTTGTTTTAATGATTCCGATTCAGGAATTAGAGGCCTATGATTCAAAGAGAGAGCCGGGCAACAATTTTGTACTTCCAGTTTTACCTACCTTTGTCTATTATGTGCTAAAACATGCCCAAAAATAGTGTCCAAAACCTATTAATGGAACACATTCCAAGTTACTTGTGAAAATGAACCTAAAGAAACCAAGGGTTAAAGATTTTAAACCAAAGAACACACACACACACAAAGTCACAGACCAAGGAGACTGAGAAAGAGAAATTCGCATAGAATACATTTGGAAGAGAAATGCAAAGTTGACCACCTTATGATCAAATTCAGCCATTTTCAGAACTATAGGTATAATTATTGGTTCCGGACCGGACTTCTCTTTATTGACAAGAGAACTTTTGTCCGTCTCTTCACCACTAACCTTTTCACCTGTAGCACCACAAAAGTAGTTAGAAAAGTGAAACCTTAAATGCTCCACTATTTTTTTTCACTTCAACATTTTAATGCATAAGTGTGATTCTTGTCGAAGTTTGTGTGTGGGTAGGGCTTTATGGTTGTTGTCCATATAAATGTAGTTTTATGAAAGTTTATAGTTCAACCCATAACACCATAAATGGCAGTTTTAGAAGTGAAATCTGCACTATATTTATAAGAATATGTTTTGAAAAAAAGGAAGATAATAGTTATTGAACAGAACATAAACATTGTGAGTAATATTTAGAGCAGTGGTTCACGGTTTTATCAGACAAACTTGCAGCAAGGTTAATAGCTTCCAGGTAACCTGAGACATTGTTGACTTCATTACTTAGTGTCCCTTCTTCAGAGTTGACATGGTCGGTATATAGTAGAGAATTAATTCCCATCTGTGTTTTTGAATCATTCGCTGCAAGATGGTTTGTGTCAAGAGTTTTCTCTTGCACATCGGCTAGTGTCTTATTTTCATCATCCATTAGATAAATGCTTGGATCCAAATATATTCCCTGCCATTAGAAATAGATTAATAAGACTCGAATATGATACAAACAAAGACCAACCCAGAAAAGAAACAGAAAATCCTCACAACCTACAAAAGAAAAATCAACAGAATCCATCAAAGAGGTATAATATTAAAACAAGACCTGAACTGGGAAAAAAAAAGAGCGCTCCCCAACCTAGATAGGTCAGACTAGCTGGAGTGTGACCCTATCAAGAAGTTATACAACTGCATAATGCAGAAGAACCACTTAAAAAATTAGGTCTCTTAAAGAGGTACACAATGAAATATGGAGAAGTATTCTTTAGTAAAACAGTCTAAAATTCTCAGGAATGTTAATCAAACTGATTACAAAATCTGAACGCCTCTCAAGAATGCAAGAGGGTCATTTTAACAGCTAGAACCACTAAACATCCACCAATAAATGTACATTTTTTTTTTTGAAAAGAAACAGGTTTTTATTAAGACAAAAAACAAAGAACAAAGAACAACGAGGCGGACAAGGAGTAGGAAAGAGAGCACAGCAACAGCTAAAGGCAGAGCAGCTCAATTTTAAGAACTACGACTAAACAAACAGATTATACTACAGCTGCTTCCCAATAAAGAATAATGGAAGAAAGACTATAATCCTTAAATTCCTTAGAAGTACAAGTCCATAAAGATGCCCAGAACTTGACTCTCTGCCACAGGTCTTCCCTCTCCACCCCACTACAGGATTCAAATATTCTTCTATTTCTTTCCATCCAGACCACCCAGACTACTGCTAACACCCCACAACCCCAAAGAACTCTGGCTTTATTCCCTTTTCCAAAAGCTGAAAGATTTTCTTTGAAAAAATCCTTCCTCTCTGATGGAGCTGTCCAGACCACTTTTGTCTCCCTATATAATTTCTTCCATAAAAAGTTAACAACTTCACAATGAATAAAGACATGATCAACACTTTCCCTTGAGCTTTGCACAAAATGCACCAATGAGGTGAAAAACAACAGCCTGGTCTTCTCCTTCGAAGAACATCACAAGTATTCATCCTCCCATGTGCCACAAGCCAACCCAATATTTTTACCTTAGTAGGAGCCTTGGAGTTCCAAATAAACTTTGCAGGCGCAAAGATTGGGTCTAGTCCACTACTAATTAAGAATCTATGAAAAGATTTGCAAGAGAATTTCCCAGTAGACTCGAGCTTCCATCTCCTTTCATCTTGTTTGGATTCCACTAAACAAACATTTTTTAGCTTAGCCATCAACTAGGCAAACTCCTCAATCTCCTGATCATTTAAATTTCTTCTGAATTCAAAATCCCAACTCATCGGAAAACTAGAGTGAACAACTAATCTTCCCACAAAAGAATTGGTATATCTCGAAAGTCTGAACAGCGAAGCAGATGGTCTTTCTTGCTTGCCCTCTCCAACTCCATCACAAAAGAAATTTTTCAAAAGAGATTCTATCCTCTTAGCAACTCCCACTGGAATCTGGAACAGAGAAAAATAATGTCGGAAGGCAGCTTAGAACTGCTTGAATCAATGTCAGCCTACCACCTTTTGATAGAAAAGCTTTTTTCCAACCCTCCAATCTCTTCTCAACTTTCTCTACTACTGGGTTCCAAAACGAGGCTTGTTTTGGGTTGCCACCTAAAGGAAGTCCAAGGTATTTCATAGGCTATGATCCGACCTCACAGCCTTGCTCACTAGCCAGCCTTTCTAATCTCTCAACCTCTGTGTTTACCCCAACCAGAGAACATTTAGATCTATTGATTTTGAACCTTGAAATCAAACAGAAGCTTTCTAGGTCGATGTTTTGGTTGTTCCAAGACTGGTCATCATCCTTCAAAAAGAAAATTGTATCATCCGCAAATTGCAAATGAGTAATTTCAACCTCTTCCCTCCCAACTACCAGTCCTTCAATCAGATTGAACTCTCTTGCACTCTCCATTAATCTGTTCAAGACATCCACCATTAGAGTAAAAAGAAAAGGTGATAAAGGATCACCTTGCCTTAAACCCCGGGAAGCGCCGAATTTTCCCCTGGGTCTCCCATTTATCAAAATTGAAAAATTTGCCAACCTTAGGCAACCCCCTATCCAATTCCTCCATCTTTCTCCAAAACCTTTGCTTTCCATAACATAGTTCAAAAGATTCCACTCTACATGATCATATGCTTCCTCAAAATCAATTTTAAAGACCAGCCCCTCTTTCTTCTTCTTCCTTGTCTCATAAACTACCTCATTAGCCACCAAAACTGCATCTAACATTTGTCTTCCTTTTATGAATGCATCCTGAACACAGGAAATCGTGTCACTTAGAACCTCTCTCAATCTCCAAGCTAACACCTTTGCAATAATCTTGTACAAGCTTGTTATCAAACTGATAGGTCTGTAATCCCCCACTTTGAGTGAGTTTGCTTTCTTTGGTATAAGGCAGATGTAGGTCTCATTTGTCACCTTGTTCACAACTCCAGTTGTATGAATTTCTGCCAGAACGTCGAATACCTCTTTCTTGATAACTTCCCAATATCGTTGTAGAGCCGAAAGAGAAAACCCATCTGGACCTGGAGATTTATCTATATCACACTCAAACACTGCTCTTCTAAATTCTTCTTCTTCGAACGGTCTCTCCAGCCAATAAATGTACATTCAATGTACCAATAATTGCACAAATTCTCAAACATAAGAAAATTTATTGGAGGATAAACATAAGAAAATTTATTGGAGGATAAACATAAGAAAATTTAAAGGTACAATCACCATCTACACATGACTTAGTCACTAAGAGTACATCCTGTGTACTACATCACTGCACCTCATCCTCTTTCTCCCTCATATTTTCAACAATCTACTATTTCTCTCCAGATGTGTTCCACCATATTTAAAGCTGCCCAACACAACATAGTTCCGATCTGCAATGATAGATTGGGGACATGCTAGAGCTTTGCTTTCAAAGTTCCTCCAGTTCTACCACCAATGTTATCTTCGGAGGTCCTCTACTCTTATTCCTGATGAAGAGTGCAAGTGGAGAACCTCTATGTTTATCTACAGTCTCGTAAGAAGGATTTGAAGCCCAAAGGCCTAATTTGCCATCCTGTAAACAATGAAGGGCCACGCTGGGATCTTTCGCGGTTATATAAACGGCTGTTATTATTAGGACTTGCTACTAGATTTCTTCAGGATTCATTCTTGATGCAGAATAGGAAGGTTATAATTATTTGGAGTTTATTAGGATTTTATTAGGTATTATTCTAGCTGTTCTAGAACTATCTTAGGCTCCCTAGAATGAAAAGGATAGAAGCGTTATAATGTTTACTTGAGTGAATAAAAGTTTTTATATCTCTCTGGGTTTGTGTGATGCAACCTAACTCTAGGTTTAAGGCCTAGAACCCTAATGGTGTGATGCTAGTAGTTGTTTCCCTCTTCCCTTGACTTTCATCTCCTTGTATTCATATATCCCCACTGTTCCTTGAACAACCAGAATCCAGTGGACCAAAAGGTGCCCATGGAAAAAAAAAAAAAAAAAAAAAAAAAAAACCAGAAGCAGAAGCAGACTAGAGATATTAGATAGAGGAAGATACAAAAGGCTCAACTTCCACCATATCAAAGCAGCACTCAAAACCTACAATTGCTATGCAATCTAAAACAATAGAGGAAAGGGTGTAAGCTCTAATCTCTAGAAACAGAGGCCTATAGAGACTCCCAGAACCTAAAACCTCTCAAAGCGCTTCCTTCCCTGCGGCAATATAGCTAATACTTTCCATCCAGACCACCTAAATCACAGCAGATTTGCCAAATGCAACTGGCTTTTCACTCAACAGATCAATCCTCCTGGTTGAACTTCCCTAATTAACCTATGCTCCCTAGACAACTTCCGCCATAAAAAGAAAGAAACTTCACAAATTCATGTACAAAATGAACAACACGCTGCCTGTGTCTTGCACATAACACATCAATGAGGAGAGCAGCAGCAAGGTCTCCTCTGTTGAAGAACATAACAAGTGTTGGCCCTCTCGCCCACCACAGGCCATTCCAAAACCTTGACATTAGGGAATCTTGGCTTCAGGGAAAGCCTGCTGGAAAAAGGCTATTAGGATTTGCACAAGATTGCACAAGTCTCCGGTCTCGGTCTCCTTTCATCAGATATCTACCGATCTTATTTGTCTCAAAAAGCCAAGAAAGTGCATAACTCCCTCACCACTTCTTTTTGAATTCTTATAAAGCCAAAATATCATATCACAAAAGCCTACTAATCATCTTGAAGGCTTTGAAAAAAATGTACACAGAAATAATGATAAGAGTATTTCTTACAGAAACTTTCCTATCATAGACCATCCAGCATCTCAGAGTTTCAAATGCAGAACAACGTTGCACTAGATAAAGTTAATGCAATTTATAAGATTTTTTTTTATACTTGCAAAGAATCTGTAGAGCAGTCTGACTGAAATGAAAATAATATCACACCCAACAAATATTAAGTTATTAGAAGTTCCTGTGTTTTTTATAAGAAAAAGAGAAAAAGAAAGGGAAAAGAGGAAATGATTTTTTTTTTTTTTTTAAGATGAGGAAAGGATCTCTGATAGAAGAGAACATAATGAATGTGGAGCATTAAGATACATTCTGCAAAGCAAAAACATACCTCTATTATTATTGGCTTTCCATCTTTCATTGCTTTCTTCAAATCGCCAGCCAATCCTGGGAAGCAAATGTTGCAGAAATCAGAACAGAGATTATTGATCAAAAGATAGCACAAATGCAGGGAAAAATTGTCATTGCAAAAAGAGGAACCGCTTGATTGGTCTCACAGATCAAAAAAGTTACCATGACTATCTAAAGACTAGCTTCAAAAGTAGACATCAACCTGTCGTAGCAGAATTAGTAATAGAAAGACTACCTTTACGTACAATCCTGCATTCCCTACAAAATTCAGTAATTAACTCCTCAGAGGAGCTGAAGTCTCGCGCCCAAACAGGAGTAGATGTCAATGGTGCACTGGATACCATGAAAAGAGAGAATAAACACCCTAAAATTTATGATAAAGTAAAATTACAACAATGTACATCCAAATGTGTGAAACTAAACAAAAGAAGTTGAAGTAAGTCATACTCTGTTGATGTGCGCAGTAATTCGTACACCATATCTGTCTGCAACATTCATGAAAGGAAAAAAATAAAGATCATAGGTATCACGGTGCAACTAGTTAGTGGGGTGGGTGTGTGTGTGTTGGGGGGGGGGGGGGGGGGGGGGGGGGGGGGGCGGGAAGAGAGAGAGAGAATCATGAATGCTCCACAAATAAACAATGTAAAAGGACCTGCAAGACATTGGGCAAATTCAGCCTTTGTGCGAGCTGGGTAGCAATGGTAGACTTGCCGACACAAGCAGTTCCACATACGAGAATAACTAATGGCACTCTTTGATGATGAAATCTGAAACAAGAAAAGAATACTTGGGAAATTTGACCATCTATCTTTATTTGTCCGCGGTTTGATAAAAGTAAATAGACTGACCTTGTCATCATCTTGTAACGATTTATGTACTCTTCCCCATAACCCCTTCGTTCCATAAGCTGCAGAAACAGAGAAATACATCACTAAACTGCATTACATTGTTACAGCTGCAAAGTTGATATTACCTTGAAGAGATTAGCTTCCAAATCAGATTGGGATCTGCAACACAAGAGACACAGAGTGATACCCAACAATGCCGAAATCAAAATAGAAAAAAGAAAAATTAAAGAAAAGGACATACACATCAAGTAGGCTGTTGTCTATAAGCAGCTTCTTGAGCTCCAGAGCGATTTTAATAGCAACATAATTAGGGATCTGAAATCATAATCACCATCTCAAAACCATGAATAGGGATTGATTGGGGTTATTGAGAAGAGAGAGAAAAGGATAGAACCTTAGTGACGGTTAACATTCGGCTGAGGAGAAACCTGGAGAGGACGTAGTAGTGATCGGCGTTATCACCGAGCCAGACCTTGACCTTGACAAAGTCGTATTTCGAGGAAGTGTTGCGAGAAGAGAACCTGAAAGAGAAATCTTCTTCTTCTTCTTTGATCACTTGCTGCTTGTCTTTCCTCATCTCCCTCCTCTCTCCACTTCCACTTCCCTCGTCAACACTCATGGACTCCTCACCTAACCAACATATACACCTTTTCCACTTGATCAACAACCAAAACTACATCATTTCCAAACAAACAAAACACCAAACAAAAACAGTTTTTCTTCTTTCCCCAATCGACAACTCTTTTTCTCAAACGTGTAAGAGAATCAGTCGTTGTGTTGTGTCATGTGTGCATAATGTCTATTTAGTACGTAGAGTTTTGTTGATTTCATGTTTATCAGATTGAATAATATAGTACATGTTGTCTACTATCTTATAAATAAATGTTGATCGTAGATTCAAGTGGATGTAGTATTCGATGGCATACACTATAAATGTTATGTTCTTGGGTGTATGTTTACGTTTTATCGTGTTTCTACATAGCCTACGAGTTTATGTAGAAACAATTAGCTTGTTACGATAGGTCTTGTTGCACTACTAGCACGCTTATGCGTGAAGGTCAGCCTTAGTATCCAGTATGTAGGCCCAAGCCATTAAGTGGCATACCATGACCTGTCCAAGTGCTCTTTATCACCGGGTCATCACCAAGACACTGCATCGGCTCTGACTAACGCAATCTCCAGAGTAATTTAGCCATGTCGACCAGAGTTTCACCATGTTAGAAAATATTAGACTTTAACACTCACTGCATTATATTAAGATAAATACAAATGATTTGGCTAAATACAAATAACAAAAAATATATGACTGTTGATAGTAGATATTAGGGCTGGAACTGGTATGGTTACCGGGATTTTTTTGCCAAACCTCCTACCGAGCCGACTCTCGACGGATGAAATTTTGATACCACTACAGGCCGACCAAGTTCGTATCTCGGTAGCGGTATGGTTAGGCCTCTACCGAAGCTTATTGGGCCTCCGAATCAGCCACTTTTTTTAAATAAAAACAAAAGCTCAGACCAAAAAAAATCCACAACAACTATTTTTTGAATCATTCAAACACTGCAGAACCCTGTAATGTTTCAAAAATAAGCAACACAATGATTCAAAGTTCAAAAAATGTATAAACCAAACATTTTGTTGTGTCTCACACTTAAATTCCAAACCAAGTAACAAAATTACAAAATGCAAATCCACAAACTCAGTATAATTGTATAAGTGTCTCACAAGAAATAAAAGCAATAAGGCACAGACCATTGAAACCGACCTACATTCCTAGAATCCTAGTCCAAGACATATGCAATTCTGCATTTAGTGTCTTACAAGCCACAAACCAACTTAAGTACTTAACATTAGTACACACTACACAAGTACACAACTTCAAATCAACAGTCTTAAATAGTCCTAATTCCTAAACATTAAACAGTCATGCACACCTGCTGCTAACATGTCATACACCAAATCTCAACCATAAAATCCTAAAACCAAACAAAATTTCAATAAGCAATATGAGTATATGACACTGAATTAGACAATCAGTAACTCACAAGTCACAACTACAATCCAAAATTCCAAATAGACTCACACAGTCACACCTTATAGTTTACAATGACATAAAGACCAAAACCCAATAGCAATGCACTAAAGACCAAAACCTGAAACAAATGCACAAGCAGTTAAGCACAACTCACAAGTCACAACTCTAAAATCAATAAAGTTTGAAATATAAATTAAAGTCTGAAATAGTTTAAACTGAAATAGACAAATAGTAAAGACTTAAAGAGTTTAAAGTCTTAACAAAAAAATAACTAAAACATCATGACATATATGTTAACCCTGGATTCCAAACACATTGTTGGCCAGCCTGGCCTGCTGCTACACATTGGTTTGCCCAGAGCTTCCAGTAAGCTCTATTGGGGTTGCTGATGCCTCCTGTCCTTGATTGAAACCGTTTTCTGCAACTAAATTCAATTTACCCCATCAAACTTAAGGGCTAAAACCAGTTTAGTCATGACGTTTTGTTTTAATTACGTTGGTCCTTATACTCCGAAACAATATCATCTAAGTCCAAAATTTAAATTTTTATCTAAAAAAATCGAGTTTGGTCATTCAAAAATGACATGATTGACATATTTTCATCGTTAGAATATTTATTTACCTTTTTGTAGATTAAAAAGCTCAAACATGAATCCCCTTTCTAAGTCAGCAAATGACGTTATTTTCGAAAGTCAGCAAATGACGTTATTTTCGAAAGGTGATTTTGCATTGCGCCGGTGTAAGTTGAGCCGCCGTGGGCCATGCTGACGTGGCTCGTATATGTCCACAAATTTTGAGTTTGAAGGGCAGGGGAGTAACTTCACAGTTACCATCCGTCAAGAGTTAAGTGTCAGAGGCATGGTGGATAAGGACCACGCTCACTTTCCAGAGCGTGAGGAACACATCCAACGTGAACTAACCCGAGTTAGGGATGTGAGAGTGGGAGGACGTTACTGAGTGAGGCACTGAGGCATGAGGCAACCCTAAAACGAGAAACAGAGCTGCTGGTATCGAGGAGCCGAAGAGCAAGGAGAGATGTGGAAGCACATAGCGAGGCATAGTGTGGCGAATTCATTCAGTGGCTCTTCCTTCTCCTCCGAGATAGTCGGACTCACCGGCCGCACTCTCGGGTAACATCGCTCAGGAGTGCCGCCGCGGACCTACGACGTTTTGTACCGCTGGGTTCTCAACAAGCACTCCTCAACACACACATACAGCTCTTGCTAGGGCACTGAGCTTTCTGAAGAGCCTGCTGATGGCAATGGTTTTGTTGCTGCTTAGTTTGTAACCCAATGATAAGAAATGAACTAAGAGATTTGGATTGTGATTTGGGCACCATGAATAGACTGGGGTTCAATTAATAACCCGTTTATTGTGTACTGAAATTGTAGATTCTTCATTCTCGGTGTCGATTCCTGCACCATGGCGTGAATCGCTGTCGCTGCCAAGGCAAAACTGGCCATTCGGTTTGTCCCTCGTTATGTTCTCTGCCTCATTACATTGTACAATGTATTTGGTGTTGATCCTTTTGTTTTTCGTGTTTGTTTGAATTGTAGGAGTTGTTCCATTGTTTTCTATTACAAATGGCTCGGCTCCTTCTCCGGACATAGGGAAGGATGTGTCTGGTTTCTCTGTAGCGGGAGAGAGCCCAAAGCCATGCTGTAGTGGGTGTTTGGGCAAAGATACAATTGCAAAGGCCGCTGTGAAAGTTGGCCCTGCTGTTGTCAGTATATCTCTTCAACGGGGTAATGTCTACATTTTCATTGTTCTTTTTGAAGTTTTGGCAGTATTATTTTGATGTAGTTGTGTTATCTGGAAATTAATAGTAGTGTTGTCTTGTCGACTTTGATTGTTGTAGGTATGTATGGTGTTGGTGTTGGGAACGGTATAGGCTCTGGAACTATAATTGATGAGGATGGCACAATCCTAACGTGTGCATGCTGTGGTTGATTTTCATGGGCTGAGAGCTTCATCAAAGGGGAAGGTCAGACACCATTTGCAGTTTCAATTGAATGCATAGATGGTCCTAGCATTCCTCATATATATTGGAAAACAGGTTTAATTACATACAAACTGTATTAGTACATTGTTGCGTATGCTGTTAATATGTTTCTAAAATTTGTTATTTGGTAATAGATCGTAATCGTTATTAATCTGTTATTAGTCTCCCACAGTTGATAAGTCAGTGTACTTGTTTCAGGTTGGTGTAACTTTGCAAGATGGTCGGACATTTGAGGGTACTGTGGTGAATGTGGATCTCCAGTCTGATGTTGCTATAGTAAAGATCAATTCTAAAACTCCCCTTCCATCAGCGAAATTGGGCACCTCAAGTGGACTCCAACCTGGGGATTGGGTGATAGCAGTTGGCTGTCCACTTTCGCTTTAGAATACCGTCACATCTGGTATTGTAAGGTAAGACCAATAGTGAGTGATATAGACTTCATTTGCTTTTACCCGTTATACAATAAACGTCTTAGTACACGTACAAATGCATGCTAAATATGTCTAAATGAAGCTTTAATTTCCTTGACTTTGTATTGTATCATGTTCGTCATCTATGAATTCACATTTTTGTGAATGGTTGCTGTAGACTGTAGAGCAAGCCAGCATGGGGTAAAACTGACTGTTGCGGGACTGTGTGGGAAAAATTTAACGAATCCTTTTGACATTTTCTCTTTCCTTTAAATATAGTTGTGTCAACCGCAAAAGTAGTGATTTGGGGCTTGGTGGACTGCGGAGGGAGTACTTACAGACCGATTGCGCTATTAACCCGGTATATCTCTCTCCCTCTCTGCATGTGTTTCCTTATTTAAAGTTGTGAATTGAGGAGGATGTCTGTCCAAACTTGGGGTTCTTCTATATGTGCTTATAGTATTGGATTTATCTACATGAGTGATGCAGGGGAATTCTGGGGGACCTCTAGTAAATATGGATGGAGAAGTTATTGGTGTTAATATCATGAAAGTACTTGCTGCCGATAGATTGAGTTTTGCTGTACCAATTGACTCAATTGCCAAAATAATGGAGCACTTTAAGAAAAATGGGTACGTCTTGTTTCAGTGGTATAAGAGTAACTGGCATTAGGTCATATACACCTCTTTAATTATTTGGATGACATGTTTGGCAGAAGGGTTGTTCGGCCTTGGCTTGGACTGAAGATGATTGACCTAAACGATATGATAATTTCTCAGCTTAAAGAAAGAGATAGTTCATTCCCAAGTATAAAAAGAGGGATTCTCGTACCTATGGTATGTATTCTAGTTGTTTCTTCATTGTTGTTTATTATTACGAGAGGAAAAGTACCTAGGATTGAATTCGTGCTTGAACTCGAACTCGGTTGAATGACATAATGCGTGTTAGGTTGTTCAGTATTCAAGCCATGAATACTTTGTGTTGTAACTGCTGAATATTGTTCATCTAGGTAACTCCTGGGTCACCTGCTGAGCGTGCTGGGTTTCGTCCTGGTGATGTTGTTAAATTTGATGGAAAGCCTGTTGCAAGCATCATAGAGGTATTGGAACTTCTGAATCCTTATTCTATAATCAAAGCCATGAACTTGGGTCTTTTATTAATAAAACAAGTTGTGAACTTCTTTGGGTGAATACTAGTGGGAGAATGTGCAAATGGCAGCAGTTTTTTGCTGAATGAGTTAATAGTAGTTGCGTATTAAGAATACTTCATGTATCTAAAGTCCTCATTGCCTAACCTTACAAGAGCAGCTTAATACACAACAAGGGATGCAGTAAAATGTGGAAACCAAAAGGATACTAAAATAACTTGTTATAAACTGGATGGCATAAGGTTGTGGATTTGGATCCTGAGAAACTAAAGCTTCTCCTGTTCTGTCTTCCCCGTTAGTAATCTCGTAGCTAGTAGTATATATATGATACTGTATTATGGAGGTTTATATGATTGATGAATTTGTGACAGGTCACTGAAATAATGGGAGATAGAGTTGGAGTACCATTGAAGGTGGTCGTGAAGAGGGCGAAAGACGAGATGGTGACTTTGACTGTAATAGCAGAGGAATCCCATACAGATATGTGAATGACAAGCTTTTGACCGTAAAACTCCCTCCCCCCGACAGTCATCTGACGAAAGCTTACATGGGATGTGATTTTAGTGATGGATTCATGTATTGTAACAAAGTCGATTCCTTTACATATACATCTTAATGAAGAACCAGTTAAACAGTGTAAAAGGAAGAACATCACTTCTACAATCTCTGATGAAACATTAGTGGATATAGGAATCTTCGCAGGGCCGTAGCCTATCAAATGCGGGACAACTTTGCAAAACACACAAATCATGCAAAGCAAATGTTAGATCATCTTAGCAATGTAGTACATCAACTTTCGGGTTTTGGGGTTTGAGATCAAACACCAACAAGCACCCACCATTCACAACAAGCACTACCATTTCAGCTTTCGAATCGAGACTTTGACAGAATTTCCTGCCGACGATGGTTTTGGATGTAAAGCCCATCTAAACTCATCCATGAAAAAAAGTTAAAATTTAAAAGTTAAAACCGACTAATTTTTGTTTTGTAACCCCAATAATATCTCTCAAAAAAAAAAAAAACCCAATAATAGGAAGACAACAGCAGAGTGTTGTCCTCACCAAAAAAGGCGGGGGTTTTAAGAACGGGCACGGCACGTCTACTCACGGGCTGCAAAGCACGGGCATGGCACGAGCACGGCACGTTTAAAAACCGCCCGGTACGGCCCAAGCCCGTTAACAGCCCGGCCCGGCCCAAGCACAATATTCTAATAGGTCAGGTTGGACCTAGATAAATGAGCCCATGGGCCCGGCCCGAGCAAGATAATTTGAGGCCCATGACCCGGCCCGCTATAAAATATAATTTTTTTCCATTTCTAATATGAAGATAACATATTTATAAATAATAAACTTAGTTTTGAGTGTGAACAATAAACTTATATACTAATAATTATTTATTTGAATATGAATTTAGATTCTCTTAGACTCGTAAGAAATTTTTGCCTAAAAATTTATTAATTGTGAACAATAAGCATTTATCACTTATTTCTTTAGTTGTTGACAAAGAAAAAAATAATTGATAGATTATGTGAATTAGTTTTGGTTTGTAATCGTATCATGTATAATTAAAAATTAAGATTATGAGAATAGAAGTGGTGGTATAGGACATTCACCTCGACTATTTTCAATTTTTGGCACGAAACGGGCTCGACACGACCCGTTCATGGGCCCAGACCGGCCCGGCCTGAGCACGGCCCACCACGTTATGGGTCGGGCTGGACCTTATATTTGAGTAAATGGGCCGGCCCAACACGAGCCCGTTAAGAAGTGGCCCGTCGTGGACCGGCCCAAGCACGGCTTAAAACCCGATTAGGCAGCCGGGCAGGCCCAACCCGGCCCGTTTGCCACCTCTAGCACTGAGTAGTTTAGTTTGCCCAACCAAACCAACATCACTCAGATCATCAACTTCCATTTCTATCCAACATGATCTATTCTCTGGTTTTCACTCCAACAGATTGTTCCTCCTTTGAAAATTACCCCTTGGGTTTTAGTATCAGTAAAAAAATTAAAATATAAAAAAA
Organism: Fragaria x ananassa; assembly: GCA_034370585.1. NCBI lineage: Eukaryota > Viridiplantae > Streptophyta > Magnoliopsida > Rosales > Rosaceae > Fragaria > Fragaria x ananassa. Next base: position 5,442,320 of record CP139750.1, on the reverse strand, counting down.
TCCCCAGATTTATTTTCGATAAAATCCATCACATTAGTCATACCCTATGGTCAGGGTGTGACATCGATAGTCTCATGAGGAGATAAAACGGTCATGCTAAAAAATTTACCTATTTTCGTCATTGATTGAGCATCGGTCAACTCAGTCAACCCTAAATTGCTAAACACCTATCAAGAGAAACCAAACTGAAAATAAAAGGAAACTCAAATCGAACGGTGTTATAACGAAATACGCGGCATTACGAGTATGTGAGAGTATTCAGGACATTTCGGACACCCGAGCTATTTGTTACGTTTTTCTAAAGTATACGGTGATTGTTTAAGGACATCGAGGATATTTTCTAGTTTTTCATGATGACAAACCACAAATTTTCTGGCCCAGTTGTGATGTGGGCCTCGCCAGTGGTCCGTGACATTTTTCTGACATCAGAGCTATATTCTATGCATTTTTAAAGTTCTGATATGGTGGAAAAAAAGTAAAACTAATGCGCCAAGTGGGTTAAATCTCATTATGATTTTTTTTATTTAGAAATCTTGCGAAAATTGTAAGAAATAGCTTGGGTGATGCGCTCTTTCTACCCATGTAAAAATTTTGAGAAAATAATATATGCGTGACGGGACTGCTCTTAGGGAGGAAGAAGGGTGCATGGGGTTGACCGGCTTGACCAACATCGAAACGACGGCGGATGGGATGTATTCTTTACCAAGTGCCTCTTACCACTCCGTAGTGACATTAGCGATGTCAAATTCAACATTTTTTCATTTTAACACATTTCATTAAATTAAATCCTAGTATGCCTACTAATGTTGTTTAACTTTGTTACTTGGTTATGTGGTCAACAACACATTATACAACAACAAAGTGGAGGAAACATATTTTGGCTAATCACATTGATGATGTCAAATTTAACGTTTTTGCAATTTAGTACGTTTTATTCAATAAATTCCTAGTATGACTACTAGTTGACCGAGTGGATCGAGACTCAAATGTTATCGAAAATTGATGAATTTTTATCTATAGCCATATTTAAATACACTGATCACATCGGACAATCAAATTTTTTTTTTTAAATTTTAGTCATTGAAATCATGTGTCTACTAAAACGGTATAATTTGTATAATATGATTTATGCAAGTGTATACATTTGTGAAGCAACTATATCTTGCTAACAAAATTTTGAAAAATCATCCGTAGGATGTGATAGGAATAGTGAAATACGATTATGGCAGAAAAATCACATATTTTCGATAACGTTTTGACTCCGATTATGACGATCAACCATATTTATGTTTATTCTTCCCTATCCTTAGCCCTATCGTCGAGAGGTTAAATTCTCCAAATTTTTAAATAGGCTGCTACATCTTATCTATGTGAGAGTGTGTGTGTGTGTGTTTGCGCGTGCACGTGAAATAATCGACCAAAATAAGTCAAGAAAGGGTGGGTAACAACGTTTTCGTGTAATAAGTGATGTTGGTTTAAGGTTGACCTAGTGGATCGAGACTTAAACGTTTTAATAAAAAAATATATATTTTCGATAATGTTTTTACTCCGATCAAGGCGGTCAACTCTATTTACGCTTATTCTTCCCTATGGGGAGCCCTATCGTCGAGAGGTTACATTCTTCAAATTTTTAGATAGGCTGCTACATCTCATCTATGTGAGTGTGTGCGAATTAATCGACAAAATTAAGTCAAAAAAGGGTGGGTAATAGCGTTTTCGTGTAACAAGTGACGTTGGTTAGATAATATGAAGCATTCAAAGCTAGAATCCTGGCCTGCATGAGTGGTAAAACGAGCAAACAAATATATTGGTTAGATAATACAACATGGCAGCCGTTTTAGGTCGTGGCCTGCACTTAAAACTCTTGACATACCAGAAACAGAAATAACAAATTCCTAATACCAAAACATCAGAAACTCAGCCTGCATCACACATGATACGCAAAGGAAGGAAAAAAAACAAAAGATGCCCGCACTGTTGGGTCACATACTCAATAATAGGAGATGGACGAGAAAAAAGATGAAGACACGATGAAAAAGCAGCAAGTAGAACCAAGTCACACGACAAACAAGAGAAACAAAAACACTGGTTTGCATTTCCAATATTGCGTACAAGGAACAATGAAATAAGCTTGTCATATATACAATATACAGAGAAAAAAAATGTTCTGAAGCCAATTTGAAAAGCATGAAACACAGGTGCCACTAAAAACATCAGCTAAAGGAGAGTGATGGACAGATATACAACTAACAAATCAAAGTACCAAACATAAGAGCATCGGATACTCGGTTTTGCATCACCCACAACTTCTGGAAGGGGAATCCAAGTAACTCGTCACTTGCCCAAAAGCGTGCACGAAAAACCATGTACAGCATTAACAGAAAAGGATACAATAAGACTAATGTAAATATATTCAGTCTCGAAACCAGAAAAACATAGAATCAAAGTTTTGTTTTACTAAAGAGATACAAGAAAATGCATCACAGCAAGAAAATTCTCAAACTTAAGAGCATCAGAAACTCAGATTGACATCCACAGTAAAGTCTTGGGAACCCAAAAATCTTCACATGCCCAATATCTAGAAAGGCAACAATTGTACAACTGCATTTACAAACAAAAATTAAAGAAAACTAACAGAAAAACTATGTAAGAACTATTTGTAAAATTTTCAAAAGGAATCGACATAAAGGATAGCAAATTAACCCAAAGAAAACATACACAAAGGGGACATTTCAGTACCACAAGAAACACATCAGAAAACTCGAGCTTTCATCTTTCAAGATGTCTTGAAGGGGAATCCAAGTAAACTCATCATTTGCATAATTATATGAAGGCACAAGCAACAATCGACCAAACAATACCAAAATAATCACCAATCCATTGTAAGCTAACACAAAAATGAAGAAACAAACCTGATCAGGTTGAGCAACATCAGAAAATATGACATCAACCATGCCGACAAGCATACGGTATTTCGCTGGATGCCTAGCATCTTCAATAATTGGTATAACATTAGTTCTCTTCTTTGCCATGTTTACAAAGTCTCTACCACTTCTATGTGAAAACTCAACAGCATATACACATCCGGTCTACAAAAATAACAGCAGATATAAGAAGCTACTCTCAATTAAAACAATCAAATAACTTCCAAAAGAAGGTTCACTAACAGGGCCAACAAGGTCTGAAACATGTGAGACTGGTACCGGAAGCAGCCCCCAGGTAGAGAACCCTGGCACCAGGTTTCTTCATCAAATAAAACAAACATCATTAGACTGATAAAAAAATATATCAACAACCGTGAATATCGAACAGAATGCCACTAAATCAAGGAATCAAAACTCACAATCCATATCTCATCAACACCACCAAGTATAGCAGCAGCCAACTTGGAACCTAAAGGGTTCCAAATCCCGTACTCGACTTTAGTTCCATCCTCATTCTGAAACAGGCAAAAATGTACTTCAATTTAACAAACACAATAAAGAACCACACGAAATAAAATAAAAAATACAGCATACATCATGCACAAACAAGTACATTAAACAGCAGAGGAGCAAACTACCTGAACAGAAATCCTCTTCTCATTGTAGACGGCTTCTCCGGGGACCATGTTCCTGGTCACAAGAGCATCCTCTTTACCCTTAGCAAGGAAAACCCCAGCATGTCTATGGGGCTCAAGGACAACCTTGGTCCCACCCTTCATTCCTCCACGGCCCCTGCCTCTTCCACAGTCACCACCACGGCAGCGGTCACCTCCTCGGCCTCCACTTGGCTTAAACCCACTACTTCTCACCAAAACCACGGCCTCCACCCCGGCCACCTCTTCCTCCTCCATCACTCCTTCCACCTCTGAACCCACCAGATTCACCACGACCTACACATAAGAACCCACAAATCAATAAACACAAGCAAACCCAGAAACTATTACATGCTTCATTAGTGAATAATTAATTAAACATCACAAAAGTGGGTTCAATATGAACTTTCATATACAAAGGGTTTTGGGTTTTGGAAATACTAAACTGGGTACAAGCATTTGAGCACGAAACCAATTTACAGAGCTAAGAAACTGATGGGTTTTCTTAGAGTAAACAGAGGCGGAGCAACAAGAGAGATGAATAAGAAGATAAGTGATTACCTCGAGGAGCTAGACGCTTCACTGGACTCGTGCTTAACCCTCTCTCACAGCCACAAAGCTTATCGTCGCTGCTCGCTCGACCCAGACGCGATGGGCGAAGGCGAAGAGGATACTGAATGAGTGGGAATCGGTTTATTACTGCCGACTTTCACTAACGTCCCTAACTCTCTCTAACTTATCCACTTTAGAGCGTCGCTTTTGCGTTAAATTTTAATTAAATTAACGAAAAATATCATTTTAGCTAGTGACTTTTAAGATACGTCTACATCAATTCTCTTTATTTTAACTAGTATTAAATTAATATTATTTTATAAATAAAAATTAAATAATTTATATGTATTTATATATCACATTAAATAACTTTAAAAATATATATTAAATTATAGAGAATCACATCTCACTATACTCAAAATGCTAACACACGTTATTTAAAATAACTTAAAATAGAGTCCGATAAAGATGCTCTTGCCCGAACGTGTTTCCCACTCGCTACCAACTCGCCCAGCCGATTAGATTCTTGCCTCTGACACTTGTGGACCCCTTTTGCTTTCTGTTAACAGAAGTTTTCAGCCCAGCTTGAGCGCAGCGCAATGCAGAATAGCTCATTTTTAAATCTATATTAAAATTTTGGATTTGGTTGAGAGTACAAAACAAAAAATCATGGACCAAACTGATTTTCACCCTAAAAATCAAAGGGTTAAACTGAATTTAATCCTTAATTTCTTCTAGTTCTTATCGTTGCGTTCTTTGATCTTTCATCAGAAAGGACAGAAAAATTCTGATGCCACTTAGACTTCCAAATCATATCCACCTAGTAAGCCAAATATTGTAAACCCTGAGCATCCGTCTGATCAACTCAAAATCTGAGGCTCCATCCGGCTTTACACCTCCAATCTTTTGGGGGAGCACAAACGGTCAAGATAAGAAACAAGCATTAGTGACATTAACCAAATAGCAAAAATATACAACTTTGTGGTTCAAGGACAGGCCACACAAGAAACTCTGAGGTCAACGAAGAGAATAGAAATAATATGCTTCAGTAGGTTAAATAACTACAGCAGAAAACTAGCAAATTCATCGACAACTTCATCGACGCCTATTCCTGGCGTAGCTTGGAGATGCTGTTCCTTGTGTGCCTCTATAGTTTCTACTGGGAGAATCCAGTGACCCCCTAAAGGAAGCATAAGCGCGTTTGGCTGATTCTGGTGCTGAGTCCAATGGAATTGACTCAACAAAGCATGCTGTATTGATGTGAGTCCTCTCAAGCTCTGCTTGAAGTAACTCAGAGCTATACTGCTGGGCATGAGCCTGAAGCATTTAACAAACTAATTGAGTTAGCAAATGTATAAATAAACTCAGCCCACAATTTATAACCAAGGTCATACAGGAAGGTTCTTATGTATACCAAGCTCATAGTGTCATTCATGCTTACGCATTTGTGCACTAACCATCAATAATGACTATTGTAATCAAAAACATCGCATTATTGACTAAACTGTTCAAAGTACTGTTAGATTTAAAGCATTCTATGCAAAGAGTTTTTAACAAGATAGTCTTCTTACAATCAGATCATCTGGTGACATAGTCATCCCTGGCGGTTTATCATCTGTAACTGCATCTTCACTCCCACGCGTCGCTCGCCGGTTGTGCCCTGGATTCTCCACATTTTCAGTCACAGTTTCAGTTGCTTTATTCAGAAGCAGACCTTGTAAAGACTTCAGAGCCTCTCTTGCATCAGGTGTAAAATATGGATTTAAAATTGTCTCGAAATATTCAAGCTGCATTATATACACCAAAAGAGAATGCCTTAGAAACTAGGTTGCAGTAGATCTTTCCATATGTAAGCTAGATGAAGATCCTGTCGAATTGGGTGTATACAGAACAAAAACTTACTTTTTCAGAGGATGCAATAAAACAAGAGTCCCAAGAAATGGAGTAACTGCCATTATAATCAGTTCACCCTACATCAACCTAGTACAAGGTTTCTACTAACAAAGATACAACACTAACTTTTACCTCAAGCATGAGCTGGCAGAAACCATTCGCGTCAAGGGACCTAAGCTCTTTTGTACTGTTTTCGTGGACCAGGCTGATAAAAGTATCAATCAGACCTTCTACAAGAATGCCAAGTGTCCTGTCCAGAAGAGGCTTAGCCCCAGAAAAAACCTGCAAGGAAACATAACCAAATGAAGGATAGGAACATATATACAGCTTACCATGTTACCATGGAATATTGCCTGAGAGTGCTGTTAACTTGGGATCTAAACTAAGATAAAATGTAAAAAAGTGCACAAGTATTAAAGATAAATACTAGGTTTCCACAAGTGCTGAAAAGACTAATATTCAAGATAAATACTAGGTTTCCACAAGTACCTCTGCATGTACAGCTACCAAAGTGTGCAGCAACTCAACAGCAGCATCACGTACACCCTGAAAGACACGTCATATAATAAGACTCCTAAGAGCATAACAATGCTCGTTAAATAGCTATAGAATAAATATTACAGGTACCAATGACAAGTTCATTGATTTCTTACTTTTACAGCAGGTGCTGCTCCCCATTGAACACCAGAATCTAAGAAATAGTTCGAAGCAGCTGTTCTAATCAAATTCGCCTGTGCAACAGAACTGTTTTAGATCATGCAAAGTTTCACACAAGGGACCAAAGAAAAGTAGGGCACATCTTGAATTCATATAAACTTAAAATCTGTGAACAATTATTATAATCAAAGACCGGGTGATCTGACTGCTTAGTTATTTTTCTTTTTCTTTGTCTGGATCTTTTGGTCCCACTGTATCCGGGAAAAAAAAAGGGGGTGATCTATTCTTTCTAAAGGGAGAGCATGATCAACAAAGAAATGGTATACTAATGTAATTAAGGAGATTGTACCCAATCCTATAGGCTAGAGAAGAAAAATATATGACCTGTGTTCCACTTAACCATCCAAAGTTCAAACTGGTAAGTATAGACATGAAGGCGTCAATTCCATGAGATAATTTTCACTTCTGTAACATGGGGATACGTGGGCCAGTTGGTGCACAAATTTAAGTGTTTTATCACTCCAATAGTCCAATACCTCGACTAGAAATTAATATAAAATATAATTCTTTTTCATTTCCATTTTCCTCTGTGTCTGCTCTACTCTCACTCCAAATCATAGACCAGCGACACCACACCCACTGCATATTTGTTGAAAAGAACCAGCTTTTTATTGAGACAAAAAGCAAAGAACAAGGAGGCGAACAAGGAGTCCGCTGAAAAAGATAAGAGGGCAGCTAGGACTAAAAGCATAGCAGCTCGTCTTTAGAACTAAAGCTAAACATAGAGATTAAACTACAGCTGTTTCCCGGAACTAGACTATCTCCCACAGATCTTCCCTCTCCACCCGACTATAGGTTTCAAATAGTCTTCTATTTCTTTCCATCCGCACCACCCAGACTACCGCTAGCACCCCACAACCCCAAAGAATTCTGGCTTTATCCCCTTTACCAAAAGATGAAGGATTTTCTTTGAACAAGTCATTCCTGTATGATGGGGTTGTCCAGACCATTTTTGCCTCCATAAATAACTTCTTCCATAAGAAATTAACAACTTCACAATGCACAAAGACATGATCAACACTTTCACTTGAGCTTCGCACAAAATGCACCAATGAGGGGAAAAACAACAACCTGGTCTTCTCCTTTGAAGATACACCACACCCCCTGCCATATTTCAACCACCCTCTCTTTATTATATGAAATCGATTCTTTTCTTTACAAACATCAACATCAACATCACCATTGCACTATAGCGTGAAGCATAGGAGGAAAGATTGATTCCGATAAGGCCAGAACGGATCCGGTATCTGTTACAAAATCTCCAAATCAGAATATAAAAGAAGGGTCCCAATATTCCAAGTTGGCCTAGGAACCTCATGACAAGGTTTGTAGATGCTTGTGCCAAACACAACACCCCTTGCAATCTTGCAAGGCCATGAGTGGTGGCCCCAACAGTTATGCAGTTGTAACTTTGTGTTCACTATATTTATTTCTTAGATAAGTCGAAGAGTCTCGAAAACAAAAGCTAATACCTAGTATTTGCAATATTTTGTTTCATTCATTTCCTCAGACAGAAAACAAAGATGAATGCAAGATAACTGAAATGTATTTAGGCACTATTTCAGGTATTACACTCACTCAATTTCTTCAAAAACAGACAACCAAGTTATCAACCCATACCTTGCTGAAAACCATACCAGTAATAAAAAAAATAGAACACCAATCCTAGCACCCATATATCTATTTGACAAAGGAAAGATTCAACATAGTGGCATGTAAATGACATGGGTGTGGTTTCTTCTTGACTCAAGTTTGTCCAATCTAGACCAAGAACCCTAGACTCGAGTGTAGCTTGTTTAAAATTCCTCCCCCCCCCCCCCCCCCCCCCCCCCGACTCTGATTTATGTTGTATGTTCAGTTGTGTTATTAAGCTTGATGTCACAATGTGATCGAGCTCAATAGATTGAGCTATAGTAAGGCTTGTGGGGTTGAGGGCGAGACCTCTTAAGTTATAATGTCACTAAAACCTCTTAAGTAAGGCTTGTGGGGTTGAGAGCCAGACCTCTTAAGTTATAATGTCACTCAAACCTCTTAAGTAAGGCTTGTGGGATTGACAAGGCCCTTCTAGCGATGAATCTCTTTTTTTGGTCCTTTAAAGAGATCTCCTATTAGACTAACTTTTCAGTACCTTAAAGGTCATCAATTTTGCAGAAGTGATATCATGGAGACCAAAAAAATAAAATGTTCAAGACGCTGATATGTGCTCGAAAAGTTAGTCTAATAAGTGATCCCTTAAATTGGCAAATAAAGAGTGGATAGTTTATTGGAAGGGACTCATTAGATTGAATCACCAAAACTAAAATTCATGATCAACCAAATGATGCCTTATAGAGGGAAATTGCCTAGATACTACCTTTATAAATTGGAGTCTTAAACCATGATGTCATGATTCCTGACTACTTGATTCTACAACATCAAACATTACTACTGATTTCTTGTTAGGTCACTACATAGAGGTTTGGGAAGACTCTAACTTATTCTAAAACGGCCCACACTGCTACTATAGAAATGCATCAACAAAATCTTCTGATTTTAGGGCTAAAACTTTTATCTTTCGGGGATGCAGAAGACTGGCCCTTCTTGCATACCATTTCTAATCAGATCATGGCATCTGATAAAAAAAAAACTTGAGCAAGAACAAAATCTCCATCAGGATCTTCATAGGAGTGCACTTCTAATGCTAAGAAGCCTGAACATATGATCTGGTTCACTTATATCACAACCCTAACTCTAATTCTACCAACTCGACTACTTCGACCTGATACTTTACCCTTTCAGCTTTATCATTTATGATATACTGAACAGGTGACAAATGTAAATCTTACCCTTCATCCGATAAATAGCACATATACATTTAAAGATGTTCTTGCAAAAAATGACCTAGGGATGCCTATATGTTGACTGCTGAGCCAGAAAAAATACAAGTGTAGTAGTTTGCCTATGTGCACCAAGAAAATAAGAATTGGAGGTCTTTCTGTAGCAAACTAAAAAGAAGAGCATAAGTGTGGATGTGTGGATGCATATTGGAATGTTCAGGTGATTAATTGGAATGTTCAGGTGACTAATCGTACCTTAGCAAATGTATACTGTTCAAGAACGTTCTCTTCCAGCCCAGAAAAAGACATCACTAAATCTTGTATGTCACTATCCTCTTCCTCTCTTTCCCTGTAACAGAATCAGAACATATAGGAAGTTAACAGATTAGACAAGAATTAGTTGGATCAGTGGCTATTTTATCCATATACTTGACCAAAAGAAAAATCCATCTTATTGCCGCTTACCATAGTGAATCTCTTCAAGAATGAAAAAATGATAACAAATAAGATATAGCATACTATATAATACAAAATACCATTGCTCATCTGCAAATCCTACCAAAAGTCTTAACCCGAGCCATCTAACAATTTACATCATATTTGACCAAACAAATTTGACCGATTCATTGTAGGATTTTGCGAAACTCAAACTGTATTTTTAATAATCTTTTAAGGCGAAAAAATTCAATTCCACATGGTACGTTGACGAAAGAATATGTAAAGGACTATCTTTAAACATACAGAACATTCATCCAAGCCAAATCACATGCAATCCATTTTGTCAATTAGTGGAAACCCATACTACCCATGGATGCTGCCCAATTAGCCGAACCATAGAGTGATCATATCTGATCTGAAGGTTCCTCCATGTTTTGGCGTCAATAACAACCAAGATGGAATTTCTGGTTCTCCAGTTCACACTACTAGGGTTTAATGGGTAACAGACATCATGTCAGATATCATCTATCATAACTCTTCCAGTTGATCACATGCAAGAAACATCTTGATATTTCTGCAGTCCTATGAATATGGGACGACTAAAGGACTACATACCTCGACTGTAGCCAGATATGTTTGTAGTTGTTGTACAGCTCATAAGAAAGCTCGTCTTTGCAATAGCCAATATTACTTAAGACTATTAACAACTTTTGATGTGGACCCACGACACTTCCCCTGAGATCAAATATTAGATTCTCTTCCAAGTTCTGTGAATATCCATTTTCTACATGTGAGCTTCCTTTGCCTGATCTGTTTTGAGCAAGCTCACTACCTATACGCTCCAGGTGACCTGATTAATGTCAATGCAAGCATCATGACAACACATAATGATATTAAACATATTGAATTTAAAATTAGCAACTCATTCATCATACCTGCAAAATCTAAAATACAGTTCAAGAATGCAAGTCTGACAGATTCTTGTATGTCTTGGAGTTGCGCAAACATATCCTCTGACCTCGTTGCCTCACTCCTTAATCTCTGAATCATCCTAAAATTTAATAAATAGTGAATAACAGTCATAAGATGCTTTCGAAACTATTTTCAGCCGAACCAGCAAAAAAAGACAAATACAACATCCAAAAGCACGTCTATCAAACCAACACGTCATGTTATAATTCAAGAATAGTCAAGGTTCTGATTTTCACTTAACTTAAAGAAATGGATTAACTCATGTAACTGAGGATCCATACTCCCTTATCTTGTATATGAATATATTCATGTTCATTTTCATTGTACATTACAGTTCAATGAATTCCTTGAAATATTATAAGTTGGGAAAAAGAACAAACACAAACTAAGTATAGTTAAAGCAATCAGACACATTTTACTTGATGTGAGTGTTTTGGCAGGACTAGCAATCAGACTCATATGTACTGAAATTTTCATCATAGCGGTGAAGGTAATTTTGTGTTAAAAATTCCACAAATAACGGTCTCACACAACATCCGCCATCCTGCAATTGAAATATAATTATCAATTGTTTTTCTTTTCGATTCATTAGAAATTGCACAGGTAAGGAAATTTCTTCAGGATGAAATCACAACTTTTTAAGAGGTAACATGCATAAAACCACACACTTGGAAGCTGCAAAGTGGCATTAAGCCTTTATTTATTTTGCTAATCATAAATTCAGGAAGATAGTGGTACAAAATCCAACTTCATCTTTAGGTTGTTTCACTATGGATCAAACACTTACGGTTCTCCCTCCTTTCAGAAAAGGTGTAAATAGACATATCGACCTTAAGGTTCTGTTTAACTCTAATCAATAAGAGTTCACCGACAATATTCACAACTTCAGTACAAATGTTTCATGGGCAAGTAACATATATTTCATTTTATTTACCACTGATGATATCAGAAAACCCTTGTAAGCTATAGAGACTTACAATTTGATCTGATCCATTGCTGAGGTCATAACACTACGGAAAGCTAGCGGCAAGTAAGATATTGTATAGGGAGATTTATTCCTTTCAAGAACTGATACTGGAACCCATGCCTCATCTTTTGAAATCTCCACCGTTGATGCCCGCATCCATGAGCAAAGCCTTAGGATGTAGATCTTTGTAATCTCGGACTGAAGTGCTCGAGTTGCAATTACTGTTGCAAAATACGGCCAAACATCGTAAGTATTGAGATTGAGAAATCAGCATATTTGAGGTTAAGAGAAAGCTAAAAGATACCAGCAATAGATGGAGATGATTCCTTCGCTTCAAAGGCTTCACAAGCTTTGGATATTTCAATTATTGCATCACTCATATATGGTTGCAGAATATTTGATTCTTCAAGATCACGAAAGGTATTGCAAACCTGCAGAGCATAAAAGTAAATATGTTCTTAACCACCCGTTCAACTTGCGGTCTGAAGCTCTGAGAAAAAAATATATATTAAAGAATGACCAAACTGAAGAGTCTATTTATATGTAACTCGACTTTTTTCTTCAGCTTAATACAGAAGGTGATCAAAGAGTAGACAACTAATAAAGAAGAATGAGAAGAAGAAAAAAAATTGACGACATTAATGAAAAGTAGATATGAGTTGCTTGCCCAGTTGTGCAGTCTATTAAAGATCCAAAAATGTAGAACTCTGATGATAAGTAAATTTTGCATTTTGCATATGCCACAAAAAATTAGCAACTTCACTGGAAAAGACACCGCCATTGATGTAATCAGTGTATTGAAGTAAGGTTTCCAATTAAGTCTGTCAAAAAGATGGTTCAGCCAGCTTCCTCACCTTCACTTCATATGCTGTTATAGTATTGCGTATCATTACAGAAACTTCTTCAAGTGAATGAGTAGAGTATTTCCCATCTCCAACTTTTTCCTCAGATTTATTTGCTGGAGTAGTAGCATTTGATTCCGAAGAAACTTGGGATGACTGAAAAATTAAGATTAACCATAAGATTGAATGCCCATCTCATAGACCAAAATATTAGATAACTGGAGTATATCAATAAAAATCGATCTTGATTACACTCCCCAACAGTCATAGGAATGAGACATCATTTTAATGTTTGATTAAGATTGATCATACAAAGGAATTTGAAATTAATCCACGGAACAAAATGTCAGACCACTTGAATATAACAGCCAAGTAAGAAATTTTTTAGCATTCCCCAATAGTGATTATAAAATCTTTATATACTGTGTGTGTCTGTATTTCAGCATTACTTTTATCATTTCGATTGCACAAAACACCCTCCCTTTTCCTTTGAACCGTTGAAATCAGGGAGTGGATATTGAAATTCAAAGCGAAGTTACATATAAGAGATTAAAAGCTACAAGGGGAATGTATATTGACTTTTAGGACTCATTCATAATAAAATTCATCTTTACTAAGACAAGTGAAATAAAAAGATTTGTAGTCGCTGGAAAACACGCATTGGTAACTATTGAACAGATAATAGGGTTAATGTTTTTACATGCATTCACACAATAAATCAGCTAACAAGCGCACCTTTCAGTTTGAGAATGATTACACTTATCAGCTTTCTAATTACAATACTTGACCAGAAAATGACAAGGCTTAAAACATGTCAACCACCATAGCTTTAAACATTGATCGAAAAGGGGCATAATAAATAATAATTGAGGAACCTAAATTATTTTCTGTGGGAGTTTTCATTCTGTTTCAGAGTTCATTTATGTTTTCGACTCTGGAGTTCTGGACTGTAGAAGAGTTTCTCTTTTCAAGTGGTCTAATTTATCTTGACGTCCCTTACTGAAAGTGGTAAACAGTTCTCTCCATTGTATTCTTCAGTTTCAAAATAATATTGACTTGTACTGAATAATGAATTTCAACAGAAAAACAAATGAAAATAATAATTCCAAAAGAAGGTAACAACTTAAATGATTTATACTGAGACAATAGTGTCCAATTCCTTCTTGGGAGCACACAAAAATATATACTTGTGCTTGTGGACATTACAAACATATATAACTAGAAGGAGAGTTTATATGAATTATTATAGGTAGATCTTATCTTAGATACATGCAAAAGCATGGAGTAAAAAATTGTCCAAGATACCTTTGCGAATTTTCCGCTGAAAACAGAAAGTGCAACTTTCCAGAATGCTGGTATGTGATGTGTAAGTACAGCAGTCAATCTACGAATATACCTCCCTCTGAGAGCATCAACTTCTTCACCAGTCAAGTCGACCGCCACAGAATCAACCAGAAGATTGTTGTTTTCAGAAGTAACAGCGTCTGACTGAAATTATGAGAAAGGAAGTAGTTAAGCATTGACCGAGCAGTGTAGGATAATCCCAAAAGGTGCACACTTACAGAATGATTAGTATCTTGTTGAATCTGCTTCCACCTTGCATCAAACAGAGCCCTTTCACGTAAAACATTATGTAGAGTCTCCATTCTAGCTTCATGATCTAATGTGCACTTTTCAAGCAAACCTCGAATTCTGTTATTCTGAACAAGAAACAAACTTAAAACATTACGAACTAATATCAGGTACCAAAAGGTATATTAGAAATCTATGGCCTTTCTTCTCCAATTTCTGGTTAAGAGAGTACTGGTAATCATTTGGCAGTTTTTTTTTTGAGAATCGTAATCATTTGGCAGTCAGTTCTAAGGACTACTATGAGAATCTATGGTTTGACCTCTCCGTTCTTTTGTTTTACGAAACGTTATTTCATTACATAATAGAAAAACAAGAAGGTAAATTTATACAAGGATTAAATGTCCACATACTAAAAGAACAAAATATCAATCAACCATCATAATAATATTGTAACAGTCGACTTGAAATACACATATAGAGATATATACTTACACATTATATTCTACCAATAATTCTCAAGTCTAGTCAAGGTATGGACCTATGGTGTTATGGCATAAGGGTTCAAAGTAGTAACAGATGCCTGTTTGGGCCTGCACCAAGGTAAAAGTTGACAGAGGCGCCAACCAAGGCCTGCATCCAGACGCAGCTGATTCTTCCCATTATAATGTTAAATTACTTTGTTTACTATTTTCCGAAAAGCTCAAACTACTTTCATGAGAAAAGGATGTACAAAATAAAGCTTAATTCTTTCTTTTGTATTACAAATAAATTTATCATAAAATTAGACCAAGTTAACACACACACACACAAAAAGTATTAAAAAGTATGGGAAGATATCCACGTAAGCAGCAGACAACAAAACGGTAAAATCCAAAATAGGTGCCCCAACAGCAGCATTCCAATCATAAGGAATAGCATTGGCATGGACTATTTCTAAAGTATTACAAAGAGCCCAAAATCAACATTTCCGCACAAAATCTCTAGCAGTGCACAGCTTCTTCTCCTTCCATCTTCTGAAATTTTCTTATATCTACTCCATCCTACCAAGGGCACAGCCAAAATAGCCAATACAACACATCTATCCAACATCAATCACTTTTTCTTCCTCCAAATAAGCTACTATCTTTCATCCAATAAGCCACACAATAATGTCCCAATTAAAATAAGATTTCCTAAGAAATTAAAATAATAATAATAATAAAATTTCTCCCGAAGACAATAGGGAATAAACTGACGAATGCAAGGGTTGACCATACTCTATTTGAAAATGTTTTAAAACTAAACTGCCGTGATGACTTCAGCAACCACTTTCTTGTGCCTGGTCTAAATAAAACACAAGCACAAATCGGAAACAACCTTCTAACGGAAGAGATTAGTTATGATTTTCTTTGCTTTTATTTTCTTTTTGACACCGGACGTAAAAGAGCAACAGAACAGAATTCACTCATATTTAGAAGATAATCAGTGTAACAATCACAGACTTTCAAAAATCCAACACTAAGGCTGAAGGAATAATTTGAACAGCGTACAGTAACCAATGCCAATTTCTACACCAAAAGGAACTCCATCCCTCATTTTATCCAAACCATCCCGAATAGGTGGCTCCTGACGCAGAGTGCGACCATGCAATGGGTTCTCAGAGCTTCCATCTGAGTCGTCACTTCCATCAGCAGATCTTGAGGCCTCCAACTCGGTTAACCTTTGAGTCAGAAACTCAACTTGTCTCCTTAGTTGCTCAATCTCAGAGGTTGGTTGTCTCCCAGCCATGGGGCTCTGATACCAACTGATGCAGGCCCTTAGTAGGATCGGAACTGGAAGTAACTAAGAATAGTAAAAAGGGATGAAACTAGAACTCTTTAGAGCTAGAAAGACTGGTTTTTTTGATAAACTAATGCTTTTGAATTTTCAGAACTGAATATTACATAAGCTAGAGCCCCTTTAAATAACTATCTACTCAACTACCCACTCAACTACCCATAATAAATGCACTAAGACTCCAGAACCCTCTAGCTAAAGACTACACAAAACACAAGAATAATGACAGATAAAAAGATAATGACAATAAAACAAGACACCTAATGAAACACTAGGCTCTAGGAGAATTCTTTAGTTTCTTCAGAGTAATTACTGACTGGTTCAATCACTCCCTGGTTTCTCACCAAAACTAGGCTTCACACCAATCTCTTCACAGGAAAACTCAGAAATACTCTGATAATTTTATTCATCATTTCATAACATGACCAGCCATTAGGCTACTTATACTTATTTATACTAGAGCTGACATTAACTAGCATCAAAGACTCATTAGGACTCTTAAATTTCCAAAACTGAAGCATAAAAGACCTACTAAAGGAAATCTTAAGACGCACTAGCCCTTTATTAAAAAAAAAAAAAAAAAAGGAAATCTTAACGACTTCTAAACTGAAATGGAAATCTGAAAAGACACAAGAAGCTTGGAGAGTACTAGAATCAGACTCGTCTTTCCCTCCAAGCTGGGAAAATTATACTGAGAGCAATTGATCAGGCCATATGCAAAGGGAATGATTAGGTGCTCTCTTTTTCCATTTCTTTCGCTCATGAACCTTAAAAGGTTTGACTGTTATGTCCTCATCAGTCACCCTTTACCTAATCGAATCTCTTACCACAAATTTGTTAACGTGGGGGTGGGGGGAACTGATTTGATCAGAACAAAAAGGAAAAACAGCCAAGGGAAACTGGATAAAAGGTTCACAAAAGCTAGGAGCCATGCAAACAAAGACTCCAGACAGAACAAACAAAATACAATATAACCAGGAGGGCGCACAAACAATTACTAGGGCCCTAGATAATTGCAGCGTTCCAATTTATGATGGAATAGACTATCATCTTTGGAAACCTTTAAAACAAAGGCTTAAAAGTTACTGCCACTGTTTGTCAGGGCTTCCATGCAATTGTTTGAGAACTCTAGCAGATTTGAAAGTTCGTACCATTAGTTATCAAACTTTATGTTGCATTCAAACTTATGTTGATGCCATAAAGAATTTAAAGCCAAGCGGTGGCTACTACAACAATGGGCAAGCTCAAGTCTGTAGCCCTCTTGCACATGACCAAGGACTGGTATTGAACTAGAGGATAGGTCCTATACGGAGAAGGATCCACTTACATGATTGATCAATAACTCCAGCCCTCCCAAACTGATTTCTTCCAAATAAGCGAAAGGCCCTTCATCCAACCAACCTATCATCTGAACCTCAGAAGGGACTTTCACTTTCAAAATTCCATCTAGCTGGTGGGAAAATTGCATCTAAATTCATTTCAAAGATACACACTAATGGCCATTTCTTTTGGTCGTTGGATGTAAAGAAAGAGAAGTTTTGAATTTGACGGGATCATCTGTGAGAGTTTACTTTGGGCCACAGGCTTCATTTTCTGCAGTGGTCAGGGATGATCCTTTTATTGCAAAGAATGCTGGTGCAAATTGTTGTTTTAGCTGTCACGTCTTCCTCTGTCGTTTTTTTTTTCATTTATTTGTAATTTATTTACTTATTTTATTTTTCTTCCCCTGTCGCTTTCTAGGCTTAGTAGATATCTTCTCCACTGGAAAGTTTAGTGAATATCTTTTCCACTGTTCAGTACTTCATTTACTGTTTAATGAATTATATCTCAAAACAAAAACAAAAAACAAAAAAACAAAACAAAATTATACAGATATAGAAGTTAGGGTGGCTCTAGTTACACCTCTTAATTTGCTTTTTACACCTCCATTATTTTTTGTAAAAATTTAATACAATTTTACCCCTCACACAAAATTGAGAAACACATTCCAACGTTGTTGAGTTGTTCCAGTACACACTAGAGAAGAAATATCATTCTCTGTTCTAGTTATAATTTTTTTTTTTTTGGGAAAGGTAAAATCTTTATATAAAAACAACCAAATTATAACCATGGGAGATATCGGTGGTGGACATAAATTCCCCACTTTCCTCCCTATCCAAACACCAGCGATTACAGTGGACAAGAATTGATAGGGGTTTAACTGCAACCTATCCTATCCTAGTTATAGTTGATTATTCTCCCAAGTCGATGAAAACTCAAAACAATATCATTTACTCAAACTCAGATCAATCTAGGCGAATTTTTCCTTATTCTTATTCAAATTCTCAATCTCATATCAATGATAATGACTATATATGTATATATCTCTATTCATTTGCTCAAATACAGATCAATGAGGAATATATATATATATATATATATATATATATGTGGAGATTTAAATCTCGACCAATGAGAAAATTATCAGAAAAAACCTGAATTGATTGAAATTCTAGTTTCACATTTGAAATCCTAAACCCTAATTAAAGAGAATGCACATGAGCCGGTCAATATGGTGGATATTCTAAGATGAATTACAAATAAGTCTTCAATATGGTGGACCATTAATTAGACTTTGCAAAAGACCAGGCTATGAAGAGTTAAGACTGGGAACTTGGGAATAGAGGAGATGGTCAGTGCCCAGAATCAATCGAATGAAAAGTTGAAATTGTAAAATAAGGATGAGGGTAAATCAGGAAGTTTGATGAAAACAAATTGATAAGGAGGTGTACATAGCAAATTGGGAGGTGCAACTAGAACCACCCTAGAAGTTATTGATCAAAAAAAAAAAAAAAGAACAGTTAAAGGGTTTCACCAACCAAGCAACTGTGATTCCGGATCCTAATCATCATAACGGGTATATATAAAAATAAGCTATGAATTTAACAAGAAAAACGAAACCAATCCAAGCATTAATAAGAATTACTCACCTGTATGTTTAAATAATGCCAAACAGGATCTGACTCAGGCTCCAGCTCCAACAGCAGTCTTACTGTATTTTCAAGCTACATGAACCCAAAAATAAACAAATATATTGGCTCCTCGAAAGAAAGTTTCATAAAAAAAAATTGTTCAGACAAAAGTACAACAATAATTGCCAGACAAATAAAATAAAGTACAACAATAATTGCCAAACAAATAAAATAAGGTACAACAATAAGGTGTATCTACTGGCATGTAAATAACATTAAACCCTCAAGGACAGAATCCCAAAGCTACCTTGCTAATATGAGCCACACACAGGATAATAAACCTTCTCGTTTTGATCTAGACACCAATCTCACCTCTCAAAATGATCATCTTTGATTTTGTTTCCTTCCTCTAATGTTACCTAGACCACCAAATTCCACCTCTTCCAGTGATCCTTTTTACGCTGCCATAAACCTCCTTTCAGAAACAGTATCTTAGTAGCACGTCCCTTTCCCTTTAGTAAGTTAACATCCATACTAATAATAAATAGCATCACGTCAAAGAGTTCCCTTCTAATCTCCACACCCAATTCTCTAATTAGATAAAATCTTTTACCAACTTGATGACTCCTAATTCCTAAGCCACCATCTTATGAAAGGTAGCCACACGTCAACCTCTTGAAATGATCCTATTTTCCTCTCTTGAACCTCCAATAGAATCACATCAGCATCTTAGTCCTTTTAAGCCCCGTTACTTGGTATATTCTTCAAAGTGAAACAAACTAGCACCCTTTCCTTAAATGGCATCAAAGTCTACTAGCCAAGACAATAGTGCATGCTCTTCCATCAGTTACTTTCTTTCGACATTTCTACAACAAGATACCAAAATTAGATACTCAATTTCCTAAGAAATAGATTTTCAATGGTCCAATCCCATACCTTACCAAATCCTATTTTATCCGAATCTCCAGTTTCCTGTCTTCGTAAATATAGACAATTGAAATCCTTGGCATATTAACTTTCAAACAAAGAACACCCACAACTAATTTTAAGAGAAGAATAAATAATGAAGCTTATGCTCATCTCCTAAAGAGAGAATATTGTGTACCCAATATGCTGCTCTATTTGTAATCCATCTTTTCTTCACTTTCCGTACGATTTTCCTCCACATAGCTCTAACATATATGTTTGTCTTCTTCCCCACCTTCCCACTTCAGAATCAACACACAAGCAAACCAAAAGGGGGCTTTGTCCCCATTTCATGTGGTCCCTGTACATTGTAAAGGGACATTAGTTCACGACTACTTTTGCCTAACTGGGTGTTTATGAAACATAAAAACAGTCTGCTTTTTCCTTAAAACCGTATGCATAATATGAAAGGAGGTCGAATTGGTAGCACCTGACCACTAAATCACTCACCCGAGGTCCTAAAAGTAGTAGCAAACAAGGTGGCATAACTTTCCCCACCTTTTTTTCCTTTCACTTCTGAGAAAAAGACCAAACTACTATCAAGACTGACACAAACTCCAAAATTATAAAATAGGTTCCTATAGGAATAAATGGTGCATGGTTATAAACTTTCGGATATCATGCTGGCATGCTGCCGTTCTTGCACAAACATCTATTGTCATGATGTTTAAGCCCTCTTCTTGAATGGAATCTTGCCCTTTACTATCACAACTCTCTCCTCTATAACATTTCATTACTGTCATCAACAACTGAATAGCTGAATGATTAAAACGGGGTCATTTTACCCCGAACTCAGACATGCTCATAATCCCACTTATGAAAGACGAAAGGGGAAACAACCCACAATATTCAGAAGTTTACAACTTCCCTGCTTTAATGTATGAATGAGGACCTGCTTAGCAACAGTAAACTGTTTTCCAAGCCTATCCATGGAATTAACCCAATCAGTGTTTTTGTCACTAGCTATTTTGCTAGTGACTTGGTTTTCTACTAGCTTATTATTTCATCCAACTGAAGTGGAGGGTAGAAAAAAATATATTATTGAGGATTAATACGAAAAATACCTGTATCTTACATGTTAAGCAAACAAGGCTTAAGATGGTTAAATTTCTGAAATCCCCAAAAAGCCTTAGTTAGACATGTATGTTTATTATATAAGGTTAATATTTTTTAAAACATTCAAATTACAAAATAAAGGTAAAAATCAAAAATAAAGCCACGTCTATTGAATCTGCCCCAATCAATTTGCATGATACTGCGAATAAAAAGAAGAAAGAAATACATCTCCACAAAACTGCTCGTTTCATTTAGTACTTTTTTGTGTCCTTTTCAAATTTATTGTTTTCCTTTTATATTGTTATTCAAAACATAGTGCTGGGCCACACGAAGTGTGTGCGAGAGGCTAGTATTGTAATTAAGCACTAACAAATATATGTTTACTATTGCTAAGAGTAAATACTTGCTAATAGTTTACATCCTAAGCTTACATTGGTTAGATCTATTTGTGGATCTTCCATAGACTTGTATAGAGTGCCTTTAAACTCATGCATCACTTTTTCAACCTCTTCAAGAACACGTTTGAGTATTCCCACCTGCAATTGAATGACAGAGAAGTGTGATTCAGAAAATAGTACTCCAAAGCAATTGATTCAACAGATTGAGAAATAGTATCCTGCCTAAAAACCTAACAAAAGGAGGTATTGCAACGATCATTATCAGACAACCGGTACATTCAAGCCAGTATTAGGAAAGTCACCAGAGTGGATCTCTTCCTTCCTAATACTACTGAACTACATTGCAGTGGGAAAAATGAGCAATGATTCAACATTAATCCAAAGAAAACAAAACAAAGTTCAAGTAAATAACAATTCCCTTATGATAGTCAATCAAAAGAAACTTCCAACTCAATGTTTGAAAACTCTTTAGAAGAAAGTTTGAAATGGATCAAGGAGAGATTCATTGACCCCTGCAAGATAAAGAGGAGCATACACCGCCTTAAAGAATTCCAATAAACGTCTACGTATAATCAAACCCTTACATAAAAAACACATACGAGAATTTTTAAAAGAAAAACAAAATTTATTAAAAAAAGGGACAGAACTAAACTACGCTAATCTACTATGCAGTCATGGGCATGTTATTTATTAATACGAGAAGTGCACCACAAAGTTACTTTGAAAAAGTCAATCAACGAGATATTTTGATGCATGAAAATGAGTACCACTTATGAGCGTCAAAATTAGTGAATTTGGAAAACAAAATTAAATAAGAGAGATGGTTGTATACATGAGAAGGGAGAGCAATTGACTTCGCCTTCTTGTATTCCCTAACAGCCAAGTCATATTCACCCTTGCTTATGCTACCACGAATTGTACTGGGCAAGTTGAATAGCGTTCGGAACCTCTGGAGCATTCCCTGGACTGACCTAATCTTTTCAGCCTCGGCCTATAATAATTCAAAAGGTTGATGAAATTGGAGTTGAATAAACAGGTATAAACTATCCAACAAAATCGAAAATTCAAGTCCAACTGACCTGTCTCTCGAACAGATGCTGGAAAGCACGATTAGCCAATGAACTGACTCCTTCCATACATTTGAACAAATGAGCAGTCCCTGAACCTTCAGGATCTTCTTCAATCCGTTTTAATTTTGACTCGATATCTGCAAAGATAATCTTCCACATGAAAAATCGAGATACAACAGAAGCAAACGGGAGAGAGGGTGATGCTTTGATACCATCAATTGTGGTTTTGCAAGAGACGAAGCAGTCAAAATTGTCTTTGACCAATTGCTTTCTCTGCTGAGTGCGTCCTATAAGATCACTTTTAAGAGCGAGAGCACCAGCCTCCAAATCAGCTGCACTTGTTACTTGGTGTATCCGGGAGATGAAGAGCTTGGCATCAAATTTCTCAGAGAAATACAACAACTTCTCTGCAAATGTGAAGTAGAGACATGGTGGATGAGGAATGGACATATTGGGATGTAAAAACTAGTAGAAATGCGAGGATGCATTACCACGAAGGGTGTTATCCAATTTGTCATCCTTGGTTGGAGAATAGTCGGAGGATTCGGTTATGAGTCTTAAAGTTTTGTTATCTATAATGCTGTTGTAACACAAGACACCACAAAAATGCAATGAAGGTGTGTAAGACACAAGAGTATTGATGGATTCAAAGAGGAAACGAATTGAAGTGAAGTGGAAGTGAACCGACCCGAGGCCGAGGGGATCAATGCACTCCATGCCACGAGGGAAGGACTGCAATGTGCTTAGTCCCTTCCTGGCCAAAACTGCATTAGAAGACACTTTACGCTCAACTTTAATGGCCACCGGCGCTGCTCTCGTCTCTCGCATTCCACGAACCCTGCGAGCAAGCTAAACACACGACCAAAACAGAAATTAGCTTAAACCATTTGAATCCGAATGGAATCGAGTCGAATCGAAATCACATACCTCGGCCTCGTCGACGTGCTTCCAGCAACCGGGCTCGTCGCCGTCCCAGGGAGCAGCGTCGTCGTCTTTGGGTCGGGAAGCACCAGAAGAGCCGTGGAAGCGCACGCGTTGCTGATCTCGGGAGGTGGAGTCCTCATCGCCGCTGGATATGCTCAGCATATCGACATCGGATTCGTCGTCTTCGTCAACCACGCGCCGCTTCTGCTGCTGCGCCGGAGGCTTCTTGTTGGGAGGAGGCGGAGGGGCTTGGACGTAATTCGCAACGGGTCTCCGATTCGAGGCTGCCTTCTGATAATTCACATCTCTCTGAGATTGCTCCTTGAGAGCCATCTGGAGGAGCTCGTCCTCATCCTCACTGCCGCTCGACATCACAAACTTCTAATCCTCTTCCTCTGCTTGGTAATCACAAACTAGACTCTGCTTGCTTTTCTTTCCCCGAAACTGCACATTTTTGTTTAAAAAGACATTATTTTCTTCATCAAACATTTTTTTTATCTAGAAATGGGGTTTTTTCTTTACATCCGCCTTTTTACATGGGTTTGGTTTAGCGGAAACATGTTAGGCTACACTACAAGTGGGGGGACATTGCAAGGATTCTCTTAGTAATAGAAGGTCAAACCCTAGCTTATAAAAAACATACATACCTAAAATTGCTCTCGGTTCTAGAGTGGTAGCTCACCCAATGTTATGACAAGCCCAATAGCCATAACCCTAACTTCTTCAGCTTAGCCCAAGAGGCCCATTAACAAGACAGATCTGTTATTCTTTCCCAAATTATGCGAGGCTAGTTTTTTTTTTTTTTTTTATGTGAGACTAATTTGGTGAAATTATCTTATGACACATGACAAGCAAAAAAAAATTTGTCCTAAATTTTTAAAAATTGTCTTTATCTCTACTACTAAAAAGCGAGTAGTGTCTAAAATTATTAAATTATGTTTTATCAATATTATCTATATTAAGCTAATTTGGACTATTAAGAACAAAGGTTACTATGGTAAATAGCAAAATAAAAAAACAAGATAAATAAAAAAAAAAGATAACTGAGAAAAGAAAAATGGGAAAGAGATAACTACAATAGGTGAGAATTATAACTACCAAGAAAATCATCAGTCCTGCTACCTACTAACTTCATAAAATACAAATGAGAAAAAAATAATAATAACTACCTATTGAAAACATGCGAGTTTCGCGGGTATAGAGGATTCAAAAATTTATAGCCTAAGATCGGTCAGCTTTGCAACCAATTATTAAATAGATGATGTTGACCTGTTAGAAGGAGGAGTCTCTGTCCACAACCACGCCCAAGCCTGCTATCGCCGCCAACATCACTGTGTCGTCCTCCACCATCGTCACTGACTTTAATGGTGCTGATGGAGTGAGCTCAGTCGGGTTACCTCCATCACTCGCTCATTGAGTATTGATGCACATGATTAGAGTGAGCCACCGTGTTGTTGCCAGACAGAAGATTAATTCCACACGGGATTGGTCGTTGTTATATGGAGAAGGATATGGGGACGAGATGGTGAAAGTCATGTGGTGTTTGAATAAAGTAATTTCAATTTCTATAGAAATTCTAAAATAATAGGAATTACAATTCCATAAATTTAAATTATATTAATTAAAAATTTCATTATTTGGATTTCATGATGTAGAGTTTTAAATTGATAAGGATTTGTATTTAGACTAATCTCAATTAAGAGAATTGACAAATAACATCGAGGAATTTAAGTCGAGAATTTAAGCTTCCAAATTTTATGATTATTTTCATAGGTTGCGGACACAAGTGAGTTTCGATGAGATAAGAGTCCAAAGATGAGAGAGAGAGATGTGATGCTTTCAGGAGAGCAGTGAGCTGGTCATGCTGCAAATCGGCAGAAAGTGCTTTTTTTTGTGGAATGTGTATGTACACGCCGTTGTATACACGCGCCGTTAACTTAACGTTGATGACAGCTCACTGGGTGTGCTGAAGAATCTCCGTTGCTAATTATACCATATATATATTTGTTGAGATGACGTCAGCGGAGTTACTGTTCTTCGGAACAGTACTTTGATTGCTTCCCTGGATTTTTGTTTGGGTATGGTTAATTACGTTTCTGCCCCTGTGAGCCACGTTTAACTTCTAAAGCTCTCTAGAAACTCAAACAGGAGAGATTCCAGAAAAACCAGACAGAGGAGGGTCTAGAAGAACCCAGACAGAAAAGAGTGAGAAAAACCCAGGCAAAAGAGAAACTCTAGAAACCCAAACAGAAGAGAAAGTGAGAGAGAAAAGAAGAGAGCAGAAGAAACAGAGCGGAAGAAAGTGAAAGAGAAAAGAGAGCAAACGCTCGATTCAGAACCAGATAGAAGAGAAAGTGAGAGAGAAAAGAGAGCTTATTCAGATACTAGACCCAAAAGCTCGATTCAGGTCCGAGCAGCCCAAACTTAGAGCAAATCATCTTTTCTTTTTCCAATAACCAACCCTTCGCAGCCGTTGCCGGAGACGTTGTCGGAGACGCACTTCCAATTTTGGATATCCTTGGTTGTTCTCATCTGCCTTTACTCATTTGGTATGTCTCCTCTTTTCTTTTTTCTTTTTTTATTTCCTGAATATGAGCTTTGAATTTGTGAAACAAATTCCTTGCTCATTGGTCCGAGGTTGTGTTTGATAAAGAAGAGGAGATGATAGTTTTTCTGTTTGTGCATGTTTTAATTAAATTGAAGAGAAAAAACAAACCTGCAAGATCTTGCTGGGCAGTGAGGTTCTTATGCATCTCAACAAGTTGCTCACAAATGGTAGCATAAACCGCAATTGTTTTCTCAGTCTCCAATAATTGCTTATCAGTTGTTTGTTTGTATGGAATTCTTAAGAGAGCTTTATGTGCATCGTGGTAGTACTGTTAATTCTTATCTCTTTGTTTAGAGTTTTCGGAACAAAGACAAAGATCAATATTAGTGAGTTTTGCCTTATCTGATAGATCATCGATGAAATATTACCATGCTCCAACTTGATAGCTAGGCCGTACTCCCAGCCATAAAAGTCTTCATGGAAATTATGTAATTCAACTATATGTCATGCTCATAATTAAGCAGTATTCAAGGTTGGAAATTGATCAAAGTGCATGTGCATTTTAGGAAGGAGACTGGTCTTTGAAAAGAAGAGAGACCAAAAGAGAATTGAAGATCCCTGATGTATCTGGTATCATATATGGTTTGCGCCTATATTACATGATTCTTGACTCTTAGTGCATTTGCACCCTATAGAAGAGCCAAATAGTGGATTATTGAATTTATGATGCCTGTAATTGAAGGCTCATCCGTTGCTTTCACATGCCATGTCTTACATTGATTAGAGCCTCATGTGATACATTATTTGAACAAAATCTGTATATCAATTTCACCACAGAATACCAGCTTCCAAGATTACAAACATTGCTGCTCAACATGGTATTGCCTTGGTTTCCCTAGCTATAGCAAACTAGCAAACAACCGAGACTACAACCAGATTCTTTCTGACTAAGCTGCATGCAACATGGTGAACAAGTAGGATAGTTTTTTTTCTTCATTAATTTGTATGGATTTTGACGGCTTAGAATGAAGTCCTTTCACTGAAATGGTGTCAGCAGAACTCAGATTTGCAATATTAACATGTGTTGCATATATTGGCTCTATTATTTGTAACAAGGGTTCAAATAGATCCAAATTCAGTGCAATGCAACTTACAATACAATTATACCTCTGTTATATATGGAGCTCTCTTCAAACATACGGATTTTCATACATTTGTATATACTTCTATATAACAGTTCTTTTCACAGATATTATCAACAAACGATCTTAACCCGCAGCAACGCGCGGGGGATTTACCTAGTTAAGAAAACAAAGCACAAAAATAGCTTGTGTTACTTGCGTACAATTCTAGATCCTTCTTGGACTGTCTGAAGAAGCAATCCCAGCCGTCCACTTGGTGGCCTTAAGAATCAGATACTTCTCTCATCAGAAAGAACAGCAATTCAAGAAAAATGTTCGGGAGAGGTGTTCCGAAGAAGAGCGACAACAGCAAGTACTATGAGATCCTTGGAGTCCCCAAGACCGCCTCCCAAGATGATCTGAAGAAGGCTTACAGAAAAGCAGCCATCAAGAACCATCCTGATAAGGGTGGCGACCCCGAAAAGGTTTTAATTTTCCTATCTCCTCCTACTTTTACTTTCCTTGAATTATAAAATATGTATCTTGTACGTTGCGATTTAGTTTAAAGAGTTGGCCCAAGCCTACGAGGTGCTGAGTGATCCAGAAAAGCGCGAAATCTACGACCAATATGGCGAGGATGCGCTCAAGGAAGGAATGGGTGGCGGAGGTGGTGCCCACGACCCATTTGATATTTTCCAGTCTTTCTTCGGCGGCGGCAGCCGTAGGCAGCGAAGGGGAGAGGATGTGATCCATCCCCTTAAAGTTTCTCTGGAAGATCTCTACAGTGGCACATCCAAGAAGCTGTCCCTCTCCCGCAACATAATCTGCTCCAAGTGCAAGGGCAAAGGGTCAAAGTCTGGTGCTTCAATCAAGTGTCCTGGTTGCCAAGGGTCTGGAATGAAAGTCTCTATTAGGCATCTCGGGCCTTCCATGATCCAGCAAATGCAGCATCCTTGCAATGAGTGCAAGGGCACCGGTGAGACCATTAATGACAAGGATCGCTGCCAGCTGTGTAAGGGTGAGAAAGTTGTGCAGGAAAAGAAGGTATTGGAAGTCCATGTCGAGAAGGGGATGCAGAATGGACAGAGGATCACATTCCCTGGTGAAGCTGATGAAGCGGTACCTCAACATCTTCTCTCATTTATCTTTGTTATAGCCACTGTATTGAACTAGATGTCACTTCTCTACATTTGTTTATTTACTTGTTTCCTGGCAGCCTGACACTGTCACAGGGGATATTGTCTTTGTCCTGCAACAAAAGGAACACCCTAAGTTTAAGCGGAAGGGTGACGACCTTTTCTACGAACATACGCTGTCCCTTATGGAGGCGCTCTGCGGCTTCCAATTTGTATTGACGCATTTGGACAGCAGGCAACTCCTCATCAAATCTCATCCCGGAGAGGTAGTCAAGCCTGGTAAGTTACTTTTGTTCTCTTCTCATTTTGACTGATTTTGTACTTGTCACCACAAAAGTGTGCATTTGGTTACTTGGTGGGTTATGGAATATTGTTAAATTCATCCTCATCATGTGCAATACTTTCGGTAGGTGGTTCATCAAAATACGATAGGACATGTTGCCCTGGACCAAAACAGAATGGTGGATTGGTTTTGAGGGTTGTTGGGTTCCATCCATTTAAGGACTTTTTTTTTTCTTGTACAATTAGAGGGATTGCATGGCGGACTCAATACCTGTTTCAATAATCTGAACCACTCAGTTTTTAGACATCCATTCATTAATTGACCATCTCTGCAAAACTATCAGCCAAATGAGGCATGAATTAGCGATTATGTGTTAGTATTGAATAGATATTGGAATCCTATGTGGATACGTTAATAATTCTCTACTTGGCTGAATTTTGGCACAGATAATCTTTTAGCTTAGCTTTAAATTTAATGGTTTGGAACAGTAGAAGGGGAATAGGAAATAATTCAGGGATCCTTGTGGTAGAAGATATACAACTATATGTTTGAAAGACAATAGTACTCGGGTATAGGGTTTATAATTGCCAAATATATTGATTCATTATGAAGAAACTGTTTTAAAGGGATATAGTACTCAGGAATCGATGCATCTGCTCTCTCTCAAATCTGTCCCTAATTTTGTATGTTCAATATGTCTTTTGCTGTTTTACATGACTGCTTTTAGTTACTTCGATACATAAAGATCACACTTGTGGAGGTTATGTTTTTGTGTTTTTCTTCTTTTTCTTTGGCCAATATGGGCAATTTAATAGCGTGGGTTGCTATAGGATTTCGGTGTGTAGTTCCAGGTTTACATGATAGTTGGGCTTTCTTTGATATTTTCAACTTGGTGGCTTTATTATGATGTATCAGATCAATTCAAGGCTATAAATGATGAAGGCATGCCAATGTACCAGAGGGCGTTTATGAAGGGTAAACTATATATACATTTCACCGTGGAGTTCCCGGACTCATTGAATCCAGAACAGTGCAAGACCTTGGAAGCAGTGCTGCCTCCCAGGAGTTCTACCCAGCTTACTGACATGGAACTAGATGAATGTGAGGAGACTACACTGCATGATGTGAACATAGAAGAAGAAATGCGCCGTAAACAAGGACAGCAGTCTCAAGAGGCATACGATGAGGATGAGGATATGCATGGTGGTGCCCAGAGGGTCCAATGCGCTCAACAATGATTTGATCGACTTGCTTATATCTTTTGAGAAAATAAAAGTTGTGTGTTGGTGGGTGGGGTATCTATGTAGTTGTCTTGGTGTTTATTTCCAGTTTGGGTTGTTTGTAGTCCCAAGTATTGGGAATTTATAGAGTAGCTATTTAGAACATGATCCTTGTTCTAGTTCATCTGAACTGGTTGTTTAGCTATATATTTATATGTTATCTGTAAGTGTTTTTACAAAGTTGTACTGATATAATCGTTATTCATAGCATATGATCTTTAGCTACGACGAACGGTGACACAGTCACAGAACATGATGGGTTTAAGGCCTTTCCAGTCAAAGTACCTCTGTCAGGCATATTTCTCAATCACCAAAGTATAAGTAACTCAAATACTCAATCACCAAAGTATAAATAACTCAACGTAACAGTTTCAGTTAATTTTTACAGGAGCGGTACTGGGGATGTGCACGTAGAACAAAACACAGGGGGCCCTCCAATCGTCTTCGCCTCTTTTCCTCATGTCTTCCATTACAAAAGTATTTAGCTTCAATTTTTGTTCATTTGGGAGTCCTCTCACTTAAATCTTTTGTAGGGTGAGATGAATATCACCATTGGTCTCTATGAGTCTGCCATTACTTGACTTCAACTCTAATTTGTTTGATAAAAAGACAAATCCAAGAATCAAGCTATCAGTCTAAGCAACACGCATGCTCTACTAGTCAATTTTAGGACGCAAACGCATTACTTTTCGTCAAGGATAAAACATTAATCATACATATATCATTTCCAGATCTAGGTAGCTTATTCCTCAATTCCTTTATTCGACATTACTACACTTGATATTGAGTATTTTAGTTTTTAATCTCTGCTGTTTCATTATCCGAGATCCATCATATTCCGTTCCTCAGCCTTTTGCCTTGTTTCTAACTCATATATATACACTTTCCTCTTTATCTGATCTCAAATCTCAATCTATACTTGATATATATTCTGAAACATGAGCGTTCTAAGTGGATTTGGTTATGTTCTTGCGCTACTAGTTCTACTTCTCTGCCTTGCTTCCTACCTCTGCTCTAAACGCGCACGATTATCCATAGCCGCCGGTGACCAGACCAGCACTGGTAGTGAAGAAGCTGCAGGTGGAGCTGGACTTGATGAAGCCACTATAACTAGTTACCCAAAACTTGCTTATTCCAAAGTAAAGCTCCAACATGGAAACTCAACTGCTTGTTGCTGCTCCATTTGTTTGGCTGACTACAAGGAAACCGATATGCTTTTAGTGTTGCCACATTGCGGTCATCTCTTCCATGTCAAGTGTGTTCATCCATGGCTTCGGCTTCACGCTACGTGCCCAATATGCAGGAACTCGCCTTCTCCACCTTCTCTCTGTATCCCATTTAGTCAAATAACCCCCTTGCCTACGCTGCAGGAGTAATTAGCATACAGGTCTGTGTAGAACTTTGTACAGAATTGTTATATCAGAGGATTCTCTGTTTTCTTCAGTTCCAAGAAAAAGCAAAATTTGTTCATGAATTAAAGTCATGGGATGCTAGAATAAGTTTGAGTACTATCTCTATCGTGAATGGAGCAAGTGTAACAATTTGACAACAACATTTGTTAAAAATGTATACGATAACAATTAGTTAATTAATTAATGGAAAATCAATGCTATTATTTGAAAGAACATGCAGAGATTCAGTGTCCACTCCATAATCCATAACTGAATATTAAGTCTAGATCACCCACTCTAGTTAGTAGCTATTCTATTGAAATTTGAAAATGTGTATGTCTAAAACATCAATGGAGTTTCTTAATTAAATGACCAATAACCAAACGCCACCGAGCCAAAATAAGATTGCATGAAGAACACCAAGCACCATTCCTTTCTGTAGCACTGATGCTGCAGATTTCACAGAAGGAAAAGTCTCAGTAGAGGAGCCATTATACCCTAAAGGGGACGGGGCTCCCACCGGAGTCATAACTTGCGCTGCAGGAGGCTGAGGCCTATTCCAACTAACCGAAGATGGAGGAACAGCAGCAGGAGGAGGAGAAACTGAAGGGGCGCTCGGTGGTTCATTTACGGGGCAGGCGCACTCGTGAACGGAAACGGAAATCTTCTGCCCTAGACTACAATAGTTTGAGACGTTAGTAATGAAGTACAAGACACCTTTATCCAACAATGTGAAATTTGCAGGACCATTGTTGAAGATTTGAAAGGGCTTGTAAGCTGAGGCTACTGTGCAGCTCTCGTAGTCTTGCTTTGTGACTTGCACCACATTCGAAAGCCCCCCTTCAAAGTTAAAAACTGCAATCCCCACATTCAGCACAGTTTAATCGGTCATAATCTAAAACCATCCATCTTTTAATTTTGTAAGCTTACAACTAAATGATGTACATGATGAGTTGCATCAAATTAATATGCATACCTAGAGTGTCGCCGATCTTGAAGAAATGGGAATTGGACCAGTTGGTGTAGTAATCTGGTCGGGGAGGGATGGACCAACACACCGGGTCTCCTACTCCGACCGAATAAGCTACCGCACTAGGCGGGCAACCATACGAAGATACCACCATTATCAACACCCCTAACATCACAGCACCTAATGTAACAATTGAAACCCTGGTCATTGTTGAACTCAGATCCAAATAGAGATTGTTGCACGTCGACAGTTATAATAAGAACGATGGAGGTATAGCTAGCAAATGTAGTGAACTAGTTAAGAGACTAATGATTTAATTTATAAGAGGTGAAAGTGGATCAGCAAATGGCAGCGTAATGCTCTTCATATTCTAACGTCCATATGTATAAATACGTAGACATTAAATTACATAAAAGATTTGATACTTAATTCAATACTGCATCCATTTTTGGTCAGTTGATGTTTTAGTAGACATTTGATTATCCTTCACAGTTACACTGTTTTTATTTTATATTTAAGATAATCCGTTACAATTGTTGACTTATGCACTCATAAAAAATGCATAATAAATGTTGATATTGAAAAACAACTTCAAATTCAATTGTCAAAATTTTGTAGTAAATTGAATAGGGGGTTATCAAAGACAATCAGTTAGATTGTCCATGCGGCTCATTTCTTTCTTAATGATCTTGGTGCTGTAACAAGAGTCACGAGAGTTTCCTGCTCTTATACTTAGTCTCTTTTGTTTTTCTGTTTAGGCCATTATTGGCCTCATTTATCACCAAAAAAAAAACTTTGTAGTAAATTGCAAACAAATTCTTATGCATTGATGAATGGATATGCAAAAGACAACATTTTAAATAAGGAGGATAAAACTGATATTAGCCAGAAAACTGAAAGCTGAATAAAGAATTAAAAATGAAATAGGGATTGAGCCGGTGTTCTGCCGACCTAATCGACTTAGCTATATTTCATCACATGGGTTCACATTCCAAATCAAGTTTGGGGGAGAATTAGGGGGATTGCTCTGGGTTATGTACAAAGAGACTGAATTCCATTTCTGGTAAGTTGGATGAATTTGATATCATCACTAGGATCGTTTCGAAGCGGCTCTCTCGCTTCCTCCTCAATTTGAAACCTAGCAACCATCGTACAAAACAAGCCCTCTCTCTTTCTAAATTCAAACGGGAGGGTGTCCTTCAATTTAATTCAATTCTCTCTCTCGTATTTGAGATCTAAAAAAAAAAGAGTCGTTCTTGTTATGCCGATCTAAAAGCGCTAGCTTTGTTCGAAATTTCAAATCCACACTTGTAACACTCAAAAAATTTGACCAGCTTAATTGGAGGTTGTTCGGTAAATAGTTTATCGACCTCGATAATATTAAAATGTGCTTGACTTTTTGAGAAATTTGTACTATGTCAACTCCATGATTTCAGAGTTGGATATTAAAGTGCAAGACACGACGTTGTGTTCATGAGAATTTTCGTGGAATTTTTTGATGTTCTGAGCTATTTTATGTTAAATTCTGAAGTTTGAAAAGTTTAGAAAGTTAAATAAAAAGAAAATTGTAGTGGTGCAATCTGAGTCGTACAATTAATGACTGATTGATCTGGGCCACCCACATTTTATGTAAGGGAACTTGGTCAATTTCGCCATAACCGCCTCAACCTCTCCCTCTTTCGATGCAGAACGTCGACCATGACGCTACCTCGCCAACCGGTGACTTTTCGACGGCGTACAACCACCAACCGGACCGCCTTGAGGTCCCTGACGCGATCCTAGCTTTGGTTGCTTCGACCGGCGACCGTAGGAGGAGGAACGACGCCGAGAAGCTCCGAGTGTCTCTGGCGACTTCTGCAATTCCCGGCAACTCCGTCCACCAATTTGACTTCATGTGGTAAGAATCTTACTCCTCTCATCTCCTTCTACGCGTCTGTGTTATTAACTTTGGGACTCGATGAAGCTTTCACTATGTTGCACTTTAGGATTTTCCGGTTTTGGTGATGCGAGCGATGCCGACGAGCTCTTCCGAGGCTTTCTAGGTTGCTTGCTAATTGAATGGCGATCAATCCTTTTTAAGTCTGGGTAAGTGATTAAGCTATTAGAGGTGTTCTGGGTTTTCCTTTTATGCTGGCACCACCATCTGTGCTGGTGGTTTTGGGTTTGTTTGAACCAACTTGGGTTCACTTTGATGGATTGATATTAAATTTAGGTTTCTATGTGTTTGTTCACAGAAATTGGTAAGGTGGTGGAGAGAAGGCAACGTTCCTAGCTTATCGTTGGAAAGCAAATTAGGAACTTGGTTCCTCAATTGATAAAAGGCAAGTTGAATGCTTTTGGTGCGTGTTTGTAATTTCTGGAATTGCTTGGTATTGTCTACACACAATGACTCAGTGTTATGAGAAATGAGAAAATTGGGGTTTTACGTCATGGAGGAATGGTGTGTGATTATTTATAGATGATTGATTGATTGCTTGAGATTTAGTTTATGACGTGATCACCTCAATATCTAAGTCTAATTGTACAAGTAGGTGAGTGGCACTGAACTAGTTTGGATAATGGAAACTGGGTTTGAATTATACCTTGGCATCCTTAATTATAGGGTTGTGTGATTTGGTAGCTTTGGTATTGGAAATGTGTTCTAAGATATTGGAATAATTGGTATATTTGGCTTCAATTGAATATGGGAGAAGTAGTGTAATACGATGATTATAATTGTAGTATATATATGTGAATCCTATTAAACTTGGTCGACCATGGATTATGGTACTGGACTCAGGTTTTGAGTACAAGTTAAATGGTATTATCATCCCTTGTGTGCGAAGTTAAATGGTATTATCATCCCTTGTGTGCGAGTTTTGCTTGAAATGATTGATGGACAATAAGTTCTATATTAAGATTTGAGAGACTATAGTTAAATGGTCTTGTATTTTATGCCGAAGAAGAGTGATCATAGAGACATACTAATGGGTGTCCTTAGTAAATTGAAAGGATTACACCCGATAGAGAAATAAGTTCATTGACTTGAAAGTTTGTAGAGTGGTATTGAATATTATTTTATATTAACGGTCGTAATGTTGTCGGACATTAGGGACTCCAGTTACCCGAGGAGCGGAATGCTCGTGATTCTCAGAGTTCATGAGCAAAGCCTCGGATTCCAGGCAGGGGACCTGAAATTCCCTTGATTAGTAATATTTGTTTTATAAACTATTATTGCATATTTGGGATTGCATGATTTGGTTGTCATAAAAATGGTAACCGGTGTTGTGAGATTTTGACGGCTTGAGAATGAGTGGGGCATAGTGACTTCCTTGGGCTTTGATACCCTAAACCTCCGGAAGGGCTGTATGGACTGAAAAGTGTCTAAAATCCTTTGAGGTGTGGCACTGCTTCTAGGCTATACGGCGTAAGTGGACACTCTTGCTACACTTACTTGTTGTACACATATATAGTGAGGTAAGTTGGATAGTATAGCGCCGTATTTATTTGATCATAGAAATGTTTTTGAAAGTTTGTCGTTCATTAAATATTTGGATTCAATCTTGTTTTTATACTGGGCCCTATGAAACTATTTATTTATCTGTTTTCAAACCTACTTAAGGGTAAAGTTCCTTGAGCAGCATGGACGAAAGCTCACCCTTATAACAGTTTGGTTGCATGTACTATGCACTGGGACGAGATAGTGGCGAGAAGTTGGGTGTGCATATTTATGATTGGTAATTTGGTTTCCATGATGTTCCCTTTATTTTTATACTGGAGTTTCTTGTACCAAATTCTATTTTCTGCTGTTCTAGCTTGTTCTGACTCGTAATTTTATTCTTAGAAGTTCGTTATTTATTGGTCATTTTTATCAAGTTTTAAGCGAATGAAAGAGTCCATCCTATAGTGAGTTTGCTTTATGATACTCTTAGTAGGAAATTGTATTCCTTTGAGTTCATTATTTTTAACCATCCCTTATATCAGGTTTTGGTGAATGAAAGTACTTTTAGGAAATAAAGATTTACACCTCAAAATATTTGCATGCTTCTGTTGTGTTTTTCTTAAATGTTTCCTTGAATAAACTGCCTAGCGTTTCTCTTGGTTTTTCGTTTTAGAGATTCGCGGCACTGTGACGTGCCTAAATTGAGGAGGTACAGTTTGGAGCGTTACAATCCCAGTTTGGGGGATTCCTCTAGGTTTTGTAGAAAGAGAGAGAGAAAGAGAAGTGACCCAATTCCATTTCCGGTAAGTTGGATTGATTTGAGATCATTGCTGGGATCGATCAGTTGGTTTTGTTGCCGTGGATATATTGCATCTGTTGCCTCCCTCGGAAACACAATATTGTTAGAGACCCATTTCCATTTATGGTAAATTCTCATACTTCTCTCGTTTCTTGAATCGTACTTTGATAGGTTTGTGTTTCTTTTTCCTTGATTCTCTGGTGTTGCCCTGATATGTTGCCTTGGATTAATACCAGCCGCTTGGATACATGAGTTGCCCTGGATTTTCTTAGTTTGCCTTTGATTAATATGTAGCCTTGGATTTCTGAGTTGCCTTTCATTTAATATGTAGCCTTCGATTTATGAGTTTTCGATAAATGTTGCCTTTGATTTATGAGTTGCCCTCGAATAACTCGTGGTGCTCAGTTCATGATTTTTGTTGCCTGAGAGATTTTAGTTGCCTTTCAAAGTTCACAACTCTGCACTCTGAAACTTGAGTTGGTCTTGATCCATCAAATAAGCTAGCCCAAGCTGGAGTTCCAATAGATAACTCATTGAGGCTATAGTCTCTGAGGTTGTTGCCTTGCATTAATATGTCACCTTGGATTTACGAGTTGCCTTAGATTATTATGTTGCCTTGGTTATATGAGTTGTATTCGATTACTATGTAGCCTTCGAATTATGAGTTGCCTTCGATTAATATGTTGCCTTTGATTTATGAGTTGCCCTCGATTAATATGTGGCCTTCGATTTATGAGTTGCCCTCGAATATATAGTTGGTTGTGCCTAGTTTATGATTTTGTTGCCTCAGAGATTTTTGTTGCCATTCAGAGTTCATGATGCTGCACTTTGAATAATTAATGAGTTGTCTTGGATTAATATGTAACCTTCGATTTATGAGTTGCCTTCGATTAATATGTTTGTCTTTGATTTATGAGTTGCCCTTGGTGGTGCCCGGTTCATGATTTTTGTTGCCTGAGATTGGCTCTATTACAATCAGTGTCCTCTTCCGTTCCCATTCATGCTATGCAAACAGCTAAATTACCAATGAACCTCTGTCATAAACTGGATAAACTAAACCGTGATTTTCTGTGGGGTGATACTATAGAGAAAAAGAGAGTTCATCTTGTCTATTGGGACATTGTCTGCTTACCAAAATATCTCTGTGGCTTCGGAATTAAAAGAAGTGCAGACATGAACCAAGCCATGCTTGCCAAAGCCAGTAAGAAAATAAAGAAAGAGGGAATAGTTCCATGATTCCAATTTGAAACCCAGCAACAGTACTAAAACAAGCCTCATATTAGACCATGAGTCCTTCTCTCTCTCTCTCTCTCTACAAGCTCAAATGGGTGTCATTTTCTGCAAGATTTAGGGTTCTGAAACCCCCCAAATCTTAAACCAGTCCCATCCCTTCCAAAGTAATATACTGTAGGAATTGGACAAAAGCCTCGTTTGAAATATAAAGGGGGAAGAAGTTTGGGTTCCTCTCAATCAGTTTACAAGCGGTAAATCCCCTTTCTCTTCTTTAGTTTTACACTTCTCAGTTTGGTTATCGTATTTATCAATTGAACTGAATTCCACAAGGATCTTGATTCCTTTCCCATTTTGGTCTAGGATCTCACATTTGTTCGATCTTGCTTAATTCAATTTCAGATGGACTGGAAAGGCCAAATTATTAGGGTTTCAGATGATGTTTCTAATGTGGTTGGACCCTATTGAAGCTGTAAAGCATCACAAGCCTCTGCCACAACAACTCTATTTCGGAAAGTAAGAAGTGCTTCACTTGTTTCACTACCACATCAATGGTTTACCATTTTTATAGGGTTTTGTTTGTTGTTTGTGACCTACTTATCAATATTTGATGTAATCCCAATGATGAAAATTTTAGTAATATGAGAGATATGCATGAAATTACTATTGAAAGATTGGTCCGCCCTCTTCTGTTTGGAGGAACCTTTTCTTATTGTGTCTGTTGTCCAGATGGAAATTGGACATTACTGAGGGATTTTTTTATTGGCCATGTCCCAAGAATTAATGGTGGGAACACCATAGAGCTGATTATGTTTTTGCGGGCATGTTGTCCATGTCCCAAGAATTAAATGGTGGAATTATGCCATAGAGCTGGTATGTATATCCGGATATATTGTCCCTGTCCAAATGGTGAATTACACCATAGAGCTGATTGTGTATTTCCGAATATATTGTCCTTGTCCAAATGGTGCATTACAATTATTACATTATAGAGCTGATTGTGTATTTTCGAATATGTTGTCCCTGCTGTCCCAAGAGTCAAATGGTGGAATTACACCATAGAGCTGGTTGTGTATTTCCGGATATATTGGTGCTCTATTTCTTTTCTTCGGTTTGATTTATATTTCATTTGCTTTGCCTTGGATTGATTGCCCCTAATTGATTCGTTATTTTGCCTCAGATTGATTAGTTCTGTTGCCTCTCTCGGAAAGACAATATTGTTGAGACAGAGAGAGAGAAGGGAGAAACATGAGAGACCCATTTCCATTTCTGGTAAATTCTCATAGTTCTCCCATTTCTTGAATCGTAATTTGGTGGATTTGTATTTCTTTTGTCTTGATCCTCTGGTGTTGCCGCGGTATGGTCCCTAAGATTTATGAGTTGCCTTGGATTAATATGTAGAGTCTTCCATTTATGAGTTGCCTTTGATTAATATGTAGCCTTTGATTTATGAGTTGCCTTCGATCGATATGTTGTTTTTGATTTATGAGTTGCCTTCAAATAATTGGTAGTCCTAGTTCATGATTTTGTTGCCTGAGAGATCATTGTTGCCTTGAAAGTTCATACTCTTACTGCAAACAGTTCATACCTAAAAGAAGGGTGTTAAGAGAGATTGCTGGAAAAAGAGGTTATTATTGCCTCGAAAATGCTGTTTCCAAAAAAATGTGACAGAGCTAGCTTTAATATTAATTTCCGGGTGTTAAGGATATCCATGATTATTGGATTAAATTCAGTTTAACCCTCTGAACTTTAAGGCTAAAATCAGTTTGGTCCTTGACCTTTTGTTTTAATCACCTTGGTCCTAATACTCTCAAACATCATCAACTAAGTCTAAA
This sequence comes from Fragaria x ananassa, assembly GCA_034370585.1. Taxonomy (NCBI): domain Eukaryota; kingdom Viridiplantae; phylum Streptophyta; class Magnoliopsida; order Rosales; family Rosaceae; genus Fragaria; species Fragaria x ananassa. The sequence goes on along the minus strand of CP139750.1, from coordinate 5,402,780 downwards.
ATTTTAATATGGCTTCATAAATAACATTATTTGCTGACTTGGAGTTGGCAAGGGATCCATCTTTGAGCTTTTTAACCTACAAAAAGGGCAAATGAACATTATAACAATGAAAAAACGTCATTTTTCAAGGACCAAACTCAGCCATTCTTGGACTAAAATTCAAATTTTGGACTTAGATGATGTCGTTTGAGAGTACAAGGACCAAGGTGATTTAAAAAAAGAGATGAAGGACTAACCTGATTTTGACCCTAAAGTTTGAGATAGTAAACTGAATTTAGTCCTTAATGTTAAAAAAAACCCCAAAAAATCATGATGAACTCTCATTTGTAGGCTTGTAGTTTATAGTGTTAGAATGTGATCATCAGTGACAGGTATGCTTTCATTCCAGTGGTAGTTATAGGTTACATCTGGGAACCTAGGTAAACTTAATAATGTGTATCTATACAAATGCATGCTTTTGTGTGTTGTACATAAGGTACGTTGTAATGACAGTGTAATTGAATATTTTAGAAGAGATACTGTGCTTAGTTCTTGGGTTTTCCGGAGCACCATAAGCTGTAAGTCATGTAAGCCCCGAATGCCACAAGAACAAGTACTGCAGCCCCCACATTGATTAACAGCTGCTTTTCTTCATTATTTATCCACTTGTCCTGATTTTTCATTCGTTGCTTTGCAGCATCTTCAGGCTTCTCTTGCTCGACACTACCCAAACGTTTGCTCGTCTTCTTTACCTGATCTAAAGTATTTGGGGCAATCCTATCGATCACAGATGCTACGCTGCTTCTCTCACCAGTCATCTCCTTTTCCTTACTCAGAGGCGTGTCGACAGCCTTCTCAGTATTCTTTGGTTCTCCCGGCTTCTCATTTGCATCAGTTATGTATCTATCCTGAACCTCATTTTGATAGTCCGCCTTGGCCTTTTGGTCTGCCATAGTTTTGGGTGGAATTTCATCCCCAGCCTTTTGAGGTTTGGGCTGATTTGCAGTGTTACTCAACGCGATCACCCTCTTCTCATCACTATGTTTTTCAGTCTGAGTCATTGCTGAAACAACATTTTGTTCAACTCCTGCTTCCTTAATCTTGTGGTCTTGTGTCTCGGCTATCTCTTGTTTTAGTTGGGGTCCCTTTTGTGCCTCCGGCTCTGAAGCAGCTACTTGGGGATCTTTAGCAGCAGTAGCAATAGCCGTTTGATGAGTGGCATCCTGTCCCTTTTGTACCTTGGGCCGGACGGCCGGTTTTTGAGATGGCGGAGCATGTATCTGGTCCTTCTCTTTTGGCTTTGCATCTTGGATTGGCTTGGTTGGTGCTGCTTCTTTATTAGGATCTGCTTTTGGGACTTCCTTCGGCAATGTAATGGTGAGAACTCCACTGCTAAATTTTCCATGAATTTTACTTTCGTGACAATTTTGTGGAAGAGGAAAGGTTTGGTTAAAACGGCTCCATCTGTTGTTGCCAAGGGGTCGTTGTCCATGGACCCTGATCACACCAGGGGCGTGCACAAATGTAATCCTCACTTGCTCTTTCAGAAAACCTGAAAATATAATAGAAAAAGCAGTTCATATATAATTTGATCCAACAGACTGAAATTAATTAATAATCAATTTGAAATATAATAAACAAAGAAACAGACCAGGAAGTTGAACATATATGATGTGAGCTTCAGGTTCTTCCTTCAATTCAAAGTGGGGCTGGAAATCCTCATAAGTGGGACGAATGGATTGTCTTGGACGTGAAGTATTAGCAGCACCAACGCGTTGCCTCATAGCCATAATCAATCTCGATCTCTTAATTTGTTTCTTTGTTTGTTTTGGTTATCTTTCTTGTTAATTTTGCATCAGGTTGTATATATACATGAATATTGCAAGTGCTGCTGGGTTTTCTTAAAAATTAGACTATATATTCCTTTCCTTTTTCTGCTAATTTGGTTTTGTGGTGTTTTACAAGCTAGGCTAGGCAACAACGAGAGTATCCCTGTCCTTGGGTCATCTACCAGGAATAACGTCTTCTACAAACAAATTCAAACTTTGGCATGCAGCTGCCTGGCTGCTAATCTTTCTATATATTTAATTTGCATATATATATATATATATATATAGATATATATATTTTGCATGTTCGATCTCTATATATGGTTGGGAAAAGATAGAATTCAATGCAAACTCTACCCGCCACAGTACCTTATGTTCCTTTTTATGACATGCATATATTAAGAAGTGTGTTCTGATTTACAAATTGCTTTGAGGGAGCGTCATGAGTCTCAAGTCTCAACAACAACAGAAAAAGAATATGAAAGCATTTTTATAGAAAAAGAAAAAGAAAAACTAAACTAAACCAAACGTGCAAGTAGTGTTGTTCTCCACACCCTGGACAAAGTTTTGCCAGAGTATGAATATAAAAGATCACCAACGTACCACACCAAAGCACACCTCCCCCCCAAAAAAAACAGTATAATATATATATGCGTTAATTGACTTGTTTTTGCAAAATAATCGAGCAAATCGCAGTACAGTTTATATATAGATCTATGTATATACAGCATGTATGTTAAAGTAATCTTGTTTTGATCTGAACTCTCTCTCTCTCTCTCTCTCTCCACCCCTCTTGAAGCTGGAGCTAGCTCATCAACAGGCAGGCCTTCCGGCATCTGAATATCGATGATGGCCGGAGCTCGATCAGCTTAATTATTAGTAGTCGGGGACTTTGCCGGAGATATAGATATACCTTGGTTGGCTTACAATTGATACTACGGCTTATTAGCTAGCTAGACAGCCTAGACTTCTCTTGATCTTTTTCACTCCATCCCTGAAATGTATACAGCCAATAGGTACGCAACGTATTCTTGCATTCATTTAAATTATGTATATCTGTAGAGAAATTTTATTAACACATCTCTAAATGGTAGATACATATTTCTTTATTTATACAAATTATATAAGACTTTTTGGGTACATAAAATTACTAAAAAAATACATTTATATCAAAAATAAAGAAACCTAGTTGAAATAAAATTTCTGGTTTAAGACATTTATATTAACTATTTTACTTCTAACACTTTTTTTAGCTGGAATCGAGTACCAATATATTTTGACACCACATATGATTATTATGTAATGGTTCCCAAGAATCGATTAATTTAGTTTTACACAAGATTGTATATTCTAATGCTGAAAGTTCCGTTAAAAACTTTGGTGATGTATTGTCTTATTTCGTTTTGATTCGGTAGACTTAAAAACTTTTGAAATCAGCTTGAGTAAGAGGCTCTTTATTTTATCAAGGAAAACTGATGAGAGAAAATGTTAATAAAGGGAAATCCCTCGAGAAAGATCTTAACAAGGTGAAATCATTTAAAGGAAAATAAAAACTTTTGTGGAAGATGTCAATAAGGTGAAACAATACGAGGAAAGATGAAATTCTTTTGGAAAAATCTCACTAATGTAAACTTTTTTTTTGAATAAATTGAGTAGCAGGTCTAGAAAAATATGTGTATTTAGTGAATGAGTTGTGTATTTAGTGAATAAGTTATATATTTTAAATGAGGGTATTGTAGAAAGTTTGGATATGTGTATCTAGTCAAATGTTAAACAATAAAGTTAGCAGGTGGTTTATGAAGTATGAGATGTGTATCTAATATTTAAGAATGTGTTAATAAAATTTTTCAAATGTCAAATATGTTATATACTTCTTAATGATTTCCCGACCATATTCATGCCTTTTACATTTTTTTAAAAGGTACGTAAATCTTTATATAATAATAACCAACTATTACAATCATGAAAAATTTTAGTGGTGGACAACAAATCTTCACAGTTCCCCTTATCCACATACGAGCGATTACAATAAACATGAACTACTGCAAAGAGTTCAAATGTAACCTACTTCTAACCCCATCTAGAAGTCTCGATATCTCCTTACAACAAATCTTAAGAAGAAACAACCTCACCAAACAATATACATCAAAACCGCCAACATATATGCAGAGGTAACCTTTCTATTACATTAACAACAGAAAACACCGATGTTAATTCTGATAGTCCATAGACATGACACCATAGATCTACCAAAACTAGTAACAACACCAACACAAACCGACACCCTCGCCCAAAGGAAGGGACGACCAACAAATAACACCAAACCAAAAAAACAAAACTAAAAAAACTATAAAAAAAAAGACCTAGACTTGACCTAGAAAGTTCTCGTCCAGCCTCCCTCCATTGGAGAAATTCACTTCAAGGCCCAGCCCAAAGCATCCTATTAGCTACTAACCATCGATCCGCCGCCCCGCCAACCGAGTCGACCACATCCACATTTGAAACGACGACACAGCCGCGTCGTCACCATCCTCGGCTGCCATCTGAGCAAAGCCACCGTTCGCATATGCTACAGGGGAAGCATAGCCCACCTTCTCGTCTGATCTGCAAATCTGACCCGGGAAGATCGAAAACTCCCGTGTTCATGGCGTCGCTGCACAACACCGCTTCACATAGCCCACCTTCTTGCAGCACCGCTTCACAGATCCGGGAAGATCGAAAACTCCCGTGTTCATGGCTCAGTTGACAAATTTATTAATTTTGTTTAACAATTATTAAATTTAGTCACTATTTAGGTATACTGTTGGAATTCCTATACATTCGAAAAGTTACAAATTTTAAAAAAAAATTAATTTAGCAATAGAGGTATTTTTTATTATCGGTCATGATGGATGAAAAAAAATAACTGCAATTGTTTGAGAATGGTAACGCTGTGCAATTAGACGGGTAAAAGGGTAACCGAAGTAATATTGGCACGTTAAGTAGCACGTAATGCGTGCCCCCACTACCCAACCACGTCTTTCCCATTTTTCCTTTTTATTCTTTCTTTCTTGGTTTTTAAATGGGTCACTGTAAGCAAAGCAAAGCTCAACGGCCCTCATTCATCTTCTGTTTCCAGAATCATCGAAAAGGCGCTTCGAACCATGGCTAGGGTTTCATTGTCGCTGCTGGTGGCTATGTTGTTTGTGGTGCTTTGGTGGTGGGAGGTGAAGGCGGAGTACGTCAAGTACAAAGATCCAAACCAACAGCCCGCCGCTCGAGTTGCGGACCTTGTTGCCAGAATGACTCTCCAAGAGAAAATCGGTCAGATGGTGCAGATTGACCGAAGTGTTGCCAATTTCGACACCATGAAAACCTACTTCATTGGTATTCATTCTACTTTCTTTTCTGCCACATTACTGAAACTAGACTAGTACAAGGAAATAAGCAATGAATGAATGCAGGGAGTGTGTTGAGCGGCGGTGGTAGCGCACCGCTTCCAGAGGCCAGTGCCGGGGACTGGGTTAACATGATCAATGGGTTCCAGAAGGGGTCTCTCGCTAGCCGTTTGGGCATTCCAATGATTTATGGCATCGATGCTGTTCATGGACACAATAATGTCTACAATGCTACTATATTTCCCCATAATATTGGCCTTGGAGCTACCAGGCAAGTTTCATCCACTAGAAGGCCCATCATAAATTTCCTTTCAAGAATATCTCTTATTTTGGTCCAGCAAATGCTTAATGGACAATGCGGTTCCTCAAATTTTGTCATATATACAGGGATCCTGAACTGGCCAAAAGAATTGGTTCTGCCACTGCTCTTGAAGTCCGAGCTACGGGGATTCCTTATGCTTTTGCTCCATGCATTGCTGTAAATAATACACTCCTATGCATTTTAAGATGTTATATGGTTTCTTTGTAGTTTCTTATTTCTTGCTTCACCTGTAACTTCAAATTTAGGTGTGTAGAGATCCACGATGGGGTCGCTGTTATGAAAGCTACAGCGAGGATCACAGAATTGTTCAAGCAATGACCGAAATTATCCCAGGATTACAGGGAGATATTCCTGCTAATTCTCGGAAAGGATTTCCGTACGTCGGTGGAAAGTATGAATATAATTTTTCCTTTCTTTTATCTTTTCATTTCTTTTCTTCCACTGTTATTTGTTTTCTTTTGCTGGCATATACGGTTGATATACTTTGTGGACTGGTTCCTGATCCATTGGTGTCATTCTTAAGAACATTATCTGGTAGAGATACAAAAGATATATTCATAATCGTAAGTTCAATATATGTAAATATTATCTGGTTCTATAAATGCATGTGTGCATTCACTGAACTTGGATCTAACTGTTGTGGATATATGCTTTAGTTTTTAGTAATTCCTCAAGTATTTGTTGAGTAACTAATTAATTTATTATCTTTTAGTAAAAAGGTTGCTGCTTGTGCAAAGCATTTTGTGGGTGATGGGGGGACAATCAGGGGCATCAATGAGAACAACACCGTTACTGACCGACATGATTTGCTTAGCATCCACATGCCTGCTTATTCTGATTCTATTATCAAGGGTGTTTCCACAGTGATGATTTCTTACTCCAGTTGGAATGGGGAGAAGATGCATGCGAACCGTGACCTAGTTACTGGCTTCCTTAAAGACACCCTTAAGTTTAAGGTTAGGATATTGCTTTCCGTTATTCTGGTAACATCCAAGCTTATTGTAGTTCTGGTAGTGGTTTACAATAAGAATGTGAACACAACATCGAAAGGTGTGATGTTGAATATGTCCTATCTACCAAGCAAGATTTTATGTTAGTAGAAGATATCCTCAACTTTAACATCATACCAGTATTTGAATGAGAGGTTTCAAGTCTGTATTTTTATGTGGATGCTGTCCTCTGATGACTCACATAGAAAATCCACTTACAATTTATATTAATTGTCTTGTGTTGTCGATGTTTAATTGGTCTCATGAAAGAACTCTTTATTTTGGTGTTCATAAGCACTGATACCTCTTTTGTGCAGTATTTCATCTTAAGACTTAAGTTAACATTGTTTTTGGCTGAACATTCAGGGTTTTGTTATATCAGACTGGGAAGGAATTGATAGGATTACCTCGCCACCACATTCAAACTACACATATTCTGTCCAAGCTTCAATTCTTGCTGGAATAGACATGGTTAGTGGGTTTTTTTAGAAACAAATTTTGTGCAAAAATTAAATGACATAATACTATGTATTTTGTATTGTATTCAATGCGGAAATTACGATTATGTATGTTTCTGAAACTCTGAGCTCTTGCTTCTTTGTTCTAAAGGTCATGGTTCCTGTTAACTATAAAGAGTTCATCAATGATCTCACCTACCTGGTCAAGAACAATGTTATCCCAATGGATCGTATTGATGATGCCATTGGAAGGATTCTGCTTGTTAAGTTTACCATGGGTCTTTTCGAGAACCCCTTTGGTGATCTCAGCCTAGTCAATGAGCTTGGAAGCCAGGTCCGCTTTCTTATTGCTTACTTCATGATGTCTATTTGCTTGCTTTGTAGTTGGAAAAATATTATGCAGTCTCATTACATTCTTTGTTCTGTTATGATCAAGTTCATAGTGCAATGGCAAAAACCAATTTCCTAAGTTTCATGAGCTTTCCCTTTTATTGCTATCATCTATTTTCCTATCCACACATTTTTATTTTTTTTACAAACTTGCCACTTGAATTTGATTGATGATTCGTTCTCACCATATAGGGGGTGTGTTAATAGCAAAAAGGGATGCTTTTTTAAAAAACTCTCTATATAAGAATGGTGCGTTCCGAGGTGTGAAGTGGGAGAGAAGGGATTTCATAATTGGATTGGAAAATCCTCCCTTCCCGAAAGGAAGAACGTGCAATTCTTTTTTCTTAGTAAATCGTATGCAGTGTAGTTATGTATGACAGAATCAATGTTTATTGCTACCATAACAGGCTCATAGAGATTTGGCAAGGGAGGCTGTCAGAAAGTCACTTGTGCTTCTGAAGAACGGGAAAAATGGAACCATTCCAGTCCTACCTCTTCCTAAGAAGGTGCCCAAAATCTTGGTTGCTGGTAGTCATGCTGATAATCTGGGTTACCAGTGTGGTGGATGGACAATGGCTTGGCAAGGATTCAGTGGCAACAACAAAACAAGGGGTATGGTCTTTTATAATAGCTAAATTAATAAATATCTTTCTCTGTATGCGATACTTACATTTTCCATTGAATGACAATGACCCTGAGTATACAGAAAATGGAGTGGTAGGCCGTAGGTAAAATGTATATAGTATGGTCTTCATATCTATTTGATTGATCGAGAATGTCCATGTATACTTATGGTCTATATACTGAGCCAGTGTTTATCTGTAAGATTTCTGATGGTTGGATCAAGTGCCCTAAATTCTTCATATTATGTCCTGATACCCTTGAAGCACATATTTCTATTAAAATGTTGAAATCTTTGAAATTACTTTAATAAATGATAGTGATTCCTTTTCATAACTAGGAACCACCATCCTCGGTGCTATCAAATCAACGGTTGATTCAAGCACAGAAGTTGTCTATCTTGAGAATCCTGATAGTGATTTTGTTAAGTCCAACAACTTTGAATATGCCATTGTTGTTGTTGGCGAGCACCCTTATGCTGAGACTGATGGAGACAGTATGAACTTAACTATGGCGGATCATGGCCCAAGTGTCATCACCAGTGTGTGTGAAGCTGTCAAGTGCATTGTTATTATAATTTCTGGCAGACCTGTTGTAATTGAGCCATATGTTTCATCAATTGATGCCCTGGTAGCAGCATGGTTGCCAGGAACTGAAGGCCAAGGAATTACTGATGTCCTTTATGGTGAGCATGGATTCAGTGGAAAGCTTCCTAGAACATGGTTCAGAAGTGTAGATCAGCTCCCGATGAATATTGGGGATCCACACTATGATCCTCTTTTCCCTTTTGGGTTTGGACTTGAAACTGAGTCAGTTAAGGATCCTGTAGCAAGGTAATTCCTGCATTTATGTCATGCTATGTGAGGCAAACAATGCGATCATATTATCCTCTCTTCTGAAGAGAAGAGTTTGGAACATGCTGGTATATCTAGTCTTATATTTCTTCCAGAATGAAGCCTGCTTCTGTGAAACTTTAGTATCAAATTGTAGGGCATTATCTTGTAGTTTTGCATCATTCTAAAAGACATGTGATCATGGTAGACCTGTATTGAAGTTTTAGTTGCAAATCATGGTAGCTTTAGGTTTCATTCAGTCATCACTACCTATTGTTTCTGGCATTTATGTTGATGATGAAATAACTTTGGTTGCATGGAATACTTACATATGGTTTATTGATGTCTGTAGATCGACTTCAGCTGGTGTATTTAGAAGGCCATGGACATTTCTCGTTGCTGTTGCTCTAATTATCAGCTTAAGACTAGAGTTTCCATAGTTACAAGCTGGCAAACGGTCCGTAGAGGTATAATTTTACCTCTGAAATCTGAACTGAACAGTGATTGCGATCTCAATTTTTTGTGACAATCGCAACATTCTTTATTGGAACTTGCACCGTCATATGTGTAAGCACCATGTTCTTTTTGCTGAAAATACGTCGGCTGTTTGGTAGTTATTGATAGAGTGAAGATTTTATTTGACCTCTGGTTTATTGATACGAGAAAAATTGGCTTCAGCTCTTGCTTGGTTTTTGGTTGCATGGTTTATATGACATTCCAGTTGAAATAACTTGTATAAGTAATAGCACCCAGACATTAGAGGTTGCATAGATTTTCAGTTTTTTTTTTCTGGATTACAATTTAAAAGATGACCCTTCCAGTATCGAGCTGTCCACAGGCTTGTGCACAACATGGTTAATGTACAGTTCGGACATCAACCATAACCAATGGCTTGCAAATATAAGAATCATCATCTGTACTCTCTAATCTGTGTTCAATCTACATTACCGCAATCACTGTTTTACTGTTTCCACACCTAGTCCTGATCTATTGCGCACCAAGATCACATTGCCTACACTAGTCTGAATACTACCAGCAGTTGTAAATTTTCAGCAGAATCACTGGTCCACTGTTGCTTCTTACATTGATTTGACAAAGCTCAGATTTTTGAGTAGTGACCAAGACAAAACAAATTGCACACTCCCTAAACCAAATTTGTTGATGAATTAGCCAAGCTGAAAAAGCACAAGCACTTCTGCCATCCATAGTTAGAAGATCAAATTTGACAACACTAATCGCAAAGAAATCATATCATTAAGACATAAACAGACAAAGTTTACGATAAATTTGATCTTGCAACAATAAAATAAACGACACGATACCGAACGGGGTCGAACTAAACCTGCAAGAAACCTTTACGAAAAGGTCAGACATTCTTCAACTTGTTCATCTTTGAAGGAGGCCATCGCCCTTTCTTTCTGAGTTTTCGTTTGCGCACAAGTCTCTTCCTCCGAAGTCTTATCTTCTTGGCCAGCTTCATCCGCGTCTTCTGCTCCAGCCTTTCCTGCAGCTTTGACTCCAAGGGAAGCTTGTCAACAGGTACCACCTCTTCCTTGATATCTGAAGGGGCCTCAGTCGGATCAGAAGAAGCCTTCACAACCAGTGAAACCGACTTTTTGGCAACCATGGGCATGTGAAGTCGCACTCCGCTGAAACATTTGGGATGTGGCTCAATCATGCGATTCATGTGCATCCTGTGAGCTGAACAACACACATAGTAAGTAGATTACGAACAAGAAATGAAGGCAAACGCCAATTTCTTAGCATGATAAATCCTCGTTACAATAAATTAAATGCCAAGACGAAGAGAGCTTACTAGCGGCGGCGACATGTGAAGGACGAGAGGACACGGCGTTGAGCGCCAGGGCATTAGAGCACAAAAGAAGAGCCATTTTTGGGCCTGAGAGTGTTTTGCTGTGGCTTTTGCCTTTTTGGATAAGAGCCCATGTAGGGACCTCTCCAATTTCTGCTGTCCAATTTTTCAAAAATAAAAAACAGTAAAAAACAATATCAATTTGATCTTGGCATGGACTTGGAGGCTTGGTTGGTTCAGGAGGTCAAAAATATGTTTCTTCCTTTTTCTTTCTGGAAAATGTATTCATTGCCCGTATAAATGTAATTAGGCAGCACGTTATAGGTAGACTTAATCATTACACTTTTTAGATAGTAAAGATGACATAAATCTTTCATTGATACTACACCGGAGGCACTACGGTGCACAAAAATGCAATATAAACATATAGAAGATTATTCGGAAATAAGACTAGCGAAAAACTAATTTACCCCTTAGAGGCCTAGTAAAAAGGCTTAGGGAATAAAAACTAAAACAGAAAAAAAATGAGCCAAGAGCATAACCCTAACCCAAGTATGCAAGCCAATGGGAGGCAAGAGAAGAAATCCATCCCAAAACCAGCAAATCTGCCATCACACCACCGCGGAAGTTGCCGCCGCTGACCTTACCTACTTACCTGCTCTGACGCAACCGTCCACGACCATGTCGCTGCCAAACTCCCATGTTGTACCGTGCTGCAAAGACCGCCCAAATTGACGTCAAAGCCGACATTCTCGCCTAGCCTAAACAACAGTTGGAAGCCCTCTCCTCTACCAGGCAAAAATGAAGTTTGGGTATCATATTGATTGTTTTGTAAATGAAGTTTGGGTACCATATTGATTGTTTTGTAAGTGTGAGTAGTTTGGGACCGGTGCTGCCAAAACTTCTTAAGATAATCACCTCAAGGACCAGTGGCATAGCCAGGAATTGGGGCACTCATATAATGTCAAATATTAATAATAATAAAAAAACACAATAAAATGATATCTTAAAGCATTTGTCAATAACTATGAGATACTAGTGCATTTGAGTTGTTTTTCCAACCAACAAAAAGAAATCTATTTGTCATTAACTATATATTTACATGAATATTGCCCTGCAGATCATAAAGTACGACACTATTTTCAACCACCTTAGAGATGCAGTAACTACAGGCTTCACCATTCTAGAATGTTAGTTACTGCATCTTCCCTGGTTCATATCTGGTCCGGTGAAAGCTTGCTGTGCGCTCCACCACCCGATGATTGGTTACATGAATCTCCTATAAGCTGACCTGGAGGACAACGATAATGGGAGTCCTGCATATTTTCACCAAGTTAGATTATAAATATTAGCTACAATGACAAACCAGAGTTGTGAGAGATAGTTGCGGACCTTGTTAAGAACCTAAAACAACCAGCTTTCTGCATGTTCATTTCCAAAACAATCCAACCATGTCTGATGCATATGCAGCCAAGTGAAAGTATCTGGCACCTCAACCTGGTGAACCCCGCAGTAAATCATAAGTAAAAATTATTGCCAGATCTAAGATCTTTATAAGTTATAACCGTATGCCAACACGGGGTATGATGCCATTTGAAGACTAGAGAACACATTTAAGAATCTACCTGTGACTTTATTAAGACTGTAGTTAAGGTGCATTGCCGCTCATTCTCTACAAAATCAAATTAATATTTCATCAATAAAACTAGATGAAGAAAGCATTTTTATTGAAAAGGAAAGTGACCTAAAGCTTATGTAATTCTTAAATTGAATTGATCTTATCAGTAACCAATTCAGTGCGCCACTTAGATGACTGCCCAATGAGGTTACCAGGAAATGACTCAAATGGGGTGAAGACAAGAAAAGAAAAAAATAATCAATCCTAATTACAAACAAAAAATCTTAATTCTTATTTCACACACTCAAATGAAGAGCCCAATAAGTTTGATTCTGAAGATGATTTTTCACTTCCATTTTTACGGAACCCCTTTTAGCATAGTAAACATCAGAACACAAGGATCCCTGACAAACTTCACACCTCATGGCACGTACAGATAAACTATGACTATCCAGATCATATTTTCTTTCTCAGGGTAACTATAGGTTCTGATATTAACCCTAACTAGTAAAATATAAATTGCAGGTTACTTCGACTCATAGAACAGACCATTGTACAAATCTCATTACTGTGCCAGAATGGTTTTCTTACCATTCAGTTCCCACTTGTAGAACTTCACAAGCCATGTGTCCGAGCCAATTTGAGCCGAGGATAACCGATCCACCCAGGTCCAAAATTGATTTCCTTGCTTATCTCCATACAACCTGGACATTGCATCTATGCACTGGTGGAGAGGCAGCTCCACTCCCAAGGGATGGACAAAGACACCCAATGAATGCTAGGGAAATTCAAAAGAGAAAGCAAAACCAGAATTACGCGGGGGAAAACTACAAGTATGAAGCAAAGATTTCGACTACAAATATTAAAATTTTAAGCAGGAATACTTTCAGGAAAGATAATGATTGGATTAGAAGATACAATAGATAAATAGATCAATTAAGTCTGTAAAAACAAAGTCTTGATGGAGGTAGCATTGGGTAAGGAGTAGGATGGATCCTAATTTCATATCCCATCAATAAAACAAAATTTGGGTGTATTTAAGATTTGAAACAATTCCTTTTCAAAAAAGATTTGAAAACATTCAGCTCTTACATGCCAAAATAATTAAACAACAAACTTATTTCTAAAAGCATAGAACAAAGCACAAATGGCCATTCGAAGATTCGACTATAAACCTGTAGATATTAAACAGTGATGTACAAAATAATATCCAAACTAGCTTCTGAACTATTTCCATATAACAACAACAATCCAAACAAGCCCTGTCTTATCTTTCATTTGGCTGTATAATTATTATCTTAACTAATCAATTTTAAATCATCATAGCACAGCTGCGGCTATTACCACAGCAGTCTAACCTTCATAGCACATACTTGTTTTTAACAACCACAATCCAAACAGGCCCTTTCTTATCTTTCATTTGGCTGTATAATTTTTATCTTAACAATCTTAAATCTTCATACCACAGCAGCGGCGATTACAACAGCAGCCCAACCTTCATCACACATGACCAAGACACCCTGAATTTAAGAGTCTAGAAGAGTTTGCATACTTCAAGAATAAAAGAAGGGAACGAAAGATGAATGACACTTACAAAGATAGATCTTAAGTTCTGCAAATACTGCTCCGATTTCTCTACGTCCGCACGTTGCCATTTCTCATAAAAAAGATAGAACTTTACCACTTCATAAGCAGGGCTAAAAATGTTTACTTTGCACTTTTGGAAGTCTTTGATATCTCTTGGAGATACATTTGGACCTAAATGAAAATAACCAATGGCTTGTAAGATCCCAGCTGCACATCTCTCGGTTGCATGCAGTATGCGATGATTGGTCTTGGCATTTTGTGTATACCAGTGTAACAATTCTTCCTGTGCATTACCGACCTGCATATTCATATTCTTTATCAGTTGCTTTCTATGAATCATATAAAGAGTTTTTTTTACGAAATAAGAAATGTTTTAAGCTCCACACCATGACACCATTGACTTCAGGAAGACTGAAGAGTTCGACATCATTTCCAGAATCACCACAAACAAGTGTATTGCAGGGCAGTTTTCCATTAATTTTGAACTTGTTTAACAGATATGCAAGAGCTTGCCCTTTGCCAGCACCCTTTGGTAGCACGTCCAAAGCAATCCCACTGCTATATATAATCTTTACATCTAACTGACCAAACACACACCCATTATACAGATCAGCAAGATGTATCACCACATTGACAGCATATAAATGCATTCAAGTAACAAAAGCATTTTAATCATGTACAAGAAAACTAATAAAAATATATAAATACAAAAATAGCAGCAGTGTAGAACACAATTCAGCAGGAAACAGTATCAGACAAATTCCAGCCATAATGTTTAAAAAACAAGAGGTGAACTCACCCCACGTTTCACTAACCGTTGTGATAGAACATTCATTATCTCAGTTGCCTCAACCTTGTCTACATAAAAGCTAACCTTGTGAGGTCGTTGCTCCGCCTCTGCCTGAAATTCAAAATCGCAGATCAAATATTGAAATGCAAGTGATAATGAGAGCTTGTATTTTCACACTAGTCGCCTCATCTGTTTGGTCTAAAAAAACAAAGTAAAAGTACCTGAGGAGTAAGTTGAGTGTTTCCTCAACAACAATGTTTCTATCCCAATTATGATTGAGATGCAGTTGCCAAGCATCATCGGGAAGCTCACCACAGACAATCTCAGTTCCGACAGACATGATAGTAATATCGGGCGTCAACAAGGGCTTCACATTCCACAGGGGTTTGTAAGACACAGGTGATCTTCCGGTTGAATATACGAGCAGAGAATCGTGGCGATAAAATGCTTCCCATAGAGCATTAAACCGGAGAAGAGAAGTATTTCGAGGATCATCATGATCTACCTGGATAACAAAAACCATAATGATAAACCCGGTCGATGGATCAAGGGGCGATACGCAGCTAAATCATACCATTGTGTAATCAAGATCCGAAACCAGCATGAGGCGAGCAGAGCCATTCAACCGAGACTCCATCACTACTGCTGCCGACGACCGTGAACCGGAGCCTCAGGTAGGATTAGTATTGACAGTGACGTCATACAGATCATTATTGTTGTAGTCGGAAATGCGCGCGCACGGAGAAATCCAGTTCTTCGTCTTCTTTAGTGGATTTGAGATGGTTCGTACTCTTCGTTTTGAAGGAAACAACACGTTTCGATTCTCTGCTCTTAGGAAGAAAATGAATACGTTTATTTGTTAACTTTTAAATGAAACGAGATAACGAGTCAGCTTCCCTTCAACTTAAGGGCTTACAAAGAGAAGTGTGTTCAACGTCCAATTGCGAGGTTTTATTGTTCTATGTTGAGATTAATGGAATGCCAGTGCCTAACACAGTCTTTTTGAGTATCACCTATTTGTATTATGGAGCTAAACAAAGGATCTTCACTAAAACTGGAAAATCAAAATGTGGCAAAGATTTTTTTATCGTCACTAATTATGGTCACCTACGTGTTCATCACTAAACTTTGTTACCATAGTCACGCAACAAGAATAGTAAATAGGCATGGACGGAAAGAATGACGCAATCAAGGAAAATAAACATAGCAGTCATAGCAAACATATTAGGTATCCTGCAACGAACGGTCTAGGAGGTATCAAAAGAAGAACAAAATTGAAGCAGCAAAAACCCCATGGCTAAAAGTCACGATATTGATATTCCTGTAATCAGGATTACTTCTGATGCTATCAGGTTGTGCAAATCACTGTTTGAGCCACTAACCGGTCCCGTCAGTCTTCTGCAAAAGAGATACGAGTATATGAATTTGCAGCCCCAGTAGTATCAAGGTAGGAATGTCATACGGGCAACATATTCTTTTTTATGTCTGAAGCATATTCAGACTAGAAAATGAAACATAAAACAACAACAGTTCCACCAACTTATCTTTTGGCACACACAAAAAAGAAATCAAACTGAGAAAGTAGAGACCGGCAACATATCATCATACCGCTACATCAGGCAGTACAAAATGAAGAAACAAGTTATCTTGAACACGCAGCCATGACTGAAAACATACTGAATCATGTCAAACGAGTCACTTACAGAAAGAATGATGCAAGAGCATCCAAAAGACTCCTAAATTAATTAGGAGTTTATTATCTTCCATTATCCTCCCAAGTCATTTTAGATTCCTGCTTTTATTACGGTTGCTATATCTAGCCTTTTGGACTCTTGTTAGGCAGCTTTTGTGTCTTGAATAGAATATATAGAGTTTCTTTGGGTATATTCAGACCTAGAACTCAGAAGGATCGTTTTTACTTTAATCCTACTGCAAGGATCCCTCAAGTGTCAAAGAAGAACATCCATGAAGGATCGGAAGACTGAATAGAACTTGAAACCTACCATGCATCACCTTCATAGATTATAGATGCTTCAAGTATGATTCTAAACTCCTACCCAGTGCAAGCACAAGGACAGACATAAGATTCCACAATTTCATGTAAACTCAATTATGATTTTTCATAATGGCAAAGACCAAAGAGAGCGGCAGAGCTGGAAATCCGTACCTTATCAGCAATTACTTTCTCCTTCTCGGCGCTTTCTTTGGCAGCCTTCTGCTTCAGCTTCTCCAGCCTCTCCCTCTCCATTTTCTTCAGAAAAGAAAAAAACCCTAAAATTAATTCCAAGACAGATCGAAATCGAAAGAAAAAAAAGCAAAGGAGGCGAATTGGGGTACGTACCTTGATGTAGACGTTCTCAGCAGCTCGTTCCTCCTCGCTGAGAACCTTTCCGTCACCGTAGAAACGGGAGAGAGTCAACAAGGCTCCAGTCGGAGTCGGCACCACCACTCGGCTCTGAACAAATCTCATAGCCATCTCTTGTTTTGCTTTAGGCTCTTGCCTCAAGTCGAGCTTATACAAATAGAAACAAAAAACAATAATAAATTATGTCCACCGGGGACGCTAGGTTGTTGGTACGTTGAATTGGTATCTGCTTCGGCTTCGATCAAGTTTGTTGGATGTATGTATAGGATTTTTCTCAGAGACGTCCGCACCGATGATTTTGGTGCGGATTTTTATTTTTGCATCTATTTTTGATCGAATTTTCTCATTTCCATCGTCTAGTATCTAGATAATATTGTGTAGATCATCTCTGTAAAATTTCAGCTAATGCCCTCAAACTCGAAAAACCAATGGACAGACTAAATTCTGTCAAACATGTCGTTCATGTTTATAACAGAAAGACGTCATTTTGAATGACTTAACGATTACCAAATTGGTTGAAATTTTACAGAGATGATCTACACAATATTATCTAGATACTAGACGTCATTTTGAAAGACTTAACGATTACCAAATTGGCTGAAATTTTACAGAGATGATCTACACAATATTATCTAGATACTAGACGGTGAAGATGAGGAAATTCGATCAAAAAGTGGTGCAAAAATGAAAATCCGCACCAAAACCATTAATGCGGACGTCCGCAGCTGAGAAGGGCCGATATATATTGGTTTGCCTATAAGAAGTTTGTTGGAAAAAGAAAATGACGTTTATGAGAGAAGCATTGCTTCAGTTCTATTGGAGGCTTGCCGTAATCTGTCGCAAGCTTGTCACTCTGCAATTGCTGCTTGGTTAACTACGAAATATGTTGACTTCTGTTTGTTACACTACCAAGTATCTCAAGTTACAAGTTAGCTTTTCTGCGGAATCAATTTGTTCTTCAAGTCAAGCTTTGGTTTCTTACACATACTACTTGGCACAATACAGACTTCAATCAACTCGATTGCCAATTCTCAATTTGTCTCCTTTAATGAAGCTGCAGATATGTGTTGATATGTATCTGTCTTCACGGAGTTTAGCAATTGGAGCCTCTTCTCTTGGTATGCCATTTTCCTATTGGCTTCAAGGGTAATGAGGAGAGCGGTAATATCAGCAGGATTCACCCCACCAACTCTACTTGCCTGACCAATGGTTTGTGGTCTCACCTGAAAGCATGCTATATTAATTACAACTGGATGAAATAATGATTTTGCAGATGCAACTAAAACGATACACAAAGTTGGTTATTCAGACAAAAGGAACATCTACTTGACCAAAGATGCATGATAATGCAGCAAACAACTTTGCAGTAAAGAATTGTGACATCCTTATGCCCTTAGCACCAACACCACTTACCTAACAAAATTAGAGGAGGGGGGGGGGGGGGGGGGGTATTCTCTCTCTCCTGAGCTGATTGAAAATGGGTAAAGGAGACTTAAGTTTCCTTCATCCAATTGAGGGTTCAAGAACTTAGATTGCAAACTTCATCTTAGCCTTATACAGAGCATGGAAGGGATAAATAAGATTGTTCTTTACAATGAGTGAGCAACAAAGTAAACTTGCAATTAAAGCACTTAAATCCTCTTGACTGAGGTGTTCTGCATGACGCAACTTGCAATCTCCTAATCTCAATTCCTTGATAGAGTCAAATTTGTGACGACATCATAGTCAAACCTTTTAAGGTTTATGAGCAAAAGAAATGGAAGGAGAGAGCACCTAATCTTTCAAGATAATTATTTCAGCTGGAAGGAAACCAAGTCTGATTCTAGAAGTCTCTAAGCCTAGTGTCCCTTTAAGTGTTTTCAGATTTCTGTTTCAGTTTAGAAGTTTTAAGGTCTCTTTCAACAAGTCTTGAATGCTTCAGATTTAGAAGAGAGTCCTAAAGAGTCTTTAATGCTAGTCAATGTGAGCTATCTGCTCAAGAATAAATAAGTGTAAGGGCCTAATGCCCAGGTATGTTTTCATGAATAAAAAATTATCAGAGTATTTTCTGAGTTTTCCTGTGATGGGATTAGTGTGAAGCCCAGTTTTGGGTGGGAAACCTGAGAGTGATTCTTAAATCAAAGTGTTCTGTGTGTGTTTAAAGCCCTAAGCCTTAGAACTTATTGATCCTGGTGTCTAGGTAGTAAGAATACTGCATCACAATTCAGTCGCATTGTCAAAAAATGAGGAATAGAAGGAAGGGACACAACCCTTTATTGTTTCCCATCCGTGTGACCATATGGGGACGCACAATGCCTGAGGGCCTTGAAAGCTAGTGTTTGAGTAGACAAAAATTGTGATTCTACAATAGTAACAAGACAATCAACCACAAATCAGTCTGGCAAACACAAACTACTAAAGGGGAATAGAAGTATGTATGAAAACACAGTGCTCTTACATTTAAACCCTGAAGGCTATGAATTGGGGGGATGTCTGTGATGCAGGAGCATCCAAAAGACTCCTAAATTAATTAGGAGATTATTATCTTTTATTAATCTCTTTGTTATGTTTTAGTATTCGTTTAAGTCTCTTTAGATTCCAGCTTTTATTAGGGTTTGCTATTACCTATATATCTAGCGTTTTGGAGTCTTGTAGGGCAGCTTTTGTATTTTGAATAGAATACAGTCTTCTTTGGGTATATTCAGCCCTAGATTTCAAAAAGATCGTTCCTACTCTAATCCTAGTGCAAGTATTTCTCTGCTATTGCTTGTTTTTTTTGTTGAGATCTTCGCTCTCAAGTGTTTTACATCAAATTCCAGGAAGGTTGGAGCATGTAGATTGAGATTGCAAAATTTGCACAGACAGATGAAAATGGCAAATCCATTGAATAGAAGGCTTTGATTTTCATCTTCAGCAGAACCAAAACCTCACAATCCCGTTAAAAGAAGGAAATCTATTTCTAGAGGTACATTCCCTTGTTTCACTGAGCAGCCCCAAACCCAACTAAAGATATGCTTAAAAGTAAAAATGAGAAACTAGATTGTAAATTCCAAATTAGAAAATGAATTTACTGTGACAAATATTCTCCATACTTACTAAAATATGGAAAGCCAACTGATGTCTCTAATAAAGATGCCTCATATGCAAGCAGAAGCACAATTAATTGATGGAAACAGGCACTTTAAAGAAATTAGATGGAGTATAGAGCAAAGGGAGGAAATTGGGAGGCAAAGTGATCTTGGTCTTTCATTTGGCCTCGTACTCTTCTAACTTTGTCCATCCTAATTATTGATTTCAAGTTGGTGGTTTGAATCCGACTAAGGAACGCAATAGCAGAGAGATACTTGCAGTAGGATTAAAGTAGCAGAGAGAAGATCTCAACAAAAATTGAAAGCTAGTGTTTGAGTAGACAAAAATTGTGATTCTACAATAGCAAGAAGACAATCAACCAACAATCAGTCTGGCAAACACAGACTACTACTGAAGGGACAGAATAGAAGTATGTATGAAAACACAACTAGTGCTCTTACATTTAAACCCTGAAGGCTATGAATTTTGGTGGGGGGGGGGGGGGGGGGGGGGGGGGTATAAATGAAGATTCAAATACTGTAACTAGTATCTTGAAAATTTAAATTTTCTTAGAAGGGAAACTACAACAAGTCTACCAACTAGTGCTCTTACATTTAAACCCTGAAGGCTATTATTCTAAACTAATAATAGAAGTATCTTTTAATATTTTCTTTGTTATGTTTTATTATTCTTTTAAGTCTTTTCAGATTCCTGCTTTTATTAGGGTTTGCTATTACCTATATATCTAGTGTTTTGGAGTCTTGTTAGGCAGCTTTTGTATTTTGAATAGAATATATAGAGTTTCTTTGGGTATATTCAGCCCTAGAACTCAAAAGGATCGTTCCTACATTAATCCTACTGCAAGTATTTCTCTGCTGTTGCTTGTTTTTTGTTGTTGAGATCTTCGCTCTCAAGTGTTTTACAAGTCAAGAGTTAGTAGACTTGTTGTAGTTTCCCTTCTAAGGAAATTTAAATTTTCAAGATACTACTTGTTACAGTATTTGAATCTTCATTTATACTCTCTCTTCTAATTTATATATTTTTCGTCACCCTGATTAAATGTATAAGCATTGCAACGCAAAGATGCATTTCTTATCACCAAACTTCATGCCATCTAAATTGGCCCATATTCCGAACCAGCACCTATCTTGTTTTGTCCCACATCAATGCATTCTCTTAACCTCAACAGTCTTATTTCTCCAGGGATGACCAAGAGGTTTCATAAGAAGTTTAAAATTCTATCTTTCAGCATTATGCTTCCAACTATTCATATTAGCAGTCATGAGAGTGTAATGAGGACTTTCAAATTAACAGTTGGAACTGTGTTTTATAATTTTATTATTATTTTTTTTTCAATATACAAGTTATCCGTCTTTGAAGTCCTCTTTTAGTCTTCATTTCAAAAGTCCTCGTTGGAGAGAACCCCTAGCAGTCATTACATTTTGGTATTATAAACCTACTACCAAAGCACCATCATGAAAATCCAGTTCAGGCACATACTTCCCGAGTTCTGGACTTGTGTATCAACTATCAAGCCATAATCAAAAATTAAATAACAGTACACACCTTTGAGAGTTTTTCACGTGCTTCAAGGGACAATGTTGTTATTGCATTGTAATCCAAGTCCTCTGGAAGTCTTTTATGTTGTTGATGGGCCATCTATGTAGAATATGAGTTGGAAAAATGAGATGTACAGCCTTATATGCCTAAAGATAAGTTGAGATAGTTAACAAAAAAAATGGTAATGTAACTAATCAATCAATTGCAGGTTTATACTAATCATGAAAATTGATGGCACCAAAATATATCTCTTTCACCTGTTGAAGTTGGTTCTGCTGGCGCACAATGAAACCCTCATACTTGATGTCAATCTCCACGCATTGTTTTTCAACTCTAGACAACATTTCATTCCCATAACCATGCTTGTCAAGAACTTTATATTCTACATGTGGTTTCTTAAGAAGACTCTCCAGAGTTGAAAAGTCTTTCACTGGCTGACATGAAAGACTAGTAACATTAGCAGACAGATCTCCCCCTGAAAAAAAACAAAAAACAAAACAAAACAATAACTTAAAATTTCAGTTAATATCCCATAAAGCCCAGATTATACATATCCCATAAAGCCCAGATTATACTATCATACTTGAGCATACTTTACCCTACTAAAAGGAATGAGCAATACAGATCAGACTACTTTTTCCGAAGCATTTCTGCAAAGCAATGTAATTTTGAGATCACAATATTATCTATATCTCCTACATGATGATCATGTCAAGAAAATACTTTGATATGATGAGCATCTTGAAGTGACTCAAAGGAAAAATCGAGCTGTTCTGATAAGAAGCAATAAAAGACCTAAACTTTTTTGCTCCCTCTGCTCAAGGTGGCCCTGTAAATTTCCCTTTTCATGAAAAGTTTCAGAAGATTCTAAGCCATATTCAACAAGTTCAGATTATTGAGTAAGTTATAGACCACAGGATTGTCACAAAAAAGCGGGACCTAAAGTTATGCGAAAATGCTACTACTTGGATTGTAGATTCCACTTAATTGCACTAGATGCTTAGCAGGTTCACTCTATTTAACAAAATAAAAAGGGAAGGAAAATAGAAATTACCGACACAAGTTTGGGCAGAAGCAATAATAAACCTAGGAGAGAACATTAGCAGAAAGTAAAACTCGCAAGGTATACATTTAGAAATTGACATTAGCCCAAACTGGAAGTTTTAGAAAACTAAAGGGGCATATATATTTTTTTTCTTCAATAATTTTATGAAGTGGAAAAGTCAAAGTACAAAAGTAAATTCAGAGATGTCAGAAGTGTAGTTCATCAATGAATTACTTGAATGATTATCTGCTTCAATATGAAATTTAAAATATAAACCTGATATCCGAACACTTTTTAATCGCTTCTTCTCTTCTAAGATTCGAGCTTGCTTGTCTTGGTAGAGTTTCCAACGTCTATCATCTATCAATCCAATTTCACGGCCCAACGGGGTCAGACGGCTATCTGCATTGTCGGATCGAAGAAGTAGCCGGTGTTCAGAGCGGCTGGAAAAGTAAAGGAAGCACTTATATGCATGTTATACTGGTGAAACTCAACAATGAACATACAGATCATATACTTATTTTCTGTTATGAAAATTTAGTTATGCTGGTAAGCATGGAGTTCAAGCTATCATTTCTAACACAAAGTCAGCAATTATATGAAACAATGTCATAACAAAGTTTTTAATTTTTTGGACATCTCATGACTCATGACGAGGAAGAAAATTACAAAACAGCCGATCATGAATCCACGAAAACAAGCAAACAGGCAAACCAAGCTACAGCCGCAAAAAAAGCAAAAAAAGAAAAAAGAAAGAAAAAAAAAACATATATAAAACTATCCCTGCAGTTTGAAAATCTTGAAGCCCATAACAAGCGAAGAATTGAGACCTGTACCAGAGATAATCCAGCTCCTCCTCCCTAACATCACTGTATATCTCACCAAGCAAACACTGTTTGCAACAATAAAACCAAGAAAACCAAACCTAAGAAATACCCTTTGAAAATTAGGTCCTTAAACTTATTCTAGAGCCAAGATACCTCACTGTTTTGAAATTTGACATACAGTACCTCAAGTTCACCTCTCGTTTTTCTCTTCTGAGAGAAACTACCACTCTCATCATCAACACCACTACCCTTTTCTCTTCTTTTTTTTTCTTCTCTTCTTTTCTTCATGATGCAGAAATTATCATTCCTTGGGAGTTGTTTTTGTCTATTAAATGTTGTTGTTTGCTAGCTGTTAGGCATTTAATGTAATCTAGGAAGTAGGAGTTTATTTATGGGCGTCTTTAGAAGATTCTAGGGAATGTTTAGAGGTATTTCAAAAGGGGTTTAACCTAGACCTGAAGAACTCAGTTCTGAAGCAGTTTTACTGAAATATTTAGAGATTCAGATACTCCCTTAGAAATCTAGGCTCCAATGGTGCTTGGAGTAATCCTTCCCTAGCCCTAAGTGCCAGTTTCACACTTAGTTGCTGGGTTAACCTACTTGCTTTGCATCAACCATGTCAGAAAGCTGTATGTCCAATGAGAAAAAAAAAGTGTGTATATATATATATATATATAAAAGGCATGGGTTGCCTCTTCCGAATCTCTCCAATAGTATTTGCCCCTGATGTGAGCGCAATAATAAGAAATTAATTATAAAGCCTTCACATCCTATAAAAAGCTCCACCAGACACCCTTCACTCGCATTGTTTAGCATCATTTGCACCCAATTAGACAAATGTCACTAATATACATGTTGGATGGTATCTTGCAGAAAACACTGCAAGTATGTAGCCATTTACTTAGTTGTCCACATAAAAATTTATGGATGAACAACACAATGATCTTAGCAATTTTTGGATAACATCATGAGATCATTACCTTGTTAACATGCGGTAAGGCTCTCGAAGGTCCTTAGTGACCAGATCATCAATTAATGTGCCTATATAGCTGCTTTCTCTCTCAAGAACAATGAGGGGCTTACCATCTGCGTGTCTCGCAGCATTAATACCAGAAACAATGCCCTGAAACAATGAACAAGTAAAAGACACTTGTTTAGATAAGAGAGCTGAAACGTACCAAGATGCAAAATTTCTTTTTGCAGATCAAAATTTATGATACACAAATTTGTCATGAACATTACATTGGAAACTAAAGATAGATTGTGCGTACAATGTATCCACCGAATAAAAAAGGATACACTAAATGATTACCTGGGCTGCAGCCTCTTCATAGCCAGTGGTTCCATTTATTTGACCAGAGAAGAAAAGTCCACCAATTTTCTTTGTCATAAGGGAGCGAGAACATTGATGAGCAGGCAAGTAATCATACTCGACAGCATAAGCTGGCCTCAGCATTGAACAGTTTTCAAGTCCAGGTAAAGTTCTCAAGAGTGGTAATTGTAGTCTCTCTGGTAAGCCAGTAGAGAAACCCTGTTCGACAAGGAAATAAAATATATGGGGAAATGTTTAATGGAAGCATCAATTTGAAACATAGATTATTACTCCAGAAAGATTAGCATCTGACCAACAAGAACTATAAGCAGATCAGACTAGAATTTTGGCAAATCTAGGATGTAGTTATTTGTATATTTTCCCAGGCCAAAGCCATTTTGCACACGGAGAGCTGATATAATAAGAGAAAAGGCTGAGGAGACCTATTCATGTCACTATTATTTTTTTCTATTTTCTCTTAATTTGAGAAGATAGAACTGATTTAAATTAAAGAAAAAGGATTAAAGGGGAAATGAGAATGCTGGCATACCTGCACATAAAGCTCAGGCACATTTCGACCTTCTGGTTCAAGAAAAATTTGATGCGACTCTTTATCCATAAATCGGACAATCTAAAGCCAAAAAATAAGGCCACAACATATAAGAAAATTTTCTCATGGTGGAAAACTAGATATAAGTACATTCTGCTCTTAGGAAAATGACCAAATGGAAAAGTATTCAATATTGCAGAACCAATGCTGATTGCTAAGTCCTTTTTAAAAAAAAAAAAACTAATAAAAGAAAACAATGAATTAAAAGAGTACTTTGCCAACTATTATTTGCATTACTGATGCATCAATTTTTTTAAACAATATAGCTGCCATTAAGTACATTATTTCCTAAATTGATTCCTTAAGGAGAGGATGGATCAAAAAATATTCATACAGAGAGCATAACAAGCAGCCTAGATGTACAGCAAACTTTCATATAAAATCATCAAGCTTTTATGACAAATTCACATTTGCAAGACGAAATATGGCCCTTATCTTTATAAATTTCATTACATGATTGAGATAAGTTGTCATACCGGTAAAAAACACTAAAAGGTTCAGTCCTGATAGATTATCATCTTTTAAAGTACTACATGCACTCTGTGCTTGCGACTTGGTCGTTTTATATTATATTTTTAGTTTTTAAATTGAATACAAAATAAGGAAAGTAGGATAAGAGGGTGTGGTGAATTCTAAATATATATATATATATATACAGCTTTTCCCAGCTACAAACGTCCGCACCAATGGTTTTGGTGCGGATTTTCATTTTTGCACCACTTTTTGATTGCATTTCCTCATCTCCACCGTCTAGTATCTAGATAATATTGTGTAGATCATCTCTGCAAAATTTCAGCCAATTTAGTAATCGTTAAGGCCCTCAAAATTGTATCTTTCTGTTATAAACATGAACGGTTCATGTTGTTTGTTTTTCGAGTTTGAGGGCCTTAACGATTACCAACTTGGCTGAAATTTTGCAGAGATGATCTACACAATATTATCTAGATACTAGACGGTGGAGATGAGGAAATTCAATCGAAAAGTGGTGCAAAAATGAAAATCCGCACCAAAACCATTGGTGCGGACGTTTGTAGCCAAGAAGCCCTATATATATATTTAATATAACTATGCTATTCACTTTTTTCCCTTATTTTATTATATTTTTCTTCCAATTATTAAGGAGCGTCATTTCTCGGGTTTCCAAATATTTGCCAAAACCAAGCTGTAACATCATATATAAAGATAACATGAAAGTATCAAAACTATGTAATGTTACCATACTTGGAGAAGAAATAAGTCACTTGGCAGCAGTGCAGTATAGCATAAAGAGGCCAATTTATGTATCATAATATATGATTAATTCACTGGCAGCATATATTGCAGCCAAGACAATGTCTTCCTGCTACTAGACTTTCAACTGACCTTATCTTCAATTGAAGGACAATACCTAGGCCCCTTCGCCTCAACCCATCCTCCATAAGTGGGAGTTTCGTGCAAGTTCTCTCTGATTAGTTGGTGAGTGCTCTTTGTGGTACGAGTTAGATAGCAGCACATTTGTTCCCTTTCAACATGGAAATCAAGATCGAAACTAAACCAGCCAACCTGTTAATCAACAATTCAGGTTTAAAACGAAATTGTCAAAGCAACACGCCTGTCTATTTTAAATGCTAATCCTAAAAATCAAATGGAAACATATATAGACATACATAATCTGAGTAGTGAAATAGCAGCCAATAACTTATGAATGCTTTCCATTCTAAAGTAATGCTGACATAAAATAATTCGCATAAGAGAAAACCAAAAGTTCAACAGCCCACAACCTGCAACTTCCCACCCCACCCAAATAACTTTTCATTCTTGCTTGCATTTTCCCAAACCCTTAGACTGCATCCTGAGCTACTCAAAACACCCCCATGAAATCACCCAGCTTGCATAAGCTTCCTACAACAGTTTACATTAATGTAAAAGGGTAAAACTGCATATATATATATATATATGCAGTTGAAGACAATGATACTATGGTTTTTTCTTTTGTTCTTTCATTCTCTTTCATCTTTCTTTCTTTTCTTTTTCTTTTTTTTAAATTTGATCACAAGTATTGCTTAAACCACCTTGGGAGGAACCTGTTTCAATTATAAAAGTATTTTGGTAGAAATGATATGCATAAGGTTGCAAAACTTCCCCACTTTCAAATTGTATCCCCCTTGAAAAATACAGACAATTTTAATTTTAATGATAGTGTGCCACATTCTCGCATTCTTTACATTCTTATTCCCGATAAAGCATAATCTGCACAACAAGAACTTCAAGCATTTATCTCAAACAACTTATCCCCACAAAATCCATGTTTTTCCCCCATTGCCCGCCACCTCCTTACAGCATCAATAAAGACGAAAAGCGAGAGAAATAACTTTTGATGGTATTCTATTTGAACTCCTCAAGACATGTGGTGTCCTGACCCCTATCCACATATCCATACTTGCTCCAATGCCACAATGCTGATTTCCTCAGTTGTTTCTTTAAGCCAAACAATAGCCATTTCTTTACACCTCAATCTAAAGACCAATCAGTGCCCAAAACCTTTATCATCCTCTATCTAGGTCATTGATTCCTAAAAGTCAACAAATAAATAAATAAAAAACCTGAAACATGAACCTGAGTTTCAGGAAGAAAACAGTGGTCTTGAACTAGAAGTCCTACAATGCTTTCTTGATGGAGACTGAAAATTGAAAAACCTCCCTAGATTTAGAACTACAAGTATTCCCCAAGTTGTGCCACTAAATTACCCCGGAAACGGGTTTCTCTTATACATACAGTTCCTATCTCAAGTTAGTAACCGAGCATATTGTCCGATGGTCTGCCATGCTCATAAGTTGAGGAAAGGTCGCCTATGCCTAACTAACGTTGAAATAGCCAATTAACTTAAATACTTAAAACTGTCCATCCTCTATGAAGGGCAAGTACGTGATAAACGTATGCAATGTAAATCTCTCTAACTTAACCAACATAAAATAGGTGAATGCATAGTTATATGACATGGATAAATACCAAAATGACATATTACTGTATAAGGCATGTGCTAGTATTTACAATACTATGAAGCATGATTGCAAGTATTGCAAAACCATAACTGAACCTACAGGGGATTAAATAGAAGGACCTCTTCGTCACCATGTTGAGGTTCCAATCCAGAATAATCAACAGTGCGGCGGTCAACACGTGCTGGAGTCCCAGTCTTTAATCTGTCAGTTTCAAATCCAAGTCTCTGTAAGTTCTCAGTGAGTCCAAGTGAAGCTGATTCCCCAGCTCTTCCTGCAGGCATAGAAGTTCTACCAACCCAAATTTTACCACTCATAAATGTGCCTGTTGTGAGGATGACAGAAGGAGCATAAAAGTTCATCCCAAAAAATGTTCGCACGCCTTCTATGTCGTCATTCTTTCCTAACAAGATATCTGTTACCATCGCCTCCCTAATAGAAAGGTTTGGGGTGCTGTAAAACCAAAAAAATCAAACTAGTTAACAGATTGAAAGGAACAGCCACTCAAACAAAGATAGGAAACATGAGAATAAGTGTGACACTTGACAACCAAAATTGCATAGCAATGCATAAACGAATACCTAAACTAAACAATCAAAACTTTAAAATTAGAAAATCTCCAACCAAAAATGCTTTGTGCTGAGAGAAGGATAGCCCAAGAGTTGGACTAATGAAGTCAATCTTCAGTTTCAGAAAAATATTGTATTTGCTCATTAAAAGCTGATATGCATATGCTGATGATAGCACCGGTAGAATCTCATCTCACATGTAGCGCTTAAATTGTTTAGATTTAGAGTTTTCTAGGATTGCTTGTTGTTTCTAGAATTTTCTTTTCATTCAGTCATGTTTAGTCTCCTATGTCATTAGCTGTCAGTCATTAAAGTGGTTGACTAGTATGGTTCCTTTAGTCCTTAATGTATGGTCTGTTCTAGTCTCTTCTCTTTGACTTATAACCGTGTCCATGTATTGCTCTAAATCAGTGAACAAGATTGCTTTAGTTTTGCTTCAAACAGCGTGTTTCAGCAAATAGCATCTTCCAATACCGGGGAAGTGTTTCCCTCAAGTGTTTGGAAAGGAATATTGGAAAGGAATGTGACAGATATAGGTGTCCATGATGTATATGAAAAACAAACCAAAATTTAGAAGCTATACTACGTCCAGTAAAAATGGACATAAGCAAAAATCAAGCAGAAACATTTAACTGACACTTGCCTCTCTACTATTTCTTTCATTTGCGTAGCATATTCTCGTTTATCGGTCTGTGCACGCAATGCTCGAACAGCAGGGCCCCTTGAGGTATTTAGAATACGCTTTTGTAAATAGCACCTAAGCATCAAAAATACAAGTGAGGACAAGTTGCAATAGAGGAACTTTCAAGGGAAAAAATGAGATCTCAAGCCAAAATGATGAGAACCGAAAAGTTAATGACTAAAGTAAAGAATAGCAACAAGCACGAACCAAATGAACATGCAGAAAATTTTTAGTATGCAAAATAATGAAGGCATTTCTCTTAAAGAACAAAATGTATGAGATAAATCATGAGCAAAAAGACTAGCCCAAAAGCTTCTCATCAATGAATTTTCATGCAAAATCAAAATATTTTACTTTACCGATCAGCAATTTTCCCAATTTCCCCACCAAGAGCATCAACTTCATGCACAAGTTGTGATTTTGCCGGTCCGCCTACCGCTGGGTTGCAAGGCTGTTTCAAATAATTTACATCCATAAGCTATATATATAAATTGCAAATGACTCTACAGAATGAACGACACGTTGCAAGAACCAATGTGATCGTATATCTCTGTGTCTGTGGTTCTGAGAGGGAGAGGGGGAGAAGAGGGGAGACATGCATGCACGCACGCGTGCGCACACACACACACAGAGAATACTGAAAGAAGGAAGCTGATTTCCTGTCTCGCAGTTGGTTTGATTTACAATAAGTTTACCATATATTATATCCAAGTGGCTGAAGTTTCTAAATGTACATGATTAAATCCTAATAATGCTCCTTCTAATGAACTTACATGAGTTCAAAGTTGAGAATGACATATACTTAATCTTGACAGTGCAATAGAAGACCTAAATGAGACAGAAAGTGTAAAAGGTATCAAGAAAAGCCAAGGTTCAAACCTGCCATGCAATTCTATCGATATTCAGTGTGAGGAGAAGAGTTCTTGCCCCTAAACGGGCTGATGCTAGGGCAGCTTCACAGCCTGCATGTCCTCCTCCAACGACAATGACATCATATCTTTCATCATCTAGTCCACGATTCCCAGGATTACTCGAGGCTGCAATTGGGGAATAATAACGTGACGCTTAAGGTAAACGAAAGTTCTGCACTAACTAAAGAACATGCATCCCTGCACATGTTATAGACTTTAAAACCAAAAAGTATAAATAAATAAAACATTAGAAAGGGGTATGGACACTGTGATCAAAGAGATAAGGAAACTGTAGATTTCATTTTGAAGGAAGGGACATCAAGTTGAGGATCAGGAAATGGAGCAAAAGGACAGCTGCCAAGAATTTTGATTAACCATTCCAGGAGGTATAGGCCGTAAAGTTGATACATTGAATATAACCTCTTCAGTCTAACATAACCAAGTCTTTTAAAAAAGTAGCACACAAATTTTCTCAGGAAGTACAATCTGTTTTTGACTATGAACGAAACCCAAAAACAGGAGCATTAACCATCCAATTGTTTCCGGCATGGGAGACAGAAATGACATGGTGAAGAGTGAATACCTGGAGAAACTGAGGCGGAGACGGTGAATCGGCTGGAGCTGAAGCCAGCCCTGCGGCGAAAAGGCAGCTTGGGAAGGATACGAGCACAAGGATAGAGAACAGGTTTGAAGAAGGGACAAGAGAAAGGCAAGTGGCGAGCAAGGCGGGAGAGATGAAGCGTCACTGCTGGTGTTGCCATTATATTATGTGTGAGACAGTGAGAGAGAGAGAGGTGGTTTCTCCCGTCGGCTACAATTACAACTCTCTTTTTTTTTTTTTCGGATAAAGAACACAACTCTTTGGGAAAAAAAAATATAACTAATTTTGTACGTAAATGAATTGTCCGAGAAATATTAAATTTACGTTAAATGTATTACAATCTCATTTACATTACAAAATATATTTCTAGACTTTTTCAGGTAGTATATGGGTCTCATATCTTAGGGCCGCGTCGGCCCAGTTCAGCCTATTTTACGGGCTTAGTGATTTTGTCAGAACACTTCTTTTCTTCGGGCAACCAAGAATAACTTGGGACTTAACTCTAATTAACGTCGACTGAGATTCGAACCTGGATACGAGAGTTTTACACTTAGACTTTTACCAATTCGACCACATGTGATGGTTAAGTAAAAACGGAAATTGAGATTTCCTCAATTGGGATTTGGGAATAAGTTTATCAAAAAATAAATAAATAAAGTTGGACCACGTTGCATTGAATAAAGAGGCCCAGAAGCGAGAGCATAGCTTCCCAAGATTCAGAGTCTCCGTTTGCAGACGAAGCAAACCTTGTCTTACTATTTCTCGCTCTCTTGAAAGTCGGTCACTGATACTCGGACAAGTAAGTTCTCTTCTTTCCGGATCAGGATTATGAAATCTGCTGTTCCTGTATTTGTTTACTCTTCATCAGTTGGGGTTTTGATAAAATTGGATGAAATTATTACTTGTTATGTTCCAATATTATGTTCAAAATACTATTCGATGTTAATTTGAAACTCGTATAATTTCTTAGATTCGGGTTGTAATTGAGAGATGAGTCATAAAGGATTGATATATAGCTTCGTTGCCAAAGGAAGTGTTGTCTTAGCAGAGCACACCTCCTTCTCCGGAAACTTCAGCACCATTGCTGTTCAATGCTTACAGAAGCTCCCCTCCAGTAGCACCAGGTCCACCTACTCGTGTGATGGCCACACATTTAACTTCCTCCTTGATAATGGGTTTGGTGAGTGCTCTCCTTGATAAGCGGCAATCTAATAAGTTTTAGATTCCCTGTGTCCGGGGCTTGCACTTTAACTGTTTCTTGGGTTTGCAGTTTTTCTGGTTGTTGCGGATGAATCGGTTGGCAGGAGTGTCCCCTTTGTTTTCCTTGAACGAGTAAAAGCTGATTTTATGCACTGTTATGCTCCAAGTATTAAAAATGAAGGTCCACATCTGCTCGCTGACGAAGATGAAGATGATGCCTTATTTGAAGACCGATTTAGCATTGCATACAATCTGGACAGAGAATTCGGGTGTGTGTATATGCTTTTTGCTGTTTTAATTCAAATGTCTTTAATATGATATATTATTAGTACACTATTACCATATCTCTTACATTTTCTTTGGCAGGCCAAAGCTTAAGGAGCACATGCAATACTGCATGGAGCACCCAGAAGAAATGAGTAAACTTTCCAAACTAAAGGCTCAAATCACAGAGGTCAAAGGCGTTATGATGGACAATATTGAGAAGGTGAAAGATAACATACTCTCACCTCTAGCACGCTTATTATTATTACTTTTTTCAAAAGGGCCTCTAACACAATTATAATGTGTGTGAGTTATGCATATGTTGAATGGTCGTTGCTTCCTCACTTGATGTTATTAATATTTGTATTGTGTTTGTTTTTATTTTCATTGATCCTGGATTCACCATGCATAGATACAAGTTGAGAGAGTGAACAAATTATGAAATGCCATCACTTGATCTTAACTATTTTCTTTATTTGATTTCATTGGACTTTTGGGTTTAAATTTTTTCTTATCTTGCTTGACATTAAGTTTCGGTAACTTGTCATTGAGAACATGCAGCATGTTGCTGTGTTGTTTCCTCGTGCCCGTGAGCACACAAAAGCACACAATTTTGTATCACATGCATTATGTCACCACAGGGGCTAACTTTGCAATTTGTGGTCACCTGTCTTTATGAAATTGTTTGTCCCCTGAGCAAGAAGTAAGATTATGGTAACCAGATATTGTTTGTCCCCTGAGCAAGAAGTAAGATTATGGTAACCAGATATTGAGTTCTGCTGTAGCATGTGAACTATCTAGCTGATAAAGTTGTGCTAGAATGCATACAACTGAGAGAAAGCATGTCTGGAACCATAGAAGTTATATTGTCTGGTGCGTTAGTGTAAGCATGATTTATCTAGAATGCAGACAAAAGATTCTCATGAACAAGTTTTAATGGGAGGTTGTTTCCAACTTTTCTACTGGTGCCTTTTCAGAATGAATATAAGTCCATTATTTT
Source organism: Fragaria x ananassa (assembly GCA_034370585.1). Taxonomy (NCBI): domain Eukaryota; kingdom Viridiplantae; phylum Streptophyta; class Magnoliopsida; order Rosales; family Rosaceae; genus Fragaria; species Fragaria x ananassa. Next base: position 5,369,202 of record CP139750.1, on the reverse strand, counting down.
GTTATATCCCATTTTTGTGTGTTCTCTAAACTATCCAAGCCAGGAAAACTATGTAATTCTGGACACTGGATGATTCACTGAACCTAGGGATCTTTTGGTCACAGGTTTTGGATCGTGGGGAGAAAATTGAACTTCTGGTGGACAAATCTGAAAATCTGCAGTTCCAAGTGCGTGTCATCTCTTTTCTGATTGTATAATTTGAAATGGTCTAATTGAATGGACATACTAATTTGATGTGCTTTGGGGGATGTTTGGATTGGATACAGGCTGACAGCTTCCAGAGGCAAGGAAGGCAATTGCGACGCAAGATATGGCTGCAGAGTCTCCAAATGAAGCTAATGATAGGAGGAGGAATCTTTGTTCTGATCGTCATACTATGGCTTATTGCCTGTGGAGGTTTCAAATGTTGAGGTGCCAAGGAGCATCAATTTTCTGCAGATCACTGTCCACTTGCTGTACAAAATGTTATTATTTTCCAGATTTAAACTAATGCAGAATCCGATAATCTAGAACCTTCTCTGTCATGTGTAATTAACTTTCTGTTACCAGCTGGGCAGCTGGTTTTGTTGACTTGGTATTTCTCACTAAAGTTTTTCTGCGTAAATTGTTGCTTACTTTTGAGTAAATCATCAGGGGATTTGTTAATAGTGGGGGAAGTATATTTTGCAGTCTTTCTCATTGTGGTTTAGCAGTCATTTTCGTTGTATACCCTTTCATTTTTATTTGAAGACAAGTAAAGCTGGTTATTCTCTGACAAATTAGAATCATGACTTTGGTCACTTGAATTGTCAATGTTACGCTTACGGTGAATCTGCTAATCCATGAAATGACATTTTTCTGCAACTTTGATCTTCTCTTTGTATCGATGTATCTCAGTATCTGTGAGGTCACAGGCTTTTGCAACAGCTATAAATTCTGGAGACTTATTTTCTCTTCGACCAGCTCTCATTTCAGCTCATTAAGACATCGTAAGTGAGCCTAAAATCAATTCTCCTCACTTTTTGAGACAGTTACTTAATTTTGATGCTTCTTCTAGATTTTATTATCGTTGCAGCTCGCTTCTTTCTTTCCATGGTCACTAATTGCAGGGGCAGATTGTTTTGTTTCTATGCAGGTTTGTTTGTTCTGTTCTATCAGCCAATTTTATGGTTTCTCCTTGTTATTTGGTTTCTTTATTCATTCTTGTAACAGTGTTCACTGTCTCTCGGTTGGCTTTGGCCTAGTCCTCCACCCAGTTTTGTACTATTAATTTCTCTATTAAAAAAGATATATATATATATATATATATATATATATATATATATATATATAGGGAATAGATCATAGGCAATTATCCTATGAAATACGGGAAATCAAAAATGAAAAACCTACAATCCATGGGAAAACAAAGATCATAGGCAAAAGTTCATGGAAATAAAAAAACAGGAATTTAAAACACCTCTTTGCCCATGAGATTAGGGCCAAGAGGTTTATACGCATACACAAAATTTAGTTTCTGCTCTTCGTTGTTTGGCTTCGGCTACTCTTGGATCTGGATTTCGGGCACCCAAAAAAGATGGATCGTGATTGAGAGACTTCACATTCAAATACTATTGCTTAGTTGAAGAAGCAGACTACTTTAGTTTGAGGATACGTTTGGGACAAGTGATGATGGAGATTGGAGAGAGATTGAGTTTGGGTAGGATGAAAGCGTCGTCGACGCAAGTGCTTGCCGCTTAGGGTTTGGTGGCTTGCAGAGAGCGAAGCCAATGACCAATTCATGCATACTCATAAATCGTAATCATAACTATGCAGTGAGAAAGAAAAGAAAACTTATCATCACTATCAATCTTTCACAACTAAAACTAAAAATGGATACCACCTCCTGAAGGTTTTTGTAAACTGAACTTTGATGGTTCACTTTTAGCCAATTCTAAAGCTGCTGCAAGGTTCGTCAGTCGAGATGCTCAAGGCCTGTAGCCTCTACAAAGCGTATTAGTCATTCTAATGTTCTTCTTGCCGAAGGTTTTTAGCTTTACGAGCAGAATTAATAGCTGCTATGCTCCACGGTTACAAACATTTACAATGAGGAGATTCTAAGATCCTCATAGAAGCTATTAACAAAGTCTGCACCACTCCTCGGAGAATCAGGACTATTATCAATGATATTCGACACCCTACTTCCTTCGATTCACTTCAATATCCATAGCAACAAACTTTTTCCGTTTACAGGAATTTTTTTCTAACATAGCAAAATGTCATACTCATAAGACACATAATTTCATAACAAAAAGAGGCTCTGGATATATAAGAAAATCAGAATAATATAAACTTTTACGACTTGTATGTTTCTGCGTATTGCCAAATGTAAGCACGCTCACCATAGTTTATACGTATTGAAAGATACTAAACCTAAAGTTTCACCATAACAAATTCAAATGATTCCTATCAATCTCATTCACATGAAAATTACAATGAAGATCCTCAAGTTCAATTCAATGATGCCAATAACAAATACAATGTTCTTGATACTTAGCAAATGATTACAAAGGGTTCACCGATGCCCAAGTCTGCAAATGAATCTGCCACCACAAAAACAAATGCTCCAATGATTAACCAAGCTATCTATTGCAACACTTCCCATTCAACACTGTAACCACAACACGGTTATAACTTTGATGCAGATGTTTCTTCTAGGACAGCATACTACAGCACCATAAATATAAAATGGTATTAACATCCTGTAAGAACTTAATATTTCTTTCCGCTATCCGACCTAACAGCATTCAATTCTCCACTCTTCTTAGAAGGGGATAACCGATGTTTTGACCACTCTTCCAGAGCCTTGTGGTGTAGAGAATTCATTCTAATGTAAGGACGTCTTTCCCGAATTAATTTTTCAGCACTCTTCCAATCCTCTGCCACGCCAAGAGCAACTAATAGAGCACACATAACAGCCACACTTCTTCCATGACCTAAATTAGATGAAACACCAATGGATATGCCAATTATTAACCATCTGAAAGTATAAATGATTATCAGAATTCAGCTAGGCTAAAAGGAGAAAAGAAAAAAGAAAATAGACACTATAATAGAGAACTCTGTACATATTTACTGAGATCGCATTCCACTTTTGAAAAGATGAAAGTAAAAGATTTATATAAAGCTCTCTGTACCTCTAGACTAAATACAAATCTTTTGCATCTAGTACAAAAAGCATAAGACGATTTTGACATGGAAAGAGAACAGCTATTCTCCTATGAGCATGTCGATCAATAACCCATAAATACTATTAACTTAAAGTGTCCTGCTACTCACACTCATGCCTCCTTTCCCATGGTCACCAACATCTAGTACAAAAAACATAAGACATGGAAAAGAAAATTTTGATGATTTTGACATGGAAAGAGAACAGCTATTCTCCTATGAGCATGTTAATCAATGACCCATAACAATAAAATAAAAATGTCCTGCTACTCACTCATGCCTACTTTCGCATTGTCACCAGTAAGACCACAGAATGGACTTCTCAACAGCTATGGTAGAGTCGCTCCCCCTTGTAAGAACATATACCTACACTCATTGATTAACATGTCATAGGAGAATAGCTGTTCTCTTTCCATGTCAAATAACTTGCCCATAACATGTCTTGAAGTTATTTCAAGTTATTCATATATCATAACATGAAAGAACAAACAAGACAACTTATCTAAATATTGTCTCTAAAAAGAAACAAGAATGTAAACATTAAAGTGCAAATGTAGGATGTTTTCTAATTCGGGCATCCCCAAAAAACAATCAAGTATATACCCTCATTTCACTCACACTTATAGCATGTCTATCTAATTTATTTATTACATGTATGTGAAGCTCTGACAGAAAGAAAAAAAAACATAAAACTTATGAACTACACATGAACCGGCAGTAACAAGTACAAAATGTCAAAGCCAAAGAGCATGTTTTATAGACCGTAAGCTAGCAAACATGGAAAGTAAGAAAGAAGTGAGTGGAAGGAAAGAAAGAGACCGTATGCGCAGTGGACGAAAACGGGCCTGTTCTGGTCCCTCTTTCTGGAAGCCCACTTGACAGCGGATTCAATCTGAGAGGGGTTGGGAGATCTAGTGTCCCATGTTGGGACGCAGTGATAACTCTGTCCCGACCAACGACTTCTGGGAAATTCACAAGTGCAATCGATGATGGCAGGGTTACCGGGAGGGAGCTTATCCGGCGAAGAAGGCCATCCGCCAACATATAAACCCTCACCGACTTGGCTGTAGGGAGCTTCCCCACTGCACAGTCTTCGCAATGCCGAGAATAGGCGAACGAAATACAAATAAGGGCTGAACATGATTTTCGACCATATCGGGAAACTGCCGTCGGAGTTCTTGCCCAACAGCATCGGAAGGTTCATGGAAGGGTGAGAAGCGACTGAGACCAACATCGATACCAAAGACGCATATAACAATGGGACTGACAACACCCTCCATTCCAAGCTTCTCACATATGCAAATATCCACAGCAATACACCCGCTTTCAACCCCATCAGAGCTGATAGACCCAATCCCATCTCTTCTATTCCCCTCTTCTGTTCCACTTTTTCTTTACTTATTGCTTCATTAAGCACTTCGGTATCTCATTTTACACGAATATTAACTTGGTATCATTTGTTTGATAGGTACTGTGAAGCTAATAGTTAGGTCGCACGGACACGGACACCGATATGACGTCACACATGGTAAAATTTAAAAATTAAATATTTTAGACACGATAAATAAAATTATATATTTATATATTTTTAATAAATAAAAATATACTAAAATATAAAATAAGTTCATTACATTACTAAATAATGTTTTAAATTCAATTCATTGCATAATCATAAGAAATAACATTAAAAAGAATCAAATGCAAATGATAGAAGTGCATAATTAATAATAGTAAAAACAACAGACCTTTAACTTAAAACATAACCTTAAAGAAAATCAAATTTGCATAGCTTTCTTTCAAAAGTGGACAGTAGTTTTATTTAGGTTTTGATTCCCTTTCTTTTCTTTTCTTTTTTAATTAAAAAAATTGATAAATGATGATGTGACATGTTGGAGATGACGTAACTAGTCGGTCAACATATCGAAAAAGTCAACATTTTTCAACACGCCACGTAGCGTGTCGAACACGTATTTTGTCCTGTCAACGTGTCGGGTGTGTCCGACACTCCACCCTCCGTGCAAGGTTTAGGGTAATGTTATTAATGTTAGTTCATTCATAAATAATTTTTTAATCCAAATTAATAGGGAAATGTAATGTTATTAAAATTATTATTTATTTTCAGATATCACTGATAGGAGAAATCTTTTTTCATCTTAAATTTGTAATCTTGCATGCAAGAGGCTCCAACAGACCAAGAACAGTCTCCATCAAACTGGAAAACATATACCGATCTTAACAATTTTAGATATTTAACCATTCTGCATTTATCAATTGCGACTGTATCAAGCGAGTCATGTACAGTGGGGTGATACAAGTTCCTATCTACTCCTATATGTTACAAACTCTAAATCCAAGTATGGGTATAAGCCATAATATATATCTACCAGGGGGCAGCCAATACCTGTTGACTGTCAAAGTTTTGTTATACGCTAACTACAATATACGAACTTGACGGGCATTGATGCTAAAAGTATGTACAGTAGAAGATAAGAAGTGTCTCTGATTCTGTTGGATCACTTCCAGACCTTGATCGCCCCGTCTCTACTGCTTGATATTAAGTGTCTTTGGTTCAACTTAACAGAGGCCAATGAAAGGATTGAATCACGATGGCAGCCAGCAGTATCAGTGGCAGCAGCTGCAAGAACTGCCTTGGCTGTCAACTTTGTTGTTAGAGGCCGTCTTTTCGTCTCCTACATCAAGAGCGAAAGCAATTTTAAGAACCCTGCAATAGTAAGAATAAACAATATATATCTTTTGTATTGACACAAGTTCATTTTTAACAAGATAAAGATAGTACACAAAGCTTCAAACATCAAAACAAAGCAAAGAAAACAAACAGACTTCAGTCTTTTTTTTGGGGGGGGGGGGGGGGAGGGGAGGGGGGGGAGATGGAGTATCGATAGATACTACACGACTTCAGTCTTCACTGAATCACTGCCAGGACACCAACAACACCACCCACAGCCTGCCATAGCCACTGCGCCAAAGGGAAGCACCACCGCCACAAAGACGCCACCAGAAGACCCCGCAAGGACAAGAAGGGACTCACCCGACACATCCATCAGATTGGGATCGCACTGCACCCTCGCCGCCAACAACAGATCTCGAAGACCTCATCCCTGCGGCCGCTGGCCAAAACCTGGACCCAGATCCGAGCTCCAACAGCAGCCAACTCACCTTCTCACACCGGATAAGACAACCCCCAAGATGACGCAAACTAATCCACGCTCTCATCCCCATCAACACCTTAAGGACTTCGTCCCCAACACGAAATAGGCACAAAAATCCTAGTGACCTAGACATTACCGTGCTGCCCTCTAGTCCATAATAAAGCCTGGAAAAAAAAAAATTGAAGAACCCTTTGACCACAGAAGGTGCCAAAGCCTAAAGGGAACTCCAAAATTAACTCTCCACCAGACACAACTTGTCTTACAAAAATTCTCTGATTTCTTTCGATCCACATGACCTAGATAAGAGCAAAGCACTAAGCATCCCCATATAAAAAAATTAAAAAAAAAAAAAATCTTCTTCCCCACCCCGGAAAAACTTTGTTAGAACAAGGTAATAACTTTTTACAGTAAGTGGTCTATAAAAACGAAATACACGAAAAGGAAAAAGAGGAACAATGAGGGGAAGACCAGGGACTAAACTTTGACCAGCTTAAATTGAAGAAAAAAAAAACATAAATCGTTTGCCCCACTAGGCCACTAAAAACATATTAATTAAACCTATCAAGTGATTGATCTCTGGTCTACAAGGGCAAAACAAACAAATGCACAGAAACTTTTTCCACCCCAAACCAAAACTTCAGCATGTATACATTACATGTGGACACGGTCCATACCCTCCAATAAAGGACTACTAACCCGCCTAACTTTAAAGTTTCTAAGAATGATACCTGCACAACTTGCACACCAAAGCTAGACCGTATTCCATAGAAATCATCGTTTCCCACACCCTTCAAGTTTGGCCCACAAATACTGTAACTTCGGTCGGGGCTGCAATACATGAATACAGACAATTGAATCACTCTTTATAAACCAAGATAATAATAATGAATTTGCAACAAACCTGTAATGATCCCATTGACGTATCTTCAAGTCAGTTCCCCCGGTTAACAAATCACCCCCAGGTAAGGGAAGCAATGAACGGATGCCAGGAATCCGAGGAGGTGGTTCATTCAGTTCATCAACTCTGTAACGAGGATTAACATTCCGTCTCATATCCGCTTTAGAATTTTTAGTTGATGATCTGGTCAAGGCCCAAGGCACCTCGGACATTTCAGTATCACTTTCGTAACTGGCAACCCTCAACACCTGAAAACCAAATTTAGACGTTCAACATGAATCGGAGAAAATCAAGCACCACAGCATCAGCATTTGAGATAAGGCAGAGATGGACTTGAGTAATATACAGTAAGAATACAAAAAGATAAACTAGGAGGCTTCATTACATGTATCATGAGCTGAAAACCAAATATGAAACTAAATAAGACTACAATACAGTGGTGGTGATAGTTTATACGGTACAAACACTGTTGATCAGGAAATGGAAACTTTTACGATCAAATGTAACCATCTCCTTCTATTTTCCCTTAATATAGGAAAAGGTGCATAGGGTACATAAAATCAAAGTAACAAGGGTGTCATTTTAGTAATCATCATGGGTCAGCAAAATCTGAACTAAAAGAAAATTTGATATATTCAGCTAGTTTGGGATGAAAAGTTTACCAACATACTGGTTTATTACAGAATAATTTTCAACAGCAAAATGCGCAAAAGGCCAAAAAAAAAAAGTACACATGCGCGCTGCTTCCAACTTTTCAATTCATAATGTTTTACACCAACTCATTCTGCTAGTATAGTGAAATTTGATATCTGCTTTCAATTTTCTTTATTACTTTAAAAGGAGAGGGCAAGTAGGGAATATTAATCTACGCATATATCCTCAAAGCCATATAGTTGAAAATTTCTCTGTACCTGATGGCAGGTGCCATTTTCTGCATTCCAAAGAGAAACTTCGTTGCAGCCTGCAGCTACATAAACAAGGGGCCTTGCAGCAGCAGATACAGAAGCATTTGGAGGAGGAAGGAAAAGACACATCTTCTCTATGGGGCAAACAGCAGAATACTGCCATGAGTTCACAGGAACAAGGAACCTCATATCCCAAAGAGTGAGCACACCCCTTGAAGATCCTGACACAAACCAATTTTCACAAGGCCCTGTTACTAGGGAAGACACATAGCCCTCTTCTGGAGTTGCTTTCAGTGTCCATGAATCTGAATTCGTTCTTATATCCCAAAGATGGATCCCACAATTTTGGGTGCTGTACATAACCATTTGATTTGCACAGTTGTCAGCTGAGAAATTCAAAAGGCTAAGTATTGCCCCTTCTTTTGTGTCCTTCTTCTTGATATCAGCAACCCCCGAGTACTTCTCAACTACATTACCGAGACCTCTGGAAATGTAATCAACAGAAAACATATGTATCATGCCATCACATGCCCCAACTACAACTTGAGCACAGCCCCGAAGCATTGCAGAGCATAGTGCACGGCTTCCCTCTAGATGATAAGTCAATCTTGACCTAAATGAGATGTCCTTCTCCAACTTTCTCGAATCCCAGACCTTAACAGTGGAATCATCAGATGCACTCACAAAGAAGCTATGATCAGTTGAAATAGCTATGTCATTGACAGCAGACCGATGCTCTTGCAAGTGCGCAACCAAAACTCCACGAGGCCTCCAACCAGAATCTGGAATTGATGAAGCTCTTGCAGAAGAGGGCGGTCCCGTTAGATCACTTGTGGAGGATGCATCTTCCACAGTAATAGAACCTGCTTTTGTAGCACTTGATAACCCCATATCTTGAAACTTGCTACTGACAAAGGCTGTTTGGTCATTATCCCTACCATCTGGTTCATGGACTACTCGATAAAATTGTTTAGAACCACTGCCGATGTTGAATGATCCTGACACCAACTTGGGTGCTGGAACAGTACTAGCTAAACTAAAAGATTTATTTACTGGATCCATCCATGGCATAGATGACGCACCAACTCCTACAGAACTCACTTGTAATGGAGAATCAGATGAAGCAGGAGTAACTCCCACTGCTTGCCTGTCCATGCTAAAGGAGTACAGAGGTATCCCTACTGATGATTTATCACACATGAAGCTATTCACAGTACTTCCCTGTGGCCACATAAAGCCCGAGTACTGCAACTTTTCAGAGGATAAGGGATCGTGAATGTCAACTGTGCTCGAAGCCTTGTGCGTAAAGCTTCCCATACATCCAAACTTAGCCACACCATCATCACATTCAGTTAGCTTCCCCTGTTGCAATTCATTTCCAGCATGTTTTTGACCCTCGGGATTTTCTTGGTCATCTGTCCAGCTCCTCATCGAATTCAATTCTGCAATCCCTTTATGAAGTAAATCCACACTTTCCCATTGTTTAGATTGAGGCCGAGAATTGTACCATATCTTTCTCTGTCTTTCCAACATGTCAGAACTCCTTGCATTTTCTAGAACTTGGTAAAATACCTGTCTCAAGACAGGAGGCTTCAAACATGAAAAGAGAGCCTTCTCAGAAGCTAGAGATGCTGGCTGTCTACGAAGAAGGGGACGAATAACGGGAGCAAGGAATACATATGAATCTACTGCACCCAAGCACTCACTGCTGGCTGCAATAAAACTGACAGCTGACCTTCTTACCCACTGACTAGGATAGCATAGTAATGGAAATGCCCGCTCAATCATTTCCAGGAGTATCCTCTTCCGCAAGTAACCGCTTTTGCACAAAATGGCCAAACAGTCCAATGCATTGACAATAACGGCCTCTGTAGAATCACTTACAGCCTGCTCAATATAAGGTAAAAGATATTCTTCCACACTTCTTTGACCTACAAAGAAACACACATAGACAATTTGGCCATAGAATACTGCTCTTAGCTGCTCATCTCGATCATTCAGAAAAGCAGGGAGAATGGGTAACAAAAAGTCATTACTCTGCCTCTGGCCAAAGAAGCAGCATAGATTGCTAATATCCTGAAGGAGTGCTCTCCTGATATTGGGAGTTTGCCTGGGACCCATAACAAGCTCTTGAATGACTTCAGCTATGGACTTTCTCAACTGGGCAAGCTGTGCATCACCATTTAACTTGTGGAGCTGACCAGATGCCTCACTAGATGATGCCAGTTGGTTCTTAGAACTTACTTCATCAAGCACACCAGCCTCACTCAAGGTTATTGAGTGAACTAAGAAACCATAAGCAGTTAGTGCCAGCTTAGCTATATTACTGGCATAACATATCCTTACACTTTCCTCTGAATCATCAGGAAGCATGGAAAGCATTGGCAGAATATACTCAGGAAAAATTTTTGCATCACTAGGAGGAAAATCTCGAACTAACGGGAGAATGTCACATAACGTCTCCAAGGCTGCACAACGCACAATTGCAGCTTGATCTGAAAGCATTGCAACAACATAAGGAATTACACGCTGCAGCCGGTTATCATCATCAATATACAACGCAGATGACTTCAGCAAAAGTATCGCCCTCCTCCTTAAATGAGGCAATTTGACATTGCGTATGCAAGAACATAGCAAAGAGGTAATCAGAACCATGCCCTCACATCTCAAACTATCTTCAGGTAATGGTAAAAAGGGCATGCCAAAGGTATCTGATTGGCTGTCATACTTAGACATCAATGAATTCAAATCATTCATTGTAATCTTTTTTAGAAAGTGATGATCATTTCTCCTAAATGCATGAGAGATTGTCTGAAGTAATTCACCAGGAGATTGCATGCCATAGTTTCCAAGATTTTGGGAGAATGCAGAACCATTGTTGTCCTCCGGCATTGTCTTTGTATTAGAATAATGATTACTTTGTTTAACATCCCTGAGAAGGGTATTGATATCACCAAGAAGTTCATATTGATCACGTTTTAACCCTTTATCCATCTCTACTTTCTTTCCCAGTGAGCCCTTTGGCATATTCATGTTCTTCGTGTCCTGAGAAGATTTACTGTTAACAGCATGGATGTTTGAAGGAGTTCCAAGTCCAGTGCTAGTGTCCTGAGTTGACCTATTGCTCATCATTTGTTTCAGTATCTCAGGAAAAACACTCTGGCAAAGTGCAATCTGCACAGAGGAATGGTCAGTTACTATAACATGACTATGTGAATGAAGGAATTAGAAATGGCATATCATGTAAATTAACAAGATTGTCTACCCTCATATCACAATGAAGCGGATTCCAGAAACAATGAAAGTTATGCAGAAACGGAGAGAAGTAACTCGGAAACACAATAGTTGTATACTCCTGCAGGTAGCTATCAGCAGAAAGTCGCATCTCCGGTTCCAACTGAATCATATGAAGTATCATTTTGCGGATTCCAAAATCTGGTATCTGCATACAGAAAGCATATGATTGACAAAGTAGGACAATAAGCATAAAGAATGTAAGATAGAGCTATGGTAGTCATAAGATAATCATGTAAAAACCAATACATAAGGGGGGAGCGAAGTGAATGAATGAGAGAGAGAGAGAGAGCGAAAGGGGAGGAAGAAGAAGAGGTAAAGGGGGGAGAGATAGAGAGAGTACCTTTTCAAGAAGTTGACTAGGATCGTATTGCCCTCTACGATAAGCGAGAAGTTGGGAGAGTTCAAATAGTGGCTGACCCTCGAGGAAAAGCTCAGCAATCACACACCTATAGAAGATTGATACATCTAAAATAAGAATTTGTCCCGAAAATCCGAGATTTCAACTTCAAAGTTGTGGGTAAAAATGAAATGCTAATGGCTGTCTTTTCAAAAAAAGAGATGCTAGTGCCTCGAAAGCTCACCCTACAGCAAAGATATCCATAGATGATCTTAATGGTGCATCTTGTGCAACTTGCATCTCACCTCCATGCTCATAAAATCTCTGAAAGTTGAGTTGAGACAGATAGAGATCTTAAAAACTGAAAACAAGTAAAGGGAGTGGTTGGAGGAAATCAAAGAGTGTAACCAACCTCGGGAGCAAGATAACAAAGCCTTCTTCCACCAGTGTCATAGAAAAAAGAGAAATCAGAAGGGTCGTCGTAGGGGATGTAGGTGGGTTTGAAGGATGCAAAGTCGGCAAGATAGAGCCAGTTCCAAGAAGTGACCAGCACATTCTCGCACTTGATATCACCGTGACATATTCCTTTGTCATGGCACTGTTTCAGTGCCAGAAGCAACTGGAAAGCCAGCCATTTCTTCTCGATGAGACTGAGAAAGGGGCGGGTGCTCAATCGATCATGGAGGTTGTTGAACAAGTACTGCCGCACAAGATAAGCCGCTTTGTCGGTCTCTTGCCAGAACTGCAAGATCAGCAGTGGATTATTGATTAGAATGAATTCTGATGGAAACCAAATCGGAATCGGAAAGTGAGAGATAACCTGGAAGGGCCAGACGTGAGGGTGATCGAGGGCGCGGAAGGTCTCCTTGATGTGGAAGAGACGGCGCTCGTAGTCGCGGAGATCGATGGAGTCGCCGCGCTTGAAATAGACCTTGACGAGGACCAAGCCCTCGTCGTGCTTGCACTGAATCGACTTGAAGAAGCGTCCGCGACCTAGAACCTCTTTCAGCACTAGGTTATACGACGACGGCAGGTCGTGCAGGTAATACTCCGACGCCGACACCTGCGTCGTCCGCGCTATCTTGTTCCCCATCTCTCTCTCTCACAATCGATTCATCTCAAACTGCCAAATCATAACCATTGTTTGTCTACCAGAGCAGAGGCTTGCTTAGATTGTCAACTAGTTTTATTATTATTGCTTATTAGATTATTTTGGTTTTCCAATCTTTTATGTAAGCTATGCAGCCTATAGCTTGCTGACAATTTTTTATTTTTAATCAATTAAACAATTGACGTATCGAACACACAATCTCTCACGTAGAGAGAAGAAAACAAAAAACTCAGGTTACTCGGTATATTTTTAGCTATTGTTCTAATTACATTTGAACTTTATTTAAAAAAGAAAAAATGAAACAAATCACGCGTCGACCACGTGACCAATGGGGATTGCATATATACAGCAATTTGTGCGGTGGGTGTGAGCAAAATGGGCATGAAGGCAGCAGCGTCCACACCTCTCTTGTCATTCTCATCCAAATCCCACCTCTCTCGCCGTTTCCCTCAATTCGACCGTGGTCGCAGTTTTCCTACTACTAGTTGTTGTTGTTGCGGTGCTCATCCAAGTCTGATTAAAGGTACTAAGACCTTGCCCAAAGCCAAAGCCTCCCAGAATACAAGACGCCCCATGCTTCCTCCTTACAATGTCCTCATCACCGGTTCAACCAAAGGTTTCTATTATTCTTGCTTTCACTTTCAATATCTAGGTTTTGCTTCAAACTAAACTAGAGCTCATACAATAACTATCTTTGGTAATTGATTTTATATTTGGGGAATTTGATGTTACACCCAAAATCATAGACCCATTTTAAATTACACCCACATGTTATACTCTTTTGAAATACACCCAACTTATTAATTAGGTTGATTTAGTAAAAATATTAATATTATTTATCTAAACAATAGAACTTGTTGTTGAAGGAAATTGCTGAAATGCCACCAACTGAACCATTACAATTAACAAGCTGTTTGGCCGACTCATTAAACATAATTACCCGGCAGCTGAAAACCCGGTTCCACAGACTACGCCCAAACCCTAAACCCTAAACCCTAGTCTAAACCCTAAACCCTAAACCTGGTTCCACAAACCCTAGTCTAAACCCTAATCCCTAAACCCTAGTCTAAACCCTAAACCCTAATCCCTAAACCCTAAACCCTAAACCCTAGTCTAAACCCTAACCCTATTTAAAATAGAAGAAAGTCAAGAGCCACATTTAGGGAATGTCTTCTCATTCAATCAGAAGGGAAAAATCTTCTCAAGAAAAAACAAAAAAAACGGAAGGGCAAAAGAGTCAAGGAAAAGAGGGATACAAATTCCAAAAATAAAAATAAAACATATAAGGCAGGTTCAATAATAGGGTTGGGTGTAAATTAAAATGGAATATGAGCATGGGTTTATTTTAAAAAGGGTTTGGTTTTTTGGGTTTTTGTCTAATTTTCTCTTTATATTTTTGTAGAGAGTTGTACTGTACTAATCAATTGAGGTATGTCACAGTGATCTCTTATGCAAACTACGATAGTCTACTTGTTTTTAAATAATTAGGTATTGGTTTTGCTCTAGCCAAAGAGTTCCTCAGAGCAGGAGATAGCGTCTTGATTTGCTCAAGATCAGGTAATGTATTCATTCTGAAATTTCATTCGCATAACGTTTCATTGATTCAGTGTTAAACTTCTTGTGAGTTGCATTAATGTTCAATAAAACATTTCACACCAACCAAATGGAAACCAAACTATTGAAGTACCAAGTGGTTGGCTCTTTTAGTTGTTTAGTTGCTTACCTGTTGATGTCGTTTTTGTTTGTTTTGTTTTTTATTTTTTGCTTTTTGCTTTTTGGTCCATAGCTGAACGAGTTGAATCTACTGTTCAGAGCCTTAGAGAAGAGTTTGGCGAGCAACATGTCTGGGTATATCTTTTGAGACTTTTATGTTTTTATTTATTTTTCTTTACTGTTGTTGTAGGCAGGTTCACCTGTGTGTGTGTGTGTGTGTTTGCTTGTAATTTCAGGGATGGGGTTTATATTTTTACAGTATTTTACTTCTACTTCACGATACTGGTCTAATTAATTTCAATTCTTTCTTTACAGGGTACTAAATGTGATGTTAGAGAAGGGAAAGATGTGAAGGACTTGGTGGCCTTTGCACAAAAGAACCTGAAATACATTGATATATGGGTACAGATTTTTAATCCTTGTTTTTATTATTATTCCTTTTATGTGTGTTGTTTTGGTTATTTACTTATAGTTACGAATTGTTCACTACATTCAAGACTGTCTATACTCTTGTTGATAATCTGAACTGATTATTCTAAGTAAATGTTAGCTAGATGGGTTTTTTGTTTAATTTTTTTCTCATATACACATTTAAATTAAAATATGTTTCTTATTACGCAGTACTTATAACAATATATTTCTTACTGAGTAATGTCCAGCTATCCTGAGGACTATGTTTGGCTACTATGCCAAAATTTCCAGCCTTATGTTAAGAACTACCCTCCATGTATTCCTCCTTTGCTGTTTGAATTTAAAAGTTGGAATCACAACTAGATATGAGAAAGTCTTGGGCTGTTATTTTGTTGTTTTCATTTTAGCGTTACTACTGGTCCAGCAAATACGTGGTACTTCCTTTATGCATTTCCTTGCTCATTCATTCATTCATTTTCTGTTCATATAGCAGTTAACGTTGTTTTCTATCTTCATTAACAAAAGTCATTTTATTTGAGGAAGATTTAATTCTATTTTGTCCTATGGTGAGATTGATGCAGATTAATAATGCAGGATCAAATGCTTATAGTTATAAACCCCTGGCAGAGGCCTCAGATGAAGATCTTATGTGAGTTTTCTGGTCCTCCTTAATGTTGTCTTTCAAGTTAATTACCTTTTTTTATCTACCATATTTGTAATACACTGGGTTCATGATTTTGGCACGACATATGCAGTGAAGTTGTCACTACAAATACACTTTGTTTGATGATATGTTGCCGTGAGGTAGAAAGTTCTGTTCCTATGTAAGTTGCCTGCACTAAGCTGATTCTCATGCAGTAGTCTTGCACTCTTGTTCTGTAGGCAATAAAGATGATGTTGGATCAGCCTCGAGGTGGTCATGTTTTCAATTGATGGAGCTGGTTCTGATGGAAGACCAACCCCAAGGTTCTACATCATGCAGTTTCTCTTAGCTTTTTATATCTATAGTTGGATAGAATTCTTAGGTTTATGTGATTATGTACAACCATATTTTGTTTGAGTGGGAACTGTTATTGATTTGCCTCAAGTGGGCAACACTGAATTTACTTAATCCTTAAAGATCTTGCAACGGTATAAAGCAAACTAATTCAGGAAGGCATAAAACTACAATTTTGGTAAACCTTAGTTTTTAATTATCACTATGGAGAAACTAAAGACTCCCGTGTGTTCATTTGCCTCCAAAATACTCACACACATGGATCCCAGATTTTTGTGTCTAATTTCAGTTTTTATCCTCATAATCAACTTGTTGTCAGCATTGTCAGCTGCATCTTGGTACCATACAGAGAACATGCTGAGCTGTGCCCTACCAACCAGCCATGTGTACTGCCACATTCGATGATACCACTAGAACAAGTATACCATAATGCTGCTTCTATGTGTCATGTTTATAGTTCACTGATAGTGTGGTACAAGTAGGATGCTTATACAATTCCGTGATATTTTAAGCTGTCATAGGTTCTTTCAAAAAAAAAAAAAAAAGGCTGTCTTAGGTTCAACTACATTATCTTATGTCTGAGGTACATGCAAGTGATATGAATCATTTAAAATGCATTTTCTGGGTCATTGTTTTGTGATAGTTCATTCTGTTTTTTTGTATAATTCCATAGGTTTGCTGCATATGGAGCAACAAAGCGTAGTGTGGTGCATTTGACAAAATCATTACAGGTACACCTTGTTGACTGTTACACGCTGTTAATTTATGTGGTCACAGGTTCTATTTTAGGTCTAATGACGTTCACCTTTTTTTCATAAGTACACCAATACAATTTCCAAAAGGATCATACCAGAACTCATACCACCTTAATCACGGAATTGCACCAATTATGTTCACTTTTTTTTAACTTCGTGCTTTCCTATTTTATCAACTGTATGCGCACATCACTTAGAATCCCGAAAAGAGTATAAGACTAAGATGAGGAGGTATAATGAGATTACACAATTAATTTGTACCCAAAAGAACAAGTCCATACCCAGTAGCCTTAAGTCTCAAATTAATCATTTCTTGTTTTGAGCTAAAAGCCTATAGAGACAGATTTTACAACAGAATTTTGAATGGTAAAAGTGAACGGGAAGTTATGAATAGTGTGACAAACATGCATTTAAAGTTGTGGTCTGAATTACAAAACCATTTGGTCTTTTCTGGTCATACACTTACCGAAACTACCAGCCTGCTGCAACTTAAATTCAAAATCTTCCTTTATTTGTGGATCAAATCTCATGTTTATTTGGACTTACATGTGGTCGGACATGGATATCATAGGTCGCTGAGTATCTGGTTCCAAATATAAGATCCATCCCTACCAATGGATCAGTGAAGCCCACATACATCCGTTTCCTAACTGGGATCAAAGCCTACTCCCAGATATTCTCAGTTAAGTAAACTAAAGAAGAAGCGAAACATTCAATATATATAGCGGACACAGGATCTCATGGTTTTAATATTTTTATTTATCGATATCTTGACATCATCCTAATTTGTTTCACTTGATCCACAGAGATTTGCTTTTGGTGCACGAAGGAACAAATATATGCTCGAAGATTGAATTAGCATCACAGTGAAATCTTTTATCTGATACAGAATGGAAAGTACAAACTTTCCATTTGATTTTGTAGTTACACATGATCTCATCTAGTATGAAATGTTCATTATGTCTTGTATTTATATTTGTTCTTATCGTAAAGTTTAGTGAATGCAATGTAAAGAGTGGGCTCTAGCTGTTTGGTTTCTAATTTTGATCTTCTAGTTTAGTTAGTTTTTAATTTGGAGAAATTGGTCTAAACAATATCTCAACTTTTGATTATTCATTTCAGTATCTCCGACTGATACTTTGTAAAATATCAAAACGGCGTCTCAAATTTTGAACCCGACCAAATTTTGATATCTGGACGGCGTTAATAAACTGAAAGGTATCATTTTTATGTTTTACAACATTTACCAAGGTTTTGTTTAGGGTCTGATATCTCGAGGCTGGTCCATAGAGCCGAAGTCATCCATAGAAATAGAATAATGAACACCCGTGACCATCAAGTCTTTGTTTGCTAGCTTTCTAGAGGAATGGAATGGCCAGGCATGTTTTAGCTTTCCTCAAGAAAATGACTGATTTGGAGCTATGTTATTTTATGGGGCATCTTTTTCTCTCCACTACAGCAAGGCAAGTGATCTCGTATGCTTCTGTTTAAATTTTTACAAACAAGTACCACGCCTTTTTGTTTAGAAGCTCCCGTGAACCTCTTAGAACGCGTCAGGAATTACATGTCGTCTCTTTTTCATTTTCTTTCTTGGTCTGGAAATCAATGAAGATGACAGTATACAATGACCCAATGTGTTTTCTTCATTGGAAGATTCATAGAAATTATTAAATATGAAATGCCAGAATATGTGTTTTGTTACTGATATAAAAGACAAATGTATGGGTATTTATCTATTTTATCAGTGCACTTTGTTCTCTGTCACCTGAAAATTGGCATTAATGTTTTGCTGCATATTGTACTTGGCCTTGCTCCTTGAAAACTTCAATGTGCCATTAGTATCTGAAAGCACTTGTTAGGAATGAACTGGATCAGATGGAAGTGGAGAGCCTAGTTTGCAGCCACCTATGAGTTACGGCTATGACTGTGTCAGTGAGGTGTGGGTGCATGCTGTCAAATTAAAGAGCTAGCTAGCTAGGTTGGTTGGTGGTAATCAGCAGAATTAGCACAATTATCAGTAAGTTGGGTTCAGAACTTTAATTATTGAAGAGAGAAGAGTGAGGAAAAAGACAATAACACTACAAATTATTGAGGGATTTATTACAAAGGGGTGTAATGCAGTTAAAGATGATATCTTAGGGTGAGTTAGGGATTCTCATTCAGTCAGTTGTCAAAACTCAAAATTATGCTTCTGGGTTTAAGCCAAGAAGAAGAGCCCTCAACCTTCTTGTGCTGAAAAGCTTCAACTCTGGTTGGATGTTTTTGGGTCATTAATGGCAAAACCTATTTATCCTTCACATCTTCTCTTGTTCCTGTTGGTGGTTTTGCATTGTTGCCATCACTCACAGCAATCCCAGTCCCAGTCCCAATGGCTGAGCCTTGTGGAAATCCAGAAGCTTCTAAACTACCCATCAGCTTTAAGTAGCTTCAAGTACAGCAGAAAAGGTAGAGACCTCTGCAGCATTGAACCAACCCCATCTTTGACTCTAGCATGCTATCAAGGCATAATAACCCAGCTTCACATCACTGGCAACAATGGGTTTCCTCCACTGCCTAATGATTTCTCATCCCACTCTTTCTTTGCAAGTATTGCTCAGTTACCAAGCTTGAAAGTTCTTTCTTTGACTAACCTTGGTTTATGGGGTCCAATCCCTCCCACTATTGCTCACTTATCTTCTCTGGAGATACTCAATGTCAGTTCAAACTACTTGAGTGGAAACATTCCTCTTCAAATTCCATCCCTCAGAAACCTTCAGACACTTATACTTGACCACAACAAGTTCACTGGTCAAGTCCCAACTTGGTTAAGCTCCCTGCCAGTCTTGTCTGTTTTGAGTTTGAAGAACAATTTGCTTAATGGGTCTCTTCCATATTCTTTCTCATCTTTGCAGACACTCAGAGTTGTCTCTCTCTCCCACAACTACTTGTCTGGGGAAGTCCCTGATCTTACCAACTTGACAAACCTGCAAGTTCTTGATTTGGAAGACAACTATTTCGGGCCACATTTTCCTAGTTTGCCTAACAAACTAGTCACACTTGTGCTCAGGAAGAACAAGTTTCGTTTGGGAATCCAGACCACATTAGGCTCCTCCTCCTCTTCCTGGTTTCAGCTTCAAAAGCTCGACATCTCATTGAATGAATTTGTAGGACCATTTGTGCCATCATTGTTGTCTCTGCCTTCGATTAATTATCTCGATATTGGTGGCAACAAGTTCACTGGAGTACTCTTCAAGAACATTTCTTGCAATGCTGAGCTTGCTTTTGTCAATTTGTCCTCAAATCTTTTGACAGGGGAGTTGCCCTCTTGTCTTAAAAAGAGCAGGATTTCTCTGTATACTCAGAATTGCTTAGCAAATGAAGATCAGGAGCAGCACCCTTCAAGCTTGTGCCATAATGAAGCTCTGGCTGTGCGAATACCGCCTAGTAAGGAAGAGCATAAGAGACATTACGCTGAGCAAGTAATTGCATTAAGTGCAGTGGGGGGTATTGTTGGTGCAATTGCTGTTGTTGGTCTAGTTTTCGTGGCAGTTAAGAGGTCCTTCGGCGACCAACACCAACCTACTACAAGGTTCATTACAGACACTGCCTCTGCAGTGAACACAGCCAAACTCCTCTCAGATGCAAGTAAGTTCAATTCTCTTTCCTGTACTTCGTATGTGCAGACCTCATATCTTATCTTCTTAATTTGGAGTTCTGAATGGACACCGTAGGCTAAACTTTTCTATATGTAGTGTCAATTTCAAACTTGTGAGGAGATGTTCTATTGCATCTTTGAAAATATAATCTCTTTGTTGCAGAATACATATCAGAAACAATGAAGATGGGCGCTAGCCTTCCTGCTTATAGAACTTTTGCTTTGGAGGAGCTCAAGGAAGCTACCAATAACTTTGATGATTCAACACTACTGGGTGAAGATTCAGATGGACAGGTATGCATTCTTTATGTAACAGAAACTTTGTTAAACACATGTTACTAATTCAGTGCTCTGCTTAAATGAGTCCATCTGTCTTCAAATTCAAGTGAAATACACAAATTGTTTTTCTGATATAAGAAACTTAAAAGAGAATCCATCTTTTAGTCCATTGATGATGTACAAACTTAAAATTTAAGATAACTTGGGACAAAATACATTCAACAAGCGGAATCCATCCCCTTAAGAACAGCTTGGAGGATACCACACTTTTTGCTTAGCTATTGATGGGATGAGCATGTACATGTATGGTTTCTCGGAATTGGT
This sequence comes from Fragaria x ananassa, assembly GCA_034370585.1. Taxonomy (NCBI): domain Eukaryota; kingdom Viridiplantae; phylum Streptophyta; class Magnoliopsida; order Rosales; family Rosaceae; genus Fragaria; species Fragaria x ananassa. Next base: position 5,348,185 of record CP139750.1, on the reverse strand, counting down.
TGAAGAGATACATGGTGGTAACAACTGTTATATATGTATGTGAAGTTTGTCTTGCAAAAACTGCCAGGAGAACACTACCACACGTGTTTTCTAGATTCTACGTTTGGGTACATATGTTATTGATAACTACCTCCTAATTCGTATCAGGTTTATAGAGGGAAACTCTGTGATGGAACACTTGTGGCTATAAGAGGCTTGAATATGAGAAAGAGGCATAATCCGCAGGTCTATACGCACCTTATAGAGCTGATTTCAAAACTGAGACATGGCCATTTGGTTAGCGCTCTTGGACATTGCTTGGAGTTGCATCCAGACGATTCAAGCGTCAGTAGACTATTTCTCATATCTGAGTTTGTTCCAAATGGAACGCTACGAGGCTGCATCTCTGGTAAAGTAGCCCTAATTAATATTTACATAGTTTATGCACTTCGAACGAGTGACAACAAATGGTACTTCATAGTTATTTCATGGAGACATAAAGAATGTGTTACTCGTTATATGCTTAATGCAAGCATCAGATGCCAACTTACATTTCATTCAATAATCTATCATATTCTTTAGGCAAGAGTATTTCTAGGTTCAACCTTAGCTTTTCAACATGACTGGTTATGCATATATACTATATAGTTTGAGGGCAAGTCATCTGTTACGTTCTTGCTAAACTGTTTTTCTTCTTCTTTAATTAATAACTGTTTTTCATACATACAATATTCCTTCAAGACTTGTATATTTTCCCTGACACTTACTTTTGCAGAAGCACCTCCAGGACGAAAGCTTACTTGGGCACAAAGAATAGTGGCTGCAATAGGAGTCGCAAAGGGCATTCAGTTTCTGCATACAGGGATTGTTCCTGGTGTGAAATCAATTAATCTAAAGATTAAAAATGTCTTGATGGATCACGATCTTCATGTAAAAATAAGCAATTATAGCCTTGCTCTTTTAGCGGAAAACAGGGGAGTGGTAAGGCATAAAAAAGCGTATATGTGTTTTATTGAATGAGTTTCCACTGGACCTTGTCCTCCAAGTTAACTTCTGTTTTGTACGCCTTCAGGTGGGCACTTTAGCTGCTTCTTCCTCATCAAAAGGAAGCTTTCAGGCAAGGTAGTAACTTTTTTTGTCAATGGTATACTCGAGTGACTTTAGTTTGTTTCATCAAAAGATTTAGCAATTTCTAAAAATTACTATATATGGGGGCGTTATTTAAGACCTCGCTCTGACCAGTTGGTGGGCTCTAGTTTTGAGAAATATCTGGACAACAGCCATAGTTAGTTGCTGTTTACAGAAATGCAAATGCTCAATTTAAGTTTCTTAAGAGCCTTTTTGTTAACCAGATAGTATTCTCCAAGTTGGAGTTACTGATCATCATTACGAACAATGACACTATCAGAAACATAAACAGTTCTCATAGCTGATATTAGTCATATTACTACATTCTAGCATCATTTTGTCATTTCTGGGCTTCCCACTCCATTTCCGCTACGTATTGGCTTTGTTAAACCAGACATTTGACAGTGGTAAATGCCAACAATCTTGGTCATTAGGCCCTGTGTTTTCTTATCAACTGTTTTAATATTGATTGACAATACTCTCAAATGTTCTCTAATCAAATGTTTTCAATTTTCTATGTGTTGCAGGGTGGAACATGAATGCAAGAACGATGTTTATGACTTTGGAGTAATCTTGCTAGAAGTTATTTTGGGGAGGCCCATCATGTTCCAGAATGAAGTTGGTGTCTTGAAAGACCTTGTGAGTGTTTCCTATCATATCAATCGATTCCTCTTGCTCAAACACTCGTATCCAAATTTTGCTTTTGATGTCCAACTGAAACATCAATTTTGTTTGGGGTTCTGCGCAGCTACGAGTAAGTTTAACCACCGATGACATAGCTCGAAGAAACATTGTTGATCCAGCAGTGCATAAGGAGTGTTCAGATGAATCACTGAAGACAATGATGGAGATATGTGTGAGGTGTCTGTCCAATGAGCCGACTGATAGGCCTTCAGTGGAAGACATTCTTTGGAATTTGCAGTTTGCAGCACAACTCCAGAATTCAACATCCCATCTGGACTCCCCTGTCTCATCATCCCATTCCCAACAAGTCTAGAGTATCTAGATAACTTTAGCTAGACTTCGTTACCTATCCCAGCATGGATTACTTATTTTATCTAAGCAGTGGGTTGTTGTATGTACTCTACCATAACCATAGGATACAAAATAGATGTACAAGCTTCTATACAGGTCCATAATATTCGTTTGCTTTTACCATTTTGTTTTGGTAGTTATATATCTATGTTTATTTACTATCTATCTCTCCCAAAAGTACAGTAGTAGAAGTAGAGGGTAGCGAATTTCCAGTCTATACCAAAATTGGAAGCCATACTTGGAACTTTGGATGTTCAACAGATCTCCAATGAGGGTACATTACAGTAAATAGGATTATCAAGTTGCTTCAAATTCAAATTTGAACTCTTTCACTGTCAAAAAATAATAATAAGAATAATGGAATCTCCTGCTTCAAGTGGAGTCCAAAACCACAATTTTACTTCACTGGTAGGAGAACCATTTTTAGTTCTGAAATAGTATGAGATTCCAGCAATAGAAACTTTCATTTAAGTACTAAGAAGCTGGAAACAAAGGAACTGAGAATCAGATAAACTCATCAAGGGAACACAGCCAGAAAAAACTGTAGTTGAAGATCTCTTTTTGTGGTTCCGTATAACGTGTTTCTAATCATTTCCTCTAAACAATGTCCAGCTAATTACACTTGATGACTTGTGAGATACAAAACTTACAACAAAGGGACAGATAATATAAACTCACTACTCTACATCTATCCTTCGGATAGCTAACAATGAAAATGAGGCAACCAAGAGACAGTCTCTGAAGCAGCCTAAAGAATAACATATATTACAAAGAAAAAGGGAGGGCTAGAAGGAATAATGTCACCTTAATTGTCATCTCCTTGGGTGTTCCATGATTGGATTCATTTCTATTTGTACAGGACTTGACACCCTCAAATTGCCAAACTTCTCCCCCTCTCTCGCAATCTGAACATCACACGGACTATAGTACTGACAAAGAAACTTTACACAAAAACGAGGAGTGACTGCTGCTATGATGATTGCAAGTAAACATAACCAAAATGGTCTTGTCTTCATGACATCAAAAATGGCCCTGTCAAATTATACAGGAGTTGCAGATGTTAGTATATACATATGCCAAGTGGTCAATTACTGCAAACTATCTTAGATGAAACAGTGCAATATGTTGCATTTATACATGCATGCTATGAAAGTTGTTGATGGTTGAAACTTTTGCTAACATAATGATCCGTATGCTATTTTTTGAAAAAAAAAAAAAAAAAAAAAAAAAAGCCTGAATGAATTTTCAGTACATTCAAATCGGTAACGTAAAGTGCAGGTAAATAAAATTTGAATCTACCATCCAATCTTCATTTTCTATCAACTACATTTCTGTGGGTGGATGTTCTATGAGGGGAGAGACATGGTTAATGTTCAAGTATTGTCCAATACAAGATGTTCAGTAGGAAAAAATACATGCATGAAAAGATGAGAGAAATTTCAAGATTTTATCCATCCTGCAGAAATAACTTGGTAAAAAAACAAAAACCTAGGATTGGTACAAGATATTCAAGTGGAATTCATGCATGAAAATATTAGAGAAATCTAAAGATATTATCCAGCCTGCAGAAATAACTTGGTACAACGCAAAAATCTAGTATGCTGCAAGACGATCAAGTGCTAAACATACATGCATGAAAAGATAATATAAATAACCTAGTAAAATACATGATTCTTATATGGCACAAATACGAGCTTATAGGTATTAGAAATTTCAAGATTTTATCTACCCATATAGCACAAATCTCAGAAATTCTGCGGTTCTTCAAGGAATAGACTTTTCTGCTTTTCGACTGCCTAGATAATGGATGGCAGTGACTTGATAGAGTTAACTCCCTACCAAACCTATAAAGATGGACTTGGTATTTCTTTGTCAAAAAAAGCATGACATCATGAAACAACTTACCTGTAATGTAATATCCAGTTTACTAGTCTGTTCTTTATTGAGCTATTATCATAACCTATTTGTACTTGATTGACTTTAGGAGTTGGAGAGGGCGTGTTATTCTTAGCCATATGCATTGTGTGAGTGAAATACATTATGAATGTTTGCCACTACAACTTGTCTAAGGTATGTCAGTAGTGTAAATGCATGTCTGTTTTGTGCAAAAGTAAAGTACTTAAAATATAATAATACAAATTTAGGGAACATACCAGTAGCCAACCAGTGAAGGTATAGCATCAATCACAATGACACAAATCCAAGTTGCAATGATAGATCCCCAAATAGCTGCATGTGTAATCCAATTCCAGCGAATAACATCCATAGCCAAGTGTAAATTCACCAATATAACCACCGAAAGAGTCCAAAGATCTCCTATACTTGAGGTATCGATGGTGCTACCCCAATAGGCAAAGAGGGGGATAAAGAAGACAGCCACACTTTGCCACAATGTGTCGAGCATTGTTAGCCAAAATAATTTCGTGTTATAGCACTCTTGTCTATGACCAGCTCCATACAGCTGAGGATATGTTAAGAGGGTCATTCTACTTAGATCCTTGTCAAGAACCCCAACAACTATTGTAGGTACTGCAGTGTAGATTATAGAATATAACATGCTGCTCCATTCAGTGATTGCGGTCGTCAGTGTAAAACAAGTAAAGAGCACATACCTGCACACATCCACATGAAATATAAGCAGCAGATATAATAAAATTTAATAATAATCGTAATACAAGAGGTATCATACTGATTCTTATTTCACTCTTCATATTATAAGTGGCAGGTGCAAGTAAAACCTCAGCACTACCACATGCAATCAATTTGACCTAAAAGAGATTCAAATCGGTCCATCTCCAATTGTCTCGCTTCTATCCAAACGTGTGACATCAATTACATGTGGCTCAAGGAAAGAATTGAAATCCGCATAATTACTGCTGACAGTCCTAAATCTCAACCAACTATGCTAGGTGGAATGTTCATGTGGATTAATTGCATGTGTAACTAAAAAATTGTATCAATTGAAGATTTACTCACCAAAACAGAATAAGAACAAACACAGCATTCCTATAAAAGTTGTATAATATCATGTAGCCCATTCGCTGGTAATTCCAATGCCCATGCACCAATAAAAGGGGAACTAAGAATCTAAACTGCCCCATTGCAAAATCTGAAGCCATGACAGCTTGTCGACCCTCTTGGCCGCTGATTCCAACTCCAACATCAGCCATTTGGATCATCGAAACATCATTTGCACCTAAATATATTACAAAAACGAGTTCCCAATGTCAACATGAAATGCAGAGGATACTGATATATGAATTTAGAAGCATAAAATAAGGATTTTGGTATCATATCAACAGAATAATATTTACCATCCCCAATGGCAAGTGTCATATCAGTAGTCCGGTTTTTTACAAGGGCAACAATTCCAGCTTTTTGCAGAGGAGCTACTCGGCAGCAAAGCACCACAGAACATCTATTTGCTAATTCAAAGAGCTGCAATATAAACCAAAATAGATCAGTATATAGACATCAAAGAGACATTTAGAAAACTACATTTGTAGGTCGGGAGGCAATTACCTTTTCCTCAAGTTCACTGTCAAGAATATAAACAAGGCTGGTACCATCGATAATTAAAGCTACTGAAGACATACCATCTCCAGAACTTCCTCGGATACTGTGTTCATCACCAGACACATTCACGAGCTTCTTAGACATGAGTATGGCATCTTCCAAACTCCTTCTACATGACTCCTTAGAGCTGCTATTAATTAAAACCTGGGTCATTCTCCTTGTAAGAAGCTTTGAGGAGTAGCCAATTGATATGGCAGTTTCTTGCTTGTCCCCCGTCAAAACCCACACCTGAACCCCTGCAGTTCTTAGAGAATCTATGGCTTCAGGCACCCCTAGTTGCAGTTTGTCTTCAATACCAGAGGCACCTAAAATGATGAGATTGTTCTCTATGTTGCCAGCAACCTTGCGAAGCAGAGCAGCTCTCCCAATCAAAGCAGTGCTTGCTGCTTCAAAAGAAGAGTGCCACTGCTCAAATTCTGAAGCAGTCAATTCTCTCATCCCCACAACAAGTGTTCTTAAACCCAGAGAGGAATAAGCATGAATATGAGCTTCTGTTGAGTGTATTATGTTCAAGTTCAACCTTTTGTCTGTTACACTGAACATGGTAGTGTCAGCACCTTTTACAAACACTTTCACGGTTTTATCAGGACACCCCAATATCACTGACATTCTCTTTCGGTCACTGTCAAATTCATGCAAACCAAGAACACTGAACCTGCACTGCCATGAGTGGATAATTATGATTGAGAAATTATAAGCATTTCTTCCAAAAAGGAGGTTTTCAGGTGTCAGCTAATTTGCTACACTTGCATCATACAAGCATGCTCATCCAAAGTCACAAATATTGTTATATTTTGATGATTTTTCTTGAAAAATTATAAGGACGAGACATTACCTTTGCCTTTCTCCTTGGATATCGATAGTTATATGACCGGACGTTCTTTCAATAAGCATAAAACCATAGGCAGCGGCGGCATAAACTAATGCTTGTTCATCTGGAGACTCCCCTTGGTAATCAATCAATCTCACATTTCGATCAGACGAGTCTGTAACTAGAGGCACAATAGTATTACAAGCTGCCAAAGCAAGGAAGAACTCGTGGACATGTTTGCCTTCATTTGTGTCTTTTTCACTTTTTAGTAGTTGTAGAAGATCTGGGTCAGCCTTTACCTTCATGTTTGGCCTCAAAACAATTCCATCGACTGATACCAAACAAAGCAATTAACAAATTGGAATACAGTAAAAGAAACAATAAACTCTGACCAAAAAGAAAAAAGAAACGATAAATACTAGTCATCAAAAGAAATTATTTCTTACTTTGAACATTGTGCTCCAACTGGTCCCTTTCCAAACTGCCTCTCCCACCATTATAATCAACTCCCCAAATGCTTGCACATTGGAATTCCATTTTGTTCTCGGTAAGTGTACCAGTTTTGTCGGAGAATACATACTTAATTTGTCCTAAATCTTCATTTATATTCAAAGCTCTGCACTGGAATCTTGCATTAGAAGCCTCATCATACATATGACTATCTCGTATCATGAAGTAAGCCTGACCGACCCGGACAAGCTCCATAGAAATGTACAAAGAGATGGGGATCATGACCTGGAAGACAATAATAGACATGAGGAACGTGAAAACAATCTCTAAACCCCATCCATAATATTTATAATTCTCGACTTCATCTTCAGAGTAGTCCTTCTTCCTGTAGAAAAGTATGTCTTCCAAATTATTATTTTCGCGCTTCAACCAAACAGCAGCACACAGGGACACAATTGAACACAAGGCAACAAGAAACAGCGAGAGGGTGATGATCTCGTAGTTCATACGGGTCTCGAGACGACTCCTCTTGGATGGGGCTCCAGAGCTGTTGAGCATAACTTTGGTCTCACGACCAGCATATACAGCCACCCCGAGGGCCCAATGAGTATTCTTAAGCTCACAGCCGCGAAGTACAATGTTGGAGGGACCTAATGAGAGTCGTTTGCCATCAATCTCCATGAATGCCTGAAATCCATAAATGTTCCTGTTGGGTTTCTCACACTTGATCAACCCAGTGATCCTGTCCTTATCAGGCAACTTGGAGAGGGTTTCTTGCTTGGCATAGCGGGTCTTCAAATTGGACTCCCCGTCCAAATTGATAGTCTGCACATAAGCAACACCGGTGGGGTCACTGGTGGAGAGCAGAACCATGTCACAAGGAATGCCCTCATTTGCTTCGATCTTGATGATCTCACCAACTTGCACATCCTTCCACTTCTTGAACTCAAAGTGATTGTTAACAAAAACAGAAGCGAGACGATTGTTCTCAATGCGGTCGGAGCGATGCCTCCTGTAGTCCTCATAGGCATCCTTAACAGCAGTAACTAACAAGACAAATGCTAATGGCAAGACGGAAACTCCCCGGCCGAAAACAGCGAGCTGGGGGAGCTGATTCAGCACAGCAATGACTAGAAAGTAGAGATAGGCTACTCTATGAAACTGTTCAAACAGGTTCCTAGGCAAGAAAGTGATGATCGAGTACTTTGTGGTCCTTATAGAATTGCCAGAAAACTCAAACCTTTCACGGGTGTCGTTGATATGGATCATCCTCACATCCTCGTCGTTCATCTCCTTCTGGGACGCCGCGCCCTCGGAATCAGCGCCTCTGGAACCGTAGCGGATGGACGGCTTGGATTGAATGGAGGAGGAAGAGAGGCTGCGCCTCGAAGAAGAAGAAATATTCAAACTTGTATTGGGTTCTGGGTTTTGGGAGACATCCATGGTGGGTTTTGCGGGGTGGGAGTCGGGTGTTCTGGGAGATGGGATCAGAAGAGGCCGGTTCGAGGTCATGATCTGAACAAAGATCAGATCAGAGTGCTTCTCGCTTGCACAGCATTCAGATAATGAAGTGCACAAGACGAGGAGTTGGGAGTCAAAGAAGAAGCGTGTGATGGAGGAAATGTAAGAGGTCAAAGGCGAGGGCGGGCGACTAGTGGAAGAAAACAGGAGAGCTGGAAGAGGAGGAGGAACAAGAACAAGTCGTCCCTCTTTTTATTACACATTTATGTTCGGTATGGGTTGGAAAACTAGTTCAGGGGAAAGAGAAGGACAACTGAGCCACAGTTGTTGCTCTTCGTTTTCAAACGTTCTAGAAGGACTGCTCCGATTGGTATTTTGCATTTAGAACACCAGGTGATTAATTGCCAAAATGACCATAATGCCTGATTTTATAATAAAATTACGTACATTACCATTGGACGAGAGGACGACGACCTGGACGGAGCTTGTCTTGCAATTGCGAACAAATGAAAGGTGCAGTAGCAGAAGTTGGCTACAAGTGTATTATTTCAAGATTCATTATCCCATGGCTTTTCCCTTCCATTCGTAACGAAGATTTGGTCAATATTTGTATAGTAAACTACAGTTTAGTTACTAATTAAATTTTAACTTACAAATACATCATTTAGACAATATCTTACACATTTAAGGACAAATATTAACAAATTAGGACAAACCAATATTATCATGTCATCTGTCATTACCTATTTTACCCAAATACTCATCTTCCTCGTCCATAAGACTAGCCGAAAAAATCAAAAATCTCAGTCCCAGACCTAACGTATCGACCGTCTCTCTCGTTTTCTCTCTTCTCTGTGACGAACAGTGACGCTGGAGACATTCATCGGAGGAATTTCGTCGTTTTGCTCACCGAAAAGCTCAGTAGAGAGTCCGATCAGGCGTTGATCAATTGTGGAGTTCAGTTGTTTAGTCCGATCATCTCTCTTCGTCAGCATCAGTTCTCTTCTGGTTTGTCGAAGCGATCTATTCTTCTCTGAGATAATCGAATTTTCAGGTTAGATTCTTGCTTATTCGTGTTGTTTTATGCTTTAATTTCATGTTTTGATCGCAATTTGATGCTTGTGTTTTGTTTTGATCATAGTTTATATGATCTCTTGTGGAATTCGTCTAGTTATTGTTTATTTTTGGTTCGTTTTGAATTTTGAACTACTTTTTAGTTGAAAATCATAATCGTAGTATAGCAGTAGCATGTTTCTGATTATAGGTTAGAACAGTAGCATAGTAGCAGAGGAAGTATCAGTAATTTGTTTATGTAGTTTTTGACTATAAGGAACTAATGGCATAGTATCATAGTAGTAGCATGGAACTAATAACATAGTAGCATACTGAAAAGAACTAGTTTATGCTGAATTCATAATAGAGCAGTAGCATAACAGATGTATGTACTAACAATGTAGCATAACAGTAGCATACCAGATATGTATTAACAGATTTTGGTCTGTGGATAAATTGTAGCATAACAGATGAACACAGTAGCATATATGTTTATGCAGATACAATATAAACACAGTAGCAGATATGTTTATTAACAGTTTCATAACATATATGTTTCAGTTTTTGTATTTGTGGATAAATTGTAGCATAACAGTAGCAGGTTTTGGTTTTTTATGCTTATGTTATGTATTAACACAGTAGCAGATACAATATAATGGTAGCTTTATTAACAGATTTTCTAATTGTGTTATGTAGTATGACAAAGCCTATATATGAAAGATTTACTTATGGCACAGAGACCATTCTTTTACCATTGTGTTCAGGCACCACCTATGAAGAGTTGCTTGCAAAAGTTTCCTCAAGATTTCAGTATCTTGGTGGTCGATTTGTTTTTAGATATGCACTCACTAATTGTTCCAACTGTCATTTAGAATGTGATGATGACATTTCTGTCATGTTGGATATCTTTCCTATATTGAACTCTCCCTTCATAGATATATCTGTTCTGAATATTGGATGTAGCTCTAAGAGCTGTATTGATGAGGAAATTCATGTTGCTGTGATTCCTGCTACTATTGTACCTAATGCTTCTGAGGATGTCCCTCTACATGTTGCTAAAGCTAATCTGAGTAGCGATGATTCAAACTACGAGGATGTTGATAAATAGTCATCGAAAATTTCGTTAGTAACAAGTCCAAGAGGAAGTATATGTCTAGTGAATGGAGCGAGTATATCAATAAAATTAGTCAAATTTTTGTTGGTTGTTCCATAGAATTTCGACAGAAGTTGTGCAAGTTTGCGATAGAGAAGGGTTTTCTATTTGATTATGCCAAAAACGATAACTTAAGGGTCAGTGCTACTTGTTCGAAAAATGAATCTGAGAAGTGTGAATGGTACATTTATGCTTCCATAGAAAAGGTTAGCAGCTTCTTTGTTATTAGAAAGTTGGTGAATACTCATTCTTGTCTTGGTATCGTGAGGCATGAAAAGCATAAGAAGCTAGGATCTAAAATGATTTCCAGTATCATTGTTGATAAAGTGAAATCTGACCCTTTGATTAAGCCGACAAATATTGTTAAGAATTTTAAGGAAGAATATGGTTTGGTCATTCCATATTACATGGCATATAGGGGAAAGGGTTCTGCTAATGATCTTGTCAATGGTAGTGAAGCTCTTGGGTATGCTTTATTGCCTTGGTACATTAATGCATTGAAGAGAAGTAACCCTGATTCATACTGCATTCTTGACTCTATTGAAGGTCGTTTTAGACGATTGTTCATTTGTTATGGTGCTTGCCTAAAGGGTTTCCAATATTGTCAACCGATGCTATTTCTAGACGGGACTTTTATTAAAAACAAGTACAAGGGTGTCTTGTTAAGTGCTTGTGCTAAAACAGGGAATAAAAGTATGCAAATTTTTTCTGAAGTTTACCTTTGTTATTTCGATTTTTTTTTGTCTAGGTAGTAGCAGGATTGGTATACCATGATTCATTGTGTTTTTTTATTGTAATTACATGTGGACTTCATAGTAGCAGCCTTTTTTGTTGTGATTTTCACCTGATTATGTTCTTCATGTTGTTTATCTTTATGCCAGTAGCAGTATCATTTTATAGAAGTAGCTACTATTTTGATCCTATTTGTTATCTTATTTATATCTTGTTTTTTGTTTTTGTTATTTTAGAAATATTCCAATTTGCCTTTGCGGTTGTTGACGCTGAAACCAAAGAGAATTGGAACCGGTTTCTGGAGCATTTAGCAATCATTTTGATGACTGACTATCGCAATATTGTGTTCATTTCTGATCGTGGACGTGGTCTTTTGGATGGTGTGAAAGAGGTTTTTCCAAATGCACCCCACTCTTTCTGTATTAAGCATTTGAAGGACAACTTAAGTGGCAGGTATCCAAGTTTTTTGGGTTCTACTTGTAAGAAACACATTGTCAAATTGTTTTAGAAATGTGCGTATGCTAGGACTGTGGACATCTTTAATGAAAAAATGGAAGAGTTCAAGAAAGAAAGTCGTAATCAGGCTGAGTCCTTTCTTGAACAGTTGGCACCAGAAAACTATGCTATTGCTTGTTTCCCTGCCAAAAGATATGTTGAAATGAGTAACTCTTTGGCAGAAAGCAACAATAAGATGCTCATTGATGAGAGATGCATGCCGCTGCCCCAGTTGCTTGAAGGCATTCATGTCAAGACTATGAATAAGTTTCATGAAAGGAAGGTCGAATCTTCTACTTGGAGGTCTGTGTTGTGTCCTAAGCTTGAGAAAAAGCTGTCGAAAAGGTTGGAAACTGGGAGGAACTAGAGAGTCAGTCAATCTAGCGTTGATGTTTTTGAAGTGTGCACAAAGGATAGCAATGACGTGGTGAACTTGGCTGAGATGGAGTGTTCTTGTGGTTGGTGGCAATTTCGATGCTTCCCTTGTTCTCATGCAGTACAAGTGATGCAGAAGGCAAATCGCCTACCTTACCATTACATTGAAGATTACTGGAAGACTTCATTTTATAGAAGTGCACATGACTAAGCTATTATTCCAGTCCCGGATCGTGATAAGCCTAATTCTAGCAGTTTTGGTGATTCTGCTTTGCAGCCTCCCATTACTCGAAAACCTCCCGGAAGACCAAAGACAAGGAGGATCAGGTCTTTTGGTGAAGAGGCCAGACCAATGCAATGCCAACGTTGTCATCAACTTGGCCACCACAACAGTAGGTCATGCACTGCAACTATATGAGCAGTGGCATATGTAGGGAAATTGAGAATGTTAGGGAAAAATTGGTCATGGATCAATGTTTTTAAGCAGTAGCACATTTTGACAGTAACAATTTTGAGTTTAGTAGATGTTATTGCATTGCTATAGCAAATTATAGTTTTTCAGATTTTACAGGAAAATGTTTGTATTTCAGCTACTTATTCTCTGCTAGCAGCATCTATATAGTACTTCTATTTTTCATGAATTTAGTTTGATTTTGCCTCTTCTTTTTTGTGTCGAATCCCCTTGCTTTTTCATAGAAAGAGGCCGTGCACAGTCTTTGGCTCTCTTGAGAATGATTACCAATTACCAATTTAGCAAAGTAGTTTGTTTGCTTTATTTTTGGAATGCATATTGCCTCTAAAACCTATCAGCAACATTAATGCCTGTCAGAGAACACAAAACATTCAATTATGATATACCAAGAGCTACATGACGCAAGATAACCTGTTCAAACTCCCAACTCAGTAGCATAGTAGCATATTGAAAAGAACTAGTTTAAGTTGAATTCATAAACTGTGTCAGAGCAGTAGCATGTTTTTACAGTTCATCCAAATAAGGTTATGAAGAAATGCTTAAACAGAAACCTAGACCGCTATCTATCCTAATGCAATATCAACATTTTCATTTTCCATTCCTTGGTTTTTTCGAGAGTCTCTGCACCTCGTAATCTTTCAGTTTCTTCTCTTTTCGGTCCCTTCTTTCTTTGATCCTCTTGACTATTGAACGCGTCCTTGGGGAAGTATCATGTTGAGCTTTATTTTCAACTTTGCCCTTTTCTATGGTCTTTGCTGTGGCAGTTTCAGCTACTTTGTCATCTTTTGCAGCTTCACCCTTCTTAGCTTCTTGTGCAGTTGCACATTCTGAGCAAGAACCACATTTGGAACGACAAAATTCCTTCTAAGCAAAAAAATTGCATATTCATTAGACAAATCAAATTACGTCTCAAAATTTTAAATTCTCAATGAGCACATAACAACAAAGTAAATCAAGACAAAGGAAATCACCTCAGTAGCAACCTTAGCCACACTCTCTTCAGCTTCTAGAGCAACAATTTTTTCACTCCCAGCTCCACCTTTTTCACCCTCAATGTCTTTCTCACTCCCAACACCCTCTAAACCCTTTTGTAGTAGCCAAAGTTGTCTGCACTTTATCTTTAACTTTTTAATATGTTTTTCCTTCTTCTTCAGCTTTGCCTTCAACTTCTTGTATTTTTTGGTCATTTCTTTTTTTTCTTCACAAAGTCGTTCTATGTAATCGGAATTCCTCTTGCAGGAGGTGCAGGTGTCTATTGCAGACCCATCTTGTCGGTAACGTCTTCTTTTTTGCTCCACATTGTTAACATCTTCATCTTCACTGCTTTGATACCCAATTCCGTTATATATCAGGGCCTCATTTTCTATTTGTTTTACCCACTGTTCAAGTTCTTCCGGAGTACTCATTTTCTTATGTTTCATTTTCTTCGAAAATACCTCAGTTTCTCCATCCCTATCCTGATAGAAATCTTCCTCAGGATTCTTTCTATCTCTACGGCATTTTGTTCATAGATTGCATCCTCAAACTCATCTACATTTCCTTCAGCTCCTCCTCCATTCTCAAAGTTAAATTCAACTATTTCCTTACCATTTCCATCCACTTTGGCATGTTGATTCTCTATTTCCTCTGTGCATACCCAATCTTCTAATGTCAAGTATTTAGTTTCCTCTTGAACTTGTTCAGTAGCACCCTCTTGAAATAGTACAATAATACCCTCTTGAACTTGTTCAGTAGCTTTCTCCATAAATTGGTCGGCAACATCCTCTTGAACTTCTTCAGCAGCATCCTCTTGAACTTGTTTAGTAGAACCCTCTTGAACTTGTTCAGTAGCTATCTCCATAAAATGGTCGTCAACATCCTCTGGAACTTCTTCAGCAACATCCTTCTTTTTGTTTTTGTTTGATTTCTTTACAGTGACTTTGGCTTTCTTTTCGATCTTGTTTCTTCTCACCGCAACACCTACTTTCTCTTTCTGAATTTCCATCTTTCATTTCTTAGGTTGAATCTTCAACTGAGTGTCCTCGAAGTCATCATCATTGTTTTTTTTGGCTGCATAAATGTTTCTTCTTTTTTCTACAACTGCATTATCAATCTGCAATTCAATTTTAGTCAATTTAGTTAGTAAGATATTGCACAGTAGCAAAAGATACATAAGCACATTTACAGTAACATATTCTTACTTCTATTTCTTCAACTCTAGTTTTTTCGTGAATTCTGGTAGATTCCATTTTGCACACCCTGGTATCATCTCTTCTCTGCCGTCAATCTCTATAAGTAATGCACTTCTCTCACATATCCAGTACTAAAACAAAACCAAAGAGATATAAGTAACACACAGAAAAACAAAAAATGAATTGCATAGTAGCAGTAGCAGTAGTGAAGTTACCAGAATTAGTGTCGTACACCCACTGATTTGAATTGCTTGTCTCTTCTTGGCAGGAAAAGAAGGTAGTCTCTCACACCTTTCGCCCAATTATACTTGTTCATGGTTTCTATATCCGCTATGCACTTAACGAAGCTCCATCCTAATTTCGATCCAGCGCTTGCAAACAATTGTGTGATGAACAGATGCAGTATCATTAATATTGCAATATTCTCTATCCGTTCCGGAGATTCTTCATTGTCTAGCTCAGCATCAATACAACTCATTATCTTTCCTCTTTCAATCCTTTTTTCTTCGGCAAAAAACCTTTGAACAATAGGATTATCAGTTGGCTTCCTTGAACCATCTTTTGGGTTAGGCACTGTGAGGCCTGACATAGGCAATCCCAAAATGTAATGCACATCAGACACTGATATTTCAGCCAAATGTTTCCCAAACATGAACTTCTTCAAAGACGTGTCATAGCATTGAACTATTCTATGCACATCTTTATCCAACTTTTCAGCTGTCGCCTTTTTCATCAATCCCTAATCATATAGTTCAATCAGGTTCCAAAATGACGTCTTCTTCAACACTTCTCTCAATAGCCTTCTTTCTTTGGTTTTCAGCTTCCCATATATCTTAAAAACCAAGTCTTGGAAAGCAGTCATATTGCACTTGTATTGGCTATATGTTGTTCTTTTTCAAAACATGCTGGAGTTTTGATTCTCTTTAGTCCTTTTCGCACCTGCATATTCTCACATTCCAATACACACAAACATTCCAAGTAAATGTAGCAGCAACTACAAAATAAATCAACAGACCGCACATTCATAACAACAAACACTTGCTCAAACAGTAGCATAGTAGTAGATAAAACTAATATGAATGACAAATCCAAAAGATGCAAGGAAGCAAAAATGAAAACGACACAAGACATAAACAAAAGGCTGTACACAGGATCACAAAAACTGAATGAATGCAAAGAGGGCATCATGCAGACATGCATAGACTCAAGAAGAACAAAGTAGAAGAAAATAGCAAGAGAGCATAGAGCATAATTTAGGTTGAATTCATAATAAAGAGCAGTAGCATAACAGATTTTGCGCTTATGTATGTACTAACATAGTAGTATAGCAGTAGTATAACTAAACGAATCTAAAACAGTAGCATAACATAGTAGCATGATTTTACATAGCAGACACAATAGTATAACTTTGCATAGCAGTACTAACATAGTAGCATAATTAAATGCATAGCAGATACAATATATTGGTATCTTTATTTTGCTGCACATGTCCAACTATATTCCAAGTTTCAACACTATAAACAACATCAATAGTATAATTACAACCAATTTCAGACAGTAGCATTTTGTACCTGCAGACAGTAGCACATTCATATTCTCATTTCTCAAATTCAAAACACAAACATTCCAAGTAAATGTAATAGCAACTACAAATTAAATGCACATTCATACATAATTACCTTGTTGTTTTTGTCCATATCTTTGTGTACAAAAGCTGCTACTGTCCTGTAAAATGTGAAAATCACACCATTAGAGCCTGCTTCAAATCGAATTCAATTTCGACAAAAAAGAAAGATCAAGACGAACTACACTGCTACTTCCATAAATCAAACTGTACTGCTACTTCCATAAACCGAAAGATGCTACCGATTTTCTCCCAATCAAAGCAAGGAAACAAGGTTAGGAATCATTTCGATGTCGAATGAAATAAGGTTATTGCTACTGGTTTTCTCCCAAAAATGAAACCAAAAACCAAAAATTTTGTTCGATAGTTTTAGAAATTGAACCAGAACAATAGCAGAGAGAGAGATAGAAGAGCAGTAGCATCACTTACCAGAGGAATTGCAGAGAGAGGTTGAAGAAGATGAAGGCGAGAAAACCCTAGGCGCGGTGAGAGGAGACTGAAGGAAGGAGACGCTGTGTTTGCAAACCAGAATTGGGATTTTCGGATGCTTTATGCCTGGTGGCATCCATGTAAATAAAAGAAACACTACGGTTTATTGGTCATTTGTAAACACATTTGTGGATCAGGCCTGATGCTATGGATCATGGGCCCGAGGATCATGTAGTAATCTGTTAGAAAATTATTAGAAGTGGGGTTTTTGTTATTTTAAATTTGGTCATGTGCTACTATGTAATTTTCTCATATTTGTAAACTTATTTCTCTCTTAGAGGTCAAGAATTCTCTCTTCTCAATTGGGGGTCTTAAAGCTCTTGGACATGAAGGTTTCTCACCTATTTTTTGCGGATGATTTAATGTTGTTTGCTGAGGCATTTCCTCTCAAGCTATGGTGATCAAAAGATGCTTAGTCTGTTCCCTCTTTTCAGGGAAGCCAACATGACGGCAGATGATTTGGCTAAAAGCAGCATTTTAAATGATATTGGCCTGATTGTCTTTAACAACCCTCCAGTCCATGCTACTCAATTGATCTTGTTGCTGTTACTAGAGCTAGGAGAGTCTCATGTACTAGTAACTAGGTTTTGCTTTCTTTTTGTTTAGGCCTTTTAGCCCTCGTTTGTAACAAGAAAAAAAAAAAACGAAACGAGGAAGGGATTATAATCTCCTCCAATACCTCCTATAAAGGTTCTTCATGGTTTCTTTAATTTTTCATGCACCTGATTCCTTGATTTGATGTTAAAATTATATGAATGTATATGTGAACGGTGGGTGCGTGCTATCAAAGTATGATGAACAGTTGATGCTGTTACTGGATTTGGTAAATCACCTTGGTATTGGTTGCTTTGTATTAGTTATGCTAGTCCTAACCATACTTTAAGACAAGGTGATCCTCTGTCAATGTTTATAATAGAGAGTTGGTGATGGCAGAAGTGTCTAATTTTTGGCTGGACCCTTGGCTATCCTCCACACCTCTTATCAATGTGGCCCTTCCTTATGCTGATATCAATGGTGTGAAAATGGTTGGAATTTGAATCTTCTCTTTACCTTGGTTCCAAATAATGTTGTGAATCAAATCATTAATGTTCCCACTGGATTTGAAAACTGTGGAAGGGATGCTCTTATTTTAGGGTCATATGGGGTGCCGCTTCTAATTTTTGGTAAGTTTTCTGTTAGCTCTGCTTATAACTCTTCTAAGTTTAAGAGTTCTACACCTCCTAACTCACATTGATGTTCTATTTGAAAAATTGATGTCCCTCCCAAATTGAAGACTTTTCTTTTGACTGTTGTGCATAAAAAGTTAATGTCCAGAGAGTTAAGAGAAAATTCACCCTTGTTCCTATTTGTCATAACCGTATGAAACCCTCCTCCATATGCTTAGAGATTGCCCTCGTTCTTCTTTATATTTGGAGTGCTTTTCTCAAGTCTGGTTCAATTCCTAATTCTTTCTCTCTTGATTGGAATGGTTGGATTGCTGCTCAGATTCATTGTACTACTATTGTCCAGAAGAACATTAAATGGTGTAGCTGATAGAGGCATAAAATGCCGTGTTTATAATGTGTTTCCTACCCTATTTAGCTACGTTATTACCTTAACTTTATCATTTTTGACTTGTTTTATTTATTAGAGGCTTAGTGAGCATTATTTACGAAAAGGATGTTAAAAGAGGAAATTTAATAGAAAACCTAGTTGTTTCGAGAATCCTACTTCAACTAGGAAACGTTGAGTCATAAAGTCAAATCCTATTCGGACCAGGAAACCTCTAAGTCGCATAAACCCAAACCTAAGTGGATTTGGGCCGATTGCATGATCCATTTAAACCCCAAAACCCTATGGATTCGGCTAGGCCTTCTTGGCCGATTTCTTGGAGTCCAATGGACTTTCTTTGCCGATTTTTAGGGTATTATTTTAAGGAGTTTTGCTTCATCAAAATCTCTATTTATTTAGGGGAATATTCTGATTTTATTTATCTTAATTCCTATTGGATTGAGCATGTCATTATGCTTATTTGTAGGATTGCTATTGGATGAAAAACCCTACAACAATAAAATCGGCAGCTTTACAAGGAGAAGGAGTTCTTTGCCGATTTTCCTTGGTGATTAAGCCATGCATTCGGTCATCATTCAAGCTACATACGAAGGAGTGGTGCGCAAGAATTCTAGAGAGTTCCATGGAGATAATTTCCAGATTTTATGTGCAATTAATTGGAGCCATTGGATCAAGAATAAATCAAGGGTGGAGAGCATAACTTGGTTCGGCCTAGACTCTATATAAGGGGCTGTTTCTCTACAGAAAAGATCATCATTCATTCTCACAAAAACCCTAGAGAAATAGCTTCCTCTTGCCGCAGCCCTCTCCCCTCCTTTGCCGAGTTCTCTCTCCTTGCCAAAGCCTTGGTGATCTTCACCCTTGCGTCGCAACCTTGGAGAAGAAGGAACCTTGAAGCCACGCACCTCTTGCTCATCCTCAAGCTTCTTGAAGATCGTCAAAGTGTAAACTATGCCTCTATCTTTGTTTAGTTTTCTTTACAATTTTAAAGACATGGATTCGGTGTTCATCATTGGTGTTGGATGTTTGTTGCGATTGTTCTGTTATTAGTAAATTCTTTTCTTAGTTAAGCATGTTGATGTTTTGTTTATGATGTTTTAGTATTTTGTTCTTGTCGATTTATGCTTTAGGAAGGAAGCGTTTCTGCTTTAGTAGCTATATAGTTAGAATGCATGCTAACTACCGTCAGAAATTCATGCTAAGCCGCGTAGGTAAGTATGGATCGTAGGTGATGGAAGCCATGTCGTAGTGGCTGGAAACGTGGACTACAATGATTTAATGCGGTGACGTTCACGGCAGTGGTCGTGTTCAATCTCGTTCTTTATCTTAATGATTCATGTAGACGTTCTCATGAAATTCTTAGTTCTAGACGTTCTGTGCTAAGTACACTTAAGAAGAACAATAAGATGCGAAGACCTCGTAGGCTCGTGTCTTGAGATTGTTTCTAGATTATAATTTCGACAAGTTTCACTTTACTAAGATTGAAGCATGATATTAATGTGTGGTCGAGATCTGAGTTTCTCTCTTTGGCTATGTGTTGAATGGATTGATCAATTGTACATATTTAATATTTATTTTCTGTTTTGTAGGAATTTAGAACCAAACTCTCTAAACCCCCGTTTATCTTTGTATATATGTAAATAATTGTTTATAGTTCTAATCTTTTTATTACTAAATGCAAGAGCGCCCTATAAGTCCCCGGCCTTTCGACCCCTTACTTATCATATGCTATATACTACACAAAGGGTTTAAATTGCACGATTGCCCCGGTGTTTTCGGTGCACGTCAATTTTTGGCGCCGTTGCCGGGGACTTAATAATAAGTTTCTTGTTATTTAGTGCTTTGTTTATATTGTCTAATATTTATTTGTTTTATTTGTTTTCAGATTTGGACTTTAAGAATCAAAATCGGTGGGACTAAGGTCACAATTGTTAATAGGGTCTTTCCAAGTCCTTATTAACTCTTGTCGAATTGTCTAACACATAGTAGCTCTTAGCTGAGTAAGAAGATTTTATTCGGTGTCTAGGTTGAGTTAAAGTACCTGGGAACATAAATTGGATCTCATGACTGCAAGGGTTTCGTCCCTACAGTCAAATCACGAGTCCTACCAGCCTACTACGTCTACCTGGCCGAATAAGTCTTTTGAAACCACGGAGTTATTTATGTCTAGATAATAAACCTAATTGGTCCATTTTCGGTTTGCTTCTTAAAATTCGGAATTGAGGATTTATAAGCCTTATAAATTGTCGATTAACATTTCTAACCCTTGTAACGTGTCAAAATACGAGCTCAAGTCTAAATATACTTATACTTATACTCAATTTATACTTGTTAATAATAATGTTGTTTCTTTAATTTTTATTTCGGTACTTATTTATTTGTTTGAAATGTTTAGGGTTATGAGTGTCCAATGAAAGTTCCTTGCCACTCATAACCGCAGAGTTTATAGCCGATCTAGAAGCTCGCTTGAAGCGCATTCAAGGTGGAGGAGCAGCATCAACTTCCAATATCTTGGAATACCCCATTCAAACACCCCAAACATTCCGAGAGCTGAATTTTGATAGTGACGAGGAGGAGGCCATCGTAGTCAAGTCCGTTTGTTCCGAACATTCGAAGGAGGTTGCATCTCCGCACTCTATCTATCCACCCGAAGGATTTTTCGAACAAGAAGAAGTACAAGTGAATCAACAACCCGCAACCATGAGTATCCGAGCACTTTCCGCGCAAGTTGATGACATTCCAGTCGGTGGATCTCCAAATTGCATTGTGTATCCGGCGGCTGCAGCTGGAAAAGAAGGAGACTTTGAACTGAAAAGTGGATTTCTCCACCAATTGCCGAAGTTCCATGGATTGCCGAGTGAAGATCCAAACAAGCATCTGAAGGCTTTCGAATTTGTGTGCAATAGCATGTGTCCAAGGAATGCGGACATGCAAGTACTACAATTGAAGGGATTCCCCTTCACTCTTGAAGACCCCGCAAAGTCATGGTTATTTGATTTGCCCAATGGGCACATCACCTCATGGGATCGCATGAAATCTGAATTTCTGACGAAGTACTTTCCGGCTTCGAAGGTCACTCTCATGAGAAAGCAAATAACCGGAGTTCAACAAGGAGCGGATGAATCTTTCTGCCCCTTTTACCAAAGATTCAAGGCTCTTGTCGCATCATGCCCCTCTCATGGAATCAAAGAGAGCAATTTATTGCAATACTTTTATGAGGGACTGTTGCCCTTGGAACGCCAACTTCTAGACGCCTCATCTGGAGGCTCATTTGTGGACAAGACGCCTCAAGAAGCATGGACATTGCTAGACAACCGAGCCCTCAATGATCAACAATTTGCGGTCACGCTTAATAGTACAAAGAAAGTGAGTGAAGCTAAGGCACTCGAAAGCAAGCTTGATGCCGTACTAGCCCATCTCACCATTGGAGCAAGCCGTGAACCTGTCAAAGTATGTGGTGTTTGCTCTTTGCAAGGACACCCCACGGATCAATGTCCCCAACTGATTGAAAGTGGCGAATGGGAATCTGCCAACGCCATCGGACAACCAAGATACAATCCATTCTCAAATGTGTACAACCCTGGTACTCGAGATCATCCGAACTTTCGTTGGAGCAATACGGAGAATGCAACAAGCCAACCCCCAAATTTCGGAGGTCAATTCCAACGCCCATCCGGATTTGTTCCAAGACCCCAGGTTCCTCAAACTTTTGTTCCAAATAATCCTTTTATGGCAAATAACGCTACTCACCCCTCTTATGATAAGATGTTAGAGAATCTGTTCCAAACACAAGATGCACTTACTAGGGGGCAACAAAGCAATGTGAAGGATATTGCCGACATCAAGAACCAATTGGGGAAGATTGTGGATTTCATGGGAAAGATCACC
This sequence comes from Fragaria x ananassa, assembly GCA_034370585.1. Lineage (NCBI taxonomy): Eukaryota > Viridiplantae > Streptophyta > Magnoliopsida > Rosales > Rosaceae > Fragaria > Fragaria x ananassa. Next base: position 5,325,742 of record CP139750.1, on the reverse strand, counting down.
GAAGTAGGGAAGCTGCCATCCATTACCATCCCTAACCCTAATCCAAATTTTGAATCCGCAAAAGCTGTACACACAAGGAGCGGACATGTGCTCCACGAAGTACCAAGGAAGGACCCAAAGAAGTCCAACGTAGTTCATGATGAGGAGGACGAAGTCATCATTATCAACACCAAAGATTTGGAGAAAGATCCGGCTACTTCAAGAGCCGAAGCTTCTTTGCCAACAACCAACCCGCCAATAGGTAATGACCCTAACTCTAATGGTTCGGTTACAACTAACCCCCCTTTGGTGCACCCCCCATTTCCAAGTAGGTTTCAGAAATCGAAGAAGGACGAATCCGATCAAGCCATTTTGGAGATTTTTAAGAAAGTTCAAGTGAACATGCCCTTGATCGAGTGCATTACTCAAGTTCCCAAATATGCGAAATTCTTGAAGGAGTTATGTACCACAAGGAGACAAACAAGAGAGAAAGAAGTAGTAAAGATGAGTGAGACGGTTTCTGCCGTTCTCCAACGAAGAATGCCGCCCAAGCTCAAGGACCCAGGGAGTTTTTCTATCCCTTGCGTAATTGGTGACACTAAATTTGATAATATCATGCTTGATTTGGGTGCATCAATTAATGTTATGCCATATAGTTTATATCTCTCCATGGACCTTGGCGAATTAAAGAAAGATAACGTAATTATCCAACTAGCTGATAGGTCCAACACGTATCCTAAGGGGTATGTGGAGGATGTTCTGGTTCAAGTTAACCACTTGATATTCCCTGCAGATTTTTATATCATAGATATGGAGGACGACTCCCATACAAGTTCAATTCCTATACTTTTAGGACGTCCTTTCATGAGAACAGCTAGGACCAAGATCGATGTGCATGCCGGCGCGTTGACAATGGAATTTGACGGTGAAGTGATTGGCTTCAACATCTTTGAAGCAATGAGGTACCCCTTGTCCAAAATTAAACCATGTTATTCCATTGATATTGTTGATTCGTATGCGCAGCATCATTTAGACACATTGATCGATGACAAGTTGGAAGTTACCATCTCCCAAGGAGTTGGGTTCAATGTGAAGGGTGACAAGGTACCTATGGAAGATTTGGAGGCAGTTTGGGATGAATACGTACTAGAAACCGTTGCGGCCTTAGACAATGTTCCATTCGCCCTACACAACGCACCATTCATCGGCCTCCCTGCTTCTACCACTAAGATGTTACCATCGGTAGAGAAGGCCCTTACCTTAGAGCTTAAGCCACTACCCGACCATTTGAAATATGTGTACCTCGGAGATGATGAGACACTACCTGCAATTGTGTCCTCTAAGTTAGATAATGAACAAGAAAGAAGATTGGTGGAAGTGTTGAAGAGAAACAAGACGGCTATCGGATGGACTTTAGCCGATATCAAGGGAATTAGCCCTACCACTTGTGTCCACCGTATTTTGCTAGAAGAAGGAGCTAAGCCTACCCGTGAAGCCCAAAGACGCCTTCACCCGCCAATGATGAAGGTTGTACAAGATGAAGTGATCAAATTGCTAGATTGCGGAGTAATCTACCCCATATCGGATAGCAAATGAGTTTCACCTGTTCAAGTTGTTCCCAAGAAATCCGGAATAACCGTAGTGAAGAATGAGGAGAACGAGCTTGTGCCCCAAAGACTTGTAACCGGTCACCGTGTTTGCATAGATTATAGGAAGCTCAACGCCACCACTAGGAAAGATCACTTCCCCTTGCCATTCATTGACCAAATGCTTGAACGGTTAGCCGGCCATGAGTTTTACTGCTTTCTAGATGGATATAGTGGGTACAACCAGATTTGCATCGCCCAAGAGGACCAAGAGAAGACGACGTTCACATGTCCGTTCGGTACATTTGCTTATCGTCGTATGCCATTCGGTTTATGCAACGCACCAGGTACGTTTCAAAGATGCATGATGTCTATATTTTCGGATTACATTGAAAATAAAATTGAAGTTTTTATGGACGATTTCAGCGTTTTCGGTAAGAGCTTTGATTCTTGTTTGGGAAATTTAGAACTCATTTTGAAACGATGCGTTGACACAAATTTAGTTTTAAATTGGGAGAAATGCCATTTCATGGTAACTCAAGGTATTGTCTTAGGTCATATCATTTCGGCTAGAGGCATTGAAGTTGATAAGGCTAAGATTGATTTAATTCGTTACTTACCCTACCCCACAACCGTGAGGGAGATACGTTCGTTTCTTGGCCACGCAGGTTTTTACCGCAGGTTTATCAAGGATTTTTCTAAGATATCAAGGCCTCTATGCCGTTTGCTCCAAAAGGAAGTCGCCTTCGACTTTGACGACAAATGCAAGCTTGCGTTCGAGAAATTGAAGGAATTGCTGACCTCGGCGCCCGTGATGACGCCCCCTGATTGGAATGAGCCCTTTGAGCTCATGTGTGACGCTTCGGATTATGCCGTTGGCGCGGTGTTGGGACAGCGGAGGGACAAGAAGCCCTGTGCGATCTATTACGCATCACGAACTTTGAATGATGCCCAACTCAATTATTCCACAACGGAGAAGGAGCTTCTTGCCGTTGTGTTCGCTTTAGATAAGTTTCGCCAATACTTACTTCAATCTAAAGTAACTGTTTATACTGACCATGCAGCATTGAGGTATTTATTTGCAAAGAAAGACGCCAAGCCGAGACTCATCCGCTGGATTTTGCTACTCCAAGAATTCGACATCGAAATCAAGGACAAGAAAGGAAGTGACAACGTCGTTGCGGACCATCTTAGCCGGCTTGTGCGAGAAGAGGAAGCTCTACCTTTGACGGAAACGTTCCCCGATGAACAGCTTTTTGGAATCGAGGTAAGTGAACCATGGTATGCGGATATTGTGAATTACTTGGTCACTAGGACATTTCCAACTGACTTGCCTCGGTCACAAAGAGAAAAACTTAAGAAATGGTCTAGGTATTACATTTGGGATGAACCTTACCTTTGGAAAAGATGTGTAGATCAAATAATTAGGAGGTGTGTCCCTGAAAATGAGCATAAATCCATTCTTACCTTCTGCCATTCTGAAGTTTGTGGAGGTCATTTTGGATCTCGTCGAACTGCCCTCAAAATATTAGATGCTGGTTTCTTTTGGCCCACGATTTTCAAAGATGCATACATGTTTTGCATATCTTGTGATAGGTGCCAACGGCTAGGTAATTTAGGACCTAAAGATCAAATGCCTTTACAAAATTTTGTAACTGTTGAAATATTCGATGTATGGGGCATTGATTTTATGGGACCTTTTCCCGCATCTGACGGATTTTTATATATATTAGTGGCGGTTGATTATGTCTCAAAATGGGTAGAAGCAAAAGCCACCAAAACTAACGATTCTAAAGTGGTTGCAGATTTTCTCCGCACTAACATATTTTGTAGGTTCGGAATGCCAAGAGTGATTATAAGTGATGGAGGATCTCATTTCTGCAACCGTACCATCGCAGCATTGCTTAAGAAATACAATGTTACGCACAAGGTGTCCACCCCGTACCACCCTCAAACAAGTGGACAAGCCGAAATTTCGAACCGAGAGATCAAGCGGATTTTAGAGAAGACTGTAGGTCCTAACCGCAAGGATTGGAGCCAAAAGCTAGATGACGCTTTATGGGCCTACCGTACAGCCTACAAGACACCCATTGGGATGTCTCCATTTCGGCTAGTCTATGGAAAAGCATGCCACCTACCGGTGGAGTTGGAACACAAAGCTTGGTGGGCGGTAAAGGAATTTAACATGAATCTAAATGATGCCGGCCTTCATAGGAAGTTGCAGCTGAGCGAACTTGAGGAAATCCGAAATGAAGCCTTCGATAGTGCGTGGATTTACAAGGAGAAAACCAAAGCTTATCATGATAAGATGCTCCGTCGGAAATCGTTTGTTGTTGGACAAAAAGTCCTACTATTTCATTCTAAACTCAAACTCTTTCCCGGTAAGTTACGTTCTCGTTGGATTGGCCCTTTTATTGTTACTCAAGTTTTTCCTCATGGTGCCATACAGATCAAGAGCGCAAAGACCGGTGAGCACTTTAAAGTGAATGGCCATCGGCTCAAGCCCTACTATGAGCCGTATGAACCAAATGCGGAGGAAGTACCCCTCTATGAGACACCGAATACAAATTGAGGTACTACCGTCTAGCCAATGGACGTAAAACGAAGCACTCAATGGGAGGTAACCCATTTTCAACAAGAAGATATGGAGGAGCCGTCAACGCAGATTTGTTTTCCTTATTCCCTTTCTTCTTGTTTCAATTTATTTGTTTATTTGCTTTATTTTTGAGTCGTAGCTCCCAACTTCATGCTTACCTCTATACTTTATTTTATGAACATTGAGGACAATGTAGAGTTTAAGTGTGGGGGAGGGATTTACATTGTTTTATTGCTTTGAGTCAAATTATCGAAAAACCCAAAAATATTTTAAAAATTTTCGAGTCTTTATTTTTGTTTTGAGTCTTAGGAGCCCTTAACAGTCTATGACGAAATTATTCTCTGAAATAATGGACGAAATGATCACAAGATTGAGTTGATTTCTAACTGATATTCTGCGGTTAATTGAAATAAATGGAAATCATACGATTTGTAGTGGATATGGTTTGTAAACATTGGTACAGATTTTGAGCATGGTAGGACAAGTGTGATTCATATGACCCTATTGTGAGCTTTTGAGCCTTATATATGTGCCATTTTTGTTGAGCGATCATTGAAAAAATTCTTAATTCGTTTTCTTGGCTTAATTTTTGCAAACCTCATTATTCTTTCATGTCGATTTACTCACCATAGCTTTTAATGGACTAGAGAGATTACTAGAACTCATTCTTGTGGATTTTCAAAGCTTTTATTCATAAACTACCCTGATCATGGAAGGGATTAAATGGACTTTTTAGGATAAACACCATTGCCAAATGAGCTTGTGTCCCTATTTGTGTGCTCGGCACACCCCTTAGATTTAACCCCTTTGAGTCTACGTTAAGCCTTTCTTTCATCACCCACGTAAACTTTACCTTGAACTTAGTACAGGAATACCTCTACCCTTGTCCTTTGGACCTAGTAGAGCATTTTGCAAAGTTCTATGATGATGTGATGAAGACCAAGTGTGGGGGAGGAAGAATAGACTTGTCCATAGTTGGAGGAGAAAAAGAAAACAGTATACTCATTGCTGAAAAAAAAAAAAAAAAAAAAAAAAAAACAAAGAAAGAAACGGCAAGAAAATTTTTTTTTGTGAACAATGGATTAAGTCCTTTGTGGAATCGGAGGTTATTATAAATGGAAGGCCTAAAAACAGAAATATTCCGGCCTTTGTCCTTTTTCATGAAGTTATAAGGAGGTTAGAATGACGAAGGGCCCAAAAAGATGATATCTGGCCCTCAATTTCGGAGACATAAGGTGTGCTTAATTGCTCTGCTAGGTCTTTAGGAACTTTGTGATTCCTCATCCTTCAATTCATACCCCTAGCTTAGCCATGTTATATAACCCTAAAGTCCTTTATGATCTGTGAGATGGGTTAAACTTGATCTGTGGAGTCTATTCCAAGAATTGAGCATATGGTTTGGGTCCATTTGTGTGAGTAATTGATTCCTTCATGAGGTTTATTTATTTATTATTTAACATGTGCTTTTTGTTCATATAAATGCAAGCATTATGAATGCCTCAAAATATTTTCTCTTGCATACATTTGAGTGATTGAGCCAGAAAATCTGAGTGAAAAATCGAGTGCATACCTTGTGAGGATGGATCACTACTTGTTTGAAACATGCTGAGCTATAACCATCACCATTGTTCTTCCAAGTCCTACTAATATATGTGATCTATGCATGGCAATTAGCTTTGGAATGTTTTGGAATGATTCTTTATTAAGTGCTAATTTTGAAGCCATGAGATAAGAGATGCTGAGACAAATGTTAAGGGCATTAGAGTTGTTTTTATTTATTTTGTTGATTGGTTTTGCTAAGGGACTAGCAAAAGCTAAGTGTGGGGGAGTTGATAGAGGCATAAAATGCCGTGTTTATAATGTGTTTCCTACCCTATTTAGCTACGTTATTACCTTAACTTTATCATTTTTGACTTGTTTTATTTATTAGAGGCTTAGTGAGCATTATTTACGAAAAGGATGTTAAAAGAGGAAATTTAATAGAAAACCTAGTTGTTTCGAGAATCCTACTTCAACTAGGAAACGTTGAGTCATAAAGTCAAATCCTATTCGGACCAGGAAACCTCTAAGTCGCATAAACCCAAACCTAAGTGGATTTGGGCCGATTGCATGATCCATTTAAACCCCAAAACCCTATGGATTCGGCTAGGCCTTCTTGGCCGATTTCTTGGAGTCCAATGGACTTTCTTTGCCGATTTTTAGGGTATTATTTTAAGGAGTTTTGCTTCATCAAAATCTCTATTTATTTAGGGGAATATTCTGATTTTATTTATCTTAATTCCTATTGGATTGAGCATGTCATTATGCTTATTTGTAGGATTGCTATTGGATGAAAAACCCTACAACAATAAAATCGGCAGCTTTACAAGGAGAAGGAGTTCTTTGCCGATTTTCCTTGGTGATTAAGCCATGCATTCGGTCATCATTCAAGCTACATACGAAGGAGTGGTGCGCAAGAATTCTAGAGAGTTCCATGGAGATAATTTCCAGATTTTATGTGCAATTAATTGGAGCCATTGGATCAAGAATAAATCAAGGGTGGAGAGCATAACTTGGTTCGGCCTAGACTCTATATAAGGGGCTGTTTCTCTACAGAAAAGATCATCATTCATTCTCACAAAAACCCTAGAGAAATAGCTTCCTCTTGCCGCAGCCCTCTCCCCTCCTTTGCCGAGTTCTCTCTCCTTGCCAAAGCCTTGGTGATCTTCACCCTTGCGTCGCAACCTTGGAGAAGAAGGAACCTTGAAGCCACGCACCTCTTGCTCATCCTCAAGCTTCTTGAAGATCGTCAAAGTGTAAACTATGCCTCTATCTTTGTTTAGTTTTCTTTACAATTTTAAAGACATGGATTCGGTGTTCATCATTGGTGTTGGATGTTTGTTGCGATTGTTCTGTTATTAGTAAATTCTTTTCTTAGTTAAGCATGTTGATGTTTTGTTTATGATGTTTTAGTATTTTGTTCTTGTCGATTTATGCTTTAGGAAGGAAGCGTTTCTGCTTTAGTAGCTATATAGTTAGAATGCATGCTAACTACCGTCAGAAATTCATGCTAAGCCGCGTAGGTAAGTATGGATCGTAGGTGATGGAAGCCATGTCGTAGTGGCTGGAAACGTGGACTACAATGATTTAATGCGGTGACGTTCACGGCAGTGGTCGTGTTCAATCTCGTTCTTTATCTTAATGATTCATGTAGACGTTCTCATGAAATTCTTAGTTCTAGACGTTCTGTGCTAAGTACACTTAAGAAGAACAATAAGATGCGAAGACCTCGTAGGCTCGTGTCTTGAGATTGTTTCTAGATTATAATTTCGACAAGTTTCACTTTACTAAGATTGAAGCATGATATTAATGTGTGGTCGAGATCTGAGTTTCTCTCTTTGGCTATGTGTTGAATGGATTGATCAATTGTACATATTTAATATTTATTTTCTGTTTTGTAGAAATTTAGAACCAAACTCTCTAAACCCCCGTTTATCTTTGTATATATGTAAATAATTGTTTATAGTTCTAATCTTTTTATTACTAAATGCAAGAGCGCCCTATAAGTCCCCGGCCTTTCGACCCCTTACTTATCATATGCTATATACTACACAAAGGATTTAAATTGCACGATTGCCCCGGTGTTTTCGGTGCACGTCAGTAGCCTCTTTGTTTTCATTTGTTGGTTCATATGGAAATGGAGAAAAAAGGTTGTGTTTGATTCTAACTTCACTACGCCTACCTGCCCGAAAAAAGATTATTTGGAGCTATGTTGAAGAGAGGAATGCTGCTAATCTTCGGAAAAATGCTCAAACCATTTACAGTCATGTCAATCTTGCTTGGCAAAAGCCTGCTGCTAATTTTCTTAAGCTGAATGTTGATGCCACTAGAAATTCCTTTCTGGTAAAATTGGTGCTGGAGGTGTGATCAGCGATCAGTTTGGCAACTGGGGTGCTGGTTGCAAGTTAATCTTGGTGTTGGGGATATCTTAGATGCTGAGGCTTGGGGATTATTTTTTGGGCTTAAATTAGCTTCAGATATGCACATTATTCAATTGGAAGTTGAGTCTCTGATTCTGCAGTATCAGTGCAGCTGGTTCAGAATGTTGATTTTGAGTTTTTGACCCTCATCCCCTTGTACTCTTCTTACTGGTTGTCTGAACTTCATGAAAAGCGAAAGGAATGCTCAGCTCTGCCATATCTTCTGGGAGAGCAATATGACAGCTGATGCCCTTGCCGAAAACAGTGTTAATCATGAGCTTGGTTTCATTCCCATTCATGGTGCACAAGCCTTTCTGGATGACATTGCTGCTGTCTGAAGAGCTAGGACGAGCTCTTCCTTTAATTCTTTGTCTGTTTTTTTGCTTTGGGTCTTTTTGATCCCACTTGTACCAAAAAAAAAAAAAAAGATTTTGGTTTTCATTTCAAAAGCCATCTCTCTGAGCAAGTCACAAGTCACCGATAGAACAGAGGTCAACATCTAACTGATAAAGTTGACGGCATCACCCCCCAATATACAACTAGGTCTACTTGTCAGGTCCCAACCCACCTATACAATGCGCTGCAATGTATTCATTCTAGTCTATTTTATCTCCCTTTTCCAATCCCACTTTGTGATTCATCCATCAACCTAATCTTATAGAAAAGCTTCTAACAAGTTCTTACACTTTAAGTCCAGGATCATTACTTTCCTGTGCAGACTCTATGTGCATTTCGCCATTCTTCTGAGTGAGAGACCCATTCCCTTGTGCATCAAAGCTGGCATGAACACTGTAGAAAACATATACAAGCACAGCAAAACCTGAAAAGTATCCAAATCTCACATAGGATGGTCTGTCCAATGACCCCAACAGAAATACGTTCAAGAAAATGGAGACAGATGGCATCCATGGCATCAAAGGCACGCCCCAGAATTCGGGTTTTCGCTCTTGTTTAACCATGCAGTGGAAAATTTGAACGATTGAAGCTGCAATTATTGCAGTAACACAAAGCATCAATGCTTTGGCTCTTCCCTGCGGAACAATTTGCCAGATCACCGAGAAGAAGACTGCTGTCAAAGAAAAGGAGCACAGGAATGATATTGTAGGCCATGGTTTTGTCCTCCCCAGCACAACGTAGCGCCTAAAAATCACAGCATTGGCCACCATGTAAAAGACAAAGAGTGTGCCAATGGATACAAGATTGAGTAGGACATTCAGATCAGTGAAAAGCGAAATTGCTGCGGTTAAGATACCTGAAAAGTACAAGTGCAAGCATTTTCATGTAAGAACGAGCATAAGCAAATGACTTTACCGACTGTTTTTGTTTTTTTCTCAGCACAAAAATAAGAGATGGTGGGAAATCAAGAGCACCCAACCCACAAAGCAAAGCATAAATGTTATGAAAAGAGAGAAATAAGCACAAGCAGGGGTTGAGTGGAATATGTATATAGCCGATGAGCCAATATGAATCAAGTGGTGTTGCCATTTATATGAAGTTTGACAGGTGAGCTTGTTTGAGAGAAAGCATATTGCAAAAGAGGTCATTTTCCGTCACGATGGCTACAAAGCAAAGAAAAGCAACAAAGCAAAATAGGGGATAGGATTTTTGTCAAGAAAAAGTTTCGACATGGGTTGGACCAATCAAGACCACTTGTGCCAGAGATTAAGATCTCTCCTATCTATGACTTGAAAATCGAATATGAAAGCGATAGAAACAGGGACGGAGATAGAGATAATGATGCTGAAGCCTTCAGCCCATGAACATGAACAAGATAAGAAGAAAAGGCTGTGAAGGCAACATGATGCTAGTAGTAGATATCCCTCCTTTCTCAAGTCTGCGGTCTGAATAAGATACGCTTCTTTTGAACTGTTAAAGTCAACAATTATTCTTATAACACCAAAAGAAAGAATTCTTCTTCTTATATTTTCACCTATTCCCCTCACCCAAAAGTGTACAATCCAGAACATAAAGTTTGCTAATTTGAGCGTCAAATAGTTAAGTGCAAGCCTAATTTCTTGTCAGCTTTCATGTACAGCAAGAAAACTAGTGGTGCCGTGGAATCAAAACACACCCCTCGTATTGCGTTACACCTCCAACATATATTCAATTCCATGATGCTTTTTATTAAATAAGTTTTATGAGGCAACCATGCAAGCAAGATCACATCAATGCCGCGGCAGTTGATCCAAAACAAACACGGTAGTGAAAACCTAGGAAGCACGGAAGCGCGCCACTGCCCACGTTTCCCGCTTCCGAAGCGGAAGCGCGCCGGAAGCGTCTCGGAATCGTCCGGAAGCGCAAGGAATCGCGCTTCTAAGAAAAGTCTGTTTGGAAGCACAGCGGAAGCGCGTGCTTCCTAAATGGAAGCGCCATGGTGACAGTGATCGGAAGCGCGATGGCCAGATCGGCAGCCTTCAAGTTCTCCCAGAGTCCCGGATGGCCAGATCAGAGTTGAAAGACTGGATCAGAATTGAAACCAACTACTGTATTACTCTTCTTCCATTGATTCCAATACACTCTCTAAGATTTCAAGAGTACTACTCGAAGTTCAAAAAGACTACCTGGGTTTGTAGAGATACAAGATGAGATACAGGGGAGCGATAAGAGAAATAATAGATGAGAGTTGCTGGGTGAGAGACGCACCAGAGGAGAGAGAATAGACCACAAAAGATGAGAGCACGTGTTTTGGTCTAAGTCAGACACTATAGCTCATTCCATAAGCACAAAAGGTGATTAGTAATCATTTAATATTAAGTATATAATAATTGCTTGTTATATTAATTATAAGCCTTATAAGACATATTTTTATTAATATTACTATATGATTTATATTTATTTTATTTAGTATATATATATATATATATATATATATTATTTTATTTCGACGCTTCAAAAACGCTTCCGCGTTTCCAAATTTTAGAAAATCACGCTTCCGCGCTTCCAAACGCTTCCGCTTCCGCGTTTCCGCTTCCGCTTCCATGCAACCTAGGTGAAAACCCTGGAAAGCACTCATTGCATAGCCTCAACGTTCAGAGATAAAGGAGGGAAGATAAAAGAAAACAAGAGAGGAAAGGAACACGACCTTCCCTTCCCTTCCCTTCCCTTCCCTGCTGCTCTTGTTCTGTTTTGAGTCCTAATTTTGACTAACGGACAAAAAGTAGGTTGGCTTTTTACCTCCCCTTTGCCACTATCAAAGATCAGAAATCATCGAGCCATGGACATGTAAGGCCTAGTTTTATCAACCGTGAACGACTACCCGCCACCGAATCAAATCAGATCAAATCCAAGAATAGGAATGAAATAAGTACAAGCAAAGCAACCCACCCATAACTAGAAAGTGAGGATAAGGTCCGGGCAGGCGGTGCAGGACAGGGCGTACCATACCCACAGCCAGAAAACCGAGACGGTTGCAAAAGGAGAGCCCCAACGACACCAGGATCAAGAACCCCAACTTCCACTACACCAACCAAACCAAACCAAACTTAATCTAATCTGCTAATGCATGCCTTGTCTCTCTAGTCACACGTTGCACGCATTTCATAAACACACACCATACGACGGATCTCGGTTTGGATTTAAGTCAAACGATCTCGGTTTGGATTTAAGTTGCTCGGATTTACTTAGAGATCTTATAACCATTAGATATTAAATGAAGTAAGAATGACATAAAGATCTCTGTTTAGATTTCAGATTTACTTAGAGATCTTACAACCATTAGATGAAGTAAGAATGACATAAGAATGACATGATAATGTTAAATTATATACTCAATCCCATAATTAGAGGTAGAATAGCCAAATTCTCACTTTACACCCCCTATCATATTCTGATATTCATATCATATCTTAACGTAATAAATCAAAACTAAATATCGCATTAAATTGGAAGGAGAAAGAGAGAGGGAGTGTCACGTACCGAGAAAAGCGGAAGAGTTAACAGGCGTGGATGTCTTGGGGTGGACCCTGGCGAACCATGCGGGGACCACACTGGATCGTCCGATGACACACATGTACCTCGCCTGCCCCAGCATCGCCACCAGCAGCGACGTCAGAATCCCCAGGCTGGCCCCCACTCCGATCACTCTCGCCTCCCATTTCCCTCTGAACGCCGCCGAGAACGGCGCCTCCGGATCGATCTAATTAAATTAATTAATTAAAAATGAAAACAAAAATGATCGAAATCAGAGGAAATGGTTAATCACCATATCGTAGGGGAGCAGTTTGGACATGGAGGCGGCCATGAGACAGTAAAGAAGGGTGACGATGAGGACGGAGCCGGAGACTCCGATGGGAATGTCCTTGACGGGGTTGCGCACCTCTTCCGCCATGGTCGACACGGCGTCGTATCCGATATAGCTCAGATACACCATGCTCGCCCCGTTAAACACGCCGGCAATCCCGTACGGGAAAAACCCGGACGGATGCGTGGTCGGGTCGGCCGGTGTTGTGAAGTTGTTCCAGTCGCCTTTGCAGAAGCCGACCACGATGAGGAATAATATGAATATTATATGCAGAGCCGTCAACACCATATTGACCACCGAGCTCTCCCTTGTACTGACCAAACCAGCAGAAGATTAAATTAAGATGCTGAAAAATAATGGGTTGATTTTGTGAAATGTGTGCTAGCTACCTGTAGCAGATAATGAGCGTGAGCGCTAAGACCACCACCACAGCAACGACGTCGATTTCATTGAAGCCGTTGGGGAGTGCGGCGACTGTGAACCTCCATTTTGCGGCGGGGACGCCAATTGCGGTGCCCAAGTAAGCCGTGAAGCCCCTCGCAACGGCGGCGTTCGACATCACATAGTCCATCACCAAGTTGGCTCCGGTCAAGAAGGCCGCGAATTCACCTGATGGATCGGTTCATCAAATTATACATGCGCAAGCAAGCAAGAGAATTCAAGGCGGTCGAGTTAATCAAACAGTTACCAAATGTGACCCGGAGATAGCTGAAGGCGCCGCCTGCGACGGGCATGTCGACGGCAAACTCGGTGTAGCAGAAGGCGGAGAGAAGAGCGCAGAGGCCGGCAATGGCGTAGGATATGACCACAGCAGGGCCGGCATAGAGGCGACTGGCACGGCCGGTGGTGACGAACACTCCGGCGCCGACCATGCCGCCGAGGCCGAAGCCGAGGAGGTCCAACCAGCCGAGGGTCTTGTGCATGTCGGAGCCGGAGCGGGCGCGGACGGCGCTCATTTCGTCGTAGGAGGTGGAGACTGAAACGGCACGGCGGGCCAGACGCGCCGGAGTGTCAGCCAGAGCTCTGAGGTAGGCCCGGGGGCTCGAGAAAGACGACGCATGGCATTGGCTCTCGCTCTGGCTCTCCTCCATCTTTCACAGCATTCCAAAACCAAATGGTGAATCACTGACTTATATATACCAGTAGCACCAACGGAACGGAACGGTGAGCTTCAAACACAAGGGGCCCTCTTGTCGTGTCATCCAAACGGTGTCGTACAGCTCGCCCTGTTCAAAAAAAAAAGAAGATTGATTTTGGTATTGGATTTTATGGAGGTGGGTTCACAGAGTAGGTATAGTTCGTGGCGTGGAGATTAGCCCTCACAACCCAGAATAGGAAACAGCAAACTCATATTCAGGTTTCGGTTTATTGAATTTATTCACTTGTTGGTTAAACCTTGAATCGATTTGTTTTGTTTGGGTGGCTGTTAATCGATGGATTGATGGTGATTTTTACATGTCTGCTGGGTGTCTTATAAATTGTTTTTGCTCAAACCGGCTCTTCTGCTTCATACTAACTATTTGTGGAGAACTTTGCACTGCTTAGTTTCCTACTGTTTAATCAACCAAGGTTTCAGGTACAATTTGCCTGAATTTCCTTTTACAAATTTGAATGACTATTTCTGTCCCTGCGCTTCAACCTTTGTGGTGACATTTCTGAGCTTGTTTCACTTTTTTCTTTCACCCTGTGGCTTTGTCCACTTCCATAGGGCCCGATCTCTGATACTGGTGATCCTTGTGGCCTTTCCACCGATCTCCTGGTTATATCCACCTTTTTCTTTCTATTCTGTTGTTTTGTATCTTCAGTATTTCTTTGTGCATCCTCATCTGTCAATTCTTTTCTGGGTTCTGGATCTCATCTGGCCTGCTTTGCTGAAAGTTGTCTTTTTTTTTTTGTTTTACCTCAATCAGCGAGTTTGTGCTGGTAACAAGTTTTGGTTTTATTTTGGACTGACTTTTGATTTTGTTTTGTCCAGCTTCTGCTTGCCGTCCTCAAGGTTTGTGTTGCCATATCTTTAACTCCTGCACCTTATCCCATCATTTCTGGGTTCCTTGCTGGGCACCTAAGCTTCTATTTAACCAGTCCTGTCAACATCAGTAATGGCCGGAAACTGTCTGGAAGCTGTGGACCTAACAAGCAGTGGACGCCCGGTCCTACTCCCATCAGAGATTGAGTGTTCGCTCCTCTCAGCTGTAGACCTCGAGTGCGAAGACCTCCCCAACTTTCCTAACTTCAAATCGGGTATCCTCACCCTCACCACCCACCGCATTTTATGGGTCTCCAACTCCTCTTCACAAGGAGCTTCTTCTGCCATCCCACTTGCCTCCATTAGCCACATCTTCACATCTAAAAGGTCCCTCAAGTCCATCTTTGCCTCGCCCCGGATCCGGTTCCAGCTTTCGGTGTCACCCGACGGCCGGGTAGCAAAGTCCGGTTCAGGATCCAGGTCCGTCGTCGTTACAGTGGTTGTGAGGGGGAAGGGTGCCGATTTAGACTTGTTTTTGACCAAGTTTTGGGACAACTGGCGGGGAAGAGCGTGGGAGACTGGGAATGCAGATGTCACTTCAGGTTCTGGGTCGACTTCTGGGTTATACACCAAGGAAGGAACAGTGAGGATGGTCGGGGTGTCTGGAATACTTAGGAAGGAACAAGAGATGTGGGAGACAACTGATAAGAGCTTGCAGGATGCTTTCCAGGACTTGAATGCTCTCATGGTAACATCACTCTTTCTTTGCTGACTTACCTAATAAATTATCGTTTCACCTAGGAAACTAGAATCTGACTATTGACTTAATTGAGTAAACTGCACTGCTAATCTCAATCTTTCTTGGTATGATGAGAATGTATCTGGAAGAGGAATTTTTAAATTTTGTTTAGTTGCTGAGAAAATATTAATTCAGAGATGAAAGCTTCAGTATGTGGCTTATTTAAGGAAGATGGGATTGCTCTTATTACTTAATTTTTCTTGCTGAGTTAGTTGCTTTTTATTTTTTTATTTTTGAAGACTGCAAGAAATGAAAATCTGCAACTGAGTCCTAAAGTAGGCTGTATTCTTATTTTGCTTTTTTGCTGCAGTTTAGATGTTTATCTTTTGGTTGAATGACATCTGCAATATGTTGTTATATACATTTATATATTTATAGGGTGTAGAGGTTGTATCTTTGCTGTTGTACTACAGTATAGATATAATTCATTTGGGTTAAATGACATCTATAATATGGGCTTCATTTATACCCAAACAGAGAAATAAATGGAATGTAGATATTTAAGAACCCATGCTTTTTTATCTGTTTCTGCATGGTTTGAAGTTGTAGACAAATATTAATATTACAGAGTAAAGCTAAAGAGATGGTGATGCTAGCAGAAAAAATGAGGCAGAAACTTTTATCCAGCTCGACTTCTCAGAGCAGTGCAGCAGAGGACGGGGAACTGGGTTCCAAACAAGATATGCAAGACTGGTTGTTGAGTGTTGGTATTATATCACCTGTCACCAAAGAGTCTGCTGGTGCTCTTTACCACCAACAGTTATCCCGTCAGGTTGTTATTTTTTAATTTTCAATCAATGTCACTGTAAAATGTGATTGAAGCAAGGAAACTATGGAATTTAAGTTTGAGAAAATTGTGTTCAATGCTATGCATATATTCTTGTTGGATTTACATAGTACTAATTTATGTAGATATACTTCATTATTCTAATTTCTATTAGGACAAATAATGCATCGTGTTCATTACTGTTTTATATATTTTCCCACCTTTTTTTTGCTAGAAATTATCTTTACATTAAGAAAAGAAAACTAATTCGGTGTTTTTAATTTTGTATTTTTGTGGTAAATAGTTGGCAGATTTTGTCAGGCTTCCACTTGAGAGAGCTGGAGGAATGATAAATCTTATAGATATTTACTGTCTCTTCAATCGTGCTCGAGGAACAGGTTGTCTTTTCTGTTCCTCCATTTTTTTCCGTTAGAATATTTTTCTTAAGTTTTGCTTTCGTGCCAGCATGGCTAAAGGGTATAAGTAACATTACATTGTATTGTGTTTCTCTTTATGCAGAATTGATCTCCCCAGAGGATTTGCTGCAAGCATGTTTTCTTTGGGAGAAGTTTGATGTGTAAGTGTGACATTCTGTATTTTATTTATTTAGGAGTATGGACATATATCCACACACACACACCTCCCCCCCCCCCCCCCCCCCCCAAAAATTGAATTATATGTGCTGGCATTTTTGTACAGGTCTTGTTATAATCTTGTTCCTATGCTTGCAGCCCAGTAATGCTTCGGAAGTTTGATAGTGGTGTGATGGTGATCCAGAATAAGACCCACAGTGATGAAGAGGTAATCTTATATGTTTTTATTTCTGTTTGATGTTGAGAATAAGACCCAGAGATTCTGTATCACTATTTTATGGCAACCATTAGATGATACAAACAGATTTAACTCTCAATTTCAGATTTTTGCTAGAATTAAGAGCCTTGCAACAAAGCCTGATGCTCTTCGTACTGGGATAAGTGCAAGTGATGCTGCAATCACACTAGGTATTGCGCCAGGCATGGCGAAGGAGCATCTTCTAACTGCTGAAAGCAGAGGTGAATTGTTGAACAACTTTATTTTGACAATGGTGCATATTTGTTTTCATTAATATTAGGTATTATTTGCAGGTTTTCTCTGCAGGGATATTAGCCCGGATGGCTTTCGCTTTTATATCAACCTGTTTCCAGAAATAGATCCAAACAATGTTTACTTGTAAGTGAAAAACCTGTTCTTGATTTTGGCAGCTTTAGTTTACTCCATATATGGTGTGACTCTTTCTTATCAGTGACTCAGTTAGATTTATCTCAAGCATCTTTGATGAATTCATCATTAGTAGATGGACCATAGTCACCATACAGTATTTCTTATTTGGTATTGGAGCCAATGGTTATAGGAGACTGAAAAGAGGGGGTGGATGGGTATATGTATTTTTTGGTGGTACTATTTAGGATATAAGCATAAACATTTATTATTTCAAAAAAAAAAAAACATACACATTTATTTTCAAACTCCCACAACTATTGTTTGTGTGGGTTGATTCTTTGTGCATGCCTTTGGAATTGGGTTAAACCTACATTTTTATGGGTTCTCTACCATGCACACCAACTGGTCATTGAAATAATATTTTAACTCACACCACTCCTTGCAGTAGTTCATTTATAGTTCACAATATAAATGGCACTTTTCTGTTGGGTCATTGTAATATTCTCATACAATCTTATTAAATTATACACTGTACCTACTGATATAGACTTACAATACATGGTAGGAGCCTCCCAGATTGAACAGTTTCTTCTGTCTGGACTGGATAAATGATGAGTGGCTTTAGATATCTACACACTTAGGGACCTTCCATGGTAGTCTTGTATTAATATGTAAACGATTAGTTATATACACTTGCATTTAATTTCCCGATTTTACTTGTCTTCATCGCGGACAATGTGTTCATACTGTTGTCAATTGTCATGAAACGTCAAAAGTACTTGTTCGCTGTGGATGTCTAATAGGCTCAGCCTTTAATTTGCAGCTGGAAAATCTAAGATTAATTGTATGGTTGAGTATTGTGAGGATTTCACTAGCCATTGATGTAGAAAATAGAATCAACATTTCAGGTTGCCAGCTAGAAATACTCGTTCTTAAATAACTAGAATACAGTATCATAGCCTAGACATTGGATGTAAGTGTTTCTACGTAGCTCCTTGACAGATAGGGAACTTGAGAATGCACCGATAGTCTTGTACTCCTGTCACCTGTTAAGGAATGTTGCCGGCCAATAACTTCCGATACCAAAGTCAGTATCCATGAAGATGTTGACAAAGTAATGGTACGAAGTCAAGAATAGAGAGTACTTACTTGATTTAGAAGCATGTGGGCCTATGTATTGTAAATATTGGGAGCAGCATCCCATGGTTCCCAATGTGGGAGGCTTTGTTCCCCCATGGAAGGGTAATCTGTGCCTGTGCCAGGCCAGTCTCCGAAGGGAGTTCTGGTGGACCTGGTTGCTGGTGGCATTGCTTGCTTACTCTGGGCCCTTCTGGTGTCACTAGCGACTCCAGTTGGCTGATTTCTTTTGTGCTGCCGGTGTTTGTGCTCAATATGCACATAGTGTAAGATGTAGGAGAGCATCACACAAAATTGATGAATCACAGTGGTTAAACTCTTTCAACACATGAGTCTTTGTGTTCTTGTCTGGATGCTGTAATGGTACAATTCAATTTATTTTTTCATCGATTTACACAGTTTTGTCAATTTCCGGAAAGAATGTACCTGTTGTGGTTCTCTATGTGCATGATTTGTTAGTTTCCTGGGATTTAAACACTCCCAATTTGTATTGTTTTGTTCAGTTTCATGCTTTAATATCTTTCAAGCCAAAAGAATATCCCCACAATACCCTTAGACCGTCAAATCCGTACTTTCCTATTTCGCAATCTTGAATTTTACTCCTTAAAAACCACCAAATTTGTTGAAAACAAGAGCGGAGGCCCATGCATCTGTAAATAAAAAATGGTAAATATATATTACTGGTATGTATTCTATTATTTGTAACGAGCGTGTTTTTTTTGGACAGAGTGAAAGATTATGGAGTCTATGACACATGGTTAAGGGTGGCTTCTGCTTCTGGATGAGAGATGGTTTGTGCTCTAACCCGTGTTTTCATCCTCATGTGGTTATACTGATGAATACAGATAAGTTTTCAGGAAAGTTTATGTATGTTGGACATTCCAATTTACATCTTGGTGATTGCAGACTTGATCTTGCAGAAGCATGCATCAACTACTTGCTTGGTCCGGTTGTGACATGCAGTAGTTTTTGTTGGATGTTGGTGATACTTCTCCTGTATTTGAACAGAAGTTTTCATTGGAAGAGGTAGGGGGAAGCTTTGTTTATTACTGCTGACATTGTCTGAACCATCTTCCCTCACCACCCTCATGCTTGAAACAATTCAATCATTTATACATGCACTTGGCCAAACTTGTGGTGGTAAAAGATGAATGAAGCAGCATAACAGGTTTGTTTCATCTGGTGGCAATGCTATTACAACGTGTTTTTGGGCGCAAGGCTGAGGAACAATGCTATTACTAGTTATACTACTGTAATTTACCTATAATCCAATACTGACTTAAATTTTAATATTCAGTCGATCATATCTCTTTCGTGGTGCAGGCACCTTTGTTTGAGTGCCCCTTTGCATTTGATCAAAGTAAGATGAAAGTATAGCTCCCAAATTACTGTGTCCTCAATCATATACTTACGTATTGGTGATTTGTGGTCCGTCCTTGTTTTACCCAAACTTGAAAATATAAATGTTTCCCTGGCTAACATCTGAATTGTGTATTATATTTTCTGGAACGATATGTACAAACAGCTGAACTGAAAAGGTGAGATCATTAACTAAACAACTTTCAGTAGAAAAAAACGCCATCTGATTGAAGGCGACTTGTTCATGATGTCCTGGACCTGGAGGATCAAGTTTCTAGTTCAAGACGTGTATCTTTGTAATGGTTTTAGTTGTTTACGGTAAAGCTCAATACACCACAACATTGCGGAGATAATAATTTGTTTCATTGCTTGTGATGATTTCCAGATATGTTGGTTTTTACATGTAACTCCATCTGGTGCAAATTCTTTCAATGTAATTGTTATAATCAGAACATTCAGAACCATTGATACGATATAGACTATACTATATGGCATAAAAGTAGCTAAATTGGTGTAGGCGTTGCGTTTAAGTTTAATGTCCTGTCAGACTCTCACTCAAAGTCGAGTTAAAATCATAACAAATATAGCTAATCTCAAATGTGAAGAGTGCAGAGATAGAAGTGGGAGTATGACAAATACATGTTATTATTATACATGAAGGAATACATGTCACTATTAAACGTGAAGGGTGTAGTTATCTATCAGTAAAGCTAATTAATATTATATCATCAATTGAGAATTCTTCACTGTATCGTTTCCTTTTAAAGAAATTTTTTTTTCAAAAAAACCCTTCTATCCTAGTCTCATCGAATTAATGTTAGTAACAGTGTTTATTACTAATTAATTTTATTGATGGCGAATTAATGTTTGATGTGCATAATAGTTATGGGTAGCCTATGAGACAAATAGTTGGATTTGGATTCATACTTTGAATTGTTTGGATTCTATTGTATTTAGGCATCTTGTCATTAAGAATGTGAAGGTAGATTTTTTTTATTTTTTCTTTTTTCCAAATAAATTTGGACGAGGGGCTAAAAAAGAAAGGGAAATTTAAGAATTTACAAGCATTTGGCTGTGCAAATAAAAGTTTTTTCTTTTTTCTTTTTTCGTAATGAGAAAAAACTGTGTCGTTCTATAATTAGTTTAGTGAAATGAATATTTTTTATATCATTCAGAGAAGGTTTCCTTGTTTTTCTCCTCCCACCAACAATGTCTTGGAAGAGATTCACACATGATTTCTACGGCCGAGCTACGCAAGGACATCTAGTCCCCCACAAAACCAATTGGTTAGTCCCCTCATTCATGAATTCACGAATTCCCTTTATGATTGCTTCTGTTTGAGTTTGATATATGTTGGCACTGGGTATTGCAGAAGTGAGATTTTGAACAGGATACATCAAAATGATGCAGGTAATTCAAATCTCTTTACAAAAACGACCAATGTTTTGGGTTTTGTATTTGTTAATCCCACAACCATAGTTCTATTGTTTTATTGGTTTCGAGCTAATTCTGATACCAATTCATATCTACATTTTGAATCTGTGTCGGTAAACCAACCAAGCTTTGACAATTTGTTTTTGAGAAAACTATGGTGGTATCTGGCAAGCAGGAATCAGACCCAAATTGTTGAACACTATGTTTGTTTGCTTTTGATGTCTGATGCGCAATTGAACTTGAAAAGTCTCCATATGAACAATGTGCGTCTTACAAAACAATGATTATTGGGTGGTATTAAATTAGATATTGTTTACAGGAATTGTTAACCATTGATGACCTACCGGCGGCTGATGTGGAACTGGAACCAGAAAAGATTGACGATGGAAAAAATGGAGGTCCTTCATTTCATTGTGATCTTTACGACACCGAATTAGTCCACAAGATAGCTCAAGGTTTCGTTCCTGGATTAGCTACTGCTTGTGTTGATAACACATCTGGTGATATCTTCAGGACCCCTGCTTCTGTGGCCGCCAAGGTGCGAAAGGAAATGGTGGAGTATATCACTCAAAGAAGCGAGAATTTTGTTGCAGAATATGTTATTCTAGAAGGTGGCCGAGATGGACAAGTATCTGATCATCCCTATGACATCATTTCTGAATTTGTTGATGACTTTGCAAGTTCCAAGAGAAATTTGTTTAGTAGGGTATCAGGATGGTTGCTAACTGAAAAGAGAGAAGACAATATAGATGATTTTGTTCAGGAGATGGAAATAAATGGGTTTTGGCTTGTTGATAAAAGAGAAACAATAGCACAGAGTTTGCTACAGAATGTCGACCTTAAGAATGAGCATCACTGCAGTATGAAATTTCACACCCAAGAGGAGCTTGAAGTGCATGTCGCAAAGTGTAGCTATAGGTCTACGAGTTGCATAAATGAAGGATGTAATGCCATATTTTGTGCAAGACAGGTGGACAAGCATGATGCAGTTTGCCCCTTCAAGATAATTCCATGCGAACAAAACTGCAATGACATGATCATGAGACGTGACATGGACAGACATTGTATTACCGTCTGTCCAATGAAGCTTGTTAGTTGTCCTTTCTATGCCGTGGGTTGTCAATCCCCAGTACCACATTGTAAGCTTGAACAGCATCGTTCAGATGATCTCCATTCTCACATGCTGTTTGTATTACAAAGTATACATAAGGAGACATCTAGGGAAGATCTGAAAAGAAGGCTGGAGAAACTAAAAGACGTAAGTTCTTTAAACGTTGGTTGCACTTTTGTTAACAGTTAACACCAGAATTTTTGGGTATTTGGTGTTTCAAAATTTAAACATAAACAGGTAAAACATCGATAAGACAAATAACTGTGCTTCTGCTATGGCATGATTTAGTACCAAATAAATTGACTGTCTGAGTCTATGATTTGCTTGCATGCTTCCACATTGTTCTTCATCATTTATTTATTTATTTACATTTCTTTTGTCAGAAAGTCAAATGGCTCTTCATTAAAATAGATCACAAAGTACACCCTCTAAGACTAGTTGTATTAAGACACGCATATAATCACCACTAGCAAAAATGTGATTGAACAAAATATTTTTAACTCTTTTGTGATTTAGTATCATGTCATTATGCCTACCCTTTTAGAATATGCTTGCAGGAACTAAGGGTTTTTTTTTTTTTTTTTGCAAAGTTACATGTTTTCTCTTTAAATGATTAAAGTCTTCCATCCTCCTCTTCACCATTGTACATGAATCAGAAAATAATACAAAGCAGATCAAAATATTTTATGGATCAAGCCATCCATATATTGCTTAATTGTTAGTGTTAGCTATGTATTGTAATGAGGTTGTTTCTCAATCATTGTACCACTTAATCACTGCTAATTAAGATGAGAATGCTTGACCTAATAACAGGCATCTTCATCCAATAACTTGGCACAAGCTCGAGATGTGAGATCACTATCCTCTGCAGTCAAGGATCTTGAAGCAAAACTAGGGCCGATGGAAATTAGCAGGAAACAACAAGAGAATCTTGATGTAGAACATGGTCCAGAGGAGGTAGGCAGCAAAGCTCCAGAGGTTGTGGAACCAGAGCCAAAAGAAGTGAACAATAAACCTGAGGAGGACCTTGTAGTAAAACCAGCGTCAAAGGAAGTTAGCCAACAATCGGAGTATCTTGAAGCAAGATCAGAGCCAAAGGAAGTCGGTACAAAATCTGTGGACGATCTTGAAGCTAAACCAGCACAAGAGGAACTGAGCACAAAACCTGTGAAAGATCTTGAAGCAAAACCGGCTGCGAATGAAGTCAGTAGCTCAAAACCCCCGGAAGATGTTGAAGCAAGGTCAGTGAGAGTGAGTGAGAAGGCCCTAACCGAACAAGAAGCTAAACAAGCAGCACAGGAACTGAGCACCAAACCTGCAGAAGATCTTGAAGCAAAACAAGCCCCACAGGACATTAGTAGTTCAAAACCCCATGAAGATGTTGAAGCAAAATCAGTGGGAGTGATTGGTGACGCTCCAACAGGAAATGAAGATAAACCAGCAGCAAAGGAACTGAGCACCAAACCTGCAGAAGATCTTGAAGCAAAATCAGCTCCAAAGGAAGTCAGTAAATCAAACCCCCTCGAAGATGTTGAAGCAAGGTCAGTCGGACTGACTGGTCAGGCCCCAACAGGACAGGAAGATAAATCAGCACGAGAGGAACTGAGCACCAAACCTGTGAACAATCTTGAAGCAAAACCAGCTTCAAAGGAAGTGAGTAGCTCAAAAATCCCCAAAGATGTTGAAACAAGGTCAGTGGGAGAGAGTTGTCTGGCCCCCACAGGACATGAAGCTAAACCAGCACCAAAGGAACTTAGCACCAAACCTGCAGAAAATCTTGGAGCAAAACCAGCACCAAAGGAAATCAGTAGTTCAAAACCCCCTGAAGATGTCGAAGAAAAGCCCGTGCGTGTGAGCGGTGAGGGCCAAAAAGGACATGAAGCTACACAAGCACCAAAGGAACTGAGCTCTGAACCTGCTAAAGATCTAGAAGCAAAACCAGCTCCAAAGGAAGTCAGTAGTTCAAAACCCCTCGAAGATGTTGACACAAGGCTTGTGGAAGTGAGCGGTAAGGCCCCAATAGGACATGAAGAAAAATTAAGAACAACGGAAGTGAGAAGCAAATCGCCAGAGGAGCTTGAAACAAAACTAGGAACAAAGGAAGTGAGTAGCAAACCACCAGAGGAACTTGAAACACAGCTAGGAACAAAGGAAGTGAGCAATGAACCTCCCCAGAAACATGAAACAAATCTAGAAAGAAAAGAAGTGAGCAGCAAAGACAAGAACAATGAATAGTATGGAAACCTCTCATCGAAGAAAACTGTGAGAGGAAGCTCAAACATAAACTAAATTCAACAAACTTCACTTACAAATTAAAGAGAGGAATCCCGGCTAGACTGACAACATCTGTAGCTGCCATCTTGATTACCAATCGGTATGATTTTTACACAGGATACTTTGAGATGAGCTTTGTTTTGTGCCCTCTTGTTTATTCAAGTATTTCATTAACCTGTTTTTGCAAACAGTAGAAATGTTGTGAAAAATTTAATGCATTTTCTGAAAATATGTCTGTTGACATCGCATTTGCCACTGGTGGTGAATGTGTGCATGCCCTGGTGGGAATATATCATAATGGAGTTCGTATGGACCTCTTACATGAGGTTCCTCGAGGCAAAGCGATAAAATTTGGGAAAAAGAATGTGTGGGAAAAAAAACTGTCTTTCTACATTGAACTACATTTTCTGGAGTCACAAGGTTTGGACTGATGAAATTGGAAGTTGGTAAGCAAACATTCACCAAAAACAAATGTTAGTGAATGTCATGAAGTGAGAGGGGAATTCATGAGCCAAAATATGTAAGAATCAATAGCTGCAACCGCCACTTCTCAAAATATTCGTTCTAGACTCCCAATAGACTACATGCATTGTAGAATAACCATCCAATATATATCATTAATCATATATGCAACACAATTGTAAGCACAAAATCTTAAACCTGCTAAATATTCTAAAAGCATCTATACCATAAATCACATATGCAACACAATAGGAAGCGAGGCATACTTGGTTTCTCCACACCCATGGCTGTATCTTCCTCGTAACTGTCGTATTATGTAACACGAGTGTAACTAGTCATGTATCTTGTATTGTAACTGGCTTGTAACTAGTAATGTTCTTGTTACGTGTCCGAGCAGATAACCCGAATCCAAGCGAGTCACTTGATAAACAACGAGGAAGCGAAAAGAGAGGAATCGAGCGTGATGGAAGAATTTGAGAAGAAGTTATCGATCAGAGACGGCGAAGAAGAAGAAGCAGCGGCTAAGAAGAAGGTGTCCACCGTCGAATTGCTTCGCGAATTCCTTGGAATTCAGCAGCGCAGAGCAGAAGCATACGCCAAGCTCAGAATGGGGTTCGCCCGCTATATGGAGTCTTCGTCTTCGTCTAGGTCTTCCTCCGCCGAGTCCGCCTATCAAAAGCTTTGCGGCGACGTCACCCAGGAATTCAGTGATTGCTCCAGACAAGTGCTTCACTTGGAATCCCTCTTCCTGGGTCCTCATTATGACCGCCTTGATTTGGCCCACCTCCTCAGAGCTGTTCAAACCCACGAGAAGCAGAAACTGAACCTCACGGCTACACTTCAGGTGTTGAAGAAGGCCGGCCGACCCTCGGAGCGGCTGGTGAGTCATGAGAATCATTGTGTCCATCTCCATGAGATAACCGAAGCTGCTGGAACTGAGGAAGCTGAAGCCAATGCCCAGTATGATATTGATCTCAAGGAAGCCATTCGAGGGGTGCAGGACTCTGTCACTGCTATAAATGAACATTTGGAAGAAGTCAGATATGAAATTGCTGCCCTTGAAGCTGACTGATTCCAGGAGGAGGTATGCATTCCTCTCTTTACTTGTGATTTGGTTATTACAATAGTCATATTTGAAAAACCATAACTAATTGAGGCCTTGCACAATTGTTGCAGGCATTACTGATTTGTGACTCCCAGGGGGCGTATGTTCCCAGAGTAGTTGTCAATGAACTGTGTGGTTTCATGTTTGCAGAACACAAGTCTCTTTAAAAGTAGTGCTTAAGTAGATTTCTCGCCAGAAATATTACATGAAAACATGGTGATATTCCCCTAGAGGCTGATTGGTTACCATTTCGATTTCATGTTATAGCTTAGAAATCTATCTAGTTTTTCTGATAATAAATTTTTGCTTGCTTTCTTGCTTAGCAGACTCTTCTCCTATTTAGATATTGTGACTGTTCAAGGAGTGGTTTTGGTGCTTGGAAACATAGGGTTTAAACTTAAGACTATAAAAAGGAATTGTTCACTTTCGAATCATTTTGCATGCTAATTTTGATGAAAATTCCACAATCCACATGCATTATCCTAGTTGCAAAGCAATGCTTCTGTGACAGTGTTGTCATGTACTTCTGGTGAGCTGTTATTACATATTACCATTGTGTACAAGAACTTTTTCTTATCGTTTTTCTCCAGTCTGATCATTCTACACTAAAAATGGATACTTGGCGTAAATAAATTGTGAATCTACCATATCCGTCCTGTGTTTCTTTTCATTCTTAATGGGTCGAGATGACACTGATCTTGTGGTAGTTTGACGGATTGTTACCAGTTCTTGTCTCTTCATCTAACTTGTCTCATTTTCATCAAGAAACTCCAAGCATTCTCAAAGTAGAATATGTGGTTACAACTTCTGGTTTCTTCATCTAACTTGTCTCATTTTCATCAAGAAACTCTAAGCATTCTCAAAGTAGAATATGTGGTTGCAACTTATTCACAGCTAAAAGACGCTTACATCAATTTGCCTACTCAAGACTAAAAAGTCTAATCGGCAACAAACAATAACATAACAATAACATAGTGACAAGTAGCCCTCGTTACAAATGCATTGAAAGAGATCAAACGGAGTATAAAATGTGAGAAATGTCGGGCCACCTGAAATAAGTCGCACTTCCATGTGCAAAAGAGTATCATGTCCTTTTTGTACATTTGTACTGCCTAATTCGTAGAACTACAGGACTTTCACAAGACGGATCGAAGAGATGAAAAGAACAAGAAAAAGAAAACCACAAAACAAACTTCCAAAGTTTTGACAGGAGAGAAAAAGAACCATTGTCATTAAAGTCATCTCAAATTTATAGCATTATCTATACACATTTGCATTATTATAAAGCCTACGAAGCAAAATTGTGGGTGAAATCTCATGTCACCAAAGATGCTGAGGTGGTTGTGAAATAATGCGACCAAACTTTCTTCCACTGTAGACTTTGTTGTACCTAAGCCGCAGAAAGACTCCACTTTAGGCTCATCTAGAAGATGTGCTGGATGATGCACCAAAACTAAGCCTTCTTTGATATGACACAAATGTAGATCATAATGTAGTGTTTCTTTTATAAAACAAGTTAGTCTAGTTGGATCTACATACTCAACCATGAATCACAGCTTCAGCATCGACTTCATTCTCTGGCACCTCATCTGTTGCTGACATTATTGAAGCAGACTGAATCTTTCCAGCAAGATCGAGCCGCATCAAAATAACACCCCTGGAAACGTGTTTAGAACAAAAATATTATATATTATATTATTACAACATCGACCAACCACTAGATGAGATAACATGCGTTGTCCATAATACATACAAATCATGCACATAGTAGTTGACCAATAAATTTCAGATCAGAAGCCCACAAAACAAGAGTTGAAAATATACCTTGCATAGCGAGACTGTATTGAGATATCTTGCACCTTAATTCTATTTACTGTACCACTCTGGCTTACTAGGACCACTTGTTCATCACTTTCACCATCCTCTGTTGGTTTCATTAAAACAAAAAAGAGTTCAGGTAAATATGCTTAAACACATGAAAAGGGACAGAAACTAGTTTAAGTATCATCACCTGCCAGAGAGAATCCAACCACAAAAACTGCTGCCAATCGGTCCTCTGAGGAAAACTGAAATAGAGCGGTGAAAATGTTATAAACCCAACAGACCATAACCCGTTGAATAAAAACAAATTGATCTTTGTACTTTCTCGTGAGCATTAAATCTCTGGACCAAAAATTTATATTAGGACATATAATACCTTGTAACCTATCAGACCCACTCTGTTCAGACGAGAAGAGTGAAATCTGCTCAAGGGAACACGCTTTCCATATCCACTCTCAGACACAAACAACAACCACGGGCCATCCAAACTTCTAGCCCTGTATGACAATCACAAAAAGAATATAAAGTTATTTCCTTTGTAGAAAAAAATATAAAGTTATCAAATGATTTGCTTACGTTGCGTTAGCATGTTAGGAGAATTAATCCAACTTTAAACTCCCTTGAACCCAACTTACTAGGTTTAGATAGAAGGCTATTTACGTCCTGATATTATGTCAAGTAATTCCCTCTTGAGGGTTTAGGGTTTGATTGTTCTTATTTCTCTTTCCAAAATCCAAATATCCATCACAACAGCTACTTTCTAGATACATGATGGACGTTGTTATAATCTGCCCAGTCTGTTTACAAAGTGGATCTGGGTGCTCCTAAACACTAAATCGGTCACGTACAGAGTAATGAAATGCTCTTAAATTTTGCAAAAGCTTGGGCTTATTACGATCTAAATGCTAGGTTTAGTAGGTTATCCTTTATATTTTCTACCTTCCTCTCCATATCCTGATAGTTGCCACTCAGAGGCAAAGACCAGTAAGATTCTAATTAATGATGAGACAACATGATACTTTCAAAAACTTACGTGCCCTCTGGTGCTTCTGACACCCTTTTTAAGTCTTTCCACATAGCTGCTGGTATAATGTCCACGCTTGCCATCTTATCACCTTCTTTAAGTCGCATGGCTACAGAACCCCGAGTGTTCCTGCCTAAAGCTCGAATCTGGAACATAACAAGGATGGACATCAAAAGAAGTGGCATTTACAAGTATACCTACCCTTCACATAATTTACTTGGCAATAAAGCCAAAAAAAAAAAAAACATAAGTATCTACCAAATTGAGGATCTATTGCTAGCTTAATGAGAAACTTCAAGGTTGCACTTTTTCTCTACCAAGTTAGACACAATAAGATCGTTTTACCGCTACCGTAACAAATTCTGATTTTCAGTTTAGGCTATGCAAAACAGTAGTTTGTAAACCCCTACTCGACCGCTTTAGGAAGGAAAAAAAAAACAAAGAACAATTTTGCAGGCCACAGCTCTTCTTCTTTCATGCTGACAACCCATTATTTCTTGCAAGATTGATTGAAGTAGCATAGCAGGGAAAAGAAGATTTTCATGGTGAAAACTGAATTTACAGTTTTCACTACTGAATTTTGCATGCCACACTACTCATCTGCTATAGGGCAAAAGCAGGTTCCTAATGAAGTGATCTGGGGTTCACATCCAAAACCAATTGGCAATGGATAGTGTGGCCCAAACCCTTATAAACTCAAGGTCCCATTTTCCTGATGAGGGATGTATTTATTCTCAACAGTTTGCATGCCAAGTTCATGTTCTTTGATATATAAAATTAAATAATACAAACCGGTTTGGACTGCATACAAAGCCAAGAAAGTTCTGTAAGCTTACAATATCAGAGGAACATAAGATAACCATTCCGTTTAGGGATGCCATTGCTACAAGATCATCATTTGTGCAGCAACGGACCCATTTCAGCTCATCACCAGGGACCTGTCATGATAACACTGAACTGTGACTCAAAGCACAACTTTGTGCATTACCAGAAATACAACAATAGATCTGGGAAGAAGCCAAACCAATTGAATTGCTATGATTCCGGTTGACCTGATCGACGAAAAAGAGCTCAAAGACACCTTCTTTATGTAGCCGTTCACTGTAAGCATTAGTAAAAACTGATCTCCAGCAAACTCACTCACAGGAATAACAGAAGTAATTCTCTCACCATCTGACAGAGATAAGATCTGCCCAGCATAAAAGCATTCAGATTCATAATTGGAAGAAAAAAAAAAGTATCTTAGCCTACATGAAATGAAATGCCATCAAAGAGAGCTTAATTACTAAGATAGAAGATAAATTACCTGAACCAGTGGCGTACCAGCTGCTGTTCGGCTGCACTCAGGAATTTTATACGCACGAGCTGAGTAGACTGTTCCTTTATCACTGCACATAAATATTTTTTTTAAAATCACGAATCAAATAGTAAACTATACAAATGCCAGGCATGTTGTGAATACAATATTGAAGAACAATCGTGTCAAATTGTAAAAGATAACAATCTTAATCCTTAATCAGGAACCAGATGCAACTTAAAAATTGAGCTTCATTCACTAACACAGTACAGCAGCAAACTCCCAAAACTGGGTATTTTCCATGCAATAAGGTACAACTCTGGCAACTAAACATGCAGGATTTTAAGTCCCATATCACATGCAACCAAGCCAAGATTTCAGCCGAGTGATATCCTTTAGGACTTTATCAAGAGTCAAGACTAATGAAAGAAACTAACATGTTGCACGATAAACATCTACAATTTACTGATTTTCATTTGCAAACCTATCAATATGTTCAAATGGAGTTACAAATGCATGAGGAACATGTTTTAGTTCTGAGAAAATCATCACCTTTTCAGCTTCTTTATATAAAATGGTTTCTTCTGAAATAAATTCAGGCTAAGCATACAAATATTTTAAACCAAGGTGGCGAAGTAATACAAAAACAATGTAGGAGGTGATTCACTTAGCAAGTTTTTTATTCTCTTTTGGTTAAGTGGTTACAGACTTGCAGCAAATAATGAGACCAAATATTTGAAAATTATGTTCGCTTGTATGTTAAATATGATAGAATCAAAGTTAAACAACCGCAAGCCTCAAAATATTGATCCATGCACCATAAAGCTCACCTATACATGTAGATTGGAAAATTTGGAGCTTCCAAAAAATGTTATCGTGTGGGATGGGATGGATGGCTTAGCACTTCATGCAGTAGATTTAGGAATAGGTCTAAGGGTGAAAACTGGAATATAAGTAGCATTTTCAGACAAAAGAAAAAAAAGTAAGGCTTGGCAATTAAGCCTTTCTTATTCTGTTTGATATTTTCCTGCCTGTTTTAATTTGGAAAACAAAAAAAAAAGGATTTGTCATGTGCATATTCTCAACTTCCACGGCTGTGGCAGTGATGAAGCTTATTGGCACTACAGGGGGTTTAAAGCCTAAAAGGACCAATCCTTGAAATGTAATCGTAGATGTCTCAAAATGTTGAATAGTTTAGATATAGAGAGAGAGAGAGAGGAGGTACCTGAAGAACAAAACATGATCATGTGCATGACAAACAATAAAGTCTGACATTGCATCGTTTACCCTCAATTTACCAACAGATTTACCAATGGTTCCTCGATTTTGCAAATTAAATGTGTTAGGCTTCATCCGCTTGACATACCCTTTTTCACTGAAGGCCTGATAATTACATGCAAAGGAAAAGTGAAGAAAGATTAGTTCTTAGTTGCTTATAAATATGCATCAAGTATAAATGACTTGTTAGTATGCATTTAGCCTATTTGCAAAACAAAAGTGAGGCCAAATAAAATTTCTCGAAAGTATATATTAGCCTATACCAAAAGCATTTCGTCATTCGGAATAACATCAATATCATCAAGTTGACCACCATCAGAGTCTTCCAGCATTGAACGCCTGGGATTAGCAAACTTGTTTTTTATGTCAATCGCTTCTTGTTCAACCACCTGATTGAGAAACCAAGAAATAAAAAGTATATAAGCATGATTGCATGAACTTCAATCTGACAAAACAGAAATTGGAGAGCTCATGAACAATAAGATAATCAACTCTGTAACATTGAAAAGACAACGGGATATTGGGACAATGAACATTTAATAGTCATTCCTAGACAACGGTACATATTATCGTGACCGACTGTACACAACTTTTTTTATTCTGTTCATATCAAGTTCAATTTACTTAACATCCACAGCAGACTTGTACCCAATCAAATGAAATTATAGCATCCTCTATGCCCGCAAGGCAATAAAATTCATAATCAACTTGACAAGATATGCCACAAGGACCACAACAACAAAAAATCATCAAGATACAGGACTCGAAATATAAAATTTGTTTGCGTAGTTAAGTGGATTTATTTATAAACTTTGCCGAAAAATATAGAAATAGTTACTGGGTTGGATACAATGTTGTGGTATATGATGTATCTGATGTGGACCGTCTGAATAATAGAATGACATATATACTGCT
The DNA here is from genome assembly GCA_034370585.1 of Fragaria x ananassa. Lineage (NCBI taxonomy): Eukaryota > Viridiplantae > Streptophyta > Magnoliopsida > Rosales > Rosaceae > Fragaria > Fragaria x ananassa. Next base: position 5,293,434 of record CP139750.1, on the reverse strand, counting down.
TATGTTATATGAAAATTATGCTGAAAGCATATTTTGAAAAACAAAATAATAAAACAAATGAAAAATACCACCAAACTTAACTTTGCAGAAACATTTCCCATTTCAACCAGGCATTTTTTCCCCATCACTGAAAATTGGGTTTTACTGATTTTGTTTTTCTTATAGCTCCTGTTAAAAGCATAAAAATATATAGCATACATAGGAACGAATATGCTTCATATTGGCATAATATAACCTGAAAAAAGTAAAACTATTGCATTGCAGAATTACGGTGTGACAACTACTTCTTGGCTAAACATGACAATATGATGGTAAACTTGGAAAGAAATAATTGGAAAATCAAATTCCTGGTCTACAGAAAATATCCGAAAACATAACTGTTCCAAGATGATACTTAACTCCGATGATAGTAATGAGTTGACAAGTTAAGTATTAAGCTATAGAAGAAAGAAAACAATGTTTTTGTTTTTCGGAATTTAGTTCAAGTGCAGAAAGATAAAATATACCTATAAATGAAATTTAAGACAAATCAAGAATTTGAAAGAAAAAGAATATTAATAAGTGCTTCTATTTTACTCACTGATACCAACCACTTGATCAGTCCAATGCTCTTGATGCCGAACAGGTAAGTTATGACCAATCAATCACAGGAAAACTAAAGGAAAACATAATAATTTCTGGAACCAACATCTGTGAGCTAGTAAAACTTCCACTATAATGTGAAACTTAGCCAGGAGACTGATGCATGTGAAAGTCTAACAGTAAGTATATTCAATTAATGCAATTCATCTAGTGCATTCTCAATACATGAGCAATAAAGTGAGGAAACAACCAAACTGGCAGTTGTCCTAAAAAGTTAGTTTCAACATTGCATCACAATGCAATGTAGCCACTTGGTGTTGATAAAAAATGATAAACTTTTAAATGTATGTTATAACAAAGGCAACCAATTTATACCAGAATCAGTATGAACAGTATATCCCAGTATTGAAGTCTTGAATAGCATAATATAAATGTACAACTCCATTGGCTGCATGTACAAATTCAACTATACCTGCAATATACGTTTCTTGCTTGACAACAGTTCTTCTAGTTTTGAAATCTGCTCTTTCAATGATTCACTTTCATTATCAAACTTTTTCCTCTGCAAAAAAGGAGAACCAGGATTTTAGCTGAAACCTTTATCCTAGATCTGTCACCAAGTGGACAAAAATTGCATGAACATAGGATTACTATCGCACCTCCAGAACATTAAGCCTTCTAAAGTTGAAGTCTAATATTGCTTCAGCTTGTTTCTCAGAAAGGTTGAACTCTGCAAAAGAATACAAAGATAAAGAAACTCCCACACAACAGGCCAGTCAAATAGGCTCTAACATGTGCAGGACATGTTTGCTACAACATCTAGACCCATAAAGCTGTTAAGGAACATTCCATATAACAAACTCCTTCATGTGCAGATCAATCTACAACATGGAACACCAAGATGTTTTAGGCATGCTTAAATTGCTACCCAAAGATTGCAAGGGCTAGATTCAAAGAAACATAATAAAGAGTACTGCTGAAAAGAAGTAAAGCAACAGAAAAAAAATATATATATATAACCACCACTAGACAAAATGGACCCAAAATGGAACTGAACTTGTAGGCTGAGATCTGTACTCGATATGGTTCATTTAGTGTTTTTCTCTCGGTGTGCTTCACCATTAAATTAACAGTGGACTATAATCTACTGACACGATGAAAATAAGTACCATTCAACTTTTGTTGCAGTAGTTCCAAGATATGTGCCCAAAAATATTTAATCACTGTCAGAGCTAATAGAGGACTTCATACCAGAAACATTTAATCAACGAAAATGAGAAACTCGTATAGCATTATCAGTTCTTTTCTTTTGAATCTATGCCGACCGATACAATGAAACCCAGTGGTCTTTACCCTTACCAAAACCTTCTATATAAAAGAGATGAGAAAACTTCAGGGCATAGAAAAGCTCACCATTCCTTAGAAGAGATGATGCAATTACATTATTAGAAGCTTCCAAACTTATACGCATTACTCTTTGCAGATTATCAAGGCCTACAGCTATACCCTGAGAAAAGAAGAAGATAAATTTAAATATGTGTTGGGCCAAAGTTAACACAGAAACAGAAATATATTTCCGAAGAGATTGGACAGCACAGTTTACCCCTCAACAATTTGAAATATTAAAGTTCAAACGACCAACCCTCCATAGTGCGGTGTATAACATAACAACAATAACACCACAAGCACACAAAAAAAAACAGCTCAAATAATTTCAGAGAATCAGAGTAAATGCAATTCTTCCATTCTCAAAAAAAAATAAAAAAAAATAAATAAATCAAAGCAATTTGGAAAAACAACCTTTCTCTCAAGATCGGAGACATGCTGCAAGCACATAATGAGTACCAAAAAAATAAGTACTACAATAATAAAAATATTTAAGCTGATGAGTATACCTCAACAATATGTCTTCTGTCCTGTGCTTGTGAAAGTTTGAATTTAGCACGTCTCTCAATAACAGAGCATCTGAAATCTAGGAAAGCCTGCATGCACACCCATAACAGTAGGTAATAATTAAGGAATGCTGAAAAGTACAAAGAACATCATCCATTAACTCTAGTCCTTCAATTTCAAAATGGAATTTAATAAAGGATTAAACTCATTTTAACCCCCTGAACTTTAGGGCTAAAGTCAGTTTAGTCCCTGACTTATTGATTTAATCACGTTGGTCCTTGTACTCTCAAACATCATCAACTAAGTCCAATTTTAATACGGCTCCAAAAATAATGTCATTTGCTGACTTGGAACTGACATGGGGATCCACGTTTGAGTTTTTAACCTATAAAGAGAGCAAATGAACATTCTAACGATGAAAAGACATCATTTTTCAACGACCAAACTCACCCATTTTTAGACTAAAATTCAAATTTTGGACTTAGATGATGTCGTTTGAGAGTACAAGGACCAACGTGATTTAAAAAAAAAAGATCAAGGACCAAACTGATTTTAGCTCTAAAGTTTGAGGGGTAAACTGAATTTAGTCCTTAAATAAAACTATATAAACATATCATAAACATTATCCACTAATCAGACATTTAAGTTTACCAATGAAGACTTGTAGCTGGACAACTAGAAGCAGGAACCAAAAGGCCCCATTGAAATTACAACGGATATATTGAATCTGAAAAACTTTAGCCAACTTGCAACCACACCAGATCTTCGGCATGATGCAACTGATAAAAGTCCAAAAAGTAGAAACAGATGTTCTGTATTTGACATATCATTCTCAGTCTGTTTGCCTTAAACTTTTTCCAGACTTGATATTTGACATAACGTTCTCAGTCTGTGTCTTAAATACTAGTAAAATATAAAAGATTCTTGATTGGAAAATTCCCTCATTTTTGTTTAAACAGACAACTTTTCCAATGTATATGAGCACCTAAACTTTGATCGAGATAAGTTTTCTCAAGCTAATAAATGATAGAATAATTTGTCTTAATCAACTCGAGAAAAACCAGTAGCACAATAAAAAATAACAAAATTCCAAACAGATGAAAAAAAAATATTCTAAAAGTAATTGAAGGAAATTCATCTACATATAAGCACAAACAGTGATTCCATTTTCTTTGATCAAGCAAAAGAAGCAACTATAATACTATCCACTACAAAAAAAATATCTGTAGGCAGGTATTCATATATATATATATATAGGGAGTCATTCTAGTGATGACTCTTAAGTTGAGAACTAGTTGAGGACTTTTCGGTTTATGGTTTAAAATACCTATTTTTCGATCACATCTTGGCATCTTATCTGTTTAGTTTTTAGGTCTATATGTGTAGATCAACCCTACAAATTTTCAGTCAAATCGGTGATTGTTAATGTAACAAACTAGATCAAATTAATGGACGAACCAAATCTGTCAAACATGAACCGTTCAAGTTTATAATTAGTAAATCACACTTATGAATGTCTTAACGATTTTCAATATGGTTGAAAATTTGCAGAAATGATCTACTCATAAATACTCATAAACTGAAAAGTTGAAAAGATCAAGCCGAAAAGTCCTCAACTTAAAAGTCCTCATTAGAAGGGCTTCCTATATATATATATATATATATATATATATATATATATATATATATATATATATATATATATATATATATATATCGTTGACAGGAAAGGTAAAGTTGTCACCTGCAGCAATTCCTTTAGACCCATCAGTTTAGGTTGACCATTGAGAATACTGTGTACAGACATAAATCCGTAATGACTGTTAGATGCATAACTTGGGCAGAAAAGTTTCTCAATACAAGTGAAATAAGAACTTATTACCTGTAAAATCATCAAAAGGACATCTATGGTTTAAAAATGTGGTTTTTTGCAAAACTGAGTCTGTTCGTAGCAAACAGAATGGCACTTGCTTCAAAAATATGACTTAAAAAGGACACCAATGGGGATAAGCAGGAAAAAACGAGACAAGTTACTTATTGCCCGGATTTGACAAGACAAAAAGATCTTCAATGTCAGGTCTCACAGGAGAAAAAATAAAAATAAAAGCACCTGCAAAAGGGAGAACTGCTTATTGCAGAAAGACAATTCCTCCCACCCCAATTTTGTCCTTAGCACACAAAACCAACTCCTTTGAAAGCAGTAATATAGATCAATGAAAAGGGAAAAGGCCAGTATCTTGTATGTCTATCCATATGTGGATAATGAGAAAAATATCACTTACCCAACCATGTTACAGCTAAAGCTGGACTGGAGTGATGTGAGGCGATATAGATTATTGAGAACAATAGATGGGTCAGACCCTCGCTTAAGCTGAATGAGGATGAAATAGAATCATTATCCAATTGAAAACATTCTTTTACTAATTCAATTTAGACAAACGTATGGGAACTCCTAGAATATTAGTACTTGGAAAGCTCCAAAATGCCGAGATGCAAAGCATTGAAACAAAAAGAAAACTAAAACCATCAAACATACCTCAATGACTACACGCATTCCAGTGCGGTCACTCTCATCCCTAATATCACTAATGCCATCTAAAATCTGAAGAAGAAAAAGAGGACAAAGAACAAAAAATGAAAAGAGAGAAGAAAACAACAAAACAGCAGAAAGTAAAAAATAACCATTAATGACCTCCTAAACTAGATTTGATGTGGATGATACAAAAATTCAATTACCTTATTCTCTACAAGTTGCGCTATCTTCTCCACCAGAGCTGCTTTGTTAGTTTGGTAAGGGATCTGATTATTACAAAGCATAAATCACTTATTAAGGCATATTTATTGCAATGCAGACAAGACTAAGATAAACATTACCTCCTTTATGATGATTGCACTTCGCTTGCCTTTAGAATCTATAGATTCTATATCAGTTTTTCCTCTGACCACTATACATCCTCTCCCAGTTCGATATGCCTCTAAGATACTTGACCACATAGACATATGCTAAAACATTAATGATTGTGCAAACATAATTGTAGACAAAAGCTATCTGGTGAAATGAAACCACAACAAGTCCAACTGAGAAAAGAAAAAATTGATTACCCAAGGTTTCCCATAATCAGTCCTCCAGTTGGAAAATCAGGTCCTGGCATGTATTCTAGCAATTCTTGCAGCTGTCAAGGGCAAAACCAAAAAACAAAACATGGAAGGATTTGGTCACATATTTATCATGGATATACCGTTTTGTAAGTTTATATCTTTAATTGATTAGCTTACTATTTCCTACAGTTTCACAGTAATAACAGCCATGATGACGAACCAACTCAAAAGACAAATACACTGTTAAAAAACAAAAAAGAACAAAAAAAAATTTAAATAAATAACTAACAAAATATTATAAGCACAAATGTCAGATCACTTACTGTAGCTTCTGGATTATGAATCAACACACTAAGAACATCCACCAACTCCCCAAGATTATGCGGAGGGATATTTGTTGCCATGCCAACCTGACAATTGTTTCACACACGTGTAGCATATGTGAACAGAAGACATACAATTAAAACGAAAGAAAACAAAACAGATGCTGCATTTACTAGCCGAACATGATGAAACTTGAAAAAAAAAATTACCGCGATCCCAGAAGAACCATTTAATAATAAATTTGGAACCCGAGCAGGTAAAAGTGATGGCTCTTTTTGTGAATTATCAAAGTTTGGTACAAAGTCAACCTGCAATAAATGAAGCACTTTATTCACAAAAACATTAATGGAGCAAGCAGTACTTAACGACTAGATAATGAGTGAAATAACTCTGACCGTATCCTGTTCTAAATCTGACAGCAACATTGCTTCGGTCAGCGCCTGCAAATATAAATCATACATATATAATGATAAATTAAGATCGATATTCCTTCAAACAGGATGTGAACTGCAAAACATATACTGATCAAACTATTAATGCATCAAAGAACGCCTGCGAAGTTGATACACTAGGCAGTAGGCAGCACTAAGAAAAATTCAAGGGCAGCCAATATGAAGAAAGCATTCATGATTTTTATTATAATAGTTATTATTGATTATTAATGATTGAGAATTGTTTATATCTCACATATACTTGGACATCTAACAGTGGAAAGCTGCTTGGAAAAGACCACTACATGCCGGGTAATAATAAAAATGTTATGGATAAGGTCATCAGACTCCAGCACCCTACAACTTGTTCATATTCTGCGAATGTGCAATGCTTGAAGTAAAACAGATCTTTACCTTTTGGAGAAATTTTAGTTCTGGATGAGAGAGAGAGAGAGAGAAATAAATGAATGAGAGAGAGAAACAGAAAGACAGAAAGAGAGAGAGAGGGGGAGAGAGACAGAAACAGGCAGACAGAGAAAAGTGACCCCTTTTGTAACAGAAGGATCTTAGATCATTTCCAGATCATACGAATAAAAATAGCACTTGAGCATCCATATGGTGTTCGAGTTGCATAGAAGTTTATAAAATTACCTCCAATCTGCACTCTGTGTAACGCATGGCAGCTGCAGGATCAGCATCAATTGAACCAAAATTCCCATGCCCGTTAATCAGTGGTGATCGTAAGGACAAATCCTGGAAAATTGAGATTTAAAGGAATCAGAAGAGAGCATGTAAACTTTCATCAGAAAAGATGAGTAAATTTGAATAGGTTTGAAAAATCTGCCATATTCTGATATCTATCTTTTCAGTCATCAATCAACTGTGCACAATCAAGATATTTCTCCAGTAGTTCTGATACCGGACTGATATGAAAGAAATGTCAATATCCATGGATAGTTTAGAAAATTTACCAGAGTTCACCCAATATCTGACCGGAGTCAAAAGTAACTTCAAGAAAAATATTGAGAGAAACACCCAGCTACTACCCTACCAGTAAGTTTCAACTCCAACTCCAACACACACCTACCCTAACACTAGAATAGTAAGTAGGCTTTTGTGTGAATATATAATTGCTCACTAAACTGACATATAGTTTGAAAGGAAATATAAATATTGCATTTTTGTCAGGTTGATACTAACTATCACAAATTCCCAGCACATGAGGGGCATGTACATTTCAATTTTAAAATACAGTTCCAACTATTTTAATGACCTGGTATGAACCCTGTACGTATGTAGATTGAGTACCATCAATACTGTAAATAACATTTCCTCCACATGGGAATACCTCTTATATAGACCTATTGTAGTTTAAGCCTTCAGATAATGTAAACCATAAAAAACAAAGAAAAAGGCAAATGAAGTAGATTTCAGAAAGCTGGAGTTAGTTGGAAAAGGGATTCTTTTATATAAAGAAATAGAATTGGGTTGAGAACTGGCATGCATAGAGAATAAAAAACTCCACATGATTACGATCCCCCTAGTGCAAATGCAGTAGGATCCAGCCAGTGTTACTTGAAAGAAGGGATGTTTTATGCATATAGATTGGTAAATACTACTTGGTTGAAAGGATGTCAAGAAGACATCACCCAATGTACTAGGAGATAGCTAATAAAACAGAAAGATGAAGTGTGCAGCCTTTTACATCCATGAATAGTGAGCTTTTATTACCAAATTGAGTGTCCAATTCCTCAAAATAATGTCTCTTTCCAATTACAAACACCTAAGAACCTAAACTTCTTGCCTCTTAACATCAGAATTAGATTCCTTCTAACAAGTCTATTCCATATCAATATATATGGGGCGTTCTGTGGCGGACGTAAAAAGTGCGGACGTCCATGCTTTCGCCACAATCAAGCACAGCGGCGCCTCTCTTGCCGGACGGAGACCATTAGCACCCCAGACGTCATCACCACGAAGATGCAAGCCAAGGAGATCAAGGTCGATGGTCTGGGCAGCGAGTTAACCCAAAATTTCAATCCCGATCAAAGTCTACTGCAAACTGGTAGCTGGCGATCCACCAGCAAGAAGATGTTGAAGAATCGAGGCCTTGTCTCCGTCCGGCAAGAGCAGTGAGGCCATCAGCGCCTCAGTGCGGACGTCCTCTTCTGATCCCCTCTATATATATATACACACACACACACACACACATATATATAAAGAGAGGATCAGAAGCGGACGTCCGCACGGTCCTTAAAGTGCTGACGTCCCTCCGTTCTCCTCCGTCCGGCGCCAGCGTGCCTCCACCCCAGAAGACTCCAGCAGCGTCCCCGACCACTTTCCCTCACCGGCGAGTCCGTTCTTTTCCAGTTTTCCGACGAGATCACCCAAGTGAAGTTTTGGGTGATCTCGCCGGAAAACTGGAAAAGAACGGACTCGCCGGTGAGGGAAAGTGGTCGGGGGCGCTGCTGAAGTCTTCTGGGGTGGAGGTGCGCCGTTGCCGGCGCCGGAGGGTGGAGAACGGAGGGATGTCCGCACTTTAAGCCGAGTGCAGACATCCGCCTCTGATCCGGCCTCTATATATATATATATATATATACACACACACACACACACATATATACACATATACATATATCCATAAAGTTAACAGAACCAAGCAGAATGCAAACAACCCAAACTGAAGACCAAAGATATCCCAACACTCCTGTTCAACTAGATAACAAAGTTATGGCTGCAGTATCCTTGATCTGCTTGTACATAGAACAATGACTGAAAGCCTCCCTTGTAAAAAGAAAAATAAATAAATAGACACAATGATATGAAACATTGCTCCCAAATCTCGTCCACAGTAAAGTTCATGTCATTTGTCTCCAAAGAAACCACCCGAAGAGATTTGAACTCAATACTCTTGCAGTATAGAAGCTCCAATTGACTTAATTTTCCAAATGCTGATGCCCATAACATAAGGTGAGCACATGCATCACTCGACTGGGGATAAACAAGTAAACAAATGAACTTGCAAATAAAATTGCAGCCCGAGAAGATAGAGAAGAACACACCAATTTGCAAATGGAATACTCTTTCTAACAAGACTTGTGGCCTCAACCCCCAAAGTCCAAATCTATTTCTTCACTCCCAAAGATCCGAAACACATAAACAATAAAAACTGATATATATCAGAAAATTTATTCTTCCCAAGAAATGACTCTAGAAGTTGAGAAATCCTAAGAAATGTGCTTGGTAAGTTGTATATTAGATGGAAATGTAAACAGAATTTCAATAAAAATTGCAAGCAAACGCTCATCCATGAATAGTTGATGGTAAATAATATCAAGTGTTCCATCAATTGGTGTATATTTCAATAGAATGGAATATTATAACATGCTAGAGCAGAGCAGTGTTATACTATTACACTAGTCTCGAATAACCTGAATTGTTGAATTGATAATGAACAGAAAATGGTATGTTTACCTGAGCCATTCGCACCAAGGAATCATACACAGCAGTGTCACCATGAGGATGGAATTTTCCTAGAACCTCCCCCACAACTCTAGCACATTTCACAAATGGTTTTCGCGACAAAAGCCTCAATTCATGCATTGCATACCTGTTTAGTTTCCGAAAAATTAAACCACAAAAATCAGGAAGCAGCCTAATGAGGAATTCAAAGCTTTTTCCAAACAGCGACTTACAAAATACGGCGGTGGACCGGCTTGAGACCGTCGCGAATGTCCGGCAGGGCACGGCCGAGCAGCACGGACATAGCATAGGCCATGTAGGCATCGGTGGCCTCCTTGTGGAGCTCAACACAAACGATTCGCTCGTCCGAGTTCTTGACCAGGACGCTCCCATTCCCATTTTGCCCCTCGCCAGCGCCTTCGAGGAGGCCGCCGTCTTCGCTGGGCGTCGCTTTGATGGGGCGGAGCCGGGTCCGAGTACGAGTACGAGAGGAGGAGGAAGCAGAGAGGAACCGGAGGTCGGAGAGGGAGTGGCGGAGGGCGGAGAAGTGGGTCGGGTAGAGCGGTGCGGGGAGGCAGCAACGGAGGAAAGAGGAAGAGAAGCGGAGACCGGAGGCTAAGGCCATGGTGGTGGTTGGGGTTGGGGTTGGGGTTATGGCGGAGACTGAGGATTTCATAGAACTGCGGCCCGGGAGGGTTACAGCTAAAACCCTAAACTGAGCCTCTCGGCTTGCTTTTTGGGTAGTTTCGCGCCAACAGATGGCTTTTGGTTTTGGATTACACGCAGCGCGTCATTATTCTAGACTTCTAGTAGCAGTGACGGAGTTTCGCTCTATTATCTCCGCTGTAATTAGACTTCCTAATGGAATTTTGAAACCGAAAACCGAAAAAAATTGAACCGAAAATCAAACTGAAATCGAAAAAAATCAAATTGAATTAAAGAAAACCGAACTGAACCAAATTAATTTGGTTTGGTTTTTAGTTTCGGTCCTTAGAAAATGAACCGAACTAAAAAACCGAATCTCTTTAAAACGACGTTGTTTTTTGTCTTTATTTTCGTATTAAATATTTGATTTGAACAATATGATTTTAGGTTTTATGTTCTATATAATTATATGTTTGTCTTTTCTAATATTTCCCTTTTTATTTTTGTTTTATGTACATATATAAATGTTTTAGGTGTCTTGTATGTGAAGTATAAAGAGTGATATTGTCACACCCCAATTTCCGAAAGATAAATTTCAAAAATTGTGGCATGATCTAACTTAAATATAACTATCTCAACCTGTTTCAATAATAAAACCAAATAACTAGAACTCAATAGCGGAAAAGTAATATCATACAACCCATCACTGAGTTAAATATTACACTTCCTTATTTACATAAACTTGTGTTTCTACCTCTTTCGTCCCGATGTCCCGAGCCGAGAAGAGGTCGCAAGTCGGGGCGAGGTAGAATCCTTTGGTCCTGCACTCGGAACCTGCACAAGTGACAGTGTCAGGAAGTCGGGACTGGGTTGGCCCAGTCTTCGACTCTCCGATGCTTAAGTTAGCTTTGGGCTATTTGCAATGTACGGGAGTGCGGGAGAGAGTTGTGTATACCTTTTATGGTAGTTTGTGCCTATTTTATAGGCCAAGGTTGGGCACTTTGGCCTCAGTCTCCGATGTGGGACTACTTGTTAACCTTTGTAGCATCTCCCCTTTTGGGGGTGTTTTGCTGCTAGAGTGATTTTGGCAAGCGGTTTGTTACCGGCCCTTTACTCCTTGGATATTTGTGAAGGGCTTACCAGGGCTATCTTGCCTGGAATGATCTTCGGTGACCAGGTAATTGCGCCTTATTCTCGGCTCAGTCAAGTATTTTGGCTATGTACTAACAAGTCCCCAAGTCCCCAGTCCGAGAGAGCTCTTGGGTGGGGAGTTATTCTATAGATGCCGAGAATAGGTTTTACCCGGGTGCTGGAGGTATGGTGTCGAGTCCCCAAGTCCCCAAGCGAGGGTCGCGAGGTGACGGGGGTGAAGTTCCGAGTTAAGTTGGCGAGAGGAAACGCGTTAATGGCATTGCGTGCCGCTACGGGGCGACGCAGTTCGCTCTAAGTGGCGAGAGGAAACACGCTAATGGCGTTGCGAGCCGCTACGGGGCAACACATTTCGTGCTAAGTGGCGAGGAAACGCGCTAATGGCGTTGCATGCTGCTACGGGGCGACGCAGTTTGCGCTAGTTGGCGTGGCAGGCTGCTGTTGGGTGAGTCAGTTCGCGCTAGTTGACGAGACTCTCGCGCTATTGGCGTGGGGGGCCGCTGCTGGGCGAGTCAGTTCGCTCTAGTTGGCGAGACTCTCGCGCTATTGGCGTGGCGGGCTGCTGCTGGGCGAGTCAGTTCGCGCTAGTTGGTGAGACTCTTGCGCTATTGGCGTGGCCGGCCGCTGTTGGGCGAGTCAGTTCGCGCTAGTTGGCGAGACTCTCGCGCTATTGGCGTTGCGTGCCGCTACGGGGCGACGCAGTTTGCTCTAGGTGGCGTGGCGGGCTGCTGTTGGGCGAGTCAGTTCGCGCTAGTTGGCAAGACTCTCGCGCTATTGGCGTGGCGGGCCGCTGCTGGGCGAGTCAGTCCGCGCTAGTTGACGAGACTCTTGCTCTATTAGCGTGGCGGGTCACTGCTGGGCGAGTCAGTTCACGCTAGTTGGCGAGACTCTCGCGCTATTGGCGTGGCGGGCCGCTGCTGGGCGAGTCAGTTCACGCTAGTTGACGAGACTCTCGCGCTATTGGCTTGGCGGGCCGCTGCTGGGCGAGTCAGTTCGCGCTAGTTGACGAGACTCTCGTGCTATTGGCTTGGCGGGCCACTGCTAGGCGAGTCAGTTCGCGCTATTTGGCGAGATATCGTAGCGCCCTCTTTTTTTTCAACAAACGAAGGCGACGTGGCTTTGCCCTGTCCGTATTGGTTGGTGGGGTCTGGGGGTGAGCCGTAATTTGCGGTTTAGGGTTTCAGCGATTCTATAAACTTCAGACTGGGAATTGTCCAATTTCATCCTCGATCAAGTGGGTGCGAGTGCTCGGCTGTTTGCAACCAGCTTCACTGCCACTACGCGAATCCGCTGTTTCAAGGAATGAATTTGTCGCTTTCTTTGTCTTTGAATTTGTCGCTTTCTTTGTCTTTGGATTTGTAAGGGTAAGCTTAACGACATAAAATTTTGAAATAAGAACTATAATCTTAAACACATTTGAAATGAAGTGGAACAAAAAAAATAATATTGAAGTTCAAAAGTTACCCGTAGAGAGAAATTCATCATAGGCTAAGTTCTTTAGGATTAAACTTATTAGGATTAAGTTTACCGGATTCACACCAAATTTCTGCACAAGCTTAATTCATTGATTCTAACATTCTAGAATAGAAATAAAGGAAATCCAACTGTTAGATCTTTTGTAATTCCCTACCGACAAAAACCGAACTCGTAAAACCCCAAACTTATTTAAAACTTCACCAAAAATTCTCAAACTTTAAACTGTTAGACTCCCCTCATCATAAACAACTTAAACAACTCGAAAAATAGCCTAAAAGTCGGCGGCGCTGCCAAACTCCGACAACCTCTGACGACTACCAAATTTTAACACAATGATCCTCTTGTTAAGCTTATCAACTTTCATAACTATGACCAAGATCAATTTCAAGTACAACCATAGTAATCGAATCAAAAACAGAAAACCCCAATTTATAAACCTTAGAATTTGAAATTCTTAATCCTCCTAACCTGATGCAAATCAGTTTAAATCCTTCTGGTTTATTGATACACAAGTGAAGACCTTCAAAACCATATAAAGAGTTCTCGGATTGGTGGCCAGAGGAGTGAGATTCCGACAAAAGAAGTTCAATGTGCAGGTGAGGCTTCTTGGTGAAGGTTCTCTTGTGGCAGCGCTATGGACTCGATCTCCATCCCAAACAAGGAGGATGGGAGAGCTTCAGTTTGATACCGATGTGATGGCCCAGTTTGGCCGGACGGCGGCGATCGAAGGCAGCGACTCCGCTGGGTCAACCATTTGCGTAATATGAAATGTACCACCTACTTGGTTAGAAGGTCTAATTTTAAAATGTGGTTGAAGTACCAGATGTTAGAACATGTAAAATGTTGTATAGTTGTATATGTAACTTTATAATTTGGCTAAAGTACCCGATTTTGGATAATGTAAGACAACGTCTAACGTATAAGTACGTTGCAAACTGATCAACTTGGATGATATATCCGCAACATTGAGCCATGAAATGAAAAAGGAATAGGTTCCCCTTGTTCGAATCAAACATTAGTGTGCCGATATCTCCTGCATTCTAGCTACTTGTTCCAATAGGTTCACTTTCAACAGTCACTAATTCTCATGGTTTCGTGTTCTATGACTTCTCTGCCAATGCCCTTTTCTGCACATTTCAGCTTCCTATGCAATGCTTAATCTGTTTTTAAGCGTCAAAGTAAACCTGTGATGATTGATAGCGGATACAAGTCATGCAACCCTATCTTACATCCATATATTTTTCTTAACACTCTAAAATCTTTTCAGTGAGACATTGACTTCATCATGCCACAACATTCTGGAGAAGATATGAGAGAGATGGCAGACAGATTTTTATCCTTTTAATGTTCATCTGTGTTTTCATATACAAAAGATAACCAGAAATTCCCACCAACATATGCAGCACTCATCCAATTTCATAGAAATATATCTAACAAACATAAGAGTCCCCAAACTTTTTCAGTGGAGTACCAATTTACTCAAGTTAGGTACTAACAGTATCAAACATAAGAGTCCCCAAACTTGCTTCAAAATCACGACACTTTTGGCCATAATTCAGCCAATTCATTTGACAATGTTCGATTTTCACACCAGAAACTGCATACCTCAAGAACTACTAGATTTAGCTACTACCATACTCGTTCACTTTTGCTGACTCCTCTTTTACTCGCCATATTGCTTCCACTTCATCAGTCCGGAATCGTTGCGTGAAAGTCGATTCCTCCAATGGGGTTGATGTTCCATGAGCAAAAGCAAGAAGACCGGTATAAGCAATCATTGCCCCATTATCAATACAATACCTATCATCAGTTGCAAACAATCTTCCACCCCGTTCGGCACACATGGTTTTCATCATCTCTTGCAGGCGCTCATTGCAACCCACACCACCAACAATAAGTACATCTCTCTTGTCACAATGTGCCATTGCACGTTCTGTTATCTCCACAAGCATTGCAAACACATTTTCCTGAAGAGTCGTTGAAAGGAAGTGCAACAAGTACATTATTATTATTGCTATTGTTCTTGGTCAGACTGCTTTGCTAAGTTGTATAACTAAAACCCGGAAAAAAAAAAAACTAAAACTAAAACTAAAACCTGAAGTTCTTAAACAATCCTTGTCTTTTTTCTGTCCAGTTGTGTAGCTAAACTATATGTTTTCAATGAAAACAGCATTGATTACACATACCTGAAGTGAGTAGCATAGGTCTGCAGGGGTGCATTCGTCGTTTTTAAGTTTCTCCACAGCAGTGGCTTCAATGTAGCTCAGAATTCCACTAAAAGATACATCCATCCCTTTGACAACATAAGGAAGGTCTATAAACTTATCTCCTTTCTTTGCAAGCTGGGAGGGGAAGGGAATCACATAAATCATGACAGAAGCACTTCCCACAAAAACTCAACTCAAGCACTCAGCATGAACGAGCAGTGAGCAGTTAAGTGTCAAGAAGCGTCTTAACCATAATGATAATGATAATAATTCCACTTAAAAGGAGACATTAGGACTTGTAATTTTTATTTAAATGCAATTCACCAAAAGAGAAGGCCATCAAGGCCATAATTCCATATTTTTCTACAGAAATCTTAAACGAATATGATATAGACAGGAGGGCACTGAAAGCTGAAGGAAACAAGTTTTACTATACGCGTAGAGTTTGATAAAACTAAAGATTTCAATTTCAACCATTATAGAATTATAAATGTCAGAAGTTAAATCTGCTATTCAACTATGATGGATTCTCAGACCACTTAAAAAATTATAATGGAGTCTAACATTCCAAATGAACTATGGTCACCCCAATAAAATACACAGAACTATTTCCCAGATTTTAGAAATTAGACAAGTACATAAATTATAATTAAAAGCCTCACAATACAAGCCAAAATCAAGATGGAAAACTTATTTAAATACAATCGAAGATTCCTCAACAAAAAGAAATATAAAAAAGACAATATATCATCCAAAAATTACAATGAATGAAACTTACAAGATTGATATACCTGCTCAATGTTATATCCAGGGGCTGGATCATTTGAGAGTTCTAATACCCTGGCAAACCGATCCAAGCAATTTCCAACAGCAATATCAATGGTCTCTCCAAAGATTCGATACCTCCCTTCACTATATGCAATTACCTGCGTGTTCCCACCACTTACATACAACACAACAGGATCAACCGCGCCAGTCACAATTCTTCCCATCTCGATATGTGCAGCACAATGATTAACTGCAACAATGGGCTTCTTCCACAGCTGTGAAAGAACGCTAACAACAATGGCAGCAACTTGTAGTGGTGCTCCCATTCCAGGACCTTTGGTGTAACAAAGGCAATCGATCTCTTGAGGGGTTACTTGCGCAGTTTCCAAAGCAGATTTAATCAACGGCAGAATGTATTGGAGATGATGTTATGCAGTTTCACGGGGAAGGAAACCTTGGCCAGGAGGGGTAATGTATGTGTGGCGTGGGTTTGACAAAATTGTGTCATCTAAGGTCACAACACCGACACCGATCTTGTTTGCTGAACCCTCAAAACCTAGAGCAATCTGTTTCTTCATTTTTGTAGAAGAGTCATGCACACCCTAGCATTTGATTCAGAATTAAGCAACAGGTTCAATTCATGATAATCTGTCAAGCAACTGCATATGAAATTTATTCCACTACAGTGACCGTAAACTTTCGAATTGATATGATTATATACACCTACTGACCCACACTCACATTCTAAGGGGTAAACTTCCCAAACTGCATATTCTCTTATGTCTAAATGAAAAAAGAAGATATGATCATAGACACATAAACATATGGTTCAATCCTGGGGCAAATGTTTTGTAAATAGTTCTTGATTTTGTAAAGGTCTTATACATGAATGCAAGGGCATATTGTGATGCAACAAGACCAGTGTCAGTAATGCGCTGGGGAGATCTATAGGACCCACTTACATAAACCAAAGAGCCATATTCTTTTCTAATCCAAAGCACCAATTTCTCTAGCTAACTTTTGCTACCAAAGTGAAAGCTTTTCCAAAAGATTCATTATACCATCTTAGACAAAGCAATCAAACCAAATGCGATAACTTATGTAACTGTAATACAATCATTTCTAGAGACACAACAAAATATTAAACAAACACAAGTTTTTTACAACCAAATTTTCTTCCGGAATAACTTTTCAAGAAAAGATATAGCTTAGTAATGAAATAAGTCTGTTTAGTTCTCAGGAAAATGAGACAAATTGATATGAAACTGTGTTGATTAAGTCTTTGTGTGAATTATGATGGCAGGCAAGAGCTTTTATGCCAAGGTACTCAACGACACTTCTCTTTTCTAGTACAAACCTACAACGTAAATGTGAAAAAGAAGTTCAAATTCATCTTATTTTATCCAACCCCCATATTTTTATTATTTAACAGGTTTGGAACAGAGGTCATGGAACTTTAGAGGTAAAAAAATTTCCTGCCTACAAGATGAATCTTGATGCCATGAAAAGCAAGACAATATTATCTGATCCATGTAATATTGGTGCTGAGTGTGCTGACTAGTTTATAATAGTCCAGGTAGTAAGAAACATCAAACCAATCCAGATGCAATGGTAGGAGTGAAAACTAAGAAGGCCAAGTCAAGTGTATCAAGTAAAATTTTCTTCTGTTACTCCATTTAATTGATTTACCAGGGAAAAAAAGTACATCTCATCAAAAGAGAAAATAGCACATAAGTGACATAGACAGCCAGGGAAGCTGATAAGCTATCAATACAACACCTTCACAAAAAGCATAACTATACACAAAAGGCTAATACAAAATTATCATGACACTAGGTTCCTAACATCAGGGTTGAACCATAACCCCATTAATATTTCATAGAAACCCAACAACTTTCCAGTTAGAGTGGAAAGCCCAGTTGGTACAAGCTTACCATTAATCAAACTAACCGCAGAGCTCTAGTAGTTTTTTTTGCAGTTAAAATCCACAACCTGTAAGCCTTGCAGCACTGTATATGATTTGGGTTTAGCCTTCATGTATCTAAATTTCTCTGGAAAATAATTAGCTCGACATTTTCTACAAATTATGCCATGGCAGCATATTTCCAAAACGAAAAAAAATGGCATAAGATTTGACTATTTTGTTGAAAATAAGAGACAAACTAAGGAACAAACAGGCATTACAGTCATTGGCAATCGAAAGTAAGTAATGAAATGTTGAAAACCAAAGTAAACCCAGATAAAAGAAAGAGAGGAGGAAGAGAATATACGTACCCAAATCGGACCCGAGCGGTTGACGATGGCTGCGGCTGGAAGTGGAGACCGGGCAGCCACACAAGAGAAGAAGGTGGCGTTTGTATTGCGAGTGTTGCAAAGGTTTGGATGAGGTGGGTTTAAGAGACACAGAAGGGCCTTCACTCTTTGGGTTTAAGGACGAGCCCAATTCAAATCAGCCGTCGACACTACCAACATTTTTCGTAGTGGAGTTTACGCTCCTCAAATTACAAACCACACTCATTTCAACATTTTAATATAAGAATTGAAATTTGCACTCCACATTACAATCCACACTCCTTATTTTTTCTTTTTGTAACTTAACTCTCTTATTTTTAATAACATGTGTTAAGTCTTCTTGTGAAAACTTTAACTAAAAAGGAAAGAGAGAATGTGGATTGTAAAATGATTGTAAATTTCACTCTTCTTTTCTTATGTGGGATTTCTAAATGTTGAGTGATTATTCCATGTACCTGTGACACCACGTGGCAGTGTCATGTGGTGGTCCTCACCAATAACAAGGCTTGAATCATGTGGGGACCAACAGAAAGGGTAAAAAAATAAAAGATAAATTAGATTTAAGGAGAAATTTTTTAGCGCTACGGGAGAACCACGTGGCAGTATGACGTGGTTCTACATTCCAATCAAATATTGACACATGGATTTTATTAAAAAAAATAAAACATCAATTATTTTCTCAATAACAATTTTTGGTTTGTTGTTGTTTTTTAAACTATAAACTATAAACCCTAGACCCTAAATCCTAAACCTTAGACTCAAAACCCTAACCTCTAAACCCTACAACTAAACCCTAAACCCTAGTCCAAACTCAACAAAGACCCATGAAAGTCATTTCACAAAAAAATAGAAAACTTTAGTTTATGTTTTAGTTGTAATAAATCCATGTGTCAATATTTGATTGGAACGTAGGACCACGACATACTGCCATGTGGTCCTCTTGTAGCATCTAAAAATTACTCTAGATTTAAGAGACACATATTAATTTAGACCAATAGCATTAAGGGGGACCGCCACGTATGCTATGTTCTTGGTACAAATAATAATTTCGTCTTTCGTTGAGGTTGTGGTTAGACCAATGGTCTATCTGATTCGGAATCAGTGTGAACTCATCCCTCTTGTGGAACAAGTGTTTAGAAGTTGAGACGTGCTTCTGTTGCGAGGAGATTATGAGTTGTCACGATGACAATTAGTTTCCTTAACTACTAAATTCACAAGAAATGTTGTAGAAGAAAGAATTAAGAGAGAGGAGGGGTCGTTCAATAAAGCATGGCTTATGTGTGGGGATTACTTATCCAAACGTGGTCTTAGGTCGTTTACTCGCGCAGATGTCCCTAAATGTTGATACAAGAATTTACCTTGGGCAGATTTCTGCTAAGTAATAGAAAGCTTATGTTGTGATTCCCTACAAGACGATGACGAGCGATCAGAAGGGCTCCCGGACATAATCAGAATCCATAGCGAAAGCAATTGGATTTCTTGTAGAGACTAGAGGTTAGCATATTGATAGAGGCATAAAATGCCATGTTCTTAGTATATTTTCCTACCCTATTTAGCTATGTTATTTCCTTAATAATGCCATTTTTAACATGTTTTATCTTATAGGAGTCATTTGCGCACAAACAAAGAAAAGGAGCTTAAGTCGCAGAAATTACGAAGAATTCTATTTGCTCGAGGAATCCTACTTCAACTAGGATTCCCATTTCATCATGGAGATCCTGTGTCGACATGGAAACCTCTTTCAAATAGGAAATCCTGTTTCTACAAAGAATCGAAGAAGAAAAAGTCAAATCCTAATCCAACTAGGAGAGCTTGTTGCCGCGCAAATAAAAGCCCAATCCATGGACTTCTTGGCCGATTTTGGAGTCCATAATTCAAGGGAAAATAGGTCCAAGTCCAACTCAGAAATTAATAGAAGAATGTGGAAGAATCAAGAAGATAAAAATCAGAAAATTAAGGAAGGAGAATCCCATTCTACCTAGAAGAGAATCCCACCGATTTTGTGGCTTTCTCTTGTGTAACTAGGACTTGTTTTCAGCCACAAGATCAAGAGAGATCCAAGGGCTGCGGCAATGCTAGGGGTTTCACCAATTCAATATAAATAGGAGGGACTAGAAGAGAGGAATTCACCACTTCACAATCCAGAAAAATTCTGAAAAGTTCTCTCTCTCTTTCTCTTGCCGTCGCACCACTTTAGGAGCCCTAAGGAGTCAAGACCTCTGCCCCAAGGCCGAGCCAAGGAGGAGAGTAGCAGCCGAGTCCAAAGCCTTGCAATCGACAACTAGTTGGCCTCTCTTTGCCGATTCCAATTGTAATGGTTCTTTGTTGTTTTTGTTTTGTTTTCTTTGGTTTCGAATTCGTGCATGAACTCCTATGTTTTCTTTATAAATTCGAATGATGTTTGAGTCATGAGGGTTTGAATTTCCAGAATATTTGAATGTGTAGTTTAATTATTTATGATCTTGTGTTTTTGGTTCTAATATTATGGTTTGTGTTAAAAGCTTTATCTAGTGCGTAAGTGATTACTAACTCTGCAGGTTGGTAGTGCTAGAGGTTTATTTCGTGTTTAGAAGTATTCCGTTGTGGTGAAGGCCATGTTGTAGTGGCCGAGATAAGTGCTTTGCATGTGAAAAGTTAGGCAACGTTTGTAAACTTAGTAATTTGTTTAAGTCCGTTTTCATCTTAATGACTTGTAGATTTTGCATGTAAGTTGCTCGTGGCATTATGTGTTTAATTTATGAGATGCTCTAGGCCTAGACGTTCTGACCTAGTAACTATTAAGGAAAACCGATTAAGTGCATGTCCTCGACGGGTGTATCTTAGGACTTAGTTTCGCAAAGCATGATAATATTTCCGTTACGCATTTGAAGTAATTAATTGCATGTTCATTATTCTGGAATGATTTATTTGGATGGATTGGTTGAAGTCGGTCACGTGTATATAGTGTGTGTGCGTGTGTTTATTTATCGTTTTAGGATGTTAGAAACCCCAAATCAAAACCCCCGTTAAATGATTTGTGCAAAGTGTATATTTGTTAATATTTATTTCTGTTTTGTTTACTAACATCTCTTTTAAGCGACTCTAGATGCAGAGACCCCTCCACGAGTCTCCGGACTGAACGATACCCCATTTACTTTATGCTACATCTACACAAAAGAGGGTTTAATTGCGTCGGGCCCCTGTTGCTCGTGTATCTCGTATATATGCGCCCCGGAGGTTTGCGTCAATTTTGGCGCCGTTGCCGGGGACTTGTGATAAGTTCTCGCATTTGGGTCAATTTAATTTTCTTGTTGTTTATCTAACTAACTCGTTTGTTTTATTTATTTTCAGATTTGGGTTATTGGAATGCACATTGTGGATAGGTAAAGTCGCAAGTGTTAATAGGGTTCTCTTAGATCCTTATTAACATTTGTCGATTGATTGAACACATGAATGACTCTCAGCTGAGTAAGGGGAATTATTCGGTGTCTAGGTTGAGTTAAAGTACCTGGGAACATAAATTGGATCTCATGACTGCAAGGGTTTTGTCCCTACAGTCAAATTACGAGTCCTACCAGCCTACTACGTCTACCTGGCCGAGTAAAACTCTTGAAACCACGGAGTTGCGCATGTCTCAATCTCTATACTTAGGCCGCACGCCACTTTGTTGCATTGCAAGAATTCGGATTTGAGAATCTATAAAATTTCGGTCCCTAACCTTGTCTTTAAACTAACATGTCGATACTTATCGTTAAAATGAGTTTATGCTTAAGATTTTGCAGACGTGTAGAGTCTTTGGTTTTCATTTTAATTCTTGTGTTTCTTAACTCTTAACCGTTACTAACTTGCATTTAAATTTTCAGATGTCTACCCCAATTACCATAGCTAATGCACTCGAGATGCTTGTCTACTTTGACGGAGAAATACTTGATAAGATACCGGAGTTCAATGGAGACACAACGCGGCAACTGGGGACGCACATTTTTGTGATCGAGACCACCTCAACAATCGAAGGCGTTGGAGTAAGAGGGACTAATGGAAACAGGGATGCCGTGTGCATCATCTTGCTGCACATGAGCTTGCGAGGGCGAGCACTCCAATGGTTCGAGGACCTTGACCATAGCACCACAACGTGGGACGAGTTGAAGAGGAGTTTCGTTGCTGAGTTCCGGCTTATACCGTCAATTGCGGATGCACCAAATGGAATGAAGTTCACCGATGCATATAGTTTGTACCATGAGCATCCATTGGTGGCTTCGATTGCGGAAGTTATCCCCAAATTCGGCGGCCATGATTACCAAAATCCTACAAGCCACATCCGTCACATCGAGCTGATGAGCAAGGTTAGGTCCGAATTCAAGTACTCTGATGTACTCTTTCTCATGGTGTTCCACAACTCACTTGAAGGAAGGGCACAAGTGGTACTTGTACACCTGCACCGGAAGCATGAATTGGGATGCGATCAAGAAGAAGTTAGTAGCTGATTTTTCAAATGACCGGCGGCCCGCTAACACTCCCGCGCGCAAATATGTTCAACATTTGCTTAACCAAGAGCGAAGGGAGGTAGCACCACGCCAATACTACGAGGAACTGCACCACCAACCATCTGAAGATCAAGTCTCGGCCAAAGTCAAGGACACCCTATTTAGGGTAGACTCTCTTACGGCCGAGCTCGCCAAGTGTGTGTGTTGCGGACCGAATAGTGGAGCTTCAATTGCTGAGCTGACTTCTCAAACCCCTATGCCACATCCATCAACTTTCCCTCAACCTTCCATGCTGCCCAAACCGTCCAATCAATGCTTGGCTGCCACCAAGACCATACAAAAGAAGAAGAAGGCCGAAACAATGCAAAAGCTACTTGACTGTATGGAGGAGATGCTTGCAAAGCAAGATGATCAAGCCAAGGTAATTGAGGAGATAAAGGATGATGTCCACTTCCTCTATGATGAGTTGGATAGCGTCCTTCATTTCCCAAGGTTTGCGGTCGGAGATGGTGGCAATGCCGTGGAGGAAGAGGAAGAAGAGGATGAGGATGATGAAGAGGACCCCATTGAGGACGACAATGAAGATGATGACGATGGCCATGATGATGGCGGTGATGAAGGAATGCCCAATGTCGGAGCTGATGAAGACATGTATGGTGACAATGAGGATGAGGAAGATCCGAATGAGTACATAGAGGAGAGTGACCAAGAGTCCGGTGACAACCATAGTAATGTCACGGATGATGACGAGGGAAACTCTCGCCGCTCCTACTCTCCACCTGCCTCACCATACTACCCTTATGATGATGCTGAGCTTGCCGAAGGTTGGGGACAACCTGGACATGGAGACCGCATTCGCTAATGAGGATTAGGGGAGACATAATAAACCGTCTAGCCAATGGACGTAAAAAGAAGCGCTCTAAAGGGAGGCAACCCTTTCATTTCGGTTTGGTAGCCAAAGGCTTAGGTTTTCGTTCATTTCTATCTTTGGCTTTTGTAGTTGAGTTGCACCTTTTTGCAACACCCTTTTGGTTATTTTCTAGTAAGATTTTCAGTTCTTAATAATTTGGTTTTATTACGTTTGCAATTTTTGATTAGTCTGGTTTGAGATGTGCAGTCCAGTGACTTGGAACGTGCACGGATCTCAGCTCCTTTGGAATTACGCCATGTATTATATATGGATGGAAAGATCTACGAGTCTAGTTTCTGAATCTTTTTACAGAACTGGATTTGGAGTTCGGATGAGCCAGGAATTCGAGTTTTAATGGAGCGAGGTCAGAGCAGAAACTTCTGGAACAGAGCCGAACTGATCAGGACATTCTTTGTGAACAGTCCAGTACTTTGTTTTATCTTCAAGCATGTTGGTATGATCTTTGATGAGAAGACCAAGGCCTTAGAACCTTGGGGGCCGGTGCCTACATCCAGCAAGTTCCGCGATGAGCAAAGTTTGGGAGGTCTACAAGGGGGAGAATTTCTTACTTAATTTACACCGATGTTTAGTGTTTTTGTGAATTTCATTCTCTATGCTTCGATTCTATGTTGCATGCTATATCTTGTTATACATTGAGGACAATGTAGGATTTAAGTGTGGGGGAGGGATTTACATGATAGTTGAGTCTTTAAATTTGTTTATTTTTCGTTTTTAGTTTTAGTGTTTAAATTTTAAATTTTTCGAGTCATTTAAAATTTTTTTCTTGCTCTTTATTTATGTTTTTGAGTCTTAGGAGCCCTTAATGTCGATGATAGACTATAATCTCTGAATTGATGATTTTGAAATGATAACAAAATCGAGATGATCTTAGGTTGATTTTTCTTTGGTTAATTGCAATGAGTTGAAAATATATGGTATGTAGTGGATATGGTTCGTAACTTTGGTACAGAATTTGAACATATTCAGCTAAGTTTTGATTCATATGAACCTATGTGAGATTTTGAGCCGATATATGTGCCATTTCTTTCGAGTGTTTATAGGAAAAAATCTATCTTTTCTTGGTTATTATTATTTGGAACCTCATTGTTCTTTCATTTGATTGATTGCATGCCATAGCTCTTTAATGAACTCTAGAGTGCTAGAACTCATTCTTGTGAATTGCAAAACTTATAGTCATTACATGTTCTGATCTTGGAAATGAAAAGAAGGAATTTTTAGGATGATCACCAATGCCAAATTAACCTGTGTCCTATTTTGTGTGCGCGGCACACCCCTTAGTTTAGCCCCTTTGAGCCTACGTTTTGCCTTTCTTTCATCACCCTTGTAAACACTACCCTGAGCTTAGTAATAGAAATCTCTACCTTTATCCTTCGGATCTAGTAGAGCTTATTTTGTAATGTTTATATGAAGGTGTGGTTGAAAAGCAAGTGTGGGGGAGTTAGAAGTGTCCAATGAAAAGAAAAAAAAAAAAAAAAAAGAGAGTTGTGCCGAAAAAAAAAAATTTAAAAAAAAAAAAAATACATGTCATCGGCAGAAAAAGAAAGAAATATTCATGGACAAGTTCTTTTGTGGAATTGGAGTTGTGTGAGTAAATTGAAGGCCTAGAAACAGAAATATTTGGCCTTTGTCCGTTTTCATGTTATAAGGGGAGTGTTGTGACGTTTTTGGAGTCTCATGAACTCATTTCGGGGACATAAGGTTGTTGGAATGCTCTGCTAGGTCCTTAGGATCCTTATGATCTCAGTTCCGATAAATTCATACCTTTAGCCTAGCCACATTTACACCTTTTGAATTCCTTCTTGATCCTTGAGATGTGCAGCCTATGATCTGTGGAGTCTTTCACAAGAGTTGAGCTTATGGTTTTTGGTTCATTTGTGCATGTTATCATATTCTTTCTTGAGGTTCATTATTATCTTTTCTATGTGAGCTATTCATAATTTCTCAAGATACTATTTATCTTGCATAGATGAGTGAGCCAGAAAATCTGAGTGAAAAAAGAATGAGTGCATATCCTTGTGAGCTATGAATCATTATTTATCTGAAATATGTTGAGCTTAACCATCACCACTGTTCTTCCAAGTCCTACATGTTTATGTAATTAACCGTGGCAATTAACTCTCGAAAGTTCATAGAGTGAATCTTGATTGAGGAAGAGTTTCAATGTTATGAGTTCCGAGATTTACTAGACATTATAGGGGCATTAGAGTTTTTGTTTCGAGTCTTGTTAGCTTGGTTTTGCTAAGGGACTAGCAAAAGTTAAGTGTGGGGGAGTTGATAGAGGCATAAAATGCCATGTTCTTAGTATATTTTCCTACCCTATTTAGCTATGTTATTTCCTTAATAATGCCATTTTTAACATGTTTTATCTTATAGGAGTCATTTGCGCACAAACAAAGAAAAGGAGCTTAAGTCGCAGAAATTACGAAGAATTCTATTTGCTCGAGGAATCCTACTTCAACTAGGATTCCCATTTCATCATGGAGATCCTGTGTCGACATGGAAACCTCTTTCAAATAGGAAATCCTGTTTCTACAAAGAATCGAAGAAGAAAAAGTCAAATCCTAATCCAACTAGGAGAGCTTGTTGCCGCGCAAATAAAAGCCCAATCCATGGACTTCTTGGCCGATTTTGGAGTCCATAATTCAAGGGAAAATAGGTCCAAGTCCAACTCAGAAATTAATAGAAGAATGTGGAAGAATCAAGAAGATAAAAATCAGAAAATTAAGGAAGGAGAATCCCATTCTACCTAGAAGAGAATCCCACCGATTTTGTGGCTTTCTCTTGTGTAACTAGGACTTGTTTTCAGCCACAAGATCAAGAGAGATCCAAGGGCTGCGGCAATGCTAGGGGTTTCACCAATTCAATATAAATAGGAGGGACTAGAAGAGAGGAATTCACCACTTCACAATCCAGAAAAATTCTGAAAAGTTCTCTCTCTCTTTCTCTTGCCGTCGCACCACTTTAGGAGCCCTAAGGAGTCAAGACCTCTGCCCCAAGGCCGAGCCAAGGAGGAGAGTAGCAGCCGAGTCCAAAGCCTTGCAATCGACAACTAGTTGGCCTCTCTTTGCCGATTCCAATTGTAATGGTTCTTTGTTGTTTTTGTTTTGTTTTCTTTGGTTTCGAATTCGTGCATGAACTCCTATGTTTTCTTTATAAATTCGAATGATGTTTGAGTCATGAGGGTTTGAATTTCCAGAATATTTGAATGTGTAGTTTAATTATTTATGATCTTGTGTTTTCGGTTCTAATATTATGGTTTGTGTTAAAAGCTTTATCTAGTGCGTAAGTGATTACTAACTCTGCAGGTTGGTAGTGCTAGAGGTTTATTTCGTGTTTAGAAGTATTCCGTTGTGGTGAAGGCCATGTTGTAGTGGCCGAGATAAGTGCTTTGCATGTGAAAAGTTAGGCAACGTTTGTAAACTTAGTAATTTGTTTAAGTCCGTTTTCATCTTAATGACTTGTAGATTTTGCATGTAAGTTGCTCGTGGCATTATGTGTTTAATTTATGAGATGCTCTAGGCCTAGACGTTCTGACCTAGTAACTATTAAGGAAAACCGATTAAGTGCATGTCCTCGACGGGTGTATCTTAGGACTTAGTTTCGCAAAGCATGATAATATTTCCGTTACGCATTTGAAGTAATTAATTGCATGTTCATTATTCTGGAATGATTTATTTGGATGGATTGGTTGAAGTCGGTCACGTGTATATAGTGTGTGTGCGTGTGTTTATTTATCGTTTTAGGATGTTAGAAACCCCAAATCAAAACCCCCGTTAAATGATTTGTGCCAAGTGTATATTTGTTAATATTTATTTCTGTTTTGTTTACTAACATCTCTTTTAAGCGACTCTAGATGCAGAGACCCCTCCACGAGTCTCCGGACTGAACGATACCCCATTTACTTTATGCTACATCTACACAAAAGAGGGTTTAATTGCGTCGGGCCCCTGTTGCTCGTGTATCTCGTATATATGCGCCCCGGAGGTTCGCGTCACATATACCTAAGCATAAGAGCTTAGAGTCCTTTTTATAGGTGGAGAGACGCGCATCTGGAGCTATCAGCTGGAGCGTGCTCGTTTCTAGAAGATTTCCACATGTGCGTCCAAACGTGAGACCCATGAGCGTGCATGAATGATCATAGCTCGTTGGTGAGACACATATGCTCAGTCATGCAAGACATACTAGATGGTGATCCCACTAACAAAAACGAAAAGGAAACAAAAGGTAAAGGTGCGGTGCCGAGGCTATGGTAAAGGTTGCAAAACCTGCAGTTTGTTTGTTTGTTGAGGGAGTTGTTTTTCTTTTACCCTAAAAAGAACTATACATACTACCAAAATTTTCGTTGTTCATTGTCGTAGGAGGATTATAGTATTTATTTCATAACTGAATGAGAAAAATGCACCAACAGTGTCTGAACTCTTGGAGGACTGTCAATATGGTACCCGAACTTTTAAATGTATCAAAGTGATACCTGGACTTGTATTTTTGTACCAACGTCGTACCTGTCGTCATTTTCCGTCACAGCTCCGTCATTAATAAACACGTGCGGGTCATGTGAGTTGGAAATTGAGGACATAAATGACTTTTTCTCCACTCCACCGACACCTCTGACAGCAACTTCATTCCCAACTTCATAGACGCCATGGAATCCATCTCCAACAGTGTCAACAAGAAAACATGGGGACAATACAACACCACATCACCGCCTCCAACTATTTTCGCCTTTGCGCAATGCCATTCCGATCTTTCCCAAAATGACTGCTCCACTTGTTTCGCAATTTCTAGAACCAAGCTCCCCAAATGCCTGCCTTCAACCTCAGCTGGAATCTATCTCGACGGCTGCTTCCTCGCTTATGACGGCCATGACTTCTCCGGCGAGGCCCTCCACGAAGATCACAAGCATGTGACATGTGGAACACCGGTCAATCTTTCGAAATATAACTACATCAAGGAGGGGTTTAACAGCAAGGTGATGGATGTGATTGGTAACGTGACGGAGAAGGCGGCTATGGGGAATGAAGGGTTTGCTGTGGTGGAGCAGAGAGGTGGAGTTGAGAGTGTTTATGGATTGGCTCAGTGCTGGAGGACCATCGACGAGAAAGGGTGTAGAGATTGTTTGGAAGTAGCTGGGAAGAATCTCAGGGGTTGCTTGCCTGTGAAGGGCCATGCTGGCAGGGTGTTATATGAGGTACTCTACTGAGAAGTTCTTTGACGTTCAAGAAGATGAACTAAATGGAAATGGTGAGCCTCACTTCCACATTGTGTTTTTGTCTCAGGACTCTTACTCAAATCGGGGTGCGGGACTTGCGCTGGAAGACGACGGCGTCTTTGCCGCGGAGGGTGCAGCGCCAAGAGGTGGAGGTGGAGGTGGAGGAGGAGGAGAGGCGGTGGCTGAGGAAGTTGTTGGTGGAGGAGGAGATCTCGGAGGTGTCGTTAGGGTTGGAGCGGGAGGAGGAGAGGACTGTGAAGCTCGGATTGTTAGGGTTGCGGAGGCAGTCAGCGAGGTTGGCACCGTCGACGAACTCGTAGACGAGGTAGACGTAGCTGCCTGAGAGAGACGCGCCGAGGAGCTTGATGAGGCTGGTGTGGTGGGAGCGGGAGATGAGGGAGAGGCTCTGCTGTAGGTCAGGGAGGTCGATCGGGGTGCGGGACTTGCGCTGGAAGACGACGACGTCTTTGCCGCGGAGGGTGCAGCGCCAAGAGGTGGAGGTGGAGGTGGAGGAGGAGGAGAGGCGGTGGCTGAGGAAGTTGTTGGTGGAGGAGGAGATCTCGGAGGTGTCGTTAGGGTTGGAGCGGGAGGAGGAGAAGGACTTGGAGGTTCGGGGCTTGTGGGGGCTTGTGGGGGCTCCGGGATGGCTCAATTGCCTGCGTGCTCTTTTTGGTCTTGCACATGGGGTTGTGCGTGGTGATGGTGGCGGGGGTAGCTCAGTCATTTACTCTTTTTTTCAGTCACGTGCGTCACATGTGACATGAACTAACAGAGTTGTGACGGAAAATGACGACAGGTACGACGTTGGTACAAAAATACAAGTCTAGGTATCACTTTGATACATTTAAAAGTTCGGGTACCATATTGACAGTCCTCCAAGAGTTCAGACACTGTTGGTGCATTTTTCTCTAACTGAATTAAGTTATCTTAATTGTTTAAAGTTGCATCTCTTTGTAAAACATGGCTAGAACGAAGCAGTGACATAAACCATGAGATAAACATAATTTGGGCCACATGTGTCAAATTATCAGCTTATGGATAAACATTAGAATAATATTCAAATTTATATTTGGGCTCAAATATTGGTGTCACAAAAAAAAAACAGGCTATTTTATTGTTTTTCTTTTTTATTATTAAGTAGTAGGAGTCATTACTTACCTAGGTAGCTGGAATTTTAAAAAGGGTAAATTTTTTCTTTGGTATTAGATGTATGACAAATTGGTCAGTTTGGTACCTAGTGCTTAGAAGATGACATTTTTGATACATCAAGTTATGTTCATTTTGACAGTTTGGTACTCCAGTTAACTTTTCAATTCAATATGAGAATTTTTTTTACCGCAATGTGAGGGTAAAATTATCATTTAGGTATTATTAAAAAATATAAACATAAGAAAAATGCATATTTTGTGGATTCATTATACAATATCGAGATAAATTTATGTTTTGTTCAAAACATACATGAATTTTGTATTTAAGAAATTTAACCGTTGTGATCTAAATAGTAACGAGACTACTCCATCGAGATATATGTAATTGATACATTGAAAGTAGTATCATGGGTGTTTAGATCATAAATAAATATTTGAGTAATTTTAAATACACATCATTAATCTCTTAATACACATTTCTCACTTAATACACTACCCATTTAATTTTTCATTTCAATATTATACTAAATACACATCCCAAACTGCTTAAATAACCTCAATATATAAAACTAATAATAATATGTTATTTAATATAATTATTATATATTTATTATTTTACAACTCTCTTTACGCAAGGTTCTAAAAATCGAATCTAGGCGGCGCCTAGGCGCTCGGCAGCGGCATCCCGTCCTGATTTCAATGAAATCGGCATGTTTAGTCGGCCGGCCGATTTTGGGCTGTCTAGGCGGACTGGGCGGCGACTAGACGGACTAGGTGGGCGGCCAATTAGGCGGATTTGACATTTTGAAAACCAAGAGACAAAGGCCCAACGCAGAAGCTCTTAGCCAAAATTCTCTTTTCACCTGCTCCACCCTCTCACGCATAAGTTTCTCCTCCCATGCCCATAAGCCACCGGCCAAATTCATAAAACTCACAAAAATTCATTTGTGTTGGAGACGACGGAGACCCAAGAAACAAAATCTCCACACACTTTCTTCTCAATTCAAACAACATTCAACAGAACCCAGTGCTTGATATTGAAAAAAACATAACCCAGTGCTTATTTTGATTTTTAGCCTTAGGGATTTTGTTTTGGGATTGTAGTGGGATTGTGGGAGACGAGTTTCTGTCATCCGAAAAATAAGAAGCTAGAGAGGAAGAGCAAATTTCGGTGGTTTGCAATCATTGACGTAGATGGTGGAATTTAGACAGTGAATGAAATCTGTTTAGGAGGAAGCGACGGCGGTGGAAGAGAGTTTTTAGAATTTGGGAGAAGAGAGGAGAAGAGGAAGATGATGATGGGTCTTCTCTTATCAGTAGTTGTTGTTGACCACCAGCAGTAATGTACTTCTGCCTAATATCAAATTATCAATGCTTCTAAAAAGGAGGAGACTAGAGAGCACATGAACTAATTAAGTGACGTGCTCGTTTCCGGGCGCTCAATTTAAAAACCCTTTTTTTTTATCAGAATGTAGTATTGGCAAATAGGGTTCGATCAATCCGGGGACTTAAAAGGCACTCATGCAGTCACTGTTACACTAAAGAGTCAGTAACTATAAGTATTTACAAGCATTCATTTACAAATATACATATGGTACAAGGTATCAGGGGGGTTGAAGGTATGTTCTATGTTCCAAAAAACAGAAAATAAGATATGTACCAGTGATCGATTCATTCAACATTGCAAACATAGATAAACTCGAATTCTACCACACATTAAGATCACGTCTCATTCCAGCAATCGGATTATCATGCAAGTTCTTAAGAAGAGAAACAATGTTGGAACACAAGCCTGAAGAGGACATGCATTCCTTTAATTCTACTTACTTTATCACCTAAGCACAGAGAAGTCTAGAACTTAGATTATTTCATGTAAATTGTTGCATTCAATATTGAAGAGTACTTGTCCACAATAAACACGAATCATTAAAAATTATAGAATTGAGATTGAACAATAATGCACATCCGAGAAGTCGTAACATGCATTTACTGTAGTTTACGTTTTCAACTAATACATAGTTTCCTCCACTTAAAGAAACATACTTTCTTGAAAAAGCTTAACATGAATCATGGCAATAGCTAGCATGCATTCTAACTCTTTAATTTAAACAAAAACACAAACTTTCAATCATTAAAACTCACAAGGTCGGATCGCCGGAAAATCATTAACGAAACATCAATATATTTTATAAAATTCTGAATCTATTGAAAACAAGAACAAGCAAAACATGCTTCCAAATCCTAAGTTTAGCACAGGAAACATACCTATAAATTTGTAAAGAAAAATCAAAACAAAGTCAAGGTAATGATTACACTTTATCAAGTCTCCAAGGAAGCTTGTAGACATCAAAAGGATGCTTAACTTTAATGCTTCAAGTCTCCAACGTTGATGCCTTCATGGATAAATCCTTCAAGGCTTAGCAAATGAGACATAAGCTTGATAAAGGAGAGGGAGGCTGCTCCTACTCTCTTATCCCTCTGGTTTTTAATGTTAATAAATGATGTTTTGAGAAGTACACAAGATTGTCCTTATATAGAGAAAATCTTAGTGAAACTTCTCTTCAAAAATGATGTGGGACTAGGTGCACATATTTGACTTTTCTCCTTTAGGTGCACATATTTGACTTTTCTTCTTTAGGTGCACATGTTTGACTTTTCTTCCTTCCTTAGACTGCTTGGGCATTCTTCTGGGCTTTCTGCATTTTTCTCTTCCATCATTTCACTACTTGGGTCATCTTTTGTTAATTAAACTCTTAATTAAACTCTTATTGCCTCTACAATCACAAAACATGTCAGAAATGATATTATTAAGAAAATAACATGACCAAATAGGGTATGAAACACAATAAAATCATAGCATATTATGCTCATATCATTAAGGTGGTTTGGTCAAGTTAAACTACTATAGTTCATTAATTAGGTGATTAATAATTATTTTAAATGATTATTTTAGTAAAGAATTGCTTGTTACAATAATTATAATCCTTATAATACCTATTTTATTTGTATTTATATAATTATCAGTAATTAAAAAATAAAATAAATACAAAAATAGAAAACCGATAAATCCCCGATTAACCTTTTAGGTGTTGTCCGCCCGACTAGCGCCTAGCGTTTTTTAGAACCTTGTCTTTACGTATTCTCTTTTATTTTTTGTTAGATATTTTGATCGGGTTAGAAATTTTTTCTTGATATTTTTCAATTTATAATCAAAAGAGTAATATTATATTTGAACTCTAAATCTCTAATATTACATCAATCAGCTAGAATTTGAAGAAAAAAAAATATTAAACACGCAAAATTTTTTCAAAGTTAAGAAACTAGTAAAAGTACAATAGCATAAAAATTAGTTTTTAGTTTGCAAGATAAAAACTAAAGTTGATAAAAAAAATCAAATGAATCAGTAAATAGTACATGTGATTACGACAGTAGTCGAAATTCAGGTGATGAATTTTGGAGAAGATATTTTTATTTCTTTTCTTTTGATGCGTAGTAATATTGGAGAAGAGTTAGGTTTTAGGGAAGATGAAGTTTCTTTTTTCTTTTCTTTTTCTTAGCCTAATAATTGATGGATGTTTTTGTAATTAAACATACCATAAAATTTGATGTGAAATATAAAATAATAGGGGTGTGTATTAAAAGATTAAAAGTGTGTATTTAAAATTTCTCTAAATATTTCTTAAACATAAAATTAAATCATGTCAGATTCGATCAACATAATACAGATCCATGTATATTTCTACCAAAAGACTTAGAACATAATGAAGACCCATGATCAATGGTCATTAAGCCACAAAACTCATGTTTTTTTTGTTTTTTGTTTTTACATTTTATATATATAAATAGTACCTAGTTTTCCCTCATATTTAATAGAAATATCAAAATGTCAAACTGAGCATAAGTTAAGATACTAAAGTGTCATTTTTTTTTGCAGAATGCGGCTATTGAGACCTCCAAATTTACTTAGTATACCTCTCATTCTCTCTACATCTCAATTTTACTTTTAAATACAAGTATTTGCTCATTAGATATCATTTTCAAATTCTTAAAATAGCTTGTTTATGTAATTCTCATATATATATATATTAATATATTACTCATTACACATCTTATTCACTTACTATATGTAATACTCCGGAATTTTAGATACTAGTTTCTTTTATTTTTATTCAGTTGACTTTTTATTCATTGGGTTTTTCAAGAAACTTCCTTCATGGAAGTTGTAGAACTTGGCGATACGAGTTTGTAGACATACGACACATATAAAACGGACTTCGTATGAAGAAGTTATGGTCAGCGGAAGTTTTGTGGTTTTCGGGATTTTTAGTATAATAGGAAAAGTTAGGGGTTTTTATTTTTTGAAACCCTAATTTGCACAAAGTCCTCGCTCAGTTCTCTCTCTTCTCTCCCGAGCACTCGACGCCTCACGGACGCCAGAAATTCTACCGATCGGAAGTCCGCTGTCCGGCCACCGTTTTGGTCGCCTTTGGTCCAATTCGACTCGCTCGGTCACTCTCTTCCTTCTACGGCATCGCAGGCCGGAGACAGAGCTTTTGGCCGGAGAAGCTTCACGTGGTTCGCTGAAGCAGAGGTCTACCGTCCGACCGCTGCTAGGCGGAGGAGCTGTGGCGGTCTTACAAGAATTTCGTTGTTTTTGTCGGCGTTTTAGGCCCGAGTTGGGTGAGTCTTGCTCTTCTCCTTCCTCTAGAGATGTTTATGCCTCTCTTGTGATCTAAAGTTTGAAGTTTGGGGCGCTAGTTTGCAGATTTGGGGGCAAAGCTTGTGGTGGTTGTTTGGGGCGCTAGTTTGCAGATTTGGGGGCGGAGCTTGTGGTGGTTGTTTGGGGCAGTTCAAGGCTGAATCGAGCTTAGTCTCAGGTAAAAAAGTGTTCATTTTGCTATGCTCTTTTTTAAGTATGACGACCTTGGAAAGTTGTCCTCCCTTGGGCTAAGGGTTAGTTAAGGGTGTTTTGTTATCCTATAGTACTTGGTTATTAAGGTTATTAATTGTGTAATTTTAGGTGTTTGGTGAAGTGTGATTGGCTTGGCTTGGCGTGGCTCTTTTCTTTGTGGAAGACGAAGCTGAATTTATTTAGGTGAGTAAATCTCACCAAGGTTCATTTTTGGACTGAATTTATTATGATCATTGAGGATGATGTTGAATTTAATAATATGCTATTACTTATTTTAAAATATATGAGTTTGATCGTCAACGGCTCATAGGTAAGATAAAACAAGTTTTCCTTATATGATTATTTTAAGATCCTTGTGATCATAACATTATTGGTGATTGATAGATTATTTCTTGTGGAAATATCTATGTTTGTTCATAAATATATCTATGTAGAAGGATATAAATTTTATGATGTGTTTTTTGGTGTTGTTGATGATGTTGAATTAATAATATGCTATTAATTGTTTTAAAGCTTGATCACCAACGGCTCATAGGTAAGATAAAACAAGTTAGATAGTCAAACTGGATTCCAATCCTTTAATATGGTGATTTGTTACGGTTATGATGATTCTACTCTTTGTGAATTGTTGTTTAAATAGTCAAACTGGGTTCCAAGCCTTTAATCTGGTGATTGGTTACGGTTATGATGCTATTATTATTTTGTGATGTGATATTGGACAGTCAAACTGAGTTCCAAGCCTTTGGCTGGGTGATTGGTTACGGTTAGGAATATAGCTCTAGTCCGTCTGTCGGTGTAGGTCATGGGAGGTATCTTAAGGTATCTGGGACCCATGAGTACATAAATTGTTGTTTGTAGGTCATGAGAGGTATTTATTAATATCTGAGACTCATGGGTACATGTGTTTATTGTAGGTCATGGGAGATACTTTATTGATATCTGAGACTCATAGGTACATGTATATTGTAAAAGTATTTGTTATATGGTTTTAATATTGTTTTTAATTATTGTCATTAAATTCTTGTTTGAGTATCTCCTGAACTATGTTTAATGCAGGAGATTCTTTAATCTTATTTGTGTAATTTTTAGTGAAATTCTTGAACTATCATTTTTGCAGGATTCACTTATGATTTTGTTTGTTTTGTGAATTGTGTGATTTTTTATTTACTCTCTTTTGAAATTTCTTATTTACTCTCTTTTGAAAATTATCCTTCGAAAATTGGGGCATGATAGTTTGGTATCAGAGCCTAGGTTTACATATTTGGTGATAATCAATACTTCGGAGTGATGACCCGACTGCAGCGGATCACCATCTTAAGCTCTTCAGTATTAATATGTCATTGAGTATGTGAAGGGTTAGGTGTCGCCTCTAGGTCAATAAGATGTCAGAGTAGAGAGTACTCTGTTAATGAGATTTTGAATCTTTGTGTCCATCTTGAGTTAGTGTCTTGGTTAATAAATGTTGTATTAGACTTATACTTTGTTTTAAGTTTTATGCATAAATTAACCAAGGTTTACTTACTTGTTGTTTAATTAGTGTCCTTAATAGTTATTGCGTAAGAGGATAAATATGTTATTTAATAATTTAAAACAGAATAAGATCAAATGAACAAATTTAAAAGTCTTTATTTTTTTTTT
Source organism: Fragaria x ananassa (assembly GCA_034370585.1). Classification (NCBI taxonomy): domain Eukaryota; kingdom Viridiplantae; phylum Streptophyta; class Magnoliopsida; order Rosales; family Rosaceae; genus Fragaria; species Fragaria x ananassa. The sequence continues at coordinate 5,256,805 of CP139750.1, read as the reverse complement.
TTGTAACGTAAGGACCTACCTAACTGTTCAATTCACCATAATTCATGTACTTCAGGAGGAATTGACCCATTTAAAAAAGGGAATGAAAACCATGTACATTGTACATGTAAGCACATGCAGTAAATCCATAGTTTCGATATAACCAACCAACCATCCTCGAAAGTCCAACGAAACATGGTAGCGCAAGTGAATGGGACTTGATTTCCTTCCGTTTTGACTTGCCCAGTTCCTAGGTATTGGATAGGGGAATGCAACTGTAACAAGAAGAAGAATGGCGGTCTCGGCTTCAGATCCTCCAGCAGAAGAAGCGATCCCACCGGTGCCTCAACTTCATCGTCAGCTAAACGGAGCACCGACATGGACTCTAAGCCAAACCCTAAACCAATCAGAAGATCCAAAAGCGTCAGCGCTTTCTCAAGGACCGCCACTCTTGACTCTCACGACATTAACAAGAGAGACAACCCTCTCTTCTGGTCCTCCTCAGATTCACCAACCGCGCTTCACCCCAAAACCCCGCTACTACTCAATCCCGACAAAGATTCGCCCCCGGAAACCTCGTCCACTGCTGCTGATTCTAGAAGAGGCCGGTCGGTGTCTCGGAACGCCGATGTTTTGGTCGGTCGGAGCCACTCCAGAGTCGACACTGGCTGTCGCAACCACTCCGTTTCCCGGTGTCCGGAGCCCAGGGGGCGTTCCGTCATTTCCAAGGTTTAGTATTTCCCTTTTCAGTTCAGCTCATTTCGACTTTGGAGTTGTTCAGTAGAGATGAGTTATGAGTTTATTACTGTGTTTATGAATAGAGTGAAGATGAACAAGAATGTACTTCTTCATTGAATAAAGCAGAGCAATTGAATAAAGCAGAGCAAGGCAAAAAGGGTGGATTGGTTAGAACTAGCTCGGATGAGTTGGATCAGTTGAGAGGCCTGAGGACATGGTCCAGTCAGCATTCACCTTTCCAGCCTTCACATGCCAACTTTGTAAGATGATTCATTAACCAATTCTGTGATTGTGTGTTTGTGATAATGACTCCTAGTGTTGATATGTATAAAGTTGGTTGTTTATTTTGCCTTTTGTTGTTTGGGTTTCTCTTTTAGTCCAGCTTGCAGTCTTTGAATTGGGATGACGGAGTTTCCACCGCAAGTTCCTTATCTGGAGCTGAAGAGAAAAGTTTTAAAGCGGCTTGTGAACAGATGAATATAGATCATGGGCCTTCTGGTGATAATTTGGTTTGTATTACTTGGAGTTTCCAGCTTGCTTATATGGGTTTGTTTAATTTACATCTGGAAATTGGTTAATAGAACTAGCTTTTGAAATACTATATGGCTTTTTATTTTGCAGTCGGTTCAAGCTATTCATTTGGAAGATGAAACCACAAGTAGTAATATATATGAAACAGTCCGATCTGAAGTGAGACGTGCTATCTCTGAGATTCAAAATGACCTTGAAAGTGTAAGTACTTATGGATTTTCATAATCAATTGAACAGCGATATATGAAATAGATTGTTCTGAAGTGAGATGTGCTATGTGCTAGTGTATTTTGAATTAATTACTAAAATCCAAAAAATATTCTAGGTGGTGATGCAATTATTATGCACTTGAACCTTTTCTCTTTGATATGATTGAGAGGGAGCTTAAGTGTATTACCTTAATTAGAAGATAAGTATCAATTTCTTTTTGGGGCACTGTGGAAGTATCAAACTTTGTGGTAATTTATTTCAAGAACTATATTCTTTGACCAGTTATACCAAACCTCTGTCTTCTGATTTTCATTGGAATTCCTCCAAATATGAAACTGCAATCTGAAATTCTAGTATATGATTTCAGTTGTATGGACACATAGCACAGTAATACAGATGGCAAGGTACGACAATTTGGGATTATAAATAGAAGATTAAAAGCTATTAAAATGAACTATTTTTATGAATTGGGTATCACAATACAAACCTAGTGTCTCACCTTAAGTCGGCAAACTTTGCTTCGCAATTTGAACCCTAATCATGTTATAAAGTTGTGGTCCTAAAGTTGTTAAAGAGACCTTAATGTATCTGTAATCTCTTGGACATAAGGATCACCACAAGGTTTTGGGCAGTTTGGCTGAGGATGCCTTTGGCTCTTTGTTTTTAGGGATCAGGCAACACCTACGGACCTACCACACATATGACCACTGAACCACAGTTTATTTTTTTTTCTTTCTATTGACTAGTAATTTGTAGATCTGTTTTTGTCAAGTTTAGATACAAGCAGAACTCTCTACATGCTCTTAAGTGCCATAAGTTTCGTTTTCTTATAAAAATACTGCTCTTGTGCTTACTCCCTTGCTATTGTTTTGATTAATGAGGGCAATGCCAAGTGGCTGGCATTTTATTTTTATTTTTCATTTATAGTATCTATTTGCAAAGTGCTTTCATCTTTATTATTTTGATTATATTCTATTTGCTTCTTACAAACTCAGGCTATGCGAAGGGGAAGTACTCCGACACTAGCAACTTCTGACATTTCTGATATCCCTCCCGACCTAGTAAACCCAAGTGCAGTTGAATTGGTTTTGGACATCAGAAGAGAATATGCCAAAAAACTTGAGCAGGTAGAAATTTCCATTTCTGTGACCATGCTTCATATGATGTTCAATGTTTTTTCATGCCGAGTAGTTGGATGTGGCTTAATTGACATTTGAAAATGTTATTGAGAAGATGAAAATGCAGTGATCTGATTAAGCCAGGCTTAATTGACATTTGAAAATGTTATTGAGAAGATGAAAATGCAGTGATCTGATTAAGCCAGACATGGGAATATCTCTCATCAGGGACACATGTGCCTGTTGTTGTGGCAGTGTAAATTCAGATCTTTTCAATTTTGATGGAATACATAATTGAGTGGCGGTACTTCTACAATCCATTGTTCAAGTGTAATGTGTAATTTGCAACTTACTTTACGTTCTAAATCTTGAGATCTCATAGTGCAAGGGTATGGGTTGGAATTTTGAAGTAGTTGTTTAATGCAACTATGTTGAGGGTTAGAACAAATTAGTTACCCTCACAACCCCCCAAAAAAAAAAAAAATAGAACAACAATTTAGCTACCCTGTTCTGACAGAACTTTTGGGTGATCGGTTCTTAGTTAATTGCTGCTTTTGCTTACTCAGTTTCATCTAAAAGAAGCTTACTTTTGTTGATGTGATTATAAATAGAGGTTGATCCCCATTAAGCAAATCATGTCATTGCAGGGATACATCATGTAATTTATTGATACTTCAAATCTTTTATTCTTTTTGCCTTCTTTTGTTCCATTCATGTTTTAATTTTTGTTTTGATTTTTTATTTTTGTTTCTTGGGGTACAAAGCCTTTACTGAGTAGAACATTGCCTTAAGCTTGCAGTCCAAGGAAAGGGCTAGAAAACTTCAATCAGATTTGGCTGTTGAGGAGCACCGTGGACAAGAGCTTAGTAGAATCCTGAAGGAAGTACTTCCGGATCCCAAGATATCTAATGCGCTGAAATCTCGTCCAGGAAGAAAAGTAGGAATATTCTTTTCCTTCAATTCCCTCCTAGTAATTCAGTTCATTTCCATTTAAAAATATCAGAGTTATTTGCCTTGGGAGCATGGCAAGCATGTTGGCGTTCTGCTGTTCTTTATATTGTTGGTTCTTGGATGAAGATATTACAATAGATTCAGTTTTTAGAATATGAAGTGAGTTTTTATAAATCTTATATGGATTTCCATGTCTTAGGATGTTGTCATTAACAATCCCAAAAGGTCAATCTGCCCTCCAAAGTTGTGTTCTACTGGTCAGTAATTGACCAGGGAATTCCTGGTCAATCACCCTTGGATCTAAATCAAAGGGTAGACTGAAGTCCTTTTAGTTTGAGATCATTTTGTTAATACCCTTGGGTGTAGATTCTAGGGTGATTGAGCAGGGTTTCTCCTGGTCAATACCGATAAGGATAAGAGCACTGGTGTACCCCAAAGTTGATTTTTATTAGCTCCGTATACTCACACAGTAAATGAAAAGGGTGTAGATTAACTTTTAAAGAGTGTTAATAACAAATTCTCTATCTCTTAATAAAAATTGTTAAATGCTGCCTCTTGGATTTAAATCAACATTTAAGAAAAATTATTGCGTGTCACTTGAAAGCTTGTTGGAGCATGTATGAAAATGTCTGTGAAGAAATGCTTTATATACATACATTGAAAATGTTTCACCCAATCACCGCTTGCTTAGGCGCGTTCTTATCTTTTTTGTTTGAAGACATTCGTAAAAACAAGTTAATTGAGAATATAGATTTGCATCTATAAACTGCTGGGATTTCCTTAGATATGGAATCCAGATAAGAGTCTCACTTTGTCTCTTCTCCTTTGTTCATACTCATTTATAAATTTGCTACAGGCTAGCATTGAAAGAAGAAAGATGTCAAAACGTCTGACAGATGAAGCTCTAGCCTATTTTGATGAGTGTGTATCCCTGTCAACTTTTGATAGTTCTGACTTCTCATCACCAGAGGACCCACCTTTCAACTTAGTCGGTATTACTACCCCTGTTGATAAAAGTCTATCTTTACTTCAAGAAAGTTCAAGTGCTTCTGCCGTGAAAAGCCCAAATGGTAGCCTCAATGAAAAACAGGTCCATCCCATTCCTTGGTGTGTACTTTTTTTTTTTTTTTTCCAAAATGCTTTCTTTCTCTCTAAACCTTTATGGTTGTGAATGGGAAGAAATGAATCTTGCTTGTGGCCACTAAGTCTCACATATATCCTTATTTGGGTCATTCCTTTAGCATAATGATAAGACCATTCTGTCAATTGACTCAGATAGCCGGTATAAAAAATTTCAGTTCAACTACCGAACTCAGTAAATCTATTGTTATTTCAGAATTTTAGCAAGTCTGTTACAATTTAAATTAAGTATACAAGAAGTTGAAATTTACAGTTTGAAATAGATGTCTGAAAAAGGTGTAGTAAATTAAGCAAGAAAAATTCAATACTGTGCATGCCAATCTGATATGTTATTGTAGTTTGTAACCCTATGAAAAAAGCATGTTACTTCTGAACGTTAACTGTAGCTAGATATTATTATGAGGAATGTATTTGGTATTGAAGTACGAATCAATAGGAAGTTTGATTCTGATTACATTTCTGCTATCATCATTGGGGAAAGAGCTCACTTCATTAAAATTCAGTTGTCCCTAAAATGCCTTGCTAAGCCTGGGAGAAGATTGACTAATCTACTAAATTTTAAAATTCTGTGGGTTTCCTCCAGTTTTCTTCCCTTCCTTGTGTTTTGTTTAGTTACGATCAGGTTCACACAGAATTGACACCACATTCATTGTTTCCTGATTGAATATTCAGTGTTATTTGGTTCTGACAACTGTATTTTACCATTATTGATGTTTGCCTTTTTTCATTTATTTATATTTGGCCCGATCTTCTGTTCCTAGAATTTCGGGTCTGCTCTCCATTTTCCACTTAGGCTATTGTAGTTTCAATTTTGTATGGATTTTAATATTCACCAAGGAGGAGGTTTCCTTCAATTTTGTAGTTTCCTTTTTTTTTTCCCTACTGTACTGACCAAGGAGGAGGTTTAGAAAGTAACTTAACTTTGATTTCCGATAATAAATTGTTAGTTTTTTCAGGTGTTGAGCATCCCAAATCAATTTGCCAATGCCCACAATCCTTCAGGACTAATGGCTAGCAGTGGTCCTGGGGAGCCACCCTTGAATCAGATTAGTCCTAACAGTGCCAACAGAGCCAAGGATTGGAAATTCTCATTTGCTCATAAGCCAATTGAAACCCTTGAGCTTCAACAAGACATTAGGAAGTACATCAGACATTTTGAGAAAGATGACATGGAATTGCAGAGTGTAAGATCCATCTCTTGTGATTTGGGTGAATATAGCTTGCAGGCTTCAGCACAGAGTTGTATGTTTGACAGGGTTTTATTTGGAAATAGAATAGAGTCGCGTGGTATTTTACTCTGTGGCGGTGGTATCTCAAGTTCATTTTCTCAATTTTCTTCTTTCTTCGGATAGAACACCAGTTGTTGAAGTATGTTGGATTGTAAAATTCATTTTTACAAAAAAATGATTTTGAATGAAGAGTAAATTTTGTAGGATACTTGCACCATCACTAATCAAACTATGCACAGTTTGGTACCTATTATACCCTGTTGGGGACGATTTCGTACATCCGATTAATGCCTGTCAAAATTGAATATCCAGCATCAAACTACATCCGATCTACGTGTGGGCTGTGTTGTGATATGAATCCCTGTTCAAATTGTTCACGTGTGGCTTGAAATTTTGCATACGTGCGAGGTCATGTTGTGAAATGAATCTCACATCGTGAATATGAGACTTTACCTGTGAGTTTATAAGGTTTTGGCCACTCCATCTATTGTCAATTGATTTTGGAGGTGAACGCCAACTACGTTAATAAGTGGATAAATGATAACATTCTAACTCCACTGTCAATAACTAGTCACTTAACGACGTAGTTACTTGATTTTACCCCAGTTCCATAGAAAAAATGTTTTTTTTTTTGGTCGTTAAATTAAGACAGTCGCAATGAAGACAAAGGAATGATCATGTCTTGATTTAGCCAGAGAGTCTACCAAAAAGTTCACCTCTCTCGCTTGACATGGTGAAGGAAATGGAATGGAAGCTCCTTCCACTTGCAAATTACTGAAACCAGGGAGATTTGCCGCCAGAAGACCTGCACGTAAAGGATGTCGCCAATCAAAACTCTATGTCCTTCTGCTAATAGGTTATCTTTGACATGGAATTTATTGGAAGCAGCTAGCTAATATTAGATAGGAGAAGCATCAGATACCCTGAAATCAAAACCACCAACAACATTGTTATTAGCAAGGACTTAACCATCAAAACTCAATTTAATATAGAGCTCCATCGCATTAAGTCATGATTACCAAGTTTAGTCACTTTATCAAGATTTAGATTCAGACAAAAATTAAGACAATTAGCTGCAAGATGAATAACAGCCAAAGTACAAAGAGGAAATGAGTCCCAGCTTTCCAGACGAAATAAGTTGATTTAAATCTAGTCGAAGGTATATAGAATGTGAAGGGCTTGAAAAAGCTAGATTGTAACCAATCACCAAAAGAAGTTGTTGTTAAGACTTGAGAAAGTAGAGGGTAGTGACAAAGAGGGATATTGCGAATAACATTGATCAGTAAAAATATTGTCAATCTTTGTCTAACAAGTTGCCAAACAGAGTTGACAAAAATAAAATCCTCATCTCAAAACCCTAAAGCTCTCTCTCTTTAAGTCGGCCGCCAACCAAGAAATCCCACCTTTATCTGGCGGCAGTTTAAGGGTAGGTGGGTCTTTTGATCACCCCGACGCTGTAGAACTTTGCTGCCGGATGAAGGATATGTCAATAACCCATTGATATGAGAAGTAATTGGCCAGAGGTTCTTAACATCTTTTGATATCCCTGTGTTCGTGGAGAAAATTGAGTTTTTTTCTTCTTCTAGTGGTGTGCTTGCGGCTACTGGACTCGGTGGCGATGTTTCTTCCATGTCTTGCCTACAACTATGAATGAAGGCTGGGCTAGGTCAATTGTTTCGGGCTCAAGTTTAGTTCTTTTTGCGTTTTGGGCTGCTATTTTTATTTTTCTAGTTTTATGTTACAATAAATTTCTTTCTTTAGGAACCTAAGCACTTATTATGCCTCATTCGCCTCTCGACGTGTGAGTCTATTTTCTATGGTAGTTCTAAGTATCTCTAGCGTCTCTGGAGTAGTACAGAAGGAGAACATCCGCTCTCTCTATGTATTTGATTGTACAATGAGTAGGTCTTTTCTATGTATCATTAGTGGGTTCTACCACTAAACTTCTTGTTCTATCTTGATGGCAGCGAGATGGTATGTAATGGCACATTCTGGCTTGTGTTGAATATATGAATGACAAAATTGTCTTTGAATAAAAATAAAAAAACAAGTTGCCTCCGCATTTTTTTTTGAATGCGAGTTGGATATCCGGTACCCGCAAGGTAGCAGTACCTATATATTATTATTAGAAAGATCATACAACGAGGGGGTCATATTACCCATGCATAGTACAATCACCCTTTAGAAGAACATCCCAAATAATATAAGGAGGTTCATAAGTTAATTTCCGGGTATTTACTTTTGTGTGACTTTAACCTTTTACTGTTTTGAGTAACCATTTACTATTTAAGGACCATAGAGTTAACTTTTTGTAGGAAAATTATTTTGAGAAAATTTCTTTAAGGAAGTCGTAAAGGAAGTTAATACGAATCCATGGACATGCTATATGTTAAAATCGGAGTTGGTATGTGAAAATTATGGTGCAAAAATTAAAGTTACTATTTTTGGTTGGTGGGATAAAAAGGACCAAAGGTGGAAAGTCAAAAAATAAAAATAAGAAAACTCACCCTCATTTTCTCTCTCCTGTCTCCTGTGCTTGACCCGCTCAGCCAAGCCAACTTCCCACCTTCCGTTCGCCGCCGTTCGGCAGAGTTAGGCCGCCATACTAGTCGGGATTTTAAGCTTAGCTCCTCCTCCATCGATTTGGGTAGCTGGACGGTGGAGTCGCGCCGCCTTGAAGGAGAAATCAGGCCAGAAAGACGCGGCTGGGCTTGGTGGAGTTTCGCCGGAACTTCCTTCTCCGACCACCATAGCCAGAGTTTCTTGTCCTGTTTGGAAGGTCTCACTTCGGGTAGCAAACCCTCAAAAGGATTCAACCTATTTCGATCTAGGTAAGGAGATTTGAAGTTTTGAAATTCTAGGGTTTTAAATTGGGATTTTTAATGTTTGACTTTGATTACCCTAGTTAGGCTTGAAATTGTACTTTGTGGTAGTTGTAAAAGTTGTTTAGAATGTTGAGAGGATGATTGTGTCAAAATTTGGTAGCCATTGGAGGTGGTCGGAGTAGGGTAGCCGGCTGCCGCTGCCGGTGGAGCAGATGGCGGCGCCGCCTCTTTTGGGAAGTTTTTAGTGTTATTTAATATGTTTATGATGAGAAGAGTCTAATGGTGTGAAGTTTGTAATTTTTGGAGGAGTTTTGGTTAGGTTTGGGATTTGTCGAAGATTGGAGGACTTGACGGTTGATAAAATAGATCCAACTATTGGATTTCCTTGGTTATGGTCCTAAAGTGCTAGAATCGATGAAATGAGATTGTGGGTGGAGTTTGGCATGAATCCAATAAGCTTAAACTTAGTAAAAGTAGTGGGTTAAGGGGAAAAGTTTTGGGTGTTTATATTTAAGTATTTATTTTCCGGAATTGAAGTTTGGTCCTAAGCATGATTATTGTGCCAGGATACAAGCATACCTCGCTTGAGTGGCGGTTCGGATTTCGTCAGGCTTATGTCTAAATTTGTGAGTGAAAATTTTGGTTTTTAATAAATATGCATGCAAGATTTTATAATTTATTATTTTATTTTCCGAGCGTATATTATAATTTCGGCTTATGAAATGATCTTGTAAATTATTTGAGTTTGATGCATTGATTAATTGTTGGTCATGATTTATGGATTTGAGCTCGGATTATTAATTTGGAATTTGAGTTTGGATATTCTTTATGAATTCGGATTTCATTATGACTAAGTGAACTTTGAGATTTATAAAAGATTTCCGAAAATGAGATTTTCGGTAGTTCGTTATTTATAATTTTCTTATTTATTTGTGGAATATCAATCCTGACCTTGAGAATATTTTAGTGAATATTTTGGATTAAGATATTATTTACGATTTTTATTTGTTAATTAAATCTCACTTTTAATTATGGAGTTGAGAATATTTTGACGTGTGAGACACGTCATTGAGTTTTATTTTAATTTCTTATGATAATTTCCAAGTACGGTTGAGAACCGTACCATTCACATGAACTTGGAGAAGTTTTATGGATTTAAGTGATTTCGTATGTTTTTAGTCACCATACTATAGGGTCGCTCATATTTCATTACTAGCTAGCCTTTATTAGAGGTCCTCACCATAGGTGAGTTGAGCGCTTAGCGTGGGACGCTACTATAGTCTAGGAGGCACCGATCGGTTATTATTTATTGCTAGCTAGCCTTATTAGCGGTCCTCACCACAGGTGAGTCGAGCGCTTAGCGTGAGACGCTATTATAGTCTGGGAGACACCGACCCGTGCTTTGGAGGCTCCTCTTACATGGTGATATCTCTTCCCCTTGTCTTATTTTTCTCATTTATGTAATTGATTAACCAGCAGGGCTGATTTATCTCTTCTGGCGAGATTTATGTATTTGATTAACCAGCGGGGTTGGTTTGTCCATTTTTATGTGATTATGAATTTAAAGTTAAATGTTATATCAAAGTTGCGTGCATCGAAGTTTTAAAGTTTAAACGTAGGAAAGTATTTAAATTACGTTTTTGTTAAATTATTTAATCTATTTTTGTCCACTCACTCTAACGTTTGTAAATTACTTTCCTCTGGGCCTTTCGGTTTCAAATGCCCAGTTTGCATGCTAAGTTTATTTGAGGTCGAGCGTACATAGAGTCGAGACATAGTCAGAGGCTGCTTCCGCTTATTCTTTATTCATTGTTTTTCTTTCATTATAGATGCTCTGATGACTATTTGAGATTGTTATTAGTTGAATAAGGCTTGATGTATTTTAGTATATGAATTTTTTTTTAGGTAAGGGTTGTCCATTTTCATGGTAGATTATGTCGAATTTTTTGTAATTTTTCCTTGGAGGCGGACCCCGCAGGATTTACTTTGGGTTTTAAGGTGAAATTAGGGGTGGGTCTTGACATCATCAACCAAAAACTCATCGAAATTCAATGATCTAGCAAGGTGTGCTAGCCTATTGACATCACCATTTGCTTCTCTATAGATATGAAAGTATGATAACAGTTTAGATTTAGAACGAGGAATAAATTCATTCTAAAAAAGGAAAGAAAAAAAGAATGACGAATAGATTGATGTTGTAACTGATCAGCAGCTAGCAGATTGTATACTTTCCATGGCTTGTATATATGACTCCATAGTCCATATCAATTCATCAGAGATAGGAAAGGGTTAAATGCACCAACAGTGTCTGAACTTTTGGAGGACTGTCAATATGGTACCCGAACTTTTAAATGTATCAAAGTGATACCTGGACTTGTATTTTTGTACCAACGTCGTACCTGTCGTCATTTTCCGTCACAGCTCTGTTAGTTCATGTCACATGTGACGCACGTGACTGAAAAAAAGAGTGACGGAAAATGACGTGAACTAACAGAGCTGTGACGGAAAATGACGACAGGTACGACGTTGGTACAAAAATACAAGTCCAGGTATCACTTTGATACATTTAAAAGTTCGGGTACCATATTGACAGTCCTCCAAGAGTTCAGACACTGTTGGTGCATTTAACCCGATAGGAAAATAAGGAATAGGAATGGCGAATATTTGTTGCTCTACATCAGAAGGTAAAACACCGGAAAAAGCTTAGTTAAATTCAGTGGCCAGAACCAGCTGAAACAGAGGCACATCATTAGTTAAAGCTTGGATACTATCCTTCTTATGTTTTATGAACAACTTAATTGAAGATTATCTCATGATGGTTTGTGATCTACCAGTAACTCATCAATTTCTCTCTTTCAATTTCTGCGTTAGGTCTCTATCTTTTTTCTTTTTTTTCAATTGACGTATATGTAAAAACGTTTAGGCCTTCCATAATTCGTTTAAGTCTACAATTCATCTTTAAATGATTAACCAATTTTTACATTCTCACAAAACTCAAATACATAAACTTTAACTATCTCTGCTATGCATGCAATCTCACAGACTTTTTTTTCTTTCATTTATTGCAATTATAACGTTTGCAAAATTCAAAAACTATGTTAAGTCAAATTAAAAATTTTGTTTAACTAATATGGAATTCATTTGGTCTAGCGGCATAGTCTTCCCTTAGTAAGTGAGAGGTTATGAGTTAGAATCACGAACGAAAGACTAGTTGTACATTTGAGTTGTTTACCCGATCAAAAATATATATATGGAATTATTTAGTACCGTTTGGTCTAGTGACATAGACCTAATATTTTTAGGAAAATGCCCAAATACCTAAAAATTAGAAAGCTAAAGCCCATTCCAATGAAATTCTAATCCATTAGCTCATTCCAATGATTCTTATGCAAAAGACATTATTACTCTTTATAGAATTAAACTCACAAAAATCTTATCTCTTTCTCTTTCTCCTCTCCTCCCGATATGCTCTCTCTCTCTCTCTCTCTCAGTGTACAACGACGCAAGGCTGAAGACACAGCCTCCTACTGAGTCGCCGAGACCGCGCTCGTCGTCGTGATCCTCCTCAACGGCGACACCGATTCAGACGGCACCTCCCAGAGATGATCCTCATATGCCAGAACCTCTGCAACAATCTCCAGAGCCTTAACGAGCACATCTGGGGAGTCACGCTCATATTCCTCTACTGGTTGAGCAAGTCAGAGATTGTCCAGCCGTTGATTTGATCGATTTTGGCCAATCTAGTCAGAGATCGAGGTTTGTGTTTAGTGCAAACATGGATAACGTTCTTCTTCTTCTTCTTTTTTGATTGGAGATCGTGTTTTTGTATTTGTTTTGGTCAGAGAGATCGTGTTTTTTTTTACAATATAATGGTTATTAAATGATAGTATCTTGATTATTGGAGTAATTAGTCTATTATTGGGAGGTAATAAGTATTTAGTGGAGGTCAATACAACATTTATTGACCCTAATATTGCTTCTATAAATTTTTTTGAGATGTAGGGATTTGCCTTAGAGGTAAAAACTTTCTTTCTAACTCGATTACTAGAGATCAGTAATTAATTATAAAGGGTCAGTAATTAATTATTGGGAGTCAGTAACTGATTATTAGGGGTCAATAACTGTCACGCCCCGACCCTTAAATTTTACCTTATTTACTAATTTTACCTTATTTACTAGCATGGTGTTAATAAGAATTTTACCGTTTTCGTCATTAAGTTTATAGTCCTAAGGTCCCTAGAGGTGTTGAGGGATGAATATTTTTTCGAAAGAATTATTTGTAGGAGGAAAATGTGACGATGGTAAAATGGTAAATTTTACCTAGTAAAAAGTAATTTTTATTGGGGTATTATTTTGAGGTGTTAAATTTTGGAATGGGTATATGGTGAAGTTGGTGGACTGGGTGGGCTAAAGGCCCAAATCTGTTTCTCTCTTTTCTCTCTCTCTCCCTGAGCCCTCACTGTCAGAAAATTTCGGCCACCCGTTCACCGCCCGTCCAGCCGCCCCAGACCGCCGCGCCGGTCCCAATCGATCGGTCTCTGACCCAGCTTCCATTCTAGACCGGTGGAAGCCGCCCTAGTGCCGCCGTGTGAGAGAGAAGCCGCCTGAAAGCCCCGACTGCCGGAGTGGTTTTCTCGCCGGAACTCCCTCCTCCGGCCGCTATAGCCGGAGCCCTTGGGTCAAAAGGAAGCCCTCCACCCGTGCTCCAATCCCTCCAAAAGATTCGCTCCCTCTCGAGCTAGGTAAGGAGAAATCGGTAAAGGAAATTCTAGAGCATTTATTGTTGTTTTTGTTCGATTGGCATGGTTAGGCTTAAAATTGGAGTTGGTGATAGTTAGGAATGTTGTAGAGGAGGTTGAGAGGAAGGTGCTGCCAAATTTTGGTGGGCATTGGAGGTCGCCGGAGCTGGCCGCCGGCAGCCGCTGCCAGCGGAGCCGCTGAAAAAATATTTTTAGTGGGGATTTTTATGAGTGTATTGAAATGAGTTTTAGAATTTTTGGAGGAGTTTTAGATAGGTTTTGGAATTTTTGAAGTTTGGTATTTTTGGCGGATTAATAAGTTAAAATCCGGCCACGTGATTATTTATGGTTAGGAAGGTGGAAGGTGTTTTTGAGGATGTCGGATAACATTGTGGAGTTTTATAGTTGGCAGTGAAATTAAGATTTAGGGCGACAGGCATGGTTGAGCGCGCGAAGCTTATATTTAATTATGCCTATTTTCTTTAAGCGTCGGTGTTTTATTTTAAGGATTTATTTATGTTTGTGGAACAGGACGTGAGGAGGCCCGAGCGGAAGAAACCTCCGACCGACATCAGGCTTAGGCCTAAGTTGTGAGTGGACATTTATTTTAAATAATGTTCTTGAAATGTTTTATTGTTGAATAATTTCTTTTGTTGGAAATTAACCGAAATTGGGAATTTCGGTGATTATACTCATATATAGAGATTTATGAGAATAATATGTATATAAATAAACGCTAGCTAGTTATACGTGATTTTCCCCCATAATGAGGTACAATTCCATTATGGGACGACGTGAGCGTTAGATGTCAGCGTCGTAGCCTTGTACGACTTTCTATTCTTTGTATTCATTCATAGAATTCGTACAATGAATCAGCACGTATATATACCCACTCGTGCGATTCCCCCATAATGAGGAAAAATGCCATTATGGGGTGACGTGAGCATTAGACACCAGCGTCGTAGCCTTGTATGACTATATATTTTTCGAGCTTATTCATAGATAGCATAAAAGGAATAGACGAGTGTAAATACATACTGATATATATATATATATATATATAAATTCTAGCCTGAGAGGCCATTTTATAAAGTTTTCATGGGGAAATATTAATGTTTTGTCGAAATTACTTTTGTCCACTCACTCTGACGTAATTGAATATTTTCCCCTGGGCTCTTCATTTTTAATTTCCCAGTTTGCAGCATTCGGGTGGGGTCTAGAAGGAGACGTCGATGTATAATCACCCATCTTTCCACTACTTTTTGCCAGTAGATTATATGTTTAATCTACTAGGAGTTTATCAGCTTCCATTGTCTTTCTTATAGTAGCTCTGAATACTTTCGGAAAAAATATTGTGTATTATTTTATTCGGTTATTTGGGTTGAGCTGAAGAATTGATATTTTGATTAAGAGGGTGGTTCTATAATTTTTCCGAGTCAGGATTGTCCATTTTCAAGGGAGGTTTGCTGAGTTAGGTAAAATTTTCCTTGGAGGTGGTCCCCGCCTCGGTTTTCAGGGTGAAATTCGGGGTGGGTCTTCATTCTCTCGCTCACTCTTCTCTGGTCACTCTGGTGTTTCCCCCTTGTTTTTTTTTCTGCTTCTCTCTGATTTTCTGTGTTTCGCTGCTGCAGATCCCTACGATTGCGAGGTGTTTCCCGACGTCTGCGTTTCCGGCGTTGCTACTATGTCGAGAATCTAGTAAGGTTTTCTCCATATTGCTGTGCTTCATGCTTGTTTCTGCTTTTGCCTCTCCATTTTGCTATGCGTTTGTGTTGCTTGTGTGGTTTTGGGTAAGACTGGAAATGTTTAGCGTTCTAGGGATTTCTGGGTTGTTCTAGGGATTTTTGGATTGAGGTTGTGTTAAATTTTGAATTGGTGTGCGTACTCCCGGCGGCGCATACTGATAGATTTTAGGGTTTGTTATGCTAGGTTAGATGGACTCCCGAAGTTCGACCGATCTAAGCGGAGCGAGTACATCCTCTCAGACGATAGTGGACAACGACGAGAGGATGGAAGAGTACATTAGTCGACAATCCCGCCAGGGGGAATCATCTTCAACTAAGCCTGCCGAGTTACACAAAGGTGTACCCACCCGAGATGTCGATTGGGTCTCGGGGGTTTTCCATGGCATCCCGATTACTGACGTCGCAAGCTCGGTAAGACGATATATCTTGGAGGATGGCACCATGTGCGACGAGGCCGGGAGTAGCATGTCTCCTACCGAGATAGAACAGTTCCGTGAAGACTGGGGGATCCTGCCCACGGTTACCATGCGTGGCCTTCGTGAAGGCGAGCTAGCGTGTTGCCCGAGAGACTGTTTCGTTGCGGTACACGAGCACATGTTTAGAAACGGTTTCTCCCTCCTGCTTCCTTAGTGCGTGCAATATCTGCTGAGCATGCTTCATCTTGCTCCCGGGTAGATTCCCCCAAACCAATGACGCCAGTTGTTGTCTCTATGCTGTTTGTACTACTTGTCCGAGATGGATTGGCCGTCCATCAATGAATTTCGTGCCCTGTACCACCTCTTGTATTAGAAGAAGCAGAACTGCAGTGGGTGTGTTTGGTTTGCTGCCCCGGATTACTTGCCTCCCGTCACTGATCTCCCGATGTCCATAAATAACAACTGGCGTGCAAAGGTCATATTTGCCGGGGGTTGATGGCAAAGAAACTGTCCAACGTACGTTGTGCCCAATCGGTTTAGATATATCTAGGATCAGTCCTTCTCACTGTCAAAGATCGAGAAGCGACGTATTGGGTGGATATATGCAGCCTAGCCCTCGGATGAGGATCGAAGCTTGTACAACCTGACCCGATGGGCTGTCCTGGTTCATTGTGAACTCGGCCGTATGCCTGGTGGGGTTCCAAATTAGGGTCGCTTGTTTTCTGTTCTCTTTTCACTGGCCTTTTATTCTTCGTACCTGTGATCTTGACTGTTGGTTTTATTTTCAGCTAGAATACCCAGGCGTAAACACCGTGAGTCACACCCGACCGATATGGAGTCCGACATGGATTTGCTAAGCAAACTCTTGGAGGTTGGGAAAGTGGCCTCCCGCACTGTGGTGGACCATGCAGACAAAACTGCCTGTGTCTCCGATGAAGCTGTACTCCTAGAGATTCTCGACGAAGGGTATGGGGAACCGCCTTCTGATAAAGAGGGGCCCGCAAAGACCGGTGACGTGGTCAACGTACACTTGGGCGAGAAGAGAAAGAAATCAAAGTCACAACGGGATAAAGGCGTGACTTAGACGAGATTGAGCGTCTCTGGCGCCTCACCATCGTTGAAGAAACAGAAAGTTGCCGGTTCCTCGACCGGGAACCTGGTTTCAATTAGCGCTCTCGCTTCGGCACTTCCTTAAATTCAGAAGACCCCCATTCGACAGATCCTAAATGAGTATGGGTGCGCGGATGAAAAGTTTATCCGTGGCATGGTGGGCGATCTGAAGGGTATCGAGTTGGACATGATCAAGATCGGGTCCAGCACTCCTCAAGAGAAACTTTTCGACAGTATACCCGGGAGGCAATGATGAAGGTAAACTTTTCCTGTGTAATGCCAATTTACTACCACTGTTCGGGATGTGGAACTAACTTGTTTTTCTGCTTGCAGGCTCTCTTTGTTGTCTATGCCATTGACGCCAGCGAGGATTCCAACGAGATGAAAGAGTATCTGGCCAGTCTGAACGACCAGATCAGCTATATCGAGGCATAGGGGAAGAAAATGGAGAAGGACTTGGAGGCCGAGAGGAAAGAGAAACTCTCGCTGGCCGACAAGTTGACCAAACTTTGCCTCCACACCAAAGAGCTGGAGGGAAAAGCTGAAATGGTTATCGCTTTGGAGTGCGACATAGACGTGCTTCAGCGGGAGAACGCGAAGCTGCGGTCTAAGCTGAAAGAGAGGGATGATCATGTAGCTGACCTGCAAGGCCAGATCCCCGCTCAACGCGAGCTTGCCGTTTCTCGGTTCAAAGAGTCAGATGAGTTGAAGGCTATGCTCAAGTCTGCCCGGGAGAGTGGCATATCTGAGAAATTTGGCGTCTGGAGCCAACTTGGGTACCTGGACAAGGCCAAGATGACGGCCGATTTGCTCGCTGCTCAGGAGGCGAAAGAGAGGGCGGCTAAGTCCAAGGCTGCGGCCAAGAAAGCACCTGAGATAAGTGAGTCATCCGAGAAGGATGCTGAAGGCACTGACGGGGACGATGTTGGCTGAATCATCCGAGAATGAGGAAGAAGAACCCGGCCAGTCATAGGCTGTAATTTATCTTTGTTTGGCTCTTTCTTTTGTACGACAATGGCCTCGTGCCGTATCCCGGTGATTACACATCCCAGTGGTTTTTGTAAATACCCATTGGTGGTATACGCCCGGCATCCTGGGTTTTAATATATTACGCCTTGGCTAACCTTATTGCTTGCGTCTTGGCGTTACATGCAGTTTGTATTATGCATGTCCCATCGGGTGTTATGGGGGACTTCGATATATGCCTCCCGGTGGATTACCTATCTCGCTTGATGACTTATGCCTCCCGGTGGATTACTTATCCCGATTGATGTTACTCGAGATTGTATTGACTTATGTCTCCCGGTGGATTACTTATCATTAGAGTTTAAATTGAACTTTCTATTCTTGTATAGTCATTCAAAACGAATGGAGGCATCCTCTGGGACTTGGTGTTTTCCTTCTCCCGGGAAGCAGCAATACTTACAAATGTACGTTTTACAAAAAAAAAGGATTGGACCTCGGTCCCTCATACTGGGTAGAGTTTTAGGTGCTCCGTGTTCCAGGGCCGCCCGGTGATTACCCCATCCTGGTCCCATAGAAAGAAAGTTGATGGGCCAATCTTTTCAATGATCTCGTACGAATCCTCCCAGGTTGGGTCCAGGGCTGCCGTCTATGTCATGATTGTCTTCATTACCCAGTCCCCCAGCCCCAACGTCCGGGTTATGACTTTCTTATTGTAATGGTGTGCCACTCGCTGCTTATAGACCTAGTTGTGCAAGTCTGCTCTCTCCATTCTTTCCTCAATGAGATCGATATTTAACTGGAGGCCTTTCTCGTTGGTGGCGCCATCAAAGTTCTCCACCCTTCCCGATGGTATCAATGTCTCGATTGGTAAAACAACCTCCGTGCCGAAAGCCATGCTAAAAGGTGTTTCTCCCGTTGCTTCGGTTGTCGTGGTCCTGATCGCCCACAACACCTTCGGCAGCTTCTGCGCCCACAGACCCTTTGCGTCGTCCAACTTCTTCTTCAGCAGTTTCTAATGATTTTATTAACTGCCTCTACCTGACCGTTCGTCTGAGGGTGCGCCACCGACGCGAAGACTATCTTAGTGCCCATGTCCTTCGCGAATTCAATCAGATGATTATTGTTGAATTGTGTTCCATTGTCCGTGAAAATTGTCTCCGGGACCCCGAATCGGCAATATATATTTTTCAGTAGGAAATTCTTCACACACTCGGTGGTTATCTTTCCCAAGGGCTCTGCCTCCACCCACTTTGTGTAGTAGTCAACGGCCATTATCACATACTTGAACTGTCTAGGTGCCGTTGGTAGTATCCCGAGGAGATTAAGGCTCCACTGTGCAAAAGGCCAGGGTGACAACAATATTGAGAGAGTGATAGAAGGGGAGTGTATCCCGTTGGAATGTAAATGGCATTTTCGGCATCTCGTTGATATCTTGTCTGCCATGGTGCCCATGTTGGGCCAGAAAAACCCTGTGTGCAGTGCCTTGTGTGCTAGCGACCGGGATCCAGAATGATTCCTGCACACCTCTTCATGGATTTCCCCCATGATCACTTCTCCTTCCTCCTCTGTCACACACTTGAGGTTTGGGAAACTGTAACCTTTGCGGTACAGCTTCCCGTTCATGAGCGTGTACCTTGTTCATCTCGATTGGAGTTTTCGTGCTTCATGCTTGCCTTCCGGGCGTACCCCCTCCTTCATGAATTCGATTATGGGGTCCATCCATGTAGGCTCTCCTGGTCCCGCCTCGACCATGAATATCTCCGAGATTGTCTTACTAATACTCGGTTTTCCAAGAACCTCAATCTTTGCTTTCTTCATTCCTTTACCTGGCCCTCTGGTGGCTAGGCGAGCAAGGGCATCCGCATGACTATTTTCCTTCTGGGGGATGTGGGAGAGGGTGGCCGACGTGAACCGTTGTATGAATGCTTTTGAAAGCGCTTGGTAGGAGCTCAACTGAGGCTCCTTTGCTTCAAAGCTACCGTTGACTTGATTCACAATCAGCTGTGAATCACTGAACACCTCCACTCTATCCACGCCAATGTCTCGGGCGAGTTGTTGTCCACCAATCAAGGCTTCGTTTTCTGCTGCGTTGTTGGATGCCTGGAATTGAAATTCCAGTGCGTACTCATGCTTGAACCCATCTGAGGTCTCCAATATTATTCCCTCCCCGCTTTTACTTCTTGTCACCGAGCCGTCGACAAAGAGTTTCCAGAATGGTGCCGATGACTCCTCGGCTTGTACCTTTGCGTATGGCTTGGAATCTGTTTCCTCCCGGTCGGCTGCAGTTGACTCCCCCACCACTTTCATGGGCCTGAAATATGCGGGCTCCCCCATTACTTTCATAAGTGTAAGCTCGGATATAAAATCGGCCGGTGCTTGGCTCTTTATAGCTATTCTCGGCCGGTAATAGATATCAAACTCTCCCAATTCAATGGCCCATTTAACCAGCCTCCCACTGATCTCCGACTTTTGTATGATCTGCCTTAGGGGGTGGTTGGTATAAAGGGTTATTGAGTGAGCCTGGAAATAATGCCTGAGCCTTCGGGCAGTTACTATAAGGGCCAAAGCAAGCTTCTCGACGTCCGGGTACCTGCTCTCGGCCGGTGTGAATCCTTTTCCGGCATAAAATATTTTGCATGCTCGACGTCGGACTCTTTTCTGATGAGCACCGAGCTGACCGCTGACTTGGATGCCGCGAGGTACAAGTAAAGCATCTCGCTCGGGATTGGTTTTGACAAAACCGGCGCGGACGTGTGGTACACCTTTATTTGCTTGAAAGCTCTTACTGTTTGGATCCCCATACTATCTCCTTACATCTCTGGTCTCGTAACAGCCGGAAGAAGGGGGCACACATATCCGTGAGCCGTGACACAAACCTAGCCAGCGCGACAACCTTCCCGGCCAACGACTGCACCTGGTTCCTGAGTGTGGGTCTTTCCATATCCAAGATGGCCCTAATTTTCTTCGGGTTGGCTTCGATTCCTCGCAGGCTGATTATATGACCCAAGAACTTTCCTTTAACGACCCCAAAGATGCATTTTTGAGGGTTCAATCTCATCCTGAACCTTATTATGACTTCGAAGACCTTCTCAAGATGCCCTACATGCTCCTCGACCTTTAGACTTTTGACCAGCATGTCATCGATATATACTTCCATTATGTTCCTGAGGTACTCGGCGAACATGACATTCATCAGCCGCTGGTAAGTGGCTCCCACATTCTTCAGTCCAAAAGCCATTACCTTGTAGCAATACAAGCCCCTGTCGGTCGTGAAGGCCGTGTGGTCCCCATCCCTTGGATCCATCCGGATCTGATTATAGCTCGCGTAAGCGTCCATGAAGCTCATGAGGTCAAATCCGGACGTGAAATCCACCAGCTGATCGATGAGTGGGAGCAAGAAGCTATCATTTGGGCATGCCCTGTTGAGATTCGAATAGTCCATGCACATCCTACATTGCCCAGTTGACTTCTTTGGAATCATGACCACGTTGGCCAGCCACTGGGGGTATCTGACCTCCCTTAGGGCATATGCACCCATTTAAGTCCATCAAACTATCAAACCATCAATTAAATTGCTTCCATCAAGTACTATTCACTGTAAATTGCTTTTATGGGCCTATTTTTATGCAGCGGTGCAGCTCCGTCAATTTAGCAATCACTATTCATCGATTTAATCTTTTATTTTTTGGATTTCATATATAATAATCAATCAATCACCAGACGACACGTGGCATTATCAGATATTGTGATCACTCAAATAATGTTATAGGATTTCCGATAGGATTTCTGATCAACCAAATAGTGACACGTGTGTGTTTGTCGGCCAAATAATGTCATTGGATTTTCGATAAGATTTTCGACGAATGACGACTCGACACGTAACATGATCTTCAAGTTCTTGGCATATGAAATTGACCATAAATAAGCTTCATCACCCTCTCTACTCACACAATTTTCACATCTCAGTTACAAATCTTCAAAAACACATTCCCTCAATTACTTCGCCATATTTCATCATCATTACGATGAGTTTTTTTCGTAAATTGTTGAAGCAGAGGCAACAACATAGTCAAGAGGACGCTGAGACGATGGATGCCATGATGACTAACGCGACCATGATGATGGTACATCTTGATACTTCAGATGAACCACAAGGACGCGGTTCGCGTCCTGGTCGCTCTCCTAATCACCCCAGACATAGGGTAGCTGGGGGAACAAGTCTCATGGCAGATTACTTCATCGAGCGTCCGATCTTTAGGGAGGAAGAATTTCGTCGGAGGTACCGAATGCACACCCATCTGTTCAACCACATCATGACGGCTCTCTGTAACCACGACCCTTGTTGGCATCAAAAAGCAGATGCCACTGGAAAACTAGGGTTGCTGCCCCAACAGAAGATGACAGGTGCCCTCCGAATGTTGGCGTATGGTGCAGCTGCTGATCAATGTGCTGAGATATGCAGGATGGGGGAATCAACTACACTAGAGTGCATGAAGAAGTTTTGCCAACAGGTGATAGGTATTTTTGGTCCGCAGTATCTTCGAGCTCCAACAAAGGCTGACCTCCAAAGGCTTCTTGCTAGGGCTGATCAGCGGGGATTTCCAGGTATGATCGGAAGCATTGACTGCATGCATTGGGAGTGGAAGAACTGCCCAACCGGGTGGCATGGGGCTTACAGTGGCCGGAAGGGTCGTCCCACCATTATTCTAGAGGCGGTGGCCTCGTATGACACGTGGGTATGGCACGCTTTCTTTGGTGTGCCAGGAGCTCAAAATGATATTAACGTACTCGACCAATCATCGGTCTTTGAAGGGCTCATTGCTGGAAACAGCCCGGCTGTGACGTTTCACGCAAACGGTAGGAGATATAGCAATGCTTATTATCTTGCTGACGGAATTTATCCTAGGTACTCCACATTTGTAAAAACTATTCCAAACCCTGAATCGCAAGCACAAAAACTATTTGCAAAAAAACAAGAAGCATACCGTAAAGATGTAGAGAGGTGTTTCGGCATCTTGCAATCTCGTTGGGCAATCCTTCGTCATGGAGCTCGGTTGCACAGGAGTTCGACACTGAGAAGCATAATGATAACTTGCATCATATTGCATAACATGATTGTAGAGGATGAATTTGTAGAAGAAGAATTTGTCGAGCCAGAAGAAGAAGATCTATTGAACCCACTGGCGGCAAGAGTTTATAATGGGCCAGTAGATCATGAGGGGGTTCGAATTCCTTTTTTACCAGTGGAAAGAAATGGGAGAAACCAGCATGCATTTTGGGACCGTATTGACCACCTCGAGTCAGCTTATATCCACACAATTCTTCAAAATGATTTAGTGGAGCATAATTGGGCATTGGAAGCCAACCAACAATAATCAAGTTGTGTAGTTTTATTTGGTATTGTAATATTTGGTATTGTATTTTTATTTAGTATTGTATTTTTATTTGGTATTGTAATTTTAATTGGTATTGTAATTTTTATTTTGTATTGTAATTTTAATTGGTATTGAAATTGAGGAACATAAAATTACTAGTATTAAAACATAAAATTATTTTATATAAAAATAACTTGAAATTGAGGAACATAAAATTGAAATTATAACAACAACACAATGTTAGTCTTCATCAAAGAGGGGAACATAATAATCATCACTAGTACTAATACTCTCATTCATTTTCGCCATGATATCCGATTTCCTCTTTTTGTGCCACTTCAAACTTTTCGGGGTCATGATGCTTGTATCCATTGTCATAATTTTGGTTTCTTCTTGCAACTCCGCCATAGCATCACGTCGGGCCAACCTTGCTTCCTTTCGTTTCTCAAGTTCTAAGCTCTCCCTAGCCAACCGAAGGGTTTCCTCGTCTCTTCGCATGTTAGCCTCTATAAGTGCTTTTTGATTACATTGCATATTATGAAAAATAGCTAAAGACTTCTCGTCTTTCTCCGCCATACCTTTTTTTCCCTTCTTCTTTGCTTCCTTAGCCGCCTTTACTCCCATAGGCCTAACCGGGCTTGAGGGACGAGGTCTCTCTTGGTTGGATGGCGGAGTTGTGAATCCTTCATCATCATCCAAGTCAACATGCCCATCCGTGTCATGGAGCTCAGGAGAAATTGGAAAATTCCGCTCAAACGGAGAAGGAGTACTCACAACCGTCAAGAAATGAGGATGATTTATCACCGCTTCATAACATTCTTTCTTGTCAAATTTCTTGCCCACATCCTTGAAATATAATGATTGAGCTTGAGTTTCCTAATAAAAAAAAATTACAAAATTTAGATTTATACGAAAATTTAATCTATGTTAATGGAAATAACAAAAAAAATTACATGAAGAAAAAATGGCAAAACAATAACAAAAAATATATTAATGGAAAAATTTAATCCATGAAGAACAAACGGTTAGGCATACCTCATCTACCAAATTCGTCCCGCTAGCCGCACGGTTTCTTGATTTGTATAGACATGTATGCCACTTCTTGAGCAATTTCTTCAAGCGCGGAAAATGTGATTCGAGCGCAACTTTCGTACGAGGCTCGGCTAGAGGATTTTCGGGATCGCCACACCAATTTTTGACGTAATCGTCATGAACTTTCTTCCACAAATTGTCTTTGTTTTTATATCGACCGGTGATGTTGCAAGTGGATTGTCGTACCCAAGAAACACACAATTGTAACTCTTCGGAGGGAAGCCAACTAGAACCCATTTTCAAAGAACACTAAAAGAAATTGTGAGGGAAGATGGAAGGAGATGAGAGGAGATAAGAGAAAAGTGATGCAAATTGTAAAGAAAAAAATAGGGTATTTATAGGAAAAAAATTTGGGGGTAAGAAAAAAAAATACCGTTGGGCTGAAAGAGCCGTTGCACCAGACAGGGTGCCACGTGGCAGCCCATGAATGGCCAACGGCTCTGCAGCTGTCTGGCCCCTTTTTCTTTTTTTTTTTATAAAGGCGCGTGTAACACACGCGCTAGATTTAAAAAAAAAAAGAGCTGTTGGCAGGAACCCACATGCGTGGGTCCCACCATTTGATGGCAATCACACCGACAAGCAACATTTGCTTGCCTCTCTGATTTTATGATTGAGCTAACCGGGTCCCACGTCTCTCTTTGCCTCTGCTGCATTCTTTCTTGCCATCAATACAGCAAAAATCATGATTTTTGCTGTGATTGATACCATCCGGTGCATATGCTCTTATGAACCCGATGTCTATTAGCTTTTGCACTTCCCCCTTCATTTCTTCATACTTTTCTAGCTTGAACGTCCTTCATTTTTGCCGCACTAGAGGGAATCCGTTTTGGATTCCTAGCTTGTGTGTTACAATCCGCTTGCTATCCCGGGCATGTCTCTGTACGTCTAGGTGAACGCCCTGCTGTTTCTCTTCAAGTCTATCAAGGTCGCTCGTACCCTGGGTGACTGTCACGTCCCGATGGTCAACGTACGATCCGGGAACTCCTCTGAGATTGATACCGCTTATGTTTCGTCTACTGATCCCGGACGCTCCTCATCCGAGTCGGCATCATCTCTGGGGTCCATGTAAGGGTCTGAGGGTGATGCCGTAGGCTGGCTGGCCAACAGGACCTCTGACCTTTTCCTCTCGTTGCCTACCGCACAGCAACTCCTGGCCGCCCCCTGGTCTCCCCGGATCGTAATGATTCATGTTGGGGTCAGGAGCTTCATCATCAGCATGTGACCAGCAACAAATGACTTCAACTTCCACAAGGCCGGCCTTCCCAAGATCCCATTGTAAGACGATTCACAATCAACAACGATAAACTCTATTGTTGCTCGGGCTACCCCCTCCCGTCCTTCCAAGCTTACTCTAAAGCTGTCTGAACCGAGAGGTTGAACAACATCGCCTGAGAAGCTAATCAGCGGCTCATGGTCTTATATCAACTTATTGCTTCCTCAATGCAATCCTTTCCAGGCACTCTTGAACAGTACGTTGACGGAGGCTCCTGTGTCAATGAGAATCTTCTTCGTTATATAGTGATCGAGCTGTAACGTTATCAGGAACAGATCCTTGTGCTGCCTTATTCCCTCCTCTTCCTCTTCCTCTTCCAGGAAGGTTACAGACTTCCAATCGGTGGTTACCTGTTGATTGTTACTACCAAAGGCGTAGACTTCCCTGCCATCCCGATGTCCCGTACACTGTTTCTTTGCCTTGTTGCTCCTGTGATCTATACGGGACCCGCCAAGGATGGTGTTGATTGTTCCATATACCTCAATTGCCCCTGCGTTCCTCGGACCGGGCACATACTGCTGCAGCTTCCCTTCTTTTACCCGGCGCTCTACCGCTCTATTCAACTCTATACTGCTATTAATGTTATGGCTCGCCTCTCCGTGGTATCCATAAAATTTTCCGGTGTCT
The DNA here is from genome assembly GCA_034370585.1 of Fragaria x ananassa. NCBI lineage: Eukaryota > Viridiplantae > Streptophyta > Magnoliopsida > Rosales > Rosaceae > Fragaria > Fragaria x ananassa. The sequence continues at coordinate 5,230,741 of CP139750.1, read as the reverse complement.
TCCTTGGTGAGCCTAGAGGGGGGAAACTTCTGGGCCGGGGGAGGCGGAATGGCAGTCTTATTCTCGTTCCATATCGCCTCGTAAGTGGCGTTGAGCGTTGTGAAATGCTCCTTGCCAACCGACACCGTTCTCGCATACCCGGTATCTTGGTAAGGCCCTTTTTCCTTTCCTTCCGCGTTATGCTGCTTCCCTGCTTTCCCCTAGTTTCTTTCCTTATGCCTCTTTCCAGCTGGGCCCAAGTCTGGTTCCCGCTCTCCCTTCCAAACTCTAATCTCTTGGATCATTTGCATCGGGGACCCGCTATCTCTCCCTTCGTCTTTCCTTTTCCCGGCCGAGGTTCCGCCATAAGTATCATGGTCTGCTTGTGCATGCCGGATCGCCATTTCCATAAGCTCGTCATAGCCTTGTGGATTTTCGATTTTTATTGCATACAAAAACTTCCTGGGCAGCAATCCCTGAATGAACGCCTCATCTGCAACCTTCTTGTCAAAGCTTCTGACCCTGGCCGTGGCTCCTTGCCATCAGTTCACAAGCTTTCAAACCTTCTCCCCTGTCTTGCTTTACTTTGAATAGTTGGGCGGTGTTCTACCCGTCCGTCTGTAAAATGAATCTATTGATGAACTTGTCTACCAGCTCACGGAAGCAGTCGACCGAGTTCAATGGGAGCTCGTAGAACCAGCTTAGCGCTTCCCCTGCTAACGTTTCCTGGAACATATTGCAGCATACCGCGTCCGAGTATCCTTTAGCGTTCATGTGAGACTTGAAACTATTGAGGAAGAGGTGGGGGTCACGATCCCCATTGTAGCTAAGTTTCAGTGGCTTGGCTGTGTTTGGCCGGAAGGATCGGGTGACCGCTCTTGTGAATGGTCCCCTTCTCTCAGTGTCCGAGATTCGGTCTGTCAAACTCGCCACGCTGTCCCTGATTGCTCTTAAGGTTTCTTGTAATTCTTTCTGCCTTCCAGTTTGGACTTCCGGGATTGGCTCGGGCAAGGGCGGTGGTCCCTCGTTCCGCATCTCCTCTGGGAACAAGTTCGTCCCTATGTGCACGGTCCTACGGTTCATTCCCACCGGAGTTCCCGTCTGCCTGGATGTGGCCGCCCGATCCAACTCACCCGCCCTATCCAATGCCTCTCGGTGCTCCACCCCTCGGGCTAGCGCTCTCATGAGCGTGGCATTATCCCGTTCCAACCTGCGCTCCCTCTCGGAGGCCTCTCCTCGATCCCTAGCACTTTGCTGCTCTAATCGGGTGATTTGGGTCCTCATGTCTTCCAACATTTCCGCTACCTCTTGGGGATTGAGAGCTCGCGGCACATACTCTGGTGTTCCATCTCGCAGGTCTCTCCTCGTAATTCCTAAACTTCCCCCTCCTGACTCCGGGGTCCGTCCTTATGTCACCTCCCTTCACCCTTCATGTCCTGCCTCTTGGTCTTGCTGCTCGGTTAACTCAGTCATCGAGTCACGCTGGCACTTTTAGTAATGGTTCCCACAGACGGCGCCAAATGTTTCTGTACAATCCCGGATGAGGTTTGCAGAAGCTGATGGTGGGTTATCCTCCTCTCGGCCTGCAACAACAAAGGTGACCGGGATGTTCCTGTCTTTCCTCCTCCGAAGCTTAAGTCAGTATCTTGATGAATATATTTGATGAGGGTAGTTAATGATCATACTTGACAAGCTGGTGGCTGGGCCATATTTATGGCCCAGAGTGGGTTCTCTTTACTTGAAAACCGATGTGGGACAATTGCCTTTACTGCTACTTCAAATACCCAGCTCCCTTATGCCTTCTGAAACCGCTCCCGGCCCAATGCTGCTACAGAGGTCGGGTCTAGCCCATCTTACATACGGACGAGAACCCTAGGGTGGTCTCGGCTGTCTTGGCCGTGGTGGGACGCTCGCTGGTTTACAGGCTTGGAAGATTGTTTTATGCACAACCGACTACAATAACCAAGTTATTAGGGGTCAGTAACTGATTATTAGGGGTCAGCAACTGATTATTGGGGGTCAGCAACTGATTATTGGGGGTCAGTAACTAAGTTATTGGGGGTCAGTAACTGATTATTAGGGGTCAAAAACTGATTATTGGGGGTTAGTAACCCAGTTATTGGGAGTCAGTAACCGAGTTACTGGTGACCGGGAAAAATCCAAGTTACTGGGGGTTAGTAACTGAGTTACCGGTGATCGCAATCTGACGACCGGATAAAATATGAGTTATTAGGGGTCAATAACGGCGACCGAAGAAATTTCCGGCAACCGGAGTCCGGCGGCGGGTGACCGGAGTCCGGTGAGGTTCCGGCTAAGTATTCTCTCTCTTCCACCTTCTCTCTCTGTACATATTGAAGTGGTGAGGGTAAAATTGTCTTAAAAATATATAAAAATTATTTTTTTATTATGACATTAATAAAGATTTGTGCATTTAGGCATAAAAAAAGTTACCTTATATTTGAACGGGCTCATAAAAAAGATTATCACTGGAATGGGAAATGAGAGAGTTAAATTAGTATTAAATGGGCATTTTCCCAATATTTTTTGGGTATAAACCTAATATTTTTTGTGTTAATAGCAAAAATGGGTGTACGTGTTAATAACACCATCCTATTTTTTTGGGTGTGTCTATTGCCACCTCATAAATCACTTTACTCACCCCACACATTGTTGATTTATTAAAATACCAAAATACCATGATGTTAAAATTACAACAAGAGACAATAAGTTGTTACAAATTACATTTTTTTTTCTTTTTTATCTTTTTGTTTTGGATGAACACAAATTTCATAACTCTAACCTCAGATTTATCATATTTGGTCGTAAGTCTGAAGACACTAGCATTTAAACTGAAGATGAGCTAAACTGTTTGTATTTTTTTTTGTTGATGATTTGTCTATCTTTTTACTCATAATTTCCCATGTCGACTTTGTATGTAAATTCTCATGGACAACTAATGTACCGTATTTATGAACAACTAATAGATTAGTTCAAGAAATTTAAAAGTAGGGAAGGCGTTGCTACTAGATACATTTACAGACATTGTGCATCTTGATATTGACTGATACCATTGAGTTGTTAAATTTGAGAGTTTTTTCTTGTTCTTTAACATGAATTTATACTTTCATGTGAATTTTTGTTCACTTGGTGATTTTACTTACCTTGAGAAAATATGAATTTGACAAAATATATGAAGAGAATGTAAGGTGAACAAAGTAGAATTGAGAAAAAAAGGTTTTTTAGGTATTGTTAATAGGTAAACAAAATAGACTTATGATTAAAATTATATGAGTGACGTGTGAAAAGAATATGGGGTGAACAAAGTAGTTTGTGGGGTGACAATAGACGCATCCTTTTTTTAGGAGAACAAAACAAAAACTTGATATGGAATTCAAACAACCGTGAAATTACATTTGAGTTGTTTAACCGATTAAAGAAAATAAGTCTGATATGCGAAATCCGTTCTATGATGTCAGCGTGTTTTAAGATCTTAATTCCCTCAATTTATGTCACATATATATTATTTTTCTTTTGTTTTTTTTGAAAGGACAGCAAATCCACCTCAAAAGAATGGATTTCTCTTCTGTTTACAAGATTACAATTTTTCTGTATCCCTAAACATAATCAGTGATTAAAATTTCCTAAAAAAGAATCACTGATTAAACTTTCTAATTGCCCTGAACGCAACTAATACGGGAGAATAGAAGACCAAAACAATCAGAAGCATTTCTTCCTTTGTTGGATGTAGAGATGTATGAGGGAGGCTGAGGCAGCTGTCCATTGATTATGAACCCTCAAGTGAAATCTAGAAGCCGAAGCCCAACCCAAATTCACCAAGTAACTGACACACAGAAGTCTGCAGAGAGTGAGAAATTAAATTGAGTTTTGAAATCTGGGATAGAGATTCTCTCTCTGAAGCTAAAGCTCAAGCTTAGCAAAGGCGCTGTGGAGAGTGTGTCCCATTGGTAGCATGGCTGTGACACAAGACAAGTGTAGGGCTTTTATCTAACTCTTGGTTACTTAACCCAGCTCATCAATTAACCTTGGTTACTTAAACCCCAGCACAGCATTACAAATTTGGCTTTCCTTCCTTCCCCTAGAGACTAGTCAGTCAGCGAGTCCCTTTTTTTGGTTACCCACTTCAGCCTACCAAAATGCCACTTCTGCTAGTATTTCTATTACATGTTGTCCCTTGAGCAATCCAACCATAACAACAAGGGAGAAGAGACCATGCATTTATACCCATCATTTCATCTATGCTTTCTTTCTTACAAACAAAGTTGAGTAATTGAGAGTGCCCAGAAATGAAGAGGTCTCCTAGTTATTCCTGCTCTTCTTCCTCCTCTTCTTCATCCTCATGTCCTGGCCCTGAGATTCCAACCAACCAGAAACAATCAGACAAACCCAAGCCCAAACGCAGTAGAAAGACCCCCAACAAGTCTGCTGAGAAATGCCAAAATAACTCAGGTAGAAGAAGCTCAATCTACAGAGGGGTCACCAGGTACTCATTGATTGATTGACAATGCTTTGTTTCTCACTTTTGTTGTTGGGATTTCATTTACATGTGTGAAACTTGTTACCTTTTTGTTAATTTGGATCATAATTCACAGGCACAGATGGACTGGAAGGTATGAAGCTCATCTCTGGGATAAGACTTCATGGAATGACATTCAGAAAAAGAAAGGACGGCAAGGTGATTATGATTAAGTTTCTCTTTCAGTTTCAGTTTACTTAATTTGAAAAAGTAATGAGACCCAAGTTCAAGGAGATCTGTAATTTTCATTCTTTAATCTAATCTTCTTGTGAGTTTTCTGACTTGTGTTTTTATTCCTGTTAATCCCTGTCAATGCAACGTTCATATGCACTTTTGCCGCTCTGCTCTGCTTATATAGTTTATTTGGGTAAGTCTCTGTCTCTGTCTGTCTCTGTCTCTCTTACCATTGCTATCACAATACATGATTTCACTCTAATATTTTCCTTGCACTTCTGATCCTTCTCTCTGTGATTTTCTCTTATTTTATTTTTCATGTTCTGGTCAAGAATAAACAAATATTTGAGTTTAGAAGGAAAAAATATTTAAGATTCTGGTCATTGTAGTAGCATGATGTGTTGTTACCTGCCTTTGACGTAGTTATGTTTTTATTTTATGCAGGGGCCTATGATAGTGAGGATGCTGCTGCTCATACATATGATCTTGCTGCACTTAAGTACTGGGGTCCTGGAACCATCCTCAATTTCCCGGTACATTAACCAATCATCCAACTTCCTCTTCTTCTTGGAACAAATCCTTTGTGTACAAAGCTTTTCTCACTATAATTGCTAATGCAGTTGAATCGTCACAATAACTAGTCACCTAATCACACACATAGCGGGTTCAATGTGTGAGATATGGGTTGTTTACAGCTGTAATGGTTGAATCTGTGTCTATGCTGCAGCTAGAGACATACACCAAGGAACTTGATGAAATGCAGAAGGTGTCCAAGGAAGAATACTTGGCTTCTTTGCGCCGCTGGAGCAGTGGGTTTTCTAGAGGCGTGTCAAAGTATCGTGGCGTGGCTAGGTAATGAATCATGTTTGCTCCTTTAGTTTTGTGGAAGCAAGGCCTTGGATGTTTTTCTTATAGCTGCTGAAATTTTAATTTTCACAGGCATCATCATAATGGGAGATGGGAGGCGCGAATTGGAAGAGTATTCGGAAACAAGTACTTGTACCTGGGGACTTACAGTATGTGTACTTCTCCTTTCCTCTCTGTTCCTAAATGTTCACAGTTCACAGATTTGCACTCACTTTTTTCCTGGCACATAACAAAATCACACATATTTCTCTACCAATTATTTACTTCAAAATTGTTTTTGTCCATCTTATATTTATTTGGAATTTTCTGAAGAACAAGATGGTGCCAACTTGTGTGCTGAACTAGATGCCAATTTCAAAACCTTTGGTTCAGTCAATGCACAGACGTGGCTGCTATTTTTCCAGTCTAGTCCAAAACATTATATATTACATGTCAAAATGAAACTGCCTGCTGCATGAAATGACCACAGGTTTTCTAATATTTGAGTTTTGTTTTCACTCAACTTATGCATTGGAAAATAAAACTACAGACTCTGCCTCAAAATGGAACTTGATAACCTACGCACTGGCTGTTTAGTAATTAATGTTATTAGTTCGTAACTGTAGGTTATATTAGGAAGCTGCCAAGGTAGGTTGAAAGTTGAAACTGATAGAGTTATTAGGTGGCCAAAGCAAGAGTACTTTGTATTGTTCCCCCCACAAGTAAATTCCACATGGGAAAGGACCACCAGATAGCACCATATTTTCCTGAGTAAATCAATTATTTATTAATTTATTTTTTCCAGGAAAACTTTTGATTTGGATTTGTAAAACAAAAGAAAACTGTATTATCTCCTTCTTTTATGTTCTACAATAATGAAGCCTAGCTGATTTTACTGATCTTGTTCTTCATCATATTTCGGGTTTAGTCATGGCCGTCTTGTTTTCGAGGAAAGATCTGTATTTCAATTTTAATTGTAAAAGCTCTAAGATTAAGAGGGGGGCTAAATAGATTTAAACATAGAGCTCGGTTGGGGTTGGGGTTGGGGTTGGGGTTGGGGTTTAGGGTCTGGGCATGGCAGGAGAGATACACAATAAGCCAACAATATCTGGGTTTAAGTTTGAGCAGCAAAAGAGTGTGATAAGTGGAGCACGTGACACCTCCTCTTTTCTTTTCTATTTAAGGTCTGAAGGGCACGTGACACCCTTTACTGAGAAACAAAAGGAAAGTTGGTACACTGTCATTCTTCTTGAAAGAAAGACAGGATGAGATTTGAGATTTCAGAGTAATTGATTTGATTCAGCCCTTTTGAAAAGGGACAGGCACTGGGTCTCACGTGTCCTATTGCTCTACTCATGCATTTCTCCAAGTCAGCCATGCCTTGTGTGACTATGCCAGATCCAAACCTTCCTAATCTTGGGTTAGCTTTGTTCTTCAATATTATTACTTGGAAAAGCCGGAAGGCTAGCTAGTGTCAGCCGGTCACATGCGCGTCGGCGACTCTCATTCGAGTTGGGAACCATCAACGATCGGCAGTCGTTCACGTACATGTTGGTTATTCCATTACGTTTTCTTCTTCAAGTGCAAGCGAGATCTAACCCTGTTTGAATTCGTTCTTCGAACTCTTAGATGAACCTTTGAAGGTTACAAAAATCATCATCGGTTGGAAGTAGCCCATGCGCATTCGACCTTTACAGCCATACCCCTTCTCACAATTATTTTTGGGAAAATCACAATTTGAATTTATCAAGGCACATTATTTTGGTCATGTCAACTTATGAAACTATTGGTGGAAAAAAAAAACTTTAGAAATATTCAAAACGAAGCAACAGTTCCTAAAGCAAATTTTAATTTGAATTAAAATGCAAGATAGTCAGAATTATTTATATTTCTTTTATGACAAGTAAAAAAGAACATAGGGTTTGAAATTCAAGGCAACATATTTTAAAGCATGAATTCTCTACTGTCTGGAAACATAGATCCATTGCTTCAGGTTCTATGTTTCTTTCTTTTCTTTATTATTGACTTTTGTTACATTTTGTGTTTGATTAGGTGTGGTTTAACTGAGAAAATTAGGACAAATGAAAATGAACAAAACTAAAGAAAAGAGGAAACAAAAGGATATACAAAATGAGCATGTGAAGGGTCCATCCATGTATTGGTCCCTGCACCTAATCTGTACCTTCTTCATACTTTTTAATGCAGCAAAAGGTTGGTGGCACTGAAAGTATGTGTATACTGATGAATGCGATAACTTGTGTGATTTTCGCATTAGCTAAGTTATACACATTTCCCTTGATTAATATGTTTTAACTGTGTTACTCTTTGTTCATGAAGATACACAAGAAGAGGCAGCGGCAGCGTATGATATGGCAGCTATAGAGTACAGAGGAGCAAATGCGGTGACAAATTTTGATATCAGCAACTACATCGACAGGCTCAAGAGTTTAGAGCCACAGGATCCACCTCTGGAATGCTCCCATGTTGCACAAGAACAAGTCGAAGTAAAACAAGAAGTACATCAATTTCAACAACAGCTACAAGAACAACAAGAGCAACAACAAGAACATAAGGAGGAACAGATATTGGTCTCCCCCAAACTTCAGTATCCACAGGTCGCGCCTTGCATAGAAAGTAGTACTGCTACAATGCAGGATGTCATGGATACTACAAATGAGCACCAGTCCCAGTTCAGTTGGAACTTTTTGGACACTCTTCTTCCGGTTCCTGACATCCCACTGGATAATAAGCCCTCGGAGTTACCAGACTTGTTTGAGGACTTGGGATTTGAAGAAAATTTTGACTTGATATTTGGAGGTGCAAGTGATATCAATCTGAGTGGCTTACTCGACAATGCAGCTTGTGGGGTTCAAGCTGGTGTGCCGGAAAACTTGGATGATAATGGGTCTCCATCTCCTTCTCCTTCTCCTTCTCCTTCTCCATCTTCAACTACTACATCGGTTTCTTGTAACTACTCTGTTTGAAGGCCCAATTCTGAGGCTTGTGGATTGTTGGGGTTGGTCTAGTTTGTTGTGGGTGGGTGGGTTGAAGGCAGGGAATCGAAAACATGTTTTGGTCGTTTATGTATCTTCGATGGTTAGAAAATAGAAAATTTCTAAAGAAGCTGATATTGGAATAAGCTTGTATTCTTATATATTAGAATGCAATTGCATTGGTATATATACACAAACCCAGACGGGTGAAACCCTAGTCCTAGCTGTACAAGGTAACTACAATCCCTGTAAGTAAGGGATTACAATTAGATTACAACCCTACCAACTTAAGTATCAAGGCACCGTAGGATCCTTTCCTTTAATACTCCCCCTCAAGTTGGAATGTAGGTCGATTACACCCAACTTGTGAAGTAGTGTGCTGAAGTGAGCTGACCCGAGCGGCTTAGTGAATAAATCCGCTGGCTGCTCTTTCGTTCCAATGTGCATAGTCTTGAGTAAACCTCTTTGGATCTTCTCACGAACTACATGGCAATCAATCTCGATGTGCTTAGTTCTTTCATGAAAAACTGGGTTGTTTGCAATGTGCAATGCAGCTTGATTGTCGCAAAACATTCTGATCGGATTGAGTTGCTTCACTCTCAAGTCATTAAGTAAGCTCTTGAGCCAAGTAACCTCACAGCTTGTTGTTGCCATGGAGCGGTACTCAGCTTCAGCGCTGGATCTAGCAACAGTGCTCTGCTTCTTAGTCTTCCAAGAAACTGGTGCATCTCCTAACAACACACAATAACCAGTGATGGAACGTCTTGTATCTTTGCAGCGCGCCCAGTCTGCATCACAATAAGCAGTGAGTTCAATGCTTCCTGTAGATGGAAGAAGAATACCCTGACCTGGTGCCTTCTTGATGTAACGAAGCACCTGATGAGCTGCTGCTAGATGAGGCTGCCGTGGCTTTTCCATAAACTGGCTCAGGATGTGCACGGCATAGGCTAAGTCTGGCCGCGTGATGGTCAAATATATTAACCTGCCTACAAGACGTCGATATTGTGAAGGATCAATGAGCAGCTCCCCTCCTTCTTGAGTCAATGAGATGTTTTGATCAACTGGAAACGAGGAAGGTTTTGCACCAAGAAAACCAGTGTCCTCTAGTATCTCCAATGCATATTTCCTCTGACAAAGTGCTATCCCTTTTCTTGAACGAGCCACTTCTATGCCGAGGAAGTACTTAAGTTCTCCAAGGTCCTTGAGCTTAAAACGGTGTGAAAGAAACAGTTTTATAGCTGTGATTTCTTCCAAACTGTTGCCTGCCAAGATTACATCATCAACATACACAAGTAACACGGTGAGCTTTCCAGAATGAGCCTTGACAAATAAGGAATAGTCAGACCATGATTGAGTGAACCCTGCTGCCTTGAGTGCCATAGAGAGTTTGATGAACCACTGCCTACTAGCTTGCTTCAAGCCGTAGAGGCTTTTATGCAGCCGGCAAACTCGAGTCTCCCCCTTTCCTCCAAATCCAGGAGGAAGTTTCATGTATACTTCTTCAGTGAGGTCGCCATGGAGGAAAGCATTGTTCACGTCAAGTTGATGAAGATACCAGCCTTTGAGAGAGGCGAGGCCAAGAAGTACTCGAACGGTGGTGAGCTTAGCAACCGGTGCAAATGTCTCACGATAATCCACTCCTTCGACTTGACTGTATCCTTTGGCAACGAGTCTTGCTTTGTATCTTTCAACACTGCCATCAGCTTTAAGCTTGATTTTATAGACCCACTTGCATCCAATAGGGCGTTTATGAGGAGGTAATGGTACGAGACTCCATGTGTGATTGCTTTGAAGCGCATCTATTTCTTTGCGCATGGCATCTCGCCATTCTGGAACTTGAACAGCCTGTTGGTAAGAGGTAGGTTCTTTGTGGACAGAGAGGTTAGCAGTAAAGACTCGATGTGGAGAGGAAAGACGATGGTAAGACAAAACAGTAGAAAGGGAGTGAGGAGTACCTTGGTCCATGGAAGATGATGAAGGGGACCGAGAGGGAAGTGCTGCCTCAACGTGGAAATCCTGCAAGTATGTTGGTGTCCTAGTTTGCCGAGAAGAGCGTCTAGGCTGTGGAGCAGGATTGGGAATGACTGCTGGAACAAGATTTTGTATTTCGGGATCTTGGGAGGTTGGATCATGAGGTGGTGTGTCGGGTACAGTAGGAATTGGTGGATCAATGGTTGGTGTTTGCAGCGGAAGAGTGGGAGAAGGACTGTCCAAGATATCTACTGTATCCGAAACCCTAGGAGTGACGGTATCATCACTATTCCTGGGTGAACTAGGAAACTCAATGTCAGTAATAACCCTAGGCTCACCCGAACCCCTAGGTGGATTTTCATGTTCACTCGCAACCCAAGTTTGGTAAGGAAATTCGGTTTCATAGAATGTTACATCCCGGGAAACAAAGACCCGTTCGCTTTCAAGGTCATACACTCGGTATCCCTTTTGCCCTTGTGGATAGCCTAGGAATATGCAGGTAGTTGCTCTAGGATCAAACTTGTCTGGCTTAGATGGGTGTGTAGAAGGAAAACACATGCATCCGAAAACTCTTAAATGTGAGTAGCTTGGAGATTTATGAAATAGTCTTTCGAAAGGAGTTTGACCTGAAAGCAAAGGTGTAGGAGTGCGATTTATGAGGTATGCAGATGTGAGAATGGCATCCCCCCAAAACATTTTTGGTAGTTTGGCTTGGAAAAGAAGAGCCCGAGCTACATTGAGTAAGTGACGATACTTGCGTTCAGCAACACCATTTTGTTGTGGTGTGTTGATGCAGCTTGTCTGATGAACAATCCCATTTGAAGAATAAAAGTCTACCATTTTGAATTCGGGACCGTTATCACTACGCACAATTTTAACCCTTTTGTCAAACTGATTTTCGACAAGTTTAATGAAATCAATGAGAAGCTGGCGAGCTTCAGACTTTTGTACCATCAAGTAGACCCAGGTGGACCTAGTGTAATCATCTACAATGGTCAGAAAATACTTTGCTCCAGAAATTGAAGGTTCATGATATCCTCCCCAAATATCAACATGGATTAAAACAAAAGGTGACTCACTTGAAATAAAACTTGATGGAAAAGGGTTCCTGGTTTGTTTAGCCAAGGGACAAACTACACACTTGTTTGAATCACAAGTTTTGCTTGAAATAAAAGGAAATAAAGAAGAGACTCTACTGGAAGGGTGACCGAGCCGTTGATGCCATAGATCACTCGAAATGTTGCTAACAGCATTGCATGTTCCTTGCTTGGTTTGGTTGAGGCAGTATAGTCCGTCCCTCTCATGGCCCGTCCCAATCATCTTCCCGGATCGAAGGTCCTGTACAAAACAAACCTGTTTGAGAAAGATGGTGATACAAAACGAATCATGTGCTAGTTTGCTAACGGATATGAGATTGAGGTAAAACATTGGGACACACAAGACATTTTGTAACACAAACTGGGAGGAGAAGACCATTGTGCCTATATGAGTAACCCTAGTTGTATTACCGTCAGGAAGTTTGACAAAACGATTTTGTGTCGGCATGATATGAGTAAGTAGAGTAGGGTTACAAACCATGTGGTCAGTGGCACCACTGTCCAATATCCATACACTAGACTTCTCATGGTTATGAAAACGAAAGGCTTTACCTGAGAGGTTTTCATAGGGTGAGATGTTACCAGCATGGTTTGCAGATGCTGTCTTGTTGTTGTTCAACATCTCCATGATCTTTTGGCAATCTTCCTTTGAGAATGGGAAGTTGCTAGCACTGCCTTCATCAAACATTGCTGCATTGTTGCCTCTAGCATAAGCTTGAAGCCCCTCCATTGCTGCCTTCTTCTTCCGACATGTCTCGACCGCATGTCCTCTCCAGTTGCAGAAGCTACACCTTAAGTGCGCCTTACAGTGCTTAGTAAGGTGGTTGTTCTTGTTGCACTTGGCGCATCTCTGTTCATTCTCCACATGCTCCTTTTCTGGGTTGATGTTCCGCGCAGAGAACGCTGCTCCTTCAGGTTGAGCTGCCAGTTTGGTGCCAGCAGAAGCTTCTGCTTGTTTTTCAGTGCGCAAGGCCATAGCAAACACGGTGTTCAATGATGGCAGCGGATCGATGGCCACTATAGTTCCTCGCAGCGTTGCAAAGCTCTCATTCAACCCCATGAGGAATTGCATCGTCTTTTGATTCTTGACATAGTCACCAATCTTTACTCCTTCTTCACAGTCACAAGTAGATAAATCACACAGAGCGTCCCTTTCGTCCCACAAAGCTTTGAGCTTGTTGAAGAAAGTGGTGACCGTCTCTGTCCCCTGTTCACAACCATGGATAGAGTTTTCGATGTTGAACAGCTGAACGGTTGTTGCTTGCGAGAAGCGCTCCTTTAGCTCGAGCCAGATCTTCCTCGCTGTCTTACAATGCTTAACGCTGCCAGATATGCCTTTGCTCATGGATGCAATGAGCCAAGTCTTTACCAGAGTGTCACAGCGTTCCCATTGAAGCTTTTCTGCCTCATTGATCGCTGCTTTTACCACGGATCCAGTTACGAACCCGATTTTGTTTTTGATTGTCAATGCCATGCTGATTGACTGACTCCATTCTGCGTAGTTATCTTCCATCAGCGGTTGTGCTACAAGGACTGCAGCAGGCTGGTCTGAGTGATGAAGATAAAGGACATGGTTAGGGTTTTCCCAAGGTTCAGGTGTTCTGGAAGTGCCTTTGGCGGCCTTCTCCTCATCACCGTTTGCCATGGATCTCTGTGTGTGTATTTGCCTAGATCGATATAGGCTCTGGTACCATAAAGAAGCTGATATTGGAATAAGCTTGTATTCTTATATATTAGAATGCAATTGCATTGGTATATATACACAAACCCAGACGGGTGAAACCCTAGTCCTAGCTGTACAAGGTAACTACAATCCCTGTAAGTAAGGGATTACAATTAGATTACAACCCTACCAACTTAAGTATCAAGGCACTGTAGGATCCTTTCCTTTAATAATTTCTTTGTTTCGTATCAAGAAAAAATGAAAGCAGATAACACCATGGGATCTTTATGAAGAGTCTATCGTCAGTTCATTTGGTTCAACACATAAATTTATGTTTGGTTCGCAGAAAGTAAGTTTATATCAAGGAAAAAAAAGATAAATTTTATTTACACATTCTTTTTTTATATGTATTAATCAGATCTTATGAGTATTTTAAATTACTAAAATAGATATGTTAGTTTAAAATATACTAGTTTTCTTTTCATTTACGTGAATAAAGAGATGCAAACTTAGAACCCTAACTGGGCTCAAGAATGCTTATGTTTTCCTAACTTCCCTACAAAAGGAGAGATCAAGCACGTAACTAACTACTAAGAATTTAAGCTATTATTCTCCAAAAATAAAAGAACAAAAAACTAGTACTTGAATGAAGGATGATCAGCTAGCATATTATGGTTCAATCTCTATGACAACCACAATAATTTCCCAAAGTCCAAACTCGTTCCCTTACTCATTCTTTGGTCGATCTCATTAATAATCATAGCTACCCATCCAAGAGTATATATCATTCCTAATTATGTGTTTTTACATTGAGTGCAACAGTTCACGGTGCTATGCGTGCTTCCCTCAAATCATGAAAAACTACAATCATGACAAATAGGCAACAGTTTAGAGATTGAATGGGGAGAATACTCTTCTTTTTTCTTTTTATGAGAATTTGGTAACCTCAAGTAATAATCTTCGTTTAAGATAATATTGTAGACCAAGTTGGATTACAATAAGAAACTTGCCGGTGAGAATGAATGACATTGATCGAGTTTTTGCAGAAGAAACCGAATGCAAACCCGATGATCCTTTTTTTTTTTTTGGTCAAGTTAAAATGAGTGAGGATAGTACATGAAGTTTAGGGTTATGTATCTAATAAAATGTTAAAATAGAAAGATTAATAAGTAGTGTATTAAGTAGGAGATGTGTATCTAGTATTTTACAATGTGTGAATAAAATTTCTTGAAAGAAAATTGTTCATTTCGTGAAGGAAAGGAAGGGAAAATATGAAATGATTCATTCCAAAATCTATAAGAACCAATTTCTCTCATTTTTTTTCCTTGCATTTATTACTCACAACACATTTCCAAATGATTTTCCTTATGTAACTAAACATAAGAATTCAAAGCTCTTAGGAAATTTTATTTCCCTTCTCTTTCCATTCTTGTGGGAAAGACAAAGAAATTATTTTCCTTAAGGAATACCCAACAGATAATATCTCTCATTCTGTCAATGTTGAACGTGTAGTTCTTTAAGAAGGTAATCTCATTCTTAGTAACTTTATGTAACTATTAGTCGTTTCATAACAAAAATTCTAACTTTTTGTGCCTATGTTAGTATCTTTTTAAGCCAATGTAATAGTTTATGTTTTCAAATCAGCAACTCTCCAAAAACTATTTGTGAGGTTTTTTTTTTTGATTTGGAGGTAACTAAGCCAAAATTTACCCAAAGACTTGAACTATTGAGGTATTTTTGTGCGTGATTTAAACATGAATAATAATTGCAGAGTGAGCTTGGTGTGGGGCTAAGTGAGAGAATTGGACTGATTTTGAGGATTGGTCTTTCTGGAAAAGGCTGGGTTTCAAGAGCGAGAATTGGGGGAATGACTAATAGAAATCATTGCTTAATTAGTATTTAGTGAGAAAATTTAAGTTGTCACATAAACAGTTAGCGACAACTAGTTCAAGTTGTTTCCCAATTGATTTTTAACGAGGAAGTTAAGATTGTCACATAAACATCAATCTACACCTCACAAATTTTGTTGCCAAATCAGTCTCCAGCAATAAAAATCTAGTTGTCACATAAATATTTAGTAACATTACATATAGAAGTCGTTGTTGAAGCGACCTGTTGCAAGGAAGTTTAATTTGTAACAAAAAATATCAATCAACAACTAGTAGAATTTGTTGCTTAATTAGTTTGTAGTGAGGAAGTATTAAACGTAAACGACACCTTGTTAAAGTTGTTGTCCAATTAATTTCAACAAAGAAATTAAACTTGTCACATAAACATTACCCGACAACTCAAAGAATTTGTCGCAAAAATATATCTTTAGCAACAAAAAATATAGTAGTTATATTAACATTAAGTGACAATTGGCTAAATTTGTCGCCTAATTAAGCTTTTGTGAGGAAGTTTAAGTGGTCACAAAAACATTAATCAATAATTGGAAAAGTTGTCACATAATTGATATTTCGCAAAGAATTGGTTGTCGTGTAATGTCATCTAAGCCACAATTGTTAATTTGTTGCAAGTACCTAGTTTTTGCCACAAACTAGTTTTCGCTGATTCTTATGAGCGAAAAATGAAATTCCTTGCATTTGCCAAGCTTTTGCGACGAATTTAGGGTTGTCACAATTAAATTCCTCGCTTTTGTATTTTCATTTGTAGTGATTTTCATCATTTCATTATCTATTTAAGTCGCTGGGTTTGAATTTTGGGCTCAAGACCTAAATTGTTAACGACACTAAACTGATAGTCAAGCGGTATGCATCTTCAAAACCTTCCACATTATACGCACTTTTGCAAGCCCCAAAGATGTGTGGATGTGGCTTAGGTCCACATCAATGGGCACATTTGCTTGGTGGGGTAAAGTCAAGGTTCAACATAAAATCATATGATTTTATATGAATTACGCATCTATGCTAGTCTTTTGTCGTGTGACAACATTTTAATAAATCACGTGATTTTTCGGGTATCAACATTATTATAGTGGTTTTCCATCACAATGATTATAGCTTTTTGAGCATATTTTAGCATCTTTTTCAAGCTGATGTCAGTAGATTTTCTATTTTTATTTGGATTGATTTTCCTTCCTTTTATATATGGGCGCAACAATTGCTGTCTTTAGTTTTCATTTCAAATACTAATATTTAGTTGTGTTTTTTTTTTGTGCATAATTCTTCTTTTTGCTTTTGTGGTAGTAGATTTTGAAGATCATGTAAATTTGAATATTGAAGCCTCTATTGACCAAGTGAACATTCGGCCAACCAAGAAATGTTTGAAATTAGTTTTCGTTTTGGATATGAAAAAATTATGTATATGAGTTTAGAGCATCACCATTGAAAAATGATAGTAGCTTTATACAACGATTGTAGTAGAGTTTCGAAGCTATGGTATTGGTTTTCTACAACTATGGAAATATCTTATTAATTACATAATTATATTATTGTTGTACGACACATAATTTTTGTATTATTGAATATGTTTTCTTCTCTCGATTTCTGTAGCATAATTATTGTGGTTCTATCCCTTTACATTTTCATAGCTTTCTAAGTCAGCTTGGTGGTGTGGCTTTTAGAAATCTTATCATAGTAGTTTTTTTTTTTGCTAGCAACACAGTAGCTTTTGCAGTTTGTGAGAGTAGTTTTAATAATATTGTGGAGCCAAAAATCTAACTAGAGTAACGTTTGTTGTTGATGATTGTAGCTTTTGTAATTTCGTCAGAGGTCGTCAGAATTCTTACCATAATATCTCTCATTGCTGATGACAGTAGCTTTTTCGTTCCTTGGTGACCTCGCTAGAAACCTGTCGGATACATCGCTGTAGGTCACGGAAAATCCTCCAAGTCGGCCGGAGACCTTACCGGAAAAGGAAGTGAATGTTGCCTTTTGCTCTATTGTCATTTTCATAAATATGAGAGATAAGCTGATTTTTCTTGCTTGATAGCGGTTTTCTCAATTTTGTCTAATTTGAGTGCTGGAGTGGGAATATATTTTTGGGTGTACCTATTCACAAAAGTGACCAAAAATATGAATAACCAAAAAGACAAAAAAGAAAAAAAAGAAAGAAGGATTTCATTTGATAGCTTTTGAAGTGACGATGGGTTGGGGGTGAAAGAGTAATAATAGGAGGAGGTACCTACGAACACGTAATAATTTGGAAACAGTAAACAAGTGAAGCGAATACAAAATAGGGAAGGCAGAGACGAAGACGAAGACGACTCACTGTCGCTTCGGGGGTGTACACGCTCTCCGCTACCAACTTTCTTTCTCTCTTCGCCCCAAACCCTAAAGCTCCACTCTAAACCTAAACCAATGCTACTAATCACAAGATTGGGGCTTCACGACACCAGGTTTGGGCTCCAGTTCCTCTTATTTCGTTCGTTAGATCCCTTTTGTTTGTTTTGCCAGCATTCTCTGTTCCAGTTCAACTGATTGTTAGTTTGATTTTGGAACCGGAACTCATGTTAATTCCTGTAACTGGTTTAGGCTTTGGTGTTACAATAATCTATGTTATTGTAAAACAGGGAAAACTAAAGAGCTATACGGAAGGAAAGGGCTTTGTTGTTATTAATGCTTGATGTTGTAAGAAAAAGAAATACTTTAACTGATCCTTGGTTTTTGCATCTGGGAATGTTTGCTTACATTGTCAATAATGATGAATATTTTCAGTTGATCCAACCATGAGGAACTGTTTCTAGTCAGAGAGCCCAGAAAGGACAATAGGGTTGTTGATACTGTTCAAGAAACTGTCATGGACTCTGAAATCTTCTTAGATGTTGAAGTGGAAGACAGGGAATCTGATAAAGGGGTAAAACAAAATGCAAATGATAATTTTGCAGGGAGAGAAATAATTTCACAGGATGAGGATGGGAATACTAAACCATATGTTGGAATGGAGTTTGAATCAGAGGATGCTGCCAAGGCTCTCTATGATGCGTATGCCAGGTGTGCTGGTTTTAGCACCCATGTTGGTCAGTTTACTCGTAATAAGCCTGATGGACCAATAGTGACATGGGAGTTTGCATGTTCAAGAGAGGTATTCAGAAAAAAGAATGTCGAAAGTTGCAATGCTATGCTACGTGTAGAGAGAAAGGATGCAAACACTTGGGTTGCCACTAAGTTTATTGAGGACCACAACCATTCGATGAAAAATCCAAATCAAGTCCATTACCTTCGACCGCGTAGACACTTTGCAGGTGCTACAAAGAATACAGCTGAGACTTTGGATGTCGCTTCTGATGCTTATGTCTCTATGGATGGGAATCATGCCCCTTACGAACCAAATCGTGGAGGTAGGAGTGTCTCTCCTGTTGAACCAAATCCTCCTGCCAGGAATGTTGGGCCTATTAACTACACAGGGCCTTCTAGCCGGAAGAGAACACTTGGAAGAGATGCCCAAAATCTTCTAAACTATTTCAAGAAGATGCAAGCTGAAAATCCTGGATTTTATTATGCTATACAGCTTGATGATGAAAACCGCATGACTAATGTTTTCTGGACTGATGCAAGATCGAGGACTGCTTACAACTACTTTGGAGATGCTGTAATTTTTGATACAATGTATCGACCAAATCAGTACCAGGTGCCATTTGCTCCTTTTACCGGTGTAAATCATCATGGCCAGATGGTATTGTTTGGCTGTGCACTACTTCTAGATGAGTCTGAGTCTTCCTTTACTTGGCTGTTTAAGACATGGCTTTCTGCAATGAATGATCGGCCTCCTATTTCTATAACTACTGACCAGGATAGAGCAATACAAGTGGCAGTAGCGCAGGTATTCCCAGATACGCGCCACTGTATATGCAAGTGGCACATTTTAAGAGAAGGCCAAGAAAGACTGGCTCATATATATCTTGCTAATCCTTCCTTTTATGGAGAGCTGTATAGCTGCATCAACTTTTCAGAGAAAATTGAGGATTTTGAATCGTCATGGCTGTCCCTTCTTGATAGGTATGACCTTCGGAGAAATGATTGGCTACAGGCAGTGTATAATGCTCGAAAGCAGTGGGCCCCAGTTTATTTTCGTGGGACTTTCTTTGCTGCAATTTTCTCAAATCAGGGAGTTAGATCTTTCTTTGATGGCTATGTGAATCAACAGACGAGTATACCTCTGTTTTTTAAGCAGTATGAAAGGGCTCTGGAGCATGCATTAGAAAAAGAAATAGAAGCAGATTATGATACCATTTGCACCACACCAGTACTGAAGACACCATCACCAATGGAACAACAGGCAGCTAACTTGTATACAAAAAAAGTATTTGCCAAGTTTCAGGAGGATTTAGTTGAAACTTTTGTCTATACTGCAAATAGGATAGATGAAGATGGGCTTGTCAGTAAATACAGGGTTGCAAAGTATGAACATGATGAGAAGGCTTATATAGTTGAATTAAATGTCTCCGAGATGAAAGCAAGCTGCAGCTGTCAGATGTTTGAACATGCTGGCATCCTCTGTAGACATATTTTGACTGTCTTCACCGTCACAAATGTTCTTACCCTTCCATCACAGTACATATTGAAGCGATGGACAAGGAATGCCAAATCTTGGGTCGGAGTGGATGAACAGATCTCAGATCCGCAAGGTGTTGAGATACTCACTGTTCGGTTCAATAATTTATGTCAGGAAGCCATTAAATATGCGGAGGAAGGTGCAGTTGCTGTAGAGACTTACAATGCAGCAATGATTGCTCTACGAGACAGTGGGAAAATGATTGCTGATATGAAGAAAAATGTTGCTAAAGCTGCACCTCCTAGCTCTCATGATAGTGGAAGTATACAGGAAGAAAGTATTAAAAAAGTTCCTTTGGAATTTGGCGAAATGGTCCCCCCATTGTGGCCTTGGCAAGAGGCATTGCCACATCGATTTAATCTTAATGATGTTGGAGTTCCAGTTACTGGAATAAATCAGCCTAGCATGGCGGGTTCTATTCAACCTGATGGTGGGCATCCTGATAATACGGTATGAAAATTGGAGGTTTGGTGGTTGGCTTTGGTGGTATCCCATTTACCATTACTTAGGGCATGCATTCTGTTCAGGAGCTTTAGAGAATGCTTATTTAGAATTTATTCTTAAAATATACTGTTGATTGATTTTTCTTTCTATTTATAGGTAGTTTATACTTGTTTCAAGTCTATGACATGGGTCATAGAAAATAAGAATTCAACATCAGCTGGCAAAGTTGCTGTTATTAACTTGAAGGTATGCCACGTCTTTCTATGAAGGTGGATAAGTGGTTTTTATTTTCCTGTTCTGCATCTGAGGTTTCTGTATTTAGACTTAAGGATATATTAAAATCTTTCTACATGATACCCTTATCATCATGCAAAATGCATCTTCAGTTTGGAAGTGATTTTTCGTCATCCATAACATATTATATATCTGTCAAGTTTCTGCAAATTCTTTATGGATAGAACAATAATCATTCTTCTCTCTGTAAATTTCAAGCCAGCAGTTTCATTAATATTTCTGAGTTTCCATAACCGACATCTGTAGCCAGACACTAGCCCTAGTCATGTAACCTACAGGAAAAATGAGCCTCAAAGGGACCGAAAAAATATAAAAAAATGCGGACAGGTTGCTATTGTATTTTGTTGGTATTCTTGTCTTTCTGTTATAATGTTCGGTTTTGTTTGCTGCAGCTGCAAGATTATGGCAAGAACCCAGCAGGAGAAACAGATGTACAATTTCGGGTAACTAGGGTTACACTAGAGCCTATGTTAAGATCGATGGCTTACATCGGTCAGCAACTTTCTGCACCAGCCAACAGAGTTGCTGTTATCAATCTCAAGGTATGCTACTCAGAATTTCTCACGAATGTTATGTGCCTAGATCTTTTCACTATCTCTTTTCCTTATTTTGTTATTGAACTTGGCATCACAGTTAGATTTGTATAGAAAATTTTCTAATCAGTAAGACAGGTCTGAAATTATGAGAATTGTGCTGTCTACAGTAAATATAGTTAGGAAAGAGTATAGAACTGAAGGCTTATGGCATAATGGGCCAGGTTAAGGGGTACGGTAGCAAAGGGAAATATGTGTAGTGTCTAGCAAAAGGAAATATGGAGTGCTAGGTTTGAAGTTGACAAAGTTAGTTAGCAGGAATTGTCTGGCCTGCAGGTTGCATAAGCATTTTGGATTTTTGACCCCTTTAGAATGACTTGCTCTTTTTTTTTTTTTGGTGAGAATTAGAATGACTTACTCTTAGGAAATGTTATAGGGGATTTTAGTTTTTGGTATCACGGTTGGATAAAAGTTTGCTTTTTAAATAGTGGAAGTATTATGTTTGTGGAGTTGTTCTGTGGCAGTGAAAAATGTCTTGGAGAATTGTGTTTGTTGAATGTTTTATGCTAATTAATGGTCAGTATGTTTTGGGGTCTTAGATTATGATTTTTGTAGAAGTTCATGCAACTCGATAAGGAGGAGTGAGAATGAATGTAAAGAAATTAAAGAACACAGCAACACTAAATCACTAATGCCTTCTAGGTAATTCATACCAAAGAATGAAAGAATATAGACCACCACAGTTAAGGTACAAGTTGTTTTCGCCCTGTCACCTGGTGACCATGAAACTCATGGTCCCTAACATTGGAGATAATATCAAGGGCTGAGATTGATTGTTTAATGCACTCAAATACTTTAATTTAATCTCAACCCTTATATTAACGTCAGAAGGGCGGGTTACCATGAATTCTTGGTAACCAGATGAACATTTCTGAGGAAGATTCTTATAGGGCATAATGTTGCTGCGGACAGAGGGGATGCACTTGGATGATGCAAAGAAGTTTAGAATAAATCCTTCTTTCGGGGCTCTGTTCGTATCGTTTTAGGCCCTGAAAGGGCAAGGTGTTGGTATAGATGCTCCACCCTCTGTAGTAAGTATGATAATTAAAGGGAGGATGGTTAGTTGAAATAGTGGATACACTTCTATTCATTGTTCAGGTTCCTGGAAAAGATGGCATTTATATTCTCTTTGAAGGGGACATTATGACGACTGGATTGAAACATTGAGGGTATTTATGACTTCTTTTATGAACTAATGGATAAAAATTGCGGAAATTCATGGAAGAGGCACATCAGCCAGGATGTTTTGAAAACTTAGGTGGCAGACATTGACTAAGATGAAAGCAAGGGGAGAGCGGCAGTTTGACAATTAGATTGAAATATTGAGGATATTTACTACTACTTTTATCAACTACTGGGTGGAAATTGCGGAAATTTGTAGAAGAGGCACATCAGCCGGGCCTTTTGAAAACTTAGGAGGCAAACAATGACTAAGATGAAAGCAAGGGGAGAGGGGCAATGGACAAATCCTCTATCCCAATGAGGGTATTTCGGGTATCAAGCCGAAAAAAATGTGTTAGATACATGTATAATGCATCAGTCCACCTTAAGGTCACTGAACATAACAATACCAGAAGAAATATATATTGAATGGACAACCACAAACAACTATAACAAACAAGAAATAAAGCCAAAATAAAATGAAGCTTCCCGGTGCATATTTTCCATGGAAATGACCCAGAAGATTGTTATTTCACCACAAGTTCATATAAATAGCTGTTTCAATCATCTAAAGGACTACAGTTTAGTCTCAGAAAGTAGTATTATAGTTCCCAATTAGTGAAGAAGCACATGCATGAAGAATCACATAAAAGTCTTGTATGGTGTAACATTATTTCAAGGGGACAAAGCAATAGAGAATGGTGCAAGAGATGTTGAGGAAATCTTAATTTGTTTTGAATTTTCCCCTTCCAGAATAGAATGTATTTTTTTAAATATTTTTTCTCCCAGGTGAAAAGTGTTTTCATACCTCTTGCACTTGTGAGGGGATAAGTGCTTTAAAACTTTAGGCAATATCTCAAGTATTTTACTCTCCCATGAGCAATAGTTCAGGTTACTAGGTATACTTCTGTCAGTACTGTAGTCTTCCATGGAATGGAAACAGGAATGAGCGGGCGGATATAGTCAATTAAATGGCTGCAGTAGGTAAAGTGACGTGTTCAATCGGAGATAAAAGAGAAGAGAATTGAATGGATTCAAGTTGTTGATGGAAATGATAAAAAGGGAAACTTTAAACAGACCAGTTCCTAATCCTCAACGAGGGGTTTAAAAATCAAGATACAGTTTGTCAAAAGATATCTCTAATGGTTACTCTTCATTCTTAGCCTGCTGAAATTCTCTAGTGGAAAACGGGGAGAGCTTGAGGTCGTGATGATAGTTGGTTGGAGGAAGATCTGATGCAATTGTTGTTTCATTCATATTTGCTTCCTTGGTTGCTCCATGTATCCAGAGATAATTAGGGTCTGGATTTGTGGATTCTTTCTTACCTTATAGGCCTAAAGCTAATATTTTGGTTTTAGAAGAAATCTGAATAACTTGGACACAAATGAGCTTGCTCCGTTGCCAAGGGTAGGTGAGAAGGCCAAGCCCCTTCCTTCAATGGCAGAGAGAAGGGCCAGGAAGTAAGAAGGGTCGGGATGTTCTCTTGAGATTCATATTGCACGTTAACCGTTATTTCCCCATCTGTTGTAGCATGTAACTTGGGATATTCTTTTACACATAATTTGTTGTTTTGAATTCTTGGGGGTTTTTCCATGCATGTTTCTAGAAATTGAATTCTCATTCCAAAGGAAAGCAAAGATAATGTAAACAGATTGTCTATGAATGCACTGCGACAAAATCCTAGTTTTCTCAATTATTCTTGCATATTTATCTTCTACAGAACTATTTGTAGTACTTATCATGAATGTGAACCCTCTTCAAATTTCATCCTTATTCTTAATGAGAAATTATTATTGGATGAATCGAATGATTGATTCTTGCACTTTAGTTTTTTTTTTTTTTTTTTACTTTTTATATTGTACTATATTTAAACAACTTTGCCATGTTCTCACTGCATGGTTCTTATGAGGCCAATTTTATTTAATAGATGAAACCCATATTGAAATCATGGAAGGACTTTTTCAAAAGTTGAACAAATGGACGTTCTGAATAATGTAGAACTTGACCATGCTTTTTTCCAACCTAGGGATCTCATCTGCTCAATTTTCATTATATTTCTGTCGTATTTTTCTCCTTTCTGATGTTATATCTACATATTGTGGTTTCTCAGCTACAGGATACAAATACAGCTTCTGGAGAAACAGAGGTCAAGTTTCAAGTTTCCAGGGATACACTAGATTCCATGTTGAGATCAATGGTTTACATCCGTGAACAACTATGACATGTAAGACACTATCAATATGCGGGATATTATATGTTGTCATGATTGAATACATTAGTTAGATGCAGTCTACTTTTCCTTTTATCTGAAGATCTATTCTGTCCACTTGCACTGAAATATCTGGACTGAGTTCCTATGCAGATGTTTTGCTTATTTGTATAGTGGAAGTTGTTTTTCCTGTGATGCTACTTTGTTGATAACCAAACACAGAATTTAGAAAGGGGAGATGACACAATAACTTGGATAAGAAGTACACCAGAACCAAGACATATCTTCAAACTAAAAGGATAAAAATCCCATTCATTTCAATAACCCTCCCGATCACATTTAACTGCTCCAAAGGGTATATCTCCTAAACAACTTTAATCAATATGCACACCTGGAACATAGTTCCGTAAGATGCACGAAGCATATTTGACAATTCTGTCTATAGACTGGACATAAAGTTATCTTACACACATAGTGATCCATATATAGCATCTTTTTGTTTTATCAATGGTTCTACGAATTGATATATGGGTTTAAGATGTTTTAGCTTAGTGATGCTCAGTGGTAGAGAGTTGAATGGTGGCTATTACATGATTAAATTCAGTCATCAGGCTCTCTTAAATTGTTAGCAGTAGATTTGTTATTGAGAGGACATCTTAAACTCTGATACTTGATATAACTTCTATTTTATATAAGAAAATTAGTTTCCCTAAAAACTAGTTGAATGGCGATCTTCTGCCCTTCAACTCTATTTGACTAGTATTCTGCCTCTTCAAAATTTTCTTAGTCTAATGTCATGCCTTGAATCAGTTGAATGAATAGAAGATTAAAAGTAACAATGATTTGAACAGGTAGTCCTAATTTATACTATTGCAAACGTAACAGTCTGAGGACGTGTATTAGAGTGGGTTGTTACTCATGAAATGGTAACAATTACCTCTGACATGGTTCAGAGGAGAAAAACTGTGTCTTCTCCTTCCCCTTGTTGGTGTGTAATGGTTGTGTTGAAGCATTTGTCAAAACAGTGTCCGGTTGCAGTAGCTCCATTCATATCGCTGGGAGTTCACTCTAGTTGAGGCAATCCTGTGGAAGTGTGGGTTTTGTACAGAAACATTGTGGGTTTTGAAAGATACACGCTACACGCTTTCTGGACAGAAGCATTGTAGTAACTTTACATGACATTTGGATCGAGGGAAAATAATATGTGAAAATGTGAAGGGGCAGAGGAGCTTTCGTGGTAAAGGATTCGATCATGGGCATCTGTATGGCAGTATGGGCATAAGTTTTGCCCAGAATACAGATAGTGTCTACCATGGTATTCTCTGAAATTGTAATGCTACTGTGGTTTAGCTCTTTTGAAGTCTGCTATCTGTGGATGGATTTTGAGATGTAGAGTAGAACATATAGGTAGCAGATTTGGGTGGAGATTTGTCCTCTACCTTGTACTTGGTATGATCTCTAGAATTATCGCGATCAGTCACATTCTACCTGCGTGGCTGCGTTGTTTAGACTTCCAACCATGTTCTCAACCCCAAAAGAGTGAAAATGAACTGTTGTATGAGTAGGTTTCCTTTAATGCATAGGAGATCTAGACTTATTTGACTGCTATATTCCAAATGAAGTGGCGCAGCATTTTTCATCGGAAGCTCTCCAAATACATACCAACCTTCTCATTACGATGCGGACATGCAGGATGCAGCCAACAAATTCCAGCAAAATTAACGGGACTAGATTTTCCTATTCATAGCTCTTTGTTGTCTTTCATTTTATCAGAAATGCATCCACAAAGCCACGCTCATAAAAATGAGATCTATACAAAGATCCATCTAGTGAAAATCACAAACAAAATTTCCTTCCCTTTGGAAGAGAGATCCATACCACAAGATAAGTGAAAAAAATACAAAAGAACACAAAGCCAAGGTGACTAGACTAAATGAAATAATGTATTTGATACATAGACAAAAAATGTGGCTATTGGGACCTTCAAATTTACTTTTTTTTTCTGAGAAACTTCTAAATTTGCTAAGTTGATCTCACTCTATTACGAGTTATTGAATGTCAGATATGTCCTCTTACATAATACAAAAATAAGTAATATATTTATTCTCTAAACTTTCCAATTCAATAAGAGATATTGTATTATTTATTATTTTCCTTATGTATTTTCATTTTCTAATTTTACTACATATTATTAAATCATTTATTTATTTAAGAAGAGCTAAAACTATTATTAAAGCATGTAGGGTTGAAGCATACCACCAGGAATTGTAACAAAGTGGCTCATGGACTGGCAACGACACCGTTCGGTTCTGAAGACCACTTTGTATGGCTTAATGAACCTCCCACTCATGTTAGAGATGTTCGTAATTATGATGTAAGCATGAGTGGCTAATTTGCCCTCAACTCTGAATAAATACATACCCCCTTTATAAAAAAAAAAGATTAATATCGATCATTTGACATAAATATTTATGTGATATACATGTTAAAAACATAAACAAGGTGCACGAATGTATATGCAAAAATAAAAATAAAATCGATTATGTAAAATTAAATAACTATTGAAATAATATATCATAAAATAGAGAAAGAAAAAAAGAACATACATAGAGAAAAAATGGTTATCCTTGTTAGAAAATTTTCTAGTTTACAAAAATAAGTTTATGAAAATAAATACCTTGTGCTATTTGATTTTTAAGAGATTTAAGTTCTTTCATGAAGGAATGAAATTATAATTAAAATATGTAGAGTGAAAAGTAATTATAATGAGTAAATTTTTTGTTTTAGAGATAATGAATTGATGATCGATAAAAAAAAAGAATTAGAGGTATAGTGAGTGAATAAGAGGTGTAATGATTAATATATGAGATTTATATGTGAATAATATAAACAAAGTTATTTTAGAAATTTGAATGGAGGTCTAGTGAGAAAATATTTGTATTTAAAAGTAAAACGGAGATGTGGAAAACATGAGAGGTATCCAAAAACAAAAAACAAAAAAAAACATGAGATGTACACTCAGTAAATTTTGAGGTCCTAATAGCCGCACTCATAGACTAAATGCACACATTTGCATTTTCTTCCTCTGTTGTGTAAGGACTGTGCCATTATTCCACAATTCTATAGACTGAATGACAAGTAAAAATTCCAATTTCCATCTATAGTCATCCAACTTGACCCTTTCTAATAACACCAGCAACTAAGACGAGTATGCTTACCTCCTCATCATCATACTTGAATTACAGTATAAATGGCTGACAGCTAGGTTGGTTCTCCGGCCAGAACTGGATTCAATTTTGTCAAACAGCGACAAGCGTGGCTCGTGGATCATCCTTGTACCGATATTGTCCCAACTTAACCACCTTTAAGGTGTTGGGTTTTAACCACAAAAAGCCTCGGTACAATTAGGAATGATCCACCCACTTATAAGTTATATTTTATTTGTCACTTTTCCAATGTGGGATCTCTCCTCTCCAACACTCCCCCTCACGTGCAACCTAACTTTTTAGGTCTGTACGTGAAACTGATTAACAAACTAAACCCGGGCCCCATGATAACCGAAAGAACCCCAAACTCCCAGACTTCCAGTGACAACTGAAAGAACCAAACCAGGCTGAATTAACTCCAAACTCGAAAGAACCAAACCAGGGCCATGACCCCTGAAAGAACCAACCCGGGCTTATGGAGACGCAAATGGAGAGGGACCCGCTCTGATACCATGTCAAACAGCGACAAGCGTGGCTCGTGGATCATCCTTGTACCGATATTGTCCCAACTTAACCACCTTTAAGGTGTTGGGTTTTAACCACAAAAGGCATCGGTACAATTAGGAATGATCCACCCACTTATAAGTTATATTTTATTTGTCACTTTTCCAATGTGGGATCTCTCCTCTCCAACAAATTTCTCCCATTACTTACCAACTTATACTTGTTGGAGCAGATATACCCTTCACAGGGATCGTAAGAACCAGTTTACGATTCCTTAAAGTGATACCATTCTTCATTTCTTACACATGATAACTCTCAAGTCTCAAGCATCACCCTTTAACCTCTTTGGAGAAACCAACAATTTTCCATTGGGCTGCCTTAGTTACAGCAACTGTAATCTCTGGAAGATAATCTAATGTCCTACAGTAATGTCTAGTCAAACGTCAATTGACAAACACTTGTGGTTCTGGCCAATCCATTTCAATATATATATATATATATATATATATATATAGACACGAAAACAATATGAAGTGGACGTCCGCACTGTTCTTGAAGCGCGGACGTGCCTCCGTTGGCCACCGTACGGCTCCGACGACAGCGCGTCTCCACCCCAGCGGACTCCAGTAGTGTCCCCGATCACTTTCTTTCCCCCGCGAGTCCTCTGAATTCCAGTTTTCCGGCGAGATCACCCAAAATTTCAAACAAGATCGATCTCGCCGGAAAATTGGAATTCAGCAGACTCGCCGGGAAGGAAAAGTGATCAAGGACGCTGCTAGAGTCTGCTGGGGTGGAGGCGCGCCGTCGTTGGAGCCCTACGGAGGCATGTCTGCACTTTAAGAACAGTGTGGACGTGCGATCTACATCCGGCCTATATATATACAAGGAAAGGATATGGAGCGCACGTCCGCAGTGCGCACGAAGCTCCGTTCGCCACCCACCGGCGCGCCTCCACCCCAGCAGACTCCAGCAACGTCCTCGATCACTTTCCCTCCCCGGCGAAGCCGCCGAATTCCAATTTCCGGCGAGATTGACTTTATTTGAAGTTTTGGATGATTTCGCTGAAAAACTGGAATTCGACGGACTTGTCGGGGAGGGAAAGTGATCGGGGACGCTGCTGGGATGGAGGTGGGCAGTCGTCGGCGCCGAACGGTGGTGAACGGAGCTCCGTGTGCACTTATGCACGTGCGCTTCATATCCGGTATATATATATATATACAACCCTTCTCAGCTACGGACGTCTGCACCAATGGTTTTGGTGGGGATTTTCATTTTTGCATCACTTTTCGATCGAATTTCCTCATCTTTACCGTTTAGTATCCAGATAATATTGTGTAAATCATCTCTGCAAAATTTCAACCAATTTGGTAATCGTTAAGGCCATCAAAATAGCGTCTTTCTGTTACAAACATCAACGGTTCATGTTTGACAGAATTCAGTCCGTCCATTGGTTTTTCGAGTTTGAGGCCTTAACATTACCAAATTAACCAAAATTTTGCAGAGTTGATCTACACAATATTATCTAAATACTAGACGGTGGAGATGATGGAATTCAATCGAAAAGTGGTACAAAAATGAAAATCCGCACCAAAACCGTTGGTGCGGACGTCCGCAGCTGAGAAAAATCATATATATATATATATATATATATATATATATATATATATATATATATATATATATATATATCTCTAAGTTGAGACATCCCAGAACCCTGCAAAATATCACAGGCAAGGGCTGGGAGTGAAGTGCGGGGAATGGAGGGGCCAGAGCCGGGTTCAATTTTGTCTACATGCACTAAATTTCAGGCCAGCCGCCAATATTGGCGGTGTGGTATAGTATGACATGACAACGAGAAAGTGACAGAAGAAGTCAGTCGCTTTGTAATAGTGCAGAGAGCATATTCCACACACATCAACTCAACTAGTTCCAAGTTTCATCGTACCAAAGCAACAAGAATCTGTGGCCAATATTGATATTACTGCAGCCTTTTATTGTGGAATAATGGCTTGAGGCTTCACCATTCTTTTCACCACTTCCCTATATTCTTCTCACACACTTGAGGTCAGTGTGTTCGGAGCTTCAGTGTCCTGCCTCTTGTGTCAGATCTAACCAGCAACCCGGCTGCCCCTAAAATAGAGGACCATTCTAACAAGATTGAGCAGTGAAGTAGAGTATGGCATGCAACAAACATGGAAGAATTTTCACAGAACAATATCCATGTAGATAGAAAAGAACAGTAGAAACCAACAATCAAACACATGATGAAAGAAAGCACCACATAAAAAAGTCTGTATAACATATTAATAATAATAATACTTGGTTGCCAACATTGACACTCTAGGAACCGAAAAAATGCCTCTAACAAAACCACTGATTGCCAATCAGCTACGTTGGGATCTTTCCGGTCCTTTTTATTGGCCTACTTAAGCACCTATACTTGAACAATAAACTTGCTGCGATCCACCCCCAAGTTCTTAGGATCTAACAAGTCCCGCAGATATATAACTATAGAAAGAACTAAGCAACTAAAACCTTAACAGGATAATAAAGAAATACTGTGTATAGAAGAGGATGATAGAGAAATACTGTGTATAGAGACTAGAAGATGAACCGTTTCCCCCCATAATATACAGACTCTTCCATATATTGGAGAAGCCAATATAAAACTTGTTCAGATGTACCAAATCGATGATGCATCTTGCTTCAACAGTGAGTTACCAGCAGTATAGTCCAGCTGTGCCAAGCTAAACTGAGTACCAAATCGCAGGTCGGCAATAGCATCATTCGAATTGTTACCAAATGAAGAATCAAATACCTTGCACTGATCAAACTGAACTTCAGGAGATGGGAGAACTTGTTGATGCATAGGCATTGGGGTTGGTTCAGGCACATTGCTACGATCCATGACCATACCCTGACTATAGAAGTTTTCACCCACTTCAAACTGATAATTCACCTGCTGGTGGTTGGGGTCTTGCACAGCACTGAAGTTGCCTGGATTCGAGGTTTGCTGAGTATTGCCATCATAGGAGGACATAAGCTCGGATATCATTTTCTGCCCATCATCTGCAAGTCCCAGTCCTGAAACATTGAAAGGGCTTGTCGGGTTCACCTGTTGTATAATTGCTGGCTTAGCTTGAGCAACTGGTAGAGGGAAGCCCACAGGTTTGTCATTGTTAAGCAAGTTTGGCATTCCAAACACTGGTGAACAATTGTTCCGGTATGGGCAACTCATCTGATGATTATTCCGTGCAGTAATGTCACTAAAGCCACCAAAGCGACTATCACTATGTGGGCATTGCAGGAATTCACAGGTGTAAACCTTCTGATTAAGCATCATTTGTGGCTCTTCAGCCTGCTGCTGCTTCCTCTTCTTACCAAAATCTGAGTTGGTCTCAATAAGCTCTCCCTTAAATTGAGGTCTTTGTCCAATAGTTCCCATATTGAAGTGATCCAGAAGAGGTTTGCAATCCTCAACTTCAACATCCTGGTCATCATCAACACCTTCAACATCATAGTCACTGGTATCACTGATCACAAAAGACCCACTCCCACCAGCAGATAAAGGCGGACATATATCAGGGAACATCCTCCTGGCCAAAACTTCCTCTTGGTTTATAATGGCCAGCCATGTGGCACTCTCCTTAGCAGTCATTTTGTCCTGCAGACATTTCGACTGACGAACAAGCTTGCGGATCTTGTTGATATCAGGTGACATGTGCTTTATCACAGCTGTGAGAACACTGACCTTCCATGCCTTCTTCAGATCATGAGGCTTCTTATATGGAGGAGGACCCTGATCCTTGGCCAAGTTCAGTTGAGGCCACCATTCCTCATTACCAGTTGGCCACCATGGAGGGGAAACACCCTTCTCCAATGGGAAACGCCTTTGGGGTGGGTCACAGTGCTGCATCAGGGCTGACAAAAGTGAACCAAGAGTGGTGTCCTGGAGCTCCTGCAGGGTGTGTGGAGTAGATGCCACTGAAATGCAGTCTTCCATCATACCAGGGATTGCATTTTCTGCCTGATATTTGGAAATGGCAGCTGGGCCATTACGATCAAATCTTACTTTTTCCTTCCACCACTCTCGGAGATTGTCAGAGGCACCACTTACTGGCTTTCCTTTTTCAGGTATAATCCCGTAAACAAAACCCTGAGCTTTACAAACTTCCATCATTTTGAGCATGTACTTCAGGATTCCATCTTGTGCCCGTGACATTTTCTTCCTCCGAGCTTGCTCCTGTGATTGACGCTGCCTTGCATCGTCAGCTGCTTCCTTTCCCCTGGTTTGTTCTCTAAGCCGCTTCAATAGGATCCGATCTCTCCACATCCTCCTTTCCAGCTCATCAACGTCCAATTCTTCGTCACTATAATCCTCCTCTACTGTTGCCTCTGGTTCTGGAACCACCTCACCTTCACCAGCAGGAGCTGAAAAGAAATCAAGATTTCCACAGAAACCCATGTCCTCAAAGATCCCCATTTCACAACCAGAGAAGGAAGAAACCTGATTATAAAATTTATAATAATCGGTTAATTAAATGCCGTTCCCGCCAACCTCTTTTGGTCAATTTCCAATCTTGCACAGAGTTACTATATATCTATGACCTCAGGTTTTTGGATCAAGGACAATCGACCACGAGAAGTAAACGGATTGTATTTTTTTCTGCAAACAAAATAAATTACAAACAAGTCAGTTAACATAGAATCATCACATAAGACAGATCAGGTACAGTGAACTACCAATAATAGCACTGATTCAACGAAAAAAATAACAAAGGGAGGGAGCGTACATAATTCCATAAATACGATTAGTCAAAACACAAAAGTAATTGATTCAATAAGTCGAAACTCTGTAAGCATTCACACATACCATAAATTAAAACCAAAATGAGAAAGAAACAAATACGATCAAATAAGGACACCGAAACAGAACGGATCTCATTTTGTTTTTTGAAATTCAAACACTCACACAAAGATGAAAAAATAGCGCGGCAAGCGGAACACTAGTAAAGATGAGTTTCAAATCCAAGTGAAGGACCCAAAATATCCAACACAAGACAGAGAGCAGGAAAAAATGACAATAGAAACCAGATTTAAGCAGCAGGTAAATACCCTCCAATATTATAGCAGATATTATAGAACCAGGGAACCCCAGATCCAATATTATCCAGATCGATTCATTTCTTTCACTAAAAGGTGCTATGATTGAGTACAAACATCACCAAATTAACAGATTTCTCGGCTTACACAAGCTGCAATATAGCTTATAACGCAGGTTCAGCAAATTTTCCAGCTATATAAGCAACATATATTCACTCGGTGATTTTTTTATTTTTTGACATCAATTAATATAAAACCTGAAATTCCGGGTGAGTCTGCCAAAACGTCTTTTGGATCAAATATCTGTGCATATCCAAATCTATAGAGAAACAAATAACGAAAACGAAGAAGATCAAACCCAACAAAGAAAATAATCATAATAATAATGAAGCAGTCTAAGCAGAACCAAACAAAAATCAACGACGACCATACATATTCTTACAAATAAATCACAGAAGAACAAGACAGTAGATACTAGATACATACAAATGACACACAAAGATGAGCCCTTAAAATCCACCAAAAGATTCACATATGAATATGTATTTATTATTATTGATTCTTAGACATGATGAGGAAAATGAAATGAAATAAACAAGTAGGAAATGAAGGTACCAGATTGATGTTGAAGCCACTGAAGCTCCTGAAAGCTCCTCTCTTTGTTTGCTGACAGAGATGAGAAAGATGAAAGGAGACTTCTTTTTAGAGGGTGTTTCTTTTCTTTTCTATTCTTAATGGGAAGAAGAAGAAGAGAGAGACAAGGGAGGGTTACTGCAGGGACAAAGCAACTACAGTAACTAAGTTTCTTCTCCTTCTCTTCTCATGAGCGAGAGATGCAAAGAGAGAGAGAGAGAGAGAGGGACAGGCTTTGGCCTATTATTTAACCAGGTCTCAGGTTACGTTTTCAACCGTGGTTAAGGCGTGGGACCTTTCGTTTTGCATATGGGAGACTTTTATAGGCGTTGGGTTTTTCTACTGTGTGTTTGCTCACACCCAAACACCACATTTACCATTTCCCTTGTAAAAGGAAAATACACCCAAATACATTTAAGACACCTCAAGATGTTACTTTTGATTGTATACATATTTTCTTCTACGTATGCTCGTGTCTTATACCGTGTGACACCGTACAGATGTCATTAGCAACCGTGTGAGATTTATCAACACGCAAATAAGTTCTATTTATTTTTTGTTTCAATCTTACAAGAAACGTAATGATACAGAATAAAGAATAACAATGTATGTTTGTGATCGATAATAAGTTTGTACTTTATAGGAAAACACATGGCTTCTGTGTACTAAGTTTATTGATTTTTCATTAAAGATTGTTCGACATTAGTAATGGTAACAACTAATGATAGAATAACCACACACGCAAAAATGTTTACCTATTACAATATTTTTTTATTTACTTTTATCAAAAGTAATAATCTGAAATAGTTGTACATGATATTCTGGTTCTAATTTTGAAAGAGAAATAAATAAAAAAGAAAATAATGATTTGGAATGCAGATGGCCAAATTAAGGAGTCCATTCAAAATAAATATAAATCTAATTACGGCTTTGGTTGGTGGACGACACCGTTTGGTCTTTGAATTACCATAAATATGAAGATTTAAAACATAATTGGGGTTGTGATTAAATTACCATGTAATCTTTGCTGACTTTCCATTTTTCTTAACTCGGGTAAATCCACAAAAACGACAACAAATTTTGGTTGTATATTTGTGTACTACAAAGATACCCGTGCGTTGCTACGAAATTTCTTGTCAACAAAATTTGTATTCTACATAATGAAATATGCAGAAATTTAAGAATATGATTACTGAAAATAGTCCATTCTAAAGAATTAAAAGAATAGTCACTATCGTATCATGTTCAGTTAAAAAAATAAATTAATGTGCTGCTTCACTATATACATGTATAGAAAACAATTGGAGTTTTATAGTGATACTACCTAGTTGAGTTTAACTAACTGTTTCTGCAAGAATCCGCAGGCTCTGCAGAAGCACGGTGGAACATGAATATGAACGAGAACAATATTTATAGTGGTTCACCATGCCATCGGAGGGCACGGCTACGTCCACTTAAGATTCTACTATCATGGCCAATATGCCTTTTGTGTTACAAGAGTTTCCATCCATCGCGGGGTACAAGATGAACCATCCCGCGCGGTTTGGAGGATTACAAATGGGGGAGGGGTGGGCTATCAATCCCGCGCGGTAGGGTTTATCCGCGGGGTGGAGTAGTTACAATAGTTTCCATCCCGCGCGGGATACAAGAGGAACAATACCGCGCGGTCTGGAGTAAGGGGGATGGGGAAGGATCCATCCTGCGGGGTGGAGTGCAGTTAATCTACTCTACGGCTCGCGGGGTGGAGTATTATCTCCCTCCTTATATCTCGCGGGGTGGGATATTATCTCCCTTGCGGGGTGGGCTATTATCTGATCCTATTGTCTTACAGATCCTATATCTAGAGGGGAAGCCTTCCTTTTATAGGCAAAGAAGGTTCCCTCTTACATTATGTTTCTGATGTGGGACAGAATGCATATAACTTCTATCATGGTGCCTTCTTGTAGAGCTTGGAAGAGCACCTTCCCGTAGCTGCATTGATGATCTTTCTCCATGGCGAGGTAGGTGGGATGTCTGTCTACAAGTTTCATGACTGGTCTATGGGCGGAGGAGGTAGTTTACTGGCTACCGACTACAAGTCCCCCTAAGTTCCCGCTCAAGACATGTCTTGAGTGGGGACTTAACATATAAAATGCTCATAGATCAGCTATTTATCAACAGGCACCCGCGAGCGGAGGAGTCTGCCTCGCGCTGAAGGGTTGACACTCGGGCGAGCTGGCAAGCTGAGTCCGCGGGCGCGAACTGAGGAGTCCGCTCCGCTTATAATGACTATATCAGTGATACACACGAGGTGCATCTTGGTGACACTGGCGAGATGGGTCTCGGTAACACACGCGAGGTGGATGTCGGTGACACTGGTGAGTTGTTGAGTTCGCTCCTTGATAGGAGCATAAAATGCAACGTTATTAGTGTTTAAATGCCTCTTACTTATGCTTTGTTAGCTCTTAATTGTCTAAGATTGAGTCTTAATTTAGCTTAGTGTATCTATGGCGGTACTTTGTAGATTTTGTGCTTAAAGTATGGTTTTTGGTTTAAACTTGATTTATGTTAGAATTATTTTTCAGAAAATCGGACAGAATCGACCTTCTGACATAAATGCTCGTTTTACGATTTCTTAGATTCTTCTAATGAAAATATTTCCGTCTACGATTTTGTAGAGGACTCGGAGATCTTTCCAACCATATATTATGAGCCGAAATCGGACAAGGGGCCAGGGAGATATGAAGCCCGAAAGTTGATACAGGGTTACGCGCGAACTGAAAAAGCTGAATTGATATAGGGTTTGCATTTGGGCTTGAAGACCAATTCCAATTGGACTATAATTTTGATGCAAGCTTATTTATGAAGTCCAAATCCATATGGAAGAAGTAGAAGTCGAAAGTATCAGATTGGAGTCTTGGAGTTCAAGATAAGCCACGCGCGCGCAAGGAGAGATTGCAGCCACAAGATCAAATCAAATCAAGGGCTCACAAGCATTAGGGTTTCGGCATGGAACTCTATAAATAGAGGGGTTGAGAGACAACCAAATCGTCACTTATCTCACCACACATAATAGCCGTGCCTTTACACAAGCCAAAAATCCTACAAAGCATTATACGCCATAGTTCCATTCTTTTAGGTTTCGCCATTGTTCATCCGAATTCTTCACAACATTGGTGCTTTGCTTAAGGTTTTCAATGTGTGATCCATACTTTGGTTTTGTAATACTTGGTTTTATTAATATGATTTGCGATTTCTTTGTGATTCTTGCGATCTATGTTAATCGGTTTTGGTTTTACATGTTACATGAATTTCAATTACTTTGTGTTCTTGATTTTTATGTTTCTTTGTGATTTTTAACATGGTACGATTTTAATATATGATTAGGGCAGTAGTATTCGATTTTCTTATGTGTTTATTTGATTTGTTTTCTCGAATATGTGGGGGGTAAATCTAATTCTAGGATGTTGCTTCGGCCGGGGTAGTGTTCTAGGGTTTTGGTTTTATTTGCTAAGTGATCTGAATTTACAAACTTGGTTGTGTCTATTTAGA
Source organism: Fragaria x ananassa (assembly GCA_034370585.1). Taxonomy (NCBI): domain Eukaryota; kingdom Viridiplantae; phylum Streptophyta; class Magnoliopsida; order Rosales; family Rosaceae; genus Fragaria; species Fragaria x ananassa. The sequence continues at coordinate 5,193,311 of CP139750.1, read as the reverse complement.
TTGCTATAGGGTTACCATTCGAGAAACATACATGTTAAATGAGAAGTTGACGCCTTGCTTGTTGAACATGTCTCTAATTCGGCTTACTTGTTCTTATGTGCTAATTGTTTTAGTTTCTACGCAGGTGTGTTTCTGAATTGATTAGCATAACTTAGGATTATTCGCAGGTGTTGGTCTTAAGTAATTTAGAAGTCTTAACGATTAATAATCGCAGGTGATTGATTAATTAGAATTAGAATTAAATTAAATGCTTAAGTGTCGAGTCTACTTGCTGCCTTAGTTATATGCGATTTTGTATTAGTTAAATTATGTGTTTCGTGCTAAGCTTGTGTGTGTTGGTGGTGATCAAACTTGTAAATATTAGTTTTAGGTTTTTAATTTTCTGTTTTTTTTTTTTAGGATTTAATTCGATCTTTTAATCTCATGATCCGATTTTTGTATATATGTTTATATGTTTGTGTGTTTTGTTTCTCTTGTAATTGATTCACCCTTTGGTTTCCCCGGCTAGAACGATCCCTACTTTCATATACTACTAACGATTGCAGGGTAATTAAATTGTGTTGTTATTTAACCCCGGTTCGGTAACACGTCAATTTTTGGCGCCGTTGCCGGGGAACACCAAGAAGAAATCGATGCAAGGAGTTTCAAGTTGTATTTTTTTTTTTATACTTAGATCGGTTGTAATTAATTGGATTTTGCAATGTAATAGTTGATAGGATGGGTTGTATAATTTTTCTTTTATTTCCCTTGCAATTTCCAATTTTAGTTTTAGGGTTTATTGTTTTCGGTTTTGTGTTTTATGTTTGTGTGATTTAATTTGCTTTGGTACTTAGTAATTTAACTAGGTTGTTAGCTTATTTTTGTGAGGATTTTTTTTTTGAGTGTCTAAAGTGAAACATGTAGGTGGAGCCACTTATATTAATCATAACCTAAACCCCTCATACGAGCGATGTCATTTTAGACCCGTTTTTGTGTAGACTGGGAAAAAGGGGATACTTCCCCCCCACGCATACGAACGATAATCTGACAGATCCGTTTTTATGAGGTTGAGGGTGGTTTTGATTAATATAGGGTGACTGGTCTAAGGATCCGAGTTTGTTCCTTATGGAATCCGCTCGACTTAGCCAAAAGCTCGGGCCGAAGCATCACCTCACTTTAGACGTTCGAAAACGAGTTGGCATATCTAAATTCTCTACTTGAATGCATGTCAATGGCCGAAGATTTTCTCTTTTGTATAAGTGCCGAACCTAGTAATGGACTAGGCTAAAAACCGATTGTATGATTTTTATATATTAAAGTTGTTTTATAATTTCTAAAGTAAAACGTGTTAGGTGGGGTCACTTGTGTTAATCTTAGCCTAAACCCCTCTTTTGAGCGATGCTTCTTCGAGTCTTAGACTCTTAAAGGCAACTTAGCTTGTTTGAGGTTGAGGGCGGCTTTGATTAACACAAGCGCCTGGTCTAGGGATCCGAGTTTGTTCCAAGCTGAGTAAGGGTCGTATGTCATTGATAAGGAACACAGGTTTGTCTAACTGGATCTCAAGGTCATTGACTGTCATCTCTTCTCTGTGAAGGGGACGATAGGGGGTTCGCCCTCCGTGACCACAAACGAGTCCTGCCTAATTCCTGTAGGGGGTTCGCCCTCCGTGACATTCGTCTTTTGAAACCACGGAATCCGCTCGACCTAGCCAAATACTCGGGCCGTAGCATAAACCTTACTTTAGACGTTGTAAAATAACTTGATATATAATCATCATACATTATGGTTCGAAAATTTACCCTCTTAACTTATAATGGTATATCGGATCAAGCAAAACACCGGACTGGCCTGTACAAGGACATCGCACACTGGTCTTCACTGCTCCACGTACCTCGAAAGTTAGAATTATGTGAATAAAATCAACCTAGAAAGATAACTAAGCTCCACCATTGCAATTTCACAAACTTAGAATGAACGCTGTAAGCTTTTTGATCTTTAAAAAAAAAAAACGTGTGACATTGCTTGGAATTGTTTGAAAGATTGAATGATCTATGCTTGATATGTTATGGCGTGATTTCCTTGAAACAAATATGAAAATTTCGTGTATCTCTTTGTACAATGTAACATGAATCGAACTTGTATACTACAATATACGTTTCTTTTATTTTGAATTCATTGAAACTCACTTGATTCTTTTGCCAAATTCAGATTGATGTATGAGCAGCTTTGATTGTTGGACCAAAGACATCCGCGTACGTTTGAACGATTTGCAAGACCAACTAAGTGAAACAAGTGGTGGAACGAGTTCACCAAGATCACCATCGACATCGCAACTCATCCATCGACCTACTTCACCACCTTTTACTTCACCATTCTTGCCGTTTCTAGGTTCTTCGTGTTAGACTAACCAGTTGTTCACAGAGGATCCGGATTTTCAGTTGCTTGAGAGTTCTCTTGTTTTCGGAGCATTGAATTTTGACTTACCAGATCCTGAGATTAAGATGCCTTCACTAAGGGAAGAGAATGGTCAGGTTCATGGCAATGAGGAAGAAGGACGTCCTAATAACATCACTTATCCTGCTGTGGCAGATGGGAAGAGTGGAGATTTTGAGATGAGGGGAGGATTCTTTCATCAGATACCGAAATTCCATGGACTTAGTGGGGAAGATCCGAACCAGCACTTGCAGTTGTTTGAGTTCACTTGCGAATCCATGTGTCCAAGAGGAGCAGATATTCAATATGTGAAGATGAGGAACTTTCCCTTCACTTTAGAAGACAAGGCACGCACTTGGTTGTTCTCAGTGCCTAGGGGACGCATTGTTTCATGGGCTTCCATGAGAAAGGAGTTCTTGCAGAAGTACTTTCCTTCATCACGTGTCACTCAGATTCGGAAGGAGATCACTTCAGTCAAGCAAGAAAGAGACGAGGCCTTTGATGTGTACTATGAGAGGTTTAAGGCTTTGGTTTCTTCGTGTCCTAACCATGGGATACGTGAGGGACTTTTGCTTCAATACTTCTATGAGGGACTTCTTCCCTTGGAAAGGCAGTTCTTGGACTCTGCAGCTGGTGGGGCATTAATGGAGAAAAGCAAGGAGGAAGTGACTACTTTGCTTGAGATGAGAGCCACTGCAAATCAACAATTTGGTTCTTTCTCTATGAGACGTGCCAAGGAAGAAGCAAGTGGACTTGGGAGCTCAAGTGACATTTTCGAGCTCAAGGAAGAGATGGGGAAGCTGACTTTGTTGGTTTCGAAGCTTGCAAAAGGAAGAAGCGTCAATGCTTGTGGCGTTTGTAGTATTGAGGGCCACACATCTAATCAGTGCCCACAAGTCGTGGAAGGAAACTATGAGGAAGCCAATGCCTTAGGCTTTCCTCAACAACAAGGAGGTCAGAGGTTCCAGAACTTCAATCCAAGAGCCAACGAACCAAACTTTCGTTGGAACAACAACACCAATGTCTTGAACCCTCAACCTGTTGAACAAGGGGCACAGCCGAGTCCATATGTGGCACGACCTCAAGGCCAATACATGCTTAGGCCGTACCAATCCCATGGTTACCAAGGAGGACAGCCGAGTGGTGGCAGCAATTATGATGAGATCTTCAAGAATATCGCCACTTCGACACAGTCTTTGTTAGCGACAACACAGTCCAACACCAAAGACATTGCGGAGTTAAAGAATCAGATGGGGAAGGTAGTAGATTTCATGGGGCAGATTCAGGAACAAGGGAAGCTGCCTGGAGGAACAATTCCTAATCCAAGGAAAGAGCAAGCTCAAGCCATCACAACTAGAAGTGGTAAGGTGTTACAACCTTCCAAACCGAAGCAAGGGCAGCTTGCAAGTGATGATGAGGGAGACAATGTGGTGATAGAGCAGATTGTGGCCGAGCCACATGTGAATGTTGATGGAGAGGCCGTGAAGGCCAAAAAGAAGAGGGAGGCCGAGCTTGAGGCTTCCAAGAAGAGGGACTTGGAGAAAGATCCTGCCACCTCAAAGAAGGAACAAGTACCGGATCCTGTGGTACTTAAAGGTAACAATTCGAACCTTAATAATTTAGTTTTGACTAATCAATCTTGTTTGCCTTTTCCTTCTAGATTTTCAAAGACAAAGAAAGCAAAGGAAGATGAGGAAGTGCTAGAGATCTTTCGTAAGGTCCAAGTCAACATACCCTTGATCGATTGCCTCAAACAAATTCCACGGTATGCTAAGTTCCTTAAGGAGCTTTGCACGCAAAGGAGACACACAAGGGAAACTCAGGTGGTCAAAATGAGCGAGGCTGTCTCTGCAGCTATTCAACGAAAGCTTCCACCTAAAATGAAAGATCCAGGGAGTTTTACAATTCCATGCATAATTGGTAGCACTAAATTTGATAATGTGATGCTAGATTTAGGAGCTTCTATAAACGTTATGTCTCATAGTGTTTATAAATCTCTAGGTTTAGGTCCATTAAAGAAAGATAGTGTTATTATACAACTCGCGGATTGTTCTAACAAGTATCCTGAGGGATACGTTGATGATGTTTTGGTGCAGGTTAACCATCTAATATTTCTTGCTGATTTTTATGTGTTAGAGATGGAAGACTCACCAAACAACTCGACACAACTCCTCCTAGGCCGTCCCTTCATGAGGACGGCACGAACTAAAATTGATGTTGCAGAAGGCAACTTAACCATGGAGTTTGATGGAGAGAAGATATGCTTCAATGTGTTCGAAGCAATGAGGTATCCGGTTTCTGAATTAAAACCTTGCTTTGCTATTGATGATGTTGAATCTTGTGCACAGGTTTTATCAGGAACTATGGAAGCATAGCAATTAGCTATAGTGCAGGGGGCTGGATTTGACAAACATGGAGAGGAGATCACAGAAGAGGAACGGTGTCAATTGGAGCCGTGTGTGCAAGAAGTGCTGGCCGAGTTTGAGTCTCGACCTTATAGTAAGAAATTTGGTACTCCTCTGTCAATTCCTTTAGCTACTAACAAAGTTCTTCCATCTATAGTTCAGGCCCCCAACTTAGAGCTTAAGGCTCTACCTCAACATTTGAAATATGCGTTTCTTGGAGAGAAGGATACATTGCCAGTGATTGTATCCTCATCGTTGACTAAGCGACAAGAAGAGAAGTTACTAGATGTGCTTAAACGACACAAGACTGCTATTGGATGGACTTTAGCAGACATCAAGGGAATTAGCCCTACACTTTGTGTTCATCGGATTTTGCTACATGATGGAGCGAAACCTACTAGAGAGGGGCAGCGCCGATTGCACCCTCCCATGATGAAGGTTGTCAAGGACGAGATAATTAAATTGAGGGATTGTGGAGTGATCTATCCGATCTCAGACAGTGATTGGATCTCACCGGTTCAAGTTGTTCCCAAGAAGAGTGGCATCACTGTTGTTGCAAATGCTAAGAACGAGTTGGTTCCACAACGATTGGTGACTGGCTATAGGATGTGCATCGACTACAGAAAGCTCAATGCAACAACGAGGAAGGATCACATGCCTTTGCCATTCATGGATCAGATGTTGGAGAGGTTGGCTGGCCACCAGTACTATTGCTTTCTCGATGGTTATAGTGGCTACAATCAGATCATGATACATCCAGATGATCAAGAGAAGACGACTTTCACGTGTCCCTTTGGCACCTATGCGTATAGAAGGATGCCCTTTGGCCTATGCAACGCACCAGGTACGTTCCAACGATGTATGTATTCTAGTTTCTCTGACTATATCGAAAGTATAATTGAAGTTTTTATGGATGACTTTAGTGTTTATGGTAAAAACTTTGATTCATGTTTAGAGAACTTAGAGTTGATTCTTAAACGTTGTGTAGAGACTAACCTTGTTCTTAATTGGGAAAAATGTCATTTTATGGTAAATCAAGGGATAGTCTTAGGCCATGTCGTTTCTGCTAAGGGTATAGAGGTTGATAAAGCTAAGATAGATATTATGCAGCACTTACCCTCTCCCACTTGTGTGAGAGAGGTTCGTTCTTTTCTTGGACATGCAGGTTTCTATCGTAGGTTTATCAAGAATTTCAGCATGGAGGCGAAAGCATTGAGCAACTTGTTGCAGAAGGATGTTCCATTCGTTTGGACTAAAGAGTGTGAAGCGGCGTTCCAAAAGCTTAAAGCATTGTTGGTTTCGGCACCAATCATGGCACCACCGGATTGGAGCCTTCCATTTGAGATCATGTGTGACGCCTCTGACTATGCAGTTGGAGCAGTGCTCGGTCAAAGAAAGGAGAAGAAACCGTGTGCAATTTATTATGCTTCACGCACTTTAAATGATGCACAATTGAACTACACTACCACTGAAAAGGAACTTTTAGCTGTTATATTTGCCTTAGAAAAATTTAGATCATATCTTTTGAATTCTAAGGTTGTTGTTTTCAGTGATCATGCAGCTTTAAGGTACCTCATGACAAAGAAGGATGCAAAGCCAAGGCTCATTCGATGGATTCTCTTATTACAAGAGTTTGATATCGAAATAAAGGATAAGAAAGGGACTGAGAATGTTGTGGCTGATCACTTGAGTCGTTTGCAACCCAAGGATGACGCTATACCAATCACAGAAACCTTTCCAGACGAGCAACTCTTCAGGATTGCAACACAAGAACCATGGTATGCTGATATTGTGAATTTTCTTGTCTCTAATAAATTTCCATCTACTATGTCGTATCAAACTAGGTTAAAACTTAGAAAGGAAGTTCGATTCTATGTTTGGGACGATCCATATCTTTGGAGGCAAGGTAGTGATCAAGTCTTGAGGCGTTGTGTTCCAGAAGAAGAGCATCGGTCCATCCTTAATTTCTGTCATGGTGAGGCGTGTGGAGGACATTTTGGGCCAAAGAAAACGGCCTTGAAGGTTCTCAATTGTGGATTTTATTGGCCTACGATTTTCAAAGATGCATATACTACGTGTATAACTTGTGATAGGTGCCAACGAATGGGTAAGATCGGTAAGCGAGATCAAATGCCCCTTACACCAATCATCATTGTCGAAATCTTTGATGTTTGGGGCATTGATTTCATGGGACCCTTTCCTTCATCTAAAGGCTTTCTCTACATTCTTTTAGCAGTCGATTATGTCTCTAAATGGGTTGAAGCAAAAGCTACAAGGACTAATGATTCTAAGGTTGTTGCAGATTTCTTGAAAACTAACATATTTTGTAGGTTTGGCGTTCCACGCACACTTATAAGTGATGGAGGTTCTCACTTCTGTAACAAAACAATTGAGGCTTTGCTTAGGAAGTTTGGCGTCACCCACAAAGTGTCAACGCTATATCATCCTCAAACCAGTGGCATGGCAGAAGTTTCGAATAGGGAGATTAAGCAAATACTTGAGAAAACTGTAGGACCAACGAGAAAAGATTGGAGTGATCGACTTGATGATGCTCTTTGGGCCTACAGAACGGCGTATAAGACGCCCATAGGTATGTCTCCCTTCCGTTTGATTTATGGAAAAGCATGTCATTTACCTGTTGAACTTGAGCATAGGGCATGGTGGGCTGTTCAAACGTTTAACATGAGCATTGATGAGGCTGGTAAGCATCGTAAGCTTCAATTGTGTGAACTAGAGGAGATAAGGAATGAAGCTTATGACTCAGCTTGGATATACAAGGAGAAAACTCGAGCATATCATGACAAGATGATCCGTGGGAAGAAATTTGAAGTTGGGCAGAAAGTTTTACTTTTTCATACTAGACTTCAATTATTTCCTGGAAAGTTGCGTTCTAGATGGGTTGGACCCTATGTTGTTACTAATGTGTTTGCTCATGGTGCCATAGAAATACATAGTCTTGTTTCAGGTAAAACGTTTAAGGTAAATGGTCATAGACTTAAGCCTTATTACGAGAACTTTGTAGAGCATGATGTTGAGGAGCAAGACGTGAGGGACGCGCCAAAAGCTAGTGAATGACGATGAGCATGAAGAGTCTTAGATGATAGACTATAAACAATAAGCGCTGCATGGGAGGCAACCCATTTCAACCGTAGCAGTGGAGGAGCCATCAACGAGAGTTTGCAAAATTTCTAACCCTCTACTCTTACTGTTGAACTGTATAAATGTTTGATGTGTGAACCTAGAAGCATGCTTAGGAATTACTACATGATTTTGTTTTACATTGAGGACAATGTAATTTTTAAGTGTGGGGTAAGGTTTACGTGTAAACATGTTAGTTTAGAGTTTATTGCTTTCATAAAAAGAAAACCAAAAAAAATATATATATATATATATATATATAAAAAAAAAAAAAAAAAATTTAGTTTCGTTTTAGGATTTGTTTAAGTTTCGGTTTTAGGTTTGTTTTTAGGTTTTATTCTGATTTTTAGTTTAAGTGTCTAGGATTAAATCGAGTCTTAGGAGATGCCTTTAAGATGTCTATGATGTATTTATCTTGATTGCATAGATGATTGTTCAAAAGTTTCATGGATTTGTAATTGGTATGAATACTGGAGAATTGATTAATTTATGAGCATGCATGTCTTGGTTAGTTTGTTTCCATAATAACCTTTGTGAGCTTTAGTGCCTATTTGCTTTCTTTCATGTGTGAAAATTTCGAAATTCTTGATCTTTTAAAGTCTCATTATTCTTTGCATATTCAATGACTATGTGCTATAGCTTATTCATGAGCTCTAGAATTACTAGAACTTGCTTTTGTGATTTTTGAAACATATACGTCATAACCGACCATGATCTTGAATGTGATAGAAAAGATCTCTTTAGGATTACCACCAAAGCCAAATAAAGCCTTGCCTTATTTTGTGCCCGTCGTGGGACCCCGTAGTTTAACCCCTTTGAGCCTACGTTGAGCCTTTTCTTTCATCACCCTCATAAAATTCCCTTGCTTAGTATAGTTATATCTTTTACCTTGTTATCAAGACTTGGCAAAAGCTTATGATGTGGAGTTAATGTTGTGTGATGGTTGAAAAACAAGTGTGGGGTGGAGAAGTTGTATGTCGCCGAACCCATAAGAAAGGAAAAGGAAAAATGTTGTTGATCCGAAAAAAAAAAAAAAAAAAAAAAAAAGAAAAAAAAAATCGTAAAAATAGCTTCGGATCAAAGTAGAGAGAAATTGTATGGTTCGGCAATGATGTTTCAAGTGTTGTAAATTTGGAGTTTGTTGTTATTTGAAGGTCTAAAATTGTTACATGTGACCTTTGTTCGAATGTATGATGCTTGGAGTTGAAAAGAATGAAGTTTGGGTCCAACACAATGATATTTGGCCCTTTGTTTTTGAAGATATAAGGAGTGTGGAGCTTGCTAAGTCTTGGTGATGCTTTAACCTTAGCATATCGTAGGACCATCATGCCTTAGCCGTGCCTCATTGCAACCCTTGTCAGAGATCGATTCTTGATTCATGAGATTGGTTAACTTTGATTGTGGAGATTATCTCAAGAGTTAAGCATATGGTTTTGGTTCATGCTTGCACTTAGTTGTTAAATGAGATTTTTCCTAAGTATTATTCACAAAGTGCTTTTCATTGTAGAAATATGCAAGTTATTTGATTTCTTATTCTTTCCCTTGCATATGCTATTGAGTAAACACCATGATCGAGTGAAAATAAGAGAGTTAATCTTGTGAGGAGGATCAACTATGCTATCATGTGTTGTGCTTAATGATATCACTTCTTGATTATTCATGCTTTGATCATCTTTATGAAACTTGGAATTCTCTGTGTTTATATATGTTTGAACTTGAAAGCTATGCATGATACGAGCCTGAGACTAAACTTTAGAGGCATCCTTAGTGTTTTTAGTAGAGTCTTTTAATTAGTTTGCTAAGGGACTAGCAAAGGATAAGTGTGGGGTAGTTGATAGGAGCATAAAATGCGACGTTATTAGTGTTTAAATGCCTCTTACTTATGCTTTGTTAGCTCTTAATTGTCTAAGATTGAGTCTTAATTTAGCTTAGTGTATCTATGGCAGTACTTTGTAGATTTTGTGCTTAAAGTATAGTTTTTGGTTTAAACTTGATTTATGTTAGAATTATTTTTCAGAAAATCGGACAGAATCGACCTTCTGACATAAATGCTCGTTTTACGATTTCTTAGATTCTTCTAATGAAAATATTTCCGTCTACGATTTTGTAGAGGACTCGGAGATCTTTCCAACCATATATTATGAGCCGAAATCGGACAAGGGGCCAGGGAGATATGAAGCCCGAAAGTTGATACAGGGTTACGCGCGAACTGAAAAAGCTGAATTGATATAGGGTTTGCATTTGGGCTTGAAGACCAATTCCAATTGGACTATAATTTTGATGCAAGCTTATTTATGAAGTCCAAATCCATATGGAAGAAGTAGAAGTCGAAAGTATCAGATTGGAGTCTTGGAGTTCAAGATAAGCCACGCGCGCGCAAGGAGAGATTGCAGCCACAAGATCAAATCAAATCAAGGGCTCACAAGCATTAGGGTTTCGGCATGGAACTCTATAAATAGAGGGGTTGAGAGACAACCAAATCGTCACTTATCTCACCACACATAATAGCCGTGCCTTTACACAAGCCAAAAATCCTACAAAGCATTATACGCCATAGTTCCATTCTTTTAGGTTTCGCCATTGTTCATCCGAATTCTTCACAACATTGGTGCTTTGCTTAAGGTTTTCAATGTGTGATCCATACTTTGGTTTTGTAATACTTGGTTTTATTAATATGATTTGCGATTTCTTTGTGATTCTTGCGATCTATGTTAATCGGTTTTGGTTTTACATGTTACATGAATTTCAATTACTTTGTGTTCTTGATTTTTATGTTTCTTTGTGATTTTTAACATGGTACGATTTTAATATATGATTAGGGCAGTAGTATTCGATTTTCTTATGTGTTTATTTGATTTGTTTTCTCGAATATGTGGGGGGTAAATCTAATTCTAGGATGTTGCTTCGGCCGGGGTAGTGTTCTAGGGTTTTGGTTTTATTTGCTAAGTGATCTGAATTTACAAACTTGGTTGTGTCTATTTAGATTGCTATAGGGTTACCATTCGAGAAACATACATGTTAAATGAGAAGTTGACGCCTTGCTTGTTGAACATGTCTCTAATTCGGCTTACTTGTTCTTATGTGCTAATTGTTTTAGTTTCTACGCAGGTGTGTTTCTGAATTGATTAGCATAACTTAGGATTATTCGCAGGTGTTGGTCTTAAGTAATTTAGAAGTCTTAACGATTAATAATCGCAGGTGATTGATTAATTAAAATTAGAATTAAATTAAATGCTTAAGTGTCGAGTCTACTTGCTGCCTTAGTTATATGCGATTTTGTATTAGTTAAATTATGTGTTTCGTGCTATGCTTGTGTGTGTTGGTGGTGATCAAACTTGTAAATATTAGTTTTAGGTTTTTAATTTTCTGTTTTTTTTTTTTTAGGATTTAATTCGATCTTTTAATCTCATGATCCGATTTTTGTATATATGTTTATATGTTTGTGTGTTTTGTTTCTCTTGTAATTGATTCACCCTTTGGTTTCCCCGGCTAGAACGACCCCTACTTTCATATACTACTAACGATTGCAGGGTAATTAAATTGTGTTGTTATTTAACCCCGGTTCGGTAACACGTCACTCCTCGTGCAAGAACCATGCGCGAGCTATGGAGTTCTCCTCGCGGACATTTATACACGCCAGCTAAATCAATTCGCTCCGCGCACAAGGCGTCGCGCGAGCTTCGTGCGCTCCGCCTGCCTGTAATACCCCGCGAGCTGTGGAGTTCGCCTTGCGGACATGCCATACACGCGAGCTGAACAGTTCGCTCCGCGTGCCAGGACTATCCCGCGAGCTGTGGAGATCGCCTATGACTCGGCGGGGCGAGGATTGTTGTACCTTCACAATGAATAAATGATTGACACAATTATGGGGCTAACCAAGTACGGATATTGGCATAATAATTATCAAAAGGCAAAATGGTTCGTGCATGCTTCCCGTTGGATCTTGCTCGGGTACAAGAATCTCATGAAACGGTTGGTATGTTTCTTCCCGTTAGTTCTTATCCGGGAATCGAGATTCTCCTAAGCAGTTGTTGCATGCTTCCTCCCGGTGACACTTATCTGGGACTCACAAATATGAATGAACAATAGTGATCATAGACCATGTTATAAAGTTCGTACGTGAAGCATGCTTTGTACTTTCATAAGAGGCAATTAAATGAAGGACTTATCTGTGGAAAGAGTTGCCGAATGGGTGGACTTGCACCCAATCCCAGTCCGAGAGTTCTATCTTGCACGCGAACTGAGGGGTCCGCCTAGAAGGCTTGACACTCGGGCGAGCTGACAAGTGCGCTCCGTGAGCTTTTTGTAACATTTCCCACAGACGACGCCAATTGTTTCTGCAAGATCCCGCAGGCTCTGCAGAAGCACGGTGGAACATGAATATGAACAAGGACAATATTTATAGTGGTTCACCGTGCCATCGGAGGGCACGGCTACGTCCACTTAAGATTCTACTATCATGGCCAATAGTCCTTTTGTGTTACAAGAGTTTCTATCCCGCGCGGGGTATAAGAGGAACCATCCCGCGCGGTCTGGAGGATTACAAATGGGGGAGGGGCGGGCTACCAATCCCGCGCGGGGAGCCGGGGTTATATCCGCGGGGTGGAGTTACAATAGTTTCCATCCCGCGCGGGGTAAAAGAGGAACCATCCTGCGCGGTCTGGAGTAAGAGGGGATGGGGGAGGATCCATCCCGCGGAGTGTAGGACAGTTTTCCAGATCATATTGTCTTTCAGATCCTATATCTAGAGGGAAAGCCTGTCTACAAGTTCCATGACTGGTCTATGGGCGGAGGAGGTAGTTTACAGACTACCGACTACACTAACATATATACATCTATACATGATGCAAGCCTAAACCCAAATCCAATCACATATGCTCATTCTTTACTTCTCTATGCCCATCATAAAGTATGTATCCACAATTCTAGTCTACCTTTTTACCTGCACATATGTTGATAGCCAGGTGAATACATTATACTAGAAGTTTAGCAGCGTTGATCACTATACAAAGTGAATGTAAATCATATATTATTGGGAGCCAATACATGTTTTGAGGAGACTATGACATATCTTCATTAAAACCAGTGTACCACCATTAACTCAAATAAAAAGTATATTGTATTGAGTAAGCTATTCAGACCCAAAAAAAACACACAGAGCAATAATCTCATTTTACTATATATTCTTAATGTCTGTCACAGACCACACTAAAGAGTAAACCATATATGTGGCAAGAAACATTACTACTCTAGGACATATGCCCTATTGTTATATATTTTAATTTCTTGATATACGTGGTATCTATTTTAGCATTTTGACCAAAGCCAACTAAGTTTCATAAGGAAGCAAAAGAATTAAATGAGGTCTATTAAGGAATTTATATCAATACGTTCAATTATCTATTGTCTCGGTATCTTTAATTATTTGTCATCTCAATACCCCATCTCTATATTGTTGTAAATCTATTTCTTATTCCAGTGTTACACCTTTAAGATTTAAGATTCTATGATAACTTATAATCCCCATAGTCTCGGTCTATCTGTGAAATTATGAACTTTATCAGAAAGTCCTTTAAGTTCTAGCAGAGCTCAATCTTTTGCTTATCGCAAAATGCCAGAGACTTCAACTGAAAATCAATGGAAACCCTACAGATCTATATATAAAAGAAGGAAACATAAGAAAAGACTAATAAAAGTGCATATATACCAAAGAAAGTCAAGCACCCACAAAAGCAACAAAATTGAGACCAGAAACTAGTAAGACTCCACATTTTGTTTCATTTTGAATAATCAAACTCCACATAAATCTCAAAACCAATAATTTCCTACATTAAACATACATAAAGACTTTACCTCTGTTTTATTAGCAATATTTAGATCTTTCTGCAAGAGTTGTTATGACCATCTTTGGATCGTTGCAATTTTTCTCAAGAATTTGATGAGTCAGTATTGTATTTATTTTCCAGTTTTGTATTTATCTCTACAAGATATCAAACAAATTCATAAACATTTTCACTGGAGATAAAAACTATCAAATGCCATATCCACAGCTTATTGCTTCTATTTTAACAAAAAAAAAATCTGATACTATTTCTAATGGCTAGTCAAAAAACACTCAAGTCTGAGTTATGCCTGAATATCGCCTAAATTCAAATTATGGTGAGATCTTCTTATCAACTTGAAGACCTTAGGTAACTACAAACTAAAATTCCTGGTGAGATCTTCTTATCATTATAAAAGTGTAAATTATAACAGTCTCAATTGTGTAAACATCTTCTACAATTTAAAAAAAAAAAACCAACACCCAGGCCCAACACTGTTCACGTGAACAGTGATTATGAACAGTGTACGAAAAATAGTATATGTTAAATACTAGAGTTGATACCCGCGCCTTGGCGTGGTGTAATATCCACATTATGCATATTTCATATATGTATAAGAGCTATCACAAAAACAATCTTTATACAACAAAATATCTAGCTAGTCTTGTGTTCTACCCAAGATATAAATGCTCTAATTATTTTGATCTGTACGTATACAAAGCAGAAGAGAAAATGACAGAAATAGTTTCGTAAAACAACGGGATAATAAATTATCACAGTAATATATTAATATCTCTAGACTCTTCTGTTTTGTGAGAAATATTAGAGCTATTTCGAAAAGAGTATAGAGAGTGTGAGAAAGATGGAGAAATGTTAGGCAAGAGAGAGAGCGAGAAGCGGCGGAAAAATAATAAAAAATTATACCTAAAGTTGAAACGAAAGGTAAATACGGTTAGGTAGGGTAGGGTAATCGAACCAAAACATAAAATTCAGCCCTAGAATTTTAACTCACCGATTCTTCTTACCAAGCTCAAGAGGGAGTGAATCCTTTGGAGGGATTGCTACACGGGAGGAAGGTTTTCAAACGAGCCAAACGGCTCCGGCTATGACGGCCGGAGGAGGGAGTTTCGGCGACGGAACACCACGGGCAGTCGGCGCTAGAGAGGCTGCCATCGGTCCAGGAAGAAGGCTGGGTCGAAGTAGGGGTGTGTTCGGTTTGATTCGGTTAGGTTTTTAGCCTAAACCGAAAACCCAACCGAAATTAAAGTTCGGCCCGGTTTTTCATTTTTAGACAAGTCAAACCGAAAACCGAACCAAACTGACGGTCCGATTTGGTTTCGTTTTTTTTTTTTACAAAACTTTGTAGAAACTGTAAAATTTTCTAACCATGATTTAACTGTAACAAAAAAATTAACAGCTCCTCCACCTTTCTTGCTTTTAGCATTTCAAAACTATGTATCAATATAAGCACTAACCAAATGTATACAAAAATAATCAAAATAAAAGTAGTTTGAATGTCCATAGTTAAAGTCCATACATCTTAAACACAAATTATAAAGTTTATACTTCATAGTTTATACTCCATACTTCCATTTGGTAAAACTCAAAAGTCCATAAATTACAAAATACAAATAGAGTCTAATGTTAAAAGTTTAATAGCCGCACTCTTAATTTTCATGGTATGTGTGTGTTTTATGAATAAAAATATTATGTACATTTTTCTTTTCTAAAATTTTTTTTTAAATAACTCACGCACGCTTATATGTATCAGTGAGATTTGAACTCATAAACTCAATATTAAGGCCACAGCTCAGAGACAAAAATATCATGTACATACTACGCAAGACCTTTATATTGAAAATAGGGTATACTTCGAAAGGAAAAATCACCAGATGTGTTAAGATATTTGCTAGTTTCATTTGTACTTGTAATAAAAGTGATTATGGTGGACACAGCCTATCATTTTGGATATCATTTTGGATGTAGCTTTGTGTGCGGGATATCTAACATTATTCATTAGTTGGATGTTCTTGTTACAAGCAGGCGCTTGTTATAAGAAAAGGTGTGTTGTTGTTGTTAGTCTGTAATATATTCAGGCATTCCAACATGTGCAGCACTCCAGCAGTTAGAATTAAGTTGATAGAATAGTGCAATGCACGTAGTACTACCGCGTCTGCCTACCAACACACCTATGTTATTCATGCATGTATGCTTCCTATTGCTTTTATATAAAAACACTAACACCCCACCAGCCATATTATGCAATCCATAAACAGAAAGAAGTAGAGATACACAAGAGCAGAAACAAGTATGTCTTCCTTCAAAGCTTATGGCAAAGTCAGTGAATCCGACCAAGCCAAGCTCGACGCTCGTCGCAAGACTTGCAAGAGAGTCGCCATCATATCCATTTCCTCCATAGTTCTTGTCTGTGTCGTTGTCGCCGCCGTAGTTGGAACCGCTACTCATAACTCCAAAAAAGGTGACGACAGTGGCAAAGGGACGCTTTCCGCATCCGTCAAAGCCGTTTGTGACGTGACACTGTACCAGGACTCGTGTTATTCTAGTCTTGGTCCTGTTGTCAACACCAGCAATTTTAAGCCTGAGGATCTCTTCAAGTTGTCGATTCAAGTGGCGATTGCGGAACTATCCAAAGCCGCCGCTCAAATTTCGGATCAAGGGCTCTTCAATGGTACTGTCAGGGACAAATTGTCCGTGGCAGCTTTGAAAAACTGCGGAGAGCTTCTTGGTCTTGCCTTGGATCATCTCAACGAGTCGTTGTCTGGGGATGGTTCCTTGCTTGAAGTGGTTGAAGATCTCAAAACATGGTTGAGCTCTGCAGGAACTTACCAGCAGTCATGTGTAGATGGGTTTGATGATGCAAAAGGAGAGCTCAAGGATACAATTGAAAAGTATCTCAAGACTTCTACTGAGCTAACTAGTAACAGCCTTGCCATTGTCTCCTGGATATCGAAAGTAGCTAACTCTGTGAAGCTAAGGCGGTTGCTGAGTCACGACGGTACCGCGACTAGCCATGGCATCCCCGAGTGGCTGCACCAGACAGACCGGAGGCTAATTGAAAGTTCTGATTTGAGGAAGAAGGCCAACATTGTTGTGGCGAAAGATGGGAGTGGTAAGTACAAGACAATAGGTGATGCACTCAAGGCTGT
Organism: Fragaria x ananassa; assembly: GCA_034370585.1. NCBI lineage: Eukaryota > Viridiplantae > Streptophyta > Magnoliopsida > Rosales > Rosaceae > Fragaria > Fragaria x ananassa. The sequence continues at coordinate 5,176,367 of CP139750.1, read as the reverse complement.
GCCGGACAAAAGCAAGAAGAGAACAGTCATCTACGTGAAGAAGGGGGTTTATTTCGAGAATGTTCGAGTCGAGAAATCCAAGTGGAATGTTGTGGTGGTGGGCGATGGAATGACTGCAACGATTGTGTCTTCCAGCCTCAACGTTGTGGACGGAACTCCCACCTTTTCCAGTGCAACATTTGGTAAGTTAATTTCCAAGACACTTGTATATCCTTCTGCTGTAACTAGTTTTCATGACATTTAATTAGTAGATACTTAACCTTATTTCTAAATGAAAAAAAGAAGATGGAAATTGGAAAGCTCTGTGAAAACATACTTAGAGTTTGTTATTTCACCATACATATATATATATAGCAAATAACACGCCTCATCAACAATTAATGCGATGACACATGCATGATTGAGTAATGCCATATATCACTACTGATTTTGATTTTTGGCCTTGTGTGCAGCCGTATTTGGGAAGGGATTCGTTGCTAGAGACATTGGATTTCGTAACACAGCCGGAGCAGCCAAGCACCAGGCGGTGGCACTAATGTCGAGTGCTGACCAGACGGTGTTCTACAGATGCCGCATCGATGCGTTCCAGGACTCGCTCTACGTTCATGCCAATCGCCAATTCTACCGAGAGTGCGACATCTACGGAACAGTTGATTTCATTTTTGGAAACTCAGCAGTAGTCCTCCAGAACTGTAAGGTGTTCCCCAGGGTACCAATGACTGGCCAGCAGAACACAATCACGGCACAAGGCAAAATCGACCCTAACCAAAACACAGGAATCTCATTTCAAAACTGCACCATTTTGCCTTTCGGGGACTTGTCTTCGGTCAAGACTTACCTCGGGAGGCCTTGGAAGAATTACTCCACAACTGTGTACATGCAGACATTCATGGGAAGCTTGATTCACCCAGATGGATGGTTGCCATGGGTAGGCACAACGGCACCTGACACCATTTTCTACTCCGAGTATCAGAATTTCGGACCTGGTTCTGTGACAAAGAATAGAGTTAAGTGGAAGGGCTTGAAAACAATCACCAGCAAAGTGGCCAGCAAATTCACCGTGCACTCATTTCTTCAGGGATCCAAGTGGATCTCCGATGGGAGTGTTCCATACAAGTCCAAACTATGATCACGTACAAACACATTTTGAGGTCTTCATGCATGAACATGATTGTTTATTTGTTTTCAATTCCTTTTCTTTTTGATCATATGATCATTGTTCTGTTTTGCTTACTATACTTTGACAGTTTTACTGATTGATTTGGACAATTGTCAACAAAATCACATATATGAAAGACGAGTTATAATTACTGGACAAATTAAATAAATGATACATTTTACTAGTGATGGTTACAAATATCTTAATTATATGAAGAACAAAGAAAAAAAGAAGAAGAAGCTAAATACAGAGTTTCAAAGGCAAGAAAATCAAGAAGAACAAGTCCTTAATTAGAAGGTTTCACACTTCCATTACATACAACTAATTAACAAATTACTAAGATATTAAAAAAAAAACAAGAAACGAATCAAAATATTTTCTTCAGTTAATTTTCAATTAGTCCTGCAAAGAAGGGTATGTCTGTGTAAGGCAACCAAGTGTCCCCCAATGTGAAGTTGAGCACTGTAAAATTGAGAGCTTGTGTAGCATTCATGAGACTGTAACCAGGCCATTGCACTCGTCTACTAGTATTAGCTCCAGGTCCGTGATTCTCAAACTCACCATAATATAGTGTGTCCAATCCAACAGTCCCATTCCATTCCAACCACCCAACAGAACTAATCAGAGGGCCAATATAAGACTGCATGATCACAGTCCTAGAGTACACTTTCCAAGGCCTTCCCAAAAAATTTAGGGTTGAGTTCAAGTCCATTGCCAAGTCTGGTGCAGCTTCAATAGTGCAGTTGTGGATTGAGATTCCGGTGTTTTGATTCGGGTCAGTTCGACCTTGTGCTGTGAATGCATTTTTCTGGTTCGGCATGGGCTTTCGGGCGTACAAGTTGCAACTCTGGAAGACAGCAGCAGCATTGCCGAAGATGAAGTCCACGGTTCCGTATATGTCACATTCTTTGTAGAATTGCCTTAGAGAATGTGCATATAGAGTGTCTTGGTACCCTTCAAAACTGCATCTGTAAAATGTGGAGAAGTCTGCATTGTTTCTTACGGCCACTGCTTGGTGCTTTTCTGGACCTGCTGTGTTCTTGAAGGTAACATCTATGGCCACAAATCGCTCTCCCGAGACAGCTGCAACAGAAAAGCTAGAATTATATATCAAACCATCACCATAATTGTTCAGAATTGTCAGTTTGTTATACAAGTACTGAATCACATTATGCTGGTTTATAATTTACAGGTCGAATCACAATCGTAGTTTAAGACAACGAAATTAAGTAGTAGCTAGCTAGCTAGCTAGGCATCATATACGTGTACGTATAACTTACCAAAGGTTGAGGAATTGAAAGTAGTCCAGCCATCAACGAAATTGTGTTTTCCAGTTATGATAGTCTTGTTAATACCATCTCCGAGCAGCATTATGTTCTTCTTGTACTTGGGGACGACAACATATTCCTTATAGTGACCTTTTCTAGCGTAGATTACGAAATAGCCGTCTTCTGGGTTTGTATTATTAGGTGCAGAATCGATGGCTGCTCCAATGGAAGTGAAGTTGTCGTCACCATGTGGGCTCACAATGACAGCGTCATTCACTATAATGCCACTGCTCTTCATTTCGTCCAGAATTCTCTCATCTCTCGAGTGTTTGGAAGAACTCTTTCTCAGACCCTGCATGCAAGCAAGATGATCATATTCATTCGATCAGCTCTCTCCATCTGCCTTTTATATACCACGTACGTTAAAATTAATATTGTTTTGAACCACATAGCTAGTTTGGTTATGAGTAGTGATGGGGATGGGGATGGGGTGGTGGAGGTGGCGGTGGCGGTGGCGGGGTGGACGGTGATGACATGATCACAGCGGTCGAAATGCCTGCACATCTCATGTGAGTGAGCATAATTAATTAACCGGCTGCCTGTCCCAACTACGTGCTTGACCTTAATTAATTAATTCACATTACGTAGTTGACTCCCCCCTGTTGCGTGTTGTTTAATCAATTAATTAATTAATTCATGGTCACACGAAACTCCCTGTTGACTTAAATATGTTAATTAGTTTGTGTGAGATCTTGGGAGGACCGCGCACCTTCTAATTAATCTAGCATCAAATCAAATCTACTATATGTATCTATCTAATCATCCACAGTAATTCCTTTCAATCTCATTTTGAGGTAAATTAACCTCATGGACGTGCCACATATCTATTTCCCGTTTATGATTTATGATTTACTTCTTCACCAAGACATTACATCTATATTTTTCTATCAACCTCAACTTAATCCATATAATTCAAGCATCGGTAGATCGAACTAAATTCACTCGGCTTGTACGTGTTCAACTCTTTCTTGTAAAATTTTACACTCTTTCATCGAGCAAGGAAGCAAAAGCTATTGTCTACGTACTATCAAAATAGCAAAGGAAAAAAAAAATCACAAAGTTTGGACAAGCCAAAAACTGAAATGAAGTCCTTAAAAACAAAAAAGGAGGGAGAAAATCTCATGATTGAGATATAGATTATGGATTTCTCTCATAGTGATTAATTATTGATTACACTACAGTACCTTAATTCAATTTTCAGATATATATAGTTGCATATGTATGACAGTATGAGGCAAATTTAAGCAATTACTTAAATTTCCCTAGCTACATAGCTAACTACGAATGTACGTAGGCACCTCAAAGATATGCTACAAAGTTAGTTAATTTCCATTTGATTAATGCCACTATATATGCAAGAGTTTAGGTAATTAAGTAAGAGAGTTATACGTACAAGCTGCGGGTAAAGCTAGAACACGTACGTACCTCGATGAAAGTCTCAAGTGGCTCCCGGATTTTGTGACCCTGGGAGACAGAAGAGCCGTTTCGTTTCTTATGCTTCTTCTTGAGGTTTCGAGCCAAAGAATGAGTGACCAGTCCAAGCGACACGCTGTAGAGCTGCGTGGCATTGGAGAAGGCCACCGACAAGGGACTCGTGCTGGAGTTGACGATGCTGCTCTTGGCCACAACCAGCCCATCGTAGCAGGTCTGCTGGTTTGTCACTATCCCACTCAGCAGCGTCTGCACCTTGTCCACCAGCTCCTCGTTGAGCAGCTCTGCCGACTTGAGCTCCGTCGAGATGGCCTCCAAGTAGTCGACGTTCAGCTCCGATAGCTGCTGGCAGTCGTCGAAAGCGTTGGCCTCGGCGTCGGTCATGGAGGAGGAGCGTTTGGTGTGGTGGAGGAAATGGTCGAGGGATTTGGAGAGCTTGCGCGCCTTTTTGAGGCATTGCTTGATGGAGAACTTGCCGTAGTTGTAAGGGTCGGAGGGGGAGGATCTGATGGCGTAGAGAATAGAACGGCAGAGCTTGGGGTAGAGGGTGGACTTGCAGGCGGCGGAGGCAGAGGAGGCGGGGGGCGACGGTGGCGACTCGGCTTCGGCCGGGAAGCAGAAGATAAGGAGAGGAAGAGCAAGGAGGAGCAGGAGCAACGACAAGGATTGCGGTGGCGTCGGCATGGTTAAGTAGTGTATGAATTGGTTTGGTTTTGGGGGGCTCTATGCAAGACTGCAAGTATGCATGGATGGGAGGGATTTATATATAGAAAGGGAGGGAGGGATGGATGCATATTATTATTGAGGGGAGGAGCCTAGGAGAGTGGCGTAGCATGGGGAAATGGGGTTGGATGTGTCGGTGTCTAAGCAAGGTATGGCAGATGGGGGGAACGTGCTGCAGCGAGAGACACATGAACTGATCCAAGCAGGCTTCCCTATTTCATGACTTCCTTTACTTCATTTCATTCTATTGTCTCCCACTGATTTAGGAAAGAAAAGAATAAAAATGTTGTTGCATGTAGTTTTGCCCTCGCCATACATCACTACTCAGAATATTTCAGAATGCATGTTAATTATTCACTCTTACGTTGGGTCGTTGCTAAAATTAGATATCCATTTTTTTTTCTCTTCAAAATTCACCCTTCTATTTATTTATTTCGCATGCATCCTTAGTTCCTTATTAATGGCGAAAAGAAGATGATGAGGATGTCCATCGCTCTGCCAGCAATGAAGGAGAACCCTAGATAGAGAAGGTTTTTATCTTTTTTTATTTTTTTTTCTTTTCTTGGTCCTTTTGTTTTTTTCATCAAGATAACAATCATTGATAAACGAAGAGTATACATGGATTTGGAACCGAAGTAAACGGAAAACACCCGGATCAAGCACTTCATAGGATTTTAACACGAAATCCAGATACACTTCAAAACAAACTAGCCAAGTTCATCGCGGATCAGATCAGGTCGTTTGTTAATCAGTAAAAGCTGAATTTTCACGCCTCTAACATCCGCATTCGAAATAAACCTAAAGGCCAACCCAGAAAAACGACCAGACCAACACAGCTACTGCAGACTTCACTAACGCAGCCACCTCCGACAAGAAGAAATTAAGTGACCACCACCAGTGGCGAAGCCAGGATTAAAATGTCACATGGGCAAATATATAGTAACACATGAAAAAAAATCCAATACCACTTGACGGAGCGAGAAATTTTGGTTAATTAAAAGAGAACATATATATATATATATATATATATATATATATATATATAGATTTCAACTAGTAAGTTCTATTTATGTTTGTAAACTCTTCATTAAATTCAATTTACCTCTTTATTTATGCTTCCGTGTTATGGTATTAGAGCCAAACGACCTGATATAGTTAATCATTCAAAACCTCCAACCCCAAGTGGTGAACTACCGCCTAGGAGTGGCTCTGGAGTTTATCCCTATTCTTTCATATATTAAACTTCTCAATCCTTAGGTAGCGGACTACCGCCTAGGAGTGGATCTTAAGTTGATATATTTTCTTTACTTATCTTGTGAAGTGTTTCAGATTCCTGTCCCTTAATTTTAAGGATTTTGGTTTTATTTTCTTTTCTTATCTCATTTTAAGCCTATTATTCTCTCCAACCAAACAAGAAGTCCAGGTCCAAACACTAAGTCCCAAGTGAGGCATGAGCGGATGCGGCATGAGCGGCGTAGAGTGAGGAATAGTCTTTAGGATCTTAAGCCAAGAATCTTAAGACCTTCTATCCTTTTAGTTTTGGTCCAGTTTTCTCTTCTCTTTCCAAAATGAGTCGACTATTTAGATCTAACTCAGTCACTTCTAGTTTATCTAGATCTTCCCTCAATAGAATCCCAGATATAGTCAACGAAGAACAAATAGAATTTCAATCAAACGATAACATGGACATAGACATGAAAGACTGAAATATTCCCAGAGTTCCTAGTCATGAAATTTATAAGAAAAAATGGAGTCTTTCTTCATTCAAAAGTGAACACCATATTAAATCCGTAGAACAAGTTTATGCTCTTAGTAAACAACATGAAACTTGCCAACTTTTTAGTCCTGAGTCAATTAAGAAACATAGAAAAGATGGTCATAATTTCTTCCATATTGCATTAGTCCAAATTGGTGTCAAACCTTTAACTAGAAAAGCTCTTAATGCCTTCATTCTCTTATGTTTAAGAGATGCAAGGTTTACTGATTTTAATGATAGCACCATTGGATTAATTGAGTAGAGTCTGTTTAATGGTCCAGTTCATTTCAATTGTTTCCTAGATTTTACCATTAGCCTTAGTGACTCTCATATCCTAAAAGCTTTAACCTTAAATGTTAAAACTTCAGGTTATTATGTTCTCAAATGAATCCAACCTTTAGCCTTAATATATAGAATCTATTATAAAGTCACTGACACCAATATGAATTTCCAAGCTATTAGTAAAAGTCCCAAAAACCATACTCTCTTAATTCAAAGCAGTCAAGAAAACGCCAATATTAGCGTGCCACACACAATCAGATGGTCAAATGTCCATCTTCCTTCCGTATGCTCTCTCACTAGTGAGAATCACTCATCCAATGCACAACATAATTTTTTTGATTTAGACTGTATTCAACAGTTTAATGATGGCACAGTAAAAATTAATTTTCAAAGCTCCAGGATAATTCAAAACTCAAGAATTCAAGAAATAGGAAATTCCTCCAGACATTCTTTCGCAACTGCTAGACATTCGTTTGTTGGTTCCACTACAGCTGAAATAATGTCTAGACGAGATTATTATTTGGATAAAGAAATTAAAAATAATAGGATTAAAGAATTAGAAGAAGAATTGCAAAAGCTCAAAATTAAAAACATTACTTATCAAGTTAGTTACCCAAATTATACAGAAAATGAAACTCAAAATATTTCAGTCACAGGTGAAGATCAAACTTCTCCCATTGCTTCTGATTTTTTAGTTACTCCCCCAATAAATCCTCAATTAAATACACTTACCCAACATTTCGTAATCAACTATTTTAGGTTAGACAAACATCTTGAATCTGAAGAAAATATCCTTAGGAGAAACCTCTATAGAATAAAGATCCCTTTCATGGATCAACGAAAGCAATTATTTCGTGATTGACAATCATTTATGCTTGAAACAAAATCTGAAATATTCTTTCTTGATTTTATAGATCAAGTAAACAACAAATATACTCAAACATTAACAAAAACAAGATAGAAAACTTCCACTAGCTCGGTTCTTTCTAGTCATCCTCCTGTTGAAACAATAGTAATTGATCATCTTAACAATTTAATCTGAGCCTCACCTTTTAAAATCGCTGTAGAGGATCTAGAGACTAAGAAAATTATTGAACAAAATAATTACACAAACCAAAGCCTAGTAACCATAGGAGCCCAGTTTGATAAAATAGAAATAAAAGATGACAACATATCCTCTAAAGTCAACATTCTACCTCAACCTAAACCAGAAACTCCTTTAATTCAATTTCAGTGAATTAAATAAACGTACCCTCAAGCCTACTTCTTCAATTCAAAAGATCGAACGAATGTTAGAAAAATTAAAAACTGAAACACCTGAACCCAGTAAAATTGCAGTAATTCATACCCAACAAACCTCTTCTTCCAATAGCGATTCTAGTGACACTAGCCAAATTACAGAAGTAAACCAAATATTTCAAACGTTAAATATAGAACCCTTAAAACTAGACAGAATAGTTTATTTAAAGAAGCGACCTTTTAAAGCTTGGACAGAACGTCCTCTCCCTTTGGAAATACAACCTAGTAATCATCTTAATAATCATCTTAATAAGTGATTTCAAATGGTACAAAGATGTTTTCATTTCTCGAGTTATGCTTAGAGACGATAGTAACCAACCGTTTTGGAAAGAAAAATTCATAAAAGGTCTTCCAAAATTGTTTACTCATAAAATCAGACAAGTCCTAAGTAATGAAACATGTCACATTAGCTATGATTCTTTAACCTCACTATGCCATTTTCGGCATCAGGCGACACTACAGTTGTGTCGCCTGATGCATTTTTTATGTGTCGCCTAGTAGGGTGTCGACACTTAAACCATCAGGCGACACAAATGTTGTGTCGCCTTTAAGAACATCAGGCGACAGAAGACTTTTTTTACTATGTGTCGCCTGATAAAAGATAAGGCGACAGACTATATGTGTCGCCTATAAGAAAATCAGGCGACATAAGTCATTTTGCATTATGTGTCGCCTGATAAAAGTCAAGGCGACATGCTATATGTGTCGCCATATAGCATAAATGTCGACATGCTAGAAGGCGACACATCTTTTTTTTGCCGTGAGGCGACACATCTCTATGTGTCGCCTTATGACTACGAGGGGGAGAGAAAAATGTCTTACAGCGACATATATGTGTAGGGTAATTGAAATAAAGACGACATATAAACATCGTCTGAAAAGTTAGAGGCGACATATATGTGTCGCCTAATAAATGATAAGGCGACAGGCTATATGTGTCACCTAATAGCATAAACGTCGACATGCTAGAAGGCGACACATCCTTTTTTTGCCGTGAGGCGACACATCTCTTTGTGTCGCCTTATAACTGCGAGTGGGAGAGAAAAATGCCTTACAGCGACATATATGCGTAGGGTAAATGAAATAAAGACGACATATATGCGTAGGGTAATTCAACTAGAGGCGACATATACTTGGTTAATTAGAATTTAAACTTTTCCACTCTACATTTATACGTCGTTGAAATGATCATCAGGCGACATATAAGTGATGCCTTCTTTTGATTTAAACTTTGTATTTACGTTACCGATTGTTTTTTATGGCCTCACATTTCTGATATCTTAACTTAACAAAGACAATAGATATGTGTAGCCGATTGTTGCTTTATGGCCTCACATGTCTATTTAAGCTACACATATTTGTAATCCCAAATTCCATTTAATATCTATTGTTTTATTATTTAGGCTACACATATTTGTAGTCCCATGTTCCAATTGACATTCATATCTTCAAAATCAACATCCAAAGTCATTCATTGAAATTTATATTAATCCACCATTGTATCATGTACACAAACTAAAGCTAAACTGCCTAAACATGTTATGATGCCTTCTATAAACATAAAATAGAGGGCAATTGAGTATCTCCAAGTTGGTAGGAACGAAACAGCTAGACCCCTGCCAAGTTGATGGAATTTTGAACAGCAAACGCTCAGGAGGAACATCAACTCTATCGTACAGCTTCAGCAAATCGTGTGCCTGCATATTTAATAAACCAATTGTCTCAGACACCAATTCAAAACACAGTAAGATATTAAGATGCATAAAGAAATGAGTATAATCTGCAAATTTGGGATGCATTCATATTTTGAGATAGACTAGCATCCAAGATACATCATTCATGAACATCTGTAATTATATAATAGATTACCAATGCTTTAGAAGTATCTTTAACAAGAAAAGTTGATATACAAAGAAAAGCCAGTACCTTTCTAATGATACCATGTGTATCATAAGCAAGACATGCGTCCACCTCAGTGGACACTCGGCCAGGGACTAGTTTTGCCAATCAGCACCAACATTGACTAAAGCCTACAGAACCGAAACATAATTCTGAACCACATGATCAAGCTAATAGAGAAATGATGTAGTTACAAGACAACGGACCTTGTTAAAGAAACATGACAATCTCAACTCAGAATTCTCATGCTTATTACACTCGGAATCTGCCAGTGCCATATCCACAGCATTCTACACCAACAGAAAGACCATAGGTGAGTAACTAACACAGCTTCCGCAATAAAGAATTCATTTTGTGAAGAGAAATGCTTACTCTAAATATGGTGTCAGGAAGACTGCAGATACCCAAGAGTAGAGCAGAGCTCACGGTAGCAGCAGTTGGAGGGCAGTTGGAGGAAACCTATTTAAAAACAATCAGTCAACGAATCCTTCAATCAATTGATGAAATGCATGAACATTTCTAGTTGATGAGAAAAGTAAAGAGAAGATCAAATCACCCTCACCAACTCAAACTAGCAAATAAAGTAATCAACCTTTCAACATGCAATTAACAAAATCATAAAAATTTCAGCTTCTACTTGTTTTGAGTAACAATAAGCAGGAAAAAGAAAAATAACAGTGAAAGAAACCTCTCGAAGTCATTGAAACAGGTGGTGCTGGTGGTGCTGCTAGGGCGATTACTTAGATCTCTGCCTCATCTTTCGGCGCTTCCTCTTCAACCTCCTCATTCTCTTCTTCTTCCACTGCAATACACACCGATTTCATATATCAACGATCCGATAACAAAGCTTCGAAAAATCGATCAAACTAAAAAAGCAAGAGTAAAATTTGGTTACCTTGGCCCTCATGGTGACGGTTGAGACGGAAAGCTTGTGATCCTTGAGAACGAGCAGATGAGATTTGGGAGGTGAGCTTTTGTGAAGAGAGGCAGTGAGGGGTAGCTGGTGTTTATAAGCAAAAACCCTAGTTGTGATTTGGGCCTTGATGCGTTATGAATGAACATTGGCCGGGCCTAGTCCAGGTGAAACCATCAAACTGGTCCATTTAGAGGTGGTTTTCACATTTGATGTATCCACAGTTTCGTCATTATCACTTGAGATCTCCAAGTGATCCAGTCCTTCATTTATCACTTCAGCCTCATCTCCCTCAACAGAAAAATTCACACCATTATCAGAAGTGCTTTCCCCTGCGTTGAAATTATTATCCTCAACCCCATTCTGCCTTGTTTGCTCCAGGATTGAGGAAAGGTCTTCATCACAATTCTTCTCCACTGTCATCTCTCTCTCCACAGCTCTGCAACATCCCTCTTCAGATTTAGAAGGCAATGTTTGATCCTGGCCTTTAGCGTCCACAATTACGTTACCACTTGACTTTTCTTCAGCATCTTGCTGAGAATCGTTATTGGCAGATGCCTCACAAGACTCGCGTCTAGCTTTCCTTCTCAAAAACCTCCTATGTGTACTTCGACTGACAGCAGGCATCCAATCACCAGCATTATCATCAACTTGTCCCTGGGACGCATCAATTCCGTCAGAAACCATCTTCCCTTCAATCTTCACCTCTTTCTTCTTCGAAAAAAACCTCCTATGTCTCCCCTGATTTCCCTCACCACCCTCCTGATTCTCACTACAAAGGTCACTCTTAACTTCCACCACAGCAGAACCATCAACAGACCGGCCCTCAGACTCATCAATAACATTCAAGTTTATATCCTTCAACGGAAGAATCCTAGACTCGGGGTTCAACTTAACCTCGGCTTCATTCTCCAGCGCTTCCCACTCTTCCAAATTCGGCACATTGTTTCCCCACCCGGGCAAGTCCTTCTCTGGCAACCTCCTCACATTGACAGTATGCACCGGCGGAGGGCACTCCCTAAGATGCTCAGTGCCATGTATCTCAGCCTCCAATGTATAAGTCATAGCAATGAGCTTAATATCCACATCAGAAAGTGTCTGTAAATCCCCGGTAGCCCTGGCAAACTTAATAACTGCCCAAACAACACACACAAAACCCTATCAAAAACCCTAATTCCATCACATCAATCAAAAATAGATGAAATCAAATCAAGCGAAAATGTGAAGCAAAGGTTGAAGCTTTTAGACCTTTGTTGAGGGAATCAGGGGAGGGCTCCATGGTCTGGACCTGGAAGGGGACGACGGCGAGGCGGTGGCGGGAGATAGGGTCACGGATTTCGGCCATGACCTCGGGCACGGAGACGATGGTTTCTATCTCGCTGTCCATAGAGGTGGTTTTCCCATCGTCGCTGTCCATCGTCTCTGTCCATCGTCGCTGTCTCAAAAGAAGAAGAAAGAAGAAAGCAGAGTAGTGAGGAGTGACCAGTTTCGAGAGCGGAAGCGCGAAGTAGAGGAATTGATACTTTTCAGCCCGTCGCCTTCCTCAGTCACGGCGACCCCTGCCTTCGCGCCCCTGCGCTCGAACCCGCTCCCTCGGAACAAGCTCCATCAGATCCGTCCAAGTCCAGACCGGCGATTCGTGCGCCACCGCTCCAGCTCGATCTCCTTCAGTTTCCGTTGCCGTCGTCTCCTTCACCAAATCCGGCGTTTGCTTCTGAGGAGATCGATGAGAGTGATGGTTGATGGAGGAGGGTGGTCGAGATGGTGAGGGGGACGGTGAGGGCGCGACGACAAGGAGAGCAGCGACGCTGCTCTTCTCCCTTCCTCTCAGATCTCTCTTCGATCTCTCACGACAAAATGAGGGAGTGGGGGAGTGGGTAGGGTTTTAACCCGGATGGACGGCTAAGATTGAAGGATATGGGAAGGTGAGGATGGCGATCCGTGTGATTGGGTAAGGACCAATAAGATTTGTTGGGCTGTGATTAAAAGATTGAATTAAAAAATTAAGAAATAATAATTATCTAATTACCACATTAGTAGGCATGTTGTGATTCCAACATCTACGATTCAAAATACTAAATTTCGACCGTCAGATGTGATCAGCGTATTTAGATAAGGATATGGTTAAAAATTTATTTAATTTTGATAAAGTTTGAGCCTCGATCGATGTGGTCAACATTAACTCAAAATCATGTAATTAAGCGAATAAGCTCTTACCTCCTCCTTCTTGACTAGTTTTGATGGATTCTTTCTTGCACGGACTCTCACATATATGTGATGTAGCAGCTTGAGTAAAATTTCCAGAAATTTTACCTTTTGGGGGTAGAGTTACCCATAGGGATAATAAGCGTAAAAAAGGTTGACCGTCTCGATCGAGATCTAAACATTATCGAAAATAAGTGATTTTTTATGGTAACCATATTTCACTATACCTAACACATCCTACGGACAAATTTGCAAAATTCTATTTACAAGATATAGTTGCTTCACAAATGCATACACTTAGAAAAATCCTACAAAACAAGTTATACCATATTAGTAGACATGTTGTGGTTCCAACGTCTAAAATTCATAATATTAAATTTCGACCGTCAGATGTTATCAACATATTTAAATATGGATATGGTAAAAAATTCACCTAATTTTGATAAAGTTTGGGTCTCGATCGATGTGGTCAACATTAAATCAACATTATCTAATTAAGCGAATGCGCTCTTACCTCCTCCTTCTTGACTAGTTTTGGTGGATTCTTTCATGCACACACTCTCACATAAATGTGATGTAGTAGCTTGAGTAAAATTTCCAGAAATTTTACCTTTCGGGGGTAGAGTTACCCATAGGGGATAAAAAGCGTAAAAAGGGTTGACCGTCTCGATCGAGATCTAAACATTATCGAAAATATGTGATTTTTTTATGGTAACCATATTTCACTATACCTAACACATCCTACGGAGAAATTTGCAAAATTCTATTTACAAGATATAGTTGCTTCACAAATGCATACACAGAAAAAATCCCACAAAACAAGTTATACCACATTAGTAAGCATGTTGTGGTTCCAACGTCTAAAATTCATAATATTAAATTTCGACCGTCAGATGTTATCAACATATTTAAATATGGATATGGTAAAAAATTCACCTAATTTTGATAAAGTTTGGGTCTCGATCGATGTGGTCAACATTAAATCAACATCATCTAATTAAGCGAATACGCTCTTACCTCCTCCTTCTTGACTAGTTTTGGGGGATTCTTTCTTGTACACACTCTCACATAAATGTGATGTAGTAGCTTGAGTAAAATTTCTAGAAATTTTACCTTTCGGGGGTAGAGTTACCCATAGGGGATAATAAGCGTAAAAAGGGTTGACCGTCTCGATCGAGATCTAAACATTATCGAAAATATGTGATTTTTTTATGGTAACCATATTTCACTATACCTAACACATCCTACGGACAAATTTGTAAAATTCTATTTACAAGATATAGTTGCTTCACAAATGCATACACTTAGAAAAATCCCACAAAACAAGTTATACCACATTAGTAGGCATGTTGTGGTTCCAACGTCTAAAATTCATAATATTAAATTTCGACCGTCAGATGTGATCAACATATTTAAATATGGATATGGTAAAAAATTCACCTAATTTTGATAAAGTTTGGGTCTCGATCGATGTGGTCAACATTAAATCAACATCATCTAATTAAGCGAATACGCTCTTACCTCCTCCTTCTTGACTAGTTTTGGAGGATTCTTTCTTGCACACACTCTCACATAAATGTGATGTAGTAGCTTGAGTAAAATTTCCAGAAATTTTACCTTTCGGGGGTAGAGTTACCCATAGGGGATAATAAGCGTAAAAAGGGTTGACCGTCTCGATCGAGATCTAAATATTATCGAAAATATGTGATTTTTTTATGGTAACCATATTTCACTATACCTAACACATCCTACAGACGAATTTGCAAAATTCTATTTACAAGATATAGTTGCTTCACAAATTCATACACTTAGAAAATTCAATATCAGGCGACACATAAATGTGGTCGTATCAACATAATGAAGTAAAATTTTTTAAGTTGTAAATTCAACAAAATTCAATATCCGGCGACACATAAATGTCGTCATATCAACCTAATGAGATAAAATTTTCACACATTGTCAATTCAACAAAATTCAATATCAGGCGACACATAAATGTCGTCATATCAACATAATTGAGTAAAATCTTCACATAATTTGTAAAATCTGCAAAATTCAATATCAGGCGACACATAAATGTCGTCTTACCAACAAAATGTAGTAAAATTTTCGCACGAGTTGCCAATTCAACAAAATTCAATATTTGGCGACACATAAATGTCATCTTATCAGCAAAATTAAGTGAAATTTCACACAAGTTGTCAATTCAACAAAATTCAATATCAGACGACATATAAATGTCGTCGTATCAACATAACTGAGTAAAATCTTCACATCATATTGTCATATTAACAAAATTCAATATCAGACGACACATAAATGACGTCGTTTCTACATAATTGTGTAAAATTTTCTCACAAGTTATAAATTCAACAAAATTCAATATCAAGCGACACATAAATGTCGTCGTATCAACAAAATGTAGTAAAATTTTCACACAAGTTGTCAATTCAATAAAATTCAATATCAGGCGACACATAAATGTCGGCTTATCAACAAAATGAAGTAAAATTTTCGCACGAGTAGCCAATTAAACAAAATTCAATATCTAACGACACATAAATGTCATCTTATCAGCAAAATGAAGTAAAATTTCACACAAGTTGTCAATTCAACAAAATTCAATATCAGGCGACACATAAATGTCATTGTATCAACATAATTGAGTAAAATCTTCACATCATATTGTCATATCAACAAAACTCAATATCAGACGACACATAAATGACGTCGTATCTACATAATTGAGTAAAATTTTCTCACAAGTTATAAATTCAACAAAATTCAATATCAGGCGACACATAAATGTCGTCGTATCAACAAAATGTAGTAAAATTTTCACAAACGTTGTCATTTCAACAAAATTCAATATCAGGCGACACATAAATGTCGTCTTACCAACAAAATTTTATTAATTTAATAAAATTTTCGCACGAGTTGCCAATTGGACAAAATTCAATATCTGGCGACACATAAATGTTATCTTATCAGCAAAATGAAGTAAAATTTCACACAAGTTGTCAATTCAACAAAATTCAATATCAGGCGACACATAAATGTCGTTGTATCAACATAATTAAGTAACATCTCCACATCATATTGTCATATTAACAAAATTCAATATCAGACGACACATAAATGACGTCGTTTCTACATAATTGAGTAAAATTTTCTCACAAGTTATAAATTCAACAAAATTCAATATCAAGCGACACATAAATGTCGTCGCATCAACAAAATATAGTAAAATTTTCACACAAGTTGTTAATTGAACAAAATTCAATATCTAGCGACACATAAATGTCATCTTATCAACAAATTGAAGTAAAATTTTCACACAAGTTGTCAATTGAACAAAATTCAATATCAAGCGACACATAAATGTTATCTTATCAGCAAAAAGAAGTAAAATTTCACACAAGTTGTCAATTCAACAAAATTCAATATCAGGCGACACATAAATGTCGTCGTATCAACATAATGGAGTAAAATTTGTCAATTCAACAAAATTCAATATCAGGCGACACATAAATGTCGTCGTATCTACAAAATTGAGTAAGATTTTCTCACAGTTTGTCAATTCAACAAAATTCAATATCAGGCTTCACATATATGTCGTCGTATCTACATAATTGAGTAAAATCTTTAATACAAGTTGTCAATTCAACAAAATTTAATATCAGGCGACACATAAATGTCGTCGTATCTACATAATTGAGTAAAATTTGCTCAGAATTTGACAATTCAACAAAATTCAATATCAGGCGACACATAAATGTCGTCGTATCTACATTTTATGTAAAATTTTCTCACAATTTGTCAATTCAACAAAATTCAATATCAGGCGACACATAAATGTCGTCGTATCTACATCATTGAGTAAAATCTTCATACAAGTTGTCAATTCAACAAAAATCAATATCAGGCGACATATAAATGTCATCTTATCAGCAAAATGAAGTGAAATTTTCACACAAGTTGTCAATTTAATAAAATTCAATATCAAGCGACACATAATTGTCGTCTTATCAACAAAATGGAGTAAAATTTCACACAAGTTGTCAATTCATCAAAAATTCAATATCAGGCGACACATAAATGTCATCTTATCAGCAAAATGAAATAAAATTGGAACAAGTTGTCAATTCAACAAAATTGAATATCAGGCGACACATAAATATCGTCGTATCAACAAAATTGAGTAAAATTTTCACACAAGTTGTCAATTCAACAAAATTCAATATCAGGCTTCACATATATGTCGTCTTATCTATAAAATGAAGTAAAATTTTCACACAAGTTGTCAATTCAACAAAATTCAATATGAGCCGACACATAAATGTCGTCGGATTAACGTGAGTAAAATTTAGACAATTGAGACTAAAGTTGACCACATTCTTCACCGACATATATGTGTCGCCCCGAAAATAGACATTTTTTTCAAAGAAAACTGGTATTGTCTAAGGTCACTTCCAGCGACACATAAAAAAAATGTGTCGCCCCGACACCCCGAACCACACTTAATTTTCTATGTGTCGCCTGATATGTGTAGCCTGATGCATGAAATGGCTTAGTGCCTATGGAAATATAATTACAGTTATCCAAAATAAGGATTAAAAATGTGTATAGACATGAAACTAAATGCTCAAATGAAATCAGATAAGAAAACAGCTCAATATGAACTAGGAAATTTTGGTGAACAATATGGCTTACCTCCCTTACCTCCATCAAGGAGAAAAAGGCAAGCAATAAATTTGTTCCACATTATTCAAAAAAAAAAGATTTAAACCTTATAAAAGTAACCTTGAGCCAAACAATTTTTATTCCAAAAATAAATTTCGCAAAAATTGGTCCAAAAATCCAAATCGTCAACTAAAAAATAAATCTTTCAATAAAGGTAAAACTAAATGTTTTAAATCCAATAAGACTGGCCACTTTGAAAATAATTGTCCAATTAAACGTACTATTAATCAATTAAAAATCACTCAAGAAGAAAAAGAACAACTTATACAATCCTTAGAATTACGAAATACTGATTCAGAAAAAAAATGAGTGAATCATCACTTTGACATAATCTTCTTCCTCTGAATTCGGTGAACATTCACTACCAGGACAAGCACTTTAGCCGACGAAAAATTTTCGTCGGCCTGTTATCTTAATTCGTCGGCTAAGATCTTAGCCGACGAAGGCTCGTCGGCTATAGTGTCGTCGGGAAAAGGTCGTCGGTGATGACTTTAGTCGATAAATTTTTTTTTTCGTCGGCTATAGTCCCACAGTTAGCCGACGAAAAACATGTCGTCGGTTTTTTTCCCAGACTTTAGCCAACGAAACAATTAAGATATTCGTCGGCTAAAGTGTGTAATAAATAATTAAAAAATAACTATAGCCGACGAAATATAGTAAATTTCGTCGGCTAAACCTTATAAAAAAATTAAGAAAAATTACTATAGCCAACAAAATTTACTATACTTCGTCGGCTAAACCTTATAAAAAAATTTAAAAAATAACTATAGCCGACGAAACATGCCATAATTCGTCGGCTAAACCTTATAAAAAAATTAAAAATACTATAGCCGACGAATATAGTATTTAAATATCGTCGGCTAAAGGTGCTGGGTTTTAAAAAAAAAAAACTGCAAAACCTTTCGGCCACCTCCAATCACTACCAAAATTTGATAGAATCTTCCTCTCAACATTTCGAACAACTTTCTAGAAGAAATCGAAGCTCAATTCTAAGCCTAAACAGGTCAATCGACTCAAAATATAAAAATCCCCAATTTTAAACCCTAAAAACTTCAAATCTTCGATTCTCTTCACACACACCGAATCGAGCTACCAAATTCTAGGGGAATGTAGTACTAATCAAACTCAACTTATCCATATATAGAACTCATCAAATGGTGGCCTAAGGAAGGAGAAATTTGATCGACACCGAATCCGAACCGGCGGAATTTTAGAGCTCGATTTATCCCTCACGGTGGCGCCACTCGATGCACCACCTATCCAGCAATGAAGTAGAGACGACGACGAAGCTTTTGGGACTAGTGTGACGGTTTCCGGTGGCTTGACGGCGGAGCTAGGCCGAGAAGAAAATCTGGCAGATAATAGACTTCTTACCATCCATCTTCGCCTATATAAAGAACTTTAGCCGACGAAATTCTTTATTTTCGTCGGCTAAACTCTTTTGAAAATTTTGGTTGACCGCCAAAAAATTTTGGTTGAAAATTTTGAAAATTTTTCGACTTTAGCCGACGACTTTTCATATATTTTCGTCGGCTAAAGTCCTTTGAAAATTTTCCTCCAACTTTGGTTTACCGCCTAAGAAATTTTGAAATTTTTGACCTTAGCCGACGACTTTTCATATATTTTCGTCGGCTAAAGTCTATAAATTCACGAAAACACTCATATCTCCCCCTATATTACGTAGTTTGGTCAAATCTTCCATACGAAAAACTCTCACGTAGATGAGACGCAACCACCTATATAAAAATTTTGAGACATTTACCTTCCGACGATAGGGCTCCCCATAAGAAATAATAACGGTAAATAGGTTGACCGCTACTATCGGCTCCGAGACTTTACCCGATTTATGTGATTTTTGAACCATTGCCGTATTTCATCATTCTGAACACATCTTATTTCACGAGATTTTTAATAATTTTGCTTCCTATGTAGAGTTGGTTCACAAAGTTGTATAACCTACTAAACAAGTTGTACAACATTAGTAGACACGTTGTGATTCCGATGACTAAAATTCACAAACCAAAATTCGACCGTCAGATATGATCATTATGACAAATTATGTCTATGGTAAAAAATTCAACTGGATCCGACAACGTTAAGGGCTCGATCGAAACGGTCAACCATAATCCATCGTCACTTATCACACGAAAACGCTCATATATCCCTCTATATTACGTAGTTTGGTCAAACCTTCCACACAAAAAACTCTCACGTAGATGAGACGCAACTGCCCATATAAAAATTTTGAGACATTTACCTTCCGACGATAGGGCTCCCCATAAGAAATAATAACGGTAAATAGGGTTGACCGCTACTATCGGCTCTGAGACTTTACCCGATTTACGTGATTTTTGAACCATAGCCGTATTTCACCATTCTGAACACATCTTATTTCACGAGATTTTTAATAATTTTGCTTCCTATGTAGAGTTGGTTCACAAAGTTGTATAACCTATTAAACAAGTTGTACAACATTAGTAGACACGTTGTGATTCCGATGACTAAAATTCACAAACCAAAATTCTACCGTCAGATATGATCATTATGACGAAATATGTCTATGGTAAAAAATTCAACTGGATCCGACAATGTTAAGGGCTCGATCGAAACGGTCAACCATAATCCATCGTCACTTATCACACGAAAACGCTCATATCTCCCTCTATATTACGTAGTTTGGTCAAACCTTCCACACAAAAAACTCTCACGTAGATGAGACGCAACTGCCCATATAAAAATTTTGAGACATTTACCTTCCGACGATAGGGCTCCCCATAAAACCGAATAATGGTAAATAGTAGACACGTTGTGATTCCGATGACTAAAATTCACAAACCAAAATTCGACTGTCAGATATGATCATTATGATGAGAAATGTCTATGATAAAAAATTCAACTGGATTCGACAAAGTTAAGGGCTTGATCGAAACGGTCAACTCTAATCGAAAATAAGAAAACTGCATTTTGAAGCCCTAAACGGACTCGGATGGCCAAAAAAGCCTATACATCATGGCATTAGCAATGAGTTTGACTCGTAGCGCCGTTACGTTTCCAGAAATGTATCACAATAGTCAATCAGACACCAAACGCCAAATCTGCAGCATAGTGAATAATAAGGGTAAGTCCACTATCGGCACCGAGACTTTACCGGAATACTGTGATTTTTCAACCGTAGACGTATTTCACCATTCTGGTCATATCTTATTTCACGACTTTTTTGCGTTTAAGGTTCTACGTATAGTTTTTTTTTTCTCAGATGAGTTGTTGTCTAGATCTGCAAAAATAAGGCACTTTAGCCGACGAAATTATATTTTTTCGTCGGTTAAACTTTTAAAAATTTCATCGGTTAAAGTTTAAAAAGTTCGTCGGCTAAACTTTTAAAAATTTCGTCGGCTAAAGTTCACAGACTATAGCCGACGAAAAAAATTATTCAGCCGACGAAATATTAATTTCGTCGGCTAAAGTTGACCATAGCCGATGAAAATTTTAAATTAGCTGACGAAAAAAATTCGTCGGCTAAAGTCCACTTTAGACGACGAAAAAAAAATTCGTCGGCCTGGTTTTTTTATTTTCGTCGGCTAAAGCCTTTCTTCTAGTAGTGATTCTTCCCAGATATTACTTTTGGGTGTAAAGATGTTTGTAATTGTAAAACAATAAATGTTCTTTCCAAACAGGAAGAGCAAGAAGAACTATTAATTGATTTAATAAGTAAAATAGATAATCCTGAGCTTAAAGCCGAGTACCTTAAAAAATTTAAAAAATTAATTACCCAAGAACATGTAGTTAATCATCCCTCACAAAAAATTAGTCTTCTTACAACTTTTAATAAATTTTCTACTAGTAGAAAGAAAATAACAATCCAAGATTTGCAACATGAGGTGAAAACAATCAAATGTCAAATACATGCCTTACAACAAACACAATTAGAACTCACAAATAACAATAAAGAAATTAAACAAGAATTAAACTTACTTAAAATAAATAATCAATTTATTAAATTACAGGTTTCCTCTGAAAATCCTTTTCCAAATCCTTTCCCCGCAAACCCTGAAGCTGAAACTTCTGAAAACAATACTATTAGTATCATACGCCAAATCCAACTTAAAAAATGGTACACTACTGTTCAACTCAAAATAAAAGATTTCCAATTAACAATAACAACCTTTATTAATTCCGGTGCAGATCTTAACTGCATCCAAGAAGGTTTAATACCTTCAAAATATTTTGAAAAAATAAAAGAGTCTTCACGTTCAGCCAATGGAACAAAAATGGATATTAAATACGAAATACCTATAGCCCACATATGCCAAAACAATGTTGGTTTTAAAACTCCATTTGTCTTGCAATGGATCATGTATCATATTCCCAATAAAAGAGATCTCATCAACAGGTTAAACAAATCTGTTATCTTTAGTAAATTTGATATGAAATTAGGATTTTAACAGATCCAAATCAGTGAAGCTGACAAATACAAAACTGCATTTGTCACGCCCTTTGATCATTATGAATGGAATGTTATGTCATTCAGTTTAAAGAATGCTCATAGCGAATTTTAAAACATAATGAACGATATATTCAATCCTTATAGTCATTTGTCCATCGTCTACATTGATGCTGTTTTGATCTTTTCACAGTCAATTGATCAGCACTGGATACATTTACACAAATTCTTTTCCTTAATAAAGAATAATGGTTTAGTTGTTTCTGCTTCAAAAATCAAATTATTTCAAACCAATATTTTTTTCCTTAGATTTAACATTCACCAACTCCAAATTAGACCTATTGATAGAGCAATACAATTTGCTGATAAATTTCCAGATGTCATTTTGGATAAAAATCAATTACAAAGATTCTTAGGATCTTTAAATTATGTAGCTGAGTTTTACAAAAACCTTAGGAAACAATGCAAACCTCTATTTGATCTGTTACAGAAGAACCCTTCACCTTGGGCATCAATTTATACATTCTTAGTCAAAGAAATTAAGAGTCATGTTAAAACTTTACTATACTTAGGTATCCCTCTTTCTTATTCTTAAAAGATAGTTGAAACTGATGCCTCTGAAATAGATTATGGAGATATCCTCAAACAACAATTTTCTCCCAATCATCCAGAACAAATTGTTCGATTTCATTCTGGAGTCTGGAACCCAAATCAATCAAATTATAGTACAATTAAGAAAGAAATTTTATAAATTGTATTATGTGTTAGTAAATTTCAAGATGATTTATTAAATCAAAAATATTTAGTCCGAGAAAAATTTCAAGGATATTCGGCCAATTGTCGAATCGAGTGGTAAAGATCAAAGTGAGGGATGTTCTTTGAAAAGACGAAAACGAGCTTATCGACGTCCTTTAAAGGTGCGGTTGTTAGAAGCATTGAACTGTCCCATTCCAAAGTGTGAACGCCAGGCTTCTATTCTATTTAGGAGAGTCAACACCAGGTTCTTGTCGCGCTAGTTGTGCAAGTGAGCACCTCCCAAACTCCTCATGAAATGTCAAAGAGTGTTGTCTTGCTCCTGCGAAAGCTTGCAGCTTCTTTGAGCGGACAAATATTGCCAGTAAAGTGATGCGGTGAGCGTAAACATGATAGAAGGCGGCTCCGTCAAGCATCGAAAGCCAAGTGAGATAACGTTGGAATCCACCAACGGCAACCTTGCATCCACAAGACTAAGGTGTCACGAATGCACGAGAAGTTATGGAATCCACCAGGAAATTTGAGAAATGGACATTCGTTTAACGAAGCTAGAAAACCGAAAATAATATTGAATGCCGAATCGAATTAACGAAACAATATCGTTTGGCCTAAATCTGACAGGGCTCACTTAAGTGAGTCTTGTAGATCTCGTCGTTCCCATTCCAAAAAGGCATCTTGCGTTCCAAATGGACATTCTGACCAAAAGTTACTCCGACTTAGATTCGCTTGTGATCATCAGATTTCACTCGAGCAACCTCCTGAATATTCCAACGGCTAGCAATCTCCTGATACGAGAATTACCGATCTTCAAATCATTCTTTTTGATTATTCGTCCTGACTTATTTTAATCTGTCTAAATTTGGCCCTTCTTGTCCTACATAAAAGATGACATCTGTGATGCTGAAGCAGTTCTAGAAAGAAAATGCAATAATGTTATTCAGCTACTCAGAGGTTTGTATGATTGAAAGGCTTTCCAATATCCTCCTATTTTGGCTCGGCTTCATAAAACCGAGCGTGAATTGGCTCGAGTAAAGAAAGTTGTGAAGATAGTATAGAATGAAAAGGAGAAAATGAAGGTTTTTATCAAGTATATGACAGGACAGGCCGTAAAGCCATATGGGAGAAGAAATGCGAGAATCAACAGGGGTTGATTCGGATTGCCTGTGAGGATTTGAAGGAATCAGAGAAGGTCCAAGATATGCGTGCTGCAAATGTAGGATTGACTAACTCGGTGGAGGAAGAAAAGTAACTCGGTGGAGGAAGAAAAGTTTGAGTTATCCTAGTGCAAAATAGAGTCAGCACTCTCATTATGTACTTTCATTGAAACGTGGGGATTGTATGGATACAATGGTGCAAGCAAGGATCGACTTATATTATGATAATTCGAAGCAACACCAGGAGCAGAAAGGGCCAGTCATGAATGCGCTACGTAAGTTCCAACGGGAGGCCCAGCGTAATCAATATCGCCTATCTCTTCAACAAGGTTTGCTAAAAGTTTGGCAACACACTTATTTTATAACAACCTTTTATACCACACCACAACACTAATCGTAATGGAACAAAAAGCTATATATATGATGATAATAAAGAGTTATACCCATAGAAAATATAGGGTCTGGTTCAAAGGACACCATATTGTACACAAATTTTTTTATTTTTGTTTATAAAGCCAACCAAAACGTTGCACAAGAAAACACCTTTTTTTTTTCTTTTTTCTTTTTTCTTTTTTTTCTTTAAATGGTACCTCATTGAGCACAAGGTGCTCTCATACCAAACTATAAGACTTACTTCTAAATATGTATGTGGAATTATAAGTTGTACTCAACACAAGAACACATACGATGTATATACAAAGTGGAAATCCTAACCTGAATAAGACATGCTTGATCTTCTCCTCTGAACAATGGACCGAAGGTAATCTCACTCATGGGGCAGAGAACTAAAGTGCTTATGATGATTGTTAGAGCAGGGATGAAGGTCAATATATAGGCATTGAGGATTAGGTGCCTCCCATAAAGGTTTCATAATCCTTCTACATTAACGCCAACCTTTTCTAGTTTCATATGCAAATAGGTATACTACTTAAGCTAAGTAACCTTACAATTCAGTACAGATATTAACATGTAATCAATCATGAGTCTGATGAACACTAGGATTGTCTTACTTGCTTGTTCTGTAATTATGTAGCTTAGTTATTGATATTCCACATTAAGTCTTACAATCTCCCATTTGGACTATCAATATTCAAACAACAAGAAAAGCTACTGCATCAGATATAGCTAAACTGAAGTGTGCACAAAAACATCCAGCACCATCAAAATCATTCCAAAACTCAGTCCATTCTGTAATCCCCATTATATTGAACCACAGCAAATCTACACTTAACCAAGAATTAGCACCCTGCGACTACAATCGAATATCTTACAGAACACAGGAGTAAACTTAAGGCATATGTAACTTGAACTTGCTAAACATAATGCAAGTAAACTGATCCAAACTTAATAGATTTTCAATACCTAAGGAATCTGCAACTTCAAATACTGAAAATACATACAAGTATATATTGAAATTCTGCAAATAATGCTAATGAACTGAAATAACAACTTTCACTCGAGCAAGAGGAAAAATGCAGAAAACTGATTCATTAATACTCCTTTAGTCAGATATTTGAATAATTAATATACTAAAATCAGATATTAAGTCTATAGCAATGCATATCGAACTCTCCCACTAACCTAAGACATCAAAACTTGGTAAGATCCCCATATGTGTAACATGATTCTGGAAAGTACTAACTCCTAAGGGTTTTGTGAGTGGATCTGCCAACTGATCTTGAGTACGGATCTTAATAACATCAATCTCATCATCTCTAACACTTTCCCTTATGTCATAGTACTTGACGTCAATATTCCTGGAAGCTGTGGACCTTTTATCATTCTTAGCAAAGAATACCGCAGCTGCATTATCACAATATAACTTAACTTAATTGGTCTCTCGATAGAGTCTACTACAATCTATGCATCAAAGTTTCGGAGCCAAAGTGAGTGCCTACCCTATAGCTTCATGGACAGCAACATATTCAGCTTGCAAAGTTAGAGACTGTTTCACACTCTTCCAAGATATTGCCCCTCCGGCCAGCATAAAAATATACCCTGAGGTTGACTTAAGATCATCCACACAACCCTTATAATCTAAATCACTGTATCCAACTACTTCCAATTCAGTATCAAGATTCCTATAAACCAGCATGTAATCCTTTAAATATCGACACACAACACTAAAAATATGAATTTACACCCACAGACCTTCGTATATATGCACTCATCTAGTCTATTTTCAGCAAAGCCAAATGAAGTAATAACATAATCAAACTTAATATACCATGTCTCAAAGCCTGTTTTTAAACCATAGATTGACTTTCTTAATCTACATACCTTTTCTTCATTCAACTCACCAGACACATTATTTTCTACTTCATTATACCCAAACCATTCATCAATGTCACTCACACTATTTCTGCCGGCTTCCATATCTAGGTCTATCTCTATTGGTCTCCAGAATTCAAGTATGGTGATGCGGGCTGTAGAATCTAAACCCCTTAGATTTGGTCAAGTATCCTACAAAGAAAACACTCGAGGTTCTAGGATCGAGCTTTCCTGCCTTCGGATTATAAATCCTTGCCTCTGCCTCACATCCCCACGCATGAATATAAACTGGGTTTTCTGCCGAACCATAACGCAAAGGTGTACTATTGATGACGAACTTACTAGAGGTCCTATTGCATATATGGATAGCAGTCCTCAATGCTTCCCCCCCACAAGAATCTTGGAAGTGTCCCGACTTACTAATCATACTTCTAACCATGTTGATCAACGTTCTGTTCCTTCTCTCTGCAACTCCGTTCTGTTCTGGTGTTCCTGCAGCGGTATTTTAAGCCTGAATACCACATTCTTGAAGATAAAGAGCAAAAGGTCCCATATTCTGTCCAGCATCTGTATGCCTACCATAATACTCACCTCCCCTATCTGATCTAACAACTTTAATGACTTTACTTAATTGTTTCTCTGCCTCAGCCTTAAAAATTTTAAAGACGTCTAAAGTCTGTGACTTTACAGAAATAAGAAATAAATGCAGAACCTCAAAAAAACATCAATAAAGGTAATAAAATACTGATTTTTGCAAAGAGTCATAAGAGGAAAAGGACCACAGATGTCACTCGTGTCAGTGTGGATTAATTCTAATAGTTCTTAGGCTCCTAAGAGACCCCTTTTTACTAGGCTTGGTCGTTTTACCCTTAAGACACTCAATGCAGACGTCAAAATCAGTAATATCTAAAGAAGGTAGAATGTCCTCTCTCACAAGTATTTTTAACCTCTCTTTTGAGATATGTCCCAGCCTTTTATGCCAAAGAAAAGCTGAATTCTCATTGTGTCTAGGTCTCTTATGTCCTATAGTCTTTTCTTTCAAAAATTCCTCAAGTGAATTTCTACAGTTTAAATGCCAATAACTATCAACAAGAGATGCATTACCAATAAAATCAGAAAAATGGAAGAAATCAAGACTTTTATTATCTCCAACAAAAGAATAACCATGAGTTTTCACAAAACGAGATCCTGAAACTAAATTTCTCTGCATAGAAGGTATGCAGTACACATTCTCCAGATCTAAAGTAAAGCCACTAGGAAAAACTAGCCTCACTACTCCAATTGCTTTAACTGCTACTCTGTTTCCATTCCCTGAGCTAATCCTAGCTTCATCCTTATTTGGGATCCTCTTTCTTAGACATCCTTGCATAGAGGTAATGACATGTATAGGTGAAGCAGTGTCAACCCACCAAGAACTAGAAGACACACTAACAATGCTATTTTCTAAATGAAAAACAGTTTTGTTTTGAAAAATATTACCTTTCTTAACAAGCCAGTCTTTAAAACCCTTGCAATCTTTTTGACATGACAGGCTTTCGGCAGAAGAAACACTTTACAGACCCACTCTTAAAAATTTTAAAATTGTTAGATCCCTGAGAAGTTCCCTGAGAAACTTTAGAAGATGAAGCACCAAATTGATTTGACCTATAGCCGATTTTCTTTTTAAACTGAGGCTTGCTGACAAGATTCACTCCAAAGCTCTTCCCTTTCTTAATTCTATCCTCTTCTTGAACACATATTGAAATCAATTCATTCACAGACCAACTCTCCTTCTGTGTATTGTAGTTTGACTGCATCTAACTTAAGCCCAGCAAACAACTAATATGAAGATCAAAACTCAATTCTCAAAACACACGATCTTAATTAATCAAAGCAATGCATTATATATAAAAGGCTATGCAGCAGATAAGCATGAATCATACAACATCTTTATATCAATTGCAGACACATAGAAACTTCATTCAATTTTACACAGGCTTCATTCTATGTTTCTTCCGGACACACAGGACTACTCTACAGGGCATGCATCTTGTGCTTTATAGAAATCATAGACGTGTTTCGAATTGAAAACAAAAATTTCCAGAAAATCTGATTTTATACCAAAGTGCGGAAGCATACCAGGATACTTTACGTGCTTCTTGTCGATGAAGGGAGACCAAACCGAGACCCAATTAGACAGATTGTAGGATTCTACGATCATGATCCCAATTATTGTGAAGGAAAATTTAGGCGGAAAAACTTTCAATCAAGATCACCATCGAAGAACCCTAGAAACCCTAGAATTTGGGGCTGACCGAAGTTTGGATGGAGGTCGTCTTTATCGAAAATGGTCTGGGGTTAGTCTCTAATGTTATGGCTTTAAAGAACCCTAGAATTTGGGAATGAAAATTTGGGACTGACCGAAGTTTGGATGAAGGGTCTGGGGTGAGTCTTCTGCATTTTGCAATGGCTATTGAAATTGAAGCATGGAGTTACGGAGAGATCTCGGAGGCGGTGGAGTCGTCGTGGTCGAGGGCTTCGGAGGCGAAGGAGCAGCGGTCAACGCTGGCGGAAGCGGAGAAGAGGCTGGACTCGAGGGTGTAAACGACTCGAGGGTGAAAAACCTTTCGAGTCTGTAATGACTCGAGGGTGTAATAATGAAGCAACAATGCCAACCAAAACGTTTTTCTATTTTTTTGTTTTGTTTTTGTTTTGTTTTGTTTAAAAAGCCAACCAAAACGTTGCACAAGAAAACACTTTTTTTTATCCCTTGGATTAACATCGCCTTTTAATTAAAGTGTCTATTTTGCATTTTATTTTACGTCTCATGTATTTGTTATGTCAGCAAACAAACGGGTCAGTCACAAAATTAGTCGTGACCGTAAAATCATTGTTTAGATATCACACTAATACTTTCTAAAATTTGGGTATCAAATTGGTCTTGGCACAATAGTATTGTTGCTGAATTTTTCTCTTTAATTTCTTCCAAATCCTCTCTTACATACATCAAAAGTTTATAACCATATCCTCTCCTACATACATTCTCTGAGTTCTTAACAATTTCCAAAACCTACTAATCCTAACAGTATAACACTGGTTCTCAAACAAACTACCAAACAAAGCAACAACAGGTTTGAAGTACTTGATGATGTAACTGTGATACTTCAGCAGTTCAGCCCCTTCTCCCCGGCCTCAACCTGTCATATAAATCCTTATTACAATTAAAACCCCTAAGATAGTTGAGCAGAGAAATTAAGGGTAATGAAAATTACTTGTTCTGTGTAGGATTTGGAATGCTGGGAGGTATTCTTCGAAGGCTATCGACTACAGCTGGCTCGTGAGTGACCGGCTTTTTCCCGTCTGAGTTTGTATGTAGGAGAACTTGAGAGGGTGGAGACATTGTTGAAGCTAAAGAAGATACTGGAGGGTGGAGTCTTGCTAGGGCTGTGTAACTAGTGCCAAGTGACTGCATGAATAAAACAGCAATAATAAGCTTCATCAATGATTTGAACCAGGAAGATTTCATGGTTTTGCTGACTCAGGATGTCTTCTTGCTTATGCTTGGTCTCCAATGATGAGTAGTTAAGGTTATCATACATGCAGTGAATAGTACCATGTTTCATAACCTTCTTATTTGTTAATATTCAGCTCTTCAGTTTATATTAGATGGAGATTAGATGCAGAATGTCATGTGGTACATATTTGACTATTCGAGCTCCTTCCAAGTTCCAAAGCAAAATCCCACAGAGAATTTGGATTTATTTTGGTTTTGGAGAGCAGTTATGTGATCAGGCACGTGATTTATTTACTGTTAATTGGTTGGCAAACTTTGGATTCTCCAGTGTTTAGTTTACAATTACCACAATGAGATACTGAGATTTGGTGAATGACATAGAAATGCCTAAAATATTTGACACACTCAACTTAAAAACTAAGGGTTACATTACCAATGTCATGCCAATTTGAATGACTGAATTTGAAACTGATGCTCTTGTTAGTAATAGAAAACGAAGGAACTTATCAACTCCGTTTGCATCTCACCTTCACCTGCACCAACCTTGGTTGCAGCAAGTTGGACTCACTGAGATGATTTTCACTACCGAGGTTTGATCGAGTAACTGCTTGTACCTCCGTTTTGGACACGAATATTCCAACCACTCGAGGGGGTGGAGCTCCGAGCAGTTCTGAAGATGGTGTTGATAGATGACAAGGTCTTACATCAATAGTAAATACTGATAGCTAAATGTTTTCATAAGATCCAAATGTGGGCTATGTCACCCACCATCATCTCGAGAACCAATTTTGGCCAAGAACAACCGAGTATCTGACATTACAAGTACACATTTTGATAGATGACAAAATCTAAGACAATGAGCCTGTCGTCTATTCATCTTGATCATCAACTTGCTAGAAAGAATCAGAAAAGTTGTATTCTAACCATTTCTAAACAAAATTATTTACACTTCGAGAAAGGCTCTATATCATAAAACCTACTTCATCTCATATCATCAGCAAAACTGGAGATTGTTTCAACCGTTCCATGGTTCTGCTTAGCAAGTTTAGTACCTGAGGATATTAACGACAGTCAGCAAACAAAGATTGAACACTTGGAAATCATTAGTACAAGAAACTATTAGACAATTGTATTAGATGGGCCACAACATAAAATGATCCGATGACCAAAGATACAGCTATCAATTTTAGCCTATCTGTATATTTGATTTTAAATTTTTTCCTGTTTAGCAACGTATCAACAAGACAAGATGACTGTAAAACAATTAGTCGGAATAGCAACCGGAGTTTTTTTTTAGCTTACAAGTTTCTCAAGTATCTATTATTTGTTGGTAAAAGCTCTTCAATCTCAACTTTCATATTAGAGCTAGGTATTTCCTTCTTCAATCCATACTCATTAACCACGACATCCACAAAAAAGGTAGCACAAACTGGCCGGTGGTCAGAAAAACGGGACTCTCCACGTATGTATGATAGTTGTCTAATCCCATTTCCATGCCATAGTATTCTATCACACCTGCATATTCGAACTAGTCAGATGATATGTTAAATGTTAAGATTGAGTTCCATAAGTATATTCTTCTAAGCAGCATACCAAGCTGGTGTTCTCCTTTTCTTCTTTGATGTTTTCATCTCGCCAAAATAAGTGTCCGAGTTGTAGAAGTATTTGTACGTCGGTGCAAAGTAAATTTTTCCTTCTTTCCATCCTTTGAATACTCTCCCTGCTTCTCTTTCAATCTTGAGCTATAACAGGCACATAAACACTAATGAGTGCAAAACGTAAGGAAAGCGGAAAGTTGACGCTGGTTACATCAGAGAAAAGAGATAATAATCAAGTGTAACACAGTTTTCAGGTAGCAAAGTTGGTAAATTATATAACCTGTTTTTTTTTTTTTTTGAAAACATATAACCTGTTAAAATAACAGAAATGCAAGTGTTCATTTCAAACAAAAAAAATATGGAATTTGGTGCTGATAGTGAAAGCAAACATTTCCATTTGTCATTTATGATAGATAACTGGAATGAAAGTGGATGTATAATAGAAAAAAGACAGCCTGGGTTGAGTTTCCATTATTTGAAACAATCATCAAGCGCCATCAAGCCTTTTATTCTTTCTGTGAGCCTAATA
Source organism: Fragaria x ananassa (assembly GCA_034370585.1). Lineage (NCBI taxonomy): Eukaryota > Viridiplantae > Streptophyta > Magnoliopsida > Rosales > Rosaceae > Fragaria > Fragaria x ananassa. Next base: position 5,144,390 of record CP139750.1, on the reverse strand, counting down.
TTTTATATCTAATCGCATTGAGAAATATGGTATATAAGCAGTCCAAAATGATTATCTTATTCTATTGTGCTAAAGTCAAATACCTGATCTTTATCAAGAAGCGTATCCCAGTCATTGTCGACTAAAAGTTTCCGGGTTTCAGAGTAGCTCAATGCAATGCGATAGTTCAAGTCCCCTAACCATATGACCTGGCTAGAGCCATTACATAAAGGATTATTCAGAAAATAAGTGACCATAAATGTGAGAAAACCTGATGCATTATAGAAATAGAATATAAAGCAAGTGTGATTCTTTAATAATAAGTTTCAAATATACTCACTCATGGTCTAGGATTTTATCTGGAACCCTACTATAAGCTGTTCTGCAAATCTTAGGAAACTGAGTATTCTTAAGAATCTCTAAGACATCCATATTTCTCCTAAGCTCATCCCCCTCTTTCTCTCCGGATGCCAAGTGACTGCAGACGAAACAAAAGGTTGTCTGATGGAATAGAAAGCTGACCGAAATACAACCCTGCAACAAGTGAACCAAGATCATAAATATACAAGGGTGCAGTACAAATTCTGATTATATATTTCAAACATATATAACTGGCACATGCTTAACTCTAGTATTGTAAAGTTTAGGAATACCTTGTTTCCAAGACAGCCCATGATGCCACGACTAATGCAGGAGATTCTCAAGTGACTAACATATTGTACACACTCCTTCCTTGCCCAAAGAGTAACAAAAATGCCTACCATTTGCTTACTTGCTACAAGGCTATACTTCATCTGGCTGGTAGTAGAAGAAATGGAAATTTCTGAGATATCAAAGCCATTAGATCCCTCTTCATCTGGTTCAGAAGACAAGTCATCTTCATTTATATTTGGTTGTTGGCATCGAAAACAGAAATCTTTACTATGCTTCCTTTCTAGTTCATAAGTGCAGTTGCAACTCTTCAGCTTTCTCTTGCTCTCTGTTCGAAAAGACTTGCTGACCTTTTTGAGGGACGGTTTCGAGAAAAACAATGAACCACCAAGGCTCGCTGTGAGTCTTGAAGATCCATTTGTTGATTTATTCAGCGACTGATTGATTAAAGCAAGCCATTTTGCAGCAGGTTCATTATCTTCTAGAACTAACACGTTTCCAGCATTTAAAGGAACAATTTCCTGAAAACTGATGGTTATACAGCAAAAATATTAATACAATAAATTAATCAATATTTGTTACAAAAGTAATTAAAACATATGACGATAGAATTTCTTCTCTCCATAGTACAAAGCTTATATGACAAAGTCGAAACTACAACAATAAGAGCACTACATCTAGGTTCTATCTAACATAAAAGGGTTTCAAAAAAAAAAAAAGTGCCCAAATAAACAGACTATACAGTTTCCTTTGAATAGATTGTCAAGAGTGCACTTCATTATTGAAAGGATGATTTGCAAGCCGACAACGTAGCAAAAAGAAATATTAATTTAAAGATGTTACATACATCCAAGGGAATTTTATCAGTAAGGAAAGAAGTATCAGCTCACAAAGATAAACAAAACGATACTTTAAATTTAAACAGGAAAAGTCAGAGGAGAAGCCGAAAAATAAGAAAAAGAGAGACCATACCCCAAAACATATATGTCTGCCGGATTATTAACCTGAAGAAAATCGTCCAGGTTAAGGCTACTATGGGGAGATTTCCCTCCTACATTCCAGGTTGCTACAAACACTCTGAAGACAAACCCGAAAGGGATATATTAAAAGTTGTGGCATATAATGTAACAAATAAGGCAACTTGAAATAGAAACAGGAAGAAAAATATCAAATAATGATTACCGAAAGGACTGAACATCTCGACCAACAGGCATTTGACCACCTGTGCCACTTATTGATTGACTGTCAAGCACCGGATCAGATTGTATTTCTGAAAGAAAATAAAAGCAGGGTAATTTTCATGCTAAGATCCTTAATACTATAATATAGGTGAAGCAAGAGAAAACAATTTTCAGAGGTTGAACAGCTAGCCCAGAAAACACAGCCACAAACTGAACCATTTAACATATAGCACAGGATTTATAAGAGCATAAAGAAAGGGTATACAATCCAAATCTCATTAGAGATTTAGAGGTGGACATGTTCTATGCTTGCTTCCTTTCTTGCACTAGTTAAAGTGCAAACAAGAATTCTTTTGGAAAAAAAATAATAATAATTATAGTTCAAACAAGAATATATTCCAGACAAATTGCAATGATCAATATCTTTCTTGCAAACAAAGACATGGTAAACCCAACTGTCTAATATGATTAGACATGACAGGACACATTTTAGACCCAAATGTCTAAACCAGTTGGACCAACTTATCATCGCTTTCCTACCAAAAGAGGATAAATGAGAATACCCTAACTCAGCCATTCAAAAAGAGAAGCAAAATCACATTCTTCAAAAAGAAAAGAACATGGAATGATATTCTGCTATCTGCAGATCATAAAAGTAAGACAGTAACATGTAAACAGAGTCTCCAATAGCAAAGAATATCATCTCACACCTCTGAGGAGCCAGAGCCAGAGCACATTATCTGCCTCTAGATTTTCTCCAATGGAAACAAGTAATGGAATGCAATAGAAACTCACCAGGAAAATCAGATGAGCCAATTACTTCTCTGTCTTTCATGGTGAAAATCTTGTGAATAAAAGACTGGACCAAAGGGCAACAAAAGACAAGAAAAGAAAAAACAACAGATTTATAGAAGGAATACAAAATCCGGATTAATCAAAAAAAGAACAAGAATGAGAATGAAGCAAAGAAAAGGAAACCTTCTTTTTCAGGTCTTGATTCTCAACAGTCATCTCTGAAAGTGCAATTCTTTCAACAATTGGGTTTGGCGGACTTTAACAAACCCAAATACAGATTCTTTCAACACAATCGGGTATAAATTCAAATTCTGGAAACAGGGGTGATCAATCACGTCTACATTGAACAAGTAATAAACAAATGAAAGGTTTTGAAGCAAAGAAGAATTACCAGATAGGAGAAACAGTTGAGGAAGGAGGAGATGGGTAAGACTGGGAATATATGAAAAGAGTGGCAGCCCATATATATAAAACAGGTTGGCAGGACTGGAGTTGGGTTTTCCCGAGAAAGTCAACTGGGCCAAATTCCTGTAAGAAATTAATAAATTCTTCCCGGAAAACCAGACAAGGATACAAATCATTCCATATGGTATAGAGAATGCGTTATCTGGAATTCAGAAACACTGTCGTCCTTGCGCTGCAATTAATGACACAGAATAGAATAGGAGGGGGTACCCGAGCCAAGGACTAGTGGACAATATTATTATATATGTGAAAAATGTGATTAGGGGTCAATGTAGAATTGAGATTTTGGGGGGTTTGGTCTCTAATTTTTATGAAAAGGAAATCAAGGGGAGCGGTCAAAAGATGGGGTTTGGGTCACTTTCCACTCTGTATTCTTCTCCGGGAAACAAAGCTGGGTCTCTTTTGTGTGGTCTGGGGGATACTGTTGTGTCTGTTGGATTTGGATTAAAAGTTAAAAAAGAAAGTAATAATAATAATAATAGGGTGATGATGATTTCCTAGCTGACTTTAGGTAGTTTCAACTGGCAGAAGAAACCAGAAACCAGAAGAACAAGAGGTAGGCCTTGGCCCCCCACGTGTGTTGTCATGGTCTCTGGGGAGTAAGGCAGGGAAGTAGTGCCGCTGCCGTGGCCCCCTTCGCTGGTTTTGAGCTCATCAGCTCTGCCGATTGGCATTCTCGATTATAAATTTCAGCAAAACAGGTGGAAAGAGATGCACTTTTTTCTTATGAAAATGATCAAAAGAGATGCCTTTCCTTTTTTAAAAATTTATTTGGAATTCTTTTTTATATTGTTTCGTATAATTTGATGATACATAATGTAATATCGTATTTTAAAGTAACAAGTATATATGATCTTATTCGTTAAATGAATTTATAATATAATTTTTTGAACAAAATGCTAAGTATAATAGATCAACAGTAGGAAAAAGTTATGGCTTAACAACTTATATAAGAGTATAAGACGCTAGCAACAATCAGATAATGACATTAGAAGAAAAAAAAAATTGTTTCTAAAGATATAATGACCCACCGAAATATGACTTTCTTGTGCATAAAACACACAAAAAAGGAGAAATTTTTTAGAAAACGAGCTAGCACAATCGTCGAAAATTGGAAACTAGTTGGTTAGGTTATTTTCCAATTTTTGGCAAATACCAAACCACACAAGCCTAAAATCATGTGGTTGAATGCTCTCCTATATGGATTCACTCATTTAGGGTCAGTTGCACAAAGGATATGCTAGTTTGAAAAGCTAAAAGGTTGTTATTGAATGACATGTCATTTTGGGGTCTAATATTATTTATAATTTGAAACAAATTGGAAAAATACATTGTTGTATCTATCTATTCTTTTTTTTTATCAAACAAACAACTGAAATGCTACAACGACGACCTCTAATTATAAAGGGGAGACTAATACCGTTAGATTAAATGGTACTGCGTCTATCTCTTTGTATTTAACAAGCCCAGTTGATAATTTTATTTTGGGTAAAATATTGTATAGGCCTTATAGTTTGAAGTCGACATCTGTTTAGTTCTTATGGTTTTATTTTAATCTGAATAATCTTTAAAGTTAGGATTTTTCATCCAAATAGTTCTTATGGTTTTATTTTAATCTGAATAGTCTTTAAAGTTAGAATTTTTCATCCAAATAGTTCTTATGGTTTTATTTTAATCTGAATAGTCTTTAAAATCATGATTTTTCATCTAAATAGTCATTCTAACAATTTTCTCAATTGAATCTCAGTTAAAGGTCATAAGAAGTATTTGGATCATGACTTTAAAGATTATTCAGATTAAAATAAAACCACAAAGACTATTTAGATAAAAAAATTTGACTTTAAAGACTATTCAGATTAAAATAAAACCATAAGGACGAAATATATGTCGACTTCAAACCATAAAAACAAAACAAGTTTCAATTATTTTATTTTTATTATTTTCTATTGAGATCACACAATTTCCTTAAAAGTTTTTTAAGCATAAGGGAAAGGAATCATGTCACAACGCCTCTAATTTAGCCACCAAGAATAGATTGAGATTCACTCTAGTCAGCATCGGCAAGAGTTGTTATACACCTAACTTCTTACCACCTCGAGCACATAACGTCTTACAACTATGCAGATTCACTTTGGGGCTCTCATCACTTAGTTTAGTGTTGGTCAAATAGCCAAAGATTGCTTAAAAGAAAGGGTGTTCAACACTGTTGAGTCGTCAGTCGTATAACAAATACCAACTTTTCTCTCCAAGCGGAAAGCTGCAGATTCTTTAGAATGGAAGGAAGCAGTCGATCACAATCACCATTAATTGTCTATGCTTACTTTTGTTTTCTTTCCTTTCCTTGGGCCAATGCTTGTTTTTGTTTTCAAGGGCCAATGCTAAGCATAAACATACTAATTAACAAAACAAATGGGGGACATGCATTTGATACTAAATAAGTGTCGAAATGCTTGGCTTGTTAAATATAGGAATCCCCAATATAATGAAAGTTGGAGTAAGCTCTGTTGGAAAGTGTGGCTCACCGAAGACAACATGTTTGTTGTTGAAGCACTTGTGCTTCAGTTCAGACCTCAAGTTGCAACCGATAATTGGTTACTTAATTAATATGATTAAATTTAGTTTATCCTTTTGAACTTTAGAGTTCAAATCAGTTTGGTACCTGATCTTTTTTTTTAATCACGTTGGTTCCTAAACTTTCTGTATCTATCAGTTAGGTCCAATCATGACGTCATATGCTGAGTTGGTCCCGACATGAGGGTCCACTTATACATAAAATGTCAAAACTACCCTTTAACCAGGAAAGAGATTTTTGAATTTAAATTCAAAAAAATGATACATACTTTTGCTCTTACCAAGAATCGAACCTTTCACACCTATATAAAAGATCAAGTTAGACACCGCTAAGCCAAACTTGCTTCTATTAGTTAATTCCAAATAAGATGTTAATATCCCCTTTCATAATTACCTACCTTCTAGTCTTCTACCAATGGAACTTCGTTTATCATTCCAACTGATGGATGCTTGCTTCAAAAATGGAGATAAGTTTTTGGAGGATTAGTGAAGTAAGTTGGATTCCATCTCCATTAGCTTCCGATTCAATGCCACGCCGGTTGAACGCGCCATCACCTCATACGCCGGCACAGCCTATGGTGCCCAAGCACGCTGCGCTACCTCTGGCATGGAGAAAAGGTCGGATCAGATCTACGAGTTCACCGCTTCGAGCTCGCCGTCATCTGTGCAAAAAGGAGTGGGTTATCTGGGGAGAGAGAGAGAGAGAGAGAGAGAGAGAGAGAGAGAGAGAGATATATATATATATATATATATATATATATATATAGACACACACGCTCACAGTGGTCGGGACCAACTTAGCATATGACGTCATGATTGGACCTAACTGATAGATATAAAAAGTTGAAGGACCAACGTGATTAAAAAAATAATTCAGGGATCAAACTGATTTTCACTCTAAAGTTCAAGAGTGTAAACTGAACCCTAATTTATATTTGCAAGATACCAGATTTTCTTTTTTTTAGAATAAGCTAGATACTAAATTATTGTGCAAATTAAGCGCAACAATTTAAGCACCCCATCATCACCCCTAATCAGGGGCGGATACACTCATAGGGTTATATATGCTCAAGCTTAGAAAGTTTTTTAGGGGAAAAACCCTCAAGTAGAGGTATATATGGACAGATACTCATACCAGGAAAAAAAGAAAAAAAAATTGGTATGCAACTCTTCGTTGTTCTTCTCTTCACTATGACACAGCCTATCCACTTCTTCTTTTCCCATTTCTCGCTCATCTCAGGTCATGTTAATTTATGAATCTCAAATTAGTTTTTTCTGTTATTCTCTACTTGAAGTTTTCAATTTTTCTGTTATTCTCGAATTGGGAATTTGGGAGCGAAGGGATTGTGGCTTTAATCTTGTATTCTTGTACAATTAAATCGTAGTGGGATTTGGAGCAACATTGAGAATTTAGGAATATACGGGTGCGATGGGAGAATTTGGTTATAATCATGTATGTACCCATCTATTATCAGGTTGTATACTTGTATCCCCTATTCTGTTTTTAGTTCATTAAAAAATAAAGATTTTTACGGTTGTAAACTGTATGAGATATTCATATTATGCATTACTCATTTATTCCCCTTCTTGTATAAATGAATGTATTCAAGTGGAAATTGATTCTTACGTGAAATAATTATGGGTTTCAAACCTAAAAAATAATAATAATAATAACAAATAAATAAATATAAATTGCACCCCTAAAACTAGCCTAGATAGATTTCGGATCTTAGATGCGCCACTGACTCTAATCACAGCTCAAATTCCAACTTTCTCATCCCATTAATCACTGATGCATCACAATTAAGTTTTAGAGAATTATAAGTGAAACATGGAATTATTTCTACAGTAAAATCTCGATAATTTAACTCGATTCTCGTTAAAATCTCGAGTGAGTTAGGGACAACATACTAAATTAATAATTTGATAAATTTAAAAAATAATACAAATATGAAAATTCACATACTCCATGTATATAAATTAATAATTTAATTATTCGTCTATTATTTGCAAGGACACCGTGAGATCTAACCCGGTGCACATACCTATAGTATGCTCTGGGTACACTTTCTTCTATTTGATGCATGTGTAAAATCTTGGGCTATTTATGTTTATACAGTGCGTTTTATTAATCGAGTCTTCAGGACAACATCTCTATCCTAATTTTTCTTTTCTACATTGGAACCGAGGAGAAATAAACAGGCAAAAAGATCTACAAAAACAAGTTTTGTGTCATTTATAATTGAAGATGAAAAGATCTAAATGAAACAGGGGATGCGAACATAACTGCGCACTCACCCAAAAAGAACAAAAATATACTAAAACTACAGAGAGCTTGTTATACATGCAGATTCCGGAGAGAACGGTTGATTTTTCCACAGGGGCATGGATCAGAAATTATCGCATATTCGCATTATTGCTTGATTGCCATTTCTGAAAAGCACAAAGACGCTCCAAAATTTAGTCCAAGTACACTCATTAATTTGTTACAAATAAATCTAAATTTAATAAAAAATGTGTTTCATCCGATTAATTTACTCATGGCAAACGGTCCGGCTCAAAATTGCTAATTTACTGGTAATCAAGCAGAAGAGAGCATTTGTGTATGAAATTATGGTCGCCAAAAACTAATTTCTTTAAATAATATTTTGGATAAAATGGCTAACACGTTAAAGAACGCAATTTGACTGTAGATCAAACACAAAGCAATAAAGCGTCCAGCAGCTGTAAGTATGGTTCTATATCTCATGTTTTGCTTTCCGGACTGATAAAATACCATATTTGCAGGTAGACAGATAGACTGATCTATATGAAAAAGTGAGGAAAGAAATACAAGGAATGCTCTCTTTATTTAGCACATCAAGCAGCAGATAAAGATTACAAATCAAGAACAATTAATCGACTCTCATACATTACTCTTGTATGTTCAAAATTCAAAATAGATTGATCTAGCTAGAGACTTTGTTGAAGAATAGGATATAATACATGTAATGGATCCATCATAGATTAAAATTACGTAACTGTGTACCAAAACTTCAAACTTGTCTTTGTTTGTTTTTTTTTTTGTTTTTTTTTTATATTCTGAACTTATATTATTATTTCTGCTGATATATGTGCATTTCAAAAAGTATATACAAAATCTAAACTAATCTACTTCAACACGTACCAAAACCACCACAATAGCATTTGAATTGTCCCCAGTGTTTCTAAAGGATAAAGATAAATACATATATCTAGACAAACACAAAATTCACATATACTCTCAAAGAACTTATGCGTCCAAGAAAATATATACAAAGCTGCACAAGTCTACTTCAACCCTCTACCAAAACCACCAGAGTAACATTCGTATTGTCCCTAGTGTTTCTAAAATACAAAGACAAATCATATATCTAGACAAGCACATAATTCACAAATACTCTGAGAGAGACCCAAAAATTCGAAAAATGCAAGAAACCGGAACTAGGATTCCAGAATCAAATTGCTGAGCAGGGACACTAGTAGCAAGCCTATGATGTGCAACCAAAACAAGAACCACATATTATATCTAGGAAACAAGCAAAAACATTAGCTAACCAACCATACTTGATGATACTGTTATCGCCATAAGAACCAACACATTCCTTCAACAGTCAAAACAGAAACAACTAACTGGGCACATATTCTAGCAGCAAACTCATGCATATAGCTTGATTTCAGGAAGTATACTGTGCTAAATCGTAAGCCTATGATATTTAACACAGAAAACAAACAAGCACCATAGTATCTTAGCCAACTAACCACGATTCCGAAATATATGTTTTTCTATACATGCAATCAAGTAGTATATGTCAGAGGAATACCTATACGGAGTGTTATTGTTGACTTCCAGACCCTTTGCTCACTTGACTACCCATTTGCTGCTGCTGTTGTTGCTGCTGTAATTGGAGAAGAAGATTAGCAGCAAATTGAAGCGTTGACTGATAGCGATGATTTTTATCCGCCTCACCCTCTGAGGTACTCTGTCCTGCACCTACAAGTGCAGAATGAAGCTGCTGCATCTGATTTGGGTATTCTGGGTTACCTTTGTTGGGCCCTAATGGCACAATGGTCTGATCAGACTGCAAATTACCACCAGAGGCCATATAACTACTGACGGGCGGAGCTTCAGCCAAATAACTTTGATGACTGGGAAGCGAGGATCCAGTGATTTGTCCACCTTGAGAAGGTGCCAGAAAATTATTTAAGGGCCTAGATGAACTTGCAGCCTGCGGCAGAGGCAGACTGGCAGAAGAAGAATCTGGCATTTGGGTGCTACCAAGGACCAGTGGGGCAGAGTGGTAATTTGAGGTATTTGAACCGGATGGATAAGTAGACTGATACTGTGGAAGACTTTGTTCTTGTGGAGTGAACTGACTACCTAACTGTTGCAATGCATGACCCATGTGATCAGAAATTTGTTGATCTTGTTTCCATCCAGGGATTGAGGGCCTAACTGCTGATCTTGTTTCCCATGCTGATAGCTTCGGACCTTCTGGCAAAGACGGCTGTGCATTTCCAGGCAGTAAAGTGGCCAGAGAGCCAATAAGTTCAGGTGTTAATAATGGAATTCCAGCCTGTGATACTGCAGCACTATTACTATATTTAGAGGAATAATCATGGTTTACTGACTGCACCATAGAGGTATCACTGGTCGGTGGATACAGTGGTTTTGAAGAAAGCTTTGAGTCCTCACTTGAAAGCCTGTTATAATATTCTATGGGAAAACCATATTCATCCTTCGGTGGAATGCCATCCGCATGCATAGGTGGAATCTGCTGTTTATCTATATATTGTGAAGATTCAATAGGTAGATGTGATGGTGCCTGAATGGAAGCAGCAGTAGGAACTTGTTCTGGAAACTTGAGAACCACACCATACAGACGTTCGGGGCCCGCCACTTTCAGAACATTCTTCAAGAAGTCTGAAGGAGGTACCAAAAATAATGTCATCCCATTGTCAAACTTTGCAACACCAGCACGGTTTTTCGCACCTAGATAATGGAGGAATTCAGTGTAGGAAGCAAAATCATCTTCACTATCTGGCAAGAAGAACACAATGTCGAATGCAATGGCCTCAGCAAAGTGTTTTGTCAGCATATCCAATCCAGTTCTAGCTGAACAGTTAACAATTTCAGGACTGCAAAACAGAAAACAATAATGTTATAGCCATCTTGACACATGCTCTAATCAACTGTTGCTAATATAAAGATTGTGGGCAGTACTTGAAATTAACCAAATTGAGTTCCAAACCAACATAGGAAAGATAGATTAGTTCAAAATCATGGAACCAGGAAACAGAGACATAATGACAAAAATGCAGTGTTGCATGTCTATAACTAGAGTAAAGAGATTAAGTTATTTGTACTTTAGTGCTTTTCTAGTTGTGTCACGGGGCCAGCAGGAAAATTTTGTAAGGCAAAAAATTTGATACAAAGCGTAGCTGCGAGAAAACAGAATGGGGAACAGAAAAAGGAAGGAAATAAAAGGAGAAGGGTGTGTGCTCACATCTCAATTCTTATCCCTTTGCCTACAGGGACACAGCGAGCTCGACATATGGGTGTTCCACCCTTGGCAATAATTCCACGCCAGATGTAATCGTCATCAGGACGCCTATGACCTCCAACTATGCCCCTGACACCGGGTGGACTAAGGCGGCTCTTCTTGGAATTGACATCTTGATAATACAGCAGATCATCAAATCTACCTGGAGGTAGAGGACCTAAAGGTCTCATTGGAACGTCATTTGGTCCAAGAAAGTTACCACTTGGACTTTGTGGTAGAGCTCCAGGCCCCAAGTTGCTCATAGAATGTTCATTATATAGATGCACATCAGGCCTAGGAGCAAACCATTTACCTCCTCCCGGTTGGTATGGGCCAGCTGGTGGCAGATCACTGGTTGAAAACATAATTGTAATCCGAGGATCATTGAAAAGCTTGCCTTCCAAACCCTCCTTGGCACGCCTAGCTTCATCTACACTCCTGAATTCGACAAATGAGTAGTGCCTTGAAGGAAAACTTTTAATCCTCTCAATCTCACCAAACAAAATCATGGCATTGTGGAGCATTTGTTCGTCAATTTGAATAGAAGGAGGGTACCCAACCCACAGAACAGAGCTACTAGGTTGGCCAGAAATTTGAGCATAAGGCTGCAACATGAATTGACACAAATACAACTTGAGAAACTATCACAAAAGTAGAATTCACATAGGAATGCCATCTGCTGCCAAGAAAGTATAACCACAAAACCATAAATGATTTAGGTTAGATGCGACACCTGTCACATAATCACCTAACAAATAATTCTCACAAAGAAGCTTCAAACATGAAAAACAAACATACTATAAGCTTATCTAGCAGTAAACAATACTCTTTCAGCAGCTTATCAGGTAAGTATTCACCTGTTTTCTTTTATGACCAGAAAGAGAATCAGCAGCAGGCCCCATGATACCTCTGCCAAGAAACTGTCCATCTCGGTAGTCAGGCAACTGTTCCTGTTAAAGTGACCGAAGGGAACACACTCATTATAAATTGTGAAGAAATGAATTAGTGTTATCTATTCCCAATATAGAAGCTTATAAGCAACTCATAGAGCTATAAGCAACTGAAGCATAAAGCTATTCACATAGAGAAGAGAGAAGCTTATAAGCAACTGAAGCATTCACATAGAGCTATTCCAATACACATGAAAAACAAGCATTAACATGTATTCGACCCCTCCAAATTGGCATCAAAATATGGCATTTACAGGATGATTTGTTGCCAAGGACACAAGTTCTATGTTTCTCAACAGCAAAAATGGAATGTTTGCATTTGACATTCAAATTTTATCTAGATACGTACACTTCTGTTCATGTAAATCCAGTTGTAAGAAGTTGATCAATGTTATGTTCCTTCACACAATTGCACAACACCTCCAAAACATTACACTCAAGCAGATACGGTTTGTTTTTTACATACTTTCAAATAGATTTCACACACCATTGATGCATAGCTCGCACGGAGCATCATGTCCCTGGACACCCCACAAAATTAAAGAAAGGATGAAGAGTCCTCTTAAGCCTACTGTCAGCAACAGTTACCACTTGAACAGAGATCCTAAAACATACTCCTATCAAGAAACATAGGATAATATGTCTACTTTTTTACTACAAAACACGAGATGTAACAAGTACAAAAATGATTATAATTATATATATAAGAATCATGCTAAACAATAAATGCCTACCCTTCTTGAGCCTGAAGGTTGTGATCGAAGAAAGTCCACATGTATTTGCATCTGGTCACCACCCAATCGCTTCCCATTCATATTTCTCATTGCTTCAGAAGCATCCTCCAATCTGCAATATTCAAGACATGCAGTATTCCGGTCTCTAAGGAACTTAAAGTCCTCCAATTTTCCAAACTTGAGAAATTCTTCTTCTAATTCTTCTTTTGACACGGATGGGCTAATTCCACCTACCCATAGCTTTTTAGATGGTTTTGCCTGAAATTAAAGACAGGTTAATTTGTAAGGAAGAACATAGAGTTTAAGATCTCCGGCCAAGGATATATGTGAAAGGCGTGTCACACAGGATTGTGCATTATTAAAACATTAATGTGTATAGGAGAAACAATATACAGAAAAATATAAAGTAGAGCGAGGGAGAAATCACATGTATTACAATTATTTGCTGGCTACTCTAAGATTAACCAAGACCTAGAATGAGAAAGATAGTATCCAATTGGCTAAATGGTCTCCAATTTGACCATCTTTTTGCAGCCTAATCTTTGGGAGGGAGTTAAGGGTAAGTTGGTTGTTTCATGAGGGTGATTACACTCTTTCTAAGGTGATGTTAACTTTGGTGGAGAAAGCTCGCTTCTCTTCTTAATATAAAGTGCAAAAGAACCGGGATGTCCTTGCTGTAATTACATGTTTCTAATGAAGAATAAAATGGTCAAAGTGTTTTAAACAAGTTGATAGATAAGTCACTATAGAATGTATACAAACCGTGAAGCTATATTTGATTTTAAAAATAAAAACAGTGTTGGATTAGTAAATGAAGCCACATGCTATGGAAATGGAAAGGGTTCCCTCCCTCCTTCACATCTGTTACTCATGACTTGGAAGACAAAAACAAGTAAACTTCTGCAGCAGTGGTAATCTCTTGAGCCTAAGACCGCACAACGGCCATACACAATAAATTGCTAGTGCAAATAAATGCAGGTAGCCAGAATGAAAGACCAGCTAAAGATCAACAATGTGATCAGAAGCAGCAGAAGGGGCAATCTGTAAGCATTCATACGAACTTGCAGCAAATATACATCGAAGGAAAGTCATCCAGATATCTAATAAGATTGTTTCTCCTGTCCAACGTGAATGATATATAAAGTTGTCCCCATAAAGATAAAAACAATAATCGACGCTAAAATTAATCAGACGACTAAATCCATCTTAGAATCTCCCAATTGTCATGTAGTGAATACAATTTCCCCTTCCTAGTTATATTTCTACCTTCCCTTGGCAAGGAAATCAATTTCATCTCCGTGTCCTTCCAGTAAGAAGATAAAAATACAAGTAACAAAAATAAAACTTGTAGTTCTTCTTAACTTTCATCCTGATTATCCAAACGAATGAAAGTTTTCTTCCATGGCATCCCTCTGCCAGAGGCGTTATATGAGTGATTTGTTTGGGATCTTTTTGTTTGTTCCAAGAGATAGAATGGAGAAACTTCAGTCCTTGCACAGTTAATGAACACAAAGGTTTGGTTCAAGAATATTTGCTCTCCATTTTGAGCTCGAGACCTTGGGAATTAATCAAACTCCAATCTAATTTCAAGCCCTATTGGGTACTGTAATCGACCTATATCATATAAAAAAGACGAACCTTGATTATACTGGAAATGGAGGTTACCTATTCATACACATGAACAGGATTTTCAGATCCTTTTGTTGTATTGTGTGGTTGGATTGAGATATGATTATACCAGATTGGTGGTGACTATAAGTTGCTTTGAAGTAGAAGAGAAACAAGCCTTGCTTCTACACACTCACTCACATTGGTGCTATTTGAATGATTTGTCCAGTAGTATGATCAAGGAATGTCACCAACAGGCAAGCTACTTCCCATCTACATACTACACACAAATCACATCAGATTAAGCAAGGAGGTTTTGTTTTGAGAAGTTTACTGCCATTGTTTCTGCCTAAGATTCTCATTGATCTGACGAGGTTGAAGGGAGGGAACCCTTGGACGTTCGAATAAGCGAGGTTGGGAAATTTATGAGACGGGTTAAGAGTTTTGACCCGACGAATGTCCCTCTATCGATCTAAAATATTCTGGTTTTGTGCTAGACGCTTTGTTCCCCTAAAGAAATTTGCATATGCGACATTCGATTCAACATAGGTTGGTTTTGTGTTAAGAGGCTGGTTCCCCTAAAGAAATTTGCATATGCGATTCAACATAGGTTGGTTTTGTGTTAGAGGCTGGTTCCCCTACAGAAATTTGCATATCGTTTGATTGGATCCCAATTGTTTACGAAAAGATCATCTGATCCAAACCAAGGTACCACTTAGATTACCAATGGAGGAGACGCATTCCGGGATGTTCTCTAAACACTGAACACCAACTATTAGGATTGAAACGAAAACCATACAGGGCACGGATCCTTGTCTAATAATTTCTAAACCTCCTAAAAATCGAAGGCCTGTGTAGTGTACTTGTAACAACAACAAGAACAATAAACGAAAAAGATATATGATAGAATTGGATTCGAAACTCGTTTGTTCCACAAATTCACACAAGGATTTATTATAATTATTAATACGATAATGTACAGAAATAAAAAGAGAAGAATCAATAATACGAACCGGTCGAGCAAATTCGATCTTAATGGGCAGTCCTCGCACGGGAGTGCCCTGCAAAGCCTCTTTGGCCGCCGCAGCCTCCTCCTTGCGTTTGAACAATACGAAGGCGTAGCTGCGCGTCGAGTATGACGTCACGCCGTCCAAAGCGCCGTATTGGGAGAAGAGGTCGTACAGATCGGAGTCGGTGACGTCCCTCCCGATGTTCCCGACCCACAGATTGTTCGACATCGCTCTTCCTTCGTCTCCGCCGCCTTGATTTCCCGGCTTCGCCGGCGCCGGCGCCATCTCCCCGTCACACCGAATTGAAACCCTATCGCGAGTCGATTGTTGGGGTTAGGGTTAGGGTCAAGGGTAGGATTTGAAGATTTGTGGAAATATGCGAAATCGAAACCCGGATTTCGCAGAGAAATCGATCGAACGAGTTTGGTAATAGCGGAGTTGGGAGCTGTGTGGAGAAGAAGAAGAAGAGGGGGTAGGTTTCTGGTTATCCAAGGGTTCTTTGTCGCTTTTAGTTTTTATTTTGTTTTTGTTTCGTTTCGTTTCGTTTTTGGTTAGGAGTGTTGCGGCTACCTCCGGAATATGTACACCTATTTATATATAAAAAAAATTGTTGCTTAAATAGGCGACCAGTTCACCCAGTACACTTGTCCATCCAACAAGGAGGACCACTCATCTCTCAAAGGTATTAAAAAAATAAAAATAAAAATAATATTAATATTCGATGCTTAAAAAAAAAATTGGTTATTTTGGAACTTAAAAAAAAAAAAACAAATGTGATTTATGAATGCAAGTGTACTGTTTTTTGGGATACTATTTTTATAAATTTTTATAGATAGGTTAAACGTAACACATGTCATAGTAAGTTTATGGACAATATAGATATGTCGCACGTAGCACATGTCATGATAACTTTATGAATGATTTTTTGATCATCTTTCATGTCAGACAACTTCATTGTGTTTTTGTATTTGGACCGATGAACCAGTCTGATTTGAATTGAAGTAAATTAAGAAATAATCAATGGTTTTAAGCAATAATCAACAGTTTTAAGTAATAATCAACGGTTTTCAGTTTAAATTTATACTTTGAATTATATTACACTTTAAAGTTCTTGGTTTGATTTATCGCCGTTATTTTAAATAAACTAGTTTGAACTGAACCAACACAATTTGCCAATAGGGGAATGTTGGAATCATAATGATTATGGGTAAAAGTTCATGTGTCTACTAACACATTAAGGAATTGGAATTGGGCTATGTCCTCCTCAACATAAATGATCGATTCCTTAATACTTAGGAATTTGTTTACGAATGCGGAAAATGTATTTCGAAATCAACCATCCAAAGTAGATACTGTTTTCTCTCTCTTTGTCTTTGATTCATAATTATATTTCATTCTAACTAGTAAACGTACCATATAAAGATTTTTCTTACTTCTCTCTTCTTGTTCTTCTTCCCTTCTTCTCATTTCTCTTCTGAGATTTGACACTATTGCTCACTCAACTAGATGTTCATTTCTTTGCCAATTATGGCTCCCAACAAAAAAAAAAATTCAACGATGAAGATATTCACTATTCACGCTTTCGAGAACTCAAGTCCAATTTTAAAAACCTTTATGTTATTTAAAAATTATTGATGATTTTTGAAGTTTTGAATTTCTAAAATTTGTGTAGAGATGTATTGAGACAGAAAACCCCCCGAACCAATTGATGTTCAGTACAAAATGACTGTCAGCACATAACCAGCCGTACCATCCGATGCTTAAAATATAGTCCGTTTCTAAAATATACTTGGAAAGCAATACAATGAAACCTGCACAGGCTGCATACAATGAAAAGTACACAACTACTACATTACACTAGTATTAAGAAACCATAGAGGACACAGAGAACAACCCTAAACACAATCATAAATTGTACCTATCAAGTACCGAGTTTAACTACACCACAACAAAACAGACGACTGATCTTCCTTCTTTGAGGGCTAACATATAAAGACAATTAAGACTGGTGCATGGCCACCACAGAAACAGATTCGGGTTCATGCCCATGAACTCGTAGACGATATATGCAAGTATGTGAAGGGCTACCATGATTGGATGTGAAGTCAAACCTCACTGTGTCAACAACGTTAGACACAGCTGAGTCTGACACAGTGACTGTCTGGGCATTGCTCTTCTCAAGGTCATATGTGAATTCAGCCAAAAGAAACATCTTCTCTGTATCTACTTCTAAATCCTGATCATGCACTCCTCGCAGCCATGCAGATACACGACAGTCCTTGGGAGCACTCCTTCTGTCATAAGCAACACTCTATTCATAGAAAAAGAGGAAAGAAGTTAGTGAAACACTTAAAAACCAATATGAGGGTAGAGAGATGTAATAGTGTCGAAATCAATATCAGAAAGAAATATTAAAGAGGATAAAGGACCTTGATTCTGTTGTTTAGTTGACATACTACAATATTTTTAGTACAATTCTAAGTGCAGAGCAAATTACAGAGTAATTAAAGAGTGCCTAATTTGGACCAAATACTCGACAAATATACAGACCCCAGGTGAAGTAGTGAACCATACTGGTTGGTGAAAAATTCTTGTCCTTTTTTGATCTCTTGAGATGTAAAACATGTTCCTGCTCCTTTGGAGTTTCACATTACTGTTATGATTCTACCCATATACAACGCCCTGGTATCTAACTTGCAAAAAAAATTTCAACCTACTTCACAGTACATTCACATATGATATGCTTAACAAAATTGCTTAACACCTCTTCACACCAGTCTGATTATTTCATTCAGAAATTTCTAACCTCATAGTCATATCATCGTTTCAAGTTTAGATTCCATTAGCCCTTGAACAATTGTCCAGTACAAATGACTGACTGAAAAGCAAAGTCCCCTCAAGAAGCCCAATGCTAAAATCTTTACTCAAAAAAAAAAATCATTCCAAAAATACATCCAAAAGGAATTTATGTCATTGATGGATTTCTACAAGTTTCATGCTAGTACTCAATTCAAATGAATTATTCAGTTCCTTCACATTCTCAAAGGCAAGGTTGCACATTTCTTTCTTTGTCTTTACCCTACATTATTCTCCGCACTGTCACCATTCACATGGCTGTTAGATGCTGTCACACCTCATTACCCAACACACAAACACCTAATCCTTTTCCTGACATAAACTTTGGCAACCACCCTCTACAATGCAAGCTTAACCGTTTCCTATTTGCTTGTCACTTGGTCAACAACCCTAAACTAATACACCCCCAATCCCCAAGTGTTGCTGAGCCTAGCCGTTCCTTATTTTCCTCTGATTAGTCTACCTCCTCTAAATTCATCATATTATCATTACCCAACACACAAACACCTAATCTTTTTCCTGACATAAACTTTGGCAACCAGCCTCTACAATGCAAGCTTAACCATTTCCTATTTGCTTGTCACTTGGTCAACAACCCTAAACTAATACACCCCCAATCCCCAAGTGTTGCTGAGCCTAGCCGTTTCTTATTTTCCTCTGATTAGTCTACCACCTCTAAATTCATCATATTACAATTACTTTCAGACATCCATAAGCTCACTACTTAAACAAATGTAGGCTGGCTCCTAAGTCTTTCCCACAAACAGTGTCTGTGCACCTACTGAAACCAACATAAGATATCCATCCTATTGTTTACATACATTAAACTCCAAAAATTCAAACATGGCTCTTGCTTATTTGATATAGACCAGATTTTGAATGATATGAAACTAAGAAGAACCAAATTCACAAGAAACAACCCAATAATATGAAATAGACAAATAAAGGTTAAGCCACAACATGCTTTCAACAAAATGAACTGCCATGATACAAACCAATCTAACTATCCATCAAACAAAATACTAGATATGTCAATATAATCCAGTCTAGGACAAAACAAAATAGCCCATAACATGAAGCAAAAATAAGGATGAAGCATATTATAAAGTGCCAAAAACGTGAGCACAACACTACTCCCATAATCTCTATATAAACAGAACAGTAATTAAACTGTGTACAGAACTGAGTTAAATATACTATTAATTGCTAAGATTCCATAGATTTGAAGCCTTTAAACCGCCAACTAACTAAAACATTTAACCTAGTGATTGATATCCATCCCAAACAAGATGAAAAACGAAAAAGCAATATAACAATGCAGAAACAATACCTTAGAAACATGTTCCAGAGTGATAGCCTCAGGAATAATTGCTGTCCTCAGCTTAATCTGCACAAAACCACTACTCCCTTTCAATGGAAAACACTGCCCAGGCTCTCCAAAACTCGGTCTCAACACCTTCTCAGCCTCACTATGAACCCCATTCCTCATACTGGTCCACCAACCACTCCCTTTCCCCACCACATACGGCTCGGAATGCTTCACAACCGCAGCGCCGCCACTCCCCAATGCGTAATCCACCCTGGCAAGCCCGTCTGCAGCATGCTTCTCTATCTCCTTCTCCACCACATTCCTGGCATAGGCCATTATATCATCGAAACTCGCACCCAACTCACCATTCTTCCCTTCCTTCTTCAAGTCCTCATAAATCCTCTCGAACTCTTGCTTCGACAGCCACTCGACGCTCTTCAATTCCTCCACAGACTTCTCCAGCCCTTCACTCTTGGCCTCCAATCTCCTCAGGTCACTGGCCAAAGCAACCCCTTCCTTCCTCAACTCTCCAACCTCCTTATCAATCTTCCGGCTCGCCAAGTCCACCCCAACCTGAAGCATCCGACTCGTCTCCTTCAGCGACGCCTCAACCTCCGCAATCCGGCCCTCCAAGTCGGTGAACGCCATGGGCCCGGCGGCGCTGGGGCCGTACGCGAGGCGCGTGAGTATCTGGCCCAACCCGCCGACGAAAACCAGAAGGCCGAGCCACTTGCCGAAGATGCGGAGGAGCCTGAGCCAGCGAAGTCTGTGAGTTCCGGCTAGGGCTTTGCGGGAGGAGCGGCGACCGGAGGGCGGAGACACGGTGGAAGTAACGGCGGTTCGTCGGGTCTGACCGGAACGGTCGACGGCGGTTTCGCTTCTGACTGACTGGTGACTCAGATCTCTGTGTTGAGCATACTCTGGTTAGTTTGTTAACCAGTCTGTTATGCCTTCTAACAGAATTATTAGAGTGTCAAATAGGAGAGTGCCACATGTCTTTATGACAGCTGTATTGTGCTGTCTGTTAAGATGAGTCGGTCTATATATTCCCGATCTCTCTCTTTTCTTTGTAAGCTGAACATTCATTTCTGCAATACAAGATTTATCTGCAGTTCTCTTTCTCTGTGTTCGTCTTCCTTCTTTGCTTCAAACCCTAGAAATCAAATCTAGCTTGTTACTGATGCCATGGCTATCATGGTATCAGAGCAGCCATAGATTCGGGACCTTAGATACATGCTTCCACATCGTCTTTCTTACGTTTTGTTCTGTTGATACAGATCAAGAGCGCTGGAGATTGCAATCTTGTGACTTTGGAGCAAAAGGTTTTCATCACTGAGCCTCGTCGAAGCTTAATCTGTGCGATTTGAGTAGTTTCGCTGTGATTCGACACCTCGTAGCCTCCATCTTCATCTCTTCAGGTTAAGCATACCTGATCTGA
Source organism: Fragaria x ananassa (assembly GCA_034370585.1). Classification (NCBI taxonomy): domain Eukaryota; kingdom Viridiplantae; phylum Streptophyta; class Magnoliopsida; order Rosales; family Rosaceae; genus Fragaria; species Fragaria x ananassa. Next base: position 5,123,282 of record CP139750.1, on the reverse strand, counting down.
AGCCTTTATAGTATGCACAGTGTTATGTTTAGTTAATCTTGAGCATTTTGAGTAGTTTTGAGCAGAATCGTAGTCTATATTGTGATTCTAGAGCAAAATTGAGCAAAAACTGAGCATATTGAGTATTTTGGAGCAAAACACAGTGAAAATTGGAGCAAGTGAAAATTGGAGCAAATAGAGTTTTCTTTGAGTTGAAATTAGAGCAAAACTTGAGCAAATTTGAGTTGATTATGTGTTATTGAGCTAATCTTGATCCTTTTGGAGCAAAATCGGAGTATATAGAGCCTTATAGTTGTGGTTACTAAGTGTTTTTACCTGCCTCCTGTGCTGCTTGGTTTTCTAGAGCAATTGTGGTATATCAATTTGCAGTATTGCAAAGTTGATTGGAAGCTAGTTATTTGTGATCAATTTGTGGCTTTAAGATCTGGTTTGTGTTTACAACATATGGAGAGTACTAGTTCTTTTGTCCTTGAATATTGCTGAAATGGCTTATCTTGAGTAATTCTGAACAATTATTTGCATAAGATCAGTATTTTGGAAATTGCTTTTACAAGTGTTTTTAGTGCAGCCGAATTTCAGAATGGCACCACAACAGCCAACATCTGGTGGCTCTTCTTCTCTTAAGACTGGACTCACTCATTCTGATGTCCATTCTTTGTTGAGCATTATCACAATGCGTCTTGGTGAAAGAAACTTTATCAAGTGGAGTTTTCAGTTCAGGTCAACTCTTGGAGGAAATGGCCTTTTTGGTTACTTTGATGGCACTGAAGTTACACCTCCTAGATATGCTCTTACCTCTGAGGGTACTGTTACTGATGAGGAAACAGAAGCTTACAAATCCTGGAAGCAAACAGATATGGCATTACTCAGTCTTTTGATGGCAACTCTTGAGGAGGATATTGTTGATGTGATCATTGGTTGTAGCACCTCTAGGCAAGCTTGGTTAGCTCTTCAAGAACGCTTTTCAGCAGTCTCAAGGGTCAGTGTTATGCAACTAAAAACTGAACTTCAAACTCTTCGCAAAGGCAATGAATCAATAGAGAAATATCTGCAGCGAGTTAAAAATGCCAGGGATCAGCTTTTATCTGTGGGAGTGAATATTCCAGATGAAGACATTATCATTGTCATTCTTAATGGTTTGCCTGATGAGTTTTCCACTGTGAGAACTGTTATTGAGGGAAGAGAAACACCCATTTCTCTGAGAGATTTGAGGTCTCAACTTCTGTCTGCTGAGAGAAGAATTGAAGGAAATTTTTCTCTTCTTTCTAACATGTCAGCAATGGCAGCAAGGAATCACAATGGGACAAAGGATGGAAGCAAAGGCTGGTATAATTCTAGGTCTGATGGGAAATCTAGAGAAGATAACAAGTACAGTGGCAAGGGAAATATGGAATGTTTAGTCTGTGAAAAAAGAGGACACACTGTTGATACTTGCTTTAGGGTGCATAAATGTCAAATCTGTGGCAAACATGGACATCTCACTAGTACTTGCTATCAGAATCCTGATTACAATCCTAAGCAGCAGTCTCAGCAACAGCAATCAGTTCCAACTCAGAGTAATGGTTCTCAGAATAATGGACCAACTCCAGAATGTCAAATTTGCTCAAAGAAGGGTCATACAGCTGCAAATTGCTTTTATAGAACTGATGTTCCTGGTGGTCATCCCTCTTTGTCCATTCCTACATGTCAGATATGTGGAATTAAGGGACATGTTGCTCTAAACTGCTCTCATAGAACCAATTTTGCTTATCAAGGCTCAGATCCACCCTCTACTCTCACTGCTCTCTCAGCTCAGTCTCCTGCCTCAGGGAACACCATCTTTCATCATAATCATGGAGGAGGTAGTTACAGCACTACACATGGCTCAGCTAGCACTAGTTTTCCTGGAGGCTTTCATCCTAGTACTGGAGCATCTTCTTCAAGCTCTCAGCCGGACAATGAAGTTTGGATTGGAGACTCAGGTGCTACTCATCATATGACTTCAGAGCTGAGGAATCTTTCCATTGCTCAGCCATATATGTCTGACAACAAGATCACTGTTGGTAATGGTGCTGGTTTAAATATAACTCATACGGGTTCCAGTTATATTAAACCTGCTGATCATGTTTTGCAATTAAATCAAGTTCTTCGTGTTCCAGACTTAGCAGTGAATTTACTATCATTCACAAAGTTATGCAGAGATAACAACTGTTTCATTACACTTGATGAATTTGACATTTATGTGCAGGACAAGGCATCCAGAAAAATTCTATACCAAGGAAAGAGTAGTGAGGAAGGACTGTTTCTCTTCAACACTCCATCAGTATCAACCATTGGTTCAGCTTCTCCCTCTGCCTTTGTCAGTTCAACCTCATCCAGTTTCCAAGTATGGCATCAAAGATTAGGTCATCCTTCTCAACCTATTTTGTCAAAAATGTTGTCTAGTTCCCAAATTCAGGTTCCTAGTCCTCTTTCTAGTTCAATTTGTTCTTTTTGCTTAGAAGGCAAGATGCATAGACTTTCTTTTCCGCAATCAGATTCTAAGTCCTCTGTGCCTTTCTATAAAGTGCACTCTGATGTATGGGGACCTGCTCCATGTTTGTCAATTGAAGGTCATAGATACTATGTAACCTTCATTGATGATTGTACCCGTTTTGTGTGGATTTTTCCACTGATCAATAAATCTGATGTTCTTGCCATGTTTGTCAAATTTCATGCCTTTGTGGAAAATCAATTTCAGTCTTCTATAAAAGTTTTTCAAACAGATGGGGGAGGTGAATATAATAGCAAAGCTTTTGCTAATTTTCACAATGCTAAAGGCATTGTTCATCAGATCACTTGCCCTCATACCCCTCAACAGAATGGGGTGGCAGAGAGGAAAAATAGGCATATAGTTGAAACTGCAATCTCTCTGATGTCTGTAGCCAAAATTCCTAAACACTTCTGGTTTCACAGCATTGCTCATTCATGCTATCTTATTAATAGGATGCCAAGTAAATCCCTTCATTTGATTTCTCCATATGAGCTTTTATTTCACCATCCTCCTGACTTGTCTCAGTTGAAAATTTTTGGGTCTAGTTGCTATCCTTATCTCAAACCTTATAGCCATGATAAACTGGATCCTAAAACCACCCAGTGTGTCTTTTTAGGGTATGCCTTAGGTTACAAAGGAGTGTTTTGTTATAGCATTACTCATAATAAATTGTGGATGTCAAGACATGTGATTCATGATGAAACCATTTTTCCTTTTCATCACTCACAGTTTTCAGATAACAGTCCTATTGATCATGTCACTTTCTTTCCATCATCCTCCTTACTCACTACTCTTCCACATCCATGGATGCCTGTCCAATCTCCTTCTCTGGCTACTACTAATACTGACAGCCATTTTGCTACTCCTCCTGGCACATCCTCTTCAACATTTGGTTCTCCACATATTTCAGACTCTTTGACAGACTCTCCTTGTGATACTGTTTTGGAAAATACTTGTCAACATCACCCTGATATAGATGCTGATTTGGACACTGTTGATAGTTCTCATCCTATTTTAGATGCTGCTCAGAATAATTTGGCTGATGTTGATTCTCAGAATGTCTCTGTTTCTGCTGATATTCATTCTGCCACTACTCCCATTCCTGACTCAGAAAATGCTAATATTGATTTTTCTGCTGATACTATTGGTAACATTGTCACCAATGATGCATGTTCAACTGATCCACAGATCTCTTCTCAGAATTCTGATGTTGTTCCTACTGGTAATGATTTTTCGGTTCTTGATGAGGGAAATTTAAATGCTTTACAGTTTGGGGGAAATTTGAACACTGCTCTTCCACAGGAACTTGCTTTTATAGTTGATCAGAATTATAATAATCATTCAATGCTTACTAGAGCAAAGAATGGTATAGTCAAGCAGAAGAGTTTTGAGGATTTTTATTGTTTTTCTGCTATTACGCAGCAGAAACTTTACTCAGAATTCCCTTATTTTAGTGGTTTTACTGCTGTCACTGATATTGGTGAGATTATTGAGCCTAAAAATTTCAGGGCAGCTGTTGGTAAGAAAGAGTGGGATCAGGCTATGCTGGAGGAAATAGAGGCTCTCCAGAAGCAAGGTACATGGACTTTAGTACCTTGTCCCTCCAACAAAAATATTGTTGGCAGTAAATGGATTTTCAAAGTCAAGAAGAATCCTGATGGCAGTGTTTCCAGATATAAGGCCAGGTTAGTTGCTCAAGGTTTTAGTCAATCTAAAGGTCTTGATTATGAGGAAACATTTAGTCCTGTGGTAAGGCATAGTACAGTCAGAGTCATATTAGCTCTAGCTGCAATGAATAACTGGGAATTGCGACAACTTGATGTTAAAAATGCCTTTTTGCATGGTGATTTGAAAGAAGAAGTTTATATGTCTCAGCCTAAGGGTTTTGTTGATCCTTGTTATCCTGATCATGTGTGTTTGCTCAAGAAATCTCTCTATGGTCTGAAGCAAGCACCTAGAGCTTGGCATGAAAAATTTACTAGTTTTTTGCCAAGTTTAGGTTTTACTTTCTCTCATTCGGATCCCAGTCTTTTTATCAGACATTCCAAGGCTGGTTTGGTAGCATTGTTACTATATGTTGATGATATAGTTCTTACTGGATCAGACACAGAAGGCATACATACAGTGGTTTCAGAACTCAGTTCAGTGTTTGATATGAAAGATCTTGGGTCATTGACATATTTTCTTGGTCTTGAGGTTACAAGGGTTTCCAAAGGCATTCTTCTCACTCAAACTAAGTATGCTACTGATCTCTTGAGCAGGTCTGGAATGGAGTCTATTAATACTTGTAATTCACCATGTTTACCACACTCACAAATGACTGCAGATCAAGGTACTCCTCTACAAGATCCAACTACATATCGAAGCATAGTAGGTGCTCTTCAGTATCTCACCTTTACCCGCCCAGATATTGCTTATGCTGTCAATACAGTGTGTCAATTCATGACAAAACCGACTGATGTTCATTATGCTGCAGTAAAGAGAATTCTCAGATACTTGAAAGGTACATTGAGCAAAGGCATATTTTATAGCTCTTCTGGTTCTTTATTAAATGCTGTCACAGTTAAAGCCTTTTGTGATGCTGATTGGGCTGGTGAGATTATACAGAAAAGGTCTACCACTGGTTTTGTGGTTTATCTAGGTTCATGTCCAGTGTCATGGCAGTCTAAGAAGCAAGGGTCAGTCTCAAGAAGTTCAACTGAGTCTGAATACAGAAGTCTGGCAAACACAGCAGCTGAGATTAGATGGATCCGACATCTCTTGTGTGACTTGAAAATTTCCATTCCTTATGCTCCTCTTCTCAATTGTGATAATTTGTCAGCATTGGCACTTGCATCTAATCCTGTCTTTCATTCCAGGATAAAGCACATGGACAATGACTTTCATTTTGTGCGTGAAAGAGATCAGAAAAATGACCTTCGTCTGGCCTATGTTCCTACCACAGAACAGACTGCAGATGTCTTCACAAAGGGTTTGGCCTCTCCTATCTTTAAAACTCACTGTACCAATCTCAGACTAGTGACCCTAGCTGAGATTGAGGGAGGGTGTTGAGCATACTCTGGTTAGTTTGTTAACCAGTCTGTTATGCCTTCTAACAGAATTATTAGAGTGTCAAATAGGAGAGTGCCACATGTCTTTATGACAGCTGTATTGTGCTGTCTGTTAAGATGAGTCGGTCTATATATTCCCGATCTCTCTCTTTTCTTTGTAAGCTGAACATTCATTTCTGCAATACAAGATTTATCTGCAGTTCTCTTTCTCTGTGTTCGTCTTCCTTCTTTGCTTCAAACCCTAGAAATCAAATCTAGCTTGTTACTGATGCCATGGCTATCACTCTGTTGTTAGGGGCGGTTGGATCGTCGGCCCTCTGAGATTGGGGCTCGGCGGAGACGAGTTCGATGTTGGCCGACCTCTTCTCGACGGCGACGACGGATCGCCTCCGGGTCGTCGGGGTGGCCGTGATAGAAACAGTGGATGCCGACATTTGAATCGGAGAATGAAACAGAGGGAAACAAAGTTTTGAAGAAATGGGAGAGAGAGAGATGCGAGTGTGATGATCTTGTTGAATGAAGACCCAAACTTACGCGATGGTTTTTGTTTGGGCGCTTCCGTGTTTGAATCTTTCGTATCACATTTCGCATAATGGGTCATCCATTTTACTCGGCCCAATTCTATTTTCTATACCAAAAAATGTAAGGGCCCAATTGTTTTACCCGCATAAGCCAGAATGGCCCATGTTCGTGTGTATTTGAAGATAAAGCGGAGTTTTATGTGCACGGCATATAAATACATGACATTATGTGGATGATTAAGATCTATGTGACTTTATTAGACATGCAGGGGTCCCAACATGTGAATGGTTAAGATTACACAATCTATTTGCAAGTGTATAATTTTTTTTTGAAGATCAAGCTAAAACTAAAATCTGACAATGTAATCTCACGTTAGCACGACATGAGGTGAAACTGGTTTAGGCATTAGTTGAAGATATATAAGTAGAGACTTTTACACACGTGAAATGGACATAATGTAATGTATGTAAACAATAAGAAAAAGGAAATAAAACACGGAAAAAAAAGTGTGGGTAAAGAAGATTTTGAATGAAATTCCTATTGTATTTATCTTTTGTTTGTCTCCTTTGTATCTGGACTGAATAATGTTGTAGCATTTGCATTGATTGCTTTATTTCGTTCTGAGATATTATTTCTCTAGTGTAGCATCTATTGGTTTTTCATTGGCTGCTGATTTTGAAATCTCTGAAAAGGTTGTTTTTCACCACCAACTCACCATTGTAGTTGACTTTGAGCTCAAAATGATGAGACTTGCCCTTTGCTTTCCAAATTGCTTCCGGTAAAGTAAGCCTTCCTTGGAAAATCTAACAAACCAAAGACACCCACTCGATCGAAAGTAAATAGGTTATCGGGTGGTTTTGCTTCTCTCCCGTGAGCGTCTGACCCAAATCAAGAGTGAGCGTCCCCTGTCCGGCGGCGAGCCCTCCCGCCGTCGTCGGACGGGTCTTCGTCGGCTTCATGTTGACTGGTGTGCTACCGAGCTCCCTCGGCGACCTGTTTGGTGAGGCTGAGGCGAGTACAGGTACGGTGTTAGGGATGGCGTTCATTGGGGTCGGCATGCATTTGCCTACTACGTGCAGGGTTGGTCGGCGAGAGGATAGGCAACCACAGATCTGGCAGCAGACGGACGTAGATGAGATCTCGACGGCTTGGCGGCGGGGATCGAATAAGTTTTCGATCCGAATTGGTTCCGTTTCGTCAGATCTAGGCATGAGCCCGGTCTATATCGTGGCCTCCTCAAGGAGCGATGTGGTGATTGGGCTCTGGAGAGCGGTGGTCCGGCTAAGGGAGGGTGGTGGTTACAGGGTATGGACGGCGACGACGGTGGTAGCAGTAGGACTAGGTCGATGGTGGCTGACTACAAGGGATCCTCTTCTCCCTAGGTTTGTTGTTTGGGCTTGGGTCTGGACTGTTTTAACTATGTTTTGTTTTGTTTTTCATTCAGTAATGTCTAGTTTGTTAATGAGGTGTGGCTCTATGCCGTCAATAAGCTCTTTTACTAAAGGGCAATGTGGGCTATGTCCTGACAAGCGCACGCAGAGTGTCGTGATTGTGTCATTGAGGCAACGAGTTCTTTGCTTAGTCAAATGGTCGCAGCCTCTTTTTGACAGAGTGAAATCTTCGCATAACGGGAAAGCAGATATACATAGTCTTTTATGGCTCCATATGAGTTTTAGCTTTCTGTTATGTCGCCATGTTTTATGCAAAGCAAATAGAGTCGTCATTGATATGCTCTTTGCTAATTTGTTATTGCTTGAATGCATATGTTGTGTAAGGTCTACTAATATTGTTTTTAGGTGTTCTTGCATTATGGGGTTTAGGCTTTATGTCCCCCCTCCCTTGTATTCTGCGATTTCAGTAATAGTAACGGCGTGAGGGCTGCCTTTCTAGCCCTTAGATTCAAAAAAAAAAAAGTAAGCCTTCCTTGATAGGATGTTGCACTTGCTTTCCCTTGAGTCATTATTTTTTATATCACCAGTGTCATGAATTCTCATGAGCAATTTATAGATGTGAAAGAAATGATGGTCATTAATTAGGGTTTCAGAAAACAAATTGTGGGTTATTGGTTCTAGGGTTAGAAAAAAGTGTATGATAACATGATGAAGGATAAAGTATAGAGATAACAAGAGAATAAGAAATCATCATCTTATTCATTGATAGGAGAATTATATAGGGAATTATAAAGTACCAATATGGTAATGATAATGAATACATAAATCTAGTCAAATTACATATCCTATTAGCATAAGGCCAAGACATATAAAAAATATCTAGAAAGATATAGAATATCCTAGAACACTCCTTCTTGTGCCGCACGCTGCTATGCCAATGGTGCTGATATGTTGCCTTGTCAAAAACATCATCAAGTCACAAAAACCCTATGGGAGAAAAACTAAACCTTAATCGTAGGAGAAAAAGAGTACAACGCACCTTTCATACTTGATAGTGACATGTATGTATGTGCTAGACTCCCCCTGAAGTTCACACCTCTCTCTGATCTTTACATCAATCATAGGGCTCTTTCTAATTTTTATTAATCATGAAGTTTCAATAACTTAGCATTTCAATACTCTTTAACATGTCTTCAAATGTGACATTGGGAAATGATTAAGTAGATCATGCCATATTGTACTCAAACATGATCTTTTATACTTAAATCTTAAGGAGAAGGCTGCTTGTGAACTTAAAACATAAGTTCGTGCAGGAAATCAGATTTCTGTGCAGCATAACCTTCAGTTACTAGAACAGCTGTAACTTCTTCCAGGAAATACATATAAATGAACCGTAAACGGTTTTGGAAACTAGACTCATTTAGCTTTCCAACCGTATATTACACACATTCTTGTTCATCAGGCGCTGTTCACAAAGTCACGTCGAAGTTGACTCTTGGGCAAAATCAGATTCTCGGACAGATTCGTCTTACTTTACAAAAACGGCCATTAAGTCACTCAATATGATAGATATGATCAAATAGTTGGTGTCCCTAGAAAGTAGACACATAGACCTTTCACTACAGGAAATATCGACTTAGCCGACGAAAACGACTTGTTGCCTAAGACTATATATTCGTCGCCTATAATCTTGGTAGACGAATTATCCTTCGCCTAAGTGTCGTGAGGTCGACACCTAGGCGACAGAACTGAAGTTAGTCGTCGATGGACTCTTACTTGCCTTGTCGAAAAACTGATTCGTCGATAAAAATATTTGTCGACGGAAAGTTTTTGTCGGAAATGTTCTTTTTCCACGAATATAAAATTCTTCTCGCCGACAGAATTGTTGTTGGTATGTATGTTTACAGACGAATATTGCGTCGTTCTAAAGCAACGGAAAATTCGTCGATAGAGTTGTAATCCGACGAAAGCCTAACAGTTTTTAGTCGACGATTGATCTTTGTATTCGTCAAATAAGTGGTTTATCTTACACAACGAATGTGAATATTTCTGTCGCCTAGGTATTTTATCTTGGGAGACGAATGTTACAATTTCTGTCACTTTGGTTGTTTATCTTGGGGGACGAATCTTACTTTTTCTGTCGCTGAAGAGAAATATCTTAGGCGACAAAGGTTATTGTTTCCGTCGCCTAAGAGATTTTATATAGCGTGAAAAAACAATGATTTTTTTTTTACCTTATTCACTGTTTAAAAAAATTACAAATCAGTAATAATAATCAAATACATATAGATATATTGATCATACAATAACAATATATGCCAGAAGCACTGGATTTGGACCATTTTTCATATATATATTGATCATAGATGGACAAATATTATTCATGTCTACGTACAAAATAATTAATGAATTAACTAGGTAAAAAATTGTTCATACAATCTAGCTAAACTATGAATGAAGTACTACAAAATCAATAATGTCAAGGGGCACTGTTGTCCAATCCTATGTTGTCACCTCTATCATCATTGTTTTGTGGGGAAACTTGTGGAGGAGGAGAAGATTGAGAAGGAGGAAATTGTGGAGGAGGAGGAGGTGACATACCTAGGTGCTCATATATGGCTGGAACTTAGGACTGCATTGCATTATACATAGACTCGACACGCAGGGCACATTGCTGGACCTCTTGGAATTGCTGTTGGGCATGCTACTAGACCTCTTGGAACTACTGCTGGGTATGCTCTTCAGATTCTTTTAGTCTCTGCTCATAGCTCTCCTGCATCTCTTGGAGTTGTTGCTCATCAACTCTAGGAGAACGACTATATGAAGTGGAACCATTTGAAGAATGACTCAAGTCTAGCTTGCCTCCTCGTCCCATCCTTCTGATCTCCTTTCCTTTTCGAGTTTTGAGCACCGTACCCAACACCTTAATTTGTTGGGACTGAACACTTTCCATAATCTCTTCCTCCGTCGAGTCAGGGTGTTGTTCCTTAAATGCATCCTTTCATTTATTGACCTCATCAACCATGTCATTCTACATTTAAAATACATCAATTAATAAACAAAACATGCAGCTCAACATTTCCATATTAAAGTTTACTGGTTGCATAATAAACATGGAAGCTATTGGGGGTCAGTAGGCCCAGTAGAAGTTTACTGCCCACCAGTGGGTCAGTAAACTTGCAATTCATTATCTCCCTTTCAATTTCATGGCCACAACAGACAACAAATGCCCTAATAAACAACTTTATTGCTCCATAGTAAACCCAGTAGAAGTTTACTGCCCCCTAATAAACTTCTACTAGAGGTCAGAAAACTTGCAATTCATTATCTGTCTTTCAATTTCATGGCCACAACACACAACATATACCCTAATAAACAACTTTATTTCTCCCTAGTAAACCCAGTAGAAGTTTACTGACCCGTAGTAAACTTCTACTGGGGGTCAGTAAACTTGTAATTCATTATCTCCCTTTCAATTTCATGATCACAACACACTATAGATATCCTAATAAACAACTTTATTGCTCCCTAGTAAACCCAGTAGAAGTTTACTACCCCCCGGTAAACTTTTCCTGGGGGTCAGTAAACTTGCAATTCATGATCTCCATTTCAATTTCATGGCCACAACACACAACAGATACCCTAATAAAGAACTTTATTGCTCCCTAGTAAACCCAGTAGAAGTGTACCCAATAAACAAGGAAGCTTCCCTGTCAAGCTTTCCAATGCATTGTTTGATCATAAACAAGGAAGTTGACAATAAAATGTGCAAGTATTAATTAAGAGTGCAAGTATTAATAGACCTGTATTAATAATAGACAAGGAAGCTTTCCAATACATAGTTTGATCATATACATTTATTAATAGATATGGTTTGATCATAAACAGGGAAGTTGACAATAAAATGTCAAGTTTTCCAATGCATCATAAACAAGACATTTTGCATAATAAACTTGACATTTTGCATCATAGATTCTGAACAAATTAGCAGTCACAGATATTCCCTAGTTGTCCAACATCAAACAATTACCATTACAATGTTGTCCATTAGAAGCAGGAAACATGACATTCATTCAACTTATGATCATATATATACCAATAACCGGATTTACACATGCTTGACCAATCACTGATAAGTTAACTTCATCACCCTCCCTGACATAGGTCTTCTCAAAACCTTTGATTATTAGAAGCTGCTCGCCTTGTATCCTAAGTTCCTCCATTGTGCAGATGATAGGAGAAGACCCCGTGTGGTGGTGCATAGTCTTCTCCTCATAGTTCCCCTTGTTTGCCAAGGAGAGTCTCTAATACACGAAAAAATATTAAATAGATTAGTTCTAACATCTTGCACATTTCACATTTCAAGTTATAAATACATAACTATACATGAATGAGTAATAATAAAATACAAGGAAAACAATTAATGTAATTAAAAAAAATCACCTTGAATGCATCTGACTCAAAGTGCTCGCATAGAAACTCTCACTGATCCTCTCTCCCAATGAAATATGAAGGCATGCCAGAGGGCCCTTCTTTCAGATAAGCTTTGTGACACTAGTACTTCTAGTCCTTATACTTCTCCTGTGCCCTCTTCAGTATCCAATTGGACATTGGCTCATCATTTTCATCTCACTCGTACTTCGGCTAAGTAATAAATAATAATAAAAAAAATTCTCATGTTAAGTACTGAAAAAAAAAATTAACACACTCAATTACTATCACAAAACACATCTTTCAATTCATATCAACATACAATACTTTACACACATTCAATCATACTTTACACATATCCATAACATTTTCACTTTATAAATGTTTTTGCATAATCTCATAGGCTATGTAGAAGCACGCACTACAGAAAAATCGGTCTTAGCCGACGAAACGAATTCGTCGCCTAAGACACAATATTCGTCGCCTAAGATCCTGGTAGACGGATAATCCGTCATCTAAGTTTCGTCGCCTAAGTAGCGTGAGGTAGATACTTAGGCGACAGAAATTAACAAAGTCGTCGACTAAGAATGCTCTTACCCAACAGATCTTTTGCTACCTCATCAACAAATATATTTGTCGATAGGGATGCGTTTCGACGGAACAGGTTTGTCAGAATGTTTCTTAGACGACGAATCAGAATTTTGCTTAGTCAACGGAATATCCGTCGGTAAGTATGTGTGTCGACGAAAATCCGTCGGTACGTATTTTTACAGACGAATCTTGTTCCGTTCTTAGGCGACGGAATATTCGTCGGTAAATCTTTAAACTGACGAATTTGTATCAGTTCTTAGTCGAGGGATATTTCTGTGTCCGTCGGTTATGTGTTATATCTTAGGCGGCAGAATGTGATGTTTCCGTCGCCTAAGTCATTTTTTGTTACTGTGAAGAAAATGTTATTTTTGTGTAAATTGTCTTATTCACTGTTTCAAAAAATTACATATCAGTAATTCCAATCAAACACATACATATACATATATACCGGAAACATTAGATTTGGAAAAAATATTCATGTATTGATCATGATAACTAGCTAGATGGACAAATTACATTAATGTTCATATATACAAAATAATTATCGAAGTATGTAGAAAATTGTGCATACACTCTAGCTAAATTAGTACAAAATCAATAATGCCAAACAACATTCTTGTCTACTCCTATGTCGCCTAGGTCATCGTTGTTTTGTGGGGAAATATGTGGAGGAGGAAAAACAACTGGAGGAGGAGGAAACTGTGGAGGAGGAGAAGGTGGCATACCTAGGCACTTATATATGGCGGCAAACTGGGACTGTATAGCGCTATACATAGACTCCGCACGCAGAGCACACTGTTCGGCCTCTTGGAATTTTTGTTGGGCACGCTCCTCTGATTCCTTTAGTCTCTGCTCATAGCGCTCCTGCAGCTCTAGGAGTTGCTGCTCATCAACTCTAGGAAGACGACTACGTGAAGTGGAACCATTTGAAGAATGACTCAAGTCTCGCTCGCCTGCTCGTCCCATCCCTCTGATATCCTTTCCTTTCCGAGTTTTGAGCACCGTACCCAACACCTCAATTTGTTGTGACTGAACACTCTCCACAGTCTCCTCCTCCGTCGCGTCAGGGTGTTGTTCCTTAAATACATCCTTTCGCCTATTGACCTCATCAACCATGTCATTATGCATTTAAAATACATCAATTAATAAACTTGACATTTTGCATAATAAACTTCATAAGTGCATCAAATAATAATATAGTAAAAGGAAAGACACTTACATAATGTTTGGTTGTAAGTTCATCACCGGCCCTGACATAGGTCTTCTCAAAACCTTTGATAATTGGAAGTTTCTCCCCTTGTATTCTGAGTTCCTCCATCGTGTAGATGATATGAGAAGACCCCATGTGGTGGTGCATAATCTTCTCCCCACGGTTTCGCTTGTTTGCAAAGGTGAGTCTCTAATACACGAAAAAATATTAAATAGATTAGTAAAATACAAGAGAAACAATTAAGGTAATTTTAAAAAAAAACAATGAAGGTTTTTTGGCCACGTTCCTTAGCGCGCAGAGTAAAGGTAAACAACGAGCAAAGAGAAGGGGGAGTGTCGCGGGCCTGCCACCTCGCGGACGAGGAAAGGGTTTGTGTGAGCACTTGACTTCTTGATCAGGCGAAAGGAGTTTCCAGGTGACACCTCAGGTGAGGAATTACAAGCACAAGGCGATTGATACTCACGGTGGGACGCGAGCAGAGCAACAAAGGGAGTTTAGAGGTCGGGGGTGAGTCCAGGAGGGCTCTGAAACTAAGGCGGCGACGCACTTAGGGTTAGGGTTTCGAGGTAGCTCGAGGGGTAACTGATTTGCAGTTTTGTATTTTGTTGAGAGATTTGATTGTGTGTTTAGAAGGAGCTTCGAGTCTCCTTATATAGGAGCTCGACTTGCGGCAGAAGAAAGGTAATCATAGTCCAAATCGGATTCTGAAAGCCTAATGTCTCAAGGACACTATTTTGCTATTGCGGACCAACTAGCTTGTGACAAATGTCCATTTCTCATATTCCATTCCGTGTAGGGCTTTGCTTTTGTGTTGCCAATTGTAGACTCTTATGCGAACTGGAATTAAGAATCTTTGCCTCGCGGGGTGTCACAGACTCAATACCATCTCGCGGGCCTTTCTGGCTCGCGGGCTTTAGAATGGCTTTCTATATTAAAATGGCCACAGGGATTGGCCCAAAGCATATTAAAAACTTGTAAAAGTCTTCAACGATTAATGTGACGCGCGCAGACTCCGCCTATGCCTGCTTCGCGAATCTCTCTATACGCGAGCCAGTTTGCCAGCTCGCCTTGATATATTCCGCCTCGCCTAGGGCTTTAACGCGAAGTACATTCGGCGCGCGAATTGTGTAGCCCGCGTGAAGTCCCGTTTGCACACGAACTGCGTAGTCCGTGCGAAGTCATTTCACGTGCGAGATTGTTAAGTGTGCGTGCCCTGTATTTCACACGAAGCGCGCGAGCTCTCTTTTCAACGCGAAGTCATTCTGCACACAAACTCTGTAACTTGGCTCGCGTGATCTTACTAGCAAGCCATCACTTGTGAACTTAAAGAACTTGGGGTCGCCGATATGACATGGACCAAGAATTTAATTAATATTCACTTGGACATTTACTGTCCAGTAAAATATTAATTTAGGCGTAAACATTGCCCCCCAGCCTCGAAGTCATGAATGTCACGAATGACTGAAGAGGTTTATGTCCATGCTGATCCAAAGCCACTGGTATTGGCTCGGGACATACATAAAATGAGTGTGAGTAAATAAGCCTTGAAACCCTAGCACCCAGCAAGGCAATGTAGCGAAGTTGCTATACGGCTCGCCTAGGCACTTTGGATCTGAACTTCGCCTGCTCCACATCTGCATTCGCCTGCTCCTAGCTTGCATTCACCTGCTCTTCTTCCGCATTTGCCCGCTCTATTTCTGTATTCGCCTCGAGCAACCGTTTTCTTAGACTAGATTCCAAAAAATGGCCCCTCACGAGCTCTTGGTGATGGCGAACCAATATTGTGATAAACGTGGAATGACAATGGCTATGTACTTCGCTGCCCCCCAGTGCGAACCAATGAGAGACAAACAAAGGAGTCGGCGAACGGCCGCATAAAGATGGAAAAATTTTAGAGGCCATGCACTTCGCTGCCCCCAGTGTGAACCAGTGAGAGGCAAACAATGGATTCGGCGAACAGCGCCATAAAGCTGGCAAACCAACTTTGAAAATTTGGAAGCCACATGGAATGTTTAAATAATGACTAAGACACATGAAGAATGTCTAAAGTCTGAAATAACTGAGAAAAGTGAAAGAAGACGTATTGTTTTATTTAGGGCCTCTGGGATAGGCCACAATCTTGTACTTGTCTTTTGGTTAGACTTTGCACGTTTATGATGAAATGACAAAGAAATAGAGAAAAAGGTAGCACGATTAAACTGCATGCAGAATTTAATTTAGGGCATCTGAAATAGACCACAATCTTGTACTAGTCTGTTGGTAGACCTCGCACGTTTACAATGTTTTGAACTAACTTATCTCTTGGGTTGCCCCCTAGTGGGAGGTGGCGGAGTGCTATCACGAAGGTGCGGAGCACTATAAACAGTGGTCGCGGGGTCCACCGAATGTGGAGAGTTCGCGTGTTCCCAAACGCTAGCGAAATGACGCTTTAAGAAACGACCATTAATAGGATTAGGATGGAGGGTACTGTCAAGGTCGCGTAAATGGTATGCCCCCTTAGGCAATATGCGATGAATAATAAAAGGTCCTTCCCACCGCGTGGACCATTTCCTGCGGCCTTCGGTTTTTTCGCCTAATGGGAGCACTGCGCGCCACACCGCTTAGCCCTCGGAAAAGCTCTGCCCGCGGGTAATTTTATCATAGGACCGTGCAACATGTTGCTTCTCAAGGATGAGATTGTTGAAAGCAGTAATGCGATGTTCGTCAAGGTCCTCAAGCTCTTGCCACATTGCCTGGACGTAATCGTCACCAAACAACTGGTGCTGTTCTTGGACGCAAAGCTAGGCGACATGAATCTCAAGGGGAAGAATGGCGTCATGACCAAACATGAGAGCATAAGGGGTGGTATCTGTCGGACCGCGTTTGGAGGTACGGTAGGCCCACAAAGTATGGTAAAGCTCTAGATGTCAAACGCGGGGGTTCAACTCTAGCATTTTGCGCAAGATACCGAGGATAACTTTGTTGCTCGCCTCCGCCTGATTATTGGATTGTGCATAATAGGGGGTCGAATGCAAGAGTTTGACACCATAGCCAGAGAGGAATGTGACTACAGCATCGGCCATGAAAGCTGCCCCCCGGTCCGTCACGATGCACTCCGGGATACCAAAGCGGGAGATAATGTTGCAGAAGATAAAGTTGCAAACCGAGGTCGCGGAGGGGACCTTGAGTGGTTCAGCCTCAACCCACTTGGTAAAGAAATCGGTGGCCACGATGATGAACTTTAGCTGCTAGGAGAAATGGGGATGAATGATTCTGACGAAGTCAATCGCCCATCCTCGACCTGGCCATGGTTTAATGATCGGCTATAACAGAATGTTTGGAATGTGTTGCACTGGTCCGTGAGCCTGAAAATCCTGACACCCTTTGGCAAACACAATACAGTCTTTGAGAATGGAAGGCCAATAGTAACCGTGGCGACGGATTAACCAACGCATCTTGGGTCTGGCCTGATGCGAACCACAAATGCCTGAATGCACCTCGCGCATCAATCGCTTAGCCTCAGTGTCGTACACGCAATGGAAGTCATTACCGTCTTCGCCGCACCGACGAAGTTCACCGTTGCGAAGCACAAAGTTGAGGATGAGAAACCGCATCTTCCGGGAATAAGTAGCATCCTGAGGGTGTTCGAGGTAGGCGATGAACGGTAGCCACTAGTCTTCATCGATAGGATTTAAGGTAGCGATGTCAAGAGCGTCTGCCTTATATTGCCCCTAGCAATAAAAGAAGGAAGAGTTCGCCGTTCAACTTTGAGAAGTCGTTCGCGGACTCCGTCTCCCAGGCTAAGACCAGATGCAATTTGCGCGAGCTCATTCGCCGCGAAGTTGAATTCGCGCGGAATGTGCTCAACGTGAACATCGTCAAAGCGGTCCAAGACGTCAAAGGCTTTTCGCAAGTAAGGTTCAATGGACGAACTTAAGCATTTGAACTTCGCCACAAGCTGGTTGATAACCAATAAAAAGTCGCCAAAGACTTGATCCTCGCGGACTCCTAAGTCCAGCAAGATTTCCAGTCCGATGATGAGCGCCTCGTATTCCGCCTGATTATTTGTACATTTAAAGTCCAGTTGGAAAGAGTAAGAAAATCGGTCTCCTGCAGGGTTTTCGATGGCAATCCCGGCCCCTGCAGCGACTCAGTGCGCAAGCCATCAAAGTAAAGAGTTTATGGAGTAAGGGAGACTATGACGAATTCTAACTCGCGGAATGCTGTCAGTTCGGTTGGCGGGTGATGTGCGAGGAAGTCCGCTATGGCTTGTCCTTTAACTGCTTTTTGCGAAACATATTGCAAAGAGAATTCAGACAATGCCAATATCCATTTACCTATGCATCCCCGTAGGATAGGGCGGGAAAACATGTACTTGACGACATCAGACTGAGCGATCACCACTGTGGGAAAGGCTAACATGTAGTGGCGGAGCTTGCAACTAGCGAAGAATAGGGCAAGACACAACTTTTCCATTGGAGAGTAGCACCTCTCGCAATCGGTTAAAACCCTGCTAAGATAGTAAATGGCATGTTCCACTCCATTCTCATCATCTTGTGCCTAGAGTCCGCCGATAGATAAGTCAGCAGCGGCGATGTAAAGTTTAAGCGGGATGCCAGGGCGAGGGGGAACCAAAACAGGCGGGTTTGTAAGATAATCCTTGATTCAGTCAAAGGCCTCTTGGTGTTGTAACTCCCATATGAACTTGGTTGACCCCTGGAGCTTCAGAAGAGATGAAAAAGGCCGGACCTTCCCTGCCATGTTGGAAATGAAACGACAGAGGAAGTTGATTTGCCCGATCAATTGTTGGAGCTCCTTTTTGGTTGTAGGAGGCGAGGCACTTATGACCACCTGCGCCTTGTCTTTAGGGATCTCGATGCCCCGTTGGTGGACTAGGAATCCTAGGAAGTCGCCTGCCTTCGCGAAGAAAACACATTTGGCGGGATTCATCTTCAGGTGATGTTTCCGCATCAGTGTGAAAACCTGTCGGAGGTCTTCCACGTGTGTCGCCCGCGTCCTGGTTTTAACCACTACGTCGTCTATGTAGACTTCGATCAGCTTGCCTAGGATATCGTGAAAGATGAGGTTCATGGCACGTTGATATGTTGCCCCCACGTTCTTGAGCCTAAGGCATGACAACATACTCGAAAGCGCCTACAAACCCCGGGCAAAGGAAAGCAGTCTTGTGGCGATCTTCTTCAGCGATAGGGATCTGATGGTATCCAGCAGTTCCATCCATGAAGGATAGCACTTCATGCCATGCGGTTGCGTCAATGAGGAGATCAACAATAGGCATGAGATATATGTCCTTAGGCGTTGCATTGTTGAGGTCACGGTAGTCAACACAGACGCGCATTTTGCCGTTCTTCTTGCAGATGGGAACAACGTTGGACAGCCATTCATTGTATTTGGCCACGGGAATGATACCTGATAGGCGCATGTTTTGGATTTCTTCCTTGACCGTGATCTGGTTCTCAGTTCGCATGAATCTGTCATCTTGGCGGATTGGACGTCTGTCGGGATGAATGGGCAGACAGTGACAGACTAAATTCGGGGATAATCTGGGCAACCCTGTCGTAGGCTTCGCATTCCGCCTAATATGAGAGGAGTCTCTCACAAAGGGACTGGCCAGCCTCGCGTGCTTCTGCTGAGGAAGCACTAATCATCAGAGGTTTGGAAGGAGTCCGCGATGGTGTAAGGACGTTGTAAGTGGTCCCTCGCCTGAGTGAGTCCCCATCATATTAGGTTGGAGGCCGTGACCCCATAGGGGCAGCCTTTGGAATCGACACCTTAGACTTCCAATGGGCCCAAGTCGGTATTATAGTAACGAGCATCATTGAAGTTGGCAGAAATGAAGAAAAGACGCGGGTCTACTTTGGTGAGGACCGCCTCGCATTTTTCATTGTCCCAGATTATGAGCTCCTGGTGCATGGATGAAGGTATACAAAAACTTCTATGGATCCAGTCGCGGCCTAGGATCATGCTATAAGACGAAGCGCACTCGGCAACAAAGAATGTATAGACCCTTGAAGCCGGTCCCACCTTGACCCGTAAGAACAACATACCTAAAGTTCTGGAAACTTGTCCGGTGAAGTTCTTGACTATCAAAGATGTAGTCTGGATCATTGAGCGCGGGATACCAATGAGTCCCATAGTGCGGGTGGTGACGACATTCACTGCAGCTCCCATATCGACCATAACTTTGTTTATCGTAATCCCTTCCACTTCAGCCGTGGTGTACAATGGCCTCATATGAGTGGCCATGTCCAGGGTCAGAGTGTAAAAGGCCAGAGTCAGCATGCTTGTGACGCTGCTTGTGGCTTCCAAAGGAGGAGAGCTCGCGGGTTCCGCCAGGACTGGAAGCATCTCGCTACTGCATGGCGGGGATATGTCACAGACATTATCACTACTGTTTGGAATATCTGCCGGGTTGCATATTGCGTCCGGCGGGAGAGCATATCTCTCAGAGATGAAGAACACCAATCCGACTTGAAAGGAGAACTGCTCGCGGACTAGGACCATTGGGGTTTTAATGCTCCCGAGTTCTCCTACAAGCGCAACGAATACGCCCTCTATTGGGCTGACCTCTTCATCCTCAGGGCATGCAGCCATTTCAACCAAATTACAAGTGAATGATTCACCCTGCCATTCTGTTTGGTCTTCTCCTAAGTCGATATGCGGCTCGGGATGAGTTTCCTCATTCAGTGAATTTTCTCGGAAGCATTGGGCCATGAGCTCCGCGAGGTTAGGGCTAGAGCTACTACTTTCAACGCATGGCAAAGAGATATCCTCTGGCTGTCGTGGTCACCACACGAGTTTGGTCGAGGGCTCCTTGCCTTCAGCTGGCTGCTTGTCTGCGGTTAGAAGGACCTTGGCGTTGTCATATGCCTTAAACGGAGTAGGACCTGAGACCTGAGACTCTTACCTGGCCGGTGGCCGGGCCCGACTTAGTCGCGATGGTTCCCTTTTTACCGCAGGTTCTTGGCGAAGAAGCTCCTGTGGACGTGATGAGCGAGGCGGCTAGCACCTTGGCTCGTGCTTCGAGGTAGTGGACAATCTATGCTTCACTGGGGAAGGTGGTTCCCGTCTTCTTTCAGTCTCTGGCGACTGCCTACACCTTAGTGGAGGCAGCGGGTCCCTACATCGTTCGGCCTCCGGCGACTACCTACGCCTTGGTAGAGGAAACGGTTCCCTTCTCCGGTCAATCTCTTTTGAAGGCCTGTGTCGGGAGGGTTATGGATCCCTTCTCCTTTCATCCTCCGGAGATGGCCCATGCCTAGCGGGGTGCGGATCCTGTCTTGGTGGTACAGTGAGGTGACAGAAGACATTCGTCTTTGGAGCGGGGTCGTCTGCTACCTGCGCACAGACACGTGAAGGCGTGATAGGTGGTCTTTGGAGTAGAGCGCGCAAGCCTTCAGCTTCCCTCCACATCCTCTCGGGTGTCTGCGCGAGTTGCAAGGGTCGTATGATGTCATCGTCGGCAGCTCGTAAGGCACACAAGATGCTGCCATACTTCTTCTGTAGCTTCCGCTTCTTGGATCTCCTGATAGTAATCAGCTTGCCCCCTTGCTGCGTGTACCAAACCCCTTCCTTAATTGCTGATTTGGATGTCAGGGGAATGTAGGGGTCTGTCAGGATACCTTGTCGAGGGCTTGAAGCCTCGTTGTCTTGGTGCTCGCTACTGGAGTCGGATATATCCATCTCACTTGAAGCTGGAGACAAAGGTACATCCTTAGTCCAGTGTGATTGGACGATGGTTTCGAGGCACTTGATCCTATGTTCTAGCTCTTCGTGAGTCCTGGGACTCATGGGTTAATAGTTGTCAGCTGGGGACGGTGTATCGTTCTGCATGGTAGCCTTACTTTTATCCTTTCTTGAAAGTCGATCGGGTTGAGGTCTGGCTGCTAACTCCCTTGCTGGGTAGCTGTTCCTATTTTGGTTTGCCAGCATGGTATAGTCATTCGCCGGTCTCTTGCGATCTCGACCTGGTGGTTCATGTGGACCCGTGTTTAGAGATAGTTCCAACGTTATAGCGCGCTAGCCGATGCGCGGCCAAGCAATGTCAACAGTTGTGATCATGAAGCCGCTCTTTTCTTTAAAGCGAATGTACTTGAGATCTAGCCAGTCCTGGACTTGCTCGTGGAGCTTGTAGCAATCGCGAGTTTTGTGTCCCCAACTGTCATGGAACTTGCAGTGGACGCGGCCTTCCTTGTACTCAATGTAGGGTAGGGCTCTCGCTACCGTGACGAGTCCGTCGTCGATAAGATTGTCTAAAACCTCGTGTGCGAGGTTGACGTTGTAGGTGTATTGGCGAGATGGCTGAGAGGCCTTATCATTGCCTTTCTCGTGATCTCTCTTGGATACTCGGCGCAGATTGTCTTTTTCTAGGCGTTCGGCCAAGTCCAAGGTGACTCTGGGTTTTGGCGCGTGACGACGGCTGTTCTCCTCTGTATGGTCATTCCAGTTTACTTTGTCCATACCAACCACGGCCGGGAAAGGGTCTACATCCACTAGGGAAGCTGTGCTTTCTGGCATCGTCATCTTCAAGGCGCCGGAATTCAACCAGGTCTGCAGTTGGTCGCGGAGCTTAACACAGTCTTTGGTGTCATGATTGTAGACGTTGTGGAAGCTACAATATTTCTTGTCTTTTAGTTCTTCCTTGGACGGGACTTTATGATCCAAGCGCACGTATTTCGCCTCAATCAAGTCATTAAAGACAAGATGGGCGTTTTTCGCATCGTACGTGTATGCCTCGTATTCGGGCTTGGTCCATGCAAAAGACTGGATTGTAATTGGCTCGCGGGTTATTTTGAGATTCTTCAGTTTATGAGCCAACGGCTTCCCAGTCACTTCGACCGCTCCGACGTCATCGTGCTCTTGCGCGGCCTAGGCTTCCTCTTGCCTCTGGTAGTAAGGATCAAACGTAGGGGATTGGAGGTTTAGTGCCCCCACTGTTATGTTCCTCCCTGGAACGTAAGTCCTCTTGGAGGCATTTGCTTTCTCATCTATTTCATTGAGGATTAGCTCATAGCTGCCGAATTTGTTGATTAGGTCGCCCATGGATGTGAAGCGCTCCCCATGGTGCTTCAGTCTATGGCGATGCTCGAGGCCACGGACAGCTAACTTAATGGCTTCCTGCTCGAAAAAGAGGAAGTCGCACTTGGCTTGTTGAATTTTGAAGCGTTAGAGGAAGGAGACTCCTGACTCCATACTATGTTGACTCATTTGAGTAAGGGAATCGAGGCCAACCTCCATCTCAATGGTGTCGTATGTTTCCCGAAACAATTTTTCCATGGTAGGCCAGTCCGCAATGGATCCTGGCTTCAACCTGGAATACCAACTGAATGCAGCTCCGGACAGAGAAGTCTCGAAGAGCTTGAGCTTGAGGATATCATTGTTCCCGTACTGGCCGCACTAAACTTTAAAGCGGGCCATATGGGTTGCTGCGTCTTCCCTTGTTTCTCCAGAGAAGGTAGTGAACACAACGTTCTTGAACCCATGCGGGAAAGGGTATTGCGCCACACTATTAGGGTAGGGGTCGCGATACTGCATGTCAGCATCACCTTTTTCGGTTTGCTCCTTGACGATAAAGGAGATGAGCTGGTGCAAGTCGGCTGTTGTCACAGGCGCAGACTCCTCTCCTTCCTCCTGGTTTGGCCATGCAGAGAAACTAGCGGCTTGTCCAACATTCTTGGGAGATGGGCTGGAATAGTCTAGAATCGGGTCAGCTGGTGTTCCGGCTCCATGGCTTGGCGAACCGTTGAACCGTTTGAATGCAGCAACAAAGTTACGCAGGGGTGGTATCTTTGAAGTTCCAGCCCCTAGTGCAAACTGCGGGGCTTTCGGAGTCCCAACTTTGGGGTTTCCCCTGACGCGTTCATTTGGAGGGATGTACTAGGATGATCCCTCATTCGCGCTTGCACCCGTAAGGTTTAGAGCAGGGTTTTTCGACGCTTGAGCCCTCATCCAATCTTTGACTTCAAAGACCCGTAGGTTTATACGGTCCTGTTTCTCCTTGACTTCTTCCAGTTTCTCCAGACTGTTCTTGCTTCCAAAGAAAGAAGCATTCTATTGGTTATGCATCTTGGCATCGTGGTCGTCCAAGCGGCGAGTCTGCTCATCTATTGTCGCACAAGTGAGCGACAGGATCTCTGCATGTTGTTTCACGGTCTCCGCGTTCTGCTTCATGGTCTCCGTGTTCTGATTCAGGTCCTTTTGGATCCGTTGGAGGGAGCCGTTGACCAAGTCCTTGTCTTCCCTTAATTCGCCTGCAAACCGGTTGAAGTCTTCAGTGAGTATGGCAAGGTTGTGCTGGTCTGCTTCCCAAAGGGTCTTGTCCCTTTTAGCCTGTTCAACAAGGCCGTCTACCTTCCCAGCAAGGTCGGTGACGCTTTGTTGAGTGGCGGAGCTCTGAGTTGTCAAACCCTGGATCTGGCCCGTAAGCTCCGTGAGTTTCTGTAAGACTTGTTCCATAGACGGGGCAAAGTTTGTGTCTTGGGTCGGCTGAGAGCTTATCATGGCGGTCTCGCTAAAGTCTGGGTTACCAAACTGAGCAAGGACCTGTTCTTGAGTGAGGGACCGGCAAGCCGCGCTGTTATGGGGCTTATACCGTAGTGATATGTGCTTGAGATAGGAAAACTGAGGTTTCCGGTACGGCGCTTCCTCTGGTTTCCCAATGGTGAATCGCTTGTATTCCCTGTCCCACTGGGCGTGCCAATGTTTTGGCCACGATCCTCGGCGAGCGGAGCAGAGGTAAACAACGAGCAAAGAGAAGGGGGAGTGTCGCGGGCGTGCCACCTCGCGGACGAGGAAAGGGTTTGTGTGAGCGCTTGACTTCTTGATCAGGCGGAAGGGGTTTCCAGGTGCCACCTCAGGTGAGGAATTACAAGCACAAGGCGATCGATACTCATGGCGAGACGCGAGCAGAGCAACAAAGGGAGTTCAGAGGTCGGGGGGGAATCCAGAAGGGCTCTGAAACTAAGGCGGCGGCGCACTTAGGGTTAGGGTTTCGAGGTATCTCGAGGGGTAACTGATTTGCAGTTTTGTATTTTGTTGAGAGATTTGATTGTGTGTTTAGAAGGAGCTTCGAGTCTCCTTATATAGGAGCTCGACTTGTGGCAAAAGAAAGGTAATCATAGTCCAAATCGGATTCCGAAACCCTAATGTCACAAGGACACTATTTTTCTATCGCGGACCAACCAGCTTGTGACAAATGTCCATTTCGCATATTCCATTCCGCGTAGGGCTTTGCTTTTGTGTTGCTAACTATTGACTCCTATGCGAACTGGAATTAAGAATCTTTGCCTCGCGGGGTGTCATGGACTCAATACCATCTCGCGGGCCTTTTTGGCTCTCGGGCTTTAGAATGGCTTTTTATATTAAAAGGGCCACAGGGATTGGCCCAAAGCATATTAAAAACTTGTAAAAGTCTTCAACGATTAATGTGACGCGCGCGGACTCCGCCTATTCCTGCTTCGCGAATGTCTCTTTACGCGAGCCAGTTTGCCAGCTCGCCTTGATATATTCCGCCTCGCCTAAGGCCTTAACGCGAACTGTGTAGTCCGCGCGAAGTCCCATTTGCACGCGAACTGCGTAGTCCGTGCGAAGTCATTCCACGTGCGAGATTGTTAAGTGTGCGTGCCCTCTCTTTTCCGCGCGAAGCGCGCAAGCTCTCTTTTCCGCGCGAAGTCATTCTGCACACAAATTTTGTAAGTTGGCTCACGTGGTCTACCCCGCGTGCGAGCTAAGTGTTCCGCGTGAACTGTGAAGTCCGCCCGAATTTGAATATGCGCGTGAGCTGCGCGAAGTCCAATTCGCACGCGAACTCTGTAATTCGGCTCGTGAGATCTTACTGGCAAGCCATCACTTATGAACTTAAAGAACTTGGGCTCGCCGGTATGACATGGACCAAGAATTTATTTAATATTCACTTGGACATTTACTGTCTAGTAAAATATTAATTTAGGCGTAAAAAGAAGGTAATTTAAAAAATAACCTTGAACTCATCTCACTCAAAATGGGAGCATAGAAACTCCCACTGATCCTCTCTCCCAATGAAATCTGAAGATAAGCTTTGTGGCACTGGTACTTCCAGTCCTTGTACCTCTCCTGTGCCCTTTTCAGTATCCAATTGAACATTGGCTCATCATTTTCATCCCACTTGTACTTCGGCTAAGTAACAAATAAATTAAAAAAAATATCATGTTAAGCACTAAAAAATAAAATAAACTTATGTAATTAAGTAAATCTACTTTTCAAACTGTTTTCATTATTACTTACCGACATTTCATTCCACACCTTCCACTTCTCCTCCTGATCAAGGTTGTAGAATGTCCTTGCCCTGGCTAGTGCCTGCTCGCAAATTACCATAGATGCTAAAGCAATTCCAGCATCATGCACAACCTTTGGTATTTTATGAGTATGCAAATCTTGTCCTAGAGTACTTAGAAAATTAGACCGTTTTCTCCGATCTAACAATACATCGAAAGGTACCCGTAGTTCAACTTAAGAGGTTTGGCTACGTTAGAACGTAAGGTCTGCGTGATGGTATTTGTGAATGGTCCCCCTTTTTCTTCGAATCCCACGCCGGGCGGGTTGTGGGCCGCCCGTCTTTCTGCTTCGTCAACCCTCGTGGTCAGGTTCACCACACTGTCCCGCATGGCCAGAGTCGGCCATGAAAGCTGCCCCTCGGTCCGTCACGATGCACTCCGGAATACCAAAGCGGGAGATACTGTTGTAGAAGATAAAGTTGTGGACCGAGGTCGCAGAGGCGACCTTGAGTGGCTCGGCCTCAACCCACTTGGTAAAGAAATCGGTGGCCACGATAATCGCCGATTTCATGTGCTTCCTATTCGATACATCTGTTGTTGCTGCCGCTAAAGTAGTACTGGATCTTCTCATAAATAGCGAAAGGCTAATTTTCTACCTTGCACTTGCCGCCGCTAAACCTAACCCTAATCTTGCTGCCGCTGTCCACATCTCCCCAACTCCAAATACACGCCTAATTTCTCTTTTCCTTCCTCCTCAATTCTGAAGGGCCCGGGGTTCTCTGATAAAAATAGAAGGGTAATAGACAGCTCTCCCCGCAACAGAGCTTATGGCTTCAGATGTGCTAAACAACAATACTCTTTCATCTCTGTCGATCCATCAAAAAATAACCCCTTAAAGCCCAATTAGAGTTTCTCTTCTTCTATGGGCTAACGTAGGCTATTTGAGATAGTACGTATGGGCTAAATCTCCCTTGTGCTCCAATAACTTGAGTTCGGCCCAATTGGAACATAATTTACACAGTTTAGAACATTGCATGATCTTGTGCTTGTGTGTACAAAACCATGCTTCTAGTAATCATCACTAAGTTAATGACTTGTTACCGACTTCTTTGTTTTCTCCAGGACTCAAACTTTGGCTTTCGAGGAATTTTTGAAAGTCTACAAAATAGATATATCGATCGAAATATCAGAAAGTGTCAATATTTCGATAAGAAAGAATAAAAGAATGTGAAAATATATAGTCAGATTATAATCCCTTATATATATATATATATATATATATATATCTCATCTATTAAACATATACTGTAAATAGGGTATTACAGTATTTGGACTGGTATGTCTTTATAAATATTCATGTATGTGTGTGTATAGGTTTTCTTGGCTAAAGATGTCTTTATTTATTTTAACGGAGCGGATTTCCACTTTAGACTCATTTTTTTAATAAAATTTTCACATCTCGACCATCTAGTCTTTAGATACTAATGTATAGATCACATCTGTAAAATTTCAGCCAATTTGGTTATCATTAAGGCTGTCAGGACCCACCCCAAATTTCACCTTAAAACCCGAGGTAAATCCTGCGTGGTCTACCTCTAAGGAAAATTTTCTGAAAATTCACCGAAAATTCGACGTAACCTCCCTTTAAATGGACAACCTTAACATGAAAATTATCACACCCCGACTCTTAAAATTTTACTCTGACTACTTGCTTGGTATTAATAAAAATTTCACCGTCTTCGTCAATGAGTTAAGTTTTAAAGGACCTTAAAGATGTTTTGAGGGACGATTTTTTCGAAGAAAATTATTCGTAGTTGAAATATTTGATGACGGTAAAGATGGAAAATTTTAAGCTAGTAAAAAATGTAATATTTATTAAAGTATTATTTTGGGGTGTTTTACTTTTTGAGTGGGTTTTTATAGGTGTGGATCGGGTCATTTTTGGGGTCAAAAGGCCAAAATTTTTCTGCAAATTTTCTTCTCTCTCCCTCCGGATTTTCCAAGAGCTCGTCCGCCGTCGTCCGGCCATCGCAGACCGCCGTACCGGTCCCAAACCATCGGCCATTGTCTCTTCTTCCTTCCTAGACCGGTGGCAGCCTTTCTAGTTGTCTGTCATCATCTCTTCTTGTCGCATGCAATTTATTCAAAATAAAAGTCCACTTATAGATTGTGACTAGCTCTGATGACGATCCAGATGCTCCTCAACACGAGTATCCTCTCGTCCTGAAGCAAA
Source organism: Fragaria x ananassa (assembly GCA_034370585.1). Classification (NCBI taxonomy): domain Eukaryota; kingdom Viridiplantae; phylum Streptophyta; class Magnoliopsida; order Rosales; family Rosaceae; genus Fragaria; species Fragaria x ananassa. Next base: position 5,095,094 of record CP139750.1, on the reverse strand, counting down.
GACAAATTATTTTCTGCTAAAAAATACCGACACCAAAAATTAATAATAAATAACACGAGTCTACAATGCTCTCATTAAACCACTTCTCTTATTTCTTAATAGTCTGGGCCGAACCCGTACTTAATCCTTGACAATATATTTTGATGGATTTAAACTAATTCCAACGCTCCTCCAACAACTGGATTTCTACCCTATTAACCGTCAAATTCACCAATCTTTGAAAAATCTCAAACCTATCCAAAATACATCCAAAAATTCCAAACTTTACATCAATAAACTCCTCTTAATATAACAAATTTAAAACCATAAAAAATCCCCCCAACAACGGCGGCCAATTCCGGCGACCTCCAATGCCTACCAAATTTTAACAGCATATTCCTCTCAAACCACTCTACAACTTTCCTGACTAACACAAAGTCCAATTTCGATCTTAACTAGATCAATCGAACAAAAACATTCAAGAAGCCCTAGAAGTTTCAACTCACCGATTCTTCTCACCTGAAGCAAACTAGAATGATTCCTTTTAGGGTAAGGCTACTGGGTTGAAGACCTTCAAAACCATATAAGGCTTTCTCGGATTGGTGGCCGGAGGAGGAAGTTCCGGCGACTGAACACCACGGAGCAGTCGGAGCTTCCGGGTGCGATTTCTCTCTCACGACGGCGATAGAGAGGCTGCCACCGAATTGGGAAGGAAGAAAAGACGATGGCTGACCGTTTGGGACAGGTGCGGCGGTCTGCGGTGGCCGAACGGCAGCGGACGAGCACTTGGAAAATCCAGCGGGAGAGAGAGAAGAAAATTTGCAGAAAAATTTTGGGCTTTTGACCCCAAAAATGACCTGATCCACACCTATAAAAACCCACTCAAAAAATAAAACACCCCAAAATAATACCCTAAGAAACATTACCTTTTCTACTAGCTAAAAAATTACCCTCTTTACCGTCTTCAAATATTTCTCTTACGAATAATTTTCTCCGAAAAAATCGTCTCTCAAAACATCTCTAAGGTCCTTTGAAACTTAAATTCATTGACGAAGACGGTAAAACTCTTATTAATATCAAGCTAATAATTATGGTAAAATTTTAAGAGTCAGGGTGTGACAATTCTCCCCTCCTTATAAAAACATTTCGTCCTCGAAATTTACATACTTGTCAATCGAAGAGATAGGGATACTATTGCCTCATTTGCTCCTCCGATTCCCAAGTAGGTTCCTCTACTTGATGACTTCTCCAAGCATCTTGACAAGAGGGATAGTCTTGTTCCTAAACACTTGCTCCTTTCGGTCAAGAATCTATGGTGAAACCCCTTTCTAATTTCCTTAACCTCAGATAATATGCTTTGTTGTGAGTCTTAGCGACTAAAGGTCTTTCATAAGCATAACCAATCACTCTCAGTCTATATCTGAGATTTAGAAAAGAGCATACAGACACATTACTGCATTACACAAAAACACCAACAGCACAGTCACACAATAGACTGGCTGAACACAGAAGATATCTAACCGCAATAAGTTCATCTACTCGTTAATAGTACTGCAATAAGTTCATCTACTCGTTAATAGTACTACCAATATATTAAAAAGCATTGAACTGACCACCATTCATATGTTAATATCCCTCCGGATGGTCACTCCTACCCAAAGGGTACGTACAAGATAAATTAACCAATTCGGCCCTCAGTCCTCCTAATAAAGTCCGAAACATGCACAACATATCTTACACAAGTATTGGTACTATAACTTGGCGTAAGAGATAAACCCTGCCGATTCACAGGCCACCCAAAACAACTTGTTAAATCCCAAACAAGATCTTCATACTTCCTGATCATCATCCTCAACAGAAGTTCCTTTGATGCTTTTTTCCTGTTATGTAGAAAAAGATAAATCACAATCCACAATAAACAGATCATAATCAGATAAGAAAAGACGAAATAGTTCATCAACTTTCACAACTTCAGGACTACTTAGAAAATTCTAACATTTTCCACAGTAACCATTGGTTTCATTCATCTTCAGGACTACTTAGCAAGTTCTAACATTTTCCTTGCAAATTACATAGAGGTTTCCGTTGTTCAAGTCGTAATTTCAATTTTGTCAATCATATCCATCAGATGCAGACAATTAAGAAATGCAAACAAGGCAAAGTGAAGACCACATTGTAAGTTACTTCATAAGTTTCAAAGGCTATACATGAACTGAAAAGCCTTGCAACTATTAACTAACTATAGGTATACCATTGACAAAATTAACGCTACAAGAACCAAGTGAAATTCGACACAAGCTTTAGGCGCTAAGATTGTAAGTCGGCACCTTTTGTCACAGCAAATGAAAAAACATAAAGATTAACATGCAAGAAGAAAATGTAGTCCAATATATAGTCGGTGTTTCATTACTAAAAAATAAAAACTTTTGCATTTCACAAGCTTCAGCAGCAAATAACAGGTCTTGCGGTATCACTCCCAAATCATAAACAAGCTTTTGAGATACTGCTTCAACATAATTATAATCTTAATTTCGAGGTAGCCCTCCCCAAGCAACAACCTAACTATTAAGAGAAAGGCTGGTTTAAGTGACATAACCAAATGCATATCTCATTTACAATCAGATTCGTTATTTCAGGTAAAAGACTGAACTCGTTAATAACAAAGAAATGCATTACATCTGCATGCCTACAAACATATATACACATTTGCCATCCTCAAACCACCTAAGTCAGTTGAACTTGATCTAATTTGCAACTTCCACTAGATGTTGACACTCAAAGAAAGCAATGTCATAGATCGTATTAGATAAAGTTTATATTGAAGAAGCACATGCAGATAATGATGAGCATTAGGAAATAAATATTAGGAGAGTAAAGAAAATGTAGTGTCTAATAGTAATAAATGAAACTTACAGATTGTTAGAGAAGAAATGCACCAGTCAGGTAAACACTGCGGATCTGTTTATAATCTGGTTTACGCAGCTGCCTGAAATGGTACAAAAGCGGTGGGTCCTGAGCAAGCGGTCTCGACAAAACTAATGCTCTCTTTCAAAATAGAGGGTTAAGGTGGTCAACTCTCTGAACTACTAGTGGTAAGGTTCTCTAATACTAAGGGTGGGTCTAAACAATGAACCGTAAAGTTATTACATCGGTTGAAATCATTCACATCAAGGCTTACCAAACCTAGAATGTGATGGAGATCGTGGAAGGTGTCAATCCTACTAATCTTGTCATGCTGACGTATCTCACCTTCTGGGATTTGGTTAATATGTTCTACACAGTGCCTAAAGACTAGAAGGTGTGCTACTCTGTATAATTCCTCCATTCTCACTCCCCCCGCATACGGTTCCACTCCCGTCGGAATCACGTCCAATCTCGCCTCCAGATCCGCTATCACTCCCGCCGCAATCTTGTTAAACGGTGTTGCTATAAGACTATCGGTAAATCTACCCTCTTCAGGTAAAAATATATCACATCAGACAATCCGCCTGCTTCCATCCACTTAATAGTAACACCGTATCCCTGTTGCCAGCCACCTATAAACATACCATGGCCTGCGAATTGCCGTCCGCAGTAGTATTGTGCGCTACCACTAATTACAGATGTCCTTGTGTCTATAGAACAAAGCACTGGATGCCAGACGAAAGCCTCCTACATTTATAAACATAAATTAAAAAAGGTTAAAGAAAACTTATTATGGTTAAAGGAAAAAATTAAACTATCATAAAACAGAAAAACTTACCAGCCTCTAATACCCTTTGGTGCTTAATATAAAGTGATCTCTGCTCTTATTGTTCTGACCATTACACATGGGAAAGAGCTGCTCAAGCTGTTGCATAACTGTGTGAATCAATTGTAGTTCACCATCACATGCCATCAAATCAGTAAAGAAGAGATTATGGTAAATGCGTGTGTTGATCATCTCGTTCTTCAAGCGCAAGGATGTCGTGTGTAAGATACCCTTTGTGATGTCTCTGTATATGTAATGTGGGAGGGCTAACTCTTCATCTTTCAAAATGGATATTCGCTTCTTGTTTGAACGAATGTAGAAGAGATGTGAAAATTTGTGGTCCTGCAAGCAAAAAAAAAATTGCAGAAAATTTGTAAGTTGCATTTGAGTTACATGGAGAGCAAGAAAGTAATATGGTAATTTAAATAATGAAACAAGAATTAATAAAGCGTACTATTTCTGTATAATTGACTCTAGGTCTATAGCAAAACTAGAAAGAAAAGCACAACACTAAGGTTCACCAAAAGAAAGAATAAAGTGTTTTAGTAGAAGCATAAGTTTCACAACGAAAATACTGTTGACTCTGATAAAAAGCATGATAAAAAAGCTTAACAGTAGAATGAAAAGAAACTTACATTCTTCGGACGATCACCTGAGGGGAAGCGAAATTGTAATGAAACACTGATTATATATTGGACTTCACTGACTTCAGGACTACTTAGGTGACTGGCAACAGGGATTCGGTGTTTCATTACAATATATTGTAGTCCAATATATAGTCAATGTTTCATTACAATTTCGCTTCCCCTCAGGTGATCGTCCGAAGAATGTAAGTTTCTCTTCATTCTACTGTTAAGCTTTTTTATCATGCTTTTTATCAAAGTCAACAGCATTTTCGTTATGAAACTTATGCTTCTACTAGAACATGTTATTCTTTCTTTTGGTGAACCTTACTGTTATGCTTTTCTTTCTAGTTTTGCTATAGATCTAGAGTCAATTATACATAAATAGTACGCCTTATTAATTCTTGTTTCATTATTTAAATTCTCATATTACTTTCTTGCTCACCATGTAACTCAAAGGCAACTTACAAATTTTCTGCAATTTTTTTTTTTTGCTTGCACGACCACAAAGTTCCACATCCCTTCTACATTCGTTCAAACAAGAAGCGAATATCCATTTTGGAAAGATGAAGAGTTAGCCCTCCCACATTGCATATACAGAGACATCACAAAGGGTATCTTACACACGGCATCCTTGCGCTTAAAGAACGAGATGATCAACACACGCATTTACCATAATCCCTTTTTTTACTGATTTGATTGAGGTTTTGATGACATGTGATGGTGAACTACAATTGATTCACACAGTTATGCAACAGCTTGAGCAGCTCTTTCCCGTGTGTAATGGTCAGAACAGTAAGAGCAATGATCACTTTATATTAAGCACAAAGGGTATTAGAGGCTGGTAAGTTTTTTTGTTTTACGATAGTTTAATTTTTTCCTTTAACCTTAATAAGTTTTTTTTACACATTTTTAATTTATTTTTATAAATGTAGGAGGCATATGGAGGCTCTCGTCTGGCATCCAGTGCTTTGTTCTATAGACACAAGGACATATGTAATTAGTGGTAGCGCACAATACTACCGCAACTATTGCAGACGGCAATTCGCAGGCCATGGTATGTTTATAGGTGGCTAGCAATAGGGATACGGTGTTACTGTTAAGTGGATAGAAGCAGGACGATTGTCTGATGTGATATATTTTTACTTGAAGAGGGTAGATTTACCGATAGTCTTATAGCAACACCGTTTAACAAGATTGCGGCAGGAGTGATAGAGGATCTGGAGGCGAGATTGGACGTGATTCCGACGGGAGTGGAACCGTATGCGGGGGGGGGGGAGTGAGAATGGAGGAATTATACAGAGTAGCACACCTTCTAGTCTTTAGGCACTGTGTAGAACATATTAACCAAATCCTAGAATGTGCATGACAAGATTAGTAGGATTGACACCTTCCACGATCTCTATCACATTCTAAGTTTGATGAGCCTTGATGTCAATGATTTCAACCGATGTAATAACTTTACAGTTCATTATTTAGACTCACCCTTAATATTAGAGAACCTTACCACTAGTAGTTCAGAGAGTTGACCACCTTAACCCTCTATTTTGAAAGACAGCATTAGTTATGTCAAGACTGCTTGCTCAAGACCCACCACTTTTGTACAATTTTAGGCAGCTGCGTAAACCAGATTATACACAGACCCGCAGTGTTTACCTGACTGGAGCATTTCTTCTCTAACAATATGTAAGTTTCATTTATTACTATTAGACACTACATTTTCTTTACTCTCCTAATATTTATTTCCTAATACTCATCATTATCTGCATGTGCTTCTTCAATATAAACTTTATCCAATATGATCTATGGCGTTGCTTTCTTTGTGTGTCAACATCTAGTGGAAGTTGCAAATTAGATCAAGTTCAACTGACTTCGGTGGTTTGAGGATGGCAAATGTGTATATATGTTTGTAGGCATGCAGATGTAATGCATTTCTTTGGTATTAAAGAGTTCAGTCTTTTACCTGAGATAACGAATCTGATTGTAAATGAGATATGCATTTGGTTATGTCACTTAAACCAGCCTTTCTCTTAATAGTTAGGTTGTTGCTTGGGGAGGGCAACCTCAAACAAGATCTTCATACTTCCTGATCATCATCCTCAGCACAAGTTCCTTTGATAATTTTTTCCTGTTACGTAGAACAAGATATATCACAATCCACATCAACCCGATCATAATCAGATAAGAAAAGAATGAATAGTTCATCAAATCTCACAAAATGGGCCTAGTAAACATTGAATCCATTCATCTTCAGGACTACTTAGCAAGTTCTAACATTTTCCTTGCAAATTACATGGAGGTTTCCGTAGTTAAACCCAATTTCTCCATCAGTTGTAATTTCGACTTTGTCAATCATATCCATCTGATGTAGACAATTAAGAAATGCAATCAAGGCAAAGTGAAGAGTGAAGACCACATTTTGGTTACTTCAATCATTCGAGCAAGCAACAACTACGATAAGTTTCTTGGGTTTTACGTAAACTGAAAAGCTTACAACGATTCACAAAATAAAAGCTAGGGGAACCCAAGTGAAATTCAACACACAAGCTGTGGGTGCTAAGATTGTAATTTAGCCCTTTTTGTGACAGCAAATGAGAAAACATAAAGATCAACTTGCAAGAAGAACATGAAGTACTCCAATTTATAGTTAAAGTTTCATTGCAAACTGTACCCAAAAAAAAAATCATGGCATTTCACAAGGTCCGGCAGCGAAAAACAGAAAGGACAGGTATTGAGGTATCACTCCCAAACCATAAACAAGCTTTTGACAGCATTACATCTGCATGCCTACAAACAGACTGAACTCGCTAATACAAAAGAAGTGCATTACATCCGCATGCCTACAAACATGTATATATACATACACACTTCCATCCTCAAACCACCTAAGTCAGTTGTGCTTAATATAATTTTACAACTTCCACTAGATGTTAACACACAAAAAAAGCAATGTCATAGATCCTATTCCATAAAGTTAACATTGAAGACACACATGCAGAAAATGATGGAAACTGTTAGGAAATAAATATTAAGGAAAATGTAAGGACTAGTACTGATAGACGAAACTTACAGATTGTTATAGCAAAAATGCACCAGTCATGCAAAAACTGGTGGTGCGTGTATCATCTGGTTTACGCAGCTTTCTGGAATGGTATCGAAAGCGGCGGGTCCTCAGCAATCAGGTTTGGATCTGGACTGTTGATTCGAAGCAGTAGTCCTTGACAGTAGTAGCAATAATGTCATATTCAAATGATCATGAGAAAAAAATTTGTTCAAAACAAGGCAGACTTCTTGAGCTCCGAGATGGACAAATTTAAAATCAGTATAGATAGTGTCGGAATGTGGTTCTCTGAATTTGTTATATTCATAACAAAAATCTGGCAGCTTGAGAGCTGTGGATGTGATGCGATGAAAATTATCACAATTGTCTGACATGAAAAAGGCGGATACACGGAGAGGGTTATTGATAGGATCATAGTCAAACAATAGGTGGAAAGCACCAAGATTGGGATGATGGTTTTGGATGAAGATAGGAGTCAAGAGAGGGAAGGGTGTTACCCAGACTGAAAGATGACTCGGTCCATCCATTTTCAGGCTTGGTTGAATCAAAGCAAAACACTCCAGGATGCTCAGGCGGCTCGCACGCTGTTTCTCCAGCAGGCAGCTTACCCAAATAACCTCCAGGTTGCGTGCACGCCCAACCTAAGATTTTGTTGCTCCCCTCCAAAAATGAGGCAAAGAAGTGATACGTGTCTCTCTGCATAAAGGGAGGAGCATCCAGAGACCGCCACTTGAGGTCGTTTTCGGGATCTAAAACCTCAAAAGGGCGAGCTTGAGGATCAATTACCCCAATCCTTCCGGGGTTGGTGTCGATACAGTAGAGTTTGCGGTTGAGCTCCCCAGCACTGGCTTATTCTTAGGACGGGAGAAGGTTAGTTTCGGCCGGGAGGAATACTTGAGCGGCCGGGCCGACATATCAAGCGAACGAATATGTGTAACACCAACACAACCACGCCCGCTGAAAGGGAAAAGAATTTGGGAGCCGAAGCGATAGGAAAAGTTGCAGGCATCCTCGAACCTCTTATAAGCTGCCACCCGCAAGTACTTCTCATCATCATCATCATCATCACTATCCAATCGAGCGAACAACTTGATTCACGAAACGTTCACCACCGCATCTACTAAACTCATTGAAACATAAGTATAAGCTCTTGCCTTTGTTCAATTCCAATTCCATTTCCGATTCCGATCCCGATCCCGATTTCATGTGCTTCCTATTCGATACATCTGCTTGCTGCCGCTAAAGTACCGGATCTTCTCATAAATAGCGAAAGGCTAATTTTCTGCCTTGCACTTGCCGCCGCTAAACCTAACCCTAATCTCGCCGCCGCTGTCGTCATCTCCCCAACTCCAAATGGCAAATACACGCCTAATTTCTCTTTTCCTTCCTTCTCAATTGTAAAGGGCCCGGGGTTCTCTGATAAAAATAGAAGGGTATTAGACAGCTGTCCCCGCAACAGAGCTTATCGCTTTAGATGTGCTAAACAACAATACTTTTTTATCTCTGTCGATCCATCAAAAAATAACCCCTTAAAGCCCAATTAGAGTTTCTCTTTTTCTATGGGCTAACGTAGGAAAAAAAAAAAAAAAAAAAAAAAAAGTAGGCTATTTTGGATAGTACGTATGGGCTAAATCTCCCTTGTGCTCCAATAACTCGAGTCCGGCCCAATTGGAACATAATTTACACGGTTTAGAACATTGCATGATCTTGTGCTTGTGTACAAAACCATGCTTCTAGTAATCATCACTAAGTTAATGACAAGTTACTGACTTCTTTGTTTTATCCACAGACTAAAACTTTGGCTTTTCAGGAATTTTCGAAGGTCTAAAAAATAGATATATGGATCGAAATATTAGAAAGTATCAATATTTCGATAAGAAAGAATAAAAGAATGTAAAAATATATAATCAGATTATAATCTCTTATATAAATAAATGTCTCATCTATTAAACAGATATTGTAATACCCTTAATTTTATAAAATAGAAGAAGTAATCTTTTTATTTGGGCTGGAATGTCTTTATAAATATTCATGTACGTGTGTGTGTGGGCTTTCTTGACTAGAGATGTCCTTATTTATTTTAACGGTGTGGATTTCCACTTTAGACTCATCTTTTTAATAAAATTTTCACATCTTGACCGTCTAGTCTTTAGATACTAATGTATAGATCATCTCTGTAAAATTTCAGCTAATTTATTTATCATTAAGGTTGTCAGGACCCATCCCGAATTTCACCATAAAACCTGAGGTAAATCCTGCGTGGTCCACTTCTAAGGAAAATTTACCGAAAATTCGGCGTAACCTCCCTTAAAATGGACAACCTTAACATGAAAATTATCACACCCCGACTCTAAAATTTTTTACCCTAATTACTAGCTTGGTATTAATAAAAATTTCACCGTCTTCGTCAATGAGATAAGTTTTAAAGGACCTTAGAGATGTTTTGAGGGACGATTTTTTCGAAGAAAATTATTCGTAGTTGAAATATTTGATGACGGTAAAGTTGATAATTTTTTAGCTAGTAAAAAATGTAATGTTTATTAGGGTATTATTTTGGGGTGTTTTATTAGAGATGTTTGGGACCGTTGCGGCGGTATGCGGTGGCCGGACAGCGACGGACGAGCACTTGGAAAATCCAGCGGGAGAGAGAGAAGAAAATTTGCATAAAAATTTTGGGCTTTTGACCCCAAAAATGACCCAATCCACACCTATAAAAACCCACTGAAAAAATAAAACGCCCTCAAAATAATACCCTAATAAACATTACATTTTTTAATAGCTAAAAAATTACCTTCTTTACCGTCTTCAAATATTTCTCCTACGAATAATTTTCTTCGAAAAAATCGTCCCTCAAAATTTGAAACTCAAACTCATTGACGAAGACGGTAAAACTCTTATTAATACCAAGCTAATAATTAGAGTAAAATTTTAAGAGTCGGGGTGTGACAATTCCCCCCTCTTAATAAAAAAATTTATTCCTCAAAATTTACATACTTGTCAATCGAAGAGATAGGGATACTGCTGTCTCATTTGGTCCTCCGATTCCCAAGTAGCTTCCTCTACTTGATGACTTCTCCAAAGCACCTTAACAAGAGGGATGGTCTTGTTCCTAAGCACTTGCTCCTTTCGGTCAAGAATCTACGGTGAAACCCCTTTCTTATTTCTTTCACCTCAGATAATATGCTCTGTTGTGAGAGTCTTTACGACTAAAGGTCTTTCATAAGCATAACCAGTCACTCTCAATCTATATCTGAGATTTAGAAATGAGCATACAGACACACTGCATTACACAAAAACACCAACAGCACAGTCACACAATAGACTGGCTGAACACAGAAGATATCTAACCGCAATAAGTTCATCTACTCATTAATAGTACTACCAATATATTAAAAAGCATTGAACTAACCACCATTCATATGTTAATATCCCTCCGGATGGTCACTCGTACCCAGAGGGTACGTATAAGATAAATTAACCAGTTCGGCCCTCAGCCCTCCTAATAAAGTCTGACACATGCACAACATATCTTACACAAGTATTGGTACTATAACTTGGCGTAAGAGATAAACCACTGCCGGTTCGCATGCCACCCAAAACAACTTGTGAAATCCCAAAAAAGATCTTCATACTTCCTGATCATCATCCTCAGCAGAAGTTCCTTTGATGCTTTTTTCCTGTTATGTAGAACAAGATAAATCACAATCCACAATAAACATATCATAATCAGATAAGAAAAGACGGAATAGTTCATCAACTTTCACAACTTCAGGACTACTTAGCAAATTCTAACATTTTCCACAGTAACCATTGGTTTCATTCATCTTCAGGACTACTTAATTAGCAAGTTCTAACATTTTCCTTGCAAATTACATAGAGGTTTCCATTGTTCAAGTCGTAATTTCAATTTTGTCAACCATATCCATCAAATGCAGACAGTTAAGAAATGCAAACAAGGCAAAGTGAAGACCACATTTTAAGTTACTTCATAAGTTTCAAAGGCTATACATGAACTGAAAAGCCTTGCAACTATTAACTAACTATAGGTACACCATTGACAAAATTAACGCTACGAGAACCAAGTGAAATTCGACACAAGCTATAGGTGCTAAGATTGTAAGTCGGCACCTTTTGTCACAGCAAATGAGAAAATATAAAGATTAACATGCAAGAAAAAAAAATGTAGTCCAATATATAGTCAGTGTTTCATTGCAAAAAAAATAAAAATAAAAAATAAAAATCTTTGCATTTCACAAGCTTCAGCAGCAAATAACAGAAAGGACAGGTCTTGAGCCATTTATATAGCAATCCGACATGCGGCGGAAGAAAGATTATCATAGTTCAAGTCGAACTCTGAAACCCTAATAGCACAAGGGCACTGTTTCGCCCATGCGAACCAACCAACTTGTGACACATGTCCAGTTCGCACACTTCATTCCGCATAAGGCATTGCTTCCGTGCTGCCAACTGTAGACTCCTATGCGAACCGGAATTAGCAATATCCTCATCCCGCGGGCTGTCACAGGATGCTATCTCGCGTGCTCCTGAAGCTCGCTTCCATTTTGCGGGCTATTGCAGCTCACGAGATTAAAAGGGCTTTTTATAATAAATGGGCCACAAGGATTGGCCCGAAGCATGTCAAAGACTTGTAAAAGTCTTTAACGTTTGTCGTGGTGCGCGTGGGACTCCGCATGTCGCTTCCTCGCAAAGTCTTCTACGTGAGCCAGTTCGCCAGCTCGCCTCGCCCCGCCTATGCGAAGAGTTAATCTCGCCTCGCTTACGCGAGGTACATTTCCGTCTCGCCTACGCGGACTGGCAAATAGTAATTCCGCGCGAAGTCATTCCGCGTGCGAGCTAAATGTTCCACGCGAACTGCGTAGTCTGTCACACCCCAAATTTCGGATAAATAAAAATCCAAATTTAAGGCATGATAACAAAAATAAAAAGAGTCATATAAAAAAAATCAACGTTTACATAACTTGAGAAGTCAAGTAAACGTCATGCTCAAAAGAGCTCACTACAATTTGATAAACAATAACAAAATGATTAATTCCTAACAAACAGCTTCTAGACCTCTACGTCTCAGTCTTGAACTTCCTCACCTGCAAAATCAACCTCTGCACCATGGAATGGTGCACCGGGTTGTAAACAACAAACCCGGTAAGCTTTATCTACAACAAACCCGTATGAGTATTATCTACAACAACAGACTCAACCCAACAACACATAAGGTAAAACCAAGAGTTCATGCATTAAAACAAATTCAGGAAAACACTTCCAAGCAAGAGAAATCAAAAGATGAAATTAAGATAACACAACAATTCACAATCACTCAAAATCATAAATGAAATCCTGCAAAAAGGGGGAGTTCAGGATTCCAAAAATCACACAATTAAAATTAAAGAATCTCCTGCGGATAAGCATAGTTCAGGAGATACTCAAAACAAAGAATTTAAATAACATCACATAAGAATATCACCCAATCATTTCTCTACTCTTACTTATGGGTTCGTCAACGCATAGTCATCCCCCATAAGTAACTAGACAAAACATGTACTCATGGGTTCGTCAACACATAGTCATCCCCCATAAGTACCGACAGACTAGAGCTCTATACTGACCGTAACCAATCACCCGGCCAAGGCTTGGTTCCCGGTCCACCACGAAGGCTCCTAATCTAATACACTCAATCACTACTGAGGCACACATCCACAACTAATGCACAAAATCACCACTAAGGCATACATCCACAACTAATGCACACAATCACCACTAAGGCACTCACTCCAATACTCTCCCAACATAACACTTATCAATTCACAAAATGATAATACAATCATAACCGTAACCTATCACCCGATTAAAGGCTAGGAACCCGGTTTGACTATTTAACAACAATTCAATATAAAAATATCATCAACAACATCCCAAGAGCACTTCATAAATTATATCTTTCCGCCTAGATATATTTGTAAAAACAAAGACATAGATATTTCCACTAGAAAATCTATCAACAAACATATTTTAACATCACCATATCACATGATCGAAAGGCCTTTTGAAAGATTTATTTTTAACAGAAAACTTGTTTTCACTTACCATGAGCCGTTGACTATCAAACTCATTTATATTTTAAAAACAAAATCATTTTCCTTCAAGGACAATTTCACAATTAATAAAATAAAATTATAAAGTAAATTCGGTTCTTTAAGAACCCATGTGAGATTTACTCACAATATAAAAATAGCATCATAATCATTAACCAAAACCATTACCATTGTCATCATAATAATTATCATCATCATCATCCTCAAAAACAACATCACAATCATCATCATAATAATTATCATCATAATCATCTCCAAAATCAACATCATAATAATTATAATGATTGGTCCGAAAGTGGACCTTAGTGAGATGTTACTCACTTTAAATCCAGCTGCGTCTTCGCACGCACAACTCAAACATATCACACCAAAACCACACCACAAGTCACCTATTAACAAAATGTTAACCTTAGTAACTAAGAAAGCAACATTATCCGACTCGAACCGAAACTCAAGTCCTATCCCACAAGCTTATCACTCGAGACAAATCCTCCTCCTTGACCTCTAAAAGGTCGTTGAAACGTCCTACACATCCTATAGAACTACTAACCAGAAACTCATGTTCGGATTACTCAAAAAAATGAAACGAACGAAACTAATCACCACTGGGAAACCCTAGCATGCAATAAAGATAACCAAAACCTACAACCCACAAATCAACACACTCGTATCGAAGAGTATTATCTAACCAGCACCACAAAACACCCCAGACACTACCGGACGCGCCGCCACGCGCCACCACAAGCGGCGGCAAGTGGGCCCCACGCGCCACCACGAAACGTCCGAATTAGGGCAAACTCAAAACATCAAAATTGTAGATTGAGGAGAGAGGAGCATCTTTTATACCTGAGGGTTCAGCTAGTTCGGCCGGAATAGGCCGGAAATCACCGGAAACCCGCCGAAAAAGTTGAAATTCACCACCACCACTCCACACCGAGAGTCGAGCTTCAAGACCACCGAAAAACAAACCAGGACGCCAAGGAGCTCCTATCCCGACCGTTTCCAAGCTGCGTCGCCGCCGCCGGAGGTGGGAAACCCAACCGGTCTCCAAGCCGGACTTCCAAGCTTCGGGTCACCACTTCGGGATTGAATCGGCGCAAGTCACCACCACAGGGCAGCTCGGATGGAGGAGAGGAAGAGAACCCGACCGGTGCCGTCGTCTGGGTCGGCTGGAGTTGGCCGGAAAAGTCAGGTCGGGTCACCGGGTCCGGGTAGGGTCGGCTGGAGGACTTGGGTTCTCTCGGGGTCGGGGAGGGAGAAGAAAGGGGAAGAAAATGGGTTCTGAAATTTATGAGGACTCAAAACGAAAACTTTCCTATTTAACCCAAAATATTCCCGAAAAGCCACAACTTCCGCTGACCATAACTTTCGCATACGAAGTCCGTTTTACGCGTGCCACGTGTCTACGAACTCGTATCGTCGTGCTCTACAATTTTCGTGAAGGAAATTTCCCGAGAAACCCAACTGATTAAAAAGTCAACTCTTAACCCTTCAAAACCATAAAACCGTTTTCGGGTAAAAACGCGTCCGAACACTTCCGCTCTTTCTTCGAACCTCCAAAACACACTAACTTCTAACTCAAAAACTCTTAAATAATATTAGAAACTAATATCAAATTTTCGGGGTATTACATAGTTCGCCTATGTTCATTCCGCGCACAAGCTAAGTGAAGTCCAGTTCGCATGCAGTTTGTTCCACGCGAAGTCTAACTCGGTTCGCGTGGTCTCACTGGCGAGCTATCACTTGTAAACTTAGAGAAACTCCATCTCGCCGGTATAATATGGTCCAAGAAATAATTAATATTTACATAGACATTTACTATCCAGTAAAATATTAATCTAGGCGTAAACAAGTTCATGTCCCCCTAATAAAGTCGTCATTAAAATAATACTTTTTGCTAGTTGGTGTCTTGTTTGAGTATATGCACTTTGTAAAATTCTCGACATTATGTCAGAACTTCATTGTAATCAGGGTTCAGACTTCATGTCTCATATGTATTCGACCGTTTCATTAATGAAGATTTGAGGGCAACCGCACCAGCCCCTTTTATTAAAAAACAAAAAACAAAAAATGTACTTGTCAGACAAATAAGTCTGGCAGAAGTCATGGACATGAATACCTGGGCGACGTCATTTTGTCTTGGGGATCTCGGATATATGTGACGGCTCGGAACAACTCTTTGGTGGAATAAGAGGGTGGAACACACAAACTCGTACTTGAATAGAGTCTTAAGAGTCGATAAACTCAGGGTCCGAAATCTAAAGGGACCCAAAATTTTCTTCTCTTTGTGTGATCATATTAATTTAGTTAAAAATAAATAATTAACATCATTCAATTAGGGTGGTGTTAGATTACAAAAGAGAAAAATGAATATACAATCTTACCTATTATATTACTATAATTAGTTATTATTTTAGAAAAAATGAGCAGCGTAAGTAAAAGATTTGTTGTATAAATAAGATTTTTAATATAAATAGGATTTCTAATGTTTTTTTTTGTTGTTAGATTTTGAGTTTATTGGTTTAGTTTATGAAATTTTTTATGTATTTCTTAAAAAGTGAAAATAAAATTGAATGAATACTATACTTTGAGGGCCCAATTTTAATAGTTGACTCAAATATGAAAATCTCAAGTCCGGGTCACACAGAAAGCTACTCAAGCTAAGCTACTAAATAAATGGGCCCGATTTTTTTGGCCTAGAAATAGTCACTAGATTTTCCTTTTAATTCTCTTATTTACTTAGAATAATTGCCTATAATATATTACCTATTTTGATTATAGGCTTACTTATGGTGATAAGTGAGTATGAAATCATTGAAATGTAAGTGCCACCCGAATGTGAATCATTGATCTTAGGTAGTTGTTTAATGGGAATGGTTCTAATGAGGACCACTAAGAGCAAGCCCACCCTCTAGGTCTTCGTTGGGAAGGCCTGGGTCATGGGTGAGATCTGGGTTGCCACGTGGCATTGATTTTGAGCTATAGTTTCTACCCACGATTTTAGTTTTTAGGTCGTCACGTGACAGTGACTGTTTATTGAATATAATATATAACATTTATGTGCAAATAATAATATTATACGTTAATAAAATCTTAATGACATATTTTTTGTGGGATGAACAAGGTATAGAAGGATAGTATGTATTTATAGGGGATTGTAGAATTTAAAAAAAAAAATATTTGTCTTACCGTTGCAATTTTTCCTTCAATTTATAATTACAAAATTTAAATTAAAATGTTTTCAAATTGTTTGAATTTCAACAGAAACCATGTATAATTATCTATCGTCAGATCTCATATGTATAATTGTCTACCGTTGGATTTGAAAGGAAATGCAACATCAACAGCTTCTGACGCATGGCTATGTTCCCACCCACTTGCGCTAGCCGGATGAACGCGATATACGCGTGCCCTCATTCGTTCGTCCATGCTACGCGCTCCATCCCTGGCATTGTCCCGCCTCCGTTATGATCTTCACGTGGCTGATATATGCATGGCCCCACGATACGGGCTGACATGGCAAACGAAGGCCTGGGTCTTTAAAATGAAGGCCTTGGGCCTGACCAGGTGAAAGAATTTGTATGGGTAGAAGGAGGTGTTTTCTGGCTGGGTCTTCGTTTGATATGGCGAAAGTCGTGGTTTTGTTTTTAAGGTTGGGTTAGACTTGCTCTAAATTGTAGATTTTTTTATTAATTCGTTTATTGCACCCACTTTTTAATTACATTTTTTATCTAAATCAGTGATCGTTAAAGAATCGAACTAAATCAAATTAATGAATAATCCAGATCTGTCAAACAAGAGCCGCTCAAGTTTATAATTGGTAAATCACATTTATGAATGCTTTAACGATTTTCAATTTGGATGAAAATTTGTACAGATGATCTACTCATATATATCTATAAACTAGACGGTCGAGATGTGAATATGAGAACGAAAAATAGGTGAAATGAATAAGTTCTCAACTGGTCCTTAATTAACCCTCCACTCCCGTTGTTCAATTTACAATATATCTCAGAAAAAGAAAAAATGCTAAATATCCGTTTTGAACTCGGGAAGTAGCATTTTGGCATGTTATGTCATATCATTAAGCATCGAAGGTCTTTATACGATGTCTGCAGACTGCAGGCAGTAGTATTGCAGGCGCAAACATGTAGATAGGGAGTCAATGCAAAATTATTATATTAATTGCTGGAAATAAAAGTAAATCTAGTTTTAATTTTTGATAGGAGGTTGTGGTAGAGTAGAGTCTCCAAAAAGGAAAAGTGGCATTATTAATATAGGAAGGGAGGGAGTGCCACGTGCCGGATTATGGTTGCATTTGATATTAAATGAGTATTTGTGCCTACAGAGCATATATCCCACTTCCACATTTGGACAAAAGTCTCGTTAGTTGGGTTTACTCCATACCACTCGTGCTCCCCTGCCTGCCTTCCCACGCTCTTTCTGTAGGAATAACCTTACAATACTATACACCTCACCAAACATAAAAAAACACAAAATTTATTTATGGGAGTGATTCATAGCTTTGTATGAATCAATCTTCTACAAGTCATGTAAAGTCATGATTTTCATCATTTATTTAGAGACACAAAGTACGTAGCTTTTCACATATAAAAAACATTTGAAATATGTAGTTAGTGATGAATAAATTTAACGAAACATACATCTAACTAGGGGTTAAGCTCATCTCACAACACTGTGTATCTAGACTTTGAAAGCAAGTCATAGTTTTGGTCACTCCAAAATAAATGTAAAGTAGCGTTTGCCACTCTCGAAGCACGTAGTGTGCATAGTTTTTATCGTTCAGCAGACACGTAAGGTGCATAGTTGTCTTACCAAAACCATTTATCTTAAATGCGAATCATAAATTTTCTCGCCCTAAAAGAAACATAAAAGTAGCTTTTACCGCTCTCGAAGCAAGTAGTGCACATAGTTTTCGTTGTTTATTACTATTAGACTTATACGTCACATAATTGAGAATCGACAACAATGTGTGTCAGAGCATTCAACAGAAAATAAATTTCATTAATTATCTACGATTTTCAATTTGTGAAAGAGATTGAACATCATTTAATAGTTTGGAATTTCCTTGTAAAATCTTATAGAAAGAGCACTCTCTACATGTTAGGAATTTGGGTTTAGGTAACCATGAACCCATCTGATGCAAATCCTTGGAAGAAAAAAAAAACGGAAAATAAAAAGGGTAAGAAAAGAAGTTCACACGTTGGAGAGATAGGTCTTAGTGGCATGGGTGGACCAAGCAAATTGAGAAACGCATAATGAACGCATGAGGGCGCTCGCAGAGGAGTATTTCCCAAGAAGAAAAAAAATATTAAATTTTGGGTACACAGACAATTTAATATAAAAGTGTGAAAAAAATGGGGAATTTTTGGTTTTTGCTGAAAAAAAAGCCAGAAAGAAACCTCTCTCTCTATATTTCTCTTTCTTCTGTGTTTCTCTCCAAAACTGCGCAAATTGGGATTACATTTTTGAAACAAAAAATAGATAGATAGATAGATATATAAACACTCACACAAACCAGTATGTATGTGTTTGTATATTTTTGATTTTGAAAACCTCTACAATTTCATAGCCCACAACTCCTTCCTTGGATTCAGATCGGACTTGTGAGTGCTCTCTCTCTCTCTCTCTCATCAGTCTTCTTCGGTGTTGTTGTTGCATGCAAATCAAGGTCTGTGGATTTGGGGTTAGTGCTGTGAATGTGAATTTGGTTTGGTGGGTTGGTTTTGTTGTTGTGGGGAAATGTGCCTTTCTCAGTTGTTGAGTTGCAGAGTTTGATTTTGGGTTTAGGGTTTGAAGACATTGGGTGTAAGGGAGGCTGTAGATGTCCTTCACTTACTTGCATGCAACCGATTAGCTCTTATTCTCACAATTCTATTGTCAGGGTCTGATTAAATTTCCTTTACTCTTTTTGTTTTTTTTGTTTTTTTTGATTTGGTGTGTATGTTAGTGATTTTTTTTTGTGGAAAAATTGAAATTTTATAATCAACTCAAGCGGTTGTTAAATAAAAGTTTGTCTTTGTTTAGTTCAGGTTATAGCTTTGACCTTTATATGCCTACATCTTTGGTTGCATGGAATTGCTGAGATCATTCTAACTCTCACTCTGTTTGTAGTGTTTTGAAAGTCTGTGTTGATTATTAGCAATGTGTAATGCTGTTAACTTCTGGAGAATAATGCGTGTAATTTCAATTTTTTTCTTTTTCTTTTTAGGTTTCTGAGTTTTGGGGGAGTTTGGAGATTGCCGCTGATTTTCGAGCTGAGCTTTGGTATCAGTTAATATATTTGGTTATTTAGGATTTGTGTAACAACCTTTTCTTATTGAAGTTTGGTGAATGGGGATACAGACAATGGGTTCTCAAGGTGGGGCTGATGGTAATTGCAAACAGTCACAGTTCCAGCCTCTGACAAGACAAAACTCAATTTACAGTCTCACACTTGATGAGGTACAAAATCAGTTAGGTGACTTGGGGAAGCCACTCAGCAGCATGAACCTTGATGAACTTCTCAAAAGTGTATGGAGCGCTGAGGTGAACCAGACCATGGGTATGGACATTGAAGGTACTGCAATGGTCAATCAAGCTTCCCTGCAGCGTCAGGCTAGCCTGTCATTAACTAGTGCACTGAGCAAGAAAACAGTTGATGAGGTTTGGAGAGATATTCAACAAAGTAAAGATAACGAGGAAAAGAGATCTCAAGAACGTCAACCTACCTTGGGAGAGATGACTTTGGAGGATTTCTTGGTCAAAGCAGGAGTTGTTGCTGAAGCATCAGACAAAAAAAATACTGGTGGTTCTCTTGTTGGCGTTGATGCAAATGTAGCATTGCAGTTCCCACAAAGTCAGTGGCTGCAGTACCCACACCCACAATATCAGCATCCGCAGCAAAGTATGATGGGGGTATATATGCCAAGTCAGCCTATACCACCTCCGATGCATGTAGGGGCTGGTGCTGTAATGGATATCCCTTACCCTGATAACCAGCTTGCGATGCCTTCACCATTAATGGGTACATTATCAGATACACAGACACCTGGGAGGAAAAGGGGCAACCCAGAGGACATAGTAGAGAAGACTGTTGAGAGGAGGCAGAAGAGAATGATAAAAAATCGGGAATCTGCTGCTCGTTCACGTGCAAGGAAGCAGGTCTAGTTTTCATTTTATTGTTGTTTTTAGATTTATTTTTTATTCATCTTATCTGAAAAGAGAAAGTTGCAACAGGCTTATACAAATGAACTGGAGAACAAAGTTTCACGTCTGGAGGAGGAAAATGAAAGGCTAAGGAAGCAAAAGGTTAGGGTTTCTTTCTATATGAAATCTTTTTGGTATTTCATTCATTTCGTTTATCTAATACACTTTGATTATCAAATAATAATTGTAGTTGGCTTCACTACTAATGCAATCAATACATTTTTTATTCTTGAAAGAAAGAGATAGTTTTAGTTGGCTTTTTGTTAGCCAATAAGCTCTTTTCAGGTGATATTGGGACACATATGCAAGAACACCATTGACAGGATCCTATGACCATTAGAATTACGCTTTAGCTTTTGTGTTAATATCCTTGATTTTACTGATTAGTATGAAAATTAGGGTCACTGATTGTGGAACATTAGCTATGTGGAACAATGCACATTTGTTTTTCTTGTTAATGTGGCTACTGGCTAGCTAGAGTTGATAAAATCACAGTTCTGGGTGATGCATGTGGGAGAGCATGATTTGTTTGTTGTAAGAGAGAATTTTTTTTTAGAAGGAATAGGAATCCTAAGGGGCATCATTCAAATAATCAAGCAGAGTAAAAAAGGAATAGCGAAAGCATGATTTCTTATATGACTTGTGCTGCAAAGTTGTCATTTCATCCAGCAGAAAACCACTAACCCGCTCTGGTGATACCCAATTAACCGTGAAAAAGGACAAATATAGCCCCAAATATGGTGCACAAACACCAACTTTCATTCATTTGCTAGAAATTTTTGTCCATTACAAGTAACTCTTGCTTATTTGTCTTTCATGGATATATATGCTCCAATCTGATTGACTTGAGTAAATGTATTTCTTTCAACCTTGTAAAAATCAGGATTTTTTATTTTGAGCTGTTGCTATCGCATTGCAGCAGCCAATTTTGGATTTGCTTCTACCCTTTGCTCAATGATTATGTCCTACAAACATGATTTTCATTTAAAAGGTGATTGATTTTACTTTTTTTTTTTTAATCTAGATATACGTTTATACCTTGTATGTACTTTCATCTTGCTTTCTTATGTGGGACTATCCTTTGTTGTGGAATGTCTGTTTATCTTGCATTACTGCATTAGTTATTCAGACCTTCTTGTGTGCCACTATGTCCCTTTTGGGAGTTACACTATTTAATGAGCACTGAATTGTCAAATGAGAGCATCCCACAATTTTCTTGTTTTTTGACTTTGAAAAGTGAAAGTGATAATTGATTAAGCATGTAGAATGAATTTTTTTGACATGATACTGAATGTCAAAAGATCAACAGAAGAATCAATAAAAACATTCTGCTGCTAAACTGAATGTCTGAATTTAGTTACTGGATGAGTAATCCTAGAAGTGATTGCGTTATGGAATAATGAGGTAGGATTTTCAGCCTAAGCACACATAGATAAGTTGTTCCTATCAACTGGGTTTACAGTTGTGCACTGTCTAGGTAATTATGTTGAAAGTTTTTCTTGGTACTAGGGGTAATTGTTTTAGTTATTCGAATGGAAAGGTCAAAAGTAATATTTAGGATGTGAGGTTGGAGGACCTTGTCAATCTGTGGGTTAGGTTTCATTTCTGGCTTCCTATCAACTGGCTTTACAGTTGTGCACTTTATTAGGTAGTTATGTTGAAATTTTTTCTTGGTACTAGGGGTAAGTTTGAGTTATTCAAATGGAAAGGTCAAAAGTAATTTTTAGGATGTGAGGTTGGAGGACTCGTCAATCTGTGGGTTATGTTTTGTTTCTGGCTTCCTTTTGGGCTTTCTTTTATTCAAAGTTCAGAGATTTGCTAGTTTATTAAACCGTGGTGCTGTTGTTTTCTATATAAATTATATCACATTTTCTTTTTCTGGTTGGTTTGTTCTGTTTGTATCTTCTTATTCACTGTTGTGTACCCTTTGGTAAACGGGTTTCTCATTCACTGTTCTCACTCTTCTCGATTTTCTGATGAATTTATGTTTCCTGAATCAAAAGGAAAAATTTGTAGACAACAAAACGCACAAGAGTTTGGTATGCCAAACTTTACGGATAGGAATGGTGTCTATATGAATAAAAGCATAATTGCGTATCGTTTCATTTTAAGAACCACTATGTGGTTCATATAGTTGATACACACAGTATTCACAAGCATGTTGGCTTCTTACTATCCTTTTTTGACCCACAAGTTTTTCAGATGCGTTTACTAGTTAGCCTAACTCACTCAAAAGAAACTTATATAGACATTGGGGTCAAATGTGGTGCCCCAGTAAAACCATCTACCACCACCTATTTAGAAAACAATTCAAAAGATAGATGAGCCATCAAGCACACTTGCTGCCTGTTTTTAAGGTACTCAATTTGACACGGTTTTATGGATGAAGAGATTTTTCTCAACTAGAGTTGGCTAGAGTAGGTGATACCATGTATTAGTAGCTTTATAAATGAAAAGGACTAATGTTAGAGATGTCATTGCTTTTATATTATTCTACATGCTTTAAACACTTGGATTGGTAGTTAGTAACTGGTCTTGTAAGTTTAGTTTGGAGAATCTTTGACGCCTTGCTATTTGTGCCACATGGAAGATAGGAATAGATTCACAAATATTTCTTGCTCCTAGAATGGATTTGTTCCAACCAGTAGATATGACTTGCAGTTATGATTGCTAATGAATATGGGTTTTCGGGATAAAAATATCGGGCAATCCTGTGATAAGAAACGTGGTCGGGAGGGTAGTTCCAATGTGTGGAGATGATCTTGTTGGATGATGTCTTAGGTCTACATGATTATTTTGTCATGTTTCTTTCATTTGGGGAGTAGATGCGAATCTTTGGCCCAATAATTTGTCAAGTAGTAGGCTGATAGCTCTTGAGAAGCACCTTGTTACCTGGTCAACTTCATCTATCACCTATTCCTTTTCATTTTGACCACTCTAATATTCCTCTTTTTCTGCTGTTTCTCCATTGAAATAAAAAAAAATTATGAAAATCCCGGTTAGTTTTCTGAATTGTAGATTTTCTCAACATTAGAAACTGAGAAAGAATTGACCGTGTTTGTTGCTTTTGAAATTTTAGGTTGAACAGATTCCTTAGCTGATAATCCTGATATAGTTTTTTTTTTCTTTTCTTATTTTCTTGCAGGAGCTAGAGAAGGTGTTGCCAAGTGCACCACCTCCTGAGCCAAAGTATCAGCTTCGCAGAACGACATCAGCTCCATTCTGACTTGTATCTATGTGCATCTGTTGCTTGTGCGTTGGTTATATATCTCTGTCATGAGCGTTTTCTTTTCTCTTTTTTCTTTTTTGGTGGCACCAGTCGCGTTAGGAATTTTCATGGGACCTTTGTACTCACTATTGTCTCTAAGACTTGTCTAGAAAGTTTTAGTGTCTGGTTTTATAAAATGTTCAGTTAATGGTCTGTTTCTGTCTGCATCTCATGGCATCTGTTCATAGTATAAAAAGAAAAGTAATGTTTAAATGTGTATGTGATGCCGTGTCCAGGCACCAGTTTAATACACAGTAACACCATCATGAAAGCCATTATGTCACACAAAACAAGTTCTAGCAACAAAAAAAACAGTTATAAACCCTAATCTCCAGTTTGGAGCTGAGACTTAGATGGTGTGGAATTCTGATTTATATGTTACTAGTTGGGAATAAATGGAATTCGTCAAATTATACTATGTTCAGAGCTGTGAAACCATTTAAACTTTTAAAGATGATGGGAATGTTTGAAATCTCGCTTTCGGTCCTGTAATTCCTACTAGCAGCATTACATATCACCATCAGCGTGGGATATGAAACAGGTCTAAATCTCTAACAGAAGAACATGGAGTTGGCAACTTTTATATGCAGCCTTGGTAATTCCTGCACCGGCACAGCTCCAGCAACAGTAACACCACCAGAACCACCTTGGCTTGAAGCAGTCTCTGACATATCGTTGAACTTGACAAACTGACTCATCTTAGCGGCAGCTAGATGAGCATAGCATACTGGAGCAACTGCATTACATAGACAACACCAAATTTATTCAAAATCAAGTCAGTCTTGACCAGAAAGAAAGAAAGACCAAGCAAGCAATCATAGCAAGTCCTTTTATTTTAATTCCTTGAACTTTCTGAAGCATACAAAATTATCAAGAGTTCGATTTCAATTTCATATCCAACAACCCATACGAGAAGATAATAAATTACCTACAGATATGGCCGTTGTGCTCCTCTGGTAACTGTACAAGTTCCAAACACAGGTAGTTAGGTATGAGTCAACTTCTTCACAACCATAATAAGCAAAACAACAGAACCAGAAAAGAAAAAGAATAATAAGGATGAACACAAGTAATGCTTACACATACGATAAAGAATGAACAAGTTCTTGCAAGTCATCTGCTGAGAAGCCAAGTTCATCATCATAGAGAACATGATAATGAGTAGGACTAGTTGTACCCTACATAAACAAATTCAAAGTCAATTCAGTTTCCTTCATAAGGACGGGACATCCAGGTACTCGTGGTTCGTTTAGATATAATTCATACTATTAGTGGATAATTTTCATAAACACCAAAGAGAGATTTAAAGGACTTTCTCAATTAAATTAAATTAGGGGATGCAAATCTATAGAGAAATCCAACTCAGAGGTTCTGGTCAACAACACTCACAATCATCCCAGCATGAGAACATAAGTAGAAATCATTGTTCTTTGGATGACAGACATTGTTGTCAATAATAGTACCTGTGATAAAGTGACAAAAAGATAAGCAGCGTAAACTGTAAACAATACAAAACCCATTATCTTCTTTCTATTTGTATTTTCTTTTACGATGGTAAGAAAACTAACCAGGTGGAACATTGTCAGGAGAACCACTAGCCTGGAAGAATTTTGTGTGATGATTCTTTTGTGCAATAACAACCATGAACCTTGGACACCAGCTCTCATCAAGAAACTTGCAGGCCTGCAAGATATAAAGTATACCAGAGAACAGTTAGAAATTTTCTCTCACTAATCTGAAGCATGCACAAACAAAATGAAGATTGGCTATGTGACAACCTCAATAATCTGATCCAATTCTACATTCAAAACTTGGTTGAACTGAGACTCACTCACTCCATCCCTGAACAAGAGAAACTCTGCGTGATAAGATATCAAGAACACTTGAGTATAGATGAAGAACATTCAAGTACAGATGATTGGGTGTTGGAAAATGTTAATTTAACGAATATTATATATACTAGATAAGCACCGGCGCGCTGCTGCGGGTTAGGAACATGTATTGGTGTATCAAGAATACTCAGAATGGTATGCTATGATATGAAAAGGTTTTTTTTAAAAATTTCAAAAAGCATTTTGCATTTTGAAGATAACAAAAAGCACCATGTCTTCTTACTCTTGCTTGCATTTCGCATCGCCTTTGCACCATAGGGGTTTCAGAAGTGCTGTTCGCAAGTGTCATGATCTCTGGAGCATAGAATAGTTTGCTAAATCTGCAAAGAGAAACAAATGTGAGCACAGATGGAAACCCAAAAGAATTAAGCGGGTCATGTTGATTGCAATATCTTATCGTTGGTACCTTTGCCAAACACTTCGAACACATGAGCTTTTGTTTTTCCGCGCACTACTGGCAATATTTGTCTAAAATCACCACCGAGTACAATAGGCATGCCACCAAATGGTAAAGTGGATCGCATTGTTGAAGACTGATAATATCTCGAAGCGAGTAGTCCAAAGATTCGAAACAGTACTTGTTAGCCATCGGAGCCTCATCCCATATTATCAAATCTGTTTTTTCAATTAATTTGGCAAGATGTGTTCCTTTGGTAATTGAACAACTTGAGCCATCTTTTATATCAAGGGCTATTTTAAACCTTGAATGAGCAGTTCCTCCATTTGGTAATAATAAAGAAGCAATTCCAGATGATGCTACTGCTAATACAATTTTTCCTTCAGATCCAAGTCTGCTGATAATTGTATGCCATAAAAAAGGTCTTGCCTGTTCCTCCATGACCATATACAAAGAAGCAAACGATGCTTTTATTTTGAACCGTATGAACAACATTGTCGTATATGACCTTTTGATCAACATTTAATTGAGAGACCAAAATCGAATGCTTTTTTTCTAAAGCAACACGATCGTAGTCCAGCTCCTCTCTTAGCTGTCTATTATTGAGCTCCGATATCATTTGTTCGTTTGGCATAGGCAACTTATATTTTTCTAAAGAAGTCGAAGCATTGCTCAAAAGTTGTTCCAATTCAAATAACAATGAGTTGAGTAAATCCGAATCAGGTATTGTAAAATCTGTCATTCCAAATTGAGACCGGAGGTTATATAAGATGTCATCTGAAAATACAAGGATGGTATAAATATAGAAGACTTGAATATGTAGATTCAATCCTTCAAAATAAAGAACAAACACATAAAGACACAATGATTTGTTCACTACGGTGTAAACCTTCCTCAAGGCAACATCACCGCGAGACTTTTAAAGTAGTCCACACTAAGATCAAATCCACTATGAATAATCAGAGTTTACAAAGTATATCAAGCAGTGATCACAATCACTTTTATAAGCCAACAAGCTTGATCTCATTACAACTGTAAATCTAATCTATCCCCTCATGAACTATGATCTATCTAAGGAAGAAACTGAACACGTCTTCCATCTCCAATGATAACATAGAGAGTTCTTGAGTATAAATCCTGCAACCACAGCAGCAATAGTAATACTCTAATATGATCAAAAGAACTCTATTGAATCTCCAAGAAACCATCTCCTTGGATCATCAATCATAAATACGATAACATAAATAAGAAGTTCAACTGATCAACATTGAACAGTTGAACATCTGACCTCACATTGTAGCAGCGGAAAATACTATCTCTCATACGCTATGCGTGCAGAGATAGTCTCCAGATAATATGAGCAAGAGGTAGTCTTCCATGTTGTTGGCGTCTTCTTTATATAGCATCATACTCTTGTGCCAACCAACCCTAGTCTTCATTAGTTTCCTAATAAGAAAACAATTCTCCATTAATTCACAATTCATAATATCAATCAAATAATAAAAATCAGATTTTATAGAACCTAATCACATTAGGTTTCCTTCCTTGATAACTGCAAAAATCATATCTGATTAACATCCTAACTAAGTTAGGATTCTTTGCTCACACGTCCAAAACACATAGATCAAGTATAGACCTATTCGAAACAGATCTTCCTCCCTTTAAAGATATACCACATCTAGGACTTCTACTTCCTACGTGCATATCATGCATTTGGAAGATTAACATGATCAAATCCCATCATGTATATTGACAAAGCTCATCATGTATATTACTCACGGCAAAAACACTTACAAATCAATCATATAACAATCATATATTTTATCCCATATAAAGCTCTAATCAAATTAGAACTTCTTTGATCATGCTTCCTTTATTTTGTATAGGGATGCCAAAACAAATATACTAACAATCTCCCCCTTTGGCATTCCTATACAAAACACCTATTAATATGCTTCCAAATCCAACCTCATTACCTGAAACATTTTCAGCAAATAACCAAGTGAAAAGCAAGAGAAATAGATAATCATAAGAATATCAAAATCACACATGATCGGGTTATATTCCATATGGCAACACTCCCCCTACAATCAACATTCTTCTCCCCCTTTTTGTCTAGGAATGACAAAGGGCTTCGGACCAAAGAGATGAACCAATAAGCATGTTATTGATGTGTGACCAGAGAACCGAGAACTCCCCCTCAATGTATACTTACAATGAGCATATATGCAATGCATGATCACACAAAATAAATAGGGAGAGCTCCATATATCAAGCATAGAAGAGAAGCATAGCTTTTCCATCAAGGTACAATTCATAGCTTTATAGACATAAGAACAACAAGTAGAGATCACATGCTTTATCAACATCAACATAACAATGTAAGCATGAGCAAGATTGAACAATTAAGTACCTTTGTGGTGATTGTGAACATTCATCAATATGGGGTTAACATCAACTCAATGTCTCAAAACATAAGCTCAGATAATAAACATAACTCTATTTACCCCCTTATATCTCCATGAGATAATACGATATAGTAATGGCCTTTCACCCAATTTTTCTTTTTCTTTCCTCTCATTTTTTTATTCAATTTGGAATTGAAGACTCATGTAACAAGTAACATTTCAATAGCTCCGAAGCCAGATGGCTTTAGGGTACTAGGTGTAACAAGGACACCCCAAAGGATAGTTACTCGAGTCAATTCCAAGGCTTTTTTCCGTGGCCAAGCCATTTCCGTTTCTTCCCATAACCTCATATCGTTCGCCACGACCAAGGCATGTTTACTTTGGAAATAACCTGGTCTTATTCAAATAATCACCGGGGTGACCAAACCATTCCCGTTTCTCTCCCATGATCACATATCGTTCATCACGACCATGACATGTTTACTTTAGGAATAGCCTAGCCAAGCTCCACATATACCTTGTTCCTTTTTCTTTTCTTTTCTTGGAGCACAAGTAACAAGAGAGACATATAATCAAGACACGGAGTTGATATATACCACCACAAGAGAAAAAAAAAAAAAGTGTGCATGTGAGAGACAAAGGTGTCTACAATTATTCTAGTATGCTCATGCACACATGATTATGGCAATCTTAACCCAAAACCGGCAATGCAACTTATCATCCTTATATAAATAAAGCCATGCAATTTACTTTGACAATCTAAGATCAACTCATTCTAGCAGATAATTTAGGAACCAAAATCCCACATGCAAATCCAACATTATTCACAATATTTCAGACATGTAGAAAAGGCAAAGTTTCATGTAGTATGAATGCATGATTTATTCCAATCAAGGGAGAATATTCAGAATTTGGTACACACACCATTGACACTCCCAAATGATTCATCAATTTGACTTAATCCAAAAGTAGACGGTAAACAAGTAAAGTCAATAATTCTTGGATAAACAAGATTATTAATATTACTAGAAAACACTTACTTGTACCCTTTCTTATTCATATTTGGTTATGTTTCGAATTTTGTTTCTTTAAGATTGAAACATATATGCTTTGCCATCTTCTTGAACGTCATCATATGTTCTTTTACTTGGCTTGAGCAACTCGGTTGGATTTAACTTTGAAACCTTACTCTTCCTTTGATTGTTCCTACAAAGTAAGTTGCATCTTGGACAAAAGTGTCCCAAATTTCCACAATGATAACATGTAGGAGTAAACGTTTTCAATTTATGCACATACCTGGATTGATGATCATGCAAATGAACACCAATACTTACCTAGACTTCAGTCTTACGTTGAGGTGCAACAAACTTTTAGGGTGCAACTTCAGTCTTCATGTTATTGTGCACATTCCACTCCATTTGGCCTAATTTCAGCCATTACAACTTCCTACAGAAAACTCCAATGCTCCTGACTCTAGTTGGACATGAAAGAGGGCGTTGCAAGCTTTCCAAGCATATATAGATCGTTTTCTAACTCCAAGTGGTTTGAAAATGGCAGCTCTGCAAAGTTAGGTGAAAACCAGAACTGACAGAAAAACTGACAGATTGACCTTTACCTCTTCATACCTTTATATCCTGAGCATCGATCACCCAATGGAGCTGAAACTTCACAGGAATGTTACACACACCCAGAGCTTTCCATCCATATATAATAATCTCAATTTGAAGCAGTGGAATAACTCTTCCTCGTGAATTTTATTTAGTGCAGCTGCCCAGTTTTCTGCTCCGACCTTGCTCCATTCCAACTCAGATTGTGAACTCATATGAACTCGGAATCTAGTTCAGTAAAAACCTACAGAAACTAGACTCCGAGAGCTTTATGTTGGTATATGGCTTGTCTAGTCATTCCAAGTGATCTGGAAACTGTGCATGTCCAAATTTGACTAACTGTGTTGTGTACATTCTGCTTTCTGCGTAACTTTGAATCTGTCTTCAGTGACTCTTCACTTCTCCTTCTTACTGACCTGAACACACACAGGACACATCAAAGAGAACAAAATATTTATGAAAAGAAATAGATTAAGAGTAAACGATTTTAAATCTTTTGCACACAATCTATCTCATCCTTCTTCTCTTCTTTCTTTGGATGTGACTCAATTGCATAGTGACCTTGCTGGAATAATATACCACAGTTGTTAGTATGAACCAACAATATTCAAAACCGTAAAGGTTGATTTCAGAGATGTTGGAGGCAAGATAGGCGAATTTCTGGCATGGGGTTTCAAAATAGACTGTTTTTTTTTTTTTTTTATTGTAATTTCCAGCCAACACAAATTATGAGGTAGTTCTGCAAAACTCTTTCGCACAAATGCTGATGACCTCCTTAAGCTCATGGCCGCAGATTTTGGCTAAACAAAGAAACCACTAGCATTTTGTATACACGATATATCCATCAAGAATCATGCAATATTTAAAACAGGATTAGTTACACACACCAGAAAGTCTATAGAGACTTTTAATCACCATGTCAACAAATGGAATCAAGCAACTCAGTCCTATCTATCTCAGACTCCTTTCACCACAAACCAGATACAACAATGTTGCGGTAGACAATTTAGTACATAAACATAAGTACGTCTCACCCAAATAGATAAGTAAGCCATACAAATTTCTCAAAAGAAGTCATGAAATTTTTGCTTGTTGTCATGCTC
This sequence comes from Fragaria x ananassa, assembly GCA_034370585.1. Lineage (NCBI taxonomy): Eukaryota > Viridiplantae > Streptophyta > Magnoliopsida > Rosales > Rosaceae > Fragaria > Fragaria x ananassa. Next base: position 5,063,710 of record CP139750.1, on the reverse strand, counting down.
GCGAATCATTATTCTAACCATGTAATTAACTGATCAGTGAAATCACAGATAAAAGCATATCTCCCAGATATAGAAACAAGATCGCAATTATAACAATACTTATTAGACCACCATACACCAAACATCAACCCCATCAATCTGAAAATTGAAAATAATGTATAAGGTTCTGATGTTGACTGAAACACAACCACTTTATGATCGATCTGGAGCAATTGAACTGTTATAGGTCAATAATCTAATTTGCAATTGATCCTCCATCGATCTGTCCATGTAAACGACAACGATTAGGAAGAGAAAGATTGATCTTGAAACTTAAACCCTAAAACAGAAGACCATGTATAAATATAAATATATATATATATATATATCATATAGAATAACACGTATAGATTTCCAACTCATTGAGAATACCCCTTAAGCTTCAATTTATTGGCTTGAGAAATCCATACCTTCGCAAGATGATAGCAGAAGCCTTTCTGATCAAAATACATACTTTTTCCTTTGATTTGATTCTTACCTCAGAACTGATTGAATAGAACGCCAGCAGACGAAATAAGAATACAACTAACACTGCTGCTGTTATTCAGGAAATACATGCTTCAGACCTGCAACTTTCAAAATTCATAATTAATTGTAGAGACCTTATTTTCACGAGATTCCAACTCTGAACTGATCTTTAAGATGTCCTCTATAACTTTCATGAAGAGACCAAGTTCAAAATACCAACCGATTTGAACAGTTTTTAAAAAAAGAAAGAAACTGGTCGAAATCTCAGAGAATCAGAATTTCCTGATGCAGACTTCAAACTTCAGAAAATCATAACTTAATCAAGAAAAATCGTTTTCAAGTGGTTCAAAATCTGGAATGAACCTTAAGATGTCTACTACGAATCGTATGAAGACATCTAGATGAAATTCCAAAATGAATTGTACGATTTTCAGAAGACAAGAAACTGATGCAGAATTTGAAAAACACTGTTCCATCCTTTAAATAACCCACGGATCTCACTATGTATATCTAGTGAACCGCTCTGGTACCAATTGAAAATACAAGGATGGTATAAATATAGAAGACTTGAATATGTAGATTCAATCCTTCAAAATAAAGAACAAACACATAAAGACACAATGATTTGTTCACTACGGTGTAAACCTTCCTCAAGGCAACATCACCGCGAGACTTTTAAAGTAGTCCACACTAAGATCAAATCCACTATGAATAATCAGAGTTTACAAAGTATATCAAGCAGTGATCACAATCACTTTTATAAGCCAACAAGCTTGATCTCATTACAACTGTAAATCTAATCTATCCCCTCATGAACTATGATCTATCTAAGGAAGAAACTGAACACGTCTTCCATCTCCAATGATAACATAGAGAGTTCTTGAGTATAAATCCTGCAACCACAGCAGCAATAGTAATACTCTAATATGATCAAAAGAACTCTATTGAATCTCCAAGAAACCATCTCCTTGGATCATCAATCATAAATACGATAACATAAATAAGAAGTTCAACTGATCAACATTGAACAGTTGAACATCTGACCTCACATTGTAGCAGCGGAAAATACTATCTCTCATACGCTATGCGTGCAGAGATAGTCTCCAGATAATATGAGCAAGAGGTAGTCTTCCATGTTGTTGGCGTCTTCTTTATATAGCATCATACTCTTGTGCCAACCAACCCTAGTCTTCATTAGTTTCCTAATAAGAAAACAATTCTCCATTAATTCACAATTCATAATATCAATCAAATAATAAAAATCAGATTTTATAGAACCTAATCACATTAGGTTTCCTTCCTTGATAACTGCAAAAATCATATCTGATTAACATCCTAACTAAGTTAGGATTCTTTGCTCACACGTCCAAAACACATAGATCAAGTATAGACCTATTCGAAACAGATCTTCCTCCCTTTAAAGATATACCACATCTAGGACTTCTACTTCCTACGTGCATATCATGCATTTGGAAGATTAACATGATCAAATCCCATCATGTATATTGACAAAGCTCATCATGTATATTACTCACGGCAAAAACACTTACAAATCAATCATATAACAATCATATATTTTATCCCATATAAAGCTCTAATCAAATTAGAACTTCTTTGATCATGCTTCCTTTATTTTGTATAGGGATGCCAAAACAAATATACTAACATCATCACACATATTACGCCAATAGCTGTCCAGAAGTCGTCGAGGATCTGATATGTTGCAGTATAAGAGTAATGTCACAAATAAATGGCGCAACTGAGGTGATGTTGCTGTTGGGATGGCATTTGTAAGAGCTTCAAACCATTCTTTATCATCACCTAATAGGCCGAGTGCTCGACATGCGTCTTGGAATGAAGGATGAACAACGCCACCTATTTTTCTTATATCTGCAAAACTTTTACATCCTTTACATGTGTTCAGCAACAATCTTAGATAATACAATTCACCGGACGTTGGAGGGACGTTAGCCACCCTACCTAAACACATATCCCCTTTGACGTGGGTTCCAAGTCTTATTATGATTGTCCCACACGAATTGGGATGGAAATTCTGCATATGTCAATCTGTTTGCCTTATCCTTTGTTTTGCCTTGAACCAAGCTGTAAGCATAGTATCTTCCTCCCCTTGTCTTGAAACAACTGAGCTAAGTGGTTGAGATTCACTGAAAACGATACTTTGCTGTCCAGGTAAATGCACATGCAATAGTTCAACAGCAGGATGTCGAGAGTGAATTGGGTATTCAAATAGTCTCCAAGCTGCTTCACATGGTGATATATACCTACAATTAAGGTAATTTGCAATCTCGTCATTTGAATCAGCTTTAATTCCGACTCTTGGTCGATCTGACCCTTTGTTAATATACTTGAATAAATATTTTATCAACATAGATTGGGAGCAGTACTCAACATTTATATGAGCATTATATCTTAACAAAAGCTCTCGATTGTATGGCACGACAAAACCATTATCAACTTTAACGTTATTCTTTATGAAAAACTTTGTATCACCGTCACGTCGTCTATACATTGGAAGCTTATTTGGTTCAAAAGATGTTCTTTCAACATACTCGTGGGAAAGATTTTGTGCATTTATTATTTTTCATACATGGTGATCTCAAGTTCAATTCACCACATGGACCATGTATCATAGATTGACCAACAATTTCATACAGAAGCGGATCAATGTTTCTATCAGGCAGTTCTGCACAAATGATGGAATCAATGTCAACATCTGTATAACACTTATTATTCTCAGCCAACCAAAATAACATATGAGAATGGGGCAAGCCTCTCTTTTGAAATTCTATTGTGGCAACATCTGTTACATAGTAACAACAATTAATTAAATGGCTCTAGATATTTATTTACTAATTGTTAGTTTGAAAAAAAGAAACAAAGATAAGAATTAAAATAAACAACAAAAACGTACCTGCTATGACCTTCCCATACGGTTTACCAGATTTAACATACTCTATGAGATCATCATACTTCATTTTAAAGACCCTTGATACAATATCTGGGCGGTCTTCAGGCTTATTACTATGTTTATGTTCCAATGCTCTAATAATCTCAGGCCACTTAGGATTGCAGGTAAAAGTAATGAATAAATCGGGATGCCCATATTGTCGACAAATAGCCATAGCATCTTGATAATGCTTGGCCATATGACGTGGACTACCGGTGTGTGAACTTGGTAAAATAACTCTTGCGCCAACATTTCGTCCATCATTGTGACCATTTGAATAAGTATCATATATGTCTTCTAATGTTTCACATCTATATTGGTCATTATTTTTTTCGAAGGAAAAACAATCTGGTCTCTTCAACGGTAGCATAAGTGTCAACAAAATATTGTTGAAATAATCTGCCACCTTTTAGCAAGGTGCTTGATTCGTGTTCTCACTCATGAATATAATATGACACAAACGCGCGCATAGACATTATTTCACGGTTTCGCCTCCTATTGCTCTTTGGTGGTAGAGATTTCAGCCCATTAATAAAGCCATCTCCGCCATATGGGAATAAGACATGTATTTTTGACACTCTTTGTAGCTTATTGTTATTGTTCTCGACCAGTCTCTTTCAGAATCAAACATCCCAACGTCCCCAACTATCAAACCAGCGACTTCAGAACTTGCAAGTGCTTGATATTGTCTTTCTTCGGCTCTTTCATTATCAAGTATAGTCAAACTCAATGATCGTAGAGATCTATCATCATATTTGTCCCTAATTGTCCGATAAAACCTAACCAACTCATTTGTCTCATTGAACATTGTGATCAAACCTTGCACAATAAACTCATTTAAACCTTGAATAACTCGTTGTCGATTTTCAACCTCATTTTGAGTGTCATAAATATACAATTGCGCAAACTTAGGACTTTCACCCTCAGGAGGAATAAGCGAGCCCATCAAATGATATACTTGTCCACAAATTTTATACACAAAAGGTCCTAATCCATCAGTGACAGAAGGATCAACATTAGCTCCAATAGATGTAAATGCAAACATAGTGTTGTAGGCACGAATATTTTCCCTAAAGCCTGAACTCTGTGCACCATTTCTGGGATCAAGTAGCTCTTCTAAAAATGTTGGAGTAGAGCGTGCAGATGGTAGTCTAACACGACCTTCTTTACAACATCCAGTATAGACCAGAGCACTATTTTTTGGAACTTGTTTCGATTCATTTGACCAATACATTGCATCGCAATCAATACATATATTGGTCATATCTCCCATATCTTGATACATGCTGGCTGAACCTGGATACAGAAAATAAAGATAACACTGAAACTCCAACCAAACATATACAATGATGTATGAGAATCTAGATAGATAGTTTAGGTTAACAAAAACCTCTTATTTGCCTTCCCCTTTGATATGCCACTTGTCCAACATTATTCTGATGGCACCTAAGAGCATCTACCCCACTATCAAGCACTGGTTCAACACATGCACTGGCCAAGACCTCCCTCCTACCATGTTTGGCACTACGAACCCTTCCACATGCAGGCTCTCCTCCCTGCATACTGGGGCCTGCAATTGAAACACCTTCTTTGTCACTGGCACTACTCAAGAGAGGGGTGAGCGAGGAAATCTCCCTAATTCTTATTTTTCGAGTCATGGCACCTACAACCATAATGAGAAGCTGCAATTAAAGATAAATTCTTACAATGCAGTGACCTCAAAAGCAATTGAATATACATATACATATACATATAATACATGCTTAATCCCATGTATAAAATACATATAAAATTTGATATAACTCATATAAGCTATGTAGAATATACTTTGGTTTTTTCTGTCCCAAACTTGTCTGAAGCACTTTCTAGACTACTTTGCAGAATAATAGTATTATGTATACTATTTGTCGGAAGTAGTATTTACCTTCAGTTATCAGTTTGGACTATGTCTAACAAAAAGTCTAAATTGGCAAAAATTAATAATACACCACAGTAAATTTTCTCTAGAGTGAACTGTGTAAATTACATTTTACTCGCAAGAACATGGTAAACTCATGATATTAAAAGAAGGAAGAGGTGTTGGAATACAGTATGAACCAAAGAAGTAATCATAATTCACTACTACACAATGAACGTTGAAAAAATTGTTTTTCCTATCTGTAACAGAAACCAATCGCTTGATATAACAAAAACCACAGATTGCTCCCTTCCATATTACATGCATATTAACTTGAAAGGACTGAAGCAAAACTTAATGCAATTAAAGTACATTTTCAGAGCTAATATACCAAGAATACAATCAGCTTGACTGCGAAATTTGAGCAAAAGGATCAAATGGAATTTCCACCTGCAAAAAATAAAAAGAAGACTGATATTGAAATTGAAGAGTAAACACATAACACACAAACCCAAAGTTCAATTTGTATAATGCATAAGTAGACATGTAGTCAAACTTGTTTTATGGATAAAATATGTAAACCAATTGACAAACCCAGCATACAAAAAGCAATTACCAAAACAAAAGCTGAAAAGCTGAAACTGTCTGAGAGAAATCACGTAAAGAGCGAATTGAATTGGTTGTCTTCAGCAGATTTGATTTTTACACCTCATGGTCGATTGAATAGGTTTCAAGTTAGGATCTCAGTGAATTTGACCTTTCCAGAATCAAGACATGAATTAACGAAGAGACTACAAATTTGTATAATGAGTAAGTACACATGCAATGAAATTTGCATACCAATTGACATACCCAGCGTATATACAAAAACCAATTGCCCAAAAGCTGAAAATTTTGTCAGAGCAAATATCAATCTGAATTGGTACCAGATCATATCAATGAATTTCTATTAAGCTCTGATATAAAAATGTTTTCTTATTTGACATATCAAATTCTTGAGAAATCTGGTTGAAAGGACAAAATAAAGAAGAAGAAAGAAGCTCAAATACCTGATTGTCCCGCAATCGTTGTTTCGGTCTTTGAATCCACCTGGAACAGGAAGCGGAATAAGAACTCAACAATCGAAAACAAAATAAATCAATCAGATGGAGATGGGAGAATACAAGACCTATTGAACGAACAACAGTAAACAAAAGGCTGAGTCTTTGGTTGCACTGCCGGCTTTCTACGATGGGACATGCAAGCTCAAGTGAGGAACCGCCAAGGTAAAAAGAGAGGAAAACAACAGACGGCAACGTTCTTCATCCAAATGGAAAACACGTTAGGTCTTCGCGGAAGAAGACGAAGACGACACCACATCACCGACTACAAAGTCAAGGGCAGAAGAGTCTATTCAGGCGACAATGTCAGTTTTGTAAATAAAACGCGTTGAAGGGTAGTACCGTCCATTCACCATAGAAATGAACAGTGCTGGTTGGTATCCTCAAGATACATAATTCCTCAAGAGACTCTTTCGGACTCAGGAACTTGGTAAGCTTTTTTTTATTTTATTTTTTGTTGTTTTGTTTTGGAAAATGAGGATCTTAATAAGCTCACACAATGCTAATGTAACAAACCTAAATAAGAGTTATCTAAGCCTAAAAACCTTAGAAGAAAACTTGAAGGTCCTAGAGGGGGGGTGAATAGGCATTTCTTTTAATTTTTGATAACTTCAGTATCTGAGGATAGCAATGGTGAGTGCTATCCCAGATTCATAGTATGCAAGAATGCAGAAAGTAAAACTCAGCAAGAAAGGAAACAACACAGAGATGTTTTTGTTCTCGCGGAAACCCTGAAATCAGGGAGAAAAACTGCGTGTCTCTAACTCTAGAGAGACAAATCTTTCCACTAAGTTAAAGTGACTTCTTTACAAGAATAATAGATCCAGTGATACACTACCACAGTGCTATCCCTCCTAGTCCCAAACTAGCCTAGACATATTTCATCTCTTATTCCTAAGCCCTTACAACTTGGAATACATATAAAAGCTTTGTCTGTGAATTCTGCTAACCACTAGCGGATTCAGCCTTGAATGCTTCTTGGGTTGGTTGCACTACACATCCCATATGGTATGCAACATGATATGAGTAGATGAAAGAAGTTTTGAGTTCAAGCTCTAAGGTTTACAGTCACGAGGAAGACTTAGAGCAGCATGAACAAAGCAAGTTAAAAACTAGACTCAACACCGAAAACGCTACCGTAGCAGTTTTTGTTTGAGCCCAGTGGGCATTTTCGGTCCAAGACTCGAGAAAGACTTGGATATCATTTGGGCCAACGCCTGTGGCCTTTTTTAGCCCATAAAGGGTAGCGAGGTTTGGCAGCACGTGACGTGGCTCTTATCCAGAAGATTCTGATACCTTGCGAGATGCGGTGTCTACGCGGGATCCTTATCTCCAGTTCGCATGGGACTCTATAGTTCTTGCGAGGATGGGTTGAAATGACTAATAACGTCCTCGGGATAAGGTCGCTTAGTGTTTGAGTTCGCTTACTACACGACAGATGAAATGCAGCGAGGCAGGGAACGAAACCTAAGCGAGATAGGTTTGACACGTGTTGCATGGAGCGCACGACTGGCAAATTAAACGTATCCTTGTGGGATTCTAATTGCAGAGTCCGCATTGGATTGTGAGTAGTCTCCACGAGTTGCTTACGGATAGATATATAAGGGAGCTCCATGTTCTCTCTCTACACACACAAACAATCAATCAATCAACAAATCTCTCTCAAACAGACGTACACAGTCGAAACCTTCGAGTCTTCTCGAAACCCTAACGTTCTAAGCGCACCCCGCTTTAGATCCCGGAGCCCGTCAGGACTCGTCTCCAACTTCCCAATTGTTGCTCTGCTCGCTCTCACAGTGAGTATCGATCGACAGGTGATTCAGAAGAGTAAGCTCGGAAATATTTCCTCATCAGGTGACACCGGAGCCCTCATTCGCCTGGTCAAGAAGTCAGGACGCGCACCGTTCTCTTTCCTCATCCGTGAGGTGGCACGCCCCGCACACACCAGTTTTACATTTGTTCCCTCTCTACCCTTCGCTGAGGACGTGGGCCAAAACATTGACACACCCGGTGGGACCGGGAGTTTATTTTTCCAGCAATCATTGGGAAGTTTGACAACTCCCCCTACCGGAGACCTTCGCTTTCTTGCTTGAAACACAAGGCTCCACAATACAAGCCCCATAACAGCGCGGCTTGCAGATCTCTCGCTAAAGAAGAGATTCTCAATCGGTTCGGCAACCCCGACCTTACTAAGTCCACAATGGCAAACTCACAACCAATCCCAGAGGCGGGACCTGCTCTGTCCACAGAGGAGGTCCGCAGGATGTTCGAAGAACTGAGGAGCGATTTCAAGAATGAGATCGGCGCGCTCAGGAGAGAGTGCGGCTTGAAGGCTGAAGAAACTCAGCAAATTGTCCAAGACCTCTCTGCGAAGGTCGCTAAGGACAAGGAGATCTGGCTCGCAAACCAGGAAAACCACGCCAAGCTCAGCGAGGAGTTCAACTATGTGGTTGGCACAATCAGGGAGGACAAGGACATAATGACCGGCTCTCTGCAGAGGATCCAGACTGAACTGGATCAGAGCAAGGTGGCCTTTACACAGGCCCTAGAAGCCCAAACCCATCGTCTGAACGACCATGACACCAAGCTGCAGCAACAGCAGGACGCTTCCTTCTTCGGGAGCAAAAACAGCATGGAAAAGCTCGAAGACTACAAAGAGCGCCATGATACCCTGAGTACAAGGGTCCTGCAGATGGAAGACTGGATTCGGGCCCAAGCGCCGAAGAATCACGCTCTGAACTCCACCAGTTCAAGCGCAGCGGAGGGCTCGAGGTATATCCCGCCAAATGAACGTCCTAGGGCAAATCCGAGGGTCGGGGGCCAGAAGGCTCCCCAATTTACATTGGGGGCCAGCTCATCAAGGACACCACCCCGTCTACCCTCGCCATGCAGCCCTAGGATCACACTCAAGGGCACCGATGCTCTTGCGCCGCAAGGAATGGGGACACAAGACGACCCGATCGTGGCTTATTCCAGTTCGACTCATAAAAACGTCGGACAGGCCCCTAGTTTCTCCGCATGGCATGGCCATGACCAGGGGGCAGATTTTGCACCAGTAACGGCGGCCGACTGGCGCCAACTCATCTCAAGCATTGTCAAGGAGCACACCGGAAAGGGTGATGCTAGCTTGCACTACCGTGACCCCTATCCAGATAGCGTGGCACAGTATCCCTTCCCCCACGGGTTCAAGAACATCGTCTTCACCACATTTTCTGGGGAGACAAGGGAAGATGCAGCAACTCACATGGCCCGTTTCAAGGTCCAATGCGGCCAATACGGGAATGATGATATGCTGAAGCTCAAGCTCTTCGGGACTTCTCTGTCCGGAGCCGCCTTCACCTGGTATTCCAGACTGAAGCCAGGGTCAATTCCAGACTGGCCCACCATGGAACGTCTCTTCCGGGAGACATACGGCACAATTGAGCCCGAAGTCGGCCTCGACTCCCTCACGCAGATGAGCCAGCAGATCATGGAGTCCGGAGTGTCTTTCCTCCAGCGCTTCAAGATCCAGCAGGCCAAATGCGATTACCTGCTGCCTGAGCAGGAAGCCATCAAATTGGCTATCCGGGGTCTGGAGCACCGCCAGCGGCTGAAGCACCATGGAGAGCGTTTCAGCTCCATGGGCGACCTAATCAACAAGGTTGGCAGCTATGAGCTCATCCTGAACGAGCTGGACGATAAGGCCAACGCTTCCAAGGGAACCTATGTGCCAGGGAAGAACCGGGTCGTGGGGGCACTCAGCATGCAAACCCCTGCTCACGATCCCTACTATCAAAGGCCGGAGCCAGCCCATGCAGATCAGGACTTGGACGACATTGGCGCGGTAGAGCTGACCGGCAAGCAAGTGGCTCACAAACTGAAGAACCTGAAGATGACCCGCGAGCCGATCACCATCCAGTCCTTTGCTTGGACCAAACCAGAATACGAGTCGTACACCTACGACGCCAAGAACGCCCATTTGGTCTTCAATGACCTAATCGAGGCGAAGTACGTGCGCCTAGACCACAAAATTCCGCCTAAGGAGGAGCTGAAGGACAAGAAATACTGTGCCTTCCACAACGTCTACAATCATGACACCAAGGATTGTGTCAAGCTCCGAGACCAGCTGCAGACTTGGTTAAACTCAGGCGAGCTGAGGATGAAGGCACCGGGTAGCACGGCCTCATTGGTCGATGTAGACCCTTTCCCGCCCGTAGTAGGTATGGTCGAGGTCAACTGGGCTGACCAAACCCAGGACGACGAGCGACGTCGCGCGCCTAAAAGGGGCCGCGAGGAAGGAGACGATAATACCCGCCAGCCACGCCGCCAGTACACCTACAATGAAAGTCTGGCACACGAGGTCTTAGAAGATCTCAGAGAGGCTGGACTCGTCACACTCCGCTCCTTGCCATACAGCGAGTATAGGGACGGACGCGTCCATTGCAGTTTCCATGACAGTTGGGGGCACAGGACCTGCGAATGTCGCCAGCTCCGAGACCAGATCCAAGACTGGCTTGACCTTGGATACATCTGCTTCAAGGACGAAGGCGGCTTTACAATCGCAACTGCTGGTTTCGCTTGGCCTCGCGTCGGCCAGCGAATGATCACACTAGACCTGTCACCAAATGCAGGACCATCCGATCCGCCAGGCCGAAACCGCAAACGGCCGGCGAACAACTACATGCTCCCAGATAACCAGACGAGGAGCACAAACGACCCAGCTCGACAGTTGGTCGCAAGACTCGAACCAGACCGCCCCTCCTACAAGGATAAGGGCAAAGCAATCATGAGGGACGATAAACCGTCTCCCGCCAAAGGTTCCCAGCCTACGAGCCCCAGGACTCGCGAAGAGCTGGAGAAAAGGATAGCGCGTCTCGAGACATACGTTGCCGCGCATTGGGCAGCCGCAATACCTCCATCCCCTGCCGCCAGCGAGATGGACATGTCAGAATCCAGCAGTGGAAGTCACAGCAGCGGCGCCCCAAGCCCTCGTGACGGCGTCTTAACCAACCCTTACATTCCCCCGACGTCTAAATCAGCGATCAAGGAAGGGGTCTGGTACACGCAGCAAGGGGGCAAGGCGGTGACCATCAGCAAGTCCAAGAAGCGCAAGCTCCAGAAGCGGTACGGCAGCATCCTACGCGCCTTACGGGCTGTCGACGAGGGCGCTATACGCCCCTCGCAGCTCGCACAGACGCCTGAGCGGATGTGGCGGGAAGCAGAAGGTCTGCGCGCAGTCCTTCAAATGCCGCCAGTCGCACCTCCAAGGATCTGCGAGCAGTTCAGTGACGATCCTGCGCCCAAGCCAAATGTTTTCTGCCGACTCACGGTTCCACCAAAGCCGGATTCACACCCTCCCAGGCGTAGGCAATCACCGCCACATGAACAAAGAAGGGATCCGCAGCCTCCTAGACGCAGGCCATCCCCAATACCTGAAAGGAGGAGGGACCAGCAACCTCCCAGATGCAGGCCGTCACCCGTACCTGACAGGAGACGGGATCCACAGCCTGCTAGGCCCAATCCATCACCGGAACCTACCAGGAGGAGGGATCAGCAGCCTTCCAGACGTAGGCCGTCACCGGAGCCCGATCAAGGCAAGGCTCCACCTACCGGCCCTAGGCGAAAGTTGTTCATGACTCCGGACTCAGAGTCTAAACGCGAGCCGCCTCAGCCCTCACGACGACAAGACCGTCAAAATCCAGAGGCTGACGCCAGAAGGGAGCCACCATCGCCACAACAGCCTCGGCCACGGCGTACCCCAGAACCCGAGACTAGGATGGTTCCCCGAGTATCTGCCCTGCAGCAGCTAGGAAAAGAAGACAGTGGTAAGGCTCCTGCGGCAGCAGACAGGCAGCCAGCCAGGGATCCTCAGCCTTCACCCAAGCCAGTATGGCGTCCGCGGCAAACTCAGGCTTCAGAGCCACCAGCAGAGACACCGGCACCCTCCAGTCCTAACCTCGCCGAGCAAATGGCCCAACGCTTCCGCGAGAATGAGGAAACCGACGAGGCACATTCAGAACCTCGGCTCAACCTAGAGGAAGAGCAAGACGAAGAGCAGGCTGAGTCATTCACCTGCAATATGATAGAAATCTCTGGTTGGGAAGCTGAGGAAGGGTTCAGCCGAGAAGCAGACGCCTTTGCAGTTCTCGAAGGGGAACATGGGATCATTGACACACCTCTGGTCCCAGTCTCCGAACAATTCTCGTTTCAGGTCGGGATGGTGTTCTTCATTTCGGAACGATACGCCCTTCCACCAAACACAACCTGCAGTGCGGCGGACATCACCATCGTCAGCGAGGATGACAGCATACCCCCGCCATGCAGCAGCGAAATGGGCCCAGTACTGGCCCCGGCCGATGGCACTCCACAAGAAGAAAGTTCGAGTAGCTTCGCACCACGGCCAACCATGACCTTTTCTACGCCAACCCTGGACATGGCCACCCACATGCGACCACTGTATATCACAGCAGAGGTCCAAGGGAAACTGATCAACAAGGTCATGATCGACACCGGTGCCGCGGTTAATGTCGTCACAACCCGCACCATGGGGCTCCTCGACATCCCGCGCTCAATGATCCAGACAACGTCCTTAACGGTGAAAAACTTTACAGGACAGGTGTCCAGGACCCTAGGTTTGCTGTTCCTACGGGTCAAGGTCGGGCCAGCATCGCGGGTTTATACCTTTTTCGTTGCCGAGTGCGTTTCCTCTTACAGCATGATCCTCGGCCGCGACTGGATCCACAGAAGTTTTTGCGTGCCTTCCTCCATGCACCAAGAACTCATGATCTGGGACACCGAGAAACGCGAGTCCGTCATCATCAAGGCCGACCCGCGGCCTTTCTCCATTTCCGCCAACCTCAACGATGCCCGATACTATAATACAGACTTGGGCCCGTTGGATGTTCAAGGCGTCGACCACAAGGGCCGCCCATACGGAGTAACGGCCTCCAATTTAACGCGATGGGGACTTACCCAGGCGAAGGACGATCTGCAACGTCCTCACACCATCGCGACTCTCACACCCCATTTCGATGGATAGTGCCCTTTCCGAGGAGGCACGCGAGGCTGGCGAGTCCTTGTGCGAAAGACTCCTTTCGTACTGGGCAGAACGCGAAGCCTACGACAAGGTCGCGACTATGGAATATGTCGATGAAGTGGTGGATTATTCCGATACCAAGGAAGAAGTTATTCAGATAGCTCCTGCTACCTTGGACGACACTCCACCTCAAGTCCGCGACCCCACTTTACAAGTTGATGTAGGGACTGCAGAAAAGCCCTTACTTATTTCCATCAGTGCAAAGTTGGCGGAGGAAGAAAAGGAAGCCCTCCTTGACCTACTACGCGAGTACAGGGATTGCTTCGCTGACAAGTACGAAGATATGCCAGGCTTGTCCCCAGACTTGGTCTGTCACCGGCTACCAACCTATCCCGACCGGCGTCCAGTCCGGCAGGACGGTCGTTTCATGCGAACTGAAACCCAGATCGTGGTTAAAGAAGAGATCGAAAGCATGCACCGATCGGGAATCATTCGCGTAGCCAAATATAACGAGTGGTTGTCGAACGTCGTCCCCGTCCGCAAGAAAAATGGCAAGATGCGTGTCTGTGTTGATTACCGAGATCTAAACAACGCAACACCAAAGGACATATACCCCATGCCTGTGGCTGACCTACTTATTGATGCCGCCGCAGGGCACGAGGTGTTATCCTTTATGGACGGCACGGCCGGGTACCACCAGATCCCCGTCGCCGAGGAGGATCGACACAAGACCGCCTTCCGTTGCCCTGGTTTCGTTGGCGCGTTCGAGTATGTTGTCATGCCCTTCGGCCTTAAGAACGCGGGGGCAACGTACCAGCGCGCCATGAACCTCATCTTCCACGACATCTTGGGCAAGTTGATCGAAGTCTACATCGACGATGTGGTAGTCAAAACCAAATCGCGAGCAACCCACGTGGAAGACCTCCGGCAGGTGTTCACACGGATGCGCAGACATAACCTCAAGATGAATCCCGCCAAGTGCGTTTTCTTCGCAGAGGCCGGTGATTTCCTTGGCTTCCTCGTACATCAAAGAGGCATCGAGATCCCAAAGGACAAAGCACAGGCGGTCATCACCGCTTCGCCTCCCACTACCAAGAAGGAGCTACAACAGCTACTAGGGCGAATCAACTTTCTCCGCCGCTTCATATCAAACGCGGCAGGGAAGGTCCAACCCTTTTCCCCTTTACTTAAGCTCCAGGGGGCAACCGAGTTCGTATGGGAACCACAACATCAACAGGCCTTTGATCGAATCAAGGACTACCTTACGAACCCACCTGTCCTAATCCCGCCTCGCGACGGCGCCCCGCTCAAACTTTATATCGCCGCCGCCGATCTATCCATCGGTGGACTCCTGGCCCAGGATGATGAAAACGGGGTAGAACATGCCGTCTATTACCTCAGCAGGGTGTTAACAGACTGTGAGACACGCTACTCGCCCATGGAGAAGTTATGTCTCGCTCTCTACTTTGCAGGATGCAAGCTGCGCCATTACATGCTTGCCTTTACCACGGTCGTCATCGCTCAATCCGACCTGGTCAAATACATGCTTTCTCGCCCTATCTTGCGGGGACGCATCGGCAAGTGGATCCTCGCCATGTCCGAATTCTCGTTGCAATATGTTCCGCAAAAGGCAGTAAAAGGACAGGCAATAACGGATTTTCTTGCCCATCACCCACCATCAGAGCTCACAGCGTTTCGCGAGTTGGACTTCGCCACAGTGACACTCGCTCCTTGGACCTTGTACTTTGATGGTTCACGGACTGACATAGCAGCCGGAGCCGGGATAGCCATCACTAACCCCGCTGGAGATCGCTTCTCCTATTCGTTCCAGCTCGACTTCAAATGCACCAACAACCAGGCCGAGTACGAAGCACTAATCATCGGCTTAGAGATCTTGTTGGACTTAGGAGTCCGCGAGGTCCAGATCTTTGGTGATTCTTTGTTGGTCGTTAACCAGCTTGTGGAAAAGTTCAAATGTTTAAGCTTGTCAATTGAGCCATACCTGCGCAAGGCATTCGAGGTACTGGATCGATTCGACGACGTGTACATCGAACACATACCACGTGAATTTAACTTCGCTGCCAACGAGCTCGCCCAGATAGCGTCTGGCCTCAGCCTGAGAGACGGAGTGCGCGAACGCCTGCTCAAGGTCGAACGCCGCACTCTTCCCTCTTTCATCGCCAGGGGGCAATTTCGGGACGCCATCCCAGAAGTTGCAGCCTTGGACCCCATCGACGAGGATTGGCGGCTACCATTCATCGCCTACCTCCAGAACCCTAACGATGCTGCTCATTCCAGGCAAATCCGTTTCCTCGCCTTAAACTTTGTACTACGTAATGGCGAACTCCGGCGGCGTGGGGAAGACGGCAACGACTTCCGCTGTGTATACGGAAACGAAGCTAAACGTCTCATGCGCGAAGTCCATTGTGGCGTTTGCGGCTCGCACCAGGCCGGGCCCAAAATGCGATGGCTGATCCGCCGCCATGGATACTACTGGCCAACAATGCTGAAAGATTGTATTGCCTTCGCCAGAGGTTGCCAAGACTGCCAAGCTCACGGACCAGTGCAACATATTCCTAACATCCCATTGCAGCCTATCATCAAACCTTGGCCGTGTCGCGGATGGGCAATGGATTTCGTGGGCATCATTCATCCCCATTCCTCTGAGCAGCACAAGTTCATTATCGTTGCCACCGATTTCTTTACCAAATGGGTCGAGGCCGAACCACTCAAAGTCGCCTCTGCTAACTCGGTGCGCAACTTCATTTTCCGCAACATCATCTCACGCTTTGGTATCCCGGAGTGCATCGTTACGGACAGGGGGGCAGCTTTCATAGCCGATTCAGTTGTTACGTACTTAAACGATTACGGCATCAAGCTTTTACACTCCACACCATACTATGCTCAGTCCAATGGCCAAGCGGAGGCTAGTAATAAGGTCATCCTTGGCATCCTCCGCAAGATGTTGGAGTTGAACCCTCGCGTCTGGCACCAGGAACTCTACCACACTTTGTGGGCCTACCGCACCTCCAAGCGAGGCCCAACGGATACCACACCGTACGCTCTCATGTACGGTCACGACGCCGTCCTTCCCCTTGAGATCAATATCGCTTCGCTCCGCATCCAGGAACAGCATCAACTACTTGGCGAGGATTACGTCCAAGCCATGTGGCAGGAGCTTGAAGATTTAGACGAGCATCGTGTCGCCGCCTTCAACAACCTGGTCCTGGAAAAACAGCGCATCGCCCGCTCCTATGATAAAATCACGCGCGGGCAGAGCTATGCTGAGGGCCAGAAGGTGTGGCGAGCAGTCCTCCCGCTTGGGGACAAAACAGATGGTCGGGGCAAGTGGTCCGCTCGCTGGGATGGACCCTTTATTATTCACCGAATACTTCCCAAGGGGGCATACCACTTGCGCGACTTGGACGGTACTATTCATCGCAACCCTATTAATGGCCGCTTCCTCAAGCGCCACATTGCGGGGGTCTGGGAACGCGAGGATCCTACACCTCCACCAGATCCCGCCACCACAGTCAATAGTGCTACGCGCCATCGCGTACTCGCTCCGCCGCCTAACACTAGGGGGCAACTCGGGACAGAAGACTAATAGAATACATTGTAACGTACCAGCCTAAAAAGGCCTGTATTAGATTGGGGCCTATTCCAGAGGCCCTAAAAATTTCTATTGTTTTCTTTATTCTCTGTAAACGTGCAAAGTCTAAACACAAAGACTAGTACAAGATTGGGGCCTATTCCAGAGGCCTAAAAAATAAATTCATTTATTTTTGCCCTTTTTGACTTTGTTCAATACATGTTTCGAATTATGGCTTTGCGGCCAAAGCAATTACATTGATCAGAAAAGGTAAATTAGACTATGTTTACATTTCAAAAAAGCATAGATCTACAGATACTGGAGCCTCGTCCCGGCTCGCTTGGCTAAAGAGAAGTCTGCCGCGGCGTCCTTCGCTCAAAGTTGGCGAACGCCTCGCAGCTTTAGATCAGCCAAAACCCTGACGCCGGCCTGGACCCAACAGAAAGTGTTGGGAAGCTACAGGTCCAGCGGGTCAGGATCCCTCATGCTACCACCAGTCTTCCGTTTGAAGGGCCGGCAGAGCCAGACGCACTGATAGGACAGCAGGCGCAAGGCAGAGGGTACCCGACCTTTGGTCAGGCCGAACAAAGGCTTGGCCTGAGAGTAGATTCTCAGAATCACTCTAGGCCTGAGAGTAGATTTTCAGAATCAGCGAAGGATGGGAATGTATGGCTGAGGGCTTTGCTCTAAGCAGGGACAGAAGGATGAACAGAAGGGAATAAGAAATCATGGTGAGGGGCAGAGACTTCACTGATACTTCACCCCGGCCAAGCGTTTCTTTTTATAGGCGGAAGGGGCGTTTGTGCGCTTGACAGTTGTCCCCCATGCAATATTTGCTCCGAGATACGGGCTTTGGAGATAAGGTCAGACGCGTTTTTCAATAATGATTGCCCGCGTTCCGAGCGAGTAGTTACATTGGAAACCGTCGCTGAATCTCGGAAAAGGATTTTTTCCCCGACAGTTACTACAGAACAGTTGGCAAGGAGCGGGAAAATTTCAACTTTGATATTATCATTAAAGTTCGTACATAAGGGGGCAAATACAGTTAAACCTACGCACGCCTACAAACCCTATACAAATCTAAGAGCATGCCTTCTAAGGCTATTTCTTCTTCATAGGCTTGGGCTTGAACTTCTTCAGCAGCGGCCACAGCCGAGTCCAAAGCCTCCTGGGCCTCCTCCGCGGCCTGCAAACGAGCTTCCACTTCCAAAGCGCGGGCCAAGTCTTGGCGAGCCCGAGCAAGTTGAGCCTGCAGCTCTGCTATCTGAGCCTCCAGGGCTTCCACTCGCCGAGCATGGCCAGCACTTGGATTCTCTGAAGACGCTCCAGGAATGCCAGCTTCACCAAGCTCGGCCAAGAGGTTCGCCATCTGGTTGTCCAAGTTGCGGCGAGCTTGCTCACGAAAGGCCGATTGAGCACCGATATCCAAAACTCGGCGAGCCTGCGACTCGACAGCATCGGCCAATTCCAGCGCTTGGTCCAGAACAGGATTGCCGCCAGCGAGGTGTCGATCCAGAGCTTCATGGGCCTCGCGAATACGTCCTACCAAGTCAAAGACGTTCGGGCGAGAGCCGTGATGGAACAACCCATGAAGGAAAGACCGAGCTAAGCGGATGGGTTCTGGATCAGTAGGCGGAGTAGTTCGGGCCCAAAGACGAGCGGCCCGGGTACTGAAGGAAGAAGACTCCTCGCCAGGTTTCCTTGTTGGGACCGGAGTGACTGGTTCAACTTCGGCAGCCGCTTCAATTTCTGGAGAGGATGGCGGAGTGCCATGAGCTGTCTCTATCTCCACCAAGGGGGCAGTAAAGGCCTTTGTTGGAACCGCCGGAGGCACTTCACCGGTATGACCCGCGCGGCCCAATCGCAGAGGAGGAGCCCAAAGTATCAGTTGAAGGCCTTCGGGCGGAGTCGCCAAGGGGGCAGTAGGATCAGAGACTTGGTTGGACTGATCGAGGGCTGCATTTTCAACCAGAGCCAAGGATGGTTCTGGGATTGGACCAGCTTCGCCAGAAGCGGCGGTTGGAGAGGAGGGCTGTATGACTTCCTCGCTAGCTTTGTCGGCCCCCTCGATGACCGTAGTAGTCTCCTCCGCAGCCGCTTCGACAGTCTCCTCAAAGGTCACCTCCTCGCTAGATTCAGCATACTCTTCGGCAACCGTTTCCGCGCCTGCCACTGCAAATTCCTCAATGACCATCTCTTCGCCGGCTTCGGCAGTTACCTCGAAATCCATCTCCGCGCTTGCCTCAGTAACCCTCTGCAGGGCCAAATCCACGCTGAATGGTTCTGGAGATGGGACATCCGTTGTCTCGGGCGCCTCTTCTACGACAGCGAGGCGAGGTCGAGTGCGGCGAACCTGTCAAAAGCAAAGTTAGCGAGTTGTTGACTGGCTTAGGAAAATTTAATTCAAAGTGGTCCGCTTACCGGGTCGCTTACCAAGCCATACTCTCGCTGGTACTGCACGTCCTCCAGCAAGTCCTCTTCGTCCTCGATAGGACGCTTCCGCGAGCTCTCGCCGCTCGTTGGCCGAGGAACGACAGGAGCAGTCTCGCTGTCGTGGCCCGCCACAGTCTCCCTTCGAACAGGTGCCTTTCCTCTGGCAACTGCGGACCTGTCAACGTCTCTCCGGCGGGGGGCAGACTGAGAAAAGAAAAAAAGGATTAGAGGAAAGCATTTTATCAATATGTCAAAGGAAGTTCAAAATGCACACATTTAGTGACATACCGAAGGTGTGGGATCGCGTTCTCGAATGACGATCCCCGTCGGGCGGCGAGCAGTAGGAATTGGCGGAGGCGCGAGCCTAGTTCTTGTCGCAGCCCCTGAACTCCTTTCCGCATGGTCGCGCTGGCCATCGAGGATGGTGCGGTCTGACTCGCCCAAAGTATCGTAAAGAGGACGAAAAACGGCAGCGAAGACAGCGTCGTCTGGGAACTCCCAATGGTTGTCAGATAAGGATCGCCACCAAGCGAGGTAAGCGGGGTCAGTGCCCAGCGAAGGCTCGATCTCCAGCAGGTTGGGAGAAAGAGGGTAGAGATTTTGCAGCGGGGTGACCCGATCAGACTCGCCAATCTTCCTCCACGAGGTGTACTTGTTGACTGAATGGAGAAGCGGGTAAGGAATCCCTTGATGAAAACCAAGTTGCCTTGCGAAGTGATTGGGAGCATATAGCTCGAAGCCTTGCTCATCCTCAGCGAGTTGGAGGTCGCAGCATGAGGTTGCTCTTACGAAGGCAGTCCTCGCATCGTTGTCAGACTCTTGGCGGGGGAAGAAACCCGTCGATAGGACCTCAGGGTGGCGCCGGCGAACCATCATATCCATAGTCGGAGGTGGCTCGATGTGGTTGTAAAGGATGGACAGGCTAGCGAAGAAGGACAGAGGAGTCCGATTCGCGTCATTCCTGCACACCGCAAAGCCAAGCAGCCGATCTTCAGGCAGGTATTCCACCGGGGCTCGCCGGAAGAGCGGAAAGTACAACTGCGTCCACAGGTCCAGGATCCACAGAGGGCCGCCAGAAAGGTGAAAAGGCCTCAGCGACAGCAGATGCAGAGTCCGGTAGAGTGCGCCTAATACGGGTTGCCCTAACCCGACTTCAACCCCATTGTATAGCGCTTCAGCCAACTTGGTCCATCTCCCGGTTGGTTTGTGAGCGCTGCCGCAGAAGACAAACTTGTCAAGCCAGTACTCCAAGAAAGCGATGCCTCCTTCATGCGGCTCCGCGTGGCCCATGTAAAATTTCCGCCATGCCCCGTATGAAATTCTCAGGGCGCGGCGGGCTCCCAAATTGCAGGCGTATGGGAACTCGGTCGACGCAAAGTCGCCTGGCACATACGGCTTGGCGTGGATTGGCAACCCAGTAATGGCAAGGATGTCCAGCAGAGTAATGCCCATCTGCCCGAAAGGGAAGTCAAAGGTGTTGGTGGCGCTGTTCCACAAACAGGCCATGGCAGCGATAGGCGCTCGATCGGTGTGAGAGGGCAGCGAGAAACTCAAGGCGATGGCCTCATGGATGCCAGTGGCTTCCCAGATCGTCTGATCGGTCTGGAGGCGCTCCTCGTACCACGTTCGCTCCTCCGCGGTGGCGCTGGGCCACTCCCCGACCCGGACATTTACATGAGAGCGGGCTTGCCAGGTGGAAAAGTTTCCCGGTTCGCGCCGTTGGGCCAAGATTGGCCGACGCACGGAGGAGTTGTAATGGTTAAGGTCGGCGTCGGACAGGGGCTTTGAAGGAGTCGGGCCAAGCAGAGCCGCCCCTGTGTCAAGGAAATAGATTGGTGTTCCTTGAGGCGGGTTGGTGGCGAAGCGGCGAGCAAGGCTGGTCGACCAAGAGGTCGCCGCCGTAAGGTTCAGGTTCGGGTCATTGGCAAAAGGTTTAGGAGGCATTGTTTCCGGTTAAAGTCTGTTTGGTGCTGGAGTTTGGTTTGTTTGCAGAAGGCGGAGATTGTTTTGAAAGCGATGGTAAGATGTGGGGACCCGCGTCGAGGTTTATAAAGGAGACGAACCGTAACGTCCCTTTCAATCAATGGTCGCAACGAAAAGACGCAATGACGACCGAAACGTCAGCGCGTTTCAAAATTCGAAAAGCCGTAATGATGAAGGGAAGCGATAGCGCCGAAGCGTCAGCACCTTTTGAAGTACGAGTTCCCATAAAAAGCTTAATTAGGCCTTTTCGCTTATCCATTGCGAAACGGATTAAACTCAAGGCCTAGGGGGCAATGTTTGAGCCCAGTGGGCATTTTCGGTCCAAGACTCGAGAAAGACTTGGATATCATTTGGGCCAACGCCTGTGGCCTTTTTTAGCCCATAAAGGGTAGCGAGGTTTGGCAGCACGTGACGTGGCTCTTATCCAGAAGATTCTGATACCTTGCGAGATGCGGTGTCTACGCGGGATCCTTATCTCCAGTTCGCATGGGACTCTATAGTTCTTGCGAGGATGGGTTGAAATGACTAATAACGTCCTCGGGATAAGGTCGCTTAGTGTTTGAGTTCGCTTACTACACGACAGATGAAATGCAGCGAGGCAGGGAACGAAACCTAAGCGAGATAGGTTTGACACGTGTTGCATGGAGCGCACGACTGGCAAATTAAACGTATCCTTGTGGGATTCTAATTGCAGAGTCCGCATTGGATTGTGAGTAGTCTCCACGAGTTGCTTACGGATAGATATATAAGGGAGCTCCATGTTCTCTCTCTACACACACAAACAATCAATCAATCAACAAATCTCTCTCAAACAGACGTACACAGTCGAAACCTTCGAGTCTTCTCGAAACCCTAACGTTCTAAGCGCACCCCGCTTTAGATCCCGGAGCCCGTCAGGACTCGTCTCCAACTTCCCAATTGTTGCTCTGCTCGCTCTCACAGTGAGTATCGATCGACAGGTGATTCAGAAGAGTAAGCTCGGAAATATTTCCTCATCAGGTGACACCGGAGCCCTCATTCGCCTGGTCAAGAAGTCAGGACGCGCACCGTTCTCTTTCCTCATCCGTGAGGTGGCACGCCCCGCACACACCAGTTTTACATTTGTTCCCTCTCTACCCTTCGCTGAGGACGTGGGCCAAAACAGTTTTCAACAACCATCGAGCAAAGCCGTAGCTATAGCTATTTATAGGCAGACAATGCATCAAGGATGATGTTAGCTGACCTCAGCAGTGTTTCAGAAAGGTTTGGACAGTAGCTTTTGGCTATAAGGCTGAGAGCGATGTAACCAGAAAAGAGATGACAAGAGCAATCTCAATAAGACAATTAAACCTTTCCTAAAACATGAATGATTCAAAGCAGGGAGCAAAGAGGATTCAGACCTTCTTACTGAGTCCATCAAAGGACTTGTCACAGTCGAAAGCGATTGGTCTTTGAATCATACAGGGACCAACTTTGCATAGGATAACGTATCATGAAATCCAAGCTGGAGCCTTGAGCATCAAACCATTTGATCACGGGTTGACATAACAAAAGATCTCAACCCTTAGACTGGTTTAGACGCTAAGGCACTTCCCTCAAACCAGTTGCCCATTTGAAATTACAAGACAACAGTAATATATTAAACTGCTATAACAAAATCTTTGAGTTCAAACTAGACATAAGAAGGACTCAGAACTAGGATAGCAAGCAGGGCTGCTATCCTCTGTGAAAAACAGTGATATGCATATGCATGTTTTACCTAAGCCATAAAGGATGCTGGTGATCTTTGTTCTTGATCAGATAACAGAATCTCGAAGTGTTTTGCAGGCTAACTGGATTGCCAATTATCCTTATACCTTCAAAACTACAGCTTTTAAGAAGATCAAGATACTGCGCCTCTTCTAGGTAAACTGAAGGTAAGCTTGGTGAAGACCTCTTCCAGATATAAACCTTCCATGTTGCAAAGCTAACTCCATTATATTAACTACTTCTGAGAATGAAATGATAATGGATTGAAGTTTACAAACTAAAGAGTGATTAAGGGATGTAGAGCTCACGTACATTAGGGGATTTAAAGTTTAGGATCTAAATCCTAATCCAGTACCAAAGCCTTTCAAGGGATTAACATTCTAAACAGCATGGATCTTTTTCTTTTAATTCAAGAGCAAGTACGGTTCACGTGTACAAAATTACATATCCTGATTTATGAGTGATATATATATATATATATATTTCGCTCACTTTCAGGTGGTATTTCCATATCTTAATCGTATAATGTATAGAACACAGTGTGTAGATCATTTCTGTAAAGTTTCATCTAATTTGAAGATCATAGATGACATAGAGAAAAATTGAGAGTTAGAGAGTTGGATAAGTAAGCTCGTGACATACGTCTCCCTTTTATTGTTTTATTTTGGTCGAAAGAAGAAGATGAAATTTGATGGTCATCTTGCCTATCTTAAACATAATACTCGAGTAGAGATATATTTTACAATTCTTTCTTAGATAATGCACAACCTATATATTGCAAACCCTGCCAGAACCATTGCCAGAGAAACCACCACCATTTTCACGGCGTTCTGTTTCGTTATTTTTGGCCTCGATAGGGTTGTTTGAAAGCCAAATAAGTTGTGAGCTGACTGTTGAGAATCTTGGGCTGATTGTTTTGAAAGCTGCACAACTTCCTTAGGTACAGTTATGGAAAGAATTCCACGTGAAAACTTGGCACGAATTTGGTCTGCACGGCAATTCCCAGAAATGTTGATCTCTTTTCGGAAGCGGCTGCGCATGGCTGTCGTCGTCGTACTACTAGTTTCATCACCATCACTACTACCTTGCTTTCCGCTGATGGTTAGGATGCCCGCATCGTTGAATTGAAGTCGAATCTCTTGTCTTCTGAAACCTACATGATCGATGAACAAGACTAAGAGAAGGAAGAAATGAATTGAAAGACACGGAAAAATCACATAATAAATATATATATACTACCTGGTAAATGAACCTGAAGAATGTCATTTTCTTCATGTTTCTGCCATTTGCAAAAGGGTTCAAAGTCCTCATAAGACTGCTCCTCCTTTGCTGCAGGACTGGTTTCCATCAAAATAATTTTCTGTCTGAAAGAGAATAATTCCTTTTGGGGTTGGAAGTTTACGTTCTCTTTCTCGTGCCCTCATGATCAAGCATACTTATACCCAGTTCTGAAATTTCCAATCGATCTATAAATATTCTTGTACCCATGAAAAATCAATGCACAGACATATGCTGAGGGTTTCTTGTTTGTTTGAGAGAGAATAATTCCTTGTTGGGTTGCTATTTTACGTTTTCGTCCTCGTGCCCTCATGATCAAGCACACGTAAGGTACAATTTAAAGGCTGCATATGCAGGTGAATCGTGACAATAGTTTAGTACGTGGCTGGCTTCAAGTTTAAGTATCGAGTTCTAAATTTTTAATCGGGAGTTTACTGGGATACAGTTACAAAAAAACCCAAATTTCCAGCACAGAGTTCACTCAACACTGAGATACTCAATTTGATTTGGGGTGAGATCGATTAGAGCAATTGAGCATAAGAAGAGAGCTAGCGGAGGCTATTGTGGAAGGAAGGCTTAACGGGAGATCGTTTGGTTTTGGCCGTCTGGTAGATTCCAGCCGAGCCCCTTTGGCATTCTCAAACAGCAAGCTCAACATGTCAACCTAAATCTTTATTTCAGTAGTAGATTAAACAGAGGATGAAGGGTATAGACACCAACCAAAACAAAAGAATTAACATAAAATACTCATCACATGACACTATGACTGAATAGCAACTCTATGCTAAAGAAAAGAAAGAGCCCCCGATTGCAAAACGAGCAATTAATTCTTTAAACCGGCAAAGTTGACGAGTCCTAGCCGGCTAGCCCCCGACCCCAGATCTTACCTTAGTTAGTTATATATTTGAGTGATGGACCCCTTTCCTCTTTATCATGAACTTGACATATCATTCAATTTTGTCTACGTCCACATAAGGGCTGGACTCCTTGTTGTTTTGCATATTAATGGTAACATCCGCAGTTGTTAGATCCAATCTGGCTAGCTAGGTACACTTGTGGTGGTCGAATCCAACAGTGCACTTGCATGTGTTGCAGTTCCATTTGGGTTCTGCTTTCTTTTGTATTCGTTACTCGTTTATCGTATACGTAACTTCCAGATTCTTACGAGAGAAAAACAAAACAGTAACACGCAGAATAGACTATTTCCTAGATTGGATTCGTCGTTTGGTTAAAAAAACAAAAACAACAAACAAACCGAGGCCACATGCTAGAGGAGCATATTTTGATTCCGGAACATTTTGTCGTTGATGTTTCTCGTCCCCCGCTGCCTTCCGATCATTGTCCGGAGCATTTCACTCTAGTGTGGCTTTCGCTGACGCATGCAATGATGTAGAACGTCAGAAGGAGAAGCTTGCCCATGTACCATATATTAAAGCTGCAACCACCAATTTTGGAAGTTTGAGTGGAAGTGAAAACCATCACGTTTCTTTCACGGTTTCCTTATTATTGGGTTGATGTCCGAATATAATCGGACAGGTGCTGGGTGATATTTGGATCAAAGAAAGGAAGCAAGCATGGCTACTGGGGAGGAGGAGAACAGAGAGAGCTTGTTGAAGAAGGTGTACTATGAAAACTGCCCAGGTTGTAAGGTGGAAGAGGAGAAGGCGTTGCAACGAGGCGTTCCTGTTCGAAAGCTCATGGCTATCTGGATGATCGTTCTCTCTGCTGGTAATTTGCTCTCTCAGATTCATTCGTTCTGTGATGTATATGAGTTTATATCAAATGCCACGAATGGCTTCACATTTGTTTTACGAATCATCATCATGTATATATCTGTGGCCTGCGTCATTGAATGAGATTTTTCATAACATATGGGTGCTACAGCTCTTCAAGCTCGTTTGGAGAAACTGATTTATATTGAGATTTGAGATTAGAATAATAGGGAGGATTAATAATGGTTTTAGTAACGTTACAAGGACAAGCTTCTGGAAGCAATCAAAACACTCAAAACTGTTAGCTTTGTCATTACACTCATGACTGAAAGACTAGATGGTACAATGTTCTACGAGAATTTCTGTATGTAATCCACTCAGGGGCCAACATTAGGGTGAATATTTGGGTGTTGATTGTCTGTTGTTCGAATATTAAGATTGTGGTGCAAGTGTTGATCTGTGACTGTTTTCTGTTGAGGATGCCCATTTAGAAGGGAGGTAGCTTGTTAGAGTTCAATTGGCTTGTCACTCTGAGAACTAATTATTCATTTTTTGACGCATTTACAACTTCTTTGCTGTACAAAATCTGATCTCAAGTAGATTGTCTGTATGTTCAATATTCTGTATTCATTTGTGGTATCATTTCTTTTCTCTGTCTTCTAATTTACTGGTACTGAATTCATTATTTTCTTGGTATTTTTCAGCGCTGCCAATATCATCTCTGTTTCCGTTTCTTTATTTTATGGTGAGTGTATAGTTATATACGTCTCCTTTTACTTTAGTTGGTTTTGGAAGACAAGGAAATGAAATGAAATGAATATTAGCTGTGTGTTTGAAGATTAGGATTCCTTCCACACAATCCAATTTTAGTGCAGAGCGAGGGTCTATTTACTGTATGCCTTGCTAGAATCTGGGTAGTGGATATGAGTTGTCATTACGTATGAGATATATTCCTTACTCCTTTCTTGATACATACAAAATAAAATCTCAGACTTGTGTTTGGGCCTGTCTTGCCAAACAGAATCCGATGCTCCAGATAGCTATTTGTTTATTTTGTATCTGAGCAACGAAAGAAGTACAAATCTTGTTTTCTGAATATTTAGGGAGGCATAACATATTGAGTTATTGACTTGGCACTCTAATTGTTGCCTTTCTTTCGTGTGGGTCTGGGAGGCATATATAGGCTTTAGCTTTCAGACTATCTATGCTGATACCACCATTACCTTCTTTATGATGATTTTCTGTGTGATTTTCCCATCTGGTTGAGATCTGCATAACCTCATTATTTAATAATCCTTTTTTGAGTTAGTTTTTAATGTAAAAAAATTAAGAACCGTTCAGGCCCAGATCTTTCCTCTTTACATTCTCCAAAATAGTTTAGTACTCTCCCAACAACTATTCTTTCCTTCTCCAAAAATGTGACTACCCTTTGTTTTGTAACAAATAAACAAAATGAAAGTTTCTTCTCTATGCTCGCTTGTTATTCTGCGTTCTCTTCTTGTAACATGCAACCTTCAGAACCCATGAATTCTACTTGATATCATGATTGCCGAATATTAAGTGTTGTTTGCATCACAGATTAGGGATTTTCATATTGCCAAAAGGGAGGAAGATATTGGGTTCTATGCTGGGTATGTAGGTGAGATTATTGTCGTCAATTTTTCATAGTGACTAAATTTGTTTATATGTGATATTTAAGTTCTTTGATTGGTGTTCTTAACACACTTCAATATATTGTGAAGGGTCTTCATATATGCTTGGAAGAGCATTGACATCAGTTTTCTGGGGAATAGTGGCTGATCGCTATGGTCGAAAACCTGTCATAATAATAGGAACTATTGCAGTGTTAGTAAATGCAAATTTGGAAATGAGTTTCTATACAATTTTCTGCAGTTATTAGAGATGGATGTTTACTGGCAGACAGTTGACATGTGCGTGTTTATTCTCTCAGGGTTGTTTTCAATACTCTCTTTGGACTCAGTGTAAACTTTTGGATGGCACTTGCTACACGATTTCTTCTTGGAAGTTTAAATGGTTTGCTTGGACCAATAAAGGTATCACATTTTACTACATACTATTAATAATGATGTGATTACAGGCTCGTCTATATTCATGGGTTAGTTTTCTTATTTGATTTACCTGAATTACCAGGCATATGCAAGTGAAGTCTTTCGGGAAGAACACCAAGCGTTAGGGATGTCAACAGTAAGTCATGTTGGTTATTTTATATACAAGTTGAAATTGTACAACTACTATACCAGGGTCAAAACTATTGAGTTTCAGGTTAGCACAGCATGGGGTATCGGATTGATCATTGGTCCAGCTTTGGGAGGATTCATTGCCCAGGTAATTCTACTTGTTGTAACTTCAGGCGAACAAATACACTTATAAATACAATATTCTGAGTATGTGTGTGTGTTTCTTGTTGATGTTCTGGCTTGCTTGTGTTGAATTTTTGTGAACTTATTTTGATAGATTCCATAAGGAAAAGCATCATGTCATTGATTTTTTACCTATAATATTGGAGTATTGTGATTCCACATTAATAGATATAGTATGAGTGAAACAGTGGAAGAGTGTCTCATCATTTTGATTATTTAAAGCCAATTTTAGTTTTGTAAGTTATTAAAATAGGGTGGCAAAGTTGATGGAGAACACATGTACATCCGTACATATTTCCATGATATGTTTTGGTTCAGTTCAGTATCGGAAAAGTGGTACTTCTAATGAGCAGGATAGAAGGAGCAAGTAGTAAGTGATCGTCTCTTGCTAGCTATCATTCCCAATTGTTGTGGGAAAGTTAGATAATTTTCAGAACATATGTTTTCTGTGTCAATCCCCAAGAACTATATATGTTAAGCCTGCACTTGAAGATGTTTAGGTGTTGAAAGATTATTTAACTAGGAGCTTTTAATAACCAATTTTTTTTTTCTCTGGGGCTTGCAACAAGCACATTATATTCTTGTAAAGTGGTGACTTTTAAAACTATTAGACAACGAGATTTAAACATGTTCTATTTTTTCCTATTCAACTCATTATATCACATGTTTCTAAATTTTTCTTTTTTAATTCAGCCAGCAGAGAAATATCCCACTATTTTTTCCCCAGATTCTATATTCGGGAGGTAAGTGAGTTTCAGACTCATTCCTAATTAAGTGAAGTGAAGTGAAGTTAGACAATCAAATTTCCGCATTTGTGTTTTGTTTGATGGTTTTAACATGTCAAACTGTGATGCAGGTTTCCGTACTTTTTACCTTGCCTTTGTATATCGATTTTTGCAGTCGGAGTAACCATTGCATGTTCCTGGCTTCCGGTACATAGCTTCTACCTATATGCTTAATTATATTATAATGTAATGCACCTGTATTTGACAGCCATAACTTGGTTATAAGGCCATTTCTTATTTCTCATGGTTGTAAGTTGTGACCTTTCAACTTTAATTTTTCAATTTGTACATTGATTTTTAAGTATGAACTCAGGTTTGAAATGTTCAAAAGAATAAATAGTATTACATTTACTCAAGTTTGAATATATATATACACACACACAGGACCCTTCCACTAAGAGATTTTTTTTTTTGACATATACGAGGGAAGAGAGATTACACCAACTTTTCGATCACAGAATCACATCTCCACCTTTCAATATGTAGTTCTATATGAGTAGATCATTTCTGTAAATTTTCAGAAATTTTGGTGATCGTTAAGGCATTCAAAACTACAATTTATAATTATAAGCATGAACGGTTCATGTTTGACAGATTTGGTTAGTTCATTGATTTAATCTTATTTGACACCTTAACGATCACCAAATTGGCTGAAAATTTACAGAATTGATCTATATATAAGGACCAACAAACTGAATGGTAAAGATTCAAAAATATAATTGAAAAGTTGATGTAATCCCTCATCTCTCATATATGTTAAAAAAAATTCCTTAGTGGAAGAGTCATGTGTGTGTGTGTGTGTATATACAGGTCAGATTAGAGGCGCACGCCCGCACCGGCCTTAAAGTGCGGTCGTCCTTCTGTTTGCCACCGTACGGCGTCGGCGAGGGCGTGCCTCCACCCCAGCGGACTCCAGCAGACTCCCTGATCGCTTTCCCTCCACGGCGAGTCCGCCAAATTCCAGTTTTCTGACGAGATCACCCAAAACTTCAAATAAAGTCGATCTCACCAGAAAACTAGAATTTGACGGACTCGCCAGAGAGGGAAAGTGGTCGGGGACGCTGCTGGAGTCCGCTGGGGTGGAGGCGCGCCCTCGCCGGCGCCGTACGGTGGCGAACGGAGGGACGTCTGTACTTTAAGGGCCGTGCGGACGTCCGCTCTCGAACGGCTCCATATATATATATATTGTGTGGCACGTGCTTGCATAAGGGCTTTTTGAAACTACAAGTTGTAGCTAATCTCTTATCGATCTGGATGGTTGCAGGAAACCTTACACAATCACAATGAAAATGCCAGATTACATGATGATTCCCTTGAAGCACTGGAGTCTGCATCCTGTGGGTCAGATGCAAATGAAGTGAAACCAAAAACTGAAGAACAAATACCTAAAGAAAACCTCATGAAGAATTGGCCTTTAATATCATCAATCCTTGTTTATTGTGTTTTCTCACTCCATGACATGGCTTATTCAGAGGTAACTTTAAATACCTTTTCATTTCAGCAAAGCATTGATCTTTCCACAATTTATTTCTTTCATTTGATTTCCGTCCTTCGAATTAATTCTTGCCAATTCATTTGTCCTAGTAAGATGAGGATAGCCAAGTACGTAAAAACCAGTTGAGTCTCATTTGTTCAAAATTTGAATGCATACAATGTTTAACATTCTCTTTTCATGCTGAAACATAGAACTCTATCTAATTGCTGCATTTAATCAAAATATGTTGGAGTTGTTACATCGGTATCTATGACAGTTTGGGCTTTGGCAGCAAACAGGACTTACCTCTGTGGGACAAAACTAAAAGAAAATGAAAAAAAAAAAAAACTGAAGTTGAACTGTAGTGTAAGAGCTTGTAGGATTTTGGTGCTTATGTATAACACTTGGAATTGCAACAACTCCAAATTATCATACAAAATGCTTGTGTAATGATGATACTGGAATTTGGTTTAACTTATGGTCACTTTGCATCTCCACCCAGCTAAATTAAGCTACATGCAAGAAATTTTGATTATTTATGTTTTTACTCATGTATTGATCTTTTCTTCTTCAAACACTCATCTCTATCCATCCAAGTATG
Source organism: Fragaria x ananassa (assembly GCA_034370585.1). Taxonomy (NCBI): domain Eukaryota; kingdom Viridiplantae; phylum Streptophyta; class Magnoliopsida; order Rosales; family Rosaceae; genus Fragaria; species Fragaria x ananassa. The sequence goes on along the minus strand of CP139750.1, from coordinate 5,032,256 downwards.
GCTACTAAGTGACGCTCCATTTCTTTTGAAAAAAAAAAAAAAAAAACAGATATTCTCATTATGGGCGGAGAGTCCTCGAAAGTTAGGGGGTTTGAGCTACGCAACTGAGAATGTCGGTGAAATTCTAGCAATCTCAGGTGATGTATGATACTTCCTTATGCTTATCCGTTGATCCACATATTGCATTGCTATAATGGGATCACATGACATATAATGGCCCTTTCTATTGAACGTTACATAAATTTCTCCGATCTTAAAGGACTTATAAAAGATATCGGTTTTTTAGTATTAACCATGAATATGTAGGAAAAAATTTAATCATTCAGTTGATATACAATTACTCTTTACCATTTGATATTTCGAGAATAAATTTTATATAAAACATGTACAGACTCTCAGGTAAGTCGGTAATAATATATGGTACATGATACACCATTTCAGGCACCTATATTTATATTCAACTGAAATTTCATTAGTTCCAATATAATAGATTCAAAACCCTGGATTGGTTCTGATTGAATTCACATGGATGTTAATAATGTAACACACTTTTAGAGCGGCTCTTTAAGTAAATGTCAAACAAGAACTTGCCAAAATCATGAGAATGGAAAATGGGAGGATAGTTAATTCTGGTAAAAGAAAAGAAGGATTACATGCATCAGGATCCAACTTTAGGGGATCTACCTAAACTTTAAAGGGAGACTAGTGTGTGCTTTTATAATTCAGGGTTAGGTTGCTGGGACATAGAGGAGCTCTGGGTCATATCCCATCTGCATAAAGTTAGAAGGGATCGATTAGTATAAACCAATAGGGTTGAATCCCTGATGTGATCAGTAAGTTAAGTGTCCAGGTAAAAGGGGTATTTGATTTTTACGCCGAATGACTAGTGTCCAGTAGAGGAATGGAAGGTATTGAAAGCAGTCACGAATCTGCAATTAAGAGGAGTAGCAGATGATTGCTGTCCCGTAGTGTTGTAGTAGTCACAAATCTGCAATTAAGTTGAGTAGCAGATGATTATTTTGTTAATTATAGCAATTACTCTTACTGCTTTGAATCATATATCATTCCTTCCCAAGGCTTCGAGTGTAGATGTTTTAAGGATCCGTGCTAATGTAAATTCTGTCTTAGCTTTTCACATTAAAATGGGCGAGCTTATGATTTTTCTTAAAATGGCAATACGTGGTAGCTATTATCTGATAAGTTTATAAGCCTGAAATATGAAAGGGCGACATGCATATTGCCTTGTAATAATTTAGTTATGTTGAATGAAATTACGGTTATGGTTTATCTGAATGACGAGATTTTGTTTCCATACGTAAGATCTACTGTAATCGAGTATTCCATTTACAACGATTGTCGAAATAATTGCTGACAATTTAATCAACTTTTAGGTCTTGGTCTTTTTGTCTTTCAAACTACTCTGTACCCGTATGTGGAAAAGATGCTTGGTCCTATAAGAATTGCTCGCATTGGAGGGGTAATCCTTACTTCTTACCTCCCTGCATTTTTGTTGTACCTTCTGTACTTCATAGTTTCATAGATATAGTGTCACCAATTTCTGCTGGCATTTATAGTTCTCCGTCTATAATTTTTGGGCGCATGATTCTGTTTGCAGGTTTTGACTATACCTCTTTTGTCAAGCTACCCCTTTATAGCATTGTTGTCTGGACTTTCCCTCTCCGTGCTGTTAAATATTGCATCTCTGCTGAAAAATGTCATATCTGTAAGTACATATCTATATGACTTGGAATATTCATTAAGCTAAACCACTGAATCTACAAACTTTACTGACGCATCCTAGAAGCTGATATGTATGAACTTCTTGTTGACATGACAGCATGTACTGGTTTTTGTATGTTCTTCTGACGTCTAACATATTCTTTGTAACTAGATCATGATCGTCACTGGGCTTTTCATTCTCCAAAACAGAGCTGTGGTAATTTTACTGTTAACTCGCTAGTTTTACCCTTATTTTCGGTTGCTTCTTTAATTGTTCTTTAACTAAAGGTGTCTTAAATCTATGTTAACTGCACATCAGGACCAACGTCAACGAGGTGCTGCTAATGGAATTTCTATGACTGCAATGTCGCTGTTCAAGGCATTTGGTCCAGCTGGTGGTGGTGCAGTGTAAGTCTTAGACATTCTTTGATGCCCGGGAGCTGTAGATTCAACTGTCTCTTATTATGTGATTCAATTTACAGAGCATTACCATATTTATACTTCAGAAATCTTCATTAGCCCCTAGGAAATTTCCGATTTGGCCTCTATTTGTTATATGATTACAGCTTTGCCACACCCCCCCCCTATATATATATATATATATATATATATATATATATATATATATATGAAAATCTTATCATCTTCTCTTTCTCACTTCTGTTTCTTACTCTCTGCACCTAGGCGCGGCCTTTACTTCTAGCATGTTACAAGCCCTGCGTACACATTTAGTGTATATAATGCTTACAGTTGAAATTATATTGAGTTGTTTTTGTGATGTCATGGTACTTCAAATGTCTTATTTTCTCTTTGTGAATTATCTTTTCATCTCAACAGGTTTTCTTGGGCACAAAAACGCCTGGGTGCTTCCATTCTACCTGGTACATAATCAACCAACTTTTTATCATGCAGTTATGTAATCTAGATTACCAGGTTGTAGGATGTATGTGAGGTGAAAATCCAGCAGAGGAAGAGAATATAATTACCTAAGTAAATGATATGTTTCCAGTTAACTGTTGGGTTTGCATCCATTGACTTGGAATATGATATGTTTTTTATTAAATGAAGTACTTGACCAGAATGTGTTTTGAATACTCCTTTGGTATATAACAAGGCTGAGCTAATATTACATAATCAGGAGATAAACAGTACTAATGAAACTCACATTTACCCCAACTCCAAAGAATTAGTGCAAGCATGCATTAAATCAAAAGATCTATTTTGTTGTATCATATATTTTTGTGTTATCGTAGAATGAAGATAATGACTACTCTGGAGAAACTCTAGTAAATAACTAGCTAGATCTTGAGGGAATAACAGGTTGATTATCGATTAACAAAGAGAGAGATTAGAGAGATTACTCAAGTAAGAATAACTAGAGGCGGTCAGATAATGTAGTGAATTCTCGGAGGTCAATTATTTATCAGACTAACAAACAAATGTACCTAGCTTGTTTTGCATCTTTTTATTTGCATATTGTATGCGCCTTGTTTCTCAAATTCAATACTCGATAATGTATCTGTTTTTTCACCAGACCAGCAATAAATATCTACTTCTTTTTGAAGGTTTAGAAAATTTATTGCTTTGTTTTTGCTTGCAGGTATCCAGATGGTTTTCTTCATCTTGAATTTGGTGGAGTTACTTGCAGTTCTCATGACATTTAAGCCATTTCTTACTGTACGTGATGATAGACAGGGATGAAGCACCATGGAATTAGTTCAATCCACTTCAAGGAAAACAAAAAACAAAAACAACAACAACATTGTTATTGACTCATTGGAAGCATTATTTGTAGTTGTAGTTGCCCCCTATATATCTCTTCCAATGTGTTAGATTTTTCTTGGAAGCAAAATGTTGTGCTCATTCAAACAGGTAAGAAATCCCATGATTATATGTTGTATGTAATTGAATTATCCACTTGAATAAAGTTTTATTGCAATATGGGAATATAGTCAGTTATTTGTTTGCAGTTATGGTGTGAATTGGCTGTAATCGGGTTGTTCCAGATCTGGTGGACATATGAAAGGCTTGTTTAATCTCTGAATCATAACTCTATCAAAACCAAGAAAAACCCTTGATCATATATATATATATATATATTTTTTTTTGAAAACAATGACAATGACTCTTTCTGCTAGACTTCAAAGTAAGTCGTACATGAAGTAGCTAGTGATTTTAACTTCTCATACAACGTGTTGAAAACAATGACTATGATTTTAACTTCATGGTCTTATGATGTCTTTTTGAGCTGTAGATCAAGGTGAGGAAACACCCAAATTTTAAAGCTCATTCGCTATACTCTTTAGGAGAATCACAACTTCTTCGGTGATGACCTTCAGAGAGAACAAAGAGTGTCACACCGGCTACTGCAAACAATTGAAGAGTCGAGAATTTTTGTCACCATTTTCTCTAATAACTACCTATCATTAAGGTGGTGTTGGGAATTGGATGAGCTTGTCAAAAGCCTTTGAGTTTCAAAACTAGTACTTTTGGTGTTGCCTTTGAGTCTATGTATTCAAATACAATGATAAGATTGAAAAACTGTTTTATATAAAATTGGTCATTCGGTTTGTCCTGGTATTTTTAAGTAAGTCTGAGACTCTGGTTTGTTTTAACAAGATTTAACCCTATCCAAAAGAGATATGGGCCTAAATATTCTCCATTGAAAAAAGAAAAAGAAAAAAAAGATAGACTATCGGCCTAAACAAATCTCAAAATAGTTCAATTTCCCATATTTTCTTCTTATCCAAGTCTTCTCCGTTTTTCTAATTATAGGCTTCAATAAAGGATAATTGTTTTCGTCTTCGTAAAAAAAATTGGTTTTTCATTATATGATTACATATACTCACATATTACTTCATTATTTTACTTTGTTGTACGTCCACTTTTCTTTAGTGTGACATGTACCTACGTGTACTAAATTATGCATATGACACAATTACAGTTTGAATTTGGAACGGAAGAATATGAATCATATTCATCTGGAGAATTGTGAGTAGATATTATATGAAGATTAACCGCAAACTACCAATAATTTTAGGTGTCACATTTCATGCAACCAGAGTATATAGACATCAAAAATATGTCATATAGTATAAATTTATTAAAATTTATACTTACTGCAAATTGTCTTTGGTAGTGAACGATTGCCTAAATCAACATAATACATTGAGCATTTGGCGAGCGACATAATTCACATAAAAAAAATGTTAAAATTAGGGTTACAATACATAATTGCTTGAAAAAACATAATTTATTAAAAATTTATTTCGGCTTAGATACACACTTTATTTGTCCTTTTTTCTTTTTTGAATGTAATAGATCACAAACCGATTTACTAGAGAAATTAAAGAACCATGTCCGATAGGTCCCTAAATAAAATGATGTTTGGAAGGAAATAACGATACGAATATGTTAGACATAAAACAAGCACTTACTTAAGATAGATAAACAAAAACCCCTTGATGCTAAAAATTAATCATGTCTTGCTAAGACTTGCAACAAAAATTTGCTATATTTTCCCACATACATAAACGTAACATTCTCTCACATGACACATTTAAGTCTCTTGAATAATAGATATGCTCGCTTTATGGAAAATGTAGAATTCTTCAAATGAAAAGCGCACGGCTTAAATGTCTCATGTGATACATCAAGATTAAAATTATGTCGTCATATGATGAAAGTCATATAATAAGCATCATTCATGTTTAAATAATGCATAAAAACATCGAAGTACCAGCTTTTCTGAGACGTTTAAGGCTTAACATACACTTACATTCGTCTATATTTTGTTAGTTATGCTGGTTGTTTCAAACTTTCAACACCAAAGGAAAAAATAACAATCTAGTATCACAGCTTGAGGAAATTGAAGGGAAAAAAGGGGGCAAATGATAACACCTAGTTTTATGATGAACAAAAAAAAAAAGTGGCAACACAACAAAGTAAAGTAATGAATGAATATGTCAGTGTGTGTAAGCTTATAATTAGGAAACCGTTATCCTCATTCAAGTCTATAATTAGAAACAATGAATAAGATTTGGATAAGGAGAAAATATGAAAATTATCTACTATGGGATTTGTTTATGTCGATAATCTATCCTTTTTTTTTCTTTATGAGAGTATTTAGCCGCATATTTAGAACAATAATAACATCTGAAAATGTTCTAAATTTAGAAACAGAAATTTTCTTCACGTGTTCTCCACTTATCTATCAATGTTAGTTACAGCCTTTTAACAATTTCCCTCTATAAAAGGTGATGAGTAATAGAGAAATCTCCACACTCTCATTTTTCAACAAGCAAGAAGTTTGCCCACTTAAGCTTTCTCTATTCTCTAGCTGCCAAAATCAAAGATCGTTTATTCGGGACGACCAAGAAAATGGCTATTGGTGAAACCAAAGTTGCCCAAGAGGAATGCAAGGTTTGTTTTTCTTTTTACTTGAGTTTTTTTATTTTGTTTAGAGTAAATGAACGAGAGAGACACATTTTTATTTTTATTTATCCTAGTGTGAGTTTCAATTTGAATAAAACCGATACTTAATATGTTTTGAAGACCCTAATGCATTCCCCGTCATTCAAATCTTACCAACTTGAACAAGTAGATAGAATTTATGTTTAAAACAATTTTTTTTTTTCACTGAGCAAAACAGTTTTTTCTTTGTAAAAACTTTTAAGTAAATAGCTTGACTGACTATTAACAAGTTTATATAATTTTTAAGGTTGTGAATGGAGATCATGCTTCCAACAAGACCAAGATCGATAACCTCAAACGATCGCTTGTACCTAACCATTTCACACCGACTATTTGCGTTAGTGACAGTGCCTCAAAGTTCACAAAGGTCTTATATAACCTCACACCCGCCGGTAAACATCTATAATATTTGCAATCATATTAATTGGAGCAAGAACATTGCTTGTTGTTCATTTCTTTTTACAATATGTTATATGTCACAACATGAATTTATATATGCGAAAAGAAAGAGTATGTAATGCAAACATAGAAAATCTAACTTTTAAGGCCATGGTGATTATGACCTTTTTAAATGTGGTGCAGAGCTATATGAGCAGGCTCTACAACACGAGAAAGGGTCATTCATCACTTCCACTGGCGCATTGGCAACTCTTTCTGGGGCAAAGACTGGTAGGTGTCCGAAAGACAAACGTGTTGTTAAGGATGAGTCCACTGAGCAAGAGCTTTGGTGGGGAAAGTAAGTGCCTAATTTTTTTTTTTGATTGTCATATTACTTCAATTAATGGTCTCATATTTTGTTAAATACCGATGATTTTCACTTGTAGTGGTTCACCGAACATTGAAATGGATGAGCAAACTTTTGTGGTCAACAGAGAAACAGCTGTGGAGTACTTGAATTCTTTGGACAAGGTTAAATTTTAATTTGATTGTCAAATTGTTCATCAATAGTTAATGTCCTTGTAGGTTTTAAAAAGAAAGTGGCAATACTGATCTCGAATGTTTGATCAATGTAGGTCTTTGTAAACGATCAATTTATAAACTGGGATCCGGAAAACAGAATCAAAGTGCGGATTGTCTCTGCCAAGGCTTATCATTCATTGTTCATGCATAACATGTATGCAACATACTTTCTAGTATTATAATCTCTAAAAAGGTGGAGCATTGTATGTGTGAGTTTAACGTAACAAAATCGACTTGTGTGGGCGACAGGTGTATCCGACCTACTCCTGAAGAGCTGGAGAATTTCGGTACTCCAGACTTCACCATATACAATGCTGGTCAGTTCCCATGTAACCGTTACACTCACTACATGACATCCTCTACTAGCGTAAACATCAATCTTGCTAGAAAGGAAATGGTCATCCTCGGCACCATGTACGCTGGGGAAATGAAGAAAGGACTTTTCAGTTTAATGCACTATCTCATGCCTAAAAGACGCATCCTCTCCCTACATTCTGGCTGCAATATGGGGAAAGATGGAGATGTTGCCATTTTTTTTGGATTGTCAGGTATTGTCTTCTAAATTGTGTGACAAAAACACTACATACATATGGCATTTGTTAGTAATGTTCTGTAAATTGCTAATGATCAGGCACTGGAAAGACAACTCTATCCACGGATCACAACAGATACTTAATTGGAGACGATGAACACTGCTGGGGTGATAATGGTGTATCAAATATTGAAGGTGGTTGTTATGCCAAGTGCATTGATCTCTCTAAAGAGAAAGAGCGCGACATCTGGAATGCCATCAAGTTTGGGTCTGGTAAGACCTTATTCTCATTTCTTGTGTTATGTAAATGTGAAGATGAATGTTGTGATCTCCCTTCTTGTTTAATCATGTGAGTTCACTTGAAGTCATAAAATAGTATGATTTGAATGATCTCGTTTGCAGTGCTGGAAAATGTCACATTCGATAAGCATACACGAGAGGTGGATTACAGTGATGGTTCTATTACAGGTAAATATCAGCTGTTTGAGTTTCAACACAAATATTACAAGTGAACTGAGTTGTTTGTTCTTGTTGCAGAGAATACTCGAGTAGCATATCCTATTGAGTATATCCCCAACGCAAAAATACCATGTGTTGGTCCTCATCCAAAGAATGTGATACTTTTGGCATGTGACGCATTTGGTGTGCTCCCACCTGTGAGCAAGTTAAACTTGGCACAGACCATGTATCATTTCATCAGTGGCTATACTGCCCTGGTAACGTTTCTATTCTTCCAAATTTGGTTCTGAAATGGGTTAACAGCTTAGAGTCTAATGAGACTCTTTTGTAATTTATAGGTTGCTGGAACCGAAGAGGGTGTGAAGGAGCCAAGGGCAACATTCTCTGCATGTTTTGGTGCTGCGTTTCTGATGCTGCATCCTACCAAGTATGCAGCAATGCTGGCTGAGAAGATGCAGAAGCATGGTGCAACTGCATGGCTGGTTAACACTGGTTGGTCTGGTGGAAGGTATGGAAGTTCATATATCATTATGAAGTAATATTCTTACGAAGAATGACAATTAAGCTGAACAACATATGATTCTCTCCTCCAGGTACGGATCGGGAAAACGCATTAAGCTATCTTACACCCGAAAAATCATTGATGCCATACACTCTGGCAGCCTCTTAAATGCAAATTACAAGAAGACTGAAGTGTTTGGACTTGAGATCCCCACTGAGATTGAGGGAGTGCCTTCAGAGATGTTGGATCCAGTTAACACTGTAAGTAACCTATTACTTGCTTACTTGTTCGCTAACCTTTTCTATATTCATTATATTGCTCAGTGTTGATGTTTTGATTTGGTTAATTGTAGTGGTCGGACAAGAAGGCATACCAGGAAACACTGCTTAAGTTGGCTGGCCTATTTAAAACCAACTTCGAGACTTTCACAAACTACAAGATTGGCAAGGACAACAAGTTGACAGAAGACATCCTTGCAGCTGGCCCAAATTTTTAGCGATGTTATGGTGGCTGCAGTAGAGAATAAGTATGAGGAGTAGTCGTTGCATTTTTTCTCCTTCTTTTGGTTAAAATAATTCCTTGTTCAATAGGAGCAGTCTTGTTATCGTTCAGTAGTTGAGCAAAATAATTCCTAGTTTCTAATACAGCACAATGAAACATCGTTTCCTTCAGGCTTATCTCTTGCCCCTAGAGCCCCCCGCCCAAATCTTATCAAACTATGATCAAACTCAACAGTCATTAAATAGAGGACCACTCCACAATTTGACATAAAAGTTCCTCTAATGCACTTACCGGAATATACATAAACCAAAGGGTACCAGAAAACTGACCGATCCCCATTGAAACCAAGTGTCAACCAAGTGCTTGGCTTGTACACTAAGTCACTGCTTGAAATCAAACAGAGAGCAAAACCTAAATTAGAAAGTAAACTAAGCAAGCAGGAATAATGACTTCTATATATGAAGGTGAAAACATAAACATATAGCCTTATAACCAGGTCACATTTACTGATACCCTAATTATCTGCTGGTAGACCCTTAAACATCAAATGTGGAAAGATACAGCAACAAAACCAAAGACAAGCCAAGTTTTGGGATATGGGGATATGCTATAGTCCTCAGACAGAATCATTAGGACTCTCCTAATCTGTTAACATGTGTAGGCAAAAATAGAGTGCATGCCGCAACAGTTACTAAGACACCATGGCAAACAACTGAAGAGCATTCACATATAACTGAAACCGATGACAAATTGGTTGGACTTTAATGGTTTTGGTAGTGACAATTTTTGTTCACTGTCTTTCCACAAATGGAAATATGACTCTTCTTTTTTACTTTATATACGGTCTCATGTTTCGTGTATTCACCCGCTGTTTAGTGACCAGTTTATTTACATATGTTTTTTTCTTGTACTAAAGAAAGAAACAAGAACAGGACTAAAGATGATTCTTATCTGTAGTTGTGTTTACTAAGAACTACAGACAACTAGATAGCCTACAATTCTTGCCATTAGTCATTCAGCTTTACTGAAAACAGAGGTAAAATCTCTGGTATCCAAAATACATGCATTATTCAGATTAGTGAAAACAAGTGAAACACGCGCCATACTTGTTGCAGCAATCTATAGCGTCTCCGTCTCTTATACTGCCACCAGGCTCTGCAATAACACTAACTCCACTTTCACATGCTTCTTCCACGGCAGCTTTCCAAGCTGCATGTAAAACATATATTGTTCAAATTAATGCAAAGGTTCTTATCAATTTTACCATAGCATGATTTTTGCTTCTGTTAGACTATTTATCCTTTTTCTTGTTCTAAACTCCAGTAATTTTCAAACTATTTGTGTCATTAAGCATATAGAACAATCAACAATGATCTCTGAGTAGAAAATCGGGTTGCATTCACTTTGAATTCAAACCTTCATGTTTAAGGAAGCAGAAGTAAGAGAGTGGCAAGTATAAATTCAGACGCAGTATTCCTTCCCAGTTAATATTTAGCTAGCTAAAAGGCAAGAAAAAGAGAAAACAAATAAAAGAATGAAGTGAAAATGAGTTCATCTATAATAATGCTTAATAATTACCGAATGGAAAGAAAGCATCACTAGCCAAAAGCTGCACCCTTGACCTCCTCTCCTGCTTTCTTCAATGCTATTCTTAAACTCTCCCGACGATTCGGCTGTCCACTTCCCATACCCAACATACAGTTATTCTGTCCAAATTCCAACAATTACATGTCTCAAGGATTTTCTTTAGTGTGAGGAAAATGATGAAGGGGTAAGGTGAGTAAAAAAAGACTTACCTTTGCTAGTACAATTGCATTGCTCTTGACATGTTTGACACACAACCATGCAAACTCTGCATCACTGAGCTTACTTTCTTGTGGAGACTTCTTAGACACAACATTAAATTGGATATCTTGAGGAGTTAAATCGTCTGAGTCCTGGGCTAACCATCCACCACCAACCTGTCTCAGCGAAAGTTTTCCTTTCTCATTTTTGCTTGCCTCAAGGATCCTCAGAGTCTTTGATTTTCCACGAAGTATCTCAAGACCTTTCTTTGAATACTTGGGTGCAACCACAATCTCATAAAACATCCGGGTTTCACCATCTGTTGGGCTTCTAAACTCTCGGATTTCTTTAGCAAGAGCCTACAATCAAAGAAAAACATGAGCTACAAAGTGATACAGCAAAACAGGTAATGTAGTGTGGTAGAAAAGAGGGGCAAGAATCATGTACCTAATAATCCAGTTCCACAAGCTTAGTGAACCAATATTTTGGGGAATCCATACCAAAAACTAAATCACATATCATCTATACACTTTACGTCAAACCCTGAAATCTGAAACTCACCTCATCAACCTCTATGTGGAAAGCTACAATGCCACCAAATGCACTCACTGGATCTGCTTTGACAGCAAGCCTGTATGCTTCAAGTATATGCTACACCGCAAGGATTTGTATGCTTTACAAGTTACAACAACACAGGTAGGACCCCTGAACTCTGACACACAATTCCAAGCCGCATCAACATTTAAATTGTTATTTCGGAGGAGCACGTTTTGGGCCATCTCTAAAGATCAAATGTGACCTTTATAGCTGTAAATCAGAGGACACTAAAATCATTAAACCCAAGGTATATCCAGCAAAAAGGAGTCCCCATAGAATTATTATATGACAAACATAGAAAGAAAGAAAGGAACTCTGCCTACAACAGAGTACAAGAAGTCCAATCAATTAGACAATTCAGAAGAAAGTTCAACAAGACACAATTACAAACAATACAACCCTACTGGAGAGCACACTGCATCAAACAAGGAGTTCCTATTTCCACAATCCAAAACCATAGCCCAAAACGTGCTCCTCCGAAATTCTGAATTGACCAATGCCCATTCAGAAGTCCAGACCGGACCTTTTCCTTAAACAGTCCAGCCTCCTTTCACATTATCAAAAGTGTAATTGTATTGTGCTTTTGTTGAGTAGTTTTGTGTGTGTTGTTGTGTGTCTCTAGAGAGTCTTCTCGAACTCCTTTATACAGAGTTATTTAGGACCACAGGTATTGGCCCAAAGCATGTCAAAAGACTTGTAGAAGTCTTTGCATCATAGGCAGTCTTTATCAACTCTTTGTCGTTGCTCTTCTTGAAGGTAGTAGAGTTGGTTTAGGATACCTTCTTAGCATGGACGTATGCATGGATCACATATAGCTTAGGATGATTGCATCATTACGTCTCTTATCCATGCACTAATTGCATTTGCAATATATATTCATGTAGATAAGACAACTTTGAAAGTGTCATTCACGTTCAGGAATCCAAGACTTCTAGGCGAAGTCTCCTCTACTTCGCATGCAAGCTTTAGACTCTGTAGTACTGGATGCACATGCACTTGCATACATGTGATTAAGGAATATAAACCTTAACACATGCAAACACTTCCATATGCGAGTCGCCTCTTATGCAGTTAGAGATAATTGCTTGTTATCCAACCAAGAATCATGCGGAGCTCGCCTCCTTTAGTCTTTTTATGCGGACTCTTCTTCTTCACTCCTCGCGAAGTCTCCTTTGTATGCGAAGTCATCTCGCCTCTCTCAATCTTCTACGCAAAGTCAATCCACTTTGCATGCATCTCGACTCCGTATTTAAAACTCCACTTCTATGCGAAGTCTATAACTCTTCGCATGCAAGCATCTTTCTAAGCGTGTAAACTTATCCCGCTTGCAAGGTAGCCGCTTCATATTGAATCAAGTCCACTCACGTCTCTTAGTCCCTCTATACCACGCAAAGTCTCTTGCCTATGCAAACTTGTCCAGCTCGCATGACCTTTTTGACGGGTCATTACTTGTAAACCCATTATTTTGGGCTCGCCGGTGTGACGTGGACTATAAATTTAACTAATATTCACTTAGACATTTACTGTCCAGTAAAATATTAATTTGGGTATAAACATATCTCACTTAATGACATGGCTAAATTGAATCCCCAATCATATTGGCATTGAACTCATGCTCAGTGTCTATCAAAATAAAATGATCAAATATCAGTATAGGTAGCTAAAATAAGATATTGGTGGAGTAGAAAATATATATGTATATATGGAATGAAAGCTCAAGTAGAGATAATATGAACTAAAGAGTAAAAGAAAAACACAACAAACATTTTAGAACACTCACTAGTCCTGCTGGAAGCAATACAATCTTACCATGAAAACATAGCACATCTGCATCTTAAATAACTAACTAGTACTGGAATACATAGAATGTGAATATTACATTTAAGCCAACGGATAGCCTAGTACACAATCCACACCACCTATCTTGTTAAACCCTTGTTCTGCCCTTACCAAATCTTCTTTTGCTCTCTCAAGGTCGACCTCTGCTGCTGCAAGCATAGCCCTCCGCCTCTTGATTTCATTCTCCAAAATATTGGCATCTTCTCTCATTCTATCCACTCTTCCTGTCATGTTCTTCATACCAAAAACAGACTGAACATGAGGCTGCAGCCAAGCCCAGTCAAATTTGAAGGTCTCGAGCTCCTCCCATAAAACTTGAAGCCTCTTATACCCATCTTGGTTCAAATCCTTCACCTTTCTAGTCTTCAAGAAATGAAGGAGTCGGCCCAATGTTGTGAATGCTCATTCGATAAATGTACTACTTCTCCTCTGTTGGGACTCGATTAACAAAGGATGCAACAAACAGACTTCCTCCAGCAGTGGAAGAAAAGCCAACTCTATTTTCCCTAAACCCCTAAAATCCACAAGCTCACCATTTTCATTGTCTAAGATTTTAATATCACCCTTTCGGACAGAAACCTTGGCTTCAACAATACAAATATCATTCACAAGAAAGCTTTTAGTAAGGTCATGGACCTCACTTAAAGGCATGAATGATGTGAATCCCCAGTCATTCTCATTTGCATTGAACACATGCTCAGTGTCTATCAAAACAAAAAGATCAAATATCACAAAACGAACAAATACTGTGATAAGTTATCAATGATAAAAAGAAAATTAAATAAAAAGATCAAAACAAAATACATCGAAAATGAAAGAGACTTATAAAAACATGAGTTGATGGACAGTTAACATGAACAACACTAGAAATGTACTCTTTGTGATTTACCTGTTGCTGTCAAGATGATAACATACAGGACAGGGGAGCAGTTTAACAATATATATTAAAAAAAAAAGGAAGAAGAAGAAGAAGCATTATTCATCTACATGACAAGGCAATAGATGGACGGATAGAGAAAATGGGAAATAGAAAATGAAAGAAAAAATATATACCTTTTGTTTAATTTGGACGATTTTCTATCAAGTTGATTAACCAAGGTGAAACTGAATCCGGCTTATCTAGTCCACCCAGATGGCAATGTTGAGGCATCTGCAACATCCAAATACATGGATATGGAGCCTTTGGAAATAGAGAAACCCGCCTGGCCATGCATGTAGAGTGCTCAAAACTGACGCAGCAGGAGTATGGGGGGCTAACCAGCGTTAAACCCTGATATGTGGAGAGTCTTCAAGCGAAGAACTCTATAGGACCAAGACTCTTAGCTCTGAATTATAATCGATAAAAACTGAATGACAGCTACCCAAAAGGGTGCTTATATATGGAAAACAAAACCCTAAGGCAACTAACAACCAAACCTAAAAGCCCAAGGATTGAATCAAAACACAATCCGAAAAGAACTAGGAAACATAAAATCCCAAAAACTAATAAAATGCAGGTATAATAAAAGTCATTCGGACACCGAACGCCAAACATGCAGCACACCGGGTTTGGACCTGCAACGATCAATTTGTTCCTCGATTTCTTCAGCCATCCGTCCTACATCAGTCTCCTCCACCTCCGAAGAACTCGACCCCGAGTTCTCAACAGGATAAAGAGCCTCATCCGCATGGTACTCATAAATATCAGCCACATTAAAGGTATTGGAAATGGACAGAGAATCGGGAAGTGCAACAACATAAGCATTGTCATTGATCTTCCGTAGAACCTTGAAAGGACCATACTTCGTGGGTTGCAGCTTATGGTAGGTACCAACAGGAAACCTCTCCTTCCGCAAAAACACCATAACGTCATCACCTTCCGTGAATAACTTAACCCGGCGATGCTTGTCAGCGGCAGCCTTATTCTTTGCATTAGTGGCTTCCAGTTTAGCCCTAACTGACTCACGAACGTTTGGCCATATTTTCAGCAGCAACACTAACACCATGACCCCGTGGCAGCTTGACTAAGTCCACCACATGTTTTGGAACCGCAGTATACACTAATGAAAAAGGTGATTTTCCAGTAGCACTATGCACAGCACTATTGTAAGCAAACTCCACCTGTGGCAAAGCATTATCCCAACTTTTTGGTTTGTCTCCACAGACACTCCTGACCATATTACCTAAAGTTCGGTTGGTGACCTCAGTCTGCCCATCAGTTTGAGGATGGGCAGTGCTACTCTTGTTCAAAGCTGTCCCAAACATCCGCCACAAAGTGATCCAGAAATGACTAAGGAATTTTGAATCTCTGTCAGAAGTGATAGATCGTGGGACCCCATGCAAACGCACGACCTCCCGGAAAAATAGCTTGGCTATGTGGGTAGCATCCGAAGTCTTCTTGCAAGCAATGAAGTGCGACATCTTAGAAAACCTGTCAACAACCACAAATACAGAATCCGCTCCCCTCTGTGTGAGCGGCAAACCCAGCACAAAATCCATTGAAAGATCCTGCCAAATGTCTGCAGGAACAGGTAAAGGTGTATAAAGACCAGTATTTTGAGACTGACCTTTAGAATCCTGACAAACATAGCACTTCCGGACAATTGATGAGGCATCCCTCCTTAAATGGGGCCAAAAATACCGTTCCTCCAAGCTGGCAATAGTTTTATCTCGGCCCAAATGCCCACTCAAATCTCCACCATGCAAGTCTCGGATCAACATCTCCCTCAAAGAAGAAACTGGAACACAAAGCTGGTTACCTTTGAACAAATAGCCATCACTAATGTAATAGTCCGCCACTGGATGGTTGCTACTGCATTTGGCCCAAATCTCCTTGAAGTCAACATCCTCTTCATACAGATTCTTGATCATGTCGAAACCCACTATCTCTTGTGATAACGTCACCAACAAGGATGCTCTCCTACTCAAAGCGTCTGCCACCCTGTTTTGGGCACCAGATTTATGTTGAATCACAAAAGGGAACCTTTGCAGGTAACTCACCCACCGAGCATGCATGTTGCCTACATTCTTCTGACTGTTAAGGAACTTCAAGGCTTGATGGTCTGTATACAAGACAAATTCCCGCTGAACAAGGTAATGTTCCCACTGTTTTAACGCTCGGAAGACCGCATAGAACTCCTGGTCATAAGTACTCCATCTCTGGCGAGCTTCGCTAAGCTTTTCACTGAAGAAGGCTACTGGCCTCTTCTCTTGAGATAACACAGCACCAACTCCCACTCCACTAGCATCACACTCCACCTCAAATATTTTATCAAAGTGAGGCAATGCCAGGACAGGGGGCGAGCAAAGTCTCTCCTTTATCAGAGCAAAGCTCCGTTCTTGTTCCTCTCCCCAGTGAAACTTTCCTTTCTTCCAACATTCAGTAATGGGAGCATTAATGGTGCTGAAATGTCGAACAAACCTTCTGTAGAACGTAGCCAAGCCATGAAAACTATGTACCTCAGAAACTGTCTTTGGGGTTGGCCAGTCTCGTATGGCACGAATCTTCTCCTCATCCACCTGAATTCCATCCTTTCCTACCACAAACCCTAGAAACAGAAGTTTGTCGGTGCAGAAAGTACATTTTTTAAGGTTAATGTACAGCTTATTCGCCTGTAGGACGCTCAAAACCTGTTGTAAATGCTGCAAGTGATCTTCTCTCGTCTTGCTGTACACTAGAATGTCATCAAAATAGACCACCACAAAACACCTAGAAAACGACGAAGAACTTGTGTCATGGTTCTCATGAAGGTGCTAGGTGCATTAGATAATCCGAAAGGCATCACCATCCACTCAAAAAGACCATCCTTACTCTTGAACGCTGTCTTCCACTCATCTCCTGGTTTAATTCGAATCTGATGGTAACCACTGCGAAGATCTAATTTTGAAAACACCATAGAGCCTGCCAACTCAACAAGCATATCTTCCAAACGAGGAATAGGGAACCGATACTTGATAGTTATTTTGTTGATGGCTCTACTGTCCACACACATCCGCCATTGGTTGCCCTTCTTTGGAACAAGAAGGACTGGAACTGCACAAGGGCTCATGCTCTCACGAATAAACCCCTTCTTCAGCAAGTCCTCAATCTGCTCCCTCAAGATGTCGTTCTCCTTAGGACTCATACGGTAATGGGGAAGATTCGGTAAACTGGCACCAGGAATAAAATCAATCTGGTGTTGGATGTCTCGCATGGGTGGTAACTCATTTGGTAGCTCATCAGAAATCAACTCCTCAAATCCCTTAAGCAACTGTTGTACTTTTTCAGGGATCTCCACAGGTTCTTTTTCTGCACTAAACAACCCCTTAATCACCACAGGACAACACAACTCGGACTCCTTAAAGTCTTCCTCTATCTCTCGTTCATTCTTGGACAAGATTAGAAAATTCTCCCTCTTCTTTTCTGTAGGTTTGACAAAGTTCACCACAGGAGCCATAGCAATCTTAAATTCACCCCACGTGAACAACATCACATTATCCCGACCCCTGTAAGTAACATCAACATCATACTGCCAAGGGCGCCCAAACAGAATATGACAAGCATCCATGTCTAAAACATCGCAAACTACTTCATCCCTATAATGCTTACCAATCGAAACAGGCACTTTGCAGGTTCTGGTTACACGCACTTGAGGACCTTTCTTCACCCAACCCAGAGAATAGGGCATCACATGGGCCTCTGTTGGCAACTGTAAATACTCTACCAACTTTTCAGCAACAAAGTTTTCGCAACTCCCATTATCCACAATCAAATTACACACCTTGTTGTTGACAGAACAATGCGATCTGAAAAGATTCTTACGTTGACCGTCCTCCTTCCTGGGAGACAACAGAATTCTCTGCAATACAATGTTCACCTTTTCTGGAGAATCTTCCACTGCAAATTCAGCCCCTTCATAGTCATCACCTCCTTCCTCCGCCTCGTCTACCTCGCAGGCCTCGACTAAAGCCTGAACTGCCCTAACCACCTTTGGAGGTGCAGTACACTCGTTGGATCTATGACCAGGCTGTAGACACTTATAACAAGTTCCTGGGAAAGGCCTTGCATAAGGGTTAAAAGGACGCTGCACAGGTGCTGCCCGAGTTGCCCTGCTAGTACTGCCAAAATCAGAAACGCCACCCTCTTTGTTAACAGCACTAGAAGCCCTAGTGGTCATTCCACCCGTATTCTGCGTCACCGTTTTCCCTTTATCTCCCACAGAGCTCCCGGCTTCAGTACTCCTCTGACTAGTGAATCTTGGGAACTGAAAAGAAACTCTAGAGGATCTTTCCATCAGCTCCGCCTTTATCGCCAAACTTGCAGCCTCAGTCACAGACCACATAGTTTGTAAGCCAATCTTCTCTTGTATGGAAGGTCTCAACCCACTGATGTATCGAGCAACCTTCTGCCCTTCAGATTCGCCTAAGTCATTACGCTCAGAAAGACGCACAAACTCAGCGGTATACTCTGTTACAGTCTTCGCCCCTTGAACACAATCTAGGTACATCCTGTAAAGAATCTGTTCATAGTCCTCTGGCAGGAATCGTTCTGTCATCAACTGTTTCATCCTCCGCCAATTCTTGACGGGTTTTTTTCTCTGTCTCATTCTCGTCAATGCCAACTTATCCCACCACACTGCTGCAGTGCTCTTGAGACGAGCTGCCACCAACTTCACTTGCTTATGTTCCGCGACATTCATATGCTCTATGAATCTGTCCACTTCAATTTGCCAATCCAGAAATTCCTCCACGTTCATCATCCCATTAAAGAAAGGGATATCAACCTTCATCCTGAAATCCTTATCATCTTGCCCTAATTGCGCCAGATCAACAACTTCATCTTCTGAATCAGACTCAGAGCTGCTAGCAATTGTGGTTCCTCTCCCTCGTGGAACCCTATGTTGAGGAGTAGCTCTGCCTTCTCCACGCTTCCTATTGTTATTATCAGTCTTCAATTCGTTCACCTGATTGGTCAACGTAGCAAGGGCTGCGGTAAAAGTCGCAGTAACACCTTCTAGGATACCGTCTAGGTCTGCTCTAGTAATCGGTGCGTCACCCATGATCAAGGAACGTCTGGCTCTGGTACCACTTGACGCAGCAGGAGTATGGGGGGCTAACCAGCGTTAAACCCTGATATGTGGAAAGTCTTCAAGCGAAGAACTCTATAGGACCAAGACTCTTAGCTCTGAATTATAATCGATAAAAACTGAATGACAGCTACCCAAAAGGGTGCTTATATATGGAAAACAAAACCCTAGGGCGACTAACAACCAAACCTAAAAGCCCAAGGATTGAATCAAAACACAATCCGAAAAGAACTAGGAAACATAAAATCCCAAAAACTAATAAAACGCAGGTATAATAAAAGTCATTCGGACACCGAACGCCAAACCTGCAGCACACCGGGTTTGGACCTGCAACGATCAATTTGTTCCTCGATTTCTTCGGCCATCCGTCCTACATCAAAAACTAAGAACATTCACAAAAAATATATTCACCCCAGTATTAAGATTGTAACAAAAATAAGCGTACCATTTGAAACCGCCAATAACAAGAACGTCAGAGTAACACTTGTTATTCAACTTAGAGAATTCGTTGATTTGCCATGTGAAAGTTCCTGATGGAAGATCATTTTCTCCTGTCTTCTCCATTCTACTGATTCATCACTAAGAAAAGCCATCATTCTCACACCAGATATATACCAATATCATTCCAAATCATATCAAACAAAACAAATCAATATCAAATCCAAATGAATAAAGTGATAGGGTCTTAGAGGAAACACAGAACAATATCATTCTACTATCTCTGATCACTAGTTACGAATAGACAAAGAAATCATATCTAACAACACACCATTCTGGTCTGAGTTATAACCTAGGATGATATGTGAACTGTTCAAAGGGGTTGAGGGAAGTACCTTAGCTACCCAATAGTTTAGAGAGAGAGAGAGATCTTAGCCGGGCACTGAAATTCCAGTATTTTGGCAGAGGGTTCACTGAGCAGTCGAGCCAAGTGAGGTTTTTGGGTTTAGATAATATCCATTTAACCCAAAAATTAATTAACCGGTCTACGTGAAACCAGCTGCTTTATTTCTGTTCCGTGCCGTAGCGCGGAACTTAGAAAAAAAATATTATAAAATTCAGGATATTTAAACAAAAAAAAATGCATAAACAATTTAGAACATGATGTTGATTTATTGAACGTAAAAAAGGAGTGGACCCCAGTCTATACCTGAACGCAAAACGCGTCACCGCATCCCATGATTGTGTGTTTGTCGGTGAAGTCACTGCTAGGACGGAAGGAGGTCCGCCGTCCACATATCTCATACCCAACAACCTCCACATAAACTCAACCCTTCCTCCCCTCTCCTCTCCTCTCAGTCTCAGCTCCTCCTTACTCGTAACATATTCTCAACACCAACAAGGTGTGTATATATGTATATGCTTCTCAATTAATACACATTTTTCTCAATCTAAACTAGCTTCTATCTGCTGCGTTTCTTCTTCTGCTACTTCAGCACGTCGGTACGCACGTACATAATAAGAAAATGGAAAACCAGCAAGCAGGTTATGAGCTTATATCCATGACATACACCTGGACCATCGAAAGCTTCTCCAAGATCAAAACCCGGAAACATTACTCCGATGGTTTCGTCGTCGGCGATTTCAAATGGTATACATCTCACACTCATTTTGTTGCTTTTGCTTTCTTGTCCCTGTTTGTGTTTGAGGTTTCAGGGCATTTTTGCCTACTTTTATGGTAAAACTTCCATGTTTTTAAGCCAGTTTGCGCTAGATCGAAAACCACAGATATTAAAAGCAGGTCCTGCCTCTCTTTTTTTTGTTTTTCAACGTCTGAAACAACTCGCGTCCATACCATACCAGTATAGACACAGCCATCCAAACTCGCTGATTTGGACCAATAGAAAATTAACACCTGTCTTTTTATTCTGGCCTTCTTTTTTTTTTATATTATATTGGACTGATTAGTTTATGCATGAAAATGGGACCAAGGCAGCTGATCGTTTCAAATATCACCGATGATAATTTTTTTCTTTTTTTTGGGCTTGGTTCCACAGGTTGGTAATGTCGACTATTGATTATGGCTCAAGAATACCCTTTGTAATCTTGTTTCTCTCAGTGCATGCTTGGAGTTCTCTGTCAAATTCCCAGAGCTGTTTTTGTTCAAAATACTGATAATTGTTAATTAGTTATAAATAGACTGAGAGGAGCTCTTGAGTTGCACAAAAGATTAATTAGTTGTACAAGATATATAGCAATTGTATCACTGCTGTTACAACAGTTGTAAATAGGCAATAAACCATATTTACATCAATATCTAAATTGATATGCATTTACAATAGAATCATGGCAGCCTAATCAAATGGATCATGGATTGATTTGAGGAAGAGTTTTAGTTGTTCTAACATTAGACATTATTCTACAAGTAAAACAGTAAAAGACAGACTATACTCAAGTTTAGTTTTGGACTAATTAATTTCTGAAACACTATAAGTAAGTATATAGAGCTTATTGTAGTCTTAAATTCCAAACTTTTCAAGCATTTATAGTATCTCAACAAGTTTTACTTTAGTACATACATATAGTTCCAGGTTTGATCTCGTTGTTAACATCTTGAGGTCGATAGATATGAGTATCTCTCTCATTATTTGTCTTTAAATTGGTTTCCGGTGTGAAATTAATTTAAGGGTGTACAAATATTTTGACTGAATTACACTATTACACAATATAACTTTGAATTGTTCTTTATAATGAATCCTAGGAAGCTAAATAACTGTGTAAAATATGGATATGTTTTACGAGCGTCACGAGCATCATTCTATGGCCCTCCTTGAGCCCCCGAAACAGCAGGGCCGGCCCTGGCACTATGTTATACCCTGCTGTTTATCTCAGTCAATCTGATTAGTGAACCAAACACTGTATGTTTGCTCATTTCTTTCTGGTTTGTTAAGTTCTGTAACAATCTTCTTTCAAGGACTTTTACTTGATGATTGGAGGTTCACTTATGATTATACATGCGCTAAAATTTATTCTAAATCTAGCAACTCGTTTGAGTCTTCCAAGCATACCAGACCCTTTATTATTTTTTTGTATTACTGCATGATAGCTGTGCGTTTTTGATGTTTTTTATCATTCATATCTTGATGTACAGACGCTCAGCATCAGTTTAGTGCAAAGAAAAGTGATTGGGGCTTCACATCCTTCATGCCTCTAAGTGAGCTCTATGACCCGAATGAAGGGTATATTGTGGATGACGTATGTATTGTCGAAGCTGAGGTTGCAGTCAGTAAAGCCGACATTAAGGCTCTAAAAGACCAAGAAACTTCCTTTCTTGAGCAGGAACTTCAAAGTCAGTCTTCAGATGTGGAGTCTGTGAAATATTCAGACGCTTCAACAGCACATACATCACTTTGTTCTGAACAGATGCTTGGTTTTCAGGATGCACTAATTCCTCGCCCTATTCAGACAAACGTTGATTCTCCACAAGCTCCACGCTTGAAAATAAAACCAACATCTGATGAAGTGCTTCCTTACCAGGAGACTGATAGCCCAGTTGGCCCTCCCATAGTTGATGAAAGCGATGAAGCTCCTTCCTCCCCAGTTGATGAGCTCATAGATTTCAGGGGGTTAGGGAAAATAGATAAAGCTTTTGTTCCACTGCTGGAAGAAGTCTGTTTGTGGCATCCTTCGTTGATTAGCTGCCAGAGGAAAAGAAGTCGCATATTTAGTGAATGGGCATTCACAGCTTTGGGTCGAGTATTGCATTTCTTGAAGACCACAAAGGTTAAGGATATGATGGAGGAGTCATGTGAGCATGATCCATGTGAGCATCTTCAAGTTTTGTGGGAGGAGGTTGAGGCCTTCAGATTTCACTTGAGTTGGCTGGAGCCTTTTGTTCAATCAGCTTTGGGAATCAAGAAGTTTGGGGAGAGAGAAGGAGTATTGAACAAACTCAGAGATGATGTCGATGCTTTGGATACTGAAATGAAGGGGTTAAGGGAGAGGCTAGCTGTTGTTGAGGTAGCTCACAGGGTTGCAAAAAGAGACCTGGCAAGGGCAGAGGAAAGCTTCAGCGAGGCATATATGAACAGCAAGCTTGGTTATGGGAGGCATTAGCCTTGCTGTAGAATTCTGTCTTTGATATGCAGCCATTTGTAATATGTGCAATATATCTAAAGATATGTAATCCAGGTTTCCAAACGTATATTTATGTATGGGAGCGCTGCTTGTGGCTAAAGCTCAATACATAAGAAAATAATGGAAACTGGTTTAGGTTGTTATCCATATTTGAAACCAGTGAGAAGATCACCATCTGATTTCTACCAAACATATCGTTCAGAGCCGTGACATGTATTAGAAGTTCTCACTCCCAAGGTACGTTTACTTATATGGAATGAAATTGAAAAATGAGGGAATGATTCCGACAAAGAAGAATTCATGCGTTTACTTACAAATAATGAAATTTGAATTGGTGTGAGTCGACTCACCTCTTAATAAAGAATCGAATTCTTAACAACCCGGAATTGTAATACCAATGAGAGAGGTGAGTTTAGGAATGACACCATCAGGAATCAACTTTTATGCCGAAAATATCCTTTTTAATTTTAATATGCTAATAATATTGAAAAATTTGTTTAAGATGCTAGTAATTTCACTTTTTTTTTCTTAAAGCTTTTTTTTTGTATGTTAATAATATGCTATTTGTTGAAATTGTATAATTTTTTTTTATAAAATTGTTTGCTTGATTTAAATATAGTATTACTTAAATGTATAAAATGATGGGATACACTTTGCATCTTGCGGTTTGAGATACACTCAAAATGCTAGTACTAGGTCTAAATGATGTTAATAAATCATGGTATAAGAGAGTTTATGCAAGAACGATATTGTAATATACATAAGCACACACGTAGCCTATGCATGTATTATATTATTAATATGTAACCAGATGATTACAATCAATAAAATGAATCGAAATATATACTCCATCTTGGTTTGTTGATTATACATAACTTATCAACTAAGACAATCAAAACGACAAAAAAAACTAGATCAACATAAATGTGTAGCTGCCTTTTAAGAGGTATTTTAGTAATCGAACTCGTAATTAGTTACATTTCTATTCTAATTCCATGGGGTAGGTAAACAGCTCAATGGAATTGAAATCTCCACATACAATTCCATTTCGTCTCTCATTCATTCTGTCTTTCATTCCTGATAAATTTCATTCCAAGTAAGTAAATATGCCATAAATTTTGTTGATGTATGGGAATTGATCCACCAATTGTTACCCACAAATTGTCCAATAACACTTATAAACTGCCATGTTTGTACAAACTCAGCTACATTTTTTTCCTGTTTTGTTTACTAATGCAGGCACTAAAGTAAAAATGCATCATATACAGATTTGGGGTAATCAATGCCAGAATATATATAGTCTTTACAAATTTAGTCGTTTAAGAGCATATCTAACAGCTTTCCCAACATTTCTCTAAAATGAGGAAACAAAAACCAAAATCTTCAAAAAAAATTATGCTCCAACTCCAACAGCTTCTCTATTTTGGAGATTCCGGCATTTATTACAACAATAAAATATGTTACATCATTATTAATTATAACAAAAAAAATATTATATATTTTATTGTAACAATTAAATACTTAATAAAATATTCTATATATGTAAACTTCTCATTAGAGCACGTGAAAAATTTAATTTTAGGGAATAATGAATGTTTTGCTACAAATTAAGGGAATGATTGCTTCTCTTTCTTCTCCATCCCCATTTTGGGGAATTAGATGAGGAAGCTGTTGGACCACAAAACAACTCAATATTCCCAAAAATTGATAAAATCAATAAAATAGGGAAGCTGTTGAAGATGCTCTAATAGTTTATATTTTCTGGTTGGAAGCGAGTTCCAATTTGAATTATCTTCAAGTGATGGAATTAAACTGAAATGTCGTGACAGATTTTTGGCTTAAGGGAGCCCGTCTAATGAGGACTAGTTGATAATTTTTCGGCTTATCCCGTTTTTCGATCTTATATCCACATCTTGACCATTTAGTTTATAGGTATTTATGAGTATATCATTATTGCAAATTTTAAGCCATATTGAAAATCGTTAAGACATTCATAAGTGTGAATTACCAATTATGAACTCGAATCCATTAACTTGATCTAGTTTGTTACCTTAACGATCACTAATTATACCAAAAGCGGACAAGGTTCCTGCATCTTTTAAAAAAAAACAAGGTTTCTGGCAATATTATACCTTAGGGGCTTGGCCGCTTGGGGGTGCTACATAATTGAAAAAGTCATACCCAGAAGTCTAGTGAGTATAACTAGAACATTATTTTCTTTTAGAAGAATTGGAACATTAGTTAGTAAGATTCGTGAATTAACGAATTTTGTCTAGTGAGTATAACTACAATATTATATTCTTTTAGAAGAATTGGAAGTGGGATTCGTAAATTAATGAATTTTTTTTATTAGGTAAATAACTCAAATGCTACGATTAATTTTTGATAAGTCGAACTCATAACTCTCATACTAAAGAGAGACTATATTGTTATACCTAATAGTCTTTGGTGCCAATTAACAAAATTTTGACGGTTTTTATTTTTATTTTTACAATTTGAAATTTGGGAAATTTGCTGTCAAAAAAATCAGAAATGTTAGGGTTAACTTGTCATTTCCCTCGGCTTGGGGTGCTGCTGCTCCACTCCGTGTCCGTGAACGAGTGGAGTCTCGACTCTTCTCTTTGTCTGTGGCGCGGTGTCGAGCCACGTCGTCTCAATGATTCTCTGTATGTCGGTAAAGCCCTACAGTACGTCATCGTACGGAAGGAGCCAGCCATCCACACATCTCCAACTCAACTACCTCCATATAACCAAACCCCCTTCATCTCTCTCTCTCTCTGGAACAGGGTACGCTAGCTTCTTCCAGAGATATTTCTGAATTTAAGCTTAGTTTCTGCTTCGTTTGTTAATTATACTAACATATATAAATATATGATGTTGATTATCCCAGGTAGGTAGAGGAATATGGAAAACCAGCAAGCGGGTCATGAGCTTATATCCATGACATACACCTGGACGATCGACAACTTCTCTAAGCTCAAAACCCGCAAACACTACTCTGATGGTTTCGTCGTTGGCGATTTCAAATGGTATATATTATATCTCATGCGCCAGCTTGACATTAATTCTCATATATATATATATCCATCTCACCCAGTTGCCTTTCTAATTGGGTGGTTCCGATCAGGCGGATCGTGGCGTATCCAAAGGGCAGCAATGGGAGGCAATTCTTGTCCATGTACTTGAATGTTGCAGATGCTTCCAAGTTACCATCTGGGTGGAGTAGATATGCCGAGTTCACCTTGACTGTCGTTAATCAATTTAACAGCGACAAATCCATAACCATAGGTATATTTCTACTTTAATTTACATGCATCCTGTTTGTCTCTCTCACTTCATCTCTTATTCGATTATTGCTACCTGATTCCTTGATTCAGTAGAATGATTCTACTTTTTTTTTGGAAATGAGAATGATTCTACTTTAGATTGCTACTCTGTGTATGCTTTGCCTAGCTTTTCTTTACTTCAAGCCACTGTGTTAATTAGTCTCTGATTGGTTATGAGAGGTTTTGTTGTTATTTGTTACGAGAGGTTTTGGTCTGATTCCCCTCTCTTGATGTTTATTTATTTATTTAATACATCAAAATGTTAGGGGCTCATTCATCTTTCACTCATCTTTTAGCAAAAAAAAAGGAAAAATGTCTATTTATTACTAATTTAAACCTATCATTTCTCATTCCAATGATAATCTTTTTTATTAGCTCATTTCAATATAAGGTAACTTTTTTATATAGTAAACTATATATTAGTTACTAACCAAATTTCAGTTTACAAGTACATCATTTACACATTTAAGGACAAAAAATAACAAATGAGGACAAATTAATGTTCACATGTCATCTGTCACAATGTATTTACCAGAATATCTCTCATTACTTATTCACTAAATTGCAAACGTGCGCATACTACATATTCAGAAAAGTGCTACTACTTAGTACTTGCTACAAAGCTGCTACTGCCCAACGGGAAGTTCAACAAAGCTACTATTGCCCGATTGTGAGTTCAACAATGATGCTACTGCCCGACTGGGAGTTCAACAACGTTGCTACTGCCCAATTGGGAGTTCAAAATGCTGCTACTGCCCGACTGGGAGTTCACAATGCTGCTACTGCCCCATTGTGAGTTCAACAATGCTGCTACTGCCCGATTAAGAGTTGAACAATGTTGCTATTGCCCGATTGTGAGTTGAACAATGCTGCTACTGCCTGAATAGGAGTTCAATTACATTACTACTTGTACAGAAAATGAAATCCAATAACTAATCCAAGTTGAACAGTATATTTAGCTCAGATTCATCAACCCAAGGACTTCCACTGGGCTTCAATTCCTTCAAGCAAACAATTGACAAACAACGTAATAGTGGCAGCACATAACAGTAGCAGCAACGCGACGTAACAGTAGCAGCAATGTCAAAACAGTAAGGCATTGGGGAACACCGTTGTTTTACTTGAGGCGAGAGACACTACAAGAAGAAAGACTTTAGCCGACGAAATTAAAATTTCGTCAGCTAAAGTTCTTTATTTTCGCAGATCTGGACAACGAATATCGTCTGTTTTTTTTAATGTATTTTTTTCCTTTAGCCGACGAAATACACTATAATTCGTCGGCTAAGATGGTTTTTGCCGACGAATAACCTAATATTTCGTCGGCTATAGTTATTTTTTAATTTTTTAATTACATACTATAGCCGACGAATACGTTAGGGTATTCGTCGGCTAAACCCTAAAATTTTTCTATTACCTACTATAGCCCTATATTCGGTGGTTATTTTGCGTAAAATTTTTATACGACTTGTTGCGTGTCATCGGTTTAAAACTATTTTCAGTTGGAGGTCTGGTCAAAATACGTAATTTAGACGGTCGAACGACCTTTTCCGTGCGTTTAGGGTTTGACTTACGAGATTGACCATCCGGATCGAGCTCTTATTCTTTTCGGATCAAGTTGAATTTTTTCCCATATATGTATTTTATCATGATGGTCAGATCTGACGGTCGGATTTCTGTTTCTCAACTTTGATCATCACAATCACAACATGCATACTAATGTTGTATAACTTGTTTACCAAGTGTTATGTAAATGTTCCGTTTCAAAAACAAACTATACGTAAAACCTTCAAACGCCAAAAAGTCATGAAATAAGATATGACGAGAATGTTGAAATACATCCACGGTTGAAAAATCACACTATTTCGGTAAATATTCGGTGCCGATAGTTGCGGTCAATGCAATTTTTCATTTTTCCCCTATGAGTAGCCCTATATTCGGTGGTTATTTTACGTAAAATTTTTATACGACTTGTTGCATGTCATCGGTTTAAAACTATTTTCAGTTGGAGGTCCGGCCAAAATACGTAATTTAGACGGTCGAACGACCTTTTCCGTGCGTTTAGGGGTTTGACTTACGAGATTGACCGTCCGGATCGAGCCCTTATTCTTTTCGGATCAAGTTGAATTTTTTCCCATACATGTATTTTATCATGATAGTCAGATCTGACGGTTGGATTTCTGTTTCTCAAGTTTGATCATCACAATCACAACATGCCAAATGTATAAAAATACTTTTACCCGCCCAAAAATTTTCAAAGGACTTTAGCCGACAAAAATATTTGAAAAGTTGTCGGCTAAGGTCAAAAAATTTTGGGCGGTAAAAATTTTCAAAGGACTTTAGCCGACGAAAATATATGAAGAGTCGTCGGCTAAAGTCGAACAATTTTCAAAATTTTCAGGTCAACCAAAATTTTCAAAATTTTCAAAAGAGTTTAGCCGACGAAAATAAAGAATTTCGTCGGCTAAAGTTCTTTATATAGGAGTTTTACCGGAGGTGGATGGTAAGAAGTCTGTTTCGTCTGCCGAACAGTTTATCGTCAAGCCACTGGAGACCGCCACACTTGTCCCAAAAGCTTCGCCGTCGTCTCTACTGCATTGCTGGACAGGTGGTGCATCGAATGACGCCGTCGTGAGGGATAAATCGAGCTTCAAAACTCCGCCGGTTCGGATTCGGTGTCGATCGAATTTCTCCTTCCTCAGGTCACCATTTGGTGAGTTCTATATATGGATAAGTTGAGCTCGATTAGTACTATATTCCCCTAGAATTTGGTAGCTCGATTCGGTGTGTGTGAGGAGAATCGCAGATTTGAAGTTTTTAGGGTTTAAAATTGGGGATTTTTATGTTTTGATTCAATTGACCTGTTTAGGCTTAGAATTGGACTTCGACTTCTTCTAGAAAGTTGTTTGAAATGTTGAGAGGAAGATTCTGTCAAATTTTGGTGGTGATTGGAGGTGGCCGAAAGTTTCTGCAGTTTTTTTTTTCAAAAACCAGCAACTTTAGCCAACGATATTTACATGTTTAGCCGACGATATTTAAAGGTTTATTCGTCAGCTATAGTATTTTTATATTTTTTTATAAGGTTTAGCCGACGAATTATGGAATATTTCGTCGGCTATAGTTATTTTTTTAAAATTTTTTATAAGGTTTAGCCGACGAAATTTACTATATTTCGTCGGCTATAGTTATTTTTTTAATTATTTATTACACACTTTAGCCGACGAATATCTTAATTGTTTCGTCGGCTAAAGTCTGGGAAAAAAACCGACGACATGTTTTTCGTCGACTAACTGTGGGACTATAGCCGAAGAAAAAAAAATTTCGTCGGCTAAAGTCATCACCGATGACCTTTTCCCGACGACACTATAGCTGACGAGCCTTCATCGGCTAAGATCTTAGCCGACGAATTAAAATAACAGATTTTTCGTCGGCTAAAGTGCTTGTCCTGGTAGTGAGAATAGATGAAGAAGAAGTTCATCGATCTGGAACAGAAAAAACGAATTGGTAAGGAGGGTTAATGGTCGATCAACAGCAAAGCTTTGCTGGTGGTATTGCCTCCAACACGGAGGAGCTTGGGATGCTTATAGATCTCGCCGGCTGGCAAAGTCAAGCTCGGCTTCGTCAGAATCTTACAAGGCAGCGCCAAAGTGGTTTATCGTCATCGTCGTCGAGGTTGTCATTGACGGCTTTGGCGAACGAGGAGCAACCAAATCATGACAGAGAGACGGCGGATCTGAGGCGTCGATGCGGTATAGCCATTAGAGAACTTCTGATCTCTCCACCAAGAAGTGCGGACGACGATTCCAAACCAAGATGTTGGTCGCGCGAAGCCTCTAGGTCTTCACCGGCGAGCTCGTGTGGCCTGCAACGACAACGATTTGGCCACAATGGTGAATCGGATAGATCAGAGACGGAGGATGTGAATTAGAGAGAGAGAGAGATCAGATCGAAGAGGGGTTAGGAAGAGAGGAGTGGCATACGCGTAATTTGATCGTGAAAGCTGGATATTTTGGTCATTTAATGGTGAAAACTCGGGTCAGATTTGATACTATAGGTTTTGGGCCTCAGCTTGTGTCTTAATTTGTCTAAAAAATATTGAAAGTGGGGTTTTTGTGTTTTAAAATTTGGTCATGTGTTACTATGTAATTTTCTCTCTTTTTTATTCCCAAAATGCATAAATCTTTATGCCCAAATGCATAAATCTTTACTAAAGTCTTAACAAACCATATTATTTTAAAACTATTTTACCCTCATCCCTTAAATATGCATAGAGAGAGAATACTTGGCCGGAACCTCACAGGACTACGGCCACCGGTCGCCAGATTTCCTCAGTCGCGGGATCCCGGTCACCGGTAACTCGATTACTGACCCCCAATAACTCAATTTTTCTCCGGTTGCCGGATTCAGGTCACCGGCAATTCGGTTACTGATCCCAAATAATCAGTTACTGACCCTTAATAATCGGTTACTGACCCCTAATAATCGGTTACTGACCCCTAGTAATCGGTTACTGACCCCTAATAATCAGTTACTGACTCTAATAACTTGTTTACTGACCCCCAATAATCAATTACTGACTCTTAAGAACTTAGTTACTGACCTCTAATAATCAGTTACTGACACCTAATAATTGCTTACCGACACCCAATAATCACTTATTGACCTCAATATTCAAATGTAAGGATAAAAAAAAAAAACTCTAACTGACTTGAGTTCATGCTCTGGGCACCCATATTTCTTCTCTAGGCACCCACCTTCCCCGATGGCGACACACCGGCCTCCTCCACCAAAGCCTTGAAGCACCCCATATCCCTTCCCAGATCCCTCAACTGCATCTTCAAAGAGCAACGCCTCCTCTTCATCCTCATCGGCTCCACTTTCTTCATCCTCCAGCCCACTCTCTCCCGCCTCTCCCCCTCCGACCCCCACCCCTCCATCCCCTGCTCCTTCTCCTCCTCTGTCGTCTCCCACGATCGCATCTCCACCGCCTCCTTCTCCTCCGACCTCTCTTCATCCTCGTCGGAATCCTCATCGACTCCACCTTCTTCATACTCCAGCCCACTCTCTCCCGCCTCTCCCCCTCCGACCCCCACCCCTCCATCCCCCGCTCCTTCTCCTCCTCCGTCGTCTCTCACGAACGCATCTCCACTGCCTCCTTCTCCTCAGGATCGTCGGCAACGGCGGCGTCCATCGTCGAAGAAAGCGAGAGAGAGAGAGAGAGAGAGAGAGAGAGAGAGAGAGAGAGAGAGAGAGATCGATGAGAACGAGAACGAGAACGAGAGGTGAGGGATAATAAGATTAGGGGTAAAAATGTATTTTTGTTAAGAAATATCGAAATGGGCTACGCAAAATGTTTTTCATTAAGTTGGGCTATGAAAACCCTATTTTTATGCATTTAGGCATTTTTCAAAAAAAATCTGATTGATTATCTATTTCAGTGAATCTGATAATTAGTTAACCAAACACTGTACATTTGCTCATTTTTGTCTGGTTTTTGTAATTTCAGAACAGATTCGGCTCCTCTAAAGTGAAGAGTCTGTGAATTTAGTTAAAGTTTATAAAATCTAGGTTTTCTATCTAATCCAAAGGTTTTAAGAATTTACACATCACTATTACATTAATTTTTCATTTTCAACCTAACCCCAGTTATCTTCTTGTTAACTATATAGTCAACTCTAGTAGGAAATAGAAAAAACAAAAAAACAATTCTCGTCATGGCACTCATGTCTTTCTTCTATGCCTGACATGTTGTGGTGTTGCGTGTTTGTCTCTACTTATGTCAGTCTTTCTTGTTGCTAGCCGTCTTTGATGGCGCTTTGCTTGTCATTGATGGTTAACATAATAACACTTAACGCCGGGTAAAGGAGACATTGACTCTCATGTGAACAAAGTAAGAGTAGAGGCTGTAGAGCAGAACAGAGCCATAAACAAAGATAGTATCGATATGAAGTGAATGGGATTAATTTAAAGGAAATGGAGTTGGGCAGATAAATTTTTGGTGGCAGAAAATCGAAATGGTTGTTAGCAGAGATGAAATTTTAATCTTTTTGTAGTCGCGCGAGACTGCAAGAGGACTATATTTGAGGTGTGGAAATTAAAATTTAAAAAAGGTGGGAACCCTTCTTGTAAAAATAAAATCTGAGCAAATATCATATTCAAATGAGATTATAGCCTGCCTACATGAAAATTTTTAGAGGTTAAACTCATGCATTTAACTGAGTTTTGCTATTCAATCTTTCAAATAGCCTTTAGGTTTTGCATTTTATCAATTAATTAAACTCACAGATCAAGTAAATATTAAGAGCTCATTTATAGGAGGATGTCGAGGAACCCATTACCCATGGAAGAGTTTCCATGGAAGCAAAGAGAGGAAACAATGGAGCAAATCAGGCATCGAAGAAAGGTCGACAAAATCCCAAAGTTTTTGTTGTTGTTGTTGGGGTTAACGATAGTTACACAGAAGTTAACTAGGGTTTTGATCAAAAATAAAAAATTATTATAATAGTGATGTGTCAATTTTTAAGACACTTGGATTAGATAAAAAACTTAGATTTTATGAACTTTAACTAAATGACTTTCCCATTTTAGAAGAGCCGAATCCATTTAGAACACTCTTCTTTGGAGAACTTTTACTGCTTCTGTGTTACTGCTCCACGAGCTGTGTTTTTTTTTTGGGGGCATATTTTTGAATTTTTTATCCTTGATATCTTGATTTACAGACACTCAGCATCAGTTTAGTGCAAAGAAAAATGATTGGGGCTTCACATCATTCATGCCTCTAAATGAGCTTTATGACCAGAATGAAGGTTATATTGTGGATGACATATGTATTGTCGAAGCTGAGGTTGCAGTCAGTAAAGCTGACATTAAGGTTCTAAAAGACCAAGAAACTGCCTTTCTCGAGCAGGAACTTCAAAGTCAGTCTTCAGACGTGGATTCTGTGAAATATTCTGACGTTTCGACAACACATACATCACTTTGTTATGAACAGATGCTTGCTTTACATGATTCACTAATTCCTGACCCTGTTCAGACAAATGTTGATTCTCCGCAAGCTCCAAGCCTGAAAATGATACCAAGATCTGACGAAGTGCTTCCTTACCAGGAGACTGATAGTCCAGTTGGCCCTCCTATAGTCGAGGAAAGCATAGTCGACGAAAGTGATGATGCTCCCTCCACCCCAGTTGGTGAGCTCATAGATTTCAGGGGGTTAAGGAAAATAGATAAAGCTTTTGTTCCACTGCTGGAAGAAGTCTGTTTGTGGCATCCTTCGTTGATTAGCTGCCAGAGGAAAAGAAGTCGTATGTTTAGTGAATGGGCATTCACAGCTTTGGGTCGAGTATTGCATTTCTTGAACACCACAAAGGTTAGGGATATGATGGAGGAGTCGTGTGAGCACGATCCTTGTGAGCATCTTCAAGTTTTATGGGAGGAGGTTGAGGCCTTCAAATTTGACTTGAGTTGGCTGCAGCCTTTTGTTCAATCAGCTTTGGGAATGAAGAAGTTTGGGGAGAGGGAAGGAGTATTGAAGAAACTCGGAGAGGATGTTGATGCTTTAGAGACTGAAATGAAGGGGTTGAGGGAGAGGCTAGCTGTTG
The DNA here is from genome assembly GCA_034370585.1 of Fragaria x ananassa. NCBI lineage: Eukaryota > Viridiplantae > Streptophyta > Magnoliopsida > Rosales > Rosaceae > Fragaria > Fragaria x ananassa. The sequence continues at coordinate 4,997,850 of CP139750.1, read as the reverse complement.
CGGAGGTAGCTCACAGGCTTGCAAAAGGAGACCTGGAAATAGCAGAGGAAAGCTTTGGCGAGGCAAATATGAATAGCAAGCTTGGTTATGGGAGGCATTAGTAGTCATGCTGCAGAATTCTTTCTTTCATACTCAGACATTTGCAATGTGTGCAATATATCTAAAGATATTCAGCTTTCCGAACGTAAATCTATGTATGAGGGCTGCCTGTACTTAAGCTCAATACATAAGAGAATAAAGGAAACTGGTTTAGCTTGTAATCCATATTTGAAACTAGTGAGCAGATCACCATTTCCATTCTGGATCAAACCCCTCGCTCAGAGCAGTGTCAGGTGTGACAAGTAGATTTTACCTTTTACCCTTAATTTTGAGTTGTATGGGAAATGAACCACTAATTGTTACCCTGGATTTGTGCAACACTGTTTGTAGAAGTGCCATTTTATTAAGGGTAAATTCCTCCTATAGTACTTGATGTATCACAAATTGGACAGTTAGGTACCCAAAGTCATGTGTATATTATGTCAAAATCTTCATCCATTATATCGGGATGAATTAATATTTTGTTTGAAACATAATTGAATTATATATTTAAGAAATTTAGATGGTGTATATCTAATTAATCCATTAAAAGTAATGTTATCGGTATTCAGATATAAACATAAAAAATATGGGTTTTGTGGTTTCATGTGTATTAGGTCCAAATATATCCATTATATCAAAATGAATTAATATTTTGTTCGAAACATAATTGAATTTTATATTTAATAAATTTAATCGGTGTAACCTAAACACTCGATCACGCCACTCCACTGAAGTTAATGAGGTATATCTAATTAATTCACTGAAAGGTAGTGTAATGGGTGTTCAAATCACAAATACGTGTATCTTAACACATAATTAAATTATGTAATATTTTATCAACATAACCAAAAACGTTAATTCATGCTCGTGTGCTCTTAAAAGATCTAAAAAATAATGAAGACCTAAGATGGTCATTAACCCACTAAACACGTTGTGTTTATTTTATATTTATAAAATATGACCAAAATGGCAATTTTACCCTCTATTTAATGAAAGTATTAAATTGTCTAATTGAGCATAACTTGAAGAATCAAAGTACCTACGTTAGATACGTAAATTGACCCTACATCAGGTACGATAAAAGGAATTTACCCTTTTATTAAAGAATCAGCTACATGAGTCTACTGTTTTGATTATAAATGGCCCAATAGGTATTGTAGTAAAAATGCAGTCCGGACACAACGTCCCTCGTAGCTCGTCCGACGATAATGCCGTGACTCTCGTGAGGGTGTGCCGCTGGACCCTGCAACCTCTCTCCCTTGAGGTACAAAAGTGTCGCTTACGGTTTTGGAAAAATTCTCTCTTACTGAATAATATCAATTTCTCTCTCCCAAAAAAAGAGAGAATAATATCAATTTTACATATTTCATTAAAAAAAAGGAAGCAGTAGAGAAGGAGGCTATTTGTTTTTTGTTTTTAATTTTTTTTATGAGAGAAAATATAACAGTAGAGAACTACAAAGAAAATCCCCGCTTACAGCCCCCTCCACTCAAATCAAAGTAGAAAGCAGGCATGAGAAGGAGGCTCTTGTTGGGTCTCTCCTGTGGGTTTTTGTGTATGGTCGTCTGTCTGGACTGGCAATCGGGTTTATTTCAAATGCGGATGTTAGAGGCAGGGCCGTAGTAGCTGGCCTAAGGTGAGGGAAGTCAATTGATCCTATCAAATTTAAACAAATGTTTTAATTACTCTTAATTATTATTTATAATTTTTCAATGCTCTCGAAGGATCACGTGGCAGTCTGACCGTGATCCTATTTGCCAATTAAATTTTGACACGTAGATTTATTACAACTAAAATATAAACTAAAGATTTCTATATTTTGTGAAATGATCGTCATGAGTCTTTTATGAGTTTGGCCTAGGGTTTTAGGGTATAAGATTTAGGGTATAGAGCATATGGTTAGGGTATAGGGTTTAGGGTTAGGGTTTTTGTTCTAAACGTTTAGGGTTTAGAATTTAAAAAATTAACAAGGAACCCAAAATGGTCTTTAACTAAATCGCTAAAATAGTTTTTCATCATGAAAATCCACATGTCAAAATTTGAATGGAATGGAAAACCACGTCAGACTGTCACGTGGTCTTTCGGGAGCACTGAAAAATTTCTCCCACTATTAATAGAATGAAACATAAATGACCCTTCTTAATTTTGAGAAAAATCTTAACTAGGCTTAAATATCCATGAATATTAATGGAATGATATAGAAATCTATGATGTGAATATATGATTTAGGGTGCGTCTATTGTCATCCCACAAACCATTTTGCTCAACCCATATTCTCTTCACACACTACTCATATAATTTTAATTTTAATTTTAATTTTAATTCTACTTTGTCCACCCATTAAAAATACCTAAAAAACTTTTTTCTCAATTCTACTTTGTTCACTCTACATTCTCTTCATATATTTTGTCAAATTCAGATTTGCTCAAGGTAAGTAATATCACCAAGTGAACAAAAATTCACATGAAAGTATAAATCTAAGTTAAAGAACAAGAAAAAACTCTCAAATTTAACAACTCAATGGTATCAGTCGATATCAATACGCATAATATCTCTAAATGTGTCTCTAATAGCAACACCTTCCATACTTCTAAGTTTCTTGAACTGATCTATCCGTTGTTCAAAAATAATGTACAATAGTTATCCATAAGAATTTATATACAAAGTTGACATGAGAAATAATTAGTAAAATGATAGACGAATCATCAACAAAGAAAAAAAATACAAACAGTTTACCTCATCTTCATGTTAAATGCTAGTGTCTTCAGATTCACGACCGAATATGATAAATCTAGGTTAAAGTTATGAAACTTGTGTTCATCCAAAACAAAAAGATAAAAAAGAAAAAGAAAAAAATTGTAATTTGTAACAACTTATTGTCCCTTATTGTAATTTTATATCAGGGTATTTTGGTATTTTGGTATTTCAATAAATCAATAACGTGTGAGGTGAGCAAAATGGTTTGTGGGGTGACAATAGACGAACCCATGATTTATTGATTCAATTAATACAAATTCTTACCTTATTTATATGTGCTTTAAGGATCACAATTATTCTTAAAATTTATTCAAAATGATTTAATGGTCTTTCAACATTCATATTAGTATAAAATATACAACACTTCTACATACAGGTTCCTGACAACATTTTTTTTTTCTACTAATATGTATAGGACAAGAAAATTGTAGAAAGTTTGTGTTATTGTGTTTTTAGGGAAAAAAATTGTGTCATTTTGTAACTAATGACCACAAATTTTACTTTTTTGATATATGAATTTTGACCATTTTAAGTTACAATTTTAGTTACGCCACTGCTTAGAGGTGTGAAAAATCAGCTTGATTGATGGACTTGATGAATCTTGGCTAGTGGCTTTGTTTGTGTCTTTTATTTTTTTTGTTATGTATTTTGTGTCAATCTTGCTTTCGTGTTGAAATCTTGTAAACTTTGTGATCCAGATGTTACTGCTTTGGTTCCAAATTCGTGTATTCTTGGTATTTTAATGAAGGTTATCTTAGATAAGAACAATAATTGGAGATAACAATATTATAAGAATGGAAATATCAAGAGCAAAATTGGAAATATCAAGAGGAGATTGATTGATTAGAAACAAATAATAAAAAAGAAGATTGCAAGCTGTTTTCAGAGTGTGACAGTCAGACAGTGCATATATCTGAGAAGCGACTCCGGAGGAGAGTCTTCACCTTCCAGATGACGGGACCCACTGACGCGTTTGTGGGGCTGTGGCTTGCCACCCTGTCACCGCCACAAATATCTGTCGGAAATACGGTCTCTACTCATCCACAAATATCTCGAACAAAACTCAACAACCACATTTCACACAGACCCAACTCCTCTCTCTCTCTCTCTCTCTCTCTCTCTCAACTTCAAGTCTTCAACTTCAGCTTCAACTTCAACTTCAACTTCAAAAGGGTAAGCACAGTACCGATTCTCTGGATCTAAACCGGCTTCTGTACGTTGCCTCTGTTACATATGACGTTGTTAATGATTTGATTTGGTTACGTATAGGTATACAAGAACATGGAAAACCAGCAGGCGGGTCATGAGCTTATATCCATGACATACACCTGGACTATTGACAACTTCTCCAAGCTCAAAACCCAGAAGCATTACTCCGATGGTTTCGTCGTCGGCGATTTCAAATGGTATATCTCATCTCACACTCTCGTAAACTCAGTTTTGCTGCTTTTGCTTTCTTATATATACTCGGTCCCAGTTTGTGTTCGAGGTTTCAGGACAGTTTTTGCTTACTTTTATCGTTGTGGGATTTCAGCGCTTTTGGTAAAACTTTCATGTTTCTTTAGTTTGCAGTAGATCGAAAACCACAAATATTAAAAGCAGGTCCTGCTTTTTTTAACATCTGCTTTTACAGTTCAGCTGTTTTTTTCAGTGTTCTTCTGATTGTTTGATTATATTGGACTCATTAGTCTATGGGACAAGGCAGCGTAATATCACCGATCAGAACTTTTTGGTTTTGGGTTTTGTTTCATTCGGTCAAATTAATTGAACGGAGATTGCTTGTTCTGTTTTGAATCAAATTTTAAGCTTTGGGTACAGGTTGGTGATCTCATGTACTGATTATAGCTCAAGATTACCCTTTGCTTGAATTGCGTCTTGTTTCTCTCCGTGGAGTTTTCTGTTATTTTTTTTTCCAATTTTTTTATTTGTTAGATCACCAAGGTTGATCAGTTATACAAAGTTTTTGATAGGAAGCTTGAATTGCTTATAAATTTTGTATATACACTCAATATCATACGAAGTTATTGGTAAATGGATAGAGGTTATTTCGAATCGATCATGAGAATCTTGGAGTGGGGAGTTCACAAAATAGACTTTCTGAAATCATGTACATGGATAGAGGTTATCTTCTTCTTTTGGATCAATACATCTCGAGTTTAATGTTTAGTCACTTGTTTTATATGATTTACATGAACGCAGAGGGTCTTATTTTGTTCTTGTTCATGCCTAAAATCATAATTTTTTTAACATGAGAGAAATTCCTTGTGGGAATCTGAACTTTTTGAATTCATGGACATCCATGTGACAAGAGTTTGCTGAGGCAAGGTAAATCATCTTGGCTATGACTAAGACTATTATGTCTATTTTGGTTAAGTATACCTGATTATTCTGTTGTTAGATTCACATTACCAAACAGATTTGTTTCACAGCTTCATAGCTGAGTGTCTTTGAAAGATTATTCTCACTGCTTCACAAACTTACTTGGTTTTTTTCTTTTTTCAGGCGGATTGTGGTGTACCCAAAGGGGAGCAATGGGAAGCAATACTTGTCCATGTACTTGAATGTTGCAGATGCTTCAAAGTTACCATCTGGGTGGAGTAGATATGCCGAGTTCACCTTAACTGTCGTTAATCAATTTAACGGCGACAAGTCGATAACCATAGGTATATTTCTTCATGATGTTACTCTTCTTCATCTTGTTTGTCCATCTCACTTTTTCTGCTTGGGCCTTTTTCTCTTATTCAATTGCAAGCTGATTTGTTAATGCAGTAGAATGATTCTACTTTGGATTGCAACTCAATGTCTGAGTGGCTTTCTTTACTTAAAGCACTGTGTTACTCTTTGCTATTTCTCTCACTTAATCTGTTAAGCGAACCGAACACTCTACATTTGCTCATTTCTTTCGGGTTTGTTAAGTATTGTAACACTCTTTCTTTTAACTAATTTTACGTGCTGATTGAAGGCTCACTTGCTCTATACTGCTGACTGATAATATATGCGCTGATTTTTTTTTTTTTCTAAATCAGCAACTTAATGGTGTCTCTCTGAATAATACCGGACCCTTTATTATGTTTTCATATTACTGCTCCACGAGCTGTGCATTTTCTTTTCCATGTTTTTTTTTTATCCTTCACATCTTGATTTACAGACACACAGCATCAGTTCAGTGCAAAAAAAAGTGATTGGGGCTTCACATCCTTCATGCCTCTAAGTGAGCTATTTGACCAGAATGAAGGGTATATCGTGGATGACATATGTGTTGTTGAAGCTGAGGTTGCAGTCAGTAAAGCTGACATTAAAGTTCTAAAAGACCAAGAAACTGCCTTTCTCGAGCAGGAACTTCAAAGTCAGTCTTCAGACGTGGATTCTGTGAAATATTCAGAAGCTTCAACGGCTCATACATCACTTTGTTATGAACAGGTGGTTGCTTTACAGGATACACTAAATTCTGACCCTGTTGAAACAAATGTTGATTCTGCGCAAGTTCCACACTTGAAAATAGAACCAAGATCCGATCAAGTGCTGCTTTACCAGGAGACTGATAGCCCTGTTGGCCCTCCTATAGTCGAGGAAAGCGATGAAGCTCCCTCCACGCCAGTTAGCGAGCTCATCAATTTCAGGGGACTAGGGAAAATAGATAAAGCTTTTGTTCCACTGTTGGAGGAAGCCTGTTTGTGGCATCCTTCGTTGATTAGCTGCCAGAGGAAAAGAAGTCGCATGTTTAGTGAATGGGCATTCACAGCTTTGGGTCGACTATTGCATTTTCTGAATACCACAAGGGTTAAGGATATGATGGAGGATTCATGTGAGCACGATCCATGTGAGCATCTTCAAGTTTTGTGGGAGGAGGTTGAGGCCTTCAGATTTGACTTGAGTTGGCTGGAGCCTTTTGTTCAGTCAGCTTTGGGAATGAAGAAGTTTGAGGAGAGGGAAGGAGTATTGAAGAAACTCGGAGAGGATGTTGATGCTTTAGAGACTGAAATGAGGGGGTTGAGGGAGAGGCTAGCTGTTGCTGAGGTAGCTCACAGGCTTGCAAAAGGAGACCTGGAAATGGCAGAGGAAAGCTTTGGCGAGGAAAATATGAACAGGAAGCTTGGTTATGGGAGCCATTAGCCTTGCTGCAGATTTCTTTCTTTGAGATGCAGGCGTGTGCATTATATCTAAAGATGTGTAATCCAGTTTCCTAGATGATATCTATGCATGGAGCTGCTTGTGGCTTCAGTTCAATGTACTAGTGAATAAAGGAAACTGGTTTAAATTTTATTCCTGTTTGATCACCATATGCATTCTGGACCGAACATCTTGATCAGAGCAATGAAGACTATTAGGATGAAGACTATTGTTGATGTACGAATTCAATCAAGTCAGTTTGTAGTTCCTACTGATAAAGTGGATAAGTATAAGAATTTTGCTGGGAAGAGTTGTTCGTTTAAATTCGAATTGATTAGTTAGCTCAAGTTTCATTACAATTTGGGTACCAACTGTGGAGTGAAATTTTAGTGTCACCCCCAGGTCTTATATCCAAGTAGCTGAACAACTGTGTTAACTTGTTTGATGTAATATGCTTTCCAACTCAGATTCAAACTTGGAAGGTTGTTTACATTGCAAACAACGAAACGAAATTGTTTGTGTTTCTGGGATCCAATATTTACTTATTTAGTGTCTGATAGATGCCATGCCTTGTTAAAAATGGCCCCATAAGATAAAACATCATGGTGAAGAGTCGACACCAAAAAGAAAAAGAAAAATAACTATCGTATCATTTAACTTGGTGCTATTTCCTCACCGGATCTCCTGAATCATAACCATGACTCTCGAGGCAGTGTTCTTGCATCTGGCCATCTTCCGTTCCAAGGTATCTGATTGCTGGAATCCTGGACGATACCGAATAACAATCTTCTTCAAATTCGGAGCATTTTCGAGAATGTACTTTACAAACTCGATCTCATTAGACCCACTGGAGAGGTCTATGCTCAAAACCTTCAGGTGGTTAACAAAAGCTAGGTTTTGCGATTCCCAGTATTCCTTATCAAATCCAGATGAAGACTGTGACTGCAATGTGGCAAACAAGCTTGTTAACATCTAGAACAGAGATTTCACAAAACTTAGACAAATTGACAGCTACCATTTGAAACTCACTATAGTTTTAGGGTCCCCTATAGGTGAATTAGAACTTATGGTCAAGCTGAGCAGAAGACCAGTTCTTCTGAGAAGAGAGGCCGCTATGGGAACCGTGTCGTTACTGAAGCTCGTAAGATAAACAGTCAATACAAGAATGGGCAATGGTGTTTGCATGGAACATCCTTTGAACATTGCCTGCAATTTTCAAAACCAACCAACTAAATTTATCTCAGTATCAAGTTTAACACATCAAATTACACATTTGTTACTATAGTATATATATGTATGTACCTTAGAGCTAGACAATATGCTACAATGTACATGAAAAACAACTTACTTTCACATAAATGGCATTTCCAACTGTTAGGGTACTGAAAGATAAAGGTAGAGTTTGTTTACCTTCATGGTGTTCTCATTTAGACCAAGAACTTTAGTCCTACAGATACTGGAAAAGACCTCAGATAAATTGTGGTATACCGTAGGCTCAAGAAAAATTTGAGCTGTTTGCAAATTCAGAAATTTTCCCAGATCAAGGGTATTCAAGACCTTGCCCACCCATGTCAGTTTTCGCAGATTTGGAGCAGAAATCTTCAGTGAGCAGTTCCCAGGGAAAGAATTAAAGTTCCAGTTGATGGAAATACTTGCAAGCTTTTCACCAGAGATGTAAAGCGTGATCAGGTCCGTACCAGAAAACTCAAATGATTCCAATGACGAGCTTAGAATGACAATATGCTTCAGCCCTTTAACTTTAATAAGCTGTAATTTCTTGATGCATTTGCAGCTAAAGGAGATCCACTTGCAAAGCCTTTGATCATCTACTATTGTTACAGAATTCAGATGCAAGTGATGGAGATTGCAGGAAAGAGATAATGGTGGTGCTTCCAGAGTCATCTCATTCAAGCATACTAATACTAGTCTTGAAAGATTTCGACTGATATAGGCAAGAGGGCAGCCCAAACGTGAATCCAGCATATGCTGAGGAGAAACTAAGGTTAAGCTCTTCAACATTACACCTTACTGCGTTATGAATCCACGAGGTTATTCGATATAACTCCTCGCAGTCTTTATTTGCAACGCCGAGTGTATGGAATATCCAACTAATGTAAAAGCGCTGCATCTTATTATCACCACGCTGAAACATGTATCTATCCAAGAAACACATGAGTTCTCCAAGCTTCTGGTAGTTTCCTCCTGCATAACAATTTGCAAGATTCACTAATGGAACTGAGAGGTAAAATTCTCTGCATCTTTTCGACACAGCACCTACACAAGCTAGATCTTTGACAAAGAGGAAGGACAGAATATGGTGAGCAACTTCGTCTGGAAGATCACTAAATCTGTCTGACCATAACTTCTTGCACGACATCATTGTGAAGGGCTCACGGTTTTATTTTGCTCAGCTACAACATTCAAAGTAATAACCACAATTAATCTTCATCATACTCTTGTGATAGTAATCAAAGAAACAATGAACAAAGTATTTTGCATTGATAAAGCGATCTCATCATCTAAAATAAAAAAGGGTAACAACTCACAGTTACAACGCACAAGGACCCAGGTATTTTAGTGTACTAGCTAGCCATGCAGAGAATACAAGACGATCGCATCAATCATTGGCATAGAGGTTGTTGATCACACATAGCATTGGCTCTAAGAAGAAGAAAAAAAAACTAGTCGAATCTAGACCTCAACACTGTAATCAAGATTCACTCTGGAAGTCTCTCTGTTATCCTACTCAACATGAACAAAGATTAGGGTTTTGGGGTTAGAGTTATACCTCAAAGATGGAGACGACGGCCGACGGCCTGAGATGAGAGAACCTTGAAATATAAGGCAAAACTGTCCCTATATATAATCCCTAATAAAAACTTGCAAAACTAATCAAGTTGCCTTAAGGGGTGACAACCCTGAAAATGATAGAGCGTACCCGGGTGCGCCGCGCACCCGGCCAATCTCACCGTCCACTCATCCGTGCCCGGCTCCACCCGGTTATCTCACCGATGATCTTACCGTTAAATTTCTGGGTGCGCCGAATACGCTCTCAACACCCCTTCCCCTTCCCTCCCCGGTTGCCATATATGTAGTGTGATGTGCATTATTATTTTCTATTCTCTTCTCGTTAATAATAATCTTTTTATTATTATTAATATCATCCAATGAGAAATTTTATACACAAATCTCAAATTCGAAAAACACATTCTATTTTTTAGTAATTTAATTACTGATTTATCCCGCATTAGTGTAAAAATGAAACTAGGGGGTGTATTGTGTGTGGAATATTTAGTGGAAGATTTTAAGAAGTCTATAGAATTTGAAAGTCTACGTGTATTTAATTCAGACTTTTAAAAATCTATCAAAGTCTGGGTGTATTAAACTAGATTTTAAAAAATCATTATGAATTCCACCAAAGTTCAGGGGTATTCAATTAAAACTTTTTAAAATGAATAGAAATTTAGATGTATTCAAAATATCATTCATTTTTATGGAATTAATTAGTAACTCATTGATAACTATGGACTTTGTAGTGTAAATTACACACACCAAACTCTAATATTTTTTCCATCCACCAGAGCAAAGATTTGAAAAAGTCTACGATAGACTTTCTCTTTACATGTGAATAGGTTGATCCTGCGATACATCATCTTTCTTTCTTATAATATTCTATGTTATTAACGTTTTTCTACCTATTCTTTTCAATGTTATTGAATGTTAACATTTTTCTTGTCTTTCAATTGTGATGCTTTAAAACCCTCGATAACCTAAATATTATTATGGATTAGATTAGTCTTTCTGGTGGGTATCATTAATTCTCTCGTCTCTTGAACCTATTTGTTCTAGATCCAAAAATGAAATGACCCTTCCTTTTGTCTACTAACTCTTGATACTAGAATTACAAAATCATGTATTATACAATTGCGTACATGAATGTGAACATCTAATGTCCCACTTTAAAATATGCTTCGAGTAGTCCTTGATTTATGTACAAGTATGCATGTTGGAAATATAAGTTAATATAATCTTTTTCGTCACCTATGTTTATGTATCTCAATCAAATATTGCAACTGAATGCATCCAAATTAGATAGATAAACTATAAAAACTTATAATCGGTGTTATTTTGCGTTTATCATCAAATCTTTCTTTTTTTTCTTTCCTGTAATTGTAATTATTGAGAAATCTCATAAGTCATTCATATAAATCTGTAGATTTCATAAATCAGTGGAAGTCTATAAACTTTTCGAAAAGTCTGTTGATTAAAATAAGTATGTATAAATCCAAATACAATACACCCCTAATTCTTTCGGTCATTATGCAGTGACACATGAAGGATAAATCGGTCTCCAAAGGTATTATCAGGATACAAGAACCACATGAAGGCGTGGCAGCATTAACAGACCTCGATGTTCTTGATATAAGCAGTGTGGATGATTTATCAGGGTAGAAATGGACTGGTTAAGTTCCAATAAAATGCGGTACTTGTTCAGCCACAGTCTCATCTGTCCAGAGCTTGGGATTGTGGAGGGAGAGGATTTGATGTAGCTCGAATGACATCATCTGTCCAGACGTACTGTTACACACCTCCTTTATACCTTGCAGTTCTTTGTTCCTCTTTGGAACCTTGACTCTTCTCTTCTTAATAGTAATTTCATTTCCCTTGCAATATTCCATGTGAATGGCATTTCTCTCGTACTTGTTCTAGCAAATAATGGCTATGAAAGAAGTTCCGATGAAACAGTCAAATTTAAAGTTATGCCTTCACAAATCATATGTATCTCCATAGTGAACAGATTACACAACAGGCACTGAATTGAAATACGAAGATAGATGAAAAGGACCTAGTGGACTAAAAGTTACGGGAGCTAACCCAGTTGTAATCCAATAGGTACTGAAATCTGCAATTAAAACTGTCAAGGCACCCCATGCTTGCAAATATGCTCACGACATCATTGTGCTCCCTGCATTCCATCTGTTCACTAGCATTTATCAGGTTCAAGATAATACCCACCAGAGGTGCCAATACCATCCCTCGGTTAACTTTTTCTAAAGATTGACCATGTCGTCTCAGAGACCTGCAAAAACAATATTGCATAGATGATATGTTAGTTAACTAGCCCACAGATCTACTTATAATAGATTACATAGACTAGTTTATGAAGACCAACTCGTGCAATAAATTTCTCAGAGTCCAAAATGCTAAGTCAGTCGTGGATCACATAAAGTGAACAAGGAGGAAAGTTTGCCATCTTTATCAATGCCATTGCATGTGTCCCACAATATTCAACATGGCAATTGCAGTTTACAGGAGTTGAGCAAGATATAGATTAAAAAAATGAAATAAGGAACAAAGGATGGGATGCACTTAGAACTTGGTTTTTATCCTTTCTTTTCTCTTTACTCCTCTTAAGTCATATTTGGGAGTATAAGTCATATCTGAAGATAACTCAAAAGTAATAACAAACTTATATTTGCAAGCACAGAATCTTACAAGTCAAAAAACTCGGTGTCTTCTGCTGAAGTGATGTGATTCAGAATAAAGACAATCAGCTCAGTCAACCTTCGAAGGTTTGTATAAACCCCAGATAGGAATGCTTGAGGTATGTCATGAGTACAAAATGCTTGAGGTATGCTTGAGGTATGTCATGAGTACAAAATTCCAAACTACCCCTTCATTCAATTTTTTCTATTTCTTCACATGTTTTCTTTTTCTTTCTTTCTCTGCCCTCTCTCCCCCTTTCATCCCAACCATTTCCACCACCACCAACCCTCCACCTCTCAATCAAATCCCTCACCATCTATACTTCCCCAAACCCCATTTTCTCTCAATCAAATCACCACCATCTAAATTTCCCAAAACCCCATTTCGACATTCCACTCATCTGCACCCCTCAACTTCTCCTCCCTCCAAATTGAGCCTCCTCCGGTGACCACCCCATCCTCTTGTTTCAATGAGAAAAGCTCGCCCTTCTAATTGAAAGTGGTTGTTGGAGGCGAGGAGGCTTATGGCGGCGTTGAGAGCCAGGTCATGGAGTATGGGGTCTGGGATTTGAGTATTTGGGGATGGAGATAGATAAAGTTAGGTCTAATGGAGAGATAAGAGAGATCTGAAGTTCTAAACGAGAAGAAAGAAAGAAAAATTGTGAAGGTGAAAAAAAAAAAGGAAAACAAAGAAAAGTGAAGAAATAGAAAGAAATTTGTAGTGGGGGGGGGGGGTGGTTTGGACTATTTGTCCATATTGAGGAACAAAAACTGAAATGTGACATCACAATAGGTCGAATATTTGAAATTTGGACCAAGGTGATGCTATATAAAAGTTTAGGGATGAGTTTGATTAAAAAAAAAAAAAAGAAAAAAAAGACGAGGGACCAAACTGATTTTAGCCCTAAAGTTTGAGGGGGTAAACTGAATTTAATCCTAAAAACAATATATAGCCAAGGAATTTTTTTTTTCATTTTCGCTAGATACACTAGTTGTCTGTGGTCAAACATAAGGAGAAAAAAATCTTCATCGAACCTATGTGCCCTAACCCTCTCTCTTCCTGTTGAATGATCAGTCCAAGTTCCAAAGTAATACCATTTATAGACAGAGGGGAGAGGGAAGGTAGGGAGGAGTAAGCTGACACTCGGTTCTCCGCCAAAACTTACAGAACTAAGATCCATCGGAATTTGACATACCCAGCTTAAGAACATGAGAGATTGCTTATTTAACTTTATTACTTCTTTTCATTCTTTTCTCTCTTTTCAGCAATTCAAAACTCTTTCTCCCAGAAATGGAAATAAGATGGATGAGAACAATGTTCGATTTGGTTTTACAAAGTTGCAACAGGATAATACCACTGTCACCAGACATCAAATGTCGAACTCATCACTTCGTTATCTATATTAACCAAGATTTGAGTGCTATTGTACATGGATCTGATCCAGTATGACTGCACCAACCACGGCTCCACCACAGGATTTGTGCAAGCAGAGAATTTTCTTTTCCTAAATAGACATTAGGGGTCTGATGATAATTCACTAATATAGGTAAAGTAGGTATATTTTCAGGCTTGTTCCAATAACTAAAGAACATATGCATGCCCTAATAGGAAGGAGATTATCCATACCTGGTACTTTTCTTGCATTTCTCTAACAGAAACAGAAAATTCAGTCATTGTCCAACTGAGAGTGTTAAACAGGCGATTGAGAAAAGCTGAGAACAACGCTTCATCACTGATACAAGTTTGCCCTAACAAACTCTACATGGATTGAAAAGCCAAAGAAGACAAAATATGGTGATGATCAGAACCTACTCAGGGTTAAAAAAAAATTACGATTATAGTTCTAAAGAAAAGACGAAGATGTTCACCTTGGAAGATGATGAATGATGACGATGATAATTCTCCATGCTTTGATGAGCCAAACCCAGATCCCTTGCACAAACGCAAAAGAATGTTACTGGGATCCAGGATCTATTATCAAATGCTGACAGCAATGCCTTTGGCATCCTCTGTTTCACTGCTTCATTGCTCTCAAATGCAGCCAATATTCTTTGTACTGTACCAAGACCGAGATAGATTGGAGAAGCAGATCCCTAAGATCTGCACTAGATATTCGAGGGTCGTTGAAATGTGTAATCACAAAGGTGATCTGAGAAACAAGAAACAAATAGCAGTTACTAAAAAATATAGAAGTCAAAAACTCATAATCTTAGTAGCAGTCAATATATTAAGGAAACAAAGATAAAACTAAAAAAAGCAATAGTTCACACAAAAAAAAAGAAAAAAAAAGACAAACTAGATGAAACATACAAATGAAGCGAGGCCTTGCTTGATAAATATTGATGACGGGACAAATGGAGGATCACACTTACGCAACACATGAAAGCAGTCAACCTGGACGGGAAATAATCAATCAATGAGTAACGAAAACGAGAATTACAGGTCCAAATAGATGAGAGAAATTGGCTCTATGATAGATAGTATTTCCAGGATCTTAGAACAGAGTAGGTCCAGTATTTCTATCCCACTTTTGGCTGTTCCTGATTGTCAAGACAACAGAGATAGAAACTTTGAAGAAAAATGTAAGACTTGCTATACTGCACTAAAATTTTACTGAACTAAAACATCCTAATGTAATTCCAGTACTGTGTCTACCTGAGATGCTTCTGGAATATTTCAGTAATGTGCGAATATTATCACCAATGAAACATTCAGTGAACGAAATTGAAGAAAGATTATTCTTATTGAAGCATATGTTCATTCTTCTCACATGCAACCAAACCACGGGCAAATACAAGCGTTTGTAATTAAAAACATGTTTGCACAATTTTATGTGAGGGAAACCATGCGTATGTATTTGAAATAAACAAATCATTTGATTTACCAGAGCTTCAAGATAGTATTCAGGGACATAAGTGAACAACAAATCCACTTTGCTAAGGACAAGAAGCAACTGAACAGTCCACATGCATGTTGCATACATTCCTCTTTGCTTCCATCTAGAGGATAGGGAGATACGGAACCTGTAAGGCATGACAGAGTGAGCATGAGAAACAGAGCATGTAAATGTATGCAAAGAACCACATACTGTATATTGAGTCACTGGCTAAACCGTCTTTTTATTTTTTTGATACGAAAACCGTCTTTTTATTAAAGATACTCCAGTGAACAGTAGACCTGATATTATGGTTACTAAATTTCTGTATCACATTTTCTAATGACATCTAAGGGAAAAGGATGGAGAAAAAAATACATAAATCTTGAAACCAAGCTGCTCCTCGTGATTATCTTACCAGGCACATTGTCTAACAGAATCTATGACCTCTTCTCTATGTACATTACGAGCTTCTTTCAAATGCTTCAATTGCTCAAAACAAGGTCCTTCTCTGATTTTTTTATCAGTTTCTTCAAGATTGGCTACTGACTGCAACTGGTGATTAATGTAATATGATGCCTACAATCAGAAATCTCAGTAATTCAGATATCTACAACATTCAGGAACAATCACAACCAATCATACAGTACATAAAACAGTATAATTGAAAAGAGTATGATCATGAGGAAAATAAATTCTAACAAGGACCTGATAGATCTATGGTTCAAACCAAAATATATGTCAGATTTTAAGTAAAACATAATTTAAATTAAATAAATCTGGAATGCGGAAAACAGATGTTATTAACTTATTTATATATATTAGCTTCAGCAAAGTTATTTTTTTAACAATGGGGTTAATGAATACTCAGCACATTAGATTATAAAATGAATAAGTGGCAGTTTGATTCTTTAATATAAAAATATGTCCCCTTACCTGCTTAAAATTTGGCGCAAGACCTATATGATACAACAACAATAAAAAATCTAGAAGTTCTTCTTCTCTGAGTGTAGCTGAAGACATAACACCCTCCCTTGGTATAAAACTCGTATGTTGCACTGGGCAATAACTAAAATCAGATTCTGATTGGTAACTAGAACTAGGTTTATCAGCTATATCATCACTCAAACTTCTAGCACTGCATTCTGTGGTAACATGGGAAGATCTCTCTGGCATGGAACTGCAATGGGCACGTGAAACTTTAGCTGTGTATCTAATTGGATACTTTGAGGTTCTTGTGAAATCCTCGTCATAGCTTGAGCAGCAGCATGGTTTTCTTATACTTAAATGAGTCACTCTGGTTTCTTCATCATCCATACATTTCTTCATCATCCATACAACCTTCCTCCCATTGGATATCTTCTGCTTCCTGATCATCTGCAGGGTGTGACTTTGAGAGATGACTAAAAGATCCTCCAAGCCTCGTATTGTCATTTCGATGGGGATCATTTCTAAGAAATAGACCTACTGGAAAGCTCCGATGACCACCCCTATGAAGAAAACCAACATCATGACCATTTTCACTGCCCTTCAGCCAACCACATATTTCCCCCATTCCAAACCCTTCAGATAGAAAATGAAGTATAACTGTGTACAAAGAAACGAGAACAGAATTGCTTGAAACTCCAGGAGGTGGAAGATTGCGGTCAGCTCCTCTGTTCTTGAGTAGAAGGTTCTGTAGAAATGTCCTGAACACTGAACCAGGCAACTGGGGAGGTGTCACAGGTGGGATGAACTGTATGACCAAGCGACAGAGGTCCCTATGCTTCTCCTCAATCTGAATATATAACATGCATTATTAGTACAGAACTTAACTAGACATTGCCATAGCATAAATTATAAAGGTGGGCCAGACAACTACAAGCTGTTGGAGTCAAACATTAAAGATGTAAATTACTGTTTATGTTTCAACCATGAACAAAAATACAAAATAAATATTATAACCAAAACTCAAGTATATATATCAGAGGTTAATTAATCATGGATTGTTTAAGGCCAATGAAATAAGCTTTTGATTTTATATTTTTAAACTAAATAAAGTTTAACTGAACTTGATATTTCATACATCATAAATGAACAAGTGTCCTTAAATTTGTCCCAAAACACGGGTGGACCGAGGTGGAGTTCTTAGGGGTCATATTCGTTACTCAACTTCCGTCCTTATCTTTAACCAGCTTATAGGATTGGCTACACCCATCTTTAAAATGCTTTACCTTTTCTAATTCAACATGTTAAAAAAGAAGCAGGTCACTCAACACTTCATCAGAAGAAAACTAATATGCATATGCTATTTTACACTAGAATCTTTTGTCCAGTTAAAAAAAGATCAAATTTGCACATTTACTGGCGGACAATTGAGACACACACAAAACACTTACACAGAATCAGAGAGAGAGAGAGAGAGAGAGAGATCTATGTATCTTGGAATCGTCAAACGTATAGTTGACCAACAAACATTAAATTCTATATATGACACCTAGTATTAGTGTGTTACCAACCTACTTGAATTTGTCCATGAGGACAATAATGAGAAAAGAGAGAAATTCATATTATGTGTTTCAATCAATCTTGAACTTTCTCTAAGTTTACTTCCATTCTGACTCATAATTCTATATATTAGAATACTTCTGAAGGGGTTCTTCCCTCCACCCAACTTTTACACTCTAATATAGTAACCACAACATAGTTCAGATTAAAATACAATGTACCTTATTAACTGCTTCAGATAAAGCTGTAGTCGTCAACAGCATGCTACTTTCATAGGACACATCCTCACATGAACTAGGCCACCAAACAGAAGGCATCATACATTCAAGATCGTTCTTATTTGGATCCTTTCGTGATAGGAAACCTTCAAAATGGTATTCAAAATCAGGTGACTTCCACAAGAGCACCATAAGTTATTGTCGTCCCAGGATAGCACATGCCAATGCGAGGTATGGATATGACCCTGAACATGGGCACTCTTTGAGAACTAATGGAGCTGTTTTGCAACCACATGCCAGGCCATTTATAATATGTTCAAACAACAAGTGGGATCTATTAAATTCTAGAAAGACATCCAGAACTCTATGCAAGCCTGAATAATCATGTGGCGCCTGCAACCCAAACGCTTCCACCATGAACGACAAAAATGGACCCCAGGCAACATACTCTATGCTCCAAATATCTGTTCCAAGTACAGAGAAAAACTCCTCGCATATCCCAAGAGAAACAGGATAGAAAATTTCGTCGGGAGAAACAAACCTTTTCAGTCTCAATTTCTCAACAGAAGAATGCTTTGCCTGCTCCACAGAGTGCAAACCCAACAGCCTTGACAAGCACCGCAGCAATTGAGTTGCAAACGAATTTAAGGACGGAGGGGCTTGGAGGGGGGGGGGGGTAGCCTTCAATTGGAAATTTAAAGGGACGTCCACCAAAATTTAATTCGCTTCGTTCACCTTGTGAGAGAGATACAGGAGGATAATATCCACATCCCACTCCCATCTTACGAATACCATTGAATGCCAAACCAAGAGAGACACCATTTCTGTAAAATGATATCTCTTTACAATCCAAATCTATGCAACATCCAATAACATCACCAACAACCCATGTCTGACCATATGACTCAGCATCCCTGTTCCATTTCCTAACCCTCCTACCATCAAACGCATACGAATCTTCAGCATCACCTACACCCTTATGGTCAGTGAATGGGCAAGAAACAGTAGCCCATCCAATCTGCTGAATACCCGCAGTTTCCAGAATAACCTCATACATCCATTTTCCTTTCCACACAGAAGCGTTAGCCCTAGCACTGCTGAACATTTCTACAAGCAACGGTGGCTTAATGATTCTAATATCACCCCGGATACTAATTTCATCAAGACCAACGGTGTTGGGTCTGCAGCCACTCCCATAAATACAAATACCGTCCCTATACCCATCTCCATCCAAAACACTTGAATTTGCATGTATTTCAAGAACTCATTCTTCAAAATACCACGAACTAGATTCCCATCAGCCGGCCCAGACACAGGACCAATCGATCTATTAGGCAGACCAAACACATATTCTAAAGTTCTCTCCACTGATTGGTAACCAATCTCGTCACACGACGAAACAAGATGAGTTTTCGAGGAATTCTCTTTGCTGCTCTCACCATTCAATATCAAGGCGAGACCAGAAGAAAGCCCACCTAACCGTAGGCCGTCTTCCGCCATTCGGAATATACACAAGCAAGCACTATGTCACCAATTTCAACTCAATCCAACTGAAAAATCGATTCTTCAAACTCGACTATGCCTTGTACTAATAATATTACGATTCGAAAACTGATCCATAACTTAAACCAAACTACCAGCCATAATAACCTGAAACGTCAACGTTTGCAATTTCACAAACCAATTTCAGAACATGTGAAAAATTTCCACAACAAAATTTGAAAGCGAATTGAATTGCTTCGTAACGAAATTACACTAAACAAACTCAATCAATCAAATAATTTCAACATTTAAAGGCAACAAATCAAGAAGAATTCCACGCAGCCCAGGCTAACAAGGCGTCAGGTGAAACCGAATTTGAATTTTGAAGAAGAAAATTATAAAACAAACAAAATTGGGAAGTTTGAAGCGAAAACGATTAGATACGAAAGAGAAATAAACTCACGGGTTGTTTGATCGGAACGGCAGTGAAATGAACCACCGCCTATATGAATGAACTAGATAGTAATGCCCGCGCGTTGCTGCGGGTATGGATCTCGAGTTATTGATGAGCAATGGTAGCATAATTGTTACATCATTGTTTTGATGTTTTAAGTAAAGTGTCAATGACTTAGGTATAAATAATTGATTGTATGAAAAAGTTGTTACAACCTATCTCATGCACATCAAAATAATTACGACTTGAACGTTTACAGTCGATTATACTTGCAATAAGAATTAATGGTTGCCTTGTAAAAGAGCATGCGCAATACCATTTGCTTCTGCTTTGTTTTCAGCTTACTTTTGCCTCTTTCATCTCTAAATCTGATCTATGGTTGCTTTGTAAAAGAACATGAGCAATGTCATTTGCTTCTATTTTGTTTCCAGCTTACTTTTGCCTCTTTCATCTCTAAATCTGATCCTCCATATATTTTTTTCATTAACCCGCAACTCACATGTATACAAAAAAAGTGTACTTGCTGGTCCACCTATGAGTATGGCCGAGGCTGAATGGTCTTCATCCTTAAGATGAACCTCTATCTTATACTTGTGCAGTAACAACACACAATATGAATCAGATTCAGTTCGTTCAAAATAGAGATGAACCGAAGCCTGCATATGATTAAAAAAAAAAACACGCTATGCATATGAAAAAAAGAATGTAGTTGTTTAAGCTAAAGCAAGTTCAGTTCATACAATAAGCATTAGTTAAATGATGACACTTTCCTACCAATTTCAAAGTATTCGTTATGGCTTATTGAAATGAAGTATTTGGCGGCTTTTTCATCAATTCTAAATAGTTCATTATCTCATTGCTCATCAATAACCCCAGTACCATTATTTTTAGAATTTTGCTTAGTCTCATAATCCTGACAATTATATTGATCTCTCCTCTTTTTCCTTCCTACCTTAGTGGTTGATGATCAAAATCAGAATTTTTATATCAAATCTGAAATTCCAAATCGCAAATGTTATATCAAATAGAGCAGATAAAGATTTGGAAGCCATACCTGTGAGTGCTGATTACTGTGATGGAGCAAAGAAGAAGACTTTAAAGTCACCAATGACTGATTTCTTTTGAAGGAAAGAAAGATGATGAAGAGACTCATATTGAGGAGAGAACATCGACGATCTATGGAAAAGAGCTAGAGAGGAAAAATCTATTCACCGCAAAGATATTTATGTTTGTATTATTGTATTTTTTGGTGGAGCAAGAATTTGAGAGAATTTGGTCATAAATCTTGTAGAACATCTTTGAATACTATGTTTTTTGTGTATTTATTTGGGATATCATCGTTATTATATATTAGAATTTTCAGATGATCTTTTGACGTAGCTCTTGATAATGCCACATAAAGTTGTCCATGAGAAAAATTGGTTCAGAAAGATATACACCAACCTGATTCAATGATTGACCTTGACTTTTATTTATAGTCATTGCATAGCATGGTTTTATTGGAAACTGACGTCGTTTAAATACAAATGGCCATTTGTGTTCAGTTGCTGACAACATAATTCTTGGTATAAAAATCTTTTGTCCAACATTGTTACCTGTTAGTATTTTTGCTTCTATTAATTTATCAAATAATTTTGTCACTATTAGTCTTGTGCCATTGCATAAGCCAGACATTTGATTTATGTTTCTTAGTAACATTATCGGCATGCTGACTTTTAAAACTAATTCATGTGTTGGTAATCCACTAAACTCAAGATGATTTATATATTCTGTTGGATATAAAAGATTAATGTTTTCATTGTTACCAGAATCTGCTGAGATTGTGTCTGAACTATAATATATAGTTTTATCACCAGGTACTAAGTTTATAGCGTAATTATTTATACTATAAGCAGTTGAGTTTCGTGGTGTAACAATTGCACGTTCTTTTAAATAATCAATGTTATTGTAGTTCATATCAAAATTAGGATAAGTGGCCAAAAAAATAGATTCTATAGGATTTGTATAAGAACTTAATAGTAAAAAAAGCTTGATTATGATTTCAATTTGAACATACAAAGGAGCTGTATACCTGAATTCAAAGGAACAACTGACTGGTACCCAAATCTGCAAAGAAAAAAGAAAAAAACATTTACATAACTGAGCATAGATACAATTATATGAATTCCCTTCAAAATTTGCTTAATCATGTTACTGAAGTGGTGGTTTCACATAAGTGAAAACCAAGAAAATAATTAGAAAGGAATGCATACTTGCAAGAGAAGAGGAAACCAAAATAATGTAGAATGCCAAGAGCTCACTGTTCTCTATATTAGCCACCAAATGTGACAATAGAATATTGTCCAAATCTGTAAAAGAAAAAAGAACAAACCGTTATACAACGGACCATAAATACAACTATACAATTGCTTTCCAAATATAAAAACGAATGCATAGTTGCACGAAAAGGGGAAACCAATATAGTGTAGAAAGCTAAAATGACGAACAGCTAGAGAACAACAAAATTCCAAACCAAGGGCAAACATGATTTAGTAAATATTCACTTGCATGTTTCGTACATGGGCAGATAAAGCATTACTGTTGGACTATCTCATGAAAATATGAACTGAAGCAAAAAGAGGACAGCTGAAAGAGAATTTGTGTATTAACACCGCACTTTATTTCCAAACAAAAAGAACGCTTCTTTAAGCTTGGAAATCCGACTTAAAACGAAATGAATAAAGGAAAAGATAGGTAACATGAAGCCAAAGCTTGTAATTGGGAAATATACAAAATTTAAGGATCCACAACACCAATATTTGCAGTTAACCTGAAAATTAAACCTTGTAGATTAACAGACTGAGATTAATCCTTTATGATTGCTAAAGGGGAAAAAACCAACAGCCATTTTAGATGAGCAAATCAGAATTCGATATAGAATACGTATATTTTGAACATCTAATTTAGAATCACTTTACAATCAAAATGAACACTTGATTCATTAACATGTATGATGTATTACCAAAAAGTAACCTCGAGTTCTTAACACCGTATACCTAATTTTATATCTGCATTTACAAAACCAACAAAAGATTCAAATTGAAAACTTACAAATAAAATTGACAAAAGGCATCAAACATCATTTACTCTATAAACCAAATACTATATGAGAACTCACCGACTCTGCAAACATTGACTTTATCAATGCCAAAAGAAAAAGGTCAGCTATCAATAATCATTAGAATTCATACCTGAGTCCAAAAGAGTAACAAAATTTGACACCACACTGTTCACCAACCCTGCAAAACAAAATGGAAGTGCTCAGCCTTTATACACAAATCAACCTTTTTGCTACAACTCCAATCTCATTAATACGTAAAGCAAATAAAACCCAATTATGATTGATAGGTTATGCAGGAATGCAAGCAAGGAATAGATTGAAAACCAATTACCCAGAGTAAGAAGAAGCAATACCTTTCTTGGACTTGATAGAAGACTCCTTTCTAAGAACAACAGTCAATAATAGAATCTGAAGACATCAAAAACCAAAAAGCAATTTTCTCAAAGTCAAAAGCAATGAATCAAGCATACCAAAATTGTTACTTGAGTAACACATACTGAAATCAAATTCAAATTTAGTATTTGCGTGCTAGAGAGAAGGAGATAGGAACTCACAGGAAGCCATTGGTTTGGAATAGCAAATCACACAATGAAAATTAAAGAGGTAAAGCTGAGGACATATCCAGAAGCAGTTACAGAAAAAGAATGAGATTAAGGAATAATAATAAGGATGATTCTAATTCAAAAACAAAAGGGGATAGTGGATGGGTGGTCGTGAGACCAGATCTGGGGTGAGGAGGAAGAAGGGGGAGGCGGTGAGGAGGGAGAGGGAGCCGGAGGTAAGAGAAGCGGCGGCTGAAGGAAGGAAGGAGGACGTCGACAATAGATCCAAGCAAGTTCCGTCATCGGCAGCAGATTTCGAGCTTGATAATAATCCTCCTAACAAACAGAAATTGATCACAAAACGAAACCAATGGCAAAGAGAGGGAATGGAAGTGGCGATCTTTTCTGAGACAGAGAGAGAGAGAGCAGACGGACAAAGGGAGGAAAAAAAGGAGAAGATGTCGAGATGCACTGGAACCTTTAGGAGGCGGCTAGCGAGAGAAAGTGGCGACCCAGAGAAAGGAGTCAAAGGACACTGTTCCTAAGAACAGTAACCCGCCGCTGACGTCATCTCAACAAATATATATATGGTATAATTGGCTGAGAGAGGGAGAGAAGGACAAAACTGGAATTTTAAAATGTTCGCCAAAAGACGGGGAAGAGAGGAGAGAGAAAAAACAAAATGAAAGACGGAGCTGCTACCTGCTTGCTTCAACCCCACGCACGCGTGACTGGCCAAGAGGCTTTCGCTCTTATAACAGAACCTGACACGTGTCGCGATTAGCAGGGGTGACCGCCTGCTGACGTGATGGATTGGGGGCTAATAAATGTGCCCGATCCGCAGTTTTCATTTTTATGAATAAATCTTCTTTTTTTTTGTCAGATATTTTATCATAATTTTGAAAATTACAAAATAAGAAACTACGATGAGAGATTTGAGTGTGTCAGTATGACTAAGGCCGACAATTTGGGTTATATTAAAACTAACCAACCGAGTATTAACTGTACTAACCTACTTTGTATACTAAAGATTTGGTAACCGACTTATTTGATATTGAAATTTTCATACCATTGGTATACTCTACCAATCATGTATGTGTAATTATGTAAAAATACACTCATATCTATGTAGGAAACGAGAATTGAACCTCTAACATCTTACAAACAACCTATAAAATATACAATATATGTAAAGACAATTAAAATATATGTATAATATATAATATATGTATTGTTTTATATTATAAATACAATTAAAATATAAAACATTTAAATTTTAACGAGAGCTATGTTTCGAAACAAAATATAAAATGTTTAAATTTTAACAAGAGCTATGTTTCGAAACCATGACTGCTAATGGAAAATATGACCACATATCACCAGATCATAGCTATAATTACATTATATTTATCACTTCATTTTTTAAGCCACAATCTAAACTTGGTAGATACCTATTACCAATTGTACCAACTAAGTTGGTATACCAACTTCGACGGTTGGTTTTGGTAGAGGATTTTACCAACTAATCATACGTTGATTGGTTCATGGTATTAGTAAATAATGTCAGTATACCCTACTAGTGGTTGTGAAAAATAATACCCAATTATAACAAAATCAACTTACATCATCGGCTTAACAACACGATCAAGTCTCTCATATCAAGTCACCACTAACAAAAACACAAACAAAATCTTCAAAAAAATAGCGGGGATTACATCATTGGAATGATAGCGAACAAGCCTAAAAACAAAAACTGAATTGAGAAGGCAGTACAACAGTCGATCACTGATCACCAGGCAGTGTCTTGATGATATCCGAATCACCTGAACGAAATCAAAATCATTGGCAAAGTCAGTTCTTCCTATGAATGAGGTCAGACAAAATAAGATCTAAACAAAAACAAAAGATAGATAGAATGTACCAGGATCAATGATGCTAAGGCACGACACTCGGAAATACTTTCCACATGCAGTACCCAGGTCAACATTGTCTGAAATCACAACAATTGACAACAGCAATTCATTACATGTTTTAACAAACTTGATAACAATGACAATCTATAAAAGTAATTTTGCTGCAACATATATGAATCTTTATGATGTCATCAAAATATACAAGGTGGCATATACAAAAGAAGAGTAACAGAAAACTCTACACTACTAGCACTTGCAAATACCAAAGTGAGTATCGTGCATATTAGAATCAATAAGCTACAATGCAGGAGACGTTAGACCTGAGAGTATCACATAGTAGATGCAAGCAAAGAAAACCTACATCTAAACAATTCTGCAGAGAACCTAATTCAAGCTGAAGAGGATAATTAACCCAAAGAAGTACAAGACTTCGTAGGTTTCGTCGGACTAAGTACACTTATCCAAACAAAAGGTACAAAACAGACGCAGGGAGGCGACATAAACACAAATGTAACCGTATCATTGTTAAACCAACACAGCAAAACAAATTCTCCATACACTGTTAGTTTGGGAACTATGCATCCATAACACTTGCACTATATCAAGTTGGGAAAGGCTAATCAGACTAGAGAACAAGACTCATTGACGACAGTTCATTATTGAGCTAATGGTTGTGATCCACCATTCAAATTAAACTAAAATACATCCTTCCAAATAAAAAAACTGAAGTAATCTATATATGAACACCTCTCAAAATAAAACGCAGAAAACTTACTTCCATTGTAGTGATGAACTCCAACCTTGGCAAGCATGGCGTAGTACTCGATCTCGGACTTTCTGAGAGGAGGGCAATTGTTGGAGATTATAATGAGCTTCCCTGCAATTGACCCACATCAGAAAAATCAAAACAGAAATCGCAGATTAAAACTTTGGGAATCAATTGAATACCTTTGGAGTTACGGAGAGTATCGATGACGGTCTTGTAACCCAAAGTGTACTTGCCACTCTTCATCACCAGAGCGAGCCTGTTGTTGATAGACTCATGGGTCTTCTTCGTTTTCTTCACAGCCACCATGGTTGAGGTTGGATCTTCTTCCTTGTTGTGCCGCCAACCCAGAAACAACGAAAGCGTTTTGTTAGGGTTTTGGGGTATTAATAAGAGGAGGCTCATCGGGTTTCAGTGATGGGCTTTTCGGGTTGTGGGTAGTTTTGGTAAAATTATGTTTTACCATGGGTCAATGACTTTTACCATGGCGGGGTCCACAAATTTTTAGTCATCGCTCGATGCATTCAGGGTCAGACTTGAGATTTCGGCCATTCTAATAATTTCATGAGCTTGGAGCAAGAAAGACTTACACGTACAAGTTTCGTCCGTGAGAGTTAGAACGAGATTGATATTTGATCAATTGTGTTAAGGAATGAAGAAAAGGTCAATTATAGAAATGTGCTATGTAAGATGTGTGCAGGTGCTTAGTTGCGTAAGTTTTTTAAAGATTTTTTCATTACATTTATATACGAAGACATAGCATATAAATAAGTATTTTGGGACCCTTGCATTTGGAGGTCCTTAGCATGTGTTTCCTTTACTTAACCTAGGGCTGGTTCTATATGCGTTATTTTATTGAATTTGCCAACCGATTTTGGCAAGAACTTCTTTTTCAAATGGCAAAATATCACAAATGGTCATTAAGTTTTGACCCATTAATCACTTTACTCACTTACATTTTAAAAATATCACTTAACTCATTCATTTTTAACTTTGTCTCTCACTTAACTCACTCTCGTTAACCCGACCATTAGGAGCCGTTAACATCGAGGGTATATTTTTCTAAACACCAAAAGAAAATTTCCAATTAGTTTTTTTTATAGGAAAAAACATAAAAAAAATGTTTTTTCTTTATGATTTTAATTCTAAGACATTTTTTTTTGTATTAGAAATAGCTGAAATATTGATATGATTAGCTACTTAATATTGGATTAGACATTTGTTGGTCCTTAATTAGCTACTTAATATGGAAATTCTTGTATGCACGACGTGTATTTACACGACACAATCTTAACCGTTCATAACAATTCATATGTTTGACCACCATGTTTCTATATTATTTCTTCTAATCCTGGCCATCCATGTATGTATGTGAAGATACACGCCGTGTACTAAAGATACTCTCTACTTAATATTGATTATGGGTTCAAATCATCCTTAAATTTAACACTAAACCCCCCAAAGTTTTGGGATTATTTGACTTTTAGTCCTTAATTAGCTAGTTAATATTGATTATGGGTTTAAATCTTCCTTACTGCGTATAGCATTCCATTGTTGCTTTGTTGTAGGGCTGACGACCTCTGCCCGGGCCTTCCTCTGCCTCTGTATGCACTATGAGTGCTAACTTGTTCATCTCTAGTATCCCTTTGGAACTTTTGTTAATGCACGATCAGAGAACTTTGTAGTACATCAATTGAGAGTTGATCGATGTGCAAACCACGTGATCGAACTTCTCACTCAATGATCAGGGATTCTTCTCTACGACTAAGAGACCCCGCATACGCTCTCCGTATGTTCTCATCTTGTTAGCCACTGACAACACTTGTTCAAAATACTCTGTCTCCTGCTTTCATCTCTAGGGTTCAAACTCTCTGCGAAGAGCTTGAAGGTGAGAAATTTTAAGCCTAGCACTTCCTTCAAACTTCTTCTTCATAGATTCCCAAATATGTTTGGAAGTGTCATTTCACAAGAATCGTCTCCAATATCGACCAATCTATGTTATGAAAGAGATAATTTTGTAGTCCAGATCTATTTTTCAAATTGTCTTCTTCTTCTTCACCGATACGCCGATGAGTTTGGTAACCGGCTTTATAAGATGCAACCGTGCTAGCTTCGGAAAGAAGAGGTAAATGAGTGGAAACTATAAATAAACACTTTTGAGAAGAAGACAGCGTGGCAGTGGGAGGGAGGGATGAAGTTGATAAGAAATCCCATATATTATCCTATCTCCGTCCCCATCAAAGACATCTCCATCTCCTTCTTCATCTCTCTGTCTCTGAAAAAGTCACAGATCTAATCTGTTTCTGTTGCAATGGACGCCCTTTACTCTTCTGCTTCTTCTAGTTCCTGTTCTTCATCTCTTCCTTTATCTCCAGTCAACTTTGGCCGCGCATCCCTCAAGACTCCTCGGACTCTTGCTTTTCCCAACTGCATCAGAAAACACACTCATGTCACAAGAGCCTCTCTGGCAGTTGAGCAGCAGGCCCACAATCCCAAACTCGCTGTTATCAAAATTGGTACCAGAGGAAGGTACTTGGGTTTTGCTTCACTTCTGTCCTCAATCGCTTCAAACGTAGTACAACCAATGTACTCAAGGTTTTGTTTTCATGAATTATTCATACTCTTTTTCTGTATAGGATAGCCCGCTAGCTCTTGCTCAAGCTTATCAAACAAAAGAGAAGCTCATAGCATCACATCCCCACCTAGCTGAAGATGGGGCAATTGAAATTGTCATTATCAAAACTACTGGTGATAAGATACTAAGCCAACCCTTGGCCGACATCGGCGGCAAGGGATTGTTCACCAAGGAAATTGATGAGGCATTGATAAATGGTGACATTGACATTGCTGTACACTCCATGAAAGATGTACCTACTTTGCTACCCGACAAGACCATTTTGCCTTGCAATCTTCCACGAGAGGACGTCCGAGATGCTTTTATATGCTTAACTGCATCTTCACTAGGAGAGCTGCCGGCCGGTAGCATTATTGGTACTGCTTCGCTTAGACGAAAGTCGCAGATACTCCATAGATATCCATCCCTTAAAGTAAGCTGACGTGTTCTGTCACATTTGATATGTAGTTAACATGTTTCAAATTGATGCAGATACTGTGCATTTGAGGTTCTGAAGTGTGTCATTACTAGTCATTCATGTCTTGGTTAATGTCATGTTGCAGGTAGAGGAGAACTTTCGGGG
This sequence comes from Fragaria x ananassa, assembly GCA_034370585.1. Lineage (NCBI taxonomy): Eukaryota > Viridiplantae > Streptophyta > Magnoliopsida > Rosales > Rosaceae > Fragaria > Fragaria x ananassa. The sequence continues at coordinate 4,968,381 of CP139750.1, read as the reverse complement.
TAATGTCCAGACTAGGTTAAAGAAACTTAATGAAAAGGTAGTCCACGCTACCTTGTTGGCGTTAGCTGGGCTGAAACGCCTGAGTATGACGGAAAATGTAACTTCGGTTCTCTCATTGGATGAAATGCTTCCTGCTGTGGCCCAAGGGGCAATTGGAATCGCCTGCCGAAGCAATGACGATAAAATGGTGTGTTTTAATTCCCTTTTTCATTCTGGACCTAAATATTCGACTGCTGTTGTCACTTTTGTATTAATTGTGTCATGGAGAAGGGGAGGGATATTGATTTCTGTGAATGTAGGTGTAGCTACAAATCAGGGATGAAGCAAATTTAGTATGCGGACAGATTGTGTTTTGAAAATGAGATAGACTGATAGATAGTCTTTATACTGTATTTATCATGTTGATGCAACACTTTAATAAATGATCAGTTATGATGTTAATAAACACATGGTGTTGTGAAAATTTACCTCTTACTTGGATCTAGTTATTTGGAAGTTGCAATAGTTGATCCATAAGATCCATCAATGAGAAACGTATTGTGATATTTATGTTGTGCTAAACTTGCAGTGCCTCACTAAGGTTAGTTTCATTTTTCATCATAGGCTGAATATATTGCTAAATTGAATCATGAAGAAACAAGACTAGCAGTTGCATGTGAGAGGGCATTTCTTTTGACCCTGGATGGGTCTTGCCGAACTCCTATTGCTGGATATGCTAGTAAAGATGCCGATGGTAACTGCATATTCAAAGGCTTGGTGGCTTCCCCTGATGGAACCCGTGGTATGCTCTTGCTCATGCTTTGATGAAAATAGACTTGGTTGTCTTCATTAGCTCTCCAATTAGATAATATTTGGCAGCAATTAATTTATCTTTTCTCTTTTGTCTGATTTTGTAGTACTTGAGACATCTAGGAAAGGCCCGTATGCTTATAAGGAGATGATGGAGATAGGTAAGGATGCAGGGCAGGAACTTCTTAAACTGGCAGGTCCTGGTTTCTTTGGTTGTTGAAACGAACAGGACAGACAGATTAATAAGGAAAAGAAAGCTACAGTAATCAATGGTTTCTCCTCTATATCCATTTTTGGTGATTGCCACCAACACGAATGAGAGCAGTAAGCTTTCTTTATCAACATCCCTTCAGATAGTATCTTGCTGGTTCTCTTTTTTTTTCGTTGCTAGAGTGATGGTTAACTCCAACAAAGGATGATTGTTTCAGTGATGTTGTATATTAGAATTTAGAAGAGAAGTCAGTCACTCAATAGGCATAGGTAGCTTGTTTGCTGTAATCTGAGTTCGTTTAATAGAGAAATTTTTTCTACTCTGAGTCTGAGTCTCCGACTCCTCATAAGCCTTGAAAAGAAATCATTTCTGGTATTAGTGTGTTGAAACAAGGTATTAGAGTATGTAAACTTCCGCTAGCTTTCTGCCTATATTCTGGACTTGAGTATGCCAATGATCAATGTTAGTTTTTCCCTTTGGAAGTAAGCAACTCTTGTGGTTCTGAGCCTTCCGGCACACGCTTGAATATGTTCCTTGTCCATATTGTTACTTATCGCTCCGCTATAAACTCTGTCTGCATTCTGCATCATTGAACTGTGGCATATCATAAGGAGTTCAGTTAAAATGATATTCTACTCATGACATTTTTCAATCTGGCTAAGAAGTAGAAAACAAAAAAATAGCATAGAACATTTCGAACATGAAACTCATCTTTATTGGTTGATACCATGGCTAATAACTAGGAAGTAGAAACTCATCAACTCCCAGAAATTTAGCATATACAAATACCTAACAAGATACTGATTACCAGCACCACTATCCCAAGAACAAGCTAATTAAACAGTTACCTACCATGGCCTTGAGATATTTCCCACTACTCGTTAGTACTTTCCTTGGCCACCTCCAAAAGGACCCTGGCAGGTGATCCTGACATCCTTTCCGACTTTATACTGCCTCCATATAACACCCAAAGTTGATGGAACATTCTTTACCTACACTGGACTGTGTGGTGTATTCGATGGAGTTGCTGAAACCTTTAAGGTAACCAAAGCTTCTTTGACTGAATTCCCTGCCCTTGACGGCCACAGTGTGCCATATGTGGTGCTTCAGTTTCCTGCAAATGTATTTTAAACCCTCACACAAATCCTTGCACATTTGAACCTTTGTTTGTTGTTGCTGGTTCCTTGAAGTAGGGTTTGTGGACACAAAGAGCGTTCTGTATACTCAAAAGCTTCATGTTGGTGACATGTTTGTGTTTCCAAAGGGACTAGTGTCAGTACAACGCACAGCCAGACATGGCTTCTTTTGCTGTTCCAGCATTTGCGCCTTCTTTTGCTGTTTCGGCATTTGGAAGTGCAAATGCTGGAACAGTTTTAGTGCCATTGTCCGTATTTGCCACAGGAATTGATGACGAGATCCTGGCTAACTCATTCAAGACCGATGTTGATACCGTTGAGAAGATAATGGCTTGCCTCACCTCTAAATAAAAGACGGATTAACATACCAAAACACCTAATATACTCAACAGATGTAAAACTTGAAATTTGTTTAGTACGCGTAGTTTGAAGTCGATATCTGTTCAGTCGTTATAGTTTCATTTTAATCTTAATGGTCTTTAAAGTTACGATTTTCTTTTCAGATTGTCATTTTTGTCAATTTTCACATTTAAAATGATGACGTGGCCGTTAAAAACATTGTAATATAAGATTTAATGGGGACAGAGAAGGGTAGAAGACGGATTCACTCCGTAGCTTTTGGGGGTCTCCTGCAAAATAAGAGAAAAGATAACCTTCCTAAAAGCCCCTCTTTGTACATTTTCTCAAGTGGATCATCAATCTAGACTTTATGTTAAGGTATTTCAAGTTCGACATTCCTCTAGAATGTAAAGATGCTCCTTACTATGTACCAATGTTGAAACTGCTGAGAGAAGGTTACGCACGATCCAAACTATCCAAACAGACCTCAGATTTGAGAATTTTCGCCAAAGTTACAAAGCACGCATCAACAAACATTCACAGGTAAACTGGACGATACAGAGCAAAAGAAGTGTATAGAGAAAGTCGTTTTTATGATATTCAGAGGGCTCCTTTTTCAGGAGGATTAAAGCACTTTGGAGCTTAGATTGTCTTTATGGCCTGTGATCATTGAGTCAGATTGCATTGCTTGGAGGTTGACTGAGGTAACTCCTCTACTGTGTGCTATCTTTGGTAGGAGTCCTTGTGGAAGACTTGGAGCTATGATTGTAATGATCGTTAATCTATGAAATTTCTTTTCTTCATTTCTATGTCTTGATTAATTTTGGCCTGTGTATTCTGTTTTCACCCTATCAATGAGACAAACAGACAGTAGAAAACAATAGTGTTCAAGTTGGAAATAGCAACAATAACAAAACAACTGAGCAACTGCTTTTAATAAAGATGCAGTTACTTTGAACATATATAATCACATGAGAAAGGATGTGAAGTGAGTACCGTTGAGCCAAAACATAGAGAGACTATTATCTGTACGTTGTGTTGCACTGACAGTCATCGTTTGTTCTTATCTGTACGTGAGAATAAGAACATAGAGATGGGGGAACGTACTGCAGAGACCCTCCTTCTTGAATACGACGGTTATGGACTGATATAAAGTCTTGTCCTCCATCTCCGTCGTCGAGCTCTTTTCCATCTAGGGATGGCAATAATCCCCAGCGGGTAGGTATCCCCTGTATTTTGATTCTTAGATCGGGTACGGGGCGGGTATGATATTTTGATATTCGTCTCCGTCTCCATCCCCACGTACCTATTAAGGATGAAAATATTATTATATATAATTATATCATTTATTATATATATATAATTTATAAATAGATATTTATGTAAAAAAATGATTCTCTTAATAAATATTTAATGGAACTTCCTTTTTATTATATTTTTTTATTCTCTTAATGAAATTTTACATCAAAAAGATTGTTTATTAAAGTAATATATAACAAACCCAAACCCAAATCTCATACGAGCAACCCTAGTTTAAAGCAAAGTTATATAAACAAGTTGTTATGTTGCATTAAGCATGCATGCATTGTGGATTTTTTTGTCGAATGCATAGACATTCATTTACCGGTATTGTTCTTTTTAAGCGAGATTTGTATTTATTTTTATTGGATTAAAGCATGAAACTTATTTATTTTTTGTATTTGATTTTAATTTCATACTTCTATATTTCGTATTTAAAAAAAATTAATTTAATATATATGTTAACGGTGATCGGGGCGGGTATAAAAATGTAATCCCTAAAGAGTACGGGTACCGGGAATCCCTATTATCTAATCTTACCGATTGCCATCCCTATTTCCATCGTCTTCGAATTCCAGGCGTCTCCGTATTTTGTTGGCATTTGGCATTCACACGTCCGATCATGGGCATTCACACGCCGGTACTTTGGTACCAGGGTATCAGGTTAGTATCACGATCTTAAGTAATCACTGTCCAACATATATAGGTGCCGTATGGCTTAGATGATGCAAAGTCTAGTTTGGATGAGACTGCTTTCACTAGGTTGAGAAAGCAGCAATCTAGACAGCTTTCAGAGTTGATGAAAATGTAGTTTAAGTAAAGCAATCAGCAGATAGAATAAATGGGTAAAAGGGATACATTTGAAGAGAAATATGGTAATTAGTTTTGAGATAGCTAACAAAGCTACCGACTAGAAATTAACATGGAATGAGATACATAAACCATAAACTAGGATCAGTACAATGTTTTCTACCCAAAATAGAGAAAGCAGCAAACTAGAAAGTTCATAGAATGCAGTTTGAGACAGCAAGTGCGGCCATTGCTGCATAACACTTGACCTGATCTTTTGGTCTAATCTTCATCGATTCGGTGCTTTATTCATCAAGGAACAATTCATGAAAATGATCTTCGTCAAAAGGATCATCGCCCATTAGACAGCAATCCACAAGATTACTTATTATACTCGGTGACCTTTCTTTATTGGAAAGAACAACGACAGCTGCAGACTATTCATTTAAGAGGCAAATTAGAAATCAAGAGATGGGAGATATGGTTCAAATCATTAGCAGCAGCAATAACATAAGATAAACAAAATCTCTTACATGATAAAGAATAAAGCAGGACAGCTTCTGAGATAGTTCCTGCATACTAATCCATCATTTTGTGAAAGATTAGAACAGCCGGAATAGATATACTGAACACAAACTATACCAATATCTGGATGAAAAGCCTGATTTACAATGGGAAAATGACTCACAAATTTGCGTTCAACTTTGTCTCTGAATTCACGATACTTGATTGAAAAAGCATCCTGCAGACAGCAGACGATAACATAAGCAGAGGCAAAGGAATTAGGCTACGAATCAATCTTTGGACACCATATTGCCATTCTAGTAGTAAAGGTCACACATGAAAACTCATCGCAAGATAAGACAGACAAGAAGACGCAATAATAAGACTAAGAAACTGACAAGACACAAATAATGAGATGCCAACCTCAGTCGTGCCCTCTGGCGGTCTAACTTCAATGACAGCAGTATAGATTTCCCTAGAGACGATCGGTTCAACCTGCAATGTTGTTACAAAAGTGTCCAAGTTGAAAATAGCAACAAAATGAGTAATACAAACTGAGCAACAGCTTTTCATTAAGATGTAAAAGAATAATAGAACATATATAATCATATTATAGTTTAGATAAAAGAGCGTATAGTGAATTGAGTACCCATTGAGTGCTGAGACCACAAGCCAGAACATAGAGAGCACGGCCAGCCCTGAAAACGATGCTGGTGTCCATAAGATGTGTACGTTTTGATGCACTGACAGTCATCTGTTTCTCATCCCAATTCAATTCGCATGAAAGGCCCTTAGCTTCAAACACTGCTTCCACCTCTTTCTTCCAGACTTGCTTCAAATCCTCTTCTTCTGCACAAAATGGATCACCCAGAATTAATTTCAATCATAAGTTAAAACCCATTACTTAATTGTGAATGGAAGAACATACTGCAGAGACCCTCCTCCTCGAATACGACGGTGATGGATCCGTATCCGTATGTAGTATCGTCCATACTGGTATCGCTATCCGCCGAGCTCTTTTCCATCATCTCACTGTTGTCGCTCTCCATCTCCGCCGAGTCTTTTCCATCATCTTCGAATTCCAGACGTCTCTTTTTTTTTTTTTTTGAAAAATCCAGACGTCTCTCTATTTTGTAGGATTTGGTGGCGAAGGAGGCGGGTACTTATAGGCATTCACACGTCCGATCGTGGGCCTCTGGTACAGGCCCACAGTGCCAAATAAATAAGGAAATCCCAAAAGATTAAGGAAAATCGATTAGGTATTTATTAATTACCAAATCCGATTACCATAAAATTTTGATACAGGCTGGGCTTGGGCCTCCATACTGTACACTCATCCCTATTAGGGATGGGGGCAGAATATTGAACAGGGAAAGATGGAATAAGCTCTATTAGGAATAAGCTCGACGTTTTATGGGGTCATGGAAGTGAATCATTACGAAGGACAAGAACAAGGTAAGGCGGTGGCTGAGCAGCCCATCTAATGCTGGGCTCGAGCCGGTTCGGTTTGGGTTTTTGGAAAACCCAAAACTTTCAGATCAGGTCGAGTCAGGTCTTTTTAAAATACAAACCCGACTAAAACCGATCTGATTCGGGCTTTCAGGCCCAAAAGGGTTTGATGAATAAAACAACTATAATGCCTCAGTTTCAATAACCACTAGGCTATTACATTATGCACTTCACAAACATTAATATTTCTAACCATTTTTAATAGGTTTCACAACAAACTGACTTAAAATAGATTGATGACAATGAAAACATCAAAGACAAGATAATACTCTCATCCAGCCCCGGACATCCATCATGTCAGTGTTCTTCCTCCAAGTTACAACTTTTACGACTGGCTCACTCTTTTCCCAAAACTCTAAGCTGTTCTCAGTTTAAAGCAACACAACATGAAAGTTCAATGACATGCGTCCATCTTTATCTGTATCTGCCTACAAGTTCACCAAAGTGATACAACAAAAACACAATCAATCTTTATAATTTATCAAAGTTCATCCCAAAAAGTTAGCAATTCATACATGGCAGCAAGCATCTAGAAGGGGTGGTAAGATAATCACAAATAGAACTCATGTGATGAGATTGCAAGTTCCTTATCAGTGCATATGATGATATCATAATCATTACCTAACACTAACACTTCTGCTAACACATCCTAAAACCCTTAAAAATAATCAGATCAATACTCAGAGATGCATAATTATAAGAGTATATTAGCACCGCTTACAATAAGTTTTGAGTATGTTAGCACTGTTTGCAAAACAAAATGAAGCACTAGATAACTCTATGTACAAACTAAGCTTTCAGTACAAACAATTTTACAAAACACTAGAATAATACATTATTTTTATTTTTTTATGCTTTCCCTCTTTAGCTTAGACGCCTTCGATGACTTAGATGTCTTACAGGCTACAGCTTTCCTTTTAGATGCTTGAGACGATTTGGTGGTAAAAGGCATTACCGGATGATCCACAATACCATTAACACCTTCTTCCTTTTCTTGTTCTGCACCATAGATACCAACAAGCAATAAGAAATCATGGCTAGCAACTAAGGCTGTAATTTGTAAATTGAGACACAACGACTATGTATAAAAAAGAAAAGAAAAAAGAAGAAGCTTACTTTCCTCCGCAGATTCATAAAATTCCATATTCTCAATAGTTGGAACATACTGAATGTTATGCATACTCTAAGACCTAATCCAATTTTGGTAGCAGATTAAGGCCTCCACTATCTTGGGAGTTAAAGAACTCCGAAATGGATCGATCACCCTTCTGCCAGTGCTGAATGAAGACTCGGCTGCTACCGTGCTCACTTGGATGGCCAATACATCTTTTGCAAGTGTAGCAAGACCTGGATACTTGTCATTGTTCATCTCCCACCATTCTAATATGTTGAATTTCTCAAGGCTTGGAGGCTTCTCAATTGGGTCTAGTAGGTATATGTCCACTTCATGTACAACAACAACTTCTTTCTAGTCTTCCAATTCTCTCTTGCATTCTTCTTCCATGTCTTTTATGATTCTAGTAGTCTCTACGGTACTCTTTTTGGATGAGGATTTGTTGGCTTGGCCAACTATGCTTTGACTGCTCTCTCCACCCCTAGATTTTCCTGATTTGAAAGATGATGGAACATTCATTGAGCTACTATAAAGATCACAAAGCTCCAGCAGAAGCTCTTTAACCTCGTCAGACTTCTTCTTAATTTCAACATACCCCATCTTCAGCCATTTCTTGCATATACTTTCGAAGTTTCTGATCTTGTATCTTGGGTTTAACACCAAGGCAATGAACATAAACTGGTTGCAATCATCTAAGGTGGCAAAATACTTCTCATACTTGATTTTCATATTTGAAGCCATATCAAACAAGGTTTTCTCAATCGACGCACCAGTACACATTTCAGGTTTAGGGAGCAATCCATTGATCTCAGCCTTTATAGCAACTATATCATGAAAAGGTTTCATGAAGTTAGGTGATTGAAGGCACTAATCCTCACTGTCACTTGAAAGAAAATTCTCAGAAACTTCACAAATATAGCAGCTTTTTCCCAATCATGTCTAATTGGTGGTCCAATCCTTTTCTTCCTTTGTTTCTTCCTTGCATTAGTTGCATCATCAGTTAGACTTACTTCCCCAAGTCTTGAATCAACTCATCATCAAAATCAATGTCTTCATCCTCTTCAAAGTATCTCTGGTACTTATGGTCCTCATGTCACACCCCAATTTTTGAATGAAATTTTCAAAAATTTTGGCATGATATAACTTAAAATATTAACAATCCCAAACCTGTTTTCAACGACAACAACAACATAAACTTAATTACAGAATAGAATTTCTACAAAATCTATCACTGAATTAAGATTACACTTCCTTGTTTACATAATGTGCAAAATAAGAACATGAGAACAATCTCATGATTTTAATACTGTCTAATCAAATCTAAAACTATACAGAGTCTGACAAAAATAGGGAGAACCCTGTCACTACGCCTCTACCTCAACTCAGTTGATCCTCACCTACAGGTCTAACCCCTACACCAAGAATTGGTGCACCGGGATTGTAAATTAACAAACTCGGTAAGCTAAAAGCTCGTATGAGTAAACTCAAAAAGCACAATATTTCTCACATCTAGAATTTCACGAAAGCAAATATGCCAAAGATTATAACCACAAATCTAACACTTTTTTAAATAACATGTACCCATGAGTCATGTATTGATGAAATACCCCTCATGGCGTACAACAACAAAAGTGTGTACTCATGGAACCCAAATACAATAAGGTATCCCCCATGACGTACACCGACAGATGGATTAGAGCTCTATTCCTAACCGCAACCAATCACCCAGCCAAAGATTTAGAACCCGGTTTGACTGTCTAATATCATAACATATAAATGATAAATAGCATCTTAACCGCAACCAATCACCCGATTAAAGGTTTGGAACCCGGCTTGGCTATTTATCCAACAATCATCATAATGCAACATAACTATCAACAACACTAAAACCGCATCATATGATTTTATCCTTCACAAAGACATAATTATATGAACAACAACAATACGATTATGATCACATGAATTTCCCAAAAATATACACAAAAGGAAAACTTGTTTTATCTTACCTATGAGCCGTTGACGATCAAGCTCATATATTATAAAAACCAATAATAGCACAATATTAAGATCACATCATAATCGTTATCCTCATCAAATGACCATAATTAAAACTTGGTTCAAAAATGAACCTTAGTGAGATTTACTCACCTATATACTCCCGCTGCGTCTTCACAAACACAAGGGTAGCCGACTCAACAATATCACAAAACACCTAAAATTACACCATCAAAACCTTAGTAAATTCTCAACAAAAATTAAAATACCCTTAACCCAAAGGTTGCCCAAAGAAGGACAATCCTTCCTCCAAGACCTCCCAAGGTCATCAGACACTCAACAACAACCACATTACCTCCATGACCAAACTTTCCAAGTTACTTAAATAACATCATTAACAAACTTAGCACCTAAGTTACAAAACCTAAACAACACTCAATCTTCACACAAACAACACACTAGCAACTAAAAGGACTAGTTAACACAGCAGCCAAACCCCTTGCCCTGCCCGGACGCGCTCCCACGCGAGTGAGCCCACGCGCCACCACCAACCTCACAATTTGGGGAAACTCTCAACAGCAAAGTTGAAGCTTGAAGTAAGGTGAACAACTTTAATATCTGAGGTTTCAACCAATTTTGATCGGAAACGGCCGGAAAGTGCCCCGAAAAACCAACCCGAAACAAACATCAAAACCTGCAATTCCGGCTAAAAAAACCTCAAAACTTTATTTAATCTTAGCTTAGCCATCACCAGGAGGAGGAGAGGATCAAAACTCACCTAGGTTTGCCCCTCGTCACCGCTGTATACGGCTGTTCCGACCGGCGACACAGCAGCGCCCTTTGCAGGCCAAGAGCTCCGTTTTCGGTGAGCAACACCTAGCAGTGGCTGCCCAGCCCTGAAGAGGACACTTGTGGGAGTCGAACGGAATCGGCGGCGGTCCAATCGGTGGCCGGACAACAAAGCTAGTTCCGGCCGAAGAAGGCTGCGCGGAAGAGGTTGGGAGAGGAAGAGAGAGAAAGTGAGCTGATTTTAGGGTTCCTAAAATCAACTCCCACACAATTCTCTACTTAAACACTTTCCATATCTGGAAACTAACTTCTTTTTACCATAACTTTCTCATACGACACCTGAATTAGGTGTGCCGCATGTCTACGAACTCGTATCGACGAGCTCTACAACTTTCATGAAGGAAGTTTTCGAAGATAACTTACGGAAAATAAAGTCAACTTTTTGATCCTTTAAACGTCAGAGCACCTAAAATAAACTCCCGAACTTCAACTTCGCACAAATCAATAAGAATTTTCATAAATATTCCTTCATTAAATATGGAAATTATATAAGGGAAAAAATATGAAAATGTGGAGTATTACACCTCATCTTCTGCCATTATATCAAAGGCTTTCCTCAGCTCTATCTAATGCAGTGGATAACATTAGATAAGTAGAGTTCCATCTCAAACGATTCACCAACCTAGCTATATCAACAAGTGATGCAGCTTGATGATGAGCCGCACAATTCACTTCTCTCGGAACTCATTCCCATGACAAGGATAGTTGTTATATTTGAGTAGTTTTCATGACAAACAAAGATCTCTACTAAAAACTAAACGAATCAGGAAATATATTTATTTCACGATCAAGATAAGGTAAGTATAAGTATAATAAATAAATTATCCCTAATGTGATTATAATTACATGTTTATTGTGTGTCTATAAATACCCATCTATAATTTTCAACCTTTGCATAGTGCCGCAGCTAAAACTAATACAAGTAAGTAAGTAGTTAATTTGGATAGTTAATTACTTCTCGCATGGTTAGTTTTAACGAGCTGCTTAATATTAACATGCATGCTTTCCAAATTGCTTCCAAATTGCTGCAGATTGTGAAGATGGGGATAGGAAACGGAAGCGAATTGTTGGATAGCTTTGGAGACGCAGTAAAAAGAGGCATTCCCCTAGATAGTTTGGTCAACCAAGGCATATTACGAATGATGAACTGTACGTATTTTAAAATTACTTTTAATTATAATTATACATATGTGTTACTTTCTATAGCGACAACATGATTAACCTAATTCATTCTCAATCTCAATTCTAGGCATGCAGAATATTTCATGGGTGATTGTGGTGAGAATGTTGATCGATGTACTGAGGCAGAATGGACTTAATCCTATTTTGGTGTTTGATGGGAATGCTACACCTTTAAAGACCAAAATGTATGCTCTTTGTATATCTCAATCTTATTTTCTCTTTTCACTTACAAGATATCGTTGGTAATCTAAATCAAAGTTATACACAGAATGGAGCTGAGGAGAGCGATACGTGAGGAAAACAAGAAGAATAAAAACACAAGAAAAAGCATCCGGCTGATAGTGCCCGTAATATTCAAAGTTAAAAGATACATTCCTGACAGATCCAACGTATGCAAGGTAAACAGATATGAATGGAAGAGGACTGCGCCCAGTTTAGCATGAAAGGTGTTTCATTCATCTTAATTTGTCTCTCTTATTTTCCTTTTAACATTTCAAAATAGAGGTCTACCTCAGTAATCATTAGTTGTGCTGAAATGAACATTGCATATTCCTTATACAAAATGATTTTGAGACTCTTGCATATCTTCTGGGTTGCCAATACTTCCTCTTTCTGATATGATCTTGATTTTTTGTTGCTGGTGTTCAGTTTGCGAGAAACTGGAGAGCAAGGGAAGAACTACTTATAATGAGGTGAGGTGGTTTCTCAAGTCTATCCAATGGATTCATTATATCAGGGGCATTTCTATGAGCTCAAAAGTTGTTGTTTGTATATGAATGCCCACATATTAAAGCTGGATTTCTTTCGTGTTTGACATCTAGTTCATCTTGAAAATCAGTAGAGTTCATATGTTTCTTGACTTAAAACATTACCAAACTGATCTGCCATGCATTAACAGTTGGTACTTGACGAATTTGGGTTCTAGTCATCGAGTGCCAGTAATCAAGATCATATGGTACACTTAGTATCGATGAAAAGTGATTCACAAGCTTCTGCTTCTACTAGTTTCCTCTGATTAATAGTAGTGTATTTTTAACTTCTTGAGTGTTCAAAGGCATGACTTAAGGGGGATGTTAAGTTTGAGCTTACTAAATGTTAAGGGGGATGTAGCCAGAGGTCAATAGCATTTAAAGGGAAGAACTAAAAGGAGTCTGAAGGTAATTAATTATACCATAGTTAGTATTATACCGTTGTTAATGGAGATGGCCATGTCTGAAAACTTAAGTCTTCTGTTCTCTCTCACAATGTGCTCCTTAGATGAGATAGAGACTGCATGCGTCTTATGATGAGAACATAGATTTATGCTCGTCTATTTATAGTGATGAACTAGTGCCTTCACTGCCTTGCCCATTAAAGATTCCTAGTTGAATCCTATAAGGTGATTCTGCACTGCCTTTTGGTCTAATTTTGGCAAGGTATTTATTTTCAACCAAGTGTTGGGAGATGTCAAAATTCTGAAATCTCGGATTAACAACACAGAACTTCATGATGTATATGTGACGAGATATAAAGGCAAAAACCAAATAAAACAGCTAGTCACCAGATGAAAAAGATCAAAACCAACTCGCAAACAAGGCCATTAACAAACACACAGAAGAAAACAACTCGTACCATATAGCAAAAGAGAGTAAGAGACAGCAAGTAGAATTATAATAAAACATAGAAAACAAGTCTCTTTCAATATATAGTTCCTGACTTCTTGACAGGAACTACCTGTTAATCCGACAGAAAATGCTAAATATATCCATCCTCTAATTAAAGCGCATATTCTACTGGTTGCATTTCAACTCCCTAATTTTCATACAATACATCCTAAGAAATTCAGTCGAAACGATGTTCTGATAATTGGATACATAGAGGCCACATACATGCATATTTGTAACATTTCAATCATGCCAAGAAGAAGAGAACACAGAAACAACATAGTAAGTTTCAACAGCAGCTGGCAACAAGAACCTCTTTACCAGCACCTAGAAAATGATCTCTTTGATTATAAATAGCAGGTTAGAAAGCTAATGATTACCCAGCACCATAATTTCCCAAGCAATCAATCCTTACATTAACCATGGCCATGAGATATTTTGCAGTACTAATACTAGCACTTTCCCTGGCCACTACTTCTTATAAGGCCACAGCAGGTGATCCTGATATCGTTTCCGACTTTATATTGCCGCCAAATAAAACCAAAGTTGATGGAAATTTTTTCACTTACACTAAATTCCGTGGAATATTCGATGGAGTTCCTGAAACCTTTAAGGTCACAAAAGTTTCCTTGACTGAATTCCCTGCTCTTGATGGCCAGAGTGTGTCATATGCGGTGCTTGAGTTTCCTGCAAATGGTGGAGTAAACCCTCCTCACACGCACCCTCGCTCATCTGAACTTTTGTTCCTTGTTGCTGGTTTCTTGGAAGTAGGGTTTGTCGACACAAAGAACGTTCTGTATACTCAAAAGCTTAGAGTTGGAGACATGTTTGTGTTTCCAAAGGGACTAGTCCACTATCAGTATAACTCACGTCCTGACATCCCAGCCATTGCTGTTTCAGCATTTGGAAGTGCAAATGCCGGAACAGTTTCAGTGCCACTGTCAGTGTTTGCCACTGGGATTGACGATGAGATCCTCGCTAAATCATTCAAGACTGATGTGCATACCATTGAGAAGATCAAGGCTGGCCTTGCCCCTCATAAATGAGATACTTGATCAACCAACACCATCAATGTTGTCCTCTACACCTGTCTGAAAAGTGAAAACAGGCCTCGGACAAAGAGAATAAGGGGTCACATACAGCATCCCATTTCTTTTCCAAAAATTTGGTTACTTCTTGTTTATGTATCATGTTGTTCTGTTTGTTGTATAATGCAGCTGAAATTGAGCTTATGTTGTATCCCTCTTCATACTTCCAATCATTTTATGATGATATAACCTGGTGTTTAGATGGCATATATAGGGAAAATTCATATATAGATAACCATAATCAGCAGTACAACATGAAGAGCAATTAACCAGTAACATATTTCATTACCTAGGAAATAAAATTGCATTCAGGAGTCAGTCTTCATCGTTATGGAAATTGTATTGTAGTCAAGGTTTAAGAACATAACTTTCAAAACCATATGCCCATCGCCAAAAGGAATATTGGAAACAAACTCTTGTCCCAACTATGGCTGAAGTTCAAAGTGTCCAAGGGTGAGAAGACAAAGGTGCTTACTCTTGGTTATTATCTACTTGTTTTTTATCTACTCTGAGATGAGTATTCTGTAGTCAAATCTCTATAAATAAAGCCATAAGGCATTTTTGACTTTGTCAACGGTTAAATTTTTGAACTACTTATAATGTCCTTAATTGATTAAAACTTTAAAATATGTCTTCTAACAAATGAAAGACAAATTAGTAATTGCAAATGTTGGAAACAAGAAAAAAAGACCATAAAGAAAAAAACTTAAAACGTGGGAGATGTGAGAGAAAATTGAGGGAAATTAGACTTTGAGCATAACTGTAATAGTAAAATAAAAATAAAAAATTCACATACGCACGTAGTGCGGGTCAATATGCTAGTATATAATTTATGCGGAACTGTTCAATTATGAAATATACGAAATTACAAATCAAAATAACAATGGCTAAACGTTATAAATAAGAACATTAACACCAAAAGGGTAATACAAATTGTGTGGTAATCAAAATTTGAGCACATCAACTATACAGTACTAGTCACAAATAAGCAACATAAGAATAAGACAATTACTGAGATAGGGTCAAGGGGATGAGGAATGTGTAAATAGATAAATATGGTCCAGATTCTGCCTTTATCTCATCAAATTACAGAACATGTAAGAGCCTTCGGCTTGAACTGGCCATTTTTCTTTATGCATATACAAGAGTACATACATACTATGAGAACATAGAGAACAATTTAAGAAATCAAACTGGGACTTCTAATATTGAGATACACACCAGCAGACATATACATATAAATATACATGTAGGAAATTTTGATTTTCTTCAGTTGCACAATCCCCCCTCAAGGATTAATTCTCTTTTTTCTTTTAGTTGACTCCAATCAGTAACACTAACAGATTTCTAATTATTCTGCATAATTCACACTAAACACAGTATTAACTGAATGTCGACCATCAAACCATGTTATCGACCCAAAACTGTAGCCAGTAGGAGCCTCCTTGCCATAAAATGAGACTTGGAAAGACACCTTCCTCACACCTTCAGCAAAAACTATCTTCTCTGGTAGAACCTTGACTACTAAGCCTACAGGAGCATTCACCTTTGCAATATATGTAGAACTGGGGGCTCCAACATTGGTTGCAGTTCTTTTAATTGTCATAACTGGTTGGTGCCGGTTAAGTTTACTAACAGAGATTGAAGGGTAGTTGATATTTGAGATGAGTTCTTCAGTGGAGACTTTCGGGCAGTTGAACTTTGTGTGTGACATTGATCTTATATCCTTCTCTTTGTAGCCATAATAACAAAGGAACTCAAGATAATTTTCAGTTATGGTTTCAAAAACTAGTCCTGGGTTAAGAGCCTTAATTGGGTTTATTTCTCCAACCCCCACCTCATGTGGATTTGCATAGTTGTTAGTGCTGTTTATCAAAGGCTTTTTCATGTTGCTGTACATGGTTGCTGAAACAAGACCACAGATCCAATTCAATATCTTCTTTGATGTTCTGGTACTTCAGATTAAAATCATGTCAAATATATATAAACATAATCTAGGTAATCTCTCGATATTGAAGTATTCAACAGCTATATATCTTTTGCATGAAGAATCATGTTAATCTAATTCTCTTATTATTGATTATTTCCTTTGGCATGCGCAGCATCTTCCTAATTTTTTTAAACGAAGAAGTAATGCTGTATAAAAAGTTGCACAAGAGACTCTTAGTTATGAATTTCAACCTCATATTACCTGTTGTCATAAGTGCTGATTTGATCATGGAAGATGTCCATCCACGATGCACTGACTTGATGAATGCAGCAGCACCTGTTACATGTGGACAAGCCATAGATGTTCCAGACTTTATGGAAAACTTGGATGGCTTTTCTCCATTTGGGACACTCCCTGGTTCATTCTTGGGACAGATGGCAGCTAAAATGGCCACTCCCGGAGCCATTATATCAGGCTGAACAGTATATCAAATAAGAGTATGAGCACCAATTAACGTCTCAGACTACAAGCAAGTTCAGAATATGCATACTTTCCATGTTTTAATTCATGTCAGAAGCATGTATTAATCTGGACCTCATTAGCATATGTGAAAACTGAGTGCATAAGTGGAAATGCAAAGAGACTAGAGGATTAAGCAAGAGAAACCTAAAATGAATAGCACAGCAGTTGAGATATAGAAATGTATCCATGAAACCTTGTATGGTTCATCTATGTAGGAATCCTGGGAAAATGGGGATGATGACTACCAGGTATATAATAAAGCTAGCATGTTATTTCAGATGGGGCTCAGTGACCCTAGAGAGAGGGAGAGAGTGCTCTCAATATGTTCATCAATGAGCCACCTACTGATCCCAACTCCCAGGCCATACAAATTTCACATGTCAATATTCATTGAGCAATATATTGTGAAGGTGAAAGCAAAAGAAAATAACCTTGAGAATATTTTCTGTGAGCTGTGCAGGACCTCTGGATGAAAAATACGCGACTGTTGGTGCAGGTCTGTACCTGTGAACGTCAACTGTAGGGAGGATTGTCGCTCTAGGGTTTCTGTTTTTAAGACATAGATAAGTCAGTGTCCTATGACTCCTATCAGAGTTGTAAGCCATTGATGCATTTTTTAAGAAAGCTGCGGTATAAGAACCTAAGAGTGCCCATACAACAGTACAAGAGCACAAATT
Source organism: Fragaria x ananassa (assembly GCA_034370585.1). Lineage (NCBI taxonomy): Eukaryota > Viridiplantae > Streptophyta > Magnoliopsida > Rosales > Rosaceae > Fragaria > Fragaria x ananassa. The sequence goes on along the minus strand of CP139750.1, from coordinate 4,950,805 downwards.
TCAGATTAGTAAATGCTATAAATGATAATGATTCAAGAAATTAGATGAAAGGAACCGTAGATTGTCTACATAACTTTGAATACGACTCGAATGTAGCATTAACCAGACAGGTCTGACCAGACTGATCAGATAAATTGCAGTTACAATATGGAATGCTAATTATTCAATAGCTATCCTAAATGATGCAGTTTATAATAACAGATTGAAATTTTTCTGAGAAGAGATGTCTAGGTGATGGCTAGCAATAGGGATAACACAAGACCAAAAGTTGTGATATGGCAGAGCAAAGAGCTAGCAGACAAGATCTCAAAATAGGAAAACAGTACAAGCAATCAGCAGTTCAGCATAGAAACATATATCATGGGAAAATGTGAAGTAAATTGTCACACTAATCAATCAAAGAAGGCATAAATTTACAGAGCTTACTTGGTAGAGTTAATGTAATTGAGAATCTGAGACCCTGCAGTATCTCCAACGTTTACAAATGGGAAAACGCCTGAATCAAAAGGCACACTTTTCTCTTCCTCATCGATCAAAATCAACCCTTTGGCTTTAGCATCATCTACAACTAATTTCTTGATTTTTCTTGAAACAGTTCGATCATCAGCAACACACACAACAATCTTTCCAGCTACCTTTTTTGGATCAAATGATCCTGGATAGCAATTGCTGCAGATTAGGACAGAAAGATCAAAACGATAAATTCTATTTCCCGGGTAAGATTGTCAAAACCGAAATAATTTACCACATCAAATTCCTCCCAATAAATAACAACCAAAAACAAAATAAAAAAGCTAGAGGGTTGGTGAATAAAACTTATGACCACCTTGCTTCTGATACAGGTGTAAAGTTAGCAGCAGCATCCTTTCCAAACACAAGAGGATACGTCCTCGAGCGAGTAAGATTGGAGAAATTAATAGCTGAACCCTATTAGAACATAGATATTAGAGAATTTTCAAAAACAAAATAAACGTCATCTCATATACACAACTTGATTACTGCTAACCGTGAAAGTTCTCCCATTGCCAAGTACTACAGAAGATTGGAAATCCCTATCAATGTTAGAAGCTGCAACAGTGAAGATCCACGGCGCTGTGTTAACAACAGTGTAAGGATCAGGACCATCATTTCCTCCAGAGCAAATGACCATGACTCCCATTTGTTCAGCATGAAATGCTCCGATGGCTATGGGATCGTTTAAATAGTCAGGTTGAAAAAGTGAGCTCAACCCAATGGAAATAGATATCATGTCTACTCCATCTCTAATTGCATCATCAATGGCCTTCAATATGGTGGCACCAGAACAACCAACATCTGAGCATGCCTTGTAGCATGAAATCCTAGCTGATGGCAAGCCTCCCTTTGCTGTACCTTGTGCCAAGCCATAGTAACTAGCATCAGGAACTCGTGCACCCGCAGCTGTGGATGTAGTGTGAGTACCATGGCCAACAGAATCTCTTGGTGAGCCATTTGGTGCAGCTAAATGGCTCTGGTTACCAATCCTTGTCATTTCTACATTGTAGTATCTTGCACCTATCAATTTTCTAAGGCAAGTATATATAATGGTAATGGATCAAGATATAGGAAAATCTCATAACTGTTAAATACTTAAATAGAACTCTGAGATACTGATTTATTAAATTCGAAACAATATAATAGCTCTTTGTCACCTATCCAAGATGTGCAATTTTAGATAGACTGGAGAGAACATTATTACCTGTTACAGTTAGATTTCTTGAAGTCGGGACCCTCCATACATACCCCTTTCCATCTTGAAGGGACTGCACCAATTCCCTCATCATTGAAACTTGGTGACTCCGGCCATATACCTTGACCAACAAATAGAATGAAAAATTTCTGCTTTAGATGATATGCTTACCCAAATCATGTCAGAAATTTGCAACTTCAGAGCTAGCTAGTTGAATCCATATCTGTTCTATATATATTTGCAGTTCTGGACCATATAGATTGTGGAGAAGCTGTCTTTTTTTACTTTATGATTTGTCAAAGCCTGAAGGACACTAGAACAATTCAAGTTGCTTATAAGCTCGAACCTTTTTCTTTGCTTCTATATGTACCTCCTTTTGGGCCAATGCAAGTAGCAAAATCAAAACGTTCTAGCTTTTGTTTCCCTTCTCACACAAGCTATCCTGGTAACACTCCTTTTCCTTTCATCTTTTGACATTGGTGTGTCTGATTAGTAAATGCATTATGTAATGGCTATGCATGTTTCAAGCTGAATGATGAGTTCTGCTCTTGGCCCTAGTACCCTACCTTCCCTATCCCCCTCCCCCAATTTGGTATGCAGCTTCACAATTGACAAAACTACTACCATTCATCCGTTATAAATAGTTAAATACCAAGCTTAATTTGACTCCTCAAACCCCTCTTGCACAGAAAGAAAGAAAGAAAGAAAAAAACTGAGAGATGATGGAGGAAGTGGTACCTGTGTCTATCACTCCAATAATAACGTCATCACTAGTGGTTGTTGGGCGTGGATGATATGAGACTCCGCCTGGTTCTGCCCCAGCCTCTTGTATGAAATCCCAAGAACGTGTTGTGTGTAGTTCAAGTATTGAGTCTGGGAAGATGGAGACGACATCGGCATGCCCTACATTGTGTTGGGAAACCAAGTTAGACTATGAGTCATACTATCACACGAGTTTTTAATTTTATTTTTAGTTTATTTTATTTTTTTCTTTTGTGAAATCATATTGTTTACAGATTATGTGCTTTTAAATGTAAAATAAAATGCCCATAATCATTTGGTATAGTGACATAACTAAAGAATCAGTGAGTTCTAACAAAGCCATGCATGGTGCCTCTTTTTGTAGAATACGGGTAGTGTATACGAAAATACGTACAAATACAAAGTGGTATGCAATAAGAGAAAAGAAGAGACAGGAAATTATTACCTGACAGAGCAGAAGCTTCACTCTCTGTAAGCATGGCGGAGAATCCTCTAAAAGCATGATTATACTTGTGAATTATAGATGTTCTTTCTCTCTGATGGCTGGCAGAAAAAAACATTTGTATACAATTGAAAAGGGGGTGTGTAAAAATCAAATGATAAAAAAGTGCAACACATGATCATAAAACATTTGTTAAGGATGAATAATGGTGATGACAACCTTGGAATGATGGATGACAGCATTTCCAAATAAGCTGATTCTGCAGATTCAGCCTCTCTTCTATTTCCATCTGATAACGAACTTCCCATGTACACCACATGATGCTGCCAAAGAAACAAGAACATTGATTTCACAATAAGAATGACATGTCATTTCGATATGTTGGTGAAATTCTTATGGATAAATTCCAATTATGTAATACAATTCATGTTCATGTTCTGAGAAAATAAGCAGATTAAGAGAAAAAGAACTGAAGAGGAAAGCAGATTAGGACATAGAGAGTATGGAAACGTTCGAACCCTTTTGAAATTACCTTGGGAATGTTTGAAGTGGCGGTTGCAGCGCAGAGGAGAAAACAGGAGAGGAGAAGAAGAAATGGAGTCATGGAAACTCAGTGCAGGGAGTGAACTGGTGAAGAGCGGTTTGGAGTATGTACTTATGCAGCCACACATGTAGTTTGCAGGCTAAGTTTGAAGTGAAGCTTTTTATAAGCTTGAAAATTGAGCAAAGCATCTATGCCACTTTTGTGGTACATAATATACAGCATTAGATTTGCAATCCTAGATAGAAAAAATAGATGTTGAGTATTTAATTTCCAGAAATAATTGCATCTTGCATGTATCCTTGCTGAGAAACAATAAATATCTTCATGACACAGCAATCAATCATGTAGTAGATTAGAAGATCATGGCATAGATTTTTTGTTTATTAGAGCTTCACATGGTTATAAGCTATAAAACCATTAAGCAGATATATAATATATGTTTCTAATCTATCTCACAGTCTCACTTCCACTACAGATTTCTTCTTTTATATCATTTTCAATTATTCATGGAAAAAGCAGATTATAAACTTGAACTGCAAGTAAGCAATGTCTCTTTCCCAACAAAAAAGGGTATAAGGGGAGGAGGACTAATTGCATGAATGGCCATGTGCTATTTTCTATTCTGTTTCCTTTATTCTCCAATCCTCTCTCACTCACTCCTTCCCATTATTTTCTCCTTCACACATTTCTCAGTAGTGTAATTTATATCCTCTAGCTTGTGTATGATATTATATTTTTGAGTACCAGCTAAGCCTTGCAAGCACCATTGTAGGCTTTGTGGCAAACACCATGTAATCCTTTCAACTTTCAAGCATTAGTGACATGACTTTAAGCACTAGGCATATTATACAAATCAGTAAGCTTCTACTAAAGCTAAAGATAAAGAGAACTGTCTCTTCCTGGATGCAACCATATGGCACGAGGGATTGAATCTCCACCTACAAGACCAAAACTCAAGGATGATCTAGACTTTACACTTGATTAAAGCGATGAGAAGCTTAAACCGCCAGTTTATATATATACATCTATTCCCATTGCCCCCCTCTAGCTTTCAAATTGTTATAACAAACCACCAACGACAAGGCTGTCAAGGCATCAAAAGAATGAGTAGAGGACAGACACTCGATCCCAAATTCAAATACAATTCTTACCCGAGTTTAATTGCAGAACTAAGCAATACTTTAACTGTATTAACAACATGAAGTTCCCAGTCACGAACATGAAAAATCATTTTCTTGGGACGGCTGAGTTCAGGAAACAAAATTAAATAATAAAGACATAACATTTTGAAATTATGTACTCAGCATGTGAATATACTTGATCTATACAGTCGGTGTTACAGTATTGCTCATCACCACTCCGGATCACCATCCGTATAAAAGGGAAATAGATGTGGAGTACACAAATACGTGGAATTGCTATGGTCTGAAGTGGAAGTTCATACTTGCTACACAGAAGAAAGTTCAAGATGGGAGTAGATTATTGAGACGTGGAAAAGAACAGAAAAAGGAAATGCCCTTGCTACTAATATCTGGGACGATGCTTTTATATACAACTGAGTGGTGATGAGTGACGACCCAGGAGGCATCAGTCAGTGAAGAAACATGGGAGCCAATAGCACCCAGTACCTCATTCTCCGTCCCTCACAACACAATATGTTCCTCAGATCGACCATGCCATCCGAGTATTAACTGAGCTTATTACTAAAGCAAAGCTAATTTATTCATCTATATCCCTCTGGTTCACTCTTTCTGGTGGAGACCTTTAGTCAGATATTGTATCAAGTTTATTTCTCCACAACTTGATTCTTAAGAAACTCCAACACTGAAAGCCGCTGCATTTAAAACAAAGGTTCAATCAGTGTTATAGAATGCAAACAACTTATGAAATGAAATCAACATGACCCAAGAACAACAAAATGAAGTCAACCAAGAGAACCTTACCCGTTGCTCAAGACCAGTGTCTTCAGATTTTAATGTCAAAGATTCCAACAACTTTATTCCTTCTTGAAACTCATTAATTGCCACATCCTCATTCCCTAGACTTCTGTCAACATCTGCAACTTTCGCAAAAGAAACAGCCAGATCCAGAATCTGTAATTGCAAGAATGCAACATGACAAAGTTAGCAACCACAATTTATATGGATTAGAGCACATCTTTAACTAAAAATATGGGGAAGAAAAAAAAAACCAAGTGACCAACATTATAAATTTCAGTTATCAATATGGGTACTTTTGTAAATAACTATGAATACTTCTACAGTTGGTATAAACCAATAAAATATATGATCTTGTTTCTTTTGGTAAATCATCTAAACAGGGGAAAAAGAAAGGAGTTAAATGTCCACATACAAAGAGCTCTCAGAAGATAAAGTATTAAATTAAATTAAGGTCCTTCCAGATGTTCAATTAACCTTCTGGTAAAGCATCGTCCAACCCAAAACCAATTGGCATCAGGCATTCAGGATGGGAAAATTTTATGCAAGCTTAGAATGTCAGATGCCTGTGTATATAACCTCAAACACTGCCTCTCTCGTGTGACCTAATACAGCCAAAGACTGGATTAAGTTGATCGGAGTACATAATGTACATGGACTTGTTGTGTGTTAACAATGGTTGGGGACTCCAAGCAGATTGGCAATTCATGGAGGCTAATCAATTATAATTTCATGAAAGGCACAAAATTTTTATTACCTTTCATTTTCAATAAAATACACTCAATCTCAAATTCCTTTGCAATGCTCTTAACTTGCTCTTCTCAAAGTAACAAATCCTTACCACTAATCATGACGACAGAACATATCATATGATAATGTTCTGGCAAAAAAGCAAGAACTTCCTAAGTTTCACTTCTTTCAGTCGGAGGACCACAATTACAATGTAAGAACCAACACATTCTACAAAAAAGATACTTCAACATCCTGTGCTGGATCACAAACCTAATTTCTTTAAATGGCTTGTCATAGTCTAGCAGGCAGCAACAAAATTTTACATAGTTCAATGAAACGCAATCCTTCAACCAATATATTTTTTACCCAGATATATATTCAATACAGCCAACTGAACTGGTTGCAGCTGTGACTCAAAGTATCATGATGATCCTGTAACATGTACCCTCATGCCATCAGAAATCAAGCACTTCATATCAAAATATCACATAGAGAAACCTTTTCTTCTTTTATCTTTTTATTATGTTTGGGAAGATGGGATAGATAAGTTGATGACAACTATTCATAGTGGGCAGAAGGATCATCATTTGCTAACAATCAAGGAGAACTGTGAACTGAGGCTTTTTGGACATTAAGTTAACTTTTTTGCTGTTCAGTCTAGGAAATGTATTGTTAGCGCATCTAGGTAGAAGAATTTGGGGGGTGCGATTGTCAGGATTTTCTTGTAAACATGTTTCAAGGCAGTTAAATGACATTTTTTTTAGGTCAATTGTTAATTGACAATTCTCTCTTGCTCTTTCTGAAGTGTGCTATGTATCATAGTAGACGACCTTCTGTTTAACTACTTGCCCTTGGCAGTGGCAGAGCCAGGAATTGTAAATGGGTGGGGCACGAACAAAATATCAATGCTTTATAAAGAAAAAAAATTATACTAAAAAATTTATGTCTTAATGTGTCTTAACTAATTTTCCATTAGCTAAAGTTTCTAAAAGAAAATAATTTCAAAAAAAAAAAAGAGAGAGAACTGTTAATGTTCAAAATATATTTTCCATAACCTGGGGAAAAGAACAAAAACTTTCATACCAAAAACAGTATTAGAAAAAAGATAAGAAAGAAATACAAGGAAAAAAAAAATCCGTAGAAATAAGGAAAAAAGGACAAAAAAGGGGTCAGAAGTGCTTGTGAGGTTTCGAACACAAGCCCTTGCTGTTGCTAACTAATCAGATTTCCACCACACTAGGCATCAATCAAAGTAAAATAGCAGACGTTTTAATATATAACAATGGGACACGGGCCCCAGTGTGCCCCAACATGGCTCCGCCACTGGCCCTTGGTGTGTGTTGTGTGCTGTGTGCTGTGTGGTGAGTAAGCACTAAGCTGAAACTTTGGATCATTTTCTTCTTAACGGTCCAATTGCACTGTCTTTATGCTCATAGATTCTTAGGATGGTTGATTTAGTCTAATGGCTACAACTTGATAACGTATCTGTTTGGTAGCTTGTGTAACAAGTACAAGTTGGTCGAAAGAAAATATAATGTGGGGAGGTGCACTGATGCCCTTTTGTGGGAACCTTGGATGAAAGGAATAGATAAATTTTTTGGGTAGAAGAATCTAGGTGGATCACTAGTTGGACAGAGTTCAATTTTGGTCAAGTTTGTGAGCTTCAGTATCTTCAGGAGTTCAGAGACCTTTCTATACAGCTGTTTTATAAAACTGGAACGCTGTACTTTTTATAGAACCTGATTGTGATATTACTTTCCTTTAATGAAAATATAATATATACGTGTGTGTGTGTGTGAAGTTCTGTGGGAACAAAAAAAAAGTAGTTGCTACCTGGGACGGAACATTTGGATCATGCTTGACAGCATCACGCCGGACATCCAATGACTTGAAGTAGTAAGATCTTGCAGCTTGCAGGTCTCCATCGTAGTATTTAAGATCTCCGATTTTATTAAGTGAGATAGAAAGTGTATGTGTTATCTGTAAACGGATTTAAGGAACACATTTGTCAGGGCAAGCACACCTAGGACATAAAGGCATAATGCTGATATCACAATAAAGGTTTAATGCAATAACCTCCTGATCATTTCCTGGCATCTTTGAAAGAAATTCAACACTCTCTTCAAAATAAGTGACAGCAGAACTAGCATCTCCTGTTGCTTGACTGACAAAAAATATATTCAAACGGGTTAAAAACTCATACAAGCAAAAATTATTGAAAATCATTGCTGAAAGCTTGAAATCATACAAAGAAGGTTGTAACAATCTCAAGTATGAATATTTTCTATATTGAAAATTTCTAAAAACTCAAGTTTCAGAAAATGAATCTCCAACCAGATACTTTACTAGCTGACTCTCTGACTCTCTTTTTATATTTGTCAGACACCAAACACATTATGTGTGAGAGAGAGAGAGAGAGAGAAGAATGGAGGCTCCAACGACGGTCCATCTTGCGCCGCAGCTTCCAATAAACATAACATCTACATTTCAACTATGGCAACCATTTATATTTGAGAGAGAGTGCCAGAAGATAACATCTACAATTCAACTACAGCAACCAATTAGTTTTTACCGAATCTGCCTAAACTCTGATTCTTGAAAACCCAATCACCATTAAATACATGTGGATGCTTCCTAATTCAAAATACCATTTTGTGTCCAAAGAAAAAGGATACCAAAAAATAAAGTAACAAGCTTCTGTGGAGCCCATGAAATACAGAACACTACGTCACTACCTCCAAAAAATTCTTCTGACCACAAAGAAAAGAGAGCGAAGAGGAAGAAAAAAAATAATAAACCAAGGAAACAATTCATACACAAGGCAAACAGTACTATTTAAAGAAAAAGCTTTTACTGAAAACTCAAAACAAGTATAATACAACAAGGCAGACAAGGAGTCCATGAAGATAAAGCTAGGGAACATCAAACACTGGAATCTAGACTACGCCAAACAATATACACAAGCCCAAGAATAATCAAAACGAAGAGATCTGCAAACAATATAACAACATGAAACCCAATGTGCATACCCACATCCAATAAACTTCACCAGCTCTACAAATACTCAACCACAAATCTTAGATTAGCAAGCTCAATTCCACCAAAATCTTCAATGCAGAAACAAACCAACATGAAGCATTAGCTACAAACAGCCAGATTTCACCACATAAGCACAGTGAAACCCAAAGCATCACTTTTCCTCAAGATTTAATTTCGTAACTGTACTAAATTAAACTAGTAAAGCCACTGATACTTGATTTACAAGTAAATAAAGTGAAGTAGTACAGAGAGAATTTGTACTGAGCAGTGGACAAGATATCCAAAGTACACCTACTGAAGCAGCCAAACAAACCAAACACATCACACCCAAACAGAAATGACGATTATAAGAAACCTAATAAAGGTATGCAACCTGCGAGAATTGTAGAGGGAAACGATAAAATGAGGTATTCTTGAAGTTCCCTAACACCTCGTTAAGGAGGAACTTTCAGCCTTCCAAACTATAGAGGCATTATATTGAGGACAAGTACAACATCTACTAAAAATAAGAGTTTCATGCATACTCTCTTGAGGCCTCCACCAAACTCCTCTTGTCTAGTCAATATGAGGCCAGAGGTTCAGGTCAGATCATAGGAAGCGAGTAAAACATTTATATTACCATGAGACTCTCTACGGTACCCATGAGTAGTGCTCTCATGCGTAACAAATCCTCATTAGGTAACGGGTTTTTATGTGTGTGTGTGTGTGGGGGGGGGGGGGGGGGGGGGGGGGGGGGCAGCTTACAGCCAAACGTCTCTCTGGCCTGATAACTAGAATCTGATGAGGACATCATAGTCAAACCTTTCAAGGTTTATGAGAGGAAAAAATGGAGAAAGAGAGCACCTAATCATTCCCTTTCCATATGGTTTGATTAATTGCTCTCAATATAATTTCCCCAGCTTGGAGAGAAAGCCAAGCTGAGTCTAGAAGTCTCTGCTTGTGTCTTTTCTTATGTCTATTTCAGTTTAGAAGTTTTAGGGTCTTTTATTAAGTCTTAATTGCGTCAGTTTTAAAAGGGAGTTTAATGCTTCAGTTTTAGAAGAGACTTAAAAGAGTCTTTAATACTGTGAGCTATCTGCTCAAGTATAAATAAATGTAAGGGCCTAATGCCCAGGCATGTTATGTTTTATGACTAAAATTATCAGAGTGTTTCTGAGTTTTCCTGTGATGGGATTGGCGTGAGGCCTAGTTTTGGGTGAGAAGCCTAGATTTGGTGAGAAACCAGGGAGCGATTCCCAAATAAAAGTGTTTTGTGTGTGTTTTAAACCTTAAGCTTTAGAGCTTGTTGATCCTGGTGTCTTAGCAGTAAGTTTGCTGCATCAGAATTGCTCTCCCACACAGCTCTATAAGCAGGCCCCTTCTTTAGCAAAACTCAAAAAGGACACTCATTTCACATCACCATCATACTGAAAGAACAATGAAAGAAATTCCTCAATTTGTCCCTCAAGTTTCTTCTCAGCCCAAATCCCAACTCAAAAAGAAGAATCAATGCACATCCTAGCAATGAAAATCAATGATATTTTGACAATCTATTACAATTGAAAACTGACTTTAGCTGATCAATACAACTAAAACATCAGCTAGTATGGATGAAAAGTGGAAATGGTTTCTAGGCTTCAACTTCACGTTAGTTAACATAATATGCCACACACACTACTTTCAATCAAACTAGCCATCTGGTGTAACAAAAGAAACAGTGACGTATATTAAAGCATAAGACCGCAGGGTAAGCATAAACTAAAACAATACATGAGCTGTATACTTCTGACAAAAATGAAAAGTAGTTACACAAATGAAGAGTCGTATATTCAATCAGATTATACAAAAGTTATAATATACCATGCAATTTGTTTGGTAGCATCATTAGATGAAATCAATTATTTTGTTTCCTGCTTAGAGAAGACAGAATTTCTCCCGTATATAATAGAAGGACCGATTGTTTTTTTTTTTTTGTGGTGAGAGGCAGAGACAGACGAGAATCTCATCAAGAAGGACGGTTACAAAACCTAACCGAGCAAAAGATTAATTCCCCCACCATTTAGGGCCTACACCTCAAAGTCCAATCCTGTAGGCTTCTCCGTCATTTGGTAAACTTAGAGCCAATACAATGAATAAACCAAAAGCTTAGATGGTACTTTCTTTATCCTAACACTCATCTTGAAAAATAAAAAATGTACCATCGCCACTAATTACGCCTATAAAGGTAACATCCAGTTATCGAAATGCATACTCATATATACATATATAGAGAGAGGAACAAACCAGCAATCGCCAAGCATTCCGAGAACGGCTCCTAGCTGAGAACACAACTCGGAAGTGTTCCCCATGGTTTCCAGCTGACCCCTGATGTCTTGTGCGCAGAGACAGAGCCTTGACTTGGCACTCTCTATATTCTGGGCTCGGAATGCCTACCAAGTCACAATGCATAAAATTCAACAAAACAAACAAGAAATGCGGAACATTTGATATAAAAATGAAGACAGTGACGGACTGACTGACCCTCATGGCTTGCTGCACCAAGAAAGCACCCCTCTCAAGAGACACGTCTTCATAAATCACTCTCTTATTCTCGGTCTCCTCCTCGGCATTATGAGCCCTCTTGATTCTGGCGTGGCCCTCAATGAACCGATCCACCAATCCCTGGAGCTCCGAATTGGACTCCGTCTTCTCTATGTCAGCTCCGCACAGCGGGCAGTCCTTAAATCTCGACACGCAGGCCCTAAAAACACCCCCAATTCAAAAACCCTAATTCGGAAAAAAAAAAACCCTAATTCAAATTCAAATTCAAATTGGAGGCTTACTTGCAGAAGGAATGAGAACAAGGGACGCAATTAGCAGAGTCGAAGAGGAGGGCGTGGCATATCATGCAGCTGAGCGGGCCCAGCTTGAAGGTCTGGGAGTCATATCCCAAGGGGCATTTTGGGGAGACCGTCGCCGACGCCGCTGCCGACGAGTCTTTGTCTTTCTTGATTGGCTCCGACGGGCGAGCGGCTTTAACGAACGGACACACCAGTCTCATCTTCTTCTTCTTTCCAATTCTCTTCTCTTCAATTTTTCCGATTGGTGATAAAACTTGCGCAAACGACGCCGTATGCGATTCCAGGGAAGTAAATCACCTGTACCAAAAATCCCTCTGCCCACTATGTGCAAACAATGAAGCTTCGACACGTGGAATATCACTCATCAATATTTAACTGAAGTTTAACTTTCTTAGTTTATATAAAATTTTGTTTTCCACTAAAAGAAAAAAAATTAATCTCTCCTCACCATCTCCGGCGGAGAAAATCTTAGGTGCGACGGTCGTGTTACATGGATGGTGTGACCCATCATTCACAGGGCGACATGTGTTTTTTTTTTTCACAACTCTTCTTCTTCCACCTTTCCTCTCTCCAATCGAAAACTGATCCCCTCCGGCAAAAAAAACATAGCAGCTTCTTTCCCTCTGCCCAGCTGTCGTCTCCACCATAAGCCTCACCGCTCCAACCTCGATACAACCCGTGTAAAGGAAGAAGAAGCTTCACCGGAGAAGAGGAAGGAAGATCGAAGGGGATCAGTTTCCAATCGGAGAAGAGAAAGGGAGGAAGAAGAAGAGTTGTGGAAAAAAAAATGACGTGCTCGAAACCGGGCGCGTAATTTAAAAACCCTTTTTTATCAGAATGTAGTATTGGCAAATAGGGTTCGATCAATCCGGGGACCTAAAGGGCGCTCCTGCAGTCATGGTTACACTAAAGAATTAGTAACAGAAAGTAATCACACGTATCCAGTTACAACTATAAACACGGTAAAATAGATAAAAAAGGGGGGGGGGGGGGTTTAGGATTTTGTTCTACATTCCTACTAAAACAGAAAATAAAAGTACTAAACTATTATGTACAAGTGATCAACTTCATTCCACACAAACATATAAAATCATGTAACAGATTGCTTCAATCTACACAACTTAAAATCATGTCAATCAAGAATGATGAAACGAATTCAGAATTACACACCGTAGCGGTCATGCAACCTATAATAATCTTCTTAACTATCATATGTTTGCCTTAGCGGTTTAACACATAAAATTTCATGCAATATGTCATGTTAATACTTAGCGCAACCATACAACATATAACATGAATCATTAAGTTCACAGAAGAATTCGAACATGTAAACACATCTATCTTAGCGCTTAAACAGTTCACATGCAACTTATGATCAAAGCCTGACCCATTCCCATGAATCTAAGCTTTTGCCACTTAATCAATCGATGTTTGCCTTAGCGGTTTAACATAGATTGATGGCACTACCAACCCTGCAGAAGTTAGTCATTTAAATAAACCGGATCATAAGTTTTCAACATCAAGAATGGCAAAGGAATAAGTTACACAAATTTCATTGACAATCTAAAACAAAACTTTATAAAATTCATGCATAAGACATATTGTCAATTAACAGTAGTCATAATCCATGCGATTAGAAATCCAAAGGCATTAGGAACAAAATAAATCCAAAGCATAGTTTACACTTTTGAGTCTTCTTGGCCTTGAAGCTTCAAAGGGGTGATGAACCAGCAAAGGAAGGATTTCAGCAGCGTTGAGGAAGTTCCATTGGCTGCGTGCTTGCTCCTTGCGGCTTGACACTCTCACGGATTTAGAGAACAGAAGAGACAAACGTTTTTCTGAATTTTTGGTGGAAGAAGTGATACTGAAAACGTTCATCTCTGCTCCTTTATATAGTGGTCATGTTGACATAGGGTTTTACTCCACACCATTGATTAAAATCCGATCCAATGGCCACAAATAATAGCACAATATTTTCAGAGAATATTCCTTAGAATTCTCTAGAATATCTTGCACATTAAGAGTTTGAATTCGGCTGGAATTGTGGCTGAATACATTGCTTGTTTTCCAAATTGAAATCAGCTTGAATCTCTCCTTGTTAATTGCTGATTTGCTGCTGATTATTCTTCCCATATTTGTGCCATTTAATGTCCCTAGAAAAGGAATATAAATCAGATATAAACTCTAGGAATATTAGGAATTTATATGGAGAAATAAAAGGTAAGAATTTCCCTTAATTTCCTTGATGTTTGCTGCATTATCTCCATATAAATTCGGCTGGAAAGATTGTGCCATTCTCCTCCTTTCATGTGACAGAATTTCGGCCTAATCCATGTAGGATTTGGTTTCCTTGCTTCATGTGGAATCCCTGTCTCAAGAGGAAAGAAAGTTTCCAAAATAATTCAGGAAAGTCAAAATAGGAAAGATTCAAAGTTAGTAAGTTTCCCAATCAAAAATAGGAAAGTTTCCCAAAATGAAATAGGAGAGTTTCTCATTATCAAAACAGGAAAATTTCCTAAACGACTTATCCTTCTTAATCCGCCGGTTTTAGCTTCCTTTTTCACTTTTCCGCTCCTTTACCTTTACAATCACAAAACATATTTAAAATGACAATGTTAAGAGAATAACATAACTAAATAAGGTAGGAAATACGTTAATATCGTAGCACTTTGTGCTCCTATCAAATTCCCCCACACTTAGCTTTTGCTAGTCCCTTAGCAAAATCAAAACAATAAGACTCAAAAACAAAAACAACAAATAACGAACAAACTCTACTGCCCTTAACTATTGTCTCAGATTCTCCAATCTCATGGTATCAAAATTAGCATTCAACCAAGAATTATTCCATGAAGTTTCAGAAGTTAATTGCCATGCATAGATCACATATTTACACGTAGGACCTGATAGAACAATGATGATATTTAAGCTCAGCATGTTTCGAACAAGTATGATTCATTCTCACAAGGTATGCACTCATTCTTCACTCATATTTTCTGGCTAAATCACTCAAAAAGTATGCAAGTTAGAATAAAAGGCTTGCATTTATATGAACAGAAGCACAATAAAACATATATAAACCTCATGAAAGAATATGATTACTCACACAAATGAACCATACCATAGGCTCAACTCTTGGAACAAACTCCACAGATCAAGTTTTACTCATCTTTAAGATCAAAAGGAACTTTAAGAGGTGTTAATGGGGCTGGGCTAGGGGTATGAATTTAAGAACAAGTGTTGCAAAATTCCTAAGGACCTAGCAGAGCATCAAACACACTTTATGTCGCCAAATCAAGGGCCTTATGTCACCAAATCAAGGGCCAGATACCATCTTGTTGGGCCCTTCGTCATTCTTACCACCTTACAACATCATGAAACAGAATAAAGGCCAAATAATTTCGTTTTTAGGCCTTCCACTTACAACAAAAACTCCCATTTCACAACATAAAGACAATGTCCAGATTTCTTCTTTTTCTGCCAAAATTTTCTTATTTTTTTTTCTATTCTTTTGTTTTCATGGCATTTTCTTTTACGCAAGGACAAGTCATTTCCCCCACACTTGTTTTTGATCATCACTTCCAGCAATCTTCACACAAAATGCTCTACTAGGCCCAAAGGACAAGGGTAAAGAAATGCTGTACTAAGCTCAGGTAAAAATTACATAGGTGATGAAAGAAAAGGCTTAATGTAGGCTCAAAGAGGTTCAAACTAAGGGGTGTGCAACGCACACAAATGGGGACACAAGTTTATTTGGCAATGGTGATCATCCTAAAAAGTTCCATTTATCCCTTCCAAAATCAGAGTGTTTTATGATAAAAAGTTTCGAAAGTTCACAAGAGTGAGTTCTAGTCATCTCTAGTTCATTAAAAGCTATGGTGAGCAATCAATCAAATTGAAAGAATAATGAGGTTTTCAAACAAATGAAAACCAAGAAAATGAATCAGAATATTTCAATGAACACTCAGAAAGAATAGCACATATAAAGGCTCAAAAGCTCACATTTAAGGTTCATATGAATCAAAAACTTGTCTTAGCATGCTCATTTCTGTACCAGAGATTCAAATCATATCCACTACGTTTCACATGATTTCCATTTATTGCAATTAACTTCAAAATATCAGTTGGAAATCATCTTGTGATCTTATCCATAATTTCAGAGACTATAATCATCATAGACAGTTAAGGGCTCCTAAGACTCAAAAATAAAACAAAAGGCACAAAAGCAACAAAAACTGTTTTTGGATTTTTCAAAATTTTCAAATAAAAATTCAACAAACAATAAATCCCTCCCCCACACTTAAATTCTACATTGTCCTCAATGTTCACAAAAAAATGTGTAGAATCAAAGTATGGAGTAGGAAATTATGACACACAAACAAAGCAGATAAAAATGAATTGCAAAAGAGAAAAAGGGAGAGAAACAAATCTGCGTTGATGGCTCCTCCACTTCTTTGGTTGAGTTGGGTTGCCTCCCAAGCAGCGCTTAATGTTTATAGTCTATCAGCCTAGACTTGGTACCTCTAGTTTAGCTCTGTGTGAATGGCGCTTCAAGAAGGGGTACTTCCTCCACATTATATTCCTTGAAAGCCTCGTAGTAGGGCTTCAATCTATGTCCATTCACCTTGAACTCACTTCCAGTTGTGTCACTTCGTATCTGAACAGCACCATGGGGAAAAACATTAGTAACAATAAAAGAACCGATCCATCTAGAACGTAACTTACCAGGAAAAAGTTTAAGTCTAGAATGGAATAATAACACTTTCTGGCCAACAACAAAGGATTTGCCACGGATCATTTTATCATGATAAGCTTTTGTTCTCTCTTTGTAGATCCATGCATTGTCGTAGGCAGCATTTCTGATTTCCTCAAGTTCATTCAATTGGAGCTTCCTATGTAGGCCGGCATCATCAATGTTCATGTTGAAATTCTTTACTGCCCACCACGCTCTATGTTCAAGCTCCACTGGAAGGTGACATGCCTTCCCATAGACCAGCCGAAATGGAGAAGTTCCAATGGGGGTCTTGTAAGCTGTGCGATAAGCCCACAGTGCATCATTCAACTTTTGGCTCCAATCCTTTCTATTTGGGCTCACAGTCTTCTCCAAGATTCTCTTTATCTCCCGGTTTGAAATCTCTGCTTGTCCACTTGTTTGAGGATGGTAAGGTGTAGAAACCTTGTGTGTAACGTTGTACTTCTTCAGCAGAGCCTCAATTGATTTGTTGCAGAAATGTGATCCTCCATCACTTATGATAACTCGCGGCATTCCAAACCTGCAAAAGATGTGAGAGCGAAGGAAATCTGCAACAACTTTGGAATTATTAGTTTTGGTGGCTATCGCTTCCACCCATTTCGAAACATAATCAACTGCCACAAGTATATACAAATAACCATTAGATGAGGGAAAAGGTCCCATAAAATCAATACCCCATACATCAAAAATTTCCACAGTAATAACAGGAGTTAAGGGCATTTGATCTCTAGAACCTAGGTTTCCTAATCTTTGACACCGATCACAAGTCTTGCAAAACAAGTAAGCATCTTTAAAAATTGTAGGCCAAAAGAAACCTGCATCCAAAACTTTAAGGGCAGTTCTACGAGATCCAAAATGACCTCCACAAACTTTAGAATGGCAAAAGGCAAGAATAGAATGATGTTCATTTTCAGGGACACACCTCCTAATTATTTGATCTTGACAATGTTTCCACAAATAAGGTTCATCCCAAATGTACTGCCTAGCCAATTTCTTAAGCTTTTCTTTTTGAAAACGAGGTAAAGTGTCCGGAAAAGTTTTAGTAACAAGATAGTTCACAATATCAGCATACCAAGGTTCACTTACCTCAATTCCAAAGAGCTGTTCATCGGGAAACGTCTCACACAAGGGTAAGGCGTCCTCTTCGCGTACTAATCTGCTCAAGTGGTCAGCAACCACGTTGTCACTCCCCTTCTTGTCTTTAATTTCAATGTCAAATTCTTGGAGTAGCAACATCCATCGAATAAGCCTCGGCTTCGCCTCTTTCTTTGTAAACAAATACCTCAATGCTGCATGATCAGTAAAAACAATTACTTTAGATTGAAGTAAATAAGAACGAAATTTATCTAAAGCAAATACAACAGCAAGAAGCTCTTTTTCAGTGGTAGAGTAATTCAATTGTGCATCATTGAGCGTTCTTGAGGCATAGTAAATGGCGTAGGGCTTCTTGTCCTTCCTCTGCCCTAGCACAGCTCCAACAGCATAGTCAGATGCGTCACACATCAATTCAAAGGGCTCATCCCAATTTGGGGGTAGCATCACCGGCGCTGTTGTTAATAATTCCTTCAACTTCTCAAATGCCTTCTTGCATTCCTCGTCAAATTCAAAGGCTACTTCCTTTTGAAGGAGGCGGGTTAGGGGTCTAGCTATCTTGGAAAAATCCTTGATAAACCTGCGATAAAAACCTGCATGGCCAAGAAACGAACGTATCTCCCTCACAGTTGTGGGGTATGGTAAGTAACGAATAAGATCAATCTTGGCCTTATCAACTTCAATTCCCCTAGCAGATATGATATGTCCCAAAACTATTCCTTGTGTCACCATGAAATGACATTTTTCCCAATTCAAAACCAGATTAGTTTCAACACATCTTTTCAAAATGAGTTCTAAATTCCTCAAACATGAATCAAAGTCCTTACCAAAGACACTAAAATCATCCATAAAGACCTCAATTATATTTTCAATATAATCAGAGAAAATCGACATCATGCATCTTTGAAACGTACCTGGTGCATTGCACAACCCGAAGGGCATGCGCCGATAGGCAAAAGTGCCAAAAGGACATGTGAATGTAGTCTTCTCTTGGTCTTCTTGGGCTATGCAGATCTGATTGTAACCACTATATCCGTCCAAGAAGCAATAAAATTCGTGACCAGCTAACCTCTCAAGCATTTGATCAATGAATGGTAGGGGGAAATGGTCCTTTCTTGTGGTGGCGTTGAGCTTTCTATAGTCAATGCAGACTCTATGTCCAGTCACAACTCGTTGGGGTACTAGCTCATTCTCAGCATTCTTCACAACCGTCACTCCAGATTTCTTTGGAACAACTTGAACAGGAGAGACCCACTTACTATCGGATATGGGATAGATCACCCCACAATCCAGCAACTTGATTACTTCGTCTTGAACCACCTTCATCATTGGTTGGTGAAGACGTCTTTGGGCTTCTCTAGTGGGCTTTGCTCCATCTTCCAGCAAAATTCGATGGACACATGTGGTTGGGCTGATTCCCTTGATATCTGCTAAAGTCCATCCAATAGCAGTTTTGTACTTCTTCAATACCTCCACCAATCTCTTTTCTTGTTCCTCATCTAGCTTGGAGGACACAATTGCTGGCAAAGTCTCATTCGCTCCCAAGTACACATACTTCAAGTGATCAGGTAATGCTTTTAATTCTAACTTGGGTGGCTGCTCTACAGATGGTAACAATTTGTTAGTGGAAATGGGAAGAGACAATATGAGATTAGAACTACCTGGTAGGCTTTCAAGAGCAGCAACGGTTTCAAGCACAACATCATCCCATATTTCCTCTAATTCTGCCTTCGATACATTGGTGCCATCCACATTGTATCCCACTCCTTGAGAAATGGTGTACTCCAATTTATCATCAATCATTGAATTTAGGAGTTCCTGCGCAAGAGAGTCAACAATATCAATAGAATAGCACGGTTTAAGCTCAGATAAAGGATACCTCATGGCTTCAAAAATGTTGAAGCCTATAACATCTCCATCAATCTCCATCGTTAATGCACCAGCGTACACATCAA
This sequence comes from Fragaria x ananassa, assembly GCA_034370585.1. Lineage (NCBI taxonomy): Eukaryota > Viridiplantae > Streptophyta > Magnoliopsida > Rosales > Rosaceae > Fragaria > Fragaria x ananassa. The sequence goes on along the minus strand of CP139750.1, from coordinate 4,931,025 downwards.
TTTTTGTTCTTGCAGTTCTCATGAAAGGACGCCCTAAGAGTATAGGAGTTGAATTTGAGGGTGAGTCTTCCATATCAATGATGTAAAAATCTGCAGGGAAAATCAAGTTATTAACTTGCACGAGAATATCCTCCACATACCCCTTAGGGTATTTGTTAGACCTATCCGCCAACTGAATTATGACATTATCTTTCTTGAGTTCACCTAAGTCCATAGATGCATATAAGCTATATGGCATAACATTAATGGATGCACCTAGATCAAGCATGACATTTTCAAAGGTTGTATCACCAATTACACAAGGGATAGAAAAACTCCCTGGATCCTTTAGCTTGGGTGGTAACTTTCTTTGGAGAACTGCAGAAACAGTCTCACTCAGCTTCACAACTTCTTTCTCACGAGTTTGTCTCTTTGTGGTGCACAACTCCTTCAAAAATTTTGCATATTTGGGCACTTGAGTGATGCAATCAATCAAGGGAATATTTACTTGAACTTTCTTGAAAACCTCCAAGATGGCTTCGTCAGATTCTTCTTTTTTTGATTTTTGAAACCTGCTTGGAAATGGCACACGCGCATAGGGAGGATTAGTAATAACTGAACTTTGAAAGTTAGTTCCATTACCTTTGTGCGGCTCAGCTGGTTTAGGAAGTTTTGCTTCGATTTTGGAAGTCGCAGGATCTGCCTCCAAATCATTCTTAGAAATTTCAACTTCATCCTCCACTTCTTGGGCTGCTTGAGTCTTCTTTGGGACTTTCTTTGGGACCTCATTGAACACACGTCCACTCCTTGTTGCCACTATTTTTGCATACTCAAAATTCGGATTTGGAACGGTGTTTGGTGGCAGCTTTCCACTTTCAGAAAATTTTCCCATGAAATCCACTATTTTCCCCACTTGGTTCTTGAGTTCAGCTATATCCTTCGTATTATTTGTTTGTCCCTGCACAAGAGATTGAGTAGAATTTGTTAAATTTTGCTGCCCTTGAAAAAGGGCTTCAAGCATCTTATCATATGAAGGGGTAGCATTAGAATTAGAATTCGAAGCAAAGTTTTGAGGAACCTGGGGCTTCTGAAAGAAGCCTTGTGGACGTGAAAATTGACCTCCAGAATTTTGTGGTGGATTAAGTGCATTCTCTGTATTGCTCCATCGGAAATTTGGATGATCCCTTAGACCAGGATTGTAGGTGTTGGAGAAAGGATTATACCTTTGCTGTCCCATAGCATTGAGAGTCTCCCATCCACCATTTTCAGACAATTGAGGGCACTGATCAGAATGATGCCCTTGATTCGAGCACACACCACAAGCTTTCACTTCATGGCTTTTTCCAAGCACAAGATGAGATAATAATGTATCAATTTTACTCTCCAATGTGGTGCTCGATTTTACTTCATTCACCTTCCTAGAAGAAGCCAATGCACCAGCATATTGTTGATCGTTTAAGGCACGATTGTCTAGCAATACCCATGCTTCTCTTGGTGTTTTGTCAAGGAAGGACCCTCCAGATGCAGCATCTAGCAGCTGGCGCTCCAAAGATGACAGTCCTTCATAGAAATATTGCAGAAGGTTGTTTTCTTTAAATCCGTGGGAGGGGCAAGCTGCAACAAGGGCTTTGAATCGCTCATAATAAGGACAGAATGTTTCTTCGGGTCCTTGCTGAATTCCAGTGATTTGCTTCCTCATCACCGTGATCTTTGACGCTGGAAAGTACTTGGTCAAAAACTCACTCATCATCTTCTCCCATGAGTCTATATGTCCAGCTGGTAGATCAATGAGCCATGACTTGGCCCGGTCCTCTAGCGAGAATGGAAATGCCTTCAGCTTTAGGATGTTAATATCTGCATTTCTAGGGCACATGCTCACACAAACAAACTGAAAAGACTTCAGATGCTTGTTGGGATCTTCATTGCTAAGCCCATGGAATTTTGGAATCTGATGTAAAAATCCACTCTTCAACTCGAATTCTCCTTCCTTATTGGCTGCCGGTTCAGGATAAGTGATACATGAAAGTGCATTACCTCCGGCTCCTGGTACAACCGAATTCGATAATTGTCTAATAGTCTGCTGATCCATTGGTGGAATGTCTTCCTCAGAATCTGAAGGTTGTGATGATTCTATAAAACTTGCGTGTGCTTCTTCCTCTTCTTCCAATTCTGCTTCACTCTCAAATTCTAGTTGCCTGCATGTGTTGGGAGTTTGAACAGGAAGCTTAAGAATTTGGGAAGGTTCTCCTCGCTTAATGCGCTGTAACCGCTCCGTCAAGTTCTTGAAAGCTGCGTCAGTTATTCCAGGAATACGAATTTCCTTATCGAACATTCATAACCCTACAAAAATGAAATAACAGAATAAGAAACACAGTAAAAATTAAACAAAGTAGCTAAAAATTCTAAACTGAGCTCAAACATAAAAGGCCTTAGAACTAAGTAATTGTTACATTTACAAAGGTTCTAAATTACAACAATCTGTTTGAGTTAATAGTTATAAGTTTTATAAATTTTCAAACTCGAATCTTAAGTGGTAAACCAATGATAAATAGGTATGAGTGTCTTGATACAAATGTTTCCGTGGTTTCAGAAGACTTGAATGGCCAGGTCGAAGTGAAACTGGCTGGTAGGACTTCGTTTGTAATGGGCTACGGAGGTCGAAACCCCTATCGTGCTTATGCACAGTCTATAACCCTTTGAAGTCCAATTTTGGTCCCAGGCGCTTACTCAGACCTAGACACCATCCAAAATGTCCCTTACTCAGTTAGGAAACACTTGTATGTTTGACATTTGTACAAGAGTTAATAAGATCCGCCCTCAACTCCAAAAGACCTTTGAAAAGGTACCAATGAAGGGTTTAGGAACCTATTAACTAAAGTAACCTTCAATGGTTTACAAAACAAGATAAGTACCTGAAAATAAATAAAACAAACAACATTTAGTCAGATTTACAATGGTATAAATATTTAAACAAATAAGTAACCAAAATCCGAAAACCGTTAGAGACTTATTAGGTCCCCGGCAACGGCGCCAAAAATTGACGTGCTCGAAACCGGGCGCGTAATTTAAAAACCCTTTTTTATCAGAATGTAGTATTGGCAAATAGGGTTCGATCAATCCGAGGACCTAAAGGGCGCTCCTGCAGTCATGGTTACACTAAAGAATTAGTAACAGAAAGTAATCACACGTATCCAGTTACAACTATAAACACGGTACAATAGATAAAAAGGGGGGGGTTTAGGATTTTGTTCTACATTCCTACTAAAACAGAAAATAAAAGTACTAAACTATTATGTACAAGTGATCAACTTCATTCCACACAAACATATAAAATCATGTAACAGATTGCTTCAATCTACACAACTTAAAATCATGCCAATCAAGAATGATGAAACGAATTCAGAATTACACACCGTAGCGGTCATGCAACCTATAATAATCTTCTTAACTATCATATGTTTGCCTTAGCGGTTTAACACATAAAATTTCATGCAATATGTCATGTTAATACTTAGCGCAACCATACAACATATAACATGAATCATTAAGTTCACAGAAGAATTCGAACATGTAAACACATCTATCTTAGCGCTTAAACAGTTCACATGCAACTTATGATCAAAGCCTGACCCATTCCCATGAATCTAAGCTTTTGCCACTTAATCAATCGATGTTTGCCTTAGCGGTTTAACATAGATTGATGGCACTACCAACCCTGCAGAAGTTAGTCATTTAAATAAACCGGATCATAAGTTTTCAACATCAAGAATGGCAAAGGAATAAGTTACACAAATTTCATTGACAATCTAAAACAAAACTTTATAAAATTCATGCATAAGACATATTGTCAATTAACAGTAGTCATAATCCATGCGATTAGAAATCCAAAGGCATTAGGAACAAAATAAATCCAAAGCATAGTTTACACTTTTGAGTCTTCTTGGCCTTGAAGCTTCAAAGGGGTGATGAACCAGCAAAGGAAGGATTTCAGCAGCGTTGAGGAAGTTCCATTGGCTGCGTGCTTGCTCCTTGCGGCTTGACACTCTCACGGATTTAGAGAACAGAAGAGACAAACGTTTTTCTGAATTTTTGGTGGAAGAAGTGATACTGAAAACGTTCATCTCTGCTCCTTTATATAGTGGTCATGTTGACATAGGGTTTTACTCCACACCATTGATTAAAATCCGATCCAATGGCCACAAATAATAGCACAATATTTTCAGAGAATATTCCTTAGAATTCTCTAGAATATCTTGCACATTAAGAGTTTGAATTCGGCTGGAATTGTGGCTGAATACATTGCTTGTTTTCCAAATTGAAATCAGCTTGAATCTCTCCTTGTTAATTGCTGATTTGCTGCTGATTATTCTTCCCATATTTGTGCCATTTAATGTCCCTAGGAAAGGAATATAAATCAGATATAAACTCTAGGAATATTAGGAATTTATATGGAGAAATAAAAGGTAAGAATTTCCCTTAATTTCCTTGATGTTTGCTGCATTATCTCCATATAAATTCGGCTGGAAAGATTGTGCCATTCTCCTCCTTTCATGTGACAGAATTTCGGCCTAATCCATGTAGGATTTGGTTTCCTTGCTTCATGTGGAATCCCTGTCTCAAGAGGAAAGAAAGTTTCCAAAATAATTCAGGAAAGTCAAAATAGGAAAGATTCAAAGTTAGTAAGTTTCCCAATCAAAAATAGGAAAGTTTCCCAAAATGAAATAGGAGAGTTTCTCATTATCAAAACAGGAAAATTTCCTAAACGACTTATCCTTCTTAATCCGCCGGTTTTAGCTTCCTTTTTCACTTTTCCGCTCCTTTACCTTTACAATCACAAAACATATTTAAAATGACAATGTTAAGAGAATAACATAACTAAATAAGGTAGGAAATATGTTAATATCGTAGCACTTTGTGCTCCTATCAAAAAACACAAGTGTCGGCCTATGAATGGTAGGTCGCACCATCCACGTGGCACAATCGTCACACCTAAGATTTTCTCTCTCTAGTGGCCGTTTATTGAAGCTGTGATGAGAAGCAGGGGTTTTCATGAGAGATGAATTAGGCTGCGTTTGGTACAACTTAACTTATTATAAAAGTTGGCTTTTACTTATTCTTAAGAATTAGTGATTGAAAGGTAAAGTATAGCTGAATGATTAATAAACCGACTTTTAATAAGTGTTGTGAGTGCTAAAAGCAGTGGAAAGTGTTTGGTAAACAAAAATTGCCTTGTGATTTTTGTTTGTGGAATTGCTAATTTGAACATGGAATACAGTTTACTAATACTATAAATTTTTCTTATGGTTAGTTTGATTGTTGTTCTTTGTTTCTTCGAATGAGTTTAATCTCATGGTGAATGGTGATCATTGTCACGCTCCGACCCTTAATTTTTACATTAATTACTAGCATGCATGGTGGTAATAAGAGTTTTTATCGTTTTCATCACTAAGTGTATAATGTAATTAGTCTCCAGAGTGGTGTTGGGGGACGATTATTTTGAAAGAATTATTCGTAGGAGAAAAATATGACGACTGTAAAAATGGTAAATTTTGACTGGTAAAATGTAATTTTTATTGGGGTATTATTTTTAAGGTGTTAAATTTTGGATTGGGTATATGTGGAATTGGTGGACCAGGTTGGGTTAAAGCCCATTTTGTTTCTCTCCCGTTTTTCTCTCTCTCTCCTCCCGGTTTTCTCTCTCCCCGAGCCCTCACTGCCGAAAGACTTTCCGGCCGCCCCAGACGGCCGCACTGGTCTCAAACGATCGGTCTCCGACCCAGCTGCCATTCTAGACCGGTGGCAGCCTCCCTAGTGCCGCCGTGAAGGAGGAATCAACCCCGAAAGCTTTGACTGCCGGAAGCGTTTCTTCACCGGAACTCCTTCCTCCGGCCTCCATAGCCGGCGAGCCTTGGCTCAAAAGGAAGCCCTCCTTCCGTGCTTCAATCCCTCCAAATGGCTCCCTCCATCTTGAGTTAGGTAAGGAGAAATCGGAATTTGAAATTCTAGAGTTTTTATGTGTGTTTCCGTTCGATTGACTTGGCTAGGCTTAGAATTGGAGTTTGTGGTAGATAGGAATGTTGTATAGGAGGTTGAGAGGAAGATGCTGCCAAATTTTGGTGCACATCGGAGGTCGCCGGAGTTGGTCGCCGACCGCTGGCCGCCGAGAAAATGTTTTTGGTGGAGAATTTTATGAGGAGTTTAATGGAATGAGTTTCAGAATTTTTGGAGGAGTTTTGGATAGGTTTTGGAATTGTTTAAGTTTAGTATTTTTGGCGGATTAATAAGTTAAAATCCGGCCATTGGATTATTTTATGATTAGGATGTTGGAAGGTGATTTTTTGAGGATGTCGGTATTTATGGAGATTTGTGATTGGCAGTGAAGTTAAGATTTAGGGCGATAGGCATGGTTGAGCGCGAGAAGCTCATAATTATTTATGCCTATTATCTTTAAGCATCGGTGTTTTATTTTAAGGATTTATTTATGTTTTGGAACGAGACACGAGGAGGCTTGAGCAGAGGAGACCTCCGACCGACATCAGGCTTAGGCCTAAGTTGTGAGTGGACCTTTGATTTAAATAATGTGTTTGAATTGTTTTATTGTTGAATAATTTCCGTTGTTGGATTTTAACCGGAATTGAGAATTTCGGTGTTTATACTCATTTATTGACGTTTTTTAGAATAGTATGTATATGAGAGAACGCTAGCTACCTATACGTGATTTCCCTCCATAATGAGGTAAAATGTCATTATGGGGTGACGTGAGCGTTATACGCAAGCGTCGTAGCCCTGTACGACTTTCTACTTTTCGAGTTTATTCTATGTTTTTACATTTATTCATAGAATTCATAGAAGGAGTAAGTACGTATATATATATACCACTTGGTCGTTTCCCCCATACTGAGGAAAAATGTCATTATGGGGTGACGTGAGAGTTAGACGCGAGCGTAGTAGCCTGGTATGACTATCTACCTTCAAGCTTATTCATAGATAGCATACATGGAGTAGACGAGTATTAATACATACTGATATATATATATATATATATATATATAATTTTAGCCTGAGAGGCTGTATTTGTTTAAGATTTGGATGGTAGCCAGAACTAGTCGTGTCTTTGCCAGTTTTTGAGCTGTCGCTTGTATAGCGTTTTTCTTGACAATTTTCTTGGGGAAATATTATTGTTTGTCGAGATTATTTTGTCCACTCACCCTGACGTAATTAAATATTTTCCACTGGGTTTTTCCTTCGTTTTTAAATGTCCAGTCTGCAGAGTTCTGGTGGGGTCTAGAAGGAGGCGACGAGGCATAGTCACTTATCTTTCCACTACTGTTCTCCAGTAGGTTATCTGTTTGACCCACTAGGATTTCTAGTAGCTTCCGTTGTCATTCTTGTAGTAGCTCTGAATACTTTTGGAAAAATAACTGTGTATTATTTTATTCAGTTATTTGGATTAAGGTGAAGATTTATATTTTGGTCAAGAGAATGTTCTTTATTTTTTCCGGGTTAGGGTTGTCCATTTTCACGGGAGGTTTACTAAGTTTTTCGGTAAATTTTCCTTGGAGGTGGTCCCCGCAGGACTCACCTCGGGTTTCAAGGTGAAATTCGGGGTAGGTCTTGACAATCATATTTAATCATACTAGCTTAAAGTTTTCAGAAATAGTAACTAACAACTGAATAGAGAGCCGTGAGTACGACATGGACGACAGTGAGCCATGAGTAGCTAGCGGCTTTGTTTGAGGTAGAAAAGGGCCTCTCTATTTAGGTTAGTGATTCTAAAGTTAAAACTTTTGGGTATGTGATGAAGAAAACAAAAAATAAAATGAAAGATTAATTGGAAAGATAAATTGCTTAATAGAGTTGGGAAGGAAGCGTTAATAAAAGGGGTGACTTAATCTCATGAAATTGTACATACATGAAAGAAAAAGTGAATGAACAATAGATACACTTAAATTTTAGGCTCAAAAGCTCAAAAATAAGGCATGAAAGCAAATCAAATCATCCATATGTTTCTCTAACTATGATGAATGAACCTAACATGTTATGAACACACATATAATTGATGAGCGTAAATTACATATACACTTACTGAAAACAAATTCAATATCCTAAGTCTTGCTTAATCTATTCATGACCACAACAAGTTAACTCTATGTCTCGTCATTAGGATGAAAAATGCATTCTCTAATTACAAAGAACTACTCTTAAAAAAAAAAAATTTAAGAGAAGAAAATGAGCACCTGAGCCCTTTATTGATTATTGGTCTTAATTGAAGTTTGGCTGAACCCAATATTGGAGAAGTCCATCTTGATCACGTGGACTTATACCTAGGTTAATTAGAATATCTATATATACATGTATTCTAGCCTAACTAGGATTAGTGATAGGTATATGTATATATAAGAGGCTGTCGTCAATTGTTTTTCGTAGAGAGATATTGTTTAACCTAGAATAGAGTGCTTCTTTCTCTATCGACAGAGAGAGAAGATTGATATATTGGGGTTTTGGGTTAATTAGAGAGTATTATTCATATACTCTATTGTATTCTCTCCAATTATTATAGTGGAATTTCTCGCCGACTCCGGAAGTGAACGTAGCTCAATCACATTGATTGGGTGAACCACTATAAATCTTGTGTTCTTGTGTTCTATTTTCTTTATCGTTCTTTGGTTATCCGAATAGTTCTATATCAATATTGGTGTTTGTTTACGCTTCCGCATAACAAACTGGTATCAGAGCTCTGGTTCTGAATTGGGAGTTGATTATTGATTGGAAATCATGAGTGACGGTGCTGAAGGTGATAAGAAGAAGAAAGGGACAGAGTCTACACATGCTATGCCATCTATTGGCAATGCCAAATTTGAAGTTGAGAAGTTCGATGAAACAAATAACTTTGGTATGTGGCAGTGTGAGATGATGGATGTCTTGTGGCAACAAGAATTGGATATAGCTCTTGAAGAGAAACCAACAGATATGACCGAGGCGCAGTGGAAGCAAATTAATAAGTGGGCTTGTGGTTCTATCAGATTATGTCTTGCAAAGAATGTGAAATTCTTTATCATGAAGGAAACTTCAGCAAAGGATATGTGGAAGAAATTGGAGGACCAGTACATGATCAAGAGTGCTGAAAACCGCTTTCACCTGAAGAGAAGGCTTTTCCGATTCAACTACAGACAAGGTATCTCGATGTCTGAACACATCAGTGACTTCAATAAGATACTTGAAGATTTAGTTAATTTGGATGTGCAAAATTATGATGAGGATAAAGCTTTGTGTTTGCTTAATTCTCTTCCTGACGAGTATGAGCATTTGATTACAACTTTGCTGCATGGAAAGAATGAAGTGTAATTTGATGATGTGTGTAATTCATTGATTAATAATGAATGTCGGAAGAAGGAGAAGCAGTTGCAAAGGGGTTCAGGTGGTGAAGCACAAGTACTTGTTGAAAGAGGCAGATTAGAAGATAGAAAATTTGGTGGAAACCGAGGTAAATCTCGTTTCAAGTCAAGAGCTAAATTTCTTGCAAAAGATGAATGTGCCTTTTGTCGTCAAAAGGGTCACTAGAAGAAAGATTGTCCCAAGTTGAAGACTAGAGACAAGAACGGTTCTGAAGTGAATATGGCAAAATTTGAAGATGATGATGACTTCGATTTTGCATTGAGTTGTTCTTCGTTTTTCGAAGATTTTGAAGACGATGAGATTGATTTGGCTCTAGCAAGTTTACCTGCACGTGATTATTCTAATCAGTGGATTATGGATTCGGGTTGTACTCACCACATGTGTCCTAACAGGGAATGGTTCTCTTCTTTGAGAGAATTAAATGGTGGAGTAGTTCTCATGGGAGATGATAGTCCTTACAGAACTAAAGGGATTGGTACAGTTCGTCTCAAGATGCATGATGGGGTTGTTAGAGAATTGACTAATGTTCGGTATATTCTGAACTTGAAGAAAAATCTTATCTCGTTGGGTACTTTGGAATCAAAGGGGCACACAATTACTTTGAAGGATGGCGTTGCTAGAGTTGTTTCTGGTTCACTTGTGATGATGAAGGGTACTAGAGAAAGAAACTTGTATTTTCTACAAGAGAGTACTGTGACAAGTGAGACAACAGTTTCTGAGACAACAGATGATGCAGATACTACCAGATTATGGCATATGCGTCTTGGTCACGCTGGTGAGAAAGCAATGTAGAGGTTAGTGAAGCAAGGCTTATTGAAGGGTGCAAAGACTTGCAAATTGGAATTTTGTGAACACTGTGTTTTGGGAAAGCAGACTAGAGTTAAATTTGACACCGCAGTTCATCAGACTAAAGGAGCTCTAGACTACATTCACACAGATGTATGTGGACCTACCACAACAGCATCTATGGGAGGTATGCATTATTATGTCTATTTTGTTGATGACTTCTCTAGAAGAGTATGGGTGTACACCATGAAGCATAGAGATGAAGTCTTAGATATATTTGTGAAGTGGAAGAAGATGATTGAGACTCAAACCGGTCGGAAAATCAAAAGGCTCAGGTCAGATAATGGTGGTGAATATAAATCTGATCTGTTCTTCAAATTATGTGAAGATGAGGGCATTGTGAGGCACTTCACAGTTAGAGGGACACCACAGCAAGATGGGGTTGCAGAGCGCATGAATAAGACTTTATTGGAGAAAGTCAGATGTATGTTGTCTAATGCTGGTTTAGACAAGAAGTTTTGGGCTGAGGCAGTCACATATGCAAGTCATCTTATTAATAGATTGCCTTGTTCTACAATTGAGGGTAAAACTCCCATGTAGGTATGGTCTGGTAAACCAGCTAGAGATTATGATTATCTTCATATTTTTGGTTATCCTGCCTATTTTCATGTCAGGGAAAGCAAGCTTGATCCAACAGCCAAGAAAGCAATATTCTTGGGATTTAATGATGGTGTTAAAGGATTCAAGCTTTGGTGTCCAGATGAGAAGAAAGTTGTTGTAAGCAGAGATGTGACTTTTGATGAAGCAAGTATGGTTGATCAGAATAAACAGAAAATTTCTGAAGAGCAGAAAACGACCACAGAGAGTTTGCAGCAGGTGGAGGTACAGAGAAAAGTTGTTAAAACTCAAATTGATCCAATGAGTCCTACAGTTGAGTCAGATGATTCAAATAATAAGGACACGAGTGTTGAAGTAGAGGCTCCAACCCAAGAGCCTACACAACAAGACATACCTATTGCAACAAGAAAGGGGAAAAAGAATGCTCTAAAGCCAGCTTGGCTTAATGATATGGTGACTTATGCACTTCCTATTACTGAAGAAGAAATTCCTACTACCTATTAAGAAGCTGTTATACATGCAGATTGTGTAGAGTGGGGAAAAGTTATGGGTGAGGAGATGAACTCTCTTTACAAGAATAAAACATGGGAGGTGGTTCAGTTACCGCATGGGAAGAGAGCAATTGGTTGTAAATGGGTGTTTGCTAAAAAGGAAGGATCATGATACAAGGCTAGATTGGTAGCTAAAGGCTACGCACAAAAGGAAGGAATTGACTACAATGAGGTATTTTCTCCAGTTGTAAAGCATTCTTCTATTCGTATTTTATTAACCTTGGTTGCTCAGTTTGATCTTGAGTTAGCACAGCTTGATGTGAAAACTGCCTTTCTACATGGAGAATTAAAAGAAGAAATTTACATGACCTAACCAGAAGGATTTAAAGTTGTTGATAAGGAAAATTGGGTTTGTAAATTGCAGAAATCATTATACGGTTTAAAACAGCCTCCAAGGCAGTGGTATAGGTGGTTTGACAAGTTCATGTCAGGTCAGAAGTACACCAGAAGTCATTATGATCCATGTGTTTATTTTTGCAAGCTACAGGATGGGACCTTCATTTATTTGCTCTTATATGTCGATGATATGTTAATTGCATCAAAGAGCAAGGTGGAGATAGATAAATTGAAGTCACAATTGAGTTGTGAATTTGAGATGAAGGACTTAGGAGAAGCTAAAAAGATTTTGGGCATGGAAATTGAGAGAGATAGATCAAGAGGCAGAGTTTGTTTGTCACAGAAGCAATATTTGAAGAAGGTACTGCATTGGTTTGGCATGGATGATAAAACTAAACCTGTAAGTACACCTCTTGGTTCTCACTGTAAACTTGATGCTACTATGTCTCCTAGCATAGATGATGAGAAGCAATATATGGCTAAAGTTCCTTATGCCAGTGTTATTGGTAGCTTGATGTATTGTATGATGTGTACTAGACTTGATATTTCACAAGCTTTAAGTATGGTATGCAGATATATGCATAATCCAGGTAGAGGCCATTGGCAAGCTGTGAAGTGGATTTTACGGTATATTTTTGGTACCGTGGATGTTGGATTAGTATTTCAGCAGGATAAGACGAGTCAGTGTGTTGTTGGATATGTGGACTATGATTACACTGGTGATTTGGATATGAGTCGGTCTACCTCAGCTTATGTGTTTACTCTTGCTAGTGGACCGGTGAGTTGGAAGTCGAATTTGGAACATACAATAGCTTTGTCAACTACAGAAGCTGAATATATGGCAGTAACAGAGGGTGCAAAAGAAGCACTATGGCTTCAAGGTTTGCTTGAGGACTAATCAAGAATATGTGGATATTCATTGTGATAGTCAAAGGCTATTCATCTGGCAGAGAACCAGGTTACTCATGCACGTACTAAACATATTCGTGTCAGATATCACAAGATTCGTCAGATGGTGGAGGATGGTGATATTCAACTCCTCAAAATTGGAACTGAAGATAATCCTGCAGATATGTTGACAAAGGCAGTTCCATTGAGCAAGTTCAAGCATTGCTTGAACTTGATTGGTGTTACAAGAATTTGAAGATCCCTACGGGGATGTCAGAGCGGCAAATGGTTTGAAGTTCTACTTTGGAGGATTTGCATCAATTAACACCAAGGTGGAGATTTATTGATTATTGGTCTTAATTGAAGAGCGGCAAATGGTTTGAAGTTCTACTTTGGAGGATTTGCATCAATTAACACCAAGGTGGAGATTTATTGATTATTGGTCTTAATTGAAGTTTGGCTGAACCCAATATTGGAGAAGTTCATCTTGATCACGTGGACTTATACCTAGGTTAATTAGAAGATCTATATATACATGTATTCTAGCCTATCTAGGATTAGTGATAGGTATATGTATATATAAGAGGCTGTCGTCAATTGTTTTTCGTAGAGAGATATTGTTTAACCTAGAACAAAGTGCTTCTTTCTCTATCGAAAGAGAAAGAAGATTGATATATTGGGGTTTTGGGTTAGAGAGTATTATTCATATACTCTATTGTATTCTCTCCGATTATTATAGTGGAATTTCTCGCCTGCTCCGGAAGTGAACGTAGATCAGTCACATTGATTGGGTGAACCACTATAAATCTTGTGTTCTTGTGTTCTATTTTCTTTATTGTTCTTTGGTTTTCCGAATAGTTCCATATCAATATTGGTGTTTGTTTACGCTTCCGCATAATAAATTGGTATCAGAGCTCTGGTTCTGAATTGGGAGTTGATTATTGATTGGAAATCATGAGTGACGATGCTGAAGGTGATAAGAAGAAGAAAGGGACAGAGTCTACACATGCTAAGTCATCTGTTGGCAATGCCAAATTTGAAGTTGAGAAGTTCGATGGAATAAATAACTTTGGTATGTGGCAGTGTGAGATGATGGATGTCTTGTGTCAACAAGAATCGGATATAACACCCTCACCCCCATAATTAAAACCAACATTGTCCTCAATTTGTCATGTAAGCTCAAAAGTTTATCTGTACTCATGAGAATGAAGTTTGGGTGAAACCGTAAAAGCACAAGAAAACAATACACAAAAATTCTAACCCTATTATGTGGAGAAAGTTACGAAACCCATGAACCTCTATTGCTCACGACCTTTTGGCCAAGACTAAAATGAGACACCAACCCTCAACTCGAGACCTTAACTACCTCAACGTATACTCCATTTTAGATCAAATTCCATTTAGGATTTGAAGTCCAAATTCCATTAGGATTTGAAGTCCAAATTCCATTAGGATTTGAACCGAGGAGTGTATAAAAGGGCAAAGACGTTTGGCGAAGAAAGACAAAAGCCACCAGCATGACGAAGATATGGTTGAACAAGCGCGATGAAGAAGAAGAAGAAGCGGCGAAGATTGAGAGAGGCATAAGCGCGATGAAGATTGACGGTAATTCCAAGACCCTTTACATCTGTAGCTTTGAACAAAACCAGACGATGGATAAGAGCAGGAACTGGGGCGCTTATGCTGTCCGCGCCGCCGATCTGAGCGATTTGAATACGAAATTGGAGTTACGGCAAGTGGGTTATAGAGCCGGCGAAGACCTCCCCCCCAATGGAGGCTGTGGCGTTTTGGGCTCCCGAATCGTTTTCGCCAGCGGCTTGCTACCCGGCGTTTCACGTTGGCCGTACGGACCGGAAGGCAGCACACGAGCTTATGTGATGGACACGAATGACCCGAAACACGAGATAGTCGACATGGATGCGAGTTTACACGAGGGCAAAAACCTCCCTTTGACTATGGAGGTGGGCGGCAAGCTCTATGTTCTGTCGACCAAGTGGTATGGTTTACCTCTGAATTCATTCGAGGTATTTGACCCCGTCCGGAGAAGGTGGTCACTTCTGCCGGAATTTCCCAATTGTGGTCACTACTTGTCTTGTGCAATTGCCGGCACCAAGCTTTTCGTGTCCAATGAAAAATCCCCAACAGTCTGCTGCCTTGATTTGGCCCATCCAACCCAATGGAGACGGGTCCCTAGTATGTGCGGAGGCGGCCCTTTCCCCTTTTCAGGTAAAGCCCTGGTGCTGGATACGGAGCACCATGACAAGAAGATTGTGTTTGGACGTGGCCGGGGTGGCAGGGTACTAGTGTATCTCATGTCCCTGAATGAAGAAACAATTACTCCGATCCATGAGTTGAAGCTGCCTGCGGATCAGCTGCCACCTTGGGAACCAAGTCGGTATGATTTCTTTCATCTTGGACATGGTCATGTCTGCCTTGTCATCCCCCAATTCAACTTCCCATATGGAGATGAACCTGAAGTTGGCACTCATTTGATGCACGCTGCTGTCATACCTTTTTGGTTTCAGTTTGACATCTCCAAGGGTTTCCACCTCCAATTCCAGCCTCCTCACATCTTGGAATACCGTACCAACCCCTCCGCTCTTCCTTTCACTCGCTCACTCGGTTCCTTTCTGCTTTAGTTATTCCTGATATGTTGCAATGTATAATGTATTCCCTATATCCTCAGACCTTGTAGTTAGCAAAAATCACCCATGATGTTGAGGCAAGTTTCCATTATGTATTTCGTTCTTTCTTTGTCTTGCTGCTACCTTAGTCATATAACTTGTGTTAATTATGAGTCTGTAGCTGTAATAATCTATTTCTTCCTCCCTCCTCTCTGGTACACTTCCACAACTTCTGTTCACTTGTTTTGACAATGTCCTTGGGAATTTAAAACGAATCCTAATGTAGCATACCATAACTAGAATTCTGAAATCTAACTAGAATCAAGGATTCACAGATAATGAATCAAAATCTTTGAGGGTTCACATGTGTGTGTGGGGGGTTGGTGGCACTTGATGACTATGAAATTGCTGTTTTCAATCTTCTCACTGATTCTGTATTGTATGAAATTCGTCTTTATTTTGAATACCTGCATACCACTATGAAATATGCAGTAGGGGAACCAGCCTAATGATGATGCCAAAATTTGGAGTTCCATGCCAAAAGTTTTATCCATTGAACTCCTCAAAGCTGCAAGTTTTGAAATATAAGATACTTACTGCATGTTTGTTACGCGGGTTTAGCTGGGACTGGACTACCTTAGACAAGAAAATAAGCCTTGTCCTGCATTTGGTGAGACTCGGGACTCATTAAATGAGCATACACAGTCCCCGCGTCCCTTTCTCGCCTTCTTACGGAGCGGCCCCAAAATTGGGCGGACTCCATAAGCAAGAGTTGGAGAACGATTGCAGACGCTCCCCAGTGCTCCAACTGCAAAGTATTTCTCGACTCTTTCACTCACTGCTTCGGTCCGATCTTCTCTCTTTTTCTCTTTCTCTCTCTCATCTTCAACTCTTCTCTGGTTTTCTTTTTCTTGGAGGATTTGGAATTGAGTAAAGATCGATTACTTAGCAAATTGTTTATGGGCTGTATGTATTTGATTGATTGAATGATTAAGGATTTGGTGTCTGGGTAGCTTGATCTGCTATGAATTGATGAATTTCATGGTTGGGTTTTTTTTTTTTTTTTTTTCGGTGAGTAGTTCATTGATTTTATATCAGATTCCCTGAGTATACCACATCAGTAGCTCAGAGGAGTATAAATAGCTTGTTTATTAGAATCTTACACTAGTTTATATTGTTATGATTAATCTGACTTTACCTGTCCTACTTTGTTGATTGAACGGCATATTACTTCCTACTGGCTTGTTCATTTGATATGCTCAGTTTTTTTACTTCAATTGATATCTATGGTGCAGTTGATAAAAACAAGAGCTTCCCAGCTAAAAATTAAGATTGAGGAGAGGAAGAGGAGTATCATAGCTACCAGCCTACCAAGACCCTTTCAAACTCTGAAAGAAAAACATTAGGTTAATACATTCATTTGCTTGCAATTATCATTAATCTTTAAACTATTATTTGGTTCTTAATCTTCTGTAGCTTGATAAAGAGATAGACTAATGGATGAAGTTAGTGTACCTTAATATCGAATCTTGTTTGCTTAACTTATCAGAATGTTACTCTACCTAATAGCTTGGTCAATTTGTTTGCTTAGATACTCATTTTTCATTGGAGAAGACATGCAAAGGAAAGTCTACAAATACTCAGTTTTTTACTTAAATTGATAAGCTCAGATCAGCTTTTTGGTTATGTATCAGTAGTGGCTTTTTAGTTCAGTTTGCTCAGTTCAGTTATATAGTTATATCATGTATAGCTACTTGCTCTATTTGAGTAGTGTGCTGTTGTGTACTTGTTTATTGTTGTGTACTAGTTGATCTCTTTGTCATGTGTAGTGGCAATATTTACTTAACTTTCTTGTATTTGATATGCAATGAATTCACATGAGTTTATGTATATTGTTTCCAGAATACAATTTGCACAGCTATGGTGCTCAATATCTAGTGTATGCAAACTGAGAGTACAACTTTCGTTTAGCGTTTCTCATTTTCTCCCTCTGCAGCCTGCAGGTACTTGACTGATGAGGATGCTGCACTTTTGCTTTACTCTTTATTGCAGGGAAATGTTGACTTTCTGGCGTATGTCTTGGTGTGAACTGATTTGTATATACTGGTATGTAACACAGCTGATCATTGCCATTAGAATAAAAAGATTAGTGATTAGTGGTTTGGCTGTTGTTTACTAAGTTTATTTGCTGGTAGTGCTCTTTAGAGATTGGACTATTTTTATTTTACTGCTCTTTAGTCTTAAGCAATACCAAACATGGGTCAAGTATTATCATAGCATAAGTCAAGCTTAGACAGTTCAGGTCTGTTTTAGAAATTAGTCCTGCCTTAGGTAGTCCTGTGTAATAAACATGACCTTATATAACTAATCTTCAATATAAAGTAATGAAAGTTCGTGACTTTGAAGCTTGAAGTGAGATGAGGCATTTGAATTTCATACGACTCCTGTTAGGGTTCTAACCCTAACCGAGAGAAAGGTACTAAAATGCTAAGAAAATTAAGAAATAGAAATTATTGATTTTTCATTGATTCCTCCTAAGGGCAAAGATTACGGTACTTAAAAGAAACGAGAGAGCAAATACAGCTGTCAAGTGGTCCAAAATAGGTCAGGGTGTCCTTAGTAAAGCTAAGGGTGTGGTGCCAACTAAATGATTCACAACAATTCTTCCCCCTTCAACAGAAACTTGTCCTCAAGTTTCACTTTCAGAATCAAAGTCTTAACACATTGAGGCTTCTCCACAAGTTCAGATGTAAGAGAAATTGCAAGAACAACACCAATAGCTCCATACCCCGCAATCAACATAAGGAGGTGAATCTTCATACCAATAGCTGCAATGCTGTACAAGAAGTGACGTTTGGAAAACTGGAATCCAAACCATTTGCAATCTAGCTTGGTATCCCCAAAAGTGATCATTGATACTTGTTCACCCAAAACGGCGAGCTGATACGTAGCAGTAGATATGTAATCATCAGTAGCAGCCAGCAGACTACTCTTCTCTTGTTTCTTAAGATGATAAGCCAGTCTTGATAACTTTGTCTTGTCATTGATCCTCACGTGACAAGAATCATCTGTGAACCCATAAGGAGATTGATGATTCATAAGTGAAAACCTTCCAAGAACAGAATCATCATCACTTATATGATCTTAACAAGGCCCCAAAGCCTTGAGTATCATTGCCAGTAACAAGTTAGATACCTGTACGTATATAATTAACATGCCAATCCCTTTGCCACTGCATATGACAAGTGTAATTCTGAACAATTGGGGAAAAGAGAACCATTTGAGAGAATACTCATCAATACGAAATTCACCATCAATGCTCTTATACGAAATTCATCATTTCTATTCACCATCGAGCTTCTAAATATAATGTCACTAGAGATAAGTAACATATCATGTTGCAAGTTCAAGCACCCATTTCTAATACTAGTCACTAAAATATTGGTAAACGATCTCCACCAACACTCATGCTAAAGTTAACACGTGCAGGTGAGTTTAGTAATGAGGGCTCAGTGGACAAAGTCAGAGTATTACCATCTAATGCAACAGAAACAAATGACTCGTTTCCACCACATTTTTCATCTGAGTCTGTGACAATCTGCCCATTAACTCTCCGAGAATCATCGCTAGAACTCTGAAAATGACCACCATAATTCTCTGCACCCAAGCATGATTTAACATTCACTTCTTCAGTTCTTCCATCTTTGTCATGCTTGCTCCTAAGAGCATAATTTATCCTCCCTGTATTGCACAAATTTAGAAGCCACACCATCACAATCATGATTCAGATAGAAATGTTGATGGTCATGCTTCATATTTTGAGAATAATCACCAGTTGAAAGGGAGTGGCGGTTGTACCTCATGTGGGTCGGCAACAGCGACTCAACCACTATGTGGACGGTGGGAAAAGGGGGCAGAGGCGAGAGAGGCACCGTGGTCTGTTCAATTATGATAGAAGGTGGGTGCTGATATAGTGGTTGTTGTGGAAGTGAAGCATAGTATTGGGCGTGATGCCATAAGCCTTGGGGGTTCGGAACAAGAGGCTGAGCCGACTGATAATTGGTCGGAGATGTAGTTGGATGGTACTGCTGTGGATGCGAAGCAATATATTGGGGATGCGGCGGTGAGTGGGTCTGAGAGACACCTGGAAATTGGTGAGGCAGTGGGTGGCCGTTGATAATCATTGAAGGAGTTTGTGGCTGTGGTGGGTGAGGGTTTGGCGGTGGTGGAGGTGACTGACAGTAGCCTTGAGGGTTATAGTACCACGTGCCTTGGTGGGTGTTGTTGAGGGGCTGGAAGTGTAGGCGGCGGCGGAGGTGGTTGTTGATGCTGCTGGCATTGGTAGGGATAAGGATTCGCCTTGGCGAGTGGGGGCGACAATGGTGACTGCCTCGACTGAGTTGAGTACCGCAAAAGTTTCCTGAACTCAGATAGCATTTCTGACTTGAATGCCGCCATTTCGGCCTTGAAGGCCGCCGTGTTTTGCCGAAGATTACAGCAAAACACGTATGTCTCCTCTCTCGAGACTCGCAGCCTCTCTTCTCTCTCGATTTGTAGCCTCCTCCTCAAATCATCTGGGTCAGGTGGGCGTGGCAGAGCAGATGAGAAAGGTGGTGGATTCCCTGCGCTCGGCCCCATATATTTGGGGCTCTGTTACCAAATCTAACCTTAACATAGAGAAAGCAAAATGCTAAGAAAACTAAAAAATAGAAATTACTGATTTTTCATCAAATGGCAAAGATTACAGTGAGAGAGCACATACAGCTGTCAAGTGGTTCAAAATAGGTCAGGGTGTCCTTAGTAAGGCTAAGGGTGTGGTGTCAACTAAATGATTCACAACAACTCCAAATTGGCTAAGGATTAAGCTGCAAGCTTTTCCCACTGTTTGCAGTTAGACAGTTTGTCCAACATGTGGTGGGCGAGGAGTCAACTCCCAGAGGCTAAAGTGAAACCTTGTGCTGCTCAAGAGTCAAGACAGAAGCTTTCCGAAGTAGCTGAAGGAAAGCACCAATGACAGTATAGACAATGCAGATGTTTCTTGTGGGGAGTTGTAAACTACATATAGTAGGATAGCAATCTAGCATACATAAACAAGTGATCTACCAACCTAAGACAATCATGAATAACCATAGACCCGTAGCACTCAGAATTACTAATTTTCACAAACTCTTGCGAGTAATAAAAAAAAAGAACACCTACTGTGAATAATAAACGATAACCTACTCACTTAAGCTTGAACAAGTTGAAAAACTTCCCTAAGACAACCCAAAAATTACTCTACAACTAAATGACAATCACACTTGTGAACTTCGGTACAAAATCACCACTGATGCTCCCCACGGTAAAATTACCATGAAATCATCAAACAACACAGGTGGTTGTGACAAAGCATTCCCAAACTCTTCACAAATAACACGACCAATAGAACATCAGAAGTACCTATCTTCTACAACTGAACACACCAGCAAAGCAACAAGTTCGGGAAATAACAAATATCAGATAATGAAAAACAAGGACTCTTTAAATCAGTGAACTAAACTCCAGTTTTCTCCTTTTTCACAGTTTACAAAAAAAAAAAAACAAATACAAAAATAAGTAAATCACAACAAAAAGCAAAGAACAACAAAATTTTATTCTATTTATTTTTTTTGTCAATAAGGACACAGGAGACACCATCTAAAACAAGTAGTATTGCTGTCCGGTGAACAAGGGTACATCAAAACTCAGAAACAAAAAAAGAAAAAGAAGAGATGATCCTGATTCAAGCAAACTCATGAAGCAAAATCTGAATTGCTTGAGAAAAGTTAAACCTAGTCATTGAGCACAAAGAGTAGCAAGTAAAGTAAATAGTAGTCAAGTAAAGTCCAGTTTTAAGTAAAAGCACAGACAAGTAATCACACCATCATTCAATGGTCACACTTTTACACAATAATGCAGAAAACTGAGATCAACCCACTGGTCTGATCAACCCATTATTTACTCGGTTTATAAAGTTTGGTTTGCCACCGCACACCCACAACTAAAACAATCAAAATCAATAATGGAAACACCACAGCAAAACCAAGTCATCAAACACTTGTGAAATTTGTGAAATTACTATATTAGTTAAAAGATATTGGAAAACAAGATAGGTAATCTAATCAAAGATATCAGCTAGCCTTAAGGTTTAATTTAAACAACTTTCAAAAGCATGGTAAAAAAGAATAACCAAAACAAATTAATTCCAAACTCATGCTATCAAACACGCAACTTAACCAATTATTTAACACTGTAAAATTTTTACCAGACTCCAAAGATCCTAAAGTAAAACCAACAGTGAAAAATGATAAAAACAGAAGCATATTTCCCAGGTAAAGAAGCTGAAAACACACTCCTGGTACACCACCAATGGAAGAAGCATAACTCTCTCTCTTTCTCTCTCTCTCTCTTCTCCGTCTCCCTCTCCGTCTCCCTCTCTCTCTCCCTCTCCCCCCCCCCCCTTTTTTTTTTTTCTTTTTTCCTTCCTTCTTTTTCTACCGTTCCAAAGACTCTTCCCTTCTTAAAGTTTAATTTAAACAACTTTCAAAAGCATGGTAAAAAAGAATAACCAAAACAAATTAATTCCAAACTCATGCTATCAAACACGCAACTTAACCAATTATTTAACACTGTAAAAGTTTTACCAGACCAAAGATCCCAAAGTAAAACCAATAGTGAAAAATAATAAAAACAGAAGCATAATTCCCAGGTAAAGAAGCTGAAAACACACTCCTGATACACCACCAATGGAAGAAGCATAACTCTCTCTCTCTCTCTCTCTCTCTCTCTCTCTCTCTCTCTCCCTCCCTCCCTCCCTCTCTCCCTCTACCCCCTTTTTTTTTTCTCTTTTTTCCTTCCTTCTTTTTCTACCGTCCCAAAGACTCTTCCCTTCTTATCTCTCAACAAAAATAAATAAAGTAGGAAGTAACAATAACAGACACAGACACAGATTATATATACTTCTATTTAAGAAATTTTGACTAGCAAAGCCGGTTTAGTAACAGCTTAATCAGCATCTGCATTGCTGTTAGTAGTTGCTCAATCAACAATTCGAAGCTGCCATTGTATGTATTTACAATTCTCTGGGATTTCTGCTGTGCAGCCTACTCCTGAAGTAATTCCACTATTGCAAGATAAAATCAACACAGTTGACTTGTCAAGTTTGAGGACACTTGTAATTTTTTATAGCTCGCAGTTCAACTCATTCCTTTCCAATATCTGAGAAAGGTGGCCTACTTCTAGGACAAGCTGACCGGTATCTCTCCATTAACGATCTGTCGATCTCCATTCAGGCGCTCAAAATTCTTGACTGCTGACATTTCAACCAATGCCTTTGCAATATCTGAGAAGGGTGGCCTACAATCAGGATTGGCTGACCAGCATCTCTCCATTAACGATCTCCATTTTGGATCACACCACGTAGGTATTTCAGGACGCCTGTCATTGATTGTACAAGCTGAAAACAAAATAAGAGAATGTTCCAGCCAATTGATCAGTCAGAGATTTGAAGAAAACAAAACAAGTTAGTAGCCACTAGCTAGTTTCCACAAGAGATCGCAAGCTACCTTTTATTTCCTCTGAGGACAAGTTTGCATAAGGTTTCTTCCAACTCAACAGTTCCGACATGACAATGCCGAATGAATATACATTAAGCTAAAAGAAGTAAAGGACAAGTTATTAAAAGCCTGTGTATAATTGACAGAAGAGAAAAATTATTAGACCCTGATTGCTTAACGTTGATTATTGTTTACCTTTTCTAGTACCAAAAAGTTCTTGGTAGTACCATTCAAAAGTTCCGGAGCTATCCAAGGTTCATTTCCTTGTGCTCCAACAGAAGCAAGTTCCATATCACCGATCTGACATATTCAATGAACTCAAAATATAAGGGGAAAGTTGAAGTAAATGGTATATAGATATTCTAAAAGAAACCATGAAGTCATATTCTCAAGTTGGTACCTTGCATAATGGTAGCTTAGGGTCCCTCAAATCTAACAGAAAATTTCCTGAATTCAAATGAAAATGGTCACTGCTCTTCTCATGAATGTATTGTAAAGCAAGCGCTGCATTCTTCGCTATTGTCAGCTTCTTCCAGTGATCTATAGTTCTGTAAAGGAAAATGAAACATGATCAGATAATTAGCTTGCCCCTTTCCTCTCAGTAATTCCAAGAATGAAGGAGAAAAAGGAGGTGGGAGGGAAGGTTTGATAACTATAACTAGTCAGTCAAAACGTACACTGCACTTGAAATGGGTCACATGACAGCATTATGCTCAAGCTCTCACCAATTCAAGAAGCAGGACTTGACTGTCAGAACATGTACCCGAATTTAAGACTCTTATTTAACTTGGAAACTATTGCCACACTTGAAATGACCGCATAGAAGAGAAATAATATTTTCAAAATCAGCTGTCATCACTTTACATATTATATAATCTAGATAATCCTCTGGATTATTCAGCTTACTGGTTTATTTGCAAAACTTCTTTCAGTGATCCATTGATCATGTACTCTGTCACTGTTGCCAAAGTTGACCATGGTCCATCTGTCACTACACCATAAAAGGCTGCAATATTTGGATGGTTAAGCTGACTTAATATCTCAACTTTCTTCTGAAAGTCAGCCCGCTGCATATAAACAACCAGAAACAGTCTTAACTTAACTATAGTAATGAATATAACATAGAACTTTCCTGGTAAGAGGTCAAATAACAGCCACTTTCCACCTCCGTTTCCTTATCTTTCTACTCTAAGAAACACAGGCTAATTATGTAATTCCCAAAAACGAATAAGAAAAAGAAACTTCAAAAATGAAGTTGTTCAAGTAGTTACCACTTACCAGCTTATCTGATGTACCTTGCTCAATCTTTATAGCTACTGTACAGCCTTTCCATTTTCCATAGTAAACAGTTGGCCAAAGCTCGTATATCAATCGAATCTCAGAGTTTTTGATAACCTGCAAATATTGAACAAAACACGATTTTTATCACTCTCATGATTTGATCTCGCTAACACACTAATGCTGCATATTTCTGGTCTAACTAAATGGTCTGTTACCTGAATATTTCCAGTAGCTAACTCACTGGGAGTTTCACTGAATGCCTCAATGCTCGTGAGACTTTCACTGTCCTATAAAAATAGATTTGCAATTTTAAAATCAGCATTCATTATAAGTATAATATTCCACTTAAAAAAATTAAAATAACATAGACAACACGGGTTACCTTAACTATGGGTGGAATAGATAGCCCTGACTTCCTAAAGTCCATAGGCAACTCATTAGCCCATAAGAATTCGTAAAAATCTCTCATTTCTTTGGGGAAGTAAAATTCAGCAATTATGTCCAACTCTTCATGGCTCCACTCAGCCTCTCCATCTGCTGCCCGGTGCTCGTTGACATGCTTGAACAAGTTTTTAAGAAATTGCAGAAGGGAGATGCAATTGTTTGGATAATACCTATATTCGAAAACTTGTCTGAAGTACTTGTTTTTTTTGCAAACTGCTTTAATGTCATACTTTTTGCTTGAAGTCCAGTTCTTATAGTGGTCTTCCCAACTCTTATCATCAAATTGAACCCTATTGACTTTGAGATAGTCCAATGCATTTCCAATGAAATCGATATTTTCCTTCGCACTTCGAAGTAATCTGTGGAATATCAAACACTCAAGACACACCCTTACAGATTTAAATTCCTTCATACCAGTCAGCATCTTTAACAACACGTAAAAACTCTCCCTCTCTGGAACATCTCCATCAGTTCCAAAGAGTGCATAGGCCAGATTCAATATCATCCTTGCAGGATTGACATAAGAGCTAGCTGCTGAAGTAGGGGGTAGGACGGCATTATTATCCCGTATCTTTATGCTATCCAAGTCCCATTTTCCTATGGCTTCTCTTCTTGTATATCTGCTGAGTGCAGCCTCCATAATATCTCTGAACCATCAAGAACATAACTTTCCTTCAAAACTCCTTTAAAACCATCAAGAACACAACACATCCTAACTTTTGACATAAATCCTCAAACTCGTTGATCTGACATAAGAGATTCATAATCCTGATTCACAATTTTTCACACAAGAATTGGTTTTCCTAGACCCTCTAATATCATACCACAATCGTTGAATTCGTTTCAGAAAAGTCCCAAGAAAACGACGAGGAATTGGATTTAAAGCCCAGACCTTGAAAACACAAGATTCAAGAGTTAAAGCAGGAAGCTTGACCTGAACAGCTTCTGGTGTAGTGGTTTGAGTCTTCTAAAAGCTTGCCCTTTATACTCTTGGACATCCCAGACGCCGTACTTCTCCACATAATCGCGGTAAGATGGCTCTGTGGTTAACAAGGGATTGAGCTTATTCTCCAACATCTTCAGGATCTTGATGCAATGTAGCAATGTCTTTTGAGAATCGGATTTGTGAAATGCTTAGTAGAGAGGGAGAATGGGTTTTCTTTGAAAGGGTTTTAGGGAGGGTTTTCTTGAAGACAATAAGGACGACGTCGTTTGATATGGGCTGTAAACTGTCATCACACGAAAGATGGATGACATAAACGTTGCGTTTTCAATTACACGAAATGAAGTACCACATGTGCAGCGCACGTGCTTATTATTAAGTTGATCTAGTTAATTAAATGGATTTTACAAAAATAAAGCAAACTAAAGACCTAAAAGCTTAAACCCAAAACAATTTTTTTTCTTCATCTCTAATTTGCAGCCGCTATGGAATGCCGTCATCGGAGCTCATATGAAAATCGCGAGCAAAGATTGGTACCGAGATGTGGTTAGCAAAGGTGAGGAGGAGAGAATCTCCGTACATTCTCCCGTCGATCAATTACGAGAAAAACTCGTATAAAAGAGTAATAACAACCAAGCCAAAATAGATCTCAATAACCAAGCTTGAGATCTAAAGAGGTGGTTGCAAAGGATGATAGAATCTTCCATAGCAAGACAAGGTAGAGAAGAAGAAGGAGCCCTAATCACAGTTTGAAAAATATTGAGGAGCAAAAGAAGAATAAGATCTGAGAGTCAGCATGAGAACAAATATGAGAATAGGCCTTAGGAATTTAGATTTAAGGACTAGAAACGGATTTGATCTATGAGGACCAAAATCAGATGCAAAAGAAGAGAAAAAACAAAGAAAAATCACCACTTGGGGTGAGGAATCAACACAAAAGACGAGAGATCACCACCATGGGTGAGGGGAAACAGAGAAACAAATGAGAGAAGGTGAGAGAAGGATGCTGGTGAGATCTGAAAAATTGGGGGGGGGGGAGTTTAGAGAGAGAAGACGACTCTCATTTTGGGCATTTGGTTTGCTTTATTTTTGTAATATCCTTCTCATGTCTTAATCTTCTTAAAGATGACTTTGAGAAGCTTGTTTGCTTGCCTTATGCCTTTTGGCTTCTATGATATTTGTTTCACAACAAAAAAATAATAATAATAATTAAATGGATTTTGCTTCTGCTCAGTTAGATGGATGCCAAGTGGCGAGATCCGGATGATCAATACTGGCTAGATGTAGGAACGTTGTATAACAACAGTGCAGCCATCTATGGAAAATGTATCTTTGCATTTTCATTTCCTTTCCTTTCTATGTTATTTACATTTGTAGGAGTAGATTCATATTATTTGGTATCAGAGCCCTTGCTCTGGGCATTGTAATGTGAAAATGAAAGGGTGCGGATAGCAATCAACCGCCAGCTGGTGGAGATCTATCTTTCGTTGAATCTGAGCTACAAGCTCACAAGGATTTCACTTTTTCTAAGCTCGCTGAATTGCAAACTACACTCAATGTGTACCAGGATTCTTTCAACTCATTTCACACTGAAAATGATGGAAGAATTTTGTTCTATGCGAGTTTCTTCAAATGCAACAGCTCATTATTTGGACTTTTCGATTCATTGCTGAAGTTCGGTTCACTCCCCCATTCTACTAGATCTCTACTACAACAAGCTTTATTGGACTCTGATGCTTCAACAAAGGCTCAAACTTCATCAACGCCTGTCTGTTGGAGGTACGTAGTAACCTTAAACCTGCTAATAGTTCAGATTTGAGTCTAGTAGAAGTAGATCTGGATACACAAGCTGATAGTGATGTAGATCTGGATACACAAGTTGATAGTGATGTAGTTGAGCAGTTGTTTGAGTTTAATACCTCTAATCCTATTATTACCAATGCATCTGGAGTTGTAGTGAATACTCTCATGGTCAATAAGGTTGGGGCTAATGTTGCAAAAGTGGGAAGTAAAGGGTTTGAAAAGGGTCAGTCGAGTGGTGTGAGTAAAGGCAAGGTAACTGTTGTCGACCCCCCTCAATATGCATATTAGCACCAATTGTAGCACTCTAATTTTGGATCACATGGTGCAAATGTTGGCTCTAATAGTACAAGTTGTCCTTACCCTAGGTAGCAGTATAATGCACATAGTGCAGCACCATTCCAAAACTCATATTTTGTCCCTCACAGTTTTGCATACTCCAATTTTGCACAACCAAATAGTTTTGCTCAACCACACAATTTTGTACAATCCAAAAGTTTTGCTCAACCAAATAGTTTTGCACAACCTCATTTTGCTCCACTAAATTTTGGAAATCCAAATTTTGTTCCCAACAACAACTTAATCCCTTCACCCACAACATGCACACACCTTTTCCTAGTTACACCATGGCCACCACAACAACCCAAATACCTTAGTTTAACAATGAGCCACAACAACCCTATACACATGGAATTCCCTCATTTCAAGCACAACAATCAATATCAGCTGGTCTTGATCCTAATTTAGCTACCATGAGACAGATGAAATTTGAGTTCTACAATTTAGAGGTGGTGATCCTATGGAACGGCTTAATAATTCAGAAGAATACTTTGAATTTTATCAGATACCAGAGGATAAGAAATTAGCCAGATACACTGCATTTGGTGGAAAAGGCATCTGCTAGATGGTTCATGTTTCGACATGAATTTCCCTAATCTTGGGAGGGTTTGGTGGATCTCTTAATGAGGGAATTCAGTAGCCACAATATATTATCAAGCTGCTTTGGCCAGGATGAGTCCAACAAGAACAGTTGCAGTTCATGGACCAATTCACCAAATTGTCTTTTAGAAGAGCGCACCTGGTTTTTCACCTCCAAGGTTTTTGACCTGGCAATATCGAAGCACATATCAGAGGAACCTAGTAACAGAGCATACCCAAGGAGGAGTGTTGTAAACAGTTTGTTTAATGGACATTTTTGTAATTAGCCATATAAAGTTGTTATTATAATTTATATCATGATCTCATCTTTATATAAGAGGGAATTTTCACCTCAATGAAATAGAGAACATATATATTCTCTTAATCTCATTCTAAGTTTGTTCCTCTCTTCTCTCAATGTCTTTCATTTTATGTTTTACAAGATGATCAAGTATATAACATTGTAGTTTTGAATTATGTTGACTCTTGTTCTCTGTTAGGAGGAGTTTGACAACAGTGTCAGCGGAGACTCCTACTACGCTTCGGATACTCCTAATGTCGCCGGCAATTATATTGGCTAGGCTTCATATATTTCACAATGTGTCTTGAACCACCTATGTTTTATTCTATGAAAGTTTATTAAAGTCGATTTTTCACCGTACATTGCAACACAATTTTTTTTTAACCACCTCAGTCCTCATGTGGTTTTTTTTTTTTTTCGATTACACCACCTCGTGTAGTTTACGTATGTCTTATACTTGTTATTGCCAGAAACACATTTCTTGATATCCTTTGATCATATATAGACATATAGTTATAATAAGAGCTGAGATGAATAGATGATGACTAACAAGGAGTACATGTTTTGGTTTAAGACATTAAGCATATAAGACAAGAGGCTTTGACTATGTTTTGAACGAATCCACCTGACATTGACCAGCTAAATAAAAATAGCAGCTTTGAGCTTATATAATATACACGTCTGAAGTGAACTGCCCCCACATTCAGACCAAGATTCCTGGTTTTATTCTTCTAGCATTTAGCATTAGGGTTCTTGGTCTGTTTCTATGTCTCTCGCCGATCACCAACCCGCCATTGTAAGGTAATGTTTTTGAATCTCATTCGTATGTAACCCACAAAGGATTTGAGGTGCTCTGATTTTGAGCTCTACTAAATTGTTCTATTTATGGGTTTTTGTTGTTGGAATTTGGGAAGTGGCAGAGTGAAGACTGAGGAAAGGGTTGAGCCAGAGCAAGATTTTGATGCACCATCTGAAACATTCACTTGGAAAATCGAAAAATTCTCTAACTTGAAGCCCGGGAAGTATGTTTCTAACAGTTTCATCATTAGAGGCACCAAATGGTACGCCCTCTCTATATTCCCAATATATATTTCACTATTTCAAGTTCAAGATGGATTTTCGTATAATGCCAAAGATGCAATAATTAACTCAAGCGATCAAGATGGTTTTGTTTTTTTTCTTAGTTGGAATGCCAAAGTTGCAATCTTTTATTTTAAGATGATGTCTTTTTCGTCGTTAGTTTACCCCAATCATGGGTTTGCTACTAACTAAGCAACAAGCTGCAAATTAAAATCAAAGAAAATTGGAGCTAAAAATCATCCAGAGGCTTCTAGTCTAGCCCACTTGGTAGCCTAATATTGTGAATAGTTACTTGGTCTTTACTAGCTATGGTTGGTTTGATATCTCAGGCGGCTGTACATGTTTCTGACCGACGATGACAAGCATCAGGGAAATCACTTGGCTTTGTAACTATTGAGTCCTCAAGGAATGAACATAAGAGGCTGGAACAAAATGTGAATCCTATGAAATCTCCAGGCTCTTCAGCAGCAACTAAGGCCGCAAATTTTGAGCTGGTACCTCCCTTGCAGGATGCCCCACAATCTGACAACTCTGCAATAAGTTCTCCTTCTGTAGTCCAGGAAGCTGTGGAAGTCTCAACCAACCGAACAGGCAACCTCATAGATTTTTATGGGTTTTGAACTAGTAGTTAGAGCTTTTGTTCCATTGCTGGAGGAAGTTTGTTCAAACATCCTTCATTGATTGAGTGGTGCCAAACAAGGAGAGGTCGTAGCATCAAAGAATGTGCATTCAAAACATTGGGTGAACTCTTGCACTTTCTGAAGACTACAAAGATTAAGCATATGACTCAAGAGTCCGCTGAGCACCTTCAAACTTTGTGGGAGGATCTTGAGATCTTCAAATTTGACTTGGCTTAGCTTGAGCCCCACGTTCAATCTGCCTTGGCTATGAAGAAGCTTTTAGAGAAGGCAAGGAAGGTGAAAAGACTGAGAGAAGATGTAGAATGTTTGGTTAATGAACAAAAGAGGCGAAGTCTTGCACTAGCTGTTACAGAGATGGACCTGGAGGCAGCAAAGAAGGACTTGTCAAAGGAGAAAGAAGGCTTCACTGAGATAGACATGGAAACTGAACTAGGTTATGGGATACTTTAGCCTTACTGTATGGTTTTCTCTAGATATATATGTTAAGTAGGGAAGTTATGTTTGACAGTTGACACTGACATTGAACTAGGTTATGGCGGTTGTAGCGTTATGGTAGCTTTTGTGTTTATATCAGTTGCAGGACCTTTATGTGTGGCACATATTTCAAATTTATCGACTATATTCTAGTGTTCTAAGATACTAATATGTAGAAGGCTTGGGCCATTGGGGCATTGAAGCACCGATATTATGCCTCAGTTCAAGCTAAGTATTTGAACTTACTTTAGTTCAAAATACATTTTAATCTTCATCAGTCTTAATGCTATTCTTAAAACTATGCAAGTGACGCCTTGATTTTGTTTCATGTTTTGGAATGAACGCATTGTCAGGTTTGTCTCGAGGACGGAGGATCAATCTCATTATCACTCATGAGTCAGGGCAGAGATTTCAGTTTCCAACTTGTTTATAATATACTTGACTATGTAAACCAGTATTGCTGTTTATCTTGTCCTGTAACTGTTCTATGAAGCTAGTGGAAACGATTTCAGATATCTAAAGCTGAATGTCTGACACTGAATAGCGGCCTTGCTCATCGAGAAGTTGATGACATCTATTCTTGGAAGTTGATTAGGCCACTCCAATCCATAACTTTTTGCCAAAATGGAAAGCAATGTCTTATTTAAAATTAAAACGTAGACAGAAGAATTTCACTTGAACTCCCCTCAGACATGGCTATTTAGAATTTGTTGTTTGTGCTTCTGTTTAATATTTCAAATCCTTCTCAACTACACTACCCTACTCGACCAGCTAAGGAAACTGCAAACGCTCTAAATTATGTATATACATCACCCATTGTAATCGACTCCTTTGAGTAGGGATTTCCACCCAGAAGCTGACAATCATCACGAACCTCATAGAGCTCAGAAGTAGGCATAGTCACTCCTCCAAGCCTACCTCCTCGCTTGGAACTTTGGATTAATACACATGATGCAAACACAAAATTTGAAAAAATTCTAAATCCATGTAATAAGATAGGAATATCATTGTCAATGTAAAATTCGGAAGAAACTAAACTACCGACTCAGGTGGCAGTGCATACATTCCTGCTGCGCAATTAAGCAATAGGTAGGTCCCCTCATCAAGAATAGCGAATCCATTTGACAGTGAACTGACATAGAAGTGAGGATCCACAGTAGCGGTACCAATAGTAATAGGTCTGAGTACAAATTTGGACCAATACAGCAAACACTGAGGCAGACCAGATCCTGGATTTGGGCGTTCAGTGTCCCACAGCAAAGCCAACTTGTGATCGTTTTCCTTTCCGACTTGAAACAGGTATGGAGTGTAACCGGGACCAGCCTCATAACCGGAACCAGCCTCATACATGTCTGCTTCACCCTCGTAATCATGTGTCTCGTAAACTTCGGGGAGCGTGATTCCGTCAGTTGGCAGACCCTTAACTGGTTCGGGAAGCCATTTACGCTGTTGAATATCAAACACATATATTCCCGGAACCACCACCTGAACAGGCTTCATACTCATGGTAGCAGGCAGCGACATGGGATTCTGAGTACCGAAAGCAAACAGGTAGCGGTCGTCGTAAAGCACCACTCCGGCAGACCATGTACCCGAGATGTGGTCGTAGCCCTCGTCCCACTCGCCTGTCCCCAAATCATATGAAAGCATGAGATTGGGTGCATTCAGGCTCACAGTGACATAGATGAAAAGTTTACTCTTTGTAAGAGCAAGAAGACGGGACTGGTATGGCGCGTAATTGCTTTGCCGGATCAGGTAAGCCGGAACAGGCAACTGAGGCAACTGTTTAAGAATGCCAGTGTCAGGAGATAGTTGGTATTGGTTATATCCCACCGAGTAAATAAAACCATCGCGCCCAACAGCTGCTGCACCGAATTGTGCACTTAGCAATTTCCCACCACCAAGCACCCATTCAAGATTTTTCCCTAATTCAAAGTGCTTGTACCCGATATTTTCCTTATCTTCATTCTTCATTGCTGTATCGATATCTCCGCCAATCAGATATATACGAGAGCCTAAGACGGCAAGGCTTGTATCTTGGACGTCTGAATCGGGAACAGAGATTCGTCTGATATAATCAGAGTCAGAGTAACACAACAGGCCTTCCGTGTCGTCGTTGTTGCCTTCCTCGTCGGATGTAATAAAAAGAGCTTCGTCATTCCAAGGTTTCTCCTCAATCACGTACCACAAATTGTCAGGCTTGTACTTCCCGCTGCACGCTACCCTTAAGTAGATCGTTCGGTCACTGCAGATTTCGTCTCCGATTGTCTCTGCCATTGCCATATCAACAACTTGAATATTGCTAGGTTTTGTTCTCTTTGGTGTGAAAGATGGAGGCTTAACCCTGCATCCTCCTCTTTATATAGGGTTAGCCATCCTATTCTCTATAATGTGCTCTTAGCCATTTTGGGCTTATTGGGCTCGAGGGTGTGGATGCTCTTCTGAATACGAAGGCTGTTAGAGAGACAGATTCTTCACACCAGCATCAGTCAATTCCCCACCACATATTTCAAGAGATTGAAGGTTCTTGAAGTCTGTTTGCACAAACACACATAAACTTTAATACTTTAAAAATACAAGATTATTAAGTTGCAGAAGCTAGTAAACACGTAAAATGAAATTTCCCTTTGAGGCACTGTCAATTTCATCAAACTGAATTAGGATGGGAACCGGAGCAAACTTGACTGCTGAAATATTCTATTCCTACCTTCAGGGTTTCGAAATAGTACCTCCTCGCTTGGAACAGGAACCTCCAAGAAAAATAGGAAATGGAAATTCGGATTAATACACATGATGAAAACATAAAATTTGAAAAAGTAAAGTGCAACGAAAGTAATCTAGTTACCTAAATCATCATTGAGGAACTCGAGTTATCTAAGAGGGTACTAGCCCCTCCTCGTTTAAATATAAACCAATGCATTAATCTTTTAAGATTTACTCTTCCTGCATTGGTTGTCTAATGACCTGATCATATCCAAAATAAAGCTTTTTGCATATCCTTTTTCTATATTGTTATTTAGTTTAATAGAATTTATCAAACCCAAAAGTACCTTTCATATCTTTTCGATGTCCTAGTTCATAGGGAGTATTGTCTGTGGAGTCCTTGTTGACCCTGCATATTCTTCTGTGCTTTGGCCAGTAGAATACCATCACATGAATACAACCTTCAAAGCAACAGGTAAGTTTTGACTGGAGTGAGCATGAGTCAGATACACCCAGAATATTGCTTGGAGCTACCGGATAGCCTTCACGGCAGGGGAGCTCAATCAGTTCATCCCAGAATGGCTAAGATCTTCACTTGCACCCCTAAATCATTCATCATAACCTTCACTATCAACCAATAGTCCAATCCAAGGATGATCCATTCTGCAAACTCTTTTAGACTAGATATAATCATATTTTTTAACAAAATACAAAAGGGGGTTATGATTATTATCTTCAAACCAACACTGGCCTCTGTAAGTACAATTTTTCGCATGGCTTCTAACTCAAATCCACCGACTTGCAAAAAATTTATTCATATAGACTACACTCATGTCCTTTGCCTCAGATCACTGTTTTACATGATTTTTGCAGGAGAAGAACTGAAATTCCTACTTGCATAGATTTTTGAGCTGCATCATATACGTACTGCATTCCTACCAAAAATGATAGAGGTTGAGATACTGTATTGGGCTGCATCATGTACGTAGTGCTTTAGGCTGTACGTTCTGTACGTTTTACCAGGAAAAAAAAGGGCTTGATACAATGACAGAAGACGGATCAATCTGAAAGTTTAAACTAATCAAGACCGAATCTGGAGAGATACCCAACCGAGTCATCTTAAACAATAACGTAGTGGCTTCCTTCAAATAAGACATCCTGCATAGAGAATCAATAACGATTGTATACGAAACAACATCAGGCTGAATCCCATACTTCTTCATATCAACAAGCAACTTGAAACCACTTCCCAGATCACCCTCTCTACAGAACTTATGAATGAAGAGACTTATGATGGTAGAATTTAAACCCAGTCCTCTTGTCTGCATAACTTCCAAGAAATCCCATGCAAAATTTAACTGGTTTGATTCTAATAATGCTCGTAGCAGAGTGTTGCAAACTCCACCAGAAGGGAAAATATTTTGGCGCTTCATTTCATGTTACATTCAGAGCCATGTTCACCATGCCTTCCTTAATATACTGATCCACTAGCATGCTACACACAGTTTCTAAAACCCTTGTTTCACTATGGGTTCCATAAAGGGCTTCCAGTAACAAATTACATGTCTCCTCTTCAGTATGATTTCTCACAAGATGCCGAACCAAGTCCACTGCTCTATGATTTAGGTTCCCGGAAACCAATATATGTACCATCTGACATGCAGCCCGAACCATTTGCTTTGATCCATTGCAACATTCTGACCACTTGAAAAAATAGAGAGCAAGATTAGCATCCAAACTCTCCTCAAACAAATAGTTCAAAACCTCTACTATATTGAACTGATTCCGATAGATATTGTACCCTTTTTGACAACCAAGACTCCACGGACGCTTGGCGAGTATTAACATGATTCTTTTCATTACAACATCATCATCAAATGCTCTCTGGTTACTGGAAAGTAAAGAGCTAGTGTCAAAACAAAGTCAATGCTGTTGTCTAGATTCAATTGGGTTCTAATTTTCATACCTTGAGCCAGATAAGGAACAAATACTGGAATTATCGCAGCGATAATGTCTCGTTGTACTTGTCCTCTTGAACAACAGCTTCAAGCGAGCAGCATACACATTTGTAATGGAAGACAACACCCTCATGAACAACAACCTTAAGAACAAAACAAAACAGAACAACGCGTGCGTAAGGCGAAAAGGGGCAGCAACCCAGAATAGCGGACATAAGACGACCAAACTAAAAGATTACAGCTATAATCAATGGAATGGATGAGCTATCTAAAGAAGAGGAAACCTTTGACAAAAGACTTGGCTGAGTGGCCTTGTTTGCTTCTTGTTCTTGAGGGCTCAGACAAACCAACTTCTGCTGCTCCTGGGGTGTTTCAAGTCTTAAACCCACCTCCTCACTTCCGAGGTTTTTATCCCTCAAATTCCCGTTTTGCCCTTCGTTTTGTTTTGTGATAAAAGGACAATTTTAGTGTGTTACCATTGTGGTGCGTTTAACGAGACCACCGTCTATACCCATACCATTGTTTGATATATGAATAAATTTCATATCAACCATAAAATCCAAACCTATAAACATTTTCCTCTCTTCTTCAACAACTCCAGACCTCTATTGAGCAGGTTTTAAAATTCAAAAATTCTTTATTTTTATTCTCAAATCTAGAACACCTTGAATACCAACATCAGTTGATCTACAGCATTACAGATTGAATATCAATTATACTGAAACATTACAAATTGTGGCGACCATTACTTCCAGTATCAGGACACAAGCATGTATAAATTGAGGGCCTCATTCCTGTTTAGAACAAGGGGAATAAAACATATATAAATGTACACAGGAACAAAATTAAAATGTAAATGCAAATAAAATTGATAAATTTGCTGAGGACTACCGAAAGATGACAAAAAATTAAGATGACATTTGAAACTCACTGTGTGACTAAAATAAAGAGAAATACCAATCAACCAAAAATCCAGAGCCAACAAATAAAGTCAAAGGAACTAAGAACAAACCCTTTCTTTTCCTTCCTATTATCAACAAATTCAAAGAATATGTAGAGGTCAATGTACAGGAGATCAACTTACAACTTCCTGTTCCTAAACACAAACTTGAGGAGATGTACACCTTTGGTCTAAAAGAATAATTGACTAATATTAGAACCGGCCATTTCCCGACTACAGGTCAAACCCACCACCACTATCATCTACAAACCACCGGCACCCTTCAGCTACAGTTAAGAGCAAGTATACAACCACCACAAAAATCCACAATTCACCTCCAAATTCCATAAACCCATAAACTTCAAAAAGTTGGCTTCCCTTTGTCTCTGACCAGAGAATCCTTAAACTAGACAAGCCTGCTTCCAATACCAGATATTCCATGTTTACACTAGAAGTATGCAACATTATATTACTCTAACATCTCTGCAGGTACATATAATATTCTGGAATGCTCGAGTTATTTCACACGAAAATCATTCCTGAATACAGTGAGGTTTTGGGTGAACTTGTCCCTGTTCTTTGAATCCAAGCTCCTAGTAACATCTGCCATTAGTTTGTCAAAACACAGGGAAAGCCGTTGGTGATGATCCGCTGTCTGCAGGTCAACGCAGACAGATACTTAATTTCACTAAAAAGATGCATGCGATAAGTAATGAACCCCCGCGAAAGCCCATAACAATTCGGAGTATTAAATGATGACATAATATAGATCACTTGTTCCCTTGGATAACTTGAACAGTCAGAAGACTAGGTACTAACCTGTGAAGCCATGATCCGGACTTTCAAATCAGAGAATATCTGCAAGTCAGAGGCCATCTTTCAGTAAGTTACAAAGAAACTACAAGTAGGGTTCTTCCCTAATGACTAAAACTGGTACACCTCTCAATGAGTTTAACGGACATAAAGCATTTATTCAATGGATGCAAATATGACTTCTCAGTGAAACAGAAAAGAACAGCATCCATGCAAAGGCCATGGAGGCTCCATAATATAGAAAATGTTAAACAATACATCCACTATATCAATATAAACCTGAAGCATATTAAAGAGAGATCCATAGTTCCCAGTGTAATATTTATCAGAGAACAAATAGAAAATTCCTGTATTGGCAGTAGGGAATCTTTCTTTAAAAATATAACATAGTACTTGCAAGATATTTCTAAGTTTGCGATAAAATGAAACAAAATAAAAGCAAAAACAAATTGCTGACAGAAGGTGTAAACAATAATTTACACACCAAACAGGAAACTGATTAGTGAATCAGAGATGATAGAATGAAAAACTGATTTTGAAGAAGCATTTGAAAGAGGATTTGCATGCATCCATGTTTCTGTGTAGGTGTGCATGGTCTTGAACAAGGAAAATTATGAAGCTTTCCTTGCATACTTAAAGAGAAGTATCACCTGTTCACTAATAAGAATTAAGCTCAGCATTGGTCTGCTAAGACTCCACTGGTTGCCACAGTCCTCGAATAAAACAATCTCAAACAGAGTCTTCAGTATCTGTGCATACGAAAAAACTCAGATTATTGATATACCATTCCAAAATTCAATATAATAGATAGACACAATCAAGTGTAATCAAAATATGACAACATTAAGAAACAGCAGGCATGTTAAATTCACCTTGTATGCAAGGGGGGGGGGGGTTTACGGGTGACATAACTCATATAAGGATACAGAGCAAACAATAATAGTTATTATTAATCACAGCACTGCTAATCATACTTTTTTTTAACAAGAAAGGCTAATATTGATATTTCTTTATAGCAACAGAGCATGTCCTATTAACAAAAAGTATGGAAGTCCAAAGAATGTGGACCAGCACTTTAAGAGTGTACACCCTCGATATAAAACCAGAAACTCGATAAAAACATCACTTACAGAAGGAAAAATAAAATAAAAACAGCCACATCCAGACAGCAGATACAAAAAGGAAAGAATGGAACAGAAAATGGTTAAAAGCAGATCAGAGACATGATAAAAGAAATAATTAAAAAATCAATAAATTTTAATATTTTTGAGAAAGAACTTAAGAACTTGGTTGAATTTCAATGAATATCAACGAACGTAATGCAGATAACCATAGCGCAAGTGCACATTACTAATTAATCTAATGAAGAACGAACATGGATCCCTGATAAGAAACCAGAGGGAATAAAAAAAAAACAGACACACACACACACCATTAATAAGACAAGATTGAAAGAAAAATGTACTACAGAACAGCATCCTGACTTACTTCTGGAAACAAATTGGGGCAGTCTGCAATATGACGAGCAAGATTTACTGCAGAGGGTAATGTAGGTGCCTCACCCATGGTAATGTTGTTAAAATAAAAGGCAGCCAAATTATCAACAGCGGATGCACACTGGAGCAAAAAGTAAACCATGGGCTTCAGTAGACGATAATGGAAGCTATGCAGTAGATAAAACATAAATATTTGGCATTGATAATGGAATCAAGTCAATCTACTAATATGCTTCAAACATTTATGTCCAGACTCACATTTAGAGTTAAACAATAATTTGTTTCGTAGAACATATTCACTAAAAAAAAGTTAATCAGCAGAAATCACATATTTTTCAACTGCTTTTGACACGTGTCATGAAACATATTGTTCATAAATCCCACCATCCATCCCATAAATAGAGGCTAGTTTTGCTCCTATACATGTTGGCTGGATGGGAGTCGGCGTTTCTCAGTGAACACCAGTTCCATTTCGGCTGTTGCTACTGACAGGCAGGCAACAGTTATAATCTAATAATCTAATGAAACTGGTAGAATGATGACCCGGGGATTTGGGTGGGGGGATAGTGCTGTATAGGATACTTCTTTTACATTTACATGCCTATAAAACATCACAATTTCAAATACATACCAAAAATGTTTGCACCCAAACTAATTAGAGGCATGTACGTAAAACTAGATAAGGGCTTCTCAAATAGACATGTATTGCCATAATTTCATAACACATACCTGTGATGAGATACTTGTATCTAGACCTTTGAGGCCAGATTCAAGAGATCCGACGATATGCATAAAGGTACTGGTATCCAGATTCAGTATGTAAACTAAGTGGCTGTTGAATAAGACCTCTAAAAACGCAAAGTAGGCTCTTGTCAGCTGCACAAAGTGAGAATTCAAAATATGAATATGTAGTTCCCCCTTGCAGAGTATACACCATATGAAAAACTCAAGACAAGATAAATCTTAAAAAGCAATTTTGTGCGCTCGTACAAGCACAATACACTTTTATAGCATCAAAAAGCATTGATTTCAAAAATTCAACATGTACTGCTAATGAGTAGGCTAAATTTAGAACTCCATATATTACATATGCTACTTTTCAAAGGTCAAACAGAAACAACTAAGCAAAATTATATTCTATCCCACTTTAAAACTAGGATAAACAACACCATTGGGGTCAACCTAATTAAATGTGTTTGTACTGATAGTCTTTTACTGGGAATTTCTTCACTTGCTATAAGAGATAGCGAAGGTTATATGAGTACACAAGTTCTCATCAAATTTTTCAACTGCTGGATTGATCATGAAGAAATAATGTGGGATTCTACCTTTTAAGTTGTAATAAGGATAACGCCTATAGAGGACAAATGTAGTTGGATGCCAGAAAAAATCTTACTGATTCAGACTTCAAGGAACTTCCAGCAAGAGACTAACTGCCTGGCTGTTTTTTGTTAAATGCAGAAGCACATCTTAAAGATTCAAACACACATCAATAATATGGATTAATAAAGGTAATATTATTATTAAATGTCAAACAGCCACCAAATTACACTGAAGCTTTGTTAACTATTTTTTTTAATCCAATTTCCAGATTAGGTGAAACGAAAATTCCACTATGTGGTCTGTACCAAAGAGGAATCATATGCCGGTGTCACAATGGTAGAAACACAATCTTTTGGATAAATTTTGGACAATACTAAGTTCGTCTTTTCTAAATTTCAAGCAACTCAATTCCCATAGTATCACATTACTGTCTAGCTCATAAATAACACTAAATAAATAAAAAACACCTGAAAATAGAATTATTTAGCTCCTAAAAAAACAAGCGGTCGATGTACATCATATGATTCTACCAAAAAGAAAAAGAAAAGATAACAAGTAATATAAACAATTAATTCGCAAAGAAAATTTGAAAACGAAGGTTCATGTACCTTCCGGAATGCCAATATATCGGCCAAAGGAATTGATAATGCCAACTTTAGTGCAATATCAAGTGCATCAGCAAGTGCTCTATCACCATATAGCTCAAACACCCCAAAGTTGACATAGTTTCCAGCAAGAGCTGTGTTGCAGCAACATACTAAGTTAGATAACATTTCAAAGAGACTAATTATGTATTCTGTGAATATTCAATCAGGAAATCATGGACTCAGCAACTATGGAAAAGCAACATTGAACTAAAAACCGCAACATTAGAAGACCAAGCCATATTATCGTTTAAAGTCTCAAACAAAGTATTAAAGAAAAGAGGGAAAAAAAAAATGCATCATCTTCACCTCTGCTGGTTCTAGCCACTAGTGACCTAGTAAAACCATTATTAACGTTATTCCAGAACATTCCCATCTAAGTCACAACTTTAGACCCTTATCAGTCTTCTCTTAATTTGACGTCTGCTAGACTTAGATATCTAACTATTTCCAGACCGCACCATTAAGCACAGCAGATGAAAAGGCATATCCAAGAAAAAGCGAGGACACAAACAAAATTAGCCATAGGTTGAAAGCTTCAAAGACATACGTATACATACAACATGCAACATAAACAGCACAATAGTTATTTACAATAATATGTAAAAGTAACTTGTTATTGTGAAAGAAAAAAAAATTAAAAATAAACAAACAAAACACGATCATGGCTCACCTCTCGTTAGAATAGTTAAAGAAATCCATATTCCCTTGTATTTGAAGGCATATATATCAGCAACATTTGGAAGAGACAAAATCCTTGATCCATAAGCAACAACCAGTTTACTGACTTCTCGGAAAAGAAGTATGCCATTAGGAGAAGATGAGTCAAAAGTCAAGCGTTGGGCTTTGTTCAGTACAAACTCAGCCATGAATTTCAACAAAGGCGTAGTAACCTGCATCATGAAGTAGCAAGAACTTTAATAAAAAAAATAAAAAAAAGGCACACCATGACCTTGGGAAAAAGTAAACAAGGGACAAACGTAGCAGGGCCATAAATTCTAAAGAGATGAAGTGTTGATAGAAGAGAAATCAAAGATAAAATTAAGGAGCAAAGGTCGAAACTCCTGGTGTGTGTGAGAGAGAGAGAGGGAGAGGGAGAGAGAAAGAAGGGGGGGGGGGGGGCGCTTTGCTCCTTGTGTCAAGAGAATCAAAGAATTGTCGTACTATATAGCTCTGTCTAATGAAGAAGTTATAAGATGTATGTATGTAATGAACAAAAGCTGAAGTCACTCGATAAAATTCTATTCTCTTTTCTTTTCTTCTGGAAAAAGTAAAAAAAAAAAAAACAGTAGAAAACAGGAGCCAAAGAAAGTCCGAAGAATATTACGTTAACATTCTTCAGAAACAAATAAGGTTATCCTCTACCTCTGGTGTGTCAGACCAGTGCAAGATGCCTTTCAAAAGAAGTGGCATGTGTGCAGGATACAGCCAATCAAAAAGAAGCCCAAACGTTCTGCGACTGAAGATATTGAAACAGAAGAATGTAAGAGAAATTTATCAGGTATTTATACATAGGTTCAGAAAATGCAACAGTTATTTACCTATTTGTGGCCATAGCGATTCCTCGAAGATCCCTCATCAGCCCGATTAGTGCATACTTTACATTATCCGTGCGAAAGATTGCATCAGGAGTTGATTCCAAATTGATAAAAACCTAAATTACATATCAAGCATGTGTTAAATATACAGCATGAGTTTCTCAATTTATAAATTTAAACATAATATCAGTAACTAAAATAAACTCATCGCAAATATTGACAATCCCCAAATAACAAATTTCTTTCATCAAAAAAGGCAAACAATTATGGCGAATACACCAACACCAATGGAAGATTTCTGTAGTTTGTGGGACATAAAAAACCCCTGTGGGATTGCTTTAATTTCCGAAAGTTTTGAGGAATTATTTTCTTTGTCCACAGAGGTGGTAGTTTTGGAACTACTTTTGTGAATAGATTTGTTTGCTTATAATTTATCTTAAGACTATAGAAGCTGCTAATTTTACATCAGTACTAAAGTCGTCATGTTTCCAATCAAGAATTATGTACATACGGATGTTACCACATATTCCATAATATAATAGACAAAAGAGCGCCAAAATCATATTCAGATATCTATGATTTGAGCTTGCAAGATTTTCCCTATCATGCAACCGTGCAGAAACCAAACTTGACGGTATTAATTCTGAAGAATGCAGATACACTTTATATATATAGGCATGTTCAGAGGCGGACGTCCGCATAACCCTTAAAGTGTTGACGTCCCTCCGTTCTCCACCAGACGGCTCCGACGACAGCACGCCTCCACCCGAGCGGACACCAGAGGCATCCCCAATCACTTTCCTTTGCCGGCGAGATCGATTTAAAGGTCTGGGCAGCAACCTCCACCCAAAACTTCAAACAAGATCGATCTCAGCTGCAAACTGGTATTTGGCGTACTCGCCGGCAAGAGAAAGTGATCGGGGGGATGCCTCTGGTGTCCGCTCGGGTGGAGACGCGCTGTCGTCGGAGCCGTCCAGTGGAGGACGGAGGGACATCCGCTCCTGATCCGGTCTGTAAATATATATATATATATATATATATATATATATATATACAGGCCGGATCAAAGGCGCACGTCCGCACCGGCCTTAAAGTGCGGACGTCCCTTCGTTCGCCACCGTACGGCGCCGGCGAGGGCGCGCCTCCACCCTAGCAGACTCCAGCAGTGTCCACCACTTTCCCTCACCGGCGAGTCCGCCGAATTCCAGTTTTCCGGCCAGATCACCCAAAACTTCAAACAAAGTCGATCTGGCCGGAAAACTGGAATTCGGCGGACTCGCCGGGGATGGAAAGTGGTCGGGGACGCTGCTGGAGTCTGCTGGGGTGGAGGCGAGGGACGTCCGCACTTAATGAGCCGTGCGGACGTCCGCTCTCGAACAGCTCCGTGTGTGTGTGTGTATAGGGCTCTTGAGAGAGAGAGAGAGAGAGAGAGAGAGAGAGAGGGGAGCATACTTGCAAAAGTGGATCCATTGAAGATTTAAACTTCACAGGGCTGTCTTCCATGAATATTAGCCAACCAATTGTAAAATAGAAAGTAGTTCTACTACGAGAACATCTATATTCTTCCAAAAAGGGGAAGTGCTCCCTCTGAAAAAGAGACAGGAAAGAAAAGAAAATTCAGAAGGGGTATTCAAGATGCTTTAAAGATGGTCAAATCAAAAGTAAAAATGTAAATGGAAAAAGTAAGTCATTGGAGACTGAGATTTACAGTATGATTGGACACTATAAATTTAACAGTATCCAACTTCAAAAGCAGCTTGCCAGTCATGTATCTGCAACCAAAAAAAAAATAATAGCACATTAACCAAAATACAGAAAATTAAGTTCCGAAAGCAACAAGTAGCTCCAGTCCTCTAAACCAAATGCAGAAGTAATGAAACTGACCCAGATGCCAGCTCCAAGAACAAACTCAAGGTGTGACCAATGACCTCCTCACTCTGATATGGAGACAAGAATTAAATTGCCAACCATAATCCTTATATATCTTATAAACAACTCAGGGCAGAGATCTAACCTCAGTATAACATTTCAGATTTGTAGCAATCTTTCCAACAATCACATTCAACATTAAAAGATGATCATGTAGCCCAAGAAGTTCAGAAAGGCGCGCATACAACTGCTGCAACATAAGACGAGCATCAAGCTAAAGTTAACATAACTTTGGGGAAATACAAAGAGAGCTACTTACCTTTGAAGAATGCATGGCCTGATCACCAACATAAGACTTCCGAAAATGTTGGAAAAATGTAAGAATTGCACGGTCAAGTCTTTGCTTGCTTATTTCACCATATCTCTGCCACATACCAAGAATTTCAATAATTGCGAACTGACTTTAAAATGGCATGTTAAATATCAAAATTTGAAGTGCTCCACTAAAAGCCAGTAAACTTGTCCGATGGTTGTACACACTCTTGTATTTAGATAAACAAGGGAGTTTTGGAT
Organism: Fragaria x ananassa; assembly: GCA_034370585.1. Classification (NCBI taxonomy): domain Eukaryota; kingdom Viridiplantae; phylum Streptophyta; class Magnoliopsida; order Rosales; family Rosaceae; genus Fragaria; species Fragaria x ananassa. The sequence continues at coordinate 4,886,534 of CP139750.1, read as the reverse complement.
GACAGGTTTTGCGACTTTCTCTTCATAAGTGGACTACTAAAGCACCACTAAGTTAGAGCTATACCATGCAACGTTAAATATTTACTGACAACAGAAACTTTCAATAGAATATACCTCGGCCTCTTCTTTTGCCAAAGCTTTCAATTTCTATTTACTTGGCCTAGAACTCTTTATTTTCTATTATTTTGAGAACAGACTTTTGATCTGATACCATCAAGCTATAATTTCATTATGTACTATGAAAACTCGTAGCAGTCTTTCCTGCAGCTATACCTGGCTGTGTACCCCACTGTCGGTGACATTAATCAATTGCAAGATGCGAGCTGAAAGCTCCGCATCAAATAGTTCTTGTGACTCAGCACTGCATGGCAGAAATTTAAAACAATAAGAATCTGCTGCAGTATCAAATCCAAAATATGGGTGGACAAAAAACAAGAGGAGAAAATGATTTAGATGTATTTCTTTACCTGCATCCAGTACATTGTTTTATCTTAAGAATAGCAGCCACAATATGAACAATCCAAGCAAGTTTGGCTTCAATAACAGAGAGGTCGCTGATTTCACTGGGCTGCGTGCGAGCTCTTTCCTATTTCAAATCAGAAGGCATAAACAAAAACATGAAGCCACAAGCTCTTATCACTTTCAAATTCCAGAGAGGTATATTCATTACGTATGACCATACCGTGTATACTTGTAAAATGGGTTCCACTGTGTTTATTATAAATAAACTACTGCTCTCGTACTGCAATCCAAAAGGAGAAGGTCAAACAAAAAATTCAAATCAATTCTACACACGCAAGTCAGGAATCAGTACATGAATTATACTGCAATGCTATAAGCAATAGTTGTCACTTGAGGAATAACCAAATCATACTTTCATTATACTTGAAAAGAAACTATCACATATCATGTGTAGAGGATGAACCTGGAATCTGCAGAGGTATGGGAAGCAATCCAACTGATCCTGAAGAAGTTCAACATTGTCTAGTGGGTTTTCAGAAAGATCATCTGGAGATCCATCCTGCAAAACAGTAATGTGGTGAATAGAGAAACCAGTTAGCTTCAACTGACAGTAACTACAGTATTGGCAAGAGAAACATTTTGATGCTATACCTGAACAGAGTTAAATCTGGATGTGATGAAACTTTCGGCAATCTTAGGCACAAATTCTTCAAGTAAGCTGGGTGCCTCACCTTTCAAGTACGGTACAGATGTCACCAATCTAGACCACAGCCCTAAGAGGTAATATACACTGCTGCTGGCCCACTGGAAAGAAATAAAAAAAATTGTGAGTAAATCGAGTTGCAACCCAGACATTCCAGCATCCAGTCAGTAACAGAAAGTTACCATGTAGCATAGATTAGTGCTAAGACAGATGCTAAAAGAAAGAATACAGATCTGGATAATAGAGAACCATTTGGACTTAGATGGATTAAGAGAAAGAGAAACAAGAATATTCAGATATAGAACACCATACATCATAGACTACCTAATGATAGGAATACTGATTTCAATAGAAGGTTAAAGATTGAGAGGAATACATCTCTAAATTAAGATCTAATGAATAGAGTATACAGTATGAAACAATTGAATTTCAGAGTGTAACCCCAAATTTTGTTGGTTTGGGGGGGGGGGGGAGGGGGGCGCCTGATTTAATCAATTTTATCATGCATGTGGTTGCAGTTCACAGCTTGATATGCAACATTATTATGGCAATAGCTAAGAAAGGGTTATGAAAGCCAGTCAACCTTCCAGGACTGCAAAGACTTTAGTGTGAACTCTGCTACCAATCGGATCCAGTCACTATAACCTTCCACATTCACAAGCTCCGACAACTGCACAAGAGTTTAAATATGAACAAACATAAGCCGTAAAGTTGATCCATGCAGTGCAGCATACAATAACGTTAAATTGAAGGCACCCAATAGCTATAAGTTAAATTCTCAAGCAGTCTCATATGATACCAGATTCACATGCTCCCCAAATTATACAAGAAACCTAATTTCATCTTTTCACTGTATAAATATCAGTAGAGAAATTAAAAAAAGTGATAAAAGTCATCCATCACAGATAAGTAATAACATCATTTATCATAAAGAAAACAAAAAAGAAATGGCAATTTGTGTCAAAGGAAATATGAATTTATAGAAATAAAGAAGCATTACACCAAAGGATCAATAAGTTTTTTATTTTTTTTAATAGAAACATAAACAAAGAAGAAAGATACAAAAAGAGTGGACAGACGTCCACAAAGAACAGAACTACAAAACAGAGACACTAATAAGTAATAACCAACAGCAACAGGACTAGGATAAAATACAAACAACATACGAAGTCAACGACCCTAAAAAATAGCAGCCTTCCAATCTAAAGTAAGTAATAGAGGCAGTAATCTTTGAAAACCATTGAAACAAAAACCCAGACAGCTGCCCAGTATCCTCCACCCCCACACCCAGGTAATCATTGATGATCCCTTCTATTTCTTTCCATCAAGCACCCACATGACAGCAAGAACTCTAAAGCAGCAAAGAAATTTATCTTTCATCCCTTTCCCAACCACCAAATGATGGCAGAAGAGAGCAGGAGCTCTAAAGAAAAAAAGAACTTTCCTCAACAGGTTTATTAGCAGGAGTGCTATAGATGTGTATATGCACTTAGCCAGTTCTTTATTAGTTCTGTTGGCTTTTCGGTACTTCTTTAAATGTAAATAACTATTCAATCAGTCTTATTCTTTGTATTGCGTATAAACTATAAAGTAAGAATACCTGATAATTAACTCTGAAACGTCCAAGAAGACGGCAATACTCATGGTAATTATCATGATCAGCAAGACCTGAAACCCAGTCCAAAGAATTCGTCATACTTGATCCCATAGAACAAAGACAGCAAAGAATGGAAATATTAATTTGGCCTATCAAATATATGGCCAGTTGTCTCCAGTAAAAGAACGCATATATGAAAATGAAAATAACATAGCCCTTTGAACTAGAATGTGTATAGATACTAAACAAGAACTAGCCCAGCACCAACCAATAGAGCACATGATCTATAACTTGGCTTATAAGAGCATCTCCAACAGACTCCCCATATTCTTGGTTTTCTCAATTTTGGGGAAGATTTTGGATGTTTTGCTCCAACAGATTCCCTAAAACTTTCTCAAAAATGGGGAATGTGAAGAGAGAGAAACCCAAATTCCCCAAATTTGCAGCAAACTCTATAATTTTATAGAAGGATTTAGGGAATGATCATGAATTCTTTAAAATACGGAAGCTGTTGGAGTTGGAGAAGAAAAATAGCTCAAAGATTTGACTTTTGCTTCCCTATAATAGAGAAATTATAGAGAAGCTGTTGGAGATGCTCATACTGCCCCACAATTTTGATTTTCATAGAGAAAAGGCAATTCACCAAATACACACAAATATTCCACCCACACATTCAAGCACACATAACGTAATATTTTCTACTCAGAAACACTTGAATAGATACAAATATGTCTGTATTTTTACATGCTACTAAAAAAGCATTAAGGGCCAAACAATACAAAAAACTGTTTTTGGGCACGGAACATATTGTTTCCTAATCAGCAACACTAGTATAATATATTTGATAAAACGCAAAACAAAAACAATACAGAATAAGGAGAGAAAAAGGGACAGGCCAACAGTACCTTGCCCTGTTTGTAGGATTTCTTTGGTTCCTGTCATCAAATGGGCCAGAAACTTTGAACGAGCAGCATCGTTTGTAAACAAAGATCGTCTAACAGAAGCCAGTCGCACCAAGCACTCAAGTGCCTAGGTAAAATAAAAAATGAAATTGTGAAATTCCAAATAAAATAGAGTAACATGACCCCACATCAAACGAGGGAGAAGAAACATATTACTTCAATAAAAAGGAATATGACTAGTTTGAGCTAATTGCTTTTGCATATTCAAACTGCTTTAGCTCACTGGAAACTTTACCTCTATGGAATAGGGGATCTTTACATTTTTTAAAGTGATCCGAGTGACACCAGACAAATATGTGACAATTTTGACCAAAGGTTCAGTAGTTTTGGAGGTCTGGAGGGATTGGTTATCAGGAGATGTGCCACCATGGCAGTGTTTTGGCTTATCTAGATATAAATGAACTAAAACCAATAATCATGCCCAAAGAGATGTGTCATTGTGGATCATATGACGCCCAAAGTGGTACTCAAAAAAGCCTTCTCCCATAACTGATCCAACTCCCCATACCTTATCCAAAACTCGCTGGAAATTACCCCATTTTAAATTCATATATGTCCTCATCTGTGGATCATATAGCTTTTCACAGCTCAGGGATCATGTTTTTTACATGAATAACTTCCACATTCTTTATAGATGTATAGATAGTGTAGACCTCAATCTCTTAGAAATACAATAAACATAACAGCTTTTTTTTTTTTGCCTTTTCTAAAAGTATCTTGGCATGCAAGAAGGAACCAGCAAATGTGAAATTCCTTTGCATCTCTTTTTCTTGAAGAAAAAAAGTACCTTAACCAACCACGACAACTAGTTCGTACATGGAACGGAATCCCCACCACAACACAAAAATCGGCTCAAAGGATTCAACTGCCTCTGCCAGTTTCTCTAAAAAATTACTTGCTCGCATAAATTCACTAAAGAGGATAGGACTAGCCAGAAAGATGCAAACACATGTATCATTACGGAGAGATAAAACAATGAACTTGGTTACAGTGAGAAGAACATCAAAAGACATCAAGATGACACCACAAAGAAAGCTAAAAAACCAAACCAATGGGACTTAGCTGCATGGTTAATGGTCTCACTAAATCTGTGAAGAAAGAGGTTAAAACAAAACATGATAACATCCACTTCTATCCATACTCAATGTGATAGGAATACTAGGAATGAGGGCAAAACACCATACGGTTCTAGGCTTCTAGCAATCTAGCCGCTCTATCTTCAAAATATGTGATTCATGATCATTGATAGGAAGTAGAAATTTCTTGACAAAAAATGGCAAGTTTTCTTAAGACTCGAATAAATTAAAGCCATTCATAAGAATTTTACGCCAAATGTAGGTTCAATTACTTTATAAAATGTTGGACCAGATTTGGCAAAGAAGTACTTTTCCCTCAATCATCCAATTTATCAACGCTTTCAAGAGATCATTAACAATTACTTAACAAAACAAAACGAAAAAGCTTGCAAATGTGAAAGTCCTTTGACTAAGAACAAATATACTGACCTCCTTTGACAGAGGGGCCTTTGTAATGGCATAGTAATCGAAGAAGACTTGAAGTGTTGAAGGATCCTCCAAAACAGACCTCCAAGAAGTTGGGATCTGTAAAACTACCAGTAACATCAGTATTCCATGACCTACAACAGAAGGGACTCCATGACTTCTAAATTGTTAATAATCTAAAGCGAAGGAGAAAGTACCTGAACAGTTCCAAATTCTTCTGAACTTTCATCAACGGATGTCCCAACAAAATCAAAAGATAAGCATTTCAGAGAAAGGGAAAGAGCCAACTCTCGCAATCGACTTTCAACTGTTCACCGCAATGAATACCAGTTAACAAAGAAGTTGAAGGATCAGAAGTAGGAAGTTAGAAGAAAATAGTGTAATGAAAGAAAGCCTGAATAATACCATTGTTTTCCAGTTGACGCAATGAAGTTAAAGAAATTTGAAATATTTGGAAAAGAGACTGATCCCTGAAGTTGCAGGCAACCCTTCGATGATGTGTTGAAGGCAACCCTGGATTAGGCTGAGAAATTACCAGTTTATATACATACATGAGAATGTTACGCAATACAAATCTAATATGAAATTGATTACCCTTGAATGTAAATGCTATTGGCACAAAGAAAACAAAGTACAAATTATAATTTACAAAAATATGTAGTTATTGATTCTAGATCAACAGTAAAACTAAACCAAAATAAGAATATGCCAATAAGTGTTCAACAAAACGACCAACTATGATGGCTTAAACTCTTCTCCATCAATGTTCATTAACAAGAATGTTAAAGATTAGTTCTAAACAAAAGATGAAAATGATAAGATTAGTTCTAACGCTGCATTTCGATAAGATAGTTTACTTTCTTGATAAATTTTGAAATGATGGAATGTACAACTTCATCAGTTAAAATTCCATCAAATTGCAATTTCCATTGTCTGGTTGTATACATTTGGAATTTGGAATGTGTGCTAAATCAAGAAAGTTAAAGCATACTAAAATATTAGAAAAGGAAAGCCCTTGTTTTGGAAACAAATAAAGTAATGGAAAGAAACTTTTGCGACATTCAAAGTGACACAACTTTCGATGGAAATTAGTATGAGGAATGTGGACAATCAAATCCTTCATTTTTTTCTACAGAAACTCATTATTTCCAGAATGCCAAACAAGGTAATTTACATTTAGAAATTCCACCTTTTCAATTAAATTCACTCTTTATTTCCTTCATCCAAACACAACGTAAAAGTATCTTATATCCCAAAAATTCCTAACAAGAAACACCATACAAGTAAGCAGGTTTAAAAAGCTTAATGGATCAAAACTATCAATTAATATGCCATGGCACATAACTCCAACTTGTGGCATCATCTTGCTAGTGAAGAGTTCATAATGGTATGCAGGTAGAGCTAGGAACTACTGTCTTTCAGCATGTACCAAATAAGGAAATTTCAAACTAAAAAGAATCAGTGGAAGAATAAAAACGACAATCTCGTTGTCATCAACTTCCACCCACATGTGAATCCCCAAAGATATATTTATCAGTGAATCCTTGATTCTCGTCCCTTTTGATCGCACTTTGGAACTCTAGTTATGGTATGTTAAAGTGTTGTGGAATTAGGGTTCATTTTTTATTCCAACTGACTAATAAAATATTTCTATTGCAAAGAGAAAAAATATAAAGAATGAAAGAGAGAACTGCCGGCCAAGGTCAGCAAAACAGAAGTGGTTGGAAGTCTACCAGGTTAGATGAAATATATTATCAAAGCTACAGGCTCATAAAATGAGTTAACCAATAATTTCTAACATCAATGATGATAGATGACAGTTCTAGGGCTGAAGTTGAAGACTAACCTGATTCATCTCAGACACGAGTTGGTTCAATATCTTCAAACCAATGGCATAGTGATCAGAAGTTGCCTGGTATACAGATCATCAGTAAGTCACACTTTGCAAATGTACTGAGAACACAAAAATATAAGATAGGTCGAAACAAACACTTGAATCTTTAAATACTAGCACCGATCTATCACCTGATTCAAGAAGTTCATGGACTCTTTAACCACATCCTTGAATCTGTCATCATCAAACCACCCAAACTTGGTGAGTCGACACAAAAGTTGTATCAAGGAAGCAGTAACAAACGGCTGCAACTCGGGCCCTCTAGTGGCCAGATAGTTAACAAGGTAGCTCCCTACAACAAATCATCATCACTCGGTTAATTATCACAATACGAAGCTGCAAGACAACAAGTAGCTCCCTGAGATGAGATAAAAAGTAAAAAAGACATTACGGATATCGAGACGAAGCTGTAATGCGAGGCTGTGATCAGTGACTTGCTTCAACAAACTAGAACTAGCGAGCATCAGAGCATAGGGAGTCATGGCATTGTCGAGAATGTATTGGCATTGCGATATGTATTCAATGTTGACAGAAAAGCATTTGAGAGTGTTTTCGGCATGGGCTCGTTCTACTGAGTCCTGCGAATTGTACAACCTCTCACACAAAGCCTCCAGTTGCCTTAACCCCTCCATCTCTGCACACACACACAAACTATCATCAATCGAAGCTTCATATCATAACCACAGATTGCTTTGCGAAATCGCAACAGCATCGAATTTCAACCAAATTCTTGTTCATCGGTTCCGAAGAAAAAACGAACAGAATCACAAGTATTCATCATCAAACAATTCCACAGATGAAAGCAAAAGAAATGGAGAAAACACAGTTCTGAATCCAAAAACGAATGAGAAGAGAATCAAAGCAATGCCACAAGTGATGGAAATGATTGTGATAAGAACGAAGTGGAGAGTAGAACAGTTTACCGGAGAAGGGGCGACGAGTGGATCTGAGATCGAAACCCTAGCGGTTCAGGGGTTCTAAGTTTGCATTGAGAAATGGGAATTTGGACCGCACAAAAGAAATTAGGGATTCCTTTTGAGGGATTATTTTCTTTATAAGCCTGTGTGCCTTGTGAAGGAGTCTACAATGGCGAGTAGAGAAAGCACAAAATTCTTTATGGAAAAACCGACCCTTTTGGGCAGGCACGTCATAAAATCATTAATGATTTACCCAGCTTGGGACCAAAATTCTACATTCCTTTTTGGTTCTTGAAAATAAAAAAAATGGATTCCATTAAAAAAAGAGCATACAAACACCCGATAAAACTCTAATTATCGTAACGTTTCCATATGTGTCGATGAGTAAATTCTCGAACGTTAGGAAGTTTCTCATTCTAGTGGATATACATTCTCGCTCTGGCCCTTTCGTTGTCAGGTGCTAGAGATTTAAGAATAGATTCTTGATATATAATTATAATTGAAATATGTAGAGTAAAAAGTAATTATAATAAGTATTTGTTTTTTATTTGAGAGATAATGAGTTTTTAATGATCGATAAAGAAAAAAATAAATATTTGGAGGTCTAGTGAGTGGATAAAATAGATATATAAACAAGGTTATTTAAAATTCCATTACACCCGATACTTATGTTTTAGTTTTCAATTAATTTAGGAACATGAACGTTGCTTAGTAATTTGACGAATTATTAAGGACACTCACATATATTATTAAGAGATAAATTCAGTTTCTACCCTGAACTTTTGGTCTAAAATTAGTTTGATACCTCATCTTTTTTTAATCAGTTTCATCCCTAAACTTTCAAAATGATATCAATCTCGATCAAAATGACTAAAATACCCCTTGTTACGGTTTTACTTAATTTTTTTACTCTCTCTCCCCCTCTCTCTCTCTACTCGACCTGGACTAAGATACCCTCCGCCTCTCTCAATCACCACCAAATCGTGGCCGAATGTGTGGTGGTGCGCCGACTCCACGCTGTCGGCCTTAAACCTAACTACAGCCGACGTGGGACTCTCCCTCACTATCTTCATTGACCCACCCGGAATGATATCAATTTCTCTCAAATCCCGATTTTCATCAGACAACAGATTGAGCAAGAGCTCTCTTGCGGAGCAGAATCCGCCTCTCTCTCTGCTTGACCTGGACTGAGATACTCTCCGCCTCTCTCTCTCTCTCTGCTCGACCTGGACTGAGATTGGCGGCATCGCCTCCAACCCGACATGCCCTGAACTGAACGGAGGCACACAGACCGGATCCCCATCACTCTTCGCCTAATTTGCTACGATCCGATGTGCTCGACTTGGACTGAGATTGGCGACATCGCCTCCAACCCAAGGACTGAACCACTGATTTGGCAACACTACTCTATCCCTGCCGCACCGACAACACCACCTCCGCGCGCTCGTCTCCGGAAACACAAGCGAACATGCGTCGTCCAATCCAGGAGTATCAAAGTCCACTGGACCGGTGCCGCCTAGCCTAGCCCTTACCCGCTCGTCTCTCGATGCCGCCTACAATGGATTTTCCACACGAGGTTTGCACCATCTTCATCATCGGTCTTCATCCACCCCTACCACCAGCAATGGATGATGTCGCGGCACCAGTCACACATGTTGTGGCACATGTTGAGCCTCGCAATGTTCATGCCGCCGGTTGCGAGCGCCTTGAGCTGGTCGAACCCTGTAGAGGCGGGGCCGATGGTGCATATGAGCTTGGTGCAGAATCCATTCTCCCTGAGCTCGGCCTCGGTGATGGCATCAACCTCGATGGAGGTGGAGGAGGAGTAGTCGGGAGAAGGGGAGAGGACGACGCCGGTGGAGGTGTCATTGGCGGAGACGAGGACGGAGGGGGTTTGATCGGAACCGGCGGCGGAGGCTTTGACGGAGAGGGAAGGGAAGGCGGTAGGAGAGCGGCGGTTGGGAGCGGAGAAGGGGCGAGGAATAAGGAGGAGTGGGGTTTGGGATTGGGGAAGGCTTGGCAATGAGAGAGAGAGATTAAAAAGATTAGTAAAACCGTAACAATGGCTATTTTAGTCATTTTGGTCGAGATTGATGTCATTGTGAAAGTTTAAGGATGAAACTGAGTAAAAAAAAGAGATATCAGACTGATTTTAGACTAAAAATTCAGGATAATACACTGAAATTTACTCTATTATTAACTTTAATTTTAGTATAAATGGAAGCGCAAACGAAGACAATAACAACATCCTCGGCTTCTTAGAAACCACGGATTAAATTCACCAAACGTTTAGACCAACACAACCAACTTAGCTATCATCATTCTTTTTTTCTTTTTCTTTTTTATGAAAGAAAGGGATAATGATTCTTTTCTTAACAAAATTTGTTGGGCATAGTCACTACATAACCTTGACTACGAATACTCCTGCTTAACCACAATTTCAAACATAGCCGATTCTTTAACCACAACAGCCAAAAGCTACTCGTCTCGACTCGAACTACCCACTTGTTCTCAAATCCAAAAACCTAAACAACGAATAGTGCTGCGGTTTGATCTGGGTCTCTCTCTCTCTTGGGCTTTTCAGGTTTGTACCTCGTCTTTGTTTGCTGTTTATTTGTTGGCTACTTAACTGAGGAAGAGGATATCGTGCAGGCTTACACAGAAATCCTCACCCGGTGACTAGTGCAAGGTATTGATGATGACACTGGAAGGAGTGGCCCTAAAACTGCCACCATATTCATTCCCTTTGATAAGAAGCCCTCGAACCTTCCGACGACGCTATCTCGTATCAGCTTCAACTGCTGCAGCTCCACCCGCATCCCTTTCACTTGGCCACTTGACCCGACCCGATTTCCCTATCCTTCACCAGGTTCGATTCATTTGTTTGGTATTCCTCAGTTGAGTTTGTACTTTTAACCACGGTTCATTTGTTTGGTATTCGTATGTGTACTTATTACATAGTATGGCGCATTGGACATGACAGGAAGTATATGGATCTAGACTTGTTTACATGGACAATGCTGCAACTTCCCAGAAACCTATCACCGTATTAAAGTCTTTGCAGGAGTACTATCAAGGATACAATTCAAACGTGCATCGTGGGATTCATTTCTTAAGGTAGAGACCATAGTGGCACTTTTGTCAATTTAGGACTTTTAGAGATTAGTTTATTAAGACATTCTGAGATTCTTGGTTACACTAATAGAGTTATTTGTTACCCTCTTGCAAATATTAACTCGTGCTGCTTAGTTCAAAGGCAACAATGGAATATGAATTGGCCAGAAAGAAGATTTCGGAATTTATCAATGCATCAGATTCTCGAGAAATTGTATTTACTAGGAATGCTACTGAAGCCATCAATCTGGTTGCTCACTCGTGGGGACTCCAAAATATAAAATCAGATGATGAGGTAGATAACATATGCAACCTTCTTGATATGTTCTTCATTATTTAATAAAGTCTCACTTCATTTTAAGAAAGTTCAGAGTGTTTACATGGAGAATTGATGAGTATGCTCTTTCTGGTATAATTTCTACTTTATTTTATGGATTTGAGATTTAACATCTCGCATCATGATGTTCCACCAATATTTTTGCTCAAGTAGTTGTACATGATCTTGTCGTGATCACATTATGTATGTAATCTAATGAAATGAATCTTAAATACAACTTCCTTTAATTTCATTATCTTTATCTGCTCTTGCTTCACATAATCTTTACTGCAGATCCTACTCACAGTTGCCGAACATCACAGTGCTATTGTTCCTTGGCAACTCGTTGCTCAAAAGACCGGTGCCATTTTGAAATTTGTGGAACTAAATGAAGATGGAGTTCCAGATGTTGAAAAATTAAAAGATATGCTTTCGAGAAAGACAAAACTTGTAGTTGTTCATCATGTCTCAAATGTTCTAGGTATGGTTCTGTTTCTCGAGCAATTATGGGTTTCTTCCTGTTTCGAGCTTGTTATGCGTATGTTTTGTGGTAGATAACAAGTATCAGAAGTTGTACTCAAATTTTATTGATTGAATTTTTGTGAATTGTTATCGACTAAAAATTGCAGTGTTTGACTCAAACAAACATATAACACGGTCATATTCACATTGATGTATTTATATGGATTTTCATGTAGGTTCTGTTCTTCCTATTGAAGATATCACATGTTGTGCTCATGATGTTGGGGCAAAAGTTCTTGTAGATGCTTGTCAGAGTGTTCCACACATGGTGGTTGATGTACAGAATCTTAATGCTGACTTTCTTGTTGCTTCCTCTCACAAGGTTAGGATGTATGGGCCAATGGGAATCTTAACGCTACCTTATGTACTGCAATCTTGCTTCATGGGCAAGTATATGAAGTAATTAATTAATGTGTCTCAGATGTGTGGGCCTACGGGAATTGGATTCTTGTACGGCAAGAGTGATCTCCTTTCTTCCATGCCTCCATTTTTAGGTAATGTTTTAGTTTGCTGCTGTCCTCGGAAAGTTCAATTATTCTAACAAAGTTCTGTTTATCTTACTCCAGCAAAGTAGGGACATATGTGTACTTTAGTGGACTCTAATCTGTCATTCACTATCTAGGTGGTGGAGAAATGATAACTGATGTATTTCTGGACCATTCCACTTATGCCGAACCTCCATCTAGGTTGGTACTCTGTCTCCATACCTGACAGATTATTTTATGTCATGGAATATAGAAATCTACACATCTTGTAGTGTCTAGATACTGTAACTTCATAAAATTTTGGAAAATGAGAGATTCAATTTAAGTTCATTTACATTACTATTCCCTAGATGCCGTATCCTTACTATTAGCAAGTGCTCTTATGTACTGTCTAGCTTGGTCTATGTAAAGGCATTAAGAGTTATTGTATTATATTTATGCAAAACCTGAAGATCACCGGGGAGCTAACATCCCTTAGTTCCAAATCTGTAAGATTTATTTCCATAGTTATTGTATTATATATGTGCAAAAACTTGAAGTTCTAGCTCAAAGGGTAAGAAGAGGAAGCACCACACATTCTAGAAATGAGACCATTATGGAAAGAGTAGTCTACGTTAATTGCCCCCACCTTCACCTGCCTCCAATTCCCACCAGAAACTAACAATACAAGGAAATGAAAAAAAAAAAAAAAAACAAAAACAAATACAAAAAAGGAGAAAGATCTCTGTGAAGAAGTATCATGTTAAACCTTCTCTTCCTGGGTCTGGGTTTGTATATCAAGGAAAGGGTGAGGAATGGTGCTTCCTTCTCGATACGGATTGTTAAACTCCAATAATTTTGCTGTTTCTAGAACATCATTTGATTCCTCTATATATCCTTTGAGCTGGAACCTTAGGTTCCAAGAATCTTAATGATTTAGAATTACAGTAGCTAACATCCACACTGCTATGTTTAGACAAATCCATTTTAGGAGACTAGGGTATTCTGTTTTTGGAGTCGTTAATTTTCTAAGCCGTTGATGGACAATTCTTCTCTTTTCTTAGTTTAGGCAATCTCCTAGTCATGTAATTTGGACCCACCCCGGTTCAGGTGTTAGCCTGGTTAATTGCTCATGGAAAATTGAAGACTTTTGATTTGGTTCAGAAGAGATGACCTTATGTTCTGTATTCCCCATTGATCTGGTTTGTGTACGAGTTTGGTTGAAACTGTGGATAATTTACTCGTTCATTGTCAAATTCAGCTGTCTTTGTCCTAAGGTTTTAGGGTGGCTGACCTGAGATGGTAGCGTCCAGCTTTATGTGTTAATTTGTGGTTTTGGGGAGAGGTTTTATGAAGCTGAATCTTTCATGAGAGAGAGTTCAATACTGGTGATCTTTTATCGGCTTTAGTTGGATTGGAGATCTTTGAAATGCTTATGCTGTTATATTAATTTTATTACTTTCTTTGATTGTAGGGATTTTGGTATATGTAACTGTGTTTAGTATAATTTTGATAATTTTTTATCAGCAATTGTTTGTTTCTTATATTCTATACATATAAATCTAAATTATACATATGGCTAGCTTCTGATGTTGTTTGTAATTACCACGCATAAACTCTACTAGATTCGAGGCTGGAACACCAGCAATTGGGGAAGCAATTGGGCTGGGAGCAGCTATTGATTATTTGTCTGGAATTGGTATGCAAAAGATACACGAGTATGAGGTATTGAACTTATCTGCCTGTTAATCTTTTTTATATAATTAATTTGGGCCTTGTCCGTTACATGGGATTTAAATGCATTTGATCAATTTCTTCGGTGTGGTTTGACTAGGCTAACTTTAATTTAAGTAAATAGCTGTCTATATTCATCCAATATACCAAGACCGTGCTCAAATACTAGAAGTATACCATGTGGCATGGTGGTTGTGCTTTGAAAATGGAGATAGTACCAAAATTGAATTTGAAAGTGGTAGGAAATGAGTTTGTAGTCAATTAGTAGAAAACTGCAAGCACAACCTGATGGTCAATTGCTTTGGTTTTTGCAACCATGTAACTTTGTAAGGTTGGTTTGGTTGGTTTAACTCTACATTTACCATCCCTACCCAACGCTTATAGATATCTGAACAATTGTCTTTTTCTTGTTTTTGTTGGTTTCTTTGCGGTAATTGAATATGTCAGAAAAAGTATGTGACCCAAGCAGGGCCTGGATTCCCAACTTTACATATGAAACTTTTTGATTGTTATCACAAGACTTGACTTTGATGTATAGCAATGTGAATTGAATATAATGTACCACAGCCATTTTTAATTTTCAAGTATATGATAACTGCAGTTTTCCTTTTCGTTTCATTTTCATGTAGCGTTATTGATATGTTTATATAAATGAAAGAATTTGGGTTCTTTTATGCTGTAGGGAGCATTGTTTGCATTCAGTGTTAAGTACTGATTATCCAAAGAAATCCTGTATTTCATGTATCATATTAATTGGGGGTTGTGTAGACTGGGAGAATTAACATGTTGGTTAAATATTACAATTATTTTTGGGAAGCAATGAATTTTGGATTTGATTAAGCTGGTAACATTATGCATTCAGAGACTTTTCATAGAAAATCTTGTCTTTATACGCTGTATTGAAACTTCATTATTTGTTGTCATATTTATTTATTTTTGCAGATAGAGCTGGCCAAATATTTGTATGATAGTCTTTGTACAATACCCAACATTCGCATTTATGGTCCAGTGCCTTCAGAAAATAACCACCGCGCTGCTCTTTGTTCTTTCAATGTTGAGAATATACACCCTACAGATTTGGCAACTCTTCTTGACCAAGAGGTATCTTTATGCAAGATGAAGCAAAACTAGTATAGGCTTTGTTTCCTTCATTTCCGACTTATTTTTGACCATTTTTAATTTATGTATTATCTCAAATCACTAGCTCTATGTAACTGATTTAACTGCAGCATGGAGTGGCTATCAGATCAGGTCACCATTGTGCCCAACCCCTTCATCGACATTTAGGAGTCAGTTCAAGTGCACGTGCAAGTCTCTACTTCTACAACACTAGAGAGGATGTTGATGACTTTATCCATGCCCTAAATGACACAGTCAGATTCTTTAATTCTTTCAAGTAGTCTTGTAGTCAATCTTCAATTCCCAGGTGATTGTAAATTTTGTATGTGTTTAAGTTATTTGAGAATTATTACTCTTAGCTTACCTAGCTCGGATATGTGGACCAGAAAAAACAGAAGCACAATTTGTATAATGTACGGCAGGAACTCAACCCGCTAGTGTGATAAATAAGTCTTTTGAAAGCAAAGGGTTGGAAAACTGATATCAGAAGAAACATAGTTCCTCAAACATAATTCATCAAGAAAAGTTGAAAAGAATTCATCCTTTTGGGTTCCTAGAGCTGCAAATTTCTGATTTCTTGGTTACATTATGGTATAAAGCTGTGAATCGTTACGTTAATTGTGATCATAATCTAGTTCACCATCTTTCGCTTCACTATGAGAAATATAACATAAAGGGTATAATGGGGTAACTCTCGATCTCAAGCTTTCAAAGGGACCGAGAAGGTGTCACATTATGTTTGCTCACTTGGAACAAGAAGTGAGTTTGGTATAATTCAAAAAAAGAAGTGAGTTTGGTACATATTAGGCAGTTTCTGGCTTTGTGCCTTAAGAAATTGAAACGTCTTCCGTGTAGGAAGCAAATTTGCTCCCCACCATTTGCTCCCCACCCTTTTAGATGAATGCCAAGTGTTATTTTTACCTTTTTTGTTAAAATAATTAAACCTAAAAAACATTTGACATTCATCTAAAGGGGTGGGGAGGAGGGTGGGGAGCAAATTTGCTTCCCAGTTGCATATGGAAAAGCGTTTGAGAGCAGATATATTGCTTAGCCGACATTTCATAGGATTTGATTGCCACTAAAACACCAAAATTGGAGCATACCCTTTTGCCCAAAATCCAAATAGAACAAATTTTTGATACGGGGGAATAACAAGAGCATCAACACAAAGAATTAAGGTTTTGGTTAGAAAGGTGATGAAAAATTGCAGATTTTGCAACGAAATAATGGTAAGAATGTGGAAGAAGAAGAAAGAGAAAGCCTTTATTCAGGCGGACGATCGGCGGTCTCTATACCTCTGCTTCGGTGAGTACGAAGAGGGCAATAAGGTGTCGTACACCATTCTATCTGTGAGCTTGCGCCAACTGCTTGCTGCTCCTTCTCCACGGAAATTACAGTTGTTCACTAAAATTTCGGGCGATGGCGATGATATGCCCCGTCATATGGGTTGCGGCGTCTGGGGCTCCAAAATCCTGTTGGGCGGTGGCGCAAAGCCGACGTATATGCATTGTCCCATAGATGGACAACCCGTTTTTGGGCATCTCCGACATCACGTGGTCCGAAAGTTTTATTGTTTTGAGACTGGAAATGGCAATGGCAATGACATGATGGTAGAGCCGCCGCAGAAGATGTTAAAAGGGAGCATTCAGCCCCTGCTGGTGGAGGTGGACACCAAGCTTTATGCCGTGGGTAAATCATTTCGCTCTTTTGAAATGTTTGACGGCGATAATTGGCTTGAACTGCCAACACCTCCACACGGAACTTTTTCGTGTTATCCGTTTACACAATCACACCCGGGTCGGAAGAACGATATATACTATGCAGTTGCAGGCACAAAGATATTGGTTTCTGATGGTAGGTCAAGCTTCCGGTTTGACACAACTGATCCAGACCAAAGCTGGAGACAACTACTGCATGAGCCAGGCTTCGACTGCCACCGATTCTCTTTTAAGGGCACAAGTTTAGTTGTGAATGATGGTAAACAATTTGTGCTTTTCACATTCCAACTCTCTGCTGGTCATCACATTTCGGTGCATCTGATTTCATATGACTTTAGTATCATCAAACAAGACTACAGCCGTGTCCAGCTGCCTTCATACTTGACGAATTACAAGGACGATCATCTTGGGCAGCTTCCATTAGCCAATTAGGTGTGTTGAACCAGTAGTATTCACCTTCAAAGTCAGAGACAATGCCACTTCGTCCTTGAAAGTCAAATTCCTGCCTCGTATCCCAATGCTCATATATGATGAGGACAACGATGATGATGTGGATGTGCCTTCTAGAGCTGGACAAATGCTCGGTGCCTTCTTGCTGTAATCATCATACACTCTTTCTTTTAATTTGCTGCTTACAGTTTCTTGGTTACTATCTCTTTTGCTTGCGTTTGATGATCTTATTAGCTGGATTGTGTCTCAAGTTTCGAGTCTTTAAACCTTATGTAGTGCCTTTATAATATATGACCACACTTGGTATAGATAGTTAGATATATGGAGTTTGCAAAGGAGGAGTAATGATTTTTTTAAAATTAAGTGATGAAAAGCTGATATGCTGCTAAGGCCATGTCTAGAACCTTGGAGAGTGTATTAGCAAATTGGAAACTAGCTAAATAGTTTTCTCTATTTGCTCCTGTCCTTTTTTTGGTTTTATTTTCTTTTCTGTTGGTGGGCAAGAATTGCAAAGGAGATGTAATGAGATCTATTATTTATTTGCAACAGGGAAAATTCACAAGTGAACTAGGAGGACCTTGAAGCTGAATTTCAGACTGTAGAAGGAGGATAAATGTCACAATGAGGATGGTATGAACAAATACCATAAATGATGCCTTCGTTTTGCCCTTAGACACGGATAGTTAGATTACATAAATGATCTCTTTCAGTCAGTATATATAAGCACACGATGAAGTGTCTTGCTGTTGCTTTTAGGGTCTAAAAACTATCTCTACAATACAAAAAAATACAAAAATTACAGGCTGTTCAACATCATTCATTTTATTTATTTTCTTATTTTTTATTTGTGCTCCTTTTCTTTTCTTAGTATCTATAATTCCGACTTTCATACAGATTTACGATACTTGACAGTACATTTGCATGATAGGACATAATATAAGTAGTACCAGTCATCTTCAGTGTTGTGCTACTGTCATATCATACTTTGGGATTTATATATGTTTGACATCAAACTTGGCCATGGTCCCTGAAATTCCAAATCATAGAACCTGAATTTCTAAACTTGTTTTTCCTGTGTGAGTGAAATTTGAGCTTGGTGGTTTAGTTGTATTATATATGCTTCAAACCCTGAATTCTTAACTTGTTTTCCCCGAGTGAGTGAATTCTATAGCTCTGATGGTTTTGGAATATTCCTGTGGACCTAACTGAAGGTTCTTTTTGTTAGTGGCACCCAAACATGATATATGATTCTTTGTGATTTCCTGGTCTCTGTACATCTGCTATTGCTACTTCTCTGCTGAAAGTTATGTATTCATATAAAAGGTTTCATTTCCTGCCTCTACATATATAGAGAAGTGCAAGGACTAAATTATACTTTCTGTTGTGGTATTGGGAATGTAGAAAAATTATGTACATGACTTGCTTCTTTCTTTTGCTTGTAAAGAAGTTCGGTCATTGTCCATGTTGGCAACATAAGCATTTTTATTATTATTATTATTATTATTATTATTATTATTATTTTCTTTTGGTATGTATGTGTGTGATTGTTTATTTTATTGAGAAAAATAAGTTCGGGTCATTATCCAGTTTGGTGCCTTATGAACAGATGGTTTATTTGAAAACAACTGATGGGAAAACTGATATGTTGTTAAGGATAATGTCTAGAACTTGGAGAGTTTATTAGACTGGCTTAGTCTTACGAGCATCTTACTGTAGTTTTATTTTATTTATTTTTTACTTAAACTTCACTAATGATTAACCTATCTTTAGTGTTGTCGAGGATTAAGCAAATCATTTTTATTTTCTTAATCCGAAGGATTCTATATCTTACAGCTAAAGTATTTTTTTTGGTTCTCCTAGGAGCTAACAACTTGATATGGTGATAATCGATATTTTTTTGTCTGGTCAGAACCATAGGTTAAAAATATAATTGGATCGCGACTTGGCCTTAATTGCAATAGTTAATTAAGTTTCATGGCTGCAATTTGCATATTTCGTTGTCCATTCAATTTGTACTTTGGAGCAAGTCAGTGTTTCACTTGTAGCTTTATCGTTTGGATCTCCTTTGTCAATAGGGAACTATTTGATATTTAAACAGCTGTGAGTATTGAAATAGAAAATTTAAGTGGGCTGAATGCATGTTGGGTCTTCTCTACTATCTCCTTTCCTTTTTTTTTCTTTCATTTTCTTTTCTTTCGGTGGGCATGAACTGCAAAAGGATTTTAATCATGATATTTTTTTTATTTGTATCAGGGAAATCTCTCAAGTGAAGATCAGTTGTAACTCACAAGAGGAGGACCTTGCAGTAGAATAACTATTGGAGTGCACGAGGAGTAGTATTTCTGTGAAAACTAGAACTTGTTTTTATCTCCTAGCTAATTTAGGATTTAGGATTATAGAAAATTTCATAAAAGTCTACTTTCTAACATTTGTTCCTTCATAAGTCCACCTTAATTTTTTTACCCATAAAAGTCCACTTTAAAGGTCAGATTAGTCATCTTACTTTCATTTCATACCTAAAATACCCTCCCAATCACTCTCTACCAAAAAAATGGCTCTTCCTCTTTCCCAGTTATATATATATATATATATATATATCTCTCTCTCTCTCTTTCCCCATTGATATCTCTCTCTCTCCGGCGTGAGGGCCTCCAGAAATTGACCAGAACCCTAAATCCCTCGCTGGAACTCTAAGCCTTAGGGCCTCCGCTGCCTTATACAGCCTCCACGTCGTATCCTTCATCCTCGGCACATCGTCGCCGCTGATAGCAACGCCGCTGCCTCCGTGTCCTCGATCTCATCGAAGTCTGGAGCCGACCCGAACGTCGACGAGCCGTAACAGATCGATCTCAAATCTTCAAATCTGAACGACGAGACCTCTACCTCGTCTGATCCTCCGATCATCCCATCGTCATTGCCGGCAGCACCTTCTCCGATCGGCCTCGGCACGTCGATGAGCTAGAGGATTTTGGTGTGTTTTGTGTTTTCTGTTGAGGATTTTGGTGTGTTTATGTTGATGAATGGAGTGTTTTGTGTTTCTGTTGAGGATTTTGGTGACTTTCAATGAGCTAGAGGCTGCTGCCATGGCATGTGCTGATCTGATGGCCACCAGACGACTTGTAATCTAGCTTCAGGTGGTGGTAGTAGTTTTTGTAGATGGTAGTAGCAGCTTTTGTGGCTAGTAGTAGTATTTTTTGTGTTAGTCGGAAACCTCACAGTAGTAGCTTTTGTAGGCGGTGGTAGTAGTTTTTGCGGCTGGTGGTAGTAGCTTTTGTGGCTGGTGATAGTAGTTTTTATGTTTCGTCGGAAAACTCACAGTAGTAGCTTTTGTAGGCGATGGTAGTAGCTTTTGTAGCTGGTGGTAGTAGCTTTTGTGGCTGGTGGTAGTAGTTTTTGTGTTTTGTCAGAAACCTCACAGTAGTAGTTTTTGTAGGCGGTAGTAGTAGCTTTTATAGGCGGTGGTAGTAGCTTTTGTAGCTGGTGGTAGTAGTTTTTGTGGTTGGTGATAGTAGTTTTTGTGTTCGTCGGAAACCTCACAGTAGTAGCTTTTGTAAGCGGTGGTAGTAGCATTTGTAGCTTGTGGTAGTAGCTTTTGTGGTTGGTGGTAGTAGTTTTTGTGTTCATTGAAAACCTCACAGTAGTAGCTTTTGTAGGCGGTGGTAGTAGCTTTTGTAGCTTGTGATAGTAGTTTTTGTAGGTGGTAGTAGTAATTTTTGTCATCGTCGGAGGTCAGTCGGAAACCTCGCCGGAGGTCGGCCGGAAACCTCTCCGGAGGTCGGCCGGAGACTTTTTTGTGTTCATCGAAAACCTCACAGTAGTAGCCTTTGTAGGCGGTGGTAGTAGCTTTTGTAGCTTGTGGTAGTAGTTTTTGTGGCTGGTGGTAGTAGCTTTTGTTTTCATCAGAAACCTCACAGTAGTAGCTTTTGTAGGCGGTAGTAGTAGCTTTTGTAGCTGGTGGTAGTAGCTTTTGTCGCTGGTGGTAGTAGTTTTTGTGTTCGTCGAAAACCTCACAGTAGTAGCTTTTGTAGGCGGTGGTAGTAGCTTTTGTAGCTTGTGGTAGTAGTTTTTGTGGCTGGTGGTAGTAGCTTTTGTTTTCATCAGAAACCTCACAGTAGTAGCTTTTGTAGGCGGTGGTAGTAGCTTTTATAGCTGGTGGTAGTAGCTTTTTTAGCTTGTAGTAGTAATTTTTGTCATCGTTGGAGGTCGGCCAGAAACCTCGCCGGAGGTCGGTCGGAAATCTCGCCGGAGGTCCGCCGGAAACTTTTGAAGTAGCTTTTGTAGGCGGTGGTAGTAGCTTTTATAGCTGGTGGTAGTAGCTTTTTTAGCTTGTAGTAGTAATTTTTGTCATCGTCGGAGGTCGGCCGGAAACCTCGCCGGAGGTCAGTCGGAAATCTCGCCTGAGGTCGGCCGGAAACCTCGTCGGAGGTCAGCTGGAAATCTCGCCGGACACTGTTCCGAAATGAGAGTGATTGTTGACTTTTTATACTAGTGGCATTCTTGTAAATATAAAGGAGAAAATCTAATTTTTTTTGTTGGATGGCAGTCTGTAATTATGTTGAACTTTAATACTTAATACAAAACTTTATTTAGACTTATGTGGACTTATGTGGGTAAAAATGTTGGGATGGATCTATGTGAGAAAAAATGTCTCAAAGTGGACTTATATGTAATTGGCCCTTAGGATTATTAAAACTCAAATCTCGACAGTTCGCCGCTGGTTGCCTGCATTGTTCGCTTAGTCTTTCCTTTAGTGACTGAAGCTCTTGCTTTTAAATGTAGGCTGTGACGAGTATAAGTTCAGACTTGAGAGATTCTACTCCTAGTTGACGTGTAAGGGACACCGTCATTGTTCCCAAACTTGGTGACTATTATTTGCACATATATGGTAGAGACTTATTACAAAGAACAATTACTGGTATGGTTAACATTTGGACAGACCACTGGCTTACTCCTACTGACATCATGGAGCCTGTTCGCATAATTGAAACTACTCGGCTCATACCTAGTAATGTTCCTATTGTGGTTGGGATACTCGCACCTAGCAGCCTGACAACATCAATGTCACGTATACTGGACTTCACAAATCTGCGCTATCGTACATGAAGATAAACAGCTCTATAAGACTACCCACCCATGAGACAGATGAACCAAACAACCTGTTTATATAAAGGCGAGTGGTGTGTGATACAACAACACAGAAGTCGCCTGGGTGCTGAGAACTGATCAAGTTCAGTTATGAATGCATTCATTTCAGCACATTTCCGCAAAGCAATTGTTCTACAACTAATTTAGAAATAGCTTCCAAGTCGACATGCGCGCTAAATTTAGCATAAGAAAGACCATTGCATATTTTTAAACCAAAAATACGCGCCCTTATTGCTAGTGACTAATATAAACATTTCAAAAATCGTCTTTCATGTAAAAGGCACTACAAATGTATCATATTTAAACTTAATAGAACATTATACTGTGCAGAATTAAACAAGACCGTACTTCTTATTTCAGAACAACTATATATTATGATAAAACCAGAAATGTTGGGAGCACTTGAAGATTATAATGTGCACCACCATATAAGTACTGATCCTGATAAACCCAGGTAATAAACAGCTAAATGGACCACAACTGCTGAGTCCTCTTGCGAGCCTTCTTTTCCCCTTCACTTCATAAACTTACCCTGTTGCATAATTTGATTAACAACAACGTTACCAGATGTTCCATAAAAAAATGGGAGGGGAGGAGTAAAATCACAGGGGGTCTCAACAAAATAAATACAAAAACATAAAAGCTATGTAAAAGTGAAGGGGATTAAAAACTTACCAACAACAGCACCAACCATCTGTTCCATACTCCTAAGAAGGGCCTCCGACTCAGTCTTCTCTTGGAATTCCCAGTTGCGGGTAGGATAAAATTTGGCTCTGAATTTGTTTCCCTCTTCGAATCGGAAGCTAAATGTGATGGCAGTTACAAGCAACTTTGATGTTTTGGTTTTAGATTAGAGAGTTTTGGTTTTAGAATAGAGAAAGCAGACTTTCTGACCTCCTAGGTCAACAAATTGAGAATCCTGAACAACATCAAGATCTTGTGGTGGCAACATTAGCGATTGAGAAGGCATCATCGGCTCATCAGAGCCGTTTATCAACAGGTGTACTTTGATCACCATATGTGGGGGTATAAAATTTCGGCTTGGGCCCCCACTTAATGAATCAGGCCCAATCGATGGTCAAAGCCCAAGATGAACACTATCATGATAAATGACGTGAAACATGATCGTTCATGGAGAACATGCTCCTCCCACTACTCCCACTACAACGGGAAGTGAGGACCAAGAAATAAAAGGTCTATAAATTCACATGCTTAAGAGGAGAAGGGGGGGGGGGGGGGGAACAATCATGGATAACAACGGTCCCTTCTCCCCATGATCAATCGCAATACGGATGCATCCAAGGCTCCTCAAGAATCAAAGGAGTGAGATCTTTGTTGGGAAATCTCTCTTCTGAAATTTTTTGCACCAACAGTTGGCGCCGTCTGTGGGAATTGAGCAGAAAGCCGTTGAAGATATTGAGAGGCCATGGACGTTATTATCAAGTTTGAGCAGGAGATAATATTGTTCTTCTCATTGCAGGGGGCAAAACCCTAACTTTTATGGCTTAGTTCATTTTTACTTATGTTCATTCAAGAGATTTTATTAATTTTGCTTTCTGTTTGATAAGGAATACAATTGAGGGCAGACTCGATAAAAAAGGCATATACATGAGCCACCATTGAATGCATGTAGACGATGCGAAACGAACCAAGAGTAGTCGTGATGCCATAGCAACATTAGCCATGTATGAATGCACGCTCGGTAACCGAAGGAACAACCCAGACGAGCCAATTCAGACCAGTACCGATGTGGTTAGCATTGACGAATGCGGTGCCCCCGACGCTGTGGCACGTTGCCGATTGCGCCATCGCAAATAGTGTAAGCCTCTTCGAACACTCGAGATTGACACCCATATTTAAGCATACCATGTTGCGCCCAGATAAGAACTTTCTTCTTTGATTTTTGATCAAGCATTCAAGCCGTATTAATATTTTATGATACCCTTGATTTCTTTTTCGATCAAAATTTGATATACTTGATGATACTACTGTCGTGTGGTAAATGATGAAGACGATGACTATTAACGTGGAATACCAAGTGTTCCGATTCAGACGAATGTAGCAAGGATTTGAGGAATGGATTAAGCAAAGACCAAGGTAATAGCTAGCAAATGAGGCTGATGGGGCCTGAAAATAGAGCAGGTTATCTAGAATCTCTATAATTGGTAACCTCTTTTTGAATTATTGGATGATTAGAAGAAAGCAGAATTCTTATCGATCATTTGGCTATTGAGGTATAGGTGTTTACATCTTTGTTTAATTGAGTTATATATGTGTCGAAATGGTTCATGGTCTGCATTGAAAAACCAAGGCCTTTGAATTGTTTGTCATTTCATATGCACTGTTTGTCTACATGATATCCCTTTCTTTTATTCCAAAGCATATAAATCAAAGTTCACAGCATTGGACCATGGTATAATCTTCATGATTGAGTCGTGCTTTTGGAATTGAGTCAGCTACAAACGTCTCAATACTACTACATGTTTGTATTTTATGTTTATCTATGCCTCACATTTTATCAACTATCATTTATGTCTTTCTAAGAATCGCATCCTCTCAACCGTCTTGCTTCATATTATATGATCAATACCCTACGTTCCTTATCATCGTATGCTCCGTTGTGTTGAGATTTTAAGTAAAACTTCTCAAGTTTGAATATTAGAATGCTGGATATATTTTATTATCATTCTCTATTTATCGTTGTGCTTTATTTGTTTTTAAGTTTTCCTTGTTTGCAGTTAACGTATCATGTTCATATGTTATTGGTTTATCAGTAACCGACTCTGGAGCTGATCTTTGCTTATTGCATCCATGATATAGGTCAATGACATCTTATATGATTCCCATTAATTGATATAAAGGTGTTGTTAAACTCAATGATTATTTGGAGTAATATGTGTTTGTGTATTTCATTTGCATGATCATAATTGCTCAAATACTTGCAATTTTTGCAAAGCGTACATGTACAGGTCTTATAAACTAAAATATAAATGCTTTCAATGATCAAGTATTTAGTTAAATCAAATATTTGTCTTATATATTTGTGTTGGTATACTAACGATTCGTGATGATTTGCCTTGAGCAGCCTTATGGGACTATTGATTGAATACTCTTGAATGATTTATGATCGCAGCTAGCAACAACGAATGAGTCATCTAAATTTCTCTAACTCATGTCTTTAGTTGAATTTTGTGTTAATATATGGCATGGTTTCAATTTTTCAGCTATTCAATGCTAGAAGCAAATCGGTACTACAATTGGGGGCAGCATATTTCGAACGGAGTCATCAAACTCAAAGCGATGTCACTAAGGGGAAGTTAGAGTTTATCAGTTTGTCGTAATTACATTGCTATTGCGTATATGATATGAACTTCAATTGAAAGACCTCCTCGGAGGCATTAAATGATTCGTCCTCGGACATTAAAAGATACGCAGTCCAAGAGACAGTAAATGATATCGCAGTTCAAGAGACAGTAAATGAATCGCAGTCCAAGAGACAGTAAATGATATCGCAGTCCAAGAGACAGTAAATGAATCGCAGTCCAAGAGACAGTAAATGATATCGCAGTCCAAGAGACAGTAAATGATATCGCAGTCCAAGAGACAGTAAATGAATCGCAGTCCAAGAGACAGTAAATGATATCGCAGTCCAAGAGACAGTAAATGAAATCGCAGTCCAAGAGACAGTAAATGATATTCGTCCTCGGACGTTAAATGATTCGAAATTCAATAGATATCCGTCCCCGAACGTTAAATGATTCAAAATTCATGAGATATTAGTCCCCGGACGTTAAATGATTTGAAATTCACAAAACATTATATGATATTCAAATCATTTTCTAAGAGTTAGCAAAAGCATGTCGTAATTCTTATTTATCCTCATATACTAGTGATTGTTTTTTATGTGTTTTTCCTTCCCGCACTCGGAACTCGTACGGAAAGGAAAAAGGGGGCATTGTGGGGGTATAAAATTTCGGCTTGGGCCCCCACTTAATGAATCATGCCCAATCGATGGTCAAAGCCCAAGATGAACACTATCATGATAAATGACGTGAAACATGATCGTTCATGGAGAACATGCTCCTCCCACTACTCCCACTACAACGGGAAGTGAGGACCAAGAAATAAAAGGTCTATAAATTCACATGCTTAAGAGGAGAAGGGGGGGGGGGGGGGGGAACAATCATGGATAACAACGGTCCCTTCTCCCCATGATCAATCGCAATACGGATGCGTCCAAGGCTCCTCAAGAATCAAAGGAGTGAGATCTTTGTTGGGAAATCTCTCTTCTGAAATTTTTTGCACCAACACCATATACTCAGGTGAATCGGGTGGAATAACAGCATGGGAAAAGACTACAAACCCTTGTGCCATCGGAACCCCTAGAGTTACACCCTCAAATTGGAAACGTGAAACTTTTCACTCAACTGGCCAGTTTCCATCAACTCTGGAAAGGTTGCACTTGTATGAATATTCAGGATGCTCTGGATTAGACACGAAAAGTTGACTACCCAAAATTGCAAAAGAGAAACTTGAATAGTAAATGAGACTTCTGACAGACTCATGAACAACACCAGCACCGCCACCCCCAGGCTCATCAACAATAGGGTATGCATAAGAAGGAGGGTCCGGCAAACGAACCCACTGACTGTCAGCAGACTGATACATTTCAAAACAGTTTGTCCATTCACCTTTGGAACCGGAGCAAATTGGAGGAGGCGGGTTACGAGCGAGAGCGAACAAATTTCCATCAACGTTCCAAATAAGTGGCCTCACTTTCCCGTCTAAGAAAGGGGCCAAATTTGCTTGAAAAATGTTATTTCTAGCTCTTGTTTGGATGTCCCAAATATCTCTACACGGCTCTGCTACAACCAATTCTTTGTAGTACTTGGTTCGAAATCCCCCAGCCAGCAATAACGTAGAAAATCCCATACCAAAACCAGCACAAGCCCCCAAATTATGATTATTCGAAATTGCGAAAGCAGTTCCTAATTTTAAATCCTTACGGGCTTTCAAATTGATACGATAAACAGAATACCGCACCTTGCATCTACGGCCATAGTAGTCGGCCACTGTTATGATCCCAGTTCAGTGAATATGTCTGTTCCAAGTTGGGGTAGAAGTCGTAGTAGTCTCTAGCAGGTGCGGTGCACGTGTTGGCTTAAGAGTCTGTTTCAGTTAATTAAGCAGAAATTAGGAAGCTAAGAGTAATTAGGGTTGCATTAGTAGAGAGCCACTACCAGGCCGTCATGTGGCTCTATCCATGTGAGGAGCTGTAGTATAAATCGACAGAGTTGTAAACCCAGTAGGGATGGATGAATATTATCAGTACTTTCCAGTCTTTCTTTATTCTCTTTAGCTAGTTTTCTCTTAAACTTTCAGCAAGGGTTACTGCCCTAACAAGTGGTATCAGAGCCTCGTCGATCATGGTGAAATTGCAGGTGACTAAGCAACCCGATCCAGATGAACCTGAGGTGTCCGGTGAACTAGTTCATTTGGAGATGGAATTACAGAGCCATAGAGACGAGACAAGTGCTCGTCTCGATGCTATGCACAGCGACATGAGATCTACTCTAGCAGATTTCAGATCTTCGATTGCTGAGGAGATCCGGCAGCAAATGAGTTCATTCGCTCAGAGTCAGCTCGGGCCCACGGTTGTTGCTGCAAGCTTGGGTCAGCAACATCTTCAAGGAGTGCAAGGGGAGAACCGGGTGAGGTTTGGCTATGTGGATCCTCCAATTTTACCAAATCAACGGCTGCGCGAGGAATCGGGGTCCTCATCGACCTTGGCTAGGTCTGAGGGCTCAACACGAATGGTGTCCCGAACAGGGGAAACGATTTCATTCCTAACTTGCATAGGTCTGTTCATTCTTCTGATATGACTGATTTTGGGGAAGTGTCTTGTGGAAGAAGTTTGCATGTGAACGTAGGGTCCTAATTTGACCGAAGAGAAAGTGTTGGAAGGGGGAAGGAGATTGCAGGTGCTGTAGGAAATGTTGTAGGACTGGATTTCAACGCTGTCCCTTATTCTCCACGAGGGGCTGGCATTGGCTTGCAGGGACCTCCTGGTTTCCCACTGACTCCATTTGGCTTGCATAATGCAGGGCCCTATCAAACTATTTCTGTTGAGTATTCAACCAACAAGTCTCATCCTCATACCAACCCAAACACCAACTCCACCTTTACCAACCCAAACACCAACTCCACCTTTTCCACAACAACCACCACACAAATTGGTCCTAATACTGTGCCTGGACAGACTCAACAGTACACTCAGCAGAATACCCAATACCACCATCAACACTTGAACTATCAAAATCCACCAAGGCCACAAACTACATACCAAAACCATGGAGACCAGAATTTTTACCAGAACACCAACACTGCTCACCAATACCAAAACCTAGACCCAACCCTACCTACCATGAGACAAATGAGGCTAGAATTGGCTGTTTTCTCTGGAGGGGATCCAATAGAGTGGTTGAACAAGGCCGAGCAGTACTTCGAATTTTACCAAATTCCAGAGGATAGGAAGTTGGCATTGGCAACTATGCACCTTGCAGACAAAGCTTCGGATCGTTGGTACACTTTCCGGCATGAATTTCCTCCAACTTGGGCAGGATTAACAAGCTTACTAATGAGGGAGTTCAGTATCTATAACAAAGTTGAGTATCAAGCTGCACTTGCAAGAATGAATCAAACAGGAAGGGTAGAGCAGTACATGGAGGAGTTTACCAGGTTGTCTAGAAGGGCTCCTGGGTTTTCCACTGAATTGTTGGTGTCATTTTTTATTGGAGGCTTAAGAGAGGATATCCGAGGAGATGTGAGGACTCACAACCCCAAGAGATTGTATGAAGCTTGTGAGTTGGCACGGAGCTACGAAAGTAGAAATGATAGTTACAGGAATTATGCTAAGACTTCAGCGCAGCCCTTGAGGATTACTGGTAGCAGTACCACCACAACACCAACCAAGTCTGTGTCAACTACAACCTATGGGTCCAGGCTGAGTAATAATGCCTCTAGAGTGGAAGCGACGGGGGCAAACAAAGCTGTGGCGCCTAACAACGCTACCAAAACACTTTTCGACTCTGAATATGCAGCTCGAAGGGCCAGGAACCAGTGCTATTTTTGTGATGCAACTTACACAAGGGGCCATAATTGTAGAAGAAAAGGGCAGCTGATGATTATGGAAATAGTCCCGGATGAAATAGCAAATGTCGACTCAGAGAATATAGGCTATGACACTGAGGGCAGGGAGCTGGTTGAAGTCTCTTCCATAATTGACACAGAAGAACCACTCATTCGATTACAAGTTATGTCTGGTGGCACTTCAGACACAATGTAATTGAAAGGCAAGTTCAACAATAAGATGGTACATGTGTTGATTGATACGGGTGCCACACACAACTTCATCCATCCTCGTTTACTGAAGGGAACCTAAGCTCAGGTGCACAAGCTTCCTCCACTAAATGTGCTCTTAGCAACTAGAGCAAAGGTGCAAACACATGGAGAGGCAAACTTGCAGCTGCAGCTGCAGGATTATCAATTCCATGCTAATTTCTATGTATTACCACTCACTGGTTGTGAGATTGTGTTAGGTACTAGCTAGCTTAAAACTTTGGGAACTATTATGTGGAACTTTGGTTTGATGAGAATGGGGTTCCGGGTTGGTGGAGTTAAGTATAAGCTACATGGAGAGACCAAGCCAGAAGCAACAGTCATTTCATGCAAGTCAATGACCAGACTATTGAGAAAAGAAAAAGAAGCTATGTTGGTACAAGTTGCACCTGCTGTACCAAGTCTACCAGTGCAGTCATGTCCTCAAGCACTACAACCAGTGCTTGAACACTATGTTGAGTTATTCCTTCCACCAACTGACCTACCACCAGTGAGAGAGCATGACCACAAAATAGAGTTGCTGCCAAATACACCACCCATTAGTGTCAGGCCCTATAGATATCCTCACTTTCAGAAGGCTGAGATAGAGAATATTGTGCAAGAGCTTTTGGAAAATGGGATCATCCGACCAAGTATTGGCCCTTATTCCTCACCTGTGATCCTTGTTAAGAAGAAGGACGGCACTTGGCGCTTATGCATCGACTACAGGGCTTTGAATGCAGCTACTGTCAAAGATAAATACCTTATTCCCATTGTTGATGAGTTGTTAGATGAGGTGCATGGTGCTACTGTGTTCACCAAGCTGGATTTGCGCTCGGGGTACCATCAGATCAGAATGCACCCTGCTGATGTGAATAAGACTGCATTTCGAACTCACAATGGTCATTATGAGTTTCTTGTCATGCCTTTTGGCCTCACTAATGCCCCTTCCACATTCCAATCAGTAATGAATGATGTCCTCCGAGATTTCTGCGCAAATTTGCTCTTGTGTTCTTTGATGACATCTTGATCTATAGCCCTACCATGGAAGCACATATTAGTCATTTGGAGCAGGTGTTTGGAAGGCTTCAGCAACACTCTTTGAAAGTCAAGGCCAGCAAGTGTAGTTTCGGTGTGCAACAGGTTGAGTACCTTGGGCACATTGTGAGTGGCAGTGGGGTAGCAGTTGATCCAAGTAAGATTGAGTGTATCAAAAATTGGGCGCAACCAAAAACACTCAAAGGCTTGAGGGGTTTTCTAGGGTTAGCTGGTTACTACCGAAAGTATGTTAGGAACTTTGGCATCATTGCCAAGCCTTTCACTGATATGTTGAAGATTGGGGGGTTTGAGTGGAGTCAAAAATCAGAAGAAGCTTTTAAGGCATTGAAGGCTGCCCTTATGGATACTCCTGTATTAGCTTTGCCTGATTTTTCCAAAGAGTTTGTGGTGGAATGTGATGCCTCAGATGTGGGAATTGGGGCTGTATTGTCTCAAGAAGAGCACCCTATTGCCTTTCTCAGCAAGGCCTTGGCACCAAGACATGCTGCCTTATTTGTTTATGACAAAGAAATGCTGGCAGTGGTGTTTGCAGTGCAACATTGGCGTCCCTATCTCTTAGGCAGCCATTTTAAGATCCTCACTGACCATAGAACAATCCAACACTTCCTTGACCAGAAGATTACTACCCCTACTCAGCAAAAATGGCTCCTGAAACTTGTTGGATACTACTACACCATTCATTATAAACCAAGGAAGAACAATGCAGCCCCTAATGCATTGTCAAGGAGGGAGGATTTAGGAAGTGATAGCAATCCCATTTCCAAGTACAGTACTCTCTCAGTGATGACAGGTGTGTCTTCCCCAGTGCATGAATATGTGCTTGAGATCCAAAGGGCTTGCGAAACAGATCCTGAGGCAACAACAATCCTTCAACAGTTACTGGAAAGTAATGACCCACCCCGGTCTTATACTTACAACAATTCTCATCTTTTATACAAGGGCAGGCTGTTTGTGCCCCAACAAGATAATTGGAGGCAGAAGGTGATTGCAGAATTTCATGAAGGCTATAAT
This sequence comes from Fragaria x ananassa, assembly GCA_034370585.1. NCBI lineage: Eukaryota > Viridiplantae > Streptophyta > Magnoliopsida > Rosales > Rosaceae > Fragaria > Fragaria x ananassa. The sequence continues at coordinate 4,854,468 of CP139750.1, read as the reverse complement.
GGGGGCCATGCTGGGGTAGCAAGAACTCATAAGAGGGTGTTCAGGTCTTTTGCTTGGCCAGGCATGAAGAAAGATATCAAGACGGTGGTTTCCACTTGCCACATCTGCCAGCAAAACCACTATGAAACAGTCAATCCTCATGGACTGTTACAACCAAATGTGATACCAGAGAAAGCTTGGACTCAAATCTCTATGGACTTCATTGAAGGTCTTCCCAAGGTGGCTGGAAAAACAGTCATTTTTGTGGTGGTAGACAGGTTCACAAAATATGGTCACTTCATTCCCATATCACACCCATATACAGCTGCTACTGTTGCTCAACACTTTGTTCAGGAAGTCTTTCGATTGCATGGAATGCCGGAGTCAATTATCTCTGACAGGGACCCCATCTTTCTTAGCCATTTCTGGGAAGCTTTCTTCACTCTTCAAGGTACAGCTTTGCACAAGAGTTCCTCATATCATCCCCAAAGTGATGGGCAGACTGAAAATTTGAATAGGACCTTGGAACAATATTTACGTTGTGTTGTGGGTGAAAGACCAACATCTTGGCTGACAGCATTGCCATGGGCTGAATTCTGGTACAATTCAGCTCATCACTCTGCCATTGGGATGACGCCTTTTAAGGCATTGTATGGTTACGATGCTCCAGCAGTAAGAGGGTATGAAGCAGGCACAACTGCTGTAGTATCAGTTGATGAAGATTTGCAGACCAGAGATGAGATAATTGCCAGTGTGAAAAGGAACCTACAAGTCGCACAGAGCAGAATGAAGAATTTTTATGATAAGCATCACTCTGAGAGAAGCTTTAAGGTTGGGGACTGGGTTTATTTAAAGCTACAACCCTATCGGTAGCAGTCAGTTCAAAAGAGGACTACAAACAAGCTGGCTCCCAGGTACTACGGCCCTTATCTCATTGAGCAGAAGATTGGAACTGTGGCATACAAGTTGAAGCTGCCAGCCACTTCCAAAGTGCACCCAGTTTTTCATGTTTCTCTGCTAAAGAAAAAGCTGGGCGATGCAGCAGTCATTGCTACCCACTTACCACCTAACTTGGATCCTCACAATCCCAGATGGTACCCTGCAGCAATTTTGGAGAGAGGAGTTTTTAAGAAGAACAATGAACCAGTGACCAAATGGTTGATCAAATGGCTTGGTGCTGCAGATGAGGAAGCTACATGGGAGGAGGCAGAGGACATCCAGCGCAGGTTTCCTGATTTTAAAGCTTGATATATGCTTGAGGACAAACTTGTTTTGGCAGAGATGGATTGTTATGATCCCAGTTCAGTGAATATGTCTGTTCCAAGTTGGGGTAGAAGTCGTAATAGTCTCTAGCAGGTGCGGTGCACGTGTTGGCTTAAGAGTCTGTTTCAGTTAATTAAGCAGGAATTAGGAAGCTAAGAGTAATTAGGGTTGCATTAGTAGAAAGCCACTACCAGGCCGCCATGTGGCTCTGTTCATGTGAGGAGCTGTAGTATAAATCGACAGAGTTGTAAACCCAGTAGGGATGGATGAATATTATCAGTACTTTCCAATCTTTCTTTATTTTCTTTAGCTAGTTTTTCTCTTAAACTTTCAGCAAGGGTTACTGCCCTAACAGCCACGCACAAATATAAGCTTTTGTCTAGGTCGTTCCACTCTACTTGTTCCTCCCCCAGTTCGGATTTCGAAACATACTCAACTGCGGGTGGTGAGGACCCGCCGACCTCATGGCAATATGAACAAGACATACAGAAACGAATTGCCGACAGCTGGCTACCAGAATCAAGACCCACAATTTCAGAAAACTACCCAACTCGTAAAGCAGCGCACTCTCCAAGATTATTTTATCTAAAGCATCGATAGAATTAGAGCAGATCTAATCATCGGAGCCCGGCGGTGCTCTCGGCTTTTGTTTTTTTTCATTCTTTTCTTTTTTTTTCTTTTTTTCTTTTTGGACTAGAAAAGAAAAATATTAAACGGAAAGCCAATTTTAAAAAGAATATAACTGAAATACGTACACTGAAAGTTTAGGCAGGGTAACTACCAACCTAAATCTTCGGGCACTAAAGTGCATAACCGGTATTTGCTAGAGCATCCGTCACGAAAGATATAGATGAAGGAAATATTATCAAACCAATTAATGAGTAAGCAGATGCAAGATATATATATCATGAAGAATTGGTTTTATATATCTTCCAGGAAGCGTTGGCGGGATCCCGAAGTCCCCTTCAACTAGCAAATTCTTGTGGTAGAATCTCTTGGCAGCTAAAAGACCGTCTTTAAGAGCAAGACAATCTGAAACGGGAGCATTTTGAAGAATATAGACGATGAGCACCCTGAAACATTAAAATTTGAAAAAATGACCGTCTTTTTTTATTGTTTTTAGTAAAATAATCACAATATTGTTATACTCCATACATAATTACATATAGCATAGCACTTGCTAATTTGCTTTCAGACTTTTATGTAGTCACTAATTTAAAAAAGTATACAAACAAATTTTTTTTTCATTGAAAGTGTACAAATAAATTGAGTTATTACGATAGTAGTTATTAACACTTTATCACTCCCATCTCTCCCATTTTTTTTTCTCCTGTAAAAAAAGAGTGAAACTCAAAAAGTTGATTGATGAGTTGTACCCTATTTTGACTATTTATCATGAAATTCAAAAACTTTAACTATTTAGAAAAGAATTAGAGAGCGGCTAGGGTTTCTTTCTCCTCTCTTTGGTTTTCAACCTCGCCACTTAGCATCTCCCATCTCCAATCTCTCATCTCCTAATGTTTGACGAGGTTTCCTCTCGGTTCGTTGTAACCCTCGCTATTCATGATGGTGATTCCACTTCCGGAGCTGCAGCACGTCCCTCGCTATCCATGTGTCGTTTTGTAGTTGGTTGTATGCTGTCTCTGAAGAGAAGGCTACCGGAACCTTAGGCGGTCATCGACACTTTGACCGCCGTCTAAGATTACCAAAATCGCCTCCAGAGACGATCGGATGACGATCATTACTTCCTCTAGTTTTCCAGAGATGATGAGTGTCGCCATGCTCTTCATGTTGTCCCTTGGTTTTTCGACCGATCCCTCTTTATCACGTCAGAATATGACAAATTGTCAGAGGTCGTTGATTGACAGATTATCAATCATTTTTCAGTTTCCAACTTGTATGTAATTAATAATTAAAATAAGAAAAATAATGTTTTCCTACAATCCTAAAATATTAATCATCTCGTAACCAAAAAAAAAATCGATCTTCAACCAATACCAATCATCATCATCCTCATCTCATAAGTGCACCAGATCTAGAACCCAATAAGAGAAGAATACTCATCTAGGATTTGAATAAATAGAAGATGTTGCATATGAAAATCAAAAATAAAGAAGATGATTATGAATATAGCAATCAGATTGCATAAAATTGGCATGTAAACAATCAATCATAATCATAAGGGATATCAAGGAAAACTGTGAGTTATGCATTGTGATAATTTTAATAAATTTTGTAACGGCTGAAATTTTCATCATTCTATAGAACATATGTTTAGCCAATTCAACTTGTTTAATTTTGAATCTATTGGATTGTTTCAAGAAATTATAAGAGTTTTCAACAATAGAATAAAGAATTTACTAAGTGGTACAATAGATAGGTCACATGTCACAGGTGGCTACAAATCCCCTACAATATGGGAAGGATGAGTTTTGGATATATTAAGGTTTATCAAGGGATGAGTTTGCCCGTTTGTTGGATTGAATGATTTGATAAACTTTATAGTATATTTATTCTTCCGTTAATGAATTACTGATTTAAATACATATTTTTCATGTAACAAAACAGAAATAAATGACGGCTTGAATTTTTAGGGCTGATGTGGTCAATGTCATGTCATTTGGGAGAAATTTTTCAACGCTACGGGAGGACCACGTGACAGTATAATATGGTCTTACATTCTAATCAAATATTGATACATGTATTTTATTAATTAAGGAAAAATTACATCAGCTATTTTGTTAAAGACAATTTTAGGTTTGTTGTTGTTTTTAAAACCCTAAACTACAAACTCTAAACCCTAAAACCCTAACCCCTAACCCCTAACTCCTAACCCCTAACCCCTAAACCTAAACCCTAACCCTAACCCTAACCCCAAACCCTAAACTCTAACCCCTAACTCCTAACCCCTAAACCTAAACCTAAACCCTAAACCCTAAACTCTAGTCCAAACTCAACAAAGGTACCCATGAAGGTCATTTCACAAAAAATAGAAAAAGCTTGGTTTATATTTTAGCTGTAATAAATACATTTGTCAATATTTGATTGGAATATAGGACCACATCATACTGCTACTACATGATCCTCTTGTAGCATTCAAAAATTTCTCGTCATTTGGGATGGTTTCTTGGTATAGAATTTTGGTGTCCATAGCATTTTTTTTTATTTAATATTGAGTGTTTTTAAAAATTGAGGTTTTAAACCACAATACCAAACTAGAACAAGGAAATCGCAGAATTAATAATTATATCACTCAATCAGAGGCCAATCAAAGAACATTTAGGCAACTGCACCAAAATCAGCTAAGGAACCGTCGCTATTATTTCCACCAAAATCAGCCATAATCATGTCTTTCTCTAATCATATATCTTAATGATGTCCATTAATTTCTGCAAAGCATAGGAAAATGCACTATATATATATATATTCATATATATGCCTTATTCATCTCAATCAGTTTCTCAGCCCTCGGCCCTTCTCTTTCGCATGCTCATTCTTTCTTTCTTTCATTGTTAGACTTATTAGCTAGCTAGATATATATGGAGGGTCGAGTACTTGCAATGATCTTTTTGTTCATGATCATTCTGGTTGCTTCACCCTCACCAAGTTCATGTGCTAGACTTACAGGTTTTCCCACAACAAATACTTTAAGAGATGATGACGATTTCATTGGTTATTATGGTGATCAAGTTGCTGGTAAAACATCAAATTCATTCAAAGAGGAATATGGGGATGTTGTTGCAACTACATCCGACAAGTATTATCATGCTCTTCCCAATCGCCAAACCGATGATGACTTACAAGTACATATATATATGTTGCAAAATCAATTCCCTCATCTTGTTGTGATATACTAATACTTTCGTTAAATTCGAATAATTACTGCATCTTGATTCGCTTCAATATATCCTTGTTTACTGACAGGCATTCCCAGAAGAAGCATGGAGATCACCTGCAACAAGCACATTCAATGTGATGAATTATGGTGCTGTTGGGAATGGCGAAGTTGATGATACGCAAGTATGTATGAGTATGACATATTAACACAGCTAACTTAATTAGCTAATTAATTCATTTTTTGTTTTTAGTACTTCTCCTTTACTGAAAGATTCTGTCTATTTATTTTGCTGAAAGGCCTTTCTGAAAGCATGGGAAGATGTTTGTGCATCCACTCAAGGCATCCCTACCCTTATCATACCAAAGGGCAAAGATTTCTTGCTCAATTCTGTGAAGTTTCAAGGGCCTTGCAGGGTTGCAAGTGTAAATTTTCAGGTATACATATATACAGAAACTTGATTATTTTGCCCACTAGAAGTTGGTCTATAGTTGTTGTATGAGTTTCTCTTTTATAGGTTAGGAATGGCTTCAATTCCACTCAATGATAGAAACTAGAAAGGTGTTGAGTTGCTGTTATATTATTTTGGTTTAAAAACATACGTACGTACTGATCATTTTTAATCTGCATAACACAGCTAAATGGGAGCATTGTCGCGCAAAAGGATATGACTGCTTGGAGAGACAAGGACAAATGGGTTCAGTTTGACAATGTTCAAGATCTGATAATCAATGGAGGAGGTCAAATTGATGGTCAAGGTCTGGAGAGCTTGCAGCACTACAAATTGCAAACGACCAACTGTAAGTGAGATTAACAGTGTCCTCTATCTTAACTTGACAATGTAGTAGTGCTATTCATGTCCAGGACTCTAGGGCAATACTCATAAGTTCAATTTTGAACCAAATTTTGAACTATATATGTTCATTTGTGATATTTTGCCGCAGGCTCTCCATATTAACGACTGTCATGGTCTCCGGTTGAGTGATATTACGCATATTGATAGTGCGAGGAACTATATCAGCATCAGCGGCTGCAATGATGTCGAAGTTTCTGGTATCCTTATTAGGGCTCCAGCAGATAGTCCAAACACTGATGGAATTGACATCTCTACATCAACCAATATCAACATTCGAGATTCTTCTATAGGCACTGGTAACATTCAGATTTCCTAGCCCAAACACTATTATTACATTACCTTTTTTTTTTTTTGGTGATATTACATATGTGATGGTAATTTCTATTTATAGGTGACGACTGTATTGCAATCAATTCTGGTACATCTCATGTCAACATTACTGGTGTTTTGTGCGGTCCAGGCCATGGTATAAGGTAAGTTCTCAAGTTAATTTCCATGTTTCCGACCATGAACCACGAAGCATGAACCGTAAACCTTAAACCCTAAACGTACAACACTATCTCTCTTGATAACTGAATCACCTCTTTCTTCCTCTGATTTTGACTATTTGTACGTGTATGTGTAATATCGGAAGTCTCGGTGAGCATGGTTCGTATAGCATGGTGGAAGATGTGCAAGTGAGAAAGTGCACCTTCAATGGCACAACAAATGGAGCAAGAATCAAGACATGGAAAGTAAGAGAGAACAAGAATAAGTATTGTGAATTTTATTTGCATTCCACCTTACCAAAGTATCTCATTTCAGCGATTTATTTTTACTTATTTATTGTGTGTAAAAACTAGGGTGGATCAGGGTATGCCAGGGACATCATTTTTGAGAATATCACAATTCAAGCAATCAAGAACCCTATCATTATAGACCAGGAGTATTCTGATGTTCTCTATACTGGATTTGGAACCCTGCATGACTAAGGAAGCGCTGTACAAGTGAGCGATGTGACGTTCCGTGACTTTCAGGGATCTGTTTCTGGGGATGTAGCCATTACTTTGGACTGCGACAATCGAGTAGGCTGCAAAAACATTGTAATGGATCACATCCACTTAACTTCGTCCGTTCATGGCAAGAAGGTTGCTGCCTACTGCAAGAACGTCCGAGGATTACATACTTCATTATCTCCTAGTGTGGCATGCGATTAAAGTATACCATAATTAGCTTCCTCGACTGTAATCTTCCCTGATCCATAAACAATAATTGAAATTCAAAGGTATGAACTCTGTACCTCACAGCACGATGAAAAACTAACCCACTTACTGTCAGCTATAGAAGCTGATGTCTCATCCGTTATTTTTATGTTTTAATCTTGCAAAAAAGTTATCCATCTATTCTAAAGTCAGATGAAATAACAGTGGTTGTCTAGAGATTTCAAAACGTGGTTCAGGATTTCAGTTTTGTAAAGCTAAAGGTTGCTGCATGCTGATGTTGTAAGTCCAGAACCATCTATGAGAGCATCAAATAGGATCACATAAAAACTGGACAACTAAAAAAGGATGAAAAGAAAAAAGACAGACAATGGACCATAAAACAATTTCAATGTTAACAGATTTATACCACCAAACAGTGATTCCACTGTATCAGAACGTTTTTTGTTCTAACGGCATAATTATTCTACAATAAGAAAAGCCAGGAAGCAATCGTATACCCCGATCATATGTTCTGTTCAGGCATACATGAAATCAAGTGAACCACAAACCAAAAACAACAATGACCAAATCATACAAAACAGGACCACAAGTCTCAATCGCAAGTCCACAACTGGCGTCTCTCGGACCAGGACATAGCCAGGACTCACTTCCCACAGCTAACAAAATCAACAACATGAGAATAGGGGACACAATGTTTCAACTTCATACACTAAACAGAGCATTTCTCAAGGAAGATCCGTCATTTGACAGACGGCAGGCATGTTGTTCCACGGGCAAGAATCAAGACCCCACCCTTGATTTGATGTAGAAGTTCCAGAAGCCATGTGTTTGTATTCAGTGACCAAATCCTCACCCAGAAGTGATACAATAGCATCATTCATATTCATGATTGATTGGTCTTTAATCCCAGTACTTGGCTCCAGCCAATCTGAACCAAGTAATGCATCAGGGCGAATGTAATCCAATGGAGATGAACTTTCTTTTTGTTTCTCAGGTGTCCAAGCATGGTCAGCTGGTTCAGGTTTCACATTGGATCCTGGAAGAACAATCAAAAACAACATAAGCCATAACAACTGGCAACAGATCATTTATCCTGCAAATTATGCACCACAAGTTCATTCTGCATACTAATGATAGGAGTTCAACTAATAACATTCATAAAAACATATAAATTAGACTTGACTAGGAGATTATGCTATCATATCTACCATAAGGGAAACAAATAAGCCTTTGTGAATCGGTATGAATAATTGAGACCATTTTAAAAGATTGGGAATAACAGGTGATGTATGGTGGTTCCAACTACTAATAGAAAAACTGTTGTCAAGTAAAGAAAAATACACAATTTTCTCAACAATGCGATCATCAACCTCACTCAACTGCAGATCTCAGATACAGATACTCACCAGTAAGGGTCTCAGCACGTGGCGCTTCCTCCAATGAACTTCCACTGGCACTGATAGGAGTGCACTCACTGAACAGAGAAGTAGCAGAATGACCCAATGGAGATATTGGGTCGCCATATTCTTCCCATTCTGTCTCGCATACATTCAGAGTGGAACTATCAGCCACTTCCCCAGGAGTAACACTAGATGAATTTGAACTCTTGTCTGTTGAATGATTCTTTGTACTACTGAGAGTCTTTGACTCATAGAGTAAAGCATCTAGCAGTCCACTGTCACGTGGTGAGGCGCAATCTGACTCAAATACACCAACACGTGGAGGAGATTGGATAAAATTATCAATTGATTCAAGTAAGGGTGGAGGAGGAGAAGTGCTCCAGCTACCTAAATCAGTTTCTGGATATTGGAGTGAAGGGAGCTCCAGCTTCACAGCCCCACAAGTGGGTCTGCAAGCCGAAAAATTGCCATTTGAAAGGGAATGGCAACCCTGAATTACACCAAAAGAAAGTGGACTCTTGGTGGTAGGATCAGGATCAGGTAGAAATGGCAACCCAAACGGTCGAGCAACTTTATCACAAGCATCATTTTCATATTGATCGAACTGGGGAAAACCATCTCTAAAGCTACCGCCAGAAGTAGGGAATAAAGCAGTTGATTCTCGAGGACGCTTTTGGCGATGCATAGTTGGTGGCATAAAACCACAATATGGAGAAGAACCAAGGCCTTTCATCAGCATGCCACTTGCAGATATATCAGGAAGCTCAGGAACATAAGGTAAGACACAATTGTTCCCTTTCAAACTGTCAAATACAACATCAGGTATCTCGTAACTGTTAGATTGGAGGGAATCATGATGTGCTCTGTCTGTGCCATTAAGTGCACCGCCGGAATGGCCTTGTTGACTCTCCTGCGATGCTTGCAAACTGAGCTCAGGAGGATAAAGTGGTAAGCCAGCTCGCTGACGTCTCTTAATTCTGGTATTCCAGTAGTTCTTTATCTCATTATCCGTACGGCCAGGTAACTAAGAAGAGCAAAAGAGACTGTTAATCAAGATTATCATCATGCTGAAGATAGTTTACATATATAAACAGATACATATATTTTTACTTTTTATTCTTACACTAGTGAAAAATAACATGGAAGTTTCAAGGACCCATTAAATAAATTTCTGCACAGGATCGTTATCAAATTTGATGACAATATATATGAGAAATGACAAGATCATCTCCTACATAAAGAACTATGCACAACAGTGAACTACTTTGTACATTATAATCTCCTAAACACACTCCAATAATGTCACGTTCTCAAGCTTACAGGCATTAACACAGTATTGTTCATAAACTATACTTGACCTGATAAGGGAATCATATCATCTCATCATTTCTATGTCATAATTTCATTGCCATTCCATTACATCAAGCATTAATAGTTTCCATTATTGTGAATGTAGGAGATAGGAAGGAGAGAAAACTCTCGCACTCATAGGTGATCTTTAGACCCCAGTACTTATTTAAACTACAGACTACCCAGATTAGGACAGATGTCAAACATATCAGTAACCTATCTAATGACCACACCTCAAAATACTGGATGCTGCCATAACCAAGTTCTCATTCTTCCAGATCGTAAATAATTAGTAAAATAGTGTAATTTACCCAAATGAAAAGCTATATCACTTGGAATCTCAATGAAACTAGGGTATTCAATGTTTGAGAGTTCTACAGGCTTTTGGATCGAGGGAAATGTACCTCTTTTTTATTTTTTTTTATCATAGAAGGTACTTGGATGAATCTATCTTATCTGATCTTAATGAGTTGATACTGGATCCTACCATAACCAAGTTCTCATTCTTCCAGAGCGTAAATAATTAGTAAAATAGTGTAATTTACCCAACTGAGAAGCTATATCACTTGGAATCTCAATAAAACTAGGGTGTTCAATGTTTGATAGTTCTACAGGCTTTTGGATCGAGGGAAATGTAACTTTTCTGATCATACAAGGTACTTAGATGATTCCATCTTATCTTTCTTAATGAGGCAAATAGCACAAAGGGCCTTATTGTGGTAGTGGAAGTAGGTGCAGCAGTTGGGAAGTTTTTTTTTTTTTTTTTTTTTTTTTTTCTAGAAGCTCAGGAGACATAACTAGTAATGGGGAGTTTTATATCATGATGAACTTCAATATTATTTTCTTTTCATTTCTTAACACAAACACACAGGGATTATACTAAGAAAATAAAAAAGATACAACCCATGGAGTCATTCCAATGAACTTCTGTATGGAGCATGTTCCCATGTTATATGTCTGAATGTGATATTAAATATGAGGTATAAGAAAAGGAAACAGAGCTTGGCAGGGATAAATTATCTATGTACTTACATGTGCCGCCATTCGCGCCCATTTGTTTCCCATCTTTGCATGGAGTTCAACAATCAAACGTTCTTCTTCCGGAGTAAAGGCCCCTTTCTTCAGATTCGGCCTTAGGTGATTTGCCCATCGCAGCCGGCAACTTTTGCCACAGCGGAACAGTCCTGAGTGCTTCTGAACAGCATTCCAGTTTCCTTCCCCATGCTTCTTAACGTACTCCATCAAAATGGTGTCTTCAGCCGTTGTCCATGGCCCTTTCTTTAGAATAATTCTGCCATTTCCAATTCCTCCGTTATTCTCATCCATTAACGGCGACTCAATTTGATCCTTAGACAACATTCCATCTTCACTGTCACTTGTTGTTTGACTCATCTCTTAATTTCTATCAAAACAAGCAAAGACCATGCAAAGAGTAGCTTGACAACCTGGATCAAAAAGAAGAAGAAACAAACAAACAAATGAGCAGAACTGTACCGCCTCTTTTGATCCACTTGTAATACACGCACTGACCCTACACTGCCCCTTTACTTAAAAAACAACTAACAATACTGCTTCAGAAAAATAAAACAAGTGAAAAAGTAACTGCTCGTGTCATTAATGCAAACAACACAAAACTCCAAAAGCTCACAACAATGGTAGAATCCATAAACATAAAGAATTATGAGTAATTTAGCAAAATTCAACTTATGGATAGAGAACAACAATTATGAGCAAGCAACACTCAGATACATTAATGATATGTTATAAAATGCAAGTACAGTGCATATCTTCAAAACCCACAAAAGGAAATCAACCGAGTAAATATTCCAATGTAAATCATTTAAAACCGATTCAAAAGCAAATCACTCGATCAGTATAATGTGATAGAAAATCATAAAGCCCCATCGAGCTGGCAAACCAAACAGAATTTCACCTTCTTCTTTTCTTTCAGAATTCACTTCACATTTCCTTCTTAAAAAAAATAAAAATATTCACTTCGCATTTAATACAACATAAAAGAAACCAAGATTGAATCTCAGCTGAAGTAATTAACATGATTCGAATCCTAATCACAAGCCAAATTTACGCAGCAGAACAATTGCTTCTATAAATGAATCAACACATAGAAAATAGGGAAATAAATAAATGAATGAAATACCTGAGTCAAAAGCCCAAAAGATAGGTCCTTTTTCGCAATCAATGATTTCCAGAACCGGAAACCGCGAATCGAAAATCAAAATCGTCTCAAGCGTAGTGTCGAATTGATCCGAGAGCTGAGAAAATCGAATTGATGGAACACCTGAAAACGCCCAAAACAGGAAAGAAAAAAAAAACTCATAAATACAAACCAAAATCACGAAATGATTTACGAATTGAAGACGAACAAATCCAGCTGAAAATATAGGGAAAATGAAATCGGAATTGCAGATCGAGCCCTAGAAATGGGATCCTGGACCTGAATTTGTGAAAGAGGAGGGAGACGATGCGAGCGTAGAGGGAGCAACACATCTGAGAGCTGCTGCCTGAGACCGATCCACACACACAGACACCAGTAGAGAGAGAGAGAGAGAGAGCTCTGAGAATTTTATTGAGAAAAAAATAAAAAGAGAGAAATGGGAGATAGGAGAGGAAAGGAAAAAGGGATCAGAGAAAAGATTGAGAGAGAGGTGACATGGCAAGAGCAGAGGAATGTTAGGCTGAGATAAAGGACATTGTGGACTCTCCTCACTCCTCATTCCCCTCTCCTCTCTTCTCTCCAACTCTCCCCCCTCTCTCTCTCTCTAATCCTCATTTTCTCTTTATTTTTCTTTTTTTCTCTTTTTTTCTCTTTTTTGCTTGTATATCTTCTTTTTCTTTTTCTTTTTCTTCTTTTGCTTAGAGACCAAATCTGAGTTTGAGTGTGTGACTCATCTTCTCAGACACTTTGCTGCTGCTGTTGTTATTCTCTGGATCATATACCCATGTTAACCTCTCAAAAAAATCCTACACAGCTTGTTGAAGACAAATGTTTCTTTTCCTTTTGGGATCGTGACCTTCTTCTTCTTTTTGTTTTTTTTCTTAGTTTGGAAGGATAGCTCTTTAGAAAATTTTATCCAAATTTTAAAAACAAAATGGTATATCAGCATCCGATCCAAAAAAAAGAAGGTAAATCAGCATGTTGTTATTTCAATTTCAATAAAAATGAAAAACAAAATTTAAATAAGTATCCAAAAGGTAACATAGGTTTACAAATTATTATCTCGATGCTCAATGAGGTTGCTCTAACTAAAACATGTTCGGCTACAAATGGGAGGAACACTGCACTGGTGCTCATGGAAATAAAAGGTCCCTATTTGAGCGAAAAACATCCACGACTCTTCCATTTATTGTTGTTGGTGTCGACGTCCACTAGGAAATGAAATGTACCAAAGAAAACGGATTCCTACCATTTTTCGGTAGCGATGGTTGGGCTATGTCCTGGTTGGTGCACTCAACGTGCCATGTCTGTCCGGATGAGGCGGCGAGTTCCTTGTTTCGTCAAATGGTCGCAGCCTTTTCGTGGCAGGGTGAAACTTAGTGTCACTGGTAATATTTTTCAGTGACAACATAACATGAAAGCTGATAGACATAGTAATTTACGTTTTATATGAGCATTGTCTTTTCGGTATGTCGCCAAAATTATAAAACAAATGAAGTAGTCAATGATCGATACACTTTTTGCTAAATGATGCTTGTTAGAAGACATAGATTTTGTAGGCATGCCTAATATTACTTTAGAGTGTTCCTACAGTATGGGGTTTAGGCTTAGTGTCCTTTGTATTCAACGGTTTTTTTAATGGTTTATAGCATGAGGATGGCGGTTCTAGCTCTTATATTTGAAAAAATAAAAAATAAATAAAAGCTTCTCTAAAACAAAAACAAAAAAGTATCAATAAAAAATAACAAAATCTATAATAATATTATGCAATTATCAATCATGGTTTAGTTTTCAAATGTAATTAGTTGACTTTGGCTTATTTATAATGTATTCCTCAGTTTCCAATGTACTTGAGTATAAGTTTCCAATGTACTTGAGTATAGAAACTTCTATGATGGGCAAGATCAAATAATAAAATAATAAGTTCCAAGGATCACTAAACAATATAATAAGTGCATGTTTGTTACGGGGAACTGGATGAGATTGGACTGGATTAGTTACTGTAGCAAGCTGAAACTTGTGTTTGGCAACACCAGAGACTATGTTTAATGAGCTTGTGGAGTCCCAAAAACAGGGTCAACACCTTCTTACATAACGGCCCCAAAATTGGTGGGTTTACGGAAGAAGTGTTTTTCACGCCTCAACATCAAATCTCTTCAATTTTTTCGTTTTGATGTCGCCGCTGCCGCTGGACTCCTCCTCCGCTTGATCAACTCTTCCCAGATCTCCAACAGATCTCCTGCAACCACCACACCAGCCTCATCTCCCTCCTTGGCGTTAGCAGATCTAACAACTCTACAAACTACAGAGAAAGCTGGGCGACATCGAAGGAGGTTGTGGAGTTTCAAATAAGGTGGTCGACGACATCAGAGAGAGCTGGGTGACATTGAATTCGATGGTTATGCTTTTGGGTTGATTTCTAGGAGGCTGAGTTGTTGTGGGGGAATGAAGGTGAGTTGAGGAGGCGGTCATGATGGGGATCACAATTGTTTAGTTTTAATAATAGTCCACTAATACCAAATATGGGTCAAGCTTGCTATAAGATAAGCCTTGCTTGTGGAGTGCAAGACTACTAAAGAAATTAAGCCAAGGGTACATAATCCCCTATAACAAACGCGCTCTAAGGGTATTGTTATTAACACACCTTTTTTTGTTATTAACATACCCCATCTACTTTCTTATATACATATTTTTATTTTATTTATAAACTTGTCACTTGAATTTGATTAATGATTGGTTCTCATCATATAGAAGATGTGTTAATAGCAAAAATGAGTGTGTTAACACCACATAAACCTTATAAAGTTAGGGTTTTAGAAAAACAAAAACAAAAAACAAGGATGTGTGCGGTGCATTCTTCATGGGCGTTGCTTCTACCTCGCTAGACTACTAGCTTAGCTTCAAGCCTTGTTGTTGACCACTATGATGATTGATCCAGTTGATCCGGAGGTTTTTTTGCCAGAACAAAGGTTTTATGGCTCCTCATTTTTTCTTGGTTGCTAAGATGAACACGGCTCGATCTGTAGCGTTTGATTCTTTCAGAAGTGTTGTGAGATCAATGTTGAGACTCTGTGTTCTTGTAGAGGTTGTCGCACGTAGAGATCGCTACATTTTCACGTTCACTAATGTACGTGATATTCAGCGTGTTAAGAAAATTAGGCCTTAGAGTTTCCAACGTGTCATGTTGCTACTGCTAAACAATTATAATGGTTTCTCCAATCTTGCCGCATTGCCGCTTGGTTTCATCTGTATATATATGGGTCGAAATAATTGGCATGTCGCATGCCCTAATGGCGGATACTACTGTTAAGGTTGTGGGAAAACTCTTGGCCTTGTTTTGCGTGTTGATCAAACCATCAGGGTATTGCTAGGGTTAGGGTTTCAATACCCCTCAAAAAAAAAAAAACTCTAGCTAACTAGAAAGGGTCCGGTTCAAAGGACACAAAATTTGACACTAATTTTTACACTCTTTGTGAATCTTTAGATTTTAAGATAGGGTGTGGCTATTTCCACCCCACTAAATGCTCAGTTCACTTCACGTCTTATTTTTTACCTTTAACGTTTCAATTCTGCCCTTAAAATTTTAAGAAAATATGGTTTTTATTTTTTTCTTTTATTTTCGTAAATCTGATAAAATCTAAAAATATATATAAATATCTCATCAATATATTTGATGCAGACCTCCATTCTTCTCAAACCACATCCTATATTTGTTCTCCTCGATCTCTTTCTTGAGTTCATTCTTTACGATTATGAATATATATATATATATATATATGAGAAAGACTACATTTGAAGTCATTAATAAGATAAAAATAAGAACGAACAATTTCACCACACAATATAATCACCTTGTTAAAGATTGAAGTGATTCTCAGTTCTGATTTGAAAGATGGAGAGAATTGTTTTTTTTTCCGATGTAAAGATGTAGAGAATTGTTGTTGTTTGAATTTTATAGATTTTAGTTTAATATCATATTTTGACAAAAAAATTTGATTGTGGGGTTAGTATTGAAATATTTAGTTTAAAATTAAAATGTGGGGTGAACAAAGTATTTGGTGGAGTGGCAATAGCCACACCCTTAATGTCACACCCCGGTTCTTAAGTTATTTTATGGTTATGTTACTTTGGTGTTATTTTGGTCTTTTACCGTTTTAAATAACCATTTACTATTTTTAAGACTCCGAAGTTGACTTTTTCTTCTGTTTGGAATTTGGGAAAACTTTCTTCATGAAAGTTGTAGAGGACGTTAAACAGAGTTCATGGAGACGTGACACACTTAAATCAGAATTCGTACGAAAAAGTTATGAGATAAAGAGGGTAATTCATTAGTTGGTAAATAGGTAAATTTTTATTAGGCTTATTTTGTTGTGGGTATTAAGTTTGGACCGGGTAGGAATTTAGAGAGCCCAAAAACCCACACAGACTTTCTCTCCCTCTTCCTTCTCTCTCCTTTCTCTCGAAGCTTCCTCGACCCGCCGGCTTCAGCACCATCGCCCGCCGCCGTCTGGCCACCACCGACCGCCGGACCGGTCCCGTTCGGACCCCCACCACCTCCTCTCTGTTCCTAGGCTGGTGACTGGCTGTGTAACGCTGCCGTTCAGGAGGAAGTTCGCCGGAGACGCTGATTGCACTTTCCCCGGAGTTCTCTCCTCCGGCCACCATAGGTCGGGATTTTTGGCTCATCTTGTAGCCCTCATCAAGGTGAGTAATCCCTCAAAAGGAATTGGCTAAATTCGATCCTGTTAGGGTGAAATGTATAATTGGAAGTTCTACGGCTTCATTTGGATTTTAAGTCGATTAGTCTAGTTAGGCTTAGAATTAGACTTTGTGATAGTTATGAAAGTTGTTTGGAACGTTGAGAGGAAGATTGTATCAAAATTTGGTAGACATTGGAGGTTGCCGGAATTCGGCTGCCGACCGCCGCCCATTCGGGTCAGATTTTCATGTTTTTGAGATGGTTTTAATGAGAGAGGTTTAATGAAGTATAGTTTGGAATTTTTGGAGGAGTTTTGATAAGGTTTGAGATTTTTTTAATGGTTAAGAATTGTGGTGGTTATTAGATTGAAATTTCAGCAGTTGGTTTAACAAGTTTTAAATTATAAAAAGGTTAAATTATGGATTACGGTAATTGCGGAATATTGTGAGCCTTGTTAGATTAAAATTGGAGAAGTTGGGCAAGAGAGATGAAATTATAGGCTTCATTTTATTTCTGAAATTTTATTAAAGAATTATCCTAGTTTGGAAGCTTAATAATTATTTATTGTTCAGGACGTGAGGATAATCGTGTTGGGAGACCTCGGATTGACGGCAGGCATAGCCGTATACTATGAGTGGACCTTTGATTTGAATGTCATGCATGCACTAGAGTTTATTTAATTTTCAAAGACATATTGAAAATTTAGTATTTTCTTGGAGTAATGAGTTCCATTTAATTTTCGGGAACTCTCTTGAGCATTTTATTTAATATGTGGGACATGTCAAGTGATTTATTTTATTACGCAATATTTCCAGGTACAGTTGGGAACCGTACTGAGTTCAATGGATTTAAATATTATCGGTTTTATTTTTGGATGATTTTGGGATTTATAAATGATTACCGAAAATGAGATTTTTGGTAGTTCTCCATCATAATTTAATGGTTTATTTGAGGCATAATGATTTTGACTTGGAGAATATTTTAGCGAGTATTTTTCTAGTGAAGATATTATTATTTATGATTTATATTTGATATCGAAATCTCGCTTATATTTATAAGTTTGAGAATATTTTGACGTGTGAGACACGTCATTGAGTTTTAATATAATTTCTTATGATGATTTTTAAGTACGGTTGGGAACCGTACCATTCGTATGATATTGGAGAAAATTAGTGGATTTAAGTGTTTTCGTATGTTTTTACTCACCATAATATATGATCGCTTATATTGATTATTGCTAGCTAGCCATTATTTAACTGTCCTCATCATATATGAGTAGAGCGCTTAGCATGAGACGCTATTATAATCCTACCAGCAGTCCTCATCCACTACGCCAATTTTTCCTTCAGACGACAGGCAATGCCCGTCGTCTGATTACTTTTTTGCGTGTCATCTGATAACGATTCAGTCGACATGCATAATTTGTCGTCTGATAAAGGTTACACGACATACAGAATGTCGTCTGTATGAATCCAGATTCGTAACACAAAAAAAGAATATGTCGTTAGAAAAAATTACAACGACAGTGAACTGTCATTGAAAGATAGTAAAGCTACAAATGTTTGCATCTGTCTCTCGTCTCAAATTTATTCTAACATCACATGTTTGATGTCTGAATGCACATGTCCCTCGTTTCAGATTTGCTCAAACGTCACATTTCTATCATCTGAATGTTTAGTTTTGTGTAGATTCACAGCTTTGTGTCGTTTGAATTTATCATGAAGGACAATATTATGTCGTTTGATGTTGATTTGGATGTCAAATTTAATATTCTATTCACTCATGCCAACAACATTTGCACAACACATTTAAGAAACACAAATTCATTCATATTGACCTTTATATTGATAAACCTAGATCTTTTACAAAGAGTTATTATTTCCAGAAATAGCTATACATATACTAATAAGAGACATCACAACACATTTATACACATGTACTAATCCATTACTAAACAATTCCCAGCATAAATGCAGTAAGCATACATTTCTGCCCTTGCTCCTTGACATATTCTCTTCTTGGCACATATATATGATGAAGAGCAGCTTAGCCTCTATACATTGGAACCCTTCAAGAAATAAAAACACCAAGAATGAGACAAGGAACTAGCAGTAATTCATATCTAAATTCACTTACTAAGAAAATAGCCAAGAAAAGAAAGATAATAATGACATGAATATTGCTACATTCTTTAACTTATTGCTCAAGAACCAAATTCCAACATATACAGAAGCTATCCACATTCATTTACGTTCTAGCAATTTAAAATGACTGCATTAATGCAACGTATCCTTTATGTAGGTAAGCGCACCTTCTCAAACACAGGGGAGAACTCCTCATCGTACTCCACATGTTTCATTATTACCTCTAATTGTAAAGTATCAAAATTTAAATTATCACAAAGTACATAACAACAATAAGCATTATATTAGCGACAAAGAAAGATGTCATTCAAAAAAAATAAAACAACAAAGAAAGATAAAGGGAAATCATATTCCAACCTTATGTATAGTACTAAGAAGCTCTTCTTTATAAAAAGGGATCAATGCTTCCACCATTTCAATATTATGAGAAGATATGCAAACAACATCATCTCTCTTTTCTGCTTCTATTCTGATGCTGTCAGGATTGCTCACCTTATCAACCTGCAAAATTATAGCTGTCCATCATCAATCTTGCGTATAGATTATAGGAATGAAAATCTAGTACATTACATATACCATGACTATAGTGAGTATAATCTAGCAATTTCCAATTAAGATAACACGTAACATGCAAAACAATTCATACATCTCTCTTTTCTGTTCTATTCTACAATCATACTATAACCAATTCTGCATTACACAATGACAGGGTAAGCAATAGTTAATCAAAGCACCATATTTTCAGGACACTGCATAGAAAAGAAAAATAACCCAGTAAAAAGACAAACTAATATCAAGCCTATACCTGTCTTTCGCACTAGAACATGGCTCCATCATTTCCAATTTTGCAGCGATACAAGCAACACAACCATCGACAATATGGTTCAGATATACCGATGGGGTTTTCCCAATCAACTAAACACAATTACACAAAACTTATTAGCATCATAACCAAACCACGTAGCTACTCATTCACACACCCAAATTCAACACCCAAATCACAATTTCAGATACAAATCATGCGAAAATGAAAAAGCTTACGCTCATAGATAGAAGCCTCCAGCACAGCTCTCATGCGAAAATGAAAAAGCTGACAAGTTATGGTTATGAACGAGCTTACAGTGCAGCAAGATCTGCAATATGAGATTTTTCATCTCTTAATGGGTGGCGTGGTGTGAAAGGAATAACTTGGTTTGAAAGGGAATTTCTTGGAACCCAACTCACATGTCCATTTGGGCTATGCAGTTACTGGAGGACTATCATCAGAAGGTACACACCATACCAACAGTTAATGAAAAGACCGAGAATGAGATGGAGGTGCCGTCCTCCCCCCACCCCTACATGGGATGTACTTACCATTGCTTGTGATATAGTCAAAGGACTCAAGGGCCTCAGATGTGTTTCAGTATATGTTTGGTGATAACATATGCACCAGGTGACTATCAACCCATCTATACCACAATAAAAAGCACACTGAAGTATCAATATTTATATTAGAAAGCCTACTACCAAGTATTACATAATCATGAATGTAAAGGCTCCAGGTATGCCACACAACTTCAAATTGTTAGGACAACTTAATTTCAAAAACTTAGAAACATGACTCTGCATCAGTTTGCAATAGGGAGGGTGCACTAGAATCAAAGCTCCATGATGTTCCTCACCAACAACCTCTTAATAGCCTTGTCATATTCCAATCCAAAATAGTCGATTCAAAATCCAATCCGCCTCACTTTCACATGTTGTATTATATATATATATATATAGATGCATAGCTATAAATCCCAAACCCTAACCCTTACCTTAGGGCAGCACTTGCCGCAATTGGAGCAGCGGATGAAGTTGGTGTGGCCGCGGCCGTGCTTGTTGCGACCGCCATTCCTACCCTTGAAAGTCGGCGAAAATAGAGGTGATTAGATAACACTGAATCAGAAGGAGAAGCGACGGAGACGACGACGACGACGGAGATATGCCACAAGTCATCTGCTCCTCCAAGTTGAGAAATTGCTCTATTTGCGCGTCTAAATTGCCTCCTCCTTCCTGAAAATTTCACAATTTCAGAAATGCCCACAGCGATTAAGCAAGAACGGAGATACCAGAAAGCTAGGGTTCGCCAGATCTGAGGGGAAAAGGCGTGCCATCATTGAAGACCTAGAGGTGAAATTGAAGGTAGTAGAGATGTTGTTTAGGATTTGGGTTTTCAAATCAAGAGGAGAGAATTTGGTTTGAGGGTGTTGACTAGAAGAGAGGATTCGGTGTGTGTTGAGAATGAGGAAATTGAAAGTTTGAAGAATTTTTCGGGGAGAGAAAGCTTATCAAGTGTCCAAAAAGAATTTTACGTTGTTTCAAAAAAAAAATAGTTTGTTTGTACAGATGACAGAAAACTATCGTTTTAAACGAATCTTTATTTTACTTATTTTTCTTGTTTTTAAGGACGACAGATATTTGTCGTTTGAACAACATGTTAATTTTAACTACTTTTTAAGAGTGGTGCGTTGCTGCATTCAGACGATAGATTTTTAAATGTCTGTCGTAAAAATTTATCAGACGACAGTAAAAAGTACTTCTGTCGTCTGATTCCTGTCGTATGATTGCAAAATTGACGTAGTGATCATATGAGAGTAGAGCGCTTAGCGTGAGACTTTATTATTGCCTGGGAAGTAATCGATCGGTATATATATATATATATTTATTTATTTATTTATTTTTAGCTAGCCATTATATAACGGTCCTCATCATATGTGAGTAGAGCGCTTAGCGTGTGACGCTATTATAGTCTTATCAGCGGTCCTCATCATATGAGAGTAGATCGCTTAGCGTGGGACGCTATTATAGCCTGAGAGGCACCGACCCGAGCCTGTGAAGCTCCTTTTACATGGTGATAACTCTTCCCCTTATTTATTTTTCTCAGTTATAATTGATTAACCAGCGGGGCTGGTTTATCCATTTATTAAGTGAATTTGGATGTAAGGTTTTAAGGACGTTTACAATTGCGTGCAATTAAGTTTTTAAAGCTGAAATGTGGAAAAACATTTAAATTGAGTTTTTGTTAAATTATTTAAATTATTTTGTCCACTCACTCTAACGTTTTTTTAAATTACTTTCCCCTGAGCCATTTGGTTTTAAATGCCCAGTATGCAGGATAAGTGTAAATGAGGTCGAGCGTACATGGAGTCGAGGCATAGTCAGAAGCTGTTAGTACATAGCCAAAATACTTGGCTAAGCTGAGAATACGGTACTATTACCCGGTCGAGATAGCCCTGGTGGGCCCTTCACAAACATCCAAGGAAGGAAGGGCCGGGCGGCCGGCAACAAATTGCTTGCCGAAGTCACTCTAGCGGCAAAACACCCCTAAAAGAGGAGACACTCCAAAGGAGGGCAAAGAGTCCCACATTGGAAACAAGCTCAAGGTACACAAGCTTAGCCTATAAAACAAGCTCAAGGTACACACATTCACACACTCTCTCTCACACAGACATATATGCTCTCTCTCTTACTTTCATTCCTCTACCCGTACAAGTGCATATAGCTCACTTAAGCATCGGAGAGTCGAAGACTGGGCCACCCCAGTCCCGACCCCGTGACGCTGTTACTTGTGCAGGTACCGAGTGAAAGCCCCTCAGGAATTCTACTTCGTTCCGCCCCGCGACCTCTTCCCGGCTTGGGACGTAACATGTAGAAACAATTGGCGCTAGGAGGAGGGCGTCCTCAAGTGGAAACCCCCACGTCGCTCACCCAAAAATCCCAGAAATTCCGAGGAGAGAGAGAGTAGATCTGACTTTCTCTCTCTCCTTCGCTCGGGCGTGCCGTAGCAAGGTAGCTCACCTTCCCAGCCAGCATACTCACTGCCTTCCAATGAACCCAGCGCGGCCTCCCCGACCTCCGGCCAAGGTCCACGCGCTGGAGAGCAGCGCCCAGAACTGATATGGACACCCAGCTTCCCTCAGCCGAAGCCGAAAAACACTCTTGGTCTCGCGACCCCAACCTCGGTACCCTCCCCCCCGGGACATGCCTTCGCTTTTGGCACCTCTTCTCGGCTCGGGACCTTGGGGCGGAGCAAGTCCAGCCATCCATCCGCGGACTCCGCTGGTCCCGCTATCCATTCGCGGACTCCGCAGGTCCCGCCATTCATTCACTGACTCTGCTGACTTCACCAGTCCTCGCGGACTCCGCTGACTTCGCCAGTCCCCGCGGACACCGATCGCCACGCCAGACTCCCCGGACTCCTCTTGTCTCGCCATTCCTCGCGGACTCCACTGGTCTTGCCAGAGTCCCCGCACACCGCGTAGCGGCTCTACACGGCTCCAGATAAGTGACTTATTTACACTTCAATTAAGTTGTTATCATACAAATAGCATGCCACATGCATCATAATATACTCTCATGTACATGCTACACACACTTGTAAACCATGGGCCACCCACATAACTTGCTTCACATGCTTACAAGCCAAATATTGATGTACATCTCTCTATCAATCACAAGCTACACACACACCATGTGTAAACAGCCAGCATTCAAACATGCATCCTTTAGCTACACACGCCCTTAGCGAGACCTGTCCCGCCACCCCTTCCCGGCTCGGGACCTTGGGACGAGACAGGAAGACCCCTTATTCCTAGCCAACCCGACAGTAAAACCCTTACCCTAGAATTCCTACCACTACCAGAAGAAAAGCTTTAGCCGACGAAAAAAAAAAACCAGGCCGACGAAGCATTTTTTCGTCGGCTAAAGTGGGCTTTAGCCGACGAAATTTTCTTTCGTCGGCTAAGGTAAATTTTCGTCGGCTATGAAGTCCACTTTAGCCGGCTAAATAATTTATTTCGTCGGCTAAATAATTTATTTCGTCGGCTAAAGTTCACAAACTATGGCCGACGAAATATTTAAAAGTTTAGCCGACGAAATTCATAGTCGTCGGCTAAAGTGCTTTATATTTGCGGATCTGGGCAGCAGCAGCTCATCTGGAAAAAAAAACGGGAAAAAAAACGGGAGAAGAAAAAAGGGGAGAAAAAGTTTGGGTGTTGTCGAAATCTGTCCATAATCAGTTTGTGGAGCCATATATAGGTACGTATATGTATATATATGTTGATTAATTGAGTTTTATTTGAGTTGATCGATTTTAATTAGTGTGATTAATTGAGTTTATTGATTTTGATTGTGATTGAGTTGATTAATTTTGAGTACGTTGGATGTATATATATATGTGTTGATCGATTTGGTTGATGATTTGAATTGATAATATATATGAATTAATTTGTTGTTAATAAATAGTAGATATATATGTTAATATTAATTTATAATATTATTGTGTTGATATGGTATGAAGTTGTTGATGATATATATGAGTTCATGATGATTTTGTTATTAATTAGTTGTAGTACGTAGAATATATACTAAATGAATTGAGATTTTATATATGACATGAAATTTTATTAATAATTAGCTAGCAGCGTTATAAATATATATATATATTTTGTTATATTTTCAGGATATGGATAAGAGTTGGATTTCGCTTCCAAAATGAGACAAAAGATACGGTGCAGGAGTTATGAGTTTTATAGAATATGCGCTGGCTAATGCTAACGGGAATACAATTTTCTATTGCCCGTGCACGAAATGTCAGTGTCGCAGCGATATGCATCGATTTCCCATTGACAAAGTATGGCAGCACCTGAGGAGTAACGGGTTTTGGGAGAAGTACAGATGTTGGTTATATCACGGTGAAACATCATCAGGGGGTCCGCATGATCATGGCCAATTTTCCGAGACGGGCAGTACTAGTACATCCAACGATCCAACAACGGCATTCATCAACGACATGTTTCCTTATGAGAGCGGTGTATGCGCTCAAGGACAATATATGCCTGACCCGGTGCAGCCCTTCCCTAGAGCTGTGAACACTGCTGGTATAGAAAAGTACAACAAACTGCTTGCTTTCCAACAGACCCCTGTGTACCCCGGTTGTCAGAAGACCGTTCTTGAAAGTGTGATGGACGTAATGAAGATTAAAGTTGAGACAAAATCGACCGTGAAGGCTGTTGATGAGTATCTACAGTACACTGCTTCGATGCTGCCCAACGGTCATCGTCTTCCTACCACTCATCGGAAGGTCCGATGTATCCTGAAAGATCTTGGGCTTTCCTACATCAAGATCCATGCATGCAGATATGACTGCGTTCTCTTTTGGGGTAAAGATCCAGAAGGGAATGACCTTGGTGGCCTTGACGCATGTCCGGTATGTCACACTGACAGATATAAGCTGACTCCTGCAGGTAACAGGAAACCTGTAAAGGTACTTCGGTATTTCCCTTTGACGGATAGGTTGGAGCCGTTGTACATGTCTTCACACACGGCCGAAGCGATGAGATGGCACGCTGATAGGGAATTGCATGACGAAGATACCCTTATACACCCTGCTGACGGGGAGGCTTGGAAGCATATAGACAGGGAGTTTCCTCATTTTGTGTCAGAGGTCCGAAATGTGAGGCTCGGGCTCTCATCCGACGGGTTCAACCCTTTTGGCAACATGAGTCTTCAATACAGTATATGGCCGGTGATTTTGGTACCGTACAACCTTCCCCCATGGATGTGCATGAAGAAGGAATACAATATGTTGAGTTTGTTGATTCCGGGGCCCGGTTATCCGGGGAAGTGTCTCGATGTGTATTTGAGACCTTTGATTGAAGAGTTTAAATTTTTGTGGGACGTTGGTCATCCCACTTATGACAAGTACACGCACGAGATGTTCCAGATGCATGTCATGGTTGTTGGTACCATCAGTGATTTTCCTGCCCGTGGAATGTTGTCGGGCAACGTTGTTAGGGGATACAAGGCTTGTCCAGAGTGCCTTAGCGATGAGGGGAGCAACAGTCATTGCAACAAGATATGCAGATTGGGTCACCGTGCTTTCCTTCCATATGATCCCGAATGGCGGTTCGATGACAAGGCATTTAATTGGACCGTAGAACACGGTGTGCCTCCCAGAAGATGGACGGGGGAAGAAATTTTAGCAGTGCTTAATGAGTACGATTTTGGGCAGCTCAGCAATCATCCCAACATTGTGGCGGCAATACCTGAAAGACCCGACAGGTACAAATTCTGGACACATAAGAGCATATTCTGGGAACTCTCATACTGGAGTAAGTTGTTGATCAGGCACTACCTGGATGTGATGCACATAGAAAAGAATGTGTGCGACAGTGTGTTGGGCACAGTGCTGAACTGGGAAGGGAAGACGAAAGACGGTCCTAAGGCACGCATTGATCTAAAAAAATGCGGAATAAGAAGACATTTGTGGTTGAAAGAAGGGAAGAAAAAAATGCCTCAAGCTCCTTACACCGTGAAGCCTGACCAGAAGAACCTAATTTTCAGGTGGATGAGTTGTGTGAAGTATCCTTCAGGTTATGCAGGAAATATAGCCCGGTGTGTGAACTTCCGGGACAATAAGATGTACGGGTTGAAGAGTGATGACTGTCATATCCTGCTACAACGTCTCTTCCCTGTTTTCATTCGACCGTTCCTTCCCCGTCAGGTGGTGGAGCCGTTAGTAGCGTTGGCAAGATTTTTCCAGAAGTTATGCACACGGGAAGTGTCTCGATGTGACCTCCGGGAAATGCAAATGGACATCATTTATATCATGTGTAAATTTGAGAGGATATTTCCTCCAAATTTTTTTGACATCATGCCTCACCTGATGATCCATCTTCCCGAGCAATTGTTGTTTACCGGTCCAGTACACTACACTTGGATGTATCCCATGGAAAGGTACGTTTTTTACTTTCATGAATTCCTCAATATATATACATGTTCAATAATCATAACATTTTGCAACTTGATTTACAGGCAACTTGGAGACTACAAAGATTATGTGGCTAATAAATCTGCTCCTGAAGGATGTATAGCTGAAGCATATATTGCGCACGAGTGCGTCACCTACATGAAGTTGTATTTAGGAGCGTTGAAGGAAACTCTGCAAACCATGCTGGTAGATGTACCGAAGTTCAATCTTTCCATAGTCTCTAGTGATGTTGAAGTGTATGGAATTTTGCCAGACTCTTACAAGTTGCAACCACATGAGCTAGTCATTGCCCACTGGTGGGTATTGATTAACTGTCCAGAAGTTGAATACTGGAAAGACATCCATCTCAATCATCCCAACATTCAAGGTGATCTCGAGTACCACAACAGGGAGTTCGCAGATTATTTTGGCGGTTGGGTACGTAATTTAATTTTTCTATACGGGTTTATGTTTATTGCATAATTATCCATATTTTTCTCGTAGTTTCTGATTTCTTACTACGATATGATAATATTTTTGTAAGAACATGCTCATTGTTATCGTTTGGTTTAATTTGTCTTAATTTAATTTATGTTAATTTAATTTTTGTTAATTTAATTTGTGTTAATTTAATTTGTGTTAATTTAATTATGTTAGTTTATGTGTTTATTTTTGAATATATGTGTTAATTTATTTTTTATTTCGAATTTAGTTTTATGATATGTTAGTTAATTTATGATGATGTTGATATATATAATATTGTTATGTAAGTAAAATATATATATATCTATATATATATTGGTATGTATATCTATTTATTGAATAAGTATAATTTTAAACATGTATAATTTTTTATAAAATAAAGACAAAATAATCTAAAACCTTAGATTAATATTTTAAATAGGATGAGCGGCTTTTTTCGATCGAAGAAGAGTTCGAATGGCCAAAGGTCCGAATCGTCTGAGGGAACCTCTAGCAACCCTCAAACGACGTTTCAGGGCTAGATGACAGCCAGACGTGTGAGCCTTCTGGAGACGGCGCCGGAGGTGCCCCTTTCATCGAGGCAGGCGGCCGTCCCTCGTTCCCCGAGGCCCTTGTGGCCTCAGACCCAGACTGAGGTGTCTGCACCTCGTATGCCCGAGATACACCGGGCGCCCACTCCGGGTCCTACTTCTTCGGATAGTGGGTCATCTGGGGTACAGATGCCGCCGCCTCATCTGTTCCTTCCGCGGATGATACCGGCATTACCTGTAGTCGATGGCTCAGGGACGCCGATTTATCCACTGCCCCCGCCAGTGGCTCCATCAGCGGCGTACCGGTTCGTGCCTTTTGATACGCCTCTTATTTCTGCGAGGGTATCATCATCGGCGACAGAGCCGGAATCCGTCGCGAGCTCCTCAGGTAATCAGTGATGCATGATTACTTTTAAAGGGTCATATATATTTTAATAATCAATTTGGCCGAATCATGTCATATGCACAAAGAAGAAGAGAGGCCCCGTCACAGGGAAGGCTCTCGAGAAGATGGTGAGTACCGTGGGGAGGATCGTCATCGATACTGACGGGGATGGCCACGTAGTATCGGGCGGAAAGTCGAGGACGTATGCCGGCCGCGTGGGAGCTCTCATTAGGGATAGAGTCCCTATGTTGTGGTCCGACTGGGGCGAGGTCCCGCAAGAGGTTAAGGACATGGTCCACAACGCGATGTCGGTGGGTTTACAAAATAATATTATGTATTAAATTGTTGATTTCTCGAAAAGCTAAACTAATAAACGGTTAAATGCAGGTGTGGTTTGAGGTTCCCGAGCACCTGAGGGACAGCTGGGCCGACGTTGTGCATGGGGGAAGGTACGTTGGGAAGTTAATGAAAAACAAAATTGTATGTGATATTAATAATATTTCTAATATTTTTGTTATATCTGTAGATACAAGGAGTGGAAGAACGAGCTGCGGACCCATTGGACTACGTACGGGAACGCACGTTCTGGTACCCCTGCTGAGTTCCAGTACAGGGAGTACGAGTGGCGTTGGCTTCTGACATTAGAATTCAACAACCCTCGTAAACAGGTATTTAAATAAATTAGTTAGTTAATTTAAAAATAAGTACGTGCGTTTTAAAATATTCTACTAATAGTTTACTTTTTTCTTTGAAGGCGGTTTCCCGGGTGAACGCTCAGAACCGGCAACGCAACACAAGGAACCATCATGCCGATTCTAGACCGTTCGCTGTCTTCATGGACGAGGCGGCCAGGGAACATCCAGAAGTCAACCCGTACGTCTATACGTACGAGAAGGCATATCCTGACTCCCAGGAGGATATTGTAAGTCACCTTACGTTTTTAAATTTATGTAAAAATTTTAATTAATAATTTTTTTCCTATCCATATAGGCGAGGGTGAGGGAGACTACTGACGAGGTCATGAGTACCGTAGTGAGGGAGACATGGCCGGACACGCAGGAGGAAGAGATGTCTGAAGCCATGCCCCGGATCGACACTTCGGATCAGACGATTGGGGCGAGGATCATGGGCACAGCCTTCCCACCGAGAGCAAACAACTTCTACTGCCGAGGTCTAGGAAAGAGAGGCGAGGGGGTCCTGAAGACCACTCCAGGATTTCAACGAAAGGCAGCCTCGACCAGCAGCAGGACCACGTCCACAATCAACAGGATGACTCAGTTAGAGTCGGAAGTTAAGAGACTACGAGAACAGCAAGCTGCTCAGGCTGCCTATATTGCCTCGCAGGCAGCCTTTAATGCCGCGCAGACAGCCTATGCTGCCGAGATACAGCCATCCAGCAGGCCCAGCAGCAGCAGATGTTCCAGTACATGCAGGACTTTGCAAATGCCCAGATTCAGGGACTTCCGCCTCCGCCCATGCCTCCGCCCATGACGCTACCCCAGCCGCCGCAACCTCCGCAGCAACCTCCGTAGCAGCCCCCAGAAGAGGACTTTAATTTAGACGATATAGAATTTACGTAGTTGATATATAATTTTATGTAATTGATACTTTTATGTAATTGATACTTTTATGTAGTTCATATATTCTTTTATGTGTTTGTTGTTGGTTATATGGAATTGTTTTGGTGTTTTTTGCAGCTTGCTTGGAATGGTAATTCAGAAATTTCGGGGTTTTTTCTTTTACTGGAATGCACTTATAGCCGACGAAAAAAGCCTTGATTCGTCGGCTAAAGTTTTTTTTTTTAAAAAAAAAAGTTTTAGCCGACGACATATGCTTTAATTCGTCGGCTAAATGCCTATAAAGCCGACAAAAAATACTATATTTCGTCGGCCATAGGTGTTTTATATTTTTTTATTACAAACTTTAGCCGACGAATATTTTAAATTATTCGTCGGCTAAAGTTTGGAAGATAACCGACGACACAAAATGTCGTCGGCTAAGGTATGGACTATAGCCGACAAAAAAATCATTGGCTATAGTGCATACTTTAGCAGACGAAATAATGTCGTCGGCTATAGTATGACTATAACCGACGAAATAATGTCGTCGGCTAAAGTTTGGACTATAGCAGACGATATTATTTCGTCGGCTATAGTCATACTTTAGCCGACGAATTTTTTTGTCTCGTCGGCTAAAGTCATCATAGACGACCCTTTCCCGACGACACTATAGCCGACGAAGGTTTGTCGGCTAAGAGCTTCGCCGACGAATTTTTTTAACAGGCCGACGAAAATTTTTCGACGGCTAAAGTACTTGTCCTGGTAGTGTACCAACACCACAAACATGTGAACCGCCCCATTCTCCCCACATACAAATCTAAAGACAAAGAACGCCACCTATTCATACCGTGAAACAGTGGACCTGCGTAGTAGCAATGAAGCTGGTTGCAAACAGCCAAGCGCTCGCGCCCACTCGATCAAGGGTGAAGTGGGACGCTCCCCAGTCTGAGATTTGTAGAACCACCGAAACCCTAAAACACAAATTACAGCTCGCCCAATTTTCAGTTTGTAAAACACGAACTCCCCCCTCCAGCTATCCCCAACCCCATGCATACATTGACTCGTCAGGGCAGCGGCCCGCCACGCTGCGACAGTCTCACCAGCTAAGCGCGAACTGATTCGCCACGCAGCGGCCCGCAACGCTCAACAGCGACAGTCCCCAACCAAGCGCGAACTGACTCGCCAGGGCAGCGGCCCGCCACGCTACGACAATCGCCAGCTAAGCGTGAACTGACTCGCCACACAGCGGCCCGCAACGCTCAATAGCCTCAGTCCCCAATCAAGCGCGGACTGACAGGCCACTTCGTGACAGTCCCCAATCAAGCGCGGACTGCCTCGCCACATAGCCTCAGTCCCCAATCAAGCGCGGACTGACAGGCCACTTCGCGACAGTCCCCAATCAAGCGCGGACTGCCTCGCCACATAGCCTCAGTCCCCAATCAAGCGCGGACTGACAGGCCACTTCGCGACAGTCCCCAATCAAGCGCGGACTGCCTCACCACATAACCTCAGTCCCCAATCAAGCACGGACTGACAGGCCACCTCGCGACAGTCCCCAATCAAGCGCGGATTGCCTCGCCACATAGCCTCAGTCCCCAATCAAGCACGGACTGACAGGCCACCTCGCGACAGTCCCCAATCAAGCGCGGACTGCCTCGCCACATAGCCTCAGTCCCCAATCAAGCGCGGACTGACTGGTCACTTCGCGACAGTCCCCAATTAAGCGCGGACTGCCTCGCCATATAGCCTCAGTCCCCAATCAAGCGCGGACTGCCTCGCCATGTAGCCACGGTCCCCAATCAAGCGCGGACTGACTGGCCACCTCGCGACAGTCCCCAATCAAGCGCGGACTGCCTCGCCACATAGCCACGGTCCCCAATCAAGCGCGGACTGACTGGCCACTTCGCGACAGTCCCCAATCAAGCGCGTACTACCTCGCCATATAGCCTCAGTCCCCAATCAAGCGCGGACTGACTGGCCACCTCGCGACAGTCCCCAATCAAGCGCGGACTGCCTCGCCATGTAGCCACGGTCCCCAATCAAGCGCGGACTGACTGGCCACCTCGTGACAGTCCCCAATCAAGCGCGGACTGCCTCGCCACATAGCCTTAGTCCCCAATCAAGCACGGACTGACTCGCCACATAAGCCTCAGTCCCCAATCAAGCGTGGACTGACTGGCCACTTCGCGACAGTCCCCAATCAAGCGCGGACTGACTAGCCACATAAGCCACGGTCCCCAATCAAGCGCGGACTGACTGGCCACCTCGCGACAGTCCCCAACCAAGCGCGGACTGACTCGCTAGAGCAATATTAACCTTGTCTTCTTGCCAACAGGTTTCCGGAACATCACCCCCGTCACCTCGCGACTCTCGTGTGGGGACTTGGGGACTCGGCACCATGCCTCCTATTCCCGGGTAAAACCTATCCTCGGCATCTCTAGAATAACTCCCCACCCAAGAACTCTCTTAGACTGGGGACTTGGGGACTTGTTAGTACATAGCCAAAATACTTGGCTAAGCCGAGAATACGGTACAATTACCCGGTCGAGATAGCCCTGGTGGGCCCTTCACAGACATCCAAGGAAGGAAGGGCCGGCAACAAACCGCTTGCCGAAGTCACTCTAGTGGCAAAACACCCCCAAAAGAGGAGACACTCAAAAGGAGGGCAAAGAGTCCCACATTGGAAACAAGCTCAAGGTACACAAGCTTAGCCTATAAAACAAGCTCAAGGTACACACATTCACACTCTCTCTCTCACACAGACATATCTGCTCTCTCTCTTACTTTCATTCCTCTACCCGTACAAGTGCATATAGCTCACTTAAGCATCGGAGAGTCGAAGACTGGGCCACCCCAGTCCCGACCCCGTGACGCTGTTACTTGTGCAGGTACCGAGTGAAAGCCCCTCAGGAATTCTACTTCGTTCCGCCCCGCGACCTCTTCCCGACTCGGGACGTAACAGGTAGAAACAGAAGCTGCTTCCGCTTAATCTTTATTCATTGTTATTCTTTAATTATTAGATATGCTCTGATAACCAGTTAGTGAATTTATTTTGAGTATTGTTGGTTGTGAGATTATTTTAGTTGAGTAATTGATTTATTGGGAGATGTGATGAATTTGGGGAGTAGGAAGGCTCCAGGTGTTGATGATGAATGTTTGGTTTTAGAAGTGTCAAGTTGGATTTTTCAGGCAAATGTTGTCCATT
Organism: Fragaria x ananassa; assembly: GCA_034370585.1. Lineage (NCBI taxonomy): Eukaryota > Viridiplantae > Streptophyta > Magnoliopsida > Rosales > Rosaceae > Fragaria > Fragaria x ananassa. The sequence goes on along the minus strand of CP139750.1, from coordinate 4,821,625 downwards.
TTCAAGGAAGGTTTAGCCTAATTTTCGGTAAATTTTTCTTGAAGGTGGACCCTGTAGGATTTACCTCGGGTTTCAGGGTGAAATCTGGGATGAGTCCTAACACTTAAAATATTTAACGGTTTAGATTAAATGTGAGTATGACATGACACAAAAGAACAACATCATTTGCACATCATTGCACAAAAGGCATTATGTTTCGTTTAAAGGAAACTCGGTGGCATATATGTTGCTGATTATTAAATAATTACCTACGAAGAGCAATTAATCCTCGAGAACAAACATTGTCTCCTTGACTCTCTGTTGGAGTATATTGGACTTGCACAAAAATATACATAATTCACAATTGATTTAAGTAAAGATGAATAGGTTCTAGTTACACCTCTATATTTGTTATGTACACCTCAATAAATTTTTGAAAAAAGATAATCACTATTTTACCATTCTGAAAATACAGCAAAAGGAAAAAGATTACCAAGGTGATGGATCTAACTTCTTTTTCCAATTTTTCTCGTCATCACTCTATGCATTTTGCAACTTTTAAATCTGTTGTGAGAACTCATGTCAAGCGCTCTAATTTAGCCTTGTGCATGCATTATCAACATTCAGCCTAGTGCTGAGCGCCTCCCGGCCAAACACATGGACGTGAGCGGTCTGATCCGGAGCGCGCGTATGGAAGCTTCCTTCCGTGCCACAAGTGACACTTGTCCTCGACAACTGTCGTTGTCTCCAAGACAAACTCATCCTCTGCACTTCTCTATAAAGAGGTCTCGCCTCATTCTCAATGTAACTGAACTCATTCTCATTCCCAACTCTTCCTTCTCAATTTATCCGCATAAATGATTAACTTGAGCGTCGGATGACGATTGTCCGGATCTGTCTTCTGGACGCCTCTCTAACCTCTTTCTTGTTCATTCTTCATACATGCATCTCTCTCTCTCTCTCTGTGGAAATTAAAAGGGTCTCAAGAGTCCAGAATTTTGTCGAAAAAAGAAAAGAAAAGATAAATAGCAAGAAACTCAATCAGTGCAAATAAAGACCACACCAAAAACCCTAAGCGGAAGAGCTCATCTCTCCGCCGCGAATAGGTGCTGTCGCAGCCACCAGTGTTGGAACTATGCCGCAGTGCAACATCCTCCTTGGAATTGTCTTGGAATAATTAACCATGAAACTCAGCGGGCTCTCATCTCAATGGTGCGCACTCGAAACCCTAGCCTAATCTTTCTCTCAGAAACCCTACCTTAACCAGTTGCCTTGGAAGCTCTTCGTATCAGCCCTGGTTTTACAGGATGCATATGCTATCCCTGTGAGAATGAAGTTCAAGGAGTGGCTTTACTTTGGAAGGTCGATCTCAATGTCAAGCTTCGAAGATATGGTCCAAACCATATTGACGCTGCAATCACACACTGGGGAAATCAAACATGGAGATTCATTGCAATCTATGGTTTTGCTCCTCGAGGTCAACGGTATCGAACATAGAATCTGATTAAAACCCTGGCAGCACAACCATGTTCGTTATCTTAGATCATGGGAGACAATTTCAATGAAATCATGAGCAATAGAGAAAAATCGAGAGGATCTCCTCGAGCTTGGATTTGTTTAGCCAAACAATGGCAGACAGTGACCTACAAGACATGGGATATATATCATGGCAGCAAGTTTATATGGTATAGTTGAGTCACGAAAGAGACGCTCAATAGTGTTTCGACAGCCCTAGCCTCATGGAAAGCAATGCATTCTGGTAGAGTGTGTATCCTCCCACCAAGTGACTCTGATCACCTCCCTCTACTATTAGAAATTGGCTACAATTCAACTTTTGGAGAACTCCAAAAATATTTTGATTTGAAGAGATGTGACAATGTCACACTAAGTGCATCAATGTGACTAAAAGGTTGGTCTAGACCCATCACTGGTAATGGAATGCAGCAGGTTGGCATGCGCATTCCACAAACGGGAAATTATCTTATCAAATGGCACAAGCAGATTTAATTTTTAATGCTCAATGCAATGAAATTCTTGTAATTCAAGAAAAACTAACTGATATTATGAAACAACTCTTCTCACCAGATCAGTTTGAGGAACAGAAAGCTCTCCACTCGAAGCTTAAATGAAGGGCAATGGAAACTCTGCTTTTTTTTCTTTTCTTTTTTTAATCACAGGAAGACTTAAAAAAGGAAAGCTCGCAATCCTATTCCAGGGATTCTTGATCCTCAAGGAAATTGGAGCACTGAACCTAGCTGATGTCATTCTTAGTGGTATGACTGGTATATATCATGCCCTATTTTCAAAGGGTTTTTCAGTCAGACACAAATTCAAATGATGCTGCAATATGTTTTGGGCAAAGTCCTCAGTAAGGGATAGAGAGGTAATTAGCTACCAAAAGTAATAAAGGTGCGGGCGTGCCACCTCGCGGACGAGGAAAGAGAGTGCGTCGGGTCTTGACTTCTTAATCAAGCGGAGGGATTCCAGTGCCACCTCGCGGACGAGGAATTACGAGCACTTCGCGATTCGATACTCACTGTAGCGAGCAGAGCAACAATAGGGCGCTAATCAGGGATGAGTCCGAAAGGGCTCTGAGCTAAGATGAGGACGCACTTAGGATTTGGGTTCCGAGAGGCTCAAAAGTTTCAACTGTGTTGAAGGTTGTATTTTGTAGGACTTGATTGTCTCTTTGTCGAGTTGTTGTGTGTGTCTGTATCCTTGAACTTCTTTATATAGAGTTATTTAGGGCCACATGTATTGGCCCAAAACATGTCAAAGACTTGTAGAAGTCTTCAACGATAGAGATGTCATAGACGATGTTAATCACTATTTGATGTGATTATGTCTCAGCGAAGTAACTAACTGCCTATGTAGAAGAGTTGTATTAGAATACCTCATGAACACTTGCGAACCTTGAGGACTTCAAACTACTGGATGCACATACACCTGCATACATGTGATTAAGGAATAGAAACCTTAATACATGCGAACTCTTCCGCTTGCGAGCCGCACACATATAGCCCTTTATGCAATTAAAGATAATTGCTTTCTTATCCAATCAAACAATCATGCGGAGTTCGCCTCATCTAGTCTCCTTCTGCATGCGAACTCTCTTTTTGTTTTCTTGCGAAGTCTTCTACATACGCGAAGTCATCTCACCTCGCTTCCATACTAGGACCCTATCTATGCGAAGTCCATTTCCTGATCTCATACGAAGTCTTTGCAGGCTAACTTCTAGTTCGCATGGCAACCTTGGCTTGTAGCAAGTCTCTTTTGCAAGACTTCTAGGCGAAGTCCTCCTCTCCGCATGCAAGTTCTAGAGTTTGTAATTCGCGGGTCATCACTCAATTGAATGACCAACTGCATCCGGGGACCAGTCCGCCAACAACTCATGCGAAGTCTTATCTTCTTCCCATGCGAAGTCTTATTATATGTGAACTTCGTCCAGCTCACATGATATCGTAGGCGAGGTAACCCGCGCGTCTCTAAACCCAATATTACTCAAGCTCGCCAGCGTGACGTGGACTGTGAATTTAACTAATATTCGCATAGACAATTACTGTCCAGTAAAATATTAATTTGGGTGTAAACACAATAGATACTGTCTTGCATTCAGTTGAAGCAAGGGTCACAAATGACATGAATGAGCAACTCCTCATACCTTGATGATGAACTCAGGTAACTCTCCTAGCCTCTCTAGGAAAACACTTTAGCATGTATTCTGTTTTCGGGTGTGTTTGTGCCTTTATGAAATGATCATGTGTTTATGTGTTGATTCAGAGATGCATCACATCTTTCACTCGTTGACACAATATTAGGGTCAGGATTAAGACCTCAATACCAACCAGAAGACCACTTAAATGATAGATATACAAACCCTAGATCAATGTACGCAACTAGAGACTTTGGAGAAACTAACCAACAAAAAAATGTATAGAAAACTATATGCTGACGATTATTGCAGACATTATAAAACTACATAATTATTTGTGTCGAAACTGAACACTACATGATCGACTATGAAACCATTAACAAACTATCAAAGTATTTGGCCACAAGAAACAAGCCAAATAGTGTCCCTTTGAATCTCTAAGAGATCCGTCTGGCTAAGACACCACGGTATCTTAATCCCCATCTGGATCGTCCTGAACTAGTCCATCACTATTTTTAACACCAACTAGCTAGAAAGTAACTGTGCCTGCCATTATTCTGGTATTTATCTCTTGTCTTCGACACTTGCACTACTATCTAAGGTGGACTGCTCTGACACAGTGGGGAAGCATGGCTTTTCTGAACTTGTTGATGGAGGAGAAGGCGATATTGGCAAGAGTTTTCCGGTCGGGTGATTCATATAGCTTCCAGATGGAGTAATGTCGATACTAATGTAATTGTCACCTTCTCCACCATGTGATTCAGAAGAGCCTAGTACGCTTCCAGCAGATTCTGAATGTGCTGGGGAGAAGTCTCCAATGATACACGTTTGGTTGGCTTCATTTAGTTGATCTAAAGCAACTGCTACCTGCCATTATATAAGACAACAAGCTCATATTATGCATGTGTTAGTTTGATTCATGAGCTCGTTAGCTAACAGGAAATCTCTCAATGGTCTAAATGAAAGAAGCTAGGAATTTATATTCGATCACTGGTGATATATATGGCATAACATGGTTGAAAGTTGAAACTGATCTGTTTCACAATACCAATAATATGTTTCGTCTCATTTATAATATGAACCTTACTGTTTCTTACATATAAGATACTGTCGTGTTATCTGCAGCACTATTTGATAATGATACATTAGGCCTAGACTATTCCAGTTTATGTCTATGCATCCAACATGAGTCCTAGTATTAGGCTTATATTCTCTTATTGCATTTGTGAAGAGCTCATTATGTGTATGTTTCCATAATCTACTTAATTGTGTGTACTTACCATGTCCATAGTCAGTCTCTTGTGAGGATCCCTTGTGAGACATTTCTCTGCTATTCGAACCATCCAATAAAGTTGGTGCACATCATGCGCATCTGCATTTCTTGGATCGATTAAATCTGGGTAATTCCTTTCTTTCAATAGTGGTCTTGCCTGAGGAAAGAGTTATAGACTGGCTTATGATGCACAAACGTGAAGTAAAATACCAGAAGCCTGCTTATAAGTTTATGTTTTAGTTTTTGATCAGTAGGTAGCTTTCTTTGGTCTGCAGTAAATACTAAATACTCCTTTACTCTCCTCTATTAGGCCTGTTCTATACGAGTATTTATTATAATAAAAGATATTACAATATGGAATCTCTTACCCATCCCACAAGACTTTTTCCTCCAAGCTTTTTGTCTGTAGGTCTAATTCCTGTGATAAGCTGTAATAGAATGACCCCAAAAGCATAAACATCTGTCTTGGTTGACACTTTTCCACTTTCTGCATATTCTGGTGCCAAATATCCCAAAGTTCCGACTACTCTTGTTGTGTCAGATGATCGATCCGAGTCTTCATGTTGAGTTCTTGCAAGGCCAAAATCTCCTAACTAGTACGTAAAAATGTTAGTTTGCTTAAACAAGGAGGTTCATGTAAGAGTCTGGTAGGTTCATGTAAGAGTCTGAATAGTAAAATATACTGATCTGACTCAAACTCTTTTACCGAAATATAGTGCACTTAGCTTGAAAGGCATCTACCACACGAATAAATAAAAACAATCTAAAAATAAAATGAATCAACCACAGGTTAAAAGTAAAATTGCTATTTTAGCTGCACTAATTATCTAGTCTAGTAATTACTAATACAATGAGACAAAAAAAAGGAGTTACTGATGTTTAATATACGATAATAAGTCCTACTTTTTAAGCATTGTATAATCCTGAAAAAAAGAATAGCCTCATGTTGATTAACCTACTTAGTTAACTAGTTCATCATGACATCAATGGGTATGAACTACAGTCATATCTGAGTTTACCAGAGATTCATAATCATGCGTCACGAGAATGTTGTTTGGTCTCACGTCCCTATGGATGATGTTGTTCTGATGCAAATATTTTAACCCTTTTGCAGCTCCAGTAGCGATTTTGATCTTCTTATCCCAACTGAGAGGTTTGTTGTTGGGATGTGCTGCACAAGTTTAATAAAAATCATTTCACTGTTAGTCTTCTCTCTATGTTGTAACAGTCATTATTGAGGAACACATTACATGTCAATTGACAAGAACGTGAACAATTTCAGAATAGTTGTATTGTTTAACTAGTTTTTTTTTCTTCTTACTTGATATATGTTGATCCAAAGAACCGTTGCAAACATATTCATAAACAAGAAGCCTCTGTCTTCCTTCTGAACATGACCCTAACAACATAACCAAATTTTCATGTCTTGCCTTGCTGAGTACATGAACTTCAGACTTAAATTCTTTCTCCCCTTGAAAGCTTGCATTTTTATGTTGTTTTACAGCAATCTTCACCCCATTGAGTTCTCCTTTATAGACCGAACCAAATCCACCTTCAGATAGGAAGTTCTTTGCAGAAAAACTATCAGTGGCAGCCTGGATTTCTGCATAAGTAAAATCTCTCTTCCATCCAATCTTTGGTCGTTGATTATTGCAAAATGTGCAGGTTGCATTTTTAAAATCCTCATCTTCTTGAAATTCTCCAGTCCAATCGTTCTTGTAACTATGCTGTTTAGATTCATCTTGGCTCCCATCTGTATACGTTTCTTCTTGATCCCTCGCTTGAACCCCTGCAGCTGGGGGAGAGACTCCTGCTTTTTCTCTTCCAACATTTGTTGTGACTTCTTCCTCTTGAAAATGATAAGGCAAGGTTTCAGTATTCTCAATGCTTGACTTTGTCAGCTGATCACTTGATGAGGAGGTAGATTTCCTATAATTAGGCCATGGGTGTCCACGACCATCACCATCTTGTTCTTTGCCTTCACCGGTATTTGGAGGACTTGGAGTTTCTAAAACAAAATCCAATTTTATTCAACTTCTTGCACTTTTAATGATCATAAGCAATATGAAAACTATATATGCATGTTATTGTTGTCAATTTCTATCTAAAGTACTGCAATGCAATGCCCCTAATGTTTAGACAATAAGGTAAAAAACTGCATCAGACTCCTGATATTATGTCAGGCCAAAACTCAAATCTTCTAAGCAGTGTTTCCTCTTTTGATTAATTATGAGAATCTCTAAAGAAATACGGGGTTCCAGTTTTTTCTATGAGACTGGCATATTCCATAACTTATAATAACATTCTGTGTCTTAGCTAGTCATAGATGAAGAACTATGAGTAGCAGTTTCTTTCTCTTTGATCTTTTTGGGCTTATCCTTAGAAATGGTTATTATTTTGAAAAACCAAAGGATCATGACAATACTTAAACTGTCTAATTCATGCAACTTGGAACACACACTCCTAAATAATTGAGACAACTTGCTAAAACATTTTCTTACTTTTAGGAGAGAGTTCTTCCTCAGGGCTTCCAGGTATCATTTCATCATATCTTACATGTTCTTTGATACGTCTCCTGGTGGTTGATTCGCTGCGGTTTTCGAGCACTGGCTTGCCGGTCTCAATTAGTTTTGGCCCTCTCAGTTTTTCAACAGAGTTGTTACGCTTCATCCTCGATATACCACATGTCAAATTCTCCATGAAGAATTGCTTGTCTTTCTTCATTTGTCTGCAACAAAAAATCAACAGAGGCTTTTAAATGTTGGTGTATCTATGCAACTTTATTTTCCATTGGTTTCTGATGATACAATAGCTTTGACAATTGGCTACCGCCTAAACTCTAAACTATAATTCTTCATCTGTAGTAGCATGTTTTGTAACATTATCTAGCTTAAAAAATTATCTAACCGTATGGTAGTTTGGTGGAAATTAAAAACACAGTGAAGCATTTTGTGATTGTTTCATGTAAATCTATGAACATTTCATCATATGCAATTTCTAAGAGGAACAATTTGAAATAAGATTAGATGACTATGGCTGCAATGACCAGGCACAACTGTAACCTCTTAGAAGATTAACGGTGACTGACCTATCAAGAATCACCCATGTTGCCCCTAATCTTTTTGCAGCCTTTGCAGCAACCTTCTTCGGAGACGGACCAGCGAGTACCTCCATGTGGAACTTAATCTGTGTTCTTAGCAAGTACAGTGATATTGTTAGCATTGGATTGACAGATGATGCACTAAAAGGTTTCCTCTACTTTATTCCATTGCAGGCTGTGAGTACTCTATCAAGTTCACGATTTACTTCAGATTCTGAACTGTATATTTTCTATATTTGATGGGACTTAGTAGTGGTATTAGTAAATGCAATGAACTAAATGTAATTACAATTCTATAAACTGTATAAAAAACCAAGTTTGATCTGACCTCCACGCTTTCACATATCTGAGTAATCTTTGTGATTTCCACTTTGTTACGATACTCCTCCGTTTTCCTCTCAATCTCTTCCTTGATGACTTTCTGGTTCGTTCCAAAAACTGAACTGGAATCCATTTTGATCCTGTATCCCACTGAGGACAGAGAAGTTGGAAATTGAGGTGTTAGTAAAAATTAAAGGTTAGCATAATATGTGTTTTGTGTAACATAATCGATTCTTTTGGTTCTTTTATTTACCACATATTCCAAAGTTTTTTTTTCAAATCAAAAGCATAAATTCTTACACAGTCTCCCAGCTAACGTACTAGGGTTATTAACCTGGTGAAGAACTGCAAGAATTGTAAGTTCATCCCCAGGATTATGTGATAAGTGTAGCAAAACTGACTGAATTGTGCTCGAGCTAACGAGATCTTTAGATGCGTCCTGGATCACCACTACTTTTTGAGCTTCTGCTGTCATGATTTTACTAGCTATATGTAGTTCTTTATATGAAGTTTGATATACTTCACGCAGAAAAATGATATGCAGGGGTAAAGTACAATGACATGAAAATTAGCAATGATTTGGAAACCAGAGTTTGGAACTTTATAGGAGCTAATTACATATGTTTATATACACCTCTACAAGTCTAACTTTGTAGGAAAGGAATCTACCACAATTTTTCTTTTCTTTTTTCTTGGTGATCAAGACTTGAGAAGCCAAGAGTTGATGACCAAGACTTGGCTCTAAAAGTATTTACAAAACATTTTACTCAGCAAAAAAATGAGAAAAATGTGGGAAAAGAACAACTCTCAATATCAGTTGGATTCAACTGATTCTAAGAACTAGTAGAGTAGAAAGTTGAAAATGAGAACCAGGGAAGAAATTATAGTGGGATTCCAGGCAGACATCTTGAGAAGAGTTAGCTCGAAGGCGCATATTCGTATATTCAAAAATGGGACCTGGGGATTTCTTCATCTTCTAGGGGACTAATGATAATATTTAATTAGCCTAATTATCCGTTAATACCGATGCTTGATGTTGATGGATGAACTGTAATTGAGTGGCTTGCCTCATCAACAACAGTTGGGATCACTTGTGATTATTCCAAAGCATTGGATGAAGAATTCTCATCTTGTAGGTTACCTATTAATTAGTTATTCATTCATTTTGTTGTGTTTGTGCATAATGTTTCTGGAAATGCTCACTGTTCATGATAATATAATTTCTAAAACTGCTTGTTTTTTAGCTGGATCATCTGGTTTTCCTTTAACAATGTTTCATGAGAAGGAAGGTGATCGAATGATATCAGCTGACTTATCTTTTAGACTTTTTCTGTTTGAATTTTGTACAAATTGGAATTCAACAGATACTATTTCTACTTTCAAATATCTACGGCGGTTTTTTTGTTTTCGATTACAACAACAATAATCATCACTAAGTCGAACTTAAAGTTCTTGTTTACCAGAGCTTAAAAGCTTAATAAGTCTGAAATGTTCACAGCTTGTCTCTTATTTTGGCACCATATTTGAGTGACGAAGCCTGCACTTAACACCATCTTTACAAAGGGACACACACCTCATAGTATAATCCGCCTAATGCAGTCGTCATTACCAAACTAATTGTTATCAACGATTCTAACTCTTGGCAATTATTATGCCTGTGCTGCTTATAAATGAAACATAGCCTTGTTATCATATTTACAATTTATACACCAAGTTAATTTTCTGTTTTTGCTCTTGTTCACATCATCAATCTTCCATTAATCGATCTCATGGCCTCTTTTGTTTCAACTTCCCCAGTCCCTGTGGCCACTCTTTCCTACACTGCTAAGGCCAGGAGCACAGTTTGCCAGATTAATGGTTTCTCTAGCTTTGTGAGTTCCACATTAATTTCTGGAACAAATATGCAGGGGCATGCATATTTATGTCATAGTAGGCTTTTTTATTCACTGTTTTTTTCATGTGCAGGGAGGTCCAGTGGTTAGAGGACTAAGAATCATGCCAAAGATCAAGATCACCAAGGCAGCAGAAAGATCATTTCCAGTCCCTAGTTGCTTGAAGACCATAATCTCATGTTCAATCGTACGTGTGTAGCTGTCTCATTTTTTTTTAATGTGATTGAGCACTCTAAAAGTATCCAAGTGTGAAATTTCATAATACCATCTGCAGGCTCAACCGGAAACTCTCCAAACTGTTCAAAGCACTATTGCCAAGCAACTATCCGTCGACGAAAGCACCGTCACTCCTTCCACCAAGTTCGCCGATTTGGGGGCAGATTCTCTTGACACTGTATGCTCGATCACTTTCATCTTCTTCGATCTCTTTTTGTTAGACTTCATTACGTCGTTGGATTTACAATCAAAGATAGTTGACTGTAATTCCTTGTTCAATTACTAACAAATTGAACATTATTACAGTTCATCAGTTGTGACTTTTCTCATATTAAAATCCTAATTGTGTTGCTCTTTTATCATAGATCTCTCTTGATTAATTAATTAGTGCTCTCAATTATCTGATCCATCAATTCATCATCAAATGAAACAGGTTGAAATTATGATGGCTTTGGAGGAGAAGTTTGGTGTGTCCATCGGAGAAAGTGGAGCTGAGAATATCGCAACCGTTCAAGATGCTGCTGATCTGATTGAGAAAGTGAAATCAGCTTGAACTTAATTGATATGATTGGCCTCTAAATAACAATCTCTAGAGTCGATAAGAAGGAAACTGGTTCCTTAATTTGCTTCAAATTTTGTTTTCTCATTTTCCCTTTCAATTATGTCTGAACTCCAACTCGTGAGAACAATATGATCTGTTACTTTCATTACGGAATGAAATGGATTTTAACAAGCAAGTATTTGTTCATCATTTGCTCTTCTCTAACTTTTTATATGGAATGAAAAACAATTACGCAGAGCATGCATAACCTGACACTTTTCATTCTATCCATCTAGGGATGCATGACTAGGGTTTAACGCTTTCACAAAATAAATAAGGTCATAATTACTTCGTTTACTCTAAGATATGGGTGTCAAAATACCTTTTCACCATCATGTATTTGACCCCGTTACAGAAAATTTAAAGGCGTATACAAAAATGATGTTATGTTTATTAGTTCATGTACTGATGTGCTATTTCATAAATTATGGTGCAAAGTTGATGTACTGTTCCTATAATTTTCCCCTTTATAAAATCCCCAATAAAGAACACAACATATTATTATTAAATTGAAAAAATCCAGAGAGAATAATTTTTTTTGTATAATTATTGTCCTTGATATACATTATGTAAGAGGAGATATATGTCATTCAGTAGGAAAAATAAGTAAATTTAGATTGTGTCCCATATATCTAGCAAGCAATTCTATCCGTCTCAACTTTTGATTGTGTAGTTTGATTTTTTAGAGCTCAATCTTTTTATTCTCAAATTTGATTAAGATTATTTTTGAGAAATTCTAGAAGAGGAGAAGTTCTCAATTTAAAGACCCAATATTTTAGTACGCATCGACACAAATTCGGTGATATATTTAGATTATTTTTCGAATGACCAAGCTATTTTTTACATTTTTTGGGAAGTTTAGGAAAAAGAAAAAATTTAAAACTACATAGATAATACCCGTTTTACCCTGTATTAATAAAATTATTGCTCGAAACGCTTAGGGGCATAATAGGAAATTCAAACAAGGATTAATTACAAAAGACCCCCGAATTATGGGGTCACTTTCATTTTGGTACCCAATTATTGAAATCTTACGTTTACATACCCGAAGTTCTCTCCGTTTAACAAGTTAGTACCTCCGTCAGTTACTCCGTCAATTTGGACCGTTTTCTGCTGATGTGGCATGTCTGGGACCCACAGTTGTCAGTTTTTAATTATATTTTCTGGTGTTGCTCTATTTTTAATATTTTACTTATCTTTTTCCTCTTGGCTGACAGAGTTATATTGGCGACAATTCTTTACGCATTCCCGCCAATTCTTAGAGTTACACAATATACTTCTCCTGCTAAAATATTGTAGATCAGGTCTCAAATGTGACTCAGCTACTAATTAATTTAATACTAAGTTAATTCTTAACAAACCCAAATCTTGATTAACCCCAATACTTATAAATCAGGTAGTTCAATCTGAATTTTCTTGTCCGCTACGATCGTAGAAGAAGGTCTCGGATAATCAAAAGTTATAGCTCCAGGCATATCGCTAGGACGGCTTCCACTCATCTTGTAGAGCAAAAGTCTGATTACAAGCTTGTTGCTTGGGAGTCCATAGGGAATGCGCGCATTTCTTCTTTGAAAAGCTTCAGTTCCATAAAAATGTAGAATCTCTCCAGTGGACATGGTTGAAGAACTGGTATCAATAAATAATAGGGAGCATTAGTAACTTTAAGTACTGCAAAGATATAAGGTGTTTATAAGTATTGTGAAGAACAATGCAATAGACGTGAAGAACAATGTTACTTGAGAATTAATCAAGATTTGGGTTAATCAAGATTTGGGTTTGTTAAGAATTAACTTAGTATTAAATTAATTAGTAGCTGAGTCACATTTGAGACCTGATCTACAATATTTTAGCAGGAGAAGTACATTGTGTAACTCTAAGAATTGGCGGGAATGCGTAAAGAATTGACGCCAATATAACTCTGTCAGCCAAGAGGAAAAAGATAAGTAAAATATTAAAAATAGAGCAACACCAGAAAATATAATTAAAAACTGACAACTGTGGGTCCCAGACATGCCACGTCAGCAGAAAACGGTCCAAATTGACGGAGTAACTGATGGAGGTACTAACTTGTTAAACGAAGAGAACTTCGGGTATGTAAACGTAAGATTTCAATAATTGGGTACCAAAATGAAAGTGACCCCATAATTCGGGAGGTCTTTTGTAATTAATCCTTCAAACAAAATAGTTGAAAGGGTGTCAAAATACAAATTCGCGTCAAAGATACGCAAGACGCGTATAAAATAACAGGAAGCCAGACATAGAGAGTATATTTAGTACACGGCGTGTATCTTCATATACATACATGGATGGTCAGGATTAGAAGAAATAATATAGAAACATGGTGGTCAAACATATGAATTGTTATGAACGGTTAAGATTGTGTCGTGTAAATACACGTCGTGCATACAAGAATTTCCAACCAGACATAATACATACATACGCTCTCAATTCTCAATATCGATCGGATTGAAGCGCTCGATCTCAGTCTCGCACTCTCGCTATCACTGTTCAATTCTCTCTCTCATGATTGCAAAATCCCGTGTGGGTAATTTTGATTTTGATTGTGTTTGTTTTAATTCTGTTCTAGGTTTTGATTTATGATTTGAATTTGATTTTTGATATTGAGCCCGACAATATTCTTCTTGTCCATGATATGGATTCTCCTGTCGATTTCGTGGCTAAGATATGAGGTTTCGGATTAACTAAGAGTGCTCAGAACTTGCATTCTCGCCAAGGCACTAAATGGTATTTGCCTCCTGAAACTGTTATTTGTAACATTCCGGGGAAACCATCAGATATATGGGCAGTAGGATGTCTAGTTCTAGAGATGTTGACTGGTTCGTTGTGGACTTGTAAGTCAATTGGGTACCTTGGCGTTTGGGCTTCTATTCCAATTATTCCTTCACACTTGTCTGATGACGCCAAGGATTTTTTGGCAAAATGTCTAGATGTAGATGCTTCTTAGAGATTTACGGCTCGGCGTCTCTTAGCTCACTCATTTCTTATGAGTAATCAAAGTGTTGAACAATTACCCAAATCGCCTGCATTGTCACAATCTCAGCGTTTTCATAATCGGTTGCCTAGTTTTATACCCTTAGGGGACTCTAGCTCCCATGAGGCACAAATGTCCATTGAGAGTTCTGGATTAGATGACACCATCTTTCCTTTGGCACTCATGTCAAGACCTGTAAGATGTGCGGTTGCAGACACATGGTGCACAAAGCCAACAACTTTTGCTGTAATAGGCGCTGCTTAGTTTCACATATTATCCAGAATCATAGCCAGTAAGTTGTTTATAATCTAGGGTCTCCTAAGCTCAAATGGTCTCTGAAAGCGTGTTGTGTAATCTGTGGTTTTTTACGATGAGACAGCCTCACTCTCTTGATTGCTCTTTGGCTTTGCCGTAAGAACAATTTTCTATCCAGCCTCCTCCAGCTCGAACAGTTATTTCCCTTCTACTTAACATAGGTCGGTTCACATCGTTTTCTATTTTTCATTTTTTCTTTGTTCATGGAACACAAGAAATCTCGATAAAGGAAGCGTTGAAGAATAGTTAGTTTCCTGGGCTTGAATGTCGGGCTTATTTTTGGAGGAGAAACACATAGATTCTGGGAACTGTGTGCTCCCTGGTTAGAACCTCTAACGGGTTACTCCCTAGGAAAAGCTATATAACTGAGTTGAATGACACTTATTGGCTGAACTGCTGGATTGTTGACAATGTTTATATCTCATCATTTCATTTGATCAGCCTCATGGTACCAGATTATGTTGTTAGATTTTTTGAAATACTATATGCTTCTGTTATTTGTCCAGGTGGAGGAATGATTCTGAATTTGGTGGACACATTCATATATACAGAACGGACAATGTATCGGGTGGACTTTCACCGCATGGGAAATTTGGTATGCATTTGACTTAATGAAGTGGCGCTTAACTCAATATATTATCATCAGCATTAAGAAATCCAATGCATGCAATACTTGAGGCTTGAAATTTTGCACTTTCTGTTTGTGAAACTAAGTTGACCAGGTTTGGTGTTGTAGTCGGAAGTTAGGAACTACCTTCCCCGCTTATAGACCAGTCAAGAAGCTTGTAGATACAATGTATATGCTACCTTGCCATGATGAAAGACCATCGGTACCACATCAGGAATGTGCTCCTCCAAGCTCCACAAGAAGGCATCATAATAAATATATGTATAGTTAGTCTCACATCAGAAACATGTAATAAAAGGGAATATTCCTTAGCTATAAAAGGAAGGCTTCCCATATGTAGAAAGCTCTCTCTAACACTCTCGGAATGATAACTCACTCCATCCCGGAGAGGATGGATGAGAGAGATATAGATGGATGAATCTTTACTCACTCCCCAAAGGCCTATTGGCCATGATAGTTGATTCGTAAGTGGACGTAGTCATGTCCTCTGATGGCATGGTGAACCACTATATGTCCTTGAGTCTCATGTGCATGATTGTCTCTTGTTTATATGTTCCACCGTGATTCTATATATTTCCCGGGATTATGCAGAAACATTTGGCGCCGTCTATGAGAATCATTACTAAAAGTCATGTTGCTCTTCCAACCGAGAGGCAGTTCATTCAAGTCCATGAGCAATAGGTCCATCGGGAGGTGCTCAAACCCATCAAAAGGGCTAGCTAGTCAGCAAGTTGACATGCTCCCCGGTAGGCCCAAGGCTGTCATCGGGTCAGCAAGTGCCCTGCCAGGTCCGACTGCCAACGCGAAGTGATGATTAGGAGGCATCGCCCGACCCACTCGGGTTCTCTTTGTCATAGGGATATCCAAGGGCTGAACCGCAATGGCTCGACTGATGCCTCCAAGCAACACTCGGAGCGGGACCCAGTAAGTCCATGCAATCACCACCCTCTGGCCGGTCATTTTCTATCATGGGGGGACATTGGTTGGCATCGTTCATCGTTAACCCAGGCGGGATGAATAATCGTCAAGGAGTGATAGTCCATGCAGAAGAGGGGGTCCGCTTAGTAACCTCGGTGTCCCGTTGGCGACACTTGCATCAGTCCATCTCCGGGACCTCGCTGGCCTTGTTCATGAGTGTAGGGATTTTGCCAGTATAAGGTTTGAGACCCCGAGTTCGTATGGTCATCGGCATGACCCAGCTTTACGAACGGGAAGAGAAACCCAATATCCATAAAATACTCCGGGAAGGAAAATCATTGGCTTCACCGATAGCTCCCCCGCCTCCGGTAACGACTAAAGAAGCAGTCTCCAAGATAAGTGTCTGGCGAGAGAGTTCTTGGGGGAGTTGTATACTCAGCTCTTGAGCAGTCGGCATAGCAACAATGTTGAGAGCAACGGTCATGTGGCTCCCAGGGAAACCCCACCGATTGGCCGGTATGGCAATGGACAGGGCAACTCAAAGAGGGGGCTCTCTTGCACGACCCGATAGGGTCACCGGGAGGATTGATAAAACATTTGATGATTTGGGTCTAATTTAATAGGAATGATCCACCAAGGTAACAGAGAAACGAGCCAGGATCCCAAGGAGTAGATCCCGCCTTGGATGAGAATTCTTCCGGATGAATAGTTCTTGTGGAAGAGGGGATCTGCCCAGCATTATCGGGGTCCCATTGGCAGCACTCAGGTGATCTTGTTCCAACTCATTGCCTTGAGATCGGTCTACCCGGAGACTCCACCAACCATAACACCTAGTCCATATCATTGTCTTCTCAACTGAGAAAGTAATTCACCAGGAACCCGCTGACATTGTTCATGATGGGAAGAGGAGCCGAGCATCCATAAAGTACTCACCAGCAGCGTGAAACAGTCTCCAGGAGGCGATAGTTCTCAGGCCGGTATGGCAATAGAGAGGGCAAGGGGCTCTCTTGCAGTCACCGGGAAGGTTGATGAAGCAACAAATCGGGATCCCACTCAGCAGCAACTCGCCGGAGTCCATTTGAAAAAAAGAAAGAAAAGAGTTTGCTCTGTACATCCAAACATCAATTTTGGCCACCCGATGACATTGGATCGGAAACACAATCAGGATATGAAAGTTAAGTCTTCATGACTAGATTGAGAAACCACCGAGAGATAGAGGGTCGGGAGGGACTCGACGGACTTGAAGATAACAAGAAAAGTAAGATCCGGAATAAACAAGACTCATTCAACACACATCCTGAGTACGGACTTGGGGGGACTGAGACCGGGTACCCGTTGATAAATGACTGGTCTATGGACATTTTGTATATCAAGTCCGCACTCAAGACGTGTCTTGAACGGGAACTGGGGGGACTTGTAGTCGGTAGTTATGAACTACCTTCCCCGCCCATAGACTAGTCAAGAAGCTTGTAGATACGATATATATCCTACCTCGTCATGGTGAAAGATCATCGGTACCACATTAGAAAGGTGCTCTTCCAAGTTTCACAAGAAGACACCATGATAATATATATGTATAGTTAGTCCCACATTGGAAACATGTAATAAGAGGGAACATTCCTTAGCTATAAAAGGAAGGCTTTCCATATGTAGAAAGCTTTCTCTAACACTCTCGGAATGATAACTCACTTCATCCCGGAGAGGATGGATGAGAGAGATATAGATGGATGAATCTTTACTCACTCCCCAAAAGCCTATTGACTATGATAGTTGATTCGTAAGTGGACGTAGTCATGTCCTCTGATGGCATGGTGAACCACTATATGTCTTTGAGTCTCCTGCGCATGATTGTCTCATGTTTATATGCTCCACCGTGATTCTATATAGTTCTCGGGATTATGCAGAAACAGGTGTATAATTCCCATGGCATGGGTTTTTGTGTCTTAGGTTCAAGCGTTTTGTGAAATGCATCGTTAATGCTGTGGGGTGTTGTGTTCGCGCAGCCCCTGTTAAGAGAAAAAAAAAAACTCATGTATGGTCAGGTTCATGTCACAAGTTCAGTATCTGAAGATTGATAAGTGTTTTACTATGTCACAAGTTTAGTATCTGAAGCTTGATAGCTGTTTTACTAGGATATATGATTTGAAAATGCAAAATCAGTTGATTTCAATTGTACCTGGAGCTACAAGACTCTGTTGAGTGGTGATTAGTCTTTGTTCCTTATAATTGTCGCTTGGTGTGTCTCTTACCATTAAATGTCTTTTGCTTCTTTCTATCAATATCATAAGCAACTATTGTTGATCGTTAATGTACCCTGCTTCTCTCTTCAGAAGATCAAACCTCAAAGCTTTTGTATGTTATACTGAGTATTAGTGATGTCTATTACTGATAGAAATAATGGGCAAGATTCCAAATATATAGCATTGCATTTACACACACATACCCTTTTTTAAGAACAGTGTAAGCAATCTAGCGACACACTAGTTGCAACCAGAAGTCTAAACCGAATCCCTGACTTTGCTAGTCAAATTCACTAAAACAGTAGAAAATAACCAAACACTGATCCAAAAACAAATAGAATCCCTTATTCATTTGCCCCAAATTCGTCCCAAACACTATTGTCATTCAAAAATCAAACCCTTCTAGTGAGTCATTCATTCACTAGAATTCTTGAACTACGAGTGACTTGATCCCTCTCCAAGGGTACGTAGGCAACCTATTCAAATATCTGGGTGCAGCCGCAAAAACAAACACATCTCATCCACATTTGGTTTCTTTACAAATGGAATCAAAGGGTGTTTCCTTATATTAATTAAGTTTGATGTTTAAAACTTAGTTTGTGAAGCCTTGTAAGTGTAATATCCCACATCGGCCAACGGAGAGAGGTTATGTGCTGTATATGTACATGCCCACCTCCAATCTAACGCGAGGCCTTTTGGTGGCTCAGCGGCTTCGGAGGGGATGAGTACTTTGAGGTTAAACATGTTGATGCTAGAGCAATCCTAGGATGGGTGACCTACTGGGAAGCTGCTCCTGAGCTGCCGGAAACAAAACCCTGAGGGTCGGTGGGTCCAAAGCGGACAATATCGGACTCCCAAGGGGGGTGGATTGTAATATCCCACATCGGCCAACGGAGAGAGGTTATGTGCTGTATATGTACATGCCCACGTCCAATCTAACGCGAGGCCTTTTGGTGGCTCAGCGGCTTCGGAGGGGATGGGTACTCCGAGGTTAAGTATGTTGATGCTAGAGCAATCCCATGATAGGTGACCTACTGGGAAGCTGCTCCTGAGCTGCCGGAAACAAAACCGTGAGGGCCGGTGGGCCCAAAGCGGACAATATCGTGTTATGGCGGAATGGGTCCTGGGATGTGACAGTAAGTGTATGTATACTAGGATAAGGGACATTAGATGCAAAATCAATTGAAGGTAAAAGGTAGTTCAGTTAGTGGAGTTGCAGGATTATCTTCGCACATACATTGTGTCTTATCTTCTTTTATTAGCAGCTTTGTTTTTCTCATATTTAGTTCATCAAACATCAAACCCTTTTCTGTTATGGCCGAATATTTCCTTCAGTTTCTTGAGTTTTAATGAACTGCTCTGTGTCATAGCCATGATGAAGCAACCATGTTTACCTTAAACAATGTCTGCTGCAGGTTGTCAATGATAATGGTGCTAGCTGGGTTCGGTAAGATGTTTTTTTTTTTGGCATAGATTAAAAATTTAAAACTATAGAAGCTTTAACAGATCGCTGAACTTCCATTTTGACAACTGGTAAACTTCTTTATTGCAATATTGTGCATTCATTTCTCACTGGTCATTCTTTGGTGGATCACCTTGAAACATGATAAAAATAATCATTTATAATTTAGATATATAGTCCCACCTAGCAATTGCCACAAGTGTTATTCTGATATTTTTGTAGTCGGCGGTTTTAAATGGTACATATACATATATAATAGGGAGTTGATCATGTATATTTAGGCAGTTCTACTGAAAAATATGCGTACTTAATTTTGGTTCTACATGGCCGGGCGTGTTTGTCTTTTTCCGAAGGGGAACGGAGTGAAAAAGTTCTTATCCATGTATTTGGATGTCGCAGATTCCTCAACATTACCGTCTGGGTGGACTAGGTATGCCAAATTTTTTTCACCTTGATTAATCAACTTGATAGAATCTTGTCAAAAACAAAAGGTATACATATATATATATATATATATATATATTTTTTTTTTTAACTTGATAGAACACCTTTTGATCTCCTTTTTTTTCTTCAAATTATAACTTCTCCTGTTCTTAATCATCTTCACAGCAACAAGTAAATTGCAAAATGTGTTTCTGTTGTACTTCCCATTTGCGTTTTCTGTTTCTGTTTCTGTTACTGTTCATGTTGTTTATTTCCCATTTGATTCATTTCCTTAGATAATTTTCTTTCATTTCTTATGTATTTGGTTTTGATCATTGCCGAGAGAATTAGAAGGATATTGTTTATGTTTTGGCAACATAGCTGGAGAATGATGGCATCATGTTGGTCTTGAAGGGCATTACCATTGGTTATTGCAGCTAATAGTGTTTGCTTCTGTCATGGCAGCTTTAGCAGCAACTTTTTGCCAAACCTGTCTTCCTGCAGCACTTGTTCTTTTTATTTCAGTTGTATTCCAAGGTTGCTGGTTTATGAACATGGGTTCCTAAGCTTGTTCCAAAGGGTTGTGTTGTCAGTTTCATTGAGGGTAGCACTGATAACATGCTTGGATCACCAGTAACTTGTAGATCTAGTGAGTCTGAATTTAGCAAGGGCATTGGCCAACTTGCAGTTTAGTTGGATACTTTCTGGGATTTTGATATTCACAGCATGTACATGCCTGAAGTTTGCTGGCAAATGCATTCAAAGAGACCTGTCTATAGAGTATGAGCAACTCCATAGTAGCAGAGGAGCAGATGTCCCTATAGTAATAAATGATTTCAAGGGAGCTCATCCTTAGAAAAGTTGGTAACTAATGTGTGTAAATCATGTCCTGTCTCGGACATTATTGACTCTCGACTTTGTGAATAATGTATCAAAATTGTGCTGGGTTAGATCTCTTTGAGCTTTAATGAGAGAAATAAACCTCTTTGATAGTTTTCTACCATATAATATAATCTATTCTACACATCTATGACTTGTTCATTTACAGGGAATCTGGATTAGCATTGTACCTTCATGAATTGCGTGTATAAGTTCCATCTACATGCATGAACACGCAGAAGGTTTGCGATTGCCATTTTTGGGCAGAAATCACTTCATATGAGTCCCAGATTTTGTCTGCAGCTAAGTAGTGGTCTTTATTTTACCGGTATATCAGGTAAATGCTGAACAAAATTTCATAGGAAGTCTAATATTAAAACCTAGTATGAATTATCTTCTCATAAAAAAAAAGCCTAGTATGACTTGGATATGTGAGTGAACTAGAATATTTGGCATCCCCTTAAAGATATGATGGCAAAAACCATATGCAATAATACAAAAATGTCCCTCTCAATTCTCAAATGCTTAAACTATCTAATTTCCCTGACCAACTTATGCCGCTAAAAGGTTGAGTGGATGCATTATCTGACTAGCAATATAGAATTTCATGGCTACTTGCACTGGAGCACGCCTTTGTCCAAAAGGAAATCATCTGTTATTTCTTTAGTCAGATGACAGTTGCTTAAGTTTCAGCAGGCTTTATGCTTCAGGTCCTACTCGTTTGTTCTTTAAGAAATATATTTAAACAGCCTTGGATTGCTAATAAGAATCTAGAACTCATTTCTTACGGTGCTTATTCTTTGTGCAATGATCAGAATATAAAGAAATGACATGAGAGAGGTTGTCCTAAGAGGTTGAAAAGGAAAACACAAACAAAAGCTTGAGATGATGCTGATGGGGTTTTGAAATAGTTGCGTGATTTTTGATGCCAGGAAACAAGAGAACAGAACAATATAGGAAACAATGAGAAATCTGTAACCAAAGCTTTAGGAAGAAAGCTTGTAAGGGAAGAAGATGAACCTAAAATTGTCAATACATCCCCCTCCTATGGTGTTAAGTCCTAACATTCAGTTCAAGAGATGAATTACTAAAAGCTACTCAATGTGAAGCATATCGAGCTTAAAGATGCAATCATATACAAGAATGACAGTATCTTATTATGTGAACTGGTTTGTTTAACGAATGGAATTGCTGAACATACTGGTTTGGACACCAACAAAGTGCTATTTATGTGACCTCTTGTGCTTATTACATTTTAGATTGGTCAGTGATATCCAACTCAGTTTACCAGAAGAGGCAAATATA
Source organism: Fragaria x ananassa (assembly GCA_034370585.1). Classification (NCBI taxonomy): domain Eukaryota; kingdom Viridiplantae; phylum Streptophyta; class Magnoliopsida; order Rosales; family Rosaceae; genus Fragaria; species Fragaria x ananassa. Next base: position 4,799,429 of record CP139750.1, on the reverse strand, counting down.
AAGCCATTGTTACATCACATGACAATGAAATAATACACAGATACAATCTTGATAAACGACATATCAAAACCAACTAAAGGGTATCTGAGAATTCTCACTCAGCTGACTCCTCCACGAAGGTTTCTATTCGAAGAAGTACGAATCCCACTGCAACTCCAACGAGAGTGAGTCCATTCATGATTGCTGCAATCTTGAAAATCTCACCAATTGCATTGCAGGTAGATGAGAGTGCACCTCCACCTCTGCCTTGGTTCTGTGAAGGAGCTCTCAAGGAGCTCACAATGTTGGCAAATGACTGGTTAGTGCACTGAGGAAGGCCAAGAGATGCAACAGTGTTGTGAGCTTTGAGTCCAGAAAAGGAGTTGAGCCCTGAAATGTAGTGGACTCTGTTTGCTGATTTCCTCACAGATTTGGCAACAGTAGCAGTGGTGGTGAACATGGCCGGGGAGAGTGTTGCTGAGGCTGTTGCCATTGTAAAAATTCTGAAAGGAAGAAACAAGGAGTGCAAGGATTTAGATGTCAGACACTAGAAAGAGAGTGAATTCGGTAATCAAAATTTGAAGGAAATGAGGAACCCTTTTTTTCCTGTTGTGTAGTGTGTACGTTGGAGAACCAGGGGATTAGAAACCAGTGATAATCCACTGGTGGTCTGTATTACTCTATCAAAAGGCAAACAATTCAATTTCTTTGATGTGATGTGCGTGTCGCAAAACATTTTTGGATGTGTTACGATACTTTTGTATTCAACTCACGATATTTTTATCTTAATAAAAATTGTCCTGATTCAAAAAAGAAAAAGAAAAAAAGAAAGAAAAGAAAATAGAAAGCGTGAAAAAGAAAGGAGAAGAGAGAGAATATATATATGGTGCTAAAGCAGTGATCGCGTACCGCCTTGATCTTCATCATCATGCTGAACATGATTGTTAGGGTTTCGAATTCGCACATTTGAGAGCCCCTCGAATTGACACGCCGACGACTCTCACTCCCTCTCTCTCTCAGTAGTAATGTTCAGAAGCCACAATGTTGTCACCAGAATCTTCGACCGCCAAATCTCATCTCCTCCTCCCGGCGCTGCTGTAAGCTTCTTCTTCTTCCTCGCCTTGAAATTGAGCTGCAGTTTCTTGTGTAGAATAGAAATGCTAATACATAGCGGTTAATTGATTGTTGTTAGGTTCACTATGCTAGGCGGTTTTACGAGAATTTAGTACCGAATTTCACTATATATGAAGTTGATTGCCCGGACCATCTGTTCCGGAAATTCACCGACGATGGTCAGTACCTCATATGTTTCAGTAGAAATCATCAGAAGTTGATTGTATATAGGCCTAGGTGGCTTTCCTATTCCTGCAAAGGAGACTGCGCTAGTTCTTGTGATCTTCCTCCCAAAGCCAGGAGGTTCGAGAGCTTCTTTACACGGCTCTACAGTGTCTCACTCCCTTCTAGTAGTAATGAGCTTATTTGCAAGGACTTCTTTCTTTACATGGAGAGTAACCGCTATGGGCTATTCGCTACTTCCACTGCTCAGAGTCCTGAACCAACGCCTGTTGGAGGAGGCGCTTTACTCAGTGTCCCGTCAATAGAGACCATCACCTTTCATCTCCTGAGGTCGGTTTCGTGTTTGAGAATTTGTGGTGTTAAAACACTGTTATCTTTTTTTAAGAGGATCACTTAATGATTGTACTTTTTGTGATGATTAGATTGGAAGATGGAGTTGTACTGGATCAGAGGTCCTTTCACCATGATTTTATCAACCTCGCCCATAATTCGGGTGCCTTTTTGTATGATGATTTGCTGGCTATTGTGTCCCTTCGCTACCAAACACTACACATTCTGCAAATCAGAGACTCTGGCAACCTTGTTGATGTGCGAGCAATTGGGACATATTGTCGTGAAGATGACGAGCTGTTTCTCAACTCACACGTGCAGGTTAGCCACATATATTTCAAGCCTTTGGTCATACTTAGATGAATGGGTTTTGTTAATATCTTGTTTAAATTTAGAGAAAAATTTGGATTCTTTGTTTATGGAGAAACTTCTTATCTTTTTCTGAGCTAAAATTAGATTGTTATCCTTTACTCTTTGGTTGCTAATCCAAAGGGGATAAGACAAGACCTAAATACCATTTATGGGAGGGTGAACGTGCTAAGGCATCCCCTCAAATTTAAGGTTTGTGGTACTTTCTGAAAGATTACATATTAAGGTTGGTGTATTGAAACGCTCTAACAGAATGTTTGATCAAACAATTGGGTTTGCTGTAGTTTTTTCTTTTTTCAATAAAATGCACAAATAGAATTTAGATAGTAATGGCAAGACAAAATTTACTTTTCTGTAGTCATTATGGTACGTGTGAATTTGCATACATCCTGCTTCAACAGAGTTCCGATATGAATAGGATAGTATTGAAGGTGATCATTGTCTTTGTATGACTATCACAGTATTAGGTTTTCTCTACCCTGGAGTTGTGGACCACTGTTTTGCAATGAAGTCCTCTTAGGAGTAAGAGAGTTAGTCTGATGGTGGTTTAATTACCCAGCATAGTGGAGAACTATTCTAGATTTGAAGTCCTCGTACGAGCAAGAGGTTACTCTGGGCTTCCGTAAAAGATATTATTTTCTCTAATCATGCTATGCCATGGTGGAGATGTCAGATATTAAAATGCTTGAAAAGAAAACTTTCAAAAAGGATGAAAATGCAAAACATAATTATAGCTCTTACTGTTACCCTAGAATGTAGAGAATGCTGGGGTAGTTTAGTTTTAAAATTATGTGTGACTAAAGTCCTTGTTTCAAACCATTATCTAGAGAAAATCAATATAAGTACACCTTGTATCAGCTCTACTTCTTGCTTGACTGTAATGTCCACTGCTGTTATACCGGTTGTAAGAGTAGTTAATACAGTATAATCTTGTTGTTTAGTTTTAGTTCTTAAAGATGAGCTGCTATGCCTTTAGCTGTAGCTGTTCTCTTTTCTTTTAAAGCGGACTCCTTGTCCGCCTTCTTGTTCTTTGCTTTTTGTCTCAATAAAAAGCTGTTTCTTCTCAAAAAAAAGAAAAAAAAAAGAAAAGAAAAGTGGTTAATACAGTAATATATGCAACTATCCTTGCCCTAGTTCTGAAGACATTGGATTCCTTGAAGATCAGCTATAGAAAGCTTGTATAAAGTCCAAGGTACTGGCTAATATTTTATATTGTTTTCTCCCATTGTGTGCCACTAGCTAAGTTGCTAGATTTCAGGTTGGAGTTTATTCTTAAAGAAGTTTAGCACACCCCAAAACTGTGGAGCCTTCCACTTTTGCACCTTTGATGGAAGATTGTTTGTTGTATCCATTGCAGGTTGACCGATGGATTTGGAAACTTGAATCTTCTATATCGTTCTTTTGCGAATCCTATTTAGTTGACCCTTTTCTCAATCCATCCTAGATTCTGCTTGGTAGAAATTATCTGGTCCCAAAGGAGGATCATTATTTGATTTATATTATGTAAGAGGGAGCACTGACCAGTGATCATTCTTCTTTATGCCTTTTAGTTTTTCTTGAGAGTCATGGGGAACATAATCATGGATATTACATTTCGGATGGAGAAACAGTGTCTTGTGTAACGAATAGAAAATGTGTTTAGGAAAATTAGTGGAACACATTTTGTAGCGGTAAATTAGTGGAGAAACAGATTTGTTTTGGAGCGGTAAATTCTTTGTTTTATGGGTTTTGTCAACATTGGTCTCTCTGCATCTACAGATGTTCGTAATTCTTCAGGGGTTATAGGGAATTGCAGCTTGCTGAATTCTTTGTGGAATTTCTGTTTGTTCAGAAATTAATTATGCAATGGATGTTGTCCTTCTGTAATTATATTTATCTGGACATTTTGTTGTATTTTCCAAAGTTTATCTACTGGAACTATTCTTATACATAGAGAGATATATTCAATTTCTATCAATCAATTTTCTAAACATCTAGTAACTAGTATGGAATTTCTCTTTCATTTTCTTCATCTCATTCATCAACTTTGGCAATTAGATACATCGTCTAATGTTTGGTATGTGGACCACTTGATTGACCACTATCTTCGTTGCAGAATATTAATGAAACAACAGCCGCTTGCTTTCATAGTGGCCTCAAACAGCGGTTGCTTTCTTTCATATTTAGAGGAATGTGGAATGAAGAAACGGATCCGACATTGGTTGGTTATCTCTATCAATTTTTTTGTATTTTTTATTTGCCTTTTATGCTTCATCTCATTGTAGGCATATTTATGGCTTTGTATATTTTAAAGAGGCTCTATGAGCTTAGTGCTTCTACAACTCTAAGTTGATAGAGCCTCTTTAGCTGTCGTGTTTTCTCTCCATGTATATAGATATAGGTCCATATATAATCACCCTGATTAAAATAATAATAATCACCCTGATTCTGATAAAGCACCTGGGAGGGTTCCTTCTTAACTTAGTCATGCCTCTTTTCAGAGTTTCCTCGGTCCTACTAATATTAGGTCGTTTTTAGGTGGTTTTTATTGGTCCTGAAGCCAAAGCAGATATGGCTAGATACTACTGATGGAATTTCCTATTGGAGCTTGGGGCCTTTAGCCTACACTCATTGATACCTTGTTTTGTGATTGCTTTCCTTTTTGTTGCAACATATGACCTTGGAATATCTTATGTTGATATCTTACATGTTATCAGTGTTTCCTGAATCTTTTAAATCATCAATATATGGTTTTTGATTGGCAATGGCGTGTTCCTGGCTATGTAAATAAGGTATGCTTTTGCGTGAAACTAAATAAGTAGGAATGTGTGCATAAAACATAAGGTGTCAAGATTAAATAGATAGTCAATTCTAGGTATGCCATGTAAGTATATCATACATATGCACCTGGGTATGGATGTTCAAAGTAGTTATTTACACATTTAGTAACTAGTACAAAGTTCTCTTCTGTATGGTTTGAGTAAGCTAGCTTAACTAGAAACATATGGATGCAGGACAAAGGAACAGTTGGTGAGAATAGGATTGTGGTGGGTGGGGGAATGTTGAGAGAATAATAAATCAGAAAGGTTTTAGAAGAAACAGAAGTGTGGTTTTAGCTGTGGAATGGAAAAATAGAACAGAGGTTTGAGGAGAAAATTCAGCCACCAAGCCTATCAATAAACCTTGAGTTTCCTTCATCCCAATCTAATTCGGGTTACAATAGGTGTCCCTGTGTATAGGCTTACAATACATAACCCTTACTCCTACAATACCAGAAGACTCAAATATAGACTTATTGATAAAGTCCAAAACAGACTCTAATAGACATAAAGACATGCTCAAGACCCTTACTTAAATAGACTCTTAAAGCATTACTCATACTCTTTATCAAACTGAAAATGACTCTTGCAAGACCCTTAACCTGCCAGACTTTACTTTGGACCAAATAAGGCTGGCTTAGTCTTAGCTTCCAAAAAAGATATATCTTTGTTGGGTTTCCAGCCCATGTGTTTTTCCTAAGATGTTTCGTCTTAAAGTACGGTGTTCCAATAAGGAAAGTAAATCCTTATTGATGACGGTGTACTTGTAATCTTGTTGATTACAGAGAAGGAAGGAGGCATTATTGCCTACCACTAATAGGAATAGGATTTCCTGTTTGGTGAAGAGATCTGATATCCTTATGGCTATATAAGGAGAGGTTCAGTTCTAGGTTTTGTATCGCAGAGACAAAGAGCAAAGTGTGTTCCATTCTCGGTTAGAGGGTGAGAGAGGGCAGAGAGGAGAGAGATAGGAAGAGAAGTGAGAGAGTCCTTGTTTTCTTATTCTTTCTGGTATACCCATTATTAATATAGTGGAAGTGTTTTCTGCTGGTGGATGTAGGCAAAAGTTTTGCTGAACCACCTTAGATCTGTGTTCTTTGTGTCTTATCTCTGTGGTTGTTTCTCTTGGTTTGCTGTGTTCTTTTGGGGTTCCTTGACATACATAATTGGCCGATATCACAACAATCTTTTCTAACAAAGTAGTGGCTGCTGCAATACGTTTATATGTTCTTCTTGCCAATGTCCATTACCAATCAGCCTTTTGAAGCATATATCTTCAATTCAGTTAACTAATAGATCACTTTTTTACTCTAGAGGGTCCAAGGCCTGAAGAAGAAGTTCTATTTCCATTTCCAAGACTATGTTGACTTGATTATCTGGAAGGTAGGGCCTGCTGATTTTTTACTTCTTTCTTTAAATGCAAAACATCTCTTTATTATGCTTTGAGAAGTCTGAACTCGCTTTCATAATTTTCTTTCACTGCTCTATATAACAGGAAAATTTGATAATGCGCATCCAATATGACATGTAACAAGTTGTTTATACACAACTCTTGGACAGGTACAATTCTTGGACCGGCACCACCTGCTAATAAAGTTTGGTAGTGTAGAGGGAGTGGTGAGATCTTCTTTCTAGCATTCAGTTCATCATCATCGTAGGTCTAAGAAATAGAAGTTTAATGTTTTGAAAATCTTCTTTGATTATAATGTCATATACTCCCTCTGCAATGGAGTCAATCTGGGTAAAGGGATCAATTGCTGTAGGATATTGATCCTTTATGCTTTCTAGAATGAGTGACCCGTTCATTTTAGTATCCAAAATGCGGGTGTTCTTGCATTTGCCTGTCGCGCTTTGTGCAATCAGAATACTTGACTAATTGATTTATTAGTGTTTATAACTGAAGCAGGTATCACGTAATACTGATCTCCACCCAGCCTTTTTTGCGGTATATAACATGGAGACGACGGAAATTGTAGCTTTTTATCAGGTTACTTTCAGTGACAATTGTTTTCCTTTTTCTTTCTTATTTCTGTATTTGTTGAAAGACGACCTGATGTATTTGACAATTTACTTGTAGAATTCAGCAGATGAGCTTTATCTCTTGTTTGAGCAGTTCTATGATCACTTCCAAGCAACATCAAGAAATTCATATACAATGAATTTTGTGTCATCTCACTCAAATAACATGCATGCTCGGGAGCAACTGAGATGTGTCAAAAGTAAAGCAAGTAGTTCTTTGCAGGTGAAGTTTCCCCATTCGAAATAGTGATATGCATATCATAAACAGGCATGGCTAAAAATTAGTCTGCCATCATTAAGGCTTGATAAATTTATTTATGTATATAATGGTTGCATGGGTATTCATCTGTTTTCCCGGACCTCACATATAATCAGCTGATGAACCTGCAGTTTGTGAAGAAGATGCTAGCTTCTTTGCCTTCTAATTGTCAATCTCAGAGTCCTTCTCCCTACTTTGATCAATCTCTTTTTCGATTTGATGAAAAGGTTCGATTCTGAAACAAAGTCTTTTGATTGTGTCCGCTGCTGCTTCTTTTTTCCTTCTCTTTTCCTGTTTTTAATAGGAACAAATTCATAAAACTGATGAAGACAAATTTCTGGAAGAATGGTCATTGTTTTAAATTGAAGAGAAAGATCAGTAGGTTTTTTCCTATTAATGCTGCCGAGATCTTCAGCAAAACAAACCTATGAGAGATAACTTGACCAAATAGACGTTAATATTTGTCACAAATTTTAAGGCCTAAATTAGATTTGGTAGTGATCTATACCTTGCATCACAGTCTCACATTATGTCCAAATAAATAAAAATTGTAAACTCAGAGACGGGAGAACTAGATATTTAAGAATCAAAGAAAACATACGTAAACACAGCCATACTGATTGTAATAGTTATGTGTGTAATACAAGGCAGATTCTGATGTTTGACTTAACAATTTCATATATGCTACTTTGCAGTTAATTTCTGCAACGGATCGGCATAGGCAGTCAACAGATCATCCTATCAAGTTCATCTTAAGAAGGCAACCATATACCCTCAAATTTAAGATTAAACCAGGTACTTGTCATTTACCCATAACATTGTCTAATATGTGCATACATTTGTACATTCACTGGCATTTTGTGTTGCAAGGATGATGTAACAGGGATGCTTAAACATGTACTACTAGATATTGAGGTTATTGTGTTGCAGACCCAAAAGAGTGGTGTATCTCATATTAAAGTACTTTGTAGTCAGCGTTCAAGGTCTCTTATATTAAAAGTACAAAAGGAATCTTGGACTTGCATAATATTTTTCAGTCAAGCTTGTGTTGGTAATTGTGAGGAAATTTTACATCATTCAGTTCTGGATATTTTGAATAGTTTGCATTACTGAGGTTTGCTCAAGTTTTAGTTATTAACTGCATGAAGTAGACAAATTTTGATTTTGGTATATTCAACAGGTCCAGAAGCTGGTTGCATAGACAGCAGGACGAAAAAGATATCTTCATTCCTCTTTCATCCATTTTTGCCTCTTGCTCTCTCCATTCAGCAGACCTTATACTTGCAGCCAGCAGTTGTGAACATTCACTTCCGGAGATAAATATTTTCATAGCATGGTTTTTTTTTTGTTACCGACAACTGGTCACCCTAGAGTCGAATTCAGGGGGATCAAACTCACAGAGGGAAGATTCATGTCACTAGACCATCTAGACCAAATGGTCATGCTATACTTGCTTAAAAAATCTCCCTCATGAGCAGCCTGTTGTAAAATTAATGTAATTAAAATAGTGATAATTGTGTATTTAGTAATTTGAATCTGATTCTGTACAATATGATACTACCTGTGAAATTTATTCTCATTAAAAAGAAAAAGAAAAACTAGATATGAACCTGCAAAGTTACTAGTCTTAATCGGTGAACTTGTCAATTTTCTAGCTTCTCTGCAGTTAGGAGTTCCTCTACCCCTTCAAAGTTTTCAGAGTCGTGGCAAGCTTGGGTTAGGGTTTGGGTTCTGCAACAGTTTCTGTTCCATGGCAACTATTCATCACAGCGCATTTAGCTTGGGCGCTGTATTGGCAATCTGGGCAATCTTTGAGCCGAGGGATTGGAGATTCTTAACAGAACTCCATCTAGTCGATTCATACAAATGTTCAGTAGACTGGGAATGGTTTCAGAAATAGTTCCCAAGCTTGCTAAATAGCATCAAACAAGCCCCAATTCATCGGCGAGAACAGAGCCACATCACAAGGCCTGAGCATAACGTTAGCATCGGACCTTGAAATTACGCCCTATTGCGCACTGGAAAAATTAACTACACCCCCCTTTCCCCGGCAATGAAACCATGCAATTTTCCAACTTGTTGATTACTCTACTGGTGCATTTCTACATGATAGATTCACGGTGCTAGAAATGGATAGGGAAACTCTATCTAGTTTGCATGAGAACATGCCTATTACTTTGATAGGATGACTACTGGCTGCTTTGCAAGCCACTGTACCATGTCATGTAGTAGAATCCGATACTGATTCCAACAACAACGATAAACTCTGAGACATGTTTCAGATCGATAGAGAAGGGCGAAAGCAGGTTCGACATCATCTTCTGTAACGAGTCTTTCGACACAGTTTCCATTCTAGCTAGATGTTAAGCATTCCAGAACACAAATTGGTGGAAGCCATGTACTATCTGATAAGACATGCTGAGAGAGAACATATTCTATTTTTAAGTGCCTCAGAATAGGGTGTAGATTGATAAGAAAATTTGAGTACTGGAAAACATGAACACCAAGATATACTTTCAAAGTTCCAATTCATATTTGCAACCAAAGATTTACTGAAGTATCAAACTAACTAGGAAACTATTTCCATCATAATGAGGAAATATGTGACAGCTATCTCTAGTTCTCTACCATGACTGGGGATACACCCCTAATTACAAGCTTACTGTTCATAACTTGTGCATGCTAGCTAGCTGATCCTCCCGCCGCCTTTCCTTTGGCCAATCTGTTTTGCACATCGATCAATTCTGTTCTCTGGCCATTTGGCAATCTCTATATACAACAGCTTCCAAGGAGTTACTGACATGCCTATATATCTAACATCTTTGGCTTCTCGGTTACCTATATCTTTCACTGCTTCTGTGTCTCCCATGGTCATGATGGTGCGTGAAGGTGAACATGTGAAGTATTCGAGAGCGATTATGAAACCCGCCTCTTACTTTTGGTTTTCTATTTATATTCATCTGTCCCATTTTGCAAACACTAATAATACTAGTGTCAAGATGCATGAATTACTTTCAACTACATTCTACATATTCCACATGAAAAAACACTAATTCCATCAGCTCCACATATATAAGACGAACATTTTTCTAGTTCAGTCGACACAAATGTTCTTATCCGTTGGTCGGGTAATATGTTTTGCTCAACACACATTCGAAGAGAATACTCAATCTTTACAGCAAATGTTAACAGGATTAGCAAGGACATGGCAAAAGTAAGGGAGCGGATCCCAAATGTTCCAACTCAACAGTGGAAAGGAGGGTAGCTAATGTATGGGATGCAGCATTATCTTGTTGACTCCCTTACTTCCCAATCCTTACTAGACCATTATCTTGCTTCCTCTTTTTTTTTTTTTTTAGAATAGACCATCATCTTGCTTCTTATACAAAGGACTAATAGTAAACGAGTGTCCTCCCTAAACTGCTTTGCAAACTTCAATGTCACAAGAAATGGGTGATCAGCAAAGCATTTCAAGCTACATGAGAGCTTCCACATTCTTGGACGCAGTTGAGATGCAGCCAGAGTCCCCAAGTCTCGATCTAAAGGCTCCATTTCGTGGATGCCAACATTATTGGGAAGGTCTGTCGAGTGCGCACCAAAACACGAGCGCTAGCAAGTTGCAAGAAGAAGAGACTGAACCCTGTGATCAATGTCAATGGGCACAAGTTGTTGGTGGGTTAAAAACCTGTGATCAATGAGCGGTGTTCTCACAGCCCCGGTCCTACTCTATTTAATTTTCCAATTACTCGATAGAATTTGGGTGCAAGTTTGAAGGTTGTTTCTAAAGACATCTGTTTTTTTTTTTTTTTTTTTTTTTTTTTTTTTTTTACAAGAGAGGACAGCACCCACTAGACCTCTAATGTGAAGGTGAAGCATGGACAAGAATCAAATCCACTCCCATCCCATAGCTAGAGTCCAATCATCTTCCCTGATTAGAATAAGATCAACTGTTCTCTTTATCGTTCTTACTTAAGACATCTCCCGGAACCTAGCCAGTGCCTTCTTGTGAATGAGAGTTTTATAACTATCTCCAGCCTGAGCCTCAAGAGCAGGATCTAACTTCTTCTGCCGACTCCCAAGTCCGGCTCTCCTTTCCACACTCTGAGCCTGCACCGGTTCTACCATTCCACTCCCATCTCTCCCTAAACCCTGTAATCAGAACAATAAGAAAGCAAGAGAAAATATGAGTTACAAACCTGCTACAGATGCATCAACTAGTGAGGTCGTATTCAGACAACCAAAAAAACCTGTGAAATTGTATAACAAGAAAAGTAGTGCTAACTTATGTCATTTTTCCTGTTGGAGAAAATAAAGACACGTCATCTAGGTCTAGGTTGGTAGATCCGTGAAATTGATCATCATTCTTCTACTTAATATATAATATATGTATTAATATAACCGGATTCACTCTTTGGCCAGTAAAAGAAATTAGACCGCAGTTTAAATCATTCAAATGGACTCAACAACAATCCATTCTTCAAAACATTTAAACAAAAGATAGAATTCTACATTCATCAATCTACAGCAATTTAGAGATTTGGGAAATCTTCATTAAGTTTGAGTTTAGAGGTTCTTAGTAATGTTTTCAGAAAGCAAAAGGAGTTCATACCAAGCCTTCGTGCCAGCCCATGCTGCGAAGCATCTTGTTGCCCACATTTCTCTCATCAATAGCTTTATCGGCTGTAATTACCTCGTAACTGTCAATGGCAGCATCTCCAGTAGCACGTCCTCCACCAACACCAGGGGGGAAAGGCATTGAATCAAAAGAACCCTTCCTCAATGCCAAGTCTTGACCTTCACATCAAAAAATAAGAAGCATAGAGAATTCTTAAAAGTCCTTTAAAATATTTATAACAAGAAACGCACAAAAAACAGGGAACCATAAAATACAATCTTAAAATAGCTTACTTGACTCCCCAAAACCATGTTCAGGCATATCATCTCCAAAAGAAGACGACGAGCCATACAAACTCCTCCTTTCAGCAGCACGATCCCTGTATCCAGTTTGAGGTTCTTTATGAGCAGAAGCTGGCATTTCGGAAAATCGTCTCCTGCCACTCCCAGCAGCCACAGGTGGTGTATAAGAACCTAATGCAGATGCATCAGTTCTGAAGGGTGTCAAAGCTGGAGAGATATCTGCATCTGTTGGTGCAGAAGAACCTGCTATGCATGCAGCAGAAGTTGAAGGTGTGGAAACTCCACCAGATGCTGAAAGGGATGTATCTGATTTAACCACAGTTCTTCCAGATCCCCTTATCACTCCCCTTAGTGTCCCCCCTATACTGTTGCTCACAGGCCTTGGCATGACTGGAGCCTCTAAACTGAGAGTATCTGCAGTAGTAACAGTGGCAGTAACCCCTGAAGTCGACATAGTATTCTGATTTTTGGTTGGCACATCAATTTTAGACTCTGTCTTTGTAGATGGAACAGAAGAAACAGGTCTATCTATGGCTGGTGCACTTTGCTGGTTATCATCCAGAGCTACACGAGTTACTTGCCCTTCATGACTCCTCTGCTTCCACATGGTCAATACATTACTCATTTTCTTCTTGTTAGCCAAAATACTGCTCTTTGAAGCCAACTTGATCTCTTTGGACTTTTCCTTTTCTTTTTTCTCTGCAGCAATTGCTGCTGTTGCAGCAGCCTGGACTGCATCGGGTAGCGATGCAGCTGAGGTTGTAGCCGGTGCAGAGATGACTACATTTTTTACACTTGAACCATCTGATGCCTTCGAAAGCTGAGATTGATTAGCAGATTCTTTGATGCCATTCTGATCAGTGCAAGGGATGTATTGCAGAGTTTGGTGATCATAAGAATACCAAATCCTGTTATTACCGTCGTAATAAAGACCTACATTAAAAAATTTCCCAAGATTTAATAAATCATGGATAAAAAAATTAAAATAAAAAAATAAAAAACTGTTTGATAGCAAACTTGAAAGTCTGAGGGAAATAAAACTGAAAGTCTGACAGCAAACTTGGATTGGATCAGAATTGGGGTAGGAAATTGGACACCGTGCAGAATAATTAATAAATAATAAATGAGAATGTAGATTAATCTCAACATACATATTCATAACACTTAAAGTGTTAGATAAATGTTGGGGCTCCAAGTTCTTTTGGTTGTCAAACAGAAATCTTTCTAATTATACTCTAAGGCAAAAAGCTGTAGCTTATCATCTAATTCTGCACTGCCTTTAAAGGACCCTCAATATAACCCGGATCAAACGTAACAAAGCTTCAAGGCCACTAGGAACAGCATACTTGACAGGAAAACAGAGTAACAGAAACATTTTCACTCGACTTCCTCAAAAATATCCATAAGAATCTTCAACAGAAAGGAGCATTCCATGAATAAAACCCGTAGTGAAACCTCCAAAATGTTTTGCATAAATAAAATACAAGATTAAAAAGAACAATTAAAAAAAAAAAATTTAGTTCAACAATGTTTTTGTACCTTAAACAGCCTTTGAACATAAACAGAATACAAAAAACACAGTTTGATTTTCAAACAGTTGATCGACACGTAATGGAGCAAGTGGATTTCAAAGAACTTAAACAAATTAACCTGTATTTCCGTCATAGTAGAACCCGGAAGAGGCGTCGTAGTAGTAACCGGATGCCTCATCCCATACAAAACCAGATTGTGGCGCCAAACCATCATTTTGTAGTTTCAAGTCCCCACCACTTTGCTCCTTCCCTCCCGTGGATTGTTTGTCATCTGGATTATATTCCTTTGGTGCCCACCCAACAGCATCATACTAGAAGGAAGAGGATACAACCTCAATTCAGTATAAAGTGAATTATATAACAGAAAAAACAAGACAGCAAAGTGACGTGCTCAACAAATGTAACCGGTAAGCAATCCTATTAAACTGTACATTACTTGGTTGATTAATAGCCTTGGAGGAACAATCTATTTGCACAAATCAATACCTCTCAGGCTTACTAGATTACTTCACTCACATGAGAGTACTCCCTAAATATTAGTTTCTTTGTTAAGGAAAAACAAATTATACTAAGTGCACCTAAATTGAAGCCTGCACTTTCAAAGACTTAGCCCGTTAATAAGTTATCAAAGTGTGTAACAAATTTAGAGTTAGAGCCTCATTTGGAGTCAAAATATCAATTTGACTGCCACACTACTTTCTGAAGCAGTGTTATTTTGCTTCAGCATAGTGTTCAGCATAATAAAGTTATAGTGTCGTCTTCATGTTTTCTAATAATAATTATCAATCAATAGTTCAACAAGTACTCTACATAGATATTATTTATAAGAAAGGGTGACTGTATTCAAAAAGTATAAATGAAACGTACATCAATGTCTACAAATGCAACAGAGCTGAAATAGCCTCTAGATAGTCTACAAGTTCAGTTGACTTCCTACCACAAACCTAAATAAAAAATATCTAAGCTACAAACATTTTTTTTTCCGAAATAAAAACCCAATCAGCAAGAATACGAAGGAAAATTATCTAAACTTTAGCAGAAACAGAAGCCCCTAAACTACCTCCTCTTCCTTATTATCTTCGAAATTTGTAGCATGTAAGTCATCATCCAACTTAACCAAAAGAAGGCCAATTGCAAGTTTCCACTGAACTTTAGCCATAACACCTCTCACTAAAAGCACAATAATTAAAAAAATCTACTATATATTGAATTACTGATATAATTACTCTTATCTTATATTCTGGAAATTTAAGCAGACGTAATATATATACACAATACATGTGATGAAAAAAAAACATTGTTAACTCCCTTCGATGTCAGGCTAAACATATATTAGCCGGTCCATTATTCTATAACAGCTACGCTGTCTCGTGATCAAATAACTTTATAAATAAAATGAAATAAGCCAAGAAGTGGCAAACACGACAGCCTAGAAAATTGTATAAACTAACCTGTTGAGCAAATGTTGCTGCCTCAATTGCAGCAGCTGCCAAGCTGCTTGACTGTGAAGATCCCGACATGCCTGATCCTGGACCAAGAATGCTTTTTGCATACGCTACTCTTAAAATCTGCCCATTCCTTTCAAGTGGTGTTCCATTTGTTGCTTCAAGAGCTTTTGTAGCATCTTCCACCTGAAAAATATAGGGTTGTAGCTTAAACGACATAATCATTGAAAAGAACTCAGAGAAAATCTTCATCTCTTCCCATATAAGAATTCAACTGGACAGAGGAACAGGTCCCTTAGGGCTAACAGAGATTTGAGACTGTACATACAAAATATCAATACTGAACCTACAGAGTTGATCAGCATACTAAGAGTTGGACATACCGAATGGAAATGCACAAACGCAAATCCCCGTGAAACATGAGTGAATTTGTCTCTGACAAGACGAAGATCCTGCAAGATAATACCCATCAATATACATTCCATGCACATGCTTCACAGGAAAATAAAATAATCCTTGATTTAACTTCTCCAGAATGTAAGTTTGACAAGTAAATATATGTAATACACATTTGTTCAGCATTCGTACCTTGATAGGAGCATGTTTAGAAAACTCATAGCGAATCATTTCCTCATCAGCATTTTCATCCAGTCCACGAACAACCAAAACATGTGTAGGACCTGATTGCATTCATAATTAGTGGAGTGCAAAAAAAATATACACAACTATGCCAGCTGAAAGCAAGTAGGTAAACCAACCAGCCTCTGATCCTTTCTTTCCTGTCATTTGATTGGATAAAGATATATCTGCCGCGGGAGCATCCTCAGTTCGTGCCTCATTACACTGCAATTGAAGAGAGAACAATATATAAATAAAAAACCGGTGTCATAATTATAACATAACCGATTGATATCTGAGCAGTCCCATAAGAAGCAGCGGGCCAGTTGATCAGCATAAATCACAAGAATATATATAAATACCTGAAAGCAGGATGTCCGTCGTGCAAAATTAACATATCCACAGCTAATACACATCCAATCAGATGGCACTGTGATGCTTTTATGGTTCGCATGGCCAGATTTCCCAGCATTGTCCTGGCCAAAAGATCCACCTGCACCCCCAGTCGGCTTACTGCTGCAACAAAATAGTTGAGACAGAAATAAGTCCAATAGCAGCAAAACAGTAGATATATGTATATACATATACACATACACATAACCTGGTAGAGAGAATATATATCACCCGTTGTTGGTGATAGTTGTAAAACAACTAACATCAGGATTTGACAACCTAATCCATAATAATTCCTCAATATATCTACAAGGGAAATACCACCTTTATGAATACCAAAATTCCATGTAGACTAACATATGAATTAGAGTCAAGAATGATACCTGTACTCAAAAAAAAGTTTCCTCCCATCCACGACATGCCCATTGTCCCCAAGTTTGTCCATCATAATTCGTGCTGCTCCCTGTTCAAGAAACACAATGTCCATAGTCAATTATTAGTGCAAAGAAATTGTAAAGCATGTCCAGATAAAGAGAGATAGATACCACGGAAGGGAAATCAATAAATGCAAATCCACGGGAAATGCCGGAATTACGTTCTTTGATCACACGGACATGACGAAGAGGTCCCCATTCAGCCTGATAGATAATTCAACTTGCAGTGTTATCAAGAAAATAGATAGAAGTTGAACTGTACATTTCATAGCCAAAACATCAAATGACACATTACAAGGATCTGGTATAGATCTTCCTCAGTAGTCTTCTGTGAAAGACCCTTCACAACAATAGTTGCAGATGGGGCCTGCAAAAAACAATACCATACTTAAGAAGTTGTCAAAATAAGAAAAATAAAAAACACCAGAGGGAGACAGGTTCAATGCAGACATCAAAACATACCACAGAATGATGTTCTCTCTGGCGTCTCTCATCCCTGTCTCTTCGTTTATCGGTCCTCTCATACCTTCCATCATCATAGCTGTCCTCTCGATGACTTCGGCCATGGCTTCGACTTCTAGGTGATCTTGATCTGGGACGATCATCATGCCCACGAGATCGGGACCGAGATCTAAAATGCTCATGCCTTCTATATGGACTTGTTTCGCTTTCCCTACTTACGCACTTCTTGTCACGCTCACGGTCACGAGACTCACGACGCCTCCAGCTGCCCTCTCTCCTACTACTTCTGTCATAATCAGAATCATAACTATGCGGACCATAGTCATAATCTCTCTCACAACTGTCCCCCCGGGTCTTATCGGTAATACCGGACCTATAGTCGAAATCATCATATGCATAATCATCACGATCACATCCCCCAATCCTTGAAGTCCTCTCAAACCCAGGATCACGATAGGTGTCAACACTGTGATAACCATCTCGTAATTTATCAAATTCCTGAAATGTATCGATCTCGTGTTCACGGAGGTTATCCATCTCATGATATGAATCCATGAACTGTTTATCATGTCTCCTAGGTTCCCTATCAACTGGAAATTCATCTTCATAACTTCTCCTTCTTGAATGTGGCCATATACCAACAGCATGAGGTGGTGGTGGGTAGTTATCCCTATCAAGGGCATCACGGTGGAATGTGTTTCTTGGATAAACATTGTCCCTTGAGTATCTTTCATCTATAAACCTCCTCTCATCATATGAACCACCAACCCTGACATTAGGGGGAAAAAAAGTTTACAATAGAACAAGAGGAAAGGACAAAATGTAATAAACACTCCATATATTAAAATACATCACAATATTAAAACAAGCTTCATAGAGTGTCACTACTATTTAGAATTTTTTTAATCAGCATAACAAACAAATTCCAGATCTATTTCTTATTATGAGCTCTAAATTGCCTCAGTGAAAATGAAAACGCAAAAGTCAATTGCACTCACCGAAAGTTTGGCTCGTGAACTGCACCATAACCCTCCGGAGCCTGTGGATTCAAGAGAATAAGGTTATGTCAGCAAGAGATCAATGATGATAGGCAAATCCAGTGAGTCCATATCCTTATTGCCCCACAGCTCTCTCATTTTTCTCCCAAAAAAAATGGTACAGTCAGATTGGACCCTAATAAATTCTTGAATTTATCATCCCATATAGGTGATTTTATTAAGGAGGAAACCACAATTACGCTGTTATTATCCCATCCTTGCTGAAGACCGTAGCGACCGGAATCCATATCTCTCAAGCAACCAAGCAAAACCAGACAAAGCTCCCCAAAGACAGTATCGCTCGGAATTCAGATACCTTTTCCTGTAATATAATTCACAAACACGCATACACAGTTACGCCCTTGATGAACCCAATAACGAATAATTCCCATGACTATGACCTTCTCGGCCTCTCCTTTCACAACTCACAACCTGAACAACAAAAATCCTAATTCTCCTAGCAGGCATCATCATCACCTTATAATCAATAGTATCCAATCAAAAATAATAAACAGCATTCAAATTGGTCGATAACGAAGAAAAACCGAGCTGCATAATCCCTAAGTCAAAATCTAAATCAGCTAAAACCTAAAAAACTAAACTACAATCGAAGCTATCAGAAACTGTTCAACGTGTGAAAACGCAGGCTTGAACGAATTGAAAACAAGCAAACAATGCGATGAAACCTCGACGAATCCAATTCCGATAGTGATTACCGGTGGAAAAATTGAATTTGGTTTTGATAAGATTGAAAAATCCAAGCTAGCAGCAAAGGAAGAGGAAGAGAGAAGGAAGACGTACCGGAGATGGTGCTAGGATTTCAGATCTCAGACCACACTTGGGCGCGCGCTCTCTCTCTCTCTCCCTTTCTTCGTCGTTCGTCTCCTCACTTTGTTCGACGCTGTTCAAAACAATAATGATAAATGCTAACCTTACGGTCTCTAATATTTTTTTTTTTTTTTTTTAAGATTAATTTCAGTTTACCTCGGTCCTGATATCTTTTTAATCCCCGTACTCTTCGTTTTAAAAATTTATCCTCGTACAGTTCTCATACACTAAATTTTGTATTTTAGATGTTAAAGTGAGTTATAAAATTAAAATTAATCGTCGAAATTTTAACAATTTGACATGATTTATAAAATTGAAAAACTCTAAGAAGTAAATTTTCAAAATTAAAATAACATGGACTAAAATGAAGTTAACCTCAATCTTCTTAAATATGTACTCCATTATTATTGTGATTGTGTTAGGTAGGGATTCCTATATAAGCTCAATCATGCATGCCTTGTATTAGAGACAACCTTTCTTATTAATAAACTGAGGTTTCTTGATGTTCTTGATAGATTTTAGAACTTCTCTTGAGAAACCTTGATCTTATGGGTACATGGTTGCCAATGGAGATTCCAACGTAATTGCTAACTGCTAGTGGATTCAAGCCTATCTCATATGGCTTTCTTGAGGAAGCCTCTCACTAGCATGTTCAAGCTAATCCACATCAGATTATCTAATGTATCATCCGGTATTTCTAGATGAACCTATTATGATGATGCCTAGTAAATACAAGAAGTTGGATTTCATTGCAATAATAACAAGGGCAGTGAATAAGCCTCCATGCGAAGAGCTTTCCGTTTGTCACAGTTATATGTATGCTTTGACATTGCATGAGATTTATGGGTTACATCTGCTTCACGCGGAAAGCAAGTCCTTTCCCATAGTCAAAGACGAGTTAATCCAAAGCGTAAATTTGTCAGGCACCTCAATTCGGGAGTAACTTGATTTCATTCTCTATGTTGCTATCTGCATATTTGGACTCGCTGCTTGCCTTCCGAGTGGTACAAGCCACTTGTTTAACAATAGAGGAATACAGGTCGAATTCCGTCTTAAGTTTCAAGCAGCAGGCTTCTATCCACTTCTCAGCTACACTGGTCGCTACACTGTCTTGGCTGTCCCTTTCATGTTCTTCAATGGCAGGTCGTATCTCATTATATAAAGATTCAAGATGTGTGGCAGCATCACTTCTCATCTCCTGTGAAAAAAAATTTCAATGTGAACACAACAATGAATCCATGTGCCTTAATGTTTCATTTTCATAACTAAGACAATAAAATTATACTACACACTTCTATTTTGTAGGAAAAGAGATGCTTGTATTAAAACAACCCACAAACTTTTAGGAATGGAGAAAAAAAAAGCCTAGCAGAAGAAAAACAATCAGAAAACCACAAACTTCCTAAACAAAGGCAAAAAGAAGTTCACAATCACAAAAACCAGGAAAGAGAAACCACCTAAGCTACATTCATATATTGGAGATGACAAAGTTCCTTACATGTGATATTAATGTTTCTGAAGCATCAACCATTATTAGAAGGGAACAACAAAACACAGATACAGAAAAAGAAAAGGCATTTGTTTTTATATAAAACATGTCAATCTCGAAGGAAAATATTTCCATTAAATATTTTACGTGTAGGTTTGTGTATTTAATATGAAATTGAAAAGAAAAGTAAAACGAGGAAAATAAGCTTTTATATAGAATATGATACCAACTTGTTCAGGACGTACCCGAACTACATTCGTCATGTCATTTACAATGAAATAAATCTAAATCTATGACTACACATACAAATACCATAACATGTCATAAGAGTGTCATGCATGTATCTGCAGAACATACGTTAATGCTATTAAAGTATTAATTTGATTGTTCATTTGATTTATTATCAAATCAAAACATGTAAACAAATAATGGAGACTCATTGGAATGCAAGTGGTGTGTGTTCTGAGATGAGCTAATAACATAAAGGAAAATCTACACCAATACAGTATAACCTTATTTGTCCAATGAATATCCGAGACGTATATACTTCAATATACTAACACACAAAAAAGAAAAACACATTAAATACCTCATGTTTCAAAATTTCCTCCTGTGCCTCATTTGATGCTAAAAGCAAAGCTACAGATTTGGCATTGACTTGTTTTTGTGCATAATGTTTCAACTTTCCACTAGAACCTTGTTTCAATCTCTTGTTTGAAACTGATCCTGATTCAATGTGATAGTTTCGACACGCAGTATTGCTACGGATTCGGGATATCATTGCATTCTTTTTCAGGAAAGCTGGTTGATTATCTTGTGAATAAAGTTTTGTCTCTTCACTCGCTTCATTTTTCACCTCCATAACTACACCCTCCATTGGATCTGAATCAAGTGATTGGACGACAAGAGCAGTGGACATCAACTGATGTTCAGAATTAGCATTGACATTGATCATCATTCGTTTTACATCAAATTCAGAATTTGAGTTCACAGTCTTGAAGAGCATAGATGGCTCATCCTCTGCCGAATCATACAGCGGAATTTTCTCAACTGAATACCTGTCATCAAAAGCCAATTAAAAATAAGTAATATGCAGCCCAAAAAAAAAAAGAAAAAGAAAAGATAAGAACAAAGAATGCACATGACAAAGTCTCTATTGATCGCGTGAGTGAAGCTTGGATGAATAAAGATTATATCCAATACGAAGGACAGACCACAGTCCAACCAGCTGTTGAAATTTAGGTAAACAAACTACATTATTTAAAAAGTGCAACATCCCATCAAGAAATACTGAATGATGAAGCATGTCCACCTCATCTGTCACATCGTTTGATTTACACACCTTTCAATGAAGTATGCCCAATTCATGTTTCAGTGCTCAAAGTTAAGAAGAATGCAAGCTCTCTAGAGAGCAGGAAACTAGCAACTGATTGGTACGTCATCCAAAAAAAACAAAGAAAAAGCCTTTCAAGTTTTGGCAAAATGGACAAACATTACCTTTCATCGTCATCTTCCCATACATATGTATCCTCCTGTTGGGAAAATATTGCATTATGAGGGTTCGAATAGGAAAAGCAAACACATCCAACAGAAGCAACTGGTTTATTGAAGAGAGAAAAAAAAATAGAAAATACACAACAGAAATTTTATCAATTGAAAATGTCGACTGCAAAGAATTATATGCAATGAGATATGAGATGTCCTACCTTACAAATGCTCATCAATCAAGAATATACGTAAAGTACAGGATCAAGAAAAACAAAATATTGTAAGATGGAGATTTTAATGTAGTTATTGTTCTTATTTGGGATGATATGTGCAGCAAATCAATAATATATCATGAAAACATAACCATCAACACTCATCACAAATAAGGATTAGTGTAAAGCAACCCTTTACTGTCATATTCTTCAAAGAATCTTAAAGGATTCCACAGTAGATATATCAAAAGTCATTTATGTTTTTCTCCAAAAAAGTGTGAAAATCAAGCTTCAGTTGAGTTTCATGTAAGCCAACCATATTAAGGACTATATTTGTAACTAAAACCAAAGCTAGTACAGGGTGTTGCATCAAAAAGTGCAAAAAAAGACGAAGAAATGAAAGTAATAAAACACCATTGTCTATCTAAAACAGCTTTAAATGAAAGACGCAAACAAAAATGCACAAGTGCACCCAGATGTAAATGTAGTTTTGCTGAAGCCTAGTTCCATGTGTTCTAGAATCACTAAATGTATAAGGTTAGTTCTATGTGCATATCTAAAAGAATAGCCACCAGCATACTTCTACAGCAGCTGATTGGACTGTCTGACATATATCATGTGGCACTGGAGGATATACTAAGTTCCATATAATAATTAAGCAAAATTTTCAAAGGTGAAGGCAAAATGATCTTGCCACGCAAGACAAACATGTAACGCCTTCAGGCAACCACCTTGTTTTGTGACTCACATTTACACCAAAAGACAATTTAAGCGATGCATTGAGCTCCATATTTTTGGAGGATTCTAACTGCACCCTTCAGTTTGATCAGTTAATCAATTACTCACGCCGATTCTTAGTAGAGACCTAAACACTTGCAGAAACAATTTTCGCTTCTAAGACTGTCCGTGTTCCAAACCATCATAAGTCCAAGTTAATTGGCCGTATCTCTAAGTGTCGAACATTCATGCTTCACCCCTAATGCCAAAATGTTTTCTGTGTAGCTCACTCCATCTACATTCCGACTTACCGACCTACTCAACAGTCCTCTCCACAAGAATTCTGAAGAGCTTCATCACCAAAGTACAACCTAAAAGTGGTCAAGAACTTTTTAAATAGTGTGAATATGTTTGATGTAGTCTGATAGGCTTTGTGACGATGGACCGGTGACATCAGGTATGTCTACGGAAAATGGCTTGGTTTTTGGTCGGTTCTTGAGCATTTTAAAACTCAATTCTGGGCCCTGATTGGGAACGACATCCACCTCATAAGATCCCTTCAATGCCGGGTGCAATATAAATGACATGATCAATCCTTACCAACCTAAGCATGTTTTGCAACTTCTCCAGCTCCATTCACACCTGACTGGAAGTGTGCAATACAATCAGTATATATAGTATCCCACCCTTGTGCAGCTTGTGTACGATATCTGATCCAATTACACTCAATGGGTGGTACAGGATGTCCTGGCTTTAAGAAGACCTACAAGACAAATATGTTATATAAATCTAATAAATGTTCGAACAAGTAAAAAAGCACACTATTATTATACATCATACCTCAACGTAATGGGAATCATTGACAAGACCAACAGCAATATGTCTACGCATTGGCAAAGGAACAGGTGTTGATCGAAGGGGTAGGAAGGTAAGGCATTGAGTAGCTGACAAGTAGAAGAGTACAATCTTATAGCATGATGCTATGAGATGACCCATGTCAGGCATTGTCATACATCTGTCGAATGGCGCTCTACCCTCATTAAAGAATGAAAGTGATTGTGCCAACTCACGAACCCTCTCTGCGCTGCCATATAGCTCACCATAATGCGCAGAATAGGAAGACAATTCAGTCAGTAGGTCATTCCTCACTTGCAAGTATGCATTCTCACCCAATCCTACTAAATCAGCAACCGCTCTAAACCCACAATTACCATCATCACATACATCCTTGACTTGGTCTATGTATGGACCCAATCCAGCTGGAAATGAATCGATATATGACATAATTTTTGCTGACAGTGTCCGGTAAACCTGTATGAATGATATAAATTGTCATATATGAAAGATACATATACAGTTACATTTAAGAATGATATCTTTATTACCTTCTCTTTCATTGGCCCTGTCTGCTTATGTGTTGATTTTTCCAAAACTTCCATTGTGTCACGAGTCACACTAGGTGAAAGATTGTCCACTGACGCAGATTGTATTAGCTCAATTGCAGATGCTTTTTTCTGAATGGAATTATCGACTATATCCTTCAATTGACCTCGTGTTCTTGACTTAACCTTTGGTTCAACAAGAGTTGCTAGGGATGGTACAAGTTCTCTCACTCTTTTCCGCAGCATCAACCGATTATCAGGACTTGTCTTAAAAAAGTACTGTTGAAGCAACTCCAACTCAGGAAATTCATTAACATCCATAGTATTATTAATGAGATCAGAAGGGGGTGACATATGAAGTTTCCTCCAATGGGGTTCAACAGACTCGAGCGGAACTGGTTGACAATCCTTCTTATATTTGGCAATTTCATGGGCACAAGGTAAACCATGGGTGCGGCGTATGACACAACCACAATGAAGATCGTCAATTTCAATTGAAGTGCTTAGCTTGAACTGAGATAATTCCATGTCCAATGCAAACGTAGAAACTACTCCTCTTAGATGTTTGAATTCTGAAGGCCAGGAGCTATGTCGGACAACCGTCAAACATTTCTCGAAAGAAGCCTTAATGTCTGAGTGTTGTAACTCAAGAAGAGCGTGTATTTTCTCAAAAGAACCCTCAAAATTCCCCTGACTCCAACCAAGTTGCCTCTTAAGCTTAGAATGTGAACTCTCCGCCCTATTACAACATATAAGAGTACAAGCAGATTAACACGACTTCAAAATAAACCAATGATGTAACACTGCATAAGTAATATACCAAGTTCATTACCTGTTTAATGCCACATTACCAAAATGCATGATCATGTCTGTCCAGGCCAACACAAATCTGTCCTTGAAAGGATTCAGCCAAGTGTTTGTAACATAGTCCAAGACCTCTGTGTAAGTACTAAATTCACTATGTAGCACTGCTAGCTCTTGTATGTAGTCTTCTTCCGTAGGTGACGTCACAAGGACATTCCACTTCATGATAAACCTATCCCACTTATCCTTGGACTCAAACAAATTTCTGCATTTGGTGAACACATGCTTATTGATATGCCATTTGCACAGCATATGTCTAGCTGAAGGAAATACCGTCTCAACAGCTCTCATCAATTCCAAATCCTTGTCTGTGACGATAACATTGGGCATAGCACACCCATCCAACAGATCACGTAATCTATTTAAGGCCCACACATAATTATCTTCTTTTTCGGAATCCAAATATACAAATGCAATTGAGAATGTCATATTAGTAGATGTCACACCTGCAATCTCTAGGAGAGGATAACGGTATCTATTGGTTTTAAAAGTGCAATCCATCATCAAGATGGTAGGAAATACACGTAACAATTCCAGGCTCACAGGGTGTGCCCAAAACAAGTCCAGCATACTCTCTGAGATAGGGCAACTCCTGTGCCACTCAAGGTAATTATGCTCATTTAACTTCGATAAAAGTTGTTCCATTTGAGACTTCCCTGCTTTATCTTTAACCCTTTGCCTCTGGCGTGCATTGTATATAGTTCTTATAGTTGTAACATTGAGTGAATCCCTTTGCTTCAATTTGTTCAAGATTTCTTTGGGTCGTACTAGACTCTTTGACAGGTCTATCAAGACTGAAGTCTCCTCCTCAGACAACCTCCCTGCATACGAGTGCCCTTCAAGAGTCTCGGTCAACGCATGATTATGCACTCCACATACTACATTTAGCATCCATCCATCACCAGTTGTTAACTTCTCTCCCTTTAATGTGAAAGGACAGC
Source organism: Fragaria x ananassa (assembly GCA_034370585.1). Lineage (NCBI taxonomy): Eukaryota > Viridiplantae > Streptophyta > Magnoliopsida > Rosales > Rosaceae > Fragaria > Fragaria x ananassa. The sequence goes on along the minus strand of CP139750.1, from coordinate 4,773,620 downwards.
TACACTTCTTGCTGCCAGTCCCACATCTTTGCTTCCCACCTTTATCACATCTTTCTTTGTGAACCTTAAATTTTCCACCACGCTCACACCCTAATGTAACTCTTGGTTTCAAACTTTTACCACCCAAATCAGATCGTACTGTCACGACAACAAACCCGTTTCGTTTCCCAGCCTCACGAGCCCACAGCATCAAGGATTCTCTACTCTTGAAAATCTAAAGAACAAAAGAAAACATTGCATGTAAGGATCCAAACATACCTTTAAATTTGAATGCACCCAAAGCGTTAAAATAACTAGGGTTACCTCATAAGTAGTAAATTCACTTGTGAAATCCATTACACATTCCGAGTCAACCTCACTACCTCGAGTAGAAGTATCGACCTGCATTGAAGATAACAAGATCAAATAAAGAATATTGTCAAAATTAAACAGGAATCTCATGTGGCCAATTAAAGCTATTTAAGCTACATATCTGTTGACCTCATGAGTACGTGGCCAATTAAAGCTATTTAATCTACATATCTGTTTACCTCATGAGCACTAGATTGAATCGTGGAATCCATCGCAGTATCCGACCCAACCCCACTACCTCGACTAGAAGTATCACCCTGCATTAGAGAACAAGTTTTAGTAGATCAGCGTTCGGTTAAAGAACAGAGAACACTCAACAGCCATTATTTGATTGGTGTGCGTCCACTTTCAGCCACACAAAAGGTATTGTGTAGGCACATTTGTCCATGCTCAAGGGACGTTATTCATCTATATATGGCGGCACACCAAGCTACCATATCTAAACAAACTGTATATATGGTGCCTAGATCTACATAGACAACAAAGCATAAATCTAATTTTCAAAATACCAAAACCTTAATTAATGTTGCAATCATACCTCATACTTAGAGTCGTCATAGATGATGATTTGATGCTCCTTTGACCAAGAAAATCTCAACGTAGGTGGTATGATGCGATTTGGGTTTGTATGGTTGCTTGGGATCATTGGCAGGGTGAGTATAAGATATGGTGAGAACTAAGGCCTATGGGTGTCTTGAGTAATTGGAAAAACTCTACTGAAGTTTATGGTTATTTTCAGTCATTTTGCAAAGGGATGCGAGTCATGTGACTGTCAGTAAAAGATACTGAACTTTTGGAGCACCAATGAAACTTAAGGGTGAATGTAATAGCACCCTTATTTTAATCCACACTTTTACAAGTCCATAGCCTAAATGAAATTAGAGTTGTACAGTAGGGGAAGCCCACATTTTCAGTCGATTTTATCATGATACGAAAAACCAAATTCAAGTCCTGTTATGCAAAGCAAAAACTTGCAACCCAATACAGACCATATTGAAACTCAACTAGGTGCGCAAATGGACGACGACCTACGAAATCACGCATTGAGCAATGTGAGAGCTTTTTTTCAGGCTATTCTACTGAAAAGAGACATTCACTCCGGCTAGACACCTCAAACTTCTACTAATTGCGATGACTAAGAGCCCAAATCAACTATCTTGATATCCAGCAAAACACTTTTTGCATGGAGAAAAACCGCTAGAGAACCAAAAATTTACAAAGTTATACCACATAGGAACAACCAATATTACCACTGAAGTTTATTTCTGTGTTTTTTTTTTTTTGTCAAAGACCAGTGTGCAGTCCTAAAGCCATTTGGTAGTTTAGGGAGTCATTTAGAAAATGTAATGCACCTCCAGAATTTGAGAAATGCCAGAAAACATTGTGAATGCCTATAGCAGGAGGAGGCATTGCTGTTAGGCATACCCAAGGTTTGAAATATTGGCCAATATGCCAGAACATATTCGGCCAATATATCCTTTCCCTGAAGCACCCACAGAGATACAAGGGAGTGAATTCTATCTCTAATATATAGCATACATCTTTTTATAGTATGGTCATGTATACAAATTAAGGATGTCTAACATGAGACAAAACCTCTAAGCTCTAAGCAGGCCTTTGGACATATTCCTCAATAAATATAATAGGATATTCCAAACTCCATGGAACTGCAAAAGATCAAAACTAAAACTCACTATACTTTTTACGCTACTTCCCCCGGTTTCACCAACGTCCTACCCAAAGGCCCATCTAATCTATACATATCTAGTGGTTCTATAACGTTGCAATACAGACAATGTATAATGCTGAAGATAACGTGCAATCATAGTGCCTTGTAAGACAAGCACGGCTCTTTCATCTTTCATTATCTAAAATGGAGACTCATAACTCAAATGGTCAATCAGTGTATTACCTGGAAACCACGAGATTTTGCCCCAAGAAATCCTGAACAGCTAGGTGCACCACAGAGGCAGCGAACCTTAACACCTCCATACCATTCAAAATTGTAGTCATATGCCAACTCAGTTCCAACTAATATATCTTGTTTTGCAAATATTCCAACCCTAATTTCCCCAAGCACATTCCACTTTCTTGTCTCACAATTTGGTTGGCTGAAAACATCAAGCATAAGTATGAAATCTAAAAAATTAAAATCAAGGTTTTTCACAACTCAGTTGTTACGGGACTCCCTAAAGCCCTTCTGCACTCCAAATAATATTTTATTATTCATATCCACTAACAGAATAAGTTTAGCGGACGGCAGAATGACTTTTTGAAAGTGCCAGTAACATTTGATTTTCTAATTGATGTCTAATTTTCCAAGGTTTAATCACTCTTCTTTAAGTGGCTCACCAAGAATGATTAATAAATCTAGCAAGGCTTCCCTTCACAGTGGCATCGATAGACTCAGAGGCATTGAGAGAAATAATAAATGCATCTCTGATACCTGCATCAAGGAACACATGTTAAACTCAGTTTCAAACCAATGTCACATCTGTAATTCATAAGTTTATCAAACCACCTTCAATTTCATAAGCATGCGATCTTTTCTTTGCTTCTTTCCATGATATCACTTCTCCACAGTACTCGATAATAAACTGCCCTGCCTGCTTCAGATAGAGTAAGTTAAATAATTTAATGGGAAATAAAAAAAAATACAATTCAAAAATGAACAACTTCAAACAGTCTTATCTGTATTCGAACCATGGATAAATGAAGTTTCAATATTTCCAATGCGTTTGGAAAAAGTGCCAAATATAACTAAGACCAATATACGTATTATGAACTTTCATGTTCCAAAGATGCAGTGAAAAAAAATTATTATCTTGCCCCAAACTTAGAATTCTAATACAATTAAATCAACTAAATATTAGACTAGCAGAAATCCAAGAAATTAGATGTCATTTTATGATTGGAAGAGATCAAGATAAAGCAATTACCTTTATGTTCTCATTGGCTAAAAGGCCCCAACCACGGCCTTCTGTTTTAAACAACTTTATCTTGGCATATTCACATTTCTGAAATCTCTGTCGACAGTGAATAAACAAGACATCATGAAATGTAATAATTGTTTCATAACAGTTGCACTTTAAAATTTATATTCACATTTCAATCAATCTTGCACTTTCTTCTCACACCTAGCACAACATCTTTAAACATGGAAAATGTCTGACATCCAATAAAACCTCTAGTCCTTGGTAATAATGGGGTCATGCAGTTATAAGGTGGTCAAGCTATAAATACATAGGCATTTATACCATCAAACCAATGATTTGTTTTTGTATCAGTTTACAAGGGATAATTTGTTGAAACCACTACTAAGGATATCTAACTCCTCTTCTTAAACACTAGGTCCCAGTTATTTATAAACACTCCTTTTACAACTTCATCATAGCTTATTTTCACTAATCTTGTCCATAGTAATACATTCTTATATTTTCACTCTATCATTTGTAGTATACATAACTAGAGAATGACGGCATTTTTAGAACTTAAGACTCAACATACCGAACAAAAACCATGGTAGTGGATGTATGTGTGTGTGTGTATATGTGTGTGTGTGTGTGTGTGTAGAGAGATAGAGCGAGAGGTTACCTGATTCTTACAATAGACACCACAAGGACAATATCCAGGAGTGCACTCCGTGCTGGTCAACACATTCAAGCACCTTTCTCCACATGCACTTTCAGGATCCTTTTCATCATACTTGCATTCACATATGACAATATCCTCCTCCTCCTGCTTCTTGTGCCTGCAAACATTAGGAAGGGAAATAAAATTATGTCATACTTCTAGAACACAGATATTGTGTCAGGAGGTAATATTGTTATGTCAAAGGCCAATAGGGAATCCATAGACAACACTGACCATGAAGGCAACTAAAGCTCCGCACGAGTATAAAAACCGGATGTGATCACAACAAACTATCATTAAATAGACCATAAAGAGCAGATTAACAGATAAAAATAGTAACATAACCATGGAAAGACAAGGGATATAAATTTCAAGAAAAAGAAAAAATATCAACCCAATCTTATGCTAAAGGCGTAGTTACTAGATCTCAGTTGTCAATTCAATTAAGAACACTATCCAAACTTCAAGCCACCTTTCATTTTCCAAGACACATATTTTGCAAACTGAATGCAATAGGCTGTGCAGCATCCAGTAAAAAACTACTTGTATACTGAGGTGCATCAGTTCCATTAATAGTCATAGGCGTGTCAGATCCATGTAAGATAATTCAAAATGCTGGCTGGAAATTGTGTGCACGCTCATCCAACACCAAACATGGTACGAAGGTAGTTCTCTCTACAAAACCTGAAACTTGCCTCATTTACTCAAACTAAAATAAAATGGAAACCATCAGGTCATTCACACTTCTTGTGTATGACACAGAGACCCCAAAAGATTTCTGCGCAAGATCAAAGTGAGAAGCCCAGAAGAGCATTAAATGAGTCGTGAACCATGTACTTCCAATTCCACAAACGCAATAGCATGAATCTTATGCCAAGCTATAAATCACACCAAATCATAAAGCAAGTATTAATTTAGAAAAAGAAGAGAAAGAAGGTTGAGTTACCTCCTATATGAGAATTCATTCTCGTGAATATGTGTGTATTGTGGCACTTCTTCAATAAGTTGGTCTGTGGCACAGACCACAGTCTCTCCCTCCATGTTTCCCACAATTTTTGCTGCTCACAAGAACATGTCTTCCAGTATTCAACTTATTTATAATTCTCAAACATAATCATATGAAAACAGCTTTTACCTACACTACCAATCACATGTTTATAACAATCTTGAGCACATTCTGTACTAAATAAAATTATTATTCAGTATTCTTCCTTGACAAGATATTTAAGATTTACATTCCTTTTTGGTCTGAAAATACTTGGATTAAAGACTCCAAGCAAGTAGAGTGATGCAAGGAGAAAACAACTCGAAAAATACAAAAAAGAAACTACAAACATAAAAAGAGAAGAATAGCAGCAAGCTACAGTATAACCAGTCAAAAGAATTGGGAGGAAAATATAATCAGAGGACATGGGAGGCCATTAATCACCAGAACATTGATTGAGTAAAAGAGAGAGAGAGAGAGAGAGAGAGAGAGAGAGAGATGGTGTTCAGTTGAATTAACAGCTTCCTAAGCTAACAAAAGTCAACACAAAAATCTTACATCGGCACTCCAAGTCAACAAAACCAATCAAAAGAAACCCATCAACACTGACGTCTGCATCCTTACAACTAATATAATTCAACAAAGTTTCATCCATTATCACAATAAAGCAAAACAATATCTTACATTACTGGTTTCAGTGTTACTTAAGCTTTGCATTGTGCATAATCAGGTGCTAAGAAAATCCTGTTGGGAGGGGTTAAAGGGTAGAGTGATTTCTAGTGAAGACACACATGTTCCGATATCATTACTGAACAATGCATTGCGCCAAAATGCAACAATATTTCATCAGGTAGGTAGCTCAAGTATTTTGGATTCATTTTTTAGCTATATAACTACAAACCTAAACCTAAGAAGAGAACAAGGATTCTAATCACTCATGGACCCAAAAGCGACTCAATTGGCTTGATACAAAATCAAACCCTAATCATAAAAGTTGAGTCAAACCTCTCCCATTTACACAAATTCATCTGATTATTGGCAAAGTGACGACTTTTAGTGAAAACCCATGATAGGAAACCAAACACCCAACGGAATTCCCACTTGACATTAACAAAAATCAAATCAAACCCAGAATAAACAACCCCAAACGAAGACGACCCAGTGCCAAAGATCACAAATTTACCCCAGGGATCACATCAAATCACGAAAACGAAATCGAAACAAGCAAAAGCAAAAGAAAAAGCAGAATTGGAGGGGTACCCTGAGGGAGAAGCTTCTGTTCGGTCTCGTTGGGATCCATGTTCAGCATTGCATTCTTTCAATTTTGATCGCTCCCTCAACGAGTGTATGCTAAAACCCTAAATGGTATCACCGGTCATCTAATGTGAGCCACTGGATCCAGTTATCCGCCAATCAGACGGCTCTGTCTAACTTGAAATGGTTAATCACAGTGTTTTCTGCAGGGGAGTGAAATTTACCCGCCCTAAATTACAATCCACACATCTGACCCATTCTTTATAAGGAAAAATCAAAATTATCGATGTTTAAATTCTTCAAGTCATCTACGACGACAGTGACATTTTAGATATTTCCTTATAAAAAATGAGTGGGGTGTGTAGATTGTAATTTAAAGTGTGTAAATTTCAGTATCTTTTTGTTTTTACTACTTTTGTTTTTGGAGCTCATTTGCTGTCTTTTAAGCTAGTCAATAAAACTACTACTTTTTAGTAGTTAGACCAACTCTTATCATAGGCTAAAAAACCAAATTCAGCCTATGTTTACTCTTACCGTAAGCTAAATTACATTTTCCAACATAAAAAATTTGGCTTAAGCTATTTAGTAAGCCTAATTTTGCTTATGAAGTTTGTAGACTAAAATTAAATATTATTTTATTCAACTTTACATTTCTTCTTTTAATTTACACTATCATCAAAATTAAAAATTCATTATTAACAACCATCGCGAAAATCTCTTTCATATGAGCTCCGTATCGAATATATTTATATAATATTTTTTTATGATTAATTATTGATTTAAACAAATATATAAGAAAAGAAAAATAAATAGTTTTACCTAAGGTTTTAGCATACGGTAAGAGTCTTTCTAAAGCCAAAATACTATAAATTTAACTAAGAATTTAGTTTAAGACGAGAGAGTTTGGTAAAATAAAAATAGATTCTAAAGAATAATCTTATTTTTAAAGTTAAATTTAGCTTCAAATTTGGGTTACGACGAGAGTGAGATGCTGTTACGGGGATAATTATTGATAGTATAAGTTGGTTTGTTTTAGCATGGGGTAAAATAGTATCGGAGCTAGAAAAAAAAAAAGAAAAAAAGAAGCTCGTAATGAAATAAAATCGAATTTCAGAGTTGAAACACCTGGACTGTGGAAGAAGGGAGACGAACGTGGCATGGAGAGGAGAGGGCGTCAAAGAAACCATTCTTCTTCTTCTTCTTCTTCTTCTAGGGGCTCAAGATCAACCACCGCCAGATCCTGGATCAGAGGTGGAACTAGCTCCGCCGATTCAGTCCAAAACGCCGCCGTTTCCGATGCTCCCCCCGTAGCGGGCACCTGCACTTTGATGTGCCCAGGTGCGAACCAATCTCCAAATCTAATTGATTTGATTGCTCTCTACTCGATGATTTGTTTACATGTATAAATACAGAAGCAGAGAGGGCACAGCGTGAAAGGCTTCGCGATTTGGCACCCTTTGAGAGGCTTAATGGAAACCCAACTCAGTCTTCACCCTCCATTGCCGTTAAAAAGGTACCTCGTACACTTGTCATGTGACACAATTTACTCTACTCTCTGTTAAAGCTAACACGTGTTGTTTTGTTGTTATAGTTTTTCAGAACTATGTCTTCCAAACAAGTTGAACCGTCTGATGTTCGGCCGCTTCCTGTCTTGGAGGATACTTTAGATTATCTCTTGAAGCTGTTCGATTCGAGAGACTATCCGTTTGAAGTGGTTCACGACTTCTTGTTTGATCGGACCAGGTCCATAAGGCAGGATCTTAGCATGCAGAATATTGGCGGGGATAAAGCAATTCAAATGTACCAGAAAATGGTATGCCATATTTAATCATGCAATGAGGGTAGGCGAATACAAGGATTGCTTCTTGTTAATGTTGAACCTGGTAACGCAAAAGGAGTTTTGCGCAATTTATGTAGTTCAAGTTTGGATACACACCTATCATAAGTACATATACATAGTACACAGACACACACATTTGCATATATGTTGAGAAAAAGGAAGTGTTTAGCCAATGCCCTCTAGTGATCATGTTTGGTGGTTCTCGAAAATAAATATGGGAACCCACTATTCCTGAAAGCTGTTGTAAGCATCGCATCAAACCCAAGTACAGACACTAAGAACTAAAGTATTATCTGTAAAGCTATGATTGATCACAAAAATGAGTTCAACGGTTCTTTTCTTATCTTTGTAGTGCAATGATCATTTTCTGAATATTAAAACAACACTTGTTTATGTTGCTAAATTTTGTTAGGAGGCCAAATAGGTGATTTTTGTTGGATTTTCTTGGCATGCGATATTAAGCAAGCTCATAGCTAGGAAATAGTTTTAATTTGAATCTTTGGCCAGGGAATGCAGTTTTTTGTTCCTGGTGCAGCCATGCAAATAGTATACATAGTATCCATTTATTTATTTATTTTTAAATGAAATTGTTTATTCATTTTTGTGGATTTATAGCTCTTAGCATTTTGAAATTTTAAATGATGTTATTAATCTAGTTTGTTGGACAGGTTAAATTTCATATCATTTCTCTTCATAAGCTTCGAGGTTGCAGCAGTCAAAATACTTCTCCAATGCATCACCTCAACATGGAGCAGCTTGCAAAGACCTTAACATCTCTATTTAATCTGTATGATGCAAACCGTCATTCCAATTCTACTTACGAGAACGAGGCTGAGTTTTGTTCTTTTTATGTGCTACTTCATCTTGGTTCTCATAGCCAACCCATGGTTGATCTCTGTTCATCTATGTTTATTTATTTTCATTAAGTTCTTATAGCTTCTTGTATGAAGTCCTCTATATATGAAATATAGCCTCTTCTGGTCCTAGGGGGAGTCACTTTCTTGGTGGTTTAGTCATGTGCCTTCTTCATTAACCAAGTCAAAGGAAATGCAGTTTTCCCGAAAGATTTTAAGGTAATTTTCACTTCCCTTTCGACTGTTTTGATAATTTTTTTTCCCTTTTCTTTGTTGTTGACGTAACTGCTTTTTAATTCTTGGCATGAAACTATTTATGTAACAGATATTTCCGGATGGGTAACTATAGACGGTTCTTAAGTACTGTAGCAGCCGAGGCATCTTATCTTCAATATTGCATCATCGAGCCTTATGTTGATGAGGTAAATGACTATCTATCTTTTTTCATTACTTTTCTGGGTTTTAAATTTTGTACTAAATGGACCAACTTGCATGACCCAAAAGAAAAAAGATCACTTGGACAGTTTTGCGCTATTTTAAATGCTGGATGCCCTGAGGTGGTATGGTTTTTCTTCTTTAAATCAAAATAACATTAATATAATGATCCCTGTGTGGGACCATAAATGTACAAGCATCAAAAGATTTATTAGGGTACATATTCAAAATTATTAAACCAAATACAAGGTTGGCTAACTTTATGATCAAGATTGACAAGATGTCTGCTGTGAAGTGGCCTTCACAAAGATGTATGGCTGGTGATACACGGGAGAGTGAATACATGCCATGTTCTACAAAGGAGACCAATTGTTGCTTCTTCCCTACTAGTGTGTATTGTGTAATTTGCAGGGGGAGACTGGTTATCATGTTTTTGTGCACTGTGAAGTTGTTGTCTTTGTGGAAAAAGGTCTTCTGGTAGGGTGCAATGATGTGGGAGACCTTGGTTGGAAGGGTTGATTTGCTAATCCATAAAGCTTCTGCTTTTGGCAACAAAAAAAGGCCAAGGTCCTTTGGGGTTGTGGGGTGTTAACTGTCCTCTGAGTTGTTTGGATGAAAAGAAACAAAAGGGAATCTTTGAAGTTTATACCTGTGAAGAGGCAGGATTACTTTGGGTGAGGAGTTGGGATTTTTTTGGGCTCTGTTTCTTGGGAATTTTGGCGTCAAGGGACTTAAGCTCTTTGATTCAGAGTATTGATTATAATTTGAGACTCCCAAAGAACTTATGTGGAGATGTTCAAAAGCCTGAACTTCCTCTGGGAGAACCATAGCATACACCAAAGGCTTGGAGCCTGCAACCACTTCTTGACCACCAAATTTCTGATAATAAATCCCACTGATGTTTGTCCTGCTAATGAAACTTGACCATTATAATTCAGTTTGTTATTTTGTTTACTTTTTTCCTATCTTTACTTTCTTCCTATGTTTATCAATAGCAGTTTCGTTAGCTTTTCAGACTCTTAGGAGTATGGAAGATGAATTACTGCTTTTCTAACATTTGTAATTATTCTTAAAAAGAAATGGATATTCTTCCGATCCCAAATTTCTAACAAATAGTAATACACTCTTTCATAGATTGGAACTCTATGCTGAATTCCAAATAGAAAACTAACCAATAAGATTTTCTTTCATTACCGGAATAGCCAAGGGAACACAACAAGTTGAGACCATGAGTGGTGACCAAACCAAATTAGTATATGGACAATTTTTAAAAGATGATGTATTGTTTCAGAGTGTGGAACATATGAGAGACATCTAGAACACCTGTAAATCTTGACAGTATTGATCTGAGTGAAATCTTATCTGCAAAAATAACAATGCTAAAAGCATTTAGGGAGGCCGCTTCAGTTTCCTGACGTTAGAAAGAATTTTAGAACAAACCTCGAAAGAAGGTTGAATCTGTAGTGCAGTAGCTGACTTCATTGTATATTACCATGAGGTGAAGGTCCCTAAACTGGTGATATGGTTTTTATTTTTAATAATAACATATTTTCTTGAGGTGAGGCCCCCTAAACAATTGAATTTTGAGGTCATATGATAATCTTTTTAACTAAATAAACGATGTATAGTTCTTTTTATTTTATTTTAGTTCATTAGTTATTATATCTTTGGGAACGTGAATTTTGTTCATCTTCAGTTCCAAGTCATGTTTACTTGTTACAACAGCTTGGCTGACTTGCTTTAATGTTTGTAATGTTAAAATAATGACTCTTTTGTTCTTCTGTTTCGAAACTACTACAGGTTCGAGTTTTAGCTGTGTCCTGCATCAATAGTGGCGGGTACAAGCTTCATCCATATCCTCTGTCACATTTATCCAAACTCCTGATTATGAAGGTAGTTTATTGATAACTGTATACTCATATCTATCAGCTGAATATGTAATTATTTATTTATATTTTAAGCTTGACCTGTGTCTTGCTTCAGGAATCAGATTTGGTATCTTTTCTCAAATCCTGTGGTCTTCAAATTTGCACGGATGAAGAAGAACATAATTTATTGCCCTCTAAGCAAACGACCTTTTGTCATCCCAAGGATGGGTCTCAAAACTACAGGTTTTGGGGTATGGAACAATTTGAGAGGTAACTTAAAACTTGGTTAGAATGGCTTACCTGTTAGTCCAGCTGCTAAAGGTTCAGGTGGTCAGGTAGACGTGGGGGATTGGTTAGTGTGCTGGTTTAACCAGAAGCGGATGTTTACTTCATCTGGTTTTGGGCCATTGGGTCTGGGGTTGAATCTAGGTGTTGTAGTTCATGTTGACTTTGTTGATCCATTTGAAAGTCAATTCAGCAGCTCTGTTTGCATCTTCTACCTGGTTGTTTTCAGCACAAGATGTAAGGTGTTTTGCCACCCTAATTTCTCTACTATTGGGCAGGTGAGGTTTGGGGGATTTTATACTATGGGTTTGGTAGTTGTCTTTGCTTTTTTGTGATGGCCAGTCTTATACACCTGGGAATAAGTGTTCCTTTACACCTCGGAGTTCTGATCTTGTTTTTCTAATTTTCGTTGTTTATGCCCTTGTTGGTGTCTTCTTTTCAAAAAGTTAGCATCTGTTCCTTAGATGAGCTTCTGGCTAGGGAGCTACTATCAGTTGCTGCTATGGCATTAGATTTATACTACGTAAGGCTGCCCTGGCGAGTTCTGAATGTACACCCTGATTCATTCTATTCTGGGAGTTGCTTTTTTTTCCGAAAAAAAAAAAGGAACAAAAACGTGAAGAGATGGGTGGTTTGAGTCTTTTGCTGCTTTTGGGAATGCTAGTGTGTTATAGAGCAGTGGTGGTAGGATTTTAATTTTGTGGGGGCGAGGTGTCGGGTTAATGAGAGATATGCTGAAAATATATGTATATTAATGAATAAAAACCAAAAATACAGATGTTTAATTGTAATATACTACTTGTTTTCTTCCTACAACAATGTTTATTATGTATTGCGAATCTCTGGTACTTATGTTGAGATCAATTGAGGCATTGAGTTTAGCAGACAAAGGGTGCATCTCTTTGTTTATGTTGAAATTGCTTAAGCTGTGTGGGCTTATATTCAAATTTGAGGCTTAATCCTTGTCTGTTAGCTAGTATATCACACAATAACCAAAATATCAGTGGGCACATCAGCCCTCTCTTGCCCATAGCTGGGTCCGCCAGTGTCATAGAGCACCTAGCCAGGTGGCCAGTACCAGTTTGGGGTTGGAGTCATGCTCTAGTTCTTTTTCCATTGGTAAGAATGGTTTCTTTAAGGATTCATCTGCAATTATATTTTGAATTGAGATATTTGGTCCTTATGTTGCTTGCTGTGAATTTAAGAGTGATGGTAGTAGAAAGGACAGAGACATGGTGCTTCAATTTTTTCCTCAGAGTAATGTGCAGTGGATAAACGTACATTAAAATTTATTCAGAGAGCACTTGAGTAGATCACAGAAACATTGTTTACATCGCAGCAAATACATCTGGATTTGGGTAGGTTTGCCGGTAGTCCGGCAGTTGAGATGGAGTTTCCTTGGTAGTTTACTTCTACATCTCTTGCCATCACTTGGCTATATGAGATTCATGGTTCATCATGTTTCGGCACAACAGAAGCCAATCAGTTTGAATCGCGAGTACAATTTAGTCAGTTTCAGGCTGTCAACATTCTTTAATCCATACATTTCTATAGGTATGAGACAGAAGTTCACCATTTAGCTCTCCATAGGTAGGTTATCCAAGTAGCTCACCATTGTTTTTGACAAAATTTCTCATGCCATTCATGAAGCAGAGAATTTAAAGGATGTCGGTAACACTATTTGGCACTAAGATAGTTAAAATCAGAATCATGAAATTCTGACAAACTCGAAAGAATATTAAGGGAAGTGTGTAATTTGTTTATAATGTATTTATTTTGGTTCTCGCTTCCAGAGAGATGTCTCTTCTCCTCCTAGTCATTTTTTTTTTGTACTTAATTTTTTCTTTTCTCCAGGAAGTTCTTTTCATTTGTAATTGGTTTTTGTTTATTGGCTTGGCATGTATCAAGCTTTTGATGTTCTCTTTATTATCTGTCTAATTTCAGTATATGAAACAAAAGTGAGGATAAAAAGATAATCTTAGATTCATAATGGGGATGAAGATGGAAAGATATTTTCTGGCTTGCGGGAACGACTTGTGCTGAAGTAGTCAATCTAACTGTTAATATAAGCATAGAACACTCTGATTCTTCCTATTCAAAATGATAATGTTGGTAAGCATTGCTGCTGTTCAGATGGTAGCAATGATGCAAGTGTTAAGCTTGCCGGATGAGGTGTGATAATTGTGTGAGTATCCATGGGAAAGTAACCCCGCGCACTGCTTCTGACCCATTGTTCTAAGGATTAGTGATTAGTCAACCTGCTGGTGAGTGTGTTTGCCTGGAGGAAGTGTAGTAACGAACTTGGACTTGAGCTTCAACACCTTGTGCTGTAAAATGGTAAATGATAGTATCCCGGATGTGGGATGTGCGATTGTGCAAACTGTCTACTCCCCAACGTTCTTGTTTTTGATGCATGATGTTGTAAGTTGTAAGTCTCATGCATGTAATACACGAACTATCACATGAAATAACATGAACTTAGAACTTAGAAGTTTGTAATACATGAGGTACCAAGTATGTTTTTCTAGGGTAAATTCCTTTTATGGTATGTGAACTTCCACGAAATGCATTTTTTGGTACTAGTGAGAAAGTAGGACTGCTAGAACAAATAGCAACAATTAGGAGGAGAGCTCTTGGAATTCGGAATTGGAACTGCGTTAAGCAAGATCAAAACGCCTCCGGTTCCAATTTCGAGGGTAACCAATGTTGTCTAAAATATCCTTGGAGGAAATGTGGTGGCTGCCAAATAATGAAGCCTAGCATAAGTCGAAGCTTAAAACCCCTAACTGAGTCGACATGTAGAGCATGAACTTCAGAACTTGTGTGTTGAATGTCGGTAACAAATTACTTCAGCTAGAATATTTGCTTCCCATGATTCAGCTCACACAAAGTGCATGATGAAAGTGTACGTCACAGTTTGGAAACCAAATCGTATGGTAGAATGCAAGAAAATCTGTATGACTAAATGTTTCTACCTGTCCCGGGGTCACCAGTCGGGAGGTCGAATCCTTGAGTCCGGGTTCTGCATCTACACAAGTAGCAATGCGTCAGGAGTCGGAACTGGGGTGGCCTAGTCTTCGACTCTCTGATGCTTAAGTTAGCGTTCAGTCACTACTTGCAGAGTACGGGACTGTTTGTAGGCTAATGTTGGGCGCTGTGGCCTCAGTCCCCGATGTGGGACTGTTTGCTGTTCTCTGCGGCACCTCCCCTTTTAGGGGTGTTTTGCCGTCGAAGAGTGGACCATCTCGCCATGTCGCACGTGCGTCATAAATGGCCAGTTTATGAGGGGCATGTGGTCATTCACACCGAGTGTTAAGGTCGTAACGGTTCGTGGTGGTGGCGCAACGGTTCGCTCTGGTGGCGTAACAGTTCACGCGAGTGAGCGGAAAGGTTTGCGCTGGTGGCGTAACGGTCCGCGCTGGTGGCGTAATGGTCCGCGCTCGTGGGTGTAATGGTCCGTGTTGGTAGCGTAACGGTCTGCACTGTTGGCGTAACGGTTCGCGCTTTTGCGCTCTTTTTATTTTTATTTTTTATTTTAAACATGCGCGTAGTTAACGCGCGTGCACAGGGGTATGGGGGCATCGTAAATGCACGTACGATTGTGGTCGACGTGGCTGTGCCCTGACCGTATAGATTGGTAGGGTCTGGGTGGGATGCTTATAAATAGGCATGGGGAGACTAGAGGAGGGAGTTTGCGTTTCGAAATCAGAGAGTTTAGGACTGAGGGAGCGATTCGCGATTTTCTGCATAGGGTTTTGGCTAAGCTGCGAAATCCAGTCTGGGGAACGTCCAAGGAGAAACTGACTCGGGTAAGCATCCGTAATGTTTTGCTGTTTTCTGTTCTGGGCTTAGGCTTATATACGTTGCTTTGTACCTGCAAGCGACGTTGCTAATGTACGTTGCGAGTGAGCGGGCGGTTACTCACCTGCAGGGGGATGCTGAGGCGAAGTGTCAGCAGTTGAGGGAGGCGGAGGAAAACAATCGTGCCCTTGCGCAACAGCTAGAGCAGGTGGAGCAGGACATTGCTATCTTCCGGGACCAGGCTGCCGCCGCGGGGAGAAAGGTGGCAGAGCTGAAGGAGGCCATGCAGAGGAAGGATGAGCAGGTGGAGGCTGGGGAGTTGGCGGTTGCCAAGGCAGCGTCTTTGGAAGCTGAGGTGGCGAGGCTGACGCAGTCATTGGCAGAGTTGGAAGTGTCCTGGAAGGCTAAGTGTGGGCGAGCTGCCGAGGTAGGGGAGAGGTATACAAGCAGCAGCTAAAGGGTGCCTACAACAAAGGGCAGGGTGATCTAAGTCGGAATGGCTGCCAGGCGGGCTGGATTAATGAATCGACAATGCGCAAGTGGTATGCCGAGAGAGATGCTGTAAAGAAGGCGTGGGAACAGATGACGCCAAAACAAAGGAAGCAAGTCGAGATCTCGCGGTCTTTGGCGAAGTAGCATGAGGCTTGGCGTGCGACGTCTTTCGCTGGGCAGAAGGAGGTTCCAATTGTGGGTGCGCCGCGGCCTCTAGCGACGTTGGCTGAGTCACCCTTGAGGGCTGCTGGCCCCGAGGGGTCCGTATCCACCCAAGTGGTGGTGTCCCAGGCGGCGTCTTCTGTTGTTTCTCCCCCTAATCCTCGAGCTCCCAGGCCTCTGGTGCCTGCTTGCCCTGAAGTGTAGAAGTCCCCAGTTAAGAAGTCTCCTGGTCCGGAGGTGGCACAAGTGAGCTCGCTTGTGCGCCCCAATGTTGCTATGAGGCCTCCACTAGTGTCACGGGACCACTCGGAGCACCCGTTTGGGCAGAGGGTTTCAGTGAATATCAGCCAGTCTCGTGGACATGGCAGCGGGTCGAAGAGTGGGGGGGAGTGTGAAAAAGTCTGGCGGCTCATCCTCTGGGGGAAAATGACTGATGTAATTATGATTTTTGGTAGGCGTAGGGGAAGAAATTTTTTGCCTGGAACAATGTAAGTGGCATGGTTAGCCATTTTGAACATGTTTAAAATATATGAATTGCCTGGGAGTCCAGGTTGATGCTTGGCATTATGCTTTTGTGTTTTGCCTTTGATTAATGCTTTTGTTTGTGGTCCCGTGTTGTGGGGACTAAGTTCAGCATGGGATGATAAAACACTTTATTTCATTTAGATGTAGCCACTAGTGGGCAAGGTGTACATATTGTTGGAGCTGCTATTGGGCTAGAATACACGAAAAAAAATGAAGTATCGGCTATGATGCCTGGTTTAAAATTGATTAAGTGGGGTAAATGTGGAGGTGGCGAGCGTTCCAGGGGCGGGGTAGCACGTGACCATCACAATCTCTGAGATAGAATGTGGCAGGTCCCAAAGCGTTAACTATCTCGAGTGAGCCTTCCCACTTTGCCTTCAGGCCAGTAGGGTGGGGGATAACCTCTTTCATGACCCAATCACCTACTTTCAGGGGGCGGGAAACAACTTTTTTGTTGTAATATTTGGCTATTTTTTGCTTGTTGTTGATGGTCCTGAGGTGCGCCTTGTCCCGACGCTCCTCTAGGAGGTCCATGTTAAGTCGTAACCCTATTGCATTTGTCTCGGGGTCATAGGTTGTGACATGTTCTGTCACACCCCAGTCCTTAAGTTATTTTACGGTTATTTAATTTGGTATTATTTTAGTCTTTTACCGTATTAAATAACCATTTACTGTTAAGGACCTTAAAGTTGACTTTTTCCTCTGTTTGGAATTTGGGAAAACTTTCTTCATGAAAGTTGTATATAACGTGATTACGAGTTCGTAGACATGCTATGCGTTAAAATCAGAGTTAGCATGAAAAAGTTATCAATTAAATGGTAAATTTTTTGGAGTGGGTAAAAAGGGGAAAAGTTTGAAGTGGGTTTAATTAGTTGGGTTGAGTGTTGGGCCGGGGTTGGCAGCCCAGTTTCTTCTTTTTATCTCTTCTCTTCTTTCTCTTCTCTTCTTCTCCTTTTCCTCCCGAAACTCCTTTCCGAGCTCCTCCCGTAGGAAAACTTAAGCCACGCCGCCCGCCGCCGTCCGGCCACCTGAGACAGCCGGACCGGTCCCGTTCGGACCCCAGCTGCTCCCTCTCTCTCCCTGGGTCAGTGACTGCATGCGGGACGCCGCCGAGCGGGAGGAGACCGCTCCTAGCAGTCCAACTGCCATCTCACCAGAGCTCCGTCCTCCGGCCACCATAGGCCGAGATTTTTGGCTCAACTTGTAGCCCTCGTCAAGTTGAGTAATCCCTTAAAAGGAATCGGTCTAATTCGATCTCGTTAGGGTGGTTTGTATAATTGAAAGTTTTAGGGATTTATGGATGTTTTGGTTCGATTACCCTAGATAGCGTTAGAATTGGACAAAGTGCTAGTTATGGAAGTTGTTGGGTTTGATGAGAGGATTATGCTGCTAAATGAATTGTCCCGGGGCTGTGGGGAGTTGCCCTACGAAATTGAGTCCCCACTGGCTAAAAGGGACTGGCGAGATGATAACAGAGAGGGGCACTAGGGGATGATGCGCGAAATCGGAAAATTTATGGCATTGAAGGCATGCTTGGACAATTTCCTTGGCATCTTGCTCTAAAGTTGGCCAATAATATCCTACGCGAAGTACTTTGAACATGAGGTTCCGGGCTCCTGCGTGGTTCCCACAAATGCCACTGTGAAGCCACTTTAGCACCTTGTGCCCTTCTGCTGTGGGTAGGCATCTCAGTAGGGGAGATGACTAGCCTTGGCGATACAATTTTCCACCCTTGAGCAAGTAAAATGAGGCTTTGCGGCATAGCCGCTGTGCTTCATTCCTGTCCCGGGGCAGGGTGCCATCAGCAAGGAAAGCAATGAATGGGTCCATCCATGAGGGCTGGCCAATAGGCTTGAGGGTAAAAATTTCTGAGTAGGCCTTTGAGATGCTAGGCTTGTCAAGTGTCTCGATGTGCACATCAGCTGGTGTGGACTCGGGAGAAGCTGTGGCGAGTCTCGCGAGAGCATCAGCCTTGGAGTTTTTGCTCACGGGATTTGGGTGAGCTTGTATGAATTGAAGTGCTGCAGGAGGGCGCCTACGAGACTTTTTTAGGATCCCAAGTTGTGCTGGTTGGTCTTGAAGTCCCCTGCCACTTGACTGACTACAAGCTGAGAATCACTGAAGATGTGGAGGTGCAGGGCTCCGAGTTCTAGACAAAGCTGAATGCCTGCTATGAGGGCTTTGTATTCAGCTATATTGTTGGAGGCTTTGAATTCAAACCGGAGAGCATACTCATACGAGTTGCCCTTTGGGTCTGTGATTATGATTCCTGCTCCGCTGAGCCTGTGGTTAGAGGATCCATCAAAATGGAGTTTACAGATGTCGTCCCGAGTGGGGGCATCGAGGAGTGGACCGTCATTGGCCAAGGGGATAAAATCAGCAATGAAATCTACAGCTGCCTGCCCTTTGATAGCTACTTTCGGCTTGAAGTGCAAGTCAAATTCTCCCAGCTCAATTGCCCATTTTACCATGCGGCTTAAGGTTTCAGATTTCTGCAGTATTTGCCGTAAGGGATGGTTGGTTAACACATGGATTGTGTGGGCTTGGAAATACCTGCCTAAGCTTTCTGGCGGTAGTGATGAGGGCGAGAGCGAGTTTCTCTATGTTTGGATAACGAGTCTCGGGATATGCAAATCCTCTACCACAGTAATAGACCGGAAGCTCATTATCATGCTCATGGCGTGTAAGGGCAGCACTGATAGCAGTGGCGGAAACATCCAAATACAGATAAAGCACTTCTCCCAAGACTGGCTTGGAGAGTAGAGAGACCGCTGCAAGGTAGGCTTTTATATTGTTGAAGGCGTCGTCATGTTCTGGGCCCCATGTGACATCCTTTTTATGTTGTGCTTTGAGCAGTTGGAAGAAGGGATTGTACTTGTCTGTGAGGCGGGAGATGAAACGTGCCAGAGCTACTAAGCGTCCCGTGAGGCACTAGACCGCGTTCCGGGAGGTCGGGACATTCATGTCAAGTATGGCTTGTACTTTTTCTGGGTTGGCCTCAATGCCTCTTTCACTGACCATGAAGCCTAGGAACTTGCCGCCTCCAACGGCTAGGATACACTTCTGAGGGTTGAGGCACATCCCGTGAGCCAGGAGCTTAGTGAATACTTTGCTGAGGTTGGCAATGTGGTCGTCCTCTGTCTTGCTCTTGATTAACATGTCGTCGACATATACTTCTATGGTCTCTCCAATTTCATCTTCAAACATGGCATTGACCAGCCGTTGATAGGTTGCCCATGCATTCTTGAGGCCAAAGAGCATGACCTCGTAACAAATACAGTCCCTTGTCCGTGACAAAGGTAGTGTGAGTCTGATCGGCGGGGTGCATTTTGATTTGGTTATAGCCTGAGTAGGCATCCAGGAAGCTGAGCATCTTGTAGCCAGCTGTGGAATCAACCAACTGGTCAATCCATGGCAAGGGGAAGCTGTCAATGGGGCATGCCTTATTGAGGTTTGTGTAGTCAACACACATTCGCCACTTGCCGTTAGGCTTGGGAACCATGACTACATTGGAGACCTATGTTAGGTAAGAAACCTCACGTATGAACTTGATTTCTTTGAGCTGTTGGACCTCAGCTTGGATAGCTCGATACTTGTCTGGGTGGAAGGCACGTCTTTTTTTGCTTGACAGGGGGGGTAGTCTTGAAGGATGTTAAGCTTGTGGGTGATGATATCAGGGGAGATGTCTGGCATGTCGGCATAGGACCAAGCAAAGACTGCTTGTTTTTCTTAGAGGAAGGCAATGAGCTTTTGGAGGAGTTCTGGACTGAGGTTCGTGCCAATTCATACTTTCCTTTCTGGGGCGGTGGGTGACAGGGATACCCATTCTGTGTCTTCGGCTGGATTAGGTCGTGTGGCCTTCCTCTTTTCGCTCCCCTCGGGGTCGTCTCACGGGTCATCGATGGGCTCTAAAGGACTGAGGGGCAACATCTCATAGGCACCCCGCCCCTGTTGGATGACATTAAGATGGCAATGCTCAATGGCTGCCCTATCACCCTGAATTGTCAGAATGCCTCCTGGGGTGGGTATCTTCATGAGAAGCATGTGACCGGCGATAAAACATTGCAACCCCCAAAGAATGTCCCGGCCTAAGATGAGGTTATAGGACGAGGGACAATCGACTATGAGGAAGCATGCTGTTATGGAAGAGCGGCAAGGGGTGGTTCCCACTGACACGGTTAGGCGGTCTGAGCCTAACAGCTACACTATCTTGTCAGAGACTCTGACAAGGGGATCATGGTTGTTGTACAAGTTAGCTCGGTCCCGCCAGAGCCCTCTGTAATAATCGGCAAATATGACACTGACTGCGGCCCTCGTGTCCACCAGGGCTTTATGGCACCTGTAATGATCCACCTGAACATTTGTTATGAGTGGTACACTGTGGTGGCAATTTAGTGTATCTTCCCCTTTGCAAAATGTCACTTGATCCCACGCTGACGGGGTGATCGTGACGCCTCACTGGATGTCAAAGACTTCCAAGGGTGTTGTGCATTGCCTTTTTGTAGAAGGCTAGCGAAGGGGGATTCGTGGGGCTCCACCGTGCAGGGTTAGGATCTGGCCATGTACCTCGATAGCGTTAGCTCCCATTGCGGGAGTGCAATATTGGTGGAGTTGTCCATTCCGGACCAGATGTTCTATGGCATTGCAGAGGCCATGGCATTGCTTTGTCGTATGACCATTATCGTCATGATAAGCACAATATTTATTGCATGTTGCCCGCCGGGGCTTTTTTGGATACTTGCTCTTAGGAGGTGGGGGAATGAGGTCTTTGTGCTTGGCCCATATGTCCTCGTATGTGGTGGTCAGAGTAGTGTGGACCTCGTAACGAGGTGGCGGGGAGGAACGACGCTGTTGTTGCGAAGGACTCTGGTCCCTTGACCAATAAGGGTGGTCGCGGTTCCTCTACCCCTCGTGACGATGGTCGGAACCGCGTCCCTGGTCCCGGGAGGAGCCATGTTGTTTACCCTTATCCTGCCCGCGGTCGAAATGCTCATACTTCTGCTGAGATTGCTGCTTTGGGGGAGGAGCGGGAAGTGCTAATGGGGCGGGAGCAGAATGCCCAAAGGTGGCAAATTCAGCGCGTGCCCACCGGACAGCCAGGTCCATCAAGGTATCGTAGGACCCCGAAGGGTTACTGTTGATCTCCATTAAGAAATTACCAGGGAGTAGGGCCTGGCGGAAAGCTTGCTCAGCAACCCGAGGCTCCAAGTTGTGGCATCGCACGGTGGCGGATTGCCATCGGGACAACAACTCATGGAGGCCTTCTCTGTCCTTCTGCTTGATGTGGAACAGGGCGTCCACATTGCAATAAATGCTGGCATGAAGTATAAAGTGATTGAGGAAACGTTTCGAGAGTTGGTTAAAGTTGTCAATGGAGTTGGGTGGCAGATTGAGGAACCAACTGAGTGCTTTGTCAGAGAGGGTCTCTTGAAAGGCATGGCAGGCCATGGCGTCTGTGTAGCGAGTGGAGCTACATAGCGAGAGAAATGTCTCGAGATGGAGATGAGGGTCCCCAGTGCCCTTATATTTTTCCACCTTGAAGGGCTTGGCCTCGGTGATAGAGGCATAAAATGCCATGTTCTTAGTATATTTTCCTACCCTATTTAGCTATGTTATTTCCTTAATAATGCCATTTTTAACATGTTTTATCTTATAGGAGTCATTTGCGCACAAACAAAGAAAAGGAGCTTAAGTCGCAGAAATTACGAAGAATTCTATTTGCTCGAGGAATCCTACTTCAACTAGGATTCCCATTTCATCATGGAGATTCTGTGTCGACATGGAAACCTCTTTCAAATAGGAAATCCTGTTTCTACAAGGAATCGAAGAAGAAAAAAGTCAAATCCTAATCCAACTAGGAGAGCTTGTTGCCGTGCAAATAAAAGCCCAATCCATGGACTTCTTGGCCGATTTTAGAGTCCATAATTCAAGGGAAATTAAGTCCAAGTCAAACTCAGAAATTAATGGAAGATTGTGGAAGAATCAAGAAGATAAAAATCAGAAAATTAAGGAAGGAGAATCCTATTACACCTAGAAGAGAATCCCACCGATTTTGTGGAGATCTCTTGTGTAATTAGGACTTGTTTTCAGCCACAAGATCAAGGGAGATCCAAGGGTTGCGGCAATGCTAGGGTTTCATCAATTCAATATAAATAGGAGGGACTAGAAGAGAGGAATTCACCACTTCACAATCCAGAAAAATTCTGAAAAGTTCTCTCTCTCTTTCTCTTGCCGTCGCACCACTTTAGGAGCCCTAAGGAGTCAAGACCTCTGCCCCAAGGCCGATGTAATATCCCACATCGGCCAACGGAGAGGGGTTATGTGCTGTATATGTACATGCCCACCTCCAATCTAACGCGAGGCCTTATGGGAGCTCAGTGGCCTTGGAGGGGATAGGAACTCCGAGGTTAAGCATGCTGAGCCCAGAGCAATCCCAGGATGGGTGACCCACTGGGAAGTTGCTCTGTGAGCTCCCAGAAACAAAACCGTGCGGGCCGGGTGCGGAAGGCACTGGCGGGCCCAAAGCGGACAATATCGTGTGGGGTTGGGCCGGTCCGCTGCGCCACTCTACTGCGAGGCCTTTTGGTGGCTCAGCGGCTTCGGAGGGGATGGGTACTCCGAGGTTAAGCATGATGATGCTAGAGCAATCCCAGGATGGGTGACCTACTGGGAAGCTGCTCCTGAGCTGCCGGAAACAAAACCGTGAGGGCCGGCGGGCCCAAAGCGGACAATATCGTGTTACGGCGGAGAGGGTCCCGGGATGTCAGTTGGTATCAGAGCTCTAGGTTTCATCTTCTGTTTCCTATTCACTATCGTATTTGCCTAAGTAGCCATAGTGTCTATAGAGTGATGATCCGACCGCGGCGGATTCATCGGCAGTTTTCTGCTTTTGATACTATGTGTTATTGGGTATGTGTGATAGTTCTGTTAGTCTTATGGACAGACTACATAATATCTTCTTTCCTTGGGTACTATGCCTCCTAGGCGCCGACCCCGTGTAGCTTCCTCGATTAACGCCAGTGAGGGTGATGAGGTTAGAGGATTGGTTGATTCGATTGGGAGCATGCTGAGAGGTGTGCTCTGGATAGGGTTCAGCCCCCTCGATCTGTGAAGAAAAGAGTTATTGCTGATGCAGGGGCAGTAGAGTCCAAGGGTGTCAAGGGACCCCTTGATGCTTATTCTTGGGTGGACAAGATGGAGATGGCTTTCGAGAGCACGGAGCTGTCAGAGGAAAAGAAAGTAAAGATGGCAGTTTCCTTTCTGGACGACTCAGCGCATCACTGGTGGATCCTTGCTAGTAGAAATCGTGGTGGTGCTCAAGACATGACTTGGGAGGAGTTAAGACGCTCTTCTTGGGTCAGTATTTCGGTCACGCTTAGCGTATCAAGATTCAGTCGGATTTCCTGAACATTAAGAAGGGGGATGATGAGGGTGTCGTCGAGTTTGAGCAGAGGTTCACTACCCTAAGCTACCATGTGCCCTATTTGATTCCTGATGAGAGGACCAGGATTGACATGTTTGTTGGAGCTCTTGGCGGGGTTTATGCAGATAAGATGGTCGGTGGCAATTACCCGACTTTTCTTGATGCGGTTACTGCAGCCATGGCCATTGAGACCAGGAGAACTTTTAGTGCACGGCCCAGAGATTTCGGTGGTCCCAGCCAGGGTCCATCGAAGAAGGCCGCTTCCTCATCAGCTTCTGGATCTTCAGCGGGCAGTGGTAGTAGTGGAGGATCAGGTTCTGATTCTCGGGATAGATTTGGAGGACGTTTCAGGAGACCCTCCAGGAGCCAGTTGGGCAGGCAGTAGGCCGGTCAGTTTAGTGCTAGTGGTAGTTCCCAGTGGGGATCTTCTGGTGGTCAAGCTTTCTCTTTTGGTCAGCAGCAGTCTTCTGGATGCTTTGAGTGTGGTTGTCTGGATCATTTCAGGAGAGATTGTCCTTTTGTTGGCACAGAGGACCGCTCCTTCTCAGTAAGGCAGTCAGTTTTCAGCTAGTGGTGGTTCAGCAGCCAGGGGTGGTTCTCAGCAGGGGAGTGGTCAGCGTGGACGTCTCATGACTCGCGCTAGACTACATGCTATGACCCAGCAGGAGGGTCGTACTTCCCCAGATGTCGTCATTGGTGCGTTGTTAATTTTTGGTCAACCAGCATTTGTTTTAATTGACCCTGGAGCTACGTTTTCATTCATGTCTAGTAGATTCGCTCTCCATGCCAATGTGCTATCATCGTCTCTTCCAGGCGAGTGGCACATATCTCTTCCCTCTGGTGAGGTGATGAGAATAACTTGGGTGTTTAGTGGTTGTGAAGTTTTGGTGGAAAGAGCTCTTTTTGAGGCAGATTTAATCTCTTTAGATATGGTGGATTGTTTCCGAAAAGAAGTGGTGTTTCGGAGCCCGGATGGATTGGAGGTTGTGTTTCAAGGGGAAAGAGATGTGATTTCGAGTTGCCTGATTTCAGCTGTGGCTGCCAGGAGATTGTTAAGCAAAGGCTGTCAGGCATTCTTAGCTTATGTTGTGGATGCAAGTATATGAGTGATGGAAGTGGGAGACATTCCTGTAGTAACAAAATTTTCGGACGTGTTTCCCGAGAATTTGCCTGGTTCGCCTCCTGTAAGGGAGATAGACTTTCCCATTGAGTTGCTTTCTGGATCTATGCCCATCTCTCAGGCATTTTGCAGAATGACTCCAGCAGAATTGAAAGAGTTAAAGACTCAATTGCAAGAGTTAGTAGACAAGGGTTTTTATTCGGCCT
Source organism: Fragaria x ananassa (assembly GCA_034370585.1). NCBI lineage: Eukaryota > Viridiplantae > Streptophyta > Magnoliopsida > Rosales > Rosaceae > Fragaria > Fragaria x ananassa. The sequence continues at coordinate 4,748,386 of CP139750.1, read as the reverse complement.
AGCATGTCTCCATGGGGTGCTCCGGTGTTATTTGTTAAGAAGAAAGACGGCACCATGAGACTATGCATTGATTATAGGAAGCTGAATCAAGTCATTGTGAAGAATAAGTACTCGTTGCCTCGCATCGATGATTTGTTCGATCAGTTGGAGGTGCCTCGGTGTTCTCAAAGATTGATTTGAGATCTGGTTATCATCAGTTGCGGATTCGGGATAGTGACATAGCCAAGACTGCTTTTCGATCACACTATGGTCATTATGAGGTTGTGGTAATGCCTTTTGGACTTACTAATGCACCCGTGGCGTTCATGGATCTCATGAATAGGGTGTTTAGTCCATATCTTGATCGTTTCGTGATCGTGTTCATAGATGATATTTTGGTATACTCAAAAAGTGAGAAGGAGCATGCCAAACATCTAAGATTGATTTTGCGGACTTTGAGGAATGCGCAGTTGTTTGCCAAGTTCGGCAAGTGCGAGTTTTGGCTAGGTAAGGTGGGTTTTCTGGGTCATATAGTTTCAGCTGAAGGTGTTAGTGTGGATCCCCAGAAGGTGGAAGCGGTGTCCAATTGGAAAAGACCCACAACTGTGACTGAGATTCATAGTTTCCGGGGGTTAGCAGGTTTCTATCGGCGATTTGTGCAAGACTTTTCGAAGATTGCAGCTCCATTATCTAGATTGACCAGAAATGGCGTCAAGTTCGAATGGTCAGATCAGTGTGAGCAAAGTTTTCAAGAATTAAATGATCGTTTAAATAGTGCTCCTGTTTTGGCACTTCCAGACGATAGTGGGGAGTATGTGGTGTTCTTGTGATGCATCTAGACGAGGTCTAGGTGGAGTGTTGATGCAGCATGATCGAGTGATTGCCTATGCTTCTAGGCAATTGAAGCCGCATGAGGTGAATTCTCCCACTCATGATTTAGAGCTTGCAGCTGTGGTTTTTACTCTCAAGTTGTGGAGACAATATCTTTATGGAGCCAAGTGTCAGATTTTTACCGATCACAAGAGTCTTCGGTATGTGTTCACACAAAGGGAGTTGAAGTTGAGGCAAAGAAGGTGGATGGAGTTGTTCAGTGTTTATGATTGCACGATAGAGTATCATCCTGGAAAAGCTAATGTGATAGCTGATGCTCTTAGTCGAAATCCTTCCATATCTTTATCTCATATAAAGATGGTTTGTGTTCCGCTTCTTTGTGAGTTGCGAGCTACAGGAGTGGATTTTTTTTCAGTAGATGACGTTGGTGCTTTGATAGCCAGTTTTCATGTGAGGCCAGTTTTGGTTGATAGAGTGCGGGAAGCACTGTATGATGATCCTTCCATAGTTCGATTGATAGAAAGAGCAGAGAATTGAGCCGTTGCCTATTCCAGTGTGGAAGTGGGACCACATCATCATGGATTTTGTCTTCAGTTTACCTCGTACCCGTGAAGGGCATGACGGTATTTGGGTGATAGTGGATAGACTCACTAAATCTGCTCATTTCTTGCCGGTGTGAAAGAAGTTTTCGCTGGATATTTTGGCTGAGCTGCTTGCGAATGAAAAGATCAAGGTAGCCAGAGATAGACTCAAGGCTGCTTAGAGTAGGCAAAAGAGTTATGCCGATGTCTGTAGGAAGGACCTTGAGTTTCAAGTAGGTAATTGGGTATTTCTGAAACTATCTCCTTGGAAAGGGGTAGTACGTTTTGGCAAGCGTGGGAAGCTTAGTCCGAGATATATTGGGCCTTATGAGATAATAGAGCGAGTTGGCTCTCTTGCTTATCAATTAGCCTTGCCTCCAGAGTTAGCTAGGATACATAATGTGTTTCATGTATCCATGCTTCGCAAGTATATTGCCGATCTTTCTCATGTGCTGGAAGAACAGCCGATTAGTCTGCAGAAGGATTTGTCTTATGAAGAGGAACCGGTTCAGATTCTCGACCGAAAGGAGCAAGTGCTTAGGAAAAAGACAATTTCACTTGTCAAGGTGCTTTGGAGAAGTCATCAAGTAGAAGAAGCTACTTGGGAATCAGAGGAGCAAATGATACAGCAGTATCCCTATCTCTTCGGATGACAGGTACGTAAATTTCGAGGACGAAATTATTATAAGGAGGGGAGAATTGTCACGCCCCGGTTCTTAAGTTATTTTACGGTTATTTATTCCGGTATTATTTTGGTCTTTTACCGTATTAATTAACCGTTTAATATTAAAGACTTTAAAGTTGACTTTTTATTCCGTTGGGGAATTTGGGAAAACTTTCTTCATGAAAGTTGTAGAGAACGTCGTTACGAGTTCATAGACATGCTACGCGTTTAATTCGGAGTTAGCATGGTAAAGTTATGAATTTATTGGTAAAGTTTGGAGGTAGTAAAAAAAGGGTTTTTTTTTTTTAAGTGGGCTTTTAGGTGAGTTGGGCCGGGGGGCAGCCCAGGCCCGAGCCCCTTCTCTTTTTTCTTCTTCTCTTCTTCCTTTCTCTTCTTTCTTTTCTCTTCTTTCTCTTTTCTCTTTCCACCCGAGTTTTTTCTTTCTTCCACTGCCGGAAGCTTCCAGCCGCTAGCTGCTGCCGTCTGGCCAGCCACCGGCCGCCTCTCCACCCCAGTTCGGACCCCCATCTCCTCCTCTCCCTCCCCGGCCTAGCCCCCGAGCCTCTAGCTCGCCGGAAGAGGAGAAAAAGCCGCCGGAACCGCCGACTGTTCCTTCGCCGGAGCTCCGTCCTCCGGCCACCATAGGCCGTGATTTTAGGCTCAACTTGTAGCCCTCATCAAGGTGAGTTTTCCCTCAAAAGGAATCGGTCTATTTCGATCTCGTTGTGGTGTTTTGTATAATTGGAAGTTTTAGGGATTTTTGGTTGTTTGTGTTCGATCGACATGGTTAGGCTTAGAATTTGAGTATGTGGTAGTTAGGAATGTTGTAGAGGAGGTTGAGAGGAAGATTCTGTCAAAATTTGGTGACCATTGGAGGTCGCCGGAAAATGGCTGCCGGCCGCCGCCTCCGGCGGAGCCGCCGCCGGCGCCGCCGCCGAGAAAATATTTTTGGTGGAGAAAAATGTGAGGAGTTTAATGGAATAAGTTTTAGAATTTTTGGAAGAGTTTTGGATAGGTTTAAGATTTGTTGAAGTTAAGTATTTTTGGCGGATTATTAATTAATAATCCGGCCATTGGATTTTTATTTGGTGAAAAGTGTTTTTCGAGGTTGTCGGTAAAATTTGTGGAGTTTGAGGTTGGCAGTGGATTTAAGATTTTGGAGTGTTAGGCTTAGTTGAGCGCGAAGCATATTTAATTATGCATGTTTTGCATTTAAACGTCGATGTTTCATTTAAGGTTTTATGTGTATGGAACAGGACGCGAGGAGGCTCGAGCTGAGGAAACCTCCGACCGACGTCAGGCTTAGGCCTAAGTTGTGAGTGGACGTTTATTTTTTAAAATAATATGCATGCTATGGTTCATGATTGAACATTTCCTTTTGTTGGAATTTTGACGTCAATTAATTTGACGCTTTTATTTCTCTTGGAGAGATACCGAAAATGAGATTTTCGGTGGATATAAATATGTATTTATGAGAGAGTATGTATAGAAAATGCTAGCTAGCCATATGTGTCTGTCCACCTTAATGGCGTAGCATATAGCCGCATTAAGGCGTGACGTGAGCGTTGGACGTAAGCGTAGTAGCCCTATTTGAGTGTTTAATTCATATAGGGAGTATGGACACATATTTATACACCGTCTGTCCACCTTGATGGCGTAGTGTAGCACCGCATTAAGGCGTGACGTGAGCGTTGGACGCGAGCGTAGTAGCCCTATATAGACCCATGAATCTATATAGGGAGTATGGACGTGTGTAAATACATACATATTTTATAGAGCCTGAGAGGCTCGATATTATGAGATGAAAGTTTTATCGCTTGCAGCATGCATTCGATTTTTCTTTAAAAATTGATTTGGGGAAATATTTATTTGTGGTCAGTTCAGTTTTGTCCACTCACTCTGACGTTATTAAATATTTTCCCCTGGGCTCTTCGTTTTTAAAATGCCCAGTCTGCAGAGTTCGCGTGAGGTCCAGCAGGAGACGTCAAGGCATAGTGACCCAGCTATCAGCTACATTTTGCCAGTAGGTTACCTGTTTAATCTACTAGGAGTTTGTTAGCTTCCGTTGTATTTTATTTTATTTTTAGTAGCTCTGAATACTATTGGAATTCTTGTTTGTATTCTGGCTACTTTTGGAGTGTAGCTGAAGATTTATTTGTTTTGGATTAAAAGGTGATTCGTAAGTTTTTAAGTTAGGGTTGTCCATTTTCGAGGGAGGTTTGCTGAGTCTTCGGTAAATTTTTCCTTGGAGGTGGTCCCCGCACGACTTACTCCGGGTTTCAGGGTGAAATTCGGGGTGGGTCGTGTCAGTTGGTATCAGAGCCACTCTGCCGTGTGGCGCGAGTGTGCCGACGAGGGCGTCGGGCTCCCAAGGGGGGTGGATTGTAATATCCCACATCGGCCAACGGAGAGGGGTTATGTGCTGTATATGTACATGCCCACCTCCAATCTAACGCGAGGCCTTATGGGAGCTCAGTGGCCTTGGAGGGGATAGGAACTCCGAGGTTAAGCATGCTGAGCCCAGAGCAATCCCAGGATGGGTGACCCACTGGGAAGTTGCTCTGTGAGCTCCCAGAAACAAAACCGTGCGGGCCGGGTGCGGAAGGCACTGGCGGGCCCAAAGCGGACAATATCGTGTGGGGTTGGGCCGGTCCGCTGCGCCACTCTACTGCGAGGCCTTTTGGTGGCTCAGCGGCTTCGGAGGGGATGGGTACTCCGAGGTTAAGCATGATGATGCTAGAGCAATCCCAGGATGGGTGACCTACTGGGAAGCTGCTCCTGAGCTGCCGGAAACAAAACCGTGAGGGCCGGCGGGCCCAAAGCGGACAATATCGTGTTACGGCGGAGAGGGTCCCGGGATGTGACAGCCGAGCCAAGGAGGAGAGTAGCAGCCGAGTCCAAGGCCTTGCAATCGACAACTAGTTGGCCTCTCTTTGCCGATTCCAATTGTAATGGTTCTTTGTTGTTTTTGTTTTGTTTTCTTTGGTTTCGAATTCGTGCATGAACTCCTATGTTTTCTTTATAAATTCGAATGATGTTTGAGTCATGAGGGTTTGAATTTCCAGAATATTTGAATATGTAGTTTAATTATTTATGATCTTGTGTTTTCGGTTCTAATATTATGGTTTGTGTTAAAAGCTTTATCTAGTGCGTAAGTGATTACTAACTCTGCAGGTTGGTAGTGCTAGAGGTTTATTTCGTGTTTAGAAGTATTCCGTTGTGGTGAAGGCCATGTCGTAGTGGCCGAGATAAGTGCTTTGCATGTGAAAAGTTAGGCAACGTTTGTAAACTTAGTAATTTGTTTAAGTCCGTTTTCATCTTAATGACTTGTAGATTTTGCATGTAAGTTGCTCGTGGCATTATGTGTTTAATTTATGAGATGCTCTAGGCCTAGACGTTCTGACCTAGTAACTATTAAGGAAAACCGATTAAGTGCATGTCCTCGACGGGTGTATCTTAGGACTTAGTTTCGCAAAGCATGATAATATTTCCGTTACGCATTTGAAGTAATTAATTGCATGTTCATTATTCTGGAATGATTTATTTGGATGGATTGGTTGAAGTCGGTCACGTGTATATAGTGTGTGTGCGTGTGTTTATTTATCATTTTTAGGATGTTAGGAACCCCAAATCAAAACCCCCGTTAAATGATTTGTGCCAAGTGTATATTTGTTAATATTTATTTATGTTTTGTTTACTAACATCTCTTTTAAGCGACTCTAGATGCAGAGACCCCTCCACGAGTCTCCGGACTGAACGATACCCCATTTACTTTATGCTACATCTACACAAAAGAGGGTTTAATTGAGTCGGGCCCCTGTTGCTCGTGTATCTCGTATATATGCGCCCCGGAGGCTCGCGTCAATTTTGGCGCCGTTGCCGGGGACTTGTGATAAGTTCTCGCATTTGGGTCAATTTAATTTTCTTGTTGTTTATCTAACTAACTCGTTTGTTTTATTTATTTTCAGATTTGGGTTATTGGAATGCACATTGTGGATAGGTAAAGTCGCAAGTGTTAATAGGGTTCTCTTAGATCCTTATTAACATTTGTCGATTGATTGAACACATGAATGACTCTCAGCTGAGTAAGGGGAATTATTCGGTGTCTAGGTTGAGTTAAAGTACCTGGGAACATAAATTGGATCTCATGACTGCAAGGGTTTTGTCCCTACAGTCAAATTACGAGTCCTACCAGCCTACTACGTCTACCTGGCCGAGTAAAACTCTTGAAACCACGGAGTTGCGCATGTCTCAATCTCTATACTTAGGCCGCACGCCACTTTGTTGCATTGCAAGAATTCGGATTTGAGAATCTATAAAATTTCGGTCCCTAACCTTGTCTTTAAACTAACATGTCGTTACTTATCGTTAAAATGAGTTTATGCTTAAGATTTTGCAGACGTGTAGAGTCTTTGGTTTTCATTTTAATTCTTGTGTTTCTTAACTCTTAACCGTTACTAACTTGCATTTAAGTTTTCAGATGTCTACCCCAATTACCATAGCTAATGCACTCGAGATGCTTGTCTACTTTGATGGAGAAATACTTGACAAGATACCGGAGTTCAATGGAGACACAACGCAGCAACCGGGGACGCACATTTTTGTGATCGAGACCACCTCAACAATCGAAGGCGTTGGAGTAAGAGGAACTAATGGAAACAGGGATGCCGTGTGCATCATCTTGCTGCACATGAGCTTGCAAGGGCGAGCACTCCAATGGTTCGAGGAACTTGACCATAGCACCACAACGTGGGACGAGTTGAAGAAGAGTTTCGTTGCTGAGTTCCGGCTTATACCGTCAATTGCGGATGCACCAAATGGAATGAAGTTAGTAGCTGATTTTTCAAATGACCGGCGGCCCGCTAACACTCCCGCGCGCAAATATGTTCAACATTTGCTTAACCAAGAGCGAAGGGAGGTAGCACCACGCCAATACTACGAGGAACTGCACCACCAACCATCTAAAGATCAAGTCTCGGCCAAAGTCAAGGACACCCTATTTAGGGTAGACTCTCTTACGGCCGAGCTCGCCAAGTGTGTGTGTTGCGGACCGAATAATGGAGCTTCAATTGCTGAGCTGACTTCTCAAACCCCTATGCCACATCCATCAACTTTACCTCAACCTTCCATGCTGCCCAAACCGTCCAATCAATGCTTGGCTGCCACCAAGACCATACAAAAGAAGAAGAAGGCCGAAACAATGCAAAAGCTACTTGACTGTATGGAGGAGATGCTTGCAAAGCAAGATGATCAAGCCAAGGTAATTAAGGAGATAAAGGATGATGTCCACTTCCTCTATGATGAGTTGGATAGCGTCCTTCACTTCCCAAGGTTTGTGGGAGATGGTGGCAATGCCGTGGAGGAAGAAGAAGAAGAGGATGAGGATGATGAAGAGGACCCCATTGAGGACGACAATGAAGATGATGACGATGGCCATGATGATGGCGGTGATGAAGGAATGCCCAATGTCGGAGCTGATGAAGACATGTATGGTGACAATGAGGATGAGGAAGATCCGAATGAGTACATAGAGGAGAGTGACCAAGAGTCCGGTGACAACCATAGTAATGTCACGGATGATGACGAGGGAAACTCTCGCCGCTCCTACGCTCCACCTGCCTCACCATACTACCCTTACGATGATGCTGAGCTTGCCGAAGGTTGGGAGGACAACCTGGACATGGAGACCGCATTCGCTAATGAGGATTAGGGGAGACATAATAAACCGTCTAGCCAATGGACGTAAAAAGAAGCGCTCTCAAGGGAGGCAACCCTTTCATTTCGGTTTGGTAGCCAAAGGCTTAGGTTTTCGTTCATTTCTATCTTTGGTTTTTGTAGTTGAGTTGCACCTTTTTGCAACACCCTTTTGGTTATTTTCTAGTAAGATTTTCAGTTTTTAATAATTTGGTTTTATTACGTTTGAAATTTTTGATTAGTCTGGTTTGAGATGTGCAGTCCAGTGACTTGGAACGTGCACGGATCTCAGCTCCTTTGGAATTACGCCATGTATTATATATGGATGGAAAGATCTACGAGTCTAGTTTCTGAATCTTTTTACAGAACTGGATTTGGAGTTCGGATGAGCCGGGAATTCGAGTTTTAATGGAGCGAGGTCAGAGCAGAAACTTCTGGAACAGAGCCGAACTGATCAGGGACATTCTTTGTGAACAGTCCAGTACTTTGTTTTATCTTCAAGCATGTTGGTATGATCTTTGATGAGAAGACCAAGGCCTTAGAACCTTGGGGGCCGGTGCCTACATCCAGCAAGTTCCGCGATGAGCAAAGTTTGGGAGGTCTACAAGGGGGAGAATTTCTTACTTAATTTAAACCGATGTTTAGTGTTTTTGTGAATTTCATTCTCTATGCTTCGATTCTATGTTGCATGCTATATCTTGTTATACATTGAGGACAATGTAGGATTTAAGTGTGGGGGAGGGATTTACATGATAGTTGAGTCTTTAAATTTGTTTATTTTTCGTTTTTAGTTTTAGTGTTTAAATTTTAAATTTTTCGAGTCATTTAAAATTTTTTTCCTGCTCTTTATTTATGTTTTTGAGTCTTAGGAGCCCTTAATGTCGATGATAGACTATAATCTCTGAATTGATGATTTTGAAATGATAACAAAATCGAGATGATCTTAGGTTGATTTTTCTTTGGTTAATTGCAATGAGTTGAAAATATATGGTATGTAGTGGATATGGTTCGTAACTTTGGTACAGAATTTGAACATATTCAGCTAAGTTTTGATTCATATGAACCTATGTGAGATTTTGAGCCGATATATGTGCCATTTCTTTCGAGTGTTTAGGAAAAATCTATCTTTTCTTGGTTATTATTATTTGGAACCTCATTGTTCTTTCATTTGATTGATTGCATGCCATAGCTCTTTAATGAACTCTAGAGTGCTAGAACTCATTCTTGTGAATTGCAAAACTTATAGTCATTACATGTTCTGATCTTGGAAATGAAAAGAAGGAATTTTTAGGATGATCACCAATGCCAAATTAACCTGTGTCCTATTTTGTGTGCGCGGCACACCCCTTAGTTTAGCCCCTTTGAGCCTACGTTTTGCCTTTCTTTCATCACCCTTGTAAACACTACCCTGAGCTTAGTAATAGAAATCTCTACCTTTATCCTTCGGATCTAGTAGAGCTTATTTTGTAATGTTTATATGAAGGTGTGGTTGAAGAGCAAGTGTGGGGGAGTTAGAAGTGTCCAATGAAAAGAAAAAAAAAGAGAGTTGTGCCGAAAAGAAAAGAAAAAAGAAAGAAAAAAATAATACATGTCATCGGCAGGAAAAGAAAGAAATATTCATGGACAAGTTCTTTTGTGGAATTGGAGTTGTGTGGTAAATTGAAGGCCTAGAAACAGAAATATTTGGCCTTTGTCCGTTTTCATGTTATAAGGGGAGTGTTGTGACGTTTTTGGAGTCTCATGAACTCATTTCGGGGACATAAGGTTGTTGGAATGCTCTGCTAGGTCCTTAGGATCCTTATGATCTCAGTTCCGATAAATTCATACCTTTAGCCTAGCCACATTTACACCTTTTGAATTCCTTCTTGATCCTTGAGATGTGCAGCCTATGATCTGTGGAGTCTTTCACAAGAGTTGAGCTTATGGTTTTTGGTTCATTTGTGCATGTTATCATATTCTTTCTTGAGGTTCATTATTATCTTTTCTATGTGAGCTATTCATAATTTCTCAAGATACTATTTATCTTGCATAGATGAGTGAGCCAGAAAATCTGAGTGAAAAAAGAATGAGTGCATATCCTTGTGAGCTATGAATCATTATTTATCTGAAATATGTTGAGCTTAACCATCACCACTGTTCTTCCAAGTCCTACATGTTTATGTAATTAACCGTGGCAATTAACTCTCGAAAGTTCATAGAGTGAATCTTGATTGAGGAAGAGTTTCAATGTTATGAGTTCCGAGATTTACTAGACATTATAGGGGCATTAGAGTTTTTGTTTCGAGTCTTGTTAGCTTGGTTTTGCTAAGGGACTAGCAAAAGCTAAGTGTGGGGGAGTTGATAGAGGCATAAAATGCCATGTTCTTAGTATATTTTCCTACCCTATTTAGCTATGTTATTTCCTTAATAATGCCATTTTTAACATGTTTTATCTTATAGGAGTCATTTGCGCACAAACAAAGAAAAGGAGCTTAAGTCGCAGAAATTACGAAGAATTCTATTTGCTCGAGGAATCCTACTTCAACTAGGATTCCCATTTCATCATGGAGATTCTGTGTCGACATGGAAACCTCTTTCAAATAGGAAATCCTGTTTCTACAAGGAATCGAAGAAGAAAAAAGTCAAATCCTAATCCAACTAGGAGAGCTTGTTGCCGTGCAAATAAAAGCCCAATCCATGGACTTCTTGGCCGATTTTAGAGTCCATAATTCAAGGGAAATTAAGTCCAAGTCAAACTCAGAAATTAATGGAAGATTGTGGAAGAATCAAGAAGATAAAAATCAGAAAATTAAGGAAGGAGAATCCTATTACACCTAGAAGAGAATCCCACCGATTTTGTGGAGATCTCTTGTGTAATTAGGACTTGTTTTCAGCCACAAGATCAAGGGAGATCCAAGGGTTGCGGCAATGCTAGGGTTTCATCAATTCAATATAAATAGGAGGGACTAGAAGAGAGGAATTCACCACTTCACAATCCAGAAAAATTCTGAAAAGTTCTCTCTCTCTTTCTCTTGCCGTCGCACCACTTTAGGAGCCCTAAGGAGTCAAGACCTCTGCCCCAAGGCCGAGCCAAGGAGGAGAGTAGCAGCCGAGTCCAAGGCCTTGCAATCGACAACTAGTTGGCCTCTCTTTGCCGATTCCAATTGTAATGGTTCTTTGTTGTTTTTGTTTTGTTTTCTTTGGTTTCGAATTCGTGCATGAACTCCTATGTTTTCTTTATAAATTCGAATGATGTTTGAGTCATGAGGGTTTGAATTTCCAGAATATTTGAATATGTAGTTTAATTATTTATGATCTTGTGTTTTCGGTTCTAATATTATGGTTTGTGTTAAAAGCTTTATCTAGTGCGTAAGTGATTACTAACTCTGCAGGTTGGTAGTGCTAGAGGTTTATTTCGTGTTTAGAAGTATTCCGTTGTGGTGAAGGCCATGTCGTAGTGGCCGAGATAAGTGCTTTGCATGTGAAAAGTTAGGCAACGTTTGTAAACTTAGTAATTTGTTTAAGTCCGTTTTCATCTTAATGACTTGTAGATTTTGCATGTAAGTTGCTCGTGGCATTATGTGTTTAATTTATGAGATGCTCTAGGCCTAGACGTTCTGACCTAGTAACTATTAAGGAAAACCGATTAAGTGCATGTCCTCGACGGGTGTATCTTAGGACTTAGTTTCGCAAAGCATGATAATATTTCCGTTACGCATTTGAAGTAATTAATTGCATGTTCATTATTCTGGAATGATTTATTTGGATGGATTGGTTGAAGTCGGTCACGTGTATATAGTGTGTGTGCGTGTGTTTATTTATCATTTTTAGGATGTTAGGAACCCCAAATCAAAACCCCCGTTAAATGATTTGTGCCAAGTGTATATTTGTTAATATTTATTTATGTTTTGTTTACTAACATCTCTTTTAAGCGACTCTAGATGCAGAGACCCCTCCACGAGTCTCCGGACTGAACGATACCCCATTTACTTTATGCTACATCTACACAAAAGAGGGTTTAATTGCGTCGGGCCCCTGTTGCTCGTGTATCTCGTATATATGCGCCCCGGAGGCTCGCGTCACTCGGGTGGCCGCTTCTCCATCTGCACCTGTGGCGTGAAGGGACTTGGGCGATGTTCGTAGCTAGAGAATAGAGGTCGCTGGCTCCCGCGACTCTCGATGTCTTCAATCCGCGAAGCCAACTGAGTGACAGACGGGCTAAGTTGGAGTAGCAGGCGAGTTTGCATGTCGAGAGGTGGGTTGGGGGTGTTGGCAGAGGTAGGAGTGGGGACGGGCGGAGCAGGTGGGTCAAGTTGATTTAGCAGGGGAGAGGGTTCATTGGGGATTGCAGATGGTTGAGGGGCTGGGAGTGGAAAAGATGAGTTTTTAAGTGGGTGGGTGATGTAGATGATTTGGTTAGGGCCTCCAGAGATCATGGAACTGCTTTGGCCTTGGTTAGGAAGAAGAGATGCGGTGGTGGGGTCTGGGGTACTAGTGACCCGTGCTGCACCGTCCAAGCTGTCGTTGTACACATTACGATGGTCTAACGTGGCTCGTAGCAAGAATTGTTCCTTTTCTAGTTTGGCAATGCATACTTGGTACGCTTCAGCCTCCGCCCTCTCTTTGGCCGCCTGCTCGCGAAACGAATGGAAGTCGTGCTTTAGAATTTCGAGGGTGGTGGTGGGGTCGGGATGACTAATGGGGGCCGTATTGCGGGTTTGGGGGAGGGATGCATCGCCAGATTGGAAAAGTTCTTTCTCTATCTGAGTGCCAGGGTCGTTGGGGTCATCTACGATTTCCACCATTGTTTTGAGTTAAATGGGAGTTCCACAAGAGGGCCCTTCTTCTAGCGTCAATTGTTTCTACCTGTCCCGGGGTCACGAGTCGGGAGGTCTAATCCTTGAGTCCGGGTCCTGCACCTACACAAGTAGCAATGCGTCAAGAGTCGAAACTGGGGTGGCCCAGTCTTCGACTCTCCAATGCTTAAGTTAGCGTTCAGTCGCTACTTGTAGAGTACGAGAGTGTGGAAGGAGTTTTGTGGACTTACCTCTTTTAGGAGTTTGTGCCAGTTTTATAGGCCAATGTTGGGCGCTGTGGCCTCAGTCCCCGATGTGGGACTGTTTGCGGTCCTCTGCGGCACCTGCCTTTTTGGGGGTGTTTTGCCGCTGAAGAGTGGGTTTGGCAGGTGGATTGCTGCCGGACCTTCACTCTTTGGATATCCGTGAAAGGCTCGCCAGTGTTGTCTTGCCCGGAATGATCTCCAGCGACCGAGTAGTTATGCCATATTCTCGGCATGGCCAAGCATTTTGGCTATGTACTAACACTAAACTATAATTAAACTATGGGTCGGACACCACTTTAATCTTTGATTATTGGTTTCAAGAATGCATGTATGTGAATCTATTTTTGTACAAGCTATGAAGCTAGGATATGGGAGAAACCTGAAAAATTAGGAGAGAGACCAAAGCCTCTATGTCAGAATTGAAGACCATCTCAATTATCTGCATCTCTCTTCTAAGCCATATATTTTACCTGTTCATATATGCTACAATTCCCCTTCGAAATCCTTCCTTGACAACACGTAATGCTTATAATCAACAACATGCTACAATTCCCCTTCGAAATCCTTCCTTGACAACACGTAATGCATATAATCAACAACAGTACATGCCCATTTTGAAGAACCAGAAATGCAGCTCCCCAACATCCTTTCTTTTTTTTTTTTTTTTTTTTTGTATGATGTCAAGGCATTCAAGTCTTGTTAGGTTTTAGGGTTTGATCACTAATCATAGTCAAATCTCTTTGTACATGACTAAACAATATAAATCGATGTTAATGCTCTTTCTGTTGTAAAACAGAAGTAAAAGAGATTAAGAAATGAGAGAAAACAACCAAGAGAATGAGAGAATATGTTATTTATTATTGAGGTGAGAACTCTCTCTTATATAGAGATGCGATCATGATGTAAATTACAATAACAATCCTATATGGTTAATTACAAGAATGCCCATTAAATAAACTATTTACAACACTTCACCTTGGGTATTCTTTGTTATTAGCTTCCTCTGATATGTGCTTCAGGGTTGCCTCATCAAAACCTTGCCAGGATAGACAAAAACAATCCTGGTCGAAGGAGAAAAGAGTACAATGCACACATAGCGGTGGTAGTCAAAACCCTTGATTTCGGTGAAGCGGTTTAGCCTGGATCATATGATGTGAGTCTGTAGGATATAGATGCATAATAGTTGCTACACCAAAACCTTGCCCGGTAAACCCAGTGGGACAAACCCGTGGTCGAAGGAAAAAGAGGAGCAAATGCATATATTTCAAATAAAGGAATCTTCAAGATGAAGTATGAGTAGGGTGACCAATTTAATGTGTGCCTCGTTAAAACCTTGCCAGGTAACAAAACCTAGTGGAACAAAATAACCCTGGACGAATGACAAAAGAGTATACAATGGTCATGAGTATGCTTTAGAATACTCTCTCAGAAAACTACACACTATGTAAAACTGCTACATTAATCATGCTTCTTCAATAACTTAATAATCAACATGACTTAAAAAGGTTTTTGTTTCATATACCTTTAAGATTATTGTATTCCCTATAGTAAAGACATAACTAGTCAGGAATAAGCCTTGTGTCGGTTTACATAACTCATGTCATCATATTTAACAAAGCAAACATCATTCCAAGGATCATAGACGGTTGATCCATTTCATAATGCCTAGGGATATAATGAGCCATTTTCTGCCATACATTTAAAGTAATGGAAAATTGTCTTTTATGCCATTTACAGAGGTGGCGTGTTGGCGCAGAGCTATATCTAGCTAACAAATTCACATCGGGTGAGATGTCTGGTCTAGGGCATTTAGCCAAGTACAATAATGCGCCTATTGTACTTAGATATGAGTCTTCTGGTCCCAATATCTCTTCATTATCATCTACACAATGATACGGGTCTCACTAGATTTCAGACGATTATGAGTGAGCTTAAAAACTTTGTTTTATCCTCATTAAAGCATCTTAGCATCTTTTAGATGTAATTTGATTGATGAACCAAAATTCCATTTGCACTTTGCACGACTCCAGGTCGAGAAAATGATTTGGTCTCCGAAAGTCTTTCATTTCAAACTCTGACTTCAGGTGTTTTGTGGTTTTCTTGATCTCTTCAAGACTATCAATCAAATTCATGCTATTGACGTAGATCACCACAAATTTGTGGTTTTCTTGATCTCTTCAAGTTTGTTTTCTTAATAAACACGCATGGGCATTGTCCATTGTTCATATATCTCATCCCAAGCAAATATTCACTTAGACGGTTATACCAACTCCGTCTGGATTGTTTGAACGCCTAAAGTGAACTACTCTAGCAAATGGAGAGCGTGTATAGTGGTCTAGAACTATTTGCATTAGGTAACAGAAGTCCTTCAGGAAACTTCATGTATATCTCTATATTCAGATCCCCATAGAGATAAGTTGTTACCACATTCATAGGCTGCTTATTCAGTTATTCGGAAACTACCAAACTGATAAGGTAGTGGATCGTTATGATGTCCATTACAGGAAAGTACGTCTCCTCGTAATCAAACACAGGGCGTTGAGAAAATCCTTGCTCCACTAAACAAGACTTATATCACAATCTCGTTTTTCTCATTACGCTTCCTTACAAATACCCATCTAAACAATATAGGTTTAACATGGGTAGGTGTGGGAACAACAGGCCCATAACACCTTTCTCTTAGTTAAGGAATCTGATTTGACCTGGATTTTTTCTTTCCTTTTTAGCCAGTCGTCTCTTCGTTGAGATCTATCAACGAAGCAAGGTTCGACATCATCGCTTATTATAAATTCAGTGGCCACCACAAATACAAACATATCATCGATGAACTCTCATTTCGATTTAATATCTTACAAAATTTACCGAGATTTTCTATTCTCGGGTGTGGGTTTAAATGTTGGAGCGTCCCCCAACTTCGTCTCTTCTAGGACTAACCCATAATCCGGATTAATCTCGTGAGTTGAATTAGTTTGAGATTGCGATGGCAAGAAGATTCATTTGTGCCAAGTTTACCCTCTTCAAGGGATAAGAATCATTCGAACCTAATGATCTACCTCGCTTCTGGGCAGGGACATATATATATGACTGGTTAGCCGCCATGGCCGTACCTCGTCCAACTAGGACGATACGTCCTATGGGGACGTTTATCCTTGCAGGTTTGCAGCAGGTATATATGATCTCGTCACTTTAACTAGATCTAATGAAGTGTCTGGCATATTATGGGCTACACTACGTAGATCTAGAATTAGAATTCTTCGCATTGCAATATCACATGTGTGGTTTGGGGATCAAGATGAGACATTCTACACGTCATTCATTAGGAACGGTGACGTTCTTATCTCCCCCTAACGGCGGGAAGACTGTCTCATCAAAGTGACGATTGCAAATCTAGCGGTATAGAGATCGCCAGTCAAGGGCTCTAAGGAGCACATAATGGATAGGGTTCATAGTCGACATATATGCCCATCCTTTGTTGAGGACCTGATTTTGTACGTTATGGCGGCACAATTGGCACGGGAACTGCACACCCAAATCTATGTAAGTGCAAAACACCAGGTTTGCACCCAGTCACCAACTAGAACACAAAGTAAGGTGAGTAGCAGTGGGCCTCAACCAGACCGACATGGTTGCATGCAAGATTGCATAGCCCGACGCAAACACTAGAAGCTTGGTGTGAATTACCAAGGTTCTACCTGCGAGACCATCTTGGGTGTGAACATAGGAAACTATATGTTCAACAGATCCCAAGGGATATGCAATAATCATCAGAAGCCATCGATGTAAACTCTCCTGCATTATCAAGCCTTATAAACTTTATAAGATAATCCGAGTGGTGTATCCTAAATTTCATGGGTGAGAGTTTAGCAAACGCAGCATTTTTTCTTGTGGACAGTGATGTGACATCTGATCACTTTTGTCGATGCATCAACCAAAACCATTAATATTTAACTGGTCCGTATGGTGGTTGGATACGTACACGAATTTTCCCTTGCATTCTGTGCATAAAGAGATAGTGTACATTCTAGTATTTGCATATGATGGTCTGATATTCAACATCCTTAATGAGCAACTTGACATAATATGTCTTTAAAGACAAGACCCTTATTCTGAAGGGGATGCCCGTGTGATAATTGAGTTGAGGATACGGTGCATCATATATTTTTCCCGGGTGCATCAAACACCAATACTATAGCTAGTATTTGCTCGAATCATTTAGCTTCTGGCTAATAAATTTTAATATCTTCAATGTACGCTTTGGCCACACATTTGAAGGTTATGCAAAGACTTTACACCATTTTTCTAGTGGTTTCAATGTTTTCAGCATTGATTTCAATGAACTTACCTTTCGATAACGTTCTTCTGAAACGTAAAGGAATTTTGCCTCGTCAACCAGACGAGAACGCTCAGTTCTTTCAATTTTGATTTACATTCTAAGGCATCAAGGCTTTTTCATTTCAATATTCTCTTGCTTCATGCTAGGAAGATGTCTAGTTCAGATTGTTTCTTCTGGAGACTTCCAATTAACATGATATGAATAAAAGCTATTGATTTTATCTTGTCTGGTGAATTTATGAATGAAACTTCAAGTTTCTTAAGGGGGTTATTATCGAAACAACAAGTTCGATTTATATATGAACTATTGGTTCATTTCTGAACTACCGATTCATTAGGTACATGTATTTTCAAATTATAATCATGTAGCAAATGATGATATTAATTCTACGTTACTAATTTAGCATAGTGAATATGTCACGTAACTATGTGTAAATGCTTCTGGCAATTAACTACACATTAAATATGGTGAATATTTAACAACAGCCATTATGAGAAAATATTTGGAATGTCTTATAGACATACATAATGACTAGGTACGAAAATTTAGTGTCATTAGATTATTTTCCTTTTGTTTGATTCTGCTGGACCAAAGGAATTGCCTTTAATTAAAGTGAAAGAAATAAACCTCTTCATACTTCACAAGCATAAGGGGCACAATCTGAGAGGTATGTTGGGCTTTTAGGTCTCGTATAGGGAGAGTGGACCTACTGGGCTCAGAATAGTCTACCAAGAAATGCAATGTTATTAGTCAACCCTTTCGGTAACTCCAATTGTATACGACCAGGTAAGTAATGATGAGGTGGTGGAGCGAGGCTCACTTAAGTACACAGCCTCAAAAAAACTTTCCTAGACATCGCATCCAACTGGATGAGCCTAGTTTGAGAAGAATTATATTCATTGTATGGACTCATGGCGACACATGGCGAGCTTTTGTGCTAGCCTTGCAGCTTGCGTCGAGTTTCTGGCTCAATTTGTGTATATTCAGGCTTGATTTATGTTTCTGACTTAACATCATTAATATTCACCAATATAACATAAACCGATGCAATATATGTTATTAAATCGTAACATACAAACTTAATGTGAAAGCAATTATATGAAACCGAAATAAATTAAATTATAACGGAAACAATTTAATTTACATCGACATAATGTATATGCAATAAAATTATTGAACTAATAAATGTCAATAACGTAGCGGTTACATGCAAAACTAACATCATCAATTGCTTCTGGCATTAATGTGTCATTATATACTCATAATAATTATCGATATAAACGATAACATAATTGAGAACTAATTGAATAAAACTGACGCGATTTGAATTTGGTAACTGACATTTAATATATGGCATAAATTACTAAATGTCATTATGCATCGGTTAAGTACCAAAGACAATGAGTTTAAATCTCATTAATGCTTCTAGCATTACACATAAGTATTAAATTGGATAAATGCTTCCGGCATAACATTTATGTAATAATCGCGTAATTAAACCCTAAAGCTTCAAGCACAATTTGTGGGGCTATAAATGTGTAATTGCTTCTTGCATTATACCCTCATAAACTTCAAATTGAAATGAATATGATTCTAATTCGTAATTAACATTAAATTAGGATCCGACATAAAGTCAATAGTAAATATCATTTATGTAGCGGTTATGGGTTTAAATCTCATTAATGCTTATGACATTATGTATTATTGTATTAGTAATAAATGAGGTAAATGCTACTGGCATAACATTTATATAATAATTACGTAATTAAACCCAAAATTCATGCTTCTAGCATAATGAATTATAATGGCAATTATTCAAATTGACGTAACTGAATATTAAATTCATAACGTTTATATCATAATTTGCACAATAATTTGGCCCATAATGCTTGTAGCATAATGTGGGTTGTAAATTGGTAAATGCTTCTGGCATTAATTACATACCCTTAAATGACATTGAATTTGACATAATTCAAATCAGTAACTGACAAAACGTATATGTTAATTTATACGTAAAATAACATCATTCATTATTCAAATGACGTTACATTTCTAAATGGATTTTATTCAAACTCTATTAAGAGCAATATTAATTCATTTGTATTATTAAATGCTTCAGGTATAAATATTCCATATATATATGTAACGTCTAGCATAAACGACCAAATTAATGGTTATGAGCGTTATTTCTGGAACGCATGCATATACTTGAATTTGATAGTGATCTTGAATTTGATACATGTACTTGTTGATCCATGCGCCTTTTGGTTTGCATTACTAGGCTGGTGGCTGTGGCTAATTACGAAGGCTACTGGCTGTTCAATGATTTTCAATGCCGATTTCTCTTTCCAAAATCGAAACATGAACAGAAATAGATCAATAATATGAATTTGGCGGTTCATGCATCAAATGAAATTTTTTATATACTACAAAAATTAATAAGCATATATATATATATATATATATATACAAATTTCGAATGGACAAACGAAATATGGTTTATGCTTCATGGTGTAGCTTTTCATATAATCATGGCTTGAAGAAATGAATTAGAATTAAGATTTGGAAAACTTTACTCAATACAGAGCGAGAAAGATCTTCATCTCAGTTGAAGTGCAAAGCTTGTCAGCCAATCTAATTGCTTATTTATGATGATCTTGAACCAGGTTGAATGATCGTCCTTTACTTGGTTGATCAACAATTTCAGAGTTTTTCGTGCAACAGCAAATTAAACTCAACGTTAGAACTATTCGTGCTGATAACGTGTTGTAAAACAGAAGTAAAAGAGATTAAGAAATGAGAGAAAACAACCAAGAGAATGAGGGAATATGTTATTTATCATTGAGGTGAGAACTCTCTCTTATATAGAGATGCGATCATGATGTAAATTACAATAATAATCATATATGGTTAATTACAAGAATGCCCATTAAATAAACTATTTACAATACTTTTTTTTTGCTTTTGTTCTGTAGTTGACGACAATTTACTTAAGTTAACCATGGTTTAGAATAAATTGATCTAAGAGTGATGTGTCATGTTTATAACCCTTAGATTAAATGAAAAGTGTAGATTTTATGAAATTTAACTAAATTCACAGGCTCCTCAAGAGGAGCCGAATCCAAAATTTTTAATCCGATGAAAACAAAAGTACGAGATTATCCCGTAATGTATAACACGAATATGAAACAAAAAGAGTTGTTTTGTTTTTTTTTATTTTTTTTATTGAGAACATCACAAAGAGTGTTTCGGTAACACGAAGAAGAATAATAACTGTGACCACTGACTAGGGGAGACATACTTGACAACACTACGCCCTTAGAGAAAGAAAACTTGTGAAGATCGACTCTGATACAGTAGAGACTGCACTTTGGACTTGGAAGAACTTGTAAACTGGATATAATGGATGTACAATGATCATTTGATTTCACAAATTCTCAATCAACTTGGACTTGGTAAAATTTTTGGCTTTGAAAATAGAATTTGTCATTTGATTTCTTTTTTCTAATCCAAAACTGCAGAAATTGCTACCAAGATGGATTTGTAAAGCATACGTCATAAGCTTGAAGGAAGCTATGGAGAAATTGTCATAAGATTGAAGAGTCAACAGGCTTGTGCGAAACATAAGGCATAATAAGGCATAAGTCACTCTTTCATAGATTTAAGGAAGCTATGGAGACATAAAAACCATGAATGTACGTTGCACGAGAGTTATAAAATACAGAATAAACATACATGCCTTGCATATTGAAACAGTGACAAAAGAAACATCATCAGCTAGCACTAGCACATCGTCTCATTGATACTTTCTTTTCATCATGATGATGAGTATGACAAGTAATCTCTCAAAAAAGGACCACGTTAGTTTCGCTTCAGAATTACAGTGGGAGGATCACAGATTATATGGGCACTGAGGCCGAATATGACCAGGCTCACCACAGTTGTGGCAAGTATACTGCTTCCTTTGCCTTTTTCCCCCTCCACC
Source organism: Fragaria x ananassa (assembly GCA_034370585.1). Classification (NCBI taxonomy): domain Eukaryota; kingdom Viridiplantae; phylum Streptophyta; class Magnoliopsida; order Rosales; family Rosaceae; genus Fragaria; species Fragaria x ananassa. The sequence goes on along the minus strand of CP139750.1, from coordinate 4,727,278 downwards.
AGAAGCTCCCTCAAATGACTCTTGCACACTCTGATAGTCGATATTTTCAAATTTTTCTGCTTGCAGTGCTGCTGCCACCGCCTGTTGATAAGTATCACACTTATAACCACATAAAGCCACCCGGATGGAAGGCCTCAACCCGCGTCGAAAGTGCTCCGCCCTCTCTTTATCCGAAGTCAGAAGATGAGGTGCATTCCGTGATAATTCAATGAACTTAGAATCGTACTGGAACACTGTCATTTCGCCTTGAGTCAAAGTGAGAAATTCATCTGCTTTATCTAGCCTTATAGTCTCAGGAACGTACCTATTCAAAAATATCTGCTCAAAGTCATCCCAAGTCATGGATTCCACATCCCTGGTACTTTCAACAAATTCCCACCAGTAGTCAGCCGCTCCAGTAAGAGTATAGGCAGCAAACGCAACTCTTAGGTCTCCAGGTACATCAATAACATTGAAACATTTCTTTACCCTTCGTAGACAATCCAGCGCTTCCGATGAACTCTCAAGATTTCCTGTGTACTCCGGGGGTGACAGACTGGTAAACTTATAATGCACTTCATCTTCTTACATCAGCAGCTACATAGAATCACCAGCATTTCAAATTAAGTTAAGAGTATAAATCTGAACTGGTTGTACTCCATAAAAAATCAAATCGAAAGAGATAAGTTACAAAAAGAAAAGAAGGACAGAGTCATTTGTTTATTGTGCTCAACAGAATTCAAATTGAGCAATATACACATCCCTAATATAAATTTTACCAACCCTAATCATTTTTAATTAACAGCAACTATGAAACCAAAGCAAAAAAAAAAAAAAAAGCAATTTAAATTTCAAAAACATACACATACCGCCCTAAATCAAGTGTGACTTGTTATCTGTGTCTGTAACTGTCATGTACACTCTAGGGTAAAAGTCAGTAGACAATCTAACTTATGAATGAATGAATGAAACTTTTTTGGGAGGTGAAAGCCCAATGTATAAATTAGCTGCAAGCCTCTTTTAGAAGTCATTGCTGGTATTTTCTGAAATTGAAAAGTTATGAAAAGGTAAGCATATGAAATTTACAATTCAATACACGTATACAAAACCAATTACCCAAATTTCTCGCAACTGTCAACGTAGATTTCCAGCCTGCAATGTTTTGAACCGAAATATTGATGGACAACAGCTAATCATGTACCTGAAAAGATCCAAATAAATTTTGACAGATTAAGATCAAAGAAAATACAAGATAGTATGAATTTTACTCCAATAAGTACGGGATGTTATAACAACACCATATTCTTGTTATATCATCTTTTTTTTTTCTTTTATTGTGGTCTGAACTACATAAAGGCTATCCTCATTGATCAAAATAGAATAAAACAGTTAAACTTGAGTTAATCCAACTTAAGTGAACTAAGCACTCTTTAGTTCTTACCTTTCAGCTCATGCTACCCAAGCCAACAACTCCTAGCTGACTCAAAACAACGAAAGCCATTACCAAGCCCAAACCTACAAATCACAGATAGCAAAAGGAAAAAAGAAAAAAAAATGAAATCAGAAAAGTATACAAATTAACAGAACTGCTTTTGTCTGGTTGAGTTTCTAGTTGCAATGGTTAGCTGGAATACATAGAAAGAAACCAACTTTGACCCCAATATGACTCATCTCCCAAACTGGCAACCAAATTTCAAATTAGTGTAAATGTGAATGTGAAGAAAACATATGGCCTAATTTCAACTCAACAATAATACATGATCGTGACTTCTTCAAACTATTAGTCCAAAATGGTCATCTCATCAATTTGTTAGCAAAACCAATAGTCAACTTGCTAGCAAAACCAATACTCAATTTTTGACTCCTCACACTTTTTCATGAAAAATAAATTGGGGAAAAATAAAAAGGATGCTTCACAAATCCAAATACATGTATGCAAATTAACTTTCCAAAGCTAGACTGCAAAGAGATGATCAGAATACATGTACCTAAATTTTTATACATAAGTTTGAATATACCTTGGCAAGATTATGTTCAATACTGGCAATGAGATTTGATGTGCTTTGGTCAGCATCCAATTTTTCTTTTTTCCGCTACCTCTCTCTAGACCCTTCCACATATTAAAAAAAAAATCATAAGCATACAATTATTAGATTGAGAAATTGAACTGAAAAAAAAATATTATAAGAATAGCCAGAATGATAGATCACCATATGAAAATTCAGCAGAAAAAAAGATAACCATATGGAATTAGTTATTGCTGTGGAAAATAGTAAGTGCACTTGTCAGGATCTGCCCCGAATTTCACCCCGAAACCCGAGATGAGTCCTGCGGGGACCACCTCCAAGGAAAATTTACCGAAGACTCGGCAAACCTCCCTCGAAAATGGACAACCCTAACTTAAGAATTTAAGAATCACCTTTTAATCCAAAACAAATAAATCTTCAGCTACACTCTATAAGTAGCCAGAATACAAACATAAGAATTCCAATAGTATTCAGAGCTACTAAAAATCAAATAAAATACAACGGAAGCTAACAAACTCCTAGTAGATTAAACAGGTAACCTACTGACGAAATGTAGCTGACAGATGGATCACTATGCCTCGACGTCTCCTGCTAGCCCTCACGCAAACTCTGCAGACTGGACATTTTTAAAAAAACGAAGAGCCCAGGGGAAAATATTTAACACGTCAGAGTGAGTGGACAAAACTGATCTGACAACAAATAATTATTTCCCTAAAAGAAATGCTTTTCACAGTGGCAAAAACACGAACTCCACTGGAACGACTCTGAACTGGGGTCCAGCCTGGCTAGAACCCCCAAACTTTAAGAAACTGCCTCTCAGGCCTGGATATTATATATATATATATATATATATAGTATGTATGCACACTCGCCTGACCTTTGGCATGATATCTATGAACAACTTGAATAAAGTAGATATCATACGAAGCTACTATGCTTGCGTCTAACGCTCACATCACCCCACACCGGAATTGTACCTCGCATATGGGGGAAAGCGGCCGAGTGGTAATATATATGTGCTTACTCCTTGTACGACATCTTTGAATAAATAAATGCAAGAATAGGAAGTCGCACAGGGCTACGACACTCGCGTCTAACGCTCATGTCACCCATACCGGAATTGTACCTCGCGTATGGGGGAAATCACGTATAGCTAGCTAGCATTTAATCATATACATACTATTCTCGAAATTGTACCTCGAGTATAATCCACCGAAATTCTCAATTTCGGGAAATATCCAACAACAGAAAAATCAATCAAATGATAAAGCATTTCGAACACAATATTTAAAAACAGAAGTCCACTCACAACTTAGGCCTAAGCCTGACGTCGATCGGAGGTCTCCTCTACTCGAGCCTCCTCGCGTCCTGTTCCAAACATAAATAAATCCTTAAAATAAAACACCGACAAAAACATGCATAATTAAATATGCTTCGCACTCAACCAAGCCTAACACTCCAAAATCTTAAATCCACTGCCAACCTCAAAACTCCACAAATTTTACCGACATCCTCAAAATCACCTTCCACCAAATAAAATCCAATGGCCGGATTATAAATTAATAATCCGCCAAAAATACTTAACTTAAACAAATCTTAAACCTATCCAAAACTCCTCCAAAAATTCTAAAACTTATTCCATTAAACTTCTCACATTTTTCTCCACCAAAAACATTTTCTCGGTGGCTCCGTCGGAGGCGGCGGCCGGCGACCAACTCCGGAGACCTCCGATGGTTACCAAATTTTGGCAGCATCTTCCTCTCAACCTCCTCTACAACATTCTTAACTACCACAAACTCCAATTCTAAGCCTAAGCACCTCAATCGAATACAAACACACAAAAATCCCTAAAACTTCCAATTATACAAACTACCCTAACGAGATCGAAATAGACCGATTCCTTCTTAGGGAATACTCACCTTGACGAGGGCTACGAGTTGAGCCAACAATCTCGGCCTATGGTGGCCGGAGGACGGAGCTCCGGCGAAGGGGGCAGTCGGCGTTTCCAGCGGCTTTTCTCTTCTCCGGCAGCACTACCGGCTCGGACACTAGGCCGGGGAGAGAGAGAGGAGGTGACAGGGGTCCGATCTGGGCTGGAGCGGCGGCTGGTGGTTAGCTGGACGGCGGCAGCTGGTGGCTGCAGTTTCCCACGAGAGAGAGAGAGAGCTCAGGGGCTCAAGAGGAAGGAAGAAGAAAAAGAAAGGAAAAAAAAAAGATAAGGAATTTGGGCTGGGGCAGCTCCCCCACCTGGTCCAAAACTTAAATCCAACCAAAAAAAAATTACCCACTAACAATTTCAACACCCCCAAAATAATACCCCAATAAAATTACCTTTTACTAGCAAAAATTACCATTTTTACCGTCGTCAAAATTTCTTCCTGAGAATAATTCCCTCAAAATATTAGTCCCTCAACACCCCCTAGGAACTAATTAAATTACACTCTTAGTGACGAACACGGTAAAAACTCTTATTACCGCTATGCCAGTAATAAAGGTAAAAATTAAGGTTCGGAGCGTGACAATTCTCCTCTCCTTATAACAATTTCGTCCTCGAAATTTACAAACTCGCTACTCAAAGAGATAAGGATACTGCTGCCTCATCTGCTCCTCTGACTCCCAAGTAGCTTCCTCTACTTGGTGGCTTCTCCAAAGCATTTTGACGAGCTGAATTGACTTACTCCTAAGCACTTGCTCCTTCCGATCTAGAATCTGAACCGGCTCCTCTTCATAGGACAAATCCTTCTGCAGACTAATCGGCTGCTCTTCCAGCACATGAGAAGGATCGGCAATATACTTGCGAAGCATGGATACATGAAACACATTATGTATCATGGACAACTCCGAAGGCAACGCTAACCGATAGGCAAGAGAGCCAACTCGCTCTATTATCTCATAAGGCCCAATATACCTCGGACTAAGCTTCCCACGCTTGGCAAAACGTACTACCCCTTTCCAAGGAGATAGTTTCAGGAACACCCAATCACCTACTTGAAACTCAAGGTCCTTCCTGCGGACATCGGCATAACTCTTTTGCCTACTCTGAGCAGCCTTGAGTCTATCTCTGACCACCTGGATCTTCTCATTTGCAAACATCTCAGCCAATTTATCCAGCGAAAACTTCTTTCCCACCGGCAAGAAATGAGCAGATTTAGTGAATCTATCCACTATCACCCAAATACCGTCATGCCCTTCACGGGTACGAAGTAAACTGAAGACAAAATCCATGGTGATGTGGTCCCACTTCCACACTGGAATAGGCAACGGCTCAAGCAAACCTGAAGGTTTCTGCCTTTCAGCTTTCACTTGCTGACAAATCAGACACCTACTCACAAAAGCTGCAATTTCCCTCTTCATGTTAGGCCACCAATAATAATCCTTCAAAGTCTGATACATCTTTGTACTACCTGGATGAGCAGCATAAGCAGAACTATGAGCTTCCTCCAAAATCTCAATCTTTAACTCTTCATTCCTCTTTGGAACACAAAGCCTGCTTTTGAACAACAACAACTCATCTCTTCTTACTGAAAAATTTACGGCGGCTCCATTCGCTGCTCTTTCTATCAACCGAACTATGGAAGGATCATTATACTGTGCCTCCCACACTTTATCAACCAACACTGGCTTCACATGGAAACTGGCTACCAAAGCACCCACTTCATCCACCGCTAAATCCACCCCTGTAGCCCGCAGCTCACAAAGAAGTGGAACTCGAACCATCCTCAAGTGAAACAAAGACACTGAGGGATTGCGACTAAGAGCATCAGCTACCACATTAGCTTTTCCAAGATGATACTCTATCGTGCAATCATAATCACTGGTCAACTCCATCCACCTTCTTTGCCTCAAATTCAACTCCCTTTATGTGAACACATACCGAAGACTCTTGTGATCGGTAAAAATCTGACACTTGGCTCCATAAAGATATTGTCTCTACAACTTAAGAGTAAAAACCACAGCTGCAAGCTCTAAATCATGAGTGGGATAATTCACCTCATGCGGCTTCAATTGCCTAGAAACGTAGGCAATCACTCGATCATGCTGCATCAACACTCCACCTAGACTTCGTCTAGAAGCATCATAAAACACCACATACTCCCCACTATCGTCTGGAAGTGCCAAAACAGGAGCACTAGTCAAACGATCCTTTAACTCTTGAAAATTTTGCTCACACTGATCTGACCATTCGAACTTGACTCCCTTTCTGGTCAATCTAGCTAGTGGAGCTGCAATCTTCGAAAAGTCTTGTACAAATCGCCGATAGTAACCTGCTAACCCCAGGAAACTACGAATCTCCATCACAGTTGTGGGTCTTTTCCAATTGGACACTGCTTCTACCTTCTGGGGATCCACACTAACACCTTCAGCTGAAACTATATGACCCAGAAAACCCACCTTATCCAGCCAAAACTCACACTTGCTGAACTTGGCAAACAACTACGCATTCCTCAAAGTCCGCAAAATCAATCTTAGATGTTTGGCATGCTCCTTCTCACTTTTTGAGTACACCAAAATATTATTTATGAACACGATCACGAAACGGTCAAGATATGGACTAAACACCTTATTCATGAGATCCATGAACGCCGCGGGTGCATTAGTAAGTCCAAAAGGCATTACCACAAACTCATAATGACCATAGCGTGATCGAAATACACTCTTAGCTACGTCACTATCCCGAATCCGCAACTGATGATAACCAAATCTCAAATCAATCTTTGAGAACACCGAGGCACCTCTCAACTGATCGAACAAATCATCAATGCGAGGCAACGGGTACTTATTCTTCACAGTGACTTGATTCAGCTTCCTATAATCAATGCAGAGTCTCATGGTGTCGTCTTTCTTCTTAACAAACAACACCGGAGCACCCCATGGAGACATGCTTGGCCGAATAAAACCCTTATCTACTAACTCCTGCAATTGAGTCTTCAACTCTTTCAATTCCGCTGGAGCCATTCTGTAAGGTGCCTGAGAGATAGGCATAGACCCAGGAAGCAACTCAATGGAAAAGTCTATCTCCCTTACAGGAGGCAAACCAGGCAAATCCTCGGGAAACACGTCCGGAAATTCTCTTACTACAGGAATGTCTCCCACTTCCAACACTCCTATACTTGCATCTACAACATGAGCTCTTTCCACCAAAACTTCACAACCACTGGCGAAATGTAGCTGACAGATGGATCACTATGCCTCGACGTCTCCTACTAGCCCTCACGCGAACTCTGCAGACTGGGCATTTTTAAAAAAAAAAAGCGCCCAGGGGAAAATATTTAACACGTCAGAGTGAGTGGACAAAACTGATCTGACAACAAATAAATATTTCCCCAAAAGAAATGCTTTCCACAGTGGCAAAAACACGAACTCCACTGGAACGACTCTGAACTGGGGTCCAACCTGGCTAGAACCCCCAAACTTTAAGAAACTGCCTCTCAGGCCTGGATATTATATAAATATAGTATGTATGCACACTCGCCTGACCCTTGGCATGATATCTATGAACAACTTGAATAAAGTAGATATCATATGAAGCTACTATGCTTGCGTCTAACGCTCACATCACCCCACACCGGAATTGTACCTCGCATATGGGGGAAAGCGGCCGAGTGGTAATATATACGTGCTTACTCCTTGTACGACATCTTTGAATAAATAAATGCAAGAATAGGAAGTCGCACAGGGCTACGACACTCGCGTCTAACGCTCATGTCACCCATACCAGAATTGTACCTCGCGTATGGGGGAAATCACGTATAGCTAGCTAGCATTTAATCATATACATACTATTCTCGGAATTGTACCTCGAGTATAATCCACCGAAATTCTCAATTTCAGGAAATATCCAACAACAGAAAAATCAATAAAATGATAAAGCATTTCGAACACAATATTTAAAAACAGAAGTCCACTCACAACTTAGGCCTCCTCGCGTCCTGTTTCAAACATAAATAAATCCTTAAAATAAAACACCGACAAAAACATGCATAATTAAATATGCTTCGCACTCAACCAAGCCTAATACTCCAAAATCTTAAATCCACTGCCAACCTCAAAACTCCACAAATTTTACCGACATCCTCAAAATCACCTTCCACCAAATAAAATCCAATGGCCGGATTATAAATTAATAATCCGCCAAAAATACTTAACTTCAACAATTCTTAAACCTATCCAAAACTCCTCCAAAAATTCTAAAACTTATTCCATTAAACTCCTCACATTTTTCTCCACCAAAAACATTTTCTCGGTGGCTCCGCCGGAGACGGCGGCCGGCGACCAACTTAGGCGACCTCCGATGATCACCAAATTTTGGCAGCATCTTCCTCTCAACCTCCTCTACAACATTCCTAACTACCACAAACTCCAATTCTAAACCTAAGCACCTCAATCGAATACAAACACATAAAAATCCCTAAAACTTCCAATTATACAAACTACCCTAACGAGATCGAAATAGACCGATTCCTTCTGAGGGAATACTCACCTTAACGAGAGCTACTAGTTGAGCCAACAATCTCGGCCTATGGTGGCCGGAGGACGGAGCTCCGGCGAAGGGGGCAGTCGGCGTTTCCGGCGGCTTTTCTCTTCTCCGGCGGCACTACTGGCTCGGACACTAGGCCGGGGAGAGAGAGGAGGTGACAGGGGTCCGATCTGGGCTGGAGCAGCGGCTGGTGGTTGGCTGGACGGCGGCAGTTGGTGGCTGCAATTTCCGACGAGAGAGAGAGAGAGAGCTCGGGGGCTCAGGAGGAAGGAAGAAGAAAAAGAAAGGAAAAAAAAAGAAGATAAGGAATTTGGGCTGGGGCTGCTCCCCCACCCGGTCCAAAACTTAAATCCAACCAAAAAAAAATTACCCACTAACAATTTCAACACCCCCAAAATAATACCCCACTAAAATTACCTTTTACTAGCAAAAATTACCATTTTTACCATCGTCAAAATTTCTTCCTTAGAATAATTCCCTCAAAATATTAGTCCCTCAACACCCTCTGGGAACTAATTAAATTACACTCTTAGTGACGAACACGGTAAAAACTCTTATTACCGCTATGCCAGTAATAAAGGTAAAAATTAAGGTTCGGGGCGTGACACTATAACCCCCCCCCCCCCCCAAAACCCAATCTCCTCACGGTGAGGGGATAGAAGGATGAAGGCTTCTAAGCCCGAAAAATTTAAATTCTGAAAGCAGGAACTTTAATTTAAATTTACATCTGATGAGTTGAGGTCGGTTGTAGGCATCGGCTGAGGAGTAGGAGCCCTTCTAGACTTGCTTGGAAGGCCAGCAATCTTAGAATTTTCGGAGTCTAGAGGCTGCCGAGAGGAGAAACAACTTTTTGCCTACTTGTGCTTCGAGATTGGGGCTGAAAATTTGATAGGAGGAGCAGCTCTGGATTAGGAAGCTGCTGTCAAAAATTCAGGTTGATCGGAGCTCGGGAAGGCTGTGAACCGGTCGTCGGTGGCGGCGGCGGTCTGAAATCTTCCGACGGCCGGTTCGGAGACTTTCAGTTGGGTTTTATTTGATTCTGATGGCTTGAACTGAGAGTTTATTTCAGTTAGGTTTTATGTATCATGTTTAGTTTATGCATTCCCTTGTAGAAAATAAATGACCAAGTGTATATGTCATGCTTGGGTGGTGAGTAGCTCACTTTTTAAACCCAACTGATTACCTATTACAAAGTCTTCCCCCAGCATGTTGAACGAAGCGGTGATTTCTAAAATACGTTTGTAGATTGCAAAATCTCTGCATTATTAGATTCCGCAAAATCTCTCTGCTTGCAGTAAACTCAGGTAGTTACCGTGACAACCTGAAAGTACGTAACTGCCCATCCGTTAACGACTAGCTTAATAGTGAGAGTATCCGGTAAGCAAAACAACAAATTCTGAAGAATATTCTTACAATCTTAGCTAAATTAGACTTCAATTTTACCTTACAGTGAAAGATGCTCTAAATGGGCGAAACTTATTCCCTGCACCCCTGGGACAGGTGCACCACTCATCACAGCCATCCAATTTGCCAGTAGAAGCTTGGAAGGTTGAAGAAGACTCCCATACCGCTGAGCCGTGGAGGAGATGTGGCGGATGAGAAGTGGAGGGTGGAAGATAAGATACTTGATTGGAGTGGTCGTGATGATGCAAAATTGTTGATTCCAGTTACTGTTCTTCTTCTTTATATGTTCAATGTTGCTGAAATGAAGGCAGATGAAAGGTTACGTAGAGAGTTGCAGGCAGATGTTGAAGAGGAATGTCAGAAGCTTGGTCCAGTGGACTCGGTCAAGGTTTGTGAGAATCATCCTCAGGGTGTTGTTTTGGTAAGATTGAAGGATAGGAAGGATGCTCAAAAGTGCATAGAGTTGATGAACGGAAGATGGCTTGGTTTTTTGCCGGGTGCACATGTCCCAGTGGTGCACCGAATAGGCTCCCCTAAATGGGTGTCTTAGGTGTTAAAACTTTTCTATACTGGTTCCACTAGGAAGATTTGTTTTCTACTTTTAATTCTTTAGCTTGTGTTGTTTTTGTGATACAGTTATCCGTCTTTTTTTAAACTCTAATTTTAACATTTTTGTTTCTTCGAATAACTTTGAACTTGAAATACCACCAGCCAATGGGAAGTACATTAAAACTAGAAGACAGAGATGCAGCAATATCGGGAAACACTGGTAAAAATAAATCGGGCACGCAAATCCCAATTACTCATAACTAACTAATCCTTCATCTCGACTAGAAAATAAAACATCTCACAAATCCTTCACCCAAGTAGGATTTAAATACATTTAAACGTTCAAACTCATTTCACCCAATGTCTATGCGTACATTACTAGTTCTCTGCGGCAAACCTCAAGAGTTCATGTATTCAGCTTCAAGAGTACCACACTTGACAAACACACATGATCACCTGTTGACAAACACACATGATTTTCTTAAGAGCACAGTAAATTTAAAGGATAAACAAAGAATATTTTACCAAAGCAGCCAACATATATATCAACGAAGGGTTTTGGAGATGTTACTTATAGATATATCCATGAAATAGCATAAGATTCAAGCAATTTAGCACATGAAGAATTTTGGGCTAGTACCGTATAAAATTCAGTTACTAATTACAGATGTCTAGCTGTAACTACGATTATTCTCCTGCAAAGTAAGACAGTTTTTCCGAACAAACCTTAGCCTGAAATAACAATACTGCATTATTCTCCAGCAAATATAGTTCACCCTCAGATCAGTCCTGTAACTGCATCATTAAACTCAAAATCTCTCTGGTCCCGTATGGCAGTATCCCTATCAAAACAGAGTCAATCAACCACCACATATTGCTCGTGATACAGAAAATACAGGTACAACATCCAATTTCTTTCACCTTAAGGCCAGGCAAAGCCTAAAGCACCAACAACAATACAGAATAACTGTACATAGTGTTAGGAGCTCCACGAAATAAGCTAACCAATTCAAAATGAAGAGGACAGTGATGGATAACTTCCATGCAAGAGTAGTGAACATAAAAGCTAGCAAAACGTAGAAATAGTGATTGTATGTTAAAAATATATATATTCGCTTCAATAAGGTGTTTGGATTTACAGTAGATTCTTTTTAGGGATAGCATAAACTTAGCTATGGGAAGAAGGGAACAAAAATAGGGTAATGCACCTTACGATATTCTGCATAAGTTTCTGAACTTTGCAGCCCTTAAACGGTCAATGATATGCTCAAAGTACAATACAATTGAACTGTCTAGGCTCCATGAATGAAAATCCACAACACAAAAAACCAAAGTGAATGTACTATTAACTCATGGAGGTTCTTGTGCAGATACTTCATTCAGTTTATACATCATTTAAGTCCTTGATCAGAGAAAGATCGATATAAGATTTGTATGAGTGCAACAAAAATGGGCTCAAGACTTTGGTAGCTATCACAACAAAATAAAACTGGTTTCTAAACAAGATCAAGATACAGTATCCAGAGATGCAAAACAAAATGAAACATGATTACGGCACAATGCACAATTATGTCAGTTACATAACCAAAGCACATTGGATTTGCAAAACACTTCCTATTTTGAAACAGGATTAGCTCTAGCTAGTTAAACAAACACATTGAATCCTGACCACAATGAAAGAAAAGAAAAGAAAAAAAAAGTCTAAATCCATGTAATAAGATAGGAATATCATTGTCAATGTAAAATTAGGAAGAAATTAAACTACTGACTCAGGTGGCAGTGCTTACATTCCTTGTCAGGACCCGTCCCGAATTTCACCCTGAAACCCGAGGTGAGTCCTGCGGGGACCACCTCCAAGGAAAACTTACCGAAGGACTCGGCAAACCTCCCTTGAAAATGGACAACCCTAACCCGGAAAAATTATAGAACACTTTTAACCAATAAAATGAATTCTTCAACTTAATCCAAATAAAATAATACACAGATATTTTTCCGAAAGTATTCAGAGCTACTACAAGAAATACATCGGAAGCTACTAGAAATCCTAGTGATTTAACAGAAGACCTACTGGTGAACAGTAGTGAAGAAATGAGTGACTATGCCTCGTCGCCTCCTTCTAGATCCCACCCGAACTCTGCAGACTGGGCATTTAAAAACGAAGGAAAAGCCTAGGGGAAAATATTTCATCACGTCAGAGTGAGTGGACAAAACTGATCTGACAACAAATAAATATTTCCCCAAAAGAAATGCTTTCCACAGTGGCAAAAACACGAGCTCCACTGGAACGACTCTGAACTGGGGTCCAGCCTGGCTAGAACCCCCAAACTTTAAGAAACTGCCTCTCAGGCCTGGATATTATATAAATATAGTATGTATGCACACTCGCCTGACCCTTGGCATGATATCTATGAACAACTTAATAAAGTAGATATCATACGAAGCTACTATGCTTGCGTCTAACGCTCACATCACCCCACACCGGAATTGTACCTCGCATATGGGGGAAAGCGGCCGAGTGGTAATATATACGTGCTTACTCCTTGTACGACATCTTTGAATAAATAAATGCAAGAATAGAAAGTCGCACAGGGCTACGACACTCGCGTCTAACGCTCATGTCACCCATACAGGAATTGTACCTCGCGTATGGGGGAAATCACATATAGCTAGCTAGCATTTAATCATATACATACTATTCTCAAAATTGTACCTCGAGTATAATCCACCGAAATCTCAATTTCGGGAAAATATCCAATAACAGAAAAAATCAATCAAATGATAAAGCATTACGAAACACAATATTTAAAACAAAAGTCCACTCACAACTTAGGCCTAAGCCTGACGTTGGTCGAAGGTCTCCTCTGCTCGAGCCTCCTCGCGTCCTGTTCCAAACATAATTAATTCCTTAAAATAAAACACCGACAAAACATGCATAATTAAATATGTTTCGCGCTCAACCAAGCCTAACACTCCAAAATCTTAAATCCACTGCCAACCTCAAAACTCCACAAATTTTACCAACTTCCTCAAAAACACCTTCCACCAAATAAAATCCAATGGCCGGATTATAAATTAATAATCTGCCAAAAATACTTAACTTCAACAAATCTCAAAACTATCCAAAACTCCTCCAAAAATTCTAAAACTTATTCCATTAAACTCCTCACATTTTTCTCCATCAAAAACATTTTCTCGGCGGCGGCTCCGTCGGAGGCGGCGGCCGGCGACCAACTCCGGCGACCTCCGATGGTCACCAAATTTTGGCAGCATCTTCCTCTCAACCTCCTCTACAACATTCCTAACTACCACAAACTCCAATCCTAAGCCTAAGCACATCAATCGAACGGAAATACACAAAAAGCCCTAGAAATTTCAAGTTCCGATTTCTCCTTACCTAGCTCACGACGGAGCGAGCCCTTTAGAGGGATTGAAGCACGAGAGGAGGGCTTCCTTTTGGGCTATGGCTCGCCGGATATGGCGGCCAGAGGAGGGAGTTCCGGCGAGAAATCGGTTTCGGCAGCCGGGGCTTTCGGGCAGCGTTTCTCCCTCACGGCGGCGCTAGGGAGGCTGCCACCGGTCTAGAAATGCTGTTGGGAGGGAGACCGACCGAACGGGACCGGTCCGGCTGCGAACGGAGGCCGGACGGCGACGGACGGTCGACGGAAAGAAATTCGGGCAGTGAGGCTCGGGGGAGAGAAACCGGGAGGAGAGAGAGAAGAAAAAAAAACAGAAACGAGTTGGGCTCGGCCCAGCCGACCCAACACCCCTTTTTAACCCAAAATTCCAAATTTCAACACCCCAAAATAATACCCCAACAAAATTACCTTTTACTAGCAAAAATTACCATTTTTTACCGTCGTCAAAATTTCTTCCTTAGAATAATTCCCTCAAAATATTAATCCCTCAACACCCTCTGGGGACTAATTAAATTACACACTTAGTGATGAACACGGTAAAAACTCTTATTACCGCTATGCCAGTAATAAAAGTAAAAATTAATTAAGGTTCGGGGCGTGACATTCCTGCTGCGCAATTAAGCAATAGGTGAGTCCCCTCATCAAGAACAGCCAATCCCTTTGACAGTGAACTGACATAGAAGTGAGGATCCACAGTAGCGGTACCAATAGTAATAGGACTGAGTACGAATTTGGACCAATACAGCAAACACTAAGGCAGATCAGATTCTGCATTTGGGCGTTCAGAATCCCACAGCAAAGCCAACCTGTGATCGTTTTCCTTTCCGACTTGAAACAGGTATGGAGTGTAACCGGGACCAGACTCATAACCGGGACCAGCCGCATACATGTCTGCTTCACTCTCGTAATCATGTGTCTCGTAAACATTGGGGAGCGTGATTCCGTCAGTTGGCAAACCCTTAACTGGTTCGGGAAGCCATTTACGCTGTTGAATATCAAATACATATATTCCCAGAACCACCTTCTGAACAGGCTTATAACTCATAGTAGCAGGCAGCGACATGGGATTCTAAGTACCGAAAGCAAACAGGTAGCGGTCGTCGTAAAGCACCACTCTGGCAGACCATGTACCCGAGATGTCGTCGTAGCCCTCGTCCCACTCGCCTGTCCCCAAATCATATGAAAGCATGAGATTGGGTGCATTCCGGCTCACAGTGACATAGATGAAAAGTGTACTCTTTGTAAGAGCAAGAAGATGGGACTGGTACGGCGCGTACTTGCTTTTCCGGATCAGTCTAGCCGGAACAGGCAGCTGTTTAAGAATGCCAGTGTCAGGAGATAGTCGGTATTGGTTACATCCCACCGAGTAAATAAAACCATCGCGCCCAACAGCTGCTGCACCGAATTGTGCACTTAGCAATTTCCCACCACCAAGCACCCATTCAGGATTTTTCCCTAATTCGAAGTGCTTGTACCCGATATTTTCCTTATCTTCATTCTTCACTATATCGATATCTCCGCCAATCAGATATATACGAGAGCCTAAGACGGCAAGACTTGTATGTCGGACGTCTGAATCGGGAACAGAGATTCGTCTGATATAATCAGAGACAGAACAACACAGCAGGCCTTCCGTGTCGTCGCGTCGACTGGGTTCAATTACAAAAATAGCTTCGTCATTCCTAGGTATCTCCTCAATCAAGTACCAGCAATTGTCAGGCTTGTACTTCCCGCTACACGCTGCCCTTACGTAGATCGGTCGGTCACTGCAGATTTCGTCTCCGATTGTCTCTGCCATTGCCATATCAAGAACTTCAATATTGCTAGGTTTTGTTCTTCTCTGTTTTCTCTTTGGTGTGAAAGATGGAGGCTTAACCTTGCATCCTCCTCTTTATATAGGGTTAGCCATCCTATTCTCTATAATGTGGTCTTAGCCATTTTGGGCTTATTGGGCTCGAGGGTGTGGATGCTCTTCTGAATACGAAGGCTATTAGGTGGATCTGGGCCCCTGAAATGACCTGGGCCTATTGGGCTGATCTACTTCTTCTGGGGCCGGGATAAGGTTCTTGGACCTTATTTTAGGCCCGAGAATGGATGGATTGGCCGGGTGGGATCAGGTTTATTTAATTTTCTTTAAATTTGCATCTAACTCTGTCATGTCATGCACCGGTAGTGGGCTCGTTTTTTCAATAAGTGAGCATTGATACTGTCGAATGATAAGGCGTCGTCCTCTCCCCTTCTCTCGACTACTCCTCCTCCGCCTCCATCGAGGTCGATGCCATCACCGAGGCCAAGCTCAAGGAGAATGGATTCCGCACCAAGCTCATATGCACCATCGGCCCCACCTCCGCAGGGTCCGACTAGCTCTAGGCGCTCGCCGCCGCCGGCATGAACGTCGCGAGGCTCAACATGTGCCACGGCACGCGTGACTGGCGCCGTGACGTCATCCATTGCTAGTGGTAGGGGTGGATGAAGACTGGTGATGAAGATGGTGCGGACCTCGTGTGGAAAATCCATTGCAGGCGGGGCCGAGAGACGAGCGGGTAAGGGCTGGGCTAGGCGGCGCCGGTCGAGTGGGCTTTGATACTCCTGGATTGGACGCAGGTCCGCTTGTGTTTTCGAAGATGCGGGCGCGGAGGTGGTGTTGTCGGTGCGGTAGCGACGGAGCAATGTTGCCAGATCAGTGGTTCAGTCCAAGTCGAGCACAGCGGATCGTAGCAGATTAGGCGAAGAGTGATGGGGATCCAGTCTGAGTGCCTCCGTTCTGACCAAGGGCATGTCGGGTTCGAGGCGATGTCGTCCATCTCAGTCCAGGTCGAGAGAGAGAGAGAGAGAGAGAGACAGAGAGAGGTTAAAAAGATTAAGTAAAACCGTAACAAGGGCTATTTTAGTCATTTTGATCGAGATTGATTTCATTTTAAAAGTTTAGAGATGAAACTTATTAAAAACAAAGATGAGGTATTGGACTGATTTTAGACCAAAAATTGAGGATAGTAAACTAAAATTTACTCTTATTTAGTTTTCTTTAAATTTGCATGTTACTCTGTCATGTCATGCACCGGTAGTGGGCTTGTTTTTTCAATAAGTGAGCATCGATACTGTCGAATGATAAGTCTAATCTATATATCGTTGTAGTTTAATAATCACAAACATCTTATCTACTCTTAGTCGGTAGAGGAAGGGTTTTTAAAACTTCTTTTTAAAATTATTTTATTATATAATTATTAATGGGGATGGAGACGGGTATCTGTGACAAAAGAAATGAACAGAATTGAATCTCACCAAATATACTGGTGCGAAAAACTTTTGGATCCTACAAGTTTTGCTACTTGGTAGTTATTTCATGTTTCTATATGCAATTATTAGCCTCTACAAGATGCTATCCAAAATGGACAAAACTTCGAGCCTTCAATCTATTCTGGTCGAAAGCGAACTAAATTAGGGAGGGCAGTAGACTGTTGCCTCCTGATTTCAGATGCAGTCACCATACTATACTCCAATGTCAGGGGAACGTAGATTCTTCGAAGGCTTTAAATAATGCAATCCCTCATCGGTGATGCGTGAGTTTGAAATGTTTGATGACACCAATGCAGTTAAACCTGTAGTTCCAGAGGAAAATGAATGTGACAAGAGTTGCAACAAGATATATGAAATATACGACAATACATACCAGAAATCACTTCCAACGATTTATTTGTCAAGCTGCGGTTCTGCGACAAATTTAGCCATGTCAGACAGACAGATTCTTCACACCAGCATCAGTCAATTCCCCACCACATATTTCAAGACATTGAAGGTTCTTGAAGTCTGTTTGCACAAAAACACATAAACTTTAATACTTTAAAAATACAAGATTATTAAGTTGCAGAAGCTAGTAAACATGTAAAAAATGAAATTTCCCTTTGAGGCACTGTCAATTTTATCAAACTGAATTAGGATGGGAACCGGAGCAAACTTGACTGCTGAAATATTCTATTCCTACCTTCAGGGTTTCGAAATAGTACCTCCTCGCTTGGAACAGGAACCTCCAAGAATAATAGGAAATGGAAATTTGGATTAATACACATGATGAAAACATAAAATTTGAAAAAGTAAAGTGCAACGAAAGTAATCTAGTTACCTAAATCATCATTGAGGAACTCAAGTTATCTAAGAGGGTACTAACCCCTCCTCGTTTAAACAAGCCAAACAACCCTTTGAAACATATTATATAAACCAATGCATTAATCTTTTAAGATTTACTCTTCCTGCATTGGTTGTCTAATGACCTGATCATATCCAAAAGAAAGCTTTTTGCATATCCATTTTCTATATTGTTAATTAGTTTAATAGAATTTATCAAACCCAAAAGTACCTTTCATATCTTTTCGATGTCCTAGTTCATAGAAAGTATTGTCTGTGGAGTCCTTGTTGACCCTGCGTATTCTTCTGTGCTTTGGCCAGTAGAATACCATCACATGAATACAACCTTCAACGGAAATTAGGTGCTGCCAAGCAACAGGTAAGTTTTGACTGGAGTGAGCATGAGTCAGATACACAGAATATTGCTTGGAGCTACCAGATAGCCTTCACGGCAAGGGAGCTCAATCAGTTCATTCCAGAATGGCTAAGATCTTATCTTGCACCCCTAAATCATTCATCATAACCTTCACTATCATCCAATAGTCCAATCCAAGGATGATCCATTCTGCAAACTCTTTTAGAGTAGATATAATCATATTTTTTAACAAAATACAAAAGGGGGTTATGATTATCATCTTCAAACCAACACTGGCCTCTGTAACTACAATTTTTCGCATGGCTTCTAACTCAAATCCACCAACTTTCAAAAAAGTTATTCATAAAAACCACACTCATGTCCTTTGCCTCAGATCACTGTTTTACATGATTTTTGCAGGAGTAGATTTGACATTCCTACTTGCATAGATTTTTGTGCTGCATTCACATTAACATTAATTCATGTTTCCAACTAAATTGATTATCTACCACCTGGTCATCAATATTATGATGTAAATTTATTAGCACAAAGAAGAAACAAATATGAAAGCACTGATTCGTATTATGAATGACAGCCAAGACAAGACCATCTAACAATCATCATGCTAACAATCATATTACCTAAGACCGCACACTTATATGATACACGACACCAGTCCTATTGGTCTATTAAAGATAGCACTTTCTTAGAAACTCCAAAACTCAAAAGATGGGGATCCCAAAAAGATGACCCGAACAACTACAGGGGTAAATGAGAAGCAGTGATACTATCAGAATAAAGTTGTTAGAAAAAAGTGAACACAGTGTGTTTTAGGGGAAGAACAAAATCAGGCAGAAATCATATAGATGAAAAGATGAAATATTATGATCTCTTACATTACATCAATCGACACTGATATAACAGCTCTTCACTCTTGTTACATAACTGGAAAATCATTTTATATAAATAGTCTTCTGTTTTGGGTATGTGTTAATAACTCATACTTCTTTTTCTTTCAGTTTCCCAATTTGACTAGGATGTTCAAGAACTAATTAAAGGTATGACACAGTTTTATCTTGTTTCTGTATCTGTTACATTTCATTGTTTGGACATTCCTCTTTATATCTCATCAAACGAATTGCATCTTTTTCTGGAAATCCTCTTTATAACAAGGAAATGTAACAGATATAGGAACAAAATAAAATTGTACCAAAAACTGCATGCAGGGGTTGATGGGTAATATGAATAGAAGCATCAAGGAGAAACTAAGCAAGTAGACCCAAAAAATGAAACTAGAAGCATCAAGCTAGTAATTTTCTACTGATCAAGGAGACCCAAAACCCATGTCTCTACTGATCACACAATCAATATAGTAATTTTCAGACAAACTAAGCAAGTAGATGAAAGATAGAAAACAAAAAGAAATGAGAATCTGTTGGAAAATGAGGTTCATGATGTGTGTCAGTGCATCCTTGTTTCCTGTGGTCTAAGGATGTACTCACATCAGTTTTCCTTAATTTCTTCTTTGCTTGATTTAGGGAGATTTGTCACTGTTTTTCTTTATCCCTAAATCAAGGGAAGTTGGTGTAGAGTTGTTGCTTGGGAAGTGTGTTCTCACCTTCTCTGTGCTGTGTAGTTGTTGTTATATAGGTCCTCTCTCTCTTCTGTAAAGATATACAAGATATATAGAGTTATTTTTTCTCTAGCTCAGTTCTTGTTCTTGCCTCTTGTGCAAACTCCTTGTTTCATTTTTCTTTATGGTATCAGAGCAGGTTTAATCCTGCATCTCTGATTCTTCATTCTCTTTTCTTCAAGTTCTTTGTAACTTAGTTCATCATGCCAGGCAGTGATACTCCTGGTTCTGTTACTGGAGATTCAGGTAATAATCTCAGACAAGAACTTCATGTTCTTCAATCTGAGGACTGTAATACCAATCTCAAGCTATGTACAGTTTTGCTCAACGAATTCAACTACTTGCGTTGGTCAAATGCTGTCACTTTAGCTCTTGGTGGAAGGCAAAAGCTTGCCTTTATAAATGGAGCTACCACTGCTCCTGATATGTTTGATCAGGCTTATGATTCATGGTTAAGCAAGGATCAACTGGTGAGGGCTTGGATTCTGAATTCCATGGAACCTCAAATCTCAGATGTCTTTCAGTATGCTGGTTCTGCGTTGGAGCTATGGGAGTCACTTCGTGAAATGTATGGAAATCAGAACAACGCTGCACGCATTTATCAGCTGAAGTGTGAGATATCTGACATCCAACAAGGTGAAAATTCTTTTATTCAACATCTTGGAGTTTTGAAATCTAAATGGAATGAGTTGAATGTGTACCGTCCTCATACCATGGATACTACCACTCTTCTGAAGCGAGCTGATGAAGATAAAGTATTCCAACTTCTTGGAAGCTTAGGGGAGGAGTATGAAGATTTGAAATGCCATTTACTGATGAATGCTGAGTTACCCTCTCTCTCCACAGTCTGCATCACTATTCAGCGTGAAGAAGTAAGAAGGAAAGCCATGAGAGTTGAAGTAAAAGGCTCAAATTCTGATGCAAGGGCTTGTGCAGTTAAGCACAAATCCAAATGGAAGAAGAATGTGCTGTTTTGCAGTTTTTGTGAAGGTACAAATCATAAGAAGGAGACTTGTTGGATATTGCACCCAGAGCTGAAGGAAAAGTATGAAAAAAACCACAGGTCTTTCTCAAAAAATGAAGCAAAATCTCTCCCAACTCAGGCTTCACCTACTCCTAAAGCTTGTGTGGCTAGCTCTTCAACTAGCACTCCTCCTGATCAGTCCATTGACTTCACTTCAAATCCAGTGGCTCTCCTAAATGAGTTTGCAAGTTACCTGCAAAGTAAGAAACCAATCACTGGTCAGTCTGAGGATTCTTCCACTGCCCTTCTTGGAAAGTTTGCAGGATTCTTAGCTGAATCTGAGCATATCAACAGTGAGGAGAAATCAGGTATCCTTAAAGCATTTGGCACTGCTTTGAAAGTTTGCTTAAATGATGATATATGGATCATTGACTCAGGAGCCTCAGATCATATGTGCAATAATAAATCTCTTCTCCATGATTTTCAAACCATCTCCAATCCTTCTCATGTGTCTATAGCAAATGGTCATACTGTTCCTGTTTTAGGAACTGGAAATGTCAATCTTCTTTCAGACATCATAAAATCTTGTGCCTTATATATACCTGGTTTTCCTTTCCAACTCTTATCTGTTAGCAAGTTAACCAAAACTCTAAAATGCTTGGCTATTTTTTCTGAAGATGGTGTTATCTTTCAGGATCGTGTTACTCAGAAGAAGATTGGTGAGGGTTTTTGTCTTGATGGTCTTTATTACCTGTCAAAGTCATCAATTTTTGCAAATAGCCAAGCTCTTAGTGTGCAAGCCAGTTCTGCTGATCAACTGTTATGGCACCAGCGCCTTGCTCACCCTTCAAGCAAAGTCTTAGCTTCTTTGTTTCCTAGTTTTGATTGTAAGCATCACCTATGTGAAGTTTGTGTGTCTTCCAAATTCACTAGGCTGCCTTTTCCAATTTCTCAGTCTAGGACTAGCAACTGTTTTGAGCTAGTTCACTCAGACATTTGGGGTCCAGCCCCTGTGCAATCTATCAATGGATATAAGTATTTTGCTTTGTTTATTGATGATTTTTCCAGAGTCACTTGGTTATACTTGATGAAATTAAAGAGTGATCTCATGTCAGTTTTCACAGATTTTCATAGTATTGTTGAAAATCAATTCTCTTCCAAAATTCATGTCTTGAGATCAGATAATGGGTCTGAATATATGTCCAATGCTATGCAAAACTATTTGAGTGCTCATGGAATTATGCATGAAACGAGTTGTGTTGCAACTCCTCAACAGAATGGGGTAGCAGAACGAAAAAATCGTGATCTTTTGGAAAAAACCAGGTCTATGATGTTTCAAATGAACATTCCAAAATTCTACTGGTCACACACAGTTCTTTCTGCTGCCTACATCATCAACAGGCTTCCAACCAGAATTCTGAATGGGAAATCTCCCTGGGAAACCTTGAAAAACAAGAAAATTAACCTTTCTCACTTAAGGGTTTTTGGCTGTACTTGTTTTGTGAGAATTCAGTCTACTCGTCGAGATAAATTTGATCCAAGGGCAGAAAAGTGTATTTTTCTGGGGTATTCTTCTTCACAAAAGGGTTACAAATGCTACAATCCAAAAACCAAGAAAATGATTGTATCCAGAGATGTGAAATTTGATGAGGATACTCCATTTTTTCAAGTTCCTTTGAGCAAGAGCGACCTGCAAGAGTTTTCTGAAAAAAAGGCAATTTTGCCTGTTCCATTTGAGTTTGATCAGTTCAACTCTCAACCTGCAGAAATTTCTCTTGGGAATGAGAGTAGAAATCATGATGGTAGAAGTGACAGTCTTGGTGTCTCTCCAGAAATTATTGAGCAGTCTGATAGTGATCCAAATGAGAATCTTGAACCTCAACAGCAGCTTCCTACTCAACCTAGGAGAAATCCTAGTAGACTCAGAAAAATTCCTTCGAGGTTTAAAGATTATGAGCTGTTTGCTTCCAGGCATCCTATGGCACATTATGTCAATTATGACAAGTTTTCTTCTGATCATCAAGCCTTCCTCTCAGCCATAACTGAAATTCATGATCCTGTCAAATTTGAAGATGCAGCTAGGGAAGAAAAATGGCAAGCTGCAATGGATGAGGAACTTAAGGCTTTGGCTGAAAACCACACTTGGAGTATTGTGCAATTGCCTGCAGGTAAAAAGGCTGTGGGGAGTAAATGGATTTACAAAACAAAATTCCTTTCTGATGGTTCAGTTGAAAGGTGCAAAGCAAGATTGGTAGCACAAGGTTTTTCTCAGACTTATGGTGTAGACTACAAAGAAACGTTTGCTCCAGTTGCTAAAATGAACACAGTCAGAGTCTTATTATCAACTGCTGTGAATAAATCTTGGCATTTATTCCAAATGGATGTAAAAAATGCATTCTTACATGGCAATCTGGAAGAAGAAGTTTACATGAAGCTACCGCCTGGTCATCCTCAAGCTAACTCACCTGGTCTTGTGTGCAAACTGCACAAAGCTCTTTATGGACTCAAGCAGTCCCCTCGTGCTTGGTACTCCAAACTAAGCTCAGTCCTGTTAGCTACTGGTTTTAAATGTAGCTATTCTGATACTTCTCTTTTCATCAGAAAAAGTAGTAGCAGCACTTTGGTTGTCCTCATATATGTGGATGATCTCATAGTGACTGGCTCTAATGTGGAGGAAATTGAAGCTTTCAAGTCTTCCCTCAGGAATAAATTTGCTATGAAAGATCTAGGAAGGTTGAAATACTTCCTTGGAATTGAAGTTGCCACCTCTAGCAAAGGTTTGTTTCTTAATCAGCATAAGTACTGCCTTGATCTTTTGGAAGAAGTTGGCATGAGTGACTGCAAACCTTCAAAAACTCCATTGAGTGAAAAACTCAAGTTGACTGGACAAGGTGAAGTGTGGGAAGATATCACCTCTTATCAGCGTTTGGTTGGTAAACTGATTTACCTTACCATCACCAGACCCGATATCTCTTTTCCTGTTAATCTCATCAGCCAGTTCATGCATTCCCCGACTTCTGAACATGTGACAATTATAACCAGAATTCTGCGCTACTTGAAAGGGACTGTTGGCCAAGGCATTGTTATGAAGAACAATGATCATTGTGACATTATGGGGTATACTGACGCTGACTGGGCTGGTAATGCCTTAGATAGGAAGTCCACAACTGGTTTTTGCACATTTGTAGGAGGCAATGCAGTTACCTGGAGAAGTAAGAAGCAGGCAGTGGTTGCAAGATCGAGTGCAGAAGCTGAATATAGAGCTATGGCATCTCTCTCTTGTGAACTGATTTGGCTGAAGGCTATTATGTCTGATCTTGGTTGCAAAATGTCCAAGCCAATGCTCATGTTTTGTGACAATCAATCTGCTATGCACATTGCAAAGAATGCAGTGTTTCATGAAAGAACAAAACATATAGAGATTGATTGCCACTTTATTCGAGATCAAGTTCAAGCTCAGGTCATTCAAACTGTGTATACTTCTAGTGAAGACCAGATTGCAGACTTGTTCACCAAAGCTTTACCTTCAGCAAGAGTTCAAAAACTCCTTTCCAAGCTTGGATCAGTCAATCTCCTCGATCCAGCTTGAAGGGGGGTGTTGGAAAATGAGGTTCATGATGTGTGTCAGTGCATCCTTGTTTCCTGTGGTCTAAGGATGTACTCACATCAGTTTTCCTTAATTTCTTCTTTGCTTGATTTAGGGAGATTTGTCACTGTTTTTCTTTATCCCTAAATCAAGGGAAGTTGGTGTAGAGTTGTTGCTTGGGAAGTGTGTTCTCACCTTCTCTGTGCTGTGTAGTTGTTGTTATATAGGTCCTCTCTCTCTTCTGTAAAGATATACAAGATATATAGAGTTATTTTTTCTCTAGCTCAGTTCTTGTTCTTGCCTCTTGTGCAAACTCCTTGTTTCATTTTTCTTTAGAATCAATGGAGTTATAAGCCGACAAACCTTGCCCATATTAGCTTTGAGTGGTTGTTGAAGAGGACGATTTGTTGGGATGCTTCTCTGGGAATGTAAAATGCATTAGAGG
Organism: Fragaria x ananassa; assembly: GCA_034370585.1. Taxonomy (NCBI): domain Eukaryota; kingdom Viridiplantae; phylum Streptophyta; class Magnoliopsida; order Rosales; family Rosaceae; genus Fragaria; species Fragaria x ananassa. The sequence goes on along the minus strand of CP139750.1, from coordinate 4,702,320 downwards.
TTTCAGAATCTAGGGAGAGTGAGCATTCATTTGAGCTATCAACAGAGACGATCGGTATTGATTTGCCTAGTTTCTAATTGTTGCCTCTTTCGAGTTTCGAGTCACTACTCTCGAGTCACGACAGTCAAAAACAAGCTACATTTTATATACGACCAGCACCCACATCCATTCATGTACTGTGAAAAAATAAATATTCATTTCTTTTTCCGTTTTTTTGAATTGTTCATTTTATTTTTTTGAAATCGAGAGTTGTGTGTAAAATGTCAGTAACAAATGACTCCAGTAAATTCTTCTCAAAAAAAAAATGACTCCAGTAATGTTTTTTTTTGATCAAATACAGATAACTGCTTCAATACTGTGAGTCGAACTCACGACCTCTCACTTACAAGAAAAGACTTATGTCACTAGACCAAACGGTACTAAGCCAATAAAGATTATTTACTCCCTCTCCCTCTCTTGTACGGGTGTCAAATTGTTAGCCACGTCTAACATGTTTAAGCGACGGAATGGACAAAACTGTCGATCAATGAGAGTGTTTTTAGGGATACACCAGTCAAATTTAAAAAGCTGAACCCAGTCATGGACAAAATAATTCCAAAATTAAAAATCTACATGGACAAAGTAATTCCAAAATTTGAATCAGTTCCCTATATACTTCTGTTTCTTAGCTGTGTTCATGTAGGGTTTGAGGACCCACTCATCCTGGGCTTCATATTGATCCACTGTCCCCAACTTAATCTGCAACACAAAGCCAGAAGGTGTACAAAGTTACAACAATGAGACTTCCAATACTAGATATAATGTGATACATAAGCAAAGAAAATAACGAGTTTTCATCAACAGATGAAATTGGCTAGTCCACCGCACAATTTGGTAATTCTGAGGTAACTTTTTGGGCAGTGTACTCATTTTCATATTTACTTTGAAAGGAACGTTTGTTTGAGCAAAAATTTGAGATAAAAGCTCAAGTTCCATGTCTCAAACAAGTTAGTACCTAAATAGATAGTAACCTAGATTGCAGGGGGTGAGACAACATAGAAGCAACTGAAAGATATAAACAAGAACAATATTCAACTACAAAAAAGAGAAAACGAATGCCACAGCCACCATGAGAAGGCAGGGGTTTTTATAACATATTTTTAACCGTGGTTGTCTTTGGAAAGCTTCAACTCATACAGCATGTGAATGTAAAGCACTAACCATGAAAAGCTTCAACTCAAACCGCGGACCAATCTCCTTCAGCTCAACGGATTTAGGACCTCCGGGCTTGTCATAAATATGATGCCTGTAGATTTCAAATTGTTAACAAGCAAAGCAACACATGTGCACACTTAGCCAGAAGAGATTCGAAGTTATATGATGGATTCAAAGGTATCTCTGCTTACTAAATCAATACTGAAAGTGAATGAGACAACAAACCTGAACAAAATGTAGTCCTGCTTATTTGTAAAAGTGATTATGCGTTTTGTATCTGGCTTTGGCACTGGGAAAAGATGCTTTAAAATATTTGCTGTCCGCTCACCCAACTATCACAATTAAGAAGAGATGTAAATATATAATAATACGCTAACTCAAAAATATGGAGGGATGTGACTATAGTGTCTGACATAAATGGTAGGATAAAATGGTATAAATGGTGCTTCTAACAGAAAAAACTTAATCTTCAATGTTAATAATTAAGACATAAAAACTGCAACAGTAATTAATTTAGATAAGGATAATCATCTCTGAACAAAAATATTGCCAATATATTGTGTACAGTAAAGTGAGTAGAAATCCTTAGATGAGATATGATACCTTAGTCGTCAAATTGTTAATGATCAAATGTGGATAAGCCTGTGGCACCGTTCCTATGGCTTTATTGTCCTTGATGTCATGTCTTGAAACCTATAAGTAGTAAATAATTATCAAATTTCCCACACTAAATAGATCGAGTGCAAAAATGACAGTCACAACAGCAAGAAAGTGCAAGGAAAAAAAAAGAGAAAGAAAAAGAAGGGCGTTGATCTGTAATGGCAATTACCTTTTCCTAAAATAAATCTTGAATCTATTTTTTGTACTGGGCAGCCGCTAGATTAACGGATTTGCCTGGATTTACTGGGCAGAGAATAATGGTCCATGGATTTCATATGGGTCGTCTCAGTTTTATTTGATCACCTTTTTTTGCTTGATTTCCAATCTGGGACCAAGTTATTTGACTATAGCACTCAGTCAACAATAGCTTCTAGTAAATGTGAATTTATGACTTCTGTGGTGGGTATAATAAACAATTTTACTCCAATCAGCACTCTGAAACCCAGTCCTCCCTTTCCTTACTCTATATCACTGAGTTACTTACTCCTAATTCTGCTGCTTAAGTCCCCAATAAATTTGCTGTTATCTAGATATTTTGGCTGCTTTACATCAGTTTGAATCTCAATATATATTTCTCACATTAGTACAAAGATTAAGTACACTACTTACCACATTGCATAGTTGAAAATAAGCTGTTGGTCCATAAGGAAGGTGGCATACAGTCAAACAATTAGGTTTACCCCGCTGTTCATGTACCAACACAACATCTGAGTAGTCATGTGCACGGCAACTTTCAACAATTTCAGAAAGAACCTGCATGGTTTGGGAATAAATAAAATTATAGTCATGTAGATCCTCAACAATGGAAGATGCCCAACACTTCAGATCATAAAAACCTATGGTCCACATACCAGGTAGCACTAAGACAAATATTATCTCCAGTGTTTAGCCTTCTCTAGACTTCCAAATTTTGTTATGAATTCCTTTTACTTCATTTTATCTTATTGTTTCTTTTATAATTCTGTGTTCTCAGGTAGTGCCCATCTGAAAACCTCCTAATAGAGTATTATTAGCTATGAAACTGATTTATTTTTCTATAAATAGAATTCAGGAAAAAAATTGAGTAAACAATATAGCACTATGATCTACAAGTTTTCGACAGCATCGAAGAGACAAAACTGTCCACGAAGCTGAAATAACTAGACATTTTACATTATCAAAGTTGCTACTCACATGTAATGCAAGTCTAAAATATTGTTAAGAAAGAAGGCAGGGAAGGGTAAAGCTTTATGCTGAAAATCCAAATTAATAACAGGGACCATTAGCTTCAGTCCTTACAGATGCAACTGTATGGACAATAATAGAACATGACTAGTGGCAAAAGGCAGCTAGCATGCTGATTGTCATATGGTTGTAAAACAATCGTCAAGCAAGTGAATACCATAAGCAGTCAAGGCTGACATTTTCACATAATAAAACTGAATTTCCAAGAATAAAATTTAATATCACATAGAGGGTGTAATGTGTGTATCTGTATAAAATATCCACGTAAGAACAACAGAAACAAAAGTTCAAGATTGCCAGACCACAAATTCATGAAAAGACAATCAGGAAAATAAAAAAAAATAAACCAAAAAATATTTGCAAAACAGCGTCACCAACCTGACCACCACGATTCAGTACTTGTGCATTAGGAAATACAAGTTTCAGTTCCTGTAGTGTCATTTGAAAAGAAAAAAAAGTCAATAAACCTATAATGCATGATTCGAATGCAACAAGGATGCCGAAAGTGCATCTAGATGACTAATTAATATGATTTCAAAAGAAAAAAGAGGCTAGGCTAACCTTCGTGAATTGTAATAGTGGAGCACTCGGATCCCTGGAAGTAGTTAGCAATATTTTGGGATCTCTTTTGGATGCTTTGGCATACTCATCATCGATATGTGTCCACAGGACTAGAGATTAGAAAATGCATGAAGAATCAACAGCAATATAAAGTGTACAACAAAAAATCAAATGAAAATACATGTAAAAGTATTTCTCAAATATTTATCAACTGTGTGTCAAACAAGCAATCTAAAAGCTTTCAATTCCACAATAGTGATATCCCTTCTACTTTTTGTTAAATCTATGGGATTTAAATTAGGATTAATCCTGAGACTTGAACTACCTGTTAAATTGTAATTCCCATCAGATTGGAATGGAATTAAATTGCATATAATTGAAGGCTTGGAGCTTTTGTTTCTCTTCACCTACCCAATTTCTCTGCTTTATCCCTCCCTTTGCTCTCTATTCCTGAATTTCTCTAAAACCCCAGCAGCTAAAACCTTCTCTTCCTTCTCAAATAACCTTTTTCTTAAGAACTCGGATCCTCTCCTAACCTCACAAACCACCTGAGCTGCCTAACCTTTTTATAAGATGTTGACACTTGTCCAATCTCACATCCAATGGCCTACGACATCTCGTTTCATTTCAGTAATCTTTTTCTTCCTTTTCTCTCTTCTCCAGACTTCTCTTCTTCTCCTTGCTTATGTTCTTAACTCACAGAGTCTTAGACTACCCAGAATTTCATTCAAAAATTAGAACTTAAGTCTAGAGATCGTTAGCCCAAGATAAATCTGATGAGCCACCCACCCAGTCTGCAAAATCACCAGAAACTCTGAAGACAACCTTCTTCTGGTAGCCACAACTGAAAGCACTTAATCTACAATAACAGCTAAATTCATCTCACTTCATGAATTATTCAATCACTATCTTCTTCTTCCTGTCATCTGACTATTAGAAAATGATGCAGAAGAAAGAAAGGAAGGAAGTTTAGCCCAGTCCTACAGCAGCAAAAAGTTTTCAGGAACTCAACTTCATCCAAATAACTTGGTAACTCGAAGGTGCACCTGCATGGTCTGAATTTCTCAACATTCAAAATTTAACTGGAAATCCACGAGAACACCCATTTATAGCTAACAATACCTCAACTCTTAATCTCAACTTCTTGCACGAAATAGCACTACAGTCCGCACCAGATTTCAAATTTTTTAAACAGCAAACAACAATCATCTGATAAACATAACTACACTTTGAAATATCTATTCCACAAGATTTATAGCAATTACAATTTCATGGTTGCTTCTCTCGAATCCAATCTCACCCTATCAATGTCCACTAGCTAAGGACAGTCGCTTAAATTGTCCAACATTCAACCAATGCCATCGAAACATAACGATCCATCCTTGTCATATTCTTTTTATTTATTTATTTCCTTCTCTAAAACAACAGAAGCATCAAAGACAATCTTCCTTCCTCCTAAATCTAACTCAAACCATATCCACAAAAATCAGCAAAACTATCAGTCAATTTCCTACACTTGTTATTTACCACCAACAACTGACAAAAAAACTGAAAAATTACTGCAATTTCATGTCAATGTCATCTGATAAGTAAAAATCTCATTGCAACAGAGTAAATACCAGCAGTGTTGTCATCTTGGAGATCGATTTCTTGACGAAGCTTGGCCTCTTCATTTCGAAGCTCATTCGGAATCGGTTTCCCCTCTGCAAAGTAACACAAAATAATTAGAAATTGAGTGAGCCCAAAGAAAACAGAGGTTGAGATGAACCCTAATTACCTTGTATAGAAGCCGTAATCTTGCGCTTTTTCTCTTACTTGGTGCGTTCTAGGGTTTCTTTACTCTTCCTGAAGCAGTACTGCTTCGCTAACCTCCTATTTCTCCTCAACATATTACCAAACGGCTGTTCTAGGGTTTTACCTCCTTTTCCAAACTTATAGAGGTTTCACCGTTTCACTGTATAAGAGAAGTAAACACAAAAGGTAAATTTTTATTGAGAAATTCTTCAACAACAAAAAGAAAATTTTAAAATTACCAAAGAAATTCCACTTGTCAGTCCTATCAGCATGGGGAGATCTTTGTAGACTACAAAACCCTTCCTGCATCAGGAAATCCTTTTGGTCTAGGAATCGGTAAATCCTCTATTTTTCAGGAAAACCCAGTCAAAAAAAGGCTTTATATTGCAGTAGCTGGTTTCAATACTCCCTATCTGTCATGCAGGTTCCGTTTTCTGATATCCGGCAGAATCATCAGATGTCTTCTTTTCATCAGACATCACAATCTGGGATTAACAATCATCCACAGGCAACCTTTAGGCAGATAAACCCGTCACAACATGCTCTTCATATTCATCAGAATGTCTCATCAATTCCACAGGCTCAACTAATGCAATCGCAGAAGCATGTTGTGATGAGGAGAAGATTAGGTGCTACCAATCTACAACAGAATCAGTCACCTGGCTTTGACTTACCGCAGCAACGACACATGTTAGCATACCAACAGAATCATGCACAACAGAAGTTACATGGACATAATGTAAATCTTTCAGGTCCACATCATGAGCAATTGAGCCAAAGAAGGATTTTCTCTACACAGCAACATACTCTTGAACAGAAGTTACATGGACAGAATGTAAAGCTTCCAGGTCCACATCATGAGCAATTGAGCCAAAGAAGCCTTTTTTCTACACAGCAACAAACTCTTGAAAGGCAGATGAATACTTCACAGGTTGAGAAGACGCAAAGGCAGCGAAACCAAGTAGAACAATATGGGCAGCAGACACATCAAATGACAGTCAGGCCAGCTTCCACATTATTAAGGGAAGAAGGGGAGATCCATCGAAAGGTCCAAATATTAAAAACCCAGTATGCGAGACCACTAACAGTTATCTTTCAAAGGCTCACATATTGTCTCCAGAACCCAGACAAACACAATATCAGCAAACTTGAAGAAGTAAAGAGATGGTATCAGATGGTCAAGCATATCCTTGAGATACTAAATAGGGCAGAAAGCAACATTACATGTATTACTGAGGAGCACTTGGGTCTACTTGAGAACAAAATCAGGAATATTCTAAACCGATGTAGAGACCAAAAGCCTGTCTCATCCTCTCAAGAGCATGAAAAAACTTGTTTTAATGTTCACACCATGCGTCAATCTGTGCAACTTGATTCTCAGACTCCTCAAGCTCAGACCAACCAAGGCAAAAAGAAGCCACCAGCGCAGAGAGTGAACATAGAATGTCTTGAAACAAAGATGCAGCAGAGAAATGTGACAAACTTGATGAACTGTTCTGAACCTCCCATCCTGCAACATCGCACAAAAATTTTGCAGAGAAATTTGACCAAAAAGGATTCAGATCAAACAAGTCTCTCCAGAAACTTAACAATGCCTACATGCAGCCCCCTACAACAAAATGTCAAAATTCATGGACCACAATCAGATGCGAATACTTTTGAGTCAAGATTTAGTGTACCTAAAGATGTGCACCTCCAACAGCAGGATGTGCAGACTCAAAAATCAAAACAGCAATTACTGCTGCAGAATCACCGACCTGTGAAGTTGCATTCTGAAGCGTTTCCTAATCCTTTGCCGGAAAATCATAATTCTTCAGGTCAGCAAGTTCCTAGACATGCTTCTCAAAGTGAAAAGAACAGTCTCCCAATTCGTCCAAGTGAATCTAGAAATCCTTTGAACTCAATAACCTCACCCTCTAGATTTTCTTCTTTGGTTCCCAAGGCTACATCATCTATGCCAGTGGACTCTGAGAGACCTATGCCAGATACAGCATCCCATTCAAGTGTGGGAAATATTGGAGATGAACAAGTAAGAGGTGCGCCAGAAGCCCCATCATTAAGTACTTCTTTACTTGAAAAGACCAATGATGACATTCATTGTGACAAGTCCATAGTAAATTCTGATGAGGTGCAGCCTATTCAGAAAATAATCAAGGTGGTAAACTCCATGTCATATAAAGCACTAGCTGGTTCTGCTTCAGTACTGTATGATAGGATGGCAATGAAGCACCCGAGAAGTGCATTGCCAACTATTGATGCTGATTCAGAAAGTGGGATATGTCATATGATGAAAAGGCCAAGGCTTGGGGTGCACCAAACCCTCTTGGAGGAAATTAGAGAAATCAACCTGCGGCTAATAGACACTGTACTAGATATCAGTGACCAAGAGACTGTTGCATCAGTTAAGGATGGTGAGGGAACCATTGTCAGGTGCTCCTTCGTTGGCGTGTCCGTCAGTCCTGATTTGATGTCATCTCAAATGTTTTCAATCAGATTGCTTGTGCCTGCAAATTATCCATTCTGCTCTCCTATATTTTTGGACAAGTTGACAATGGAAGTCGGGGATGAGCTGGAGGACCTCTCAGCAAAGGTCATGTCAAAGGTAAGTCGCTCTCTCCGGACCCTAAAGGAGCCCTTATCTCTTGGGGATATAGCAACGGTATGGGATACATGCGCCCGAGAGGTTGTCTGTGAATGTGCACAACAGAACGGGGGAGGAAGCTTCAGTTCCAAGTATGGAACCTGGGAAGATATCCTCACTATTGCTTGAGTACTTCTTCCAAGTATATTCGGCCTAGAATAACTTGCATGTCTATAGCAGAGAAAATCTGATCATGTAAATGCTTGTGCCTTATCCTTTGTATAAGAGCAAACACCATCTTTTAATAAAATTCTCTTTTCATCACTCTTATGACCCGAGGATTCTGTAAGGCAGGCAGGAATATAGTTGAGAGTATACCAATTGAGAAAATTCCATTTGACTCGTGGTTTTGCAGACGATTACTTAACAGCAAAGATATGGAGTTTAATCTGTAGTGTTTATTGATAAAGGATCAATTAAGAGCTCTATGAACCTTGCTCTCCATAAGTTTGTGCTGAAGATGTTTGATGTACCATGTTTCCGTACACCTAAGCAAAAATTTCAACCGTCGAAACAAGATTAATGCAAGAAAGGTGAACAATTGTTTGTCAAATGTTTTAAAAGTGTTAAATGTTCTTTTGCTGAAAGGTTCCAAATTGCAAACTGAGATGACAGGACTAGTATGTACCTGTTAGACATGACAGGACTCGAGATTTTAGACGAGTCTCATGAAATATCTTTTGGGAGCACCATTGCAGAGCAAGTTTCAATTGTTCTCAAATAAACATACCAAATTTTAAAAATACCGCCACTTAACTCGAAATAACTTAATTAGCTTAAGATATTCTCAGTTTGTCACTGACACAACAAGTTTGACAAAAAGACTAAAATTGGAAATATCTGGACAAACATCCAGCACACATGATCTGAAACCATAATAAAGAAGAGCATAATAATGGATAACATACTAGAAAACAGTTCTAAGGACACTTCAGTTGGTAAGTTCCATGATAGCAGAAACAATGTCTCCATCAGCAGCCTTCAGTGCCTTTACAGCCTTTGGTCTAGAGACTCCTGCTTGTGTCATCACCAACTCAATGTCCTTGGGCTCTACTCCAGTCTCATCGACATCTTCATCGTCCTGGGATATGGCTGAGGTCTCTGGTTTGGAAATCACATGACTGAGATCAGGAGCCTTAAACTGCTCTGCAGCCTGAGTCTGCAGTTGCGAGCTCAAATCCTCAATCTTTGCCTCACCAAAAATAACATAGGTGTCTGAAGTTGGGCTCTTGAAAACATCCGGTTTGGATATCACAAATAAGATCTGAAAAATATAGAATGTTAGCAAACAACCAATATACTATCACAAATAGTTAATATTTGCTAATGAAGTGTGCAACAGTAGAAAATGCACTAACATTCTTGCTCTTTTTGACTGTGACCCGGCTAACTCCAGGAATAGATTTCATTCCTAGCTTGAGCATCGCTTTGCGGCTTTTCTTTTCACTTCTACTTTGCTTTGACCTGCCACTCGCTTCCCCATCTTGTCCTGCAACCGAACTAATATGGTTAGAAAATGTTGTCAAACAAGGGTAAGATGGTTCATTCAGGTCTATATTCCCAAGGCAGGATCAAAAACAACAAGTTCTAATCAAACTGATCTTTCAATTTGATTCTTATTTTTACCACGAAATATGAAACTAAAAAATTTCAAGTATTGTGGCTTTAGTTGAAACTCATCAGCTAAATTGAAAGATCTTTATGCCAACACAAAATATATATAGATCAAAGCTTACATGACAGATATCTAACACATGTTAACAAAAAAAAGGCAGTTTGATAACAAATGACAATCTGAGTGGTCTTTCAAATTGTTATTTTTTTAGTAAAGCCAGGCTGTCTAATACTTTTTGTTGTATCAAAGTAATTGTACTACTGGCAAGCAAACTAAAAAAAAAAATCGAGAGTGCCAAACAAACTAAAAAAAGAGGTGCAGATGTTTTTAAACCAAGGATACCAACAAGCCAAGAAAACTGAGAGAACAGAAACCACCACAAACATAAAACTCAACTTACCCTCGACTTCATCATCATCCTTGTCATCATCGTCATCCTCATCATTGTCGTCATCATCTTCCTCCTCAACTGTAGGCTGATCAGGCTACCAAGAAACAAAAAAAAGGAATCACATTACCATCTATCTCAAAATCTAATATTCGTCACCACCCGATTGTAAATAAAGTAAAACCGCATACACAAAAGATCAATCTCAATCATTACAATAAAATGACAACAATAACTCAGAGAAAATCACAATATTGCATCTGTAAAATTCCAATATTTGGAAATAAGTAAAGTTTTTTTTTTCGTTTGTATTCCCTAAAAATATAGTAAAGATGAAAAAAAATCTTGGTGCTTGAAATGAAAAATAATTCGATTTCTTAACATTTACAGTGAATCAGTCCCGAAATTGAGTAACTAGTGTTCTACTGTATAAAAAGACAACCAAATCAAAAACCACAAACAAATCTGAAACTTGTAATCCAATTTCTACAGTAAGAAAACCATTGAAGCTTTGAGAGAAGAGATGAAGCTTACATCGATGGTTTGCTGTTCGAGGTGGGCAGCGAGGAGCTCTTCCTGGGTCTGGGCAGTCATGGCTAGATTCCGAGGAGGTTTTGAGAAAAGAGAGAGGTTGCGTCGTCTCGGCTGAAAACCCTAAAACCCCAAAGTCGACTCTTTCTTTTATACTCGGAGGGCTTCCAGGGTTTTGCGAAATGACCAATCTGACATTTCATCTTGCTTGAAATTCCTATCTCTACCACTCACTGTTGGGCTGGGGGACCCTTTGTTTCATATGGTCCAATTTTCTATTGTTTATTTGTTTCCCTCTTTTTTTATATTTTGGCAAAGTCTATCTATATACAATTTTTTACCCATTCTTTAGAGCTTACGACGGTGCATGTCATGAAAAAGAGAGAATGAACTGTAATTTTTTTTGACAATGAACTGTAATTTAGAGGTTGGAATAAAAGAAAATGAGAGAGATAGTTTTATTTTGTTTTACGTAATATAGATTTTTATATATACACAGAATAAAGCAAATAGAGGCTAAGAAAATAAAATAGTAGAGGCACGAAAAAACCCTAAAAGTTCTTAAACTAAGCACGTGGAGGTGAAGCGGTGCTTCATTGAAGTGAATTTAGACAGTGCAATGATTCAATTTCCATTTAATCTGGTATTTAACAAATTATATGACAAAGGAGGCATGGTTGATATTTATTAGGCCTGGCAATTTGGCCCGCGGGCTGTAAACCCGCCCGAAACCCTTCCGCTAAAACCCGTTAAAAACCCACCCGTTTATGAAACAGGCTGAAAAAAGCCCGCATGTTAGAAACCCGTTATTTAATGGGCCGTGCGTGCTGAACCCGCTGGAACCCGTTGGGACCCGTTAAGAAAAAAAAAACTAAAGGAAGAGGTTAGGTTAGAATGGGTTTGTGTTTGCGTTTGCCGTATTGGTGTTCGACTCACGTACTCTGGTGTTTCTAACTTTCAAACTTTCACTCTGGTGTTCGTCTGGTTCTCTTCTTTACAATCAGAAACTGATCGATCTCCTCCTCGAAAGTCTTTGAGATCGAAGAAACTGGATTCAACACTTCGACTTTGATAAGGTAAAACCAGTCTCTTCTTTGTTCTACTTTTTTCTGTGAATTCGAGTTGGGTATTTGGTTAGAATCGAGATTAGAAGACTAAAAACACAGTGAAAAACGAAGAGTCTTTGCTATTTGTTTTTGTTGGGTTTTCTTTCACCTCATCTGAAACTTGCTCACAAGGCTCAGAGGAGGAGGTTTAGCTTTTCTGGGTTTTTGTTGATCTTGCTGTGGGTGAAAAGGGTTTGGGAAAAGAGGTGAAAAAATAGAAACTGAGTGTACAGATGTACCCAAAAGCCGAAACAGAAAGTGAGAGCATGGCGTGATGTACAATTGGAAATTTGCCTTTTGGGATTTGCTTTAACAAAGGGTAAAGCATTATTGTACAGGTACTTAGAAAACTGTTAACCAAATTCCACTCGATATCTAAGCACCGCTAGTTTAGGGTTTGTTCATTTCGTATTTGTCTCATTCATATATAGTGTTCAATTGTTCATCTAGATCGTGATGGTGGGTACCTGAATTCATATATTGTCTAAAAGCTAGTGTTTGACTTGGATAATTTTGCAATATAAGATATGCATGTATACGGTGAAGTATATAGGGATCCAAAGCTCGATCGACTTGCATATGCAATTCTATGATTACCTTTTGGGGTTGTTTTTTTATGGCTTTGAGAATAATTGCAGCACCCCAGTAAGATAGCCCTAATCATGAGCTTTCATGCACTTGACATTTTTAAAGCCATGCTGCTTCCAGTTGTGTATATGCGATTATGTTACTTGTCTGTTTGCCTACTAGTCCAATCATGAACAAAAAAAAATAGATTGGGGACTAATGTATAGTTGAATGATTTTTAAAGCCATGTACAGTTGCTTCCTTTTGATTGTGTGCATGTGTGCTTTTTCTTTATTCTATCAAGCGGCTTCATTTGGCGTGTTGAATTCTGTTGAAGAAAATAGTGGAGTTTTGAGTTTGGTGAATCAAACATGTAAAGAATCGCTCTCTTGATTACTGTGTAATTGATTTCTGTGCACAAGCTAGAAAGGATCAGCTGCAAGGCCACATCAAAATCAATATCAATGTACTAATACAGTTGTTTGGGGAACTCTTGAAGTATATGATAACAAAGCTGTTTTAAAACAAACACCAACCCCCATATGGAAGTAGAAACTGATGCGAAAATTGTCCTTAGAATTTTTGAATTTTTGTGCTTGCAATGTCTTTTGTTTATACCCACCAACTCAACTCTTTTGTTTTTTTGGCCAAAGACTTTTACGGATAAGTTGCTTTCATTGTTCTTTTGTTTTTTTTTTTGATCGATAGCTGCTCATATATCCCAGTAGGATGCTTCGTCGATCATCTTCCACTGTTTTTTTTTTTGAATAATGTGCATGTGTATGGATTTTATTATATCTTTCCTATCCTCTGTCTTTATTCTATAGACTTTCCAACATCTACACAGGTAAGTTAGCAATGACTCCATGTGACTTAGAATAAACTGATTTTTTGTATTACCAGACTGGTGCGGTTCTGTTGTATTACCAAACTGATTTGTTGTTGACATTGTTGTATACATGCATATCCAGTTTCAATCTTTATTTGCTTATTTGCTGGTCTATATATTTGTTTTTGCAGATGAGTTTGCATGATGAGTCTCAGGGTTTATCTTTGGGTGAAGAAGAAAATGTAGAAGGAGGTTCTTTACCTAGCAGAAGTCAGGCGGGAGGTGTGACAATTAATAAGAGAAGGAAGACGTCTGCATGTTGGAGATCATTTGAGGAGCTTCCTCGAGGTCCTGATTCAGTACAGCGTGCCAAATGCAGAAAGTGTGGAGTCATACTCAAATGTGGTTCGTCATTAGGAACAGGCAGCTTATTGCGGCACCAAAGTAAATGCTCATCTAGTGACACTACTGTAGTCTCACCACGGTCTGCCACACGCTCTGGTACGTTCAGTCATGCAAGATTTGTTGAGTTAGTGATTGAGGCAATAGTTAGACATGATCTACCTTTTGCCTTTGTTGAGTATGAAGGGATTAGAGCCGTGTTTTCTTATATTTGTTCTTCACTTAGGCTTCCTTGTAGAAATACTGTTAAGGCTCGTGTCTACAGTAAACTATAAAGGGTTCAGAAGCAAGAAGAGATAAATTTTTGGCGTGTGTTTCAGAAGTTGGATTGGGTGGTAGTAGAAAAGGATTGAGGCAGGATGTGCCTACAAGATGGAATTCAACTTATTTGATGCTTGACAGTGCACTCTTCTATCGACATGCCTTGGAGAACTTAGGGGTGAGTGACACTAACTTCAAATTGTGTCCTAAAGCTGAAGAGTGGGATAAGATGGAGACGATAAACAAGTTCCTAGGGGAGTTTTTTGATGTAACAGAGTTGTTTTCAGGAACAAAATATTAGGGGTGGGCACAAATCCCGCAAATCCCGGTCCCGTCCCGGTCCCGTCCCGATCCCGTCCCGATCCCGGCGGGATTTGAAACTAAAAACACATGTCCCGTCCCGTCCCGTCCCGTTAGAGAAACAGTGGGACGGGACGCGGGACTGAAATTTTAAGTCCCGTTAGGCCCGTCCCGTCCCGTCTAACTTTCAAAATTCATAACTAATTGTAGAAAACTTATTTTCGAGAGATTTCAACTCTCAACTGATCTTTAAGATGTCTTCTATAACTTCCATGAAGACACTAAGCTCACATAACCAATCAATTTGTACAGTTTTTGAAAAGAAGCCAACTGGTTCAGAATTAATCTTCAGAGTTTACTGATGCAGACCCTAAACTTTCAAAATTAATAACTAATTGTAGAAAACTTATTTTCGAGAGATTCCAACTCTCAACTGATCTTTAAGATGTCTTCTATAACTTTCATGAAGACACTAAGCTCATATAACCAACCAATTTGTACAGTTTTTGAAAAGAAGCCAACTGGTTCAGAATTAATCTGCAGAATTTACTGATGCAGACCCTAAACTTTCAAAATTCATAACTAATTGTAGAAAACTTATTTTTGAGAGATTTAAACTCTCAACTGATCTCTAAGATGTCCTCTATAACTTTGTTGAAGACATTAAACCCACATAACCAACCAATTTGTACAGTTTTTGAAAAGAATCCAACTGATTCAGAATTCATCTGCAGAATTTACTGATACAGACCCTAAACTTTGAAAAATCATAACTTAACCTAGAAGAATCCTTTTCAAGTGATTCAAATTCTGGAATGAACTTTAAGATGTCTACTACAAATCTTCTGAAGACATTAAACCCACATAACCAACCAATTTGTACAGTTTTTGAAAAGAATCCAACTGATTCAGAATTCATCTGCAGAATTTACTGATACAGACCCTAAACTTTGAAAAATCATAACTTAACCTAGAAGAATCCTTTTCAAGTGATTCAAATTCTGGAATGAACTTTAAGATGTCTACTACAAATCTTCTGAAGACACCTAGATGAAATTTCAAATGAAACTGTACGATTTCCTGAAGAAAAGAAACGGATGTGGGATGGCCGGGATTGGGCCCGTCCAGTCCCGATCCCGTCCCGTCCCATCCGGGATTAGGCCCGGCGGGATCCATTCTCAAAAATGTAAGGCCCGTCCCGATCCCGTCCCATGTGTAACAACCGGGACGGGACGTGGGATGACCTCAATCCCGTCCCATCCCGTCCCATGCCCACCCCTACAAAATATCCTACATCAAACTTGTTCTTCCCAAAGGTGCTTATTATTCAGCACAGTATAGAGCAAGCCATGAAAGACGATGATTCCTTTATGAAACGAATGGGGGAGGAGATGGATTTGAAGTTCAAGAAGTATTGGTCGGATTATTGCACTATCTTGGGGATTGCAGTTGTGTTGGATCCACGGTATAAGATGGAGTTTGTGGAGTGGGCTTATGACATACTTTATGGTCGGGATTCTTCACAGTTGAAGGATTTTAGTGACACATTGTCATCACTATATGGTGCTTATGTGGAGAGCTTTAATCTCCATAGTTCAAGCTATCCGACTCATCAGAGCTCGTCTCAAGCACAAGGCAAGCATAGTATATTGGAGGTAAATAAGTGTTATATATTAAGCCATGTCTATATTTGTCTAGTATGTTGTTGTGTACTTGTTTGCATACTCTTAAGCTATGTATAAATATTATTTATACATTAACTTGAGGTAGAATGTTATTTATATGCTCATGTTCAAGACTGCTTGCGAACATCACAAATCCATTCCACAAATTATGAGTGAATGCATTATCAGTTATTGCATAGAGTGATAGAGATTACAAGTTCCCTTTCCTATGAAGGAAAAAAATAATCTCAGCAATTGGAAAATCCGATTGCTAAATTGAACCTTATGATTCAAAAGGAATATGTGTAACCAAAAAAAGGAGAAATCATATATAATTCTAGTACATAAAAACAAGAAAATGAAACTCTTTCTTTCTAATCAGTGCAAAAATGGAGCATCTCTTCTGACTCTAATAATCTTCAATCTTACATACATACTAATAATGACCAAGTATACACCGACTGCATCAACCTCCAACGTGCGCGCAATTGTGCATCACATATTGTAAGCTTTGCTTTTCCATGATTCAATGACACTCTAAATTTTTCTGCAGCCCACAACGCACCAATACACATCCTGAAAAACCAATATGCAGCTCCCAAGAACCAAAATGGTGTGAACGCACAATCACCAATAATCTCCACATGAGCAAGTGCCATTCTTGAAATGATGGAACCGATGCATATCACGCACTATGATTTCCCTTCCAGTCACTAGTGAAATGTACTTGGTTGCGTTGTGGCAATCACCACAAACTCGTAGGTTCTTTCGAATGTGTATTGTTGTACCTGCGGTAGTATTCAAGAGTCCAAATGCAATTGCCAGCTTCTCACTATGGCTATTTAGCAGTTGCTCCTTGACATCATCTTCCACGTCATGAATTGAATTTGTGTCCGGCACATAACCAGCAGCCTTGATCTTATCTCCCAGTGTCTCCAGATAAGTATATATTCTCTTGGATTGGGGATGGCTTGTACTTCCGGAATAGAAAGTGTGTACCTGGTTCTTTAATTCCACTAAACTGCAGCCTGGAGTTTTCTTGAGCCCTGTCTTCTCCATTGTTGTTCGTACTTTGGCCACTTTGTCCCACATTGAAGCTGCATAATATATGTTAGCAAGCAAAACATGGTATCCACCTTCAACAGGGTTCAACTCAAATATTCTATCTGCTGCCTTTTCCCCCAATTCAACATTTTTATGAATTCTGCAAGCTCCTAACATTGCGCCGAAGACTGTAATGCCAGGTTCCATAGGCATCTTTTGAATAAAATCCCAAGCCTCATTTAGTCGGCCAGCTCGACCAAGAAGATCAACCATGGCACCATAGTGATCCATTGCTGGCACCAAGCCAAAGTCATCCTTCATGCTTTCAAATAATTGAAGACCGTCTTCCACCAAACCTGCATGAGAGCAAGCAGATATCACACATAGAAATGTTATATCATTTGGCTTTATTTTTCCTTTCTTCATTTCGTTGAACAGTTCCACAGCAGCCTTTCCAAGCCCGTTTGTTCCATAACCATCGATCATACTGTTCCATGTTGTCACATGTCGGTCATCCATCATGTCAAAAAGTTTTCTTGCTGTGTGGACAGCTCCACATTTTGCATACATATCAACAAGAGCAGTCATCACAAAAACATTTTTGTCAAAACACTTTCTGACAACAAGTCCATGAATCCACTTAGCCTGACGTGTAACTGATAACTCTGCAAGAGCTGGAATTACACTCACCATTGTAAATGAATCCGGCTTTATATTCTGAGACTGCATCTCACAGAAGTGACTTAAAGCCTCGCTGACGCGCCCATTCTGTGCAAAACCTAATATCATGGCATTCCATGAGACGATGGTCTTACCCTTTAAGCCTCTAAACAACTTTGCAGCAATATCAACTCTCTTACACTTGGAATACATGGATATCAAAGAATTCACAACCGAGGCATCATATCCAAGGTTCAGTTGATCCAATAATTTATGCACGAACTTTCCACTCTCAAGATCTCCCAAATCAGCACAGGCATGTAAAGCCTCCATAATAGTAACATTCGTCGGTTCAAAGCCTTCATCCAGCATCTTCTGGAAAATCACCATTGCTTCCTCAGGATCTTCATTTTGCACATACCCATCTATCATGGAATTCCAGGAAACAACAGTCTTGTGATTCATCCTGTTGAAAATCGACCGAGCAATGGCCACAGACCCACATTTCGAATACATATCTAGCAGGGCCGTAGAAACGTTCACAAGTGACTCAAAACTGGCTCTTATCACATAGGCATGAATCGACTTCCCGATCAGCAAGGACCCGAAATCCGCAACAGCAGGCAACGCAGTGACCAATGTGATGGAATCAGGCCTCTGGCCTTCCTCCTGCATCCTTATAACCAACTCCAAAGCTCTCCTGGCGAACCCATTTTGCGCATAAGCCGCAACAATGGTGTTCCAAGAAACCAAGTCCCTCTCAGGCATTCTATCAAACATCTTATACGCATCATCAATCTGCCTGCATTTCGCATACAGGTTAACAACTCCGGTCATCGCAAACAGATTAGTCCCGAATCCGTTGGTAATCAATGAGCCATGAATCTCCTTCCCCCTCCTGAGGTCAGCATTGTCGCCGCAGGCCTTGAGCAAGTATGTGAAGTTGTACACAACAGGGGCAACCCCATCACGCTTCAATCGGCAGAAGAAGGAAATGGCGTCGGCTAATGAGGAGCTCTTGGCGTAGCCTTTGAGGAGAGTGTGGTAGAAAACGTCGAGCTTGTCGTCCCCGACGGAGTCGAAAACGCGGTGGGCTTCAGCTGGGCTGTTGTATTTGCAGAAGAGGCTGAGGAGCTTGGTGTGGAAGTAGTGTTGGGTGTAGAGGCCGTTCTTGATTATGAGGGGGAAGATTTGGTGGAGCTCTCTCATGGAAGTGCAGAGCTCGAGGAGGATGGCGGTGGGGTGGGTGTAGACATGAGATGGGATATGGTGGGTTCTTTCACTTGTTTGGGAAAGCAATGTTGAGGTTGATTTTGGTTTTGGGAGTTTAGTTGATATTGTTGGTGGTGGTGTTTTGGTGTTGGTTATGGAGAGGAGAGGTGTGAGTGGCAAGAGCTGTGAGCTCATCTCCTCCTCTTTGTGTCTGTGTCTCTGCGTTTCATCAGTGTTTTGGGGCCTTTTATATGTTTTGGATAAACAAGGATCAGATGAAGGGTGCTTCGTTTTTTTGGAGAGAAATGGTGCAATTTTCATGAGGTGAATTGCACGGGAAATTTTTCAAATGGTGCCCTCTTCGGACGAAGGGTGTATACATCTAAATTTTGAAAATTATGATAATGGTACCTTAACATTTAAACTCAATCTAACATTAGTTCCTTCCGTGATTGACACTTTTAAGTTGGACTTTATCCATGAGTAAAATTGTCTTTTCATGTTTTCTCTCCACAAACATTTCCCTTCAGAATAATGTTCATTTTCCGATCAGTATCAAAATTTATGGTGAGCCATGTGTTAGTTGTATACAAAAATTAGAGACATCTAGAAATTATAATACATCATTGGTCATATAAATATTCAGCATTAAAAGTAGTTTTTGCAACTCACCGGTAAGAGAAAAAATCAACATTGTATCAAGTACAGAAGTTCATGAAACTATGTTGCACGGACACGGCATGACACGGCGACACAATATAACTCAAAAACTGAGTTTCTAACACGGCTTAGACATGAAAAATAAAATAATATATTTATATATTTTTAATACATAAAAAATATATTAAAATTTGAAATAAGTTCATTAGATTACTAAAATCATGTTCTAAATTCAATCTTTTTTTCTTTCTTTTTTGTCTAAATTCAATCCATTGCATAAGCATATTGAAATAATATTAAAAAGAATCAAATAGGTAGATATAGGTTGTAATAAAAACTAGGCAGCAACTCAATAACATAGCAGCCTTCTAACACCTAATAGACAAGAAAATTTCAATCATTCTATAATTCATCCAAACGTTTTAATTATTCCATAATCCATCTAAACCTCTTATTTTTTTAAAATACATATCAATAATTGATGACGTGGCGTGTCAGAGGCTGAGATAGCGTGTCAGTCAATGAATCGAGACGTATCGAAAAAGTCAACATTTTCTGACACACAATGTGAAGTGTCGGGCCGTGTTGGGCGTGTCAGACACTTCGACACTCCAATGGTGTGAAGTGTTCGTGCAACATAGTTCATGAAATATATATACTTAATAGAACAATAAAAAATAAATAGGTAATAGGACTCACATTCATAGTTGATATGTTCAAGTCAAGAAACTCTAATTCAACTAATAAGGTCTGTGGAGGGAAAACATGAAATGACAATTTTACCCATGGACAAAGTCCAACTTAACGGTTTCAATTACGGAAGGAACAAATGTTGGGTTGGGTTTAAATGTTGAGGGACCATTATCATTGTTTTCAAAATTGAGATGTCAAAATGATGAATAAGCTTAACTTGGGGCACCATTTGAAAAATTTCCTCTGGATTTTATTTTGGACCGAGGTCTGTATCTTAAATTTCTATCTTCTTCAAGTTATTTCCAGCATGAGTTTACGGGCACATGTCACCAATGTGGTGTATTTTTAGGGATCTTCATGAGAGCTTGTGTGTTTGCACGCTTAAAATGCAACTTCACACTTACCTTTTGGATCGTGGGTGCTCACGCGTGGTGCATCACCTCTCATTTTCTTTGTTCTTGTTCTTTGGTTTGTTTCTCTGTTCTTCTCTTGTCAACCTCAGTTACTCCACCGCTTGAGTTTCGATGGTGGAATATACAATGTTGTTTTAAGGGAGGTAGTGGGTCATGGGTTTCTATATAATTTGTGTATTGGGATTCGGTTGACATCAGTTACTCGGGCATTAACACTCCGATTTAGCACTCTACAGTACCTCACGACTGCTGGTTGCGTTAGAAACTACAATGCTAGCGCACATGAGTGACAGATGTGATAGATTGTTTGTATTGTTGCATTTCTATTTTTAAATGTTAGGCTTTCTATCTATAGATTAACGAGTTGTTAGTTTCCTATCATTTCTAGTTTGTTCGAGCTTGAGACTTATTTCTTTTGTTATTAGTATCTCTTATACTTACAAATATATAATTAGTATTGTTTGTTGATTAATGAATTATTTATTTCTCACGTAACCGACTCACGAGATTATTGACGGCAAAAGCCAAAAACCGTATTTCGTTGTAAACTATCTGCTGGTCCGACCTCGTCATGAATAACAGAAAGTGAAAGCCGCTAATAAGGTAGAGATACGGTAAAAATGGCGGCGACGACGTCGTTCATGACAAACAAGTACTGGGTATTGAGGCACGGCAGGAGCATTCCAAACGAGAAAGGCCTCATTGTTTCCTCCTTGGTAATACTATTCTTCTTCCCTGTTATCTTTTACTATCTTTACAATTGTCCCAATGTAATATTTATTCTTTCCAGGAAAATGGTACCCGCCCAGAATATCAATTGGCGCCACAAGGTGTTCATGAGGCACAATTAGCTTCAGATTTGTTCAAAAAGGTAATCTTCTGTTTATTGGTTTTTTTTTTCTTTCTCTTTTTCTGATGAAAATCAACTCTTTTATATAGAACTGGGTCTAGTGTAGTGTTACCAGTACCAGTTAGGAAATGTAAATTGCATTTGAAAATTAGAAAAGAAAGAATGGTTAGCATTTGGACTAGTTTTAAATCTCAATACAGAGGGGGCCTACTAAAATTTAAAAGCATATGCAAGTGTTGTTTAGGATATGAGATGAGTCTGTTGCCTGTGCAGTTACTTGAGGAAAGTTGCATACCACTTGCAAGTGTTCGTATTTGTTACTCTCCGTTTTCGCGAACAACTCAGACTGCTCGAATTGTTGCATCTGTCTTGGACATTCAATTAGAGGGTCCTCAGTGTAAGGTAAAATGCTGCATTTACTTCAGTCCCACAAAGAGTTTCTGTTGAAGTTGCTTTATGGGCTAGAATGATCACAATAACCAAAATGTTTTCAGTTCATGCTTGACATAAGAGCGGGTGATTCTATATAATGTGTATATAATTGCACCAGAGTTCAATACTAAGTTAGCTGTCAATCAGGTTCTTGCGATTATTACATAGTAGCTTTCACTTTACAGGTGATGGAAACTCTCCGTGAACGCTTCTTTGGTCCTTCATTTGAGCTTGGGTCTCGTGATGAAGTAGGTAACAGTTATTGGTCAAACTTGTCCACCGACTATAATCAATTATTTTCTGTATGGCTTGGTTTTTAAATCTACTACCTCAAATTCTCTTTTACTGAGTTTATCACTTTATCCTAATTCTGATTTCCCTTTACTTATAGTACCATGAGATATATGGCACACTTGATGAGAAAGATCCTCTGATGAGGCCAGAAGGTGGAGAAAGTGTTGATGATGTTGCATCTAGACTTGCAGAGGCTATGGTAACTATGGAGTCTCTATTTCAAGGGTAAGTTTATGAATAACTTTTTTGGTCTATCAACATTTTACTCGTATTCAATACACCAACATCTATAATAGCTCCACTGTGCCCCTTGCTGAATCAATTCATCATATTCCACATTGGATATCATTAGCCAGTTTGGCATTGCAGAAATTTGAATGTACTAGTCTGACTGGAAACACAGAAAGTTCTTAAAAAACTGAACTGAAACTTAAGTGAAAAGTTTGTGTTCTATATTTTCATGTATTTTAAGTTGATATGTATATCATGGAGAGACTTGACCCTAGTCAATCTATTAGCTGGATATGACTTGACCCTGCCATACTACTTTAAATTCCATAAGTAACTAAGCCATAGAATCCATAAGAAGTAAACTAAGCCATAGATTTTTTTTGGTTGTATTTTAGTTGAGTTTGTATGTCTCTTGAATGAGTTTGATCTGCAGGTGCACGATTTTAGTAGTTAGTCATGGCGATCCCCTACAAATCTTGCAAGCTATACTGAATGCTACTAAGCTAAACACCGAATCCAGTTATGACGGCTTGGCATCAAGAATTAAAAATGTTAGAGCTCCTTCTATCTTGTCACAGCACAGGAAATTTAATCTGCGAACTGGAGAGCTCCGGGCAGTTATATGAATATGAAGATCATATCAGGCTGACAGGGTGCCCACAGATAAAGAAGATTGATATTAACGATTATAGGTGATATCTGTTTATTGGCTTAGATACGAGGCATGATGGAAGCTAAAGTATCTTAATGTGAATGTTTTGCACTCCCCATTTGGCAATGCTCTTTCTGTTGTGGTGAAACTTTTTGCACTCGAAAATGCTTTTGCAAATCAGGAATTTAATTATAATGGTATCCTTCTTTCTATATAAGCTCGCAAGATTTATAGGATGGCAAGTTGGGCATTCCATGGAGTTGGTTGAACCCAAAGCAGCTGAATCAAGTAGCATGGGCAATGTTCTACTGGAGCAGGTCTGGTCTACAATCTGGCAAATAAGTATGCTGCAGAAGTAGCAATATTTGTATGGACCAGCCTATAAAGGATTCTCATGTAGTGCAAACGGTCTTTTAGAAGGAAAGTTGTGCATGACTCAATTTTTCGCCAGTGTGGATGGAAGTGGGTGGAATCAATTATTTTATGCCATTTGGTCTGGTCAAACAGCACAATTTACCTGGAAATTATCTCTCTTTAGTGTCAAGGTGTGGAAAGATACTTCATTTATTCCATCATGTTTCCTTACCGCTTGTGGCAGTGACTTGGAACGTTTTGCATACTTGCATAGTGGCTCTGCACACCACAATTGGTGTGCATGTCTGTTGCTCTATTTCAGCTCACTATATGCTATCATCTTCATACCAGATTTGCATGCATATTTTACAGAAACATTTCTCAATCTATCAGCTAACTGCTAAATTTCATTAAGAAACTATGATGTTCATACTCGAGTGAAATTGTAGCTGCGGACCTACAATAAAGTGGTTTTGTCATCTAAATTTAATGATATTAATCTACTAAACTTCAACGTAATACAACAAGTTGGGAATTAGATGATTCAAAATTTAAATCTTGAAGTACTTATATCCATACTCTGCGTTGGTCATTCCCTCTTCCCAATCGCCAATTCTCTGACCACCAAAAACTACCTGCTGAATACCTATATATCTGCCACCACAAAAGCCAAAGAAGAATGCAGTAAATAAACAAGCTGTACACATAGAACAGGCAAATTGAAGAAACTCTGTAAGAATGGATTCCTTTGTTTCACTTCAAAATTAATCAAACTTACTCTGAACTTAAGACTGTCAAGCAGTTGAGGAGTACATCAACAGCAAAATAGTCAGCTGTACCCAGGTCTACCCTGTTATAGATTAATATGCAAGTTCTCAAACGTATAAAATAAGTATTGAACAATGCTTAGACCAAATATTCAGATAAGTTCTGAGCGGCATACCAAACACGACCCCAGTTATCTTGAAACTCAATGTCACTGATCTCATGAAATGAAGATGGCATCACTTTGAAACCCTTATCCACATCATAGAGGGGATTGTACTCCATAGATGAATTTGCCAACTGCCACATCAAAATTATATTAGCATTATCAATTCTTAAACACCGTTGCATCACTGAAACTAATACTCAAGGACATGATGAGGCACATAAATCCCACCAACATGGTATAAAGCAAAAGGACATAATAGTTAACATAGATAGGCTCTTGTGTCGGGAAAGATTAGCTTAATTTACATTGTTGGTTCACTGGCCAAAAGCTTAAGCAGTGCAAATGGCCGTCCAACACGATATCAAATCCTTGGTGGTAAAAGAGGTCTTGGATTCCAAACCTCGTTATTCATATCACAAGCCAGATATATGTTGTACTGGTCACACCAAATTCTCAGGGTAAAGAATGATAATTTTCCATTGGCAAATCTTTATCCTCCCAATCTCAGAATTTAAAGCACTGTTCAAGTAAGATGAGATTGAAAACCAGATGGAGGCACATAAGAAACATTTCATCTTTTGAAGGTTATGAACTGTTCACTATTGTGCTAATTCTGACTTTTGTAAACCTTGTCCGCTGTGATTCTGACATAACAACAAGAAGTTGTAGTCATTTTCCTTTTGCTCAACAAAATCAGATCACTTTCATTAAAACTGAGAGAACTCGGGGTAGTATGGGAGTAACAGGACAAAATATTAGTCAAAGGCATCTCATACTAAAACAAAACATCAAGAGAGGGGATGCTGAATCCTCAGGAGGATATTCAGCAAGGACAGAGGTGGGTTCTGAAACCAGTCAGAATGGCACTTATATACTGACAACTAGTTGTTGCATAGTTGTGTACATCGTTAACATTACCGTTGCTGTAATGCTGGGTAATTCACAAGACCCCTGATCACTGCATTATTTCATAATTTAAGCAAGTTATTGACTAGGTAATATTCTTTCGTATGAGATTCACCCAGTTATTACCATAATTAAGATAAAACAGATATGACTATATATTTCACAAAACGAATATACCAGTGTAAATGTCCAGTGAAGTTGCAAATTTTTTTTTTCCTCCCCTTTGCTCTATGAATTCAAGTATCAGTTGCAATTGAAGTAAAGCATAAGAAGCCAGTGGAAGTCACATATATACCAGGACAAAATAAAAGAAAATAATAAAATACTCAAACAGCGAACAAACCTGCAGATTAGTAGAATTAAAGGCACCCAAGCGTCCCATAGCATACCATGACTGAATAACCTGCAGAAGTTTTATATATAAGTTACGCAGAAATAAAGAATTATTCCGACAGAAAAGCCAGAAGATGATCTATATTTTTGGTAGGCTGATTTTTTGAGTAGTGAACTTGGACTGAGTAACGTACACTTCCAAAGAGATCAACATCACGATCAGACGGTGATCCAAAAAATTCAAACCAAATATAGGAATCAAGGGGATTGAAGCTGTTAGACACCAAAGAAGAGTGTGAAATAGTCTTCTTTTTCTAGAACAAAATCTAGAAATAGGGAGGATTGGAAATTTGAAGAAGATTACTCTCTGAAGGAGACTTTGAAGGCAAGGACTGAACCGGTTTTTGATTTGCGGAAGTCTCTGCCCTTCTGGCGAACTCTTTCTTCAACCCTTTTTCTCATGAGCTCAGGGTTTCCGATGCTATCTCCCAGAAGGGCTCTAAGCTCAGCATCATCTTTGCACGCATTTTCTAACACTCTTTCATCAGCAGTCAGTAACAAGAAACTAATTAATACTTTAAAGATGAAAAACTAATTATATAGATAGAAAGAAAATAATGAAAGACTCACTTGGCCCAAGCAGGATAGTTGTGAAGGCGGTCGTACTCGCGCCTTCTCTTATCTTCACGGATTTTAAGAAGCCTGCGTCCTCTGGCTGTGGTTCCTGAGCCTTTTGCCCCATCCGACTCCGAGCTTGAACATACTATAAGTTGGTGATGACGAGGTGGCTGTAGTGTTACATGAAAATAGGTATACGGCAACGGCAACATTGTTTTCCTGTTCCATGAATGATCCTCCCAATCAGTTCTAAACATGCCGTTGGCTGCGCCTATGCCCATGGCCATGGCCGCCTTCATTTATCCTCTCCCCCAGTGGCGAATCCAGGATTCAAACCGTGGGTGGGCTTTAACTTCTAAACAAGAAAAAGAAAAATTACTGGGAGAATATGGATGATGCAAGAGAAGTTAATTGATTGCTAATATATACACACACACACACACACCCTCTATACAAGTTACAATACTTACACCATTGCTTGCAATTGCTTCTCGGCCCACATAATTAATCAAATTAATTATATAAAAAGCAACCAGCATTGACAACATAGAAAATCAGTCTCCCAGATCAAGCATGATTTAAGTAATATGCTTCCTTACAAAGTATGGTTTGGAGTGAATACCTATTACTTCAAATACATGTAAAATAACTTTTACCATATTCACATCTTCCTAATAATGATCTAGCTTCCTGCCAATTAAATCACCAAGACAGATTATATATTGCTGCACACGGGCTCCTTAATTTAAGTGCGTATAAGTAATTGCTAATTGCTACTGCCTACTGGAGAAGACCAGAATCATTTCGCAAGTTCACTCTGGATGTATACAACAAATGAGTAATGCATTACATGTCTTAATCTTTCAATGAACCAAGAGCAGGATCGCAGATACAACTAGATAGTAGATGAATACATCCACTATCCCTCCAATCCGATATTCTCAATTGGAGAATAACAGAAAGAAAAACCCAATTTGAGATTGAAAAATTAACGAGGACATACCTGGGCGCTGAAGTTGATTGAAGAACTGGGAAGAGCAAAAAAATGGGAGGAGGAGAAGTGGAAGGCTGTATCGCAGTGCGAAGAGTAGAACAGCCGTCTAGTCTAGAAGACTTTTTGGAAGAAGAAGAAGATTAGAAGACTCGACGTCTCGACGAGAAGTGACACTGCGCACGGGTGGATTTTCAGACTTTTGTTGCTAATTTCGCTGGTTAGATATTGTTGTTAATTTGTGACGTGGCCTCTTCTTCTTCTTTTTTAAAGAAATATAAAATTACTACGTATCTAAATGTAAAGTTTGCGTAGCCTGAGAAAGAACCCCTTAACCAGATCTTTAGAGAATTAAGACCGTGTCCGAGATTTGCAAAAGTATCCGTCGTTGACTTCTCGGAAATATGAACAAAGCTGATATTTTCAAACTCACTAGTAACATCTCGAATATAGAATTTGAGACGCTAAGAGACTTCACATGCATTATTAACGCAGTTGATCGTTAAGAGAGAATCTCCTTCAAACACAATAGACTTGAAGTTGAACCTTATAGTAGCAACCAGACCATCTTTAAGAACACAACATATAGAAAACTGGTACACTAGAAGTATGGAGTCGATGTGCACCAGCAACTAAAGGAACCCTCAAATAATCTCTAATAAAGTACAAAGTCAACCATACCAAAGGTGGAACTGACAGAGCCATCAAAGTTAAGCTTCACCTAATTTGAAGCAAGAGGGATCCAACAGATGGTGTCAGCAGCTATTAAAGCAGGAGCAACATAAGGACCATTAATTATGTGATAGGATGCACCAATAGAGACTGCAACATAAACAACTGAGGTGGGAGTCGACTGAACATATCAGATGATGTTGTTTATGTGACCTCTTTTGTTTATTTTTTTTCTTTTTAATAAAGTTTTTTTTTCGATTACTTTTTTTTTATTTTTTAAAGTGTACAAATGGCCCAATGTATTTTTTAAGGGACAACTCTAAAATAAGGACTAGATGAAGACTTTCTTGAAAAGTAAGGACATGTTCTTTAAATTCTCAAATTATTGGGCCATTTCTTCTTAATAAAAAAACAATTATTTAGACTTAACCCTTAATAATTAGCAGTTTGTAAAACTTAATGAACAACCGCTAAAATAAGAACTAGTTGAAAACTTTCTTTTTTTCACCTACTTTTCAATAAATTTCTATGATTCAATCTTTGGATGCTTAGATCAAATATGTAAACTAAAATGAAAATGCTCATTAATTAAAACATTCATAATTATAATTTCTCAGTTATGAACATAAACGGTTCATGATTAACAATGCATAAACCCAAAAAACAATAAGCATCGAGATCGAGAACATGTCGAGATAATAACATAAGTCTCAACTAGACGTATGTATTCTATCAAGCACATTTAGTGAAGAGTGGTCTACTGACAACTTTATTCGCTTTACATTTACTGCCACATATACTAGAAAGAGCTCACGAGGATTGAGTCATAAGTTGCTATATGTTGCACTTTGGCACCGGAAAAACATTATGTTAGCACTTAATTAGTTTCATCCTACTTATCTTACTTATGGAATATAGCGACCGTTTGACAAAGTAAGGAACTCACCGCCAAGCCAGAGCAATTACGACACACAAAGTATGCAATCTTGGACAAAGCCCACGTTGCCCTACCATACTACGATAGAGACTTATTATTGGCATAAAGCCACACTACTAATAAATAACAGTGAAGTAAAACATGAAAATGAAAAACAGACCTACGACCTTGTCGACACATTCTCAAAGCCCATGCCCAATTCTTACTAAGGCATTGGGCAACCCAACATCCAGCCTAGATCAGTGTGAGAGAGCTCCAACTCATAACCCGAGCCCATCATAGAATTTTCACCATAGTTTTCCCAACAACACCGTTCGCCGCCATTGCTGCACTACAAATGTTGGTACACCTCCATGGGTTCAAGATCTCCACCCTAGCAAGCAAACCATAACATAAGGTTGAACTGCCTAGATTGAAGTGTGCTGATACACGCATTTTATGCTATATTCTTAATGTTTTTCCGACCCTATTTAGCCTCGTTATTTCCTTAATAACTCCAATTCTAACATGTTTTGTATTTTAGAGTCAATAAAGGCAGATTTACACAAAAGGATGCTAAAACGCAAGAATTGAGCGAAATCCTAATCGAAGGAGGATTCCTGGTGCAGCAAGGAGTTTCATTAAGTCGCAGAATCAAAGGATAAGTCGTTTAGGAAACTTTCCTGTTTTAAAAAGGGAAAGTTGCCCATTTCATTTTAAGAAACTTTCTTATTATGATTTAGGAAACTTACTACTTTTGAATCTTTCCTATTCTGACTTTCCTAAAATATTTAGGAAACTTTCTTTCCTCTTGAGACAGGGATTCCACATGAAGCAAGGAAACTAAATCCTACATGGATTAGGCCGAAATTCTGTCACATAAAAGGAGGAGAATGGCACAATCTTTCCAGCCGAATTTATATGGAGATAATGCAGCAAACATCAAGGAAATTAAGGGAAATTCTTACCTTTTATTTCTCCATATAAATTCCTAATATTCCTAGAGTTTATATCTGATTTATATTCCTTTTCTAGGGACATTGAATGGCACAAATATGGGAAGAATAATCAGCAGCAAATCAGCAATTAACAAGGAGAGATTCAAGCTGATTTCAATTTGGGAAACAAGCAATGTATTCAGCCACAATTCCAGCCGAATTCAAACTCTTAATGTGCAAGATATTCTAGAGAATTCTAAGGAATATTCTCTGAAAATATTGTGCTATTATTTGTGGCCATTGGATCAGATTTTAATCAATGGTGTGGAGCAAAACCCTAGGTCGACATGACCACTATAAAAGGGAGGCTTTTGGATCGTTCAGGCATCGTTCATTCACATAGAAATCAGAGAAAACACTAGCAGCAGCCGAGCCTCCTCTTCTCCACCTTTGCCGAGTTCATCCTCCCTTGCCAAGCCTTGAAGGACTTCTCCATGAAGGCAGCAACGTTGGTGACTTAAAGCATTGAAGCCGAGCATCCCTTTGGCATCATCAAGCTTTCTTGGAGATTGATCAAAGTGTAAACCTACCTTTACTTTTGTTCAGACTTTTCTAGCAAATTTAATAGCATGTTTCGGATGTTAAGTTTGAGTTTTGGAAGCATGTTTTGTTTGCTTTTGTGTTCTTTGGATTCACAATTTTATAAAGCATGTTAGTATTTCGTTTATGATTTTCCTATGATCTGATCTTGCAACTTTTTGTTGATTGAAAGTTTGCGGTTTTGTTTAAATTACTAAAGCTAGAATGCATGCTAGCTGATTGCCATGATTTGTGCTAAGCTTCTTCAAGTAAGTATAGATCTAAAGTGGTGGAAACTATGTAACAATGGTTGAAAACTCAAACTACAACAATTGCATGTTACGACTTCTCGGATATGTGTTTGTTGTTCAATCTCATTCTAATAAATCGTAATGATTCATGTTTAGTGTGGACGGGTACCTAGAGTCGACGCTAGGTATCGATCGCAGCCTATGCATGAAATGTTCTAAGTTCTAGACTTCTCTGTGCTTAGACAATTAAAGTAGAATTAATGGGATACAATGACTTCTTCAAGCTTGTATTTCGAGATTGTTTCTTTGAATTAGAATTTGCATGACTTCAGATTATTGGGAATGAAACTTGACATTGATGTGTGGTTAGAATTTGAATCTATCTCTGTTTGAAATGTTGAATGAACCGATCACTTGTACATAGTAGTTTAGTACTTTTATTTTCTGTTTTAGTAGGAATGTTAGAACAAACTCTCAAAACCCCCCCCCCCTAAAATCATGTAAATGTAATTGTTGTTTATATTCTGTAAATAACTCTTAAATTAGATTCTAATCTGTTTAGTTTTGTAACCGCAGGAGCACCCTAAAGTCCCCGGATTGATCGAACCTTATTTACCAATACTACAATTGTCAAAACAGGGTTCATAATTGTCGCACGCCCGGAAACGGCCGCGTCAATTTTGGCGCCGTTGCCGGGGACCTTAAAAGTTTCCTACGGTCTTCTTTTAGTTAATTTATTTAGTGTACTTAAATAATTTTGTAGTACTGATTGTTTATTTTATTTTCTTTTCAGGTTTATATCTCATTTGGTAAACTTTTCAGTCAAGGCCGCAAAGCAGATTTGGGCCTTAACCCTTCGTGAGTTCCTTTTTAAGGTCTCTCGAGGTTGAGGGCGGCCCAAATTGTGCTATTGTTGGACCATCGAAAATACAAGTACTTCCTAGCTGAGTAAGGGGCATTTTGAGTGGTGCCAAGGCCCGAGTAAGCGACTGGGACCAAAATTGGGTTTCAAAGGGCTATAGACTGTGCGTAAGCACGATAGGGGTTCCGACCTCCGTAGCCCACCAAAAACGAAACCCTACCAGCCCGTTTCACTTCGACCTGGCCATTCAAGCCTTCTGAAACCACGGAATTGCTTGTGTTTAGATGTCAATGCCTCTGTTCCTTTCAATACAGTTTACAACTTGAGATATGAATTTGAAGGGTGAATAAAATTTAGAATCAGTAGTGTTGTATTATTGTTATTTTAACTTTGTTGTGTGTAGCACTAAGGTATAATGGACCAAACATGACTATGGATTGGGTAGCTGTTTCAGTCCCATTGCACACCACTGTCCTCTGTTCCCGTACCTAAGTGTAGAGTTGAAATAAACTTAAGCATAGGATAATGCAGACGTGTAGTGTCTTATGTGTTTATGGAAACTCAGTTGTTGTTTAACTTGTCTTACTTTCCTTTTAATTTCTGTAAATTGTATGTTTTATTACTAACAATTCTTTTAATGAACAGATGTCGGTCTCAACCCGAATTTATACAAGGACATCATCAACTCTTTTGAACATCATGAGGAGTGAAGAGGAGGAAGACAATGACTCCAACTTTAGCCATGGAAGCCACGGAAACTCACCAAGGTCATATATTTCACAAGGCTCACCATGGGAGGATGAGTATCTTCATGCACAAGGATGGGATGACAATTTCGACACCAAACAAGCCTTTGCGGATGAAGACTAAAGGAGTCATACGTCTAGCCAATGGACGTTAAAAGCAGCGCTCTAGGGAGGCAGCCCTACTTCGAGTCGCACATTTGTGCAATTTTGAGACTTTCTATTTTCAGTTCAACTTTCAGTTTTTGGTTATTGTAATAGACTTATTAGTGTTTTGTTGCACCTTTTTGCAACTATTTTTGGGCAACTTTTTCTTTATTTTTATTTCCGTATTTTTATTTTTATTCATTTCAGATTGTGAAAGTTGGACTAATCTCTTGTTTTTGAAATGCAGTTTATGGACTTTGCAGCAACTCAAGTCTGAAATTTGCACGGACATCACAAGTGCTTTTCTATTCTCTGGACACCCTACATCTACTTTGAAGTATCGATTGCAAGGAGCTTTCATTAGAAGGCCAAGGTCTTGTACCTTGAGGCAGGTGCCTACATTTCAATCCTACCCGAAGGCCGTGAGTATGGGATGTCTACAAGGGGGAGCTTTCTCAACTTTAAACTCTTGCTTTTTGTTAATTCGTTTTTGTTTATGTTGTTTTGTTGTGAATCCCTGTTTCCATGCTTTATTCTATGTTGCATGCTATATTCTGTTTTACATTGAGGGCAATGTAGAGTTTAAGTGTGGGGGAAGGATTTACATGTTTATTGAGTCATTTATTGAAAATTCATAAAAATTGAAAAATGTCTAAAATTTAAAAAAATTTCGTTTTGCTTTTTGAGTCTTAGGAGCCCTTAACTGTCTATGATGATTATAGTCTCTGAAATTATGGATAAGATCACAAGATGATTTCCAACTGATATTCTGAAGTTAATTGAAATGAATGGAAATCATGTGAAACGTAGTGGATATGATTTGAATCTCTGGTACAGAAATGAGCATGCTAAGACAAGTTTTTGATTCATATGAACCTTAAATGTGAGCTTTTGAGCCTTTATATGTGCTATTCTTTTTGAGTGTTCATTGAAATATTCTGATTCATTTTCTTGGTTATCATTTGTTTGAAAACCTCATTATTCTTTCAATTTGATTGATTGCTCACCATAGCTTTTAATGAACTAGAGATGACTAGAACTCACTCTTGTGGACTTTCGAAACTTTTTATCATAAAACACTCTGATTTTGGAAGGGATAAATGGAACTTTTTAGGATGAACACCATTGCCAAACAAGCCTGTGTCCCCATTTGTGTGTGCTGCACACCCCTTAGTTTGAGCCCCTTTGAGCCTACATTAAGCCTTTTCTTTCATCACCTATGTAATTTTTACCTGAGCTTAGTATAGCATATCTCTACCCTTGTCCTTTGGACCTAGTAGAGCATTTTATTTGAAGACTACATGAGGTGACGATGAAGAGCAAGTGCGGGGGAAGGAGTCTCTGTAATGTCCTTATTGTATAAAGAGGAAAGAATTTGCCGTGAGAAGAATAATAAGCAAATAAAGAATACAATTTCGGCAGAAAAAAAAAAAAGAAAGAAAAAAAGAATTAATGGACATTGTTGTTTTTTTTGTTGTGGAATAGGAGTTTTGATGTAAATGGAAGGCCTAAAATCGAATTATTTGGCCTTTGTTCTGTTTCATTTTGTGTAAGGAGGTGCAGTGACGTTTTGGAGGACAAAAGATATCTTGGTCCTCATTTTGGCGACATAAGGAGTTGGAAAACGCTTTGCTAGATCCTTTGGAATTTTGCATATTCCTTATCCTTAAATTCATACCCCTAGCCTAGCCCCATTAACACCTTTTAAAGTTCCTTTTGATCTAAAAGATGAGTAAAACTTGATCTGTGGAGTTTGTTCCAAGAGTTGAGCCTATGGTATGGTTCATTTGTGTGAGTAATCATATTCTTTCATGAGGTTTATATCTGTTTTATTGTGCTTTTGTTCATATAAATGCAAGCTTTCTATTCTAACTTGCATACTTTTTGAGTGATTTAGCCAGAAAATCTGAGTGAAGAATGAGTGCATACCTTGTGAGAATGAATCATACTTGTTTGAAACATGCTGAGCTTAAATATCACCATTGTTCTATCAGGTCCTACGTGTAAATATGTGATCTATGCATGGCAATTAGCTTCTGAAACTTCATGGAATTATTCTTGGTTGAAAGCTAATTTTGATGCCATGAGATTGGAGAATCTGAGACAATAGTTAAGGGCAATAGAGTTTTAATAACCGTCACTTGTGTGAAGTGTGGCGGATTTGTTTGTTTTCCTTGTTTAATTATTTTGTTTTGTTTAGAGTCAGTTTGTTAGTTTGGTTTTGCTAAGGGACTAGCAAAAGCTAAGTGTGGGGGAATTTGATACACGCATTTTATGCTATATTCTTAATGTTTTTCCGACCCTATTTAGCCTCGTTATTTCCTTAATAACTCCAATTCTAACATGTTTTGTATTTTAGAGTCAATAAAGGCAGATTTACACAAAAGGATGCTAAAACGCAAGAATTGAGCGAAATCCTAATCGAAGGAGGATTCCTGGTGCAGCAAGGAGTTTCATTAAGTCGCAGAATCAAAGGATAAGTCATTTAGGAAACTTTCCTGTTTTAAAAAGGGAAAGTTGCCCATTTCATTTTAAGAAACTTTCTTATTATGATTTAGGAAACTTACTACTTTTGAATCTTTCCTATTCTGACTTTCCTAAAATATTTAGGAAACTTTCTTTCCTCTTGAGACAGGGATTCCACATGAAGCAAGGAAACTAAATCCTACATGGATTAGGCCGAAATTCTGTCACATAAAAGGAGGAGAATGGCACAATCTTTCCAGCCGAATTTATATGGAGATAATGCAGCAAACATCAAGGAAATTAAGGGAAATTCTTACCTTTTATTTCTCCATATAAATTCCTAATATTCCTAGAGTTTATATCTGATTTATATTCCTTTTCTAGGGACATTGAATGGCACAAATATGGGAAGAATAATCAGCAGCAAATCAGCAATTAACAAGGAGAGATTCAAGCTGATTTCAATTTGGGAAACAAGCAATGTATTCAGCCACAATTCCAGCCGAATTCAAACTCTTAATGTGCAAGATATTCTAGAGAATTCTAAGGAATATTCTCTGAAAATATTGTGCTATTATTTGTGGCCATTGGATCAGATTTTAATCAATGGTGTGGAGCAAAACCCTAGGTCGACATGACCACTATAAAAGGGAGGCTTTTGGATCGTTCAGGCATCGTTCATTCACATAGAAATCAGAGAAAACACTAGCAGCAGCCGAGCCTCCTCTTCTCCACCTTTGCCGAGTTCATCCTCCCTTGCCAAGCCTTGAAGGACTTCTCCATGAAGGCAGCAACGTTGGTGACTTAAAGCATTGAAGCCGAGCATCCCTTTGGCATCATCAAGCTTTCTTGGAGATTGATCAAAGTGTAAACCTACCTTTACTTTTGTTCAGACTTTTCTAGCAAATTTAATAGCATGTTTCGGATGTTAAGTTTGAGTTTTGGAAGCATGTTTTGTTTGCTTTTGTGTTCTTTGGATTCACAATTTTATAAAGCATGTTAGTATTTCGTTTATGATTTTCCTATGATCTGATCTTGCAACTTTTTGTTGATTGAAAGTTTGCGGTTTTGTTTAAATTACTAAAGCTAGAATGCATGCTAGCTGATTGCCATGATTTGTGCTAAGCTTCTTCAAGTAAGTATAGATCTAAAGTGGTGGAAACTATGTAACAATGGTTGAAAACTCAAACTACAACAATTGCATGTTACGACTTCTCGGATATGTGTTTGTTGTTCAATCTCATTCTAATAAATCGTAATGATTCATGTTTAGTGTGGACGGGTACCTAGAGTCGACGCTAGGTATCGATCGCAGCCTATGCATGAAATGTTCTAAGTTCTAGACTTCTCTGTGCTTAGACAATTAAAGTAGAATTAATGGGATACAATGACTTCTTCAAGCTTGTATTTCGAGATTGTTTCTTTGAATTAGAATTTGCATGACTTCAGATTATTGGGAATGAAACTTGACATTGATGTGTGGTTAGAATTTGAATCTATCTCTGTTTGAAATGTTGAATGAACCGATCACTTGTACATAGTAGTTTAGTACTTTTATTTTCTGTTTTAGTAGGAATGTTAGAACAAACTCTCAAAACCCCCCCCCTAAAATCATGTAAATGTAATTGTTGTTTATATTCTGTAAATAACTCTTAAATTAGATTCTAATCTGTTTAGTTTTGTAACCGCAGGAGCACCCTAAAGTCCCCGGATTGATCGAACCTTATTTACCAATACTACAATTGTCAAAACAGGGTTCATAATTGTCGCATGCCCGGAAACGAGCCGCGTCATGTGCCGAGATCGTGGTCGAAGCAAAGGACATCGACCGCCGATGTAGAACCACCTTGTTTTGATCTACAAATTAACCTTTGCCATAAGCGGAACTCAAATTTGTAACCGACCATCACCAACAATAATAAGCTACTCGAACGACTGCATTCACCAACCCCGGCAAGGCCAGATGCCAGCCTCGGCGTGGTGAGCCACCCGAGAGGAATAAGAATGCGCACAATGAAACCCTAGCTTTAAGAGACGAGCGTGAGGCATGTTTGCATTCAATAATCGCTATTTTCTATACCAAGTGTCCAATTGAATGTAAAGTTTTTTTTATTTTATTTTTATGAATTGCTAGTATATTTTTATATGATTTTCATTAGAGAACTTTTATTCACACATCTTATTTCTCTTAATACACACACCATTATTTTTGTAAATTTTATAATTCCTATTTAATTTCTCCCTCTTTCTAACCTTGAGAAAACCCGCACCTTTGCTGCAAATGAAGATTGATAATAAATGAATTGAAATTTGTTTAGTCTTTGAGGTTTGAAGTCGACATCTGTTTAATCTTTGTGGTTTTATTTTAATCTGAATAATCCTTAAAGTCATAATTTTTCATCTAAATTGTCCTTATGGTTTTATTTTAATATGAATGGTCCTTAAAGTCATGATTTTTCATCCAAATAGTCTTTATGGCATTTAACTGAGAAAATTGTCGGAATGACTATTTGGATGAAAAATCATGACTTTAAGGACCATTTATGTTAAAATAAAATCATAAGGACAATTTAGATGAAAAATTGTGACTTTAAAGACTATTCAAATTAAAATAAAATCATAAGGACTAAACAGATGTCAACTTCAAACCACATGAACTATACAATATTTTACTCATAATAAATCAAGCAGCCTACAAATTTTGTTCAAGCACTAAGCATAATTAGCAATAACCTGCGAGTTGAACTCAATAAGTTTTGCCCAGTTTATTTTATAGCTTTCAATCCCTTTCATCGACTTTTGTTAATGCCAAAGAATGATGACTATCTTTCATTTCATTGAGTTCTTTTGTTTCCAAAGAATTTTGACATTTTGATATGTTTTTTGAATGAAAGGAGATCAGACGATTTTATTCAATAAGCACAAGCTATATTACACAGTAACCCGCCCTTGCAGGGCCGTTAAAAAGAGACACCGCTAAAACGTAATACAACTCACCTATTGAGTGAAGCTCAGTGGGGGAGTAAACTAATAAAATACTGACAATAAATTTTTCCGCAGCATCCATTAGAATACTCGCTGACAACTTTCGATCAATAATCTCGGCAGTTCCTCGCATGTATTGATCCCAAGAAAAAAATTGGTACAGAACTAAGAAAAGTCCTGGGTCCTAAATTTTTATATTAAAGCTACCTGGATCCCAGATCCGAAACCAAAATTTAAGAAGTCCAAATGTTTTTTCTTTGGTTTACCCACTAGAACTCAAGCCCAAAAAACAAACATGAGCCCAGTTCCCGTTAGTTAGACGCCAAGCAAGCCACACTTCAAGAACGTCGATCATGGCTCCGACACCGACCACGCTGCCACAGCCAAAGTATGCCGGAAATGGTTAGAGTTTAATTGTTAGGGAAGCTCTAAAATCCAGCAGTATTAGAGTAATTAAAAGTCAAATGCGGACTTTTTTAACCTCTTGAATGTGGATAGAAGAGTTTTATTGTTACTGCTATCTTACTTTTGTTTGTTTGATTTATGGTTAGTGGAATCAAATCCCTGATGTTGTACATTTTCATTAATAACATACAACATATAATAGTTCTGATTATGTTGTTTTGTTGGTAGAAGATAAAGTTAATGATGAAACTTTAGAAGAATAGTTGTATTGTTTGTTGAAAGGAAAGAACCATAAAAGGAGCAACGCTTCATGCACATGATTTTCTAAGTCCTTGTGATGTGCAAAATAAGAGAATATATGCACCGGCTGAAGTGCTTTATGTAGAGTGAATGAATATCATTTATATGAGAGATTGGGGGTTTGGCTGGATTGGGATTTCAACTTGGCATCTTCAATTGAGGTTTTGAGGTTTGGCTGGATTGAGGTTGAGAGCGATTTGTTGTTTTAGACATTTAAGATTCGCGTTTTGGGATGAAAATGAAAGACTGATGTGATCGAATGAGATGAGTTAGTATTAGAGTTCAAAAATATCTAAAGAAATCAACAACTCCGAGTAGTATGTATTTTTATACGGGACAAGACATGTCTTAAATTTACAGTCTTGCTGCCTGTCCCGTTGTTTATCTACAAGATGGGTTAGGACCAAAAATGAAATTTTAATTGATAGAGTTCTAAAATCCATCATTTCATAATTTCTCAAGAATTTAGAAAAGTTATCCAAACACAACATCAAGATTTTCCAAGCTGTTGTATCCATTTTTATGAATTAGATATAAATGTAAACTCTGAGGTCTTTTTCATAAGTAAAAAAGAGTATGATATTCAAATATGTATTTACGCCAGACATAAAAAAAATAAAAGTTGCTGGAATATTCACTCCGAGAAATAGGGCGTCATCTTGTATTAGCTTAGGAAACTCAAGCTCTATTTATGTACCCGTTAAGCCTCGTGTGCTTTTTTTTTTGTCTGGCCTCTTTTTTCTTTTTCTCTTATTTTTTTCTGGCCTCTTTTCTCTCTTTCTTTTTTTTCCTTTTTTTTTTATCTAGCCCTCATTTTTTTTTTCTGGCCTCTTTTGCTTTTCTTTTGTTGGGCCTGCATATTTTCTTTTTTATGGCCTCTTTTTTTTTTTTTTTTTTTTTCTTCTTGACCTCTTTTTTCTCCTTTTTTTTATTGGGCCTGCATCATATTTTTTTCTGGCCTCTAATCTTTTTTTCTTGTGGGCCTTGTTCTTGTAGTGGGCCGTCTGAGCGAAGCGGGCCTAACTTCAACTTGAGTTGCGGAGGCTAAGACAAGATGATGACACATCTCTCTTCACGGTGAATACTCGGCCCAAGTGGGTTGGGCAATCATGTTTGTTGGGCAATCCTATATAAGCACTATTTTCCTTTTTATATTTCCGATGTGGTAACTCTCTTTCTTATTTATTTCTCCTCTTTCCAAACTGAGAAATTATCCCCTATCTCTTCTCTTCTTTCAGTCCGACTCCAACTCAAATACCCAATCGTGTGGACTCGCACGTGCGTCTTCTTCTTCCTCCGAAAATTCAAACCAGCCCTGAAAGATTCTGCTATTCCCAGATTTCTGGTACTGGGTTCGTCTTCACAACTCGGTGCCTTGGGTATTCCCAGATGTCTCTCATGTTGTTCCCAGATTTCTCTCTTTCTCTGTGCCATGAGAAGCTATTGCAGCTAGTAATGGAAGAATAGTAGTTCTAGGGAAAGTAAAGCTATATAGAGAGAGATTGTGGTGGAACAGATTCAGGTGGATAAAATGAGAAGCAGGGCAAGAAGCTAATGGCAAGAAAGAGTATCGAGGAATGTTTTGAATGAAGAACTGCGCCTGCAAAAGTGCAGACCACTTCTCCTAAACGTTGTCTTGATGATGTGAGTGATGGAGATGTTGATGATATCAGTGATAATGAGAGTGATGAGGATGTTTATCAGTAGAGGAAGACGACAGTAGTAACGCAACTGTGGTCTTGAGTCTTGACAACGGAATGTGTTTCCTTATCAGATGAAGATGGTAGCGCAGAGGAAAAGGAGGAAGAGAGTGAGTTGACAGAGATTGAAGTATGAATGGAGCCGCAGTTTGTAGCGTAATTGCACAAGACTACGCAAACCTGAACAGAAATACAATACGGTAATGCTTATAATGAATCCCACTAGTAAGTCCTTGCTACATCTCTGAACCATAAAAGAAAGCTTACGAAGGATGCATACTAATGCATGTAGTCATGTACCAACACAGTGATCATCAACAGAGTAAAACACTAGACTTTGAATTTTTTTGGTTCAAATGAAATTCACCTAATACTACAAAGGATATGCTGAGTAACTTCCTTACCGGGACTATGTCATTGCTTTCGACCTGTTAACAAAACATTTAGTTATATGAACAACCTTTAGGAAGAAAAAATATAATGTGAAACAGAGCAATTTACTGGTTTCAAGTATACGTATTAATACATCAAAGAGCAACGAGTAATGTAGAAGTGTTGTATATGCCATTCTCAAGCATGTACTGATTGGCTATGAAACACCATAGTTAAGCATGTACAGTTAAAGAGTAGAATTAGAAGAGTGCTGTTTAATTTATGCCAACCTACTTCTCTAGAATAAGTGGAACCCAATCTCCCCAGACATGCGGACATGCAACATCATATTCTGCAAAAAAAAAAAAAGGATTCTAGTTCTACTCAATAGCTCACTTCTCTGGTGCAGGACTAGGAGGATGACATTGGAAGAGGTTCATCTCTTGGAGCTTCATCTTTGACCAAAAGGAGTTGACTGTTCCAGACACTTCATCCTTGTCATAAACTGAATGTACAAGAATCATGAAGGCATTGCAATCTTTTGGTGCCATAAAGTCCTCTTTGCTGGTAAGCTTCCGGCCAACTACCACCCTATATCTCATCATTGTAATTTTTCCTTGAATAAAGGACCTTGAAGGCTTGAAATTTAAGGGAGGAGATCAGGACGAAACCGGGATTTAGGGTTTTTATGCCCAGCCCTGTCCATTTCTCTTTGTCTCTCTAATGCGGGCAATACTTGTGTTGGGTTTTATGTGGGAGTAGTCCTACATTGTTGTTAGGGCGAGCTGTTTACATTTTTATGAGTGAAAACGTACACCGCTAGATTTTAGGTGTCTAAACTCGTTAAGACAGTTGCTTTGACATTTGGGAGGTTGTACATGAATATATGTTTTCTTTTTATGTTTTTTTGGTGGTTTTAGTTTCGGATGTTTGTTGTTTAAACTTTAGTACATTTTTCTTTTTGGTTTTCAGAGAAAATTAGTCTATGCACGTTGCATAAATAAAATATGCAATCTTAACAATTTATATATTGAGACTTCTTGTATGCTTATTAAAGTTATAGATTTTAATTATCCACGTGGTGTCGTGTATCCACGTAGACTCTCTAAGATTTTCAGGCTTTGCATCATTCTTTTGGATGATAGTTGAGCACTCGAGCATCGATTTGTAGTCTTTTACTGGCTTTACTTTGCAAGTGTTTAGCAAAATCAAAACGGTGAATGGAGTGTTGTTACACTACAGAACGGGTAAACAAAACGAAAGGGGTAAAAGAAGACGACGATAAAAGACCATAAAGGCTCTCAAAGTTGGGGAAGCAGAGCCGTAAATTCAAAACACAGTGCACTAGTCCATCATCTCCTTCTTCTTGGGTGGAAAGAAGAACCCAGAAATGCCTTGCTTTCCCCAACCCGGTTCCGTCACCGTTTGCGAAATCAATCGCGACCTCAGTAAGTCCCAACCCCTCTTTCTTCTACTTCTTCTCCGACCTGACTCTTACATCAATTCCTAACATGATACAGTCACCTCTGAAAACCTCTCGGATGATGGAGCCAAAG
The DNA here is from genome assembly GCA_034370585.1 of Fragaria x ananassa. Taxonomy (NCBI): domain Eukaryota; kingdom Viridiplantae; phylum Streptophyta; class Magnoliopsida; order Rosales; family Rosaceae; genus Fragaria; species Fragaria x ananassa. The sequence goes on along the minus strand of CP139750.1, from coordinate 4,660,414 downwards.
AAACCTACGGCAAGATTCTGGTCCGTGTTTCCTTCACATTTGTGTGTGTGTGTGTGTGTTTCTACATATTCAATTCATTGATTTCATGTGAAATTGATATATTCTTATGTGTTTAACAGGGAATGGCATTCAGCCCGGTTCCATTTCAATCAGAAGTCGGGCATCCACCGACTCCGGACCACGAAACGCCTCCAACAAAGGGATTCCTACAAAGCCTCTTCCATCCTAACCATGTATTATGCTTTTACTCTCCTTTGTTTTCACATTCTTTCACTTTTTCATTCATTTAGTTTGGAGAATTTCTAGCGGAATTCGCATTAGCGCAGTATAGTGTGTAATGCACAGGCACGGCGTGGAATTGTGGAGCTAACAATAGTGGAGTATAAGTTTGTGATGTTACTCAATGTGTAGGTGAGCTTGTTACCAGAAGTTGATCTTCAGGGGCTGAGCTGGCACCCACATAAACATGTTATAGCATTTATATCCGGCTCTAATCAAGTTCTTGTTCAGGATTATGAGGATTCAGGTCGGATGATTATCTGCTTTCTGTGTCAATTTTGATGGCTTGTTTTGTTAGGCTTTTGTCTTTGGCTTGACTCGTGTATATTTGTATGCGATTTTTATTTAAACAGAAGGGAAGGAGCCATGCATTTTGGCGAATGAATCTCAGAAAGACGTCAAGGTACTTGAATGGAGGCCGAATGGTGGGAGAACACTTTCTGTGGCATGCAGGCAAGTAACAGGAGTTCCTGCTTGGTGACATTGTACACTTTATGAGTGGGTATCTAATTCTTAACACTGATTGTGTTTTATTGTGTGGGACTATTGTTTCAGTGGTGGGATCTGCATTTGGGCCGCTTCTTTCCCTGGCAGTGTTGCATCTGTGAGATCTGGTGCTTCTTCCTTCTTGGGAACTCTCTCCAGAGGTTCTGGAATCCGATATACTTTGGTGGATTTTCTTCGGAGTCGTAACAAGGAACAGATTACTGCACTTTCCTGGAGTCCTGATGGAAGATATCCAAACAAACTCACTTCTTTGTTAAATTATGTTATATTGAAAACAAACTGCATCAAAATGAAGGGTTTCTTGCAACTTATACTAGTTTTTTGGACATGCTAATTTTTTTTTGCCTTCAAAGATTGTTTGCTTATATTTTGCCTTTGGTTGCAGAAATACACAGAAACTTGCATGCTTCTTATCACTTTTTCTTTTTCTTTTTCTTAAATCATGCTCTGGCCTTATATTGATATTAACCCTGACTTTGTACATTATGGCTATTTGTAATGTCCTTGACATGTACGTACATATTTGGCTTCTGGTTCTTACGAGAGTTCATCATTTACCATATGGGATGTTGCTCAAGGTATACACCATATACTACTCACTTCTTTTGCTACTTTTGTTTATTGTGAGTTCTGTCTTGATGTATGCCTCATAGTAACTGTTTTCTACCTTACTGAATGTTTTGTTAGTGTGATGACATTTTTCTGTCTGTCTTAAACTTGATGTTCTTCCGCATTAGCTTGCTGTTACTACATTGCCATAACCATACCTAGTATAGTAGTATTATTCATAAATATTGTTGTAGCTCGTGCGCCCAGTATACCCTTTCACTGTGTTCAAGTATGCATGGCACTGTAAACTGACACACTGCATCTAATTTACTGCCTTGATTGCTGGTTTGGTAAAAGAAAATTTAGAAGTACTGTAGAGGGAGGGGACAAGCTTTTCTGAGATGGATAATATGAGTCCGCTACTCTTATTTGTTTGTTGTGGATAGGAAGGGAAAGAATAATTATCCTCGGGACGATCTGACACTTTGACATTGGCTTGTTTCTTGCCTAACTGCATACCATCAGTTTATCTTTATCAATTTGATTGAAAAAGATTGCATATACTAGTGCACAACTGGCACTGCTTTTATTAAAGTAAATTAATCCTTTGTAATGGCCCAATACGCTAAACCATTTGAAGATCGGTAAAAGATGATAAACGGGCATTTGGGATTTTATTCCTATTTTTCTATGACCATATGTGTCTTGTTTTCTAATGGAATAGTTTGTTATTTATTTGTTTTTTTTATTTATATAAATTAGCAAGCAGCTTTGTTTGCTTGTGCGTTAAGAAAACTCTTTTGAAATTATTTTTAAGAGCTGGTAATCTGCTTTCCTCAGGATCTAGTACTTTTAGTTTATTTGATTTTTAACACGTCTTTTTTGCTGGTGATTAAATCAGCTGCTTTTATACTGTTGAAGCAGAAGACATATTCTTTACTTTGTCATTTGCCTTCTCTGCTTTCTTAGGGATTGGGACACCTATTCGACGCGGGCTAGCTGGCATATCAATACTGAAGTGGTCACCAACTGGCGATTACTTTTTCTCTGCAAAATTGTACTGTCATATTTTAAATAGTTCCCTTTGGTTTGGTTTGTCTTAAACTTAATTGAACATATACCAGTTTAGGATGAATAAGCTGATCATTTCGTTATTGCTAATCAGTGATGGAACGTTTTATCTTTGGGAAACAAACACATGGGTATCTGAATCGTGGTCGTCAACTACCGGCTTTGTAAAGGTCAGCTACAGTTTCATTTTGTAGATGCATATTAAGTGATGACCTATATGGCTACCAATGTTTTAGATCATTGAGATAGGTAGCTTTTATACCATACTGTCATTTTGAGTGTATGGCAGTATCAAAAGTAGCTCGTTGAGGACATCATAGTCAAACCTTTTAAGGTATATGAGCGAAAGAAATGGAAAAAAGAGCACGTAATTTTTCCCTTTCCATATGGCTTGATTAATTGCTGTCAAGATAATTACTGCAGCTATGAGGGAAAGACTGAGTCTGATTCTAGAAGTCTCTAAGCCTTGTGTCATTTCAAATTTCTGTTCCGGTTTAGTAGTTTTAAAGTTTCATTTATTAAGTCTTTTATGCTTCAGGTTTAATAGTTTCTGCTTGGTGTCGTTTCAAATGCTAGTTAATTATTGCTAGTTGATGTGTACTTTGTTCAAGTATAAAAAAGTTTAAGTGCCGAATGCCAAGTCATGCCTTTATCATAGTATGTATAAATTTTTCATGTGATGAGAATATAGGTGTGAAGCCTAGTTTCGTGAGAAGCCTTCGTGTGATTCCTAATTCAAAGTTCTCTGTTGCTCTACTACAAAATCCGTGTTTTATAAGCTCTAAACCTAGGGTTTGTTGATCCTGGTGTCTAGGCAGTGAGTAAACTGCATCATGGCAGTCAGTGGCGGACCTAGGATTTCGTCTCTACAGGGGCGTAGTGAAAAATACAATATGTAATGGAACAATAAAAAGAGGCTGTTTCAAAAGAAAAATACTCCCATTCAATCAAGGAAAAAAAAATTACAGATTATAAATTTAAATTTAATCAGTTTTGATTATTGTATTCAATACCTTAATCTATAGGGTCAGGCGGCTGATCTCTCTATTTTAGTAAAAAGAGGCTGGGTTTGTGGTGGATTAATGAGTAAGAAGCTACCTAGGCTTTGGGGGTTTGAAAGTTAATAATAAGTAAATTTTGTCTCTTAATCCGCTTAACCATCTACTAATTGCCCTCGGGGGAGAAAAATTGGTGACATCACCAGCCCCAAGTAGCCCTATACTGGGTCTACCAGTGATAGCAGTTCCTCTTTTTTTTCTTTTCCTTGTCATTGCTTTGCGATGAATGGCTCCTTACAGGTATGCTGTATGTTTGTTGTGAGGAATGGTCAAGTTTCTTAGGTAGTTAACTCGGAATGGAACTTTCTTGGGTAGTTAGCAACTGGAACGCTTAGGCTTATTGCTTTTCAACTAAATCACCCATTGTAATATACAACTTCTGCTTGTTCATTGCCTCACTGACTCGTGAATCCCATTAAAAGCACACTTGGTTGGGCAGAAATGTCCAACATATATCAGTTGCAGTTTTCCGTATGCTTATTTGTGTCTTTATACTAGGGAGCATCATGGGATCCTGATGGGCGTATGATACTTCTTGCTTTCTCTAAATCTTCAAGTTTGGGGTCCATTCACTTTGCTTCAAAGCCGCCATCACTGGGTATGCATGCGTACTTTAAAATTTGTTTGTATGATATAATAATAATAATTTTATATATATATAGTCTTTTACGCGAAACAAGACTTTGGTTATGTTTGAGCCCGTCATTGACATCAATGTGCTCTTTTTTTTTTTTTTTTCTTCATTTGTTGTTCTCCCCTGTGTTTTTTGGTAAGCTTAATTGACATGAGAAGTATGTTACACACCTCATAGTAGAAAGGGCATCCAATGAAAGAAAGCTGTAGACATACTAGATGAAATTTTACAAACATCGAGCAACAATTTTAATCTTCAAGCTGGTTAAAGCTTTTAGTATTGATATCTACATTACTATTGAGAGGGCTTTCTAGGGGCTTTTGCTGCTTGTATCTCTGTCTGTCTCTGCATCAGTCAACCATATGGGGAGAGATCTAAAGTCTGGTCCCATCAATCACACTTCCTTTGAACCAGAACTGGTCGAGAGAGATGAACTTTTCAAGTTCTATATGAAGTATGCAAATATTGAAAATTGCTTCTTTCGTTATGATCTCTGTTGAAGAAGGAAGTTGAGTGAGGGAGAAGAGATTCGCTACTGCATCACACATAAAGAAATTACCTGGCTTTCTTGAGAAACAGAGTTCCCTAATAGTCTGCTTTTGACTTCAATATGCTGATAATGAATTTTAAACAGGCAGTGCTTAAACTCAAGTAGTGAGATCTTAACTTAAGCCATTAGGTCTCCTCGATAAGTGACTCTTTCTGTAAGCAGGAAGCAGACATCAACTCCGGTCAGTGCTTAAACTCAAGTAGTGAGGATCTTGACTTAAGAAATTAGGTCTCCTAGATTAATGACTCTTCCTGTAAGCCAGGAAGCAGACATCAACTCCAGCTTTGTGCAAATAGAATCAAAGGTAGTCTTCGGAAAAGCCTTAGCGCAGATGTCAGCTAAATCATCTCCAGTAATATATCTGCTGTCAAGTTCAGCCTTTAATTTATGCTAGCAGATAATGAGAAACTATCAGTCCCTTTAGTAAAAAAACAGGCTGTATATTATTGCCTACATCATGGAGGATTTGTGATGGAATGTCACTCAGTCTGATTCAGTTCAAATCTTGTCATTTTAGAGCAATTACCATGCAACAGCTTTATTGTGTAAACAATATGAAAGCTGATCTTCTGTACAAATTGCCTCATATATTTCAACTTGATTTTTGAGTCTGTACGACTTCAATAAACTTTCTGACACATTAACTTTCAGTATGAAGAACACAAACAGCTTCCTTTCCTTTGCTTAGTGAGGCCGGCAGTACGCACCTTGTGTGTCGATGCTTACTGCATTTTTAATTTTGTTCAATCATGTGTACTTCTCAAATGAATGATAGAAAGAACGTGATGTTTTTTCATGGAGGCCAATAGAACTCGCAAAATATACTTTTCAAATCAGTATGAAGAACACAAACAACTTCCTTTCCTTTGCTTAGTGAGGCCAGCAGTACGCACCTTGTGTGTATTCTTACTGCATTTTTAATTTTGTTCAATCATGTGTACTTCTCAAATGAATGATAGAAAGAACGTGATGTTTTTTCAAGGAGGCCAATAGAACTCGCAAAATATACTTTTCAAATGAATAACAATACTGACTGTCAAGATGGATAAACTGTTCGTGTGGTATTGAAGAACTATCTGGACCTGATGAATGGCTATTATCTTTTCACTGATTTTTTTTCCAGATGCTCACCTATTACCTGTTGAACTACCAGAGATTACAGCCTTAACAAAGAGGTAGAGACAAACATTTCCAACTGTTTTTACATTTTCAGTTATATCCACGCGTGTTTGATTAACTGATTTTATTCAATGGGACTGTCTACAATTGTGATTCTTACAAAAGGTGATTGCGTGTATCATATTTTCTTGGTATGTGGGATATACGAACTGGTCTGCCTTTTTTTTTCTCTCTCTCTCTCTCTCTCTCTCTTCTATTTTTTATTTTTATGTAAAAAATAATACATTTAAGTTTCCTAAACTTCCTAGTGTGTCATTTTTCTTTTGAACCTGTCAATTAGATACTTTTTGTGTCTATTTTATCTTATATCTTTAGCGAAATAGCTAAGTGTTTCATATGACCATTGTAAGTTAGAAAACCTCAAACATATTTTAATATGTATTTCGAGGACAGTTCTGATCTATGCTATTATCTCTTCAGTCAGGGCATTGAGAAGATAGCTTGTACATACATTTTTAGTCAGGGCATTATACCACTTGTACATAGTAATGTTTATCGAGGACAGTTCTGATCTATGCTTTTATCTCTTCAGTCAGGGCATTGAGAAGATAGCTTGGGATGCTTCGGGAGAGCGATTGGCTGTATCTTTTAAAGATTGCGATGAGTTGTATAGTGGTCTGATTGCCATCTATGATGTTAGAAGGACTCCTCTAATCTCTGCATCATTAATGTGAGATGATTATTCTTATTGCTCTTTTTTTTGTTTTGTTATTATTCATTTCTTTTCCCTTATAATAGTTGTTAAATGTTGTATGTTAAATTCGTACAGTCCACTGACAAGTAGAATGGATAAGGTTGTTGCCTTTGCTTATGGTTTCCTATAATATGAATACAGTGGGTTTATCAGAGGACCTGGGGAGTGTCCAAAGCCTATAGCATTTTCATTTCATGACAAGTTTAAGCAGGGACCATTGCTTTCTGTGGTAAGTTAGTATCAAAAAATTCTTTCTCTTACCTAGTATACTGGGAATTGTGATGTGTGATTATTCTCTGTTCAAAATTTGATATTTTAGGTATGTTTAAATGCATGTGACTTTCACATAATTATCTGATAGAATGTTATCGGATTATGATAGTATCATATCAAATTCCCGTGCTCGTATATTGTTTTTATGGCATTGACCAGTGCCCAACTATTTGGGGGGTTTTCTGAGCATTGCTAATTGGAGAATGGGAAGAAAAACTAAGTGCATGACAGCACTCATCCCCTGGGGACTGGGGTGGTAAACCCTCTTGTGTATGAGGGAAGCACATTCTCAAATATCTGAAGCAGTTGCATATTAAAGTTGTATAGTACAGGAAACTATCTGTTTAGACATAGTTCACACTTTGATTGTGTACAGACAACATAACTGATAACACCATTATGGGCCTAAAAGGGACCCCGAAAGAAAAATAGAAGCCAGGAAGGAGCCTAAAAGATAAAATTCTTCTGGAATTGTTTTGAAATATTTCTTATAAACTATTATCAGTCATGTACTATTGCCACATAACTGATAATGCCACTTTGACTGACTTGTGTACTTTTGCAGTGTTGGAGCAGTGGATTTTGCTGTACCTACCCTCTGATATTCCGCTCCCATATTCTTCCCTAGCTTGATCTTGTATTGCTCGCTACTACCACCTATGATTATTTTATGTACGAGTAATGTTTTGTACATGATTTTGTAAAACTGAGTACTGTAAACCTATATGTTTACATTCTCTTCATTGTTCTCAGGGGAAGTAGTAATGAGGTATATGTTTGAACGTTAATTATTGGTTTCAACTTTCAAGTTTCAACAATGAACTACAAACACTGATATTATATGGTTTTTGAGTAACACACTCAACTTTTGATACAAAACCAAAACCAGGCCAATATGAAAAGTTGTAGATCATGTGAGATTCATTTCTTAGTCATTTGTACAGACAGTTTGTGAGACGAATTAGTCTCCTTATTATGGTGATTATTATGAAGGATTTAGGGGAGAATACAGTAAGTAGAGAAATTTTAAGTAATGGAGAGGAAACCTCTTTTGGCTGCGACTTAGATAGGTAATTCCGATTCCATCTGGAAAATATAATTTGTAAGTGAAAATTCTAAATTAAATTGGACTGGAATTGAAATAGATATGAAAATAATTTCAAAGTTCCATGTTTGAACTCTTTCGTCGCAAGAAGAATGTCATCTACTCTCTTGAATTCCTTTGGTACTTTGAAAAAGAAAATTAACAAACAGAGAAAGAAATCAAATTAGGGATTAGGGTTTTGTTTTTCCCCTTTCCTGGGGAGATGAAATAGATGAAAGAATATAGCAGTAGGGAAGATACGGAAGCGTATAAGAAGGTGAGGAAGATACGTGCACAAAAGAAGAAGGTGAAAACCGCCAAAAATAATGGGAGAATGTAGGCCTCGAACTGGGGTTGTAGAGGATGAGCTAAAACGCCTTGGCCAATCCTACTATATCAACACTATTTTAACGTGTCAACATTTTAATATTTAAAATCTATTTATATGATTTTTTTTTTTTGGAGGCCAACAGGTAGATATACAGTATTCTGTTCTTGACTAAAATGAAAATTCTTTGCTAAGAATGCACGTTCCCACTGCAGGGATATAAACTTAAAACTTGTTTCCTAAACAAGTTCCCTTATTGGTCAATACAAAATTAAACTAAAATCAAGAAGATTTAACATCAAGCTAACAACGAAACAAAGCAAGCAAGCAGGGAAAAAATTCTGAAAAAAGAATCATGTATTTCATTAAAATTTGTAATGTTCAATTTGTACATAGTACTTACATACAGTGGCAACTTAAACTACATTTCCTAGGAACATAAATTTGAGTACTCAATAACCATGTATGAGCCTCAACAATGGTTGATTGCACCTCAGCAATGCTTCAGCAGGAGCATTTTGATAGGGACGTACAGACTTGGTGCACCTAGCAAAGTCGGTCTCTACATTATCATCCACTCTCTTTCTCTTCTGACCTGAACCTGCTACATCTGGAACACTTGCTTTAGCTTCACATTGGCTTCTCCCCAAAGACTTTCCAGGAAATACAAAATCAGGTATGTCCCTCTGTTTTGCAAGGGAAACACAGATCTCCATTCCAATCTTCTTTGACACATACTCATCCACAGCACGCTTAAATTCATCAACACATCCCGTTAAATCAATATGATGCAGCTCACCTTCATTGACCGGAACTCCGTGTTTACGTTGTAGACCCATGAAGTATGAGCTATGAAAAGGTAGGGATTTGTCTGAAAAGTCACCTGGGTATGGGCGACACTGCAGCATGCCAGAAGTATGTTTCTCAATTTTCAATATCAGTTGACGGAGACGGGACTCAACCCAGCCTTTCCATTTTCTAAAGTCATCCGCATCCCCTGCCTTGATGCTAATATGCAAGTAATTCTTACACTCTTCAAAGAATGGATACGACTCAAACAGGGTATGCCAATCAACCTCATGTCCTGCTTCCATAGCCTTACAGATTTCATTTCCCCTCTTGAACTCCCCAGACATGATGCACAGAGTAGTGGAGGAGACATTGTAGCTAGAGTTCACACACGGATAAGCTGGAGTTATTATAGGCATCACGTGGTACCTCTCCTTTGGATTCCTTCTAGGATCCCAACCCTGTTGTCCAAGAAATGAAGGCCCGTCTTCTTTGAACTCGCAGAGCATAATTGGATTTGGCCAACGCCATTCCGAATAGATCCTGAAAAAGCGAGACACTAGCAAATTAGGAAATGCATTAGGGTAAAGTTGGCATATGCGAGCAACAAGCAACGCCCAGTTTATACCACCAAGAAATCCAACAACATTGGAATAAAGACCACGGCGCTTTGCCCATAGTCTAACAAACCTCAACGTCGTGCGAAAAGTTTGCACGTTAGGGACTAAACCAATGATTTGGTCAGTAACCCGACAACCATTAAGGCTCCGAATGGACTGCTCATCATGAGGGCAGACACAGGATAAAACAGAATCACTGGACATATCTAAATCATCAGGAACAACAAAAAGAGTGAGCCTCACATAGACTAGATCAACCGACACTCCATTTAACTTGAACTTAATAACAGGAACATAAGCATCAGGGACAGCATTCAACTCAGTAACTTGAGTCATGCACTCCAACATCTTATACAACTGGCCAAAGAAATCAACTTCCCTTGAAGCATAAACAGGCCCAACACATAGAGTGTCTAAATCGGCACCGGCCCCATAAACTCCTAACCTAAAAGACCCAAAACTGAAAACCCTAGCATTGGACTCCACAGCGAAACCCTTGGCTCTAGAAATATTGTTGATCCAGGTTTTAACGACCCGATCGAGAAGCCCTAAAACCTCTTCCCTAAGCACCCGTTCTTGCCTGCTGGCATATCCCCCGTTCTCTCTCAGGATCATCTCGATTTCGTTGGATTTCTCCACATCACGTTGAGTTGGGAAATCCAACGAAATGGGATCGGTTAAACCGAATCGGACACCCATTCGGAAACCCACCAACTGAAATTGAAAGACAAGAATCAAAAACAATATATGAAAATCTTACACAAATTGCAGAGCGAAAACAGAAACACAGAGCAATAGAGAAACAGATTAGATTGTCAGAGAGCGAGCAAATGTACGCTATGAGTTACGAGGACACGTATATATAAACGACCAAATACGCGTCTTCGTTAAAACTACGCTAATATTTTTACGCCGTATTTCTTATTTTTTTATAATTGGAATACGCGTCTTCGTTAAAACTACGCTGATATTTTTACGCCGTGGTTCTAATTTTTTATAATTGGTAAGAGCAACAGAGAAACACAGTGTCTCTCAGTTCTCAAGTTTAGAGGTGTTGTGACGCTCTTCAACGACGCCACGCGACAACGGTTTTTTTTCTTTCTCTATTTAAATATGAAACTAAATTAACATTGCTTTAATATCTTAAAAGCCATTATTCTATTTCTGGGGACTTTTTTAAGTATGCACAAAATAACATTTCCAGGGAAAAAAAATAAAATAAAATCTCGATGATTTACTTGTTTCCTTTCAAGTGCTATATATATATATATAGAGTGAAAAACAAACAAAACTCGTTCACATCTACTCGTGAGTTTGCTGCTAACTGCGACAGAGAACGTCAATTCTCCTTTTTACCCTTCTGTATGATATTTCAACGAACTAAGTGGTTTAATATTATGGGCGTATTAGGTAGTTTAAAATTTAACCGTCGTCAAATCTTTTTAGCTTAATTAGTATATATAGATAAATTAATAACTAACTTTTTCTCTGTGTAATTGCACGGAATCACGATCACCTGTAAAAAAAACTTAAGAGGTTAATTTAATAATTTTGGTTAGTTCTTCTTAATTATCTTTATGTTTTATTTTCTTTTGTTTATTTGTTTTTGTTGTTTGCTATAATGACTTTTGTTTTTACTTATTTCAGTTTGTCTCGTTAAAAAAAATTATGACAGTTCATAATTCGGTAAATTTCTGTACTGCTTTGGCTTTATTATAGTAGACAAGAGATTACTGCGTGAAAGTTTTCAAATGCTAATATTGAATTATTTTTCTGTAAATCCAATTTATTTGGATAATTGGATTAGAGTGGAAAACTTTAGAAAAAGAGTGGATTGTTGATTTGTTGTCTAGAAACAAAGAAACAAAAATGGCTGCAGAGAAGAGATGTCCCAATCTCTCCTAGGCCACGCCTTACTCTTAAATGCAAGCCTCAAATCCGGTGTCGGAACACGAAATGGATGTTGGAACCGATGACGGTTCAGGCGGCGAAGTTGGGACGAGAGGGTTGGTTAACGATTGATGTTGGCGTATGAGGTTTTGATCCGGTGAGAGAGGAGTTTGTTTAAGTATGAGAACATCTCAGCAGAATGCTTAATTCAAAAAAACAAAAAAATTAAAATTTGTCAACTTTTACGATATTTAAAATATGTGAGTTGTGAGTTGATGTGCATAATGCAATATGTACTTAAGCTTGATGTGCATAATGCAAGTGGTAGTTTTGTTGGACATATTTCTATTGAATTAATGTCATGTGTGAGTTGTGAGTTGCTGTGCATATATTAATGCATTTTGTGTTTGAACTAGTGTGATGAGCAGTACTACAATTATATTCTTTTGCAACATCATCAAAGTTTAGATATTAGCTCCACTTCATGTTCATGCTTGATCTTACCATTTCTTTGAACTTTTGCAATAGCACTACTCTTCAGTAGCAACCATCCTCAAATTTTCATCATTACTCTTCATTATTGATTTTGATAAATTTAAGTTTGACATCTTCATTGGAGATGAGATTAGCCAAGATATGCAAAATTTAAATTTGTCATGTTACATGTCAAATTTAAATTTGACAATAAATTTCTCTAACAGAATGCCTAAAAAATTACTAAATCCTAAATTACTAAACGGAATTGACAAATTTATCAAGCTAGACAAAAATTGCTAAAGAGAAACCTATGTTGTCCCTCTATTTTTTATTCATGTGTCAGTTTATGATTCGTTAAAAATATTACTTAACTTACACTTAGTAATTATTGCTGTAGCATAATTACTATTTCGATTATTAGATATCACAAGATGCTCTAAGAGAGTTAATATATGTGTTTGTGTAAAATCATCACAGGGGGTGTGTAGATCGCAAAAAAAAGGGTGTGAAAAGTGAAAACAGCAACCCTTCAAAAATTCAAAGTCGCAGACACAACCGAAACGCTGCCGTCGCCTGTTCCTGTGGTTCTCGTCTTCTGTCTTCGTCCCCACTCTGCCATCTGAGCCCGTATCAGGTACTTACCTTCATCCAAGTCTCCCCCAGAAACCAAAATTAAGAAATAATCCTTACAGATTCTGATGTTTCTTCTCCATTTTCCTCTAATAATTTCGTGTCCAGATATATTTGTCTGTGACTATTCCAAGTCTCTATCAACTTTCCAGTATGTGAGCTTGTAAATAAGTATAGGGCTTTAGTTGGGTCTAATCGTACAACTCTTAACTATGTAGATTTACTCTCAGACTTTGAATTTTTGCTTTTACATCATTCCAGGGTGTTGAAATCAGAGTGTAGCATTGCCACTTTTAATGGGATTGCGGTTATTATTAACTTGGCAAAGGTGAGAATGCTCCTTTTGGCAAGACTCAAGAGTGGAATCAACCCATTTACTCAAACCCCTCTAAAGCTAAGATTTTCGCTTGTATCGCTATCCAGCCAATGTGTATCGTCTGTAGAAACGGATATAGACATTGATAGGATTACCAAGATTATTAACAACCACCCGTATCCTGATCAGCCACTTCAACCGGCTCTTCTCCAGAATATCCCACCAACTCTTCTTTCTACAAGCTTTGTGGAGAATGTTCTTGGTCATCTTTTCGGAGCACATTCCAATGGTCTCAAAGCTCTTGAGTTCTTCAATTATTCCCTCCATCATTCCCAGTTGTGTCCGAGTTCAGATGCTTTTGAGAAGACGCTGCACATCCTTACCAGGATGCGCTATTTTGATAAAGCATGGGAGTTGATGTCACAAATAAGTAGTATGCATCCGTCTTTGCTTACCCTGAAGTCGATGAGCATTATGCTGTCGAAAATCGCAAAGTTTCAATCCTATGAAGATGTACTTGCAGCATTTGAGAAGATGGAGACTGATATTTTTGTGGGCAGGAAGTTCGGGACTGATGAGTTTAATGTACTCCTTAGGGCGTTTTGTACACAAAGACAAATGAAGGAGGCACGCTCGATTTTCATAAAGACGCATTCTCGATTTTCGCCCAACACCAAGACCATGAATATCTTGCTCTTGGGGTTCAAGGAAGCTGGAGATATTACTGCAGTAGAACTCTTTTACCATGAGCTGGCTAGAAGAGGCTTTAAGCCGAACAGTATAACTTATAATATAAGGATTGATGCTTACTGTAAAAGAGGTTGCTTTGCTGATGCACTGAGGCTTTTTGAGGAGATGGAAAGGGCCAATTTGTTGCCTACTTTAGAGACAATCACTACACTGATTCATGGAGCTGGGGTTGTTCGAAATCCAATTAAGGCACAACAGTTATTTGATGAGATTCATTTGAGAAATTTGCTTCCTGATACTGGGGCCTATAATGCTTTAATGAGTTCACTGATTAGATCCAAAGATGTGCAGTCGGCAGTCGCCTTGATGGATGAGATGGAAGAGAAGCATATTAAGCATGATCATATGACTTATCACACCATGTTCCATGGCATGATGAGAACATCAGGTATCGAGGGGGCTTCTGATCTGTATTACAAAATGGTTGATAGAAATTTTGTGCCCAAACCACGAACAGTGGTAATGTTAATTAAATTTTTCTGTGAAAATCATCATCTTGATTTGGGTTTGCACTTGTGGGGATACCTAGTGGAGAAAGGATATTGCCCTCATGGTCATGCATTGGATCTTTTGTTAACAGCATTATGTTCCCGCAGTAGGACGATAGAAGCTTTCGAGTGCTCTTTACAAATGTTGGAGAGAGGGAGGCATATGAGTGAAGCATCATTTCGGACATTAGAGAATTTTCTGCTTCAAGCTGGTGAAATAGACAAGCTGAGTAAGCTTAAGCAGATGAGACATAAACTGCATAATCTGCTGGCCCATTGAGAGCTCTTACTTTCTATTTCTTGCATCCATAAACAAAAGTAGCATTGACTGAATCATTTACTCCCCCTCGTAAGTATATTTGTTGTCTCTTTGATATACTGTATGTGTCATTCTTTGAAAAATTGAATGTAGACTTTCAAATAGATCAAGTGAAGAAAGAATGGAGTTTTGTGAATTATGGGAAAACACATATGTCCTGTTATGTTTTTTTTGTAACCATCCAACTAATTAATTTATTTAAGCAGCTAAATTGTATCTATTGAATGGAGCTAAATTGGACCGATGGTATTTCATCTTGCATGGTGAAAATTCATTGTATGAATGTTACTGAATTATCAAATACTTGTGGGCTACGTGTAGGGATTGAATTATTTAACTGTACTGAATTATAAATCTATCTTTCAAAACATTGGTTTTGGTTTTGTTGTACTATTTGATTGCTGATAATCTGATATGATGCATTCTATCTTGCTTGACAGCTACAATGAATAGATAGTGGACTCTGATAATGAAAGATTGTTCAATGCACTCTGTCTACGTAGGAAAAGATGAAAGGTAACACTGTTCTTTAGTACTTTGGTGTTTATAGTGCAACCTGTATTTCTATTAGTGTTTTCATTAACACTGAGATGATTGAGCAGTCTAAGATGTAAAGAACTATTTCTTATAGTTAGTGAATTATCAAAATGCTTGCGGTACTTGTTAGATTTCTATTAGACTTTTTATGGGATTGAATTCTGTAACTGTACTGAGATTATATAGCTTGTTGTATCATTCAAAACACTAGTTTTGGTTTTGTGGTATGGTTTCTATTGATGATAGCCTGATATAATGCATTCTGTCTCGCTCGACAGATACAATGAATAGGTAGTGGACACTGATAATTATAAATTGTACAATGCATTGTGTCTACACTAATCCGTAGGACAGATAAAAGGATAAAATTGTTAGTTAGTACTTTAGTACTTGTAACCTGTATTTTGTTTAGTGATGTCATGAACATTGAGAACTTTGATCATGTTGAGAGTGGAGGACCATTTCTTATGGCTAAGGGCGATCAAAATTTTTTGACAAAGAAATATTTGTGGGTGGGAGTCAATATTCATGCAGCGAGAGCATGCTTGCATAACTTGTTCTTTTGTATTTGTAATGGTTTTTTTTTTTTCAATTATATTTTTATTGAACTTCTATCCTAGTTATTTAAGCTTGTTCTGTATGACTTTGTTGAATTGTATAGATGGATTGAAATTTCTTTCCATAAAAGCCGGCAGGTCCTTTTGCACCTGATTGCTAACTCATAAAGCAAAGCTGCCCGTCTAGCATGGGAAATTGGTGGAACACCAGATTAATTGGGATCATGAAATCTTTTTGTTGAAATGTAATATCACTAAAACTTTATGGAGCACACACTCGATTACATCCCTTATAATTTCGAGAGCAATAGCAAACCAATTTTGGAGTCATGTTCTCGAGGCTTGGGATTTGTTACAGCTTTGACAGTGAGTATGTTGGAAGGTGAGCTTTCACAGCTTTCACACCTTTCCCTTATAACTGAAAGATGAATGATATGATGGAGGCCAGCTTCTTTAAATGGTTTCCGTATCACCGGATGATAGGGAAGTGAACAATTGGATGCAAGAGTTGTGGTGGAGTCAAGCAGCCACATTATTATTGTTGCAGTGGATATAGGGCGGGCAGTAGAGAGGTCTCAGAACGGGAAGTTCATAATGTAGTAGATCCATTCTTAAGTAACTACTGTCTGTTTTTGAGTATGTTTCTTTCTTGTGAAAGTTTGATTATGCTACAAATGTTGACTGGATATTAAGAATCTTTACTCCGTCCATTTTGGGTGGTCTGAATAAAATAAAATAAAAAACTCAGCATATATAGATGGGCTAATGATAAAATGATATATTTAAAAGTAACAAATGATAAAACTGTCAACAAATGTTCCTTGATCATAAATAATACACCAATTTAAATTCTTTAAAGCGTTGTCCATAAATTTTTAAAATATTATATGCTATGTCACTGACAAAAATAACAACACATTAACCACGGTTATCTCTCTCACACTCTCTCAACTCATCTCCCTCTCTCTCTCTCTTCTCTTTCTCTCTCTCTGGCAAATCACTCTCTCCGGCGTACTCGTCGCCCTCCACCGAGAAATTAATGCCGTTACCAAAGCGAGCTCAGAGAGAACAGATCTAGAAGCATACGATGAAGCTCTCTGCCGTCGTTTTCGACGATTTCATCCTCTTTGATTTTTCTTTCATCCTTCAATAAATCTCTTATGTCATGGCTTTTCAGATTAATTTCGATCATTGTCTTCAGCTTACAAGGTAAGCTAATATATTTCTCTCTTGTTTATCAATTGATTGCTTTTTCTTTTTGATGTGATTAAAACTAAACGTAGAAAAAGAAACTTGAATTCATGAGTTTCATTGTATTCTGGGTATGTTATTTATGAAATAGAATGTTGTGTTATGAATCTTTTATTGATTAGATTGTAAATGCATGTTTGTTTGGGATGTTTAATTTGTGTTATGTTATTTGGTTATGCACACAAGGTGTTTGAGGAAATGTCTGTGAATGAATTTTAGTGTTTTTGCTCGATGAGAGCGCAGTGGACCATGATATGCTAGCGAGGGCTGACCTTCTCAAGTTCTTGAGCAATGAATGTGAGGAAAGAGATGCTACACGCTATAAAGAGATGCGCATTAAAGATGAAACCTTAAGAAATACGGAATTCTGCTCAGATTTTCAGTCAAATTTGACGAAAAATTGCGAGCAGTTCAGAGCAATCCAGAAAACTTGCCTTATATCAACGGAAAGCTAGAAGAGTCTAGTTTCCAGAACTTTTCGCGGATCGTTGATAGCTATTTTGTAGAGGAAGTTATAGCCGTTGGAAGGAGGGAGGTCATTCTGTAGAAAACTGGAAAAGGAAGGAGAAAAGTCTACCAAGCAAGTGTTCATGTAACTGGCAATGTAGCCGTTAATTGTGTATGTAACTATCTAAGTAACTATTGAAAACTATGTAGCAATGTAGCCGTTAAATGTGTATGTAACTATCCAAGTAACTGAACATTGAATCTCGATCAAAATATGGATAGTTAATGTAGTTACGTGGATAGTTAATATAGTTATATAGCTTATGTAGTTACATGAGTAGATATGTATATACTTATGTAGCTTATTATGCAGATAACTTTAGCTTTCAACCATTTCAGACAGGGATTTTGGTTTTTTCCAGGTTGTGAACAATGACTACACACACTAGATAATTACATGCATAGTTACATGGATAGTTACATGAATAGTTACATAGATGGATACTTACATGAATAGTTACATGGATAGTTACATGGGTAGTTACATTGATAGTTACATAGGCAGGTTAATGTCGTTACACAAGTGTAGCATGTATGTAACTACCCAAATAACTATCAAACTGTAGTTACATGGATAGTTACATGCATAATTACATGGATAGTTATATAGATAGTTACATTGATAGTTACATAGACAAGTTAATGTCGTTACACAAGTGTAGCATGTATGTAACTACTCATGTAACTATCAAACTGTAGTTACATGAATAGTTACATTGATAGTTACATAGGCAGATTAATGTCGTTACACAAATGTAGCATGTATGTAACTACCCATGTAACTATCAAACTGTAGTTACATGCATAGTTTCATGGATAGTTACATGCATAGTTACATAGATGGATAGTTACA
Source organism: Fragaria x ananassa (assembly GCA_034370585.1). Lineage (NCBI taxonomy): Eukaryota > Viridiplantae > Streptophyta > Magnoliopsida > Rosales > Rosaceae > Fragaria > Fragaria x ananassa. The sequence goes on along the minus strand of CP139750.1, from coordinate 4,642,224 downwards.
TAGGCAAATTAATGTCGTTACACAAGTGTAGCATGTATGTAACTACCCATGTAACTATCAAACTGTAGTTACATGGATAGTTACATGCATAGTTACATAGACAAGTTAATGTTGTTACACAAGTGTAACATGTATGTAATTACCTAGATAACTATCAAACTGTAGTTCCACGGATAGTTATATGCATAGTTACATTGATAGTTACATGCATAGTTAGATGGATAGTTACATTGTATCTATGTAACTAGTAATGTAACTAGCTTGGTAACTGACAATGTAACTATCTATGTAGCATTGTAACAAATGTAACTAGCATTGTAACAAATGTAACTTACATTGTAACTAATATAACTAATGAGCAGTAGGTTAAGGAAGTTTCAGATTGTTTCATCTATTCTTTTTTAATAGCTATATGAAAGATTCTTTGTTTTATAACCGATAATGTAACTATCCATGTAACTGGCAATACAACTATCCACGAAACAAAATGGTCTTGTAACTAGCAATGTAACTAAGAAGTCATGTAAATTTTCATATAAATGATCATGTAACTACATGAGTAACTAGTCATGTAATTGACCATGAAACTACTCAAGTAACTGATTATTTGCAGCGTGCCGCTGCACCGCAACAATAGACTCACTATGTAACTACCTATTTAGATAAGTAACTATCATATGTAACTACTTAAGTAATTGGTCATGTGATTCGCTATATATGTAACTATTTAAGTAACTGGCAATGTAACTATCTATGTATTTAGCAATGTAACTAGCAATTTGTTTAGTCTCGCTCTGGTACTATTCTTCACAACTTTTTTCTTCCTCTTTGGCATTTCTTCTCCTTATGTCCTTACTTAGAGATGGGAACACATGCATCAAAATTCCTCTTTAGCATTTCTTCTCCTTGTGTGCTTACTTAGAGACGGGAACACATGCATCAGCATGGCCGGGAGGATACAAAAAACAAAACATATGATGAGAAAAGCATCTCTGCAAGGAATAAAAAAATGAGTTAGCTAGAGTACTCTATTGATAGATGACATTGATTCAATTACTTAATAGTTCATATCAACAATGACATTAAATTTTTGAACATCAAGTACATGAACTACAAACTTAATATCATCATTCCATAAACTTCCTGATCCTCATTCACAACGAGAAAATGGAACTAACACAAACAACATCATTAAAGAACAAAATTATATTAGTACAGGTGTCCTAAACAGATCATACAGATACAAACAAATAATTAGTAGACCATCAAGACAACTGACTCGTATAGTTTCACTAGTATAATTTCTATGTTCCTACATACCACAATTAAATTAAGCTACTGAATGCATCAATTAATCCCAAGAAGTCTAGATATAGTAAGATAAACCATAGTCACTCAACATTAAGATGGCAAACCAGAAACCCATTAAACTCACCACTAAGCAAAATTTCAAGCTAACATGTAAGCAAACAAAAGAATCTACACACATATTCAAAACTCAAACTAACTAAGACAAAACCAAGTCTCCCACAATAAATTTCACACTTTAAAATCACTAGCACATGATCAGAACTTGTCAGGTCTTTCTATGTATCATAAATCTAGAGTAGGTGGTCTAGGCAATGTAGGTGGTCTTGCAGACATTACGAAACAAAATTGTGTTCCTGAGCAGTATGCAGATTTACCTTGATTGAGAACAACACAAACGTTGGATCACTACGATTTTTGATCACATAATAGAAGACATGATTTTGAACAACTTTTGTGAAGAAGCTATTCTGGAATAAATCATAGAAGTGGAACTTTTGAGTTGTTGAAGTTGGCTGACGGGAATGATTTCTAGCAGAAGTTTTCAGCTTACAACTCTCTCTCTCAATTCAAGTTGATGGACCAGAGATTCAATCAGCCTATTTATCATCAAAGCTCCCTCAAAACTCAAGAGCTTAAAGACTAGATTAAAACTTTACACTTTGAAATCACCAAGAAGAACAACAATGAAATCCAAAACAAACAGGGTACAAAAAAATTCCAATACTAGAAGCAATTCAGTTGACTCTAATCCAACCCTATCAGATTCACAAACCAAGTTTGAATTTTTATCACTCAATTTCACAAAACCAAGCCGACCCTAAGCACAAACATTTAAGCAAAACTAAAATCAAAGACTAAATCCCACAAAACCCAAATAACAGAAATAAGCAAATCCACTAATTCTCAACACAAAACTAAAAAATTCAAGCTAAAGCAACACAATCACATACCGATTTGAAGTGCTTCACCTCGGCCGAAACCATCTCAGAGACGCAGACCTCTCTGAAGCTTGGAGAAGAAGAAGACGACGGCGACCCCACGTCGATCTGCACGCGCCAGTACTTCACGTCTAGCAGGCTCTGCTGGAAAATAATCTCGGCCTCATGTCTGGTCTGGATGTAGGAGAGAGTGAGAGAGAGAGACGATGAAACATGTGATATTAAAGAGAAGGGTATAACGGTCATGTAAAAAGTGTGAAAATATACCCTTTTATCATTTAAGATGTTATGAGGTGACCAATTTATCATGTAACATGTTTTAATGGTGATCTTTTTATCAAGTGGAACATTTAAAAACTATTTTATCATTTATACCTTCAAATGGTAGTTTAGTGTTATATACTCTAGGGCTGGGCACGGTCCCAGACTGGCCGTATTTTGACAAGAACCGGGACCGGGACCGGGACCGGCAAAGTAAGTCCGGGCCGGGCTTTAACAAGCCGGAAACAAGGACCGGTCAAAATCCGGACCGTGCCTGAACGGGCCAGTTTCTCGGGCTTTCCGGGCTTTGGGATATTCTGTTTCTTTCAGTATTCAATATGCCATTCAAAGCCAACATCTCGAGTTCTCGACAACAATTTCATCAAACCTAAACACTATACCTGAAAATTTGAAACAACCCAGACTTGCCGGATTGTTCGCCGAATCTGAATCGAACTCCACAACAAGCTCTTTCCATTTCTCCCGACTCAACTGACGAGGACTTGACGGATGAGGACGTCGTCGATGGGAACGACGAGCCCGATGAGCCTCGACGAGATGGATGCTCTCATCGACAACAACGTCCTCGAGCTTCTGATTCAAAGTCCGATCCGGTTGAACGAGTATGAGCTCGACGAGATGGTTGATGTGTATGACATACTTGCGACGATCGACAATCAGATCGAGGTGAAGTCAACGGTGAACGACAAGAGGTCCGGCCACTTGTTGTCGGGGAGAAGAGAAGAAGCGAGCTCGGAGACGTTGAGAGTGCGAGCTACTGGAGCTAGTGTACGAGAGTGCGAGCTACTGGAGCTAGTATACGAGAGTGCGAGACAGCGAGTGCGAGCCCATGCCGTCCTCGATCGAGCTGCTTTCCAGTGAAGATGAGATGCGGCTGAGAGTGCGTGAGAGACTAAGCTGAGAGCCTGAGAGTGCGAGCTAGTGTGCGAGACTAAGACTCTGACTCTCTCAAGTTTCAGTTAGGTCTTTGACCACAAATCCTGTGTGTTTTGAGCTCATTCTATTATCGTAGATCCTTAAAAATACCTAATATAAGTATGACATATATATTACTCAGGTTTTCGGGTTTTTTTTCATTTCCATAAACAAGGCCCGGGCCCGGACCGGTTATAACAAGGCCCGACCCGAACTGGCATTAAACATAGTTGAGACCGGTAAAAAGCCCGGCCTGACCCGGTCAGACATGTCGGTCCAGATCGGGTCTTTTCTCTCGAACGGGCTTTATGCCCACCCCTAATTTACCTATATAACATTTGTTGGTCTACTGTGCAAACAACTAAAAACACTGTTTCTAATTACTGTTCGTAACACTCTATAACACAGTTGGGCCGGGCCTAAACGATCCCAGACAGAAGAGACTAGAAAAACCCAAAAGAGAAAGTCTGAAAATCCAGACAGAAGACAGTGAGAGAGAAAAGAAGAGAGCAGAAGAAGAAGAAGAAGAAGAAGAAAGAGAGCGGAAGAAAGAGAACGGAAGAAAGAGAACGGAAAGCTCGATTCAGATCTGAGCAGTCCAAACTCAGAGAAGATCATCTTCTCTTCTTCCAGTCAACACCATCATCTTTTCGGACAACCAACCCTTCGCAATTGCCGGAGACGCACTTCCAATTTTGGATATCCTTTCTCGGTTGTTCTCATCTGCCTTTACTCATTTGGTCTCCTCCTTCTTTTTTTTCTATACGTTTGTGCTTTTGTGGGTTTAGTTTTGATTTTCATCTGCTGTGCTGGGAGATCTCTCAAGTTCTCATACAAAAAAAAAAAAGAAGCCGATTTTGGGTTTGGATTGTGTAAAGATTGGAGCTTTTTGTGTTTTTTTTTTTCAGATCTGGTCTGGAGCTTTTCCAACAGTAATCTTGCATCGATTTCAATCTAGGATCCTTTCGTTCTTGGTTTTGGCCGACTTCTCTCTGTTAATTGGTAAGTCTTCCAAATCGATCACCACTCTTTATGAAAGCTAAACTGAAGATGAAGAGAATAAACACAATATAGAATAGATTGAATTTGTGGAGACTGATCGAGGTGGAGTCATGTGAAAGTGGTGAATTATAACAATCAATACTTACTGATTATTCTGTCAATAGTTGGTTATAGATTATGCTATGAAGGAACTATTAGTACCAGTATAAGCAATATGATTTCATTCTCAGAAAATAGTATAGTTTGAATGAAGCTACTGTCAAACTAATAAGACCAAAAACTTTCACTATTCCAAGTTAATAACTTTTAGATTGTAGAACTTTTATTATGTGTATACTATTGGTACTGTATATACTTATAATTTTATGGGACTACCTTAGGATTACTACATTGATTGTCATATGATTTGGGGATTTGGCACTCTTAATTTAAGAACTTATGGATGAGACATGAATCAAGTGAATGGTTAACAGACATAACAAATAGAACCCATATTAGTATTGTATTATGACGAATAGAACCCATAGACATGAATCATCACTGTTTACCTCTGTTTTTTTTGAGCCTGTGTAATATACTGTCTTCTGTGTAATTGAACAAAGAAAAATTCTCTGTAGCCCAAAACCAATTTCATGTTTCTCTGGTTCGATTGCCTCTTGAATTTAAGTTTACTGCATTTTGTAGTAGGAGAAAAACTGTGTTCTACTTGCAATCGAAGATGTTTTTTGATAAAGTTTATATTTCGTACATAGGTTTTTGTCAGATGTGGCTGTGGGCGTTGGTTGTTTTTGGGTGATTGCTTCAAGTAAACTTCGTGTTCTTCACATTGAGTATTACTATATTGTACGTTCTGAATTCAAAAGGTGCTTTGATATTGTCTTTGTGAGTGTTGTAGTTTCCTATATGATTTTTTGATTTTCTACCTTCGTTTGATTTTGATTTTGATTTTTTTTTGTTCATTTGAACAGTATAGTTCTTATTTGTATATGTATGGCGGTATATGTGAAAGATTTTTGGACAAAGAAGCAAAAATCTTATATCATTCTAGGTGTGCTAATTAATCTGTAATAAACAAATTAGGTAACTATTGGACCAAGAATAAAGGGCAGAAAAACTCATTGTTCACTTTAATTTTTGAATGTATATTTCAAGTAGTCAGCATGTTTGTTACTTTTGTTTAAATGTTAAAGAAGCATAATGGTAAGAAATTATATGCAGGTATATACAATGTTCTAAAAGGCGCTAGGCGCTAGGCGGGCGATGACCCGTAGCCTAGAGCCTGGATAGCCTAGGCGGGACTAGGCGATGGACTAGGCGATCTACTTTTTTTATATTTTTAATTAATAAAAATAAATTATATAATATTTAAAAATAGTTTTAATATGATAAATTAGAAAAAATTTAACATAACCTTATTCTAAAAATGAGCAAACCAACCTGTAAATTTAGAATATCATCATAATCAAACTAATCAACACCAATTCACAGCATCTCTCAACGAAAAAGTATCACCTCCACTGTAAGTCCCTCAGCCTGAATTGTTCAGAATCCAATAAACCACAAAACCACCATGTCAATTTTATTTTACAGCGATTCAATAATCCTCTCCAATAATAATCCAAAAAATAATAATAATTCACAGTAAGAATATGCCAAAATCCTATTTCCTCGGCTAACCTAACAGATTACAGAAACTTCAAGATCGCTCCTAAAATCACACCAAAAACAAAAACAAATGAACTGAGCAACACAAAAAGCCAGAAGAAATTTAAGAACAGAAGAGAGTGATCTCACCCTTCCGTAAGCATTAATATCGAGGCCATTGGCGAGTAGATCAGCTATATCTTTCTTCAGAAACTTCTGCGTCGCGTTCCTCTTCCTCCGAATCACATCGATCCGACTCTTCGTCAATTTAATCAGCGATTTACTAACACATGCACCAAATCAAAATAACGCTTCAATTCTATGAACTACACAGAGAATGAGAGACGAAATCATAACCAGAGAGAGAGAGATCTGAGAGCTCACCACTTGGCGCCGAAGCCACGGCCGAGCAGCTCGCGTTTCAATTTGGGTTTTCTCGCCTCACCTCGCCCGCGCCTCGCCTCACCCTCGCCTCCCTCGCCTCGCCGTCGCCTGGGCGGTCACTGGGCGATGAATCGCCTGGGTGCAACGACTTGCCCAAAATCGAGGCGGCTTGGCTCCGCCTATAGCCTAGGCGGCGCCTAGGCGGGGCTAGGCGGCGCCTTTTAGAACACTGGGTATATATGAACAGAGAGGTATGAGACCTTTATATGGGACAAAGGGTTTTGGCATCTAACATATAGGAAGAAGGAAAATAAAGTTTATTCAGGTTAGTAATTTATTACTAGCTACCTTGACTGCTCAGAATCGCTTAACTATCAGATAAACGGTTCTTCAATCACCTGACACATATTGTATATGCAAGCAATTAGAAAAGATGAGCTCTTGACCTCACTATGAAGATATTTAATCATTTTCAAACTGGTAAGCATTTAGCACTCGACCTTAACTGTTAGTAACCACAATTTGTTTTTTTGTCAAGTTTGCTTATATAGTAACGAAGACTTTGGTTACTAATTAGTAATTTATTGCAGAACATTGAACTCTTATACATCTTCTTCATATTCAGGTATATCAGACATTTTCTGTATATTATCGCAATTAAACTTTTTGAAGAAATCTTGAACAATACATCTTATATGTTCTGTTCATAGACTTTTTTTTTTCCTGCTTATGAATTCTGAGATATTGTCATTTCTTGGATTTCAACAGAGTTTGATGAATGTGGAGGTTGGGTTCTGTTGTTGAATAATCTGGGTATATATGAAAATTATCTGATCCAAATGATATTGGTTATAATATTACTGGATTTTATGACCAAAACAAGAAGTTATATATATCCACAGTCTTTGGTTTCTATGTAGAATTTAAGTTGAACCAAAATCGATATTACACCCGCAACAAAGCGCGGGCTAACTGTCTAGTATACTCTATATGGATCCCCTCCTTTTGTCACGGCATGTGGATTGTTCACTGTTGGCTTATTGCATTCCCATGTTCAAGTGTTGGAGTCGGCATTTCTACTAAGCTAGGTTTGTTAGCATTTTTGATCGAATAGGTCGCTTTAGGGTAGTCTCGTGGGTCATGGCTTGATTCTTATGTGGCCGGCACGGGCTCTTTCCCGTTTACACACCCACCCCATTCGTCTAAAAAGAAGAAGAAAAAAATGGTGCCGCAGTTTCATTCTCCCTTCCCAGAAAGAAAGAAGCGATGAATGAATCGACTCTCCACACTCCCCCGAGCCATGAGGAGAAAACCCCCAAGTCTCCTCCTCCAACGGTCCTCCTCCGCTGCTTCTGAGCCACCACTCGACCACCTGACCTCGCAGCTCCTCTCCATCCTCTCCCAACCCAAATGGCAGAAACACCCCTCCCTGAAACCCCTAATCCCCTCCATATCCCCATCCCATGTCTCCTCCCTCTTCAGTCTCAACGCCCTCACCCCCCAAACCGCCCTCTCCTTCTTCCACTGGATCTCCCTCAAAAAGCGGCCCCACTTGTTCCACACCGTCCACTCCCACTCCCGTCTCCTCTCCCTCCTCCTCCCCTTCCCCTCCTTCCTCCCCGCCGCCCACACCCTCCGCATTTCCATGATCAACTCCTCCTCCTCCGCCTCCGACGCCCTCTTCGTCCTCCGCCGCCTCCGCTCCCTCGCCGCCCTCCACAACTTCAACCTCACTCTCAGGTCCTACAACTTCCTTCTCATGTCCCTGTCTAAGTTTTCGCTCCTGGACGACTTGAAATCTGTGTATCTGGACATGTTAAGGGATTCTGTCGCCCCGAATTTGCATACGTTGAACACCATGGTCAATGCGTATTGTAAATTGGGGGATGTGGCTGAGGCTGAGCTGTATTTCAGCAAGATTGCCGCCGCCGGTCTGCGGCCGGATACTTTCAGCTACACGTCTTTGATACTGGGGCATTGCAGGAATAAGGATGCGGACAGTGCTTATAGGGTGTTTAGGGAAATGCCGAAGAAGGGTTGTCCCAGAAATGAGGTTTCGTACACTAATTTGATACATGGGTTGTGTGAGGCGGATCGGATTGGGGAGGCTGTTGAGTTGTTTTGTCAGATGGGGGAGGATAAGTGTGAACCGACTGTTCGCACGTATACGGTTCTTGTTTCTGCATTTTGTAGATTAGGGAACAAGTCAGAAGCAATGAAGCTATTTGAGGAGATGGCGGAGAAGGGTTGTCAACCGAATGCGCATACTTATACCGTGCTCATTGATAGTATGTGCAAGGATTATAAAGTGGATGAGGCTAGAAAGTTGCTGAACAAGATGCTGAAGAAACGGTTGGTTCCTACTGTTGTCACGTACAACGCATTGATTGATGGGTACTGCAAGGAGGGAAAGGTTGAGGCTGCAATGGATATTAAGGCTTTGATGGAATCGAACAAGTGTAGTCCAAATGCTCGAACTTACAATGAATTGATTTTCGGGTTTTGTAAAAGGAAAGATGTGAACCAGGCAATGGCGTTGCTCGCTAAGATGCTCAATCTGAAGCTCGAACCTAGTGTGATTACGTATAACTCATTGATAAATGGCCACTGTAAAGCAGGCGATTTCAACTGTGCTTATAGGTTGGTTAATTTGATGAAGGATAGTGGTTTGGTTCCTGACCAGTGGACCTATAGTGTTTTCATGGACAGTCTTTGTAAGGGTGGGAGACTAGAAGAAGCTTACGCCCAGCTTGATTCTCTTAAGGACAAAGGCGTGAAGCCAAATGAAGTGATATTTACTGCTTTGATTGATGGTTACTGCAAGGCGGGGAAATTCAATGATGCCCATGCTTTGTTTGATAGGATGCTTACAGAGGGCTGTGTGCCGAACACATGCACTTACAATGCCTTGGTAGATGCATTGTGCAAAGAAGGAAAATTGCAGGATGCAATATTACTGGTGGAGAAGATGTTAAGCACGGGCCAGATGCATACACCATACACTTATTCAATACTAATCAAACATATGCTGAAAGAAGGGGACTTCAGCCATGCTCATAGATTGTTCAACGAGATGGTTTGTTCTGGTAGTCAACCAGATGTATTTATTTACACTTCATTCATTCATGCATATTGCAGCATAGGGGATATAGAGGAGGCAGAGAAGCTGATGGTTAAGATGAGTGAAGAAGGAATTAGAGCAGATTCATTGACATACACATTATTGATTAACACATATGGCCGTCTGGGACTACTAGATTCTGCATTTGGTGTTCTTAAGCGCATGTTTGATGCTTGCTGCGATCCTTCTCACTATACATATTCTTTCCTGATCAAACATCTTTCGCTATCGAAGACAAATGCCAATATAGTGAGATTTGATTTGGCCTCAAACTTCACTGATATATCTGATGTATGGAAGACAATGGATTATCAAATTGCTTTAGAGCTGTTTGAGAAGATGGTTGTACATGGATGTGCACCCAATGGCGATACATATGAAAAGCTTATAACAGGTCTTTGCAAAGAGGGGCGCTTGGAAGTAGCGCAGAGGCTATATGTTCATATGAAAGATAGGCGGATTTCTCCCAGTCAGGATATTTACCATTCTCTTATTAACTGTTGCTGTCAGTTGCAAGTGTATGGAGAGGCGGCAATCCTGCTGGATACAATGATTGAGGTTGGTTATTTACCAACATTAGAGTCTTCCAAGTTGCTTGTATGTGGGCTATTTAATGAAGATAATATCGAGAAGGCAAAAGCTATTTTCTGTAGTTTGCTCAGATGTGGGTATAATTTTGATGAAGTAGCTTGGAAAGTTCTCCATGATGGTTTACTTAAGAGGGGTCTTGTCAATAGATGCTCTGAGTTGATAACCATCATGGAGCAGATGGGTTGCAAGCTTCATCCTCAGACATATTCAATGCTGATTGACGGAATTGATGGAACATAATGTGACATGCGAAAGCTTTGTATAGGGAATGACATTCTGCCCGGTTTCATTTCAATTGGATCATCAGCAACTTCTGCCGCCACCGAGTACAGACCATGAAGTTGCAACAGCTCCAATAAAGGGTGTTCTACAAACACTGAAGGGGTTCGTCAACCACTCCCTCACACCTCTGTTCCATCCTAAGCTATGTATGTGGATGTTGCTCTTCTTTATTTGTACTAACGATCAACCCAATTGAACTTTTTCACTATTTCCTCCCTCAGAATTAAAGCAAAAATAGTGACTCACATTAATCTTTTGGAGTTTGGTCAGAAATGTTTGGGCATTTGGCAGTTATTTCAAGTGAGACATTGTTTAGTTAATAATAGCAGAATATAACCATCATTTTGTCATTGAGAAACTTTTGTCTTGAAGTTATTCATTAGTGAAGTAGGAAGTAATGCGGATCCATCTTAGGTATACTTCTAGTTTAACTGCTATTTGCATTAGATCCAACTTCTCTTTAAGAGGCAATTTTGTGCCTGCAAGATTTCTTTTGCTTTACTGGAATGTGGACATGACCTTTCAATTAGAAGTCATTCATGGCTAGCAATATGTGAGAATGACTGTGGCATGTAACTATAGATGATACTTGAGACTACTTTTGTTGCTGAACTTCTTGCTAGTGTAATCACATAATAATTTAATATCTTTATCAAAGATAAACACCTGTGAAGAACAAGTGCTTAGAGAAGAACTCTATCTTCTAATTTCTATATCCTCAATCAATTTGTAGGTAGCCTTGTTATCGGACGTTGATCTTCAAGGATTAAGCTAACACCCACATAATTATGTTACAGCATTTATATCTGACCCAATCGAAGTTCTAGATCAGGATAACTGGGACACAAGATGGATGATTAACTAGTTAATATTTGCAGTAGTATCAGCTGTGTTTGTTAATTTCGCTTGCATGTTTTGATAGCATTTTATTCTTATTCTTGCTAATCGAATTTATTCTTCAAATTCAACAGAGGCTAAGGAGCCATGCATTAGTCACAGAAAGATGTCCAGGCAATTTTACGAAGGCCAAATGGTTGGAGACAACGCTGTGGCATGCAGGCAGGTATCAGAGTTGCTGCCTGACAACATCTATATATACACCAGCTCATTGATTGGATTCATTTCAGTCGTGAAATTTGCATTTGGGCTTCTTTTTTTCCTGAGACTGCTCATCTGTGAGATCTGGTGCTTCTTCCTTCTTGGGAAGACACAGTACAGGTTCTGGAATCAAATATAGTTTGGTCGATTTTCTTCTGAGTCATACCAAGGAACAAATAATGCATTCTTCTGGAATTTGGAGTGCGGATGGAAAATATCCAAACAAACTCAGTTTTGCTTTCATTTAGGTCAAATCAATAAGACTGCATGAAAATGAAAGGTTTCTTGCAGCTTATATTTTACAACGATTATTTGTACATGCAATGTTTTTGTTTTTGTGTTTCATTTTATTGCAGTAATCAACAGAATTTTGCATGCTCTAAAGCATTGTGTTCCATATCAATGTTACCTTTTGTTGCGATTAGTGCTCTATTGTCATATGTCATAGTTGGAAGTTGGAACTTATGCTCTACTTACATTGGTATGCTCTAACCTTATAATGTTTGCAAGAAAAATCAACTTGAAATCTATAGGATCTATGAGTAGATATTTGAATAGGCTAATTTAAGCTTGAGGTATTTTCGGAAGTGTGGGAGAGATGGGTTGCTTGACATTTTTGGATCTATCAGGCAGATGCATTAGAAAACTTATTGGCCTAAAAAAGTTGAGACTAGTGGAGTGTAAAATCTTACAGCTCTGTCAGGGGTGTTGGATCTTGGTGATTGCATAAATCTTACATAAGAGAATTGAGTCGATTGGAAATCTCACTGGGCTTGAAGTGTGGAATCTTAGTCATTGCATAATTCTTACAAAACCACCGTGCAGCATATATGTGTTGCAAAATCTGGAGTCCCTTTATATAAGTAATATAACTGCTCAAAATTTGTTACATTTCCAACAAATACCAGCACCTTGAACGTCCTTCCTCAAGCTACGTTGGTTCAGAATGGGAGGATGCAGTTTATCAGATTTATTTATTCATGATGACTCTTGATTGCTGGGAAAATTAGAGATGCTTACTTTGTCAAGAAAAACAGTTTTGTTAGTCTTCCTGCTTGTTTGAGCAAATGTGTCAACTTGTGGTGGCTTGACTTGGAGGGTTGCAGAAACTCCGGAGCTCCCACCAAACGTGCACCACAACTTCAACATAAAGTAAGTCATGGGATCAAATAGTGCTTTCTTAAAATGCTTGCTATATATTTATTAATTATTACACTTGGAGCTCAGCAAGATTTGAAGATTTTTCAGGCTTGAGTATGAGGCTGTTTAGAAGTTGCTGCAGGCCCTTTCCAACAAGTATATGGTGCTGGTGTTGTACATGTTTTATAATAGCAGTGTGTATTCAGGTTTATTCTATCTTAATGATACATGTTTCATAAACCTGTTTATTAATATCAACACAACTTTGAAAATACCTCACTTTAATAGGGTCTTTTTCTTATTGAGAACTGATTGTTTGTCTGAAACTTTAGAAAACAGTTCCAAGGACAGGAGTACCTCAATTTAAATACCTACACATTCAAGTCTATGAGTATCTCAATTATGCAATTTTATCATTGTCTTGATAACGTTTAGGGGCTGCATCCAATTCCATGAAGTTCTGATCCATGCCTGCTAACAGTTGAATTGCGACCATTACTTTAACCAATGTAATGCATTAATTTGATTTTAGAGCAGATGAGCAGATTTATCTTTTTTTGCTACTGCATTAGAATCCTATACTTTGTTACCATTTACATCATGTACATCTGGCCTATTTGGAGGTGCATTAAGGGCAAGTCACAATTTCAGTCTAGCAGCTGGTAGTTCAGAACTGAAAAAATGACCGTCACTTTACATTACAAGCACTACATAGGTTGGTTCGAATGCAATGACAGTCCTAACTATGTATAGTCTATGCACTATTTTGAGGCATTAACTAGTGCCTGCAGTACACATCATTGACATTGATCTTTTATTCTCCGACACTGAATATTAGAAAAAGAGAGGAAAATTGCTTTCATCTTTAGTATCATTCAACGAAATTTCTCTCTGTGCTTTCTCTATTTCTTCTTTCTTTCTAGATATGCTCCAAAACCCCCACTGTATGAAGTACTCTCTGTATCAACTTTGATTATGTGATCAAAACTTTCTGTCTCCTAGCTAGAACTAAGACGTTACAGAAACAATGAACAAATCTTTGTGAATCCTTAGAGTGCAGTGATACTAGCACATAGGTACGAGAAAATGCAGAAGCATATGATCATGAAGATTCTTTCAAGCTGACTATTGGCTGTTTGTGTACTATCTACAACCTTCTCTGATAAAAACATTTCCTTACTATAATTGTTAGCAAAACCTAAAGGGCTCTTAGAAATTGCTTTTTATCTATTGTGGACAGATGGAAACAATGAAGGCATGGTGCTTTGATCTGGCAGGAGCTTGAGATTGGCTACATGATGATGGGGAGTAATGGTATCAAAGCTGTTTTGTAGTCCTTTACATTGTTGTTCCTCAATTGATCCCATTGTTGTTGGTGAACATTAGTGGTATCAGCTAGCTAGTAAATGCAAATTAAGGTAGTCCATGGCTCCATACAAATTGGTTCATAGGATTCATTATTAATATTTGGTTCATGCATTTTCATATCTATCACTGTGTTACTGTCTTGCTAGTTGATTGATATGGCATTTTGGTTTATTTTCCATTTCCAGTGGGGACTGTAGACATTCCAATCTGAAAGTTACATATTCTGGCCAACTAGGGTACATGCTGATCCATCTAAATTTGAAATGACTGCAAATAGGTATATGCAAAGTCCTCTTAGTTGTACTCTTTCTTAGACTCTTTTCCTAGTACTTCTATGCCTAAGTGCCGTTATGTTATTGTCGACAATTTGATCAAACCATGTGATGTTTGAAGGGCATGATGTTGCATCATCCACATGGAATATGAAATTCTTTCACATTGAGCAAAATATTCCTAGCACAGGCCACAAGCATATTATAATTTTATTGTACAGATTACAACTTGGAATTCATAAATAAGTATGGCCAGCAACGATTTGTCAAACTCATATAGATCAGTGTGTTGTATCCAAAGTTCTAGCCGGCTCTGGCTAGATATCTTGCTTCACTTTGTGCCTTGGGAAAAGTTACTGTAAAATTTTCTTGCAGCTAAGGTAGGAAAACTTTGTTGGATGCAATTTGATCCTTCTTCTTGTGCATTTCTCCGGAACAGGATGTGAGGATGAAAACCTGTGAAGGGGCTCAGCTCTATGGGTCACTTGTGAGGATGTGTTTGGAGGAAAATGTGTTCATTGGGGACTTGGATTATGCTCGCAGAGTGTTTGATGAAGTACTTGATAGAAATCCTGTGTCCTCGACTAGTTGGACATAGTGGTTATGCCAAAATGCCGAAGGTAGGAGGAATATGAAGGAGGCTGTTTCTTTGTTTTCTTAAGATGGTGGCTGCCGGTATTAAGCCCAATTTATAGACTATGGTGTGTTTCATGTCTGCTTGTGCAAAGTTGAAAGATGTTGCGTTGAGTGAGAGTGAGCACATTGGGGAGTCTGGACCGAGGAGTAATATGCTTTTGGTGAATTCACGTGTTGCTATGTATATGAAATGTGGAGCTACTAATCCCTCAAAGCGGCATTTTGATGAATGTGTGGTTAAACTTGATTCTTTACAATACGATTTTCTTTTGAAGTGAAATGCTACAACAGATTCTGAGACCTGACAAGGTTACTACTTACCATGTTATCTGCAATTTCAGCTTATGCACAACAAGTGATTTTCCAGAGGGAAAGTGTTGCCAACTTGCCATGGTTATGATCCAAGGAATGGACTTGAAGGTTGGAATACAATGTGTAACGAAGTGCGGCCAAAAAGAGACGTCCTGAAGAGTTTTTGACAGTATGTTGAATAAGACTGTAGTATCATGGAACTCATTGATTTCTGGTTTCATAAGAAGTGGTGATGTGAAGTCAGCTTGTAAAGTGTTCAATGAGATGCCGAAGTGGTATTGTCTCTTGGAACACTATGATTGGTGCTCTGGTCCAACTGTCCAAGAGAGCTAGTTGAGGAAGCAATTGAACTTTTCCGGGTGATGCAGAGTGAGGGAATGAAAGAAGATATAAACGTTGACCGTGGTGGAGGTTGGATCTGCCTGCTGATATCTTGGAGATCTTTATCTTGCAAAGTGCACTTCTGTTTAGAAAGTAATGAAATTAACTGTGACATGTGGCTCAGGACACCTTTAGTTGACACGCTCCACAATGTGGTGACCCTCAAACTGCAATGAAGGTGTTCAATAACTTGGCAATGGAAGACATTTTTGCTTGAATAGCAGTCTAATTGGAGCAATGGCCATGCAATGAATTGTGGAGCGTGTTCTAGAGCTTTTCGATGACATGCTTGAGCAAGGAGTGAAACCAGATGAAGTCGTCTTTGTGGCAGCAGTAATAGCATGCAGCTATGTTGGTCTTCTGGAACAAAGGACAGAACACAATCGGTCCATGGCATTTCCCCTGATATTGTTCATTATGGCTGCATCGTTGATCTACTTAGCCAAGCAGGCCAATGGAACCTAATGATGCCATTGGGGCACTCTCTTGGCTGCTTGTCAAACCCACAAAACGTCGAAATGACGGCATTTGCAGCTCAACAGGTATCAAACTTGACCACGCAAGAAGAGTGTGGTACGATGTGCTTCTTAGAAAGACCGAGTTTTAACAACTGGTTGAAGGAACAAGTTAAAACCAAACCTACCATAATTAAAACCTTCAAATTCTCTTCTTTCAATGAATTGTTCCAGTTCTACTCAAACACAACAAGAAACCCAAAATCAACTTTTGCAGGAAACACTTCCATGAATCCTAGTTGCAGACTTGCACGAATACAATACCAGAACCTACAATTCAATTATCACCACAACCCAAGATTCCTCTGTCGAACCCAAGTTCTACACATGTATAACACAACTTCCGGTCTTCATTTATAACAGAACGATGCAAAAACATTAACATCCATCCTTTCTAAGGCCTCAACCTGATGAATTGAGGAACACAAATTACAAGATTCGCACATTAATCAAGAATAAGAATAGCACAGACAGTAGTTACTTAAGAATGGGCGAAGCTGGTGGCGATGGGGATGACAATTAGAAGAATGAGTATGAGGAGAATAATGAGTCCAATACACATCCACTTCCTGGTGCTCCTCTGGTATCCCTTGGCAGTGTTGAGATGTTTGGTTCCATCCTTGACATAATGGGAAGCATTTATCACATGGTGCTCAATGTCATCCATCTGCTCACCTTGAGCCTCCACCATCACAGCCATGTCCAAGAACACCTGATGCAGCTCCAACAAGCTCTTCTCAATATCCTTTGCCGCGTCGTGCCTGTCCTGTATTTCCACCACAGTTTCCAGCACCTTCCCCCTCCCATGTTCCTGCACCGCCCTCGCCATGAACTCCTCCCCACCATTCGATATGATCTTTTCGATCACCTCCTCATCCGCCTTCTCGCCTGTCACTGTGAAATACCTTCTCCCCACAGTCTCCTTGTACTCGCTCATCATCCTCTGCCTCAGACCCTGAAACTCCATCATAAGCTCCTTGAGCTTCTTCCGCAGCCCGTTGGTCACCGCCATCCTGGTCCTGTAAATCGGGGTGCCTTCTTTCGCACCCGAGAGCCTCCTATTCGCAGCATTGGCGCGGTCCATGTCTTCCAGATGACAACGAATTGTCCTGGCCTGCTTCAGCACACTCAAAATGTCGGCATTGATGCGGTTACGCAACGATTGCAAGGCCTCGGACTTGTGGAGGGACTTGCTCTCCTCGTTGGCCTGCTGTAAGCGGCCGAGAATGTCACGCACACAAGCCATCTCCTGCTTCACCTTTTCGGCCTCTTCCAGGAACAAGCCCATGTCACTGTGCATGTTAGTTGAGAGCTCCAAGTTCCCGGCTTCAAGGTCCAGGTCTTTCATTGCCTCTTTCTTTAGATCCACATAGTTGGTGAACGATTTCGTCATCAGGTCGTTCATCTTTCCTGCATCATTCAGCCCAAGTTAGACTACATACTTCAACGTTTGAATACCAAAATCAACCCAAGTTAAGAGAGAGAGAGAGAGAGAGAGAGAGAGAGAGAGAGCTGCATACCTCTGATCTCAAATTACGGGTTGTTTCTTCTTCCTTCTTTTCTTGCTTGTTCAGGTTTTGGGATCACAGTGACTTTGAAAACGGCAATTTCAAGCTTTAAAGAAATTTGTATCACCGAAGTAGCCGTTGAGATTCCAACGGCTATATTTTAAATAGCCGTTCAGGTTGCTTCTTGTTCTTATACATCTCTCCCTGTCTCCCATTACATCTCTCCCTATTGCCACACTCATCAAACGCCGTCAGTTCCTTCTTCTTCCTCTTCCTCTTTTTTTGTTTTTGTTTTTTTTTTGTTTTTTTGTTTTTTTGCATACGTTCATTTCCTTGACATTGGTTTCATAAGTTTTTGTTATCAAAGAGGGAAAAACGAAAAAACATCAATTGGAGTTTGAAGTGAAAATTTTCCTTTGTCTAGCTGCGAAAACGGCAATTAAAACTTCGATTCTATCGAACTCGGCTAATTTGGAAGAAAATTGCAATATTTTACTTAATGGTTATATTTGTTCATTCAATTAAAATTTTGTTTCTAGGATCATAATTACAAGAAAAAAAAATTGACAGATTGAGAGCTTAGTAAAGCTAAAATAAACTATAAAGGGGCGCCGGCGACAATTTGTTGCATTAAGGCTTTTTTTTCGATACAAGTTTTAAGGTAGGAGATGTCAACTTTTGTTGAAATGGGAAAATCACATCAGCGCAGACTCAGCTGCACAAGGTAAGGTGCCGTGAAATAAAAACACTGAAGGAAAAAGAAATAGCATGTGCCATGAGATACCAACTTGTTAGCACTCCTCATATTGGGATTGGTCACCAATAGAGACGTCCTAGATAAAGGATGTGTTGGTACTGGACAGAGTTGACGCTGGGCTATTTCAGAATCAGTCTCAAACTCAATCACTGCAGTGCTTGCTCCACACCAAAGTGCATAGCCATGCTTCTGCCTCTGCTAGCTCAGCTGAGAGCAAACCCTGTAGGCCTGTAATGGCCTGCCACCACAAGCTACAGCATCACGCACCACAAAGCCCGCACTTCCTTAATGTGAAACATGATCAAAAGAGCCATCAGTGTCTATTTTGTACACACCAAGAGAGGGAGCTTTCCAATGAACAATTCTTGACCTACCAGCACCAACATTGACCATCTTGATATTATGCACCCTATACTCTTGTAATCTTGCAGTTCTGATTAACACATCACAGGGCATACCACTTTTATTCTCCTAAATATGACAGTTTTGTTCCTTGCAAATTCCCCACAACATTTGCACAATATCTCCGATTTTGTCAAGGAGAGCTCCCTCGCACAAATGCCCAACTGTTCCCACAAAGTCACCCAGTAAGAGCATGAACACTCCAATTACATATTATTCAGCATGAGGTTCTTCTTCCTGGATAACAATAAAGTCAGTCAGAGACTGAATAAATAAAACATTGAAGAAGTGGAGATGCATGCAATGATTAGTTGTGAACAATGATGACTGATGCCAGAGAGGTCACACATTCTAAATTTTTGTATTGTAGTAAAAGATCCACAAAGGTACTTAAACTGGAGTAATGAATTGCAAGAAAGTAAATGCAAACTAGTTAAAATGCTTTTGCAAAAATCCGAAAAAGAAGTTACAGATTCAAAAGAACAATATCTTCTGAGCCTAGGACACACCCAAAAATTCAAACACACTAACAACAGACCCCAGATTTTCATAGTTAAATGGCTAGGCAACAAAGTGGTCTACCAGAATTAGCTACAAGAAATTACCCTAAAACAAAGACACATCAGTTATATCTACTAGAGCAGCTTCTTAACAAATGTAGAAGTAATTTTCATTAAGACATCAATAGTGTTACTGATTGCAGCCTACATAAACCAAAAACAATTACTATGAAAAGTAACAAATTCTAACCGATCTACAGCTTCTTTGCACTGCAAAGCTGCCATGTTCGCAAGTTGACGTATTCTATTGAAATTCCTTTGACCCATTGCTTCTTTATCAAATATGGCATCTGATAAAACAACTGAAGATGCTCCCTTAGCTATATATTCCCCAACTGAACCTGTGTGAATTGTAAGAAATAAGCATCTAATTATGTCAGGAGAATATACTTGAGCCAATGAAATATGGGACCTTTTCTCTTAGCTAGTTCCACTTGTGAAAATTTCACTCTGTTTTTTCAAATATTGTTCATTCAGGAAAATTCTATGAAGGTTTCTATCTTTGATTAATGCAGATTTGGTTCTTCTTAATTTGCTGGATATTTAATGTGAGGAAATGAAAGAATATATCTTTTAAGACTTAAGAATTATGATATAGAACAATGAATGTTTCAAAGTTGTCAAACTTGTTGTTTAATCTGCTCCATTAGATGTTTCACAAAATTCAATTTCTAAAGATTGAAGAAGCATAGAAATCACCCTGATCTACTGCATATTTGGTTTTTCCTAGTATAAGAAACTAAATATCTACCAAGTAGTATCACAAAATAAAGTGCAGGGCTGGAGCATAGAGGAAACAGGAGAGCCAAGTTACCTAACCTATTGTTATGCCTTGAGAAGCGACCATTGAGATGTGAGGAAAAGGTTTCTTGATGGCTGATATATAGTGTGAGCCGCCTAATGCAGAAACAGGATAAATCTGTTTTACCAAACACAACAATGTTAAACCTTCCAAGTCATGTCTGACCTGGACATACATGGATAAAACAAACTAAACTAGCGGATCATTATTGTTTAATTCCTTAAATGTTTCAAAATTATTTGGTAAAAGCATTATATTTTCCAATGAAAGTTCTGGTTTAAAAACACAGAATAGGTCCAAAACCTCACCTCAATAGCAGTTTTATGCAGGATAACATAAGTAGATGATGTGCTGTTTCCAACACGTTCTTAGGTGTAGAGAAATGATTGAACTATTTTTTCAGGGTAAAAGATATAAATTATAGAAAAGGCAACAATATGCATTTCACATGCCAGGGTGGTGAATGTTTTGTTCATTAAATCGTCTAGTCTTCAACTTTCGCGAAACATATTAGATGCAAAACTTCTCTTACTTGCAGTCTGATACTAACAAAGGATTCAGTATACATAGACTATACGGTAAGCAGAAACTCTTCTAACATTCTCATGGTTCATATACATTGAAACTTATGAAGGTACAGGATAATCAAACTCAGAAGGAAAAAATTGGGGTTGCCGTAATTGAGAGCTTATGGGATAAGTATAATACATTGCTGAAGCCATATGATGGAGAAAAAGAAAATGATGTTGTGAAAGGAAAAATAGAATGAACGAAGGATCGATTAAGACCTAAACTACTGATACCATGTAGAAAATGTATTTCCTCTAAATTGATCATATACAGAGTTTACAATATATAGGAGATTACAACTACAATATTGCAATCTACAATTGCTATCATATCAAAACTGATCCTATAATACAGCTAAACACAATTATAACAAATATCAAAACTGATGCTAGAATTACAATCACAGATCCAAGATTTAAGCCATGACATTAGTGCTATTAGATGTGGAAGATTCTGGTTCATTAACAGTTGACTTTTACATGAATAACCATTGGGCAAACAGAAAGTCGATGAAATGACATTATGATAAATGTTTGTCACAAGTTCAAATCAAACATAAAAATAAACTTAACCAAATGCCTATGAAGATGCAATTTGCTCATTAAAAGATAAACTACAGGACTCACCTTCACAATTTTTGCACCAGCGTTAAAGGCAGACAAAATCTGAAATGAGTCAAATGACAAAATATAAACAAATAAAATGATACAAAAAAAAAACGTTGACAGTGTTATAACCTTCTCAGTTTCCATAACAATGACAAGAATACAGATCAAGAGATAAAACAA
This sequence comes from Fragaria x ananassa, assembly GCA_034370585.1. Lineage (NCBI taxonomy): Eukaryota > Viridiplantae > Streptophyta > Magnoliopsida > Rosales > Rosaceae > Fragaria > Fragaria x ananassa. The sequence goes on along the minus strand of CP139750.1, from coordinate 4,620,645 downwards.
TATATTCAGCGAAAAAAGTTGAATGAAAATTCATTTAAGCTGCACAGATCACTACAAATAGTTCACCTCTGTTGGAGTCATAACACCAGGTATGTACAGAATATCCCCACCCCGAAAACCATCCATAATATCCTGATCCACATTTTGAGTTGAGGGTATTAGACATGCATATCCTTATACATTAAGATGCAGAGTCATTATCTAATAATACAGAAGATGAAGCTAAGAAAAGTTTAGAATTCGGAGGGTATGGTAAGTAATTAAGTGGCATTAATTGAGATCTCACTGAATTGTCTAAGGGTTTACTTTATATGGTCAATTTGGGTATTTAGGATCTAGGACTTATGAATGACCAATACTTAGATATGTATGTGTGTGTGTGTGTAAAAGGACGGACAAACAACGACTGTTAGCAATCACATTGTGTGCCCATATCTAAGTACCTGCTAATAACTGTGAAGATTGGTTTTCATTGATCTGTAAAGTTACAATATATACAAATAATTATATATGCTCAGATTTAGCTGTTACAATTATTCTAAAATTATGAATGAATTGGAACTGATCAAAAGCTATTTAGAGCCAATTATTGTAGGTCTGAAAACTGAGTGATTTTCTCTAACACTAGCAAACCTCTATAATCCCTTAGGGGCAAACTAAGGTAAACGGATTCTGAATCGTGCTGTAACAAGTTAGGGGCAAAGAGACGGGGAGGCTCAGTCCAAAAACAGATGCATCTCCTCACCCAAGAAATAAACTAACTGTACAAGGCCAAAAAGTAAGGTTGCCTATCCTGAGTCCTGACTCCTGACACAACAGTAATCTGTAATTCTGTATGGCAAAAAAAAAAAAAAGGCTCCGTAAAGACTACACAGAAATACTATGATAAGAAAATGAGGAAATAACTAGAACTAAATGAAGAATGATAAAATTTATAAACAATGCCAAAATTTTGTAATTTCTTACCTTCACTAAAGCAGGACTCATAAGAAACTTGGCTCCAGCTATCACTGCTCTTTCTGCATCCTGAATGTTTAGTACTGTCCCTACCTGCCAGATACTTGGCTGGTTCAGAGACTAATTGTAACAGTTTTAATACAAAAGCCAAAAAGGCTGTGCCTGGCAGTTCTTCATTTAAAATATGCATTCTGGATGCCATTTAGAAACATTTTTATTAGAATTTATTACAGATTTGTCATTTAAAGGCATCTACTAGGATTTTACCAGACAAGATGTGATCACTAAAGTGGAAAGAGTGCTTCACTTTTTCGGCTAAATCTGAATCCTCGTTGAAGAACATTTAAGCAAGTAAAACAAGGCATATATACCATGTACGTACATCCAATAAATGAGTATCCCTAGTTTTTCAATAGGACCCCAATATTTGTTAATAATCTATCTATTTATACAAGATTAGGCACATTCTTGTATCAAACACCGTGACATATAATCAGGGACAAAAACACAACGCATATAAGAGATTAAATATCAAGAGGTAAGAAGAAGACTTACTCCTAGGACTCTTGTAGGATAGATATGTACCAGCTGCTGTAGAACCTGTGGAGGCGAAAAACAGAAAAAGAAAAATAATACATATAAGCTATGAAGCCAAGTGACCATTGTCAATAGAAAAAGGAAACTTTGGAACCTCAAACAACCTCAAACACACCTGGGGTTGACATCACAATCTCGAGCTGGATATCAAAAGATATACAGATATTAGAAAGGCATCATTTGTGATCAAAAATAAAAATAAACTATTACACTGTACATCTCCTAATTAATACAACTATTTCAGATTGTCAGTGTTGCACAGCCTGGCTCTCACTTGGTAAAATGCTATAACAATTTGTAGGTTAGAAAAACAAGCAAACATGAAGAGAATATGAGAACATATATATATGTGGCTTATCTTCTAGAAGGAAAATATCATGTATTCACCAACACACATATACGTGGAGCTGCAAAAATAATATCACCTCAATATGACACCCCTAATGCTTTCTGCTATCATAAGAAATTCTGAACTACAGGACACCCAAAAAATGGAAATCAAGATTTTAAAATACCAGCTAACCAAGAGAGTCAACCACCTGGTTTTAATCTATTCGGATATGCTACATGGATTAGTAATGTCTTTCAGACAGTCCAGACTGATGCAACTGTCGTATACCATGAAACATGCATATATATACGAGCAGTTGAAAACTCAATTAGAAATCGGAGTAAAACAAGAACTCGATCAATGACAATAGAGGTAAACTGTGTAGTTTGGAGCTAAAGCTCTCTCTTTTCATATATGCTTAGAGAAAATTTTCATAGATAATAGATTTTTGGGTAACAGAAGGTTTTCCAAATTAAGGAGAACTCACAACTGAAATGCCACCTTCAAGAGCAGCACAAGAAGCTTCAAATGCCAGCTCTGCACTGTACACAACGGAAAGAAACAGTAAAGGTCGCAAATATATATAACCATGTTTCTTCTTTATTGACATTTGACAAGACATAACTAAACAAATCAGAAACTGAAAACAAGGAACCAAAACGCAGTTCGTAATAGGTTGAACCGAATCCAAATTTGAAGCTAGCTGTAGAAAATGGAGAGCATTAGAGCAGTGTTGTAAAGAAACGAGTGTAGGGATACCTGTTGGCGCGAAGACATGCAATGACGCCTGAGCTATCGATTTGCGTTAACGTTTTCTGGATAGACGACGAGCAACAAACCCTAAGGCGGTGTGGCCGGCGAGGTGAGCTCTGAGTAATAATAATAGTACTACTGAGACAAGCCAAAGGGCTTCTCATCAAACTCGCCGTCGCCGTTGCCGTTGCCGTTGCCATGTTAGATATTTTGGGCGGGAGGAGATAAGGTATCAGTGTTCGCTTAATCCAATGTTTACTGTGCTCGTCACGTGAGAACCAAATTTATGGGTTTCATAGTGTTCCGGATCTTGTTCTCCTTCTGACATTGGTCGTCGTGGCAGCCTGATGCCAAATCAATAAGAGACCGACACATCGATCACTCTTTATTTAACGTGGGATATGAAATATAATCCATGTACTTTTCATCTGTAGTAATCATTGTTAAGAAACAATTTGAGATAAATTTAAATTACTAAAAAAAATAAGCGTGTGTATTACAATTTAAAATGTGTGAATATCACTTCCTTTTAATTTTTCTCGAAAATAAATTCTTCCATGAGACAACCTCACCACATGGCTAGTGTCCTTGTATTTTTCAAAGTGTTTCATCGCCTCTGTTACTAGATTCTTGACAATTTTAGTACCTTAACTAGCTATTGAGGGTATGTTACCTTTATGTATCAATTCGTTAAGACGCAACACTAACGGTCTTTAAGTTCTCACTTGTTACTTCATGGTATCATTGCTCACCACAATCTCTTTTTTTAATTATTTACCCTCTTCAATATGTAGTGATTTGGTAAAGTAGTGATATCAGGGGTGGGCATAAAACCTGAACAAATAAAAAAGCCCAAGCTGGACCGGCCGACCTGACCGGGCCGGGTTTTCTTCTACTCTCATGTGTGTGTTTTGGTGGTCCAATCTGGTCCCAGTAACAGCTAAACCGGGCCTGGTCCCTAATATTTAAAAAAAAATTATGGCCCGAAAGCCCGAGAGCAATAACTAGTAGTCTGTTATCCAATAAAGTCAGCCCCTCATCTCAGGCCCATCACAATCGTCCATTACAATCGCAGAAAAAAAAAAGAAAAAAAAAGAACAAAGGATTAGGTCACCAACTCTCTCTCTCTCTCTCTCTCTCTCTCTCTCTCTCAATTGAAAAACATCAATCGACGTAATTGCCTATATGAGTTGTTTCGATCTCCTTCACAGAGTGTTTGGTTTTTGATTTGTATAGCTAGTGGACGAGGATCCACAGAGGGCTATTCCTTTATTCTGGGCTGCCATTAAATTTTGGTGATGAGGAAAATTTGATGATGATATGATGAAGATCTTATGTTGATTTGATGGGTACTGGCAAAGAACGGAAGATGATGAGAGTTCTGGAAACACGAAAGATCAAAGAACGGAAGTCGAAGAAAAAGAGACTCAAGTGAGAGAAGAAGGAAACGAGAAGTGGCTCAGTTTAACTTCATTCTGTGAACTAAGACACAAATATATTGAAGTCTTGTACAAAATTAACCAGAAAAGCGAGCTGGTCTAGTGGAACTCACGTTGGATTTTATGAGAGAAGTGAGAGGTTTGACTTCTCTCTCCACATTTTTGGATATTATTTCTTCCGTCTTGCTAAGACTGAATATATTCGTTTCCAGATGGGGGGATGCAGAGGTAGAGGTGGAGGCGCGGTGAGGAAGCTTCAGGTCTTGGCCAGTCAGGTTGGGCATGGTCCAATCAGGGGTCAGTTCTTTTGGGCGTCGACATGGTCATTCGGCCCGTTATTGGCTATAGGGTGAACTAGGGCTTTTTAGTTTTATTTATTTTTTGCTTTTTAAGCTAGGATAGCTTGCTAGTCTATGTATCTTATCTTAACTAGGCGCTTTGGCTTCTTGTTAGGGTTATAAGTGATCTTGGGATCGATATCCTTCTCTACGTAGGGCGTCTCAGAAGTGGTTATTGGGAACTTGTGCCCTTTCTCATTGTGTCTTGGTGACCGGTTACTCAGTGGCGGAGCTAGTAGTGGACATGAGGGACCATGGGCACCCCTTGTGATTTCTACTCTATGTGTTATGATTGTGGTTATGATCATTTTGATTAGGGAAAGCAAAGCACCCCTCTGGTAACTAGTCTTCTAAAAGCTTTTATAATTGTTACTAAAGATTAATATACTACAACGTACATTACCTAATTAATTGCTATATATCCTGCATTCCTACTAATACGATACGGTAATTATGTTTAGTCTTTATAGTTTTATTTTAATCTGAATAGTCCTTAAAGTCACAATTTTTATCTAAATAGTCTTTCTAATTTTATTTTAATATGAATAGTCCTTAAAGTCATGATTTTCATCTAAATAGTCATTCCAACAATTTTCTCAGTTAAATGTCATAAGAACTATTTGGATGAAAAATCATAACTTTAAGAACTATTCAGATTAAAATAAAACCATAAAGATTATTTGGATAAAAAATTGTGACTTTAAGGACTATTCATATTAAAATAAAATCATAAGGCGGACTAAACAGATGTTGACTTCAAACCATAAGGACTATACAATATTTTATCCATAATTATATATATATATATATGTCTTTATATATAGTGTTGATGATATCAATTTTCGTATTGTTACGTCGCATTTAAGTACTTCAAACTTCGGCCCCTCAAGTAAAATTTCTTGGCTCCACCACTGCATTTACTTGGTTCGATTGCTACCAAGACAGGTTAAATATTGATCGTCGCGTCATCTTAGATCTCCAACATTGAAATAGCTTAGGGTTTTTAAGTTGTTTTGCATGGCTCGATATTTACATGTCCGCGAAAGCACGTGGTTGTGTTCATGTTGTTTCCGGCCTATTATTGTTGATCAATATAAAATAAAGGATTCTCCTCCTTCATTCAAAAAAAAAACGTGTAGTGTCATTGTCTTCTTCCAAATAGTGATTAATGTATATGCCAATATATCTTTGTTAATATATTTAATTGGTACGTAGGACGAACAAATTGATTATTCCATCCGCATTTTAGTAATTTTGACCCGGGTTAATGGCCTTACTTTGCACGTACAGGAGAAATTTTTCAACGCTACGGGAGAACCACATGGCAGTATGACGTGGTTCTACATTCCAATCAAATATTGAAATATGGATTTTATTAAGGAAAAATTACATCAGCTATTTTGTCAAAGACAATTTTGGGTTTGTTGTTGCTTTTTAAACCCTAAACTATAAACTCTAAACCTAAACCCTAGACCCTAATCCTAACCCCTAAACCCTAAATCCTAACCCCAAACCCTAAACCCTAAACCCTAAACTCTAGTCCAAACTCAACAAAGACCCATGAATGTCATTTCATAAAAAATAGAAAAACTTTAGTTTATATTTTAGTTGTAATAAATACATGTGTCAATATTTGATTGGAATGTAGAACCACATCATACTGCTATATAGTCTTCCTGTAGTATTCAAAAATTTCTCTATGTGGAGATCGATGTAGTCAATGCCTTTCTCCATCTCTACGTTAGGGTTGGATTGCAGTGCAAACTCTAATTTCGCCTCTAATTCTTCTCTTTATCCTCTAATAAAGATGAAAGACTGCCTAATTATCAATCGATCTGATATTTGATCTTTTGAAAACAATATCATGTGCATCTCTATCACATAGAATTCGATCCAGGCAGGTCATTAAAGATCTATCAGTGCAGTATCAAAACTGACCCAAATTAGAATTCTCATTCTCGATCTGTTCAAATCATCTTAGTGATAATAGTCTTGTGTGCCTAGCTAATTTGAACTCCATATTAAATTACAAACCCTTAATTAATTGGGAGATAAACATAGAGTTAAGACTATATCAAGGCACTAACAGCACAAATCTTTTTGATTTTGGTATTTTATCTTTTTTGAATAATCTTGAATATTTCAAAAGCTAAAGGAACTACATTACAAATGAGAACAACAGATCGATCTGATGAAATACATAAATATAAATGACATTAACTTTCAACATGCTCTGTGTATAACTCAAAATAAAACAACAATAAAACTAAAATTGAAATAATATTAAGCTAAAGCTTAAGCGACAGATCGAGTCCAGCAACCTCTGTATCACATGTAGGAGGCTCTGCTCGCCGGAGAGTACCGTCACCACTTGTTGGCGGCACCCTGTTGTTGACTGCTGACAGATTCGAACCACCAAAGCTGTGAAGGCCACTAGTACTCGGAGCAGTTGCAGTTCGTCCAGCAAGCCCTAAGCCATTGATATTATTCTGAAGGCCTTGCAACGCTATCCTGTGTTGATCAATAGGGTTGATGAGGCTCGAGCTTGGCCTCGACCACCCACCGAGGCCAAGGCCAAAGCGGCCGTAAGTTGAGGACCATGGGGTGTAAGAAGGCTTATGAATCAGGGAGTCCGTTCTGACTCCGAGAGAGGACCTGTTGTAAGATCCATATAGAGAGTGTGTGGAGAAGCTTGAATATGGGGATGAGTAATAAGGAAAGTGTGATGTGTGCCCTAATCCACCACCCATTTCGTAAGCGTGGTTCCGCCGTTTCGCCAGCTGGCGTTCCTGCTTGTGGGCGTTCTGGTGCCCTCCCAAGGCCTGAGAGGTTGAGAACTTTCTCTGGCAGAAGTTGCATTTGAAAACCCTAGGCTCCTTTTTCTTATTATCACCCTCGCCTGGGTTCTCGTCTGAGCTCTCCTCCACCTCCACCACCTCCTCGCCGTTGTAGGGCACTTGCTGAGACAATGAAGAGTTGAAAAGAGCCAGTTCTATATTGGATTCAGGATTGGAAGGTGCCATATGAAGCAGGAGGCTAGAACTAGTGGATCCACCCACTGCAGCCTCCGTCTCCTCCTCCTTCTCCTTCTCCTTCTCCGGTGATTGTTGGGAGTCGTCTATTAAGACAATTACTTTCTCCTTCATCTTCATGTTGCTCTTGTCATCGCCATCACCATCTTCTTTGCTTTCCAAAGAAGGCGGTGATGGTGGTACTTCGGAGGCGGCTGGGGCCTCCAGAGGACATGCTTCCACTGCATCTTCTTGTTTCACCATCATCAAACTGATATTAGAAAACTGGGTTTGATGAAAAGATTGGAAGACATGAACTCCTTTTTATTAAGGGTTGAATTTAATGTGCATTTGTTCAAAAATGGTAAGAAATCTCAGATAATAATTCTAATATGCATGCAATTCTATAGTTGGAGGATTGATATGATGACGAAGCTTCCCTGAGATTTGGTTTTACAACCATTTGCCCTCTCAGTTATTACATGTATCACACAAATATTTTCCACGTACGAAATATGTGTTTCGGCTAGCTAATTACTCAAATCTCTGTATAAACATTCCTTTCTGAGTTTTGATATGTGGTGTTAATCATTGCATCAGATTTGTTAAGTAGTTTCATATTTCAATTTGAACATCAAACCAAACTAGGGATTAAGTTAGCGCACAAGGTAAAAAAACATTATATGGAAGCAGGTTGCTGGTACTTTGATACCTTGTTCATGTATTTGTTATAGTCACAGGTATGACTCTTGCTACTTTCTCATTTAGGTAAATAAATTTGGTAGGGATTCAATCATTATTACTTCTCATGCTGGTAAAAGTTTCTTATATGGAAAATAGGTAGTACTCTTTCCTCTTTCAAGTCTAATATAAGCTAAATGCAAGCACCCAATGTTCATGCATATGTATATACTACATCACTAAATTGCTTCTTTTTTTTTTTTTATTATGTGCATTAACTTATAAGGTAACTTTTGAAAAACAAAAACTTATCAGGTAAATTCAAGCAACACATGTTCATGCATAATATTAAGTGTGTTAATCAGTGGTTGAAAATAGTTACGAGCTTAATTCGTCAAGAATAATTCACTTGCATGTACACGCATTCGTGATAAAATGATACATTTGTGATTTTTTTTAATATAGATAAACTAGTTGACTAGATCCAAATAAGTCAACATTTATATGACTTGGTCTACCTCTCTATCGAACTATTTTACTTGATGTAACATACATAATAATTTGTAGATTAACCCCTTTGTACTTAAATTTATAATGTAAGGTGGAAGCACCACATGTTCATGCATAGTTTCATACTACAATAAATAAGATAATGAGAAGTATCTTGACATTCCTATTTTGGTTGGTAGATCTAAATCCGATACGTTTGTCTATTTAAAGGACAATTTATCTAAGAAACTTACCGGTTGGCGTTCCAAGTTTCTTAGTGTTGCAGGAAATGAGATTTTGATTAAGGTAGTTGCTCAGGCTATGCCGTTGTATACAATGAATTGTTATTTGTTGCCTTAGAATTTGATACAGAAACTACATCAACTTTGTGCCCAATTTTGATAGGGTAGTACAGAAGAAAAGAAGGCTATGCATTGACGTGTTTGGGATAGTTTATGTAAGCCTAAAGCGTTGGGAGGTATGAGTTTCCGGCACCTATTTGCTTTCAATCTTGCTATGCTAGCGAAACAAGGGTGGAGATTAATTCAAAATGCTAATTCGTTAGTTAGCAGATTGCTCAAAGCTATTTATTTTCCTCATTGCTCTTTTTGGGTGGCTGAGCTTGGAACTAGTCTGTCTTATGCATGGTGGAGTATTTTACAAAGAAGAGATATTCTGCAAGCGGGTGTAAGGAAACACATTTGTAATGACAGATATACTAGTATATGGGATGAACCTTGGTTTTCAAGTATTGATTTGAAACCTTATTTTTCAACTAGAGTTTCAATGGTATCTGATCTGTTTGAATACGAAAAGAGGTGAAATATCCCTCTACTGTCTGAGCTTTTTCTAGCTAATATTAACATTGTAGAGTGTATTTTGGTTCTTCCGGTCAGTATTCATAATTATGATTGAATGGGCAATTAGTGGGACCCATTAGTTTGTAGCAAAAAAATGAATGCAGTGGAAACTTTTCGCTAGGCAATCCTGGGGCTCGCGACTCAGAAATTGCTTCGTCAATCCGGTTGCCAATTTTTAGCATTCAATTCGCCCGGGCAATTGGGGTCCACCATATCAGTTGCAACGACTCTATCACTTTAACTACAACCATTAGATTTAAATCTGTGGCTGTAATTAAAGTAACGTTAATATTTTTTTTCACTTAAAAAAAATCAGAAAACTACTCCAACTTTTCTTATAAATACTCATCTTCATTCTATAATTTCTCACACCAAACTTTCAAAAGTTTTCCTCCCCATCTTCTTCCTTCATCAATTTTAGCTTTTATTTCTTCTTATCTCAGCCAACTATGGGAGAATCTACACTACCAGGAAAAGTACTTTAGCCAACGAAAAATTTTCGTCGGCCTGTTAAAAAAATTCGTCGGCGAAACTCTTAGCCGACAAACCTTCGTCAGCTATAGTGTCGTCGGGAAATGGTCGTCTGTGATGACTTTAGCCGACGAGAGAAAAAAATTCGTCGGCTAAAGTGTGACTATAGCCGACGAAATAATATCGTCTGCTATAGTCCAACCTTTAGCCGACGAAATAATGTCGTCGGTTATAGTCATACTAAAGCCGACGACATTATTTCGTCTGCTAAAGTATGCACTATAGCCGACGATTTTTTTGTCGGCTATAGTCCATACCTTAGCCGACGACATTCTGTGTCGTCGGTTATATTCCAAACTTTAGCCGACGAATAATTTAAAATATTCGTCGGCTAAAGTTTGTAATAAAAAAAATATAAAACACCTATGGTCGACGAAATATAGTATTTTCGTCGGCTTTATAGGGATTTAGCCGACGAATTAAAGCATATTTCGTCGGCTAAAACTTATTTAAAAAAAAAAAAAACTTTAGCCGACGAATTAAGGCTTTTTTCGTCGGCTATAAGTGCATTCCAGTAAAAAAAAAAAACCCCAAAATTTCTGAATTACCATTCCAAGCAAGCTGCAAAAAACACCAAAACAATTCCATATAACCAACAACAAACACATAAAAGAATATATTAACTACATAAAAGTATTAATTACATAAAAGTATCAATTACATAAAAGTATCAACTACGTAAATTCTATATCGTCTAAATTAAAGTCCTCTTCTAGGGGCTGCTGCGGAGGTTGCGGCGGCTGGGGTAGCGTCATGGGCAAAGGCATGGGCGGAGGCGGAAGTCCCTGAAGCTGGGCAGTTGCAAAGTCCTGCATGTACTGGAACAGCTGCTGCTGCTGGGCCTGCTGGATGGCCTGTATCTCGGCATTAAAGGCTGCCTGCGAGGCAATATAGGCAGCCTGAGCAGCTTGCTGTTGTCGTAGTCTCTGAACTTCCGACTCTAACTGAGTCGTCCTGTTGATCGTGGACGTGGTCCTGCTGCTGGTCGAGGCTGCCTTTCGTTGAAATCCTGGAGTGGTCTTCAGGACCCCCTCGCCTCTCTTTCCTAGACCTTGGCAGTAGAAGTTGTTTCCTCTCGGTGGGAAGGCTGTGCCCATGATCCTCGCCCCAATCGTCGGATCCGAAGTGTCGATCCGGGACATGGCTTCAGACATCTCTTCCTCCTGCGTGTCCGGCCATGTCTCCCTCACTACGGTACTCATGACCTCGTCAGTAGCCTCCCTCACCCTCGCCTATATGGATAGGGAAAAAATTATTAATTAAAATTTTTACATAAATTTAAAAATTTAAAAACGTAAGGTGACTTACAATATCCTCCTGGGAGTCAGGATATGCCTTCTCGTACGTATAGACGTACGGGTTGACTTCTGGATGTTCCCTGGCCGCCTCGTCCATGAAGACAGCGAACGGTCTAGAACCGGCATGATGGTTCCTTGTGTTGCGTTGCCGGTTCTGAGCGTTCACCCGGGAAACCGCCTTCAAAGAAAAAAGTAAACTATTAGTAGAATATTTTAAAACGCACGTACTTATTTTTAAATTAACTAACTAATTTATTTAAATACCTGTTTACGAGGGTTGTTGAATTCTGATGTCAGAAGCCAACGCCACTCGTACTCCCTGTACTGGAACTCAGCAGGGGTACCAGAACGTGCGTTCCTGTGCGTAGTCCAATGGGTCCGCAACTCGTTCTTCCACTCCTTGTACCTACAGATACAACAAAAATATTAGAAATATTATTAATATCACATACAATTTTGTTTTTCATTAACTTCCCAACGTACCTTCCCCCATGCACAACGTCGGCTCAGCTGTCCCTCAGGTGCTCGGGAACCTCAAACCACACCTGCATTTAACCGTTTATTAGTTTAGCTTTTCGAGAAATCAACAATTTAATACATAATATTATTTTGTAAACTTACCGACATCGCGTTGTGGACCATGTCCTTAACCTCCTGCGGGACCACAACATAGGGACTCTATCCCTAATGAGAGCTCCCACGCGGCCGGCGTACTTCCTCGACTTCCCGCTCGATACTACGTGGCCATCCCCGTCAGTATCGTTGACGATCCTCCCCACGGTACTCACCATCTTCTCGAGAGCCTTCCCTGTGACGGGGCCTCTCTTCTTCTTTGTGCCTATGACATGATTCGACCAAATTGATTATTAAAATATATATGACCCTTTAAAAGTAATCATGCATCACTGATTACCTGAGAAGCTCGCGACGGATTCTGGCTTTGTCGCCGATGATGATACCCTCGCAGAAATAAGAGGCGTATCAAAAGGCACGAACCGGTACGCCGCTGATGGAGCCACTGGCGGGGGCAGTGGATAAATCGGTGTCCCTGAGCCATCGACTACAGGTAACGCCGGTATCATCCGCGGAAGGAACAGATGAGGCGGCGGCATCTGTACCCCAGATGACCCACTATCCGAAGAAGTAGGACCCGGAGTGGGCACCCGGTGTATCTCGGGCATACGAGGTGCAGACACCTCCGTCTGGGTCTGAGGCCACAAGGGCCTCGGGGAACGAGGGACGGCCGCCTGCCTCGATGAAAGGGGCACCTCCGGCGCCGTCTCCAGAAGGCTCGCACGCCTGGCTGTCATCTGGCCCTGAAACATCGTTTGAGGGTTGCTAGAGGTTCCCTCAGACGATTCGGACCTTTGGCCCTTCGAACTCTTCTTCGATCGAAAAAAGCCGCTCATCCTATTTAAAATATTAATCTAAAGCTTTAGATTATTTTGTCTTTATTTTATAAAAAATTATACATGTTTAAAATTATACTTATTCAATAAATAGATATACATACCAATATATATATAGATATATATATATATTTTACTTACATAACAATATTATATATATCAACATCATCATAAATTAACTAACATATCATAAAACTAAATTCGAAATCAAAAATAAATTAACACATATATTCAAAAATATACACATAAACTAACATTATTAAATTAACACATAATTAAATTAACACAAATTAAATTAACACAAATTAAATTAACAAAAATTAAATTAACATAAATTAAATTAAGACAAATTAAACCAATATATCAACAACAACAAAATTAAGCACCAATTTATCAACAACAACAAAATTAAGCACCAATATATCAACAACAACAAAATTAAGCAACAACAACAAAATTAAGCACCGAACCTGAGAATCAATCGGGAGGCAGGGAGGAGGGCGGGAGGCAGGGAGGAGGGCGGAGGGCAGGGAGGAGGGTGGGAGGAGGGCGGGAGGCAGGGAGGAGGGCGGAGGGCAGGGAGGAGGGAGGGAGGAGACCGGGAGGCAGGGAGGAGGGAGGAGGCGGCGACGGGAGAGGGAGGGAGGAGGGAGGAGGGAGGAGGGAAAAACTGCGGAAATGAGGGAGGAGGCTAGGGTTTCGCAGTTAAACCCGAAGACTTTAGCCGATGAAATAATTTGTTCGTCGGCTAAAGATAAAAATTTCGCCGGCTATACACAAATTCGTCGGCTAAACCTTCTAAACTCGTCGGCTAAAACTTTGAAATTCGTCGGCTAAACCTTTGCAACTCATCGGCTAAACCTTTGAAATTCGTCGGCTAAACCTTTGAAATTCGTCGGCTAAACCTTTGAAATTCGTCGGCTAAAACTTTGAAATATTTGGCATGTTGTGATCGTGATGATCAAAATTGAGAAACACAAATCTGGCCGTCAGATCTGACCATCATGATAAAATACATGTATGGGAAAAAATTCAACTTGATCCGAAAAGAATAAGGGCTCGATCCGGACGGTCAATCTCGTAAGTCAAACCTTTTTACGCACGGAAAAGGTTGTTCGACCGTCTAAATTACTTATTTTGGCCGGACCTCCAACTGAAAATAGTTTTATACCGATGACACGCAACAAGTCATATAAAAATTTTACGCAAAATAACCACCGAACCCGGGGCTACCCATAGGGAGAAAGAATTGAAAATTGCATTGACCGCAACTCTCGGCACCGAGAAATGACCGGAATACCGTGATTTTTCAACCGTAGATGTATTTCACCATTCTGGTCATGTCTTATTTCACGACTTTTTTACGTTTGAAGGATCTACGTATAGTTTGTTTTTGAAATGGAACATTTACATAACACTTGGTAAACAAGTTATACAACATTAGTACGCATGTTGTGATCGTGATGGCTAAAACTTGAGAAACACAAATCCGGCCGTCAGATCTGACCATCATGATAAAATACATGTATGGGAAAAAATTCAACTTGATCCGAAAAGAATAAGGGCTCGATCCGGACAGTCAATCTCGTAAGTCAAACCCCTAAACGCACGGAAAAGGTCGTTCGACCGTCTAAATTACGTATTTTGGCCGGACCTCCAACTGAAAATAGTTTTATACCGATGACACGCAACAAGTCGTATAAAAATTTTACGCAAAATAACCACCGAATATAGGGCTATAGTAGGTAGTAGAAAAATTTTAGGGTTTAGCCGACGAATACCCTAACGTATTCGTCGGCTATAGTATGTAATTAAAAAATTAAAAAATAACTATAGCCGACGAAATATTAGGTTATTCGTCGGCAAAAACCATATTAGCCGACGAATCACAGTGTATTTCGTCGGCTAAAGTGTGTAATAAAAAAAAAACATCCATGGCCGACGAAATTAAGGCTTTTTTAGTCGGCTAAACAATCTTAGCCGACGAATGACAGTGTATTTCGTCGGCTAAAATGTGTAATAAAAAAATAAAAAACATCTATGGCCGACGAATTAAGGATTTTTTCGTGGGCTAAAACATCTATGGCCGACGAATTAAGGTTTTTTTCGTCGGCAAAAACTATCTTAGCCGACGAATTATAGTGTATTTCGTCGGCTAAAGTAAAAAAACAGGGAAAAAACAACAGACGATATTCGTAAACCATACATTAAAAAAAACCTGTTCATCATGTATCACCGAAATTCATATAAAATAACTGAAATATGAATTCAACATGTGTAAACTATAAAGGAAAAAGGTCTTTGCAAAATTATACAAATTAATCGGAATCATACATTAAAACTAAGGCTCGTAATCGGAATCATCCGATGAGTCTTCTTCGGTGTCAGAATTAATTTCTGGTAATATATGTATTTCCTCATCGCCAGAGTCTTCGTCTGTTTCTTGATTTGGATCAACATCAACAAGCCTTGGCTCTTCATCATGAATTCGCACCGAACGACCCGCTTTAAAATTATTAAGGCGAATGGTAGAGGAGTTAGGAATACCTATTGCGTTGGGCTCTTGATACGCAACATCCTCTTCCTCGTCTTCGGCCTCTCCAAGTGTAGCCGCCCAATAAATGTTTCGAGGGTGCACAAGGTTGACTACTTTCCACGCGTCACCCTTAGCAAGGTCATCAAGATAAAACACTTGTTTTACCGATGTGGCAAAAACGAACGGGTCATCTTCGTAAGAACTTGTAGCAGTGTTCACCGATAATATTCCGTACTGATCGGTCTTCATCCTCTGCGGCCTAGTATCAAACCATCTACACTTGAAGAGGTGCACTGTCATGCCTTCACCGTAAACGAGTTCCACCACTGAATCAAGAACACCGTAATAGTCAACTCCATTCCGCCCACCATGTGCCATGACCCTAGAATTCTGTGTTCTCTTTCTGCTGTCTCTTTGTTTGCATATAAATTGCACGCCATTCACCTTGCACATCGGATAAACTCTTGAGACTATCGGCTTCATGGCTAGAAGTCTTAGTTCGTGCGACCAATTTGGGTGACCATCAGATTGAATATGGTTCATCTGCAACCAACCATCTCAACTGTAAATATGGATAATTATGCAATAAACATAAACCCATAGAGAAAAATTAAATTACGTACCCAACCGCCAAAATAATCTGCGAACTCCTTGTTGTGGTACTCGAGATCACCTTGAATGTTGGGATGATTGAGATGGATGTCTTTCCAGTATTCAACTTTTGGACAGTTAATCAATACCCACCAGTGGGCAATGACTAGCTCATGTGGTTGCAACTTGTAGGAGTCTGACAAAATTCCATACACTTCAACATCACTAGAGACTATGGAAAGATTGAACTTCGGTACATCTACCGGCATGGTTTGCGGAGTTTCCTTCAACGCTCCTAAATACAACTTCATGTAGGTGACGCACTCGTGCGCAATATATGCTTCAGCTATACATCCTTCAGGAGCGGATTTATTAGCCACATAATCTTTGTAGTCTCCAAGTTGCCTGTAAATCAAGTTGCAAAATGTTATGATTATTAAACATGTATATATATTGAGGAATTCATGAAAGTAAAAAACGTACCTTTCCATGGGATACATCCAAGTGTAGTGTACTGGACCGGTAAGCAACAATTGCTCGGGAAGATGAATCATCAGGTGAGGCATGATGTCAAAAAAATTTGGAGGAAATATCCTCTCAAATTTACACATGATATAAATGATGTCCATTTGCATTTCCCGGAGGTCACATCGAGACACTTCCCGTGTGCATAACTTCTAGAAAAATCTTCCCAACGCTACTAACGGCTCCACCACCTGACGGGGAAGGAACGGTCGAATGAAAACAGGGAAGAGACGTTGTAGCAGGATATGACAGTCATGACTCTTCAACCCGTACATCTTATTGTCCTGGAAGTTCACACACCGGGCTATATTTCTTGCATAGCCTGAAGGATACTTCACACAACTCATCCACCTGAAAATTAGGTTCTTCTGGTCGGGCTTCACGGTGTAAGGAGCTTGAGGCATTTTTTTCTTCCCTTCTTTCAACCACAAATGTCTTCTTATTCCGCATTTTTTTAGATCAATGCATGCCTTAGGACCGTCTTTCGTCTTCCCCTCCAAGTTCAGCACTGTGCCCACCACACTGTCGCACACATTCTTTTCTATGTGCATCACATCCAGGTAGTGCCTAATCAACAACTTACTCCAGTATGGGAGTTCTCAGAATATGCTCTTATGTGTCCAGAATTTGTACCTGTCGGGCCTTTCAGGTATTGCTGCCACAATGTTGGGATGATTGCTGAGCTGCCCAAAATCGTACTCATTAAGCACTGCTAAAATTTCTTCCCCCGTCCATCTTCTGGGAGGCACACCGTGTTCTACGGTCCCATCAAATGCCTTGTCATCGAACCGCCATTCGTGATCATATGGAAGGAAAGCACGGTGACCCAATCTGCATATCTTGTTGCAATGACTACTGCTCCCCTCATCGCTAAGGCACTCTGGACAAGCCTTGTATCCCCTAACAACGTTGCCCGACAACATCCCATGGGCAGGAAAATCACTGATGGTACCAACAACCATGGCATGCATCTGGAACATCTCGTGCGTGTACTTGTCATAAGTGGGATGACCAACGTCCCACAAAAATTTAAGTTCTTCAATCAAAGGTCTCAAATACACATCGAGACACTTTCCCGGATAACCGGGCCCCGGAATCAACAAACTCAATATATTGTATTCCTTCTTCATGCACATCAATGGGGGAAGGTTGTACGGTACCAAAATCACCGGCCATATACTGTATTGAAGACTCATGTTGCCAAAAGGGTTGAACCCGTCGGATGAGAGCCCGAGCCTCACATTTCGGACCTCTGACGCAAAATGAGGAAACTCCCTGTCTATATGCTTCCAAGCCTCCCCGTCAGCAGGGTGTATAAGGATATCTTCGTCATGCAATTCCCTATCAGCGTGCCATCTCATCGCTTCGGCCGTCTGTGAAGACATGTACAACCGCTCCAACCTATCCGTCAAAGGGAAATACCGAAGTACCTTTACAGGTTTCCTGTTGCCTGCAGGAGTCAGCTTATATCTGTCAGTGTGACATACCGGACATGCGTCAAGGCCACCAAGGTCATTCCCATCTGGATCTGTACCCCAAAAGAGAACGCAGTCATATCTGCATGCATGGATCTTGATGTAGGAAAGCCCAAGATCTTTCAGGATACATCGGACCTTCCGATGAGTGGTAGGAAGACGATGACTGTTGGGCAGCATCGAAGCAGTGTACTGTAGATACTCATCAACAACCTTCACGGTCGATTTTGTCTCAACTTTAATCCTCATTACGTCCATCACACTTTCAAGAACGGTCTTCTAACAACCGGGGTACACAGGGGTCTGTTGGAAAGCAAGCAGTTTGTTATACTTTTCTATACCAGCAGTGTTCACAGCTCTAGGGAAGGGCTGCACCGGGTCAGGCATATACTGTCTTTGAGCGCATACACCGCTCTCATAAGAAAACATGTCGTTGATGAATGCCGTTGTTGGATCGTTGGATGTACTAGCACTGCCCATCTCGGAAAATTGGCCATGATCATGCGGACCCCCTGATGATGTTTCACCGTGATATAACCAACATCTGTACTTCTCCCAAAACCCGTTACTCCTCAGGTGCTGCCATATTTTGTCAATAGGAAATCGATGCATATCGCTGCGACACTGACATTTCGTGCACGGGCAATAGAAAATTGTTTTCCCGTTAGCATTAGCCAGCGCACATTCTATAAAACTCATAACTCCTGCACCGTATCTTTTGTCCCATTTTGGAAGCGAAATCCAACTCTTATCCATATCCTGAAAATATAACAAAATATATATATATTTATAACGCTGCTAGCTAATTATTAATAAAATTTCATGCCATATATAAAATCTCAATTCATTTAGTATATATTCTACGTACTACAACTAATTAATAACAACATCATCATGAACTCATATATATCATCAACAACTTCATACCATATCAACACAATAATATTATAAATTAATATTAACATATATATATATCTACTATTTATTAACAACAAATTAATTCATATATATTATCAATTCAAATCATCAACCAAATCGATCAACACATATATATACATCCAACGTACTCAAAATTAATCAACTCAATCACAATCAAAATCAATAAACTCAATTAATCACACTAATTAAAATCGATCAACTCAAATAAAACTCAATTAATCAACATATATATACATATACGTACCTATATATGGCTCCACAAACTGATTATGGACAGATTTCGACAACACCCAAACTTTTTCTCCCCTTTTTTCTTCTCTCGTTTTTTTTCCCGATTTTTTCCAAATGAGCTGCTGCTGCCCAGATCCGCAAATATAAAGCACTTTAGCCGATGACTATGAATTTCGTCGGCTAAAATTTTAAATATTTCGTCGGCCATAGTTTGTGAACTTTAGCCGACGAAATAAATTCTTTAGCCGACGAAAAAAACTTTCGTCGGCTAAAGTTTACCATAGCCGACGAAAATTTAAAATAGCCGGCGAAAGAAAATTTTGTCAGCTAAAGTGGACTTTATAGCCAACGAAAATTTACCTTAGCCGACGAAAGAAAATTTCGTCGGCTAAAGCCCACTTTAGCCGACGAAAAAATGCTTCGTCGGCCTGGTTTTTTTTTTTCGTCGGCTAAAGCCTTTCTTCTGGTAGTGCTAATTGCAATTGACAAGAAGATGAGTGTAGACATATAAAATTTAATGATAATAATAATCGTTGAATAATTCAAGCAACACGTAGACCCGACAAATTGCATACGTGGCTCATAAGTCGACAAAGTTGGAAAGCCGTCAGAAATGACACATGGTAACGTGGGAATGGTCAGCTGACAACAAAACCTTAAATCCCGATTAAAATCAATTATCAAGTGTCGATTGATGATCAGATATCAATTAAATTAAATTAATTTTCAAAACAAAGAAGTCGGATATCCCCAAAAATAATTGGTGATGGTTCGCCAGGGGTCAGGCAAGCTAGATAGTAGAGTTCGCAGGCGAACTAAACTTCGCAGACGAACTAGACTTCGCAGACGAACTAGACTTCGCAGGCGAACTAGACTTCGTAGGCGAACTAGACTTCGCATTGAAATAAATGAAGGCGAGGCGAACTGGACTTCACATAGATATAAATGAAGGCGAGGCAAACTGGACTTCGCATAAAAATAAATAAAGGCGAGGAAAGATAACTCCGCGCGCGTAGATGTATATGAAGGGAGGCGAGATGACTCCGTGCGCGTAGATGTACAAGAAGGCGAGGCGAGATAGCTCCGCGCACGTAGATGTACATGAAGGCGAGGCGAGATGACTCCGCGCACGTAGATGTACAAGAAGGCGAGGTGAGATGGCTCCGCGCGCGTAGATATACATGAAGGCGAGGTGAGATGGCTTCGCGCACGTAGATTGACATAAAGGCAAGGCAAGATGACCCCATATAGGGAACTTCGAGAAGGAGCTAGTCAGCAGAGTTCGCATGCATGCGGAGATATACGTCGAAGTTGAGTCGCCCGTGAGGTGGGACCAGAAATCACCACTTGCTTGGAAATCAAGGTTTAGCGCCCTTCCTTCCATATATCCGTGAGATGGCACGCCCCTTTACTAAGGATCTTGGTCAAACAAGATATTCAATCCAAAACGATCTGGACATATCTAAATCGTAAGATTTGATTGATTTGATTATGGTAAAATTGGCAAGTAAATCAATCCGTCAAGATTCATTGATTCGATTAAGGAAATATTATTGATTCAGTATCTTCATTACATGCCAAAAGTGGAGGCATGTTAACACTATAAATACCCGTCTCATAACAAGAGGAAGGGGCGAAGGAGGGAGCGAACCAAGGAGCAAACAAACAAGAAGGCAGCGGACTAGAGAGAGAAAGAATTACTCTTAAGAGCTCAAAAGTTGCCAAAGCCCTTGAAGAATCATCAAGTTGCCAAATAGCCGATTCTTCATCAACCTCAAGTCTAGAAGTTGCCAAAGCCCTTGAAGAATCATCAAGCTGCCAAATAGCCGATTCTTCATCAACCTCAAGTCTAGAAGTTGTCAAAGCCCTTGAAGAATCATCAAGCTACCAAATAGCCGATTCTTCATCATCAACCTCAAGTCTAGAAGTTGTAAAGACCTTGAAGAATCATCAAGCTGCCAAATAGCCGATTCTTCATCAACCTCAAGTCTAGAAGTTGTAAAGACCTTGAAGAATCATCAAGCTGCCAAATAGCCGATTCTTCATCAACCTCAAGTCTAGAAGTTCCCAAAGCCCTTAAAGAATCATCAAGTTACCAAATAGCCGATTCTTCATCAACCTCAAGCGTAGAAGTTGTCAAACTCCGAAAAGTCACCAAGCTGCCACATAGCCGATTCTTCATCAACCTCAAGTCTAGAAGTTGTCAAACTCCGAAGAGTCACCAAGCTGCCAAATAGCCGGCATCTTTACCAACTTCAAGACAAAGAACAAACCACCACGTGAAACCCCTCGTGGATCAAACTCGATCAACATCAAGTCTCCACGGCCCTTGATCAACCATCATCTTCAAGTCTTCAACAAATCAAAACCTCTACCAAGTTCTTCAACAAACTCGTGAAGAATCAACAAGCACCGAACACACGTGCCGATTCATCCCTTGTCAAAGTCGAAGAACACGCACCACGTGACACTGCTCGTGGCCTAAGTTCGATCAAGAACAAGCCTCTACGGCCCTTGGTTAATCAACTTCTACAAATCATCAACACGACAAGTAGTCCAAACTATAACAATTCGATTCAAGATTAAGTGCTCGTCACCCTTAGATCAAATCGACGTCGGAGATCGAATCAGAGGAAATTCTTGTAAAAGAATACCAACAGAGATTGTAACTTGCAAATTCATCAATACAAATATTTTATCTTGTACATGTGTCTTTCTATTATTTGTCACAGATTTTCTGTGTTTACAATGAGAAAATTCAATTATGTGATTCTTGGGCCTGTGTAACTGTGTGTCCGATTACCGGCAAATCAATAAGTCTTTCAAAGTTATGGGAAAAAGTTTTTGCTGATTATGTGGAAAATTGGTGTGGTCCTCCAACAAGTCGAAGCCCTAGTGCTCTTCAATCTCAATTTTGGCATTTGAAAAAGATGCTCAAAGATTGGCACAATGCACAACTTCAATCCCGCAATAATATAGCGAGCGGCCATAACATGATGGACCAGCTTTTTCTTCTTCTCTATATTATTAATTGTAACATTATTGTTATTTGTGTCAAATTTATCCCTAACAAATATTTAAATTATATCGGTAGATTTTAATTGATTTATTCTCCTGTAGATTAATCAAGCACAATCTATCTACATGAAACATCATCTCAAGGAATTTGATACGTAGGCTTGTTAGGAGAAAGTTAAGCACCATCCTTATTTTGTTGATCCACTAAGCAAAGAAAGAGCACCGAAATCATTTCTGACACATATTGCCTCCGAAAACGAGTTTCCAATTGACTTGGATGATGATGAAGTTATGGAGACACCACCTAGCTCTTTGACGAGACCAATGGGACAAAAGAGAGCCAAAGAAGCAATGAGGAAAGGAAAGAAAGTGCAAGTGTTGCTTCAAGTTTGGCTCTTTCTATTCAATCCATGGCCGAGTCAACGCAAGTTTCTGTTGAGCTAGTGAGGCAAAGAAATGAAGAAATTCCCGCTCACTCAAAGAGGGTTATGGAATTAGAAGAGGCGAAAGAGGATGTAAGAATTATGGGCAGGGATACTCCTAATACGTCTCCAGATGAAAAACGTTGGTGGAAAACAAGGAAAATAAGTGTTATGGTAAAAACTTTGTTTGATGATGGTAGCAATGATTGCTACACACCTAGGTTTGATTAGTTATATTTTTCGATAATAAAATGTTGTTTAGGAAATCATGTAATTTATATTCCGCTTATGTAATTTTAATTTCATGAAATAAAAGTCTATGCATTGAATAAAGTAATAAATAAACTCAACAACATTAATAATAACAAGCATGTCAAACCAAACCAAAGTTTATTATTAAACATAAATAAACTTCAAAAAAGATTAAAAATAAAACCAAACTTATTAATAAAGCACACAAACAGAAAGTACATTAATTAAAATCACAAACCCCAATTTATTTAAATCTGATTCCTCAATTGTGGTGGTTCATACTCAATTGTCATCCATGTTCCAATTATGCATCACCAAATCATCTTGTAGACATTTGTGGAGATAGGCAGACTCTTCTTGAAATTCGCAATCCCTGAATACAGGAAGATGTTGTCCATCTCTCCCCACTGGTTCGAACTGAATAAGTTCTCCAGTATCCGGATGCACATGCCGATTATAGACAGTTGTCATGGATAGATTCATTAAATCATCTTCTTCAAGCTCCACAAATTCTACAGTTGCCGATTGTAGACAAATTCATCCCTCCACAATCATGTTATGAAGAATGATATAACTTATCATAATGGCTCGAAGATCTTCTAGTTTAAACAACCTAGCACTGTGACGCAATATCACCCATCGTGATTGGATGATACCAAAGCACCGCTCCACATTTTTGCGGTAAGCCTTTTGTTTTTTTGCAAAAGTGCTTCTCCTGTTTTGTTCTGGGATTCGATATTGTTTTGACAAAAGTAGACCACCTATGGTAAATTCCATCAGGAAGGTAGTAACCATTGGTGTACCTTTTGTTGTTGATCTCAAATTGAACCTGAGGAGCAATTCCACCTGTGACACGCTCAAACACATTAGATGCACCAAGAACGTTGAGGTCATTTTGTGCTCCAGGAGTTCCGAAGAAAGTGTGTCATATATGTGTGTCGTAAGACGCCACTACTTCCAGAATTATAGTTGGTCTTCCCTTACGACCCGAGTAAGCTCCAGCCCAGCCGGTTGGGCAGTTCTTCCACTCCCAATGCATGCAATCGATGCTCTCAATCATGCTTGGAAACCCACGACGCTGTCCTCTATTGAGAAGCCTATATAAGTCAGCAGACTTAGGAGGACGAATGAACCACTCACCGTAAAGAAACTTGATCTGTTTGCAAAATTTCTTCAGACATTTCAGTACTGTAGAAGTTCCCATCGGAGTGATTTCATCACATTGATCAGCAGCTAAGCCGTACGCGAGCATTCTCAGGGAACCTGTCATTTTTTGTTCAGGAAGTAATCCCATTTTTTCAGTGGCATCTGGTTTTTGCCTCCAAAAACTGTCGTGGAAGACATGTTTATGCATTCGGTACCGCGTCCGAAAGTTTGCTTCGTCGTACACTGGACGTTCAACAAAATAATCCTGCAAGAGGAATTGACCTCGACTTCTCTGTGTCTCTCTACATTTGGCGCACGACCAGGTCATGAACCATGCCCTCTAGGTGTCTGTTCCAGTTGATATTATGCCACCAATGCAACCGCTTGAGAGTTTGTAGCTTGAATTTGCTCCAGCTCCTCCATATTTTCACGATCCCTTTTTAGCAACCACCTGTTTAATTCATCCATTGAAAAGATGAGAATGAGATGAGTGATGATATTTCAAAAGAGATGAAGGTAGAATGAGAGGAAATGTGTGAGTAGAGAATGAAGTTTGAAGGTTATTTATCAACAATTTTGAAGATAAAAAGTTTTGGATAAGTACAAGTGTCACGTAAAAATAGGTTGAAAATCTTATCAAATATCCGAGATATATTTCTAGAAGATAACATTATCTGAAGTTGACACGTGTCAAGTGAAGATTGGACGAATATCGTATCAGAAATCATAAGATATCTGATAATTTATTAAAACATTAATTAATAATCTGTTTAACAATAATGACTGTTGTACGATTAATCACATTATTAATTAATCAAATTATAATTTAACATTTTTAATTAATAAGTTATTCAAAATTAAAATGTAATAATGAATTAACATGTAAATTGCCTTGGATGGGTGCATTGATAAATGAGAGGCAATTGCCAATTTAGGATGAATAGTGAATTGACAAGGGAAATTCTATTGGCAAATCAGCAATTGCCTTTTGCCTACGGGTGCAATTGCTCTAATAGTTTAACAGGAGTTGGGGTTATTTTCCGGGATGCTGATGGAACCTTTCTTTGTCACGCCCCGAACCTTAATTTTTAACTTAATTACTAGCATGAAAATAATAAGAGTTTTTACCGTTTTCGTCACTAAGTGTATAATTTAATTAGTCTCCAGAGTGGTGTTGAGGGACTAATATTTTGAAAGAATTATTCGTAGGAGAAAAATATGACGATGATAAAAATGGTAAATTTTGGCTAGTAAAATGTAATTTTTATTGGGGTATTATTTTTGGGGTGTTAAATTTTTGATTCGGTATATGTAGAATTGGTGGACCGGGTTGGGCTAAAGCCCATTTTGTTTCTCTCCCATTTTTCTCTCTCTCCTCCCGGTTTCCTCTCTCCCCGAGCCCTCACTGCTGAAAGACTTTCCGGCCGCCGTTCGCCGCCGTCCGACCGCCCCAGACCGCCGCACCGGTCCCAATCGATTGGTCTCCGACCCAGCTGCAGTTCTAGACCGGTGACAGCCTCCCTAGCGCCGCCGTGAAGGAGGAATCAACGTCGAAAGCCTCGACTACCGGAAGAGTTTTTTCGCCGGAACTCCTTCCTCCAGCCGCCATAGCCGGCGAGCCTTGGCTCAAAAGGAAGCCCTCCTCCCATGCTTCAATCCCTCCAAAGGGCTCCCTCCATCTTGAGCTAGGTAAGGAGAAATCGGAATTTGAAATTCTAGGGCTTTATTGTGTGTTTGCGTTCGATTGATGTGGTTAGGCTTAGAATTGAAGTTTGTGAGTTAGGAATGTTGTAGAGGAGGTTGAGAGGAAGATGCTGCCAAATTTTGGTGAGCATCGGAGGTCGCCGGAGTTGGTCGCCGGCAGCCGAGCCGCCGCCGAGAAAATGTTTTTGGTAGAGAATTTAATGAGGAGTTTAATGGAATGAGTTTTAGAATTTTTGGAGGAATTTTGGATAGGTTTGGAAATTGTTAAAGTTTGGTATTTTTGGCGGATTAATAAGTTAAAATCTGGCCATTGGATTATTTTATGATTAGGACGATGAAATGTGATTTTTGAGGTTATCGGTATTTTTGGAGATTTGTGATTGGCAGTGAAGATAAGATTTAGGACGATAGGCGTGGTTGAGCGCGAGAAGCTCATAATTATTTATGCCTATTATCTTTAAGCGTCGGTGTTTTATTTTAAGGATTTATTTATGTTTTGGAACAGGACGCGAGGAGGCTCGAGCAGAGGAGACCTCTGACCGACATCAGGCTTAGGCCTAAGTTGTGAGTGGACCTTTGTTTTAAATAATGTACTTGAATTGCTTTATTGTTGAATAATTTCCTTTGTTGGATTTTTATCCGGAATTGAGAATTTCGGTGTTTATACTCATTTATTGACGTTTTTTAGAATAATATGTATATGAGAGAACGCTAGCTAGCTATACGTGATTTCTCCCCATAATGAGGTAAAATGCCATTATGGGGTGATGTGAGCGTTAGACGTAAGCGTCGTATCCTTGTACGACTTTCTACTTTTCAAGTTCATTCTATGTTTTCAGATTCATTCATAGAATTCGTACATGGAGTAAGCACGTATATATATACCCACTCGGTCGTTTCCCCCATACTGAGGAAAAATGCCATTATGAGGTGACGTGCGCGTTAGACGCGAGCGTAGTAGCCTGGTATGACTATCTACTTTAAAGCTTATTCATAGATAGCATATATGGAGTAGACGAGTGTTAATACATACTGATATATATATATATATATATATATATATATATATATATAATTTGAGCCTGAGAGGCTGTATTTGTTTAAGATTTGGAGACTAGCTGGAACTAGTCGTTTTCCTTGATAATTTTCTTGGGGAAATATTATTGCTTGTCGAGATTATTTTGTCCACTCACCCTGACGTGATTAAATATTTTCCCCTGAGCTTTTCTTTTCTTTTTAAAATGCCCAGTCTGCAAAGTTCGGGTGAGGTCTAGAAGGAGGCGACGAGGCATAGTCACTCATCTTTCCACTACTATTTGCCAGTAAGTTATCCGTTTAACACACTAGGATTTCTAGTAGCTTCCGTTGTCTTTCTTGTAGTAGCTCTGAATACTTTCGGAAAAATAACTGTGTATTATTTTATTCGGTTATTTGGATTAAGTTGAAGAATTTATATTATTGTTTAAGAGAGTGTTCTTTAATTTTTCCGGGTTAGGGTTGTCCATTTTCAAGGGATGTTTACTAAGTTCTTCGGTAAGTTTTCCTTGGAGGTGGTCCCCGCAGGACTCACCTCGGGTTTCAGAGTGAAATTCCGGGTGGGTCTTGACATTCTTAGGGGTTTTCGGCATTCTTTACCTCATGCAGTCTCTTTAAGGCATGCAGAACTTCATACACTGATGTTGGAATATGCCTTATCAGATCACTTGGTATCGTTGATTGTGGAAACTGATGGTCAAGAGTTGGTGTATGCAGTCACAGGTCATTCGCTAGACCATTCTGATTGGAGTTTCTTGATATCAGATCTAGAACAGCTATTACAACAAGTTGATTCCGTCATTCTTTGTCATGCCAAGAGGGAAGGTAACAAGGTAGAACATACACTAGCTAGAGAAGCCAAGTTGGCTGTTTATTATGATAATTTTGTTACCGTTATCCCTCCGTCTATGAAGGTGTTACTCTCTCAGGATTGTAATGATGTTTAATCAATGAAGTTATTCATTCCCATAAAAAAAGAAAAAGAAGATTGATCTTGGATAAGTAAACACAAATATGTGTTGAGATATCAATCCCACATCAGGAATATGATACATTGTCTATGAGTTTATAAGGGTTTGAGTCACTCCACCCATTCCCAATTTGTTTTGGATGTAAACCCCCCATACTACTTTATTATGGTATCAGAGAGGGTTACTCACGTCCACGTGTGAAGCCCAATGGCCACATGAACTCCACATCACCCAAATGTTGTCCACGTGTTAGGCTTGAAAATTCGCTACACGTGCGGGGCCGTGTTGAGATATCAATCCCACATCGGGAATATGAGACCTTGCCTATGGGTTTATAAGGGTTTGAGCCACTCCACCTATTGTCAATTGGTTTTGGATGTGAATCACATACTACTTTATCTCATTCTTTCTCCCATTCAAGCTTCCCAGATCATGGCATCAAAAATTCAAAATTAAATCATCAGTGATCTAACATAAGGCTACCCATGGTCCCAATTGAGATTTCCAAATCAACAAAAATTTATACATTGAATATCTAACATGTAATTAGCTGGAGTCAAATTCTTCAATTAATCAATTGATTGAAATTCAAATTTAGATATGTATTTGATCGATATGTTGTAGAACAATTTTAACTATATTTTTCTTTGAGTTTTTTTTTTGAACTCAAAGACAATTTTGTCATTAATACTCAAGTAAAGAGTACAATACGAATCGATCTGTTGTCATGCGCACAAAGGACAAATAAGATCATCTGATTCGTATGAGGGTTGTATTCTCATTACAAATTTTGGCTTATAAGAAGCCTACAATCTAATGGCAATAGATCATAGACAATTGTTTCTAAACAAACTAAAAGCAAGAAAATAAAAGCTCCCCCATGTGAAAAACATGGACCAAGAGCAATTGTTCCAAAATAAGCAAAAACAACTGAAAATGCAGAAAGGAAAATATAAAAAAAGACTTCAAAGAACCTCCTTGCCCTTCAAGCTAGGGCTTTGAGGACGGAGTTGGACCTTCCTGATTGGCATTTCTTTTGGGTTCCTGAAGTCGACAGGACGTCTCCGCTTCTTCGTTTGACCTTTAGTGGCAACCGATGCCATCTTAGTTGGTTCATGGGTGATGGTGGAAGGCTTCTCTTCCTCTTGCATCTTCTTTTGACCCGTTGTGTTCTGTGAAACAATAAGGCGTCTTCTCTTCTTTTTCGGTGGAGCAAAGACACGATCTAAGAGTTCGGTAACCTTCGAGTTAGCGAAGGCCAACGAGGCAGCAGATCCTTGACTAGGGTTTTAAATACCCAAGAGGATGATGATGCTAGCATATTGGCTATGTTAGAGTTTTTGCCAATAGATGGCGATAGAGTGATGGAAAACTTGCTCTTCGATCCTTTCGAAGAGGGTGAGAGATCAAGGTTTGGGTGCGAAAAAGCTATAAGAATGATTGAAAACAAGGAGATACGATGTAAGACGGAGGTTTTTGGGTTTGGTGGCCGTGCTCTGGGAGAGAGAGAACAGCTTAGGGTTTTAGGGTTTAGATGCGGCCATTTACTCATATATGGGATTTGATTTATTGATCTATCATATTTTTAGGGTTATTTATTCAGTAATATATTAAAAACAAGGACTAAAATATCTATTATATCCTCGATATTTCATTGAAACTTCTGTTTTTTTTTTCAAGCACCGATATTAATTTTCATATATTTCCGATATTATGTATTTATTCTTTTTTTATAAAATTTCCATCGATATTCGATATTTTCTTAATATATCTATCGAGATTTCATTTTTCCGAACCAACGATATTTCTGTAATCGTCAATATTTTAATCTTTGATTAAAAACATATAGAAAATATAAAGTGTGTGAATCTATGACGTGACACATCATTTGGTATTCAAATCTTATATAAATTTTTGGAATCCCTAACATCACTCAAAAAAAGAAAAAAGAAAAAAGCGTGTGTCATGAAACATTAAGTACGAGTCCTGTGTCACGATCCTAACGGCTCCAGTTTTTGGCTCTTTAGCAAACCAACGGCCGTGACTTACATCGGTTAGTAATTTCTCAGCATGATCCTGAGTCTGCTCCACTCCCAATCAAAACCTTACACGTGGAATAAAACAGACGACTTTCTTTGACATTAATTAGCAAACCCATCCCACCCGAGCTTCTTCTTCAGAGACAGAGACAGAGAGAGAGTCTGGCTATCTGGGTATTTCCTTTTTGTTTTGTTTTTATTTTGATCAACTCTCTGTGTGTTGGAAACCAAAAACAAACCCGGTTCGGTTTTATTTCCTGGTCGAATATAGTTATAGGGTAATTTTGATTTTATATATTTTTCATATTTTCTGAAAGTAAATAAAAATTTCGGATCTGGGGAAAGGAGGGAGAGAATGATGGGGGGCAATCATTCAGCGATTCTGATTTGGGTTTTTGTTGTTTTGCCTTTTTGAATTTTATAATTAATTTAATTGTCTTCGAATCTGACCACGCCATGAGGAAGAAGCTCGATACTCGTTTCCCTGCTGTAAGTCTCCCTTTTCTCTTCTTCTTCTTACTTGTTTCGCAAATCTTCCTTTTCAAAAAACTCGGAAATGTATGAATTGAATTTGGTTCAAGTTTAATTTTTGATTTGTGGGTAGGAATTGGTTTTGGATTTTGGTTTAGGGTTAAAATTCAATTGGGATATAAAAGTCAATGTTGATATGGGATAATCTGATCTGGTTTTGTTGCTATTTATTTCTGGATGAGAATTTTGGATTATTTGTTGTGAAAATAAAAGGAAAGGATGGGTTCCCACTTCCTTATTTAGTGTGTAATCCTTACTTACTGTATATGAGTTGGTGGACAAGAATTGGAATTGTGTGTATAGATCTTATGCATGATAGACTTTTGGAAAGAAAAAATAAATAAAACAAACATATTAGGTGCTTGGCGGTTGTAAAGGTCGCGATGGGAAGTGGATATGTATTTGGTAATTTGTGCAGCGTTATTATTTATTAACAGTTAGAATGCTTCCTATTGTTTGGAGGCCGAGATTGCCTCTGTCTAAAGTTTTGGAATCAATGCTTTGTAACGTTTTGCATGGTATATGATGTGGGAAAATGTTGAAATGTGAACGAACTGAACTTCCTTATATACATAAGGTTGTTTCCGAAACATGCTCTTTGGTTGGTGTTAGCAGGTGATGCTGTCACCGACTAATTCTTCAATTTGTGCTTCTGCCTTCTGAAGCCCACTGATTTTTGTGGTGCTTCACCGAAGCAATAGGAAATATAGCATTTGTAGGAAAAGAGGAGAGACAGAGAGAGATAGAGTTCGTCTTCTCTTAGAGACATAACAATGAAGCATTTGCTTCTGTCATCACATATTGCCCACCGATTAGCTAGCTTCTACCCACTTTCTATTTCCTCAAATTGTTGTTAAGGGCGACATCCTTGATCCTTCCTTAATGTGTGGTGTTCGATACTATACAGCCAAAGAGCTGTCTGGCTTCCAAGACTCCCAAGTGGCAAAAGTGTCATCATGTTCTTTATAGGTTTTCTTTAATTAATTTCTTTTTATCAATTGGCACTTCCTTTGAGATGGCTTTCGATGTTTATGTTTTCAAATGGCAAGATGAGTCCTCCTTTAGGCTTGACAGGAAGTATTTATATACCCTAGGGTGACCCAAGTGCGCTCTAACAATTCAGATTCTTGTGTTGCATATGGGGTGGGACAAATATGTTTGCTGTAGAAATGGAGGTGTGGTGCTGGAGTAATATAATGTGTTGGGGTGTGGGCGTAGAGGAATATGAGGATTTTGCAGGGTGCAGTGGATGAAGAGTTGGATATTTTTGAGGGAGAGAGAGTTCATTATTGGGGTTCAGTTGTTCTGAAACTTGTGGTTATTCTGATGTTGAGCAGTTAGTCCTTTCATAAAATTTAGGTTTGGTACAGATCACTCACATCTGTTTGTGAATTAATAACACTGTTCATTTCCCAAAATGACTGAGTTACATGCTTTAAGTAGACTGTAGAGACCCACACGAACCTTCTAGTCACCCTTTACAAGACATAAGTTAAATATCAGCATTAGTGACCCAAATTGTCACCCAAGCATGACTTGACTCCTAATTAAATGACACATTGATCAAACCTTTAGACCCTTGTAGGAACATCTTTGAAAACTGCTATGACAGTTATGATTGAATCAAGCTAAATCCCACCAGGGCTGCTGTACCCTCATCCCACCAGGTCAAAATATTGGGCTGAGCGTGCAACCTCTTGGTAGTCTATTTACGAACTTTGACATGGGTGTGGTTGCTGTCCTATTCCATGCAATAGCGATATGATTGAAATACTTTAGTGTTAATTGTTTTTTGGAGGGACTTCCTGTCCCATGTATTGTATTGATTCTTTTGTACTGACAGTTAGTTCCTATCAAAATAGGTACATGTTTTCTTATGCTTCCTTTGGTGAAAGGTTTCGTTTATTGAAATTATAGGGTGGAATTATTCAGTAGTAGCAGCGACTTGTTTTTAGTTTGCTTTTTAAAGTTTTACATCATCTTGCCCTTCTAATTTGTGAGGCCTTGTTATATAGCTTAATCTAATACAAAGTTTAACTTCTGCAGGCCCGGATTAAAAAAATTATGCAAGCTGATGAGGATGTTGGCAAGATAGCATTGGCAGTGCCCGTTTTAGTTTGTGAGTTGCTCTGATTTTTTAGCATGCGGGGTTCTCTTTTCATTTTAGACTATTTGTTTTTTGTGTTGCTTATAGTTTGCTTCTTGAATATTGATGCAGCTAAAGCATTAGAGTTATTTTTACAAGACCTTTGTGACCGTACATACGAAATAACTCTCCAAAGAGGAGCTAAAACCATGAATTCAGTGCATCTGTAAGTGAAAGATTAAGCTATTCTTTTTCTTTATTCTTTTATTCGGATAATTAACAGACAATTCTAAAGGAAAAAAGATACATTGTCTATGAATGAACTGTCTACCCAATGTGCTCTAGTAAAGTTATTGGCACCTAATAGTTCAACTCCAATACATCAAACACATAATTAAAAAGCTAAAGGTGTGAAAAGTCTATCGCTTTATCATTTTTTTTTTCTTTTCTTCTGCTGTTCTAATAGCTTATATTTATCACTTGAAGCATCTTATCATAATTGTACTAAGACCTGTTCAGCAATCAAATCTAAAATATCATGTGGGTCCACCTATTTGTAGCCAAATCTAAGTTATCTAGTTTATATATAGATATAGTTAGTACAATGAACAAGTGATATAGTTTTTCAGCTTTATGGTCATGTGTATACCTGGAAGAAAATAATTAAAAGGATATGCACTTGCCTTGTATAAATTCCTATCATTTTATTATCATGTGTAATATGTGTGAAATTCTGGAACTTATGGAACATTAATTGACATAAAGTTTTTATATATTATTTTTAGTAAATATTTGAGTTTTGTTTTCATTAAGTCTTCATAACTAATTACGCTACCTCGACTGCAGAAAACATTGTGTACAGAGCTATAATGTGTTTGATTTTCTAAGAGAAATTGTCAGTAGAGTGCCTGACTATGGTCATGGTCATTCTGATGCTGCTGCTAGTGCTGATGATCGAGCCATCACAAAGAGAAGGTATAGATCATCTACTTTGTTATTCACCTTCGATATATCTTAATAGATGCAGTTGTGGAGTCTACTCTTTTATTTTTTGTTGTTTTTTTTGGGAAAACTATTGAATCTATTTTGCTTCTCTCTCAGAAAACCACCAGGTGATGAATGCATTGACAGTGACGAGGAGTTGAAGAGGAGCAAGATGGTAACTTATAACTCCCATACTTCGTTCTTTTTATCTTAAAAAGATTCCATAGATCAACATGCCAAGTTTGTGAGCTCTTCCTTTTGTAAGTTTTTTGTTGCTGGTTAATGTGACTTCCGAGTTACCAAGTTCTCTTTGAATCTTTGATTATTGTGAACTAATATTTTTTTTTTTTCATGATTGGAAGAAGTTTGACCGCTATATCATTTGTTTTGGCTTCTTTAGGAAATATGAATATCTGTAAATGAGTTTTGCTACCTGGCTTGATTTATCTGATATTGCATGTAAGTTATTTGTTAAGAATTCGACTGATGGCAGAATCTTCTCTTTACTTCCTGCAGCTTGAGGTAAGCCATGGAAGCAGCAGTGGCAGGGGAAGAGGACGGGGTCGAGGACGAGGCCGTGGACGTGGTGCTCGAACAACTGAAATAGAGCCTGTGCATCATGAAACTGAATCTGAACCCTGCACATCTCTTCAGCAGAGCAGCAAACCGAATGTAAACCCTGCCATGGTGGTGGATGATGTTTCCGAGTCAAAGGATTTATTGAAGGAAAATGTCGGTGTCCCTGATGAATCTGATCTGACAGTTCGAAATTTTGACTTGAATGCTGATGTGCATGAAAAGGAGGACACAAAAGCTGCAGCGGCAGCAGCCCAAGCCTCATCCGCTGCACCTACTTCAGAGACTAAACATGAAGAATATCCAGGATGGTCTCTTTCAGACGTCGACAAAATGGCCATTGACCCTCTTCAACTTGCACAGCTGAGCAAAAGGCTGGACGAGGATGAGGAAGACTATGATGAAGAGGGCTAACCTTCCATTGATGGGTTCTCATTACCCCAAAATAAGCTACTAAGATCAAATTATCAATGGGAGGCACATGGAGGAAAGTTCAAATAAAAGTATACAAAAGCTTTGGATGGTGACTTATTCATTGGGGATGAAATGGCTGATGCACTAGTGTTGATGAGGACTTGGAAGTTCTTTTCCTATAGCATTTGCTAACATCCATTTCCAGACGTAGCTTTTGCTGACAGTGGCAGAGAGGTTAGCCTCTGCACTTTAACTCTTTGAGCAGTGTATGAGGAATATGGCACCCTAAGATAGTGGTGGATTGCCCTTTTTTTAATTTTTTTTTAATGTTTGTTTTAGAATGTGGTACAATATGTAATACAGCTCACGGTTATCTTCTGGAAGTATTAGTTTACGGTAGGCCTTTGATTAATCTAACCTCTGATGGATTTCTGTCTCTTTTGGTGTTTTACCTGCTAAAAGGTTCTAGAACACGTTTCATATAGTATGAGGTTTACTGGTATTTTTAGTGAAATTGGATGGTGCAGTGATGCTCAATTGAGTGAATTCTCTGTCTTCATAACATTGTGTGCTGTTTCGTTGCCGATTTAAGTTTTGTACATTTGCGCCGTGCAAGTGATGACTTTGTCTACTGAGCTGAACTTCGATGAGAGTTCTAACTGCAACTAGCGCCGGAACACCACTATTCGCATCTCTTGTAGGGCAATTGGTCGTAACATTTCATCCTACCCATCTGCTGCTGCCATGTATTGCAGAAACCATCGTATTACACATCAGCACATCCATGCACCGTGAATGACAGAGTTGAAGTTTAGTGATCAAAGTGTCAAATGAGTAAAGCAGAAAACATATGACGTATAGTTAATGCCATGAGCTATTCCAAGTGCAATTTGAAATGCTTCTCTGCAACTTAAATAGCTGATTCCTTCTTTAGGGAAATGTGTTTATCTAGAAAGCCATTTGACATCAACTCATATAGAAGAGCACGCTTTGATCCCTCAGCACAGTATCCAATCAGTTGCACCACATTTACATGATGAATCCTTCCTATTGTAGCAACTTCATTCATGAAATCTTGCCCATTAGCTTTGGACTTTCCCAACATCTCAACAGCAACAAGGCGACCGCTCCGAAGCTTGCCTTTATACACAGAGCCGTAGCCTCCTTCCCCAAATTTCTTCTTAAATCCTTTTGTCATTTTCTTGATATCGGAGTAGGAGTACCTTATCGGTACAAGATTGTTGTTACCTCGTAAAAATTCTTCAATAAGGCCATACATTGATAAGTGGCATCTTTTGAACTTCAAGATTAAAAGCACAATCACACAAGGAATTCCAAGTACAGATTTTGCCATTTTCTTAAATCCTTTTGTCATTTTCTTGCTAGAACTACTGCTAAAAACAATTATTCAAAACTGTATGACTTTGTAACTGTTGGAAATAGTTATGTTCTGAAATCAAGATGTATGATCAAGGTTGCTTGTACAGAAAGAAATGGGAGAGCGCACATGGATATAGAATGAATGGAAGTTGCAGTAGTACTGCAAAGAAAAAAGGAGAGAATAGTGAGTTGGTTTTAAAACAAATGCATTGAGATAGTTCTCATCTGTTACATACTCCACAATATCAAAGATCTTGCCTGCAGAAATAACATGATATCAAGCTGCTATCAACTCTCTGAAGAAGTAAATAGAAAATAAAAGAAGTGTGGATATATAAGTAGTCAAGCTTGAGATGATAGCAAATAGGATGTTCTTTCATATCCTTACCACATTTTAACTGTTGGTTTCGATATCGACATAGCAACCCCCAAGTTAAAATTACAACGTAGCCGGCAACCATGAAAGTTCAAAACCATAGAGCAGCTCATAGTGGATGTCTATGAAGGAAGTCAAGGAACTGTTCATGTCCTTTGTACCAATTAAGGATGACGTCAAGACCATCATGTATATGTGGCATGAATCCTCCAAATCCGAGGCAATTAAGCTTCCAGTGTGAATAAAAGAATGGCCACTCGTTGCGTTAATGCAAGGAACAGTATCCACGTAGAGATAAGAATTCCCGGCCCGGCCGAGCTGCACAGGTCATGAACATTATAGGCCTTGACAGTTTAGAAAAGCCAGAATTTCTAACTCTCCATATTGGTGAACGACATCTGCTCTATATATAGAGAAACCAGTGTAGAACATAGGCATTAGTTTTTACGTCTCAGACGAGCAGAGGAGTAGAAAGCAGTTCAGAACGAGGTGGTAAAATTTCGAGTCCAATTGTCATGGACAAGGTTCCCAGTTTTAAGCGGAAGCTTCTTCGGGATAGGGAGAGAAACTTATGTAAGAAGGCGAACGAGCTATTGATACTTTGTGGTACGTATGCAATTATGCATGATCATCTTCAAACCTCACAAGACCAAACCAGAGACTTGTCCTCACGAACGTACAGAAGTCCACCATTATCGAAAAGTACAAAGAAAAGCTGGCGATGAAGAATAATGACATCAAAGATATAAGAAGCACTTTATCTCTGGCAATCAGAGACGCCACAAACGCTACTACATCCCATTCTAGTTCTAGTCATGAACCAAACAAGAAGATAAAACTGGACTTGGATTTTTCTGATTCTTATGATTCCGAGACTAATGGTAAGAAGTTGCATGCTGGCTAAATACTACGAATTCTGAAGAGGCCATGAATACGGAGATGCAGTACCAAGAAGGGAGTGCAAAGCTTGGTGAGGCAAAGCTTGCACGTTTGGTGATGATGAGGCAAAGCTTGCTTCACTAGAAGCTAAGCTGCAAGCAATAACCAAGAAAATTGCGTCAAGGGAGGCAAACTATTCTTAAATTCTAGTATGCAACTTACTTTGTCAACATTGCTGGATTAATGTGTATGACGGTATATACAGTTTTTCTTTCATGCATTTGGTGTTAGTGCCAATGTAGTAAAACAAATATGATAGGTGTGAGCTATTTAATAAGGACGAGTTATTCTTCAAACATTCTCTGTTAAATTAATCTTGGTGTTTTGTGCTTTAGCTTATGCATATGCTTAAATCTTGGTCTTTTTCTTCTTTCAATCATCAAAACTGGTAAATAACGATTAAGACACCGGCTACCCTCAAACCAACAATCCATGTTATGATCAGCACTATGTAGTACTACATTTCACGAAACTTGTAAACTACTGACCAATATGATACCAATTGGAATATTGGAGCATGCTCGATAATACTAAGTAGGAATTAAACTACCCTCGATCTATAAAGACAACAAACTTGGTATCAAGAACTGAAGTTCCCTTCATGATTCCTGATCAGCGCACCGTGCCCAATTTATTACAAGAGGTGTCTATGGGGAGTATTGGAAGAACACTTGTTAACTACTCCGACAGAAAATAATGGCTGCACGGCTGCACCATTGTGAATACGAGGTGTTACATCACTTCTTTTGGGTTTTGAGAAAAACTAGTCGACTCTTGATGAGCTTCATTTTTCAATGGCAGAGATGATGTTGGAGCTGTTTCCGAATCATCTTCATCATCCACCACTGGCGTGTCTTGTGGATATAGGAAAGGCTT
Organism: Fragaria x ananassa; assembly: GCA_034370585.1. Taxonomy (NCBI): domain Eukaryota; kingdom Viridiplantae; phylum Streptophyta; class Magnoliopsida; order Rosales; family Rosaceae; genus Fragaria; species Fragaria x ananassa. The sequence goes on along the minus strand of CP139750.1, from coordinate 4,582,905 downwards.
TGGAGGCATTGGAATGGATTCAACTTCTCCTTCAAGCATCTCTACTACTTTGTTCATCGATTTCGGACGGTCACTAGGCTTCATTTGTATACACCACAATGCTACCATGAGCATCTTCTTTGTCAATTTCTTTTCCTCGTCGGTTGCACCTTCAATTTCCATCTCATTTCCTTCACTGAACTGGTCATAAACCCATGAAGGATAGTAAATTTGGCTAGAATGGGCTGCAACTGCATTCAAGTTCTTTCTTTTCCCTGCTATTTCCATCAGCAACATTCCATAACTATACATGTCAGCTTTGTTTGACACACCTCCAATATTCTTGTAAAACAATTCCGGAGCTATGTATCCCATGGTTCCTCTAGCTGCAGTCAAAATTAAGCTGCTGTCATCCAAGGGGCATAATCTAGCCAGACCGAAGTCTGAAACCTTTGGAACAAAATTCTCATCTAGAAGAATGTTGTGTGGCTTGATATCAAAATGCAATATCTTCATGTCACATCCTTGATGCAGATAACCAATACCGTGAGCCACTCCTAGTGAAATTTCAAATGCTTCCTTGCAGCTTAAGGAAATGGATCCTTCCTTAGAAAAAATGTGCTTATCAAGAGACCCGTTTGACATGTACTCGTATATGAGAGCACGCTTTGATCCCTCAGCACAATAACCTATTAGTTGGACCACATTTACATGATGAATTCTTCCAATGGTTGCAACTTCATTCATAAAATCTTGACCATTAGCTTTGGACTTTCCCAACATCTTAACAGCAACAAGGCGTCCGCTCCGGAGCTTTCCTTTATACACTGAACCGTATCCTCCTTCCCCTAATTTATCCTTGAATCCCTTGGTCATTTTCTTGATATTGGAGTAGGAGTACCTTATGGCATTAGGTTGCTGTGACTTTGTAAGAATTCTTCAATAACGGCGTACATTGATAAATGTCGTCTTTTCAACATCAAGATCAAAAACACAATCACACATGGAATTCCAAGTATAGCTTTTGTTGCAGTCCATCCAAGTACTGTAAAGGAAAATATTTTAGTCCCATGCTAGAATTACAGTGGAGATCATTTATTTACCGCCTATGAACATTTTATCTCTTTGAAAGAGCCGAAATTTTCTCACATTATAATGAAACGCACCTGCCAATATAAACACCGGAAGGAACATATCTGCAAAAAGAGACACACTTATTATATAAGCCGAGTTGATTATGAGTTGTGAAAACAATAAGCTGGATTGAAATAGTGCTCACATCTTAGATAAAACACGGTGATAGCAATCCAGGTGCCTGCATCACAAATATATAAATAAATCAATCTATCAATAAAAAAAAAACTGAAAATAAATAGTTGAATGTGGAAGTGGTGATCGAAGCTGGTTATTTAAGAGAATAATCTTTTATATCCTTACAAGAAACTTTGTTTGAATCCACCACCATCTCTCACCTCTATGGATGGACCACGAAATTTCGAAGCCATAGAGCAGCTCATTGTGGATGTCTAGGTAGGACCTGTTCACGTCCTTTGCACCATTCCATGATGACAAAACCACCAGCTCTGTCTGGCATGAATCCAACAAATCCGATGCATGTAAGCTGTCAGTGTTGACAAAGGAATGTCCACTCGTTGCGTTGATGCAAGGAGCAGTATCCACGAACAGAGGTGAAATATTCCCCGGCCGAGTATCACAGGTCATGAAGATTATAAGCTTCGATAGTACTTCTTGTTTATATGTCATATAATAAGGATCCCCATAATTATGGAAGTTATATCTAGTCAAGGAATACGTAGGGAGTGAGGAGCAGTTATCCTTTCGAAAATTGACATCCACAACTCGGATTGTGCCGTTTTCATAATTGATGGCAAGCACATAGTATTTTGCTGAATACAAGTGTAGAACAGTGAGATTATTCTCACAAGACAGGTTATACCTGAAGTCACCGCACTTGCGTGGATCACCGATGAGTCGAAAAGGGTAACTTATATTATCGATGTCGCCGCAGGATGAAGGCTGACAGTGTTGATGATCCTTAGCATGGCAAGCTACACAGCATAAACCAAGAACTAGACCAATAATGAATCGTGCTGCAGGAACAGGTAGACTGACCTTGATCATGGCGAGAGAGACCAATTAATCTAATTTAGCTTCATGCCGGCCTTCATCAGTTCCACGGAAGGAGAGATGATATACATAAATGCTCTGATGATCAGTACTAAACAACATTATACGTAAACTTCACTTACTATTCAATATGGAAAACCGAAAGAAAAAAACTTATGACTTGTAGACTAAGTGAAGGCTAGCTAGGTCAAATTACATTTGGACAAAGAGATCTCAACTTTGGTTTCATTTTTAATGGCTACTTGAGATTTTGTGTATAGAAAAACTGGAACATATTATTGGTTTTACTAGTCAACAGGGAAAGATAGATCTAGAATATATCTGTAGAATAATGCAACCAGTTCATTTTATTTGAGTGCAATAATGATTCAATGAGCTTGACTTGCTCAACTTATAAAGATCAAGTAACCGGCCAAGTCCACAGATGATGTATCTCATTTAGAAAAGATCAATATATGGAGTATGAGCAACAGTTCTAACAAAAAATATAGAGAGAATTGCCTTAAGACCTCAAGGGAGGCTACTTATTTATAAATTCTGTCGGATAGTTTGTACCTTACTTGGTCAATATTGCTGGATTATGTGTATATACAGCTTTTGTTTCATGCATTCGTAGAGAGAGAACACGATAGGGTATGTCACCAAAAAAAAAAGAACACAGTAGGGTTAGGTATGCATTATGCAATAATTAAGGACGAGCGAATCTTCAAACTTTCCTGTTAGGTCTTCATGTATGTGCTTGAGCTTGGGCTTATGCATGTATATAGTTTTTATTTTCAACTTTCAATCATCCAAATTTGTAAACAACTAGAAAGACATCGGCCTCCCTCAAACCAACAACAGTCCATGTTATGCTGAGCACCAGTGCACTACTGCATTCACGAAACTTGTAAACAACTGCTGACCAATATGATATGATTGAAACTCGAAGCAAGTAGTGAGAGAATTATACCATGTTGCCGTTCTGAAATGATCCAACATTGACTAGATTAGTCACATAGACAGACGATGGTTCTGTAAAACTTGACGAAATAACGTTCTGAGCATCTGAATTACCTCAGAAATGCCAAACATTTACATGGTGCTGTTGTTAATTTCTGTGTGATCGATCATACTTCTGCATCAAAAGTTAGCAACTAAACAAAACCCAATTCATGTACCCAAACTGGATTTTACAATTTTGATTTCATTGGATTGATGCAAGCTAGTTTAATCATGCAGCAAAGGTTAATTAATTATACCTCAATGGTTATTGTTGGTCATATGAATGGAGTTACGGTTGATCCTTGTGGATTTCCACCGTTGTAGTTTTAGCATTTGTTAGGCTTGCTTGAAGGTTTATAAGTAGTGACAATACTTAGCACTAAAGATTATATTGGTCCAATGCAGTGCCTTTCATGCCTTCACCCCCAAGAATCTATTGAGCATGTGCTATGTGACTGCCCCATCAGTAGAACCTTATCAAAGCATCATTCGAACATTCCTGTGACTTTGGTAGAAATTGTTGTGGGTTCTGATACCACTGTTAGAATTTGTGGCTTGTTACTACAATCAGAGTTGGAGTGGAAGTGTTTAGTGTGTGATGAGCTAGGACAACGTGTTTAGAACAAAGGTATTTAGGAGCTAGACTTAGGAGAAGATGTTATTAGGACAAGAATTTTAGGAGGTTTGATAGGGGTTAAGAGGAGATGTTAATAGAGGAGGGAACTTGATTGCTTGCTTCAACGACTCTTTCATTCATCTTCATTACAGTACAAGTAGAAGAGGTCATACACAAATATATAGAGCATGTAAACCAACATTGCATAGTAGCCGCCGATCTTTCTGGACTACATCACCGACTTTGTTTTGTTTCTAGACAATGCTAGACTCTTTGCTAGCTCTAGATGACTACATGCAAAATTTTCATGATCATTCTTCCCTAATATAGATTAATCTAGCTAGCTCTAGGACTTCCTTCATTTCTCTAGACATCTTTAGTGTGGTGCAGTATATTTTAAATGGTCAATGTCTCCAGCTTTCGTTTTCAAGGAGTGGATGATGGAGGAAGCTAATTCACTTGCTGAGAAGTTTAACTCATTGCTTATGTTTATTTGGGGCATCTTGGAGAAATCGCAATTCTACTCTAGCTATGGTCTCAGAAAAGTTATAGTGCAAATGACATTGTTTGCCGTGTTGTGGCCTGGTATCATGAGTTCACTGCTGCAAATCAGTCTCTTCTCACGCTTGAAAAGATGCAATTCGGAGGAGAAACATGCTATACGGATCCCTAACGGTGAAGTTATCCGCAGTCGACGAATAACGAAGGATGGAAGAGCAGTTGCCCTTAAGAACATTGGCATCTACCACTTGGATTGTGTAGTTTCCATAATTGATGGCAAGAACATGGTATTTTCCTGAGTACAAGTGTAAAACAGTGAGATTGTTCTCACAAAACAGATTATACCTATAGTAACCACAAGTTTCTGGATCATGGTCTAGTCGAAAAGGGTAACTTATATTTCAGATGTCGCCACACGATGAAGGCTCACAATCATCCTTAGCCATAAACCAAGAACTAGAAGAACAATGCATGGTGCTGGAACGTACGTGTAGAGTACTGACCTTGACCACAGCTAACAAAGACGAGAGTACTTGATAATTTGACTCGCCTCTTAATCTGATTTATCCTTGCTGCTGATTTTGTGAAGTAAAATCAAATTTCAGTGATGCCCCTTAAGTTTAGTTCACTAAACGAACTCATTAAAAAGCTGTGAAGCGTGTATAATAGTACATATTTTCGATGCGTTTCATACAGATGTGTTAAACAACTTCAAGGAAAGCCAAAGGGTTCAAGCAAGCTTTGGGTGAAGACATCAAGATTTTGATGAGCTATTACGAACCTTCACAGCGAGGTATGGCAAGAGAAGATACTTGCAGAAGCTGCATTATTTAATTAGTGGACGTCTGCTAAAGACCTCTTTGTCACATCTTGATCATCATCAGGCCAGAATTGTTGGCAATACATTGGGGAATCCTCAAAGCTTGGCATCATTCATGGCCAAGAACTTTTTTGTTACTTCTGAAGGCACAAATACATGGTTAAATTTGCCAACAGAAGCAGCAAAAACAGATTTCAATGTGCTCCAGTCTCTGCACCAAAAGCAGCATTCATCAAATTCTTTTTCTTCTTCTTTGAAATACATAAAATTCTTACCATGATGCACTTGAAACAAATGTTTAAGCACCACTGAAAATTTTATTAACGGAACAACTCCGTTTTACAAGTCGGCGAATCAAATGGATGAAGATACAAGAAAAGTAAAGTGAAAAAAGCCGAGTCCCGAAAGAACTATGAACCAGATAGACATCCTAAAGAGCCGCACTAATGCATATTTATGCCATCTCTATATCAAGTCGTTTCCTCCAATCTCCACTACTCATTGGCGAGATGTGCAGCTGCCTGCAATTTCTGATACAAACTGCTTCTGCAATCTCCACTACTCATCCGTCACACATCCACTTGAAGCTGTTTGTACATTCTTGATATACTGGAGATACAAAGATGATATTGTTATATAAACACAAAGATAGCTATAACAAGGAGATGGTTGCACTAGGAAGTTTTTAACATACCTTGTACAAAACTCCACGGTTAGCCTTGTATGGAGGTGCAACCCAGTTCTTTCTCCGAGTATCCATCTCTTGATCTGTTAACTGAACATCCAATCTTCTCTTCTCGACATCAACAGTGATGATGTCCCCATTTTCAATCAATCCAATAGGGCCACCTTCCTGAAAACCATATGAAACGCATCCCATCAGTTGCAGAAACTATCTTTATTTATGATACCAAGACGAGTACAATCTAACGATATGGAAAGACGTTAAAAAAACCTGTGCTTCAGGACATATGTGTCCCACAACAAATCCATGTGAACCTCCTGAAAACCTACCATCGGTCAACAATGCTGTGTCCTGCGACTCAAAAGCAATACCAAAAGAACCATATCAACAAAACAAATAAATAAATATCACAATCCGAAAGAGAACCTAATAGTAAGTAATGAAGTCAAATCACCACTGTTGGACATAAAATAAGGCAACCGAACACACTTCCTTTAATGAAAATACATTTTAAAGTTAACTTAAAACTAATCAAAAATTAAATGTTTACTATAAAGTAAGTGCACCTTCCCAAGACCTGCACCCATTATTGCACTGGTAGGTGTTAACATTTCAGGCATGCCTGGTCCTCCCTTTGGCCCCTCTCCTCTAATAATAATTACTTTTCCCTGAAATGTAATAGATACACAAATTAGGCACGGCACATGTGAGATCAATCAAAAACACCTAGCAGTTTAAAGTCATCATGAGAAGTTGCATGACGCAAAAAATAGAATAAAAAAAAAGAAACGCCTCCCAATGTTAAGCAACACAAGTCTTAGATCAGGGTTTTCCAATTCAAAGTTTGTCAAGAGATCATTGCTAGAAACAGTTGAAGTCATCAAACAAGAAATGACCTTGAAATTCATTGGATTCTCAGTGATAGCTTCAAGCATAGCCTCCTCCCCTTCAAAGACAAGTGCAGGACCTGAAGTATTTTAATAAATAAATCATCAGCATAGGGACTTTATATAAAAGAACAAAAAAGTTCAGGAGAATGAAGAGCAATGTAAAACCAAAAAACACAAAATAAAAGCAATACCAGAGAAATATAGCCCTTCTTTCCCTGTAATTTTTGCTACAGAACCCTCTGGTGCAAGATTTCCATATAATACTTGGAGGTGACCTGTTTTCTTGATAGGATTTTCCAAGGGTCTTATTATATCCTGAATGATGAGAGAAAAAAACAAAGCACGAGAAACATTAAAAGCTGGCTTCAAACACATGATTTATGAAGAGTAAACAATGGCAATATATCAGATGGTGAAATTATTTTATGGTTAGAAATCAAACCTGCCTGGTAGACAAGGGACAGAAACTTTTTGCATTCTCAGCGAGTGTCGTCCCAGTTACTAAAGGAAAAATAATAATATCATTATGTCAATCTTAAGTAGTGGTTTCCAAATCACGCGAACAGTACGTACCAGTTATACAATCCCCATGTAAAAGATCATTCTCCAATAGGTAGCGAAGAACAGCTGGTGTTCCTCCAATCTATTAACAGAATTAGTCAATACTTGATGATCAAGAGAAACAATAAATAACGAGGGTTCTTCAAGAAAAATGTCATTTGCATGATCTGTACCACATCTAGCACGCACCAATAAATAAAAAATTAGTAAAAGAAATCACTCGAATTTAGACCTTGTGTACATCCTCCATGACATACTTGCCACTAGGCTTAAGATCTGCAAGAAATGGAACCTTATCGCTGACTCTCTGAAAATCATCTAGTGTTAACTCCAGGCCCACAGACCTGTCAAGAATCTAGTCAGTAAATCATTTTCATTCTGAAAATTATTAGCATCGGAGGGTGGTTTCTCACCTGGCAATAGCAATTAAATGTAACACGGCATTGGTAGACCCACCCAATGCCATGACAGTAACCATAGCGTTATGTAGCGATTTTGGAGTAATAATATCTCGCGGTTTCAAATCCATTTTTAATAATCTCAGCAGATATTCCCCAGCCAAGCGACACTCGTCCAACTTTAACGGATCTTCAGCAGGTGTCGACGAGCTTAAGAGAAAAACATGAGAGCTATTGGTCACAAACTTCAAATTAGAGTTTCTTTTTGTACCCTCATTTGTATTCAGAATAGTGCAGACATCTCTACCTGTAAGGTATGGACATTCCTAAAGCTTCGATTGCACAAGCCATTGTATTAGCCGTATACATTCCACCACAAGCCCCAGCGCCAGGACAGGAGTTACGAACAACATCCTTCCTATGCTCATCACTAATGGATCCACTTACATACTCTCCATAAATCTAACATCAACAAGATAGATAAATTAAATTACTAAACATCTCAACTATTCCTTGTAAACAATTTCTAATGCTTCAAACTAGAGTATTTATCTTCAAATGAAATGAAGATATTAGATGTAGAAGTAGGTAAGGAGGACATGTGTATACATGATAATCCTATACACCAAGTAACAAGCCCAACACCAAATTCTAACCACAAATATAAAAAGCATACCTGAAAGGCGGATACGATATCGTAAGTATTGCCTTGGAAATGCCCAGGCTGCAAGAAAAACAGAAAGAAAATAATTAAAGCATAATAAATTATTTCTAAAAGATAGACAATGTAATAACCCGGTTCAACTTTGACTACAGTCACTAAATCCCAATCATCCTAAGTAAGTAGTAAAAAGAAAAAGAAATAATTCGAAAGTTTGTTGATGAAGGAACAAAAGACAAATATCACTTTTCAGAATCCGATAACCAAAGTATATACCCAATGAAACCAAAGAGAATGAATTTTGTTTCCAAACATGATTTTGTTATTTATAAACCTTGTAACATCTGGATAGTAACCAAATAGTTTGATAATGGAGAAGAATGCAGGTTAGAGTAAACGATACCAATTTCACTCATCCTATCGAAAGAGAAAAGGACTGATTACTAAGCATAAAACTAAACACCTGAAAAAACAGATAATCAGAAAGGAAAGGCAAGTATATTCCTAGCTCCCATTTTCACTAATCAAATAGCCATTTCAAACCTTGATAGTTCCACCATAAATCATGATACTCGGTCGGTTGATCCGGCCCATTGCCATAATAGTACCCGGCATCTGCAAAAACAAATGACAACACGAAACACCAATAATTCCTAACTGAAATCAAACTGAGTCAAAGAAATGAAACGAAGCAACTTAACAATGGGGGCTCACATTCTTGTCACAGCCAGGAATGGAGATATTGCCGTCGTACCACTGCGCCCCCATAACAGTCTCAATGCTGTCAGCAATCAAATCCCTAGACTGCAAGCTGTAGCACATGCCCCTAGTCCCCATGGAGATAGCATCGCTGACGCCGACGGTGTTGAACCGGAACCCTACCATTCCGGCGTCCTGGACGCCTTGCTTGACGGCCTCCGACAACCCCAGGAGGTGCATGTTGCAAGTGTTGCCCTCGTACCAGACGGAGGATATGCCGATTTGGGGCTTGGTCATGTCGGCGTCGGAGAGCCCCACGCCGTGGAGAATGGCCTGAGAGCCGCCCTGGGATTTAGGCTCGGTGATGCGGGAGCTGTACTTGTTGAGCTTGGTCTCGTCGGCGGCGGCGGCGGATTGCGCGGAGGCGCGGACGGAGAAGAAGGGAGGAGGCTTGGTGATGAGGCGCGGCGGAGGAGGCGGGCGGAGGAGGAAGGTGGAAGTAGAGGTGGTTGGGGAAAAGAGAGCGCCTTGCATGACGACTAGGCAGAGTGGCGGTCAACGAGGTCTTTGGTTTTGTTTGACGGAATGAAGAAGAAAGGGTTTTAGAAGGGGATTACTGTGGATCATGCTCTGCTATGGACTGCCACGTCATCTAAACAGAATCCCACGGTGAGGATCGATTTCTACTCTTTTTTTTTTTTTTGGTTACAAGAGGGGCACAAAGGCCCAAGAAAAAGAAACAAAAAAAGGGGCATTAGAATTCCGAGCTCTCCCGACTCTAACAATGCCGTCCAGATCATGTAAGTAAGTAAGCAGCAGTGGCATGAACTAGGAGGTTCTTCAAAAATGATGATACCAGGCGCATCGTCAATACTCATCCTGGCCAAGGAATCAGCAAGCATGTTACAGTTAGGGCTGTTTTTTTAAAACCGAAACCCGAAAACCCGGACCGGTTTGGCCCGAAACCGACCCGATCGGGTCAGGTTTTGACACAGAAAACAGCGGGTCGGGCTAAACCCGGACCGATTTTGAAAGTTCCGGATCGGGTCGGGTTTCGTCTGCGACCGATTTTGATCCGGATCGGACCGATTTTGTTCAGTTTTGACCATTTTTTTACAACCCGTCAACCCGAAAACCCGAAAACCCGGCCTGAAAAAAGCCCGAATTGGTCGGTTTCTAGAGATAAAAAAACCGGCCCGACCCGACCAGAAACTTTTGGGTTCGGGCTCGGTTTTGATTTTTTTCGGCCCGGACCGACCCGAACGCAACCCTAGTTACAGTACTCTCTAAAGACCATAACAGAGGCCCTAGGAAACTGCATCAATAACAGCACCATTTCCCAAGCCAGAAATCTAGTTTTCATTGAGATCCCTAATCACACCACCAACACCAATACTACTAGAAAGAGAGGACCTGGTTCCATCAACATCAAGGGAGGTCTTTTCCAACACAGACTGTAACACACACCTTCATTAAACATTTTAGCCATAACAACAACATTCTTCCATTCAACAACAGCATCAACAATCATTTTTCCGGGGCAATTAGGAAAAGTGAAGGCAGGATCAAAAATTCTCTTGTTTCTCCATTTCCATAAGAACCAACATACTCCAACAAAAAGTGAGGAACTTACAGTTGATCTGAGCAAAAAACTAGCCATGCTAGTCCAAAGAAAAAGAATTAGAGATGGATCTAGGCAATGAGAAAGAATTCCAGACTTGCCTAGCACAAGGACAATCTTTGAAAAGGTGAAGCAGGCTCTCATCAGCATTGTTGCAAATGGAACAAGTAGCAATGTTGGTGAACCCACGCCTAACACGCTTCATATTAGAATAATACAAGGTTTACTGGTTTAGGCTACACCACTGGCTACCAAGCCTACCATTTCTGCATGAATGCATCTTAGATAAGATGTCTTACTGACTCTTACATCAATAAATAGGAATAGGAATGATCATTGATATGATTCTAATATTGGAATCAACAACATGGAAAAATCAATAAATAGGCCGAAAGACATAGAAATAGGAATGATCATTGATATGATTAGGAAACGAAAGTACACAACAACACCTTAGTAACTAGTGTTTGTATCAACAGAATATAGCATATTTACACCCAATTCATAGAAGATTGGTATACTACAGACCCATATATTCAGAAAGTTGAGAGGCTCCATCTGACTCAGATTGAAGCATCTTAAACTTTCATTATTCGTATGCACTTACACTTCTTCGCTCCCCTGAACTCTAGAAGCATCTTAAACTTTGCAAGACCTTCTATCGCCTGCCCTCGCAAATTGAACATAAACATATAGAAGTAAAGAACAATCAGAGTTCAGGCTATCAAAGTCGATTCAAAAATTTGATAATCAACCAAGACCATGTTATCTTTTACATAAATTATCAAATTCTTCATCGATAGCTTATCAATCTAATCACTCAAATTCCCAAACTCCTCAAATTCACATCTTCCAAATCCAATGCTTAAATCAACAAGAAGAAAAACAAAAAGAGCTACCTGAAAAACAAACTAGACGTCAGCGACGGGCTTGAACTCCTGGACTTCCTTGAAGTTGAGCCACGGCTTAACCCAGACCTTGGCCTCAAAGAGCTTCTTCTGGCCCCCATCGGTGGCCTCAATAGTCAAATAGTACATTGTCCCCGAAACAACTTGTTCCTTGGTCTTCACAACCCTCACAAACTCAAGCACAGCATTCTGCACATCAAATTCGACTCGTTCAAATCCAGGAAACAAAACAAAAATCAGGTCAAAAAATGAATGAAATCGAAAGCGTGTTTTGAGTTTGACCTCCTTGTTGTTGTGCTCTTGGACGGCGAAGCGAGCGAGCTCGTCGGTCTCGAGGCTGTTCTGGCTGCCTTGGGACTCGTGGACTCCTCCGACGACGGAAGCCATTTTTTCCGGTGAGAAATAGAGAGAGAGAGAGAGAGATTGGAATTGGTGAACGTGGACGAACGCGAATGAAGCGGCTTTATGGGTTTGACTCGTCCACGTTTCAAAAGCGGGAATCTCTCTCTTCTCGCCGATATCCACCCTACACGTGTCCCTTTTGCTTCACCTGTAACTTTATTCTGGACAAATTAGAAGCTCATTTCCAAAGTCAGAATCATTGTCGATGTTTTTAGGGTTTCGGGTTTTAAGGAATCGAGCTTGGCGAGAGGACCCAGAATTTCAATCACTGCGAAGCAAGATTTCAAGCTGTTGCGAGGTGTGATTTCTAATCCCTGACTCATTGTATTGTAGATTTCAGTTGAGAGAAAATATGAACCTGACTGGGTGCTTGACAATGAGAATGTTACTGTATACAAGTGTATATGTGAAAATTATCTCGGGTGTTTAACTAGATCAATGCTTTTAATGTGGATTATAGTATAGATCTTTCCTATTACTACTCAATTAAGCTCGTAAAATATAGAGAAATGGATTAAGTGCATTTCATTGCTCCACTAAAACATTAGAGGGTGAGACTTTAGAGAGACAGAAAGAGTGAAGGGAAATGTGGAATTGGAGAGGAGGAAGGACGAAGGTCTTAAGTCCAAGAAAGGTAGTCCTCCCTCTTACTCTGTGCCTTTTATCATCTTTTGGTATTGCTTTCATTCTGGGTTTGTGGCATTGTGGTTGCATGCCGTTTTTCCTAAATTCAAATTGGCTTCTGGTGTTCATTTTTGGGCTGAGTGTAGTTTTGATATCTGAATTTGGTGTTGGAGTTTACTTTTGTGGGTGATTGTGTCTGCTGTGTTCATTTTCTTGCATATTGGTATCGGGAATAGATTCCTACTTTCAGTTTCAGTGAAACTTCGTTCTGCAATTTTTATTTGGGTTGTGAGAATTGCGATTAGAGGAGTTCAGTTTCTTTGATTGGGGTTGTGAAATTATTGTCATATCTGTGAAATTGGAGTTCTATAGTAGAAAAGCTTACCTGGGTTGTGTGAGATTTTGATACTCTTGCTTATTGAAGAATTGGGGTTTTGGAGTTTGGACAGTGAGTTGAACTGGGTTGGGCTGTGTTCTGCCTGTTTCGGCCGCTGAATTGAATTCATATCTACCATCAAATTCAAACTGAAAGAGCCAAGCATAACATGTTAGTTCTGGAGCCTCAGCTTAGAGCTATTATTTCTTTATCATACGACCCCTTTTATGGGTTTGTGTTTACTCTTTTGTTTTCTATTCTCGATGAAGTAATAAGGGAACTGTAGATTAAACTAATGCGTTTCTAAACAAAGATGACAAAGAGCATAATATATATACATGATGAATATGTATGCAAGTATTATATTATAGATAAATAAAACGAAGAAAGCAAAAGTGAGATATAAGCCTTGATATGCATTACTGCTAAGCTTTTTGAGGTCCCAAAATCGTTCTTCATGTATTCTTAAAGCCAAGATGGCAAGAACTCTAGAAAAACGATCTAGACCAACAAGGGTATATGTAGAGAAGAATATCTGTTCTCTTTGATTGATTGGTGTTCTTTTTAATTTGAGTATTGAATGTGTCTAGGCCAGGTTGATGAGGAGTGGTACTTTTTACTTTTTCTGAGTATTCATCCTCTACATGGTTTCCAGGTTGGTTACTGATATCCCAGCAACAACTGCAGCAAGCTGTGGTGAGTACTGTACAATTCTCCACTTTGTTGAATGGGGGTACTTCTAAATATGATTGTAAAGTTAAAGTGACCAATAACAGGAGTAAATGAGATCAGAAAATGCAAAGTTATTAAATTCCTCATTTGGATCATGGTTAATATATGATTATAACATGAATGTTTATAGATCTTACTTTCAATAGCTTCAAAAGGCCTGTGTTTTGTATGTTGGTTCTAAAGTGATGGCATTTTTATTATACGTGAAGCATGAAGATTTTGTTGGGTAGATTTGCCCAACTGTTTGTGTAAGAATTTGACAGTAAAAGAGAACACAGGTTTGTATTTTGCTTACACAGTTAGCGAATAGATTGAGTATGATGTCTCAGATATTGGGTTATCATGGACTTTACTTACAGGTGTGCACTCACTACTATGCGCGTAAATGAAGTAGTGCTGCATTTTAGTGTTGCAGATGCAACTCCGTTGTTTTTGTAACCAAAATGGATGAACACCCAATCATCTTTTGAAATATATATAAATATTTTTTTAGTGGGCATTTTCTTGCCACTGTAGTTTCATTAGCTTCATGATGACAGGAATGTGTCTTGTACTGAGAAAATTTGTTAATATATATATATATATATATATATATATATATATATTGTAGATTATGTTTTTTCATGTACTCATTAACTGATAGTTTGGTTACAGTATGTGAAGCATTTAGGCCTTCATTTGTATTTTCTATGACCACCTGGCTTTGTCAGTTGGAAGAATAAAGTAGAACTGATTTTAAGTCCGATTCGTATTGTTTTTACCATCATGGTAGACCACCTTTTTTTTTTTTCCTTTTTTACGGCATTTAAGCACATATATTTGGAATTCAATTTGTCTTGTTGGCTTTTCAGTTCCATGAGAGTTCAAGACAATTAAAATTAAAAATCTCAACATATCAATAAAAAATTAAAAATAAAATAAAAATTAAACCCATCATATTCTTACAGAAACGAACAAATCACTAACCTATTCAGATACCGTTTATTTCGTTTCCGAGAAAAATTTCAATATATAATTATTCATATCAAATAATCGCAAGAACGAATTTTTCATCAAAATTTGGGGGTAATGAAAGGATAAGACGGATTAAAGCCAGAAACTTAAGGACATGTTTATATAAAAGCATTCTGTTTAATAATTTTCAAAGATAGTCATAAAAAATATAATAGTCCTCTATTCTCATTTGAGTATGGTTTGTCATATCTTTATTTTGACTCTCTTGTGTTTTCTGTACTAGTACTTTTATTCATCCATGTACATTAAATGCTGATAGGTGTGCATAGTGTTGCTTTCTGTCCTCAACTGTGTTTTCTTGCTAGCAGAACTGAAGAAAGCCTTAGACAATAGAGAAACATGCCGCATAGAACTCGACCTATGACTGCACTTTTGGTGTTTACTGGACTCAACGCTATCTTAGTTTCAACCATTACTCCTGTCTATGATTTCGTCTGCTTTCTTCCTTTTTGGGAAAGACGGGTACGCTTTCTTGTTATGATTTTTATTTTTATTTTTTGAAATCCTGCTCTTTTATTTATTTTCTTGGAAAGCTGGTGTTACAAGTGGTAGAAATATTTGTTTAGGTTGAATGGTCACCGGATTGATTGTAAAAAGTATTGGGACCAATTTATAAAGGATACAACTCAAAACGTAGTTTGACAAAATGTGTGATACAATATTATTTTGTGTATAATTTTATTGTATTGATGTAAAGATTAAATAATGGTCTTACTGGTCTTACTGGGGGTGATACATATAAATCTGTTGCTTGTGCCTTTCTTATGTCATATTAGCATTATTATTCAGAGCAATTTTTTTGAAAACTTGGAAATGCTGGATTTTCAGTTCAATGATCCCACAATTTTCTTTTACCTATACCTGTATTTATAGAGGTGGGGTTCTATTTTATATTGTGCACACCACAAAAGATAAAAATTTGACTAATTGTCTCTTAGGCTCTAATCCATCTTTGAAATCATTCAAACTTTAATGAGTTTTAAAAATTTAATTCATCATAGGTGTTCTGCTTCTTCCTTCATATCAATATTAAAAAAAAGTTGTGAAAAAGTATTAACAAGTGAGTATACTTCAACTGTCAGAAAATTCTTGTCTCACCAACTTGGATTACATATTTCAAACTGAATACTCGGCGGAAAGGAAGGTTGTAGAAAACACAACAAAAAATGCAAAGAGGTTGAGTTGGTGAAGTCCATTAGCCAGGCAATGTTGCTCACAAACTGTAGTTGCCTCCTTCAATTTTGTGAGATTTTTTCTTGGCCTGTGTGCCTAAATGTACCCTTAATCCTGTAGTCAAAACATACTGTCTTTACCTAAAGGAGCATCATCTATCTAATTTGTGGTCATTAGAGGTGCACTCATCTCAGTGCCCTCCTTTCTCCTTGCTGTATACTGGTTCTTATGGTTTCATGTAGGAGCTCACTGTTGCATTGTGCTCTTGCATTTTGTATAGGCTTAATGCCCCTTGGCAATTTAATTAGCAATTATAGATACATAGAACTGATGGGCCCAGTTCGACAAACAAACACGAGGGATTTGTTGCCTTGTAGGGAACCTACTGCTTAAGAGTTGCACAAATTCCCTTGTCAATGCAAACATATGATTATGATTTATGAGTGGTGGGCTATCTAGGCTTCTCACCTTGGAGCAATGCAACTGTCCTGTGCAAATATATTCATTGCAGTTAGTATCATATTGTGAGCATTACTAATACGAAGAAACTACTATTTGTTTAAGAACATATGTATTTCCATCAACTGCAACTCAGATGTTCGGGCAATTCCTGTCAAGAGCATTTGGTTTGAAGTTTTATAGTGATGTTTGTTTGGCTTGATTTTTAACTGCCAGGATATCCTATGTGTACCCCACCCACTATATGGCAATTTCTGAAAACCGAAACCGTCTGTTTATGGTTCTGGGTTTACCTGTTGGGCGTCCACAGTTATTAATTAACTCAGAAATCATGCTGTGGCAACCTCCGCTTTCTTTTTTGTGAAGTTGCTAACTACATACGTATTCATTATTTGATTGGATTAGATAGGTAATGTTACTTAGTTATTGCTAACCCACTGATGAATGATATGCAATCAGTCTTTTAATACTCAGTCACATGTGATCCAAAATTTATAACCAACTAAAACCACTTGTGAAGTTGTGATAATAGGATTGCATCTGTTATTTCGTCTCTATATATTCCCATCCTTAAAGTTTGAATCTTTGTGGTTTTCTTCTTCAGAGGGAAAGACTTCGTCAGGAGCGTGAAGCTACATTATCAAAGAGTTCGGAATTAAGATAGAAGTATCAAGTACAGTTTTCTTTTTAATCTATTATACTTGATGCAGTTAGAGGATTTTGATGTATTCTAAGAGCTTAGTAGAAAAATATACAATGAGTAGTGAAAGCTTTTGGTTTTGCCAATGAGACATGAGAAATTCTCTTGTTTACAATGTTTCTTTTAACATACTGTTAAATTACCACGTTACAGAGTTACAGTTTACGGTTAATGCGCATACTGACTTGATCAGAAAAATCACATTATATCGGCATTTTAACAGAATATTCCATTTCTTTCCAGTAGGTTGATTCTGTACTTGCTGTATCATCGATTCAGGCTTCAGACTTTATATTTTTAACTGATAATCTTTGCTAACTTAACCATGGTAATGATTTTTGGTCACCATGTGAGAACTTGACAATCTTAAGTCCACCTAAGGTCTAAATGAGAATCACAAGTTCACAACCTGCTACGATTTTTTCGACATATAATTGAAATACATGTCTCTTTGGGGCATTCATCCGATCATTCATTTCAAGGCTTTGCTGTTGCGAGCGTTGTGTCTGACATGGTATGTGAGTCCTGCTTTGTTCTTGTTAATTTGATTTCTGTCTGTAGGATCCTTTTGTTTTAACCAGATAGCGTCTTGGCTTCTTTGCAAGTCCCAAGTAAAGAAGGAAACATTCTGGGGTTTTCACTACAACTCCTCAGCGTATAAATAAGTATGAGTTTATCTTAAGCTTGGGATAAATTGTCAAAGCTTAATTCTGTTCAGTCATCTTCCCGGAAGCACCCATCTGTGTGTGTAATCTTATGCCCCAAATATTGATCTTTTCAAAAAGAGATGTATGTCATTTGTGGTCTTGGTTCCTTGAGAGTGACTAATCCATATTTAGTTGACCTCAAGTCAGCTCATTCAATCTTTTGCACTCAAAGGTTGCAGTTTTCCACAAGTTAAATATTCTCGATCTATCTTTCCAAGTTGACTAGTAAAACCAATAATGTTGGCATTTGCTAATCCACAAAATCAAATGGAACCAAATTTGAGAGATGTCTCAATTGCTCGCTCTTTTTCCAAATGAACTTCCACTAGCCTACTGGTCAGAACTTCTCTTTCCCATGTTGAATAGTGAGTGAAGTTCATATCCAATCTGATCACAGCATTTTTTCATATCATCTCTGCTTGTTTGAGGCATCAAGCTAAACTAGAATTATTTGTCTCTCTCGCCATGATCAAGGTGATCAGGCTACTACCCCTTCCAGCACATTTCGTTATTGTTCTAGTTCTTGGTTTGTGCTGTGTAGTTTGTTGTCATTCTGAGGATCATCAACACTGTCAACCTTCATCGTGCGGCAACATCCGTAATATAAGTTACCCTTTCCAACTCACTGATGATCCAGACAAGTGCGGTGACTCCAGGTATAGCCTGTCTTGTGAGAATAATCTCACAGTTTTACACTTGTTTTCAGGAAGATACTATGTGCTTGCCATCAACTATGAAAACTCCACAATCCGAGTTGTGGATGTCAATCTTCAAAAGGATAACTGCTCTTCTCTCCCTCTATATTCCTTGACTGCATATAACTTCAGTAGTGATGATGAGGATCTGTATCGCACGCATCAATTGAAAGGTACAAGTTGGGAGAACAGTGATTGGTTTATACTGTCAAAGCCTATAATCTTCATGACCTGTGATACTCGGCCGGGGAATATTTCATCTCTGTTCGTGGATACTGCTCCTTGCATCAACGCAACGAGTGGACATTCCTTTGTTAACACTGACAGCTTAAATGCATCGGATTTGTTGGATTCATGCCAGACGGAGCTGATGGTTCTGACATCATGGAATGGAACAAAGATTGTGAACAGGTCCTACATAGACATCCACAACGAGCTGCTCTACGGTTTTGAACTTTCATGGTTGCACAATTACAGGCGACCAGCTGAACGTTGCTACATCGACACTGATACCAACAAAGTTAATTGTACTATGTATGACAGCTCAAGCCTCGCCACTGATATTGCGCTTTACGTAATAGGTGACAACTATCTCAGTCTTATTCTTTTCAGACCATTTTAATTTAACAACTCTGAGAACAACTCTTCTGTCTGTTTATCAGTGTCAGCTGAATGCATTCTATCTTCAGGTGCGTTTTCTCTTCTTCTTTTTTTTTTTTCCCGAAAGCAACCATAATTACTCATCTTTATTTCAGAACATGATTGTTTCCAGCCGGTACAAAGTCTATATAGCTAGGAATATTGATGCAGGCGTGTTTAGTAGTAGTGAACTAGGACAATGTGTCTTGTACAAGTATTTAGGAGCAAGATGTTGGGCAAGACGGAATTATTGATACAAACGAGAGAAATAGAGCAATACTAGAAACTTTAATCGTATTCCTTAATTGACCTTCTTCACCATGCTTCTTCTTATCATATTCATTCTTATTTATAGGACTTCTGTAAGTCGATATTGAGGCTTTCAATTTTTACAGAATCATTTTTATGATCAGTTATTATTTCATTTACAGTACTTGGATGGACTGGGATAAAAGTTGTACTCGGAGTTCCCTGTGTGATTGTGTTTTTAATCTTCAAGTTGAAAAGACGCCACTTATCAATGTATGGCCTTATTGAAGATTTCTTGCAAAGTCACAACAACCTCATGCCAATAAGGTACTCCTACTACAATATCAAGAAAATGACCAAAGGATTTAAGGACAAATTAGGGGAAGGAGGTTATGGCTGTGTGTATAAAGGAAAGCTCCGGAGCGGACGCCTTGTTGCTGTAAAGATGTTGGGAAAGTCCAAAGCTAATGGTCAAGATTTTATGAATGAAGTTGCAACCATTGGAAGAATTCATCATGTAAATGTGGTCCAACTAATAGGTTATTGTGCTGAGGGATCAAAGCGTGCTCTCATATACGAGTACATGTCAAACGGTTCTCTTGATAAGCACATTTTTTCTAAGGAAGGATCCATTTCCTTAAGCTGCAAGGAAGCATTTGAAATTTCACTAGGAGTGGCTCGCGGTATTGGTTATCTGCATCAAGGATGTGACATGAAGATATTGCATTTTGATATCAAGCCACACAACATTCTTCTAGATGAGAATTTTGTTCCAAAGGTTTCAGACTTCGGTCTGGCTAGATTATGCCCGTTAGATGACAGCAGTTTAATTTTGACTGCAGCTAGAGGAACCATTGGGTACATAGCTCCGGAATTGTTTTACAAGAATATTGGAGGTGTGTCGTACAAAGCTGATATGTATAGTTTTGGAATGTTGCTGATGGAAATAGCAGGGAAAAGAAAGAACTTGAATGCAGTTGCAGCCCATTCTAGCCAAATTTACTTTCCTTCATGGGTTTATGACCAGTTCAGTGAAGGAAAGGAGATGGAAATTGAAGATGCGACCGACGAGGAAAAGAAATTAACAAAGAAGATGATCATGGTAGCATTGTGGTGTATACAAATGAAGCCTAGTGACCGTCCTAAATCGATGAACAAAGTAGTAGAGATGCTTGAAGGAGAAGTTGAATCCATTCCAATGCCTCCAAAGCCCTTCTTATACCCACAAGACATGCCAGTAGTGGATGATGAAGATGATACGGCAACAGCTCTATCATCGTCACTGCCATTAAAAAATGAAGCTCAAGAGTCAACTAGTTTGGCTCAAAATCCAAAATAAGTGATGCAACACCAAAAATATTATGTATTTACAATGGAGAAGGGATTTCCTGCTATGGAGTTGTTAATAAGTGTTCTTCGAATACTCTGCATATTCACCTCTTGCTCTAAACTGGGAACGGTGTGCTGATCAGGAATCATGAGGGAAACTTCAGTTCTTGATACCAAGTTTATTGTCTTTATAGATAGATCGAGGGTAGTTTAGTTCCTACGCTCCAATTAGTATCATATTGGTCAGCAGTTGTTTACAAGCTTAAGTTTCGTGAAGTGCAGTACTACATAGTGCTAATCATAACATGGATTATTGTTTTAAGGGTGGCCGGTGTCTTATTTGTTGTTTACCAATTTTGATAATTGAAAGAAGAAAAGGAAAAACTATATATAAGCATTACTGCATAAGCTAATGCACAAAACACCAAGATTTAACTGAGAATGTTTGAAGAATAACTCATCGATCCTCATTAGATAGCTAATCATATTTTTTCACTACATTGGCACTAAATGCATAATTGAAATATACAGTCCTTAGTCATACACATTAATCCAGCAACATTGAGTTATTGATCAAGCAAGTTACATACTATCCCATAGAATTTAAAAATAATTTGCCTCCATTGAAGCAATTCTCTTGGTTATAGCATGCAGTTTAGCTTCTAGTGAAGCAAGCTTTCCCTCATCATCTCCAACCAATTCGTTCTCGGGAAGCTTTGCACTCCCGTCTTGGTACTGCATCTCCATATCCATGGCCTCTTCAGGATTCATAGCATTGTAGTCAGCATGCAACTTCTGACCTCTAGTCTCGGAATCATAAGAATCAGAAAAACTCAAGTCCTGTTTCATCTTCTTATTTGGTTCATGACTAGAAGTAGAATGCGAAGTAGTAGCGTTTGTGGCGTCTCTGATTGCCAGAGATGAAGTGCTTCTCATATCTTTGACGTCATTATTCTGCATCGCCAGCTTTGCCTTGTATTTTTCGATAATGCGATGGGCATCTGTACGTTCTTGGGGCCAAGTCTCTGGTTTGGTATTGTGAGGTTTGAAGTTGATCATGCATACATCAGTACCACAAATTATCGAAAGCTCGTTTGCCTTCGTTTCTCTCCCTATTCCGAAGAAGCTTCCGCCTAAAACTGGGAACCTTGTCCATGACAAAATGGGACTCAAAATTCAGTTATCACCTCGTTCCGAAGTCCGAACTGCTTTCTACTCGTTTGCTCGTCTGAGACGTAATAAACAGTGCTAGAACTAATGCATATGTTCTACATTGGTTTCTCTATAGAGCAGACGTCGTTCACTATTATGGAAAGTTAGAAATTCTGGCTTTTCTAACAGTACCAGGTTGGAAAACACAAGTTTCGCAATCTGATACAGCAAGTATAGGGTCCATTAATTTACTTTTATCTATTCCAAGTAAATTCGTTCCGCTGACTATAGGTTTCTCTGATTCCTACAAGTGAGTACGTCAGTGTACTAGGACTAAACTAAACAAGATCATCGCATCTCCAGTTTGCATCTCCAACTCCTAATCTCCCATCTCTCTTCGGAATTTCATCTTCTCAAGAGTTCAAAAAATTATGTTTAGAGTTTAGACCACACGTCTTTAAGGCTCCTTTGGTCTTCAGGGACTGCCTCTGCCCAATAGTTCAGACTTCAGGAATGAACCATTGCCAAAGAAACACAAAAAAGAGAGACAAAATGAGGACGAACTAGTAGCCAGACTTTACCTCCCGTCCGCTCTCATAAAAAAAGGAGCAGCCTTTACATGAAAGTAAGTTCCACAATTCAATGACCTTTTCCAATAGGGGTGAACTTGTTCAATCAAGATAAGTGGTCTAACAGCAACTCATAAACAGCCAATTGATATATCGGTAGCAAGAAGGGCAGATGAAATGTTAACCAAGTGGTTGCATTCCCATGCTATACAAGAAAAACACGAGGAAAGCTGATATTGATATATAGTGAAGATTGTATCAGAAATTCAGACAAACAGAGAAACTAATTGCAACGAAAGAAAAACATGTAATATACATCAAGTTCTTATATGATTGGGATGCAACGGAAGTCTCTATAATCAGTGCTCCACCTCCATCTGATTCAGATTGTAGGCACCTTCATTGTTCTTGTGCACTTCAACTTTATATTTCTCTTCTTTGTCTCCTCTCTTTAGTTTGAGTAGCATGTTGAACTTGACATGCTCTTCCATCACCTGCTCTCACAATTTTAACAATTAACGATCAATCAATCTCTCACGTAGTCAGAAAAAAGAATACAAGGAAAGCACAAATAAAATGAAATATAAGAGGCTCGTGCTCATGTACAAAACTTTTGATGCTTAATGGTAAATCTATGTTCTAGTTTCCTTGTTCTTCAACCATAGACTAGGCTCAAGGCATGATACACAAGTTAACTGAACAACATGGATTTCCTACAAATGATGTACGTAAGTACACCGCAAATGCAAATCTTTAAAGCGAATTCCCTTCTCAAACAGTATTTGTAGCCCCCTGCCTCACATCCACCCCAATTGTAAAGACAAACTCAATAGACCTTACAGCTAAACACAACCCATAGCCATCCAAATTATCGAGCTCAACAAATCGAAACGAATGATAGATAAGCTAAGAAACACATAGAAGCAAATCACTACTTACCTCGGCCTTAGCATGGACGACCTCTTGAAGCTCATAAGGGAACAACGAATTGGACTTCTGCTGAAGGCTCTTCACAGCATGGTTGGCTGCATCTTGAACTTGAGGATCATGAGGCTGCACATCTTGCCACCCTGGAGCATGCCCACCTGATCAAAACCCATTTCATTCTCGCACACTCCAAATTGATATCAACACCCAAAAAAAAATGATCAGTAAATAAGTCACCTTGCTTGACTCCCAAATCGGAACAAGTAAACGACGGCGTTCCGGACACAGTCTCGGGATCACCAGCGTGCTTGAATTCCTGAACTTGTTTAAAGTTCAACCAAGGTTTGACCCAGACCTTGGCTTCATAGAGCTTCTTCTTGCCGCCGTCGATTGCCTCCACCACCAGATGGTGCAGAGTGCCGGCAACCACCTGCTCCTTGGCCTTCACCACCCGAACAAACTCCAGCATACCATTCTGCACAATCAAATTCTCAATCCGATCACAAATCACTTCAAAACTGTTTCGAAAACAAATTCATGAACTCATGAATTGATTAATCACCTGCTTCTGGTTGTGGTCGTCGACGGCGAAGCGACCGAGGGCTTCGGTTTCGAGGCTGTTCTCGGAGCCGGCAGGGGAGTCGCGAATTCCGCCGAGGGTGGACATTTCAGAGAGGGCGATGAAGGAGAAGAAGAGGACGAAGGAGAAGACGAACGAAGGCGATGAGTTCGATTGGGATTTCAATTTCATAGTCTGGTTTCTGACGGTTTGGACTTGGAGGAGGAGAAGGATATTTATACTGGTTCGGTTCTCGGATATTTTTCTGATACGTGTCGTAACACGTGTCGCTCTGGGAATCTGTCTTTGCTTAGGCAGTAAGCTTTTTCTAAGCCTTTTGCTTCTTCTTTTTTATTCAATCTTAATCTACAAGGCTTTTGAAAAATAGTAGTGCAAGGAAGAAAGAATAGCATATAGAAAATTCTGCTCTACAGAGCGGTATAACATGCAGGGTAGTAAAGATAGAAAGAGTAGTTTTGTGAGCTTTTCAGTACCGAAAAGACTCGAGAGTTGGTGGAGAATTCTAAGACCAGTGCTGAAAAGTATTTGGCTTCTTAGTTATGTCTTCTAATTCATTGTAAATTGTGTTTTGTATTGTAATGCAAGGTAAATGTATGCAATCTAGTATAGAGAGCTGTAGAAAGAAAAAGTTGTCATCTTTTGCATGTATTTTGTCTAGTTTTGCATGACATATTGTACATTCAATTGAAGAAGATCTACATGAAGCAACTCGAAGTTTGTTTTCAATTAAAGGAACCCGAAATTTGTTTTCAATGGAGCAAATCGTTGAGGAAGCCACAACTGTTCTATCTGTTTCTGGAAGGTCCGAGACAGACGTGACATACATCGAAGAAGAGAAATAGGGAGAAGACGAACGCTTTTATACCTAGCCCTAAAACTCTTAGGGCACTTAGGGAATTATACAGACCAACAACATGGGCAAAGAAGTCTGCGCACTGTTCCATATGAACAGTTCTTTGAACAGTAACCTATTAGAGGCTGACGTCATCTCCAACAATAGTATATAGTAAAAAAATTACATACACTAACCACCTGTTTAGAGCACCTAACAGTGGATTAGACCAATAACTAGTATAAGAAGCATATGAAGAGAAAGGAGGGACACTACGCTAAGAAGCAAAAATCTCAGTACAAAACCTCTCTTAGTCTGTAAAATCTTCAGTATCAATAAAATTTTCTTAGTTCACAACAACTCTTTGTTTAGATTTCCTCAAGCATATGTTAATATCTCCTCGATCTCATAACTCTTCAATCATAAACAGATTCCCTCGACTATATATGCATATCCCCTCAACCATATACATATCAACTCGAACATATGTTTATGCAATCTCCATACACCTTTATGTTTGAATCTCCTTGAGCAAGAAGAGAAACAATAGTTGCTCAAGCCTTGTGCATGTTCATGTTCCTAACCTTTTGAAGAATTTGAAGAGAAGACTGTGGTGAGTACTATTAGCACACACAAGTAGGTTATTCACCTCTTTCTTTTCTGGGCTTCTTAGTAAGTTTCTAGTCTAAAACAGGAAACACTGAAATGATTATGGTATTATTCTGCTAAATAAAAACAGAGACAAAGCTTCTCAGCGGTTCCCTGGTTAATTTTTATTAATTATCTTGACATGCGTGTTAATTAAAACAATAACCCGTTTCTTTTAGAGCAGCCTCCACCTCCAACCTAGTACACTGCTTACACAACAACCCAGCTCTATACGCCGAGACCCGACTGCAGGGCTGCTCACTTAGTCTTAGAATCGCCAAAAAACAATGCAGCAAACTTGTTACAGTAGAAAGCAACCAACAGTTGGAGGTTCAGGAAAAGTGGATGGGTTGGTATGGTAATTGAAGATGCGAGGAGTCATGAACTGGATAGTAAAACAATTCTTCTTGTCCCTGTCCACCTTGGTGATATCAACTTCATATTGAAATGGTATGGCCATCCCGAGCGTCTTATGAGTCCCCGGCTTATATTTAGGTGTTACATCGGAAGGAGGGTTATAGCGAGTGAGAACAAGGCAGCCCTTGTGACCTCCAATGTGGACAAGATCACACAGTCCTGGGTCACCAAATTCGTAAGGCAACATTGACATTGGCAGCTTCACATTTCCAATTTGTGTCATGGATTCTTGATTATCCTCCAAGCAAATAACATAAACTCCTAACCGCCGAGTATCAAAATTATAACCGAAAATGAGCTTCTTGCTGTTGATGTCATTTTGCTCCGGCAGGTCCAGGACTAAAGCTGGGCCAGAAAAGGGAAGAGGGCCGCCGCTGCACATAGTAGGGACTAGTCTCCATTCTCTGTCCGGGTGAGCCACGTCAAAGCAGAACACCGGACATTGTTCTTGGGATACAAACATCTTGGTGCCGGAAGTTACATAAGAGAAGTCAGCACCTGTGTAATAGGGAGAGGTAGGTTGGAAAAATGGAGGTTGCGGCAAACCTTCCCATTTGCCTATTTCAGGGTCAAATACCTCAAACGAGGGAGGATCAGCCACCAATCTATACGATAGAGCGTACAGTTTCCCATCTAACTCCATCATCATAGGCTCATATTTCCCTTTCTGTAAACTCGCATCCATCTTCCTGATTCTATTGTCATCAACCCCAAAGCTATAAACATTCCTATTCCAAAGTTCAGAACTTACCCACGCATAGCCGGCAGCCAAGGTGGGGTCCACGCCGCCGGCTATAACGATTTGGGAGCCAAAAACACCGCAACAGATTAAATCGGGAACGTCCTTATAAGCCACTTGCCGTAATTGCAATTCTTCTTCTTCTTCACGATCGAACAAATCGGATAAAGTGATGCTGCGAACAACAAAACTAAAGCTTTCATCCTTGTGTTCTTCATGGAAACATAAGTAGAGGGTCTTATTAGCCTCTTGTTCCTCCAACTCCAACTTCTCCGTTGTCTGCTTCACCTTCTCCGATAATCTGATTTTCTTCTTCTTCTTCTTCATCATGACGCATCCATCATTCCTGTGCCTCTTGTGCTTCTGTAGAGCGCAGCAATGGCGAACCAGAATTCTGGATCTGACGATAGGGGACATAGATTCGTTTTCCTTTGTGGGTTTGGGAGATGAGACACATACGGAGATGATGTTGGTTCTGTCTTCGGACTTTTATCTATTTATAGTGAAGGGGGCCTAAAGTACCAAATGCTGTTCGGACTTCTATTCCGAACTGGATTCTAATTAGGTCCATTGTTGCCGGGTTGGGCTTCGGCGGCAGTTTCCGGGGCTTGCCTATTGGGCCTTTGTTTCTGCTTTTGTATGGACAGGTCTTCTTTTTGGGTTGTGAAATCCACACAACGTAAATTGAAATTCACACTCTTTTTCTTTTTTTTGTTAACACATTCATAGAAAACACAGTTTAAGTCGCTAAAAGACAAAATTTAAGTTAGAATGTGTGGATTTCACATACTAAAAAAGAAAAAATGGTGTATGAATTTCAATTTAAAATGTGTGAATTTCACATCCATTCTTTATATATATATATAAGGCCATTCCAATGAGGGATCCCTATTTTTAGCCACTTTCTAGGGAAAGGGTATTACACCACTTCCCAATTGAATTTTTACATCTCCACCGTTCATATCTTAGGTCTATATGAGTAGATCACCTCTACAAAATTTCATATGATTTGGTGATCGTTAAGACTTTCAAAAGTTCAATTTAGTTTTAATGACCTTCAACGGTTTTAGTTTGACATAAGCTGGACCGTTCAAGATCATTAAAACTAAATCAAACTTTTGAAAGCCTTAACGATCACCAAATCATATGAAATTTTGTAAAGGTGATCTACTCATATAGACCTAAGATATGAACGGTGGAGATGTAAAAATTCAATTGGGAAGTGGTGTAATGCCCTATCCCTAGAAAGTGGCCAAAAATAAGGATCCCTGGATGGAAGGGGACTGTATATATATATATATATATATATATATATATATATATAAAATTGTGCTCAAAGGCCCAGCAGTCTGCGGGCTTGCCTAGGTCTAAGAGTGAATGCATCAAAGGATCATTTGCATGGGTTATACAACTTTTTCCAAATGATTCTTTAATATGGGTCGTTCATATCAAAATCTGACGATCCATGTAAAATATGAATAGTAATTGGTCTTATTGCTGTATTATCAAACAAAGGACCAAGTACTGATTTGGATGAATAGTGTATTAATCCGGGTTGAAAATTGATCCAATCCACCTAAAATTGGTGCATTTACTCTTAGGCGCCGTATCGTAGTCCTGGGTGAGAACATAAAAGAAGTTTTTTGTTTTTGTTTTTTAGAACATAGAAGAAGTTAATCCATGGAGTCTAACTCATGTTATAGCAAAGATTATTGGACCTTTATGGTTTAAATATAACTAACTAATTCATATTTTTCTCATTTTGTTTTTTTGTTTTTTTTAAAAGAAGAGGGTCGAGAAAGCTATAGTCTAGTGTTAAACGTCCCAGCTAATAATTCCTCTTGTAATTTCTTAATGTGATTTTTCTTGCGGTTGGACTTTCTTGATGAAAATGCATTCATGCAAAACTTCTTTGTCTCGGCGATAGATTTCGCTCTTTCTTCACTTGTAATCGGATTCCTAGTTGAAACGAAACAAAAGCATCTATGCAAGCATATTTCACTTGATAGTCGACCACTCCTTGTTTAGAAACTCCATCGCCAACACCTTCAATCCCATCGACTTGTAGTCTTTGTAGATATATCCAATATCATACTCACATAATCACCGTCTGCGTCGCCAAATGGAGTCGTCATCGACGGCCCAGGTCGAAGCACCGCACGTCTGGGCGAAACTGCGCGGCGATCAAGATCGAGACAGAAGGTCTGTCGGTCCAAACATGAAACACCACAAGCGAAGCAGTCGCTCTGTCTCTCTCTCTCTGTGAACGCAAAAAGCGCAGCCATGGCTGGAGGAAGAGGAAGAGGACGAAGAAGACCAAACCCCACCAACAACAACGAGGTTACTAGGAACATAAGAAGATCATCGTCTGGCCGAGGTGGTGGTTTGTTTGTCGAGGGCGGTCTTTTGTCTGATTGCTCTTCACCTCAAACCCCAATAACATGTCTCTCTGCTTTGCTTGTTCCTATGATTCATCATTAATCTCTGCTACCTCTGTGTTTGGTTTTACACGCAAAAATTGAAAGAAAGAAAAAATGGAACCTTTCGTTTAATTATTATGCTGTAAAAATTGTTAGGAACGAAGAATTTGAGCTAGGATAGGTACATATTGTGTAGTTTACACAACTGAGTAGGCGTTGGTCTCATTTCAAGGTGTTTGACTGTGAGAGTTTTGTTTTTATTTCGTTCTGAATTTGGTTTTGGTTTGAGTTGCAGGGAGGATTCAGAGTTTGGATTAAAAGAAATCTTGGTCGAAATCAGGAGGGAAAGCAGGTTCTGATTCTAAGAGTGGGTCTTAAAAATTGAATGTCAATGCTATAGGATACCGATACCCTTCTCCTGAACTTCAGGTGTGTTTTGTTGGCTCAAAGGTTCATTTTTTTTAAACGAGACTGATATGAGAGTGAAACTGCTTTTCGTGTTTTGTTTAGTTGTAGTGAGTTAAAAGTATAAGTAAATTGGTTTTATAATCAAGAAGCTTACCCTAAGTGCATTGTAATGCTAACTCGTTACTGGGAGAGCGATCCTATTTGTTCAGTCCTTTCCCCACTTTTTTGACAATGTGGATAACTTTGATAATGCATCGAGTGTTGGTGAAGCTTAGCAATTTTTGTTCTCCATTGATTTAGTTTGGATACGTTTTGTTTTATTAGCAGGAGGGTTTCAATTTGAAGTTCAGTTCAAGGGTGTCGCTGAGGATGACAACATAGACGATTCAAACCCTATGGTTTTAGTTGATCTCAGTGATACCAAATTTCAGCTCATGCAGACCAGACACCAGCTTCAGAGCCCCAAGATGTGAAATTTACATACCACTATGGTTCAAGTTTTGTGTTAGGTGAAAGCTCTCCTAGAGGATTGGGGTTCTCTGAAGTACTTGAGGAAACCCCAAGTGGGTTTGAAGCTTCCTAAAAAAAAAAGGAAGAGCCGGAAGACATGTGTTTTGGATATTGTCTTCTGAGAAGTATGCCAACCAGGGAATTGATAATGAACATGGTGTTGATATGGCCGATATTCTGCCGACAGAGGTGATGTCTTCTGATGAAAATTCAGGTTTTCTGTCGTTTGGAGGGATCTAAATTGTACACCCAAGATATATGTGATGAAGAAAGTGAGGAAGATGATAATGGGGCGTCATTGTATGAAGGAAACTCAGAGTCTTCTGAAAGTGGAGATTCTGAGAAGAGGTCTGATAGTTATTCAGATTTAATGATGCGGTTGCAGAAGATTATTTAGAGGGAATTGGTGGGACCGTGGGAGTGAGTGAGTGAGTGACAACTTTTTACGTTCCAAATGGTTGCCAGAACAACAAATGGATATGTCTGATACAGATAGTTCTTTGAGTAGTGACTTTGATGAGACTGTTGAGAAGTTGGGTGGAATTGCTGGCGTCTAGGGAATTTTTTGCTCTCTAATTCCTGCCTAGCTTGATCGATTTTCTGATGGGGATGCATTTTGGGAGAGGATATGATAATAAGCTGCACATTGTTTTAGGAGCTTGGTTTTATCTTTATATTCTAGTTATCTGATGGTCCTATATATAACAATGCATGGATTGTGAAGCACATTCTTTTTATGTTGATATAAACTGTGGTGGTTTTCATAAGAATGAGTAGGGAGTTCTGAACTTCTGATTGAAAGACTGCTGGTATTTATACTTTCATTTTTTTCGGATATTAAGTGTCATTGAGGACTTGAGTAATCTCTTGCCGATTCCTGGATTTGCTTTTGACTAATCAAATGCTTTCCAACACCATTGGTGTCCAGGTCATCAAGGCAGAACCCAGCAAAACATTACTCAGCATGGAGCATGCTGGCAAAGAACAACCCAGTGAGGAACAAACCTCAAACTGAGAGAATGGGATCTTTTGAAAGGCATGCCAAAGGATTTGGGTCAAAGATGATGGCAAAGGATGGGGTTTGCTGAAGGAATGGGATTGGGGAAGGATTCACAAGGCATTGTCAACCCTCTTACTGCAGTCGGGCTACCAAAATCCCGGGGGATAACTGGGTAAGGGCCTAAGGTCAGGATGTTCGTGCCAGTGAAATCGAATACCCATTAGTTAGACTTCAATAATTCAAGTATTTATTTTCTTTCATGTAGCTCATTTTGTGTATACCTTGTCATCGACATTTAACTTATTAATCTGTACATTAATTCGGTGTTGTTGGAAATCAAACCAGTGTTAACTTTATTAATCTTATTAAACTGATTAATAGTAGCTTATTAATCTTATTAATTTGTTGGCCTATTAGTTGTTGGTTCTTGCAGGGGTCTGCTTTGCTTCTCTCAGGCCAATGACATGGATCTTAATGCGCCAATATATCTGTGGAACACCCTTCTGCTCAAGGGTTGAGACTTGAGACAACTTCCACAAGCACCTCTTCATGTTGGAGAGCGGAGTTACGCTCACAATGAGATAGTGCCAAATGCCTTTGGTAACATAAATTGAATAGTTCATTTGTGATTAAGTTGCTCACTTGAAATTATGGGTTGTTCGTTTCAGCTATAAAGCTCATCTGTTCTTATCCTAGGCACTGGAGTGTATTTGTTTGAACGAAATTTCCATGAGCCCCCGAGCTGGTGTCATTTATGTGATTATGGACATTTCATTTGAAAACAGCACACTCTAACATCTCTTGCTCCTTTTTTTGGGTAATCTTCATTAAGATCATACATCCAAAATGATATGATACTGCTGCATCTTCAACCGGTTTTCTAGGATTGTATGTTGCACTATATATGAGCAAACAGCAAAGAGAGTTGTTGTTTTGAAATCTCCAACTGTGTACGGACTTCAATTTTCATAGTTGCCTACAAGAGTAACGTGTACGACGTCTAAACACTGAACGAAACCGTTTGAGAAACCAAAGAAAGACAAAAATTTTCATTGCTCTGCATCAAAAATCAACAGTATGGAACAAAAATTTGGCATTGAACTTCCCATGCAGCATGTATATTACCACTAGTCAAATGGTGTAGCACGTGAGCCACTCCTGCGTTAGACTTTATTATTTGGGTCAGAAGAATTAGGTTGGAGGGACAACTAATGTAACATACCATTTTGATACGAAAATGAGATCATCCAGCCAAATTGGTGCCTGGAATTAAACATTATCGTTTTATGTAACGAGAGCGGTCGATTCAAGCAATGCTAATCGGTTTTTGGTGAGAGTAATCTTCTCTTCGGCTTCTGCTGCCTTTTCTTGAACTCCACGAACAATATCCTCAGGAGCTTTCTCTTTGAACTGCATAGGATAAAGTAGATATGGTAACAGGTACATGGTACTAGTGCAACCATCAACCATAATGACACGGGTAGGTGGTACCATAACAAATAAACAAAGGACACGACAGTTTAAGCATCACATTAAAACACTATGTAAACATATTCTGATATCTTGTTGACTCTGCGAATCACTTATTGGACTTTATTTTCTTGTTTATGACTGAAACACACTTGCATGTCTTCCCATTTTAGATCTAGATTTCTGAGTGAAATTCATAATTCCTATGGATTGAACGATTAAATAAAACAATTTGATTTCTCAAGAACAGATTTATGGAGAAAACTATAAAAAGCTGGATATTGTATTTGAATCAACTAGAAAGAACATATCTCAAACAGATCTCATGATATAATGTTAAGTTCAATCAAGCAACTGATCTTTATAATCCTATCATAAAAGAAAAGAAAACAAAAAACATCCCTGGACTGCAAACTTTAAATGGACCCAAATGTACATTACATAACTGGATTCGAAATGAAAGACACATTCTTCATGACTATAGTTGAATTTGGTTGATGGACCTTCAAAAATATTAAATTACAAATGAAATCCATAAATAGATTCAAACAGGATTTTGTGGCCAAAATAGTAAAGAAAAAGAGATGGACTGTCAGATTGACAGATACTCAGAAGAACTGCCTGAAATTCTTAATTTCTTTTTTTCTTTTTTGTAAAAACATGTACAATAAGTCAAACTACAGTCTGAGGAAATTTTAAATTGTCGGTAACTCAGTTTTAAATGCTTAAATATGAAAATAAAGTAATCGCTTTGTTTGTTATAAATCAAGTAGTATATATGATCTAAACAATTTAGAGAGACACATTTTCCAGAGTATTGAATTCTCCGTTTTCCCACACACACACACACCTGACTTTATAAAGATGAGAAATGGATATGTCAGTAACCATTGCATCCAAATCCAACATTATAAATCCTGTCGTCCAAATAGACCCTCAGATAAATAGAAACCGAAACTGCATATCAATTTAAGTGCTTGAAACTAAGTAAACTCATGTAGACCAACTCTTACTTTAGGAGAATTGAGCCGAGCTATGAGTCCATCATATTCAGTCTGCATTTTGGAAAGTCGCTTATGAAGCCGTTGGATTTCAGAAGTGATATCAACCATATCTGCAAGAGGAAGATATGCTTCGAGTCCTTCACCAGCAACAAGGTGGACTGATTGATCAGCATTCACTGAAGTAAAACACATAAAATTCATTAAAATAATGGCTCACTGTCACATTGTAAGAATGGATATACTTGCCCGACTGAAACTAAATAGAGAGGAACATGCCTGGTGGAGAATCTGTAAAATTGATGCTTTGCAAATCTAGCCTGGATAGGAGAGCTAAAACCACCTTTTCTTTCTGCATCATAAAGTAGATTTAAAACCATAACCCTAAGTTTGACTAATGCTAATAGTAATTATGTAGATGACAAAAATAATATAAAGCAACCAAAGTTAAAATTCTTGGCCATACATACACTTAAAAAGAAGCAGAGCACCTAGTCATCTGGAATTTATAAATCTTCAATTTTTTAAATTTTCTTTTTCTTTTGGCAACCATAATTTTGACACATGAACCTTGAAGATTTTTTCCTTCAAGGGCCCATGCTTGGCTACTGAAACCTAGACCAAAGCAAGGCTTATGGGTTTCTGATGATTGCAAGAGTGCTGAAATTCATATCCCCGAGTTCAATTTGAAAAGACTGACTTGGAATGAGTACCTCGGTACACTCTTATATTGTAATCAGCCTAGATACTTACCATTATGTATTCAGTAACTTCTGCATTTGCAACTATTGATGCTGATATACGCTTTACCGGCTCAACAGAATATTCTGCTCGTGCATTCCGAATGGCTCTAGTCTACGAATCACAAAGTAGCATCAGTGATATAACTAACACATTGAATATGGGAAAAACATAGAGCAGATAAAGAAAATAATTAAATAAATTCCATTTGATGAGTAAACAATAAGAAAGAGACAAGAAGGAACATATAAACTCACCAAGGCCTGTAAATTTTCAAACTTTTTAATTGAGATGATTTGCCTTGGAAGGGAAGTCAGTGGCCATGGAGATGTTATAAGAGCTTCTTTCCGATTGGGGAGTGCCTGTATTATCCATAGATATCTATAGAATCAGGAAGAAATACAGATAAAAAGATAGATTGCATTACAATGGAGGTAAAAAGCAGAAAAATCACCCTAAATTCCAAGATAAAATTGTCTTTATGTATGAAGTGGAATTTAGAGATATTCAGGAAAAATTGAAACCTAAAAAACATAACAAAATAATTTTTCCCAAAGAAAACCACCTCCTGCTATATCTGTTCTGAACAAAAGAATGATTTGTCCACAATTGTAGCTTTATTCCAACCACAGACAACAGTCGTCAAATCAAAATGAAACACCCGCCAACTATATTGGTTAAAGTGTCCAGCTTCCATAGCTAAAAGTAATTACACATGTATATTTATTGTAAGGTGAGAAATGGAGCAAACATCGCATGCAAATTAATAGGCACATAATATTTTGTTAAGAACTTAAATATGTTCTTTATGATCGATTAAGTGATACAAGTAGGACTACCGAGATGCTCTTTGGTAACTTCTTCAAATAGAAGCTCAGACTTCAATTAATTTTAAGATCCCATTCAAACAAGTATAGCGCTAAAAAATTTCAGAAATAAAAATAGCTTCAAGGATATGACAAATGAGACAGGAACAAAGGGTTCAAGATAACCCTCCAAAACCAAACTTCTGAAAACCACTCCATTCCAATTCCACCTCAAAGGGTTCAACAAACAAGCTTTCAAAGACTTCAGTACGAATTTGACTACAATTTGAAACTCCACCAAGTCATTCCGTATTTCAATTTATAGAGACCTCGTTAGAAAGAAGAATGATATAACAACATTATGTTCTCTGGTAGACATTTTCACATGTATCCTAGAGACACCAAATCATGACCGAAGTTTTACACATCACAAGAAACATGAACAAACTTATAAAACCAACATCTGCCTTGTAGGTAAAGCAATTCAATTTACTATAAGTTATCATGTATATCCTTGTACCATTTACCTGCCAGAGTTCCTCAGTTACAAATGGCATGAAAGGGTGTAGCAATTTAAGTATGTTTTCAAAAACATACAATAGAACTGCCTGAGCAACAGAAGCCTCAGAGACACTACCAGATTGGGAAAGACGAGCTTTGCTGGCCTCAATATACCTGGAGAAGTGCAAGAAGTTAATATTATGCACAGCAGTAATTCAGCACATCCGATTCAGGCCGAAAAGATCAATAAAAAAGCAACAGGATACCTTTTGAAACCAAAAATGAAGATAGAAACTTCTGAAGAAAGAAATGAAAAACAAAAAAAATAAAAAATAAAGTTCTTTCACTTTTGGGCATTAGGAAATAAGCTTCTGCAGGATGTAGATTGAAACTATATTAAATTTGAATAGAAAATCACACAACACAGACATAGGACTACTACAACATATGGCCTTGGATACATAAACAGTGGTAATAGAGAAGGTTCAGGGACAAAAAACTAAAGATTAAGAAAAAGAAAGTAATAGCATAACTAGACTTCTATTTTTTTTTTACATAAAACTTTTTCAGTTAAAACTCTATCTACCCCCTTAGTATCTCCACCTTTTACTTTCTTCTTTGTTCTCCTCCTACTGTTCTCTAATGAACTTTCATTTTAGACAACCACAAGAGTCCAGCAGCTTAAGGAAGCGATCTTGGCACTCCACTTTCACACTTGCACTGCACTTCTAATTATATGTGGAGTACATGTAATGTAATATGTTGAATGCGGAGTAAGTTTAGCACGCCACATATCAGCTAAGAACCTCTATTATGCACAGTTTTAAAGCTGTACAGATTCTACACCTCTTCGTTTGAGTTCTGTACGACGAATACCATACGCTATGAAGAACTAAAGTCATCCACAGTTTCAATAGTTTCTCAGCACTCGAGGCAGTAACTCATCAGTTCATCATACTTGATGAATGTCGTTGAAGTAAAATGCTTATACAGTTCGTGTCAAACCTTTCTCAGATAAACGTTTGGTGATTTTCCTATAATAACCTTCTCATGTTAAATCTTATGGAAAACATTTTGAATTAAATTCTGGACATACCAGTCGGCAAAATCACCCCAAAAAAAGTTGTATGTCTCTCTTCCTACATCTCCAAAGAAAAATTTGTCATAGCTTGCTGTCACAGAGTCAATAAGCAAATGAAGTTTCGAGACCTGCAAAAGCAGAAGCTTACTCCTGGTTAGAGAAAGAAGTAAAATGAACTCGCAATGCAGAAACACACTCTGAATTATCTTACCACCCAACGTTCTGGTAAAGGTAGAATGTCTAGAAGCTCCACTTTGTCAAACTGAAAGAGCATTACAATGATTTAATTAGCAAAACAGGTAACGCTCATCATCATCTAATATGATGTAACAAAAGCTACAGTGGAAAAAAATCAAAAATTCCATGATTTTGATGGAAAATATCAAAATAACAATGGTGGGCCTGCTACCGCCCTACAAAATACCCCTACAACCTACATTTAAACTCCATATCAAGGCTATAACGCTCAAATAACAATACATATTTATGTATAAGAAAACCAAAATCACAAACAACTACCATCACTCTCTCCATCTGCTGCATAGACCAATTGCTTGACTAAATCCCAAATTACAGAATCTGTCATGGTCTACCAACTCAAGCACAAGAAACATGAAACAAGTACACTCACCCAATTGCAGAAGGAATACAGCACTTCAACACCTTAAAACAGTATATGCAATGGTCCTAAAGCACTCCACCATCCTAACCTCATTGCAGAGGTTCCTGTATTGGTCTCTGAGTTTAGAACTAGAAGAGCACTTGGTTTGTTTTCCAGTAACTCTATAGCTTTCCATGATTTCATGAACTAGATCCAGCAACAGGTGCATTTTCTTCTAACTATCATAATGCTTACTTTTCAAACCAATTATTTGCTTCTCGTCCCAGACTGGATTGCTCCAGCTAGAGAGAAGAACAGAAAAAGAGGGCAGTGGCAGCTGGATTGAGCAGAGAAGGTGCGGTGGCGGCAGTGAGGACATGTTCCAGCAAGGAGAAAGTAGATCTGATGGTAGTCGCTGATTTTATTATTTCATATATTTTGTAGTTTCTTGATCATAAGTTAGGGAATGTTGGAATTTCCAAGTCAAATACAGGTAGTGGTAGTAGCCTCACCCAACTACAAATAACAACGAAGGTGCATGCAATATAATCTATTCATAGAGACAGCTATGATGATGTTTTAATTATACACACACACACACACACACACACGCCCATTCTGGTGAGGATGTCCACACTCTGCTTAAAGTGCGGACGTCCCTCTGTTCTCCTCCGTCCGGCGCGCCTCCACCCCAGCAGACTCCAGCAGCGTCCCCGACCACTTTCCCTCCCCGGCGAGTCCGCCGAATTCCAGTTTTCCGGCAAGATCACCCAAAACTTCAAACAAGATCGATCTCGCCGGAAAACTGGAATTCGGCGGACTCGCCGGGGAGGGAAAGTGGTCGGGGACGCTGCTGGAGTCCGCTGGGGTGGAGGCGCGCCGTCGTCGGCGCCGTTCAGTGGCGAACGGAGGGACGTCCGCACTTTAAGCCGAGTGCAGACGTCCGCTTTGGAAAGTTTCTGAATATATATATATATATATATATATATATATATCACATTTTCATTCTAGATGACATCCTGGGTGTTGATGTTCTCTTATGATCACCCCAAGACCTATATTCCCACCAATAAACAGTTAAAAAGAAAAAAAATTCACCAGTTAGTAAGTTAATAGCAAAGAATTAAGCATGCCAACAGCATACTCCGGTACCCACAAAATTTCATCTTTCTCATCAGGATGCAGTATGTATGTAATGCAGTTTAGTAACTGATTTATTATATCCCAGCACACAACACAAGCTTTTAGTCAATGCAAGAACAAAGAACTAAGAGGTGTACATATACATCAACAGGACTTGCTAAGTGATTGATGGCAGCAGCATTTTGACTGCTCAGTGTGGTAACCGTGAAAAGTAAAGTAGTTTACATGTTTTGATATAAGAACAGACAACAAAAAAAATAGAAGAGGAACAGACCTTATACATGAGTATACTTTCCCAAGAAGCATCATTCTGGCTGGGCAAATTCTGCAATACAAACTTTCCAGCATTCCATAGTTTGTTAGTGAAGGCCTTATTGGATGTCAGCCTCTCAGTGGACAAATTAAGGTCCTGCAAGAACAGAAAAATCAAATCAGCTTGTAAAACTATTGAAATGCAAAAGCATTACACTTCATACATATTATCCATTGAGAAAATGAAGTCATGGAAAAACAAACCTGACCAGCAGTCCCTAGAGCCAGAGTAAATCGTAAAGCATCTGTTCCATATTCCTTGATTGTATCTAAAGGATCTATTACATTCCCCAAGGTTTTTGACATCTTTCGCCCCTAAAAAAATTTATCACAGAAGGAATAAGAAAATAAAAACTACAGATGCACGACATTAAAGATACCCTCAAACAACAAACAAGGTTGTGGCAACTGAGGGATTTGACCATCCACATATCTATAGAGAAACACACATAAGACATTAAGTAAACATAAAATATGTGAAGTAATCATCCTGCACAAATGAGTCGTGAGAATTTTGTCCAGATAGTAATCAGTGCAGGACTGCTTTCGGCTACTCGACTCTCACCATCTAGATTGTAATCAGTGCAGGACTGCTTCGCTTCGACTTCATCCGCCTCGTCATCTAATCATCCATAAAATAAGCATCTGCTACTCACATTCCCGTAGTCAAGAGGAACTAAGTGCAGGTGATTGGAGCATGGGGAACTCTGGCATTTCCACGATCAAATAATATTTCATTCTGGTTGTTGTTTTTGTTTATTAGGCAAAGTTTTTTCACCGCCCTCTTGCATCCGAACCAGTCGCAGTCTATCATTCGGTCCATTCCTATTCCCTTTGGTTCACCGAACCCGACCCAAGCGTCACACGTTCTTTTTCAATGCCTACTAAGGACTTATAAGTTCAATTAATTGACTTATAAAAGATAATGAGAATGGGTTACAGCTGTGCTCAGCGGAAGAGCCTTGCTATTGAAGCAGTGGTCCGTAGGTGTAACCTATCTGTTCTGGTTTCTGGGTTTTAGAAACTGCAGTTTTTATGAAAGGGAATCTTTTGTCTGCTAATACAACTCTGCGTTAATTGATTTCTCTCTTAAATAACTTCATGTACAAATCTATAAACATTCCCGAATCTCATTTGAGGACAAAGCAATTGACCACAACTTCCATTCATCTAAAATGTAACAGAAAGGTGGGTGATAAATTCATTGATTTTGCAGATCTAACACCAAACTACATGTATACATATCCAGATGTTGAAAAGTAATTAGTGGTTTTTCAAAAATTTAAGTTGGAAAAGAATTGGAATGAAGAGAAAGAAAGAAAACTCATCAGCAGTCGAGAGGTAAAATTCACGCATGAAATCATGAAACCACGAATTAGTGATATTTTGGTAACAGAATTTCATTACCAAGTTTGAAGATGGTCACACGGACACATGAGAGAGGATGGGAATAAATTATTTCAAAGGAAAAAATATATATAAAGATATATTCAAACAATTTGAAATTTTACTTACCTCTGGATCTCTGATGAGACCATGTAGATAAATATGTGAAAAAGGAACTGTCCCTGTGAACTCAATTCCCATCATCACCATCCTCGCAACCCAAAAGAATAATATGTCATGCCTGTTCAACATGCAAACAACAATTTCAACTTTTACGACTTTCAACGTCAGTAAACTTCATGACAAATATTAACTAGAGTACAAAAAGCCTTTCACAATTTTTGAATGGTGCCAAATAATGATATTTATGCACCAGGAATATAAAATGACATGTACATCATTTTTTTTATATGTTTTTTTTATTTTCTTGAAAAATGAAAACAAATTTTATTAACCACAATAAATGATACAATAAAAGTGGACAAGAAATTCAGCAGAAAGGAACATCCAACAGAAACGAAGGCACAGAAAGCTACATAAAAAAATAAAAAAATTGCTAGCAGCAAACAAAACTTCATTATGACAAATACTGCAACTCCCCCTTGGTCCGGCAAAATATACAAAGACTTCAGTTTCTCAATTCTACCAAACAGCAGCTCATAAAGCTGACAACAAGTTGAGGCATGCATTAGCATCATTTTCAAAACTAGGACCACATTTTATTAATAAACGCTTCCATAGGATATACCATCTGGAAAGAAAATCCTTCCAGCAAACATTCCATTGGGGAAACATAAATAAAAATAGTCAGTTTAGCCAGACAATCTGGCCTTACTTATCTGGGAATAAATTTTTAGCTTTATGGTAAATGACAGCCATACATGAACAAAAAGGATGAAAAAATTTATGTGATCACACATACCCAGTTTCCAGCATTGATGTAGGATAAAAGCGTCTAAAATCCTCTGTTGACTCATCCGGCCACCCAAGAGTACTGAAAGGCCAAAGTGCACTGAGAAGAGAAATTATAATTCATGGTCAGCAAATTACCTGGCATCTACTAGATTATTGCATTAAGAGGAAAGAAACAATATTGAATGAGGTACAAGTAGCTTCAGAAGTACATACAAACTATAGCATCGGGATATATTCCCTTCAAACAACTGAACCAAAAATTGGTTTACTTTTGTATCAATGTTTTAGCTTACCAAGATTTTCCTTTCTGATGATCAGCTATTTTATAATTTATTTTTACATCTTTGGTATTAATTTCCTTATTATGCCTGATCAGGGATCCAATATAACATAACTGCTGCAAAAAGTTTCCCTGTCTGTCCTTTATATAAGGTTATTGATTATATCAAGACATCAGCAATTCACAGGGAAGATCTATTGAGTAACACATGGAAGCCTTCTCAGTTTCCACCTTCGATTTAGTTCTCTTAACAAGTGTATAAGATTATAATCTTAAACCAGCTAAAAATAGAATCTTTGGAACATCGTTCGGTGCAACTAACATATTCTATTTGGTGACTAAATAACACACCTTAATAGTGATGGAAAGAATTGGATGACCTAATATGTAATAACTAATTAAACAGATTTCCTGACAATAAAAAAGTGAAGCGGGATCATGATAGAAGTGTTTACAGGAGAAACACTTCATTGGCTTCCCATAAAAAATAAAAATAAAAATATAAAAAATAAAAAAATAACAGACCTTGAAAACCAAGTATCAAGAACGTCTGGATCCTGATATATTTTTGCATCTCTTCCATACTTTTCTTGAGCTTTACCAAGAGCTTCTTCAAAACTCCTTGCAACTATATATTCCTCTTCACAATCTTTACCCACAATGTACCAAACTGGTATGCGGTGTCCCCACCATAGTTGTCTGCTTATGCACCAATCCTTGATATTTGATAGCCAGTGATTATAAATCTGTTGTTCAATAGATGGCATTAGTGTAAGTAAAAAATTAGTAATTGGGATGATAACTCATTCCATTAGTGCAGTCAAGTACTCAAATGGTAATGCCATACAATACCAAACATAAAATGAAAAAGGACCCGCATAGCATAGATATCCATGCCATGGAGGGCAAAAATACAAATCTGGCCCATTGAGACTTCAGGGACACGATACTAACCACATAGGCACAAAAAGAAGATGAACCTATGCACTGTAAATTTAAATTAATTGAACAAATAAACAAATATATATATAGGCTTTCTTGGCTAAGGGGGTCCTTATTTATTCTTACGGTGCGGATTTCCACTTTAGTCAGTTTTAATCGAATTTTTACATCTCCACCGTTTAGTCTTTAGATACTAATGTATAGATCATCTCTGCAAAATTTCAACCAATTTGGTTATCATTAAGGCACTCAAAACTGTGTTTTTCTGTTATAGACATGAACAGTTGAAGCTCGACAAAATTCTGTTCATCCATTGGTTTAATCGAATCTCAGTGCCTTAATGATAACCAAACTGGTTGAAATTTTGCAGAGATGATCTATACATTAGTATCTAAAGACCAAACGGTGAAGATGTAAAAATTTGATGGAAAAGTGAGTCTGAAGTGAAAATTCGCACTATAAGAATAAATAAGGACATCATTACCTGAGAAAGTCTACACACACACACACACGTTTAGGCCAATGACTCTAAGGTTTAACCCAACTACTCTTTTCAAAAGGAAATGTTGAGATGAACTGTGGGGCTTAAACCAACAAGTCTTTAATATGTAACTTTGGTTCGAGTCATATTCAAGCCACAATGACTCTTCTAATTAGCCTAAAGCCTTAGGGTACGTTGTTTGTCAGGACTAAGTGGCCTTATGTTAAATAGGAGGTCTTAATTGGTTCGAGTTGAGTTTGGTAACAATGGGTATAAAAGTATATAGTACTAGATACCACCTGCTTCCCTTTCTAGCGTCAGGTTTTGTTAAATTGAGTACTCTGTTTTGACATCTCTAGTTAACCCCTGCTTTCTGTCTTCATCATTGTCAGTTTGCACTTTCTCAACAGTGGTCCTCGCATCCTCGTCACTCCTTTTCCTCCCTCATCGTGCTTCTTCTTCCCTCATCGATTTACTACCTTGCTCTCGGCCTTGCATGCAGTGATCTCGCATACAAAAACAATCTGAATTGATTCGTGGGAATTTTAATATTTGGTTGATTTATGTCTGAGTACTGCATGAATTGATGAATAAGATAAAATTCAACGGATTTGGAATTTTGTATTATTGGGTATTGCAGAATTAATTAGGAGGCTTAGCCTAGGATGAATTTGAATATATTTAGAATTTTGTGGAATTGGGTATTGGGTATTGCCATAGATGATCTGAAAATAAAGAAAGATAAATTAGGAGGCTTAGCCCAGGATGAATTTGAATATATTTAAAATTTTGTGGAATTGGGTATTGGGTATTGCCATAGATGACCTGAAAGTAAAGAAAGATAATTATTATGGGTGTCTAATTTGGGTTGCGGGTTACATAAGTAGGTGGGAGCGATGAAGGTAGAGAAATCAAATTGATATGACTCGATGGCTATAGAATGAAACATGTTGTGGACCTTTGATTGCCTCTAGAAACTTTCTGGGCTGCAAACTTCTCTTAAAAGCAACAGAACTAAGAAAGAAAAAATAATAAAGAAAAGGGTAGAAACTAGAACCTAGGTTTACTTAACCATACCAAATGCCAGAGGATTAGCCAAAAACGATCACTAGAAGGGTTAGTGTTTAAACAAGAATGCTAAAATGAATAATCTTTATTAAATAACATAAAAGTGTATGAAATTATTACATCAATACTTGAAATGTCATCTTTTATAATATTTTTCAAGAAAAACTTTCATATTTCCAATTACGTATTGCATTGTGAAGGTTTTGATGTTTTTCGTACGGAGAAAATTTGAGAAGAACTAAAAACAAAATTACGCTGCTTGAAAAAAAATATTACTCAAAGAACGGTTTAGAGAGAATGATAGAACACAAATAAATTGTAAACGTAAGTACATTGTGAATCATGAATTAATTAGAGTAAAAAAGACATGGGTGACTAGTAAATCTGTACAAGAGAAAACTTCTCTCCACATTGATTAGCAATATAAGTATTTAAAAAATGATAAAAATCATGGGATAGGAGCTTATTTGTCGCATGGGTGGAATCTTGCCCAGATTAAACAAGACTTGGAAAGATCTAGGCAATAATTAATATAAAAAACAACTATCAAAAGGGACAAATATTGTCTTGAAGTGTATATATATTGCCCCAGCCTTCACAACTTAGCAGCCTATGGCATGAACGTCAGAGGGTTCAATTGAACCCTCTCGCCCCACTGTGGCTACGCCACTGCCAA
Source organism: Fragaria x ananassa (assembly GCA_034370585.1). Classification (NCBI taxonomy): domain Eukaryota; kingdom Viridiplantae; phylum Streptophyta; class Magnoliopsida; order Rosales; family Rosaceae; genus Fragaria; species Fragaria x ananassa. Next base: position 4,538,729 of record CP139750.1, on the reverse strand, counting down.
ATGCAGCACTAATTAGTGTAGCTTTATGTTTGGTTTCCAGCCCATGTGTTTTTCCTAAGATGTTTCGTCTTAGAGTATGGTGTTCCAATAAGGAAAGTAAATCTTTATTGATGATGGTGTACCTGTAATCTTGTTGATTATAGAGAAGGAAGGAGGCATTATTGCCTACCACTAATAGGAATAGGATTTCATGTGGCTAAATAAGGAGGTTCAGTTCTAGGTTTTGTATCGCAGAGAAAAAGAGCAAAGTGTGTTCTATTCTCAGTTAGAGGGTGAGAGAGGGCAGAGAGGAGAGAGATAGGAAGAGAAGTGAGAGTCTTGTTTTCTTATTCTTTCTAGTGTACCCATTATTAATATAGTGGAAGTGTTTTCTGCCGGTGGATGTAGGCAAAAGTTTTGTTGAACCACCTTAAATTTGTGTTCTTTGTGTTTTATCTTTGTGGTTGTTTCTCTTAGTTTGCTGTGTTCTTTTGGGGTTCCTTGACATACATAATTGGCCGATATCACAACACTTTAGCCCAACCTCAGGAATCCAAGATAGTATTAAAAAAAAAGTAAGGTCCACTATACTCTTGCGTACCAAATGACCCCTCAAGTCTAATGGCTCTTACAAATAAAATTTGTGTCAAGAACAACTTAAGCCAACGACTTGGCTTGCTCCAATGACACTTGGAAATGTTGGTTAGTCGTGATTGTTATTATTATCCTTGCTTTCTTTCCTTTTTTTTTTGGTTCAACAATTTGTAACGTCAACCATACACAACTATTTGGTGGCAATTTTTTTGTTAGCCACAAGCCCACGACTTTATTTTATTATTATTCTTCAAACAAAATGACAAATTATTACCAAAATTTGTGGCTGAGACTGCATACAACATGACACGAGAACAAAACCTGAATGTTTTAAGACTAACCCGAACACAGTCAAAAATAATAAAGATAGAACATTAATATATAAGTAATAGGTATAGAAAACAAGGGATTCAAAAGCTTATTTTGTTGATAAGTTTCAATACAAAAGATAGGAAACCTCTCTTTCTGCTCTCTACAAAAGCACATATAAGGTCAATGAAAAGGTTTACCAAATGTATTATCTTTCTAGTTCTTTTTTTCAAACGTTTGTGTATATCAGGTCCTACTGGAGTTAATATGAGGTATACACAAATTTACATACCTTGTCAAATCTTTCAGGTATAATTTTCAGATCTCCTTTTTCAACTGCTTGTAAGGCTTTCTCAGCTAAGGGCTCCATTGTTACAAACCACTGCTTGCTTACTAGTGGCTCTATCACCTGAGACGGAAAAAAAATTATTAAGACAAAGGAAAGGAGATACAGTAACAATGAAGGTAAAGCAAACATTTTACAATTTTATTTGGAAGCCGACACACCAAAGGGAAAACAATCAACTCACTTCTCCACCACGCTGAGATCTGGGAACTCGTAAGGTATGTGGTTCTTTCTTTACAGCCAATCCTGTCTCTTCCAGATCCGCCCAAAGTTTCTTTCGGGCCTCAAACCGATCAAGGCCACTGCAGGACAACAATTTTCGCATCATATACATCATGCCAAATAAAAGATAAAAATTAAAAGACAATAAAGAAGCCTTTCTCCACATCCTCAAGGACTTGACCAAAGTGATACACCATTTACCAGTATAGTCCTCCAACTTTGTTAAGTGTGCCATCCTTGTTCATAACATTTAGTATTGGAAGACCAAGCTTTCTTGCAAGGTTGTAATCATTATGATCATGTCCGGGACTTATCTTTAACACACCGGTGCCAAACTCTTTCTCAACCAGCTGTCAGATTAGAAATTAATCAATTGTTACATATCAATTTGTTTACCTGGAATTATATGTGATGAGACTAAAGGATAGTGATTTAACAAATAGTATATCGCCATTTCAATTAAGATTACAAATATGTATAGTCCTGAGACGTTATACATTACAATGAAAGACTTAGAGCCTTCAACCAACAATTTGATCCCTGCATTATCTGTGTGCTTCTATATAATCCCCCACACTAAACACTGCCCCAGACATTACTATTAAAGAGTGTTATTTAGTACTACAAGGTGTACCTTGTCAGCGATGATAGGGACGTGGCGACCATATGTCATAGGCACTATAGCCATTCTATTGATGTATTTAGAATATCGATCATCCTGCATGACAGAAAAAGAAAAGAAAAAATTGGACAGATAATAAATAAACAGTTTCCAGATTTTGCATGGACATGACAATATTTCCACTAGGATGGAGAACACTGTTAAAAATTTAGTCATATAATTCTTCAAACTAACAGCTATGATAGCATTACAGTTCAGGATATAAAGGTAACTGTGTACTGAATCTCAAGCTTCTGTATGAACCAACATTACTTATATGATTATATATGCCATCCCAGTGTAGAATATAAAGGTATCTATGCAGGACTCTAATGAAAAATTAGTCAAATATATTTTCCAACCAACAGCTATGAGCATTACGATTTCAGAATATAAAGGTTACTGTGTACTAAAGCTATAGCTTAAGCTTGAAGCAACATAACTTACAAGATTCATCATATATGTAAGTCCAGTAAGGCCGTAAAGGTATGTATGTTACAATGAAAAAAACACAGAAACATTTTCAAACCATCTTGATCCTGTAGCTGTTATTCTTCTTTAAAATAAAGATACAGGTTTTATGATAAATTAGGGAAATACATCTTGATCCTGAAAGATCAGAGATGCAATCAAATATATTTAATCCTGTCCTTCTCAGAAACATTAACAATAAAATTAACAGTAACTAAGTAGTGGTGCAAGTTTCTTAAACTTTACCATGTAAAATTGTCAGCACCTGGGCAATCCACCACTTAAATATTAAAGCAAGCCAAGAAATGAATGTTAAGTTACTATACCTCAGGATGCACAGCAATAGCTACATCACCAAATAAAGTCTCCGGGCGAGTTGTTGCTATTGTCAGAAAGTCAGTCCTACAAAAATAGGAGGTATCAGTCAAACTGCATGCATAATTACCCTCATAAAATGGTGTAGCACTTCAAGCATATAACTGACACTCATCACACACAAGCAGACATAGAACATAGTATGGTGTGAAAATCATGTGAAGGTGTTCAGGAGAAAAAAATAATGCATGAACTAAATTAAGCTGGTTACTCATAGCATCAGTTTCATTGTTGAATCCACCATTATTGATTTTGGACCAAACAATATCACACAGTTGACAAATAATGTTTCACTGCAATACACACTTTTAGGAACTTTGCTATTCACAAATGCCATATAAATCATCATTATGCATCAAATTTACCAATTAGAGGTAGGCCATTAGCCAATAAATCCACTAACACATAATCATTGCAGTAAAGTTGCAGCCATCTAAAACATCATGAATTATATTATTGTACTGGCACAATAGGAAGTATAAGCTTTAAATAATCCATAAGATAAAGACAAAAAAAAAAATCATAACGAGTCACAAGTGGTCGGCTGGAATTACTTTGAGCCTCCAGCAACACGATACTTAATATAATAAAGACTACCGGATTCTTCATGATATTCTACTTCCTGGTCACAAAGTTAAGGGCTCACGTTAATTATTGTGATGCAAAAGAAAAGATCTGTAAGATAACGTACATGAGGCAAGAAGTAACTCACCAAATCAGAAACAGCAGTTTGTAGACTAGGAGACCAATTCACCATGTAAGATCCTTGAGGGGAAACATAAAATGTATATATATCAATATTCTACTCTATATTTAAGTTCAATTCTTTCAAATTCGCACAAACAAAGACAACTATCCAACAATAAGTTAGTCATTTATTCTATATGTCACCATTTTTTTTTTCAGAAGAATTAGAAAATTATATGCCACCATGTTTTTCAGAGTAGGGAATAACAATTTTGAATGGTTCTTAGGGTTATACCTTGATAGATTAAGCCTTTCTCATGAAGTCTAACAAAGGCTTCAACAACAGCTCCTGCAACGAGTAAAAGAATATGAGCCTTGAGAGATTTATGCATTTTCTTAATAATACAGTTTCATCTATTATAATACTGTTATTTAAGAAAGAAAGAAAAGGTTCATAATATAAAGGACCAGAGAGGAGTGACTGGAAAGTCCTTTGGTAGGATTGAGGATATCAGCCAACTGACTTTCTTTTAACAAAGGGCATACTAAGCCATGTTGAGATATCAATCCCACATCGGGAATATAAGACATTGCCTGTGAACAGGGTTTGGGTCACTCCATACATTGCCAATTAGTTTTGGATGTGAACTCCAGACTACTTTATCATGGTATCAAGGCAGGTTACCCACGTCCACGTGTGAAGCTAAGTGACCACACGAACTCCAAGTCACCCAAATGTTGTCCACCTATTAGGTTTGAAAATTTACCACACGTGCGGGGGATATCAATCCCACATCGGGGATATGAGACCTTGCATGTGGGTTTATAAGGGTTTGGGCCAGACTACTTTATCAAGCCAACGTGGACACATATAGCCGCTTTGTTGTTATTGTCGAGCTTAATTGAACCTAGGTTATCACTCACAAGATTTTCCAACAATGACTTTAAACTGCCTTTCATGATTTCTGTGAGTTATAGCTTAGAAATATGACTGCATAGTTTTATAAGAAACCCAGATCAAATGATCCATACGATCTTCCAAAATGAGTTTATATATTCGCTTTTCCACAAATCTTTGGTAGCATCCCATATCTACCGATATGTCATCGGTAATAGGTGTATCAACTGGTTTGCAGCCTACTATGAAGTAAATCAATGACAAATTTTAAAACCCAAGATGTAAAGGGTTCCCAGGTTGTTGACCTCAACTTCTTAACTCTAGCTGGTTGATTGTTAGCTTTTTTAATGTTCCTCTGCTATTCATTCCACATCACCAAAAGTATAGCTGTGCTATCACCTAATCTCAATTAAATGCAAATACTACTAATGAAGTATGCTCCAAAAACCATGGAAACCTCTTGTAACTTGATAAAATTCTAGAACGGACAAAAGTACCTACTGAATTCTGATAAAGACTGAAGATATTTCTCTAAACGTTTGTTGTTGCAGCATAATCAGGACAGGCTTAAACAATAGGAACATTCAGGACTGCTTTAATTGAATAGTCCCTAGAAAATCCTGACAACTTTGGCTTATTTACCAAGATTTTTCATTGATTACCTTAAACTATAGTTAAGGCTCATGGGGAGTATAAAAGACTGAGGACACTGACTCAATTTTATGCACTTCCTTAGGCATCAATAAACCCTCTGTTTTACATCACATGACCACAACCACAGTGTTGTAAAGTATAAAGTATCCTATAGTTAATTTTTTTTACTGACTAGAGTTCTACCAGATAGAAAAATGCCTTACGACTTAGCTGTTCATCAAGGGTGAAATGCTCCCTCTTCCAATCACAAGAAGCACCAAGCCTTTTGATCTGATTTGTGATCGTTCCACCATACCTGATCAATATGAATAATCTATTAGACATTACAAGTATCATTAGAGAATAATGATTTAATGAGATTATTTAAACATAAATAGTTTAAGGTTTCGGATATGCTCTAATTGCATTTTTGGATTTTGTGATTTAGTATGCATGTACTATAATATACAGCCCAAATATATTTAAAGTTCTTCAGTAAGTTACTCCATTCATCTTGTCTCTACACATGTAAATTTATTCAAATAACTGGAAAATTATTCTATCTCCCAGTCAGTCAAAGTCAATATAAAGAACTACATCGAAACAAAGATTATTATTTTTATTTTATTTTTGAGATTAGGAGCTCTGATCTTACAGCAGTAAGAAAAGTAGAAAACTGGAACGAAAAAATAATAATAATAATATATATATAGTGATTAACATCTATATATCTCTTTTATCAATAAAAACAAAAGCAATGTGCAGAAACTTCACTGGAGGATGAGATAAAAGGAAGTAATCTGACAAGCTTTCTGAACACTGTCGATAAATGTGCTGCTTTTGTGTCCCACCTAAGATGGGTGGGGTGACTGAGATATGCATGAATACTTTGAGAAAGCCTCTGACCAAGTTGAAAGGAATTATCTGGATATGTTTTGGATAACAAAAATTCAGAGCTACAGTCAGTGGCCTGCTTGAGATCCAGGAAAAAAAAAACCAAAAAAAAGGAGACCTGTGAGGGAAGTTTGGGGCCAGTAGGTTTTAAGACGAGGTGATCCTTTCGGTTTTTACTCTCGTGGTTGGTTGCTTTAAGCAAGATGATAGAGAAGAAAATTCTTTCATAATAATTGAAGGTCTAATCATTTGGAAGGAGAATTTGCATTTAGCTAATCTTTTACAACAATTACATGGAGCAGCCCACTGTCAAGAAAATGAAGTTTATAAATAAATTTTAACTTGATTTTTTAGACTTGAGAGAGAGGTGTGTTTAGGAGATATGTCAGGACCAGAGTATATCTATCTCAGTTTATACTATACACCAATTTTGTCTGAGAAAGTTGAAATAAAAGGATTGCATAATACAAAATAGCACCTAATATCTACAAAATAGTTTTTCTTTCTCTCTCTCTCTTTGTAGCTCAACAATAAATGTAATATGTGAGAACACTTGAGACATTGTGTGCATTTGTGTGTGTGTGTGTGTGTGAGAGAGAGAGAGAGAGAGAGAGACAAGGAAACTTATGATGTAAGAAAATGAGCATATGCAAAAGTTAACTCGAAACATATATAGCCAAAATAATAAACACTGTAAGATATATAGGCATGTATACTTCTCTTTCCACTCCCAAACTCTTTTCACAAACTCTTCTCGACCCAAGTCAACCCTTTTAATTCCTTCTGATGCAAGCATTCTTTCCACAACCAACTGGCACAAAAACATTAACAGTATGAGCAACAAATTTCAAAAATAATGCAACTGTTTATTACCATGAAGTGATGAAATACTTTATAGATTGGAGTTGACAAACAAAAAGAACATTACATAAAACAAACTATCAAAAAGTATAAGGTAATTCATCCCCAAACATAATATCATTCTAAAAAGAAACCAGATTTTATTTCTAAGAACAAGGACCAAGGAGAGATTACAAAGCAGTGGACAAGAAAACCACATGAAACAAGGGATAAAAAAAACCTTGGGGCTAATAAATTCACTCAAAAGAAGTTGTGACAACAAGGAAACAACCTCAAACAAGATACTCTTATATTTTAGACCAAGTAATGAGCTACCACCTTCCAGTCCCAATCATATTATCCAAAGTCCAAACAGAAGACAAGTTCAAGGAAGTTGCAACATTAAAACCAGTGGTTGAATTGTGAAATTAGATATGAAAACATATTAGGAAAGAGATAAGAGACGCCAAATCAATTAATGTAGGGCTATGGTTCAGAGACATACCTGTGTGGCTATACCAGCATGATCAGTCCCAGGAACCCAAAGTGTTGGTCTTCCCTTCATACGATGATATCTAACCATAATGTCCTAGAACATAATGTGAGAAAAGAATAAATGATCAAAAAAACAATTAAAAATAAAAACAAAAAACTACTTAAGGAACTACTGTAGTTTCTAGAATTTAGACTTTTAGAATAATACAAATTGTAGAAATCTCACTAGGGTATGGATTTTAACTATGTATCTGAGAATCACAAAAACTACAAAGAGCAGATAGTACAGCAAACATTGTGTTGATATATAGGATGACTGATTTTATGCAACTGATATGGGTTATATAAGCATAAACAAATGTTGCTGACATCCTTTTATCTTTGCACCAGAGGTATAAAAAGTCAAGAGCAACTCATATGTCAACCCAATTTTAGATTACAATAGTTTATGATAGGTACATACAATGAGAACCCATCTGAAAATTAATGCCACCACAAATATAACTACAATTTCTATCGCACTAAAACTGTATTGTGAAATCTGCAGGTACATAGGTAAATGATAAATATAATTTATAAATCCTTGTATATTTTTTAATAGTAGATGAATTCATCAAATCCAACAAACTACAGCACAGTTAATAATTTCAGGATCACTGTCTGAATTTCTGACACAGATGTCAAGGTCTCTCTCTAAAATAGACAGGCTGAGTTGCACATTGGGGCACAGCTTCCCTGTTCTTTCTTCCCCTACAGAACATCATCAAACAAGTGTGGAACAGAGATTGAAGCCTCAACACACTGCTGCATGCCTGCATCCCAATCCAAGGGTCGTGCTGTCAAAGAATAATGCCTAAATTCAACAGTGACCAAGGCTCAAAGAGCAGAACACAAATAAACTCAGCCCAAACTTCATCAACACCCACCCTCAATAGTCCTCAAAAATTCTTTCTGTTTCCTCAACTGCGTATAACTGCCACTAACATCATCCTCCCCCAAATTAATGTTCGCTTTCTTCTCTGAACTTTGAACTGCATGCTCAACAATTAGCAACACCTTCTTGGTATCACCCTCACCCAACTTAAACTAGCTTCATTAGTCAATGTCCACCTAATCTCTAATGTTAAAGGGCAGTGTACGTATACATGAACAGCGCACTTCCTTTGCATTCTATGTGAGAACAAAGATAAGAGCCATCCAAGCACCTGAACCATCTTTGTCTTCGAAATCTGACTATTGGAAATATGGGATGTCATAACAACCGAATTAATACTTCTATAAGCCTTGGATCAAAATATCACAAAAATTTCCAATTGTGTGCTCCTAGAAGGTCGTGGAAGACTTGGATCAAAACATCAAAATACATGGTACTTTTCTCTCAAAGGCTAGATTTAGCTGGTTATGTTGTAACATTCTGTAGACTGAAGGTGAAACTAGAATCCAATTGATCAATGGTCTTGGATATATAATGTGTCATCCAGGCATATAGAAAAACCACTGAAGAATCACTGATAAAGCTAGAACTGATCGGTCGTCTCCACTATTAATTCCAGATCTTCCTTATTACTCTCAAAAACGTATTCATGAATATGTTCCCAGAGCTCAAGGAGTCAAATCTAACTGAAACAAACCATTCACGAATCAAGTTCAAGTACTTTCACCATTCAGCACAATTACCTTTGCTTTCAACTTTCTATACCTCAAGTCGCAATCATTTCTTCAAAATTTGCTAACAAGAGCAGGTTATTGGCTCAACTAATTAATTTATGTACAGCCTCACACCACTATGTGCAATTAGCAAACAAACACAATACCAAGAAGACTACATGCTTAGAGCTCCGTGCTGAAAAAGATCAATGTGCTAGCACAACACAAGAAAAGTACCTCAAGAGTGACGAACATGGCGTGCCCCATGTGCAGCGAGCCGGTCACATTTGGAGGCGGCATTGAAATCACAAAAGGATCAGTTCCGCGGTCGAAATTGGGCCTGAAATAACCCTGAGACTCCCACCTAACCAATCACACACAACTCCACATCAAAATCGCAATCCGCGACTGTGAAAATGTAGGTCAGAATTGAACTCACCAGCTGTAAATCCTCTCTTCGTTAGCAAAATCGAAGGACTTGGAAGTCTGTGGAGAAGTAAAGACGCCATTCTCGGCGGCGGCGGCAACTGAAAATGGAAGGAGGGGCGGTGAGGACGAAGAAGAAGAAAGAAAGAAATGGAGGTTAAAAATTGAGATAGAAGAGTGACCTGTGAAGAGCCTGGGCGTGACGGAGCGGCGTCGTTTGGGGGAGAGAAAGGGATGGAGCCTGAGGGCACGATAAGAAGAGCAGGAGGAGAAGAGAGAAGGGGCGGAGAAGGTGGTGTGGAGAATCATCGGGTAAGGATAAGCTTAAACCCTAAACCATGTATGAAGAAGAAGAAGGAGAAGTGGATTAGGGAGAAGTGGCTGGGCTACTCTACTCTCGCATTTCAAACTGTCATGCTTGTTTTGTCATCCGCGGGGATAACAGGTCCGCACGGGTAAGTTAATATTTTTTTTTTTTTATTGTAAATTTTATAATGTATATGGTTGTTTACGTAAACCTATTAATTACGTCCTTATGATATAAATTTTACTTCCATATATACGGTTCTAATGAGAATGAAATAGTCTATCTCTTCTTACATTTTGGCTTTCTCCTTTCTCCCTATCTCATTATTTAGTTTACAACACGTTTTCACTCATTCGATTCATGAACTTCATAATATCTGCGAGATGTTAGTGTAACTTTTGTTGCTTATTATTCATACTCACCGTCTATGAGTTTTCATCTCTTGTTTTGTTATATCTAATTCTCCATAATTTTTCTACATATATGTTTGTTTATATTACTCAATTCTATATTTACAATTTCTTATATTAGTGAGCCTAAAGTTTCAATAATAATACTTGAACCTATATTTTCGAGATTATGAACTTGAAGTTCAATATTACATTATACTTGTGATTGTAATTGTTTGCATAAACCTTAAGTTTTGTGCATGTACCTATGATTAATTGTTCACTAGATTCGAATATGAAGTTTCAATATTGATATTTATTTCTTGTGCACATGAAATTCTAAACAACATAATTGGATCAATGATGATTGATGTGTTCTTGGTACAAGGTCATTACATAAGAGTTAAGACCATGAATAATGATTTATGAGTTTATTGTTGGAGGTGGTATGTATATTATTGACTTAGATCAAAAATCTATGTTCTGATATTGAAATATATTATGAGCTTGAAGCTCTTTAAGAAAAATTGGACTTTGAAGGTCTTGATTTTTTTGGCATGAATTACTTAAGCAGGGTCCTTGCTGCCGAAATTTACCCTCACGGCTAACAACCATGAAGATGTCATCATATTAGGCAATAAGGTATATGAGCTAGATCATGTCAAAGATATGATTCTTTTTGCATCATCATCTTGACAAGATGTCACACCCCGGTTCTTAAGTAATTTACATTGGTGTCATTTTGGTCTTTTACTATTTTAAGTAACCGTTTTGTCACATCCCGACCCGTATATTTTTACCTTATTTACTAGCGTGATTATAATAAGAATCTTACCGTCTCGATCATTGAGTTAATAGTTTAATTGGTCCCTAGAGGGGTTTCGGGGACGATTATGTGCAGAGGATTATTCGTATGAGGAAAATACGACGACGGTAAAAATAGTAAATTTTAGCTAGTAAAAGGTAATTTTTATTCGGGTATTATTTTTCGGGGTGTTTTATTTTTGGGTTTGGGTTGATTAAAATGGTTGGACCGGTTTTGGGGGAGGCCCAAAGCCATTTTTCCCTTTCTCTTTCTCTTTCTCTCTCCCCGATTTCCTCTCCTTCCCCGTGTTCTCTCCCCTGCCGGACTGCCCAGCCACCGTCTGCCGCCGTCTGGCCAGCCACCGGCCGCCGCTCCACCCCGGTTCGGACCCCCGTCTCCTCCTCTTCCTCCCCGGCCTAGCCCCCGAGCTTCTAACCCGCCGGAAACGCCGAAAACCCGCCGGAAACGCCGGGAAGTTTTTCGTCGGAACTTCCTCCTCCGGCCACCAATCCGAGCAAGCTTGGTACGGTTTTGTAGCCCTCCTCCCGTGCAACAAGCCCTCCAAACAGCTCACTCCCTCTTGAGCTAGGTAAGGAGAAATGTGGAGTTATAATTTCTAGGGCTTTTAAGTTGTTTTCGTTCGATTAGGCTAGTTAGGCTTGGAATTTGGTGGTGTGTTGGTCATGAAAGTTGTAGAGCTTGTTGAGGAGATTATTCTGTCCAAATTTCATAGGTTTTGGAGGTCGCCGGAATTGGCCTCCGGCCGCCGCTGCCGGCGGAGCCGCCGGCGGCGCCGCCGCCGGTTGGGAGATTTTAATGTGGTTAAATTTGGAATATTAAGGGGAGTTTATTGAAGTGAGTTATGGAATTTTTGGATGAGTTTTGGATAGGTTTATGATTTTCCGAAGTTAGTATTTTTGGCGGGTAATTAATGTAGAATCCGACCGTAGGATTTAAGTCGTATTTTGGGAAAGTTGTTTTTACGACTTTTGAGGATGATAATTAAGTTCGGATCGTTCCGATTTAAGAATATCGAATTTAGGCAATGATGAGCGTAATTATGGCTCTCGGGTAATTTTGCCTATTTTCATTAAATATTGGATTATTGGTTGGGAAATTAATATTATATTTGGAACAGGACGCGAGGAGGCTCGAGCTGAGGAGACCTCCGACCGACGTCAGGCTTAGGCCTAAGTTGTGAGTGGACGTTTATTTTTTTAAAATAATATGCATGCTATGGTTCATGATTGAACATTTCCTTTTGTTGGAATTTTGACGTCAATTAATTTGACGCTTTTATTTCTCTTGGAGTGATACCGAAAATGAGATTTTCGGTGGATATAAATATGTATTTATGAGAGAGTATGTATAGAAAATGCTAGCTAGCCATATGTGTCTGTCCACCTTAATGACGTAGCATATAGCCGCATTAAGGCGTGACGTGAGCGTTGGACGTAAGCGTAGTAGCCCTATTTGAGTGTTTAATTCATATAGGGAGTATGGGCACATATTTATACACCGTCTGTCCACCTTGATGGCGTAGTGTAGCACCGCATTAAGGCGTGACGTGAGCGTTGGACGCGAGCGTAGTAGCCCTATATAGACCCATGAATCTATATAGGGAGTATGGACGTGTGTAAATACATACATATTTTATAGAGCCTGAGGGGCTCGATATTATGGATGAAAGTTTTATCGCTTGCAGCATGCATTCGATTTTTCTTTAAAAATTGATTTGGGGAAATATTTATTTGTGGTCAGTTCAGTTTTGTCCACTCACTCTGACGTATTAAATATTTTCCCCTGGGCTCTTCGTTTTTTTTTAAAATGCCCAGTCTGCAGAGTTCGCGTGAGGTCCAGCAGGAGACGTCAAGGCATAGTGACCCAGCTATCAGCTACATTTTGCCAGTAGGTTACCTGTTTAATCTACTAGGAGTTTGTTAGCTTCCGTTGTATTTTATTTTATTTTTAGTAGCTCTGAATACTATTGGAAATTCTTATGTTTGTATTCTGGCTACTTTTGGAGTGTAGCTGAAGATTTATTTGTTTTGGATTAAAGGTGATTCGTAAGTTTTTAAGACTATTTTAAGACTCCGAAAGTTGATTTTTTCTTTCGTTAGGAATTTGGGAAAACTTTCTTCATGAAAGTCGTAGAGGATGTTATTACGAGTTCGTAAACATACTATGCGTTAAAATCGGAGTTAGAATGGAAAAGTTATCAATTAAATGGTAGAGTTTTGAGTGGGTAAAAAAGGGTAAAAATTTATAGTGACTATATTTGGTTGTGGGTATTAAGTCTAACCGGGTAGTGTTTACGCCCAAATTAATATTTTACTGGACAGTAAATGTCTATGTAAATATTAATTAATTCTTGATCCATGTCACACCAGCGAGCCCAGATTTCTTTGGGTTTACAAGTGATGGCCCGCCAGTGAGACCACACGAGTTGAACTACATAGCTCGCACGCGGAATGACTTCGCGCGGACTACACAGTTCGCGCGCGGAATTACTCGCTGACTCCGCGTAGGCGAGGTGAGATACACTCCGCGTAGGCGAGACAAGCAGGTTACATCAAGGTGAGCTAGCGAGCTAGAGAGCATAGGAAACTTCGCGAGGAAGCAACAGGCGGAGTCCGCGCGCACCACATTAATCGTTGAAGACTTTTACAAGTCTTTGACATGTATCGGGCCAATCCATGTGACCCTTTTAATATAAAAAACCATTTTAAGGCTCGCGAGCTGCAATAGTCCGCGAGATGGAAGCGAGCTTCAGGAGCACACGAGATAGCCTCCTGTGACAGCTCGCGGGATGAATTTCAGTCCGCATAGGGCTCTACAGTTGGCGGCGAGGAAGCAATGCCCTATGCGCCGAATGAAGTGTGCGAACTGGACATGTGTCACAGAATCGTTGGTTCGTGCGGGCAGACCAGTACCCTTGTGCTATTTGGGTTTCAAAGTCTGACTTGAATTCTAAGCTATCTTTCTTCTGCCGCAAGTCGAACCACTATATAAAGGGCTCGAAGGTTTACAGAAAGACACACACAAACTTATACAACAACACAATCAAATCTCTCAACAAAATACAAATTGCAAACCAGTTATCCTTTGAGCTACCTCGAAACCCTAACCTTAAGTGCGCCGCCGCCTTAGTTTCAGAGCCCTCCTGGACTCACCCCCGATCTCTGATCTCCCTATTGTTGCTCTGCTCGCGTCCCGCCGTGAGTATCGATCGCCTTGTGCTCGTAAATTCCTCCTCAGAGGTGGCACATGGAAACCCCTTTCACCTGATCTAGAAGTCAAGCTCGCATACAAGCTCTTTCCTTGTCCGCGAGGTGGCACACCCTCAACACTCCCCCTTCTCTTTGCTCGTTATTCACCTCTCGCCCGCGCGCTGAGGATCATGGCCAAAACATTGACACGCCCAGTGGGACAGGGAGTACAAGCGATTCACCATGGGGAAGCGAGACCTCCATGGTAGGCTCTCAGCCGACCCAAGACACAGGCTCTGCTCCGTCTATGGAGCAAGCCTTCCAGATGTTCGCGGAGCTCAAGGTCCAGATCCAGGGTTTGACAACCCCGACCTCCGCCACTCAACAAAGCGTTGCTGACCTAACTGAACAGGTCAAGCAGGATAGACCCCTTTTTCAGACCACCCATGACAAACTCACCGTGCTCGGTAAGGATCATGGCCACCTAGACGGCCAATTCACGGAAACCATGGGCCCAGTGGAGGGGTCTCTCCAACGAACCCAACAAGAGTTGGAGCAAACCACGAACATCTTGCACGAGAAGATTGAACTGCCTAGCAGCCAATCTAATGACTAAGATTTTCCTTTGGGCGAACCTACGTCCAAAGAAGAAGCTACTTTGTCAATCAATGACAAGGAGCCTGATGTTGAGGCCGGCGAGATTATGGATAATAATCTCATCTCGAAATTTCATGTTGTTCCTCAGAAAGATGAACTGGAAGGTAGGACAGAACAGTTCACCTTATAAGAAGCGATCGGTTCGAACATTGATGGCGAACCACAACTCAATAGGAGGTTTGACCAAGCAAACAATCTTCTTGTGCGGGATGAATATGTTGACACATGTCAAACACGTGGGGGGCAAACCCATGTCCTCAAACGTCCTCACCAAGAGGATGTCTTACTGGCCAAGGAAAAACCGAGTATGCTCAATTTGTCCTATGCGAAGGGGTTTCTGGCTTTATCAAAGAAGGTGGTAGTCAAGAAACTACTGGACATGATCAATTCAACCTAGCTGCTGGACGGTTGCATGGCTTCCCTGCGAGCCAGTCATTATTCTGTGTAGCTCGTCTTCCCTACGAGCTGCCTAATTGAAGCTTTCAAGTTGTTGGCGCGCAACATCTCAGCTCCACACTTGGAGCTTCTCAACACAAAAAGTCTCATGCCGAGAACACAATGGCATCAAGGCTTGGAGTGAAGCGTTGGAGGCCTCCCCCATGGCCTAACGAAAGGTACCTAATCAAGCTATGAGTCCTTCTTCTATTGGCTCCTCGCTTTTACTTCAGCCTTTACTTCTGTTTTTTTCTTTCAGTTTTTTTCTTTCTCACATTAAAAAGAAAATACAAAAAAATCAAATACCCAAAAACACAAAAAGAGATCATTGGTCTTGCTAAAATGCAAGACAACGTTCTTGCCTATATCAGGCTTGAACTTTACCTTGAAGCATATCCCTGAGGTTTGACCATAATAGGCATTCCATGTGCCTTGAATTGCTGCCAGTGAAGTCAAGTCAGAGAGGCAATACAACTAGTTTGCAATGCTGAAACGTTGCAGCCGCCATTACTGGACAGTCAACTTCATAGACTCAACTAGAATGATCCAGGAGGAGTTAGCCGGCGCACCTTATACCGACCGAAAGCCCTAGATGTCTATTTTCCAAAGGGTTTTGCGGTTTGTCATTTCGACATTCCTGGAGAGAGTTATGGCAATTTAAATGCAGACAGGTCAGGATACACGCGAATTTGCAATGTGCATTTTCAGTGTATTTTCATGACCTTGCAACGTTTTTTCCTTTATTGGGGGGAATCCATAGAAGTTTGGGGTACCTCTATTCATACACCAAGACCTACTAAAGGTCATCCATGACCTTTCTCTGTGTTTGCCAGTTTTCAATGATGCATCGGTACCACAACTCCTTCCCTGGGGGGTATGCTAAAGTTTTGATGTCCTTCATTCTCCTCAAGTCTTGGCGAACAGACATCAAAACTGGGGGGCACATTGGGGTGGATATGTGTTCTAGTTATTTCAGACTTTAGACCTTCTTCAAGTGTCTTAGTCATTATTTAGGCCAATCCTTATGGCCTCCAAGTTTTTCAAAGTTGGTTCGCTAGCTTTATGCCGCCGTTCGCCGACTCCTTTGTTTGCCTCTCATTGGTTCGCACTAGGGGGCAGCGAAGTGCATGGCCTCTAAAATTTTTTCATCTATCGTTCGCCGATTCCTATGGTTGCCTCTCACTGGTTCGCACTGGGGGCAGCGAAGTGCATGGAAGTTGGTTCGCCATCTTTATGCGGCCGTTCGCCGACTCTTTTGTTTGCCTTTCATTGGTTTGCACTGGGGGCAGCGAAGTACATGGCCAAATCTCATTCAATGTTTATCACTAAGTTGGTTCGCCATTGCCAGGAGCTCGCGAAGGGCTATTTTTAGAATCTAGTCTAAGCAAACGTCTGCTCAAGGTGCATCCTTTCGCGATACATCCATACGAGCTACATCTGCTCACGGTATGTACAATGTACTATATCTTCTGAGTAAAGCAGGCGAAGGCAGAAGGAATGCAGGCGAATGCAGGTGAAGAGCCATACTACAGCATGAACATAAACCTCTTCAGTCATTCTCGACATTTCATGACTTCGAGGCTGGGGGGCAATGTTTATGCCCAAATTAATATTTTACTGAACAGTAAATGTCTATGTAAATATTAATTAATTCTTGATCCATGTCACACCGGCAAGCGTAGATTTCTTTGGGTTTACAAGTGATGGCCCACCAATGAGACCACGCGAGCTGAACTACATAGCTTGCGTGCGGAATGACTTCGCGCGGACTACACAGTTCATGCACGGAATTACTCGCTGACTCCACGTAGGCGAGGCGAGATAGACACTCCGCGTAGGCGAGGCAAGCGGGTTACATCAAGGTGAACTGACGAGCTGGCTCGTGTAGGAGACTTCGCGAGGAAGCAACAGGCGGAGTCCGCGCGCACCACATTAATCGTTGAAGACTTTTACAAGTCTTTGACAAGTTTCGGGTCAATCCATGTGGCCCTTTTAATATAAAAAAGTCATTTTAAGGCTCGCGAGCTACAATAGCCCGCAAGATGGAAGAGAGCTTCAGGAGCACACGAGATAGCCTCCTGTGATAGCCCGCGGGATGAATTTCAGTCCACATAGGACTCTACAGTTAGCGGCGCGGAAGCAATGCTCTATGTGCGGAATGAAGTGTGCGAACTGGACATGTGTCACATGATGGTTGGTTCGCGCGGGCAGAGTAGTACCCTTGTGCTATTAGGGTTTCAGAGTCCGACTTGAATTCTAAGCTATCTTTCTTCTGCCGCAAGTCGAACCACTATATAAAGGGCTCGAAGGTTTACAGAAAGACACACACAAACTTATACAACAACACAATCAAATCTCTCAACAAAATACAAACTGCAAACCAGTTATTCTTCGAGCTACCTCGAAACTCTAACCTTAAGTGCGCCGCCACCGCCTTAGTTTCAGAGCCCTCCTGGACTCACCCCTGATCTCTGATCTCCCTATTGTTGCTCTGCTCGCGTCCCTTTGAGTATCGATCGTCTTATGCTCGTAAATTACTCCTTTGAGATGGCACCTAGAAACCCCTTTCGCCTGATCTAGAAGTCAAGCTCGCATACAAGCTCTTTACTTGTCCACGAGATGGCACGCCCTCAGCACTCCCCCTTCTTTTTGCTCGCTATTTACCTCTCGCCCGCACGCTAAAGATCGTGGCCAAAACATGTAGGAAATTGGAGAGCCCAAAAAAACCCACACAGACTTTCTCTCCCTCTTCCTTCTCTCTTCTTCTCCCGAAGCTTCCCCGACCCGCCGGCTTCACCACCATCGCCCGCCGCCGTCCGGCCACCACCGACCGTCAGACTGGTCCCGTTCGGACCCCCGCCACCTCTTCTCTCTCCCCGGCCTAGTGTCCGAGCCGGTAGTGCCGTCGGAGAGGAGAAAAACCCGTCGGAAACTCTAACTGCTTCTTCGCCGAAGTTCCCTCCTCCGGCCACCATAGGTTGGAATTTTTGGCTCATCTTGTAGCCTTCATCAAGGTGAGTAATCTCTCAAAAGGAATTGGTCTAATTCGATCTTGTTAGGGTGAAATGTATAATTGAAGTTCTAGGGATTCTATGGATGTTTTGGTTCGATTACCCTAGTTAGCCTTAGAATTAGACTAAGTGCTAGTTATGGAAGTTGCTGTGGATGATGAGAGGATTATTTTGTTAAAATTTGGTAGCCATTGGAGGGCGTCGCTGCCCCTTAAGGGCAGTTTTTCATGTTTTTGGGTTTCTTATAATGAGAGGAGTTTAATGAAGTATAGTTTGAAATTTTTGGAGTTTTGATAGGTTTGGCATTGATCAATGATTTAGGATTTAGGTGGTTATTCGAATGGAGATCCAGCAGTTGTTTTAGCATGATTTAAACTTCAAAAAGGTTAAATTATGGCTTTCGGTAATTTCGGAATATTGTGAGTCGTATTAGATTAAAAGTGGAGAATTTGGGCAAGGAAAGAGAATTTATAGGCCTACTTTTATTTCGAAAATTTTATTGAAGTATTAACCTAGTTTGGAGGTTTAATAATTACTTATTGTTCAGGACGTGAGGAGGATCATTTGGAGGAAGCCTCGGGTCGTCGACAGGCATAGCCGAGCACTGTGAGTGGACTTTTGATTTAAATGTCATGCATGCACTAACGTTATTTAATTTCAAAGGAATATTTGAAATTTAGTATTTTCTTGGGATTAATGAGTTTCATTTATATATTTAGGAACTCTCTTAATCATTTTATTTGACATGTGACACATGTCAATTGATCTTTTATATTTAATATTTTACTTCACCCTAAAAGGGTTGAGTGATATTGATTATTGCTAGCTAACATTATTTAGCGGTCCTCATCATATGTGAGTAGAGCGCTTAGCGTGAGACGCTATTATAGTCTTACCAGCAGTTCTCATCATATGAGAGTTAAGCGCTTAACGTTGGACGCTATTATCGCCTGGGAGGCAACCGATCGGTTTATATAAATATATATTAATTGTTAGCTAGTCATTACTTAGCGGTCCTCATCATATGAGAATTGAGTGCTTAGCGTGAGACGCTATTATAACCTTATTAACGGTCCTCATCATATGTGAGTAGAGCGCTTAGTGTGGGACGCTATTATAGCCTGGGAGGCTCATCGTTATGGTGAAACTTTTTCCCCATTTATTTTGATTTATTGAGAACCAATGGGATTGGTTCATTATCTTTGGTCTATAATTATTTTCGAGAAGATTTCCAAGAGTGGCATGCATAAATATTTTTCTCAATAGAAAATATGGGAAAAGCATAAATTTTGATTTCAAAGTTCTATCATTAAGTCAATATTTTTATTTATGTATTTTCGTCCACTCACTCTAACGTTTTAAATGCTTCCCCCCTGGGCTTTTCGTTTTAAATGTCCAGTTTGCAGAGTTCTGTTCAGCGAGGGTAGGAGGCTAATCATATTTTCCACCACTTCTAGTTTTCTCTCGTAGGTTACCGAATTAACCTACTTGTGTATTTTTCTCGTTTCCTTCATACACTATTAGGAAATCGATCAATAGACACAGATCAAATAGGGACGACGAGGTTTTTCGTACCCTTATAGACATAAAAGGGATAGATATGAGATGTTGATCCCCAAATTTCTCCAAAATCCCTACCACGCACCTATACACAAATTGGCCACAGATGTCCATCCTAAAGTGACAATATAACCACAGATTTCGCAAACCGTCCCCAAATTTCCCTCCCAAAAGGTGAGAGAATAGAAACATCTTGAGTTCCTAACAATCAAGCGACAATTTGGTACAGACAATTTACGTATCTGTCCCCTATTTTGCCAGTAAAGAGGTATATGAAACGTATTTTGCCAGTAAAGAGGTATATAAAACGGATAATTTTTGTCATTTTTGTCATCGTGCCTTATAGTCTATACACTCTTATTTTTGTTGTCTTTTTTTTTTGGTTGTGGGAACCTTTTTTTTTGGTAAACAAAATTGATTAAAGATAAATAACATTATAACTGAGAGGCACGATTTCTACCTCTTCACTGGAAAAACAGGGGACGATCTGGAGATCTTCATTTCAGATAGAAGAAAAATTGGAACCCTTGACGCTGAAAGCCTTATTCCCAACGACATAGCACCAAAATTTCTTAAGCAAGTTATCAAGTAAGCTCTCTACCTAGTGGTAATTTGAGAACTTATATGGCTTCACCTTATGTGAATCAAAGATTGAGGCTGTATTCAAATTGTTTTTTTTTAAGTTTGTTGAATGATATATGAGAATACCCATTGGTTAAATCTGTTGTATAGACATTTTTTGGAATTCAAATTTGATGAAACGAGGATTATCGTAGTGTAGAAAGAGTTCTTGGATTTCTAAGTTCATATGGATGATTTCAATCTTGTAGCCCATATTCTGCATATAAGATAGTATATGATTTAGCTTTCATTTTGTCATTTTGCAGTCTAAACTCCACCCATATATTTGCATTTTGTATGTTTTTAGTCACCATAATATATGGTCGATTATATTCTTTATTGCTAGCTAATCATTATTAGCGGCTACTCACCATAGGTGAGTAGTGCGTTTACCGTTGGAGGCAACTGATCGGTATTTATATATATATATGTTAACTAGCCATTATCAGCGGCTACTCACTATAAGTGAGTAGGGCACTTAGCGTGGGACGCTATTACAGCCTGAGAGGCACCGACCCGAGCATGGGAGGCTCCCTTTACATGGTGATAATTTTTCCCCTTATTTATTTTTCTCAGTTATAATTGATTAACCAACGGGGCTGGTTTATCCATTATTCGAGATTTCTGTTTTATTTAACCAGCGGTGCTGGTTTATCCATTTATTAAGTGAATTAAGATTTAAGGTTTTAAGGACGTTTAAAATTGCGTGCAGCTGAGTTTTTAAAGCTGAAATGTGGGAAAGTATTTAAATTGAGTTTTTGTTAAATTATTTAAATTATTTTGTCCACTCACTCTAATGTTTTAAATTACTTTCCCCTGGGCCCTTTGTTTTCAAATGCCCAGTTTGCAGGCTAAGTTAATTTGAGGTCGAGCGTACATGGAGTCGAGGCTTAGTCCAATAGTCAGAGGCTGCTTCCGTTTCATCTTTATTCATGGTTATTTTTTCCTTATTAGATATGCTTTGATAACCAGTTAGTGATCTAATGTTGTTTTTGTTGTTTGGTTTAGAAGTGTCAAGCTTGATTTTCAGGTAAGAGTTGTCCATTTTCAAGGAAGGTTTGATCGAATTTTCGGTAAATTTTTTCTTAGAGATGGACCCTGTAGGATTTTCCACGGGTTTCAGGGTGAAATCCGGGGTACTCCTGACAGATGTATTCCTTTAGCATTTAGTAGAAGAGTTGAAAAGTTTGTGGAACGAATGCATACCTACTTACAATGCATACAAGAAGGAGACTTTTGACATGCATGCTTCGGTTTTGTGGACCATTAACGACTTCCCAGCATATGCTATGTTATCTGGTTGGAGCACGATAGGAAAATTAGCATGTCCAAAATGTGCATTTGGCATCAAGTCGAGTTGGCTAAAACATTGCAGAAAGCACATATACATGGGAAGTCGTTGATGCCTTCCAATGTCTCATAAGTATCGCATGTTTAAGAAACCTTCTGACGGTAACATTGAGCTAGACCAACCACCAATTCCAATGACTGGTTTACAGTGTTTGGATTCATTACATGGATTGGAGTTTTAATATGGCAAGCAACTTGTGAAGACGGTACTGAAACGAAAAAAGGGAAAAAGGGGAAAAAAGAAGAGAAAATACTCTGGCCCTTGGAAGAAGAAAATCATACTCTTTGATCTTCCATATTGGAAGGACCTGCTTTTGCGACACAATCTTGATGTAATGCACATCGAGAAAAATGTCATTGAAAGTGTTATAGGAACCTTATTAGGTATGGATGGCAAAGACAAGGATTCCCTAAATGCACGCTTGGACTTGCAAGAACTTAATTGTAAGCCTAAGTACCACCCAAGATTAGTTGGAGGTCGCTGGATGTATGACCCTATGCCTTTCACTTTATCGCCTGCTGAAAAATCATTGATTTGAAAGATATTATCTCTTGTTCTGCTTCCTGATGGGTTTTCTTCAAATATAGCAAGATGTGTCCGAAAAGCTGAAAGAAAACTCATTGGGTTGAAAAGTCATGACTTGCATATCATAATGCAGTATTTACTTCCCCTAGCAATCCGCCATTCATTGCCACGAGAAGCCAAAGCTGTTTTGCTAGAGCTTAGTTCATTTTTCAGAAATCTATGCACTAAAGTAGGAACCAAAGAATATTTCAAGATTTGAGCAGACGAATTGCCATTACATTGTGTCATTTGGAGAGGTTAATGCCGCCAGCATTTTTTGATGTCATGGTACACCTCACTATCCATCTTGCCGAAGAAGCCGAAATTGGAGGTCATGTCTAATTTAGATGGATGTACCCAATTGAGAGGTTTGTTACTATATCCTATTTCAATAAATAAAATTCCAATAATACTTTGCATCTGTACTTTGTTATTAAAATTGCTGATGATCACTCTTTCACATTTTGACGCAAGTGTTATTCAGGTTTTTACATACAGTAAACGTAATTGTTATTCAGGTATTTGCATACACTTAAAAAGTATGTGCCCAATCAAAGTAGACCTGAGGGCAGCATCGCTGCAGGGTATATTATTGAGGAAACACTTGGGTTTTGTGCATTGTACTTTGGTGATGAAGTGGTCACGAAAAGAAATAGACCGGGTCATAACGCTGATTCTACTGGAAGTGGCAATCGAAATGGCCTCTCAGTACTTGCTGGCCGTGGTCGATCACTTGGCAGTAAGAAACTCATTCATCTTGATCATATAGAGTGGGAATGGGCACATCGAGCTGTTATATTCGGTTGTCTAGAAGTTGCACACCACATCAGGTATAAAACTGAGCTTTAATAATGTGAAATCAATGTTATATTTATTTTATGAATGTTTGCTCTTCAAAGGTGATGTTGTTTATTCTAAGTGGATTGGATAATATTCTACATATTGTAAAACTTTTTTTCTTCAGTACAACTAATAGTTGTTGTTATTTATTTGCAGTCAACATGAGAAACTAATTATAGATAATAAAGGTTCACGTGAGTCGACAAAGGCCGCACAAGCACGAGCACATATGGAGTTTCCCGGATGGTTTAGTACACATGTAAGCATTACATATGGATGTATAAGCAGACTTGAAAATGGTCTCTTGATTGTTAATACATATCCTAGTTTGTTCATAAGATCATTTCAATCTTGTAGATTCGATCTAAGATTGATGAGGGAGTTGAAATACCTGAAGACTTGGAAGCATTGGCTAGGGGTCCAAACCATTGGACAGGTCGATATTTGTCATATACTATCAATGACTTTCGTTTTAAAGTGAAATTTGCAGATGTGGAAGGGAGCACACAGAATAACGGTGTTTTTGTGAGGGCAGTGCAAGATACATATGCCTCTGCTGAAGATCACAATCCAAGGGCTGCTCTTCTTGACTACTATGGTGTGGTCAAAGACATGATTGAGTTTGACTATTACCGTGGGCGCAAAGTGATGTCGTTTGACTGTGACTGGATTGATGGAAGGGTTAGAGATCGATATAAGAAAACTGATGAGGATGGTTTTGTGTTGGTTAACTTCAAATGCTTGCTTCCGGGGCCAGACACATATACCTTCGCTTTTTATGCCAATCAACTGTTTTATGTCATGGATCATACTCAGCCTGATTGGCATGTAGCAGTAAGAACAAAACCAAGAGATTTATTTGATATGAGTAACATAACCATAGATGACATTGCATCTCCACAAAATTTGGATGGTTACTCGTTGATGATGAAGACGTTCAAGGACTGATATGCCTGGGATTGTGGTTCACTGAAAACTTTGGTACGTAATTGATTCGTTGCTATATTTTGGTTCATATATATGTTGGTGGATATGTTTTGTGTATTTCTATAAGCGTATTGGGAACTTGTTGTAATCCCTTTTCAGTTTGGTAAACTTTCTCAGGTTTGTTTATTTTGTCACTTTGTTTAATGGACTACTAATTTCAAATACAAACAATACTGTCATATTTAAACATTCATGCCATTAGAGAACTTTCACCCTAGAACAAACTTATAAGTACATAAATAAATTCATGCATAATTACAATATTATAACTTTAAGACCAAAATGTATGCAACAACCTTGAGAAAGCATGATGATTGACTTAGAATGACTCGTTTTTTGGATATTTTTCCTTCTTTGGCTCCAGAGTCTTGGCTATGTTCATGTGCAACCATTTTTTTGTTAACTTAGGTGCAGCTGGTGAATTGGTAATAGTAGTAGTACTGACATCTCTAGCTGCAGGTGAAACAACATCTTTCACAGATGAATCCGCACAACTCTCTGGTATTCAGTTTCCCTCAAAATGGCCAGTGCTTTCATAATCGTCATTTGATTCCCTAGTGCTGTCAATTGGCAGATGAGCTGTAGGTAACAAATGAGGACCTGAGTTTCGTCGGCTTCTATTCACGCATGGTGGCGTTGTGAATTGGTAGCAGCTGTTGTTTGGGTTGGGTCGAGTGCAGACTGCTTCGGGTACATCCCTACGTAGTCGCCAAGATATATATATATATATATATATATATGTAGCATCTCTTTGGCAAGTCGAGTATTTGGGTTACGCGGTGTGTTTGATGAGGATGTTGGTGAGTGAGGAGGTTGATTTTCAGGATATAGACCCTCTTGGAAGAGAGCTCTAGCACTCCTGGATGTAGAACTACTTTTCTTCATCTTTTGTATGAATGAGTTTATGTTATGAACCTTGAATGCAAGTGTGGAGTTATATATTGCCCAAAAAGTAACTATCTCAGTACGTATTTTTCAGATTGTCCAATTTATGATGATGAAAATGTGGAACAAAATTGGTTTGGAATCATAACCAAGAAGAAACTTATAAACTCAGTTTGAATAGAAACAAAAGACCAACTTGTTAGAGTCATCATACATCTCCAGAAAGTAACTAAAAACACCATTCTTCAAAATGTGCTTGAAAGGGTTGTAGAATATACAACTTAGATACCCCAGCAAAGTGAACCATATCTTATTTTGAGAATAAAATGAACCATATTGGAGAAAACCACTGACGAGCTATGATCTGTTTGTACCTATAACTCATGTGATAACAAAAAAATCTCAAACTTTTTGGAAGTTCAGCAATCAAAATAATGAGTGAGAACCTATCTGTGCCCATAATCATCTCACATAGTAGCATTGTGGCTTAATCTCAAACCTTTAAATTAATTTAAATAAGATGCAAGAGCGGCAAAAATTAGGGGGAATGGGTCAAGCCATGGTCAAGCGGCAAAAAAGGAAAATTGAAACAGTGAAATAATTATTAATTTAATGATCAATATACAATTATGGTAAAAAATAATTAAGAGCCACTAATAAGGGAGATAAATTTTCGATCGGTGAAAGAGATAAGATCTATATCTCTTCTACTCCTGTACCCCATAATACCCTAAACCAATCCAAAGGCATGGATTCCAATACCCCCCTAATCCATTCATAAGATCGACTAACCCCTCAAAAAACCCAAATCGCTATTACCCTATGAAGCAAACCTTTCTGGCTTTCACAGAGTTCAGTTCTCAGTTACCTATGATCATCTGATCACATCTTGGTGGATCTCATCTCCAACAGATACACAAAGAGGTAAGAAACTCATATTGTTTATACAATGAATCACACACCACTAGTCATGTCAATCGTTGAACTCCTTCTCAATCTAGATGTGGATATGTGCAAAATCGGATTGGAGTTTTATGTTTTTACAATGTGTTATTTGAAGAGATTCACTGGGCCACCAATAGTATTCAAATGTTTTCATGAGATGTGCGACAACAATGAATTTATATT
Organism: Fragaria x ananassa; assembly: GCA_034370585.1. Lineage (NCBI taxonomy): Eukaryota > Viridiplantae > Streptophyta > Magnoliopsida > Rosales > Rosaceae > Fragaria > Fragaria x ananassa. The sequence goes on along the minus strand of CP139750.1, from coordinate 4,512,503 downwards.
GTCAACTTGTCTATGTTCGTATTGTGTATGACATAAGTGATGCATATAATGACAATCACTCCACCTATCGCAACGGGAAGATGATCCCTCATACCGAAAACTTGTTCGAGAACTTATCTGATCAACATGAGCCATATGTGCATGGTGTTAGTAGTGTTCTGAACGATGATGAGTTTATGTCGATGATGAATATGGGTAGTGCGGTCAATGATAGTACAAGAAAGCTTGAACAAACTTCATCTATCTCCACTGACTAGTCGGAACAAGAAGTGAACGGCAATGATAATACAAGAAGCCCTGAACAAACTCCACATATCTCTACTGACGAGTCAGAACAAGGAGTCAACGTCAATGATAATACAAGAAGCCCTGAACAAACTCCACCTATCTCCACTGACAAGTCGGAACAAGGAGTGAACTCAAATGAGACTAGAGAGCAAAGTAGGCCAAGAAAGAAGCGAAAGACACGTAACTCCCGATGACTGAACAAGTCAAAATTTGGATTAAAAGGAGTTGAAAAGGTATTTTTCAATCAAATTGGACAGTCTGTTGCCCCAGATGATAAAGTAGGGCAATTAGGTCGGTATTGCGGACAACTTGTTTAAGAAAGCCAAAATTTTCAGTTGAACGCTGCAAATTGGGGTGAGATTTGCACGGCTGGGAAAGTGGAGCAGGCATAGATCATCATTCAAGTAAGTAATATACCTAGTCGTTTGATCTTGATTGTAGGTATTGTATTTTGTTTGGATATTAACTCTGAGTAAAATTTATATCTAGGATGCATTGGATTGGTCTGATCTTGCCACACTAGCTCTAAAAGCTAAGATCAGAGCTGTCATTGTAGAGAAATTACATGAACGATGGAGGTCTTTCAAGTCCAAGATGAAAAAGAAATGGTATGATCCATTCAAGGATTGGAAAGAAGGTTTACATGTGGGAATAAACATGTTCATCCTGACCAATGGCGTTGTTTGGTCACTACATCGGATGAAACAAAAAGTCAGGTGCATTATACCATTATTTTTCAATGTTTATACTTATTGTGTAAGATTTTTTTTTCCTATCATTTTAAGAGAAGGGGCATTAAAGGAAGTTTATAGAAAAAGATGAATAAAAATAATTTAGGTTTGTGTATCTTGTAATTGAGTATGTGTGGATAAAATTCTCATTGCATAAACGTATATAGTGTGGAATGTTTGCTTCTCATGATTTTATGTAGGAGGTTGCAAAGACAAAATGGAAAAAATCGACAACAATTGAAGTTGCACCAGACAACGGGAACAAAAACCTACGCTCAGCTGAGATATCAATGGGTAATGGTTTTCTAACTTTCTTGAAATTTCACCATTAATCATTTTTTCATTAATTGTTCATTAGAAGTTCACCATATCACGACCTCCATAAACTAAATCATTTAAGGAACTTCTTAATCCTTTTTTGTTAATACTGTTGACTGTGTCAAAGGATATTTTGTGCATTTGGCTTCCAATTTAGTATATAGTTGAGTATTAGATTGTTCAAGATTTTCTCAAAATGCTACTTTCTTAAATAAGATGGATGTACAGTGTCTTGGAAAGCACTACAATAGATATAGGTTATGTGGCAACAACTACTAAACCTATGTATGAATTCATTATATGTGATAAAGTGTGCATCTTTATATTTTTGTGTTATTAAACTAAACTCATCAGAATAATTTTGTTTTTAGGAACTTGAACATCCTGGAGAAGTGCTTGATAGGGTGACTTTCTTCGGCCTTGTACATTAATCAACCAACAAAGATCTAGCTAAGGTTCGGTCTAGGAACGAGGAAGCTCAGAAAAGAATGGTGAGTGATTTACATTGAATGTTACATTGTCTGCCATTTTATGTTATCCATATAACTATTGAGCTATTAGTGTATTTTAAACCAGATAAGAAGCTATAGTAATGATAACTATTATGACTAGTTATTTGTTATTTTGTTATGAATTAGCTTGTTGTAACAAATTATCTCTTATTTTAGCTTCTCATATTGTTAGTAACTTATTTTTAATTTTAATATTGCGACAACAGTGATCCTAATTGATATTGATATTAATATCAATTGCTTATGTGAATTACACAATTTGTAGAATGTTAAATAGTTAAGTATTGGTCTTGTTGTTGTTTACATTCATTGAATAAAATCTAAGGGTATCTACAATTTGGTTTTGTATATTGGAGTGTTTAATGGATGATATAGGAGAATGCCACAGGAGGAGGCATTTTATGCATTACATAATTTTTAAGCATTACATACTTTTTGCAAGATAAATTTAAAGAGCTTGAGGAGGAGGCAATTAATAAGGGTCGTGAATTAACTCATGAGGTTCAGAATGAGTTATTTAACACGGTGATGAGCCATGAGAAGAAAAATAGGGTGCGAGGATATGGTTGTGGTGTGAAATAGGTTGATGTTTCAGGGATTAATACCCAAAAGAATGGGTTAAAACATCAACTAAAACCATTGCGCGAGGCTTATGAAGCAGAACATGCCTCTTTGGCGCAAAAGATAGAAGAATCAGCTGAGAGGGAAGAGTCCCTACAATCTTCTCTTGGACAGGTGAACAAGAAGTTGGAGGAATTGAAAGCTCAAGTCCGTGCTAATCCCTTGACCTAAATTTTTGCTGCAGCCGGAATTAATTCAATAGAGTTGTTGGATCTAAGGCATCTCATCCATTTTCTAAAAAAACCAGTGAATCCTCAAGCTAGTTGTCATTCAGATGACTAAACAGCTCAACATGAAGACCAAGTCTGCCATACTTGATAGGTACTTGTTGGATCTTACATTCTTTGTCATGTTGGATATAGTTTCAAGTTTGTGGTTGTTTTTTGGAAATATGTATATTGAATGCTTAAGTTTACCAGCTTTTGGATCCAAACATGATTAGGTTAGATCAGGTTGATAGAAATAAAATTCATTCTATCAAATAAATGTGGATTAGAATGAATTTTTCTTTTGGAATATGGAAGCTATGATATAGCGTTAATGATGTCGCTTTTGATGTATATATATTGTGTAGGCTGCTGCATTTCCTAGCATTGTATATGTAAATGGATATATGATACAAGTTATGAACCAAAAGACCTTATTTAGCAGATGTATTATGTTTTTTTTTCAAATTTTTTTTGCAGCTGTGTTGTTCATATATTACTTCTGTGTTTAGGATTTGTTGGTATTAGAGTTATTATTGTTGTTCATATATTTCTTAAGGATTTGATTTGGTATGGTTCCTTCTATGTTTAGGAAATGGACTGTGTTTCCACAATTATAATTGTTAACCAGTTTTTGTACTTGTGTTCAATTTCTTTTTGTTTTTTGTGTTTTTTTTTTTGAATTTAATCTGGAATCTGTATGATGTTTAGCATGTTGAGGATGTATATGATGTTTAGTATGTTTAGCATGTTACCATGATGTATATGGTGTATGGCATGTTATCACACATCTATAATGAGACCCAATAGTAAAACCAAAACCAGTAAACAATTTCAAAACCAGTAAATCTGCATATTAGTTTTTCATAAAATATTCAATTTTTTATTAAATTTGTACATATTGGGAACGGACTAAATATTGATGTGGCAAATCTAACCAAATAACATGGGGACGGACTATATCCTTTTTTTATTTTCCACATAATTTGCCCAAGATGAATATACGGATGAATATACGGTGTATTAAAGAGGAACATTGTTTTGTGCCAGAAAGGAAAAATGAGAGCGCGTGAGTTTTGGTCATTTAGGGTGACAGATAGGGATATCCGTCCCCTAATGGTAAAAAACCAATTTTGAGATGGTACAGGAGGATACAGACAGAAAAATCGTCCCCATCAGTCAATAGACATATATTCCATGCCCAATGACTCACTAATAGGGACGAAAAACGGCTGTGCCTATTGATCGATTTCTTAGTAGTGATATTAGTAGCTCTGATAATCATGTGATGATGTATCAATTTATGTTTATGAGTGTTAAGAGCTTATGACTCAATTTAAGAGAGATTTGAAAGGTTTATGAGATATTGTTGCATGAGAAATTAATTTATGAAATTGTTGGAATTATATGGATATTGAGGTGGTGGATGTTTATTTGGGGAGCGGGTGGCTGCAGAAGTTGTGGGTTAAATTGAGTTGAAGTGTTTGGGTTCAGGTGAGTTTTCTTTCAGGTAGGGTTACCCATTATCAAGGGAGGTTATACCAAACATTTTGGTAGAATTTTCTTTGAGGTGGGTTCCGCAGGGTTCATCTCATATTCCAAGGAGAAATCCGGGGTAGGTCCTGACACAAGACGCAACCGACAATTTGTTTTGTGGAGATATGCGAAACATGTTTTTTTGACATGGTCAACAACGATGTTCTTAACTCCGATGAATTTTAAGTCTATCAACAACCGTGTTCTTGACACCCAATAATTGTGATTAACTATTACATAATTGTTTTATTTATGAGTATTTGTTACAAACATCATGATAACATAAACGTTTCTTTCTCTATGATCATTATGTCGTAAGTAAATTTGATTGATGACTGTTCATATTACCACCACCATCATCATTGTCTGGATTTTATTGTTTTCAATTACTTGTTTTTGGGGTAGTGTAGATGGTCTTAATAATGCCTAAGATTTATTGTCTTAATCTTATGTGACATGTCATGTCATGTTACCTAGACACGTCGTCAATTTAAAAAAATAATGTCATATCATCCTTAGGTCAAAATACAATTATATACTTCTCAAATCCAAATTAGATAATAATTATACCAAATTCTTATCTTATCTAGATGATTTAGTTACCTTTTTTATCGAGTTGATTTAGTTACCAAACTCTACATCTCTACATGAATTTTATTAAATTTATTTCTTAATGGAGTCTAACATTATAGTTACTAATCAAATTTCAGTTTACAAATACATCATTTACACATATAAGGACAAAATTTTACAATTAAGGACAAGTTGTTACGTTGTTGACATGTGTTAGCTACAGATTTACAATTTTACCCGAGGGTGACCACGCTAGGACGGAGGGTGACCACCTTGTCAAACAGTTCATTCGCTCTTTGAAAGGCAATGCCTTTGAGTGGTACACAGACTTAGAACCCGAGTTTATCGACAGTTGGGACCAAATGAAACGTGAATTTCTAAACCGTTTCTACAATACAAGGTGTATTGTGAGTATGATGGAACTCACCAACACGAAACAATGGAGAAACGAACGAGCAGTTGACTTCATCAATAGGTGGCGCTCGCTCAGTCTTGATTGTAAAGATCGTTTGTCAGAAGTGTCTGCAGTTGAAATGTGCATCCAAGACATGTATTTTGCTTTGTTGTACATTCTCCAAGGTATCAAGCCTCAAACCTTTAAAGAATTAGCAACGCGAGCACATGATATGGAGTTAAGCATAGCTAGCCACAATATCAGTGACGACATGACCAACGACAAGTTTCAGATGGTAAAGAGCGCCATGCGTTTGGTCATTTGCTCACTCGGCTACTTGGAGATTAGAGCGCCTCCTCAAGGCTCAACAAAGTGACTCGCCGATGACAGCACACTAGACCCAGTGACGCCATGAAACTGCTTGGAGATCATTGCCTTGTATTGTTGTCGTATTGCTTGGAGTTCAAAGCTCATCCTCGTGGTTTGCAAACAACAACAAGAGAGAGAGAGAGATGTCTTTTATAAAGATTTATTAGAATAAGCTTGAAAAACATTTGTATAATTAGAATGAGAAAAACTATTATTGGTAAACAGAAGAGGAAGATCCATCTTGCTAATTCGGATTTTTTTTAATGTTTTTTTTCATTGTCCAATATTTTCTACATAATTATGGTTGACACCAAATTTCTCCTCAAACTGATATTAGTGACCAAATGTCATATGTGTATAGGGCTAGGCACGGTCCCAGACCGACTGGTGTGCAGACGGGCCGGTCTCTGCGATTAAAATTTCTGGGACCGGCAAAAGCCCGACTGGTCTTGCCGGGTTTTTGGGTTTTTTTTCGTTTGTGGAATCTGGCGCCGATGAAGTGCAATTCGACGTGAAACAAGTCAATCTGACTATCCCAAAAGAAAATGAAAGGCGCACAATCACAGTGAACCGATCGAGCTCCACCTCTTCATATCTTCCCAAGGATTTGACTGATCCAAAGCTCTACTTCTTCATATCCAGCCAACTATTCCCTCTGCGCCATCACCATCTCTTTCCTCGCAACTTTGATAATTATAATCAAACCAAATTTTTTCAAACACCAACAAAACACGAAGCATAATAAAAGATCAGAAACGCACCGCAAAGCTGAGATGAGTTTTTGAAAACTGAAGCGGAAAGGGAAAGCGAATGAGAGATCATAAATCATACTTGGGGAGGATGGTGATTGTGGGCAACTTAGTGATTGTGGTTGGAGGTCGATGATGGTGAGGCAGAGGCGAGTCAGGTGACGATGTAGAGAGGCAGAAGCGATGGCGCGTAGAGAGCGATGACGTAGTGAGGCAGATTAGGCTAACTGCCAGAGTCAAATTGTGGTTGAGGTCGAGTCTTTAGAATTAGGATTAGGTATTTACTCTTTAGGGTTCTGATTATATATGGTTGAGTCTATATTAGTAGTGTAGGATCACTACAATTGTCCAATAATTGTATTACAATGTGTATCTTAGGCTTTCGAGCTCTACTATCTTATGTATTTCTCGGCCCGGGACCGGACCGGTTGTTAATGATACCGGATCAGACTGGTCGGGTCGGTTTTGTCAGTTTTTTTTTAGTTCAGCCTTTATGGATAGCCCTGTATGTGTATTAACCCAATAAGGTTGGTCTAGTGAAACTGTGAAAGCATCCGTTAAGCTACAAGTGGGGCAAATAGTACAAATATTCTCATAATAATAAAGAGTATTTGATTCGAAACTTAATTTGTGAAAAACATTATTTGAAGAGAGGAGTTATTTGATTCAAACCCTAATTTATGAAAAACATCATTTGAAGAGAGGGGTCGTAACTAAAATTGCTCCGGTCTCAGAATAATAGCTACCCTGCAACCATTTTTAAACAAAAAATGTTCCCTTGGCTATGGCCATTGGTTTTACATCCGTCTGAAAACGACGTCGTTTATCTATACTACAGCTTCCTGCTGACAACGACGCCAAATACCCTCAGCCTATTTCTCCTTCCTTCCCAATTAGACAGATTTTCGAACCCAGAAAAGAAAAACGGGAGGACGACGATGATGACGTACGCAGCCCCAGCGTCAAGGCCTCTGTGCTTCAACACCCAACCGTCGGTTGCTCTTCACAACGGTCTTCTCAGTGCGGCTACTAGTACTAGTAGTACCATCGGTTGTAGCAGAAGCTCAAGGAAGCTCGTGGGTTCAGTTAAAGCCTCGTCGTCTCCTACAAGACCCACCTTGTCCACCAATTGGGATTTCCAGTTCCCCGCTGCTACTGCCCCGTCTCCTACACGCGTCCCCAGATTCGAAGAGCTCGACACCACCAACATGCTCCTCCGCCAGAGAATCATCTTCTTGGGCTCACAGGTCTCTCTCTCTTCTCTTGCTCTTTGGGTCTTGCTGGATTTTGTTAATGACTGAATTCTTTGTAATTTTTTGCCAATGATGATGGACAGGTGGATGACATGACGGCGGATTTGATCATAAGCCAGCTGCTGTTTCTGGATGCTGAAGACCCCCAAAAGGACATTACATTGTTTATCAATTCACCCGGTGGCTCGGTTACTGCTGGTATGTTTGTATTAAGTTTTTCTTCGACATGGTTGATTTCTTAATTCTCTGCTGTTGTTTTGGTCCTTGTGTCTTTTGTTTTTCAAGTTGATATGGGGGCCATTAGAATTGTAATGAAGTTTGACTTAAGTAGGTAAATGGAAACTATATAGTATATTAGGGAAATGGTGTGCTATGAAGCCATGCTTTGGCATCTAGCAGACTAGCACAAAGGTTAAATGCAGGATGATAGATTGTTTTTGCAACATATTTGCTTGAGGAAACGGTGAAAAGAGTGTCGTAGGTACATCTTGATCAGTTCAATAAAGTTTCTGGGGTTGAGTTTATAACACTTAGGCTTTTGTAAGAAACTTTGCACAATTCCTTGGCATGTTAAGTTCCAATTGTGACCTTATCATTATATCTGAGCATGTAAAGCATGGTTGTGTTTGCTAAATTTTGTTTACATAAGTCAATGCTGAAGCCAGCTTGTTTGGATTTGCTGTTGTTACGGGTTCTCCAAGGTCATAAGAAGCTTCAATAAAAATGATTTAGGGAAGTTGTATCATCAACTTTCCTGTGTTACTGTTGACATGTTTTAGATTTAGTAGAACAAGAATAGCTGAAATGCATTTGTAAGAAAAGTAAATTTTCGGAATCACAATTTCCTTTTGTGCAGAGTAGTGAGAAGGAGATGATTATAATAAATGAATTAGAGAATATTTCGCAGTTTCAGTAGCGGTATATGCTGCTCACTCCAAGTTGTTCTTGGACAACTCTTCCTGCAAACCATTTCTTTTCTCTCCTATGGTGGAACCTGAATTAAGTTGAGTTGTGCCCTGATCAGCCTTCTCCATACTTGCATACTTAACCGCACAGCCATTCACGTATGAAAACGCTGAATTTGATGGTAAAGTCCCATGAGTGCTTGAAGATTGACACCCTAAAACGATTTGGCTCTGTCAACTGGCAAAATGAATAAAAAGAAAATTAGTTCAATACAGTACTGGCCGTCATTAGTTATAGCCGTTCAATTTTGCCCCTCCACTGCAATCTGGAACACTAATGTACTCCATATAGTACATTTTTAGCTTGGTATATTGCCCATGGGAAGAGTAGTACCTGCTAAGACCTTTGTTTCAAGAAAAGGAAAAGGAAACGATTTTTGGTGGGCAGAAAGGAAAAGTAGAAGTGGTACTTGTTGATTTATAGTTCGATGTTGGATGAGGCCTGTAATAGTTCGATATTGGATGAGGGCTGTAGGATAAATTTATATTCCGAGTGAAGAAAGTGAGTGGTTGCTTGCTTTATACAACTTCTTTGTGCCTTAGATACTACAATGTTCTACTAGAGAAATTGATTCAATCTTCTATCTTATTTAATTTCTCCGCATAATACTGTTCAGAGTATAGTGCAATATGTATGCCTTATCCAACTACAAAAGCAATAGATCCTGACATCTGAGGTTTTCCTTTCTAATGCAGCAATTAACATAAACTTCATGATTAAACCTAGGTGTTTCTCTGATTTCTCTAGCATTAGTTGTTTTAGCTTTCTGACTCTGTTTGTAATCCAAATCATATATTCTTTTATACATTTTCCTTAGGAGTTCAGTTGAGGAGCTTCAGGACATGTTTGTTCATTCTGTAAACCATTTTAGTAGCAGATATTTTCAATATTGCAGTTGAGGTTAAACAAGCATGAATTTCAAATCTAGGATTTGTATAATTTTTTTTTTAATTTTCTTTCTCCATTTTTGGTGAGATTATAATATTCAATGCATTGGATATTCGATTACTGGTCCTTACTCAACTTAGAAAGGTCAAGGCCAGATGTGGATAAGAAATCCCACAGCTGAGAATAGGTTTACAAACAACTCGAGAGAGGCTAGGAAACAGATATGCACTATAAACCAGCCTCAGTTCAGAACAGTAACAGATTCATCATAAAAGAAGAATAAGAATATTCTCAAATAACACTATCAATGCCCATAAAGTAGACCCAGATTGCAGTCTTCTGCTCCACCCCCTATAATGCTAAAAGATTCTTTTATTACACCTTCCATAAACCCCAACATACTGCCAGCATCAAGTTCTACAAGTAACCAACATCAGAACAACCCTTTTGAATAACCTAAAAGCTTTAATATCCATAGTATAGGTAGTAGAGAAAAATTATTGTGTATTGCCATGCATCTTTTTGGGGAACTACAAAAGTATAGTACAGCTTTGTTTGCGTTTGGGAAAACTCAGATGTGCTTTAGCCTTTAGCCTAGCCACCAGTATTCTAAGAGATGTGACTCTCTGTTGAATCCAGTATTTTCTGTTAAAATTTCTCCTGGACTTATTTTGTTCTCATTACCAACATTGGAATGCGTGTAGGAATGGGAATATATGATGCAATGAAAATGTGCAAGGCAGATGTTTCAACTGTTTGCTTCGGGCTTGCTGCTTCAATGGGTGCATTTCTCCTTGCTTCCGGCTCAAAAGGAAAGAGGTACTGCATGCCTAATGCTAGAGTGATGATCCATCAACCTCTTGGAACTGCTGGAGGCAAAGTAAGTGCTTTCTCTGCTTATTGTGGATTTTTATCTTCATTTATGGGGGATTTAAATTCTTACTACATGTAAACATTTTATGGGGGATTTTACCTTTTCTAAAATGCAAATGATTAGTATAAAATTTAAGCTTCATTCAATATTAAATTGTTTGAAATAATTTTATGTTATTTTGTGCTACTTTTAATAAATCTGCTTTTCCAATGGTCTAGATATTTGTATCCTTGGGTCTATTTGATGTTAATATTGTTACTATCTCTTTGTTTTTGACTTTTTGGTTGAGATATAGCTGCCATTCAATCATTTGGGATGAATTTACAAACTTAGCTACACATGAGGGGTTAGTCAGAAGCCCATGGATTCCCCCAACGTGGCATGGTACCTAGTAGCTATTTTCTAGAGTTCTCTTAAAGATTATAGGGTTTGTTAGGAGGCCCCAGTTTCCACCCCAGTTGCTGAGACGGGTTTTCAAGTCTATAAAATAATATAAAATGCAAACGTAGCTTACCTGAGACCCTGAGTGCTGACTCAAGTTCCTCTTAATATGTTCAAACATCTTTTCCTGAGCAGTTTCACTTAATTGACTTTCCGTTTACAGTTGTAACCAATTTCTAATTCAAGTCCTTTTAGTGCAAGTACGATTTCTCTAACTTCTCGAAGGGCCTCTCGTTATTTAATAAATTTTCTAATAAGAAAGCTTAAGGGAGTTGTATTTGAAGCCTACTAATAAGGCCATCTGTTCTAAAGAAAATCAGTTTGGATGATCCTCACATACACAATGTACCTGCTAAGATCCCAATGGTGCCATAACAGAAACCCCTGAAGCATCCATGGGACAAACTCCAAAACCCCATTCTGTATGACAATGCAGTGGAGGTTGATATACTGATCTTGTAGTATGTTTACATATACATCACCAAATTAGCAAACACTCAAAGAAGCAATCATCAATGAGAAGCAATCATCAATGATTCCTTTTTTACATAGTTAGGTTATAAGAAGCAATCATCAATGATTCCTATTTGGCAGCTGTAAGAACAAAATAAGCCACTCAAAGGAGGGTCTTTAGTTCAGATTTTTAAAAAGCCAAATCCCCTGTCATTACTTGACAAACTCTATTCAGACCCCAAAATGTAAGATTCTGGCCACTACTCCCACTAGCTATTCTCCTCTTGGTTGATTTCTCCCCAATCCATTCCATCTATATATTTGCTATTTTCATGTGGTTGATTAGTTATACCAGATATGCATGATAGAGGACAAAGCAATTGTGGGTGTCAGTGTAATTATGGTGGCTCTGAAAGATACAAATTTTAAGAGATAGTTTAGTATGAAAGAAGGTTTATAGCTGCTGTAGTCAGAGAACTATGGGAAAAAGCAAATAAAGGGAGGAAAGATAGAGAAACAAGGTAGTTGAGGATATTGCCAAGGCACCAAGCCTTCATCTATACTCAAGTTGCATTCATCAAGTTTTCTAACGACTAGTCATTGCATTGTTGTGAGGATTTTGTTTTTGAGGGGATAGTTTTCCCTCTGCTACAGTTCAGGTGATGCCTTTATCACCTTGAGATTCACTGTTGAATTATGCCCGGAGCAAAGAGCAATTGTGAGACAGACCAAATCTGTCTCTCTCGCTCTATTTAGGAAACTTTTCTCTAGACACTTGACACTTTCCGTGACGTGTCAGACTCCAGAAATTGCTAAAATGTTGGTGGATATTTATACAAAATCAAAAGAGACAGATATCTTCGCATGAAGATAATTTTTAAGTTGCCGTATGCAGCAGATCATGACCTTGGGGGGTTATTTTTATTTTTTATATGGTTTGTTTTTGTTTACTTGTCTAAGTGGGTGGGGACTCTTTTTATTACTGAACCGTTCTAATTAGGTAGACTCGAAAACCAGAAATGCTAGACTTTATTTGTAAATAGTGATAAGATAGCTTGGTACCCTTGAGCTCCCTATTTCGTTCCTCTCAGGTGTTGATCGTGCAAGGGCAGAAGAATCCTAGAACAAAAGAATTAGCTAAACAACTAATGGGATAGCCGAGCCAGGACAATATCGATCTTGTTTTCTGTCTAGCTTTGCTAGATGTTTCTGTTAATTGGTGGCTTTCCAACTCTGTATAGAAAATGATGGAACCAAGCGGATATTTTCTTGGATTACATATCAGAAGGCTTTTAATGTTTTATATTCTAATTTTATATTTTATATTCACTATGATGGTTAAGTTTTGTATTAATTTTTTCCCCAGCCAAAAAATCTCTGTATTCAATTTCAAAATGATTAAACTAGCATTAATTGTCACCTAGGAGTTTGATCATCTGCTTTACTTATTTGTTTTATCCTTTCTCCCTAGGACATATTTGTTGAGTATGAGAAGTATACAATTCTGTACAAGGTTTGTATATTGATTGGTGGTTTTTACATGTGTATTCAGGCAACAGAAATGGGTATACGAATTAGAGAAATGGCATACCACAAGATTAAATTGAACAAGATATTGTCAAGAATCACAGGAAAGCCGTTTGAACAGGTTAGGGATCAGATCAGATTTCTGTCATTGTAAATATTTAGTCTACGAGAGTTTTAAACTCTATATGTAATTGCTTTTGTCATTGCAGGTTGAGGAGGACACAGACCGTGATAATTTCATGAATCCCTGGGAAGCTAAGGATTATGGGTTGATTGATGATGTTATTGATGATGGAAAGCCAGGGTTGGTTGCACCAATTGGAGATTCCACACCCCCACCTAGAACCAAAGTCTGGGATATGTGGAAAGTAGAAGGTACCAAGAAATCCAGAAAGAATTTACCCTCGGAGCAGAAAAATTTAGAGAAAGGTTTGGAAGCACCTACTGCAACATAGGACCTTTGACAAGACTACTGTCTCATTTGAATTTTGATAATGTTTATCTTTTATCAATGTCATAATGCTTACCTCTCAAAGTAGTCTTCTTTTTGTACATTCATTATCCAAAATAGTGAACATAGATTATTAGAAATGATTTAGGTGATTAAATTTATCCCTCATTTCTGTCAGCGGGAAGGACTATAAACTTCTGTTTCTCAAAATTTGTCTTTTGGTCTTAGCAGTTACTCTAAAGGCAAATTTTTGTGGAACCTGTTTCTCGATAAGTGTCCTGGTGGAAAAGGACTTCGTTAAATGTTTGTTTTGTGGAGCTAGGGTGTGAGTAGTGCATTATGTCGCAGGTTCCAGTTTGATTTTGTGCTGGCTAGAGCTACAGGAGAAAGAAGTGTTGTATAAGATGCGGAATGTGTTGTGGAACTTGGCTTTCTGTCGCAGGTTAACCTGTGAATGAGCTAGTTAGAACTTAAGAGGACGAGACAGAGATGGAAATCCCTAGTTCAACTGTTGCTAGCCAACGTGACAGATTGATCTCTCCCTTGCGGCATTGAAAGCTGAATCTAATGATCTTATTTGTTGCCGGTGTGCTTAAACCCTTGTACACAATAGGTTCAAAGTGGCTGAATCCGTTAAAGGAACTTATGAAATGTCTCAGGGGAATCAAAGTCCTGATCCAAGTCTCAACTCCCTCTCTCTCTCGCAACTTGGGTTGATCATTTTCTTTCTCAAAATCCTTTTGTAGATCCCCAATATGTGATTGAATGTGGATGGTTTAACCCCAACATATCCCCAATATGTGGCTAGGACCGGGTATTATGAAACAATCTACCCAATCCTCCTCAACAACTTCATTGAAAAAATTCTTCTCATTAAATTATAATCACAAACTCACGATAATCACATCAAACAACTAACGTATCACTACTAACAACATTCACGAACCAAACAAGCCCTCATGAACCAAACAAGCCCTAATGAGTATTATGATAGATTCTTTGAGTTTAAATCACAGCTGTCTTTTATCTAGCTAAATTATCATGCTATAACGTCTACATATGTTAGATTTGTAAAAAAAAAAAGACTAATATTCCTAGAACAAATAAGACCGAATTTTTGGACACGATTTATATGAACCAACCTCCTCAACCTCCTCAAAAGAACAAATTAATAATTAATTTTTTAAAAAAAAGAGAGAGAAAAGAATAGGAAAAAAAAAAAACAGAGAAAAGGAAAAAACACAAAAAGCAGAGGACATGGTTTTGGCGCCAAAACCACCGAGAAACCCGCAGTTGCCTTTTGGGGCTCAAACATTATCCCATTCCGACACTGGGGTTCTTATCTAGGGATCTCCCAAATCCTCCACCTAAACACATTTATTTTCATTTTCCCAAATCCAGAGACTTTCTAACGCCCCCGACCCATTTCTCTCTCTTTCTCCCCCAATTCTTCTTCTAGGGTTTCGCTCCGAAACGACGTCGCCTCCTTCACCATGACGGCGACGCCCCCGCCCGTTTCACCCTCCCACACCACCTGCGCTTCTCTCCTCCACGAGCTCCAGGTACTCCTCTTCCCCTCTCTCCTCTAATTTCGAGTTTCGAATTTTGAATTTTGGATTTTCGCAGATAATTTGGGACGAGATTGGGGAGAGTGACAGGGAGCGTGACACCATGCTTCTCCAGCTCGAGCAAGAGTGCCTCGATATTTACCGCAAGAAGGTGGAGATGACCAGAAAGTACCGGGCCGAGTTGCACAGGTCCCTCGCCGACGGCCAAGCTCAAATCGCCGCCATCGCCTCCGCTCTCGGCGAAGCCACTTCGTTTTCCCGGGCTAGAGGGACTCTCCGGGACCAGATATCTGCTGTCAAGCCTGTTTTGGAGGAATTGAGCTTGAAGAAGCAAGAGAGGGTCGAGGACTTTTCGGTCATTCAGTCGCAGATTGCCAGGATCTCGTCGGAGATAGCCGGCAACGGTGTGGCTGGGAATGCCGGTGAGTATGCCAGAGTGGATGAGACGGATTTGGCTCTGAAGAGGTTGGGAGAGCTTAAGTCTCACCTTGAGGAGCTTCACAAAGAAAAGGTACTACAGTCGGTAATTGGGTTAGATTTTAGTTTGTTGTTGGTTGTAATGGGGTTTTACTTGGTAATTGGTACGATTTTTGCAGGCTTTGCGGTTACAGAAAGTCAACAGTCAGGTCAATATCATCCATGACCTCTCGGTGGTAATGTCAATTGATTTCTTTGAGACGCTCAATGAAGTCCACCCCAGCTTGACTGATCAGTCCGCCGCTCATTCAAAGAGCATCAGCAATGACACTCTTGCTAGATTGACGGCGCTGACCAACTCGCTGAAGCAAGAGAAACAGCAAAGACTGCATAAGGTGACTCTCTCTGTCTCCACACACAGACACACATTAGCTATTTGAAATATGTATTGCCCTTATTATAAATTCACCGAGGTTCAATATGCTGAATATAAAACAATACAAGTACGTGTAAAATGGTGTAATGCCACTAATTTTTGTTGCTCTGCTTTAGTTTTAATTGCGGCTGAAGCTGTTGAGGATGTATAGACATGAAGTTTACTTATCATATGATGTTGAGGATGTATAGCATTTGTTTTCTATCCTGCTGAATTTGCAACTGAGCTCACAGTTTGGATGAAGTTCTATAGTGAATTGAAAGAGTGCTGAACCTATACTACTCATAGCTTAGCGAGAGATGTGAGCTTGGCCAATGAAGTAGTATCTCAAAGATCAAGTTTTTCCCCCTTTGCTTGGGGTATAAAAGAGATAAGAGAAAATTTAGGAATTGTTTATCTTGAAACTAGTGGCTAGGAACCTCATTCAGAAATTAGTTAAGCTAATAGAACCTGGAATTTAAGCCTTATGATATAGGATGAATTTTAAGTAATTGAGAATTTTATGTTAAAATTATTTCTGAGCTTGTTAGTCCAGCTGACATGTGGCTGGTAGCTTAGATGTCTTCTGATTATCTTTTTATTCTTTTCATATGTCAGCATTCCTCTTACTCTAACAGTATATCTTTTACCGTAGCTACAAGAGCTTGGAAGCAAACTGATAGAAGTATGGAATCTAATGGAGACACCGACTGAGGAACGGAACAAATTTGACCATGTTACACGCTTAATTACTTCCTCAGTTGATGACCTATCAAGGCATGGTTGCCTTTCTCTAGATGTCATTGAGCAGGTGCAAACTATTATGTTTAATGTCTAATGTAATTTCTCATGCAGACTAAAGAGCACTGTAATTTTAATGGACTGTTAGTTTAATTACTTGGTAACTTTAATGATTTTTTTCAGACCGAGGCTGAAGTCCAGCGGTTGAATGTTTTGAAAGCCAGCAAGATGAAGGAGTTGGTCTTTAAGAGGCAAAATGAGCTGGAAGAAATTTATAGAGGAGTCCACATGGATGTAGATAGTGATGGAGCTAGACAGATTCTCACCAGCCTCATAGATTCTGGTCTTAAAACTTCTCTATTTTTGGCCTCTCATGTATTCCTTTAACAATAAATTTACTAATTTTGTTTGTTGAAAACTTGCCCTTGATACTATGTTGTGGATATGTCTTAACAGGTAATGTTGATTTGTCTGATCTGCTTTCAAGCATGGATGATCAGATTGTAGAGGCCAAAGAGCAAGCTCTAAGAAGAAAGGATATTTTGGATAAGTTAGAGAAATGCAAATTTGCTTTTGAGGAGGATAAGTGGCTTGATGAGTATGAAAAGGTAAATATTGAGAAAGTGTTGCATCTTAATATTTTGAGCTTGGTACATCTATTTATTTATTCTGACTCATGAAGCATTAGCTGTTATCTTACTCTGGAAACTTCTCTTGTTCTTATGAATTATTAGGTCGTTTTAAGGTTTTAAGGTCGTAGTCGAATAGTATTTAAGGTGGAGCACTTGCAAAAAGTTTATAGTCAAAGCCCTGAATACCACTCTTTCTTTTGCTTTTGGTTGTTATGTTATATTCAGATCCAATTATTTACCTTGCAACATTAACAATGTTGCATGGAGTGCTATTTATAAATCAGATTTTTTTATTTTTTTTCCAATTACCAATCTCATGAATACTAGCCTGAAGAAGCTGGAAAAGAACTTGGGGCACTTTTGTTTGTCTTTCAATATTAAAACAAAATAGTGAATCCCTTATGTGAAACGAGAGGCGCACAAAGAAAAACACGAGAAGTATAAAAAACAGGTATAGTGCAGGAAGAGGAGGATATTGACCATATTTGAATTTTCCTCCTAGCATATTGACCAATATAATTGAACTTTTTAGTTTCTCTCTCCTTTTAATCTTTTCAAATATCTGTTTTCTTTCCCTTACAGGATGAAAATAGGTATACTGCAGGAAGAGGAGCACATAAAAATTTGAATCGTGCTGAGAAAGCCAGGATTTTGGTTGGAAAAATACCATGTAAGCTTGTAATCATTCATATCTAATTAATAGCACAGTTCTTATCTAATTATGTCAAAGTAATCCCTTTTTTGTTTTACCAATGTTCCTTGTCCCTTTATTTTGGGAGTTATAACTGTGTTGATATTTTTTTGTTTTAAAGATTGTTAGGTTTTTATATAATACTAGTCATTCTAGGGTATGCCATTGGAGTTATATATTATTAGATAATGCCATCCATTGCCTGATTTTGGGGAACTTGCGTATTTTTCTTCTCTTGATATATTGGTATTTCTTACTGCAGACTTACCATTTTGTCGATGTATAACAGAACTTGTACTACTCTTTATGTCCATAGTCTAGGTATGTTGTGTTCAGATGAAGTTATTGTTCTGATGACTTTGGAACAACTGTTAACTTTATACATAGAAGTATTGATCAGCGTACTTAATTTTTTCTGATGACTTTGGAACAACTACTGTTAACTTTATACATAGAATTATTGATCAGCGTACTTAATTTTTTTGTGTGATGTGGATAAAGCCTTACATGTGTGACCTTGGGCAGAGAAGAGAATTCCTGAAAAAATCCATGCTTGCTGATAAAATATATGTTAAAAAAAGAGAGGAATGAAGCCATTATTGACCCCATTAGTAGTATATTGAAATGGAATAGGAATATGCTTACAGTTCATGTTGGAAAATTGTCTCTGTGGTTGATGTAAGCAGTAAACCCCTAGTTTATACTTAATAGTTCAATGTCTACATAAGCTAACCTTTTTGTCCAATGAAAATATCACTGTATGCACAGACTAGGAAGGAATGTCCTATCCTTTCCTTTTCTAGAAGAGTACTCTTCTTCGATTAATTTTAAGAGGAGGGAACCAACCACAGGAGCCACATTATATAAGACTCTTTCCCCTCCCATTCAGGAAGGATGTCATGCTTCTAAGACCTATTGAATTCTAAGGCTGAACTGCTGAAGCATAGAGAGCTAGGAGCTCATAGAGTAAAAAGTTTTGCCAGACATAAGTTTGTTAAGACATGAGATGATACCAAAAAACTTAATCTCAAGAATCACACGTATGGGCTCACTAGACTGGTAATACCTGAAAATTGCTTTGAGAAGCAAATAAAGAGATAGCAGTTGGTTTATGGAGGCTGCATTATATTTACTTAGATCTTTAGCTTAAAAGCTGTATTAAAGTGACATGACATACCCAGCCATGGGTATCCGAGGGAAACAGACCCTTAACCTTTGGATTCTTCCCCGTTTATTCCTAATTTTCATAACTTGATGATTCCCTTTTGTATCTGATCTCTCTTTCTGAGATGGGCTAGGCTGAGTGAATTACTAACTATAAGGGTGTCTTTTATTTATGCCATCAGAACTGATAACCAAATAGTCCAATTAGTAGATGCGTTATTGGGTGTGCAACAAGTTTTGGGTTATTGTTGTATTCTTGGTACAAAAAGAGATGCTAAAATACTTAGCTGCAATAGATTTTCCTAAGATTTTCAGTGAATTGATGTGTCTGGAAGTTAATGGAACGTTAATGTTAACGTTGAAAAATGGTAGAGCTCTGTATGGCTTATTTACTTAATTTGTTGGGAGGGGAGTAAGCTTTGTTGAGAGTGTAACTGTATTTACTACATACTTCCCATAAACATGTAATACAGTTACGCTCTGACACACACACACACACACCAATGCAGTTTCTGAAACTCTTGGGATAGCCATGCTCCTCAGGCCTAACATCCTTCTTTTGCAATCTGCAATAGATTCCACAGCTTGCAAAAGTTGAATATATTGTGGAGTATGAGAATGAACGTGGTAATTGGTAGAAGTGAGGGATCTTTGGTGGAGCATAGAAATTTTTTAGGAGGCACTTCTATCTGGAAAATCCGAATAACTCACTAAACCTCATTCTGTGTGTGATTGTTTGCTGCCTTCTTCAAAGTGTCATGTAACTGAAAGTGGGTTAAACAAAAAGTCAAATACACCTTACCATTGTCTAGTTCCTGCATTTGCTGTTACTATATGTATGTATTCAGTAGTAAAGATTTAAATTTTCTTTATTAACTACAAAAACTTTTTTCTCTAGCTATCATCGAAAGTTTGACTGCCAGAGTTAAAGCATGGGAGAGCGAGAAAGGAGTCCCTTTCTTATACGACAAGGTGATCCTATATATTTTATGCTTTCAATGTTATCTCTCTTTTTGTATAATTTTCTTGTTCCCAGTCTTCTGAAGAATACAATGTTTTGTGAATTCCAGGTTCGCGCTTGGACCTGCTACTTTTTCTCACCCTTTTGCCAATATGCAGATGAAACAACTAGATCAAGTATTTTCATTGCTTATTTTGGTGATTTTTCTTTTTAATGCCTGGTGCAACCATCGCATGTGGAAGTTTATATAATCTCATCTATCTGTAACAACTTAGTGATTTTAGGTCCTCCATTCGGGAAAAGATCTTCTATGATGATCTTAATATTAATTCCTCCGTTTGGATTCATCTCCGCTAATTCCGTGTTATTTTTGCACTGATAGTGCGACATAATTTGACCTTTATAGATATTTTAGCAGAAAGTTAAATGGCCTCTGGTTGAATCTTTACAGGAGCAAAAACGTCTGCAAGAACAACATGCTACCGAAGAGGAGGCACTATTTGGTTCAAGGCTGTCTACAAAGAAGCCATTGGGACAAAGCACCAATGCTAATACCAATTTGGGGACCCCAATTAGTCGTCGTACAGGTACCCCTTTGGGTCGTCATGGAGTGTCAGCAGGAAAAGAACGCAGAGAAAGCGGGAGGGCCAACATGACACCTGTTAACTATGTTGCTCTTCCAAAGGATGATTCTGTCTCTCGGAGAAATTGAGGCCTCTCTCTGAGTAGCTTGTAGACATGTTCATCAAGGTTCACTAGTTTACTTGTTGAACCATAGGGCAAAGATGATTGGTTCTCTATAAAGATTAGTGTAAATGATTTGGTGAAAGGAATTGAGTCACCGCCTATATAGTATCTATCTATTATTAGGAGAGCTAAAGAAATTTCAGATACTCTTTTGCATGAATAACATGAGGTGGTGTTTAATAATTTTGATGCGTGAAGGTGAAAGTGAAGGACTTGGATAAGTTCGTAAGCAGACATTGTGCCAAGAATGGCATTCATGGATAGTTATGGCCTACTCTTAATCAATTTCTTCATAAATAAATAGTATATATTAGGGAAAATGTTCATTTACATCAAAATTAAACTGACACCATGTATGAATCGAATATATATTATGAATAAAGTAGAAGCCACAGAGATAGTATTTGGATAGAGTTTGGAGTGGTGAGTGTCTCCATGATATGGAACAAACAAAGTGCATGAAAAGTAGTAGCACAAGGAAGATATTATTACTATGTGGAGAATCAACAAATGTTGTTACATATGATTAAGCAGCCTAGTGGTTGTCATGTAGATTAAACTTGTTTGTAAGCCATTATATAATATGAGCACAATCATCAATTGACATATAATCTATATCTGGTTCCTCCCTTCTATTGGATGCTATGAGTAGGATTAGCATTATGACATCATCATGTCCTCTATTTGAACATTGTTCAAGATCAACACAAGCTTATTCTGAAACCATGATCTTGTTGTATACATGTATGTTTTTTTGAAAGTATTTTAAGCATAGGATATTAGAATCAGTACCACCAATTCACAACGGGGCATTTTCAGAATGAAGCGACAGTTCTTGGAAGACATAGTTGCAATACACGTACGTATAGTGCAAATCATGCAATATTGTTGTTTTTTTTTTACAAGCAAACCAAGAATCTGGATTCGGATAACATTTGAAAAGAATTGCAAAAGTTGCTAGTGCATGCCTATCTGCATACTTTCTGCTCACAAAGTGGTGGATTTGAATCAAATCTGAATAATCAAAATTGGTGGAGGGGTTGATTGAGACTTGAGAGAATTATTCAAATTGTTAAGATTCGAATACGAGGATTTCCTTAAGTGAAGTTCTGCAATATCTTTTAACCTTAGCAATCCATTAGACATTATTAGTGGTTGCTTACATAATAATGAATGATTAGTGGCCAGCCCAAATTGACGATGTAACATACAATCTTACACATCTATTATTTCTAAGATGAATAGAACCAACAAGATTTAAGATTCTTAATCATTAAGTTATTTACTCGGATTCGTAATAAAATCCATAAAATTGAATTAATTAATCAATAGTTGATGATTTGTAACTATCGTTGTAATCCACCACAACATGCACTCCTCAATTACTACTGATGACTGTCTTACTTTTTTAGAGAATGTAAACATGGTCAAGAACAGTACGTATCACTCATGATTTAGGCTTTGATTACTTTTGATGATCCTCCTGCTCAGGCTTAGTTACTGAGATGATCTTTCTCACTTAGTTAATTAGAGGAGCTAGAAAAACTCGAGTTTATTCCAGTATTTAGTCTCTTTGCCTTTTGTTTTTGGGCCTTTTAGATTCCTGTTGTAACCGAAAAAAAAAATGCATGGTTGGCTTTTGGTTATTTCTAGAACTTATATATATATAGTCGTTCAGTCAGTGAGAGAACTGAAAATGAAATAATATAGTAGGAAAATGACAGTCAATAATTCACCATGCATCATCATCCAATATTATCGTGGTAATTACAATCCACTATATATGGCCATCTGAGGTAAAAACAATTAAGAACAGGTGCGGGCATTTGTCTTTTCACAATGGACCCACGAGACCATTCTTTTTTATTGGAGTTTTTTAGTGCGAGCTTTTATTCATACCTCATATTTAACACCTAGACCTGAAAAAATAAATCTACATGGCGTTGATAAATTCAAGTGAGATAATAGAGACGGTCAAATTCTAGCTAAGTGAGCAGTTTTGGCAAGATGTAATCTTGGATAGTTTCTTGCCACAACTTTAACTGTTCGATCAGTGAATATATTGTTTTGCTGCATATAGATATCCCAGGAGGCTTATCATCATTAGTCTTGGAATATGTTGTTTTACGTACTTATATATAGTGTTTTAATGCATGTGATATTCGTATAGTGTCATCGTATCTTTTGATGCCATACCAAGTTCTAAATTGATTGATAATCGTATAGTATCATTGTATCTTTTGATGCCATACCAAGTTCTGGATTGATAATCGTCCCGTCGTAATTTCTACCACATTGATGAGATTGTCATGTTGTCCAGTGATGGTACGTAGCATAAGAAAGATTTTAATCATGTATTGTTTGACAACCAGGAATATAATTCCAATTAATGTGATGGTAGCATAATAAGATATGATTCGTAGGAATCTTAGATAGGCTTTATATATGCAACTGAATATAGAATCCTTGAGAGCTAGCGCATGCATCATTCCACTGATCAGTAGCTTCTGTGCGGGAGTAAACAAGAGAATCATTACCCCCAAAGCAAAGGTGCCCCTTCCCTATAAAGAGAAAACAGGACAAATGATTAGGGGTGGCGTACCGACTTATGCCGTTAGGCAAATCTTGATACCTATACCGGCCGAAAAAGCAACAACAGCAAACTAGTGATTCAAACACTATAGAAACCAAATATTTTGTTATGTTTCACATGTTAAATTCTAACCGAAATAACAAAATTACAAATCCACAAAGTCACAATCTCAGTTTGACAGTCTTAGTGTCTCACAAGCAACAAAGTTACAAAGGCACCCTATCAGCCTAAGTGACTAACTGCAACTGCTGAACTGCACATTCTAATACTACTAGCACTAAAGAAATAAAAGTCTAATAGCAATGCACCAAAGAGGCAAAGACCAAAACCTGAAACAAATTACAAATGCACAAGCACAACTCACAAGTCACAACTCTAAAATCATTAAAATGCACAATGTAGTTGGTATATATACCGCAAGCATAAGCAACGACCTCGTAGACAGTTTTCCGGTCACGAAGGGCCCCGCCCCCAACATACTTCCGGTAGACCGACATCCGAGCTACCTCGCCATGGTGAAAGATCATCCGTACCATATCGGGAAGGTTCTTTCCCAAGCTCCACAAGAAGACACCATGATAAGACATATGTGCACTTTGTCCCATATCAGTAATATGTAATAAGAGGGAACATTCCTTAGCTATAAAAGGAAGGCTTCCCATATGTAGAAATGATCTGAATATCGATCAATGGATACTCTTGTAACACCAAAGGCCTATTGGCCATGATAGTGGAATCTTAAGTGGACGTAGCCATGTCCTACGATGACATGGTGAACCATATGTCTTTGTCTCTTGCTCATGATTGTTTGTTGTTCATGTTCCACCGTGATTCTACATATGGTCTCCGGGATTATGCAGAAACATTTGACACCGTCTATGGAAATCATTACAAAAAGTCACGTTGCTCTGCCTCCAAGAGGTAGTCCACTCAAAAGTCCATGAGCAATAGGTCCATTGGGTAGTCCCAAGCCCAGCGAGTGCCCTACCAGTTCCAACAACCATTGGGTCAGCCATCCTGATCGGGATCAGTCAATTAAGGAGTTTCATGTTCAATGATTCCGATGACTCCTATCCCGGTGACTCCAGCTGCATCCTATTTGTTTGATCTCGCCAACTAGCTTTGAGCGACGCATCCAGGCAGGCAACACCCGGAGATGGCTCATCGGGATTCGGGTGAGTTAGTGCAGCCACCAGGATAGGTTAGTCATGTCGACCGGGAGCTTCACCGGTGACGATCTACTCCACCCGCAGCCAAATCATCTTCTTATCCCGGTGGCTCCAACGGTAGCATTCGAAGATCCGCCCGGGATGAGATGTCGCCTGGAAAGAGGGGGCATGCCTAGCATTTAGTCTCTGGGATGAGCAGTCTCCAGGTAGCGGATTTCAAGTTTGGGCCAAGCAGCTTCATGTTTCTGGTTGGCCGAGTTCATGAGGAGAGGGTTGTGCGAATTGGGATCATGCAACAACCACTGGGAAGGAATCATCGGCACCCGATGGTTTAGGGTTTGTGGGAACCGGGTTCAAATGGCAGGAAGTTATCTAGAGTGTGCGAATCACAGAGTCATACTGATGATAGCAACATGTCACTCATCTGCTCTCGGTCGGTACATATCAGTTAAAAAGCACAGAAGGATACTATTGGCACCCAACAACAACTGCTATGGACACCCATCTTATTACATCTAGAAGAAGTCCTTCCCGGTAGCAATTTAATCTCCCGGTGACTCCTCTCCCGGTGAACCCAACTATGATTGCCTCGTTGGAGGAGAAAAGTGAGGAGGTACAGAAAGTGAAATAAATTTTCGGCAGGCCAGAGATACAACACCAAGCAGCATGATTCTACCTTCCCTGATCCTAAGTTGCCTTCCCTGATCCTAAGTTGTAAGCGTTAAATCAAAGAGTTCACAGTTCACACTACTGGGTCAACTAGATGCACCCATTCGGTTTCTCTTTCCACATATAAGTCTTTCATTTGGTTGCCTCTGATGAAAGTACAAAGCATGCTTCACGTTTATACGATATGAAGTGGCCTGAACATGCTCGTGAGCAATATAGATATCTTGTTTTGTATTAGTAGTACGTGGTCAAGATATGCCTATACAATTTGCTAGTATGTTAATCAATGATGCTAGAACACTTGCTTGCTCATGCACATGCAATTTATTCCACCGTTACACAGTAATCTTGTATATGAATTTGTGGAAGTATGCATGCCAATGATAAGACACTATGGCAATTCAATGTGAGTTTATGAAATAATATGCATGCATATGAACACATGTTGGTATAACACTAGTGAGACATTATGGCAATCTATAATATGAATTTGGGGAAATATGCATGCAGGTTATGGAACACATGCTAGTATAGCACCATAGAAGCACATATGGCATTATATGTGCTACTGCTCCAAGTTTCAATTGGATAAGTGTAGTTGATTATATGTTCCACAATTAAATCATGGAACCGTTGGCTTAACATGCATTGTTGTAACTAGTACGGGTTATGAAGCATGCAGTCCATGATCACTATTGTCTATTCAAATTTGTTTGAGGAAAATGTACATACTCTATATTGATATCTTATTTTGCCTCCTGGACATTGCATATGGGAGTTCCAAGTCTTCGTGATTGGATTGGAAACACAATCAAGATATGAACGTCTAAGTCTTCATGATTAGACTAAGAAACCACTGAGAGATAGGCATTCGACCGAGAGATTGACATTCGACCGAGAGATTGGCATTCCACTAAGAGATTGACATTCCACCGAGAGAGTGACATTCCACCGAGAGATAGGCATTCGACTGAGAGATTGGCATTCGACCGAGAGAGTGGCATTCGACCGAGAGATTGGCATTCGAACGAGATTGATATTCGACCGAGAGAGTGACATTCGACCGAGAGATTGACATTCGACCGAAAGGCATAAGTCATTAAAATCTCGAGTAAGACCAAGCGAGATAGACATTCGACCGAGAGATATAAGTCATTTAAATCCTGAGTAAGACCAAGCGAGATTGACATTCGACTGAGAGGCATAAGTCATTGAAAACCCGAGTAAGACCAAGCGGGATATGCATTCGACCGAGAGGCATAAGTCATTGAAATCCTGAGTAAGACCAAGCAGGATATGTATTCGACCGAGAGGCATAAGTCATTGAAATCCCGAGTAAGACCAAACAGGATTGGCATTCGACCAAGAGGCATAAGTCATTGAAATCCGAGTAAGACTGAGCGGGATAGGCATTCGACCGAGAGGCATAAGTCATTGAAATCCCGAGTAAGACCAAGCGGGATTGACATTCAACCGAGAGACATAAGTTATTAAAATCCCGAGTAAGACAAAGAGGGATTGGGATTCGACCGAGAGGAATACGTCATTGAAATCCCGAGTAAGACCAAGCGGGATTGACATTCGACCGAGAGAAATAAGTCATTGAAATCTCGAGTAAGACCAAGAGGGATTGGCATTCGACTGAGAGGCATAAGTCATTGAAATCCCGAGTAAGACCAAGCGGGATTGACATTTGACCGAGAGGCATAAGTCATTCAAATCCCTAGTAAGACCAAGCGGGATAGACATTCGACCGAGAGGCATAAGTGATCGACCGAAAGACATAAGTTTTATATCATCCCTTTAAAAACGGAGCAAGTGGCTTGATAAACCACGGATTGTGTTAACACCTCGTCACTCGAGTGGTAATACTGGATATGGAAAGGGCTCGCTATCTTTGTCCATGGAAAAACGTAACACTCGGATGTTCGTAAAAGGGGAACCAACGGTACCTTGCCATTGGAAACGTGAAAACACCTCGCCCGACCAAATAATTTTTTAGGTCAGGGGTTGGGAGGGACATTTTTTGTCTTATTGGCGGACTTAAAGATTACGGTGTATGTCAAGAAAAGTAAGGCCCGGAATAAACGAGTAAAGACAAGACCCGAGTAACACCCATGTGTAAAAAGGAGCAAGACCAATACATCAAAGTAGAGAATATCAACAAGCAAGACCCGGGAACCACATTGAGCACTGCCCGCCCGAGTACCAAATTCATCGGCAGTTTTACAAAAAGAAAGCAACACCCAAACAAGACTTGGGGGACATAGTGAATCTTGTCACTCCCTTCAAAAAGAGAGAAGAAAATCATGAGAAATGGGGAGAGGGAAATAATTCCGAGTAAGAGAACTTTCTTCCTCAGAGAGTTGGGGGAACAAGGGGGTGTATGCCGTTACTCGGTCGTTACTTATGCTTGGCGGCATACAATTTATTTGTAACTCTCCAAGTAAGATGACCCTCTTACTCGGGAGTTGGAGGGACATGTAGTTGATATATATACCGCAAGCATAAGCAACGACCTCATAGACTGTTTTCCGGCCATGAAGGGCCCCGCCCCCGACATACTTCCGGTAGACCGACATCTGAGCTACCTCGCCATGGTGAAAGATCATCCGTACCATGTCGGGAATGTGCTATGCCAAGATCCACAAGAAGGCACAATGATAAGATATATGTGCACTTTGTCCCACATCAGTAATATGTAATAAGAGGGAACCTTCCTTGGCTCTAAAAGGAAGGCTTCCCATATGTAGAAAGGATCTGAATATCGATCAATGGATACTCTTGTAACACCAAAAGCCTATTGGCCATGATAGTGAAATCTTAAGTGGACGTAGCCATGTCCTCTGATGGTATAGTGAACAACTATATGTCATTGTCTTTTGCTCATAATTGTCTGTTGTTCATGTTCCATCGTGATTCTACATAGTCTCTGGGATTATGCACAAACACACTATTGACAACTGACAACACCAAACCCTGAAACAAATGCACAACAGTGACAACACCCTGAAACAGTGAATCTTCAAGTCACAATTCACAAAACACAAGTCACATGTCACAACTCACAACTCACAACTCACAACTCACAACTCACAACTCACAACTCACAAGACACAAGCATAAGTTTAAACTGAAATAGACAAATAGTAAAGACTAAAAGAGTTTAAAGTCTTAACAAAAAAATAACTAAAACATCATGACAAATTCAGAAACCATCCATTTCAAACACACTGCTAGCCTGCTGGTACACATTGGTTTGCCCAGAGCTTCCAGTATGCTCCATTGGGGTTGATGCTGCCTCCTATCCTTGATTGAAACTGTTTTCTGTAAAATAAATAAAATTCACATAGTTAAAAAAATAAGGTATGACTTATCATAGCAAATTCACACTGTTTTCTAATAATTATCTCTCTCAATCTCCTCCAACTCAGCGTAAATGACGAACTCATCTTCACTATAGGATCCTTGTATAAGTTAGGTGGATCAGATTTTAACCAGTTACTTGTGCACAGCACGGCCTCTACCATTGTTGGTGTCAATGATGCTCTAAAAGGATCAACAACTCTTGATTTTAAATTAAATGCATTTTCAGAGGCCACTGTTGAGCAAGGAATAACAAATATATCATTGGCTAGCTTTGATAGCACTGGATAGGTTGCCTCATTGCCTTTCCACCACTTTGCAATTTCAAAACTCTTGGAGAAGATGCTGACATATCTATCGGATAAGTATTGATCAACTTCATTTCTTATGCATAGAGATTGCTCAGCCACCCTCTCCCTTGCTATCTCCCTGCTAACCTCATCGAGGCCATCCAAATCATCTGCTTCCATTTCAAAATCATAGAGAGAAGTCTGCTTAGACATCATATTTGTGTCTTGACCTCTATATTCTTCATACATCTTCATCAATATCTTCTTCAAGTCACTTTCTATCGATTCAATCACCACGACACTTGCTTTAACTTTTCTCATTGCCACTTTAGCCTACTGCAACTTGTATCTTGGGTCCAGAACATTAGCTATCATGGTCACCTTGTTCACAACCTCAAAACTGCCCCAATACTTGTCAAACTTCTCCTTCATAGAAGCAGCAACCCCCTTCAAAACTTCATCAGAAGACTCACAAGCCTTGTCAATCTCAGTCTGCAATGTAATCATCTTGACAAATAAGATGTTTGCAGTCACTGTTTTCCATGCACTAAGCCTCAAAGTAGCTTCATAAAATTTCTTCAAAAAAAGACTAAAGACTTATGCATTCCTCCAGTCATCATAACCCGGTGGTCCAACCTTGTCTTGAAAATAACTTTTAAATGCACCATCTTCTTCTACCATCCTCCCAAACACAACTTCATACTTCAGAGCAGCTTCCAGCATAAGAAAAGTACTATTTCATCTTGTTATTACATCTAATGGAACATTGACATTAGCCCTGCATTGCTCCAAAACACCAAACTCCCTAAGCTTGTCAAGCCTCGAAGATGAACTCCTCACATACTTTGCACAATTCCATATCAATGCAATCCCATTCTCCAACTCCTTCAAACCATCCTTAACTATTAAGTTGATAATATGACAAACACATCGTAAATGCAAATATTCCCCATCAAACATCAAAGTCTTGTAGCCCCTCAACCTTCTCTTCATGTATTGCACGGTTATATCATTAGCAGATGTATTGTCGACGGTGATGGTAAAGACTTTTGAGATCTCCCATTGCCTCGAACATTGCTCAACAGCTCTGCCAATATCCTCACATTTGTGACTGACAATTGGACAAAAATTTATGATTCTTTTGTGCAATTTATAGTCAATGTCCATAAAATGAGCTGTAAGAACCATGTAGTTGATGTTTTGTATCGATGTACAAGTGTCCGTGGTGATTGATATTCTTGTGTCTGCTGCCTTCAAGCCACTCAACAAAAGTGCCTTCTCATGATTGAACTTATCCAACACTCCCTTGGCAACCTGCTTTTTATTTAATATCTGCCACTCCGGTTCTAATTCATTGACAAATTCCCTAAAACCCTCCTTCTCCAGAAACCTAAAGAGTAGTTCATCCTTAATTATCATCGCTATGCACTTATCATCACACCTCTTTCGGTTATACTTATGATAAGTTCTTGCTCCACTCACATTATCTACGGACAGCTTGGACTGTTTGGGATCAGAATCAGCTAGTTTGGGATGCAACGGGTGTTCCAAAAATCTCTTGTTTACATGAGACCACATTGAGCTTGTCCCATTCCTCTTAACTGCACACAACACTTCCTCGCCACAAATGTTGCAGGTCACTACCAAAAATAAAGCTTTAGGCGACGAAACTTAAAAAACCGGGCGACGATTTTTTTTTTCGTCGCCTAAGAGGAAACTTAGGCGACGAAAAAAAAATCGTCGCCTAAGGAAAAAAATCGTCGCCTAAGGCTAAATTTCGTCGCCTAACATAGAAACTAGGGCGACGAAACAAAGTTTCGTCGCCTAAGATATTAATATCGTCGCCTAAGTTTTTATTCTTCGGCGACAACTATATTTTGTCGTCGTCTAAGTGTTTTTTAATCCTTAGGCGACGAAACTCAAATATATCGTCGCCTAAGTGTCTTATTTTTTTATTTTTTCTTGGCCGATGAAATAAAAGCACTTCGTCGGCCTAATAACATATTGACCGACGAATTACCCTAATTTCGTCGGCCAAGATTATCCGAATAATTAAAATAAATAAAGCACATTTAAATTTCATTGTACATGATTTTTTATTTTTACCCTTGGGCGACGAATTTAACAAATATCGTCGCCCAAGTATCAAAGTATTGAGTTTAAGTTTCGTTTTGAAGACAACATATACGTAGATGCCTCAAACATAAAAAAGTCGTGAAATAAGATATGACCGGAACGGTGAAATACATCAACCCGTGAAAAATGAAGATATTCCGGTAAAATTTCGGTGCCGGTTGTTCCGGTCAACGAATTTTCTCTTATTTCTACCTAGTGGTAGCCCTATCCCGGGTATTTATTTTTTACCAAATTTTTATAGCCCCGTAAGCGTCTCATCGATTGGAAACTATTCTCAGTTGAAGGTCCGGCCAGATTACGTGATTTGGAGGGTCGAATAGCCGTTTCCGTCCGTTTAGGGATTTGACCGCGCCAATTGACCGGACGGATCGAGCCCTTATCGTTGTCCGATGGAGCTGAATTTTTGCCCACCCACGTAATTCGTTATGCTGGTCATATCTGACGGTCGGTTTTCAGTTCCTCTTCTCCGATCACCAAAATCACGATATTCTGAATTTTATGATAGAACGCTTGGCCGACGATTTTCTTCATCTCGGGCGACGAGATTTATAGTGAAGAACATCGTCGCCCAAGTAGGGTCTTAGGCGACGATTTTCATAGTTTTGGGTGACGAGATTTATATTGAAGAATATCGTCGACGAGATTTTCTTCATCTTAGGCGACGACTTCAAAAAATCATCGCCCAAGATTATCTTAGGGGACGATTTTGAAAAAACAGGGCGACGATTTTTCTAAAATCGTCGCCCAAGAACGCCAATATAAAAGGTAAAAATTCGGAACCCTAGCCATTCACGCAACCGCTCACAATTCCAAGCCCTCTCTCTCTCTCTCTCTCTCTCTCTCTCTCTCTCTCTCCGAAAATCCACCGAAGCCCTCTCTCTCTTCCTCTCTCCGACCCCGACCCCTCAACCCGATGCCGACCCCGACGCCGACCTCGACCTCGACCCCGACCCCGACCCCGACCCACAATTTAAGGTATAACCCTAAAACCCTAAATTGGTTATGTTCATGAAAATTTTAATTGTTGTTGTTGTTGTTTGAAATTGTTGAAATTGTTTGAAATTGTGAAATTGTTGAAATTGTTTGAAATTGTGAAATTGTTTGAAATTGTTGAAATTGTGAAATTGTTTGAAATTATTGTTTGAAATTGTGAAATTGTTTGAAATTATTTGAAATTGTGAAATTGTTTGAAATTTGGGTGAAGTACAAAATTATTGTTGTGTTGTGAAATTGTTGGTGAAATTATTGTTGTTGTTGTTGAAATTTAGGAAATTAATGGTAAATTTGGGTAAATTTGTGTAAATTATGGTAGGATTTTAGGGTAAATTATGGTAAATTGTGATGTAAATGATAATTGTAAAATATTAGGGTTTACGGTTTAGGGTTTAGGGTTTAGGATTTGTGGAAATAATTTGTAAATATATTGTAAATGATTAAATAATTTTTGATTAAATAATTAAATAATATAAATTATAATTGTAAATATATTGTGGAAATTTTGTAAAAAATAATGGATTATTTTTGAGTAAAGATGTAAATATTCGTAAATAAATTTTTGTGAAATTTAATTATTTAATTATCGAAAAAAATTATTTAATTATCGAAAAAAATACTAACAAGTGGTAATGCAGCAATGGTTTGTGGTTCCCGAGGAGGGACGTGACTGGGCGGACAAGGCCCATAGGGAGAGGTACCTCTATTTAATAAATTATTAAATTTTATTTTTTTAAATAATATATTTAATATTTTTTTTGTATATGTAGGTTTAAGGAGTGGAAGCATGACCTCCGGGAACACTGGAAGCAGTACGGGAGCGACCGTTCGGGTACCCCGAAGGAGTTCGGTATGGGAGGCGCTGAAAAAGGGATCCTGAAGACGACGCCAGGATTTCAGCGCAAGGGGCCGCCGGAGCCTCAAAGCAGCAACAGCCAGACCACTCGGCTACAAGATCAGGTCGAATGTCTACAGTCTGAGCTGGAAGCCCAAAGAGCGAGGGAGATAGCCATGGCGGAATCATATGCAGCTTCCGCGGCTGCGCATACGGAGCGGGTGAATGAAGTCACCAATGCCAACCAGGCGGCTATGGGACGGTGGATGACTACCTGCATCGCTGCACATGCGGCCGGACTTGATTTTCCGCCCATGCCTACGCCTATACCATTACCTCAGTGGCCCCACCCTCACTGGCCCCAGCCTCAGCAGCAGCCTCCTCAACCTGACCAGCCGCTGCCTCAGCCTCAGGACCCTCCGAACGGGAATGATGAGTTAGATTTCGAGTTTCTCCGTAGGCAGATGGACTGAATTATTGTAATAAATTATTTATAAATTTATAAATTTGTGTTATTTTTAAAAAAACATTATTTATATATTTAAAAAAACATTATTTATATATTTAAAAAAATTCCAGCAAAAATTAAAAAAACATTATTTATATATTTAAAAAAATTATTTAAATATTCTAAAAAAAAATTTAAATATATCTTAGGCGACGAAATTGCTAAATCGTCGGTCAAGGACTTACCATATAAGACGACGAAAAAAAATTATCGTCGCCTAAGATGTAGTGATCTTAGGCGACGAAATATTTAGTTTCGTCGCCCCAGGTTATAAGATCTTAAGCGACGAAATAATTTCTCGTCGGCCAAGGCGTTAAATCTTAGGCGACGAATATTGTTGGGCGACGAGAAAGTTGTCGTCGCCTAATATATAGGTCTTAGGCGACGAAATTCGTGTCGTCGCCTAAGAATTAACTCTTAGGCGACGATGGACTGAATTTTCGTCGCCCAAGTTCTTGACCGACGCACTTCTGTCGACGACTTCTTGGGCGACGACATGTCGTCGCCTAAGTACTTAGGCGACGATTTTTTTTAACAGGGTGACGATTTTTTTTCGTCGCCCAAGACCTATATTCTGGTAGTGGGTGCACCACCCCAAATCGATTTCATCCGAGTTTGGGAACTTACATTTAGTAAAGTATGCCCAAAGAGGATTTTGTTGGCTGATTCTTTTCGTTTCTGCCCACAAGAAGATTGAGGTTGTGAGCTTTGTGGCTGAGATTCAAGTTGAGTTTGAGGATGAGATTGAAGTTGGGATTGACGTTCAACGAAAGGTTGAGGGCATTGAGGTTCAGGGGGAGGTCCTAATGGGGATGTGTGTAAGGATGCAATTCCCTCTACATTTGCGGTTGATTGAATAGATGGAGATGAGCTACTAGTCTGACTACTCTGACATTGGGACATTGTTGTATCCACTATGAACAAATCAAAAAAAAAAAAGACACAATAAACAACTAAGTTGAAATACGATCATTCCTATTTACACCAAATCATGACAAGAACCAAATCATGTTAAACATTACACCAAAATGACCAAATCATGACAAGAACCAAATCACGTCAATTTGAAAAGAGCATCAGCTAAAAGAAACCAAACCGGCCAACCACACCAAAAGTGTGGAAAGGGCACCAAAGGAATGGACCATCCGAAAAATCAAACAACCTCAAAGTAGTAGAGTTCCTAATAGCCTAAACTCCCTAAAGCAGTAAAGCCTTGTGCATTATTAATTATATTAAGGTCAATTTTGAAGTAATCAATCTATAAAGCAAAGAATCATTAGGCCATTCCCATCTAAACATAGCTTTAAAGTTTAAACCATCAATCACAATCACGTACATATATGAAAAACAAAGGCATCAAAGATTAGGGCTGACATCAAACATTATATCTTCCAAACATCAAAACCATTATGAAGAACAAAGGCATCCATGATCACACAAGGCATCAAACAGTCTTAATTCCGAACATCAAAACCATTTAACTAAGAGCAGAGTATATTAATGTGTATGAAATCATCCATCAAACACAAAGCATAATCATCTTGCTCACATCACCAACTTAAAATTCGATTACTAAGAACATCAAACATCTA
The DNA here is from genome assembly GCA_034370585.1 of Fragaria x ananassa. Lineage (NCBI taxonomy): Eukaryota > Viridiplantae > Streptophyta > Magnoliopsida > Rosales > Rosaceae > Fragaria > Fragaria x ananassa. The sequence continues at coordinate 4,477,866 of CP139750.1, read as the reverse complement.
AGAAGAAAATAACATATTCAAACTAAGAACTTATCCAGGAACCATACCATGTCTAGCTTGTCTAGCTTTAGTAGCTTGCGCCCCAAGCCCTTGCCTACCTTACGCTCCCCTACCACCTGCGCCCCTACCAATTGCGTTGCTGCTCATCCTAATCCTTTGGCGACCCATTTGCTTCGATTCATAGAGAATGAGAGATGCGATGAGCCGGATGAGGGATTGAGGAATGCGATGAGGAACGAATCAAAGGATGGATTGAGTGAGTGAGTGAGGAGTTGGGAATCGATTTGGGAATTGGGAATTGATTTAGGATGAGAGTGAGGAGAGAGCGAAGACTGGGTGCAATGAGTGAGGAGAGAGCGACGATTGAGTGCAATGTATTAGGATTATATTTCAATGGTTAGGATCCATTCTTCTTGAAATCAACGGCTAAGATTAGATGATTTTTAATATTATAAAAAAGTCGGTACGGTACGGTACGGTATACCGTATTTGTATAAAATTTCATACCGTTACCGTACCACGTACAACCGTACCGACAAGTCGGTAACCGATTCTGACGGTTCGGCTGGTTTGTCGGTTGGTACGGTTGGATCGGGACAAAATGTCAGCCTTACAAATTATTCGAAAACAATATATGCATTACTGAAAATTCTAGTATACCATATGGTATGATAGACAAACTTATACATTACAAGACCTAATATATATTTTTAACATACTGAGCTATATATGCTCGGTTCTCTAATACGTTGAGAGTTCGATTTTTGTACTCTAGTTAGATTCCTTTCGATTATCACTCTCTAGTTTGTTTTCGGTTGAAGGTCACAAGATTCAAATGATAAAATGTTGTAAGCTATCTAATGCAACCATTGCTGGAATTGAAGAGATCTCAACTCATCCAAGGAAGTTGTTTTGACATCTAGTTGAATATGATATATATATATATATATATATATATATATATATATATATATGCTGCCTGTATATATAGTTCAAATACTTTGATATGTTAAGCTATGTTTTGCGATTTGATAATCTCTATAAAAAAAGGGCTCAACTCCAACAACTCATCTATTATACTCTACAAAATTAAATGCTTTTTTTGTATAATTTAATGAATCTATACATTTATTCAAATCAAAATCACATGCCACATGCTTTAATTTCTAGCTCAATCTTCAACTCTAGATATATAATGACATTTTTTTTCTTTTTTCTTTTAGAAGAGAGAGTGAATTCTAAAAGTCAAACAATAAACACTACCAGAAAATGGATCTTGGGCGACGAAAAAAAATCGTCGCCCTGTTAAAAAAATTCGTCGCCTAAGTACTTAGGCGACGATATGTCGTCGGCCAAGACGTCGTCGCCAGAAGTGCGTCGGCCAAGAACTTGGGCGACGAAAATTCAGTCCGTCGTCGCCTAAGAGTAATTCTTAGGCGACGACACGAATTTCGTCGCCTAAGATCTATTTCTCGTCGCCCAAAAATATTCGTCGCCTAAGATTTAACGCCTTGGCCGACGAGAAATTATTTCGTCGCTTAAGATCTTATAACCTGGGGCGACGAAACTAAATATTTCGTCGCCTAAGATCACTACATCTTAGGCGACGATAATTTTTTTAAAAATTATAAAACTAGAATTATATTTATATTAGAAAAAAACATCATTTTTTTAACAAATCACATATACATCCTCCAAAAGGATTTGAAATAACAAAAAACATCGTTGATTGGAAACTATTCTCAGTTAAAGGTCCGGCCAGATTACGTGATTTGGAGGGTCGAATAGCCGTTTTCGTCCGTCCGTTTCCGTCCAGATTACGTAATTCGTTATGACCAGCATAACGAATTACGTGGGTGGGAAAAAATTCAGCTCCATCGGACGACGATAAGGGTTCGATCCGTCCGGTCAATCGGCGCGGTCAAACCCCTAAACGGACGGAAACGGCTATTCGACCCTCCAAATCACGTAATCTGGCCGGACCTTCAACTGAGAATAGTTTCCAATCAACGATGTTTTTTGTTATTTCAAATCCTTTTGGAGGATGTATATGTGATTTGTTAAAAAAATGATGTTTTTTTTCTAATATAAATATAATTCTAGTTTTACATAACTTGTTCGAGATAATCTAAGAAAATAAAATTTAAATCACTAAGAACAAAATTTAAGTTGCCAAAAAAATATAGTGTGGATTACATGAGTGGATTTCACTCCGATTAACATTATTAAAAAGAGAATGGAAACCCTAATTGATTTCAGTGTTACAAATGTCCTGTTCAAATTGGGCATACAATCATTATTCATGTGTGTGTGTATATATATATATATATATATATATATATATATATATTCTGCACTTTATTCTAGTGGAATGTATCATGCATGAAAGCATTATTGGAGCAACTCGATCATGATGGTGGCCGGATTGGTGGGTGCATTTCGATTCCGAGCTAGAACAAATGCCAAGATGACAACACTTTGCTTAACCCCAACAGATCTAAGTGTCCAACAATCCAAGTAGTACCCACTTATATTAGTGGAATCTGCGTCAGAAACGTCAGCAACTCTTATGAACACAGAGAGAGAGAGAGAGAGAGTAAACGCTTAGCTCTGAGATTCTCTTAATTCCATAATTAGTTCGATGGCAGCTCATTACAACATTTGAGAGATCGACTAAGTACATACTGAACATGCAGCACAGCAAAAACCCCATAAAATTTATATTAAAAACTCAAACAAATTCTGATGAGGAGCTGATCGACAAGACCAAAAAAACCCTAGCCCCTCATTTCCCAGCTTTCACTACGGAAAGTTCTGATATGGGCATACAAATAGCCACTGAGGAGAGCTTGTTAGCTTCTGCATTCTTCACTTGATTAGCTTCGACGTCGTTTCCATCCATGACTGACACCACCGCCGTGCCATTTACATGACATCCCTTTATTGCCTCCGGTATCTCATCGTCTCTGTTCTCCAGTCCTTCTTTGTGCTTTCCCCACAGGACTGAGTATAGGCCGGCCACAATCAACACCGCTCCCAGAACACTGGAAAAAAACACCATTATAGTCAGTAGTGAACTATAAAAGGACGGAGACTAAACTAGGCAGATTGACTTGTCGGAATTGTTAATAGTAATTCCACTAAATTAAGTGAAATAAAATGCATGCATGCAAAAAGAACATAAGAAACAGAGAATTACCTTCCAAGAAAAATTTTTTCTGCCAAGATGAAGGATCCCATGATAGCAACAATGATCATCATCAAAGGGCTAAAAGCAGTTGCAAACACCGGACCTCTCTTCTTCATCACTAGCCCTTGTACATAGTATGAAATACTTGATGTAACAATCCCCTGCATATAGAAAAATAAATTCAAAAATGTCACTAATTGAGAGAGACCGTGTGAGAGAGTAAGGTAATGGAGTGAGAGATTGATCGGTGGAGTTACATACAGCATAGGCAGCAGCAAGGAGGTTCATGTCGAACCCGATTTTCCAGACGGAGGGTTTGTGCTCCATCACAAAGGTGACTACAATGGCCTGGAGAGTTCCGATGAAACACACTAGCGATGTCAGAGAGAGCTGATGATCCTTGTACGTCTTCAAAGCCTTGTTCTGGTGTTGGTCATCAATAAGTAACATACAATTCGGTTAATTACTTTTCATTCGAAAAAACAAACAAAACTGAAAATATATATAAGAGTATATATGTAGCCAGGAGGGCAATAGAAATACTTACTTGCAATACAAACAAAGAAGCCCAGGCAAGAGTGGCGATGGTGAGGAGTACGGAGCCTAAGAACCAGTGTTTGTCGCCGGTTCCGGTGGTATCAGTGACATAGGATGATTTGGGATGAATGTATTTAGACCACAACATCTGAACGATGGGGCCTTTGTACAAGGTCATCAACATGGCCCCGGCCACTGTCACGATGGTTCCTGCCACCTTGGCTTGGCATCTGATTGTCTTCATGTCTAGCTTTTCCATTCTTTTTGAGTTCGATTCCACCATAACCAAAGTAAAACAATTAGTTAATATATGACGTATGATCAGCAGGTAGGTCCAAATTTGTTTAATAATCAAAAGGGGCTAATGATTGATTGTCTGTCTTGATCAATATGCACTATAGATCGATATGATTCTAGTAATCGATCAGTCGCATATATATTGCTCGATCATTTTGCATAAAGTTTCAACTCCGTATCACTTGTCACTTGGAATTTGAAAAAGAAACGAATACGGGTAGGGATTTGAGTTCCAATTTGGTAGCTTACCGGCATATGACAGCCATGACAAACGTCATGGCTGGAAGCATGTTGCTCATGGCACAGGAGAATGTTGGAGACGTAAATTTCAACCCTGCATAGTAGAAGTTTTGGTCGATCACCGGCCTGCAAAATGGAACGCCGGGAAAGTTTAGCATGCTTCCGGTTAATAGTTTTAAGAAACAATAGTGTCTAATGACACAAATGATGGATAAGAGTTAAGGACTGACCCAAGAAGTGCGAGGATAAATATTTGCATGAAAACCGGGAATGTTATCTTCGGTTGTTTTTTCCTGCAATTTTGGAAACGCAAATTTAAGGATTTATCGGACATAATATGCCCAAGTTATGATCACCGGAAAGTTTGTATTATCAGAAGAATGAGAAGAATGAGCCAGTGTACTGATTCAGACCTCTCAAAAAAGAAAGCAAAGGGGGCTATAACGGCGGTGGCAAAGGCGTGGCGGTAAACCACGAGCACATAGTGGCTCATTCCCCGGTTCAGGGAAACTTTGGTGATGATGTTCATCCCGGCGTAGCCGAATTGCAACGAGATCATTGCAAAGTAGGGTTTTGAGTTCTCAAGGAAGTTGCTGAAGCAAGTTGGCTTCTCCATTTCTACAGTGTAACAGATAAAAGCCTTTGGCTAAGAACTAGATGTGATGAGTTAGAGAAAAAGAACAGAGATATGGAGAGAGAGAAAGAACACTTGAAGGAGGATGTGTGTTTTTCTCCCTAGAGAGAAGTAAGGATGCTCACCCATATTTATATTAAGTGGTAGAGGGAACTGTACGTACTAAAATATACTCTTCCCACTGTTAATTACTTGTCTGTCTTTCGAAATTTCATTCGACATCACTCTCTGCTTTAATCTTCTCTCAACTTTGAGAATTCGCCGTCCACTATGTCGGAAATAAATGGAGCTTCCCTTTACATATTTCTATATTCAAAATCTCTTTCAAGATTCCTACGAGAATCCTATATAATGGAAACTGAGTGTAGGTTCATTACAAGAATTTTATAAGGCAGGGAATCGTGCAGTGTTATAGATGCTCGTATATATATATAGCTAAGATTGATTAACACTATTTGAACAACATATATATGCTTGAATTTGATTACTACGTGTTTTTATTATGAACGCAACACTATTTGAATTTGCTCCTGTACATCCAAGATATTAAAAGTGAGTGAGACCTAGCTTCATAGAAAGCTTACGATCATTTCTCTCTTATTGTATGTTCCCCACACGTCTTCAAAAACTCAAAAAGTAATTTGAAAACTTAACAACTGAAGCCGAACACCAGTGACATCTTGAATAAGAGAATTAGATGCATCTACAATTTAAGAACCAGCAATGTTTCCATTATACATGGCTCAAATGCCAATATGATATGCTGCCTAAACCTTTATGCATTCGTATCGTAGGGTTGATCATTGTTCACCAAACTTGATCTAATGTACGTTTCGACGTATCTTACCCGGTGTGATGTGATATATATCGGCCTTTGCAGATAACTGATTCTCGATTGCATGTTCATATATATGGAAGTTCACTTTTGCCAGAATATGTATGTTCTACAAACTCATCCATGCCTATGAAGCTCCTCAGGACATCCATATGTAGGGCTGACGCTAAAGCAACAAATGTTTTCACTTGCTCTTGTTGTCGAAATATAACAAAATATTAATTCAATCAATTTCTAATTTAATTATTTCAATAATTGTGACTAATTAGCATATCGGCCATGCATATATGTTCGTTCGATTGGATTAGAGGGAGCTAGGTGGGATACACGTGTCGCTTTCGATGACATAGAGCCCATTTCTTCTAAAGTAATATATAGAACCGATCAATTATATAGCACAGAAATCCAACAGCAAATATTGGTTGATGTGTTCATGATGTACTTGCTTATTTGTCCCGGCAAAACAACATTCTCGAATCCTATATTTTTTGAATGCCAAATGATAAAATATACACACATTATTTCTCTGCTACACACGTTCAAATTTATTCTTACGGTGCAGATTTTCACTTTAGACTTACTTTTCAATCGAATTTTCACATCCCCTCCACCGTCTAGTCTTTAGATACTAATGTATAGATCATCTCTACAAAATTTCAGGCAATTTGATTATTATTAAGGCACTCAAAACTGTGTTTTTTTGTTATAAACATGAACGGTTCAAGTTCGATAAAATTATGTTTATCCATTGTTTTAATCGAGTTTGAGTTGGTTGAAATTTTACAGAGATGATCTATACATTGGTATCTAAATACTAGGCGGTGGAGATGTGAAAATTCGATTGAAAAGTGAGTGTAAAGTGAAAATCCGCACCGTAAAAATAAATGCGGATGTCCGTAGCTGAAAAGCTGTGTGTGTGTGTATATATATATATATATATATATATATAGGGATGATCTAAAGAGGACCTCCTTACTTTAAAAATTTAAGGATTTCTACTATTTTACATTAGTAGATATGACTTCTTTTAACCATCTCAACTGTTGGTCCTCTAGATTTATATGCAAGAAACAAGTCTACAAAATTTCAACTAATTCCATAATCATTTGGTCATTTAAATTGATGTAAATAATTGTAGACCGTTAGATAAAATTAAAACGAATATTGTGCTAATCAAATGGTTAAACGTTTTTTATTTTGGCTAATTTTTTGTAGGATTCATATGTGGGTAAGTAATTAGGGAATATGTGTTTTGATTGTTAAAATACATGCTAGCACTAAAAACATCCTTACTTTAAGAGTTTATGGAGGTTCTCTCTAGATTTGGACTATATATATATATGCATGGATATATCAAGCTAATGTAGGCCATGAATATTAGAGTGTACATAATATTCTATGGGATTCCACACTCTTTTAAACACCCCAAATACGTCGATCTATTACTCTACCATGTTCAACACATTTTAACAATAAACCCTACCCTTTTACTATTTTTAAGAAACCTAGCTACATATGTGTGTATGTCTGTGTGTATTTTTGATATAGATGGAGTCTTTATCTATATACATATATCATCAAAATTGAAAATGAAAAGCTTTTACTAGAGTAGAAACCGAGTAGTTTGAGCGATATTACCATCATATGTGTATATAATAAGGTAAAGATCCTAGCTATGATTCTATCCAAATTCCAATCCAGCAAATATATTCCGATTCCAGATTATATAGAATACAAGATGTAAGCAAATCTAGAAACAGCGGCCAACGTACTTCAAAGTGGAGTTAGCATAAGCCACCTTCCAGTACTTATCCAAATTCTCCTTGCATCACAGCATAAGCAGCATAATCTTTAACTAACAAAAGAAGATCTCACATTTTTTTTGAAACGAGAGATTCTAGCAAGCCCTAGGTAGCTGATCCAATGAAACCAATATTCTGCAACTAATTTCATCAGATTATTATTCCATGGCCCTTCCTTTCTCTATAGAAGGTTCTCTAAATTTCACTGTAACTAGCAGTTACCCTTAATTTGACTAAAGCTAGCGAGTAATTAGTGTGATTCCCACACTAATTAATGTCAAAGTATATATTCATGCATTTCAGTTAAATGTCAAAGTATATATTCATGCATGCATGTGTGGTTCCCAAATGAACATGTCTACAGCTAGAACTCTGATCATGATCGATCATCATGCATGTATCAAGTGGAGCTAGCACCACAGTAGTAGATACTCAAATGGGGGTCTAATCAGCTCCCAATCATCTCAAATGATTCGTCACCTGCGAGAGAAAGAATCACAGCAGGGAGACACCATCTTTTTCATTCTCCGTCGACATCGGATAGCGATCAATTAGTCGATTCGATATTGATCGTACGATACAGGAGTGACTGGTCCGTCTCTTCTTTGCCTGGGCCGACACATTTACGAGGGACATGCGCATGGACTCTATGGATCGACAAAGCTAGCACAGATCGAAGAGTGGTAGTCGAGTAGTAGTGGTGGTGGCTTTGCTCATCTTGTTTGCCTTCCAAGTTGATTGAAACGAAAGGGGGTCGAATAAGCATATCGGCCTAGCAAAGACAATTACAGCAGCAAACAAATGCCGTTGTTTTCTGCATAAATCTGATTGGACTCAATTTACACTGCAAGTGCAAGTGCAGGGGTGCTGGTTGGTTGGTTCAGTGGGGGAAAGTGGTATGCATGTCCCACAAAGGCTGAAATGTGTTGGAACTTCTGAGGCAGTTCTCAATGGGAGAAAAACGAAAGCTAGCTACTTGTACTGATCTCTTTGTTTTTTACCCCCTTCTTTTCCTTTCTCCTTTTATTTCACTGATTGCTCTCTCTACTAATTCCCAAGTTACGAACATTTACAAATTTTTAATGGACTTATGCGTTGAGCACGTAACGAGCTTTTACTTCTTTTATTGTCTTCATCATGTGTGAGTAATTCTAGTCTTCTGGGTTGAATAGTTGTAGTTGGAAGTCATTTGTGGTACGTATATATAATTTATGCACATTTTACAATTAGGATTCCGCATGTTGTTATTTCTTGTTGCCAACTCGACTTGTAAGTAGACAAATTGATGTATATACCTTCTAGCCATAGATAAATTAACTATATATATATATATATATATATTTCCTCATAAAACATGCAAAAGAACCATTTCTAGTCACTTAAAAGAACTTATAAACTCAATCCGATCAAAAAAAGAAGAAGAAGGTATTTAGCTTAACAAGGACAATATGCCTTAAAATTTGGGTTGCTCTTATGAGTGTGGACGCAGACACGTCATTCTCTACTCTAAATATTATTAAGTTTTTGATCTTGGTTGCAAATTAAGTTTTTGACGTGGTTTGCAAATTAAAGAACTCAAGTACTCACAAGTGAATAATTATTCCCTATATCCGGAACACCACATGACACTGCCATGTGGTGTATCCGGCCAATCATATAGCTCAATTTCATTTGGGGACCAACAACGGGGTGAAAAAAAAAATAGAGGTAAATAAATAGACCAATCAGAAATAAGATTCAAACACTTGGACCAATAGTATTAGAGGGGAACAAATGTCACGTAGTGTTCTGGGTACAGTTTATAATTTCCCCTCACAAGTATACTCTCTTAGAGAAATTCACTCCGGCTTCTACAGAGTTTCTAGGTCTTTTTTCTTTTTCTTGAAATAATGGTACATGGACTTCCTAAACGGTGGGTGTTCTTGTTTAGAACTGAATTTTTATGATGCTTTGAGGAAAGATTATTTATCTCGATCATAAGGCTATTTCGATTTTGTACTAGTTGCTGAATTTAATGACTGTGCCGCCTTCTTTTGATAAAAATAAAAATAAAAGTTTGTTGATTTTTCCTCTAGAGGAAGGTTAAGGTGTGCTAATGCATGACATACATCAATTTTGTCCTAAGATTTAAAAATGAGTTCTCAAAGTATTTAGTAAATTAAATTGGTCCCTAAAGTTGTATTTTGAGTCCTTAAAGTTTTTTTTTTTTTAAAAGTCCAAGTTGTAAAATTTTAATTACAACATTAGTTCTCAAGTGGTAAAAATGTGTCTTTAAAGTGGTAATTCAGTTCTCAAAGTTGCATCAATTATTATTTTTTTAATCATTTTGAGGACCTATATTACCACATTAAGGATTAATATTACTACTTTAACAGTTGGTATAGTAAATGAGAATATTTATAACTTTAAGAACTCATTTACAGCTTTGAGGACTAATATTATCATTTTTAAGACTCATTTTACAATTTTAAGACAAAGTTGATGCATGTCATGTATTAAAACATCCTAGACTTTTCTCTTTGAATATTAATTCTTTTAAAAAAAAATTATACTTATACGAAATGAAAAATATTATTGGTTCCTCATAGAGCAATAAACCAATAATAGAAGGAAAACGTACTTAAACCAAAAAAATTAAAAAAGTAAAACGAGGTTTGAGTTTTGAAATCGGGAAAGTAATTAGGAAAGGAAAATAAAAAATTTCTCTTTTCAAGCCTTTTTTTTTCTGTGACCAAACGAGGTCTTATGGTAAATTGGAATGGACAAAACATGCCATCGATCGATCACAAAGCTAGAGTCGATCGGTAGATTAACCCTTAATGGACTCATACCTAATGAAGCATAACTAACAACTCTATGATTACAATAAAGTATATCACTAGTTAAGTAATTTAACAAACTGATTCAAGCTTAGTACTGCCCAGTCCAAGTTCTTTTTTCTTTCTCAGATATTTATTAAGTGGAGTGAGCTAGCTCTTTCAATCAATGTATTATCTTAGCCTTTACGATCCAACAAACCCAATTCCATCGTTTTCTTATTCATGCACAGACTTGTATGTTGCCTTCACTAGGCAATTACTGAAAGGTCCGCAAACAATTCCACCAAGCAATTTACACTAATTTTAGACAATAAACATATAATTTTGATGTCTTAGGTGAAAACCCTTTAAGCAAATCGACAAAACATTTTGTGTTGGATCTTTTTTTCTTTGCAACTTTTCATCATGCACGTAGAGAGAAAAAGCTAATCAATTTGTTTGACCAAAAAGGCTTTGTATTATTGAACTTAGCTAATAGGGTACGTACTCATCACTTTGGAAAGTGTTTTCTGGTCAAAAATTTCATTTCTCTGTCCGAGCCCTCATTTGATGAAGGTCCTTTCATGAAACCAATTACGTGCATTGCTTTACAGCTTTGTCTATCTTGGCTTACTGAACTGGTTGCACAATTGGGTCGAGACTAGCTAATCGAAAACGCATGCCGGAGCAGAGAGAAAGAAGCAAATAGTGAAAGGCAATGAATAAAGCTAGCTTTGCTAGTTGCTCTTATTGATTAATCATTGTTGATTCCAGGTGTAAACCCAGAAGATAGATCAATTAAATCCCTCACGCAAGTAAACTTATTGAAACTAAAATGTATTGCATGGTCATGGTCATCAGAAAGAGGCATTAGCCAAACTAAAAGGTGTCAAGAGTAGGTATATGGTATAATTCCCAGATGTATTCTTCTTAACCGGAGGATATTTACATTAGTATAGATTAATCTATACCTAAGTATGAAAAAACAATACAATAGTAGAGCTATGTATCAAAAATAAATACAAAGGTCATGCAATACGGCTGCATTAACTACACAAGTGATTATGTTAGTTGTTGGAGCAGTAGTCCATATTTGCTGCTTGAATGGAGCAGCTCACTCAACACTCCCCCTCAAGTTGGGGAATAGATGTCTCGCATACCTAACTTGTCTAGTGAGTCGTGGAACACTTTTGCAGAAACAGCTTTGGTCAGAATATCAGCAAGTTGATCTTTAATAGGTACATGTGGCATGTTAATGATTTCTGACTCCAACTTCTCCTTGATGAAATGTCGATCAACTTCGACATGTTTTGTTCTGTCATGTTGAACTGGATTGTGTGCTATATCAATGGCTGCTTTATTGTCACAATACAAATTCATAGCATACTCGGATTTGAATCTCAAGTCCTTCATTAAATGATGAAGCCATAACATTTCACATACTCCATGAGCCATTCCTCTATATTCAGCTTCTGCACTGGATCTAGCAACCACTTTTTGTTTCTTACTTCTCCATGTGACTAAGTTACCACCCACAAAGGTAAAGTAACCTGAAGTGGACCTTCTATCAGTGACGAAACTGGCACAATCTGCATCTGTGTATCCTTCTATCTTCGTATAGTTATTTTTGAAAAACATGATCCCTTTGCCTGGATTTGTCTTGAAGTACCTTAAAATTCTGTATACTGCTTCCATGTGATCTTCACTTGGTGCGTGCATGAATTGACTTACAACGCTTACAACATATATAATATCAGGTCGGGTATGTGAGAGATAAATCATCTTGCCTACTAACTTTTGATATCTCTCCTTGTTAGTAGGCACTTGGTCTGGATATTCAACTAACTTGTGATTTTGCTCAATCGGTGTATCTGCAGGTTTGCATGCAAGCAAGCCTGTCTCTACGAGTAAGTCAACCACATACTTCCTCTGAGATAGACTAATGCCTTCATTTGATCTAGCCACTTTTATCCCCAAGAAGTATTTGAGTCCGCCAAGATCTTTCATCTCAAAAGCAGACGAAAGATGTTCTTGGAGTCTTTTCACTTCTTCTGGGTTATTACCTGTCACAATCATATCATCGACATAAATGATAAGTGCAGTAAGTTTGTCTTTCCTTCGCTTCAGAAACAATGTATGGTCAAAGTTGCTTTGTTTGTAACCAAATTGTTTCATAGATTGGTTGAATCTTTCAAACCACGCCCTCGGGGACTACTTTAGTCCATACAACGACTTCTTCAACTTGCACACCATTCCTGCTTGTGAAGGTGGAGAGTAGCCAGGAGGTAGATCCATGTAGACTTCTTCCTTCAAGTCTCCATGCAGGAAAGCATTCTTCACATAAAACTACTTCAAAGGCCAGTCTAAGTTAGCTGCTAATGATAGTATACTCGAAAAATATTCATCTTGGCCACTGGTGCAAAAGTTCTCCTGATAGTCAATACCATATGTCTGAGTATATCCTTTTGCAACAAATCTGGCTTTGTATCTATCCAGCGTACCATCAGCTGCATACTTCAATGTATATATCCATCTACACCCTACTATTCTCTTTCCAACAGGTTTTGACACTAGTTCCCATGTGTGATTCTTTTGCAAAGCTTCCATTTCATCCTCCATAGCTTTAGTCCACTTAGGATCAGCTAGAGCTTCCTGCACTTTATTTGGAATGACAATAGCATATAAATGATATACAAAAGACGCATATGACTTGGATAACCTATGGGAGGACATGTAATTGCTTATGGGATATTTGGCCTTGACTTTTGGATTTGGTTCATATTGAGCCTTTGGTTAACCTCGATTTTTTTGAAATGGTAACTTATGTATCCCTATGATGCCACTTGGTTCTGTTTCAGGGTTAGACTCAGAATTTATATTATCATGAAATTCAAACACAGGGTTATTAGTTACCTCTAGATCATACTCAGGGAGCATTGGTGTTGATGGGGTAGCAGTAGAAGGAGAAGAAGTATCTATCTCTGTTGATTTTGGAGTTGGCAACTTATTGACATTTTCACCGAGTACAGAATCTGCTGGTAACTGGTTACTCCTTTTAGTAGCTCCATGCTCAATTCTTCTCACTTCACTATTTCCATGTATCCGGTTATCCACTTGATCCAAGGGACCCAAACAAGACTGCTCTTCCTCAACATGACTCTCCCCTTGAAGAGGAGTCTTCGGGGAAAAATATAGTTCATGTTCACAAAATGTAACATCCATTGAAACATAGGAACGTTTACTAGTGGGGTTATAACATTGATATCCTTTTTGAGTTGAAGCATAACCGATGAAAACACACTTTTCAGCACAAGCATTCAACTTAATCCTCTTGGTTTGATGTATATGTACATAAGCTACACAACCAAAAATCTTTGGATCAAGAGCATGGGTAGGGGGTAAAGGCAAATAACTTTTAAGAGCTTGAATTGGTGTTTTTGGAAGTGGACAATTTTTCTTTGATGTGGACTGAAGGGCTTGTGTAGGAAGTCTATTTATGAGGTATGCAGTAATTAGGATAGCATCTCCCCAAAAATATTCAGGCATAAGAGCTCCAATCAACATGGAGCGAGAAACTTCAAGAATATGGCGGTTCTTTCGTTTCGCCACACCGTTTTGTTGACGGGTTTTAGGACAGGTGGTTTGATGAATGATGCCATGGGTAGCTAGATATTGATGAAAAAGGTGGTTTACATACTCTCCACCATTATCCATGCGAATAAGTACTAAATGGGCTTTTGGAATTGAGTTTGGATCATGGCATGAAAAGTCTGAAATACCGAAAGAACATCACTTTTATTTCGTAGCAAGTATATCCAACTCATTCGGGTGCAATAATCATCAATGAAGAGAACAAACCATTTCATTCCAGAGAGCGTTGGTGGATAAGGCCCCCAAATATCAGAGTGAACAAGATCAAATGGGGAAATACTTTTATTTGTGCTCACTAGATAGCTTACACAGTGACTCTTGCCTAAAATGCAAGTGTTGCATTTAAAGTCTGATGGTTTATTATGCTGAAATAATAAAGGGAATAGAGTTTGGAGATAACCAAATGATGGATGTCCCAATCTCTTATGTCATAACCAAATTTGTTCTTCATCAGTGGATACTTTTTTTTGAATCTGATGCACTTCACTTGCACGAAGATTACGCGCAGTTGTCATCTCCATGTAGTATAATCCCCCTTTCTCAATACCCCGCCCAATGATTTCTCCTATGACGATGTCCTGAAATATGCAACACCAAGGGTAAAGGATTACACAACAATAAAATTGTTGGGTTATTTGTTTGACATACAGGAGATTATGGGATAAGGAAGGAACAAGTAACACAGTGTCAAGGGTAATGGAATTTGTAAGAGTGACAGACCCAACATTAGTAATGGGGTAGGATTCACCATTGGCATTAGTTACACTAGATCGACGAACTAGGGTTAAATGGTGAATATTGCTAGAGTTATTAGTTATATGGTCAATTGTACCTGAATCAATTATCCACATATCTTTCCAATTAAAAGCAGAGTTGCTTGAGAGCAAAGAGACAGGTTTAATTGAAGTGGTCATGAAGGCACCAGAGTGATCACCATGAGCAGGTTCGTCAAAAGTTGTGTTTGAACTCGAGTCTGGTGAAGTAATTTGGAGTGAGGCCTAGGGTTTGCCTTTGGGCCGGTAGCTCTTTGGGTTGTTGTTTCCATAGGGTTGGAATGATTTCGGTTTCTCTCGTACTTCTTTTGCTTGGGCCTCCTTACGATTGACAATGTGGTCATCCCACCAGTCAGGAAAGCCAATCAAGTAAAAATAAGTCTCTACCGTATGACTATAGTTGATTTGTAATGAGTGTATTTTATGGGTCCTTGAAAGGGTGATTTCAATGGAGGTGTAGACGAAGAAGGCTAGGAGCTACGAACATGTGGTGGCCGGTATTGAGCAATCATGGCTGATCCCTCATGTTTGTCAGACATAATCTTTTGGAGTCTATTATGCTCAGCACTGACTTGAGAATAAACCTCTTCTATAGAAGGCAACGGCTTTATGTTAAGGATTCTATTCCAGACTCCATTAAGGTGAGGGTCTAGCCCGGCCAAAAAGAAATAAACACGGTGCTTGGTGACCCTATTAGCCATGTAGGTGATAGAATCTGCATCCTTGAGTCTGAGAGGATCCAATATGTCAAGCTCTTGCCATATTTTCTTCATATTGCTGTAGTAGCCATGAAGAGGAGCTCTATTTTGTTTGGTGGAAACCGAAGCTATTTGTAGCTCATAGTTTCGTGTATCATCTTGGGCTACTGAAAAGGTAGTTTTAACAGCATCCCGAATTTCTTTAGCTGTCTTCAAACCTTCATAATTTTCTCTGACCTCTTTGTGCATGGAACTGAGAAGCCATGCTTGAACAAGACTGTCTTCTTCAACCCAAACTTCGTAACGCTCTTCATCTTCTTCTTCAGGTGGTGCTTTCTTCTTGCTGGTGAGATAACCAAGTTTACCTCGGCCAGTGATGTTCAACTTGGCATGTTTTGACCAAGAAATAAAATTGGTGTTATCCAATTTTTCTGGAACAATAGGGCCATGATCATTGGATGACGATTGCCCTTTATGTTGAGAAGAAGATTCAGAGTTGATTGCTGATGTCTGGGATGAACTGATCGGTACTTCATCGAGAACCATGGTTCAGATTTACCAAGTAAAGAGAAGAGAAATTCGATCCTTGGGTGTTATCTACCGCGTTGTGTTAAATGAGTAAGCTCGACGATACAAGGATAATATTTCTAGTCTTATTACCCTTTTTTTTTTATAAATTTGACCAACTTACTAACAAAAAAGTTGGAGTATCGAGATAGGGCCTGAGTAAGTAGGTCAGCCCAAATGTTCTAAGTACAAAGATTGGTTCTAAGTACAAAGGTTACTTTGATTGCTCTCTGAAAAAGATACAAACCACTGAGGTTCGCGACTGCGGTCTAGGATCGACGGCGCGGCGGTTTGAGGTGACGACACGACAGTCTGAAGGCGGGACCGAGGTAGAGTGATGGAGGTTGAAGTAGCTGTGGTTGCTCGGATCCCAGCAATGGAAACAGTTCTGAGCAATCGATGGCGTCACGGTCTGAGGCGACGACGTGCGTTTGTTCAGATGGAGGCGACGGCGTGTCTTTGATCTGATGGTTGCCTGCTTCAAAGAAAAATCTGAAATTTCAATAAGACAATGAAATTCCAAACTGATCAGGTATGGTTACTGAAGAATAAATCTCTTCTTGGTATGAGTATGAACTAGTGCTTGATCTTCAAGGTGGAGTTTGGTATGATTTGGGTACTAGACCACTGGTATGTTTGGCAGCGGAATGTGGGTATGGGTATCGGTCTGAAGAGCAAAATTGCTTTGATACCATGTCAAGAATATGTATATGGTATAATTCCCATATGTATTCTTCTCCAAACTAGATGATATTTATATTAGTGCAGATTAACTTATACCTAAGTATGAAAAGAGAATACAATAGTAGAGCTATGTATGAAAGATAAATACAAGGTCATGCAATACGGCTGCATTAACTACACAAGTGATTATGTCAATCGTTGGAGTAGTAGTCCATATTTGATGCTTGAATGGAGCAGTTCACTAACAAAAGGTTGATCCAAACTAAAGGCATTTCTTTTATGGATTTCCATTTTACATTAGGGTTAAACTAATGGAACCTCTAGCTAGCTAGGCTTTAGCCAAAAGATGTTCTTTAGTGATAGATGTATAAAGAGAGATGGAAAAAATTGGACGTCCAATTACATGAGACGTGTACTTTGAGTTGGTTGCAGAAACACGTACATCCATAAAGAAACAATCATGCATATAACTTAAACATCAAGTATGTATATAGAAGAACATGAATCTGATGTGGTCATCTGGAGAGTAGTCCAAACAGATCTTGTTCAGCGCGCTTTGTTCTTCAATGCCGGCCATGCGGCTCGATTATTGTTGCTAGTTTGTAATCCTTGTTTGTAATTCTGAGAGAAAGCAAATATGTACCATTAGACTTTCTAAGTGATATTAAGGGTCGAAGATTGATATCTTTGTTTGAGCCTAATTTTATATTCTAGTTATCTTATAATAAGTTTGTTAAGACCCACCTCGAATTTCACTCTCAAACCCGAAGCAAGTCTTGCGGGGACCACTTCTAAGGAAAATTTACCAAAGAACTCGGCAAAACCTCCCTTAAAGATGGACAACCCTAACTCGGAAAATGACAGAATTACTCTCTTAACAATTAAACCATTCTCCCATTCAACCATAATTATCCAAATAAAAATAACAAATATCGGTCTTAGCACGCCACTGAAAATATTAAACAAAAATCCCAAGAGTATTCAGAGCTACTAAAACCAACGGAAGCAGAAAATACCCTAGTAGGTTAAGTAGGTAACCTACTGGTGAAAAGTGGCTGAGAGATGAGTGACTATGCCTCGTCGCCTCCTACTAGATCCAACCCGAACTCTGCAAACTGGACATTTTTAAAACGAAGGGCCCAGGAGAAAAACATTCGGAAATGTTAGAGTGAGTGGACAAAAAGAATAAATAAAGAAAAATACGTATCAACACTTATGCTTTCCCAAATAAATTTCCGGAGAAAACGAATGCATGCTTCAAATGAGAAATCCTTTATCTCATACATATCGAGCTTTTTCAGCTCAAAAATATATATCAATATACGTATGTATTTACACATGCCCATACTCCCAATATAAATTAATAGATTTAAAATAATCTATATTGGGCTACTATGCTTGCGTCCAACGCTCACGTCATGCCTTAATGCGGTGCTACACTACGTCATTAAGGTGGACAAACATGTGTATAAATATGTGCCTATACCCCCTATATGAATTAAACACTCATATAGGGTTACTACGCTTACGTCCAATGCTCACGTCACACCAGAATGAAGTTATATATTATGGCATTAAGGTGGACAAACACATATGGCTAGCTAGCATTTATACACTCTCCTCATAGAAATATTTATAATTTACCAAAAATTCCATTTTCGGTAATTCTCTAAAATACATAAAATTGTCAAATAAGAATGACGTCAAATGCTCCAACAAAATAATTTGCTCAACCAAAAACAATTGCATGTATATTATTTAAAACAAAAGTCCACTCACAAATTAGGCCTAAGCCTGATGTCGGTCAGAGGCCTCCTCCGCTCGAGCCTTCTCACGTCGTGTTGCAAAAATATAATTTAAATCCTCAACTAAATACTGATGCTTATATAAAAAAATAGGTAGAAATAAATGTGAGCTTCGCACGCTCGTCCAAGCTTAACGTCCTTAATCTTAAATTAGCTTAAAACCATACTTTACCACAAATACCGACAACCTCAAAACCACTCTCCACAGTCCTGACAATATTTAACCCACGACTGCCTTTTAACTCATCAACTGCCATAAATCACAAATCCTAGACAAAATCCGAAACCTATCCAAAACTCCTCCAAAAATTCCAAACTACTCTTTATTAAACTCCCCTTAAGAAACACATCTAAAACCATAAAAATCCTCGTAACAGCGCCGGCGGCCGGCGGCCGACTCCGGTGACCTCCTTTGCCTACCAAAATTTGACAGCACATTCCTCTCAACCTCCACTACAACTTTCCTAACTAGCACAAACACCAATTTCAAGCTTAACTATGCCAATCAAACAAAAACATATAATAAAGCCCTAGAATTTCAAACACCGATTTCTCCTTACCCAAGCCGAATCGAAAAGAAACCTCCTGGGGGATTGAAGCACGGGAGGAGAGCTTTCCAACGAGCCAAGGATCGCTAGCTATGGCGGCCGGAGGAGGGAGTTCTGGCGACAGAGAGCTTTGGGCAGTCGGGACTTTCGGACTCGATTTCTCATTCACGGTGGCCCTACAGAGGCTGCCACCGGTCCAGGAAAGAAAAGGAGGAGATGGCCGACTGTTTGGGACCGGTGCGGCCACCTATGGTGGCCGGACAGCGGCGGTCGGGCTCGGGGGAGCTTTCCTGGAAGAAGGAGAGGGAGGAGAGAGAAAAGAGAGAGGAGAAAGAATTTGGGCTTGGTCCAACTGGTTCAAACACCACCATATAACCCAATCTCTAAAATTTAACACCCCAAAATAATACCCCAATAAAAATTACCTTTTACTAGCTAAAATTTACCATTTTACCTTCGTCACATTTTCCTCCTACGAATAATTTCTTCGAAATAATCGTCTCCCAAAACCTCTCTGGAGACCGATTAAACTATAAACTCAATGACAAAGACGGTAAAACTCTTATTAACACCATGCTAGTAAATAAGGTAAAATTTAAGAGTCGGAGCGTGACAAAGTTAGCCTAAAGACCGATACCTGTGACCCAAATATCTGTATATTGTTTACTTTCTATTTGGTAATTACTGACGAAAGATTTCAGGATCTTACAAGGATTTGATTAGGAGAATATCTCTCCTGATTTGGTTAGAGATCAAATTGCCTTGGAAAGCAAGTCGTTGGTGAACCTATCCCATATATAAGAGGTTTTAGGCGAATGATGAAGGGATAGACAAATTAACAAACCTTGCACACTTGCAAAATTGGATGCCTCTTTAGGAGCACCCAATCTACTAAAAAGCCTCTCCATGAGCACATTCAAGCATCATCATGAGCAAAAACCCGCTTCACTCACCAAAAGCCTCATCACGAGCTAGGAAAGCCTGCCCCCCGATCCATCAAGCCTCGACACAAGCACATACCCGCAAAACCATATTGGAGAGCCCCTCTCTAGAAAATATCCCTTTATTTTGTTGCTGTATAAATCCTAATAACATTTCTTAGGTCTGAAGAAAGAGTCTCGTAACAGGTTTGTTCCTGCCTGATTACAGTTGAAGTCAGGAAGACGCGTGAATCCTCAAAATCAAGACAGTTGCACCACCTCAAAGTGTTAGCATGCCTCTACACAAGCATATCGTTTGAGTGAGCCTCGAAACCACAAACAATCTTTGAAGCTCTCGATCTGGATGTGGATATATCGAAACCCCAGTGTATTATTCCATTAGTTATATAGGGAAGATGGGCTATGATGAAACGAGCGAGGTTCTATGGTGAATATATAGGTTTGAGAAAGATTTGCAACTGTGATCTGTCATTTATCCGTATACAAACTCCGTAATCTCCATATTGGTATGAGACATTCGTACTAATTAATTTGGTACGTAGAAGCTCGCGCTCAGTGTTCATCCTGTTGCATGTTTTAGCATTACCAACTTATTGGCTTATTGCTCATGTTTTATATATATATATATATATATTTTTTTCTCTCTCTAGAAAAAAAATTAATTAAAAATTAAAATAAAAAACAGCTCAAAGACAGACAAGAGCTAGAATTCTATTAGTTAGATAGTCTTAATCAAATTAGACCAAGCTAGCTAGCTCTCTTAAAACTGTGGTTTCTTAATGGGTTTTGGATGAACAAAACTAGAAGGTAACCAAAGCCCAGATGTCCTTGTCTTAGATTATTTGTTGTCTGATACCTTTAGCTCGATCTGCATAAAACTTTAGATAGCTCAGATGTTATCCCAGCCAAATTATATAATGAGGCAGTTTTACACTTTATGTAATGATACTACATTTGTAAAAGACGATGTGCCTCTAGTTTTACACATCTAACTCCTCACAATTTTGGACAAATGTTGTTGGCGTAATCGGAGTGTTAGGAAACTTCAAGTTCCCCTCGGCAATGACAGTAAACCATTAAGAACACACTAAATTTCAAGAACAATTTCGGCATAAAATGCAAAATCATTGCCTATATTGGTCAGATACGTACGTACCCTTTCTTCAATCTTCGCTATATATGCGTATACCTTGTTACGTGGTACGATTACCTCCAGCTAATAATTAAGTAGCTATAGACTCCCTATATATATATATTGCACCATTTACATCGATCCTTTAGTAATATTGGAGCTAGGTTATATTTATCTTGGCAACAACAGATCGATAGAGCAATTAGTGGGAGGAAATTAAGAGAACCTAGTTAGTGGCTTAGTGCAAATGTCCTACTAATCACCTCAAGATTGGAATTGGTTTGAATTAGTTTGGTCTCCAAGTTTCCTTCCATGTCTACGTACGTTCGTTCTGTGAACAGTTTAAATGGGAGGCTACCTGTTTGGGCTTATGTGCTGTTTTGTTTCTGATTAAACATTAAGCAGCCCATTATTTTGTGCACTCACTACCAGAATCCACAACTTCTTTCCTTTCTGTTATCAAACAATAGTGGCCTACATGCTAGGGGTGGGTTCGATATAACGGTTCGGTTTTCACCAAACTAAAGAATCAAACTGAAGTAAAAATTCTGCTCGGCTTGATTCGGTTTTCCATTTTTACAAACAGCAAACCAAAACCCAAATCAAACCAAACCAAACGGGTTAGGGTTGTGTGCCTTAATCCAAATTTTATGTAACGGATGCCTATTTTAATGCAGTGAGGCAATTTTCATGTATTGGATGCTTGTTTATATTTTTATTGGGTGGAAATGCATGTCTAAGAGCTTAGTCAACTTTAAGGTGTGTGTTTTGAGCATAGCTAGGATGGAATTGGAGGCTTGACCCCCCTATAGTTCTTAACCTAGTGAGCTACAAGTATGGTGGTTTACACCTGTTGTGTGATTGCGCGGTAAGTTGCTTTGTAGTCTAATTTTAGAGTTTTATGCCAATTAGAGTGAGTTAGTGACCCTTGAACCGGCTCTAACTCTCTCTAATTGAGTTAGTCTGACCTTTGAACCGGCACATTGATACCAAATTGTGAATATATGGTCCTTGAGCCTTGAACCGTCTTGGATAAGACTACCACCAAAATAGGAAATTAGCATCTATATGAGATAGCTTCCGACACATAAGATTTGGGTGAAGGAGCCTTCCTTTCTCCTGACATTTCCATTTCGTTGTTTTCACTTTCTTTATTTTATTTATAATTTTAGTTGTCACTTTTTATTTCGGTAATTACGGATCAAACTACAAAATATCGGTGACACTTTCTACTCATTGTAAATAGTCATCACTAATCATTAGTATTGATTACGCTTTAGTGCGAACCGAGACCAAGCATTGCTAAGGCTTGGTGCCTTAAAGGAGCATTTTCCTTTATTTTATTTTCGTATTTTTTTGTTTGCATTAGCGATTTATTGCCGATTACCCGAGAATTGTAGTTAGCCACTAATCCTCATGATACGATACTTGGGGTATAAATATTCGCATTTCTTTAATGACCGGTGCTGTTATTGTGCGTAAGTTGCACATTTAACATCAAATTATGCGACAACATTGTCATAGCTTCTAGACATGTGGCCCAAAATCGGTCTTGAAGATGCTTCGCATAACATATTTGTCATAAACTTCCAGAATTTCCTTATTTTCTTCTCATTTTTTGCGGCTTCATAACTTATCATTCCTCCATCTCTCTGGACGGTTTTTGATACTAAAATGATCTACAAAATCATGTCTATATTTTTGAACAATTACTTTCCACTAGAAATTTCTCCAGTGAAGCTTCGAGAAGATGCCTTATAACTCATAATAGACAAGTCTGCCGGAGATTGCTGCTCGAGATACCAACTTGTGGGACTTGTAACATATGCTATTTACACCATCATTTTGAACCATTACAGGCACAGACTTGTAGTATGACATCAATTTATAATATCAATCCAGCTCCTTGAAACACTCTTTGAAACTGTAATATATCCAAAAGGCTGATGAAATCCGCCTTCTTGAGGTGCATACTTTTGAGGTTAATTGCTCACTTCATGTTTTATAATTTTTGACAGTTCTTTGGCTGAAATGTAGTCCAACACCTTTTCTTCAAGGAATGTCAGCCATTTCTGAAGTAGTCCACCCGAAAGCATGAGAAATAAACTCTCAAGGTTGACATAAAATAAGCAGTTCTCCATTTTTCTGATTTAGCTTCTCGGCAACTATTTTGCACAAGGATTTCCATGAGCTGCATTTCTATTGACCAATTGAGTGATCAACATTCATCTCTGACATCAATTCTACATGTTCAAGACCCTAGTTGCTTCTTTTTTTTATTTTTTCTTCTTCTGAAGAGCAGTTGCAGATATACTCACTAAATAGGTCTCTAAAAAGACATTTTATAACTCACTAAGCAAATCGAGCATGATTGATATGTATGCATCTACATGAGGAAGAGTGTTAGCGTTAATCATGACGCGGTACTAGAAGTAGAATATATTGTAATTATAAGAGTTGATATTTACTAATTGTGTACTTACAATCCTTCATATTCCTAACGTTAGGTGAATATCATTGAACTTCATCCTCTCAATCGAGTTCTACTTGACTCTACTTACCTCACTAAAACAGAAAAAGCTAGGCCACTATATTATAAAGTCGGTCATGATTCATGATGACACATAAGATCTTTTTTGATTCATCGATCTTGAATGGTCTTCACCAACTTTCTGTATTTTCTTTTGACCATTTATTTTATATATATCGACAGTTTCACAGAAATTTCTGGTTGGTGACATAAAGTAGACCGAGTGCAATTGTATTGGGCTCCAAGCATGGTCAAGTCACGAGTTGAAAGCAGCCTTGGGTACCCCTCATTTGTGCACCATCCACCGAAACTTCACTAAATTGCAATTGTTTTTCACCAATGAACTTGCGAACAAAATTCGTAGTACTTGCATGGTTGCACCTCAAGATCAAAGCAATCAACCAAGATTTCCAAAGCCATCGCTTATTCGCTTTCTGATGAGTTGGAATAACTCTATGGTGACTTCAGTTGGTGGGTCTACTTACTTACTAAAGACGGGAAGTGTGGACTTGTATAATGGCTGCAACATTACATGGTTAATCAGTGTGTTCTTTGAGAATGAATGAATGAATGAAGGACAAGAGGGCAGCCGTCAGAATGAGTGAATGATACGCTTAACCCGAAACCTACTCACTGGAAAACATGTTGATGTTTTTGTACGATTTTTGTATTGAGGTGCATGGCGTGCATCTCACGTTATACTGTATAGTGTTTGAGAAAGACCAGGCTATTAGTCTATAACTAAACTTGAGTTAAGTCTTTTACTTGTATAATTATTGTTTAATTACCTCATACAATGCAATGACATTAGTGTTTCCATCTATGGAGTTTACAATTCACAAATACAAATTTTGGGACGACACTCAGAATTGGGGGATTTAGGCCGGAGCAAATTGAGCTTTTCTCAAGGCCAGATCTAAAAAAGATCTAATGTTTAATTTTCTCTTTTTAATAGTGTTTCTGCATAAACCGGAAGGGCCATGCGGAATCACTGTGGAGCACTAATATGAACAATCACAATTAAGGCAAGGACATATAGTGGTTCACCATGCCTCGGAGGACATGGCTACGTCCACTTACGAATCAACTATCATGGCCAGTAGGCCTTTGGTGTTACAAGTGCATCCATCCATCCCGCCCATGAGGAGTAGGGGATGGAGAGGGAGCATAATATACATTTGTTCTATATGTGGTGAGGGTGGATCCGGGAGTTCAATTCCTATCTACACAGGGGGGGCCTTCTTTTTATAGATAAGGAAGACTTCATCTTATTACATACTTCCGATGTGGGACTAACTAGGAATTTATCTTATCATGGTGCCTTCTTGTGGATCTTGGAGAAGCACCTTCCCGATGTGGTACCGATGATTTTTCACCATGGCGAGGTAGCTTGGATGTCGGTCTACAAGTTTCATGACTGGTCTATGGGCAGGGGAGGTAGTTTCCTAACTACCGACAACAAGTCCCCCCAAGTTCCCGTTCAAGACACATCTTGAGTGGGGACTTGATATACAAAATGCCCATAGACCAGTCATATGCCCCCAACACGGACCCGGTCCCAGTCCCCCCAATTTCGTACTCAAGAGGTGTATTGAGTGGGTCCGCCTCACACAGAAAGGCTGACACTACCAGGCGAGCTGAGGAGTCCGCTTCGCACAAAAAGGGTGACAGTCAGGTGAGCTGAAGTGTCCGCCTCGCGCCATAATGGTTTAAATGTCACACGAGCTGAGTCTGCCTCGCCCAGGAGGGTTGACACTCGGGCGAGCTGGGTCCACTCGGACTGAAAGTCCGCTCCGAGCTCAATGACGACCCGCGAGTTGAATTGTTCTCCTGTCGCTGAAAGGCTTACACTCGAGCGAACTGAGAAGTCCGCTGCGCACAGAAGGGTTGACACTTGGGCGAGCTGATTTCCCTCCGCGCACAATACCTACTACACGCGAGCTGTGGAATCGGCCTCGCCCAGAAGGGCCGATACACGGGCCAGATAAGTCCGCTCGCGTGAACTGGGGTACGCGCGAGCTGAAGAGTTCGCTTCTCGAGGAAAGGCTTACACTCGGGTGGGCTCAAGATCCCGCTCCGCCTTCAATGAAGACCCGCGGACTGTGGGGTCCGTTCCGTATACAAGGAGTACACGCGAGCCGAATTGTTCGCTCCGCGTAGAAAGGCTTGCACTCGGGCGAGATTGGAGTCCGCCTCGCGGTTGGCACTCGGGCGAGTTGAATCTGCTCGCGCGAACTGAGGAGTCCGCACCAAGACTACTGCGCGAGATGATGTGTCCGCTCCGTGCATAATGAAAAACGCGCGAGCTGTTGCGTTCGCTCCACGCACAAAGTCTGACACTTGGGCGGGCTGGTGATTTCGCCTCGCACAAGGTGTGATACTCGGGAGAGCTGAGTCCGCTGGCGCGAACAAGGAGTACATGCGAGCTGAGGATTCAGCTCCGCGTTCAAGGACGATCCAGGAGCCATGGAGTCCGCTCCGCATACAAAGAGTACGCGAGGTGGATCTTGGTGTTACATGCGAGATGAGTCTCGGTGACATACGCGAGGTGGATCTTGGTGTTACACTTTCATGGCCAAGGGTAGCATGCCCTTCCCATCTCCGGTGTTACTACTCGAGTGACGGGGTGTTAACGCCTTCCGTGGTTTATCAAGCCACTTGCTCCGTTTTTAAAGGGAAGATAGAAGTTTTATGCCTATCCCACCTGGACTTTCTGGGGATTTCAATGCCATGATCCCGCCCGGTCTTACTGCGGATCTCATTGACTTATTTCTCTTGAGTAGATTACCCATCCCGCCCGGTCTTTCTGGGGATTTCATTAACTTGTGCCCCTTGGTGGATTACTCATCCCGCCCGGTCTTTCTGGGGATTTCATTAACTTGTGCCCCTTGGTGAATTACTCATCCCGCCCGGTGTTACTGGGGGAAAACTTATGCCTCTCGGTCGGATGCCAATATCTGGGTGGAATGCCTTTCTCTCGGTCGTGTGCCAAAACCAATTGACGCAAGGTGAGGAGTTCGCCTCGCGCAAAAAGACTAAAGAGGACACGCGGGCTGACAAGTGTGCTCCGCGTGCCAGGACCACCACGCGAGCTGTTGAGTTCGCTCCGCGTTCCACGAGGTGAGGAGTTCGCCTCGCGTAGAAAGGACTAGAGAGGACACGCGGGCTGACAAGTGTGCTCCGCGTGCCAGGACCACCACGTGAGCTGTTGAGTTCGCTCCGCGTTCCACGAGGTGAGGAGTTCACCTCGCATAGAAAGGACTAAAGAGGACACGCGGGCTGACAAGTGTGCTCCGCGTGCCAGGACCATCACGCGAGTTGAGAACTTCGCTCTATGTGCCGTTACTAGTGCGCGAGCTGTTGACTGCCCTTCGCGTGCGACTAATACCGCGCGAGCTGATTTCTCTCCGTGCACAAGGAGTCAGCCCAGGCCTCAAAACTTACTCGGCCACTACTACCACGCGAGATGAAGGGTTCGCCTCGCGCATAAAGACTTAACAGTTCACGCGAACTGACACGTGCGCTCTGCGTGGCAAGACAACCAAGCGAGATGAAGGGTCCGCTCGCGCGAACAAGGAATACGCGCGAGCTGAGGAAATCATCAATAAGATAAAATTTGCCCCTCGCGACCCCCGGCCACAAAACTTACTCGGCGGGGCTAAGGTTGTTGTACCTTCACAATGAACAAATGAGCGGTAAGTATAAGACCAACACAATTATGGCATAATAATTATAATAATTATCGAAGAGCACAATGGCTCATGCAATTGTGTAACACTCTCTCGGTGGAATGCCAATCTCTCAATCTCGGTCGAATGACTATCTCCCGGTGGAATACATCTCTCTCGGTGGAATGCCAAAACATGCAGGTAGACTTGCAAGTAAAATATTATGAATTTTCACAAACCAATGAGATTATAACAATCACAATCTGGACGGGACTTATCTGTGATAATAGCTGCCGAATGGGTGCACAAAAGGGGTGCTGACTCACTCCCGGACGATGAATCCTTGTTCCCGGTACAGTCGGGTTGCCAAAGCCCCTTCTTTTTTTTTTTTTTTACTATCTCCGGGTGGTCCTCTGGGAAATGATGTCTCTTGGGCGTGATGCCTTTCAGGATTGGTCTTGATGCCTCTCTTGCATAATGTCTCTGGGTCGTGATGCCTTTCGGGATACCTCTTGGTTCTGATGTCTCTCTTGCATAATGCCTCTCGGTCGTATACCTCGTAGAGCAATAGTTGCCAGAGGTAAGAGAACCAAACGTAGCACATTTTCTCACGGGGTCCACATCCAGCTCGCATGATAACTTTGGCAAGGTCTACATCGCGCTAATGACTTTGGCGAGGTCCACATTCCGCCCGCGTGATGACATAGGAGAGGTTCACATCCCGCTCGCGTGCTAACATAGGCGTGATCCGCATCCCGCTCGCGTGCTACTATAGGCGTGATCCATATCTCGCTCGCCTGATAACTTAGGCGAGGTCCACATCCCGCTCACGCGTTAACTTAGGCGTGATCCGCATCCCGCTCGCGCAATAACTTAGGCGAGGTCCATATCCCGCTCGCGTGATAACTTAGGCGTGATCCGCATCCCGCTCGCGCGATAACTTAGGCGAGGTCCATATCCCGCTCGCGAGATAACTTAGGCGTGATCCGCATCCCGCTCGCTCGATAACTTAGGCGAGGGACACATCCCTCTAATGACTTTAGCGAGGTCCACATCCCCCCCGCGTGCTAACATAGGCGTGATCTGCATCCCGTTCGCCTGATAACTTAGGCCAGGTGCATATCCCGCTCGCGCGCGCGATGACTCTTCCACTGGCGAACCACACATACAGCCTTCTATGCAATTAAAGAAAATCGCATGCGAAGTCCTCTTCTTGTTTCTTGACGAAGTGTCCCATGCGAAGTCATCTCGCTTCGCTTCAATACTAGGCCTCTATCTCATACGCAAAGCCACCACTGCCAATCTCTCGGTGGGGTGCCTCTCTGGCGAATGCCAATCTCTCGGGTGGGGTGCCAATCTTGTGGTGGAGTGCCTCTCGGGTGGGGTGTCATTCTCTTGGTGGAGTGCCTCTCGGATGGGGTGCCAATCTCTTGGTGGAGTACCTCCCGGGTGGGGTGTCATTCTCTTGGTGGAGTACCTCTTGGGTGGGGTGCCAATCTCTTGGTGGAGTACCTCCCGGGTAGGGTGCCAATCTCTTGGTGGAGTGCCTCCCAGGCGGGGTCCCATTCTCTTGGTGGAGTGCCTCTCGGGTGGGGTGCCAATCTCTTGGTGGAGTGCCTCCCGGGTGGGGTGCCAAACTCTTGGTGGAGTGCCTCTCGGGTGGGGTGCCAAACTCTTGGTGGAGTGCTTCCCGGGTGGGGTGCCAAACTCTTGGTGGAGTGCTTCCCGGGTGGGGTGCCAATCTCTTGGTGGAGTGCCTCTCGAGCGAATGCCTATCTCTCGGGTGGGGTGCCAATCTTTCCAATCTCGCTTACTTGTCGTTACGGACGAATCCTTGTCCTTGGTAGGTCGGGCTGACATCACCCCATACCTCTCATACCGGGTGTCCATAGCAATTTTCAGCTATGCACCAAACAAATAAACGAGGGGATGTCGGTGGTATCTGCCGAGAAGCGCGTCCCAGATCCCATGTCCATTGAGCAGCAGATCGGGTCACCCGGAGTCCCGGGTGTATGCTCTAATATTCAACCCCAAGAAGGTCCTGGTAGGGAAGACGACGAATATCGGGCAGCGGGAGGAGCTTCCGCGTGAGCCATCTCGGCTCGCTTCCTCGCGAGCTACGTCGGCTCGCTTCCACGCCAGCAATCTCGCCTCGCTTCCTCACGAGCTATCTCACCCCGCTTCCGCGCGAGCTATCTCGCCTCGCTTCCGCGCGAGCTATCTCGCCCCACTTCCGCGCGAGGTTCCGCGCGAGCTACCTCGCCTCGCTTCCGCACGAGGCCCCTTCCTATTGCTCATGGATTTGAATGAAATGACTCTCGGGTGGAATACTTCTCTGGCGGTAGTAACATGACTTTTAGTAATCTTCCCACAGACGGCGCAAGATGTTTCTGCATAAACCGGGAGGGCCATGCGGAATCACTATAGAGCACTAATATGAACAATCACAATCAAGGCAAGGACATATAGTGGTTCACCATGTCTCGGAGGACATGGCTACGTCCACTTACGAATCAACTATCATGGCCAATAGGCCTTTGGTGTTACAAGTGTATCCACCCATCCCGCCCATGAGGAGTAGGGGAGGGAGAGGGAGCATAATATACATTCGTTCTATATGTGGTGAGGTTGGATCCGGGAGTTCAATTCCTATCTACACAGGGGGAGCCTTCCCTTTATAGATAAGGAAGGCTTCCTCTTATTACATACTTCCGATGTGGGACTAACTAGGAATTTATCTTATCATGGTGCCTTCTTGTGGAGCTGGAGAATCACCTTCCCGATGTGGTACCGATGATCTTTCACCATGGCGAGGTAGCCTGGACGTCGGTCTACAAGTTTCATGACTGGTTTATAGGCAGGGGAGGTAGTTTCCTAACTACCGACAACAAATAGTCAATCATAATTAATTATCATTATTCTCAAGTTAGTCATTATATACTTTTCCACTATAAACAACATGGTCATAACAATACGTTTTATCAAGTTAGTCTTTTTAAGTTTGCATAGTCAAGATATCTTCTATACATTTGCTTCGTCTTTCCAAGCATCTTTCGTCATATCTATAGAGAGACTACTTTTGTTGCTTATATGGTTAATGCAACCTTAGGACATTCTATTTCTACTTAGCCAGTTTGGTTTCATTATCTTCTCCAATCTGCGTCTCTGATGTTGCATTTAAATCAGTTGTGAATGGAAATTAACGTGTCTCTAATGTTGCATTTGAATCAGATGTGAATATAAATTAACTTTAAATTTATTTTGTACTTTCATCCCTTTGTTTTTTGTAATAAAAGAAAAAGATATGACTTTGTTGATGGTCCCCCCCCCCCCCCCCCCCTCTTGATGGGGATGCTGGCGATACGACTAAATTGACAGGTGGTCGGTTCCACCTCTAACATAATAAATTTATGCTATTCACAACTGGAAATGTTTAGACGGCTTTTTCTTCTCGAAAACTCGAAATGTGTAAAATGAGTAGTACTGAAAAGAGAAAAGGTCTAAATGCTTGAATTATGAAGCATGTAATCATGTTTCATTGTCTTTTCTGATATCATCAAATAATAATTCTTCGGTTTTTCTTTTTTGATAGATACTGTGCCAACATTGACGAACTAAAATTTTGACATCCATGGGCTTCTGCGAGTTTTTTGTTTTACTATTTCCATTTTGGTGCAGTGAGAACAAGGATAAAGTAGATCATTTGAGGTACACAACTTCAGAGGGATCTCTGAGAAATTAGGGCTACAAGTACAAGTAAAGGAATTTGCTCATACTAGTCACAAATAAATTTATGCTAACACAGGAAAAGGATGTCGGCACGACAGAAGTCAACCACTATAATATATATAGAAGAAAAAAAGAATTGGATCGCTAGAACAACTAATTAGATCGAGGACTGATTTCCTATTATAATTCTTAAACATAATTTGAATATTCTTGGTGGCTCAAGTAGATTTTCTCACAGTCACACTTCTATTTCTATATAAGTAGATAGCTAGCTAACCACACCAAACCAGCCATCGATCTCTCACACTCTCAAAGCTCAAGTATATATACACTTCCTTCATCACCTTCGATCGATCATCATCGTCTTCATCGATCACCATGGTCCGTGAGAACAAGAAGCAGCTTGTCCAAGAAGTGTCCGGTTGGCTAAGAGTCTACGATGACGACTCAGTCGACCGGACATGGACCGGACCTCCCGAGGTCAAGTTCATGGCCGAGCCAGTCCCGCCCCACGACGAATTCATCGACGGGGTGGCCACTAAGGACGTGTTAGTCGACCAAACCTCCGGCCTTCGAGTACGGATTTACCTCCCGGAGCAGCAGCCAAAACCCGAGGAGGACGATGACAGCAAAGTCGGTACTGAGCAACAAAAGCTCCCCATCATACTTCATTTCCATGGAGGAGGCTTCTGCATCAGCCAAGCTGACTGGTACATGTACTACCACATATACACTAAGCTCTCCCGCTCCGCCAACGCCATTGTCGTCTCCGTTTATCAACGCCTGTCACCAGAGCACCGCCTCCCTGCCGCAATCGACGACGGCTTCTCCGCTCTCCTTTGGCTCCGCTCTGTCGCCCTAGCGGAACAATTAGAGCCATGGCTTCTCACCTATGCTGATTTCAACAGAGTCTTCCTTATCGGAGATAGCTCCGGAGGGAACATCGTCCACCATGTGGCGGCTCGAGCGGGAAGTGAGGACTTGAGTCCGCTGAGACTCGCCGGCGGGATCCCCATCCACCCGGGTTTCGTTCGGTCTGAGAGGAGCAAGTCGGAGCTGGAGCAGCCTCAGTCGCCTTTTCTTACTCTGGACATGGTGGACAAGTTCTTGGGGCTGGCGCTGCCTGAGGGGTCGACCAAGGACCATCCGATTACGTGTCCGATGGGGTCGGGGGCTCCGGCGTTGGAGGGGCTGAAGCTGCCGCCGTTTCTGCTGTGCATTGCTGAGAAGGACCTGATCATTGACACGGAGATGGAGTACTACGAGGCGATGAAAAAGGCAAAGCAGGATGTGGAGATTTTGATGAACAAGGGAATGATGCACAGCTTCTATCTCAACAAGATTGCGGTGGACATGGACCCTGAAACAGCTGCAGAGACTGAGCGTCTGATTGAAGGGATCAAAGGGTTCATGGACAAGTACTAGCTAGCTCGAAGTTATATATATATATATGCAGGTTTGGGTATATGCCCTTAGTTAATCTCATGTACGAAGAAATAAGCATCACCACCAAACTCAAAGCGAATGATGAAATAAGCATCACCAAGTTCGATCTCTTCAAACTTGTGTGTTTAGCAACTCAAAATGAAAGCGAGGCTATATATGTTAGCCCGGGTTTAGAGACAGGATTTGGTTTATAATATCCGGTCTAATCCAGATGATAACTTATAGCCGTTTAGTTGGGAGATGGTATTTATTTGATCGAGTGGAACGTATTAGCTTTGAGAATGTTTTGTTGTCCTTGATTATTAACTTTGGTAGACGCGCATGCACTCATTTACCAATACATTTTTTTTTTTTTTAATTTTTATGATACAATACTTGTTGCATTCTTGAGGTTTGGAGGAGAGACCTTACGGGACGTTTGGTACCAGGACTGTCAAACCCTGGCTTAATTTCTAATAGAATCCTGGACTGTCTTAACTCGGCTTATTCTACAGCAAGCTTTGCTGGTGGTAGGTGTAGGACTCAACAGCATCCCTTGAAGTCCTAAACCCATTTTCAAAACAAAAGCTAACAGCCTCTATCCCCAAAACCCATCAACACAATCCCCAGAACCCCTAATAAAGAACTTACCAGCACCAATCTATAAAAATTGTATAAATCTCCTCCCGTATGGCATCTACGAAATTACCAGAACAAAGCTAAAAAATTATATAAGTCTGCTCCAAAGATATTACCAGCAAAATCATTGGACACAGACCCGTATGGCATCTACTCATCAATTGAATCAATCGAAAACCAGAATAACATAAACGTTGTTAGGTGAGGGAGAAAAAACCCAGATGAAATTGATCACTAACAACCCAGAAAAAATCCAGATGAAATTGAATCATCAATTGAGGACACAACCCATATGGCATCTACTCCTCAATTGAAATAGATCATTCTTACCAGATTCGTGGTTGAATTGAGGAATACCCAATCAGAAAACCAAGAACAAGAGAAAATTACTTGGAGTTGAGAAGGAATTGAGCGATCCACGAACTGAAGAGAAGAAATTAAGCGAGAGAGAACCGAGGGGAAAAAACTTCGACAGTCCCCCCAATTTTGGGGTCTCTCCGTAACACGGTGTGGAGGGTGATACGCGGATTGTGTATGCTCATTTAACTGAATCCCTCCTTCTACCAAACACGGATCACTCTTCTATTCTGTAAGATAGTTCAATCTCTAGCAATCTCATGTAACAAACACGCCGTAAGTATTAGGTATTTAGTTTTAGGGAAAATTTTCAGAACAGTACATTAATTTTACACTACTGATAATTTAGGTTTTTTAAGTTTCCGAAATAGCACATTAATACATGAACCAACAAATTTGGAATCATTTTTGTACATGACGTTAAGTTTTCAGTTAAGTAACATGTTAACTGTCATATTTTGAAGGGCAAATTGGTCAATTCAGCATTTTAATATGGAAGGAGGACACAAATTGATTTATATTTTTTTTCTATGAGATGACACACTGATTTGGAGAAATATGTAAGTGGTTTTTTTTCCAATTAAATGTCTTTTTGAATTTTAATTTAAAATTATTGAATATAAGGTAAGGATATAATTATGGTGTCAAAATATCATTTCACCTTTATATATTTGACCTCGTTATAGAAAACTTAACAGCGTGTACAAAAATGATGATACGTTTGTCAGTTCATGTACTGATGTGCTATTTCAGAAAGTTAAGAAACCTTATGTGTTGTTCGGTATCATTTTAAGATACCCTTTTTCATTTTACGAATTCGAAAACAGCCCTAATATGCGTTCGATTTCAAGAATTTCAAAAACAAAGAGAATTGTTTTCATAGTATAACTCAGAATCGCCGTGTAATTTGTAAAAACAACTTTTTCTTGT
This sequence comes from Fragaria x ananassa, assembly GCA_034370585.1. Lineage (NCBI taxonomy): Eukaryota > Viridiplantae > Streptophyta > Magnoliopsida > Rosales > Rosaceae > Fragaria > Fragaria x ananassa. Next base: position 4,443,456 of record CP139750.1, on the reverse strand, counting down.
TTTCATTATTCTCCGAGTACAATCACCGAAAACAAAAACACGAAACTCTCGGTGCTCACTCATATACCCTCTAATCCTCCATCCAACATCTCCATATTCATTGACAGATGTTCCCTCCTCCCTCCTCTTCCACCCCCACCCCCGCCCCCGCCCCCACCACCACCGCCACACACATCTCTCGATCTCCTGCAATAGTTTGACTGATCTCTTTCTATAATTTTCTCAGGTTTCTTTTTTTCTCTGGGATCTGTAGATTCTTTCTTGCCTATCAATTGAAACATTCAACATTCAAAAGCCCACACAATTGAGAGAGTCTAATTCCTTGTATAATTGGCCTGGTTGTACATTACACTGCTCATGAGATAGAACTCTTAGATTACCAAAAGTTTTTGTGATTTTTTTATCGATTTCAGAAGTCTTGTGATTTGTGTTTGTGGTTTGACTCGTATATGAAATCTGAATACGGGTTGGCGCTGGTTTGTGTTTGTGGCTCTATCCTCTATGCATGCTTTGATACACCGACTTGCAAACACATGTATTTTTTTTTTTGGCGAAATGCAAACACATGTATTTGAGGGACAAAGTAGAAGAAAGGCCGACGTGGAGGGATGAAGAAGATGAAGCCAAACTGTATTACTTTAAAAATAAAAAAAATTGCTGTTCTCTTCTTAAGAAAATCTTGCATGCGACAACCTTATCCGGTGACATATGTGACCAATCAACCACAAAACGTCAACACGTGTACATTTTTGAGTCAACCTCAGTGTTGTATTCTATTAATTTTTTTTCTCTTTTATTATTATCTTCTGCATCATCTTTGACAAGACCCGCCCTGAAAACACACAGGAAAACAGACAAGTCTTGCGGAGTTCACTCTAAAAGGGTTTATACCAAAATTTCGGCATAATCCCCTCTAAAAATGGACAACCCCACCTATGAGAAAATCAAGGACATTTTAACTATATCAATTAACCAGATTTCCTGGATTCCTTCGTTTTCCATAATAGCACCAAAACAAAACCAACCAAAGATTCCACTTAATTACATAAACATGAACATCCACCAAAGTTAAACTCTCTACTTGAGTCATAACTCAAATAAAAAACTCTAACTAAATTTACATATTCCCACGGTCATCAGAACACTACAGGAAGAAAAATAAAATAATTACACATAGGTTAACAGATAACCTACGATCAACACGGTGCAGCAGAAAATACTATGCCTCAACTCCTAGTGAAGCCGAACAAGAACTCTGTAATCTGGGCATTTGAAAACAAAAGGGCCCAGGGAAAAACATGTAAAACGTTAACGTGAGTGGACGAAAAATAAACAAATTAAAAAGTAATCAATAACAAACTAATAGGAATTTAATGCGATATACTTTTCCCCTGTTGTAAAATACAAGTAAAAGAGATTTAAGAAAGGAGAGAAACAACCAAGAGAATGAGAGAATGTGTATTCTAATTGAGTTGAGAACTCTCTCTTATATAGAGATGATGTCATGATGCAAATTACAATAACAACTTTAGTCGGCTAATTACAAGAATGCTCACTAACTAATAACTATTTACAACACTCCCCCTTGGGTATTCTCTGTCATTAGCTTTCTCTGATATGTGCTTCAGTGTTGCCTCGTCAAACTCTTGTCAGGTAATAAAAACCCTATGGGACAAAAACAATTCTGATTAAAGGAGAAAAGAGTACAACGGGCACGTAGCGGTGGTAGTCAGAACCCTTAATTTCGGTGAATCGGTTTAGTCTGAATCATAAGATATGAGTCCGTGGGAGATAGATGCATAATAGTTGCTACACCAAAAACCTTGCCTGGTGAACCCAGTGGGACAAACCCGTGGTCGAAGGAAAAAAATGAGCAAATGCATATATTTCAAATAAATGCATCTTCAAGATGAAGTATGAGTACGGTGACCAATTTAATGTGTGCCTCGTTAAAACCTTGTCAGGTAACAAAACCTAGTGGGACTAACCCTGGACGAAGGACAAAAGAGTACATAATGGTCAAGAGTATGCTTCAGGATACTCCCCCTGAAAACTACACACTACGTAAAACTGCTACATTGATCATGCTTCTTCAATAACTTAATAGTCAACATGACTTAAAAAGGATTTTGTTTCATATACCTCTAAGATTATTGTATTCCCTATAGTAAAGACATAACTAGTCGGGAATAAGCTTTGTGTCGGTCTACATAACTCATGTCACCATATTTAACAAGGCAAACATCATTCCAAGGATCATAGACGGTTGATCCATTTCATGATGCCTAGGGATATAATGAGCCATTTTCCGTCATACATTTAAAGTAGTGGAAAATTGTCTTTTATGCCATTTCCGGAGACGGCGTGTAGGCGCAGAGCTATATCTAGCTAACAAATTCATATCGGGTGAGATGTCTGATCTACGACATTTAGCCAAGTACAATAATGCGCCTATTGCATTTAGATATGAGTCTTCTGGTCCCAATATCTCTTTGTTATCATCTGCACAATCATACGAGTCTCACTAGATTTCAGACGATCATAAGTGAGCTTGAAGACTTTGCTTTATCCTCATTAAAACATCTTAACATCTTCTAGATGTAATTTGATTGATGAACCAAAATTCCATTTGCACGACTCCAGGTTGAGAAAATAATTTGGTCTCCGAAAGTCTTTCATCTTAAAGTCCAACTTCAGGTGTTTTGTGGTTTTCTTGATCTCTTCAAGAGTATCAATCATATTCATGCTATTGACGTAGATCACCACAAATTGCAAACCCGAAGTTTGTTTTCTTAATAAACACGCATGAGCATTGTCCATTATTCATATATCCCATCCTAAGCAAATATTCACTTAGATGGTTATACCAACTCCTAAAGTGAACTACTCTAGCAAATGGAGAGCATGTTCTGTGGTCTAGAACTATTTGCATTCGGTAACAAAATTCTTTCAGGAAACTTCATGTATATCTCTATATTTAGATCCTCATAGAGATAAGTTGTTACCACATTCATAGGCTGCTTATTCAGTTATTCGGAAACTACCAAACTGATAAGGTAGTGGAACGTTATGACGTCCATTACGGGAAAGTATGTCTCCTCGTAATCAATCACAGGGCATTTGAGAAAATATTTGCGCCACTAAACGAGACTTATATCACAATCTCGTTTTTCTCATTACGCTTCCTTACAAATACCCATCTAAACAATATAGGTTTAACATGGGTAGGTGTGGGAACAACAGGCCCATAACACCTTTCTCTTAGTTAAGGAATCTGATTTGACCTGGATTGTTTCTTTCCTTTTTAGCTAGTCGTCTCTTCGTTGAGATCTATCAACGAAGCAAGGTTCGACATCATCGCTCATTATAATTTAGGTGGCCACCGCAAATACAAATATATCATTGATGAAATCTCATTTCGATTCAATATCTCACTAAGTTTACCGAGATTTTCTATTCTCGGGAGTGGGTTTAAATGTTGGAGCGTCCCTCAACTTCATCTCTTCTAGGACGAACCCATAATCCGGATTAATCTCGTGACTTGAATTGGTTTGAGATTGCGATGGCAAGAAGATTCGTTTGTGCCAAGTATACCCTTCTCTAGGGATACGAATCGTTTGAACCGAATGGTCTACCTTACTTCTGGGCGGGGACATATGATTGCTGGTTAGCCGCCATGGCCGTATGTACCTCGTCCAACTTGGACGATACGTCCTACGGGGACATTTATCCTTGCAGGTTTGCAACATGTATATATGATCTCGTCACTTTAACTAGATCTAATGAAGTGTCTAGCATATTATGGGCTACACTACGTAGATCTAGAATTCTTTGCACTTCAACTGGAAGTAAAATTCTTCGCACTGCAATATCACATGTGCGGTTTGGGGATCAAGATGAGACATTCTACACGTCGTTCATCAGGAACGGTGACGTTCTTATCTCCCCCTAACGGTGGGAAGACTGTCTCATCAAAGTGATGACCGCAAATCTAGTGGTATAGAGATCTCCTATCAAGGGCTCTGAGGATCACATAATGGATAGGGTTCATAATCGACATATATGCCCATCCTTTGTTGAGAACCTAATTTTGTATGTTGTGGCGGCACAATTGGCACGGGAACTGCACACCAAAATCTATGTAAGTGCGAAACACCAGGTTTGCACCCAGTCACCAACTGTAACACAAAGTAAGGTGGGTAGCAGTGGGCCTCAACCAGACCGACATGGTTGCATGCAAGATTGCATAGCCCGACGCAAACACTAGAAGCTTGGTGCACATTACCAAGGACCTGCGAGACCATCTTGAGTATGAACATAGGAAACTATATGTTCAACAGATCCCAAGGGATATGCAATAATCATCAGAAGCCATCGATGTAAACTCTCCGGTATTATCAAGCCTTATAGACTTTATAAGATAATCCGAGTGGTATACACTAAATTTCATGGGTGAGAGTTTAGCAAACGCAACATTTTTTCTTGTGGACAGTGATGTGACATCTGATCACTTTTGTCGATACATCAACCAAAATCATTAATATTTAACTGGCCCATATGGTGGTTGGATAGGTCCACAAATTTTTCCTTGCATTCTGTGCATAAAAGAGATAGTGTACATTCTAGTCTTTGCATATGATGGTCTAGTATTCAACATCCTTAACGAGCAACTTGACATAATATGTCATTAAAGAAAAAACCATTATTCTGAAGGGGATGCCCGTATGATAATTGAGTTGAGAATACGGTGCATCATATATTTTTTCCGGGTGCATCAAACACCAATACTATAGCAAGTATTTACTCGAATCATTTAGCTTCTAGCTAATAAATTTGAATATCTTCAATGTACGCTTTGACCACACATTTGAAGGTTATGCAAAAACATTACACCATTTTTCTAGTGGTTTCAATGTTTTAAACATTGATTTCAATGAACTTACCTTTCGATAACATTCTTCTAAAATGTAAATGAATTTTGCCTCGTCAGCCAGACGAGAACGCTCAGTTCCTTAATATTGATAACACATCAATTTTGATTTAGATTCTAAGGCATCAAGCCTTTTCATTTCAATATTCTCTTGCTTCATGCAAAGAAGATGTCTAGTTCAGATTGTTTCTTCTGTAGACTTCCAATTAACATGATATGAATAAAAACTATTGATTTTATCTTGTCTGGTGAATTTATGAATGAAACTTCAAGTTTCTTAAGAGGGTTGTTATCAAAACTACAAGTTCGATTTATACATGAATTACTGGTTCATTTCTGAACTACCGATTCATTAGGTACATGTATTTTCAAATTATAATCATGTAGCAATTGATGATATTAATTTTACGCTTCTAATTTATCATAGTGAATATGTCACGTAAATATGTGTAAATGCTTCTGGCAATTAACTACACATTAAATATGGTGAATATTTAACAACAGTCATTATGAGAAAATATTTGGAATGTCTTATAGACATAGATAATGAATAGGTATGAAAATCCAGTGTCATTAGGTTATTTTCCTTTTGTTTGATTCTGCTGGACCAAAGACCAAAGGAATTGCCTTTAATTAAAGTGAAAGAAATAAACCTCTTTATACTTTACAAGCATAAGGGAACAATCTGAGAGGTATGCTGGGCTTCTAGGTCCCGTATAGGGAGAGTGGGCCTACTGAGCTCAGAATGGTCAACCAAGAAATGCAATGTTATTAGTCAACCCTTTCGATAACTTCAATTGTATACGACTAGGTAAGCAATGATGAGGTGGTGGAGCGAGGCTCACTTAAGTACACAGTCTCAAAAGAACTTTCCTAGACATCGCCTCAAACTGGATGAGCCTAGTTTGAGAAGAATTATTTCATTGTATGGACTCATGGCGACACATGGCGAGCTTCTGTGCTAGCCTTGCAGCTTGCGTCGAGCTTCTGGCTCAATTTATGTATATTCAGGCTTGATTTAAGCTTTTGACTTAACATCATTAATATTCACCAATATAACATAAACCAATGCAATATATGTTATTAAATCGTAACATACAAACTTAATGTGAAAACAATTATATGAAACCGAAATAAATTAAATTATAACGGAAACAATTTAATTCACATCGACATAATGTATATGCAATAAAATTATTGAACCAATAAATGTCAATAACGTAGTTGTTACATGCAAAACTAACTCATTTGCATCATCAATTGTTTCTGGCACTAATGTGTCATTACATACTCATAATAATTATCGATATAAACGATAACATAATTGAGATTTAATTGAAAAAAACTGATGTGATTTGAATTTGGTAACCGACAGTTAATATATGACATAAATTACTAAATAAATATCATTTATGCAACGGTTAAGTACCAAAGGCAATGAGTTCAAATCTCATTAATGCTTCTAGCATTACACATAAGTATTAAATTGGATAAAAGCTTCTGGCATAACATTTATGTCATAATCACGTAATTAAACCCTAATGCTTCAAGCACAATTTATGGGGTTATAAATGTGTAATTGCTTCTGGCATTATACCCTCATAAACGTCAAATTGAAATGAATATGATTCTAATTCGTAATTAACATTAAATTAGAATCCGACATAAAGTCAATAATAAATATCATTTATGTAGCGGTTATGGGTTTAAATCTCATTAATGCTTATGACATTATGTATTACCGTATTAGTAATAAATGAGGTAAATGCTACTGGCATAACGTTTATATAATAATTACGTAATTAAACCCAAAATTCATGCTTCTAGCATAATGAATTATAATGAAAATTATTCAAATTGACATAACTGAATATTAAATTCATAACATTTCTATCATAATTTGCACAATAATTTGGCCCATAATGTTTCTAGCATAATGTGGGTTGTAAATTGTTAAATGCTTCTGGCATTAATTACATACCCTTAAATGATATTGAATTTGACACAATTCAAATCAGTAACTGACAAAATGTAGATGTTAATTTATACGTAAATAACATTATCAGTGTTATGCGTCATTATTCAAATGACGTTACATTTCTAAACGGATTTTATTCAAACTCTATTAAGAGCAATATTAATTCATTTGTATTATTAAATGCTTCAGGCATAAATATTCCATATATGTAACGTCTAGTATAAATGGCCAAATTAATGATTATGAGCGTTATTTCTGGAACACATGCATGCATATACTTGAATTTGACAATGATCTTGAATTTGATACATGTACTTGTTGATCCATGCGCCTTTTGGTTTGCACTACTAGGCAGGTGGCTATGGCTAATTTAGAAGACTACTGGCCGTTCAATGATTTTCAATGCCAATTTTTCTTTTCAAAATCAAAACATGAATAGATGAAATTTTCTATTTGCTACACAAATTAATAAGCATATATATACAAATTTCGAAAGGATAAACGAAATATGGTTCATGCTTCATGGTGATTTGTTCATCATATAATCAAGGTTAGCAAATATGAATTGGAATTAAGATAAGAAAACGTTACTCATTGCAGAACGGATAGTCTTCATCTTTTATATGTAGAACTGATATGGCCATTTGTGGAGCTTCTCAGGCAATACAAGAACTTGGTTAAATGATGATCCTCATATATATGGTTGATCATCGATTTCAGAACTTTCCATGTCAACGTAGAGCGAATCGATGAATCAAATTAAAAGATCATTCTTTGCTTCTAGAGCTTCACATGCAACAGAAAAACAAGATGATGTTAGAATTATTCGTGCTGATAACGTGTTGTAAAACACAAGTAAAAGAGATTTAAGAAAGGAGAGAAACAGCCAAGAGAATGAGAGAATGTGTATTTTAATTGAGTTGAGAACTCTCTCTTATATAGAGATGAGGTCATGATGCAAATTACAATAACAACTTTAGTCGGCTAATTACAAGAATGCCCACTAACTAATAACTATTTACAACATCCCCTTTTTTTATACGGAATTTAGAAATTTCCAGGCATGCAAAAGTTGTAAGCTCATCCCAAACTCACACTAGCCCCACTAGCCATAAAAAAACAAGAAAAAGAAATATTCATGTATCATATGGCTTGCGTGGAAGGGCACATGGCTTGCGTGATGTCGCCGGCAACATGGCTCCGATACTCCTTGTACCTTCACGTCGAGTTGACAGATAGAGCACATGGCTTGCGTGATGCCGCCGGCAACATCACATCACCACTAGGGTGGAAAGGGCTTGAGTGACTTCACTTGAAACGTGGAAGTCACATCACCTTGAAAGGTGGAATGACATGCTAGCATTGACATCATATAATCCAACAAATATGGCATAAGAAGGAAAAATATAAATTCATGTGAGTTTCCCCAAAACTCGTATTAAAAGCTTAAGTACGATTCCCAACCGTACTTTGAAAATTTTAAGAGAAAAGAAATAAATTAAACTTAATAACGTGTCCTACACGTTAAAATGCTCAATGTAATAATTAAGCCAAATAAACAACATATCTCAAACCTCCAATCCTTTATGTAAATCTCAAATCCAAAAATCATTAGGGTTACTATAACTTAAACACCAATCTTTTACCCAAGCTCAAATCCATAAGTTCATTAATGGAATCATAACAAATCCAAAAGCGGAAATCATAATTTAAGCTTGGAAAGTATAATGAACCACTTATAAAACCATGCATGCATTTTAATAAAACCAAAATGTCCACTCACTATATAGGCGGCTAAGCCTGACGTCAGTGGGAGCCCTCCTCACATGGTGTCTCTTCTCGTCCTGTAAAAACGAGATTTAAGGCCCGACACTAAAATCACACATTTATCAATTACAATGAAAACCATCATAGCATTATTCTTACTCACCCAAACTTTCCAAAATCTACCTATATCTCTACTTTACCACCAACTCCCTACAATCCGACAAGGAGCTCTAGTGTAAAATATAATGAACCAAACTAATGAACCTCCTCAAATCCTCTCCTCCCACAAGTAATTCCAACACCATAATCCTAATTCCAAGCAACCATCACCAAATAAAACCACCTATACTAAATCAACATTAATCCCTTCTAGAACTCATCTAACATTCCTCAAAACCGCCACCAAAGTCGGCAGCAGCAACCGGCAGTGGCGGTCAACCGCCGGTAGTGGCAGTCAACCACCGGTATTGGCAGTCAACCACCACCACCATATCAACTTCGACTAAAACCAACAAGGCACACCCCAATCTCTTCCTCTTAACATGCTCTACAACAATTATAACTAGTAATAGACCTAGAAACCAAAGAGTTGACCGGAAAATACCTCCAAAGTTCAAGAACACACTAGGTTCCAATTTGTACTACACTCCTAGTCGTTCAACCACCTTTGGATGGTTGAATGGCCAATCAAGGAGCTACAAAACCCCCCCAAGAATCGCTGGAATCGGTGGCCAGAAAAATGGAGTTCTGGCTAGGGCAGACGTGCGACAGCAGTGGCGTCACCGCGCCTCAACGCCGACGATCTGGAGTCGATAACCACCCTAGGCTGGACGAGCGGCGTCCCAGCTATCAAACAAGACCGGTGCGGCGGCCAGGCGTGGTCGGACGGCGGCGATTCGTCGGAGGGAAGTCAGACGGTTTAGGCGCGGGGTCGGGCTCGAGGAGAGAGAAAGTGAGGAGTGATTTTTTTTTTTCTGTTTTTCTTCCTCCTTCACCGAAAAATATAAGGTTTCCCACTTAATACACTCACCCAATTATGGAACCGATATTATTTTTAGCTACCCGTCATTTAAAATCTCTCATTCGGGTAACTAAAAACCTGCTAACTCAACTAAACCACCTCTAACCAGAAATAGTAACACAACTCCCAATTGATTTTCCACCATTAAATAAGAAACCACAACATAAAAATAATACTAAGTTCGGGGTGTATCAATCTTTTATCTCATATCCCCAATCAAGAACTCTTCTCTCCAATAAATCAATCTACTGTAAACGGGAATCGATATTCATTTTTTTTTTTCATTAATATCTTCTTCCTCTTTTCATTAACATCTTCTTCCTCTTTTCAAAAATCATCTTCTTCCTCTTTATTTTCACGGTTATTTTGACGACCGACATGGTCAAACGGTGTAGAGTGATGGTCTGTGGTGTGGCCTCTGTTGTGATTTGGGGTGATATTTAACCTCTTGATTCCTTCAATCTTTCTATTACATGTGATATTATTGGAGAGAGAATTATCTAGATCTGGATTCTAGAAAGAAAGAGTGAAGGAGGAAGAAGATGATACTAAAAAGAGAGAAAGAGAAATAAAAATTAAGGGAAAGTATTTCTGCATAAGCAGAGGTGGGATTTGCGCCATCCGTTTTTACACCGACTACCGATATCTGCATAAGCAATTTTGAATGATTTCTGGATTTCTGGGATTGTTCAAATTCTTCTGAATTCAAAATCGTCTGAATGTATTTACCTTTGGCGGTTTTGTAGAAAGAGAACTCTTACAGGTGGAACTAGTTGGTATGATTCACACCTCAAGACTGGTATGATTCACGCCTTAAGACTAGAGTACAAAACAGAAGAAAGATAAGCCAAAGAAGAAAATGAAAGGAAGAGAAAAAAATTAAAAGGACAAAAAATGTATACATGTCGTTTTGTGGTTGGTTGGTCGCATATGCCAACTAGTGCGGTTGTCGCACGCAAGAATTTATCTTCTTTAAATGTCATGGTTGTCACCGAACATATGATTTTTTTTAGAAGAAATAAAAAAGCTCCATTGATCAAAGATCATGATGATCAAAAAGTCAAACATGAATAGTCCGAAGACATACAAATGTATAGCTACGCTAAATCAAATTACGTCTAAGAATTGAAATAACAACCTCAAAGTTACATCCAAAAAGGTGGATAATGAAACATTAAAAAACATAATAACCTGTCAAACCCTCTCACAGCAACACTTCCTTCCCTGAATAAAGGCTTAAGACCCAATGATGTACATTTCATCGTAAAAGAAAAGAAGCATCACTGAGAATGTAATAACAGGGATCTTTTCCTAGTCACCCTAGGAGACTACTCCTCCTCAGCCTCTGATTCGAGCCCTGAGTCCACACCTGCATTCTCTCCCAAGCTTGGTTCCATGGAGTCTGAGCACTCTCCTAGCTGCAAATTCTTCTTGGTTCGACTTCCCCTCGGCCTTCCTCATCCTTGTCACCGAACATATGTTCTCTAGTTATGAAAATGCCAAATACAACTTACTGTTTTCATTTTGTAAAATCATTTTTGAAAAAAGGTTTTGTAATACTCTACCGAACAAGTCCTTAATTATCACTGGTGCAAAGTTGATGTACTGTTCTTATAATTTTCCCTTAGTTTTATGCCTAATTTCTATGCTAGATTTCATACTTTTTAGGCTTTTGTTTAACCGAGTATAATGTAAAAATGAGATGGTGCTAGCATACCATGTCCTCTAACTTGTCCTTGTTGGCAAGAGAAGGTATGTGCGTATCCGTGTCATCTCGACATTTGAATTGCAATGAAATTATTATTTATTGAAAAAAATAAATATTTTCGTTTTGCTTTCTCTGAGTTTTTTTTTTCTCTACACTCTGCAATTCTGGTATTCTAGGGTTAGGGGTAGAACCCTAACACCTAGGATGACACTGATGATAAAATGACGTCCTATTTTAATGAACGGAGCTTGAATCCATTTCCATTAAAAAGAAAAAAGAAAAAAAAGAAAACTTTCTTATCATTCGAAATCATGTCTCACTATATACATCTATACCTATGCAATTTATATACATATACTCTTCTTTTTAGATCTCTTTACCACGACAATTTAATTGCCACCATCTTCTTTATTTTATGGTCATAATGTTTAAAAACTGTAAATCAATTCTTTAGAAATTCTGTTTCTTTTTTCTTTTTTCTTTTTTTTTTATTACAAGAAATTTTGTTTCTTTAGCCACTGAAGAAGCAAAAGAATGTCATTTTCAAGAGGTCTGGTGAGGGAAGCTTAATTATCACATTCTGCTATCAAGATCAGCAACTTTGCTGATCAGAACCGAGATGTCTTTATTGCGTTAAATCAGAACTGAGATGTCTTTATTGAGTTAAACACAGTACACACTATTGTGAACATAACAGATAAAGAAGTAACTGAAAGGTTCTTCCAATTGCCTTTGGAGTTTTCAGTTTCCTATTTGTATCATAATGTGTTTGCTTTGTACCACAAGATTATTAATGTGAGATGTTCTTCTGGCTATGTACATGTGCTGTGTAGTAATCAACTTTGCCACATTTAGTCGTACACTATATCAGTGCAGACTGCATTTCTACTATAGCAACATCAAAATAGCAGTATAGAAAAATATTAGTTGAGCGTAAGAAACAAAATAGATGGTAAAATATTTATGATAATTATGTCAGAAATTTAAGATCAGTAATGAAGTATACATAAGCTGACAGACCAAAGAAAACAATTGACAGATTAACATAGCCTCTCCATAAGATAGCATCAGTAGGAGAAGAAGAAGCAAAATCTTGATGGCAACTGGAAGACAACCCTCTTTCTTCAAGGTTCTTAAAGGAGATGACTTCTGTGAAAAATTGGTAAGTCCAAGCTCCTCTTATGTACTCTATCATTTATATGACAATTGAAAGCAGAGAAAAGTTGTATGGTCAGTTTCTGATATTTATCTGTATGAATGTGAACGAGTTTTGTAGTTTCAATGAAACAAGTGAGGTTTGATCCACAGTTACGGACAATAAAGTTGATAGATGGCAAAGAGAAGTACCAAATCTTTATCTTTTATGTTACTGGTGGGTTTGTAGTTTCTGTAATTCAAACTAGACTCTGAATAAGCAGTTTTGAAAACAGAGGTTTCGTTTTATGCTTTGGCCTCTGTTAAGTGTTTTATTTCACTCAAAAAAATTGAAGATTCCCCGCCATTACTTGTAAGAGAACAAATCACTGTTAAAAGATCACCTTTTTACAGTCTCTATCAAAGATGTTCTGCAGTTTCCCTAATTCAAAGATGAGCTTTGATCAATGCTTGTGGCTCTGGAGTGCTATAGCTTCAATCTTTACTTTGTTTTCTGTATTTCGGAGTTTCTCTAGCTTTTGTCTTACCATTCCCACCAAATGAGTTCATGATTAGGAGTCAATGGACAGCTCCATCCCACCAATATTTTGTTCATGTTGGAGTGTAATGAGGTTAGGCAATAAGAACTAGTCCTATTTAGTATTTAGTCCCTTAAACCCAACCTACAGCTGCCTAACCACTACTGAAATCCCAATAATTTGTAAACTGGAATAAGGCACTTACTTTTACCAAGTATCCCCTTTTTTTAGTTAATTTGAAGATCATTGTCACTATTGGGGTCTAAATACAACTGGTTTGATTTAAATGCTGATTATGTTTCTGTCTACATCCTAATCTACAGAAAATCCCCCGAGCTTTTCTCATGCATTTTGATGGGACGGTACCTGAACAATGCCAACTTAGAATCCGCACTCAAACATGGCTTGTTGATGTGGAAAGGGTTCATCGCAAGTTCTATTTCCAAAATGGTTGGAAGAAGTTTGTGCAGGAGAATGGTTTAAAGGGTTGTGAGTTTCTAGCTTTTTTCTATAATGGAAACTCGGAGTTCTATGTGCACATATATGGGATAGATGCCTGCAAAAGGGAGTTTGCAGAGGTTGCTAGGGAAGTAAGTGACAGCGCCAAATGGAACTATGTTAGCAGGATTGAAGAGGCTGATAGTGATGACACATCTGTGCAAGCTGGTGATAATGATGATGATGATGACGACGACGATGAGGAGGAGGAGAATGATGATGAAGATGATGATTTTGAAAATGAAGCTAACAGTGAAGATAAAGATGAATATGTCGAAGAGGAAGTAGAAAGTGATAGAGATGAGGGGAAAAGTGATGATTCTATTGAAATTCTGGACGAGTTTCCACAATGCTCAAAGGCAAAAACAAAGAGGACATCATCAAGGCTTCACAAGAGAAAGATAAACAGTTCTCAAGCTAAATCACAAAGCAGCAAAAGGCGTGCTAGTGGCTGGTCTAGCAAACGAAGAATCAAAGCACTGAAACAAAATGGAACAGGAGAGCTTATAGCTCGTCATAGAGCTACTGATTTCATGTCCAAATCTGCCGATCCTTCTTGCTTGATAGTCATGTCTCCTTCGTATGTTAAAGGGTCTTGTGTGGTAAGATTTCTAGAGACAACTGTGCTTCGCCATCAAAACTTTTGCTAGATTCTTCATGCAGATATCAGTACTAGAAAAATCAAGTCTCACATCTGCTTTGTTTTCTGAAACTTTTACTTATTGTCTAACATGTTTCCTTTGTTTTGCTTTCAGCATTTTCCTCGTGATTTTAGCTACAGACATCTCAAAATGAAGTGTAGCCACATCAACCTTCGGGTTAATAAGAAAAGTTGGAGTCTCAATATCTATCAAGGAATTCGGAACAAATCATTCAAATTACAAGCTGGTTGGCCTGAATTTGTGAGAGAAAATAATCTGAAAGAGGGTGATGTGTGCGTCTTTGTGCTGAATGAAACCATCAGATATGTATTTGATGTTACAATTTTCCGCGCCACAGAAGCTACAGATTGCACCTTGACAAGTGAGTAATTTCTGTTCTCTGTTTGTGCAGTTGTGCTCCAATATGTCTACCTTCTGGATAATCTTTACAAATGTTTGTTCTTTGTGTTTTCACGTAGGGGCAAGACAGAAAAGATGAAAACAGAAAGCTGGACAGATGAAGTTCATAGAATCTGATTCCACCAGCAATATAGTTGAACAGCAGGACAAATATAAAATGATAGTAGAAGCATCATGGGCAATGGACATGCCAATTTCCAATAACCATTCTCGATGGTGCTTCTACTTCTAATTTTATATTTTGTCCTTCAACTTTTAATCACAATTTCTCTCTTATTGCTTATTTATGTACTTTTTTTCAATCATATGCGGGATGTAACTTAATTAGTGTCTCCAAGACTTGTCTCATCAGACTGTTTAGGTTGATATGTTATGTAGGTAGATTTGCTTGTGAAGATGTTTGGCCTCTCTTATTCTTAAATGGTGCGGTTGTTAAGCAGTTAAATGTGTTGAAGAGAAGGATCTATTAGACTTGATCTCATATTTACTAACTTTGTTAATTTCATTTCAAAGAACCACTCTTAAGGCCTGCTGAAAGTTGTTTTCTTTCTTTTGGTTTGCTGCTGACATGAAGTTCTAAATGGGAAATTTTTCATCAAGTTCTATTACTTAAAGGACTGTGTTGACGATAACATTTACGGATAGATCATTGAGATTTGACCACATTATGGTTATAATAAGAAATAGTAAGGAGGTTTGGTGGAAAACATTGACATACAATGAGGGTGATGCAGAAGTTTGTGAAGGTCAATTATGATAAACTACATGCTAAATAGTAAATATAGCTGGGTTTGTTATATTCAGTTGAAGGAACTAGAATTAATAGAAGCCACTAGTTCAAGGAACTAGAATTAGCTGGGTGTACACGCATATATATAGAGAGAGAGAGAGATGAAAGAGAGGGGTATACATACCTAGTTAATACCAATGTTTTAAAAGGCTAAGGCGTAGCCGAGGCTATGGATCGAGAGCCTCACCAAGGCGTAAGCCTTTTGAAAGAAAAATATTGCACACGACACTACAATTACAGTATAACAAGGGGAAACACAGAACCTAAATTGTCAGTTATCAATTCTTCAATAGAAACACCAAAAGAACGAAGAATCCTATCTCCTTTTATGACTGCATGATAGTGAGGATTCAAGCAAATCTACTCAGATAAATTGTCAGAGACAAGTTCTTCTGCAAATCTATTCAAGCAAATCTATTCAAGCAACTTATATACCAAAGTCCAACTAAAAAAGTTCGTCCAAAAATAATCGCCATCAGTAAATTAAAAAGGGAAAAAAATCCACATACCTGAATCGGAGACAAGTTCTTCCTGTAAAAATCGGCCTGAGTCTGATGAACATCGCCCGTCGAGACTCTTACAAACCTGAGCACCCACCAGACAACTCTTGATCGGCTCCCAGTTTTCCCATTAACAACGTAATGCTGAAGCCAATGCGAGAAGTCTCCGACCTTGTACTCCTTGTACCCTTGTCCCGACACGGCCTGTCCGATCCCCTTGTTCGTCACGAACAGAGTGAACACGGTGAAGGCGATGAATCCGAGGATGAGGAGAAAGATCAAGACGAGGTAGGTATAGAGGAGAGAGTTGAGTTTGCAGCACGAGCCGGCGAGGGAGAGGGAGGAGGGAGATCGAGAGAGGGAGCAGGGAAGGAGGGCGGGCGAAAAGACAGAGGGAGGCGCACGAGCCTTATGCGGAACATTTTCCCAACTTACCCAAAACGACCCCGTTTTCAGTTGCTTCAACTAGGCGCACGCCTTATGCGCCTTAGGGTGCGTTTTTTGCGCCTTATGCGCCTTGGGGGTGCGTTTTTTGCGCCTATACGCCTAACCAGCAAAACACAATGAATTGCAGCTCCGCCTCGCGCCTTTTACGCCTCAAGGCGCGCCCGAGGCGCGTTTTTTAAAACACTGGTTAATACTCAATATCGTCAGAAGCCAAGCTAGCTGCTTTATATTCCATCACTGCAAAGATGTTCAGAGAAAGGCTCCAAAGAGCATTTTGAGAATCTTGTGAGAGGAAAAGAACCAGAGGATGCATCTTTGAATCTGACAGTGTGGAGTGGAGCTGAAGTGAACAGATATGACCAAGAAATTGTACCCACTATCATGAGCATGGATCCTGGGAGATAGTTAACGGTAAAACAACCAAAGGACCGGAAAGAACAGACCTGAGCATCCAACTTTGTCTTTTCAGTTTTTGTTCAGCTTCTTTAACGCAAAAATTCGCTTGCTTTGGTCAAAAGATTATAGTTACTCCTGTTCCCAGCCTGCCATATGTGAGGAAGGTAAGAGTTAAGTTATCATTTTACCTTCCAAACTTCTGCTGCAAATTAGTTTGATACATCATCAACATAGTCCCAGATAGAAGTGCCAAAAGCAACATCTAACACGGAAAAGTCGTCGTAGTAAACTACAGACCCATTACTGGATCTAAAACATAAAACAATACTGAGCAGCTAGCATAATTATCCACAACATCAAATATTTCCCTCTTGTAAAGTTCTTGTTACACATAATTCACACAACACAGCCATGAACACTGTCCAGAGATAACATGCAAATAGTACAAATGAGTCGGTAGCCATCTTTACCAAATAATAACAAAGAAAAAAAAAACAGTCAAAAAAATTGCACGACAATTCATATGGTAAGACTAGTAGTACCCCTGAGACTAGAACATTTGTAAAAACCAAATACTAATAATAATAATAAATAAAATAAGTAAAAAAAAAAAAAAAACTTAAAACCAATTACCTACAAACAGTACTACAGGGCTAAGCAATACATCAACTTGATCTCATGCTTCTTCATGGCCTTCTATAGTTCCATCTCTGTGTCTATGACTCTATAGTCATGACTCATGAACCTCTCAGCAATGAAAAGGAAGGATTAATTCCAACCATCCAATGGAGCACTAGAACCCATTGGACACTGCCGGATAGTCCTTGCAGCACCAAAATCTCACTGGCAACCTCAAAGTGTTCTACCATGTTTAGTGTAAGAAAGACCAACTCCGGCTGCTCCTCAGAAACAGAAGGAAAACTACTATCCATAACAACCCCACCATCTTGTGTTTAGTTGAGAAGAGATGGTGGGACTCTCAAGGAACTGAAATACTTTTCTCCACCGGCCTCTTCCCTTCACTTGGGGCAGAAGGTTTCCTCCTAAGATATTCCCTACAAGAAAAACACAGTAAAAGTCTGTGATCAGACGGATAAGTATAGATGGCACCTGGAAAAAGTGTTATGAATTATGATTCTCTTTGATTTGTCTTCTAAAACATGGACTGTTTGCTATCACCTATAGCTATCACCAGGTGATCTATAGCTATCCCCTAAATTAACTTGTATTGTTTTTATACGTACATCCTAGCCTCCTAGGTCAGTATAAGTATAGTATTTGGATGTTGAGGTAACATAGCTTAATGTCAATGCATAAATTATAGCTTATTCAAAGAAGTTCTTTTAAGCATTTTTGGTGTCCAAGTCATTCTCGCAAACATCTATTTGGAACTGTACACTACACCTTTCCAGAACGTTTTGTGATTCAATACCATGACATGCAGTGAAACGCTAGATCACTTTCTAAGGTAATGTGAGATAAATTCCAAGACATAAGAAGATATCTAAGGAATAGAGTCCTACCAAGTGTAGCTAAGGAAGCCTTGCATAGACAGCAAGAAATATGATGCAACGATCACAACTATTGTCTGAAGTGGATGGGTGCTTGCGCTTTTGACCAATCATTGGTTCCAAAGGGGAGGATGGCCACTGCTCTTGTGCATAACTGCCATCGACAGACTTAACATCATCAACTTGTTGGCCGATTAGGTGAACATCACAACTTATAAAGGACATGAGCCCTGAGTTTCCACTGCAGTAAAATTTAACATTACACGTATCAGGGTGCAACCAATTCAGTCCTTTCACCTTTGGCCTTATTTCTAATGAAATATACTTGAGCTACACATGAGCTGACTCAGTCTGCCTTGAATAGAAATGGCACTCATGACGACTGCTGTATCCTTCATTGATTAATACTTGAGCTCGAAAACAATAATCAGCAGAATTACTTTGTACATTCGAAAACAACACAGAGAGCCAAACCTATGTTCCTCTGTTTCAATATTGGATGGATTCCAATGGAAAGTTCACATACTGATTTCCAGCCGAGAGGGTAGCCAGCTTTACATATAAGATTTAGATCTTTGCGACAGCTGAACCATTTTGGAACTTTACTACCTGGAAATATAATCCCAAATTTGGAAATTTTGGGAGATATCTGTGATACAATTGATCAGCACTTCATCAGTCCAGAATATATCAACAAAGTTTAATGTCAAATAAACATTCTATGTAAAGAGAGAGAAAAGATACCTACATTCAGAAAAACATTATCCATCTTTGCCACTTCATAATGCAGATTGTCACATAGTCTATGGCAATTGAACAAATCCATCCACTCAAGACCCTGTAACTCATGACTTTCCAATATGTTTGACAATTTTGGAAATGTTTCCAATGATTTGCAATTGCCCACACCTACCCAGCATACCTTTGGTGGAAGTGGTGGAATTTTCCGAAGCCTCTTGCAACCACACAAGTTCAGGTCTAACAAATTGACAAATATGCTGATGCATATAGGAAGACTGACAAAATTGCCTCCAGATAGATCAAGTTCTTGTAATGTGAACACGCAATCTAGAGTTGCCAGAAAATCACTTTTGTATAAACTGCATTCCCCCATATTAAATCGCAAGAGCTTAGGAAGCACCAAAGAAAGTAATTTTGCACTACATGAAACTTCAGTGTTTTCCAAATGCGGAAATGCATTAAGTTTTGGGCAGGAATCAAGGAAGACCCTAATTGTTTGAAATACCCTAATTGTTTAGCTTTACCCCCTCATTTTCAACGAAATGTCTGAAATACCCTAATTGTTTTTTTATTCATTTTGCTAAATAAATGCATTTCTTTTATCTTCTTTAATAATATTTTGTCAAATTGGCTATTTTATCCTTCTGAAGAGGGATAAAACTGAATTATGGGTCCCCATGTAAGTTCCAACAGCTTTGGTGACATTATATTTCGAGAGAAATTCAAAAATTGGACCCGACTGAAGTGTTTATGAAAGTTGAAGGGGCGAACTGATTTAAAAAAAAAATTGCAGGACTGAACTAATTTTGGCACCAAAGATTTGGGGGTAAACTGAATTTAATTCTTTATTTTACTGCTAAAAACATGTTGTAATGATTATTCACCCCAATCAAATAGTAAAAGGTATATATATATATATATATATGATCAATAGTAAAAGGAGAGACACTTACATAATGCTTGGTTATAACTTCATCACCCTCCCTGACATAGGTCTTCTCAAAACCTTTGATTATTGGAAATTGCTCCCCTTGTATTCTGAATTACCCATTGTGTAGATGATAGGAGAAGACCCCGTATGGTGGTATATAGTCTTCTCCCCACGGCTCCGCTTGTTTTCCAAGGAGAGTCTCTAATACACGAAAAAATATTAAATAGATTAGTAAAATACAAGGGAAACAGTGAAGGTAGTTTAAAAAATTAGTAGGGAAACAATGAAGGTAAGTTAAAAAAATCAACTTAAACGCATCTGACTCGAAATGCTTGCATAGAAACTCCCACTGGTCCTCTCTTCCAATGAAACCTTAAGGCATGCCAAAGGGCCCTTCCTTAAGATAAGCTTTGTGACACTAGTACTTCTAGTCCTCATACCTCTCATGTGCCCTCTTTAGTATCCAATTGAACATTAGCTGATTAGCATTTTCATCTCACTCGTACTTCGGCTAAGTAACAAATAATAAAAAAAATTCTCATTTTAAGCATTGAAAAATAAAAAATAAAAATGTAATTAAGTGAATTTACTTTTTAAACTATTTTCAGTTACTTACTGACATTGCATTCCACACCTTCCACTTCTTCTCTTGATCAAAGTCGTAGAACGTCCTTGTCCTCATTCCCACCAGACTCCGTATGGCGCAACCGATATCATGTGCCACCAAGCTGTTTATCCCCCTCACGCTAGGGCCTTTTACACGGGGGCAATACTCCAGCTTGATCTTTTGCCCTGTTTGTGCAACGATATCCTCCGCCTTCTTTCCAGAACATAAACCTCGCTTCTTTTTCGGGGTCAGAGCTACAATTAATATGTTAGAAAACATTAGGTTACTTAATGCTATAAGACAAATTCTAATAAATTAATACAAGTATAAGAGGAATTAATAAGTAACATGTTGGGCTTCTAACTTTCAAACGAGCGTTACCGACGATGCGTCTTACAAATTCGAGTGCGGTTGCGGTTGCAGACGCCAATGGAGATCCCGTTGAACCACTGTCAACGGTAAGATGCTGCATGATCAAAGGGGGAGCCCCTGGTGGTACTGTCCTAGCCAGCATGGGGGTAGGGGTGGCTGCTACTGCTAGCTGAGCCAACGCTCTGCAGTATAGACTCCATCAAAGCACTGGCCTTAATGGCTTAGTCCTTTCTCTTCCCCATGATCACCATCTTGCACATGAATAACACACAATTGTTAGTCCACATTAAATGACTGAGTAATAGATAAGATTATGAAAAATATATCGATAGAAAAGCATACATGAATAACAAACCACTTGTCGTTTTTCAGCCCCTGAATATTTTTTTTAGATTTGATGTATTTTGGATACATAAAACACTAACAAAATGTCAGGACTCACTCCGAAATTCACCCTGAAATTCAAAGTAAACCCTGCGGGGACCACCTCCAAAGGAGATTATACCAAAAATTCGATATAACCTCCCTTGAAAATGGACAACCCTTCCTAGAAACACCTGCAAGCACTTCTGAAAACCAACCTCAAACTTCTGGAGCCTTCATGCTCCCCAAATCACAACATCTTTCAAATCAATTTAAACCTTAATAAGAAAATCTCACAACCAACATAGTTCAGAGCAACTCTATTTGAGAGGAAATGGACTACAAATATAAAAATGAGCGGAAACTATACTATTGACTATGCCTCTTCTCCATGTACGCCCGGCCTCAACTATACTAACCTACAAACTAGGCATTTTTAAAACAAAGGACCCGGGGGAAAATATTTAAAAATCTTAGAGTGAGTGGACACACATGAATTTAATGGAAATATTTATGTTTTCCCAATTTAAATTTCCATAGAAAATATGTTGCATGCCTCAGACAATAAATACTTTATCCCATAAATATCGAGCCTCTTCAGCTCAGAAAAATATATATCAAAATATGTATGTATTTACACTCGCCCATACTCCCTATATAAATTAATAATAATCTATATAGAGCTACTACGCTCGCGTCCAACGCTCACGTCACGCCTTAATGCGGTGATACACTACGCCATTATGGTGGACAAGCGGGTGTATAAATATGTATTCATACCCCCTATATGAATTAAACACTCATATAGGGCTACTACGCTTGCGTCTAACGCTCACATCACACCACAATGCGGTTATATACTACTCCATTAAGGTGGACAGACACATATTGCTAGCTAGCATTTATATACATACTCGATCTCCTCATAAATATATTATAATTTACCGAAAATCCCATTTTCGATAACTCACCACAATGAATAAAATGACGTTTAATGCTCCAACAAAATAAATTACTCCACAATAAACAATTGCATGCATATTATAATAAAACAAAAGCTCACTCACAACTTTAGGCATAAGCCCGACAAAATCTAATGCGCCACTCAAGTGAGTTCTCCTCGAATATTGACATAATAATCATGCTTAAGACCAAACTTCAATTTCAGAAAATAATAATACTTAAATATATAACCCAAAATTCTTCCGCGTAATCCACTACCCTTTCCAGGATTAAGCTTATCTGATTTACACCAAACTCCAACCACAGTCTCAATTCATTTATTTCAACATTCTAAAACAATAGTAAGGGAAATTTAACGGCCAGATTCTACTCTAATTAACCGCCAAAATACCAAACTCTGAAAAATCTCAAACCTATCCAAAATTCCTCCAAAATTCCAAAATTCACATCATTAACCTCCCCTTAATATTCCACATCTAAAACCATAAAAAAAATCCCCCAAACAGTGGCGGCCGACTCCGGCGACCTCCAATAGCTACCAAAATTTAACAGCATCTTCCTCTCCATCTCCTCTACAACTTTCCTAACTAGCACAAACACCAATTCTAAGCCTAACTATGCCAATCGAACGAAAACATCAAATGAGCCCTAGAATTTCAACTCCATATTTCTCCTTACCTAGCTCAAGAGGGAGGGAGTCATTTGGAGAAATTGCTGCATGGGAGGAGGCTTTCCAACTAGCCAAGTGGCTCTAGCTATGGTGGCCGGAGGAGCAAGTTCTGGCGACGGAGCACTCCGAACAATCGGACCTTCCAAGGTTGATTTCTCCTTCACGACGGCGGTAGGAAGGCTGCCACCGGTCTAGGATGGGAGCTGGGTCGTAGGCCGACCGTTTAGGACTGGTGGAGTGGCGAACGGTGGCCGGACTGAGGCGAACGGGCTCGGGGATTTTTCCGGGCAGAGGATGAGGGAGAGAGAATCGGGAGGGAGGAGAGAGAAAAGAGAGAAGAGAGAAAAAAAAAACTGGGCTTGGCCCAACCGGTCCAACCCACACATATAACCCAACTCTAAAATATAACACCCTAAAAATAATACCCTAATAAAACTTACCTTTTACTAGCTAAAATTTACCATTTTTACCGTTATCATATTTTTCTCCTACGAATAATTCCTTCGAATTTCATGTGTCACAAGATACAAACCCAAACCCAACCCATTTAATAATCGTGTCAAAAATCTAAATTCAAACCCAACCCGTTTGTTAAACGGGTTACCTGTTCCCAACCCGTTTAACCCATTTAATTTATAAGTCGTGTTGTGTTCAACAAAATGACTCATGACAACTGTGACTCATTTAATAAAAAAACATCACTTGATTATATTCATTAAAAACTCCACAAAAGCATAATTTTATAACTCATGAATAATCAAATCCAAATTTCCAATATAAAGTCAAACACTTCCGATCTGAAATTGAAAGACATAATCCATAATTAAATTTGAAGTTTAACTTTGAAAATAAAAGCCTCAAATTCTAACTTCCAAGTTCCAAGAATCCAAGTCTTCATTTTATTTAGTTTCATTTTATTCAGCATAAAAGGCAAAGCAAGTAATCACCACCTATAATCGAAAACAAATTCAAGTCAATTCACTATTGGCATCACTAATGCTTAACTTGGTAATATCTTTAGTCAAGTCATCCAATTTTGGTGGCAAAGTATGAACATCAACTTATAAGAAGAAAACAACAAATCAGTATGGCATGTTTAAAAGAGAAAAAACTGTTATAGAAAAAGTATAGAACAAATGCCTTCTTTCGCAAATATCCAATCATGTGTGCAAATAAGAGCTTCTACAGTTTCAGATTTAAGTGCACTACGATATTGGTCAAGAACTCTACCACCAACGCTAAATGCGGACTCGGAAGCAACTGTAGAAATCGGAATGGATAGTACATCACGAGCCATGATAGATAATTCCGGGTGGCGAAATTAGTTTGCCTTCCAAAACTGAAGCACATTCAAGTTTGTAGTCCTTAGTAACTTTGGTTCATCTAAGTACAATTGCAACTGAGTCTTTTGGGTAGAGAAAACAAATTCTTCACTCTCAAACTCATCAAAATCCTACAGTTACACTATGTCAACATAACCAGGTGAACAACAAATGAAAAAATAATTAAAAACATAACCAAAATAATAAAAATATATAAGAACATAATACATACATAGTGCGTCCAACACACAAAGTTTTAGAATTTTAGGAGATTATTTACTATTTTAAATAAATTCGTAAAAATAGATACCATAATATAAAGAGAAAAACATATTTTATTTACCATCATAATATCTATTCATTCTTCAAAAATCATTGCATCAAGAGGATGACTAGTATCTTGATTTCTTGATGATGTAGAGGCAGAATTCATTGACGTAGAATGAACTTTCATATAAACATCGAAAAGAGAAAACAACTTGTCACGTACCATTTTCATTTGAATATAATCACTATCATATAGTCGTTTATATGAAAACTCCACAAACTGCAACTTGTATCGAGGATCAAATATTACAGCAATTGCAAGAATCAAGCTATACTCAGACCAATAATTTTCAAATTTGGTGATCATTTGGGATGCCATACTACTTATAAACATATCATGATCATCCTTGGCCTTTCTCAAAGTATCTTCAACCATAAAGACTTGAGGGAAGTACAAATTGGATGTGGGATAATGAGTTCCAGTAAACAAGCAAGTAACGTCATAGAACACCTTCAGAAACTTGCATATCTTTTCCTCTTTTTTCCACTCATCATGAGTAAGTGGATGCTTGTAGTTAGAGTCACTTAACTGCATATGAAGAAAAGCATGTTGATAATAAATTGCATTATCAAACATAAGGTATGTAGAATTCCATCTGGTTGGTACATCTTGACGTAAGCCCTTTCTACATTCTAAGAAAACTTGTGCAACACAATCTAAGAATTTTTGTTTTCTTCCTTGTGAACCCCTAGCTAACATACTTGATGCTCTCCCTCATTTTCACAACAGAACCATCAATTTCTTTCAACCCCTCTTGCACAATTAGATTAAGAATGTGAGCACAACAACGAACATGAAAAAACTCACCATCCATTAGAAGCACATCCCTCAGTCTAAGCTGTCCCTTTAGTAACTCAACAAAACAATCATTGGCAGATGCATTGTCTAAAGTCATAGAAAACAATTTTCTTTCAATACCCTAATCCACTAACAACTTATAGATTTTGTCAAAGAGAGCCACACCAGTATGTGGAGGAGGCATAAAACTAAAGTTCAGTTTTCTTTTTTGTAGTTTCCAATCATCATCAACAAAATGAGCAGTAAGAGCAAGATAACCATCAGTTGCAATAGAAGTCCACAAATCAGAAGTCAAGCAAATTCTGCTAGGAATAGAAATTAAAGTCTTCTTAAGCTTCTTCGTTTCTCTAGCATGCATACTCATAACATCTTCTTTAGCAGTGTTCTTAGATATCAACTTGATACCATACTTAACGAACTGAAAAGGCAAATCATGCATAACAATAGTTGTCACCAATAGTTCACGAAATTTGTCATGATCAAATCTAGCAGATCTTGTGATCAGAGAGCCATCATCATTATGTGATACAACTAACTGTCCAAGGTCTAGAATTTTTTGTTTCACACACAAGATGTTATATGACATTTTAGATTTCCTGTACCATACCTACTAGAGCACAAGTAGGTAACACCGCATCTTAGGCACTTAGCCCTTTGCTTCTCATCCGGGCCCAATGGAAGAACTTCAAATTTAGACCATACATTTGAGGTGAGTTTTCTTCGCCTCTTACCACACTTTGGAGATGCAGTATTTGTTTCTTGGCAATCTTGCATCACATTCTCATTGGTCTCGGCAAAATCACATTGAGTGTCTTGAGTATTGTCATGAATAACATCCATCTATCATATATAATACAATATATTAGTAACAAAAAACCTATAGGCAGAACAACGTATTCTCTTAATATGTAACAAATGTATAGATTTCATGTAGTTTATATAAATAATGGTATCAAACAATAACCATAAGAAGTTCATGAGAATTTGGTAAAAAATTGGTTCACACTAGCACGTGGACTATATGCAAACTCAATTGAGATTTATAATAAACAATAAACATCATGTGAAACAAAACAAGAGAATAAGGATGGAGTGGGAGACACTAAATTGATAACAACCATGTCTCTCATCGCAAGAGTTGATTAAGCAAAACTAAGAATCAGTCAAATAATTCTCATATATAAAATTGTCATTGACGTGATCAAAATACCTTTGCAAAGAGTTGATGAGCCGCGAACACAGAAAGCTAATGAGTCGTGAACCTTAGGGTTTGTGTATTGATTCAAGACTGAAACAAGAGAATTTATAGTGTTTTGGTAACCCTAGGGTAAAGTGAAGAAAGACATACTTGACCCTTATACACATGTAATATTGCTTTTAAATGGGTCATGTACGCGGGTTATATATTATATAACTCAACCCATCTAATAAACGAGTTATTTGAGTTCATTTCCTGTTAGCGGGTTGACCTGCGGTTGACCCGTTTATTAAATGGGTCATGACGGGTTGACCTGCCGTTGACCTGCTTTTTAAAAGTGCGGGTTCTACCTGTTTTATTTTTTACGGGTTTCAAGTCGTACCGGAATTGACAACCCTAGCATACCTCTCATTTGGATAGCATCAGGTATACTGTACTAGACCAGTAAGCAACACTTGTTTGGGAGGGTGGATCATGAGGTGAATCATGATGTCAAAGAAAGTTGGGAGGAAATATCCTCTCCAGTTTGCACATGATGTATACAATGTCTTCTTGCAATGACCGAACATCAGACTTTTTAAGCTCTTTAGCGTATATCCTCTGAAAGAACATTGACAAAGCCACAAACGTGTCAACCACATCACTTTGCAAATACGGTCTAATGACCATGAGAAGAAGACGTTGCAGAAAAACATAACAGTCATGAGTCTTCAACCCAGTAATCTTATTTTCCCCCATCTTAACATATCGAGCGATATTCCCTGCATACCAGTGAGGATACTTAATGTCATGAAGCCACTGAAACACTTACGCCTTCTTCTGAGGATGGACTGTGTAGCCTGCTTGAGGCATTATGGCTTTTTTTGTTTTTTTGTTCTCTACTAGCCATAGCTTAGGGCGTATATCCATTTTCTTAAGATCAACACGGACTTTGGGGGTGTCCTTGTTCTTATCGTTGAGATTCAGAATTGTTCCAAGAATGTTGTCACAAACATTCTTCTTTATGTGCATGACATCCAAGTTGTGTCTGATTTTCAACATCAACCAGTAAGGCAATTCAAAAAATACACTTTTGTGTGTCCAATACTTAAACTCATTAGGCGTGGGAGGATTTAAGTCGGTTACTTCTTTACTGGTACTCAAATATCCGAACCAGTGCTAGTTAAGCCTGTCCAAAATCCACTCACCAGTCCTCCCTGTGGGTTTCAGATTATGGTTCTCAGTCCCATCAAATGCCTCAGCATCCCACCGCCACTTGTGATCCTTGTCAAGCCATCTACGAGATCCCAAGAAATAAATTTTGTCAGCATGGCGACTAGAATTGATGTCATCTAAGCATATCGGGCAAGTCTTGTACCCCTTAGTTTGTTGGCCAGACAACATCTAGTAAGCTGGATAATCACTAAGAGTAAAAATAACAGTTGCTTTCATCATGAATGAAGTTTAACCATGCCTATCAAAAGTAGGGAGTCCATTTTCCCATAACTCCTGCAGCTCGTCAATTAATGATCTCATGTACACATCCAAGCACTTTCCTGGAGAATACAGCCCTGGAACCATAAGAGTAAGAAAATTGTACTCATTCCTCATACACATGTTGGGATGTAGATTGTACGGAAATACTGTCATAGGCCAAATGCTATAAGACAAATTCATGTTTCCAGTAGGATTGAATCCTTCTGTTGCAAGTCCGAGTCTGACATTTTGACATTTTCCAGAAAATTCGGGAAAAGAACGGTTGAAGTGCTTCCAAGCCTCCCCATATGCAGGGTATGTGAGATTATCCGGATCTATCCTCTCCTTTCCCTAGTGCCTTGCTTGCTGCCATCTTATATGCTTGGTTGTATGTTAAGACATGTACAGACGCTACAGACGAGGACCCAACGGGAAGTAACGAAGAACCTTCCTAGGATTGGGCGGGTTTTTCTATTTAGATTAAGTGAAAGCTTTATACCTTGGCTCGTAGCAGTGTGGGCACTCAACTTCATCCTTATTTTCTTTGTAATACAAGATGCAGTTATTGACGCAAGCGTCTATCTTCTGGTGATCAAGACCGAGGTCAGCCAACATGCTTTTTACCTGATCAAAATTTTCTGGAAAACTGTTACCTTTGGGAAACACTTCCTTCATAAGTGCAATATCCTCATCAAAACATAGTTTAGTCTTTCCCCGCTTGTTTTTTATCTTCATTTACTTCATGACGTACCCAATACAGTATGTTCAATGCCAGGATACAATGGGGTTTGTACTTGCCGTAGAAGCCTGTTGTACTTATCATAATCACTGTTGTAGTCAACGTGGGAGACATTAGAGAGGGTGTGAGGGGCGTTGTCATAAATAACATTTTCCTAATATCCTGAGTCGACGAACGGGAAGACATCGTTTAAGATGTTCATCACAGTAGGGTCCCTGTAACTAACATTGGAAGATCTTGCCTGCTGATTATGTTGTGCTTGAATTTCTGCAAGTGTAGGCATTCGAACTTGATTTTCGCCGTGCCATGTCCATGTGGTATAACTAGGATAAATACCGGTTAATGCCAAGTGAGAATACATGTCTTCATATGTTACTAGTTTCTGATTGAGACATTTGTTGCACGGATATATGTAAATAACTTTGTCTGGAGGACTATGTAGACGCACGAACTCAAGAAAATCAAAAATGTCTCTCATATAAGAGGGGACCCCCTCCCTAATTTCATCCAGCTCTTGTCTATATTGCACACTACAATAACAGGAAACAAAAATATATAATCAAAAAATTGTGAATAATAAACGGGAAATATATATATATATACTTAACTATTATATATAAGAGATATATTAATGTACGTTGTTCACACCAACAATCTTCATCTTATGTCTCCAGTTAGGGCCTTAGTCCCGTTTGAGAGCACATGACATTGTGATTTCGTTTGTTGTTAGAGCATTTCGAATTCGCGTATGTGAGAAAAGTTAATATTTTCATTACCTATCCCCATGAGTTTTCTCCTATCTTAATTGTTACTTACGTCTATATATACATATGTTTATATAATTTATTTGTCTCTTAGTATTTTCTCTAATCGTTGCTTACCGTAATTTTGTTAAATAAAAAGTAATTTGCGAAACTGAGTGGAAGACATATTGATAAATGATAACATGATCATATCAGGAAAGATATATTTGATGGTGTTAATAATAAAACCATCAGAAAAAGATTTTAACATATGAACAATCATTGTGAACAATTATTTGAACAATTGTATTAACACGATTACAATTGATTTAATGATATTACTTGTCCATTTCAAGTTTGATGTAATAATTCATACATTTTTATGTTATTCAATGAAATTTTTTTTATTTGGTATCCTTGTTTAAACTCTGACTCTTCTGTTCATGGTTTCTGGCTACGTCACTCGGGTACAATACACCGATACTACGTAGTAAAAAGTTTCTGTATCCATACATCATAGCTGTTGACCAGTTTCTGTTTTTCTGGAGCCAAATACGAAGCTATGGGCAGATCACGAAAATGAATGAACATTAACATGCAGTACGACGTGTTACAATCTAAGCTTCAAACAAAGCCGTGTAGTCATCTGGTAATCTCTCACCAATGTACAATTAATATGAACCCTAGCCTGAATCACACCACGTGTGAACTTAAATGCAAATGAAGATAACAGACCCACAATTTGAGGATATCATTTTCAATTTTCATCAACCTTTTCAAATACCCAGGTAGCTAGGTTCCATGACTTCCATCATTCGAGGAAAAAAGAAAACTGAAATCCGAAAACAATTAAACTAAAACTTTATTTAACAAGCAACTGATCGAAAACCATTGTTACAATCACGTAGAACGGAATGCCATAGGTACCAAATCGGACAGAGGACTCGGCACCGGCGAAGGAGACGGAGAGTTTCTACAGACGGGACACGTGGCACTCATGCGCAACCATTCGTCTACGCAATCAACGTGGAAGCAGTGATGGCATTCCGGGATGCACCGTACGGGATCCTTGGCTTGGTACTCCGACAAGCAGATGGAGCAAACGCCGTCGTTCGGCTTCGGTAGCCGCCTGCTTTCACCGAGAACTATCTTCGGGTATGAATCTATGGTGGAACCATCAAGGCCCAGCACGACCGTCGTGGGTTCGGCGGAATAGTTGCTGGTGGTGGTGGGGGAGCGGCGGTGGGAGTTGGAGTACTGCTCGTCGTAGTCGTCGCTGTAATAACCGCCGTGGGATTTGACTCTGACGCAAGCGTAAGAGGCGAGCATGATGGCGGAGATGAGTAGGAGGATGCTGACGGCAATGGCGATGCCGTAGCCGACGCCGACGCCGGTGGCAGAGATGGGAGGCTCAGCTGTGAACATGACTACATGAGAGAGAGAGAGAGAGAGAGAGAGGGACGGAGTTGATAGTTGATAGAGTGAAGTGAGATTTGCAGTGTTTATT
This sequence comes from Fragaria x ananassa, assembly GCA_034370585.1. Lineage (NCBI taxonomy): Eukaryota > Viridiplantae > Streptophyta > Magnoliopsida > Rosales > Rosaceae > Fragaria > Fragaria x ananassa. The sequence continues at coordinate 4,412,439 of CP139750.1, read as the reverse complement.
GCTCGAGGTGTGTGATGAGGAGAGATCGAGCAGAACAGAGACAGGGTCTCTGAAAGCTCGGCAGGGTCAGTGGGGAAAAAATTAAATGGCTTCGATCAGTTTTGGTAGTTGGTGTTGATGGTGCAATTTTTATTTTTTATTTTTTATTTTTGGAAAGAAAAATGCTAGAGAGCACAAATTTTTATACCAAAAAATGCATACCAAATGATGTGGAATCTGACATGGAGTTCTTTTAATTCATTAATTTTTACCATGTATTTACACCAAATTAAATAAAAGCTATTGATTATGAAAAAATAAAATCAAAATCAAAATCAAAATACCTCCCTCTCATCATCCATCGTTTCCAATTATGTATTCTTTTACAAAGACGCCATTGATGCATAATGAAGCATCAGCAGCCTAAGGTTCTCCAGATCTTAAATTATAACCAAAACAAATACATTAGATTTTAGTACCAAATCATAATATCACCCTTGCCTTCGAATTCCTTGCTCTTTCTCTATCTGGCTTCCAGATGATGATCAAACTCATCAATATAAATCACTCAGCTGCTTGATGTGAAACTTATTCAAATATCAAAACACTTAGGTTAGAAAATCTAAACAAAGATCGAGGCAACAAGATGGCTCACTTCATGTAGGAGAGCGACGGCTTCTTCATCCTTAAGATGAGTTTTAGGGTTTACAGGTATTATTTTAATTCTTTCAAAATTTAATTGTAGGACAATATAACATATTAATTTAGTTTTGTATATATTAGAAATCAACACTTAATGATGTGGCATATAAAGCTAATGATATGGCATGTAAAGCTAATGATATGGCATATGCCACATCATTTGGTATTCTAATTTAGTATAAATTTTTGGTGTCTCTAGCATCACTCTTTTGGAAATGAAAGCCTAGTGTTCAAACAAAAATTTAGATAAATGACCAGCATCTAAATTGATTTTTGACCTCTTTGAATTCTAACCATTTTAAAGTCTCAAAATACTTAAATACCTTGAATAACTATGCAAAATTCTCTTCCTTCTCATTATTCCAATGATCCAATCTATCTATGTGTTGTTCATCAAAATTTACCGATCGGATCACCAGTACAACTAGAGTATCAAACTATCAAATATTAATGGAAATCGACTATGGTTAGTTACATCTGAAATTAATTAGAGATAAGGGGTAAACGATTGTATAATTAATCAAGAAATTAAACCATCATGAATCAAATCCAGACTGATCAGAAAACTAGCATTAGCCTTAAATCTTTTAGACCATGATGTAGTATAACCCTTTGTATTTTGCTTATTAAACAAAGTAGATAACGAAATCCTCAGGTCTTAAAGGAGTGCAGAGAGGGATGCAATATTGAAGGTCGTGTTAGATTATCATTTAGGCTAATCAAATGTCTTCAAAATTATTTCACCCACAACTTTTGCAGGTCTGGTCTAGCTAAGTTGCAAAGTTGTATTGAAGCAGGTCGTCATAGGATTGCCAGTAGATTAAGGGTTTGAGAGTTGAAGTTGATTGAACGAGAGCACTCAACATGATTTCATAAATTTGAGCATTTGGTTAGTAAAGGGCACATGTGTCTTTTTCTTATCATAGAAGATTATTTTTCATTGATTGCTAAATTGATGGTTAAAATTCAATTTAATAGTCAAATAGTGATTATTTATCAAAATTTCTCCATTAACTAAATAGTCAAGCTTTTGACCAACTGTATATATAGGGACTTAAATCAAGGGCAAGTAGTGAAGTTTGAATCTTGAGATGGTTAATGAAATAAGAAAATATGAAAGCAAACTACATTTTAATTACCAACTAAATTTCAGTTTTTTTTTTGGGTAAAACCAAATTTCAGCTTACAAATATATTCATTATATAATATTTTATACATCCAAAGACAAAAATTAACAAATAAAGACAAGTTGTTATATTGTTGTCATGTGGCAATATCACATTTACAATTGTACCCTTCAAACTAAAAAAAGTCATTATAACAGGAAAAAAAGTTAAGTTAGAATTTATAAACACGGTTTAGTCTCGTGCGCTGCTACTACCTAATAGAAAGTTGCTACTGCCGACTGGAACGGTGCTACTGCCGACTAGAGCTGACACATCCCGGTTCTTAAGTTATTTTACGGTTAATTACCGTTGGTATTACTTTAGATTTTTACCGTGTTAAGTAACCGTTTATCACTTAAGGACCCTAGAGTTGACTTTTTATTACATTTGGAATTTGGGAAAACTTTCTTCATGAAAGTTGTAGAGAATGTCGTTACGAGTTCATAGACATGCTACGCGTTAAATTCGGAGTTAGCATGGTAAAGTTAAGAATTTATTAGTAAAGTTTGGAGGTAGTAAAAATGGGTAATTTTGAAGTGGGGTATTGATGTTGAGAATAATTATTGGACCGGGTGGGGAGCAGCCCCAGCCCAAATCCTTTCTCTTTCTTTTCTTTCTTTTTCTTCTTCCTTTCCCCGAGCTCCCCGAGCTCTCTCTCTCTCGGTTGAAACCCCAGCCGCCAGCTGCCGCCGTCCGGCCAGCCACCGGCCGCCTCACCACCCCAGTTCGGACCCCCATCTCCTCCTCTCCCTCCCCGGCCTAGCCCCCGAGCCTCTAACCCGCCGGAAGAGGAGAAAAGCCGCCGGAACCGCCGGAGCTCCGTCCTCCGGCCACCATAGGCCGTGATTCTTGCCTCATTTTGTAGCCCTCATCAATGTGAGTAATCCCTCCAAAGGAATCGGTCTAATTCGATCTCGTTAGGGTGATTTGTATAATTGAAAGTTTTAAGGATTTATGGATGTTTTAGTCGATTGCCCTAGTTAGCCTCGGAATTGGACTAAGTGTTAGTTATGAAAGTCGTTGGGTTTGATGAGAGGATTATTCTGTCAAAATTTAAGAAGCATTGGAGGTCGCCGGAAAACGGCTGCCGGCCGCCGCTGCCGGCGGAGCCTCCACCGGCGCCGCCGCCGGAAAAATATTTTTTGTAGAGATTTTGATGAGGAGTTTAATGGAATAAGTTTTAGAATTTTTGGAGGAGTTTTGGATAAGTTTAAGAATTGTTGAAGTTAAATATTTTTTGCGGATTATTAATTAATAATCCGGCCATTGGATTTTTATTTGGGGAAAAGTGTTTTTGAGGAATTAAGGTTATGGTGGAGTTTGGTGAAAATCCAGTGAACTTAACCCTAATTAGAGTAGTGGGTTAAGCAGAAGAGATTTGGGTGTTTATTTTCAAATGTTTAATTTTCCAGAATTTAAGTTTGATCCTAAGCATATTTATTGTGCCAGGATACGAAGGGAACCTCGCTTGAGTAGTGATTCGGAATTCGTCAGGCTTAGGCCTAAATCTGTGAGTGGACACTTTATTTTTAAAGGAATATGCATGCATGATGTTATAAGTTGTCAATTATATTTTCTGAGCTTAATTTATGATTTCACCTTTTGAATTGGTTATGGAATTTATTTGAAATTGACCGATTGGTTATGTTTTTGATAATGAACTTATGGATTTGAGCTTGGGTAAGTTTTGGTATTTGAATTACGATATCCTTTTGATCCCTGGATTTGAGATTTCTTTAAAGATTTGAGTATGGTCTAATTTTTGAAACATGTTAATGAGATGAGTTATTTATTCCATTGAGCATTTTAACGTGTGGGACACGTCATTGAATTTAATTATTTTCTTTGCTCTTTGAATTCTTTGAGTACTGTTGGGAATCGTACTTATGCTTTAATTATGAGTTTCGGGGAAACTCACATGGATATTGTTTCCTTATTTATACCATACTTGTTGGATCGATATTATTCATGCTAGTATGTCGTTCCGCCTTTCGAGGCGATGTAACTTCCACGTTTTAAGTGGGGTTACTCAAGCCCTTTCCGCCTTCGGGTGATGTGATGTTGTCGACGGCATCACGCAAGCCATGTACCCTATCCGTCAACTCGACGTGAAGGTATAGGGAGTATGGGAGTACTATGCCTGGGAGGCAATAGAGTCTGGGAGACTCACTTATATGGCCATATAGGATATTTTATTTGAGTTATCGATTTGACTAGCGGGGCTAGTCCCTTGTTTTGGTACCTTCTTCTATGAAGGTTAGTATTTATCTTTGTCATTAATTCGACTAGCGGGGCTAGTCTGTCTTCTTGGGATTTTCTTTATGAAAGATTTTTGTTAACAATTGCATGTAACGAATTTATGGCATGTTGGAAAGTGGGAAAGTATTTAAATTTCGGTTTCTTATCTTATGTTTATTTTCGTCCACTCACTCTAACGTTTTTAAATTACTTTCCCCTGGGCCCTTTGGTTTTAAATGCCCAGATTGCAGGCTCAGTCTAGGTGAGGTCGAGAGTACATGGAGTCGAGGCATAGTCAGAGGTTGCTTCCGCATATTCTTTATTCGTTGTTTTTAGTTCAACTTTAGATATGCTCTGAATGTCCAATAGCAAATTATTAATAGTCCTTAATCTTGGTTGTGGGATTATTAGAGTTGAGTAATTGTTATTGGGAGATGTGTTGATCTTGGGGAGCAGGAAGGCTCCAGGTGTTGAGGCTGTTTGGTTTGGTTATAGAAGTGTTAAGTTGGATTTTTCAGGTAAGGGTTGTCTATTTTCAAGGAAGGTTATGCCGAATTTTCGGTAAATTTTCTTTGAAGGTGGACCCCGCAGGATTTACCTTGGGTTTCAGGGTGAAATTCGAGGTGGGTCCTGTCAGTTGGTATCAGAGCATTAGGTTATCCGATTTCTATCACTACCTCATATATTTGGTGATACTTAGTGTCTATAGAGTGATGGTCCGACCGCGGCGGATCTATTAGCATTATATGCATAAGATGCTAGGTGTTTATTAAGTATGTGAGGTAGTTGTTCTTATCTTATTTATGGACAGTATTGTGCCATAAATGTCTACATCCTCAAGACTATGTCTCAGTACGCCGACCTCCAGGAGTATCTTGGTTATTTTTCCGAGTAATGGAAACGTAAGTGATGTGCATTTTTCCTATATGTTTTATTGTGGTTGCGAGATTTTGAGGTCAATTATGAGTTGAGAAGTGGCATGTATTTGTGATCATTTTCTTGTACGTAATGAGTTGATGGACTATGATTAAGTGGCGAGTTGAGCCTTTTTGTGGGTATTAATAATAGAAAGGGGCATGTATGTGAATGAAGGATTGAGAAATTTCTAGATAAGGTTGGTGTTGGAATAAGCGATTATAAGGGAGTTAAGTAAGTGTTGCTTGGTTGTGAGACAAAATGTGGAATGCTATTGGTTGGACGAATAAGTTGTGGAGATTATTTGATGTATATTGTGGGGCTGTTAAAGTTTGGTTTGTGCATTGAAGCTTGGGTTCTGGAATTGTTATTGGTTGATTTAGGTTTGATAATTGTAATTTGAGATTTGCTCTCCTATTTATGTTGAGGGTTTTGGAAGGATTGTAAGTGTATGTGGCGTTGATATAGAATGGGGAAGCAGATGCGAAATGGTTGTGGTTGTTTTGTTTTTACGTCAACAGATGGAGAATTTAATTCATTAATTCATGATGTCTTCGAGTATTCTAATCGTTATCTGAGACTGTTGCATGAAGATGTTGAATTTATTTTGTTTTAAGCAATATGTTTGTGGTCAGATGACTGAGCTTGGAGAAATAAAGTGGAGAAGAGGGAAAATGCAACTTTTGTGTGTAGGTGTCAGTTTTGTTTAAAAAAAAAATATTATGGAACAATTCAGAATGTGAAGACTGAAGTTGTAGTGATTGATTGGAGAAGCGTAGATGAGTGTCCATATTTATTTTAAGCGACATTGTTTTCGGTTAGTTGATACAAGTCTTGACAAGTAGTGTTTGGAAGCTACTTGTTCTAGCTTTTAAGTCTTTTGATTGTGGTAAGAGATTACTGACGAATCCCTATCGTCTAAAGGTAATCCAATCTTTGATATATTTAGTCCTTGATGTAAGCAAGATTGAAGTTGTAAATTCGAAATGGTGGTTGGTTAAGAAATCGTGGTATCAGGTCGGATGATTGTTAGTAGAGGAGTGTCATGATAAATTTGGATTGGTATTGTGTATGGTGATGCACAAGGGTGGTTAAAGCAGTGTAATTGGAGTTGTTGATCTGGGAATAATTGTGTTTCGCTTTAGCTATTGTTATTAGCTGATGTGAAAATTCCTAAGAGGATGAGTGAGATGTTAGATTGTCTTTTTAGACCCCAAATTCTTTGAGGTAATTACTGGAGCAGTGTGGCAATCGATGAGTATCGTCGATGTCCTGGGGTGTTCTAAGACCGACTTGTTCTTGAGATAAGTAAATTTTCTACATGAGTTGAAGAGTCGGGCCTTGCGGGGTGCAGTTCGACTCATGATTGCTGATCACCATATCTTATCGAGAAAGGTGTTATAGACTTTTGTACGCATTCGTACAATTCATCATTCTACGAAGAGTAATTATCTTTGGCATCTAGTTGTTTTGGCGACCTGAGCGTAGGACACCAGTTTTGGTGCTCTCATCTTTCTTGGACGTTATGGACCTGCGTGATTAAGCTAGTCAGATCTAGCAATCAAATAGAATAAAGGAAATCACTTTGCTTCATTTGGAGGCAACAAGGGAGGATTATCTAGTGTTAAATGATAGACTGTCAACATCAGCTATGCTGACACTCAATTCGGTCAACTCAGAGTTGGTATTTTGTTTGTTAGTGTGGTTGTTTGGTGAATAATTAAGGTGATTTGACTTTATAGTCGATGCGGGAATTTCCGTGCTTTGGCAACTATTAGTTGGTACGATTTCTTAATGGGACTTCGACATTCGTTATCGATAACGAGAAATTCTTGAGCAAAGTTCTACTCAGGAAATGCGAGTAGATTTTCGTGATCTTTGGTATGTTTAGCATTGCATAATTATGCGGAAGAAATATAACTCAATGATGATTTTCTTAACGTGATGCATAATGGCGGGGCCGTTGTTTGAAAATCCTAGTTCATTGACTTGAGTTGGTACGTAGTCGGTATTATGCATGATAATACGTGAGAAGCAAGTCATCAAATAGTGAATTTCTAATGGTGATCCTCGGATTTCATTGACTCGCGTGAGACTCACTATTTTAATTTTCCTCCGTTCGATAAGCTGGTATTATTAAGGTGAAGGTGATGATTGCAGACGCCCGTTGCAGTAAAAGCAACATGAATTGTTGCAATAATTAGTGAGCAACTTATCTCTTGTTCGTGGAAAAGATACTGTAACCTAAAGCCTAGTTTGCATGTAAGTTTGAACGAACTTGGTTCGTACGAGGAGATACTCGTAACTTCTACGATATCGCCATACGTCATCGTATTTTCCTCATTTTTGGAGAAGCCATATTCGGATATGATGATCGATTTTGAGAGTGATATTTTTCTTGTGCTTGTAAGTCGTCGTTGGTGGCGACTGTTGAATTTTTATTGAGGAATGTGATTTCATCGGTTATTATTAGTTAGTAATGATTAATTCGCGGGGCGAATTGTTATAAATAATCATATGATTGACTGGTGGTATAGCCTTAAAGGAAAGAAAGAGGACGCAGGAAATATTTTTAGTCAAGACTTGTCAATATGTTGGCATAACTGGTAATTGTGATAGGTCATGTTAAATGATTTTCTGGTAATGCGTATCCATGCATGATCGGATTGTGGTGGGACCACTTCTGATCCGTATAAGGCTTGGGAGGTCATTGTTGTATGGATGCGATTTGTGATTCAAGAGATATTCAGAACAAGGATTTGGTATTATTGATCGTATTAGCGTAATCAGGCGACAAAAGAGATATTCGCCGATCAGCTTAACGTTTGAGGCCAACCACATAGGTGGGAAATGTTCAAATTTGATACGAGCGATTGAATTTTGGCTTGATTAGTTGGTAACAAAAGTAAGAAGGATTGTGAATTAAGAAAGTTTATTGACCATTTTGACTTGACGAAAGTCAAAGTCATCCATGTGATTTGGGGTTGTGTGTCATAAGTAATTATAATCGGGCAAGCTATTCAATTAGTGGAAGTTAAGTCAAGGGCAAAGTGTATTATGTGAGTGGTGCCATGTGGAGTGTTGGCATAGTATTTTAGTTGATCTTAAGTTTAAGATTTGTTAAAGCATATGCTCACGCCTCGGGTTTGGCAGATAAATTTTGACGTGTCTATATAATTGGAAAAGAATTTGATTAATTGTTTCCACAAGTGAAAATATATAATTTGGGATAGAAGAAAGTTTAAAGAGCATTGATGGGATGATTTAGCTTAGAGCTTATTAGAGTCTGAGGAGAAAGGCAGTAATCTCTACCCTCTTTTGCATAATTTGAAATTTCGAGGACGAAATTTTTATAAGGAGGGGAGAATTGACACATCCCGGTTCTTAAGTTATTTTACGGTTAATTACCGTTGGTATTACTTCAGATTTTTACCGTGTTAAGTAACCGTTTATCACTTAAGGACCCTAGAGTTGACTTTTTATTACGTTTGGATTTTGGGAAAACTTTCTTCATGAAAGTTGTAGAGAACGTCGTTACGAGTTGATAGACATGCTACACGTTAAATTCGGAGTAAGCATGGTAAAGTTATGAATTTATTGGTAAAGTTTGGAGGTAGTAAAAATGGGTAATTTTGAAGTGGGGTATTGTTGTTGGGTATAATTATTGGACCGGGTGGGGAGCAGCCCCAACCCAAATCCTTTCTCTTTCTTTTCTTTCTTTTTCTTCTTCCTTTCCCCGAGCTCCCCGAGCTCTCTCTCTCTCGGTTGAAACCCCAGCCGCCAGCTGCCGCCGTCCGGCCAGCCACCGGCCGCCTCTCCACCCCAGTTCGGACCCCCATCTCCTCCTCTCCCTCCCCGGCCTAGCCCCCGAGCCTCTAACCCGCCGGAAGAGGAGAATAGCCGCCGGAACCGCCGGAAGTCTTTTTGCCGGAGCTCCGTCCTCCGGCCACCATAGGCCGTGATTCTTGGCTCATTTTGTATCCCTCATCAAGGTGAGTAATCCCTCCAAAGGAATCGGTCTAATTCGATCTCGTTAGGGTGATTTGTATAATTAAAAGTTTTAGGGATTTATGGATGTTTTAGTCGATTGCCCTAGTTAGCCTCGGAATTGGACTAAGTGTTAGTTATGAAAGTCGTTGGGTTTGATGAGAGGATTATTCTGTCAAAATTTGAGAAGCATTGGAGGTCGCCAGAAAACGGCTGCCGCTGCCGGCGGAGCCTCCACCGGCGCCGCCGCCGGAAAAATATTTTTTGTAGAGATTTTGATGAGGAGTTTAATGGAATAAGTTTTAGAATTTTTGGAGGAGTTTTGGATAAGTTTAAGAATTGTTGAAGTTAAATATTTTTTGCGGATTATTAATTAATAATCCGGCCATTGGATTTTTATTTGGGGAAAAGTGTTTTTGAGGAATTAAGGTTATGGTGGAGTTTGGTGAAAATCCGGTGAGCTTAACCCTAATTAGAGTAGTGGGTTAAGCAGAAGAGATTTGGGTGTTTATTTTCAAATGTTTAATTTTCCAGAATTTAAGTTTGGTCCTAAGCATATTTATTGTGCCAGGATACGAAGGGAACCTCGCTTGAGTAGTGATTCGGAATTCGTCAGGCTTAGGCCTAAATCTGTGAGTGGACACTTTATTTTTAAAGGAATATGCATGCATGATGTTATAAGTTGTCAATTATATTTTCTGAGCTTAATTTATGATTTCACCTTTTGAATTGGTTATGGAATTTATTTGAAATTGACCGATTGGTTATGTTTTTGATAATGAACTTATGGATTTGAGCTTGGGTAAGTTTTGGTATTTGAATTACGATATCCTTTTGATCCCTGGATTTGAGATTTCTTTAAAGATTTGAGTATGGTCTAATTTTTGAAACATGTTAATGAGATGAGTTATTTATTCCATTGAGCATTTTAACGTGTGGGACACATCATTGAATTTAATTATTTTCTTTGCTCTTTGAATTCTTTGAGTACGGTTGGGAATCGTACTTATGCTTTAATTATGAGTTTCGGGGAAACTCACATGGATATTGTTTCCTTATTTATACCATACTTGTTGGATCGATATTATTCATGCTAGTATGTCGTTCCGCCTTTCGAGGCGATGTAACTTCCACGTTTTAAGTGGGGTTACTCAAGCCCTTTCCGCCTTCGGGTGATGTGATGTTGTCGACGGCATCACGCAAGCCCTGTACCCTATCCGTCAACTCGACGTGAAGGTACAGGGAGTATGGGAGTACTATGCCTGGGAGGCAATAGAGTCTGGGAGACTCACTTATATGGCCATATAGGATATTTTACTTGAGTTATCGATTTGACTAGCGGGGCTAGTCCCTTGTTTTGGTACCTTCTTCTATGAAGGTTATTATTTATCTTTTTTATTAATTCGACTAGCGGGGCTAGTCCGTCTTCTTGAGATTTTCTTTATGAAAGATTTTTGTTAACAATTGCATGCAACGAATTTATGGCATGTTGGAAAATGGGAAAGTATTTAAATTTCGGTTTCTTATCTTATGTTTATTTTCGTCCACTCACTCTAACGTTTTTAAATTACTTTCCCCTGGGCCCTTTGGTTTTAAATGCCCAGATTGCAGGCTCAGTCTAGGTGAGGTCGAGCGTACATGGAGTCGAGGCATAGTCAGAGGTTGCTTCCGCATATTCTTTATTCGTTGTTTTTAGTTCAACTTTAGATATGCTCTGAATGTCTAATAGCAAATTATTAATAGTCCTTAATCTTGGTTGTGGGATTATTAGAGTTGAGTAATTGTTATTGGGAGATGTGTTGATCTTGGGGAGCAGGAAGGCTCCAGGTGTTGAGGCTGTTTGGTTTGGTTATAGAAGTGTTAAGTTGGATTTTTCAGGTAAGGGTTGTCCATTTTCAAGAAAGGTTATGCCGAATTTTCGGTAAATTTTCCTTGAAGGTGGACCCCGCAGGATTTACCTTGGGTTTCAGGGTGAAATTCGGGGTGGGTCCTGTCAAGAGCAGTGCTACTGTTGCCTGGAGCACTGTTGCTGTCGATCAAAAAGTTGATACTGTGGAGTAAAAAACTGGACTATAAAGGGAGTTACAATTTACAAACGAGCTGAATAAGCTGCACGGTAATGTCGCCTGCTACTGCCGACTGCTACTACCAATTTGCCTGCTACTGCCGACTTATACTACCAATTTGTTTGCTATTGACGACTTCTACTACCAATCTGTTTGCTACTGTTTACGTTTGCTACTCATATCCCACTTTACTACTTCTTACTTTTGCTGAGTCAACCTACTGCTACTACCTCAAACGGTCTCCTCCATTTTCAATGCATTGTCTTCGTCTGACCTCAACCTCCCACTGCAAGTCAAATGTTTAACCCAATCATATACCCAAACCTAAACCCTATAAATTCAGAGACAATTGAATTGAAATTCTTTGAACAAGAATCGACTTATCTTCCTCTTCGACTGCTCATGTCGTTGACCACAGATCAGGTGGCTTTAGTAGCAGATTAGATTTTGACGGCGGTGGAGGACTGAGGAATATGTACAGTGAGACCGAAAGGGATTAGTGGAGCCTTTGTCGTCGGGGTAGAGCCGTCTTCGCGCATTTAGGCAGAGCCGTCATCAAGCCTCAAGCATCATCAACGTTGAGAAGCTAGGCGTCGTCTGTCGTATATGGGCGTTGTCGAGCGTCTTTTGTCGTCGAGATGGTTGCTTCGCTTCTTGGTTTGGTATGAGAGAGAGAGAGAGAGAGAGAGAGTAACAGAGAGAGAGGAACAAATTTGTGATGGGGAGAAAGAAGATAAAGGACAATATGTGTCATTTTTGATTTAGAGTTGGGCATTTTACTCATTTCATTCTACAACTCGGGTCAAGCCTGCTGTTATTAATGTTGGTTTTAGGTTCATGTCCTAATTTATATAAAAATATTGGTGGGTTTTTTGTGTTTTTAAATTTGGTCAGTTCCTTGTATATAATTTTCTCAAAATATAACAATATAAGAGCATCTTCAACAGCTTTTCTAAAATTTCTCTAAAATGGGAAAGCAAAAACCAAAATCTCCAAAAAATTTATGCTCTAACTCCAACAGTTTCTCCATTTTGGAGATTTCGGCATTTATTACAATAATAAAAAATGCTACATGATTAATAATAATAATAAAAAAATCATATATTTCATTGTAACATAAATTACCCAAAAAAATATTCTAAATTTTTGTTCTTATCGTTGGAGCACGTGAATAATTAATATTTAGGGAAGGAAGACTTTACTGCAAATTTAGGAAAGGAATGGTTCTCTTTCTTCTCTATCCTCATTTTGAGGAATGAGACGAGGAAGTTGTTGGACCATAAAACAACTCACTATTCCTCAAAAATTGATAAAATCAAGAAAATAGAGAAGCTGTTAGAGATGCTCTAACAACACTAAGCCCCAATTTGAATTCTTCCCCGGCCCTAAATTAATATTTTTGAGGGAAAATGACCATTACATTTCAAAAAAAAGTAATGCCCAATATTGCAATTAGAATTTTATTTTAAGAAATTATGACAACTAGTCTCTTGACACACACTTCGCGCTTGTCAATTTGCTCATTTTTATTATTTTTAAAATATAAAGTTTGTTTTTCCATACGTATTAACTAATTAAAATAGGGTGATTAACATAGCTCATGTGTTTTTCTATCCACATATTTAAAATTTATTTACAAACTTGTCACTTAAATTTTTTTTCATGATTGGTTACCATCATAGATAAGGTGTGTTAATAGTAAAAATGGGTGTGTTAATAACACCACTCTTAAAATAAATAAAAAAATTGTGAATAAAAATTGTTAATAGTGTGCAGTTCAAAATTTGAAAACTAACAATTGCAGTTTGTTCACGTGTAGATGATTTCATTGTTTTCATTTTTTTTTGTGGTTTACCATAAAAAAATCTTACCAATGTTATTTCTTTCAATTTATATTGTCTTTAACGTGGGTACGTATATCTCGGAGAGTTTAAATTATTGGTAAAACTTTGACACCAAAACTTAAAAGTATGCTTCCAATTAATTATAAGAGTAGAGCAAGACTACATCGTTTATGGGCTCATCTTGATCGAAAGAGAGGCTTGCAACTTACCGCTCTATATATTAAACTGAAAGTATTGAGAAAATTACATAGTAGCACATGAACAAATTTAAAAACACAAAAAATCTACTTTGAATAATATTTAGACAAATTAAGACATAAGCTTGAGGCCCAATATCAATAATACCAAGTCTGTTTCGATTTTTCATAGTTAATGACCAAAATACCTTATTTTTCAATAAAATTACAAAAATTGCCACATAAATTTCTGAAATTATTATACATATTCATCCATTCTTCTCTCTCTCTCTCTCTCTCTCTCTCTCTCTCTCTCTCTCCACAACTCTTATCCTCGACACATGAACAAGACGCCAACAACGCTTGGAAGCCGAAGCTCCAGACACCAATGACGCTTAGACGCCAACGACTCGATTTGAAAGCTCGATCTAGATGCCGACGACGATGGATGCTATAGACGCTGGAGATGCTGGACGCTGAAGATGCTGAACGCCGAGGACGCCTGGATGCCAACGGCTGGGAGATCTCGTCGACGACGGTTGTGTACAATTCAATAGGCAAAAGCAGAAGGTTAGTGCTCAACTTCTTCGAGTTGTCGAGTTGTCGTCGCTAGAGATCTCGATCTCACTTGGGAGGACTTGGAGGTCGACGGTGAGGGAGACAAAGTCGCCGACGGCGCATCCAAGGAAGGCAAAACCTGGGCCGCCACGGTGGCAGGGGCGAACGCGTTGATGGAGGTGAAGCGGGGTTCAGGCTCGGCGTTGAGGATGGTGATTCGGAGGCGAGGGAGAGGTTTGCATCGGAAAGGGTTCTAGTCATGCTGCTACTGCATCATTTCTTTTCCAATTCTATTTCGAATTGATTCCCTGGGTGGACTCAACGGTGAGGGAGGTAAGGAGGAAGGTGAGTCAATTCTTGTTCACACAATTTTAATTTGATTGTCGTTGATTTTAGATCATATGTGGCAATTTAAAATCCTAAGTGTGGACGAATATGAGTCATGCTACTGCACATTCGGTAGTAGCAGTAGCTATTCAGTGGTCAGTAGCAGAAGGTTTTCAATCGCGACATAGCAGCTTTGTTTGTTTGGTTCTGGAGAATTGCTAGAAAAATTACAATAGCCACTGACAGTAGCACTTTTCTATTGGCAGTAGCATGTACATTTCTTCTGGGCAGGGCAGTAGCACGTACATTTCGTCTCGGCAGGGTAGTAGCACGTACATTTATTCTCGGCAGTAACAATAGAATATGTAGTGAAGGGTGTTTTGGTAAATTACAGTGACAGATGACATGTAGACATTAATTTGTCCTGATTTGTTAATTTGTGTCATTAATTGTGTAAGATAATGTGTAAATGATGTGTTTGTAAACTTAAATTTGGTTAGTAACTTTAAAGTAATTTACTATTCTTTTAATTCATTAATTTCCACCATGTATTTTTATTAAATTAAATAAAACTATTGATTATGATGAAAAAAAATCAAAACGCCTCCCTCACATCTCTGCTAGAGTCTTGTTCCCGATTCTGAATCCTTTTACAAAGATGCCATTGATGCATGATGAGGCATCGGCAGCAGCCTAATTAAGGCTCTCCCTTAGCATATATAATCTCTTTCAATTATAACCAAAACAAATAAATTAGATTGTAGTACCAAATCATGATATCACTTTTGCCATCGAATTCCTTTGCTCTTTCTCTGTCTGGGTTGCAGATGACAGTCAACCTCATCTCACGATAGATCTTTTTTTGAGAACATCTCAATAGTCATTATAGATCACCCAAATGATTGATGTGAAATTTACTTCCAAGTGGTCTTTAATACCCAAATATCATAATACTTGGTTAGAAAATCTAAACAAAGAGGCAATATGATGGCTAATTTGATGTTGAAGAGTGACGACTTCATCTTTATCCTTAAGATGAGTTTTAGGGTTTGCAGGTATTTTCTTAATTCTTAGAATAATTTAATTGTATTGAACATATTAATTTAGTTTTGTATATAATAGAAATGATTAATTTTAGTTTAATCTCCTTAAGGTTGAGGTTAACATCATTTCAGTCCTCATACTCTTAATTTTAAAAATTTACACTCTAAAGTTTTCAATTTTCATAAATCAAACTCAATTGCTAAAATTTCATCAAATTTGAACGTTAAATGCTAGCATAAAGGTTCTAAAATGCGATTTATGCGGTTATATGACTATTTTAGCCCTTAAAATGAGTTATGAAGTCAAAATTAGAAATCAGTATTTAATGATGTGGCATGTAAAGCTAATGAGATGACATGTAAAGCCACATCTTCCACATCATTTGGTATTCTAATTTTGTATAAATTTTTTGTGTCTCTAGCATCTCTCTACAATAAAACCTCTATAAATCAATAACGTTAGAACTATAGAAGATTATTACTTTAGAGAAGTTATTATATCATCAATAAAATAAATAAATAATTTATTCATTTATCGATAAATGAATATTTATTGCTTTATAGAGGGTATTGTTGTAAGAGTTTCTTTAATTTGTCAAGAGCTTCTTTAATTTTTTCAAAATACATGGAAAAAATAAAGGACCATTGCTGGCTCAAAAATCGTCTCGACCATGTGTCAATGGGCCGACGGCTTCTTTGGGCTACACATGTCCTTCTAGCTTGGTGACATGTGAGATGACGTGCCAACTTGCGGCCAGGAGACCAAGCGAGGTTTTGTTTTGATATGTAAGTGTTGCATTGCCCTGTCTTTTGATAAGTCGACTGCTGCTCTGACTTCTGATTAGTTGACTGTACGCTGACCTGACTTCGATCTCGGCCGCAAGATTCTCTCTGCCTTGGGTGTAAGGACTTTAATGCGGATCGGCTAACTCACCAATTTTGGTGCCGTTTGACTAGGTGAATGTTGTGATGGTGAAGGTGATGCGAATAAACGTGCAGGAATGTAAAGTGCGACAAACAAAATGCAGGAAATTTAAAGAAAACGTAAAGAACAGGATTGTAAATGGCAAGTATGAAAAGAACGATAAAGTAGATCGCGGAAAAGATAGACAAGTACTAGTAAAGAAAAACGATAAGATAAACACGAAAGGATTGGTAATCGTGCAAAGCTGAGAAGTTGAATTATATTAAAAAAAAAGGTGTAATCGCTAGAGCATTTAGTCGAGGACCTCTAACAAAGAATCATATGGCTCTTTTTATAGTGATATAGATAAATAAAGGATTTTGTCAAGACCTGAAACCCGAAGAACTCGGCAAACCTCCCTTGAAAATGGACAACCATAAGTCGAAAAAATTAAAGAACCACTCTCTTAACCAAAATATCAATTCTTCAGCTCAACCCAAAAACCGAATAAAATAATACACAATTATTTTTCCGAAAGTATTCAGAGCTACTACAAGAAAAACAACGGAAGCTGATAACTCCTAGTAGGTTAAACAAATGACCTACTAGCGAACAGTAGCGGAAAGATGAGTGATTATGCCTCGTCGCCTCCTTCTAGACCCCACCCGAACTCTGCGGATTGGACATTTAAAAATAAAGGAAAAGCCAAGGGGAAAATATTTAATTACGTAAGAGTGAGTGGACAAAAGTAATTTCGACAAACAATAATATTTCCCCAAGAAAACTTTCAAGGAAAGTGCTATGCAAGCGACAGCTTAAAAACTTAACTCATAAATTCTTATCTAGTGTCTAGCCTCGCTAGACTCCTAAATTTCAGAAAATGGCCTCTCAGGCTAGAATTATAAATATATCAGTATGTATTTACACTTGTCTATTCCTTGTATGCTATCTATGAATGAATACGAAAAATAGAAAGTCGCACAAGGCTACGACGTTATCGTCTAACGCTCACGTCGCCCCATAATGGAATTGTACCTCATTATGGGGGAAAATCACGTATAACTAGCTAGCATTTACTTATATACATACTATTCTCATAAACGTCAATATATGAGTATAAACACCGAAATTCTTAATTCCGGTTAAATTCCAACAAAAGAAATTATTCAACAATAAAACATTTCAAGCCCATTATTGAAAACAAAGGTCCACTCACAACTTAGGCCTAAGCTTGATGTCGGTCGGAGGTTTCTTCCGCTCGGGCCTCCTCACGTCCTGTTCCAAAAACATAAATAAATCCTTAAATAAAACACCGACGCTTAAAGAAAATTAGCAAAATTAAATATGAGCTTCTCGCGCTCAACCATGTCTATCGTCCTGAATCTTAACTTCACTGCCAACCATAATTTTCCATAAATACCGACACCCTGAAAAATCACCTTCCACCGTCTTAATCATAAAATAATCCAATGGCCGGATTTTAACTTAATAATCTGCCAAAAATACCAAACTTTAAAAATTCCCAAACCTATCCAAAACTCCTCCAAAAATTCTAAAACTCAATCCATTAAACTCCTCATAAAATTCTCCACTAAAAACAATTTTTCAGCGGCGGCCAGCTC
This sequence comes from Fragaria x ananassa, assembly GCA_034370585.1. NCBI lineage: Eukaryota > Viridiplantae > Streptophyta > Magnoliopsida > Rosales > Rosaceae > Fragaria > Fragaria x ananassa. The sequence continues at coordinate 4,394,912 of CP139750.1, read as the reverse complement.
CGGCGACCTCCAATGCCCACCAAAATTTGGCAGCATCTTCCTCTCAACCTCCTCTACAACATTCCTAACTATCACAAACTCCAATTCTAATCATAACCATGTCAATCGAACGAAAACAACCATAAAAGCCCTAGAATTTCCTTTACCGATTTCTCCTTACTTAGCTCAAGAGGGAGCGAATCCTTTGGAGGGATTGGAGCACGGGAGGAGGACTTCCTTTTGAGCCAAGCAGCTCCGGCTATGGCGGCCGGAGGAGAGAGTTCCGACGAGAAAACCACTCCGGCAGTCTGACCTTCTGGGGTTGATTCCTCCTTCACGGCGGCGCTAGGGAGACTGCCACCGGTCTAGAACAGAAGCTAGGTCGGAGACCGATCGATTGGGACCGGTGCGGAGGCGAACGATGGCCGGACGGCGGACAGAAAGTTTCTGATAGTGAAGGCTCGGGGAGAGAGAGAGAGGAACACGGGAGGAAGAGAGAGAAAAGAGAGAAACCAAATGGGCTTGGTCCAAACCGATTCCAACTAAATAAACATAACCTAACACAACTAATTAACACCTAATAAAAATTACCTTTTACTAGCTAAAATTTACCATTTTTACTATCGTCACATTTTCTTCCTTCGAATAATTCTTTCGAAATATTCGTCCCTCAACATACCTGTAGGGACCTTAGAACTAAAACTCAATGACGAAGACGGTAAAATTCTTATTAACACCATGCTAGTAAATAAGGTAAAATTTAAGGGTCGGGGCGTGACAATTCTCCCCTCCTTATAAAAATTTCGTCCTCAAAATTTACAAACATGCTACTCAAAGAGATAAGGATACTATTGTCTCATTTGCTCCTCCGATTCCCAAGTAGCTTCCTCTACTTGGTGGCTTCTCCAAAGCACTTTGACAAGCGGGATTGTCTTATTTCTCAACACTCGGCTCCTCTTCATAGGACAAATCCTTCTGCAAACTAATCGGCTGCTCTTCAAGCACATGAGAAGGATCGGCAATATACTTGAGAAACATGGATACATGAAACACATTATGTATCCTAGACAACTCCGGAGGCAAAATTAACCATAGGCAAGAGAGCCAACTCGCTATATTATCTCATGAGGCCCAATATACCTCGGATTAAGCTTCCCACGCTTACCAAAACGTACTACCCCTTTCCAAGGAGATATTTTCAAGAACACCCAATCACCCACTTGAAATTCAAGGTCCTTCCTGCGGACATCTGTATAACTCTTTTGCCTACTCTAAGCGGCCTTGAGTCTATCTCTAACCACCTTGATCTTCTCATTTGTGTCATGGATAATCTCAGGACCACAAAGCTCTTTTTCTCCGACTTTATTCCAACATAGAGGCGTGCGACACTGTTTCCCATACAGTGCCTCAAAAGGCGCCATACCAATACTCGAATGGAATCTGTTGTTATAAGCAAACTCCATCAAAGATAGGTTCTTATCCCAACTTCCCCTGAACTGCAAGACACATGATCTCATCATTTCTTCCAAAGTCTGGATAGTCCTCTCTGATTGCCCATCATTCTGAGGATGAAAAGCAGTACTGAAGTGTAGTCGAGTACCTAAAGCTGCCTGAAGAGCTCCCCAGAATTTAAAAGCAAATCTAGGATCCCGATCTGACACTATGGATTTAGGTACGCCATGAAGTCTCACAATCTCATTCATATACAACTCAGCCAATTTATCCAGTGTATACTTCTTTCCCACCGGCAAGAAATGTGCAGATTTGGTGAGTCTATCCACAATCACCCAAATAACATCATGCCCTTCACGGGTACGAGGTAAACTGAAAACAAAATCCACGGTGATGTGATCCCACTTCCACACTAGAATCGGCAACGGCTCAAGCAACCTTGAAGGTTTCTGCCTTTCAGCTTTCACCTGCTGAAAAATCAGACATCTGCTTACAAAAGCTGCTATTTCCCTCTTCATGTTTGGCCACCAATAATAATCCTTCAAAGTCCGATACATTTTTGTACTACCTGGATGAGCTGCATATGCGAAACTATGAGCTTCCTCCATTATCTCTTTCTTTAACTCTTCATTCCGCTTTGGAACACAAAGCCTATTTTTGAACAGTAAGGTTCCATCTCTTCTTACCGAAAAATCCACGGCTGCTCCATTCGCTGCTCTTTCCATCAACCGAGTTATGGAATGATCATTATACTGCACCTCACCCATTTTATCCACCAAAACTGGCATCACATGGAAACTAGCTACTAAGGCACCCACTTCATCTACCGCTAAATCCACCCCTGTAACTCGCAACTCACAAAAAAGTGGAACTCGAACCATCATCAGGTGAGACAAAGATATGGAGGGATTGCGACTAAGAGCATCAGCTACCACATTAGCTTTTCCAGGATGATACTCAATAATGCAATCATAATTATTGATCAACTACATCCACCTTCTCTGCCTCATATTTAACTCCCTTTGAGTGAACACATACCGAAGACTCTTGTGATCGGTAAAAATATGACTTGGCTCCATAAAGATAGTGTCTCCACAACTTGAGAGTAAAAACTATTGCTGCAACCTCTAAATCATGAGTGGGATAATTCACCTCATATGGCTTCAATTGCCTAGAAGCGTAAGCAATAACTCGATCATGCTGCATCAATACTCTTCCTAGACCTCGTTTAGAAGCATCACAATAGACCACATACTCCCCGCTATCATCCGAAAGTGCCAAAACAGGAGCACTAGTCAAGCGATTCTTTAATTCTTGAAAACTTTGCTCACACTGATCTGATCATTCAAACTTAACTCCCTTCCTGGTCAATCTAGTAAGTGGAGCTGCAATCTTTGAAAAGTCTTACACAAATCGCCGATGATAACCTGCTAACCCCAAGAAACTACGAATCTCCGTCACAGTTGTGGGTCTTCTCCAACTGGACATTGCTTCCACCTTCTGGGGATCCACACTAACACCTTCCGCTGAAACTACATGACCCATGAATCCCACTTTATCCAGCCAAAATTCACACTTACTGAACTTGGCAAACAACTAAGCATTTCTCAAAGTCCGCAATATCAATCTTAGATGTTTGGCATGCTCCTTCTCACTTTTTGAGTACACCAAAATATCATCTATGAACACGATCACGAAGCGGTCAAGATATGGACTAAACACCCTATTCATGAGATCCATGAACGCCGCGGGTGAAATAGTAAGTCCAAAAGGCATCACCACAAACTCATAATGACCATAGCGTGATCGAAAGGTAGTCTTGGGTACGTCACTCTCCCGGATCCGCAACTGATGATAACCAGATCTCAAATCAATCTTTGAGAAAACAGAAGCACCCCTCAACTGATCAAACAAATTATCAATGCGAGGCAACAAATACTTATTCTTCACTGTGACTTGATTATGCTTTCTATAATCAATGCATAGTCTCATGGTGTCATCTTTCTTCTTAACAAACAACATCGGGGCACCCCATGAAGACATGCTAGCCCGAATTAAACCCTTGTCTACCATCTCCTGCAGTTGAGTCTTCAACTCTTTCAATTCCGCTAGAGCCATTCTGTAAGGTGCTTGTGAAATAGGCATAGTTCCAGGAAGTAACTCGATAGAAAAATCTATCTCCCTTACAGGAAACATACCAGGCAAGTCCTCGGGAAACACATCTGAGAACTCTCTTACTATAGGAATATCCCCTACTTCCAACACTCATATACTTGTATCCACAACATGAGCTAGGAATGCTTGACAGCCTTTATTTAACAATTTCCTGGCGGCCACAGCTGATATCAGGCAACTCGAAATCACATCTCTTTCCCCCTGAAAAACAACTTCAAATCCATCTGGACTCCGAAGTACAACTTCTTTTCGGAAACAATCCACCATAGCTCTATAAGTCTCCAAGAAATCCATCCCCAAGATCACATCAAGCTCCACCATATTTAGAGGAATTAAATCGGCCTTGAAATTAAATCCCTCTACTAGCAATTCACAACCACTAAACACCCAATGACTGTTGCTGACCAAAGGAAAAAGTCTGACCATCAGATGATCCCCCTTGAGAACTACCACCAGCACTATACTGACCGGTCTGCTGCCTACCCAACTGGCTCCTGAAACGTCTCCTGAAACGTCCTCTAGTTCTACTCCGAGGACTAGAACCTGATCCTCCACTACTGCCGCTACCCGCTGAAGATCCAGAAGCGGATGAGGAAGCGGCCTTCTTCGATGGACCCTGGCTGGGACCACAGAAATCTTGGGGCCATGCACTATATGTTCCCCTGGTCTCGATGGCCATGGCTGCAGTAACCGTATCAAGAAAGGTCAAGTAGATAACACCGATCATCTTATCTGCATACACTCCGCCAAGTGCTCCAATGAACATAGCAATCCTAGTCCTCTCATCAGGATCCAAATATGGCACATGGTAGCTCAAGGTAGTGAACCTTTGCTCAAACTCGATGAGACCCTCATCATGCCTCTTCTTCATGTTCAGAAAATCTGACTGGATCCTGATACGATGAGCATGACCGAAATACTGACCTAAGAAGAGCGTCTTAAACTGGTCCCAAGTCATGTCCTGAGCACCACCATTATTTCTACTAGCGAGAGTCCACCAATGATGCCCTGAATCATCCAGAAAAGTCACTGTCATCTTCATTTTCTTTTCTTCCGGCAAATCAGTGCTCTCAAAAGCCTTTTCCATCTTATCTACCCAAGTGTACGCATCAAGGGGTCCCTTGGCGCCCTTGAACTCAACTGCCCCAGCATCGAAGACATCATTTTTCTTCACAGACCGAGGGTGCTGAACCCTATCTAACACACCTCTCAGCATATTCCTAATGGAATCAACTAATCCTCTAACCTCATCACCCTCATTCGCGCTGGACGAGGTAGCTACACGGGGTCGGCGTCTAGGAGGCATAGTACCTGAGGGAAAAACATATTAAGTAGTCTGTGCACAAGACTAACAAAACTATCATACATACCCAATAACACATAGCATCCAAAACATAAAATGCTAGTGAATCCGCCGTGGTCGGACCACCACTCTATAGGAACTACGTGCTTCTTAGGCACATATGATAGTATTAAAGAGGTAGGAAATGAAACCTAAAGTTCTGATACCAACTGTCAAGACCCATCCCGAATTTCACCCTGAAACCCGAGGTGAGTCCTACAGGGACCACCTCCAAGAAAAATTTACCGAAGAACTCGGCAAACCTCCCTTGAAAATGGACAACCCTAACCCGAAAAAAATTAAAGAACCACTCTCTTAACCAAAATATCAATTCTTCAGCTCAACCCAAAAACCGAATAAAATAATACACAATTATTTTTCCAAAAGTATTCAGAGCTACTACAAGAAAGACAACGGAAGCTGATAACTCTTAGTAGGTTAAACAGATGATCTACTGGCGAACAGTAGCGGAAAGATGGGTGACTATGCCTCGTCGCCTCCTTCTAGACCCCACCCGAACTCTGCAGACTGGGCATTTAAAAAAAAAGGAAAAACCCAGGGGAAAATATTTAATTACGTAAGAGTGAGTGGACAAAAGTAATTTCGACAAACAATAATATTTTCCCAAGAAAACTTTCAAGGAAAGTTCTATGCAAGCGACAGCTTAAAAACTTAACTAATAAATTCTTATCTAGTGTCTAGCCTTGCTAGACTCCCAAACTTCAGAAAATGGCCTCTCAGGCTAGAATTATAAATATATCAGTATGTATTTACACTCGTCTATTCCTTGTATGTTATCTATGAATAAGCTCGAAAAATAGATAGTCATACTAGGCTACGACGCTTGCGTCTAACGCTCACGTCACCCCATAATGACTTTTTTCCTCATTATGGGGGAATCGCACAAGTGGATATATATACATGTTGATTCCTTGTATGAATTATATGAATGAATACGAAAAATAGAAAGTTGCACAAGGCTACGACGCTAGCGTCTAACACTCACGTCGCCCCATAATGGAATTGTACCTCATTATGGGGGAAAATCACGTATGGCTAGCTAGCATTTACTTATATACATACTATTCTCATAAACGTCAATATATGAGTATAAACACCGAAATTCTCAATTCCGGTTAAATTTCAACAAAAGAAATTATTCAACAATAAAACATTTCAAGCACATTATTTAAAACAAAGGTCCACTCATAACTTAGGCCTAAACTTGATGTCAGTCGGAGGTTTCTTCCGCTCGGGCTTCTTCACGTCTTGTTCCAAAAACATAAATAAATTCGTAAATAAAACACCGACGCTTAAAGAAAATTGGCATAATTAAATCTGAGCTTCTCGCGCTCAACCATGCCTATCATCCTAAATCTTAACTTCACTGCCAACTATAATTCTCCATAAATACCGACACCCTGAAAAATCACCTTCCACCGTCTTAATCATAAAATAATCCAATGGCCGGATTTTAACTTAATAATCCGCCAAAAATACCAAACTTTAAAAATTCCCAAAACTATCCAAAACTCCTCCAAAAATTCTAAAACTCAATCCATTAAACTCCTCATAAAATTCTCCACTAAAAACAATTTTTCAGCGGCGGCCAGCTCCGGCGACCTCCAATGCCCACCAAAATTTGGCAGGATCTTCCTCTCAACCTCCTCTACAACATTCCTAACTAGCACAAACTCCAATTCTAATCTTAACCATGTCAATCGAACGAAAACAACCATAAAAGCCCTAGAATTTCCTTTACCAATTTCTCCTTACCTAGCTCAAGAGGGAGCGAATCATTTGGCGGGATTGGAGCATGGGAGGAGGGCTTCCTTTTGAGCCAAGTAGCTCCGGCTATGGCGGCCGAAGGAGAGAGTTCCGGCGAGAAAACCACTCCGGTAGTCGGACCTTCTAGGGTTGATTCCTCCTTCACGGTGGTGCTAGGGAGGCTGTCACCGGTCTAGAACGAAAGCTGGGTCGGAGATCAATCGATTGGGACCGGTGCGGCGGCGAACGATGGCCGGACGGCGGCTGGAAAGTTTCTGACAGTGAAGTCTTGGGGAGAGAGAGAGGAACACGAGAGGAAGAGAGAGAAAAGATAGAAACCAAATGGGCTTGGCCCAAACCGGTTCCAACTAAATAAACATAACCCAACACAACTAATTAACACCCAAAAAAAGTAACTCAATAAAAATTACCTTTTACTAGCTAAAATTTACCATTTTTACCGTCGTCGCATTTTCTTCCTTCGAATAATTCTTTCGAAATATTCGTCCCTCAACATACCTCTAGGGACCTTAGAACTAAAACTCAATGACGAAGACGATAAAATTCTTATTAACACCATGCTAGTAAATAAGGTAAAATTTAAGGGTCGGGGCGTGACAGATTTGATCCCAACTTCAATTGGATATTGATGACAAATAATTCAAAGATCGAAATCGTAGTAATGGCTACTCCGGCGATAACATGCTTTAAAACACATTTAATCTGATTGCAATATGTTTGGTAACAGAAGCAATTGAAAATTTGCATAACCCAGATGAACAATAAAAAAGTAATAGATTGCGCTCTTTTTTGTCAAAATCGCCGTGAATGCCATTTTTAGATCCTCTGTAATACCCTAGATTTTCATTTTACTTTCCTTGTGTTATTTCCATATTTAATGAAGGATTATTTATGGAAATTCTCTAGTTTGTGCGAAGTTGAAGTTTCGGAAGTATTTTTAAGGTATTTTGACTTTTAAGAGGCCCAAAAGTTGATTTTATTTTTCGTAAGTTATCTTCGAAAACGTCCTTCATGAAAGTTGTAGAACTCGTCGATAAGAGTTTGTAGACATGTGGTACGCCCAAAACGGAGGTAGTATGAGAAAGTTATGATGAGAGGAAGTTAGTTTGCGGGTTTGGAAACTGTATAAGTAGAAAAATGTGGGGGAGTTATTTTTGGAAACCTAAAATCGGAAATCACTTTCTCTCTCCACTCTCCCGACCTCCTCCCGCACTCCAGTTTTCTCCAATTGATTTCTTCCTCCTCCGGCCACCGGTCCCGTTTGGTCCGCACGGACGTCCTCTCCATTTCTGGAGTAGTCCCACCCGCCGTCGCGCCGCCTAGAAGCTGCCACAGGGCAGCGGAGTTTCTACGGTATCGCCGGAAAACCGACAATTTCGGCGGCGTTTCGGGTGAGAGTTAGCTTTTGTTTTTGATTCCGTTTTGAAGTTTCGGGGCATTTTTCGGCCGATCCCGGCCGAACTAGTCAAAACCTCAGGTGTTAAAGTTGTTCACCATACTTCAATCTATAAGTTTCATTTTGTGAGTTTCTCCTAATTCGGAAGTTTTGGAGTGGCGCGTGGGGCTCACTCACCGCCGCTTGTGGCGGTGCGTCCGGTTGAGTTGTGGCCTTAGTTTCATGTGGTTAGCTAGTCCTTGCTGCTGTGATTATGTTGAGTGATAGTTTGGCTAAGTTTTAAGCAAGGTTTGCATGTTAGGACTTAGGTTTAATTGTTTTGGCTTAGTTGAGTTTGAGTTTAGGTTTTGAAGATTTGAGGCAGCTCAATTATGTCGTTGAGTTCATTGACTTTGGGAAATTGTTCTCCCTTGAGCTAAGTGTTAGTTTAAGGGTATTGTGTTATCCTTTAGTATTTTGGTTTCTAAGGTTTTTAATTGTGCGATTTTAGGTGATTTGTGATTGTGTGTTTGGCTTGCCTTCATTGTGTTGGGGGCTTCGCAGCGGGATTTCAAGGTGAGTAAATCTCACCAAGGGTCATGTTTGAACCAATTATGGTCATGTGATGATGATAATGATTATGATGTTAAAATTAATATTATGCTTTTAATTTTTTTAAAATATATGAGCTTGATCGTTGACGGCTCATAGGTAAGATAAAATAAGTTTTCCTATGTATTGATTATTTGAAGGTTCATTGATTTTAATGTTATTGATTATTGATAAGTTATTCATGTGGAATAATACTTTTATTGTTCATATATTATATCCTTGTGAAGGATATAATCATAAGATGTGATCTTATGTTATGATGATTGTTGGATAAATAGCCTAGCCGAGTTTCAAGCATTTAATCGGATGATTGGTTGTGGTTAAGATGCTATTTATCATTTTTATGTTTTGATATTAGGCAGTCAAACTGGGTTCCAAGCCTTTGGCCGGGTGATTGGTTGCGGTTAGGAATATAGCTCTAATCCGTCTGTCAGTGTACGACATGGGAGATACCTTATTGTATCTGGGTCTCATGGGTACACAATTGTGTTGTTGTAGGTCATGAGGGGTATTTCATCAATATCTGGGACTCATAGGTACATGTTATTCGAAAGAATGTTGAAATTGTGGTTTTAATTATTGATCAAATCTCTCTTGTGAAATGTTGGATGTGATGATGTTGTGTTATTTTTGAGTTTACTCATACGGGCTTTTTAGCTTACCGGGTTTGTTATTTTACAATCCCGGTACACCAATTATTAGTGTAAGGATTAGACCTGCATGTGTTGATCAGCAAGGTTAAGGTGGAGACTTAGCACCAGGGTTCTACTTGGTTTTTGTTGTACTTTGTATAGTTTTGTTAATCGGGTAAGCTTATGAGAATGTTCTCATGTTCTTGTATTTCAAGTTTATGTAATATGGAAGTGTAATATTTAACTCAGTGATGAGTTGTATGATATTACATTTCCGCTATTGAGTTCTAATTGTTTGGTTTTGTTATTGTAACAGGTTGGGATATTTATATTTAAGATTAGATCATGCCATAATTTTTGAAATTTATCTTTCGGAAATTGGAGTGTGTCATCCTCAATCAACAAAAAACTTTAAATTTGAAAGAACGATGGCTGCGATGATGCATATGACATTCCTTTTCCTTTCTTGGCCGTTGTAACTCGTGATGAATAGACGCGGCTCAATAATAGCCGCGATCAATCATCAGTGGCCGTGGTCCTCTGTTACCGTAACTCATGAATAACCACAGCTCAATAATAACCACGATCAATCATCAGTAACCACGGTCAATTAGTAAAACCGCGTTGTTACGCTGTGGCTCAAGAGGATGAGTCACGATACTCACTCTTTAATGGTCGCGATTATTGGTGGACCACGGTCATCGCTGTCACTTACTCTACCAAGTGGGTCTTTGCCAAATATTGGTTCAAACAACCATATATGGATACTTTGAAAATAACTACAATGAGAAATTAAAATTGTTATAAGTTTCCTTAATTTGTATTATAAACCTTATTTAATTTTCTTTTTATGTATTTTATCAATTATTAATATTTTATGTGATATTTTTAATTTTTTAACTAATTAATTATTACTTTATATATTCCTTGGGACCTAAAGAGATTCTAAAAAAAATTATTATCTTATGCATTTAGCAAGAAACCTAGTAATATACATTGGTCCTAAGTCGAGACCGGAGAAAATTATTATTTAATCAAGATTATTAATTTATCGAATATTCATTTATCAAGGTTTTACTGCAAGATGTGTTGTCAGGGAGCAAGTGCTCAGATTAACAATAATGGAAGTACAGTTGCATAACAACCAGGCTTCTAAAAGGCACTGTCTAGTCCCCACTTAGGCTCTAGGCTGCAACAAGCCATCTCGCTTTTTTTTCTAGGCCTTTGTGTTAGGCTTTGGCAATTAGGCGGCCGTCTAAACGCTGCCTAGCCTGCCTAGGCTACTAAACTCTCTAGTTAATTTATTTTCTTTTTGTGGTGGGATTGATATTATGGAGAGCATGAGAGTATAAAAGTGAATGATGTGTTTAAAATTAGAAGTGTATAAGGAAGTTATGTTGAATTTTAGATAAATTTATCCTATAAACGGGTCTCACAAGATTTATGTTGAATAATTTATCCATATTTGACTGTTTCCAAGTATTTGAGTACATAAAATATATTTTTTTAATTAATAAATCTTTTAAAAAACAAATTGCGTAGTCCCCGCCTAGGCTGTTCAGACTCTAGGCTGCGGATTACTGCCCCCTTACCGCCTAACGCATTTTAGAACATTGATAACGACCCAAGTCGATGCTAATTTAACAGTAATTTCATTCCTGTCAACTTGATCTCTGCTACATTGTACTTGGTAAATTGTGATGCAGAAGCTATGCTATTTTTGTTGTGAAGACAGTAAGATACATAAATTCTATATAAAAAGAAATGACAAGGGAGAACAAGAATTCCTCAAAGCCTAAAATATTTCAAAACAATATATCAAATTAAATTACGTATGGATTCTCCACAGTTTAGAAATGTGCAGTTGTTCTATGAAATCTGGACCGTATCTGGGTTAGAAATGTGCATTTTAGTTTGCCCACCTCAATGTCCACCTTCAAAGTCCTTAATGTTACATGCCTCTACATTTCTTTCTTATATGCCTGAAAGTGTTGTCTTATTATACCCCAATTTCTGGTTGTGGTTGAGATTCCTTTGGCAACGGGAGCTCTAACTTTGCATTAGAAATAAAAAATAGAAAGTGGCAAGCCGCCTTTCTTTACAGAAAACCCGTGTTAGTTTAGGTGGCTTCATCATCAGTACGTGTATCTCTACTCATTGAATCTAGTCCTAAATAGAAACTCACTGCCATAATCAAGTCAAAGAAGAACAACTTAATCTCTCTCTTTCTTTATGTCTCACCTAGCCTCATTCATTCATACATTCATCCCAGAAGCTACAGGAGCAGTTTGTAGTTATAGGCAAATGGAAGTGTCATTTATTATAGCATTGTCCATTGTTTTGTTGAGCATAGCTTCATCATGTGTATGGAGGGTGCTGAACTGGGTGTGGTTAAAACCAAAGAAGCTAGAAAAATGTCTAAGGCAGCAAGGTCTTGCCGGAAATTCGTACCGCGTTTTGATTGGAGATGTCAGGGAGAGCTTCAGAGTGATGAAGGAAGCACGTTCAAAACCCATGAACCTCTCCGATGATGCAGCCCCGCGTGTCCTGCCATTTCTTCATCAAACCATTGCCAAACATGGTACGTGCCATTTCTTCACATGCTCCTTCCTTCCATTGAGTACAATAAACTAAGCAATGGAGCTGGATTAGCCGGCCCCCTCTGTTTGCTAGCCATCTATGTACTAAATTACTGGGTAGACAGAATCATAGAGATTAATTATGTTTTCTCATCTACAAAGCATCACCATTTCTGAAAAGCTAGCTTACCGAAGGATACAAAAGTGGATTAGAGGAAATGGCTAAGAGAAGAGCAAAACAGAAATTCAGACGCATAACAAATAATCTACTCAGTGCTCCTTTCCAGATGGAAGATATGGAAGAATGGCTAATTTGTTTAGTTATTGACTACTGAGATGATGTGGTACAATCACTATGGATTTGATACTGGTCTTTGACTATTTTTTATATTTTTGTTATGTTTTACTTGTTGGCATATACACTTTTATCAACTGGATTGGCCAGTAATTTAGCCTGTTTGAACAAATTTAGATCACCCACTAGTTAGAGTCCAAACCTACGAGAGAAAAGAATGGCAGTAAAGAACCAAGAGGAACTTGGTGAAAGATTTACATACATCGTCTCTGTCTCATAAGTGTTTTGTGAGAGGCTGAATGTGAGTGAAACTATAGAATACTTTGTTACATCATGGATTTTTGTCCCAAGGTCTCGATCTGTTTCACCTTCTCGTGTTATGTCATGCATGTTTCCCTTTGCTATAGCTAGAGTGTAGATCATGACATGCAAAGGAATTAGCATTACCTGGAGATTCTGGTGTCATCTTAAAGCTATAACATTCAACCTAAAAAACCATTGCAAATGGGTGGACTGGTTTAGAAATTTATACATTGTTATGTTAGGCATAAGCTTAAATAGCTAGTATGACATTTTTCCCAACTTATGTATGTCTTAACATGCTTGATAGGCTAGATATTTCCTAAGCAGTAAAGCAGCACAAGCATCAAGACCTGATTCAATAGTAATTGTTTAGTGTTCATTCATTTTATTTTGTCAGGATCATGCCATGCTCATGTTGGCTGATTAATTTTAAACCTAAGGAATGGGGAGGGGGTGACTCCTTAATTTTCTTTTCCATACAAAAAATTTGTCATCTCACTACTACAAGCTTTAATTTGTAAAATGGTACTGGATGCCTTATGTACCTCTAATTCTAACTAAGCAAAAATAAAATAAAATATTGCAGGTAAGAATTCTTTCACATGGTTTGGTACTACACCAAGGGTGACCATCATGAACCCAGACTATTTGAATGAAATATTGACCAAATATGATGATTTTCGGAGACCACATACTGCTCCTGTTGTCAAGTTGCTATCATACGGTCTTGCAAACCTCGAGGGAGAAAAATGGGTTAAGCAGAGGAAGATTATTAACCCAGCATTCCATATCGAGAAGCTAAAGGTATTATCAGCACTTGTCATTTAATTAATTGAAACTCTAGCTGATATTCAGATTTGTCGTCAGGCTAAAGCATTAAGATGTCTTTTTTTTTTGATTGAGCATTAAGATGTCTTATACCTGGCTATGAGGCTTATTTCAGATGTTTAATGTCAATATTTCTAATAGACTCATTTCTTTGTGTTAGAATATGTTGCCAGCAATTTACCAAAGCTGCACTGATATGATTAGCAAATGGGAGATCATGGTGTCCGAGGAGGGGTCATGTGAATTGGATATTTGGCCTTTTCTTCAAAATTTGTCAGGAGATGTGATTTCTAGGACAGCATTTGGTAGTAGTTACGAGGAAGGGAGAACAATATTCGAACTCCAGAAAGAACAAACAGAACTTTTGATTAAAGCCTTATTCAGTGCTTACATTCCCGGATTCAGGTAATCAAATCTATATCAACTGTAGCTAACTGAATCAGATTCTTTTTTTCGTACAGTCCGACTAGATCGATTTGGCATGTGGAAAATTACTAAACAAAGTAAAATGTCAATGATACATCCGATTCTTTTGCTTTAATTTGTTTCAGATAGTTTGATCTGTATCAAGGTCCCAGTGTAAGGTACCTAAATAGAATATTGAGTAAGCTAATATGACAATGTAAATTTTTGTTTGTAGATTTCTACCAACTAAGTTGAATAGGAGGATGAAGGCAATAAGTAAAGAAGTAGAAGCTACAATGAAGCGTATTATTAGTAATAAAGTAGAGGCAATAAGGGCAGGTGATGAAGATGCTAAGAATGACTTATTAGGGATACTTCTAGAATCCAATTGGAAAGAAATTCGACAGTATGGAGGCAACAAGAATCTCGGAATGAGCATTGAAGAGGTGATAGGAGAATGTAAGCTGTTTTACCTTGCTGGGGCTGAGACTACCTCGATCTTGCTTACTTGGACTATGATCTTACTCTGTAGATATCCAAATTGGCAGGCTCGTGCCAGACAAGAGGTTTTACAAGTATTTGGCAACAACAAACCTGATTTTGATGGGCTCATTCACCTGAAAGTTGTAAGTGTAATTACAGAATATGCACTTCTTAACATTTCAGTATTAAGATTTAAGACTCAGGCTAGACACTTATTTCCTAGTCCAGACCTATAGAATAATACCTTTGGTGCTAAAAATATGTCGAAAACTACCTCAATCTCAAAGCCATGTCGTTTTGACCACACACTGTCCGCAAACTAAGCATATGCAGAAGATCATATCTTGGTAGTTGATTGTCACCATACATGAAGGAAATGTGTTATGTAAGTGAAATGTTAACTCTGTTAGACATGTAATTCTGGATTTTTATGAGACTAATGGATGACTGATCAACATGACACAGGTCACCATGATCATATATGAGGTTCTGAGGTTATATCCCCCAGTACCTATGATGACTCGAGCTGTTCAGAAGGAAACACAGCTCGGAAATTTGTTACTCCCATCTGGAGTGCAGTTATCATTACCAATTTTCCTCATTCAGCGAGACCAAACACTATGGGGTGAAGATGCAAATGAATTCAACCCACAGAGGTTTTCAGAAGGAATTTCAAAGGCAACAAAGGGTCAGGTTTCATATATCCCATTCGGATGGGGTCCTCGAATATGCATCGGACAAAACTTTGGTTTGATGGAAGCAAAAATGGCGTTGTCCTTGATGTTACATAGCTTCACATTTGAGCTTTCCCCGTCCTATATTCATGGTCCAATGACTATTATAACGACTCAACCACAATATGGTGCACATATTATCTTGCATAAACGGTAACTGCATTGCTGTGTAAGATGAAGTTCATTTTGTTGCCTTGTATTAAGAAAGTTGCATGTTACAAACAGCTATATACTGATGATTATATATGTCATTAGCGGAATATTAACAGAACTTGTTATATGTTAGTTATGATCTAATTGTTATATGTTAGTTGTTGCTAGCTACATCACTTCTTTCTGTTGGGTAGAGGTGGCAAAAGGGCCAATTCTTAAAGGGCTCGGGCTTAGGCCGGCCCATTTACTCAAATGTATGGCCCAGCCCGACCCACGGCCCAAGCCCATAATGTGGTGGGCCGTGCTTGGGCCGGCCCAGGCCCATGAACGGGCCGTGTCGAACTCGTTTCGTGCTGAAAATTGAAAATAGTCGAGGTGAATGTCATGTACCACCGCTTCTACTCTTATAATCTCAACTTTTAATTATACATGATACGATTACAAACCAAAACTAATTCACACAACCTATCGATCATTTTTTTTTGTCAACAAACTAAAGAAATAAGTGATAAATGCTTATTGTTCACAATTAATAAATTTTTAGGCAAAAACTTTTTGAGTCTAAGGGAATCTAAATTCATACTTAAATAAATAATTATTAGTATATAAGTTTATTATTCACACTCAAAACTAAGTTTATTATTTATAAATATGTTATCTTCATATTAGAAATAGAAAAAAAATTATATTTTATAGCGGGCCGGGCCATGGGCCTCAAATTATCGTGCTCGGGCCTGGTCCATGGGCTCATTTTTCTAGGCCCAGCCTGACCCATTAGAATAACATACTTGGGTCGCGCCGGGACGTTAACGATGAGCTTGGGCCGTGCCGGGCCGCTTTTAAACGTGTCGTGCTCGTGCTTAGCAGCCCGTTTGCCACATCTACTGTTGGGCATATATGTTACATACTCTGGTTTCTGCAGTTTTCCTTTGCCTTTTTCAGACAGGGCAAAACCTAAAATTTGAAGACCTAAGGCGAATCCTGAGAATGGTGTCCTTTAACGGTCATACCACAAAACAAAAAAACAATGTTCGTTCCAAAAAAAATGGGTGTGTCTATTGTCACCCCACAAACCACTTTAATCACCTCACATGTTGATTTATTGAATAACTAATATACCCTAATGTAAAATTACGGCAAGGGACGATAAGTTGTTACAAATTACAATTTTTTTTAAAGATAAACACGAACTTCATAATTAACCCATAATTTATCATATTCGATCTTTCTATAAAGTCTGAAGAAGACACAAACATTCAACTGAAGATCAGGTGAACTGTTTATTTTTATTTTTATTATTTTTCTTTGATGATGCTTCATCTATCTCTTTACTCATTATTTCTCATATCGATTTTGTATGTAAATTTCCATGTCTAGTCACTCACTTATATGTATTCGATTTTTTTTTCATCGGCGTTAGTGCTTTTTCCAAGTAGAGTTTACAGACATTGTGCATCTTGATATCGACGGATACCAATGAGTTGTTAAGTTTAAGAGTCTTTTCTTATTCTTTAATTGAGATTTATACTTTAATGTGATTTTTATTGTTCAGTTTGCAATTCCACTTACCCAAACGATATTAATCTTATGGTTTTCTTCAATTTCATTTTGTTTTTGGAGTTCAATGGCTATTGAAAGAGGCTTATATTGTGTGTATTGTATATCGGTGAATAAAGTAAATTTAAAATTTAAAAATATATAGGCTGGGTGAAAAGAGATCGAATGTAGGGTGAATAAAACAAATTTGAAATTGAAAAAAATATATATTGTGAAAAAAGAATTTAGGATGAACAAATCAAGTATAAGAAAATGATATTTTAGGTATTGTAAATAGGTGAACAAAGTAGACCTACAATTAAAAATATATAAGTGGGGTGTGAAGAGCACATGAGGTAAACAAAGTAGTTTGTGGGGTGACAATAGACACACCCAAAAAAATTTAGTCAATTACAAGATACGAATAAACACAATAAATGTGCAATCTTAAATATGAATTTATGAAGTATTCTAATATTGGCTGAGTATAATGAACGCGAGAAACCGAGAAAGAAGAAAAAATCTAAGATTTTTATGAAAATTATATATATGTACATAAATATAAATGTTTTTTAGTGCCCTATAATTTGTGGTGCTTGAGTCAACAGTCTCTCAGGCCTCCCCTCAAATACGGGCCTGATTTCAGTATGGAGCTTTCTTCATCCCATACTCGGACGATTTCGTTCTCTTCATGCACCCCACATCCAGTTTTAGTGATGTTCTTTTTTAGTCTGAATGCTCGGCTTTTTGACTATCAGTTCTATCGAAAGGCTGTAGCAAGAAAAACAAACTAGAGGTGAAATGAAAGTTGCCTCCTACTTGCACTGGGGTGGATTGTTAATAATGAAAATTTGGGGTAGAGAGAAGATATGTCAAACGGATGCAGAACCGTTCAAGAGGGGACTTGTCCTGAGTTGGAGATTTATGGGATTGATCTGCAAGAGAACAACGAGGTTAGAGAGACGCCCAGACGGATCCGGGCCAACCTTATCTGCCGCTCAAGTCTGTCATTTGCGGACAATTGGGAATGGAAAATGGAGAATGGAGAAGTTCAGATTAGAATGGGGAGAGAGCCTTATATAGTGGCGCGGATGCGAGAGCTTTGCACTGGTTTGAGGATGCCAGCTGTATGGATAGCTGTCCCCGCGCTCCTCTGAAGGAGGCTTAAGGTGCGCTCTCCAGATCGAGTCGTACCCGTGCGTCTATGTGTACGGTCGAGAGATGCCTGCCGTTGTGTTGATGGGATAAGACACATGCACTAGGCTTAGCTAGAGCGCTTGGCGTGGTTCCCACCAACAAGTCCCCCCAAGTCCCTAACTAAGGAGAATGACTTGGTTGGGGAGTTTAAGTGAAAGTTATGCTTGAAAAGCGCTCGCTCGCTAAGCGTTTGTATGCGAATGGGTCTCTTGTTAGACCCCCGAGGAGTCCCCTAACTCCACGATCAAGGAATTTTCCTTGCTTGGATGTGGATCCAATCGAAAATTGTTGTGCGAAGGGGAATGTTGAGCAGACTCAGAGTGGGTGATGGGGAGCAACCCCAACTGACCCGATCACGATGGGCATGAACTTAAAACCTCAGGTGTCATTTATACCCTAGTGTGCGATGAGATTGCGATATTTTGTGCATGCAAGGTGACTTTCGTGCTTGGGAGTGATCTTTTTACCCTCAGGCTCCACTTATTACCCCAAGGTCATCGTCTATTGGTGTAATCGCAACCCTGGCTATATGTAGTCATTCGAGATCTCGAATATTGAATGTTTGTACTAGGAATCCTAATACTTCTAGGTATCAAGGGAAAGACAACTGTTTGACCATCTTTTATAGGTTAGATTCTTTAGTTCATCCTGATTAGTGAACAAAGAGTGATAGTTAATCTTTAATCTTGTTATATGGCTATATATATGTGATATCTTTTACTTTCATCAACAACAAAGTCTAACACAGAATCAAAGAAAGTCCCTTATGTTTCTCGATTTGATTAGCTGAACATTGAATATGAATATATAATGATACTGAATTTGAAGTTTCACATAATCACATCCTCTTTGAATTGTTTGTATATGCTATGTTTGGACGTATGATATCTAGATTTTGAAAATCATACACTTTGATTTCATATTGATGTCTAGATTTTTGAAAAACACAGTATTTTATCATGGCTTCAGTTAGAAGGTTCATGTCTGGGGCTCAAAAACGAAAAGAGAAAAAGAGGAGAGAAGCTCTACATAAACCTCAAGTGGGTTCTATTAATAAGTATTTTAGTTGCAACAAAAAAGAAGCAGAGCAGGTGGTGAATGATCATCATGTTGAAGAGACATAGATTGAGGAAAATAATGATTGATAAAAATAATGATCATTATGTTGAAGAGGCAGAGATTGAGTAAAATAATGATCATCATGTTGAAGAGGCAGAGATTAAAGAAAATGTTGAACATGTTCACACTATAGAGCCAAATCAGTGAGAGATAGAGGAAAATAATAATATGGATTAAATTCAGTGTACTACCCTAAACTTTGGGTCACTCATCAATTGTGCCTCTCTTATTCTTCTTTTACCATCATGTGTACCCTTAAACTCTTAAAATTCATCAAGCTGAGACAAAAATTCAAATTCCATCCAATCATCACATCAGCGTTTGACGTGGAGGAGACAAAAATGGCCCACATTTCAGTCTCCAACCCCCAATTTTGATGAAAATACCAAACTAGCCCTCGTTCCTATCTCTTAACCTCGATACAGAGACCAAACCCAGAAAAAAAAAAAGACGCATCAACTCTCTCTCTGTCTCTCTCTCACTTCGTTCTCGACCCAGAAACGCCCAAATTGATTAACACCCAAAACCCATCGAACAAGATTGAAAACCCTGATTGAAGAGATGGTTGAGCTTGATACGTGGATACCGAGATTAACAAATGGCGAATGAGGATTGTTGCAGGAAGCAGGAAAAATCCCTAACTATGGTAAGTGTTTAATTTCAATATGAACATTACGACTTGTATTTCAACTTTATGCAAAGGTTATTGGTTCTGATTTTGGGGTTTATTACCTCGGAATTAAAACTCCCTAACTATGGTGAGATTTTGATTTTAGGGTTTATGGGAAATGGGTTTCGATTTTTTAGGGTTTGGAAGCTTCTGATATGGGGATTTGGAATTTAGGGTTTGAGGAATGAGTTTAGGGTTTTGATTTAGGTTTGGAAGCTTCAGATATTGAGATTTTTATAAGAGGGTTACTGCTCTGAGTTATTGGGGTTTTGATTTTTAGGGGTTGATTTGAATATGTTAGCTGAGACCATGTGCTTGTTGTCTGGCTAGGAACAAAGGCATTTAAGAAATGGTTAGTGGTCCTATAATACAAAGCTTGCATATGAGGTCTGGTGTATATAATTTTTTGAGTGCTTTCCACCTTCAGTGTTACTTGACAGCCTGCAAGTAAGGGTTTAAGGTTCCTGTGTGGTTGTAGATTAAACTTGTTATAGAGGAATCAAACTGTCCTTTTCATTGTACTGTGATATTTATTTCAAAAGAAAGATACAAATAAAACACCAACGACGATTCTTATTTTATATGTTGCCGAAAATGGTCCGATGAATGAGTAATGGGATAGAAAAGGTCACCATGTCCGACTATTATAAAAGTTCCAAGTTGTTTTGCTATATATATCTCTTGTTATTGTATGATTATTGTATCCACCACAGAATATGGACCATGAAACTTTATCATGAAACTTTATATAAAGATCATAATACTGTTTAATTTTCTTCTTTATCATGAAATTTTATATAAAGATCATAATATTGTGCAATTGTCTGATTATTGTATCCCCCACAGAATATGGACCATATAAACACCACATCATGTATCTACTATAGGTCACCATTTTGTAGTTCTATACTTTTTTGGTGTCGTTGACCTTTTCTTTTTCTTTTTCTATACTTTTTTTTTCTCTTCTTTGTTCTATACAATTTGTGTTAATGAGTAATCAATATGCATACACTAACAAATTTGTGTCTTTTAACTTTTAGTGAACCATGATTATGAAGACCTTAATGACATGTTCTTGTATGAAAACCAAATACCTGGTTGGAGTCAAGCTCCATCAAGCAATGTGGTAATAGAAAAGCCTGATTCTCCTAAAAAGAACTCTGAGGTTAACAATACAGCAAAGGGTAGAAGGTACAAGGTTTATGCAAACAGGAAGGCTCTTCTTGGTGTGAAGTTTGTTGAGCCCCGAGATGAAGTGTCAACTCAAGCTAGCAGAGCACCTGTGGTGATGGATAAGAGTAAGAGTAAGAGGAAAACGGAGATGGAAGAGCAAACTGGTGATAGCGACAGTGACGATGAGGAGTTTGGAGAATCTGGTAGGAGAGGAGGTGATGACTTTGAAGATGTGTATGGTCCTGATGGGTTTGAAGATGGTTTGTCAACTGAAGTTAGTGAAGATGGTAAGTATGAGAAGGGCAGCGATGATGAAGATGATGAGAGTAATGATGAAGAACGCTGATGTGGGCCATTTTTGTCTCCTCCACGTCAAACGCTGATGTCATGATCGGATGAAATTTGAAATTTTATCTCAGCTTGATGAATTTTAAGAGTTTAAGGGTACACGTGATGATAAAAGAAGAATAAGAGAGGCACAACTGATGAGTGACCCAAAGTTCAGGGTAGTATACAGAATTTAATCCTAATAATATTATCAATGAAGATAGTCACACTACAAATTTAAGAGAGTACTAATATTCTTTTGACATGGATGATCCACATAATTGGAATATGACAGACCAAAATATTACAGATTTTTTTTGAAAATATGCTTGTGATCAATTTCCAAGATAGTTTTAACTCTAAACAATAATAATTGTAGAATACAAGAACACAAGTTTTGTTGACTACAATGTAAACCTTCCTCAAGGAAACTTCACTGCGAGACTTTATAGTAGTATACTAAAATCAATCCAATATATGTAAATAGAATTACTGTCACATCCCGACTCTTAAATTTTTACCTAATTTACTAACTTCGTATTAACAGGAGTTTTACCATCTTCGTAAAAGAGTTTATAGTTTTAAGGTCCCTAGAGGGGTTTTGAGGGACAATTATTTCAGAGGAATTATTCATAGGAGAAATATTTGAAGACGGTAAAAAGGTTAAATTTTAGCTAGTAAAAAGGTAATTTTTATTAGGGTAATATTTTTGGGATGTTAATTTTTGGAGTTGGGTTTTATTTGGTGGGTTAGGACCGGTTGGGAAGAGCCCAACATTTTTTCTCTCTTTTTTCTCTTTCCCTCTTGATGTTCTCTCTCGCTCTCTGCTGGTTTTCCTTCAGCTCTGACCATCGTCAACCGGCCGAGCTAGGCCGCCGCACGGGTCTCATTTGGACCGTTGTCTTTCCCTCTTCTGTCTTGAGTTGGTGACGACTCCTCTCCTACCGACGTCCGATAGTTATCAAGGAAAGAAGCCATGGCAATTCTCTCACCGGAGCTCCCTCCTCTGGCCGCCACAGTCGGAGTTGCTTGGCTCAATAGGAAGCTCTCCTCCCGTGCTTCAACCCCTCAAAAGGATTCACTCCCTCTTGAGCTAGGTAAGGAGAATCGTTCAGTTGAATTTCTAGGGTTTCATTTTTATGTTTTGGTTCGATTGACCTAGTTAAGCTTGAAATTGGGCTTGGTGCTAGTTAGGAAAGTTGTAGAGCTGATTGAGAGGAAGATGCTGTTAAAATTTGGTAGGCATTGGAGGTTTCCGGAGTCGGTCGTCGGCCGCCGCTTCTGGCGGAGTTGCCACTGTTAAGTAGTTTTTCAGGGTTTTAAATTTGTTATGTTGAGGGGAGTATAATGATGTGAAGTTTCAAATTTTTGTAGTTTCAGATAGGTTTGGGATTTTTCAAAGATTAGTGAATTTGGCAGTTAATGGGATAGAATCCGACCGTTGGATTTCCCTTATTATTGTTTTAGTGTAATACCCCAGATTTTCATATCAATTTCCTTGTATTATTTCTGAAATTAATGAAAGATTAATTATGAAAAAATTTTAGTTTGTGCGAAGTTAAAGTTTTAAGAGTAAATTTGAAGGTGCTTTGACTTTTAAGAGGCCAAAAATTGACTTTATTTTGCTTGAGTTATTTGTGAAAACTTCATTCATGAAAGTGTTAGAGTTTGACGATACGAGTTCGTAGACACACGGCACGCATAAATCGGATGTCGTATGAGAAAGTTATGGTTAGAGGAAGTTAGTTTCCCGTTTTGGAAAGTATATAAGTAGAAAAATGTGTGGGAGTTATTTTTGGAAACCCTAAAAAAATCAATTCTCTTTCTCGCTCTTCCTCTCCCGACCTCTCCAGCGCAACCAATTTCCGTTGGAGCTGGCTCCGCCGTCCGGCCACCATTTGGACTGTCACCGGTCCCGTTCGACTCCTACAAGAGTCCTCTTCAAGGCTGGGCAGTTGCTGCACGACGTAGCGCACCAGAATCGAAGTTCCTTGCCGAAAAAGGGGGCTGCTGCATCACCGATCGGAACTGCCGTATACGACGGCGACGAGGGAAAAACATATGTGAGTTTTGGTCCTCTCCTCCTCCTGGTAGTGGCTAGGCATAGATTGAAACAAGTTTTTGAGGTTTTGAGCCCGGATTTGTAGGTTTGAAGTTTGTTTTCAGGATAGTGTTTCGTGGTGTTTTCCTGCCGATTCTGGCCGAACTGGTTGAAACCTCAGGTATTAAAATTGTTCACCTTGCTTCAAGCTTCAACTTTGCTGTTGTGAGTTTTATCAAATTCGAAAGTTGGTGGTGGCGTGTGGGGCTCACTCACCGTAGCCTGTGGCGGCGTGTGGGAGCGCGTCCGAGCAGTGTGAGGGATTTAGTTGCTGTGTTAGCTAGCCCTTATAGTTTCTAGGGTGTTTGTTGTGTGTGATTGCTAAATGTTGATTAGGTTTTTGCATCTTAGGTGCTAAGTTGTTCTGGATGTTTGTTAAGTCGGAAACTTTGAAAGTTTGATCTGGGAGGTAATATGGTTTGTTGTTGAGTGTCCAATGACCTTGGGAGGTCTTGGAGGAAGGATTATCTTTCTTTGGGCAACCTTTAGGTTAAGGGTACTATGATCCTTGTCGAGAATTTACTAAGGTTTTTAATTGTGTAATTTTAGGTGATTTGTGAGATTGTGGTTTAGCTTGGCTCTTGTGTTTTGCGGAAAATGCAGCGGGATACTTCCTGTGAGATACAACAGGCTTCCAATCATTGAGCGGTATAATGTTTAATCAACAGTTTTTCATTTTTTATCTTCAATCAATTTGGCAGCGATTGTACTGATGGGGTTTGTAACCATCTTCTTGTTGTCCAGTCTCAATTTTTTGACAAGATTTTTTGCATAGTTAGACTGAGATAAAAATATGTCATTGTCAAATTGTTTAACTTGTAGCCCAAGAAAAAAAGTTAGTTCTCCACACATACTCATTTCAAACTCACTCTCCATTACAGTCTTAAATTCATGCACAAGCTTATCAGAGGTAGAACCAAAAACAATGTCATTAACATAAACATGTGCTATTATGACATCAGAATTACTTCTTTTCACAAATAAGGTTTTATCAATTGATCCTCTAGTGTACCCTTTTTGAACAAGGAATGCTGACAATCTATCAAACCAAGCTTGTGGAGCTCGTTTGAGGCCATACAAGGCATTTTTGAGCTTGTACACATGATCCAGGTGATGTGGATCTAAAAACCCTTGAGGTTGTGCGACATACACTTCCTCTTGCAAGATTCCATTGAGGAACGCAGTTTTGACATCCATCTGAAATAATTTGAATTTCAGATGACAAGCGATGGCCAATAGAAGTCTAACATACTCCAATCTGGCTACAGGAGCGAAGGTTTCACCAAAGTCTATGCCCTCTACTTGAGAGTACCCTTGAGCTACCAACCTAGCCTTATTTCTAATTATGTTGCCCTTCTCATCACTCTTATTTTGAAAAATCCATTTGGTTCCAATAATGTTGCAGTTATCTGGTTTGGGAACAAGATCCTAAACTTCATTCCTAGTAAACTAGTTTAGTTCATCCTGCATGGCACTAATCCAATTTGAATCAACGAGTGCTTTTTTGAAAATTTTAGGTTCAATTAAAGAGACAAAGCCAAAATGAGTAATCACATTGATATCTACTTTGTTCTAAGAAACAAAACACAAAATAACCTATTCTTGATTTTCATCATCTGTAGACGAGGTTGCATTTGTATTTGATTGTGTGACTATTCGTGCAGCTCTTCTTCTTGTTTGAATTCCTTTTGAGACATCCCCATTGATGTCTTGTTCAGTATGATCCTTTTGCACTTGTTTGAATCATGTTCTCATTTTCCTCATTAGTTTGATCTTCAGTTGATGTTGGCATATCGAGAAAGATCTCTAGACATCTACATGTATTTCTTTTCTACGCATACAGTGAATCATCAATAGTTACATTAATAGATTCAATTATAGCTTTTGTCCGGTTATTGTAAACTCTATCGGCTCTACTATTCACTGAATAACCTAGAAACACACCTTCATCACTTCTGGAGTCAAATTTACCTAAATATTCTCTATCTCGGAGAATGAAGCATGGGCTTCCAAAAATGTGAAAATAAGATACAATTGGTTTTTTACCTTTCCGTTCATATATAGGAAGTTTGTTCAATACCTGATCTTAGAAAATTATGTTCATTGTATAACAAGTCGTACTGATAGCTTTTGCCCAAACACAAGGGGTTCAATCATGCAACATGAATCATTACCCTAGCCATTTCCACTAAAACTCTGTTTTTTCGTTCAACTATCCCATTTTGTTGAGGAGTTATAGGAGAAAAAAACTCATGAAAAATTCTAAGTTTAGAACAATATTTGAAAAAGCATTGTTTTTTAACTCACTTCCATTATCCGACCTGATTCTAGATATTTTCAAATGAAGACTTTATTTTTCATTTATTAGTCTTTTGCTCAAGATTTCGAAAAAGTCCAAAGTTTCAGATTTATCTTCTAGAAATTCAACCCATGTGAACCTAGAATAGTCATCAACTATTACTATCACATAATTCTTACCCCCCCCCCCCCCCCCCCCTAGACTTTCAGTCTATACTGGTCATATGAGATCCATATGTAGTAACTCCAATACTTGAGATGTAGTTGTGGCATGTCACAACCCAATTTTTGAAAGATAATTTTCAAATATTAAAATATTATAATCTCAAAACCTGTTTCAACAAACTTTATGGAAAACTAACTCAAGCGGAAAAGTAAATGTCACACAACTCAACACTGAGTTAAATATTACATTTCCTTGTTTACATAAACTTGAAGTCAAGAAAATGAAAACACTCACATGAGTCTACAACTGTCTACCCCAAATATAAATAACAGACAGTGTACAGCAAAACTCAACAAAAACCCTTCTACTAAACCTCCGCCTCAACCCTGTTGATCCTCACCTGTAGGTCTAATCCTTACATCAAGAATTGGTGCAGCGGGTTGTAAAATAACAAACCCGGTAAGCTAAAAAGCTCATATGAGTAATCTCTAAAATAACACAACACTTCTCACATCCAAATATACCACAAGAGCAATTAGATCAATAATTAAAATTCACACATCCAACACATTACCAACAAAATGTACCCATGAGTCCCAGATATTAATAAATATATCTCATGACCTACAACAACAATTTGTGTACCCATGGGTTCCAGATACCATAAAGTATCTCCCATGACCTACACTGACAGACGGACTAGAGCTCTATTCCTAACCGTAACCAATCACTCGGCCAAAGGCTTGGAATCTAGTTTGACTTTCTAATAAAAATCACAAAATAATAATTGCATCATAACCGTAACCAATCACCCGATTAAATGCTTGGAACCCGGTTTGACTATCCAATAAAAATTACAAAATAATAATTGCATCATAACCGTAACCAATCACCCGATTAAAGGCTTGGAACCCGGTTTGCCTATTTTGAACAACAATTCACTATATCACCACATCATCATCAACAACACATGAAATCACATCATAAAATTATATCTTTCACAAAGATATAATTATATGAACAATATATATTATTCCACAAGAATAACTTATCAATAATCAATAAAATTATGATCACAAGAACCTCAAAAATGAACATATAAGGAAAATTTGTTTTATCATACCTATGAGCCGTTGGCGATCAACCTCATATATTTAAAAACGATTAATAGCATATTATTAAATGCAACATCAACATCCAATGACCATAATAAAATTTAGTCTAAAAGTGAACTATGGTGAGATTTACTCACCTAAAAATCCCGTTGCAAATTCCACAACACCACAAAAGCAAGCCAAATCACAACTTCACAAATCACCTAGAAATCACACAATTAATAACCTTAGTAACCAAAGTACTATAGGATATCACAATACCCTTAAACTAACCCTTAGCTCAAAAGAGGACCACTTCCCAAAGTCGTTGAACTCAACGACACAATAAAACCCCACGCGCCACCTCAAAACTTCCGAATTAGGAAAAACTCACAACATCAAACTTGACGATCACAGCATTGTTTTGGCCACGATCCTCAGCAAAGCACTAGAGAGGTACTTAGCGGTACCAAAAGTAAATAAAGGTGCGGATACGGGCGTGCCACCTCGCGGACGAGGAAAAAGAGTGGGGTGCGTCGGGTCTTGACTTCTTAATCAAGCGGAGGGATTCTGGTGCCACCTTGCGGACGAGGAATTACGAGCACTATGATTCGATACTCATGGTGTGTCGCGAGTAGAGCAACCAATAGGGATCAGGGGTGATCGGAGCAGAGTCCGAAAGGGTTTTGAGAACTAAGGCGGAGGCGTGCTTAGGGTTAGGGTTTCGAGAGGCTCGAAATTATCAACTAGGTTGAAAGTTTTGTTTTTGTATTTGTGTTTCTGAGTGTGTAGAGAGAGCTTTGTTAGGGTTGTCGAGCCCTTTTATATAGTGGCTTGCCCTTTGCCAGAAGTAATTTTTTTCCAAGTCGGACTCTGAAACAGAATACCACAACAACACTGCTTCACCCGCACGAACCAACCATCTGCGTGATGCGTGTCCATTTCGCATAGGTCACTGCCTCCGCGCTGCTCAATTGTAGAGTCCTATGCGGACTCAAATTAGGAACGTCTCTACCCCGCGGGGTATCACAGTCCTTGTGGAAACCTATCTCGCGCGGGCCGCGGGCTCAAACCATCCCGCGAGCTCTTGAAGCTTGCTTCCATCTCGCGCGCCCATGAAGCTCACGAGACTTAAAAGGCTTTTCAATAAAAGGGCCACATGGATTGGCCCAAAGCATGTCAAAGACTTATAAGAATATTCAACGATAAATGTGATGCATGCGGACTCCGCCTGTTGCTTCTTTGCGAAGTCACCTACGCGATCTAGTTCGCCTAAATGTACTTCGCTTCGCCTAGATGTATTTCGCTCATACGCGAAGTGTCACCTCGCCTGCCCTAAGCGAAGTCTATTTCTGTAATTCCACGCGAAGTCCTTTTCTTGACATCATCCGAAGTTCATTTCGCATGCGAACTCTGCTATCCAGCTCGTATGATCTCACTGGCAGGCCATCACTTGTAAACCCAAAGAATTTGGACTCGCCAGTATGACGTGGACCAAGAATGTAATTAATATTCACTTGGACATTTACTGTCCAGTAAAATATTAATTTGGGTATAAACAAGCATAAGGAACACTTTTTGTACCTGAGGTTAAGCTTGGTTCGGCCTTGAACTACCTCAAACAACCCCAACAAGCTTGAGCCTCAAACTAAAATTCTAAGGTTTCCAAAACTCAAAACTCCAGTTGTATGATTAGTAAAAGCATAAGGAACACTTTTTGTACCTAAGGTTAAGTTTGGTTCGGCCTTGAACTCCCTCAAACAACCCCAACAAGCTTGAGCCTCAAACTAAAATTCAAGGTTTCCAAAACTCAAAAATCAGTTGTATGATTAGTAAACTCATACATAGAAGGAAGAGAGTTTTACGGCTTACCTCTCACTGCCTATTGTCACACCCCAATTTTGAAAGATAATTTCAAAAAATTATGGCATGATCTAACCTAAAATATAAAAATCCCAACCTGTTTCAATAACAAATCAAAAAACTAGAACTCAATAGCAGAAAACTAATATCATACAACCCATCACTGAGTTAAATATTACATTTCTTTATTTACATAAACTTGCAATACGAGAACATGAGAACAACCTCATGAGTTTAATATTTTATACCCGATTAACAAAACTATACAGAGTACAGCAAAAGCCAAAAAGAACCCTGCCACTAAGCCTCCACCTCAACCCTGCTGATCCTCACCTGCAGGTCTAACCCCTACACCAATAATTGGTGTACCGGGATTGTAAAATAACAAACCCGGTAAGCTAAAATGCCCGTACGAGTAAACTCAAAAATATCACAACATTTATCACATCCAACATTCCACAAAAGAGATTTGATCAATAATTAAAAACCACAAATCCAACACATTATCAAAGAAATGTACCCAAGAGTCCCAGATATTTAATAAATACCTCTCATGACCTACAACAACAAATTGTGTACCCATGGATCCTAGATACCATAAAGTATCTCCCATGACCTACACTGACAGACGGACTAGAGCTCTATTCCTAACCGCAACCAATCACCCGGCTAAAGGCTTGGAACCCGGTTTGACTGTCCAATATCAAAACACAAAATAATAAATAGCATCTGAACCGTAACCAATCACCCGATTAAAGGCTTGGAACCCGGTTTGGCTATTTATCCAACAATCACATGATCACATCATATGATTAAGGATATAATTATGTGAACAATATATATTATTCCATAGGAATAACTTATCAATAATCAATAACATTATGATCAATGAACCTTAAAAATAATCATAAAATAGGAAAACTTGTTTTATCTTACCTATGATTCGTTGACGATCAAGCTCATATATTTTAAAACAATTAATAACATAGTATTAATTTTAACATCATAATCATTATCATCATCACATGACCATAATAAAATTTGGTTCAAAAGTGAACCTTGGTGAGATTTACTCACCTTGAAATCCCACTGCAAAGCCCCCAACACAACGAAGGCAAACCAATCAAAAAATCACAAATCACCTAAAATCACACAATTAAAAACCTTAGAAACCAAAATACTAAAGGATAACACAATACCCTTAAACGCTTAGCTCAAGGAAGGACAACTTCCCAAGGTCATTAAACTCAACGATACAATTGAGCTGCCTCAAATCTTCAAAACCTAAACTCAAACTCAACCAAGCCAAAACAAATAAACCTAAGTCCTAACATGCAAACCTTGCTCAAAACTTAGCCAAACTACCTCTCAACATGATCAAACAGCAAGGACTAGCTAACCACAGGAAACTAAGGCCACAACTTAGCCGGACGTGCCGCCACAAGCGGCGGCGAGTATGCCCCATGCGCCACCCCAAAACTTCCAAATTAGGAGAAACTCACAACATGAAACTTGTAGATTGAAGTATGGTGAACAACTTTAATACCTCGGATTTTGACTGGTTCGGCCAGGATCGACCGAAAAACGCCCTGAAACTCCAAAATAAAACCAAACACAAAATCTGCAAAACCGGCACCAAAACTTGGTTTTCAGATCACCAAAGGCATATAAACATCACTAGAGGAAGGAGATGAGTAAGACTCACCTAACTCTCACCCGAAATGCCGCCGAAATCGCCGGTTTTCCAGCGATACCATAGCAGCTCCGCCGTTCTGTGGCGGCTTCTAGGCGGCGCGACGGCGGGCGAGACTGCTCCAGAAATGGAGATAACTTACGGAAAATAAAGTCAACTTTTTGGTACCTTAAAAATTACTCTCGAATCTTCAACTTCACACAAACTAAAAAATTTCCATAAATAATCCTTCATTAAATATGAGACTAATACAAGGAAAATAAAATGAAAATCTAGGGTATTACAATCTACCCCCTTAATGGAATTTCGCCCCGAAATTCAAAAATACTAACCCAAAAACAACCTAGGGTACTTAGCCCTCATCATGGTGACTCCAACACACCTTAACCAAATCGACTTCCTTCCTTCGAAGCCTCTTGGTTGATCTATCCAAGATTCGAATCGGTTCAACAACGAAGGTTGCATCCGCATTCACCTTGATAGTTCCATAGTCAATCACATGTGATGCATCTGGAACATACTTCCTCAACAAGGACACATGAAACACATCGTGTACCCCTGACATAACAGGAGGTAAGACAAGCCGATAAGCCAAATCTCCTACTCTCTCCAAAATCTCAAAAGACCCCACATACCTAGGAGCCAACTTCCCCTTCTTGCCAAATCTCACCACCCCTTTAGTAGGTGAGACCTTCAAGAATACATGATCCCCAACATCAAACTCTACTTGCCTCCTCTTTAAATCGGCATAGCTCTTTTGCCTGCTTTGCGCCGTTCGAATCCTGTCTCGGATAATAGAGACCTTCTCAGTCGTCTCTTGAACAATATCAGGACCCAACAGCTCACTATCACCCACCTCTGCCCAGCAAATAGGGGATCTACATGGCCTACCATAGAGTGCCATGGTGCCATACCGATACTAGAGTGATAACTATTGTTGTAGGCAAATTCAATCAATTGGAGGTAATCCTCCCAACTTCCCTTGAAGTCCATGACACAAGCCCTCAGCATATCTTCTAACACCTGATTCACCCGCTCAGTCTGCACATCAGTTTGAGGGTGGAATGTTGTACTCATGTCTAAGGTAGTACCCATGACTTTCTGAAAACCACCCCAAAACTTTGAAGTGAATCGGGGGTCTCGATCAGAAACAATCGAAGTAGGCACTCCATGAAGTCTCACTATTTCCTTCACATACAACTTGCACAAGGCATCAACTGTGTACGTCATTGACACCGGAAGGAAATGTGCTTACTTCGTCAAACGGTCCACAATCACCCATATAGCATCATGTCCAACCTAGGACTTAGGCAGTCCAGTCACAAAGTCCATGGAAATCTGCTCCCACTTCCAAGTAGGAATAGGTAATGGCTTCAACATACCTCCAGGCCTCTAATGCTCTGCCTTCACCTGCTGACAAGTGAGGCACTTGGACACATACTCTGCTACATCCTTCTTTATCCCATTCCACCAAAACTGCCTACGCAAATCTTTATACATCTTTGTACTCCTTGGGTGCACCAAATAACGAGATCGATGTGCCTCCCAAAGGATCTCCCCTTTGAGATCAATAATGTTTGGAACACATAATCTCAATCTAAACCTCAAACCACCATCTAACCCAACCGACCACTCGGAAGGACAATCTTCCAACCAGTCCACTACTAACTCTGCTAGCTTTGCATGTGAGAACTCGTCATGTGCTTGGCCCTGAATGATCCTGGAAATCAAGGTGGGTTGCACAGAGGTGCTTCCAAGGAAGATCCCCTCCTCCATGCCTGATGGCTGAATGCCAAACTCAGATACAGTCTCCAACATGAGCCACTCCTGCACCATGATAGAGGCGACTATACCCCTAGGCTTCCTGCTCAATGCATATGCGACTACATTGGCTTTCCCAAGGTGATACTCCAAAGTGAAGTCATAGTCTTTAAGGAGCTCCATCCACCTCCTTTGCCTCATGTTCAAATCTTTCTGAGAGAATAAATACTTCAAACTCTTATGATCAGAAAAGAGCTCGAACTTCTCTCCATACAAGTAATGCCTCTAAATCTTCAAGGTAAATACTACTGCAGCTAGCTCTAGGTCATGAGTGGCATAATTCTTCTCATGAACCTTCAACTGTCTAAAACCATATGCCACAACACCGCCAAGTTGCATCAACACACAACCCAAACCCCGATAAGATGCATCACTATAGATGACAAAGTCAACACCACTACAAGGAATGACCAACACTAGGGCGGTAGTCAACCTAGTCTTCAACTCTTCAAATGCCTTCTCACACTCATCAGTCCACACAAACTTGGCATTCTTCTTTGTCAACTTGGTCAAGGAATAGGCAATACTAGGAAATCCCTCAATAAATCTCCAGTAGTATCCTGCCAATCCAAAGAAACTTCGAATCTCCGTAGGAGTAGTGGGACGACTCCAATTCAACACTGCCTCCACCTTAGAAGGATCCACCGAAACCCCCTCCTTTGATACCACATGACCAAGGAACTTCACCTCTTCCTTCCAAAACTCACACTTCTCAAACTTAGCAAACAACTTGGCCTCCCTAAGAACCTGTAGTACGATTTGTAGATGCCTATCATGATCTTCCAAAGTCTTGGAGTAAATCAGAATATCATCCACAAATACTACCACAAACACATCCAGATAAAAACTGAACATGCGGTTCATCAAATCCATAAAAGCAGCAGGCGCATTGGTTAGACCAAATGGCATAACAACAAACTCATAATGCCCATACCTAGTCTTGAAAGCGGTCTTTGGAATATCCTCCTCCTTCACCCTCATCTTAGAGAATACCATAGCATCTCTAAGCTGATCAAACAAATCATCAATCCTAGGCAAGGGATACCTATTCTTGATGGTCACCTTGTTCAACTCCCGATAGTCCACACACAACCGGAGTGTATCATCCTTCTTCCTCACAAACAACACTGGTGCACCCCAAGGTGAAGTGCTAGGTCTAATGAACCCCTGCTCGAGAAGACCCTCAATCTGAACCTTCAACTCCTGAAGTTCAATTCTCCTCATCTGATAAGGAGTCTTTGATATAGGTGAAGTACCTAGTACCACATCTATAGCAAACTCTACTACCCTCTTAGGAGGTAACCCTGGAATCTCCTGGAACACATCAATAAACTCAGAGACTACTGCAATATCCGCAATACCCACGGTACTACCTGTAGCCTCTATGTGAGTTAACACTCCTTCCCACATGGCCGTGTCCGACCTATGACAACGATAGCGAAAGCTCTACTGTCTAGGAACGTGAAATGACACCACCATATCAAAACAGTCAATGACGGCATGGTTTGGCCTTAGCCAATCCACTCCCAAAATCACATCATAGGAGCAGTCTGGAATCACAATCAGTGATGCAATGAACTCTCTCCCACTAATCACTAAAGGGCAAGCTCCACACAAAGTGCCAAGATCGATAGAAACACCGAGAGGCGATGAAACACACAATGATCTAGTAAGCGGTGTCGGAGCCAAGCCTAATGACCTCACCATCGAGCTAGATATGAAGGAATGGGTTGCCCCCGTATCAAACAAAACTGTAGCAAGCAGATCATAAACAAGAATGGTACCTTCCACTCCTACACCATGCTGACCAATGACATACACTCTGGCTGGTGCTGGAAGTAACGGCCTATGCTGACTACCCTGGCTCCAGCCTGAGGTCGGGTGCAATCCCTAGCAAAATGGCATGCCTGCCCACAATTGAAGCATCCCTATCTCCTGGGCTTCTTGCATGCCGAAGAGTACTGGCCTAGCTCACCACAATTAAAACACTTCAAGGGTACTGCCTGCCTAATAGGTATAGCCCTAATAGGTATAATTGCTGCTCTAGCTGGAGCCAGCTGATGAAACCGCTGCCTCTTCCCATAACCACCTCTGTAGTCCCCTGAACTGCTACTCCCTGCCAGGGCCTTGCCCTTCCCTTGAACATCTCCCTGCTTCTCAGTCTCATGCATGGCCTCTTCCTGCTCAACTGCAAGGGCACTCTCAACCGCTTCTGCCAGAGTATCAAATCGGTAGGAAATCACAGCCTTCCGGAGCTCATGCTTCAAACCCCGCACGAACTTCCGTGACAAATCTACTGCATCCATCTCTCTAGCAAAACGATACAGCTGAGAAAACCGAGCCTCATAATCCTTGACACTCATCAAGCCCTGCACTAGAGCTATGAACTCAAGCTCCAGCTGCTCCCTCACAGTGTCAGGAAAATACTTCTCCCGAAAGAGCTGAACAAACCCCTCTCAAGTCAAGGCGGTCACATCTCTAGCTCTCTCTACCCCGCTCCACCATACACATGCCTCATCCTTGAGAAGAAACGTGACAATACACATCTTCTCAATCTCCGTACACGTGATCATGGTGAAATATGTCTCGATACCCTCTATTCAATGATCAGCCACAAGGTAGTCTGTACCTCCCAGAAAGGAAGGCTCTCCTAACCTGATGATACCATGAGCCACAGGTGGAGCCCTACCTCTGCCTCTCGCCCTACCTGTCCCTCTGGCCCTACCTCGGCCTCTAGCTCTTCCTTGCGAAGGAAAAAAAAAAGGATCCATCACCTAAGGAGCAAGTAAACTTTGGTTAGTTTATGCATAAAACTTAAACCAAAGTATAAGTCAAATGCGACATTTATTAACCAATGCACAAACTCAAGATGGAACACAAAAATTCAAAATCCCACTAACAGAGTACTCACTACTCTGACATCCTAATGACCTAGAGGCGACACCTAACCCTTCACATACCCAATGACATATCAATACCGAAGAGCTTATGATGGTGATCCGCTGCAGTTGGGCCATCACTCCGAAGTATTGATTATCACAAAATAAAGTCACACCCCAATTTTCGAAAGATACCAAACTGTCACACCCCAATTTTCGAAAGATAATTTCCAAAAATTATGGCATGATCTAACCTAAAATATAAAAATCTTAACCTGTTTCAATAACAAACCAAACAACTAGAACTCAATAGCAGAAAACTAATATCATAGAACCCATCACTGAGTTAAATATTACATTTCTTTATTTACATAAACTTGCAATATGAGAACATGAGAACAACCTCATGAGTTTAATATTTTCTACCCGATTAACAAAACTCTACAGAGTACAACAAAAGCCAAAAAGAACCATGCCACTAAGCCCCCACCTCAACCCTGCTGATCCTCACCTGCAGGTCTAACCCCTACACCAATAATTGGTGTACCGAGATTGTAAAATAACAAACCCGGTAAGCTAAAATGCCCGTATGAGTAAACTCAAAAATATCACAACATTTATCACATCTAACATTCCACAAAAGAGATTTGATCAATAATTAAAAACAAAAAATCCAACACATTATCAAAGAAATGTACCCATAAGTCCCAGATATTTAATAAATACCTCACATGACTTACACCAACAAATTATGTACCCATGGGTCCCAGATACCATAAAGTATCTCCCATGACCTACACTGACAGACGGACTAGAGCTCTGTTCCTAACCGCAACTAATCACCCAGCTAAAGGCTTGGAACCCGGTTTGACTGTCCAATATCAAAACACAAAATAATAAATAGCATCTAAACTGTAACCAATCACCCGATTAAAGGCTTGGAACCTGGTTTGGCTATTTATCTAACAATCACATGATCACATCATATGATTATATCTTTCACAAGGATATAATTTTGTGAACAACATATATTATTCCATAGGAATAACTTATCAATAATCAATAACATTATGATCAATGAACCTTAAAAATAATCATAAAATAGGAAAACTTGTTTTATCTTATCTATGAGCCGTTGACGATCAAGCTCATATATTTTAAAACAATTAATAGCATAGTATTAATTTTAACATCATAATCATTATCATCATCATATGACCATAATAAAATTTGGTTCAAAAGTGAACCTTGGTGAGATTTACTCACCTTGAAATCATACTGCAAAGCCCCCAACACAACGAAGGCAAGCCAATCACAAAATCATAAATCACATAAAATCACACAATTAAAAACCTTAGAAACCAAAATACTAAAGGATAACACAATAACCTTAAACTAACCCTTAGCTCAAGGAAAGACAACTTCCCAAGGTCATTGAACTTAACGACACAATTGAGCTGCCTCAAATCTTCAAAACCTAAACTCAAACTCAAACAAGCCAAAACAAATAAACATAAGTCCTAACATGCAAACCTTGCTCAAAACTTAGCCAAACTACCTCTCAGCATGATCAAAGCAGCAAGGACTAGCTAACCACAGGAAACTAAGGCCACAACTCAGCCGGACGCGCCGCCATAAGTGGCGGCGAGTGAGCCCCACACGCCACCCTAAAACTTCTGAATTAGGAGAAACTCACAACATGAAACTTGTAGATTAAAGTATGGTGAACAACTTTAATACCTGGGGTTTTGACTGGTTCGGCCGGGATCGGCCGGAAAACACCCTGAAACTCCAAAATAAAACCAAAAACAAAATCTGCAAAATCGGCATCAAAACTTGGTTTTCAGATTACCAAAGACGTATAAACATCACTAGAGGAAGGAGAGGAGCTCACCTAACTCTCACCCGAAATGCTGCCAAAATCGCCGGTTTTCCGGCGATACCACAGCAGCTCCGCCATTCCGTGGTGGCTTCCAGGCGGTGCGACGGCGGGCGGGACTGCTCCAGAAATGGAGAGGAGGTCCGTGCGGACCAAATAGGACCGGTGGCGTCCGGTTTGGTGGCCGGATGAGGGAGAAATCGATTGGAGAAAAACGGAGTGCGGGAGGAGGTCGGGAAAGGGAGGAGAGAGAAAGTGAAGCTGATTTTAGGTTTCCAAAAATAACTCCCCTACATTTTTCTACCTATATTGTTTCTAAATTCGGAAACTAACTTCATTTGATCATACCTTTCTCATACTACCTCCGTTTTAGGCGTGCCGCATATTTACGAACTTGTATCGACGAGCTCTACAACTTTCATGAAGGAAGTTTTCAAAGATAAATTACGGAAAATAAAGTCTACTTTTAGGCCTCTTAAATGTCAAAGTACCTTAAAAATTACTCCCGATTCTTCAACTTTGCACAAACTAAAAAATTTCCATAAATAATCCTTCATTATATGGGAATTATACAAGGAAAATAAAATGAAAATCTAGGGTATTACACCTATTGCCGTCACCGGAATTTGCGACTTCTGGCCAACACTGCTTCGCTTGCCTCTTGCTGCTACAGCTGAAGATGAGGCCACCCACTTGCCTAGGAAGCTTCGCACGGAGGAAACAAGCCTAACTAGGCTAGCTGCGTCGTCGGAGGTCACCGGATTAGGGTCCGGTGAGAGGTCACTGCGACAGTGGCTTTCGGGCCTTGCTGCGCCTTATACGCCGGTCACCAGCGTCAAGGATCGGCACAGTTGGGTTGGTGAGGACGAGACCGAGCTAACGGAACCTGTGGCGGCCAAAATGATGGCCGGACGTCCGACTTCTTCTCCGGAGAAAATAGCTGCTCGTACGTCTCGGGGAGGAGGAGAGAGAAAGAGTTGAGTTTCTGAAATCAGGGTTTCCACCCCCAAAACTTTTCTATTTAACCTAAAATCCCGTAAAGCCATGAACTTCCGCTGACCATAACCTTCTCATACGAAGTTCGTTTTATGCATGCCACGTGTCTA
Organism: Fragaria x ananassa; assembly: GCA_034370585.1. NCBI lineage: Eukaryota > Viridiplantae > Streptophyta > Magnoliopsida > Rosales > Rosaceae > Fragaria > Fragaria x ananassa. The sequence continues at coordinate 4,356,855 of CP139750.1, read as the reverse complement.
CGAACTCGTATCGTCGTGCTCTACAATTTTCATGAAGGAAGTTTTCACAAATAACTCACGAAAAAATAAATTCAACTTTTGGCCTCTTAAAAGTCGAAGCATCTAAAATTACTCCCGAAACTTCAACTTCGCACAACCAAATAAGAATTTCCATAAATAATCCTTCATTAATTATGGGAATAATACAAGGAAAATGATATAAAAATCTAGGGTATTACATGACATTTACAGCTTTGTGTAGAACCCTAGTTTGTTTGCCAACTTTGCACTCACCATATATTTTGTCTAGTTTGCCATTCAAGACTGGTAGCCCTCTGATGCACTTCTTGTTTGAGATTTTCTTCAAGTTTATATGTCCAAGTTTCTTGTGCCACAGTTCCATTTCATTATGTGACTTAGAAGCAAGACACGACATGACCTGCAAATTCTCATCGGGTGAAACATGATAACAATTATCTGTGGATCTACTTCCATGCCTGATTTTCCGTCCCTCGTTGTTCAATACCATACACGTGTTTATTAAACCAAACATCTTCAAAATCATCAGTTAGTTGACTGACGCTAATAAGAGTTGCAATTAAATCATCAACATAAAGCACATTGTTGAATTCAGGCATTCCAGGAGCTTTAACAAGTCCTCTTGCTAAAATGGCAGCCTTCTTCCCATCTTCAAAAGTGACATTTCCTGTGGTTACCTCGTCATTGAATGAGTTGAACCACTCCTTGTTACCTGTCATATGTCTAAAACAACCACTATCAAAGTACCAGATAGCCATTTGTTTGTTAGCGAGTGCAGTAAAAGCAACCAAACAAGTAGCAGAACTGTCATTTACCTTGAGACCTGATCTCTTCTTTATCCAGACAGATTTCTTCTTTCTAACTACATGATTTTCATTCACTTTCTTTGATAGCTCATTTAACAAGTTCATTTGAACTTTCAAATCATGATGAAGAGATTCAAGAGTGCAAGAGTATTTCAGTTTTCTACGATTAGGTCTGATATGACCCGAGATTCCACAATTATGACAAATTGGAATTAAGGGTTTGTTCTGAATACATACATGTTGGCTGTCAGTATTTGACATTACTACCTTTTTCGTATCTGAAGAATTTTCTTGACTAACAATGTCTTTTTGGTTACCTTGATCTGGTAGGGAACTTGGTAAAAATCTAGTTTTCTTTTGCGTATCTCCATCTTGGTATCTCAATCTTGTCTTGCCATTATATCTTTTAGCCGTGAACAGGATTTTCGAGGCCTTATCTGAGCTCAGCTTGATTTGATCGAACTTCTCAGATGCCTCGTTCAGTTTGTTATGCAAAATCTCAACATCATTAGGCAACTTAATATTTAGAGAATTGAATTCCTTTACCTCATTGCTGAGACTTTAGGGGTGACGATGGGTAGGGTAGGCTCAGGGGAACAAAATACCATACCCGTACCATTTTTCATTCCTCATCCCCGTACCCGCCCCATTCCCCGTAATTAGATAATAGGGATTCCCTGTCCCCATCCTCGTCCCCTTTGGATATTACGTTCTCATACTTGCCCTGATCCATGTTAACAATTATGTAATAATAATTTTTTTTTAAATAATTACGAAATATTTATATAAATAAAATCAAATACATATATAAATAAGTTTTTTGATTCAATCTAACAAAAATTAATACAAGTCTAAGTTAAAAAGGAAGTTTCTATAAATATTCATTAACAAAATTATAGTAAAAAAATATTACAAATGATTTTATATAAATATCTATTTATAAATAATATATTTATATATATAATAATATTTTCATCCTAAATGGGTGAGGATGTGGACGAATATCAAAATACCATACCCGTCCCGTACCTAATTCAAAAATCGGAATACTGAAGATCCTCATACCCGTTACCCGTTACCCGTTTATCCTCGTATATCTCCCCTGCTAGGGTCGAATACCCTTGGGTACCCTACCCGCTGGGGATTATTGCCATTCCTATTAGACTTGCTCTTTCTGTTTTCATTGTTCCGTCATCACCGTCTTGGAGATTCTTTATTTCCTCCTCCATGCCAGTTGAGATTTTTCTTCTTCCCAAGTTTGTTGCAAGTTTTCAAACTTGGCTTCCATTTTTTCTCATTTTGCTTTGAGCATCTCAGTTTCTCTTTCTAGAGCTTCATAATTATCTCATGTTTTATATATCGACTAATCATAGTCCAATGATAACATTTTGTTTAACACCGTCAGTAAGGTTCTTTCACCGACATTATATGATGAGATAATTATGTCTTATACATTCCTTATCAAACAAAAAAAAAAGTTATATAGAATTATAAGGAAAATGAAAAAGCAAATTCCTAAGAATAAGGAAGAACTCCTAGAACCTAGACATATTGCCATAGCGTGTAAAAAAGAATTTCTTTCTTCATCTTATCCTTGTTTATTTGTCTTGTTCAAATTAATCTTCCTAATTCTCACTTCCTTTCACTTTCCCATAATAGTTTTGACCATTTTATAAATTGCCAAAGTTTTGTATGAAATTGATGAAGAAGAATATCACATACTATAACCAAAGCAGGTCATATAAAATTTTAAATCTAATGTCATTTTTGCACTTTGATAGATGAAGAATGGTTTTAAATTTTACATCTTAATTGCACCGAGGGTTGAGTTCTAATGCAAATATCTGGGATAAATCATGTCGCCGCTTAACTTTATTTTGATTATAGGTGTTAGAATTTATGTTTATTTTCATTCATTATTTTCTGGATAAATTGCCTTGTGACGCGCACATGTATGTCTCACTAACGATGTTAGACAAAATGTTATCATTGGACTATGATTAACTGATATATAAAACACGAGGAGTAAAATTAATCATTTTTAAACTATGATGGAGAATGTAACCATGATCCTAAACCACGAGTACCATTTATAACTTTTTTTTTTAAAATAATATGTGGATTTAAAAAAAAATAAAAAATAAAAAACTACTATAAGATCGGGAATAGTTGAGGATATCCATTGTTTTTTTTTTGGGTCAGGAGGATATCCACCGTGAGGTGACTATATCCGATAACGATTTGTTTTTTTTTTTGAACAGGTATATCCGATAGTGATTAGTCCCGACTCCCGAGTGCCGAAAAGCAGACGCAGCAGAGGTTCGAGTCCCGAGGAGGTGTCTCCACCATCCATCTCCGTCTTGACTTTATCGCTGCCCTGAATCTGACGGCCCACGTTCCTCTGCCAACCGTAGTAACTATTCTCTATTCCAACTCTCAATTCCCAACAAACAAAACCACCCTCGCCACCCTCCCTCCCTCCCTCGCACGATCACGTGGCTCTCCTATCGCCGCCGACGTTCCGAGCCCTCTTCTCTCCTTAACCATCTGCTTCTTGTTCTTGTTAGGTAACGCTAAGATTCACGCTAAGATTCTTCTGGACAATTTGCATGCAGATATGAACCTCTGTCGTTTACAAGTTAGAAATGTTTTGCTTCGATCTATATAGTTGCTGTTTGTTTTGGAACCGTGAGAATTGGCGGGAAACAGAGAATCTGTGTCGTAGCGTAATTGCAGTATCATTTCTCTCATTTCTCTGTCACAAATTATTTGCTTCATGACGCTTTGCTTGTTTTTGGGTTTGCTCATAATTTTGAGATCGTTCGGTTTTTTTCTTTTTAAATGTTCCATGGAAGCCCTGAGAATGACCAAGTGATAACTAGTATTCGTACAGCTTGCGGCTGATTTCATTTTCTTAATGTTATGTCATGATCGACTGTAGATTTTTGTGTAGTCACACACTAATGTTTCTCTTATTCTTCTTTTTTGTTATTGGATCAGACATTTCCACATTGAGATATTGAGTTGTGTGGCTTATCAGTTTGGTGTGGAAGATAACGCTGATCACTTGACATGGGTGCCGTGGTGAATTCCATAGATAGAGACGACCGTATTCCAAAAGAAGCCAAGGAAATATTACAATCATTGGCTACCAAGTGGGAAAATGTAGCTGATTCAACTGCGCTGCAGGTGATCCCTCTCAAAGGCGCAATGACCAACGAGGTGTTCCAGATAAAGTGGCCGACAAGTACTGGGGAAGTCTCACGCAAGGTTCTGGTTAGGATTTATGGTGAGGGTGTTGAGGTGTTCTTTAACAGGGATAATGAGATCCAGACTTTTGAATACATGTCCAAGAATGGTCAGGGGCCTTGTCTGCTCGGGCGTTTTCCTAATGGCCGAATTGAAGAGTTCATCCATGCACGGGTACTTAAGTCTTTACTTATCTTTCAGTCATTCTGAAAAATAGTAGCAATGCTTTACACAAAGGTAGACAATGCTTCTTTTGTGTATGTGGGTAATGCAGCGTCGGGTTGTTCGGAACCTAAGTTGCTTACATGGACTGTAATTGTACTCTTGCAGTTTTAAGACCCCCTACAATTTTTCCCTGTGCTTAGGAGTATTTTCAGGCCATGTACTCGTTTCCACGAAGCTTAGCTTGTGTCTAATCGAGATCATCTTTGTCTAGCTAGTTATTTTCTGCATATATTTCAGTTTTATTCCTGTGTTACAGTGATATTTAGTGGTAGTTTATGTATGAGAATTTTAATCACAAATTCATTTCTGTTCTAGGTTTAATTGCTAAATTGCATAGAAATTCCAAAATGAAGATCTTATGCAACCTTGAATCAGTGGAATACTTTTGTTCCCTTTCCTGAAAAATGTATCACATACCTCTTTGCACTTGTGTATTTCAGACACTTTCAGCATCTGATCTACATGATCCAGATATATCTGCTCTTATAGCTACTAAAATGAAGGAGTTCCATGATCTTGAGATGCCCGGTCCAAAGGATGTTGTCCTCTGGGGCAGATTCAGGTACATTTCTGTGTTCTCTCCTATATTCTCTAAAAAAAAAAAAATTACTGACATCTGTGTCTAATTTTGAATAAGATGACAATTTGTCACCTACATTATCTGTTTCATTGATTTCATATCTGCATCCCACACTTTGTTGCAGAAATTGGCTCAGTACGGCCATGAAATTGTGTAGTCCAGAAGAAGCTAATGAATTTCGGTTAGATTCCATTGAAGAGGAAATCTCTATACTGGAAAAGGAGCTATCAGTGCCTAATCAGCAGATGGGTTTCTGTCACAATGATTTACAGTATGGTAATATAATGATTGAGGAAGAGAGTAAATCGATAACGATAATTGTGAGTTTCTCCTTCTGCATTGTATGTCTGTTTTGATGCTTTTTTATCAAAATTTTAGCTGGACAGTCTGTGTTTGTTTGATTTGGAAATTGATGTATGTATAAAGTAGGTATGTATAATAGATGGGATAATATTTTGCTCTGCGGTTGGGTGATGTAGTATGGTAGATATTGTAGGAAGGGTAGCTTATCCTGACTTTAGGATTGCAATTCCCACCCAATTATTAGTGATACATAGTCAAAGAAATTTTATATTTGTATAGCTCACATGCCACAGAGGATGTTACAGAGGGTGGAAAGAAACAACAGTTTACCCTGCCACCTACTCCCCTGCTTAATTACTTTGAAAAAAAATAAAAAATTCCAGTTGATAATGAATTTGGCACTATATATTCTCCCTTTGCTCGTCCCTATTAGGCTCACAGATCCTATGGAAATTGCATTCTTCTATTTTCTAGGAGTATGAATCTTCATTCCGTAGCAAACCAGCAACCTATTGTTTTAATTTTATATTGTTTATTTATTTATTATAATTTCTTTTCATTATTAACAGGTAAAACCTTTTTTATTGACTGTTTTATGGCACCATACTACTTAAATTGGTTTGTAATTTTATCTGGTATTCGATGTATCAGATTTCATATCTGCAATGGCTCTTTTTATAAAATTTGGGAATATCCAAAACCAATTGTTCTAACTCCATAAAAAAATTCAATTTTGTACTTTTTTCTGCAGAAGATAGTTTGAGTTTTTGTTATTATTATTGTTTAGGCTCTGTTCTGGTTTCCTCGATATGCAAATGATGAAAGCATGAACCATATAATGTTGTTCAACTTTCTAACAATTTTTTGTTCACTTCTTACCAGGACTATGAGTATGCAAGTTATAATCCTATTGCATTTGACATAGCAAACCATTTCTGTGAGATGGCAGCTGATTATCACACAGATACCCCTCATATTTTGGACTACAATAAATATCCTGGTAAGTCATATGCTTTGGTACATTCTTCTCTGTCATCTTTTATTTTATTTTAATGTTTTGACATGAAATATATTGACCTGCCACTAATAGGCATAGAGGAGCGCAAAAGGTTTGTTCGTGTGTATCTGAGTTCTTCAGGTAATGTCTTTTATGAATCATTATGTTTGTAGTGAAATCCTGTCCTTATGAAATCATTATGTATCTGTTCCAAGTTGATAGAAATACCACTTTGTTTTGTCAGACAATACCACTTTGTTTTGTCACAACACAATTTTTCTCAAGATACGTTTGTTTTCAAACTTTTGGGTGGTTGTATTTGGATCATGCCTTGTTGCCAACATTTTTGAAGAATCAAACTGTAGTATACTGTGTGGATTCCGGTAATTTGTAGCAATAGATTCGTTTAGGGAACTAGAAGAACTGAATGTTTTTGATCAAGATATGGGCTTTTTATGCAGGAAATGAACCTAGCGATAATGACTTAGAGCAGCTAGTTCAAGAAGTTGAGAAGTATACCCTTCCAGATCATCTGTTCTGGGGATTATGGGGGATAATATCGGTACTTATCCTTTCTAAACAATTATTCTCTGTCTAAAATATTAACAATACAAGTCTTGCCTCATGGCTTCTGAGTTCATGTGACTTCTGAGTGCTAAGTACTGCTCTCTTTCTCTGATTTTAAATTATATTGGTATGCTAGTTATATTGTATATTCAAATATGCTGACTTCCATTAGAACCCACCAAAGAATGGTTCATTCTAGAGTCTAGAAAGAGGCATCCAGTTTAAATGTCAAGCTCTTTGTTTCGAATTGCGGTCAAGTTTTTACCTACTACATTCCGTAAAGATCTTTCTTGGATTTCACTCATTTTGTCTCCACTATTTTCTGTTTTCCAATCTATCAGGAACATGTGAATGATATTGATTTTGACTACTTGGAATATGCAAAGCAGAGGTTTCAGCAGTACTGGAGAACCAAGGCTTCACTATTGGGTTCTGTTGGATCTTCACCAGACACAGGGACTGATGGTAACCGTGCTCTTTAGTTCTTTGTATTCACTTGTAGTGAATTATGCAGTTGGTTATGTAGAAGCACCTTTGGATTTATTACAGCAGACTATAAAATATTGGTTGTTACATGATACTGGTTTTGTAGGAAATATCCCAAGTGTTTTCTTTTTCTTATTTCGTTAGCATCACCATTTGGTTTGATCTTTCATTGTCTCATGGATGTGGTGAATGGTGATACATATATTTTCTAGTAAGTTTTCTACCCAGTTGCAGTAGCTTGACATCATGATCTTTGAAGGTCGGTAGACTTTGTTAAAGTTAGCAGGTAGAGTGGGCTAGCTTAGGTTGAGATGATCAAGAAAAAGTAATCTGATGTAAAGAGTACTTCATTTTCAGTGTCCTTGTCATATTTTGGCATTAGCTGCAGTTCATTTACTAATTGTCTCTCAATGTATCCATTATTTTTTCCCCAAGTTGCTCCATATATTATCCTAATCTGTTTTCTGTATGAGATTTTTCACTATATATGTAATGTTGGTGTTTAACAATAGTGGTTCAATATAACTTGAGCAGCTGCGTAACTGTTACACATGTGGTTGTGGGTTGCTGTATGGTTTTGGTTGTAGTAAGTTTGGCTATGGATTGGTTCTAACTACTCCATTTTGTCTTTCGTGGGGGTGATGGGGGGTTCTATATTTAATTTTTCATTTTTTCATAAGATCTTTGCTCCTTTTTTTAAATACTCTTTTTTTAAGCCAAGTATTTTTGTCCCGTATTTTTTTTTTGGTTGAAATGTGGGAGGGAAATTTTTTGGTTGCTTTTTTATATTAGGTGTTATTTCCGATATTCATCGACTTGCAAAGAAAATAAATATTTTGCCTCACTTCATCGTTTTCTTGCTCTCCTGCTTTTTTGTGGAGAAAGAGACAAATTTTATTTAAAATATATTACTTCGAAACTCGACTTGCTACTGAACCTTCTCCTCGATCTTCTTCATAGTATAGCTTAATAGGGGTCATAAATTATCTTCCATATTCATTCATGGCTAATGGTTGGTATTGTTTAGTATGAACTTCTCTGCATGACTGCTTGTATAGACAATGTTGTTACACTTACCACTGTGGTAAGTGGTAAACACGTTAGTTCATCAGAAAGCCTTCTGGAATCACTTTTACTTATGCATATAACGACATGAGCTTCTCGCTTATCTTCTCGCATTCCAATCTGTAGAACATATCTACCTGTAGAAGAAATGAAGAATTTAAACGATCAATTATATATAGTACAAACAATTGGAATGAGAGTAGAGAAACAAAATGAAAAGTACATGGAGATGTAAATTACAGAAGAGCCTCCCTCCAGAGGACTCAAAGGAAGAAGCATTCAGTAATTCTAGCCCATCCTCCTCGAGAGTATGCAAAATCCGAGATATGAAATTGTGGGATGACTTCAATGAGGATATTTGAATGGAAACTTCAGTATCACTAAGACGAGTTGTTGTAGCAGCAGATAATGAGCTCCGACTCCTTCTAGCTGCTGTGCCTTTTGCTTGTTGTTCCTCCTGTGATGTTACATTTGCTTGTAGCTCGTCTCGTTTTTGAATTAGTCCCTCCACTTGCTGCTGGAGCTCTGGAATGTATTTCAGCACCCGTGAAACTGTGGCTGGAATGCTTAATCTTTTCTGTATTAGAAATCATATTTGTAAAGTGTAAGTAAGATTCAAAACTTACCGCATTACCAGAAAAACGATACGAAACACTAGTCAATTCAGGGTGTAAGAAAGAAATGTACGTGTACCGCATGATCAGCGGGAACTAGAGAACGCAGTGAGGAGTACAAGTTATTGATCTTCTTGCGGCGTTCACGCTCACTAGCATTGTGGTTGAGCTTCTTAGCCATCGAAGAAATGTTGGACTCGCCGCTGACTGCGGTGGATGGCGTGGAGTGATCATCAAGCTGATCAAACTGTGGCTGCAGAGTTGTAGGGAAATGAAGAAGCGATGATTCTGCTGAGAAATAGTTGTTGTGGTCATAACTTGTAGGATGATCCTCCAAGGGCCATGCAATTGTTGAAAAGAGAGGAGGAGATAAACCCAACATGATGAAATTTGAGATTATTGTCTAGTTTGCTGAATTGAATTGAGTTTGCGGGACTGATTTGCTTCGAAATATAGTAGATCATGATATTCATATATATAAACACAAAGCCGTCATTTTCAAGATTCACCTCAGCATCTTATTCATCGTCTCCTTCTTACAATCAAAATTATCATTACAATAAGATAATGGTTATGACAATGATTTCCCAACTTCCCCCAGCGTGTGTGTGCCCGTGTCTGTTGTTTCCATGGATGGATCTATGTGGCTTAAATATATATTAACACTAGTGTTCTAGGGTTTAGATTATAAAATGGACTTGCAGAGTTGGCAAAAATGGCTTGCATGGTTTTATAGGATAAATACGAACAACAAAATTTGCCTCTCAAAATAACCGTCGACCCCAAATGCAGTCAAAACATGCACTACTAGCTAGCGAAACAGGTATTTCGTGTAGATTTTTTGAAAAGCTAGACGTATATACGTAGGTGCATGCAACACAACTCGTACAAATACCCAAATACAGTAAGTATAATTATTTATTGAGTGTAAATGTGTGAAAGACAACTGGTACAAATATGTGAGTATAATGATAAAAAATAAAAATAAAAAAAATTACAGTACCACGTACAGTACAAACATGTCTGTAAATTATGATTAAACAACCTTTTGAAAAAAAAATGATAAAAGAATTTTGTCCATGCATGTGGTACTGTGGTAGTGTAAACTCTAAACAATTTGGGTGCCAAAGGGAAGAGTGCAAATAGCGTGTGCTGTGCTTAAAATACACGAGTTCGGGAGAGACTTGGTCACTGATTCCACGAGCCTAATTAAGCTTCTGTTTCTCAAGGAGACCTCATCACTCTTATTTCATTTCTTTAATTCATGCTCTATCTCCTTCCGAAGCTTAACAATTATATATGAAATGTCTAAACCCTAATGCTTATATATAGATTGTTGCAACATTTTAATATGTTGGTATATGGTATCCATATTCAATCTATGAAAAGAAAAAGAGTGTGGAAACTCTGAATAAAGAGGTCTCCTGGTTGAACAAGGAGAAGCAAGATTCAAGGAAAGAAGTGGTGATTTCACTTCGGTAAAAACTGATCTTGATCACTTAAGGTAAACGCGTTTCATGCATACCATATTACTAATCGATTGTGAAAAAGATTGAGTTTAAGTTATGATAAGATTTACTAAAATATGTTTGAGATGTTTTAGGAAAGCTAATGCATCTCTGTTAGGAAATGATTTTGGAAAATCCAATCTACTGTTAATTGCTTTTGAATTTCGAAAACGTTTCCTTGGTTATCTCAATCAGGAATCAATATGGGGATTTGATTGAGGGGGAGCTTTATCTCCCTATATATACACATCAAAATGCATCACATGCAGTAGAATTTTTTGCCTTTGCTGCTTAGTCTGCAATTGCTTTGAACAAAAAGTCATATATAGATTTGTCATTGCATTTTTCATTTCTTAGTGATCAAGATCAGTGAAATTGAGATCCAAACAAGGCGTGTTAAGTTCCATCGTATCAGATTGAATTCACCAGTTGTAAAATAGGCTACTCAGTTGCTAGATCAAGTTAGTTTGTGTACTAGTGTATGTGATTGTGTTGAACATCACTACTTGATATAACTGTAATTTTATTTAGAGTAAAATATTATATAGTCTTTGTGGTTAAGTCGACATCTGTTTAGTCCTTATGGTTTAATTTTAATCTGAATAGTTCTTTTTTAAAAAAAAAACTTTTTATTAAATAACTCACACACCCTACATATATGTCAATGAGATTTGAACCCATGACGTCAAAGTTGTTAGTCAACCACCTTAACCAACCATGCCACGGCTCACCGACAATCTGAATAGTTTTTAAAGTCATGATTTTTCATCCAAATAGTCTTTATGGCCTTTAACTGAGAAAATTGTCTGAATGACTATTTGGATGAAAAATCATGACTTTAAGGACTATTCAGATTAAAATAAACCATAAAAACTAAACAGATGTCGACTTCAAAACACAAGGACTAAACAAATTTCAATTCTTCTATTTACATATAGTGGATTGATTTTTGTGTGGACTACTATAAAGTCTCGCAGTTATGTTTCTTTGAGGAAGATTTACACTGTAGTCAACAAAATTCGTGTTCTTGTATTCTACAATTGTTATTGTTTAGAATTAGAACTATCTTGGAAATTGATCACAAACATATTTTCATTTGGTGCTAGAGCAGGTACAAGTTGTACTAGTAAGATCCTGTTAAAAATGGACCTAACAAGAACAAATGGATCGATTAACAATCCACTATACTTTGGTGGTGGATGTGATCAATATTCATCTTGGAAATTATACTTGAAAACGTTTTTGTGTTCTGTTGATGAACTACTACGGATTGTTATTGAGGATGGTTACACTACACCTATTTTGACTGACTCAAAAACTTCAGAAGTGTCTCAAAAACCTAGGAACACTTGGAGTACAGATGAAGTAAATTAAGCTATTAAAAGTTTATCACAAAGCAAGACATTGCATTTTCACAACACTATCTGAGGAAGAGAGGCTTAGCATCAATCAATGTGAGATGGCTAAAGAGGCATGGAATCATCTGGAACTTGTGTATGAAGGTAACAAGAAGGTAAGGTCTCAAAAGCTTACTACGCTAATAAGTGTAACAAATGACACTTTTCACACAACGGTACACAATAGCAGAGTTGTACAAATTTCAAAAATGCTTCATACAACGTTCAGAAACATTCATCCGTTGTGTGGATAGTTTGAAATCATTCCAGTTTTTTTTTCCTTAAACTAGTACAACACTTTAGACAATATTTTGTTGTCTGAATGAAGACAAAAATTAGGCCCATTTTGCTTCTAAACCCACTCTAGTTTGACATATAACTGGGTGTTGTTACACAACAGTGAAACAAATAAATGTTGTGTGAATGTATACAATTTAAACTATCACACAATACTTTTTATACATCTGTTGTACGATATATCTCTCATGCCAGGTTGTAGACTTCTAGTTTTTAAATTGCTCTTACATCCTCTGAAAACCTAAATTTTTTGTGAAGGATAGCCTTGATGGTTTTGATGTAACAACGGAACACTCAAACCTGTTGTGTGAGAGTATAGTATTTTCAACAATCACATAACGACTTTTCAGTTTTGGTTGTATAATGTATTTTCGTGTCACGATGAAGCCCTTCTTTTAGATTTGACAATACTACTTTAAGTTCTTCATCCCACAACAATCAACTAAGAAATGTTGTGTAAAGGTATATCACACAATTATTTTCAATATTACGTTGTATGTTTCGTAACCTCTAACCCCTAAAATACCCTAAACCCTAAAAAACCCTAATAAATTTCCTATTGTAGTGCCACAACGGTTTTTTTTAATACTGATGTGTGATGTAAAATTAATATTGTTGAATTTATGGTTGACCGAGTTGATCGATACCTAAACGTTTCTGAAAATTTGTGAATTTTGTTTCACTGCTATACTTCACTATCATAATTATATCAAACGGTTGAATTTTCATGATTTTAATCCTAAACATCTATATCACAATCAACCTACTAATGAGATATAACTTGTTTACTATGTGGCACATAATGTGACATAACATGTGTAATACATATTATATAAACGTATGTTTATCTAGAGAGATACCATTGAGAAAATGAAATTTTGAAAATCGAACCGTATAGACATGTTTACGATATTGAAGCATGATTGTGGTAGAAATGTCATCAATTTTCGGTATTACATGTGTCGATCGACACGGTCAACTCTAATTACACTTACTTTCACTATGGGGAGCCAAATCATCATGATATAATTAACACCAACTTCTTATATGAGTTCATGCATAATAACCATATGATTGTACGAGTGTCGACAAAATCAAAAAAAAATGTTTAGAGTATTGCATTTCGACGTGTTTTCGTATGACAAGCTTCCCATATTTAGACAACTCTTAATGCTTTTATGCGTTGTGTGAGTGAAAACTAGGGTTATTGTAAAGAGTGACTCGTTAGAATGAAAAGTAGCGGGAAATTTCTCGCCCTCACGATTAAGTGAATATCTCTATTTTCTTTCTTCTCAGACAACACAAAATATACAATTTATGTTGTCTGATTTGTAAAATGGATAGGGAACAAATTAAGGCTGAGATGTAGCAGCGGGAAATCTCCCGCTCTTGCAATTTAAGGATATCATTTCTTCTCAGACAACAAAATATACAATTTATGTTGTCTGATTTGTAAAATGGTTAGGGAAAAAATTAAGGCTGAGATATAGCAGCGGGAAATCTCCCGCTCTTGCAATTTAAGGATGTCATTTCTCAGACAACTAAAATTTAGAGTTATGTTGTATGATATGAAAAACACTTGACTCAAAAACCTAAAAGACTTGACACTTAGAAGAAGAAAAAAAAGGTATCGCTCACACACACTTAATTTCACACACACACACACTCACCGTTCTCACCTATCGCCCTTTCTCTCTTCTCTCTTTCTCTCTCGAACTCAACCGCTCTCACCCTCCTCAATTTCTTCTCAATCACTCCTCTCAATTTCTTTCTCTCTCAAACTCAATCACTCCTCCCTCAATAGAGACTAAGCCACTGTCACTCAATTAGGGTTCGTCAATTTGGGGGTTTATCCATTTGGCTCCTCACTCGATTTCTTCCAATTTGGTTCGAGGTTTGTACTCTTCTCCTTTCTTCGATTAGGTTTCTGGGTTGGTTAGTTCAATTTCTTCCAATTTGGTTCAAGGTTGGAGTCAGTAGAGGAGGCTAGGCTTGGCGCAGCGGAGGAGGGGGTTGGGGGCCGGACCGTTTGGCGTGATTTCTGCTTCCCTGGACAGCTTCATAAGGGAAGGATAGGGGAATACACAGGCTCTACACAGCTTGGTGAGTGGTTCTTCGTTTTGTCATGTTTTGAGTTTTCTAGTTTCTTCTGCCGCTGTTGGCGATGGTGGTTCATTTGAAAGACTTGTTAAGACAGTTCTGATATGGCTAAATGGCAGGGAGGAGCTGAAGGGAACAAAGAATCAAAGGTCCAAGTTCAACCTCTGTTCAACTTTAAGGTGGGTAATTATCAGTAAATTTTCAAAGAAAAACTGGAACTCTAACTGAACTTCAAAAAATCATTAGTAATTGTAGAAAATTCCTTTTTGTGCGATTTTAGTTCCAGATTGATCTTTATGTTGTCTTTTACAATTGTTATGAAGAGACCAACATGAAATTCTTAGTCGAGCTATACTGTTTTTAGCCAAAAAGGTCTGCTGGTCAGAAAGTTAGCAGACATATATACATTTTCTGATTTTGGTCCTTTGCTCTTAGTCTCAATGTTTGCCAATGATTCTTGCTTGATTTGGTATGATATTGTACAGATGTAGAGATTAGATTATAAAGTACTTAAGCATGTTATTTGTTTCTTAAATTGAAAGTTAGATTTGGGTTGCTTAAAGTTAGTTGAAAGATTAGAATTTAGAACTACATTAGTTTACCTTGTAGTAATCTAATGCAGCTGATGTTCTCTTACATTTAAATTGTAATTTTTGTTTGTTTTCGTCTTTTTGAAACATTGTTTTGCTTATGTTCAATAACTTGAAGTTTTGTGTCACATATAGTTTCAGTTTTGCTTTTAGATACTTTAAATAGGCTTTTAGCAGAAAATTTTCAGACAATCCTGAAACTGTAGCTGAACTTTGAAAATCCATAACTAATTCAAGAAAAATCGTTTTAAAGTGATTCCAACTCTCAAAGCTTCTTTAGTGTGTCTACTACAAGTCTTTAGAAGAAATCAAAGTCAACTTCCAAATGGTTTTGTACAGTTTTTAGTGTGAAGGTGACTGCTGCAGTATGCTAGTTTGTATAATTGTGTTTGAGTGAAAATCTGTTTAAGTATCCTATCTCTTGTTTTAATTGTGTGACTGTGTAGACATATGGTAAGAGAATGTTTACCTATACAGACATGTTTTTGTCTGTATGTAGCTAATCATAGATTTGTACTTTGATTAGGATTTTGATGTGCAGAGTTATGGATTTTCGCAGAAAATTTTCAGACAATCCTGTTTATGGCTAATCTCTTGCAGTTTGATCATTGTAAGAGACCAAATTCTAAGTCTCTTGTGAATGCCTACATTCCTCTTAAGAAAGAAACAAAGTATGCTAACTTCATTTATCTTGTAATGATCATGCTTTTGAGTATGCTACCGAAATTTGATTCATTTATCCAATATTTGAATGAGTTTTATTGTTGTACATGCTCTTGTAATATTCTTTTAGTTGAGAGGCTTGATGAGTGAATTTTTTGGTGTCATATCACAGGTTAAGGAGGCTATCAATTATATGAGTATGGATTGTTGGACTGGAAAAGGTGTAGAAGTGAGCTTTCATTTTGCAATTCAAGTTATTTGATAATTAATATAAGTGGATTCATGCAAACTAAATTGTGTATCATGTACAATTTTGTATTTAAGTTTCTTGTATGGATAACAGGGCATGCTTTTAAAGTCCCATTTAAAACAATGGTTTGGATCCTTTCGGTCGGATTTTGATGATTTCAATATGCTTTAGTTGCTATTGTTTATTTGGTAAATTAGTAAGACATACAACACATTAATGGCAATCCAACGTTGTTTGACGAAAATGATATCTATTCACATCATGGCTATTAGCAAAAATCATGTCTTCTCTTTAACAATCACACAACCATAAAATCGAGAAAACCTGTTGTATGAATATCACTTCACACAATAGTTTTCATGTCAAAAGCTGTTGTGTGATTGTTGACATATATTATCGAGAGCGACCTCGACATATGTCGACATATGTTGATGAGATCTATCGATATTCACACAACAACACTTAAAAAGAACAGTTGTGTGAGTTGACAATTACACAAGGGTTTTATTGAAAAAACTGTTGTGTGATTCTCGACAGATATCATCGACAGCTGTCGAGAAGCAGCTCAACATGTGTCGGCATCTTTCGATAATATCTGTCGAGACTCGCACAACAATATTTTACAAAAAACCATTGTGTGATTCTCGGCATATTTCATCGACATATGTCGACAGCTGCCGAGAAGCAGCTCGACATGTGTCGGCAGCTGTCGATGATATCTGTCGAGACTCACACAATGGTTTTTATTGTAGTGTTGTGTGTCAGTTAGTCAGACAAGCTCTTTTTAGCCGTTGTGAGACATGTTGATTAGACAGCGATCAGATTAACAACGAATTTGACCTTTAACAGACGACGTTTTTTCCCCGTCGTGTGATGCATTATCTGACGTAGTGGCTGCAGCAACTCATTTCTAAATTTGATACTATGGTGTTAAAAGATGATGAAACTATTGATGAATTCTAGAGGAGGGTTATGAAAATTGTAGGTCAGTGTACATTACAAAAAAGATTGTTTTAGCTTCGCCTGTTTGCGTTGCTGAGGTATTATATTTGCCAAAACTCGACTTTTCACTTTGGCAAAATTACACCGTCACAAGATTTGCGATTGAGTTGGTAAGTTGTCGCAATGAGGTAGCCAAACTTTAATATTCTTCTTCGACAATGGTTTGTAGTGTCAAACTTTCAGAATTTTGGAGACTGCATCTACAAAGCGGTCGCAAGAGAAAACTATGAGCCTAGTTCTATTATTAAATCACTTTTCGAATCAAAGCCCTAACATATTTCCCTCAATCTCCATCTCTTCTCTCCGCAGCTCCTTTTTCTCGAAAACCCTAAATTGCAGAGAGACCGATGCAGTCAAATCTCTCTAGCCAAAGGTAAGCCATCACAGCCCCATCTCTCTCTCTCTCTCTCTCTCTCTCTCTCCATGTTTGTCTTTCGGTTTTGATTTATCTTTGCTTGATCTATTAGATGAGAAATTGAGCTTAGGGTTAGGGTATATATGTGATATCGGTTTCTAGTTTTGGTTTCAGTTTCTGCAGTTCTTAGTCTAATTGAATGTAGGAATTTCAGTGTATATTTATATGCCAACTTTTTATTTTTTTCATAAATAGCTCTTTTGCCACAGCGTTGCTATTTTCGCAAAAGCTTTAGTCGCCAATAGTGGCATCGCTAATGGTATTGGCGATGACAATTACACCGTCTCATCTTCTTGGGATGGCCATCCTTTGCTGTTGCTAATGCTCTTGCGACGGCGTATTTGTCGTGACAAATAGGATTGGCGATGCCAGTATTTTCGACAGACGCTTTGCCGTCGCAACTCCGTCGCGAATGCTGTTTTGTCACGAACAAAATGCTATTAGCGACGGTTTTACGCCGTCGCGAACCTACTTTTTTTTTTTGTAGTGGTAGAGATCTAAAAGAAAACATTCCTGAACACAAATTTGTTAAGAAAATTTTAAGGGGCTTACCTAAGATTTATCAGAGTAAAGTCATTAGCATCGAAGATGCTTTTGATCAGAATACAATGAAACTAGATGAATTGCTAGGAAACCTAAAAGTTTTTGAACAAAGATGGTTAACTGGGGAAAAGAAAACTAAAAGTGTGGCTTTTAAAGCCACAAAGAAAGAAAAGGTTGAAGACGATTATGAAAATCTAGATCTAGCACTCATTACCAAACAGTTCAAGCAGTTTATGAAAGATAAAAATTCCTCTTCCAGTAAAAATTCTATAAACAACTCTGACTCTAGGAGAGTCTCAAATAGATTTGATGGGGGATCTAACTCTAGGTCTGAAAGCAATAGATTTAATCAAAAGAATGCTCCCACTGGACCAAAGTGTTTTACTTGTGGAGGTGTATGTCATATGGCTGCTGATTGTGGCAACAAAAAGTATGAAGCTGCAAATAAATCACTGCTAGCCACCTGAAGTGATGAAGAGGAGCAAACTGTGGCTTTCGTCTGTTCAGTTAGAGATTACTCTAAGTCCGATTCGGATGAAGATTTTGAAGAAGAAATAGACTTCGGCTGTGCACAAATGTACAATGCATCAAAGCTACTTGTAAAGAGAAATGAAGCTCTAGAAAGAGAAACTGAGATGCTGAGAGCAAAACGAGAGAAAATGGAAGCAAAGTTTGAAAAATTGCAGCAAGCTTGGGAAGAAGAAAAATCTCAATTGGAGGAGGAAATAAAGAATCTCCAAGGCAGTGATGAAGAAACATGGAAACCAGAAAGAGCAAGCCTAAGCAATGAGGTAAAAGAATTAAATTCTCTAAATATTAATTTATCTAATGACTTTGAGATTTTGCAGAACAAACTGAACGAGGCATCCGAAAAGTTCTATCAATTCAAGCTAAGCTCAGATAAGGCCTCACAAATCCTGTTCACAGCTAAAAGATATAATGACAAGATAGGCTAGGATTGGGATACAAGGGTGGAGATACGCAAAAGAAAACTAGATTTGTACCAAGTTCCCTACCAGATCAAGGTAACCAAAAAGACATTGTTAGTCAAGAAAGTTCTTCAGAAACGAAAAAGGTAGAAAGAGGTATGATGTTGAATTTAAGATTCAAATTTACCAATCACCTTTTGCTTGACCACCTCAATGATCACCGTCTAAATTAGTGACACATACTCAAATTTTTATCAACAACAATAAAATAAAACAATTTGAAGATATATGTGTCACCAATTTAGACAGTAGTTATTAGGGTGATAAAGTAAAACGTAATGGACAAATTTGAATATAGACAAGTCTCTTTGCCTCTCATACGCTTGTTTTAGGTGGAGACAAGACTGCAACATGGCAGCTTGTCATTGTCATTGGCTGAGAAGAGAAAGCAATGAGCACGTGAGGGCATGGTGAGATGATGATGTTTTGATGCATGATGTCCTTACATGCATGATAGAGATGATGGGGTGATGTTCCATATATATTGATTAATCGAATTATTGATTAATTAACATAATTTTCAATTTCATTTCTTTCGCCTCCATTTAGAAACTCTAATATGCATCATTTTTGCGTCATTTTCTTCCGAAGTCCGCCTTGAATGACAAGCCAGACAAAATATGTGGTGAGTGCAAAGTCGGCAAACAAACTAGTTAGGGTTACACACAAAGTTGTAAATGCCATAACTACATCTCAAGTATTGGAATTACTACTTATGGATCTCATAGGACCAGCACAGACTGAAAGTCTAGGGGGTAAGTATTATGTGCTAGTAGTAGTTGATGATTATTCTAGGTTCACATGGGTTGAATTTCTAGAAGATAAATCTGAAACTTTTGACTTTTTTCAAAATCTTGAGCAAAAGACTGATAAATGAAAAACATAGTCTTCATTTGAAAATCTCTAGAATCAGGTCTGATAATTGAACTGAGTTCAAACAATGCTTTTTCAAACTATTGTTCTAAACTTGGAATTTTTCATGAGTTTTCTTCCCCTATAACTCAACAAAATGGGATAGTTGAACGGAAAAAAAAAGAATTGAAATTTTTTTAGTCTTTGTGGTTTGAAATCGACATCTGTTTAGTCCTTGTGGTTTTACTTTAATCTGAATAATTCTTAAAGTCACGATTTTTCATCCAAATAGTCATTCCATTAATTTTCTCAATTAAATTGCTGACGTGGGCTTTAACTGAGAAAATTGTTGGAATGATTATTTCGATGAAAAATCGTGACTTTATGGACTATTCAGATTAAAATAAAACCATAAGAATTAAATACATGTCGACTTCAAACCAAAATGACTATACAATATTTTACCCCAAAAAAACAAAGAGTTTTAGTGGAAATGGCTAGGGTAATGATTCATTCTGCAGGACTATACCCATGTGTTTGGGCATAAGCTATCAGTACGGCTTGTTATACAATGAAGAATTTTCTATGATCAGGTACTGAACAGACTTCCTCTTAACTGTGGAAAGGTAAGAAACCAATTGTATCTTGTTTTCACATTTTCAGAAACCCATGCTTCATTCTCCGAGATAGGGAATATTTAGGTAATTAAATTGATTCCAAAAGTGATGAAGGTGTGTTTCTTGGTTATTTAGTGAATAGTAGAGCCTATAAAGTTTACAATAACCGGACAAAAGCTATAATGGAATCTATCAATGTAACTATTAATGATTCACTATATGCGCAAAAAAGAAATACATGTAGAAGTCAGGAGATCTTTCTCAATATGCCAACATCAACTGAAGATCAAGCTAATGAGGAAAATGATGGAATATTTGCACCTGCTCCACGTCTCAGAACAGGATTCAAACAAGTGCAAAAGGATCATACTAGACAAGACATCATTGGGGATGTCTCAGAAGGAATTCAATTAAGAAGAACAGCTGCATGATCAGTCACAATCAAATACAAATGCAACCTCGTCTACAGATGATGAAAATCAAGAACATGTTCTTCTGTGTTTTGTTTCTCAGAACAAAGTAGATATCAATCTGATTACTCGTTTTGGCTTTGTCTCTTTAATTTAAGAATTAAACTTTGTTTAGTCCTTGTAGTTTGAAGTCGACATCTATTTAGTCCTTACGGTTTTATTTTAATTTGAATGATACTTAAAATCACGATTTTTCATGTCAAAGAAGCATTCGCTGATTCAAATTGGATTAGTGCCAAACATGATGAGCTAAACCAGTTTACTAGGAATGAAGTTTGGGATCTTGTTCTCAAACCAGATAACTGCAACATTATTGGAACCAAATGGATTTTTCGAAATAAGAGTGATGAGAAGGGCAACATTATTAGAAATAAGGCTAGGCTGGTAGCTCAAGGGTACTCTAAAGTAGAAGGCATAGACTTTAGCGAAACCATCGCTTATGTAGCCAGATTGAAATTCAAATTATTTCATATGGATGTCAAAACAACGTTCCTCAATGTTATCTTGCAAGTGGAAGTGTATGTCACACAGCCTCAAGAGTTTCAAGATCCACATCACCTGGATCATGTGTACAAACTTAAAAAGGCCTTGTATGGCCTCAAACAAGCTCCCCAAGCTTGGTATGATAGATTGTCAGCATTCCTTATTGAAAAAGGGTACACTAGAGGGTCAATTAATAAAACCTTATTTGTACAAAGAAGTAATTCTAATGTCATAATAGCATAGGTTTATGTTGATGACATTGTTTTTGGTTCTACCTCCGATAATCTTGTGCATGAATTTAAGCCTGTAATGGAGAGTGATTTTGAAATTAGTATGTGTGGAGAACTAACTTTCTTTCTTGGACTACAAGTTAAACAACTTAACAATGGCATGTTTTTATCTCAATCTAACTATACAGAAAATCTTGTAAAAAAGTTCAGACTGGACAACAAGAAGAAGGTTACAAACCCCATGAGTACAACTACCAAATTAGCTGAAGATAAATAGGAAAAAACTGTAGATCAAACATTATATCGCTCAATGATTGGAAGCTTGATGTATCTCACAACAAGTAGACCTGACATCTCCTAAAAGTAAGTTGTGGTTGAAACAAATGCTTTCTGACTATGGCATTCCTCAAGGTAAGTTGTCTATCTTTTGTGATAACACAAGTGCAATAAGCATAACAAAGAATCCAGTACTTCACTCTAAGACTAACCACATAGAACTTCGATTTCACTTTATCAGAGAGTTTGTTGAAAAACAAATTCTAGAACTAAGCTTTGTCTCCACTAAATCTCAACTTGTTGATTTATTCACTAAAGCTTTGGACACAGAGAGATTTTTAGAGTTGAGAAATGCATTTGGAATTAAGAATTTTGCTTGAGCATGCTTTGTGTTGTTTGATGGTTAATTTGACCTTGTTTTGTTCTAAAAATCCTGATCAATTCAACTAAATCTTATTCATGAAACCTTTAAATGTGTCTTGTTTTGGACCATGCTGTTAATTTGTGATCATGTCATAGCTTCTTCTTGTTCACTTGTAACCTACTTACTATTGTGATGTGCTACTAAACCTTACTCTGTTGTGAGATTTGCAAATGAAGCTTGCATATGATCGATCATATGTGACCAAAAGCTCAATAGCAGCAAATTAAGTGCTGGACTTAGTGACTTTCTGAAGTAACATGGCCTAGGGGATGGCGAGCCTTGCCAGGTGTTCAAGTCAAAAGGGAAACACTAGTCCTTCAAAATGAAGGCACCAAAAGAAACCAAAAATAAACACAAGAAACCAAAGTTTAAGCTATTACGGATCAAATGAAAGATCTATATGGTTCATCAAATATGAAGTATCCCCCAAGTTTCAAGAAAGGTGCCACAGTTGATCATGATCCACTATGCAGTGTTTTGTTATTTTAATTCTCTCAACATTGTATGGTTTATGTGATGAGTCATACAAAGATAATTGCACACACGCACTTAAGCTACGGATACAAATTTACTCCCCACCCTTACTTCCCTACCTTCATCCCCACCCATTTAAATGCATGACACATGTCCATTTTTATTAACTCACCTAATCATAGTTAACAATATAAATTATTTATTTAATATAAATTTAAGAGGTTGGTCATTTAGGGTTTAAGGTTTAAGGTTTTAAGGTTTGAGGTTTGGGGTTTAGGGTTTGGGGTTTAGCGTTTAGGGTTTAGGGTTTTAAGGTTTGGGGTTTGGGGTTTGGGGTTTAGGGTTTTACTTAACTAGGGTTTAGCTAATTATGATAAAAGAATAAGCCCTAAACCCCAAACCCCAAACCCTAAACCCTAAACCCCAAACCCCAAACCCTAAACCCCAAACCTTAAAACCCTAAACCCTACAACTTAAAACCCAATACCCAATCTTACAAATTTAAATTAAATAAATAATTTTATATTTATATTGTTAACCATGGTTAGATGAATTAAAGAAAATAGGACATGTGTCATGCATTTAGATATGTGGGAATGAAGGTGGGGAAATAAGGTGGGGATGCCGTGTTTACAGATTGAGTCTTCTAAGTTAAGAGAACACATCACATTTTTCAATGTCATGATTCGAAGATCTGTTAGTTCTGTGAACAAATATTTCGATAAGATTTTCATGCAGATTTTTCAAACAGTATTATAATTGCATGCTAGATAAATCTTCTTTTCTTTTCTTGAGCATATCAACAAATATTCCTCATTGGACCACTATTTTAAGGGTAGCCATTTTTGGCAGTCTCTAGATATTAAGAGAATCTAGGATACTTATTGCACGATATTACTCTCCTAGTTTGTTTATATATGCTCTTTGCATTACAACAATCTCTAACCCTACTTGTTCACTATATATTGGCAGGCCAAGCATTCTTTCTCTCATACATTTTTCTCTAGTGTGCAGGTTTTCAATGGTCAAAAATGAGGAGGTAACAAGAAACAACTTGATGAAGGGGCAGGCTCACCCTTCAGGATGGTACAAATGGAGGGCTGCACAAGGACTTCCCACTCATCCCTCTAAAGATGTCCATGATCTAAGAATTTCAAGACAACAAGGTCCTCAGGCACCTTCTCCTCCACCCTCTCCACCACAAAAAAGGAACAACAATCGTCTAAATCATGTTCAAGCTAACTTGAACGAGATTTTTCAATATCTTGTGGTGATTAGGGCTCAATAGGAGGCTCAGAATCGCAATATTGACTCAATTCAGAGAGAGCTCCAAACTCAACATCGTGTCATTGGCCATCTCTCTGGTTCCATCATGGATATTCAAGCTTTGCAAAACTAGTCTCCTCCTTCGACCTGTTGTTGTTGCTGATCAGGACGATGATCTTCTAGATGAGGTAGAATGGAAACCTAAGGCATTCACATTCAAAGGGGGAGAAGTATTGATGTTTTGAGTTGTTGGTGTTTTGAATATAATTTCAAATTTTGCTTTTGGATTGTAAGTGCACAAGCATAAATATTTGGATACTTTGTTTTATTCTTGGATAATGTTGCTTTCCTTTGGCACTGGTCTTGGGAGATGATGAGTCTTGATCCCAAAAGGCTAGTGCAAATGTTCTTTATTATCTTGTCTATATGATCGTTGGCTCTCATATGTGATATTTGTCTCACAAATTGAGAACTAGGAGAGACATTCATGTTTTGGAATTGTTTTCTATACGTCAGTACTTGTTGGGATTGTGACATTGCAGGTACAACACATTAGGACTGAATATGAATGTCATAGGGGGAGATTGTAGGTATATGACATCCATATTCAATCTATGAAAAGAAGAAGAGTCTATGGAAACTCTGAATAAAAAGGTCTCCTGGTTGAACATGGAGAAGCAAGATTCAAGGGAAAGAAGTGGTGTTTTGACTTCGGTAAAAACTAATCTTGATCACTTAAGGTAAACGCATTTCATGCATATCATATTACTAATTGATTGTGAAAAAGTTTGAGTTTTAGTTATGATAATGTTTACTAATGCACATATGTTAGGACATGATTTTGAAAAGTCTAATATGTTGTTGACTGTTTTTGAGTTTCGAAAACGTTTCCTTGGTTATCTCAATTAGGAATCAATGGGGATTTGATTCAGGGGGAGCTTAATCTCCCTATATATACATATCGAAATGCATCACATGCAGTAGAGTTTTTTGTGCTAAAATTGTTTTGAACACCCTTGTTGCTTAGTCTGCAAAGTGCTTTGAACAAACACTCATATATAGATCTGTCATTGCATATGTCATTTCTTAGTGATCAAGATTAGTGAAATTGGAATCTAAAGAAAGCGTGTTTAGTTCCTTCGTATCAGATTGTATTCACCAGTTGTAGAATAGACTGCTCAGCTGCTAGATCAAGTTAGCTAGTGAATGTGATTGTGTTGAACATCACTACTTGATATAACTGTAATTCTATTTACTTATAGTGGATTGATTTTAGTGTGGACTACTATAAAGTCTCGCAGTGAAGTTTAATTGAGGAAGGTTTACACTGTGGTCAACAAAACTCGGTTTATTGTATTCTACAATTGTTATTGTTTAAAATTAGAACTATCATGGAAATTGATCACAAACATATTTTAATTTATTTTGAAATTATTTTGGGTGAATTTATTTGGTGTTATTTTCAGCTTTTGTTTTGAAAAACATATTGAAATTTATTTATGTAACTCATGGTGGTTATTTGGTTTTATTTTCTTTTATTTCTTGTAACCTATGGCTATTGGTTATTACCCTATAAATCATAGGTAGTGTCCTACAAGCCTATAAATACCACAATTTGTTGCATGAAGAGATGTATTGGAAAAAAAATATTCACCCATCAACTTTCCGTCAAAATTCCCCAAAAAGTGTTATGTGTTTTTATTCGACTAAAGAAATTTGTTCTTGTGGTGGAGCTTTATCTCTTGGCTTATTTTAGCATAAAGTCTTTATGTTTATAACTGACTACTCACTTCTTATTTTTGGAACTTTGGTAGACCAATTTTGGAACTTTGGTAGACCAATTGAAAACATGGTTCCAAAAAATCATGCATCACAAGCAAAAGGAGATATCCTTGGAGACTTTGGTCAATGGTGTTGAGGAGAAAACAAGAGATCAAGGTGTTCCCTTGCAAGATACTAATAACAATACCAATAAGGTAAATTTAGTTTCTTCCAATTATATTTTGCTCAACGGTCACTTTCAAAAACATATTAACATGCAGCCTAAGAAGAAAAATCCGGAAAAGGTTGGTAAACTTGCTTACCACCAAAATAAAGAGGAGCCAAGCTATGTGAATATGAGCCAATGTCATCCTTCAGAATATAAGCAAGAATTTACTTGTTGTTATGTTTGGGGAAAAAGTGGGCATATTTGTCACACCCCAATTTTTGAAGGATAAATTTTCAAAAATTTGGGCATGTTAAAACTTAAAATATTAATATCCCAAAACCTACTCAACAACTTCCAAACTATAAACAAATACTGGAAGTATAAATGTCAATAAACTCATCAACTGAGTTAAACATTATATCTCCATAATTACATCGACTTCAAAAGTCTAGTAATAAAAAGTTGCTACCACGAACTTAAAACAAAACTGTTCAAAATAACAAAAAGGTGCACAAGAAACGAAAATCCCGCAACTATGCCTTCGGTTCAACCCTGCTGATCATCACCTGCAGGTCTAACCCCTACACCATGAATTTGTACACCGGGTTGTAAAATAACAAACACGGTAAGCTAAAAAGCTCGTATGAATAATCTCAAAAATAACACAACACTTCTAACATCCAATTTATCAAAAGGGCAATTAGATCAATAATTAAATCCACAATTCCAACACTATTTCAAATAACATGTACCCATGAGTCTCAGGTATTAATAAATACTCATCATGAGCTACAACAACAAATTGTGTACCCATAGGTCCCAAATACCATAAGATATCTCCCATGACCTACATCGACAGACGGACTAGAGCTCTAATTTCTTACCGCAACCAATCACCCGGCCAAAGGCTTGGAAACCGGTTTGACTGTTTAATATCAAAACACAAAATAATAAATAGCATCTTAACCATAACCAATCACCCGATTAAAGGCTTGGAACCTGGTTTGGTTATTTATCCGACAATCACAATATCACAACATCATCATCACAACACAAGAGCACATCATAAATTATATCCTTCTACATAGATATATTTACATGAACAAATATAGATAATCCACAAGAATAATCTATCAATAATCAATAAAATTATGATCACATGAACTTCAAAAATAAACATATAAGGAAAACTTGTTTTATCTTACCTATGAGCCGTAGGCGATCAAGCTCATATATTTTAAAAGCAAATAATAGCATATTATTAATTTCAACATCAACATCAAGTGACCATAATATATTTTGGTTCAAAAGTGAACCTTGGTCATATTTACTCACCTAAAAATCCTGCTGCGATTTCCTCAACGCAACAAAAGCCAGCCAATCACAATTTCACAAATCACCTAAAATCACACAATTAACAACCTTATTAACCAAGGTACTATAGGATAACACAGTACCCTTAAACTAACCCTTAACTTAAGGGAAAACAACTTCCCAAAGTCGTTGCATTCAACGACACAATAGAGCTGCCTCAAATTTTCAAAACCTAAACTCAAACAAGCCAAAACAAATAAACCTAAGGTCCTAACATGCAATTCTTGCTCAAAACCTAGCCATACTACCCCTCAACAAGCTCACAGCAGCAAGGACTGGCTAACCACAGGAAACTAAGGCCACCACTCAGCCGAACGCGCTGCCACGCGCCACTACCAACCTTAATATTTGGGGAAACTCACAACATGAAATTTGTAGATCGAAGCAAGGTGAGTAACTTTAATACTTGGTGGTTCAACCCGTTCGGCCGGAATCGGCCGGAAAACATCCCGAAACACCAACCCAAAATCAATTTCCAAACCTGCATATCCGGCGCCCAAACTTGATTTTCAGGTCACCAAAGAGGTATAGATAGCTCTAGAGGAAGGATAGGAGCAAGACTCACCTCACGCTCCTCCACCAAACTTCAAATTTTGGGGAAACTCAAAACATGAAACTTGTAGATTGAAGCATGAGGAACACTTTTTGTACCTGAGGTTTCAACCGATTCGGCAGGGATCGGCTAGAAAACACCCCGCAATACCAACCCTGAAATCAAAATCCACACCTACAAAACCGGCCCCAAAACTTGATTTCTAGATCATCAAAGGGTAGAAACATCTCTAAAAGAGAGAGGAGAGCAAGACTCACCTAAACTTAGCCGGAAAAGGCGTCAAAATTGCCGACTTTCTGATGGAACAGCAGCAGCTCCGCTGCTTCATTGCGGCTTCCATGCAGCGCGACGGCGAGCATGGCTGCTCCAAGAATGAAGAGGACGTCGATGAGGATTCAACGGCGTCTAAAAAGGTGGTCGGATGAGGAAGAAAACGTCCGGAGAAGAAAGAGGGCGTGAGAGGGTCGGGAAAGAGAGGAGGGAGACTGATTTAGTTTTCCAAAAAAATATCTCCAACACATTTTTCTACTTATACACTTTCCAAACCCGGAAACTAACTTCCTCATACCATAACTTTCTCATACGACGTCCGTTTTACACGTGCAGCATGTCTACGAACTCGTATTGACGAGCTTTACAACTTTCATGAAGGAAGTTTTCGAAGATAACTTATGGAAAATCAAGTCAACTTTTGACCTCTTAAAAGTCAAAGCACCTTAAAATTTACTCCCGAAACTTCAACTTCGCACAAACTAAAGGATTTCCATAAATAATCCTACATTAAATCCGGAAATAATGCAAGAAAAATTGATATGAAAATCTAGGGTATTACAATGAAGTAGCTTTGAGAGCTCTCTTGTCACTTGCATTGTTCTTTCTATTCCCACAATCAGCTGCAATATGACCGTAACCATTGCATTCAAAACATTTTGGCCTATAGCTAGTTTTCTTGTCAAAATTATTCTGTCCTCTGCCATTTTTCTCAAAACTATTTTCTGAGTTCCTATTTCTTCTTGAATCATAAGAATTATTTGAAAAACCACCATTCTGATTACTTTTAGATTTCAAAAGTTTTTTGAATTCTTTTGTCAGTAGAGCATAATCAATATTTTCATCTTCCTGATTAACTTTAGATGAGTTTTTCAAAAAAACACTTTTTTGTCTCTTATCAGTCCACATATTATCAGAGATCATTTCTAATTCAAAAGTTTTAAGATTTACTTACCAGATCCTCCAGAGAATATTTGTTCAAATTGTGTACCTCCATGATAGTTGATTTCTTAGAAAGATATTTCCTTGGTAATGCTCTGAGAAACTTTTTCACAATGTTATGCTCCTCAAAAGGTTCATTCAAACTCTGGCATTGACATGTAATGTTAGTTACCTTTGTATAAAAATCATCAAGTAATTCATCCTCACCCATTTTTAAATTTTCAAACTCTTCAGCAAGAATTTGAAGTTTATGTAGTCTCATACCCTTCATGTGCAGTGACCAACATATCCCAAGCTTTGTTAGCAGAGTCACAATACTAAATATGTCTTCTCTCCTTGACACCAAGTGCAATGAATAGAGCATTCCTAGCAACATAATCAGAGCTGCATAGCGCAAGTTCATCTGCTGACCATAAGTCAACAGGTTTGAGTTAAGTTTCAGAAGTATTCTCAAACTTCACAACAAGTGGTTTATAATCTGTTTGAATGACTTTCCATGCTTTCACATCCAAAGTATAGATGAAAGTTCTCATCATGATTTTCCACAATAGAAAATCATCACCATCGAACTTTGGTTGTTGATTCACTGCATTTCTTTCCATTTCTAATGTGGATCTGCTAGACACCTACTAGCACCTACTCTAGTACCAAATGTAAATATAGAAATGGATTAAAAGCAAACAAAGATTCAACACAGACAAATTTTCAATGGCTTGGTGCAAAACCTCAAAGAGGGAAAAAACACCAAGCAAGATTATTCCTTTAATCTTAATACAGAGTTTACAAGTTGTAATTCTCACACAACTACAAAACTTAAAACTATTTACACTTCTCACTTCTTACATAAGTGATTCAAATCAAGTGACTCTATCAAAAAGAAACTGAATTGATGAACTCAGATCTCACACACTCAGAGTTTACTAGTTCTTTCACACAACTAGTACATATTGCTACTAATTCTTTGACACAACCAGTCTTTTTGCAGCAATGACTAAGACTTAAACATGCTTAGTCCTTCTCTCAGACTCTATACCACAACTGGAGACAACTCTGACAGACAGCTTAGTTCTTCAACACAACTAGCTCCTTAACTCCTTCTAGACTTAGCTCCTTGGTGAGCTTTCATTCTCCAATCTCAAATGCAACTTGTATGCAAGTAAGAAGGAAGAAACTTAGTATATACGTGACACACAAAAACAGTTTGTAATCCTAGAATAATCAATCTCAATTCTAAAAGGATTATTGACAATGTCTTTTTTTATTACCAAAAAGCTTGACTTTTACAAATCACAGCAAAAGCAATTTATAGACTGTTTGAAACTCCCCCTCAACTAATGCATTTCAATGAAAAAATCAATTTTCGTTTATGAAAAGATGCAATTAGTCATCCATCATTTTGCACTTTCCAAAACTTGTAAACTAGTTTCATGCTATAACACAGCAATCAGATATTACCATAATAACTATGACTATGCATACATATATGAATGATCAGATATGATATAACAGCTCAAGATCATGCAAATAATCATCTTAATGCACCTGATATGGAAATTTCTGAAAACAAGACTTTTTACCAAATTTCCTCAATCATATTTACAAATTCGAAAGATAGAGATCAACTTACCATATATAAGATATTTAAATCTCATTACCTTGTGAGAATCATATTGATACCTCTGATCATGCACCACTTCACTTGAGTCCTTGAATTCTGGTTCTCTTTATCTCTCCTAGCTTGATTGGGAATTCTTGTGTTGAATAGGAATTGCTAATATACCAACATAAATCTTGTGATAATCTTGCAGGTCCTTTAACTAAGGGCTTAGCAAGAGAAAATGTCTTAAGTACATCAAGGGGAATGAGATTGAAACTCATATTGTCATGAGCCATATATGAGGACACCCAACCCAGTGATTAGAGATCCTAAAAGCTGGGTTCAATGGAACAAACAAATCATAAGGTAGCTGTAAGAAAATGCACTATATTTTCTTACTCATCCCTATGGTGTAAATGTATTAATCTTGTAACGTTTATGGAGGTTAAGTTATTTGTAACTCTTAATAAAATATGTAGCTTATAATGAGTGAGATGTTATAGTTACAAGAACATCTTTGATGGATTTTACCTATATGAGTGGACAATGGGACTGCTCTCTATGAGAATAGGGCTTATTCTTGAAATACACTCATGAAACCAGGATAAACACATGGCCATAATGTGCTGGCTAATAAAGCTCATATTAACATCTAAATTATTATGTGTGAGTAGTAGTTCTTATTTCCCTTAAGCAATTGTAGTTTAAGTCTGAGACCACTATCAACTCTGGTGTAGGGATTGGTGTTTCATTAAGTGAGGGTTCAATGCAGAGCGCATCTTCATAACGCATACTGGTTCGTCTTTAGCTGTTAACTTTCTTTGTTTTAAAATATTAAATGAGTGGGGGAATGTTGTAACATTTTAATATTTTAATTTATTTTGGGTGAATTTATTTGGTGTTATTTTCAGTTTTTATTTTGAAAAACGTTGACATTTATTTGTTTAACACATGGTGGTTACTTGGTAATATTACCCTATAAATTATAGAAAGTGTCCTACAAGCCTATAAATATCACAATTTGTTGAATGAAGAGATGTATCAGAAAATAAATATTAACCCATTAACTTTCCGTCAAAATTCCCCAAAAAGTGTACATCTTATGTTTTTATTTGGCCAAAGAAAGGGTGTTCTTGTGGTGGACCTTTGGGTTCCTCTAATTTGTGCCAATTGGTGTGAGCCATACAACTTGTTGTTCGGCTGTTGTATCCTGAAGGGGACAAGTCAAGAGTCTGGTGCACCGGTGTTTTTCCATAAAGGGCTTGAATCTCCTTAAAGAGAGCAAGATACCTGCGCCTTAGCCTATTGTCAACAAGCTTCTAATTTTGAAATTATAATTTTTTTATTGTAATTTCTTACAATTTCACCGTCATAGATGACGTTCCCCTTCTTGACATTTCTGCATGTACCTATGTATAGATGGCATTGCACTTCTTGCTAGAATGCAAGTTATCAAAAAATATCGTGTTTTGTACTAACTATTTGGAGAAAAAAGAGGTCTAGGGTTTCTCTCGGCCACTTTTCTCAAGTTTGGACAAGTGCGTCACATGACTGTAGGGCAGCCTAATAGGATGACATGCATGGGTGTTATGAGTATTGTGTTTTTTTTTTTAAAAAGGGATAATTGTGATATTTGCATAAAATTTGTTGCACTCTTATTAGGCTGCCATCGTTAGAGTGTTTTCATAAAAAGAGGGTCTAAGTGTGTGGACTTGCATTTTCTTTGGATCTGATATGTTTGAATATCAGTCTTGAGTATGCCTTCAATTCAGTGCCACTTGGATAAGGTTTAAGTGTAGGCGAAATACCATGTAACTCTTGCTAGAGATATGACTAGACTGGGCTCATTTGGCATGTAAAACGGATCCAATTATGTTGCATATGCTCTCTATTTTTTGGTCAGTATTATGATGAGTGTGCTCATGTATGTACATCGTTTTTTAAGAAATAAATTAGGAAGAATATATCTCAAGGGAGGACTAATTGAGGACTCTTAAGTTGAAGACTAATTGATGACTTTTCGGTTTATGGTTTAAAAGACCCATTTTTCGATCACATTTTGACATCTTATCCATTCAGTTTTTAGGTTTATATGAGTACATCATTTTTACAAATTTTTAGTCAAATTTGTGTTCGTTAAGATAACAAACTAGATCAAATTAATGGACGAATCAAATGTGTCAAATATAAACCGCTCAAGTTCATAATTGATAAATCACACTTTTGAATGCCTTAACAATTTTAAATATAGCTAAAAATTTGAAAAAATGATTTACTCATAAATACCTATAAACTGAACGGTCAAGATGTGAATATAAAAACCCTCAACAAGTCCTCAACTTAAAGACCCTCATTAAAAAACCTTGCTATATCTGAAACTAAATATCTCTGATCAAATTGTGAGATATATATTTCCTAATATAAATTTGAAAGCAACACTCAAATAAAAATGTCACTTTTGAGAGTTGTCATTACTGAATGTTTTGATATTTCAGACTTTCACCCAATTTGGAAGTTGTCACATTTTCTCTATATTTGGACACCATCTCCTAAATATGGAGA
The DNA here is from genome assembly GCA_034370585.1 of Fragaria x ananassa. Lineage (NCBI taxonomy): Eukaryota > Viridiplantae > Streptophyta > Magnoliopsida > Rosales > Rosaceae > Fragaria > Fragaria x ananassa. Next base: position 4,323,871 of record CP139750.1, on the reverse strand, counting down.
CTACTAAGTTGATACCTAATTGAGAACTTTTTCGTTTAACCCTCAATTTGCAACTCGTAAGCGGCGAGGGTAGATCTCTGAGTGGTTTCAGCGGCACGGAGGGAGGCTTTTGACCTTGTTGTGGTTGGGATCGACGAAGCCTTCGTGGGCAACGTCGGTTTGCTGTTTAAGTGGCGGGACCATGGTGTGACTTATCTACTTCAAATCGAACTTGGGATCGATCTAGAGGTTTTGTGGCTTTCAGTGGACGTGGTAGTCTGAGTCTGGTCGGAATTTTGGGTCGTATCAGAACTAGGTCGGGTCTAGCGGCTAGGGTTTTAGTTGCGGTTGGGATCGGGTTGTTCCTATCAAAGTGCAAAGAAGGCGGCGGTTCGGCTTGCTTTTGAGGGAGCTCGCGACAGTGGAAGGGAGAGGCCGGCTGCTGAAATTGGATGGTGCCGTGTTCTGGTTCTGGCTAAAGTGGGGAAGGAAGGAAGGAAGAGTGATGGGTTTGGTAGCCTCTAATTTATCTAGGCTGCAATTGCGGCCTAGATGGATTAACCCATCATTGTTTGTTTTTTTGTTTTTTTTTTTTTGCAGTTGATGTAAGTGTCTTATGATCGTGATAAACAACATTTTAAAAAACGTTAGGCATTAGTCAGATGAACAGTTAGTGACTAGCGTCTAAACGGGTTAATCAAAGAATTAATCAAAGATTAATCAGTTTTTTAGCTCTCTAAACAGAAACGGTGAAACACCGTCTAACGTCTAAACAAGGATTAATCGGCTCTAAGTGGAAATTTTTAGAACATTGGTGATAAGTAATAAAATTATCTATTTTTATTAAAAAATAAATAAATAAAACAGCAAAAAGGTTAAGGTTTTGGAGGATAGATGAGTTGACACGTTTGCATCTCAAAATCCACTTCTCCCTCTCCTCCAGCGCGCACCCAATCCACTCAACTGGAACAATATCATCCTTCCTTCCTTCTCTGCCTCCCTCTTTCTTCTTCTTCTTCTTCTTCTTCTTTCCACACATAAACCCAAGAAGTCTCATTGACTTGGAGGAGGACGATTCCCAGAATATGGCAAGTGCTACAGCCCATGCTGTTATGGCAGCCAACACATTCACACGCACATTCCCTGCCCAGAAGACCACCTTCTTCTTCTCCAATCGACATCACAAAACCACTCACAATCTCACTCTCAGAGCTTCCTCTGATGACGCCGACTGTAATGTGGAAGAATGTGCTCCTGAAAAAGAGGTAACTCCCCCCCGCTCTCATCTTCCTTTTATCTCAGTTAAAGGTATAAGATTGTTAATGGGAATTTTCTAGATGATTCCCAGTAATGTTTCTTTAGACTTTAGGACTTAGGTACGTCAAGTTATTGTCAATGTTAGCTCTTTAGTAAATACTGTGATTACTATCATTCATTCATAGTCATAAAGATGGGAAGTCTTGTAGTATTGCCAGAGGTCTCTATGCTATTACATTGCATAATAAATCCGTCCAGAAAACAAATAAAGCAAGATTAAATGTGAACATTCTTTTCTTGTTTATTCATTTGATCATTTCATATATGGAACAGTCTGTCACATGTTTCGGTACAAATTTAAACTAGTTTGACACAGAAATGGAGCCGGTCTACCTCTGAATCAAGCTACTCTACTTGTATCAGGTAGATTTATGTACCAATGTACAATAGAGGAACCCTTAGCATAGCTTGCTTGTGAAAATAGCATAACTGAACCTTAGTTACAACGGAAATAGCTGGTTTACTTTAGTAATTTAGAATATAGCTGACTAGGAGATGACTCTGATACAATTCAAATTGAATTACTATGACTCAACTGCTTGCTTAAGCCACAATAGTCAAGTACAGTTGATTTTAAGGGCATGTGCGGCGATCGTTGGGGGGGGGGGGGGGGAACTTCTGTGTATAGTTAGCTGCATTCTACTTGAAATACAGAAACAAAGCGTGTATATATATATATATAGAGGCCGGATATGAAGCGCACGTGCGTAAGTGCCCACGGAGCTCCGTTCGCCACCGTCCGGCGCCGACGATGTCGCGCCTCCACCCCAGTGGACTCCAACAGCGTCCCCGATCACTTTCCCTCCCCGGCGAGTCCGCCGAATTCCAGTTTTTCCGCGAGATCACCCAAAACTTCAAATAAAGTCGATCTCGCCGGAAACTGGAATTCGGCGGCCTCTCCGGGATCGCCGGGGAGGGAAAGTGATCGGGGACGCTGCTGGGGTGGAGGCGCGCCGTCGTCGGCGCTAGAGGGTGGCGAACGGAGCTTCGTGCGCACTGCGGACGTGCACTCCATATCCTTTCCGTGTGTGTGTATATATATATTCATGTTTTGGTTGTGGGTTTTCTGTATATTGTTGAATGTTAGTGTTCCAGTTAGAAATCAGTTAGTTGAATGGAGTCAGTGGACCATGTGTCATCTGCATTGTATTTTCACCTTTAGTTAAGATAAGTTGGTTTCACATGAATCTCAAAAAAAAACAAAAAAAAGGTTTCTCATGGAAATAAAATTGACATTCTGGTCTGGATAGGTCGGAAAGGTCAGCGTGGAGTGGTTGGCTGGTGAGAAGACAAAAGTATCAGGGACATTTCCTCCCCGTAATACTCGGGGTTGGACTGGATATGTTGAGAAGGACACCGCAGGGCAGACAAATATATATATTCTGTGGAGGTTAGCAAGATTGTTGCATTCTATATTTGCGTTTAATTTCTTTGATATATCTGTGTTATTTTTTATTAAAAGGAAATTTAACTTTGAATGTGTGAATCAAAGAGAGTAACTTAGAATGTAAATATTCTGACACAAGTGAACATAGAACTTTAATTCACAGTTTCTGTTAGCTTTCTTTCTTCTATTTTATTTATTTATTTATTTTTTTTTTTTTTTTGGAGCAGATGGAAACATATTATGGTTACTCAACATGTACATAAAATCGAGCTTTAACTATTTCTTCATCATAAAGTCGAGCTTTAACTATTTCTTCATAAGGGCTGATTTCTTAAAGGAGAATAGTAAACACCACTGTCTTTGCCATATTTTCAACTAGTAAGTAGTAGCCAAGTCTTGCCTCAGGACCTGTCAACATTGTTTTATGTTATTTTTTTTTGGTCAGTAAACATTGTTTTACTTCAGCTTAGAAACATTGCGGGAACGTTTATTAAGCAATCCTGAGGGCAATGCATAGAAGGTTATTCACTATTTCATCACTCTTTATGCCTCTTCTAACCATATTTTCAAATAGCAAGTAGTAGCCAGGTCTTGCCTCAGAACCTGCGAACATTGTTTAGATGTGAATTAAAGCTGTAGCTAAATTTTGTGGTTTCTAAATGTGAATTAGTTATGGCAGTGTGTCAATTGAAGGTAGTTGAATCTCATTTAGATGTTCAGTAGTTAGACAACTGAAAGGGGAACAGAAGAAATTGGGAATGAAATCATGAGCACTTTCGTTTGCGTAACTCTATTAATTAAAGATTTTGGAATCTTGTTAAGAGAATTGTCCTTTTATTCTTTGATTGATGTTTCTTTTCAGCGCAGTGGTATGAACTTGATAGATAAGCTTTTATTCAGAACAAAATAAATGTTTTAACAGCAGTGGCAAATAAATTATAATAAAAGAAAACTACCTTTTCAAGAATGTTGACTACCTCTTTATTATTGATAAAAGATTTCACTTATTCCAGCGATAAGGTACTGGTGTGATAGTGTTCAGAAAATCTATTTGACACGATTGCATGTCATAGCTTAAAAATCTATTGAAAGTTGAAAACTACCAAATTGCAATTTAGAAAGAAAAAATTTAGGTTATAAGTTTTTTAACCACAGCCATAATAGTTGGTTTATACTGCTAGTAAGACCGAAACTACCGATTAATTCTTGTAGCTACCGTCCTTTTCACAGGAACATAAGTCTTAACACAATGTTGCATTAAACCTATAGTAACTTCTCTACATTTTCAGCCTGCAGTATATGTAGCAGAAAGCGTAATAAGCTCAGGAAGTGCAGGTTCTTCTTCTGATGGAAGTGAGAACACAGCAGCTGTAGCTTTTGGATTTGCCCTTATATCTATCGCTGCAGCTTCCTCCATACTCTTCCAAGTAGGTAAGAACAATCCACCACAGATTCAGAAAGTAGAATACTCTGGGCCATCGCTTAGTTACTACATCAACAAGTTCAAGCCACAAGAGATAATACAAGCCTCGGCACCAAGTGTGAGTGAATCATCCTCAACAGTTCAGCCAGAAAGCTCTGCGCCAGAACCTTCCGAGGTTCAGCTTGAATCAGAAGTTCAGCCGGTGCCTTCTGCTAATGGTGTTAGAACTATCTCTTAGGCAGTAAACCTGGTTTAATTGTGTAACTTTACTAAAAGATTAAATATATTAGCAGTTATGAGAATGTATAATTGTATATCATGTCTATTTCTGCTCTGAGATTCTGAGAATGTATATTTGATACATCTTTGAAAGTGAAAATTTAAGGATTAAATTCAGTTTACCCCTTTAAACTTTATAGCTAAAATCAGTTTGGTTCCTCTTTTTTTTTTTTTTTTTTTTAATCACAATACAGTGAGTGAAGTGTGACACAGTTTTGTGATTGACAAATACTCTGGCATTGGAACGCTTGAACCGAAAGATATTGGTTAATGTCAAACGTATAATGTTGCCCGATTGTTGGCCTATTATCTGCTGTTAGACTTGGTTTGATCTGCCTTTCTCTGGATGTACATCTTCTCAGCAATGGTACCTTCAACCATGAATCATGTATTGTGTAGAAATTACATAATTGTATTTCCCTTGGGTTGGCTGTTACAAGCTTTACAGTAATATATACAGCTACTACAGCTGATGTGTAGGAGATCTACCTATCTCACTAATAATCAAGCTAGCTATTAATCTAAAAGATAACAGTTTACATAATTCACTCTAGCTATTTAATCCTTGAGGATTCTGTGAGTTGTGGAGAGTTAAGCCATCTCCAGTAAGAATGAGTTATATTGGGGTCAGGGCTAAAATTTAACCCTCCTAAATAATATAATTTATTCATGAAATGGTGAATCATCTTCAACAAGGGAGGGCTATATTTAGCCCTTTTAAATATTTTATAGTTTTTCATGATATTTTTGAAACTTATGATTTAGTTTATTATAGTAACCATTTAATTTATATCAAAAATTAATTTTTGGGGTGAAATTAATTTTTTAAGTTATTTTTTAAAATGAAAGGAACAAGATGTACATTAAAAAACTAATATTTTTGACATGTAATTATGTCACGTGCCCATCTGCAAGCAAGTATAGAGATTAAAAAAAGTGAAAACATTAAAAAAAATGTATAATTAAGCTTCACCGTTGGATCTCAATGGTTATCGAATAAGAACCATTGGATTTTGTTTTCAAAAAACCACATCACATGAGCTTTCCCACAGTTTGAACGCTTAATTTTTGTAGGTCCCAAAGAAGAGCTCTAGAGTCACCTTGAGGGCCAAATTTGGACCTCTCCACTCACCTCCGCCGCTCTTGCTCTCTAGCCCTTTATTATTAGAGCCCATTTTTAAAAAAGGGCCCTAGAGTTCACTTGGCCCTTCTTATGGAAGATGGCTTTATGTCCCCCCCCCCCCCCCTTCCCTCCGGGGTCATTGACGAAGTTTGCTGGTGAGGTGACAGGCTTTGTGGAGTGGCTTGGTGAGGAGGTCTGTGGCTGGTCAAATGAGGGAACGAAACAGAAACGATGACTGGCAAAGTGATAGTCAAGTTCTATGTGTTTTATACGTGCATGAAACACAGGGTTTGAGGCCATTTAGGTGGTGCTAAGATTGTCACAATACAAGAGGACTAGAAATTGAATTTGATCACCAAATTCATATAAAAGAAAGCTTAACCATGTGGTTTCTGCACTTGCATGTGCAAGGAGCGGTATTTAGACTCAGCACTTGAACGAGCAACAGTAGGTTGTTTCTTGGAGCACCAAGAAATTAAGTTCGAGCCAAGTTAGATGAGATAGCCTGAGGTTGAACGACGAGAGTCTGGATAGCCAGCCCAATCGGGATCAGAATAGGAAGAAAAATGAACGGGTTGATGCTAAGGAGAAAAGAAGAGTCCATGATATAAGGTGCCTTTGATGTAACAGAGCATGTGTTTGACAAGAACAAGATGAGGGGCACGAGGTTGACTCATGTATTGAGAAACAACATTAACTGCAAATGCAATGTCTGGATGAGTGATGGACTCCACCAACTCCTGAAAGACAGTAGGTTGAGAAAGCAATACACCATTATGAGTAGTGAGCAAAGACTTGGCAGACATAGGGGTACTGGCCGGTTTACTGAGCAGTTTATCATGTTTGTGTTCAGTCTGGTTATCTCTTGCACAAATGAACACACACAAATTGGGAGAATGAACTGTTTATTGAATTGAGACTTTTGGCTTATAAACAAGCCGATTACAACTGAAATGGAAATCAACAACCCACGATATGCACTCCTAAAGGAACGTGGTTTAGTAGAAGAAAACTGAATCAAACCTAAACACTTATCCTTACATAATAGGGCTTATTAACTGAAAGCAGTAAACAGTTTCAAAGTTAATACACAAACTCTAACAAATTTATGCATAAACCTTGAGTTCCAACAGTTCCTCCCTTAAATTGCACTGCGTTAAGCAATCAATTTAGCCACTAGGCATTCTGCATAATCCAAGTGAGCCTCTGAATTTCTCAAAATCTTCAAACTTCAAGGGCTTTGTCATGACATCTGCTACTTGATTCTGTGAACTGTAATAAACTAACTCCACCACACCATCTTTGCAAAGATCACGAAGAAAATGGAATCTAACATCTATATGCTTGCTCCTTCGATGCATGACAGGATTTTTTTGACAATTTTATAGAAGAACTATTATCACAAAAAATCATTGTGGACTTACTTTGATTGCAACCAAGCTTTTCAAGTATCCTTCTCATCCACACACATTGACATGCACAATAAGCTGGTGAGATGAATTCAGCCTATGTGGTAGATAGGGTAACAACTGGTTGTTTCGTGGAGGACCACGCCATTGCTCCATTGCTCAACATAAAAACATAACCAGAAGTACTCTTGTGATCATCAATATCCCCTGCATAATCGATGAATGAGAACACCACCAACTCTTCACCATTCTCAGCATCACTTCTGTAACTAATTCCCAGCTCTATTGTACCTTTTACATACCTCAGAATTCTCTTGATGGCTTCCATATGCAGCTCTGTTGGATTCTCCATATATCGGCTGACCAAATTCACCACAAACATAAGATCCGGCCTTGTCACAATTAAATACATCAAACTCCCTACCATTTGTTTGTATTGAGTTGCATGCACACGAGCTCCTCCTTCATCTCTCGTAAGCTTGGAACCTGGCACAATAGGATTTTTAACTGAGTTGGAGCCGTTCATACCAAACTTCTCTAAAACCTCATGTGCATACTTTCTTTGGCTTAAATAAATTCCATCGTTGTTTTGCACAATTTCAACACCAAGAAAATACTTCATCTTTCCCAAATCTGTCATCTCGAACTCTGACATCATCGAGACTTTGAACTCTTCAAACATCTTAGCATCACTTCCAGTAAATATCAAGTCATCTACGTACAAGCTCACTATCAACATTCTGCCATCTCCTTCATATTTGATAAACAAGGTGTGCTCACTTGGGCATCGCTCAAAGCCTTCCTTGATGAAATATGCCTCTATTCTACTAAACCAAGCTCGAGGAGCTTGCTTTAGCCTGTAAAGTGCTTTCCTCAACTTATAAACTCTATGCTCCTCACCCTTTTTCACATAGCCTTGGGGCTGCTCGACATACACATCTTCTTCTAGTTCCCCATGCAAAAACGCACTATTTACATCTAGTTGATACACACACCACTTTCTCTGTGCAACCAAAGCCAAAATCATCCTTATTGCATCCCATCTCGCAACTGGAGCAAACACTTCACTATAATCAACACCATGCTGTTGTGCGTAGCCTTTTGCTACTAGGCGAGCCTTGAGCTTATCAACTTCTCCTCGTTCATTCAATTTGGTTTTGAAGATCCATTTTACTCCTATCTTCCTTGCTCCTTTAGGTAGGTCTGCCAGCTCCCAAGTCCCGTTTCTCTCAATTGCTTTAATCTCGCTATCCATGGCTTCTTTCCACATCAAACTCTTACTTGCTTCTTCAAAGGTATTGGGGTCCTCACTAGATGTGTAGAGTACCATATTGAGAGATTTTTCACTCCCAGACAAACCTTCACCTGAGACATAATCATCTGTCCAGTACGGAGCCATCCGATTTCTAGCTTCACGGGGACTGGTTTCTTCTCTCTCGAGTGACTCAACTGAAGACGAGCTAGCTCCAGCTTCTATACCTGCTGCCTCTTCTTCTGATTGTATTTGTTCCTCATTTTCTTCCTCATCTTCATCGTCTTCCTCACTCTCAGCTATCTCTTCCTCATCACCCCATTCAAGTAGCACACTTCTTGCTTCTTCTGGACTCGTATTCCAATCCCAACTCTCAGCTTCTTCAAATACCACGTCTCAGACTTACCACAACCCTCTTTGTAACTGGATTGTATAGTCTATATCCCTTAGTCTCTTCACTCACACCGAGCAAAACACATTTAAAGCTTTTTGAGTCTAGTTTTTTTCTCTTTACGTCTGGAATATGAACATTTGCAATACATCCAAACACTCTAAAAAACTCCACTGATGGTTTAACACCACTCCAAGCCTCTTCAGGTGTGAGATCCTTTACAACCATTGCAGGACTTATGTTGAGAACATGCACACACCAATTGACAGCTTCTGGCCAGAACTCATTAGGAACCCTTTTTCCGATAACATGCTTCTCACTAAATTCATAATACTCCTGTTTTTCCTCTCAGCAACTTCGTTTTGCTGAGGAGTGTATGCAGCTGTAAGTTGCCTTTTAATGCCATTTTCAAGGCAAAACTCATTGAATTCCCTGGAGGTAAACTCTCCCCCTCTATCTGTACGTAGACAACATACTAAAGCACTAGATTCTTTCTCCACAAGACACTTGAATCTTTTGAACATGCTCAAAGCTTCAGATTTTTCGGACAAGAAATGTGCCCAACACTTTCTACTGAAATCATCAATAAAAGTAATTAAATACCTATTTCCTCTGTTTGATTTCGGGTTCACTAGACCACATATGTCCGTATGAACTGGCTGCAGCTTCATTGTTGCTCTCCAAAAACTCTTCTTAGGGATGGAGTTCCTATGTTGTTTCCCAACTAAGCAATCTGAGCATACTTTTGCAGGAGCCTTAAGAGAAGGTAAACCCTTCACCATATTCTTGTAGTGCAGTGTTCTCAACCCCTTGTAGCTGTGATGGCCAAATCGTCGATGCCATAGTTGAGTGTCATTCTCACAGGTTGCTTGAAAACATGTGGACTCTTTTGGTGACATTGCGGCTAACACCACAAACATTCGGTTGGCAGCCATTGTAGATTCCACAATCAAACCCCTTGAAAGATGAAACATCTTACACTTGTTGTTTTGAATGAGAATAGCAAGGCCCTTTTCTTGTAGTTGCCCCACGCTCAACAAATTATTCTTCAATTCTGGAATGTAGTATACTCCACTAACCACCTGGATTACACCTCCAACATTGAATCTGACAATTCCTTTCCCCATCACAACCATCCTGTTATTGTTGCCCAGTTTCATAGATTGTCTAAACCCCTCATCCAAGTCTGATAACCAACACCTATTGCCACTGATATGATTACTGCATCCTGAATCAAGAAACCATACCTTCTCTCTAGTTGCATTGTGCATCTCAATGTAAGACATGAGAAGCATCTCTTCACTTTCATCTAGCTCTGCGTAGTTAGCAGCTTTCTCCCATTCCGGACATTCATACTGAAAATGCCCTAATTTATGGCATTTATAGCATTTGATGATGGCCTTGTTGAGTCTCCCTCGGCCTCTTCCTCTGCCTCCTGAACTTCCTCGAGCTCTGCCTCTTCCTCCATGTCTCTCATCCTCCCTTGCTCCAAATCTTCTTCCAGTAGAGACTTTGAGAGCATGTACGTTCTTCTTCATTGTGACCCTTCATCCTTTCCTCGTGGACTAAGAGACTGCTCTGCAACTCATCGATGGTCATAGTTTCGAGGTTATTAGATTCCTCGATCGAGCACACCACATAGGCAAACTTTGAGACCACAGACCTCAATATCTTCTCAGTAAGATGACCATATTTCTAACCTAGAAAAAGTCTTCACTAAGCTCCTGGCTCATGGGATGCGCCTCAACCCACAAAAGTGTGTTTTGGCTGTTGGCAGAGGACATTTTTTGGGTTTCATGGTCAATGAAAGAGGAATTGAAACTAACCTAGAAAAGATATAGGTCATACTCGATATGACTGTCCCGACTACCCGAAACGAGGTCCAATGCCTCACGGGATGCTTGGTAGCCTTGGCTCGATTCATTTCCCACCTCACGGATATGTGCAACCCATCCTTTCAATTGCTAAAAACGCAATATAAGGAAGACATCACATGGGGCTCGGAACATGATGATGCCTTCAATAGCATCAATGCTTATCTCATGACAGTTCCTCTCCTATCAAAGCCCATCCCGGGAGAAGTATTATACTTATATCTGGTTGTGTCCGCTACAGCCATTAGCGCTGCTCTCACACGCCATGAACATGATAGTGAGCTCCCAGTATCCGATGAACGTGCTCACACATTATGATGGTCTAACGTGGCTCGTAGCAAGAATTGCTCTTTTTCTAACTCGGCAACACGTACCCGGTACGCTTCCGCTTCCGCCTTATCTTTGGTGGCTTGCTCGCAGAATGAATTGAAGTCTTGTTTTAAAATTTCAAGGGCGGTGGTGGGACCGGGGTAACTAACGGAGGCCGCATTAGTAGCTTGGTGGAGGGATGTATCTCTCGATTGGAAAAGCTCTTTTTCTATTTGAGTATCAGGGTCATTGAGGTTATCTACAATTTCCACCATCTTTTCAAGTTAAATGGGAGTTCCACAAGAGGCCCCTCCTTCTAGCGCCAATTGTTTCTACCTTCTCGGGGTCACGGGACAGGAGGTCGAATTCTTGATTCCGGATCCTGCAACTGCACAAGTAACAATGGTGTCAGGAGTCGGGACTGGGGTGGCCCAGTCTTCGACTCTCCGATGCCTAAGTCAGCATTCGATCACTACTTGTATAGTACGAGAGTATGGAAGGGGATTATTCACTTACCTCTTTTGGGGGGTTTATGCCTGTTTTATAGGCTTGTATTAGATGTTGTGGCTTCAGTATCCGATGTGGGACTGTTTGTGGTCCTCTACAGCATCTCCCTTTTTGGGGGTGTTTAGCTGCCGTAGAGCGGGTATGACATGTATATTGCCACTGGACCTTCACTCTTTGGATGTCCACAAAGGGTTTGTCAATGCTGTCTTGCCTGGAATAGTCTCCGGCAACCGGGTGGTTATGTCATATTCTCGGCGTGGCCAAGTGTTTTGGCTATGTACTAATAATTATTGTGGCAGGGGTTTTGCAGATTCTGAGACTCGGTACCCTGACATTGAAAAGTTGGCTTTAGCTCTCATCACTGCAGCACGAAAACTTCGGCAATACTTCCAAGCTCACACAATTCATGTCCTAAATAATCACCCCTTGCGGAAATACTCCAAAAGCCTGAAACTTCAAGACGCCTAGTCAAGTGGGCAATCGAGCTGGGTGAATTTGACATACACTTCAAGCCAAGAACAACAATAAAAAGGCAGGAAACGACATATTTCATTGCTAAGTTCATTCCCCTGGATAACGATAGCCCAAAGGTAGACGCCTCCCCCCCCCCCCCCGGGAAGCTATCTAGGAACTTCATGTTGATGGATCCTCAAACAATAGGCTAAGTGGAGCAAGAATAATCATCACAGATCGAGAGGGAAATTCATATGAGTATGCTCTCCGGTTTGAATTCAAAGCATCTAATAACATAGCTGAATACGAAGCCCTTGTAGCGGGCATTCAGCTCTGCCGAGAACTCGGAGCTCTACACATTCACATATTCAGTGACTCTTAGCTCGTAGTCAATCAAGTGGCAAGAGACTTCAAGGCCAACCATGATAACCTGGGATCCTACAAAAGTCTAGTATGAGCGCTCCTGCAACACTTCAAATGTTACAAACTCACACAAATCCCCAAGGCCAAGAATTCAAAGGCAAACGCCCTCGCGAGACTCGCCACGGCTCCTCCTGAGTCCACGCCACCAGATGTGCACATAAAAATCTCGAACAAGCCTAGCATCTTGAAAGCTTATTTAGAAATCTTTACCATCGAGACAACTAGCCAGCCCTCATGGATGGACTCATATGTGGCCTTCCTCTCTAATGATACCTTGCCCCAAGACAAAAGAGAAGCACAGCGGTTGCGACAAAAGGCTTCACTCTACCTACTCCGAGACGGTAAGCTATACCGTCGTGGTAAGTCATATCCCTTCTTGAAGTCCTTACCCACAGAGGAAGGGCATAAAGTGTTGAAATCACTTCATAGTGGTGTTTGTGGAAACCATGCGGGTGCTCGGAACCTCATGTTCAAGGCACTCAGAGCTGGGTATTATTAGCCAACGTTAGAGCAGGATGCAAAGGCAATTGTTTAAGCATGCCTTCAATGCCACAAATTTGCCAATTTTGCTCATCACCCACAAGTGTCACTGTCTGTTATCATCTCCCCAATCCCTTTCAATCAGTGGGGACTCGATTTCATGGGACGGTTACCCACAGCCCCGGGACAACTCAAATTCGCAATAGTCATTGTTGCCACAATCACAACTGAAAAGGTGACAAATTTCCTAATGGCGTAATTTATACTGCCGGTTTGGGGTTCCACAAGCTATCGTCACAGATAATGGGACACAATTTGACAACGACACATTCAGAGAATTCCTGTCAAAACAAGGAACCGCAATCTTTTATGCCTCCCCAACACACCCCCAAATCAATGGCCAGTTGGAAGCCATAAACAAGCTGATCAAGCAAAACTTGAGGAAACGCCTGGAATATGCCAAAGGGTTGTGGGCTGCCAAGCTCCCGGAAGTCCTTTGGACACTTCGTACCACCCCAAAAACAGTCACAGGAGAATCTCCATACCTCTTGTCTTATGGCACCGAAGCAGTGATTCCTGTAGAAATGGAGGTCCCGAGTGAACGTGTCACGACATACGATCCCGAGATGAACGCCACGGGGTTACGACTTAACATGGACCTCCTGGAGGAGCGCCAGGACAGGGCACACCTCAGGAATGTCAACAACAAGCAGAAGATTGCTAGGCACTACAACAAGAAGGTCGTCCCCCGCCCCCTGAAAGTTGGTGATTGGGTCATGAAGGAAGTCATTCCTTACCCCACTGGGCTCAAAGCAAAGTAGGAAGGCCCACTCGAGATAGTTAACGCCCCAGAATCAGCTACATTCTATCTCCGGGACACTGATGGCCGAGTACTACCTCGCCCCTAGAATGCTCGCCACCTCCACCTCTACCCTAATTAATTTATCAGTCCCAAGGCCTGGCACAATAGCTAGTACTTTCTTCATTTTGTGTACTTCAGCCCGGTAATGGCTCAAATCAAATGTACACATTGCCCGTTAGCGGCCTACTCTAAATGAAGATGCTATATTTTTTCTTCATTTGGTGTACTTCAGCCCGGTAACGGCTCAAATCAAATGTACACCTTGCCCGTTAGCGACTTACTCTAAATGAAGATGTTATATTTTCTCTTACAATTTTCTATCATACCGTATCAAGAACACACATCGAAAAAAAAAGACTCCCAAGCAATCCATAAACAATAAATTGTTCAAATGGCTAACTACACCACCAACATTGTTTCAAAAGCAAACAAAAACTAAAAACTAACAAAATAGGAAAATTACAAAATCAAAATGATCGATCCCCAGGAGGACGGGCCACTAGACTTGTTCACACTCCCGCCACTCTTCGAGCCGCTACCACTTCCGCGACTTTGGCTTATGTTCACCGACACCCTTTGGCCATACATATGTTTAGATCATTCATGAGATGCAGGGGGAAGCCTCATAGACACATTAATACGTACAAGTGAACTCATTTGCAACATTTCAGTGATAGGGGACTTATTGGCTGAAATCTTTTACACTTCAGAACCCTGGGCCGCCACAAGCCCAGGTGCTCAAAGGTCAGTAGGCTGAACAACAGAAGACGCAACCTGCGACACCACCACTTGAGTAGAAGGGGACCCCTCGGGACGCGGAGCCCTTAGTGGAGAAACTGCAACCGCTGCAAGTGGTCGAGGCGTGCCCACAACAGGAACTTCCTTTGACACAACAGGGGATGTAACACACCGGGCCTCGTGCTGCTTAGCCAGCGACCGTTAGATCTCGGCTTACTTCCTCTGCTCTAGCGTCATCTTCTCTAAAGCCCTCTTCGCAGCATCCTTCTCGGCATACCACTGGCGCATAGCCACTTCATTTATCCAGCCAGCTTGGCAACCAGCCTTGCTCAGCTCATCTTGTCCCCGGTTATAAGCACTCCTCAACTGCTACTTATTCACTTCACTCTCCCAGAACACTCTTTCCCCAGCCTCGGCAGCCCTTGCACACTTCAGCTTCCAAACCCTCTCTTGCTCCGCCAAGGCTTGTGTCAATTTCGCCACCTCAGTTTCTAAAGATACCACCTTGGTAGCGGCCACCTCCCCAGCTTCCACTTGCATGTTCCTCTACTGCACAGCCTCCTTCAACTCAGTAACCACTTTCCCAGATGCAACAGCCTGGTCTTGGAAGACAACAACATCTTGCTTCAGCTACTCAAGACGCTGCGAGAGGGCACAGTTATTCTCTTCCGCCTCCTTTAACTGCTGGCATTTAGCCTCAGCATCATCCTACAAGTGAGTAACAGCCCTCTCACTTGCAGCATACATCAATAGTGTCGCCTGTACATAGCACCAAAATATAAGCAAAGAGACAGGGAACGAAGAGGAGCAAATTGAACATTATGCACACTTACCCGAGTTAACTTCTCCTTGGCCAGAGCCACGCCAGCCAAGGGATCAACCTCCTCCAAGGCATGAATATTGCGAGAGCAGTGACGCATATCATACGTCATTTGTGCCAGGTAAGGTTGCACCCCCCCGGTCCCCTCCAATGCTTTAGTGATCTCAGCTAAACTTCAAGAGCTCCTGGAACGCCCTTCCTTGCGGGATCTCTTTGGTTGACCTTCACGTGACGACTCGACCCTCTCCTTCCTCTTCTGAGTTCTCGTCATGACCCTTGCACAATAGGTTCCACCTACTCAATCCCCAAGTCCTCACCGCTAGTTTGAGGACCACCTACATTCCCCAAAGACATATCTTCCACTCCCACTAGCTCCGAGACTAACTCCTCCACTGAAACCTGCTCATGATAGTCCCCATGGTCGCAACCCTCAGTTTCAATGACCTTGTCATCCACTTCTTGGTCACCCAAACCCATTGCTTTTGCCACCAAGGGAGGCAAATAAGCATAATCCTCATCCGCCAACTTCAACCTCACAAAATCATCTTCCCCCTCCTCAAACTCAGCTTCTTTCCCTTCGCCAGTCTCCAAGTCAATATTGTACCGCTTGGCATGGTCAGCCTCGGCATGCAACCAATCCAGCACATCCTCATCAAAGACCTTGTCATAGGGACCTTCCTTCTTCCGTGACCCACCGTCCCGAGGCATCATCACTACACTAGACAAAAAATAAGGGTCAAACACAAACAAGAAAACACAAAATGTGAAAACATTAAAAACAAAAATACAGACCCGGGACCAGGGCATAACCGAAATGACTATATATGCCAATGTGACATATCTGATAGGAGCTCCTAGACTCAAATGCCCATAGCACCCAGTGTATACGACGCTCTATCAGCTCGATTAGGTTATTCTCTTGTGGCAATACACAAAATCAAAAGTCAACAGAGGCAGTACAATACAAACAATAGCAAAGCATGAGACACAATACACGGTACCTATTTTTTGAAACTCTCCTGGAACACGGAACGGATGTCCATGCCACTCCTGCCACTGTCCCCCAACAAGGAAGCACTTCCGATGCCAACTCTCGTTAGTAGACGTGGGCAAATCTTCTAAAAGTATCTTGAACTTCCCCCGGGACTTCAAGGTCACGCAATCTCGGCTTCCCTTCTTAGCACAATACGCCATGTACCAAAAGGCGTTGAACTCCTCAAAATAGGGGAATTCCTGTCTCAATAAGCGGAATAACACCCCTGTCCCCAATATTTGCCTCAGCATGTTAGGGGTCACCTGCCCCGGGGCAATTTGTAGACACACCAGCGTATACTAAACGAAAGGAGGCAGCGGGAACATCAACCCACACCTCAGCTGATACTCGTATACTAAAGTAAAATCATCTGGCGGAGCCCAAAACTTAACATCCTTTATCAGGAATCCCCCAATTTTCCCTAAGAGCTACCAACTCTGACGATGTCATACTCTCGCCAGGAGGATCCCAGAACGAGTCGTCAGCCTCCCGAGATCTCGCCATACTAAACTCTTCTATCTCCTACAATAGAGGGTCAGACGAGAACACATGAGACCCAACATCCTTAATAGGAATGCCCTCCCCTAAGTCAAGTGCAACCTCTGCCCCTCCCACTGGTGCAAGGTGTCCGAATCAAGATCAGGCTAGCTAAAGACAACTACAATCTCCTCGCTGGACACCCACACCAGGTATGTCATACCCTACATCCTCACGAGTTAGACTCTTGCTACCTTAACTCTAACTAGCCTGCTAGTCACCGCCCAATCCCTTAACCCAGAATCAACCCAAAAAAAAAAGAACACAAGCAATGCGAAAGTCATACCAAAAGTCCCCTACCAATCCAAACACAAAACGAAAACAGAGCCCAGAATAGGAATTGAAAACTTCATACCTTGAAAAAGCGGGTAAGCGTAATGGCAGTGACGCTGGTTGCAAACAACAGAGCACTCGCACCCAACTGATCGAGGATGAAATTGGACATTCCCCAGGTTCGATTCCACAGTTTGTCAAAGCGCCCTTGTACACACCTAAAAAATGCTCTTTCAGCCCTAATCCCTCTTTTTAAAATGCGAACTCCCTCCTTTGTTTTCTCCAGGTCTATTTATAGACAACCAAATCAACCATAACCGTCCAGATCTTCCCCACCTCGACGATCAGGAGAAACCACGTCAACCACGATCAAAACGTGAGTTACAACACGCCCCACGATATAACGTACACACGTTAATTGCACAAGCCGTTACAGCCTTAATGACATCATTAATGGCCACGTGTCCCTCATAAACTGGCCATTTATGACACTCGTGAGATATGACGAAGGGATTGTATCGAATCCTCGGAACGCAACCCCAGCCACCTCGCGGCCCTTGCGTGGGGACATGAGGACTCGACACCATGCCTCCAACTCCCGAGTAAGACACATTCTCGACACAACTTGAGAATAACTCCCCACCCAAGAGTTCCCTCGGACTGGGGACTCGGGGACTTGTTAATACATAGCTAAGAACACTTGGCAATGCCAAAAATGTGACTTGGTGTAGAAGCAATCTACTTACTGGAACCACTCCACAACTGCTAAACACCCCTGAAAAAGGAGAGATTGAACAACACTATGAAAATAGTCCCACATCGGAAGCTAATGACAGAACCCCCAATACTAGCCTATAAAACAGGCACAAATTCCCAAAAGAGGTAAGTTCACTATTACTCCCATACTCCGGTAATATACAAGTAGCAATCAGACGCTGACTTAAGCATCAGAGAGTCGAAGACTGGGCCACCTCAGTCCCGACTCCTGACGCAGTGTTACTTGTGCAGCTACATGAATTGGAGCCAGGAATTCGACCTTCTATCCCGAGATCACCGAAAGAGGTAGAAACAATACGTGAACATAAAGAATCCAACTAAAGATGCCTCATACCTGTGGTCACATATTTAGGAGCTGCATATCCAGATGTCCCAATGACCATTGTCGAGATATGACTTCTCTGAGTTCTATCACCTTCCCTTGGCCACAAAAAACTAAAGAGTTTTGCATTCTATGTTTGTAATTTTCCAATGAAAATAAGGTGTGAGCAAGTCTACCCGAAGTTTCCTAGAAGCCAAAAGAATCAGCAGTGAAAATGATTTACTTACTGAATCCTGTAGAAAGGTGGCACTTTTTATGTTCTGATGGATCACTATTAAGTCACCACTGTGAAGAAATGCTAGCACCTTAGCAGCATTTAAGGCAATCTTCATACGAAGCGTCCATCAGCATGACAGTGGTTGAGAGTAAGTTCCCTCTGTTCCAAAAACAACATAGACATCTTCTTCAAGCTTTGAGTAGACACTTCTTCTTCTAGCTTTGATTAGCTACTGACAACCAAAAGAGATTAAAAGCACATGAGAAAAGCCTCATGTGTTTCAATATCAAGCTACAAAGTGCTGCAAACTCAATGCAAAGGCCTCTTCACTGCAATGACAATGCCAGTACCAGGCTTGGAAGCTCTTAAAGAATTCTCATCAACCCAACCCTTAAAGACACAGCCAAAACCACCTTGTCCCACCATATTAGCAGATCAAAGTTTCTGGTACCTCTTTTCAGTTCACCAAGACTGATGGCTGTTTAACAATGGAATCCAATATCCTTGACAAGTAACATAGAGATGTTGAAGAAGTTGTAAATTAATCATGTTCAAAATAGAACTACTGTAGAATTTCACCTTCATTCATGTAACCAAATAAATAAATTGTAACACTCAGTACAGTTTTTTTGGCCACACCAGTAATTCTGGGTATGCAAAGTCTCTTTTAGTTGTTGCGAACGTGTCACCGCGCGGACGCGGAATGTAATGGTTGTAGTAGCGGGGTGCGCTTAGCCTTCTGCTTCTAATTAAGCGACTGAGGATAGAGAGATCACCACCTCCACCACAAGGTTCTTCAGATTAGCCTCGCGTACTGGACAAGGTTCTTCAGATTAGCCTCGCGTACTGGACAAGGACTTACAGTAGTCCTCCTGAGCGTCACAATATCGATACTCGACATGAGATAGAGCAGAGCTTCAATTGGAAAGGAAAGGAATAAGGGCAGAGCTCCGGGGAGCTTGTAAAGAAAGGGCTAAGCCCAGAGGCTTTAGCACTGAGTTCGACTGGGTCGATTGTATTTTTGTACTTCTGTTGAGTAGTTAAGTGTTTAGTTATGTAGAAAGAGAGTTTTCTGTAAGCCTTTGAGCCCCTTTAAATAGTAGCTTGCCCTGCCAAGAGAGATGTAATCAGAATCCAAGTCGGACTCTCAAGCAGAGTACCATAAGGACACAGTTCCGCACTTCTCAACTATAGACTACTATACGGACTCAAATTAAGAACATTCGTATCCCGCGAGGTGTCACAACCCTTGTAGAAACCTATCTCGCGTGCTCCTGAAGCTTGTTTCCATCTCGCGGGCCCTTAAAGCTCGTGAGGCTTAAAAGACTTTTTCATTAAAAGGGCCACAAGAGTTGGCCCAAAGCATGTCAAAGACTTTTAGGAGTCTTCAACGATAAATGTGGCGTAGGTGATCACGTGCATGCAGACTCTGCCTCTTGCTTCTTTGCGAAGTCTCCTACGCGGAGCCATCTCACCTCGTCTTCATGTTTTAAGACTCCACTTCCACGCGACGCCATCTACGCGAAGTCCATTTCTTGACACCATGCTAAGTCCTTTTTGCATGCGAACTCTGCTATCCAGCTCGTGTGATCTCGCTGGCGGGCCAACTTCTAGTTCGCATGGCAACCTAGACGAAGTCCTCCTCTCCGCATGCAAGTTTTAGACTTTGTAATTCGCGAGTCATCACTCAATTGAATGACCAACTGCATCCGGGGGACCAGTCCGCCAACAACTCATGCGAAGTCTTATCTTCCTCCCATGCGAAGTCTTATTACATGTGAACTTCGTCCAGCTTGCATGATATCGTAGGTGAGGTAACCCACACGCCTCTAAACCTAATATTACTCGGGCTCGCCGGCGTGATATGGACCATAAATTTAATTAATATTCACATAGACATTTACTTATCCAGTAATATTAATTTGAGTGTAAACATTGCCCCCCAGCCTCGAAGTCATGTATGTCAAAAATGACTGAAGAGGTTTATGTTGCTCCAAAGCCATTGGTATTAGCTCGGGTCATACATCAAAACGAGTGTGAGTAAACAAGCCTGTGAATAGGCATTGAAACCCAAGCACCCAGCAAAACATTATAGCGAACTGTTGTACGATTCACATAGTAAATGATGATTATGAACTTAACATAGCTAGGCACCTTGGACTTAAACTTAACGCGCACTCCGCTTACACTTCACCTGCTCTACTCAGAAGACATGGTACATTGCACAAGATACGTTGAATAGATGTAGCTCGAAGGCATGTACCTTGAGTAGACGTTTGCTTTGACTAGATTCCAAAAATGGCCCTTCGCGTGAGCTCTTGGCGATGGCGAACAATCTGCTTGACATTCAAATCATGGAGTGACGTCGCTACCCCCCAGTGCGAGTCAATGAGAGTCAAACAAAAGGACCATGTCGGTGAACGTACGCATAATCTTGAATTATTTTTTTAGAGGCCACAGGAATTGGCCTAAATAATGACTAAGACACCTCAAGAAGGGTCTAAAGTCTGAAATATCTGGAACACATATCTACCCCATATGTGCCCCCCAGTTTTGATGTCTGTTCGCCGATACTTGAGAATAAATGAAGAACATCAAAACTTTAGTATGCCCCCCGGCTTTGAAAAACATGTTGCAAGGTCATGAAAACACATTAAAAAAGCACATTGCAAATTCGCGAGTATCCTGACATGTCTGCATTCGAACTGCCATAACTCTATCTAGGAATGTCGGAATGACAAACAAAAAAATCCTCTAGAAAATAGACATCCAGGGCTTTCCGTTGATGTAGGGCTAGCCTGCTGTTTCTTCCTAGATCATTCTAGTTTAATTGGCGAAGCTGACTGTTCGGTAGTGGCTGCTGCAACGTTCAGTATTGCAAATATTTCTTCAATCCTCCTCTGATATCGACTTCGCTGGAAGTAACTCCAAGGCATATGGAATTACTGTTGTATTGTCTCCATGCCTTAGGGATAGGCCTCTAAGTGAAGTTCATGCCTTATATAGGCAAGAACGTTGTCTTGCATTTCAGCAAGACCGATGATCTCTTTTTGTGTTTTTTGCTATTTGATTTTTTTTTTGTATTTTCTTTTTGCAATACGAGAAAGAAAAACGAAAGAAAAAAACAGAAGTAAAGGCTGAAGTTAAAGCGAGGAGCAAAGAGAACAAGGGATCATAGCTTGATTAGTTACCCTTCGTTAGGCCACGGGGGAGGCCACTAATGCTTCACTCCAAGCCTCGATGTCATTATGTTTCTAACGTGAGACTCTCGTTGTTGAGAATTGGCTAGTGTTAAGCTAAGATGTGCCTTAACAACTTGAAAATTTGAAGAAAGTAGCTCGTAGGGACTGCCCTGTTGCCCCCCAAGTATCTTTGTCAATTGGCAAAGCATGATCTTCAACTGCATACTTGCGGACAATATAATGTAAAGATCTGTCATGGCACCGACTATCATGTCATAATGCATGGTCTTATTGGGAATGGCCACGCATTGGTCATGGAATAGAACCACTTGCTGGTCTCTTTTCACCATATCAAGAGCTTCACTAGGATTGAACTCTTGTAGAATATGATTATGAGACAGACGCACCAACATATAGTATTCATCATATTTATCATAAATTGGCTCTGTGTCAAAATCACATGCAGAATCAACAAAGGTCGGTGGCTCGACCTTCTTTGCAACCATAGGCATACATGGGACATGTACGTACTTCGCACATAAACCAGTCCCGTCTAGGCCTCTGAACTTGCATATAAAAACTCCAATGGTATTGCATAATGAAGCCACGTAATGGCTTTGCAAGAACACATGTTGGTTGATAATTAAGTTGGCCATTGGTTTGGCCATACTTGAGGAAAAGTCCAGAAGCTAACTGACAAAGTAGGCTTCCACCTATTCCTTCACCAAGACGTTAGCAGCTTCATGAACCTGCTTCTCTAGGTTAATTAAAGAATGAAGACGTGCTACGCCTTGCCCCCCATGCGCCTGACCCGTGTCCATATATATATCTCGTATGAGAAAGCTGGCTATTTGGCCACCTTTCATGCGAAGTTGTGGTTCGCCATCAGTGTTTGAACCGATCTCTTCTTCTAAGGTGGACTGTTCTGTCCTACCTTCAAGATTATTTTTCTGAGGAACAACGTCAGTCTTTCAAAAAGGATTATTATCCAAAATCTCGCCGGCCTCGACCCCAAGTTCTTCGTCATTGATTGACAAAGTAATTTCTTCTTTGGACGTCGGCTCGTCCAAAGGAAAATCTTCGCCAGTAGATTAGCTGCTAGGCAGTTCAATCTTTTTGGCAAGGACGTGTTCGTCAATTTTAGGCCTTACATTTAGGCATTGTAAAGCCTTTTCCAAGGCATCCCACCGTTGGCGAGACTCCTCTAGAAAGGCCTTCCTTTTGGCTTTTTCCTTTTCTTTAGCAGCCTCTCTAGTAGCCCTTTCCTCAGCGAATTGCTCGAGGAGGGCAGTCGTTTGCTTGGCACATTTTCTTTGGACGACAGCTCTTCGTTCGAGATGTTTTTTATGGATGGCATCTAATCTTTCATGGCTGGCAGCTAACTTTTCTTGCAAATCGTCCCGATCCATTATCGCATTTTTGTTTCCGATCTCCGATCCCAATGAAGTTGATGTCAGAGACTACCCTGGTCCCACTGAGCGTGCCAATGTTTTGGCCACACCAGTAATTCTAGGTACGCAAAGTCTCTTTTAGTTGTTGCTAGTGTACCACCGCGCGGACGCGGAATGTAATGGTTGTAGTAGCGAGGTACGCTTAGCCTTCTACTTCTAATCAAGCGACTGAGGATGGAGAGAGCACCAACTCCACCGCAGGGTTCTTTAAACTCGCCTCGCGTACTGGGCAAGGACTTACAGTAGTCCGCCTGAGCGTCACAATATCGATACTTGACGTGAGATCGAGCAGAGCATCAATTGGAAAGGAAAGGAACAAGGGCAGAGCTCCGGGGAGGTTGTAAAGAAAGGGCTAAGCCCAGATGCTTTAGCACTGAGTTTGACTAGGTCAATTGTATTTTTGTACTTCTTTTGAGTAGTTGAGTGTTTAGTTGTGTAGAGAGAGAGTTTTCTATAAGCCTTCGAGCCCTTTTATATTGTAGCTTACCCTGCCAGGAGAGATGTAATCAGAATCCAAGTCGGACTCTCAAGCAGAGTACCACAAGGACACTGTTCCGCGCTTCTCAACTATAGACTTCTATGCAGACTCAAATTAAGAACATTTTTATCCCGCGAGGTGTCACAGCCCTTGTAGAAACCTATCTCGCATGCTCCTGAAGCTTGTTTCCATCTCGCGCGCCCTTGAAGCTCGCAAGGCTTCAAAGGCTTTTTCATTAACAGGGCCACAAGAGTTGGCCCAAAGCATGTCAAAGACTTTTAGGAGTCTTCAACGATAAATGTGGCGTAGGTGATCACGTGCATGCGGACTCCGCCTCTTGCTTCTTTGCGAAGTCATGGGAAGTCTTATCTTCCTCCCATGCGAAGTCTTATTACATGTGAACTTCATCCAACTCGCATGATATCGTAGGCGAGGTAACCCGCGCACCTCTAAACCCAATATTACTCGGGTTCGCCGGCGTGACGTGAACTATGAATTTAATTAATATTTACATAGACATTTACTTGTCCAGTAAAATATTAATTTGGAGATAGTCACTAGCTATTTAGGTTTCCTGTAATTTTGGCATCGACTTGCGTTGTTCAGGGATGAAATTCATACCATATATACTAACCAATGCAGTAACACGAGATCTCTCAAACAGATAGTTAACAGTTGATATGAAAACCAGCTTTCCCAGGAGAAAATATATTAAAATTGACATTCAAACACAAAAGATCAAGGCTCCAGTTTTTTTTTTTTTTTTTTTTGAAAGTAAGGAATAGATATTATGGATTAAGCGAAAATTTAGGGGTTTCAGAGAGTAGCTGCATGTAGCTTGAGCGGAAACGAAGATGGACTTGGGAACAGCATATTGTAACCATACTTTTACTCGAAGTATGATATGATTACAATAGACCACTGGTTCAGTACTTCAATTCATAGAGACCTTTGCTAAGAACTTTGCTCATACTTGAATGCAATCATCATACTGAATCTCAAGCAAGATGAGGCGAAACTTCACTTGACTCCACTGGTCTGTGTCTCTGCTTTCTTCAAGTTGTACACTGCAAGGCATCTATCTATCCCGACCCAACAAAAGAAGGGCAATCCATACAGAAACACGTGAACTATTGGCATGAGACTTACCCTTATCGTGTGTATCAATATTACTAAATAATAATAATTAGTTTTTGAGGTAAAGAAAATACGTCCCTAAGTTTGACCTAAATCAACAACCTTGTTCATTACGCTAAGTGGCTAACCAAAAAAAAGAGTCACCCCCATATTTGGGCCGACTAGGTTAAACTGTTAAAAGGTCTTCTCCTTCTAGACTTCTGCCTTCTGTTTACTTCCAGCCTTCTCTCCAGTATCCACCAGTTTGTGAAACCAGGTTTCCTCTCTTCTCATACTTCGAAGACCATGGGAGGGAGGAGGAGGGAGTCATGCAATAGGGATTGACTTGGGGACAACCTATTCATGTGTAGAAGTGTGGGAGCATGGTCATGTAGAAATCATAGTGAATGATCAGGGCAACAGGACAACTCCATCTTATGTTGCCTTCACTGACTCGGAGCTCTTCGTAGGCGACGCTGCTTTTAACCAGATTATTAAAAACCTCACAAACTGGATCAATCTTTGGTATGATCTTCTTCCCACATCCACAACTCTAGTATTCATGCATAACCATATGTTTCTTTTCTCAACAGCTTTATATTCTTCTGAGGTTCTTATGTTTAGAATACTAGATTAGCTTACACTACATAGTTTTAATTGTTGGTATCCTTTATTATGTAGAGGACTGAGTATTGATTTGAGTAGTATACAGTTATACACCAGGATTAGGAGAGTATGTTGAAGCTTAACGTGTGATTAATCTTTTGTTGCTTTGTATTTGCAATTATTTATTCCTTAGTTATTTTCTGTTTCAATTAGAATTTCAATTAAAAAGATGAACAAAATTATGTTTGTATGACCTGTTTGTTCTCGATTATTAGCTTGCTTTGTTTTGGGAATGTGTTTATTCTAAATTGGACTTTCATCTGCAGATGCAAAGCGTCTGATAGGTAGGAGATATAGTGATGCCTCAGTTCAAAATGATATGAAACTCGGCCATTCAAGGTTGTTGAAGGTCATGCTGAGAAGCCAGTGATTGTAGTTACCCACAAGGGCGAAGAGAAACAGTTTTCTGCTGATGATATTTCATCTATGGTTCTTGCAAAGATGCGGGAGATTGCTGAGGCCTATTTTGGTTCACCTGTGAAAAATGCAGTTATCACTGTCCCTGCCTACTTCAATAATTCACAGCGTCAGGCTACACATGACGCCGCAGTCACTGCTGGCCTAAGTGTGATGCGTATCATCGATGAACCAACTACAGCAGCCATCGCTTATGGACTTGACAGAAAGGGCGGCTGGTATAGCAAGAGAAATGTGATGATATTTGATTTTGGTGGTGGTACATTAGATGTGTCATTGCTTACCATAGGTGATGGTATATTCGAAGTGATGGCTACAGCTGGAGACACTCACCTCGGAGGTGAAGATATTGACAACAGATTGGTGAGCTATTGTGTTGAGGAATTCAAGAAAAAGCACAATCTAGACATCACTGGAAACTCTAGAACTCTTAGAAGGTTAAGAAATGCGTGTGAGAAAGCAAAGAGGAGATTGTCATTTGCGCCTGTAGTTGACATTGAAATTGATTGTTTGGATTTCTATAGAACTATCACTCGGGCCAAGTTTGAACAACTCAACAAAGATGTGTTCGACAAGTGCATGGAGCCTGTGAAAGTGTTTAAGCGACGCTGAAATGGAGATAGGTGATGTGCATGATGTTGTTCTTGCGGGTGGCTCTTCTAGAATTCCAAAAGTGCAAGAACTATTACAAGATGTCTTCAAAGGGAAGGAGCTGTGCAAGGGAGTTAATCCAGACGAGGCAGTCGCCTATGGAGCCGCGGTTCATGCTGCAGTTTTGAAAGGGCATGAAGATCGGAAACTTCAAGGCTTTGCTCTCTTGGATGTCACCCCTTTGTCACTAGGGCTGGAGAGTTGCAAACTTGATACTCTCGAGAAGTACATGAATGCCGTGATCCCAAAGAACACCAGAATTCCTGTTATGAAGAGGAAAATTGTAACAACTATTCATGACAAACAAAAGTCGATCGTTTTCCAAATATATGAGGGTGATAGCAGAGTAGCTAAAGAGAATAATTTTCTGGGCGAATTCACCCTCTGGGACATTCCTCTGGCTCCCAAGAATGTTCCTAAGATCAGTGTGTGCTTTGATATTGATGCAAGTGGTATCCTGTGCATCTCTGCGGAGGACATGACTACTGGGCAGAGGAAAGAGATTACCATCAATGGTGACAGAAGAAATTTGGGAATTGAGAACATGAGTGTTAGTGACAGTCGGTAGTCTTTGTTCTTGCAAAGTTATTTGCAGAGCATTTCCTTTACTGATGGACCTCCCTTGTTTTTGTTTGTATTTTGCCACCATAACTATGAAGAGAGCGTATTCGGCGCACCTGGATGCGCAGCGCACCCGGAAATTGAACGGTGAGATCGCCGGGTGGGGCCGGGTACGGGTGAGTGAACGGTGAGATCACCAGGTGCGCTGTATAATTTTCAAACTATGAAAGAAGTCTTGGTTTTGAGTTATAAGGGTTATACTTCATTACTTTGCGGCACATAGCTCTACTACCCTAAACTTGGTGTTTTAGACAGAGGAGGTGTGTAGACTTGATTGATCAAAGAAGAGAGGAAGGTATCACTCATTTGCTTAATCCATCAAACTGATCAACGTATGGTTCTTCAATAAATCAAAAGGTCAATATGTAATCCCATTCTACTAACCTTATTGTATACAAGCACAAAACTATTGTAGTTAGCGACCACTACTCATATGAATCATTGTTAAGCTTGATTTCCCTCTAATCACTTAAGATTTCCCTTTAACAAAGCATACATACACGAACTCAATCATCTTTCAAGTTTTCTCTCCTAAGTGTAAGTTCTGTAACATGAAGGGAGTCAAATGGTTGGAGAATGGAGACCTTGGTCAATTTTGGGATTCAAATTTACTAACTATATTTTACTTGATCACCCGAATGACCACCATCTAGATTGGTGACACGTGCTCATTTTTTTATTAACAATATTAACAATAAAGTAAAACAATTTGAAGAAACATGTGCCACCAATCTAGATAGTGGGTGATCAAGTAAAATGTGGTCGGCAAATTTGAATCCCTATCTTCCTTTAGTCACTTTGATTTTACAGTTTCAGATCTTTTGTTGGGTTTTGGACTATATTTCAATTAGCGTTTTGGGTACTGTTCAGTGCTCAGAGAGAGGTCTGATTGTTATTCTAGTCATGTTAACTTCTAAATTTGGATAAACACTGCCATGAATTTGATCAAGAAATATGCTTACAACAAGATGCTCTTACTCATCTTCAGGAGTTCTGCATCTATTACTAAACATGCATACATATTTATGTTGTCTAGTTAACCGACTGTATTTTGTGGAAGTTCACGAATCTGTGGGGTGAATGTCAGTGAAGTATGCAAAGATAACATGTCATAAAAGCAAAATAGAACATTCTTCATACTAGCAATTTCAGCTTCACTGTAGTTTTTGTGATAAATCATGTGGCATATGGATGATGTTAAATGTTTGATTTAACATCATTAATGTAGATCTAACATGGTTATTATTTCGTAACAAATCTTGTATATCAGCTAATTAACACTTTACACTGATTCCACTCTTTTCGAAGTTTCTCTCCATGGGCTCAATATAATTTAGTTTCTAACTATGGTATCAATTTGCATATGCAAAAAGGTTAATTGGTAGAAGGTTAACTATGGTATCAATTTGCATATCATGAGATTTGAATTCATCATCTCTTCAGGTAGCAACCCTCCAGGCTTTCTACACCTCAACAGCGTTGATAATGTCAATAAACTCGGGCTGCAGAAAATAGCAACAAGGGAACAGATGTAAGATAAGAACACTTTGTTTGACCCAAGGAACAAGCAACATGTAACATCCATGGGCTCAATTAACATTAACATCATTATCATTACCTTTGCAGAAGCATAACCAACCAAAAATCCATCAAGATCAGGCTGACCTGCCAGCTCTTTGGCGTTTGTACTATTGACTTTGCCTGAGGAACACAAGTATACAAGTGATGAGAAAGCGAACAACACAAGTATAGTTTTAGAAGTCTCGCCATCACCATCTATTAAACAAAAAAGTATCCAAACAGAGTCGAAAGCACACCCAATGCAATTTTCAATCACAAGATCATGAATTCTAAGCAAGAGACAAACATACATCTCTGATTCATTATAATAATTATGACCAAGTAAGAAGATTATACGAGAGCAAAACCAGAGTTGAACAAGACTCAAATGCAAGACAGAAAACTAATTGAACCAAAGACAGGCTAAACAAACAGATAGACAACAAGCTCATGTGGTAGATATTCATAACAACACCTGCATATATGATCCTGGTTGATGCAGCAACCTCAGGAGCTGTGTTTTCAAGAAGCCAATTCCTCATTTCACGAAGCATCTATTATAAGGACACAAGTACTGTGAATAAACAGACACAGCAGAATGTTGCAGTTGATGTAAATAATACAGCTTAGAGAAACTTGTTCACTCGAACTCCATTTACTAAACTTAAGTTATCTCAAGCATAAAGAAAAAGGAGACTGTTTCCTCTAATTGTCCTTTACAATGTTGACCTTGCTCTACAATGAAAAGCAATACATAAGACAGAATAAGGCATAACTTACTGCCTGTGCCTGAGCTGGAGATGGATCCACACTGGTTCCGAGAGCCCACACCGGCTCATAAGCCAAAACGATGTTGGTCCAATCTGCCACTTTGTCTGCAAGGAAAAAACAACATTTAAAATCAATGCTGACTAAGGAAAACAAAGCACATTTAAAATCAATGATAACCAAGAAAAACAAAGCTCTAAGGAGTATCTACAAGTTGAACAAAGGGATTCTGATACACACCTGCAAATGCACTGATTTGTTTTGTAATGGTTTTGATGCTTGATCCAGCTTTTTGCTGTGTAAGAGTGTCACCTACACACACGATCACCTTCAAACCATGGGAAAGTGCATGGGCAACCTTGTTTGCAACAACCTGAAACAGAGTGTGTTCATTTTAAATCCAACAGCAACACCTTATAATATACAATTTTTTTTACTAGGGGAAGTACCTCATTGGTTTCATTTAACAAGAACCTCCTTTCAGAATGCCCAAGGATGACCCATGGAACCTCAAGCTTTGTAAGCATCTCAACACTGTATACACACAGCAAATCAGCTTCAAGTTACACAACACAAAACAGATAACTTATTAAAATATAAGTAACTAATACGAACCTAACTTCATCAGGGGCATCAATCTTCATCACCCAGCAGCCAACATCAACAACATCAGAGCTACATAAACACAAAAGAGATAAACTTTAAATCATTGTTTTTAACCAAAGATAGTAAGTAGTAAGTCATGAAAGTCACACACCTAAAATTGACCGCACTGCAATTATTCAAACCGCAGTTTTGCGCCCCAATCTGAAAGTCTGACCTCAACAACTTCTTCACCAAAGGAAGAAACACATCCGATGGGAAGACGACAACCTCTGCATCACCAACAACAACAACAACAAAGTTACAAAAAATAACAATCACATTTGCTCTAATCCAAATCTACTCACCAACGACACCCGTCACTTTTCCATCATTCAGTGAGTTAACGAGCTCCGTCACCTTCTCATCTGCCCTTTTCCATCTTTCAGGAACTCTATCACTTTGTGTTCCATGCTGCACTAGGTTCAGACTCAACACATCAACCCTAATTTGATTAAACTCAAAGCAAATAACGAATTAATACCAAAAACTAAGAATCGTTTAGGCTGATCGGAATCTACAGTGATACAGATAGGAGACTTACGCATCGCCAGTGGCCTCCGACGAAAAACTTTCGGCCCGTATTTTTTTCCATTTTTTCTTGACGATTGAAATTTCAGTGAAAGGGCTATGACGAATAACGGAGATTGCCTTTCGGATCTGTTTTCAACTTTTTATTTCGCTAGGGTCTGGGGATTGGTGGGGAAATTGATGGTTGAGGACTATTAGCGGATGGAGTCCACGAATAAATAAACAAATTTACCCTCAAATACTACCACAATTTGTAGAGTTTAAATTTGTGGATATTACGGCGCCATTCAACTAATTGTTACAGGATCAGAAGAGGTCAATATCACTTCAGGTTGTCAGGTCCTTCTTCTAGGTTAAGGATGTTGGGCTCTCCCCTCCTTCAGTCCTTCTATTCCCCAGAGAGAGAGAGAGAGAGAGAGTGATTGAAAGAGTGAGAGACGTATCCCCGCACTTTCGTCCTTCCGGGCTGCTCTAAAAATGTTTCTAAGTCGGTGATCACTAAAGTCGAGGATGCATGTGTTATCTAAAGAATCCTCATCCTCTTTCTCACATCTTCTCGACCCTACAAAATATATGAAATTATAAAATCAGCGACCACCATCAGATCTACCTTCTCCTCGCTGGAACATGTCCTCACTGCCGCCACCGCCACCGCCCTTTTTTTCTGTTCCTCTCTCTAGCTGGAGCAATCCAGTCTGGGACGAGAAGCAAATAATTGGTTTGAGAAGTAAGCATTATGATAGTTAGAAGAAAATGCACCTGTTGCTGGATCTAGTTCATGAAATCATGGAAAGCTATAGAGTTACCGGAAAACAAACCAAGTGCTCTTCTAGTTCTAAACTCAGAGACCAATACAAGAACCTCTGCAATGAGACTAGGATGGTGGAGTGCTTTAGGACCATTGCATATACTGTATTAAGGTGTTGAGCTGCTGTATTCCTTCTGCAATCGGGTGAGTGTACTTGTTTCATGTTTCTTGTGCTTGAGTTGGTAGACCATGACAGATTCTGCAATTTGGGATTTAGTCAAGCAATTGGTCTATGCAGCAGATGGAGAGAGTGATGGTAGTTGTTTGATGGAGTTTTTGAAAGTTGTTTGTGATTTTGGTTTTCTTATACATAAATATGTATTGTTATTTGAGCGTTATAGCCGAGATATGGAGTTTAAATGTAGGTTGTAGGGGTATTTTGTAGGGCGGTAGCAGGCCCACCATTGTTATTTTGATATTTTCCATCAAAATCATGGAATTTTTTTTTTCCACTGTAGCTGTTGTTACATCATATTAGATGATGATGAGCGTTACCTGTTTTGCTAATTAAATCATTGTAATGCTCTTTCAGTTTGACAAAGTGGAGCTTCTAGACATTCTACCTTTACCAGAACGTTGGGTGGTAAGATAAATTAAGGGTGTGTTTCTGCATTGCGAGTTCATTTTACTTCTTTCTCTAACCAGGAGTAAGCTTCTGCTTTTGCAGGTCTCGAAACTTCATTTGCTTATTGACTCTGTGACAGCAAGCTATGACAAATTTTTCTTTGGAGATGTCGGAAGAGAGACATACAACTTTTTTTGGGGTGATTTTGCAGACTGGTATGTCCAGAATTTAATTCAAAATGTTTTCCATAAGATTTAACATGAGAAGGTTATTATAGGAAAATCACCAAACTTTTATCTGAGAAAGGTTTGACACGAACCGTATAAACATTTTACTTCAACGACATTCATCAAGTATGATGAATTGATGAGTTATTGCCTCGAGTGCTGAGACACCATTGAAACTGTGGATGACTGTAGTTCTTCATAGCGTATGGTATTCGTCGTACAGAACTCAAACGAAGAGGCGTAGAATCTGTACAGCTTTAAAACTGTGCATAATAGAGGTTCTTAGCTGATATGTGGCGTGCTAAACTCACTCGGCATTCAACATATTACATTACATGTACTCCACATATAATTAGAAGTGCAATGCAAGTGTCAAAGTGGAGTGCCAAGATCGCTTCCTTAAGCTGCTGGACTCTAGTGGTTGTCTAAAATGAAAGTTCATTAGAGAACAGTAGGAGGAGAACAAAGAAGAAAGTAAAAGGAGGAGATACTAAGAGGGTAGATAGAGATTTAACTGAAAAAGTTTTATGTAAAAAAAAATTAAAAAATTCTATTGTTATGCTATTACTTTCTTTTTCTTAATCTTGAGATTTTTGTCCCTGAACCTTCTCTATTACCACTGTTTATGTATCCAAGGTCATATGTTGTAGTAGTCCTATGTCTGTGTTGTATGGTTTTCTATTCAAAGTTAATATAGTTTCAATCTACATCCTGCAGAAGCTTATTTCCTAATGCCCAAAAGTGAAAGAACTTTTTTTATTTTTTTTGTTTTTCATTTCTTTCTTCAGAAGTTTCTATCTTCATTTTTGGTTTCAAGAGCTTTCCTCTAGCTTTTTTATTGATCTCTTCGGCCTGAATCGGATGTGCTGAATTACTGCTGTGCATACTATTAACTTCTTGCACTTCTCCAGGTATATAGAGGCCAGCAAAGCTCGTCTTTCCCAATCTGGTAGTGTCTCTGAGGCTTCTGTTGCTCAGGCAGTTCTATTGTATGTTTTTGAAAACATACTTAAATTGCTACACCCTTTCATGCCATTTGTAACTGAGGAACTCTGGCAGGTAAATGGTACAAGGATATACTTGATAACTTGTAGTAAACTGAATTGCTTTACCTACAAGGTAGATGTTGGTTTTATAAGTTTGTTCATGTTTCTTGTGATGTGTATATCTTTTGTCATGATTTGGTGTCTCTAGGATACATGTGAAAATGTCGACCAGAGAACATAATGTTGTTATATCATTCTTCTTTCTAACGAGGTCTCTATAAATTGAAATACGGAATGACTTGGTGGAGTTTCAAATTGTAGTCAAATTCGTACTGAAGTCTTTCAAATAAAGCTTGTTTGTTGAACCCTTTGACCTGGAATTGGAATAGAGTGGTTTTCAGAAGTTTGGTTTTGGAGGGTTATCTTGAACCCTTAGTTCCTGTCTCATTTGTCATATCCTTGAAGCTATTTTTATTTCTGAAATTTTTTAGCGCTATACTTCTTTGAATGGGGGGTCTTAAAATTAATTGAAGTGTGAGCTTCTATTTGAAGAAGTTACCAAAGGAGCATCTCGGTAGTCCTACTTGTATCACTTAATTGATCATAAAGAACATATATAAGTTCTTAACAAAATATTATGTGCCTATTAATTTGCATGCGATGTTTGCTCCATTTCTCATCTTACAATAAATATACATGCGTAATTACTTTTAGCTATGGAAACTGGACACTTTAACCAATATAGTTGGCGGGCGTTTCATTTTGATTTGACGACTGTTGTCTGTGGTCGGAATAAAGCTACAATTTTGTGGACAAATCATTCTTTTGTTCAGAACAGATATAGCAGGAGGTGGTTTTCTTTGGGAAAATTATTTTGTTATGTTTTTTGGGTTTCAATTTTTCCTGAATATCTCTAAATTCCACTTCATGCTTTTTACCTCCATTATTGTAATGCAATCCATCTTTTTATCTGTATTTCTTCCTGATACAGGCACTCCCCAATCAGAAAGAAGCTCTTATAGCATCTCCATGGCCACTGACTCCCTTCCAAGGCAAATCATCTCAATTAAAAAAATTTAAAATTCACAGGCCTTGGTTAGTATATATGTTCGTTCTTGTCTCTTTCTTATTGTTTACGCATCAAATGGAATTTATTTAATTATTTTCTTTATCTGCTCTATGTTTTTCCCATATTCAATGTGTTAGTTATATCACTGATGCTACTTTGTGATTCGTAGACTAGAGCCATTCGGAATGCAGGAGCAGAATATTCTGTTGAGCCGGTAAAGCGTATATCAGCATCAATAGTTGCAAATGCAGAAGTTACTGAATACATAATGGTAGAGTACCGAGGTACTCATTCCAAGTCAGTCTTTTCAAGTTGAACTCGGGGATATGAATTTCAGCACTCTTGCAATCATCAGAAACCCATCATGTAGAGCTGTCCATACCCCATAACCCTTGCTTTGGTCCCTAGAAGGAAAAAATATCTTGTCAGTCATTCTTCAAGGTTCATGTGTCCAAATTATGGTTGCCAAAAGAAAAAGAAAATTTAAAAAATTGAAGATTTATAAATTACAGATGACTAGTTGCTCTGCTTCTTTTTAAGTGTACGTATGGCCAAGAATTTTAACTTTGGTTGCTTTATATTATTTTTCTCATTTACATAATTACTATTAAAACCTTCCTTTCTCATTTTAACTTTGGCAGTAAACTAAAACCTTCCTTTTGACCATCTTGGCTGCCGGTCCTACATGTAAATATTGACAAGAATAGGTGAAGGTCCTTACGCAAAATGAACTATTCTAACTGAAAGTATCAATATTAGAGTGTCCTTCGCTGGCATCAGCAATTTTAGGCAAAGCTCATTGTGGTCTCACATCAAATGTACACACAAATGATTCCATAAAGGGGAGAGCTGTCTTTCTAAAAAAAACAAAAAAGAAAAAGAAAAAAAAAACAAGAAGAGAAAAGAAAAGGAGAGAGAATGTATGATGAGCGGATCGTGTATCGATCTTCTACGAAATTGAAACATAGATATAAACATTTATATAATAGGAGCATCCTCAGATTCTCCAGGGAATGTCTTCCCTCAAAGGAGACTTTGTACACATTAACCATACTTTGTTAATAATTATGTTCAGGGGCTGCTCAGAATATTATGTACCAGGGAGAGAGCTCCTTCAGTTTGAATGATCCAGATAAAAGTACAGCATTTCTTCCTTTTGGCTCTGGCGTACGTGCCTGCGTTGGGCAGAAATTTGTAACCGAAGGAGTTGCAACGTTGTTCGCGTCATTGCTGAGACAGTATAAGGTTATATGTATCTATATTGGATGGAATCTCCGGGGTTTTGATGACGGAAAGCTCCTTTCCGCTATTTGCTATTAAGGTAGAGAGGATGCCCTCTGTTTAGACTTTTTTAGAATAGCCCTGGTTTTATAAGCTATCCTGGGCTATTGTTGTAGGAGAGCGTATTCAGCGCACCTGGGTGCGTCGCGCACCCGTCTATCTCCGCCGTCCATTTGACGCGGACTTTTGACTTTTTCAAAATAGACGGCGGAGATGGACGGGTGCGCTGTATAATTTTCGTTGTTGTAGTGGCGCTTTGCGGTTTTCTTCCCCATCATAGATTCTGCAACTGTCATCTTTCGGGTGTTCATCTTGTATTGTAGGTTGCCGTGCAGTGCACCGACTGTAATGTATATTTTGTTGCATGCATGAGAGTATCTTTAGTACACGGCGTGTATCTTCACATACATACATGGATGGTCAGGATTAGAAGAAATAATATAGAAACATGGTGGTCAAACATATGAATTGTTATGAACGGTTAAGATTGTGTCGTGTAAATACACGTCGTGCATACAAGAATTTCCATGCATTATCAAGTAGTTATCTCTTCTCTATATATTAAGCGGATATGGGGTGATTTCTGTTCATGTGAATTGTCACCTCCCGGAATTGCCCGTGTTTTTTTATTTTATTTCAGCTTTGTCATTTCCTCAGGTTTTTCTTTTATTTGAGTTTTGCCCCTCTATTTTTTTTATTTCAGTTCTACCCCTCAGTGTTTTTATTTGAGATTTGTCCCTCTATTCTTACTTTTATTTCAGTTTTGACCCTCAGATTTTGCTTTTCTTTTTGTTTCCTACTCAGTAGTTTTGGTCAATGTTATACGTTTTTCATTAGAGAAAATTACATTCTAAAAAAATAAATAAATAACAAAAATACTAAGAATAATGAGAGAAAATTAAATAATTGTGTGTTGATCAATGTCAATTGTGTGTAGTTAGTAAGAACATATTATAATTTAAGTTTAATTAATGACTAATTGCTTTAATCATTACATTCATTGTGTTCCCTTATTTCATTTTAACAATGGATTTTAAAAACAATCTTTTCGTCTTGATGATGGTTGATGGTTCAAAGCTGATGTTGTGACTCCATTCAATTGATGTTGAACATGTTAATGTTCGCAATTCGTTTCCTTTGATCCAATATTATGGGTTCAAATTATATATCTAAAAAGAATGGTATGTGCTCATGTTTCATAACTTATGTATTGTCTGATGTACAACTTATGACATGTATTGATGGGTGCTCCTTATATATTTGCAATTCTATAATTCTTGGTTGTTGATTATTGTTCAGTTTTCTTTCAAAAGGAAATTTAGAGTTCAAAGAGCTGTTATTTATGAAAACCGCATAATAATTGATCGAACTAAGAAAAATTGCATAATTATTATCAAACTGGCAAAAACCGCACTTCCACAAGCTTTCACAATTAATTTCATTTTGATCTAATTTATGGGTTCAACTTTCATATCTAAATACAATGTCATGTGCTCATGTTTCTTTACTTTTGATTAGTGTTCAGCTTTCTTTCAAAATGGAATTTAGATTTGGTCTTATCTTCATTTTCTATTACTATTTCACTTAATTGTGTCATTTTTACTTGAAGTTCATACAGTTGTTATTTGTGAAAATTGCACAATAATTGATCGAAGTAGCAAAAATTTCACAATAATTATCAAACTGACTAAAAACGTACTTCCGCACATGCGCGAGCGCGTGATGGCTAGTGTAATATAACCAGAAAAAGTCTTTTGGTGGAATGCAATATCTCACAAAACTATATTTGTTGTTATGACCTTCCTTAACAACGTCTCCCAAAAAACTAGATTCTCTTAAATATGTTTGGAAATAACATAATCTTTTCATTAAATTGTCAAACTGGCTGTGGAGTTTTAGAGCAAGCATTGTAAAAACCCAAGAATAACAACAGTAGAATTGCTGCAGGGAATAAGTTCACAACAGTAGATGAAACACAAGTAAATAACTCACACTAACAGTAACTAACCAAGAGAGAAAAACTGAGGAAGAGAAATTTACTTGATAACTTTAATTTCTGTTAACTAGCTTTATCCAAAACAAACTCACCTATTTATAGGGAGTTACAACTTACTAAGATACTACATGAAAACTCTAGAACATAAAAGTTCATAGCTAGAAGACTCTAGAGATAACACAAAACTACTTGATAATAATAATGGGCTTGGTTTAACTTCCAATAGCCTCCCTTAAACCAAGCTCACTGAACTTCTTCATTCCCAGCATTTTCTTCAACTTCAAGAAAGCTTCTGTCTTTAGTGGCTTTGTAAAGATATCTGCAGCTTGATCATTGGAACGACAAAACTGAATCTCAACTTGCTTGTCACTCACCAAGTTCAGAATATAATGAAACTTCACATGAATATGCTTGGTCCTTCCATGAAATACTAGATTCTTTGACAGTGCAATTGATGCCTTGTTGTCACAAAAGATCTTTGTAGGAAACTCTTGTTCTTGCTGCAGGAAACTCAGCATTCGTCGCAGCCATATAGCTTGAGTAGCACAACCGGTTGCTGTTGTGTATTCTGCTTCGGCAGTAGAAAGAGTCACAACCTGCTGCTTCTTTGATGACCAAGAGAAAACTCCAGAACCAATGTGAAAAACATATCCTAAAGTGCTTTTTCCATCCTCATAATCTCCACCCCAATCACTATCTGTATATATAAGCAACAAGCTCTACTGGACAATTTGCAGAATAAAAGATGACATTATCTTGAGTACCTTTGACATATTTCAGGATCCTTTTTGCTGCCATCAAATGAGATTGTCGCGGGGACTCCATGAATCTACTAACAAGTCCAACACCAAATGTAATATCTGGTCTGGTGCTACATAAATAGTGCAAACTCCTAACCAACTACTTGTAGAAAGTAGGATTAACAAGTTCTCCAGAGCCATCTTTCTCCAACTTTAATCTTTCTTGAACTGGAGTAAGAGCTGCATTGCAAAACACCATCTTGAACCTTCTAAGAACATCTCTTGCATATTTCCTTTGTGAAATAAAGATGCCCTGCTCAGTTTGCATCACTTCAAGCCCAAGGAAATAAGACATCAAACCCATGTCTGTCATCTCAAATTGAGAAGTTAAGGCCTCCCTACATTCAGCTATCAACTCCATATTGCTGCCAGTAATTATGAGATCATCCACGTATAAGCAGACAATAAGAACTTCTCCTTGCTAGTTAGTTTTGACATACAAAGTGTGCTCATAAGGACACCTTATAAACTCATGCTCCATAAAATAAGAATCAATGTGAGTGTACCACGCTCGCGGTGCTTGCTTAAGGCCATACAATGCCTTTTTCAACTTATACACCATGTCAGCTTGACCTTCCTTCACAGAACCTATAGGCTGTTCAATATACACCTCCTCCTCAAGATTACCATTCAAAAAAGCAGACTTAACATCCATTTGGAATATTTTCCAAGAATTTTGAGCAGCAAGAGCAACAATCATCCTCACAGTATCAAGTCTAGCAACAGGAGCAAAAACCTCAAGATAATCAATACCTGGCTTTTGTTTGTAGCCTTTTGCCACCAGCCTCGCCTTGAACCGATCTACTTCTCCATCTGGCTTGAACTTTGTCTTGTACACCCACTTAATTCCAATGGGTGTTTTTCACTTAGGAAGAGAAGTTAGCTCCCACGTATCATTCTTCTCAATGGAATGTATTTCTTCATCCATCGCCATCAACCAATGTTCATGCTGGCAGGCTTTTTCAAATGGGTGAGGGGATCACAATCAGCATAAAGTGCAAAATTCACAATTTCTTCATCAGATGCTTCATTGTCATTATTGATGTGATAGTCTTGGAGATGTGCTGGCAAATGGTGATTACGTCGTGGGCGTCCAGATTCTGATTCATGAGCTGCGGGGACTGATGATTGAGTTACGAGAACATCTTCTTCCTGGACTTCAACTTCATCGAAAGGAATGAATGCTCCTGCTGTGCCTTCTTCTGAAGACCAATCCCACTTGTTTTGCTCATCAAATATAACATCGCGGCTGACAATCACTTTCTCCGTCTTGGGATTATACAGATTATACCCCTTTGTAACATTGTTGTAGCCAATGAAGATGCACTTCTCAGCCTTGTCATCAAGCTTCTTCCGAATTTGATCAGGCACATGTGCATATGCAATGCATCCAAACACCCTCATATGTTGGAAATTTGACCTCTTCCACTCCATACTTCATAAGGAGTTTTTCCTTCAACACTACTGCTAGGAGATCTGTTCAAGATATACACATGCAGCACACGCAACGGCTTCCGCCCAAAAAATCTTTTGTCAAATTCTTAAGTTTCAGCATACACCTTACCATATCCACGATGGTTCTATTCTTCCTCTCCGCTACGCCATTATGCTGCGGTGTGTACTGGGCTGTCAGCTGATGCTTAATTCCATTCCTCCGTAAGAAATCATCGCACACAATATACTTCTGCCCTCTATCAGTTCTCAACTGTCACACCCCAATCCTTAAGTTATTTTACGGTTATTTAATTTGGTAGTATTTTAGTCTTTTACCGTATTAAATAACCGTTTACTGTTAGGACCTTAAAGTTGACGTTTTCTTCCGTTTGGAATTTGGGAAAACTTTCTTCATGAAAGTTGTAGGCGATGTGTTTATGAGTTCGTAGACATGCTATTCGTTAAAATTGGAGTTAGCATGAAAAACTTATCCTCTAAAAGGGAAATTATTGTGTTGGTAAATTAAAGGTAAAAATTTTAGTGGGTTATTTTGGGTTGAGATTTTAAGTGGACCGGGTAGGGGGAGTTAGCGGAGCCCATTCCCTTCTTTTCTTTTCTTTTTTCTCTTCCTCCTCTCTTTCTCTCGAGCTCCCCAAGCCTTCATTGTCGGAAAGCTTGGCCGCCAGCTGCCGCCGTCCAACCAGCCATCGGCCGCCGCTCTAGCCCAGTCCGGACCCCCGTCACCTCCTCTCTCTCCCCAGCCTAGTGTCCAAGCCGGTAGTGCCGCTGGAGAGGAGAAAAAGCCGCCGGAAACGCTGACCGTCCCTTCGTCGGAGCTCCGTCCTCCGGCCACCATAGGCCGAGATTTTTGGCTCAACTTGTAGCCCTCGTCAAGGCCGTGAGGAGGATCATTTCGTGGAAGCCTCGGATCATCGGCATGCCTAGTCGAGCACTGTGAGTGAACATTTGATTTAAATATTATGCATGCACTAAAGTTAATTAATTTCGATGACATTTTAGAAATTCAGTATTTTCTTGGGATTTATGAGTTCCCACTGTTAT
Source organism: Fragaria x ananassa (assembly GCA_034370585.1). Taxonomy (NCBI): domain Eukaryota; kingdom Viridiplantae; phylum Streptophyta; class Magnoliopsida; order Rosales; family Rosaceae; genus Fragaria; species Fragaria x ananassa. The sequence continues at coordinate 4,283,375 of CP139750.1, read as the reverse complement.
TTGGGAACTCCCTTGCTCATTTCATTTGACATGTGGGACATGTCAATTGGTCTTTTATATTTGATATTCTATTACACCCTAAAATGGTTGACTGATATTATTTATAGCTAGCTAACATTATTTAGCGGTCCTCATCATATGTGAGTAGAGCGTTTAGAGTGTGACGTTATCATAGTCCCACCGGCAGTCCTTATCATATGAGAGTTGAGCGCTTAGCGTGGGACGTTACTATATCCTGGGAGGCAACCAATCGGTATATATATATATTTTATTGTTAGCTAGCCATTATTTAGCGGTCCTCATCATATAAGAATTGAGCGCTTAGCGTGGGACGCTATTATATTATATTCAGCGGTGTCACATCCCGACCCGTAAATTTTTACCTTATTTACTAGCTTGGTTATAATAAGAATTTTACCGTCTCCGTCATTGAAGTTATAGTTTAATTGGTCCCTAGAGGGGTTTCGGGGACAGTTATGCTCGGAGGATTATTCGTAGGAGGAAAATATAACGACGGTAAAAATGGTAAATTTTAACTAGTAAAAGGTAATTTTTATTCGGGTATTGTTTTTGAGGTGTTATTTGTGGAGTTGGGTTGTTAATTGGTGTGGGTAGTAAATGTTAAGTATTGGTCCGGTTTGGGGGTGAAAGGCCCAAACCATTTGCTTTCTCTTTTCCTTCTCTCTTTCTCCCCGATTCCCTCTCTCTTCTCCCCCGTCTCCCTCTGTCGCTGCCTTCTCCAGCGCAGCTCCGTCGTCTCCGGCCACCCCTGGCGACGAGACCACCGCCGTTCTCTCCCTCTCCTCCTTTCCTTTCTAGCCCAGCTCGTAGATCACGCGTGCAACCAAGATCGATGGAGATCGAAAGCTTGGGTGCTTCATTGTTGCTGCCGATTTCCGGCGAGCTCCGGCATGGGCGACAACTTTGAAGGGTATATTCTTGTTCTCCTCACTTCCCTCTTCCTTGTTGTGTCTTTAATCTTTTGATTCGTGCCCTAATCGGAGGAACCCCTTTTCTTCTGTTTTCTGGGTTCGGGTTCGGGTTCCTAGCTCTGGCAACGGCGTTCTTCGACTTCCAGCGACCTCCTTTGTTCTCTAGTGTTAAACCTTTTGCAGCAGAGGCTAGTGGAGGTGACCCGAGGTGATGTGGTGTTGTGTTTGTGGAGATGGCGACTAAGCATAAGCTTCTAGGCAGGTAGCTTTTCGTTAAAGCTTTTGGGCTGTTGGTTTTGTTCTAGAAGTAGCTGAAGGTATTGCATGTCGATAACTTGGTGTTTTGAAGGTATTAGGGAGGTCATGGCAAAATTCCGGCAAGTGGCCGGAATCCGGCAGAATATTCCGGTCAGTCGCCGAATTCCGGCGATGCTGCAGTTCCGACAGAATCTGTGAAGGTAGCTGTCGACTTTCCGTTTTCGTTTAAGTTATAGTTTACGGTTTAGGAAAACTTGCCATATTGAGAAAATTTCCATTTATGGAAACCCGTTTGGGTGCCCTTAGTAAATTTTGGGGTGAAGTTGTGTAGAGAGGAAATGAAGGAAACTGTTGGTATTGTTTGTGAGCATGTTGATCGTAGGGGATCATAGAATAATTTTAGAAATATTTTGGTTGATGTGTTAAGGCATGGAAATTGATGGTGACCTTGATTCCAAGTTGAGGTTACAGATCAAGAGCAAAATGAGATCTGGTTGTGAAATTGGTAAAAAGAAAATAAAATAATATTTAATATATGTCGGTCAATCCTGGTCAACCGAGGGAAACCTAGTCAAATTAGGAAGAAGACCAATCAATGATTATTTCGGAATCTGGTTTGACCGATTTATTCTGCTGTTTTTTATCAGACGTGGGATTGACTCGAGATTGTGAATAGTGGAGGCAGCGCTCGAGGAGTATGCCGAGCATTGCAAGGCTTAGGCCTAATACTGTGAGTGGACGTTTATTTTTAAATAATATGCATGCTATGGTTCATGATTGAACATTTCCTTTTTTGTTGGAGTTTTGACGTCAATTAATTTTGACGCTTTTATTTCTCTTGGAGAGATACCGAAAATGGGATTTTCGGTGGATATAAATATGTATTTATGAGAGAGTATGTATAGAAAATGCTAGCTAGCCATATGTGTCTGTCCACCTTAATGGCGTAGCATATAGCCGCATTAAGGCGTGACGTGAGCGTTGGACGTAAGCGTAGTAGCCCTATTTGAGTGTTTAATTCATATAGGGAGTATGGACACATATTTATACACCCGTCTGTCCACCTTGATGGCGTAGTGTAGCACCGCATTAAGACGTAACGTGAGCGTTGGACGCGAGCGTAGTAGCCCTATATAGACCCATGAATCTATATAGGGAGTATGAACGTGTGTAAATACATACATATATTATAGAGTCTGAGAGGCTCGATATTATGAGATGAAAGTTTTATCGCTTGCAGCATGCATTCGATTTTTCTTTAGAAATTGATTTGGGGAAACATAAATATTTTATTCGTTAATTTATTTTTGTCCACTCACTCTAACGTTTCGTTTTCAAATGTTTTCCCCTGGGCTCTTCGTTTTAAAAATGCCCAGTTTGCAGGATTGCATAGTTGAGGTCGGACGTATATAGAGAAGAGGCATAGTCAATAGTGTAGCTTCCGCTCATTTTTTATATTTTTAGTTCATTCCCTTTCAAATAGAGTTGCTCTGAACTGTGGTTGTTGGCTATGAGATTTTCTTGTTTAAGTTAGTATTTAAATTGGGGGAGATGTTGTGATTTGGGGAGCACGAAGGCTCCAGGAGTTATGGATGGATTTAAATTTTCAGAAGTGTTTGCAGGTTTTATTAGGAAGGGTTGTCCATTTTCAAGGGAGGTTATGTCGAATTTTTCGGTAAACTTTCCTTGGAGGTGGTCCCCGCACGACTTACTCCGGGTTTCAGGGTGAAATTCGGGGTGGGTCGTGTCAGTTGGTATCAGAGCATTAGGTTATTCGATTCCTTTCTCTTTTAGTACTACCTCATATTCTTGGTCACACTTAGTGTCTATAGAGTGATGGTCCGTCCGCGGCGGATCTATTAGCATTATATGCTTTAGACACTATGTGTTGATTAAGTGAGTGATGTAGTTGTTCTTATTTTATTTATGGACAGTAGTGTGCCATAAATGTTTTCATTTCTAAGACTATGCCTCCGTACGCCGACCGCTTAAATGATCATCATGCTTTGATTAAGGAAAGAGGTGTTTGGATTATGCCTTTTCCAAATGTTATTGAGTTGATATCATAAATTGTTAGAGTTCAATTGTGAGTTGGGAACTCCAGTCGGGAACTCATATGCGTGGCAGCATTCTTTTCATTTTGTCCCAAATTATTGCTTGGGTTATGATTAAGATGCTAAGGTGAGCATCTCGTGCGAATTTTTAGAAGGTGAAAAGTTTAATTCAAGCCTTGGAGTTCACTATTTTTAGTGGGCAAGTGTGAAGTTGTAGTAGTCCGATGGAAAAATCGTGGTATCAAATTACGTGATTTCTGGGATAAAAGAGTTGGAAGGAAAGTTTGAAATAAGTGGTGTATTCTTTTGAGGTAAAGGTTGATTGAAGTGATGAGGGAGGTACCCATAGTAATCCCAAGGGGTACCTTTACAAGTTATTGAGGACCATAATCCTGAGCGAGTTAGTCACATGGGATCTGTGACTAGTGTTGGGTTGCAGGAAGTTATTGTATAAAAAGTTAAATGTCAAATTAGATAAGTCATGATTGAAGGCCAATTTACCGACTATGTTTATCCGCAGTAGAAAGCAGTTGGGAACATTTTGGAATAATGCTGGTTATGTCAGCACGTATTCTGGTTCCTACAACTTTAATTATGGATAAGTTTTTATCTTTTGAGCAATTTATTAAGATAGTGGTGGTAATATCTTTTGGAAATGACGGATAATAATAGTCGATGAATAGTAAGATTTCTGATGATTTTGGTCTCTATTGTGGGTTGGTTGAAGTTTGTTAAAGCACTAAGTAGAATGACTTGGATTGTTGGTTTTACAAAAGTCATTCGTTAGTGCGTTGTGACAACTTCTTGTTGTGCCACAGTCGGGGAATTTTTAAAATTTTATTGATGGCACTAAATGTTTTGAGATTCAATCAAGTTTGGAATCGTGGAGTGAGATGTCAGTTATATTATTTTAATCGTGTAGCCAGTATGGATTCTTTCGGAATTCCAGGTGTTGAAGTTTGGTTTCCAGAATTGTTGAGTGTTTGGAAGATGATATTGTAAATTGAATTGAAAAGTAATGGTGGAGTGAGAGCGAAATAGTTGTGGTCATTTCAGTTTTACGACAACACCTGGTGAATTTATTCGTGTTGTCATAGGTATTCTATAGCAGTTGTGTGGAGTTGGTGGAAGTAGTAGCAGTGGAATAAAACCCACTGGATCATAGAGCAAGAGTGCGTGGGTGTCCAAAGTAATTTTTTAAGCAATGTCGTTCTTAATAATTGAATTAAGTCTTGAATTTGTGATCGAAGTTGGTTCATTGTCATCATTTCGTTAGCGATTGGTGACTAGCTACGACACATCTATGAGAGGATCTGTTCACTCACCTTATTTCTAATTCAGTGAAATGGAGCAAAGTTTTGGGTTGTGGTGTGTGTGGGAATATTTAAATTATTCCTACTTTAGTTTTTGGGTGGCATCCTCAGAGCTTGAAATTATGGAATGCGATTTCAACGCTTCGATTTGAAGGGTAGAGATTCTGGTTATTTTGTCGAAGTTTCGAGGTAAATGATAAATTTGTAGTTGTGTCGTAGTCATGGATTCGGAATAAATCCAGTGGGGATCCCAAGTGAGCTGGAGTTCATTTAAGCAATGAATCTTAGTGTCGTAAATCCTATGTGGTAGTTTAAGAGTTGCATGGTGATGTTGATTTTGATGGTTTGTGTCGTTGTAGGTATATTTCATGATGTAGCATTATGAAAGAGGGTTTTCCCCTGTTGACTCAAGAAGCGTCTAGAGTCAAGGTTTATTAAGAGTTTTTTTTTTATTGAGAGTAGTAGTTTTTGATAGGTTGATCAGCGTCTCTTCTCGGGATCGTATTGTGGTGGGACCACTCATTGATCCATGTATGATTTGGGAGGTCTTGTATAAAAATTTGTCTTTGCTTTTGTTAGTTGCATGTTATTGCAAGCTCGGTTTTCGAAGAATCTTTTTGGTGAGAAGTCATGGCCTTGGGAGGTGTAGGAGACTTGAGCATGTTTGTTTTTCAGATCGTCTTCTGCTAACAGATTAATCGTTAAAAAGTGTGTTGTCGGGTCCTAAGGTTTTGGCTTTTAGAATCGTTCTTGTGGAACGGCTAGAGTAAGCCATGTGCTTTTAATTATTACTCTTGGGGTCGCGTTTGCACCCAAATAAGTAACATGGCTGGAGATGTAAATTTTTGTCAATGCTTAAGGAAGGTGTTCTATTTATGTGGATTTCAACGTCAAGTTTAGCATCATGAATTGACTGTGCCAATTTTTCGTGGGCATTATTAGTCAGTTTTGCTTATGGCGAGCAAGGAGGAATATCTAGATTCCACATGATAGTCATGCTTCAGATTATCTTATGGGTTGTGGTAAGGAGATTAGCAGAGATAGCAGAATCAAGAAAGAGTTGGAATTCCCATAAGTTGCTAGTTTGTGGTGCACAAAATGGTAATGTTATAGTTTCGGCGGAGAGACCTCTGTGATGTAGTATTGATCTCTTCATAATGTCATTTCGAGAATCGAGGTTATTATTTATTGGTGGACTGGTCACTTTGGCAGAGCGAGGTTATCTTGTGGACTTGCGAGAGCTTTGACTCCGCAAAGTGCCTCGGTATTAGACATGATTGTGGCAGTTCTGCAGTGTGTGCATCCTTAAATTTGTTCGATTAGCGGGTCTTAATTTTGACCTCTATGAGCATGTGGGAATGCGTGAACTTTAGTTTCCTAGCAAGTGGGCTTCATTGTCGAGTTGTGAGCAGCGTGCTATCGAGGTTGTTGCATGACGTTAGGAGATTTGAGCCCGATGGTGATAGCAAATTTATGCGTTTTATTTGGGTTAGCTATTTCCATTGCTCAGGAAAGAGTGTGCATACCTACGGGTACTCGTACTCTGGAATAGATATCACTGAACTCACTTACGTGTTAACGTTAGTGGTAGTTCAACGAAGGACTTAGAGTCTTCGAGAAGATTTGAAATAATTCAGGATTCAGATGAAAAGGTTAAAGGAGTCAGAGTTGGACTCAAAGCAGCTCTTATTAGCTAGTAGAGTTTTAAAGATGTTTTCAGGAAGGACCATGAGTTTCAAGTGAGTATTTTGAGTGTTTTCGAAATTGTCTCATTGGAAAGGGGTGGTACGTTTTAGTAACGTGCAAAGCTTGGTCCGAGATTTATTGGTTCTTATGGGTTTTTAGATCAAGTTGGCTTTCTTGTGTTTCAGTTAGTTTTGCCTCCAGAGTTATCCAGGATACATAATGTGTTTCATGTATCCATGCTTTGCAAGTTTATTGTCGATTCCTCTCATGGGTTGCAAGAGCAGTCGATTATTTTGTAGAAAGATTTGACCTTTGATGAGGATCCGATTCAGTTTTTAGACCAGAGGGAACAACTGGTTAGAAGCAAATCTTTTCCTCTTGTTAAATTCTGTGGAGGAGTCACCAAGTAGAAGAAGCTACTTGGGAATTAGAGGAGCAAATGAGGTAGCAGTATCCCTATCTCTTCGAATGTCAGGTATGTAAATTTCGAGGACGAAATTTTTTTTAAGGAGGGGAGAATTGTCACATCCCGACCCGTAAATTTTTACCTTATTTACTAGCTTGGTTATAATAAGAATTTTACCGTCTCCGTCATTAAAGTTATAGTTTAATTGGTCCCTAGAGGGGTTTCGGGGACAGTTATGCTCGGAGGATTATTCGTAGGAGGAAAATATAACGACGGTAAAAATGGTAAATTTTAACTAGTAAAAGGTAATTTTTATTCGGGTATTGTTTTTGAGGTGTTATTTGTGGAGTTGGGTTGTTAATTGGTGTGGGTAGTAAATGTTAAGTATTGGTCCGGTTTGGGGGTGAAAGGCCCAAACCATTTGCTTTCTCTTTTCCTTCTCTCTTTCTCCCCGATTCCCTCTCTCTTCTCCCCCGTCTCCCTCTGTCGCTGCCTTCTCCAGCGCAGCTCCGTCGTCTCCGGCCACCCCTGGCGACGAGACCACCGCCGTTCTCTCCCTCTCCTCCTTTCCTTTCTAGCCCAGCTCGTAGATCACGCGTGCAACCAAGATCGATGGAGATCGAAAGCTTGGGTGCTTCATTGTTGCTGCCGATTTCCGGCGAGCTCCGGCATGGGCGACAACTTTGAAGGGTATATTCTTGTTCTCCTCACTTCCCTCTTCCTTGTTGTGTCTTTAATCTTTTGATTCGTGCCCTAATCGGAGGAACCCCTTTTCTTCTGTTTTCTGGGTTCGGGTTCGGGTTCCTAGCTCTGGCAACGGCGTTCTTCGACTTCCAGCGACCTCCTTTGTTCTCTAGTGTTAAACCTTTTGCAGCAGAGGCTAGTGGAGGTGACCCGAGGTGATGTGGTGTTGTGTTTGTGGAGATGGCGACTAAGCATAAGCTTCTAGGCAGGTAGCTTTTCGTTAAAGCTTTTGGGCTGTTGGTTTTGTTCTAGAAGTAGCTGAAGGTATTGCATGTCGATAACTTAGTGTTTTGAAGGTATTAGGGAGGTCATGGCAAAATTCCGGCAAGTGGCCGGAATCCGGCAGAATATTCCGGTCAGTCGCCGAATTCCGGCGATGCTGCAGTTCCGACAGAATCTGTGAAGGTAGCTGTCGACTTTCCGTTTTCGTTTAAGTTATAGTTTACGGTTTAGGAAAACTTGCCATATTGAGAAAATTTCCATTTATGGAAACCCGTTTGGGTGCCCTTAGTAAATTTTGGGGTGAAGTTGTGTAGAGAGGAAATGAAGGAAACTGTTGGTATTGTTTGTGAGCATGTTGATCGTAGGGGATCATAGAATAATTTTAGAAATATTTTGGTTGATGTGTTAAGGCATGGAAATTGATGGTGACCTTGATTCCAAGTTGAGGTTACAGATCAAGAGCAAAATGAGATCTGGTTGTGAAATTGGTAAAAAGAAAATAAAATAATATTTAATATATGTCGGTCAATCCTGGTCAACCGAGGGAAACCTAGTCAAATTAGGAAGAAGTCCAATCAATGATTATTTCGGAATCTGGTTTGACCGATTTATTCTGCTGTTTTTTATCAGACGTGGGATTGACTCGAGATTGTGAATAGTGGAGGCAGCGCTCGAGGAGTATGCCGAGCATTGCAAGGCTTAGGCCTAATACTATGAGTGGACGTTTATTTTTAAATAATATGCATGCTATGGTTCATGATTGAACATTTCCTTTTTTGTTGGAGTTTTGACGTCAATTAATTTTGACGCTTTTATTTCTCTTGGAGAGATACCGAAAATGGGATTTTCGGTGGATATAAATATGTATTTATGAGAGAGTATGTATAGAAAATGCTAGCTAGCCATATGTGTCTGTCCACCTTAATGGCGTAGCATATAGCCGCATTAAGGCGTGACGTGAGCGTTGGACGTAAGCGTAGTAGCCCTATTTGAGTGTTTAATTCATATAGGGAGTATGGACACATATTTATACACCCGTCTGTCCACCTTGATGGCGTAGTGTAGCACCGCATTAAGGCGTGACGTGAGCGTTGGACGCGAGCGTAGTAGCCCTATATAGACCCATGAATCTATATAGGGAGTATGAACGTGTGTAAATACATACATATATTATAGAGTCTGAGAGGCTCGATATTATGAGATGAAAGTTTTATCGCTTGCAGCATGCATTCGATTTTTCTTTAGAAATTGATTTGGGGAAACATAAATATTTTATTCGTTAATTTATTTTTGTCCACTCACTCTAACGTTTCGTTTTCAAATGTTTTCCCCTGGGCTCTTCGTTTTAAAAATGCCCAGTTTGCAGGATTGCATAGTTGAGGTCGGACGTATATGGAGAAGAGGCATAGTCAATAGTGTAGCTTCCGCTCATTTTTTATATTTTTAGTTCATTCCCTTTCAAATAGAGTTGCTCTGAACTGTGGTTGTTGGCTATGAGATTTTCTTGTTTAAGTTAGTATTTAAATTGGGAGATGTTGTGATTTGGGGAGCACGAAGGCTCCAGGAGTTATGGATGGATTTAAATTTTCAGAAGTGTTTGCAGGTTTTATTAGGAAGGGTTGTCCATTTTCAAGGGAGGTTATGTCGAATTTTTCGGTAAACTTTCCTTGGAGGTGGTCCCCGCACGACTTACTCCGGGTTTCAGGGTGAAATTCGGGGTGGGTCGTGTCAAGCGGTCCTCATCATATGTGAGTAGAGAGCTTAGCGTGGGACGCTATTATAGCCTGGGAGGCTTATAGTTTTGGTGAAATATTTTCCATATTTATTTTGATTTATTGAGAACCAATGGGATTGGTTCATTATTTTGGTTTATATGTATTTTCGTGAGGAGTTTCAAGAGTGGCATGCATAAATATTTTCTAATGGAAATTATGGGAGAGCATAGATTTGATTTCAGTGCTCCATATTTCTTTCGTCATTTATTTTTGTCCACTCACTCTAACGTTTTAAATTCTTCTCCCCTGGGCCCTTCATTTTTAAAATGCCCAGTCTACAGAGTTCGGTTCGGCGAGGATAGGAGGCGTGTCATAGATTCCCACCTCATCCAGTTTTTCCCATATAGGTTACTAGTTAACCTACTGTATTGTTTTTCTCAATTTTTTTTAGTAGATGCTCTGATATTTATGAGATGGTTTAAGTATTATATGAGATGTTGAAAATGATTCATTTGTTTAAGTTTATTTGGGAGGTTATATTTATGGATGTGGTTTGGGAATTTTTGCGAATTGGGTTTGGTGGCTTTCCTTTCAGGTAGGGTTACCCATTTTCAAGGGATGTTCTACCCAGAATTTTGGTAGAATTTTCCTTGAGGTGGGTCCCGCAGGGTTTATCCCGGATTTCGAGGAGAAATCCAAGGTAGGTCCTGACAAACACCTTGATTTTCTCCCCGCTTTGCTTTTCAATATAAGCCTTAAAGCTCTTGAATGTATCACAAGTCAGAGGCTTGTTATTTAAAATCTACACCCATGCCTTCCTACTGAAATCGTCCATGAAAGTAACAAAATACTTTCCACCATCATGAGAAGGAACTTCAACGCTACACAGGTCAGAATGAATAATCTCCAGTGGCATTTTTGCTCTATAGACTCTCCCTTTAGGAAAAGGATCTCTGTGCTTTTTCCCAATCACACAAGTCTCGCATACTTGATTTGGAATGGAAATTAGTGGTAAACCAAAGACTAAGTTCCTCCGAGCAAGCAAATTTAGGCTATTGAAATTTAAGTGCCCAAATCGCATATGCCACAGCCAATTATCTCCAACAGTAGAAGAGCTAAAGCAAGGTAAACTCTCACAATCAATATATAAAGGAAAAAGACGATTTGGAGTCATGTTTACCTTGGCTATTAGCTTTTCCTGCGGGTCTTTGATGGTGAAGACTTCTTTGTAGATCCTCATATCATATCCCTTCTCAGAGAGCTGCCCCACACTTAGCAAATTGTGGCGAAGACCAGGTACATAATACACATCAGAGATGCTATTGTTCTCCCCCTCCTTCAACTTGATAGAAATTTTGCCTTTTCCTTTCACCAGCATCTTTGCTGCATTGCCAAATGTGATCTCTGATGTTATGGACCCATTCAGTTCAGCAAATAAGCATCATTCTCTGCAATCTTGGCATGGTACTCCTGACCCTCGAACCTCTTTCTCTTATTGCACTCAGTTTTGTAATGGCCATACTCCTTGCAATTAAAGCACTGTATCCTCGACTTATCACATGGTTGACTCCAATTGTAGCCTCTTCCTCTTCCTCTTTTTGCTCTAAATCGATGATTTGATCCTCTTATGTAGCTTGAATTCTAGTTTCTTACGTCACGACGGTAGCCTTCCTCACTGCGGGAACTTCCTTCACTACGGTGCGCCAAGTTTCTCTCTTTCTTCAAACTCAACTGAGTCTCTAAAGCTTCTTCAATTGCAACCTCTGACTTCTCATTTAGTCTCTGCTCATAGGCTTGTAGAGAACCCATAAGCTCATCAACCGTCACTGCAGCCAGATCTCTTGACTTCTCTATCACTGTGACTTTGCCTTCGAACCGATCTGTCAAAGTCCGAAGAATTTTCTCCATAACTTGTAGATTTGATAAAACATCACCATTGGCTTTCATCTGATTGACAATTGCCAAGGTGTGTGAGAAGTAATAAGAGATTCTCTCCCTTTTCTCCATCTGAAGAAGCTTAAATTGCTGCCGTAAAGTCTGGAGCCGAACCTTTTTCACCTTATCTTGTCCCACATAGCAATTGATGAGACAATCCCAAGCCTCTTTTGCAGTAGCAGCATGTGTAATCTTTTCATATATCTCCGAATCAATGGCTCCATAAATGTACATCAGGGCTCTGCTATCCTTCTTTCGATATTTTATTAACTCCTCTCTCTGATTCTGTGTGAGATTAGTCTGATCTCCTAGATCTGTGAAGCCGTTGTTCACAACTTCCGTGTATTCCATCACCTTGAAGAAAAGCTCCATCTGGGCTCTCCAATGTTGAAAGTTGTCCTTCCCGTCAAATTTTCCAACTGGGCACTGTCAGAACTCGACCCTATTTGCCATCCTTGAAACACCAGTAGCTCCTCAGCCTTTTGAGCACTGAGCTCTGCTACTAGATGTAGAAACCCAGGAATAACAACAGTAGAATTGCTGCAGGGAATAAGTTCACAGCAGTAGATGAAACACAAGTAAACAACTCACACTAATAGTAACTAACCAAGAGTAAAAAACTGAGGAAGAGAAATTTACTTGATAACATTAATTTCTGTTAACTAGCTTTATCCAAAACAAACTCACCTATTTATAGGGATTTACAACTTACTAAGATACTACATGAAAACTCTAGAACATAAAAGTTCATAGCTAGAAGACTCTAGAGATAACACAAAACTACTTGATAATAATAAGGGAAATTTGATGTTACACCCAAAATCATAGACCCAATGTAAATTACACCCATATGTTATACTCTTTTGTAATACACCCAACTTATTAATTAAGTTGATTTAGTAAAAATAATAATATTGTTTTATCTAAACAATAAAACTTGTTATTGAAGGGAATTACTGAAATGCCACCAACTGAATCATTGCAATTAACAAGCTGTTTAGCCGCTTCATTAAACCTAATTACTCAGCAGCTGAAAATCCGCTTCCACAGACTACGCCTAAATAATCAATTACTTGATCGAAGCATTTGAATCAAGACTCTCCGATGAAGCTAGTAAATGTCTTTTAAACCCTTCATTAAATTCATACTCTCCGTTGAGATACCTGGGTCGGAGGAGGTTACGAATTGGCGTCGTAATCTCAGACATTAAAAGGCATCATCAATGGGTCTTTAATCATTTGATTCTGAGGTTATTATTTCCGGAATCAATTCGTCATTCTAATGGATCGAACAATTAGAGGTTTGTGGGTGGCATATGTTCAGCTGCATTTCCATTTCGACAGAGTGGGACGGTTGAAGGTCTTCTCGGTTGAGGTCTCTCCAATAGGTGTTTATATTGTTTGTATTCAATTTGTAGTGTAGACTCTATTGAGTAGGATAGAGTATTCTGTTGTGCAGGTTGCGCTTGGGCTTTGTTCTTTCTGATCCTGTTTAATAGGTAGGTGGTGAATGATTTTGTTATGTAGGTATTTTATGATTATGATTATGTCAATTAGGTATCTATGTTTTGAAACTGTTAGTTAGGTATTTTTGGCGTATGATTCTGTTATGTAGGTAGATTGTGATTATGATTATGTCAATTAGGTACTTGTGTGTTTTGAAGCTTATAAATAGGTCTATGTGAGATGATTGTGGGATGATTCTGTGTGAGATAAACAGTATGATGGTTTGATTCTGTCAGTTAGGAAGTTATTAACTTGTACCTAAAGAATAGAACATACATATTCATACCTATGGGGGAGGTAAGGAGTTTTCTGTGCGAGTTGCTTAGGTAGATTCTGTCAGTTAGGATCGTTTCCCTTGTGCCTATTGATAAGGTAGATTGTTAGTGTTTTTCATTCTCAGATAGTTGTTGGTGGTGTAGGTATAATTCTTAAATGTTCCTATGTTGTAGGGATATATTGTTTGGGTAAATGTAAATTTGGTAGTTGTTGTTGAATAGGTTTATAGTAAAATGATTATGATATGCATATTTAATCAAGATTGTTGTCGAGTAGGTAGTTTCTCAATCAAGATTGAAAGTTCGTGATGGTGAAAGAGTACTCCCACCTTGAGTTTAGGTGCGTCCTTCTCAAGTTTGGTCGCCTAATGACTGTTGAGATAAGGGAAAATGTTACTGAACTGAAGCTTCAATTGCTAGACAGGACACCGTTCAGAAGTTTGTTTAGAGCTTATTATGAACAACGAGTAATAGAATCTGTTTGTAGGAAGTCTGATATTGACATCGTTGCTGTTTTGAAATGTTTTGACAAGGGAAAAAATGCTTTCACATTTGGGGAAAGTGGTACCATATCAGTAGCCAACATTGCAGATATATTTGGTTTGAATGTTGAAGGCCGTGAGATCAACCTGAACCAAAAGAAAAGGAAGGGGGATTCATATTAAAAGACAATTCTCTGGTGATAAAAGGTTGTCAAACGAGTCAAGGAAAAGAGGGATACAGATTCCAAAAATAAAAATAAAATATATAAGGCAGGTTCAATAATGGGGTTGGGTATAAATTAAAATGAAATATGGGCATAAGTTTGTTTTAAAAGGGGTTTAGTTTTTTGAGTTTTTGTCTAATTTTCTCTAAAAACAATACTGAGTTCCTTTACAAATGATAAGCTACACATTAATTCAGTAACAGAAAGATCACTTATTTTTTAATGTTATGTTATTGATAATTAGCTGTGGTCACACAATATTGGTATTAATTAAATTCAAAAGCTCATACCTAATCATGAAAAACACATGCATAAAACAAAACAGACGCAAAAGCGAGAGTTAGGAAGCTGTGATTCACCTTCTTTGAGGTACTGCATTAGTGGCTTGAAGTAACCGGCTTCTGCCATATGAAGTGCATTTTGCGTGTTACTGGACAATGCTTTCAACAACTTCTCAGCATGACGTGAAGCAACAGCATCATCCCCATTTAGCAAGGCAACCAACATAACAATACACCCTTGAATGCGGCCAAGACGGCGCCTGGCTGACTGAAGACCTGAAAGATCCAGCAACAGCCCCACAGCTTCTCTCCTTTCCTCTTCATCTCATACCAAAGCTTTCACAAGCACAGACAAGAGCCCAACATCTGCCATCTTCTCCTGCACACTACTTTACAATATGAGATAGCTAATTCACGTTAAAAATCTCATACTTTAAAACCAAGATTGATGTCAAGAAAAGAAAGATTACCTTGTTATCAGCATTATCTGAGGCAATGGTTCTCAATAACTGAACTATACTCAACCGATTGCCTGAATTACTTGTACATAACCTATTAAACAGAATCGAAATAACACCTTTATCATTAATCCATTCACTGCTAACCCTTTTATCACCAATCAATTCATTCAATTCCAAAAGAGCATACTTGAGCTGTTCATCATCACCACACTTCAACTGCAAAGCAACATCATCAATACCAAAACAAACCCTTTTCTCCTCCTGTATTTCCTCTTCAATCTCCAGCTCACTCACAACCCCAGAATCATAACTAGTACTTGGAAATGAACTCGTATCAAACCTGGTACTCATCAAATCCTTGTACAATACCCCAATCTTGTCCTTCAAGTCTGTACACACTTCTAGACTAGCCAAGAGTACTAAAATTAATGACCTCCCAAGATCATGAACCACTTCCTCAATTTGTTTACTAAATGATTTGGTCTCAGGGTTTTTGACTAAAGCCTTGGCTCGCTTAAGCTCCAACCCAAGAGACTCCACAGCTTTCTTCATGCATACCTAAGCCTCCTATGGAAGCCACATCCCCAGCCCCACCCGCAACAAACCCAAAACAATGCAATGACAGGTACCAGTGTTGCGATCTCTGGGAACTTGCAATATAAACATATCAACACAAAAATTAAGATGGTACATGGTATTCCATACTTCATCGAGTTCGGAAGAACGATCGCCCATATGGTTAGACAGCCTGTCTTGAGTTCGATCCATAGCTTGAAGGCTGCCCATAAAATGCATACCTGCCATCTGTCACCGGTCGCCATGTATCCACCCGCCAGATTGGTTTTGGACGTACTTGTGATTAGATT
Organism: Fragaria x ananassa; assembly: GCA_034370585.1. Classification (NCBI taxonomy): domain Eukaryota; kingdom Viridiplantae; phylum Streptophyta; class Magnoliopsida; order Rosales; family Rosaceae; genus Fragaria; species Fragaria x ananassa. The sequence goes on along the minus strand of CP139750.1, from coordinate 4,268,016 downwards.
AGCTGACAATCGTTACTCACTAACACAAAAACATGCAGCAGTTTAAGGTGTGAGTTCTGAGTATGTCGAGGTCTCCTGTCCTATGAGAAAAATCACAAGCATGCTTATTGGAAGTTAAACCGTCCCTCTCTGTCGAAATGGAAATGCAGCCGAACATACGCCACCCACAAGCCTCTAATTGTTTGATCCATTAGAACGACGAATTGATTCCGGAAATAATAACCTCAGAATCAAATGATTAAAGACCCATTGATGATGCCTTTCAATGTCTGAGATTACGACGCCAATTCGTAACCTCCTCCGACCCAGGTATCTCAACGGAGAGTATGAATTTAATGAAGGGATTAAAAGACATTTACTAGCTTCATCAGAGAGTCTTGATTCAAATGCTTCGATCAAGTAATTGATTATTTGGGCGTAGTCTGTGGAAGCGGGTTTTCAGCTGCTGAGTAATTAGGTTTAATGAAGCGGTCAAACAGCTTGTTAATTGCAATGGTTCAGTTGGTGGCATTTCAGCAATTCCCTTCAACAACAAGTTCTATTGTTTAGATAAAACAATATTATTATTTTTGCTAAATCAACCTAATTAATAAGTTTGGTGTATTTCAAAAGAGTATAACATGTGGGGGTAATTTAAAATGGGTCTATGATTTTGGGTGTAACATCAGATTCCCCTTGTTTTTATGCATAACCTCAGTCAATGGCCTCGGGTTCATTTTTAAGCATTTAGCAATATTTACCAGTTAAAGCTGAACTAACAGATTCGGTACTTTACAATTTGATTAGGTTATCATACCGCTGAGCACAACTAAGGGGCTCAGCAGATATAGATCAGGCTGAGACATTTGACTATATCAGAATCTTTTGGATTCCAGACGGTTGGTAATTCATACCATGTCTTTGTGTGCAGGTTCTGACATGAGTAAGATCCTGATGGCAACGGCACTCTCAAGGATGGAGCTCACTGATCAAAGTAGAGCATCCCTTGGAGAAGATGGTGCAATTGAACCCCTTGTCAGAATGTTTAGCATAGGGAAGCTCGAAGCCAAGTTATCTGCTTTAAGTGCCGTGCAAAATCTGTCTAACCTGGCAGAAAACATCTAACGGCTGATCAGTTCAGGCATCGTAGCATCTCTACTGCAGCTGCTCTTCTCTGTAACATCTGTGCTTATGACACTTTGGGAGCCTGCATCAGCTATTCTTGCAAGGATTGCTCAATCAGAATCCATTCTGGTTAACCAAGATGTAGCTCAGCAGATGCTTTCACTCTTAAATCTTTCCAGTCCGGTAATCCAAAATCACCTCTTGCAAGCACTGAACAACATTGCCTCTCACTCTAGAACATCCGAATTTCGAAGAAGAATGAAGGAAAATGGTGCGTTTCAGCTTCTCTTACCTTTCCTTAAGGAAACTAACATTAAAATCAGAGGCAGTGTCTTGAATCTGCTTTACACTAAAGATTTACCAGAAGAGCTGACAGACCAACTAGGAGAAACCTATATCAAAATCCTTATCAATATTATCTTGTCCTCGATATTGGACAGTGAAAAAGCTGCTGCAGTCGGCATACTTGGCCATCTTCCCATTAGTGATAAGAAGGTTACAGATATGTTTGTAGAAAGTAAAATTTAACAAAATAATTGGGTTTATAAGTGATGGCTCGCATAAAAATAAATGAAGGCGAGGCGGACTGAACTTCGCATAGAAATAAATGAAGGCGAGGCGGACTGACCTTCGCGAGGCGAGCCAAACTTCGTGAGGCGAACAGCATTTCGCGAGGTGAACCGCACTTCGTGAGGCGAACCGCACTTCGCGAGGCGAACCGCACTTCGCGAGGCGAGCCAAACTTCGCAAGGTGAACCGCACTTCGTGAGGCGAACCGCACTTCGCGAGGCGAACCGCACTTCGCGAGGCGAACAAGACTTGGCGAGGCGAACAAGACTTGGTGAGGCGAAATAGACTTGGCGAGGTGAACAAGACTTCGCAAGGCGAACTAGAATTCACGAGGCGAAACGGACTTTGCGTAGATTTACATGAAGGCGAAGCGAAATTGCTCCGCGCGCGTGGATTTACATGAAGGCTAGACGAGATGGCCTCGCGTGGGGGAATCCGCGAAGTGTGATCAGAAATCACCGCTTGCTTGGAAATCAAGGTTCCTTGCGAAATACTTTCCATATCCGCGAGATGGCTCGCCCCTTACTAATGATCTTGATCAAAACAGGACGTTCAATCCAAAGCTATCTGGGCATATCTAAATCTTAAGATTTTATCGGCAAGTAAATCAATTAGTTAAGATTCATTGATTCGATTAAGGAAATATTATTGATTTAGAAATCTCCATTACTTGTCTTAAGTGGAGGAATATTAACACTATAAATACCACCTCTCTTACCAAGAGGAGGGGGGCAGAAGAAAGGGGCGAAACCAAGAGAGCAGAAACAGAAGCAGCGGACTAGAGAGAGAGAGAGAGAAAAATTACTTCCGTGAGCTCAGAAGTCTCCCCAAAATCCTTGAAGAACTATCAAGCTCATAGCCAGTTCTTCACTAAATCCTTGAAGAACTATCAAGCTCATAGCCAGTTCTTCACTAAATCTTTGAGGAATTATCAAGCTCATAGACAGTTCTTCATTAAATCCTTGAAGAACCATCAAGCTGCCAAATAGTCAGTTCTTCACCAACCTCAAGTCTAGAAGTTGTCAATTCCTGAAGAATCATCAAGCTGCCAAATAGCCGATTCTTCATCAACCTCAAGTTTAGAAGTTGTCAAATTATGAAGAATGATCAAGCTGCCAAATAGTCGATCCCTCATCAACCTCAAGTCTAGAAGTTGTCAAATCCTGAAGAATCATCAAGCTGCCAAATAGCCGATTCCTCATCAACCTCAATCAAATCCCGAAGAGTCATCAAGCTACCAAATAGCCGACATCTTCACCAACTCCAAGACAAAGAACAAACCACCACATGGAATTGCTCGTGGATCAAACCCGATCAAGAACAAGCCTCTACGGCCCTTGGTCAATAAACTTCTACAAATCGTCAACACGACAAGAAGTCCAAATTACAACGATTCGATTCACGATTAAGTGCTCGTCACCCTTGGATCAAATCGACGTCGGAGATAGAATCAAAAGAGTTCACAAAGATTGTAACCCGCATTCGCATTGATTAAATTAAATTATTCTTTGTACACGTGTTATTCTGTTATTTGTCGCAGATATTTTCCTGTTTACAAAATTGGCACACCCGGTGGGACAACTTTGCCTCTCATCTCCTTCTCCGCAAGCAAGTTCAAATTTGTTCGACGTAATGGCCTCCAAGAGCACTCAAGCCATCTCGACGAAGAAGTCTAAACCAACGACCGCGAGGTCAAACAACGAGCCCTCTGGTTATGTCACCCATAGCATGGCAAGGAATCAACCCACAATATTTGTGGCTTTGCCTTCCAACCCTCGCGAACCAGTCATCACCCTGGCGAATCTCGCGGACAAGCATCCAAAACAAAGGATATATATTTTTTACATATATATCAAGATTAAGGCATCCAAAACAAAGGATATATATTTTTTTACAATGAACAAGTTGATAATTCTACATTCATATCATCATAAGGATTAAAGTTCTGAAGAAGCATCATATGGATGAGAACTCAATAAGAATCCAGTTTGACAAGCGAACAAAGCTCGCCAAATTACAGTCAAGATCAAACTCACAGAAAACATTCCAACACAATCACACCTAAACATAGATACTGTCAAGAGCCACCCCGAATTTCACCCTGAAATCCGAGGTAAGTCCTGCGGGGACCACCTCTAAGGAAAATTTACCGAAGAACTCGGCAAACCTCCCTTGAAAATGGACAACCCTAACCCGGAAAAATTATAGAACCACCCTCTTAACCAAAATATCAGTCTTCAACTCAAACCAAATAACCGAATAAAATAATACACAATTTTCCGAAAGTATTCAGAGCTACTACAAGAAAAACAACGGAAGCTGATAAACTCCTAGTAGATTAAACAGATAACCTACTGGCGAAAAGTGGCAGAAAGATGGGTAACTATGCCTCGTCGCCTCCTTCTAGACCTCACCCAAAAGCTGCAGACTGGGCAATTAAAAACGAAGAGCCCAGGGGAAAATATTCAATTACGTCAGAGTGAGTGGGCAAAAGTAATTTCGACAGAACAATAATATTTCCCCAAGAAAACTTAATAAAAATGGTTTCTCAGGCTAGAATTATAAATATATCAGTATGTATATACACTCGTCATACTCTTTGTATGATTTCTTTGAAGAAATAAGAAAAACAGAAATTCATACAAGGCTACTACGCTCGCGTCTAACGCTCACGTCACCCCATAATGACATTTTTCCTCATTATGGGGGAAACGCACGAGTGGATATATATACGTGCTGACTCCTTGTACGAATTCTATGAATGAATACGAAGAATAGAAAGTCGTACAAGGCTACGACGCTCGCGTCTAACGCTCACGTCACCCCATAATGGAATTGTACCTCATTATGGGGGGAAATCATGTATAGCTAGCTAGCGTTTATTTATATACATACTATTCTCATAAATCTCTATATACGAGTATAATCACCGAAATTCCCAACTTCGGTTAATTTCCAACAAAAGAAATTATTCAACAATGAAACATTTCAAGCACATTAATTAAAATAAAGGTCCACTCACAACTTAGGCCTAAGCCTGATGTCGGTCGGAGGTCTCCTCTGCTCGAGCCTCCTCGCGTCCTGTTCCAAAACATAAATAAATCCTTAAATAAAACACCGACGCTTAAAGAAAATAGGCATAATTAAATATGAGCTTCTCGCTCTCAACCATGCCTATCGCCATAAATCTTATCTTCACTGCCAACCACAATTCTCCATAAATACCGACATCTTGAAAAATCACCTTTCACCGTCCTAATTATAAAATAATCCAATGGTTGGATTTTAACTTATTAATCCGCCAAAAATACCAAATTTTAACAATTCCCAAACTTATCCAAAACTCCTCCAAAAATTCTAAAACTCATTCCATTAAACTCCTTATAAAATTCTCCACCAAAAACATTTTTTCAGCGGCGGCCGGCGGCCAGCTCCGGTGACTTCCAATCCTCACCAAAATTTGGCGGCACCTTCCTCTCAACCTCCTCTACAACATTCCTAACTATCACAAACTCCAATTCTAAGCCTAACCATGTCAATGGAACGAAAACAACAATAAAAGCCATAGAATTTCCTTTACCGATTTCTCCTTACCTAGCTCGAGATGGAGGTAACCATTTGAAGGGATTGCTGCACGGGATGAGGGCTTTCTTTTGAGCCAAGGCTCGCCGGCTATGCCGGCCGGAGGAAGAAGTTTCGGCGAGAAAACCACTTCCTACAGTCGGACATTTCGAGGATGATTCCTCATTCACATCGGCGCTAGGGAGGCTGCCACCGGTCTAGAACGGAAGCTGGGTTGGATACCGACCGTTTAGGACCGGCGCGGCGGTCTGGGGCGGCCAAAATGTTTCGGCAGTGAAGGCTTAGGGAGAGAGAGAGGAACACTGGAGGGAGAGGGAGAGAAATGGAAGGAAAATGGGTTGGGCTCGGCCCAGCCGGTCTAACACCCCATTTAATCCAATTCCAAAAATTCAACACCCCAAAATAATACCCCAATAAAAATTACCTTTTACTAGCCAAAATTTACCATTTTTACCGTCGTCATATTTTCCTCCTACGAATAATTCTTTCGAAAATATTCGTCCATCAACACCTCTAGGGACCTTAGGACTATAAACTAAATGACGAAGACGGTAAAATTCTTACTAACACCATGCTAGTAAATAAGGTAAAATTTAAGGGTCGGAGCGTGACAGATACTAGATTAGAATCAAAGCTATAAAGAAAATTATGTTTTCCCTACCTCAATCTTTAGGTATCAGCAGCCAAGCAATCAACAGAAGTCAAGCAGAAGGAAGAAATTAAGAGTGGAACTGTACATGTAAAGGATTTCATTGATGGCAAACATATTTACAATAGCAAGAAGATTCAATAAGTTTTTATTACAACTGCCTGCATTATAATCAGATATGATCAAGACAAAATTATCATAAAATTTTGGACTAGGTAATACATATATAATGAAAGCAGTAAAGCTTTTGATCATAATCTCATAGGAAATTTAAGATTGAATACCACGTAATACATATCTACTGCATATCTAATTGAATAACCAAAATCCTTAAACTACAGTTACGTGCAATTGCCAATTGATATTAAAAGCTCTGCAAGACATGTACACACTAAAATATCAAGTCAGATATATATATATATATATATATATATATATATATATATATATATATATATATATATATAACATCAAGAGCATTGTGGACACGTTCTACTTCTTCAGGTGACAAGTATGTGATAATCGGCTTAAGATTCTGAAGAAAAAAAAAATCAGGTTACAGAAGATGTATAACTCAAACTATATAAAAGTTTGCAGGACTCAAATTAAATGGGCAACTGATCAATAATGTGTTAAGTATATTTGATCATAAGGTATAGTCTTGCATCAGAAACTTGAAAAGAAACCTAACAAGCATGTATTCGCATAAACAATTCACATACTTATGCACCTACAACTCCCTGTGTTTACATATAGACATGCAACCTAGAATTCCCCAAACTAAAGAAAATAGAGAAGTAAAGAAAGTAGATACATGAATCATGACTGAATCCACTAACAAGCCTTTGGAACAGCAAATCTAGAACTTACCAAAACACCATTACCTTACCTAAATATTAACTGCAATGATCATAACAAATTGATAGTCACGCCCCGGAAAATTAACTACAATGAGCACAACAACCAAAATATTAATACCTCAATCTGTATAATTCATAACACCACAAATTTCTATAGAGACATTATTTAGTACACATATGAGCTTGTTTCCAAAGTTCATTAATGCACTGCATACTTGAATCTTAAATGATCACGATACTTGAAAGAGAATTACCTGTTGAGCATTGTTTAGCAAAACTCGCTCGAGCATATGGAGAAGTCCTACATCAATCCGGAAAACCAAAATCTACAATTATATGAGCAAGTACATAATCAAACATAAATCAGTAAAGTCTGTAGCTTCATTCATGTATAATGCTTTAACACAAATTCAGTTTTGTATATTTCACACCATGCATACAAGAAGATGGGTCTGTTTGCTTGAGAATTGCCCATCTCAAATAATAATTAATATGATCAGCATTAGTTTACCTAGCTTAATCATAAGACTTGTAATCATTTTCTAGCTTGCCCACATTTCCTCGGAAACAAAATAAAGACACTAACTTTTAAAACAACTGGTTTTCATATTTTGATGTGTTATCCAACATCAGCAAACTTTGAATTATAATACTTGGAAATATATTCACTCACCCAGAAACCAAATAGGAAAAAGAACCAAACATCTGAATACTGCAAATAGGATTAGGGCTCTAATTTGGAAATTGAAGCTCAAGGAAGAGTAAAAATGAGAGGGAAGTGATAGGGTTTACCTTTCGAAACACGGGCTCGACGGAGAGAAAGAGATTCGACTAGAAATCGGATTTGGGGGTTAGGGTTTGGACTTCAATTTGAAAAGTCTATGGTTCTAAGTCGAATTGGTGGGTAGGGAAAGGTGGAGAAGAGGAAGACGAACATTTTGGTGGTGGTCTTGAGGCATGATTGGCTATGCCACGCCGGAGATGCGGAGGCAGGCGGAGAGGGAGAGACAGCGGTCTGGGCTCGTGTGAGTTTGTGTTTTGACCAAAATCAATCCGTCTCTTCCCTTTTATACCTGATGAGATCCTTATTAATTTTCTTTCACTAAAAAAAGTATGGGAAGTTTAAGTTTTGGGGAAAAATTGAGCGGGAGTCGATTAAGTAAAATTTTCACATAAGTTGTCAATTTAATAAAATTCAATATCAGCCAACACATAAATGTTGTCTTATTAACATAATTAAGTAAAATTTTCATACAAGTTGTCAATTCAATAAAATTCAATATCAGACAACACATAAATGTTGTCGGATAACATGAGTAAAATTTTCATACAAGTATTGGTCAATTTGGAAATTCCTCCAAAAGTTGAGAAAATATAACCTTCATAGCTAGACGACCTATAAGTGTTGTCCGAATGTAACTTTCATTTTGAGAACTGAGACTAAAACATACCTCTTTCTTCACCAACATATATGTATTGTCCCAAACACATACTTTTTTTTTCAAAGAAAACACATACGTTTTTTTTCAAAGAAAACACATACTTTTTTTTCAAAGAAAATAAATATTGTCTAAGTGCATATTCCACCAACAACAAAAAAAATGTGTCACCCCGAAACCCCGAACCATACTTAATTTTTTGTGTGTCGCCTGATGGGTGTTACCTGATGCAAGAAATGGTATAATATTAGTTTGTATTTTGTTACTTTGTTTCTGTATTTGGGGAAATTTTAGTACACAAATTTGAATACCATACAGACTCAAGTACGTGACTATCAATGTAATAAAGTGACAATTTACTCCCTTAAAATACCATTATACGCCTTGCATGTGAGTAGATCACATTTTCAAATGTACTATATAAAAATTTGTATAGTAGACAATTTTTTTTTTTGGTCGAAGTAGTAGACAAACCTCTTTGCTTGGGCCTCCTGTCCCGTTTGTAACCAAAGAAAAAACACAGGGTTTTTAGAGTCGGAAGAGGGAGGTTTATAAGTTGATAAACCCCCTAGACCTTCTCTCTCTCATCCGTCGCAGACAAAGCTTGATCGCCATGGGCGTACCTCAAGATTCCTTGCCCGATTCTCCTAACCACCGAAAGAAGCAGCAACAAGGGTCTGTTTCTTTTCCTCTCAATGAGTTTCATTTTTCTCGGTGTTTCAAGGTTTCAATCTCTATCTATCTTGTAGGTTTCGTAAAACCAAGCAAGTTCATCACATGGACATTGATAAGGAACTCCTCGCCGCCCCAATCAAATCCGCCAAGGACAAATTTGCCCTCATCCCTGAGTTTCTCAAAGTTCGAATCGCCATACCATTTCTATGTTCTTGTGATAGTTTATTGCTGATTTCCTTTGTTAATTTTATTTATTTATTTATTTTGTATAGGTGAGAGGGTTGGTAAAGCAGCATTTGGACTCGTTTAATTACTTTGTCAATACTGGAGTCAAGAAAATTGTGCGTGCCAATGACCGGATAGTGTCCGGCGTCGATCCCAGCATTTGGCTCAGGTTTTCACTACTCTTGTTACTTTACTTCTGATTTCATGGTTCACATTTGCTAGAAATTATAATTCGGTTGCGAGATTCAGCTTGGTTACAATTCCGGTCGCCTAGTGTCGTTTTAGCGAGTGAATACTCTGGATGAAATGCAGAAGTTTCATATTTGATCACTTTCGGCTTTATAAATACTCAAATCTTGTCTCCTCTGCGTAGATGTGACCAGGACTACGTCTTCTAAATTATTTAGTGATTGATAATCCCCAGCTTTCTGATCCTTCCATAAGGTTTGTCAGGGCATATTCTCACGAAGAGAAGAAAGCTCCTGACCTCCAAATAATTTGAATTCCTACGAATTAAAAACAACGGTGTAATGGAAACAGGGAACCCCCAGACATGTCACATGTGTGTCTGTGTTATGAGCCATAGATATGGAATAGAAAGTCCCACATCAGAAAAGAGACCTAACAATTACAATAAATTAGCTTGGTGGCTGACTATCAATAGTACTGAGTCCTTCTGGATGCAACCCCAAACCGGAGTTTCAATGGGGCTTGGGTGGTTGGTGGAAGGTGAGGACAGTGTGTGTGCTATACATTGCAGTTGGTCGTGAGATATGTAATGCACAATGAGGTATGACCGTTGGAAAGTTTATGAAGTCATGGAAACATGTGCAGACAAGAAAGATCCTCCACAAGAACCATATCTGTATTCCCTTCCTCAACATTCAGCACTAAATAAAGAGAGGATTAACACCCTGAGTAGTGTCATTCTGCTTGAATTCTTGTTTAACTACAGTATCGTAAGAGGAAAAAAGATTCACTGTTGACATATAATCTGCTGAATGTCCAGCAAGTTAAAATATTGTCTATTAATGTCTATACAGGTTCTTTATATTGTTTTGATAGGAAGGCAGTTTCATATACACTAGTCTTTTTGTGCAGGTTTAATAATGTCTATATTGATAGACCCTCATTGACGACTGATGGTGTCACTACTGAAATTGCTCCCCATACATGTCGTTTATCTGATATGACGTAAGATATATTGTATATTATAATCTCATTTTACTTCCCTAATTACTGTGGTACAATTTGTGAGGTTGTTCTTTTGGTTTGCCCGACGTATTAAAATTAGGATTATAGGTCGTATTGCTCTGAAATTTCATGCATTTTCTTTATTATTGTTCTCCCTTGTGTTTTGCTTATATTGCATGTTCGGATATACCTTTGGTGTATCAGTGATCTGGCATTTCACTTGTGATATAGACGTATAGAAAGCTTTGATGAGTAACATGTTGACGTTAGAGATTAGGATTCATGCATTATTGGCAGTCATGTTTGGTTTAGGCTAAGTTGTGAAATCCTTGTTGTATGTTTTGTGTTTTGATCCATGATATTGGATTTCTTAAATTTCAGATTGCAATTGTTTATATTATTATCTGATCTAATTTAAAGTGTAGGAGTTACACTTTTTAATGAGAGGAATTGTGTTTTTTTTTTTTATATTTTTTTTCTTCTGAATTGTAGGTATTCTGCTCCAATAAGAGTTGATGTAGAGTACGTTGAAGGAAGTCATGATCAAAAGATTATAGCGACCAGGGTATTTATAAGCTTTTATGGGAGAGATATGTGTGGCAGTGTGTTTGGATATATTATAGAGATTTTATTTATTAATTTGTTGTCTTTAATATGCAGAAAGGTATTGAAATTGGAAGACTGCCTATTATGTTACGGAGTTGCTGCTGCACTTTATATGGAAAAACTGAATCCGAACTTGCAACACTTGGTTTGTCCAAAAAACAAGATTATGTCAAGTTTCCCCCGCTCATGTTCCATGTACATGGTTTTTTGATCTCTGTTAACATGAATACGAATATCTGTAGGTGAGTGCCCACTTGATCCTGGAGGGTATTTTATCATCAAGGGAAATGAGAAGGTAATATCCTGGCATAATCTATTGCTGTCAAAACATTTAATTGAGAGTTAATGAAATAATTGAGATTAATGAATTCCTTTTGTTTTCCATGTTTGAGATATGTGCCAGCATTTGGTTTAACTTTTTAACTTTTTGCTATTTGCATCTGTATTGGCATTGAAAACACAGAATTGCTGCTAAGAAACTTCGGCATTTATTCTTGGCTTATTGTTTTCTTGTGCTTACAAGTTTCTTAGTTCCTAGCATACAAAATTAATTTTAGTAATTTAATATGAAGATATACAATTTTTAGCTTTGTTTTCGTCTTCTGGAAAGAAAGCAACAAAATAACTTCCACTAATCATTTGAAGTATACAGCAAGAGGTTCAGATCAGAAAAAAACAATAGGAGGAGAAAAATATATCAAAAGCATTTGCGCTGCAAAAAATAAAAACCCCTAGCTATAGAGTATAAACTTTGTTGTACAGCTGCTGATATACCGAATACAAGAAAGACTGTAGTATTTGAGAGATGTATGAAACCTATATGCAGTCTGACAGTGAGCCAGACCCACAGAAACAGAATAGCTTAGCAATGACCAGAGCCTCACTCTTTCCCAAAGATCCTCCGCTCTTCACATGGCCTTTGTCTTTCTGTCCAGAGAACCTAAGTCACATCCAATACAGTATATTCAAAGAACTTTGGCTTTCTTCCCTTTGCAGCACAATCCTTTTTTACTTCACAGAGCTGTCAGAGCACAACTTCCTGATGAGATCACCCAACTAAACCCTGCCTTCCTAAAGAACTTCTGCCACCAAGATAAAGGAATTGAGCAATGCATTAAAAGATGATGGATGTCAAAAGAAAATTCCCAGATACTAGAGTTTCTAGCAATTTTTTTTTCTGGCTTAACAAGTTGTAACAGATTATTCGCAGTCAAAGAAGAACACTTCATTGAGCTAAAATGAATTCAAATTTTCTGACTCTCTCTCTCTCTCTCTCTCTCTCTCTCTCTCTCTCTCTCTCTTTCTCTCTCTTTCTGTCCCAGTTGGTTTAAGTTGTGACCATATGATGACATTCCCAATCCCTTCCAGGTACTTTTGATACAAGAACAACTTTCCAAAAACAGGATTATCATTGACATGGATAAGAAGGGAAAGTGAGTGGTTCTTTCTTGGTTGGAATATTGTGTCAAAATCTATTAGTCTAATGTATTCATGTCTGAATTCGTTCTTTTTCAGCGTAAATGCTTCCGTTACAAGCAGCTCAGAGACAATAAAAAGTAAGACCATAATTCAGATGGAAAAACAGAAGATCTATCTGGAGCTCAATCAATTTTCCAAAAAGGTCTTCATGTTAAACATTTTATTTGAAAGGATTAATTTTTTACTCCCGTATCCTGGAACTGTCAATCTCAATATTCTTTTTTAAATTAATTAAATTTGTGTAGATTCCTATTATGGTGGTCATGAAGGCTATGGGAATGACTAGTGATCAAGAAGTTGTACAGATGGTTGGAAGAGATCCTCGATATGGTGCCCTGCTCATGCCATCTATTGAGGTAAATACTGATATAGTGATGTAGCAGAGAGCAACAGTTGTAAGAGAATGAATAGGGTGGGCTGGAGGATGCCGAGAGATTAAAAAAACAGAATGGTTTTAGAAGAAACAGAGGTTTCTTAGCAGTAGAAGGGAGAAATAGAACGAGGGAGGTTAGGGGAGAGAAATCAAGGCCAATCCTTCAATAAGATAGAATTTCAATTCATTAATCGGATTTGGGTTTACAATAGATAGCCATATAAATAGGCTTCAAACACAACTCTTAGACTCCGAGAACACCATAAAACTATTAAACTATCAATAATAAGACTTAAGTAGAGACTTAAATGGACATAAAGACACACTCAAGACCCTTGAGTACTCAGATTTTAATAGATTCTTAAAAACACTCATAATTATTTTCAATAAACTGGAAATTATCCTGGCAAGACTCTTTAAAGTACAATGGAGACTTTCCTTAGGACCAAAAGTATTGGGTTTAGTCTTAGGCTTCAAAACAGGATATTTCGTTTCCAGCCACCTTTTGACTGTGGTAAGTTTTTTTTATAATTTTTTTCCTTTCTGTTTCTCTTTATTATGATAAACCAAGTTCTAGTATGAAAAAAAATTGATGAATCTAAAGGAACACTGGGTACCTCAGCTGTAAACCGGTGATTATTTCCTCTCCTGTGTACTATGTTTATCCTTTATTAATAGGTTTGGTGTCGGAAAGAAACAAGAAAATCCAAAGTGAACACAGATTTAAAAGACCTTAACAAGTTAACATTGTACTACCTTTCTTTTTCTTTAAGTTTGACATGACGCCGTATACTACCTTAGCAGGATTTTCTCAGTAGCTTAATTAATCGTAGTTTCCTCCACAAGTATGATCAATTGAACCATGGTATGTGTGATTGTGCTTTACTCCAAAGACCAAAGTGTCCTATTTCTCCAAGCATTTGTGTATTTGATGTAAGAGATTGGGGGAGAATGGATAATTATTTCTTATCTGGCCTTTTGCTTGAAGGTATGGTAGTCTTAATTTAAGAGTAGTGTTTGTTGGGTGTTGCCCAATGACTATCTAATTCATGAGACAGTGCTTTAATCTTTTAGGCAGTGCAAATAATGCTAAAACATTATGGGGTTTTCTAGTGGTGGCGTTGTAAGCGTATATGGGAAAATGGAAATGGTGAATTTTCCTGCGGGAAGCTGAGGAAGTTGGGAGAAAAGTAAGTTTCGGGAACAGTGGATATATTTCTAACAGATATTTGTTTAGATTGCAAAGTGCAATATGTTGGTCAATTGGAATTCACAGATAGAGATGTTTTGGAGGCAAATAACTTTGCCTAAATGGGCAAAAGAAGGGTAACACCAAAACGTTTTTCCATAAATTAGTGGAAGGTTGAAGAAATTTTTTTATTTTATTTTATTTTTTATAAAAATAGAAAAACTGAACAGTGGCATTGTTGTTGAAGAAGAATCTTCGATAGAGAAATAAGTTTTTACAAAGCCTTTTATTCAAGCAAAGAAGTGAACAGAAGGCCATTATTAGAGTCCAATTTGTGAAGTCAAAGGCTGGTGACCATTTGAAGAAAAAGAAATAAGAGGGCAGTGAAGTTGCAGGGTGTTAGCTGATCTAAATCCCAATCTCCAAATCCTTCAGAGTATTCCATTAGAATTCACACCAATGAGGAAAGATAACAAAGCCCTATGGGGAGTGCGGGGTGTTAGCCGTTCTTTGGGTGATCTGGAGGCAATGAAATAAAAGAATCTTTGGAGTCTAGTGGTGCAAAGTAGGATGAACTTTAGGAGAGGCCTGGGTTGTGGATGTCTCTTGGCCTTCTGTTTGTGGAGGGTTCAAAGAATTTATTGTTTTTGATTGGAGATGAGTTATACTTCGGGGTTATCTGTTTAGCTTTGTTTTGTTGTCAGTTGAGATACTTGTCTGTTCTATAACTGGCCTAATTGCTATTAATTCTGTGGAATCATTGTTTAACTTGGATGTTCCATAAAAAAGATGCAATTGGTACTTGATTATTGTATTCTTATATTCCTCCATTAAAATTTCTGACTTCTTGGCCACTTCACCATAGTTTTAATCGTCTTTTATTCTCCTAAAAAAATAGAAATTATATGGTGCTGTCCTCTGGGTCCTAGCTTTGTACTTTTGAGATCAAAGTTCAGTTGTTAAAATTTCCAAGGAATTGTAAAGTCTTCCACTGGCTTTCTGTTCTGTTAATAAAAAACATAATTTATGTTTATTTTATTTAAATCTAGTACAAATGTGCAGACAAGTATGTTGGCATAATACCTTACCTCAGTTATCAAAAAGTGCATCTTAACGTCTCTCATCTTTAATGTAAATAACATTTCTTGTCAACAAAACCCAGTTAGCATGGAATGGTTTCATATTCCGCACCTTGAAATACCTAGAATATAAGTACCATGCCATCTGTTTAAACAAACATGTATTGTAAATTAGTAAACTTGTGTCTTGTGAATGCTTAAAGCATTTGTTGTTTTCTTCTACTTTCATAGCTGATATCATTGTGTCTCTTAATTGTTATGTCTACATTTGGGCCAGCAAAATGTTTTGGTTTCGCTTATCCCGCTTTGTGTCACTTTTATTTTTTATTTTTTATTTTATTTTGCTTTTGGAGAAAAAACAAAAAAAAATATTGAGAGGAATTAACTGTCTTGCTTTCTTTTCTTTATTGAGAACTATGAAACACAGAATTTTCTTTTAACAATTTCTTTGATAAAAGCTATTTTTTTTAAAAAAATATTTTTTGTTTTTTAACTTTTGCTTTTGAGAGGAATAAACTCTACTAACTTTGGAGCAGGAGTTAACTTGAAAAAATCCACTAAGCTCCAAAATACCATTGCAAAGAAGCCAAAAGAAAAACATATTATTTTTCCAAGAAAAATTGGTATTTCTTCTGAATAAGAAAACGGAACATACAAGCTGTTCTCCAATCAAAACAACTATTGGAAACAAAAATGTTTTTCTGCTCCTACCAAAAGCCAAATTGCGGCAGCAAAAGCTGCTCAAATCATAATATTTAATGTCATTGTTTCTCGGACCATAGACTAGCACTACATGCCCCGTCAATTACTTATCTGGTGACCTTTGCTGTTGTATTCTAACCTGCTGAGGATGTTGCTTTAATTTCAGGAATGTGCAAAGGAAGGTATATATACAAAAGAGCAAGCATTGCTGTATCTTGAACCAAAGGTCCGGTACTCTTGATTTTTTTTTTCTCAATTATTTTCTTATTATGAATCTGGACGGAGACTACGAGAATAAGAGTGCTTAAAGGTATTTTATATGATAGTAAAACAGGAATGGACATTGTAAACTAAATGTATTTTAGGAGAAATCTCAGTTAAGAGTAAAGGTATATAGGAGTGCTTAAATGTATTTTATATGATTATACTACAGCTGCTTCCCAGTTAAGAATAATGGAGGAAAGACTAATCCTTAAATTCCTTAGAAGTGTAAGCCCAAAAAGATGCCCAGAACTTGACTCTCTTCCACAGGTCTTCCCTCTCCACCCCATTCTATGTTTCAAATATTACTAATATGTTATTTAGTCATACAAGGCAGGTGTAAGCCTTTTGGGAATGAATTTAATAGAAAAAAACCCATAAACAGAAAACTCATAGGAGAGTGTAGATCATGAAGTTGCTTTTTGTTTGTTGAAGAGGTTAGATGGTGGGTTGAGAGATCCTATCAGGGAGTATTTCTCTAATTTGTAATGAGTACTGGTTTTGGGAAATATGAGAAGGCTAATGTTCATTTGGAAAGAAATAAAAGAAGTTTCGAAATTTCAAAGGCGAAGGTCTGGAGGAGCTTTGGATTAGAGTTTTGCTTTAACTACAGTACACTTCACTCTATAAAATGGGAATCAAATGCTTAATTAAGCAATTTACTTGGTTCTTGTTGTTGCAGGTGAAGAGGTCCATGTTTGATAGTGCGTCATCTGATAAGGTACTCCCTTCCTATGCTTCTGAGATATATATATATATATATATATATATACAGGCCTTTTCAAATATGGACCTCCTTATTTATTCAAAAGGTATGGATTTCCTTAATTTACATACTTTTCGATCATATTTTCTCATCTCAACCATTCATCTTTTAGGTATATATGAGTAAATCATCTCTACAAAATTTTAGCCAAATTGATAATTATTAAGGTATTCAAAATTGTTCAACACGAACGGTTCCTGTTGAACAAATTTGATTCGTTTATTGTAATCATATAGTTTCGATACCTTAACGATCACCAATTTAGCTGAAATTTTGCAGAGATGATCATGTCATATATATCTAGATACTAGTTGGCTATGATCGAAAAATATGACCGAAAAGTGGTTCTATTGGCAAAATCCGTACCTTTTGAATAAATAAGGATATTTGGACCTGATAATATCTATATACATAAATGATCCTTTCTTTTTTTGAAAATATGTCAACAAGGATGGAAACTATTTCTTTAGTTTCTTTACTGAAACATCCTTTCATATTCTTATAGGACAGTAAAGTCATGGCAGTTCTTCGAGATATATTTATTGCTAATGTTCCAGTAAGCTCTCTCTCTCTCTCTCTCTCTCTCTCTCTCTCTCTCTCCCTCTCTCTCTCTCTGAATTAAGATACTTTTATCATGCATCTGCTCTCCATTATCATAATCTTGGATTATTTTTGTTTCCTTAGGTACGCCGGTCCAATTTCCGTCCAAAATGCATATATGTGGCTGTCATGTTGAGGCGCATAATGGATGCAATTTTAAACAAGGATGCAATGGATGACAAGGTAGTTATTGCATTCCAAATCGTCTTCTGTTCCTTTTCATAAGTAGACTAATTTGGTCATTGTATATTGCGAATTTAGAAAGGAGGAAATTTGAGTCCTTACTGAATTTCAAGTAATCCAGGTTATCAACAGTATCTTTTATCTTATTTTTTTCATACAAGTTATGCAGAAAACTCTTTTATGTTGTTCGTTAATCTGTCTGTTTCTAAACCAGTGCTGGGAAAAGGATTATTCAGACAGCTTAATAAACGTGAGATTTCTTTGTGTTTAAAGAAAAACGAGGCCCTATTTTGCCTCTCTCCTAGTTGGTGCATATTGTGTTAAGGTGGAGGTGTGATGATAGCATGCTTCTATCTTCTTTTTCTTACTAACTTTCATGGGTAGTATATTATTTTTGGTGGTTGGTGTCTTGAGGACCGCTTTTCCCTCCTTATTTCATCGTACGGTGTTCTGGAAATGGGATTAAGCTAGAATTATGTGGGGTTGTTAAACACTTGCAGTTTCTGGGTTCTGGTCAGTGGACGGCTCCTTGGGAAAATTAAAGAATCTTTGACGAATTTCTGGTGGATGGTGTGAAGGAGATTTGGTAAAATTAGCTTTTGGACATCTCCTTGGCATATGCTTTCTGCAGAATTTATGGTTCTGCCAATTCCTATTTTGTCTACTCTGGCGGGTAGTTGTCCAAGTCTGTACTCCATATTGTATAAAGGGAAGAGAGTAGTTAGCTAGTTGTTCTCTTCTGAGTTTGTAGTTTTGTTTTGAGAGTAACAAAATTTCTGTTTATTATTTTTATTATTTGTTTAATTTTATTTATTTATTGATTTCGGTTTATTTTACTTTGTGGATTTGTTCACAGTCTGTAGCGAGGTGAGAGTAGTGATGTCTCTTTCTTTCCATAATGAGAAAAAAGAGAGCATATATATGCTCACCTGGTCTCGGGCCTACCATTTGTGTGTGTAAAATTATATACATAATTTTTTGTATTCCCTATGAAAAATATAATTTTGGTCTGTGCCAACTTCTTGAGAAATATCTAATTGAGTTCTTTATTCCTTACCATCTGCTTTGAAACACCAAGGCATCTTTGAGGGGTGATCACGTCTTTTTCGATCATACTTGTCCTATGAGACATGGGAGATCAATTCTACCAAACTTATGTGGTGTGTCTGTTGATTGTTATGTTTAACTGTGCTTGGAGGGTTCCAGAACGTGATTTTCTCTCCTATGATTTTTAGGATTACGTTGGGAACAAGCGGCTTGAGCTATCTGGGCAGTCTATTTCTCTTCTGTTTGAGGTATTTTATGCTCTCTGTTTTAGGAATGCTTTTTACTTTCCTACACCATGGGATTCTCCCCTCATTGTTGTTGGTTTTTAAAATTGCTAATTCTTTTTGTTCTTCCTCCATTATTGCTTTTTAGGATTTGTTCAAGACAATGATCTCTGAAGTTAGGAAGACTGTAGACAATATATTAACAAAGCCTAGCAGGTCTAGTCGTTTTGACTTGGCTCAGGTATGCTCTGAAATTACTTTTATATGTCTGCATAATATCCATTGTTTATTAGGCATCACGTTGATTCATTGTGAAGTAGATTAAATTTCCCTGAATAAATGGAAGAAACTTTAGTCAAAGTACTTTATGTCTTTATCAATAAAGGGGTAGGAGGTGGAGCAGTTGGAGGAAAGAGTTTGAAGTAAACTATCAGACTTTGGTAACAAAAGGAGAAGAACTTGGTTATCAATCTAGAAAGTTTCTTAGGGTGGATTTATAGCTTAGGGAAGGGGAAGCTGGTGACTTGTCTTAGAGGAGACAGCCAACTAGGTGCCTCTCTTCCCCAAGGTGTATCATGTGTAACCATTTGGATCACCTGCTGCTTCACTGTCATCCTTGTGAATAAAAATGCTTAAGGGATGCAAGTGTTTTGGGGTATGCACAATCATTTGTTGCTATATTGAGAGAACGTTACAAGTTCTTCTTTGGTAGGAAAAAGAGGGCTTTGACTCTAGGGAGATGTGGTGTGTTGAGAAAAACTGTGGGATGGCAGGGAGGTTAGATGATTGTCAGAGAATCATGTAAGTCTTCTTCTGGAATTGAGAGTAGGCTAGTAGTATATTTTGACTTCTGTAACTTAGGCTTAGTTTGGTATTGAGGTATGTATAATCAACTTTAAAATAACTCAGTTGTAAAAATAATCAGCTACCAAAAACGTCGGTTTGGTGTTTGGTAAATCATATATTTATAAGTACTAAGGTAAAAATAAGTACTGCAATAGTGTTTGGTAAACTTTCTGTTAGGGATATAAAATTTCAGAAATAGACATCGATCTTTTGACCCCAATCATGGGTGAAAATCATGGGTGAACCCCAATTCCGGAAAGTGAAAAACCTATTCTCTGTGTAAACCCTCTCTTGTTCTTCAATGGAAAACCAGACCAAAAGAATTTGTGATGACTACTTTATTAAGCCTGTGAGGACTGGAGTGAACAAAAACAAGAAAGATTTCACAAATTCGTGATAAATTTTAAGAAATAAATTGGCAAAAACCTAGATTTGAAGAAACAAGGCAATGATGAACTTGAGCAAATTGATTATTAATATGCAAGTATGTAACCATATGCAAACCCAATTGTGTTCCACCAATTCCTAACAACTAATCTATCAAAGGAGGACTAAATAAATGTGAAGAGGGAGCCCTGAAGGCAAGGGGGTGAGGAGTTCAAAAAAGAAATAAGATCACGTAAACAACCCAGAAGAAGAGAACTGAAAATTCTGAGGGGTTTTAGAATTCAGTGGAAATGTTTCTGGAATTTCATCAAGGTGCAGGCTATTCGATTCACGTTCAGAAAACACTGATATGAAAAAGCAGGTCCTCCGCTGCTTTTGATTTTTGCGGTTTCCTGCCGGAATTGTTAGAAGGAAGCATATTTGACATGCTTACCAAACGGGCTATCAATCATAAATGGTTGAGAAAAAGCAGGATTTAGCCCAAAAACTCAATCCCAAATGGAGCCTTACTTTATCTAGTTTCATACCTGGTCTCAATGTTTGGTACAACTATATGAGAACAATATAAAAAATTATGCCCAAATGGTGTTATTAGAGATAATCTCTCTCTCTCTCTCTCTCTCTCTCTCTCTCTCTCAGTTTAAAACCATAAATTATGATCTCTAACCTTTGAAATTTGAATAGTTCTGATCCTTCCAATCTAGGAGCTGCCAGACTCTTATCTGTTCCTTGGTTGGGTTGCAGTTTATGTATTTCCAGATGCAAATTTATGCTATCCAGCTCTTGGCCTCTCTTCCAATCTTTATCAGACAACTACTTTCCCTCTCAATTTATGTTGTGATATAGGGTTCTTTATGTAGTAAAATCAAATTAATTTTTTTTTTCTACAACTGGTGACTTGAAAGTAATTGTAAAATTTTATACAATAAGAAATCAATAGAATCAATTTAGGCTGTCTGACATAATGAAACAATAGTTTCCCAAATTTCATTTTGTTTTTTCGTGCTGCAGTACATCCGCAAAGATCAAATTTCACTAGGCCTTGAAAGAACCCTTTCTACTGGAAACTTTGATCTCAAACGGTTCAAAATGCACAGGACAGGGATGACACAGGTTTGCTCTTCACATTCTCTCTCTGCCTCTCTAAATCGACCGTCTTTGGATATACATGTATTATATTAGTTTGTATTCGGACTTTAGGTTTTTCCTCAGTTGCCCTTCTTGTCCATCTTCCGTTCTGCTCTTGCCACTGAAAAATGCTTGTTTCTTACACCAAAAATATATCGAATTGTTACCATATGGTCTGCCCTCAATAAATGGTTCGAGGGCTCTCTCAATTTGAGTGGACTGATTGAAGATCCTCTCAATACAGGTGCTAGCTAGGTTATCTTTCATTGGTTCTCTAGGCCAAATGACCAGAACAAAACCACAGTTTGAGAAGTCACGGAAAGTGAGTGGACCTCGAGCCTTGCAACCTAGCCAGGTAAGGGCGATGTCTCTGCACTTCTTTGAAATGTTTGTTAGCCTTGCATAATGGCTATAAAATAAATCATTGTACTCAAATTCTTTGACTTATGCTACGTGATTTTTTATGAAGTGGGGCATGCTTTGCCCTTGTGACACTCCAGAAGGTGAAGCATGTGGACTGGTAAAAAACTTAGCCCTGATGGCCCATGTGACAACTGATGAAGAGGAGGGCCCTTTAATATCTCTGGTATGCTCCTCATCACAAAATGCAATGTATGTATGAAGTTGTACTTTTCTTTTTACTTGTTACTTTTTTTTTCTTTTCAAAAGAAACAGCTTTTCATTGAAACAAAAAGCAAAGAACAAGGAGGCGGACTAGCTTAAAAAGAAAAAAGAGCAGCTATGACTAAAATCATAGCAGCTCATCTTATTACTTAATATTATATAATGAGGAGATAGACGATGGCATATTCAATAAGTCCATTAGCTTGTGGATTTGTATATGTTTATGTTATGGTGGAGAAAATGGAATCCCTTATGTCTGATAGTTGTGTGCACTCTATTGACTTGAGCTAATTCTGAAAAGCATGTCATTTTTTGGATTTTCATATGTAAGAATTTTCTGTTTTCATTAGTTTAATTTTTTCATATGTATTCTCACTTAATCTGTTTCATATCTTATATAAATTGTTAGAGAACTTTATCCTGCATCAAACATTAAATTGGTGTACATGTGGACAACACTGTGTTGCCTATTACATACAACCTATTTAACTCTGTTTATTGGCTGGAAATGTGTTTTCTAAAGTTCTCCTAGTTTTGAAGTTTCTTTTGTTTTCTTCAATAGTTCCATCATACAAGAGTACCCAGTTATGGACATTCTCAATAAAGCTCTCTCTTCAGTTTCTTTTTTTTGATACCTAGTTACAGAAGATCAAAAGCTGGACATACATCATGCATGGATATCTTTCTATCAGCAATATTTTATTATTTTATTTTCCCCATTTCAAGGCCAGTCTTATATTTTTCGTTACTTAATTTCTGCTGCAATAGTGCAAATGCTTGGGTGTTGAAGATCTGGAAACACTATCAGCAGAGGAGCTTCACTCACCAAATTCTTTTCTTATTTTATTCAATGGAGACATCCTTGGAAAGCACAGGAAGCCACAGGTAATAACTTTGTTCGATAGAAATATAGATCCCTATACAAAACTAGTCCCTTCACAGCAGTTTCCTAATAAATGAAAAGGACCTGCTTTGATGGGCTCAACAAAAGGTTGTGGATAAACTCCAACCGTACAAATTGAGCTAAATGATTTCTGTTGGCGCGGTGGTGCTACATGAGGTCTTTAATAGTCATTGTTTTGCTTCAATTTCAGCGTTTGGCCACTGCAATGAGAAAGTTACGTAGAGCTGGGAAGATTGGAGAGTTTGTTAGTGTGTTTGTCAATGAGAAGCAGGTAAGTTATGCTACTGCCAAATTGTGGTTTGCCTCTCTTGTAATTCATTTTTAGCTGTAGAGCGGTACATGTGGATTAATCACCCAAAATATATTTTGTTCAGACATTGGCGTTCTCAATCATCTTTAGTTGGTTTAGGGTTTACGATTGGAATTATGTCACTTGCACGACTCACATTTATCAATAGAATCTTATGGTGCTATCATATGGTCGATTAGCTAATTGCAAAGTCAGCAGAAAGAGTATCACCAAAGAGAAAAAAGCATCAAGAACAAGGACTAACCAACAATTTAGCTCTCCATTCTCTTTTTCTATTCTATATATAAATATATATAGACATTTATTATCTCTATAAATAATAATATGTTTTATTCAACAAGAGAATGATACAATAAAACAATATGGACGGAGGTCCATGGCAGAGGTTTGGATAACTGAAGTACATTCCTCAATTTTGAGGTATTCATAACTAGGTGGCTAATTTGTTACATCACGATTGGCACATGCTGCCATATTTGCGACATTCCAAACCTATTGGCCCTGCTATTTTATAACCATATACTCCTACTAAGTTGGCCTGAATGTCAGTCTCTTACAGCGAAGCACTTCATTGGAGGTTGAGGAGACTCTGGGAGCATCTTACAATATACACAAATTATTATCATTTTGTTTTGTTTAACGAGTAATCTGTAGGTATCAAAACCTTCTGCAGCGCAATGCATACAACTATCAAATTGTACGATTTAAAAAAATGGTTATACCTGATTTATTATTTTAGTTAAGTTTATCTATAGATACAGAGTAAATTGATTTAACTGTTACTTTGTCATTTTTTGGCTTTGTGGAGAAGGGTAAACTACCCTGCACTGGAAATGCATATATTTATATTATTTGTAATAAATATCATGTACTTTTTTTTTTCTGTTTGATCTATTTTTATCATGATAGAGTCAAATGTTTTAATCGTCAGTTGCATTTTTGTCTGGTCTACGTTTCTTCTGTTTTCTCCCTAACCTGTTATTGTATACCTGATCTTGGTGAATTATCTCAGCATTGTGTTTACATT
The DNA here is from genome assembly GCA_034370585.1 of Fragaria x ananassa. NCBI lineage: Eukaryota > Viridiplantae > Streptophyta > Magnoliopsida > Rosales > Rosaceae > Fragaria > Fragaria x ananassa. The sequence continues at coordinate 4,243,983 of CP139750.1, read as the reverse complement.
GCTTCTGATGGTGGTCGAGTTTGTCGGCCACTGGTTATTGCTGACAAGGGCATTTCAAGAGTCAAAGAATATCATATGCAGGAGCTGAATGTAAGTATACAGTTTTTCTACCTTCCTGCAGAAACAATTGCTACTATAGCTGATATTTTCCTTATTTTCTTTTTAAGGCTGGGGTGCGTACTTTTGATGACTTTTTAAGTGACGGGTTGATCGAGTATCTTGATGTTAACGAGCAGAATAATGCTTTGGTTAGTTGCTGCCTGATAACTTCTAAAAGTTCTGATATTGGAATGATGTACATCAAAGACGAATACTCAAGTGTCCTGATTAAAATTTTTGTAGATTGCTCTATATGAAGGTGAGGCAACAACAGAAACAACTCATATAGAAATAGAGCCTTTCACCATCTTAGGTGTTATTGCTGGGCTAATTCCGTATCCTCACCACAATCAGTCGCCTAGAAATACTTACCAGGTTTTCTTCTCTTTATCTAAGATGCTCTTGCTGTTTGGTTTAGTCAAATATCATGTTACATCATCTCACATAATTATTTGTTTATTATAGTGTGCAATGGGGAAGCAAGCAATGGGGAATATTGCATATAATCAGGCAAGTGTTTATTCGATACCAATCGACATCTTACTCCCACATGTTTTGGCCTTGTGTGTCCTCTCTTAAAAATCTTTTAGAAAGAGCACTTTTTGTTGTCATTCTATCTTTTACTCGACTTAAGGTAGATGCTGGACGCTGGTTGTGCTTGTGTTTAAGTGTTTTTCCTTCTTCTTTTCTTCCTTTTCCTTTTATTAGACGAAAAAGAGAAACATTAAAAACACCACAAGAGCACAAGTTTTCTAGAATCTGTGGAGGATAAGATAGATCTCTTCTGGGCACATCAGGGCTCCAGTTTATTTGGTTGTTAGGAAAATTTTAGTTTTATGCTTCTCTCCTATTGGAGTATGTGAGTCATTATTTCATTGTATTTGTGCTTCTTGTTTCTCTGTTGTGGTTGGTGTTTTAGCTAATATATTAATGTGTTATTTTTCTCTGTTCGTATCAAGTGTGTTATTTTTCTCTGTACGTATTTATCTTTTGTCAACGATATTCTGTTTCTCATAGAATAATGATATACATCTTTTGTCAAATCATATTTTGTTTCGTATAAAATATACTTACTGTGAACTTTTCTCTATGTTGCTACTCAGATTATCTGTTGATGGAACTCTTATGTTAAGCTATCTATCTTCTTGCATGCTAATGGTACAACCATAATTTCCTTTCTTTTTTTTGTCTGTAGCTACGTCGGATTGACTTGCTCTACCTACTGGTGTATCCTCAACGACCATTATTGACAACAAAGACCATTGAGCTGGTTGGTATGCTCTAGTTTTGTATGTGGGTGCTGCTTTGGGCTGTATATATATTATATATATTGATCACTTTCCTTTCAGGTCGGCTTTGATAAACTCGGAGCTGGGCAGAATGCAACTGTTGCTGTGATGAGTTATAGTGGCTATGACATAGAGGATGCAATAGTCATGAACAAGTCATCTCTTGATCGTGGTTTTGGCCGTTGTATTCTAATGAAAAAGTATGGAACATCATTGTTGTTATTGATATTTTTTCATGTCCTAATGCATATATCAATAACACAGATTTTTGCTTTTCTATTGGTTGCTCAACTATTACATATTTAGGGTTTAGGGAACTTCATTGTCAATGGTGATCTTATTTCATGTCTTACTGCATCTATCAGTATCACAACATTGCACCGCCCTATTAGTTGCTCAACTTTTACATATTCGTCTGCTAACTGAAGTTGTTTTCTGACCAGGTTTGTTGTCGCCAATCAAAATTATAGCAATAACACTCAGGACAGAATAATCAAGCCAAATAACGATGAAGTTGATTCTGGAAAGATGCGGGTAATCCAACTCATCTTTCCTCCCCTTACTTGGACACTGCAAAAGGGGCGGTTGCCAATAATCATATCTCTGTTATGCATTTCAAGTGCACATTTTGAACGCAAAAATTTCATTTGGCCTTGCATCTCCACCCTTTCAAATACCAGTTTAAATATATTGTCCCACATTTTGTCAGTCTTTCTAATTAAAGTGGTAAATTGCAATGGGGTAAGTGATGCGACTAATGATGCATGGCAGATGGCTTCTGGTTTCGATTAGGTGGTTCATAGTCATAAATTTTTAGTTAGTGGGTGTTGATGTCAATCATTTATTTATTGGGTTAGGTGACTTGAGTCATTTATTGAGTTCTAGTAACTTCAGTCATTAAGTTGTTCGCAGTCACTAGTGACTATTTACACTGGTGTTCCAAAAATCTGAAATATTCCTATGTATTGCAATCATTCCGGAGTTTTGAACTTTTTTCTCTTCACTATGGTGCACTTCTGAGCTGTAGAACTTTTCCAGCTTTTCCCTAGAATTTAGGCTTAAAAAGTGCTTGGAGCTTATTCAATTTCAGTTCCTAATGTTTTAGGGCTGTCTTGGTTATTGTTTGCATGAGTGAGTTCAGGTGGTATTGTTATATGCCCCTCGTAAACTTCAGGTCTTTATATTTTTCCGTTCCTGCTCCTTCTGTAGGTCCTCGATGATGATGGTATTGCTGCTCCTGGGGAAATTATTACAGCAAATGATATTTACGTAAAGAAGCAGGTCCCTATAGTCACAAGGGGGGCTATTAGATCGGGATTAAAGGATAGGTTTGCTATTTGCTTTATGCTTCTGCATATTCGAACTAGGCCCCTGTTGGCTTAATGTAATAACACCCATTTCCTTATGCAGTGACTATAGATCTACCTTTCAAAGATATAAAGGACCTGATGGGGAGTCTTGTGTGGTGGATAAAGTAGCTCTGTTTTCTGACAAACATAATAATTTGTGTGTTAAATTATTGATTCGCCATACTCGTAGACCGGAGGTAAGAGAATCATTGTCAATTTGTATGTATGCAGTTAATTATAAGGATCTCCTGAAATATTATTTCATTCATGTAGGTTGGTGACAAGTTCAGTAGTAGGCATGGGCAGAAAGGTGTTTGTGGTACAATTGTCCAGCAGGAAGATTTCCCATTTTCTGAACGTGGCATTTGCCCTGATTTAATCATGAACCCTCATGGGTTTCCAAGGTTATTCTTTCCTCTGTTAACAGTTCTTATGATAAATCTCATTGTTTTATCCATCTTGTGCAAATTACTAAGTGAAGAAAATGAAACTGAACAGTGTACTTTTCTCCAAAGATTGGTAAACTGGTTACTGTATCCAATTACGAAGTGAGAAGGGAGTAAGGGGATACTGTCCCTATTTTTAATCACTCTCATTGCTGATGGATTCAGCAGAATACTGGTATTCCTTCTTGGAGATTTTACATAGCTTTGGCCAAGGGGGATACAGTAAGATTATGGTAGGATATTTTCTGGGGAACAACTGAGTTTTGTTTCCATAATCTTTTATGTTATCCAGTAACCATAACTCAACAATACTTTGAAGTGTTTGTTTTGTCGGATCTTTTCCTCTGTAGTTGGGATTTGGGTTTCAGAGGGTGTTAATTGATGGAATAGTGGGATAGCTGTCTTTCCTGTTACTGATGCTGGGAGGACATTGAATTCTCATGGAATTTCTCTAGTAAACTGGTTATTTAATTGTTGGGAACTTTTTTCTGATTCTCCAGTAGTTTTTCCTTTTTATGAGATCTGGATTCGAACGTTTATTCGAAGGTAGAAATTCTTGCTGGACTTTGGCACATGGTAAGCTAAATTTACATAAATATTGTTCAAAGAGAAAGACCAAGCACTTGTCTTCCACCTAAACGATGCATTCTGTGCAAAATGCTGTGGATCATGTCTTTCTCCACTGTCCAAGTGTTCGTAGCCTATGGTTTAAGTAATGTGGGACGTTTACTGGGTCTAGGCGGTGTTGTTCTCTCGTAGGTGAACATCATATGACTTTAGGGGGTTCAGAGAAGGCCAATATAGAGTTACCGCACATTGCATTCTATGTGCTTGTTGTTGTTTCATTCATTTGGTTGTGGAAACAGATCACAGGATGTTTAAAGGGAATGTTGGGGTTATTGCAGTTTGAGACAGAGTTGACTTTTGTGCTCATGTTTGGCTTCAGTCACTTCTGAGTTCAAGGGTTTTGCTTCTGTGGCCATTCTTATAGACTGGAACACTGCACTGTGCAGCACACTAATATGCCTTGGATTTAATCTTTGTCTTGTTCTTGTTCGTCTGCTTGCTCTGTTACGTGTGTTTTGTTGTGTCCTGTTCAGTCACTTCTGAGTTCAAGGGTTTTACTTCTGTGGCCATTCTTATAGATAGGAACACTGCACTGTGCAGCACACTAACACTAATATGCCTTGGATTTAATCTATCTTGTTCTAGTTTGTATGCTTGCTCTGTTACATGTGTTTTCATGTGTGAAGCTTTTAGTTTCGCAAAGGTTTCTTTTTGTGGGGATTCCAAGGTTGTGAAGATATTTGGCGGAGCCATACTTTATGGATGATTTATGGAAACTTCATAATCTAAACAACCTTGAGATATACCTTTCTAATGATAGATTCCAACCAAAAGCTCTTTCGCGAACTTGCAGTTATTTCCTTTCATGGGCTTCAGTGGAATATTATCATGTGCACTGTATTATCTCCTCTATTAGAATTGAACTAAAAAATAAAAATAAAATAAAAAATATAATAAAGAAAAAGAAAACGACAGGTTGCCGTTCCGTTAAAAAGGTGAGATAAAGTTCATAAAGAATAAAGAGATGAGTAATAGAAGGTTTGAAGAAACTGCAAACCAGGTTATTATACCTGAATTTATATAGGTCATAAGTCTCAGGAAACACTAGGGTCAGTTGATGGGTTGTTTAGGGTTTCACACATGTAAAGGAAGATTTTGAGTTTTTTCTCAGATTTATTTACAGGAGTCACTAAAGTTTTCTAATTCCAAATGCTACATCCTTATCTCTTATATTAAATGATTGAACTCCCAGGTGTTCCAAAATGCAATTTTGACATCACTAAAAGCTTCATATGTATGTGTGATTAACTGGTATACTTTTTTTCCCCCCGGTTATCTGGTCTATTATCAGCCGAATGACTGTTGGCAAGATGATTGAGCTTCTTGGGGGTAAAGCAGGAGTTTCATGTGGTAGGTTCCATTATGGTAGTGCCTTTGGTGAACCAAGTGGTCATGCGGACAAGGTTGAGGCTATAAGGTACTTCAAGAATATGTGATTTGACATTTTCTTCTATGATTTCTTTTCAAATGTATGTTTAGAATCATTCTTTGCTTTTGTGATAGTGAAACCCTTGTGAGGATGGGATTTAGCTACGATGGCAAAGACTACATTTGCTCAGGTTTCTCACTTTTAAAGTTTACTTAATGGTCACATATCATTGAAATTATGCTGATGTATGTTAATACCCTCCAGGAATCACTGGTTGCCCATTGCAAGCATATATTTTCATGGGACCAATTTACTACCAGAAATTAAAACACATGGTGAGATTTAAATATTTAGTCTCTATTTTTTTCATGTCACTTGCATGTATGATTGTAAAATTCTGGGTTCAAGTTCAGTGTTATCCCTCTGATCTGAGTTTAAGAATCAGCCAGTAAACTACAACTGGGCCTCATAAGTCATCACATGAACTGTAAAGGGTATCATTGTCAAACTCTAAGGTTTTTGAGCAGAAGAAATGGAAAAGGAGAACACCTTATTCTCTTTATCCAAATGGTTGGATTAGTTATCAGGTTAATTACTGCAACTGTGGGGAAGATTTATCAGTTTGTTCTAGAACTGAGTTGATTTTGGTTTCTCTTCAAGTACTAAGTTTTAGTTTAGGAGTTTTCCGATATTACGTCTGCTATGCTTCCGGTTCATAAATGAGTCTTAGTATTAATTGAGTCTCAAAATGCTAGCTAATGGGGCCCATATGTTTAAGATAAATAAGGGCCTTATGGCATTGCATGATTTGATGAATAACATTGTGAGAGTCCTCTGACATGGGAGTGTTGGTGTGAAGCCTAATTGGGTGTGAAGCCTGGGTGAGCATTTTGATTTCTTGTTCTATATCCCCTATCGTACTGTTCCTAGTGGCTGAGGAAGTAGGCATACTAATATTCCAGTTATGGAATGGAATTTTGTTCTCTCTCTCTCTCTCTCTCTCTCTCTCTCTCTATCTGTAGACCTGACATCCGCCACTGCAGCCTGTAGAATATTATGTATATATTTACTTTCCTTGTATGTGTATGTCTAGATGTAGGATATATCCAAATCTTTAGGTGTAACCTTTCGCTCAACAATCTACATGGTTTTCCTGTACGGTTAACTTAACCTATAGGTGTAACCTTTCACTTAATGCTCTACATGGTTTTACTGCGCTTGTATTTGCTGTAATTCCCAATCTGTAACAGTATTTGTCTATTAGGTCTTTGCTGGTTATCTCCAATATATTGTTATTTTTTTCAGATTTTTTTATAAAAAAAAATAAAAAATTAATTACTTGTCTCCATTTCATCCATGGCTTTCCTAATTAACTTATTATTTCATTATCTACTTTATTTAAATTGCTAGGCTGGTATTGCATTATGCAGATACATATATAAAGCTTGTTTGGATCATGTCCTTCAATATTGTGTATGAAATTATTCAGGTCCTAGATAAAATGCATGCACGTGGTAGTGGTCCCAGAGTCAGTCTTACTAGACAACCTACTGAGGGAAAAGCTCGTAACGGAGGTTAGAATGGCATCTTTGTTATGTTCAGTCAATTTCACATCAAGCAGTTCTCTTTCATCTAATGTTTTCAACTACCAGGACTACGAGTAGGAGAAATGGAGCGTGATTGCCTGATTGCTTATGGTGCTAGTATGTTGCTATATGAGCGCCTAATGATCTCTAGTGATCCTTTCGAAGTTCAGGTATTGCCAATGTTTGTGATTTCTTGTCCAATATTCCAGATATTTTTGTGACATTTATAAGCCGTTTTATGAAGCATTCCATACTTTATCTCATGTATTGAACCCTTGTACTAATATAATACTGTTCACCCACTAGTGGAGATTTAGGATTTGAACATTTTGAACAAGGTTCAATACTTTTGTTATAGACCAGAGTATTGGTTAATTGATACCACCTACTAAAATAATGGGGGTTTAGTAATAACACCCATGCCTAAAGTCGGGCATTCAAACTCCAAATTGTTTTACATAGCTCTTTGGTAGAGTTTACAACCTCCTAAAGGTAGTGTGCAACAGGTGTCCCCCGGTTCAAAATCAGTTTTGGAAAGCACATTTGGGGGATCTCTGTGTGTCATAAAGAGTAAAGATCGAATAATGATTACTATAGTCTACACATGCTGAATAAAATCATTTAATATTGGCTGTTGTAGATGATAGATAATCTGGGTACAGTTTAAAAAATTGGATGGCTCTAATTTTACTTGTGACGATACACATATTCGGGCATAACCAAATATGAGTATTGTTACAAGTAATTCGGTATTATTCTTTATTCAAGAGATTATTCTTTAATCAAGAGATTCATATACTTTTTGTTTGAGGCAAATGAGGTGGACCTGTCTATACCAACAGACTCACTGACTCCTCAAAAAAAAAAAAAAAAAAAAAAAAAAAAACACTCACTGACACTAGAGAAGCATTAGAATATGTATCTTGACATAGAATGTATTTGGGTCTTCTCCTGATGGATAACACTAGCACTAAATCTTTAGAATCCAAGGTAGAGAAGGTAAAGACATTGCTAGTCAAAGGAGGTAGATTGACTCTTATGCAAGCTGTTCAAAAGCTTACTCTCCTCCTGTCTGTTTGTTCAAAATCCAAAGTGAAAAGATAATTAGAATTTATGACGATTGGTTGCCTTCGGCCATTATAGGGGCACTCAAAAAAAGAGAAGTTGATTGTATGGTATTTGGTGAGAGTAGTGGTTACGAGTAGGTAAACTATTGGTGAAGACATGGATTGGGGTGTTGCTAATAAAAGCAAATATGGCTGGAAGTGGGATAATGCCATTTACCTAAGTGGGATGTTTCGCAAAAGGAGGGGATTAAGTGTGGGAAGCTTATTAAAGAAGAACAATGCCCTACTTAGAAAGTGGTCATAGACTAATTTATTGTATGCCTTCCATAAAACAAACTGATCTGACTTTCTGAGGGGTTTTCAAATACTGGGTGTCAATTATACACAAGGCATCTAATATTAACCTTTTTCACAGGTCTGCAGAGTGTGTGGTTTGTTAGGTTATTACAACCACAAGATGAAAGCTGGAATTTGTTCTTCATGCAAAAATGGGGATAATATTTCTACCATGAAGCTTCCCTATGCTTGCAAGCTCTTGATCCAGGTAATGCTTGACAATAATTATTAATTTTTACCTCTTTTTCAGAAATGTGATTTTTAAAATCTAGCACAGTTATTGAACAGATGATATTATCTGATAAACTGTGGTTTTACATTTTGAAGAGCACTTCGTTATGCTCCATCAGTTATAGGGTTAAAGATGTCTTTTTAAAAGAGAGAATGGGTGAAGTTGTCCTACATCGTAATTATTGGTTTCATCAGTTGTGGTTGTTATGCCCTTAATGTAATTACCGGATTGTGAAAATCATAGAAACCCAAGGTAACTTGTTGAGTGAATAACTTGTGCACTCGATATAGATAGAGATGCTCTTAGCAAAGCTATTACAGTTCAAACATCACAGAAGTACACTCTACATTGCTCGTGCTTATATTCATGTCCATGGGGGACAGATGTTATGCAAATGTAGGCATTTCATTGAAATATTGCTTCTTTATTTTTAGTTTTTTTCCCGTTTTTAGTTTCTCTAAAGTTGCTTGAGATGTCACTGATCTATGCTCAGTTAGCAATATTTGAATTGTTTAATGCGGCTTCCAGGAACTCCAGTCGATGAACATTGTCCCCCGCTTAAAACTAGCTGAGGCTTGAGTGCGTCTATGAATCTGAAAGTGAAGGTTTTGATTTCATGGTTTTCCACAAACCATTTCAGATTGATATCTGGTAAGCATGTTCCAATGTCGTAGTCAAAAGGTATACAAAGTCAACCCATGTTACTCGGATGACCCCTTCCATTTTCTAGTCTATTAGAGAGATGACTGGAAAAACAAGTGTCTGCGGGTGTATTTTTAGATTGGTATTGCTGGATGACTACTGTAAATGAGTTTTTTTTTTTGGATACACTACTGTAAATGAGTTTTCAAAGGATTCAGATCAATTTGGTCTAGTGGCGGAAGTATGGCCTTATAAGTGAGAGGTCATGAATTCGACTCATAGTATTGTAGCACAACAGTATTGTAGCATATTGTGCATTTGATAAAAAAAAAAGAAAAAAAAAGAGAGTGCAGTTATAATTTACTAGATCAAAAAAAAAAGGAGTGCAGATAATTTTTTTTTTTTTTTCACGAACAAAAAGGTTTTTATAATCTGGCCAGTCATGCTTTTACTTGAATGGAGGTAAAGGGTTCTGCCTTACCATCCCTAATTTACTTTTTCATTGCACCAACCTTATAATGATGTTTTTAATTGTAATCTTATGTAAGTAACCAAACCACCAAAGAAAATAGAACTTGGTTCGGATTACCAACCCGGGACGTGATGGTTTCATGGCTATTCGTATCATGAAGTTTGCCGCACTTTTCTGGCTGATGTTAATTGGATAAACTGAAATGATATTATTGGGTACATGTTTGCCCCCTTGAGCTGTGTTTGGTTTGAAATATAGTATTAAACAGGGAAGACATACCTCTTACACACCTAGCGATTTTAGTGTGTAAAATTAAACATATTTAAAGCATCAAGGTTTAGGAGACTCGTTATATATGGGAGGTTGTGAGTTTAACTCACAACAATAGTTTATTTTGAGTAGTTTATTTGATAAAAAAAAATGTGTGAACAAGATATCTTGAAAGTTTAGTAGAATAAAAAATATTACACAGCATTTACTCAAAAATATTACATAGTACTTGACTCAGCTGCAACAACAGCTGATAAAAGAAGGTACAACAGAAAACAATAGGGCCAATTACATGCCATCTAATCCTGACTATCATTTGCAAAATTAGCTGCTATTAATGCTATATATCAAATGTGCGACCTTGTTGGCATTTCTCTTTACATGGACGATCTTCACAGCCGAGGTTCAGCCACCATGTCATCATACAATCTGCCTAGGACGGAAGAATTTGTATCTGCATATCAAAGTAGACGTTGTACCACCAAGGCATCTGTTTCAACTATTACAAGATGGCAATAGTTATCATAGATGTAATTGCAGGGACGGAGTCAAGATTTAAAAATTATATAAGCTAAACTATTTTTTGATAAAAAAATTCAAAATGTATGAAAATAATGCTTGTGTAGATTTCTTTGTAAATAATGCTTGTGTAAATTCAAATATGTATGAAAATTCAAAATTTACATTAACGAGAGATGGAGACTTAAGAGTTTTTTTTTTCCCGAACATGGGAGACGTTTTTTTGTTGGAGAACTTGGAGTCGATGAAGGCGAATGATTATGGGTGTGTCTGTTGTCCAGTTCTGCATCTCATGCTGATTCAATCTCCACTATTGATATTTCATCTACCATTTATTTTTCTCAAGTAATTATATTTTTACTACAAAATGGACAGTTATGCCCTTATTTTGTTTCTTTCTTGCCTAATACAACCAAACTGAAAATTTAGAATTTTGCTCTACCTGCTACAGACTGTTGCTTCATGCATGCTATCTTCACTATTCGGTGATGATAATCTTCTGCCTGCTCTATCTGCTCTATCTTCATCTTCTTCAGCCTTCCATAATGTTCAAGATATTATGAGCTTCCTCTTCATCAAGATTCTCCCAATAGTGATTATCTGCCTCATCAGCTTTCATTGCGGCTAACGTTTCCAAGCCTTCTTTATGAAGCTGCTCATAAACCTTTTTTGGTGGTCTTGCATTTTCTGATATTTGATTCTGGTTTAGGGTGGCTTAATCTTTGCTTGCTATAGAGTTTGATATATTTGTCTTAGTAAAGCAGATTAAGATGGCTGTCATCCCAAATTTCATGATGCACTGTCTGGGCTCTTCGAAATTTCTGAATATCTTCAATTGTGGAGCTGTTGTCTAGGATTGGTCCAGCTTCTGGTATAGTATATTCTCTTTTCATGATGGTGATGTTGTGTCTTGCTTGATCTGGATAAATGCTTGAGGAATACTATTTACTTCTAAGACAATATTGCTATCATTTCCTCTTAGATGTTGAACACATTGCAAAATAAGGCTCTTAAGCTCATTTGGAAAGAAATAAATATGATAATCCTACTGAATATTATTTTGGTTAAAAATCCATGTTCTAGTAGTAACCCAGGTGTTAGCTAGATTGTTTGATTATCATGCTTAAAGTGTAAAGTCCTATGTTCCATCATATTTATGCTTGCTCTCAAGATTTTATAATTAACAGCTTCATTAGGATGACAACGTAATGCTTCACTATGAACATCGAATCCTGGTAGAGGATTCTTTAATAAATGAAAAATGAATTGTTGTATAGCCTACTACAGATTATAAAGTTTCTTTTGCTCGTGCTAACAAAAAATTGTTTTAACATTCGGGTGCTGTCTAAAATTATCTCGAGTTAAAACTTACAGAGTATGCATGCTCACTTGCTCATTAAAATTAATTGGCCAATTTATGTATTCATTCATGAAGTCCTCCCAAAGATCTATTATCTTTCACTACTTTTGCTTTCTCAAAGTTTAATTGCTCTCGCAAGTTGATTTTTTCAACATTAGTTATTTCATAGAGATTAACCAACTTTTCATGCTTTTGTCGATTTCGATAGAACCCACGAAAATCAACCCAATCAATCTTCCAAAAAGCGTTCGTTATAGAATCTGAAAGGGTTTATGGGGCGGTGAACAAATCTCTTCGCTCAAACCATGTACAAACAGACAACCGGCATAGAAACTAACAAAAGAAAGAAAGAACGGCGACTATTCTTGAACTACAGTGATGCATAGGCAGAACCGAAAAGAAGATGTAACCAGTAATATCTCGCAAAGCTGTGATCGATCGATGGGGGCTGAACAGAAGAGAGAGCGGGATGAGAAGAGGACGGGATGTGAAGAACTGATAAGTAGGGCAAATGAGAAGAGCGAGGACGAAACCGTAATTTCGTAGAAAATGAACAGTGTAGCTATAGTGAATCAGCTGACCCTCAAATAGTGTATTGTAAATTAACCCTAAAATTAACCCTAAAATTATCTTAACATTGTAGCAGTGTCGTTTTGGCGCGAAGATCGTCTCTCTTATAAGCAGAGGCAGAGGCAGAGGCAGAGGCAGGGGGAGCGAGAGAGAGAAAGAAAGTGTGATGGTTCATCCTATCGACAGCTTAGGGTTTCGTCCGCCCCAGTTCTCCGAGGTACTCTTAATTTCTCTTCTTTTTCTTTTCTTATTATTGAGACCAATTTTCGACTAGATGTTTTGGGTTCCCAATTTCTCGAATTTGAGCGGGTATAGTCTCAATTTAGATTGTATTTGTCGGCACCCAGAATCTGGGTTTGTGTTCTTTTGGTTGCAAATGTTGTAATTTGATGAAATTGTGATCTTTTCTCAGTTCGATGTTGTCCAAGGGTTATTGTTCTTTTTTCTCTTTCTAAAGTTTCGAAATGGTAAAGATTTGGGATTTGCAATTACAAATACTGCATTTCTTTACAGTTAGAAAAGGTAATGATACATCCCTTCCACTGAAGCGCCTTTAGCTAAATCATAGAGTGATGGCATTGTTTAAGAAACGTCGAATCCTATTGCATGTGATCACAACACAGATGAGTTGTATGCTTAACACAATCAACAGTGATGTTTACTTATGTGCTCACTACGCAGGACTTAGCTTGGGTTCCTGGGTGGCTTCAGCAGCATCAGATTGAACAGTTTGATGAGTGCATCAAGAAACTTAAGGGTACCGACTTAGAGCTAGAATGCAAGGTTGGAACTAGACCTATTCTTTTTCTAAAGTTCACAAATGTTAACTGTTTGCTAATTCATTTTCTTTACTTCACTGGTTAGGATGAGGGAGTTTCACCAGGGAATATCAGTAAAGGTAACTATGCTGATACATTGTCAAGGGAGGAAGACAGAAACAAAAGCTATCATTTATTCTTTTCTGGGGAAGACAATACGCGCGCTGATTTTTCTTCATCTCCTGGAAATGTAAGCTTTTAATCAGTTAAACATGCTAGCCAAATTTTGTTTAATTTTTCTCGTTTTTGAATTTTGATCCATATTGTGCCCCTTCACACTGTTTAGTAAATGCTCAAAACTGTCGGCCATTCATCATTTGTATTTTGTACTCCTATTTGTGTAGAATTTATATCTCTTGGAGTTATTATGTTCTTTTCATGTTTCTTATAGATTTTATGATATATCAACCATCCCATCAAACCAGTTGGCCTTTTATTTCTAAAAGCTTTTAACATAATAGTATGCACTGGCAGACTCATGTAGGGGCAACTGGGGGCAGTTGCCCCCACTCGGTTTTTGGTTTTCTGAAACTGGAAGGTCATTTGCAGGTGTTGTTGGGCTTGTGTAATCCATTCCTTCATAAAATCTGTGGCTAATTTGAGTTTCTATCAGAAGTTTCCTTCAAAAATAGTAAAGGAAAGAGAAAGGAGAGAGAGATGAGAGTATAAACATATGATGGCCAGCGATGGAGTGAAAAGACTGTTCTTTTTTGTTGTTACCCTATTTCTGGTTTGATTTAGGGAAAAGATCCCTTTTCTGTTTCTGGTGTTTCTTTTGTCCTCAGTTGTTGCTGGGCCTGGTTTTGGGCTTTTATTCCATATATGCCTAAAAATAAAACAGGAGACAAATCAGATTTGCTCATGATAGTGTAGATATATATGGTGTTATGGAGAAGAGAGATAAGGATAAAACTCATAACAGAGGCAGTCAAAATTAACTAAAATTTTGCACATTGTCAAAGTATTTGCACATTATATTTGCTAAAAAATGTACCCGTTAAAGTTTTCTATCATTCATCAAAGTTTTATCACGTGTTTGTTCAATTTTTTCTGCCCCCACATTCAAAATTTTTTGCGTCCGACACTGATAGTATGCCTGTCAAATCATAGTATCTGCAAACCTTGCTTCCTAACTTGAATTAAAGATTTGAAGAAAGTTGTATATTTTGTTACAAAACATGGGCTTAAATCGTTATCAAAAATTGACTGCTTTCTTATAGTTCCCAAAGAAAAAGTTGCAAATTTTCTCCCTCTGTATAAATATAGATTGTTTTTGTTAAAGGAAACACAAACTTTTATTAAATAAAGTAAAACATAGGCTTGTTACAGGAGGAAGCGCAAGTTATTGTGTTAGTTGTTGAGGGAAAGTGACAATATATTTGTGAGATAGAAGGGAATGGTTTTGGGAAGACGTGCTATGATTGCTATCTATTCAGTCATTTGAAAGGGAAGAACAGATCTACAGATGTCTGTATGAGGAGAAGATTAAGGGAGGAGAGAGCTGAGTATTTTACACAAGAGGGTTTGATTCTGAGTTTCTTCATAGGTTTCAGTTTACATTGGGAGGGAGGAAGAGTTGTATAGTGAAAACAGACCAACTAAAATTACTCTGATCAATTTGGAAACTGATGCTTCATTTATACAGAGGCCTTTTTTTTTTTAGGTTCTGTTTTTTTTATTGTTTCTTATACACTAATCTACATCTCTTTGATTGAATAGGTTCTTCATTTCCATCTTCGTCTTTCATCAACTGGGTTTTCACAGTGCAGCCCAACTCAACCTCCGGATGCTTCCAAAAACAATGTTAAATCCAACAGAGTTGAACCTGTGGAACTGAGTGACACCTCAGTAGCTTCTAAGGAGGAGACTTGTTCTGAAATGGGGCATAATCTTGATGGAAGAAATTTGCTACCTCTAAATTCCATTCAGAAATCCATGGAGGATGTTGGTCAACAATGTCCTTCCAATGACAAGATATCAGAAACACAAATTAGGGAAAAGTATAATGTGAAGTACCTCAAAGCAACTGACATGACTGCTGCAACTGAACTCTCGATTGCAGCATCTGAGGCATTGGTTATACATGAAATAGTGAGGTGTGGGGCTGTTACAGAGGCATTGCCAACTCAAATGGTAATTGAAGCTGCCCTTTGGGTAAAGAAAGCTCGGTTGGAGCGGTCAGTAGATGCCTTAGACAGCATAGCTGACGAAACAGACGAGAGTGATTCTCTTTCAGACTTGGATGATTTAACGATGTCTGATGTATATGAAGATGTAGGACTGTCTCATTGTATTCCTTTTGATGACTCCACTTGTGGTTCAGCTGTTTCTCTGGTGAAAGAAACTCCTCTCTACGAAAAGCAGCATGAGTGTGTAAACCTATGTGATCCTGTAGAGCTGGGTGCTCAACAACTCAAGTTTGATGATATGTCTGCGCGGGGACAGCTATCAGAGAAAATGGTTATGGATAGATTAAAAGACAATGTGCCTGCGAAATCTTTCAATCACGGGAGAGAAGAGTTATACGATAACCTAGTTCCGTGTTTAAGCATCTGTAATGTGGCCAGACACAACGATTCAGCTCTAAAGAACTCAACTGTTTTAACTAAGAAACAGGTAAAGGTCATATTAGTATTCTCTCCTCAACTGTGATCAACCTATCAATTTTAGAAAAAGGGGCAATCGGTCATTCTTATGCACTTAATTTTGTCATTTTGGTCAGAATGTTTGAATTATGTATCATTCTGATTGTCTTTTTTTTTCTCTCCATTTTAAATCAGATTCCTATTGGGCAATTCAAACTTATAATGAATTAATTGTGCACTTGCAGATAATTGGCCCAAGTATGGTGGATGTAACTTCTTATCAGCTTCAAAAAGAATTAAATATACACCCCCATGTTTGGAACTCTGCGAATGCTAGTGAGTAAATATTACTTATTCCAGGCTCTTCTTTTATCCCTATTCCTAATTATGCATGCATCAGTTATTCCTTTTGTTATTTGTTAGTTGGTTTTAGCAGTAGTATTTGTTTACTTGGATTTGTATCTGGTTTGTGTTCTGTAGAAGGAGAAGATATAGTATCTGACTTAGTACCAGACTGGTTCAGGAGCCGATGGCTAGGTGGTTGGACAGGCCAAGTATGTGCTTTTTTCCGTTTTAAAGCACTTCTGTTTTGATTTTCTCATTTATTGTTATTCAGATACCAAGTTGTTACAAGTAGAATTTTGCTATCCTTACTTGAGAGCTTAGAAACAATATGCCGTAAGTGGTAAGGTTTCGGATAAACTCCAAACTACCTCTTAAAAAGCTTTATATACTTGCATAATGGCTTTAGATTTTCCTTTATTTTGTCTTGACCCGAATCATGTTATTCTAAACAGTTAAAGGTCCACACAATATAATAGCCTATGAATGACAAAAGTAGCTTTGAAGATTGTTTTCTCCGCTAAAACCTGAATATATTACTTTCAAAACTTTTCCATACATCTAACTCTAGAGGCTTGTCAGTTGGTGAGGTCTGGACTATGTCCACTCTTCTATGGTTGCATATAACTTGACATCATCAATGTATGTTCTGAATCTGCGACAAACTCGACCAGTTCTCCTCTACTATTTTAGCAGTTAAACCACAAATAGTACTGACGCTTCCCTTCACCACCTTTTTTTTTTTGTTTCTACTGTATTTTCAAATCCTCTTCAGTTTTCATGGATAGCTTTTCTGGTCCAATCTGTCTGATATTATATGCAGCAGCGAACTTACACTATTTAACTATGCCACACTCGCTTGTAATGATGAAAGGAAAAATGCAAAGACTACCCTTAAAAAGCAGCCCTAGCAGAACCCGCCAGTTTCTTTTATTTTATTAAAACTATTCAGAACTTTGACACAAGCATGAGTAACCAAGCACCACTCTCTGGGTATCCCTCTTTCTATAGAATGAGCCATGGAAACTCATGAGATTGATTTAACAAAAAAGCAAAGAAGAATCATGGAACTAACTACTTAGTGGTATCCTACTCGATGCATTTTCCTGTTATGTAAAACATAACAACTCTTTTGATAGAACATATTTTCACATAGTAACATCATTGTTGTTGTGTTTTTGTTCTCTTGTTTCTCACTCTGTTGTTCTTTCTGTTTGCTCTTTAAATCTCCCATTGGAAGGAAGTATCTGCTGTTGGACACATGGTACGCGATACGAGAAGTATCGTAAACTGTTTTGCCGCTGAGACAAGCTTTCTCTCAGAATCAGCAGATATTGCTCCAGATATGAACTCTGTCATGCAAGTTCATGAAAATGAGTTACATAGAATGTCACAGTCAAGCATACACTTTGATATTTTGCCTAGTGAATCTAATAAGGGGATATTGCATTCTCAAGATGTGGTGACGTCGTCTAGCTTATCTTTGGTTGATCCACTTTGTTCGGTTGTTCCTTGCAGTTTTCCTTCAGAAAATGAAGTTCCCACATCAGCACAAACTCAGTGGGATAAAGAAAGTCGTACCGAAAAATGCTCTAGTCCCACCACAGAACTTGGGATGTGGAATTCACACAAACCCTCAAATCTAGGTATCAAATTTCACCATGAGGATTGCCAAGCTACTGCTGCAATTAATGGTGAAGATTCTCCTGTCACAGTTCGAAGGCAGTTTATTTCACTGAAGACCTATAGTACACTTCTCCCAAACCCTATTTCTAATGGGGGAAGCCTTTATCAGTCAATTAAATTAGATTGTGCTCAGAGGCTGATCACCCTGGATCAGAATGTGGGTTGCAATATATCTTCTTATAGACATGGTAAAGCGTCCCTTCCTTTCAAGAATTTATCCGAGCATTTATCTTCAAGAGATAATACGGAAGATGGTAAGTTGATCTCAAATGGAAGTCCAGATAAGATAAAATATAATGAGACTACAGGAGATGGGAATGAGTTACCTGTTCAGGCATCAATAAATGAGAGGCAATTTGTTTCTTCCAAACATAGGGCACACCGCTATCTTCGGGCTTCTAAATTATTTCTCAACAATTCCACTAGGGAAAAACATCCCAAACCAGCTTTGGTGGTAGACAATGTTGTCGAATTTCAACAAAACAAAAAACTCCAGAGTATACTATCTGAACGCAAGAGTCTCCATGGCAGAGATGTTCCAGCGAAGAAAAGAGTTCACTTCTCTGAAGCGGAGATTCCAGTTCAGCTGATGAAGAACCCTAAAATACTAGATATTTCAACCAAAAATTGTAAGTAGTGGCCATCGATTGCCTTTCATTCCATTATAATTTATTAACCTTACATATTTGTTACTAAATATGTTGCTAACCTTTAAATGTAGGGTTAACGTCTGATAGAGCAAGTAAAAAGCCCAAATGTTCTAACTATTCTAAGTTTCAAAATCACGAGAAATGCTGGCGTACCAATCCTCATGTTAAGGCTGAGAAAAGATTGCTATTTCATGGTATACAATTCCTGCTTACAGGATTTTCTAGGCAGAAAGAAAAGGATCTTGAAGGACAAATATGGAAACATGGTGGTATTGTTCTGTTTGACATTCCTTCTCCAATTTCAAGGGCAAACAGAAGCTTAAGATCTAATGGTTACCAGCTTCCTATTATTCTATGTTCGAAAAAGGTTGGTTTCCATATGTTTTTGACAGTTAAATTTGATGAGCTACCTTGGACTGTGTCTTTTTTTTTTCTTCTCCCCTTTCTTTTCTGTTTTTTTTTTTTGCACTGTTTGGGTGCTTGAATGGATTCCATGGTTTGGCAATGTTTGTTATATATATATCAATACTTGCTTTGTCTTCTATGTTTTGCTTTATTCTCCACTTTCATCATCGTTTGGGTTTTCTTTCTTTTGGAACTTCAAGATATGTCACATTGGTAATTACATTATCCATACCAGAATCATTCATAATTGTTTTATGGTGATTCTTATTGGTTTTGGACTCAGTTCGTACATTTTCTCTCCTACATACACCTTGTGTCTATTGTATATTCACTTTGTGTATTCTCTGTACCCGTTAGTTTGTGACTTGCTTTTGGTTTTTTGGTTTGCTAGGTGACAGTCTGATCTTACAATAAATTATTCACTAATTGATCTGGGGAAAAGTCATCATATTAGGAGCCAGTGGATTACTACCTCATGAATTACTACCTGAAAACTAGCATGTACACAGTACCTTCATTGAGTTAAGTTAGGTTGTTGAATTCAAGGGTTCGACACAACTCATACCACAAAACACAAATACGTCTTAATTATTGCATATTGTATTTGGTGATGAGAGTGCACATCAGTGCAAGGCCATGACTGGATTTCTCTAAACAACCTGGTTGTTGTAAAATGGAAACAATGCAGTGTAGTGCTCCTTTTATACTATTTTGTGATTGCAGGGAGAGTAATGTTCTTCTCTGACATGTTTTATCTTTTAATTGCAGCTACAAACAACAAAATTTTTGTACGGGTGTGCTGTGAATGCCTTCATATTAAATGATGATTGGCTTACTAATTCAATTTCAGCAGATCATATTGTACCGCCTGAGCAGTGAGTCATGTATTTACCTTGAATATGTCACTTTAGTTTGGAGATGAACAAGTTCTGTTTCTAGGAGGCTTGGGGAATGGGGGTCTTCGTCCTTTGTTAATTCTCACGACTATGGTTCGTGATTCTAAGTCGATCAACATCTTTGTCATGTTAAAGGCAGACAGTGAGAAGCCCAAGCCCCCCACAAAAAAAAAAAAACAGAAACTGTAACCCAGGATTATTTTCTAGTTTATCTCTTATTATCGTTGGCTAAATAATGTGTTCACAACTTGTTGTTTACATGGCAAACTTAATATTATTGCTGCTGATACCCTTTTCTTTTAAAAGAAGTAATTGAAAGGGCAAAACCAGATCGAAAAGTGATGAACCATGAAAAATGTTGCCAAAATCTAATAAAACCGCACTATTTAAAGGATGCTAAACCAAAAAATCTAACAATATTGCTTCGATAGGCACTCTTTTGTCAGATATAGTAGTTCTGTTTATTTTTTTCGGGTCACTTCTCTTTTGTTATCATAGGCATATAGCAGAACGAATTTCTCTGTTTTTGTTTATTAATATAATCAATATTTTGTACAGATACATTATTCTGCATAATGTGGCTGCTGCAGAGCATATTAGCATTCGGAAGCCATTTTGTTACTGGCGTGATTATGTCTTTGATAGGGTAGGAATCATGCTACATGGGAAGCAAAGTTTCTGCAGCAAATTCGCAAAAATAATTAAGGTAGGTGTCACTGTATTTTTCCATATATTATATACTTCACTGCCTGTTGGATGCTAGCTTGGATATTTTGTCTTGGTAAAACAAGGGTCAATCTTAAAAAAATTGTTACTTTATCTTATTTCTCTTTTGCATACAAAAGTATTTTGTTATTTGATAGGGGGTTAAAGCATCTCCAGTGACGCTCATGTCTTTCGTCAAAATTTTTATGATTGTTTCTCTTGTACATTTAAGAATTTTATATCACAATTATCTCTTATGAAACAATATTGTGAGTTAAATAGATTAATTACATTTTTGCATTATTGCAGTAGGAGCCACTTTTTTGTTACTTTCTCTCTAAATCTCAGATTTATGAGGTCCTAGTGATTTTGCTGTTCAGAGAATTGTAGGAAGCATCTTTGGAAGAACTTATTTATTTAAATCTATAGCTTTTTCCTAAATTTTAACTTAGAGGTGCTTTAGCCCATTAAAGATGCCCTTGCAAGTGGTATTGTGTGATACCAGTAGTACCCCAACAAAAAGATCACTCATATGTTATGTGAGGAGAGATAATTTCGATACTAGTACATTAAGTACCAAATATTTGATATATTTTTAAATTACGATTTTCCCCAAGAATTGAAGTTGAAAAAGAATATAGAAGTTTATGGCTCCCTATGTTTTGAACATGATTGAAAAGTATCAATATTTCCGCAGGACTTGCATGAAAATCAACTGATTGAGATCCTAATTTACCTCATTGAGATCCAAATTTACCTCGGGAAATAGCTTAGGAGCTTGCTTTTTCTCGGAGACAATCTCATCCTCCCTTGCACAATCATATATGAAGTTAAATGCTCATGGTCGAACCAAATGTTCCTCTATCTTCTTTTGAATGAAAAGAGAAATAAATGGTGTATTATACCTTGAAGCATGAAGAATATTCTAACCTTTAAGGGCTTTTCAATGAAAGATTAAGCCAGGTTAGGTAGTGACTGTAACATCTTAATCACCATAATAGGTGAAGTGTGTGATGCTCACCTTGGTAGTTATCATAGCTTGAGAAAAAAAAAATAAAGTCTTGTGAAATGGATTGAGACTCTGGAAGCTGCCTTGTTATAAGATGTTGCAGAAACGAACTAGAATCCACTATTCCTATTTCAGGACTATTAAGTAGTTGAATTCTGGTTACATGTTAAGGTATATGTCTGATGGAGAGTGAATGCCATATTAAAAAAATAATGTCATTCCCTGGAAAAAGCAAGTCACCGTTGAATTCTGGTCATAACTCCTGACACATGTTACATAAAGTCTTCCACTTTGTCGAGTTTAACTTACTAACTGATGCAGATTGCATGGCTTTTGTTAGCCTCTTATTGGAGGATATTCACTGGGTTGATACGTGTTTTGTTCCTATTTTCTTTTTATGGGAAACAATCAGCATGCAATAGAGTTATGATCTTATCTCTTTGTTACTTGAGCGTTAGTTTTTTCCTCTAACAACAAAA
The DNA here is from genome assembly GCA_034370585.1 of Fragaria x ananassa. Lineage (NCBI taxonomy): Eukaryota > Viridiplantae > Streptophyta > Magnoliopsida > Rosales > Rosaceae > Fragaria > Fragaria x ananassa. Next base: position 4,222,175 of record CP139750.1, on the reverse strand, counting down.
GTTTGCTGTATCTTGATGTATTCTGCTCATGTGTATGGTGTGTGCAGCATGGAGGTGGGCAGGTCTTTAAAACCATCCAGCGGTTAATGCTCGATCTGGGAAAAGAGAAGATTTCTTGGGGAGCTATTGTTTCTGAGGATAAAAACACATCAAGGCACTTGAGACACTGTGCTGCTGAACAAAGGATACCTATAATGGTAAGTGATTCTTAATTGCCTTAGAAATGAATTTAATTACTGACTCGGCAAACTCCTATGAAGCTGATAGATTGTCCCAGCATCTTGTTGATTTCATAAGACTATGATCAATGGTTTATCTTTTCCTGTAACTTTGAACTTCAATATGTTGAACTGAGTTGATCATTTGTTGCAGCCAGCTAGCTGGATCATAAAAAGCTTGCATTTAGGGAAGCGTCTTCCATTTGCAGAGACATCTCATTCCTCATCTTCAGTGCTTACAATTTCTGGGCCCACTTCCTATAGGATGAGTGAAGATGTATAAAGATGAACTGCTTCTGCAAGACACTTCTTACCGATGTGTTATATTGCAACTGCTATGTATCCGCTCGACCATACTTCTTCCATCCATTCAACCACTAGCAAAGGTATATAACAATGGTTCTAAATTTGAGTACTTAAGCACATACACAGTCACTTAACACCGTGATTACATTAAACATGAAACAGAGTCGTTCATCTTAGAGTGGGTCTGACCAAGATACTTCTCAATTAGAATCACCATTAGAACTGTGCCTAAAAGCTGATAAACTGTGATGAAGTATCATGCATTTTCCTAATTAGGTACGTCTGCAAAGACAGTTTTCGTACTCTCATCCTTTGCTCTTTCAGGTACTCGATGAATGCTTCCTCTATCATCATGGTGGTTTCTCTTTCACTTGGACACATGAGATGCTTTTGCGCCAAGCACCTAGCAAAGCACAATTGCATGCATCACATCTACTGCCATTGTCACTGTTCCAATTCAAATGTGATGACCTAGTATGTCCAGTGGTGCATGATATGTTATATACTCAGTGAATTGTAAAGATTCCAGCCGGCAGCTCTTTACGGTTTCTGTGATGCTTATCGGGATACAGGATACCTTTCGCTGATTCAGTGCTTTGGTCTTTGAAACCAGTTGATCTGTTCATAAAGTGGAACAAGAAGAAATACTAGTTTATTTAATGTTGTAATTGTAAAAGAAACATGCGCGCGCGCGCATATATACATATTTGAATGTATATTAAATGTCAGATAATGTATCATAGTTGAGATTTATGTGCCTTTCAAAAACTCACACAAAGTGGCGAAGACTCACTCTTGTTTCTTGGGATTTTATATGCAAGCTATTCATACCATCTAAGCTGAAAATCTCTTCATGTTTTTGAATTTTGATTTAAAACTTCTGACCTTTCTTGAAAGGTTCAAAAGACAACTCGCTTCTGATTCTCTTTGCTAGTTTGCCCTACGAGTCTCTACTTCATTTTTAAGAGATCGCTCTCGTGCTACCGTACTATGGTTAAAAATAAAAAAATAAATAAAATAATAATAATAATAATTGGTCCAGTTCAATATACAGTATCCTCTTTTTGGGTTTGAATGGAATCAGTGGATAACTTGCCCATTATAATTATTAGGGAGGTTTGCAGTGGAGCACTCTCGTGTCCTTCACTAGTTTTTTTTTTTTTTTTTTTTTTTTGAGGAAGGTGTCCTTCACTAGCTTTGCTGGTATCTTTGTGAGAAACAATACGATTTTTGATGAGAACTTTCACTCCTATACAGACTGCTAAAATTATTACTGATAACGATGCTGCTTGGTAAAATAGTAAAAGCCTTGGCCTTATTGCACGTATTGATGATGGTGCTTGGATGTATCTTTGTATAAAATTCACATAAAAACAGGAGAAAAAGTTCTAAATTTGATCAACTGAGGAACAAATTCAAGTTTGATAATATTTACATAGGATTTTGTAGGGAATAATGACTTACAAATTCAAGCACTCCAAAACTACTGATGGAGGCAATATTAATTAAGCAACCCTACATACAGATATCCTCATACAACAAGTATTTTGGCCTGCAGCTGTTGTCCTCATTATCTTAATAGTCTTCTTGAAAAGACCATCTCCAGCAGTAGCGGTCTTCCCCTTAGGGCAAGCCCTCTTGCGAGTGTTCTTGACATTCGACCCTTGAAACTGCGGAGTACTCCTTAACGACTTGTCGTAAGCCTTCTTTTTGGCAGGGTCAGAGAGGAAGTCCCATGCCGCTTTGACATGCTTGAAAGCCCCTTCTGCAGCAACAGAACTATTCTTGTCTGGGTGCACGAAGCGAGCCAATTCCTTGTATTGTTTCTTGATGGTTACGTAGTCAGTAACCTGTCGGAAGCCAAGAACTTGGTACCGATCTTTCTTCTCTGCCACGGCTTTATGGATCTGGTACGCTAGGATGAAGTGATCCACACCTTGCAAATCAGGGTCGAATTCTTTGGCCACCATGGCCTGCATGATCGCCAACTCGAAGTATTGAAGCTTAAAGAACTCTTCTGCGGTATCTAGTGCCTTCACAGCAGCCAACTTGGCCAGGTTGGCGAGAGGATCATGAGGACACGAGCAAGTGCTGCTGGCCATGACAATACTCTAGATCTTGATCGATGAACTTGGAGGAGGAGGCCTTGTATGGCAAGGAAATTAGTTTCCGGCAAGAATTTTGGGATTTGATGCATGACCCAATGACACTAACCCTATTTATACAAACCTCTGGCTTGAAACTCAAGCAACACGTTACACATCATGTACATGATGAATAATGGAAACTTGGCCACAACGTTACACATCATGTGATTGAAAGTAATGAAATGGATTATAACATAGATAAACCAAACACAAATATGAAATTTCAATGGATTGGTGCAGAAACCTCAATGAGGAAAAAAAACACTAATCAAGATTATTCAAATTAATCTTTAATTCAGAGTTTACAAGAGGAATAGTCCTCACACAACTATCAACACTTAAATCTGATTACAACACTCACTTCTCACACAAGTGGTTTAACTTCATGTATCTCTAAAAAGAGAAACTGAATCAATAAGGCACTAAGACTAATATCACTCTTAGTTCTCTAGTTCTTACATAGAACTAGATACAAGGTCAAAACCTAAGACTTAAACACTCTTAGTTTCTTCCAAACTAATTCTCACACAATCAGTATACTTTGGTTCTTTCACACAACCAGTTAGCTGAGTTCTGCAACATAACCAGTTTCAAGTGCAAGTAAGAGAGAAAGACTCTGCCTTTTGAAATAACACACTCAGGTAGTATGCAAATTGATCATACGTACACAATATCAACTCCAAATTAAGGACTCTGAGCAATCACAAAAAGCTTGAGACTCACAAACCACATCAGGAGCAATTTATAGAGGTTGAGACTCCCCTCAACTAATGCATTCAATGAGAAGAATTATTTTCGTTTATTGAAAGATGCAGTCAGTCCACTATCATTCTGCACTTTCCAAAACTCATGAAACAGTTTCATGCTATAACATAGCGATCAAATATTCAACAGATCAATCTCTTAATCTGTAGAGAACAATGAATATATTCATGCATATGGATGATCGGATAACTTTAAGTTCCCAAGATTTATGCAAAGATGAAAATTCTAATATACCTGATTTGGAAAAGCACCAAATCAGATATCCTAAAATTACTCAAGATCTGGCATATAAACACCTTAATATATATGAAAAATCCTAGATACAAGTCTTTTCACCAAAAATTTCTCGATTTAAGTAAGAGATAATTTGACTTACCATATATGAGAAGTTTGAAAATCATTACCTCGTAATCCATGATTGGTTCTCAAAATACCTCTTCCTTGATGTCTTCCTTTCCTAATGTATTAGGAGTTCTTAGTATTGAATAAGAATAGTCAATATACTAACAGTGATGAATAATTGGAAAGGATTATCTTATAATATAAATCTTTTTTTTTTAACTCAATCGAAAGAAAAACCCAGTTAATATCTTTCCTTGTTGGACATTGATTTATGGTATGCATCAGTTTTTTTTATGGTTGTTGGTCGGTTTCCATTGGTAATTGTTCTGGTGCCGCTCGGTTCTTTTCGGTACGTACCCGTCGGTTCCTATTCTAAAATCTCATCCCAACAACATAATTTAAACAAGGATTTCAGAGACTTCACTGCCGTGTTTAAACATTAAATAGGGAGTTACGGGAGTGTCCCGTGCTTTAGCTATCAGGACTTCCTTTACACCAATGAGAGCAGCAAAGCCTCTTCAATCTATACTAATGTTAATATGTTATGATTTAGCTTCTTCTCACAAGAAAATTCAAAGTTGTGACCCACGGACTAAAAAAGCATTACGTAATACGTACTATGGAACAAACATTGGTGACTTGATGCATTTATACGAAGTTGAGATTTGAAATCACGTAAACCGATTGAAACAGACCAAGAACCAAAGAAAACCGACAAAGAACCAACGGATACCGAGTTACCGACTGAGAACCGATGGGGTACAGACCTAGATCCGAAGGATAAAACTGAGAGAGTTACATGTACTAGGAAATGGATGTCAGCGAGCTATGGTATCGTCTGTGCGTGGACTAAGCTTTCTTGCTGGATTGTGAATACTTGAAGGAGATATAATTCAACAGCGCTGGCTGCCGAAGCTTTGAAGCAAGCTGGATGAAAACCGATCTAGAACCGGCTAGAAACCAATGAAGACCGATGATGAACCGATGAGAAACCGATGTGTGAACCAAAGAATGCAGGGACACAAGTCGATCTAACAAGGGAATAGTAAAGGCAGAATGCAGGATACCGACCAATTCAAGAAGCGAAGTGCCTCCATGAAGAAAGCTATATGCAATATTCGGACGAAGAACCGATGTTACCAGCAACCACACGATCAAAACCAACCAAAAACCGATGATACCGACAAAAAAACCGATTGGAACCGACTAAGACCGACGAGTATATACGTACTGGGAAATGGGCGTCCTTTCAACTTAATTTCAAGCAAGCTACTCGGGTGGTCTGTGACAGCAGCAACCATTTTATCTCCATTGAAGGATGATGATGGGTTAGTGTAGGAGATGGGAATGTCATCATATGCGTCTTTGTGTGGGAGTGATGATAAGAAGATCGAGATGTAGTTGATGATGGTGGCATGCGGACGCATGCATGGGCAGATGCTCAACGGCCGAAGGGTACCGACTAAAAACCGAAGTGCGTCGACGATGAAGAAAGCAATGAAAGCGTACAAGAACCGACGTTAATACCAGCCGTGAACCATTGAAAACCGAACCGAAACCGATGGGCACCGATCGGAACCGACTAAGACTGACGAGTAGTCGAGTGCTAGGAAATGAACGTACTGTCAAGTTTAATTATCATTGAGTAGTGGAAGATTTTAAGGGAATGTCATCATATGCTGCTTCTTGTCTTGTGTGGGAAGATGAGCATCTGCATCTTTGAGAGCACAAGGAGCAGGTCTTTTACTGTTATTTAAATTTTCATTTTCCAAGATTGAATGCATGCATGTGGTAGCTAGCTAGTAAACTAGAATTGGAACTTAGGTCAGCACTCTCGTAGCCTCATTAATTATTCCATGGTCGTTCCTTACCTTGACTAACGCATGCATCGATCATGCACTAATTATATATGTTTAGATTTTGTGATTGGCCGGTTAAGGAAATCATTTCTTTTAGCGTGAGTTATGAAGTTAATTTAGGAATATAAATTAATTTATTATTGCTTTTTTATTTTATATGTGTAGTACATGTAGTACATAGTACGTAGGGTTTGTACATATTGTATCTCTTTATATAGCCTCTTCTGTGAGATGAATAGATATAAGAAAATTCATTCTCTAAAACCTCGTTATATTTGACTTGGTATCAGAGCAAAGATCCGAAAGGACTTTGTCTCTTTGTTTTTCCGCTGTGATTTCGTTAACGTTTTCCCAACGATTTTTTTTATTATTCTCCGGACGACGTTTTTCCGTTCGGGTGTTTTTTCTATCACGGGTTACTGTTCACGTTCTCCAAACAAGGCAGCCTCTCCGGTCTCCAACTGTCACCGCCGTCTGTGCCCAGAAGCTGCGGCCACCATCTCTGCCCAGGTCGACGTCTTCAACTGTCGCCGCCGTCTATGCCCAGAAGATGCGGCCACCGTCTCTCCCCCTGACGTGATTTGTCCAGAAGTCCCGAAGAGTAAGCCACTGCCGTGCCTAGTAGCCGACGTCGATCCGACCCGTGTCGTTTGTTTCAGATCCGATTCGGTTCTCTTCCTACCCGGCTCAGTGTGATCCGACCCAACTTCAGCTTGACCCGCCTGCTCAACCCGACCCGGTTCGTCTGTTGTGACCTGACCCGGTTTCAATTGTTGTTGACTGGCCGTGCAAGTGCACCCAAAGCAGGTTTTCTCCTTGCTTTATTGTTGTCGCTGCATAAACTACTGATTTGGCATTTGTGTTACAATGGGTTCTGGAGAAGAAAGTTATCAGGTCAATGATGTTTAGAAATTTGAAGTATCAGTCAAGAATTCTGAAAGTGGTTTGTTTGGGGGGTCCAAACTCAATGGAACCAATTTCTGAAAATGGAAGAAAATCATGACGGCTCATCTCCGAGGGCTGCACAAGATGAGACATGTAACTGGGGTGATTAAGGTCCCTAGTGCAAGTAATGTTGCTGCTTACACTAAGTGGGAAGATGATGATGGTCTTGTGATGTCAGTCTTGTACAAGGCCATTAATGAGGAAATAGTTGACCTGGTGGAGCAATGTGATACTACGCAGGCAATTTGAAAGACATTGGAAGATTTATATACTAATGAGTCTGATTTCATACAGGTTCATGAGTTGATGTGTACTGCTGCAGCAATGCAACAGAATGGGCAGCCAGTGGCGCAGTATTTCACCAAGCTGAAGAACATTTGGGCTGAAATATATGTGAAGCGTCCTTGCAAGATTAAGAATCAGGAGGATCTTGTTTATAAATCTTAGGCGAGTTCATCACTTCCTGAGAGGCCTTGATGCAAAACATAACAGTGCCAAAGGAGAGCTGCTCAGAATGACAGAACCTCCTAGCTTGACTACAGCTTTCACATATATCCGTAAGGATGAGTCTCAGCAGGACAGCCTTACTCAAGCACAACTTGAAGTCTCCATTCTCACTATTCAGGCAAGAGTACCAGCACCACTCCTTCAGCAATCAAGTTCTGTTCCACTCCACAAGCAAGGACCACCACCAGGCTTTGGGAATCAACCTCGTTCTCCTTGCTCTTATTGCAATGGTGATCATGCTCGTGAATCTTGTTGGAGGTTGTACCCGCATCTTAGGCCTAAAAGGCCTACATATCGTCCCAAGGCGAAAGCAGCTATCCAGTTGGTCCAGGAACCAGACATCTATGGTGTGGTCAGATGTGATCATCATACAGCAGGAGGTGCCTCACCCTCAGCATCTGTAGCTGGTGGTGGCAAGATAGGTATGGCCTTAAATATTTATAACTTTGTTGGTGGTGATACATGAATTATTGATTCAGGTGCTTCCGATCATATGACTTATGACAAATCTTATTTTACTGAATTATCATCTCGACCTGTACCTTATGTTACTAATATATGCTAACGGTGAGGCCTTCCCTGTTTTAGGAAAGGGGTCAGTTCGTATCACTCCCACAATGCTAAAAAATGTGCTATATATACCTACTTTATCCCATCATTTGATATATGTCCCACAGTTGAATGTTGATTCCAAATGCTCTGTGACCTTTTTTCCTATGTATGTGATTTTTCAGGATCTTCTCACTGGGGAGTTACTAGGTCGTATCTGAGGGGCATGTTGTTTCATCTGGATCAGACGTACGTAGGGGAGAAACCAGGAGCACAGTCCCGGACGGCTTTAATGTCCAATTCTGACAAGCTAAGTGAAGTTTGGTTATGGCACCGTCACTTAAGGCATCCATCTTTTAGTGTTATGAAAAAATCCATGCCTTCTTTGTTTATTGGTGTGGATGAGTCAGTCTTACATTGTGAAACATGTGTTTTGGGCAAGAGTCATCACTCAACTTATTCATCTCGTATTTCTAATAAAAGTGTCATTCCTTTTGAAATAATTCATTATGATGTTTGGGGACCTTCAAAAGAATCCATTGTGTCTGGTATGCGATACTATGTGTCATTTATTGATGATTGTACACGTCTTACTTAGGTTGTTCTTCTTAAAACTAAGGATGGGGTTTTTCCGGTTTTTCAAGCCTTCCTTTATGAAGTCCAAACACAATACAATGCCAAAATTAAAATTCTTCGCTCTGATAATGGGGGGGGGGGGGGGAATATGTCAATCGTGTCTTTCAATCTTTCTTACAAACACATGGGATTATCCACCAGAAAACGTGCCCTTACACACCTGAACATAATGGGGTATTCGAAAGGAAAAATCGTCATTTACTTGATATGGCTTGTTGTATTCTCTTTATTGCTCATTGTCCCAAGAATCTATGGGGTGATGCTATCTCCGCATCTACCCATCTCATTAATCGTCTTCCTTCTACTGTCCTCCAGGGAAAAGTACCATTTGAGGTACTAGCTTCTTATGTCTCTTTATCTTCCTTTCACAATCTCCCAGCTCGTGTTTTTGGTTGTGTTGCATTTGTTCATATCCCAAAGAGTCAAAGGTCAAGTAAATTGGATTCCCGGGCGATTAAGTGTGTGTTTGTTGGCTATGACGGCCATCAGAAAGGGTACAAGTGCTATCATCCACCTACTAGGAAGTATTATGTCACTATAGATGTTACTTTCTTTGAGGATATGAGCTATTACACCTCTTCTGATACTGCTCTTCAGGGAGAGAACTCATATTTTGAAGAGTTGTACATGGAGAGGGGGAGACAGGTCATTCAGTTGAGGTTACAGATACATCAGAGGTTCAGGGACAAGAAGATGACAGACATGCACCACCAAATGATTCTAGTATAATTGCTCCAGAGATTCAAGAGTCAGACACCGAAAGCGTTCCTGCTACAAGCGTTACTGCCCCTCATTCCTTGCCTGATGTTACTAATACCTCTGACTTATGTCTCCTTGGTACAGAAGATCTTCCATCTGAGGTTAGTAATTCTATTGGGGTTAATACTAGTGATGCTAATAGTAGACAATATGTGTTACCAAACAGGTCTACTCGGGGTAAACCAGCAAAAAAGTATGAACCTACCCTCCAGACCAAAACTAAGTATCTTGTGACAAATTTTATGTCTACCAAGAAATTGTCTAAATCATATGAATCATTTGTAAATCAAATATCTGTTGTATCAGTACCTAACAAAGTTTATGATGCATTGGGAGATCCAAAATGGAGAAAAGCAATGGATGAGGAGATGGAAGCATTACAGAAGAACAATACTTGGGAGCTTGTATCTCCACCACATGGAAAGAAGGTTGTGGGATGTCGCTGGGTGTTTACAGTGAAGCATAATCCAGATGGGTCAGTGAGTCGATATAAAGCACGTCTGGTAGCAAAGGGATTCACCCAGACATATGGCATTGATTATGATGAGACATTTGCACCAGTTGCAAAGATGAACACTATTCGGGTATTGCTCTCTCTTGCTGCTAACTTAAACTGGCATCTTAAACAGTTTGATGTCAAAAATGCTTTTCTTCATGGAGAACTTATAGAGGAAGTGTATATGGATCTGCCACCTAGATATAAAACTGCTCATTCAGGTAACTTTGTGTGCAGATTGAGAAAATCTTTGTATGGTCTTAAACAATCACCTCGTGCTTGGTTTGGAAGGTTTTCACAGTTCATGAGAAAGATTGGTTATAAGCAGAGTAACTCAGACCACACATTGTTTCTCAGACATCAACAAGGGAAGGTAACAGTTCTGATCATATATGTTGATGATATAGTTGTTACTGGTAATGATACTGTTGAGATGGATAGATTGCAAAAACAGCTAGCCACAGAGTTTGAGATAAAGGACTTAGGTACACTTAAGTACTTCTTGGGCATTGAGGTAGCCAGGGGAAGTGAAGGGATCTATCTGTGTCAGAGGAAGTATATACTTGATCTATTAACAGAAACAAGTATATTGGATTGTACTCCAATTGATACTCCTATTGAGCAGAATCATCGATTAACAGAGTATCCTGATCAGGTACCTACTGACAAGCCTTGATATCAGAGGTTAGTTGGACGTCTGATTATTTAGCACACATCAGACCTGATGTTGCATACGAAGTAAGTGTGGTGAGTCAGTTCATGCATAATCCCAGTGTAGATCATATGGATGCTGTGTAAAGATTTTGAGGTACTTGAAGTCCGCTCCAGGGAGAGGAGTAATGTTTTCTAGGCACATCAATATTCTTGAGGTATGCGGTTTTACATATGCAGATTGGGCTGGAAATATTACAGACCGGAGGTCTACATCATGATACTTTACCTTTGTGGGAGGTAATCTTGTTACTTGGAAGAGTAAGAAGCAAAATGTTGTGGCTCGGTCTAGTGCTGAAACAGAATATAGAGGTATGGCTCATGGAGTGTGCGAGTTGTTGTGGCTGAGGAATGTCTTACGAGATTTGGGTGTTAAACCCAAGTGTGTTATGCAGCTGTATTTTAACAACAAGGCAGCTATCGATATCTCACAGAATCTTGTGCAACATGATCATACTAAGCATGTGGAAGTTGATCGTCACTTTATAAAGGAGAAGCTAGATGCTAAAATTATTAGCTTTCCTTTTGTCTCTACAGAAGAGCAACTTGCAGATATACTCACAAAAGGAGTTTCTAAGAATGCATTATATGACTCATTTAGCAAGTTGGGCATAGTTGATGTATATGCGTCAACTTAAGGGGGAGTGTTAGCGTGAGTCATGAAGTCAATTTAGAAATGTAAATTAATTTGTTATTGTTTTCCTATTCTATATGTGTAGTACATGTAGTACATAGTACGTAGGGTTTGTACATCTTGTATCTGTTTATATAGCCTCTTCTGTGAGATGAATAAATATCAGAAAATTCATTCTCTAAAATCTCGTTATATTTGACTATTTCACAATAGGAACGGAACGGCGATACCGACAAAGAACCAAGGGGCACCGAATTCGAAACAATACCAATGAAAACCGACCAACAACCGACTTAAAATTCATAGATACCAAGTTTCCAACCAGGATAGGGACCGATGAAAACCGAGTTCGGACCGGACCAATGAAAACCGAGTTCGGACCGAACCGATGGGTGAAAGCTGTGGTTTACTGAGAATTAATGGACTGTTTAGCGAGTTGAATTCGTGAAGTATAGAATAAGAGTGTCGCCCCCAAGCTTTGAAGAAAGCTTATTGTAAGGGTCTCGACCAAGGAAAGAATCAATGAAAACCGATCAAGAACCGACCAATATATATAAGCAATAAAAAACGACCAGGAATCTACCAAAGAACCGATCGATTAGAGCCTTCCAGCAGGAACCGATCAAAAACCGACCAGATTTAGAACCAGAACCAATATAATGGAAATGGACTGAAGAACCACACAGGCACACAGTATATGGGAACCGAATATATAACAGCCGATCATGGGTTGGAAATAGACCTGGTTTTCTGTTAATTAAGCAAGCTACTCTGTAGTCTGTACGGGGTCCGTGAGTACGTACGGAAGCTAGCATTTTATCTTCCCTGCGTTGCACTGTTGATACACTGGAGTGCGTTCAAGTGTTGAATCGAAGGAAGGAAAGGAAGCTGCAAGCTGGCCCGGTTAGCGGTTAGGGTACGTAGGAGGATATGGGAACAAAATTTAAACAAGGATTTCAGAGACTTCACTGCCAAGTTTAAACATTAAATCTAGATCCGAAGGTTAAAAACTGAGAGAGATACAGGTACTAGGAAATGGATGTCAGCAAGCTATGGTATCGTCTGTGGCCGAAGCTTTCTTGCTGGATTGTGAACGCTTGAGTTTGAATTCTTGAAGGAGATATAAGCAGCGCTAGCTACCGAAGCTTTGAAGAAATTGCTGGATGAAACCCGATATAGAACCGACTAGAAACCGATAAAGACCGATGATGAACCGATCAGAAACTGATGTGAACCAAAGAATGCAGGGGCACAAGTTGATCTAACAAGGGAGTAGTAAAGGCAGAATCCAGGGTACCGACCAAGAAGCGAAGTGCCTCCATGAAGAAAGGTATGTAATCGGGCGAAGAACCGATGTCACCAGCAACCAACCGACCATAAACCGATGATACCGACTAGGAACCGATAGGAACATACAATAGAACCGATCGATTGGAACCGACTAAGACCTCGATCGAGTAGGATGTTACTGTCATTTCATTTTTTATTTTCAAGCTTGAATGCTTGCACGCATGCATGCATGTGGTAGAATACTAGAATTGGATTTTAGGTCAATAATTCCTTTATCGTTGCTTGCTTATGAACCATTTGAGGAACCACCTAGAGCCCACCTGACGTGGCGGCTGATGTGGCATACCCATGTCATCAAAGCTTTATTTTTTATTCTTTTATATTTTTGTTTTTCTTATTTACTATAATTCATTTTTATTTTAGTTTTGTAATTACTTAATTATGTTTTTATCTCTAAACCCTATTTTTTTAGTTTGTTTGCTTCGACATCTACAGACGTTTTCTTTTGCTCTTCTCATCTCACGTTGATCTCCTCTCAATTGATCGGCTCTTTTTTTATTATATTTTTTTATCTTGTGATATAATCTATAAACGTCTTCAAGTTTTCTTATATATTCACATATGCGTGGTCTTTCATTCTAAATAAGATTATGCAATCTGTCAAACCTTGCACTTCGTTTTCAATTGATCGGCTATGATCCTCTATTTGATTTAGGTTTCCTAACAAGCCTCTCCTTTGATTTTTTTTTTCTTTTTCATGTATGAAATACGAATTAACATGTTTGAAATAGGGTTCATGGGACGTGGATTTGAATTTTGGTTTAGCTGGTTCTTGTGTTCTTATTAGATCTTGAATTATCTTTAGAACTCTTGTTTCTATTATAGCTTAGAACAGGAGCTGCACAAATGAAAGAGGGATTTTACAGATTATATCACAAAATTAAAAAAAATAAAAAAACAAAATAAAAAAGAGCCGATCAATTGAGAGGAGGTGAGAGCTGAGAGGAGATCGACATGAGATGAGAAGAGCAAAAGAAAAAGTCTGTAGATATCGAAGCAAACAAACTAAAAAAAATAGGGTTTAGAGAGAAAAACAGAATTAAGTAATTACAAAACTAACAAAAAAAAATTATAATAAATAAGAAAAACAGAAATACAAAAGAATAAGAAATTAAACTTTGATGAAATGGGTATGCCAGAACCGAAGGGTAAAGACTCACAGAGTTACAGGTACTGGGAAATGGACGTAAGCAAGCTGCTGCACCGTATCTGTCTATATAAGGCCGAAGCTTCATTTCTTGTTGTATTGTCAATACTTGAGTGAGTTGAAGTCTTGAAGGAGAGACAGAGAGCACTAGCTAGTGCTGCCGAAGCATAATTTGAATCGAAGCAAGCTGGATAAAAACCGATCAAGTACCGATGATGAACCGAAAAGATCGAGACCATTATAATGAATTAGACCGATGATAATTACACCGACCAGAAACAAAGGCAGAGTCATATATAATTATGTCTAACAAAGGGAGAGTCCAGGTACATCCAAAGAACCCAGGTGCCTCGATGAAGAAACTAATGAAATATATCGTACAAGAACCGACGTTACCAGCCGTGAACCATTGAAAACCGAACAGATAAAAAAAAAACGATTGGCGAGTTAGGTCACTTTCGTAGCTTCATTAATTATTCCTTGATATCGCTCGGCTTCTAATCCTTCTATAATACCTACTTATCAAAAAATGCTATAATTTCTACTCCATCGTTCACTAACATGCCACTAGCTGTTTAGATTTTGTTATTTTGTAAAGGATATCATTTCACAATTGGAACCGACAAAGAACCAAGGGAACCGAAACAGTAACCCATGAAGACCGACCCACAACCAATCAACTTAAAATTAGTGGATATCAAGTTTCCAAACCAGGAACCGATGCTGACCAACCGAGTTCGAACCGATTTGGCAACAACGAACAACGGATGGGTGAAAAAGCTGATGTGTACTGGGAATGGAACGTTTAGTGAGTTGAATTCGTGTGGCCCGAGCTGAGTTATTGCAGGGCCTCGACAAGAATCCATGAAAACTGATCCTAAAGAATCAATAAAACCGACCTGGAATCCCTAAAGAACCGATTAGAGCCTTTCAGAAACCGATCAAAAACCGGCCAAAGAACCAATGGAAGCCGACCGAAGAACCAAGAACTCCATATATATATGGGAACCGAACATATAAGACCCGAACGGGTGGGAAATATAATAGACCCTGTTATTCTATTAAGCAAGCTACGATCTAGTGCTTAATTAGTTCATAATCATAAGCTTAAGTGATGATTCTTATTTACAGGGTACCACAATCATAGTGAGTATGTCCATGTGAATCATAAAATATGATCACCATGAACACAATGCATATGAATTTGACAATTTTGGATGAAGTTTCATGCATTTTCGCGATTAGGTATGACTGCAAAGATAGTCTCAAAACTCTTGGTTTCCGCTCTTTTAGGTATTCATCAAGTGCTGCTTCTACCATCGTCTTGCTTACTAGTCCACTTGGATTACCAACGTTAGTCTTCCGCGCCAGGCACCTAGCGAGAACAACTGCATCTTCTAAAGAGGCTGCGCCACCTTGAGCAATGAACGGAGCCATCGCATGGAAGGCATCTCCTGCCACTGTTACTGTTCCGACCCGAAAGCGTCTTCGTAGTATGCCCCACGGTGCTTGGTATCTCAAATACTCCGAGAAGTGTAACGACTCTTGTGAGCAATTCTCTATGATCTCTTTGATGCTAGAAGGAAAGTCCTTCACTGATGCAGCTGCCATATCCCCGATTAGTTTCTTGCTCTGGGAGACCTTGATGAACTCTGTTCATACATATATACAAATGTGCTTACTTAAATTATAAAATGCTTTATAGGGGACTAGTATCTAGATATATCTTATATTTAAGATTACATACTTTGAGAAATATATTTGCCAGTGACGAACCAGTAAACCAGGCTGGTGGTCATGGGAATTAGTCCAACTTGAACATCATCTTTTTTGGCCATCTTGAACTCACTAGCGAATTCATGACCACTCGGACAACTTGTGAAACCTCTTATAACACAGACGTTAAATGTATTTGTAGCCCTCACCCCCAACATGTATGAAATCATCGAGTTCACTCCATCACATCCGATCACAACCTGATTCATGCTTCATATATTAGTTGGCGCAAAAAGATAAAAGATAGTAATGTTTCGAGACATTGGCAGGCACGAGAATACTGAATATAGAGCAGTATACCTTGGCATTCAAACGGGTTCCATCTTGAAGTTTAAGAACTGGAGAAGAAGTGATGGGATCCAACTCGATAGAGAGTACATAGCACCCAAAACGTATAGTGTTTTGTGGCAAATTATCAGCCAAGATATTCATCAGATCAGTCCTTTTCACACATCGTAACTCATCTTTCCTATTAGAATTGCACATATATAAAACTCAAGTAAGTGTCACCGTTTTATGAATTTATGGTGGAAAAGTAAAGAAATTCTAATGTACTTTTCTTCCGGTGACCGGAGAGTAGAGATGTAAAGAAAGAACAAAGCAAGAACACTTACCAAACTGGTATTTGTTGTAGCCTGTCATCATCAAGTGAGGTGAATTGTGCCCTGAAAAAAAAAACAAAAAACAAATTAATAAATCACACACAGATATAGTAAAACAATTTCTGTGTGGGAATATAGTACTGTAACAGATCGAGAACGAACATCGAAACATGAAGAAACAATGATAAGAGAGAGATATACGATAGAATAGGAATACTAGTTTGTCTGAGAGAGGAGGCAACACCAAGTTGATCAAGTGCACGCCATCCGTTAGCATGAAGAATGATAGCCGCTCCCGTTGCTCGCAGATTCTCTGATCTTTCTAAGACCAAGCTTCTTATGCCCTTCCTGCACCCAGAAAATTTTAGACGATCTACATATGTGAAAATGCCTCAGATTAAATTGGTCTCTAGACGAAACAAGGAAACATATATATTATCTTAATCTATATAATCTATATGAACTAGGCAGTATCTTCAATACACAGAAGGAGAAGGCTATGAAAACTAAAAATAAAATACAAGAACAAATGAAAACTAAACCTGTGAAGAGCAAGAGCAGTGGCAAGGCCGCAAATCCCACCGCCCACAATCACAATATTTTCTCCTGCATCCTCTGCCATCTCCATATTTGTACTCATCTTCATTTCCTTTTATCTAGGTTCTTCTTGTAAAAGAGAATTCCAAGTAATTAACTAGCTAGCTTGTATATTTAAAGTACATAAACCACGGTTTAGCTATATATAATTTGCAACATACCAACCTTGGAATTAATTGTTTACAAGCTAGCACTCTTTGCATGTTGTCAGACCATTCAAGGATTTCAAGCATTTGTAGGGATGTGCATATGGGGCATTCGCCAACCCTCAAGAGACGGAGGGGGCTGCTTAGGGGAATTACTTCATTTGTCCCACTCTAATATTAGATCGGAAAGAAACGTCAATCAAATTAATTACTTATTTGCTTGATTAAGTTTTTAAGTAGATTGCAACTCTTTAATTTGTCCAATTAGATAGGCTTAATAGCCCAGTCTAATATTAGGTGGAAAGAAAAGTCACTAAAATTAATTACTCTACTTGATGAAGTTTGTAAGTATTAAAACTCTTTCCATACATGGCAACTCTATGTTGTCATATTCACGTCAACTCAACTAGATGGTAGTTCACTAGTTCTAGAAGAAAATTAAAAAGTCTATGAAAAATAGAAACAAATCCGAAATATATATGTCCTCTTTAACGAGAGTAAGACGAGTACGTAGCTCTTCTTCCTCTTAAGAGTATATATATATATATATATATATATATATATATATATATATATATATATATATATATATATATATGTAATATGTAGACTAAATTTCTCAATTTCATGCAGAATTGAATTATTTGATTATTATGCTATAATTAATCCCTTCATCAACATTCTTTTGGAGATTTTTTTTTTGGGAATTTGATGTTACACCCAAAATCATAGACTCATTTTAAATTACACCCACATGTTATACTCTTTTGAAATACACCCAACTTATTAATTAGGTTGATTTAATAAAAATATTAATATTGTTTATCTAAACAATAGAACTTGTTGTTGAAGGAAATTGCTGAAATGCCACTAACTGAACCATTACAATTAATAAGCTGTTTGGCCGACTCATTAAACATAATTACCCGGCAGCTGAAAACTCGGTTCCACAGACTACGCCCAAACCATAAACCCTAGTCTAAACCCTAAACCCTAAACCCGGTTCCACAAACCCTAAACCCTAAACCCTAGTCTAAACCCTAAACCCTTGTCTAAACCCTAAACCCTAATCCCTAAACCCTAATCCCTAAACCCTAAACCCGGTTCCACAAACCCTAAACCCTAGTCTAAACCCTAAACCCTAATCCCTAAACCCTAAACCCGGTTCCACAAACCCTAAACCCTAAACCCTAGTCTAAACCCTAATCCCTAAACCCTAGTCTAAACCCTAACCCTATTTAAAATAGAAGAAAGTCAAGAGCCACATTTAGGGAATGTCTTCTCATTCAATCAGAAGGGAAAAATCTTCTCAAGAAAAAACAAAAAAAAAACAGAAGGGCAAAAGAGTCAAGGAAAAGAGGGATACAAATTCTAAAATTAAAAATAAAACATATAAGGCAGGTTCAATAATAGGGTTGAGTGTAAATTAAAATAGAATATGAGCATGGATTTATTTTAAAAGGGATTTGGGTTTTTGGGTTTTTGTCTAATTTTCTCTTTTTTTTTTTTACTTGCGTTCTTGTGATGACTGATCAAGTTGGCTTGATACTCATTAATTGTGATGAACTAACTAAGCAGACAAGCTAATAGATGCATCCGTCCCACATCCTCCGGGAGAGACAAGTTGCTATGCTTATATATGCAAAACTAACACCTTACATTGAAACGTGTTTTGGGTGAAACCTTAAGAGCAAAACCGTGAGGGTTGTTGGGCCTAAAGCGGAGAATATCACAATAGACTGACCGGGTTGTTACACTCATAATTAACCTTTATCCACGAAAGGAAGGTTTTTTATCCCTCAAGTTGGATATTAAAGCCCCCTAGCTAGTAGTGGTGCTTCCTGACGAATATATATGTTTAACGTTGGTTTCGAAGAGCAGTGGATTTACCCGAGGCCAAAAGCAATTCGGTGATTGAAAACTGATGAGGGGGATGTTTCATATCTGCTTTCTACCTCTTTCTTCTTTCTTTGTTCTCGCTTTCTTTTACGTTTCTCTCTCCTTCATGAACTGAAACATATATAGCTTCTTTGATTTTAATTTCTTGTAATATAAAGAATATAGATAGTGAAGTTAATTACATCTATTGTAGTCTGATATACTAATTTCTTATAATATAATTTTTTCTTAAATAACTCACAAACACCTCCTTATATATATATATATATATATATATATATATATATATATATATTAGTCAATGAGGTGTAAACTTGTGACCTCAATGTTTTCAATTAGAATATTTAGCCAACCAGGGAACTTTGAGGTTGCTTCTAAAATCTGATGTCAGTGACCTGTACTTTTTTTTCTTTTATTTAATTTACCAAACACCATAAAATCTAAGAGTTTGTATAGTATATTTTTTTTAAAAGCAAAGCTACAACAAACGGTGCTTAAGAGCTAAAAAAGGCCTCTTGATCAATGGTGCAAAAGATGAGTTTTTAATTTTCTATTATCCCTTCTTTTTCTTCTATCTTCTTCATTTGTTGTGTTTTAAATAATCATTGGAGTTAGTAATTCGGTTATCGGAGATCAGTAACCTGATTATTGGGGGTCAAGAGCCTTTTTAAGGAATCAATAACCCAGTTATTGGGGATGGTAACTGAGTTATTGGGGACCGATATCTAAGTTACTAGTGGTCAGTAACTTTAATACACCAGCGACCGGTCGCCCGGAGTAATTGAGTTACTAGGGACAATAACTGAATTACTAGGGTTTGTAACTCAGTTCCAGTTGTTTTGGCCACGATCCTCAGTAAGGGATTGGAAAGGTACTTAGTGATACCAAAAGTAAATAAATGGTGCGGATGAGTACCGTAGTGAGGACAAGTACTTTAGCCGACGAAAAATTTTTGTCGGCCTGTTAAAAAAATTCGTCAGCGAAGCTCTTAGCCGACGAACCTTCGTCGGCTATAGTGTCGTCGGGAAAGGGTCGTCTGTGATGACTTTAGCCGACGACACAAAAAATTTCTTCGGCTAAAGTATGACTATAGCCGACGAAATAATGTCGTCTGCTATAGTCCAAACTTTAGCCGACGAAATAATGTCGTCGGCTATAGTCATACTTTAGCCGACGAAATAATGTCGTCTGCTATATAGTCCATACTTTAGCCGACGAAATAATGTCGTCGGCTAAAGTTTGGACTATAGCCGATGAATTTTTTGTCGGCTATAGTCCATACCTTAGCCGACGACATTTTGTGTCGTCGGTTATCTTCCACACTTTAGCCGACGAATAATTTAAAATATTCGTCGGCTAAAGGTTGTAATAAAAAAATATAAAACACCTATGGCCGACGAAATATAGTATATTTCGTCGGCTTTATAGGATTTAGCCAACGAATTAAAGCATATTTCGTCGGCTAAAACTTATTTAAAAAAAAAAAACTTTAGCCGACGAATTAAGGCTTTTTTCGTCGGCTATAAGTCCATTCCAGTAAAAAAAAAACCCCCGAAATTTCTGAATTACCATTCCAAGCAAGCTGCAAAATACACCAAAATAATTTCATATAACCAACAACAAACACATAAAAGTATATATCAACTACATAAAAGTATCAAATACATAAAAGTATATATCAACTACATAAATTCTATATCGTCTAAATTAAAGTCCTCTTCTGGGGGCTGCTGCGGAGGTTGCGGCGGCTGGGGTAGCGTCTTGGGCGGAGGCATGGGCGGAGGCGGAAGTCCCTGAATCTGGGCAGCTGCAAAATCCTACATGTACTGGAACATCTGCTGCTACTGGGCCTGCTGGATGACATGTATCTCGGCAGCATAGGCTGTCTGCGCGGCATTAAAGGCTGCCTGCGAGGCAATATAGGCAGCCTGAGCAGCTTGCTGTTCTCGTAGTCTCTGAACTTCCGACTCTAACTGAGTCGTCCTGTTGATCATGGACGTGGTCCTGCTGCTGGTCGAGGCTGCCTTTCGTTGAAATCCTGGAGTGGTCTTCAGGACCCCCTCGCCTCTCTTTCCTAGACCTCGGCAGTAGAAGTTGTTTGCTCTCGGTGGGAAGGCTGTGCCCATGATCCTCGCCCCAATCGTCAGATCCGAAGTGTCGATCCGGGACATGGCTTCGGACATCTCTTCCTCCTGCGTGTCCGGCCATGTCTCCCTCACTACGGTACTCATGACCTCGTCACTAGCCTCCATCACCCTCGCCTATATGGATAGGGAAAAAATTATTAATTAAAATTTTTACATAAATTTAAAAATTTAAAAACGTAAGGTGACTTACAATATCCTCCTGGGAGTCAGGATATGCCTTCTCGTACGTATAGACGTACGGGTTGACTTCTGGATGTTCCCTGGCCGCCTCGTCCATGAAGACAGCGAACGGTCTAGAACCGGCATGATGGTTCCTTGTGTTGCGTTGCCGGTTCTGAGCGTTCACCCGAGAAACCGCCTTCAAAGAAAAAAGTAAACTGTTAGTAAAATATTTTAAAACGCACGTACTTATTTTTAAATTAACTAACTAATTTATTTAAATACCTGTTTACGAGGGTTGTTGAATTCTGATGTCAGAAGCCAACGCCACTCGTACTCCCTGTACTGGAACTCAGCAGGGGTACCAGAACGTGCGTTCCCGTGCGTAGTCCAATGGGTCCGCAGCTCGTTCTTCCACTCCTTGTACCTACAGATACAACAAAAATATTAGAAATATTATTAATATCACATACAATTTTGTTTTTCATTAACTTCCCAACGTACCTTCCCCCATGCACAACATCGGCCCAGCTGTCCCTCAGGTGCTCGGGAACCTCAAACTACACCTGCATTTAACCGTTTATTAGTTTAGCTTTTCGAGAAATCAACAATTTAATACATAATATTATTTTGTAAACTCACTGACATCGCGTTGTGGACCATGTCCTTAACCTCCTGCGGGACCTCGCCCCAGTCGGACCACAACATAAGGACTCTATCCCTAATGAGAGCTCCCACGCGGCCGGAGTACGTCCTCGACTTCCCGCCCGATACTACGTGGCCATCCCCGTCAGTATCGATGACGATCCTCCCCACGGTACCCACCATCTTCTCGAGGGCCTTCCCTGTGACGGGGCCTCTCTTCTTCTTTGTGCCTATCACATGATTCGGCCAAATTGATTATTAAAATATATATGACCCTTTAAAAGTAATCATGCATCACTGATTACCTGAGGAGCTCGCGACGGATTTCGGCTCTGTCGCCGATGATGATACCCTCGCAGAAATAAGAGGCGTATCAAAAGGCACGAACCGGTACGCCGCTGATGGAGCCACTGGCGGGGGCAGTGGATAAATCGGCGTCCCTGAGCCATCGACTACAGGTAACGCCGGTATCATCCGCGGAAGGAACAGATGAGGCTGCGGCATCTGTACCCTAGATGACCCACTATCCGAAGAAGTAGGACCCAGAGTGGGCGCCCGGTGTATCTCAGGCATACGGGGTGCAGACACCTCCGCCTGGGTCTGAGGCCACAGCTGCCTCGAGGAACGAGGGACGGCCGCCTGCCTCGATGAAAGGGGCACCTTCAGCGCCGTCTCCAGAAGGCTCGCACGTCTGGCTGTCATCTGGCCCTGAAACGTCATTTGAGGGTTGCTAGAGGTTTCCTCAGACGATTCGGACCTTTGGCCCTTCGAACTCTTCTTCGATCGAAAAAAGCCGCTCATCCTATTTAAAATATTAATCTAAGGCTTTAGATTATTTTGTCTTTATTTTAAAAAAAAATTATACATGTTTAAAATTATACTTAATTAACATAGCATAAAAGTAAATTCGAAATCAAAAATAACTTCATACCAATATATATATATATAGATATACTTAATATTTTACTTACATAACAATATTATATATATCAACATCATCATAAATTAACTAACATATCATAAAACTAAATTCGAAATCAAAAATAAATTAACACATATATTCAAAAATAAACACATAAACTAACATAATTAAATTAACACAAATTAAATTAACAAAAATTAAATTAACACAAATTAAATTATCACAAATTAAATTAACAAAAATTAAATTAACATAAATTAAATTAAGACAAATTAAACCTTGGATACCGGGAGATCGGGGGAGGAGGGAGGAGACCGGGAGGCAGGGAGGAGGGCGGGAGGAGGGCGGGAGGCAGGGAGGAGGGCGGAGGGCAGGGAGGCAGGGAGGAGGGAGGGAGGAGGGAGGAGACCGGGAGGCAGGTAGGAGGGAGGAGGCGGCGACGGGAGAGGGAGGAGGGAAAAATTGCGGAAATGAGGAAGGAGGCTAGGGTTTCGCAGTTAAACCCGAAGACTTTAGCCGACGAAATAATTTGTTCGTCGGCTAAAGATAAAAATTTCGTCGGCTATACACCAATTCGTCGGCTAAACCTTCTAAACTCGTCGGCTAAAATTTTGAAATTCGTCGACTAAACTTTATAAATTCGTCGGCTAAACCTTTGATATTCGTCGGCTAAACCTTTGAAACTCGTCGACTAAACCTTTGAAATTCGTCGGCTAAACCTTTATACATTTGGCATGTTGTCTTTGAAATTCGTCGGCTAAACCTTTGAAATTCGTCGGCTAAACCTTTATACATTTGGCATGTTGTGATTGTGATGATCAAACTTGAGAAACACAAATCCGGCCGTCAATCTGACCATCATGATAAAATAGATGTATGGGAAAAAATTCAACTTGATCCGAAAAGAATAAGGGCTCGATCCGGACGGTCAATCTCGTAAGTCAAACCCCTAAACGCATGGAAAAGGTCGTTCGACCGTCTGAATTACGTATTTTGGCCGGACCTCCAACGGAAAATAGTTTTAAACCGATGACACGCAACAAGTCGTATAAAAATTTTATGCAAAATAACCACCGAACATAGGGCTACCCATAGGGAGAAAGAATTGAAAATTGCATTGACCGCAACTATCGGCACCGAGACATGACCGGAATACCGTGATTTTTCAACCGTAGACGTATTTCACCATTCTTGTCATGTCTTATTTCACGACTTTTTTACGTTTGAAGGTTCTACGTATAGTTTGTTTTTGAAACGGAACATTTACATAACACTTGGTAAACAAGTTATACAACATTAGTACGCATGTTGTGATTGTGATGATCAAACTTGAGAAACACAAATCCGGCCGTCAGATCTGACCATCATGATAAAATACATGTATGGGAAAAAATTCAACTTGATCCGAAAAGAATAAGGGCTCGATCCGGACGGTCAATCTCGTAAGTCAAACCCCTAAACGCACGGAAAAGGTCGTTCGACCGTCTAAATTACGTATTTTGGCCGGACCTCCAACTGAAAATAATTTTAAACCGATGACACGCAACAAGTCGTATAAAAATTTTACGCAAAATAACCACCGAACATAGGGCTATAGTAGGTAATAGAAAAATTTTAGGGTTTAGCCGACGAATACCCTAACGTATTCGTCGGCTATAGTATGTAATTAAAAAATTAAAAAATAACTATAGCCGACGAAATATTAGGTTATTCGTCGGTAAAAACCATCTTAGCCGACGAATTATAGTGTATTTCGTCGGCTAAAGTGTGTAATAAAAAAAAATAAAAAACATCTATGGCCGACGAAATTAAGGCTTTTTTCGTCGGCTTAACCATCTAAGCCGACGAATGACAGTGTATTTCGTCGGTTAAAGTGTGTAATAAAAAAAATTAAAAACATCTATGGCCAACGAAATTAAGGCTTTTTTCGTCGGCTATAGTATGTAATTAAAAAATTAAAAATACCGGAATAGCCTACGAAATATTAGGTAATTCGTCGGCAAAAACCATTTTAGCCGACGAATTATAGTGTATTTCGTCGGCTAAAGTAAAAAAATACATTAAAAAAAACAGACGATATTAGTAAACCATACATTAAAAAAAACTTGTTCATCATGTATCACCAAAATTCATATAAAATAACTGAAATATGAATTCAACATGTGTAAACTATAAAGGAAAAGGTCTTTGAAAAATTATACAAATTAATCGGAATCATACATTAAAACTAAGGCTCGTAATCGGAATCATCCGATGAGTCTTTTTCGGTGTCAGAATTAATTTCTGGTAATATATGTCTTTCCTCATCGCCAGAGTCTTCGTCTGTTTCTTGATTTGGATCAACATCAACAAGCCTTGGCTCTTCATCACAAATTCGCACCGAACGACCCGCTTTAAAATTATTAAGGCGAATGGTAGAGGAGTTAGGAATACCTATTGCGTTGGGCTCTTGATACGCAACATCCTCTTCCTCGTCTTCGGCCTCTCCAAGTATAGCCGCCCGGTAAATGTTTCGAGGGTGCATAAGGTTGACTACTTTCCACGCGTTACCCTTAGCAAGGTCATCAAGATAAAACACTTGTTTTACCGATGTGGCAAAAACGAACGGGTCATCTTCGTAAGAACTTGTAGCAGTGTTCACCGATAATATTCCGTACTGATCGGTCTTCATACTCTGCGGCCTAGTATCAAACTATCTACACTTGAAGAGGTGCACTGTCATACCTTGCCCATAAACAAGTTCCACCACTGAATCAAGAACACCGTAATAGTCAACTCCATTCCGCCCACCATGTGCCATGACCCTAGAATTCTGTGTTCTCCTTCTGTTGTCTCTTTGTTCGTATATAAATTGCACGCCATTCACCTTGCACATCGGATAAACTCTTGAGACTATCGGCTTCATCGCTAGAAGTCTTAGTTCGTGCGACCAATTTGGGTGACCATCAAATTGAATATGGTTCATCTGCAATCAACCATCTCAACTGTAAATATGGATAATTATGCAATAAACATAAACCCGTAGAGAAAAATTAAATTACGTACCCAACCGCCAAAATAATCTGCGAACTCCCTGTTTTTTCGTCGAGCCCCTTTATATAGTGGTTCGCTGTCAGGAGAGAAGTAATTGAGTACCACAAGGACACGGCTTCATCCGCGTGAACCACCATCTGTGTGACGCGTGTCCATTTCGCGCAACACACTTCGTATAAGTCGCTGCTCAACTGTAGAGCCCTATGCGGACTTATTAAGAATGTCTTTACCCCGCGGGGTGCTACAGTCCTTGTGGAAACCTATCTCGCACGGGCCTGAAGCTTGTTTCCACCTTGCGCGCCCGTCAAGCTCGTTTTTGTCTTGCGGGCCCTTGCAACTTGCGAGCCTTAAAAGGCTTTTTCATTAAAAGAGCCACAGGGATTGGCCCAAAGCATGTCAAAGACTTGTAAGAGTCTTCAACGATAAATGTAGGTGATCACGTGCATGCGGACTCCGCCTTTAGTCTCCTACGCGGAGCCATCTCGCCTCGCCTTCTTGGTGAAGTCTCCTGCGCGGACCAGTTCGCCTAAATGTACTCCGTCTCGCCTAGATATATTTCACTCCTACGCGAAGTGTCACCTTACCTAGACTAAGTGAAGTCTATTTTTGTAATTTCACGTGAAGTCCTTTTCGCATGCGAATTCTGCCATCCAGCTCGCATGATCTAACTGGCGGGCCATCACTTGTAAACCCAAAGAATTTGGGCTCACCGGTATGACGTGGACCAAGAATGTAATTAATATTCATTTGGGTATTTACTGTCCAGTAAAATATTAATTTGGGCGTAAACACCAGTGACTAGTTGTCATAGTCACTAAGTTACTAGAGGTCGGTAACCGAGTTATGATGATCGGTGACCGAAATCTGATGATCGGAGAAAATCAGACGGCCGATAACAAGAGTTTGGTGAGGCTCTAGGAAATTCTTCTCTCTTTCCACTTTCTTTCTCTCTATACATGTTTAAAAAGTGAGGGCAAAATACTCTTAAAATAAAGTTTCATACATTCACCAAATGGACTCATTCTAAGTTGTGTCATTAGAATAGGCAATAAGGATTAAAATTAGTACTATATCAGTATTTTCTCAATAAATTATGCATTAATTGACGTACGTAAGCTTAATTTAGTAGAACATTTCAAGAGCCGGATATGTCCTTGAGATCGCACACCAGTATAGAAACAAAGAGAGGAAACGACGCAGACGTCCAGACGAAGGCGTTGCCCATTCAATCTCTTCTCTCTTTTAGTTCATCTTCTTGTCTATTAAGTGCTAGAGGTTGCTGGTTGCTTAGAGCAACTTTAACAGACTCTTTATATTGGCTCCCTAGCCATTTTAGAGAGCGAGTTTTTAGCTAAAATGGCTAGGCAAAATGAATTTTTAGCTATTTTAGCTAAAATTTGATTGTGAAATGGCTAATATTGCTAAAGATGCTCTTAGTTGCTACTGCCCAGTTTTAAAAACAAGCTACTGCCCAATTTATGAAAGCAAGCTACATACTACCTAGTTTGAAAGCAACATTCTGCTCATTTTGTTTTTCTTTGATGTTATGTTTTAGATGCTAAAGGTCTGTTACTTTTAATATTGTTAGTTATGAACTTTTATCATTTGCATTTGACTCTCTTTCATGTTATTTTTTATGTTTATGCAATGGATTGAATTTATAACATTATTTGGTAATGTAATGAACTTATTTCATATTTTCGTATCTTTTTTATTTATTAAAATATATAAATATATAATTCTATTTGTCGTGTCCAACTGTGTCGTGTCGTGTTGTGTGACTTGTGTCGCGGTGTTTGTGTCCATGTTCGTGCAACTTTGATAAAATATAAATGATTATTATGGGCCTTTTTTTTAGTAGGATTATTATGGACCTTTGATTATGTAATGATCAACATGCTTTGTTAATTACCTGCCACAAACATATTTTATGAATGATATATTAATGAATATAGTGTTAATACATCATATGTGAGAGATAGAACATCGGTCATACCCACCTAAGAAGACAAATATTGTCACATAAAACGGGCTTGGGTCTTAACTAAGCCTAAGAAACCTACACTCTTCCTTGAGAGCATAATAGTAATACACTTTTCAAAAATGGCAAAATGATACTTTTATGGTGTATTATTCACCCTATCTTTATAAATACATGTTTTCACCCTTCATTTGGGTAAGTCTCTATTTCCACCATATTCATACATTATCTCTATTCTTATGAAGCTGACTTAGGCATCGGAGGGTCGAAGGCCGGCAACTCGGTCTTCCCTCTGACCTCATTTGCTCATGATTAACAGGTTATGGGTCTTGAAGATGGTGTTTTTCCCGTATTCTGTGTGATTCATCCTCTCAGAATTCACTCTGAAACAATTGGCTCTAGAAGGAGGGTCTTTAAGTGGAAACGCTCATATAGCTCACCATAAGCATATTCATCATCTTCTAGCCAGAATTCCTTTTTCTGGAAATTTTTCTTTTTTCCAGCGACACCGTTTCTCTCTCCCCTCTCAGCTCTCTCTCTCCTCAAACACAAGGAGCTCGTCTACTTTGTAAATCCTCCCAATATGACATCTCACTTACATGAAAATCAAGCTTTTCAAACTTCTGGGATTTGAACACAGTGAGTTTCAAGGAGAGAGAAAGTAGATCTAGGTTTTATCTCTCTCCTCCACCATTGACCTATGACCTCCATTGTGTCTCACCTCCATCACCAGGGTCGTCAGAGACCTCCAACGAACCAATGGCAACTTTCACTTCGTCCGGCGACCTAAAACCGCAACTCACGCGCCGAAGAGCAGTGCCTAGAAACTACTATGGACACCCATATATGAACACCCAACTTCCCTCTTCTTCTTTGTGCGACAATCACTGGAACAACATCGGCACAAACTCTTCTCTCCTCTAAGTAGTCACTTGACACAAAGTTCAAAGCCCTGGAGGAGAGAACATCAAATTTTCACATTCTTCTTCTCAAAAGTTAGTAGTCACCAGCTAGCTTGGAGTTTATAGAAAACTTTTTCTACAATATTTATAACGGCTCTACACGGCTCCAAATAAATCTTACTTTACACTATTTAATTGAGTTATTATCATACAAATAACATGTTTCAGACAACATAATATTCTTGAGCATACTTATTACATGACATAGAGAGTTATCCAAAACACTCTTTTTTATACATGCTACATGTATTTTCATGTTTCAAATGAATCTATGACTATTAGGCATGCTTACAATTACAATTTAATTGCAAACCAATTCCGCGCACAGTGATGCACGCATTTATGCACATGACACTTGCTTCACACAATTGCAAGCCATACATGATATATATTTATCTATGATTTTATTCTCTTAAACAAGAGTCGTGATCATGGCACGACACCCCACCGGCCGGGAGCCATGCAACTTACGCCAACAAAACATAAGTGAAACATCATCGACACTTCATTTCACATGGTACACAGTCATATCGGCCTCTCGACTACGCCATAGATGGCTACACACACCACGAGTGTACACATCCAACACCCTAGCGTGCAATCTCAGGTTATACACACAGCAGGTGTAAACAACCACCACCCTAGCATGCAATCTCAGCATACACATAGCAGGTGTAAACAACCAACACCCTAACATGCAAACTTAGGTTATACACACAGTAGGTGTAAACAACCAGCACTTAAACGTGCAATCTCAGGCTACACACACCACGAGTACACACAGCCAACACTCCAACATGCAATCTTATGCTACACACACCACGAGTGTACACAGCCAACACTCCAACGTGTAATCTCATGCTATACACACTACGAGTGTACACAGCCAGCATACAAACATGCAACTAAAAGCTATACATGCCACAAGTGTATACAACAAACTCGCCATAAGGAAAGGTACCTCATCAACCAGCTCATCCCCGTCATGACAAACTCTTATGGCACCACGCCATCAGATCTATATAGTACCACCATGACCTTTCACCAACATCCTCTAGTACAATCACGACATGTTCTCAAAGTTATACCTGTTAGTCACCCCTACAACGACTCTCTGCGATTGCTCTCCATGACAGACGACTCTACTCTCCATAGTCTTTCCAGAGTCTCCTTATGGTTTCTCTCTGGTCCTTTTTTGTTTTCTTTTCTTTTCTTTTTTCTCTATATATAACATGATCTCTCCACTGTTACTCCCTGTGGTTGCATGTCGATTGCTCACATATAGATAGTCTGCATGGCCGCTTCCCATGGTCCTTCTATCTTCATGACTTTGTACTCTCATAATTACGCCAAGGACTTTGGAATAACACAGCTAGCTAGAGCATATAGTTGATACAAATCAAAGGCTATTAAACGCCTAAGGCATACAAACATGCTGGTACATGTTACCTATGTGAGATGCTCACCCGAGTTCCCACACCTGGCATCAAGCGGTACCTAAACTTCGACCCCCGATCGCCCTGCAATCTCCAGACACTACACGGGGGCAACAGTCCCGGTGTCTCACATTCATGTGTCTATCTCCTGGCAAGATATCATGACTTCACGATTTCTCATAATGTGACAGAGCTATAGCAGCACATGACGTACCCTACTTAGAAGGAGCCGGTCCATCCCTTCCCTTGCATGGGGACTTGGGGGACTGAGGACTGGTTATATCGCCACCCAAGGGAGTTTCTTGGCCGCGGACCTGGGGACTTGTTAATACATTATATGTGAGAGATAGAACATCGGTCCTACTCACCTAAGAAGACACATATTGTCACATAAAACGAGCTTGGGCATTAACTATGCCCAAAAAACCTACACTCTTCCTTGCGGGCATAATAGTAATACGCTCTCCAATAAGGGCAAAATGGTACTTTTATGGTGCATCTACCCTATCTCTATAAATACATGTTTCCACCCCTCATTTGGGTAAGTCTCTATTTACACCCTATTCATACCTTATCTCTATTCTCATGAAGCTGACTTAGGCATCGGAGGGTCGAAGGCCGGCAACCCGGTCTTCCCTCTGACGCAATTTGCTCATGATTCACAGATTATGGGTCTTGAAAATGGTTTTCTTCCCGCCATCTGTGTGATTTATCCTCCCAGACTTCATGCCGAAACATATGGTTATTTACTTTTTAATGATGTGTTAATGTCAGTCAGAAGTTTTAGACTTGCGTGCAAGTATTTATGTCGCCTTATTATTATTTGGAAATAGAAGCCGATAAAAAACTATTGATTGATTGTTTTAATTTCATGGATCATTTATTTGCGTATCAAACACACACTTCATGATTGTCATCTCAACTTCATAATTGTCATCTCAATTTCATAGCTTCAGCATAGAAAAAAAGTAAGAGAGATGTTGATTGATACATTCTCCTTGACGTATCAAAAACATCCTCAAAGACATCTCATCATTTCGAGCGTGTTTTCGTGTTACCTTATTGCAAAATTATTATCTTTTGAATGTGGAAGATAATTCATCATATTAATCTACATTAAATTGGATCTCTAGACTAAACAAGGAAAAATATGTATTCTTTTTATATTAATATGAACTACACAGTATCTTTTATAAATCATAATTTATACCTATGTAAGCCCTCTCTCTCTCTCTAAGTCGGTCACCAGCCACGAAATCCCACCCTCATCCGGTGACGGTCTAATGCTAGGCAGGTCTCTACATCTGCTGAAGCCATATGACTTTATTGCAGGATGAAGGATATGTCAGCAACAAATGCTTTGAGAGGTAATTGGCCAGAGGTTCTTAACAACTTTTGATCAGCGTGCTTTTTCATATCAGAGTGGAGGTATAACACCATGGCCTTAAGGAGCAGATCTGGTTTCATCTTTCCGATTCCATCTCCGTCCTTGTCTATTCTTGGGAGGAGTTTTGGTTTGGTGGAGATGTTGTTTGGTCTCTAAGTTCGTGGCGAAGATGTAGTTTCTTCTCCTTAGGGTGTGCATGTGGCTGCGCAGAACAAAGAGGCGGCGTCCCATGATGGTGACGTCTCACGAATGCAACTTCATCTCACGGTGGCGACGGCTACGGTGTTCCTCTTCCATGTTCTTCCTGCAACTGTGAAGGAAAGTTTGGCTATGTCAACTGTTTTGGGTTTAGGTTTAATTTCTTTTTAGGCTTTGGGATACTTTTTAGTTTATAGTTTTCTAGTACAATAAGTTCCTTTCATTAGGACTCTAAGCACTTTTGTGCCTCATGGCATCTTGGCGTTATAAGTCTATCTTTCTTTTAGTCTTTTTCTAGTTTTCTAGGTGGGATCTTAGTCTATGATCTATTTTGTTATTAGATTATAGGCTCCTTATGAGCCGAAATTTGTAATGAGGATACAACCCTCATATCGATTAGATGATTTTGTTTGTCCTCTGTACGCATGATAATGGATCGATTCGTATTGTACCTTCTATTTTAGTACTGATAACAAAATTGTTTTTTGAGTTCAAAAAAAAAAAACGTAAACCCATGACACCGCTCTCTCTAAACCCTAAATTCCTCGATCTTGGGGTTCTCCAATGGCGGGCATTCTCAGCCCCCACTCTAAGGATAGTCCTTCTCTCCACCTTTCCTTGCCTCACGGCCCTGCAACACCATCTCATTGCGCAACCACCTCCATATCTCTGAAACTTGGAATCGTTCAACCATGATCTCAAAGTTTCTCAAGGAAAATCTCGGCAACCATTTGATATGAGATGTTAGAACGGTAGAGACTTTCGGTGAATGATTGCAGGGACGAAGTTTTCTGGTCGGGCTAGACCACAATGAGCATGGTTGAAGGTTTCGTGGTCGATCAGATCTGGAAGGGTGGTCACGACAGCGTTCTATTGTAGTCCACAACAACGAATTTCATTGGTGGATGAGGGGTGCCAAATCAGACTAGATATTCTTCTGGTCAGATTAGATGCTGGAGAAAAAAGACTGTCTTGTTGAGGACTGGCAATGACGTAGTGGTTGAGAGCACGCCGACGGCGAGGATGCAGTTGAAGGCCAGAACCGACGAGGTGGAATGGGGACCCAATTTTGTTGGGTGGCCCAACTACAATAAACTGCTCAATTCAACGCTATGGCCCATCAAAGGTTTGAAATGGGCTGCAAGCTGGCATTGGGTTCTTCTATGCGCCCACTAAAGAGACTAATTTTGTAGGGTTTCGTGAATTGAAATCTAAAAACAAATTTATTGATTGATTAAGCGAGTTTAAGGCTTTGTGCTCAGAAATTTATTGATTGATTAAAAAACTACAAAAATCCTTTCAAAAAAAATATATAGAAAAGAAAAAGAGAGGGGGAGCAACTTGGTCAAAACAACTCCTTGGACCATAAGTATAACAGTCGAAATAAATATCAATCCATTTGGACGATTTAAATGGACTAAGGTGCAAGCAGGCCAAGTCCAATAACTATGAGAAGTTGCCCAAGCACATGCGAAGATCTTGGCCGTGAGTTTATTTAGGAAAGAAAGTCTCAACAAGGAAAAACTTTAATTAGATCAAAGTTTTCAAGCGAGACGTCTCACAGACATCAGTCAAATCAGGACTTTTATGTGTGTGATTCAACCCAAGAAAAAAAAAATAGGGTTTCCGAGAGATTTCATGAGGTATTGAACAAGCTAGCTAGGTTTTCGATTCTGACTTGTATATATAGAACCTTGTAACACATTTGTAAATGGTCATGCACCACAAACAACTCAATATACAAACTTTTCACACAAACTTGATTCTCTATCTATCGCATAGGTATTTCCCTTTCAATCCAACATTCAAACTCAGTTCTAGTTTTATTTTCTTAGCTTTACTTTGATTTCTTGTTTTTTGCATTCTTGCACTTTAATTTTCTTGTTCTTTACTTTACATGTACTTTACTTATCGCACTTAGAAGTAGTTGTAACGTAGAACACTCGTCTATCGATCTCTCTCGGCCAGTCCGGATTGGGTCAATGTGATTTGATGCTCACACAAACATCACCTCGCAACGCTTCGACAACCGAGTCCATCTCATTTTCGTGTTCACGATGATTTGCGAGTATCTTCACTTGATAGATCTCTCGTCTATCAACCGAGGTCCTTGCAACATACAGGCATCAAAACCTAACGGCCGAGAGGGTCCTTCCTCGGCCTACAATCATTTGAAGAAGTCAAATCACACACATGCACAACATCAACCAAAACCTCGCTTGGTTGTTCGGTCTGGAGTTGGCACTCCCGCGCATATCAGAAGAATGATTGTACCCAAGTCCCTCGGCCTTGTTTCGGCCGAGATGATTTTTGAGCAAACACCACATATTGGGGAAAACAAAGAAAACGTACATGGTAGTAAGGTTGGTAGCTAGTTCAGAAGAGGGAAGAGTTTTATCATTGGCCTTAAGCCTCCAAAGCGTAAGGATCGGCCGACAGGGCCCTGATAGAAGACATTTCAAGTGCTTCTTGAATCTCTCAAATCTGTCATGTCCTGGAAAAGCAAAGTGAGGCACCAAAGGAACAGGGAGAGGGGCACTATAGGACATGAGGAGAGAATTATGGACCCAGGAATTAGAGTAAAAACAGAAATAACATAGCAACTCTTCACTGTCATTTTCTGTCGGCAAAGAAACACGAATGACGTACAAACTGGTCCAACTGATAACTCAAGGTTCAAGTAGTTGTGGCGACGCCATTATATACTTGCCGCTTGTTCTGTGCTCTCTACGGTTAATGAAATCTGTCGACGCCATTACATGATATCCACATGCAGCACATTGGTCCATACATGCTTAATTTATATCATCCACCAACACCTTTGTCACATGCTGTACACGCTAGCTAGGGCCATTCCCTTCAATTTGATTGACAAATCTCCTTGATTTCTTCAAAAATAGTAATAATAAAAAGGTCGAGCGTCTTTTTTTTTTGTGATAGGAAAAGATCGAGCGTCGTTTTGTGTCTTGTTGCTGTTATATATCAACAACAAAACCATGCAATGCAAGAAATGAGACTGAAAATGCACAGGAAACTTTGAATGTTATCAACCCCATCTTATCTGATCGATTATAGTCTATGAAAGCAAGAATAATTAAGCACTTGAGCAGATCCACGTAATGGAAGAGACAAATGAGCAGATGAAATTTTCAGTACCTGCCCAATATAGAAATACAGATCGATACCCAAGATTGATGAACTTGCTCTCTTCTCTTTTGAGACACACAAAGAAGATATGCACAAACTAATGGTACTATAGTGACGTACGTTAGAGCTTCCTATTCCCACCACAAGTAACAACTAACATTCCAAACGTTTGAGTGTGATATTGTGGGGAGGGGGAATGTAAGAAGCAAAAACGTGCTTAAATAACATGCAAATGGATAGCGACAATGCTATGAAACCTAGAACCAAATAATCCATGTGCTTGTAGCCATGATGTGAAGGAACTTATTACTCGCTTATATACTATATATATGAGTGTCCCTGCAAGCTAACTTTGTGCCAATTTTGATCCATGGCTATCACAGAAAACCAGTCGGGTGATCACGAAGAAGAAAAGCTTAGTGATGAGTGCAAAGCACTCCTTCTTTCTCTTCCAAAGGAGAAAGGCTGGAGAACCCTTCACCAATATCAATTCCAGGGCTTCTGGTGCCAAGCAGCTGAAATCCAATCCATAATGGCTTTCCAGAACCACTTCCAAGCTAGTGACTCCGACGTAGTCTTGGCCACCATCCCAAAATCTGGCACAACATGGTTAAAAGCCTTGGCTTTTGCTGTCGTGAACCGACACCGTTTCGACATCAAGAGCCATCCCTTGCTCACTTCCAACCCTCATCATCTTGTGCCGTTCCTCGAGTACAATCTCTATGCAGACAACCAACTTCCTGATCTCTCCAAATTTTCTGAGCCACGACTGTTTGGGACACACATCCCGTATCCTTCATTGGGTACAATCAAAAAGTCCAACTGTAAGATAGTTTATATCTGCAGAAACCCATTCGACACATTTGTTTCTGCTTGGCATTTCATCAACAAAGGGAAGCCACAGCCAATGGCCCTTGAGGAGGCCTTTGATATGTATTGCAAGGGCATCGTTGGGTTTGGTCCATTTTGGGAGCACATGTTGGGGTACTGGAAACAGAGCTTGAACAGACCCGAGAAGGTCTTGTTCTTGAAGTACGAGGACATGAAGGAAGATGGTGCATTTCACTTGAAAAAATTGGCAAAGTTTCTGGATTACCCTTTTACTCTGGAGGAGGAGAGAAATGGTGTGATTCAAGACATAGAAAAGCTCTGTTCTTTTGAGACCATGAAGAAATTGGAGGTGAATAAAAGTGGCATGTTTGTCAAGAACTTTGAGAATAAGAGCCTCTTCAGAAGAGCTGAGGTGGGAGATTGGGTTAACTATTTGAACCCTAAGATGGCAGAGAGATTGTCCAAAGTTATAGAAGAAAGGTTGGGTGGATCTGGTTTGCGATTCAATGTGTTTTCCTAGCTAGCAAGACCCAGTCCCAGCTTCTTCAGTACTGTCCCATTAGTTAAGCTTTATGGTTGTATTATCGATGATATACATATACCGTATACGGTGTGTGTCAACTTTTGTGTTTAATGTTCTCTAAAATGTAAGTGCGGCTTGAGCGTCTCTATAAAATAAGGGAGTGAAATTTGCAGTCTTTAATTTACGATCAACACTTCACCCTTTTTTTTTTTTGTGAAGACTGTTATAAAAAGACAAGACAAATGTTGCTGACGACAAAAGTTAAATTACCAAAATAAAAATTAAAAAAGTGTGTAAATTTCACTTCCTAAAAGTTATAAACAAAAATGGGTAAAACAAGTTGTAGAGGTTAACCGGATACTGGTCTTGTAAAAGGGTAATGGCATCAACTACTACTTTAGACTCATCTGAATCTGTATGCTTAGCTTCCGGTATGTAGTTAGTGTGCCAAGTGACTTTGATACATCAATCTGCGATGGAGCAAGTGTTAATTCATTAATTGCACCATATCTTTTAAACAACTGCTAATCAATTGGCCTAGCCGATATATAGACAAATATATATGTTATACAAAAAAATAAAGGTATTCATATATAGTCCATGTCAATGAACAAGAAAAAAAGTCAACTCCAATGGTCTGGGGTTCCATTCCCCAGTTCTCCTAAAATGAATGTCAACTGCGATGGATAGCTGGTAGCTAGGAGACTTTATTAAGTCAAAGATTAGAATGTTTTTTTTTTTAAATCAAATTAGAATCAGTTGAAATCAAATTTGACAACTTCAAGTTAAAATGACTGAAAGATCAGACACTAATTCTCTTAAAAAAAAACCAATAAAGAATCAGTTGATTCATTTTTAAGCTGAACTTTGATGGCTCTGTGGTATCTAATAAGTAATTTTGTAGCTACCGGCTTTGTGTTACATGATCATCAAGACTTTCACTAATTATCAGCTTCTATTGAAAGTTTTAGTAAAGTAAATGTTTTATTTACTAGAATTAAGATCGAAGGGGACTCGAAGATTCTAAATGATCTAATATATTATAACCAAATCAAGATTTTATCCAAGATTGTCCAAGATTTTATCAGTGAGCCGTGACCTGTTTGGTTAAGGTGTTTAACCAACAACGTTGAGGTCATAGGTTCAAACATCACATGACATGTGTAAGGTGCATGAGTTATTTAATAAAAAGTTTTGTTTTAAAAAAAAAATTGTCCAAGATTTTAGAAAGCTTACTCAGCGTTTTTTGTCAAGACTCACCCCGAATTTCGCCCTGAAACCCGAAGTAAATCCTGCGGGGACCACCTCCAAGGAAAATTTACCGAAATTTCGACATAACCTCCTTTGAAAATGGACAACTCTTTCTAATTATACATGCATACACTTCAAAAGAATCAATCTATAACCCTCTACTCCTGGAGTTTTCGTGCTTCCCAAGTCACAACATCTCCTAATTTATTTACTAACTTTAATCAGAAAATCTCACAACCAACAATCACAGATTCAGAGCAACTCTATTAGAGAAGAAATGCATTAGAAATATATAGATAAGCGGAAGCTATAATATTGACTATGCCTCGTCTCCATGTACGCCCTACCTCAACTATGCTAACCTGCAAACTGGGCATTTAAAACCGAAAGGCCCAAAGGAAAACATTTGAAAAACGTTAAAGTGAGTGGACCAAAGTAAAGTTAAAAGAAACGAGCAATAAATATCTTTATGTTTTCCCAATTTAATTTCTAAAGAACAACGGATGCATGACTCAAGAAATTTATATAGGGCTACTACGCTCGCGTCTAACGCTCACGTCACACCATAATGTGGTTCTTCACTGCTCCATTAAGGTGGACAGACAGGTGTATATATACGTATTCATACCCCCTATATAAATTAAACACTCATATAGGGCTGCTACGCTTGGGTTTCACGCACACATCACACCATAATGGAGGCTAATTGCTACACCATTAAAGCGGACAAGCACGTATAGCTAACTAGCATTTATATACATACTCTTCTCATAAATATACATATATATACACCGAAAATCTCATTTTCGGAAATTCTCAAAATAGCAAAGTTAATAAATAAAATAAGAATATTTACCTCCGAAAATAACTTCGCAGAAAATAACTCACGAGAGGAAAACAAATTTCACAAATTAATGACTAATAAAATCATTCATAAGCCCGACGAAATCCAAATCGCCACTCAAGAGATGTCACTTCGAATCCTGACACAATAACCATGCTTAGGATCAAACTTCAATTTCAGCATAAAACATACTTAAATATAAACATCAAAACTCTTCCGCCTAACCCACTACTCTTACTAGGGTTAAGCTTATCGAATTCATATCAAACTCCACCCACAGCTTTATTTCATTCATTTCAACATTCTAAAACAATAATAAGGGAAATCCAATGGTCAGATTCTACCCCCATTAACCGCCAAAATTCACCACTCTTTGAAAAATCTCAAACCTATCCAAAACTCCTCCAAAAATTTCAAACTTCACATCATTACACTCCCCTTAATATAACAAATTTAAAACCATGAAAATCCCCCTAACAGCGGCGGCCGGTGGCCGGCTCTGGCGACCTTCAATATCCACCAAATTTTAACACCATCTTCCTCTCAATCCGCTCTACAACTTTCCTAACTAGCACAAAGTCTAATTTCAAGCTTAACTAAGTCAATCGAATCGAATAAAACAACACAAGGAACCCTAGAAATTCAACTCAATGATTCTCTTTACATAGCTCAAGAGGGAGTGAATCCTTTTGAGAGATTGATGCACGGGAGGAGAGCTTCCTATTGAGCAAAGCAGCTCCGGCTATGGAGGTCGGAGGAGGGAGTTCCGGCGACGGAACACCACAGACAGTCGGACCTTTCAGGCGCGATATCTCCCTCACGGTGGCGCTAGGGAGGCTCTCACCGGTCCAGGAAGGAAGTTGGGTCGATGGCCGACCGATTGGGACCAGTGCGGTGGTCGGAACTGGCCGGACGACGTCGAACGGGCACGGGGAATTTTTTGACAGAGAGAGAGAGAGAGAGAGAGAGAGCTCGGGGGAGAGGGAAGAAAGAGATAGAAGAAAAATAATTGGGCTTTTCACTTCCAATTGACCCGGTTCACACTTAAAAACCCACTCCCAAAAATCAAACACTCCAACAACAACCCAAAAATAATACCCTAATAAAACTTACCTTTTTACTATCTAAAATTTTTTTCCCTTTTTACCGTCTTCTAATAATTCTCCTACGAATATTTTCTCCGAAAAACTCATCCCTCAAAACATCTCTAGGGTCCTTGAAACTATAAATTCATTAACGAAAATGGTAAAAACTCTTATTAACACTGTGCTAGTAAATAAGGTAAAAATTAAGAGTCGGAACGTGACATTTTTGGCTCATGTATGTGGATTAATTAATTCTGTTATATTACTTATATATCCATTAGCAGATTGATTAATTCTGTTATATTACTTATATATATCTAGCTCATTAGATTAGATTAAATTACCGATTAAAAGTTTGTTTGTTCATCAGCTAGTTAACATCCTAGTGGCCGGGGAGAAGCTGTTGCTGACTATAATGTCGATCAGATTTACCCGGAATACATGCCAACAGTTAAGCCTCAATTAAGTAGAGCTAATAACTTGAAATTTTTCTAGAAAATTAAAGATGGTATAAGGTCTAAAACTAACCCGTCTCTTGCGTCATAATACACATCTATCTTTAGGTAAACCACAAAACTAAAACCTAACTATAACTGAGTATAAAAAAGAAAACATTCCCCATATATATACGTACTTCTCGATATATTATTCATTGTTCCCAATAACGTGCACACCACAAATCAATTGCTCTCTTCATATACACTCTCATCATCACCACCAAGCTCACCAATGTAGTAAAACCTAGCATATATTGCTAGCATTGCCCCTTAAAAATCAAACAAGCCTTGGAGCAAATTAATGGGGGAACCACAACCGCAGCCGCTGCCTCCGTCCTCGCCGCGTTATCAAAAACCGGAAGCAAAGTCATCACCTGTGTTTGATGCACAATCATCACCTGCCATCTCCCTCCAACCCGCATCAAACAAAAAAGGCCCCTCAAAATCCAAAAAGCTTCTCCGGTGCTTCCGTGCTGTTTTCCGGTCATTTCCCATCATAACACCTTCGTGCAAGATCCCGGTGTCTCTCCACCACGGCGGCCGAATCGGGGAAGGACACATCCACGGTGGTATCAGGATGACTGGAACCCTATTTGGGAACCGCAGAGCTAGGGTGAGCCTTGCGATCCAAGAAAGCCCTAAGTGCCTCCCCGTTCTCGTAATTGAGCTAGGGATTCCCACGGGAAAGCTTCTCCAGGACATGGGAACTGGGTTAGTGAGGATAGCGCTCGAGTGTGAGAAGAGACCAGGTGATAAGACTAAGATCGTCGATGAGCCGATATGGATGTTGTATTGCAATGGGAAGAAATCGGGGTATGGGGTCCGGAGGGAAGCGACGGACGATGATTTGAGTGTCATGCAAGTATTGCAAGCAATTTCTATGGGAGCTGGGGTGATACCAAATGACGGCGGCGAGTTGCCGGACGGCGAGATCATGTACATGAGAGCACAGTTCGAGCGTGTGATCGGGTCCAAGGATTCGGAAACTTACTACATGTTGAATCCCGATGGGAATAATGGGCCTGAGCTTAGTGTGTTCTTCGTAAGGGTCTAGTCAAATCTGATCAGGAACGATCGATCAGATTACAAAAAAAAGGAGAACAAGGTCCGACCGGCAAGTGATATTGAAGGCACGATTTGGGGGAATTAATTGTGCGACCGTTTATTCCGGAAAGCAGCCTTGTTTTAGGGTATGCAATGCCATCTTGCTGAACATGTAAAGAACAGTTGGGGGGAATGTAAAGAACATGTTGTTGGGGGAATGTAAGTTTAGTATTTTTATTTTTTGTTTGTTTTGTTTTGTTTTTTGGATATCTTTCTTGCACGTAAATGATTTTGAATGAGTTTGAAGTGTCGTTATTATTTTTTTTTATCACATATTACAACTTCGTGAGTCGAACTTACAACCTCCTACTTACTAAGATGAGACTATATGCCGCTAGACCAAATGATACTGAGTAAGTATCGTTATTATTGAGAAGCAAGATTAAAAACATTTTTTTGTTTTTTTAAATGTAAATTCAAATTTATTAGAAAAACACAAAACAAAAGAACAGAAGGAACAATCTCAACCTATAAAGCGAACAAAACAACCATAGGCAACACGACTAAGAGGAACAACAAACAAACTTGCAGAAAACAAAAGAACAACTACCCTAAGGTAGAAACACAAACACAAACAGATCATCAAGAGGTAGTGATCCTCCATTATTCCTGAAGAATTGTCTGATTCGAAGAATGGTGCTTGAGGTTTAAAGATAGTAACCTGCTTTTAACAATGTTGATAATTGCCTTAAGAGTAAGAGTAATCATTGGAGGCTTGCAATCATTTCTGAAAATTATGTTGTTTCTTTATTTCTCTCCAAATATCATAAACATTTGCTCCCAAACAAAGCTTTTCAATCTCAGCAGACCAAGACTTACCAATCCATTTGTCAGAAACCTAGAGAATAAAATCAGGCTAAGGAGGACAACACCAACTTTCCCCACATTTGCTCATAAGACTAGTCCGATACCAAGCCTGTAAGGAAAATCAAAGAACAAGTGACAATGAGATTCAAAATCAGACCTACAAAGAATGCATTGAAGATCAATATCATGCATATAAGCATGAATTCTATCCTTTGTAGCCAAGCGACCTCTAAGAGCCGGCCATAAGATAAAAGCCATTCTTGGAATATTAAGGTAAAAACTTGGTTACATGTAGCATTTGCTAATTAATTCGCACCATTTTTTTTAATGTTGCTCTGCTCTACAAAAAAATTGAGTGTATATATGTGGCATAGCTCAATTTGTTTTCCGCTCAAAGTCATTTGTGCCATAACTAAATAACATCCTTTACCCTCAAATGTTTGTACATTAAACTTGGATGACTTTTGTGAATACACAAAAACTCGGCTATTGCCAGATTTAATAAGAGATGATAATGGTTAGACTGTAGTGTTTCAACAATTCAAATTGCTAATCTAAAAGAGGGGAATGAATGGAATATATGCGGTATGCAGTGTACTGCAACTGTCGTTTTAATTTTCATAGGAACCACGCGCCAAGCGCGCGTCACGCGTGGACACTAATTTTGTTTCCCTCAACAACCCGATCCACCTATCGAATTCGCAGAAGATTCCCTCGTTGATCTGGAGGAGAGGGTGAGGCGAGGCGAGGAGGAGACGGGCGAGAAGAGGCGAGGCGAGGCGAGGCGAGACGGGCGAGGGGAGGAGGAGACGGGTGAGGAGAGGAGAGGCGAGGCGAGACTGGCTAGGAGAGGCGAGGCGAGACGGGCCAGGCGAGGAGGAGACGGGTGAGGAGAGGAGAGGCGAGGCGAGGAGGCGGGCTAGGTGAGGTCATCCAAGCAGAAGACCGCCGAATCGCCGAATCCAATTTCCAGATTTCGGTCTACCTCTTCATACACTACCAGAAAATGAATCTTGGGCGACGAAAAAAAATCGTCGCCCTGTTAAAAAAATTCGTCGCCTAAGTACTTAGGCGACGACATGTCGTCGGTCAAGACGTCGTCGCCAAAAGTGCGTTGGCCAAGAACTTGGGCGACGAAAATTCAGTTCGTCGTCGCCTAAGAGTAATTCTTAGGCGACGACACGAATTTCGTCGCCTAAGATCTATTTCTCGTCGCCCAAAAATATTCGTCGCCTAAAATTTAACGCCTTGGCCGACGAGAAATTATTTCGTCGCTTAAGATCTTATAACCTGGGGCGACGAAACTAAATATTTCGTCGCCTAAGATGTAGTGATCTTAGGCGACGATAATTTTTTTTCGTCGTCTTATATGGTAAGTCCTTGACCGACGATTTAGCAATTTCGTCGCCTAAGATATATTTAAATTTTTTTTAAAATATTTAAATAATTTTTTAAAATATATAAATAATGTTTTTTTAATTTTTGCTGGAATTTTTTTTTTCGGCATTTCTTTAAATTTTTCTAATACTAAAATTTAATTAAAAATAACACAAATTTATAAATAATTTATTACAAAAATTCAGTCCATCTGCCTACGGAGAAACTCGAAATCTAAATTCAGTCCACATATGATTCCGTCATGGCTATCTCCCTCGCTCTTTGGGCTTCCAGCTTAGACTGTAGACATTCGACCTGATCCTGTAGCCGAGTGGTCTGGCTGTTGCTGCTTTGAGGCTCCGGCGACTCCCTTGCGCTGAAATCCTAGCGTCGTCTTCAGGATCCCATTTCCAGCGCCTCCCATACCGAACTCCTTCGGGGTACCCGAACGGTCGCTCCCGTACTGCTTCCAGTGTTCCCGGAGGTCGTGCTTCCACTCCTTGAACCTACATATACAAAAAAAATATTAAATATATTATTAAAAAAAATAAAATTTAATAATTTATTAAATAGAGGTACCTCTCCCTATGGGCCTTGTCCGCCTAGTCACGTCCCTCCTCGGGAACCACAAACCATTGCTGCATTACCACTTGTTAGTATTTTTCTCGATAATTAAATAATTTTTTTCGATAATTAAATAATTAAATTTCACAAAAATTTATTTACGAATATTTACATCCTTACTCAAAAATAATCCATTATTTTTTACAAAATTTCCACAATATATTTACAATTATAATTTATATTATTTAATTATTTAATCAAAAATTATTTAATCATTTACAATATATTTACAAATTATTTCCACAAATCCTAAACCCTAAATCGTAAACCCTAATATTTTACAATTATAATTTACATCACAATTTACCATAATTTACCCTAAAATCCTACCATAATTTACACAAATTTATGGTAAATATTAAGTAAAACTATTACTTAATATTAAGTAAGTTGGACAAGCTTAAAGCGTAACAATCAGTGATGCAAGAAACAAAGATATCACCTTTGATGAATAATTTACCTTCTGCTGGACCGGAATTTTGTTGTCGAAAATCTTTGCTACCTCTTTGGACAATACACCAGGTCTGGTGCTCTCCGTTTTTGATCTCTCCAACTTTACCGGAACCGAATGCACTGGCTTTTCATTAGTTGGTGATATCTCCACTGGATTAGCTTTCGAAAAGCTAAAGTCAGAACTCCCTGAATGCCCTGAAAATTCATACGTTTCATCAATGCAACACATTACAAAAACTCTATCAACACTCCGAATTACAGTACCGCTACTTCAAAACAGAGCATATAGCATAAAGCAGACTTTTAACTATTCACCGTAATGCAGCAGTAACTAGTAACTATCAAGAGCAAAGAGTGAACTTAATTACTTCCTAAATACGCAACCTCCTGCAATTCTACTTCCAATTCTACCAAAATCTCACAAATTCTCTCAATTTAAATTGTAAGAGAAACTCACAAACCTGCAGAGCTACCGTCATTCACCGGAGCACTGACGATTCTCCGCCATCACCGCCGCCTGTTCCGGACCGCGCGGCCGGTCCTGATCCAGATCGGAAGCAAAGCGAGAAGAGGAGAGTGGCTTTGGATTCTGAGAGATTCAAAATTTGAGAAATGAGAGAGAGAGAGAGAAGGACGAAAGAGGGAATTGGATTCTGAGCGGGAATTGTGAGCGGCTGCGCGAATGGCTAGGGTTCCGAATTTTTACCTTTTATATTGGCGTTCTTAGGCGACGATTTTAGAAATATCGTCGCCCTGTTTTTTCAAAATCGTCGCCTAAGATAATCTTGGGCGACGATTTTTTGAAGTCGTC
Source organism: Fragaria x ananassa (assembly GCA_034370585.1). Taxonomy (NCBI): domain Eukaryota; kingdom Viridiplantae; phylum Streptophyta; class Magnoliopsida; order Rosales; family Rosaceae; genus Fragaria; species Fragaria x ananassa. The sequence continues at coordinate 4,177,560 of CP139750.1, read as the reverse complement.
GCCTAAGATGAAGAAAATCTTGGCCGACGATTTTCTTCAATATAAATCTCATCGCCCAAAACTATAAAATCGTCGCCTAAGATACCCTACTTGGGCGACGATGTTCTTCACTATAAATATCGTCGCCCAAGATGAAGAAAATCGTCGGCCAAGAGTTCTATCATAAAATTCAGAATATCATGATTTTGGTGATCGGAGAAGAGGAACTGAAAACCGACCATCAGATATGACCAGCATAACTAATTACGTGGGTGGGAAAAAATTCAGCTCCATCGGACAACGATAAGGGCTCGATCCGTCTGGTCAATCGGCGCGGTCAAACCCCTAAACGGACGGAAACGGCTATTCGACCCTCCAAATCACGTAATCTGGCCGGACCTTCAACTGAGAATAGTTTCCAATCAACGAGACGCTTACGGGTCTATAAAAATAAAAAACAAAACAAAAATAAATACCCGGGATAGGGCTACCACTAGGTAGAAATAAGAGAAAAATTCGTTGACCGGAACAACCGGCACCGAAATTTTACCAGAATATCTTAATTTTTCACGGGTTGACGTATTTCACCATTCTGGTCATATCTTATTTCACGACTTTTTTGCGTTTGAGGCCTCTACGTATACGTTGTCTTCAAAACGAAACTTAAACTCAACACTTGTATAAAAAAGTTATACAACATTAGTACATATATCGTGAGTTTGGTGATCGGAGAAGAGGAACTGAAAATCGACCGTTAGATATGACCAGCATAACGAATTACGTGGGTGGGCAAAAATTTAGCTCCATCCGACAACGATAAGGGCTCGATCCGTCCGGTCAATCAGCGCGGTCAAACCCCTAAACGGACGGAAACGGCTATTCGACCCTCCAAATCACTTAATCTGGCCGGACCTTCAACTGATAATAGTTTCCAATCGACGAGACGCTTACGGGGCTATAAAAATTCGGTAAGAAATAAATACCCGGGATAGGGCTACCACTAGGTAGAAATAAGAGAAATTCGTTGACCGGAACAACCGGCACATAAATTTTACCGGAATATCTTCATTTTTCACGGGTTGAAGTATTTCACCGTTCCGGTCATATCTTATTTAACGACTTTTTTGCGTTTGAGGCTTCTACGTATACGTTGTCTTCAAAACGACACTTAAACTCAACACTTATATAAAAAAGATATACAACATTAGTACATATATCGTGAGTTTGGTGATCGGAGAAGAGGAACTGAAAACCGAACCCAAGGGTAATAATTTCGGATTCTCTTGGCCGACGAAATTAGGGTAATTCGTCGGCCAAGATAATCCTTGGGCGACGATATTTGTTAAATTCGTCGCCCAAGGGTAAAAATAAAAAATCCTGTACAATGAAATTTAAATGTGCTTTATTTATTTTAATTATTCGGATTCTCTTGGCCGACGACATTACCCTAATTTCGTCGGCCAATATGATACTTGGGCGACGATATTTGTTAAATTCATCGCCCAAGGGTAAAAAAAAATCCAAAGAAATTTAAATGTGTTTTATTTTAATTATTAGGATTACTCTTGGCCGACGAAATTATTTTAATATTTGTCGGTCAAGATGTTATTAGGCCGACGAAATGCTTGTATTTCGTCGGCCAAGTAAAAATAAAAAAATAAAATACTTAGGCGACGATATATTTGAGTTTCGTCGCCTAATGATTAGAAAACTTAGGCGACGATATAAATATCTTAGGCGACGACATATTGTTTCGTCGCCCTAGTTTCTATATTAGGCGACGAAATTTAGCCTTAGGCGACGATTTTAATTTCGTCGCCTAAAATTGAACTTTAGGCGACGAATTTTTTTCCTTGGGCGACGATTTTTTTTTAGTCGCCTAAGTTCCCTCTTAGGCAACGAAAAAAAAAATTGTCGCCCGGTTTTTTCCATTTCGTCGCCTAAAGCCTTATTTTTGGTAGTGATATCTTCAGACGCGATTCTCCACTTTCATGTAATTGGGTGATTCTCCCGCCAGGCAAACATACCCGATCAGGTATTACCCACTGCAAAGCTTCCCTCGTTCGCGGAGGGAGAATTAGCGAGAGTCATCTTCTCCACGCCCCGCAACTTCTCCAATCAGTGCTTGACAAGTGGAGCAGACACCCGCAGTACTCAACGTACTGCGTACATTCCAGAACACGCCCTAAAAGAGGGTCTCATATAAATAAGAGAGAAATGTTTAAAATATCATGAGAACTTGCCCTAAATCCGGTCACCAGATCATGTACACTTGCTCGCCCGCTGAGAAGACTTGGATCTCAACTAAGCCTTAAAGCCCAATAATATATGATAGTCCTACATTTGTGCAACCTCTTGTCATTGTATAGACCAGAGAAAGAAAAAAACCATAGAGAGAGAATACTTCAGAGAGCCAGGGTGGTTAGCGCTTGTCCGTCGGCGCTTGCACTGGCCTATGGTCTCGTTTGTGTCTGGTGCATGCAGCCGGACGGGTTGTTTGGCTGGATGGCATGCTTGAAGCTTAGAGACTGAGGTTGTGGAGTGTTTTCTTTCTTCTCTCGCGAAGGATATGGTGGCTGCATCTAGGGCGTGTTGGGTTGGTTCCTCCTTAATAACCATGTCTTGGATTTACACATGAAGAATGGAAGAATGACTATTGTTTTGGTAACCCAATAAATGTAAAAGAAAGGCTAGCTATATGTGTAGCTAGGGTGGTGCAACATTTGTTGAATGTTGATGGAAACATGCATTACAAAGCATGCCAACATTGAGCATGAAACAAGGAAGAAGTTTGACTATGCTTCCATGCATGGCACATGCACATGTAGAATTTCATGAAGAGGAATGCCTATATAATGGCATTAGTGCTTGTTTGGTACATGGGACTAAATGGTATTGTACTAGATAAGAGGTGCTAAGTAGTTTGTCTTGTGTTTGGTGTGAGTGAGTGAGTACTAAAATAAATGGTACTACGTAACACTTGTTTTGGCTCTTAACCTCCTTAAGTGGTGTTATTGTGAGTACTCATTTTTTAGGTCCCAAAATAACACCATCTCTCTCCTTCCTCTCTTTCCTCTCTTCGTCTGTGACTTCACTTTCTCTCTCAAGTCAATCAACTATTCTGATCTTCTTCTCTCAAGAGTGCTGCCAAAAACCCAGAATCTTTCCCTCCCAAAATAACCAGTCTTGTCAAGCCTCCTCTTGCCAAAAACATAGCCAAAGGAGGCGTGACCGCCAACATAATCAGGACCTGAATCTGAAATAGAACCTTATTGCAGAGAAAAGCCAATGTCAAAACGTTGCCACTAGTGGCCGCCAACTTCGTCGTCCTCCTTTCTCGTCAACAATATATAGCCGCCGATAGCCCAACTGCTGAGGTGGGTTTCTCTTCGCTGGAGGTTTTAAGAGGGTTTAGGTTGGGAAGCTTCTCAATCAGCGATTTCACATAGCCACCTTGCCGCACTTCTTCAGGAGCTGGCATAACCAAACACCGGCCATCGATGCAGAGGAAGGAGGAAGAGGAGCTTTCGTGGGTTCAGGTTTTGGGTTCTGGGATTTTAAGAGAGAAGAGTTGAGATCAATCTTGAATCTGGGTATTGCAAATTTTCTTATGAATTTTTTATCTGGAACAATTTATGATGATTGAGGAAAAATCTCACCTTAGACTGTAGTGCATCACCAAACATGGTACAAGGGAGTATTGAGTAACCCTACTCAAATGAGAGTAGGACAAGTACTAACAATAAAGTGACCCAGAATAATACTGGGTACCAAACATGCACTTAGAATGTAAGAGAAAGGCATTCGAACTTCCTCCAGTTCGAGATCAGAGGCAGAGTCATCCAAACTAGAGAAAAAAGTACTACTGCAGCCCTGAGGACGTAGGCACATTTGCCGAACCTCGTTAAATATTGTGTCTTCTTTTTGTTGTTATTTCTGCAAATCACACGAGGGGTGGGAAAGTTAGATCCTAAGATAACTAAATATATGTTGACCTTGTATTAGGCAGCCACTCCTTTCCCAATAGGGCGGAGGCGCGGCGGGTAGGGGTGGGTTCGGTTTTTACCTAAAACCTGAAACCAAACCGAATAAAAGATTCGGTTCAGTTCGGTTTGGTTTGGCATTGTTTGAGACCTTTTTGAACCGGAAACCAAACTAAACCGTGGTTCGATTCGGTTTTTTTCGGTTTTTCATCTTTTTAAAAAAATAATTTTTCTTATAATTTGTATGCTTTTAACTTAGTAAAAATTATCATACTTTAGGTCTTTTTTTCTTCCATTACTTGTTTTTATAAGGACATATAATATATCAATAAAATTTATGACAATGATTCTCCAACAAACCAACAATCTATAAACCAAATAGATATTTTGAAAGTTTAAAACTCAATAATTTCGAAAGTATTGGGAATTGACCACGAAACCATAATTTTAAAACTTCTAAATTCATCTTGAACTCAAAATATAGACTCCATAGTTTAAAGTCTATCCAAATAAATTTTGAATTTTAAAGTTTAAAAATCATAAATTTGAATAAAAAAGAAAAAAATAAATTAAATATTATAGTCCATCATCTAAAGCATGCAAAAATAAGGTCTTCGATTCTAGAGGTAACATATCACTCTTTATACTTTGCATACACGACACTTAGAACATTTCTATATGTACGTACATAAAACGAAATTATAAAATAAAATATTAAAAAAGATAAACATAAAATGAAAAAGATAAAACAAAATATAGAACATAAAACCAAAAATCATATTTTTCAAATCAAATATTTAATAAGAAAATAAAAACAAAAAACGATGTCGTTTTAAAGGGATTCGGTTTTTCGGTTCGTTTCGGTTTTACAAAGGCCGAAACCAAAAACCAAACCAAACTAATTAGGTTCGGTTCGGTTTAGTTTTTTCTAGTTTCGGTTTGGTTTTTGGCTCGGTTTTTTTTCGGTTTTTAGTTTCAAAATTCCACCCCTAATAGCGGGTATCAAGTATTGGAGGGAGCTATGATTCTAGCCAAGGCGGAAGCGCGGCGGGTATCAAAAATGGGTCATTAAGAAGGATGATGGCTGTGCTCTGACATCTCTCGTTGATGGCCAGTGGTCTGATGGCGTCGAAAAAGCGAGGGTGATGAGGACACGTGGCCGATGGTGGATCTACGTGTATGGTGGCTAGGTAGCAACAGTGGTGCAGTCGCAGGCTAAAGAGAAGGTAAAGAGATGCATTCTCTCATTTGCTTTCTTTACTTTCTAATTAGTATGTGTTTTATTACAAATAATCCCTTTCAATATATACTTTTTAAAAAAAAAAACTTTTTATTAATAACTCACACACCCTACATATGTAGGTGAGGTTTGAACCCATGACCTCAAAGTTGTCAGTTAAAAACCTTAACCAACCAAGTCACGGCTCACTGACAAAATTTATACTAGCTTGTATGTCTATTTGTTTTTTTCCTTGTCTTACCAAAAAAATATATATTTATATTTTTTAAACTGCAATTAACTGCTAGTGCAATTAGCACTTGCAAAAGCTGCTCCACATTTTTCTCTTCTCATTTTTATGTTTATTCTCTATTTATATATATATATATATATATATATATTTTTCGAGAAATTTTATTAACACATCCTTAAATTTTAGATACATATCTCTATTTTTATACAAATTATGTAAGACTTTGTAGGTACGTAAAATTACCAAAGAGACACTAATCAAAAGTAAAAATTTTTTTTTTACAAAGACATTCATATTAGCTAGTACTTTTAACACTTTTAATTTTTAGGTTGAATCATGTACCGATATTTTGACACAAGATATGAATATTATATAAGCAATGATTCTCAAGAATTGATTAATACTCATGATTGAACATTTTAATACTAAAAGTTCCGTTTAGGATTTTGGTGATATATTTTCTTTTTGTGTTGCTTCGATAGGCTAAACAATTCTTGAAATCGGAGAAAAAGGCTTTTTGAGAATAAATTTTGTCGAAGAAAATTTATGAGAGAAGATCTAGACAATGAAGATGTTAACAAATAGAAACCAATTGAGGAAGATCAATCTTAACAAGGTAAAACCCTCTATAGAAAAATAAAAACCTTCAAGGAATATCAATGAGGTGAACCGTTCGAGGAAAGATGAAACCTTTTGATTATAAAATCTTATTAATCTGAAACTGCATTAATTGAATAGCATTTTTTTTTTTTGAATAAATTAAGTAGCAGATTTAGAAAAAAATGTGGGGTATTTTGGAAAGTTTAGATATGTGTGTCTAGTAAAATGTTAAACAATAAAGTTAATAGGATGTGCATTAAGTGTGGGATATGTATCTAGTGTTTAAAGATGTGTTAATAAAATTTTCCTTTATCAAACATGTTTTTATATATTTGAAATTACAATTAAAACCTTTACAAATTAAATTATAGTTTTTTAGTGTGAAATAAGAAAAAGGCAATTTAGATACTTCAAAAATTAACCATTTCAAAAAGTGACTTTATTAATAGTAAATGTTATAGGGACGGTTACGCCTGTGCTTGCGCTCAAAATGTTTGGTTTGTTCTAGAGAGTGAGCGAGTCCTCATCAAATGGGAGCAACCTCATAGTGGTACACGTTACTGTTCATGATAAACAGTAAAATACCCTAGAGATGATTCAGTGATCTGACAAGTTGTATCCTAAACAGTGAATAGGTTGAACAAGACTCCTCAACAAAGACACCGGGTCACTGACTATGGGGAGCAATAAGCCTTGATTGAAGTAAATCTGCATTTTGTTCACATTTATTTGTTCGAAACATCGAACATGTCTTAACAATCTTCGCCAAAAAAAAAACATGTCTTAAGAATGGCGTGTGTTCGTCATTGTTTACTGCCAAGTTAAGCCTGTGGAATCTGGCACGACATTCTAATGTTCCATGAACCGGATTCTGAACAATGAACATGCTCCTTCCCCTTCTACACAGGAATATTTTAATTCCTCTCGAATTTGCAAATGCGCATGGAGCTGCTACTACAGGGCTTGAAGGGTATATCACCATTAGGATTCGCGTCGATCCACTATTTGTCACATCAGTTATGCTGCCTCCAGAGGCCTATTCATAAACTTCAGACACATCATACTATATATACTTCAGTGACTTTGGCATATGGATTGAAGTGGTATCAAAGTCCTGAGCATCAATGTGTTTAGCCACAAGATCACTGATTTTCTTCAACATATCAGAATAATGTAACGGCACTAGCTTGCATCAACGAAACACCAAGAGGATGAATCATCTCATTGAGCTGCAACCCATACGCGTGAAGCTCCTCTGTTTTGTAACATCAATAACATTATAACATCATCATGCAAAATCCAATGAGATGATTCAACCTCTTAAGTAAAATCCATGTCTACAACAAGCTACTACTTTAAATATACTCATCCACGTGCCGATCAAAACTGAGCTGAAAGTATGGATCCAGAAAATCTTTAAACATTGCACACTGACTATATTATGGGGTATATGTACAAGCAACTCATGAATGATCATCGTGTAATTTCATTAACTTCTTTGCCCACCAGATCATTGCGGTGTCACACCATTCCTCAAATGGCCATTTAGAACTCGGTCGCAGAGCCAAACTCAGTCATTGGAGTCTTCCTCTTTCCACCAGCATTTATTGTGAAATTTTTATGCATGTCTCTTTGACCAAGAGTTGGAACTTCAGCATCATGTGGCAAAACTGAATTGTGATGCGAATGAGAGACTTCCGGCCGGTAGGAATTGTCAGATAGTTGTTTCCCAGAAGCTCCATTGAATTCATGTTTGGAGTCTGATGATGATCCTCCAGAGAGGTCTTGTGCATTGAAGTCAATCTCATTAAACATGAGGTTTGCAATTGCTCGGTCAATGGTGTTTGTCTCTGATTCTGTGACTTTCTTGCTTCCAGACCTGAATATGAAATTTAGCATCAATGAATTAGTGCCAATAACCAGGAAAAGGAACAACCCACTAGTGGCATGGATGACAGGATATGTCTACAACCAGTGCCTACCAGATTAGCAAGTGTAATTCGAGAACATTTCATGGAAGTCTAATTTGTATAATAAAATATTCCAGAGAGAGCCAGAAGACATGTTCCCTAGCTAATGCCAAAACACATGTTCCCTAGCTATTGCCAATATGAAAGTCTGAAACCAAGTAACGGTCATGTCAACCTTCACTTTCCGACATACATATGAAATTTAGAAAAAGTCAGCTTGTCCACAATATATTTCCATGAAACCTATAACGTTATGCTCTGTGCCTTATCACTCTCAACACTTTGTTTCCAAGATAATGTGCGTGGAAGCGAATGATTTGATGAGGTAGTGGATAATATGAATGAAACTTTAAAATCCATAGGAAAACAACTCAAATGTTGGGAAAAAATATTTTAAAAAAAACACATATGATGTACCTTGTTGTTTCATCATGGTCTGCCCATGAGGACGGTTCCTCAATGGCAAGGTCTCTGTCCTGGCTCTGTGTAACATGGTTCCCTTTTGAGTTATCAGCAAGACGATACAAAGCATCTCGAAAACAGATTCGGGTCTTTTCAGTCAACTGAACATTCCAAAACAGAGAAGTTTAGCATTAAATGGATGGACATGAATCATCACAATGCATATCATTATGATTATAAAAAAATAGATCTACCTGTGTCATCACCATTTCCAGCTCCTGCAATACAGATTCTTCAACTGATGTTTCATCATCCGCATCACCATGCATGCACCCTTGCTCAGTTGGAAGCATGAGTTTATCTGTCTGTGCCTTCAAAAGAATGACATTGATAAGATATAAGCTTGAAGCCAAAAAACTAGCACTGCAAATATGCCATTGATAAAATTTAAACAGATGGGGATATAATGTAAAACAACTGCATGCGCATTTTTATTTTTGTGTCTGCACTATTTATAAATAAGAACTAAAGGTTCGGCAAGAGGTTCTGTTTTTAAAGATTCCCTTCCATGGTAGAAGTACTGAAGGTGCAACTTTCCTATCCATTGTCAGCAAAAAAAACTTTCCTATTATATGCCGGTCAGGACCAAGGAATCCTGAGCTCTACCCTGCTAAAGTAACAAAAAGGCTCAACGCTCAACTACTGAGTAACACACATGCAATAACTAGTAATATGCATAATTTCAACATATAGATACAAGCACACTATTAGTAGCATGCTGGTGAACATCCATCTTAGAATGAGAACTAGGCAAGCTAACAGTAACACTATCTAAATCTGGCCAGGTCCCAAATAAAATGCAAATTGAAATCTCACCTTTATTGGTGAGCAGTCATTACGCTCTGAGTTGCAGGGACTGATATGTGAGATAGTGGTATGCCCCTTCTCTGAACCCAATTCCGGTGAAAATGCATGAGATTTGAGATATTTTGAGCTGCCAGCACTGTGAACACTGCTTGAAATACTTTGTGTTTCCAAATTCATGCTTGTCGAAATACTATCAGTGGCTAACATGCCACTGGAATCAGAACGGAAAAAGAACGATTTATGTGCATTTTCTGCCTCATGAAGATCATCAAGTAAGGAACTCCTGCAATAAGAACAAGGGAGATGATGAGAAACTAAAACAAATAAACCTGATATGGCAATTTATGATGTCAAAGCGCTTAGCATTTAAGGAAAAGTTTGGCTATCACAGAAATGTTGTATGGCTCTTTTGCAAAATCAATGATATAAGTAATGTTTTCTTCAAGTCAGTGGAATTCTTGCTTTTTAATTGTGGACTAGAGCAAAATACAACCTGAAAACACAATGGGGCAATTCAATTTCCACTGTTTTTCATATGAAGCCATAATTGATCATGACAAATTAAGAAAGTTAGAGAAGCTACATGATTTCCTACATGCACTAATTAAGTATCTTAGTCCCAGAAGTTACGCTAGTACAAGAATATGTCATCCATCTGTTGGAGTCCTGCTAGGTCCTCAAGTTGATTGTAGGTCCGATCGTAAGAAAGTGAGGTCTTCTGAAGAGAGTCCTCAGACAATCCTTCACAAACACTTGAACTGCTAGATAGATCTCTGTCATTAGCAGAAGTTCCCATCTCACCTTCATCTAATAAACCTTTCCCACTGAAGTTGACTTCTTTACTGAATTGTGGATACATGTAATAGCATTTATTATTCGGGGACTGAAAGCACTCAGATGCACTTATCCCCCACTTCGACCAGCTATCTGGTGATGGAAGCCTGTCAGATCCTCCATCATTTGGGACAACAAGGTCATCGATCCCGTTACCGAAATACCAATCCATGAGATCTGAAAAAAGCAATCAAGATGTTACAAAGAATCACAGGGGAAGTAACTGTCATACATACAGATCTCATATAGTCATTTAACTTCGACTCCATTGAGATTCACTCATTTGTGAGCTTATAATTTCTTCTTATATAACCAGGTAAAGGAATGAACTATATAGATCTCCTATATCAATTTATGACTCCTAATCAAACAGAGGCCCAGATCTAGATGCTTTTTTTACTGACACTTTAAAAGTAGATTATTTTCAGAGCAGACGCTTCTTGTAAGATGGACTTTTCTAGACAGATTACTTTGAAAACTAGATGAACTACTACCAACAAAATACAAAAGCTAAAAGCTAAATTCCAAATCTGATTATACCCAAAGGTGAATCACAACCAGTATCAGGACACAAAATCTCCATCTTTTCAATCCAAAATTTAAGGATTTGATCATAAGACCATCTAACTACTCAAACTCTTGGATTCTAGAAACTGGAACTGACCAAATCCAATATAATCCAAATTTCACTTCTTTCCTTTCTGAATTATAATCACACAAAACTTCACAAGTAAAGAAAACCAGCTGAAAACACTGGATTTGCATCTACCAGCACAAATTCACTCCAAAAAAGAAAAAAAGCTTCACAGAAACCAACAACAGGGCATGATGTAACATACCTTTGTGATGAACTAGTTCAGAAAATGAACAAGACCCAGTTTCAGATTCAGCAAATCAAGTCAGTCCAGATGAGAAATACGATGTGAGGCTGAAAAAAGTCTTATGGGTTTCTGTGGGAGAGATGAGAGGGAGAGAGAGAGAGAGAAAGAGAGCAGGTGCTTAATTTGGAAACAAATGAATGAGGCGGCTGGGTTTTTTCTTAGATATTTTTCTAAATTTAGCCTAGAAAATAAAAAATAAAATAAAAATCAAGTTGCAGAGGAAATAATAAAAGATTTGGTGGCTGTGATTTCTTGTGGCTCAGAAACGATGGCCGACATGTCGTGGCTGAGAAAGCCCATCTAAAACCGCTCTCTCATTCGGCCACGTGGCAGAATCGGGTCCCACCTTGAGGAAATCAGATTTTTTTCTTGGCGGAGGATTGCCCTCGAGGTTCCCTGCCCAACTTGAGCCTGCGTCAAGATTTCTTTGTTTCCGGAAATGCCCTTCTATTATTGAACTGGGACGGGATTCCTGGCGCGAGGGGTACGTGGCGCGAGTGGTCATTTCACACGTCGAGGGAGCGCGACAGTCTTCACGTTGCAGTGGACCCCTTTAGATTTGCAAGTTGGACACGCGGCGGGATATGCTTGGGGGTATGGGGACACGTGGTTGGATGCGCTTGGGAGATGACGACACGTGGCGACGTTGCCGAGAGAATGGAGGACAGCAGGAGGGAAGTGCAAGTTGCGAGGAGAGAAAAGTTGAATATTGGTTTATTAGAAGAGAGGATAAGATGGAGTCTGAAACACAGAGTCACATACTCCAGCAAAGATAAAGGCCACAGGATTCCTGGTACAGACATAAATCTAGTTTATTGACCCAAAAAAAAAAAAAAAAGACATAAATCTAGTTTTTTTTTAAATCTTTTTTGAGAAAGTCTTCAATTTTTTTTCTTCTATTATTTCGACTTTACGAGGTCAAGCTGAAAACCGGACAAGCTTTTGTTTACATCTCACTGCTCACAGTTTTAGACTTCAAATCAAAAAAACAATACTGAAACAAACCGTTAAATTAGGAATTAAAATTGTACCGAATCAACATAAATTAAATTCTAAGCTTGTACATTACATAAAGACATAATTCAATGATAAAAGAGATCATGACCTATGGACCTTTCTGGTGTACCTACAGTGGCCGGAGCTACAAACTTAAGCTTACTGGGGCACAAAATTAAAGAAAAATAATAACATCAAAACACAAACAATGTTGAAATATAACAAGAAAATATTTTGAATTTTGTAAATGTAAAATGACATTTGAAAATGGTTTACTCGTTTCATTAGAAGTTCTTCCTTATATAGGGGGATGAATACAACGGTTACAAAAGGTAATTACAATATATTAAAGCCTAATTAAGCCGTTACATTTTGATATTCTCTAATCTCATGATTTTCACTTGTCAGTTACTTTGACAAAGGCACATCAATGCATTTTTCCTTTAACACTCTTCTTTGTGCCGAGTCAAAGACAAAATGGTGCATGCAATGTTGTCTCGTTAAAAACCTTATCAAGTAACAAAACCCTGTGGGAAAAACAAAACATTGGTCGAAGGGAAAAAGAGCACAACGCATCTATTACATTTGAAGATGATATGTGGGTGTTTAGACTCCCCTTCATATCTACATCTCCCCCTGATTCTTACATCAATCAGTTAAGCTTTAAATGTAAGGATAGAATAAACTCAAGTCAATGGTTTCTTTTATGTATCAGTATACGTTCTTTATACTATACAAATGACATTGCGTTGGCACTGAGCTAAATCTAGCTAACAAGTTTAGTGAGAATGTATTTCCCGATCGAGTTTATCAGGTTAGGTACAATATTGCGCCTATTGTGCTTTAGAGAAGAAATTTCATTTTTCAACACTTCTTCGTCATCTTCCTTTGGACAAAATGGATTTTCCTTTACATCCCTACATAGACCGATCATTGGGAGTGCTAATAGTATGCAATTTGTCCATGTAAATTGTTTGAGAATCTTTTGGACACATGATAAGTGCGTTTTTACGCCATGATCTTAATGGATTTTCACCCCCATTTACACTTTGTTTATGCCTTAGTATGTTTGTTTTTACTTATTTTAGAGTCAAGAGGGTTTTTCTGTAGAGTTGTGGCTACTAGCCGTTTTTATACAGAAAATTGCACTTAAATGATGAAAACCGTTTTTGGACTATCACTTGGACGTTTTATTATGATTCGTTATTTTGTTACCTTGTCAGTTTTGATGTATTTTGTTTAAATGTACAGAAGACAGGTAAATACGCTTAACATATCGAGAATCATGATGAACGGACTCATGAATGACAACAAGTGAGGCCACGGAAAAGAGGAAACACTTTTGGACATTGTTTTGCTCTCGGACAGAATCTGCCAGAAAACGTACATCAACTTCAAAAATTCATATCTGGAGTTCCAGGAGGAGTTAGAAGGCGTTCCACATATGGAATCAAAGCTGTGTGTGTCTACTTTTCAACCCCATTTGGATCGCAGCAATCGGAGTTGAGACGAAGGAGTTATGAGCAAAACAGTGGACAGAGGTCAGGCTGCAAAACTGGGCAGAAACTGCCTAAGTTGTCTAACGAGTTTTGGGAGATGATTCTTCAACAAAAGGCTTCCAAAATTTGTCAAGAGATGTATCAAGAGCTTAATGAAGTGTTAGGAAGCTGGACAAAAGAAGAAAATACGAAGAAGCATCAAGGCAGCCATATTTTGGTTAAGTGTAAGGTTTCCCGGTCAAACCTGGAAAGCTGACCTTGCCGGACCTATCACTGGTTTTGGCTGCTATCAAAGCCCAAGATTTCGTACATGAGGCCTACATGGATCCATAAACATATAGGAAGGTCCAAGGAATCAGAAGATAGAGTCCAAATTCGGATACACAAGCTGCATTGAAGAAGGAATCATTGAGCAAATAGGAAAGAGAGTTAAAATAGGATTGCCTTTCCTTTGCCGATGCAACTAGGGTTTCTCTATAGGTTTTCTGTATAAATAGGTCTGTTGTATGCATATTTTGAGAGTCCTTCAATTGTTTTAAGTTCTAGCAAGCCTAAACTCTACCTAAAAACCCTCCCTTACACAGCAAACACAAGCACAGCCGAACCATTCCTTGCCGCACAACCATCTTTGCCGACTGCCTCCACTGCCATCTTCCACCAATTTCCCTTTCAACCTTGCCGAACCTTATAGGTACGGTAAGGATGAAGACATCCATGGTTTGTGTTTGTAATTACTGTGTAAGAACTTTAAGTTTATTGATAAATATTTTCTGGTTTTTGGTTTTATATGATATGTGTGATTGTATGATCTTCTTTGTGACTTGATTATGATTGTACATGTTGTGTAACGGTTTAGTATGCATGTTAGGATTATTAAAGAAGTAAAGAATCTGTGTTTATGTGTTTAGTAATTGTTAGGTTAATTAATCCTCACCTGATCACGTAATCGAACCCTAGGTTAATTCAAAGTACACGAGTTAGCTATTAGGGGGGAGTTTAATATGCCGTGGTATTCTAGGTCGAGTTGAGCGCAAAGACAACTCGGTTCTAGGTGCTGCATAGGGATGTTAGGGTGAGTGATTTGCATGGGTTCGAGGATGGGTGACGCCATTGCTAACGAGCATGTCTCCAACGACTCGTGGACGGTAAGTGTTGCTTGATTAGATTGAGCGCAAAGACAATTTAGTTAAGTAGTCACATAGTTTTTGGTTGAGCGCAAAGACAACCTTAAACACATGAGAAGTCTTAAGGGTTGGAATTAATTTGCAATTGTGAAAACATAGATAAGATAATTTAACCTTTCATAAAAATACTTGCATGCTAATCGGAGTTTATTTGTGAAGTGCTTACAACGTTGAAGTGACCAAACTTTGTAATTATTTGCCTTTGTTTTATTTTCTTTATTTTCTGCCGATTTCAATCCCCCATTTTATTCTTTATGTTTATATTGTGTGAATATTTCTAATGACTTTGTTTTGTAGAATAAATTCTTCCCTAGTGTCCCCGGCTAGAACGATACCCTACTTACATGTACTACAACTATAGGGTTTATTATTGATTAACGTCTTAATTTGACAGGTCAATTTTTGGCGCCGTTGCCGGGGATGCTAAAAAGGATTTATTCATGTATTTATGTCTATTTAACTAACATTTTTTCTGTTTTGTAGGATGTGTTGCCGAGCTTGGCATTGCCAAGCATGGCATTGCCGAACCTTAATGTCTTATATTGCCTAATGTATATATATGTGCCTATGTGTTATTTGAAAATCGTTTTTGTCAAATTTTGTATAAGTAGGTCGACATTGTTAGTAAAGTTTAGAATTTTTATATGGCTTTTTGTTTTGGAATTTCTTAAGTGATCCATGTCAGGTGGAGCCACCTATTTTAATCATAACCTAAACCCCTCATACGAGCGACGCTTGTCGGATCCGTTTTTATGAGGTTGAGGGCGGTTTTGATTAACATAGGGTGACTGGTCTAAGGATCCGAGTTTATTCCATATGGAATCCGCTCGACTTAGCCAAAAGCTCGGGTCGTAGCATAACTTCACTTTAGACGTTCGAAAACGAGTTGGCATATCTAAATTCTCTACTTGAATGCATGTCAATGGCCGAAGATTTTCTCTTTTGTATAAGTGCCGAACCTAGTAATGGACTAGGCTAAAAACCGATTGTATGATTTTTATATATTAAAGTTGTTTTATAATTTCTAAAGTAAAACGTGTTAGGTGGGGTCACTTGTGTTAATCTTAGCCTAAACCCCTCTTTTGAGCGATGCTTCTTCGAGTATTAGACTCTTAAAGGCAACTTAGCTTGTTTGAGGTTGAGGGCGGCTTTGATTAACACAAGCGCCTGGTCTAGGGATCCGAGTTTGTTCCAAGCTGAGTAAGGGTCGTGTGTCATTGATAAGGAACACATGTTTGTCTAACTGGATCTCAAGGTCATAGACTGTCATCTCTTCTCTGTGAAGGGGACGATAGGGGGTTCGCCCTCCGTGACCACAAACGAGTCCTGCCTGATTCCTGTAGGGGGTTCGCCCTCCGTGACATTCGTCTTCTGAAACCACGGAATCCGCTCGACCTAGCCAAATACTCGGGCCGTAGCATAAACCTTACTTTAGACGTTGTAAAATAACTTGATATATAATCATCATACATTATGGTTCAAAAATTTACCCTCTTAACTTATAATGGTATATCGGATCAAGCAAAACACCGGACTGGCCTGTACAAGGACATCGCACACTGGTCTTCACTGCTCCACGTACCATAAAGTTAAGAGTTAATAAAACAAACTAGCAACTTTTATTTAGGTTGCCGACATATGTGCTTAAGTGACAACTTTTAACTTGTTAATGATTGCCAAGTTACATACTTTGCTTTGTGGCCACATTGCCGAGATTGTACCAATGCCGAGTTTGGCATGCCAATGCCGAGCTTGTCATACTTATATATAACTTGTTTGAACGTCACTTTTGTACTTGCTAAACTTGATCTTGGCCGTGATGATGATGATGCCGTGTGTGGGAGAGCTGCCACGCAAGGGAATGCCACCCAAGGGGCTGCCGAGCATGAACATGTTGCCATGCAAGGTGGGAATGTCGAGCCAAGTGGGAGGAATGCCGAGCAAGGAACAGCCGAGCAGGGGACTGCCGAGCCTACACAACACCGAGATCAAGGTACCGAGCAACAACCGAATGCTAAGCCAAGCAAGGGAGACTTGGAAGCTATGAAGAAAAGGGCTCTTGAGAAAGACCCTGCTGCCATGGAAGGAAGACATTCGGCTGCCAAAGATGCAGCCATGCCGAGCACTTGTTGTATACCCTTCCCCTCACGTTTCACCAAGAGCAAGCAAGCCCAGTCCGACGCAGAAGTGTTGGATGTTTTTCGAAAGGTGAATGTCAACATCCCCTTGTTGGAGTGTATTAAACAAGTACCGAAGTATGCAAAGTTTTTGAAGGAGCTTTGCACCACAAGAAGACACACAAGGGAGATAAAGGTTATGAGCATGAGCGAGACCGTGTCCGCCGTGCTACAACGCAAGATGCCGCCAAAGCTTAAGGATCCAGGAAGCTTTTCAATTCCAGTTGTCATCGGCACTACAAGGTTTGACAAAGTGATGCTTGATCTAGGGGCTTCCATTAATGTCATGCCCTACTCTGTTTACTTGTCTCTAGGTCTTGGCCCACTTCAACATGATGACGTAGTGATCCAATTGGCGGATCGATCAAGCAAATACCCTAAGGGGTATGTGGAGGATGTCCTTGTGCAGGTTAATCACCTGATATTCCCTGCAGATTTTTATGTATTGGAAATGGAGGAGTCAGTTGATTCGACACAGCTTCTGCTAGGAAGACCCTTCATGAGAACCGCAAGGACCAATATCGATGTGGCTGGGGGTAATTTGACTATGGAGTTTGATGGTGAAGTCATTAAGTTCAACATCTTCGACACCATGAGACATCCAAGTGCCATTCAAGACGCCACTTTTCAAGGAGAAGGAAGAAGAGTCTAGGCTGACAGACTATAAACATTAAGCGTTGCATGAGAGGCAACTCATTTCAACCGTAGCTGTGGAGGAGCCTTCACCGAGAGTTTGAATTTCTTAATCCCTTCACAGTTATTGTTGATATTTTTGTTTATATATTTATTATGTGGTTTCGATCCCTGCTTAGAAAATTATTACATAATTTTGAACTTACATTGAGGACAATGTAATTTTCTAAGTGTGGGGTAGAGATTGCATCATAAGTATATTTTATTTATTGTTTTGGTGTGATTTTATTTCTTTGCCGAAAGTTTGTTTAAATTTTTGCATTTAATATCATTATTTTTGCTTTTGAAAAAAATAGAAAACGAAAAAAAAAAAAGTGTTTTAAAATTTTATTGCCGTGTGCTTTATTTTGAAAATTTTTCTTTAAGTTTTTGTTTTTCCGTAAAAAGAAAAGAAAAAAAAACAAATGTCTTTATTTCGAATTTTTGTTATTTTTTAAATGTTTTTAATTGTTTTGAGTCTTAGGAAAATACCCTTAAAATGTCTATGATGAAAATTATCTTTTAATGCATAATTGAAGGTTTGAATATTTATCATAAGAAAATTGCAACTTTTCATGAATTTTGTAAAGTATGAACACTTGAGATTTTTGAAAGAAAAGTTTGCATGTTTTGTTATTTTGTTTCCATAACAACCTTTGTGAGATTTTGAGCCTAATATACTTTCTTTTTGAGTGATTAAATTCCATATCCTTTGAAAATTCACGTAAAGCCTCATTATTTTCATTATTCAATAACTATGTGCTATAGCTGTTTAATGGACTCTAGAATTTACTAGAACTTATTTATGTGACTTTCAAAGCTTTATAATCATAACTTGTTCTGATTTTGAATAGGATTGAAATTAATCTCAATTAGGATCACCACCAAAGCCAAAATAAGCCTTTGCCCATTTTTGTGCCCGTCGTGGGACTCCTTAGTTAAACCCCTTTGAGCCTACATTATGCCTTTTCTTTCATCACCCTTAAACAGAATTCCTGAGCTTAGTATAGATTATCTTTACCTTGTTGTCAAGACTTGGCAAAGAATTTTCGATGAAGCTGTGCCGTGATGTTAAAGAACAAGTGTGGGGAAGAGTTGAAGTGTGGGGTTGATACACCATTGTTTTATATTGTTATATGCCAAAATATGTCTTGTCCGAAATAAAAAAAATGTATTGCAAAAGAAGTTGCCGAAACAAAAAAAAAAAGAAACAAAAGAAAAAAAAAAGAGAAGAAAAGAAATCGGCAAAAGAAAAGAAAAATTTCGGACAAGTATGAAAGAAAAAGTCTAAGGCATAATTTTTTATGGTGTTTTCATGAATGTGGAGTTGTAATTATTTGAAGGTCTAAGAACGTTATATTTGACCTTTGTCCTGTTCATGGAGTGGAGACATAAGGAGGATGGAGTTGAAATTTGCCTAAGTCTTGTTTGATAAACACCACTTATATCCAAAAAATTCCTACCTTATGAAACCAAGCCCCATTACAACCCTTGAGATTATTTCATGATTCTTAAGATGACTAAACTTGATTTGTGGAGAATTTCATATAAGTAAGCATATGGTTTTGGTCCATTATTGCACTTAGTTGTTAAATGAGGTTTTTCCAAGAAAAATGTTTTCTCAAAGAGCCGTTATTTCTTGAAATATGCAAGTTATTCGTTATTGATCATCTTTTCTCTTGCATAAATTTATGAGTGAAAACCATTTTTCGAGTGAAAAAAAAAAAAGAGTGTACCTTGGAAAGGAGGATCAAAATTTCATTCATGTTTTACTTATAAATTTCGAAAATCTTGATTTTTCATGCTATAATACAAGTTTATGAACTTTTGCAATTGTACTTTCACTCGAATGTTAAAACTTGAGATTATGCATACTTAAGAATCTGAGACAAAAATTTCTTAAGGGTATTAGAGTTATTGTTATTTTCATTTTTGTTTTTGTTTTTACTTTCAGTTAGAGTCGGTTTGCTAAGGGACTAGCAAAGCTTAAGTGTGGGGTAGTTTGATAAGTGCGTTTTTACGCCATGATCTTAATGGATTTTCACCCCCATTTACACTTTGTTTATGCCTTAGTATGTTTGTTTTTACTTATTTTAGAGTCAAGAGGGTTTTTCTGTAGAGTTGTGGCTACTAGCCGTTTTTATACAGAAAATTGCACTTAAATGATGAAAACCGTTTTTGGACTATCACTTGGATGTTTTATTATGATTCGTTATTTTGTTACCTTGTCAGTTTTGATGTATTTTGTTTAAATGTACAGAAGACAGGTAAATACGCTTAACATATCGAGAATCATGATGAACGGACTCATGAATGACAACAAGTGAGGCCACGGAAAAGAGGAAACACTTTTGGACATTGTTTTGCTCTCGGACAGAATCTGCCAGAAAACGTACATCAACTTCAAAAATTCATATCTGGAGTTCCAGGAGGAGTTAGAAGGCGTTCCACATATGGAATCAAAGCTGTGTGTGTCTACTTTTCAACCCCATTTGGATCGCAGCAATCGGAGTTGAGACGAAGGAGTTATGAGCAAAACAGTGGACAGAGGTCAGGCTGCAAAACTGGGCAGAAACTGCCTAAGTTGTCTAACGAGTTTTGGGAGATGATTCTTCAACAAAAGGCTTCCAAAATTTGTCAAGAGATGTATCAAGAGCTTAATGAAGTGTTAGGAAGCTGGACAAAAGAAGAAAATACGAAGAAGCATCAAGGCAGCCATATTTTGGTTAAGTGTAAGGTTTCCCGGTCAAACCTGGAAAGCTGACCTTGCCGGACCTATCACTGGTTTTGGCTGCTATCAAAGCCCAAGATTTCGTACATGAGGCCTACATGGATCCATAAACATATAGGAAGGTCCAAGGAATCAGAAGATAGAGTCCAAATTCGGATACACAAGCTGCATTGAAGAAGGAATCATTGAGCAAATAGGAAAGAGAGTTAAAATAGGATTGCCTTTCCTTTGCCGATGCAACTAGGGTTTCTCTATAGGTTTTCTGTATAAATAGGTCTGTTGTATGCATATTTTGAGAGTCCTTCAATTGTTTTAAGTTCTAGCAAGCCTAAACTCTACCTAAAAACCCTCCCTTACACAGCAAACACAAGCACAGCCGAACCATTCCTTGCCGCACAACCATCTTTGCCGACTGCCTCCACTGCCATCTTCCACCAATTTCCCTTTCAACCTTGCCGAACCTTATAGGTACGGTAAGGATGAAGACATCCATGGTTTGTGTTTGTAATTACTGTGTAAGAACTTTAAGTTTATTGATAAATATTTTCTGGTTTTTGGTTTTATATGATATGTGTGATTGTATGATCTTCTTTGTGACTTGATTATGATTGTACATGTTGTGTAACGGTTTAGTATGCATGTTAGGATTATTAAAGAAGTAAAGAATCTGTGTTTATGTGTTTAGTAATTGTTAGGTTAATTAATCCTCACCTGATCACGTAATCGAACCCTAGGTTAATTCAAAGTACACGAGTTAGCTATTAGGGGGGAGTTTAATATGCCGTGGTATTCTAGGTCGAGTTGAGCGCAAAGACAACTCGGTTCTAGGTGCTGCATAGGGATGTTAGGGTGAGTGATTTGCATGGGTTCGAGGATGGGTGACGCCATTGCTAACGAGCATGTCTCCAACGACTCGTGGACGGTAAGTGTTGCTTGATTAGATTGAGCGCAAAGACAATTTAGTTAAGTAGTCACATAGTTTTTGGTTGAGCGCAAAGACAACCTTAAACACATGAGAAGTCTTAAGGGTTGGAATTAATTTGCAATTGTGAAAACATAGATAAGATAATTTAACCTTTCATAAAAATACTTGCATGCTAATCGGAGTTTATTTGTGAAGTGCTTACAACGTTGAAGTGACCAAACTTTGTAATTATTTGCCTTTGTTTTATTTTCTTTATTTTCTGCCGATTTCAATCCCCCATTTTATTCTTTATGTTTATATTGTGTGAATATTTCTAATGACTTTGTTTTGTAGAATAAATTCTTCCCTAGTGTCCCCGGCTAGAACGATACCCTACTTACATGTACTACAACTATAGGGTTTATTATTGATTAACGTCTTAATTTGACAGGTCAACACATGCAGAGTGGTGGATTAGTATTCCACTCAATCGTTGTTAACCAAGTTTCCTAAGATTATTCATCTCAATTAGGATTTCATGTGACTAACGGTTTCTCTTATTTCGTCAAGAATATCTACTATGTTCATATCATCAACATAGATAGCTATAATTGCAAATCCGGAACTTGTTTCCTTTATGAGTACACAAGGGCATAGTTCATCATTTTGTATCTCTACCCAACCATGTAGTCACAATTATAAAGTGAGCGTCTCAATTTTAATTGCAAACGCACTTCGTGGTTTAGAGTTACTTGAGTTGAATGGTGTAAGGCAGTCAGACACTTTCATAAAATATCTCCCCATCAAGATCCCCATGGAGATATGTATTAACCACATCTATTAGCTGCATTTCCATTATGGGAGAATATGTCTCCTTGTAGTCAATCCAGAGCGTTGCGAGAAACCTTGGCACCATAAGGCGAGTCTTGTCCTTTAGGGTTTCATTCTTCTCATTACGTTTTTGACAAAGACTTACTTATGTCCTACAGACTTTACACATGGTAAGGTTAGCACTACCAAACCAAATACATGTCTATTTGTCAGAGAATCTAGCTCTTTTTGGATTGCACTTTTATGTAGGCCAATATGCTTTTTGTTAACATTCTTCAACAGAGCGTTGTTCGATACCTTTGTTCTCGATGATTCATTGAGCAACATTGTGAATCATCAATGTGTATGTACTCTCGTAACCCGTTGAGATTTTGTCTCTAAAATCATTTTAAACATCAGACTGTCCTTCAGTATTGATTCATGGATATAACTGTAATCAGATACAATCTCATGAGAGAGATTCTTTACATCAATGAGGATGTGTCTTACTCATACAATTCCTTTAGGCAAGTATTGATCTAACCAAGTGGCCTCCCCCTCCTTTCTAAGGGAGCCACGACCTCAACCACACCTCTACAAAGTATGGTTGTGTCGCCTCTATCTGCGGCGACGTGCCCCATATTGGGGACTTTTAACCTTGCAGGCGTTTGCAGCTAGTATGTGTGATCTCGTCACTTTGGCAATATCTATAAACGCATCAGGCATCGAAACTGTTACGTTCTAGATATCGATTACGTGGGGATCAAGAGGAGACAAAGTGGGCAACCATGACAATTCTTATAGTTCTCTTAGAAAATCTTTTTTTATCTCTTCCTAACGACGAGAAGACTATCTCATCTAAGTGACAATCAGCAAATTAAGCGGTGAGATCGCTTGTAAGGGTTCCGAATAGCTGATAATTGTTGGACGTGCGTGTATCCAACATAAATACATATTCGTTTCTGAGGACTCTATTTTTGAAGTGTTGTGGGGGCACAGTAGCCACATATGTTGTGCAACCAAGTATGCATAAATCTCAGGCTTATGTCTAGTTACCAACTAGAAGCAGGGATTAATGGTTGGCTAGCGGTGGGTCTAAGAACTAATAAATAAGGTTGCGTATGTTATTGCATAAACCCAAGCAAGTATATGTAGGTTAGTGCACATAACCAGTACCAAGATGTGGTGGCTTATGCAAAGCCATTTTATGTATGCATTTGGGGTATATGATGTTGTACATTGATCCTTATAGACATGTAATAGTCATCAAGTCCTTTTGATCTTAACACTTACCATTGTCTGGTACTATATGTTGTGCGGAAGTGTCAAACAAACATGAAGTACCGAAATATGAGAAAAGATAAATAGACAAAAAATTTAAAAAGACCAAGTATTTACGTGGTTCACCCCAAAACAAAAGGCTTCGTCCACGGGCGGAAATGATGAGGAGATTCCACTAATATCAAAAGGAGATTACAAGGTGTTTAACACTCAAAACCCAAAATCTATATCACACCCAAAACTCACAAAAAAGAAACATCAAATAGAAGAACAACTTCTATAGAACCCTAAACTACGGCTACTTCTCAATAACCTAAAGTTGCGGCTCTTTTTATATCTCACACCTTAATTGGTGACATAAACCATATATTTATAGTGCGGAGACAAAACCCTAACCTAATAAGGGTTGATTATATGAGCTTACTAAAAGATAATTTATAAGCTTATATTAATTTAAGCCACAAACCAACAATCTCCACCTTAGCTTAAATTAATCAAAAATCTCCAAAATAGAATCTTCTCCCAAGGTCTCCTCCATCAAACCCCGAAGGGTACTAATTGCAAGTAGCAATCAAGCCCAAGCCAAGCTTGAACTTGCAAACAGGAAATGTCGTGATCAAAAGTAGATGACTCTGACAAAGAGACTGAATATCTTCATACAAAGAAACGTTGTAGATCCAATGTTGCTTCTCTTCAATATCACCAACAAAAATAAGCACCTCCTGACTAGGCTGAATAAAAGCACGCACTGACACTTTCATTAAAGCTTGAACAAGCTCCACCTGCTCACTAACACCGTGGCCCGAACATACATCAATAGACTCTCATTCAAAGTTCATAACTTCGTTGATTACAAATTTGGGTGACTTAGACAGGACACACCACAAGTTATAAATATTCACCCCATATGCAAATCCATGGAATATAAGTTTTGTCCTCCACTCAAGTTTACCATCACTCACATGAGCACCAAATGGACAACAAATATCAGAATAATTAGCATGAGTACCAAACCATACCTTAATCGGAGTCTTGAAACAAAATGCAGACGATGGAGACCAATTAACCAAGTAGCAAGAATTAACAAATTCAACACCAAAGTCCTTAGACTTATCCAAGTTAGAAAGCATGCAAAATACTTTCTCTATGAGGGATCCACAAATATGTTATGCAATTTTTAAACGTGGTGTCTTCAAAATAGTGCGGTGTCTCACTTTCCAATATTCACAGAACCGATCAAATTGGCCCTCAGCAAATACACTGGTACCAATATCTAAATATAGACTCGATGAAGAGGCAACTGATGGAGCACTAACAACTATGCTACCCTGAAGTGTGTAGAGATTATGGCAAATCAACTTTCCTTGAATCACAACAAGAGCACCCTTACTAACTCTTAGAACTCCACCTTGAGATGAAAACTTATAGCCTTGTGAGTCAAGAGTACCCAAAGATATCAAAGTATTCTTTATATCTGGGACATGTCTAACGTTTGCCAAAATCCTGATAATTCAATTATGCATCTTAATTCAAACTGTTACAATCCCCATAACTTTATTAGGAAAATCATCTCCCATAAAGACAAAACTTCTATCAACAGGCTGATAAGTATCAAACCAATCTCGATTGAAGTACATATGGTGCGAGCATGCCCAATCAAGGAACCAAACATCAACAGAAGAATCACCAGCAAATAAGGCAAAATTAAAAGTAGACTTATCCATATAATTAGCATCATCACCAGAAGAATTTTCAGAAGACTTACTTTTATTTTTAAGTTTAGGGCATTCAGGGTCCAATGACCTTGTTTGTGAAAATAGTTGTATCTTCCCTTTCTAATCTGAGGCTTAAACTTCGAATTATCTTTATTACTGTTTTCCTCTCTACCATGAACTACCAAACCATATTCTTGATTATCATTCAAATTGTCTGACACCTTCTTCTTTAGTTCTCTTGAACTCAAAGCTGCTTTGACATCTTCTAAAGAGATAGCCTCTCTTCCATACAACATAGTGTCGACAAAATTTTCAAAAGAATTAGGTAAAGAGCATAGCAAAATCAAAGCCTGATCTTCATCATCAATTTTCACATCCATATTTCTAAAATCAGATATAAGCTTATTAAACTCATCAATATGGTTTTGAACAAGTGTACCTTCAGACATCCAAAAAGTGTATAGTCGCTGCTTCAAATATAATCGACTAGTGAGGGATTTGGCCATATATAATTTCTCCAGCTTTAGCCACAAACCAGGTGCAGTCGTCTCATCGGCAACTTCAAGTAGAACCTCATCAGAAAGACATAACAAAATTGCACTATGTGCTCGTTCTAACATGTCTTCTTTTTCTTCATCTGACAAAGTAGTTGGCAAAGCACTTGCACCTTTTAGCGTCTTCAATAACCCTTGTTGAACTAATAGGGCTTGCATCTTCAAACGCCAAAGGTTGAAATCATTCCTCTTGTTAAATTTGTCGATCTCATATTTCGCCGAATTAGTAGACTTTATAATTGAATCCAGAATATGAAAATAACCCCAGACGTAACCAAAGCTCTAGATACCAGTTTTTTGTGCGGAAGCATCAAACAAACATGAAGTACCGAAATATGAGAAAAGATAAATAGACAGAAAATCTAAAGAGATCAAAGATTTACGTGGTTCACCCCAAAACAAAAGGGCTACGTCCACGGGCGGAAATGATGAGGAGATTCCACTAATATCAAAAGGAGATTACAAGGTGTTTAACACTCAAACCCAAAATCCCTATCACACCCAAAATACACTCACAAAAGAGAAACATCAAATAGAAGAACAACTTCTATAAAACCCTAAACTGCGGCAACTTCTCAATAACCTAAAGTTGCGGCTCTTTTTGTCTGTCACACCTTAATTGGTGACATAAAGCATATATTTATAGTGTATAGACAAAACTCTAACCTAATAGGATCAGGTTGATTGTATGAGCTTACTAAAATATAATTTATGGGCTTATATTAATTTAAGCCACAAACACACGGGTCCATAAATGCTGATACTGTCCCCAGTTTAGCCACTCGGATGCAAAATGGGTATAAAGTTTTAACACAAAAGGTCTCGGCATTAGTGTGTGTGGTATCATTCCTCATAACCCAAGGATAACTCTTCATGTTTCTGATGTGGGATTCCAAATAGCTCTAATCTAAGCCACATTTTTCCAAAAAAAAAAGAAGAAGAAGAAGAAGAGAAGTGTACTGCTGATCTCGCAGCGAGATGGTTGTAACTTTGTGATGAAGAATGTTAAACCGAAAGCTCTAATTTATAGTGCAGTCGTTCCTCATTGAAACTAGAAAAGTATGGAGAATCCAGCAAATCAAGAAAGAAATACATCAAAGGTTTTCGCCCATTACTTGGAAACTTTACCAAATCAAATTCATAGGAATCCTTATGAATTAAGGAATCCCTACAAAATTTGGATATCCTATAAATTCAAGGAATCTCTACAAGAAAATAGGAAATCCTTACAAAATTAGGAATCCCTATCAATTCGGGAACTCCCGCAAAATTAACCCATTGACATAGACTTCAAGCTTTCTACCTTGTCTTTTACTGGCGAATGATCAAACTCATAACACTGAAGTTCGGCCACCATCTCGTCAAGGTCTTTCTTTTTAGAAAGAATGGTTCTTGATGAGTGCTTCGTAATGACGTCTTCAATTTGTTCACAAATTAGAGTGGCGGCATGCATACGAATCTTTCTAAGCCCCTGGTTGGTGTCCATAACATCAACTTCACCGCGGGTGACTTCGGACAGTGCCATATTGTTTAAAAGCCTCGGAGGGTTCACCGAAATATCTTCACGATTAACTTGTGGTGATTCATTTTGGTTGCATGCATCGTCTTCGTGAAAAGAATCAGTCTTCATTGGTTCTGTTGAAAAAGAACGAGCCTCTTTCGAACAAGCTTCGTCTTCAAAAAGTGGGAGTCCTTCTAATTGAAAACAAGAAGGTGAAAAAAAATGATGAGTTCAGATCATGTATAAAATGTCAAAAAGAGATGCATGGTGATGGTGGCGAACGTACCTCAACATAATTTGGTGTTTGTTGTGAGGGACTCGGAATTTCGCCATGAAAATTGCTATTGAGGAGAAATTCATCGTTGGGATTAAAATAAACAGAGCCAAGGTCGGGTTCAATCTTTTGACGCTTGAAGTTCATGTCCTTAAAACAATTGCTACTTCCATTAAGCCTTTTTGCTTAGGTGTTGGTCCCCTTCAACTTAAGGTGACTATGGGCGAGATGATGATCAGATGAGTCCCCATGACCTTCTACTTTGTGCGGTTCATCCGGAGAGTTGCTACTTGGGGGCAATGCCTTGATAGAAGATGCGTGAGGGTTTTGCCAAGTTCAATCTCGCGGGGAACCACTCTCTGGCAAGACAGTTGCTCGCGGGGAACCACTTCCTGTCGAGACGGCATCTCGCGAGGAACTAATCTCTGGCGAGATGGCATCTCGCGGGTAACCACTCTCTAGCGAAACAGCATCTCGCGTGGAACCACTTCCTGTCGAAATGCTATATCGCAGGGAACCACTTTCTAGCGGGGCAATACCACGCGAGCAGTAATCTTGTCTTCCTTCGCTTTTAGAAGCTTGTGCGGCGACCCAACAATAGGCATTGTTGTTGTAGTCATCTTGGGCATGGAACAATATACTTTGGACCACCATTCAACATAATCACAAGTCACCATGTACTCTGTTAGAGCACTCTCAGGTGGCAACGTCACCGTGCTTCCTGTCTCACGTTTGGTAAAGCTTTCCCAATGCCAGTACGTCAAGGATAATGCGCCCGTCCGAATGTTCTTTTGAAGGCTTCCTGGAACATCTTGAACATAGCCGAACTGAAGGCTGAAACGGTAAGGACTGTAGGGTTGAACGACTCGCCGGTTGTCCTGCCTAAGAGTAAGAAATCTAGATCGAAGGCATGTAAGGTAGACAATGTCTGAACTAGTTAACATTCTCACGATCAACGATCACTTTTTGCTCTTTAGGGACTATGGCTAAGATGTCTATCCCCACATTACCACATGCATTGAATAAAGAACGAGCTTGTGCGTCTCCAAAGTGCTTGGCCAAAAATATCCCTGAAAAGTGAACCATGCGCGGTTTAAAATTGTCAAGAAGAGGAGAATAAAAATGGGTGCCGAAATACTCTGCCAACCACGTATACACGTAATGAAAGGGTAATGTGGCCGAACAATTCCCTGGGTCTTTGGAAGCATAAATCTCGTTCAAGCCTTGATAAATGTTGGCCAACACAGGTATAGCTAGACAAAATTGATAGCCTTGGGACATTTTGTTAGCGACTTTAAACACGCTAGGTCGGATCAAGCCTGTATCGTCCATAGGAAAGACGAACAGACACAACCAGCACGCGTAAAATGCCGCCAACTAAGTAGACTCTATGTCTTCATCATCCACGCCTAAGTCATCAAACGGTGCGGAGTCGTCATCAATTCGGGCTTGAACCTCACGGACTTCGCCAGACGGGTTGTACGTGTTTTGAGGTGCATCTTTCTTGTTCCGTACACTCTTGGCAGGCGGCCTCTTGTATCTCAAACTCCTTTTGAACCAGTACTGGATCCATGACACGATCTTCATTTTTTGCCTTTTATCGCAAAGCTTGTGGTACACAAGAAATAAAAACTTGCAACTCTTGGGAATGATTGGCTCACCACCTTTACCCTTGGCTGAAAATTCTTCTATAGATGGAACAACTTCGTCATAGAACCTTCCAGTTATGGGCAAGCCACAAATATATGTCAAGTCCCTCAAAGAGATAGACATCTCGCCACACGATGTGTGAAGAGTATTTGTGCTAGGACACCAATACTCACAAAAGGCCCGCATCACAGGTGCAACACGGTCATAGCTGAAGAGCGATGCAAACACCGCTCGATAAAGGCTTGTTTTGCGGATGAGATCTCAGCTTTGGCTTAATATATCTTCTAACCACTCCAGTAACGTTCCGTGTAGGAGAAGGCTCCGTTGGCACGAAACCCTCTCCATTGCACTGAACCATTGCACGTACAGTCTTTGAGAAGCACGGACATTATGATCATGATGGGCAGACTTCAACATCCATACATCTGTGCTTCGCTTCTCGCTGGTGGATTTGGCTGATTGAAAGGTGGCCAGTTGACGTGATTGTTGGAAAGTCCACCGAGGAATATGACTTGAACCATCGTACGAGGGAGACTCTAGGGCGTGCGGCCCAGTCAATGGAGGATAGGTATATAAGGTGGTGCCATCGCTTTGAACGTCGTTAGTGTCTTCAAGGATAGTGATTGTGCCTTTCTTAAAACTCTTGAAAAATGCCATACGAAGTAGTGTACAAGAGTGCGCCTCGAGGCCTTGAACTTTCTGTTGCGCCTCGCTGCCTTAAACTTCTGTTGTGCCTCGCTGCCTTAAGATTCTGCTGCGCCTAGCCGAGTAAGGTTTCTGTTATTACTGAAGATGGATAACTCAGAAATATCTCGCGATCTACACATACAAGATTTTTTAAAAAAAGGAAGAGAGGTCAGCGAATTATATAACTCTCCGCCATAGCAATCAAATCAAAAGGAGTAAAAAAAAGAAGAAGAAAAAAAGTGTACTGTTGATCTCGCAGCGAGATGGTTGTAACTTTGTGATGAAGAATGTTAAACCGAAAGCTCTAATTTATAGTGCAGTCGTTCCTTGTTGAAACTGGAAAAGTATGGAGAATCCAACAAATCAAGAAAGAAATACATCAAAGGTTTCCGCCCACTACTTGGAAACTTTACCAAATCAAATTCATAGGAATCCTTGTGAACTAAGGAATCCCTACAAAATTTGGATATCTTATAAATTCAAGGAATCTCTACAAGAAAATAGGGAATTCTTACAAAATTAGGAACCCTTATCAATTCGGGAACTCCCGCAAAATTAACCCATTCACATTGGCTTCAAGTCGCGCCTCTGGCACATGATGACAGTATGGCTACGACGCACCTTGAAGTGGGGGCATTTGTAGACATATAAAATTTAATGACAATAATAGTCGTTGAATAATCCAAGCAAATACGTGGCTCGTTAGTCAACAAAATTGGAAAGCCGTCGGAAATAACACGTGGCAACGTGGAAATGGTCGGCTGACAACATAAACTTAAATCCCGATTGAAATCAATTATCAAGTGTTGATTGATGATCAGATATCAATTAAATTGAATTAATTATCAAAACAAAGAAGTTAGACATCCCTAAAAATAATTGGTGATGGTTCGCCAGCGGTCAGGCGAGCTAGAAAGTAGAGTTCGCGAGGCGAACTGGACTTTCCGAGGCGAACAAGACTGCACGAGGCGAACAAGACTTCACGAGGTGAAATGGACTTCGGGAGGCGAACAAGACTTGGCGAAGCGAACACGACTTCGTGAGACGAACTGGACTTCACGAGGCAAACTGGACTTCGCGAGGCCAACTCGACTTCGCGAGGCGAACGGACTTCGCGTAGATTTACATGAAGGCGAAGCGAAATGGCTCCGCGCGCGTGGATTTACATGAAGGCGAGGCGAGATGGCCTCGCGTAGGGAACCTCGTGAAGGAGCTGGATGATAGAGTTCGCATGCATGCGTATATGTACGTCCAAAATAAGTCGTCCGCGAAGTGGGATCAGAAATCACCGTTTGCTTGGAAATCAAGGTTCCTCGCGAGATACCTTCAATATCCGCGAGATGGCTCGCCCCTTACTAAGGATCTTGATCAAGACATACATTCAATCCAAAGCGATTTGGGCATATCTAAATCTTAAGATTTGATTGATTTGATTATGTTAAAATCGGCAAGTAAATCAATCAGTCAAGATTCATTGATTCGATTAAGGAAATATTATTGATTTAGAATCTTCATTACTTGCCTTAAATGGAGGCATGTTAACACTATAAATACCCCTTCTCATACCAAGAGGAGAGGGGGCATAAAAGAAGCAGCGAACCAGAGAGAGAGAAAAATCCCTCCGCGAGTTCAGAAGTCTCCCCAAAATCCTTGAAGAACTATCAAGCTCCCTAAACAGCAAATTCTTCACTAAACCCAATGTCAAGACCCGTCCCAAATTTCACCCTGAAACCCGAGGTGAGTCCTGCGGGGACCACCTCCACGGAAAATTTACCGAAGAACTCAGTAAATCTCCCTTGAAAATGGACAACCCTAACTCGGAAAAATTAAAGAACACTCTCTTACCCAATAATATAATTATTCAACTTAATCCAAATAACCGAAAAAATAATACATAGTCATTTTTCCGAAAGTATTCAGACCTACTACAAGAAAGACAGCGGAAGTTACTAGAAATCCTAGTGGGTTAAACAAATAACCTACTGGCGAACAGTAGTGGAAAGATGAGTGACTATGCCTCGTCGCCTCCTTCTAGACCCCACCTGAACTCTGCAGACTGGGCATTTAAAACGAAGGAAAAGCCCAGGGGAAAATATTTAATCATGTCAGGGTGAGTGGACAAAATAATCTCGACAACAATAATATTTCCCCAAGAAAATTAACAATGCAAACGACTAGTTCTGGCTAGTCTCCAAATCTTAAACAAAACGGCCTCTCAGGCTCAAATTATATATATATATATATATATATATATATATATATATATATTAGTATGTATTAACACTCGTCTACTCCATGTATGCTATCTATGACCAAGCTTTAAAGTAGATAGTCATACCAGGCTACTACGCTCGCGTCTAACGCGCACGTCACCCCATAGTGGCATTTTTCCTCAGTATGGGGGAAACGACCGAGTGGGTATTTATATACGTGCTGACTCCTTATACGAATTCTATGAATGAATGTGAAAACATAGAATAAACTCAAAAAGTAGAAAGTTGTACAAGGCTACTACGCTCGCGTCTAACGCTCACGTCACCCAATAATGGAATTGTACCTCATTATGGGGGAAAATTATGTATAGCTAGCTAGCGTTCACTCATATACATACTATTCTCGAAAACGTCATTAAATGAGTATAAACACCGAAATTCTCAATTCCGGATAAAAATCCAACAAAGGAAATTATTCAACAATTCAAACAATTCAAACACATTATTTAAAGCAAGGGTTCACTCACAATTTAGGCTTAAGCCTGACGTCGGTTAGAGGTCTCCTCTGCTCGAGCCTCCTCACGTCCTGCTCCAAAACATAAATAATTCCTTAAATAAAATCCCAACGTTTAAAGAAAAATAGGCATAATTAAATATGAGATTCTCGCGCTCAACCATGCTTATCATCCTAAATCTTAGCTTCACTGCCAACCATAAATCTCCACAATTACCGACATCCTCAAAACCATCTTCCAACGTCCTAATCATAAAAATAATCCAATGACCGGATTTTAGCTTATTAATCAGCCAAAAATACCAAATTTAAACAATTCCAAAACATATCCAAAACTCCTCCAAAAATTCTAAAACTCATTCCATTAAACTCCTCATTAAAATCTCCACCAAAAACATTTTCTCGGCGCCGGCGGCGGCTCCGCCGGCAGTGGCGGCATGCGACCAACTCCGGCGACCTTCGATGCTCACCAAAATTTGGCAACACCTTCCTCTCAACCTCCTCTACAACATTCCTAACTACCACAAATTCCAATTCTAAGCCTAACCACATCAATCGAACACAAACACACAGTAAGCCCTAGAATTTCAAATACCGATTTCTCCTTGCCTAGCTCGAGATGGAGGGAGCCCTTTGGAGGGATTGAAGCACGGGAGGAGGGCTTCCTTTTGAGCCAAGGCTCGCCGGCTATGGCGGTCGGAGGAAGGAGTTCCGGTGAAAAAACGGTTTCGGCAGTCGGGGCTCTCGGCGTCGATTCCTCCTTCATGGCGGTGCTAGGGAGACTGCCACCGGTCTAGAACTGCAGCTGGGTCGGAGACCGACCGTTTGGGACCGGTGCGGCTGGACGGCGGCGAACGGCGGCCGGAAAGTTTTCCGGGTGTAGAGAGGGGAAAACCCGGTGCGGGAGAGAAGAGAAAGAATCGGGAGGGAGAGAGAGAAAAGAAAGGGGAAACTGATTTGGGCCTTTAGCCCACCCGGTCCAACAACTCTATATACCCATTCCAAAATTCAACACCGCAAAATAATACCCCAATAAAAATTACCTTTTACTAGCTAAATTTACCATTTTTACCGTCGTCATATTTTCTCCTCCGAACTATTCTTCCAAAATATTAGTCCCTCAACACCACTCTGGAGACTAATTAAATTATACACTTAGTGACGACAACGGTAAAAACTCTTATTACCACCATGCTAGTCACCCTTGAGTTAAACCTAAATTCAGAGATAGAATCAGAGGAATTCACAAAGATTGTAACATGTAATTGCATTAATTAAATTAAATTATTCTTTGTACACGTATTGTTCTGTTATTTGTTGCAGATATTTTTGTGTTTACACATGCACAATTCGGTATTCCACCAGTTTAATTACAATTAAATCATAATATCTTGCACATTATTGGCAATTTGCCATCACCACATCTAGTGCTTACCTGTGGAAGTATGCATGCAACTGATAAGACACTATGGCAATCTGATATGAGTTTGAGGAAGTATGCATGCAGGTTAATGGCTTACTACTACTATAACACCAATGAGGCACATATCGCATTATTTATGTTTTACTGCTCCATGTTTCAATATGAAATTATTGTTGATTATATTCAACAATTAGATCATGATAGCGTTGGCTTACCATGAGTTGTTGTAACTAATACAGACTATATAAGATGCAGTTCATGATCACTATTGTCCATTCAAATTTGTTTGCGGAAAATGTACATACTCTATGTTGATATATTATTTTGCCTCCCGGACATTGCATAGGGGGTTCCGAGTCATCATTATTGGATTGGAAACACAATCGGGATAAGTCTTCATGATTGGCAGTCCACCAAGAATTTTCTCAAGGTATTTAACCGGGAGGAAGCATACAACAACTGCTTAGGAAATCTTGATTCCCGGATAAGAACTAACGAGAAAAAACATACAATAACTGTTTCATGAGATTCTTATACCAAAGCAAGAACTAACGGGAAGCATGCGTATGAACTAGAAGGCATGCATACAACCTCGAAAACGTATCACCGGGAAGCATGGGCAAAACAACTAGAGCCATGAGAACCGTAAGTCCCTTGTACAGCTCCCGTAGAGTGGGAGTTGGGCAGTTCATATCATTCCCTTCACACGGAGAATAGTGGCCTAATAACCCATGCGGGGATAATACCCCACGCTCGAGCAGAAACACATGATATGTAAAAGTTCGCTACCTTCGTCCCACATTGGAAATAAGACTCGTTCAATACACGTCCTGAATATGAACTTGGGGGGATTGGGACCGGGTGCCCGTTGATAAATAACTGGTCTATGTGCATTTTATATATTAAGTCTCCACTTAAGACATGTCTTGAACGGGAACTTGGGGGTACTTGTAGTCGGTAGTAAGGAATTACCTCTTCCGCCTATAGACTAGTCATGAAACTTGTAGACTGACATCCGGGCTACCTCGCCATGGTAAAAGATCATCAATGCCACAACGGGAAGGTGCTCTCCCAAGCTCTACAAGAAGGCACCATGATAGTAGTTATGTGCACTTTGTCCCACATCGGAAACATGTAATAAGAGGGAACATTCCTTAGCTATAAAAGAAAGGCTTCCCTTTGATATAGATGGGATATATGAGGCTCCCTCTCCCTCCCTTACTCCTCCCGGGGGGATGAATGCTCTTGTAACACCAAAGGCCTATTGGCCATGATAGTGGAATCTTAAGTGGACATAGTCATGTCCTCCTATGACATGGTGAACCACTATATGTCCTTGTCTCTTGCCCATGTTGTCTCTTATTCATAATTATTCATTTTCCACCGTGATTCTACATAGCCTACAAGTTCTTGCAGAAACAATATATATAGGCCGGTTCGAGAGCGGACGTCCGTAAACTTGTAAAAGTGCGGAAGGACACCAGAGGCACCCCGATGACTTTATCATGAAGATGAAGGTCATGGAGATCAGATTTAAAAGTCTGGGCAGCAACCTCCACCTAAAACTTCAGACAAGATCAATGGTGACTGCAAACTAGTATACGGCGAGTCCACCGGCAAGAGGAATGTCACAATCGATGTCAAGACCCACCTCGAATTTCACCCTGAAACCTGAGGTAAGTCTTGCAGGGTCCACCTCCAAGGAAAATTTACCGAATGACTTAGCAAAACTCCCTTGAAAATAAACAACCCTTAATAACAAGTTAATCATTCACCAATTCAACCCATAAATATTCAAATACTACAACAAACATCTTAGCACACCACCGAGAATGTTATACAATAATCCCAAAAGTATTCAGAGCTACTAAACCAATGGAAGCAGGAAACTACCCTAGTAGGTTAAGCAGGTAACCTACTGGTGAAAGGTCATGGGTAAGCCGTGACTTGGTTGGTTAAGTTGTTTAACTGACAACTTTGAGGTCATGGGTTCAAACCTCACTGACATATGTAAGGTGTGTGAGTTATTAATAAAATATTTTTTTTTTAAAAAACCTACTGGTGAAAGGTGGCTGATAGATGTGTGACTATGTTTCGTCTCCTCCTACTAGTACCGACCCACACTTTGCAGACTGGGCATTTTAAAAACGAAAAGCCCAGGGGAAAACATTTGAAAACGTTAGAGTGAGTGGACAAAAATAAAATTAGAAGAAATATTTATGCTTCCTCGATTTTATTTTCCATAGAAATTTTGCTGCATCGACAGCTCAAAAACTGGCAAGTACATGACTAGCTCCGGTTAGTCTCCAAAACTTAATAAAATACATCAGGCTAATATACACACACACACACACACACACTCGTCATACTCGTATGATTTCTTTGAAGAAATCTAAGAAAAATAGAAATTCATACAAGGCTACTACGCTTGTGTTAACGCTCACGTCACGCCATAATGGAATTTAATTACCTCATTATGCGGAAAAGACGGGTGTATTTATATACGTGCATACTCCTTATATGAATAATTATTATATTCATATAGGGCTACTACGATTGCGTCTAACGCTTACGTCACACCATAATGGCATTTTACCTCATTATGGCGGAAAAACATGTATAGCTAGCTAGCATTTATTTATATACATACTATCCTCATAATCATCCATATATAAATATATAATCACCAAAATTCTCAATTTCGGTTATTCTCCAACAAAAGATAATATTCAACAATAAATCTTTTTGCAGGCATAAAATTTAAAAGAAATGTCCACTCACAAGTTAGGCCTAAGCCTGATGTCGGTCGGAGGTCTCCTCTGCTCGAGCCTCCTGACGTCCCGTTCTGAAAACATAAATAAATCCTCAACTAGGAAACCGACGCTTATATAAATAGGCAAAAAGAAACGTGAGCTTCGCGCGCTCAACCATGCCTAACGTCCTTAAACTTAAATTCATTGCCAACCATAATTCTCCACAATTACGGACATCCTGAAAATCACCTCCCACCTTTCTAACCATAAATAATCCAATGGCCAGATTTTAACTTATTAATCCGCCAAAAATACCAAACTTTAAAAATTCCCAAACCTAT
This sequence comes from Fragaria x ananassa, assembly GCA_034370585.1. NCBI lineage: Eukaryota > Viridiplantae > Streptophyta > Magnoliopsida > Rosales > Rosaceae > Fragaria > Fragaria x ananassa. The sequence goes on along the minus strand of CP139750.1, from coordinate 4,140,693 downwards.
CCAAAACTCCTCCAAAAATTCTAAAATTCATACCATTAAACTCCTCTTAAAATTTCCCATTAAAAACACTTTTTCAGCGGTGGCGCCGGCGGCGGCCGCAACCTCCAATGCCCACCAAAATTCGACAGCACATTCCCCTAAACCTCCTCTAGAATTTTCCCAACTAGCACAAACACCAATTCTAAGCCTAACCATGCCAATTGAATGGAAACATATATAAAAGCCCTAGAAATTTCAAACACCGATTTCTCTTTACCTAGCTCAAGAGGGAAGGAGTCATTTGGAGGGATTGCTACACGGGAGGAGGGTTTTCCAAAGAGCTAAGTCGCTCCAGCTATGGCGGCCGGAGGAGGGAGTTCCGGCGAGAAAACCACCCCGGTAGCCAGGACTTTCGGACTTGGCTGCTCCTTCACGGCAGCGGTAGGGCAGCTGCCACCACTCTAGGAAGATAGCTGGGTCAACGACCGATCGATTGGGACCGGTGCGGCGGTCAGGGGCGGCCGGAAATTCTGACAGGGAGAGGGCTCGGGGAGAGAGAGAGAAACGGGAGGGAGGAGAGAGAAGAGAGAGGGAAAAAAACGGGCTTGGCCCAAACCGGTTCCAACCCACCATTAAAAACCCACTCCAAAATTTAACACCAAAAAAATAATACCCAATAAAAATTACCTCTTACTAGCTAAAATTTACCATTTTTACCATCATCACATTTTTCTCCTACGAATAATTCTTTCGAAATATTCGTCCCTCAACACACCTCTAGGGACCTTTGAACTATAATTTCATTTACGAAGACGGTAAAATTATTATTAATTCCAAGCCAGTAAATAAGGTAAAATTTAAGAGTTTGGACGTGACAATCGAGGTCTGGTATCCGCTCGGCAAGAGGAGTGCCGTCGTCGGCGCTTGATCATGGAAAACGTTTGCACTTAAAGGGCACTACAGAATAATATATGTTAACGCATGGACGTTCGCACTTTAAGGCACTATAGAAGTCCTCTTCTAATTCTTTTTGTATATATATAAACTATATAGTATCAAATTTATTTACAAATAACTTTTTGCACCATAACGTTACAATAAAAAATTATGTATGTAAAAACTATATTTTATCAAAAATATGTACTAAACTATATATATATATATATATTGCTAAAAAAAATATCCGGATTCTCAGTTTGAATTTATGTTGCTTGGATTTGCTTGGATGTCTTATAATCATTAGATGGAGTAAGAATGACATAAAGATGACATGATGGTCTTAGATTATACTCAATCCAATAATTAGAAATCATTCAAGCAAATCCAAACAACATAAATCCAAGTAGAGAAACCAAATTCAAAAAAAAAATCTATGTATACCGAAATTATATATTAATATATTTATTTATTTAAACCATTATTCACAATATGATAAGGGATGTGTGAATAGAGAAGCTGTGTTAATAGCAACACCTTATATCTTATGATAAAATAGACATGTATACAAAAACTATATAGTATCAATTTTATATACAAATAACTTTGTGCACCATAATCCTAAACTATATATTACAATAAAAAAAATTTATGTATGTAAAAACTATATATTATCAAATATATCTACTAAACTATATATATATATATTATTATATTTATTTACCTAAACCCTAAACGGCGCTCACCTATTATCTGCAGGTCAGGTCTACCTCAAAGCTTTTAATCCTCTATGCCCTGTTATGGTGTCCATTCTAGAGGCATATATCCTCTGCGAGGAGATTCATCTGGGGAGTGTGCTGGGGAGCTGTGTCATCCTAGGAGGCCTCTATTTCATTTTGTGGGGAGTCATTCAAGACAGAGCGAGCTTAGGAGAAGCCCCTAGTGACAGTAATTAGGCATGTCGCCGAGATTAAGTTGGAGGAGGGGAGGATGGATGCCTCATTACTACCTAGCTCATTTCTGCACCATCAATATTATTTGAGATTCTTCTAGCTAGACTCATGTGGGAGAGGTTTGTAATACTTTGAATATTTAGGATTGACTATCCTCGTAGATATATTTGAAGACCATTCTCACTATCATGGGGACGTGTTATGACTACCTACCGGCTGGGCATAAAACCCGACCAATAAAAAAAGCCTGACAAAACCGACCCGGACCGGCCCATTAGGATCGGGTTTTTTACGGTCCTTGATTATTTTTTGCTTGTTCGGGCCGGGCCTAGTTTACTACCGGGCCGGTCCCAGTCCTTCAAACACAAAAGTTTGCAAAGTCCGAAGGCCCGACCTATACATAATTCTTGGGTTATGAGGTTCTATAGTAGTAAATATAGGCTTTGCTACACCTGATTGAGTCAAGTGTGGGACTGAAAAATAGAATCAAATCTCATCTTACCCATGTGCTCCCTCTTCTCCATGTTAATTTCTTCCTCTTTTCTTTTATTTCTTTTTATTTTCTTTTCTCTCCTCCAATTGGGCTTGCCACGTGGCCCTAGTTAAAGACAAATCTTTCTCTTCTTTCTCTCCGGCCTGTCACGCCCCGCCAATTAACGAGTTTCCTTAAGCATTTTTGATGCAATCATGGCTCAAGGAAGGTTTTAGAGAGCACATGAACATTCTAGAAGCATCCGGAATATTATTAAAGGTCTTGGAAGATTCCAGAAAGATCGGGAAGCATTCAGACAACTCTAGAACTCTCTAGAACCTTTTAGAGTCTCTATGACACTTCGGAAATCTCTAGAACCCTAGAGAGACTCAAGACTCAAGACTACTCCGGAAGTCTCTAGAATATTCAATGTCACACTTAGAGTTGTATAGAAAACTCTAGAATCTCTATATTTGTAAATGTCCTAGAATTGTCTAAAAACTTAGGCAAGGGGGGAGGATGCCTATAAATAGGGAGACACCCCTCCCATTTGAGACATAGAGAGTTGGACAGCATTCAAGCTCACTTGTAAAGCTTTGTAAAGTTCTTTTAGCTTAATACAAGTTCTCTCTTTCAAAGATCTTCTCCCTTCGTTCGGATGTTCTAGCCAAATTATTTGCTTGAGTAAGGCTGACTTAGCATAAAAGAAGTGCTAAAGCCGCACGAGAAGCTTGGAAAAAAGGAAGCTTGTGACAGGCCCCACACACACATTAGGGATGATCTTATTCTTTCTTCTGCTCACACCTCCAAACCACCAAAATCCCATCTCATCTTCATTTACATCACCTCCAGACCGATCTTCACCTCAACACCATTCCCCTCACCCATTTTCTCCGTCGACATTGATTCGCAACGATAGGAGACCAGACGTTGATGAGTTCAACCTGATCGTCTCTGATAAGTTCTTCTTGGGCGTTTGATTATTTGAATCAGATTGTTTCCGATAACGAGTGATCTAATCACGGCGCATACCGGAAACCGCTCCTTCGTCAGTTTGCCTCCTCAATCTCATTCTCATCTCAAATCAGGGTTATGGGTTTAGATCAACTAAATTTTGAAATTTAGTTGTTTCTGGTTTTGGATTTGTGAATAGGAATAGAAAGATGGATCTTTTGTTTTGTAGGATGATGTAAACTATAAAGTTGGGTTCTTTGTATTGTTCTGGTGATGAAGTAGAAGGGGATAAGCCATCTAATACATGTAAAGAATGTGGTGGTGGTGGCTAGCATATCTGAAGCAGCATATGCCAAGCCATTCTCATGAGGTATTGTGTTGAATTTCTTTGCCGTTTTGATTTGACATAGTCAAAACCAGTCTGAAATAAGACCGAAGGCCCGAAGGACCAGTCGGTTTTTGGCCAGTATGTGTGGAATAATTCCGTCGCCTAAAAGTTTTTTTCCAGTAGTGTGTATATCATACCTCGTCATGGTGAAAGATCATCCGTGCCACATCGGGAATGTGCTCTCCCAAGCTCCATAAGAAGACATCATAAGAAGATATATGTGTATTTAGTCTCACATCGGAAATATGATATGTGAGGGAACCTTCCTTAACTATAAAAGAAAGGCTTCCCATATGAGGGATGATGGATGGATGGATCTCTACTCACTCCACCAAAAGCCTATTGGCCATGATAGTTGATTCGTAAGTGGACGTAACCATGTCCTCCGATGGCATGGTGAACCACTATATGTCCTTGAATCTCTTGTATATGACTGTCTCTTGTTTATATGTTTCACCGTGATTCTACATAGTCTCCGGGATTATGCAGAGACATTGTGTACAAGAATTTCCATTGCCTGAGGCCCTGCTTAAAAGCCATCTCTTCAACTCTTATATTGATGAAATATTACACTCTTGTGTTAGTCGACTACCAACGGTTGACAAACGACTTCAGGCTCTCATCGTCTCCCTACTGGATTTTAAACAATTATGTGGTGTTTCCCCCATCGTCTCTCATCGCTTCCTCCTGGGAAGTGCTTGCTACGGCCCTTGGCGTCAGTCTAATGCATGCTTATATCAAAGACATTTGTTAGGGCTGCATTCTCATTCTCTAGCACCTTCTTCCATTGCAGCCTCCTGTCGATCATTATCTCTCCCGCTTCAGGACCAACACTACCAGAAAATGAGTCTTGGGCGACGAAACAAAAAAAACCGGGCGACGATTTTTTTTTTCGTCGCCTAAGAGAAAACTTAGGCGACGAAAAAAAAAATCGTCGCCCAAGGAAAAAAAATCGTCGCCTAAAGTTCAACTTTAGGCGACGAAAAAAAAATCGTCGCCTAAGGCTAAATTTCGTCGCCTAATATAGAAACTAGGGCGACGAAACAATATTTCGTCGCCTAAGATATTTATATCGTCGCCTAAGTTTTTTTAATCCTTAGGCGACGAAACTCAAATATATCGTCGCCTAAGTATTTTATTTTTTTATTTTTACTTGGCCGACGAAATACAAGAATTTCGTCGGCCAAGAGTAATCCGAATAATTAAAATAAAATAAAACACATTTAAATTTCATTGTACAGGATTTTTTATTTTTACTCTTGGGCGACGAATTTAACAAATATCGTCGCCCAAGTATTATCTTGGCCGACGAATTAACCTCCTTTCGTCGGCCAAGAGTAATCCGAATAATTAAAATAAAATAAAACACATTTAAATTTCATTGTACAGGATTTTTTATTTTTACTCTTGGGCGACGAATTTAACAAATATCGTCGCCCAAGTATTATCTTGGCCGACGAATTACCCTAATTTCGTCGGCCAAGATAATCCGGATAATTAAAATAAAATAAAACACATTTAAATTTCATTGTACAGGATTTTTTATTTTTACTCTTGGGCGACGAATTTAATAAATATCGTCGCCCAAGTATTATCTTGGCCGACGAATTACCCTAATTTCGTCGGCCAAGATAATCCGGATAATTAAAATAAATAAAGCACATTTAAATTGTAAGGTAATGTTTTTTATTTTTATAGCCCCGTCAGCGTCTCGTCGATTGGAAACTATTCTCAGTTGAAGGTCCGGCCAGATTACGTGATTTGGAGGGTCGAATAGCCGTTTCCGTCCGTTTAGGGGTTTGACCGCGCCGATTGACCGGACGGATCGAGCCCTTATCTTTGTCAGATGGAGCTGAATTTTTGCCCACCTACGTAATTCGTTATTTCGGTCATATCTGATGTTTCGGTTTTCAGTTCCTCTTCTCCGATCACCAAACTCACGTTATATGTACTAATGTTGTATAACTTTTTTATACAAGTGTTGAGTTTAAGTTTCGTTTTGAAGACAACGTATATGTAGAGGCCTCAAACGCAAAAAAGTCGTGAAATAAGATATAACCGGAACAATGAAATACGTCAACCCGTGAAAAATGAAGATATTCCGGTAAAATTTCGGTGCCGGTTGTTCCGGTCAACGAATTTCTCTTATTTCTACCTAGTGGTAGCCCTATCCCGGGTTTTATTTTTTACCAAATTTTTATAGCCCCGTAAGCGTCTCGTCGATTGGAAACTATTCTCAGTTGAAGGTCCGGCCAGATTACGTGATTTGGAGGGTCGAATAGCCGTTTCCGTCCGTTTAGGGGTTTGACCGCGCCGATTGACCGGACGGATCGAGCCCTTGTCGTTGTCCGATGGAGCTGAATTTTTTCCCACCCACGTAATTTGTTATGCTGGTCATATCTGACGGTCGGTTTTCAGTTCCTCTTCTCCGATCACCAAAATCACGATATTCTGAATTTTATGATAGAACTCTTGGCCGACGATTTTCTTTATCTTGGGCGACGAGATTTATAGTGAAGAACATCGTCGCCCAAGTAGAGTATCTTAGGCGACGACTTCAAAAATCGTCGGCCAAGATAACTCTTGGCCGACGATTTTCTTTATCTTGGGCGACGAGATTTATAGTGAAGAAAATCGTCACCCAAGTAGAGTATCTTAGGCGACGACTTCGAAAATCGTCGGCCAAGATTATCTTGGCCGACGATTTTCAAAAAACAGGGCGACTATTTTTATAGAATCGTCGCCCAAGAACGCCATTATAAAAGGCAGAAATTCGGAACCAACACCCAATATTTCTGATCTCTCTCTCTCTCTCTGCTTCCCCGATCCGACGCCGAATCCATTTCGCTCTCAATCTGTTTCTATTTTTGTTTGCAGGTTAAAAGCCCCTTGATTTGATTCAAAGAAAGTTTGCATCTTTGATTTGATTCAAACAAGATTGTATCTTTGAGAAACAATGTGTTTATGTAATGATTCAACATCAATGAAAAATATTATTTGATATTATCCATCTGTTTGTTTCTATATTCTGTCATTTCCTCCAAAATTCTGTCTAGTTATGAAATTGTTGCCATTTTTTATGGATAGGAAAGTGCAATGATGAGAAAAATAAAACAAAACGTGTTCAAGGTTACGAGTACTCTAAATTGTCAAAAAAAGAAAAAAAATAAAGGAAAATTAAAAAAATTTAAATATATCTTAGGCGACGAAATTGCTAAATCGTCGGGCAAGGACTTACCATATAAGACGACGAAAAAAAATTATCGTCGCCCAAGTTCTTGGCCGACGCACTTCTGGCGACGACGTCTTGGCCGACGAAAAAATTTCGTCGCCCCAGGTTATAACATCTTAAGCGACGAAATTTTTTTTCGTCGGCCAAGGTTTTAAATCTTGGGCGACGAATATTTTTGGGCGACGAGAAGTAGATTTTAGGCGACGAAATTTTTATCGTCGCCTAAGAATTACTCTTAGGCGACGACGGAATGAATTTTCGTCGCCCAAGTTCTTGGCCGACGCACTTCTGGCGACGACGTCTTGGCCGACGACGTGTCGTCGCCCAAGTTCTTGGCCGATGAAATTTGTTAACAGGGCGACGATTTTTTTTCGTCGCCCAAAGTGAAATTTCTGGTAGTGCAATTAGCCCAAATAGGTTCCATCATTTCCCCCATGTCATACAGATCACTCATAGTGCCATCAAGCTCACACTCTTGACTTCCTATCTCGGTGATCCTTGAATTGTCGGTAGTCCGGGTTTCCGAGGTGAATGACAAGGTGCATTGCAACATGCTTCGATCTCGTTTCTCAGAGACACGTTGGCTTTTAGTAAATAATTCCCACAAACGGCGTCGAATGTTGATACACGGAGTCAGGAACAATTGACTGTTTAAACCAACTGTCACGTCGCCCAATGTTTGCTGGAATACACTCGCATCTCTGGAGTCTCGACGTCGTGCTATAACTCTTTATGAGTCGTTACAGCTCCTCCTTGTTCTCCACTCTCCAGCACTACACTCGTCTAAAGCACCTCCGAGCAGCCAAACCTCTCCACGCTCACATCATCACAACCAATTCCTCCTCTTGCCTCTACATCGCCAATGCCCTCATCAACCTCTACGTCAAGTCCGGAGACTGCCTCACTGCCCGCCTCGTTTTCGAAACCATACCTCACAGAGACGTCGTCTCATTCAACACCCTCATGAATCCCTACTCTCACCACCACCAACACTCCTCACTTGTCTTGGAGCTCTTTCGACGCATGCGCCGCGAGAACACCTTTTCAGATACACATAGTTTCGCTGGAGTTTTCAACGCTGCTCCGTATGTAAATGACATCCTGGGTGGGCGGCAGGTTCATGGACTTGCGGTGAAGGCTGTGAGCTGCTTCGGCGTCTTTGTTGGGAGTTCGCTTGTGAACATGTATTGTAAAATGGGTTTTGTAAGGGATGCACGTAAGGTGTTCGATGAAATGCGTGAGAGGAATTCGGTTACTTGGGCTACTATGATTTCGGGGTATGCAATGCATCAGTCGGGTGGGAATGCGTTGGATGTTTTTGTACTGATGCGGAGGAATGAGGAGAGGGAAGAAGAGAATGAGTTTGTTTTCACTGCGGTTCTTAGCGGTTTGATGAGTCCTGAGCTTGTTGATAGGGGTAAGCAAGTTCATTGTGTTGCGGTGAAAAATGGGCTGATGAGTTTTGTTTCGGTTGGCAATGCGCTTGTGACAATGTATTCTAAATGTGGGAGTTTAGATGATGCGCTTAGGACTTTTGAGATGTGTCGCGATAAGAATTCTATCACATGGTCAGCGATGATATCTGCTTTTGCGCAGAGTGGGGATTCACAAAAGGGTTTGGACTTGTTTTCAGACATGCATTTTTCTGGGGTAATGCCGACGGAGTTTGCGTTTGGTGGGGTCATCAGTGCGTGTAGTGACATTGGTGCTCTTGAACAAGGGCAGCAAGTGCATGGTTACATGATCAAGTTGGGATACGAATTCCAAATATATATAATGTCAGCTTTGGTTGACATGTACGGTAAATGTGGTAGCATTAGTGATGCTCGGAAGGGGTTTGATTGTGTAAAAGAACCTGATATTGTTCTTTGGAGTTCTATGATTGGAGGGTATATAGAAAACAGGGTAAATGAAGCTGCTTTGAGTTTATACTGAGGGAAGGATTTTTGCCCAATGAGCTTACAATAGCTAGTATCCTAAAAGCGTGTTCAAGCCTATGTACTTGTGAACAAGGAAAGCAAGTCCATGTCTGTACCATTAAATATGGATTCAGTCTTGAATTTCCCATTGGAAATGCTCTTTTTACTATGTATGCAAAGTGTGGGAATTTGGAAGATGGGAAGTTGGTGTTTAGGAGAATGCCTATGAGAGATGTAGTTTCTTGGAATGCAATGATATCTGGGCTCTCACAAAATGGGCAGGGTAATGAGGCTCTAGAGCTCTTTGAGGAGATGCGATTGGGAGGTAATGAGCCGGATTCCGTTACATTTGTGAATGTTCTCTCTGCTTGCAGCCATATGGGATCTGTGGATAGAGGATGGATTTATTTCCAGATGATGTCCAATGAATTTGGCATTGCCCCAAGGGTGGAGCATTATGCTTGCATGGTTGATGTCCTGAGCCGTGCTGGGAAATTATATGAAGCCAAAGATTTCATAGAGTCTGCAACTATTGATCATGGCATCTGTTTATGGCGTATTTTATTAAGTGCTTGTCGGAACTATCGAAATTATGAATTGGGAGCATATGCTGGAGAGAAGCTAATGGAGTTAGGTTCACTAGATTCTCAGGCTTATGTGCTATTGTCAAGCATCTATACTTCCCTGGGTAGACGGGAAGATGTGGAGTGGGTAAGGAAGATGATGAATCTTCGAGGGGTGAGTAAGAAGCCTGGTTGTAGCTGGATTGAGCTGAAGAGCCAGGTTCATGTGTTTGTTGCTGGTGATATGATGCATCCACAGATTGAGAATATAGGATTTGAAATCCGAAGGTTAATCAAGCATATGAAGGATGAAGGATACCAACCTTCCTCTACCACTTTATGACAAGTTCATCTGCAGGTTCATACACTATTCTTCCATTCTTTCTTGAGGAACTCTGTTTACTTGTTTCTCTTTACAAATCAATTTTTGACGGAAAAACATGGGCAACTCCTACTTTTCAACATGAAAAACACAATCAAATTACAAGTAATTGAAATTTGCTATTTAAGTTGAATCCTTTTGTATATACCGGATATTATTGTATGTGCTCCAGATGTCAAAGTAAATCCTTCTATCTTGATCTTTTGCTTAGTTTTTTTCCGTCAAATGCTGCTTTGATTCAAAATATATATGAAAGACGTGTGTATTCATTGACAACCCAATTATTTATTTATTTGTTCATATACTTAGGTTTATGTTTTATTTTCAGACATCTAGATTAGCTTGAAGTGATGCTCTTGAGTAATGAATCATGTGCTTTGGTCTGACAATCTTCGAAAACGAAGGGCCATACTCATGAATTGTTCTGAGAATCCCAGCTCAGTTTAGTTCTTTTTGGGATAAATGGGGACCAAAACGCTTTAACAACACAGAAACAAAACTACATTCTAGAACTACTGTCGCATATCTAGGTTTTTCACACAAGTCATCCAACAAGAATGAAGAAACTTAGTCCCAGGTCACATTTCATCGTCACAGTTTCATTTTATTTTCTGTTCTTGTTTTTTATAAAAGACAGAAATTTAGGTAGAGTATACAACAAACAAGTGGAACATGTATCCCTCATATCAGTCATATGCTAACAAGCTAATAGAAAGAATGCTATTAATGAATTAAGGAACCAGTCCTAAACAACTTAATTTTCTGTTCCTTGAAATTTTTTTTTCTCATTTATTTATGTCAGTCTTTTTCTATCTTTATTTTTGTATAGCTGAAGGTTTCAGTTCATTCTTTGAGTTTGCCTGTATCAGCAAATGTAGCAAGGATCCACTTTAGAGAGCCTCAAGGAGGCTCACTTTGGAACCTAGCTGCGTTTCTTGCCCTGATGAAAAATAATACTCTACTCATATGTATAGACACTGTCCAAAGAACCTCCATTATTTGGACTTCCTTGAGCTGATAAACTGTCATACCCTAAATGTAGAACGGCTTTACATATGGGAGTGGATCCAGCTGATTATTTAGCATGATTTCCTTCCCTCTTAATCCTCTTTGAGATCATGTTATATGCTGCTGATGGATGGTTAACTGCTGAAGTTGTTACTACTAAATGCAGAAGAGTGTCAATCTCTAGCCAGGACCAAACCTCATGTGGATGGAGATAGGATTGGTCATTCCAGCAAAATTTGTGGTGATGGTAGAAAACTAGAAATGAAGATGGATTCTGGGCTTTAGAGCCGACCTTGTGATCGATTAAGTTTTGGATGCAGAAGTCTACAGCTTAGTGTTGTTGGCTCTAAAGATGGCCTTTGGCAATAGTGTTAGTACGATTATCACCGAGTCTGGCTCTGGTGTGCTGCTGAACTTGCTGTAGGATGGAACTGATGATCTTCAATTGGGGCTGTAATTAGGAGGTGATCACATTATCTTTATCTGTTCTGTTTGAAGAGATTGAAATTTGTCATATATTTTTAGTCTAACAGTGATTTCATTGGTTTGTTGCTGTAGCTGAACTTCTTATCTCCCATTTCTTGACACCCCACCCCAAAAAATAAAAATATAAATTGGGAAGTAAAATATTAAAAAGAGCAAATGGATTTTTCTTGTACTTATATCTAACCACATTGTAATTCTGATTGGTCCGTAGGTCTTGCATTGTACCTGGAAAAAGATGGCTCATGCAATTTCTCTGTTCTCTGATTCGTACACGCAGCATCTCCGTAACCAAATGTTTGAAGGCTTTCAATTTGTTGACCTTCTTAGTCCTAAAAGCGATATATATTCTTAGAGAGACAAAGGGGAAGGTTAGTTAATATTGGTCACACCTTCAACTCCGACATCAGTTATCAATTTCTCTCTGGTATGGTTGCAATCTATTTACTTTCTGGGTTGACCTGTTGAGCTTTGATTGAATTTCTAATTTTTGATCTGGACTCTGATGAGAGAAACCATCACAACATGACTAAATTTATTTATTTATTTTTTGCAAGAAAAATTATTTGCATACTTCATGGCTCCTAGCTGTTGGCATTATGCGTAGATGCAACAATTTATTATAAAACACTGCACCTAATTCAATTCAGTGAATTCACTATGTCTACATGTTCGCAGTTTTTATGTTCCCAAGTTCAGGTTAAGATAATAACACCGAGCAGCGTAATAATCAGGTAGTTATCACCATACAAAAAACAGAGATCACAGGTCAAATACTAACCATGAGCTGTGAATCTGAACAAATAATTACATTTGAAGCAACTACTGGTATAACCCTGCTGGCCTGCCCTGCATAAGTCAATAGTTGAAAATATAGGAAAAGATCAGATAAAATTAAACTTGAGATTAACAATTTAAAAATATAGGATCAATGACTTGGTACCCTTGTAGGGTAAACTAATAAGCCACTAAGATCTTAATGCCATTCAAACATCAATATTTCTGTTAAAACTATTGAAATTCAAGATGTTTTCCAGTTGATCAGTGATAAGACCATGCTTAGCTCCCCTCACTGAAATCCAGTACAGATGCATAGACTCAATATATGAATAGCATTGAAAAAGCAAATAGAAATTTCAGAAAAGCACATGAGTTCTCTGAGCCTCCCAGCTAGGCTGGGTTCCAAAAAAAAAAAAAAAAAAAAGGCCATCTCAGTTTTTATACAAGAAAAAAATAAGTGACGTATGTCTATATATAGCCAATTATCAGAGCCAAGTAGCCTAATATCAATAGAACTCTCGATCACTAATGATCAATACAAAACTGGGAACTTTTTGTCTGCTCTTTCCATGTCTGGCCCCCAGAAGATGAAGCTTTCATCAGTTAACCCTCCTTTAGTTAACATACATTTAGTGGCAGCAACTGCATATAGTTGTAAACTTCATAACCTCTAGGGAGTCATCATACTGGCAACAGAAACATAAAACATCAGTACTTGCTTGACAGTTGACACTGAAGAACCAGAATCCAAAAGTTGAAGTAAATTCGAGATTAATAAAGATATTAACGATTGAGTATACTTCATCTGCAATATCTACATAGATCCACCATGATCTCAGATTACAGTCTTTTCAATGAGAAAATTGAAGACATTCTACTGTAGACTTGGGCTGAAACATTTTTTAGAAAATTCTTACATACCCCAAGTCCGTGTTTCAATGAAAAAAGATTACGACTTTTAACTGTTAAAGTTGATAATGGGTTTTTTGTTGATCTTATATGCTAATAGTGAGCTTCAGTTGAGTTTTTTTGGGACCAGAGATTGGGATTCCTAGTTCGTTGACAATACTGTTGGCATGTTAACGAAGAAAGAGAGCCAAGAGAGAGAGAGAGAGAGAGAGAGAGAGAGAGAGAGAGGAAAACAACTGATTGAACCCTTGAATCAACAATGTGTACGTTGAAGTTATTATTGAAGGATAAGTATATGCCAGATAATGGATTATCAGGGTCCTCACTTTCTAGACATGCATGGCATGTCATATGGTATGCCAATCGATCAATATCCTAGAGATGCGAACAATCTTGGGCCAGTCTTCACCTGTCTCTTTGGCACCGTTTCTCAAGCAAAGGACATCCATGAATAAATAGATGCGTACGAGACGAGGGTAGTCCACAATCTGGCAATCAATGGAGTGCAGAGCAGTTGCTTGTCTCCAAGGTATGAAGAGAGTTGAGATGGGCAAACCATCTGGCGCTGTCGATGGTCTGACACTTGAGACGGTGGAAGCGGATCATGGGGTAATCGAGAGTGCTGGACAACATGCCATCCGAAAACCAATCTACTTCTTCACATTCTTCACCAATCGAGAGTCTTCGGAGACATTTCTTCAGATTCTGCATGCTCTTTGCCTTCAGGCTTTTACTGTTCATGATGATGAGTGATTTTAACTTTGACGGAACCCCCCTTCCTGAAAACATAGCAATTCTGGGCAGTCCCATAACAACAGATACACAAGTGATGGGGGAAGGGTCTCCATTTGTTCCGGCAACCAACTCAGTCTCTCACATTGTCGGATTTTTATTTCCGTCACGTCCGCCACATGCAACCTCCATCCGGAAAAAGCTACCACATTTGTACATGACTGTAACTGCACCTGATTCAGGGATCATTTACAGTCTCCTGACCTGGTAACAAGGGATAATTTAGTCCTAATCAAGTCAACCTCTTTTAGCAATGGGAAGCTATCTAACGCTAATCTCCCAGAAAGATTAGGACAGTGATACAAAAAGTCGAACAACATTAGGAAAAACCCCACCTTCATTCTCCTCAACTCCAACATGAAACCTGTAGAATATTTGTAAATATTTACTTTCCTTGTATGTGTAGGTTAAATATTTTGTATAGATGTAGGAGATATTTTTCCTATTAGTACTGTAATTGTATCTCTATATAAACCTCCAATATGGAGAAGAATAAACATTGAAGCATACCAAACCATATTGAATCCTTATTTTCTACTTGGCATCAGAGCTTGCTAGGTTCGATCCTTTGAATTTACACCCAAAACACCACAAATCGCTGCGTATCAAAAACCCCCACAAATCACACACAAATTCCCAAATCCCAAAACCAAACCTGAATCCCGAATCACACCACAACCAAATCGTTGCATACATCAAAATCATAATTCCCAAATTCTTGAAATCTCAAAAACCAAACCTCCAAAATGGCACAACAAATCAACTACCATACCACCACACCATGCCGGTCTCCATACAAACCAAATTCATATGCGAACTCAAAATATCCGCTATGTGGAGTATTAGGTCATAGCAAGCAACGTTGCTTTGAAAAAATTGGGTACCCGGATTGGTGGGATTTCACCCTGAAACCCCGAAAGAATCATGCAAAAGCTGTCATAACCACTACAGAGGAAGACCAACCATCAAATGCCTTTAATATAGCACAGTCAGGTATGAGTGGTAAGGTATCTATGAATAGGTCCTGGATTATTGATACAGGAGCATCAGATCACATGTGTAATGATCCTAGCCTCTTGAAAAAATTAAAACCCTCCTCTCAAAATATTGTTTCTACCGCTGATGGTACTCCAACTCCGGTTACCGGAGAAGGCTCTATTGTCCTATCAAACACATTAACCCTTGATTCTGTATTAGTCGTCCCTTCATTGTCATACAATCTTCTCTCAGTTGGCCAAATCATTCAAGAATTATCATGTATTGTCACCTTTTATCCGTCTTTCTGTGTATTTCAGAACATTCTAACTAGGCGGATTTTGGGTTATGGAGTGAGAAAAGGGAAATTGTACTACCTAGATCTGACAGAGACAGGAGAGAAACATATGCAGTCTTTGGGTCAAGCTAATCAGGTCAATAGAGCTGAGAGTGCTAAGAAAGATGTGTGGCTTTGGCACCGCAGGTTGGGTCATCTAAACTTCGGTTACCTTAAGAAACTACAACCGCAATTATTTTCAGATGTCGACTATTCAGATTTTCATTGCGACATATGTGAACTGGCCAAGAGCCACCGTATTTCATATCCACCAAGCCTAAATAAAAGTCCCGTTCCATTTATGAAGATTCACTCTGACGTGTGGGGTCCTGCAGAAATTCCTTCTCTCTCTGGCGCTCGGTATTTCGTGACGTTTATTGATGATTGTACTCGTACGACTTGGGTGTCTCTATTGAAGAATAAGAGTGATGTTTATTCTAGATTCAAAGAATTTCACAAGATGGTGTCAACACAGTATCAACAGGTTGTTCGAGTTTTCCAGTCTGACAATGACGGAGAATATATTAATGGTCCTATGCAAGAGTTTATGAAGTTACATGGAATTCGACATCAGACTTCAAATACTTATACTCCTCAGCAAAATGGATTGGCAGAGAGAAAAAATCGGCAGTTGCTAGAAGTTGTCCGTGCCTCTTTGTTTGGCATGAATGTACCTGTAGAATATTGGGGAGAAGCTGTGACATCTGCTGCCTACCTCATCAATCGTACCCCTTCTCGGGTTATTGAATGTCAAAACCCTCTACAACAGCTTCAAAAACTTCTCTCCATTCCATCATTGCCTAACTTGGAGCCTCGTGTGTTTGGGTGCGTAGTATATGTTCATATTCCCAAGCAACAACGAAGCAAACTTGATCCTCGTGTTAAACGGTGTATCTTTCTTGGGTATGCCGAGTTTCAAAAAGGCTATCGATGTTATGATCCTCTTACTGATACCATTCACGTGTCCCTTGATGTTTCTTTTCGTGAATCTGAGCCTTACTATTCAGGGGGAGTTTCGACATCTTCCCTTCAGGGGGAGAGCGGTTGTGAAGGTGAAGGGAATTCTCGACAATTATTTGAATTCGACGAGTTTGAAGAGGTGGAAGCATTGGAGTTGAGATTCGGAGTTAATGGAGCCACAAATGAGAAAGCAACAGAAAAGGAGACAACAACTCCTGTCCCGTTCAGTATTGATGCAGGCCACCCACGTGAAGCTCAGCCAAGTCGAGTGGAGACTGCAGCCGAGCAGAGCCGAACTGAAGGGGACCATGTGCGCGTCAGAGAGCCAAGCCGAGTGGAGACTTCAGCCGAGCCGACCCGAACTGAAGAGGACCACGTGCGTGTCAGAGGAGAGCAGCACAAGGTGTCGCGTGTCACCCAGGAGACTGCTGCACGTGACAGAACAGAAGACATGCTGAAACTGGGTTTGCCACATGTCACGCCGGGATCGGTTGACACAGCTGATGTGGACACGCGTGTTCACCTAAAAAATACTGCCGCGTCAGACTTTGAAGCATGTGTCGTCAGTCAAGAAGAAACGCAGGCTGTGCAACATGGGCCACATGGTACTGGTAGATTGGACACCCAAGGTTCTTCTCTGTCAGACAGTTTTCCTTTCTCTACACCATCAATTCAAGAATCTGCCGTGAATGTCCCTACTCAAGCTCAGGTACCTTTACATTCAAATCAATTACCTGAGGTAGATAGTATTATACCTAGAAAGTCACAGAGAGTTACCAAAGGAATTCCAAAGAAACAATATGAATCTGATATCAAAGCCAAAGCTAAGTATCCTGTAGCCAATTACATGTCTAACCATAGATTGTCCAAGTCACACGCCCTTGTCATTAATCAATTGTCCAGTGTTTGTATTCGTAGTAGTTTACAGGATGCAATGGCGGATCCTAAGTGGACTCAAGCGATGAACGAAGAACTCGAGGCATTACAGAAAAACTCGACTTGGGATATTGTGCCTAAACCAGCTGGAAAGAAGACTGTTGGATGCCGTTGGGTATTCACCGTAAAGTTGAAAGCAGATGGGAGTATTGACAGGTATAAAGCAAGGTTGGTTGCCAAGGGATACACCCAGCGGTATGGCATTGATTATGAAGAAACGTTTGCTCCTGTAGCAAAGATCAACACTGTACGAATCTTGATTTCACTTGCAGCAACTAAAGATTGGCCTCTGCAACAGTTTGATGTGAAGAATGCTTTCCTCAATGGAAACTTGGAGGAAGAGGTGTATATGGACATGCCACCAGGAGTCAAAAGTAAACCATGTGATGCCGGCAAGGTTTGTAGGTTGAAGAAGTCCTTGTATGGTTTGAAGCAATCTCCTAGAGCTTAGTTTGGAAGATTCTCCAAATCAATGAAGATGTTTGGCTATAGACAAAGCAACTCAGATCACACTTTATTCATCAAGCGTAGTCAGGGTAAGATCACTGCTCTGATTGTGTACATTGATGATATGATTGTCACAGGGGATGACCCAAAAGAGATGGAGGCTCTACAAAAGTATCTTTCAAAGGAGTTTGAGATGAAGGATCTTGGACAGTTGAAGTATTTTCTTGGAATTGAAGTTGCAAGGTCAAAGCAGGGGATTTCTTTGTCCCAACGTAAGTATGTACTTGATTTGTTAGCTGAGACTGGAATGCTTGACTGCAAACCGGTTGAGACACCAATTGAGATGAACCACAACCTGGCCATCTATCCAGATCAAGTCCCAACTGATAAAGGAAGGTATCAACGTCTAGTAGGAAGACTTATTTATCTTTCTCATACCAGACCTGATATTGTTTATGCTGTGAGTGTGGTTAGTCAGTTTATGCATTGTCCCAGTGAAGAGCATATGGATGCAGTGTACCGTATATTGAAGTATCTTAAGATGGCACCTGGCAAAGGCTTGTTGTTTGAAAAGAAGGGTGAGTTGGAAGTTGTAGGGTACACTGATGCTGATTGGGTTGGTGATAAGACTGACAGACGATCTACATCTGGGTATTTTACATTTGTTGGAGGAAACCTTGTAACTTGGCGTAGTAAGAAGCAGAAGGTTGTTGCCAGGTCAAGTGCTGAAGCAGAATTTCGAGGTATGGCACATGGAGTTTGTGAGATGTTATGGATTCGTAATGTGTTAAAAGAATTGGGTTTTAAACTCAAACAACCTATGGACTTGCATTGTGATAATACGTCTGCAATTGAAATTGCTCATAATCCTGTTCAACATGACCGGACCAAGCATGTGGAGGTAGATCGGCATTTTATCAAGGAAAACTTGGACAGGAACATAATCCGTTTTCCTTTTGTGTATACAGAAGACCAATTGGCAGATGTTCTTACGAAAGGAGTGTCAAGGAAAGTGTTTGACGACTCAGTTGGCAAGTTGGGCATGATTGATATATATGCACCAACTTGAGGGGGAGTGTAGAATATTTGTAAATATTTACTTTCCTTGTATGTGTAGGTTAAATATTTTGTATAGATGTAGGAGATATTTTTTCTATTAGTACTGCAATTGTATCTCTATATAAACCTCCAATATGGAGAAGAATAAACATTGAAGCATATCAAACCATATTGAATCCTTATTTTCTACTTGGTAAACTAGAACAGGGACAAGCGCGCATGGCCCATGGATCACTATTGTACCGATATTATCCCAACTTAACCACCTTTAAGGTGTTGGGTTTTAACCACAGAAGGCCTCGATACAATTGGATATGATCCATCCACTTATAAGTTGTATTTTATTTGTCCATTTTCTGATGTGGGATCTTTCCTCTCCAACACTCCCCCTCACGTGCAACCTAATTTTTAGGTCTGCATGTGGAATTCATTCAGTCCAATTCCCACATCGGAAATCGGTAATGCTTCAGTCCAAGGCCCATTGCAGGCACTTGGTATGGTATGGGCCAATCGGAATTTTTCCGATGGCAATTCGATGAACCCAAATTTGGGCTCATTATGCTGGGAGATTTTCTCCCGTTACGCTGGGAGACGTAATTAAAGAGGGACCCGCTCTGATACCAACTAGAACAGGAACAAGCGCGCATGCCCCATGGATCACTATTGTACCGATATTATCCCAACTTAACCACCTTTAAGGTGTTGGGTTTTAACCACAAAATGCCTCAGTACAATTGGATATGATCCATCAACTTATAAGTTGTATTTTATTTGTCCATTTTCTGACGTGGGATCTTTTATCTCCAACAAAACCATTCTTGCAATCCATTCATATCATAGAATCAACGATTGAATGTTGTCACCATAAACCCTAAACCCTCCCAAAAAAGAGTTTCCCCTTGAACTCTTAACTGGGCAAGTCCTTCATCCGCAAAATTTCCAAACATTACAATCCTAAACCCGACACTTGAAAACTAGCATGCTTAGAAACAAGACCCAACACTTGAAAGGCCAAGAAGAAGAAGAATTTAATGTCTAACAAATCCCACTCTTGCTCTGTTGATGAATCTTTCATCTCTTCCTTGTCTCTTCCGCTCCTCAATCACAACACTCCTCCACTACAGCCGTCAAAAAGACCTCCGACACGGCAAAGCTCTCCACGCCCACATCACCAAAACCGGGTCCTCTTCTTCCCTCCACGTCTCCAACACCCTCGTCAGCTTCTACCTCAAATGCGGAGACTTCCCCACCGCACATCTCATCTTCGAAGCGACGCCCAACAAGGACGTTGTCTCATTCAACAACCTCATCAATGCCTGCTCTCATCACCACCAACACTCTTCTCTTGTGATGCGCCTCTTTCGACGAATGAGGGCCCAAAACACCCTCCCCAACTCCCACACTTTCGCCGGGGTCTTCACCGCTGCCTCGTTTGAATCTTCTGATGTTTTCGGTGGACGGCAGGTCCATGCTGTTGTGATCAAAGATGTTAGATCTTTCGACGTCTTTGTTGGGAGTTGTTTGGTTAACATGTACTGTAAAATGGGGCTTGTGGGTGATGCACGGAAGGTGTTTGATAGAATGCCTGAGAGGAATTCCGTTTCGTGGGCTACTATGATTTCAGGGTACGCAATGCAGCGCATGGCTGGCGAGGCGGTGGAGGTTTTCGGGTTGATGAGGAGGAGTGAGGAGAATGAGGGGGAGAATGAGTTTGTTTTGACTAGTGTTGTGAGTGCTTTGGCTATTCGTGAGTTTGTTGATACGGGGAAGCAGGTTCATTGTGTTGCGGTGAAAAATGGGCTGATGAGTTTTGTTTCTGTTGGGAATGCGCTTGTTACAATGTATGGGAAATGTGGGAGTTTGGATGATGCGCTTAGGACTTTTGAGCTGTCTGGTGATAAGAATTCGATCACTTGGTCTGCTATGATATGTGGTTTTGCGCAGAGTGGGGACTCCCATAAGGCTTTGGACTTGTTTAGAGACATGCATTTTTCTGGGATAATGCCGAGCCAGTATACGTTTGTTGGGGTCATCAATGCTTCTGGTGACATTGGTGCTCTTAGAGAAGGACAACAAGTGCATAGTTTTTTGTTGAAGATGGGATTTGAAGAGCAGGTGTACATAATGTCTGCTATGGTTGACATGTATGCCAAATGTGGTAGAGTCGGTGATGCTCGTAATGGGTTTGAGTATTTGAAAGAACCTGATGTTGTTCTTTGGACTTCTATGATTGGAGGGTATGTACAAAACGGGGAGTATGAAGCTGCTTTGGGTTTGTATTGCAGAATGCATAAGGAGGGAATCATGCCTAATAAACTTACCATGGCCAGTGTTTTAAAAGCATGCTCGAACCTGAGTTCTTTTGAACAAGGAAAGCAAATTCATGCCCGTACAATCAAGTATGGATTCAGTCTTGAAGTTCCAATTGGAAGTGCTCTTTCCACCATGTATGCAAAGTGTGGGAATTTAGAAGATGGGAATCTTGTATTTAGGAGGATGCCAGTGAGGGATGTAGTTGCTTGGAATGGAATAATCTCTGGCCTTTCTCAAAATGGGCGAGGGACAGAAGCCTTAGATCTCTTTGAGGAGATGCGATTGGGGGAAACGAAGCCAGATTACGTTACATTTGTGAATGTGCTCTCTGCTTGCAGCCATATGGGATTTGTTGAGAGAGGATGGATTTATTTCAAGATGATGTATGATGAATTTGGCATAGCCCCTAGAGTGGAGCATTATGCTTGCATGGTTGATGTTCTGAGCCGTGCTGGGAGGTTAGATGAAGCCAAACACTTTACAGAGTCAGCAACTATTGATCATGGGATTTATTTATGGCGTATTTTATTAAGTGCTTGTCGTAACTATCGGAATTATGAATTGGGAGCTTATGCTGGAGAGAAGCTTATTGAGTTAGGAACATCGGAATCATCTACATATGTGTTGTTGGCAAGCATATATACTTCTTTGGGCAGGCGGGAAGATGTAGAGCGGGTAAGGAGGATGATGAATATTCGTGGGGTGAGTAAGGAGCCTGGGTGCAGCTGGATTGAGTTGAAGAGTCAGGTTCATGTGTTTGTTGTTCATGATGAGATGCATCCACATATTGAAAACATATATGCTGAGATCCGAAGGTTAATAAAGCATATGAAGGATGAAGGTTACCAACCTTCTAGTATCACCTTTTGAACTCCATGACAACTCCCCAGCAGGTTCATAAGTGGAGGTATCATTGTTTCTCCTTGAACTCATGCATTATTTCTTTCCTAGCGATTCAAATTTTTTGGAGAAAGAATACCCATTCTTTTCTTCTGTTTGGCTTAAAACTCGCAATGAACACAATAAGATCAATTTACAAGGAATATTGTTACATCTTTTGAACTTGTTGCTTATTAGGTTGTTTGATGAAGTTGGCTAGTTTGTCGTTGTTTGTTGTTGTTCACTTTGTTTTTCCTTTGTACTGCTCTGTACATTCTCTTCGTTCGTTTTCTCAACTCTGTTCGTTTTTCTTTCTCTTGATAAATTTTAGTTCCTATAAAAAATATATAAATCGTTGCCATTTACATCTAATATTTATAATATTGCACACTCAAATGATACATTAGTTAGTTCATTGTTGTCCTTAACATTTTGGGCCTTGCTCTTCATTGATTCTATGCATCTTCTCTCATTGCATCTTTATTGTTTTCCTTTCTTTGATTATATGCGGTGTGTAAGAAACAGAAGAACCTATTTTTGGTGTGGTTAAGATAGGATAGTAGAACCTATGATCAATTGTTACTGCTGGAGGAATTAGAGATCACTGGAACATGGTTTGCAGGCCTCAGTTGAGTTACTGGAATTCGTGTTCTTCTGGGAATAGAAGGGGAACACGATTCGAAGGAAAAGAGATGGATCCTTCAAGAAGAGCCCAACATCCTCAATGTAACAGCTCGGTCCAGTCCATTAAGATATTGTCCGCTTTGGGCTCAACGACCCTCATGGTTTTGCTCTTGAGGTTTCACCCCAAAACAAGTCTCAATGTAAGATGCTAGCTCTGCACATATAAGCATAACAACTTGTCTCCCCCGGGCGATGTGGGACGGATGCACCTACTAGCTTGCTTGCCTATTAGGTCATACAATCCACCCCCCTTTAAGGCCCGACATCCGCGTCGGCACACTTCTGACCGGGGACAGGCTCTCATACCAAATGTAACAGTCCGGCTCAGTCCATTGAGATATTGTTCGCTTTAGGCCCAATGACCCTCACGGTTTTGCTCTTGAGGTTTCACCCCAAAACGCGTCTCAATGTAAATGTGGGACGGATGCACCTACTAGCTTGTTTGCCTAGTTAGGTCATCATAATCCACCCCCCCTTAGGGCCCGACGTCCGTGTCGGCACACTTCGGGCCGAGGATAGGCTCTGATACCAAATGTAACAGCCCGGCCCAGTCCATTGAGATATTGTCCGCTTTGGGCCCAACGACCCTCACGGTTTTGCTCTTAAGATTTCATCCCAAAACGCGTCTCGATGTAAGATGCTAGCTCGGCACATATAAGCATAACAACTTGTCTCCCCCGAGCGATGTGGGACGGATGCACCTACTAGCTTGCTTGCCTAGTTAGGTCATCATAATCCACTCCCCTTTAGGGCCCGACGTCCGTATCGGCACACTTTCTGCCGGGGATAGGCTCTGATACCAAATGTAACAGCCCGGCCCAGTCTATTAAGATATTGTCCGCTTTGGGCCCAACGACCCTCACGGTTTTGCTCTTGAGGTTTCACCCCAAAACGCGTCTCAATGTAAGGTGATAACTCTGCACATATAAGCATAGCAACTTGTCTCCCCCGGGCGATGTGGGACAGATGCACCTACTAGCTTGCTTACCTAGTTAGGTCATCACACTCAACCTAGAAGAAGGATCTGATAATCTGAATGGGGATACGTCTGGTATCTCCCGGTTCTCTAGAAAATGAGTGAAGGAAGATCACACCGACCTTCCAAATCACTCTATCTCAGTTCACTGGTGTCTGACTGCGCAAGGCGATAAATCTTGTTTGTCATGTGAGAAATCGAGTTGAAGGAGATAAGAAATCGACAACTCGTAGATCATGGCTATGGTTAGAGATGAAAAGGTAAATCAGACGTTACCTATGGTAATTCATTTTAGATTATGGACAGTGAATGTGATCATGGTTTATGGGTACTATTGGGATAATGATAGTATTGAGTTTGATTTTATTTTAAAAGGCTGATTGATGATTATTGATTTTTGTTTGCCGATCAAATTCTACTACTGTGGAATGTGTTGGAGGAGTGACACCCCTTGGTACTTTGATGCGCTTGATCTTGAGCAGTTATGCTTGTCTTTTTCTTAGATGTCATTCTACTTTGATTGTTTTTTTTATTAGGTAAACAACTTAAATATTACAACTGTGTGAGTCGAACTCACAATCTACCACTTACTAAAAAGAGACTATGCCGCTAGACCAAATGGTACTGGACACTTTGATTGTTTAAGAGATATCTCGGTAGTGTTGTGTATCTATTTCTAAACATATTCCCTTCCCATTCTTAGTATATATATCATGTCTACAAGTTAGTGAGCGGGAATCAATTTCCCTTCTCCATATAATATTAAATTCAATTTTCAATTTGCGATTGCATTACGGAGAGATTGATTCCCGCTCACTAACTTCTAAATTTTTTGTTATATGTTTCATAGATTTTTAGTTTCTAAAATATTTTATTAAAAGCTCAATTCCTTTTCAATGACATAATTTGGACACATTTTAAACTATTATATGATGAGAAAGTCATATTAGTATAGGGAAGTGAAATCCACACTCACACTTTCTATTTGTGGTAACTTAAATTTTGTATTTAATGACTTAACTTTTGTATTCTTATGAAAATAATGACTAAAAATAAAAAATGAGAGTATAGATTATAATTTAGAGTGTTAATTTCATTTCCCTGAGTATAAACCACATAGTTTCTTCAAAGTAGTGCCACGAATGGTATTGGTGGGAGTGTGAGATTATTATACATATATATTGATTGACATTTAACTCATTATATTGATTGACATTTAGCTCAGAAATCTCATTATAAATGTCCTTACTTTTAAAGATGATAATTCATGGCACGAACTTAGTTCGAGTGTACTCTCCTTATAAGATGCACAACAAGACTCCGGCACATACCGCTCCACCAAATCATTCGGAAAAATGTGAATCTCAGACATTCTATCGTAACTCAATTATATTCTTTTAGAAACTCATGCTTGGTGTCGATTGTGAAAATGACTCGCTTGAAGAATTGTTTACACCCAAGCGTAAAAAACAAAGGAACTTAATTCCAACAACACCTTGCACAAAGTCTTGGAAGAACTTAACTTGTCCTGGATCTTGGTTTTGTGTTGGCAACCTGTCCAAGACTGTTTTGGTGTCTTTTTAATTTTTGTTTTCATTTTATTTTTCATTTTGTTTTCGTATTTTATGTATCAACATTTTTCCACAGCAAGACGTCATTTCACATACTCGTCAAAATGTAGTATGTATGATGACATTATCAATGATCTACTACGGATGACTGGTTCTAGAATTACACATTCTGCCCCAGCTTTCAATCAAGCCAATTTGGTGGCTCTCATTTTTAAAACATTTTATGTATTTTAATTGGTAACGTTTTATTTTATTACCATCGTAACAGTCAAAAGAATTTATTCCTATAAAAGACGTATAATAATAATAATAATAATAAAAACAGAAATAGAGAAAAAGTATAAGAAAAAGTCCTTTTTGTAAGGAATCATTGGGCAACAAAAAGAACAGGGGGTGGTCTTCTTCTTCAGAAAGAGAGAAATAAATTGGGGGTTAGGGCTTGGAGGCTTTGCAATCGCCGTTTGCGGTTCAAAGGAGTAGTCTTATTCAGGTCAGTAGATACAGGTTCCGACAATCATCTAAATCTAAACGCAACTCCTTGTTACTCTTTCATCATACAAATTGTTCATTGTGTGAATGGCTTTGCTGCAGCTCGACTTGAGCAACAAGTAAAAAATGTTCAAGAACACATTCCAATCTGGATTTCTGTCCATTCTCTACAGCCTTGGGTATGCCCTTGTCTTTTCCTCTTTGTGTTTTTCAGTTTTCGTTGTGTTTTTTATTTCTGCTTAAGCTGTACATTTTTTGTGGATAATTAGGAGCAAACCTCTGCAGATATGGGATAAAGAAGGTGAGTCCCGACAACCTATTAATCAACTTCAGATATCGCTTTTTTGATTTCAAGTCAATATAAGTACATTTTGTTTATTATTGTCAGCCGAAGAAGTTTCAATTTGCATCTCAGGGATTAAAGTAGTATGCTTTTTTCTTAAGGTTATCAGTGTGGTGTATAATCATGGGTCAATGTTCTTTTTTTCAATTCTTCATCTGCTAGGTTAGACACTAGGAGTTTCGAGTTTTCTTTAGTATTTATTATCTAGGTTAATGTATGTATCTACTTCATCCATGTTGATCAACTATGGCTATTTGTTGACATTGGTGACTGATGTTTAAATCTGCTGATAAGGAGCCTTGCAATAATTTGGCAAACAATTTTTGGATAGTTTGTAGTCTCGATTCTATGTTTGACTACAGGACATTAGTTCTGTACTTGCTTCAACTGCAACAGAATCTGGTGCTAGTGCGAAAACAAATGTTTTTCTACTTCATACCTTTGTCTTATATGCTGATGCCTTTAGGATGTTTGCGCCTTGTTGTAATATATTTTTTTTTTGTGTCAAGCAGTGGTCAATGGCCATATAAAGAGACCACAGGATGAAGACATACAATCCAATGTCCTTGAAATTGTTGGATCGAATATCCAATCCACATACATTACTTGTCCAGCAGATCCATCAGCAACACTGAGTATTAAACTTCCATTCCTTGTTATGATTGTGAAGAATCTGAAGAAATATTTCACTTTCGAGATTCAAGTTCTGGACGATAAGAATGTCAGGCGACGTTTCCGAGCTTCTAATTTTCAAGTGTGTAAGTTTGCCCCTGTTTATTGATGTTGATCATTGTCATGGCTTTCTTTCTTGTTTTCTTTTATCTTTTTCTTTTGGTGTTTCAAGTCATGTTCTGGTAACTCCTGATGGCTGCTTTCTATATTACTCAGTTTGCTTTAATTATGAGCAGTGCAGGATTCAAACGCATTGATCACCCCTGTAGAATGTTTCTTAGGAATAGTGTAGTGTTATCTGTAATTAATCTGTTTTCATTGATTTAATGTCTGAACATGGTGTTTATATATTCGGTTGTGAATGGTATACACAACTTTTGGACTACCAGGAGATTTGGTGAAATTTGCATGTTTTATGGTTATACTGGTTGATTGCTGTTCAAGTACAACTAATCTTGGTAAAGAGTTGTGTCTTTAACCAAGCCTTGTGTTTGGAAATATAACAACAGTGGCTGATATGATCTGCATCAAATTGATTATATGCTGCTCTGGAAATATTAAAGGGAATAAAATATGAATGGGTACTTATTTATTTATCTTTTATAGGCTGTCACTCGAGTAAAACCGTATATCTGCACCATGCCAC
Organism: Fragaria x ananassa; assembly: GCA_034370585.1. Classification (NCBI taxonomy): domain Eukaryota; kingdom Viridiplantae; phylum Streptophyta; class Magnoliopsida; order Rosales; family Rosaceae; genus Fragaria; species Fragaria x ananassa. The sequence goes on along the minus strand of CP139750.1, from coordinate 4,113,656 downwards.
TGAGGATGGATGAGGGCTGGAATCAAATCCAATTTAATCTGGCTGATTTTACCAGAAGAGCCTATGGAACAAACTATGTGGAGACATTGAGAGTTCAGGTCCATGCAAATTGTCGCCTGAGGAGGATATATTTCTCTGACCGCTTGTACTCTGAAGAGGAACTTCCTCCTGAATTTAAACTATACCTTCCAATGCAGCAGGTACTTGCGTTGGTCTTCCTGGTGAAATTTTTTGGCTTTTCTATTAGCTCAATTTCAGTCTGCTCATATGCTAATAACTGCAGAGGACATGATGGAATGCAAGAGAGGAGGTTCAAACTGTTGCAGCGAACCAGATGAAATCTTTGTTTTTCCTGAGTATCAGAAAGTACCAATTCTATTAGACCTTGTTCCTATGCCCATGGGGCAGATAACATAGTACAGAAAACCCTTGATCTTTAGAGGTTTTGTATGCACTGTGATCTGATTAAGTCTGAGCATAATGTTTGTCTTGGATTTATTCCAGTTTTTCTAGCCTGTTAAATACCGTTGGTTTCTTATGTTGATGGGCTGTGGAGTTGGTGTCAGAAGAATCATATATTATACATACTTGGCTCACAAGTGATACCAAAATTCTAGTAATTTTATGGGTCAATTACTTATAATCACTTTTTTGCTTTAATTTAGCAATAGGTCCACCCAAACAAAGCTAACAACTGACCTCCAAGCAGCTGGTTACAAAGCAAATGAGCCGAAGGCGTCTTATGACTGCAGATTTTGCCCTTATTTTTCATGGTCTTGATAATATGGATGTCGGGTCATAACCGGAGTTCCCCAGTTCTTCTCTCTAATAGGAATGGGATTTCCTTTTATGTTGCCAATATGATCAGTTGCGAAAAGAAAAAGAGAGGCAGAGGCGAGAGGGAAAGAAAACAATAATGTACAATGTACACGATCAAACTTGACAGAATTATAATCCATACATGGTTATATACACGCACCATGGTTTGCACTTCGCAGAAGGGATGATAAAACTGAAATTTGTAAAAGTTTGAGAAATGGCAAGCTACATGTAACTGTTGAGTTGATCAAGCCAACAGCGGTTCCTCCGTAACTATAGTTTTGGCAGAAACTGGCGCTTTGGTTGGTACATTTGGAAGGTCCAACTTCTCATCTTCTTCAAGGGATGGCACCAAAGAAGGTGCTTCAGGCAGATCTTGAACAGTGATCTGAGCTTCCAAGTTCTCAAATTCTGCTAAAATTTCCTCTTCATCTTCTGTTGACAATTTCTCCCCCAAGATTGCATTAATTTCATCTTGGTAAGCTTTCGCTTCATCAGTATCATCCATTAGCCTTTGAACATCCTCAAGGTTGATCTCACTTTGTATAGCTTTAATTGCATTATTACCGGCCTTCAGACTCTCAAATACAGCTTTCTGCTTGCTTGTTAGTTCAATATCTTGCAACTGTTGCTCAACATTAATAAGCCAGGTATCTACTTGCTTTAATAATTCTTCTTGTGCCTTTTTCTTCTTTAATGCTAACAATGCTCTTTGCTTTTTCTTTTCACGAATCAAGTCCCTTGCAGCTTGCTTTTCTGCTTCAATGACAGCCTCCAGCTGTTGTTGGTACTGAGCAAGTTTGCGTCTCTGGATCTTCAGAGAGAGAATAGCTCTATCAACTTCGGTGATCTTGGGTTTCTTCACCAACAAGTTCCCCATCTATTACTCCTCCAACATTCCTTTCCGGCTGACTTATAATTTTATCTGTGTATAAAAGAATGACAAAAGATTCTGAATGATAAACTTCAGCCAACAAAACCAGAGATGTGTTCACTCCAAGCACAATAGAAAATTCAAGCTGTCTATGATGAGAGAGGTGTATTGACAATAAATTGTTCTTTCTTCAAGTTGATAGATGCAATGATAACCACTGGACTTTTCTGAAGTATGAGAAAGAACCTTTAGGTTTACTCTTACATTAAAACGAAACCCAGATAAGACCCCATAACCAGTTATTGAAATGATCTCAATCTTTTACCTAAATTGTCAGTGAAACCAAAATACTAATCAAAATCAATAAAACTTGGAGACGATCAAATGGTAAATCAAACTCAAAACCGAGAAATCAGAGACACTATAACATACTTTTTTGCATCAACAGCTGCATTACTAATATAGACGAGCGCAAAAAGAGACAAACTGAGAGGATGGGAGTACTTGAGATTGCGGATCTGATGCTAAGATTGGAGTCCAAATAACCCTCAAAGCTCAGTTCAGTGAAAAAGAAAAAAAAAAGTGCTCTCAGCCAGTGGCAGTGCCACGAATTTATTACCTGGTAGGGTGAGCTCACAAAGTCAGCCTTAGGCTCAATTGAAGTTTTAGATCTTATTCCAGATAAAATGAAACCAATGAAAACACTACACAACTACATGATAATAATCATTTAAGCTGAAGTTCATACTTGAGTTAAGTAGTCATGATTTCTTTGGATGTAGTTAATCATTACCGCTCATACTTCCGACTTGAGTTAAGTAGTGGTTAAATTAAGGCTTAGGTGGTGAATATGATGATTGTGTGTGTGGTGGGGGAGCGGAGATTCAAAAAAGAAAACCCAGTAAAAGCACTGAAAATCTTGTCAATCCCACATTAATTTCCTCTTAGGCTTATTGCAGAGACCAGCTTCGCCTAACCAGTGTAACTGTAGTGTTAGGTCAAAAAGGTCTAGATAGTTTTGGATGCTGGTAAGGAGCCATAGTGGCACAGAAAGAAACATCCTGGATACTAGTACAAATTTTGAGGGTTCATCATTTGAATCGTGCACTAACCCTTCCAAACCAGACACTGGTTAAAATCCTTGCAATAGAAAAGCAAACAAATGGCTCATTTAGCAAGAATTATTCGTCGAACATTTCTGTGCAGCTCCGGAAGCTGTATGTATTGAAAGGAATTCAAGTGCTAACACAACATTGTTGCGGCAAATTTGAGGCTGTATGTGCCATTAATGTAAGATGCTTTGCTTTCCCTAGAATTGGCCAATAAGCACAAACAATAACAAAACCTGATTACAATTCCTAGCAATGACAAGGACAATATTCTTGATCTACCATTATGAAGTTTGAGACGGTGACCGTTATAATGTCATTAGTACTCAAAGCATTTCAAAAGCTAGGGGAATTTTCTTTCAGATGGGTCTGTGGAAAACAAGCAAAACCAAGAACACATATGAATGTACGATCGAAATTCAATTTAGATTAGATGTGAGGGGTCCTAGTGTCCAAGTGTGCAAGACGTATCAAAATGATTAAAAAGTACATATACATATGAATTTCACCAAATCAGAAAAGAGAGGCAATAGGCCATCAGTTTCATCATTCATACATGGAATAAATCATTCAAATAAGTTACACAAAAAATATACAGGATCAATGAATTACATATCAAACATGATCTAACCCAATATCCAAAGCACAAAGTAAGTTAAACCCAATTCAAATAGAGATTGGAATCGGAAGCAAGGAAAATACTAAAATGGAGAGAAAGACTGAGATGTCTTACCCAACAGATGCCGAAGGTGAATTGAGACTCTCAGCAAATCGAAACACCCACAGACAGAGGAGTGCAGTCCAAAGACGAGAATACAAGTAAGGCCTTTCGTTTTAACTTTTAAATCAAGGGAAATCGTAAAACAGTAACTCAAGTTTTTTCTATTTTTACTTTTGTTCCCAAATACCAGTTTTTTGTTTTACAAATAGAATGCAATTTTTGGTAGCACATTTTCAAAAAATAAATTTAGAAAATCAATGATGCCTAATACAGTTTTCTGACTACGATGTTTAATGTTTTCAGTGTTTTTCGGAAGATCCATAACAACCGCACCAAATTTTTTTGTAAAAAACAACACTAAATTCTAAACTATTGCCTTTTCACTCTCCGTCATTAATAAATAACAAACCACACAACCATTTCACATATAACAACTACGTGGAATTTGAGTTTTATATTCAAAACCAATTCATAAATAGAAGATGACAATTTTCATGAGATATTCATACTCTCGGCATGCCCTCGCACGTGTATTGGGTAATATGGAGCTCGTGTGGCCATGAGTCATGCAATGCAAAATAACTCATGCTGATATATATTACCAAAAGATACGTTCTCATGCTGATATACCAAAAAATACGTTGTGCGTTTTGTATCTATGATATTATTATTATTATTTTCAATAAAGAATTTGATAACTACCTTTCTTTTGAATTAAAGTTAAGGAAATCGTTTACGTATTGTATCTATAGTCTATTTTATCAAGGAATTAGATGAGTTCTTTTTTTGTTTTTGGGAAATTGAAGTTGAGGGAATCAGAAACGATGGATGTGAAGGGAATAGCAAACCATAACAAGACACAAAGGCCAACTGAGCCACTCCATTAGTAACTGTAACTTCAATCTTCCAGATAGCAACCCATCAGAGTGATCTAGACTTGTCTGGGGCAAAGGTTGAACTGACAGGAAGCAATCTGTTTCGAGTATGTATTACTCGTTACTCTGGCATTTCACCCGAGTTTGGGCTAAAAGAATCCCTGCTTGGAGTTTGGCCAAACAATATAACATAAAATTAAAAGGAATTAAATGGTGAACTGAAAATTATGTGGACTGAACTTCCAATTAGACAGATTGCTTGGTTAAAACTATGTGAACTGAAAATTATCAAACACAGATAAAATTAAATGTACCAATAGTTGCAGATATTTGAGCACATTATGAATTACATGAATTAACACTAGACAAATCGAACTACAAAATCTCATAGATCCATTGCTATCCTAATATTGTCAAATATGTTAAGACTTTGTTGCCATTTAATGTTCAGAACTTCAGATATGACATCCATGCTCAATTGCATACTGCTGCCCTTGCATTTGCAAAGCCTTTCGAACGGGGCGCTCCACAGAGAAACAGCATCCAGTTGATCTGTCAGCTAACTGGATCTAAATCAACCTCCGGTTCAATCTCTCCATCAATCATCCCAGCATCCCCCTCGGCATCATCTTCCAACTGCCCTGCCTCTTGATCACCATCAGTATCAGAACTTTGCTTCTGATGTTCATCTGCCATTGGACTGTAACCTTGGGACGTATTGCAAACCGTGGTGTTGTCAGTGTCCAATGGAGCCACGAGGGCCCCAACATCAGTTCTCAGTACTTCACCATCTACATCAGTTGCAGCTGTTGCAACCTTAGCCACACCAAAGACAATGTTATTGTCAACAACTGATGTAGGCACGCATTCAATGGAATAGATATAGAAAAAAAAATGTATGATCATAGGGATCGTACGTTGTAAGTATTATAACTGCAAAGAAATCAAGGTGCATGTATTCAAGTATCTTGAGACATTCCCATTTGAGTATTTTCTTATGCAAACTAGTTATAGAAGTTGAAATTGATAATTCTAAGTATATAATAAGCTTGCCCTCCACACGTGAGAAAGAATGATGATAGGTTAAAGAAAAGGTACACAGTATACAGAGGATAATATTAACAAAAGGTATGAATAATATGGTAGGATATGAACAACCTTTAATATGGTATGAATAATATTTAAATATCGAGGGACATTCTCAACCAAAGAAAAATAAATCAAATATAATCGACTAAGATGGATGACAAGCACCTGCTTCGTTATCGTGACATCCAATGTCACGTGAAAGCAATAAAACAAAAAACAAAATCTTCATGCTGTTTCAGTTGAATGTATTATGATAAAAAAATAAAATAAAAAAACAATATGCTGAAACTGCTACACTGCCAACTATACCTGATTTTCTTCTACATGATGCACAGCAGCCTTTGCATCTTCCTTTTTAGCACGTTTGGACTTCTCATTTGGTTTAGGAGCGTATTTAGCACGTTCTTCAGGGGGCAGAAGTTCTAGAGGTACCACTCCTTCAATACCAAATTCTGTAAACTGCAATCAATACGAGTGGCATGAAACTTCAAGAATAAATTAATCTAGGGAAAAGAGAGAAAGTTGCAATGTTAATCATACTTTAGAAAACCCTTCCAAGTCTTGTCTAGCTGAAAATCGAAGACCTTTCCAGCAGTAAACCTGCATAAGATTAAAAAAAAAAAAATTGTTAAAACTAAATAGAGCAAAAGCTGCAAAACAATAGAGCCATAGAGCAAATTAGTCAAAAGCCCTTGTACATTAGCAATGACACCATCTCATATCAAGTAAACTATTGATCATACTAATGCCCATACAGGAATCTGGCACTCGCTCACAGCTTGAAGTATCATCTAGGTCATGAAACTTTTGCCCAATTCATTACCTATGGTGCTATCGTTGTTAGCAATGTATGCAGTTTTTTTTTTTTTCCCTAATTGACCAAGAATACCATATACTACTTTGGCATAAGAGTAGTGTCTACATCTGCTGGAGGTGAGGAGGTAGATATTCTCTTACAGATTTTGATTCTGGGCATCACTTGGGGCATAGGTTAGGACTTTTGAGAGACCTCTTCCTAAAGCCTTCTTTGAAATTGGACCACTGGGCTCTAGTTTGGTTCTCTTTAAGCTTTCAAGTTATCAGCTTATCTTAGGTCATTAGAGAACGACGACGGTTCCCTCTGTTTCCATTTTTGTTTTCCTCCTCATAGAAGCATGTATCCTATAAACATATTGCCAGCCTAAACAGCTTCGATAAAAAATTATATGCACAGTGAAACTGTAGAAATGAAAATGCTGGTAACTATAAGAAACAACTTTAGAGGGTAGTGACAATTACAAAGCTCGGAGTAGATCCTTCATAGAACAAACACTCACTCGGTTATTTTTGTGGTGATATTCAGCTTCTATTCCAGCTGCTGGATCCATCTGTGGTTCCAAGAAATGAACTTTAAATAAATTGGAGAAAATGCAAATCTCTTACAATAAGATAAGATGATAACACACACACCCAAAAGCAAAAAAATCATAGGTGACCATTCAGATGCAACACAGGAACTTACGTCCTCAGCCAAGGGTTTCCAGTACTCAGTGATGGAAGGGGTCTGAAGACGTTGAGTATCAGTTAAAGCATTCTGCATGTCAAAACACTCGGAGTGAAAAATTATTCCAAAGAAACTAGTATTGCTACATCTTTATAATTAGAATTGACCTGACAATGACCTCTAGGATTGTTTCCAAATTCAATTTATGGTGATGCGAATCTCCATATGTGCAGAGTGCCAAAATAATAGTATCAAATGGCATCTTTTACATATCAATTCTCCACTCATCTAGAAGATAAAAGCCCATATATTTTACAGTAAAATGCTCTTCAACTTTTAAGTTAACTTCAATGTGAACCATATATAATCAGCTTTTTCTGTAGGGCTTGTGAGTTGTGATAAATTTGAGCTTACAAAACCAAAGTATAATTCAGGACAATCTTCACCGTTTGAGTAAGGCTTTCTCATTTAAGCTATACAGTTCTACATTTTTCAGATCATAGGCAGTAAGCTTGACTGACTTCATACCGGATTCTGGTCTGCCCACTTCCACAACTGTGAGAGTTCTTTATTTCCCAATCTCCACCTCGGCCTCCTGGGGAATTAGAATGAAAAGTTTATAGTCAAATCCAAGTGGGCATAGCAAACTCAGTAAGTCAAAACAGACTTAAGGTCATGGAAAGGCTGGACAATGTAATCATACATTTTGGTTTGTAGGGATAATGATATGAGCGAAAAGCCACGGAGCAAAACTTAAATGCATACATATTACCAAATATTAAGAAACTAATAGTTAGTTTGTAACCACCGCTACATGCATATGATAATGTGTGTTTCTAATCACCACTACATGCATATGCTAATGTGTGTTCGTAATCACCACTAAATGCATATAATAATATATTTTAGTAATGATTTATACCAAATGCTTTCCACTCACTCTAAAGAGCTTCCTCAATTTGAATGCAGCATTCACATTCTTAAAAGTTGCTCAGGAAAATAACATTGGTACGAAAAACAAAAACAAGGATTAGTTCGTCCTATTTTTCCCTATTTTCTGTTCTAATTTCTTTTAAAAATTTTCATTGATACCCCACCAGTATGAAGGGATTTTGGAAATCTTAACCTACCATTAAATATAAATAAATAAAATGGTAGGTTTAGCACACATTGTCAGCATATTCTTGTATAATAATAGAACAATATGCTTACTTAAACTGAACAGAAGTTACAAACTGTATGAAAGAGGCGAATCCTACAAAGACATACCCAACCGACATTATAAATGACGTAACTAAAGCAGAGATGTGTAACATGCAAGAAAACGAAGTATGATTTTTTCTATCCTATGGATAAAATTATTTTTAAACAGAATAAATATAGAGCAGAAAAGACTTGAATAGACTAGCTACTACAATTGCTTACCGCTTTTTGGCTCCATCTTGAACAGTTTTCTTTTCTATCGGCTGTTTCTCAAATGGGGGGCAACCATCTCGTTTCCACCATACCTAAGCATAGATTAAATGCAGTTAATGTCAAGCATTAAAACAGTTCTGAAATTCTTTGGAGGGGGTTGCAGATGGGGAGGGAAGTGTCACTCACCCAATTCTTTTCACGTTCTAATATATGTTCGATTTTATGAAGAAAACTTTCCCCCTTTGGTGGAGTTATCTCAAGCAGTTTCTTCACATGCTCCTCATAAGAATTTATTTCTTCTTTCTGAAATTGACAGGAACCGTACAAATATCAATATCCAGTCACCACTGTATTTATTCAAATATAATTAAAGCCTCTAAGGACTTAACAAAATAATTACAAATAAACAAAAATCATACAATTGAAATGTGAAACAGCACCCAAGCAGTGTTAACTTAATGAGCTCAGTCTTGTCTTTAAGCGAAAACTATACTCTAACTACATATTTAAATAGTTAACAATGATACAAGCAGAAGAGGACCATTCGATCACGCAGAAACACTGCTACCCAACACAACACTTAAGTGACGAAATAGGCATCATTGCCAATACCTCCCCATCTTAACCGGATTCAAAGGCTCAATTCAAACAAAAGAAAATACATTTTTATTGATGAAGACAATACATAGCCCCTGGGTTATTATGAATTCTATGATTTAATATTGGTACACACATGCACCAATAAATATTTATAAAGAAACAATCCGGGAAAACTTGTGGTACATGAATTGCTCTTTCCTCCCGATTCCTAAAATTTGCAGGTAAATAATACATGACACAAGGATATACTCAATATTCCCCATCTGAAAGCAATTTTCTTACAATTAATAATTTGAATACTCAATCTGCTGAAGTTTTTAATAGACAAACCCATAAACCTACTTTTATTTCTAAATGTAGCATTAGTTATTGAAAGTCTTTTTCTTTTTATGAAAGTTGAGAAGTGAAGGAAGGACCATAACTCAAAAACTTAACAATACATAAATAAAGCACTAACCATGCTTTCAGAAGGCAAATCTTTTTCACTTTTTCCTGGGGCCTACAACCAAATAAGAGGTCAGAATATCTCTCAACTTGCAGTCAGATTGAAGGTTGAGAAAGGACATGAGAACTGCTCAAAAGGGGGAACTGGGGTATTATCCCTTTTGATAAATTACCTTCAGATAATCAAACAATATGAGGCACTGCACGAGTATGTGTCGTCGGAAACTCGGATCCTTTAACTAAACCCATCAAAAACAAAATAAAAACAGGAAAAAAAAATTATTTATTATGATGTTGCACTGCCAAAAAAATAAACATGGAACAGACTCGGCTAATATTTCCATTACCTTGTCTAATATCATAATCAGAACCATACACATACTAATTTCTAAATATCCTAAATCAGATATTACTTAGTCATCAAAAGGCATCAAACAGATTGATAGTTCGTCATGAGCATGTTAATCCTTAGCTATACAATCCATTTGTTCCATGCTTATCATAACTGTCGGCTTTTATCAAAACGATCAATTTGTCTATCTTATCCAAATCAGACGAGTATATGATCTCTGAATCTGATTTGGTTGTTATTTATTTTATTTTTGTAGAGATAAATCTTCAAAGGGAGAATTTAGAACATTATGGTTCTGATAAGAAACCACAACAGTAGGTATGCAAATAATGGAGAGTTCGGACGGGTATGTGCAAATGGATATGGACAAGAGTATCCTCCAAAAACATCAACTACAATCACCATTACCAACCTCCAGACCCATCAGCTTACTGCTTGTAAGATACTTTATGCTGAAATTTGCTGACTCCTCCAAATTATTGGCATCTCCCTCTTCATCACTTAATGGTTGAGCTTCAAAGGTATTTAAGACAACCTAAATAGAAAATTTCAGAGAACGTATCTAATATGAAAAATGTAACACATAAATTAATAGAAAAAACTATTTTATATAAGGAAGACAAACTGTTATACAATAAAGAAATTTTGGTTCTTTTTTTCTTTTCTTCTCGATATCCGCTATACCTTTAAACTGGATGTAAATTTCTGCCACTTGGTAGGAGCAACAGTTAAGGGAGCAGGGTTACAAAAGTGTTCCTGAAAATCCAAACAGACAAGTCTCTCAGCAAATTAATTGAGAACCTTCAAGCATTCTATCTAATGCCAGCTGAAACAACTCCACACTGAGACCTTAAACTTCTGGAAGAATTCCAAAGAGCAATCATATTGCATGGCGGTAGCTTAATACAGAGCAGTGATATAGTTAATGCTACAGCCTCATATGCAGCTGCAAGACATTTATATAGATTGGATCTTTATCTAGAATATTAGCCCAAAGATGACATCGAAACGGTGAAATACAAATAGTAAGACCTTTCTGTTACTCCTGCTAGCTACATTTCGATGAATCTTGGTACAAATTCAATAAACTTTCAGTTATTGGGAGTCCACTACTAAAGGATTTCTGTCTCATTTCAAGTAATACAAAAAATTGCAAACATCATCAATCGAAAATGACATATGACATTTGAATGTGGCTCGACATTAACACCAGTAGCAAGATTTTTTGATGAAGTTCTTTTCTTACTATCATAAATGAGTACCTCCACTTATTTTGATTTATGTTGGTTAGTTTAATTTTGTAAAAACATGACAAGAATATGGTTAGGAGTGTTGTGTTTTGGCTCGTTGATGAAATCTAGACCGTAGGATTTAATAGTTAAAACAGGTGGCTTATTTATTAAGTATTCTTAGGCATTAAGAATTCTTAGGCATTAAGTATTCTTAGGCATTAAGAATACTAGTTTTATAAATAGGAGGCTTGTGGATGAACAAAGAGCAGAAGAGAGGAAAAACACAGAAAGGTGATAGAGAGATAAGAACTAGACAGGGAGGGAGTGTTAGGTGCTGCAACAAGTTCTTGTACTACCTAATTTCTTCAATAGTGCTGGTGAATCTCTCAGGAGATATCACTAAGTGGACGTAGGTCAAAGTTAGACCGAACCACTATAAAACTGCTGTGTGTTTTTTCTGTTTTCTGCATTCATCTTATATTGCTGTGCATATTGCTAAGTCCTACGTAAAGATCTTAAAGGCGCTTACCACAATAAGGAGAAGAACGAAATCATTTAATTTATACCATCAGATTGTCACAAAGAAAGCTATGAACTTACCTGTAAGCTCCAGAAGGTCTTGTAAAAGTTGAAATCGATGGAAATTCCTGAAAATTGTTTCAGTATATGCTAAAGAGACGAACATTGGCGTGCAAAATTTACCATATATACTGACATTGAAATGAGAAATGAGCATAAGCAATTGTTGAGTAAAGACATACCATCAGGGGCATCTTTCTCATACTTTGTTTCATTCGATGTGTTAAAGACTCCTTTGATATTCACAGCTGCAAGCATTAGCCATCCAACAAAAGCAATTAAGTACAAGAGAAGATGAGGGTTGAGAATTACAATTAAAAGTGAGGAAAAGGGTTGATGACAATCAAGTACCTGACCGCTCAGACAATGGGAAAAAGTGTGCTAGAAACATTAGAATCCGTCCGCAAAAAACCACATCATTTGCCTTCATGTGAAGTTCCAAAAATTAGTATATATCAAAGCTACCATTGTAAGTTTTAACTATCAATATGGACAAGAAATACATAACAGTCGATACAATCATCAACATTGGATATCTTTAAGATGCTTCACACAGATGCCAGATTGCCAGCAGAGAACCACACAAAATATAAACTATATAGGGAGTCTCTGGTAAGGACTTTAGAGTGAGGACTCCAAGAGGGCTTGCATATTTACAATTGGATGAGTAGTCCGAATTTAGTTTAAATATTATTTTTTTAGCATTCACTGTTGATTTTAAGTCCTCATGGAGACCTTATTTTAAAGGTCCTCACTGAGTGAGGTAAATCTATATCCTCTGACTTTTCACCAAACTAAATAATCCACTAAGAAGTGGATACCGCACAAGGTCAAAGAGTAACGGCCTTTCCTATAGGTCCCTACACCTTTGCACCAGAAAAGTTGGAAGCCAAACCCACAGTACTCCAAACAAATGCAACAGCAAACCCATATTTGCATTAAAAGCAAAAATATATTATCACCACCCTCCCAATTCGTGCATAACATACATCAATGTGGAAAAAGCCATAGGATTTTCTTCTTTGGAGTTAGTGACTGTCAACTAAGAAGCAATGTGGGAAAGACAAAACTAAAGAACCTTCCTACCACACTACGTAAGAGAATGCATCATCACAAACTACTACAAGGAAGTCACATTTGGATGCCTCTCGTTTCCAGTTTGTGGAGGTTTATGGATTTGTATTTTTCTGATCCTACAGAGATTCAAAGCTGCTTTTGCATTACAAGCAGATAGAATAATGTATATAGGTTCTGATATTTAAGTATGGTGGACTCCTTTTCCACTGATTGAACTGGCTTCATTTTCTTAAAAAAATTATAATTTTTGGTGGAAATTGGTTTCTTTTCTTTTCTTTTCTTTTGACGAGATACAAAATCTCTTAATGGAAACAGTACAGATATGCCTGAGTACTAGTTAGTCAAGAATTTTATAAACATTACAAAATCAGCTTTTAAAGTGATTTAATGCATGAACAATTTCTGGTATTTATGATATAACGGATAAATCGCACAATAGAGAAAAATGTAATGACGATAACAACCAATTTTCACTAGTATGATTAGTAGCAACCTTTGATAGACGACGAAGGAGTTGATTGCATGTTCTCAACATGACAAGTTTTCCTCTCGCAAAAAGCTCTTGCTGCATATAGTAAATCCATCAAATTTAAAAGCAGTCTTAGAAACAAAAAGTGAATCCATATAATTAAAGGATAATAAAAACTGGGAAAAAGACTCTTACGACAAGTATTAAAGCACAAACCTTTCCTAATATATCTTGCTTACTCTCTATATAACCGAAAACGTCTTTGCAGTTTCTCATAGTAGACATCTCTGTCAAGTCTTCCAATAGCTGAAATATCATGCCACCTTCCACGTGCTCGTTCTCACAAAGATACAACACAACATCTGGTAACACAATGATAAACAATATGAAGTGAGGTATATATATATATATATATATATATATATATGGAGAGAGAGAGAGAGAGAGAGAGGAAGGCTCTCAAAACATTAATCATCTTCTTCATCCTATGCATTGCCTACATAGTTGATGATTGTTGGAAGGCTCTCAGAGTGATTATGGATTTTAATCGAAATATACAAACAAGTGTGTACAGACAGACCTAGAAGACGTGGAATATGTCCTCTTGTAGCTTCTCCGTCATCAATTGATTGGCCATACTGTATTATCTGCTCCCCGGACTGCACTGCAGAGGACTGTACCAAATCTCAGGCCACACACCATAATAATATAAAAAGAGAAAGAAAGCACTCTTGCTTTCATCTCAAGTGATTTAAGCAGTACATACCACCAGTTCCTGCAGCAATGTCCTGAGGATATTTTCCAACAGTTGATTCTCATCTTGCACCAGCTTCGTCCCTTTCTGCAATACACAAGTCAATCGAACCGGCAGCACAGTAACACATAAGACATTCAATTCGTACCTGAGGCTTTATAACTTGCTGAACCGTCTGTAACGCGAAGGTTTCAGGCGGGCCTGCTTGCAGTATCGCGCTTCTGAACACTTCCTGAGAGAGAGCAAGAGCATGAGCATGAGCATGAGCATGAGCACGAGCGTATGCGGAGCGAGATAATCAAACCCTAAAATTGAGATGACTCACCATGTTTCACCAGACTCCGAGAAGCCGGCGCGGGTCGAACGAAATATAACGCCCGAGCCTGGCCTGTTAAAAATAAAAAATAAAAACTTGGATTGGTTTTAGATGACGTGGCAGCAGGGAGCCCTTGCATTGGGTTTAGACGACGTGGCCGCAGATCTTGTCCAAGCCATACCATATCTAGAGCGGAGCGGAGCCAAACAGAGGCTCACTGCTCTGGTGGAATGGCGGCGACAAGCTCTCTGGCGGCAGGTGTTCCCCAAATATGCACAAGAAGAGATGATGGTTATTCCCAAAGGAGGCGGGTTCGTGGCCCTCGTTTTCCTCTCTTTTCTTCTCACTCCAGGTATTCTTTCTCCCTTGCTTGCTATGAGAATCGAGAGATTTCATTTGTTTCTGGAAGACGCCTGCTTGAGGGTAGATCAAGTTTACCTAGAAAGAGGAGTAACAGTTGGGAACAGTGTATCTCCGTATTTGGGGAGCCTTTAATCGGAGCACCTTTTCAACCAAAGTATAACAGCATTTCTAGCTCCTTCTGCCAAAGTACAAGTTCTTCATGGCAAAGTAGAGGTCGTCGTCGCCTCAGGACGTCCACACCAACTGCCTTTCCTGATGCAACTTCTTTCTGTTTAACCAACCGTAAACGAGAGAAAGCTTTTGTAAGTGGCAACCCAAATTTACTTCTATTGGAATTTCATTTCCAGTTTCTTTTGTTCTTTTCTTTTTTACTGTTTGCCACGGATTGGCTGTATCTTTACTCCTTCTGGGCCGTAGAAATGTCCATCACCACCCAATTGTTTAAAATTTAGCCTACTGCTTCACCTACACTATATTCTTTCGGTGTGTGTTTTTTCCTTCAGTTTTCTTCTTTCACACAGATGTGGTAAGTTGATTCAGACTCTTTTGCTATAATGGGGAATACTAAATGCCCTATGTGTCTGCCATTTTTAATATTACTGTACATTTATTGATTATTTTTGAAGGTTTTATTCAGAAACATTTACAGTACTACTAGTCATGCTTCAAGACATATCCTGACTTATACTGATCCATATATTTTTAGGTGAAGGATCTTCATATTCCATATGCAACTGTAGGTCCAGATGAGCCACATGCAGCAAGTACATCCTGGCCGGATGGTATTCTTGAGAAACAGGAGCCAGATTTAGTATATCCTGGACTAGAACAAACAGAGGTGGATGCATTTCTAAGTTCTGAACTTCCATCTCATCCAAAGTTGTATCGAGGACAACTAAAAAATGGGTTGCGCTATCTGATTTTACCAAATAAGGTTCCACCAACCAGGTTTGGCCTCTCTACATGAGCACATCTTATTGGCTACTTCTCTGGTTATGTTGAAAGATAGTCTTACGTTCTACTTTTTTTGCCCTTTTTTTTTTACTCATGCATTTTCTCTTATATAGAACACGTTTGTTGGAGTTTTAGGTTTGAAGCACACATGGAAGTGCATGTAGGATCAATCGACGAGGAAGAGGATGAGCAAGGGATTGCACATATGATTGAACATGTTGCTTTCCTTGGAAGTAAGAAACGAGAGAAACTTCTTGGGACAGGGGCTCGATCCAATGCTTACACCGATTTCCATCATACAGTGTTTCATATTCATTCGCCAATAAGTTCAAAGGTTTCCCCTTTACATTATGCTACCAGTCAGCAAATGATTTTTTTTATTTTTTCTTTTATATTTTGTGATTTTTATCCAAGTCAATAGATGCAGTATTCAGTAATTCTGGTTGTGATGTCAAACGTAATTCTTTAATTTATCAATATGAGTTTATAAATATCTCTTGGCAAAAGACTCAAAACATTATGTCCTTGAACAAAATAGAGATAAATAATACAAAGGGTCATGTACATTTTGATAGGAAAGAAGAAATTGTAAAAGCAACAAAGATGATTGGTGAAAGTTATAGATGGAGTGAGGAGGTAGGAGCTGAAATTGTATAGGGAGGCTTGGGTTAGCTGGGTGTTGGTAACAGGTTGTTTTCTTTTCCTCTCTCAAGTCAATTTTCATGGCAATAGGAAAAGGGCTAAAGCTCTTTAGGGTTGCACTGCTATGGGTGTTATTTGAGCAGAAAAGGTATTGAAGGATCCTTGATTACTATAATGGAGTGGAGGTCGAAGTCAGATTCATGTCTGCCTTGTGGGCTTCTGCTTAAATTAAATATTGTACTTCCTTAATTTAACTCCTGCTGTAGCTTTCTTTTCTTTATTTTTAGTTTCCTGTAGCTCGCTTAGAACTTCTTATCCACAGCTTTTGTTTCTTGTTTCTGGCTAGCTCTTGCAATAAGTTTTTATTTTCTGTTTTTAATTTTTATTTTTATTTTTTGTTTCAGAATGAAATATATATATATATATAACAAAAAGTAACAGAAAAGCAATTAAGATGATCACAACCTAGTGTCTTGTAAATATACTGACAATAATATGTTGCTTTACAGGATTCTGATGAAGATCTCCTTCCAAATGTGCTGGATGCGTTGGATGAGGTATTTAGGAATCAATTGTCCTTTATGAGCATGCACTACATGCTTAGTATGGGCTTGTTTGTATTCTTTAATTTCACTCTATTTATTTTTACCATACATACTATTCAATTAATCTGTTTTACAAATAAAAAAAAAGTATTGACTATAGGATGTCTGTAGTTGTAAGGTCTCATTTGCTTCTGCTTCATTCATGCTACAGATCGCTTTTCACCCGAAATTCCTTTCTTCTCGTGTTGAGAAGGAAAGACGGGCTATACTTTCAGAATTACAGATGATGAATACGATAGATTATCGTGTTGACTGCCAGGTTCGGACTAGGGAGGTTAATTTTATTTTATCTTGTTATTGAATTTGTATTGCTAAGCATTGTCTGAACTTCTGCACGGTTTCATCTGGAGCACAGTTATTACAACATCTACACTCTGAAAACAAACTAAGCAAAAGGTTCCCGATTGGATTAGAGGAGCAAATTAAGAAGTGGGATGTAGATAAAGTACGGAAATTTCATGAGCGTTGGTACTTCCCTGCAAATGCAACCTTATACATTGTTGGGGATATTGAAAACATCTCAAAAACAGTTTACCAAATTGAGGTATGCAAGAATTCATCCTTTATCATGTATAGTAGTATTTATTCATTCACTTCTAGATTCATGGACAAACTAACTTCACCACAGGCTGTCTTTGGACAAACTGGCCAAGAAAATGGGTCAGCACCTACTCCTAGTGCATTTGGTGCAATGGCTAGTTTCCTTGTCCCTAAGCTTTCAGTTGGCCTGACCGGAAATTTGTCTACTGAAAGATCATCTAATTCCAACGACCAAACAAAACTCCTTAAAAAGGAAAAGCACACTGTTCGTCCTCCTGTGAAGCATAATTGGTCACTGCCTGGAAGTAGTATGGATTTGAAGCCTCCACAGATTTTTCAGCATGAATTGATTCAGAATTTCTCATTTAATATGTTCTGCAAGGTACACACAACTGTAGAGTTTCTTCTAACTATGTACTAAGTTGTGTATCTGTTCAAATTATGATTAATCGCAGTCGGAAAAGTGTTAGTTGATATGGTTATTGATTTTTACTAATATTCTTAACGGTATCTCAGTCTCTCTATCTTCTAAGCGTGTCTTGTGCAACAATTGCAGATTCCTGTGAACAAAGTTCGAACATATGGTGACTTGCGAAATGTTCTAATGAAGAGAATTTTTCTTTCTGCTTTACATTTCCGAATCAATACAAGATACAAGGTCAATTTTAGTTTTAGTCACTAAATTATTTCCAGTTTCTAGCCGATCTCCTATTATGGAAATATTCGAGTATCTTCTGGATGTACCATGTAGTCGTTTCTGAGTTGGTTCATTTTAAAATTTTGCAGAGTTCAAATCCACCATTTACTTCAATTGAATTAGATCATAGTGACTCTGGAAGGGAAGGATGTACAGTCACTACTCTTACTGTAACTGCTGAACCGAAGAATTGGCAAACTGCAATAAGAGTTGCTGTTCACGAGGTTGGCATTTCTGTCTTGCACTACTGAATTTGGATAACTTGTTTATGGGATGAGTGTATTCCGCATGCTATCAATTCTGATAAGATATGTACTGCTGTTTAGATGGGACCCTTGACAACAGTTGCAACATTTACAATGTCAACCTTTATGTTTTCTGAAAAACCAAAAGAAAAGAAAGTTGACCTTGGAAGTATAACTGTTCACCTCTTATTCTTAATTTTTTCAAAGCAATGGTTCAATAACATGTTTGATTGCTTTACCTTTTATTTTTTATTTTTTATAAATTGAGCATAATGATTCACTTTGATGTCTTGGTCTAGAAACTATAAGCCTTCTTCTTTCTTTTTATTTTTGTTTATTAACTTTTCCCTTCTTTCATGGAGAAAACATACCTTGACTGTTTAGTTAGTTCTGTTGAAATTGCAGCTTCAAGCTTTTGGCATTTATCCATTCATGCTTGGGAAAAACAAAGTTTGCAGTTCACTCGTTTTTTGTGAACTTCAGTTTATCCATCTTTTTTCAGTATATATGTTGTTACCTATGCTAATATGTTTTT
The DNA here is from genome assembly GCA_034370585.1 of Fragaria x ananassa. Classification (NCBI taxonomy): domain Eukaryota; kingdom Viridiplantae; phylum Streptophyta; class Magnoliopsida; order Rosales; family Rosaceae; genus Fragaria; species Fragaria x ananassa. Next base: position 4,094,866 of record CP139750.1, on the reverse strand, counting down.
TTGTGGATTGTCTTGTTAACTGATTACTAAAACATAACGGCAAAGTTCTTATCTTGTGCAGGTTAGAAGGCTCAAAGAGTTTGGTGTTACTAAGGGTGAATTGACTCGTTACATAGATGCTTTATTAAAAGATAGTGAGCATCTGGCGGCTATGATAGATAATGTATCTTCTGTTGATAATTTGGATTTCATCATGGAGAGTGATGCACTGGGTCATACAGTAATGGATCAGAGACAAGGACATGATAGTCTGGTTGCTGTCGCTGGAACTGTCACTCTTGAAGAGGTAATTTTTAATCATTAATCACTTGGTAGCGTCACTTGGTATAGTAAATGTAAAGTATAGTTAAACCATAAAATGCCACATATAAGAACATGTAGGATGGTAGTATTTTAATTTTACAGAGCACATATGGTGGGTGATCTCTTTTAAATTGAGGGTCTGAGGCTCTTCGATCCTTAAATTTAGTTTCATTGTTTTTTCTCATCAAAATAGGAAATATCATTAAGTTGATATTTTTGAAGAAATGCCGGAAATTGAAGACCCAAAATGTTGTTTGATCCTTTAAACTTAAATTATTTAAGAATCAGTAATTATTATTAATTTTTTATCTAATCATGTAGGTTAACTCAATCGGTGCCAAGGTGTTGGAATTTGTTTCTGATTTTGGAAAGCCTACTGCACCCCTCCCTGCAGCGATTGTTGCTTGTGTTCCAAAGAAAGTGCATGTTGATGGAAAGGGTGAAACTGAGTTCACCATTTCCCCTGATGAGATTACAGCTGCTACGAGATCTGGATTGGAGGACCCCATCGAGCCTGAGCCAGAGGTGTCCTTCCTTATTGGCCTGCTTTCATCCCTTAACTTCATGTTTATATATCTCTGGAAAGTTCTTCCTGACTTCGTTGTCTGTGTGTGCAGCTTGAGGTTCCAAAAGAATTGATATCTTCATCGCAGTTACAGGAATTGAGGCAGGAGCGCATGCCATCCTTTATCACCTGTAGCCCTGAAACAAGTATGACAAAAATTTATGACAAAGAAACAGGGATCACTAGAGCTCGTCTTTCAAATGGAATTTCTGTAAACTACAAGGTATCTCTTGCTTATGTTTTAGTCAGACTCGGACATGTACTTGTTTTTAGTTTCTCTTCTATTAAATAAAATTCAGTGCTCATGACTGTGTAAGAAGATTGAAATATGAAGGATGATACAACTTGATCATGTCACGTCATACATTATTATGAGCTATATAAGCATTGTTTGTCTGAGATTGAGCGTCATTTTGAAACTTCAGATTGTGCTAAATTACTTTCACTGTTATTGATAAAAATACACACATGAAAATGGTTACTGTAGTTACACTAAATTCATGTCTTTGTTTTATGCTTCAATCACAGATTTCAAAAAGTGAGGCTCGGGGAGGTGTGATGAGGCTTATAGTTGGTGGTGGACGGGCTACTGAAAGTTCTGAATCAAAAGGTTCTGTTGTTGTGGGTGTACGAACTCTTAGTGAGGGAGGTCGTGTTGGCAACTTTTCAAGGGAGCAGGTATACAGTTTACAGTTAAACCTCAATAAATAAATGTTCGATAAATTAATAACCTTGATTAAATAATAAATTTCTCTGGTCCCGACTCGGTGTATATTACTAGGAACCTCGCTAAATACAGATAATTATTTTCTTAGACTCCCTTTAGGTCCCAACGAATATATAAAGTAATTTTTGATTAAATAAATAATTTAAAATATATAAAAAATAGGAATAATTCATAAAATACATAAAATAAAGAATAAATAATGCTCATAATACAAATTAAAGAAACTCTTAACAATTTTAATTTCTCAGTTTAGTTTTTCTTAAGTATTCAAATATAGTCCTTTGCTTTTTCCTTGTATTATGAAAAATTAAATAAACTCTTAGCAAATTTGGGGAAAATTTTAACAACAAAACCCTCTATAAATAAGTAATAAATATGCATTTATCATTTATTCATTTATCAATAATATAATAACCTCTTTAAAGTAATAATTTTCTGTAGTTCCAACATTATTCTTTTATTGAGGTTTCACTGTACTTGTATTTGATTTGTGAACGAATTTGTCCAATACTGTTTAATGTAGGAGGAGATTCTTTCCTCTGAATGCATTATATTGTGTCTTGAGATTGGTTCTTGTTAAATGAATTAGGTATCACAAAGTGTCATTATGTGAAATATATTTCACATCTCACAGTAATTGCTAAATAGCAAAGTGCTGGCCTATTTATTGTGAACCGTTTTACAATGTTTTCCATACTGCCTCAGTTGGTCTCACTGTTCTGGGCCAAGGAGTTTTCTTTGCTCTGGGTTTAGGCTTTAGTGTCCTGTTGTTGTGTTTTATGTTGATGAACTTCTTTCTTTTGATAAACGAACTTGTGTTTCTTATAGGAAAAAAAAGGAACTACCTTGGGGGAAAAAAAAATCTGTATTATAGTATTTCATGGGATGTATGCTTATGATATTCATTAAGGCCAACTTACATTACAGTAGTTGCAAGATGTTTACATGGCATGGTAATATGAGAAATATACTCCGATCATTATGGTATTGTGTAATCATTTTTTGATAATTGTATCGGAGCTTACCTTATTTTTGCTGAGATCGTCTCATGTATATGCATCATTCTTCTCAGGTAGAACTTTTCTGTGTGAACCACTTGATTAATTGCTCATTGGAGTCCACAGAGGAATTTATTTCTATGGAATTCCGCTTCACTTTAAGAGATAATGGGATGCGTGCCGCTTTCCAATTGCTTCACATGGTACTTGAGGTAATCCCATTGCGACTCATAATCTTTCTGCTGAATTTTGAATGTTGGGGACATTTCTTGTCTGCGTTGTCTGCATGTTTTCTCCATGTCTTGAACAGGGCATCTCCATTTTAGAGGCATGCATTAGGTTGTATGAAGAAAGATGATTGACAGTAATGTTTTCTGACTTGCAGCATAGCGTCTGGCTGGATGATGCATTTGATAGAGCAAGGCAATTATATTTGTCATATTATCGCTCCATCCCTAAAAGCTTGGAGCGCTCAACTGCTCACAAACTCATGCTAGCAATGTTGGACGGAGATGAGCGTTTTGTAGAACCTACACCAACGTCATTGCAAAATTTAACTTTGCAGTCTGTAAAGGATGCAGTGATGAACCAGTTTGTTGGGAATAACATGGAGGTGTGCATATCCCACATGTTGAATTTTTTTGTTCTTTTTATAAGAAGTATAAACATCCCTCATTATAAGCTGTATACATGTGTTTAGGTAAGTATAGTTGGGGACTTCTCCGAGGAGGAAATTGAGTCGTGTATTCTTGATTACTTGGGAACAGTTCAATCAGCAAAACATTCTGAGGTTGAGCAGAAGTATAATCCGGTTGTTTTTCGAGCATCTTCTGATCTGCAGTCTCAGCAAGTGAGTAGTAATAAATTTATTTGATGATTGAATTTCTATAATGGTTTGACACATGCTTATAGTTTATTTCCTTTCAAACAGGTGTTCTTGAAAGACACAGATGAGAGAGCATGTGCATATATTGCAGGTCCGGCACCAAATCGTTGGGGTTTTACTGTTGACGGTAAAGACCTGTTTGAGTCTATCACCGACATTTCTTCTTGTGATGGTGAGTTGCATCGAATCTGGAATTTGATATCAAATTTGCCTATTTTTAAGATGTATTTTATGTGTTGACGCTGGTTATGCAGATGCACAGCTGAAATCTGAAGAGCTAGTTGCAGAGGGTAAGGATACTCAGAAAGATATGCAAAGAAAACTTCGTGGTCACCCGCTTTTCTTTGGCATCACAATGGGGCTCCTGGCTGAGATTATAAATTCCAGGTAATACTTTCCATGAGAAAAAGAGAATGATCTGCATGTCTTCCTTATTCATTATCTGCCTGCTCTGTAATGTGTGCCCAAAATATGTAAGTTTTCCATGCTGATTCAGTGGGAGGTTTATTTACAGCCATTTTGTTAGCAGCCAACATTATCTAAATGTGCTTGTTGGAGGCTTTGTTTGATACAGGGATAGAATGATTTTTGGTCATCTCTTCAAGACTCCGTTTCTAATGTCTTAGGTTCTATTTGTCTTCCATTTAGTTAGACTGGAATTTGTTTGATACTGGGATAGAATGATTTTTGGTCATCTCTTCAAGCCTCCGTTTCTAATGTCTTAGGTTCTATTTGTCTTCCATTTAGTTAGACTGGAAAGCCCTTTTAGGTTGAAACGGATTGGGAGGTTTGTTAAATGAAATTGGGTTTGGGGAATGGATTTGTAGTGCTTGTGTTTTTCTAATGACACTCTAAGTGAATACTACGATTTGAGAGCATTATGATTAGTCCCACGTAAAGACGGTATAACCGTAACATTTCATAAACGTTAATCAGTATCTGAACATACTTTTTGCATTTGAGACACCGATCTCTTGTTATCTCAATTTTTAATGTAATATTCTATGCTCTTTGTAGACTTTTTACTACGGTCAGAGATTCACTTGGCTTGACATATGATGTGTCATTCGAGTTAAACCTTTTTGATAGGCTGAATCTCGGATGGTATGTCATATCTGTAACATCAACTCCTGGCAAGGTGCGTAATTTAGATTTATATAGTGCCATAGTGTGTCCGGTTATTTCCAGTCTCCTCACAGGTTAGCTGTAACATCAGGTTCACAAAGCTGTTGATGCCTGCAAGAATGTCCTTAGAGGTTTGCATAGCAACAAGATTTCCCAAAGGGAGTTGGACAGGGTTGATTTCTTCTCTTTTGCTTTTTCCTTTCAAAACAGAATTTCGTTTTTTCTTAAATAAATAGAATTCTCATGACCACTTCTCTAATTGACATGTTAATATTGAAATTGTAGGCAAAACGGACGCTTCTGATGAGACATGAAGCTGAGATTAAGTCAAATGGCTACTGGCTTGGACTTTTAGCTCACTTGCAAGCTTCTTCTGTCCCAAGGAAGGTAAACTGGAAATTTCTTAAGCATCTTGTCCACTGACTCATGGAAAGTAATTTTGGAAAGATTTTGTTTGTCCTCTGTAAAAAAAAAAATCTTCATCACTGCTGATAAATTTTACTCTGAAAACCATTGTAAATGTAGATTGGGATACTCATTGTGTGCTATTTGGTTCAGGATATTTCTTGCATCAAAGATCTTACTACTTTGTATGAAATTGCTGCTATTGAGGACGTATACCTTGCATATGATCAATTGAGAATAGATGACGATTCTTTGTATTCTTGTGTTGGAATTGCTGGGGCTCAAGCTGGTGATGAAATAACTGGTGAGGACATTTTCTGCCGCATTGAAATTTTTTCACTGTGTACATGGTGAAACTTATAAATACAGTGGATTAGGTGTTGCATATATATTGACTTGAACTAGTTGGAGTGGCCATGAGACCTCATAAAAACATTGCCTCTTTTTTGTGTTTCTGGAATTTCAGGCTGCTTAATTTGGAATATCTTTAGTTATATGTGCTTCTGCCTCATCATTTAGGGTGTTGTACGTGCTTTTCTTATCTGATCAACCTATAATGTGATTGTTTTGCTTCTTTAGAAGTTGAAGAACCAGAAGGCGGCTTTCCAGGTGTTTTCCCTGTTGGGCGTGGATTATCTACAATGACACGGCCTACAACATGACCTTGGATTATACGTGCCATCTCACATATAGTAAAGACATATCTAGCATTAAGGTATTACACTAGCTTGAAGTTTCATTTCCCTTTTAATATAGCTGTTGGTACAATTTTTTCGGAACTCTGTCTTCTTGTATCTCTTTTTAGTAACTGCCACAATACCTATCTGCAGTAAATGCATTTACATCGTGTCTTCCAGTCATTTATGAATGAAAAATTGTGGAAATCGGATAATAAATGTTGCATTTGTTTTATAGACAAAAAAAGGTTGAAGAAATGAAAACAATGAGATTCATACCATACAAGGATTATATATTAGAAAATCTTATTGTTTCGATTAGTGTAAGATTTTTTGTTTAGAGTATTGAACTGGTCAGGACAATATCAAAATTTTTGGTTAATTGCTGTAAATGACCATGTTCATGAAATTCCTGTCTAAAGGTCTGAAGCCTTGTTGCTTTTCTCTTCATATGTATGACTCGTAGAAGTTAAAAATTACTTTGACTTTACCCTGAGTTTTTTTCATCAATGATTATAGGTGTACTGACTTCCACATTTGTGAACAGGTGCGATAGGGAGAGTTGAAGACTAGATAATGCTAAAGGCCTGGTTGCCGAAGTTGCGCCAGAACAAATTATAGTACACAGCCACACACCATAGTCATGCCATGACGCCAAGTCATCAGCTCCTGCATATGAATAAGGAGCAGTCGGAAACCACTGATGTTTACCTCATTCCCAGTTCAACAGTGAGCATTGGGAGATAGGAAGCAGTAACATCATTGTCTGGTATTGTAAATACATCGTTACTAGGGCACTTGGGCCGATTCTTTGATATTGTAAATACATGAGCTTCGTCAGTCCAAAATTTTGCCTAATGCTGTCAAATCAAGGCCAATCCCTGGACCTTTTGGTGTATTATTGGTAGATGTTTATTCATAATTCACTTTGCATCTGTCTGGAGGATTTTTTTTTTGTTTTTTTTTTGGGCATAACAAAAAGAAAACGAACAAGACAGGAGTGAAGGATTTCCACAATAAGTCGCATCTTATTGGATCCCCCCAATATGATGGGGAAAAGCCTACTTTGGGTAGTTATTATAAGGCTAGGTATAAAAAACCGAAATCTCGATCTCATCCCGGTCTTGTTCTGAAATTTAACGGGATGAGATGGGATTGAAATCTAAAAACATTTTGCTCGTCCTGTTAAAGCAGAAGCGGGACTGATAGTTCAAGGCTTGTTAGGCTCATCTCGTCTTTAGGTTAGATGTAATTTTAGCTCTCTGTTGTCAGTTTTTACCCCTAATACTAAGAGGGGTGTGTATTGTATTCAGATTTCTGCATATATTTTCATAAGTGATGGATTTAAAAAGAGTTATTTGATTTATGCAGATTTATGAAATTTTTTGGATTCACATAGATTTTATCACATAAATTTTTAAAGATTCTTGAAAACAAATGATAAACTTATATGGATTCTCGTAAAATTTAATAAACATTTTATGATTCATCATTTTATCAACATAAACTTGTTTGAGGGTATCAAGATATATGGATATGGGGAGAAGAGGAGAAAGGCAGGTTCACTGTCCATACAGCCTATCGCTTGGCTCAAACTAGAGTCTTGGAGGAACATTCAGTTAGTCCTAATCCAAGTTCCAAGCTTTGGCCTTTGGGAATAGAATTTGGACAGCTCAAGCTCCAGGGAAAGTTTAAGTGTGTTTGGAAAGCAGCTTCTCATATTCTACCTACACGAAGACGACTTAGTAAGCGTGGTATTAACATCGATACCCAATGTCCATTTTGTGAGGAAGAAGTAGAGTCACCTCTCCATACCCTTCGAGATTGTGTGCATGCAGTTTCTTTCCTTCAACAAGCAGGGGTTCATTCTGCCAACCAGGACCCTTCCATTCATGACTGGTTCGTGAACTCATCTGCCTCTACAACTTTTGATACTCTTTTGATGTGCATGTGGGCTATATGGCGCAATCGAAATGTGAAAATGTGGAGTGATGAGGCAAAACAAGCCACTGAAGTGGTACCTATTACACTGAGTTGGTGGGAAGAGTTTAAAAAGGCCAATTATCCCTCGAAACCACCCCGGGAAGCTGCACTTGTGTGTTGGCAACGCCCCCTTAAAGGTTTTGTCAAACTCAATGTGGATGCTTCTTTTAACCATTCGGATGGCACTACAGGATTAGGTGGAGTATTTAGAGACCACACAGGTAACTGTCTCGGTGTTTTCTCTACTTTTCTATACCAGTCTAGTTCTCCCAGTCATGGAGAGCTTCTTGCTCTATTGAAAGGTGTGCAAATTGCTAGAACCAGCGGCTTCGTCCCTCTTTTGATTGAAACAGACTGCCAGGTTTTAGTAGAAGCTGTCAGTACAGGTTCTTTAGACGGTTCTGATCTCGGATACTTGCTGGAGGATCTTCGTGTTGGCTTAATTAAGGTTTGCCTCTTCGGCAAAGCTCAGTTTTTTTAGGCGGAATGCTAATAAGGTAGCGCATTCCCTGGCTCATACAGCTATGCAGAGTAGAACTAATATAGAATTCTCTCTTGTTCCTCCTCATATGTTGAGGAGCTTATTTCTTCCGATTTTAATGATCATTGATCAATGAAGTAATTAATTTCATTCTCTCAAAAAAAAAAAAACAAAAAAAAAAAAGCATAAACATATGTAACATTGAGTAGATAAAGAAAAGTAATAACATGATAACTTTCGGCCACAGGTTAAACTCTTATGGAGAAGGAATAAAGACTTCTTATTTATAAGATATCATTTTGAAAAGTTTAAGTTGTATGTGACAGCCAAATAAAAAATATAATTTTAATAATAATTATGTTTATATCTATCTCTATTACAATAAAGCAAAGTTCTAATTCAAAAAAAAAAACAAAAAAACAAAGTTCAAAAGTTTCACCAAACGGTGGATATACAAGCTAGTGTTATAATAGTGTACGAAGCAAAAGAAATAAAATAAAAATAAGATAATTGTGGAATTGAGGAAGGATAAAGTGTAGAGACAAAGAGATAGCAAGAGAATCGTGAAAGATAATATCTTATTCATTGATAGGAGCCCTTTGTATAGGAAATTACACAATATCAATTAGGTAAGGAAAATAAATACATAAATCTAGTCAAACTCCATATCATATTGGCATAATGCCAAAACACATAAAGAATAGAGATAAATTCAGTTTACCACCCTGAACTTTTGGTCTAAAATCAGCTCGATGCCTCATCTTTTTTTTTAATCAGTTTCATCCCTAAACTTTCAAAATGACATCAATCTCAACCAAAATGACTAAAATAGCCCTTGTTACAGTTTTACTTAATCTTTTTACTCTCTTCTGCCTCTTTTCTGTCTCTCCGCCCCTCTCTTCTTTTCGTCTTCTCTTTTTATTGGAGGCTTCTGCCTCTCTATATAGAGTGCTTGGCTGATTTGCAATTGGACTTTGATACCCGGATTGTATTCCTATTCAAACATCTTCTTTTACAAGAGTTGTAATTGAACACAAAAGCCTTGTGCATGTAGCACAAGAAAAGAATTATTATTATTGTTTATTATTTATTTTTTTTCTTTTCTCTTTTTTTTTGTATCAACGCAGACATATATATATATATATATATGTGTGTGTGTGTACATGCCTTTTTAGATACAGATCTTCTTATTTATGCAAAAGGTGTGGATTTCTTTAATTAACATACTTTTCGATCATATTTTATCATTTCAACCATTCATCTTTTAGGTATATATGAGTAGATCATCTATACAAAATTTTAGCTAAATTGATAATCATTAAGGTATTCAAAATTGTGAATTACACGAAGGGTTCATGTTGAACAGATTTGGTTTGTTCATTGTAATCATATAGTTTTGATACCTTAAGAATTATCAATTTGGCTGAAAATTTGTAGAGATGATCTACTCATATATACCTACAATGTGAATGGTTAAGATAAGAAAATATGATCTAAAAGAGAGTCAATTAAAAAAATCCGTACATTTTGAATAAATAAAAATATTTGGACCTGATAATATATATATATATATATATATATATATATATATATATATATATAGAGAGAGAGAGTTGGAGGTCTCCCCCTCAACTAATGCACTTGATATTCAAAATCAAATCGTAGTTTGGAACGTGTGCAATCAGTCACCCATCATTTTGCACTTTCCAAACTAGATCTCCATAACACCTACAATTGTCATTCATATAGCAAAATCATCTTTGACTATGATCATGTACTCAATCAATACAGTGAATCACTTCTCTCAGCATAAACCTCTCGGCCATGTTAATGGAGTGATAGAATTTAGGAATTCATGAGATCAATTAGCTTTAATGGTAATTAACAGATAGATAAGGAAATAAACTTTGAATTTGAATTTCCTTAATCAAATCAATAAAATGAATTCTTACCATAAAAGAGATTATGAAGAATATTGCCATGCACATAATCAAGCATTTGATTCTGTTTACCTTATTGAAATCGTCAATCTTTTCAACACCTCTGCTTTGACCCCTTTCATCAATCATGGTACCATTGGGAAATCTTGTGTTGTAAGAAAAGCCACTATGTCTAATTGTCTATAAAATTTTTTTATCACATATGAGCTTTGAGGTACTGCTTGATCCTTACTAGACACTAACGTATTCTTATCAGTTGAATTCTTGTTTGTCATTTTTAATGATTCAACTTCTTGTCCTTGTTTCATAAGAAAGATTAACTAATTAATTAACATATGCATGTTTGATCAAACAATATAAAGTCATTCTACCTCATCTGATTCTTGAACTGAATTATCTTTCCTTGAAGATTTAGGGCTCGTTCAGTATACAGTTTTCTGTATTATGAAAACAAAATCAACGCAATACGCGTCCGATGCGTAGAAACCTGAAAACAAAGGAAAATAATTGAGAACAAGTAATGAAGAAGAAAACACTACAAGCAAGATATTCCTCCGTTGAGCTATTGTATTTCTGAGTTTTCTCATCGCAGAACGACTTGATTATTGGAGAGAAATAACGATTAAACAATACTCGGTCAATCAACTATAATTGGATTAAAGTTTATGTAAAAAAAGGGCAGCAACAACTTTTGCCAATCCATAATCCAAGTTTGATTTGAAATCTTTTCTTATACATTAGATCTGATAGATGTATAAATAAACCTGGAGTTGGTTGAGAGTGAGAGCGTGGAAGAAAGGTTGAAAGGTGTTGGTACATATTGTAAAGCCTTTCAGTTGACTTACATTGGTTAGCTGGGTTCGTGTCCATACATTTGCTTGAGAAGATGAATGAATGTTCTGGATATATCAATGGAGTAAAGGGAAACGATGCTGGCCAAGGCTAAATTCTTGTGCATGTCATCCTCCTCCTCTCCTCTCCCCAACTCAATCTTCTTTCTTGTTAAGGCTAAATTCGGTTTTGTATGCTGAATTTGTACCAACGGAAAAAGGAGGAGTTTTCATTGTGGTTGATGAAACGGGTTACTCCACCTCATTTAGTTATACTGGTTATTGAGCTTATTATATACATGTCTATATTGCGGCATTGATGTTGGTTTTTGTCAATTCTTGGTTTCTGTTAATTGAATGTTTATATGGTGTAAAGTTTGATCAAGTATGCAACGATGTGATTTTTGAAAAGATATCTAGAAAATCAAACGATCGAAGTCGTGAAGATTATCACCAAGATATGAAGTTGGTGGGACCTACATAACGAGATAAAAGCTCTAAAATTAAGCTGAATTGTTGACAACCAATACCTGATTGACCCGTGGGTCGTCCGCACATTTCAAATTTCACGGACGTTCCTCAGTCAACATGTCTTTTGTTTTCTAGGTTAAATTATGCGATACGAATTTGATGATCATGACAACTCATTTTTGTACCATATTTTACGAGGTTCTTGCTGAGATATCATAAACACACGAATTTAAGGTCATTTGTGTCACGTCTTGGTTCTTAAGTTATTTTACGGTTATTTATTTTAGTAAGTTATTTTGGTGTTTTACCGTTTTAAGTAATTGTTTACTATTTAAGACTCCAAAAGTTGACTTTTGCTTCCGTTTGGAATTTGGGAAAACTTTCTTCATGAAAGTCGTAGAGGATGTTGTCATGAGTTCATAGACATGCTATACGTTAAAATCGGAGTTAGCATGGAAAAGTTATCAATCAAAAAAGTAAGTTTTATTAGGGTGTTTAATATTTGGAGTTGGGTTTTTATTTAGTGAATATATGGACTTGGGCCGGTTTGGAAAGCCCACGCTTTTTCTTTCTCTCTCTCTTCTCCCGCTCCCGCACCCGATTCTCTCTCCCTCCCGCTGCCAGTGTTTCTTCTCATCCGTCCATCGTCGTCCGGCCACCGTTTTCCACCGCACTGGTCCCAAACTGTCGGCCTCCGACCCAACTCTCATCCTAGACCGGTGACAACCTCCCTAGAGCCGTCGTGAGGGAGAAAACGCAACCAAAAGGTTCGGTGCCCATGGTGTTCCGTTGTCGGAACTTCCTCCTCCGGCCACCATAGCCGGAGCCACTTGGCTCGTTGGGAAGCTCTCCTCCCATGCAGCAAACTCCTAAGAGGTTTCTCTCCCTCTTGAGCTAGGTAAGGAGAAATCGAAGATTGAAATTGTAGGGCTTATTAAATGTTTTCGTTCGATTGGTATAGTTATGAATGAAATTGGTGTTTGTGCTAGTTAGGAAAGTTGTAGAGGAGATGAAGAGGAATATGCTGTCAAAATTTGGGAACCATTGGAGGTCGCCAGAGTTGGCCTCCGGCCGCCGCCACTGTTTTGGGGGGGTTTTTTATGGTTTTAGATGTGGAATATTAAGGGGAGGTTAATGGTATGAAGTTTAGAATTTTTGGAGGAGTTTTGAATAGATTTTGGATTTTTGAAAGATTGGTGAATTTGGTGGTTAATGGGGTAGAATCAGACCGTTGGATTTCCCTTATTATTGTTTTAGAATGTTGAAATAAATGAATTGAGGCTGTGGTTGGAGTTTGGTGTAAATCCGATAAGCTTTACCCTGGAAATGGTAGTAGATTAAGCGGAAGAGTTCTGGATTATATATTTAAGTATTATTATTTTCTGAAATTGAAGATTGGTCCTAAACATGATTATTGTGCCAGGATTCGAGGAGACTTCACTTGAGTAGCAAATTGGATTTCGTCGGGCTTATGTTTAAAGTTGTGAGTGGACTCTTGGTTTAAATAATGTGCATGAAATTGTTTATTTTTGAGTAATTTATTTTGTTGGAGCATTTAACGTCATTATTATTTGACGATTTTATTCATTGTGGTGAGTTACCAAAAATGAGATTTTCGGTAAATTATAATATTTTTATGAGGAAAGTATGTATATAAATGCTAGCTAGCCATATGTGTCTGTCCATGTATATAAATGCTAGCTAGCCATATGTGTCTGTCCACCTTAATGACATAGTATATAACTGCATTATGATGTGACGTGAGCGTGGGACGCAAGCGTAGTAGCCCTATATGAGTGTTTAATTCATATAGGGGGTATGGACACATATTATACATCCGTCTGTCCACCTTAATGGTGTAGTGTATCACTGCATTAAGGCGTGACGTGAGTGTTGGACGCGAGCGTAGTAGCCCTATATAGATTATTGTTAATTTATATAGGGAGTATGAGTGAGTGTAAAGACATACATATTTTGATATATATATATATTTTAGCCTGAGAGGTTTCATTTTATTGAATTTTGGAGACTGGCCGAAGCTAGTCATGTAATTGTCTGTTTGTGAGTAGAAAGCTTTAAGCTGTCACATGCAGCATATTTTCTATGAAAATTTTAGTTGGGAAAGCATAAATATTTCCATTAAATTCATATTTGTCCACTCACTCTAACGTATTTAAATGTTTTCCCCTAGGCCTTCATTTTAAAAATGTCCAGTTTGCAGGTTAGTATAGTTGAGGTCGGGCGTACATGAAGAAGATGCATAGTCAATAGTATAGTTTCCGCTCATTTTTGTACTTCTAGTCTCTTTCCTCTCAAATAGAGTTGCTTTGAACTGTGGTTGTCGATTGTTAGATTTTCTTATTAAAGTTAGTAAATAATTTGGGAGATGTTGTGATTTGGGGAGCATGAAGGCTCCAAAAGTAGAGGGTTCTAGATAGAATCTTTTGAAGTGTTGCAGGTATTATTAGGAATGGTTATTCATTTTCAAGGGATGTTATGCTGACTTCTTGGTATCTTTTCCTTGGAGGTGGTCCCCGTATGATTTACTTCGGGTTTCAGTGTGAAATTCGGGGTGGGTCCTGATAGTTTGGATACTGAAAAAGTGATACACATTAAACTCAAATGTATATGTACTTAGCCACTATTTTACTCGGTTCTTGCTGAGATATCATAAACACACGAATTTAAGGTTGTTTGGATACTGAAAATGTGATACACATTAAACTCAAATGTTAATACCTCATCCTCCTTTATGTACTTAGCCACTAGAACTGAACTAGTTGTATGCACCATAGTTACTTTGTCACGATTAATTGTGTTATGTTCACTCATGTCTTATTCATTTCATTTGATAGAGTCAAGTAATGAGAAACACAAGAAAGAAGGAACCATATCTAAAACAAAGGCCAAATTTTAAGAAAGATCAGAAGTGATTAAGCACAATCAAGGGAAACATCACTGCCAATCTTTGTCTAGCCTTTTATCAACCATCACTGTCCATAATTTCGGCTTCATATATGACGGACTGTTGGCATATCTAGCTGCTACAGTCTTATACTTTGCAAACATAATTCTGAATCGCGCTCATTCATTCCCTATAATTCATTTTGATGTGATCTTTGAATGCATCTTTCAATTCTTCCTCGGACCAATCAAATTAGAAATTCTTATACATCTACAGTTTAAACAATTCATGTGAAATGAAATATATTCCATGTGAGATAGTCATATACCATAACTTTGGACATTCTTCGATCATATCTACATAGTGTGATCAATTCGTGTAAAAAGAAATGACTTCCATGCTAGATTATCATAACACATATCACTTCTAATTAAGCTGCTCCTTACAAATACCTATCTTACTTTAAAATATTCACCTACATAGTAGTCAACTTAAACAAACTTCAAACTAGAATTTATCTCTCCACAAAACTTGTCCTGACAACAGTTTCCCCCCGCTAGTATGATTCCATTTTGTGATTCATACTCATTACCCAGAATTAAACTTGCTTTTAACATCCTAACATGTTATTTTAGGTGAATTTCTTAGGCTGCTCTCAAACTAAGCTATGTGTACTTGTGTAGTACTATACCAACTTTAAATTCGAAAAATCATCCCTCAACACCTGAACCATCTTCGGTTCCGACAAGCCTCTAGCTACAATCTTCTTCATCCATTGTCGAATGTGATAGTACATTTGCATTTTATCAAAGCCTTTAATTTGTGCAAAGCTTCAAGAATCCAGAAGAACAAAAAACTCATGGCACTCTCGCATATGCTCAGTGCTTCTTTACATACCCTCCTTTTCTACTCATCCAAAACTTTAGAGTCAAATCCCACAGTAAAATACATGTTCCTTTTATGTTATGCTTTAGTGAAACAAAGACTACTGTTCCTTTTGTTTGCGACATAAATTCAGTAATCTGATGGATGAAGGTATTATAAGTACCTTTGTTATGCATATGCAACTGTTTTTTTCTTTAAGCGATTTCATGACTTGCTACTAAACCACATGTTCTTGCTTTCGGTCTACAAGGTATAAGAGCATTACTAGATATAATTTTGTGTTCATTTCAAGACTCTTCATCCTAGGGTTTGCAACATAGAGATAGCTAAGCGTTTCTCTTAGGTTGTTTCACATAATATATTCTATTTTTATGCAACCCGTTAGAGGATATTTGTGTTCATGTTGTAATCTACAATAATCTGATCAATAAAGAAGCAGAGTTTTACATCATGCGGTAAAAGATGCTATAAATAACATAGAACTCTCTTTTGATTAATAAATATCTTTTGTCGATAAATAAATAAATAATTTATATATCGAGAATAACATAACTCATCCAAAGTAATAATTTCTCTAGTACAAATATTATTCATTTATAGGTAACACTGTGTTCGGATATGCTAAAGATTCTTTGTAATTCTAGGCAAACCGAAAATTTGATCAGTTGATCTGCTAATGATAGAGACCGGGTAACTCGTTTGCTAAACGGATCAGATACGGATTTAGAGAAACCTTTCGAGTTAAAAATTATAAAAAGAAATATAGAACGAATATAAAACGACGTCGTCTGGGTTCCGTCCCTCAAATTAGCGCTCCCGGTCCAAACATACTGTCCCCCCTCTAAACCCTTCTCATTCTCTCTCAACTCTGGCGCTGAAGACTCTTCGCTCTTTGCCCTAGAAACCTCCGATTTCCAGGTACGTTATCTCTTTCTCTTCCTTCACTCTTCCCTTTATCGTCTCCATGATGCTCACATTTG
The DNA here is from genome assembly GCA_034370585.1 of Fragaria x ananassa. NCBI lineage: Eukaryota > Viridiplantae > Streptophyta > Magnoliopsida > Rosales > Rosaceae > Fragaria > Fragaria x ananassa. The sequence continues at coordinate 4,078,705 of CP139750.1, read as the reverse complement.
AAAACCTAAACCCTAAATCGCACCCTATCTGATTTTCGCGTTACATTTTGAGCTAGTAGAACCCTAAATCGTTCGATATCGGACTTGTGATACTAATTAGCTCTGCGCAATAGCAGATTTTAGTTGTGAAGATGGATGATAGTCTCTACGATGAGTTCGGGAACTATATAGGTCCCGAAATCGAGTCTGACCAGGAGAGTGACAGGGAGGAAGAAGATGAGGAGCTTCCGGATAGGACGGATGATAGAGGCGCGGCATCCGACGGTGACGATGCTCCGAATGGGTGGATGACGGCTTCGAATGATGTGGACATGGACAACCAGATTGTGCTTGCTGAGGATAAGAAGTATTATCCTACAGCAGAGGAGGTTTACGGCGAAGATGTTGAGACATTGGTCATGGATGAAGATGCGATGCCGCTTGAGCAGCCGATTATCAAGCCGGTGCGGAATGTTAAGTTTGAGGTTGGTGTCAAGGACTCTTCGACTTATGTGTCGACACAGTTCCTTGTGGGGCTTATGTCTAACCCTGCGCTGGTGAGGAATGTGGCGCTTGTGGGGCACTTGCAGCATGGGAAGACGGTGTTTATGGATATGTTGGTTGAGCAGACACATCATATGTCTACTTTTGATGCGAATAGTGATAAGCACATGAGGTATACTGACACGAGGATCGACGAGCAAGAGAGGAGGATATCTATTAAGGCTGTTCCGATGTCGCTTGTGCTTGAGGATAGCAATTCAAAGTCATACTTGTGCAATGTCATGGATACTCCTGGTCATGTCAATTTCTCTGATGAAATGACTGCTTCCCTCAGGCTTGCTGATGGTGCTGTCCTCATTGTGGATGCTGCAGAAGGGATGATGGTAAGTAAATTTATCTTTCTATTATTATTTCATGGGTAGTGAATATGTTACAGTTCGCTGTCTGTGTGGAATAGAGTCCTGGTCATGCCATCAGTTTTTAAATTAGAACCTGATTATTTTAACTTATTGATGAAAATTTGAAACCTTAACCTAATGAGATACCTAGCTTCATGTAAGCAGAACCTACCTTCATGTAAGCAGAAATTTAGGGTGTTTTGGTTATCTTATGCCGGTTGCAGGATACACTTGCTTAGAAAGCTTATAACATGTTTCAACGTGACATGGCTATCATATATCACTGCCTCAGCCGTAGAAGAACTAGCCTTCCTGCATGCTTGCCTTGCAAAATTATTTTTATACACATTATGCTCATAGTGATTTTACATCTTACTGAGATTTAAAAGAAGTTCATTGTTTAATTTCAATATTCCAATGAGTGCCTTATTGTAGGTATTGTAAATCACTTTAAACATTCAATTCAATTATTACAATCTATTGAAGTTACAATGATTTTGCATATAATTCCTGTGCACACACTCTCCTGAGTGTCAGATGCCTCTTCACTACATTTATTAATATTTCCTTTACCCATGATATTGTAGCTTTTTACTTTTGGTCCAACCATTGTAGCTTATTTGAAACATAGTTTTCTATTACTCTCAATGCAGTTACAGTTTTAACCTTCTAAACTTTTGTTTATGTATCAGTTGTGGCTTGGTTTTTTCTGGGACACTTCATATTCGCAATGGTTAACAATTTTATGATTTTGATCAACAGGTAAATACTGAGAGGGCTATACGCCATGCAATCCAAGAGCGCCTACCAATTGTGGTTGTAATCAACAAGGTAGATTTTCTTCTATTCAAAGGCTGTTCTATTACTCTTTGATCATTATATAAAGTGGTTACTTCCATTGGCTATAATGTTATTCTAATGGGCTGCATTTTCCTTTCAAAGGTTGACAGGTTGATAACAGAACTAAAATTGCCGCCAAGGGATGCTTACTTCAAGCTTAGGCATACACTGGAAGTGATTAATAACCACATAACAGCTGCCTCTTCAACTGCTGGTCATGTACAAGTCATTGATCCTGTTGCTGGAAATGTATGCTTTGCAAGTGCTACTGCAGGATGGTCGTTCACATTGCAATCATTTGCGAAGCTATATGTTAAGCTTCATGGGATTGCTTTTGACGCTGACCAGTTTGCTTCTCGTCTATGGGGAGATATGTATTATCATCCTGAGGACAGGGCATTCAGGAGAAAACCCCCTGCAAGTGGAGGAGAAAGGTCATTTGTGCAGTTTGTGCTTGAACCTCTGTATAAAATTTATAGCCAGGTGATCGGAGAACATAAAAAGAGTGTTGAGGCAACTCTTGCTGAACTTGGTGTCACCCTTAGCAATGCAGCTTACAAATTGAATGTTAGGCCTCTACTGAGGTTGGCTTGTAGCTCAGTCTTTGGATCTGCCTCGGGCTTTACTGATATGCTAGTGCAACATATTCCTTCTCCTAAAGATGCTGCAACAAGGAAAGTGGACCACACATATACTGGACCAAAAGACTCTGAGATTTACAAAGCCATGAAAACATGTGATCCCAATGGCCCGTTGATGGTTAATGTTACTAAGTTGTATCCCAAGTCCGATTGTAGCGTGTTTGATGCATTTGGTAGGGTTTACTCTGGGAAGATTCAGACAGGGCAGACAGTTCGTGTACTGGGAGAAGGTTATTCACCTGATGATGAGGAGGACATGACGGTTAAAGAAGTAACAAAGCTATGGCTTTATCAAGCTCGGGATCGGATACCTATAGCTGAAGCTCTTCCTGGTACTTGGGTTCTCATCGAAGGTGTGGATGCTTCCATAATGAAGACTGCCACTCTTTGTAATGAGACTTATGATGAGGAGGCATACATATTCCGTCCACTTCAGTTCAATACACTCCCAGTGGTGAAAACGGCAACTGAGCCTCTGAATCCCAGTGAGTTGCCAAAGATGGTGGAGGGTCTTAGAAAGATCAGCAAGAGTTACCCTCTTGCCATCACCAAAGTTGAGGAGTCTGGGGAGCACACAATCTTAGGTACAGGAGAATTGTACTTGGATTCCATCATGAAGGACCTCAGAGAGCTCTACTCCGAAGTAGAAGTCAAGGTATTTTTTGCTCACACTTGCATCACTTCTTCATTTTTCTTATTTGTCATGTCAAATTGTCGTGTCAAACATATCAAATTCACCTGATGAATTATTTGCAGTGCCAGTTGTTTTGGTTGATAATTTATACTGTGGTTTTTGAAGCGTCATTTGCAATGTAGGTTGCAGATCCTGTTGTTTCATTCTGTGAAACAGTTGTGGAATCTTCATCAATGAAGTGTTTTGCTGAAACACCAAACAAGAAGAATAAAATAACTATGGTAAGAGCATATCTAATTTAAATAATCATTTGATTCAATTTTCACATATATGATTAGCTGAAAACCTTTAATTTGTAGATTGCAGAACCATTGGAGAGAGGACTTGCGGAGGACATTGAGAAAGGTGTAGTAAGCATCGATTGGTCTAGGAGAGATATAGGTAATTTCTTCCAGACTAGATATGAGTGGGATGTTCTTGCTGCAAGGTCCATATGGGCATTTGGTCCTGATAAGCAGGTAATAATCTATATAAAACAGCTTTACGGTTTACATTGTAATAGTTATTTTATAATAGATGTCTGTATACACTTTTTGTTTTATTCATCCCCTTTACATAGTAGTCATACATTTCATGTCTTTATATGCTTTTATTTGACGAAGTGTTGTATGTTTTAGGGACCTAACATACTTCTAGATGACACACTCTCTACCGAAGTTGACAAGAGCTTACTGAATGCCGTGAAAGACTCGATTGTGCAAGGGTAATGAATAAGTCGCTGTTTGTTTTACCCCAATATTGTTGTTAATCATAACTCACCATGTTGTTACTAATGACAGGTTTCAGTGGGGTGCTCGAGAAGGACCCCTATGTGATGAACCCATCAGAAATGTTAAGTTCAAGATAGTTGATGCAAGGATTGCACCTGAGCCTTTACATCGTGGATCTGGTCAAATCATTCCCACATCTAGACGTGTGGCCTATTCATCTTTCCTAATGGCGACCCCACGGCTCATGGAGCCGGTATATTATGTGGAGGTAAATAATCTTCAGTCTATGAAAAGACTTGGTTTTCAGAAATCTTCTTCATAGCTTGTTTCGTTTGGTGTTAACGCATAACAAAATGGTTGTAACAATCTGCTCATCTTTAGAAGCAATAATCCTATTAGACAATAGCCCTTTATCCTAACTGAAGTTAAAATGTATTCAACCAATAAAAAAAGAAGTTAAAATGTACTTTGTCAAACTTAATATGTTATTTCTATATTTCTTCAAAAAGCACAGATGAATATTTTTTTTTGATAGATTTGGTTTCAAGCTACAGTCATCTAATACTTTCCTTTTATAGAGATCCTGACGAACCAACTTGTTTAATATATGCATATCCACTTTGATAAGCATTGTGTTTCATTTTCTGATAATTTTGATGCCTTTGTTTCAGATACAAACGCCAATCGACTGTATATCTGCAATCTACACTGTTTTATCTCGCAGGCGTGGACATGTTACAGCCGATGTACCTCAACCCGGGACCCCAGCTTACATTGTTAAGGTACAGTTGTTGAACCTTGTGCAGTATTTCAGTTACATTTCACTGGTTCTGAGTTTTATTGTGATGTGATTATTGCTGATAAGTTGGGTTTTTACTGAGAAATTGAACATCAATTTCTTTTTTTTTCTTTTTTAATTTTATAAATTCAGTGAATTAACAACATATAGCCATGCTTCTGTACTGTTATAACAAGGTTTATACTTTCAAGTCAGTAAATAAAGTAATTAATCTGACTCCCATGGAAAATTCTGAAAACTAATTCTCATTGTCTTGTTTTATTTTTTGTGTGTACCTAATACTGTGTTTATTTTCATTTCTTTTTCTTTTTCCTTGTATTCAGGCATTTTTACCTGTCATAGAATCGTTTGGTTTTGAGACGGACTTGAGGTACCATACTCAAGGTCAAGCTTTTTGCCTCTCTGTCTTTGATCATTGGGCTATAGTTCCTGGGGATCCTCTTGACAAGAGTATTGTTCTGCGTCCACTTGAACCTGCACCGATTCAACACCTGGCTCGTGAATTTATGGTCAAGACAAGGCGTAGAAAGGTATAAGCATCATCGTCCTTTCTCTCATAGTGACTCATGTATCTAGTGTCCTTTTTTTTTCCCTTTTCTTTTGGTCAAAAAGATGCGTCAAATACTTTTTTTTTCTTTTCCTGAACTTAAGTTGTAAGTTTCTTCCCTGTGCCTTGCTACTATAGAAACTGCAGAAGAAGTACAATATCTTGGCATACTGAGTTTTATGTTAATTTGCAGGGAATGAGTGAGGATGTGAGCATCAGCAAATTCTTTGATGAGGCCATGATGGTGGAACTGGCACAGCAGGAAGCTGATATTCACCAGCAAATGATATGACTGACATAAACATCGAGTCATTATTTTTATGCCAAAAGAGAAGTTATACAGTTGTAAGTTCCGGCTGTTGTATTGTGATTTTTGCTACTGTTACTGTTTTGTTGAAAATTAGTTTAAAATTGTGGCCTTCTTACAGATCCGTGAAAATCATTTTTAATTTTCTGCTGACCCATTTTCATTATTATTTTCTTCTTCATTCGGAGATCAATGAACACAACTGTTAATTTCCACCTGATGATAACAATTAGGGCTAATTCCATAATTTGTTTCCCTGTAGAAGTGAACTGTGAGTCTGATTAAAGTCTTCATAATTTCATACTGTACTATAATTTAGGGTATTATTTTGTGCTTCAACATGTCCTAATTCTTTTCGAGGCAATTGCTAACCAAGTAGTTAAGAATGAAGCCGCTCAAAAGACTAGTAGCTATTTACAAGTAGTCACTGAGTATTGAGCAATCATTCACAAGTATTCACTGAGTATTGAGCATTACGTATAATATTAATTCATGAATTGTCCAAGTGAAAGAAAGATTCGTTGAGAAAACTAAAGCCACATCAAAAGTAATGCAAATCCACTTTGATTGGCATAGTTCACACTAACATGATTATATTAGCAACATTGTTTTTACTACTAGCTAGAGAGAGACCGCACGCTGATGCGCTATTGTTCAAGCACTTGATCACCATTAGGCAGCAACGCCATCCAAGATATTGGCAACAACATCTTTGCAATCTTCAGCTTTTTGATGCGCTTAACCAGATTCTCGCGCTTGACTGAAACCTTGGGAGATTCCTGCAGCATTTTCTCAATCCCGCCACCACAATTTGGTCCCAAAAACTCAATCTCCAAGTCTTTGTTCACATGTTTTGAAATATTCAACTGCAAATGTAAAGCCATACAGTCAACAAGCCTTCTCAACACGATTTTCCAATATGCAGTCAGCCTCATTTTCAAGTCAAAAGCCTGAGACAGCACAGGAGGATACTGCCTAAGGTCTCCAACTGCAACCTTCCCTATACCTTCTACAGGGATAGTAGAGTGTTCTCCAGTTAACAACGCATTCATAAATGAATCTTGTTGACCCATCAGCCTAGTCCATTCAGATACATATTCTGGATTACATGTATAATCAGTCAGGCTCTCCATTTCCACTATCTCCTTCATCCACTTAACTGACCTTTCTTTCATCCTTGTTATGAGGTTATGGCTAGCTCTTCTGATGCATGACTGAAGCTGACAATAGTCTTCTGTATTATGCATTAACACACACATAACCACTTCTTCAATGTAACTCCATACCTTCTCAACAAACTCAATAGGTCTGCTCTCAATTCCCTTCACTTTCCCCTGCAGGATAACAAGAAAAGCATTGCGGGGAACAAAATTTGGTAGACTAATACCTTTCCCTTAATCAGCATTCTCGCTATGGGAAGGGGGTTAAATAGCAAAAACTAAAACATGAAACATGAATCGTTGCCTCTTAAAATTTAGAATCTTTATTGATCTTCTTCATTATCAGTCTTGAATCTGCAATTGGATAAATGCATGGTTCCATTCTTCTAAACGACCTTTGGTTTATTGTAGAGGGATGCTCACAAACTTTGGAAGCATGGGTTTGGATCGAATTCATAATACTCTCAAGGTGAGCAAGACTTAAATGTTCCTCGTAGTGTTGGCTTTACGCTGCTTAACATGGCTGGGTAAATATTTGCCATGTTACTTGTTCTAAAAGATTTTCCCCACATTTCTGCAGATGTTCTGCATAGCCGATCCTACTTATGATAAAACCCTCCAACAGCTGCAAAGTTTCTTATCAGAAGTTAGAACTAAGAGATGGCATGTACTTTTTGTAGTAAATAGTAGGTATACTCAAGTCAAAGACTGAAGTGGAACACACCAAATGAGATTTCCTTCAAGTTTGGAAAGTGAATGAAAATAATGTCTTCATTCACCCGTTGTATGAAAAGATGTATACAAGTTGAGTAGATGATCCATACCCCATAGAGATGACTTCTGAACCCAAAGGAGGTGAGTTTGTTACACCAAATGAGATCCTCTGATAGTGAAGACTGATACAGCCGTCACCATTACGATTTACGACTCTCTTGACTTTTTTGTTTATTTATAGGGTTTAGGGTCACAGTTACATGTTCTTAAGCTTCAAATAATTTCACTGAAGAACGAATATCCAAAACAATCACAATGAGATATGAGAGAAACCCAACGATAACAATACCAACCGCTAGAAATGGCAGAAGAGTTAATGCACCTTATAAATTTAGCAAGTTTCTGTTGCCCATTTCATTCTGGGTGACTATGGGAAGTTCTACAGTTGTACTAGCAACGAAGACTAGTGGGTACTTTAGCCAGCATATGAAATCAACTAGCTTTATGAAGGCATTCACCGTAGTCCTTTGATGCAAGTGAGAGGGAGAGAGCAGACTTAACATCGGAGATGGTGCTCCTGCCCAAAGTGTTGCAGGAACGCGACCAAACAAATTGCTCCCAAGTAGCATTGTCTCTGCTCAGAAAAATATCAGACACTGAGGTGATGATCCCAAGTTCTATTGGTTCACCTAGCCCCACATGTGGTTGCCCTGCCCTTCTGGAAAGGTTGAGAGGACCGAGTTTAGGGAAGACCAAATATGCAAGAGAGTATCTTTAATACACGGCGTGTATCTTCACATACATACATGGATGGTCAGGATTAGAAGAAATAATATAGAAACATGGTGGTCAAACATATGAATTGTTATGAACGGTTAAGATTGTGTCGTGTAAATACACGTCGTGCATACAAGAATTTCCAAATATGCAAATATAAATTCAAATATGTCAAGGAATGTTTTCAGTTGTGGCTCACCAAATTAAGGGCAAGTTTGTGAATACAAAATGTTTGTACAGTAAAATCAATGATTTTAATCAAAGTACAACCTGCTATTCTAGCTTGCTTGGATCCACTATGAGTCTATGACATATCCACTCTCTGCCAAGCAACAACAGATAGCAACTGCAAACACCAGCAAAGAAAGTATTGGCATCACTCACCAAAAGAAGACCAGAACATAGATTTTACTTTACCAGCAACATGCCTTGGAGGATTCCCAGCATCAACAAGGGCCTCACATGTAGCGTTTATGGCATTTCAACTCATGGCATCGCATTAAAGGAAGAAGATCAGTTAGATGACAGAGAAGAGAAGCAAAGATAAAGATATTTCAGACCAAAAAAAAAAGAGAAGCAAAGAGATGCTACACCATATGGGATATATCTTTTTCATTTTTTTTGAAACTAGGGTATCCGAATCTTCGACTCGACTAATCCCTAGTCTTCGTGCCTGACCCCCACAACATTTGTGAAACTGGAGACTCTAGCAATTGCTAGGTGGGATTATATATCTAATTATAATTTTGTTTTTTGTTTTTTTATGTTTCAAGGTGATCCACTGAAGAATGACCAGTGAGAAAATGAATGCACAATATTGCAATAAAGAAGTTTACCAGTTGTCAAAATGGAAGTTCAGTGATCTTTTAACGCTTCTATAGTTTTAAACTTTTAATCCATGCCAAACCCAGCTAGCACCATAATCATTGACAACCTGCAGCAGACATTGTTTAGGTAAATATGGTTGCTCCATCATGGCTGTGACACAGATCAGTTCATGAAAACTCAAGAAACTGAAGGAAGTATTCGGCCATAACAGAAAGTCAGATCACACATACTGCGATAATATGAATGGATGGGAGTTTATAACACTAGATGCACATAATTTGCAAAATCAGCCCTGAAAGAGGGACTCAAAGACCAATTAAAGTGATCATAAATAGCTACCAGTTAACATACCAGTTAACATAGATTCAATTACCTCACTCCCTTTACCATTTCCATTTCCAAAGTGCATAATATGCAATATTTCAAAAGACTTATTGCAGAAAAAATCATCTTAAAAGGTTGTACAAACTAAAGAACCTTGCCTACTTGTCTATAATTTACAGTCCGAGTTTAGAGGCATTTCATGAAAGAGGCCTCAAATATATGAATCTAGGTCTCTGTAACAATAGCCAGTGTCCCGATTCACAATATACTAACACCAGTAGTAGCCCTCTCATTTAGTCACAAACTCAAAAAGTAAAGATAAATCACATCCTCTACACAATTCTACGATGTTCCAATTTTCAAAACAATAAACATATAAATGCATGTACTAATGCAAACTTAATTTAATAGACCAAGCATATGTATTATAAAAATGATTCAAGGCTAGATATTCTCAAGTGAACTCAACTGATGGAGGTAAATCTCATCTCAAGCAGAGTACACAGTGTTCAAGACTCAGACAGACATACCCTATTTCATAATAAACACCTGCACCTGAACAATACAAATGCTCTGCAAAGTTCTCTTCACAATATTGAGTTGAGGGCCACTTCAGTTAGTCAAATGCATACCAAATTTCCCATGTGGTGAAAGTCCACCTGCTACATTGTCTGTCCTGCATATAATGTTTGATGAACTAAATATGAGAAAAACAAAGCTGCTAATAAAAGAAGATAAGACACAATGTATGTACTAAGATAATCCTGCAACTCTAGTTACTGAACTACCTTTACCTTCAATTGATTTTGCATCTCATGTCCCTTATCCTATTATACATACACTTACCGGGCTTCACAAACTAAGGTTTAAACATGAAACTTAATTAATATACGGAAACACCCTTTGATTCCATTTGTAAAGAAACCAAAATGTGGATGAGATGTGTTTGTTTTTGCGGCTGCACCAAGATATTTGAATGGGTTGCCTACGTACCCTTCAAGAGGGATCAAGCCACTCGTAGTTCAAGAATTCTAGTGACTGAATGACTCACTAGAAGGGTTTGATTTTTGAATGAGAATAGTGTTTGGGACGAATTTGGGGTAAATGAACCAGGGATTCGATTTGTGTTTGGTTATTTTCTGGTGTTTGAGTAAATTTGACTAGCAGAGTCAGGGATTCGGTTTAGACTTCTGGTTGCATCTAGTGGGTCGCTAGATTGCCTACACCTTTCTTAAAAAAGGGTAAGTGTGTGTGTGTAAATGTAATATATTTGGAATCTTGGCCATTATTTCTATCAGTAATAGACATCAGTAATTCAGTATAACATACAAAAGCTTTGAGATTTGATCTTCTGAAGAGAGAAAGCAGGGCACATTAACGATCAATAACAGTTGCTTATGATATTGATAGAAAGAAGCAAAAGACATTTAATGGTAAGAGACACACCAAGCGACAATTATAAGGAACAAAGACTACTCACCACTCGACAGACTCTTGTAGCTCCAGTTACAATTGAAATCAACTGATTTTGCATTTTCAAATCACTTATCCTAGTAAAACACTTATCAAGCTTCAGATACTAACTTGTGACATAGTAACACTTACCAAGCTTTAGATACTGAACTTGTGGCATGAACCTGACTATACAGAAGGTTTTTTTTTTTTTTTTTTAACAGGGGCTGCGAGAACACAAAACCCCACAGCATTAACATGCATTTCACAAAAAGCTTGAACCTAACAAGGATAATATATGTGAAACTATGCAAAAGTTGTTGGCTTTGTGCACCAATGTTTAAATCATGAGGTAAAAACATTGTCAACAAGCCAGCAGTCCAGCCAACAAGTGTCATTCAACTCAGATATATAGCTTTTCCTAGGGAGTAATATAGAATATGACACATTAGAGGTTCTAACCAGGGGGCACGCAGTTCCCAGAAACTATGCGTTTCTCCTCCAAAAATAAGCCCGACATTCAAGCCCAGGAAACTAACTATTCTTCAATGCTTCCTTTATTGAGATTTCTTGTGTTCCATGAACAAAGAAAAAATGAAAAATAGAAAACAATGTGAACCGACTTATGTTAAGTAGAAGGGAAATAACCGTTCGAGTTGGAGGAGGCTGGATAGAAAATTGTTCTTACAGCAAAGCCGGATAGCAATCAAGAGAGTGAGGCTGTCTCATCCGTAAGAAACCACAGATTGCACAAAACTCTTTCAGAGTCCATTTGACCTTAGGAGACCCTAGATTATAAACAACTTACGGGCTATGATTCTGAATATGTGAAACTATGCAGCGCCCATTACATCATGATGTATATGATGTCTGCCTGCATTTCCCGGAGATCGGATTTTCTCACTTCCCTTGTGCATAACTTCATGAAGAATCTTGACAGCGCTACTAACGGCTCCACAACCTGGCCAACCACACATCACAAATTTAATATAAAATCCAACAACGACAGGTTAACCGTAATTTTAACCACAAATTTACCTGACGGTGAAGGAACGGTCGAATGAAAACAGGGAAGAGACGTTGTAGCAGAATATGACAGTCATGACTCTTCAAGCCGTATATCTTATTCTCCCGCAAGTTCACACACCGGGCTATATTTCCTGCAATGCCTGAGGGATACGTCACACAACTCATCCACCTGAAGATCTGGGTCTTCTGATCAGGCTTCACGGTGTAAGGAGCCCAAGGCATCTTTTTCTTCCCCTCTTTCAGCCAAAGATGTTTTCTGATTCCCATTTTCTTAAGATCAACGCGTGCCTTAGGACCGTCTTTCGTCTTCCCCTCCAAGTTGAGCACTGTACCTACCACACTGTCGCAGACATTCTTCTCTATGTGCATCACATCTAGGTAGTGCCTGATCAACAGAGTACTCCAGTACGGGAGTTCCCAAAATATGCTCTTATGTGTCCAGAATTTATACCTGTCTGGTCTTTCAGGTATTCTGGCCACAATATCGGGATGATTGCTGAGCTGCCCAAAATCATACTCATCCAGCACTGCTAAAATCTCTTCCCCCGACCATCTATGCGGCTCCACACCTCTCTCTTCGGTCCCATCAAATGCCCCGGTATCTATCCGCCAGGGGTGATCATGTGGTAGGTAAGCACGGTGATCCATCCGGACTATCTTGTTGCAATGATTGCTGCACCCCTGGGAGCTAAGACACTCAGGACAAGCCTTGTATCCCCTAACAACGTTGCCGGACAACATCCCACGTGCAGGAAAATCACTTATGGTACCAACAATCATGGCATGCATCTGGAACATCTCCTTTTTGTGGGAGTCATAAGTGGGATGACCAACCTCCCAAAGCAATTTACACTCTTCAATCAGCGGTCTCATATACACATCGAGACACTTCCCTGGATAACAACAACAACAACCACAACAAATTCAGATAACGACTATATATGACCAACAATATAGAACAAAAACTATAAATGGAGAGGTGTTGAACCAACAGCAATATATACAATATGAAGGGAAAGTAGATACCTGGATAACCGGGCCCCGGAATCAACAAGGTCAACATGTTGTATTCCTTCTTCATGCACATCCATGGAGGAAGGTTGTAAGGCACCAAAATGACCGGCCATATACTGTACGAAAGACTCATGGTCCCAAAAGGGTTGAACCCGTCGGATGACAGCCCGAGCCTCACATTCCTCACCTCTGAAGCAAAATGAGGAAACTCCCTGTCTATATGCTTCCACGCCTCCCCGTCAGCAGGGTGTACCATGAGGTCTTCGTCATGCACCTCCCTCACAGCGTGCCATCTCATAGCTTCGGCCGTCTTTGAAGACATATACAACCGCTCCAGCCTATCCCTCAACGGGAAATAGCGAAGTACCTTAACAGGTTTCCTGTTGCCTGCGGGAGTCCGCTTATACATGTCGGTCCCACATACCGGACAACGATGAAGGCCTTCAAGGTCATTACCGTCTGCATCTTTACCCTAGAATAGAACGCAGTCATATCTGCATGCATGGATCTTGATGTAGGAAAGCCCGAGATCTCTCAAGATACGACAGACCTTATGATGCGTGGTGGGATGACGATGACCGTCGGGCAGGAGCAAAGCAGCGTACTGTAGATACCTATCAACAGCCGTCACGGTCGATTTTGTGTCAACCTTGATATGCATCACCTCCATCACACACTGAAGAACGGTCTTCTCATGACCTGGGCACAGAGGGGTCTGTTGGAAAGCAATAAGTCTGTTGTACATGGCTATACCGGCAGTGTTGACACCTCTAGGGACGGCCTGCATCGGCGCCTGCGGAATGTGCTGTCGTTCAGGGCATACACCGCTGTCATGAGGAAACATGTCGTTGATGAAGGCCATTGTTGGATCGTTGGATGTACTGCCCGTCTCATAAAACTGTCCATGATCATGCGGGCGTGATGAGGTTTCACCGTGATATATCCAACATGTGTAACGTTCCCAGAATCCGTTACTCTTCAGGTGGTCCCATACTGTCCCCAACGGAAATCGATGCATATCACTGCGACACTTACACATCTTGCACGGGCAATAGAACATGCCACTCCCGTCAGCATTGGCCTGCGCATATTGCATAAAATCTCAAACTCCTTCAGCATATTTTCTGTGATATCTTGGAAGAGAAATCCAACTCTTATCCATATCCTGAAAATAACACATATATATATATATCAATATTTAATGAACATATCTTTTATATATATATATATATATTAATGTAATACAACATACTAATTATTAATTATATATATCTAGTTCGAGCGGATTCCGTAGTTTCAGAAGGCAAGTGTCAATGTCACGGAGGGCGAACCCCCTACAGGAACCAGGCAGGACTCGTTTGTGATCACGGAGGCGAACCCCTATCGACCCCTTCACCGAGAAGAGTGGTCAGTTTGTGATCTTGAGATCCAGTTAAACAAACCTGTGAACCATATCTATGACAGAACGGCCCCTTACTCAGCTTGGAACAAACTCTATGCATATATATATATATATCATTAATTCAACTCAAATAAAACTGAAAATCAATATATATATATATATGCATATATATATGTGCATATATATGCATATGTACGTACCTGGGAGTAGCTCCACAAACTATGTATGGAAAGATTTCCACAACACCGAACGATTTGAAGAACTAGAGAAATTTATGTTTCAAATTTTCAAAGTTCTCATTCTTCTATCCCGGCCTCTCAATATATAGAAGAATCTTGGGCGACGAAATATTTGAGTTTCGTCGCCTAAGAATTAAAAATCTTGGGCGACGAAATATCTCAGTTTTGTCGCCTAAGGATAAAAAACTTAGGCGACGAAATAAATATCTTAGGCGACAACATATTGTTTCGTCGCCCTAGTTTCTATCTTGGCCGACGAAATTTATTTTTAGGCGACGATTTTTTTTTTCGTCGCCTAAGAGGAAACTTAGGCGACGAAAAAAAAAATCGTCGCCTAAGTTCCCTCTTAGGCGACGAAAAAAAAAATCGTCGCCCGGTTTTTTTTGTTTCGTCCCCCAAGACCCATTTTCTGGTAGTGGTAGTTTTTTTGGAAATTACATTTTTTCCTCATTCTTTATTTGTTTTCACTTTTTTTTTGTTTATATAAATAAATTCAGCTTCTGTTCATGCAGATAAGCCAAAATGTATCTCTACTATAATAAAGCCAGGAGGTTTAGAAATTCACCAAATTATGAACCATAATTATCCTTATTGTGTTTAGTTGAAACAATCAAGTTATAAGGTTAGTATAATAAAAAACAAAATAAAAATAAAAATAATAGGAATAGATAATTGTGGAAAGTGGATCGGGAAGTTAAGATTAATAACTACAATAAAAAACTTCCCCTACCCATGCACTAACTTCACAAAAAAAAAAAAACAAAAACTGCTACAAATCAGAAAGGCAAAACCCACGTACTAACTTAAAAAAAACATATAGATAGAAAACAAAATTACCCGATAATCTACACGTGAGTTTTGCAGGTATAAAGGCTAGTATAGATAAGCCAAAGAGTGTGGCTATTGTCACCCTACCAAATACTTTGTTCACCCAACATTTCAATTTTAAACTAAATATTCCAATACTAACCTCAAAATCAAGAATTTTTTGAAAATATAATATTAAACTAAAATCTATAAACTTCAAACAACAACAATTCTCTGCATCTTTACATCAGAAAAAAAAATTCTCTACATCTTTCTAATAAGATTTGAGAATCACTTCAATCTTCAACATGATGGTTATACAGTGTGGTTGGATTGTTTGTTCTTATTTTTATTTTATTTATGGCTTCAAATGTAGTCTTTCATATGTGTGTGTGTCTATTTATATATATATATACACACACACATACATACAAGATTTTTCTCAGCTGCGGACGTCCGCACCAATAGTTTTGGTGCAGATTTTCATTTTTGCACCACTTTTCGATCGAATTTCCTCATTTTCACCGTCTAGTATCTAGATAATATTGTGTAGATCATCTCTGCAAAATTTCAGCCAATTTGGTAATCGTTAAGGCTCTCAAACTCGAAAAACCAATGGACGAACTGAATTCTGTCAAACATGAACCGTTCATATTTATACCAGAAAGACGTCATTTTGAGGGCCTTAACGATTACCAAATTGGCTGAAATTTTGCAGAGATGATCTACACAATATTATCTAGATACTAGACGATGGAGATTAGGAAATTCGATCGAAAAGTGGTGTAAAAATGAAAATCCGCACCAAAACCATTGGTGCGGACGTCCGCAGTTAAGAAGAGTTGCATACATATATATATATATATATATTTATAATCGTAAAAAATGAACTCAAGAAAGAGATCGAGGAGGTTTGAGAAGAATGGAGATCTGCGTCAAATAAATCAATGAGATATTTGTATAGATTTTAAGATTTTATCATAATTGTTAGTTGAAAAAAAAGAAAATAAAAACCAGATTATTTTTATTTTATTTATGGCTTCAAATGTAGTCTTTCATATGTGTGTGTGTGTGTATATATATATATATATATATATATATAATCATAATCGTAAAAAAGGAACTAAAGAAAGAGATCGAGGAGGTTTGAGAAGAATGGAGGTCTGCGTCAAATATATCGATGAGATATTTGTATAGATTTTGAGATTTTATCATAATTGTCAGTTGAAAGAAAGAAAATAAAAACCAGATTTTAAGGGCATAATTGGAACGTTAAGGGCATAATTGGAACGTTAAAGGTAAAAAATAAGACGTGGGGTGAACTGAGCATTTAGTGAGGTGAAAATAGCCGCACCCTAAGCCAAAATAGATTTTTTTTTATTTATATGGGTTAAACACTATTCAGAAAATAAGTAAACTTAATTAATTAGAAATAGAAAAGGCTGATTAAATGTAAATCCTAAAATAAATGTAAAAACGATAACTGAAAAATATCGGACTATGTAATCGTGTTACATAGTAGGAAAGCTGTTTTATTAGATATTAGGATATGTAATCGTGTTAAATGTCAACTGTTCTTTCCATTATGTCACCGCTATCTCAAAGCAAATAGAGTCGTCATTAGTGTAGTAATCTTTGCTAGTATGTGCTAGTTTGAGTACATGTACTTTATAAACATTCTCGATATTATTTTGAGACTTCATTGTAATAAGGGGTTCAGGCTTCAATCCCCCTTGCATTCGACAATTTTATTAATGAAGACTTGAGAGCAGCCGTACCAACTCTTTATTCAAAAAAAATAATATCGGACTAATGAAATACCAAAGATTAAGAATCTATAATTAAATAGCGGAATAATGCATTTAATGTTGACTCATATGCACCACTAGTCTCAGCCTTCTCTAGTTGGAAAGAATTCATCCTCGAATTTGAGTCATTCGTCGAAGAAAATAACAAAAAATAAAATCTTCCACTGCTTCAAATCTTCTGTTGACAGAAAGCTTACAATAAATTTCTTTCTTTCCAATTAAATAAATAGCATGTTATGAAGAGCCTCCTAGGCATCCTTTGGGCAACATCAATAAACTATCTTGTGGACTACGTGAAAATTGAACTATGCAAAACTACTTAGAATCTAAGCAATTTCTATGTTGAAATCTATAACCTTGAGGATCAGAAAGTAAGCCACCCTAACTTATTCGAAATCACCTGAGATCACCCTACGCAGAGGGGACATCTCTAAGGTCTAACATACCCAAAAAAAAAAGCTTTAGGGTACCAAAGTTATAGGTTAAAACAAATTGACCCACAAAATATTGGTAAGCCCGAAGCCTAAAACCAGCTTTGGAACCCTAGCAAGCAGCTAAGCCCAAAGCCTAGAACCTAATGGAAAGACCTTTTGTCAGCCATCACCAGCAAGTCGCCTTTAGCAATTGCTGGCACAAGACCATCACTAAATTGTCTGGGAATCTGAGTTTCGCTCCAAGATGCACCATCCAGAGGTCGCCACAGACCCATGACGCCGCCAGGCGAACCCACTATGCTGGCTCTCTTTCCTGGGAAAGACCGGTGTTCAAATCCAACAAACCATAGCCACGGTCAAAACCAATTCGACGAAGCCCCAACTACCACTGTTGAGCCTTGTCATCCAAACGAACCGACGACACACCCTTCCAAAGCCAGCCTAAGCTTCGGCGCTCTGCCCCAAGGTCAACCAAGTTTTTACCGTCGAAATCCTAGAGATGAGAACAAAAAAACCGAGAATGGCTTTTAAATTCATGATCTTGAAGCCAATAGAGAACTGTTTATTGATGCAGTGGATTATCAGTGGGATAACTCCTTTATGCTAGCGGTTAATGATCCAGCCTAGCGATGCATCTACTCTTGTCGCTCTAGAAGCCTGTCAAATGAAATACAAAGTGGCGTCAAAGAGGAAGACCGAGTTGGGCGGTCTTTGACTCTCTAATGTCTAAGTTAGTCTAATGTATTTATTTTGATAGAATAACAGTGAGGTAAGTAGTAAATGCGTAGTACCTTTCCTCTTCTTTGACGTGGGATTGATGTCCAGTTTGTGCTCCAGCCGAGCCTTCTTGGCGGTGGGCGTGAGAGCGCGTCATGGCGCCATTGGGGCAACGATTGGCGGGGTGTCAAAGCTGTTGGTGGGCTTGGCATATGGAAGTCTGACGGTTATACCTGGTGCAAGCGCTGCTGAATCTTGCTGATCAGGCATTCATGTCTACAGTACACTCCCACAGATTGGTCAAGAAGAGTGAAGTTTTTATTTATTGTAAAACGAAACTGCAAATTTTCTTTACGAAATTGCCCCCGTATTAATTTCACGAGGCTTTGGGGAGAGACCGAAGAATAAAAACCTTTGGAATATCACAATATCGCGTCCGTCTCGAATTCTCTGCACCCACCGCTTGACCAATCAAATCTTCCCTCACAACCCTAGACAGATCTCCGATGGACGACAGCTGTGCCGTGTGCGCCGACTCCCTCGAATGGGTTGCCTACGGCGCTTGCGGCCACAAGGACGTCTGCTCCACCTGCGTCGCCCGCCTCCGCTTCATCTGCGACGATCGCCGCTGCTGCATCTGCAAAACCCCCTCCGACGTCGTTTTCGTCACCAAGGTCCCTCTCAATTCCCCATTTTGGCCCCAAAGTTCCAATCTTTCTGCTCAAAAATTGAATCTTTATGGGTCCTCTGATTTCATAGACTTTACTGTTGATGCTATCGATGATGTATGTGTATGTATGCTATGAATGATGCTTGGTTTATTGAAATTTGGGGTTGATCTGGTGCTAGCTTTTCGGTTTCGATAGGTCTTAAACTTGAGATTGTGCTGTATTTGCAGGCTTTAGGGGACTATACCAAGATGATCAAGGACTTTTCGGTGTTTCCGGCTCAAGTGAGGGAGGGCCGGTCGGGGCCGTACTGGTACCATGAAGACACGCAAGCGTTTTTTGATGATGTCGACCACTACAAGATGATCAAGGCAATGTGCAAGCTTTCGTGCAGTGAATGTGACAAGGCAGAGGAGCAGACGAATGATAACCCCAAGCGTCGCCCCGCTAGGTTTAGGAACATTGATCAGCTCAAGGGTCATTTGTATCACCAGCATAGGTTGTCTATGTGCCCTCTATGTTTGGAAGCAAGGAAGGTAAAATGCATATATACTATATGAGATTTGGGATTTATCTGTCATTTGCGTTTCAACTGGTCTACTTCCTGTCCTCTTTGGTTTTATATTTGTGGTCTAATTTATCTTCTTTTGTTCAAACCAGGTATTTATCTGTGAACAAAAGCTGTATACTAAAGCACAGTTGAAGCAGCATATAAGTACGGGTGACTCTGAAGTTGATGGAAGTGAGAGTGAAAGAGGTGGCTTTATGGGGCATCCTATGTGTGAATTCTGCAGAACACCATTCTATGGCGATAATGAACTGTACACCCACATGGGTACTGAACACTTTAAATGTCATTTATGCCACAGGTAACCAAGCCATATAGTTTTGAGAAGAGCTCTAACTTTTTCGTTACGATTTAAGATAATGTTAAGCTCATATGAGATTGGTTTTGATAAATGCAGTCCTGGACAATATGATTATTATAGGAACTATGATGATCTCGAGGCAAGTTATCAGATCTACTGTTATTTGTATACTTACTCTATGTTGTTGGGCTGCCTCTTAATTGTTGTAAATGTTTTTTTTTTATTTTTTAAAATTTTATTTATTTATTTATTTTTATAGATGCATTTCCGCCAAAGCCATTTCCTATGTGAAGATGATTCCTGTCTTGCCAAAAAGTTTATTGTCTTCCAATCTGAGGCAGAAATGAAGGTAACCTCTTAGATCTTGACAAACTTGTCTCTGTGTCCCTGCCTCTTCTACATTTTATTCTTTTACTTACATAGTTTATTCTACAGAGGCACAATACTATTGAACATGCGGGGCGTATGTCTCGTTCCAAGCGTAATGCTGCTCTCCAGGTAAGTATATTATTTTCTTCATCTGTATTTTGCGTTCAGCTAGGCTAGCTAGTCCTTCTCAAGTTGCATTTTGTTTTGGTGGATTTCTGTTCTGATTGTAATATAATTTGTTATAGATACCGACTAGCTTCCGATATCGACGAAGTAGTGAACAAGATAATAGGCGTGGAAGAGGTCGATCATTTCATCGTGAATCTCGTGATTCTGCTGATAGTCAACTTTCTATGGCAATTCAAGCTAGTTTGGAGACATCTACTGCGGATGATAGCGCATTTCATGGTACTTCATCATCCACTCGGCACGCTGCTTTAGATCTTGGAGATACAAATGATATTGATCAAATTATTAGTCCATTTGAATCCTTAAGTACGACAGATGCCGAAGCATCTTCAAGGTACCTTCAAGCCTTGGGGGGGCTAAGTTCTGGGACAGCGCCTTTGCGGGACTCTTCCTTTCCTCCACTTGCACCTGGAAGCAGTCAATCAACACCCATCTCGGATGGTTTGCCTAATAACTCTATGGCAGCTCATCTCCGCCGGCAAAACAATCGCAAGGTGGCTGTTAAGCCTGTTATTAGTGCCAGTCAGGCCTGGCCAGCAGCTGGGCGTGCACCCGTAGTACCACCTAGTAGTTCAGCTCAAGCATGGCCTACAACACAGGTTTCACCTTCGATATCACGTGGTTCCAGTCAAAACAAAAAGGCCTATGGGAGTAGACCAGGACCTTCTGGTTATGCAAGTTCTGCTCAAGCTCAAGTTGAGACTCGACAGACAACAGTTCCTGGATTCTCATCATCTGTTTCTTCTGCTGGGATTAGCCACTCTGCATCTGCCCCTAATTTGGTTGAGAATGGTACCATTCAACCTTCCATCTCTGATTTCCCTCCAGTTTCTGCCGCACAAGTACGTAAGATGCCCTCAACTAGCCAGCCAACTCAGCCTATATTGAAAGTGGGGGATGTTCAAACTGCTAACAAGTCCTTGGTGGAAAAGATTCGCGCTGCTGTTGACTTTGACGAAGAGAAATACAGTGTTTTTAAGGACATATCAGGGCAGTATCGTCAGGGTTTAGTTGACACAGGTGTATATTTAGATTTTGTTCGGCAGTTTGGCTTGTTGCATCTTGTCCTTGACTTGGCTAGACTCTGTCCTGATACTCACAAGCAGAGAGAGCTGATTGATGCCTACAATAAGAGTATGCGAAGCAATGATGGATGGTCTCAGGGCAATGTCCGATTGAAAGATTCAAAGAAAGGTAAAGGGAAGAGTTTAGAAATAGCAAATAGCAAGTCTAAAGGGAAGAGTCTTGAAGCGGAAAACAGTACTGCGGATACACTAGCAGATAGCATCATTAATTCTGTACGGGAACTTCAATCAAATCACAGGCCTTTAGAAGAAGTGGTGGAGGTGTTGTCAAAGGATGGATACCGGGCTGCCAAAGGTAAATCAAAGTTGATAGTTGATGAACGACAGGATGAAATAAACTCTCGCAGTCAAGCACCAATGGAGCCGAGGAGCCAAAAGGATCCGGTGCCTGCTGTTAGTGGATCTAGTCCACATCTCGGGGATGGTGGTGGAGGAAACAAGCAGCGGAAGAAAACCTCAAAATTCCATAGAGTTCGCTTGGGTGATGGCTCTGCTGCAGCTCTCTTGGATCTTAGAAATTCTGATCCTCAGCCAGATAATAGGGGTGAACAGTTAGATGGGAGCAGTAACTCGGCCAGAGGTTTGCCCGTCCATGGTGTTTGGAGACACAAAGCCGCAAATAAACTTTTTAGTTAGAAAGCATGGTCTATGCATATCATTTTGCAAAGTGTGGCAGTGACAGTTTGAACTGGTAAGTTTTGGAGAAGAGTTTGTTTTCACACAACCATTTTTGTGACCTAGTTCTAAACTCAATGGGGTCTGATCCATAGTTTATCTGCTAGGTTGGGTGGTTTTGTGTTGCATGGTGATTTTGAGGTGAGTTAGATATGTATGCTCACATCTTCATTTGTGTCCGTCATCATGACAAGTGTTTATATATATTACTTGGAATCGGAAAATATGAGTGCAAAGGTTTGAAATTTACAGTTGTTGAAATTTCTGATTCCTTAACCTTTTGTTGTTGAACCCAGACTGACTGGAGTTGAGGTCATAATCTAAAAATAGACTGGTTGTTGTTTTTGTTTTGTTTTGTTTTGTTTGTGGCCCTGTTTTCCCTGTGAAAACTATATATAAATACAAGTTGATTTATGGCAAAGAAATGTTGGTTCTTGCTACAGTACCAAGTTTGTTGGTCAGAATTACAGGTCTTAAGAATGTCCGTCAGAGTTGGAGGTCCAAGATTTGAGGGACCGATGAAAGATCATGCATTTTAGAGTTTTTGATTTGTATTTTGTGTCTACTCCAAGAGTTCTCGTAAAGAACGATTTGAATCCAGTTAGAAACTGCGACATTTGGTAGGAAAGCCCTCTGCGCACTGGAGCTAAAAAAGTATAGTTTCCTGACTTTCCTCTAGTGTGCATAATTTATCTCGGCACATCAAATCCAGTTGTTATATGCATTCCTATTCCATGCACTAGGACGCCTAAGAACGCGTGCAAGCTGAACCACGCTAGCTGCGAATGGTCTTGGTTTTGTCTTCCTTTCTCCTCTCTCATCTCCCTTAATTACATCAGCCATCTCCCTCAAAATTGCAAACCGCATCCAGATCTCTTTCCCTTTCTCCTTCGACCGCCAAATCCACCTCTGTAAATCTGCCGCCCCATTCTCCGACCAACTCCATCTCCTCGACATCCAGTATAAATGAATGTGACGGCAAATCTAACTGTGACTGTTCTTTCTGATCTTGTTGTTGTTGTCACGGGTTCGCAGTGTTTTGTTGATTAGTGATAATCGATATGATTACAGGAGGCCGACGATCTTGGCGAGGATGGCGGAGAAGTTGAGGAGGAAGAGGCCGTAGTGGGTGTTGCCATTCTGCAGGTCGGGACTTGAGGATTTGAGGAGAGAGATTGGAGCTTTGGGTATAGATGGGGCCGAATTGAAATGGGTATGATTCAATTATCGATAATGGGTGGAGATATGGGAAGAGAGGGAGGGGAAGAAGGATCGGTCTCGCTCTGTGGCTTATTTCCCAGACAAAGTGAATTAGAGAGAGAGAAGAGGGAGAGATGTTGAAGATGACTACCACGTGGCGCACCAGCTAGCATGAATTCAATTACCCCCATTCTCAAAAAAAAAAAAATTAATTACTCACTAAAATAAATATATAAAGAGTTATGTTTTTAATATTTATTTTGATATATATATATATATATTATTTTATTTAAACGCTTTCAAAACGTGTATGGACTTCTAAATGAACAAAACACTTGACAACACAATAAAATTTT
This sequence comes from Fragaria x ananassa, assembly GCA_034370585.1. Lineage (NCBI taxonomy): Eukaryota > Viridiplantae > Streptophyta > Magnoliopsida > Rosales > Rosaceae > Fragaria > Fragaria x ananassa. The sequence continues at coordinate 4,055,170 of CP139750.1, read as the reverse complement.
AAAGAGTGTGGCTATTGAGATTTTTAAATTTGCTCACTAGACCTCATTTTATTTTAAATTATTAAATGACATATACATCTTCATACACAATGACTATTACGGACAATAATTATACAAAAGGAAATATTGTATTTATTCTCTTTAGAATTTCTAATTCAATAATAATTAATTATATTCTTTATTATTTTCTTTATATATTTTTGTTTGGGCAAATAACACAAGTGTCATTTGAAGGTATAAATGATAAAAAAAATCATCAATTGTTCAATATGTTAAAATGGTCACCCTAAATATTAACAGATGATAAAATAGTTACTTAATTATATATAACATGATGTAATAGTCATAATTAAGTGTTAATTATGATAAAAAAGTACATTTTCAAATTTTATAGATTTACGATTCTACCATTTCTGTTAGTTTGTCTCGTTCTCATCTCTCTCCGTTACTAGTTTCTCTCTCAATTTGTTACCGATTTCTCTCAGCTCTCTCTCTCAGCTTTCCTCTGTTACTGCTTTTTCTCTGTACTCGATCTCGATATCTCTATCGCTCTCTCTCGATCCCGTCGGCGCCACCTGAGTTTCTTCGTTCGTATCCGTGATGCGGTGGCTCCATCAGTTCCGCCATACACCACCTTCTAACGCAAACGAGGTCGATGCTTTGCTCAGACACAATGTTTTTTATTTCTTTCATATTTTGATGTTTTGATTGATTTATTTCTGTGTTTAATTGTTACAATTTCATATGTTGTCGATCGGTGAATTCTAGGATTCATAAGAATTTAGGGATTTGAAGCTCTTTGACTCAATATGTGCTCTATTCACAGCCTCCCAGGAATTTAGTGATTCTAGTCTTTGAAAAAGTGATTTGTTTGCATTGTTTTGCTTATTTTGGTTGTGTACTCTGGTGAATGAGCATGAGTTACTTGCATTGTGTACTCTGTGTTTGTATTGTTTTGCTTATTTTGGTTGTTTGCATTGTTTTGCTTATAGGTGTCATGAGTTACTTGTAATCTGAAATACTATACATATTTTTGTTCAGATACTATGGACAATAACTATACTGCAAAGCTTGTGTACTCTGGTGAAGGAGCAGCAGTTTCATTTGATCATAGTGTCTCATATATTGATTTTGCTAATTCTGTACGTGACCGATTTCCGGTATTGGGCAGAAGCATTGTCAATCTGAGGTATACTGTTTTTCCTGATGTTGTATCTTATCGTCTTGAAAATGAAGATGATATGAAGATGATGTTTAGAGTTTTGGCCCATTATAGTCAGATTTTGTTGATGTGAATGTTTGCTCTTTTGATGTTAGTGCTTCTGGTTCTGAAAGTGTGTTGAGTAACAATGTTAGTGAAGACTCTAGCATTTCGTTTGATAAAAATGATTATTTAGGATGTTACAAACCAGAGGAAGCAAAGAGGTATTATAGCAAAGGGTGGGATAATTATATCAAATCAAAGGACCAGAAGTTTCAAGGTGGTGTGGAAAAGTTTAGGTTGAAATTGCATATATATGCAATTGAGATGAGATTTGAGTATAATTATGTTAGAAATACTAAGAAACGTGTTGTTGCTTATTGTTCTAAGAGAGTGTCGGAGCATTGTGGATGGTGTGTGAAGGCTTCCTTGTTAGAGTATAATCGTGCATGTAACTATCAATTTCACATGTAACTAAGCATGTAACTATGCATGTAACTATCAATGTAACTATCAATGTAAAATGTCCATATATTGATTAAGTTGTATAAGAACTCATACCGTTAATTGAACTTTCTTTGTTAGCTTTGTGAGGTCTCATTTCCTCATCTTATGTTCCTCATCCTCTGTGCCTTCAATTGGCTTTATGACGTTTGTCTTCTCACAGAGCCAATACTAACACACATTAAAAAAAAAACAAAAACAAAACAGTTAGTTTCCAAATTATTTTCTTACAAAAAATAAATACATACCAGAATTAAGTGCGCACAGCCTCCTGTGTTTAACCCGCGGCTCGACCCCTTATCCTTTGATTTTAGTCGTTGTCTTAAACAACCTGACAAAAATCTTCCAATCCCTTTAGCCTATCCAAAGCTTTCTATATTGCTCTATATTGCATTTATCAGCTCGTTTGATACATTCCCTCCCCCATTTGCAAATAGAAACTTTATGCAAATTTCTAAAATCACCAGCCTAATCAAATTTTTTCTCTTCTTTCTTTTTTCTTCATTTTTTGGCTGCTGGTCCTTCAGCTTTCTTAAAGCGTCCATCACACACGTTTTTATCACTCTTTTGTTTGTCCCAAACAATGTCTTTACGGCATTCTCTTCCACTTGCATTGTGTCAAAGCAACCACCTTTTCTAGAAAGTCCTACAATCTCAGATACATCTTTGCTTGTGATTCTGTATCTTCCTTCCCCAATTACAAACGCATCAAGCTTTTCATTGTAAATGTCGGCGATTATTTCAATGAGCTTGTTCGACTTCCCAAAATGCTTTTTGTTGAAATGCTCATAAAATCCTTCAAAAATTAAACTAAACGGGCAATTTCTCAGCTCATTCAGTGCTTCTTCATCTAACACATCTCTAAAACTGTCCATTTCAGGCCATGTTGATCTGAACTGATTTGATTTCTTCTTCTGTGTCTCATCTTCTTATTCCTCCTCCATTTCAGATGTCTTTTTCTTCTTTGGCTTCTCTTGTTTTCTCCTTCTTTTTTCCTGTCCCAGAACTAGTTTGGACAGCAGTACACCATCATCCTCTTCATCCACTGTCCTCTTTCTCTTCTTTGCTCCAACTGTCCTCTTTCTCTTCTTTCCTTCTTCATTAACTGCGCTCATTTTTCGCCTATCCATTTCCCTTCATCAAATAAACAGCATATAAACATTAAGAAATACTAACAACCAATAAACAGAATATCAGTAAACCCTATATCTTCAAAACTACATGGGCAGAAACAACTAATACAACTCAAATCCCTGCATCACAAATGCATACATATGAACTGTAGAATCCAAACCAATAGCTATCTTCATAATCCCAAACTAAACAGAATAAAAGCAATGAATAAAAACAGTAATCAAACGAAAAAATGAATGTCTCAGTAGTATTGGATAGTTACTTGATAGTTATATGTAACTATCCATGTAACTAGCAACATAACTATGCATGTAACTATCCATGTAACTAGCAATGTAACTATCCATGTAACTATGCATGTAACTATCCATGTAACTATCCATGTATGTAACTATCTATGTAACTATCCATGTAACTACAAATTGCTAGTTACCTATGTAGTTACAATGTTAGTTACATGGATGTAACTATCCATGTCCCTGTATCACAGATGCATACCTATGAACTGTAGAATTCGAACAAAAAATACACACCAAAAGCAACATCATAATCCAAAACTAAACAGGACAAAGTCTCAGTAGTATTGAATAGTTACTTGAAACAGAATATCATTGAACCCTAGATCTTCGAAACCACACCGATATCAAAGTTCGAACTCTCAAACCCCTAAATCATAAATCCCTAATCCTATTCCTGAACCCTAGATCTTCAAAACCTTCAAATTCTGTTAATAGGATTTACTGAACCAAAATACAAAATAGTCGAGCTTAAAATACTGTGTAATCAGAATGACTGAAATCAGAAGGAATAGAAAGCAGGAGGCAGAGATTAAGGACTGCGAAGATGTTACCTGAGGTTTTTGGAATTCTGGTATTGTGGAGGAATTGTTCTCGATGTCGCCGTCGAGCCGAAGATGAGCCTTGTGTCGACAGTTAGTGGGGAGGACGACAGATTCACCCGAGATAGATGGATGATGGATTCACCGGAGACACAGAGAATTAGGGTTTTTAGCGAGAGTGAGAGTGAGAGTGAGAGAGAGAGATGAGAAATTGAGAATCAATGAGGTAACGGCGTGGATGAGGTAACGACGTTAGTGGCACAATTCGTAATTAGTTTCATTTTTATGGGCAACGCTTTAAAAGATTTCAGTGGTATAGATCGTAATTTTTTTATTTTCATGGGTAACGGTTTAAAACTTTTAAATAGGTGTACTATTTTATCATCAAGGAACATTTGTTAACATTTTTATAATTTATTACTTCTAAATGTACTATTTTATCATTGGTTGTTTTCCAACTTCTTTTTATTAAAGAATATATATATATATATATATAGTTTATAAGAGCTAAAAAATAATCAACATCGATCATGTGACATAAAATTTTGTATTATTATACATGTTGAATGCATATACTTACAAGGTGCATAAATATTTTTGCAAAAAAAAATTATAATAATATCTACCGATTATAGAAAATATATATTTATTGAAATAATCTATTATGAGGTACAAAATAGAGATCAAATTATTCAAAAGAAAAAAAATGGAGAAAAAATAACACATACAAAAGAGAAAAACAATTAAAAAGATATATAGAGTAGTTCATAATAGAACATTTTCTTGCATGAAAAAAATAATCAAAAAATAAAGGTAGGGATAATGGATGTTGAAAAAAAGAAAGAAAAAAACAAAGAATGAGAGGTCTATTGAGTGAATAAGAGGTAATTAATTGATTGAAATATATATCAATAAATAACTAAGATTATGTTAGGAATTTGAAATGAGATATAGTGAGCAAATGTTTATATTGAAAAGTAAAAGGGATATGTAGAGAGAATGAGAGGTATAATGAGTAAATTTTGAGGTCCCAATAGCCACACTCAATTTTAAAATAGCTATAGTGCTCAAATAATTATCGAAAAATTCATACAATGTCACGGTGACGCGCCTTGTCCAGCCATGCAAAAGTCTAAGAACGTTTACCTCCAGAAGACATGGCTAGCTTCCCTCCCATAAGAAAACATAAGCGTAAATAGAGTTTAGTACTTTTATTGGGGCCCAAACATTAACAGAAATATGTGTTTTTCAAACCATAGATTTATATCATCATAACAATCGTATCCTGTTTCACAAACTTTTTAAAAATTTTGCTTCTTCGGTATAGTTGGTTCACAAAGACGTATACTTGCATATAACCTACTAAACAAGTTATACAACATTAGTAAGCATGTTGTGATTCTAAACCAACTATATAAAAGAAGCAAAATTTTCAATAATCTTATGAAATACGATGTGACCGGAATAGTGAAATACGGTTAGGGTTGAAAAATTAAAAACTTTTGGTAACGTTTGGTTCCCGACACGAGCAGTCAACCCTAATTACACTTGAGCGCTATTAAGGGCCTAACCACCGGAGGATCAAATTTTTTTTTTTCATGGGTTCCTAAGTCTCATACATAAGAGTTTTTGGTTCGAAAACAGGAAAAAAAAAAAAAAGAGTTTCACACAATATCGATCAACCACATTTCGTGTAAAAAATGAAGTTAAATTAAAGTTGACTGATTCGATAGGGGAAGTAATGAATCCGAAACGGAGTGGATTTTTTTTCAGTATATCTATTTAATTACCATGACTACATCGAACGGTGAAATTTTTATTTTCACATATTTCTGACATCGGATTGCCACATACCTACTAAAGCGGTATAACTTGTATAGTAGTTTATATGGAAGTGTACTTGATTGTGAACCAACTATACTGAGGAAGCAAAATATTTAAAAATCTTGTTAAATAGGATGTGATTGTTATAGTGAAATAATGCTAGGGTTAAAAAATTCACATGTTTCCGTTAATGTTTGGGCCCGATAAAAGCGGTCAACTCTATCCATGTTTATACTTCCCTATGGGAAGCTCTACCTTTAGGAGGTTAAAGTTCCCAAACTTTTACATGGATGCACATAGTGCGTCACCACGAGACTGTATGAATTTTCATATAATTTTTGAGCACCGTAGATATTTGTTATGATTTTTTGAAGTTGAAATTATAGTGAGTCATAATAAGTATTTTATTTTTGAAACTTAGAGAACGATAAAAAATAGCTCTGGTGCTCGAATAATTATAGAAAAATTCATATATACTCACAAAGACGCGCTCTGTCCAGCCATTTGAATTTTTGAGAAACTTGCATGTGCTTGACACGGTTGGCCTCGAGGAGGTAGAATGATTCATAAGATTGATTGAGTTGACCGAGGCCCAAACAATAGATAAAATAGGTAAATTTTGTAATACAACCCTATTTCATTATGTTGATCACACGGTTTTTCGATTTTCCATTTTCTTAATATACTTGATTTAGAATCACAACGTGGAGAAATTTTTAGATGTTACAGGAGGATCACGTGATAGTATGACGTGGTCCTACATTTCAATTAAATATTGACACTTAGATTTATTACAACTAAAATATAAACTAAGGTTCTCGATCTATTTTTTATGAAAAGACCTTTATGGGTCTTTGTTGAGTTTGGACTAGGGTTTAGGGTTTGGGGTTAGGGTAGGGTTTAGGGTCTAGGGTTTATAGTTTGTAGTTTAGGGTTTAAAAAAAAGTAACAACAAACCCAAAATTGTCTTTGACAAAATAACTGATGTAATTTTTCCTTACTAAAATCCAAGTGTCAATATTTGATTGGAATGTAGAACCATGTCATACTGCCACATAGTCCTCCCGTAGCACTGAAAAATTTCTCCACAACGTGTCTAGTAATGTACGTGGTATAACTTATTTATTAAGTTATCCAGATTTACATTTTTTTGGCCAAACTATGTATAACACCGTGAAAGGGCAATACGTGGCACATCGTACGGCCATATTTTCATGCCTCATTCATTTTCAAATAATTTTCTCGTAATTAATAATATTTAAACAATCATAATAAATAACGCAAACTCACAAATCTTTATTTTTTAATTGATTATGGTTTAATACATTAAAATTTCATTTTTAAACACTAGCCCTAAAATCTAAAGCCCAAAAAAAACCCAAACCCAACACAAACCCCTGTCTCATCTCTCAGTAACTTCTTCCCTTCCAAAAAAAATCTCTGTCCCTTTCTTCTGATACAAACCCGGCCACCACATTCTCTGATCTCTGCCACCACGCGACCTGCGACAACCTCCGTCTCCACCTCCCCCAACCTCAATCCTACCTCCAGAATGTCGACACCCTCTGACGCCTCTTTCCCCTTAGCTTCTCCACTATCCACGCCGGGATCGCCGGCCTCTCCGGCTCCCAATCTTATGTCATTGCTCCGGCGAATCGTTTTATGATCAGAAAAGTTGAAGAGAGAAAAAGGATTCAGAGAGAGAAAAGCTTTGGATTCTGTGGATTTAAGAGAGGAGGCAAACCCATTTTCTCACCTTACATGTAGAGTTTTATCTGCCTTCAGAAATGTGATGAATGATCGCTCTACAGGCAAGATCTGCATGGTGCCTGAACTGGTAATTTATAGATCGACAAAGTATATATGGCCATTTTGTGCTCCATGTTTTCCAAACATGCCTTCCATATCCTTGAGAGTTATTCTAAATCACCTCACTCAATTTCTCTGCTTTATCTTTCTGCCTTTTGTAATTTTCTTTAAACCTTATATTTTGCTTCATTCTTGCAAATCTACCCAAGTTTTGTTTGATTACATATATGACTAGGCGGCAACTATTCCTGCATGGCAGATTGATCAGTACGTCACCGTAGTTCTTGGATCAAAAGTTTTGTTATGGGGCATTTTGATTGGTGCCAGTGTAATGTGGAATATGTAAGTCTTCACCAGGCATTGGATTTGGACCTCCAAACAAAGCAAACTCATGTAATGCTGCAGTGAATGCAAAGTTGATGCTACCTTGGAGGATGCCAACCATGTCGTAATAGCCTTTCCACGTGCTAGATGATGTTAAAGTTGAAGCTATCTTAATTTTTTAATTACATAAAACAAGCCGTATTACTTATCAGTACCAGAATTTGAAAAATGTAAAACACTACCGTTTGTAGAATTGTAGATTTATAATGATTGTGAGTGCAGTGTTATTAAGCTTAACCCCATTGATAATATACTCGCAGCAAAGTGCGGGATGCATTACCTAGTCTCCAGTTAAATGGCCAAATTGTCTACAAATAATAAAAACAATCTTCAGTTTTCTGAGCTTTACAATCAAACTGCATAGTGTGTAACAGGATCCCATCTGTTAAAGGTACATGTTAAAGGACTTCTGCATATGAATCCCATCTGTATTTGTATTGGTTGCTTAATCGATAATACTGTAACCAAAAGAAAAACAACATGCTGACTACCACATTGACAGTCTCTTATAATGTGAAATATGACGTACCTCCAGTATGTCCTCTTTCTGGAAGTGTGCGGAATACTTCTGTCAAGTGAAAGGTGAGACAAAGTCCATTGCAACTTTGATGCATGACTGGATAAAGGGAAAATGATCTAATTATGAAGTGTAAATGTACACAGAAGCATATTTGAAAGTTATATAAGTATTTCCACAGTTCCACCGCAATACATCCACTAAATGAGTATTAGGTAGTATCAGCACTTGTGCCATATAGATTTATAGTGGTGAGCTGCATCTTAAGATGATGTAAAAAAAAAAACATCTTTACTCAGTTAGTCAGCTTTCAGTAGGCATAAGCATACAATGATAGTCACAAGTTGAAAACCACAATATATCAGTACGGTTTATCAAACATGAATAACATACCACCATGATTACCATGTATAAACATGCCTAACACCTTAACAAGAAACACCCAACAATAACCACATCCCAAGAACCTTAATAAACACAAAAACCAACCGAACTCTCTAAGCAAAGAAATGTGGTAAACCTTTCCGGAAAATCCCTTATCACAAACCTATCTTGTACATTCTGGGTTCCAAACCCGTTTCAAAAAAAAAAAAAAAAAAAAAAAAAAAAAAAAAAAAAAAAAACCTATCTTATACACTTGAGCATTCTAAACAAGGAATAGTTACTGCAGAAGTATTACATCTTTATTATCACAAAAACGATTTTCTTATTACAATTGTTTTTTAACTTTTACTGGAAAACTGGATACAGCTTTGACCCTTAATTCCATCAATTATGTAAGACATCCATAGCCGATTGTTTAATCATAGGCCTAATGACCTTAATTCCAGAAATCCACTATATATTGAATACCCCAATCAATAGTGATGCTGGTGCATAGAACTGTCAACACCCAAAGTTTATGAAGCTATACTGGGACATAGCCATGATAGAGACCATAAACATGAACAATGATTGCCTTGAATGGTTGATTTTAGGTCGTTTAGGACAATTAGCAACCACATAACCAAAATTTGTAGCAGATATCTTTGTATTCATTCAACTATAACATTGTTTTGTTTCAAGAACATTATTTTTTTTTTTTAAAGAAACAATTTATTGAGACAAAAGCAGAGAACAAGAACAAGGCGGACACATGACTACAGGTGCTTTGGCTAAAAACAGTGCTTCATGAATTAGGCCTGATTGGTTTTGACAATCCTCCGGCCCATGCTGCTCAATCATTTCTTGATGATCTTGCTGCTGTAACAGGAGCTAGGAGAGTCTCCTGCTCTAGTAGATAGTTCTTGTTTTCTTTGTTTAGGCCTTTTAGGCCTCGCTTGTAACAAAAAAAAAAAAAAACAAGAAGGCGGACAAGGAGTCCGTTGGTTCAAGAACATTAGCTCAAACATCAAGTGAATGGTGTGACACTATCCCAGGAAAGATTCTTTACACCAATTGACAATAAAAATCAACCTAAAACCCAAAAATAAAGAAAATTAACCAATTTGATAATCAAGTTACCTTCAAGTTCCTGACTTGATACGGACATCCTGCAGGAAAAAAGACAGCATCCCCAAGTTTTTGAATGAAGGTCCACGGTTCACTTCCTATTTACTGTATCAAAAGATTAGATATATAGTTGAATTCAGATGAATTCTAAATTTGAAAATGATTACACAAAAAGATTGATTGAGGATAGGAATAGAATATCTTAAGTCAGGATCTTATGATTTCTTTCTTATTTTGGATTTGTTTTGTTATTAGGGAATCTTTAAAGTTCTAGAATATTAGGGTTACTTGTTCCTAATTGATCTAGGGTTTTAAACTCTATATATAGAGGTCTTTTGTAGTCTTTTGTTTTCAGAGTTGAATTAATAAAAAAAAAGTTTGAGAGCTTTGCTTCCTTTCCAGGTTTGTGTGATGCAACCTAACCTTAGGTGTGATGCCTAAGATCTCTAGGTGTTGTGCCTAGAAACCTACTGGTGTGATGCTAGTAGACCTATCCCTTTCTTAATTCTGTTCTTTATAGTTGAATTCAGATGAATTCTAAATTTGAAACGGATTTCACAAGAAGATGTAGCAAGCGAACCATATTTCTCTTTAAGCTTCCTTTTGTGCTCCACTGTAAGATAAATCCGATTGTGTATGGGATGGATAACCTATATACCACCAAAGAAAAAGTTAAAGATTATCTTTCAAAATAAAATGTGTACACAGAAAAAGAAGGCTATCAAGGGAAAGAGAATTTGGCACTCCACTTTTAACGTCATAGAAGTAGAGTGCAAGTGATAGTAATAATGTAAAAGTAAAAAACTAGTTACCCTGTTATTTATGTATCAATGCAAAAACTGGATAGAGTTTACCTGCTGCAATGGGCAACAGTGTATGTGCCTGAATTTCTTTGAAATGATTTATGAGATACTCCTGCAACTTAGGAACATCATGTCGACGTAATGTATCCCATAAAGCACCTCCCTCAGTGACATCTGACTCTTTCAACTTATTTCCATAATTTCTTGCAGGCAATTCACCACTGATATCAAGATCTAATTCTGCCTCTTCATTCTTTTCAGATTAAGGTCCCATTGAAGCATCTCCAACATGTGGAATAATTGGATCAACTAGTATTTACACACATTTACATAAATGTATACAGTTTCCTTATAGCATGGACTTTGCATAACTCACTGTGCTATAAATTAAATGTATTCTCAAACCAATGTTCTCCTGATGTGCCTAACTAATCGATCAAAAAGAATGAAGGAAAACCCTGAGAATTTGCACCAGAGTTTACATTCCTTTTCCCGATGCTTCTACTTCTGCACGGCATCATTTAAACGTAAATTTTTATCATATCCCAAGATCAAATGATGGAGCACTGTCAAGGGTAGGATTTTCTGGGTTTAACTGACGAATCATCTGTGGTTTCTGCACCGGCAATTCTGATTTCTGCTTAAGTAGCATTGTAGCTTGTGCTTCCAATGCGTCAAGATCAAGGCCCTCATAAAACTGATCATCATAAAGCACGTCCTCATCTGCATTACTGTGCTGCATATATCTGCCTTCAGCCTCTGCTTGCAACGAGAATTCTAGCTCCAAGTTGACAACAGGAATAGATCTTGGATGATGAAAATTCGATTTTCTTTTTCGACTTTCACTATCTCTTTCATATCCTGGAGAAATACCAGTCGTACCAGGTCTGGCTTCAGAGTTCCAATTCATGTGGAAGGACACTGAATCTAGTCCAATTGGCAGATTTGTAGAGTCAATTTGAGGAGTCTGAAGTGAGGAAGATGTTTTCCCACCAGAACTTCCAGTTTCCGGGGTCCTCGTTGTTGCCACAGAATTGGGTGAAAATGTGGCTGAGCTGCGTGGCTGCCTCTCCATGGGTGATTGAGTGAGCAATGAACGCCTGTAGAAAAGACACTAGTTATATTTCTTGACATTTTAGAAATAGAACGCCAGAGTTGGGAGCAAATGCATCATCCATGGGTAATGTAATAATGAAGGTTACAGCAATTAGATGAAAAGTAGAATGGCAAAGAGTTATGAACAAACTGAATCTAAGAAACCAAATTGATGGCACCCTTAAGGTAAAATGTATGAAGGAGAAGGGGCCTAGTGTGCCAGGCCACCTTTACTCTCACTTCATCGCAGAACTTCGAAAACGTTTTGCGACAAATGCCAGCTTAACTAACCAAAGAAAAGAATCTACTTTAATTGAACCTCAGTATAGCTGGATAGCTATTATGTATCTCAACTGAAGTGAAGAGAGAGTGACCTGTATACTGCCATCATGTCAATTCCACTGGTTGCAGCTTGAGTATTTGCAGTTGTACAATTTATCCTGTCATCTATGAAACTATCATTTGAATGGTAATCTGTTTCATCTTCTTCATCATCATATATATCAACCTCTGAAGATACCCTGAGCAATTTGGTGAAATAACATAATTTTAAATAGTACTTCCATGAGAAGCTTCATCTTATTCGCAAAATAAAACTATGCTTATAAACAGAAAATTATGCAACTTCACAAAATAAGTTTAACCGCATGTTACATAATATAGTATACAAGTATGCTCTTACTCAGCTTCCTCGTCTATGAATTCCCTCACATCATCAACTGACTTCTTTGCTAGTATTTTGGAACCTATATAACAACAGATATCATGTATGAGTAAATAGGTCACATAAGCATCAGGATTTCAAAAGTATAAATGATAAAGAAACAATTCATTGAAAAGACAGAATAATCCAGATGCATCTCAACTAATATTCAATATACCTCTACGATGCTTAGTAGGGAGAGTACTACTTGTAAAAGATCTCATAAGATTTGCTCTTGGGACATCATTAGTTGCCAAGCTTTCCTGATTCCAAATTTTCCACTGATCCCCAACTTTGCGCAACCTCTTAAACTTGCGTGCCTGTTTCACACTCTGTGACCTGTCTCCAGAACCTATACACCAATCTTTGCTACAGCTACTGTTTGTAAGGTCTGCTAGAACATTTGGGCCTCTGTCATTAACCGGTGATATGGAGGCAGATTCATTTATACTGGCACTATTCCTATTGTGCAAGGGAGATTGAATTTCATTATCAGTACGAAGAAGAGACGTATTTCTTTCACATGCATTGGTATCCATGTCAGTGGCTTTTTCATTGTCCCCAGGACTTGAAGAATTCAATACCAGTTTAGTAGGTAGTTGGGCAGGCGAAACAGCGTCAGGAACCACATACTTATTTATGGTATCCATTAGTCCTGCATCATTTACATGTATGTCAATACAGATAATACCAAGCTAATGGGGAGATTATCTAAATCTGAATTGAGATAAAATCTTATTAATTGCAGGTAGGAATACCAACCATTATTATTGATAGGAGATTCTGGAACAAATCCACTTTTGATCAAATTAGTAAGCCTGGGACTAAGCTCACCATCTCTGACAAGATTGTCCTCTTCATCAGCCAGCAATGACGGTGCCTTGTTTTTTAGAACATCAGGCGTCTCACAAGTACTATCTCCATTTGGAAAGTGTTCTCTGAGAATTGGCTTTTGAGGATTCTCTTCATCCCCATTTATTGTTGTCTCCATCCAGGTTTCAGATTCGCACAATCTAGACCAAGGTGGAGTATCATTCCTTATATATGTTGTCTGAGCCATTTCTAGATCTCCAGTGATCTTTCCTCCAGCAGTTTCTTCTGTTTGTTCATCTGAAGTTCTTACATGGCAAGAACTTTGCTTCAAACTATCCAACTTACTACTCCTTGAACTTGTAAACTTGGAATTTGGCATACTTTTGCCAGGAAGAATAGGGACAGATAAGATAAGGACCTTTCCAGAAGCATCAACATCTACAACATGCGAACCAAAGAGACAAGAGTGACCGCAAGGATCATCAGATAAATCATGTTTGCTATGCTTCTCCTTGGTTTTCAATGTCCCAGTAGTTTGTAGTTCGGAATCAGGTACTTCTCCATGTGGCTGTTTCATTGAAGAATCATCAAGATTCAACATATCTGCAATAAAACATTTGAAGATTAAAATGGATGCAAATCAAATTAATCAAGGAAAAAAAAAAGTAGTTAATTGTTTTGTTCTGATGCATGTTAAACTTGAGTATGCGTGTATCTGTCGTATCAGTTCAATATCATCATGATAGACCAGGAAATAGCTGGAAGAAATGCTCTTCTATTACAATTAAAGGGTATGAATCTTTTCATGAATAATGGTATATGTGCATTAGAATTGACACTCAGATATGAGATACATTTTCTTTTTGGCAAACAAAGCCCAAATTTTGAGATCTCAATAATAATTGGCTGAATGACTTACAGATTCAGACCGCAGAATCATACTTGAGAGTACAAACAAAGGTATATTCATGTGTATTGCACATACTGATTAACTGTTCAAATATTAGGTGTAGTCTAGGCCTTTCTAATGTTTTAGTTAATTGCTTGAGTCCACTCTAAGAGATAACCCACATCAAGGGAAGCGGTAATATTTTTAATATTAGCAGAGAAAGAGAAGCACACAGAAGAAAATCAAAATAAAGTTGAAGAGGCACAAGCATAAACAGGACCCAAATTTCTGACAATATTTAGCTGGCAACTGGTAATTCAACAATAACAGCACTTAAAATAATATAATAGAGAAAGAATTAACATTTGATTCAATCAAGAAAGAGAAGCACACAGAAGAAAATCAAAATAAAGTTGAAGAGGCACAAGCATAAACAGGACCTAGATTTCTGACAATATTTAGCTAGCAACTGGTAAGTCAACAATAAGAACACTTAAAAGAATATAATAGAGAAAGGATTACCATTTGCTAACTTAGGAGTTCAAAATGAGAATCTAAAATGATAAGAAAGGAAATGTAAATACATTTTCCACTGAATTAGGAATTTCAGCTTTCTGGATTTTTAAACTATCTATCAAGTTAAGCTATAAACAGTAGAGGTAAATGGCCACTTATCTCAGGTGGATGTAACGAGAAATTAAAAGTAAAATAACATATATATTAGACATCAAGATAGAGAAGCTCCACTGACGTAGAAGTTTAATGCAGGACTAAAGTTACCATGAATCTCTGTTTATTACAAACTTTACTGTAGAAAGTATCTTCCCTTGGTATTAAACTACTGGTCTGCAGTAATCTGAATAATTTCTTAAAATATTATTCTTGGAATATCCTTTTGACCTACCTTCTCTGTTGTCATGCTGTTCGAGAGTGTCAACTTCCAAGCACTTCTCTGAACAGACATCATCCTGATAGCATTAAGTAATACATAAGTAAAGAGAATAAAATACAACAAGAGAAATCTGAACCCAGTTCATGGTATCAAACCTCAATGAAGGAAGTTTTTCTGTCACTGGAAAAGGATAATCCTTGCAAAGATTGCATCGTATCAATTAACATTGTTGTTCGAAGTGAGTGCAGTACTTTATGCACTCTTGAGGGATAGGTTTGGAAGTGAGGAAAGGCAATAAGAGATGGTTTCCATGTTATGTCATGTGGCTGGAAATACTTGGCAACTAAACTAGTTTCAGCAACAGTTAATTTCTCTATAGTTACAGGTGTCTGAATATCAGTATCATCATTGACTTTCTTTCCAGGACGAACGAATTGTTCAATTGAAAACTCAACATATTGGACTTCAGGTTTGAAAATGTGAGGGATCTACAAGAAAAACGAGACAATCAATATGTCTGAAAGGTGATGGTACAGTATTATTAAAAAAAAACGATGCAGTCTCTCTTAGAAAATCTCACCATTCTTGGACTAGAATGAAAATTGAAGCTATTTCTTCCCCCATTTCGCATGTGTTTGCTCACATTCTTGCTATTTGTTAGCTTCCGATTGTAACCTTTCAACTCTTCTCCTTCACAGGCTAAAACTAGTAGCCCTTGTCAAGGATTTAAAGATGCATTGAACACAAAGGGAACGTATTGGAATAAATAAAAACATATATACGAGCTTGGTGAGAGTGGGAGAACAAAGAAGACATTGCGTTAAATATGATGCAGATTACATGTATTCATAACTCAAGAAAAGGATATCTACTCGTCCATCATGCTTCCTTCCAGTTCTTCCCATGCGTTGAATCATCCTCAATGGTGATACATTTGCATCAAAGCATATAACAAGATCAACTTCCATGATATCCAAACCTTCTTCACCAATTGATGTGGCAACAATGACATTGTATCCACCAGCACGAAATTTCTGTGGGAGAATTTGAGTTAGCCAAAGCAAGGTGCTTGGAAAAGGCAGGGAAGAGAAGCCTAGTTACCTCCAACACAGCTTGTTGAACTTTTTGTGACTGGCCTCTTAATATTTTCCCTGTTAGAACTATAGTCAGTAGAATTCACAAGCAGAAACCATACCAAATATAATTTCTAAGCAACTATTGAAGCCCAAAAGCTTAAACTATTAGGGATTCAGCAATGTGTATTGAGCTTACAAACTCCCTTACTTGCAAATGCAGCCATAGCTGGCAGGTACACACGGCAGAAAAATGCAGAGTAAAAAAAATATAGAGGTCGCCTGATGGAGCAGCCATAAGCTGGCTGGAAAAGAAATATCATCTTTGGAAGCCAAAGACTAAGCCCAACCTTTTTTGGTCTAAAGGGGTCCCTTTTATTAGTTTCATGGTAGTCTAGGAATTTGTAGTTGAAGCCTATAAATAGGGCTTTCTAATGTAATCCTAAGTTCAGATTGGAATGAATTGAGATTTTATCTTATTGAAGTCTTGGCCTTGTTTCCTCTCCCCTGGCCTCCCTCATTCTATTTCTCCTTCTACAGCTAGGAAACCTCTGTTTCTTCTAAAACCCTTCTGTTCTCTTAATCTCTCAACATTCTCCAGCCCACCCTATTCATTCTCTCACCGACTGTTGCTCTCTCCTGCATCATCGCCTTCCACACATAAATGTGGGAAAGGGTATTGGAGGTCTTAAACACAGAAGTCCATACAATCAGAGCGCTGATAAATGAACAACTGGAGCCCACCAAAATCTTAAGCTAGAGAACACTGACAATGTATGTCAAGCTAACAATAATTATCAGCTACCAAACACCAATGATTATGGTCTAGACTTACTGATAAAAGCATGGATAACTACACTCAAATCCACCCATCAACTAGAAATACTGCTGTCTATACATTGACCAGTTCTCCTTACTATTTTGCATTTTTTTCCTTGGGCCTAATTTATTCAGGAAAGAGCCAACAGTTGATATCTAGCTAATAATGAATATTAGCTACCTGATAGATTATAGTTCAAACTAACATGGATACCAACGAAATCATCCCACCCATCTACTCACACATGTTTGTGTGATTGTATCTAAATGCTGACCAGTTTTCCATGGATAAATATAGTTCTGTTTCACAATCATTTTACATGTTCCCCTAGAACCTGTTGAATGCATCATCATGTATTCTGTACATTGGCATAGC
Source organism: Fragaria x ananassa (assembly GCA_034370585.1). NCBI lineage: Eukaryota > Viridiplantae > Streptophyta > Magnoliopsida > Rosales > Rosaceae > Fragaria > Fragaria x ananassa. The sequence goes on along the minus strand of CP139750.1, from coordinate 4,038,005 downwards.
TGATCCCAGATAATACATGAAACTTCAATTACTTCGACAAATTAAAATGTAAAGTTTTCATTTTCTTCAATATCTAGTTTGCAAAAGCACCGACTATCACTTCATGTGACAACAACTGCATCTTTTAAAGATTTAATATAGGAATAAAGAATGAGCTTCAAACCTGAACTTTGACCAATAAACTCAGTAGCTCTAACTAAATTGCCGATGTGTGCCAACGCATCCATTATGGCCCTGTGTGTTTCCATCATTATATCCAGGAATTAATTTTCAAATTATAAAATATATCCATGTAAATAAAATAAGATAATAAAATTAAAAGCATCATCATCTATATTGAACAGAAAGTATTTTCTGATTTTCTCTTACCTGACACTTCCCCTGAAGTTTGAGAAAATCATGACCCTCGAGTTCTGTGGATCTTTCGTTTCTGCAATTAGATTACAACTATCAGTCAAATTGAGCTAACAACCCTTTCATCCATACAAGTTCACAATAAAAAGGCTGATATTGCCCAAGAGGCTCACATTCATGGAATGGTTTGGAACCCAGGTATGTATTGGTATAAAACTATAAATCAACTTCTCAGAAATTTTGGTGAATCATTATCAACAAATATAATTCACAAATTGAAAATAAATCAGTGCAACTGCAGTGCATTCATGGAAAGTTAAAATACAACCTGCTTAATTTTAGATTGTGGGATTCCAGTTCTGAATGCTCAAAGCAAGAACTAAACTACTTCCTTATGCAACAGTAAGACCAGCATTTCATGAAAATTTATAAGAAAATTAAGATAACAGACTACTTACTGAAATGATCACGCAGTACATCTAACATTTTGGATAATTTGGGACTCGGAGCACCATGAGACAGACTTTGCTGCATCCTTAGCTTTGCTTTATGAACATCTTCACTTCTACTCATATACTTAGCAAAACACCTGGAAAAGAACATTTAAGCGAGCAACCTATCAATCTTGTGCGTGTTGAAAAGCTTCAACACCATGTTTAAAGCGTATCAATTATAATAGACATAGTAGTCATGTCTACACAAGAAATTTATGTCATTCAACTCAAATTTCAAATACTGAAGTTCTATTGGTGGAGTCAAATACCATCATAAGAGAATGGAGCATGTGGCTTTCACCTAAATGTATTTAAACAGAAAATATGATATTACAAAATGATCTCAAGATTTTTTGACGACAGATTCATTTAGAATTGTCTGATTCCTGGAAAATTAAGCAGCAGTTCCTTTTATAAAGAACTTGTGACACCATTTGCAAGCTTCCATACTAATGATTCAATTCTACTATAAAGTGGTTCTCTCTCTGCCAAGAAAGCTGATTCCTGTTGGGTTCGGTTGCTGATTTTTTTAAATTTCCCTCTCAACTTTGATATCAGCTACAGGAGCAGTGGACACTGGATTTCTTTTATGCACTTCTTTACATGAGATAAAAGTTTGTTTCTTCTATAAGAAAAGCAACTAAATAAGAAGGCTGCAATATATATATCAAGCCCGGTCAGAGGCGCACGTCCGCACCGGCCTTAATGTGCGGACGTCCCTCTGACGGCGCGCCTCCACCCCAGAAGACTCCAGCAGTGTCCCCGACCACTTTCCCTCCCCGGCGAGTCCGTTCTTTTCCAGTTTTCTGGCGAGATCACCCAAAACTTCAAACAAGATTGATCTCACCGGAAAAGAACGGACTCGCCGGTGAGGGAAAGTGGTCGGGGACGCTGCTGGAGTCTTCTAGGGTGGAGGCGCACCGTCGTCGGCTCCAAAGGGTGGAGAACGGAAGGACGTCCGCACTTTAAGGACCGTGCGGACGTCCGCCTCTGAACGGCTCCGTGTATATATATATATATATATATATATTGACAAACTTTTAACAAGAAATTCAAATGCACGAGGGTCTTGCATCAAATAATCAGCTATTGACAAATTCCTAACTAGAAGAGTCGTATGATAGTTCCATATCGGATATGCAGCCATGGTTATTGGGCTTTATGGAAAATGTTATGAAAACAGTGACAGAATGGATGGTGCACCAGGACATACCCCTGTTTTAACTTTTCTTCAAGCAGTTCATGTGCTGGCCTTACTCCATGTGCTGATAATAGCTTAAGAATGTGGTAACCAGTAAGAAGAACTCCATACCAACCTTCAATTTCGCCTAATTTAAATTGGGGTATGTCTGGAGGAGGTGCTGTACGAAATTTATCCCTACACGTAAGTAACTCGCCTGGGCTCCACTGCAGGAAACCCCAAAATGGAAGAAAAATATTAAATAAATCCAACAGATGTGATTGGATCATTGAAGTCTTGACCAAAAATGGGGAAGTATCCACCAAATAAAATAAAAATACACACATAAGGCGGTGAATCCTATATATCAACAAAAGTGGCAATTTCTTGAAAGGCCTATATAAATTGAAGAACTTCTGAAACAAGCTTGTTCAATATTTTCTCAAAGCCAAAATAAATTGAATTATGACTTTCACCAAACACAGTAAACTGCAACCAACAATAATAGATTGGCATGCAGCTGACCAAATTACTTGTAGTTTCACAGGATAAAAAATGCTATAAATTGGAAAATAACATCATATTGGTAGATGCATTATATGTATTACACAGTCAGCCCATAACATTGCCAATAACTAAACAATAAAGAAAAGATTCCACCCTGCAGAGAATAAGTTAACAACTTAACATTGGAAGACTCTTAAACTATACTGAACCATACCGTTCGAGCATCTCTATTTGGGAGAGCTCCAGTCGCACTTAGCCTGGTTAAATATGGACGTAGAGCATCATATATCGTATTACTTATCTCCACAGCATCTTGACCCATAGCCACCTATAATTATTGCAAAATAAAAATTATTTCTCAGTACAAAATGTTATTCTATAAAGACAGATTACCATACATACCTTAATCAACTCTACCTCCCTGTTGTGAACATAAGGGGCGACATCTGGGTCACTTTCATCGCGGTATTCAAGGGTTGATATACACAAGTTATCAATAATTTTCTGAACAGTCTGCTGCTTAGCTGTAGTATTGCATATGAGTTGTATGTAATGTCCAATGTTACTGTAAGAATTCATAGAAACCCAGTAGAAAATAGTTACTTACATCCCGGTGTTGCGGTCAATGCTACAATTCTCAGTTGCACTTGTGCCGCCATTAACTATAAGTTTAAATATCATTTAGTATCGTCTGCTTTAATAGCAATTTGACACTGAACCAACAACTATTTAGGTAGCCATAATAAGATAATAACAGACAAGAATACCAAAATATCTGGAAAGAAGAATCAAACTTAATTGATAGATCATAAGTAATAGAACATACTTCACGAACTGCAACACTGGAAGCATAGTTTCCTAATGCTCGGTGAGCTTCATCAATCACCAAACATACCAAGCATTCGACTAAGCATGCTCCTGCAACAAAGTACCTCGTAAGCAATATCCAGTGATGATAGATCTATCTCATAAGACAAACTGCAAACATATAATATATTTATACACCTTTCTCAAATATATATATATATAGGCCGGATGTGGAGCGGACGTCCGCACTTTAAGGACTGTGCGGACGTCCACTTCACATCGTTTTCGTATACACACACACACACACACATCATACTCTCCCTCTGCCAGATTTTATATTTGCAGCTAACAGACAGTTCAAGTGGCCTCTGTATTAAAGGTTATTCTTCCCGGAATGGAGCTCAGGGCCCAAACAAGAATGAAAAGTAAAATAAAACATATAGTATTGAAAAAATGGGAATCCGCATCACAAATATTAAGCAACCTGCTAGACCAGCTGCCCAGCCACTCGAGCAGAAAAGTGCCCAAAACTGGACATTCTGACAGAGAAATACTATATGTTCCGGACATAAACAGCACCAGCATAGTTTTCTCATGAGTAAAAAATAAAAATAAAAAGACCTATCATGTTGATCATTCTATACATACAAACTGGGTCTGGACATTGACCATAGACTAAGATTTTCTGAATTAGATTAGAAACAGAAACCCTAAACAAGGGACGAGAAAATATAAAAAAAAAACTAAACTTTATGAAGCAGCAAATTCAATCAGAAAGACTGCAGCTCCCTCTTCTTCCACCAATTGAACAGTACTTTCTTCCATTTATATGCCTGTTCACTCTTCTCTAGTGTCACAATAAACCTAGAACACACCTTCTCATGATGGTTTTGCATTACAACATGAGAAAAATCTCACATTCCACCAACATATCATTATAAATATTGCTAGCGTATGGATTAAGAATTAATCACCAGACTGAATGTCCTTCTCCAGCACTTGTGGAGTAACGAAGAAAACTCGTTTAGTTTTCCAAAAGCATGCTCTTTTTGTAGGACTTATCTGACCTGTCATATCGATTGTCCATTCCTGCAATCAGTTTGATCAAATCATCTGATAAATGTTCTCAGTTTTATGCATTAAGCAAAGGTTTGTTATAACAAGGCTCTTACTTGTGGTATTCCTACAATATTATGGCATGCTTCTATTTGTTGTGTAACAAGTGGTCGAGAAGGAGCAGCAAAGACTATCTTTCCTGTAGTGGAAAGAACAATGTCAATGTTCCATAATTCACAAAATAGATTCAAGACGTCAAAAATACAGAAAACTGGAAAATATGAAGCTTCATGTAAATCAATCAAAGTACTTCTTGACTAAAACAGCGGAAGAAAAAATTGTTTCAAGAAGAATTCAAGACCAAGACATCACAAAAGTTACTATAGCATCATCTGAATAAAAACAAATGTGAGTTATTTGGACGAGACCAGGACCAAATGTGATACCGAGACAGAGACCTTCACATAACTTGCCATAATTTGACTAGGACCATCACTACCCAAGCCCCTAACCTATATTATGAAGTGTATAGTTCACTAAGCCAAGATATCAAAACTCCAGCTGTAGGATAGATAACTAGGTGATGCAGGAGCTTGCACATTAATTAGTTAGGCAGAGAAAATTAAAAAATTAATTAGTTAGGCACAGAAGCTTGCACATTACTTAGTTAGGCTTCCTGATGGCTTCTGTCGATAAGATTTGGTGCAACATATGTAAGAAAAGGCTACGTATAAATGAAACAGAGCTGGACGGCTTTTTAATCATTCATGGTAGCATAAATGTTAGGAAGAAGCAATTTGACATTAAGAAAACAATACACACTAAGCATTAAGATATACATCTTCCTAAGAAATCACATGTAGAAAGAGTGAAACTTTTTTATGCAATCAGAACCTCAAGAAGCTTACAAAGCCTGTTTGTTGATCTCTGAAGTCTCAACAAGATAAATTATTTCTGCTACCAAGGCCTTTCAAACAAGAGCATTCTAAATACCAGGGATATAAAAACTAAAGAAAATAGAGAACAAAGGAAACTAGATACAGGAATCATGACTGAATCAACAAACAAGCCTTTGGAACAGCAAATCTAGAACTTAACAAAACACCATTACCTTATCAAAACTTAAGGAAACTTGAGTAAAACACAAATAGATATGCCTAACTGTTGAAGATGTTGTTGTTCTGGCCACATCTTACTCTTTTCATCCACATGCTAATGTTTCTTTACTTACATGTGAGTAGCGATACTGTTTATAGCCTTCATGGCCTTTCCAATCAAATTGCTACATTCAGAAACTAAATTAAGGCATAAGCCATTTAAAGCTGTCAATCAAAGATCTTCAGAGGTTCTCATGTCATCAGACACATAGGCTGCAGTGCTAGGTTCGACAGCCTCTTACTGTTTAGTCCTCGACTCCTCATCAACATCTATATATAGTCATCCTTGAGCTACAACAAGTAGCTTAATAAAACATACAACGCTAGCAGATAAGCACTTGACGATATCCTATCTTCTATTCATGATCCTTATTCATTTCTAGTAGCTCTCCTCATCAATATCTTTGCCCTTTTGCTAGACACCTATCCAGCACATACACTCCACTACCTTAAAACCTAACCTCCAAAAAAAATGAATCATCCAATGCTGTTGAGGTTCAATAAATGCGACATCTAACCGCATCATGTTACACAATAAATAAATAAAAGCATGACAATAGTAGCCAAAGAAGCAGTCGGTTAAGATGAAGCGTGTGAGCAAACTTACCCTCAGGGAACCATCTGAAGTAGTTATACATAACAACTGCAGCAATAAGCGTCTTCCCTAGTCCGGTTGGCAATGCCACCAGCGTATTCGAGAAAAGTGCTGTCTTGGTGATAGCAAACTGATAGTCACGCCCCGGAAAATTAACTGCAATCATCACAACAACCAAAACATTACTACCTCAATCTCTATAGTTCATAACACCACCAATTTCAATAGAAAATAATCAACCTAAAAATCAATAAGAGCAAGCCCAACCCTTAGTTCATTACAAATTTTCGGAGAGGGAGGTGAATTCGAACCTGGGTAAAGCCAAGTTTGGGCTTTTTCGGCATCAATTTGAACACGGGGCGGTGTCTCATCCTCGCCGGAATCTCGAGTCTCCGGCTGAGGCTTTGGGGCGGGCTTCGCGATGAACCTGTCGAGAGTGGTCTGACGAGAAGTCGAGGGCTTTGGAGGAAACGGTGGTTTGTGAATTGGAGGAGGAGGGGCAAAATGGGAAGTTGAGGGCCTGGCGGTGGTCTGGGTGAAGACGACACTGGCAGCTGCTTCCCAATCGAAACCGTCGTCGTCGTCGTCAAGAATGTGGAGAGGAGCGGTGGAGGTCATTGTGGGTAGCTGAGACCGAGAGAGAGAGAGAGAGAGAGAGAGAGAGAGAGAGAGAGAGAGACTGGAATGCGATGTGGCGTTGTGAGATGTGAATAAAACCCACTTCAGAAAGGGCGGCAAACCCTCCCTCTTCCTTTTTAGTTTTTTTTTTTTCCTACTGAAAAACAAATAACGAAAGTATAAAATAAATTTTCGAGAAACTCCTCGTCCTAGAGGAGAATAAACAGAATGCTCTAACTAAGCTCTATCTCAGCAACAGAATTTGCTTTCCTGTATGAATATGACAAAAGATGAGATTTGGCAAGAGGTGGCAAGACGTAATATATCTAAAACAAGGGACTTCAAACACCAAGGTGTAGTAGCTTTTCCCATCAAGCAATCAATAAGCACCAAGGTAAACAAGGAGTAGCAGAGTTTTGAAGAACAAAGTTAAAATAATGAAAATTTGAGGCAAAAGTGATTTCCTGATTGTAACAATGATTAACATTTGCTAGAACATTTTAAAAAATCGTTCATTTTATGCTTCGCTTTCCTTCTTTTTTAATGAGGCTGGTCCGGCTGGCTTCAAGACTTAATTAATGAAATTGCAAAATAAATGAGGGGTGACGTAGAGTCTGAACCACATACAGTATTACAATAAGCATAAAGAGAGAATCCTGAAATAATATCAAGATTCTCCACATTACATAAGTATTCTAACAACCACCAATAACAAAAAGTGCATCAATGACTACTCCATTTGCATTGTCATTACGGGTCATTGTGGTGTCATAATAGAAAGATCACTATATATATAATACTTATTTTATTTTAAATGTGTCTCAGTTATCTTATTCTATCAGTATTATATTAATATAATGGTACCAAAAAATTTCTATACTGGTAAGTTAGAGCATCTTTATCAATGCTACTCATTTTGGAATCAAATTTTAACCAAAAATGTTAGAAAGTCATTTTCGCTAGTCATACTTGAAAAAGAAAAAGCAACAAGCCTCCCTAAGTAATAATAATTCTCCACAACGATTGCTCATATTTTGAATTCTTTTCATGATGGTTTTATTATCAACACCATCAAATATATATATATATATATATATATATATTTAGAAAATAGACAATTTCATTAACTTATCCATGGCCAGAAAACGCTTACATCAGTTTGCCTACTTGCGACCAATCAGGCTTACTGGCAATAAGCACTAACAAAGAGACAAGTAACCCTCATTACAAATGCCCTCAATTAAGCTTATCACATCTAATTTTTAACTAAACCTATCTAAATTTCATGTAGCGGTAATATCAGTTGCCTATGGACCTCAATTGGTGTACAACAAAGTAATATCGAAATCTAAACAAAAAATAGTCTTCCATTAGATGTCTAGGTAAGAAAAAAGGAAATTAAGCTACCTAGTTGCCCTTATTAGTAGGGCTAGCCTCTACCCGATCAGATCTCTAGGATGTCGTGCGAGACAGAGTAGATAATTTATGGGAAAGCTTTAGCTCAGGTCCACCAAAAATCTTGCATAAAGGAATAAGCCCAAATCCAGGTCCAAAAACTCATATCCAAGCCCATACCTTAGCAGCACCAATCCCATCTCTCTTCCAGGCCAACAACGCCTCTCTTGTCGGCCACCATCTGTGAAACTCCGGCGGCCGTACCTTCAGGTACATGACAACATATGTCGCCGTTGCTGGGGACTAGTGCCCAGACCCACTCAATCTCACCACGATGTCAAGCTGTGGCTGGTCAGCTGCCACCACAACCAACTGCAATCCGATGTTGTTGAGTTCAGGGATGACACCATCCAAGGGTAGAACCATTGAAGCCTTCAATCAAATTATAGTAATAGGGTCCTCTAGATTATGTAAGGATCTGAGAAGAGTGCTGAGGGAATGAAGAAAGGGAGAAGCTAGGATGGTGGAGATGGAGTGGAGGAGACGAGTGCTAGGGTTTGAGGCTGTGCTAGAATGATAGGGTGAGAGAAAACTCTCCTAGTTTCTCGGAGCAGAGCCGAGCCTTGAAAAGCTAGAAGACTGTTTGATTATGACATTTAGTATCAAATATATCTTTCTTGATATATGTAATGTAGAAAATACTCTTTCTATAGTGGCAGTTACAATTAGAATAATTAGTATCAATGTTACGAGCAAGTAAACTAATAGATAAACTTGGTTTTTCCGTGTCTCAACTATTTTTTCTCCAAGCCCACAAATTCATTTCAGTTCTTTAAACATATTATTGCTAAAGTCCTAAATGACACTTCAAAAAGCTCTCTAAAGTTCCCTTGGTTCTTTGAATCATCAAATTTATCATGACCACGAAATGGCAACCCTTATTGGGAAGAAACCGAGCACAATCAAGTGATACATTTAAACGAGTGCAATAGTTAATCCGATTTTATTGTGTTTAGTTACCAAAAATGTATCAACATATTGTCATTGTTTTAATAAAACTTCGCACATTTTTCTACCATTTTGGTAAGCATTATTGGTCCCTAGAACATGTTGTTTAAGCTTTTTTTTTTTTTTCTACCAACAGTAGTATATACCATGTGCTGGGTCTCTAATATTTTGTTTAAAAAGATAATGGTGCAAACAATATGCAACATCTAACTATAACGATCCTTGAACCATGTATCTTTAAACCTAATGTTTTTTTTTCAAAGAAGGGCTAGTGCGGCTGCCCTCAAGCTTTGATTAATGAAACTGTCGAATACAAAAGAGGGGGGGCTGTAATGAGCTTAAACCCTTGATCTTTAAACCTTATGTTAATACCCCTGAATTTCGTTTGCAGAAATTTATAGTTTTTTCGTTGACAAGGAGTTTGCATCAAACTATGTCTTCGCACTTGATCTCGAATATTAGTATGGTATTCTAAAGTTGTTGTTCGAACTTCCAGATCTCAAGGAAGGTCTTCTATGTTAAACTCGTTAAATAAATATTTTGATGTACTAATATCTTCATATGCACTACTTGTCTAATGGGAGCTGGTGCTGGTCGATTTGTCAAGTTCAATTCTTCTGTATGATATTTTAAACTACCTTCATTGGATCTATTTCTTATTTGATTAAAATATAAAGATTTTGACTTGTTGTTTGTAGGGAGAAATGTAAATTAAGAAATTATAGTTTTAAAAATCCATAGTTATAGCACACAAAAAAATATCAACAAACTTCCAAAAAAGAATATAAACATGTTTAAGCACAGGAAGAATCCCAAACAACAACTTTTGATTCCTTTGGAACTTCGAGATCAACAACCTATTCAACAAAATTGCAAAAGTAGTAAAAAGACAAGAACAATAGGTTAACAGTAACATATAAAACTAATAAGACATTCAATCAATTATGAACCCTAACTTTTGCCCCAAATCCTTAATTTTAGTTTATTGAATACTTACGAGATGGAGATGAAGAATGAAAGACTAATTTAACTGACGAAGTGGCGAGAAATGGGTTGATCGGGTGGAAAAGAAATTGGAGAACTCGCTGCTGCGAGACAAACTCTTGGACGGTGAAGAAGAAGACGAAACAAAAAACAAAAAGAGCTACTGAGTGATAACTACTGTTTCTCTTCTTGTTAGGACGTCAGCTCAAAATATATAATTACCTATAAAATAGTCAATAACTACATGTAAGAATTTTTTTTCTCCCAACAAAATTGGGTGGGACTTGAGCCCTACAAACAACAAGTCAAAACCTGCATGATAAAACAACAAGCTCCTTAAACACACAACAAGAATTAGATTGTTGCTACTTGGAAGTATCAAAACTTTTTGGATGAACACACAACAAGAACTGCGAAAGATGTAATGCTCAGTTCACGTACCCTCATATATATCTTGGAATCTTTGATGTCAATATTCACACCGCGTAGAAATGTATCTAAAATCCTCTCATTGTAGCAAGATCAGGTGTTACGTACATGTAAAACATAAGGACTAGCCTCCTCAACATGCTCATAAATCTTTGAAGCATTTTCCGAGGTCTTGCATACTGGCCTATGAAAGTAAAAGCTAGTACTCTTTTCCACACGTATTTAGGCGACGTGGTGACAATATTTAATATGTTCATATGATCTGTTCAAATTAACAATAACGTTTAACTTAGAGGTCTATAAACTATATATATATAAACACAATTAGATATGTTGCATATAAATTCTTACCTTAAATAATCACGATTATATCTTCAGCACACACAAGTTCTCCTACTTTGACACGGTTGAATACCATGAATAAAGTGTTTTCTTCCTTGTAATGATAATAATACGCAACATAATGTTTAAGACGTCATATATCATCACTAAGGCTCATCCCGTGAATGATACAAACAAGTATATATAAGACCCACAAGAATAAAAAAAAAGTGTTGCAAGCGAAATTGTTACCTCGCAAAGGTCCACCACTAGCAAGATCCTGGAATGTAGAGTCAAATAGGCATGTGTGATAAAGTTGAGAGAATCCTTAAAAGACATGTCAAAATCGTACTCGGCCACAGCATTGACGTAAAAAAAAACTAATATTAGATAATATGTACTTAAGTGATTAAAAAAAGAAAAAGACAAAAATGAATTGATCATGCTCATGTGTTAAGTATTAGAAGAAGCACATACCTCGAGCCCATGACTTCCTAAACAATGTTTATAGCATGTATACTACCTGATTTAATTGAGAGAAATTGATTGTCCTTTGTTTCCACCACTTCATCACCATCTACGTATACGCTGAAGATTCGGGGTTTCTTGCCCTGCAATGACAAAAGTTAAAATAAAATAGCAAACAAGAACTTCCGAGCAAACTCAAGTGAAAATGTTTTAGTACTATCTTTACTTCAGAAGCACCCATATGATGGTCCCAAACCTTTTGTTCATGCGACGATAACGATTCAAATAATAAACAACTGCTTTGAAAATAGTTGTCACAGATTTCTATTGGGAAAAAATATGGTTGATTAGTTTTGTTCTTTACAAATAGAAGTTATCAAAAAATAAATTATAGGATCTTTATCATGTGCCGACAATAATCTTGCAAATGAGCTTTCAAGTCCATACAATCATTGCGGTGGTCTAACAAGATGCCCATATTGTGTGTAGTAATGTTGTAAACTTCTCTGTATCGTATGTAACTGCACAAACAAACAATACAACTTTGGTGTAAACTAATACCAGAGACAAGTATATAAACAATAAAATTATATTTTACTTTTAAGTGTCTGTGATTCATGTTTAACAATTGGTACAAGTGTTAGTTCATTTTCACAAATAACAAAGATTGTTCATCCGAGTTGTTCTCATAGCTCCACCTTCATACCAGCTCGTGACCAAACTTTATGGTTGTGTAACACCCTAGTGAGTTAACACACATAGAGATAAATTGATATATTATGCCCAATAATCTCTCTCTCTCTCTCTCTCTCATCTAGCTAGTTGTGCTCATTTGTTTTAGTTACTTTTTTCTTTTTGTAGCAATGGATGGAAAATGCAAGTTTTTAAATTACAATCTCATTGTTGATGATGACAAAGGTAATTATCAACATATGCAGACAAACCATGGTTTGTTCATTTGTGTACAGTGAGATGAAATATTCCTTTACAAAGAGTATGAAAATATCTTCTTAAGCGCCATTACAACAATATGAAACACTACGGCTTCATATTCTGCAACAAAAAGAAGTGTCTCAACATAATCTTTCAGATCGAAAGCGACCACAATTGTATCCACCCAAAGCCGAAGCCAAAGAAGCTGAAGAAGAGGGGGGAAGGAAGGAAAAGGAGGAAGACGAGACGGGCACAACCAACAACTAGCGGTCGGGTACAATTAGTGATTCATGTCATTTTTATGTTTAATATATGTTCTCTAATTAATCAATGAATTGCATGTAGTACGTACTCGGATGGTAATCAATGTTTGTTTTTCGACGTTTAAGTCATTTTATGGAAAATCGAATCATCTATTCTTGTAATGTATTTTATGTTGATGTCTTAATCCTTAGGGGAATTTGATGTTACACCCAAAATCATAGACTCATTTTAAATTACACCCACATGTTATACTCTTTTGAAATACACTCAACTTATTAATTAGGTTGATTTAGTAAAAATATTAACATTGTGTATCTAAACAATAGAACTTGTTGTTGAAGGAAATTGCTGAAATGCCACCAACTGAACCATTGCAATTAACAAGCTGTTTGGCCGACTCATTAAACATAATTACCCGGCAGCTGAAAACCCGGTTCTACAGACTACGCCCAAACCCTAAACCCTAAACCCTAAACCTTAGTCTAAACCCTAAACCCTAAACCCGGTTCCACAAACCCTAAACCCTAAACCCTAGTCTAAACCCTAATCCCTAAACCCTAAACCCTAGTCTAAACCCTAAACCCTAATCCCTAAACCCCAAACCCTAATCCCTAGTCTAAACCCTAAACCCTAAACCCTAGTCTAAACCCTAAACCCTAGTCTAAACCCTAACCCTATTTAAAATAGAAGAAAGCCAAGAGCCACATTTAAGGAATGTCTTCTCATTCAATCAGAAGGGAAAAATCTTCTCAAGAAAAAATAAAAAAAACGGAAGGGCAAAAGAGTCAAGGAAAAGAGGGATACAAATTCTAAAAATAAAAATAAAACATATAAGGCAGGTTCAATAATAAGGTTGGGTGTAAATTAAAATGGAATATGAGCATGGATTTATTTTAAAAGGGGTTTGGTTTTTTGAGTTTTTGTCTAATTTTCTCTAATCCTTATCTACTCTACTATATAATGTATTTTCTATTCAGTGACAACCATGTATGAAATGGCTACGCTGGTACTTCTATATTTGCTAACGTAAATAAACTGAGCTTCCATAACTGGAGCATGGAAATTGTTTGTGATTTTTTTTTTCATTTAGTTTAATCTAGAATTTGTCATAATCTTGATTCTTGAATGATCATGTAATAGTGATAAATTAATATATGTGGTTAGAAATTAATGATATAAGGAAGATCGGTGAACAGGGGAGAAGCCATGATTATATACTAAGGGGGGCCGAGTTACAATATAAAAACTAAAAAATATATAGTATTTGAAGATTGAATAATTGTGTATATATGAGACAAACTCAAAAGATAATTGAACTTTTGTATAGTTACTAAACTGAAAAGGGAATATGAAACTCATTAAATATATTGAGAAATAAGTTCACCAATTACAAAGTACTTGTACATAATAGAATGTGTGAGGAAAAAAAAATTATTCATTGTGCAATAGATTATGAACAGATCATATGGTAAGAGATGATTAAAGTAGGAGAAATAAATTATGTAAAGTAAACCTAAAAATACAATAAAGACACCTAAAAATACATCAGACCTAAGACTTTTCAAAGCACCAAGGTAACAATCTGTTTCAGGAGGCTTCTTGTTTATCAACCATAATGGCTTGCTGACTTTAAGCTCCTTCCCTGCCAAAGGCAAGAATTTTAGAGGCAGTAATAATCTCTCTTTCCAACAATCTCTCAATACCCTTTTTTACATATCAATTATTAGTTTCAAATAGTTAAGAGTATAATCTTTCAAGGCAACAATATCTCTCAGGTAGGGGTCATCATGGGCCGGCCCTACCTAAATTTTAGGGCTTAGAGTAGGGCCAGGTAGGACTCAGTCAAAGTCAATAAAATTTAGAGCTGGATAAGGTAGGGTCGAGGCTTGAATATGTAAGTCTTTACCTGCCCTAGCAGTCCATTTCGTTAAGGTTAAAAGAGACAGGAAGGGTTTAGGGTTTATCTTAGCAGCCATTTAAATAGGGCTAAACATGGCCGTGATAGGCTAGTTTTTTTTTTCCACAATTTAGCTCAAGGTTTATATTAGCTATCTTATATGTAATACACCCTATTTTTTAGTCATATTCAACATACATGAATATACATTATATTTAGCTTAGGACATCTATCTATAAATATTAATCTAAGTGGTTATACTCATATATCTCACAAACTATCTCTCTACATCATCAAAATACAATCGTTATTCATAAGAAATTATTAGGACATAAAAAGCGGGCTTTTAGAGCCGGGTTGGGCTTAGCCCTAAAGGGCTCAATAGTGTAGGGCCGTAGGGTAGGGGCGGGTTTCATTTGTTTGACCCTTGCCTTTTCCTATTTGAGAAGAGCTAAGGCCGAGGTAGGGCTTCGGCCCTAGAGGGTAGGGCGGGTTTGTAATACCCCAGATTTTCATATCATTTTTCCTTGTATTATTCTCATATTTAATGAAGGATTATTTATGGAAATTCTTTTTGGTTGAGCGAAGTTGAAGTTTCGGGAGTTTTCTTTCTATGTGCTTTGTCTTTTAAAAGACCAAAAAGTTGACTTTATTTTTTGTAAGTTATTTGCAAAAACTTTCTTCACGAAAGTTGTAGAGTTTGGCGATATGAGTTCGTAGACATGCGGCACACATGAAACGGATGTCGTATGAGAAAGTTATAGTCTGATGAAGTTAGTTTCCGGGTTTGGAAAGTATATAAGTAGAAAAATGTGAAGGGAGTTATTTTGAAACCTAAAATCAGCTTTTTCTCTTCTCTCTCCTCCCTCTCCCGAGCTTCCCTGAACTCTTTCTTCGCTGGTCATTTTCTCTCTCATTCGGCCACCAAATTGGACGTCGTCGGTCTTGTGGGTCGGCATAGGTCTCCTCTCCACTGCTAGGGCAATCTTGCTCGCCGTCGCGCCGACTGGAAGCCGCCACGAAACGGCGGAGCTGCTGTTGTTCTACTGGAAAACCGGCTTTGGTTGCTGTGTTGGCTAGTCGTTATAGTGCTAGTGTGTTGTTTGTGTGTGAAGACTAAGTGTTGATTTGGTTTTTGCATCTTAGGTTTGTTCTTGGTGTTCGTTAGATCGGGAACTTGGGAAGTTGTTCTTAGAGGTAGTATTGGTTTGTTGTTGAGTGTCCGATGACCTTGGGAGGTCTTAGAGGAAGGATTGCCCTTCTTGGGCAATCTTTAGATTAAGAGTATTTTAATCCTTGTTGTGTTTTATACTAAGGTTTTTAATTGCGTAATTTTAGGTGTTTTGTGAAATTGTTAAGTTGGCTTGCTCTTGTGTTTTGCGGAAACGCAACGGGATATTGAGGTGAGTAAATCTGACCAAGGTTCACTTTTGAACCAAGTTTAATTATGTCATTTGATGAGGATAATGATTATGATGTGAATTTAGTATTTGGCTATTATTGATTTTAAAAATATATGAGCTTGATCGCCAACAGTTCATAGATAAGATAAAACAAGTTTTCCTTATGTGTATTTTTAGAAGTTCATATGATGATAATCTTATTGATTTTGTTATGTTATACTTGTGAATCTAGTGTTGTTGATAATTATGTTAAGTTATGATGATTGTTGGATAAATAGCCAAACCGGGTTCTAAGCCTTTGGTTGGGTGATTGGTTGCGGTTAAGTTGCTATTTATCATTTTTGTGTTTTGATATTGGACAGTCAAACCGGGTTCCAATCCTTTGGCCGGGTGATTGGTTGCGTTTAGAAATTAAAGCTCTAGTCCGTCTGTCGGTGTACGTCATGGGGGATACTTTATCATATCTGGGACCCATGTGTACACAATTTTGTTGTTGTAGATCATGAGGGGTATTTATCAATACCTGGGACTCATTGGTACATGTTATTTGAATTAGTGTTGGAATTATAGAAATATTCATGATATAAATTGGTTTTGTGAAATTTCTAGATGTGAGAAATATTGTGTTATTTGAGTTTACTCATACGAGCTTTTTAGCTTACCAGGTTTGTTAATTTACAATCCCGGTGTACCAATTCTTGGTGTAGGGGTTAGACCTGGAGGTGAGGACCAGCAGGGTTGAGACGGTGGCGTAGTGGCAGAGTCCTTTTTGGTTTTTACTGTACTATGTATAGTTTTGTTAACTGGGTAGATAATATTAAACTCATGAGATAGTTTTCATATTCTTGAATTGCAAGTTTATGTAAACAAAGAAATGTAATATTTAACTCAGTGATGGGTTGTAGAATATTTACTTTTCTACGATTGAGTTTTAGTTGTGGGATGTTGTCGTTGAAAACATGTTTGAGATTGTAATATTTTAAGTTATATCATACCAAAATTTTTGAAAATTTCATTCGAAAATTAGGGTGTCACAGTTTGGTACACTAGTGGAAAAAACCTCTTAGGCGACGGAATTGTTTTAATTCCGTCTCCTAAGTTACCACCTAGGCGACGAAATAGTGTTCCGTCGCCTATGTGGTAACTTAGGAGACGAAAAATGTACTAAGGCGACGAAATCATTTTTTATAAAAAAAAAATTATTCACTTAGGTGACGGAAACGTATTCCGTTGTCTAAGATTGATTTAGACAACAGAAAAATTTACTTAGGCGACGGAATTATTATTTTTTATAAAAAATAAAATTTATTCATTTAGGCGACAAAAATGTATTCCATTGTCTAACATTGATTTAGACGACGGAAAAATTTACTTATGTCAAGACCCGCCCCGAATTTCACCCTGAAACCCGAGGTGAGTCCTGCGGGGTCCACCTCCAAGGAAAACTTACCGAAGGACTCGGCAAACCTCCCTTGAAAATGGACAACCCTAACCCGGAAAAATTAAAGAACACTTTTAACCAATAATATAAATTCTTCAACTTAATCCAAATAACCAAATAAAATAATACACAGTTATTTTTCCGAAAGTATTCAGAGCTACTATAAGAAATACAGCGGAAGCTACTAGAAATCCTAGTGGGTTAAACAGATGACCTACTGGTGAACAGTAGTGGAGAAATGAGTGACTATGCCTCGTCGCCTCCTTCTAGACCTCATCCGAACTCTGCAGACTGGGCATTTAAAAACGAAGGAAAAGCCCAGGGGAAAATATTTCATCACGTCAGAGTGAGTGGACAAAATAATCTCAACAACAATAATATTTCCCCAAGAAATTTAACAATGCAAACGACTAGTTCTGGCTAGTCTCCAAATCATAAACAAAACAGCCTCTCAGGCTCAAATTATAAATATATATCAGTATGTATTAACCACTCGTCTACTCCATGTATGCTATCTATGAATAAGCTTTAAAATAGATAGTCACACCAGGCTAATACGATTGCGTCTAACGCTCACGTCGCCCCATACTGGTATTTTTCCTCAGAATGGGGGTAATGACCGAGTGGATATAAATACGTGTTTACTCCTTATACGATTTCTATGAATGAATGTAAAACATAGAATAATCTCAAAAAGTAGAAAATCGTACAAGGCTACTACGTTTGCGTCTAACGCTCACGTCACCCCATACTGGCATTCGTCCTCAGAACGGGGGCTGCCACGTATATCTAGCTAGCATTCTCTCTCATACATACTATTCTCGAAAACATCAATAAATAAGTATAAACTCTGAAATTCTCAATTTCCGGATAAAAATCCAACCAAGGAAATTACTCAACAATAAAACAATTCAAACACATTATTTAAAACAAAAGTCTACTCACAACTTAGGCCTGAGCCTGACGTCGGTCGGATGCCTCATCTGCTCGAGCCTCCTCGCGTACTGTTCCAAACATAACTAATTCCTTAAAATAAAACACCGACGCTTAAATAAAATAGACATAATTAACTATGAGCTTCTAGCGTTCAACCATGCCTATCGTCCTAAATCTTAACTTCACTGCCAACCACAAATCTCCATAAAAAATACCAACTTCCTCAAAACCACCTTCCACCAAATAAAATCCAATGGACGGATTATAAATTAATAATCCGCCAAAAATACCAAACTTCAACAAATCTCAAACCTATCCAAAACTCCTCCAAAAATTCTAAAACTTATTCCATTGAACTCCACACATTTTTCTCCACCAAAAACATTTTCTCGGCGGTGGCGGCGGTGGCGGCTCCACCAGCAGCGGCGGCCGGCGACCTCCGATGGTCACCAAAATTTGGCAGCATCTTCCTCTCAACCTCCTCTACAACAATCCTAACTACCACAAACTCCAATTCTAAGTCTAAGCACATCAATCGAACGCAAAAACACAATAAGCTCTAGAAAATTCAAATTCTGATTTCTCCTTACCTAGCTCGAGAAGGAGCGAGCCCTTTGGAGGGATTGAAGCACGGGAGGAGGGCTTCCTTTTGAGCCAAGGCTCGCCGGCTATGGAGGCCGGAGGAAGGAGTTCCGGCGAAGAATGGCTTTCGGCAGTCGGACCTTCCGGCGAGCTTTTCTCCCTCACGGTGGCGCTAGGGAGGCTGCCATCGGTCTAGGACTACTGCTGGCTTGGAGACCGACCGAACGGGACCGGTCCGGCGGCGAACGGAGGCCGGACGGCGACGGGCTGGCGACGGGAAATTTCTGGGTGTAGAGAGGGGAAAACCGGGTGCGGGAGAGAAGAGAGAGAATCGGGAGGGAGAAGAAAAGAAATTGGGCCTAGCCCAAACCCGGGTCCAAAACCCCTCTTTAAACCCAATCCAAAAAAATTAACACCCCAAAAATAATATACCAATAAAATTACCTTTTACTAGCAAAAATTACCATTTTTTACCGTCGTCAAAATTTCTTCCTTAGAATAATCCCACAAAATAATCGTCCCCTACACCTCTCTGGGGATCAATTATATTTCACACTTAATGACGATCACGGTAAAATTCTTATTACCACTATGTCAGTAATAAATGTAAAAATTGTGGGTCGGGGCGTGACAACTTAGACGACGGAATTATTATTTTTGAAAAATAAAATAAAATTATTGATATTTTAAGTGACGAAAAGTATAACTTTTCGTCGCCTAAGTACCGAAATTTTTAGCGGCTCCTTTTCCGCTAAAAATTCAGAAAAATTTGAACCAAAATTTTCAAACTTTCCTTATAGATTCTCTCTCCCTCCTCTCCTTTTCCCAGTTTCCACGCATACCTCTGCCTCTCTTTCTTCTTCCCTCTGCCTAACCTTCTTCTTCCCTATATCTCACCTTCTTCTTCGCCCTGTGCCTTACCTTCTTCTTCGCCCTGTGCCTCACCTTCTTCTTCCCTCTCTGCCTCTCCTTCTTCTTCCCTCTTCCTCTCCTTCTTCTTCGCCCTCTGCCTCTCCTTCTTCTTTGCTTCCTGCCTTTCCTGGGCGCCCTTCTCTTTCAGTGGAGTCCGCGCGCCTTTGTGTCACGGGACTCCGCGCCCTTCTCTGCCAAGGGAGTCCGCGCGCCCTTTGTGCCTGCGGAGTCCACGCGCCCTGTGTGCCAACGGAGTCCGCGTGCCTTTTGTGCCAGCGGAGTCTGCGCGCCCTCCCTGCCAGCGGAGTCCGCGCGCCCTCCCGGCCAGCGAACTCCGCGCCCATTTATTTATTTATTTTTTCACTTTAGCGACGGAATCCAGTAATTCTGTCGCCTGGGGGAAAAATATTTTTTTTTGTCATTAAACAATATCAGTCGCCTAAGTACTTAGGAGACGGAAAACTTCCGTCTCCGAAGTACTTAGGCGATGGAAACAGTTCTGTCGCCTAAGTAATTTTGACTCGATGGAAATTAATTTTTTGTCGCCCAGACACCTACCTCACTCTACTTAGGCGACGGATCTTAGGCGACAGAAATTCCTTCACCTAAGTACTTAGGAGACGAATTTTATTACATAGGCGACGGAATAGTTCCGTCGCCTAAGAGCTTTTTTTCCAGTAGTGGTATTAGAGCGTAGGTTTACATATTTGGTGATAGTCAATACTTCGGAGTGATGACCCGACTGCAGCGGATCACCATCATAAGCTCTTTGGTATTGATATGTCATTGGGTATGTGAAGGGTTAGGTGTCGCCTCTAGGTCAATAGAATGTCAGAGTAGAGAGTACTCTGTTTGTGGGATTTTGAATCTTTGTGTTCCATCTTGAGTTAGTGTCTTGGTTATTAAATGTCGCATTTGACTTATACTTTGGTTTAAGTTTTATGCGTGAGTTAATCAAGGTTTACTTGCTCTTAGGTGATCGATCCTCCGCGAGGAAGAGCTAGAGGCCGAGGTAGGGCCAGAGGCAGAGGTGGGGCACCACCTATGGATGACTTCTTTGAGGATGAACTAGTGTTGGAAATGCCAGTGCCAGTTGTGGTGGATGATGGTCTACGTCTGGCCAAGCTGGCTCAAGGTATCATCAGGTTGGGAGCGCCTTCTTTTCTGGGAGGTATAGACTATCTCATAGCTGATCATTGGATAGAGGGCATCAAGACATACTTCACCATGATCACGTGTACGGAGATTGAGAAGATGCGTATTACTACGTTTCTTCTCAAGGATGAGGCACAGGTATGGTGGAGCGGGGTAGAGAGATCTCGAGATGTGACCACCTTGACTTGGGAGGGGTTTGTTCAGCTTTTTCGGGAGAAGTATTTTCTTGATACAGTGAGGGAGCAGTTGGAGCTTGAGTTCATAGCTTTGGTGTAGGGCTTGATGAGTGTCAGGAATTATGAGGCCTGGTTTTCTCAGCTGTATCATTTCGCTAGAGAGATGGATGCAGTAGATTTGGCATGAAAGTTCATTCGGGGTTTGCGACATGAACTCCGAAAGTTGGTGACATCCCACCGGTTTGCTACTCTAGCAGAAGCGGTGGAGAGTGCCCTTGCAATTGAGCAGGAAGAGGCCATGCATGAGACTGAGAGGCAGAGAGATTTTCAGGGGAAGGGCAAGGCCCTAGCAGGGAGTAGTAGTTCAGGGTACCACATAGGTGGTTTTGGGAAGAGGCAGCGGACTCATCAGCTGGCTCCAATTAGAGCAGCAGCTGCACGTATTAGGGCCCCACCTATTAAGCAGGCAGCACCCTTGAAGTGTTTCAACTGTGGTGAGCCGGACCACTTCTCTTTGGCATGCACGAAGCCCAGGAGGCAGGTATGCTTCACTTGTGGGTAAGCATGCCATTTTGCTAGGGATTGCACTAGACCTCAGGCTGGAGGGCAGGGTAATCAGCAGAGACCATTACTTCCAACACTAGCCAGAGTGTATGTCATTGGTCAGCGTGGTGCAGGAGTGGAAGGTGCCATTCTTGTTTATTATCTGCTTGCTACAGTTTTGTTTGATACGGGGGCAACCCATTCCTTCATATCTAGCTCGGTGGTGAGGGCATTAGGCTTGACTCCAACACCGCTTACTAGATCATTGTGTGTTTCATCGCCTCTCGGTGTTTCTATCGAGCATGGCACTTTATGTGGCGCTTGCCCTTTAGTGATTTGTGAGAGAGAGTTCCTTGCATCTCTGATTGTGATTCCAAACCGCTCTTATGATGTGATTTTGGGAGTGGATTGGCTAAGGCCAAACCATGTTGTAATTGACTGTTTTGATATGGTGGTGTCATTTCATGTTCCTAGACAGCAAAGCTTTTGCTATCGTTGTCATAGGTCGGACACGGCCATGTGGAAAGAAGTGTTAGCTCACATTGAGGCTATCGGTAGTACCGTGGGTATTGTGGATATTGCAGTAGTTTCTGAGTTTAGTGATGTGTTTCAGGAGATTCAGGGATTACCTCCTAAAAGGGTAGTGGAGTTTGCTATAGAAGTGATACCAGGTACTTCACCGGTATCAAAGACTCTTTATCAGATGGGGAGAACTGAACTTCAAGAGTTGAAGGTTCAGATTGAGGATCTTCTTGAGCAGGGATTCATTAGACCTAACACCCTCGCCTTGGGTGCACCAGTGTTGTTTGTGAGGAAAAAGGATGATACATTCCGGTTGTGTGTGGATTACCAGGAGTTGAACAAGGTGACCATCAAGAATAGGTATCCCTTGCCTAGGATTGATGATTTGTTTGATCAGCTTAGAGGTGCTACGGTATTCTCTAAGATTGACCTGAGGTCCGGTTATCACCAGTTGAGGTTGAATGGAGAGGATATTTCGAAGACTGCTTTCATGACAAGATATGGGCATTATGAGTTTGTTGTTATGTCATTTGGTCTAACTAATGCGCCTGCTGCTTTTATGGATTTAATGAACCGCATGTTCAGTCCTTATCTGGATGTGTTTGTGGTAGTATTTGTGGATGATATTTTGATCTACTCCAAGACCTTGGAGGATCATGATAGACCGCAGGTTTGGGTTGTGTGTTGATGCAGCTTGGCGTTGTTGTGGCTTATGGCTCTAGACAGTTAAAGGTTTATGAGAAGAATTACCCCACTCATGACCTAGAGCTAGCTAAGGTAATATTTGCCTTGAAGATTTGGAGGCATTACTTGTATGGAGAGAAGTTTGAACTCTTTTTTGATCATAAGAGTTTGAAGTATTTATTCTCTCATAAAGATTTGAACATGAGGCAAAGGAGGTGGATGGAGCTCCTTAAGGACTATGACTTCACTTTGGAGTATCACCCTGGGAAGACCAATGTGGTGGCGGATGCATTGAGCAAGAAGCCTAGGGGTATAGTCGCCTCTATCATGGTGCATGAGTGGCTCATGTTGGAGATTGCATCTGAGTTTGGCATTCTGCCATCAGGCAGGGAGCAAGGGATCTTCCTTGGAAGCGCCTCTGCGCAACCCACTTTGATTTCCATGATCATCCAAGGCCAAGCACATGACGAGTTCTCATGTGAAAAGTTGGCGGAGTTAGTGGTGGATTTGTTGGATGTTTGTCCTTCAAAGTGGTCGATTGGAATTGATGGTGGTTTGAGTTATAAATTGAGATTGTGTGTTCCCGATAGTAATGATCTCAAAGGGGAGATCCTATGGGAGGCACATCGGTCTCGTTATACGGTGCACCCAGGGAGCACCAAGATGTATAAAGATTTCCGTAGGCAGTTATGGTGGAATGGGATGAAGAAGGATGTAGCAGAGTATGTGTCCAAGTGCCTCACTTGTCAGCAGGTGAAGGCAAAGCATTAGAGGCCTGGAGGTATGTTGAAGCCATTACCTATTCCTATTTGGAAGTGGGAGCATAGCTCTATGGACTTTGTGACTGGACTACCTAAGTCCAAGCTTGGACATGATGCGATATGGGTCATTGTTGACCGATTGACGAAGTCAGTACATTTCCTTCCCGTGTCGATGACATACACGGTTGATGCCTTATGCAAGTTGTATGTGAAAGAAATAGTGAGACTTCATGGAGTGTCTACTTCGATTGTTTCTGATCAAGACCCCCGATTCACTTCAAAGTTTTGGGGTGGATTTCAGAAAGCCATAGGTTCTACCTTAAACATGAATACAACATTTCACCCTCAGACTGATGGGCAGACTGAGCGGGTGAATCAGGTGTTAGAAGATATGCTAAGGGCTTGTGTCATGGACTTCAAAGGAAGTTGGGAGGATCACCTCCAATTGATTGAGTTTGCCTGCAACAATAGTTATCACTCTAGTATCGGCATGACAGGCCAACAATAGTTATCACTCTAGTATCGGCATGGCGCATTGGTTAAGGTGTGTTGAAGTCACCATGATGAGGGTGATGTTTCTTGGGAGTTAGAGTCGGATATAAGGGCAATGTACCCGAAGTTGTTTTTGGGTTAGTACTTGTGAATTTCGGGCCTAAATTCCTTTAAGGGGGGTAGATTGTAATACCCCAGATTTTCATATCATTTTTCCTTGTATTATTCCCATATTTAGGGAAGGATTATTTATAGAAATTCTTTTTGGTTGAGTGAAGTTGAAGTTTCTAGGTGCTTTGTCTTTTAAAAGACCAAAAAGTTGACTTTATTTTCCGTAAGTTATTTGCAAAAACTTTCTTCACGAAAGTTGTAGAGTTTGGCGATACGAGTTCGTAGACATGTGGCACATATGAAACGGATGTCGTATGAGAAAGTTATGGTCTGAGGAAGTTAGTTTCCGGGTTTGGAAAGTATATAAGTAGAAAAATGTGGAAGGAGTTATTTGGAAACCTAAAATCAGCTTTTTCTCTTCTCTCCTCCCTCTCTCGAGCTTCCCCGAACTCTTTCTTCTCCTATCCACTGCTGGGGCAGCCTTGCTCGCCGTTGCGCCGCCTGGAAGCCGCCCAATTTGGTGGCCGGTCATTTTCTCCCAACTTCCCTTGAAAATAGAGTGCCTCATATGGTGCCTCATATGACCCAATTTGGTGGCCTGTCATGTCCATAGAGTGCCTCATATGGTGCCATGCTGATACTAGAGTGATAACTATTGTTGTAGGCAAACTCAATCAATTGGAGGTGATCCTCCCAACTTCCCTTGAAGTCCATGACACAAGCCCTCAGCATATCTTCTAACACCCACTAGGCCATATACATCATCAGACGACACTTTTCAGACGACATATTTTGGACGATTTTGAGTTTGTGTCGTCTGATTAATTTTTCGACCCTTCAGACGACATTTGTAAAGTATAAGTCGTATGAGTGCCATGCTCCCTTCATACTTCTGGATGTTGCTCAATTTGTCTGTCATATGCAAAATTTCAGACGGCATATATATGCAGTGTAAAAAAGCAACATTTAGCAACTTTATGGTAATATATCAGACAACATATAAAAGTTGTCTGTGAAAGAATGCGAAATCTACTTTTAATCCCCTTTTTATATACTTCGTCCAACAACATATTAATGTCGTCTGAAACAACCATAAATCTTTGATTTATACCTCCATTTTGAACCCTTAAATTCACTTATTCAGACGACAAACAAATGACGTATAACAAATCCATAAAATTGAGTGTACGAATCTTGTAATGTATAACTTCAGACGACATATGAAAGTGGTCTCTCTGACCCTAAAATACTCAATTTATAATTAAATATTGAGTTTGGTTACCTTTTATTGTATTTAATAAGATGACATATAAATGTCGTCTAAGAGAACCTGAAATATAAGTTTAAAAAATGGCTCAACCTTTTAATCTATTCATCAGACGAGGTTAATATGTCGTCTGTATGAACTTAAAATAGTCAATTCATTTGAGTTTGGGAGATGGCGCCAACCTTAATGTATTCATCGCACAACATAAAAATGTCGTATGGACCTGAAATATTTGAATTTGGGCGCTAGAGTTTTCCCTCATTTTTTTCAATGTGAGACGGCGATTATATGTCGTCTGAGGTTGTAAATAAGTGGTCAACATAAAATGTGCATATTTTCCAAACGGAAACGCCCTTATCTCCTCCGACCAAAACTTATATTTTTGATTAATCGGTTTTCAAACTCCCGTTAAGAGTAGGAAAACAGTTCTATGTAATAGTTTGGACACTTTGATGAAATGATGATGTACTTCTCCTTGTGGAAGCTATAAGAAAGTTTATCTATATATGAAATTGACTCTAATGATCGAGACCTATAAGTTATTGAAAATGAGTAAATTTTCATCCACATACATATTTAAGTACTGCGATCATATCCAACGGTCAGATTAGGTAAATTTTGTCTCATGTATATAGTTGCCTTATAAAGATGTATGTATACAAAGAACTTAGTAAACATGTTATAGCACATTAGTATGCATGTTGTGATTCAAATGACGGAAATAGATTTTTTTTCAAGTTTGAGTGTCAGATGTCATCATGATAGTGAATTATGGATGTAGAACAAAATTTATGCATTTTCGATAAAGTTCGTGTCTCGGTCGATGCGGTCAACGTTAATCGAATCTTCCTTATGTCGTCTGAGCAATACTTTTAAAAGTCAACACTTTTATCTAAACGAAAAGGCTCTTATCTAGACCGACCAATACTTAAAGTTGGGATTTGTCAATTCTTATACCATCATCTGGTGTCAACGAAACTATTTTATGCGAACATTCAGACCCGTTTATCGACCGATCATATGCGATATAACTTCAGACGACATATGAAAGTGGTCTCTCTGACTCTAAAATACTCAATTTATAATTAAATATTGAGTTTGGTCATCTTTTATTGTGTTTAATAAGACAACATATAAATGTTGTCTATCGAAACCTGATATATAAGTTTGAAAGAGGGCTCAACCTATTAATCTATTCATCAGACGAGGTTAATATGTCGTCTGTATGAACTTGAAATATTCAATTCATTTGAGTTTGGGAGAGGGCGCTAACCTTAATGTACTCATCGCACAACATAAAAAGGTCGTCTGGACCTGAAATATTTGAATTTGCGCGCCGGAATTTTCCCTCGCTTTTCTTCAATGTGAGACGGTGATTATAGGTCGTCTAAGGTTGTAAATAAGTGGTCAACATAAATTGTGCATATTTTCCAAACGGAAACGCTCTTATCTCCTCCGACCAAAACTTATATTTTTGATTAGCCGGTACTCAAACTCTTGTTAAGAGTAGGAAAACAGATATATGTAATAGTTTGGACACTTTGATGAAACGATTATGTACTTCTCCTTATGGAAGCTATAAGAAAGTTTATGTATATATGAAGTTGACTCTAATGATCGAGACCTATAATTTATCGAAAATGGATAAATTTTCTTCCATATACATATTTAAGTACTGCGATCATATCCAACGGTCGAATTAGGTAAATTTTGTTTCTTGCATATAGTTGTCTTATAAAGATGTATGTTTACAAAGAACTTAGTAAACATGTTATAGCACATTAGTACGCACGTTGTGATTCAAATGACGGAAATAATTTTTTTTGAAGTTTGAGTGTCAGATGTCAACATGATAGTGAATTATGGGTGTAGAACAAAATTCAAGCATTTTCGATAAAGTTCGGATCTCAGTCGATGCGGTCAACGTGAATGAAATCTTGCTTAGTAACTTCAGACAACATATATATGTTGTATGAAAAATACTTTTAAAAGTCAACATTTTTTGTCTAAACGAAAACCCTTTTATCTTGACTGACTAATACTTAAAGTTGAGATTCGTCAATTCTTATACCCTCATTTAGTGTCAACGAAACTATTTTATGTGAACATTTAGACACGTTTATCGACCGATCATATCGCTCCTCATGAGGAAGAATAGGAACGTTTTATATATAATTGAAGTTGACTCTAATGATCAAGACCTATAAGTTATCGAAAATGGGTAAATTTTCTTCCACATACATATTTAAGTACTGCGATCATATCCAACGGTCATATTAGGTAAATTTTGTTTCTTACATATAGTTGTCTTATAAAGATGTATGTTTACAAAGAACTTAGTAAACATGTTATAGCACATTAGTACGCACGTTGTGATTCAAATGACGGAAATAATTTTTTTTGAAGTTTGAGTGTCAGATGTCAACATGATAGTGAATTATGGGTGTAGAACAAAATTCAAGTATTTTCGATAAAGTTCGGATCTCAGTCGATGCGGTCAACGTGAATGGAATCTTGCTTAGTAACTTCAGACAACATATAACATATATATGTTGTCTGAAAAATACTTTTAAAAGTCAACACTTTTATCTAAATGAAAACCCTATGTTGGTCAACTCAGGCAACATATGTATGTTGTCTGATGAACACCTCAATCTCGAATTTTTCTTTTCGGCTCCCGCTCAGTTTTTTCACCAAAACTTAAACTTCCCACACTTTTTTTCCATCAAAAATACTTGGTCACCTCAATCTCATTCTTCTCTCCCTCTTCCTCTTAGCCGTCTCTCTTCTCTTCACAAAACCCCATCACACAGTACTACTACTACTACTCCCTTTACTCCTTCCTCGCTATCAATGCAAACCCTTCCCCCCTTTTCTCTCCCAACCCTCGATTCCTTTCACAATGACACCATGACTGTGTCGTTTCAGCAACCCCCACCTCCCCAATCCCAACCCCAGCCCCAACCAGAGCAGCCACCGCAACCGCAACCGCAACAGCCACCACAGTCGCAGAGGACGATTAGGAAGCAACCGCAACAGCCACCGCAACCGCAACCGCAACCGCAACCGCAACAGCCACCACCCTTTATTGGATTTTTGTTTTCTGAGATTGAATTTGTGGTGGGATTTGGAGGTTGAGGCTGAGGAGCAGCCTGAGATTTCTGAGGCTTATGCTGTTTCTGCTGTGCCCTTCTTTGTGTTTGCCGAGGTATGTGCTTTTTGGGTGTTGAAGTGTTTTTTGTGTTTGCTAGCAGTGAGCAAACACAAAAAAGGGCACAAAAAAGTGTTCAATATAGTGATTTGATGCTAGCAGTGAGCTTAGTTGGTTTGTTTGAGCTTGTGGATTTTGTACTGTTTGGACAGTTTGGTTGGTGTTGCGTTTAAGAGTGTTCTTGTGTGTTGCCCTGACGAAATAGTCTTAATGTTTCAGAGCTGGTGAGGATCGTTCTCTTGCATACACTGGTTCTGTGTTGCCAAGTTGTTGAAGACTGATTGGTTGGTTTGAAAATATAGGGTATTACTTGGCTTTTGAAGGCTAGGTACTTTTGAGTTGCCTTATGATCTGACGGACTCGGTTGCAATTCAAGAATGGTCCTCACTGGTTCATTGCAATTATCCCATGGATTGGGACTTTGCAAGAATCAGGGGTACCATAAACAGTTTAAGGTACTACAAGACTGCTGTTTTTTTTATTGTAAATTTCTGTATCAGTGTTATCCAGTAATTGCTTTGTGATAAATCCTTAAGTAAATTTATTCTCTTACAGAGGGGAATAGGATGGGACAAATTACATCTCTCAAGCACTGCCCTTACATCACGAGTCTCGGTATGATTTGTGCCTGTACACTTTAGATTCTCACCTTCCAATCAATAGTTTGAGTTAATCAAGCATTGCATGGCCAATGAATTCCAAAAGCAGATGGTTTTAAGTGCTATAGATGGTACATTATATGATGTATTTTCTATTCATTCTCATTAATTGGCAAAACTGTAAAGTCTTGTATAAAAGCACAGGTTTGGAATTTTGAATATAATATGGGTGGCAGCTTCTAATTAGCTTACCTTGGAATAATGTCATATTGATGCTCTCAGGATTTATGGAACTGGAGTGACACTCAGAAGTATGTTTAGAATGATCTATTGTTTCCCATGAGGTCTAAGACCTTGATCTGGAGTGGATTTTTGAAAGTTGATTTTCTATTCAGAAAAATCATGTCTTAAAAGTCCCTTGGCTAGGGTTTAATCATTTTAGAAGCTGGCTCTCTTATGTTATGTATTATTTGGAGACTCAGACACTAATTATGAGTTTTATCTTTCCGTTAACAGTTTCAGAGAACGGAGTCTTGGAGCATTGGTTTATCAGAGAATGTATACAGGCCTATACATACCACATCTCACAGATATCATGCGTTAGTTGCCGGAGGAGCATTGAAAATGCAGTTGCATATAGATTAGGACAAGTTGGTATTGTAGCTATTTTCATGGATTCCTACACTTCAAATGATTTTGTAATTGAAGTGGATTATCAAAGTTCAATGAAGTGTTTCTTTTGTTCTTTTATTCTTGGTTTTTCTTTATATATGAAGTTCAATTTATAGAGACAACATATGTGTTTATAACAAGCAACATAACCTCAACACAAATATGCAGTGTGAGCTGGAGTCACAAGACAAAATGTTGATTGAACGTTTTTTATATTTCAATCACGCGACACTTATATGTTGAGTGAAGCACCTCGGCACGACAAAAACCATGATAAACTATGATAATGCTTCTTTCAGACAACATTTAAATGTGGTTACATTGTAGAGTCTAAGCGGAAAAGTTAAAAATTTGTGGTAGGAATAGAATTGAAAGTACAATTAAATGTCGTCTGACAGAACAACTAGCAAAATGTATAATAGTTTACAAAGTTAGACGACAGATAAGTGACATTAGATCTTCTATATAGCCACATATATTACAAATTTTTGACGTTGTAAGCTCACACACTCGACACTTTATTGAAGTGTGATTAGATAGAAAAATCCAATAAATCAAATTATTCTCCAATCAGTCCACACTTATATGTGGTAGGTATACAAAATAGACGACATTTGATGTGTCTTGTGATATGATTTTACAATTTTTTGATGCTGATTCAGTCCACACTTAACTGTGGTGCATTTACTGAAATTTTTCAATCTTCTCTCTTCTCAGACGACATAAGATATGTCGTGTGATGTCCTATCAGACGACGGCTATTCTCCGTTATCTGATAGACCATCACTCGACAGCTCCTCAGACGACATAAAAAAAAACGTCAGACGACGGACTTGGACCGTTGTCTGATGATGTATATGGCATAGTGACCTGATTCACCCGCTCAGTCTGCCCATCAGTCTGAGGGTGAAATGTTGTACTTATGTCTAAGGTAGAACCTATGGCTTTCTGAAATCCACCCCAAAACTTTGAAGTGAATCGGGGGTCTCGATCAGAAACAATCGAAGTAGACACTCCATGAAGTCTCACTATTTCTTTCACATACAACTTGCACAAGGCATCAACAGTGTATGTTATCAACACGGGAAGGAAATCTACTAACTTCGTCAATCGGTCAACAATGACCCATATCGCATCATGTCCAAGCTTGGACTTAGGCAGTGCAGTCACAAAATCCATAGAGATCTGCTCCCACTTCCAAGTAGGAATAGGTAATGGCTTCAACATACCTTCAGTCTCCAACATGAGCCACTCCTGCACCATGATAGAGGCGACTATAACCCTAGGCTTCCTGCTCAATGCATCTGCCATCACATTGGCCTTCCCAGGGTGATACTCCAAAGTGAAGTCATAGTCCTTAAGGAGCTCCATCCACCTCCTTTGCCTCATGTTCAAATCTTTCTGAGAGAATAAATTCTTCAAACTCTTATGATCAGAAAAGAGTTCGAACTTCTCTCCATACAAGTAATGCCTCCAAATCTTCAAGGAAAATACTACCGCAGCTAGCTCTAGGTCATGAGTGGGGTAATTCTTCTCATGAACCTTTAACTGTCTAGAGCCATAAGCCACAACATCGCCAAGCTGCATCAACACACAACCCAAACCCCGATGAGATGCATCGCTATAGACAACATAGCCAACACCACTAATAGGGATGACCAACACTAGGGTTGTAGTCAACCTAGTCTTCAACACCTCAAATGCCTTCTCACACTCATCGGTCCACACAAACTTGACATTCTTCTTTGTCAACTTGGTTAAAGAAGAGGCAATACTAGAAAATCCCTCAATAAATCTCTGGTAGTATCTTGCCAACCCAAGGAAACTACGGATCTTTGTAGGAGTAGTGGGACGACTCCAATTCAACACAGCCTCCACTTTAGAGGGATCCATCGAAATCCCCTTCTTTGATACCACATGACCAAGGAGCTTGACCTCTTCCTTTCAAAACTCACACTTCTCAAACTTAGCAAACAACTTGGCCTCCCTAAGAACATGTAGTACGATCCATAGATGCCTATCATGATCCTCCAAGGTCTTGGAGTAAATCAAAATATCATCCACATATATCATCCACAAATACTACCACAAACACATCCAGATAAGGACTGAACATGCGGTTCATTAAATTCATAAAAGCAGCAAGCGCATTGGTTAGACCAAATGACATAACAACAAACTCATAATGCCTATATCTTGTCCGGAAAGCGGTCTTCGGAATATCCTCTTCATTCACCCTCAACTGGTGATAACCGGACCTTATGTCAATCTTAAAGAATATCGTAGCACCTCTAAGCTGATCAAACAAATCATCAATCCTAGGCAAGGGATACATATTCTTGATGGTCACCTTGTTCAACTCTCGGTAATCCACACACAACCGGAGTGCATCATCCTTTTTCCTCACAAACAATACTGCTGCACCCCAAGGCGAGGTGCTAGGTCTAATGAATCCTGCTCAAGAAGACCCTCAATCTGAACCCCTTCAACTCCTGAAGTTCAGTTCTCCTCATCTGATAAGGAGTCTTTGATATCGATGAAGTACCTGGTATCACTTCTATAGAAAACTCTATTACCCTCTTAGGAGGTAATCCCTGAATCTCCTGAAACACACCACTAAACTCAGAGACTACTGCAATATCCGCATTACCCACGGTACTATCAATAGCCTCAATGTGAGCTAACACTTCTTTCCACATGGCCGTGTTCGACCTATGACAACGATAGCGAAAGCTTTGCTGTCTAGGAACATGAAATGACACCACCATATCAAAACAGTCAATTACAACATGGTTTGGCCTTAGCCAATCTACTCCCAAATTCACATCATATGAGCTATTTGGAATCACAATCAGAGATGCAAGGAAGTCTCTCTCACAAATCACTAAAGGGCAAGCACCACACAAAGTGTCAAGCTCGATAGAAACACCGAGAGGCGATGAAACACACAATGATCTAGTAAGCAGTGTCGGAATCAAGCCTAATGCCTTCACCACCGATCCCGGGTTTGTATTGCGGGGTGTAGGTGTGGATTTTGATTTTCCGAGTTGGTATTGCGGGGTGTTTTCCGGCTGATCCCGGCCGAATCGGTTGAAGCCACAGGTACAAAAAGTTTCCCTTATGCTTCGATCTACAAGTTTCATGTTTTGACTTTCCCCAAATTTTGAAGTTTGGTGGAGACGCGTGGGAGCGCGTCCGGGCAGGGTAAAGACTTTGGTTGCTGTGTTAGCTAGTCCTTATAGTGCTAGTGTGTTGTTTGTGTGTGAAGACTAAGTGTTGATTTGGTTTTTGCATCTTAGATGCTAAGTTTGTTCTTGGTGTTCGTTAGGTCGGGAACTTGGGAAGTTGTTCTTAGAGGTAGTATTGGTTTGTTGTTGAGTGTTCGATGACCTTGAGAGGTCTTAGAGGAATGATTGCCCTTCTTTGGGCAATCTTTAGGTTAAGGGTATTTTAATTTTTGTTGTGTTTTGTACTGAAGTTTTTAATTCCGTAATTTTAGGTGTTTTGTGAAATTGTTGAGTTGACTTGCTCTTGTGTTTTGCGAAAACGCAGCGGGATATTGAGGTGAGTAAATCTCACCAAGGTTCACTTTTGAACCAAGTTTAATTATGTTATTTGATGAGGATAATGATTATGATGTAAATTTAGTATTTTACTATTATTGATTTTAAAAATATATGAGCTTGATCGCCAACAGCTCATAGGTAAGATAAAACAAGTTTTCCTTATGTGTATTTTTAGAAGTTCATATGATCATAATCTTATTGATTTTGTTATGTTATACTTGTGGATCTAGTTTTGTTGATAATTATGTTGAGTTATAATGATTGTTGGATAAATAGCCAAATTAGGTTTCAAGCCTTTAGTTGGGTGATTGGTTGCGGTTAAGTTGCTATTTATCATTTTTGTGTTTTGATATTAGATAGTCAAACCGGGTTCCAATCTTTTGGCCGGGTGATTGGTTGTGGTTAGGAATTAAAAATCTAGTCCGTCTGTCGGTGTACGTCATGGGGGATACCTTATCGTATCTGGGACCCATGTGTACTGGTAAGAAATTAGGGTTCAAAAGCAAAGCTAACAGAGCTCAAAGACTGAAATTGCGCTTACAATTCAAAAAGAGAAATAAGGGAAGATACAAACTTGTTGCCGCCGTCATCGCTGACGTTATTGCCGAACTGGATGTGACGGCCGGCGAAGATGCCCCACTTTCCTCAGCGCCATTCTCACCATAAACCCTAGGGTTTTGGAGCTCTGAGATTTTGCTTCACTTCATTTTCAGCACATACTACGGTGCTTTTTGACAAGTTCTAAATGGGCTGATTTGAATTGGGCTCGCCCTTGAGCCCAAAATTGTTAGCTTATGCGTGTCCCTCAAACGCAACCTGTGTTGTCCCATACACTGCAACACTCGCAATACAAACCCCCTTCCCTTCT
Organism: Fragaria x ananassa; assembly: GCA_034370585.1. NCBI lineage: Eukaryota > Viridiplantae > Streptophyta > Magnoliopsida > Rosales > Rosaceae > Fragaria > Fragaria x ananassa. The sequence continues at coordinate 4,003,637 of CP139750.1, read as the reverse complement.
TCTCTTGTGTCGTCGCTGCTCCGGTCTCTCTACTTCCAGCCGCAGCCACCGTCAAACCGCTCGAGTCCGATTTGGGTACGTATTTTCTCTTCCCCCTCTGTTTCTTTTATCTGGGTTACTTTGCTTTTCAACTTTTTATTACTTTCATTAGGTTATTTTCGATTGCAACTGACTGTATGTTTGTGTCCTCCTTTAGTTTGTCTCTGATATTCAACCAAATAGTTTGAGCTAATTATTGCCTTTTTCTTTTTTCGTTTTGGAAAGTGTTGCTGCAATGGCATAATTTGTAGGAAGTTTATAACTAAATATTAGATATATGAAGGCTAAACCCATATCAAATACATTGCTGCAAAGCTTACACTTTTGTTTATTTTCTGCAAAATGGATGATTTTGAGTAAACATACAGCTGTTGTTCAGTTTTTTGTTGATGGCGTTTGTAGTTAGCTAAGCGTAAAATAGTTATTTCCTTGGAAACTTGTACTGGTGGCAGGGTTGAGGTTATTCCATTATATCCAAATTACAAGTTGACAGGCACAGAAAAGAAGACTGCTAGTTCACTGGCAGAGGAAGCGTAAAAGAAAAACTATACAGAGTTAATTTGAACTTAGGAGGCAGAAGCCCATCGCCCTATTTCAGCCCCTCAGTGCCGTATGTAGTCAGCCTTCACTTTCCAGCTGACCTCATTAATATTATCAAGCTCCCTAGCAGCCAAATTGTGAATGAGCCCTTGTGTTTTATGTTTTTTGGGCTCCATTTCATTGATCAATATTTGTTATTTGGTTGCCAACATCAGGAAGCTCAGTCAATTAGGCACCTTCACAGCACCATCTTCCATTTTCAGCTGTTCCCCACTGAAGATGTGTTGAGGCTCTTTCATGTCCTAAATTGTATTTTGCTTTCAGGAATAAGTTTCCTTGTTTTTGGTTTCAAGTTATTCCAGCTTGTCATACTTGGGCGTCAGAATTTCTGGTTACCATGGGTATCTGGTTAGTTGATTCTTGATCCTTTGTGTAAGGATTGCTACCCTATGCTTAAGAGTATTTTTGGTATCATAGTTCGCTATCACTGATAAGAGTAGTGAGTTTGAGGACTGTGGAGTTACATTGGGGCTGGAGATGTTGGCTTCATGTTTTTGGTCATACATGTGTTAAATTGTATGGAAATACTTTGTATGTTTCCAGCATGTATGGCTTAAATTACGACCACCATCAAAATGATTGTCATATCAAGGCATCTAATTCATTCGGTCAAGATGAGTTCCTTAAATATATTTACTGGATCTAACTCAAAACACTCTCGGTCCTCACACATCCTAGAAGTTCTAAATGAGGATTATGATGTCTTCGGTATTATCATATATATCTTTTCTGTTTTCTCCTTGAGTGTACATTGTTGATTTTGACATCTGTCTCTCTACTCTTTCTTGCAGAAACTTTTGCTTATCAAGAAGCTTCAGAATTGAAATATGTCCAGTGGCCTTGGTCTTGAGTCACTTGTTGACCGTATGGAAATACTTGACAATCTATTTTTATTGCATTTAACTCTTCTGATTCTTATGCATGAATGTAAAATGTGTCATAAATTCACAAGTTGAAGCCTTCAAGGCAAGGATAAGCTTTTTGCATCGTCTGTGTGACAAATAGATAATCCAACAAATAGACAAAAGTAATCTCACTCTAATTGGAAGAGTATTACTTGTTGAGCGTTTCAAGTTTCAGATTTCTCTCTTTCTCTCTCTCTCTCTCTCTCTCTCTCTCTCTAATTGTTAAAACATTTCTATTTGCAGAAACAATTTCAGTTATCACAAATGATGGACGCAATATTGTGGTATACTTCATGGCTATGCACCTTTACATCTCTTTAATCAAATTAGTTGTATAAACTATTAACAGTTTTGATATTAAATTCAGGGAGTCTTGAAAGGCTTTGACCAGGCTACTAATATCATTCTTGATGAGTCTCATGAACGGGTTTTCTCGACAAAGGTTTGCATCTTTACTGTTACTAGCTTCCAAGTTTCAACTAAATCCTTATTCTTATTTGAAAATTACTTGAATGATTGGACCAAGATAAAGAAATTTAGGAGTCATATATCTGGTAGTTGAAACAATTATCAGATTTCCAGATTACTGCTCTCTGATCTTTGTTGATGTAGTTACTTCTGCATCATTGCCAGTTAAACTGGTTTTATTGTCCTACTGTTGGGTAACTTGTTCTTTCTGATTGGCAGGAGGGTGTTCAGCAACTCGTGCTGGGATTGTATATAATCAGGGGCGACAACATGTAAGTCTTTACTCTTTAACTTATTTAAATTAGTTTTATGTGAGTTGTTGAGAAGTGGTATATTCTTTTGGTAAGCAAGTATTTTCTGTTGGTTGGTTTTTGGTAAACAAGTTGTTCGTACTGGCGTTTACAGATTTTATAGTATTTGCTATAATCCATATCTTTTTATAAATGCAGAAGCATAGTTGGGGAACTAGATGCAGATCTTGATTCGAGCCTTGATTGGTCGAAGATGAGAGCGTATCCTTTGAAGCCTGTCATCCATTGACTGATCGTGAAAGCCATAGAGATGTTGTAGACTCGATGGGTAGATTGTGGCCATCCAAACAAATGAGTTACTTATAGGTGTATAATGATGGACATTTGGGTTTGTAATACTCAGTCGGGTTTCTAATCTGTTGGGACTGTCATTCTACTTATGCGCTAGACAATGAACCGGTTATAATCCTTTTCTTGAATGCTGATGTAACAGAGTAGAACTTACCAGCAAGAACATGAGAGTGTTATTCAACTACCCCCTTTTGAATTCATTCTAAAGCCTACATGTTTGGATTTCTGTTATTCTCTTTTTTGATACAGGCTATGTGCTTGGGTTTTTCTTTTCCCTATACCGGGTAAATTAGTATTGCAACATGTACGCTTGTGGTATGGTGTGAAATTGTTCGATGGTGAAGCTCTTCAAACCCCAGTTGGTTTCAGTTCTTTCATGTGTTTTGAGTGTTTCAACTCATCTTTCACATTTCCGAAAGTTGATTTTCCAAATCAAACAGCCTTTATCCGAACCTTTTGTGCTGACTTGTATGTTTGATTATTCATATCAAGTCTGCAATCTTGGTTTAATCTATGAGACGGGGCAAGTTCTAAACAACAATCAATCTTCATGGGCACGACACTCGAATACTATGTCACTGTCACCACCGAGGCTTGTCGAACTAGATGCGCACCGGCATCGGTTGATGAGTATGCTTTAACCTCATAGTGTCATGCCAGAAAGAAAGAAGCCAATAAAGGTATGAAAGATTGAACAACTGACACTGAAAGACAATGACATGGCAATATGCGCTCGACTCCTTAAGATGATCTATTAATTAGGACCAAATAGATGATTCATAAAACACAATTCATGTCACACCTCCAGTTAAAAGTGAGGTGAGTCGGTGTAAATGTGCTCGCATGACACACGTTAAAGTTATACGAAGAAAAAGTTACACTTTTGTCTTCGCTAAGTTATCCCATGTCAAATAAAGGGGTCCAGTGGAGGATAGGAAATGGCTGTACTGCCAAGTTTTGGGTTGACAGCTGGTCCCCTTGTGGTATCCTGGAGAATGTTGCCTTGGATCATGAGATTATTGACCTGCATGCTTATGTTTGTGATTTCTGGACTGGAAATTCTTGGAATTTGGATTTATTATTTTCTCATCTGCCTATTGATGTGGTTCATATTATTGCTTCTATTCCTATCTCTGATGGTAATTTACAAGACAGGTTAATCTGGGGTAACTCTTCTTCTGGTGTTTTTTCTATTAAATCGGCTTATCAGCTGCTTTGTGATGAGCAGGGTTTTCAGAATTATATGTGGAGGAAGAATTGGTCCATGAATATTCCCCCAAAGCTGAAGATCTTCCTGTGGTCCTTTGTTTCAAGCAAAATTCTTACTAATGAACAAAGGCATCATAGGAAATTATCCCCTAGTCCTTCTTGCAAGCACTGTGCTGGTGTGCCTGAGACAATGCTTCATTTATTTCGTGATTGTCCTAAAGCCAGGTTAGTTTGGAACTCCTTCAATATTCCTACTACCATGAGGGCTACCTTTTCTCTAAGTTGGGATGGATGGATTTTTGCTAATCTTCTGCAAAGTGGCTGCCATATTAGTAACTTGAGCTGGAACATTTTCTTTGCTTTCTGTTGCTGGTTCATTTGGAAGTGGAGATGTAAAAGCATTTTTGTTGATAATTTTCAGTATCCTTTCAACCTGGCTGATGTTATCATTGATTATGCTACTGAGTGGCATAAGGCAATTGTTAGGCCTAAATTGCGGGTTATGACACATGTGGAGAGTTTTTCTTGGATCAAGCCTGCTATGGGTTTTTTCAAACTTAATGTGGATGGCTCTAGAACCAGGAATGGGGACATTGGTGCTGCAGGTGTTATAAGGGATGAGTATGGTTGTTGGAAGGGGGGTTTTATGGCTTGCATTGGTGCTGGTGAAGTCCTTCAAGCTGAAGCCTGGGGTCTTTATTATGGCATTCAGCTGGCCCTTAATTTGCAAATTGCTGAGATTGAAGTGGAGTCTGACTCTGCTGTCCTTATTAACCTTGTCCAGAATGCTGATGTGGATTTGCACCCCCTGGGGACCATTGTTTTAAACTGCAGGTCTATGCTTCAGGACTTTAAGTCTGCCCAGATCAAGCATATTCATAGGGAACGTAATGTGGTTGCAGATATTTTGGCCAAAAATAGTACTTGCAATTCTCATGGCATTGTTTACTTTACTGAGGCGCCTGCTTGTGTTGCTGAAGCTTTGGTTGATGATATGATGGGTGTTACCAGAGACAGAAGTTTCAGGACCAGTGGTGCTAGTTAGGCTTTTTTGTTTGTTTTTGCTCTAGGCCTTTTTGGGCTTCATCTGTACCAAAAAAAAAAAAAAAAAAAGTTATCCCATATCAAATGAAGATTGCAGAGGAAGGCAGAGAGTGGGGAAGAACTATTTCCTCGTAGGCGTAAAGTAACACAAAAGATTCCCTTTGTAAGCCCAAATTAATAATGCCCGCCCGTGGACCCACTAAAGCTCGAAAACGACATTAAGATGTCACAAAACGACACGGAAAACGCACTCTCTCTCCACATGTGGGCTGTTGGCCGCTGTTACCGAGAGACGTTAGAAAACGCACTCCGTCAGTCACCCGCGCCAAGGACCGAATCTCGTGAGTCGTAACGGCGGAGAAATTTTGGCGGTAAAAAACACCTAACCCGCATGACGTGTCAGTCCATAATTGGGTGGACATGTATGTATGTATGTGAGTCATGATGGCATGGCATGCTGTTTTTCCCGCGCTTGCGACAATAGTTCAGGGTTTTTCCCTCAAAAGGAGGCCAAAGCCAAACCAAATTAGAGAGAGAAAGAAAGATAGGGTTTCCCCAAACACTGAAAGCTCCCTCGCTCTCGCTCTCTCTGTTTCCGATTCGATCCCCTTAAACGCCCTCGTTTTCCTTATTGGGCCTCCCCGGATCCAACTCCCTCCTCCAAGACTACAGATCTGTGCCGGCGACAATTCGTAAGTTTGTTTTTGGTCTTCTGAAGCTTCACGCATTTTTCATGGGTGGGTTGGTGGCTGGGTATTTATTCCTCTAGGGTTTCATGTAAATTGATTTTTTTTTCTTTTTGAGTTTGAATTTCGCTGAAGAAATTCTGGATTTTTGTTCTGGGTTGTGGAAAGTTGACTCTTTTTCTTTGGGCGAATCTCGGGGTTTTTGGGTTTTGGTGAATTGAATTTGGATTTTCGCGGTTGATTTGGGATTTTGAGATTTTGGTTGGTTTGTGGTTCAATTAGGGTTTAGATGAGTCCACCTGCTGTGCTGAAGATGGAAGATTCAAAGGCGGAAGCTTCTGCGTCCACCGATTCGAATTCGGGGACTGGTGATTTGGACCCTGTCAAAGCTCGATTTACTGATTTCTGCAAGGTTTTTTTTTTTACTGTGATCAGAGTTACCCAGTTGGTCTCTCTTGTTGTAATGGTGCTGATTTTTCGAAGCGATTATCTGAATAAATTTAACTGATGCTATGCAGAATGGATTGTCCTTGGATGAGAAGACGCTGACACAAGCTTTGAAGCTGCTAATAGAAACGAAACATGTTTTGATATCAAATTCATCAGCTATCGGAAATGGAACGGTACGTTTTTATTGATTCCCTATTGTGAATTGGATTAAGATAGTATTGTATGGTATGCGAGTATGCGACTTAACTACATATATTTGTGCAGCCTGAAGAAGCTGAGCGGTTCTGGTTTTCGTTTGTTTTGTTCTCGGTGAAAACATTGAGTGAGAAGAGTTCTGATAATTCACAGAAGGTGTCTGATTATAATGGATTCTCTCTCATCCAGATTTTGAGAGCTGCTAAGCTCAAGTATGTTGTTTATCATTCTGTGTTTTTTTTTTGTCTTGTTGCTTATATTGCTTGCTCATGAGTTCTTCTCATTTCACTTTTTCGCTCCAGCGTTGTGGATTTCTTTAAGGAGCTTCCACAGTTTATTGTTAAGGCCGGCCCAATTTTAAGTAATCTGTATGGCATAGATTGGGAGAGCAAACTTGAGGTACTAATTCTTGTTAGAGTTCAGTCTCTTCACGACGGTGTCTTTTATGTATCTTACTTTCCGTTTTACTTGGTCACTCGTGAGTTTGAGTTTTTAATGTGTAGGCAAAAGAGTTGCAGGCAAATTTTCTGTACTTGAGCCTTTTAAGCAGGTAAGTGCCTTTTATTTTACGTATTGTGCTGGATGTGTTAGCAAGTTACGACATATTCTGCTTTGCTTTTGAGCTTTTCTGAAACTTGTGTAAGATCAGCAGTTAGGATGGGACCAATAAAAAACTGAGCATGAGTAACATGTGTCTTCGTATGTGGTATTGTTAGATATAGTGACAATTGCTTTGGTTGGAAACTGTTAGGCATACTAATTTTGTCTGATGGTAGTGGCTTGGGATAGAAAAATGTTGATGAGGCTGTAATGAAACTGGCTGACAGAGGTGGTAGGACTTTGAATAGAATGTTATTAAAAAGGAACGAGAAAAAGATCTTTAGCATCTCTGCAGAATCTGTTGGTTTCATCCTTATCTAACAAAAATCCTATATACAATTTGTTGTTAACTCAAAATTCTATATGCTGTGTTTTCTCGTGAAATACAACATGTTTGGTTTGGTTATGAGTGCTTGAAAATAAGGACCGTGCTACAGTAAAATGTTTGGATGTGCTGTTATCTCAAATCTTTGTTTTCACTGCGTTTTGTCGTGAAATACCATGTTTCTTGTTTGGTTATGATAGCCTGACATCATAAATTTTTATACTTCAAGGTACTTCAAAAAATCATACGGGGAATTCTTCTTGGCCAGTGATGCAACTGTTGGTAAGAAGTCAGCCATTACCAATGGGACTGGTTATGTGTCAGAGTATCATAGATTTGGATGGCTGCTGTTTTTGGCCCTTCGGGTACACGTATTTGGGCGAGTTAGAGACCTGGTGACATGCACAAACGGCTTGGTTTCCATATTGGTTAGTTGTGTTTTGTGCTATCAGATAGTTGAACTGCTGACATAAAATGGATTTTTATTTCAGTAAAGAAAAAGAGATTTCTGGCTCTCTGTTAGCTGTATACTTCAACAAGTGCCTTTTTTCTTACTGCTTGATTTTGTCTTTGTATAGGCAATTTTATTTATTCATGTCCCTGTTCGCTTCAGACACGCTAGAATCCTCGATTCCAAACGTTTTGGTAATATTCCACTTGGCTTGTTAGCACTCTTTCTTTTATGATTAATCGAGAGGACCAAATGTTTAAAGTTTGTTTGGACTTTTGATCTCCCCTTCTTTTCCCCTTTCTGTGTGTGCATTTTTGAATTCTTCATTGGATCTCATTGATTAATGTCTAATTCAGCGAGAAAAGGAAACAAAGGTGTGGACCTGCTTGCATCACTTTGCAACATTCATGACACCTCAGAAGAAGAGTTGAGAAAAACAATGGAAAAGGCTAATACATTGATATCAGATCTCTTGAAGAAGAAGCCTTGTTTGGTATCTGAATGTAAAAATGAAAATCTAAAGAATATTGACACAGGTGTGTTGTAAAAGTTCCTCATATCTGCAATGGATGATAAGAAAATCTAAAGCCCTTCTTCTGAAATATGATCCTGTTTGATGCAGATGGTTTGACCTACTTTGAAGGACTTCTGGATGAACCGTGTTTGTCATCTAGTTTAGATATTCTAGAAAAAGATCATGATGATGCGATTTGGAATAAAGGTGAACTGGATGAGAGAGTATTTATAAACGGGGAGGATAGCTTATTTGGTTCAGGGAGCTTGTCTGGAGGGTCCTTGAATTTATCTGGGGTGAAGGTATGCTTTCAATAGTAAATTCTACTATTCATGAATATGTGTTGTCAGATCTTCTTTCTGTTTCCATTGCTGTTGTTTTGTTTATAAAATGTTTATTGATAATCTTATCTGTTCTATTATGTTAGAGGAAAGTTGATTCAATGGCCTCCCCAACAAAGACAATTACAAGTCCACTTTCCCCCCACCGCTCTCCTGTCTCACAGGCTAATGGTGGGGCTAATTCAAAGATGGCAGCTACACCTGTGAGCACTGCAATGACAACTGCAAAGTGGCTTAGGACCTTTATTTCTCCACTTCCATCAAAACCCTCAGCCGAGCTCGAGGGTTTTCTGGCATCATGTGATAGGAACGTTAGTAATGATGTGATACGCAGGGCGGAAATAATACTTGAAGCCATATTTCCAAGTAGTTCTTTGGGGGATAGATGTGTAACTGGTAGTCTTCAAAGTGCTAACCTCATGGACAATGTGTGGGCAGAACAACGAAGACAAGAAGCACTCAAGCTTTATTATAGAGTTTTGGAAGCAATGTGTAGGGCAGAGGCCCAAGTTCTGCATGCTACCAATTTGACTTCTTTATTAACAAATGAGAGATTCCATAGATGCATGCTGGCATGCTCTGCTGAGTTAGTCCTGGCAACACATAAGACGGTCACCATGTTGTTTCCTGCAGTACTAGAAAGGACAGGTATTACAGCGTTTGATCTTAGCAAGGTGATAGAAAGCTTCATTAGACATGAAGAATCACTACCAAGAGAATTGAGACGGCATTTGAATTCATTGGAAGAACGACTTTTGGAGAGCATGGTATGGGAGAAGGGTTCCTCAATGTACAATTCTTTGACAGTTGCTAGGCCTGCCTTCTCGGCCGAAATTAACCGTCTCGGGTTATTAGCAGAACCAATGCCGTCTTTGGATGCCATAGCTTTGCAGATCAACTTCTCTTGTGGAGGGTTGCCTCCAGTACCTGCTTTACAGAAGCATGAGACTTCCCCAGGTATTGTATATATTTTAATTCTTGTTTTTGATTTATACATGTTACAATCTGAAGAACTAATGCCCTGACATTTAATTTGTGATGTAAGTTCATGGATATTGGAAATAAATTTCTATCCACTTTGTGGCACATGATATAGTAACTTACTGAAGTGGTGAGTTCTCTTTATTGTAACTTTTCAGGTCAAAATGGAGATCTCAGGTCTCCAAAGAGACCCTGCACAGAACATAGAGGTGTATTACTGGAGCGAAATTCCTTTACTTCTCCTGTGAAAGATCGTCTCCTGGGCATAAGTTACCTTAAAACAAAACTGCCACCGCCACCTTTACAATCTGCATTTGCAAGGTACCAAATTTTTGTCCAGGAGTTGTAAATGTAGTTGCTTCTGTTACATTTTTTCCTCATGGAATTATATATCTGAAATTTCTTTTGTGCAGTCCAACACGGCCAAATCCAGGAGGTGGAGGCGAAACATGTGCAGAAACTGGAGTTAGTATTTTCTTTAATAAGGTGCGAGACAGTGTTCCATCGCCTTTTCAAGTTTCAGTGTGTAAATCTTTGAAAATCTGCCCGGTTGACGTATCACGTATCTTTGAAAGTTTTGAAGCCTGTTCATGACCTATATCACTGAAGAGGATTTGAGTTAGGGAGTTCATGACATTGAGGATCTGATTGTATTTGCGTTGACCGTATGATTTCAATTTATGAGGATATATCTTATATCTTACACCTGTGTGAATTTCTTGTATCTTAGATTATCATGCTGGCTGCTGTGAGAATTAATGGTATGGTTGAAAGGTTGCAATTGTCTCAGCAAATCAGGGAAAACGTTTATCGCCTCTTTCAACAAATCCTTGTTCAGCGCACATCCCTCTTCTTTAACCGCCATATTGACCAGATTATCTTGTGTTGTTTTTATGGGGTTGCCAAGGTGATGCAACTTCTGCAAGTTTTCTAGGCTGCTGTTAAATAATTTTATTCTGTACATATACTCATCAGTTGTCTTCTGGATGCAGATTTCTCAACTAAGTCTGACATTTAGGGAAATCATAATCAACTACAGGAAGCAACCACAATGCAAACCACAAGTTTTCCGAAGTGTCTTTGTTGACTGGTCATCAGCTAGACGCAATGGGGTATAGTGCCTAATCCTTAATCTTATAGCTATTCCAAGTTAAATCCCTATCAAATTACAAAGTTCCTAACCCTTGACATTTTCTGCACCCAGCGGCCTGGACAGGAACATGTAGATATCATAAGATTTTACAATGAAGTATTTATTCCTTCTGTCAAGACCCTGCTTGTGGAGCTCGGGCCTGCTGCTACAACTACTAAAGCCAATGTAGCTCCAGAAGCTAACAATAACAATGATGGTATTTGTAGTTCATGCTTCTGTTAAAAACTGATCTCTAATTCTCAAATTTTGTTCGTTGTCTCTTCAATACTCATTCTAGAACTCCCTAATAACTCCCATATTGTTATCATTGGCAATTAGCTCAATGTCCAGGATCACCTAAAGTATCCACCTTTCCAAGTCTCCCGGATATGTCTCCAAAGAAAGTATCTGCAGCACACAATGTTTATGTCTCTCCATTGCGATCATCAAAGGTACTTGTTTAGGTTTCTGATTTTCTTTCCGGTTTCACATATACAGTGTGCTGATTATAAAATGGGTTCACTATTTCAATTCTGTTATGCATCTTTTGGGTTTTTGAACTACATTCCTTTTTGTATTCAGTAATAAATGAAGAACTACATGACATTAATTCTTGAAGCAAACTAGCTCACATTAGTTGTTCCATCGCATACCCTGTATATTCAGTGTTTAACTGAATTACGAACTACTGCTGCATAATGTACTATGTAAAAGTTATCTTTAGCCTTTTGCTTTTGATAGGATCTTGTTTTGATATTACTTCCATGCATTCTTGCTATGGTCTTTCTTTGGAGTGTATTGACTTGAGTCTTGAAATCTCTTATCTTATTGTGGAACAAAACTTTGGTTTCTAACTTTAAAGGTCTAGTTGGTTGGATATAAATACCAGATATCCATGTAACACACTTGCACATTAATATAGAGTTTGATTTAGGTGATGCCAGTGAATTTACACCAACTCTTCCTTGATTTTGTCTTTTCTCCATTCCTTCTTGAGTATGATAACAGTCCATTTCTAAAAACAAAACAACAAGTCTACCTAATTTCAGTGGTTCACATATTCATTCATGATAAGCCGTTTCCTTTCCATCTTACTAGCACTTGTGCAAACACTTTGACTGTAAGAATACTGTTGTTTCAACCACCATCCCTTTAATAGAGTTTATTACTGTTGCTTTCTTTTTATCTTACTACCTGAGGATGCACGCTCTCATTGTTTAATTACTATGATCCTTCTCAAATCTTGACACTAAGAATTTCCTATGAAGCTTAGTTACTTGTTAGCTAATCTTCTTGAGGTAGATATGTGATGTTCGCCAAGTATCACATGTGTCCTATTACTGTATTCAAGTTTTGCTTTTAGATCCTGAGTCTTGATAATGTACTTAGAAATCCTCAATTCATTTGTGACACATTTTGTTCATTTTTGCACTGTTGAGTTTATATATTTTGAGTCTAACTATGACCCTGCCACAGATGGATGCCCTAATCTCACATAGCTCAAAGAGCTATTATGCTTGTGTTGGGGAAAGTACCCATGCGTATCAGAGCCCTTCGAAAGATCTCACAGCGATCAACAACCGCTTAAATGGGTATGCTTTCAGCACATCGATGTTTCAAACCAAAGTCTTTTACCAAATCAATGATTTCATATAATGAATGTCTTCCTTTTTCAGCACACGAAAACGCACACTCGACTTTGACAATGTGGACGTAGGGGTTGGTTTGGTTAGTGATTCTATGGTGGCCAACAGCTTGTACCTTCAAAATGGGAGCTGTGCATCCTCTTCGGGTGGACCATCCAAACCCGAGCAACCTGACTTGTAGTCCATCTGCTGTATAGTTTTCGTGTATGTAAACCTAGGTTTTCTTTGTTCTAGGATATTTGATTTAATACATACTACTGTGTGTTTATGACACGGGGTCCTGAATGAGTGGCGAGTTACTGTAGAATGGCCACCAGACCCCTTTTTCTAATGTATGTTAGGTGTAGGGGACTCTTGATTTAATAAAAAAGTTTTGGTTTTCACCTTGGTCTTCAAATAATTTGTATCCTGTTGGAGGATTGAATAACAGTACTCATTTATTGATAAAAAGGGCAAAAATAAAATGTAGAAGGTGTTAGTGGATTGATACATAGCTTGGCAGACTGCGAACCAGATGCAGCAAGTTTGATACACAGACTTAGAGCACAGTAATTGAGTATCTTGACTCTAGTTTTATATTTCTCTAGTATTTTGTGTGACTAATTTTATCCTCTGTTAAGCTCATTATAAATGAGTTAAATGTCTAATGTAATAACATGATCCATGTGGTCATTATATCCCGTCATTCTGGTTTTTGTTTTATATAAATGATTTATTACTTTCAAAACAATATAACAGTAATTATCTTTTAAATCAGGAAGTGTGTCATGGGAGGAGTCAACCAGAAAGATCAATTACAGCGGCTAAATCCTCTTTTTTGTTCTTTTCACGTGAGTATGTTGTAGGAAGAAACAAACAAACTTTATCAAATCAAAGTATCGAACTCAAAATTGATGAATTGCATTAAAGAGTTTAGGCATGAAAAAGAAATTGCAAAACCAGAAAAGGCCAGAAAGATGACCAATTACGTTCTTCAAGATCCGATTATTCCTTTCCAACCTAAGTACCTATACAACCACCACAACTTACAATTCCACAAGGCTTATACCATTTTCCCTCCTCCAAATCCCCTAAACATTGAACAGAGGATAACATCCCTCTGGAGGATCCCAGACCATTTAAGCCTCGGAAGGATTACACCAAACATAATCAACTTCACACCTAATCAACTCAAGGTCAAAAATTTCTCCCATCTTCCTACACATAACACACCAATTTGGGCTTCAACAAGCGTCCAGTTTCTTCTTAGCATGCGACTCTGAACTAGCGTATTTGTTAAAATCTAAGAATTTTAAATTTTCTTTTTTTGTATAATGTGGAAGTTCTCCTTCAATATTTTTTTCGAGGTCATATATGCTGAAAACAAAAGAAACTGAAAGCAACATCTGTACTTTGTACGTATCAAAAAAAAACATCTGTACTTTGTATTTTATTTCTTTATTTTCCTCCCTTTGTGTTGCAAGCGATCACTTATGACTAGTAAATGCTAGAAGTGGACATATATATTCCCAAACTCAATCCTTTCAAGGTAGATCAAGATTTTCCCTTAACCAGGCTAAACTACAAGCCTTTACATACTCTGTGAACATTATTCTACCAACTAAATTATGTAACTCGATGATAGTATACAAGCCACTAGCTCCTAAACTCAGAAAAGACGACAGATCAACAAAATTCCTTGGTGACCATGGAAACCTAATTCAATTTACAAATTGGCAAATTCAAATCACAACGAGAAACAGCAATCAAGGCACTAACTTTTCTTTGGTGACCATGGAAATGAAAACAAGAACGAAGAGAGGGTACGTAAAATATAAAAATACCTCAGCAAAGTGGAGGAGTCTGACACGCTGTGGCCAAGAGCAAGGAAAGCAATGCATGGGCTCTGTTTGGATTCACAAAGAGAATAATACCAGTATTGGGATAAGAAAGGGACTGAGGCACAGACCTGAACATAGTGAGAGACCTCTCAATACTCTGAAACAGGATATTTCATTACAGTACTATTGACCCTTGAATGTAGTTAAGCCTTAATAATACAATCTAACTGATTGTTGGCATAAAACATACTTTTGCTGTTTAACCATACAGTCTCTAGACTTGTACAAACAAGCAACGAGTTCCATGTGAAATGATCAGGAGTGATACCCTTTTCGACCATTTGGAAAAGGAGAGTTAAAGCTTTCTGAAAATCCCCCTTCTGGCAAAGGACACCTACCGAATGACTATAACTTTCTATATCTGGTAAACAACCTCTACCAACCATTTCTTCGAGGAGTTTTAGCGCACTATCAACTTTTCCTTGCTTGCAAAATCCATTAATCAGAACATTGAAAGTCGATGCAACAGGGAAGTAACAATGAACAATCATCTCATTCATAAGCTCAAAGGCTTGACGAACACACCCTTGTTGGCAAAATCTATGGATTAGATAGTCATAAATCAAAACACATGGGACTGCCCTTTCCAGAATCATCTGATCATAGAGCTTCTTTGCATTCTCTGTGGCACCCTCCTCACAGAAACCTAAAATCATCAAGCTCCTATCAACAGCTCTGGGAAATAGTTCACCCAAACTAGCAAGAAACTCAAGTGCTTCATCCAAACGGTTTTCCTTATACAGGCCATATAACACACTATTAAAAGGACTTATTTGACCCCTACAACCATCTTTGCTCTCATTCATCAAATCCAAAATTTTTAACCCATCTTCAGTTCTTCCTCCTGAACACAAGCCTCTTATTAACGCATCGTATGTAGCAAAATTCCAATTGATTCCATCCATTTTCATATCATTAAACAGATCAAGAGCTTTGTCCAACATCCCAGACTCACAAAAACCCGAGATCAAGACATTGTAGGTATCAACATCTGGAAGGCATCCCTTTCTCTCCATCTCCTTCAAAATGCGAAGACCAAGTTTTGCTTTTCCTATTCGACAGAAACCCTTAATCAAGGTATTATATGCCACAACATCAACCAACCCTCCATTGCTCTCAACTCTCTCTAAAACCTTGACAGCCTCCATCACCCGACCATCATTGCACAGAAGTTCCAACACCTTGGTTATGCTGACAACATCAGGCACATACCCGAGACCAAAGCACTTGTCCAACATAACAACAGCCTGCACCAAATTCTCTTCTCCGCAATAACCAGATATCAAAATATTAAAAGTCACATCGTTGGGGTCTTCCATCTCATTCATCAAGCTTCTGGCTCTCCCAACTTTCCCATTCCTGCAAAGAGCATGCAGCAATGTGTTATACGTCACAGTATTCGGCGCAACTCCCCTCGACTTAATGGCTTGCAAGAGCTTAAAACCATCACCAATCCTATTCGTCAAGCAAAGACCCTTCATCAAGATACCAAAAGTATAATCATCACCCTTGACGCCACTCACCATCATTTTCTTCCTATAAAACTCCCTAGCTATATCAATATCTTCCTTCACAAGCACATCAAGTATCGAGTTGAAAATCTTAAGAGAAGGTTTCTGGTTATACCTTGCAACCAAGTCGAGCACCTTGATGGCTTGCTTCACCAAATGGGCTCGGCCGAAGCCGTGAATGAGCGTGACGAAAATGTGCTCATCTGGGGGTTGGCCAATTGAGCGGGGCATTTCGTCGAGCACTTGGTAGGCAGTGTCGAAGCGGCGAAAGGTACATAACTTGTGGATGAGTGCGCGGTAAGTGGAGGGAGAGTGGGTGAAGCTGGGGAGTGTGGAGGCCCATTGGAAGGTGTCGAGGACCTGGGTGGCTGATTTTTGTTCTAGCAGAAGATGGGCAATGTGGGTATGAGATGGAACGGAGATGGAGGAGAGAGTTCGAAGGAAAACATGAGGAAGCTTTGGTATTAGCATTGGGCATTGCAAAGCTTGTTTGGATGTGTGGGGAGAGTGAAAGGGAGGAGTCTCTCTACTGGTCTGAGCTAGCGGGTCACTGTCTCCGTCTCCTTATTTGAGGCTTGACATCAGCTTGATTGCTCTCAGTTTTTGTTCTTTCTTTCTTTTTTTATCCAATTGATTGCTATTTGTTTCACTGAAACCCACCCCTTTTCAGCATCTCTGCTGCTATAAACCCAAACTCTCAAAACTTTCATCAAACTGTGAATTTCCAAAATTACTCTTAATGAATCAACTAACACAAAAAAAAAAATTAAAGATTGTTATAGTCACGTTTATCTTTAGTTGATCGTGATTATATTTCCGTGCAAATATGCACAGGTAAAAGACTAGTTTCAATGAAGCCAAGCGTTTGAAAACATTTTTATTTTAAATATTTTGAAGAGTGGAGGAATATATCGAGTACCTAGTAAGTCACCAAACTGTGATTATTCAAGAGGATGATGGAACATGGAAATATAGACAGATGGGGCACATTTTATGAAAAAGACCATAGGGGACGAACAAACATGAAAAAGGTTGAAAGCATTTTAGGCAACACCAGACTGAACCAATTGGTTGTTAAAAATTAGAATACAACTACATTCAAGAATTCCTATTGATCCTATCCATAGGAATCAAATGAAAATGCAAATCCCTTGTAGGAGAAAATATTTTGTTAAAAAAAACAAAAAACACTCTTTTTCCCCTGCTATCAGATCCCGCCACAATGAAAAGTACAGGCATATGCCCAATAAAAGCAGTAATAAGTTGAGAAGAACAGCAAACTGGGAAAATCAACAGTGACATCCCATTAGAAATTTCATTACGAAAACCAGGTGTCCCTATTTCATAGTTTATTTAAGATAGCTTAGCATGCCTGAAGAGCAATATGCAGAATAAGAATCATCCAATCCTAACTACCCAATACTCTCACACCCAAATTGTTCTCCTCTCAACCTCAAGTCAGCTCTACAGGTTGAAGCTCCCTTTAGAATACTTATAAATATTTGGCACACATATTTTAGAATTGAGCCAACTATTTATATCTTAATTCTGTGCGAAACAGATACCTCATTAAGCAGCTTAACTCGGAGACAACCCCTACTTCCATTCTTCTCTCTTTTTTGGCCTTTTCTCAGTTTTTTTTTTCTTTTTTACAGAATTTCACAGATGCTTAGGATACGATACGGTCACGAAATTTCACTCTCGAGTTACACGGATACCCATTCAAAGTAATGGCAGCGGGCGCCTCTGGTGGCAGTCCAGTTCCCACAGCCAAAGAAGAAGCTCCCTTGCTTTGGCCCGGGCTTCCGGACCATTCCTCTGCTGCTCTTCACCCCACAGAAACAGAATGGGTGATGATACTGGCATACTGGAATGCTCATATCCTTGAGTTTCAGAGGGTGATGAGGCGCTGACAGGTGTTCTGGGGACTGCTTCAGTGTTGCTGGGCGATCAGCAGTCTGCCACAACAATGAGTTTGTTATGGCAAATTTGAAACCCCTACGCATGAGGACAGAAAGTAGGCGAGCGGTGTTTTTGGCATCATCCAGGCCACAGTGAGCCCGTCCCTGCCATGCTAAGCCTGCCATTTGAACTGCCTCCTTCAAGTTGCACCTCATGCCACCGAAAACCTCACGAAAAGGCACCTTCAAGTTGATCCATCTATCAAGAGAGGAAACAAATATTAGAATAAATAGCTAACATTTTCGTTAAAGGTAAAGGATATTCTTTATTTATCAAATGAATGACTCAAACGCTCAACAGTTACTCTCTCGTCCACATTTCTTACCTGTTAAAATAAGGAGGCTTTCGGATTTTCTTAAATCGACACTCAGATTCCAACATGACCCGACAGTCCCAGTTTGACCATGTAACAACAGCAAAGTTGGTGTTCTTTATCCCCTTCTTCTCAAGCCATTTATCATGCCTAAGAAGGGCCTCACTTAGAGTGACACCTCTGTCCACCTGCCAATAGACAATACATCAAAATAAATTCAAAGTTTCACACTAAAGAGAAAAAAATCCATAGTTATCAACCATGCAAATACAGTTTTTCTACCAAACAAGATTGCAAATTCCAATCCACTATGCGGGCATGAGCTCTAGAACCTTGGAAAAAAGTAAGTTCATACACACGACTACAGCATGCAATTTCACAGATTAAAACATGAACCGCTTTTGTTTTTTTTCAGACAAACTTCAATTCCAGAAGCAAAGCAACAGGAACCTGTCCTGGAGGGGTCTGCCAGCAACTTTTACAGACTGCCATTCAGGACTCTTTTGGAAAGACAGCTTTGGATTCAAGGGATGGGCTAACAGAGGAAAAAAAAATGCCCTTTACATCAACTGCAATGTGAAACAATGCTTTACTAAAAGCATGCCCTCAATACAAGAATTCAATGTTACCATTACCCTGAATGTTGGACATGCGAAAAATGTGTTTACTTCCAAGGCCTTAACTGCAAAAACAATTCTAAACTAACAACAAAGTGAATAGCCATTGCAATCTGAGTGCTCATGGTAAATTTATGTATACTTCTACTAGTCTTGATCCACAAAAACTATTTACCCAATAGGTATTTATTTTCCTGAAGGTCTAAAACAATGTTGCGTTTCTCCCGCAACTATTCCAATCTCATCCAGGACATCACCCAACCCATTTCCTCGAAAAACCTTTGTAACGCATGAAAAGCAAGGCATGAAACCTGAAACATGTCTTAATCAAAGCAATCAATAATACTTTCTTAATAAACAGGACATTAATAAGCCATTAAACCCACAGCTCAGGATAAGTAGAGGAAATATAAAAAGTAGGGTAAGCAACAATCAGAGATTCTACAAGTTCCTTGTAAGACATATATGTCCAAAAGACTTCAAATGGAAAATTCATTGCAAACAAAGAGTTGTATACACCACGGTTGTGGGGTTTTCTCAAAAATGAACAATTCGGAACAGTGTGGATCTCATTTAAAAAAGAAAAAAAAAAACAGTTTTGAGAAAGTCAAACTTTCGGTCGAACCAGCACTCTATGAATGAAGCATGGTTTCTCATTGACTAAGTTAAGCTAAGTATGATTATGACTAAGTTAATAAGAGCCGACTCAAACTAAAAGAAAACACAGATTCACTTCGTAGCTCATAAATTGAACAAGAAGCTACAGCTAGAGACAGAATAAGGGAATGAAAAGATACAATTCTTCTTAGAGGCTGTTTATCTCACCATTTTCTGATATGTATCACTTCTGGAAAAAAAATTGAACTATCCAGTGGGTTTTGGGCTTTTGGCTATCAAGTTTAAATCTCATTTTGAAAGCTACTTGACCAATTATTTCTAATTGAGTTTTGTCATTAAAATTAATATTTATAGCACCTTTGAAAAAGATATCCACTTGATACAAGATGGTCCATCAGACTCCTAGATTCTCCCAAAAAAAAAAAGAAGAAGGAGAAGACTCCCCTGTATCCCTTCCACGCCACTACTCACTTTCAGACCCCTTCAGTATCTTCAGACAATTTTTTCCAAGTACTTTACAGGGTACCGAACAAAAAGATAAGCAAAGGAATTAGTCTTACTTTCCCACTGCTGTTGACTCCTTCTCACTAAGTAGGGACATCTTCAAGCATAATTGCATCAAAACCGCCATGCAGCCACAACAGGAACTACCATGAGTTCCCGATCCCAAATTAAATTCATAGCTAACTGGAAGATGAATTGATCAATTGACAAGCGTAATTCAACAGAAAAAGGGACTAATCGGTTCATAGCGATCAATTTATCACCCTCATCATTTGTAAACACTAAACAGATACCAGAAGAACAAAATAAAAAGAACAAATTGGCATAAACACAGAAAGACAGTCATTGGGCACCAGTAGCATACAATATGTACAACAGAAGATCAATCTTGAAGATTACGCAATCCACAACATTAAGCCAGGAACAGCAAGACTAACTATTCCAACAAAGAGGAAACTGGGGCCAATAAACTAGTACGAGTACAACTTAACGGTTGAAGTACATAATATACTCAACCAACATTCCATTTTCTGACAATAGGCAATATACTGATGAAGACAATGAACCATGAAGTTGTTTTACCTACAGTGCATCTCATTTTTTAACCCTAAACTCAACGAAATCAATATACATAAATCAGCCTGCCCAGCATTTCCCTCCTAGTCTTAAGTAAATGTAAGCCAAGTACAACAAACCTGAATTTGCTGTATGCCTGTCAGATCCTTGCAGAAATCACTAAGAAGATGATTGCAGGTTGGCCGCACATAAGTCTGAAAACACGCTTCCAGTTGGCCAGTCACACTATTCACTATCACCGATGGAAACTCAATTATCTCTTGAGGGTGAGGATTTCTATCCTTATCACATGTAGCCTCAAAGTCGATTACCACAAAATACTGAAAATCTTGGAACTGGAGCTCATTAGGGTAGCTTTGAGCAAACACATTGAATGGAACATAATGAAATCGACTGTCAACAGGAGGCTGATAAAATTGGCTCTCAAAAGCATTCATCTGGCACTGCTGCAACTTTTGAGAATCAAAATGAAAGGCTGACCAGTAGCCAAAATCATGATGGTAGGTAGGTTTGCTGTGACATTCAGTTGGGGGTTCCAGAAATTCGCTGCCCAAAGGACGGTCCGACTCAGAATTACCCCCACCTGGATGGTTACTAAGTTCATCTTTATGCTCTGGAAATCCTTCTATGGGATTCCCACTACATTGCAGGTTGTAAGGGAATCCCTTACTTTGGAGGCATTTTAAGGAAGCCTCACAGTTCCTGTGCATATTTTCTGCACCAGGAAAGAAAGGAAATGAGAACAAATCATTGGGTAGTCCATGACGAACGTAACCACGAGAGATCATATTCCATCAAACAACAAATAAAAATGAATATTAAGCATTCCAGTAGAGAAAAAAAAAAAAAGCACAGCACATATGAACAAAGAGTATTGCACAGAAAAAGAAAAAAAAAAGGAATTATGAATGAGGAAATATACAACTCCAACAAAAAACCAGCTCCAGGGTGTCCTAAAAAAGAGAAGGCCAGTGTTGATACGGCCACAATACACTATCCCATCTGTTGGATCAGACCAATGTTTTAAAAGGCTAAGGCGTGTCCGAGGCTACACCGAGAGAGCCTCACCAAGGCGTAAGCCTTACAGTATAAGGTGTAAGGATATATATATTGCTATTCTACAAGATCACTGCAAACAACAAAGAATCAGAAAGAAAATAAATCTTGGCAGCTTATCAAACAAAGTTTTAGCTCCAAGCTCCAACAAATTAGTACATAACTAGAACAAACTCTAGCGAGCAGCATATCAATCAATGATCACTCATTCAAAGTTTTATAATCCTATCACTCATTCAGCCAAGAACATTCAAAACTCCTTTGCTGCAAGGATACAGAAAAATAGAACATTCAAAAATAGATCGAGAATAACGTACTGAATTGATATAATGAAGAATAGTTTGAGACTTTGAGCCATACTCAGCAAAGCCAACAATCAAGGTCAGTGGTGCAGTTTAAATAGGATAAGTGTTGGTACAATATAAATAGGATAAATGTTAATAAGATTTGTACTCGAGAGTCTTTAGCTTTGTAAAACTCTATCAGACAGTCCTAGGTACAATATTAGTAGTCTTTCTTCTTTTTCTTCGGTTTCTCCTCTGATTCTTCTTTGTTTAATTTTTTTTTTCTGGGCAACCGCCTTGGACGGCTTCCAATGCGTTTTTTGCGCCTACGGCGCCTCTGTGCCTAGACAGCAAAACAGACACAATCTCACAAGCGCCTCGTGCCTTTGAAGCCTGAATCAGACTATACAAATCCTATTTTTTAGAGACACTCTGTAAAGGCCATATCCTCAATTCGTACATAGAAAACATTATATCACTGCCTGAGGTCCCTTTGAACTTTTTATGTAAGTGGAAATTGTAAAATGTAGTGCTACCTTAGACATTAGCAATAACTTTCCTTGACAAAGTGAGAAGAAGAACGAGTTCATTATATTCTGGGTGAAAGTATGTTTTCTCAATGTTCCATCAACTTAAATCATAAAAACAAACAAAAGAAAAAAAAATTAGGGGGAAAAATAAAACAAATACATCTCTTTGAACATATAGGCCTGCTTTTTCTGGATATAATTGCTAGATTCAATGTTATGCCAAGTTGAGTAGTGGATCTGCAGGTCCACTGCACTGCTGCAGAAGGTAATGGATTGTTGTAGCCTAGTAAGAGCTTAGCTGCTATATAGACTCAGGGAGACAAAAATAAAAAAAGGAAAAGGTTTTGAAGTGGGACTCCTCCAGGAACTATTTCCAAGGTTCGAACTTGAAGTTCCAACCATTTCTCAAAAGAGAAAAAAAAAAAAAATATATGGAATAGACATCATTTGGCAATTTTGTTTAGTCTTTTTAATTTGGTAGTATAGAGCTACACGGGTGCCCAGATCTGAGGGGAGAAGACAATTCATTGGAGTGATCATGGTGGAAAATGGCACTCCTCAACTATATTCAAAGGTGTCTCTAAATCTAGGAGTTCTAGGTTTTTCCAAAAGAAAACAAAGATTTAAAATTCAATGTGCAATCACTTGTTTTTCTGTACTGTTTTGTAATAAAAGTACAGCAGCTACACAAAGGAGGCTAACCCTTACCCCTCCCACAATATACCTACGTTTAATATGGGTAACAAGAAACATTAGCTAAAAAGATGTCACTCTAAACACTTTTTTTTCACTTAAAGGAGCAAAATCAGAAGTAAAGGGAAATCGCGGAATCAAAATCGGGAAAAGGTTGCTATTACAGTCCTTGAGAAAATCTTAGCATAAATTGATCAATAGAGAGCCAGCATAGCAGTGGCACTTCATATGTTGGAGATACAAATATTAAGTGCTCATGCAAAAAATCCTTGCAACAGTACGACTTCATTGACGGCGTACGAAGGTATGGGCTAAATCAACGAAACAGTAAAACCTAGTGCTATCTAAGAAAATATACTTTATGGCTGAAAAATAAGAGAAGGTGAGATACAAAAACTTTAAATAAAAGTCTCCACCTCCATCTCCACTAATATATTATCCTTTAAGCAAAAGCAATCTACAGGGGGTATTATATTGAGGACTGGAAATGGGACTCCTCAAAGGGATTGCATTCCAAGGATTCTCTATGTTACAGTTTGACCTTTCCCCTGGGAGAAAAACAGTGAAAGAAAAAGGAAGAAACAAAAATGGGGCTTCGTATTTCCAAGGTTATGCTTAGTTGTGTTGGATTTGCAGGGATCAATATCTCAGGATATCTAGGGGTCCAATGTTCTACTTATTATTTCACAATTGTGAGTAGTTGAGTATCCGAGAAAAGGGTCATAATTGATTAGAAAAACTTAAGTTGAGCTGCCTCGGAAGAATGAACAACATTAAAGTTCAAACACACTATCCGCAGCTTCTACTACTATTTTCTTCACTTTTTGAGAACAGAGGAACTTCGGAACTTTCAAACTCAAGAAAAACTAAGTTACAAAACCTGGCTCTAGTTTGTGGGATTTCTGATATGATTTCATAATTTTGATAAGCCTCAACCATGTAAAACACCTTTATTCCTAAAAGAAAACGCGTGTGGCCATGTTTCTCCAAGTTTACAAAGACAACCCTAATTGCAGCATACAGAGCCAAGGTTAGTATCAATTACTTTCCTAAGCGACTCTTACCCCAGTGTAAACAGAATCTCAGTCAATAGTAAACCGGCCAAGGATTATTTTTCCTATTTTTCCACATGATAAGATTCAAATCTTCAGCATTCTATGTCGAAAACCTCTTACGACCTTCACATCTCAACTCCGCACTATAATCAAAACCTTGCATTGCCCCGCCGACTGCGCAACCACATTCATCTATCAAGTTCATATATAAAAAGACACTATCGTCCACACCCCAATGCCAAAACTCTTCTCCACCACACCTCCTCCAACCCTAATTCCACCCAATCAAGCCCACCTAACTCTTCCCAAACACTCAAAACCAATAAAAGCCGAAAACAAACCACAATTCGCCATCCAAAACAAAATTGCACAAACAAAACAATCACACTGAGAGAATTGGAATCGAAATTTGGCAAAGCTTTCATGGAAATTAAAAAGAAAATCGAACCTGATTGTTCAAGGGCCATCATGATCTTTGGTGTAGTTGAGATCCACCAGCACGTACATCAGATCTTCCTCTATAATTCCCGCCTGTAATTATCAAAACCCCATACCATTATAATCAGAGAAATTAAAACTAAAAATCCATAAGAAAATTCGAGAGAGAAAGAGAGAAAAGGGACCTGGTTTGGTTAGATTAGAGAGAGAAGAAGAGGAAGAAGAAGAGGTGGAGTTGAGAGACGAAGGTGGGCTTATATACGAGTTGGGGCGCAGTTGGGGCCCACGCGAGTGTCAGAGAGAGAGACAGTGAGAAACGTATTCTGTTACGGGTTGCCACGTGTGATGGCGGCAGTCGGTCGTTGGATCTTGGAAACTGCGCAAGGCTGCGTCCTCAGATATTAACTGTGAGAATGCGCTTCACGTGAATAAAACGAAAAAAATCTTGGATGAGAAGATCCTACGTTGCACGGACACCTCAATAGATGAGGGTCCGACACTCTCGACACGTGCCCGACACGGTAAAAAATGTGTCTGACACATCATGTGGCGTGTCAACACCGGCCCGATACGTCACGTCAGTTTTTCACACTTAAAATGGTTAAAAATAAATAAATAAATAGACACAATAGAGGTTAGTCGCACACAAATAGAGGAAAGTCAAAAAACGACGCAAACAAAGAAAAGGACGAAGAAAACGTCGCCCATTCGATCTCTTCTCTACGCTGACAGCCGACGATGGCCTCAAGCTCCTCTGGGTTTCTAAGGTCAGTCTTCCTTTCCTTAATCTCTTCCCATTCAATCTCTTCTAAGTTCTAAATAATCATTGTTTCATTGTTCGTAATCGGTTAACCATTCAATTGCAGTTGATAGCCTCTAGCTCTCTTCCTCCATCCATGGGCAAGTAAGTTATATTAGAGATACAAGTTTGTTAATCTCTAGCTGATAGTCTCTCTGCTGAAAAAAGTCGCAACAATATGTTTTTTTTAACAGTAAGTCGCAACAATATGTTAATCTTTCCAAGGTCAACCTTTTTTTTAATTTCTGATTAATGATTATTTAGATTAGTAATTAATCGATGGATTCCTTATTTCCTGCATAATTATATGAAATTTTGTGTGTAATTATATTTTAGTATCTTTTTTATTTATTAAAAATACATAAATATATAATTATGTTTGCCGTGTCCAAGCCATGTTAGAAACTCAATTTTTGTGTTTTGTCCTGTCGTCATGTCGTGTCGTGTCGTGTCACCGTGTCCGTGCAGCTTAGATTGGGACCGTCAGTTTGTGACTTTTGTCAAGTTCGACAGTTCATGTTGGAGAATTTTTTTTTTTTTGAGAAGTTCGTGTTGGAGAATTTACTTGTTTATTTACAATATATTATGGGCGTTGGCGCCGCCTTATTGTTCCTAAAGCAACGTTGGGCGGACGCTTGCCCTTGGTTCTCATAGCTATTTACTTTCTTGTCTCCTTACACGTGTAGATATCCTCTAGCACCAACGTAGTCCTTTCTACTATCACCACCGCTTCACACCCATGGACGATATTAATCAGTTTTCCTCTCAAAAATCTCTACCTGAGAAGAGCAAAGAAAGAGGACAGCAGAGGACAGAAAAGAGATGTAAGCCCCCCCCCCCCCCCCCAAGAACTGACCAATTCATCCTGATTTTGTGTTTAATCATGACATTGCTATCGTGCCTCGCTTATATCCAGGTAGCCACTCTTTCTGCCTGTCATTCGCTCTTTTAGACTGCAACTGACAATTCTCTTGCACCGCCTCTCAATCAACATTTGTAATACCCTAGATTTTTATATCAATTTTCTTGTATTATTTCTTGATTTAGAGAAGGATTATTTATGGAAATTATTATTGGTTTATGCGAAGTTGAAGTTTCGGGAGTTTATTTTAAGGTGTTTGTTTTAAGTGGCTAAAAGTTGACTTTATTTTTCATAATTTATTTGCAAAAACTTCCTTCATAAAATTTGTAGAGTTTGGCGATACGAGTTTGTAAACACATGGCACGCGTAAATCGGATGTTGTATGAGAAAGTTATGGTCAGATGAAGTTAGTTTCCGGTTTTGGAAAGTGTATAAGTAGAAAAATGTGTGGAAGTTATTTTTGGAAACCCTAAATTTGCAACCCAGTTTTGGTCTCTCTCTCTCCTCTCTCCCGACCCTCCCACGCTCTCTTTTTCTCCGGCTGATTTCTCCTCTGTCTGGCCACCGTTTTGGGCGTTGCCGGTCCCGTTCAACTCCCACAGACATCCTCTCCATTTCTGGAGCAATCTCGCTTGCCATCTCGCCCCCTAGAAGCCACCACAGAGCGGCGGAGCTGCTATTGTCTAGCCGAAAAACTGGTGATTTCAACGACAATTTTGGCGAGAGTTAGGTGAGTCTTGCTCCTCTCTTCCCTCTAGAGATGTTTATACCTCTTTGGTGACCTAAAGATCAAGTTTGGCCGCCAGATTTACAAGTTTGAATTTTGAATTCGGGTTGGTGTTTCGAGGCATTTTCCGGCCGATTCCGGCCAAATCGGTTAAAAACTCAAGTATTTAAGTTGTTCACCATGCTTCAATCTACAAGTTTCATGTTGTGAGTTTCCCCAAATTTTGAAGTTGGTGGAGGCGTGTGGGGCTCACTCGCCGCCATAGGTGGGAACGCGTCCGGGCAGTGTGGGGGCTTTGGTTGCCGTGTTAGCTAGTCCTTGTAGTTACTAGTGTGTTGTTGTGTGTGAAAACTAAGTGTTGTTTGGTTTTAGCATCTTAGGTGCAGTGTTGTTCTTGGTGTTTATTAGGTCATAAACTTTGAAAGTTTGATCTTGGAGGTAATATGGTTTGTTGTTGAGTGTCCAATGACCTTGGGAGGTCTTGGAGGAAGGATTGCCCTTCTTTGGGCAACCTTTAGGTTAAGGGTACTTTGTTCCTTGTTGAGAAATTTCTAAGATTTTTAATTGTGTAATTTTAGGTAATTTGTGAGGTTGTGGTTTAGCTTAGCTCTTGTGTTGTGCGAAAAACACAGCGGGATATTTAGATGAGTAAATCTCACCAAGGTTCATTTTAGGACCAAATTTTATTATGATCATTTGTTGATAAAATTAAATTAATATTATGCTATTATTTGTTTTAAAATATATGAGCTTGATCGCCAACGGCTCATAGGTAAGATAAAACGAGTTTTCCATATATGTTATTTTTGAGGTTCATGTGATTATAATTTTATTGTTTTTGATAGATTATTCTTATGGAATATCTATATTTATTCATATAATATATCTATGTGGAATGATATCATTTATGATGTAATCTTGTGTTGTTGATAATGATGTTGTGATATTGTGATTGTTGGATAAATAGCCAAATCGGGTTCCAAGCCTTTAATCGGGTGATTGGTTACGGTTCTGATGCTATTATTATTTTGTGATTTGTTATTGGATAGTCAAACTGAGTTCTAAGCTTTTGGTCGGGTGATTGGTTACGGTTAGGAATAGAGCTCTAGTTCGTCTGTCGATGCAGGTCATGGGGATGCCTTATGGTATCTAGGATCCATGGGTACACAAATTGTTGTTGTATGTCATGAGAGGTATTTATTAATATCTGGGACTCATGAGTACATGTTATTTGTAAAAGTGTTGGACTTATGGATTTAATTATAGATCTAAATTTTGCTCTTGAGATATATTTGGATGTTTAAAAGTGTTGTGTTAATTTTGAGAGTTACTCATACGGGCTTGTTAGCTTACCGGGTTTGTTGTTTACAACCAGGTGCACCAATTCTTGGTGTAAAGGTTAGACCGGCAGATGAGGATCAACAGGGTTGAGGTGGAGACTTAGTGACAGGGTTTTTGTTGGGTTTTGCTGTTCACTGTATTTTTTTTATATTTGGGGTAGACAATATTAAACACATGTGAGTGTCTTCATTTTCTTGACTTTCAAGTTTATATCAAGGAAATGTAATATTTAACTCAGTGTTGAGTTGTGTGACATTTACATTTCCGCTTTGAGTTTTAGTTTTCCTTGAAGTTTGTTTGAAACAGGATTTGGGATTATAATATTTTATTTTATATCATGCCAAAATTTTTGAAAATTATTCTTTGAAAATAGAGGTGTGACAACATCGGTAATCGTCGACTTCCGAAATTGG
Organism: Fragaria x ananassa; assembly: GCA_034370585.1. NCBI lineage: Eukaryota > Viridiplantae > Streptophyta > Magnoliopsida > Rosales > Rosaceae > Fragaria > Fragaria x ananassa. The sequence goes on along the minus strand of CP139750.1, from coordinate 3,975,270 downwards.
GTCCATTCGGGAAGGAAAGATTCAATTAGTATTACAGATATCAAGTGTTTGCCAGGTATCATGTGTTTTAGCTTGTTTTACCATGTTTGTTTGATTAGCATCATGTTTGTTTCGTTTGAGATTGTAATCTGGTGGGAAGTGATGATTTTCTCTGTTTGGTTGTATCGTTGGAAAGCATAAAGTATTAATTTAATTATTTGATTCTCATAACCTTATTTTTGTTCACTCACTCTAACGTTATTCAAATGTTTCTTCCCTGGGCCCTTCGGTTTTAAATGCCCAGTTTATAGGTTAGCTTAGTTGAGTTCGGGCGTACATGGAGTCGAGGCATAGTCAATACTATAGCTTCTGCTTATTTGTATATTTTTGTTTTTTGTTTTACTGTAAGAGTTGCTCTGAAACTATGAATTTTGGTTGTTGGACTATTTTTTTAAATTAGTAAATAACTTTAGAGGTGTTGTGAATTTGGGGAGCACGAAGGCTCCAGAAGTATAAGGTTGGAGTTTGATTTTTAAAAGTGTTTGAAGATGTTTTTTTTAGGAAGGGTTGTCTATTTTCAAGGAAGATTATGCCGAATTTTCGATAGTATCTTCTTTGAAGGTGGTCCCCGTAGGGTTCATTTCGGATTTCAAGGTGCAATCCGGGGTGGTCTTGACCATATTTATTGTTAAGTAATATAAGGTTTTAGTGGTATATATTATTTCATTGCAAGTTAGCTCAATTATATGGACTAGTACTTCATTCATTAGTGCTGCATGGTAACTGGAGTGCTTCTATTTTTATTAGTGTTCCTTGTACATATGCAATGTAAAATATATGAATATATCTTATGGTCATTCCAGTTTAAGGACAAGACATATAGACCTGTTTAAAAAAAATGGACAAGACATAGAGTCAATGAAATAATGAACCAAATAGCTTTCATACATTTCATTCTTTTCGGTCATTTGAATGTTGTTTCGTTATCTAAGCTATTAAGTAGAAACCAAGTAGCTCATACTGAATATAATAGGATGTACTAAACCAGTTATCACTTTATTGTTTCAACCATATTGATAATGATTCCTAACAACAAAAGGCTTTGTTTTTGTAAGAAAAACTTACTAAAGCATTGTATCTTCAGTTTGGCAGGAGATACTTGAGTAAATGATGGATACTGAGTTTGGTTATGAAGCAGGATGTATCATAGTACACCATTATAGTTAGGAGGACTTTCTGCACTCTAGAGTACACCCACCATTATAGTTGCTTGTATTTGGTTTGATGTCTCTTTTCTGTAGTTTTTTAAGTTATATATGGAACAACAATTGTAGATGTATTATAGGTCATTTGAGAAATAATAACTCATTGATGTTAGAGCTTATATGTCTCTTTAGAACAAATAACTCTTTGTAAATTATGTTGGTTTTGGCAATGAGAATGAATTTGAGATTTGTGCAAATGTTTTTGTTAAGACATTAAAATCCAATATTTCTTTATATTTCTTACTTTTCTTTCTTTTTTTCTTTTTTTCACCTTTGCATTTTTGTTCTTTCTTTCTTCTTGTTTAGAACTTCAGATCTCTTCTCTCTCCATTAGACCTCACTTTCTCTATCTCCATCCCTAAATACTCAAATCCTAGACCCCATACTCCATGACCTGGCACTCAACGCAGCCATAAGCCTCCTCGCCTCCAACAACCAATTTCAATTAGAAAGGCGAGCTTTTCTCATTAAAACAAGATGATTTAGTTGAATTTAGGATTAAATTTATTGTATTACCCTGAATTTTGGGTCACTCATCAGTTGTGTCTCTCAACTTTTGTTTTAATCATGTGTACCCTTCAACTCTAAAAATTCATCACAACGAAGTATATTTTCAAATTTTGCTCCAATAATGATGTCATTTCTAATTTTTAATTATTAGTTTAGACAAAAGGTCCAAACTACCTGTTATCATAATATATTTCTTTTTGTTTTTCTTCTACACTGCCTCATCCTATTTTCTAGGGCTGGGCATGAGACGGGATGAGACGGAATTTAGTGAATCTCTTCCCGTCCTGAAAATAAAATAACGGGATGGGACAGTATGGGAATGTCATTTTTCAAAATTGATCCCGTCCCGATATAATAGCAAAAAAAAAATCCAAAAATATTAAAAATTAATAAAATAAATAAAAGAAAAAGTAATTAATGTTCATAATAATACAAATTCAGAAAACTCTTAACAATGTTAATTCCTCAATTTAGTTATTTCCCAAATATCTATATAAAGTCCTTTGCTTTTTCCTTGTATTATGAAAAATTAAGGAAACTCTTAATAAATTAATAAAACTCTTAACAACAAAACCCTATATAAAGTAGAGAAAAGTTCACCATCGGTCCCTCAACTCTTGTGGCAAGGCCAATGTGATGCCCAACTTATAAAAACTACCAATGTGATGCCTACACTTTATTTTTCGTATCAACGTGGGGGCTGAGACCATATTCCGTCACGGTACCGTGTGTTTGGTCACGTGTCGTGCACGTGGCTCACCAAAAGAATGTCATTTTACTGAAATAACCCTATTGTTTCTTACGTTTCTCTCTGCTTTACTTTTCTTCGCCGTATTCTTCTTCTCCTCGTTCTTTCTAATCCGGATCCATCCCGTCTTCCCCTCCCCTCCGCCTCCCCCAGCTAGGCTGCCTCTAAATCCCCCAAACCCCCCAAGAAACCCTACTAACCCCTCCACACACACAGATTTCTGCTTTCTTCACTCAAAAATTTGGCCAAATCATCTTACCTGACCAAGTCCCTTGGCAACTTCTCCGACATTGATTCCACTCCATTCTCCACCGCCACCTCCTCCTCCTCCTCCTCCCTCCAGCCCGTCGCCCTCCCCATCCCCACCACCATGTCCAAGATTCAGAACCCGACCACGAAGACGGCGATGGCGCATGGCTTAGTGGGCCTGTCGAGGGAGTCGCCGAAGAGGTGGCCGAGGTCGGAGGAGGAGGAATGAACAATCCTTGTAGATTGACTAGTTCAGGTTTAGAATGGGCAGTGAGTCTGCTTATGGATGTTGCTTTTGTTACTCTTGATAAGTTGCTGGAACCCATACACCATGTTCGCTTTGTTGCAGGAAATGGAGATTCCGCCAGAGACCAAAGCTCATCTTGGTCGGCTCCTCTCTCGTCGCCATCGCCATCTTCCTCATCGGCTACGCCGCCGACCTCGGCCACCTCTTCGGTGACTTCCTCGACAGGCCCACCAAGCCACGCGTCATTGATGTCTTCGTGGTCGGGTTCTGAATCTTGGACGTGGTGGTAGGGACGGGGAGGGCGACGGGCTGGAGGGAGGAGGAGGAGGAGGTGGTGGTGGAGTAAAAATCTAACGAGGGTTCGAGCCGCTTGGGCTCTCTAGGGGAAGAATCGAACTGGGTTTGACTGAAAATCAATGGAGGAAGTAGCCTTACCAGGTATTGCTTTGAGCTCGTAATTGGAAGAAGAGTAGTCCTCGAACTGGGTTCTTAGACTTAGAGATTTGCTCTTAATATTCATGGTTTGATCTGCAAAATCAATGGAGGAAGTAGCCAGAGTTTGGAGCAGCAAACTACCAATTGATGGAGTTCGAGTTTTTACTCGATTCTGGTTCCAATTAGATAAAATGTCCTTTATACCCTTTTTTTGGTGAGCCACGTGCGCGACACGTGACCAAACACACAGCGCCGTAACGGAATATGGCCTCAGGCCTCACGTTGATACGAAAAATCAAGTGTAGGCATCACATTGGTAGTTTTTATAAGTTGGGCATCACATTGGCCTTGCCACAAGAGTTGAGGGACCGATGGTGAACTTTTCTCTATAAAGTAATAAATTACCGATAAATAAATATTGTTCATTTATCAATAATCTAATAACCTCTTTAATATTTCATGTTCCTCACATTATTTATTTATACATGTATTATTGTAGATAAAAGAGAAATATTGCGAGTGTCCTTGTGAGGGTGAAGTCAAATAGGGAGTGCATGAAATGGAAGTGTCCTTGAGAAATCATGTGAGATGTGTCATTGATGTTATACAATCTAAGAAATGGACGTATATGATCTGATACAACTTATGAAATGGATGTATATGATCTAATACAACATACAAAATCAGATATTTTAATATAGCGAGATAGGACTGGATTTTTCGAGATAGTCCCGATCCTATTTGAAAATTCAATGACAGGGCAGAACGGTACGGTATAGGCATTTTTAAAACTATATCCCGTCTTGTCCCGTCCCGCTAACTTTTGGTACGGGACCGGTATGGGATTGGGATTCCGGTACTAAGTGCCCAGCCCTACTATTTTCCCAATACATGTCGTCCATCTCTACCTCTCATCCTCCGCCCATGGCCACCCCCTTCAAGCCTCCAAGCTCTACTTCAAGTCCCGCCATGTTCGCTAATCTCACACCCACTCTCTCACACATTACAACCACCACCACCACCCATAAACTCAAAACCCCCAATCACCCATTCCATACCCAACCTAGTGTAAGGCGCCATTCGTGATTCGAGTGTGGTGACGTCTCCTTATTGCCGTCACAAAGAAGGTGCTTGAGTACTCATAGAAATCAGGGTCGGAGGGTTTGGGATCACGAAAATTTGGGGTTTGTGAAAAGGAATTCAGAGAAGAGATAGGCTGAGAGATGGAGAGATTAGGGTCGCCATAAGCGAAGGCGGAGAGGAAGAGTTGGGAGAGGGAGAGACTTGTGTTGAGAGAGAGAGAGAGAAGGACGTGAAAATGGGTTGCCAAAGAAGGGGGAGAAAAAGAAAAAAGAAAGTTGGCAAAAAAAGGGTACAATGACGTTTATGTCCTTAAAAGCTGAAAAGTGGGTCATTGGCTGATGTAATGTTTGGAGAAAATTTGAATTTTTGTCTCAGCTTGATGGATTTGGAGAGTTCAAGGATACATGTGATTAAAAAAAAATTAAGGGACACAACTGATGAGTAACCCAAAGTTCAGGATAACACACTGAATTTAATCCACTTGTGATTTTTAGGGTTTTTATGGGTGGCCACCGAATGAGGCTCAATTTGGAGGGAGGAGAAGTTAAGGGGCGCAGATGAGTGGAATGTTGAAATGTGTGATAGGAGCACAAAATGCTACATTTATAATGTATTTCCGACCGTATTTAGCTATGTAATTCCTTTAATAATATTCATCTTAACTAAGTTTGTGTTTTTAGGTCATAAATAAAGCCGAGGAACTCAAAAGAGACAAAAGAGGAGAAATCTTGATGGAAAAGGAATCCATGTTGTGTAAGGAAAGAAATCAGAAAATCTGCCAGAAATCGTTATTCAATTTCGACAGAAGATTGTGATCAGCTCACAATGATCCAGGCGAGGTGCCATATATAAATGGAAAGCTACAAGAGTCTAGTTTCCAGAACTTTTTACGGATCATCAATACCTATTTTGGAGAAGAAGATATGACTGTTTGAGTGGCCAAAGGTCAGTCTACCCGAATTTCTGATTTGGACCAAAACTTCTATTTTAAGATCCATACCACATTGGCAAGCCCATGGACAAGTTTTGAGGGTTTTATAACCCTAATCACAGCAGTAAAACAGGGAGGACGAAAAGAAGGTACGTGAAGATTAGAGGAGGCCAACAATCTCATCATCAGAACCTCCACAGTTGCGGACTCGTACAAAGAAGTCGCCAAGCCATCATCGATCTCTCCATCATCCACAGTTTACCTTTCCTTTGTCATCTTTTATTCTCCTTGTGTGACTTTGCAGCCATGTGTGGCTGATTTTTCTTAGTTAGGGGCAAGGTTTGAAGCCCAAAGAATGTTTGAGATATTGTTTTGAACCTTGGTTTCGAATTATTAAGTCTTACAAATTGTTTATTTGGTTTTGGTTTATGGGGAACTCTTGCTTGTTTATGTTCATGTATGCGCAACATAGAACATTATGAACTTGTGAGTGGGGCTAGAAATAGGTTGATTAATCTCCTAAACGGTTAAAAGGCTTATTTCAAAGTAGTAAAACCTATAGGACAATAGGTGAAATCAAATAAAAAGGATGGCACACTAGGTAGACGTTCCACACTAGTTTTGCATACTTGTTCAATAAAACTTTTATTGATCTTAATGCTTAGAATAATTTGTTAATAGGATAGCGTCTATACCTTGATCGGTTATTCTAAAGGCTTAGTAATTGTGCGTTCATCTTGCTTAAGTATTCAAGGGAAATAATAAGGACTTACGCAGTGCGTTCACGGTTTGTTCTTGATTGATACTAATTTGTGACTTAATGATTGAAGCTTTGGTTGTTAACATGTCTTGAAATATACTTGGTGGTGGATTTCCAAGTCTTTAACATCTCATCCATCTGATCTTTTATGTTTTATTTTGTTTCTTTGTTTTCTTTTGTTTATAATCACAAAACTTCATATCTTTAGTACTATTATCTTTTGTTTTATCTTATTTTGTAATTAACGTAAATTGTAAAGGTACTCTCAATCCCCGGCTTTTATAACGATACCCTTATTTGCTATATACTACAATTGACACAAAAGAGTTTTTAATTGAAACGCCCGGTTTCGGTCGCTATTAATTTTGGTGCCATTGCCGGGGATTGAAAAATCTCTAGCAATTTGCGTTAGTTCTTGTATATATATTTCTGTTTTTATAACTTCTCACATTAGATTATTTTTTATTTTTTTTACTTGAGATTAATTTGTGTACATATTACTAACTACAGTTTCTGTTTTGTTTTTGAATGTGGAATCAACCTTACGAGGTGTGTTCCAGATGCTCTATGGTAGGCCATTCAACGGAGACATGTCCAAGCATTCAATATCAAGGATACTATGATCAAAATATGCTTGGAGGATTTCAAGAGAACCAAGGACATTGGAATGATTACTATTCACCTCAACATAATACAGTATGGGATGATCCTCCTTATTCTTCATGGAACACCAATCCAGACATGCAACAAATATTTTCCAATGAGTTCCAAGTTTCGCCATATTCATTCCATGACTACTGCACACAAGCACCATCTCATCAAATCTCAGTTAAGTTAAATCATTACGATGAGATGATCAATTCTCTAAATGAGATGAATGAGGCTCTAACTGCTTCAAATAAAGCTCGGATTGAGGAGCAAGAAGCTTTCAATAACAGTTGGGCAGAAACTAAAAGGAGTTTGGACACCTTAATATCTCAAGAGCAGCCCTTGCAATTGATGACAACTCCACATGAACTTTCCGCAACTTCATCTCCGTGTCAACCTCATGATGCAACACTCCATGATTCAATATTTTTTGAGGATGAAGAAACAGATTTGGAGGAGTCCAATGAAGAGCCACACAATGTTGAGACTCCTGAGGATTGCTTAAAAGAGGAGTACATCAAACCTCCTACATTTGAAGATATATTGCTGGTACATGGATCTGGAAGACAACATGATTCTTCACTCCATCACTCAAGCTCTACACATGTTCTTCGCATCCAAGAATCATTTGAATTTGTTGAGCATGTGGATATGGTGGTACCTGAATGTCTCAAATCGGATAAGGAGATTCTTATTGTGATAGAGAAAAGTTGGAGACAATGGAAGAAGAGAAAGAAAAAGAGAAGCTTCATATCTTATATATCCATTGCTCCCAAGTTACTCAAATTGCTACCAAAGGACCATGAAATATCTTTGAAGATGGTCAAGCATTTGATCGAACCGCGGCCTAAGCCTCTTGATTATTCTTGTTGAAAAGCCGTTGGGAGGCAATTGTCTATGCTTTTCTTTATATTTTTTGTTTTGATGTGTTTTGTGTGTGTGCAGGTGAGAGTTGAGAAAAGTTAAAGAAAACTCCAAATTCAGCCAAAATAGTGTTCTCACCAAAACAGTCTGCTGACTTTGGAGGGCTACGGTTTGCAGCTCACAAGACCTGGGAATGTGTTATATGTAAATAAAGATCTCTGAGTCTAGTTTTTGTAGGATTTTACAAAAGTGGATTTGGAGACCTGAGTCATTTTTAGTTCGTTGTTGAAGGCAGCAAGGTCACTGCCAGGAAACCAGAAGTTCTACAGTACAGCTGGGAAAAGGTCAAAACAGGGGATACTTCCAGCCATGCTGTGGAGGAAAGTTATATATGCCTAAAAATATTGTTGAATTAGCTTCAACTTTGATTTGAAGCAATTTTACATTCCGGCACCGGAACTCACCGGAAATCTGGTTTGAAACAGTAAAGGTCTATTTCTCAGCTTTTCTATGCAAACTATGTTTTTCTTCTAACTTTGCAGGGCTGCCAATTTCAATACATTTGGAGTTAGGAAACGTGCCACATATGCACATAAAGCTAGCAACGCCATCTTTCATCTCCAATTGGACTTTCAGACATTGGATGCTGCAACAGGGACTTATATCAGCTGAAAGTTAGCTGCAGAGCACATAATGAGGGAGCTTTTCTCACCTTCTACCTTTTGTTTTGTTCACTTTCCTCTATACATCTATTATGCATTGCATGGTCTATATTGTTCTCACATTGTGGACAATGCGTAGTTAAGTGTGGGGGAAGGGAATGCACAAATTTTGTGTTTTGTTTTGTTTTTGATAGAGTCGAAAATTTGTATGTGAGTCATCATGTCTTTCAACTGTCTAGGATGAGTAAATATCTCTGAAATTATGGCTAAAAGAGGATCACACGATTGAGATGATGTTAAATTAATTCTTTGGTTAATTATGATGTATACCAAGCATATGAATGTGTAGTAGATGTGGTTTTTTGTTGACATTGGTACATATTTTTGAGCATGTTGATGATGAGTTTTGATTCATAATTACCCTAGTGAGAATTTGAGCTATATTGTGCTATTCTTTCTGAGTGCTTATTGAATAAATCATCATCTATTTTCTTGACAATGTTTAGCGATCTCATTATCTTTCTCCTTGATTAACTGCTTGCCACAGATTAAGTTTAACGGACTCTAGTGCTAGAACTCACTTTTGTGCTAGTTGAGACTTTTATCGATATATGTTCTGATTTTGGAAGGGATTAAAAGGACTTAGGATTTCCACCATTACCAAATTGTCATGTCCCTATTTGTGTGCGCTGCACACCCCTTAGTTAACCCATTTGAGCCTACGTTAAGCTTTTCTGTCATCACCCATGTAATCCTCATCTTGATCTAAGTGTAGTGATATCTCTACATTTGTCCTTAGGACCTAGTAGAGCTTATTTTGTGATGTATCGTACGTGTGGAAGGATGATGAATAACAAGTGTAGGGGGAAAAACTTGTTCATTAAAAAAAATATGTTGCCAAAAAAAAAAGTAAAAAAAAAAAACGAATGTGTCAACATTGAAAAAAAGAATAATGATGAAAATATGGATTAAGTCTCTCTTTGTGATAGAGGAGTTTGTTTTAAATTGAAGACCTAATGATGTGATATATGGTCTTTGTCCTCATTCATGAATGTTTAAAGGTGATATTATAGCACTACTAGGTTTTTAAGGACGTTTTGCAATTCCTTATCATTTGTTTCATTAAACCCTAGCCTTGGCCAAATTTTAACCTTGATAAAGTTCTTTTATGATCCAAATGATGGGCAGTCATCGATCTGTGGAGATTGGCTACAAAAGTTAAGTATATGGATTGGTCCATTTGACAAGTAGTTGATATCTTTCATGAGATCTTTTTAATTTCACATAGTGCATTTCTTTCTTTATATGTGAGCCTACTTGTTTTTTTATTCTCTCACATATATACATTGAGTGAAAAAGCTTTTAAGCATTAACCTTAATTCTGAGAGAAGAAAGAGTGGTAATCCTGTGAGGTTGAATCATACTTGTTGGATACATGCTGAGCTCCACCCATCACCATTGTCACCCCCGTGTCTTACATGCTTATATGTGGAGTATATGTTTTAATTAACTCTCGAATTACTCATAATTGATTCTTGATTGAATGCTAATCTTGATGCTATAAAAGTAAGAGATTTTTGAGACAATAATGTTGAAGGCATAGTTTGTTTTGAGTCATTTTATTTTGTTTTCTTTACTTTAGATTTTGCTAAGGGACTAGCAAAAGCTAAGTATGGGGGAATTTGATAGGAGCACAAAATGCTACATTTATAATGTATTTCCGACCCTATTTTGCTATGTAATTCCTTTAATAATATTCATATTAACTAAGTTTGTGTTTCTAGGTCATAAATAAAGTCGAGGAGCTCAAAAGAGACAAAAGAGGAGAAATCTTGATAGAAAAGGAATCCATGATGTGCAAGGAAAGAAATCAGAAAATCTGCCAGAAATCGTCAGTCAATTTCGACAGAAGATTGTGATCAGCTCACAACGATCCAGGAGATGTGCCATATATCAATGGAAAGCTACAAGAGTCTAGTTTCCAGAACTTTTTACGGATCATCAATACCTATTTTGGAGAAGAAGTTATGACCGTTTAAGTGGCCAAATGTCAGTCTACCCGAATTTCTGATTTGGACCAACACTTCTATTTCAAGATCCATACCACATTGGCAAGCCCATGGATGAGTTTTGAGGGTTTTATAACCCTAATCACAGCAGTAAAACAGCGAGGATGAAAAGAAGGTACGTGAAGATTAGAGGTGGCTAACAATCTCATATCATCAGAACCTCCAGAGTTACGGACTCGCACAAAGAAGTCGCCAAGCCATCATCGATCTCTCCATCATCCATAGTTTACCTTTCCTTTGTCATCTTTTATTCTCCTTGTGTGACTTTGCAGTCATGTGTGGCTGATTTTTCTTAGTTAGGGGCAATGTTTGAAGCCCCAAGAATGTTTGAGATATTGTTTTGAACCTTGGTTTCGAATTATTAAGTCTTACAAATTGTTTATTTGGTTTTGGTTTATGGGGAACTCTCGTTTGTTTATGTTCATGTATGCGCAACATAGAACATTATGAACTTGTGAGTGGGGCTAGAAATAGGTTGATTAATCTCCTAAACGGTTAAAAGGCATATTTCAAAGTAGTAAAACATATAGTACAATAGGTGAAACCAAATAAAAAGGATTACATGCTAGGTAGGCGTTCCACACTAGTTTTGCATACTTGTTCAATCAAACCTTCATTGATCTTAATGTTTAGAATAATTTGTTGATAGGATATCGTCTATACCTTGATCGGTTATTCTAAAGGCTTAGTAATGGTGCGTTCATCTTGCTTAAGTATTCAAGAGAAGTAATAAGGAGTTACGCAGTGCGTTTACGGTTTGTTCTTGATTGATACCGATTTGTGACTTAATGATTGAAGCTTTGATTGTTAACATGTCTTGAAATATACTTGGTGATAGATTTCCAAGTCTCTAACATCCCATCCATCTGATCTTTTCTATTTTATTTTGTTTCTTTGTTTTCTTTTGTTTATAATCACAAAACTCCATATCTCTAGTACTATTATCTTTTGTTTTATCTTGTTTTGTAATTAACGTAAATTGTAAATGTACCCTCAATCCCCGGCTTTTATAACAATACCCTTATTTGCTATGTACTACAATTGACACAAAATAGTTTTTAATTAAAACGCCCGGTTTCGGTCGCTATCAATGTGGTTTTGGGAAATTTAGATGGTGGTGATTTGATTGAGAGAAAATGAGGTCTGGGGAAGTATAGATGGTGAGGGATGTATAGGAAATTATGACGTCATAATTGCAAGAAAATTTGAAATTTGGACCAAGATGATGCTTATATGAAAGTTTATGAATGAGTTTGATTAAAAAAAAAAAGACAAGGGATAAAACTGATTTTAACCTTAAATTTTAAGAAGGTAAACTGAATTTAATCCTTATAATCTTCTACGTCCGAAATCGTCATGCATGAAGGAGTTCTTGTGAAAGTACGAATGTTTCTTTAATGGTTTTAAACTGTATCAGCTTTACTACTTATCTTATTGCATGGCTAATATTTTTGTAATTAAATTAATCATGTTTTATCTTACATATTTTGTCAGGACCCAGCCCGAATTTCACTTTGAAATCCGAAGTAAATCTTGTGAGAACCACCTCCAAATGAGATTCTCCTAAAATTTCGATATAACCTCCCTTGAAAATGGACAACCCTTTCTAAAAACACCTGCAAACACTTCTGAAAAACCAAATCTAACCTTAAACTCCTGGAGCCTTCGTGTTTCTCAAATTCACAACATCTCCCAATTTATTTACTAATGTAAATATAATTTCATAACCAACCACTCACAGGTTTAGAACAATTCTAATAGTAAAGAAAAAGAGACAGAAACATGAAAATGAGCGGAAGCTATACTATTGACTATGTCTCGTCTCCATGTACGCCCGACCTCAACTATACTAACCTGCAAACTGGGCATTTAAAACCAAAAGGCCTAGGGGAAAATATTTAACAACATTAGAGTGAGTGGAAAAAGTAAATTTAAAAGAAATGAGCAATAAATAACTTTATGTTTTCCCAAATAATTTCCAAATAAAAATCTAATGCATGCTTCAAGCGATAAAACTTTTATCTCAAAAAAATATCGAGTCTCTCAAGCTCTAAAATATATATGTATGTATTTACACACGTCCATACTCCCTATATATAGGGTTACTACGCTCCATTTATATAGGGTTACTACGCTCGCGTCTAACGTTCACGTCACCTCATAATGCGGTGATACACTACGCCATTAAGGTAGACGGACGAGTGTATAGATATGTGTTCATACCCCCTATATGAATTAAACACTCATATAGGGCTACTACGCTCGCGTCTAACGCTCGCGTCACACCATAATACGGTTATATACTACGTCATTAAGGTGGACAGACACATGCCTAGCTAGCATTTATATACACTCTCCTCATATATATATATATATATATTTATATTCACCGAAAAATCTCATTTTCGGTAAGTCTCCAAAAGAATAAAATCGTTAAAATAAAATGATAGCAAATGCTCCAACAAAAGAAATTGTTCAACCATGAACCATAGTATGCATATTATTTAAAACAAAAGTCTATTCACAGTATTAGGCCTAAGCCTTCCAATGCTCGGAATACTCCTCGAGCGCTGCCTCCAACTATTCACTCTCTAACCAAACCAACATCTGACGATAAACAGAAGAACAAATTGGTCAGACCAGACTCCATAATAATCATTAACGATTCTACTTCTTCCCATTTTGACTATGTTTCTTGGGTTGACCAGGATTGACCAAATGATTTAGGGCTAGCCAACTAACGATGTTTCGACATTTTCCAATTTAACCCTCGACTTAACAATTCGGGTCATTTCACCAATGCCTTAATAACCGTCAAACATTTAGGCGTCGTTTAATAAGTCGTTTTGGCGAACTTCGATTTTGATTAAACAATTCACTGTACTTTTGTTAAATCAAAACACACGAACCTCATTAATTTGAAAACCACCAAAAATACTAAGGGCACCCAAAAAGAATTTTCATTAATAAAAAAATTCCAAAAAGAGAAAGTTTCCTAACTTAATAAGTTTTCCAATTATATTTAAGAACTACAACTTGTAATAGAAAGAATGGCCTTGAAAACTACCTCTTCGGCTCATGCCGGAAAACTGCCTTCACCGGAAATCTCTAGATGAATTCCGGCAACTTGCCGGAATTTGGCCATAGTCACCCTGCATCTTCCAATCTCCAAGTTATCGATAATCATGCAGAAAATAAACGATTCAATACCAACCAACAACAACCACACAACAACAGCAACAACACAGAAGCTCCAAAATACCAGAGGAGATTGAGTTTACCTTCAATTGATCCCAAAGCTCTAGTCTAGCAGCTCTCCTGTGGGACCCTAACCTGTAGAAACCTCCAACCACTTGTATATGCTGCCTCGGTCCCCATCTCCACCAAATCAACACCACACACCTCGGTTCCTCTCAGCCCTAACGCACTCGACCTCTGCCTCGGTCTGGATCAACAAGCAACTCCTCCAAGGCCCGACTTCACACAAAACCCACCGAAACGCTGAAGAGCTCGCCGGAATCCAATGAACGCGGGTCGCCGGAGCTAGGAACCTGAAACCCAGAAAACAGAGAAAAAGGGTTTCTATAATTAGGGCTTGATATAAGAAGACAAAGACACATAAAGCAAGAGGGAAGAGCAGCGAACGAGAGAATACCTGTCACAATCAGAGGCGACGCCGAAGTTCGCTGGAATTCGGTGAACTCAGTGGAACACCCACGATTTCGATCTCCATCGATTCTGGTAGCACGCGTGATCTACAGGCTGAGATAGAAAGGAGAGGAGGAGAGGAAGAGAACAGTGGTGGTCTCATCGCTGGGGTGGCTGGAATCGTCGCCGCTGCGCCGGAGAAGACGGACGGCGAGAGAGAAAAGAGAGAAGGAGAGGGACTCGGTTGGGCTCGGTCAAACCCGAGTCAGGTTCTTTGACTGTGTTTAATCCGTCTTCCCTTATTTAACAAAAAAAAAAAAGGACAACAAGTGACCGATGATTAAAGATTAACGACCTAGATTATTTGATAAATCGTAGAAAATAGCTCGAACCTCCTAAAAATAATCTGAAGATACCGATGAACTCGTATTGTCGCGTGCTACCCAAACCTATCCAAAATTCCTCTAAAAATTCCACTATTCACATCAATAAACTCCCCTTAATAATACACTTCTAAAACCACAAAAATCCCCCAAACAGCGACCGGCAACCGACTCCGTGCGACCTTCAATGCCTATCAAAATTTAGCACAACCTTCCTCTCAACACGCAAAACAACTTCCCTAACTAGCACAAACACTAATTCCAAGCCTAGATAGGGTAATCGAACCAAAACATACAATTGAGCCCTAGAACTTCAACTCACCGATTCTCCTTACCAAGCTCAAGAGGGAGCGAATCCTTTGGAGGGATTACTACACGTGATGAGGGCTTCCAAATGAGCCAAGCGGCTTCTATTATGGTGGTCGGAGGAGCGAGTTTTGCCGATTGGACCTCTACGCGGCTTTTCTCCCTCACGGCGACACTAGGGTGGCTCCCACCGGTCTAGGAAGAGAGCTGGGTTGAAGGAAGACCGACTGGGACCGGTGCGGCTGTCTGCGGTGGCCGGACGGGCGGCGAACAGCTCCGGCAGGGAGAAAGAGAGGGAGAAAGTCGGGAAGGAGGAGAGAGAAGAGAGAGAGGGATTTTAGGCTTTTCTGCCCAACCCAATCCAACACCTTCATATAACCCAAAACTAAAATTAACACCCCCAAAAATAATACCCTAATAAAACTTACCTTTTTACTAGCTAAAATTTACCATTTTTACCGTCGTCACTATTTTCTCCTACGAATAATTACTCCGAAATATTCGTCCCTCAACACAGTCAGTATGACCTCCTATTAGGGGCAGTATGACCCTTGAATTTAATTATGTGCTTCAATCACTTATAACAGGTCCTTATTGGGGGCAGTATGACCACCTATTGGGGGCAGTAGGACCTTCTATTGGAGGCAGTATGACCCTTGAACTTAACTGTGTGCTTCAATAACTTATAATGGGTCCCTATTGGGGTAAGTATAACCTCCTATTAGGGACAATATACATGAAAGATGCTCTTAAGATGCCTATACATTTTCATTCATTTCTCTTGACAATTTCTAGTATGTGCACTTATGAAAGATAAAATCGGTAGGTGTACAATTGAGAATCTAGTATGTATAAAATCAGTAGGTGCACAATTGGGAATCCAGATGTGAATAGCTCTAGTTCATCTAGAGTACCATAAATATCATAGACATCATCAATTGTGCATATCAGAACAAATGAAAGAAGGGAAGAAAAAAAATACTGTAAACTTGTATAGTCTAAAAGATCAGCCCATCATCTAATGACAGCATTAAGCCAAAGAAGACCTATTACTAACTATTAATATTTCAAAGATTTTGATACCCCCATTTTGCTTCTCTCTCACCAAACCCTCCACTGATCTCACTCTCTCCCAGATCCAATCCAATCCCACCACCATGGCTCTCTCCCACCTCTCCTCCTCCATCGGATCCAGCCTCCTCAAACCCCTCATCTCGCTGCTCCTTCTCCTTCGACTCCACCTCCCCAATCACCATCGAGACCTCCCTCCCCTTCACCTTCCACATCTGTGACGTCCCCTCCCGCACCTTCAGGACCTCCTCCTACATCTGAGAAGCCGATCTACGACACGGTGAACGACGACGAGTTCGAAGTCTTGATCAAGGACGACGACGGCCTGGGTACCTCGACGGCGGCGAGGAAGACGACTGGACATGCCGCGGGGCTCGAAAGCAACTCCCAAAGAGAGAGAGAGAGAGAGAGAGAGAGAGAGAGAGAGAGAGTATCTGAAAGAATTCGGATGGAGAGAGATTGATGAGAGAATAAGGAGAGGGAAAGGCAGTTTTGTTCATAAAAATAATAGAAAAACTGAAAATTTTGTTAGAAGGAACAAATCACTAACAGCATGTTTGTTACACAGGACTGCCTAAGGCAGGACTAATTTGCAAAATAGTCCCGGACTGTCTAACCTTGGCTTATGCTGTGATTAAGCTAGTCTCATGTTTGGTACTGCTTGGGACTAAGGAGCAGAACAATAAAAATAGTTCAATCTCATGTTTGGGGCTTGCACAGGACTAAATGATCATTGAAGTAGATTTGTCCATTTCATAAACCATGAATAAAGTTCATAGATTAGTAAGTTTACAATGAAAATAACAATCACAATATAGTTTATACACATTGACAAGTTCACCAATAAATACAACAAAGAAATTTGAACTCTTATTAGCATTCTACAACCCAACAAAGTATGAAAATGTGAATACTAATCTAGCAATTACAAAATGAGTTCATCTAGCTTAGCTTTGTGGTGGTTTTTCCAACATGTGACTGCAAATCACCCAAAAAACATATAAACCAAGAAGCTAGTGACCGCAAATCCCCCAAAAAGCATATAAACCAAAAAGCATATCAACCAAGAAGATAGGTAGATCCCCTAGCAGTAGCAGCAAGAAGGTTTTGGACATACACTTTCCTCACATCATCATCTAAGGACATGAACACAGAGATATTTTGGGGCTTTTTCAAAATGATTTTCAATGCCTCAATTTGATCTAAAACAGAAAGTCCAATTTTCTTAAGTTCACTAGCAATATCAGATCGATCTTCATTACCCTTCACTATGGCATCAGTCACCATTTGCATTCTTTTTCCAGATTCTTCGAACAACCTATCCAATGTAAGTATAATTCTATCTTCATCATTTCTTTTTCTCTTTTTCTGACTGACCTGAGATTGTCGGCTGACCTGAGGACTTATGTCATTCTCAATATCTATATCATCTTCATTATAGCTCTGCTCGTCCATCATTTTAGCAGGAACCTCAGCTGCATTTCCATTAGCACGATCTGTTCCGAAGATGTTAGCTAGCCTCTCATACATGGGATATGATTTGTTTCTCCAGCCTTTTGCCTTTTTGTTGTTCCATGACATAGAAAGAAAAGACAAGGTAAACCAGTAAGATAAGAAAGAAACAAGAAACCAGTAAGATAAGATAAGAGATACTTGCAATGAAATATTTAACTGCAAAACAAATATTTAAATTATTACCTGCACATATTGGTCTCATACTTCATTACTGTCAACTTCAACACACTTCTTTATGTCATTCCATGCAAATCCACTCTTGTTTATCATGTCATAGATGATGCTATAATCATTCTTAAGTTTCTTTAATTTTGACTCAATATGCGGATTGGCCTTGAGATTGGAATTAGGACATAACTCAGTCAAAGCATGCTCTATTTTCAGTAACGTACCAGGCTTGAAACTTCCTGTGTCACAACGCTGTTCACTAGCAAGAACACTGTCAATGGCATTCAACAATGATTCTTCTTCAAAACTGGCCCATTTACTCCTTTGCCTCCCTTGTTCTGAATTATCATCACCACCTTCCATTTTCTGCAAAACAAAGAATAAGAACACAGTACACAGTACACTGCAGCAAACAAAACTACAACAAGTACACAACAACAACTTGCTCACAGCAATTAACCAAGTACACAGTAGTAATAAAACTACAAAGTAAAATCTTCTTGTACAATATTAAACATACACAAAAGTAGGCCAAAACGTTCTTGTAAAACTACAAGTACACAACAACAAAGTAAAATGTTCTTGTAAAATGTTCTTGTAAAATGACATAAGCAAAGTACATAACAAGCAAGTACAACAGCTCTTGTGAAATGTTCTTGTGATAGAAACAACAATCTAAGACATAAACCACAAATTGTCCTTACAAAGCCACATAAAAGATATCCTAATCAACGCATTACACAGCTCAAACTACCATCTAAAGCCTTCAAGATCTTGTATCCCTTGTAGATCTTGCATCTCTTGCAGCCCTCGCATCTCTTCTGTCCCTTGAAGTAATTTCTTCAACTTCAACAACTCTTGCTTCCCTTGCAATCCTTCTTCCCCTCCACTCATTATACATTTGTAAAGCTATATCATTCCTCCAAGCAGTCCATTGATCAGATGGTTCAACGGTGCCGACCACATTAACGTCTTCCCTATTTTCTGGTTCTAAAGGCAATACTTCATGCTCCATCGGATCAACAAACATCTCTCTCCTAATCAACTTATGTAAAAGACAACAAGCCGTAATTATGCGGCATTGTGTCTTTATTGGATAAAATGATGGACTCCTTAGTATTCCCCACCTTCCTTTCAACAATCCAAAACAACGTTCTATGACATTTCTTGCCTTAGAATGCTTCATTTTAAAGTATTCCATATGATCCCTAGACATATTTCCATCCTATTCCGATAAGTGATACATTGTTCCTCTATATGGTGCAAGAAATCTCTCACCATTTGTGTAACCACCATCTACAAGGTAATAATAACCTAATATCCAAAATAAAAATTCTATCAGTGTGTGTAAATAGGCAAGGAAACAATCTCAATTTAATCTAAACATTTCTGGCCTTACCGGTAGGAACTCCTAATCCATTAGGCGTAGTGACTGCATCATGAAGAACTCTAGAGTCAGATGCCGATCCCTCCCAACCCGATAAAACAAATATGAATTGCATATCACGAGAACACACAGCCAACACATTTGTAGCAACTTCACCATTTCTTGTTCGATATCTAGGTTTGTCTATTGCAGACACACGTACTCTAATGTAAGTTCTATCTAGTGCCCCAAAGCAATTCTATTAAAACGAAAAATTCATGAAATTTATTAAATGCAAAATCACAAATCATAGGTAAAGGTAAAAAAAATAAAAAAAATAAAGCCCCTACAATAAACCAACCTTAAAACACTTCCATCGACGATCTGTGCAATTAGCAAGTACTGGATCAGGTACCCTCAATAAACTCCTTTGCAAACGTAAAAG
This sequence comes from Fragaria x ananassa, assembly GCA_034370585.1. NCBI lineage: Eukaryota > Viridiplantae > Streptophyta > Magnoliopsida > Rosales > Rosaceae > Fragaria > Fragaria x ananassa. The sequence continues at coordinate 3,955,918 of CP139750.1, read as the reverse complement.
ACCTTGCAGTACAGAATTGAAGTACCTACTAACAGTCTTTCCAGATCTAGAAAACCTACCTCCAATAGTACTATTTTTCACATGATGCGCAAGTATATGTAAAAACATGCATACTTGCTCCTCCACAGAAACTAAACCATCATTCTTTATCCTACCATTTGTGCGCAATAATTCACACAGTAGGCCAAAACAGTTTCTATCCATTCTAAGTTCATTTACACACTCGATGTCACTATTACCTATGATACTATCTAGATAACTCAAACGAATGAACGATTATTCAGGGCATGTCTTTCAACACGTCTTCTTCTCAACTTAAACATCAATAGCGCAACCATAGTACAAGCACACATGGTCTCTAGGTGCCACAACTCCAACAATAAGACCAAGAAAATTTGGCTTCGATTCTTATCTAATATTCACAGCAACATAAAGTTCAACCATTCATAATCAATCTATCAAATACATACAACCCATAAAATTGAAGAAGAAGAACACACAACCATGAAGAAGAAGAACAGCCAGCATAAAAAGAAATGATGCAGAGAAGAAGAACACCAGCCATTCATAATCAGTTTATAACAAATCAAGCTATCCAAACACCGACTCAATATGATCATCTATCAAATACATATCACCAATAAACAGTTTCACCAATGAAATCAATCTTCTGTAAAAATTGAACAAGAACACCTAACCATGAAATTGATTGATTCAACGCATTACACACCGAATCCTTAATCAATCTATCAAATACATACAACCCATAACCAATTTTCTATGAAATCGATCTTTACTCATTCCAAATCGATCTTTTCCATAGAGGGTTTCAAGATGTGTGTGTGTGTGAGAGAGAGAGAGAGAGAGAAATAGAGAGGAGATCGTACCTGTCCAGTAGAAGATAGAACAGAGAGAGTCAAAGCAGTGAGGAAGCAAAGAGGAAGCAGTGCAGAGAGTTGAAATCGTTAAACAAGGATGCGGTATGTAGTCCGCCCAATTTTGGGGTGACTATGTAAGAAGGCTAAAACGGGACACGGGGACTACCTATACTCATTTTAATTCAGTCCCGTGTTCCTCCAAACATGAGTTTCAGACTATTTTCTTACCTAAGCTAGTCCAATCCCTGTTAGTCCGGTGTAACAAACGCCACCTAAGAGTGTTATGGTATGGTTAGTGGGAATTTTAGATTCTTATTTTGTTAGAGCATCTTTAGTAGGTGTAGTCGGTAGTTGGGAACTACCTTCCCCGCCCATAGACCGGTCAGGAAACTTATAGATACGATGTATATCCTACCTCACCATGGTGAAAGATTATCGGTGCCATATCAGGAAGGTGCTCTCCTAAGCTCCATATGTATAGTTAGTCCCACATAGGAAACATGTAATAAGAGGGAACCTTCCTTAGCTATAAAAGGAAGGCTTCCCATATGTAGAAGGTAATCACTACTCACTCCATCTTGGAGAGCTCTTGCAACATCAAAGGCCTATTGGCCATGATAGTGAATTCGTAAGTGGATGTAGCCATGTCCTCCGATGGCATGGTGAACCACTATATGTCCTTGTCTCATTCATGATTGCATATAGTTCATGTTCCACTGTGATTCTACATAGCCTCTGGGTTTATGCAGAAACATTTGGCACCGTCTGTGGGAATCATTACTAAAAGTCATGTTGCTCTACCACCCAAGAGGCATTCCACCGAGAGGCAGTTCATTCAAATCCATGAGCAATAGGTAGAGGCCTAGTATGGAAGTAAAGCATGATGACTTCGCATGGGAGCGAAACGAGATGACCTGCCCGGGTTCTTTTTGTCGTCAGGATTTTACCAAGAGCAAAACCACAGCGGCTCATGTCCGATGCCTCCAACCATCACCCGAAGATGATTCACCGGGACCCGAAGCTCAATCTTTTCGGTCAGGAGCTTCGCCGGTAACGACCCACTCCTCCCGCTGTCTGACCATCTTATTACCCTGGTGACTTCAACGATATTCGTTGTCTTCCCGGCCGAGATGAAAATTTCTCAGAAATAGAAAAGGGATCTGCCTAGCATACTCGGGGTCCCGTTGAAAGATCGCCGGCAGTCCTTTTGCCTCCGAGATGGTGGAATCGGAGTTCAAGCTAAGTTCATGATCCCAGTTGGCCGAATTCATCAGGAGAGGGGGTTCATGTGGAAGTCAGGATCACCAGACCAGCTCACACTTTATGAATCGCCAGCAGTTTCTCTTCCCTGCTCACCTTCTTGGTCACCGGTTCCATCAATCGACCATCACCAGTACATGGAAATGTCTCTCGGTAGGCACGAGCTGTTGGGGATTGAATATTAGAGTATGCTCCCGGTATCCGGGGTGACAACCTGATCTGCCGGCACAATGGTCATTGGATCCGGGATACGCTTCCCGACAGCTACCACCAACATCTCCTCTCGGTCATTTGTCTGGTGTATAGCCGAAAATTGCTATGGATACCCGGTATGAGAGGTATAGGGTGAAGAAGAAAGAAACTGGAGAAGTTAACAAATCTTGTAGGCAACCCGACCGTGCCGGTGACAAGGATTCATCGTCCGAGACCTAGACATACTTACCAAGAGAGAGAGGCATTCCACCCGAGAGGCATAAGTCATTAAAATCTTGAGTAAGACCAAACGGGATTGGCATTCCACCCGAGAGGCATTCGACCGAGAGATTGGCAGGGGTGGCTTCGCGTAGGAGATATAGGCCTAGTATGGAAGCGAAGCGAGATGACTTCTCATGGGAGACTTCACCAAGAAGAAAGAAGAGGCCTTCACATATAAGGAGGACTGAAACATTGACAACGAGGAGTTCGGACATATCAAAACAATGACATGAGTTGCAAGCGAGCTAGATGCATGAGAAGATATGCTACGCGAAGTGATGACTTCACGCAGGGGACTCCGCATGAGAGAAGGACCTTGTGAAACAGTGTGGCCAAAACAGTGTGCATGGGTCCCGTTGGCAGGAAAGTACTTTGAAACTTCAAATCTCGATCAAGAAGCAAGGTCCCGGTCGTCCAGTTCGGTCATCACTTCCCTTTGGCAATGCCTGCTATATGAGGTACCGGTGGAACTAGTCAGGATCATTTGATCTACAAGCAGCGGGTCCTGGTGGCAAAAAAAAGCTATCGACACCCGGAGCTATTTACCTGGAAAAGGTCAACAAATCTTGTAGGCAGCCTGACCGTACTGGCAACAAGGATTCATCGTCCGGAAGTTGTACGGGCATGAATCTGCACCTCGTGTGTGCACCCATTCGGCAGCTTTTTTCATAGGTAAAGTCCCTCATTTGATTGCCTTTCATTAAACTGAAAACACAATCAAGATATGAAAGTCTAAGTCTTCATGATTAGACTGAGAAACCACCGAGAGATAGGCATTCCACCGAGAGTGGCATTCGACGTTCAGTATTACACAATTGCATGAACCATTGTGCTTTTCGATAATTATTATGCCATAAACCATACTTGGTTGGCCCCATAATTGTGTTGATTAAATACTTGTTGATCATTTGTTCATTATGAAGGTACGACAATCCTCGCCCGGCCGAATAAGTTTTGAGGCCGGGGGTCGGGAGGGGCATTTTTTTGTCTTATTAGCGTACTCCTCAGCTCGCGTGATAATTTCAATCATGTGTGAGGCAGACTCCATAGCTCGCTCGGTAGTGTCAGTCCTATGCAAGGCGGACTCCACAGCTCGCTCGGTAATGTCAGTCCTGTGCGGAGCGAACTCCTCAGCTCGCCCGATAGTGTCAGCCCTTCTGTGCGAGGCGGACTCCTCAGCTCTAGTGTAGTTATTGTAATCGGAGCAAACTCAGTTCGCCCGATAGTGTCATCCCTTCTGTGCGAGGCGGACTCCACAGCTCACCTGGTAATGTCAGTCATGTGCGAGGCAGACTCCTCAACTCGCCCGGTAATGTCAGTCCTGTGCGAGGCGAACTCCTACAAAGCTCGCATGCGAACTGTGTCGACTAGCTCGCATACTTCGTTATAAGACCTCGCCCGACCAAATCATTTTTTAGGCTGGGGGTTGGGAAGGACCCGGCAGACTTGAAGATATCAAGAAAAGTAAGACTCGTTCAACATATGTCCTGAGTAAGGACTTGGGGGGACTAGGACCAGGTACCTGTTGATAAATGACTAGTCTAGGGGCATTTTGTATATTAAGTCTCATTCAAGACGTGTCTTGAACGAGAACCTGGGGGGACTTGTAGTCGGTAGTTGGGAACTACCTTCCCCGCCCAATGACCAGTCAGGAAACTTCTACATATGATGTATTTCCTACCTCACCATGGTGAAAGATCATCAGTGCCACATCGGGAAGGTGCTCTCCCAAGCTCCACAAGAAGACATCATAAGAAGATATATGTATAGTTAGTCACACATCGGAAACATGTAATAAGAGGGAACTTTCCTTAGCTATAAAAGGAAGGTTTCCCATATGTAGAAGGCTCTCAATCACTACTCACTCCATCTTGGAGAGCTCTTGCAATACCAAAGGCCTATTAGCCATGATAGTGGATTCGTAAGTGGATGTAGCCATGTCCTCCGATGGCATGGTGAACCACTATATGTCCTTGTCTCATTCATGATTGCATATAGTTCACGTTCCACCGTTATTCTACATAGCCTCCGAGTTTTTAAAGAAAGAGTAGGCTTTATACTTTGACTCTTTAGCTATTTTAGAAAGCATCTTTAGCTTTTCTGGATGTTTTAGGAGCTCCAGCATACTAGCCAAACTTAAGCTATTATGATTTTTAGCTATCTCACTAGCTATATTTAGCTAGTCAGATAACTCAAATGAGGCTAGTTATAATTTAATACATTCCTTTTAAGATATTTTAGGTAATATATAAATACATTTAAACTATTTAATCTTTATTTGAAGAATAATATTAATGTAATGCTAACTAAAATAGAGAGCATTGATGCATACATATTTTTAAGGTGGCCAGTCAAAATTGATGAAGTGAAAGTAATTTAAGAATAGAGAATTGTGAAAGATGTGTATATTATTCATTGATAGAAGCTCTTTATATAGGGAATTACACAATACCAATTAGATAAGAATAATGAATACATAGATATAGTCAAACTACATATCCTATTGGCATAAGGCCAAGGCACACATAAGGAATATCTAGAAAGATATAGAATATCCTAGAACACTCCCCCTTGTGCCACGCGCTGATATGCCGATGGTGCTAATCTGTTGCCTCGTCAAAAACCTCGTCAAGTCACAAAAACCATGTGAAAAAAAAACTGAACCTTGATCGTAGGAGAAAAAGAGTACAACGCATCAGCCTACTTCATTGAGATGATACTCCCCCTGATGTGAACATTATTCAGGAAGACTTGATAGCTAACGCATACCTATACCTCTTACATGTTTCTCAAAAGTAGACTTAGGTAAGGACTTAGTAAATAAGTCTACTGCGTTTCCTTCAGAACTAACTTGGTTCACTTGAATGTTAAGAAACGCCTGTTGCTGTTGGTTGTAGAAAAACTTAGGTGAAATGTGCTTTGTATAATCACCCTTGATGTAACCTAACTTCTTTTGCTCAATACAAGTTGCATTGTCCTCATAAATGCATGTAGGTCTATAAGTTGTAGAATTTAATCCACTAGTCCCTCTAATGTGTTTAATGATTGATCTCAACCAAACACATTCCCGAACAGCTTCATGCAAAGCTATAATCTCTGCATGATTCGAAGATGTCGCCACTAGAGTCTGATTAGTAGACCTCCAAGATATCGCCGTATTCCCAATAGTGAACACATAACCAGTTTGAGAACGTCCTTTATGAGGATCAGATAAATATCCTGCGTCGGCGAAACCCACCAACGTATTATTGGGTGTCTCGACATAGGACAAGGCGGCAGTGGCGTGCTCGGCATTGGACCCGTGTCCAGCAGTCGTGCCGGCGGCGTCCATGGCAGTGGTCCGGTCCCTTGGTGGATCGGTGCTGTGCCTTCCATGAGCCATAGGACCATCTTCTATCCTTTTTGAATCAGTGTAGGGAAAGAACAGTCTCAAGTCAACAGTACCCTTAAGATATCGAAAGATGTTCTTGACTCTTATCCAATGACGTTGGGTTGGCGCTGAGCTAAATCTAGTTAACAAGTTGACTGAGAATGCAATGTCTGGTCGAGTGCATTGAGCTAAGTACAATAATGCGCCTATTGCACTAACGTATGGAACCTCTGCTCTCAAGACCTCTTCGTCGTCCTCTTTTGGACGGAATGGATCTTTAGTTATATCCAGACTTCGACCAATCATAGGAGTGCTAACAGGGTGCATTTTGTCCATATTAAATCGCCTGAGCATCTTTTGGACATATGCAGACTGATGGATAAGAATTCCACAGACTCGGTGCTCTAGTTCAAGACCTAGGCATAAACGAGTCTTCCCAAGATCTTTCATCTCAAACTCGGATTTCAGATAAGCCGCGGTCTCTTTGATTTCATCAAGAGTACCGATAATGTTCATGTCATCAACATAAACGGCCACTATTGCAAATCTGGAACTTGTCTTCTTTATGAACACGCACGGACATAGTTCATCGTTCTTATATCCCTCCTTAATCAAGTAGTCACTTAGACGAGTATACCACATTCGTCTGGATTGCTTTAATCGGTAAAGTGAGCGTTGCAACCTTATAGCATACGCACTTCGTGGTTTAGATTCACTTGATTTAGGTAACGTAATGTCATCGGGCACTTTCATATATATCTCTGAATCTAGATCCCCATAGAGATATGCCGTAACCACATCCATGAGCTGCATGTCAAGTTTTTCGGACACTACCAAACTGACTAAGTAGCGGAAAGTTATGACGTCCATGACCGGAGAGTAAGTCTCCTCGTAATCAATCCCAAGGCATTGTGAGAAACTTGCGCCACAAGGCGGGCCTTATACCGAAGTACCTCATTTTTCTCATTACGCTTTCTAACAACAACCCATTTATGTCCAACAGGCGTTACACTCGGCGGAGTTAGCACTACTAGGCCGAATACCTGTCTCTTTGTTAGAGAGTCTAATTTTGCCGGGATTGCAACTTTCCATAGGCCAATCTGCTATGTTTTGACATTCTGCAACAGAGCGTGATTCAATATCATCGTGCTCAATGATTTCATGAGCCACGGAATAAGCAAACATGTCATCGACATGGGTTGATGACCGGTTCATCAATACATAAGTGTTATCATAACACATGGAGATCTCTATGTTCTCTGATATTGACATTGATCTTGAGGCGTCCCCCATGGATTCTAACATCAATTCGTGGACATAACTGTAATCAGAGATGATCTCGTGGGAATGATTCTCAACATCGATGATCAAAGGATTGACTTGTGCCTTGTCAGTCCGTTTCTTTCTCGGACGTATGTCAACCAAACCAGGTAGTCTCCTCCTTTTCCTTTGGGGAGCCACGGCCTCCATCCCCCCACTATGGGTGGCACCGGCGCCGGCGGTAGTACCGAGCCCGGGGATGACCGTGCCCTTTCTAGGGACTTTGAGCCTAACAGGAACATTTGCAGCTGGTATATATGATCTTGTCACTTTCGCAATCTCAGAGAAAGAGTCAGACATCGTATCTGCTACTTTCTGAAGTTCGAGAATACGTTTAACTTCACTTTCAGTCTATAAGGTGTGGGGATCGTAATGAGACAGAGTGGGGACAAACCATGACAATTCCTGTTGTTCCACATGAATTGTTCGTATCTCCCCTTAACGACGGCAAGAATGTCTCATCAAAGTGACAATTCGCAAATCTTGCGGTAAAAAGATCTCCTGTTAATGGCTCGAGGTATCTGATAATCGTTGGAGATTCATAACCAACGTAGATACCTAATTGTCTCTCAGGACCCATTTTAGAACGCAGTGGAGGCGTAATTGGCACATAAACCGAACAACCGAAAATGCGTAGATGTGAAATGTCAGGCTCATATCCAATGACCAACTAGTATGCACTAAATGGTTGTTTGGTAATGGGTCTGAAACGAATAAGTAAGGCTGCATGTAATATTGCATAGCCCCATGACGCAATTGGGAGATTGGTGCGCATTACCAACGCTCGAGCAATAAGCTGAAGTCTCTTAATCGTAGCTTCAGCGAGACCATTTTGCGTGTGAACATGGGGTACAGGATGCTGAACTTCAATCTCGATAGACATGCAATAGTCATCAAAATTCTTTGATGTAAATTCTCTAGCGTTATTCAGTCGAATTGACTTAATTGGATAATCCGGGTGGTGAGCCCGGAGTTTAATAATTTGTGCTAGGAGTTTTGGAAATGCAACATTACGTATGGATAAGAGAGTGACATGAGTCCAACACGTTGAAGCATCCACTAGAACCATAAAGTATCAAAATGGTCCACATTCTGGATGGATGGGTCCACAAATATCACCTTGGATACGATGTAGAAATGGAATGTTCTCGGTGTTATCTTTAGCGTAGGACGGTCTCGATACTACTTTTGCTAAAGAGCAAGCTTTGCAAAACGAACGATGAGCATTTGAAAGAGTCAATGACACATCAAGGGAAGAATGGCGCACCTCAATTACTTGAGGGATCGGCCGAGCGGCAGCCAGGAAGTTGGTGCCGTTCCCGGGAGACGTCAAAGTCCCCTGTGGGCCGTGATGACCATTTGAGGTGTCACCGCTATGATTCAAAGTGATATCATATCCCAAATATTTTTGTTTTGATCTGAAGAAAGGATGTCCATGAGAATTACACAGAATTCGGATCATCATGTCCCTTCCAGGATGACCAAGTCGATCATGTCAAAGCTTGTATGAGTCGGAGTCCCAAAGATCTTGTTTGGCTACTACATAGGATTCGATAATCTGAATCGTAGTGAGGTAAAGACCACTAGATTGACTCAAGAGTTTCTCCAATATACGTTTACGTCCGTATTCATGAGAAGTTATACACAAGAACTCAGTTCCATCTTCACAATGAGTTTCCAAGTGAAAGCCCTTAGCGCGAATATTCTTAAAGCTCAACAAGGTTCGATGCCCTTTTGGGGCATAAAAAGCGTCCGTGACATGGATCATAGTGCCATGAGGCAGAAAGAAGTGGGCAGTTCCACACCCGAGGATCACAGGAGAAAATCCAATCATTGTCGTCACAGATGATTTACAAGGCACTAACTCAAGAAATAGTTGTTGGTTCCTTAGAATGGTGTGGGTTGATCCACTATCCGCGAGGCACTCGATCTCTCCAAGAGACATATCTACAAAAAAGAGTAGATATATGAGTAAATAAGTCGATATCGAGCCATTTTAGAAAGATTGAAAAAGCTAAAAGTAGCAACAATCCCGAGAGTGCTGAAAATTTCTCGCGCAGAATGACTTTTACGCACTAAAACAGTCATAACTCCTTCGTTAAAATAGATGTGGACGAACCGCAAAATGTTCTCAAAACTAGACACGTAGCGCTTTCCAATGATATAAAGCTCACTATCTGGTTCATTCGGAGCAGTTCACAAAGCTCAAACGAAGTGACTGTCCAGGGAGGACAGATTACTGTTTTCGCAGATTTGGCATTAGCGAAGCTTTTGAAGCTTGCTGGTGACATGGAGGCGTATGCTCAGCCACAGGGACGTGTTGATGATCAAATTCAAGGTTAGAGAACCTAGAGGATTCGATGATGATCCGGTTTAGTTAAGTCTTTAACGTCTTTTACAAGACGGAAATTTGGAGTAATAGCGTAAGGGGTATCCAAAAATCAAAAGCTTTCGGTAACTCCAAATTAAGTATGACCAGACATGTCCGTGGAGGATCGGTAATGCGAGGCACACTTAAAACCACTAGCTCCTTAATTTCGGACAATTCTAAGACATCATACTAACTTGGATGAGCCTAGTTGAACAATTGATGATGGAAAATCCGCTATAGGGTAAAAGACTTGAACTGGAAAACACTTTAGTAACTCTCCTTGAGAGTCACGGCGCCGTACGTCACCTCCTATGAGGGAGAGACCAAAAAAACGACGTTGATGCCATGTTTTATAAGGTAGATGTAAATCAATTCGAACCATGTAGAGACAAGAAGAATCAGAAAGAAATAAACTTTCATTAATACACTGAAAAGAATACATAAGGGTCTCAAAAACAATTGAGAGGAAAACTAAGCATGGCATGCTAATGATGCTTTATTACATCATGACTTGTAAAAGTAAAACAATCTAGCCGGTGACGTCAAAGTCAGGGCATCTAAGTCAGAACATTGTTCATTAGGGTCTGCAACCCTGAAGGTAACCTTATGTTCAACTCCATTGTTTTCAGTGGAATTGACTTCCATCAATTCCTTATATTTCTAGTATGCGGCAACAATATTTGCAGAAGCGCGACAGCTTTTAGACCAGTGGTCCTTAGACCCATATCTGTTGCATTGACCATCCGAGGCAGAAGAAGAGCGAACATGCTACTTCCCTTGGGGCCGGTGTCTCGATGCCATAAGTTGGTACGGCTACCAAAGCCACTACCTTGTCCCCGGGAACCAGAGGCACGATGGTGCTGATTTCTACGTGCGTAAGGTTCATTCCGATGTTGATCCTTGCGTTTCGGAGCCTTCTGACTCCGTTTGCTGTTGTAATTAGATTCCGGAATTTTCCGGGTGCCTACATGACGCAAATTATGCTGATCATTGATCATGTTGTTCTTTTCTTCCATAAGGAGTTGTGTCATCAAACCGCTAAATGTTGTAATCCTTTTATTTTGGAACTCAAGTCGATACTGGTTCATTAGGATCTTAGCAGGTGAAGGGAAGGTCGAGAAAGTCTTTTCGATCATGTCGGCATCACTTTTATCGACTCCACATGAACTCAGTTGAGCTTGTAGGCAAAGCATATTCATGTTGAAGTCATCAACCTTCTTGTAATCTAAAAGTCAGATTTCATCCCAGCGAGCAATTAGTTCTGGGAGCAAGGTTGAATGGATATTGCCGAAGCGTTCGGCAAGTGCATCCCACAAATCTTTTGGATCATGCTTTGATTGATACGCCCTGCGCAGTGTGGGATCGATATGCTTATGAAGGAACATGAGCGCTTGAGATTTTGTTCTCTTGTGAGGCGGTTCCTGAGTTGGATCGGGGAATATGGTCTCGGTCAGATCCTTAGCAATGAAGGTCTACTCTATATCCGAGACCCAGCGATGGTACTCGGTACCATGGACGTCGAGGACGTCGAATTCGATGCCTCTGTCCATCTGCATACAAGAGAGAACAAGTTGTATTAGTTTTCTGCTGAGACCCAAAAAAAAGATACTCAAATACGATGCTTTTATATTTGTTTTGTCTCTTTAGGGTTGATCAAACACAACCCTAAGTGTCCGGAGTCGATCAAACACGACCCGGAAAACTTGTGTGACGGTGATCAAACACACCTTCAAAAAGAAATAACCAAAGTTGATCAAACACAACTTTGGACCCGAAGAGGACAACCGGGATTTTAAATCTGCAAATACACCGACCCAAGCATAGAATGGAGTAGAAGAAAGGGAGAAAACACTTTATCTCCCCCGAGGTTATTGAACTTTGAAGAGTTTTAGGGTTGTAAGGTAAACACACCATAAAAAACTTGAATGCTTGATCGGATGAGAAGAAAGAACTGGAGCGGACGGCCGGGAAGCGGCAGCCGGAAAGTGACGATTGCAGTGGCGGCAGCAGCGGTGGCGGCCGAGGGCCGAGACAGGGCCGAGAGCTTCGGTTTTGGTTTTAGGGTTTGCGAAAAATATTAGCTCAAAGGTTGAGCCAAGTGCTGATAACATGATGAAGTGAAAGTAATTTAAGAATAGAGAATTGTGAAAGATATGTATATTATTCATTGATATGAGCCATTTATATAGGGAATTACACAATACCAATTAGGTAAAAATAAGGAATACATAGATCTAGTCAAACTACATATCATATTGGCATAAGATCAAGACACACATAAGGAATATCTAGAAAGGTATAGAATATCCTAGAATAAAAATAACATTTTAGCTAATTTAACAAAAATTTAACTCAAAAATGACTAACATTGCTAAAGATGCTCTTAGTAGAAAAAATTTCTTAAAATTAGGACAGATGGGATTTTTCCCAAAAAAAATTGCAGAAGTTTACATATATATTTATATATAAATTATACATATATCAGAATATACATATAATAAATTACATATAATAATTTTTCAACCTTTAATAGGTGGGGATGGAGATGAAAATCAAAATATCATACCCGCGCTCCTGTACCCGATTTAAAATTTCAACTACTAGCCCGTTTTAGTCCCTATATTTCTTTTCTATTAAGTCGAATACTTGTGGGTATCCTACCCTTAGGGAGTTTCGCCATCCCAATTTACGATTTCTCTGTAACTGCCCCTTATTTATGTATTTCTGGTTGATTCAATAAGTGTTCTTTAATTAAAAAAATTCTTTGGTGTACACCCAATGCTATAGGCATTTGCACTCTCCACCTTACAGTAAGGTTCATACTCGTTAAATCGTTATAACTAAACTGTGGTGACACTGACAAATTGGGAATACAGGAGAGTAGATACTCACAATAAAGAAGCTAAATTGAGCTGGTAGTACTGCAGAAAGAGGTTTTCTAATGACACATTTCCACGGGTTATAGCTGCTCCCAAAAGTGGGTTAATCTGCTAGGCTTGTATCACAGCTACACACTTGTATCACAGCTACACACATTACGGTGAGACCAGAGCACTCAAGTGACTACCATGTTTGGTTCAAAAGGGAACCACTTGCAAGTTTGGAAGATGTCTCACAGTTTTGAACAAAATAGGCAAAAAGTAACAAATGATAGAAAATCAACAGGTGAAAAGTGGAGCAACAAAGGATGCAAACCCGATCCACACCAGCAGCCAAATACGGATGATTTCCTGAGCGTGATTAGATTTTGAGCAACTGTTGCACAGGTCGGCTGTGTCAAGGATCAAAGCTGCAGCAGATTCAAGGAATTATCATTTTTGAATTGTTGAGAAGCTCCGACAATCAGGATCCTAGATCTTTTCATCAGACTAAGTTAGATTAAAGAGTTGAACAGGCCAGCTGTGTTTTCGGCCATGAAGATCAATCCCAGTAGTTTCCAGGGAAATGTCAATGTCACGATGTTGAGAAGCACGGGCAATACTAATGCGCAACTGTATCCTTGCAGCGGGACAAACTTCAGTGCCAACTGCTGCCGATCTGTCCACGCAAGATTTCCCTGATGTCACAGCAATTGGTTCAGGAAATGTCAAAATTGTTTGCATCCAGTGTGTTGGAGGAGTATATGGGGACGTGGACAAAACAGCTGACTTTTCCTTGCAGAACCTGCTGGTAAAACCAGTCTCAAACCACAAGACAATTCCATAACACCAAGTTGTTTCAGATTTCAACCCATTTGAGCCACTAGTTGCACCATCACAGTTTGGTTCCAACACAACACTAGCAGTAAAATCGACTTCATCTGGCTTCATAGTAACCAAGTCAAAGGTCTGCACAGCAAAAAAGAAGGATTATCAATGGTCTACCTGATGAGATTAGAGGTCTAGTTCTTTGCACCACTTCAAGTTACAAGGAAGTTCAATTGGAGACACAAAAGCATGGAGGTTAAAATACAATGTTCATAAGATCCTTCAAAGATGCTTCTAACATCAAATATCTTGGATATGTTACAGCTAAATCTTAACGTGACTTTTCCATTTTTGTTATGTTAAGCCTAATTTTCATGCTAAATTTGATATGCCTATTATCAGGGGTTGGGAGCCAGCCAATGCCATATTACGATATTAGGGTCTACTTCAAATAATGTATTGCTTGATCTGTTGATTCATCAGACATTATGCAAATTTAATACAATATTTTGTGCAAACCAACTTAGTCGAGAACTTGCAATTGTAAATTATATGAATCTAAATGAGCAAAGGTTCAACATGAAAATAGAATTGCAACTAGTAATTTATCTGTTCTATAATGTGGCGATTAGTTATGGAAGGTGAGATTCTCTTTCCCATTCTGGTAGTTTAGTCATTGGCATTGGGATTTGGCTACCCATAGCAGCAGATGCCATCAACCATGCAAAGGCATGGAGATAGACAAGCTGAATGATAAACAGGAAAAAATAAGGATAAGCATAAAAAGAACAGACATACAAAAAATTCCGCATACACACATAGTAGAGGTATTAAACCAATAGCAAATTTATGATATATTGTGTAAATTTCACAATTGGATAATAGCACAACACCAACCTGGAGAATAGCTGCACCAGTCACCAAACCATGATCTTCCACGACATCAACTATAGGGACTTTAGCAGCGCCATCAACGAGCTCCTTGCCAACACAAGACATGTTGAAACCATATACACTTTCCCAAAATGGAAGACTCGTAGCACCTTTTCCAAATCCAGCAACAAACTAAGAAGAAAAGGAAATTACAAGGTGTAAAAAACAAAAGGACCATTATGACACCATTCGGAGAAGCGTGTAAAAGAACTACAGAATCTAGAAGCGAGAGGACTCACAATTGTTGCAGTGTCAGGGAGCATGGCGCCTCCAGGTTTCAACCACTTATCTCGTGCAAAGAGTACTGAACTGAGCATTGCCTCATAAAGTAGGCAATAACCCATCCATTCACTCAGTAATACATCAACACTATGAGGTCGAATCACCATGGATTTATCAAGATCCTCAACCATACCTTGAACCACTTCTATTACCCCAGTGCCATGGGTAGTACTGTCAACTGAACTCTTCAACAGAAGATCGTTATCTTTTGCTATCTGCAATTAAAAGAACCAAGGAAGTAACTTGCAACAAAATCTTAGGACATGAAGGAACAGATTTAACAAGAATACTGAGATAGTTTACCCGAGTTGCCACTGAAGCCATCTTCTCACTTGCTTCAACTGCAATTACCTTTGAAGCCCCTGCTTGTGCTGCAAATAGACTATTGGGACAAAAAATTAGATGTTGCTCAGTAACAGATCACTATCAAAATTGCATGAGATTAATATCTGTGCACTCTGTATTGTGGTTCGCTTCTGGAAAACCTTTTTTTAGGCATGTATAATTGATAACTGTCAGCTGCAAGAGCCAACTTAAGACAGGGCTCAGCAACTCCCATTGATTTCATCAACTCATATATAGCAAAATTGTTTTCTAATGAATTCCATGTATAAGCATAATTTTTGTAGAATATCACAGACATTTCGCCATACAATTATTTGTCTTCCAAATACATGAAAAGGCTTTGATTGCCCAAGCAATCAACAGGATCCTTCCAACCAAAATTATCCTTTCACATGCTATCATTATTAGGGTACTTAAACAAATATCACCAAGCTGTATTCCCATGATTTTCACTCAATGCACACAAAAATTAGCACACTAGTCATGAAGTGAAAATTCCATCTTCAACAATCACATGGTGATTTAGAAAAATTAAATCTACTACAAATGTTACACTGATACAAGTAGTGAATAGCAGAGTGTGTTTTCCATATTCCATCGATGTTTAGGATAAAGGGTGGAATCGCACTGATAAGTCCATAATGAAATAAGGAATCACAAAATTTACTGAAGTGTTGTCTTACCTAAGTATGCCTGTGCCACAACCTACATCCATCACTACTGCACTCTTCAAGAGAGAGGGATTCTTTAAAATAGCTTGTCCATAAGCGTCCATTCTCGCCTGCACAACACCACAAAGGGCTCTAAGTGATATTTAAATACAAACGTTCAGACGTTCTTCTGTCATGAATAAGGTACTGTAACTGTATTTTTTATTCTTCAAGAACCTCAATTTAATTGTTTTCTTTTTACCTTATCATTGAGCATTTCTCTGTGAATGCCAAATGAGCTGTAAGAAGCAAAGTAATCATCATTGACATTCTTCATATCCTTTGAACCATGATTTGGAACATATGCTCTTATACTCTTTCCCTTTGTCTTTCTCTCAGATGAACCAACATACTCTCCTGAATTCACACCATTGGCAGTCACCATTCCAGTAGAGCTAGCTGTGCTCGAGCAGCCATTCGATAACAGATCACCATCCTTTTTCCCACTCTCACAACAGTTGTCAGAATCACTAGCAATCTTCTCCACATGAATCTGATGATCAATGCAAATCTCTTCAAAATGCTGCAAATCACTCATAAGTTCGTCCTTGTCAACCGCCACATTGTACTCATCGTCGCCTTCTTCATCTTCACCAAAACTATACAAGACCGCATCGTCTGCCAAAAAAGGCTTGAGGAACACGTCACTATCCCATATACGTTTAATGTCTTTCAAATCGACTGTTTCATGTAAATGATTTAGCAAGTCTTTGCTGGACTGACACCTTTGCCCACAACTCCAACATCTGCAGTCGAAAACCTGGAAAACATTGCGAATGGAATCGGCACAGTAATAAGAAACTAAACTCTTGCAACAGATAAGGCAACACTACATAATCTCGCAACCGAAAAAAAAATACTGAAAGAGGACATAAACTCATCAAAATATATTAAAATGACTTATAAATCTAAAATCTCGTTCACATCTCCATTTTACAGAAGAGCAGCAAGGGTTTAGGGCTTTGAATCGACATTTTAGCAAACCATAAATTACTGAAGATTCAAAATTCTATTCGATTTTCTGATAACAAATCACTGACCTGAGAGCGAACGTAGTTGATAAGCTTGAAGGAGCTGTAGAAACTTAAGCCCAGGGCATTCCGTATGCCGCGAAAATCGAAATGGTGAGTGGCGCTGCAGTGGTCGAACAGTTCATCGCAGGAAGTGAACTTAGAGTCGCAGAAGAGGCAGAGCAATTCCGAGTCCAAGTCTGAGCTCTCTTCTTGTTCATCTTCTTCGTCTGCGTTCCAATCGTCCCAGTCTTGAAGCTCATCGACTTCGTCTTCGTCGTCTGTCAAGGTCGGGTCGTGTTCCGTATGGTCCGCCATGACTGATTTGAGTGAGAAAGGTGTGAGGGACACGAACGGCTTAAACCCTTCGGAAACCCTACAAACTTTTTTTTCTTAGTAAAGACCTTTGCCATTTGTTTGGTTACCGAGCTACCATAAATACAAAAAACAAATTACATAATAGCATTTGATAAATTTGAAAATATTTTTATATAAATTAGGAAATTAGGAAATGAGTTTAGACCCACAATCTATATCTAAAATTACATAATAAAATGACAAAAATGTCCGGTTATTACAGAAAACTTACTTGCATTGCCACGAGTATTCTTCAGTTTCCATGACTCCACTCCACCTACTATTGTTTGCTTTATTTCATGGTCAGGACTCGGGCTCATCATGGGCAGGTCCTAGGCCGGCCCTACTTTAAATTTTAAGGTTTAAGGTAGGGTAGGGTTGGGTAGGATTTTGACTTCGTTAACAAAATTTAGGACCGGATAGGGTCAGGTCGGGCTCAAATATGCAAGCCCTTATCTATCCTTAAAGTCTATTTCGTTAGGGCTAATAGGGTCGAATAGGGCCGGTCCTTTGAATAGGGCTAAATAAGAGTGAAATGACCGAATATAAAGTTATTTTGTTTAACGAAATAAATTCATGAGTTTTAATTTATTTTTTTTCTCAAATATTATCTCAAGAGATATATATGATACACGACCCTATTTTTAGTCATATTTAACATACATATACATTATATTTAACTTAAGACATCTAGAATTATTAATCTAAGTAGTTATATTCATATATTTCATTAACTATCTCTCTAAATCATCAAAAATCAATCATTATTTAACAAAGAAAAATACAAATTAAAGAAATAAAACTTACAAGATTAGTTGTGTTGTATAAAAAATAAGAAACATATTAAAAACAATAGAAAATAAGTAATTATTAGGGCCTAAAGGGCGAACTTTTAGGGCTAGGATAGGGCCGGGCCGGGCTTGGCCCTAAAGGGCTCAATAGGGTAGGGTCGTAGGGTAGGGCTAGGTTTCATTTGCTTGACCCTTGCCCTACCCTAATTGAAAAGGGCTAGGGACGGCTCGCCCTAACGGAGGCCCGGGTAGGGCGGGTTTTAGGGCAGGCTAGGGCCGAAGGGCCAAATGATTAGGGCTATTCAGGACCTACACAGTATATTCTTAAGGGTGAGCAACGCTTAGTAGGAGGCTAGTCCTCTTTAAACAACAGATGTCAACCATAACAATGCATGAATGCGATCCTTTCAATAATAACCCCCTCACCCAAACCATGATTCTCTTTTTGCTAGTCCTCTTGCTTAATCTCAATCACCAAAATCGTACAGTCATATTGTAACACAAATTCATAAAGAGGTGAGCCAAAAGACTCAGTAGAGCAAATGTCATCCATGTAATTTTAATATGCTAAACATGTACGCACATATTTTAGGTTTCAGTTGTTGGTGCTCTTGTACTATCCTTGGTCGTCAGTGTCTTCTTGCCATAAAATTGATTTATCAATCAAAATTGAAAGGGTTTCTCTCCCTACGTGTATACAAAGGCAGACAATGCTTGTCACTTTTAAGTGATAGCCTCAACCACACCAACTGTCATTATTCCTTACATTGAATGAGATCAGATAACAATAATATGATGAAAAATGAAACGTAATAACCATCTTTAGCAGCAGCAGCATATACAACTCAAAAGCAAGATAACAAGTTTATAAAACAAAACTTGAGATTCCCTATAACTTCCCCTACGGATTAAGCTCAACTACACAAAACCATTCTCCCACAAATTTCATTGTTATCTCATTCTATGAAAACCAACCTTCATGATTCATGAACATGCTTTTGAGACCATTTGATAAATAACAGACTATACTCATTAACTTATTCATCAACCAAGTTTCATAAAGAAATCATATATAGCAGAAACATGAACCAAAAGCACAACACAATGAATTACACACAAGAACACACCACAACGAATTACACACAGGTTCATCACAAATAACAGAACAACAACCAGACATAAATACGTGGACGGTTTGACGTTTCAACCCGTACTACGTGGAATGGGTTGAATAGTTAGATTTAGTTATCAAACAAAATTGTGACATCTACATAGACATCTCACTATGATGTTTACAGCTTTGATATGCCTATCTTTAAGGTAGAAACTAACTCAATAATCTGTGGTGGTTCTGATTATGATTTCAATACATCGCCAATCTACGGTGAGTATGACGATGATTACAGATTGTTCATTGGCTTCAACATCATCAAGTCTCATGAACATGACTCAACTACTTTTAATCTCTAGGCGTTGAAAATTCAAACCAAAACGTGAGTTTTTATGATTGCCAAGTTATTTATGATTATCTCTACCTATTTTTATTTATAACTGTCACGCGACTGCAACACAAATATTTGCACATATGTATGAAACGCAAATCATAGATATTCAATACACAATTCTCACTTTTCAGATGATGTATGATATTTTATTTTAGTAATAAATGCCGAAATCTCCAAAATAGGGAAGTTGTTGGAGTTAGAGCAAATTTTTTTGTTAGAGCTTGTCTTGTTTGTCCAAACCTTGACTCAACAGCTTTGAGATCTTGGCAGTAAACTGTCACTTGCGGTGTCATTTTGTATTATGTGGCAACAAGTAACAAATTTGATTAGTTATATCATAAATGGATATGAAAAGGGGAATGAGTCCCACCGGGCATGCCAAAAATTATGTTGAGTAAAACTGCACACAGTAAGCGAAAATGTCACCCAACATAATTTCACTCGTATTCATTTTGTGAACAAAGTTTTAATTATTTCGGGTTCGACCTATTCAAGACAGAATGTGTCTCTTAATTATATTCCCTCGATATAGGGAAACACCTTTTGATTCTATTTATGAAGAAACCAAAATATAGATGAGATGTGTTTGTTTGTTTTTGCGGCTGCACTCGGAAATTTGAATGGGTTTCCGACGTACCTTTGGAGAGGGATCAAGCCACTCGTAGTTCAAGAATCCCACAAGTGAATGACTCGTTGGAGGGTGTTGATTTTGGAATGTGAGTAGTGTTTGGACGAATTTGGTGCAAGTAAACCAAGGATTCGATGTGTTTCGGACACAGTTTCACCTAGATCAGTTTGTTTCTAGATTGCCTGCATACCATTTACTAGATCGAACCACATGTAGTTCTGGCTTTTGGATTTAAACGGGTAGATGACCAATTTAATGTGTTTGGGGTATAGTTAAAGCCCATGAATTTGGCTTGGAATTTATCGATGTGATTTGGGTGTGAATTTGATTTTTTGGTGCTTTGAGAATTTGACTGGAGTCATTGATTCATTTGGGACCGGTTGAATTTGACTGGTGGTGTCAGGAATTCTGTTTGGAATTGTGGTTGCATCTAGTGGGTCGCTAGATTACCTATGTCCCTTTGTGGAATCAAACCGGCCGTAGTTCATTGTTTTTGAACAAGGAAAAGAGAAAAATTGTATGAACAAATAAACCCCAACAGATCCATATATAGGAGAGAAACCCAAAAATAAGGCGCACAAACTATATTAGGATTAAGTGCAATCGCGCCCAAATCAGAGAACAAAATGGAGAATGAAGCGCAAATCATAATTAGATTTGGCGGCATCAATCTTGAATTTCATGAAGGGTGTTTTCAGATTTCACAAAACTTCATTATCCCTTTCGCTTTTTTAGATTGTGTTCCGTGAAAGCGGATGAAAAAAAGCATCCTAGTACCTGCTTTTAGAATTTGTGGTTCTCTGCCGCGATTTTAGAGAGAACGCAAGTTTGGAAATTTTACTAAACAAAATAAATGCACACGACGGTAAAAAAATGCCAAAATAAGGCTAAAAACGCCTTCCCAAACGGGCCCTTAAGGTGATAGCGGGTGTATGTAATGACCATCATGGCATGTCTATTATCAATGAATTCTACACTACTTCAAAAACAAATTCTTTGATGATGTCAGAAATAGATTTCGTATTGAATGCCTAGCTCATACATTTTTTAACAAGAAAATAAGGACAAAAGCTCACTTACCTAGCAACCAAGTAACCATATCTTTAATGATAGGTAACTCACCCCTAACTTATACCTATGTATACACGTTCCAAACTACAAATTCGCATATATTATTGCCTTCAACATAAAGACAAAACGACAATATACCGCGCATTCAAACTAATAACTTTATAAACTTCAGACATACACACAAAAAAATTGTTCAAATTAGAGCTGCCATATGGTTTGGTATATACTGAATCGACCGAAAACATACCAAAGATTTTTGATTTGGTAAACCGAATCATGGTAATCGAAATTGAAATAACCAAAACCGAGAAATACCGAAAAAGTTGGTTTGACATTTTTGTTAAATTCCAAATTTACCGAAATACTAGCTATTTAAGCACATATAGATGTAAACACACACACACACATATAATATGTATTTATCTATATCATTAATAAAATATCTTATCGCACTTTCTATATCATTGGTCGGTTCACCTAGTTTATTCCTCTTTCTACTTGTTGGTTTTAATAAGTATACTTTTCTTTATAACCAATAAATGTAGAAGGCAACACTAGTAGGCATTTAATAAATTTATTATGATTTGTAGTTGAAAATGTCTAATGTTATATCAGACTTTGTCATGTATTTTTTATTATATGAAATAATCAATCTTATTCATTATCATTTTGATTACGGTCAATACAATAATGTTCTTTTATCGGTACACCTAAAATAACTATTTCAAATATATAAGATGTAGCAACCCGTGTAAAAGGAACCATATTGAAAGATGTAAGTCTTTTCCTACTTTTGAAGACGACAAGACACAGACAATCATAGCTATACTACAACTGCAACCAAAGGCCTGAAAGTTTAATCAAAATAGGTGTCGTGAAACTCTCACAAATATGATCATCCTGTGTGAACTTCCTTTCACCCATGTTGGGAAGGAAGGCTTCCATTTGTTTTGTAATGAAATGCAACCTGAGTTTCATGTATATGGTAGAACCAGTGGCGTCTAAGATTGCTTACTTTTGTTTCGGAAAGAGAAGATGAAGATGAAAGAGTATTTTAAGGCATCTATCCAGAATCTGTATTACAACTGATATGTGGATGTCTATCCAAAATCTTGTTGGAAAAACGGTGATTTTCACTATTTTATTTAACCAATTTAAATGAGAGAATTTAAATAGGTTATATGGTGAATAAGAAATAGTCACCCAAAATGGCTACTTGAAACGTATTTGGACATTTTACCTTTCACTGACCTTTAGAATTATGAAATTTGTAACAACTACATAACCCTTTGGATTTTGTAACAACAAGTTCAATGATGGTTGAATTTTGTAACTAAAGAATGTTAAGGGTGGGATGTTAAAGGTTGTAACATATCAAAGAATGTCAAGGGTTGGCATGTGAAATGTTATAACTCATGAATATGGATTCATGACTTTTAAGCGATGATCACATTCCTCCATGTATAAATAGGTGACACTACCTTTGTTCTAAAACAACATTCAACACACCAACTCAAATCATCTCCTTCTCTCTTGAATATTCTCTCTCCCTCTCTAGTTTTAGCTTTCTGGTTATAGAAATAAGATACTACAAGTTCATCGGGTGTTATTGGCAGCAATGCAGCTCCAAAAGCATAAGAAGTCGTTGTATCCTGAGAGACAAGTGTCATCAAGTCTTTTGCATCGATAGAGGAGGCATAATTTGTCTTAAGAAAAGTGTGTGAGACATACAACTCAACTTCAACACTTTCCTATCCTCCCACATCCAAGTTGGTAACATTAGTGTTCTTCATGTTCGTCTTGTGTTCTTGATTTTACAATTATAATTATTTATTTGAATTATAAATTGGATTTATGTGAATATATATAACCCCTTTTTCTTACAAATCTTCCATATATGGTCATAACAACTAGGGGTGGCACTTCCGAGCCGAAAACCTAAAAAAACCGGGCCGGAAAAAAAATCGGGCCGAACCAGATCTGTTCAGTTTGGTTTTCTGTTTTAGCTTTACCGAAACCAAACCAGACCGAAAACCGAAGTCAACCTGGTCAACGACGTCGTTTTGGTTTTTTTTTATTTATTTATTTTTTTAACCCTAATCCTAATGACTCATTAGTAATGAGTATTCCGTATTCAGTCCCTCTCAGACTCTCAGTCCCTCTCAATCTCTCATCCCTCTCGACCTCTCCTCCAGTGCTCCTTTTTTTCTTTGTCGCCTCCTGCCCTCCTCTCCTCCCCAATTTGTTCTCACCTCCGTGCTCCGCCACCGGACTCCAGTCCTTCAAGTCTCCAACCTCTCCTCTCCTCTCCTCTCGGTCTGACCATCACAATGAAGATGGGTAAATTAAACCCATCGAAGCGGGGTTCCTCAAAATCGTTTGGCTCAACTAGTCGTGGCCGTGGTCGTGGTGCTGCGATCAGTGCAATGGACAATTCGTCCTCATCTCAGGTATGTTTTTCTTTTCAGAATGTCCTCATCTTCTCTACTGTATATGAACTTTGGAAAATCATAAGTATTTGTAGAAAAATTTGTTTGCTGCGATTCCACTTCTCAAATAATCTTTAGGTTGTCTGTTAATATTGTTATGAAGAGACCAACTTGAAACCAATAGCGTAGCTATACTGATTTTAGCCACAAAGGTCTGCTGGTCAGGAACTCAGGAAGTTAGCAGTTTTTCTCTACTGTATATGAACTTTGGAAAATCATAAGTATTTGTAGAAAAATTCGTTTGCTGTGATTCTAGTTCTCAAATAATATTTAGATTGTCTGTTAAAATTTGTATGAATAGATCAACTTGAAACCAATATTATAGCTATACTGTTTTTAGCCAAAAAGGTATGCTGGTCAGGAACTTATGAACTCAGGAAGTTAGCAGTTTTTCTCTACTATATATGAAATTTGGAAAATCATAAGTATTTGTAGAAAACTCCGTTTGCTGCGATCCCAATTCTCAAATAATCTTTAGGTTGTCTGTTAAAATTGTTATGAAGAGACTAACTTGAAACCAATAATCTAGTTATACTCTTTTTAGCCAAAATGGTATGCTGGTCAGGAACTCAGGAACTCAGGAACTCAGGAAGTTATCAGTTTTTCTCTACTGTATATGAACTTTGGAAAATCATAAGTATTTGTAGAAAACTCCGTTTTCTGCAATTCCAGTTCTCAAATGATATTTAGGTTTTCTGTTACAATTGTTATGAAGAGACTAACTTGAAACCAATAGCTTAGCTATATTGGTTTTAGCCACAAAGGTCTGCTGGTCAGGAACTCAGGAAGTTAGCAGTTTTTCTCTACTGTATATAAACTTTGGAAACTCATAAATCAGTTTGCTGCGATTCCAGTTCTCAAATAATCTTTAGGTTGTCTGTTAAAATTGTTATGAAGAGACCAAATTGAAACCAATAATCTAGCTATACTGTTTTTAGCCAAAAAGGTATGCTGGTCAGGAACTCAGGAAGTTAGCAGTTTTTCTCTACTGTATATGAACTTTGGAAAATCATAAGTATTTATAGAAAACTCTTTTTGCTGCGATTCTAGGTCTAAAATAATCTTTAGGTTATCTTTTACAATTGTTATGAAGAGACCAACCTGAAATTCTTAGCCTAGCTATACTGTTTTTGGCCAAAAAGGTTTGCTGGTCACTGTCAAGAAGTTTGCAGTTTTTTTCTTGCTCTATTTGGTCTGTAATACTTAACTTGTTTAAATTAGTTTTTTTTTATATAGATGCAAGTTGATAGTATTGGTGTTGGTAAATCGGCAACTCCACACCGGTTCCTAGTATGGGTGGATCACAAGCAAGTACCGGTCCAATTCCACCCGATTTCGTAGACCAAGGAGAGGAAAATCAGGAAATGACCGAGGAAGTATTTACTCTATTTGTATTTTGTAATTTATGGACTTTTGAGTTTTACCACATGGAAGTATGGACTATGAAGTATGGACTATGAAGTATGAACTATGAAGTATGAACTTTATAATTTATGTTTAAGATGTATGGACTTTAACTATGGACATTCAAACTATTTTTAGTGTTTTCAACTTTTCATTGCTTTAGTATACATTTGGTATTTTGGTTAGTGGTTATATTGATACATAGTTTTAAAGTGCTAAAAGCAAGAAAGGTGGATGAGCTGTTAATTTTTTTGTTACAGTTAAACCATGGTCAGAAAATTTTACAGTCTATACAAAGTTTCGTAAAAAAAAAAAACCGAAAAAACTGAAACCGAACCAGACTATCGGTTTGGTTTGGTTTTCGGTTTGACATTTCTAAAAATAAAAAACCGGGCCGAAACTTTATTTTCAGTTTAGACTAAAAACTGAACCGAATCAAATCAAACCCACCCCTAATAACAACTCATTTTATTGACAAGAACTGGACTCTACATAAGAAGATCAGCAATTTTTGTGTGGTTCCACATCCACATAAGGGTGAGATCATTACAAAGGCAATAGATTGTTGTTTGCTTGAATGGGGATCAGATAACTTATTCACCATCACCCTTGATAATGCCAATAATAATGATTCAACGTAGTTGCTTTGGTGACCAGACTGAACTAAAGAAATGGGCTGCTAATGGATGGTGAATTCATTCATGTTAGATGTTTTGCACATGTAATGAACCTTGTTGTTCGAGCTGGATTAGACGAGGCTTCATCGAAGTGTCAAATATATGAGGAGTTTTGCATCGCATTTATAATAATTCAAAAAAATTGCTGAAGAGAAAGATATTGTTTCAAAGAGATATATACTTGTTTTTGGATGTTAAAACAAGATGGAATTCAAGTCATCTCATCATAAATTTAGCGATGACATTCAAGACGACCTTTGAAAGATTAGAGAATAAGGATGCATTCTATGTAAAGCATGTTGACCATGTCCATGATTGTGATTGGAACAAGCTGATTGTTTTGCATGTCTTTCTTCAAAAAAAAAAATTATGATATCACAAACCGTGTTTGTGATTCTAGGTACGTGACTTCTATTACATACATGGACGAATTAACAGAAACAAAAGATCTTCTTGACAAACACATGAAGAGTGAGGATGGTGACCTTCAAGCGATGACTAAATTGATGAATGAGAAGTTTGAGAAATACTGCAAGATTAAAGATGTGAACCAAATCTTTCTAGTTGCACTAGTCTTAATTAGTAGTCATATATCTTTACCGAAAGCTTTGGTTTGGTAGTTGGTAACACCTATTACCGATTCGAACCGACCGAACGGCAGGCCTAATTCAAATAGTGAGAAAGAAAAATTGAAAGAGGCCAATTATTTCATACCATATCTCCATTTTTTCCTATAGCTGAATAGGTGGCCTTTGTACTTGTGTTTTATAAACATACCATCAAGGACAAGAATATGTCTGCAATGTATGAAGTCCTTAAATGAGATGAATATTCATTTAAAACAATGTTTTGCATCACTCTCTTGTGCAGCATAAGAACAGTGATTTGTCTTAACCAACTCATTAACGTACCACTCCAAATGTTTATATGATATCGCCTCATCACTATTGACATTCTTTTTCGCCATCCTTTTACCTTTCCACGTGTTGTAGTATGAAATTTTCATACTATAATTCTTCTTGAAATCCTTAACAATGTCGACTGGTCTTATAAGTGGATTACTTCTGAAACTGATTCGTCAAAACCGATGATACAATTTTTGATCCCATTAAAGGGCTTTTTCCATCACAGATGCGAGCATATTGCAAGTGTGTTCATTATTTAGTTTAAGAATGTCAAAAAACACATTTGCACGGTTAGGAGTCACATGAACATTCCACAAACATCACTTGTGATAGACAACAGTGACACGTGATTGTTCATTTTTCAAGAATCCATAGAGAAAACCCTTCTTAATGACATGCTTGCTTGGCTAGTTTTTCTTTGAAGTTGTAGACACCACCCTCAAACTTTTGCCCGGCATGCATTATTACATGATCAAAAGTAAATAAACTAAAATGGTGATTCACACGATCAAAAGTATATGGTTCAAAGGTTAAAGATTGAGAAATGTTACCACTATTTTTATCAAGAAAGTTCACAAACGACTTGTTTGAACTTGAAAGAGGCAGACTGTCATGCCCCGACACATATTAACTTTCTAATCTCGAGTTAAGGTGTGAATTACATCCTAATCACATAACTAAATTTCTATAACAAAATTGTGACGTTGAAAGAAAAACAATTATAACTTGAATACTAGATACTAAGATCTCAAATCTCCAACGGAAGCATAACTACATAAAACCAATTGTACATAGTACACTAGCACGCAATCGTTATTTCAAACAACACAACGAAAACACAAACGTCACACTCCAATTGACATTATTATACAAAACAAACTTTTTGCTCAAGTGTCTTGATTCAGTACATGCAAAATCTGTGAAGAGGTGAGCCCAACCAATGGTTGAATAGGGACATAAAACCTTCTCATGGATAATTGAACACATATGGCACTATCACGTATTTTAATTGTAACATGCATATCAAACAATGAGGCAATGTAACTCCACAACAATTTTCTACGACAACAGTCTTTTTTCTTAAAAGCTATTTAAGTCTTAGGCCTGGGTAATATATTTGGATATTGGGTCAAGGTTTTGGCTATGGGTTAAGATTCCTATTTAAACCAAATAAACTAAAATGAAAACAACTCGATTAAATTATGCATATATAGTACTATGTATATATAGACACATCTAAATAAAGCAAACAATAGTAGTTTTGTAAAGTAAAAAAAAATTACTTTGCTAGTTTAGAAATCTATTTTTCTATTTAAAATTTTGGGTCGTCACATAGATACATCATTTGGACATTCATGTCTGTTTGCAGCAAACACGCTGAATAGTTGTCACACCCTGACCCGAAATTTCTTTTTTCTTGAGTCGAAGGTGTGACTGGAAAAAAGAAGAAGATGGAAATACAAACCAAGGATAGTTGTACGACTCCACCCACCCTCTATATATATATATATATATATATATATATATATATATATATCATCCTGACCCACGCTCCACCACCACCACAACGTCATCGACGACGTCGAACACGGAGAAAAGAAGCTAGGGTTTCGAATTCGTCTCTCGCCTCTTCTCCGATTCCAGTTCTTGGAGATTGATGTGATGCTGCAATCATGAATTAGACTGGAAAATAAAAATAAAATATGATAGAAATACAAACCAAGGATAATTTGAGGCTTAGAAAAATATGCCGCAGAGCTGTAACTTTGGAAAATCATAACTACTAATTCTAGAAAACTTATTTTCAAGATATTCCAGTTCTAAAACGATCATTAAAGTCTTTACTCTAACTTTTATGAAGACACACAATGCAAAAAACTAACCAATTTGTACATATTTTGAAAGAAGGTAACTGGTCCAAAATCTCAGAAAAATACAAATCTGTAGAATTTCCTGATGCAGACACTAAAATTTGAAAAATCATAACTTAATCTACAAAAATCGTTTTCAAGTGATTCAAAATCTTACAAAACTCTTCAAACAGAGAAACCTAAACTTCATGTTCAATACCTGCACAATATTCTTAAGGGTGAGCAACGCTCAGTAGGAGGCTATTCATCTTTAAACAACAGATGTCAGCCATACCAATGCATGAATGCAATGATCCCTTCAATAATAACCTCCTCACCCAAACCATGATTCCCTTTTTGTTAGTCATCTTGCTTAATCTCCATCACCAAAATCGTACAGCCATATTAGCTCACATAATACTTAGTCCCTACGAATTAAGCTCAACTACACAAAAACATTATCTCAAAAATTCCATTCCCAATTTCACCAATTTTATATTTATGAACATGTTGATTAACTAAGAACATATAAAAAATAACACTTGTTCAATAATTCCACAATCAAGTTTCATAAACATAATCATATATAGCAAAACATCAGCCAGAAACACATCAATTACACAGAGCTTCAAAACAGCAAACAACAAACAAAACACATATAGAAAACCAACAAACGAAACACAATAAATTAAATAGAGGTTCCCGAGATCCCCCTACCTCAATTCAAAAACTATGCTTTTCAGATACCCTCTTGTTCTCATAAAATTTCCCTTCCCTCACTATTTGTTTTCTTTTGTAAACACCAAAGATAGGAAACTTATGAAAAATAAGAGAACCAAACTTGGTATTTATACTGCTGTGCAAACATGTCAGAATTCAATTCTAGATAGGATGAGATCGGATGCCACCTCGATAGGAATCACCACCTTCTGCTTCTGGTAACTAAATCTCCAAGACTTCTCCTATAACATTGACACCTCTAGCTTCTTAGATAACTCAATCTTATCATTATGATTGGGTCTAATCTTCTAGTCTAGGTGGGGTGGTGCTTGTGAAGAGTAGGAGAAGAGGGAAGGAAGACGATGAGAAAACAGAGCACGAACACGAAGAGAGCAGAAGAACAATGAAGTTGAACACACGCATATGTCGTCCTTCCACAAATATAAGTGATCTGGTGTCTTGGGTTTTTTTCTTTGAACTGGGCTTGGGTCTTAAAAACATATTGGGCTGGTCTAACAATACAACTAATGGCTGGTTTAGATATATCTTTTATACTCACATAAATAAATAAATAAATATATATATATAAATTTACAAAGTAATATACCCATATTTATAAATACAAAAAAATTACCAAGTAAAAATAAGTAAAATTCATATATATGATTTAAAAAAAATACAGGTCTTCACAATAGCCTCCAAATGCATATGACAATTCAACATCTGCACCACCAAAACTCTTAAATCTAGAACATATGTGATAACTGATATCCTTATGTGTAGTGTAATTGGTTGACTGTTTTTACAGCTTTTTGTGCTCCACATGTATTATAGGGGTATCCCTTTTCTAACCTTACACAGTTGACGTCGTTATTAATTGATCGGACCTCAACTCCTTTCCTAAAAAAATAGCGTTTAGGTAAAGATATTCTTATTAAAGCCGTGCCCAATCTATCCATACATACTTAATTAGTTGTTTTAAGTTTCCTAAACACCTGTACAATTATATGATTGTAAAAGTTATGTGCATTTTATGATTTATTTTCGATTTTGGTATTATGAATTATGAAACATTTAGTTAGCGTACCTTGTTAGTTGAGATTTTGTTAAAAACATTTAGTTAGATGAGATTCATGGTCTTATTCATGATGCGCTTTAGGAGAATCATTGCATTCCTCCACAGAGTATTCCCGATTTCATTTTTTTTTCTTAAGAGAAAATTTCAGCAGCGTACCGGTTTCCAAATTCTTGTGACACGGTCAATATGATACCCACATGCACTTACAAAACAACTAATGTGGTACCCAAACTTCATTTTCGCTACCGATGAAAGGTTTGAGCCCATTTTTCGTCACGAGACCGACTGTTTGCTGACGTGTCCCGCATGAGACCTGCCAAAAATATTTCTTGTCAGTAGACAACCACATCAACAGTCCCCAAACTCTTCTAAAATGATTAATATGATATCCAGAATGAAATCTCAGGTTTTTCATGTTCAAACTAAGAGGGAAAATGAGTCCGTAAGATTTAATTTTGAAGACTCTAGAGAAAAATAGGTTCTAAGAAAAGTTGAGTTAGTCTATCTTGTCATTTTTGATTCTGTTAAATGAATTTTGGTTATATTATTTATTATTTATATGGCCCTTCATGTATACAACACTAACTAACGGACACACAAAAGAAGAAAAAGACAAAAAGAAACAAGTGAGGGGGTAACTCAAAACGGCGGCGCGTAGTTGTATTTTCCCAATAATTAATTAAAAAGAAGACGCTTAACTACATAGAGATCCAAAATCAAACCAAATCTCATCTCGACTGGGATTTTTCTCACTTCTCTGTTTCTCACAACCCAAACTCAACACCGGTCAAAACTCACTCCTTCATCTTCATGCTCAATTCCGTCCCGCTCAATATCTCAAAGGCCTGGATTCGATCGCAGAGCCTTTCCATTCAACTTCAGTCATAGAGGTTTCGTAGTTGCAATCATTCCGAGATGGAAGAGTAAGTGTTGCTCTCTTCACTATTTTGCTTTTGTTAAAAACAAGATGTAAGACAAGATAAGGAATCTGATTTGATGCAGGGAGAATGCTGTGGAGCTTTTGCAGAGGTTTCGTCGCGACAGGCGAATACTTCTAGATTTCGTACTGGCTGGCAGCTTGATCAAGAAGGTCATAATGCCTCCCGGCGCGGTTACGCTTGACGATGTCGATCTGGACCAAGTCAGTGTTGATTATGCCCTCAATTGTGCCAAGAAAGGTTGCTTTTTATTGTCTTTTGTTTTGTCGCCCAGTTCGAGTTGCGGTTTTTTTTTTTAGTTTTCTTAAATTTTTTCTAGTTTATGTAGATTGTGTTTTTCTGACAATGTAGGTGGAATGCTTGAACTCTCTGAAGCTATTAGAGACTATCATGACCATACCGGTTTGCCCCAAATGGTATGTGCAATTTATGAGTTGTTTTAGCTGTTTCGGTGTTAGAATGAGACTCTGGATAGACATCAATGTTGTGGAAAACAATTAGCTTCATGTTTACTAGGTTTTTATATGCAGTTCTTTCTTAGTACGAATTTGAATTAAGATGACAGATAACATTTCATAATTATAATCTTCTGCTTCACATCAATGCTCAATACCTAAGTTTCTAGTTGTTTTTTCCCCTTATTTTTGTGCATCGTTTCTGCTGTTTGAGTTTGTCTCTTGTTATTTTCTTCTTTACCAGAATAATTCCGGTTCTGCTGGTGAGTTCTTTTTGGTTACGAATCCCGAGTCTTACGGTTCTCCTCCTAAGAGGGCACCGCCACCTCTTCCAGACTACACACCGCCTGCTATTCTTGCGCCACCTCCTGTAATCACACCATCTATTCCAGACTTGGACACATCTCCAGTCGCATCAAGTATATCACAATCTGAATCTTTTAACTCCACACAAGTTCGAGAACTTACTGTAGACGATATTGAAGACTTTGAGGATGATGATTTAGATGAGGCTGACAGTCTCATGATTTCAAGAAGAACTCGTAATGATGCCACTGATCTGGCTCTTGGATTGCCTTCTTTTAAAACAGGTAAGTCTTTAAATCTAGTCGATGTATGTGTTTGCTTCCCCGTCCTGTTATTATGTTCTGTTGCATGGGTTCCCTTCTTGGTTGGCTGAGCAATGAAATTTTTGGTGGAATAGTAAGGCAGTAATTATACATCAGGCCCTTCAACTTTATGTCTGATTTCAAATATGTAAAGGTTTAAGCATGTGGTCTGACCTGTTGGGTGTCCTTTAATGCTATATTCTGATTAACGAACATATTAATGCTCATAGGGCCGGGATATTAAATACACATTAATGCTCATCAATATATTCACACATGTTTGGTCGGGTGAAAGTTTGGTTAGATGATTTAAACCTGTGTATACTTGTATCAAACGTTTTTATCATTCATACTTATGCAATCCTTATGGTTCAGTCCACAATTATTATCCAACTCTATATCATAACATTTTATTATGAACTATTATTGATATGTTTTTGAAGTATTAGATACTAATCAGGAATTTTCATTGAAGTATCTGAGAGCCTGCAGTACCTAATGCATACATCTATCTGTTTTAACTAGGTATCTCTCGAATTATTTGGCAATTAGTAGTGAAGATTATATTCCAAGGGTGTTTAAGGAAAGCTGACACTAGAATGCACATTGTCGTGCTTGTCATAATTTTTTCCTCTTGCCTGCCTTTTCAGGTGTTACAGAAGATGATCTCCGCGAGACTGCATATGAAATTCTCTTGGTGTGTGCTGGTGCTGCAGGGTACACTTTCACTCTCTTAGAATACTTTCATAATGGCTTAAAATAATTTTAAAATAAATTCAAGAAAAAAATGGAAATGATGTTGTAATTGCAGTTTTATTCGTGTCTTTTCTCCTTTTATACAACTATCCTTGTTTGCACTCTCTGACTAAATGATTGTCTGAATAGGGGTCTCATTGTGCCATCAAAAGAGAAAAAGAAAGACAAAAGGTCAAAGCTGATGAGGAAACTAGGACGTAGTAGAAGTGAAAATGTTGTGAGTCAGTCTCAACGAGCACCTGGGATGGTTGGTTTGTTGGAGGCCATGCGTGTCCAGATGGAGGTACTTTGTTTTTCGTCTACTTATAGAAGGCATAATCACTCCATTTTCATTTTACCATGCTCTTTTAAACATTTCGCAGGATTCACTAGTTCTGGTGGTGTTATTCGTTTTTAGTTACAAATATGTTCTTGGGTATATTCAGTTTTCATTAGAGTATAACAGTTGAAAAAATTTAACCAACATAATTTTTTTTTATCTGGCCTCTTATTATGGTATACTACATTTTTGTTACAGTATGAAGGATAAAACAGAGGACAATATAAACAGAAGATGCCAGTAAAAAATTTAATTTAAATATTCTAGTAGGTCCGGCATACCAAATGAGCGCTGATGGTAGAATACTTATAGGATATCTTAACCTATTTCAACACTGAAGCTGGGAGGTTAGCTAAAGAGTTTGCAAATAGTTCTTTCGCTCCTATTAAATATCAGCCATATTGTAAACGATCATCTGATCATGCAAATTCCGAGAACGTATGCTGTTCCATGGATTTTGTGAAGGAGATTTACCAGCTGTCTCATAATATATTGCTGACAAAGAAAACAAGTTAGAATTTAAGATAGAGAATAATTCTTAACTATTGGCGCCTATCACTAGATTTCAAATCAAGCACCCACCTACCCCGTCACTAGGATTTTATTATAATTCCTTCAGTCGATCCTAACTATGCCATTCATGGGGGATAGTAGAAAGTTGAGTGAGACGTGTGTTCATGTTCAAGCATACAGTTCGATGATTTGGTATGATTTCCATGTTTCATAGAACTATTGATTCATAGGACCTCTGGATGTATATAGTTGTCATCTACATTTTATAGCACAATGTTGAGATTATTTGAAGTTGTGCCTCCTGTTTATGATTTCCATGTTTCATAGAACTATTGATTCATAGGACCTCTGGATGTATATAGTTGTCATCTACATTTTATAGCACAATGTTGAGATTATTTGAAGTTGTGCCTCCTGTTTATAATTATCTTCTAAACCCCAATATCGAAGTATCTTGATATATATCCGTTTATTTTGAGAGCCTATATATCTCTCATCACCAATATTGTAAAATTCACGGAAAGAGCCCCTCCAACTATATAATTTTGATTGTTCTTGATTTGACGACTCCTTTGCTTATATGAATGCAGATATCTGAGGCAATGGACATCAGAACTAGACAAGGGCTGCTGAATGCGCTAGCAGGAAAAGTGGGAAAAAGAATGGATGCCCTGCTAGTTCCTCTAGAACTTTTATGTTGTATTTCACGCTCAGAATTTTCTGACAAGAAGGCTTATATACGATGGCAGAAAAGGCAGGTAAACTCTGTTCTTATATTCTGTCTTTTAATTTTGTGTTGATTCGTTTTGACGGAATTTAACTTTGCTATTTGTTGAAATTGGTGGCCTGGATGTATGTACATGACATACAAATTGAGCAATTTCAATCTGTTGTCACAGTTGAATATACTAGAGGAGGGGCTTCTTAATCACACTGCTGTTGGATTTGGGGAGTCTGGACGGAAGGCTAGTGAGTTAAGGGTTCTCTTAGCAAAGATCGAAGAATCTGAGGTGAATTTTAAGTTCATTCATGAAAATAGGGGCAATGCAAGATTCCCTATCTAAATTTACTTGGAAATCATGTCTTATAATTTGAGACTCTGGTGTTCTCATTGTGTTACAAAATTAATAATTTGCGATATTGTAATTTAAAGATAGTTGGGTCACTTTTATATTCATCTGAAACACAGGATGGAGGAGTTGGGTGGTAACCTTGTGTGGTTTCTGCTTTATTATTTACTGGTGTATATTGGATATTATTGAGTCTTCACTGTCCTTTTGGTAGTCCTTTATATTTTGGGAGAACATGTAAAATGAAAGGCTTCTTTGTTGGGATTCCTTTGGGCTAGAAGTTGAAGCCATTAAGGATTTAGCATGCTGGGGAGAATTTTTGCCCATGAGAAATTTGAGGGGATCCCAGACGGGGATAAAGGGATTTTTTTTTACTAGACTTAGTGATATTTTGAAATTTAGATTACTCATGATCTCTTCAAGTTGATAGAAACAGTAGAATTTATAATGTCTCCATAGGTGCTGTGGTGGAGGAGCTTTGGGAGAGTAAGATTTTGGTAAGCTGTGTGGCGTGTGGGCTTTGGTTCTGAGGTCGTTTAGCTTCTCATGTGTTATGCTAGATTGGATAGGGATTTTTATTTTCTTTATGGTGTTGTTTTTGTTTTTATTTTGGCTCCTGCTGGTTTTCATGAGCTTCTTTTGCTATTTTATTATGTGGGAAATTTATGCTTTTATTTTTTAGTCTTCCTCTTAGTAAAATGTTATTATTATTTTATTAAATATAAAAGGAGATATTTCTCCCATATCAGATCAGACTTACACAGAGTTAGGTACTCTGGCAATATAGTGTTCTCGCTTGGGTGCTGTGGATGGAAAGATACAGACGTATCTTTGAACACTACTTAGGAATAGGGGGGAGGAGGTACGAGAGAGAGTAGAATATCTGGCTACTCTTTGGGCTTCTGTTTTGAAGGTTTTCAAAGACTACAGTCTACAGTTTCTTCTATTCTGTTAGATGGGAAGGCTGCTGTAATCTAGGGTGCAAAGCTTTTGCAGGGGAGTCGGGTGTTGTCCCACAATTGTTATTTATGTTATGTGTGTTTAGAGCATTGCATTGCTTTTCCTTTATTCACTTCTGATCCATCTTCTCTTTGCTGTACTGTTCTTTTTGTTCAGTAAAGTTTGTTTCTGTTAAAATAAGAAAGACCAAAACAGAGTAAGAATGGAATTTTTTAGTCATTTGGGAACCACAATGTCATCGTATTATTTTCTTCTTTTTTTTTTGGAATTTTATTTATAGCTTTAGTTGCCTAATTCTGTATTCCATAATATTTATATCATATCAGTTATGTTAGTTAATGTTGGTCAGCATGGTCAGCATGGCTATGTTTCAATTTTTTTTTAAATGCTTTGTTGTAGTGCTTTCATTAGGGGGATTGAAATTGGCATCCCCTGTTTTGCAAACCATACTCCATTCCATGAGTAATCTTCCAATGACATGTGCTGAGAGAGAGAGAGAGAGAGAGAGAGAGAGAGAGAGAGAGAGAGAGAGAGAGAGAGGTGGATTTGTTAAAAAAGGTGCGCCAATTTCACTTAAATTTGGTTTTCATTACCTAATCATGCCTTTTAATCGCAGTCTCTTCCACCCTCCACTGGCGAACTCCAGCGAACTGAATGCTTGAGATCTCTTCGGGAGATTACGGCTCCACTTGCTGAGAGACCTGCTCGGGGTGACTTAACTGGTGAAGTATGCCACTGGGCAGATGGTTATCACTTGAATGTTCGACTATATGAGAAGCTTCTTGTCAGTGTCTTTGATATGCTAGATGAGGGAAAGCTAACTCAGGTCAGTGCTTTTGGATAGTGACAATGATGACATGGTCTGTCAAAAAAGGATATTGATGTTGCGATATTGTTTTTAGGTTGACTTGTAAGGTTTCTATAACCTTTCTGGAGTTGTATTTAAAAATTTTGAGATCTCAATTATTTCTGAAATAAACTTCAAAACCATTTAATAGCCTCTATTGACAATTGTTAAATGAAGCCTTTGTTAAATACTTATGTTGATGAATTTTCTGTTAATACCTTTTTATTTTTTTATTGTCAGGAAGTGGAAGAAATACTTGAGCTCTTGAAGTCAACATGGCGTGTTTTAGGAATCACAGAGACCATTCATTACACCTGCTATGCATGGGTCTTGTTCCGTCAGGTACACTAGCAAATAATTTATTTCCTGCAATATGGTGTGTACAATGTTATTTTATTTATTTATAATAAAGAAGCTACATTCTATAGAGAATCCGATTGCAAATGTGTATGATACTTTTATATTTTAAGCTGAAGATCTTGTTTGCTCATATACTGGAATATATGGACATGACAGACATGCATTAGTCTATAATGTTTGCAAAGGGCAGTATTCTTGTGAGTGCCAGGTACCATAAGCAGATCATTAAGGAAATTTATGTTCTGGTTCTTATATAAACCAATGTATCTATCTGTAATGTGTCAATACAATGTGATTTCCTCTCTCAATTTCATATTAACATTTAAGAGAAAGGAATGTAAAGATTCTTCGACTACAAGGCTTATCATATGTCTGAGAGAAAATTAGAGTTGTCTGAGGTCGGCAAATTTTTCTATTCTGACTAATGGGAGACCAAGAGAAAAGTTTTGTGCTACCTGTGGATTAAGACAAGGTGACCCTTTATCACCTTTTCTATTCACTTTAGTGGTGGATGTTCTGAACAGACTTATGGAGAGAGCAAGAGAGTACAGGCTAATTAAAGGGTTGGTTGTTGGCAGAGAAGAGGTTGAAATCACTCATTTGCAGTTGGCTGATGATACAATTTTCTTTTTGAAGGATGATGATCAGAACTGGAACAACTTAAACAGCATCTTGGAAGGCTTTTGCTTGATTTCTGGGTTGAAAATCAATAAGTTGAAATGCTCCGTGGTAGGAATAAACACCGAGGATGGCAGATTAGAAAGATTAGCTGGCAATCAAGGTTGTGAAGTTGGAGCTTGGCCGATGAAGTACTTGGGCCTCCCTTCAGGAGGCAATCCAAAGCAAACTTCCTTTTGGAATCCAGTTGTACAGAAACTTGAGAAGAGATTGGAGGGTTGGAAAAAAGCTTTCCTGTTAGGAGGGGGGATTCAAGCTGTTTTAAGCAGCCTACCAACATATTATTTATCCTTATTTAAACTTCTAGGGGGAGTGTGGTAAAGAGATTAGAGTCCCTTATGAAAAACTCTTTTTGGGATAGAGTCGAAGAGGGTAAGAAGGACCATTTAGTTCGTTGGGAGATTGTGTTGAAAAGAAAAGAAAGAGGAGGACTGAGTATTGGAAACCTTTTAGCAAGTAATAAGTCTTTTCTTGGGAAATGGCTTTGGAGAGAGACTCCTTATGGCATGCTGTGATAAGGAGTAAATATGTTTGTGATGTGAATGGTTGGGACACAATGCCAGTTTTGGGGGGATCAAGTAGAAGTCCTTGGAAGGATATATCAGCCGGCGTAAGCAAATTTTCCCTCTGCCATAAACTAGTGGTAGGCGATGGCAAAAGGGTGAGGTTTTGGGAAGACTCTTGGTTGGAGGATGGTCAACCCTTAAAGTTAAAATTTTCCATGATTGTTCAGACTGTCAAGACACACCAATTCTCTGGTGGAAAGACTAGCTGTTCCTAGTTTTCCAGTGAGTTGGGATTTCGGGTTCAGAAGGAATTTAAATGAACAGGAGATTGATGAGTTTGCCTCATAAAAGGAGATGGAAACTGGAGCATAATGGGAGATTCTCTTGCAAATCTTTCTGCAGCTTCTTAACTAGTGACGGTTCAGATCCAATCTCTGCTCCTGCAAAGTTTATTTGGAATGTCAAAGCCCCAAATAAGTTGAAGATTTTGGGTTGGCTAGTGGCAGTTGGGAAGACAAATACTTGTGATGTTCTTCAAAGAAGAAGACCAGGATGTTGTTTATCTAGTCACTGGTGCATTTTATGCTCAAGGGGACAGTGTTGATCATGTCTTTGGTAAAACAAAATCCGTTAGCTTTTGGTAAAGGGAAAAAGGCCAGAATTGTTTGGGGTTGTGGGGTGCTAGCAGTAGTTTGTGTGGTATGGATGGAAAGAAACAGAAAATTATTTGAGAGCTATGACAGGGCAGAGAAGGAAGTCTTGTGGGAGAGAGTTAAATTCTGGGCATCTTTATGGGCTTCTACATCTAAGGAGTTTAAGGATTATAATCTTTCTTCCATTATTCTCAATTGGCAAGCAGCTGTAGTTTGAGTCCATATGCATCAATAGATGAGCTGCTAAGCCTCTGGTCCTAGCAGCTCTCTGTAGTTTTCAAAGCGGACTTCTTGTCCGCCTCCTTGTATCTTGCTTTTTTCAATAAAAAGATGTTTCTTTTCAAAAAAAAAAAAGGAGAAGAGAGAATTAGATTTATAACTTCTATCACTCTCTAAACTCTTAAGACCATTCATTTGGTGTTATCCTTTTTATTTGGGCAGGAGCTTGTCTTTATGGTTGGCTTGCTGGCCTTGTGCATGTCGTTAGTTTATGTTTGGAGTCTAGGTGGAAGGTCTCTTTTGGTTTGTCATGCATAATTCACCGTGGACCTCTTTGATTGCCCAGGATATCTGTTCTTTGGCTGGCTCTGAACTTCATGTAAATCCCATCATATTATAGTTAGGTCATGGTCTAATGGGACTTCATGTTTTTCCAAAGTTTTGAAAATTGTATCTCTTGGTAGAGGTCGAATTTGCACATAAGGGTTTAGAAGTAGT
The DNA here is from genome assembly GCA_034370585.1 of Fragaria x ananassa. Taxonomy (NCBI): domain Eukaryota; kingdom Viridiplantae; phylum Streptophyta; class Magnoliopsida; order Rosales; family Rosaceae; genus Fragaria; species Fragaria x ananassa. Next base: position 3,916,424 of record CP139750.1, on the reverse strand, counting down.
TTCTTAACTTGTTGGTAGATGTATCCATAAAGTTGGTTCAAGTAAATTTTGATTTCGTAAGAAGTTGATGTTTCATGATCACATTGCTACTGAAAACTCTTTAATGGGAACATTTTTCAATCTGTGTATACATAAATACTCATGTTCATTCGTATATGTCCATCTGTTGTTTCGTTTAAGCATAGCATAACTGCATAAGGATACTCATGGTGCACCATGAATGTTTTCATGGTTGAGTGGGTGATTCAATCCGTCAGATCCTTGGAATGTAATTACATCAAATATCTACAATTGAATCTTCTGAGTTGCTACATTCCACAACTATTGTTGTACTAATTATAATTCCACAACCTACCATCAACTTTGACCTTGGCAGTATTGTATTTACCAATTATGAGATTATGATTTGTACTAGTTACTGTGATCACAGCATGTTATTACGAGTGAGCAAGGAATTTTACAACATGCCATTGAACAGTTGAAGAAAATACCATTGAAGGAACAAAGGGGACCACAAGAGAGGTTACACTTGAAAAGTTTGCATTCTAGAGTTGAAGGCAAACAGGGCTTCCAAGATTTGTCTTTCTTACAGTCCTTTTTGTCTCCCATTCAGAAATGGGCTGATAAGCAACTTGGAGACTACCACCTACATTTTGCTGAGGTATGTTGAAAATTTGTTTTAAAGCTGGGTGTGGACCATCTGGTTAATTGAATCTTCAGTCGGTCTGACAGTAGGTTATGTTAAAATTTTCTTTTGCTTCACATGTCTTGTGTACTGCGGAAAATATTATATGTGCTGTGCCCATGTACTGCGGTCTTCCTTTGATACTATATGCTCACACATTTATTATGCACCAGATTTCATTTCTGGCACTAGCAATGTAACACTACTCCTATGGCTTCTTTGTACTTAACGAATAAATTAATATATCTTGTCGGACTGCTCATTTCTACCAACTTTTTGTTCTACAGGTGTCAGTTATGATGGAGAATATAGTGACAGTTGCGATGATCACGCGGAGGCTTCTTCTGGAGGAACCTGAAGCAGTATGTATAGAACTCCCAAGAGGAAATTTTGTGCTCAACTTTATGTTGGAAGAATAATGCTTGGCTCCTTGTCAGTAGGATATTTATTTGGTGATCATGTTGAGATTTGGGTTCAAGTAGGGGCCCTCAGTTAAGAGATTAACAAATGAATTGGTGAAATCTTAGTGGCGAGGAGCCAAGCGTTGTTCTTGTTTGAAAGGATGTGGCTTAGCTGTCCCAACTTTTGCATTTCTTTAGTAAAGTTTAATAGAAATTTGAATCTAGTGTCATTTTGTCAAATGTTCAATGTTGTAATTATTTTGTGTTTGACAGGCAGCGATGCAATCTACATCTGCCACAGATCGAGATCAGATAGAATCTTATATATCATCTTCTATCAAGAATGTGTTCACAAGGGTGAGTATTGCAGATTATATTTTTAGATTTTTTGCCTCTTTCAAGTTTCAGTCATATAAAAAATGTAAAATGCAAGAACTCCACTAATTCCCAAGGAAGATGGGGTGTGGGAAGAAATTTGTTATGCGTGGATAACAGCAACATTTACAATAAAAAGAATGTACAATATACGAGCACAGGTAAGATGCGTATGTGTACTACTCGAACAATTCCTATTGAAAGTACGTTGATATTTTTGGTATCATAGAGTATCATAATTATATTTGTGTCACAATTCTTTAATTTTAAATCTGAAGTGTTAGTTTATTTCAGTCTTTTTAATTATATTTGTAGAGTGCAGAACTTAGGCCAAACCTCCTCATGATGGAAACTTCCAATTTCCAATAGATGAGAAATTTGTCATTGCAATCTTAGAGTTAGACTTTCTTACAAGTACTAGTAATTTTTTGTTTTTATTAAAAAGTTCAGAAAATGGGAGTATTTATGAAAAATAAGTTCTCAATGTATAAAACGATTAAATGATAATTTATTGTAGGAAAAGTAGGGGAAGGTCATGCAATAGTTTGAACTATTGCAAGCTCTCTCTCTCTCTCTCTCTGTGTACAATAGTTTGAACACACAGGCAAACATACTTTGAGAAACTGAGAAGTAATGAATTCCGCAGACATGACATGAGAATTGGGCAATGTATGCAATGGTTACAATCTCTGTATAACTCATATATCTCAAATAACTGAACAAGGAACATAGCAAAAGCCTTGTATAAAATTTAATGTTGAAAGCAGTGCTGTAAGAATCCCGGCTTTTGTTTTTAATATTTCACTTCATACAGATCTTGCAATCTCTTGAAAACTCAGACACCAAGCACGAACATCATTTGGCATTGCTTGCTGAAGAGACCAAGAAACTTTTGAAAAAGGACACAACCCTCTTTATGCCAATTTTATCTCAGAGGCATCCACAAGCAACTGCTGTTTCATCATCACTTCTTCATAGGCTTTACGGAAACAAGTTGGTGAGCAATGCAGTGGTTTTTCTAATGCGAATTGAAAGTTACTTTTTTTTTTTTTTCAGTATGCAGTTTTCTTTAGGTGGCAGTGATGAATTCTAGTGCTTTATTGCAGAAACCATTTCTTGGTGGTGCTGAGCATCTGACCGAGGATGTAGTATCTGTATTTCCTGCCGCTGACAACCTTGAGCAGTACATGATGGAACTTATTTTGTCTTCTTGTGGAGAGGAAACTGCAGAGATATACTCTAAGAAAATAGTTCCATACCAGGTCAGTAGTTGGGTTTTATTTGTAGTTTATACATACTTTTTGAATATAAATTTATCTTATCTGTAAGTTGGTGGATATGTGCAATTTTAAAATATATTTGGTTAATGTAAAACTGATAAGAAAAAAGATAAGAACGGTGCAGTTCTTTTTACAACTATGTATTATTTCGTTTGCTTCTTAACACCCCTTTTATTTTAACTTCTTATATCTTCCAGATTGAATCTATATCTGGAACATTAGTGATGCGTTGGGTCAATTCACAACTTGCGAGGATCTTAGGTTGGGTTGAACGGGCTATTCAACAAGAGGTGAAATTTCATCCAGCTTCAAGTTTTTCCTTTCTTAAATTTTATTTTCTTGTGGATCTCATTTGGAAATGTTGGCTATGTGTTCTTTTCTATTTTTTGTTTTACTTTATAAAAATTTGATTTACTATTATGTTCTATAAAAAATTACATGTTAAGGATACGACAATGAACATTGTGTTGCTTTAGGTTTTGTGTTATTTTCTAAGTTGTTATACTTGTGTACAATCTGGAGTGGAAACTTCTGATAATCTAGTCAGACAGGTCCTCCTAAGTCCCTTTAGTCAAAACTACGAGTTCTTACTTGGAAAAAACTATTAATAGAGTGTGATCCTAGTCATCTCTTTGTATCATTCTACTGTATATCCTAGGTTACATGTTGTTTCTTAATTTTTGATTTTCTGTTGTTTTTCTCTTTTCTGGACCTGTAGTTGACTTTCTTCATGGATTCAATTTTTCTATCAATAAAATGTGTGCGAGCGTGTGGTCTTTCCTTTTCTTATGAAAATAACAACCATAGTTAGAGTAAAGTATCATCACGGTCTCATCTAATTAGATGGTGGACCTGGATAAAAAAGCTGCTAATAGGTCACTGAAGTCATGGTGATGTATAAAGCACGGAATAGGTGGGGCAGTTAAGTGTGGTGATTAGACTTTTTTTTTTTGGAAAATAAAAACCATAAATAGACTGAAGTATTCTCACGGTCTCACCTAATTAGATGGTGGACCCGGTTAACAGGCAGCTGCTAATAGGCCACTGAGTAGTTGTGGTGATGTATAAAGCAAGGAAGAGGTGGGGCACTTAAACTGTGGTTATTAATACTATAAACAAATTATTGGGGAAGTGATAAGATGTTTTGTCTCAATTCTTGTAAGCCGGATGACCTTTTTCGCCAAGCTGTTCAGGACTGTTTGACCCCTGTTTTCTCTTAAAAGTCAATTGTGCTACACTATGTCATGTAATGCAGTAATCTGGACAAATGGGACTTATTGAAGTACCTGGTCCTGGTGCTCAGTAGTAGAGTGCATTTTCCAATTCCACTTGTCTTTTATAATCATCTGTAGAATCTTTCTTTACTTTGATGATCATGATATATGTGGCTTTTCTACTTTTTTCCTGCTTTAAGTTGCTTAATGTTTGTCATCATCTTACAGAGGTGGGACCCAATATCACCTCAACAGCGACATGGGAGTTCAATAGTTGAAGTATTTAGAATTGTGGAGGAGGTATGGCTAAAAATAATCCTCTTCTATAGACTAGTTCCTGAAAAATGGTGGTTAAGTTTCTTTATTTATTTTTTTATTTTATTTAAAAAAAAATACAAGTGTCTCTTAAGTAGTGCATCAGTGCATCAGACTGGTACTTCCCTTCCTATGGATTTGAACCATGGAATTCTTGGATTTTCAAATAATTTTATTAATCGTCTGCAAAGGTTATCTATTGAATTGAAAAATAATAATAGTGGACAGTGTCAAGCATTATTGTAGGTTGGCTATCTGAGATGCATTTTATTCAAATTATCTTCACTTGGAACTCTAAAATTAGTTTTGTGTTTGAAGTCTGATCTTCAAATATTAATCTATCTGCTTTGCTACTGGTCAATTAGCAAACCAATATATGATTCCCAATCTTTTATTCTTGATCATCGTTCCATGCAGACTGTTGACCAATTTTTTGAGCTGAAGGTTCCCATGAGGTCTTCAGAATTGAGTTGTCTGTTTCGGGGAGTTGACAATGCATTCCAAGTTTATGCGAATCACGTCATTGACAAATTGGGTATGTTTTATATCGTACTTGTGAGAATAACATTTGGAAAGAAACAAAGAGAAAAGTTTCAGGAGTCGGCAAGTATCCTGGTGATTTAGGACTTAATGTCCCCCACCCCCTGTTGCTTTGTACTTGGTTGTTTCTCACATTAACAAAGGTTGTGTTTTGAGTCCTATGCTCTTCTGTGATTGTATCATAGAGCAGGGTGTTGTACAGTTCTCAGTTGATACTGATTTTGTTTAAAGTTTCCTTGTTGCTTTCTTTCCTTTCCTTAAATTTTGGGGTTGGGGCCTTGGTGACAAATAAGTTACTATTTCATGAACTTTTTATGCCTTGAAAGAGAAAAGAATAGTCATTGTTTTCTTAAGTTATGTGGTTATATTTACATTCTTCTCTTCATGCTATACAGGTTAATCTAACTAATCATTCTCTTATTATCCACTCTTGTTTTACCCACGGGGATCTTGAATTATGAATTTGGTCATGCAGCTACCAAAGAGGATTTAATTCCACCCGTGCCCATTCTCACACGATACAGCAAGGAAGTTGGGATAAAGGCTTTTGTAAAAAAGGAACTATTTGACCCTAGGTTGCCTGATGAGAGAAGGTCTACTGAAATTAATATTCGAACCACTCCAACCCTCTGTGTTCATTTGAACACACTTTATGTAAGTTGTGCATAACTTGTTGCCATTAGATTTGAGGTCATTCCTAAAAAAAAAAAAAAAAAAAAACAAACAAACTTGATGTCTTTTTCCCCTATAGTCATTTTTATCATCTGTTTCATGTTTAAACTTGTTTGAGTGCCAGATCTTTATACAAATTTTGTGCTAATTCTCAGTATGCAATCAATGAGCTGAATAAGTTGGAAGATAGCATATGTGAGCGATGGACGAGGAAGAAGCCCCACCGAAGCTTTACCAGTACGTGTACAAAAGCTTTTTCAGTTTTTTGTATCTTGACTTATATATTAGATAGTTCAAGACTAAAAGTATAGCCTCACCATTTTCCTAGATTCAACTTTGCAACTTCAACCATTGCTTAATTCAATTATGATTTAATTTCTCACCAAATAACTTTAACTTGCTCAATTAATAGTACATGTTATCTTTATGATTTTCTATCCATTTCAAGAGTCAAGTTTCCATAAATCAGGAAATTATATATGAACCATTTGAGATTCGAGCAATTTTGTGCCCTGTCGAGCCATTTGATCTGTCTTGTTAAATGAATTATTTCTCATACTTTGAATGCCCATTTAAATCTGCAATACGATCCAGGTAAACCAAAATTATTTCGCTTCGTAAATGTTTGAAAGCATTTCAGAATCGTTCAATGCAATAGAATGCAGCTCTATGTGATTTGTAAACATCTATTATGTGACTTATCGTCATATCACTTTTCGGGAAAGACCAAAGTATCTTATATCTCCGGTGGTGCTCTATCTTCAATAATTGAAAGTATGACTCTTTTTTTGCAGACAAATCCATAGATGTGAAATCTAAAAGTCTCACGCAGAAAGACACGTTTGATGGGAGTAGGCAGGATATAAATGCTGCTATAGATCGAATATGCGAGTTCACTGGTACATGATTTGTTAGTTAGATTTTCTTAGAAATTTTTGTCACTCATTTAGATGATTCTAGATGTTTTATGATTATAAGTAAAGCAGTGGAATATTTGCCTAATTCTTTGTGTTAATACATGATTTGTTAGTTAGATGGTTTTAGATATTTTAAAGGGATCCCTATTTTAAAAACATGTTTAGATAATTTTCTACGTGTTTCTAAGATTGTAAGTAAATCAGTGGAATGTTTGCCCCTTCTTTGTATTTTCCATCTTTATGTTAATAATAGTCTTCTTTCTCATCACTTAAAGGAACAGGGTATAAGATCTGTTTTTGTTTTAAGATGTCAGATACCTTGACAAACTTGCTCACTGATTTACTATTCATTTTCTTGGTGCAGGAACTAAAATTATCTTCTGGGATTTGAGGGAACCATTTATCAACAACTTATATAAACCGAGTGTTTCTCTTTCTAGGTTCGAGGCAGTGATCGAACCACTTGATACGGTTAGATCTGTTCCATTAGGATATTTATATGCTGTTGTTGAAGTTGCTTGGGTGAGATAATGACTTATATGAGAGCATTTTATCTGATTTTTTCCAGCTGCTTCCTTCAAAACTAGAAGGAAAGAAAAATATTCTAGTTGTCTTCCACAAAGTGCACATGATCCAATATGATTCCCCTCTGCTAACCACTTTCATGGAGTTTAAAATTCTTTTGCACTGTTTTTAAAATATAGCTATGGATTCAAAGAATGAGTAATGGAATTCTTTCTCTATCAACCTATTGTGTGTGTCGGGATTGGTAGATTAGGCATATTTGGGAGCTTGTATTTTGGTTATTAGTTTCTGTTTAACCAAAGTTGATGTGTGGATGTCCTTTTTGAGTTTGTATTCATTTGTTAAAGCTGTATTATTGAAGATGAACTCAATGATCTGACTCTAATGTCAACCATGCCAGGAACTTGGTCAATTATGTGATATAATTGTGGAACCACTCAGGGATCGTATTGTGACAAGTCTTCTTCAAGCAACACTGGTTTTGCCTAACTCTTATTAATTTGGAAAACAAATTTAAAGATCCTGCAATCAATTTTTATCTAATGTGCGTCTGTTTTCTTTCCTCAGGATGGCTTACTCCGTGTCCTATTAGATGGAGGCCCATCCCGTGTTTTCTCTTTGGGTGATGCAAAGCTATTAGAAGAAGATTTAGAGATCCTCAAGGTATCTGAAATCCAACCCTTGGTATTTCTACAATAAAATTCTTATCATAGTAAGCTGGTATAATGTGAGCAGAGTTCTTCTATATCCGATGCAACCAAAACGTACGCCTCCCCTTCATCAAACAAAATTAAAAAATAAAAATAAAAATGTCTCTCTCCCCTTGCCTTTAGAGGACTCAAATTGTTACAATTAAATCTCTGTTGAGAGGTTTCATTATTGACATTGAACTGTGGTATGCTATACCATGAAATGTTTTGTTCGTCTTACATCTACCACTAGACCTGAGGAATGTATGTTATATATGCTAAAAATTATTATATACTGAGAGCGTATATTAAGTTAGAAGCAGCTAGTTTGTGTATTATATAACATAACATATTACCAAAGAACTCTGAAATCAAGATTATAATGAAGCAACACAATTTGCATATCCATGTTCAATTTTTGCTCCATTGTGTGTTGCAAAGAACATATACTTCATAGGAATTCTTTGGAAATTCTTCAAAACTTAGTTTAATGATGATAAACTTTTGTTTGCTTACTCATTAAATTGCTTCATTAGAAGGGCTTACCTGTTTTATGTAATATGGAGGAGATCGTGGATTTCAAAAATGTAAAACAAACGTACACTTAAATTGCGTTATTGTGGGTGTGATCAACAGGAGTTTTTCATTTCTGGCGGAGATGGGCTTCCACGAGGTGTAGTTGAAAATCAGGTATCACGCGTTCGGCTTGTGGTAAAGTTGCACAGTTACGAGGTTAGTAGTTCCATTGGTTGACAGTACTTATAAGTGAATCAGATTATTGTACGAATATCTACACAAACAGCTTGATATACGTTATATAAACATGTATATTCTCCAAACCTTGCATATGCATTTGTTCAATCCTTACTATCCTAAGTGAATCAGATTATTGTATGAATATCTATTTGAACTATTTGTACTGTAAATGTTTTTTTTTATCTGATTGATATGATTTAATATTTGCTGGTGTGTAGTTTTCTACACAAACAGCTTGATATGCGTTATATAAACATGTATATTCTCCAAACCTTGCATATGCATTTGTTCAATCCTTATTATCCTTGCCCATGCCAATCTGTGTTTTGCTACCCTTGCATAGTACCTACACTCACACAGGTGCACATACACATGGCCATGATCCTTACTATATATTTTTTGGTTTTTGTTTACAATTTTTAACTTTTGTGTTTGCAGACTCGAGAATTAATTGAGGACTTAAGATCTTCAAGTGGCCTGGAAATGCAGGGTGGTAGAAGCAAACTAGGAGCTGATTCTAAGACTCTGTTACGAATATTATGTCACAGGGGTGATTCAGAGGCTTCCCAATTTGTAAAGAAACAATACAAGATTCCAAAGTCCTCTGCTTAGGGATTTTGTTTGGTATTCCAAATCCAGCGGAAAATGTATAAAGCAGTATAATTTGTATGCTCATGTTTTGTTCTTGTATAATTTCATCTCTCATCTTGTTGCTATGTTTTGTTCTTGTATAATTTCATCTCTCATCTTGTTGCTATGTAATTAATATATTGTTGTAATGTTGTTTCCGCCATTCAGTTTTGTTTTATTACACCCAGACATAATAAACTTTTACTTGAATGTGTATTATTCTTCTTTGCAAAGTGTGCACCTTACGCCTTTTATATTTTTGGCCGTCTCTCTTAACTATCTCTGCCAGCAATAGTATGTGTTAACTATCGTTTAAACCTAGAGATAATCTACCATTTTAAACCTACACAGGACTTGATCCCTCACGGTTTATTTCATTGCCCAATAATATCACAAAAATATATATTGTATTGGCAGCAAAACTAGAAAGTTAGAACATTGCTACTGTCAATTCGATGTTGTAGGAGCATGACTATTGACATGCCCAGTAGTATTTGAATTCATTGGCATAATAGAAAAAAGTTAATGCTTCGGGTCTATATTAGCAACTTGGAGAATGTCTAAAACAGAGACAGAGAGAGCTATTACACTATTTCTCATTACCGATTATGAGTTTTGTGTTGCATAATCAAGTAAAAATCTACCTAGCCCAAGCTGGGTTTTGGAACATTGAGAGAATCATAACTATGTTGATGAGAAGCATACTCATAGTTGTTAGAGGAACACAACTATGTTATCGCTCTGATCAATGAGAAGCATACTCACGAGAAACTTTACATACGCACAAAAAAGAAGAGATTTGTGAAAGCTTGTAGAAAAACCTTGAGGGTTGAGATGGTGCTGCATCCTGCTTGGACTTTTTAGTACGAGTTTGATCCACTAAATACGAATTTGGATTGAGCTATCAACGATGCTTTGAATTACCGTCAGCTTTTAATTTAATTGTTACTAAACAGATCCAATAATTTGCCTAGTCAATTTGTAGTTATAATATATAGTAGTACTGTACGTTGATGATCAGTATCTCAATTTATTTATATTTAGGGCTCGATGGCCGCCCTGAATAGGGATACTATATTTTGATCAAACAAGTTTAGTTCTTAGCTACATTAACAAAAGGTTAAGGTTTGTGTACCGTCCAAAACTTGCAAACCACGTATGTATGCTTCTCTTTTCATCATAGGGAGGAGATTGAAGAAGGGAATATTAGATCCTTTTGAGAGAAAAAAAACATCATGGCATGCTCCTAAAAATGCTACATTTCTAATATAATTGTAATTTATGAACAACGGCCATAATGTTCAGTCAACAATCAATATCTGAAAATTATAGAGCGCACCCGGCCAATCTCACCGTCCACTCACCCGTGTCCGGGTGTTTGATTTGATGAATCTGACTCTATATATTATACGTAAATGCATGCATGTACTTGGGCTGCTCTAATTGCTAGTGCCTTCGATTATTTTCCATGATTAAACATCCACGGAGGTTGAGAAACTTATTTATGCCATGAAGGTTAATTTAATTACTCTTTCTAAAGGTGTATAAATAGCTAGCAAGCTGATCAACATCAAACACAACATAATTTTCCTGCAGATCAAATAACTGTGCCTTCTTTGATCTCCAGAAAACCCTAAACCATATATCGTAGATACAATGTCGACTGTCCCTGCTGCTTTAGCGTCTGAGCTAGCTTACAGTAGTACCACCAATATTACTGCCACTCTCGACGTAATTACTCGACGTGTAGCTAATTTTTCCCCGAGCGTTTGGGGTGATCATTTTCTTTCATATTCTTCCATGGTAAGAAATTAAGATTTATCAAGTGTTTTGGAAGGAGAACAATGCTTTTCATATATGAATTAATCTGCATATATGCCCAAAGAACTAATCAAGGTCATGCTCGATTTAATATATGCTTGTGTATGTAGGAAGCGGCAGATGGTAAAAGCAAGAAACATGTCCACGACTTGAAGGAAGAACTAAAGAGAACGATATTGGCTCCAGCGGAAAGGCCTTCACAGAAATTGCACTTCATCAACAACATTCAGCGCTTGGGTGTCTCATACCATTTCCAAAATGAGATTGACAAAATTTTGGAGCAAGTTCACCGAGAAGAAGATGATGATGATGCTGATCTTTGCTCCACTGCTCAAAGTTTCGATTGCTTAGACAACAAGGTTATAACGCTTCATGCAGTAAGTCGCCAATCGATATCCAGCTCAAAGTCGATTATGTTTTTTACCAATCCTGATTTTCTTTCTCTCATCACTTACATCATTAACTGGTCGTGCAGATATGTTTAACAAGTTCAAAGATGATGATGGAAAATTTAAAGAATCGCATATTAATGATGTAGTTGGCCTGTTAAGCTTGTATGAAGCCTCCCATCTTTTGGTGCCCGGGGAGGATGCACTAATGGAGGCACTAACCTTCTGCACAACTCATCTCGAGTCCGCAGCGCACCGCTTAAGCTCATCATCTCAGCTTTCCAAACAAGTAACTCATGCCTTGTATCAGCCACTTTGGAAGGGCATGCCAAGGATTGAAGCAAGGCATTACCTGTCTGTTTACCAAGAAGATGATTCAAATAATGAAACTCTCCTGAATTTTGCAAAGTTGGATTTCAACTTTGTGCAGAAAGTCCATCAGAAAGAACTAAGCGAAATTACGAGGTTGACATTAGTTGTATACATTAGTCCATATAACATTACATGCACTGATACAAACTAAAATATATTGCAGGCTACATTAATAATTACCTATACTATCACAGGTGGTGGAAGGACTTGGACTTTGCAACCAAGCTACCTTTTGCAAGAGACAGAGTAGTTGAGGCTTATTTTTGGGCTCTGGGAGTCTACTTTGAACCGGATATTACTTTGCCAGGATGATATCAGCTAAAGCTACTTCTAGAATTACAGTCATTGACGACATATATGATGTGCATGGCACATATGAAGAACTAGAGAGCTTTACTGAAGCTATTGAGAGGTTCAGAACTGGCCAAATTCTTTACTAATATACTATTTTGTTTTCATGCATGAATCGTTATATATGTATATCAACTTATCAAGTACTCCTATATATACATTAACTCTATAAATGGATGATCATCAGGTGGGACATTTCTGCTGTTGATCAACTGCCAGATTATATGAAAGTTTGTTATACAGCGCTGTTGAATTTCTTCACCAAGCTTGAAGAAAGTCTAGCAAACAAGGAAATCTCATACCGGCTCCACTATGCGAGAGAAGGAGTAAGTTTCGATCGTTCTAGTTTTGCTGCAAGTACACAACCTATCTTAGTTTGTGATATTTTGCAATGAAATAAACCTAGTGTATACAGCAATGAAATAAATTTGGTACTTTATCTGACAGTTTAAAGTTCAAGTAAGAGCCTACTTCCAGGAAGCAAAATGGTTCAAACAAAAGTACACACCAACACTGGAAGAGTATATGTCTGTGGAACGCGATACATCCTTCTTCATGGTAGCAGTAGTTTCATTTGTTGGATTGGGAGCTATTGTTACAGAAGACTCCATGGATTGGGTTTTCAGTGAACCTAAAATTTTAAAGGCCACATCTATAATTGGCAGACTCATGAATGACCTTGTAGGCCACAAGGTACGCTATAATCACGTAAGGTTTACAGTGCTAATTTTAACCTGCAGGTTTGAAAACTAAATACGGAATTGTTTGTCTCCATTTGCTTGTAGTTTGAGCAAAAGAGAGAACATAATGCTTCAGCCGTTGAATGCTACATGAAGAAATATGGTGCCACAGAAGAAGAAGCAGAAGTTGAGCTAACGAAACAAGTGAATGAAGCTTGGAAAGACATAAACGAAGAGTGGCTCGAGGCCACACCTATCCCTAGGCTGCTACTCTCTCTGATTTTGAACTTTGCACGTACTAGTGAACTGCTGTACAAGGGTGAAGATGTGTATACTAATTCTGGAAATGTGCTCAAGGGTTACGTTGCTTCTCTCTTTATCGAATCTGTGCCCATCTAAATCTAAAATCTGGACCTTCTTTCTTTTCTGCAAAATAAAATCCTAAAATCTGGACGTGTTCTCTTTTCTGCAAAATAAAATGCTTCTTCGTTGTGATAAGCAGTTTCCTTCGTCTTCTGGTAGTTCTATACTCCACCGGTGGCAGATTTCCTTGATTTTTCCTTCTTAATTTCGTCTTCATGCATGTTTCTCCCAAGTCGATCTTGTTTTCCAAATCGCGATCGCTTCCTCATTTCAACCCAACTCGAACTTGTTCTCCTCTTTCTTGGACTCTAGCCGGGCGTTTACTGCATGTTGTTGAGCTTGTGGTGTTTTTTCTTTCTGTTTGGTCACTACCAGAAAATGGGTCTTGGGCGACGAAACAAAAAAAACCGGGCGACGATTTTTTTTTTCGTCGCCTAAGAGGGAACTTAGGCGACGATTTTTTTTTTCGTCGCCTAAGGAAAAAAAATCGTCGCCTAAGTTTCCTCTTAGGCGACGAAAAAAAAAATCGTCGCCTAAAAATAAATTTCGTCGGCCAAGATAGAAACTAGGGCGACGAAACAATATTTCATCGCCTAAGATATTTATATCGTCGCCTAAGTTTTTTATCCTTAGGCGACGAAACTCAAATATTTCGTCGCCCAAGAGTTTTTAATTCTTAGGCGACGAAACTCAAATATTTCGTCGCCCAAGATTTTTAAATCTTAGGCGACGAAACTCAAATATTTCGTCGCCCAAGATTTTTTTAATCCTTAGGCGACGAAACTCAAATATTTCGTCGCCCAAGATTCTTCTATATATTGAGAGACCGGGATAGAAGAATGAGAACTTTGAAAATTTGAAACATAAATTTTTCTAGTTTTTCAAATCGTTCGGTGTTGTGGAAATCTGTCCATACATAGTTTGTGGAGCTACTCCCAGGTACGTACATATGCATATGCACATATATATATATATATATATATGCATATATATATATATATATTGATTTTCAGTTTTATTTGAGTTGTATTAATGATATATATATATATATATGCATAGAGTTTGTTCCAAGCTGAGTAAGGGGCCGTTCTGTCATAGATATGGTTCACAGGTTTGTTTAACTGGATCTCAAGATCACAAACTGACCACTCTTCTCGGTGAAGGGGTCGATAGGGGTTCGCCTCCGTGATCACAAACGAGTCCTGCCTGGTTCCTGTAGGGGGTTCGCCCTCCGTGACATTGACACTTGCCTTCTGAAACCACGGAATCCGCTCGAACTAGATATATATAATTAATAATTAGTATGTTGTATTACATTAATATATATATATATATATATATATATATATAAAAGATATGTTCATTAAATATTGATATATATATGTGTTATTTTCAGGATATGGATAAGAGTTGGATTTCTCTTCCAAGATATCACAGAAAATATGCTGAAGGAGTTTGGGATTTTATGCAATATGCGCAGGCCAATGCTGACGGGAGAGGCATGTTCTATTGCCCGTGCAAGATGTGTAAGTGTCGCAGTGATATGCATCGATTTCCGTTTGATACAGTATGGGACCACCTGAAGAGTAACGGATTCTGGGAACGTTACACATGTTGGATATATCACGGTGAAACCTCATCACGCCCGCATGATCATGGACAGTTTTATGAGACGGGCAGTACATCCAACGATCCAATAACGGCCTTCATCAACGACATGTTTCCTCATGACAGCGGTGTATGCCCTGAACGACAGCACATTCCGCAGGCGCGATGCAGGCCGTCCCTAGAGGTGTCAACACTGCCGGTATAGCCAAGCACAACAGACTTATTGCTTTCCAACAGACCCCTCTGTGCCCAGGTCATGAGAAGACCGTTCTTCAGTGTGTGATGGAGGTGATGCATATCAAGGTTGACACAAAATCGACCGTGACGGCTGTTGATAGGTATCTACAGTACGCTGCTTCGCTCCTGCCCGACGGTCATCGTTATCCCACCACGCATCATAAGGTCCGTCGTATCTTGAGAGATCTCGGGCTTTCCTACATCAAGATCCATGCATGCAGATATGACTGCGTTCTATTCTGGGGTAAAGATGCAGACGGTAATGACCTTGAAGGCCTTCATCGTTGTCCGGTATGTGGGACCGACATGTATAAGTGGACTCCCGCAGGCAACAGGAAACCTGTTAAGGTACTTCGCTATTTCCCGTTGAGGGATAGGCTGGAGCGGTTGTACATGTCTTCAAAGACGGCCGAAGCTATGAGATGGCACGCTGTGAGGGAGGTGCATGACGAAGACCTCATGGTACACCCTGCTGACGGGGAGGCGTGGAAGCATATAGACAGGGAGTTTCCTCATTTTGCTTCAGAGGTGAGGAATGTGAGGCTCGGGCTGTCATCCGACGGGTTCAACCCTTTTGGGACCATGAGTCTTTCGTACAGTATATGGCCGGTCATTTTGGTGACTTACAACATTCCTCCATGGATGTGCATGAAGAAGGAATACAACATGTTGACCTTGTTGATTCCGGGGCCCGGTTATCCAGGTATCTACTTTCCCTTCATATTGTATATATTGCTGTTGGTTCAATTTTTTCTTCATTTATTGTTTTTGTTCTATATTGTTGGTCATATATAGTCGTTATCTGAATTTGTTGTGGTTGTTGTTGTTGTTGTTGTTATCCAGGGAAGTGTGTCGATGTGTATATGAGACCGCTGATTGAAGAGTGTAAATTGCTTTGGGAGGTTGGTCATCCCACTTATGACTCCCACAAAAAGGAGATGTTCCAGATGCATGCCATGATTGTTGGTACCATCAGTGATTTTCCTGCACGTGGGATGTTGTCTGGCAACGTTGTTAGGGGATACAAGGCTTGTCCTGAGTGCCTTAGCTCCCAGGGGTGCAGCAATCATTGCAACAAGATAGTCCAGATGGGTCACCGTGCTTACCTACCACATGATCACCCCTGGCGGATAGATACCGGGGCATTTGATGGGACCGAAGAGAGAGGTGTGGAGCCGCATAGATGGTCGGGGGAAGAGATTTTAGCAGTGCTGGATGAGTATGATTTTGGGCAGCTCAGCAATCATCCCGATATTGTGGCCAGAATACCTGAAAGACCAGACAGGTACAAATTCTGGACACATAAGAGCATATTTTGGGAACTCCCGTACTGGAGTACGCTGTTGATCAGGCACTACCTAGATGTGATGCACATAGAGAAGAATGTCTGCGACAGTGTGGTAGGTACAATGCTCAACTTGGAGGGGAAGACGAAAGACGGTCCTAAGGCACGCGTTGATCTTAAGAAAATGGGAATCAGAAAACATCTTTGGCTGAAAGAGGGGAAGAAAAAGATGCCTTGGGCTCCTTACACCGTGAAGCCTGATCAGAAGACCCAGATCTTCAGGTGGATGAGTTGTGTGACGTATCCCTCAGGCGTTGCAGGAAATATAGCCCGGTGTGTGAACTTGCGGGAGAATAAGATATACGGCTTGAAGAGTCATGACTGTCATATTCTGCTACAACGTCTCTTCCCTGTTTTCATTCGACCGTTCCTTCACCGTCAGGTAAATTTGTGGTTAAAATTACGGTTAACCTGTCGTTGTTGGATTTTATATTAAATTTGTGATGTGTGGTTGGCCAGGTTGTGGAGCCGTTAGTAGCGCTGTCAAGATTCTTCATGAAGTTATGCACAAGGGAAGTGAGAAAATCCGATCTCCGGAAAATGCAGACAGACATCATATACATCATGTGTAAATTCGAGAGGATCTTTCCGCCAAATTTTTTCGATATCATGCCTCACCTGATGATCCATCTTCCCCAGCAATTGTTGCTTACCGGTCCAGTACACTTCACTTGGATGTATCCCATGGAAAGGTATGTTTTATTCACTTACATCTCCAGAATACATATATGTACGTACATGTTCAATAACCATAACGTATAGTTTGCAATCTTATATTTACAGGCAACTTGGTGAGTACAAAGATTATGTCACTAATAAATCCGCGCCTGAAGGATGTATAGCTGAAGCATATATTGCGCATGAATGCGTCACCTACATGAAGTTGTATTTAGGAGTGTCGTTGGGAGCTCCGCAAGCCATGGAGGAACATGCGCCGCGGTTCAATCTCTCTATAGTTTCCAGTGATGTCGAAGTTGGTGGAGCACGACTGTCCGCCGAGTATGCATTGTCGGATGAAGAGATAGTCATATAAGACATTATTTATATATTTAAAAAAATTATTTAAATATTTTAAAAAAAAATTTAAATATATCTTAGGCGACGAAATTGCTAAATCGTCGGTCAAGGACTTACCATATAAGACGACGAAAAAAAATTATCGTCGCCTAAGATCACTACATCTTAGGCGACGAAATATTTAGTTTCGTCGCCCAAGGTTATAAGATCTTAAGCGACGAAAAAATTTTTCGTCGGCCAAGGTGTTAAATCTTGGGCGACGAATATTTTTGGGCGACGAGAAGTAGATTTTAGGCGACGAAATTCGTATCGTCGCCTAAGAATTAATCTTAGGCGACGACGGAATGAATTTTCGTCGCCCAAGTTCTTGGCCGACGCATTTCTGGCGACGACGTCTTAGCCGACGACATGTCGTCGCCTAAGTACTTAGGCGACGAAATTTTTTAACAGGGCGACGATTTTTTTTCGTCGCCCAAGATCTATTTTCTGGTAGTGGGTGTTGTAATCTTGACCTAAAGTTTGGGTCTTTGCTTGTAAGATTTATGTTTTAATAAATTAAAAAACTCCTCTCATTGCCAAAGAAAAATACTATTCATATTCTTTTGAGTACCATACATTAAGTAACAGATCTAATTAAATGCATAAGAAAACAATAGATCTAACTTAATCAAGAAAAAGAAGGGATTTAAGAAAAAAAATGTAATATATATATGCATCGAATTAGAGTCGTAGAAATTTTAGGTTTTGAAATTGGGTTCATGATCTTCTCTTTAGCTTTTCTATTTTATAAAGGGAGAATGGAAGAAGCTTCTTCTTCTTGTTTTTTTATTTATTTATTTTTATATCAGATCGTGTAATACTGGCTGATTAATTCTAATCTCATCTTCCATTTTTTATAAAGAAAAAATGCAGCTATAGAATTCTTGCTGTAAATTTCGATTCTACGATGGAATCAACTATAGTAGTAATTACAGAGTGTATCAGAGAAAATGTACCACGTTTGGTGAAACTTAAGGCAATTAAACAAAATTGAAACCCCCTACTACTCTCACACTCACTGCAACTACTCGGGAATACGAACCAGCACAGGTCGCCAAGCTCTCTTCAGCAATCTACACCTAAACGACGCCGTTAAAGGCCGACTCAACAACCCGCCGCCGCGCCGAGTCCTCGCCATGCCACCGACACCGCCGCCCGTCGCCGACAGCAATCTCCGCTCCTCACCATCTCCCACCTCCCGGTCTCTCCTGTTATCCTCCAGCGGCGGCGGAGACGACACGAACAGGTCCTTGAGCTTACGGCGGACCCGAGCCTCCTCCTTGCTCTTCTCCCGCGGGTCGTCATTTCCGCGATCTTCGTCGTTAGGAGAATCCGACGAGCGAGGGACCCGGCGGCGGTCGGGGCGGGTGAGGAACATGCGGAGGGTTTTACGGCGGCGGAGGTGGATGACGGGGCTGGCGGTCGGGCTGCGCGTGGGGCTTCCGGCGACGACGGCGCATTGCGTGGCCAAGAGCTTGAATTTTTGCAAGGTAGGCATGGTCGATCTGGCAGAGTCGATTTAGTGGTTGGAAAAGGGTTGGGTGGTTGAGAGAGAAGGTGAGATCTGATGTGAGGCCATGGGCACTGTGTTTTTTACTGTTGGGAGTGAGAGAGAGAGAGAGCAAAATGGAGACGAAGCGAGAGAGAGAGAGAGGAGGGGCTTTAATAATTGGAATTATTGGGGGGTGGTGCGTTTGGGTCGGACATTCATAACGTGCCTACACGCGGCGTCCTGTGGCGTCCTGTGGATGGATGGAATCTTTGCTTCGGTGGAATAGGATCATAGAGATGAAGGGACAGTGAAGCCAAGCAAGACACTGGGTATTTTATTAGTTTGGTGAATTTATTGGGGGGTTTTTGGTTTTAATTCTTGTTTTGTTGATAATGAATGCAGAAAAGAATCAAATTTTGGCTTTTGTTAGATTGTAATATACACTTAAAAATATGTTATGGGGGGCATATGAAGATGCTTAACTTCTTGTCATCTTGATAACATATTTCACAATTCACATTCTTCATAATAAATACACACTAAAATCTTATAATTCTTATTGACATTGCGCAATTTGGCATTTTGGCAAGGTACTCCCATCTCCTTGATTCTCTAATTAGATGACACTCATTATAGGAAAATGCCTAAGAATTTGGATTTTTTTTTTCTTCACCAACAAATTATATTTTAAAATTCTCACCAACTCTATACCCCTTTTTTATTCTCATTATGGTCCGATAACCGACTACTTGAATCCAATCACCGGTCGTCGTAATTCAGAAATCGGTTGCCGAAATCCGGCTACCGGTCACCTGTCATTGAATCTGATCATCGACCTTCTATTACCCTGATAAAGGTCTATTATAGTGTATTTAATTCATTAAAGATATAATTATCTTTTTGTTATTTAAGTTGACTTTTGAAAATTAAAAATTCAGATTTTGTTGGCCGGAACAAAATTGAGAGTTTTGGCTTCTCTGGGATTGGGGAATCTCAATCCCCTTGCTGTTGAAGATATGACATTAGTAAATGGGTTACACTTTTGTATTAATGCAGGATTTGTTGGAAATAGAAGGGGATGCATTAAGCCTCTTCACAGCTCTTGATTCAACGGTGGATGATTTAAGTGAGGTGGGAACTATTTTAGATGAGGCCAAAGACTTAATCAGCCATTTTGAAGCTTGCAGCTGGAATTTCATTCCAAGATCTGGTAATAGGGCTGCCCATTTGGTGGCAAGAACAACTCTTTCTCTTCCGTTTCCTACTTTTTGGGGAAACTAGTGCTTGAATGGCTAGTTCATATAATTTCATAACAGTCTTTGTATCAAGTCCTTCCTAGTGGAGGAGAAATTTTTAGATGTTACAAGAGTACTACGTGGCAGTATGACGTGTAACTACATTCCAATTAAATATTGATACTTGGATTTATTACAACTAAAATATAAACTAAGGTTTTCTATTTTTTATGAAAAGACATTTATAGGTCTTTGTTGAGTTTGTACTACGGTTTTGGGGGGGGGGGGTTTGGGGTTTAGGGTTTAGGGTCTAGGGTTTAGAGTTTATAGTTTAGGGTTTAAAAAGCAACAACAAACCTAAAATTGTCTTTAACAAAATGGCTGATGTTATTTTTCCTTAGTAAAATCCAATTGTCAATATTTGATTGGAATGTAGGACCACGTCATACTGCCACTTGGTCCTCCCGTAGTGTTGAAAAATTTCTCCTAGTGGAGTGTGGTACTCTTCCTAAATTTATGTTAGGTTTAATGAGGCTACTAAAAACTTCTTTGATGTATTCTTTTAAAAGGAATAAAATCTCTTGATCAAAAAAAAAAATAAAGCTAGTGGCATTGCCCAAATAACAAAGTGATTCCATGGGGATTTTGATTATGGATTAATCCTATGATTGCGGGGTGGTCACTGGTTTGCCAACTTTGTCAGTGGTGAGTGAAAGATGTTGGAAGCGTTGGGCATCTAGGTTTGGAAGTCGGCATTTGCTCTTAATGTTTTTTTGTTTTTGCCCTCACCAATTTAATGACAATAACATAAACTACGTATCAGAGTATTCAACAAGGTGTATGAAAGAATATAACACTTTCGTTGCATTGCAAAAACCCTAGACAAAACGAGAGACAACCAAGACAAAAACCCAAGCTAGCAAATTCCATCTCGTCCGGCGGCAGTCTTGCTTTGGCAGCCGTTTGGGCTTCGCTGACGCCTGACTTCGCTGCCGGACGGGAGTTCTCTATGCCTTTCTAGTCTCTTGCAGAAGTTTGGTTGAAGGACGGACGAAAGATTCAAATCTGTTGGTGTGTGTAGGTGTGGGGATGGGTTGTCGTTGTTTCTGTCGTTCAGATCTACGTTGACAGAGTCATCAGATGATCAGATATGCGGCGTGTCTCGATTGTGGGTTGCAGCCTCATGGGGCTTTCGCGAGCAAGGTCAACTTCGGCGTGGAGGCGCTAGAGGCTTTTGCGATGCCTCGTGGAAGTTTGGTGTGGTTGTTGACTTGTCGGCTGATCGGCGACGCACGTTGGAGGTTGAAGATGACGAAGGTGAGATCGGGTGGTGACTGATCAGGCTTTCTACCAGTACTTGGGTTGGGCTTTGTTGGAGGCTGTTTGGGCTTCTAGATGGGTTAGGGCTCGTCATTTGGGCCTTAACCCTTTCTAGCCCTTCGGGGATTTTAGGGGTTTTCCACCAATTTCAATGTTCGATAGGGGTTGGCGAGCCCTAACATTAAGGGCAAGAAGTTTATTTCTTTGTTCCTTACCTAGACATCTGATGGAAGACTATTTTTGTTTAAATTTCGGTTCTACTTTGTTGTACACCAATTGAGATTCGTAGGCAATGAGTATTACCGCTATATGGAAGTTAGATAGGAATAGTTAGAAATTAGGTTAATTGAGCGCATTTGTATAAGGGTCACCTGTCACTTTGTTATTGTTTGTTGCCAACTAGACTTTTTGATCGTGAGTAGACAAATTGATGTAACGCCTTTTGGCCGTAGACAAGTTAATGAAATTGTCTATTTTCTAAAAAAAAAAAAAACAAGGTGTATGAAAGATGAGTCCGGTTTTGAAGGTCATACTATATTGAAGAAAAAAAATATTAAGAAATACACCAATCTTCGGAGTCGCTCAAAATTCATCAACTGTTCTTAATTTTTTTTACAAACAAAAGACATATACTACGGAAAAAAACACTAATCATACCCATATGCTAAATAGAAATAATAGAAAATGACATCTCATTACTATAGACAGTTGCAAAATACAGAAAGACTATCTTTCAACAGATTTAAACAAATAAGGACATAAGTCCAAGCCCACAATGCATAGTCTCACACATGTCAGCAATTTTTATGCAAAATACCAAAAAGAAAACAAATCTTTTCTAAAATAACTACAAAACTGCCTCAACCGAAAGAACCCAACCGCCGATTCTCCACCATTTCCGTTCCATTTCCATTCAAAACAACGATTCTCTCTCAAAATCCTAAGCCCTAAAATCACAGTAACAGAAAGATTCGTCCCACAATTCTCCACCATTTCCATTCGAAACACCGATTCTCTCTCAAAAAATCCTAAACCATAAAATCACAGTAGCAGAAAACCCTAAATTCTACAGTAGCAGATCGACGTCTCTCACGATTCACGATTCAGGTACTTGTTCAATCTTCTATGGCTTTTGCATGTCTGAGATTCAGTTTTTAGCTTCGCGATTTTATAGTAGCAATCAGAAATGAATAATCGATTTCTATGAATTTGAACTCAATTTCATGGATTGGCTTTGTGTTTGTGCATTTCATTTAAATTTGGTGTTATTTGAACTTGAAATCACAATTTCGTTTTCGACTTCATAATCGAGCAGTAGCACTAAGTTTATAAGAATCCGAAATTCATATTTTACAGTGCTTTTGGAGGCAGTAGCAGTTTATAGATTTGATTAATTGAGGAACAGGGGTCTGCAATGATACTAATAAGCCAAAAAGAAACAGAGGTGGCAAACGATATCCAGGTAATTCTCTATGCACATGGTCATTTGCCATATCTCTGCTACTGTATCATGAGTTGTCTATGTATTGTGTGTTTTGCAATTGAGAATATGTTTTGAATTGTCTAGATTAGTTATATGTCTACTACTACACCTGCTGAACCACAAGGATCACAAAAAATCCAAAAAAATACTAATGTTAAAGAGTTGCTACTACGCATACTAGACTAGTTATATGTCTATTACTACACCTGCTAAAATAAAATTGAAACTGCTACTGTTTCAATTGTTTCCTGTTAACTTGATCATGCTCATGCTACTGTTAAAGTAAGAAATATCTCTGCTACTGTATCATGAGTTATCTATGTATTGTGATCCAAAAAAAAATACTAATGCTAAAAAACTGCTACTACACAGACTAGACTAGTTATAAGTCTGCTACTACACCTGCTGAACCTTAAGAATCACAAAAAAATCCAAAAAAATGCAAATGTAAAAGAGCTGCTACTACACGGACTAGACTAGTTATATGCCTGCTACTACACCTGCTAAAGTAAAATTTAAACTGCTACTGTTTCAAATGTTTCATGTTAACTTGATTATGCTCATGCTACTGTTAAAGTAAGAAATATATCTGATATTGTAACATGAGTTGTTTAATTATGATTTTCTTGCTACTGTGCACAGGTGCAAAATGATATAAATGCTAAACCGAAAGGGAAGCGATATAAGAGACTAGCGTGTAGGAAAAAAGTTTGTGAAGGGTAAACAACAACAAAAAGCCAAGGAAGTAGACAAGGTTAAAAAGCCAAGGTACACTTAGCATAAATTTCGTCAATTCAGATGCAACATGTTGGCATTTGAAGAAGTATTTACCAAGGTTTGCAAGGACTTAGGTGAGGATAAGGAGATACTAAGAAGTGAGCTAATGAAGACACCATTATGGGAGTTCATATCGATATATGATAGACGTTTGATGTCAAAATCCACTACAAAGAAGTCGGATAGAGAAATTCAACGATTGATTGACTGCTACGTGTCAAAATTGAAGAAGTTCAAGTTTGGAAACAAGGTGGCTGAGATCAGTGTGTCTGATGTAGAGCAGATTTTTGGGCTGTAAAACCCAAAAAACAGGCTCAAATGTGTCGACCCCACTTGAAGATTCAAAAAAGCCTGTGGATAATGCATGATCCACAGCCTGTGGATTTTTGGTGCCCGATCATATTGATGCTATTCACTTCATTCCAAACAATGTTAATCAATATTCCACACAGATACACATAGAAATATGGAACTGCATACCACACCAATTCAGTGTACAAATTAATCATTAAAAATGCACATGTAAAATTTGTTAAAGATGTATTTCACTATCTAATAAGGCATATGTCCTCCATTTGTTCGCCATTAAGTGGAGAGACATGTTATGTCAAGGTCATGATCATACTTTTCTTTTATCCTAGCTAGGTACCCATTTTGTCAAAGAAATCTACAGATCGTCATTTCTTGAATTTTATGACAATGGTTTCCTAATTCAGTTGGCTCTGAGTTCATGGCCTTATTAGTTATAGTTGTCTAGAACTATTAATTAATTTATTCAAAAGCTTCAACAAAACACACAATTAGAAAAGCATCTCTACTTGAAGTGTAGATAGATTCCGTTGCTATTTCATATTAGAATATGGTTTGAAAGTTCGCATAAAAAGAAAAATATAAAAATGACAATATACTAGACCTATCATTCTATCATTAGGAAAACAACTAGCTAGATACCAATTTTCCACTAGCCGCTGGTTTTTTACCACACGTATGGGAAGATCCATTGAATTAACTACATGGCGGAAAGTGAAAAAGAAAATACACAGCAATTAGATTTAAGTCAATTAATTCCATCTTATTTGCTGGTAAAGAATGGTGCATGTAAATCTAGCTAGCTAGCTAGACCTTTGATCTTTCCAATTGCATCACATTAGATTCAGAAATACTCGATCTCATTTGGACACTATCAATCACCATCTTATTACATGCATGAAACCTTGATCGAATTCAAAAAATTTCTTTTGTCCATAGCTTTGCTTTTGCTCCTGTTCATCGATTTTTTCTCCATTTCTAGCAACAAGTCATGCCCTGTACATTCTATAGTTTCTACTATCTTCAATTGCAGAAATATCTGACCTACATCAGACATCCTGAGGTTGGTGTTACAACTCAAGTTGAAGGAGGTTCAGCTGGAAATGATGTAGAAGGTTTAGGAGCGGAAAAGGTTGCTACTGTAGAGGGAGAAGAAGGTTCAGCTGAAAATGTTGCTACTGCAAGAGAAGAAGAAGGTTCAACTGGAAATGTAGAAGGTGCAGGGGAAGAAGAAGGTTCAGATGTAGGAGGTGCAGCTAAAAGAGAAGAACCAAGGACACATTCAGTTGTAAGAAGGATCAAAGGAAGGACCGACCGGAAAGAGAAGAAGATAGAAGATTTTGAGGTCCATATTCCCTTAAAGAGACAAAGGAAGAAGTGTGATTGAAAGTCTATGTGTTTGTATAGGAGGGCTGCTACTGCTTATTGCTGTTTAGTTTGAGATTATGAACTAATGAGGAACACAATTTTTCTTTGTTTAGTAGGTCATGTTTTTTTTTGGGATATTGCGGATTAATCAATTGTGTGGTCGACTATTGTTTTATCATATGGATGAATATAATTATGTTGTTCTGTAGTTTTCGTACTTGAGGAGAGTATAGGCATGATGTCTCTTAATATCTTGTGATCTTCAGATGTGATGCTCTTGATTACATTGTTCTGCAATGTTGCCACTGTATTTGGAGTGTTTAGGTTTTTGTTGTTTAAAATGTTGCTACTGTATTTGGTGTTTAGGTTTCTGGTTTTTCTGGAAGCATATTATTACAACATTCCCTTGTTTTGTTGTATGAAATTGAAAGGCTTTTTTTAGATTAGCATATTTCCATTGATATACCACAGTTGCTACCACAAGGATCACAAAAAATCCCAAAAAAATGCAAATATTAAAGAGCTACTACTACACAAACTGGACTAGTTATATGTTTGCTACTACACATACTGAACCACAAGAATCACAAAAAATCCAAAAAATGCTAATGTTAAAGAGCTGCTACTACACAGACTGGACTAGTTATATGTCTGCTGCTATACCTGTTGAACCACAAAATCCAAAAATATTCTGATACTGCATTTATTGAAAAAAAATCCTTGAATTCTTTTGTTTTTTATAACGAAACAAAATCTGAAACAAAAATGAGCCTGAAAAAAGGAAGTATGCCACTGCGCCACAAAACGACCATACTAAATGATGAAAGTATATCAATGAACCTAAAGGGTAGCGTGCTGCTGCACCGTCAAAAAAACATCTAAAAAGTTCTCGTTACAACACACATGTTGTACTCAAATAGGATTGGTATATGTCATGCTGTTGTGGTGGCCTAATGTGTGACAACGCAAGCAAGTGATCTCCTTGCATTGTTCACCAAAGATCTGATTCTTCTCGACTTTGGTCTTCCAGGTGGTTTTCTAGTCTTAGGAGGCTGCAATGCGGAATCTCCAAAACTCAAGATGTTAGGCCTATCCAGATCAAAAACTGGACAGATAGGAAGCTCATATGTTTTCTTGTAGAATGTAGTCTTCCAGTAGTCTTCAATGTAGTCATATGCAAGGAGATTGGCTTTATTCATCACTTGAACAACATGCGCACAAGGAAAGCATTAAAACTCCCAGTGACCACAAGAACATTATTCACACCCAGCTAAATTCACCATGACGTTGCATGTTTCAGTAAAAACTTCAAAAACATCTTGACTGGACTGGCTAACCCTCCAATTCCTTCCCGTCTGCAGTCTCTTCAACAACTTCTTCTCCATCTTAGGACACAGAACGCTGCCCCAATTGGAAGAGTCTAACCTCATTGTAAACAAATCCATCGTATGAACACGAACACCTTCAAGCAGCTGAGGCAGTGACATACACCTTTCATCCTTGATCATGTTGTTGTAACTTTCAGCTTGCTCATTGCTCATTGCACCATATCTCTTGCCCGGGAAGTGAGCGAAAGCATAGTTTTTCAGTTTCAGTTCTTTGAGAAAATCTTCAACCACCCCCTTACCATCACTTCTCAACTTCTGCATTGCTTCATCAAACTTTTCCCAAGTTCTAGCGTATGCACAAGCAGCAAATAATGACACAAGAGTATCTCTATAAGACGCAGGCAACTTCTTCGATGGCCTACCAAACAAGTTGTTCTTGAAATGCTTTATGCAGTATGCATGTGGGGAACTAGGAAAAACTTCTTTAATGCCAACCAACAAACATGAACCACGGTCCGTCATGAAAACAATATTCCTATGATCACTGATTAAGATGATGGCTAGCTGCTCAAAAAACCACCTCCAGTTCTCTTTGCTTTCGGCATCAACAATTGCAAATGCATATGGAAATATATATCTGCAAAATAAAGTGAAGCGAGAAATAAATAAATATATATCTAAAAAGAAAAATAAAAAACAAAATGAGGAAGGCTACTACTACTTCAACTGCTACTGGATTCAAACAAGAAAAATACTCAGATACTACTGCTACTACAAAAACAGAAAAGAGGTTGATAATTTCAAAACTGCTACTGTTACTGAAATAGCTGTTACCGAAATAGCTGCTACTACACAGAACAAATATCCAAAATTTACCATACCTTTGTTCCCTGGTTTTGCACAAGCACCTAAAAGCATCCCCTTGTACTTGTTATTGATGAAGGTTCCATCAACAAACAAAATTGGAGAACAGTATTGAAAACCATGGAGGGAAGCCGCCCATAAGCAATAAACAAGTGACGGAAACGACTATCTTGAGTGTCAAGAACACAACGGGAACCATGATTTGTTTTCTTTACTGCCTCTAGGTACCAAGGTAAATAGCCATAGCCTATGCCTTCATCGCCATGTAAACTTTGATTGGCAGCGTCTTTTCCCTAATACGTTGTATGGTAAACAACCTCAAAGCCATAATCTTGCTTCAAGTAATCTATAATATCCCTAGTACTAGTCTTCACCAATAGATTAGCTCGAACTTGATAACTAATGACGATAGTGGAAACAACATTGGATCCCAACCCCTTGTGTTTCTGATGACAAACAACACAAACACAAGTGTGCTCATTGTTCAATTTGGTGATGTAGAAAAAGTTAGTGGATTGGCGTAACGAGGCATGCATATACCATTGACAATTCTTTCTTTTTTCTTGGCACACTCAACACTAATGCGAGACTTGTCCTTTTTCTTATAGCGAAACTGAAATCTATTCTCAACAGCATATTTGCACAACTTGCTGCTACTACACAGACTAGACTAGTTATGTATCTGCTACTACACTTGCCGAACCACAAGAATCACAAAATGTACAAAAAAAACACTAATGTTAAAGAGCTGCTACTACACAGACTAGACTGGTTATATGTCTGCTACTACACCTACTGAACCACAAAATCCAACTAAAACTACAAAACCATAATGAGTAATTAGATCTTGATACAACAAGATGTATATATATGCTACTATACTTGCTGAGAACAAAGAACCAAGAAAGCTACCAAAAATATTCTGATACTGCATTTACTGAAAAAATCAGAAAAAAGAAGTATGACGCTGCACCACAAAAAGACCATACTAAATGATGAAAGTATATCAATGAACCTATAGGGCAGTGTGCCGCTGCATCGCCAAAAAAAACATCTAAAACAATATCGTTACAACACACATGAAAACATTGAATCAACCCCAAAACAAACACCTGCTACTGCATATAAACTAGAATAGCTGAAACATTGAATCAAAACATATAAAATACAATAGCTACTGCAAATTGATAAGTGCGTTTTTACGCCATGATCTTAATGGATTTTCACCCCCATTTACACTTTGTTTGTGCCTTAGTATGTTTGTTTTTACTTATTTTAGAGTCAAGAGGGTTTTTCTGTAGAGTTGTGGCTACTAGTCGTTTTTATACAGAAAATTGCACTTAAATGATGAAAACCGTTTTTGGACTATCACTTGGACGTTTTACCGTGATTCGTTATTGTGTTACCTTGTCAGTTTTGATGTATCTTGTTTAAATGTGCAGAAGACAGGTACATGAACGTTACGTATCAAGAATCATGGTGAATGGACTCATGAATGACAACAAGTGAGGCCACGGAAAAGGAAGGAACACTTCTAGACATTGTTTTTGGTCTCGGACAGAATCTGCCAGAAAACGTACATCTACTTCGGAAAATCATACCTCGAGATCTAGGAGGACTTAGAAGGCGTGCCACATATGGAATTAAAGCTTTGTGTGTCTAGTTTTCAAATCCACTTGGATCGAAGCAATCGGAGTTGAGACGAAGGTGTTATGATCAAAACAGTGGACAGAGTTCAGGCTGCAAAACTGGGCAGAAACTGCCTTAGTTGTCAAACGAGTTTTGGGAGATGATTCTTCAACAAAAGGGCTTCCCAAATTTGACAAGAGGTGTATCAAGAGCCTAATGGAGTGTTGGGAAGCTGAACAAAAGGAGAAATTCGAAGAAGCATCAAGGCAGCCTTGTTTTGGTTAAGTTAAGGTTTCCCGGTCAAACCGGGAAAGCTTGACCTTGCCGAACTCATCACTGCTTTTGGCTGCCATCAAAACCCAAGATTTCGTACATGAGGCCTACATGGATCCATAAACATGTAGGAAGGTCCAAGGAATCAGAAGATGGAGTCCAAATTCGGATACACAAGCTGCATTGAAGAAGGAATCATTGAGCAAATAGGAAAGAGAGTTGGAATAGGACTGCCTTTCCTTTGCCAATGCAGCTAGGGTTTCTCTATAGGTTTTCTGTATAAATAGGGCTGTTGTATGCATAGTTTAGGGAGTCCTTCAATTGTTTTAATTTCTAGCAAGCCTAAACTCTACCTAAAAACCCTCCCTTACACAGCAAACACAAGCACAGCCGAACCATTCCTTGCCGCACAGCCATCTTTGCCGACTGCCTCCACTGCCATCTTCCACCAATTTCCCTTTCAACCTTGCCGAACCTTATAGGTAGGGTAAGGATGAAGACATCCATGGTTTGTGTTTGTAATTACTGTGTAAGAACTTTGAGTTTATTGATAAATATTTTCTGGTTTTTGGTTTTATATATGTGTGATTGTATGATCTTCTTTGTGACTTGATTATGATTGTACATGTTGTGTAACGGTTTAGTATGCATGTTAGGATTATTAAAGAAGTAAAGAATCTGTGTTTATGTGTTTAGTAATTGTTAGGTTAATTAATCCTCACCTGATCACGTAATCGAACCCTAGGTTAATTCAAAGTACACGAGTTAGCCATTAGGGGGGAGTTTAATATGCCGTGGTATTCTAGGTCGAGTTGAGTGCAAAGACAACTCGGTTCTAGGTGTTGCATAGGGTAGGCAGGGTGAGTGATTTGCATGGGTTTGAGGATGGGTGACGCCATTGCTAACGAGCATGTCTCCAACGACTCGTGGACGGTAAGTGTTGCTTGATAAGATTGAGCGCAAAGACAATTTAGTTAAGTAGTCACATAGTTTTTGGTTGAGCGCAAAGACAACCTTAAACACATGAGAAGTCTTAAGGGTTGGAACTAACTTGCAATTGTGAAAACATAGATAAGATAATTTAACCTTTCATAAAAATACTTGCATGCTAATCGAAGTTTATTTGTGAAGTGCTTACAACATTGAAGTGACCAAACTTTGTAATTATTTGCCTTTGTTTTATTTTCTTTATTTTCTGCCGATTTCAATCCCCCATTTTATTCTTTATGTATATATTGTGTGAATATTTCTAATGACTTTGTTTTGTAGAATAAATTCTTCCCTAGTGTCCCCGGCTAGAACGATACCCTACTTACATGTACTACAACTATAGGGTTTTAAATTGCACTAACGTCATCTTTTGACAGGTCACAAATAAAAACATATCAAAACAAACACCTGCTACTACAAGTAGCTGAAACATTGAATCAAAACAAATAAACTAAAACAAACATGACCTAGGGAGCTGCTACAGCCCTAAATTGGTTATTTAGTTATGCATGGTTAATTTAGTAAAATTATCTCACGACACATGACATGTACAGAAAAGATTGTCTTTAACTGTTAAAAAACTGTCATTATTTGTTTAAAGTAAACACAAGTGAATTTATTTGTTTCAAATTCTTTTAGAAGATGTATATGTGATTTACACAAGGGGCCATCTCTATCTAGGCTGATCTAGTTGAACTCAGTTATCAGTTTGCCGATCTAGGTGAACTCAGTTATCGCCTTCCATGAATAATCAAATATTGCACATCCGGTTTGATATGAACAACGATCCAACTTTATCAAGAAAAACTAAAAGTCAAATTTTACATGTAGTAAATATGCTCAGAAAACTAATATGGAATATTTCTGTTTCTAGTTAAAATTAAGATTCTATTGATTACAAATGTTCTTACAAGAGAGCTGCCTCCTAAACTGGGGATTTACATCTCCCCACATTCAGAAATAACACATGCTAGTTTAGGGCGATTATTGGGTCCTGTGGCGACATTCTCAATCTTCCTAACAACCAAAAGTCCATCTCCAAGTACTCTCTGCATAAAAGTTCAAAATGCATATCGTGAGGAGAATAGGCTAACCTGAGCCAGTGCCCAAAAATGTAAAATATAAAAAATTTGCAGAAACTCTCAAAAGGTTGTTGCACTTTGTAAGAACATCTTTGAGCACTCACAGAGTAAATTTTGACACAAACTAGTTTATGCAAAATGTGTATGGGATCAAGTACTTTATCACAATTTCATGCCAGATTGACTTGCACGTCAAAGTTTGTGTTTTTTTAGTACCTAAATCAAACAACTTTTCTCATGGATAAATTGACAGTAATCAGATGACTACTAGGTTTATGAAAGCAATTATTACAATGAAAGAAGAGATAAAGGGATCATAGCATACCCCAAAAACAACATGCTTATTGTCAAGCCAGTCACATTTTGCGCAAGTTATAAAGAACTGCAATGAAAATTAGAATATTAGTAAATATAACCAAAGCCTAATAATTCGTATCTGCATGGGAGAACTAGATAATTTTTTCTTGCTTTGCAAAGACGAGAGCTTGAGTTGTTGGATAATTACCTGGCACCCATTAGTATTTGGTCCACTATTTGCCTGAAGAAGGATTAAACCATTAGATCAATTCAGTCTTCAAAGTAAAACGTCATTCTCTAGTATATATACAATTGTATAAATATAGCAGTTCCTTCACATGCAAGATGCCACTTAATGGGATCCCATGTTATTCGAACGACCACGAGGACCATTTGAGCTCCAGCTCAATTGTGGCCTCTATTTGTTGTAGCCAGTTTAGGTTGTATACAATGCCCAAATCCAAGAGTTAGATCATAAAGCTAGGACTTAAATGGTGCCTATAGCAGAATCCAAAGAGTCAAATATCACTAAAGTTCTCTTTTAGCGGATCTGCTTGCATGTCATACATAACACAAGTATAACAAAAAGACGGATGAAAAGGATCATAGAAGAGTATAATTTCAGCTGTCAATGGTCCATATGAAGAGGGAAAACTGGCATTCAATCACAAAATTACGTACTTCTTATTTCTATAAGCAATCTATGTTTAAATCATTCAAGAGGGATATAAATAAATTATTCAAAAGTTTTATAACAAAACAATATCCACGAACTCTCATTATTCTGAATACTGAATAAAGCAGGTTGGTGGATAATTGACTGAAACAGTTTACTATAACCGTGCATGTATCAATACAGTGTCCAAGTAGCATCCCAACACTGCAAGGTGTGTAGATATAGGAGCAAGTAATGAGCATGCAAAGTTTATATCTTTGAAGGATAAAAGCCTACACAGAGGTCTGCCAACATCAAAATGCAATATTTTGAAAAAAATAAAAAATAAAAATAAAAAAATTTAAATTGGTCTATTCAAATTCCACCATATTTAAAGGCTGTTGAGAACTTAAACTCAAAATGCATCAACAACAAGAACCAATGAGTATGAAAAACAAGAACCGTGAACTAGAAAGACAATTTGAACCAGAAATTCTTGCAATAGATTAACCCTGAAGCTATGATTGAGATATGCAGATTTGAAGCCATCAAATTTACGGTTTAGATTTTATGTGCACGTAATGAAGACACTGAAACTGCATAAAAGGACGGAAAAAGCTTAACTGCCTAAAAACCTATGCGAACAAAACATGAAAGATAGAAAATGCACACCATTGACAAGAGTCCAGGACCAGTGTGTTTGGCATCGAAATTCTCATCATCAAACTTATGTCCGTAAATGGAAACACATCCACTGCCATCACCCTGCAAAGCAAGACTTGCCGATATAACAAGAGAAAGGAAAACAAAATACTGTCTGAGCAACAATAAACAACAATGTTTCCCTTTTCTTTTTTAGAATAAAGTTGGTTCCAGATCAACAATTATGTTGCCCCAAAGCAGTCAGCTGAAGAAGTAAAGCTTCCATTATATGCATTCCATAACATGGTCACTAGGAACTAGCATTTTCCCTTTCTCATATGCAAGTTATACGTTTTAAGTGAAAACAAGACTTGCTGGCTATTCATACTCGTAAATAGTGAGATAAACGCTAATAGTCACAATCGTCAACAAAGAACCGAAACAATAACAAATAGATTAACATAATAGCATACCTTAAGAAAATCCCCAGCTTGAATCATGAAATCCTTAATGACCCTGTGGAACTGGCACCCCTTGAATCCAACCGGCAATCCAGCTTTTCTGCAAATTCACAATTCCGATTGACAAAATAATACACAAAGAAACATAGTGAAGATCAAAATCTACCGGTGCAGAGTTGTACCTGTACTCGCCGGTGCAGAGTTGCCTGGAAAACAAAAACAAACGGAGGTTGATTAGGAACGAAACGACAGCGTATGGAGAAGAGAAAGAAGATGGGGAACGGAATATGCCTGAAGTTTTCGGCGGTTTTGGGGGTGATGTCGGCGAAGAGCTCCATCTTGATGCGGCCGGCGGGGATGGTACCGATGGTGATGTCGAAGAAGACGACTGGGTTCTTGGGGTTAGGGGGACGCACGTGCCACTCCACGCCTCCTCCTCCTCCGCCTGATGCCGCCATTGACTGAGAGTGTAGAGGTTTCTCTCTTCTTCACGGTGAGTAAGGTTGATAGGTTTACACGGGTTTTAGGGATTCACTCGGGTTCTAATTCCGATTTGATATTTATAGGAGCTAAATTTTTTTACTTTCAAAAAAAAAAAAAGGCTAAATTTTGGTCACGGAGGGTCAAGTGTAATCAAAACATAAATTAGAGTAATTAATAAAATTAATAGAGAATGACAAACCACTATCATAGACAGTTGAAAAATACCGAAAAACCAACTTTCAATAGATTTAAACAAATAAGGACATAAGTCCAAGCCCACAATGCATAGTCTCACGCACTGTCAGCAATTTTTACGCAAAATACCTAAAAAACCAGTCTTTTCTAAGTAACTACAAAACTGTCACTGCTTCAACTAAAAATACTCTAACCAAATATATCTTATCTCTCTCTCTCTCATCTGTCTTATCTTCTCTCTCTCTCTCTCTCTCTCTCTCTCTCTCTCTCTCTCTCTCTCTCCCCCTACGACAACGCTATGACCCGAACCTGGAAACCCGAAACCTCTTCCTCCGACAAAAAACCAGCTGCGGCCACCACCGGGATGAGACTCATCGTCCCGCTCCAAGGCGTCATACAAGGTCGAGAAGGCCTCCTTCTCAGCTCTCTAATCCCCTGCGCTCTCTTCTACTTCCTCAAGCTCTACCTCAAACGCCATCGTCCCTCCCGACTCGACCAGGAACCGCCTTCTCCCTCCCTCTCCTCCTCCAACCTCACCGCGCTCCACCGATCCTCATCTCGCTCCAGCTTGTCCGGCTGAGGATCCATCAGTCGAGTCCGGGTCTCCTCCTAGGCCGACCCATTTGCTAAGCCCAACGAGTCACCATATTATATCGAGCTCGATAGGGCTGGACGACAGACGTTGGAACTCGGCGACGAAGCCTCAGACCAACGCCTTCATTCTCTACAATGGATTTGAAAATGTTTTGTGTTTTACAGAAATTGTGGTGCTCTACTCCAATTTGTTTTCGAGTATGGGAGAGGCTGGGTTTAGGATTTGGAATTAAAGGTGAGTCAATTGGGGGTTAGGGATTTGAAAGGCGATAAGGGCAAAATTGAGGTGAGAAAGAATGCAAAATTCAGCTAGTGTAGTAGCAGGATTTTTAGAAATGTTGTCGATGTCTACGGGGTGATGACATTGGATGGATGAATGCATAGAACTGTATAAATGAACTTTCCCTATCAATAATAGCAGTCACAAATAAATTTTTCTGTCAAGTGTTGTTGATTCATGCTGCTACTATGTGCTGTTATTACGTCTTGTTGTTGTGTGTTGCTACTGTGTGTTGTTGTTATGTGTTGCTACTGCTTTTTGCTGTTGTGTGTTGCTACTGTGTGTTGTTGTTATGTGTTGCTACTGCTTGTTGCTGCTATGTGCTGCTACTGCTATGTGCTGCTACTGCTTGTTGCTGCTATGTGCTGCTACTGCTTGTTGCTGCTATGTGCTGCTACTGCTTGTTGCTGTTATGTGCTGCTACTGTGTTCTCTTCGTGCTGCTACTGTGTGTTGTTGGTGTGTGCTTCTACTATGTGTTGTTGATTCATGCTGCTACTGCTTGTTCCTGCTATGTCTTACTAATGTGTGCTCTTCATGCTGCTACTGTGTGTTGTTGTTGTTGTTGTTGTGCGCTGCTACTACGTGTTGTTGATTCATGTTGCTACTGTGTGCTGCTACTACGTGTTGTTGTTGTGTGTTGCTACTGTGTGTTGTTGTTATGTGCTGCTGCTACTTGTTGCTGCTATGTGCTGCTACTTCGTGTTGTTGATTCATATTGTTTCCATGTGCTGCTACTGTGTGACTGTGTGGTGTTGTTATGTCGTGCTGCTACTGCGTGCTTTTCATGTTGTTGCTACGTGTTATTGATTCATGCTGCTACTGTGTACAACTACATTACTTGTTGCTGCTATGTGCTGCTACTGCGTGTTGTTGATTCATGTTGTTTCTATGTGCTGCTATTGTGTGGTGTTGTTGTGTCGTGTTGTTGTTGTGTGCTGCTACTGCGTGCTTTTCATGCTGCTACTACGTGTTATTGATTTATGCTGCTACTGTGTACAACTACATTGTGTTGTTGTGTGTTGCTACTGCATGTTGTTGATTCATGCTGCTGCTATGTGCTGCTGCTACGTGTTGTTGTTGTTGTGTGTTGCTATTGTGTTGTTGTTATGTTAACCTCTGCTACTACTTCTACTGGAATTAACTGCTACTACTACAGGGATGTTAACTCATACTACTACTTCTACTAGGATGTTAACCCTTACTACTACTTCTACTGGAATCTTAACCCCTGCTACTACTTCTACTGAAATTAACTGCTACTACACTAAATTATTGAAAATCTGCTATTGTATTCCATTTACTGAAAAATCTCAAAATGAGAAATTTTTCTCTTCTAAAAGTATATTTACTTAGTGTAAGGTTAATTTGGTAAATTAAATCATGACACATGACATGTAGAGAAAAGATTGTACTTAATTGTTAAAAACTGTCTTTATTTGTTTAACAACAACACAAGTGGATTTATTTGTGTTTCAAATCCTTTTGGAGGATGTATATGTGATTTACTATAAAACTAATTATTGGTGGGTAAGATTTTTCAAATGTTTTCTATTTTTTGTTTTTAATAATACAATACGAAAAATTCATTGATCAAAGATAGAGGTTACAAAACAAACCATTTTCGAGAGCTTTTATTCATACCTCCAAAAACAGTACTTGGACCTCCTTGTTTAATGGATCTCCAATTTACTCTTACAAAGAATTCAAATATTATTTACACCTCCCTAATTTTCTCAAAACGTCCATAATTCAATAAAATCAATAAAAACTTTTTTCTTTTAAAAGATTCTGTTCATACCTCTATATTCGATAGTTAGATCTTCTTCGATTTTTCACAAACAGCCATATTTTGTTTCCAAAATCCATCTAATTGGTTCAAACCTATTATTAGCTATATTGAGCCAAGTTTGTTTGTCCACGCAGATGAACAATTAGCAAATAGATAACTCTTCAAGTTCCTCAAGCTCATCATTGATTATAACAAATGCATTCAAACGAAATTCAAAAAGAAACTGATAGAGAAGAGAAGCTAACAAACAAAAAAACGAATGTCTACAAATTGCATCATCTTTCAAAATTACATAAAAAACTAAATGTCATATTGCATAATATTTCAAATTTATCGTAAAATTTTACTTAATCATCGATTTATGAATGATGGCATATGTCGTTGTAACAATCATGACGGTCACAATATTTAGAATACATATTCTGATTTTTTTTATTACTTTTATTAATGTGTCTTTATTGGTAATTTCATATGAGTTGACAAAGTCAATACTAACTTAAAACTAAAGAGATGTCAAAGTAGCATTTTTGGAGGTATGAATAAAAGTTCCCATCATTTTTTGCTCTAAAAAAATCGTTTTATTGTCGCGTACATAGGACAAATAAGAACATACAATTTGCAAAGGAATGCATTGAAGTTTCATGCATATGTTTGATTGATTTATGTTTTATGACAATCCAATGGTTTCCAGATGCATTGTCTAGCACCAAATTGGATGGAACAAATGATTATTAATTGTGAACAACAAGGTGGAAAAGCCTTGAAGGTGGATTATAAACCAAGGGAGCCCTTCTAGTGGTGAAGACCCTTAAATTGAGTACTAGTTGAGGACTTTTCAATTTATGGTTTAAAAGACATATTTTTCGATCACATCTTCGCATCTCATCCGTTCAGTTTTTAAGTCTTTATGTGTAGATCAGCCCTACAAATTTTCAACCAAATCGGTGATCGTTAAGGTAACAAATTAGATCAAATCAATAGACGAACCAAATCTGTCAAACATGAACCGTTCAAGTTCATTATTGGTAAATCACACTTATGAATGTCTCAACGATTTTCAATATGGCTGAAAATTTTGCAAAAATGATATACTCATAAATACCTATAAACTGAACGGTTGTGGATATAAGATCGAAAAGTGGGATAAGCCGAAAAGTTTTCAACTAGTCCTCAACTTAAGGGTCCTCATTAGAAAGGTTTTCTATAAACCAAATCAAACCTATCTGAGCACATTCGCCGAAGGATGAGACAGCTTTCCTAATGTAGTGCAAGGGGGGGGGGGGGGGTTAACTCATTTAACCTATTTGGAATTTCAAAGAGTCCATATTTAAGTTAAATTAATAGTTATTATTTCAAAATATGCATGTTTACTGGACTTGTTGAATGAGCATGATTTAATGTGGGATTAGGAAGTGAGTTTTCTAGAATGTATTAGAAGAAAAGAGGGATTATGTATTATATTAGCATTTACTAGAGGGTTGAGTTAGCTCTTTAAAAAAGAGCATCCATGTATGAGAAAGATAGATTTTGTTTATGAATATATCTATTAAGAAAAATAGAGTTTTGCTCTCTTTATCAATCTCCTTTCTTTAAATGTGTGTTGTTTTAGTTATCATCTTCTACCGATTCGTCCCACATCATTTCCTTTGAAGGTGAATTTGAAGAAGAGGAAGAATATTTGCTAACTGAGCTTCTATCGATCTTTTGTGGTTTCGAATCGTGATACTGATATGAATTATAATGTACATCATCTATTTTCAGTATTATAATGTACAATGGTTATATACAGAACCCTGCGGCTAGGCGCGAGCTATCATCCTAGCATGTAAACATTGGATGTTCATGTGAGTCTTACAGAAAGTCATTCTTCACTTTATACGAGTGATGAGCTAATTCAGAGATGTCAACTCCGAAGAGTTGCACCAACTGTTGATTCCTTACTAGCCTGTGTGGAAAAAAATTGTTCTTATATCCTTTTAAGGAGATAGTCCCAACTCCCAAGTACTGCAGAATGGTAATGGAAAAGGGACAGAGATTCTGGTGATTACTTCTGATGGGGGGGTAGTCTTCCAACTTAAGGTGTGGACGAACATTCCTATATTCAAGCTTCTAGATGATGAGTTCAATAGATCTAGGGAGATAACTATGTTGAAGGCAGAGATGCAATTTACCGATGTAATATTTTACTGATATCATAACTATTTGATTCTTATTTTTATTTGTAATCCAAGTTCAAATTTTACTTTCTGAGATGACCAAAGCTGGACTTAAAAGTTAATAGTCTGGTAATTGTAAAATGTGTTAGATTCTGGTCATACGTAACCAATGATTAAAAAGCTAAAACTCTAGTGCAAGCTTTCTAGTTTCTAGGAGAGTTTGTTTCAGCGAAGAAACATAGACTACATTACCATTTACCATTGTTTTCGACAAGAGGAAACTATATACCTTTTCTTTTGTATTTCTGTTGTCATAAACAAGGATTTTTCTGTACATGTCCTAGCAGTCCATTCCATCTGACCTCATATATGAATCCTCTTGATGTTAGAGTATAAAGCTTGTAATCCCCTTGTATGTAACACCAGGTTTCAGGTAAATGAAATGCCGGTACATATCATCTCCATTGGTTGCACCTTCATGCTGTGGGTTAGTTATGATCTATTAAAAAAACTGAAAAACGGTAATGTACAAAGTGAGATCTTCTGTGAACCATGTAACCTATGAGCAGAATCATATAATAACACATACCTTCAGTTGTAGAATCACATGTTCAAAACCAATCTACATGTTCTGTTGAAGCTTTGGGTGGCTTCTTTGGCTTTCGATATCGACCGTTCTCAAACCTGGCTTTAACTATAAGAGAGTATAGCAGATCCGCCTCAGCTGAATTATCAAAAGGTGTGTTCAAGATGCTACAAAATGAAGACACAGGAAGATAGACTTAATAAGAAGCTTTCATAAGACAATATATGGAAGGTGATACTATTCAAGAATAGCCACCAAGTCAAAGATCATGAATCTGCAATTTTATCTGTAAATGATTGAAAATTTTTCAGGGAGTGTATATACAAAATAAGCACCTGTCAAGTAGCTCCTCCAAAACAATCCTCTGAGAAGGTGTAACATAATGAATGCAGCTTCTTGGGCACTGACCAACTGCAAGCTGAACTTGGTAATCTTCTCCATGTCCTAATAACATACAAAGTCCATTTTCAAACTGAAGCACTTCAATATTGGCGGACTTATTATCCATTGAATCCTTCAATAATCATTTACATCATACTATAAGGTTCATCGATCTTATGTTGAATCTAGGAACAAAGATGAAACTAGAAGAACAACAACGAAACAAACAAACCTTGAGAAGTCGCTCTTGCAGTCCCAGTTGAAGCATAGGTGAAGGCATGAGGAGCCCTTTGTACACATGAGTATGGACAACCTGCACAGGATTTTGAGAAAGAGTATTGTTGACTGTTGATGACCAGACAGCTTTGTACAATGTCATAGTAACAAGAATCAATGATTTATTACCTTTTCCAACACAAAGAGCCTCATTCACAAAAACATCAAACGCTTCACATTCTGGCTTTTCAAAAGGATCTAAACATTCCCTACAAGTTTATACCCAACTGGAAACAATGAGCAAGTGCATATAAGTGATATAACCACTCTACCAGAGTACATTAGACTACCAAATCAACAAAAACCACTGAATCCGATCAACTGTAAGTGCCTCACTGCCACTGACACTAAATGAACAAAT
This sequence comes from Fragaria x ananassa, assembly GCA_034370585.1. Lineage (NCBI taxonomy): Eukaryota > Viridiplantae > Streptophyta > Magnoliopsida > Rosales > Rosaceae > Fragaria > Fragaria x ananassa. Next base: position 3,875,895 of record CP139750.1, on the reverse strand, counting down.
ACACCAAACACAGCGTACGTACTGTTCGATGATCTCTGATCGGCTGATTTTGGATAGCATCTGCACACATCGATCATATCACTAACTATGTAAATAACACTATAATTTTCACGTGAAATCTAGCTTCTCATACTATGCAAATACTACCATTCATGTAACTATAGTTTCCAATAATTACAGGGAGAACCAACCAACCTCATATGCCTTAATAACACGGCGGATCATGGAATCAGAACCTTTTCCATTCCTATTAACATCAGGATGAAACTCCTTCACCTATTTTTTTGGCCATTACAATATCAGATTAGATGAGCTACATAATATCAGTCATAGTTAGATAAACAAAAAGCAAAATGAAAAAACCAGTGATGGATGTAAAGATAATACTTTGGCTCGGAAAGCGGCTTTCAGCTCGGCCTGTGAGCATGTTGGGTGAACGCCAAGAACAGAGTAAGCGGAGGAAGAACCTGAGAGGGGAGAATCCTCCCCGCCGCGGCCACCGCTGCAATTCTTCACCGTGAAGTTGCGGCGGCGGCGGTTAACGGTTTTAATGGCTTTTCGAAATGGAACAAGACTAGTGCATAGTGATAAACGTTCCATTTCTTCTGTGACGCTCTGCTCTACTCTACTCTACTCTACTCTACTCTACTCTATAAAGTCTAAACCACACAAGAGACTTAAGAAGAGTGAAACGCTGCGTTCCGGTGGGTGGGTCCTTGTTGGCTAAACACCACACAAGAAAAGTTTTCACTTTCTAATATTGCCCCCAGTTTTTACTGTGATTTTGTTAAAGTAAAATTTTATTTTCTTTAGAAAGCCTCTGTCATTTTTTTATTGATGAAAAACCAAAAGAGGCTATTTTATTTAACTTAAGCTAGAATGACATAGATACATATCTTTTCTCGTTATATCTTGGACAACTTAAGAACTTGACATGCTAGCACGTACCAATTATTATAGATTCAGTGATCATTTATTTGTAAAGAAAAGAAAAAACGAACCTAACCAAGCTATGAAAACAAAGCATAGCAATTAGGCACACACACTCATGCTTAGATAATGAGCATCAATCATGAAACAAATTCAGCCAGGAAGTTTGTATACAAATAAATTTTAGTAATCGAAAAATAGATAAGGTGTGTGAATTGCTTTATCTTAAATAAATATAAATAATTAAAAGGCACACTAACAAAAGTTATTGATTAACAAAATTACTCAATAATTTACCTGTTTCGTAATTCATCCTTGCTAATAGGCCTCATTGACTCAGTGAGTGTCCAACCTATATACATATTACACCCAAGGCAGTACATGAGTTCAGTATTTGTACCAATAAACGATTCAAGGCCTCTTTGAATTATTTGAACTCAAAAGACCATTGAAAATGGTAAAGCGACACGGTCACACACCATACTAAGATCGTATTCATTGTACTGTGTTCATCACCTGCCAAAAATGGGATCTGGATCGATCTGAGGAGAGAAAAAAATGCAGGCGGCTTAGGTAGATATGAGAGTTTCTGATCCAAGACATAAGCTGAGATATGAGAGAGTTCGTTAGGTTTCTGATCCATTTGCAATGCGAGTTACGTGGGTTTTATAGATTGAGTTCTAGAAAGGTCGGGTCTACGCTAGGGTTTGAAACTTGAAACAGAAACATGCATGCCCATATTGTGTCATTTGTGTGATTGATTCAGTTACGTCTTTCAGATCCCTGGAATACTAGGATAAGATGATATTACTATTCAAAAAGGATAAGATGATATCATTCTTCTTCCTAAACTACCCTATTTCACAAAATACTGTATCTATTCATTAATACACATCCTAATTTCATATAGCCTCCCACAGGTCGGGTATAGAAACTTGACGAGATAATTTTCTTCCCTCAGTCATGTTGAAAGTTCAATTGGCTACACCCTTTCACCTTCTTTAGAGACTCTACAGATGGGGTAATAGGGCTAATGTTTATGTGGTACTTCCCATGCTTTCTGTTGGGCGCGCAAAAACCCAACTACACATCTCTGTAGTTATTCACTACTTGTATTTGGAGGTAAGAAGAACTTGTTGTTATGGAGTTGTTATATTTCCATACCTCCATATATGGCTGTAAAATATGACTAATTGGCTTTGAGGGTGAATCATTTCAAGATGATGCCAAGATTAACACTAAATTAAAGGTTTTTTTGTTTTTTTTTTTTTGAGAAAGATACTCAATTGAAGGTTGAGAAACGCTAATATACGAAATCATCATGTTATTGCTGATTTTATTTTGAACAATGAACATTCAATTAAAGAGGAGAAGAAGTATAAAAATGTTGTAAATATTATAATATATGTGGATGTTTTTGTAAATACTCATTAGTTATGTCCTTACGATGTAAATCATACTCTTATATAAGAGAGCCTAATGAGAATGAAAAGTGACACTTTTTTCTCCTCATACATTTTGTTCTTCTCTTTTCTCTCTATCTCATTCTTAGTTTATAACACGTTATCAGCACGATATCGCTCATTCCGTTACATAAACTCCATGATGATCTATGAGATATTGGTGTAACTTTTGTTGCTTATTATTCATACTCACGATCTATGAGTTCATTTCTATTTTGATTATATCTTGTCTACACATATACTTCTTTCTCCTCATACATTTTGTTCTTCTCTTTTCTCTCTATCTCATTCTTAGTTTATAACACGTTATCAGCACGATATCGCTCATTCCGTTACATAAACTCCATGATGATCTATGAGATATTGGTGTAACTTTTGTTGCTTATTATTCATACTCACGATCTATGAGTTCATTTCTATTTTGATTATATCTTGTCTACACATATACTTCTTTCTCCTCATACATTTTGTTCTTCTCTTTTCTCTCTATCTCATTCTTAGTTTATAACACGTTATCAGCACGATATCGCTCATTCCGTTACATAAACTCCATGATGATCTATGAGATATTGGTGCAACTTTTGTTGCTTATTATTCATACTCACGATCTATGAGTTCATTTCTATTTTGATTATATCTTGTCTACACATATACTTTGTTTATATTGCTCAATTTTATGTTTACAATTGCTTATATTAGTGAGCCAGAAGTTTCACTAATAATACTCAAACCTGAAATTTTTCGAGATTATGAACCTGAAGTTCAAATATTACATTAGACTTGCAATTTTAATTGTTTGCATAAACTTGAAGTTTTGTGCATGTACATGTGATCAATTGTTCACAAAATTCGAACATGAAGTTTCGATATCGATATTTCTTCTTATGAACATGAAACTAAATAGCATAATTGGATCCATGATAATTAATGTGGTCTATGATGTAAGATTATTGCTTAAAACCATGAACCATAGATTATAGGTGGTTTGTATATTATTGATTTAGATAAATAATCTATGGTTCTTATTCCCATTTGTTTGGATGAGTTTTGCAATATCATGATGCAATTCCATGCATTTCTGTGGATACTTTTATGGAACTTTTGAACACATGTTCAATATGCGATATTAAGAATCATTGTTCTACCAAGAGTCATAAATAGACGCATATGCGTCTTCTGATATATAACATGATATGGCTATAGATGTGGCTACAGTAACCACACTACGTAAAATTTGGATTCTCATGTATCTATCATCCATTGTTTCACATGATATATATTACGTTATGTTATTATGTACAATTGCTACATATACATTTTTTTTTTGGGTATACTGTTGACCAACCGTTAATTTGTTTAGAATTCGATTATAAATACAATTAAATATATTTAATATGCTTAATATGTGACACACATTTCCATATGATTAATATGTTTATTATTGCAATTAGTATATATTGAAGATTCGATTACACATATGATTGATGGCTCAAGAAGAGCACATAATATCCCCTCTTTACAAGAAGTGGCTTCAATATGGTTCCAGGATATATATTGAGATCCCTCATCGCCCGAAGGAGAGGAGGAGATGTGTTGCAAACATACCTCCCCATAGTGAGACTAATTTTGGGTTGGCAACTCAAGCACAAAATTGTAGAGCGAGCGAGATCCAAAACGGACAGTATCTCGCTATGTTGCCTATTACGTGTGTTAAATTCTACAATATAGTGAGACACATAATGTCATGAACCAGAAGTTCATTGAACCAAATTAATTATTTTGACATGACTAGTTACATCATATTTTACCTATAGTGTTCCTTGAAATTAGTAACAACTTTTGATGTCTGCTAGCTAACGCTACTCATAGCAAATTGTTTATTTGCTGCATATTTTTTTTTTGTCACTTTAATGAGACACTTCTCTTGTAATGAAAGGGAGAAAGATTGTTCTTGAAGAACAACATGAATTGTTGTGGAATATTTACCTATTGTCTCATTTTGAGCTTGAGGAATATCACAGCTAGTGACTTAATAAAAACTATTGATGACAAAATCATATGCTAGCGGGAAGAAAATTTACTTGGGTAAAATCTCTGAGACTGACCATATTAACAAAAATAACCTTGCCCCCATTTGATTTGTGCCCTGACGAGAATGTCATTAAAAATGTCTGAGTTCCTAATATGACGGCTACAGTATTACACATACAAAGGTTAAAGTACATCATCAGATGATGATATCTTGGTGATACAACAATACATCAATATGGTTGATACTCATGAATTTAATATTTTTGACCTTAAATTTGGTGTGGGTTCACCACTAGCCAACGGACATCTTCACTCGAAATGAAGTGATAGTCATTTAAACGCATTTTTATGCATGGTCATAATGAGACAATCTTCCCGCCGTTAGGGGGAGAGAAAAGACTACTGTCTTTTGAATAACGACGTGAATTTGGAGTGGAATGTATCCACCATGTCTAAAGTTTTAAGCTTCTGAAAATGGAAGATTATACATGTCCTATAATGTTTTATGGTATTATGAATATAGATCCACATTCGCTAAATATAATTCATCTATGAGAGCTGTTTGTCGTAGAAGTGACAATATTTGCCCTAAAATTGGCAGGGCTACCCAATATTAATAAGCTCATAGTAGCTAATGCATGCATATAAGAATGTGTGAGATCTATGAATGATGATCATCGATGAAAATTTACATATGGTAGCTACCAAAGATCGTTAAGGACTGTATGATGCAATACCACATTTCATTATGAATGTCGACAAAACATATTATTGGCCAAATTAGATAGAGGCAATTCCAATTAACTGAATATATGAAATGTGATGAGATACTTAGACCTTTAACCCTACGTGATACAAAAGGGTATTAATCACAGTGAAAATAAATCACTATGGCACAATGTCTACAAGAGACATGGGGATTACGAATATCTTTCCTTATACGTGATAAGTTTCTGTAAGTATAGTGTTACATATATTTATTGATGAGAGACTTACGGCAGTTGTCATCGTATATTATGAGGATATGAAAATACTTTGTTAAAAACAAAATCTCAAAAGTAAAGATTCATTATAAGCGTATCGTTTATCAAATCCTTAAATGATCCAACTACATGAATGATTCGAACGTAAATCGATCTATGAATACTTGAAAGAGTCTGAATGTGAGATTCCTCATCACCTAAGGGAAATGACGTAATGTGCCTTATAAATGCAAACACAACTCCCATTAGTGAGATGTGTCTTGGGTTTGAACCCAAGAAGAAATCCATGAAGGGGAGGCCCAAAGGCGAGCATATCTCGTTATGTTGGGCTGTTAAACTAAAGTTAACTCATGCAATCGGTAGTCTAAACCTAGCTCATATATACTTATTTTGTTATAGTTAACGTGATCAAAATTGCCTCAATGAGTATTATGATTGGACTACAAAACCGAATTTGGATTATGTTGCTACATATTCTAACTTTCGTGAAGTTATGAATTGCTCAAAGCTCTTGAAGAGCATATACGTGATGTATCAATAAACGAAGATATTGATATGAGTGGCTAGATATGCTATGTTGATCTTCTAATGGTTTTGAACCATAGATAGTAATGTGTTAATTAGCTTCTACTGCTTAGTTATTACATAATGTATGAATTTGAACATGTGAGGTTGTTTCTAATATTACTAAATGAGGTATGACCTATTAAATTGTATAGCTTTGTTGGTATTCCTTTCACTTTGCAGGTATGAAAATTTTGTGATGAGCCCTTATATGCAAAACGAACGAAATCTCACTTCAGTGATAGACAAAACAAACCGTTATTTACGGTACATGAAGCTTGCAACAATCAGGGGGAGAATCTCATCAGGGGGAGCATCCAGAAGTATGCTATCTATGACAGTGTTGCACTCTTTTTCTCCTTCGACCAGGGTTGTTTTTTCCCACAGGGTTTTTATTACCTGGCAAGGTTTTTAACGAGACAACAAATAAGCGTGTCCAACACCATATCATTCATTGGTGGACATTCAAGGGGGAGTGTTGTAAATATTATAATATATGTGGATGTCTTTGTAAATACTCATTAGTTATGTCCTTACGATGTAAATCATACTCTTATATAAGAGAGCCTAATGAGAATGAAAGTGACACATCTTCCTCCTCATACATTTTGTTCTTCTCTTTTCTCTCATTCTTAGTTTATAACAAAAAAAATTGTCAGTGAGCCGTAGCGTGGTTAGTTAATGTGGTTAACTAAAAATTTTAATATAGGAGAAAAAAATATCAAAAAGTGAGAAATGTCTCTTTTGGTAATTTAATAAACTTAAAAATTATAATGTTGAGAGTATAAAAAATGGGATGTGTATCTAGTATTTTAGGGTGTGTGAATAAAATTTCTCTTGGGATTATCTTTGAATAAGGGCAAAAAAACAGTTCTGGAAAAGCGGAAAGAAATAACATTTACTCTAGGGTTTAACACATTTTGTTTTGATTTTCTAGATTTTGGTTGCAGAGATTTTTATTCGTTTGCTTATCTACACTAATTTGGTGTTTGGTCGTATACACAAAACCAAGGAACTAAGGAACATAATGAGATATATGGACTTTGTTGCCAAGAATTCCATTGAGAGAAGAACTGAGGATACAACTTTCGATAAAGATTCACATACAAGTTCGATAACATTTACATCCAGTTTGGAAGTAGCTTGTGAACCTTGAGAGGATTCGTAGGTGTATTACAAAGCAAGCACTCCAGAACAGGAGGCAAAGGCAATTCTTTAACTATGTACAGAAAACTGACAAAGCAATTGAGAAACTCCACATACAGATATCCTCATACAACAATATCTTGATAGCCTGAGCTTGTTGTCCTCATTATCTTGATAGTCTTCTTGAAAACACCACGATCATCTCCAGTAGTAGTACTGGTCTTAACCTTGGGGCAATCCCTTTTGCGAGTAGTGTTCTTGACAATATATGGACCCTTGAAACCACGGAGTACTTAACGACTTGTCATAAGCCTTCTTTTTGTCATAATCAAGCAATCCTGCAAACAGATATCCTCATACAACAGGTATTTTGGCCTGCAGCTGTTGTCCTCATTATCTTGATAGTCTACCATCTCCAGCAGTAGTAGCTGTCTTCCCCTTAAAAAAAAACCTAGCTAACCTGTTTGATTTTCCCACAGAACACAGACATAAGAATGCCAAAGACTGCAAAACCGGGGAGGGAGACATACCACATTCCACAAGAAGGCCAATGAGCTATCTATTCTATGTGATGCAAAGGTCGCTGTCATCGCTTTTCCAAGACATGGAAAACTCCATGAATAAGAACCAACATGGTATAAGCACTTGAAAGATACAGGAACACGGCCGGCCTCATTCTCCAAACAAAATTGAGTCTCGGCCAGAAGAGTGTCGCCAAGAACCGGTGACGCAGGAACTGCAAGAAAGAAATAAAGCACTAAGCTTGGAGAAATTGCAGAGAATGGGTAAGGACTAACTTAGTCCTTACCGACTAAGGGGTTGGATGGCCTGAGTTGAGAAGTGATGAGTCAAATTTCCCTTCTTATTTGGAGGACGATGTCATATGGTTACTACATGTGAAAAACCTTTGGGTGAAGCCTCAAGACCTATTCAATTAACCAAGAGACAAGATGCTATATGAATAGCAAAGTTGGTGGTGTGTATATGTTGAAATGCAAGAGAGAGCCTATACGTATAGGCTTGTAGGTGGCTGAAATGTTTGACAAAAGAATAGAGATGCATTGATGGTGCATACAAACATTGAAGCTTGAATTAAAGAAGAAGTTTGAATTCTCTTCCTTGGGCATGGACGTGAAGGATTTGCATGGGAAATGCATGAAGAAGTTTGCCTATATAAAGGCATGAGCAATGGTACAATTGATGTACCAGTGAGTTCATCTTGTGTTATACAAGAGTGTGAGATGGAGAGAAAACTCCAAGTCGAGAGTTTGTGAGTGTAGCAAAACAAACAAAACAAAGTGAGTGTGAGAGTGTATCTCTTCAAGAGTGAGTCTTGAAGTAGTGTTTCTCTCCATGTAACCTTTATTCGTATAGTGGAGGTTCTTTGTTGTTGTTGCCCCATGGACGTAGGCACTTTGCCCAACCACGTTAATTCCCGGTGTTCTTTATCACTTTCTTTTTGCTACATTTTACATTTGTGGTTGTGAGTTTTTGATTCCATTCTACAGTTTATTCTTCCGCATAACCCAACAGTGGTATCAGAGCTCTTGGTTCTGACCGGGAGCTGCTAGAATGGAAGGATCACGGAGTACCATGATCAGACTCAACCACTCCAACTGGATTACGTAGAAACCGAGAATGGAGGATATTCTCTATTGCAAAGATTTGCATGAGCCGATCGAGGGAGACGATGCCAAGCCAGAAGGGACTACACCAACAACTTGGATGAAGATGAACTGCAAAGCCATCCGGTCATATTCGGGAATGGGTGGATGACAGTGTGTTCCACCATGTTGCCAACGAAACCAGTGTGCATGAGCTATGGTTGAAGTTGGAGTCCTTGTTCGAGAAAAAAACTACTGCCAAGAAAGCTTTTCTCATTAAAGAGCTCGTCAACATGAAGTATCAGGGAGGCGTTCGAGTGACCGAGCACCTCAACAACTTCCAGAGTGTACTCAATCAATTAGCCACGATGAGCATGAAGATTGATGATGTTGCTGCTCGGGTCGTTACCAGATAGCTAGGAGACATTTGTTGTTACCGTAAGTAACTTTGCTCCTAATGGTGTATTATCTATGAAAAATATTAAAGATAATATGCTGAACGAAGAAACCAAATGGAGTTCTTCGTCAAGTTCAGAAAATGGTCAATTTCTCGTTACAGAGAATAGAGGAAGGAGCAAGAGCAGAGGACCGAGAGACCATGGAAGAAGTATGAGCAAATCCAAAACAAGGTTTAGTGGAAAGTGTCATCATTGTGGTCTTCTAGGTTACATGAAGAAAAATTGTTACAAGTTGAAGCGGGAATTCAAAGAAGGGTGAGAAGACGCTACTCATCAACAAAAGGAGGGTACGAACAATGTTGCTGCTGCAGTGTCTTATGATGAGTGTGAGTTCCTATCACTCGAAGGTGAATGCTTATTGGTAGATCATTCTGAAGTTCAATGGATCATTGATTCCGGAGCCTCATTTCATGCCACGTCCCACGTAGAGTGCTTCACTACATACAAAGCAAGTGACTTTGGTAAAGTGAAGATGTGCAATGACAGCTACTCCAATATTACTGGGATTGGAGATATTTGCTTGTAGACGGATGTGAGTCAGTTAATGTTGAAAGATGTGAGACATGTGCCTGGTATACGTCTCAATTTTATGTCAACCGGTGTACTTGATCAACAAGGCTTTCATCATCATGGCGGTGATGGAAAGTGGAAGCTTACCAAAGGATCTCTTGTAGTTGCTAGAGGAAAAATGTGTTGCACGCTTTACAAGACTGATGGGAAGATTTGCAAGAGTGAGTTAAATGCAGTCGAGGAATCCTCTCCAAGTTTGTGGCATAGACGTCTTAGCCACATGAGTGAGAAAGGACTGCAGATGTTGGCGAAGAAGTCATTAATTCCTGTTGTCAAAGGTAACTCACTAGACTCTTGCGATTATTGTTTATTTGATAAGCAGAAGAAAATCAGTTTTTCGAAGTTTTTCAAGAGGAAAGAAAATATTTTAGATCTTGTACATTCGGATGTGTGTGGTTCGATGGAAGTCGAATCATTGAGTATGCAAGTATTTTGTTACTTATATCGATGATGTTTCACGGAAAGTTTGGGTTTATTTGCTGAAATCCAAAGACCAGATGTTCCGAACGTTTACAATTTTCTACACCATGGTGGAAAGGGAGATTGGAAGAAAATTGAAGTGTCTTCGCACTTACAATGGCAGAGAGTACACCTCGCATGAATTCAGAGATTATTGTGCAAAGTATGGCATCAGACATGAGAAGACGGTTCCTATAACACCCTAACATAATGGCGTAGCATAGCGGATGAACCATACCATTATAGAGAAAGTCAGATGCATTGAAGATGGCCAAATTGTCAAAAGAATTTTGAGGATAAGTTGTGAAGACTGCGTGTTACCTCATCAACAGAGCACCGTGTGTACCTTTGGAATTTAAGACTCCAAATGGAGTTTGGACTGGAAAAGATGCATCATACTCGCATCTGAGAGTATTTGGATGTAAAGCATTCGCACATGTACCCAAGGAGCAGAGATCAAAGATGGATGACAAGGCGTTGCTATGCATATTTGTTGGCTATGGCGATGAAGAGTTTGGCTACCGGTTGTGGGATCCAAGGATGAAGAAATTCATAAGAAGCAGAGATGTAGTCTTTCATGAAAACCAATCAATTACAGATTTCGATAAAGAGATACTACCGAGAAATGTAGCAACGGATAGCCGCATTTATGATTCACATTTGCGGCAGGATTCTAATGTTGGGCTACAAGGTGATAGAGTTGAAGGTGTACCAGACATGGTCGATGTTGAAGCCGAAGATGAGGGGGAGCTTGATCAGGGGGAGCAACCTGTGAATAATCAAGTAGCAGTTCACAGAAGCACTAGGAGGCTGATTCCATCCACCAAGTATACATCATCACAATATATTTTGGTGACTAATGATGGAGATGATCCTTATGCAAATTACATCCTTTTGACTAGTGACGGAGAGCCTGAAAGTTATGAGGAAGCAAAGATTCATCAAGACCACGACAAGTGGAGGCTAGCCATGGATGGAATCTTTACTGAAGAACAACACCTACGAGTTGGTGAAGCTTCCTAAAGGCCGGAAAGCACTTAAGAACAAGTGGGTGTTCAAGCTGAAGCGAGATGAGAATGAGAAGCTGACGAAATACAAGGCTCGTTTAATTGTCAAAGGATTCAGCTAAAAAGAAGGAATCGATTTTGATGAGATTTTCTCACCTGTTGTCAAGATGACTTCGATTAGAGTCATTTTGGGCATGGCTGCGAGCATGGATCTTGTGGTGAAGCAAATGGACGTGAAGACTGCATTTCTTCACAGTGATTTAAAAGAAGAAATATACATGGAGTAATCAGAAGGCTTTGAAGTCAACAGAAAGGAGCATATGGTTTGCAAGTTGAAGAAAAGCTTGTATAGATTGAAGCACGCACCAAGACAATGGTACAAGAAGTTTGACTCCTTTATGGGGAGTCATGGGTATAAGAAATCATCAGCTGATCCGTGTGTGTATATTCAACAATCCGTTGGAGGTAATTTTATCATCTTACTACTTTATGTAGATGATATGTTGATTGTCAGCAAAGATACTGCTATGATTCAGCAGTTAAAAACAAATTTGTTAGAGTCCTTTGATATGAAGGTTTTGGGACCAGCCAAGCGGATTTTGGGCATGGAGATTGTCCGTGATCGAGGGAATAAGAAATTGTGGTTATCACAAGGAAAGTACATCGAGAAGGTACTAGAGAGGTTCCACATGGAGAAAGCAAAACATGTTGCTACTCCACTTGCCAGTCATATGAAGCTCATCTCAAAGCAGAGTCCTACAAGTCAGAAGGAGGAGGAAGAAATGGCAACAATGCCATATGCCTCAATAGTAGGAAGCTTGATGTACGCGATGGTTGTACTAGACCAGACATAACACAAGCAGTTGGTGTTGTTAGCAAATTCTTATTTAATCCAGGCAAGGAGCACTGGAATGTTGTTAAGTGGATTCTCAAATACTTGCGGGGAACTTCAAAGATGAGTTTATGTTTTGGAAGTGGCAAGTCTGAACTGGTTGGCTTCACAGATGTAGATATGGCCGGGGATATTGACACGAGAAAATCCACATCAAGGTACCTGATTACATTTTCAGGGGGAGCTGTCTCGTGGCAATCAAAATTACAAAAATGTGTTGCTTTATCAACTACTGAAGCAGAGTATATTGCAGCTACAGAAGCGTGCAAAAATATTTTTTGGTTGAAGAGATTCTTACTATAATTAGGTCATGCACAACAAGAGTTTGTCCTGCATTGTGACAATCAAAACGCAATTCACTTGAGCAAGAATTTAAGTTTTCACTCGAGGTCGAAGCACATTGATGTGAGGTATCATTAGATACGTGATGTGCTGAAGCTAAGGAGATGCTGCTAAGGAGATGCTGCTAAAGAAGATTCATATGGATAAGAACAGTTTGGATATGATGACGAAGTCTCTACCAAAAGAGAAGTTTGAGTTTTACAGAAGTGCATCAGGGATGATGCCACCCATCCAATTAAGTCGGGAGGGGGAGATTGATGGGTCAAATTTCCCTCCTTATTTGGAGGACGATGTCATATGGTTACTACATGTGAAAAACCTTTCGGTGAAGCCTCAAGACCCATTTAATTAATCAAGAGACAAGATGCTATATGAATAACAAAGTTGGTGGTGTGTATATGTTGAAATGCAAGAGAGAAGTTTGTGCTATACAAACATTGAAGCTTGAATTAAGGAAGAAGTTTGAATTCGCTTCCTTGTGCATGGACGTGAAAGATTTGCATGGGGTGTGAGAGTGTATCCCTTCAAGAGTGAGTCTTGAAGTAGTGTTTCTCTCCATGTAACCTTATTCGTATAGTGGAGGTTCTTTGTTGTTATTGCCCCGTGGACGTAGGTACTTTACCGAACCACGTTAATTCTCGGTGTTCTTTATCATTTTCTTTCCGTTACATTTTACATTTGTGGTTGTAAGTTTCCGATTTCATTCTACAGTTTATTCTTCCGCATAACCCAACAAGAAGAGCTGTCTATCATTTTGAAACAACGGACTATAGTGTTATTAGCAGTTCAGAACAAGAAACTGGAACTGCTCAAGGAAAAGATGCAGAGATCCAGGTCGAGAGAAGAGCAAACTATGCATGAGAATGAGAGTCTGCGCAGAAGGATCGACGGTCTAATCATGGGGCAAAACTACAAGCCACATATCCTTCCATGCCATCAAGCTAATTATTTGGATAGAAAATATGGAAATAGGATGGTTATCTGCAGAAGCTCATTTGCTCAAGGGCTCCTGCGTTTGTTTCCAACTACTCATCTGAGTAAACCGCTGACCGTTTAGACATAACCACTCTGTGCTTGTGGCCATCATAGATAATGTATGTAGCAAGAGGAAAGTAGTAATGATACAGCATTGTTATGAATTAGTTTGAGTTACTTCAGTCATAGATTAATTATACTATACTGATATCTTTCTTAGTAATGTGAGTAGGCACCCCATCCTCGTATGCTGTCATGCTGCACGGTAAAGTTTTACACTGCTTAGCTTCATGATTTGGTAAAGACATCATATATAGTTTCGCTGTTTTGCTTTTCTTTTCCAAAAAAAAAAAATAGTTTTCAGAAAATTACAGCAAAAGGAAACTACCTATGTCAAATACAAGTTAAATTAAAGTTGTGTTGGTTCTACATGGGTATGTAAAAGTAAAGGTAAAATTCTGTAAAGTCCCTATAGTTTAGATGGTTCATCTGTTTAGTCCTTGAACTTTCAGTTTAATCTGTTTAGTCCTTGAACTTACAATTGTTAATCTGGTTAGTCCTTTCCATTATTTCTGATGGAATATTCCGTCAGAAAAGTGAATATTCTGTTTTTCTATGATATTTTTGTTTAAAAGAAAATTGAACGGAGCATGGTGGGCCTTGGATTTTGAATTTATTCAACATACTGCAAATGTATAATCTATCCCTCTTACTCAAAGGTAAACAGTTAATTTCTCATAATCAATAGGAGAATCTATTGCTACTAGACTAGAATTCTTAGCAGACGCTAAACTTTCTTATAAAGAATTGCAAGAAGAAAGAAGAAAATTCAGAAAACTAAAAGAAAAAAGAGACAAGCTTCCTAGAAGTACGAAAAATTACTGGGATATTATCTTCCAATTACAAAGAAGGATATACGAGTCAAGAGAAGAAATTGAAGTTCTTCAAGAAACCTTTGAAGAAGACCAAAAACCTCTTGATTATTTGAGCATTGGTTAGATCCGCCATAGCTGGTATCAGAGCCTGCTTGGCTCAAAAGCAGGAAACAAAAGGCTTATGCCACAAAGTTGGCTTCTCTCAACTAACAAGAGAGAATCTAAGCTGAAAAATTATCAATCCTTTTGTACTACAAAGGGAACTGATAAGTGGGAAGTGTGCTTTCATTCAAGGCACATACAAGAAAATCAATACTCCATTGAATACGTTAGTAGAGTACTAAATACTCTATACGACGAACATATTCACCTCCAAAAGGAGATCGGAGTAGAAGAGTTTGATCTGTCAAGACCAAGCTTGATCGAATACCTAGAACATTTATCTAGGGATAAGACCTCTGAAAAGGTTATAGAACAGCTTGAGAGATTTAATCTACGGATCAATCAACTCAAGGAAATAAATTCAAAAATTGCTAGGCTTGAAATCAAGCTAGATTACCTCAAAGAAAAGCAATATCTAACAGATATTGAAAAGAAATTAGTTCGTACTGAAGTCCTTGCTAACAGTATCAATCAGCAAGTAGTCGAACTAAGAAGCACTCAAGAAATCTTGAAAAAGCTTTTAGAAAAACTCATTTCCAGAATAGGATGAATCAGAGAGTAGATCTAAAAGTAGCACAAGAAGGTGTTAAAGCTATTGGCTTTTATCAACCAACAGAAAAGTTTGCCGAGAATGTAGAGGCAATAATTCATCAGCAAAATTATAATATCGCTTATCTCCAGGAGATAGGTACTGACCTCGAAGTTCAATTTCGAGAATTAAATAATAAAATCTCTGGTCTACAAAAGACTATAGAAAAGATGAAAGAAGGAGAAAATCACGAAATAAATGAAGAATCACTAGCTCAAAACGTAGCTAGTAAAATCATTATAAATTCTCCACCCCTACCAATGGGAGAAAGTAGGCTACGGTTTAGTGAACCAAAGCTACTTAAATGGAAAACAGAAAAATCTTCAACCAAGAGAGAAATGAAGATGCTCAGCAGAATTCTTAGTAAAAGAAGTACAGCTCCTGTACAACTGATAAACGCTCAAGAATTTGAGTATAATGAAATTGAATCCAGTGTACGAGAAGCATCTGCCCCTAGATTTAGATTTAACGAGATCTATAAGAAGGGATCATTCCTCATGGACTCTCACAGATTCAAGATTCTTGAATTAACTGTTCCAGCCACAGGTGGAGAAACAGATATCAGGTTAATAACTCCAAAAGAAGTAAGTGAAGCCTTCCATAAAAAATATTCCTATATGCATATTGGTGCAGTTCAAGTAGGAATAAAACTTTTGGCCAGAGATGATATTGACTGTTCCGTTCTATGTGTCTTACAAGATGATAGGATAACAGACTTTAAGAAAAGTCTGTTAGGAACGGTAGAAGCTTCTTTATGCAACCAAGTTGCATATTTTAACGTGTTTCCAAATTTTACAACACATCTTAGAGATGCTGCTCACTGTCTAAGATTGAGAATCAAGACAGATGGGATCTCTATGAAGAAAGGAATGATGGAATTAGCGATAGATTATAGAATCTATTATAAGTTGATGAGCTCAAATGTGACCCCTAATACCAGGTTTCTAAACAGCCCTGGAATTACCACATCTGTTCTCACCAACCCAAAAAATAATTCTCAACAAAAGCATGTCACAAAATGGCATGAAGTAACTTTCCCAAGAGAATGGAATCTGACTCCTCCGGTCAGACAACTTGAAAGCTCCAATGCTTCAGTTTATGAAGATACGGGTGGAAAAATTAGCTTACAATTTCATAGGCATTCTTTTGCAAACTATGAAGAAGCTAGTACCTCTGAAACCAAAGCAGTTTATAATGAAGAATCTCTTGAAGAAGAAGATACTAAAAGACCTATGAGGATGTTCCAGGCAGAAAACCTAAGAGAACTATATGAACAAGCTAAGATTTGTGATTCCATAGAAGAACTTGAAAAGATTATGAAAATAATTTCTCAAGTCCAAATTGGAAAGAAAAAGAGGAAGATTCTTCCTTATCAAGCAGCAAAAGAAGAACCAGAACCTTCTGGAGCTTCTATGGATACGGATGGTGAAAGGCAAAACCCTCCAGAGAGAGGTCATACGGTGATACAAAACATCACCAACAATCCAACAAAAATCATCCGTGAGAAAAATATTAAACTTCCAAAAGGACAAGCTCCTACAGGAAGATATGGAGAACGAAGTTCTCAGAAATATATCCCTACAGAACCCAAATGGGGGCAATCTGTGTCCGAAAGAGGGGTTTATCTGGATTTAGACCAGGTAGGAGATAAAAGAAAGACAATAGACAACTGGGTTGCTAGTTTAAAGCTAACTCAGGCTCTAGTGTTATCCAAATATGCCTATGAGGAAGCTCATGCCTATTATGAGTCTACCTTAACAGGAATAGTCCAGAAATGGTACCAGTCCTTTAAAAGAAGTTCTCAATGGACTGATTGGGCAGCAAAAATGGCTCAGACTAATAGTCCTTTAGATTTTGCTGTTCCCATCTATGCACAATTCTGCGGAGATATCACCGGGCATAGTGAGCAATCTAAAGAAAGAGCTAAAGCAAATATTCAAAAATTGAGTATTTGTAACATGAGGTATTTCGAGGAATATACCAATGAGTTCCAAAACTACTACTGCACTATTGGAGACATTGAAAATAATGATCTCATCAGAACATACTATAGAAAACTACCAGAACCCTGGAACGACGCAGTAGCACAATCATTGGAAGAAAACCCCCTTCAGTATTTTACTGTTGGAGGAATAGCAGAAAGAGTTAGGGATCTCCTAAGAAAGCAATGCACCGAGAATAGAAAATCCAAAACTGCCAAAAAGCAACTCAGAGGAGTTGAGAACATGTGTCCAAAGATTTTGGATACCCCTACACAATGGGGATGTCATATGCAGGAAAGAAAATATAAGAAGAGATTCTCTGGTAATAAGCAAAACAAAAATTTCGCTTCTAAAAAGAAGTATAAGTTTAGGAGAAAACCTGAATATAAGAAAGAGCAATCTTCTCAAACTTCTTCCAGAAAAAGGTTTTTCAAAAGAAAAAAGAAAACCAATTTTTCTTCCAGAGAAGAAAAGAAATGCAGGTGTTGGCTTTGCAAAGCAGAAGGACATTATGCAAATGAGTGTCCTAAAAAAGACAAGAGATCTTCTAAGGCCTTAATAGCTGAATATGATGAGGCAATAGAGTACGCTAACATAAAAGGCTTTGAAGTCGCCTATTCTGATGAAGAGAACGAGAACGAATCTATATATTCTCTTGAGTACCCATCAGATAGCGAAACAGAAAGTGCTTCAGAAAATTCTGAAGAAGATGAAGAAGAAATAGGACAGCGTCCTATTTTTTTATTACAAATATAAAATTGGAAGGAAGAAAACTCTGATATTATCAGTACCTTCCACCCCAATCCGGGAAGATTTATTTGTGATTATTGCAAGTGTGATGATAATAATACAATCCCCATGTATTGTGAAAATACAGGAGAAACTTATCATCGAGAATGTTTTATAGCAGAACTTAGAAGAAAAACCAAAGATAATGAAGCACATATCTTGGTCGAAGAGGAATATAATGTATTCCACAAAAAAGAACAAGAGAAAAAGATGGAAGAAGAAATGAAAACGATGAAGTTTATAACTTCATTAAGTCAGAACAAAGAAATCAAGGAATCTCTTGATTCTCTTAATTCCAGTTCTAATCTAATATTGGGACTAGCCAATGATAATCCTGTGGATTCTTTAACTACAGGAAGAAAGATCAACCCTTTCACAGAATTATTCAATACTCCAACCAGGAAAGAAAGAATAATGCCAGTCCAGACAAGCATATATAGTAATTATATTACTATAGGACTGAAGTTTCCCAATTACAAAAAATATCATCTACATGCATTTGTAGATACTGGTTCAGGATATAGTCTTGCTAAAAGACATGCAATTCCTGAAGAATATTGGGAAAAATCTCCAAAATCAGTCACTGGAGTTGCAATGGAAGAAAATAAGATAGTCATGAACACTATGGCTCGAAATGTTAAAGTTTCCTTAGGAGGAGGAAATTTTATCATCAAAATCCTCTGGCAATGTGAAGGCCAGACAGCTGATTTGTTGTTAGGAAATGACTTCCTTCTACAACAAACGGTAACTCAAACCTCAAAAATGATTGGGTTTGAGAAAAATCATCGATTCTATTGGGAATCTAGATTAACAGACGCAGTAAGCGTTACGAACAAAGGTTTCACAAAACAATATCAGAAGTTGCTAGCGAAGAGTGGTGATTATAAGCCAGTATTAAATCCAGTCTTGTTACTTCAAAAACAACTTGAAGATCATGAGGAGATATTGGTAAATGAAGCAACAAGTTCAGAAGACTCTGAATCAGAGAAAAATTCTGAATATCAAGATTCTGATAATGAGAGTTCTGATGGAGAAGAAGATTACATCAGAGAGCATAACCTAAAAGTATATACTAATAAAGTAGATCAAAAAAAGATACCAACTCTCAGAGAAATAGAAAATTTGTTGAAACCAATAATCAGCGAAGATCCTCAGCTGTATTGGGAGAAAGACCCAATATATTGTCAGCTAAGAATGCATGATGCAAATGCTATTTGTCATGTTAAGGCCATCCCTCACTATAGAGAAGAAGATAGAAAAGAAATGGAGAAACAGATCCAAGAGCTTCTGGAAAAGAAGTTAATCAGGCCTTCAAACAGTCCTCATCATGCCCCAGCTTTCTTGGTAAGGAATCATGCAGAACAATTAAGAGGAAAAGCCAGAATGGTAATTGATTACAGAGATGTGAACAAAAAGACCGTCAAAGACGGTTATCAAATAGCTCAAGTCAGGGTCCTCATCAACAGGCTTAAAGGAGCAAAAATCTTCTCAAAGTTTGATGCAAAATCAGGCTTTTGGCAGGTTAAAATGCATCCAGATTCCATAGCCTTGACAGCTTTTGGAACTCCTCAAGGACATTACGAATGGTTAGTTATGTCATTTGGTCTTAAGCAAGCCCCGTCTATTTTTCAAAGAAAAATGGATAACATCTTCAAACCCTATTCAGATTTCTGCATAGTATATATAGATGACATTCTTGTCTTCTCCAAAACTATGAATGAGCATCTAAAGCACCTAGAACAGGTGTGCAAGCTTATTGTCCAAAAAGGAATTATCCTTGGACAAAAGAAGATTCATCTTATTAAAGGTGAAATCGATTTCCTTGGCATTCATGTTAAGGATGGAGAGATTCGTCTCCAAGATCATATTGTTAAGAAGATCAGTCAGTTCCAAGACAATATCCCAGATGCAAAGTCTCTGCAAAGATTTTTGGGAGTTGTTAATTTTGCGAGAGACTTTATTCCTCAAGTCAGTGGTCTCACTGCACTCCTCTCTCCAAAAACAAGTTCAAAAAAGAAATGGTCTTTTACGGAAGATGACAGTAATACTGTCAGAAAAATAAAAGACTTAACAAAAAACCTTCCTCCTTTACTCTTACCTGAAGAAGGAGACCTGATCATTTTGCAAACCGATGCAAATGATTATTATTGGGCAGGAGTCGTTTTAGCTATTGCTCCAAACACAAATCAAGAAAAGATTTGTAAATTCTTATCAGGAAAGTTTAACGCAGCAGAGTTAAACTATTCTACAGGAGACAAGGAAGTCCTTGCCTTAATTAAAAGCATTAAGGGTGCTGAGGCATTCTTAGGAAATAAATTTGTAGTTAGAACTGATAACAAAAGAGTTAAAAACTTCAAAAACTACAAATTAACTGATGCTGCTGATAGAGGAAGAATTCTAAGATGACAAATGTTTTTATCTCAATATGATTATAATGTTGAAATGGTTGCAGGGGACAAGAACTATTTGCCTGACGCTCTTACAAGAGAAATGGCGATGTTTGAAAGAGAAGGTCGCAATCCGAGAAGTCGGAAACCGGTATCAGAAGAGAAGAAGCTTTGGGAAAGATATAAGAACGGTGATAAAACCGTAGGACCTCTCCACGATGGACCAGGTTATCAATACATTGTTTCCTATGGAGCTGCTGAGTCAAGCCAGCCTCCAGAAAGAATCAAGCCAAAGCTAAATCAGAAATGGGATGATCTTTCAGGCCATTCAAAGAAAGATGCAGATCAATCTATTACTGATGATGAAGAAAGAATTACAAAAGAATTTTTGCTGTGTCCAAAAGGAACAGCCTTAACTGACCGGTCTCAGGGTAAAAGACCGGCTAGCCCGTCTCAAACGGCAGACGGTAAAGGCATATCAAGTCCGTTAATGGCTGCTGCTTTGCCAAAAAGCAGAAGAGACCCTCTCAGGACAAACAAGCTTCCATTAGTCACGGGAAAAAAGGTCATCCATGATCAACCTCTGAAGATCTTTCAGAAACCAGTTTTCAGGACAGAAAGGCTATTGGCCTTTAAGCAGAAGATTATTATTGATAATATTCTGTATTCATTCTATGAAGAAAATGAAGCTCACTTACTTCAAACCCTCAAAGCTCTCACAGAAGAAATGTATGGATTCCATGCAAAGGGCAAGAGTGTTCTTGCAGAACCCTCCAAGGTAGTATACCTTGAGAATCCTGAAAGCACCAGAATTCCCATTCTTGCTTTAAAGGAATCTGAATGGTATAGTTTCCATAACCTCTTAGGTGAAAGAAAAGATGTTCTTCCTGGAACATTATCAATAGTCCCTGGCCCATATTATGGGAGATATCTGGTAGATGTTCAAGCAGAGCATCCTCAGAAGCATAAGCTATGGCTTATAGAAAATGGTTTTGTTCATAATCTTTGGACAAAAACCAATGATGATCTGAAGGGATTTCCAAAGATAATCACAGAAGCAGTCATAAATATCAGACCTGATGGATGTATTTTAAGGCTTAAATTCATCTCTACACCTCCAGAATGGACAGTGGTAGAAGGTCAGACAAATTATATCTCTCCCTATCATCATGTTAGAATAATCCAGAGTCCAGTCAGAACTTCAATTGCCATCAGCGGCAATGGAAGACCAAATCAAAGCATCCCATGGATGAAAGCAATGACTATAGCAGTTATCAAGGACATAGTCTTAAGGGATTATGATTCAAGCCTTTTGGCAAGTGGAGAAAAAATAATGGTCACTTGCTATAATCATCCTCCACCAGAGAACTGTGACTTTTTTACAGCTCTTATGAGGAAAGAAGTGGATTGCACTCTAGCTACCACTACGTGGCTAGAAAAAGTTGAGACTGAGGAAAAATGTAAGGTTTCTTATCCTTATGATTCAGATCTCGATAATGAAGATGAAGACACGGCACGTGAGTGGGAAAACAATGGTCCCAACTCCTCTGCGGGCTATTCTGAAGATCCAGAAACATATCACAATATAGTAAACATGATGGAGAAATGAACGGTGGCCGACGCTTCAAGACAAAGAACTTTTCTTTTGATAAAAAGAAAAGAGCTGCCAGTGCAATAAGTTAAGCAACTTTACTTTTTCTAAAGTAAAGTTATCAAGATAAGATTCCTCCTGTCCTCCACTAAATATTTGTGTGTTTTAATTCTTGTTTGAGTTCCGCTCCCTATATAAGGAGTCTGAGGCTTCAGTAAGAAGGCATCGAGAAGAACCCTGAAACACAAACTTGAAAATTCTCCCAGCCTTACTCAAGAAGTAGCCAAAGTACAGTCTTTCTAGTATAGTAAGAATAGTAGAGAGTTTATTGTGTGGTGTGCTGTAATCATCTGGTGTGAAGTACTTATTTACAAGTAAGTATTTATGTTGTAATTATAAGTATGAGTAGCTAAACAACATTTAGCTGTTTACCCAAGAGCGAGGCTCTGGGTTGTATGTTTGTATTTATGTTGAATTAAATAAATTCTACCTTGTGCCCTATAATCCGTATAAAAAAAAAATAAATAATATATTTTTACATTTCTGCTTTTTGTCGTTATGTTAAGTTTCCCTACTATTTTGTAAGTATTTAGACTTGTTTACCCTAAGACAGCAGTGATTCCGCCATGATTAGTAACCAGTAGACATGAAGTCGTTAGGTGAAGTGTTGGCATGTTGAAGGCTAGTTCTTAGGAAAAGATTAGTCTAGATACTTAAAAGTAAAAAAAAAAAAAAAAAAAAAAAAAAAAAAAAAAAAAACTTTTTGTAACGGAAAAACAGTAGCTTAACAGTTTTTTGTAACTGTTGGACTTTCTAGATGAGAAATCAAAACCTTAAGGACTTTATAGATGTTTTTCAAACCTTGAGGACTAAGTAGATGAGTTGTGTAAACCTTAGGGACTAAACAAAGGTTAATTCTAAAAGTAATAAAACCAATTGAATTTGCAACTGGTGATATCATTCATACGTATGGAGGTATTGTGGTCGTCTTTAGCATTCTGACTTTGCCTTTGCTTTAAGAGGCTTCAAAACCATGCCAGAGGGAGTCACATGAATTAGGGTAAAATATTGTATAATCCTTATGGTTTGAAGTCGACATCTGTTTAGTCCTTATGGTTTTATTTTAATCTGAATAGTCCTTAAAGTCACAATTTTTCATCTAAATAGTCTTTATGGTTTTATTTTAATCTGAATAGTCCTTAAATTTATGATTTTTCATCCAAATAGTCTTTATGACCTTTAACTGAGAAAATTGTTGGAATGACAATTTAGATGAAAAATCATGACTTTAAGGACTATTCAGATTAAAATAAAACCATATATAAGGACTATTTAGATGAAAAATTGTGACTTTAAGGACTATTCAGATTAAAATAAAACAACAAGAACTAAACAGACGTCGACTTCAAACCACAAAGACTAAATAAATTTTAATTCAAAAAATTATTAGTTTCCCAAGCTAAAATGACCAAGTTGTAGTCCTAAATAAACCAACAGAAAAATATTTACTTTACTCCTGTTCCTTATACTTTCCAACAAGTTGTTTCTTTCAGGTCACAGCTGAAATCCATTTTACTTGAATCCTAGTATTTTATCCAATGAGCTCACACACTTTGGCTCATAATTAAATTAGGGTACTATTTACCACTAACACCACCCTGAAAACATTACAGGAATGACCATTCTCATGCACTAAAATGGCAAAATGTCACACATTGCCATCAACAACCATGACTTTGGAGTTTTAACTGCTAGCCAGTGCAATGTAACCGAAATTCAGACTACAATTTGGAATAGAATGGTGCAGTTGCAATACAATCCCTTATCAATAGGTGATAATGGGTCCAGATTCATCCAATTTCTAATCTTTTTTTTTTTTAGGTAACAGAAAGTGATGCTAAAGAAGTAGAATTAGGATCCAATAGGATTACATGCTAATAGAGTCCAGCAGTTTACCCTTTAAATGACCTAAAAACATAAAATATCATTTTTCAACATTTGTGCTATCATGACCGCAACCCAAAAGGACTAACCTCCGTTAGCTTTCACTTATCCAACATATTGGACAGTCACTGAAGCAGCAGCTTCTCTTACAGCTTAACATTATAACAATAACCTCCGCCAACATACTTCACCAGTTTAGTCACCCTGAGCAGGCCCCTCAGTCCACTTGATTTCCCAAAGTGATATAGAGTCCATACTTGCCGATTCATGATTCTATGACATCCAAGTATAATATTCTTCGTATCTTTCTGGGGTTATACTTAATTATTTAGGAATCAAGATCCTCTCCTTGGCTAAGCTCTGTGCTTGGCTGTCCTTGACTTCTAATCTGAATCGTCTATGTGATATCCAATGGCCTATAATATGAAACATCACCAGACAAGAATAAAATCCCATTAAATAAGTATATAATGCCAAACGACGTCTGTTTAGACGTTTATTATTTCTCTTTCTCCTTCATCATCGCCATCTTCACCTTCAAGAACACAAAGCCGTCTCTTATCCTTCTCATCGTCTTCTTCATCTCTCTGCTAGTGTTCTTTTATTCTTTTCAGTTTCTTGTTACCTCCTTGTCGTCTAAATCTTTCTTCTGGTTCTTCTCCTAATGTTTTTTGTTATATATATGGACAGCTATAAATTCTTCATTTGCTACTTTCATCGATAAAAAAAAACTATCTCTGAAGGGGAAGTTAATTCTTTTGGTTTCGTTTTGGGGCTTGACAATTTGTCAGTTTCCCAGAACTGGGTTTGAGTTGTACAGTCGAGCAGTCATGTGTTCATAAACCCCCACTAGTATTTGCAAGGAGAACCAAAAAGAGAGGACTAGCAAGGACAAAGAGTTGAAATCAGTTTTTTTTTTTTTTTTGGTTGATCTTATATCAGCGTCGCTATGGCTGTTTATGGTGATCAATTAGAAAGACTGAAGGAAGACATTAACAGGGAGAGGATCCCAGATTTCTGATCCCCATACAAGAACATTTATATTAGAAAATCAAAATCACCTGTTTCAATTTGAGATTTTGTGATTCTGGGCATAGAGACGAACATGGACGGAACCAGGAATCGAAAGTGGGTTGGGCTAATTTTCACACAACACACTTAATTTTTTTTTTTTTGAGATTTGGAACCTAGTGGGAGGCTCAACCTCACACTTTTATATTAAAAACATATGAGAGGGACATCAAACCAAAACCTCATAAATTGAAAACTACAACGAAAATGATTGTAAGAAAATAACAAACAATAACCTATAACTATCACATAAGCTCATTCCCGTTCATTCCATAGCCCATAGACTGACTGACACAAACTCTAATGGCTCCATAACCCGATGTGTTAATATCAACCGAAAAGGTTTCACTATGCCATTTTCATCATCAGACGACGGTCCAAGTCCGTCGTCTGACGTTTTTTTTTATGTCGTCTGAGGAGCTGTCGGGTGATAGTCTATCAGACGACGGAGAATAGCCGTCGTCTGAAATGCTATCACACGACATATCTTTTGCCGTCTGAGAAGAGTGGAGATTGAAAAATTTCAATAAACACACCACAGTTAAGTGTGGACTAAATAAGCATCCAAAAACTATAATATCATATCACAAGACACATCAAATGTCGTCTGTTTTGCATACCTACCACATATAAGTGTGGACTGATTGGAGAATAATTTGATTTATTAGATTTTTCTATCAAATCACACTTCAATTAAGTGTTGAGTGTGTGAGCTTACAACGTCAAAAACTTGTAATATATGTGGTTATATAGAAGATCTAACCTCACTTATCTGTCGTTTCACATTGTAAACTATTAAAAAAAAATTTGGTGCTTCTGTCATAGGACATTTAGTTGTAGTTGCATTTGTATTCATACCACATATTTTTACTTTTCGACTTGGTATTACCACAGTTAACTGTCGACTGAATGAAGCATTATCATAGTTTGTTATGATTTTGTCATGCCGAGGTCCTTTACTTGACATATATATGCCATCTGATTGAAGAATTACAAAATTTAATCTTGTGAGTCCTTCTCAGTCCACATATATGTGTTGAGGTAGCTTATATCCATCGACACTTTTTATTGTTTTATGTTGTTACACGACATTTGGACCACATATATATGTAGGTTGAGGGATAGCAAGTTATAAGTTTTTCCTATCCTAAGTCGACATTTTAATAGAGTTTGATTCTGTAAAATATGTCGTCTAATGCTCAATTGCACTACATTATCATGTTTTTTGGGAGTTTACATATGTTGTTTGATCTAGTACGAGACGACACATTTGTGTCTTTGGTTGCATGATGTTGCCTGTCTATTTTGGCTCAAAAAGTACTGTTCATATGGTAAAACAGCCTCAATTTAGTACAAAAACCTGTGCATTCTACACCATATATGCCAATCAAACCTCACACATTATGAACCATAAGGAAATCAAGCTGCATTAAACTTGTAGATCATACTACTTAAATTAAACAAAAGCCTTGTAGCCATTTCCAAGTACATGCACAACATATATAAACAAAAATATATGTTAGCGCGCATAAGTATATTTGTTCAACATAGAATAACTTAGCTACCTAGTTGGCATCAGACCCACAAAATAGGCATATTAGTCATAAGTATTTATCATGTTCCAAAGTTATAATGCAATAAAGCAGCACACCTATGTATGAGCTATACTACCATAAACCAACATCAAGTCTAATTTTACTGGTCTGGAAACTGTAGCACATGCTCTGCCCACTCTCCTCGAATCTCATCAATGTCCTCGGCTGTGTAAGTCAGACCAGCCCTAGTTCCCCACTGAAAGCAAATGCAGCATACATAATGAGTTTTCAGTGTACGTATCATCAGAAAATACGTAAATTAACTAAATAACAGTGTCAGCATTATAAAAAGTGCCAATAAAAAAAAAGTGCCAAATAGCTGATGTATAGTTGGAATATAATCGCATCCATTCCACTGCCAGGTTTATCCATATAAATACATAAATGTGAAGACACAAGTATATGTAAAGTTTATATGTGGTTCCTAAATCTCACCATCCTATGGATTTACATAAACATACTAGTTCCAAGAGCTAGCTAATTCATAAAAACTTAAATCACCAATGTCTATCACTTATAAGCAGGTCATGATTAATCTACAAAATTGCAGTACCTTTTTATCAAGGTCAATGTTGTTGTCCTCCACAATTTCCTTCATGTAGCGCCCTGCCACAGTAACTTCAAATCGTCTATCAACGGTTGTAGATAGACATCGATATCTTTCCCGGGCTGTTTCGGTCCAGATATCAACAAGGACAACATCATGAACTTCCTCTTCATGCATAACCAAGGAGGAAGGTTATATGTGACCAGAATAACTGGCCAACAAGAGTATTTGCTGCTTAAAGCAGCGTAAGGATTAAATCCATCAGACGAAAGGGCTAATCGAAGGTTCCTAGGTTCTTTCCCAAATTCTGGCCACTGTGTGTCAACCAATTTCCAAGTCGGTGAATCAGCTGGATGCCGCATCATGCCATCTTTTTTCCTATCGCCATGCCAAGTCAAGGACTTAGCTGTCGTTGGAGATTGGAACATCCTTTTGAATGTCGGTATTATAGGGAAGAACCACAAAACCTTTGCAGCAACCCCATCCCTCACAACTCCGTTCTTTCCAATCTTATACCGCGAAGTAGTACATGTTGGACATACTTCAGCTTCATGATGGTCCCCTCTATATAGAATGCAATCATTTGGACATGCATGAATTTTTTCATACCCCATCCCCAATAAACCGAGTGTTTTCTTTGCCTCACCTATATTGCAAGGTATTTCATTCCCATCGGGAAGGAAGGACTCAAACAACATTAGCCAATCGGAAATACAACCATCAGTCATTCCGTGCTTTGCTTTCAAATTGAACATTTCTACAAGAGCGTTCAATTTTGTCGACTTTGTACACCCAGGGTACAAAGCTTTATCTCCATCTTCTACCAACCTAAGGAACTCATCTGAGTCACAAGACATCTCCTCGTCCTCATCTTCTTCACCCTTATTTTCTTCACCCTCTATATCCTCCGGCTTATCTACTGATTCAGAATCTCCGCCACTATCGCCCTCCATGGCAGCAGCTTCACCATGACAGTCCCAATTTTTGTAATTGGTCATGATGCCATTAAAATATACATGGTCCTTGATGACAGCAACGGTAAATCCACTGTGATTACAACACTTCATACAAGGGCAGCGTATGCTTGATTTGTCGGCAACATTTGCCGACGCAAATTTGAGGAAATTTTCAAACCCAGTTTGAAACCTTGAAGATCTCCTATCAGCGAGCATCCAAGTTTTTTCCATCTTATATAAACACATAAAAATGGAATAATAACTAGTTTAATAACCAATCACAATCATTAAAAATAAATTGAGGATCAAGATAAACACTTGTACTAACATCATAATAACCACAATCACAACATGCGCATAAAGACAGAAAAATAACTACAACACTTAGGTACTGGAGCAGAGGACTGAAACAACTACCCAAGTCGAGGTCATGCTTAAGTCTAGTGTTTTCAGTTCAAATCAGTAACAAACACTTCAACTATTAACAACTTGAACAAACAAGATAAACAATCACAAGCACAACAATAATAAATACAGGAATTCTAATTAAAAAGCTAAACAAACGAGCAAACTGGCTTACTTCAATTTGGATACCTCCGCTTCAACTGATAACCACTTCAACTGCTTGCCTACTTCACTCCAAACTGTCACTGAACAAGAACAATTGAATTTCCAATCAATCACTATAACAAATCCCAGACCCAGAAAAATAAGAGACTAACACACAACATATAATAGATCAATTGAGCAAAAACCCATCATTCATCACCAAACACAGCTTATAAGAAAGAGACTGGGTTACCTGATTGAGAGAGAAAACATGTTGTTGTGTTCGAGAGAGACAGAGAGAAAGATGGTGAGGTCGAGAGAGATGGTGACTGCGAGAGAGATGGTGAGGTTGAGAGAGAGATGGTGAGGTCTGGAGAGATGGTGACTGCGAGAGAGATGGTGAGGTCGAGACAGAGAGAGATGGGTTTCAAACAAAAAGAGAGAGGCGGCTTTTAGACACAGAAAAGGAAAGAGTGTGTTCAAACACTTAGTGAAAATGACAATCCCCCGTGCAAAGGGTTTGTAACCTAGCTAATTGGAAAGGGTGTGTTCATCAGAAAATATACATATATCATCTGAGTTGACCAACTAACACGTCATCAAAGCATTCTTTGAAAAGTATTGGTCACACGACATATATATGTCATTTTTGAAGTGACTAAGTAAGACTCGATCATTAGAAGAAAATTTACTTAAATATCTATGTAGAAGAAAATTTACTCATTTTCGATAACTTATAGATCTCGATCATTAGAGTCAACTTCATATATAGATAAACGTTCCTATTCTTCCTCATGGGGAGCTATATGATCGGTCGATAAACGGGTCTGAATGTTCGCATAAAATAGTTTCGTTGACACTAGATGATGGTATAAGAATTGACGAATCCCAACTTTAAGTATTGGTCGGTCTAGACAAGAGCGTTTTCGTTTAGATAAAAGTGTTGACTTTTAAAAGTATTTCTCAGACGACATATATATGTCGTCTGAAGTTACTAAGGAAGATTCGATTAACGTTGACCGCATCGACCGAGACACGAACTTTATCGAAAATGCATGAATTTTGTTCTACATCCATAATTCACTATCATGATGACATCTGACACTCAAAGTTGAAAAAAATCTTTTTCCGTCATTTGAATCACAACATGCGTACTAATGTGCTATAACATGTTTACTAAGTTCTTTGTAAACATAATTCTTTATAAGGCAACTATATACAAGAGACAAAATTTACCTAATCTGACCGTTGGATATGATCATAGTACTTAAATATGTATGTGGATGAAAATTTACCCATTTTCAATAACTTATAGGTCTCGATCATTAGAGTCAACTTCATATATACATAAACTTTCTTATAGCTTTCGCAAGAAGTACATAATCGTTTCACTATCAAAGTGCCCAAACTATTACATAGATCTATTTTCCTACTCTTAACAAGAGTTTGAGTACCGGTTAATCAAAAATATAAGTTTTGGTCGGAGGAGATAAGAGCGTTTCCGTTTGAAAAATATGCACAATTTATGTTGACCACTATTTACAACATTAGACGACATATAATCGCCGTCTCACATTGAAGAAAAGCGAGGGAAAATTTCGGCGCCCAAATTCAAATATTTCATATTCATACGACATTTTTATGTTGTGGGATGAATACATTAAGGTTGGCGCCCTCTCCCAAACTCAAATGAATTTGAATATTTCAAGTTCATACAGACGACATATTAACCTCGTCTGATGAATAGATTAATAGGTTGAGCCATTTTTCAAACTTATATATCAGGTTCCCACAGACGGCATTTATATGTTGTCTTATTAAATACAATAAAATGTAACCAAACTCAATATTTAATTATACATTGAGTATTTTAGGGTCAGAGAGACCACTTTCATATGTCGTCTGAAGTTATATCGCATATGATCGGTCAATAAACGGGTTTGAATGTTCGCATAAAATAGTTTTGTTGACACCAGATGATGGTATAAGAATTGACGAATCCCAACTTTAAGTATTGGTCGGTCTAGATAAGAGCGTTTTCGTTTAGATAAAAGTGTTGACTTTTAAAAGTATTGCTCAGACGACATATATATGTCGTCTGAAGTTACTAAGGAAGATTCGATTAATGTTGACCGCATTGACCGAGACACGAACTTTATCGAAAATACATGAATTTTGTTCTACATCCATAATTCACTATCATGATGACATCTGACACTCAAACTTGAAAAAAAATCATTTTCCGTCATTTGAATCACAACATGCGTACTAATGTGCTATAACATGCGTACTAATGTGCTATAACATGTTTACTAAGTTCTTTGTAAACATACATCTTTATAAGGCAACTATATACAAGAGACAAAATTTACCTAATCTGACCGTTGGATATGATCGCAGTACTTAAATATGTATGTGGATGAAAATTTACCCATTTTCAATAACTTATAGGTCTCGATAATTAGAGTCAACTTCATATATACATAAACTTTCTTATAGCTTCCACAAGGAGAAGTACATCATCGTTTCATCAAAGTGTCCAAACTATTACATAGAACTGTTTTCCTACTCTTAACGGGAGTTTAAAAACCGATTAATCAAAAATATAAGTTTTGGTCGGAGGAGATAAGGGCGTTTCCGTTTGGAAAATATGCAAATTTTATGTTGACTACTTATTTACAACCTCAGACGACATATAATCGCCGTCTCACGTTGAAAAAAAGTGAGGGAAAACTCTAGCGCCCAAATTCAAATATTTCAGGTCTAGACGACATTTTTATGTTGTGCGATGAATACATTAAGGTTGGCGCCCTCTCCCAAACTCAAATGAATTGACTATTTTAAGTTCATACAGACGACATATTAACCTCGTCTGATGAATAAATTAAAAGGTTGAGCCATTTTTCAAACTTATATTTCAGGTTCCCTCAGACGACGTTTATATGTCATCTTATTAAATACAATAAAAAGTAACCAAACTCAATATTTAATTATAATAAATTGAGTATTTTAGGGTCAGAGAGACCACTTTCATATGTCGTTTGAAGTTATACATTACAAGGTTCGTACACTCAATTTTATGGGTTTGTTATACGTCATTTGTTTGTCGTCTGAATAAGTGAATTTAAGGGTTCAAAATGGAGGTATAAATCAAAGATTTATGGTTGTTTCAGACGACATTAATATGTTGTTGGACGAAGTATATAAAAGGGGGATTAAAAGTAGATTTCGCATTCTTTCACAGACAACTTTTATATGTTGTCTGACGTATTACCATAAAGTTGCTAAATGTTGCTTTTTTGCACTGCATATATATGCCGTCTGAATTTTTGTATATGACAGCCAAATTGAGCATCATCCAGAAGTATGAAGGGAGCATGGCACTCATACGACTTATACTTTATAAATGTCGTCTGAAGGGTCGAAAAATTAATCAGACGAGACAAACTCAAAATCGTCCAAAATATGTCGTCTGAAAAGTGTCGTCTGATGATATAAATGGCATAGTGTTTGTGTGGTTGCTTTCACCAGAAACAACTCTTAGCAGCTTTGCAATACTACTGTAGAACTCAAAGTCCTAAACTTTCAAGATGAAATCAATCTGCAAAATTAAATACAAAAAAAGACCAATAAGCACAGATTTTGAAGCAAAATACCATGTACTCAAACATTTTGAAAAGACCATGTACTCAAACCATACAAAGCAGAAAATTTTCACCAAAGCAATAGCTTATAAACCTTCAACAGACATTCTCTTTTAATCTTTCTGCAGGTTATATCCCAATTAACAATTTCGGTTTTTCCTGATTCTT
Organism: Fragaria x ananassa; assembly: GCA_034370585.1. Classification (NCBI taxonomy): domain Eukaryota; kingdom Viridiplantae; phylum Streptophyta; class Magnoliopsida; order Rosales; family Rosaceae; genus Fragaria; species Fragaria x ananassa. The sequence continues at coordinate 3,843,622 of CP139750.1, read as the reverse complement.
GAAAATTATAGAAAGCAGATTTTTCTGTTTTACTTGAGCATTGAGCACTACTAACCAATTCTAATGCTTAGTCCATTAATAATACATGCCTAATATAAACGGATAAACATATGATAAGAATCAAGAAATGAAGAATGAATCCAATAAGGCAAGACTTAATCAACTTCAGACTGGAACCAACATATGACCTCAAGTCGAAAACAGAGAAATATATATTGAACAAACAGAAAAACTCATTACAAACTGTTTCTACCTGTTACGTCCCGAGCCGGGAAGGGGTCGCGGAGCGGAACGAAGTAAAATTCCTGAGGGGGTTTCACTCGGTACCTGCACAAGTAACAGCGTCACGGGGTCGGGACTGGGGTGGCCCAGTCTTCGACTCTCTGATGCTTAAGTGAGCTATATGCACTTGTACGGGTAGAGGAATGAAAGTAAGGGAGAGTATGAATCTGTGAGTGTGAGAGTATGTGTGTACCTTGAGCTTGTTTTATAGGCTAAGCTTGTGTACCTTGAGCTTGTTTCCAATGTGGGACTCTTTGCCCTCCTTTGGAGTGTCTCCCCTTTTGGGGGTGTTTTGTCGCTAGAGTGACTTTGGCAAGCGGTTTGTTGCCGGTCCTTCCTTCCTTGGATGTCTGTGAAGGGCCCACCAGGGCTATCTCGACCGGGTAATTGTACCGTATTCTCGGCTTAGCCAGGTATTTTGGCTATGTACTAACAAGTCCCCAAGTCCCCAGTCTGAGAGAGTTCTTGGGTGGGGAGTTATTCTAGAGATGCCGAGGATAGGTTTTACCCGGGAGTAGGAGGCATGGTGCCGAGTCCCCAAGTCCCCACGCGAGAGTCGCGAGGTGACTGGGGTGATGTTCCGGAAACTTGTTGACAAGAAAAGTTTAATGTTGCTCTAATGAGTCAGTCCGCGCTTGGTTGGGGACTGTCGCGAGGTGGCCAGTCAGTCCGCGCTTGATTGGGGACTGAGGCTTATGTGGCGAGTCTGTCCAGGCTTGATTGGGGACCGTCGCGAAGTGGTCAGTCAGTCCGCGCTTGATTGGGGACTGTCGCGAAGTGGCCAGTCAGTTCGCGCTTGATTGGGGACTGAGGCTTATGTGCAAGTCAGTCCGCGCTTGATTGGGGACTGTCACGAAGTGGTCAGTCAGTCCGCGCTTGATTGGGGACCGTGGCTACATGGCGAGGCAGTTCGCGCTTGATTGGGGACTGCCACGAAGTGGCCAGCCAGTCCGCGCTTGATTGGGGACTGTCGCGAAGTGGCCAGTCAGTCCGCGCTTGATTGGGGACTGAGGCTTATGTGCAAGTCAGTCCGCGCTTGATTAGGGACTGTCACGAAGTGGTCAGTCAGTCCGCGCTTGATTGGGGACCGTGGCTACATGGTGAGGCAGTCCGCGCTTGATTGGGGACTGTCGCGAAGTGGCCAGTCAGTCCGCGCTTGATTGGGGACTGTGGCTATATGGCGAGGCAGTCCGCGCTTGATTGGGGACTGTCATGAAGTGGCCAGTCAGTCCGCGCTTGATTGGGGACTGAGGCTTATGTGGCGAGTCAGTCCGCGCTTGATTGGGGACTGTCGCGAAGTGGCCAGTCAGTCCGCACTTGATTGGGGACTGAGGCTTATGTGGCGAGTCAGTCCGCGCTTGATTAGGGACTGTCACGAAGTGGCCAGTCAGTCCGCGCTTGATTGGGGACTGAGGCTTATGTGACGAGTCAGTCCGCGCTTGATTGGGGAGACTCGCTGCTTAGCGTTGCGGGCCGTTGCCTTGATGAGGTTTTTTTTTGAGTGGCCAGCAGTGACGTGGCTTTACCCTGACAGTTCAGTTTTGTGGGGTCCAGGGGGATGCCTATAAATAGGGCTGGAGAGAACTGAAGAGGGAATTCGTGTTTTTGAAACTGAACTGTGGAGGCGCGATTTGCGGTTTAGGGTTTCTGCTATTCTACAAATTTCAGACTAGGAAACATTCAATTTCATCATCGATCGATTGGGTGCGAGCGCTCAGCCGATTGTAATATGCTTCACTGTCACTACGCGAACCCAGTACTTCCAGGTATGAACTCGTCGTTTCCTGTCTTTAATTTTGTATGTGGTGGTGGCGTTGTTTCGGGTTATTTGGGGTGTGGGATTGTTCACATTTTTGTGGTGTTGGTAGGAATTCTAGGGTGAGGGATTTGTTGTCGGGCTGGTTAGGGTTAAGGTAGCGGGGTATGGCAGATCCGGTGTGGGTGTCCAGTGAAGAGATCGTGGAGGTCTCTAGTTCGTTTAGTGCTGATTCAGACACTTTGCACCGGATGGAGGAGGGATTGGCTAACCTTATGGCGGAAGTTGCCCTTGACTTGGGGGAAGGCATTCCTGTGGTGGATGCCGGGTCTCATGTGTCCTCGTATGACCCTATATTGCAGGAGGTAGAGGAGTTGATCATGGCGACATCGCATGCGGAGGATGACTCGTTCTGGGAACCCCCTGGCGAGAGTTTGACGTCATCAGAGCTTGAAGTGCTTCGCCAAAATTGGAGCATCCCGGAGGAGGTGTTGTTGCGGCCGCTGGGCCGGGGGGTGAAGTTTTGGGATCCCCCGGGTAATTTTACGTTGGTATACGAGTACCAACTGAAGTGCGGGTTGATGTTCCCGCTACCCCCATTTGTGCAGTACACGTTAGCGTGTCTGCATGTCACCCCGGGGAAAGTTACCCCTAATATGTTGAAGCAAATATTGGGGACGGGCGTGCTGTTCCGCCTGCTGAAGCAGGAGTTCCCCAACTGTGACGAATTCAATGCGTGCTGGCACATGGGGTGGTGCGCAAAGAAGAGCAGCCGGGGCTGCGTGACGATGAAGTCACGGGGGAAGTTCAAGGTCTTGGTGGAAGACTTGCCACCTCCACAAGTGAAACCTGGAGGCGTAGATGCTTCCTTGTTGAGGGACAATGGCAGGAGTGGCACGGGCATCCTTTCCGGGTCCCGGGGAGATTCCAGAGAATAGGTACCGTGCTCTTGCCTTGTGTTGTTTTGTTTTGTTTGCCTTCTCACTGCTGACAACTAGATTTGTGTAGTGCCGCAAGAGTACAACTTGACTGAGTTGATGGAGCGGCGGATTCGCCGAGTGATATGGGCTTTCGAATGTAGGAGCTCATATCGGATATGCCGCCTTGACATATACAGCCACTTCGGCTACGCCCGGGTTCCGGGTCTGTATTTTAGTAGTTGCACTACTTGTTGTAAGGTTGCAAGTCGTTGTCTGACTTAGTTTGTTTGTTGCAGTGACGATGCCACACGACGGGGGCTCGCGGAAGAAGGAAGGTCCTTACGACAAAGTGTCGGATGAGGACGTGTTAGATGAGCTGCTGGCTGAGGCTGATCACGCCAAGCAGTATGACATCGACCTGGAGACGGGGGAGGGAAGGGAGGTGGAGCTGGATGATGGAGATGACTTTATGAGGCTGAACCTGGCGGATGATGACTACGCCTATGTACCTCCAGTGGTGGCGGAAGCGATGGGCCTAGGTGTCCAGGATGTGGAGTTGGAGGGGGAGGAGGTACCGACAGAGGGTGATCGCGAGGGCGAACCCGACCAGGTGCAGGAGGAGCCTGTTGTGGAGGAGGTGGCGGACCGCGAGGAAGAGGTAGTCGCGGCCCGGACTCGAAAGAGGAAGGAGAGGGTTAACCCGGCTCGCGAGGGCCGGTCAAAGAGGTCGAGGAGGGATAGCCGGTCTGGGGGATCTACAAGCTTAGCTGAGGTTGCTCAAGCCTTGGAGGGGACGGGGGAGGCTCAGCCACACTTGGCTCAAATGGCTTATGACATGCGTCACCGTGCTCGTGACATGCATGTACTAGAGGATGTGGATCCGCCGGCGGGAGTGGTTCTCGCCAAGGAGAAACTGACTCGGGTAAGTGTTTATATGCTTTTTTGTGCTTCACTGGTTTGGACTTGGGGTTTATGCATTGCTGTGACTGTAGGCGACTTTGCTGATGTACGCCGCGACGGAACGAGCGGCCTCTCACTGGCAGGATGATTCTGAGGCGAAGAGCCAGCAATTGAGGGAGGCCGAGGAACGTAACCGTGGCCTTGCAGAGCAGTTAGCTGAGGCCGAGCGGAACCTTGCAGAGCAGCTGGCTGAAGCGGATCAGAATACCGCTGCCTTCCAAGCTCAGGTGGCGGAGCTGAAAGAAGTTGTGAGGAAGAAGGATGAGCAAATAGAGGTTTTGGAAGTGGCTGCTGCTAAGGCAACGTCCTTGGAAGCTGAGGTGGCCAAGTTGACGCAAGCGCTTGCGGATTTGGAGGTGTCTTGGAAATCCAAGTGCGAGCGAGCTGCCATGGTGGGGCAAAGGCTGTTCCGGGAGGGTGAAGTGTACAAGCGACAGCTGAAAAATGCCTACAACAAAGGGCAGGATGAGTTGAGCCGGCTGGGCTGCCAGGTCGGGTGGATTGATGAGGCTGCCATGCGCAAATGGTATGTAGAGAAAAATGCGACAACGGTGGCGTGGGAGCAAATGACGCCTGAGCAGAAGAAGCAAGCCGAGATCTCGCAATCTCTGGCGAGGCAACACGAGGCGTGGCGCGCAACATCTGCTGGGCAAAAAGGGATATCCGTTGCGGGTGGCCCGTGACCTCCTACTATGGTAGCTACTTCATATGTAAGCGCTACTGGTCCTGAGGGGTCCATGTCTGTTCAAGTAGTAGTGTCGCAAGTGGCTTCGTCTACCGTTGTGGCTCGCGATCCCCAGGCTCTGGGGTTGGTGGCGCGCACGGGGGTTCAGAAGGCTCCCGTGAAGGGATGCCCCGGTCCTGAGGCGGCTCCTGGTAGCTCACTCATCCGTCCCGCCGCAGCTATGAGGCTTTCATTTTTGTCCCGGGACCCGTTAAAGCAGCCGACTGGGCCGAGGGTAGCGGGAATTGTGGGCCAGGGTCGTGGTCGCGGTGGCAGGTCGAAGGGGAGTTCGAATAAGTCTGGCGACTCATCCGCTGGGAGGGAGTGAGAAATGTCTGTACATTTTAATAGCCTGTACATTTTGATAGCCTGTAGGGCTTTGTTTTGGAACAATGTATGTGGCGTGGTTAGCCATTGTAACCAATTTATGCTAATTTGTCTGGGAGTCCAGGTTGATACTTTGGCGTTATGTGTAGCCTTTGTGTTTGTCTTGCTGTATACTTATTTGTTTTGTGGCCCTGTGTGGCGGGGGCAAAATATAGCATGTGAGTGACAAAATACTTCATTGTACTTAGATGTAGCCGCTAGCGGGCAAAGTATACATAGGTGAAGCCGCTACTGGGCTATTGTATATACACTAGTAACAATGATGTACCGGATTTCGAAGCCAAGGTAAAAATTGGTCTAAGGTAGGCGGTAGCGAGCGTTCGTAGGACTAGGTCGCGGAGCTCTGTCCTACACCCCTTTGTGTCGTCCCGGGGATCATTTATGGGTTGGGTTCCGGGGGGTTGAGAGGCAGCATCTCATGGGCTCCTTTTCGCTGTTGGATGGCGTTAAGATGGCCGTGCTCCACGGCTGCTCGATCCCCTTTAATTGTTAGGGTGCCGCCAGGGGTAGGAACCTTCATGAGAAGCATGTGGCCGGCTATGAAGCACTGCAACCCCCAGAGGATGTCCCGTCCTAAGATGAGATTGTATGATGAGGGACAGTCGACAATGAGGAAGCGAGCCATAATGGAAGAGCGACAAGGAGCTGTTCCCACTGACACGGTTAGGCGATCTGAGCCTAACTGCTGTACCGTTTCGCCAGAGAAGCTGACAAGTGGGTCGTGGTTGTTGTACAGCTTAGTGCGGTCCAGTCGGAGTCCTTGGTAGCAGTCAGAAAACATGACGCTTACGGCGGCGCCTGTGTCCACTAGAGCCCTGTGGCATCTGTAATGGTCCATCTGCACATTGATGATAAATGGCTCGCTGTGGTGGCAATGCAGGGTATCCTCATCGTTGCGAAATGTCACTTGATCCCACGCTGATGGGGTGATCATGACACCGCGTTGGATGTCTAGGATTTCTGAGGGTGCCGTGCATTGTCGTTTCACAGAAGGTTGGCGTGGGGGGAACCGTGGGGCTCCGCCATGCAAGGTTATGATCTAGCCATGCACCTCAATGGCGTTGGCTCCTGTGGTGGGAGCACAGTATTGGTGGAGCTGCCCCTTCTGGATCAGATGCTCGATTGCATTACGGAGGCCATTGCACTGCTCTGTTGTGTGGCCGTTATTGTCATGGTAGGCACAGTACCTGTTGCCGGTGGCTCGTCGGGGCTTTTTTGGGAACTTGCTTTTGGGAGGTAGGGGGATGAGATCCTTGTGCCTGGCCCATATGTCCTTATATGTAGTGGTCAGGGTAGTGTGGACTTCATAATGAGGTGGCGGGGAGGAACGACGCTGTTGCTGTGGGGGGCTCTGGTCCCTTGACTTGTAAGGGTGGTCGCGGTTTCTCTGTCCCCCATGGCGACGGTCGGAGCCACGCCCCTGTTCTCAGGATGGGCCATGTGATTGCCCTTTCTCTTGTCCGCGGCTAAAGTGCTCATCTGGCGCTGGGGTAGTAAGAGCTAGCATGGCATGGGCGGGACGTCCGAAAGTGGCAAATTCAGCACGGGCCCACCGCACCACCAGGTCCATCAAGGCATCATAGGATCCTGGAGGGTTCTTGTTGATCTCCATCAGGAAGTTGCCGGGGAGGAGGGCCTGACGGAAAGCCTGCTCCGCCACGCGAGGTTCTAAGTTGTGGCATCTTGCCGTGGCGGATTGCCACCGGGACAACAGTTCATGGAGGCCTTCGCCCTCTTTCTGCTTGATGTGGAACAGGGCGTCTATAGTGCGGTAGATGCTGGTGTGCAGTATGAAACGGTTGAGGAAACGTTCCGAGAGTTGGTCGAAGCTGTCTATGGAATTGGGTGGCAGGCTGAGGAACCAACTGAGTGCCTCTTCCGAGAGGGTCTCTTGAAAGGCGTGGCATGCTATGGCGTCGCTGTAGCCAGAGGAGCTACAAAGCGAGAAGAATGTCTCGAGGTGGAGATGAGGGTCTCATGTGCCTTTATACTTATCCATCTTAAAGGGCTTGGCCCCCGGAGGCCGCTTCTCCATCTGCACTCGGGGTGTGAAGGGGCTTGGGCGATGTCCGAAACCAGAGAACAAGGGTCGCTGAGCCTCGCGACTCTCGACGCCTTCAACCCGTGAAGCTAACTGCGTGACAGTTTGGCTAAGTTGGAGCAGTAGGCGGGTTGGCATGTCAAGAGGTGGGTTGGGAGAGTTGGCAGTGGTGGAAGTGGAGATTGGTGGGGCGGATGGATTAGGTTGATGTGGCAGAGGGGAATCATTAAGGATTGATGGTTGGGGGGCCGGGAGTGGAAATGAGGGGTGGGTTAGGGGATGGGACATGTACACAATCTGGCTAGGCCCTCCCGGGAGTACGGAACCAGTCTGGCCTTGGAGGGAATCTGGGGTCCCGGCAATTCGTGCCGCGCGGTCCAAGCTATCGTTGTACACGGTACGATGCTCTAACGTGGCGCGGAGTAAGAACTGCTCTTTTTCCAACTCAGCTATGCGTACTCGGTACGCTTCCGTTTCTGCCCTTTCCTTTGCCGTCTGCTCGCGGAATGCATGGAAGTCCCGCTTGAGAATTTCAAGGGCTGTGGCGGGGTCGAAATGGTTAATGGGGGCTGGGCTGCTGGTTTGGGGAAGGGATGTGTCACCGGACTGAGGTTCTGTTTGAGTTCCACGGGGTCATCAATAATCACCATGGTGCCGAGTTTCGAGGCAAGTGGGAGTTCCACAAGATAGGGGCCCTCCTCCTAGCGCCAATTGTTTCTACCTGTTACGTCCCGAGCTGAGAAGGGGTCGCGGGGCGGAACGAAGTAGAATTCCTGAGGGGGTTTCACTCGGTACCTGCACAAGTAACAGCGTCACGGGGTCGGGACTGGGGTGGCCCAGTCTTCAACTCTCCGATGCTTAAGTGAGCTATATGCACTTGTACGGGTAGAGGAATGAAAGTAAGGGAGAGTATGAATCTGTGAGTGTGAGAGTATGTGTGTACCTTGAGCTTGTTTCCAATGTGGGGCTCTTTGCCCTCCTTTGGAGTGTCTCCCCTTTTGGGGGTGTTTTATCGCTAGGGTGACTTTGGCAAGCGGTTTGTTGCCGGCCCTTCCTTCCTTGGATGTCTGTGAAGGGCCCACCAGGGCTATCTCGACCGGGTAATTGTACCGTATTCTTGGCTTAGCCAGGTATTTTGGCTATGTACTAACACAAACAAAGATCCAAGATATACAAACCATTTCAAGGTGCATAATTCATATCATATTTGAAGTTGAGGTGGCCAAATTTGTCAGTAATTTTCATTCAGAACCAAAACCAATTAGCAAAAATCCTTAAACCCTAAACAGTTGAATCCAATTCTCACCAATCAAACCAGACCTTCCATACAATCAAGCCCAGTACCAGCTCTCAACATTTCTTGAATCCCAAATCAAAAAACAGCTCAAAATTCAAAAGCACTCAGATTCTATCCAACCTTCCCTTCCTCACTAGTTGCAGTCAGTCAGTCACCACCCACGCGGGCCACCGGCCACGCCTACTCAGTCCAAGCCCTCCTCTGCCGTCAGTGCCGTGCCGAGACTCCGGTCAACGCCGACCTCCTCCGTCTGCTACTGGCCCTGAAGGCTAAAGATTGAAGAAGTGAAGATCGTGGATCGTGGTGTCCCGTGTCCGCCAGCACTGACGCTGATGAAGGAGAAAAATCGGCTGGCTGATGACGAAAATTGGGCTGGCTTCTGGCTGGCTGGGCTGTGGTATATATAACTAGGGGTTTTTTGGCCTAATTTTCGGTTGGGCTGTAGCCCATACAGCTTTTGCTGTAGTTTCGTCCTTAGAGACGAAGAGCCTGGTTTCCCTCAGTCCTCAGACCCTCACCCATCTCTTTGATTCCACTCCTTCTGATATTAGGGATTTTGAACAAGTTGCAGTTTAGATTTAATCTTTGATGTAATATATACAATTAGCTCCTCAATTCGATTGTCGATAATTTATCAATTCAGCTTCTTTAATTGGGCTTCACAACAATTTTGAAATCAGCAGCTACACCACTTGAACTTGCATTTTTGAAAGGAAAAACTATGGCAAAAAGATGAGGGACTGTGTTTGATTCTTGATGTTTAGGAGGAATGGGAAAGAAAACGAGAAAGTCAGATTTTCAGAGAAATGAAGTGCAGGGGAAGAGGAACAGTTTTGACGGAAAGAAACGTGAAAATGGGTGTCGTTAGCCTTGTAAATGCAGACGTAGAGTAATTATGGGTTATATGCTGATGTCGACAAATAACAGCCTTTAAATTTTAAACGAACGGATGAGATTAGAGGTCAAGGACAGCCACGCACAAAGCTTAGCCAAGGAGAGGATCCAAATCCATTATTTAGTAACGAGTAGATCTAACAGTGGAAAAATGCAAAGCATGATTACAACTGTGGTCAAATAGGAGACTCAAGATACAAGAGTGTAAAATTACCAATCATCCATACAGTAGCAGATGCCATCTTTACCGTGACCAAACAAGCAATCATTGGAATCCACTAAACATCTTTAAGATCCATAGGTTCAACTTGTGGCGATCATTGCGTTAAGATTCTGGAAGGTACATGTAGAGCGCAAGGTAATGCCTAGTGCTCATAGTGAAGTCGCAGACCGGGATGTGTGCTATTTTCCATTACTGCTCTAACCAACCATAGGTGACTGAATAGTCAGGCAGGTGCGTGCAACTATTTGAGTATTCCATTCAACGCATCCAGGACCTGATATATTTCTCTACCACAGGGATGAGATGTGTCACCAGCAAAAAATTCATGCGTAATACCGTCTATGTCTATTAAACTACAACCAGGCTCTTTTGCTATACCCTCCTCTGTCATCAATTTCCGAATTGATCCAGCGTCGTTCCAGCGGCTAGCTGAAGCATAGACTCTTGACAATAACACGTAAACACCACTAGAAATGCCCTCTCCTCCAGACTCAAGGATCTGCATGGCCACTTCTTCACTTAGCTCAATACTGGCATGTGGTTGCTTACTGCAAGCATCAAGAAGACACCTCCATATAACGTCATCAGGCTTCATGGGCATTGATGACACCAAATTCAAACCTTCGTCAATGAAACCGGCACGTGCAAGAAGATCAATGAGGCACCCGTAGTGCTCTAATCGTGGTTCAATCTTATAATCTTTTACCATCATATCAAAGAACTTTCTACCTATGCTAACCATGCCTCTGTGATTGCATGCACTCAAAACACCAACGAATGTGATGGAATTTGGCTTGCAACTCTCCATATTAACCATACGATCGAAACACTTTAAAGCTGCCTCAGCTTTTCCATGCATGGCAAATCCCAGAATCATATAATTCCATGTAATCACATCACGTTTAGGCATTCTCTCGAACACTTGGAGAGCCATGTCCAAGGACCCACATTTGCAATACATATCAACCAACGAAGAATTCACCAACAAATTGCTAGCTACGGCATTATCACATTTCCTCAACACATAGGCATGAGCCCACATTCCTAGATACATAGCCCCCAAACCAGCACAAGCATTTACAATACTCTGCATTGTATACCCATCAGGCTCAAACAACTTCTGCATCTGACCAAAGACTTTCAACGAAGTCTCAAACTCGCCGGCCCCGACCAAAGAATCAATCATAACATTCCACGACACAATGCTTCTCTCACGCATTTCAACAAACACCTTGCGTGCATAATCCAAACACCCACAAGAAGCATAAAAATGAATTAGACTATTGCCAATGTAAACATCTGAATCAAATCCAAACTTAACAACATGAGCGTGCAATTGTTCCCCTTCTGATAAGGCAAACAAGTAAGCACAGGCTCTGAGAACAAAGGGGAACGTAAACTCGTCCGGCATAGGATCTCCTTGTGATAACATTTTACAGTAGAGTAATAAGGCCTGGTTTTCGAGCTCAGAGCTTCGAGCACAACCCCTGATGAGGGTGTTCCACGCGAAAGAATTGGGATTCTGAATCTGATGGAAAACCCGAAAGGCGTAGCGGGGATCGGCTAAGGATGAGAAATGGAGGATTCGGCTATGGAGAAAGAGGGTGTGTGGGTTTATGGTGGATGTAGTGCGCAGTGTGTGAGCGTGTATTTGTTTCAGCTGAGACATGTCCGTACATTCATTCAACAAGCAGAGAAGACGGCTGTGGTGGCAGAGTGTGAGTGAGTCTCCATTATTGGTGTTAGTGAGATGAGGAGGAGGAGGATTCGGTGGGAATGCCAGAGCCATTTTCAGGCAGCCAACTTCAATATGAAATCACATTCACAGGTATTGGATAAAGGACTAGCTTATTACAGTGAAGAAAGATACGGAGCCAGTCACTCTCACACCCGAGAGCTAGTCATTCGAGAATACATTTAGACCAAAATTAGCATATATTTCCAGTTTTTTATTATTATTTTACATTTTTTAAAATTTTTATATGGCTTTTTAGGGTAAGAAAATGGCAGGAAAAATAGATAACGTAGTAAACTAACACCATACTGAAAGTTAAGGTAGCAAATTAACTAAAAAGCCTTTTTCTTATAGCAAGAAGCTCTGAAGCCATAGCGAGCTGCTTCTGAAGCATCCTCAACCAATTTGGATGAAAAGAATAATTCTACTAATAGACCTAGACCTAGGGAATGGTCAAATCCAATCTCTTCTTCCTGTTATTGAATATCCCAAATTTACAGTGTCATATGTTGTAAAATTTGCTTCTTTATAAGTATTGAAGCTGATACCCTGAAAATCTTGTGCCAAACATATATTTCAAGTATGAAAATCTCGACTGAAAATGAAAACGTATGGCACAAACTGAGGAAATGATTTTGTCCGGCAACGATTTTGAAAATGATTTTGAAAAATTGACACGACCCACCCCGAATTTCACCCTGAAACCCGGAGTAACTCGTGCGGGGACCACCTCCAAGAAAGATATTACCGAAAAATCGGCATAACCTTCCTTGAAAATGGACAACCCTTCCTAATGAAAACCTGCAAACACTTCCAAAAGTTTTTAATCTAACCTTAGACTCCTGGAGCCTTCGTGCTCCCCAAATCACAACACCACCCAAATTATTTACTAATCTAAACAAAACTCATATCCAACCATTTAAAGATTCAGAGCAACTCTAACAGGAATAAAGGAAACATAATAAATTAACAAGCGGAAGCTATATGATGACTATGCCTCATCCCCATGTACGCCCGACCTCAACTATGCAATCCTGCAAACTGGGCATTTTTAAAACGAAGAGCCCAGGGGAAAACATTTGAAACACGTTAGAGTGAGTGGACAAAAACATAAATTTAATGAAAATATTTATGCTTTCCCATTTTTTTTAATAATCAAGAAATCTGTTGCATGCAAGTGTTGACAAAACCTTCATAAGGAAAATCCCAAAGAAACGGACTAGCCCCGCTAGTCAAAATATTGACAAAGATAAATACTAACCTTCATTGAATAAGGTATCAAAACAAGGGACTAGCCCCGCTAGTCAAATCGACAACTCAAGTAAAATATCCTATATGGCCATATAAGTGAGTCTCCCAGACTCTATTGCCTCCCAGGCATAGTACTCCCATACTCCCTGTACCTTCACGTCGAGTTGACGGATAGGGTACAGGGCTTGCGTGATGCCGTCGACAACATCACATCACCCGAAGGCGGAAAGGGCTTGCGTGACCCCACTTGAAACATGGGTGTCACATCACCTCGAAAGGCGGAACGACATACTAGTATTGACATCATATATATTCCAAGAATATGGCATAAGGAAAAATATAAATCATATGAGTTTCCCCGAAACTCACAAATAAATACAAGTACGATTCTCAACCGTACTTAAAGAATTCAAAGAGCAAAGAAAATAATTAAATTCAATGACGTGTCCCACACGTTAAAATGCTCAATGGAATAAATAACTCAACTCATTAACATGTTTCAAAAATTAGACCATACTCAAATCTTTAAAGAAATCTCAAATCCAGGGAATCAAAAGGATATCATAATTCAAATACCAAAACTTACCCAAGCTCAAATCCATAAGTTCATTATCAAAAACATAACCAATCGGTCAATTTCAAATAAATTTCATAACCAATTCAAAAGGTGAAATCATAAATTAAGCTCAGAAAATATAATTGACAACTTATAACATCATGCATGCATATTCCTTTAAAAATAAAGTGTCCACTCACAGATTTAGGCCTAAGCCTGACGAATTCCGAATCACTACTCAAGCGAGGTTCCCTTCGTATCCTGGCACAATAAACATGCTTAGGACCAAACTTAAATTCTGGAAAAATTAAACATTTGAAAATAAACACCCAAATCTCTTCTGCTTAACCCACTACCCTAATTAGGGTTAAGCTCACCGGATTTTCACCAAACTCCACCATAACCTTAATTCCTCAAAAATACTTTTCCCCAAATAAAATCCAATGGCCGGATTATTAATTAATAATCCGCCAAAAATACTTAACTTCAACAATTCTTAAACCTATCCAAAACTCCTCCAAAAATTCTAAAACTTATTCCATTAAACTCCTCATCAAAATCTCTAAAAAAAATATTTTTCCGACGGCTGCGCCGGCGGCGGCTCCGCCGGCAGCGGCGGCCGGCAGCCGTTTTCCGGCGACCTCCAATGCTTCTCAAATTTTGACAGAATAATCCTCTCATCCTACCCAACAACTTTCATAACTAGCACTTAGTCCAATTCCAAGGCTAACTAGGGCAATCGAACTAAAACATCCATAAATCCCTAAAACTTTCAATTATACAAATCACCCTAACGAGATCGAAATAGACCGATTCCTTTGGAGGGATTACTCACCTTGATGAGGGCTACAAAATGAGCCAAGAATTACGGCCTATGGTGGCCGGAGGACGGAGCTTCGGCGAAAAGACGATCGGCGTCCCGGTGGGATTTCCTCCTCTCCGGCGGCACTACCGGCTAGGACGGCTGGCCGGGAAGAGAGAGGAGGTGGCGGGGGTCCGAACGGGACCGGTCCGGCTGTCTCAGGTGGCCGGACGGCGGCAGGCGATGGTGGTGAAATTTCCGACAGAAGGAGAGTTCGGGAGAAGAAGAGGAGAAGGAAGAGAAGGAAAAGAAAAGAAAAGAGAAGAAAGAGACGGGCTCGGGCTCCCTCCCCTCTACCCGGTCCAACTCTTATAACCAACACCAAAAAATATACCCACTTAAATTTCATCTATTTTTACCCACTCAAAAACTTTACCATTTAATTCATAACTTTATAATGCTAACTCCAATTTTAACGCGTAGCATGTCTACGAACTCGTAACCACGTCTTCTACAACTTTCATGAAGAAAGTTTTCTCATAATAATTTTCTTACTAAAAGTCAACCCTATGGTCCTTAAAGGTAAATAGTTACTCATCACGGTAAAAATCCGAAGTAATACCAACGGTAAATAACCGTAAGATAACTTAAGAACCGGGATGTGTCAATTCTCCCCTCCTTATAAAAATTTCGCCCTCGAAATTTCAAATCATACAAAAGAGGCGAAGGTTACTGCTCTTCACCTCAATTTCCAATAAACGTTAAGCTAAAATCATCTATCATCAAAGCTCTTCAAATTTTCTTCTATCCCAAAATTATACCTTGTTCCCTTGAAGAAACAATTAGTTGAATTCTTCTCCACTTACTTGGCACATCATAACTTATCTACCAAACCCGAGGCGAGAGCATATACTTTAACAAACCTCGAGTTAAGGATCAACCGGCATACTCTGCCAACGTTCCACATGACACCACTGACGCAATACACTTAGCTCTTTGAATTATCTTCCATTGATTGAATGGCTTGCCCGAAATAATTATTATGATACATAATCTCAATTTATACGGATGACTTTGTCCTTTGTCAAGTTAATAAGGTCATTAAATTTCGTGATTCACAATACCATCTTACTTCCGTCACCAATTATTCAAAACAAAACTCGATTATTCGCATCAAAAAGGACTTTCACCACCTATATGATTTGTCTTAATCGTTACGACGATCGACAAGTACCTCCCTTGTTGCCAGATTACGCTAATGCGATCTATGATACCAAACTCTTATTCCGAATACCTCTTGTATCTCAAATCGTATCCATACACGATGACCTCCCAGGTCCTACACGGATCAAAAGTGGTCCCACCACAATACAATCCCGTATGAATACTCATCACAAGAATGTTATTTAACATGTTCTAACAAAATTTTTGCCATTTATGCCAGTGGATAACAAGCCTTGTCTCAAAATAATTCTTGAATTATCAAGAATCTTCTTCCTTAAAGCTATACCACCAGCCAATCATAACATTAAATCCCAGAATTCGCCTCGCGAATTAATCATTACTAACCAATAATAACCGTTCGAATCACATCCCTCAATAATACATTCAACAGTAGCCACCATCAACAACTTACAAGCACAAGAAAATAACACATTCGAAATCGACCACATACCAGAAACTGACACCTCTAAAATGAAGAAAATATGATGACTTGGCTTAGAAGATACGAGTATCCTCTCGTACTAACCAATTTGTTCTTACTTGTATGCAGACGAGCTTTTAGATGGCAAGACCTATTCCCCGAATAAGAAGAGATGAGTTATTCATTATTTACAGCGACAATTCATGTTGCTTGACTAAACATCGAGATCCATGCAAGCAAATTACCTCCCTCAAGCATTGACAATTCTGCTCCCCAAGCCACACTTCTTATTCGGGTTCAAACGCGACCACAAATCCAATAGCTAAAATCATATTGCGAGAAAGATTTTTAAATTCCAGAACCTCTGAACGGTCCCAGCATACATCTCTTTCCACTTCCCTATCAATTAATCCGAGGACAGAACACGATCCACAAAACCGTTATGGTCAAAATTCTTGTAAACGTTGGTTGCTACGACGGCTAAGCCCCAAAATTTTCTGACCAGCGTATCAACGACAACAAAATCATATCTAAGTTGACTTTATTGATAGTCACAAGCAGCGACATCCGTAAACATCATTTAACATAACCTACAGTTCAACACCACTATTAAGCTGAGCTCCCAAAACTCTAAGTTAATTATCAGATGTCAAAATTAGTTACCACTCCAGAGCCATTACTACAATGTGTGGTTTATCAGCCGCAGAAACGGTAAGAGCAAGAATATATCGAAACTCAAATAATTTCCATAAATTAATGCAAAGATTAATCCATGCATCAATTATCAAATAAATTCAAAGATCTTTCAAATCAAATTTGGATCAATAAGTGGTCCCACCACAATACGATCCAGAGAAGAGACGCCGTTCAACCTATCCATATATCCACTATACACCATATTAAATTTCTTAATAAACCTTAACTCGGAATGCTTCTTTAGTCAACAGGGGAAAACCGTCTTCCATAAGGCTACACACAAAAATATACATACAACGACACAAACCATCTATTCAACATTTCCACACGACTCTCAAGATATCACGCAAAACTTACGGCTCCCTGATTCATCGCTTAATTGAACTCCAGCTCACTTAGGATCACCACTGGATTTATCCCTAATTCAAGTCTATGACACATTAACCAATTCATTATTTACCTCGAAACTTCGACAAACTAACTAGAATTTCTAACCTTCAAATCATAGAGCTTGAATTCGCACTCCATAATTTCAAGCTCTGAGGATATTACTCAAAACTACAACATAAATAATTTATATACTTCCACTACACCACAACTAAAACTCTGATCCACTTCACCGAAATAGATAAAAGGGGAGTGAACAGATCCTCCCATTGATGTGTCATAGTTAGCCACCAATTGCCAACGAAGTGATGCTAATAAACCAACTTCGATAACAAATTCAATACTTATATCAACCACTCGGAACGTCACTGCTTGAAACTACTATGGACACCCATACTCTTACTCCATGATTTGGTGGGCTTTATTCCATCCCTGCCTCAACCACCAACTCTACGCAACTATTTTTTGAATACCCTTAACAACACATATTAAATTCACCATGTGTTGTCATAAGGCCGGAGTGACCACAACCATCTCGCTCTCACTCCTCTATTTCAAACTTGTTTGGAACTCAAAACATGTAGTGCCACCATTCAACTTCTAAAATTCCCTGAGTGTGGCACAACGAGGAGTTGTCACAACACACTGACTAATGACTTTCGTGACACCAACAACCCTAAATGAATCCAAGTCATTATACTTAGTGCTTTAACCAACTTCAACTTACCCACAATAGAGACATAAAATCATCAGAAATCATACTATTCATCGACTACTATTATCCATCATTTTCAAAATATATAACCACTACCATCTTAATAAGAAGTACTAAGGATAAAAACATATCCATAGTTAAAGTTGTAGGAACCAAAACGCGCTACCATAACCAGATCTATGACAAAATGTTCCCAACTGACTTTCTCTACGGACAAGGCAATTGGAAATTTTGTCATCAATCAGGACTTCTCTAAATTGACATTTAGCTTTTTATGCAGTAACTTCCTGCAACCCAACACTAGTCACAGATCCCATGTGACTAACTCGCTCAGGATCAGGGTCCTCAACAACCTGTAAAGGTACCCCTTGGAATTACTATGGGTACCTCCCACATCACTTCAATCAACTTTTACCTCAGAAGAATATACCACTTATTTCAAACTTTCCTTCCAACTCTTTTATCCTAGAAATCACGTAATTCGATACCACGATTTTTCCATCGGACTACTACAACTTCACACTTGCCCACTATAAATAGTGAATTCCAAGGCTTGAATTAAACTTTTCACCTTCTAAAAATTCGCACGAGATGCTCACCCAAGCATCTTAATCATAACTCGATCAATCATTGATCAAAGGAAATGAATGCTGCCATGCATCTGAGTTCTTAACTGGAGATCCCAACTCGCAATTGAACTCTAACAAATTATGATATCACCCAATAACCCTGGGAAAGGCGTGATCCATACACATTTTCATTACTCGAAGCATAATGATTACCAAAGAGGCCGGCGTACGGAGGCATAGTCTTAGAGATGAAAACATTTATGGCACACTAATGTCCATAAATAAAATAAGAACAACTACATCACTCACTTAATCAACACATAGTGTCTAAAGCATATAATGCTAATAGATCCGCCGCGGTCGGACCATCACTCTATAGACACTAAGTGTGACCAAGAATATGAGGTAGTACTAAAAGAGAAAGGAATCGAATAACCTAATGCTCTGATACCAACTGACACGACCCACCCCGAATTTCACCCTGAAACCCGGAGTAACTCGTGCGGGGACCACCTCCAAGAAAGATATTACCGAAAAATCGGCATAACCTTCCTTGAAAATGGACAACCCTTCCTAATGAAAACCTGCAAACACTTCCAAAAGTTTTTAATCTAACCTTAGACTCCTGGAGCCTTCGTGCTCCCCAAATCACAACACCACCCAAATTATTTACTAATCTAAACAAAACTCATATCCAACCATTTAAAGATTCAGAGCAACTCTAACAGGAATAAAGGAAACATAATAAATTAACAAGCGGAAGCTATATGATGACTATGCCTCATCCCCATGTACGCCCGACCTCAACTATGCAATCCTGCAAACTGGGCATTTTTAAAACGAAGAGCCCAGGGGAAAACATTTGAAACACGTTAGAGTGAGTGGACAAAAACATAAATTTAATGAAAATATTTATGCTTTCCCATTTTTTTTAATAATCAAGAAATCTGTTGCATGCAAGTGTTGACAAAACCTTCATAAGGAAAATCCCAAAGAAACGGACTAGCCCCGCTAGTCAAAATATTGACAAAGATAAATACTAACCTTCATTGAATAAGGTATCAAAACAAGGGACTAGCCCCGCTAGTCAAATCGACAACTCAAGTAAAATATCCTATATGGCCATATAAGTGAGTCTCCCAGACTCTATTGCCTCCCAGGCATAGTACTCCCATACTCCCTGTACCTTCACGTCGAGTTGACGGATAGGGTACAGGGCTTGCGTGATGCCGTCGACAACATCACATCACCCGAAGGCGGAAAGGGCTTGCGTGACCCCACTTGAAACATGGGTGTCACATCACCTCGAAAGGCGGAACGACATACTAGTATTGACATCATATATATTCCAAGAATATGGCATAAGGAAAAATATAAATCATATGAGTTTCCCCGAAACTCACAAATAAATACAAGTACGATTCTCAACCGTACTTAAAGAATTCAAAGAGCAAAGAAAATAATTAAATTCAATGACGTGTCCCACACGTTAAAATGCTCAATGGAATAAATAACTCAACTCATTAACATGTTTCAAAAATTAGATCATACTCAAATCTTTAAAGAAATCTCAAATCCAGGGAATCAAAAGGATATCATAATTCAAATACCAAAACTTACCCAAGCTCAAATCCATAAGTTCATTATCAAAAACATAACCAATCGGTCAATTTCAAATAAATTTCATAACCAATTCAAAAGGTGAAATCATAAATTAAGCTCAGAAAATATAATTGACAACTTATAACATCATGCATGCATATTCCTTTAAAAATAAAGTGTCCACTCACAGATTTAGGCCTAAGCCTGACGAATTCCGAATCACTACTCAAGCGAGGTTCCCTTCGTATCCTGGCACAATAAACATGCTTAGGACCAAACTTAAATTCTGGAAAAATTAAACATTTGAAAATAAACACCCAAATCTCTTCTGCTTAACCCACTACCCTAATTAGGGTTAAGCTCACCGGATTTTCACCAAACTCCACCATAACCTTAATTCCTCAAAAATACTTTTCCCCAAATAAAATCCAATGGCCGGATTATTAATTAATAATCCGTCAAAAATACTTAACTTCAACAATTCTTAAACCTATCCAAAACTCCTCCAAAAATTCTAAAACTTATTCCATTAAACTCCTCATCAAAATCTCTAAAAAAAATATTTTTCCGACGGCGGCGCCGGCGGCGGCTCCGCCGGCAGCGGCGGCCGGCAGCCGTTTTCCGGCGACCTCCAATGCTTCTCAAATTTTGACAGAATAATCCTCTCATCCTACCCAACAACTTTCATAACTAGCACTTAGTCCAATTCCGAGGCTAACTAGGGCAATCGAACTAAAACATCCATAAATCCCTAAAACTTTCAATTATACAAATCACCCTAACGAGATCGAAATAGACCGATTCCTTTGGAGGGATTACTCACCTTGATGAGGGCTACAAAATGAGCCAAGAATTACGGCCTATGGTGGCCGGAGGACGGAGCTCCGGCGAAAAGACGATCGGCGTCCCGGTGGGATTTCCTCCTCTCCGGCGGCACTACCGGCTAGGACGGCTGGCCGGGAAGAGAGAGGAGGTGGCGGGGGTCCGAACGGGACCGGTCCGGCTGTCTCAGGTGGCCGGACGGCGGCAGGCGATGGTGGTGAAATTTCCGACAGAAGGAGAGTTCGGGAGAAGAAGAGAAGAGAAGGAAGAGAAGGAAAAGAAAAGAAAAGAGAAGAAAGAGACGGCCTCGGGCTCCCTCCCCTCTACCCGGTCCAACTCTTATAACCAACACCAAAAAATATACCCACTTAAATTTCATCTATTTTTACCCACTCAAAAACTTTACCATTTAATTCATAACTTTATAATGCTAACTCCAATTTTAACGCGTAGCATGTCTACGAACTCGTAACCACATCTTCTACAACTTTCATGAAGAAAGTTTTCTCATAATAATTTTCTTACTAAAAGTCAACCCTATGGTCCTTAAAGGTAAATAGTTACTCATCACGGTAAAAATCCGAAGTAATACCAACGGTAAATAACCGTAAGATAACTTAAGAACCGGGATGTGTCAAAAATAAAATGAGAAAATAAGATTGTATTTTTCAAGTTAGAAATGGATTCAGTAATTTATTTTGAAAGTTATTTTCCGTATTTTCTAACCAAATTAGAAGAATGAACAAATGAAAACACCGAATTGATGTTTTTAGTTTTTTTTTTGTAAAAGTTTAAAATATTTTTATTTTTCATTTTTCACGTTTTTAAAAATGTCTCGACCACATTTTCATCATATTTTTATTTTTTAAAATAAAAATAGAAGCATGAACCCGTGACAGAACATCGTCTTTCTACCCACAAAACAAAGCGAACGTCTGGAATAAAACCGTACCAATTTTTTGTCTCATTACGTGTCAAGCAGTGATTATACACTGAAGACCACACGTTTAAACTTGATATTTCAAATCCCTACTTTACCCCTATCGCTCTTTAGAGCATGTCTGAGATTGCTGGAGCTGTCCATGGCAGGATCGTGAAATAGGGGCCTCCCAGAAATATTTCTATAGACACAAGAACCGTCCAATATAACCAAGCTAGGTGTCACCCCTTTTTATTAATTCAGCGGAACTACATAACAACCTGCCTCTGTGAGGCTGACAAAAGAAGTCATTACATGAAATAGTTCAACTTTTTGGAGTCTATGAAGCCCTTCCAATATCTAACCAACACTATCTATGAGAAAATATTTACGCCCAGATAGGGTGGATAGCCTTAGTGACACCTAGCCTAAGCAAAAAGCTCAGGGGTCGCAAATACCCATTCATCTTAACTAGAATAAAACATAAAAGGAGATAAGAAATTGCAGATATAAAAAGTGCAAACCACATCGATGAGAATAGACCCCGAAAATCGAAACATTATTCCATTTGGAACATGGTAACGAGGGATCCCAGTTGTGACATATATACTAGAACCACTAAATAGTATTATTGTAAATTCCACAAGTATTTTACCAACCTGGCGCTGACCTACCCTCAGAATTTTGCCCTTGGTATCTTGTATTATTTTACTCGTTGTGCCATTGACTATATATGGGTCGAGCCCCACTGACAAACACTTTACACGAAAGAACTGCGAACCCCTTCCCTTCGTCTCCTACGTCTCTTTCCCCCTTTTCTTCATTCTTGTAGAGCATCGCATCTAGGCTTGCTTGGTCAGTTTCTATATCATTCTCAAACCATTTGTTTTTCCATTTTTGTAATCTCTGCGGTTTGCCTTTGATTTTGTATGTTGTTTTGTAGTAATTTTAGGTGATTGGGTTTAGCGATCGAAGTAGTTTCAAGTAAGTTTTTTATTTGGTACTTGGATTTTGTGGCTGATTTTGTGTGGAGTAGATGTGGTGGGGATGTTTAATTTTGTTTGTTGTTTTGCCTGGTTTTTGTAGGTGGATTTAGTCATCACAATATTCCAGGGATTTGAAATTCAAGATGGCCACTGATTTCGTTGGAGGAATCCCGTACTAGTTGTGCACGACCGTGAATGGCGCTCTTGAAAACCGAATGGTAATCAGCGATCAGCTCAAAAAATTACAGGACACATTATTCGTCTTGAGACCGGTGATCCACGACATAGCAAAGGCATCCTACTGCTTGAGGAATTCGAAGGAGTGAGTAGTTGCCATCCAAATGTCTGGGCACCTTGTTTAGTGAGCGATGGTTATGGTTCGAGGCTCTAAGCACTCAACCGTCAGCTGTATTGTGAGATTGAGGCCTTAAGGTGGCATGTAATTGAGATTACAGTGACCAGTGCAATGGAGACAAGACGAAGAGAGATCGTCACAATCACACACAACACTCAAGATGTATCATTACTGAAATTTCGAGTTGTGTCACGGTGGCATGCGCATCCGGGGTGAGTGGAGCGGCAACAGACTCTTCACAACCAAAAACACATCCTTGCCCTGAGATATGCGAGGTTTCAGAGGCAACAACAACAATCTCCTCTAGTGACTGAGAGAGTGCTGATCCGGGATCCGCCCCATCTTCTATTGGGATGCAGATAATTGAGGAAATCACCTTAGTGCAGGGCATACTAGTGGATGCGGATTTATGTATTCTACTTGGTTGGCAGAGTGAGAGTGAGTCTCCATTATTGGTGTTAGTGAGATGAGGAGGAGGAGGATTTGGTGGGAATGCCAATGTAATATCCCGAAATTTCGGTTTTCTATTTTTTAAATAAAAATTATTTTTTCGAGATATTTTATTTCGATTTCT
The DNA here is from genome assembly GCA_034370585.1 of Fragaria x ananassa. Taxonomy (NCBI): domain Eukaryota; kingdom Viridiplantae; phylum Streptophyta; class Magnoliopsida; order Rosales; family Rosaceae; genus Fragaria; species Fragaria x ananassa. The sequence goes on along the minus strand of CP139750.1, from coordinate 3,820,524 downwards.
ATTGTTCTTTTAATTCTTTGAGGCTTTCGAAAAAAAGTTTCAAATTTTTTGGTTTGTCAAATTTTGTCTTTCAAGCCTATAGGATTAATCTAGACATCGTTACGAGTTTGTAGGATTTTTCGGATGACTGTTTGGTAATCGGAACTATTTTTAATGATTTTTGGAAGTTGGTATTATCCAAAAATTAGTTAAAAATAGATTTAGAGGCGGCTATAGTTGGACCGTTGGATTTTTAACCGTTTAATCTTTGTCGTCGATCGAGGAATACATATGAGCGGATCAGCTTGGATCGTACAGTCCCAGACCGACTTCGTTTTGACTGTGACAGAGCTCGATCGCTCCGTCCGTCGTCCGGCCGCCTGCCGACGCATGGATGGTGTCTACGGCTTCGTCTCACCGTTCCCGACCTCACTATGTTCTTCGTTTTTCGAAGACAAGCTCCGGCTAGATAGAAAAGAAGGAGAGAAGAATTTCTGGGTTCGCCGGCAAGATTCTGATTCCGGCCGAGTTGAGGTCTCTCACCGATGTGGATAGCTTCGTCTTGATCTCGGGAACCTTTCTATGATTTTTTTTCCAAGACGACCTCTGAGGGGGGGGGGGGGGAGAATCGAAGGGTTGAAATTTCTGAATTTTCCGGCGAGATTTCAACGGATTCCGGTGAAGCTTGATGTCTACTTAGGTATGGAAATTGGTCATTTCGGTGAATAATATCTCTCGGTATAATTGAATTCGATTTTGGATTGTGTTTTGGAGAATTTGGATGGTGGCAGTGTTGTTGACCGCCGTGAGTGCCTCTGTGCACGGTGGCGGCGATGATGCTTTTGGTCTTCAAATTATCTATTTGGTTATTGTTAGAAGCCTTGGAAGAGAATTTGGTTGATGTTCTTGTGCTTGAATTCCATTTTGGATGAGAGATGACAAATCTGGGTTTTAGGCTGTGCTGACCACCGTTTGAGAGTTGCAGGATTTGGTACTTGAGGTTCTACTGCTCTACTGTGCTTGACGATGGTGTTGGTTGTTGGACAATGTTTGGTTAATTTCCTATAATATTAGAACTGCAGAGCATGATTTTGAGTTGGGAATGATGTATTGCAATTTGAAGAACGGAAGTTGAGATGGAAGATTAGGACTAAACAGTTTTGCTTGATGGAGTTGTTTGGTTGAGCAGAATCGACTTGTTGAAGATTTGGGTAGTATCGCTAATTATGATGATAGCAACTAATGTATAATGGTAAGAGTTGGTCGAAATGAAGGTCGAGTTGGGCGAATTGAGAATATGGGGAGTTAAGTTTAATTGTGCAGTTTGGAGTGTTTGATATGTTGGCAGATGGTGCATTATGGGTTCCATTGCTAAATGTATGGAGACTGGGTGATGAGATGGTGGAGTCGAGAGCCATATGTGAGTCAAAATATAAAGGATATGGTTGATTAGGAAATTGGGGTGTCCATAGTGAATTTGTAGTTGGATGGGTGTCCTTATCAATTTCAAGGACTTGATCGTATTGACTTAAAGTGATTCTCCTATTTTCTCGGAATAAAGATTCGGTACGAGGATCAAATGTGAGTAGCTGGATTGCAAGAGTAGAAGGATAAGGATTTCAGAATGCGTGTCGCAGTGTTACTAGTTTTAGTTAGCGTCGGAACTGACACTTGGATTCCAGGTAGTCTCTCGGGTAAATTGATAATTAGATTATAATTGAAATAAATGATTTGTGTGACATTGATTGATTAATTCTTGATTGTTATTGTTTTTGATATTATTGATATCGTTGAAATATATGATTGATGTTATCGTTTTCTGTAAAACCATGTTTTGGATGTTATTTTACAAGTATTGATATTCATTTGACATGCATAACACATTGTGAGGAATAATGAGAAATTGTGAGAATGAAGATTTTGGAGAGGAGAATGAGATTGATAGAATAGATACATTTTGTGTAGTTCAGTTTCCTCATGGGGACTTCTAGTAGTTATGATCAGCCCACCTGCGTAAATGAGTAGGGAATGTATGCCCTTTCGACGTATGAGTTGATAAAACGATCTTTTGGGTTTCAGAACTAGAAACCATGAGCACTACTGGAAAAAATCTCTTAGGCGACGGAATAGTTCCGTCGCCTAAGTAACAAAATCCGTCTCCTAAGTACTTAGGAGACGGAATTTTCGTCGCCTAAGTAGAGTGAGGTAGGTGTCTGGGCGACGAAAAATTGATTTCCGTCGAGTCAAAATTACTTAGGCGACTGATATTGTTTAATGACAAAAAAAAATATTTTTCCCCTAGGTGATGGGATTCCGTCGCTAAAGTGAAAAAAATTAAAAATAAATAAATGGGTGCGGAGTCTGCTGGCACAAAGGGCGCGCGGACTCCGCTGGCAGGGAAGGTGCGGACTCCACTGGCAGGGAGGCGCGCGGAGTCCGCTGGCACAGAAAGCGCGCGGACTCCGCTGGCACAAAGGGCGCACAGATTCCCTTGGCAGAGAAGGGCGCGGAGTCCCCTGGCACAAAGACGCGCGGACTCCGCTGGCAGGGAAGGTGCGGACTCCGCTGGCAGGGAGGGCGCACGGAGTCCGCTGGCATACAGGGCGCGCGGATTCCCTTGGCAGAGAAGGGCGCAGAGTCCCTTGGCACAAAGGCGCGCGGACTCCACTGAAAGAGAATGGTGCCCATGAGAGGTAGGAAGCGAAGAAGAATGAGAGGCAGAGGGCGAAGAAGAAGGAGAGGCAAAGGGCGAAGAAGAAGGAGAGGCACATGGAAGAAGAAAGTGAGGCAGAGAGAAGAAGAAGGAGAGGCAGATGTATGCGTGGAAACTGGGTAGAGGAGAGGAGGGAGAGAATATATAAGGAAAGTTTGAAAATTTTGGTTTTCTGAAATTTGTGGCGGAAAAAGAGCCGCTAAAAATTTCGGTATCTAGATGACGAAAAATATCAATAATTTTATTTTTTTTAAAAAAATAATAATTTCGTCGTCTATGTAAAATTTTTCGTCGTCTAAATCAATCTTAGACGACGGAAATATTTCGTCGCCTAAATGAATAAATTTTATTTTTTATAAAAAATAATAATTCCGTCGCCTAAGTAAATTTTTCTGTCGTCTAAATCAATCTTAGACAACAGAATATGTTTCCGTCGCCTAAATGAATAATTTATTTATTTTTAATAAAAAATGATTTCGTCGCCTTAGTACATTTTCCGTCTCCTAAGTTACCACATAGGCGACAGAACACTATTCCGTCGCCTAGGTGGTAACTTAGGAGACGAAATTAAAATAATTACGTCGCCTAAGAGGTTTTTTTTACGTCGCCTAACAAAAGAGATAATGAAGTTTATATATTTAAAGTATTGTTTGATGTTTGACAACTTGATTGCGTTATGTATTTAAAGTATTGATTTGTCGTTATATATTTAAAGTATTGTTTGATGTTTGACAACTTGATTGCGACGTAGTTAAGAATAACCTAAAAAGGTTTGGTCCTACTGAGCGTAAGCTCACCCTCTATAGAATCTTGTTCAGGTTCGTACGAGGACAAATGTTTTCGAGAAGTCTAATTGTGACGTTAGCTGACGTGTACAAAAGTAGAAGAGTTACAGAAGATTAAAAGTGAGCTAGACCTCAAGACCTAATTTTTACCTGTGTAATTGATTTTGTTATTTGTAAACGCTTTATTTTTAACAATTTCTGGAAAAATATTTGAAATTGTTTTATTTTCTTTTACTTTTCCTTCTCATGTCTTAGATTTGGTGTTCGATGCTTGGAAACCACCGACACCGTGTCCGGGGTGTGACAACCAGAGCCATTTTCATGCAGCAACTTCAATATGAAATCACATTTACAGGCATTGGTTAAAGGACTAGCTTATTACAGTGAAGAAAGATACTGAGCTAGTCACTCTCATACCCCAGAGCTAGTCATTCGAAAATACATTTAGACTAAAATTAACATATATTTCAAGTTTTTTATTTTTATTTTTATTTTATTTTTAATTTTTTGGGGACAATTCCCAGTAGCTGTAATGTTAAGACTTTTATTCCCACTAACAAAATCAGAGTTTCATATTCTCAAGAGTCAACTTAAACAACAAAAAGACAATTATACTCATAATAAATTAAATAAACTACAATAGACCATTATAAAAGTCTATTATGGGAAAAAGATTCTATGAACGGATTCCCATAGTTGATGACGTTGTACGGGTTCCGACGTCTGTTGACCGGACTCCGGTGATCGTTGATCGAACTCTGAGGAAAACTAAGGGATTTATTGGGGGTAGTACGTAGGGGTCTATTGGGGACAGTAGAGGGTATGTCGAGGGGTATATTGGGGATAAAAGAGGGTCTTTTGGAGGCAATATGCATAGGTCTGTCTAGAGGTCTAATATGGGTAGTAAGAGGGTCTACTAGAGGCAGTAGGATGGTCTACTAGGGGCAGTAAGAGAGTCTCCTGGAGGCGAATATCCCTTTGCAAAGTAAATTACATGCATACATACACAACAAGAACAGGGAAAAAGAAAGAAAAATTTTGGAATGGAAGAACTGGAGTCTCAATAATATTTTATCACTGAGAAGATAACTTATGTCCAAATCTCTTGTTGCCTCAAATAGTTATAACAATTACTTAAACAATTAAAAGCTGATAAGCACTCAAGTTTTGTGTAGGCCATTCATCTAAATTCCAAAAAGATATGAACTAGCTCGAAAACGCAGCAAGGATTTGGATATGAACTAGAAGAAAGAAGCTTCACACAGACCTTTTGCCTACCATAAACTAGTAAGGATTTGGGTATGAATTGAAAAAAGAAGCTTCACCCAGGCCTTTTGCCTACCATAAACTACTGCCACAATCGTTACGCAACCATAACTAGGACCATCACAAGATCTTCACTAACCTTTCCCACCGCACATTTTGCTCTCATCTCCAAAATCTTGTGTAAGCCGTTCAAGTTTTGTGTAGCCAATCACCAATCAAACCCGACCTGATCTCACTCTCCTCGACGACGACCGTAGTGATCGCACCACAGTCCCCCTAGCTAGGCCCCACGCTCTTGGCCTTGGATCTGGCCGAAATCGTAAGATAGACATTGTAGAGGTCGGGGGAGAGAGGGAGGATAGAGAGAGCTCGTGGCATATCTAGTTTGTGTGTCGTCAGCGGCGGCCGTACCTCGTTGGCGTCGGCATCCTGGTGTAGACCTTGTTGTCGTCGACTACCTGGTAAGCGTTGCAGAGAGAACTCGCGAGGAGAGAGAGAGAGATTAGATACGAAAGAGATGAAAGATAAGAGAAGAGTAATTTGGTCAGAAAAAAAAACATAAAAAGTTAAAATTTTGTTAGTGAGAATATATCTTTATAAGTCAATTGGGTTGATGAGAATTTAGAAATATTCTTTTGTTACTGGGAAGAAAAATCTTAAAATTGGATTCAAATTTGCCAACCCCAACCCCTTCCCTTGCCTTTTAAGCTTGCAAATGAACCACATAGATCGCCACAAAGCACATCATCTAATATTTCTTAGCAGGTATCTTAATCATAACCTACCTAAGTATATGCTAGTAATTGAAGTTTATAAAGTACCTTGAAAATATGAAACTATAGCACGTTCTGCTTCTGCATGCGATGGATCGATTACAGAGGCCTATATCTATCGAACAAAATTGGCAATATTAGGTAATATTTTTGGCTCACGGGCATTTGCTGGTTGTCTCACTATGAAATAATCCCAATCCAGGTTTCCAATTTGTCCTATCCGGTTTGTTCTTGCACCCAGCTCTCTGAACATCACCATAATAATCATTGTCATCATCATACCTATGAAACTGTGTAGGATTCCTGTGGGGAAAAGGAATACCAGAACCACGACGACTTAACGATTTATCGTAGTCTTCCTTTTGTTTTGGGTCGGATAGAAGGTCCCAGGCGGTTTTGACATGCCTGAAAGCACCGCCGGCGGCGAGTGAGCTGTTCTTGTCGGGGTGCACAACTAGAGCCAATTCCTTGTATTGTTTCTTAATGGTTTGGGAATCGGCCATTTTGGGGAGGCCAAGAACCTCACACCAGCTTTTCTTCTCTGACACGGCTTTGTGAATCCTGTAAGCTATGATGAAATTGTTGATATAGGGCAAATTGGGTCGTGGGTTTTGGCTTCCATGGCCTTGTTGATTGCAGAGTCCAAGTTTCCCAGCTTGTAATAGACTTCTGCTGCGTCTCGTCCCTTGGTACGTAGCAGCCTCGTGATCATGATGACCTAGATTGTTCTCGGACGAAGCAGAAGGCATATTCGATAGAAAAACTAAAGGATTGTTAATTTTTTAATTGTTTGTTCGATAACTACCGTATAGGTTTGGTTCCCTTGTTTGGAAAACCAGAAGCAAGAAGGAAGCTAAATAGAAGTGAAATTCCTTCTCGCAACGACTAAAAATAATTGTTTCGTTAAACACGTTTCCTATGCCATAATATTTTTACTTGAGCTCATGGAACTTTTGGACAGCTTAGAAACCTCAACTTTGTTACTAGTTGTGTACTTTTCGGCTATGGCCTCTCGAACTGCATCCTCAAACTCTCGTATATGGGATATCCCTCACAATATCGGACATGGTCTTCCTAATGACATTTTTAGTCATTCTACGGGTTCTGTGATACTCCTTATGATGCCACTTATCATCATCAGTGCTCTGGTCATCTAAGTTATGGTGTGTCGTGTCAAACAGCGACAAGCGTGGCTCGTGGATCATCCTTGTACCGATATTGTCCCAACTTAACCACCTTTAAGGTGTTGGGTTTTAATCACAAAAGGCCTCGGTACAATTAGGAATGATCCACCCACTTATAAGTTATATTTTATTTGTCACTTTTCCAATATGGGATCTCTACTCTCCAACACTCCCCCTCACGTGCAACCTAACTTTTTAGGTCTGCACGTGAAACTGATTAACAAACTAAACCCGGGCCCCATGATAAGCGAAAGAACCCCAAACTCCCAGACTTCCAGTGACAACTGAAAGAACCAAACCAGGCTGAATTAACTCCAAACTCGAAAGAACCAAACCAGGGCCATGACCCCTGAAAGAACCAACCCGGGCTTATGGAGACGCAACTGGAGAGGGACCCGCTCTGATACCATGTCAAACAGCGACAAGCGTGGCTCGTGGATCATCCTTGTACCGATATTGTCCCAACTTAACCACCTTTAAGGTGTTGGGTTTTAATCACAAAAGGCCTCGGTACAATTAGGAATGATCCACCCACTTATAAGTTATATTTTATTTGTCACTTTTCCAATATGGGATCTCTACTCTCCAACATGTCGTGTGTAGAGATAAAATTATACTTGGTTCCTCCACTTCTATAATTATTGGCATTCAACAGCTCAATCAACCCTAAAGTTGCAGATATGAGATTGAGACCTAAGACAAAGAAACAATAAATGTGTAAAGAGTTTTTCCTGTAAGAGTATTGACACAGCACATAGGAAAAACTATTACACAGATTTATTTATTTTTCCATTGTTTTAGGTCTGGTGATCGCTATACCTTAGGGCATGTGGCGCTTTTGAATGACAATAGCTTTAGGAAGTGGAAGAACTAATTAAGTAGAGTTTTACCTGTCCATATATGCACAGAGAAAATGGATTATTGCCTGCTTGAGGATAAGCAGGAGAACCTAGATGACCAGAGAAAATGGATTAATGATGATAAGTGGCATCATAATTAAGGAGTGTAGATAACTAACAGGATGGCTAAGAATGTCATTAGTTCCTCCATGTCTGATACTATGAAGGGATGCATTGAAGAGCCTGAGGATGCAGTTGATTTTCTAGAGGCCGTAACTGAAAAGTACACAGTTAACTAGTGTTGTTTCATTTTAATATTTTAATTTATTTTTGAATTTATTTGGGTGAATTTATTTAGGTGTTACATTTAGTTTTTATTTTGGAAAAACCGTTTTACATTTATTTGTGTAACTCATGGTGGTTATTTGATTTATTTGTTTTTATTTCCTGTAACCTATGGCTATTGGTTATTACCCCATTAATCATGATGTGTGTCCTACAAGCCTATATATATATATCACAATTTGTTGCATAAAGAGATGTATCACATGTACTACAACTACGTATTTACCCATCAACTTTCCATCAAAAATTTCCCAAAGTGTCATTGTGTTTTTATTCGACAAAAAAAATGTGTTCTTGTGGTGGAACTTTGGGTTCCTCTGATTTGTGCCGATTGGAGCGAGTCATACAACTTGTTGTTGGGTTGTTGTATCCTGGAAGGGACAAGTCAAGAGTCTGGTGCACTAGTGTTATTCCGCACAACGTTTGAATCTCCTTAAAGAGAGCGAGATACCCGCGCCTCAGCCTATTGTCAACAAGTTTCTATTATTTGAAATTATAATTTTTATTGTAATTTCTTGTAATTTCACTAACAATTTTAAAGAGATTCATCAAAGATGATGCGTCCTCAAGAGAAGCCGTGCGTTCACAATAGGGGAAACCTCAACTTGAGAAGGATGAGTTTTATTATTATTACTTTTATCTCTTGGCTTATTTATCATAAAGCCTTTATGATTATAACAAAAAACTCACTTTTTATTTTTGGAATTTTGGTAGATCAACTGAGAAGGAGGTTCCAAAAATCCATGCGTCACAAGCAAAATGAGATATCCTCGGAGACCTTGATCACTTATGAACCATATGTGGCAATCATAACCGACATAACAATGGTTCAAAGTGTTGAAGGATGGTGGGCAGATTGTGGTACCAATAGGCATGTCTGCTATGATAAAGATTGGTTCAAGAGCTACACTCCTTTTAAGGAGCCCATACCACTCATGTGGTTGGCACTCAAGCTTGATTAAATCAATAGATGAACATAAAAGATGTTTGGAGATTCACATACCATTCTGTCGAACTTGAACCGTTCATAAAAGATGTCACATACTGATCCTATCGACCAGCAGTCGAAAACCTAATTAGTTGACTAACCTAAACAAGTCATAAGAATACGAAAATTTACAGACTCAAACTAAACAGACAAACAGACTCACACAAAAAATTTCAGATGAATCAGAGTTCGTTTGCTATGTCAAATAAATACTGGAAAACGGAGAACAGATCGAAAGTGATGGAAACTGATTTTGGTTTTGGTTTTGGAAAACAAGGAAATAAAACTAGCTAGGGAAGATGCAATTCATCCCGACAATCACACATAAGATAATTTGTTCAGTTATAGTTCAATTAATCTAGATGAAGATACTCAGGTTGGTTCGGTACACTTGAAACACAACCTATTACCCTTTCTTACTTCGTACGTTAGGCAGGAAGTGCTCTACACCTAAACTATTCTCAAGCAATGCAACCTAAAGGTACACTTATTAGATTAAACATGCAGAGATCATTACGTTCTAAAAAGGTTTGAGACATCACAAGACATCGCAATAAACTTAGCGCCTTGCTAAATCTAGGACTTAGTTTACTTGCTAGTGAAAACTAACAATTGTTTCTCTAGATAGTTTGAGGAGTTCGATATTGAACTGACATCAAACTATCAAAGTTATATAACCCTAACATGTATACTAAGCGTGCACTCAAAGTAAACATGAAAAGAATTCATCAACATAAAAATAGTAAACCAAATCTCATCTTGGATTAAAAGAAACTAAAATCAAAACTAAAATCATCTTGTTGTTCATGTCTAGGGCTTCAAACAACCCCTAACTATGAAAGCTTAAATAAACATAATAAAAATGCAGAAGATTCAGAAGGAGGAGGAGCAGAAGAAGAGGAGAAGCAGGGAAGAAGCCGCCAACGATGATAGCAAAGACTTTTATATTGATTCCTTCAACCAATCCATCTTGATTTAGGTTTCCTTGGACATTCTGATTGGTGCACATCTATAGGACCATTGGGAGTATGCCAACTCATTTAATTCTTTATAATCAGCTTCACATCGGGGTTATAGGTCGTATTATGAAGTGCAAACTCGTCCATGGGCCTCCCGGTGTGATTTGGGCCTCAAAACACAAATTCCCGTCAAGAGTCAGATTTGCGCAAATTGACATTCTGGTAGTAAATTGGCCATAACTTCTTCTAATAAAATGCTATTCCCGAACCGTAAAATGGTATGGAAAGCTAACATCCGTAGCTTTGCATTGATGTAAGACTCATCATCTAGTTCTTCTCGAAATGCCCTCAGTGTCTTGTCAAATTTGGATGACTTGTGTAGGCAGATTTCCGAATTTTGTCTTTCACTCTCTCTTTTTCTTCTTTTCTTCTTATTTGCTTTGGAACACCTAGAAAATAAATAAACAAAGTAAATAACTAGAAAACACACCAAACAAGAAAAGAAAGTATAGAGGATTTTGATACAAATAATGTATAATTATGCACCTATTATCCGCACCTGAGAAAGCCTATATATATGCAAAGAATGATGTTGTGTTTTTTTAGTGCGATGAATGTAAGAATTGTTAAATTCTTTCATTTATGTTTAGTCTTAGAAATATCGTTCGAGAATGATTTTAGTTTGGCAACACACTAAAATGTTTCTTGAATTGTCCCATTTTTGGACAGTTTGGGAGAATAAAACTTTATTATGTGGTTTGTAGTTCTTTTGTTTTTGGTTTCGATTGTGGGTATATATATTTTAACAGAGTCTCCTGTATTGTTCCTTGAGTGCACACTAGGCTTAAATATTCATGCACTCGGGGAACTGTAGGGAGATGCTGCCAAAATTTTACCACATCAAAATCGAAACACAAGAACAACAAATTTCTTAACAAAGTCTTATTGTCCTGAATGAGATTAGGGCTCTAACCGGAGGCATAAGGTGAAGAAGAAATGAATATTTGTATGAGTAATGTTGATTTATTGCTATATAATTTTGTGTTTATTTGTTGTTTCTCTTATGATAGGAGATGCAAAATATGGACAAAAGCTGGATGTTATACGACAGGTGTCACCACTTGTATATACAGGAAATCTTTGATTTCTTGAGATTTGTTGATTATCAGGAACTGAGTGGCACAAGTGTTCATGTAGAACATGTATGTGCGACAACACTTGTCACATTTTGGTATGTGGAAGAATTATACTATATGGATGGAACATGGTGAGGTGGAAGAAAATAATCCTACACTAGCAGAATTTTGAGCAAGTTACATTCATGAAGTTGGGTCATCTAGCTACTGGTACTGCCGACCCTTCTATATACCCCGCTATGAATATGCTATATGATGTTTTCTCATATGCTTCAAGATATGAAGAAGAGGCAGTTGATAATGCCCCCAATGAAGCACACCCTACTTTCCTGAACGTTGACATGTCTGATTAGGAGAAGTATAACAAGCTTCTCGGGCAAGCCCAGACACCAATGTATGACGAGTGTCTAATTCAGTTTTGAGTGTCATCATGTCACATATGCGTTTGAAAGTGAAGCACATAACGAGTAATGGACATTATGGAGACTATTCAAAGTTTATCAAAACTTTGCTTCCTCTTGTAAATAGACTTCCTAAGAGTCATTATAAGATAAAAAAGATCTTGAGCGACCTCGGCCTCGATTATGTGAAGATCCACACCTGCAAGAATAATTGCGTGCTGTTTCACTGAGATTACAAGCATGCTATTTACTGTCCCATTTGCAATGGGCCGAGGTATGATGAGGAGTCTTCTTCATCTAACGGGAAACCTGTTCCTGTGAAGGTGCTTCATTATTTCCTGTTAACTCCTACGTTGCAGTGTCTCTACATGTCATCAAAGACTGCAAGGGAGAATAGATGGCACAGTATTCCTCGGGAAGATGACGGTGTTCTAAGACACCCCTTAGATGGGGAGGCTTGGAAAATCCTTTGACGCATCATTTCCTGATTTTGCAGAAGAAGTTCAAAATGTATGGCTCGGACTAGCAACAGATGGGTTCAATCCTAGCGGCAATATGACTCTTTCTCATAGTATTTGGCCTATAATTTTAATGTCGTACAACTTACCACCGTGGATGTGTATGAAAAAGGAATATAATATGCTGGCATTGTTAATTCCAGGTCCCAATTCTCCGGGAAAGTGTCTAGATGTGTATTTGAGACCGTTGATTGATGAGCTAAAATGATAATGGGAAAATGGAATTCCCACTTTTGATAGGGATAGTAAAACTTCATTTAGGATGAGAGCAGCTGTAATGTGGACAATTAACGACTTTCCTGGCTACGGTATGTTATCTTCTCATACCACTCAAGGGTACAAGACTTGTCTCGTCTGCTTAGAGAACGTTGATGCTAGTCGTCATGCGGATAAGGTTGTTTACTTAGGTCACCGTAGATAGCTTCCAATGAATCTTAAATGGCAGCTTGATGCAGATGCATTCGATGGCAGGGAAGAGCATCGTGGGGATGAAATTTTAGACAAGTTAAACTCTTCCGATTTGAGATATTGGAGTAGTGATAAAGATTTCTTGGCCCAAAATCTTGTGCGTCCTATTGCACTTGACAATTGACATCATAAGAGTATTTTCTTTGAATTATCTTACTGGTCTACTTTGTTTGTTACTTAATGATTGGTTCAAAGCAAATAATTACACTGTATGAGTAGTGGGAAAACAAAAAGGCATCCAAAATGTAATCTCATTATCTTTTTTTTGTCTTATAAGCATGTTAACAGTTCCATCCATAAAAGAACACTTATTTTCCTTCACTGCTTATCAAACCCTTAACTGCTCTTCAACTGCAATAAGAATTTAAATTCCAAATCTAATTACAAGCTTATCATTTACAACCTTTTTTTTAAATGCAGGAGGACATGCAGAAAGAGGCATCTAAATTGAAAAATGATTAGAAGAATGCAAACCCTGACATCCTGTAGGGTGAGCTCCCACCTTTGGAGTGATCGAAAAATATTAAGGTGCTTGAAGCAGCAGTCGGCAGAAGAGCCGGGAAGGAGATTCGTGGCTTGGAAGAGCAGGTGTATAAGAGTCATCATCTTCCACTCTACGTTCTCGAATTTATGAAGTGGAGGAGAGATTACATATTGTTGAGGAGAAGGCCGAAAAAGCCAAGGCAGTTGCGCATAACCTTAGTGAAGAGATGACATTAGTGAAGCAGCAATTAGCAGCAATGATGTCTTTTATGGTGCAGCAGACTGGGTGTCCTCCACAAGTCCCTTCCCAACAACCTCTAGATGAAAATATTGATGCAGGGAACAATATGGAAGTTGAGAGGAACTAGGTACAGCATTGCATGCTTCACTATTTTGGTTTTGTTTAGATGGAGAAGCCTTTAAGGTTAGGTTGTTGTCTAGGACATGCAGTTGGTTTTGTTTAGTTGGAGAAGGATAGGCTAGCTAGGATGAACGAATGATTTAGTTTAGTTTAGTTTACTTTCAAGGTGTTACTAAAGACTTTGTATGAACAAATTATTAATATTAAAATATTATTGTTTGCTAAATTTGCAGTTTTATATTTTCTGTTTTTTATATAAAAAAATGTAATAGTGAAACAGGGAGGAAAAGGAAAAAAATAAAATAAATAATACTAACCTCAGAGGAAAATCTCATGCGACGAGTATATTCTTTTGTCGCATAAGTGAAGCAAGTTTTCATCGGCAATTGCACCCATTTTTCGTCGTTACAGAATTACTGACGACGAAATACTGTTCGTCAGAACATATATGCGACAATATTTCATCGTATAAGTGGACACATGTTTAGTCGCATATATGCGACGAATCGTCTTTCATCGCATATGAAAGTTTATAGCGACGAATATCTTTTTTTCGTCGCATAGATTCTTATGCGACACCACTTATTCAACGACTTATACGACCGACTTTTCGTCGCATATGTACTTATGCGATGAATACGGGCTCTTATGCCACGAAATGACTTCATCTCTTAAGTTTGCGATCCTAGTAGTGTCAGGAGAAGAATTAGAATCTTAATAAGGTTATTATTGTATGTGTTGATAGAGATGACATAATTAGAAAGGAGGCCAAACCACTGCAGGGAATTTGGTTGAGAATCCAGAATGGAAAAGAGAAAAATAAAATAAATAAATAAAAAAGAGTTTCAGAAACCAACAAGGTTGTTGGAGAACCTGCAACTAACAAATTGAGAAGTTTTTAAGTATAAGTGTTGTTTTTGCAAAAGGATAGTTCACATGAAAAAGGACTGTAGTGGCTCTAAGGCATAGAGATGATTGAAAATGAGGTAAATGTAGCTTCACTCACCTATTCATATCTCTACCTTGTTAACGTGAATCCCAATCCTAGTATATTGGGAAGATGTATATTCTGTAATCAACTAGGATTATGTAAATATTTCGGTGTAATTAGTTTCTTTCTAGGGTTAGAACTGTGCTTGTATATGTACCCGACTTGGGGTTTATTCAATATCATCAGAAGATTCCCAACCTTTTGTGTTCTGTTTGACTTGGTATCAGAGCCTAAGTCGATCCTGTCAATCTTGGTAATCTGACCCTGTTGTTTTCCGCTGCAAATTTGTTCTAAACGTGTCCCAATTTGATCTATTAGAAGTGTCAAAGGAAGCTTTCTATTTCGTCAAATTCTGTCGTACTTGTTCTGTTCCTCTGTCATCAAATCCTCTTTGCAATGGATCTTGCAATCTTTGGTGATCAACCTGAAGTTTCCCGTGAACCTGATTTCTATGGAGTAGAAGGACAAGACCTCACCACAAGTATGTGTTCTCAGGAGAAAAGAGGTAAAATTGGTATTGCATTAAAATTTTATGACTTTTACTGGTAGTGATAAATGAATAATTAATTCTGGTGCGTCTGATCATATGGCATTTAATAAGTCATTTTTTTTCGAGTCTGTCCCCATCTTCCATACCGGAAGTGTTTAATGCAAATGGGGTGTCCTTCCCGGTCCTAGGTATAGGGTCAATTCAAGTTACTTCAACAATTGTGTTAAACAAAGTCATTTATGTTCCCGCTCTATCACATCAATTATTATCTATTTATGAATTGATTTCACAAAACAAATGCTTTGTAACCTTTTTTCCTATGTATGTTATCTTCCGAGACCTGTCATCTCAGGCGATAATAGGCAAGGGGGATCTGCGGGGGAGACTGTTTCACTTGGATTGCATGTACAATGGGGAAGCAAGAGCATAGTCACCAACCGTTGCCTTGACATTGAGTTCTGATCGAGTAAAAGAAATTTGGCTATGACATCGCCGAATGGGTCATCCATCTTTTGGAGTTATAAAGAAGTCGATGCCATCTTTCTTTTTTGGCATAAAAGAGTCAAGTCTCCATTGTGAAACTTGTGTTTTTGCTAAGAGTCATAAGTCAAGTTATTCTCCTAGTTTTTCTTCTAGTTTTGCACCATTCGAGTTGATTCATTCTGATGTATGGGGGCTTTCGAAGAATTTGACATTGACAGGAATGAAGTACTTTGTTTTGTTTATTGATGACTTTACAAGATTAACTTGGGTTGTGTTATTGAAAAAGAGGAATGATGTGTTTTCGGCTTTCACCGCTTTTCATAGTCTCATCCGAACTCAGTATGATGCTTGGGTGAAAATATTTCGATCTGACAATGGAGGAGAGTTTGTTAACCACTCTTTCTGAGACTATTTTCAGCAACATGGAATTGTTCATCGGACTACTTGTCCTCAGACACCAGAACAGAATGAGATATCTTAGAGTGTTAGTTGGACTACTTGATATTTTTTAATCGGATTGTTCATCGGACTACTTGATATTATTTCCCAGAATCATTCTAATTTCATTATGTGTTAGTCAACGCAGTAATTTGATTATTCACTCCCGGGTTTGGTAAGTAAACATGCCTTTAGTTTGGTATCTAAACTTAGATTATGTTAGCACCTTTTGGTATTTCTATTAGGATTTTAGTTAACCATAAGAATAAAAACGACACTTCAAATCAATTTAATAAAGAAAAATTGTAATAGATCAAAATACCAAAATATCTAACAGATCTTGACATGTTAGGTATTAAATGGTCTTTTTTTTTCTTGAAGTCTAGATAAAAATGATACATTTTTGAACTCGAGTTTATCACACATGAAGTATAATGTATCATATGTTGTGTTCACCTGGTAAGTTACTGTTAGTACATAACCAAAATGCTTGGCTAAGCCGAGAATATGACAGAATTATCCGGTCGCCGGAGATCATTCCGGACAAGACATAGAGGAGTTACCCAAAACAAATAACATAGCGGCTCACATGGCTCCAGATAAGCTCTAGCTAACATGCTTATTACATGACATAGAGGAATTACCCGAAACACTCTTTTTTAAACACGCTACATATATTTTCTTGCTTTAAATGACAACTCTATGATCATTACACATGCTTTCGAATGCAATTTGTTATTAGCACATCACTCCAAGCTTAGGCTACACACACAACATGTATAAACAGCCAGCACTCAAAGGTGCACGCTCAGACTACATACACAACATGTGTAAACAGCCAGCACTCAAAGGTGCAATCTCAGGCTACACACACATGTGTAAACAGCCAGCATTCAAAGGTGCAATTTCAAGCTACACACACCACGAGTGTACACAGCCGGTATACAAATATGTAATCTCCAGCTACACACGCCACAAGCGTATACAACAACCTCACCTCGAGGAAAGGTACCCCATCATGATCTTTTAGGGAACCACTCCTGCCATGATAACATCTCATGACAACACCATAAGATCTATATAGAATCACCATGATGTTTCAACGTCCTCTAGTATAGTCGTGACATGTTCTCACAAGTCATGGCTAATCTCCATGGCCGCTTCCCATGGTTCTTTTATCTTCCTGACTTTGTGCTCTCATAATTATGTTCCTCATAGCCACACCTCTCACTGCACCATTTATGATCAGCCCCTGTATGATTGCTCTCCAGAATCACTTCTCCAAGTGTGAGGTTTCAACACCTCGTTACTCTAAATACACAAGGTTACAACGCCCATCAACAATATCACCATAGATAAGCCAACCGTGGCGGGCACACTCCCCGGTATATGGCGACTATCAGCTAACCGTGACGAGCAACACTCTCGGCACACGACATCTATCATCTATCAGCCACCCGGGACAAGTTAATAAATACTCCCAGGCGCGTGACACCTACAAGTCACCAACGTGTTTAAGACACTTCCCAACACATGATATTATTCTCACCTCTCGAACACGCCATATGAAATCCCCCGTGCCAATTCAGTCCTCGTTTCGGTGCCCCGCCACCATAATCTTTCCCAGCACTGGGGGACTTGGGCAACAACCTTATAGGCCGGCATTTACCACACCTCATGACGTACTCTCGATACACTTTGGCACTACCTGCCTTGCCCTATCGGCATCTTGGCTATGCTTCCTAGCGTGCTCTTGATATCCTTGCCATGCTTGACAGCTCTACACATGCCTTATAGGCAACATTACTATGCCCTAGTGGCACCTCTCGCCATGCCTCAGCGGCACTTCCTCCTTGCCTCAACGACACCTTGGCCATGCCCAGCGACACCATCGTCACGCCTCAACGACACCCCTCCCCACACCTTGATGACACACTTGCCTCGATGGCGAAATGGTGAACTACGTTTGGTTTGATCCCATAAACGGGTACGTAGGCACTCTAGCACTCACCTAGAGGCAACCAAAAAATATGTCACCACAATCTCCCCTTGGAGCACATGTTGGAATAGCTCAGCTAGCTAGAGCATATAGCTAGTACAAATCAAAGGCTACTAAATGCTTAAGGCATACAAACATGCCGGTACCCATGGCCCACACGAGATGCTCGCAAGCATTCCCACACCTAGCACAAAGCGGTACCTCAGTTTCGACCCCGCGCACGTGCATGTTTCAAAATAATAATAATAATAATAATAATAATAATAATAATAATAATAATCCAAACCAGCGCAAACCGTTACACCACCACCATGAACAATTACGCCCAATAGCGCGACATAGCAAGACGGTCCGTATCGGATTCTCGGAACGTTCCCCAGCCACCTCGCGACCCTCGTGTGGGGACTTGGGGACTCGACACTATGCCTCCAGCACCCGGGTAAGACACATTCTCGGCATAACTGAGGAATAACTCCCCACCCAAGGGCTCTCTCGGACTGGGGATTTGGGGACTTATTAGTATATAGCCAAAATACTTGGTCAAGCCGAGAATATGACACAATTACCCGGTCGCCGGAGATCATTCCGGGCAAGACATCACCGGCGAGTCCTTCACGGGTATCCAAAGAGTGAAAGTCCGGCAACAATCCACCTGCCAGACCCACTCTCCGGCGGCAAAACACCTCCCAAAAGGGAGGTGCCGCAGAAGACCACAGACAATCCCACATCGAGGACTGAGGCCGCAGCACCTAACCTTAGCCTATAAAACAGGCACAAACTCCCGAAAGAGGCAAGTCTACAAAACTCCTTCCAAACTCCCATACTCTGCAAGTAGCAACTAAACGCTAACTTAAGCATCGGAGAGTCGAAGACTGGGCCACCCCAGTCCCGACTCCTGACGCATTGCTACTTGTGTAGGTGCAAGACTCGGACTCAAGAATTCGACCTCCCGACTCGTGACCCCGGGACAGGTCCCGACTCGTGACCCAGGACAGGTAGAAACAGTTACTGACCAAAGTTTCATGGTCAATCACGTACCCTCTGAGATGTAAATCCAATAATGGGGAGAATTGTTTTTAAGTAAAGTTGTTTTGTTCTCAACTCCTAGATGTAGTTTTAATAGTGATTGACCATAAGTCATTTCGTCAGTAACTGATTAAGATTGTGCAGAACAAATGTGATTAGAGAGAGCAAATAGGGTAGAACGAGAGCAAAATAAATACAAATAAAAAATAAAAAAAGATGGAGCACAAAAGAGCCTGAAACGACGCCGCATTGGTACAGCAAAAACCAAACAATAAAATAATAACCCGTGTGTCTGAGCTGGGCTACTGATAACATCGCCTGAATCGAGCGACTGAAGTTAGCGAGTGGAGCAAAAATGTCGTTCACACTGCGGAGCGTGAAGGTCCCACCGAACTCAGTCTCCCTCGATGAAGCGAGGCACCGGGTGTTCGATTTCTTCAGGGCCGCCTGTAGATCCATCCCTACAATCATGGACATCTACAACCTCCAAGACGTCGTCGCCCCTTCTCACCTCCGCTCCGTCGTTGCCGCCGAGATCCGTAAGCACGCCTCTGTCACCAACCCCAAGGTCCCCCCTTCTCTCATCCCCTCTCTCTATTTCTCTCTCTTCAATCTCCTGAAACGATACCGTTTTGTTCATCTGTAATTTTAAATAGCCCTAGTTTTATAAGTTTTTTTTTTGTTTATATCAAAATTGGATAATCTGGAAATACATCTTTCCTTTAGTTGGGATAGAAAGTGAAATATCAAGACCGATTGTGAATAATTTTAGATGGATTGCATTGGTCCTGCTTTGCATTTTCAAAGAATCGAAGCTTGAATGGTTGCGTTTGTGATTTTTGTGACAATTTTACGTGTTGGGTTCCATGGTGGTAGTGCAGGTCAGACATTGAGGGAATACTGGATGTGGAGTGTGAATATTTGGGCTAGATTTATGCATTCAAACAGCATCGGTAATTTGGGCTAGATTTTTTTTTTTAGGGTAGATTATTGTGGTATATGCATTCACAGCTAAGAAAATTGTGTTTTTGTTGATTTCACCTTAATCTAATGCTTACAGTTTTCACCATACTCCCGCCAAGTTTTTATCCATTTCTGTTTAGTCACTACCCAGCTCACATACTCAGTCAAAGCTTGAAGTTTAATTCCATCTATGCAGAAATAATTGGGAAAATGAGGAGTTTAATCCCGCATAGACTTAGATGCTTTGCATTCATACAATACATGTAAAATAGCTTCGGTGGTACTAATTACGTATTGGAAACCTCTAGGTGTCCTGAGCTACAACCGTACAACCATATACTATAATCGCTTCCAAACCCCTTGGTTCCTTCAGGATCAGTGTTTTCTCCATCATCATTTGTTATATAGCATTATTTCTGTGTTTAGTGGTCAAGTGATGGTCACTTTGCACTGTGTTACCCCCCACATTTTTCATATTGCAATGTCAGTTTGTGCAGATGACATCTACTTCCCAATGTTACTGATAATATTGTGCTGAGCGTTGACCCAAAATTGTTTACTGAATACATTACTATATGTGACCTAGAAGGAGACATTATAATGCTGCTGTTATGCCAATGTGCATACTGCATACAAGGGGGAGATATTGTATGTTTGTTGTATTTTATTACTGCAATAACCTTCAAGTGGGTTTTGTGGTTTCTGTTTGTGACTAATCTATGTATGTGATTTTTTCTCAAGTTTTATGGGAGGTCCGTAAATCATAATGTCACTCTACAAGACATTTCCTTTTGATAATGTCCAGATTTAATCAAGTTCACCAGACAATAAGGATGTATTATCTTAGCTAAAAACAACTGGCATGAGTTTATACACTAAGTTGGTTGTATATTTGGTTAGTTTCAATTGGCACTAAATCAGAATTGTGATAAAAAATTATGCCACGGTCTGATGTAATTGATAGCATTATTGTGCAGGTCATTGATATGCTGCTCTTCAAGGCAATGGAAGAGTTGAATAACATCACTGAGCATGCAAAGCAGCGACACCACATCATTGGCCAGTATGTTGTGGGTCGCGAAGGACTCATGCAAGATACAGGCACGAAGGACCAGGGTGCCTCAAATTTTCTCAAGGATTTCTACAAGACCAATTATTTTTGAACATTCGACATTCCATGAATGTGCTTTTGGGTGGGGCTTCCTAAATAAAGATGTGCTCGACAATGGTTTTGTATCTCTGTTGAGTTGGAAAGTATATTGCTAATCTTGCAACAGAATTTCTGTTATGAAGTAACTATTGTTTCAAAATCAAGAACTAGGGCAGCAATCTCAACAGTTGAGCTGTCTAGCTTAGTACTTGCCTGAGTATATCTTCCATATTATCTGCATACAACTACCTTTCTCATCCGTTTTCTCGTGATAGATTAGTTGGCACCTGTATGTGATTGCTGCCGAACGATGTTGTAAATCTTGTAATTAAGAAGATTTATAGTTTCTTTAAATAGGAATCGACGTCGTTATATAATCAAGCTATGAAACTGGCAGATTTTAACATGCAAGCACGTATACAAGGATTCTGGAAAAAATTCTGTCAACCTAGTTAAGCTAATACTGAACACCTTAAAATCTAAAGGGATGCTCGCTGGAAAGCAAGCCTCAAGTCCTTAACCAAGCAAGAACTCTTCTTGAAGAGAAGCAACAACCTTGCTTCTTGAGAAAAATAATTCATTTAAGTCTAATATCCTAGCACACAGTTGTAGTTAAGAAGATTTGTATTTGTTAACAAAGTAAGTCTAATATATCATAAACCACTACAAGTGGCTAGTGGCCGAGTGTCAGGTAGAAAACCCCCCAACACTAATTTGATTCACGTAATTTTTTTTAGAATGAGATCTAAATTTATAGTTGTAAACATGTATTGGCCGTAAAAATAAGAAGTTTTTACGTATCTTTATCAGTAATTTGATATGAGTTGACAAAGTCAACAAAGACTTGATAAAAAGAGGAAAGGTCCAACTAGCATTTTAACCATTTTTAGAGGTATGAATAATACCTCCTCCCTGAAAAATTTATCGTTTGTATGAAAAAAAATAGGGTTCCTCTTGCATGCCTTGGGGTATCCATATCTCGCCTAGGTGGCAGTAACTCTGTTAATTGACTCACTAACTTTGTTAACTAACTCCGTTAACGTATGTTTTACTCTGTTAAAATTAATCCTTGTTAAGATCTTGACTTTCACAATCTTCCCTAAGTCTAAAACCTCATATCTTAGTCCCTCTCTCTCTTAACTAACAATGATCGGATCGGTAGTTGCAGCCTCCGCCGCCTCAAAACCTCGTCGTTGTCACCGATGACGTCTTCTAACGACGAAGAGAGCCACGAGACAATGTTTCACTTGCCGCAGTGCTCGTCAACTAGGTACGACGACGGTTATTAGACGCCGAAGTAGAGCAGTGAACCCTCGTCGCTTTGCCTGCACCGGTAGCGCACCTCCCTAATCTTTGCACCCCTCATTCTCTCCTTACAGAGTAGCCTAGGCCTACTCGGATCTCCAATGACTAACCATTCATGGGATTCAAATCTCATTGACATATGTAAGGTGTGTGAGTTATATAATAAAAAGTTTTTATAAAAAAAAGGGTCCAGATTAAAAGAAAGGAGATCTAACGGTTCGGAATAAATCAGATTTTCTAATTTAAAAAAACTAAATAAAAATGGAAGAAACGTTGGAAATCGTATAAAATAATCTGAGCGTTAGAAAAATAATCCGAATGTGTCTTCGAACTCGGAGTGACAGGTACTTTAATATCAAGTTGAGATAGGTGGTCGAGGTTACAAGGGGTGCAGGCTGGATATTTGTTTCCAATGACAGCAAAGACGAAGGCCTAGCCGCCTAAATAGGAGGGAGAGATAGGTGAGAGAGAGACAATCAAGGGTGAATGATGGGGGCAATGGTTTTAATGTGACTATTGCTCGATCATCATAAACCCTGAACCATATATACACTAGATGAGTCTATTTCCGATCATCGTCATAAACCCTAGACCACATATACATGAGAGATGATTTGTACTCAATCATCATAAACCATTAACCATGCCAACATTAGGGGTGACTAATGCTCGATCATCATAAATTTGATATACATTAGACGTGACTATTGCTCGATTATCATATACCAAGTATACACTAAAAGTGACTATTGATCGATCATCACAAACAATAAACTATGCATACACAAGAGGTGACAATTGCTCGATCATCATAAACCCTAAACCGTATATACATTATGGGTTATTTGCTTGATCATCATAGATTAACCATGCCAACATTAGGGGTGACTAACGCTTGATCATCATAAATGATGCGGATCAAGTATCAAGAACATGCCTCTAACAGTCATTCAACAAACACCAAAAATAAGAAGTAGCAAACTTGTAGAGCCACAAATAAACTGATTTAATTCATAAAACATAAGCTGACAAACAACTATTACAATACCCATATTTATATGGTTTACAATACTTGGAGAATAAATAGGCTGAAGCTAAAAAAGGAAAACTAATTAAACGTAAATCCTGATAATTATAAAATAACTTCCTAAAACTATATCAATAAGGAAATATCAAAGATTACAAATCTATAATTAAATATTTTCGCATATGCTCCTGCATCAAACTCTCTTGGTTGGAAAGAATTCGTTCTCGAATTTGAACCATTGATTGTAGAAACTCCAGACAAAATCTTCCACTGCTTCAATCTTCTTTTGACAAATTAGCTTGCAATTGAATTCTTCATTTCTAAATAAATAGATATTTGGAAAAAAATGTTTGATTGTGATCTAATAAATCTTCTTTTCAACATTAATTTAGCATTCCCAAAATTTCCTCCACCATCCTTGATTTGATTGACAAGATTAACTACGGCTTTGGGAATATACATGATGAAGGCATTAACTCCAAGTAAATCACCAAAATCATGGTCAATCATGATTGCGTCTTTCTTGGCATCTTCATCTTCTTCCACACCATAATTACCACAACAAGCCTCACAATAACAATCATCATAAATCGGTGGTTTACTAAAATCCACAATATTGTCTCTTTCTTCTTTTTCTTTTTTATCATGAACTGCAAAAGTAAAGATAGAATTTGAACATTCATAGTCGAAACTAACCGGTTCTCCATTTTCACCTAACTCACACAACGAAGCACATCGATGAAATGGGCCAACACATATCTCCTTGTCGGAACAGTCACCATCTTGGTTGAAAGTTTCGATGTGAGCAATATGTTGATGATATGTGGTAACGTTTTCTCCTCGTCAGAACTCTTACGACCCCGTTGTCGAGCTTCGATGTGATCAATACGTACCACAAGTTGTTGAAGCATCATTTTTATTTTAGTCGTGTCGTTGTTGACGTCAGGACCCTCCATTCTGAAACCTCCGCCTCATCGCCTGACCTGAGACATGAAATCCACCAAGCCCTCGCTAGAGCTCTGATGTCAACTGATATGGATCAGGTATTGAAAATAGGCCTCTAACAGTCACTCAACAAACATCAAAAATAAGGAGTTGCAAACTCGTAGAAAAAGGCAAATAAACTGATTTAATTCATAAAACATAAGCTGCCTAAGAGCATCTTTAATAGACTCTCTACTATAACTCCTTAGCTATTTTAGAGAGTGTTTAGCTTTTTTAGATGTTTTAGGAGTTCCAACAGACTAGCCAAATTTGAGCTATTATGACTTTTAACTATCTCGCTAGCTAAATAGCTATATTTAGCTAGTGAGATGACTTAGATGAAGTTAGCTATATAATTTAATACATTCCTTGTAAGATATTTTATGTGATATATAAATATATTTAAACTATTTAATTTCTATTTGAAGAATAATGTTGATGTAATGCTAGCTAAAATAGAGAGCATTGATGCAGTCACATTTCTAAAGTGGCTAGCCAAAATGACATTTTAGCTAATTTGACTAAAATTTAACTTAAAAATGACTAGCATTACTAAAGATGCTCTAACAACTATTACAAGGATCCAGATTATCTCCTAACAATTGTCTCCTAATACTTCCTAATAAGTCAATCTCGACCTTTCATTTTCGTTCAACGGTCGAGATCTCTCCAACCTATCTCAAAACATATTTTCGCATATACTCGACCCATCTCTCTCTCTCTCTCTCTCTATCTCCCTCAAAATCTCGTATCGTCTATCATAAAGAAAAAATATATTTCTTTTCATCACTCTCTCTCTCTCTCTCTCTCTCTCTCCCGTTTATGAAGTTATGCCTCTCGCCACCAATCAACCACTGGTGTCAGACTCCTCCGCGGCGGCGAAGGCACGGCCTCTCTCTCCGGCGCCGACACCTCTCTCTCTCTCTCCCCGCAAGTTTGAGATTATTTTTTTTTTCTAAAGATCCATTCTTCCTCACAATTGGTATTTTCAAGAAAAAGAAAAATTCTTTTGGAGGTTTGTAGGTGTGTTATTATTACTATGAATTGCTGCAAACATGACTTTTTGTTCAGTATCATATATTCTTAATTCTCAACACAACTTTACTTTTGGCGTTGGTTTTTTTTTTTTTTGAATATAGGTTGTAATAATTGAAGAATCTGGCGAAGAAACTAACACTAGTTTGGAGCAATCGGAATCGAAAGAAGAATATGTATGTAAACCTAAATATGACATGGAGTTTGATTTTGAGCAAGCCGCATACGACTTTTATAATGAGTATGGACGGAACGAAGGCTTTAGCATTAGAAAAGAAGTGTGTGCCAAGGATAAGAATCATGTACTCATTTCAAGGCTTTTTGTTTGTTGTAAAGAAAGTTTATGAGGGAAGGATAAGAGAGATGATTTGACCAAAAACCCAAGATCACATACAAGGACCGGATGTGGTAGGTGTATAGGTAAATACTGTGCGTATCGTTTTCATGAAGAGCATAATCATCCGCTTGTGAAGCAAGAATGTGTGCATAGATTGCCATCTCAACGGAAAATGACAACTTAAGATGGTGCTTTTCTAGAATTGACCGCAAATTCAGGAGTTCCATCAAAATCTGTATTTGAATTAATGAGTAAACAAGCTTGCGGAAGGGAGTCATTGGGATTTACAAAGGAAGACCAAAAAAACTATTTTCGAACTGTCTGACAAAAAAAAAATTTGGAGAAGCTGGTTATTTTGTCATGCCCCGACCCCTAATTTTTACCTTAATTACTAGCATGGTGGTAATAAGAGTTCTTACCGTTTTCGTCACTAAGTGTATAATTTAATTAGTCCCTAGAGGTGTGTTATGAGACAAATATTTCGAAAGAATTATTCGAAGGAAGAAAAATAGGACGATGGTAAAAATGGTAAATTTTAGCTAGTAAAAGGTAATTTTATTTTTGGGGTATTATTTTTGAGGTGTTATTTTTAATGTTGGGTTTTTTTTTTTGTGAGTGTGGGCCTGAGGAGTGGGCCGGTTTGGGGGAGGCCCAAACCTTTTCTCTTTTCTTTCTCTTCTCTTCTCCGTTCCGCTTCACTCTCCTTCTCCCTCCCGCGAGCTCCCCGACTGCGGGATCTTCAGCCACGCCGCCCGCCGTTGTCCGACCACCTGAGACAGCCGGACCGGTCCCGTTCGGACCCTCGCCGCTCCCTCTCTCTCCCTGGGTCGATGACTGCGCACGGGACGCCGCCGAGCGGGAGGAGACCGTTCCTAGCAGTCCGACTGCCATCTCGCCGGAGCTCCGTCCTCCGGCCACCATAGGCCGAGATTTTTGGCTCAACTTGTAGCTCTCGTCAAGGTGAGTATTCCCTCAAAAGGAATCGGTCTAATTCGATCTTGTTAGGGTAGTTTGTATAATTGGAAGTTTTAGGGATTTATGGTTGTTTTCGTTCGATTGACATGGTTAGACTTAGAATTAGAGTTTGTGGTAGTTATGAATGTTGTAGAGAAGGTTGAGAGGAAGGTGTTGCCAAATTTTGGTGAGCATCGGAGGTCGCCGGAGTTGGTCGACGGCCGCCGCTGCCCGCGGAGCCGCCGCCGAGAAAAGTTTTTGGTGGAGAATTTAATGAGGAGTTTAATGGAATGAGTTTTAGAATTTTTGGAGGAGTTTTGGATAGGTTTTGGAATTTTTTAAGTTTGGTATTTTTGACGGATTAATAAGTTAAAATCCGGCCATTGGATTATTTGTATGATTATGACATTGGAAGGTGATTTTTGAGGATGTCAATTTTTATGGAGATTTGTGGTTGGCAGTGAAGTTAAGATTTAGGGCGATAGGCATGAGTGAGCGCTAGAAGCTCATAGTTAATTATGCCTATTTTCTTTAAGCGTCGGGATTTTATTTAAGGAATTAATTATGTTTTGGATCAGGACGCGAGGAGGCTCGAGCAGAGGAGACCTCCGACCGATATCAGGCTTAGGCCTAAGTTGTAAGTGGACCTTTAATTTAAATAATGTGTTTGAATTGTTTTATTGTTGAGTAATTTTCCTTTGTTGGATTTTAACCGGAATTGAGAATTTCGGTGTTTATACTCATTTATTGACGTTTTTGAGAATAGTATGTATATGAGTGAATGATAGCTAGCTATACGTGATTTTCCCCCATAATGATAAAAAATACCATTATGGGGTGACGTGAGCGTTAGACGCGAGCGTAGTAGACTTGTACGACTTTCTACTTTTCGAGCTTGTCCTATGTTTTCACATTCATTCATAGAATTCGTACAAGGAGTCAGCACGTATATTTATACCCACTCGGTCGTTTCCCCCATACTGAGGAAAAATACCATTATGGGGTGACGTGAGCGTTAGACGCGAGCGTAGTAGCCTGATATGACTATGTATTTTAAAGCTTATTCATAGATAGCATACATGGAGTAGACGGGTGTTAATATATACTGATATAAATATATAATTTTAGCCTGAGAGGCTGTATTTGTTTAAGATTTGGAGACTAGCTGGAACCTGTCCTTTTCCTTGATAATTTTCTTGGGGAAATATTTATTGCTTGTCGAGAATATTTTGTCCACTCACTCTGACGTAATTAAATATTTTTCCTGGGCTTTTCTTTCATTTTTAAATGCCCAGTCTGCAGAGTTCGGGTGGGGTCTAGAAGGAGGCGACAAGGCATAGTCACCCATTTTTCCACTACTGTTCACCAGTAGGTCATCTGTTTAACCCACTAGGATTCTTATCAGCTTCCGTTGTTTTTCCTGTAGTAGCTCTGAACACTTTCGGAAAAATAACTGTGTATTATTTTATTCGGTTATTTGGATTAAGTTGAAGATTTATATTTTGGTTAAGAGTGTTCTTTAATTTTTCCGGGTTAGGGTTGTCCATTTTCAAGGGAGGTTTGCCAAGTCCTTCGGTAAGTTTTCCTTGGAGGTGGTCCCCACAGGACTTACCTCGGGTTTTAGGGTGAAATTCGGGGCGGGTCTTGACATATTTGATGAAATATTTTTCAAAGCAAACGTTGGAAAATCCTTCGTTTTTTTATGAGATGCAACTGGACAGTGAGGAACAGATCACCAACTTTTTCTAGGCAGATGCTAAAATGATAATGGATTATGCTATATTTGGAGATGTTGTAAGTTTTGATACAACTTACAAAATTAATAAAGCAAATTGATCATTAGTGGTGTTTGTTGGACTAAATCACCACAAGGAGACGATTATATATGGAGCTGCTTTAATGTATGATGAGACTACGACGTCCTTTATATGGTTGTTTAATACTTTCTTGAAGGCAATGTGTGGGAAGCCTCCTAGAACTTTTTTTACTGATCAAGATGCAGCTATAGCCAAGGCTGTATTACATGTGATGCCTGATACATACCATAGACTTAATTTGTATATGGCATTTGATGCAAAGTGTAATACCCTAGATTTTCATTTTATTCTCCTTGTATTATTCCCATATTTAATGAAGGATTATTTATGGATTTTGTTGTTGGGTTATGCATAGTTGAAGTTTCGGGAGTTTATTTAAGGATGATACACTCTGGTTGTGTGTGGACTATCGGGAGTTGAACAAGGTGACCATCAAGAATAGGTATCCCTTGCCTAGGATTGATGATTTGTTTGATCAGCTTAGAGGTGCTACGGTATTCTCTAAGATTGATCTGAGGTCCGGTTATCACCAGTTGAGGGTGAAGGAGGACGATATTCCGAAGACCGCTTTCAGGACTAGATCATATGGGCATTATGAGTTTGTTGTTATGCCTTTTGGTCTGACCAATGCGCCTGCTGCTTTTATGGATTTGATGAACCGCATGTTTAGTCCTTATCTAGATGTGTTTGTAGTAGTATTTGTAGATGATATTTTGATTTACTCCAAGACCTTGGAGGATCATGATAGGCATCTGCGGATCGTATTACAGGTTCTTAGGGAGACCAAGTTGTAAGCTAAGTTTGAGAAGTGTGAGTTTTGGAAGGAAGAGGTCAAGTTCCTTGGTCATGTGGTGTCAAAGGAGGGGATTTCGGTGGATCCCTCTAAGGTGGAGGCAGTGTTGAATTGGAGTTGTCCCACTACTCCTACGAAGATCCGTAGTTTCCTTGGAGTTGGCAGGATACTACCGGAGATTTATTGAGGGCTTTTCTAGTATTGCCTCTTTATTGACCAAGTTGACAAAGAAAAATGCCAAGTTTGTGTGGACCGATGAGTGTGACAAGGCATTTGAGGAGTTCAAGACTAGGTTGACTACTGCCCCTGTGTTGGTCATTCCTATTAGTGGTGTTGGCTATGTTGTCTATAGCAATGCATCTAATCGGGGTTTGGGTTGTGTGTTGATGCAGCTTGGCGGTGTTGTGGCTTATGGCTCCAGACAGTTGAAGGTTCATGAGAAGAATTACCCCACTCATGACCTAGAGCTAGTTGCAGTTGTATTTGCTTTGAATATTTGGAGGCATTACTTGTATGGAGAGAAGTTTGAACTCTTTTCTGATCATAAGAGTTTGAAGTATTTATTCTCCCAAAAGGATTTGAACATGAGGCAAAGGAGGTGGATGGAGCTCTTTAAGGACGATGACTTCACCTTGGAGTATCACCCTGGGAAAGCCAATGTGGTGGTGGATGCATTGAGTAGGAAACCTAGGGGTATAGTCGCCTCTATCATGGTGCAGGAGTGGCTCATGTTGGAGACTGCATCTGAGTTTGGCATTCTGCCATCAGGCAGGGAGCAGGGGATCTTCCTTGGAAGTGCCTCTATGCAACCCACCTTGATTTCTAGGATCATTCAGGACCAAGCACATGACGAGTTCTCACATGCAAAGTTGGCAGAGTTAGTGGTGGACTTATTGGATGTTTGTCATTCCGAGTGGTCGGTTGGATTAGATGGTGGATTGAGGTATATATTAAGATTGTGTGCTCCCGATAGTAATGTTCTCAAAAGGGAGATCCTTTGGGAGACACATCGGTCTCGTTATACGGTGCACCCTAGGAGCACCAAGATATATAAAGATTTGCGAAGGCAGTTTTGGTGGAATGGGATGAAGAAAGATGTAGCAGAGTATGTGTCCAGGTGCCTCACTTGTCAGCAGGTGAAGGCGGAGCATCAGAGGCCTGGAGGTATGTTGAAACCATTACCTATTCCTACTTGGAAGTGGGAGCAGATCTCTATGGACTTTGTGACTGGACTGCCTAAGTCCAAGCTTGGACATGATGCTATATGGGTCATTGTTGACTGATTGACAAAGTCAGCACATTTCCTCCCTGTGTCGATGATGTACACAGTTGATGCCTTGTGCAAGTTGTATGTGAAGGAGATAATGAGACTTCATGGAGTGCCTACTTCAATTGTTTCAGATCGAGACCCCCGATTCACTTCAAAGTTTTGGGGTGGTTTTCAGAAAGTCATGGGTACTACCTTAGACATGAGTACAACATTTCACCCTCAGATTGATGGGCATACTGAGCGGGTGAATCAGGTGTTAGAAGATATGCTGAGGATCACTCCAATTGATTGAGTTTGCCTACAACAATAGTTATCACTCTAGTATCGGCATGGCACCATATGAGGCACTCTATGGTAGGCCGTGCAGATCTCCTATTTGCTAGGTAGAGGTTGGTGATAGTGAGCTGTTGGGTCCTGATATTGTTCAAGAGACGACTGAGAAGGTCTCTATTATCTGAGATAGAATCCGAACGGCACAAAGCAGGCAAAAGAGCTATGCCGACTTGAAGATGAGGCAAGTAGAGTTCGATATTGGGATCATGTGTTCTTAAAGGTCTCACCTACTAAAAGGGTGGTGAGATTTGGTAAGAAGGGGAAGTTGGCTCCCAGGTATGTAGGGCCTTTTGAGATTTTGGAAAGAGTAGGAGATTTGGCTTATCGGCTTGCCTTACCTCCTGTTATGTCCGGGGTACACAATGTGTTTCATGTTTTCTTGTTGAGGAAGTATATTCCGGATGCATCACATGTGATTGATTATAGAACTATCAAGGTGAATGCGGATGCAACCTTTGTTGTTGGACCAGTTCGAATCTTGGATAGATCAACCAAGAGGCTTCGAAGGAAGGAAGTCGATTTGGTTAAGGTGTGTTGGAGTCACCATGATGAGGGTGATGCATCTTGGGAGTTAGAGTCGGACATGAGGGCTAAGTACCCCAAGTTGTTTTTGGGTTAGTATTTTGAATTTCGGGGCAAAATTCCTTTAAGGGGGGTAGATTGTAATATCCTAGATTTTCATTTTATTCTCCTTGTATTATTCCCATATTTAATGAAGGATTCTTTATGGATTTTGTTGTTGGGTTATGCGTAGTTTTAGTTTCGGGAGTTTATTTAAGGTGTTTTGACTTTTAAGAGACCAAAAGTTGACTTTATTTTCAGTAAGTTATTCGCAAAAACTTCCTTCATGAAAGTTGTAGAGTTTGGCGATACGAGTTCGTAGACATACAACATGCCTGAAACGGATGTTGTATCAGAAAGTTATGGTTAGAGGAAGTCAGTTTCCGGTTGTGGAAAGTGTATAAGTGGAAAAATGTGGGGGAGTTATTTTGGAAACCTAAAAATCAGTTTCTCTCTTTTCTCTCTTCCTCTCGCAGCCCCTTTTGACCGAAGCTATCTCCGCCGTTCGTTCACCGATTGGACCGCCGCCGGTCCCATTCGACTCCCACATGTGCCCTCTTCAAGGCTGGGCAGCTGCTGCTCAGTGTGGTGCGCCGGAATCGGAGCCCCTTGCCAGAAAAAGGAGCTACTGTATTCCGATCAGAACCGCCGTATATGACGGCGACGAGGGGCAAACCTAGGTGAGTTTTAATCCTCTCCTTCTCCTGGTAGTTCCTAGGTATAGTTTGAAGCAAGTTATTAAAGTTTTGAGCCATGAATTTGCATATTTAAGTTTGAAACTGTTTTGGTGTTACGTGGTGTTTTTCGGTCGATTCTGGCCGAACTAGTTAAAACCTCAGGTATTAAAGTTGTTCTTCATGCTTCAATCTACAAGTTTCATGTTGTTAGTTTTCCCAAATTTTGAGGTTGGTGGTGGGGCGTGGGGCTCACTCGCCGCCGCCTGTGGCTGCGCGTGGGAGCACGTTCGGGCAGTGTGAGATCCTTGGTTGCTGTGTTAGCTAGTCCTTGTAACTGCTAGTGTGTTTTTTGAGTGTGAAAGCTAAGCGTTGATTAGGTTTTTGCATTTTAGGTGCTAAGTTGTGCTTGGTGTTTGTTAGGTCAGAAACTTAGAAAGTTTGAGCTTGGAGGTAGTATGGTTATTGTTGAGTGTCCAATGACCTTGGGAGGTCTTGGAGGAATGATGGCCCTTCTTTGGGCAACCTTTAAGTTAAGGGTACTTTGATCATTGTTGTGTTTTGTACTAAGGATTTCAAACCGGGTTCCAAGCCTTTGGCCGGGTGATTGGTTACGGTTAGAAATTTGAGCTCTAGTCCGTCTGTCGGTGTAGGTCATGGGAGATACCTTATAGTATCTGGGACTCATGGGTACACAATTTGTTGTTGTAGGTCATGAGGGGTATTTATTAATACCTGATACTCATGGGTACATGTTATTTGAAAAAGTGTTGGAATTGTGGATTTATTCATTGATATAAATTGTTCTTGTGAAATATTTAGATGTGAGAATTATTGTGCTATTTTGAGTTTACTCATACGAGCTTTTTAGCTTACCGGGTTTGTTATTTTACAATCTCGGTGCACTAATTCTTGGTGTAGGGGTTAGACTTGCAGGTGAGGATCAACAGGGTTGAGACGGTGGCGTAGTGGCATGGTCCTTTTTGGTTTTTGCTGTACTCTGTATAGTTTTGTTAATTGAGTAGACAATATTAAACTCATGAGATTGTTCTCATGTTCTTGTTTTTGCAAGTTTATGTAAACAAGAAAATGTAATATTTAACTCAGTTTTAGGTTGTATGATATTTACTTTTCCGCTATTAAGTTTTAGTCGTTGGTTTTATTGTTGAAACAGGTTGGGATATTTATATTTTAAGTTAGATCATGCCAAAAATTTTGAAAATTATCTTTCGAAAATTAAGGTGTGACACAAAACGCCCTGAAGAAAGTAGGTTTCTTATTCCAGAACTCTAATGGCGATGAAAACCAAGGTAATGTGCTCAAGAAATTTCTTTATCAGATTGAGCAAGAAAATGAGTTTTTTAGTGTATGGGAGTCCATGCTTGATGATTACAATGCACATAATGACCCTTGGTTCGCTGCGACGTTTGCAATCAGAAAAAAATTATGTGAAGTGGACATGGTCAACAGGGTTGGAAAGTACCCAACTTAGTGAAAACTTTAATGCTACTTTGAAGGGCTATTTGAAATCAGACTACCAGCAGCCTGATTTTTTTTTACTCACTTTAAAAGAATGGTAGCCGATAAGCAGTATAAAGAATTGGAAGCCGAGTATGATCTACAATTCCGGATTGTTCACTGCAAAATGGAGGTAATAATGTTGAAACATTCACGAGAAGTTTATACCGGCCAAAGCAATATTTAAAGATTTTCAAGCTCAATTTGAAGACTCCTTAAATTATTCCATCAAGTGTGTGTCCAATGATGAAAATTTTATCTTCACAATTGTTAGGGATAGATTCACTAAGGAGCGGTTAGTAAAAAGAGAAGGAGAGTTTATTGTATCCTGCAGTTGTAGAATGTTTGAGACTGAAGGTATCTTATGTAGGCATGCTATCAAAGTCATGATAGAAGGCAGAGAAACTAGACTAATAAAAAAGACTTATGAGCAATATTTCTTAGAAAGGTGGACTAAAAATGCAAGAGTTAATAATGTTGTGGAAGACATGCATGGGCACGAGATTGTAGAGAATCCAAGATTGAAACAAATTTCTCGAAATAGAAACTTGTGTTCTAAATTTGTTTGAATAGCATCAAGAGCATCTGAAAGTGAGAAGGCATATGAGTTAGCACTTATGGAAGCTGATAAGTTAGCAAAGATTGTTGAAGACATGTTACTTCTAGAAATAAACGGTGATAAAGATGTGGAAGATCAAGACCAAAATATATTGGCAGATTGCTCTAATGCAATGAGACTCAAAAAGAGACAAGCTACCCATCATGGAAAATGCAGAGCTAAGGGAGACATTGAAGCTGCATTAAGCAAAAGTAAAAAAAAAAGCCTGCTCAAGTGAGGTTTTTATGTATTTTTAGCTAGGGTTGACGTTAAGCATTCATGCATTTACGAGCTTCAACTCTCAGTCATCCTCCCAAAAACTCTCATTCAAACCAATTTCCCAGAAATCCCAAATCCAGAAACCCAATTCTCTCACCGTAGTGTGTTTCTAGCTCCCACACCACGTTTCATGTTGTCAAGCCCATTTGTTATTTCAATAACAAACAAGATTTTCCTTTAATCAGATTATAAGGTTAATCTTGGCCTAGCTGCAATTTAATTCAAAAAAGACCCTCACATTTTGGCGACTTCACTAGGGACTAGGTTGTGATTCAAAGAATTGGCTTATCATGCAGTCTTTCAGTTTGATCAAGTACTTGTGTTATCCAAAGATGTTGGATTCAAGTAACTGGGGGCTACGTAACGTGATTCACAATTATTTTGTGCATCTGTGCTTGTGTTGTTGTTGATGACTACTCATTTGAAAGCCTACCACCTCAAGTCCCTTATTTCTTCATCATGGCCATAACTCACTCTCTATACCAGAATCTCATTAGTTGTAGTAACATACTTCATGCCAAAACCAAATACTGAAAAGAACCTAATTTCTCTGTTCCAAGTTCCAGCCTTCTTTTCCATAGCATAAGTCTTCACCACAGTAACCAAAATTTGACTCGCATAGTCAGAAGTTTTCATTGTAGTAGTCATTTTCACTACCTCTTGTCAAATCCGAGACTTTCCATGCCTAGCCAAAGTCCTACTCTCATAGCTAAACCCTTTACTGCAGTAAATATATTAAAAAAAAAAACTGAAGAGGCTACCTAAATTTGGATATTGTTGTTTACTGTGGTATTGAACTATAGTCTATGGTTTTTGAATTCTAAAGAAGTTGCAAACAAGCTTAATACTCATGCTACATGTGATTTAGAAGATGAACTTATTGAGTCTATTTTACTGATGCAAACAAGCATATATTGTTGTCCTCATAAAAGCTTGTGCTTGATACAATAAAGCATTGGTATTGTTACTGTTTCTATACACCCCGCAGCTATAACAACTCATGCCATGCGAACATGCTTGTTCATAAGATACAGATTTTATATTTATGCATCTTAATTGATGCAAACACTAGGGGGCTTACAAACTTTTGTCTCAACCTCTTTCTCAACTCATCAATACGATTACCTTAAAGAAATCTTCCACACATAATTCACAGCCATAGCCAAATTCTTTCTTATTTACCAAATTCTAGCCAAAGTTTCCACTGCCGCCAAATAGACAATGTTTATTTTCAATGTAAACAAGCCTTATATCAAACCAAGAGTATTACTGAAAACCTTCTTTTGCCAAAGTTTTAACTACAGTAGCCCTTCTTTCTCTTTAACAAATCTGATATGCAAGCCATGCTTATTCAATGAAACTGACAGAACAACTTTGTTGATGTTGTACAATTGATGCTACCAACATTTAGTAGAACTACTTCAAGCCAATAAACTTGGGGGCTGAGGGATGAAAGTTTAACTCTCAGTCACCTTGATACATCATGCCAAGATGAACATTTCGGTGTTGCAACAAAACCATCTTTAGAAGAAGCATTCACAGCTATAGACATACTTGTTAGTGTCATTACCAAAATCATGCCAAAGCCTCTGTAGTAATCAAAAATCCTCATTACAAGCCTCCTTGAACTCAATCAAATTATGCCAAAGCCATAACTTTCATTGCAACAACCAAAATAACATTTTAGACCTAATTTTGATGTCGAAACTCATACAAAAACAGAGTTAAGCTCTCACTGCAGTAATCAAGACTTATCCTGCAATTACCAAATCATTCAAGCTCAAAGCAAAATAGTTTGACATCAAATCAAATTCATTTGCTCCAAGACTTTCTTAAACCAACTTTACTGCATATTTCAAGTTTTCGTTGCAGTGACCAACTAGAGATCTCATTTTATTCATAGCCAAATCACCATGTGTCAAGATTTAGGTTTGTCTCAGAGTCAAAACCAAACAATTATGTATAGTTCCATTTCCAAATCAGTCTACACCAAAGTTCATTTTAGACAGTATTTTCTGATTTGCAAGTGTTGTACCAAAATCACAAGTTCTTCTTTATGTTTCAGATCCAAAATCAAAAATCATGCTCCATGTTAAACCTAGTCAAGTTTATTCAAAGCAAGAAGCAGCGTTCATAATCTCAAAATCAACCAGTTTCTCAAATGATATCCTCCCATTCATTCCCCACATTTTCATTATCACATCCAAAAATCTCTTAACATAGCCAAATCTTTCACCGCAGTAATTATTTTACTGCGGAACGTAAACCCACTATGCAACAAAGACCTTTACTGTGAGCCTCATTCAAAACAAGCATCTATTTTCAAAGACAAAGCTACTACTGGTTCTTACTACTGGTTCTTAGCCAAGTATAATAGTTAGCATTTCTCAAGCGAAAAATCTTGTAGTCTAAAGTTTTTAACACAGTAAACAAAACTTCATCTTTAACAAGCTAACAAGCCAAAATCGAACCACCATGTCATTCAAGCATTCAAGCAGGATTCGGTAAATCAAGTTTATTCCAAGCAAATCTCACACTAGGCTCATTATCTAGATGCGGCCATTAGAGTTGCTTTCATTGACTTTCAACTAACTATTGGCCATAATTCATGTCAGGACCCACCCCGAATTTCACCCTGAAATCTGAAGTAAACCCTGCAGGGACCACCTCCAAATGAGATTCTACCGAAAATTCGATATAACCTCCCTTAAATGGACAACCCTTTCTAAAAACACCTGCAAACACTTCTGAAAATCCAAATCCAACCTTAAACTCCTGAAGCCTTCATGCTCCCCAAATTCACAACATCTCCTAATTTATTCACTAATCTAAATATAATCTCATAACCAACCACTCATAGGTTCAGAGTAATTCTAATAGTGAAAAAAAGGACAGAAACATAAAAATGAGCGGAAGCTATACTATTGACTATGTCTCGTCTCCATGTACGCCCGACCTCAACTATACTAACCTGCAAACTAGGCATTTGAAACCAAAGAGCCCAGGGGAAACCATTTGAAAACGTTAAAGTGAGTGGACATAAACATCTGAAAATTTAAAAGAATTGAGCAATAAACATCTTTATGCTTTCCCAAATAATTTCTAAAGAAAATCGAATGCATGCCTCAAACGATAAAACTTTTATCTTATAAAAATATTGAGCCTCTCAATCTCTAAAAATATATGTATGTATTTACACACGTTCATACTCCCTATATAAATTTTATGGATTTATATAAGGCTACTACGCTCGTGTCTAACGCTCACGTCACACCATAATGCGGTGATACACTACACCATTAAGGTGGACGGACGAGTGTAAAAATGTGTCCATAACCCCTATATGAATTAAACACTCATATAGGGCTATTACGCTCGCGTCTAACGCTCACGTCACACCATAATGCGGTTATATACTACGTCATTAAGGTGGACAGACACAGATAACTAGCTAGCATTTATATACATACTCTCCTCATAAATATATTTATATTCACCAAAAAATCTCATTTTCGGTAACTCTCCAAAATAAATAAAATCGTCAAATTAAAATGACGTCTAATGTTCCAACATAAGAAATTGCTCAACAATAAACCATTGCCTAAATACTCCTTGAGCGCTGCCTCCAATAATTCACATTCTCGAGTCAATCGATACGCTGTAGAACAAATCAGACCCTTCAATATAACTATAACCTCGACCCTTTTTCCTAGTTTGACTAGGTATTCTCGGGTTGACAAGGAATTGACTAGGTTTGACCTATGTTTGACCAAAAGATAAAAATAATCATTTTCGACTAACTTCGCAACTATAACTCATTCCGTTCCAACCCAAACCTTAACCTGAAATCGAAGTCACAAAAAATTCTCATGCATTTAACACACCAACCAATTTACTAAGGACACCCTACAAGGAATTATTGATTACAATATTATGTTAGTTTGTCAAAGCTAACCTTGTCCTAGCGGCAATTACTCGTTCGCTAGTAATTGTCAATCATTACCACATTTCATAATCTTTTGACCTTAACTTACATGCATTTCAAAAACCATAATTTACTATACCAATCCTCAACAGCCTCTTAATTCCATAACAATCTAATTCCAATTATCAATCATGCTACACAACACAATAAGAACCAGAATCACCATTTGGCTTCTTCCTTACCTTAAAGACCAATTTGATCGAACCGAAACTCCATCATTTACTCTCTACACCCAAGTGCATAATTGGCAACAATGAATCCTCCTAAAGTTTCTTCCCTCACAAAATAGTAACCAAACAACAACCAAGTCGTCACCGAAACTCAGAAACTAGCAACTAAGCAAAATGCTAACTTTCAGGAATCAAATATCAACTCACCTATATCGATCAAAAGGGTTTAGGTGAGGCTCAACTTAACAACTTAGCTAAAAGCACCATAGTTGCTGGCCCTCTCCTTTCGACAGTAGCCAAAACAAGGGAAATCCTTACCCTTGTCAACCAACACAGAAGCTTCACTTCGCTGCTTCAACTCCAAATCTGTCATGGTGTCGACTTGCAGCAGAAAAGAACTGATTAATACCACCTACAACCAAGAACAACAACACAACAACCCAAAAATACAACCTTCACCTCCAATCTGCCCAAAATGACTCAATCTCCATCTAACATTCTCCAACTTGAAGCCGGACTCTCCTCAGCTTGTTGAGATTGCTAGAAGCCTGAACAACATCGTCTGTCAAGACCTACCCCGGATTTCGCCTCAAAATCTGAGATAAACCCTGCGGGCTCCACCTCAAGGAAAATTCTACCAAAATTCTTGGTAGAACCTCCCTTGAAAATGGGTAACCCTACTTGAAAGGAAAATCACCAAACCCAAATTCGCAAAAATTCCCAAACCACATCCACAGATATACACTCTCAAATAAACTTAAACAGTTGAATCATTTTCAACATCTCATAACACGCTTAAACCATCCCGTATTTATCAGAGCATCTACAATGAAAGAAATGAGATAAACAACACAATAGGTTAACTAGTAACCTATATGGGAAAACTGAATGAGGTGGAGATTTATGACACTCCTTCTATCCTCGCCGAACCGAACTCTGCAGACTGGGCATTTAAAAATGAAGGGCTCAGGGGAGAAGCATTTAAAACATTAGAGTGAGTGGACAAAAACAATTAACAAAATATTGGAGCAATGAAATCAAATTTATGCTCTCCCATAAATTCCATTTAGAAAATACTTATGCATACCCCTCATTGAAATTCTCCATGAGTATTTACGAATAAAAATGATGAACCAATCTCATTGGTTCTCATTTATTTGATAAACAATGGGGAAGAGGTTTCACCATAACGATGAGCCTCCCAGTGTCAGGACCTACCCCGGATTTCCCCTTGAAATCCGGGATAAACCCTGCGGGATCCACCTCAAGGAAAATTCTACCAAAGTTCTTGGTAGAACCTCCCTAGAAAATGGGTAACCCTACCTGAAAAAGATCACCGAACCCAACTCGCTAAAACTCCCAAATCACATCCACAAATATACTCTCTCAAATAAACTTAAACAAATGAATCATTTTCAACATCTCATAATACACTTAAACATTCCCATATTAATCAGAGCATCTACAACGAAAGAAAAGAGATAAACAACACAATAGGTTAACTAGTAACCTATATGGGAAAACTGGATAAGGTGGGAATCTATGACACGCCTCCTATCCTCGCCGAACCGAACTTTGCAGACTGGGCATTTAAAAGCGAAGGGCCCAGGGGAGA
This sequence comes from Fragaria x ananassa, assembly GCA_034370585.1. Classification (NCBI taxonomy): domain Eukaryota; kingdom Viridiplantae; phylum Streptophyta; class Magnoliopsida; order Rosales; family Rosaceae; genus Fragaria; species Fragaria x ananassa. The sequence continues at coordinate 3,780,531 of CP139750.1, read as the reverse complement.
AGCATTTAAAAAGTTAGTGAGTGGACAAAAATAAATGACAAAAGAAATGGAGCAATGAAATCAAATCTATGCTCTCCCATAATTTCCATTAGAAAATATTTATGCATGCCACTCTTGGAACTCTTCCCAAAAATACTTAAAAACCAAAATAACTAACCAATCCCATTGGTTCTCAATAAATCAAAATAAATAGGGAAAAATATTTCACCAAAACTATAAGCCTCCCAGGCTATAATAGCGTCCCACGCTAAGCGCTCTACTCACATATGATGAGGACCGCTTAATAGATATAATGGCGTCCCACGGCAAGCGCTCAACTCTCATATGATGAGGACCGCTAAATAATGGCTAGCTAACAATAATATATATATACTGATCGGTTGCCTCCCAGGCTATAGTAGCGTCCCACGCTAAGCGCTCAACTCTCATATGATAAGGACCGCCGGTGGGATTATAATAACTTCCCACTCTAAACGCTCTACTCACATATGATGAGGACCGCTAAATAAATATAATGGCGTCTCACGTCAAGCGCTCAACTCTCATATGATAAGGATCATTGGTGGGACTATAGTAACGTCCCACACTAAACGCTCTACTCACATATGATGAGGACCGCTAAATAATGTTAGCTAGCTCATAATAATATCAGTCAACCCTTTTGGGGGTAATAGATTACCAAATGTAAAAGACCAATAAACATGTCCCACATGTCAAATGAAATGAGCAAGGAAGTTCCCTAATAACAGTGGGAACTCATAAATCTCAAGAAAATACTGAATTTCAAAAATGCTATCGAAATTAATTAACTTTAGTGCATGCATGGTATTTAAATCAAAGGTCCACTCACAGTGCTCGGCTATGTCTGCCGACGACCCAAGGCTTCCTCCAACTGATCATCCTCACGGCCTGTACAATAATTAATATTAATTCCCATATGACCTTAAAACTTCAATAAGTAATTCCATAAAATTAATGGCCTAAACTCAATTTCTTCCTTGCCCATTTTCTCCATCTTTACTCCATTATAACTCACAATTCATCACCATTACCGATAACCAAAATTAACCTTATAAGCACTTTAAAACCGGCTAACCAAATTACCGATATTTCATTCTAATCTCCTCCAAAATACTTAACCATGGAAAAATCTCAAACATCATCAAAACTCTTCCAAAAATTCCAATCTATACTTCATTAAACTCCTCTCCTTAATACCATCTTAAAAACATATAAAACAGCCCCTGAGGGGCGGCGCCACCGCCTGCTCCACCGGCAGCCGTTTTCCGGCCACCTCCAATGCCTCTCAAATTTTAACAACACAATCCTCTCATCATACCCAACAATTTTCATAACTAGCACTTTGTCCAATTTTAACCTTATCTAGGGCAATCGAACAAAAACATCCTTAAATCCCTAAAACTTTCAATTATACAAACCACCCTAACGAAATCGAATTAGACCGATTCCTTTTGAGAGAATACTCACCTTGACGAGGGCTACAAGTTGAGCCAATAATCTCGGCTTATGGTGGCCGGAGGACGGAGCTCCGGCGAGATGGCAGTCGGACTGCTAGGGGCGGTCTCCTCTCGCTCGGCAGCGTCCCGCGTGCAGTCACCGACCTAGGGAGAGAGAGGGAGCGGCAGGGGACCGAACGGGACCGGTCCGGCTGTCTCAGGTGGCTGGACGACGGCGGGCGACGGAGGTGAAGTTTTCTGATGGGAGAAGGCTCGGGAAGGAGTTTCGGGAGAAGAAGAGAAGAGAAAAAGAGAATAGAAAAAGAAAGAAAGACTTGGGCTGCCACCCCCGGCCCAACTCTCAAACCCAACTAAATAAATAAACCCACTTCAAAATTTCCCCTTTTTACCTACTCAAAAACTTTACCAATAAATTCATAACTTTACCATGCTAACTCCGATTTTAACGCGTAGCATGTCTACGAACTCGTAATCACGTCATCTACAACTTTCATGAAGAAAGTTTTCCCAATTTCCAAACGGAAGAAAAAGTCAACTTTAAAGTCCTTAACAGTAAACGGTTATTTAATACGGTAAAAGAATAAAATAAGACCAAATTTAATAACCGTAAAATAACTTAAGGACTGGGGTGTGACACCCAGGCTATAATTGGCTAGCTAACATATAAATATAAATACCGATCGGTTTCCTCCCAGGCTATGATAGCGTCCCACGCTAAGCGCACTACTCATCTATGATGAGTAGCTGCTAATAATAGTTAGCTAGCAATAAAAATTATATATCAACCCTTTATGGTGAAATAAAAGAAATAACAAATATCCAGAACGTCACTTCCCCAAAATCAATATAAAACATTTGACATGTCCACGTCAAATAAAATGCTCAAGAGAGTTTCCAAAAATAAATGGAACTCATTACTCTAAGAAATTATAAAATCTTCAATATGCCTTTGAAAATTAAATAAACTTTATTGCATGCAAGGCATTCAAATCAAAGGTCCACTCACAATGCTCGGCTATGCCTGTCGACGACCCGAGGCTTCCTCCAAATGATTCTCCTCACGGCCTGAACAATAATTAATATTAATTCTCATCCAACACAAATCTTTAACAAATAATTCCATAAAATTGAGGGTCTAAAATAAATCTTCTTCCTTGCCCATTTTCTCCATCTTTAATCCATTATAACTCAAAATTCACCACCATCACCGATAACCAAAAATCAACGTTATACGCAATTTAAAACCGGCTAACCAAACTACCGATATTCTATTCTAACACCGTCAAAATCCTTAACCATGGAAAAATCCCCAACATTAACAAAATTCCTCCAAAAATTCCAAACTATACTCCATTAAACTCCTCTCCTTAATACCATCTTAAAAACATGAAAAATAGCCCCTGAGGGGCGGCGCCGCCTGCTCCGCCGGCAGCGGCGGCCGGTAGCCTTTTTCTGCTGACTTCTTATGACCACCAAATTTGAACAGCATAATCCTCTCATCATACCCAACAACTTTCATAACTAGCACTTAGTCTATTTATAAGGCTAACTATAGTAATCGAATCAAAACATCCATAAATCCCTAAAACTTTCAATTATACAAACCACCCTAACGAGATCGAATTAGACCAATTTCTTTTGAGGGATTACTCACCTTGATGAGGGCTACAAGTTGAGCCAAAAATCTTGAAGCCGAATAGACAGTCGGCGATTCCAGAGGCTTTTTCTCCTCTCTGGCGGCACTATCGGCTCGGACACTAGGCCGGGGAGAGAGAGGAGGTGGCAGGGATCCGAACCGGGTTGGGGCGGTAGCCGGTTGCTGGCTAGACGGCGACAACTGGTGGCTGAAGTTTCCTGCGAAGAAGGCTCGGGGAGCTCGAGAGAAAAGGAGAAGGAAGAGAAAGAAAAAGAAAAGAAAAGAAGGGAATGGACTCGGGCTATTCCCTTCCCTACCCGGTCCATCACTTATACTCAACACCAAATACCCACTACAAATTTTACCCCTTTTTACCAACTCCAAACTTTATCATTTAATTGATAATTTTTTCATGCTAACTCCGATTTTAACACACAGTATGTCTACGAACTCGTAATCTCGTCACCTACAACTTTCATGAAGAAAGTTTTCCCAAATTCCAAACGGAAGAAAAAGTCAACTTTAAGGTCCTTAATAGTAAACGGTTATTTAATATGGTAAAAGACTAAAATAATACTAAAGTAAATGACCGTAAAATAACTTAAGGACTGAGGTGTGACATCGTCGTCGGAAGACCCCGACATGAACCTAGAAAAACAGAGGAAAAGGGATTCCTGAGTTCGGGCTTCATTCAGGTAGGTAAGACATCGAAATGAAAAGAAGGGAGAGGTAAAGAAGATTCTCACCAACGTTGGCCGAATCTATGATCGGAGCAGTGGGTTTCGCCGGAAAACGATATGCAGAGAAAAGGGAGTTTTCAAATTAGGCTTCAATTTGAAGAACAACAGACATAGAAAGGAAGAGGAAAGAGAGACGAACTGAAATCTACCTTCAAAGGTTGAGTCGCCACCGGGAGCTTGCCGGATTCCAATGAACACAGTGGTGTTCATCAATTTCGAAATCCAAGGATTCGGGTTTGAGTGAGGAATTAGATCATTGAGTTTTGAAGAGAAGGAGGAGATCGTTTTGACAGTGGTCTCATCGTCTGGCTTGGCCGGAGACGGCGGTGCTACGTCAGAGAAGAGCAACGACAGAGGGAGACGAGGGAGGAGAGAGAGGCTCGGGTCAACGCCCGAATTGGTTTCTTTGACTCAATCAACACTTCATCCTTCTCTTTATACTTGAATTTGCCGATCAAGATCAAAACCTTACCGATCAAACGGCCCAGAATAAAAATTATAATCTAATTTCAGAAAATTAATTCTAATACCAAATCTTTGTCAAATCGTAGAAAATACCTTGAAGCTCCGGAAAAAAATAATCTGAAAACACCAGTGAACTCATGTCAAAGCGTACTACATTATCGGGGTCTTAAAAGAAGAGTTTGACTTTTCGAGAAATACTCAAAAATAAACTATAGTGTTAATATACTAGGTTATTGAGCACGGTTAAATTCCTCAGTAACTCATAGAATACCGGGTAAATAGGAAAAATTAGGTACGGGGCGTTACAATTCAAGCATATAACGCTACATATCAAACTTGATGGTTATTGTTCAAGCTCCCTACCACTCATAAAACACTGTAGCAGCAAGTTTCACTTACACTTGTATTATCCTATGGCAAAATCGCAGTCATAGCCATGACCGAAGTTATCCCCTCAATAGACATAAACATTTGTTTTACGATATCAAAGCATCAAGCAAAACCTGTATTTCACCTTTTCTCTAGTCAAAAGCCCTTGTTACATATTTTCTCCAATAGAAAGCCTTCATTGCACCTTTTCTCTAGTCAAAAGCGTTTGTTCCATTCTTACTGTTCTAGTCAAACTTCATACTATCTTAATTACCATCCATCGCAGCTTCCTCCCATGTCTTAATATTCATAATATTTCTCTAGTGAAGTTCTACACTTGTTATATATCTAAGATAAGATTACTGTGATCAGAAAGCACTACAGTTTGATATTCATTTCAACTATTTGCCATGCAGATAAGCTTGATATATTGATCTACATAGATAGAATTTTGGAAAAATAATATATTCAGTTCCTGAATATCTCTTTTCCTATGCAAGTTCCGTGCCGAAAGGATGCAATTGTATTTAATAGCTATGGCGGAATCGATAACATGCATAGGTTAATGCCAACGTCTTAAAGGACTTGATGCTAGCTTGTGTTCAAGTTGTCATTGCATTAATTTCATGATTGTTTACATGCTTATTTGCTAATATGGTATAACTCATGTTTTGCCTCATTACAGTATTTTATGCTGAGCAAACACGCTTATGCAATGCACTCATACATCAAGCAAATCATTTCAACACAAGCAAAGAGTTGTGTTTCTTCTTCTTCTATAGTTAGCATGCAAATGAGTTCTAGTTTTTTCATCACATCAGCCTTGTTTCCATAACAGCTTTCTGACTAAAATACAAGAAAATTTAGTCTACTCATAGCCTTACTCCACCATTGCTACAGCTATAATACCAATAAAGTCTTTAAAACCACAAGCATATTCATCTAATTTTCTTTTGCATCAAGCACCAAACAAAACATAATTCTCTGAATCATATGAGCCTTAAGCCTTTTTGTCTATAAATCTTATCCGATAGTATTAGGAATCCCCTTATTATCTTCGGTCTATTATCTTTAATCGTCCTACTACACAATTTCCTAAATTATAGTATCAAAAATCTCTTTAAGCAGTAATTTCTTTCTCAAGCTCATTTTTCATGCATATATACAAGATGCTGCTACATATCCATTATTATACGTCCATATATCATTCTCCGGGAAGCATAAAGTCCTGTCAACATATCACTGCAGGAAAAGCTACAACTTCAAAATATCAGTTAAAAAGCAATATACACCTTTGTTCATGCTCAAACACATGATGTTGCTACATAGCCATTGCTATGAAACCAAGAAAATGCTTGGTGGTTGTACCTGACAACATGCACTAGGCTAATTCTAAGTCTCAGTTCTTATTTACTATGGTGTTCATAGCTAATGCATAATTGGAAGATGTATTATTCCTTATTTTTCTGCTATAATTGATGCTAATGTAATTTCCTATATTACTATAAGAATGCTATAAAGACATTGCGGATCTCATGCTACATTATGAGTTGCTCCGGTAAACTTACTTACATTAACTATTATTACAATACCAAGCTTGTATGAAAAACAAGTCAATACATCAAGCTACATGCTCTTATCTACATGCTAAGATGAATTTTCATTCAAATTTATATACCAAGCTCATGCCTATATATGACAAGCCAACAAGCCTCGCGCTAATGCCAAGCAGATTCACGACTAAAGAGGCATGCCAAGCCTTTTACAAGCTCATTCCAAGCACTCATTAACCAAAAAAGCCAAGCTTCTCTTTGTCAAGGTCGTGCATCTATTCGAGACCATATGAGAGTCATGCCAAGCTTAATCCCTTAATCACACGCATTTCAAATTCCACGCACGCTCTCACTTGGTCCATCAAATGATTAAGATAACCTCAAGCCCAAACCACCATTGCACATGCCTTATATATATGTCTAAACATGGTTTCACAAGCTCATGCGTAAAATTCAACCATATAAAAGCCACGCGAAGTCTTTATACCTCCTATCAAGCATATCTAGAAGCCATGTCCCCATACTTATTTATATAATATTTTATATATGCTCTCTTTTTCAACTCGAGAACCGAATTTTACTCTAACAATAAAACACAATCCACTTGTACACTTTCCTATTCAATTTCAACTTTCTTGTGCCAAAATTCCCAAAATCTTATAGTCGTTAAGCCAAGCATTCATTGTTGACGAAACACAAGACTCTTAACCTTACTAATCAATCTTTCTTCCAGATCTAATATTATTCTACTCTAAATCATTATCAATTTTACTTCTACTTAGCTCATTCTAATTATCCAATGCTTACTTATTATCTTCTCAACCTAGCCAAACACATGCCTTTCGGTTCCCATGTAACCTCAAAAGCTAATCATGCGACTATAACTCTTTCAAATTCATACTTATATACACTTGGCCTTCATGCTAATCACAAATTACTTATTGATTATGTAGTCTACTTCATTATCATTACATAGCCTACATAATCAAAGGGGCTAATGTTGATACCCAAAAAAGCACAAACATGTCATATGCACACTTCAAGCACAAATAAGACAATATCATGCAAACTACAGTCGATAATACATAATTTACACATATATTCGAATCGTCATGCCACGTTTGTGGACCCAAGCCACAATCATGCTCTTAGGGCTTGTAGATGTGGGTGTGGTGTGGAAGGTTACGGAAACACATAATGCTCATTTCTCGATTTAGTGTCGTTGGTGATTTTGGTCTTGGGCTCGAAATCCAAGCCCAATGTCTTAAATCAAGAATGAATGGTGAAAATGAGAATTAGGTCAGCTAGCCTTTCATTGAAACCTAATACCCATACAAGAAAGCCCAACTCCTTTTCATCTCCTTCCTCATTCAAAACACGTTTTTTCTTCCTGCAGCAGTCTATTACACATAGAGTTGATCTAAAATCCTCTAGAAATACTTATCCCTTCTGTTAATTGATGAAGAAGAAATGTTCAGACCAATAAGATGGTATTCTCTATTTTTTTCCTCGAATGATGAGCTTGCAATCTTTCCACCTCATTCCAGGTTTTGAGGTCACCACAGCTACCTTTGCTTGGAACCATCGTTACTCCCTGCAGCAGCTTTCACATCCTCCTAAATCTACATCTTTCAAGTAAGCGTCTCTTTTCCTTGATTTCAAGTATGAATTATGTGAGAATTGAAGAGGGATTTCTTTACCTAGAAACTTTGTGTTCTCAATTGAGTCTATATAAATGGAGATTTAGGATTGGAATAAGCATCCCACACAATCCCAAGAAACCCAAAAACAAACTTAGAACCAATAGCAATCAACCCAAGCATTCATGCATTTCCGAGCTTCAACTCTCAACCATCCTCCCAAAAACTCTCATTCAAACCAATTTCCCAGAAATCCCAAATCCAGAAACTCAATTCTCTCACCGCAGTGTGTTTCTAGCTCTCACACCACGCTTCATGCTGTCAAGCCCATTTGTTGTTTGAATCACATAAAAGATTTCCCTTTAATCAGATTATTGGGTTAATCTTGGCCTAGTTACAATTTAATTCTAAAAAGACCTTCACAGAGAGAGAGAGAGAGTTTTTTTTCTTTTCATCCCTTGCATTGGCTTAAAACATAACAGATTATTGGCTAGAATTTGGTAAATAAGAAAGAATTTAGCTGTGGCTGTGAATTCTGTGTGGAAGATTTCTATAAGGTAATCGTATGGATGAGTTGAGAAAGAGGTTGAGACAAAAGTTTGTAAGCCCCCTAGTGTTTGCATCAATTAAGATGCATAAATATAAAATCTGTATCTTATGAACAAGCATGTTTACACGACATGAGTTGTTATAGCTGCTGGGTGTATAGAAATAGTAACAATACCAATGCTTTATTGTATCAAGCACAAGCTTTTATGAGGACAACAATATATGCTTGTTTGCATCAGTAAAATAGACTCAATAAGTTCATCTTCTAAATCGCATGTAGCATGAGTATTAAGCTTGTTTGCAATTTCTTTAGAATTCAAAAACCATCGACTATAGTTCAATGCTACCGCAGTAAACAACAATATCCAAATTTAGGTAGCTTCTTCAGTTTTTTTTTTTAAAATATATTTACTGCAGTAAAGGGTTTGGCTATGAGAGTAGAACTTTGGCTAGGCATGGAAAGTTTCAGATTTGACAAGAGGTAGTGAAAATGACTACTACAATGAAAACTTCTGACTATACGAGTCAAATTTTGGTTACTGCGGTGAAGACTTATGCTATGGAAAAGAAGGCTGGAACTTGGAACAGAGAAATTAGGTTCTTTTCAGTATTTGGTTTTGGCATGAAGTATGTTACTACAACTAATGAGATTCTGGTATAGAGAGTGAGTTAGGCCATGATGAAGAAATAAGGGACTTGAGGTGGTAGACTTTCAAATGAGTAATCATCAATAACAGCACAAACACGCACAAAATCTGTTAAATTTTAAGCTGTTGTTCTATGTAGACTAATAAAATAATGTCGCGCTGCGGGCGATGAATTCAGTGTCCCCAGGACTTTGAGTCGGGATGCAAAGTTTAATTTGGTCTCCGGCTCTGCAATAGCCTTGACTTTGCATCACCAGCCTTGACTTTGTATCACTATTATCCATTAATAATTAAGAATCTGGGGAAGTTTTACTATTCTTTTCTAGAAAACTCTTTTATTTTTTGGGTGGACAGTGGACTTGGACTACCCTAAAAATCCTTTGAAGGGTCAAAATAGTTACCTCAGATTTCAGGGTCCCAAATTAAAAAGTTACCATTTATATTACTCTGGCAATTTGGCAGAAACTGGCACTGCCATAATAAGCATCCCCAAATTTAATAAAAAAATAATAAAAAACCATTTTCTCCATGATTCATGAATTATTAAGCGTACAAATCTTTTCTGTCTCACCGGGGGAAAGAACAAATTTTGTGTGCTCAAGTGGAAAGTGGGTGGAGAGCGAGTCAAAGTTTTTAGGACATATTTTGTGTTGATGCAAAACATACTGTGTTGAAATTCAACGAAACCACCCCAAGGACCAGAGCCAGAAAATCACAAGAGTAAAGTGGCCAAAGCTTTTTGCTTCTTCTGATCCCTTCTTGAATCACTTCAGAAATTCTGATAAGGTCTGAAACTTTGCTTCCCCCTCTTTGAGTTTTCATTTCCATGTAATGATGAAGTTTCCATCTTGGGCAGTTGGGTTTGCGGATTTTGATTGCTTGATTTCTGGGTGTAGGTTTTCTTCTTTTTTGGGTTTTGTTTCTCTTCATTTTGTGGTTGTTTGGACATCTGGGACTTGCAGACAGAAAAGGGTCAACCTTTCATCATATTGAGAACTGGGAAGAAGAGCCCACCATGGCTGATAGCCCCAGGACTGATATTTCTACAGATGTGGATACTGATGACAAGAATCAAAGGGTATTCCTTCTTTTACTTCTCCTCTCACTCTTTTGTGCTAATTTGGTTTTGGTTTCGAATTTGGGTACTATGGGGATTAATTGGTTTTGTGCAAGTTCAATTCGTGTGGTTTGAACATCGATCATTCTTCATTTCTGGGCGTTGAAACTTTTGGTACATGTTAAAGGTAAAAATTTCACACTTCTGACATTTTGAGCACTCTGTATCTGCAGTTTGATAGAGATCAATATGCCATCACTGCTGCGGTTTCGGATTCCAGTGATAAATCTAAAGACCCAAAGGATCAGAAGGTGATGGTCAGCAAGTCTGGCACATTGTTGTGATATGTGAATCGAATCTAGCAGTGTTTGAAATGCTCATTTGTTCAATTATATTTTGCAGACTCTTCGAAGGCTGGCTCAAAATCGTGAGGCTGCAAGAAAAAGTCGGTTGAGGAAGAAAGTATGCCTTTTCCTTACTTTGGTTACTTCATTGTTTGCATTCAGTTTTTTCAGCTATATTGCTGCAAAATTTTGCCTTCTTAGTATCTATTTAGTCATTGCTTTTTGCTAGGAAATTAATTGCGTATGGCTCAAAATCATGGGGGTGTTCTTATATGGCAATGACATATTTTAGATAGAAATACACCGGCCCACTGGTTTCAAATAATGACCTTATCTAGTCCATTAGTTTTGTTATTGAAATTTGACAGTCAGTTAGTGAATGCATATTCTTACTTATTTATAATTCCATATAAAGGTATACTTAATTAGTGTATAATAGCATATGTCAGCTATGATTGCACAAGAGTCTGCATGCTCGCGAGTGTTGTTGTCAATTAGTAGCTGAAGGTGAAAGAAACTTGTGATGAGTCGGAAGTCCATGTGGTTTTCTGTATCTATTTGTCTGCATTTCTTATTTCCTTGGTACAGTCTTGTAAATATATAACAAAAGTGTGGACCTTCAATAATGTTTATGTGATCTTTTTTCAGTTATACTTGTACTGAAAATTTTTCCTCTTTGTATTTATTTGTTGCTTTTGTTATTTCTAGGAAAGAAAGTATATTTAGCTAAAAAAACACGGGCCTGTTCTTATATAGAAATGGAATATCAAAGATATACTACGCAGTGCTGTAATGACACTTGTTTGCCATTGCTTTTGCTATTCCTAGAAAATTGGTAGGCCCCAACAATATAGGTTCATCTTACTTGATATGGAATATTTAGAATAGAAATCACCTGGCCAGTGATTTTCTTTAGTGAATGCATGTTCTAGTTGTTTAAATTCCCATGACAAAAACATTTCCTTGGCAAAATTTCTTTAGATCTAGGTTAAGATTCAATCTTGTTTATTATGAGCACTTTTGAAATTGTTGATTTGAATTTTCTCATACGATCAACCATACATTATTCATTTGTCATGTATTACTTTCTTGGTTTTAATCTGGAAGTCTCAGTGTCACATAAGTCTTTTAAATTTTTCTTTGTTTTATCTTTTCAATTATCGAAATAAGTAGTCTTAGGATATAGGATTATATGAGCAGCGCGGATTACAATTCTGGAAAGTCGGTTCTGTTTGTGCTTTTGGCTATTATTTGTCACTGTGGGTCCTAGCATACTTGGCCATCTGCTAATCACTATTAGATTGGGGATGAGGGTGAAGGTGGGCATCTATTCTCGCTAGGATTCAGCGTAGTGTCTCTTAATGGGGAATATTCGGTTTTATGAGAATCTCTCTCTTTTATCCTGTAGAGTTAAGCAGCTCTTTTGATTACTTTTCCTTTTCTTTTAGAGTACATACATTGTTCTACTTTGCTTTTGAAAAAGGGGTAGTGATCTTGGCAATCCACTTTTCAACATATTTAACCACTTGAACCCAATTTGAAGTAGATCAATGTGAATTGCAGGTGTAAAATTGGAGTGCCAAAATTGCCCAACTTGAAAAAATAGATTTTGAGAAATGTGCCTAGGGCTAGATAATGCATTATTGTAAACTTATTTATACTTTATGCCAGATCTCTTGCCGAAACCATTGAACTGTTTCATTTTGGAAAGGTTGAAGGACTAATGAAAGAAATGAATGATAAAGGGAAAATGAATTATATTTGATATCCTAAAAAATGGGTTTACTACCTCAAATCATCCTCTTTACATGTTACAGTTGACATAGTTGATCAGGCTTGGATACTAATCACCCTTCCATTTTGTGTATGATATGCTTCCCAACTCTCTTTTACCCTGATATTTTCTTCAGTCAGCTTCTCTCCTCCCATTGATTTGCTAATATGTCCTTTGTAAGGGGGACTTTAATTTGACGGTCGACTACACTGATATTGGACGCTTTGTTTACAACTAGATCCTAGCTCGTGATTGGTAGGTATAATCCTACCATTAGTAAGGGTTTCCACTATATGTCTGCCTCCTTTGGTCCATTCCTCCTTAAGTGGAGGCTTTTGGTATCCCAGTAAGCATAAGAAAACGGACTAATGCATGTACGGTTAGAGTGTGCCCCACCGGAAATTGCAGGCCACCCTTGCTTGACCGCGGCCTTCTTGGCCGCCCCAATGTATGTGGAATGCATTCATACACTGGCATTTAAACTTAGTATTCTACTATATAGTGTGGATGTGGTCAGAACCAGCTTGTATATTCAACAGGTGGTTATGTGCTAGTGTATAAGCTGCTTAAAGGGTTGCTTATTTGGATCCTATGTCAGGTTTGGAATTTGAGTTAGTATATAAAAAATGACTGATGCATGCATGGGAGAGTTATTTCCAATATATATAGAAGCATGCATACACCTTTAGAATTCTTGTCCTGGTGTTTAAGATGGGGTGTTCATATGACTTAAATGAGAGACTAAAAGAGGAGGAATCTCTCATAAGATGCGTATTACTCTTTATCAAAAATCAAACAGGAAAATTGTAGTTCTTCACGTTTATATATGATTATTGGAAGTCGTTATTGAGTTGCATCTGTACTTGTCTACTGTAGGCATATGTTCAGCAGCTGGAGACTAGTCGTTTGAAGCTGAGTCAACTAGAACAAGAGCTTCAGCGAGCCAGACAGCAGGTAAAGTCCATCCGTTCCCTCACTAGAGTAACACCTAATGTAGTTTCCAAATTATTTCGTGCCTCTAGTTTTCCTGGTAAATGGTTTCTTGTATCTCCTAAGATAAGATTTTATTTTCATCTGTTCAGGGAATCTTCATATCCAGCTCAGGGGGAGACGCGGCTCATTCGACGAGTGGAAATGGTATTCCTTCTTTCCTTTAAGTTTGACTTGTGAAATTTTTCCTGGAAAATAAGGTAGAGTAGCTTCTGTGGGATATGCGTTTGGTTATTGTGACCTGAAATTATTGGTGAAGTAATAGGTTTACTTATTTTTTATTTCAGTCAAATTAAAAATTGTTAGGTCATGCAGTCATAGAGCATGATTTCAAATCAATGGTCATTCTTTGATTCCTAGAGAATGAAAACTCTCTGTCTCTGTCTCTATGTCTCTGTCTCTATGTCTCTGTCCCTCTGTCTCTCTCTCTCTCTCTCTCTCTCGGACATATACACACAGACGTTAGGGATTATAAACACAATTTGGAGACGTTAATACCACTTGTTAGCTTCTTCTGTGGCACGCAGATAGTCTTCATGGTTTTGCCATACAGAGGTAGAATTATTGAGCACTTGTTGAACAATTTGGTCCATGTTGGTTGCTATATTTTGCTCTGTGGGATGTACTAGCAGTCACATTACACAGTAATTTAATGAATGCCACGAATTACTCAATAATTTGACGCAATCTAACCATCTATATTGCATGAAGATATTCAAATAACAGTCTGATTTTGTGGTGTTACTATTCCCAAACACCTTCCAGCATAATTAGCACATATTATTTCCGGTTGTTTATTAATGACATTGGAAAGCGTGGATTTTTTTCATTTTCTTTTTTAATCTACTCTTCTAATGGAACGACAGACTACAAATATTTAGATGACTAAAAATAGACCCAATTCTTAATCAGCGATTCTGTGTCTCCACTGGTTAGTTTGTCATCATCTTTCACAAACTATAATATTCACTCGTTCAGTGGATCTGATTTTCTTGCTTGTGGGATGGTAGTAATCCGAAACTTGAATATCAGTATAGAGCAGGTTTTTTGGTGATTGTTCTTTATCCAAACTAATAAAAATAATTGTAAATTTCCCAATTTTAGATGCCTTTAAAAGAGGATAGGTAACCTGGTCATTGATTCTCGAAGGATTCAAATTGACTGTTATTTCCATGAATTTTTTTTTAATTTTTTCTGAAATCAGAATAGAGATTGCTCAAGCAGACCAGATTGTATGTTTGTGTGCACAGGCTGAAGACAAAAAAGCTTAGACTTAGCTTGCTTTTGAGTTTGGTCTTCTTCTCTTACTTTACTTTCAGTGGATGATGTAGGTTATCTTGTTCACTGTATCTATGTGCAGGGGCTATGGCATTCGATATAGAGTATGGGCGGTGGCTGGAAGATCAAAATCGGCAAATTAATGAACTGAGATCCGCTGTAAATTCTCATGCGAGTGATGCAGAGCTTCGTATTATTGTAGATGGAATCTTGGCACATTATGATGAGATTTTTAGGCTGAAGGGCACAGCAGCTAAAACTGATGTATTCCATCTGTTGTCTGGTATGTGGAAAACACCTGCGGAAAGGTGTTTCTTGTGGCTTGGTGGATTTCGTTCGTCTGAGCTTCTGAAGGTGAGTTGACTTGATGGCATGACATAGGCATGGTCTTGAATGCAGTCAAGTTGAATGTTTTTTGTAACCATACTACAATTATTTACTTTACCCATTGAATGCATGCTGATCTTTTAATGTGGCACAAAAAAGCCAGAAGTGGTAAATAGAAAATCTTGGTTATAAATTTCAATTGAATTGATAAAGTTCTACATGGTTTGACCATCTTCGTTGTAGATGATTTAAGTCCTAGAGTGCTGATTCAGCATCTGCCTATCTTTGGGTCTTCAAGTTCTCTTCTTTAATACCAGTCCATGTCCTGTATGTTGGAACAATTCCATCTTCTAATGGAAGGGATAATGAAGCATCAGGCATTGTTTCCTCTAAAGGGATTGCTACTTGTCCCCCTGTTATAATCATACCCTTTCTTAACATTCCATAGACTCCCTCCCCCACCCCCGCCGTTTCCCTGAATTGGCAAGGATGATGTATATCACTACTTCTCTTCTTTGGAGGCTGATATCAAAGTTTGTGTTCATGCACTTTAAAAAAAACAAATATCTGTGTGGTTGCAGTTTGTCACCAGAAGTTACAAACTAGTTTTGTTATAGCTATGTGTTTATCATGATTTTTGTATATAGTGTCTTTTAGTGGCCTTATTCCCCTTTATGAAATTCAATTGAATGTCTATCTGTGCAGCTTCTTGTTAATCAGTTGGAGCCTCTGACAGAGCAGCAGTTAGTGGGAATTACTAACTTGCAACAATCGTCCCAACAGGCAGAAGATGCATTATCTCAAGGGATGGAGGCATTGCAGCAATCTCTCGCAGAGACTTTGTCCAGTGGATCTCTTGGCTCCTCAGGTTCGTCTGGTAATGTTTCAAACTACATGGGTCAAATGGCCATGGCAATGGGAAAGCTAGGGACTCTGGAAGGGTTTATCCGCCAGGTAATACCTTATAGTTCATTGCTTTATTTATTTAATTTTGCCTTAATCACTAGAGCAACATTAAATACACAAACATTAGTTGTGGTTGTGAAACTGTTAATTATGATAATTACATTAAAGTATGAGAAGGCCAACAATAATGGTCCCACCAGTTGCTTTGTTTCTTTTCTCAAAATGAGGGGTAGAACATTTGATTCCTGAATCTTCCAACTGCGCTTTGGCTGTTTGGTTTTTACTTTTGGATTTAAGGACTGAAAGTTTTGACATTCTGAATCTAGTTTTGGTGACAAGATCATTTCCACGCCTGGCTTTTCTTCTTTTCTTTTTCCCTTACCAAGTTAATATTGTATAAATAGTATTAGATTTAGCCATTTAGGACAGTTTACTGTTCAATTAGGCATCAACCTGCCACAGCCCCGTTTTTCAGCTTTCATGTATGATTGAATGGCTGAGATGGCGGGGATGAATTTTTGTTTTACGTCCCAATCATGGTAAAGATTTCAAATGCATCGTGATCCTGAACAAGGCCCAGCTAAACAGTAAAAGAAACCCTGAAATGATTTTTCATTGTTTGTTTAACCTTTATATGTGCCTGTTTTTATGAGTTTGAACTTTCTAATTCTTTTTTGGGCTCATAATATTAGGCTGACAATTTGCGGCAACAAACACTGCAACAAATGCATCGTATCTTGACAACTCGCCAGTCGGCCCGTGCACTTTTGGCTATAAATGATTATTTCTCCCGACTACGAGCTCTCAGTTCACTGTGGCTTGCCCGTCCAAGAGAATAAAACGTGTTTGCAGTTGCTCCTGAGCTGATTGTATTGTTGTAGCCTGCAAAATATCTAAATAGAAATTGACATCCTCTAGTACAGCACTGGTATCATTACCTGGTCATCTTCACAGATTTTCTTTTAGATTTTCTTTCATGTTGTAGCCGCAGAAATTATATCTTTAGAGCTAATCTTGTAAGTTTCCTCATTCTAGTCATTATATATTGTCTCGTAATGCTATGGTGACGGTTCATATGTATTTATTTATTGTTAATAATAGTGTTATTGTTGATGTGAGTGTAACTGATTTGGAAATGAGTTTTGAAATGGCGTTGACTGGTCTGTTTATCAAAGTTTGACATGAATTAAACACCTTCATGTGTCACAAGAAAGTTTACCCAAAACTCCAAAAGATGAATTGAGGAACATACTAGGTGCATACTTTGTGTCCCACAATTTTTACAACTCCTAGGTGATGTTTGGCATCAGAGTCTAGACTCTAGAGTCTGCAGCATGATATTGCATATTTGTTCAATTGTTTAGCTGTTCATTAGCTCTGAATCAAACGTTCAGTTCTATTACATCTGTTCTTACATCGGTAATCAAAGGGAGCCAGTCCGGCTTGTATCTCTACGTGATGTATTTCACAAGCAGTTTCCAACTTTCTATTCTCGAGGGACGTTTCTTGTTTTAATTGAATTCAATTTACCCCTATGAAATTTAGGAGTAACTTCATTTTAGTCCTTATTTACTCTCTGAATTTTCTAATGTTTGATTCTCTGAAGAAAAAAAATCTCATTTTCATCAATTATGCCTATTTGCTAAGATTCCATCCAATTTTGACGTTAAATGTTGATATGGAATCATAGCAAAGGGCCCTAAAGTAGGTTTTTTGTCATGCAATGATTGTTTTAACCCTCACCATCCAATCCCTAAAACTAGGTTAGAGGAACTGAGAGATATATCAAAGAGTAGTAGGAGACCAAAGAGGAAAGAAATATGTGTGGAAGCAAAATCCAGCGATCTTCCTAAGTTTTTTGTAAGTGGCCAGCTAAAATGATTTCTAGTTGGTTTTGTTGAAAATTTACTGAAAAATGACATGTTAAAGATTTTAACATGCTCTGTCAAAAGAGAGAAGATAGAAAATCCCCTAAAAGTGCAATGTAATGATGCTAGTTACTCACAAGTATTTATGTTTCACACACAAGAAACGTGATATATTGCAAAAAGGTATAAAAACATGTTGTCAATTTTTCTTTTTTTCAATTCATTAAAATGTACATAATTACAATACCTGATTCAAATGGAATACCAAGTACATAGAAAAGGGAAGACAATAAAACCACACAAAAGGAGTAGAAAAACTAAAGCCTAGAGAGGCTATTGTATCAGCAACAAAGTTTTGTTCTATGTGAACATGCCTAAAATAGCAAGCATGGAACTTAGTCGTCAACCATAGAAGGTCCTTAACGATAGACCTAATACACTAGGAAATTATATCAACTTTTCCATTTATACAATGAATCAGTACCGTAGTGTCTCCATAAAAAATTTAAAAACACAGTCGTAGTATAGTCAAGCAGTATGAAGACCTTCTCGTAGAGCCGTAGCTTCAACTATGAGAACACTTGTATCACCAATAAATTTGAAAGCACGGTTGTAAGATAATAGATTTGGAACATCCTATCATTATACATCAATCTTTAAATACAAGATAATAGAGATGCCAAATGCTGCTGATAATAAGGAAAAAAAATTCTTGTGAAGTTGACGACGTTGAATATATTGGTGCGAGTGTGACTGCATTTGAATGGATACATATGGTGGACAATATTAACACCAGACTTCTGGAGATAAGTTGCACATGTGAAAATTATACAGCGCACCCGGGTGCGCCATGCACCCGGCCAATCTCACCGTCCACTCACCCGTGCCCGGCCTCACCCGGTGATCTCATCGGCGATCTCACCGTTAAATTTCCTAGTGCGCGGCGCACCCGGGTGCGCCGAATACGCTGTCGTTGGACATGATGATGACTTTCTCGAAGGTCAAGACAAGATGACGATCATCCAACACGACTCTTCTTTCTAAAGGGGAAGCATCCTATATGTGTACAATACAACACAAAATGTTCAATCAAGTATTTTCCTATACAGATGGTGAAAATAATAGCTTTCGAATCCAATTCAAGAGAAATGGATGGTTATGCTGGTTACCACGTAATTTATATGATCGGCAACTTGGAAGACTATACTTGAGCAAGGACTTTGAACATGCTTCAACACATTTGTCTTGTCACATAGTTTTGTTGGTATATATACCGCAAGCATAAGCAACGACCGAGTAGACCTTTCTCCGGCCACGAAGGGTCCCGCCCCCGACATACTTCTGGTAGACAGACATCTGGGCTACCTCGTCATGGTGAAAGATCATCGGTACCACATCGGGAAGGTGTTCTCCCAAGCTCCACAAGAAAGTATCATAAGATGATATATGTGTAGTTAGTCCCACATCGGAAACATAATATGTGAGGGAATCTTCTTTAGCTATAAAAAGAAGGCTCCCCATAGATGGGAGATAGAGGATAGATAACTGAATCTCTCTCTCCTGATCCCAAAGGCATATTGGCCATGATAGTGAAATCTTAAGTGGACGTAGCCATGTCCTCCGATGGCATGGTGAACCACTATATGTCCTTATCTCTCACCCATGTTGTTTATTGTTCATGTTCGTGTTCCACCGTGATTCTACATAGTCTCCCGAATTATGCAGAAACACATAGTAATCTTCAGGAAAGCTAATCTTATAGCAATTTAATTATTCGGTAGATGGATATCAGACGTAAACTCAATATTTTGTTTTTATGTGTAAATTAGAGATTGATTTTGATTTTACTTTGTGTAACTTACCAATAAAATACTTGAAATTTTCTTTTCTACATAAAAACACCTGTTGGAAAAAAAAAATTCGATTCAAAGAAACATAAAACTATCAGACCAAACTTCATGTAATGGTATTTTCTAGATGGATCATCTTGGTAAGGTAGAAATTATCCAAGCAAACAAACAAAAGTGGAAATGATTCCTTAATGTGAATGAGTCTAAATCCTTCTGTTGCGAGCAAGCGAAGAGCCGGACATCACTTCGTTCCCTTTCATAGTCTCTTTCTTCACGTCAAGCTACTTCGCCCTTTAGTTGATGCATTGTATTCCTTATCTCCTCGTTCTGTCTGGCCAGTGGTCCAATGAGTTCTTGTCGGGTTCCAAGTCTGTCTCTTATCGTTATATCTGTAAGAAAGAAAAAAGGCCAAGTTCTTCCCTTACGAATCTGCAAGGAAAGTACGCACAATACTCTGTCAAATGTAACCAACATGAGCAGCAACAACATTTGCAAGCTTGTCAGCAACCCAATTCCCTCCCTGAAAGAAAATTAATATTACGAACAATGTGTAGGCAATTGCTCCAAGCAACCCGAAGTCATCAAGGGACTAAAGTTGGGGCTATCTTTGTTTAGGTTGTTATTATCAGTTATAAGCATATTTACTAATCCGGGTTGTCTCGATATCAGGATGTGAAAGATGGTGAAATATTTTGTTCTAATATTTTTGACAAGGTTCATGAGACTTGAGATTAATGAACTTTTAATATAGCATTGCAAAACTAGTTAGGGATTAGTCACATTCGACTCATGAAAACCATTAAAATAGATAGTCAGAACCGTTTATCAAAATGAATTATAATTTTCTAAATTTATAATTAACAAGACTTCTTCCCCTATATAAAAAAACAAAAGCAAAATGTCCACGATTATCTGTTGGTGTGCACATCAAAATCAAGAGATAACTGTTGATCCACTAATGCTTTCCAATACACTAGGGTCACATTCTTGTATTAAACAAAAGGATTAGAATCCTCATCATCAGTTTCATAAAAACATGTGACTGATAGTCACTCAAGATAAACCAGTAAAGAAACACAAAGAGACCAAACCCAAGTTGGTCAGATTTTAACCCACCACACCAGATTTCCACAACCCTAAGTCACCCCACCAATGGGCACCAACCACATCTCTGATGAGAGATTCCAGACTCCAGGAAACCCATTCGTTTTCAGTCATAAGTGGCTGCGGACATGTGACCGTTTATCGTATCCCTGCTTGCTCTTGTTACATTGAACCCTCAATTTTTTGGAAGAAAGGTTATGGTGGCACATAATATATAAGCATACGGGTCGTTTAATCTATCGAATCTTCTACGTCTGCAATTTCCAGTTACATTCATCTTTTTCTTTCCATTCTCTCCCTCCTTCCTAGAAACTCTTGCATGACGTACCACCCAAAAGTCTCTTTCCGTACCTTTATATAAACCCCAGTAACCAAAGTTGGTTATAAATCCACGTTCCTGCTCAGTCTGCTCAAAGATTCACTCTTTTCCGAAACATTTGTTCGTGTACCTTTCGAGTAGGTCGATTTTAAGTGTTGGATAAATCGTCTCAAAATGGATGTGCTAGGGGTGAACAACCGGAGCCCGAAGCAGAGTAAGAGAAGCAGCAGATCTTCAAAAGGGGTGAAGGTGGTGTACATATCGAGCCCCATGAAGGTTCAGACTAGCGCCTCTAAGTTCAGGGCTCTTGTGCAGGAGCTTACTGGCCGAGACTCCGACGCCGAGCGGTTCATGGAGACTAACGGTGGTGATGGTCATCACCATCATCACAACGTTCCTGAGTTTTCTCATGAGAAGCAACTCAAGGAAGCCGATCGTGACCATCATGTATTCCCTCAGCATCAGATTCCTTTCTCGAATTCGATCTACGAACTTCCGAATTTCTCCGACTTTTTGTTTGAACCGTATACTGGGTATTATGAGCTCGATGCGCTGAGAAGCTTTGATGAAGTTTAAGTTTTACACGTGCCATTCTCTCTGTAATTAGCGACAAGTATACTTTTTGTTTTTTTTGTTTTTTGTTTTTTTTCAAGTATACTCTTTGTATTATACTACTTTATTTATTTATATTTTCTCAAAGCAGTTGAAGTTTATGGTTTCACAATAGAATGGTTATTATCAAATTCTAGTGATATTGTTAACCTGAATCACCACATGACAATGTCACGTCATAGTTCTTATCAAATTCTTATTTTTTCTTTTAAAGATAAGAGTTAGAATGACAACTCTCACGTTGTTGTCATTAATGAAATTATAGAATACGATGATCACTCCCACATCGTTGCCCATGTCATGCAAGCCTAACGGTGTACAAGATCAATCCGAAGAGGAGACATTGCCCATTCCTTTTCAAGTGGAGGAGTTCAATTTTCATGAAGCTTATTCTATACTTGTACGTGGTATTGGATTCATGGTCATACCTTTTAGATTTGAGAATATTGGAATTGTTGGTTTATCATTCCTACTAATGATCGAGCTGCATTCAAGATGAACTCGAGGTCGAGTTCTTTCCAAATGGAGGAGACTGATACAGGACGAGATTTTGGTATATTTCAACATAGAATTACGAAAATGAATAAACGTCGTCGCATTAAGAAGAATGATTTGAATATCGATAATTGGTATTCAAATAAGCTTCTTAATGATAGAATTAATTAGAAATTACTCTTTTTGATATATCGGGATTCTCAAGCAAAATTTTGGTTCTAATTCCAAATACATATATGGAATAATATTCTTTAGTGTTGTCGGTATTCGGTAAACTACCTCCTCTGCCCATAGACCAGTCATGGAACTTGTAGTCCGACATGCAAACTACATCATCATGGAGTTGGATCGTCAATACCACATCGGGAGGTCCTCCGTCCAAGCACGACAAGGAGGCATCGTGATAAGAAATATGTGTAATGTGTTCCACATCGAAAGTAGGTTGTAAGTGGGAACCTTCCTAATCTATAAAGGAAGGGTTCCCTCTAAGTAGGATCGATCTTCTTCTCTCACAAAAAGGCATTGAGGCCTCCCGATAGTGAATTCCAAGTGGACGTAGCCATGCCCTCCGCCGGCATGGTGAACCACTATAAATCTTGTCTCTTGCCCATGATGTTTACTGTTTATATTCGTGTTCCACCGTGCTTCTGCGGAGCCTGCGGGTTCTAGCAGAAACAATTGGCGCCGTCTGTGGGAAATGTTGCAAAAAGTCACGTTGCTCTACCCGAGAGGAATTCCACCCGAGAGGCATACATGGAGGCAGGCCAGCCAGCAAATTCATGAAGGTCAGCCCATGGTATCCGATATGTAGGCCCAAGGCTTCGAGCCCAAAGCCATTAGGTGGCATTATCATGACCCTCCCGGGTTCCCTTTCTCACCGAGTCATCACCAAGAGTTAGATGCCTCCAGCCATCCCGGAGAAGAGTCAGCGAAACCCAAGGGTCCCTCTCCCGGTGGCAGCCTCCGGTTTGTTCCAAATCGCCGGACCTCCGCCGGCAGTCGTAAGACCCGTCTCGGACCCTTGTCCGCAGTCCAAGGAGTGACCCGCCCGGGTTCATGACCGGCGCCTCCAGCCATCCCGGAGAAGAGTCAGCGAAACCCAAGGGTCCCTCTCCCGGTGGCAGCCTCCGGTTTGTTCCAAATCGCCGGACCTCCGCCGGCAGTCGTAAGACCCGTCTTGGACCCTTGTCCGCAGTCCAAGGAGTGACCCGCCCGGGTTCATGACCGGCGCCTCCAGCCATCACCCGGAGAGGGATGTTTCGGGACCCGGAGCCCAGTCACGTCGGCCGGGAGGTTCGCCGGTGACAACCCACTCCTCCCGTTGCCCGGTCATCTTCTACCGGTGGTTCCTCTCCTAGGTCCGACAGCTAGCCTCCCGGTGACCTCGCCTCAAGCCCGGCAGCAGCTCGCCAGCTCCCTTCCCGGTGGCTCAAGCTCGGCAGCAACTTCCCGGTGGCCTTGCCTCAAGCCCGGCAGCAGCTAGTCTCCCGCTTTCCGGCTAGGGAAAGAAGAGGGAGTCGGTCCGGACACCCACGAGTTTACTCTGGACACCCATCCTCTTGCTCTTGCCACCCAGCCCGGAAGCAGCCTTCTGGAGCCCGGAGAGAAAGGGAAGAAAGAAAGAGGGAAGAAAGGAAGAAGGGAAAAGAGAGAGGAAGGGGGGTCACGGGGGGCATCCAGGAAGGAAGATGCAAAGGAAAAAGGGCGGGAAAGAAAAAGCAAAAAAGAGAGGGAAAAGAAAGAGAAGGCAGAAGCAGAAAGAAAGAAGGAAGAAAGAAAGAAAAAAAAAGGGGGAAAGAAAGAAAGAGGAAGGGAGGTCCTGGTGGCCCCCGGTTTCCAAAAAAAAAAAAAAAAAAAGAGCTATGGACACCCGGAAGGAGGGAAACCCGGGACTATTTAATTTCTTGGTCACGAGCGGGATATGCAGCAACAGTGCGAACAGCTTGGATCCCGGAAGCCTTCAAAAAAAAAAAAAAAAGCGGTGTGGTGAGAAAGAAGAGGGAAACCTATAGCAACATGATACTACCCTCCCGGACTCTAACTGAGTGTTCACAGTTCACACTTCCGGTCTACTGGATGCACCCATTCGGCAGCAATTATCACAGATAAGTCCCGTCCATTGGTCTGAAAATTCATAAATATTCCACTTACAAGTCAACATGCATGTTTTTGGCATTCCACCAAGAGTGAGGTATTCCACCGGGAAACAGGCAATCCACCGGGAGATTGGCATTCCACCAGGATTGAAAGATTGGCATTCCACCGAGAGTTACATAAATGCATGAACCAACTTGCTTTTCGATAATTATTATGCCATATCCGTACTTGGCTCGCCCCATAATTGTGTCAATCATTTGTTTATTGTGAAGGTACAACAATCCGCGTCCGGCCGAGTAAGTTTTGAGGCCGGGACCGGGAGGGGCATTTCTTATCTTCTAGGCGGACTCCTCAGCTCACCCTTGAAGAAATCAAGAAGAGCAAGACCCGTTCAACACACGCCCTGAGTACGGACTTGGGGGGACTGGACCGGGTGCCCATATGTAAATAACTGGTCTATGGACATTTTGTATATTAAGTCCCCACTCAAGACATGTCTTGAACGGGAACTTGGGGGGACTTGTTGTCGGTATTCGGTAAACTACCTCCTCTGCCCATAGACCAGTCATGGAACTTGTAGTCCGACATGCAAACTACATCATCATGGAGTTGGATCGTCAATACCACATTGGGAGGTCCTCCGTCCAAGCACGACAAGGAGGCATCGTGATAAGAAATATGTGTAATGTGTTCCACATCGAAAGTAGGTTGTAAGTGGGAACCTTCCTAATCTATAAAGGAAGGGTTCCCTCTAAGTAGGATCGATCTTCTTCTCCCACAAAAAGGCATTGAGGCCTCCCGATAGTGAATTCCAAGTGGACGTAGCCATGCCCTCCGCCGGCATGGTGAACCACTATAAATCTTGTCTCTTGCCCATGATGTTTACTGTTTATATTCGTGTTCCACCGTGCTTCTGCGGAGTCTGCGGGTTCTAGCAGAAACATTTAGTATCTAGGATTTCATATCTTATTTTTATTAGGTTTCCAAGTTGTATTATAGACTAGATTATGTTTTCTGATTGTATTAGGTTTATTTTACGTGCTCTATATAAAGCACCTCCTAGATTGTAATGAGAGGGGATTGATATTAATAAACTCTGAGTTTTATTAAATTCCTGGTGGATTCCAGAAACATCTCGTGGCTTCAAGAAACTCTAGTCTTGTGGATTCAAGGCTGCGCATTGGTGGTTTCCAACGTATTTGCTAGTGGATTCTAGCTTATCCCCATAAGGCTTTCAACGCTTGTCGGAGCCTCCTACTATTGTGATTCACGCTTCCGTATCATTAAGTCTTTCTCATAGCGTAAGAACACTCTAAAACAATATCAGAAAACACTACATCACCTAAATATTCTAACGGTTTTACAAAAACTGAGGACGAATGTATTCTTGATATGTTAAATATTCAAATTCATATCAAATAGAGCATTTGTCTTCATTCACGTAACAAAATTCTCGATTTTGTAATTGAGTGGTGTCTTATGTGTTGAGAAAATAATGACATTTCACACAATGTTTTTTACAAATACAAGGACATTTGATTAAAACTTTTGTAATAATTGTCTATATGTTGTAATTATGAGGCATGCACCAAATTTACAGAGTTATGACCCGTTTTACAAATTAAGGACGAATGTTTTGTCGAGATGATAAATTTTCAAATTTAGACCAAATAGAAATGTCTTCATTCACGTAATAAGGTTCCCGGTTTTGTAATTAGGTGGTGCATTAATTACATTTGTCACAACGCTTTTTAGAAATATAAAGACATTTGATTAAAACTTCTGTAATAACTGTCTATATGTTGTAATTACGAGGTCTGAACCAAATTTACAAATTTGTGACCTGTTTTACAAGATTGAGGAAGAATGTGTTGTTAAGATGGTAAATTTTCAAATTTAGACCGAATAAATTGTCACACCCCAATTTCCGAAAGATAAATTTTAAAAATTGTGACATGATCTAACTTAAATATAAATATCCCAACCTGTTTCAATAACAAAACCAAACAACTAGAACTCAATAGCTGAAAAGTAATATCATACAACCCATCACTGAGTTAAATATTACACTTCCTTATTTACATAAACTTGAAATACGAGAATATGAGAACAATCTCATGAGCTTAATATTATCTACCCGATTAACAAAACTATACAGAGTACAACAAAAGCCAAATAGAACTCTGGCACTAAGTCTCCACCTCAACCCTGCTGATCCACATGCAGGTCTAACCCTACACCAATAATTGGTGCACCGGGATTGTAAAATAACAAACCCGATAAGCTAAAAAGCCCGTATGAGTAAACTAAAAAATAATACAACATTTCTCACATCTAGAAATTTCTCAAAAGCAATTATATTAACGAATATATCCACAATTCCAACACTCTTTCAAATAACATGTACCCATGAGTCCCAAGTATATTGATGAAATACCCCTCATGACCTACAACAACAAAATTGTGTACCCATCAACACGTTCAAACACCGAAACTCTGCTTGTTGATTTAGTAGTAGTACTTTGAGTACTTGGGCAAATGCGATCGAACGCTGAAGTGCGAGAAACAGATTGGATATGTGGAATCTCATCTTCTACTTCTTCGACGCTTATGTACTACATGCTTGCCTTCTTCGCTTTTTTTCTGCTTGAGATTTTGATCTGCTTGTTTGGGACAAAACCAAGACCCGTCTTAAACAAATCACTTATTTTTCCCTGTTCTCTTAGCTTCTTTTGAAACTCATTGAGCTCATGTGCTTTCTTACTGACGGCTTGATCATCGTCTTTACTTGACGAATCAAAGTTGAATCCAGCCTTTGCCAACAATTTGTAAGCATTGGGGTCAAACCCTTCATTTGTTCTTTTCTCGGGTAAAGGCATATGCTCTATCCCTTTGACCATATACGTGCTTAGACCGCTCACGAGACACTGAGGGAGGCCTCACAGAAACATTAGGACGCACAAGTGAACTCACTTGTTGCACTTCAGTGGCAGGAGACTTACTAGCGGGAGTCTTTTGCACTTCAGAACACAGGGGCGCCACAAGTCCAAGTGATCGAGGTTCAGTGGGTTGAACAACAGAAAATGCAACCTGAGACACTACCACTTGACTGGAGAGGGCCCCTCGGGACGTGGATCCCTTAGCGGTGTAGCAGCAACAGTCGCAAGAGACCTAGGCGTGCCCATAGCAAGAACTTCCTTTGGCACAACAGGTGATGCAACACCTAATGGCAAAGCAACAGGCCTCATGTTGCTTTGCGAGGCCTGTTGCTTTGCCAATGACCGTGAGATCTCGGCTTGTTTCCTCTGCTCTGGCGTCATTTGCTCTCAAGCCTTCTTCGCAGCATCCTTTTCGGCATACCACTTACGTATCGCCGCTTCATTTAGCCACCCGGCCTGACAGCCAGTCTTGCTCAACTTATCCTGCCCACGGTTATAAGCGCTCCTCAACTGCTGCTTATACACGTCACTCTCCCGTAACACCCTTTCCCCAGCCTCGGCAGCCCTCCCACACTTGGCCTTCCAAACCTTCTCTTGCTCAGCCAAGGTACATTTCAATCTCGCCACCTCCACTTCTAAAGACACCGCCTTGGCAATGGCCACCTCTCTAACTTCCACTTGCTTGTTCTTCTCCTGCACAACCTCTTTCAACTCAGCAACCTCCTTCCCGGCTATAACAGCCTGATCTCGGAAAACAGCAACATCCCGCTCCAGCTGCGAGAGAGCACGGTTGTTCTCTTCCGCCTCCTTCAACTGCTGGCATTTAGCTTCAGCATCCTCCTACAGGTGGGTAATAGCCCTCTCACTTGCAGCATACATCAGTAGCATCACCTGCAATCAGCACCAAAATATAAAGAGTGAGGCAAGGAACAAAGAGGAACAAAACTGAACGTTATGCGGACAACTACCCGAGTCAACTTCTCCTTGGCGAGAACCACGCCAGCCAAAAGATCAACCTCCTCCAAAGTATGGATGTCGCTAGAGCGATGACGCATGTCATACGCCATTTGCGCCAAATAAGGTTGCACCTCTCGAGTCCCTTCCAGTGCTTGGGTGATCTGAGCTAGGCTCCTGGAGCTCCCGGAACACCCTTCCTTGTGGGATCTCTTCGGTTAACCTTCAGGCGACGACTCGACCATCTCCTTCCTCTTCCGAGTCCTCGTCACAACAAGATCCACCTCCTTAATCACCAAGTCCTCACCGCCATTTTGGGGATCGCCCACGTTCCCTAGAGACAAATCTTCTACTCCTACTAGCTCCGAGACTAGCTCTTCCCCCACAAGAACTTGATCATGATTATCCCCATGGTCGTGACCCTCGGTCTCAATGACCTCGTCGTCTACCTCTTGACCCAAGCCCATTGTTCTACTACCAGGGGAGGCAAATATGCGTAGTCCTCATCTGCCAACTTCAACCTTAAGAAATCGTCATCACCCTCCTCAAACTCTGCTTCTTTTCCTTTGCCAGTCTCCAAGTCGATGTCGTATCACTTGGCATGGTCAGCCTCGACACGCAACCCATCCAATACATCCTCGTTAGAGACCCTGTCATAGGGACCTTCTTTCTTCCGTGACCCACCGTCCCGAGGCATTGTCACTATAACAAACAAAAAAGCAATAGTTATGCGTAGTCCAAACCAAATAACACATGAACACATCCAAAATAAAATACAGACGCGGGGGTTCCCAAAACTTACTGCACTTCGTATGAGGTCATAACAAAACCTCATCGAGAATGCTCCAATTCTGCCTAAGAGTTACCAGCTCTGACGATGTCATACTCTCGCCAAGAGGGTCCCAGAATGAATCATCGGCATGCCGAGAACTCGTCATACTAAACTCTTCTACCTTCTGCAACAAAGGATCAAAAGAGGACACGTGAGACCCAGCATCCGTAACAAGAATGCCCTCCCCTAAGTCAAGTGCGACTTCCGCCATTAGATAATCCAATTCCTCCTCTCACCGATGCCAGGTGTTCGTATCAGGATCAAGCGAGCTAGAGACAACAACAATCTCCTCACTGGACATCTACACCGGGTCTGTCATACCCTACATCCTCATGAGTTAGAATCTCGCTACCTTAACCTTAACCAACCTAACAACAAACTACCCAATACCATACTTTAGATTTAACCAGCAAAAATCGCAAACAATGCGAAAACTATAACAAAACCCCCCACCAATTCGAACCAAAACAAAAACAGAACTCAGAATAAGAATTGACAATTACATACCTTGAAAACGTGGATATGTGTAGTGGTAGTGAAGTTGGTTGTAAACAACTGAGTGCTCGCACCCAACTGATTGAGGATGAAATTGAACGTTTCCCAAATTGATGTAACAATTTTTCCAAAACACCCCTTCAAAAACTTGAAAACTGCTCTCTCAGCCCTACTCCCTCTATTTTCAAAATGCAAACTCCCTCCTCTGTCTCCTCTAGGTCTATTTATAAACATCCAAGTCAACCACGACCGTATAGATCTTCCCCTCCTCGATGGTCAGAGAGAAGCCACGTCGACCATGATTAAGACATGTGTTACAACGCGCCCCACGATCCCACGCACGTGTGTTAATTGCACTAACCGTTACAACCTTAATGACGTCATAAATGACCACGTGTCCCTCATAAACTGACCATTTTTGACACCCGTGAGATATGACGAAAGGATTGTATCGAGCTGTCAAAACATAACCCCAGCCACCTCGCCGCCACCTCGCGACCCTCACGTGGGGACTTGGGGACTCGACACCATGCCTCCAACTCCCAGGTAAGACACATTCTCGGCGCAACTTGAGAATAACTCCCCACCTAAGAGCTCTCTTAGACTGGAGACTTGTTAATACATAACCAAGAATGCTTGGCCATGCCGAGAATATGACACAACCGCCAGGTCTCCAGAGACTGTTCTGGGCAAGACAACACCGGCAAGACCTCCATAAGCACCTAAAGAATGAAGGTCCAGCAACAATACACTTACTGGAACCACTTCATAGCTACTAAATACCCCCGAAAAGGGAGATGTCGAACAGGACCACAAGAATAGTCCCACATCGAGGACTAACGACATAGCTCCCAATACTAGCCTATAAAACAGGCACGAATTTCCAAAAAAGGTAAGTTCTTCATTACTCCCTTACTCTTGTATCGTATAAGTAACAATCATACGCTGACTTAAGCATCAGAGAGTCGAAGACTGGACCACCCTAGTCTCGACTCCTGACGCAATATTACTTGTGCAGCTACAAGAACTGGAGCCGAGGATTCGACCTCCCGTCCCATTATCCCAGAAAGAGGTAGAAACACTCTATAATAACACCTGCAATTGCAACTCCTCTAATTAGGCTTATGATATTCATTTATCAGGAATAATAACTTGAACAAATATCATATGCATAACCTTGATTCCGTCTTTGATAATGTGCCTGGCCAAATGAAGACTCGCTCTAAAGTACATTTTCTGTTGCAGGTCATATCAAGAAAAACACCCATGTCAACAACTATCTTAATATGTTGACAATGTTAATATACGTCATAAATGTATAATGATGATAAAAACAAATTATGTTCACATTGTCATTTGACGTATTTTTATGTACCAAATTTTTTTCAATCTCATCAACAAAATGTGATTAGCATTTTTTATATGAATATTCATTTCATTATCCAACTCATCATCTAATTGTTCGAATGCATGTGCATCGTCATCTTCAAGTGTATGTGTGTACATTGTTGTTTCCTCATTCTACAAGTCCTAAAAGAATATCTTTCTTGAGGACATTCTATTTGCACACCTCTTAACTATAAAAGAAATCAGAACTCATGAATTATTGATAGTATTTAAAGCTTATGAAGACAAATATACATCTCATTAACTATGTCAACACGGTGGGTAAAATATTGAAGAGAATGAGCCTCAAAATATATATTGATTTATATAGAGAAAGATATGCTGAACATACAGTAACTGTTTATAAATTACTCTCATATGATGTACTCCCATGAATTGGTGTACTCTCAGATTATGTTAAGCTCAACACACTGTCATTAAGACTTTCTTCATTACTTTTCCTTTTGTCATTCTGTTGATCTTCAAAAACATCTGCATGTTCATCTTCAAAGGTATGTTGTTCAAAAAATCTTTGTCTTGAGGACACTATTTCCACGCCGCATATCTTCAAATTCTATCGAATTAAATATATAAAAATTCATCACTTATGGATGCTGGGAAATTGAATGTAATATGAATATTTAAGTAACAAACAAAAAGAAATGGATAAAAACCCATTCTCTTTCATATCCACCTTTGTTTTGCGTACGATTTTTTCTAGCAACTTCACGGCCTTCCTCCAAATGTCTCTGTACCTGTAACAATGTACCCTTAAGAGGATCTGGATGAAGTTAAACCATATGAATACAACATGTCAATTTTCATGTATGACTACGATATAAAGAAATCACAAATCGTTGATGCGAAATTCATCACAGATAATAACAAACTATATCAAAGTGGAAGAACTCAAAAAACTTTTAAAATATCCTCGATCATTTTTGGTGAGCTTCTCTTTCATTCTATAATCACATAGAAGTAGTTAATCATCCAGTTATTCTGATGTTAATTACAGATAGAAATTACCATTTCACTTTTCAGTAAGAATTAGAATTTAGAACGATACAGTAAAGGAGTTTAGATTGTAGGGTTTAGGGCAACAATAGTAACCGTTGAAAAGAAAGATAATTGGAGAAAAGTAGTTTCATTAGTCATTAAAATAAATTGCAAACCAGTCTTCACACCCTTTTAAAATTCATACCTGAACCCAAAGTAGTTGAAGGCTTCAATAGCAAACTGGTCACAAAACCTGTTCAGTGAAATAACAGTAAATAAATGATTTGATCATATTATGGCTATACAAATTACAATCATATTACATACATAGAGATGAGAGACTAATTTTTGAATTTACGGAGTCCTTTTGGTTTTAATACTAAATTCTGAGATAATTATACAACTTGACCAAAACTGAATTCAATCAATAAGATCATTCTGACTGAGATAGTAGGGAATACGATCCTTTGCTAAACATTCTAAACATAACATATATTTATATGGATTATTGTGTAGGCAAATAGTCATTGAAAATATTCTTGAAAGCATATTGCAAATTCTACTAACTGTAGCTTTTGTCATGAGAATATGGTAAACATAGGTCATGCACTTGCTGTTTGATTTAAGAAATACTCAACAGGTATGTTGTCACCTGATTGGAATGAGTGGAATAGTGCTATTATAAACTACTGTCACGGTTTATCTACAAGACATCAAAAGAAATAGCTTTACTTGACGAGGAAAAAAAAAGGCCCAGAAGAACAATGGAAGTCAAGAATCAAGTAAAATATGTAAACCAATTGCTAAAAGAAACCAACGATAATCAATCATATCTTTACCTACAAATACAATCACCCAAGTCAAAATCACAAGACAATTGGAGAAATTAGAGAACAAATTGATGGAAACCACAACGATAATCGATCATACCTTTACTTATAATTACAATAACCCAAATCAAAATCACAAAACAATTGGAGAAATTGAAGAACAAATCGATGAAAACGGCAACGATAATACCTTTACCTATAAATACAATCACCCAAAACGAAATCACAAAACACAGGGAGAAAGATATATAGAAGCTACATACAGATCAACGTACACCCATAAAAGATTTAAACCCAGGTTGAATAGCAAACCTTACCTATTCCAATCTGAGGGAAGCGAGGATAGCGAGAGACGAACGACTATAGATGAAGTTAGAGAGAGAAACCAAACGAATGAAAGGATTGGAAAGACAGAGAGCAGAAGGATATAGAGATCTCTGGATTGATGCTTTAGAGGCGGCGAGCCAAAGAGGAAAAAATATTAAAAAAATCTCGAGATCGCTAGAAGTTTCAGAGTCGGCGAGCGAGAGATAAGAGATAAGAGATAAGAGATCGCTAGATACAATCGTCATAAAACTGTTTCTTCAAAACAGTGTTGCGAGACTGTTCCTTATGAACAGTGATGACGTTATAGATATATGGTAAATAAGTTAGTATTTACACTTGCATTGGCATTTGGATGTGATAGAAAGAAAGACTCCCAGAGGGATCTTCAGTTCAAGATAAACAGTAGAATCGGAAATAATTTCAGACCCCCTAAATTTAGGGAACCCAGATCCTCTCCTCATAAAACCCTTCTCATATTACCTCATAAAACAATCTGAACCGTCTATTTTTAATCAACGGTGAATGTGTCTGCTCTTTTAGCTTTTGAGATTCTTCTCATATATTCTCCCATCTCTCTATCTCTTCGCAAATTCTTGTCTCATCTATCTCTCTCTTTCGTCCCGGGAAGCTCTTCTCATCTACAATCTTGGTCTCCGTCCAATTCCTCTTCCTAAACCGTTGACTCCCGCGTCGGCTTAGTCCATCTCTCTCTAGCTAGTGAACTCGCCAGAGTAAGGACCCAGAAGACCCATATAGCTCGCCAGTGTGAAATTGAACTCATCATCAATTAAAATTTTGCTTGATTTTATATCTCTCTGGATAAATTTTTGTTCTATGGCTTCGTGTAGATAAGAAAGGCTGCAAGAGTGCAAGCCAATATACACATGATCTTCAATCACTCAAATTGGTTGGAAATAAAGTCTTACAACTGGTAAGGTCACAGCAGTTCAAAGTTCTTCTCAAATTAGGCAATATGATAAAAGATCGGTCACAGATCTTGAAATAGTTTAGATTCTTCCAGCTTTAGCGTCCTCTTACTTGAATCTTTGATAAGGTTTGTATTCATATTTTGTATATTGGCATGGGTGTTTAGTAATTGATGGACTTGAACTTGCTTTATACTATGAATATGGAATTTGAAGAGGTTCTTTTAGTGTGATAATGGGGATTGCTTCATTGGTTAAGAGATATCCTTAACTAGGTTTTCGTCTAGTTTGGATTACTGGGTTTCGTCTTGTTTTCACTATTGTCTTGTGAAACTAAGTTTGCCAATGCAATTACTGTTTCTGGGGCGGGAGAGAGAGATGAGAGTTCACGAAGAGATAAAGAGATGAGAGAACGAAGCATGAATAGATCGGAAGAATTTCAAAAAGTAAAGTAAAAAACACCTTCACTGTTGATTAAGAATAGACGGTTCAGATTGTTTTATGAGGCAATATGAGTAGGGTTTTATGAGGAGAGGATCCGGGTTCAAATTTAGGGGATGTATTTTTTTTCTTTTTTCTTTTTTCTTTTTTCCCAACAGTAAGCTGCCTTTTCCCGCTGCTTTATAGGATTCCTTTGTCCTTTTGAATATGTAAAAGAAGATAAATGGAGCATTGCTCACTGCCCAAAACGTCAAACAAAAGTACCAGTTCAGTCTCACTGTCGATGCAAAACAAGTAGAGGTGTGTTTGTGTTCATACATGTATAACGAGATTGCTTAAAGGTGTAGCATAAATCTTCAGCTGTAAGTTTAGAATATGCATCATTACCATTTACCAATCAGACATTAAAGGCCAAAGTTGGACCGTTACAGCAAGAAAGCATAGGCTTTACCTCACTATTATATAACTCGTGATATATAAATGCATAGTTTCTGAAGTTCTAACATCTGAAACAACAATGGCTGCAATCAATCTCTAAATAAAATAAAGAAACAACAACAACGGCAGCAAGCAGATTCATCGAGAAAAAAATGGCAGCAAGCCAGAACCTCAAAGATCTCCAATGGGTTCTGCAAGCTCTCAAATCCGAAAGTCTCAAGTCTCAACCTACAAAACATCTCCTTCTACCTTCCACAACCCTCTTCTGGCTGTTATCAAGAAACCGAGACTCCATGAACATATAACATTTCAAAAGACAGCCTCTCTTACTTTTCACATATCCTCACAGTTTTAGTTACATCCAAAGCAACCCAATTGTCTCTAAGAAACTTGGAGTTCCACTGGATCAAATGGGAGCTCCAACAACTGAGTGATCTCACTGGATTACTTGAGTGCAACTCAAACATCAAGCTTGTCATGTTTTGAAGATACAGGTTCCAAAGAGAATGCATATCAAAGTTATCTGTAGTTATGAAGAGAAATAGTGATCAAAGAGGTAATGTTTACTGAATCAAGTTTAAATGTTGGATCTGTTGAGCTGCATTTCTTGCTTCTGCTCTCAAGGTTAATGATATCTTGGAAGAGTTACAGATATGGGAGGACTCTATTGGCTCCAAGGGAACAGAGGAGCTTTCAAAGATGATTGAAGTGAACTCAACACTCAAGCTGCTAACAATATTTGACTCCATTTCGATCACTGCAACCCCACTTATCTCTGCAGCTTTAGCAAGGAATAGAGCCATGGAAGTTTATGTTTGGAGTGGAGAAAATGGCGAAAAGATTTCAAAGGTGGTTGAGCTTCTACCTGAAAACAGCACACTCCAAATTTACAGGCTAGACCTTTCAGGTGCATGCAGGGTTGCAAGTGCTCTTGGCTGGAACTTGACTGTCAAGTCACTTGACATGACTGGAGTGCGGTTGAAGTCAAGATGGGCCAAGGAGTTTTGGTGGGGTTTGGAGCAAAATCAGAGCCTCAAAGAGGTAAACTTTTCGGAAACTTGCCTGAAAGATAAGGGAGTCATATATATAGCAGCTGTACTATACAAGAACCAGAGTTTGGAGAGCTTGTATTTGGATAGAAACAGATTTGGAGGTATAGGAGTTGAGCATTTACTCTGTCCTTTGAGCCGGTTGTCTCCGCTGCAATATCAAGCAAACATTACTTTCAAGTCTGACATTTGGAGGTGGAAGAACAAAGATTGGAAGGGAGAGACTTACAGACATTTTACAAATGCGGACATCCAATGAGACTTTGACTAGGTTGGGGATAAATGTTGATGAGAGTTTAAGATCAGATGATTTTGTCAAAATTTTCAGGAGCTTGGAGAAGAATGCCTCCTTGAGACACTTGTTTATACAGGGCTGCAAGGGTGTTCAAGGAGAGTTGCTTCTGCAGACAATCATGAAGACATTGCAGGTAAATCCTTGGATTGAAGATATCAATCTCTCGTGAACACCCCTGCAAACTTCAGGAAAGACTAATGGGCTGCATCAAATATTGGGTCAGAATGGTAAGGCAGAACCCGAAACAGGTTTGCTCAAGGACATGCCACTAACACTACCAAAGAGTTGTAGAGTATTTTTCATTGGGAAAGAATGTGATTTGCTAAAAAGTTGATTTGCTCAAGTACTTGTTAGCTTCAAAAACAAATTTGGATTTTTATTTGCAGGTAAGACTACATTGTGTGTTAAACAATACTGCAGAGTTTCTACTCATCAAAGCTTCCCCTTGTGGATCAAGTAAGATCTCTAGTAAACCCAGTTGAGCAAGCAGTTAGATCGGTTGGAGTGAAGATCAAAACATTCAAAGATGATGACACGAAGATTTCGATATGAGATCTTGCTGGTCCGCATGAATTATATTCCCTCCATGATCGCATGTTTCCGGGGCATTCTTTGTCACATTGTCCAGTCTATTTAGGAAAACAAACAATAGAGAGCCAAAGACTGCAATGGAGCTAGAAGAGGACCTCCAGTACTCACTCAGGTTCATAGTGTCAAATTTAAAAAGAGCAGTTCAGCAATGCATGCTACCAAATATGACAATCGTGCTCACGCACTATGACAAAGTCAATCAGCCATCACAGAACTTGCAGGTTGTAATAAACTCAATCCAGACATTGCAAGACAAGTTCCAGGGACTTGTTGACTTCTACCCAATAGTGTTCATGGTTGACGCAAGATCATCATACATGTATTCCTTCTTTGCTCGGACAAGGCTGTCTTTGAGTTTCGACATTGAAGAAGAACTCAACTTGATTCCTCTTAGGATCATATCCTCTGCATACTTGACTGCTTCTGGGACCCTGTTCATATTGCGAAGTCCTAGAACCAAAAAATTCCCTGTATCCTCTAAGCCAGAATGGTAATTTTCTATCATAAACTTCCAGACTTTTATAGCAAAATAAGGGTCCCCCAAATCCAAGTATATCCTGACTGCAGCAATACAATTAGCCTGGTCCAGAATACACTCATTTTTAATCATCTCAGTGAACAAAACCCCAGCTTCCTGTAACTTCCTATTCTTAATGAGCATCTTAAACACCATGTTATATGTCTGCGAATTTGGGAATGCCCCATTGTAGACCATCTCATCCAGCATCCTTTTTGCTACACTAATATTGTTTCCATGGCAATGCAAAGAAATCATCAAATTATACATACTGGTATCAGCTTGCAAACCAAGTCCCCCTACCATTGCCTCCCAAAGAGCCTCAGCTCCACCAACATCGCCTTCCTTGACGCACTCATCAAGTGCAAGCCTGAAAAACTTAACTCCCGGATAACACCTCTTAGCTTTCAAGGTGTCAAAAAAGTCCAGCGCCACGCGAATCCCATTAGTCCCCTTGAGCAGAGTATTCAAATACGAATCGTAGGCGGGCACATTGGTAGGATCCCAACCAATCTGACTCACCATCTCATCCAAAACCTTGGTGGCAGAGGCAACATTGCCTTCGCTCTCCGACCCCTCCAACAGGATGGCATAAGTATCAGCGTCTGGCCTGATCTTATCCTTAGCAATGTAGTAAAAATCAAAGGCATCGGCGGTCTTGCCATCTCTACAGATGGCACTCAAGAGAGAATTGAACGCCACAATATCTCTAGCAACACCATATTGGTCCATAACCTCAAAGGTCATGATAGCCTCAGGGGTTTTATCGGCAACCACATAACTACTAAAAACAGAAGCAAAAGTGGCCAAAGAGAGTAACCTTTCTTTGTTCATGGACTTGATGGCGTCCCACATGGCATCAAAGAAGCAATTCTTCCCCAACAGATCAACAACCAAATTCCAAGCATAGGGAGAGTGGTGCTCGTTCAGCTGACGACCAGACCAGCGGAAGAACTTGAGGGCGGGGCCCGGGAAGGCGTAGGAGAGCTTGAGGACCTCTTCCACGTCATGTTGGCTCACCCGAATACCGGTGTCGTTTAAGGTCTCTTCCACCGAGAGGCAGTGGATTTCGGCCACAATTGCACACAGCAGCTTGATTTTGGGAGGCAGGGGTTTCCCAGAGTCCAGGTATGACGGAAAGGTCCGCTCCGAATTGGAATGCTGGCGTTTCTTCCCAGATTCGGGTCCGGGTTCGGGTTGATCAGGGTAATCACGGTGTCGCTTGCTCCTGCTCATACTCCTCCCTAATTCCCTATCAATT
Source organism: Fragaria x ananassa (assembly GCA_034370585.1). NCBI lineage: Eukaryota > Viridiplantae > Streptophyta > Magnoliopsida > Rosales > Rosaceae > Fragaria > Fragaria x ananassa. The sequence continues at coordinate 3,742,156 of CP139750.1, read as the reverse complement.
CAAATCAAACCCTATATTTTGTAATTGGGAATCAAAAACAGAGAGAACGCAGACTTACGATTTTTTTGAGGGAAAGGAAAGGAAGAAAGGAAAAAAGGAAAGGTTATCTATGAGCATATGTGGTAGAACCAAACTGTAGGAAGAAGTTACAGAGAAAAAGAGAGAAGAGAAGGAAGTTTAAGAGAGAAGCTCCTTAAGAGAGAAATTTTGGCCCCTAAATTTCCGGTGCCCCGTGTGGCCATCAGGTAGAGATAAACACTGTTTCGTTAGATAAGCTCCTGCTGCTCTCTACAATTCCAGCCTCTCTCATCTTCCAGCCTTCTTTCTTCTTCTCATACCTGTCTCAGCCATGGTGATTCCTTGTCTTTGTGGTGATTCCTCCTCGCGGTGATTTTCTCTTTATTTTGTCTTTAATTTTGAATCAAATCTGTTTTTATCTCTTAGATCTAAAATTTTAAGATATACTTACAGATCAGTGCTCAAGATGAGTTGCAAGCTTCTGTCTTCCCTTGTTCCTCAAGATCTCCAAACCATGAACAAAAGTCCTTCTTCTAAACCTTGCCATGTCATGGAGGATTTCGTTTTCTTCTGCAACCACCTCTACAGATTTGAGTTCATTTAGCTGAGATCTTTTTTGATTTGGTGGTGAGTGTTCCTCTATACCAGATCTTCTCGTAATCGGTCAACTGGAGAATGTATGGTGGCTCTAGCTGTATCCTCACCTCTGCAAACCACCTTGGTTCTCTATCCATGCTCTCAACTTCCGTCAGAGCTCCGGCGACGAGTCCTCCATGACGGCCGCAAGTTAGAGCTGAAGAAAAAGTTTTTTTAGGGTTTAGATGTATTGGGCAGCTTGGGCTTTTTATGTTGTAGGTTTTATTTTGTGTAATTTAATGTCTTTCTCTTGTATTAATTCTTTATGAATCTAACTCTGAGTGACTTATTTATGGGTCTACCCATGGCTTTGTTTGGGTCTCCATTTGCCTTTGGGCATTTATAAATATGTTTCACGACCAAAAAAAAAAAGGAAATATAAGGATGCATAATTTCATTCATATCCTACCATTCGATGTGGTATAATGTCACCTAGTACAGTCAAAAGAGTCCTAGACTCTAGGAGACAAAAGGGGACCAGTTTGAAGTGGTCATGATTGCAACAATGCTGCCAACATAGTTGAAAGGGATGAAGCTTCATTACTTGGTTCATTACTTGTGATCCATGGAGAAATAACAAATTAGTATCAAGGTAATGGAGAAGGTCCTAACAAGTCCCACCCCCTTAAGATGGTGCTTGTCCTCAAGCGCCAAAGTTGGGAAACTTAGCTCGAATTAAGTGAGCTGCCTCCCATTGAACAAGTCACATGGTGACATTCCTCTTCATCTTACGCTGCACAACCATGTCAAGTACCCTCTCAGGTGTCCACAATAACTCACCGTGGTCGTCAAATGGAGGCAGTGTGGTAGCCACAGGTTCACCATCGCCTACCTTCTTTTTTAGGAGTGACACATGGAAGGTAGGGTGAATCTTAGAGCAAGCAAGGAGAGCCAAGTGATATGCGACTGAACCAATCTTTTCTAGGACTCGAAATGGACCGTAAAAGAGTGGTGCTAGCTTATGAGCAGGCCGCTTGACCACAGATTGTTGTCGGTATGGGTGCAGCTTAAGAAACACCCAATCCCCGACCGTGAATTCTCTCTCAGTCTGATGTTTATCCGCCTGCTGTTTCATTCGGTTGCGGACCAATTCCAAGTTGTGTTTGAGTTGGGATAGCAGTTGATCGTGGCTGCGGAGTGCCACATCCGTGTTATGGGCAGGAGTAGAGCCCGGAAAATACCTTGCTACCGAAGGGGGAGGCTTGCCGTAGAGTGCCTCAAATGGTGTCATCCGGATGGAGGAGTGGAATGTGGTGTTATACCACCATTCCACCCAGTGGAGGAGTTCAGCTCAAGAAGAAGGCTTTCAACTACATAGCAGCGTAAGTAGTGCTCCAAGGACCTATTGATGACCTCTGTCTAGCCATCGGATTGGAGGTGATAAGCGGAGCTGTGACATAGTTGAGTCCCTTGTAGTTGATGGAAGGCGCGCCAAAAGTGACACATCCCGGTTCTTAAGTTATTTTACGGTTAATTACCGTTGGTATTACTTCGGATTTTTACCGTGTTAAGTAACCGTTTATCACTTAAGGACCCTAGAGTTGACTTTTTATTACGTTTGGAATTTGGGAAAACTTTCTTCATGAAAGTTGTAGAGAACGTCGTTACGAGTTCATAGACATGCTATGCGTTAAATTCGGAGTTAGCATGGTAAAGTTATGAATTTATTTGGTAAAGTTTGGAGGTAGTAAAAATGGGTAATTTTGAAGTGGGGTATTGTTGTTGGGTATATTTATTGGACCGGGTGGGGAGCAGCCCCAGCCCAAATCCTTTCTCTTTCTTTTTCTTCTTCTTTTCCCCGAGCTCCCCGAGCTCTCTCTCTCTCGGTTGAAACCCCAGCCGCCAGCTGCCGCCGTCCGGCCAGCCACCGGCCGCCTCTCCACCCCAGTTCGGACCCCCATCTCCTCCTCTCCCTCCCCGGCCTAGCCCCCGAGCCTCTAACCCGTCGGAAGAGGAGAAAAGCCGCCAGAAGCCGCCGATCGACACTTCGCCGGAGCTCCGTCATCCGGCCACCATAGGCCGTGATTCTTGGCTCATTTTGTAGCCCTCATCAAGGTGAGTAATTCCTCCAAAGGAATCGGTCTAATTCGATTTCGTTAGGGTGATTTGTATAATTGAAAGTTTTAGGGATTTATGGATGTTTTAGTCGATTGCCCTAGTTAGCCTCGGATTTGGACTAAGTGTTAGTTATGAAAGTTGTTGGGTTTGATGAGAGGATTATTCTGTCAAAATTTGAGAAGAATTGGAGGTCGCCGGAAAACGGCTGCCGGCCGCCGCTGCCGGCGGAGCCGCCGCCGGTGCCGCCGCCGGAAAAATATTTTTTTGTAGAGATTTTGATGAGGAGTTTAATGGAATAAGTTTTAGAATTTTTGGAGGAGTTTTGGTTAAGTTTAAGAATTGTTGAAGTTAAATATTTTTGGCGGATTATTAATTAATAATCCGGCCATTGGATTTTTTATTTGGGGAAAAGTGTTCTTTTAGGAATTAAGGTTATGGTGGAGTTTGGTGAAAATCCGGCGAGCTTAACCCTAATTAGAGTAGTGGGTTAAGCAGAAGAGATTTGGGTGTTTATTTTCAAATGTTTAATTTTCCAGAATTTAAGTTTGGTCCTAAGCATATTTATTGTGTCAGGATACGAAAGGAACCTCGCTTGAGTTGTGATTCGGAATTCGTCAGGCTTAGGCCTAAATCTGTGAGTGGACATTTTGGTTTTTATTTAATATGCATGCAAGATTTTATAAATTAGTATTTTATTTTCCGAGCATATATTATAACTTCAGCATATGAAATGATCTTGGAAATTAATTAAGATTGATGCATGGATTAAATGTTGGTCATAATTTATGGATTTGAGCTCGGACTGATAATTTGAGATTTGAGTTTGGATTTTCTTTATGATTTTCGGATTTGAGGTTTCATACTGATTTGCATATTATTTGGTTTTTGGAAAGATGATAATCATTGAAGTTATTTATTTCATTGAGCATTTTAACGTGTGGGACACGTCATTGAATTTAATTATTTTCTTTGCTCTTTGAATTCTTTAAGTACGGTTGAGAATCGTACTTGTATTTATTTATGAGTTTCGGGGAAACTCATATGATTTATATTTTTCCTTATGCCATATTCTTGGAATATTTGATGTCAATACTAGTATGTCGTTCCGCCTTTCGAGGTGATGTGACACCCATGTTTCAAGTGGGGTCACGCAAGCCCTTTCCGCCTTCGGGTGATGTGATGTTGTCGACGGCATCACGCAAGCCCTGTACCCTATCCGTCAACTCGACGTGAATGTACAGGGAGTATGGGAGTACTATGCCTGGGAGGCAATAGAGTCTGGGAGACTCACTTATATGGCCATATATGATATTTTACTTGAGTTATCGATTTGACTAGCGGGGCTAGTCCTTTGTTTTGGTACCTTCTTCTATGAAGGTTATTATTTATCTTTGTCATTAATTCGACTAGCGGGGCTAGTCCATCTTCTTGGGATTTTCTTTATGAAAGATTTTTGTTAACAATTGCATGCAACGAATTTATGGCATATTGGAAAGTGGGAAAGTATTTAAATTTCGGTTTCTTATCTTATGTTTATTTTCGTCCACTCACTCTAACGTTTTTAAATTACTTTCCCCTGGGCCCTTTGGTTTTAAATGCCCAGATTGCAGGCTCAGTCTAGGTGAGGTCGAGCGTACATGGAGTCGAGGCATAGTCAGAGGTTGTTTCCGCATATTCTTTATTCGTTGTTTTTCGTTCAACCTTAGATATGCTCTGAATGTCCAATAGCAAATTATTAATAGTCCTTAATCTTGGTTGTGGGATTATTAGAGTTGAGTAATTGTTATTGGGAGATGTGTTGATCTTGGGGAGCAGGAAGACTCCAGGTGTTGAGGCTGTTTGGTTTGGTTATAGAAGTGTTAAGTTGGATTTTCAGGTAAGGGTTGTCCATTTTCAAGGAAGGTTATGCCGAATTTTCGGTAAATTTTCCTTGAAGGTGGACCCCGCAGGATTTACCTTGGGTTTCAGGGTGAAATTCGGGGTGGGTCCTGTCAAAAAGTGACTGATAAATATGGGGTCTCTGTCACTAACAATCCTCTTAGGTGTGTCATGAAGCCTAAAAATCTCTTTAGTGAAAATGGAAGCAATTCCAGATGCTGAGTAGGGATGAGAGATCGAGATAAAGTATGCATATTTAGAGAGGCAGTCTACCACTTCCATGATCGCATTGTGACCCTGTGACTACGGTAAACCATCGATGAAGTCCATGGCTATATCGGTAAAAACCTCATCCAGAACCGGCAATGGTTGAAGTAGCTCAGGTGGTCGGATTGTCTCATAAGACTGTCTCTGACATTAATCACAAGCGGCAATGTAATGTTTGATGGTTTTACGCATTCCTGGCCAACAAAATTACGTCGAATGCGTTCGTAAGTATGCAAGTACCCTGAGTGATCGGCCTGTAGGGAAGAATGAAATTCATATGGCAACTTGTCGCACCATTTTGAGGAGCGTGGAACGAATAACCGCCCTTTATAATGCAGCCTAGTAAGACACAGAGTGAAACCAGATTTGGTTGGTTGTCCTACCTTCAAAGCTTGAACCACAGCTTGAGCCTCGGGATCTCGGAGACAAGCATTATCAATTTGGCCAATGAAATCAAATACAGGTGCAAAGATGGTGTTGATACCCGAAAAATCATGTGATCAATTAATACTTCGTCACGCAATAATTTTATGCAATCTTAGGTTAAATCCTTGATTTAACCCAAGCAAACATACTCAAGCATTCATGTGGGCCCAAGCCGCATACACGCATCATTGGGGCTTGTGGAAGTGGGTATGGTGTGGATGGTTATTGAGGCACATAACGCTCGTCCGCCGATTTAATGTTGTTAAGCCCGACGACTTAAGTAGGTGACGAATCGATGAAGAACATGAGAACTGGACTACGGTTTTTTCTAAACCCAAAATATCTTTGAATCCAAAGCCCAACACTCTTTTTTTTTAGAAAAGCCCATACTCTCTTCTTTTAGGAAAATCTCAATCCCTTTAGAATTCCAATTGTTGAAACCAGATACCCCTTTATTTTCTTCCCCGCAGCAGTACGACGACAAGCTTTACATAATAGAAAAGTACCATTCATTCTCGATCCGAGGAAGAAGAAGGTCAGTGATTGGTTCCAATGTAGCTCTTTCATCCTTGGATGATGAAATCGTGGGATTCAAGCTACTTGGTCTGTCTCGTTCTAGGATTTCCGTCTTTGTAGCCGCCCTCACTGCGCCCCTGTAGTGAGTCATCTCTTTCATCTCTCTACCAGCTCTTGAGGCTAAGATCATGTGCTTGAGAAAAACAATCCTTTACATAGTGGATTAGACATCGTGACTCATCGCAAAACCCATCAATTGAACTCTATAAGAAGAGAGGTCTGGGAGCTGCAAAAGGAGGAAGCAATCAACCCAGAAAAATCCTCAATCACAAAACTCTCATGCCTTCAAGCCAAAACCCCACCAGCCATCCTTCAATCCCTATTCTTGAAACCCAGATTCTTCTCAGAAATCTAATCCTAAAACCTAGTCCAATTCTCATCACTACGGTGTGCCTTTAGCTCCCACGCCGGCTCACGCTACAAGCTTCTTTAGTCTTTGAATCACGCACAAGTTTAACCCAGTAATCCAAATCTCTAGGTTAATTTTGACCTAGTTACCTTTCAATCAAAAAGAACCCTCATAGATGGAGTGTATTGCGCATACCTCAAACTGACGAGACAACGCATCCGGAACTTTGTTCTGGGACCCTGCTCGATACACAATCTCATAATCATACACCAACAATTTCGAGAGCCATCGTTGTTGAAAGGGGGTCGAAATCCTCTGCGTGAGTAGGTGGTGGGAAGTTTGGTGATCTATGAGGATAGTGAACCGGTTTCCCAACAAATAGTGTTGCCACTTTCCGACTGCAAAGAGGATAGCCATCATCTCTTTGTCATATGTGGATAACGCCTGATGAGAAGGAGAGAGGGCTTTGCTAAGGTAAGCAACCAGACGCTTCTCTTGTGAGAGGACGACGCCGATGTCGGATTCACATGTGTCGGTTTCGACCACAAACGGCTTGGAGAAATCGGGCAAAGCTAACACCGGTGTTGTTGTCACCGTCAATTTGAGCTGATTGAAGGCCTCTTCCGCCCTTGGCAACCATAGGAGCTGGTTGCGCTTGAGGAGATCAGTTAAGGGCTTGGCTATAATCCCAAAATCGCTCACCAGTCTCCTGTAATAGCCAACGAGAATGAGAAACCCTCGTAGGGCTTTGACCATAGTGGGCTTGGGCCAGTGTACCAAGGAGCTGATTTTCTTTGGGTCTGCTGCTACTCCTTAGCCTGATATGACATGGCCTAAATATTGCACTTGCGGTTGAGCAAAGACACATTTCGATTCCTTGAGCTTCAATAGATTATGTCGAAGGATGTGAAAGACCTCCTCAAGGTGTCGAACATGGGATTCTAAATCTTTGATAAAAATCAAGATGTCATCAAAGAAAACAAGCACACATTTGCGCAGTAATGGTTTAAACAAGTCATTCATCAATGCTTGAAAAGTGGATGGTGCATTAGAGAGACCAAAAGGCATTACTAAAAATTCATAATGGCCTTCGTGAGTACGGAAGGCGGTTTTGTAGATGTCATCTTCATTTATACGAACTTGGTGGCAGCCGGCTTGGAGATCAAATTTGGTGAAAATTGTGGCGTCATGAAGCTTGTCTAAAAGTTCGTCGACGACCGGGATTGGAAATCGATTTATGAATTGGTGATTGCTTGGAGGTGCTATGGTACAGCCAATTTTGGTCGCAATCTCCGGGTTCAAAAAATTCATTGCCGATCCACAATCGACGAAGATGTTGATGGGATGACCATTCACTGTGCCCTTGAAAAGTAGCATCTCGCTGAAGTTGGTATTGGTAATGGCATGCAAGGGTAGGTGGTGGTCTTGATCCAAAGGTATGTCTTCAACCTACTATTCTCTTGCCTCTTCAACTTCGGGTTGAGCACATGGTGTTAAGGAATCAAGAATTGCCATAACAGGCCTTTTGCATACATGGGATTTGGACCATTTCTCATTACAATGGAAGCAAAGACCTTGGGCTCAGCGCTCCCTTTGTGCATTGGAGGGCCACCATTTTCTTTGTTGTTCAGTGGAAGGTTTGTGGGGCGTAGAGATGGATGGGGACAGGGAGTGGCTGTTTGAATTGGTGGGTTGGTTATGGGGTAGGAACGTGGTTGAAGGAGGGTGGTTTTGTCTGTTGGAGGGATTCCAGGGAAAAGGACAAACTGAACGGGAAGGACGATTGTCTTGTAGCTTCATCTCATAGTGTCGGGCTATGCGATGAGCCACTGCCAAGGAACGTGGTTCCATCACAGCCATGTCTTGTTGGATTTCGGATTTCAAACCGCCGATGAACATGGGAACCAAGTCTGTGTCTGTCCACTAGTGTGAATTCCGAGATGAAGGCATCCACCGTGGTCTTCTGCTGCAAGTGGGAGAGTGCTTCCTTGTAATCGGAACTGGTGCTTCCTCTGAAATGCTCCAGAAAAGTTACTACAAATTGTTCCCAAGTAGCGTTTGGGTTCCTCTGCTCAAATAAATTCATCTAGAGAGATGGAGTTGGGCCGAAGTGGGAAGTGAGGGTGGCGAATCGCTCACCAGCCGGAATTTGTTGACCACAGATGTACCTCTCAGCCATTGCGAACCAACCTATTGCATCATCACCCATGAACCGAGGAAGGTCGATCTTTGGGGGTCGGTAGAAGGGATGGCCATTCACAACGATAGGTTGGTGGGGTTGTTGGTTTGCAGGCTTAGGCTGTTGTTGTTGAGGTTATGGTTGTTGTGCGAACAGTTGGTTGAGGCCAAGAATGGGTACAAGGTTGAGTGGTGGTGTTACTTGGGTGGTAGAGGCCGGAAGGTGGAGTTGAGGGAAGGATGTTATGGTAGATTCTACTGATGGTGTATGTAGGGAGCCTTGGTGAATGGTGAGTTGATTTGGAAAGGGTGTAGGAGGGAGGGAGAGACATGTGTTGGAAAGGCTGCCGAAGGTGATTTCCGGAAGGGATGAAGAATCGAGTGGGGTTGAATGTGGTAGAGGGTGGCGGTGCACCAAGCATTGCACCATGGTGTTTTGCATCGTTGCGAGGTGAGCTGTGATGCGATTTTCAAATGAACGTTGCTGGGACGTGGCTGAGACTGCAGCTTCTTGCATTTCCTCTCGCAATATTTCCATACCCTGCCTTACTTCAGCAAGATGGGTTTCAGTTACTTCTTCTGGTTCGTAAGATGGAGAAGTTAAGATATCGGTGTTTTTATCCTGAGAGAATGGTTGTACGAAGGTGGAATTTGGAGGGGTGGTGGAGGGCACAGAGACTTGTACCGTCCTAGCCGAAGCCATGATGGCTCTAATACCAGATGGTAGAACCAAACTGGTTAGGAAGAAGTTACAGAGAAAAAGAGAGAAGAGAAGGAAGTTTAAGGATGCATAATTTCATTCATATCTTGCCATTCACCTTGAAGTACAAGTATAAAGAGAAGATGTGGTCTAATGTCACCTAGTACAGCCAAAAGAGTCCTAGACTCTAAGAGTTTGAAGTGGATATGATAGCAACAGTGCTGCTAGCATAGCTGAAAGGGATGGAGCTTCATTACATGTGATCCATGGAGAAATGGCAGATTAGTATCAAGGTAATGGAGATGGTCCTAACAATATGCACCCCTTCATCAAACCATCAAACAATCTCATCTCGAAGTCCTATAAGAGTAAATGCACCTATTTTTGGTATGTTGGTTCAATCCTTAAACCGGCTAAAACACTATTCAACCAAATTAGTACTTAGTCCTTGATTCGACAATATAACAACGAGACCAATCTAAGTACCAATTACTATTCACATTTTATAAAAATGTTTTTTTGTTGATAAACAATTATTTTACTCTGTTATTGAATTCAATAATTATTTATTTATACACAAAATGCTTATGTAATATATATAAAGAAATTAAATTAGAATTATTTATAAGATATCAACGACCAATGCATGAAAAACATGTGTCCATATCAATATCATTATCTTTCATAAATATCTAAATTTTTTGATAAGGTTATACCAATAAACGGGCGACACATGTCTTCTTCAGATATTGTTATCTTCTGAAATAATTAAGATGATTTTTGATAGTATTTCAAACCAATCGCAACACGCCACGTGAGTTGACGATAACAAATTGTCTCCTAAAAACTTCAATAAATAAGTTTCAAACTCATTCTATGTTCACACATTTATCTCCTCTCTCTAGATTCATATATTATCATCTATTTCACTTGTCGTATTTTTTATGGATCGTATAAGAAATTATTTGAGAGCGAGAGATGAAGAAGATGAAGAGCACAATATGCCGATTCAGTCCAACAATGTTCAAGCCGCTGCATTGGTTGCCCAATATCACCATATGCAGATGCAGACTCCTCAAGGTCATGGTTTACGTCCTGGTAGTGCCCCTAACATCGAAAGACACATGAAATCAATAGGGGCTAACATGATCGAAGATTACTTTGTCGAGCGTCCAGTGTACAACAATGCAGTTTTCTGTCAGCATTATAGAATGCAAAAACCATTATTCAATCGCATCATGGCGGACCTTTGCAATTTCGACGATTTTTGGAAGCAAAAACCAGATGCCACCGAAAAGCTAGGATTGCTCTAGAACGAAAAAATGATAGGTGCGTTACGAATGCTTGCATATGGTGCAGGGGCTGATCAATGTGATGAAGTCACCAGGATGGGAGCATCAACTACTTTGAAATGCCTTAAGAAATTTGTGCACAAGTGGAGTATTTGTACGGGGGTTGGTATCTTCGATCTCCTAATGCCACAGATTTACAAAGGCTTCTACACAAAGGACAACAACGCGGTTTTCCTAGCATGATTGGGAGCATTGATTGTATGCACTGGAAGTGAAAAAATTGTCCAAATGGGTAGTCTGGAGCTTTCTCAAGCAGTAAAGGGTACCCTACTATTATTCTTGAAGTTGTGGCATCCTACGACACACATGTATGGCATGTCTTCTTCGGTACCCCAGGAGCTCAAAATGACCTTAACATTCTCGGTGCATCCAATGTGTTCGCAAGGGTTATTAACGGAAGTGCTCCGGAGGTCGTGTATAAGGTAAATGATAGTACATACCCTGTACCATACTATCTTGCTGATGGAATATACCTGAGGTGGTAGACATTTGTCAAAGCAATATCCAAACCCAAAGATGTCAATGAGGCACACTTTACCAAAATGCAGGAATCCTATTGTAAGGACGTTGAGTGGTGTTTTGGTATTCTTCAAGTTTGATGGGCCATACTCGGTCACGATGCTAACTTGTTCAAACTAGAAGACCTTTGTACTATTATGATAAGTTGTGTCATTCTTTATAACATGATTATGGAAGATGAGTTTGTTGAAGATGAATTTGAGGAGCCTTGTGAAGAGGATAACTTGCATCTATTGTTGGCTAGCGTTTATGAATGACCGGTAGATCATGAATATTATGTTATCTGCTATGAACCGGTTTTCAGGGGTAGAGAAACCCTACCGGCATTCTTAGATGCTAACTTCCAGTTATGCTTACCTCCACAGGGCGTTGTAAGATGATTTTGTGATTCATCTTAACAAATGTTTTTCATAATCATTTGATAAAGTGATGTTCTCCTTAGTTCGTCATTTTTAATTTCACTTGAATAATGTTGTATGTGTGTTTTGTTTATTTTACTTTGATAATATTGTATGTGTGTTTTGTTTGTTTCCTTTTAATAAAAAAAATTAATTCACTATTATTAGCTCATAACAAATGATTGACCATTATTTCATTGGTGATCCCATTGGCCTAACGAAGGAGTCTCCAAAACAACTTCTTCATCATCCAAATTAATTGGTGATTTGGTTTGTGAACCACTAACCATGGAGTAAACAAACGGGGTGACCGGAGACGTATGCGCATCTCTAAAATAAGGGTGATCACCACCTCCCAACACTCTTTATGCTCGAATTGCTTATTAATCACCCTTATAAACTCTAGGTTAATTTGATGATGATCCTATAAAACTCATTGACAACTTCGAGGTCATGGGTTCAAAACTCATTGACATATGTAGGGGGTGTGAGTTATTTAATACAAAGTTTTTTATTTTTAAATGATCCTATAAAAAAATTTCAAAAAATATAAAAAATAATAAACATATAAATTGGTTGAAATATAATTTAAGTGCATGGTCAAAATAATTTACCTCATCCAATTGATTGGTGCCGCATGGTCTATGATTCCTAACTTAAATTTTTTGCATTGTGCCATGCTTTGAGAAGCCTCCTCAAAGGCTTGAAATGAGCTTGAAGAGCCGCAGGCGGTCACACCGTGGTTGATCCCGTCCAATTTTCAACATAATGTTCATGAACCTTTTGCCATAACCTTGTCAGTGTTTGTTGATTGCCGGTTATGGGGCATACAGTAACCGTAGCCCATGACTTGCGCAATTGAATTTCCTCCTCGGTGGTCTAAGAACTACCCATTTTGTTGAATGGGAAATGAAATGGAAGAACAAATAAATTGTAGAAGGAAGAGAGTTTTTTTTTTTTTATGAAGGAAGAGATGGATAGGAAAGAATGTGAAAAATTTAGAAGAGAGTAGTAAAGTATTTATAGAAATTTTTGTTGATGTTTAAATTTTATTTTATTTTTAATTTTGTCAGAAAAATGGAATAAATAAGTTGCTATTGATTGCGAGCCATCAGATTTCATCCAACAGTCTTAAATATGTGTCCATTATTTTTTTTAGGTTTCGTTGCCCCATTTAATATGGTCCGTCAGATCTTGATCTGAACGGACCACATTAAAGAGTCTTGCTTTTATTGTCAACCCATGTGTTATATCTGTTTCCCCATGTGCAAGTTGTGTCATGTGGGTCCCTTGAAAAAATCGGTCCGGAGCAAAGCTTGGGTTAATAACCCAGTCCATGATCCTACTATGTGGGTCTCACATGGACCCAGACTCAACCTAGTCCAAATTGTAACCGGTGGATGCAAAATTTGGCCTAACTTTTTGTCTAACCCAACCAATTAATCTATTGGTGCATTCGCTCTAATGGGAATCCCAAATTCACCAAAAATTTGAACTTTTTAATTTGCCCATGATATTGCCAAATGTTAAAGAATCTAAAAATATTAGACAAAGTTAAAAACGTAATATGCTTTATCTATTACATTTTGCATTTTTACCCAATTAAATATCTATTTACAAATTTACCCCACTACATCTCTATTTGATTTTTTTTAGAAAAAAATAAATTGACATATACGAAGCACATGTTAAGTGGCTAGTCAATTTAATTGCTTCTATCAATTACTATTCATTGTATATTGTTTTTTTGGACTTGTTTTTATGCAGCGGTGCAGCTCCGTCAATTTAAAAATCACTATTTATTGATTTAATATTTTATATTTTTAGATTTTATATATGATAATCAACACCAGTAGATGACACATCACATTACCCGGTGTCGTTATCACCCAAATAATGTTATAGGATTTTCAACCAACCAAAAAGTGACACGTGTCTGTTTGTCGGCTAAATGATGTCATTAGATTTTCGACGAATGACGATTCGACACATATCATGATCTTCAAATTCTATAACCTGAAATTGACCATAAGTAAGCTACATCACTCACTCTCTACTCACTCAATGTTTAGTTCTTCACAACTCACTTCCAAATCTTCGAAAACACATTCCCTCAATTACCTTGCCGCATTCTCTTATAACTACGATAAGTTTTTTGTGCAAATTGTTGAAGCAGAGACAAAAACATAGTCAAGAGGACGCTGAGATGATGGATGCCATGATAACTAACGCGACCATGATGATGGCACATATTGATACTTCAGATGAACCACATGGACACGGTTCACGTTTTGGTCGCTCTCCCAATCACCCCAGACATAGGGTATCTAGGAGAATAAGTCTCATGGTAGATTACATCATCGAGCATCCAATCTTCAGGGAGGAAGATTTTCATCGGAGGTATTGAATGCACACTCATCTGTTCAACCGCATCATGACGGTTCTCTGCAACCACGACCCTTATTGGCATCAAAGAGCATATGTCATTGGAAAACTAGGGTTGCTGCCCCAACAGAAGATGACAGGTGCCCTCCGAATGTTGGCATATGGCGCAGCTGCTGATCAGTGTGCTGAGATATGCAGGATGGGGGAATCAACTAAACTAGAGTGCATGAAGAAGTTTTGCCAACATGTGGAATGTATTTTTGGTCCACATTATCTTCATGCTCCAACAAAGATTGACCTCTAAAGGCTTCTAGCTAGGGCTGATCAGCGGGGATTTCTAGGTATGATTGGAAGCAACTGCATGCATTAGGAGTGGAAGAACTGTCCAACCATATGGCATGGGGCTTACAGTGGCCAGAAGGGTCGTCCCACCATTATTCTAGAGGCGGTGACCTCGCATGACACTTGGATATGACATTCTTTCTTTGGTGTGCCAGGAGCTCAAAATAATATTAACGTGTTTGACCAATCACTGGTCTTTGAAGGGCTCATTGTTGGAAACAGCCCGGCTCTAACATTTCACATAAACGGTAGAAGATATAACAATGTTTATTATTTGCTGAAGGAATATGTCATAGTTACTCCGCATTTGTAAAAACTATTCCAAATCCTGAATCGCAAGCACAAAAACTATTTGCAAAGAAACAAAAAGCATACCACAAAGATGTGGAGAGGTGCTTCAGCATCCAGCAATCATGTTGGGCAATCATTCGTCCTAGAGCTCGGTTGCACAAGAGTTCGACATTGAGATGCATAATGATAACTTGCATCATATTGCATACCATGATTGTTGATGATGAATTTGTGGAAGAAGAATTTATTGAGCTAGAAGAAGAAGATCTAATGAACCCATTGGCGACAAGAGTTTATGATGGGCTAGTGGATCATGAAGGGATTTAAATTCTTTTTTTACCAGTGGAAAGAGATGGATGAAACCAACATGCATTTTGGGACCATATTGACCATCTCGAGTCAGCTTATATCTACACGATTCTTCAAAATGATTTAGTGGTGCACAATTGGGCATTGGAAGCCAACCAACAATAATCAATTGTGGTGTTTTATTTGGTACTGTTTTATTTCGTATAAAAATAACTTGAAATTGAGGAACATAAAATTACTAGTATTAGAACATAAGAGGATACACCCAAAATGATAGACCCATTTTAAATTAAACCCACATGTTATACTTTTTTGAAAATCACCCAACCTATTATATAATTAGGTTGATTTAGTAAAAAAAAGAGATTATAGTTTTATCTAAATGATAGAACTTGTTTTTGAAGGGAATTGCTGAAATGTCACCAAGTCAACGCATTGCAATTAGCAAGTTGTTTCGCCGATTCATTAAACCTAATTCATAACACATATCCAGCAGCTGAAATCCCACTTGCACAAACTGCACCATTAAATACCTAGTTAGTAAATGTCTTTTAATCCGGTCATTAAATTCATATTCTCTGTTGAGATACCTAGGTCAGAGGAGGTTACGAATTGACGTCATAATCCTCACATTGAACAGCATCATCAATGGGTTCTTAATCATTTGATTCTGAGGTTATTATTTCTTGATTCAATTCGTGATTTAAATGGATCGAACAATTAGAGGCGCTTTTAGGTGGTGTATGTTTGGCTGCATTTCTATTTCAACAGAGAGGGACGATTCAGTGGTGGATCCAGGAATTCATAAATATCTCTAAATGTAACACAAAAAAAGCTAGATAAATAAAAAATATATAAATATAAAACCTATCTCAAATAACTAAATCTAACCCTACGAGTACCTGAAACTTCAAATTTGGTTACCACAAAATCATTACTAATAGAATCAGCATACTCAATGTGGAGGACCATACAATCACCTAGAAATTCTCCTTCCATCTTATTTCTAAGTTTGTTCTTGATGATATTCATGGCTGAAAATGCTCTTTCAGTTGTTGTTGTGGATGCAGGAAGAGTCAAAACTAGATAAATCAATCTATAAAGCATGGGAAAAAATTCTAACTTTCTTGTTTGAACCAACAATAGACAAAACTCACAAAGAGATGTCAAATTCTAAAATTTAGCATCATCAAGCATGTCTTTTTCATAGTATGCACACTCTAACTCAATAGAAAGCATCTCACCATCATCAAAATCTTCAGAATAAAACTTTCTTGCAAGATAAAGAACATGTTCAGTTTTAAACTTACTGAAATTAGAGTGAGGATCCAAGGTTGAAGTAAGGGTAAGAAGTTCTGAGGCTTGTTCTGAGAATCTTCCATCTAACTCACATGGCTGAAAATCAATCACAACATTAAATATGTCAACATGATAATGATGCTCATTGTGATAGAAGACCGACGAGATGTATTAGCATGCATATCAGGCATATTAATCTCATGTTTCTCACATAATGATTCTACATCTTTTATGAAATCAGCCCATCCATCTTTCCTTAAGTCTCCAAGAAATGTTTTTGTACGCCTCACAAAACGCATCGCTTGAACAAAATCAAGAGTCTTTTGCTGCAATGTGTGAGAAAGAGTTTCAGTAATTCTCATTACCTTGTTCATCAGAAGCAAACAGAACACAAAACCAAACTTTCTCATAGTTTTGAGAACATCTGCAGCTTCTTGAAGATCTAATGGCCCCTACTCACTCATATAAACATGAGTTGTTTTAGTTGCACTATACAATTCAATTAAACCTTTAATGGAACGATAATGTGAGCCCCAACGAGTAGCACCAGCTCGTTGTATAGAAAAAATCTGATTGGCCTTTGTACTAGTTTCAAGCTCACCACATGCTACCAAGTTTGTAATTTCTTCTTTTCTAGCAGCTTTCAATGCCGAATGACTCTTGCCGAAAAAGTTTACAAAGTTCACAATCAAACTTAAGATGAAAAAGAATTTCCAAATTTCATGTAACCCCTTAGCAATAGCATTTAGTGTTAGCAAACGATGAGCAAAATAGTGCACATAATATGCATAAGGACACTCTTCAAGAAATAATGCTTGTAAACCTTTATAAATACCTCTCATGTTGGTAGCACCATCATAGGCTTGACCACACATATTTCTAACTTGGACATTACACATAGTAAGAACCTTAGAAATCTTATTTTTAAGAGTTTGTGAGGTTGTGTTACGAATACTCACAATCTTAAAAAAAACGTTCTCAGACCGTTACCTAGAGAATCAACAAATCTCAAAATAATAGTCATTTGTTCCATACTAGAAACATCTATAGCCTCATTAACAATAAGACAATATTTTGCATCCCCAACTTCTTCACGTATCATACTCCTCACTTGGTTACCAAGAATATTAAGAATCTCCTTTTGAATAGATGAACTAATATACTTGGCATTTCCGGGAGCATTTCCTAATGTAACTTTTTTGATATCGACATTAACTCTTCCAAATGATTTGATAAGTTGCCTAAAAGGTCATTGGTTTAATGAACCTTCAGACTCATCATGGCCTCTAAAGGCAATTCCTTGGTAATCTAGGTATCTAACACCCTCTATAGAAGCTATAAGTCTCAATCGGTTATCCTCCACATCTTTTGTTGATTTGGAACTAAAAATTGTCTCAATTTGGCTAGATGGGTTTCGTAATGAATCCCACTTTTGCATTGC
The DNA here is from genome assembly GCA_034370585.1 of Fragaria x ananassa. Classification (NCBI taxonomy): domain Eukaryota; kingdom Viridiplantae; phylum Streptophyta; class Magnoliopsida; order Rosales; family Rosaceae; genus Fragaria; species Fragaria x ananassa. Next base: position 3,724,734 of record CP139750.1, on the reverse strand, counting down.
ACCATTATGTAGTGATGTAATGCCTCCTACATGATTCATAAAAGCATTATCACTAGGCACAGTCCTCTTCCAATTTTTAAACCCCTCAACAGTGAATGCTCTGTTTTGAGAAGTTTCAATATCAAAAAGAAAACTTGGGAAACAATATGCCATATTCTTAGCCTCTGAATACTCAAGCCATGGATTATCTTTAAACCAAGAAAACTGAAACTTACATTGTTGATCACCATATTGAGAGAAGGGAAACTCACATTCAGGTTGCATTGGACTCAACAGACTATATGCTCTTCTGATCGAATCATGTTTATTAACTGGATATTTCCATACAGGACAGCGTTTTCCATGGTCACGATCAATAGCATTGGTATTATTCAATGAATCAATACCACTGCTTTGAATCTCAGTAGAAATCAATGGAGAGCTTGAAGTTGGGGCATCACTAGGAGAGCTTGAAGTTGGGGCATCACTAAGAGAGCTTGAACTTGGGGCATCACTTGGCGTTTTCCTCACCAAGTCGTGTTCGCTTCGCCAAGTCTTGTTCGCCTTGCGAAGTCCATTTTGCCTCGCGAAGTCTTGTTCACCTCACGAACTCTACTCTCTAGCTCGCTTGACCGCTGGCGAACCATCACCAATTATTTTTAGGGATGTCTGACTTCTTTGTTTTGATAATTAATTCAATTTAATTGATATCTGATCATCAATCGACACTTGATAATTGATTTCAATCGGGATTTAAGTTTTTGTTGTCAGCCGACCATTTCCACGTTGCCACATGTTATATCCGACAGCTATCCAATTTTGTTGACTCATGAGCCACGTATTTGCTTGGATTATTCAACGACTATTATTATCGTTAAATTTTATATGTCTACAAATGCCCCCACTTCAAGGTGCGTCGTAGCCATGTTATCGTCATGTGCCAGAGGCGCGACTTGAAGTCTATGTTAATGGGTTAATTTTGCGGGAGTTCCCGAATTGATAGGGATTCCTAATTTTGTAAAGATTCCCTATTTTCTTGTAGAGATTCCTTGAATTTATAGGATATCCAAATTTTGTAGGGATTCCTTAATTCGCAAGGATTCCTACGAATTTGATTTGGTAAAGTTTCCAAGTAGTGGGCGGAAACCTTTGATGTATTTCTTTCTTGATTTGCTGGATTCTCCATACTTTTCCAGTTTCAATGAGGAACGATTGCAGTATAAATTAGAGCTTCCGGTTTAACATTCTTCATCACAAAGTTACAACCATCTCGTTGTGAGATCAGCAGTACACTTCTCTTTTTTTTTACTCCTTTTGATTTGATTGCTATGGTAGAGAGTTATATAATTCGCTGACCTTTTTTTTTTTTAAATCTTGTATGTGTAGGTTGCAAGATATTTCTGAGTTATCCATCTTCAGTAACAACAGATGTATAGATGTTGAAGTCTGCCCATCATGACCATAATGTTCCTCAAACACCGTTCGTGCTTCTCAACGACCGTACGTGCAATGGTTCAGTGCAATGGAGAGGGTTTCGTGCCAAAGGAGCCTTCTCCTACACGGAATGTTACTAAGAGTGGTTAGAAGATATCTTAAGCCGAAGCGAAGATCTCATCCACAAAACAGGCCTCTACCGAGCAATGTTTGCATCCCTCTTCAACTATGACTGTGTTGCACCTGTGATGCGGGCCTTCTGTGAGTTTTGGTGCCCTAGCACAAATACTCTTCACACATCGTGTGGCAAGATGTCTATCTCTTTGAGGGACTTGACATATATTTGTGGCTTGCCCATAACTGGAAGGTTCTACGACGAAGTTGTTCCACCTATCGAAGAATTTTTCAGCCAAGGGTAAAGATGGTGATGGACATCTTAGCCATAGTCCCTAAAGAACGCAAAGTGATCATTGACCGTGTGAATGTTAACCGCCCATACATTGTCTACCTTACCTGCCTTTGTTATGGATTTCTTACTCTTAGGCATGACAACCGGTGAGTCGTTCAACCCTATAGTCCTTATCGTTTAAGCCGTCAGCTCGGCTATGTTCAAGATGTTCCAGGAAGACTTCAAAAGGACATTCGGATGGGCGCATTATCCTTGACGTACTGGCATTGGGAAAGCTTTACTAAACGTGAGACAGGGAGCATAGTGACGCTGCCGCTTGAGAGTGCTCTGATAGAGTACATAGTGACTCATGATTATGTTGAATGGTGGTCCAAAGTATATTGTTCCGCTCACAACGCCATTAGCGCGGTTCCTCTCGCCACTTAGCGCGAACTGCGTTGCCCAGTAGCGGCTCGCAACACCATTAGCGCGGTTCCTCTCGTCACTTAGCGCGAACTGCGTCGCCCGGTAGCAGCTCGCAACACCATTAGCACGGTTCCTCTCGCCAACTAGCGCGAACTGCGTCGCCCGGTAGCGGCTCGCAACACCATTAACGCGGTTCCTCTCGCCAATTAGCGGGAACTATCTCGCCCCGTAGCGGCCCGCCACGCTATTAGCGCGGTTCATCTCGCCAACTAACGCGACCCGTTTGTTCACAAGTAGACACGAACTTAACTCGGTACTTCACCCCCGTTACCTCGCGACCCTCGCGTGGGGACTTGGGGACTCTGCACCATGCCTCCAGCACCCGGGTAAAACCTACTCTCGGCATCTGTAAAATAACTCCCCACCCAAGAGCTCTCTCGGACTGGGGACTTGGAGACTTGTTAGTACGTACATAGCAAAATACTTGGCTGAGCCGAGAATAAGGCGCAATTACCCGGTCACCGAAGATCATTCCAGGCGAGATAGCTCTGGTGAGCCCTTCACGGATATCCAAAGAGTGAAGGGCCGGTAACAACCCGCTTGCCAAAATCACTCTAGCAACAAAACACCCCCAAAAGGGAAGACACTACAAAGGTTAACAAATAGTCTCACATCGGAGACTGAGACCACAATGCCTAACCTTGTCCTATAAAGCAGGCACAAACTCCCATAAAAGGTAAGACACAATTCTCTTCCAACACTCTCGTACACGCAAGTAGCCCAAAGCTAACTTAAGCATCGGAGAGTCGAAGACTGGGCCACCCCAGTCCCGACTTCCTGACGCTGCTACTTGTGCAGGTTCCGAGTGCAGGACCAAATGATTTTACCTCGTCCCGACTCGCAACCCCTTCCCAGCTCGTGTCCTCGGGACGAGACAGGTAGAAACAGATGGTTACGATAGAGAAGCTTGAGGATTGAAGGGTGTCGATTGATGGTAATGGTTGGAATTGCAAAGATGATTAGAATTGCAAAGGTGATTAGGTTTGGGAGAAGGAAGACCGAAAAAAGATGGGTGTTGACCGAAAATAAGAGATAGGTGTTGAACATTGTGATTGAGCTTAGATGGTTACGGCAGAGAAGCTTGAGGATTGAAGGGTGTGGATTGATGGTAATGGTTGGAATTGCAAAGATGATTAGAATTGCAAAGGTGATCAGGTTTGGCAGAAGGAAAACCAAAATAAAATTGATGTTGTCATTGAGTGCATCTATTGAGGGGGAGAATTTCAGTCTCTATAAATAGTCTATGATGCAATTGTAAAAATTAAGCTTTTTGAACATTGAGAAAATGCCTTCATAGTATTGCTTCTGAGTTGAAATATTTCATGCTAATGTTCATAGCTTCTTGAGAGATTGAAAATTGATTGATTGCTTCTCTTATTTGCATTGTCAGATTGCACTTGAGATTGGTGATGCATCAGTGTCAAGGGAGATAGAAACAAAGAGTCACATTTGGTTGTGTTGTAGAATCATAAGAGACATCTGATAGTGTTGAAGTATCAGTGAATTAACATTCAACCTCTCTTTCATAGATTTACTTGGATTGATTCTCTTGCATAGAGAGTGAGTTGTAAACATAGAGAAAGAGAGTTGTTGGTTGTGTTGAAGAACCAAGTATCTTGGTTGTGTTTAAGATCCAGAAGATAGAACTAAGAGTGTTAGAGTCTTGGTGAATAAGATTTAGTTTCTCTTGTGTAAAATTAATTCTCTTGTGTAGAGATTGAGAGTTGTAAACAAAGTGAGATTGATCTCACAATAGTTGTGTTGAAAACTTATATTGCTATGAACTCTGATATAAGTTTAAAGTAATAATCCTATTTAGTGTTTTTTTCCCTCAAGGAGGTTTTGCACTAATTATTTGAAATTCATTGTGTTGATTATCTGCATACTCTTAATCCATTTTAATGTCTAAAACCAAATAGTTAAAGTTATTGAGAGTGATAAAATCATAAAATTCAACTATAGTGCATAAAATTTGGCTACTATATGTGATTTTTAACTACATTGATTTACATTGATTGACCAGAGAAGTTGCACAGTTGCACCTGCAAAGGAATAAATCCAAGTAGAACTTCCTAAGTTACCCTGTTTTGTACGAGCATGAACTATTGGCGTGTGGAACATTAGTCAACTTTGGAATGTTCATTTCAATCTTTGACTTTGCTTCCCCCAATCCTTCCAGGCTTCCGCACTTGGAAACTCGACGGTGGAATTCCCATTTCTACCCTTGTCAGCGGGAAGACGACGACTAAGAAACAGCGTACGTCTGTGACGGAAGAAGCGGGTTGATGCCTCTCAGTGAAAAAAAAGAAGAAGAAGCGGGTTGATGAAAAGATAAAAAAAAAAAAAAGGTTACCTACGGACTCGAGTTTTTACAAGTTAGAGAGACAGGGGCACAAAGCTCTCCACTCTAACTTTCTCTCTCTAGAAAAAAGACTAAAACCCTTTTTCTCCGTCCCTGATAGATTTCCCTTCCTTGATTAGCTACACTCATCATTCTCTCTCTTTATGGATCTGCCATTTCCACTGCTCTGAAGCTCCGAGAAATCTCTCAATTTGAATCGGATTTGATTGGAGAACTGTGAAGATGAAAGTGCCGTGCTGCTCGGTCTGCCAGACGCGTTACGATGAGGAAGAGAGAGTGCCGCTGCTGCTGCAGTGCGGCCACGGCTTCTGCAAAGACTGCTTGTCAAAAATGTTCTCGGCGTGTCCTGATACCACGCTCGTCTGCCCTAGGTGCCGCCACGTCTCCGTCGTCGGCAACTCAGTTCAGGCTCTCCGCAAGAACTTTGCCGTGCTCGCGCTGATTCACTCCAGCACCTCCAACGGCGTCATCTCGTCCTCCGCCGCCGCCGCCGCCAATTTTGATTGCGATTATACGGACGACGAGGACGGCGATGAGGATGAGGACTACGACAATGACGAGGCCTCGCGCCGCCGATGCAGCCGCGGATCCCACGCGTCAAGCTCCGGGGGCTGCGGCCCCGTGATTGAGGTGGCGGTGCACCCGGAGTTGAGGTTTTTGAAGAGGATAGGGGAGGGGAGGCAGGCTGGGGTTGAAACGTGGACGGCGGTTATTGGAGGGAGTGGGGGGCGCTGCCGGCACCGTGTTGCCGTGAAGAAGGTGGCGGTAGTGGCGGAGGAGACTAGTATGGAGTGGGTGATGGGGCAACTGGAGAACTTGCGGAGGGCATCCATGTGGTGCAGGAATGTGTGTACATTTCATGGGGCTACGAAGAGTGAAGGCACTTTGTGCCTTGTTATGGACAAATGTTATGGCTCTGTTCAATCCGAGATGGACCGCAATGAGGGCAGACTCACTTTAGAGCAAATTTTAAGGTCTTGAAACTCTTCTTTGGCATGTAGTTATTAGTTTTTGTTTCTTGCTGTTTCATGCTTCTGATAAATAAATTAGTTAGGGTGGCATACATTTGATCCAAGTTTGTTTTCATGATAGGAAAAAATCAATTTGATTTATTTCGTACCTTTCGCTTAATAAGAAAATGGGTCAGCTTATACAGGATCAAGGTAAATGGTTTTAAATATGGGTACTGTGCTTCAAGTAGGAGATGGCGTTGCTCATATTTATGGTCTTGTCAAACATCGATCCAAATTGGTTTCACAAATTCGTTTTAGGTCTTCTAACTAATAGCTTTGTAGTTGATCTTAATTAAAAGCTAAGAACTAGTTAAAACATTTTGTTCAGGGTCAAGCAAAATACAGTAAGACCTTTTATCTGTGTTTTACATAATGTATCTGTGTTTTACTATGCAAGTGGGTAATCCTCTGTTTAGTACATATAATTTATCCTTCACATGATTCTTACACTAAAAAAGCTCCTTTTTCTCAATCTTGTTGATGTTTCAACGCTACTGTTTTAGCTAGTGAAGAAACACGTTTGGATGCTAGCACCAAATTCGGATGGTCTCCAGAAAAATTGTCCTCACTTAAAACTTTAAGAAAAAACAAGTTATTACCTTTCTTACTGAGTCAATTTTTTTGCTCCAACATTTACCTCCCAGGTGTTGAACCTGCAATGTTACTTTTAAATTTTTTGGGAGTGTTGAATCACTCACAAGGGATAAATGTGGAATTAAGAAAATAATGGAGGTGTATTCATATCCTTTTGGTATAACGAGCTGCTAACTTGTAATCAGTCCGGTTCAAAGTAATAAGAACAATTAAATTAATTGTCGTATACGTCGTATACTGTCTTGAATACATTATAGTTTTGTAGTTGCATTGATCCATGTCATGTTTAAGATTAAGCTTGGTAAGGGTCATGAATTCGTATTCTGATTGTTGAAGGTGATTCCTGGGTCTTAAGGCTGAACCAATATGCATAGTTATGTATTTAGCGGGAAAATGCAAAATATACACAGCCTTTTATATCAGTGTCAAGGATAGATATTGTAAAATTTCTCGCTCAACAAGTTTGCACTTCTCTCTTCACAAAAAGATAAAGATAAAGAGAAACAAGTTTGTACCTTCGTTTACATGTTTGAATTCATTTGGTTGGGTTAATACTTAATTTCTAAATCAGTTGGACATTTCCAGTTCCAAGCTTGTTAGTATTGGCTGGCATTAGCTCTTCCTTGACTGTTTGAGTTCTTGCAAATTGTAGATATGGTGCTGACATTGCACGAGGAGTAGCTGAACTCCATGCTGCAGGTGTTGTTTGTATGAATTTAAAACCATCCAATTTGCTTTTGGATGCCAATGGTCATGCTATGGTTTCTGATTATGGAGTTGCTGCAATTCTTAAGAAACCTTCCTGCCGGAAAACTCGATCAGAAATTGACACCTCAAGGGTCCATTCGTGTATGGAGTGTACAATGCTGAGTCCTCACTATGCAGCTCCAGAGGCATGGGAGCCGGTGAAGAAGTCACTGAATCCATTCTGGGATGAACCTATTGGTATCTCTGCAGAGTCAGATGCCTGGAGTTTTGGTTGTACATTGGTAGAAATGTGCACTGGTTCCATCCCGTATGTTGAGCAACACTCCGTATTTGAAAGTTTTCGTTCTTTTTCCCTGTATGGATTGATTTATAGTACATGGTGAAATTCAATCTGCAGATGGGCTGGTTTGAGCACAGAGGAAATTTACAAGGCGGTGGTCAAGGCTCGAAAACAGCCTCCACAATATGCAAGTGTAGTAGGTGTTGGAATACCTAGGGAATTATGGAAAATGATTGGTGAGTGCCTGCAGTACAAGGCATCAAAAAGACCATCCTTCAATTTAATGCTAGCAACCTTCCTCCGCCATTTGCAGGAGATACCACGGAGCCCTCCTGCTAGTCCTGATAAGTAAGAATTTAATGTTCTGATTATTCTCTGAAGTGTTTGATGTTTTTGTTAGTGGCATTGACTAAGTTCTAGCTTATGCTGATGGCAAAAAATACATCACGTGTACCATATATATATATGAGAAAGTAATTCAGTGATAGGACTATGGATGTTTGGGGCCCCACGTCACTCATACCAAAATCATTGTATTGGAACTTATAATTTGCTAATTCCTTGCGTTCAATTTTCAGTGAAGTAGCTAAAAGCTTGGGATCCAATGTGAAGCAACAGTTGCCTCTATCCTATTCAAGAGTATTTCAGGGTGATCCCGCCCTTCTGCATAGACTTGTGTCCGAAGGGGATGTAAATGGTGTTAGGTCAGTGCAGTTCAGCACAAAATTATTTGAGCTAGTTTTTTGAACCTAGATTTTGTCTGATTCTCTTTGTGTTGTACTTCTGAGATTATACAGAGATCTGCTTGGAAAAGCTGCAGTGGGAAGTGACAACAGTGTAATATCGTCTCTATTAGAAGCTCAAAATGCTGATGGCCAAACTGCTCTTCATTTGGCCTGCAGACGTGGTAGTGCAGAACTTGTCGATGCTATTTTGGAGTGTAGAGAGGCAAATGTAGATGTGTTGGACAAAGATGGGGATCCTCCCCTTGTTTTTGCTCTGGTAGCTGGATCCCCAGAGTGTGTTCATGTTCTCATTAAAAGAGGTGCTAATGTGAGATCTCGGTTGCGGGAGGGCTTTGGTCCCTCTGTTGCTCATGTTTGTGCTTATCATGGCCAGCCTGATTGTATGCGTGTAGGTGTCAGTTATGTATATTTTGCTTCATCAGGCTATTAAAAGCTGTACTCATATAATACTTGCAAAATATCAGGAGTTACTAATGGCTGGAGCTGATCCTAATGCGGTGGATGAGGAAGGGGAATCTGTACTCCATAGAGCTATTACCAAGAAGTATACAGATTGTGCACTTGTGGTTTTAGAAAATGGGGGCTGTAGGTCAATGACTGTTCTAAATTCGGAAAAAATGACGTAAGAGCAATTTATTTCTTCGTTGCTTTATTTTCTCGCTTTCTGTTTTTTTTTTTCTATTCAAACAACAATGGGCATATGTTTGGCACTTGAATGCTGAAGTTTATCGATGACGTGTGGTGCTATATCTACTGCTTTTGTGCTTGGGTTTTCGTAAACTGTACAATATCCACCAAGTTGTATTCAAATTTAACATAATTGTCTTTAAATTATTTAGACAGGTAACTTGCTTGGAACAACAGTAGCAGGGACATTGGAAATAATTGAAATTTAATGGGGTATCCAAGATATCCAAGATAAAGGTTTAGTTTAGGAAGCACACTAGAAAGCTGGTAACCTTAGAGCGAATGCTAAGCTTCCGCTGTATGAATTCATGTATATATGCATTATTCTCACGTGTTAAATCATTTTCTATTTATCATAGGTGAACATTTCTGAAAATAGACATGTATTATAAAAGTTAATTGAATTTTAAAGTTCGAACAATGTAGGACTAAGAATATTTATATGAATCGCAAGGCTGGTCATGTGTTAAGTTGTTTGAATTCTTTATGTGGCATATTGCTGGTTAAGTCTTCTAATTTATGTTTCAAACAGCTTGTTTGGAGTCAAGTTTTGGCCCATTACTTTTCTAGATTCAGAGTATATGCTTGGCAGACCTGAACTCCTTCTCAGCTAATCATATTTTTACAGTCATAGTATTTACTTGCTGCTATCCGTATAACTTTTAGTAATTGATAGTAGTGGGTTTTTGTTTGAACTACACTACTTTTTTGGCCTCAATTTTTATTGGTCTGTTACTCTTATGGTATCACAGGCCCCTGCACTTGTGTGTGCAAACATGGAATGTTGCTGTTGTTAGAAGATGGGTGGAAGTAGCAACACCAGAAGAGATTGCCGATGCAATTGATATACCAAGTCCAGTTGGCACTGCACTGTGTATGGCCGCTGCTGTAAAGAAAGATCATGAAATTGGTAATCCTATGTCCTTAAAATACCTTTGTGAAACAAGAAGGTTGCTTATTTATATTTTGTTGACAGCCAAGTTGAGCTCTGCTTAATTTCCTTTTTCTTTCTTAAGGGAAACACAATTTTGTTAGTACTATGACAAAAACTTTGACCAAATAAGGGATAGTAGGAATGGTCAAGCCCATCGTTTGTTCTGATATCGTCTGCGGCTTGAATACTGTCCTACCTAGCGTTTTGATATATTTTTCATGTCTCCTATAGATTGTATGGTTTGGCCGGAGTCCTGGATTTGAGTCTGGGTTCTCAATGTAGGGTTGGAGGAGTTATGGGTATGAAATAATTGGTTCCAAGTTACATAAAAACACATAATCACTTTTTAAATATTGATTAGTGAGGGATTTCAATTGATCTGTAAGTATGGCATCTGTTATAATTGATAGACAAGACAAATAATACTAGCTAAATACCTACTCAAAGTCCATAATTTATGTCTGGTCACTTTTGTAAAATAAACATGGATCAGAAGATGGAATAACTGTTGATTTAAGAACCAACTCACTGTTATTTGATGTTTGGCAGTGCTGCTATAGTGGCAGCAAGTTTTAGCCCGGCTGATTGGTATTTAATGCTGTCGTAAAATGGAAACTTTTATCCACTTGTATGTTTCTATATATGCATATGTTTTGTGTTGTATATATGTATATATTCTGGTGCATCACTTTTTAACCAAAAAGAAAGGACTTATTTGTCGTGAAGAATTGGGTTTGGGTAGATGTGCTCTGACAGCCATCTTTTGGGTTATTTGGATTGAATGAAATTGGGGAGGAGGAGCTTGATCATTTTGTGGGATAGAGTTTGATTATGTTTGTCCTAATGGGCATCATTTCTTCAATATTTAGGGATTGGTCTTTTTCTGCTATCTTCTGAGTTTTAGTTTATTTTTTCTGCTTTGTGAGTACTTCATCTATTGTCTTTGGTCATGTTTTCCCACTTGTGCTCTTCAATTTGCGGGTTTTTTATCCATTGTTGTGCATTTTCTCATTCTTTCTTTTCTATAAGAGAGATGTCTTAGAGTCGGGATGTTTGTGCTTGTGTTGATGACTATTTACAAGCTCCAGAATTGTGGAGTTCCTTTGCATATAAAATGCCGAATAACTCACCTATAGATTGAGATAACAACCTTCTTATCCTTTTTGCTGTGTCTATTTTAAAGCTTTCCCTTCAGGTAAAGTTGTATAAGTTCATGCTGAAGTATGGATGGGAAATCAAAACCTTCGATCCTAAATATGTTATCAGCAAATAAATGCTCTGGGGTATTAAAGCCTCTGTCCGTCTATGCTCTTTAATGTTGTATTCCTTGATTCTTTGTAATCTTTTCTAGATCTGTACTCTGGTTGATTATCAAATGTGTATTATCTATTTCTTATATGATTTTAATATTACCTTCATCCTTAATTTGGTACTGTTAGTATTAATATGATGTTTGACTTGGCACTTTCGGTAGAAGGAAGAGAATTGGTGCGTATTTTGCTTGCTTCTGGAGCCGATCCAACTGCTCAAGATGCCCAGAATGGACGAACAGCTTTGCATACAGCTTCAATGGCGAATGATGTTGAGTTGGTGAAGGTATTCAAGACTGCTTCCAACTACTTGATATCAGAAAATGAACCCCATTGTTAAATTTTTGGTTATATATGCTGTTTTCTTTCTCGACCCCTTGCAAGGTTTGGTTTCATTTATATAATATCTTTATTTTAAAATTTTTCTCTTGTAATAATTGGCAAGATTATACTTGATGCGGGAGTTGATGTGAACATCCGAAATGCACAAAATACAATTCCACTTCATGTAGCACTGGCCAGAGGGGCAAAGTCATGTGTTGGGCTGCTTCTATCTGCTGGAGCAAATTATAATTTGCAGGTTTATTCTTCAGTCTTTCTATCCATTTATATTTAATCATATGCAGCCATTATATGATTCATATTTTAGCATATGTGGATGATTGAGGTGTCTCTTGCTGTGAAATTTAAGTATCACATGGCTGATGTGCACATGGTCAATTTGGTCTGCAATCACACACACACTTCAGATACACGTTTATGGATGCACTTTTATGTCTTGATGATGCTAGGGTCTTTGTCCTGATCTTTCCACTGCTTTAGCAATCATCTAAATTATCCTCTGATCATTGTTATCAGGATGATGAAGGTGACAATGCTTTCCACATAGCAGCAGATGCAGCAAAAATGATACGTGAAAATCTTGAATGGCTTATTGTCATGCTTAGAAATCCTGATGCTTCTGTTGAAGCCAGAAATCACAGGCAAGTAGCAATTAAGGAACTGTGTTTGCTTGATGGATTGTCTTCAACTTTACCCATTATTATATCTTTGAGTTTTTGCAGATCCCTTTTTTTTTTGTTGGTTAGAAACCAAATTTGTTAATAATTTGTACAAAGTTGTGGACAGGTTATTGATGAATGTTTAGTCTTGAACTTGTACCTCTAATCTATTACTGTGAATTCCAACAATGCGTCAAGGCGCAGGGTCAAGTATACATTACTAATCTATTCATTTTACTTTGATGATAGTGGCAAGACGTTGCGTGACTTTCTGGAAGCCCTTCCTCGGGAATGGGTATCTGAAGACCTGATGGAGGCACTTGTTAATAGGGGAATTTATCTGTCTCCTACAATGTAAGATTATATCATCTGCTGTTTTAATATTTTTCATGTCTTGACTTTTACATTTGCGTGTGTCTGATGGTTTTTATAATTTTTTGCTTTCTCTTTGGTCTAGATTTGAAGTTGGGGATTGGATCAAATTTAAAAGAAGTATCACAAATCCAGCATATGGATGGCAAGGTGCTAAGCATAGAAGTGTTGGCTTCGTGCAAAGTGTCCCAGATAAGGACAATTTGATAGTATCGTTTTGTTCTGGAGAGGCTCATGAGGCTCGTGTCTTAGCAAATGAAGTTATAAAAGTTATTCCGTTGGACCGGGGACAGCATGTCCAGCTTAGGCCCGATGTTAAAGAGCCAAGGTTAAATTCTAACCAGTTTAAATACATACAGATACAGTAAGAGTTATTGTACTAATATATTGGTGTCATTTTTCCCTTTTGGTGAAGTGGATCGTGTGCTTTTGACATGCTTATTTAGGGGCTTCTTTGGGATTGCTTCTGTAGGAGTGTTTTTGACACATAGCACTTCTAGTAGAAGCGGTTTCATTAGAGGCACAGAGTTTTGTATGCAAATCTTTTAGTATGTTTTTAAAAGCACTCAAACCGCTGCTTCTGGGAATCTCATGGCAAGTGAGTGCTTCTCCAAAAACCACCAAAATGTTCCATATTTCAGTGAACACTTTTAACTCGTTTTGTGAAACACTGCCGAAAAGGGCCTTTGATAGTGTATGTTTTGGTGCTTCTAGAAGCAATTCTAAATCAACCCTTAGTTACCTAGTTTTGAGTCTTTACAGTTAAAGTTCTGAAGCATACATTACTTACCAAGCAAATCATTTTGAAAGCTTTACTATAGATAATATTAATGGGACCAACTTCGGTGTTTATGTTAAATTTCAATTGTTGCAGTTTGTATTTAGGCATCCAGATATTATGCTGGTCTGTGTGTAGTCTGTATTTATGCATTTGAGAGACCAGACTTGTTTCATACTGGTTACCAACAAAGTGTTCAACCTGACCCTATACAAGACCCTGTAATTCTCTTAATAGTAGACTAGTATGGATTCATTTCTGAATCCTTGGATTTTCTTTCCTGAAGAATTGCAATTGTCCTAAAGTTTGCCTATTCCTAGATTATCTAACTCGCTCCTGAATGTATGTTATCCTTAAGGTTGTCTAAGCTAAACAGTTAATTGAGTTATGGCTCATTCGGTTCTTGCTTAACAGTACTTGAGTCGGTGCCAAAATGTTGTCATCTTGTTCAGAAACATTTTAAGAGCAAGCGACCTTAATGTAGATTTGTTTTCATATGTAAGGGCAAATAATTTACTGATGTAAATTCAGTCCGAACATGCCAAGTATTTTAGAATTAGAAACGGGTTAGATCTGAGCACCGAAAAAAAAGGTGAAGTACAAGAACATGGAAAAGCAACAGTGGAGAAACATAAAACGAACATGGGTTTTGTGGTGGCAACTTTGATGACTGATGGTTCTTTTTTTTTTCTTTTTTTTTTAATCAGGTTTGGGTGGCGTGGGCAATCACGTGATAGCATAGGTACTGTATTATGCGTTGATGATGATGGTATCCTACGTGTTGGGTTTCCTGGAGCCTCCAGAGGATGGAAAGCTGATCCTGCTGAAATGGAGAGAGTTGAAGAATTCAAGGTTGGCGACTGGGTTCGTATACGCCCGACTCTTACAACAGCAAAGCATGGATTAGGATCTGTTACACCTGGGAGCATCGGTATTGTGTATTGTATAAGACCAGATAGTAGTCTGTTGTTAGAGTTGAGTTATCTTCCAACCCCTTGGCATTGTGAACCAGAGGAGGTTGAGCCTGTAATCCCCTTCCGGGTAAGGGAGTTTGGATCATTATTATATTTATAGATATGACTTGCAAATTGTTATTCAGTTTGTTTGCTTGTTCGTTTTCTTGTTTTTGGTTTTCATAAATCCTAATACATTTTTTTGCTTTATAGATTGGTGACAGGGTATGTGTGAAGCGATCAGTTGCAGAACCTAGGTACGCATGGGGTGGTGAGACCCACCATAGTGTTGGAAGAATAAGTGAGATAGAGAATGATGGCCTCCTAGTTATTGAAATTCCAAACCGACCAATATCATGGCAGGCTGATCCTTCCGACATGGAGAAGTTGGAAGATTTCAAGGTAATATCCCTCTGTTCATTCTAACTATAATGATGATCTATGAAAATTAAGGGTGGTTTGTTGTCGTTTTTTTTTTTTTTTTTTGGTATTTACATATTATAATTTCCATGATGAGCAGGTAGGAGACTGGGTTAGAGTTAAAGCTTCCGTACCCTCCCCCAAATACGGATGGGAGGATATTACAAGGAATAGTATTGGGATAATCCATAGCTTGGAGGAAGATGGTGATATGGGTGTTGCTTTTTGCTTCAGGAGCAAGCCTTTTTCTTGTTCTGTCACAGATGTGGAGAAGCTACCGCCATTTGAGCTGGGACAAGAAATTCATATTCTGTCATCTGTCACTCAGCCACGACTTGGATGGTCAAATGAGAGTCCGGCAACTGTTGGGAAAATAAATAGAATTGACATGGATGGAGCTTTAAATGTAAGAAGCTTATATTATACACACACACATGCACACACTCAATGTTCTGCACTACTGCTTCCCAGCATATAATGCTCAGGTCATTGTACTGGCTGGGACAACTTTACTAAAATTATTAAACACTCATTTGCTTAGGCCTATGTGATTTGTGTATGAATTTAAAGATAAACTAAAAAGACATTTAAATACTTCTTGTTTTTAATCTTAGAACTCTCTGTCTTCTCTCATCTGTTGCTTACCTCTTTCCCCTTTCTCTCTTCAACAAGTGCTTCATCTTTTCTGTCAAACTTATTACGTAACTATTTGTTAATGCCCACTTCTGTCATGGCAAAAAGCCTAAAGTTTTTTGCTCATATCTAATCATAGGGAGTCTCTTGTGAGGATTTTAAAATGAGGAATCCATGAGGACTTTCAACTCAATAGTTGGATGAATATTACTGTAGATGCGAACAGATCTTGGTTATTTGATGTAGGTAAGGGTGCCTGGCAGACAGAGCTTCATGAGGACTTCATGGTACAAGTTTTAGTTGAAATATCTTATTTTTCAACACACAAGTCATCCAACCGTGATTTGAAAGTCTTCATGGAGTCCTCATTGTAGATGTCTTCATTAGAGCTCACCCTCTTAAGAATAATGCTGAACTTTTTTGCCCCAGTTGAATATTACTGTAGATGAGAACAGATCTTGGTTTTTTGATGTAGGTAAGGGTGCCTGGCAGACAGAGCTTGTGGAAAGTTTCTCCAGGAGATGCTGAACGACTCTCTGGATTTGAAGTTGGTGACTGGGTACGATCGAAACCAAGCCTGGGAACACGACCAAGTTATGACTGGAACAGTATTGGAAAAGAAAGTTTAGCAGTTGTGCATAGTGTACAAGACACAGGTTATCTTGAGTTGGCTTGCTGTTTCCGTAAAGGCAGGTGGATAACTCATTACACAGATGTTGAAAAGGTTCCATCCTTCAAAGTTGGCCAATATGTTCAGTTTCGTATTGGTTTAGTTGAACCAAGATGGGGATGGAGAGGGGCTCAACCTGATTCTAGAGGCATTATAACTAGTATTCATGCTGATGGGGAAGTGAGAGTGGCTTTCTCTTGTTTGCCAGGGTTGTGGAGAGGAGATCCAGCTGATTTTGAGATTGAGCAGATTTTTGAAGTTGGAGAGTGGGTGAGATTAGAAGATCATGCAAATATGTGGAAATCCGTTGGGCCAGGGAGTGTTGGTGTGGTGCAAGGATTAGGATATGAGGAAGATAAATGGGATGGAACCACTTTTGTTGGATTCTGCGGGGAGCAAGAGAGGTGGATTGGGCCTACTTCTGATCTTGCAAGGGCAAACAAGCTCATGGTTGGCCAGAAGGTTAGGGTTAAATTATCTGTCAAGCAGCCGCGGTTTGGATGGTCAGGCCACAGCCATGCAAGTCTTGGAACTATAGCCGGGATTGATGCCGATGGAAAGCTGAGAATATACACTCCAAGTGGTTCAAAAGCTTGGATGTTGGATCCAACAGAAGTGCAACTTGTGGAGGAAGAGGAGCTTCATATTGGAGACTGGGTTAGGGTTAAACCATCAGTATCAACCCCAACCCACCAATGGGGAGAGGTGAATCATTCGAGTGTTGGGGTGGTGCATCGTATTGAAAATGAGGAGCTTTGGGTAGCTTTTTGTTTCACAGAAAGGTTATGGCTTTGCAAGGCATTGGAAATGGAACGGGTTAGGCCCTTCAGAGTGGGGGACAAAGTGAGGATCAGAGAAGGGTTGGTGTCTCCACGGTGGGGTTGGGGAATGGAGACACATGCTAGCAAAGGAGAGGTAGTTGGGGTGGATGCAAATGGAAAGTTAAGAATTAAGTTCCGGTGGAGGGAAGGGAAACCATGGATTGGAGATCCTGCTGATGTCGCTATTGATGAGAACACATGACCCAACTTCTCCAACTCGTGTTCCTTTTAACCGGCTTCTCTGCATTCTTGGCTTTTGGCCCTCTTGCCATGTGCAGACAAGCGAGCGAGAAAGCCATTGAAGCTCCACTGTGTATTCCAGTCTGGCTTGAAAAGTATAACTTTGTTGTAATGAGGCTTTGAATGGACTATTTATTTGTTGTTAATACAGGAGAGATGGATAGATAGGAGACATGAGAGATTAATTACAGGAGACACAGGGGAGGCGAAGAGAAAAGTGGCATTTTGCCATTTGTGTTTCATAGGTGTTGTGCAGTTGACAAGCTTTAGAGGTATATATAAATATATGGCTATTTATATTGCTGTACAAATTGAACCTTTGATATTGTGTTAATACATTCTTTTTAGGTATTCGGAATTCCAAAGTAAAAGTAATATTTATTAGGTTGCATTTGTTATTGAGTCTTGATCATTTTGGTTTTATGGCTTTTTATTAATCTGATGGATTAAGTTACGAAAGGGTGCGATGTCAGGTTACGATTAGGCTAGGTCATGGTTAATCCCCTACAGATGTAATTAAAGTGTATTGCTATTGAAAATTTCCCAAACCCACATGTACACGATACACAGATTATCCAGCACTTTAAGGCTGTGGCCACCAGTTCCACGAGGAACAACAGTCTCCCCCGATATGCGTATTTGGGCCTACATAATCTGTCCATTTCAAGAACACATGAGTCTTACATGGTAGAACACAGGCTTCAATTTGTAACAGGCTCGGCCATTCTTAGAATTATCTTTGGGTCTAATACTCAGTGTAGGATGGGGCGTAGAGGTTCAGATGGCCGAAATAGTGTCAATTGTCGACAGCGGAGGACGGGTGTGGAAGGGAGAAGGGGGCCATCAAGGCCGAGTCGCAGCGCTAAGTTTTGAGGGCGGAGTTGGTTGTGCGGCGAAGGGAAGCAGGGTTCCAAGATCAATCTATTCCTACGTTACGGCAGAGGAGCAGATCGATTCGTTTTGAGTTGGTTGGTGGGTGCAGCATCGTTCCAGTTCTGGAATCAGTTTATCGGAGGGTGTCATCTCAGATCCGGTGAGCAATATGGTTTCGTCGGAGGTGCTGTGATGGCGGAGGAGGCTCGACGGGGTGAGTGGTCTATTGTGGATGGCTGTGCGACGGTGGTGACCCGATTGGGACTATTGGGCCGGCTGGGGCCTTCCCTCATTCTTGCATGGATATTGGGCTTGGGTCTTGGAGTTGGGCCCAATCTGGGCTTGGGTCTTGGAGTTGGGCTCAATCTGGGCTAGGTTTGTTTTAGTTTCAAGTTATTTGGTCTTTGTAGTTGTAATTTACATTTTGCTTCCAATAATTTCTAAGTACTTAATTGTTGCTTGGAGACGTGGACTATGTCCTGGTAGATGCACTCAGCGTGCCATGTTTGCTCTAATGAGGCGGCGAGTTTTGTGTTTCGTCAAATGGTCGCAGCCTCCTAGTGGCAGGATGAGACTTAGTGTCACTGAAACTATATTTCAATGGCAACAGTGGGAAAGCTGATAAAATTAATATTTTATGGCTCTGTATGAGCATTGTTTTTCCGGTATGTCGTCAAAATTGTAAAGCAAACAGAGTAGCCGATGATGCACTCCTTACTAGGTGCTTAATAGAATGCATGGTAGTCATTCCTGATATTATTTCGGAATATTGTTACATTATGAGGTTTAGGCTTAATCTTGTATTCTCTAGTTTCATTAATGGTTATGGCGTGAGGGCTGTTAGCATAGCCCCAATCAAAAAAATAAATAACATTTATATATGTATATATAATATGTACGAGGCTTGCTCATGGTTAATCCCTTATAGATGTAATTAAAGTGTATTGCTATTGATCAGTTTGGTAGTCTTTTAATAGATTTCTCAGACTTTTTTTTTAGGGAAAATGATGATACTCCTGTGGATGAATAACTCATTCATTAATACGATCTTACAATATCAAGTTTTGAAGATCACGAATGACCCTTAATTATATCTATGTTGAGGAAAAATATGCATGAAGCGTAAATGTCACCCAACACAATTTCATCATATCTCATTAGTTAAGATAGAGTTTTAATTATGTCTGGTTTAACCCATTCAAGACAGAATGTGTCTTTTAATTACAATCCCTTGTTTTTAAGGGAAGACCTTTTGATTCCGTTTATCAAGAGACCATTATAGGTTTGTTTATTTTTATAACTGCACCCACATTTGGGAGTGGGTTGCCTAAGTACCCTGGAGGGGATCAAGTCACTCATAGTTCAATGGTTTCAACAAGTAAATGACTCATTGGAGGGCTTTGATTTTGGAGAGAGAGTAGTGTTTGGAAATGTGTTTGGATTTGTGTCTGAGACATTTGAGTTTAGGAGCGTGATTCTGGCTTCAGGCGATCCGGAAATTTATTTGGATTGGTGGTTGCATCTAGATTTAAATCTAGACTGCCTACATACCCTGTGAAGGGATCAAACCAATGTAGTTCGAACGTTTGGGATTTTAAATGGGTGAATGACCCATTTATTTTGAATTTGTGTTTGGGATATTTGTGAGGGTTTAAAACCCTTGAATTTGGTTTGGGCACTTGATATTTGTGGTGCTTTAAGAATTTGACTGAAGTCGTTTGGACTGGCCGAATTTGACTGTTGGTGTCAAGGATTCTGTTTAGAGTTGTGGTTGCATCTAGTGGGTTGCTAGACTACCTACGTACCCCTTTGTAGGATCAAACCAACCGTAGTTCTTAGGGTTTGTAGGCTCTGCGGCTTAGTGCCAGCTTTGGGTTTTGACAGATGTATTTTTGAATCCGCCAACTGTATTTCTTGTGGGACACCCAATTTAGTAGTGTCTATTGATTTGATTTGGGCACCCGAAATGGGTGATGCATCAGTGTGACCAAGAGGCTTGAATTGCCTTAGTCATAGTCTTTGATTGTGGCGTAGGTGATCTGCAAATCCAGTCTCCGCGTGTAAGCGGACTCCGCCTGTATGCCTGTAAACAGACTCTGAACCTCACGTGTAAGCGAACTTCGCATGTATGCTTGTAAGCGGACTCCGCGTGCTTACTTGTAAGCAGATCTCGAACGCTTGGGCTCCGCGTCTTGCTTCCACACGAAATCTTCTGCATGGGGGAATCTCGTCTGTGATGTCATCTCGTCTCGCCTGGATTTCAATTTTGTGAACCAATCCGCCTCGCTTGTGACGTCATCTCGTCTCGCCACCAGGACCTTGCTGCCACTTAGGGCTTCTGCTTTGATGGGAAGTCACCTCGCCACCCCTTAGGGTTTCTGTTTTGATGTGAATGTCACTTCGCCAACCCTTAGGGTTTTTGCTTTGATGTGAATGTCACCTCGCTACCCCTTACGGTTTCTGCTTTGACGTGGATGTCACTTCGCCACCCCTTAGGTTTCTACTTTGACGCGAAGTCATCTACCCTTTGCTTCAGAGCTTCTGCTTTGACTTGAGGTCATCTCGCCTTTGCTTGTTTGTTCTCTTCCCCTTGTATGGCTTGTTATGCGAGGTGCAAGGCCATATATTTGTTGTAACAAGAGGAGGGGGCGAGGTCATCTCGCCTTATGCGAGGTCGTCCCGCCCCCCTGCTTAGGGCTTCTTCTTGGATGCGAGGTTACCTCGCCGCGCCTTAGGCCTTTGAAGTTTGAACGGCATTGTGGCCTTGCTCGGGGAGGAAAAGATGGTTCGCTGAAGACATGTTTTTGGGGCTTCCGGCGGAGCAAGGGACGAGATAGAAAGATATAGATGCTGCAAAAGAAATAAAGAGAGTTAGAGTGAGGGCTCCACCTTGTTGCTGGCTTGCCGCTTCTTTTCCTCTGTTCTACTTTTTGCTTCGCTTGTTCTCTTCTCCTTCTTCTGCCTCCGCCTGCCTCTGCTTCCTTGTTCGTATGTCTTCTCCCCCCTTTTTTGGAGGCTTTTGCCTCTTCATATAGAGTGCTTGGCTATGAAGATTGATTTGCAATTGGACTTTGATGCCCCAATTGTATTTCTATACGGATACCCCTTTTTTGTAAGAGTTACAATTGAACTCAAAAGTCTTGTGCATGGAGCACAAGAAAAAGATTATCATTATTTTTATTATTATTTTTCTTTTGTAATCCTTTTTTTTCCGGTATCAACAGTGCCCCCTCAAGCTTTGTGCGTGAAACACTCTTTTCGCGCTGAAAGCTTGACCTGCTTTTGCTTGCTTTGAACATCTTAGGTATTGGACGTATACAGTTGAGTCTTTTCTGAAGCAACTCTTGACAAAAAGGTGCATGGTGTTGATCTTTTGTTGGTCTTTAATCCATAATGTATTTGAGCAGAATTCTACTTGCCGTTGTTCATTGTGTGTGGAGAAGAATACCACACAAATGGGCATTTTGAGGTCTTCCTACTTTGCTGCCAATGAATTTTTCTTGTAGTTACTGGGATCTCCATCCATAGTAGGAGTAGTGAAGAATACGTCATGGCAAGACGTTTTGAGCTTCACCTTTTTGCTGGCATCGTCATTTTGTTTATGCAGTGCAGACGCCTGGTGTTTGCCGCATGTTCTTGTTCGATGCTCTTGAGCTGGAACAAGATATTTGTCTTCTTTTTGACAGTAACATGTACACCATTTGATTAAGACTTCATCTTTGTTTCAGAAGGCCACAGATGAACTCATTTCTGCTAGCTTAACTTTTATCGCCTATGCAGAAACTTGTAAGGAGAACCACACAGTTTGTGCTTTTTAACTTCTCCTATACATTTGCTGTCAGTGAGATTTCTTTTTGTTGTTGAGATCTTTTTTTTTGTTTGGTGGCTTGTTATTGCAAGAATAAACAAAGTCAAAAAACTTATGTCGATTGTCGTTTGCTCCCTTTGGTATTTATAACGAACCGAACACTTGCATTGCCATATGACAATCCCTTTTTCCTGATTCATTCAAGATGATTTTTTTTTTGTTGGATGGGTGGCTGCATCTAGCTTTTGGGACTAGACTGCCTACGTACCCCTTTTGGGGGATCAAGCCGTCGTAGTTCGGGAGGTTCTGTGCTCTAACTTTTGCCTGGACCGCCCTCCCGGCTTTTTTTTTTAGTCCAGCGAGTTTTTTTTTTTGCTTGAACGACCCTTTTGTGGGTTTCTTGTTCAACAGACATCATCATTTTTTCCTATGTCTTTTGAGACGCAGAAAAGTTCACAGACAAATTTGATTTCACTTTGCTGGCAATGACTCCACCTCAATTTTCTTGCTATCGACCATGTCTTGGATTATGTTCTTCAAAACGAAACAATCATTTGTCGGATGACTGACAATACAATGGAAATGGCAGAATTTGGGATTCTTAGTCTTCTTGGCTTCACTTGGACGTTTTGGCTTAGGAAGTTCAATGACATTTTCTTTGTAGAGCACACTGAAAATTTCTTCTACGTCCTCATCAGCAAAAGAATATTTGACTTTCTTTCTTTCTTTGAAGGTGAGTTCTCTTGACCTTTCTTTTCCCTTGTCTGTATTTGACTTGGTGTCGGTTTTGACAAAGGTTGCCAGTGATTCGTCTGCGTTGTCAACTTTGTGTTGTCAACTTTGTGGTCTTCGAAGGATGCCCTTTGTGTCATGATTTTCTTGCGGGCGACTTGTCTCTCGACATTACTAGCTTTTGAGACTAGTGCTTCAAATGTCTGAGGTTCTGCAGTGCTGACAAATGTAGCTATCTCTGGTAACAGATTGTTTGAGCACATTTGTACTGCAGAAAGCTCCATTAATTTTTCCGAGCATTGGAGGTTTAGGCTCCTCCATCTAGAAATGAATTCATTGTTGCTTTCATCTGGCTTTTATTTTGTATCAGCCAAGTCGATAATTGAGACTTTCTTTTTGGAGCTGACAAATTGTGCCAGAAATGCTCTTTGTAAATCGTCCTATGTGACGATAGAGCCTGGTTGTAGTTGACTATACCAAGTAAAAGCTGCTCCTTTGAGGGACTGAACGAACTGTCTCACCAGAAATGCATCTGACTATGATGTTTCCCCGCATGCTGAGAAGCAATGAGCCAAATGTTCATATGGAGAACCATCTATTCCGTTGAACTTGTCAAAATTTGGCTTCTGATATCCCTTAGGGAATGGCAAAGCATCATAGTGGGAAGGATAGGGCTTGAGGTACCCGAAAACTAGGGGATTTAAAGACAGTTGTAATTCTTTGATTCCGTCAGCTATCATGGTCTTGATGTCTTGTATTGAGACTGCATTTGAATCAATCTTTTTGGGTTCCTCGTCTCCCTCTTTCTCTTTCTCCTTTTCCTTTGTAAGGAGGGAAGACTTTGCTACCAGCTCAGCAATTTTAGTATCTTTCTCAGCTAGTTGTTTAGCTACTTTAGCCTCGGCATCAGCACGTTTCTTGGCTTGTACTTCTTTTTCAGCTTGTAATAAAAGCACTCTTGCTTCAGCTTCAGCTAGTCTTCTTTGAAATTGCTTCATTTGTTCTTCTAATGTTGACGTGTTAGTCATCATAACTGACATGGTTTCGGACTTTATGTCCATATTTTGCTTGAACCATTTTGAGGTTCCCATTGGCCATGTATAAGGTCTTGGCTTGACTTGGTACTCGAGAGATGCTCTTTGTTGTGTCTGAGCTTGAAATGCCCCCACCATTTTTTGGGTTTGAATTACCCCCAATCGCATAGCAGCATCTTTCTCTTCCCTGCATGAATTGTGAGAGGTTGAAATAAACTTCACTATTTGAGGTCGGCTGGAAGTCATATTGGCTGTCAATGCTTGTTGTAGGGGTTTGAGGTTATGGACTTCATGCCTTTTTACAACCTCACTTTTTCCCTTGGTGAGTGTCACCATTACATTTTCTGTGGCATTTATACAGATTTGAGTGACCACGTGTGGTGATGCCGTAGTGATCAAGTTGATGGGCATTGAGCCAATCATAATTTGAGTGATGACAACGGCTTGATTAGTCTTGACAGCCGAAGTCTTGACGACTTTTAAAGTTGTTGATGTGTTTTGAGTAGCTACAATGGATTTGACTTTTTGAGTAGCTTCTCCTGATTGAGCCTTGGTGGCGTTTCTCCTTTGAACTCTTGCCGTTCTCTTCCTTGCATTTTTGAGCGCATTCTTTGAAGGTGATCTCTTCCATTGGGACTTGTTAATCATTCCAGAGGTACTGTTTACTTTTTCATCATGATCAGACCCCAAACTGTTGCTTGAAATGGAAGCTTGATCAATGACGAATGAGACACAACGACTAGCTTGTCTTGCATGTCCACCCTTTGATTGAGTGCTTTCAAGCTTACGGTCATGGATTATTTCTTGTGGTGCCATCTTATTTCCCCTGAGACAAACAAGTAACAAATTTGACAAGTTTCTTAGTAAACGGAGATGAAAAGGAAAATGGGTCCCCAGCGGAGTTGCCAAAAACTATGTTGAGGAAAAATATGCATGAAGTGTAAATGTCACCCAACACAATTTCACCCTATCTCATTAGTTAAGATAGAGTTTTAATTATGTCTGGTTCGACCCATTCAAGACAGAATGTGTCTTTTAATTACAATCCCTTATTTTCAAGGGAAGACCCTTATATTCCATTTATCAAGAGACCATTATAGGCTTATTTGTTTTTGTGACTGCACCCACATTTGTGAGTGAGTTGCCTACGTACCCTGGAGGGGATCAAGTCACTTGTAGTTCAATGGTTCCAACAAGTAAATGACTCATTGGAGGGTTTTGATTTTGGAGAGAGAGTAGTGTTTGGAAATGTGTTTGGATTTGTGTCTGAAGGCATTTGAGCTTAAGAGCGTGATTCTGGCTTCAGGCGATCCGGGAATTTATTTGGATTGGTAGTTGCATCTAGATTTAAATCTAGACTGCCTACATACCCTGTGAAGGGATCAAACCAATGTAGTTCGAACGTTTGGGATTTTAAATGGGTGAATGACCCATTATTTTGAATTTGTGTTTGGGATATTTGTGAGGGTTTAAAACTCTTGAATTTGGTTTGGGCACTTGATATTTGTGGTGCTTTAAAAATTTGGCTGAAGTCGTTTAGACTGGCCGAATTTGACTGTTGGTGTCAAGGATTCTGTTTAGAGTTGTGGTTGCATCTAGTGGGTTGCTAGACTGCCTACGTACCCCTTTGTGGGATCAAATCAACCGTAGTTTTTAAGGTTTGTAGGCTCTGCGGCTTAGTGCCAGCTTTGGGTTTTGACAGATGTATTTTTGAATCCGCCAACTGTATTTCTTATGGGACACCCAATTTAGTAGAGTGTTTGTTGATTTAACTTGGGCACCCAAAATGGGTGATGCATCAGTGTGACCAAGAGGCTTGAATTGCCTTAGTCATAGTCTTTGATTGTGGCGTAGGTGATCTGCAAATCCAGTCTCCGCGTGTAAGCGGACTCCGCCTGTATGCCTGTAAATAGACTCCGCGACCTCGCGTGTAAGCGAACCATGTATGCTTGTAAGCGGACTCCACGTGCTTGCTTGTAAGCGGATCTCGCGTGCTTGCTTGTAAGCGGATCTCGCGCGCTTGGGCTCCGCGTCTTGCTTCCACATGAAATCTTCTGCATGGGGGGATCTCGCCTGTGACGTCATCTCGTCTCGCCTGGATTTCAATTCTGTGAAGCAATCCGCCTCACCTGGACTTCCAATTTACGTGGCATCATCTCGCCACCAGGACTTCCAATTTATTGAAAGGCCATGTTGTCTGAATGTCGCGAAATCACCTAGCCACCCCTTAGGGCTTTTGCTTTGTTGCGAATGTTACACCGCTACCCCTTAGGGATTCTGCTTTGATGTGAAGTCACCTCGCCACCCCTTAGGGTTTATATTTTGGCGCGAATGTCACCTTGCTGCCCCTTAGGGCTTCTGCTTTGATGGGAAGTCACCTCGCCACCCCTCAGGGTTTTTGCTTTGATGCGAATCTTGCACCGCCACCCCTTAGGGTTCATGCTTTGATGGGAAGTCACCTCGCCACCCCTTAGGGTTTCTGTTTTGATGTGAATGTCACTTCGTCACCCCTTAGGGTTTTTGCTTTGATGTGAATGTCACCTCGCTACCCCCTTAGGGTTTCTGCTTTGACGTGGATGTCACTTCGCCACCCCTTTGGTTTCTGCTTTGACGTGAAGTCATCTACCCTTTGCTTCAGAGCTTCTGCTTTGACGTGAGGTCATCTCGCCTTTGCTTGTTTGTTCTCTTCCCCTTGTATGGCTTGTTATGCGAGGTGCAAGACCATATATTTGTTGTAACAAGAGGAGGGGGCGAGGTCATCTCGCCTTATGCGAGGTCGTCCCGCCCCCCTGCTTAGGGCTTATTCTTGGATGCGAGGTTACCTCGCCGCGCCTTAGGCCTTTGAAGTTTGAAAGGCATTGTGGCCTTGCTCGGGGAGGAAAAGATGGTTCGCTGAAGACATGTTTTTGGGGCTTCCGGCGGAGCAAGGGACGAGATAGAAAGATATAGATGCTGCAAAAGAAATAAAGAGAGTTAGAGTGAGGGATCCACCTTGTTGCTGGCTTGCTGCTTCTTTTCCTCTATTCTACTTTTTGCTTCGCTTGTTCTCTTCTCCTTCTTCTGCCTCCGCCTGCCTCTGCTTCCTTGTTCGTATGTCTTCTCCCCCCTTTTTTGGAGGCTTTTGCCTCTTCATATAGAGTGCTTGGCTATGAAGATTGATTTGCAATTGGACTTTGATGCCCCAATTGTATTTCTATCCAGATACCCCTTTTTTGTAAGAGTTACAATTGAACTCAAAAGTCTTGTGCATGGAGCACAAGAAAAAGATTATCATTATTTTTATTATTATTTTTTTTTGTAATCCTTTTTTTCTTTCAGTATCAACAATCTACTGCTCAGAGACTTGATACTACAACCTAGAAAAAGGTTCCAACTAACAAGAAATCTAAATGACTCAACATAAATAAAACTGACTTAATATAAATAAAAAATGACTCGATCGCTAACGATATTACACACTTTCAGGACAACCAAAATATGAGCTTGGGGCCTAAAGACCTTCATGGTGATGATTCATGGGTGATAGAGGCGTCATCACTTAGAGGTGCCTTGCATGATAAAGGGTTGCAAATTTCAAATCATGTTGATTCTCTTTATGGCTCATTGAACCTATGATTGATTAAGATTGATGATGGTCTTAAAGGAATAGTGCTCAGGCAATAACTTCTAAACTACATGACTTTGTAGGATGCATCTCTCTCTAGTCGGGCATGGCTGGGTACGCCATCAGAGAACCCGCAAATAGCTCTAACGAACTTGACACCGCCGACTAAGCCCGACCGACTCAATCCCACTTTGGTGGCAGAGGAGGAAAGCACAGAATGATATGGAGTTCAGGTTACTTAAGATTCTTTTTGTTATATTAAACAACATAATACATGTATAAAATCCATCTCACTAATTTTCTAAACAAAAATTGGTGACATGGCATATGCCACCTCATTTGGGATTGATATTTTGTAAAAAAATTTGGTGTATGTAGCACCACTCTTTAATCCGTCACTATTTTGTAGTTTGTGTGTGTATACGAGATTTGGAGAAATTCTTTTATGCACGACATATATTTATATAACGCAATCTTAATCGTTCATAACAATTCATATGTTTAACCATTATGTTACTATTATTTCTTTTAATCTTAATTATCTATGTATGTAGAAACTACACGTTGTGTACTGAAGATGTTTTTATTAAAATAAAAAAATGTCAGAATGTAGGGTCCGCATATTGACCCATGAGGCACTTGAGTTTGACCAGCATCACCGTCTGATCCGTACTTAGCGCTCTGTCTCTCTCTTGTTTTGCCCCTCTGCTTACAATTTCCCTCTCTTTCTTTCTTTTTCTTTCTTTCTTTCTTGTCTCGCTGCAACCCCAAACCCTAATTTTAGGAAACCCACGGCCCATTGGATAATGCGAGAGAACGCCGCTCTCCGCCATCGTAGCCCAGCAAATCAGCGGTCGGCGAGTTATTCCCTGCGGGCGTGAGCATTGTGCGATCAATGGAGAGGAATCTTTGAAAACAAAAGGAAGGAATTTCGTGAAAAGAGGAACAAGGGAGAATTTTGATTGAGGGGCTTAGTATGTGTGATCTAGTGGCCCGTACGGGTCGACATCAGCAACGTTACGAGGCTGGCTGTCGTCTTGTCGCCGGGTAATCCTCATTCCTCTTTCTTATTCCATATTTTCATTGATGTTGATCGTGAATGGGGGCCTATGCGTTTGATTAATCTGTTTGTGTTGGTATTATTTTGTGGCTAGACATGTGTATAGTATGACTTTGGTAGGCTGGGGATGATAACGATGTAGTTGTGTGAGCCAATTTGCTATGTTTCTGAATGCGGAATGTTGGGTTGATCACATTTGAGAGGGTGTTGCCGTGGGGGGGGGGGGGGGGGGGGGGGGGGGGCCTGTACGGTGTGGTTGCGTTTTGTGATCCTTTTGAAGGTGTGTCATTAACATTGGGTTGTTGGGGGAGCTAGAAATTTGGTGAAATATAATCATGTGGAAACGGTAATACAATTTGGGAGAGTTTTGATTGAGGCAATTATTTTGGACAAGTCCTAGCTTTGAATGAGAAAGTGTGTTTTTGTGAGGTGGATTCCTTGGGGACGTGGAGACATGTTTTCAATAAGTTATAGAGTTGGTTGAATCAAATTTCCAACACAATTATGTTGTTCCAGATGGAAATTTGAAGGCAGTTTTATCTTTCTTGAGTATAATCTTCCACACTGGTTTAGCAGTTATAGGTGTGCAAATTGATCACTCCCTTGCCTTTTAGGCGATCTCTCCAATTACATCAATTGGGTGTCTCATGATTTTTGTGTGTGTTGGAAATGAGATGCTCGGTTAGGGATCATGCGATGCATGATCTTGCAGTAGTACAAAAGTAATGGGTTAGCATATCATTATCTAGTGATTGAAATGTTGGTGTTTTAATATATTGTAAAATAACTTCTTTCTTGTACATGGCTTCTTCCTTTCTATGTTCCTGACATGAAGAAAACTGACTTAGATGATATTTCACAGGTGTATTCCATTCAGGTACAGAAATTCTGATGAGAGTGGCAATGCTGATTCTGAGAAGGTTGTTGAGGTCCTTATGATAAATTCATCTAGTGGACCAGGTCTTTTATTTCCTAAGGTAGTCGTTTTCTGATTGCAGTGTTAAAAATATCATGAAGTTTTCTTTCTAAAATTTTGTTCAGTGTCCTTTATGTAAATTGTTATCATTATTATTTTTCTATTTCTTTAACTGATAGATACAACCGTAACAGAAGCTTAATGTTGTGATAGGTATTATTCTCCAAAAGATTTAGGCTAGAGAGAGCGGACCAGTGGTTGCTATGAAGTTTGAGGTTCTCAGGACTTCTTTTGGCCAACACTTAGGTTTAGTGAGAATTATTCTCTGTGCCTTAATTGCCTATATTTAAGTGCCTATATCATGAACCTGGGGTATGAAGACTTAAACGCTGAGAATATTAGGAATTTGATCAACACATCCACCTCAGCTACTTGATCCACAAATCAAATTATGGGTAACCTATGGTGTTGCTGAATACAATGCTTTTGGTTTCTTTAGTTGTTTATGGATGACTATACCATGGCATAATCAGAAGCAAACATAGGGTATGGGTTGATGCATGTAGTGCCAGGATAGTGAATAATTAAGGGTTAAAGTTGTTTCCCATATGGGGGATTGGTTTGTGATAGTGAATAACTGGTTAAACTGTCCTCCACTATAATATTGTTGTATCAGTAAGACAGATTGAAGGCGGTGGAGTGAAAGTCATTCAGGGTTCTTTTTCAGTTCCCTTGTCACAGGGTTGTCTGATAACTCGTTTCTTTTTGCGCTTCATCCCTGTTCTGTATGGAGTGTTAAAGTCGGTCCATATTTTAGGAGAAAACTGAAAATTTCTGTACCATCTTTAATACTGATAAGAACTTAATATACTCAAAAAAGTAGATAAATGGGTATTAGTTTATGTTTTTGGAAGGAAGATACATTGAGAAAATGTCATACAAGAGCATCTAACATATGTAGGAGCAAAACAGTTGCTTACATTAGGAAGGTTAGAGATGCTGTAACAATCACAGTATATTGATAAATAGATAATCTTGGATTATGGGAAAAATGTTTTGCTGGTGCTAATATTCGACCAGAATTTGTCCAATAGCCGCTTTATTAGCATTTTGCATTTTTAGATGGTAAGTTATGATAAGTATTATGTGCTTTGTTTGCATTTAGGAAATAGAGAGCTCATGATAAGTTGCTATCAAATTACTCACTTACAGGGAGGCTGGGAGAATGATGAAACTGTTCAGGAAGCTGCAGTAAGAGAAGCTATGGAAGAAGCTGGAGTTCGGGGAGAATTAATGGTAAAATACATCTTCCTATTTTTCTTTCTTTCATGAACCTTCAACCTTCACAAATTTGAGAGGTCTGATTGAGTGAAATTATTTGATTATTTGTGTTTCAAACCGGGTTAATATTTTTTGGAGTGCCATGTTGGGTATCCATTAATACTACTTATGAATTCACCCTCTCCTTGCAATTAGCTCATTTGTTGTTTTGTCACTCATTAGATGGACTAACCTAACACCTGTTGATATATTTGACTTTCAGGATTTAGTGGGGTATTATCAATTTAAGAGTAAAACTCACCAGGATGAGGTGAACCCAGAAGGTATATGTAGAGCTGCAATGTTTGCTTTGTTAGTCAAGGAGGAGCTTGAGTCGTGGCCGGAACAGAGCACTCGAAACAGAACTTGGCTGACTGTTGAAGAGGCTGCTGGTAGATGCAGGCATTCATGGATGAGTGAGGCCTTGGTGGACGGCTTTTCAAAGTGGCATGCAGAGAAGATGCTAGGTGCAGGGTAGAATGTAACATTGAATTGCTAGTTGGATCACTTGGATGTGCCTGAAATGAACCAAGGCCTTTTTAGGTGCATTCTCAAAACCTAATCACTCATTTGCTGGAATTTTGTTGGACTGATTTCGAGGCACTTTTCTACTTCCAGTTGATGTACATGACTTGCATAGTTACTGTCCCTCATGATTCAGAGGGTTAATTTTCAGCTTTCTGTTATATGTGCCCTTATGTATAACATGCTCTATTTTAATATTCAAACATTTACTTGCCCTATAGTTCCTTGCTGTAAACTTGCACCGAGTTTGCCGATTTTACATGCTTACTGTTAATCATAAACATTTTCCTCCAAATGTTGTTCGTGTATTTCTCCTTCAAGCATCAAGGGTCTTCTGGGCGGAACTTCTACATTTCTATCTGTGGGTGCGTGTGCCAGGTTCCGATAATTGATAAATGAATGTTACAGTTTTATTTATATAAGGTTGGAACTGTGGGAAATTATTACTTTAGAAGGGTTATTATATTATCGATAATTGAATAATTTATCGATAAATGAATACATTATTATTTTATAGAGGGTTTGTTGTAAAGAGTTTCCTTAATTTGTTAAAAGATTCATTGATTTTTTTCATAATATAAACGGAAAAACAAAGTAATTTACTATATATTTACTATATATATATTTTCTGTCAACTGTTCACTGATACTGTTCACGTAGACTGTTTCCGTGAACAGTACGAAGGCTGCTTTGGGAAAAAAAATCTGTTCTCTCTCGCTCTCTCACATTCTTAGATCCTTCGTGGGAAAAAAAAAATCTCTAGATCCTTCTCTCTCTCTTTATCTCTCTATCTCCCTGTTTTCTGTCCTCAGTCCTCATACTGCAAACTATCTAGATCCTTCATAAAAAATAAAAAAAGAAGGGCAAATTCTCTAGATCTCTCTCTCTCCATCAAACCGAAAGAATATGGCACATATGATATATATTTTTTTTATCTGTTCTCTCTTGCTCTCTCACACTCTAGATCCTTCGTGGGAAAAAAAAAACTCTAGATCCTTCTCTCTCTCTTTATCTCTCTATCTCCCTGTTTTCTCTCCTCATACTGCAAACTATCTAGATCCTTCATAAAAATAAAAATAAAAGAGCAAACTCTCTAGATCTCTCTCTCTCCATCAAACCGAAAGAATATCTCTCGAAACTGGATTACATCTCTTAATCGACTTGCTTTCATCGCTGGATTTTACAACCCAAGCTTCAAATCGACTTCTTTTCAGGTTTGTTCCCTTTCCAATTCATGTTTATATTTTTTTCTTTTCTCTAATCTATTGAAGCTTTTGATTGATGCTTTTATGCTCTAATGATTTTCCTTACAATTTTCCTTACTTCTGTTTTTGGTAGATGCCTTTTGTAGAACTTATTTTCACTTCCTCCTGTATTCTTTGCTTTCTTAGTGTCTGAGTTCATTGTTATGGGTAGTGAGTTCGCGAGGCATCTCTTATTAGATCTGATAAACGGTTTATTTTTTGAGGATTTTAGTATTTGCTTAATACAGATTTTTTTGTTTTGCTCAGTATTTTTTTTTCTCTAATTTTTTCATTGTGCAGTTCATGTTTTAAAATTTGGGCTTTTGGATAATAGATCATCACACAGGTATGAGAATCTACCTTCCTACACCAAATATAGAAAGCTAGAAAGCTGTTAGTACTTGATTATTTGATTAAATATGAAAATTCCTAGCAAATATTGATATGTTATTCAGTAGGCAGTCACAAACTCTACTGGCTTTCACTTTTGGGAATTTGATCTTTTATAGGTTTGTCATGATAATTTGGTGGTGATATTGATATGGCATTTATAAACTTTTCTTGGTATAACTATGCTTGCATTTGATATTCTACAAGTTTTCATTTGATCTTATATTGATATAGAATTTGATCTTCTAGAATTTTTCCATCTGTGATCACTGACCTTTTTTTCTTTTAAGATATTTTAGTTTATGGCTGATTGCATGGTAATTATTTTGAAATTGCATGGTAACTTCTGTGTCTGATTGTTTGATTGCTTTACCTTTTGGTTAATGCAGATTCGAGCGACATTGAATTATCACGTACTACTGTTTCTAGCTTAGTTGATTTCTTTAGCAATCAGCTCTTAAGTACTGCCATTGCACATTCAGGTATACCTATATTGTTGTGTGTGTGTATCTTTGTATTAAAACTGTTACATGTGTTTCGCTGTTGCATTTAACTTTTGTTTCAGTTAAGCTTTATATAAAATTGGTCATTCATTGGGTTTTTACTTCATGTTAGACTAAACTGTATCACTTTTCTATAAATTGAAATGTGTATTTGATTGTAGGTCCTTTACTTTCCTCTGAAGTGTTTCATTGTTCTGTTATTTTGCTTCTAAGTCTACATTTTTTTTTTCCTTTTTTGGTAATATTATCATTCATTCCTTAATTATGATATATTTAGCAGATATGCCACGTCGAAATCAAAGGTCGTCAAGAAAAAGATTTTTTGAAGAGCATTATTTTGAAGATGAACATGAAAAGACAACAGATGACAATGCAAATATAATAGGTAACAAGTCTTTATCAATAGTTGTGTTGTATAAATTTAAATCAATCGTGAAGTTGATTTTGTCATGATTGCTAACCTTTATTAGCTTCAAACATAATTACTGACTCTTAAATTATAATATATTTCACAGTTAAGCAACGTGCGAACACAAAATCAGTAAGACAAAGTTTTTTCGAAGACTTGGGCAATTGCAATTTGAGAGTATTGTCAATTTCAATTTGAGAATTTGAGTTGTTCACATTGGACTGTAGTATACAATCTCCAGTCATTTTGAGAATCTTAATTTTGATTTCTAACAAGTCTCTGTTTTTCTGTATCAAAACAGGTTTCGATTGAACTCTTCTAAAACAACAACTGGAGTAACCGAATTGTTGAATGAACTCTCCTGCAACAATAATCGAAACAGTCACTAGGCCTATCATTCTTTTGGAAAATCTTATCAAAATAAATGTTTTTGAAATTTTAGAAAAACACGTACATGTGAGGATTATTTGTTATGTTTAGAGTTCAGGAAACGGAAGGCCGCAGCAGAGCGCGGCCGTGATCTATCTAGTATATATACATTTTATGTGCTGACATCAGCACTATTTATTGAACACTGTTCACTGAGCACTGTTCTCATGAACAGTGCTGTGAAGACTTTTATTTATTTATTTATTTAGCTACGTCTATAGTTCTCTCTCGCTCTCTCACAAACTTTTTAGATCCTTCATGGGAAAAAAAATCTCTAGATTTTTCTCGCTCTTTATCTCTCTATTTATCTCCGTCAAGATTTGCTCTCCTCATACTGCAATTGAATTTGATCTCTCTCCTCTCTGGGATTGATATCTCTAATCTGTCGAACTCTCACTCTCACTCTCCATCAAACTCTCGCGAACGTAAGTTGAGTCGAAGGTGTATAACAAAAGGTTTGGCTTGCAAATTCTTATCTGGTCGGATTTGACTTAACTTTTGTGATCTTGAATTTTGATTTTTGCTTGGTTGCCTGGGTTCTCAGATCGAAGACACATTACTTAACTTTGTCAAATCTGACAAAGCTTCTGGAAGAAGAGTGCATCTTTAAGCTTCTGGAAAAATAGTACATATGAATGCTCTCTAATAATTTGTGCACTATTCTGGGTCTGGGTAAGACTCTCCCTTTCTCTCTGTTGCCTCTGATTTACTTTGGCTATGATTTCTCACTTCTCCATTGTTAGAGTTCTGAAATTTGCTGGGTTTAGTTGGGTTTGCTGAACTTGAAGCTTGAAGTAGACCATCACAAGGTATCACTTCTCAATTTGAATGTTGATATCAGTGCTTTTATACACTTGGTATATCCTATGCTCTTCTTCATTTACACTTTCTTTTGTTTCTCTTTGAATGTGTTTGTGTATAATTGTAACATGCTAACTTTTCTTTAGTGTTATGAATGGATTTCTGAGAAAATATATTCTCCCAAATCCTAATAGGAAGTTAGTGTTTAAATTGATCGCATTCTCATGAGGGGTACTATTAACAGAAAAATGATATTTTTTAAGGTAACCAAATCTGAGATTTATCATGGTCTATTGATATTGTTCATGCTAGGTTGCGTTTGTCTAAAAATGGTTGAATGTAATCTTACATCTTTTTTTACATCTTTTATTTTCATTGTTAGGTTTTTTTTTTTTTTTGGATTTTGATTGTGTATTTTGTTATGTAGGAATTTGCGGGACAACAATATCTGTATAAGGATAAAGTTAATGTTTTCTTGAATCAGCTTTTGACTCTCTCATTAAAGGTACAGTTGACAAATTTCAGTACCCTTTTTTAGGTTTTTGTTTAATTTTGTTTTGAATTTTGTGGTTTGGTGTATAAGTTTGTGTATTCATATGCGATTCTATAAAAGTTTGATAGCACATTACAAATTCATGTGAGTTCATTTAAGTTTGTTTGAATGTTTTGTTTGGTCATGACCTCTCACTAGGCTTCCATATTAGGTGCTCTAGCTTTGAGCTGATGGATTGATTTAGGGTCTCCTGAAACTTGCATAGTTGATTTCATTGTTCTCTCTCGCTCTCCTGAAACTTCCATAAACTCTACATAGATATCTCTATTTATCCACAAAACTTGATAACAATCACATCTATATTAGTACTTATTCACATCTATTTATTAGTACTGTTTTCTCTAATCTACATGTTAATAATTATTCAATTTGATGTGACAGGGAAATTGTCAAGACCCACCCCGAATTTCACCCTGAAACCCGAGGTGAGTCCTGCGGGGACCACCTCCAAGGAAAACTTACCGAAGAACTCGGTAAACCTCCCTTAATGGACAACCCTAACCCGGAAAAATTTAAAGAACACTTTCTTAACCAATAATATAAATCTTCAACTTAATCCAAATAACCGAATAAAAATACACAATATTTTTCTGAAAATATTCAGAGCTACTACAAGAAAGACAACGGAAGTTGCTAAAAAAATCCTAGTGGGTTAAATAGATAACCTACTGTCGAACAGTAGTGGAAAGATGAGTGACTATACCTCGTCGCCTCCTTTTAGATCCCACCCGAACTCTGCAGACTGGGCATTTAAAAATGAAGGAAAAGCCCAGGGGAAAATATTTAATTACGTCAGAATGAGTGGACAAAATAATCTCGTCAAACAAATATTTCCCCAAGAAAATTATGAAGGAAAGCGCTATACAAGCGACTGCTAAAAAAACTGGTAATGACATGACTAGTTCCGGCTAGTCTCCAAATCTTAAACAAATACAGCCTCTCAGGCTAAAATTATATATATATCAGTATGTATTTACACTTGTCTACTCCTTGTATGCTATCTATGAATAAGCTTGAAAGTAGATAGTCACACCAGGCCACTACGCTCGCGTCTAACGCTCACGTCACCCCATAATGACATTTTTCCTCAGTATGGGGGAAACGACCGAGTGGGTATATATATACGTGCTGACTCCTTGTACGAATTCTATGAATGAATGTGAAAACATAGAATAAACTAGAAAAGTAGAAAGTCGTACAAGGCTACTACGCTCGCGTCTAACCTACGTTGCATGGAAGCGGAAGCGGAAACGTGGAAGCGAAGCGTTCGAAAGCGCAGATGCGTTTTTTTTTCAAAAATTATTGGAAGCGGAAGCACTTTGGAAGCGTGGAATAAAATAATATAAAAATAACAATATAACTAGTTTTCCAAATCTTCTTATTTATTGTTAATAATAAATATAAATTAATGAAATAATTTGCAACCTCTTAATTATTTAATTATTTAGCCTTTTAACAAGATAATTATCTACTATTAAGATAACTATTAATCCCCCAGTAGAATCCCACAATAACTATTAATCCCATCCAAACACTATTCTTTTTGAAAGAAAATAAAAACACAACTAGCACGTGGGTGTGTAAATCAGGAGAGTGGAAGTCATCCATCTTCTTTGTTGACTTGACGAACAGAAGAAGAATAGTCCATCTTCTCCCTTCAGCATCTCTTTTCTCTTTGTTCTTCAATTCTCCAGCTCCCCCTCACCTCTCTCTCTCTCCCCAGATTCAGATTTGTTTTGTCTCTCCTTTCTCGATCAAGGGGTCGTCAAGGAGAGGACGAGATAGATCATCGATTGCATAAGAGTGAAAGAAGATCAACGCGCCGCTGAGCCACAGTGCCTGTCTGCGCTTCCAAATCGAAGTCGTGTGCTTCCATATCGGAATCGGACGCTTCCGCCGCGCTTCAAAAACCCCATTTTCCCGGAATCGAGCTTCCAGACGCTTCCCCGCGCTTCCGATTCGCTTCCGCTTCGGAAGCGCGAAGCGTGACCATCCCAGCGCTTCCGTGCTTCCTAGCGTCTAACGCTCACGTCACCCCATAATGACATTTTTCCTCATTATGAGGGAAAATCACGTATAACTAGCTAGCGTTCACTCATATACATACTATTCTAAAAAACGTCAATAAATGAGTATAAACACCGAAATTCTCAATTCCGGTTAAAATCCAACAAAAAAAATTATTCAACAATAAATCAATTTAAGCACATTATTTAAAACAAAGGTCCACTCACAACTTAGGCCTAAGCCTGACGTCGGTCGGAGGTCTCCTTTGCTCGAGCCTCCTGTTCCAAAACATAAATAATTCCTTAAATAAAATCCCGACGTTTAAAGAAAATGGGCATAATTAAATATGAGTTTCTCGCGCTCAACCATGCCTATCGCCCTAAATCTTATCTTCACTGCCAACCACAAATCTCCATAAATACCGACATCCTCAAAATCACCTTCCAACGTCCTAATTATAAAACAATCTAATGGCCGGATTTTAACTTATTAATTCGCTAAAAATACCAAACTCTAACAATTTCCAAACCTATCCAAAACTCCTCCAAAAATTCTAAAACTCATTCCATTAAACTCCTCATAAAATTCTCCACCAAAAATATTTTCTCGGTGACGGCGGCCGGCGACCAGCTCCGGTGACCTCCGATGCTCACCAAAATTTGGCAGCATCTTCCTCTCAACCTCCTCTACAACATTCCTAACTAGCACAAACTCCAATTCTAAGTCTAACCATGTCAATCAAACGAAAACAGACATAAAAGCCCTAGAATTTCAAATTCTAATTTCTCTTTACCTAGCTCAAGATGGAGGGAACCCTTTGGAGGGATTGAAGCACGGGATGAGGGCTTCATTTTGAGCCAAAGCTCGCCGGCTATGGCGGCCGGAGGAAGGGGTTCCGGCGACGGGAACACTTCGGCAGCCGAGTCTTTCGGGCTTGGCCGCTCCTTCACGGCGGCGTTAATGGTTCGGCCACCTACCCAGGAATGAAGAGAAGAGGGTGGTGGTTCGAACGGGACCGGCGCGGCGGGCTGGGGAGGCCGGACGGCGGCGAACGGCGGTCAGAAAAATTCGACAGTGAGAGGGCTGGGGGAGAGAAAACGGGAGGAAGAGAGAAAAGAGAGAAAAAAATAAAAACTGATTTGGGCCTTTAGCCCGATCCAGTTCACCAACTCCTTTATAAACCCAATCCAAAATTTAACACCCCAAAATAATACCCCAATAAAAATTACCTTTTACTAGCCAAAATTTACCATTTTTACCGTCGTCATATTTTTCTCCTACGAATAATTCTTACGAAATATTAATCCCTCAACACACCTTTAGGGACCTTAGAACTAAAACTCAATGACGAAGACGGTAAAATTCTTATTAACATCATGCTAGTAAATAAGGTAAAATTTAAGGGTCGGGGCATGACAGAAATTAACGAACCAATATCATCCTCAACAAGAACCAAAACCAGAAGTAGAAGATTAATTAAATGTGAACCCCACTGTGTATATACAACTTTTGTTCAACTTATCTAAGTTGTGAACATGCAGAGCTATGAATGTGTTTTTGGCTAACAACAAAGCATTTTGTATAATCAAAACTGGAGTTAACTTTTTGATTATGCTCCACACTAGGCTCTATGCTTTCTACTGCTAACAATTGGAGCCTTATTATTTTGAACTGAATGACTCCAGCTTGACAGCTTCATTGTAATATATGTTCTTTGCTACTAAATACTATCTTATGATCTTCATTTTATCTCTAATTCTTCAAGTATATAAACAGACAAATCTCCGAGGCAAAGCGTGGCTAGCTATTCTAGTATATAAGGATATTTTGAGAATAATTGAATTAAGAAATTCAAATTGTTAAGAGTTTTCTTAATTTGTATTATGCACATTATTTACTCTATATTTTATGTATTTTATCAAGAGCCAATTACATAGAAGTCCATTTTCAGACATTTTATCCTATAGAGATACACCCAAGCCTAAATAAAGGTATTGAAGTTCAACTAAATTACAGACTACCATCCAACAAAAAAAATTAGATTTTCTCTCTTATATTTACAAAAATGCCACTAATGTAAGATGTCAACAACCACTCTCCTCCTCGGAAAAGTCTCCGGCATACCTCCGGCGAGGTATCCGACGGACTTCGGCCGACCTCCGGCGATATCTCCGGCCGAATTCTGACGGTTACAAAAGGTACTACCGCCGGCAACAAAGGCTACTACAAACAACAACAAAAGCTACTACAAGCAACAACAAAAACTACTACTGCAACAAACAAAAACTACTACCAAATAGAACAAAAACTACTACCGCAGGCAACAAAAGCTATGAAACAAAACAAAAGCTACTGTTACCAACAACAAAAACTACTACCAAGCAGAACAAAAACTACTACCCAAGATTAGAAAAACAATGTTTAGAGACTTACGACTAAAATAAAAATGCTAATGCAATCGAGTGAATAAAACACATTCAACGATATAAAAAGAAGTTGTTTTCAACCATATAAATAATTATTTACAAAGCTAGTTCCATAGTTGTAAAAAGCTACTACCATAGTTTCAGAATTATACTACAATAATAGCAGAAAGCTATTGTCAGTTTCCAAGAGTGATAATTTCTTGGTAAACAAAAGCTTCAATATCCAATTTCACATGATTTTCAAAATCTACTACCACAATTCCAAAGCTTCTGCAAGAACAAAAACACAACACAATATTAGTATTTGCAATGAAAATAGAAGTTATTAACATCATGTTGAAAAAACACTATTATAGAGTTAGCAAGCTACTATCATTGTGTTGAAAAGATATTACTACACAATGAGAAAATTACTGACATCATCTTGAAAATATACAAACATTGAGACAAAAAGTACTATAACTGTGTTGTAAAGATACTAACACAGACACGAACATATACTAGTACGATATTCAAAAGATACTAACAAAAGATATAAAACAATTACTATCACTGACACAAAAATAAAAGAATTTCTATGACTATCAGAAAAACACAGAGTTTTTGATCATGAACACACTAGCTTGTTATTCTTCTTTCAACACAAACAGTACCGCTGCCTGGATCATCTATTAAGGGAGAAGCAAAGCACGGAGTTGCTTGTTTCAAACTTTGAACAAACAAATTAAGCACATAGCTCCACCTTTCACCATTATTGACTTAAAACCATCACCTCATCTGAGATCGCATAACTTTCCCTCCCTTGTAATCACAACTCTTAAACGGCACATTTGAACAAATATGATGCAAAATTCTCTCTAGTCAAACACAAATTCGTGCAAACCAAAGCCCGACGGGATTAGAAACTTACATCTATCAGAGATGCAGCCGAGGTCGAGCAAGAGGCTGTCGTCGGAATCGAAGATCCAGTCGAGGTCATCGACGGAATAGGAGATTCGGTTGAGGTCGGTGTCGACCGAATTGGAGATTTAGTCGAGGTCATCGTCGATGGAATCAGAGATTTGGTTGAGGTCGCAGAATCAGAGATCCAGTCAAGGTTGTCGTTGACGAATCAGATATCCAACGAGGTCGTCGTTGATGGAATTGGAGATGCAGTTGCGGTCGAGCTGACATCGTTGTCGGAGGTGAGCACAATCAAGGTCGCACAATCAAAATGAAATTTTCTATTTTATCAATTAATAATAATTTCATGACATTTTTAAATATTTAATTAATTAATTATTACTTCATATAGGAGTTAAAGGAGTCTAAAAAATTAGTATTTTGTGCATTTAGCGAGTTAGCTAGTAATATGAATCTGTCTCGAGTCAGGATCGGAGAAAATTATTAATTTATTAAAAAATTATTTATCGAGGTTTTTACTGTAGTTTTATTTATAAAGTCATCGCTTTTAACACCATGAAATTGTGATATGATGTTTATTGAATCAAGAAATTTGTGGAAAAAATTGCTGATAGCCAACTTCTTTTCCTTTTTGAACTCAAATTTGTGGCACATAGTTAGTATAGGGTTTTTGTTTACAATCATAATGCTGTGTCAAGAGTACTCGATCTGGTGTAGTTTGGAGCCAGATAGACCCATGTCTAGACTCATAAGCTAAAGTTGTTGATCTATGTGCCACATTGATTGGGAACATTCTGCCCCACAGATTTATATGTCATACAAACTAGCCTTTACCGGCAAAACCCAACACATGGGCTACACGTGCTCCCTCCCCACCCTCCCCTGTTAGTTGTATGCATAGCATACCTTAACGTACAGCAGCCAAACCCCATTGAAAGTCATACAATTGTGTAGGGCAAAATTTTCCCATTGTTACAACCTCTAGGAGCATAGGAGATCATGGGAGATTGAAAAAAGACCTTGCAGGCCATGAGCAAGCACTTTGATATGGTCTATCAGACTTGCATATGGTACAGTTTCATAGTCCCTCAGGTTTTACCCCTCGCTGTAAATAAGAGCATGGCAGGCCAGTACTGTCAGCTAAGAAAGACGATAGCATTTTACATGAAATCAAGTCGTTATCCTCTTGATTAAAACTGATCGATCGATGAGTTTATCCAATCATAATGAATGTCAATCAGTCCTCCACAATCACTTACTTCCTGCTACTAGATCTTGTTCTTGATCCCTTTCTCCGTAGTTACGTAATTCTTCAAAACATTCCTTCGTGACAAAATCATCCTCCGGCAGTGGAACAAACGAAGGGTCTGATTGCACCTCACAAGCTAATTGTTGGAGTCCCCCATCCTCCACACCTTGAAAGCCAATTGCTTCAGCTTTCGATGGAGGTGATCAGTTATTATCTTGAACGCATTCCATTGACTCTTTTAGCGAAGCTATGAACGCATCAACTTCTGTAGGTACTCGCAGTGCACACACGGATCATTTGTTATAATATCCAGACCAAAATAAATAAAATATAGTATGGAAGGTTTCATGAGTTACACAAACGTTACATGAGTTACATGGATGATTTTGGAGTTATGGTCAATGTATGAGTTACAAGAATATTAATGAAGCACTATTTATTGGGAGAGCCTAATGAGGTCTAGATGGTTCCTCCTTAGCCTATAAAAGGAGAGTCATTTGCTCATTTCATGCATCGATCTCATCCATTTCAAGCATTTCTTCCAAGAGAGAAACATCCATCTTCCAAGTAGAGAAGAGTGTCCACTCCAAGTTGAGAGTGTAGAGTAGTTGATAGCAAAACAAGTGTGAGAGAGAGTTTCCTTCAAGTACTGTTCTTGAAGTTGTGTATCTCGTGTATCCATTATTTCATAGTGGAAGTTCTTGTTGTTGCTAACCCGTAGACGTAGGCACATCGCCGAACCACGTTATATCCGGTGTTCCCTTTCCTCTATCTTTTACATCTTTGCATATTTATCATTTGTGTGGTTTTAAGTTGTTACTTCCATTATATTATTTTCCCAACAGTGGTATCAGAGCCCATGGTTTGTAGAGCGTGGGTGTTACAATGGAAGGTTCAAGGAGTACCATGGTGCGACTCAACCACTCAAATTGGATTACATGGAAGCCGCGAATGGAGGACATCCTCTATTGCAAAGATTTGCATGAGCCCATCGAAGGAGTTGAGGCTAAGCCGGAAGGGACTTCGGATGCTAATTGGAAGAAGATGAACCGCAAGGCGATAGGTCATATTCAAGAGTGGGTGGACGATAGTGTGTTCCACCATGTAGCCAACGAAACCGATGCGCACGAGTTATGGAAGAAGTTGGAGTCCTTGTTCGAGAAGAAGACCGCCGCCAAGAAAGCCTTTTTAATCAAAGAGCTTGTCAACATGAAGTATAGTGATGGCGTGAGGGTCACCGAGCATCTAAACAACTTTCAAAGTATAATTAATCAATTGACAACCATGAGGATAGCGATTGATGATGAATTACAAGCACTGTTATTGTTGGGGTCGTTGCCGGACAATTGGGAGACTTTTGTCATCACTGTAAGTAACTCTGCTCCTGATGGTAAAATGACTATGGAAAATGTTAAAAGTAACTTGTTGAATGAAGAGACAAGGAGAAAAGCCTCAAGCTCCGACAGTAGCCAAGTCTTCATGGCGGAGAATAGAGGAAGGAGCAAGAGTAGAG
This sequence comes from Fragaria x ananassa, assembly GCA_034370585.1. Taxonomy (NCBI): domain Eukaryota; kingdom Viridiplantae; phylum Streptophyta; class Magnoliopsida; order Rosales; family Rosaceae; genus Fragaria; species Fragaria x ananassa. Next base: position 3,681,626 of record CP139750.1, on the reverse strand, counting down.
GACCTAAAGGTCAGGGAAAGAGTGTAAGCCGATCCAGAACGAGGTTCAACGGAAAGTGCCATTATTGTGGCATTTTTGGGCACATGAAGAAAAATTGTCACAAGTTGAAAAAGGGTCCAAGGGAGGTGCGAGAAGGCAGTTCTCAACCAAAGGATGATATAAGGAACACAACCGCTGCCGTGTACAATGATGTGTACGAGTTCCTTTGCCTTGAAGGAGAATGCCTACATGTTCATGACGATACTCCCGGTGTTCCATGGGTCGTTGATTCTGGAGCCTCTTTCCATGCCACTCCAAATAAGGAGTTCTTCTCTACATATAGAGGTGGAGAATTTGGGATTGTAAAGATGGGCAATGAAGGCTACTCCAAGATTGCAGGAGTTGGAGATGTTTGCCTTGAGACTGATTTGGGGAACAAACTTATGTTGAAAGATCCTCGACATGTTCCTGGCTTACGTCTCAATTTGATGTCAACCGGCGTGCTTGATCGGGAAGGATATCATCATCACGGAGGAGACCAAAAGTGGAAGCTTACCAGAGAATCACTAGTGGTGGCTAGAGGGAAGCTGTGTTGTACCCTCTACAAGACATACGGCAAGATATGTAAAGGGGAGTTGAACGTTGGAGAAGACTCTTTCCCAAGTCTATGGCATAAGAGGCTGGGCCACATGAGCGAGAAGGGATTGCAAGTTCTAGCAAAGAAGTCTCTTATTCCTTTTTCCAAAGGTACCTTTCTTGACTCTTGTGATCACTGTTTGTTTGGTAAGCAGCAGAAAGTCAGCTTTTCTAATACATTCGCCAAGAAGGAGAATCTTTTAGACCTAGTACATACTGATGTATGTGCCCCCATGGAAGTTGACTCACTAGGTCATAACAAGTATTTTGTTACTTTTATTGATGATGCTTCACGAAAGGTTTGGGTGTATTTGTTGAAATCAAAAGACCAGGTGTTCCAAACTTTCAAGGAGTTCCATGCCATGGTTGAGAGGGAGACGGGACGAACCCTCAAGTGTCTCCACAGTGATAATGGTGGAGAGTACACTTCGAACGAGTTTAGAGGTTATTGTTCGAAGCATGGCATTAGACACATAAAGACAGTTCCTGGTATCCCACAACATAATGGTGTAGCAGAGAGGATGAACCGCACCATCTTGGAGAAAGTGAGAAGCATGCTAAAGACAGCTAACCTGGCGAAAGAGTTTTGGGGCGCAGCAGTGACAACCGCATGTTACCTCATCAACCGAACACCATGTGTACCGTTGGGCTTGGAGACTCCAGAGAGTGTGGACCGGTAGAAGCGCTTCATATTCTCACTTGAAGGTATTTGGGTGCAAAGCATTTGCACATGTTCCAAAGGAGAAAAGATTGAAGCTAGATGACAAGGCCGTGCCGTGCATCTTTCTTGGGTACGGTAATGAAGAGATGGGTTACCGGTTGTGGAATCCAATAACCAAGAAGTTATTCAGAAGTAGAGATGTGGTGTTCCATGAGGATCAGACTGTTGCAAATTTTGACAAGAATATACTAGAAAATGCAGAGCGTCTCACTTATGACTCATCTCCGCTCCAAGAAGAGTCTAACAAAACTCAAGAAATGGTTTATGAAGACGTTCCTGATACGGCAGAACCAGAAGCTGCAGGTGCTGCAAATGATGACCAAGAGAATCAGGTTCAAGATGATCATGATCAGGGGGAGCCTAATCAGGAAGAGCCTAATCAAGAGCAGCAACAAGAAAATGCCCAAGCACTAGTTCGAAGATCTCATTGAGTGCTGAAGCCAAGTACCAAGTATCCTTCTTCTCAATATATTTTGCTCACCAGTGATGGAGATAATCCATATTCCAAATACATTCTGTTGACTGGTGATGGAGAGCCTGAATGCTTTGAGGAGGCAAAGACTCATGCAGACGGCGACAAGTGGATATTAGCTATGAAGTCTGAGATGGAGCCCTTGTTGAAAAATGGCACCTACGAGTTGGTGGAGCTTCCTAAAGGCAGAAAAGCACTAAAAAATAAATGGGTGTTCAAGTTGAAGAGGGACGAGAATGAACAGTTGACAAAGTTCAAGGCTCGCTTGGTTGTCAAAGGTTTCGGGCAGAAGGAATGAGTAGATTTTGATGAGATCTTCTCACCAGTTGTCAAAATGACATCTATCAGAGTTATTTTGGGCATGGCCGCTAGCATGGATCTTGAGGTGGAACAATTAGATGTAAAAACGGCATTCCTACATGGTGATTTGGAGGAAGAAATATACATGGAGCAACTGGAAGGTTTTGAGGTCGAGGGCAAGGAGCACATGGTTTGCAAGCTAAAGAAAAGTTTATATGGGCTGAAGCAAGCGCCAAGACAATGGTACAAGAAGTTTGACTCATTCATGGTGGGTCATGGATACAAAAGAACTGATGCAGACCCATGTGTGTACATTCAACTGTTCACTGGAGGTAAATTTATAATTTTGTTGCTTTATGTTGATGATATGTTGATAGTGGGGCAAGACGTTTTTATGATCCGCAAGTTAAAGGCAGATTTATCAAAGTCTTTTGATATGAAAGACTTAGGTCCAACTAAGCAGATTTTGGGCATGGAGATTACCCGTGACAGGAAGGCAAATAAATTATGGTTGTCATAGGAGAGGTATGTTGAACGGGTGCTTGAAAGGTTCAACATGAAAGAAGCCAAGTCAGTGGGCTCACCTCTAGGTAATCACTTCAAATTAAGCAGATTATTATGCCCAACTACACAAGAGGAGAAAGACAAGATGACAGGTATCCCTTACTCATCAGTTGTTGGTAGTCTCTTATGTATGTCATGGTATGTACTCGTCCAGATATTGCTTATGCAGTTAGAGTTGTTAGTAGATATTTATCTATCCCTGACAAAGAGCATTGAGAAGCTGTTAAGTGGATACTCAAATATTTGAGGGGCATCTCAAAGTTGTGCTTGTCTTTTGGTGGATCCGAACCAGTTTTGGAGGGTTTCACAGATGCAGATTTAGCTGGGGACCTTGATAACAGAAAGTCCACTTATGGGTACTTATTTACATTTTGTGGGGGAGCTGTATCATGGCAGTCTAAGTTACAGAAGTGTGTTGTCTTATCCACCACTGAGTCCAAGTACATAGCGGCAAACGAAGCAGACAAGGAAATGATATGGCTGCAAAGGTTCATTCAGGAGTTGGGTGTGAAGTAAGAAAGGTATGTGGTGTATTGTGATAGTCAAACTGCTATTCATTTGAGTAAAAAATCAGTTTATCACCCTCGCACTAAGCACATTGATCTACGTTATCATTGGATACGAGATATAGTGTCAAAGAAGCTTTTGCAGTTGAGGAAAATACACACCAACAAGAATATTTCAGATATGTTGACTAAGGTTGTGCCACAACATAAGTTGGAGTATTGCAGCAAATCCGCTGGGATGGACTTCAAGTAGAAGTCTTGCCGCGTATTTCCCTGGGTTGGTCTAGAGGGGGAGATTGTTATAATATCCAGACCAAAATAAATAAAATAGTATGGAAGGTTTCATGAGTTACACAAACGTTTCATGAGTTACATGAGTTACATGGATGATTTTGGAGTTATGGTCAAGGTATGAGTTACAAGAATATTCATGAAGCACCATTTATTGGGAGAGCCTAATAAGGTCTAGATGGTTCCTCCTTAGCCTATAAAAGGAGAGTCATTTGCTCATTTCATGCATCTCATCCATCTCAAGCATTTCTTCCAAGAGAGAAACATCCATCTTCCAAGTAGAGAAGAGTGTCTACTCCAAGTTGAGAGTGTAGAGTAGTTGATAGCAAAACAAGTGTGAGAGAGTTTCCTTCAAGTATTGTTCTTGAAGTTGTGTATCTCGTGTATCCATTATTTCATAGTGAAAGTTCTTGTTGTTGCTGCCCCGTGGACATAGGCACATCGCCGAACCACGTTATATCTGGTGTTCCCTTTCCTCTATCTTTTACATCTTTGCATATTTATCCTTTATGTGGTTTTGAGTTGTTACTTCCATTATATTATTTTCCCAACATCGTTGTCGCTTCACTTGTGGCTCAAGCAACTCTTTTTGCTCCGTATTCGATTGTTCTCCATCATCACATGCATCGTTATCTTCAAGAACCTCTTCCTCTTCACGTTGCTTCTCCTCATTTCAATTTTTGTGTTGAGATATCAATCCCAGATCGAGAATATGAGACCTGACCTGTGAGTTTATAAGGGTTTAGGTTTTACATGTGAACCTTATACTACTTTATCAGTTTTTGGTTCACCCTTTTTTCGTAGCAGACAAACAACCTAGTCTTTCACCTTCTCTTTCTTGTCTCTGAGTAATTGATCAAGGTAGAACTCATGCAGGATCCAACAACCGTGGTGCTCCGATTTTTCGTTCTAGTAGGTAAATCTTTTATTGGAACCAATCACATGACTAGTCTCGAAAGATTTTACTGTCATCTCAGAGTCGTTTCCCTTCCAGGTGCCGCTTGCAACGGTGTGGCGTATGCGTTTGTCTGTGGATTTCATCTTCTTGTGTTGGGTGAAGTAGAGGTCCTTGTGGAGCCTCAAGTTGTTGGATCTTCTGGTCTTGTAGTCCTCCCATACAGGCTCGGACCTGAGATTTTTAGACCTGAGTCGAACTTTCAAATTTGGGCCCTCAAAATATAGTATTCATTCAATTTTATTTTTTCTTTTTAACAAACACACAAAAATTTTCACAAACTAAAACTATAAACTCAAAATCTCTAACCACAAAAAAATTATAAATTCTATTTATATTAAAAATCTTATTAATACAACAAATCTCTTACTTAGACTCCTCATTTTTTCTAAAATAGCAACTAATAATAGTAATATAAGGGTAAGATTTTATCTTTATTTTTCTCTTTTGTAATTTAACACCACCCTAATTGGATGCTTTTAATTATTTTTTATTGTTTTTAACTAAACTAATGTGATCACACAAAGAGAAAATAAAATTTTGGGCCCCTTAAGGCTCCGGGCCCTGAGTCCATCGACTCTTAGGACTCTATTCAGGTACGGGTCTGCTCCCATATCTCCCAAGGTTCTGATGACCGTAGAGGTCGCAATCGAAGACGACCTTGTTTCTGCCGCGCACGTTCTGTCCACTCAACATCGGCTTGTGGTAGAAGAGAAGCAGCTCGTCCTCCATAGGGCAAAACCTTTCACTAGGAATAAGTTGATTGTTTCTGATCTCCTCCATTGCAGATGGTTGCTGCATGTTTCTTGCTTTTCTTGGTTTTGGAAAGAGTTGTTTGAGGAAACAAGAGATGATGAGGAGGGTTTCAGGCGGATGAATATATAGAAACGATAATTGATGTGTCTAGGGTTTCAGATGGCTATGAAGAAGATATGAGGAGAAGGCTAGGGTTTCGGTGGATTTATAGAAACTAGGGCTTTGGATGAGTGGTGTAAGGCAGCAAGGTTTGGTCCCATTTTATAGAAACTATTGCCTTGAAGTATAAGCAATCGACTAAAATGTAGGGCTTTCTACACAAACAGGGTTTCCTACACATGAAAGTGAGCCAAATGGATTTCTAAATCCCAGATGGTTTTGTCTTTTTCTTCCCTCTATCAAAATACAAGTTTTATAGTTCTCAACTTCTCATGCTGTGTTATTTTTATTTAATACTCGTATTGCAATTAGTTCATCTTTAGTGTCTGAGTTCTTTGATACTCGTAGGGTTTTTTTTTTTTTTTTTTTTTTTTCCAAGTATCAGTGTGCCCTTTAGTTTCGCCACTAACTGGCAGTGCCCCAGAGATCCCCAACCTACATAGCTCTGAGACTCTTGGAGCAAACAAAGAAGAAGACACAAGTACCAACTCAGTCCTTATAATGTAATTTTAAAACTATATGCGCCCTCAAACAAATGTGCAAATATTTTGAAAGTATTGTGATCATAACGAGAGTGAGTTGGTTTGCTTGTCTCCAATTTTTACATCAAATCTAAATAGTTCTGTTTATTGTTTCAGAGTTCATCAGATCATCGCAGTATGTCGACAGGCCATTAGGCATCCAGGCTTGCTGGTAACAGCAAGGCAAAGAAATAGAGAAGGGAGCCAGGGGGATTAGGCGCATCTATCTCTGGAATGTTCGTATAGGAGCAGTAGCAATGATTTTAATTGGCTGGTTATGAATACATAATATTTTTGTGTTGCATATGTGGTTGGTTCTGCTCACTGACATCCAATAGCATTGCCAAAATTCATAGGCGCAAGCTTGCCAATTTGGGAATTTCAAAATAAGTCTCGGCATCTAATAACAATTCAAACGGTGTGTGGCTTTGTGCTAGTTTCCTCTATGCACCAATATATCTTGAAGAGTTGAAGATGTTTTGTGTTATTGATTAATAGAAAAAAGGGTAGGGTGGAAACACAAGAAAACAGATTTACAGTAACTGTGTGAATTGTTATTACAGGCTTGGAGAAACTGTATAATCGAGAAGAAGCAAATGAAATTGGAGTTGGGGATATATAGAGATAAAGGAAGGAGAAGGGTAAAAGAAGAAAACTAAGAGAAAAACAAAGGCAAAAAAATGTAAATTTTGCGTATCAAGAAAACAAGGATGTGTATTTATAATTATCATAATTATACTGGGTTTTCAACAGAAAAAAGATATTGAAGCACTTTAGGGGATTAGGGTTTAGCTAGTTGCTTGTCCTTGCCAATTACGTTGTGGCCAAGTTCCCATTTCCATTCTTCACAAGATGTGTAACCTATTGCTTAAGTTTCAAGCAACAGGCACTACTAGAAAAAAAAAAAAACATTTTACACTGATTTAATTCACACAGATTTTAAAAAGTCACGGATATCTTTTTTTTTTATCAAAAGAGCTCATCCTTGATTAGCTGATCAACAAACAGTACAAAAATGATTCCTCTCAGTGAGAACGAAAGAAAGAATCGTTTCGTAAAAACTACACAAATCCACCAAAAAAAGAGCAAACTATACTAGCAATCTCCTAGTACACCCACCTTCTTGTATGAAGCCCAAAACAAAGAAATTATAGAGCCCGGCAAATAAAAATATAAGTCCCAATTAAGGGACCACAGAGTCTCTATTTCCTTTGCTATCTCTCTCGCTTAAGGCAAGATAATAAAAGATCCTATATCTTTTCGTGAAAAAAGATATGAACCCAAAAAAGAAATAAAATTAAAAAGCAAAATACTACCCAAGCCCAACCAAGCCCAAACAATGGGGTCAAGAGGGAAACGCTAGGAGTCATCCCTGACCAAGCTTTGCTGCCGACAATCCCCGCCCAAGCTGAAGCCGTCGTCGCCGCCACTGTCATGCTCACACTGTGAAAACTAACACCAGCAATCAACCCAAGCACGCGATTTTTCATTCCAAGCATACACCCATTGGTCACTCGAAGGATAGAAAAACCTCCAGGTTTCCAAACACCACCAAGCCTATCACCACCAATAGGAGGCTCCTGAAGTGACTCAGAAAACCACACACCGACAATCTCGTCACCCATATGAAGGTATTAAGGGGGACAAACATCCCGATCAATATTATTCTCATCGTCGACACACCACCCAAAGTCGATTAGAACCAAAGGATCATGAAACGACCATGGTCCGCCTTCTGATCTATCATTGCTATGGCACCACTCAATGCACCCAGCACCACCATGATCGAACGATCCATGCCGTCCCACAAAGGCATTCTTCTCTCAAAACTCACCTTCCGATCTCCCGAAACCAAGAGACTAGCACAACAGAACCAAAGTAACATGAATAGGCTTGCAATTTGATCCATAAAAATGGAAAAGATATAGACTGGCCTCCGCCGGAGGCGGTGGCGCTCAAAACCCTAGCAGAGCTAGGTCGGGTTCGCATGAGCGAAAAAAAAAAAAAAAAACTAGTAAGAACTAGTAGTATTATGTACACATAACCGTGTGTGATGAGTATGATTATTGGGCCACAAGAGTTTATGGAATAACAATACCCACAAAAGTCTGTGTAAAACAAAATCAGATACAGACTTCCGTGTGAAATTTCAAAAACTTTATTCTCTTTTCACACGGTTGTCTGTGTAAATCGTAATTCACACATTAGACCGTGTAAGTTAGTAAATTAAATTATTAAAATATCGTTGTTTTTTGTGCTAGATGAATTACTATGGACAGTCTTCTGTGCTTGTAATATTTTAACACAGATATCTGTGTGAAATGAGCAATGCACATATATCTGTGTGTGCTTACGACATACCTACAGAATTTTGTGAAAAAACTTTGAATGATAGCCAACAGATTTATGAAAGGTATATACAATTGTAAAGGCATTTCTAACAAATTTCTGTAGCAACGACTACCACTAGGGGGTAAAATCCTTATACGATTAACGACTACCTCTACAACTCCGTCGAGCTCCGCGAACTCACATAGAAGGAGATGAAGAAAAGTTGTCATACCATTACTCCAAGTCGAAACCCATGCTAGCTAGATTCAATCTCGGATTTAAGAAAAACTAGATCGATTTCATCAGGTATGTTCTTTGGTCTTATCCTAATATTAATCTTTTTTGTGATTCTTGGTTTCTGTTTGTATTTAGATCTCTGCATTGTGAAAAGGTTTGTGAACTTTGGTTTTTGCAGGTAATCATTTTGAGAAAGAATGCCTTCCAGTTTTATACTTGGGCATCCTATTTTACTGATGTTGATAATACTTTGAGCTTAATTGCTAATCCTTTGGTTAAATACTTACAGGTGATGAGAGTTGGAATGGTTTTGAATATTCCTGAAGTGGTCGGCATGTCTATATTGGGTACGCACTATATCTCTTTTGAGTTTGCTAATTTCTTTCATATGTTATTGATTTTATGCTAGTCAATTTCATTCAATGTTCTTGTTTCTCTACTTGGCTTTGCATCTCTTTTAATTTCATTCTAGTGTGTAATCCAGTCATAAAGCAAGACAAGTGTATGAGAAGAGTAACTACCACATGTGTCCGATCGAGTTGATAAGAGCCTAGGTGTAGAACCCCCATACCCAGGTTCGAATCCCAACCGACGTTAATTGAAGTTAAATCTCAATTTATTCTTGGTAGCTAGGGGGGAGGAAGCGTTCTGACATGATCCTTCGATGAGGATTAGTTTCTGGGCCTGGAAAGCCTTTGAGGATACCGTTGTTGATAGTATCAAAAAAAAAAATGTATGAGAAGAGTGGTGGCAGTTCAGCTAATTCGCACAAGGAGGATGAAGAGGAACCAAATAATGAGTTGTATAGTTACTTAGTTAGAAACTAGGGGATATGGAATGTTCAAGGGTTCCAGTCGTACCTTTTTCATTTGTTTATTTCTTATTAGACTAAATTGCAATATGATCATCAGCATGAAATGTTCAAGCTGCAAAATATAACTTTGTAGTTTGTATTTGTTAAATTATTTGCCGAATAATAATAATTATTTTTTTATAAATAACATCACTTTTCCACACTGAAATCAATCACATATGTCTTTCACATGAAAATTAGTGAACTAGGCTTAAGGTTTAGGGGCCTCTCACATACATCCGTGTGAGTAATAATTTTGTTCACACAGATTTCATATATTAAGATCAATTATGTATATAGAAAGATAATAGGTCTCACATCAACAATTCACACAGACTTTTAAATCTGTGTGAAATAAGCATTAGCCCCCTTCCGGGAAGCACGGATAGACAATTCATGAGTATACTGTGACTAATAACTTTCTCACACTGATGTTCGTGTGAGATAGCTATATTACACACTGATTAAGATTTGTGTGAATGTTCATTTTGCTAGTAGTGAGGTTTATATAAATAGGCTTAGTGTCATTTTGTCAAGCATCAAATCCTAAAATCCCGGTTACTAATTTACTTGTCATACAAGGCCTCTTCCTCCAAGTTCATCGATCAAGATCAAGAGTATCGTCATGGCCAACACTTGCTCGTTTCCTCATGATCCCTTCATTGATTTCGATAACATTTGGCTCTCGATCGACGCGGTCAACGTTAAACCAACGTCACTTATTACCTAAAAACACTCTTACCTACCCCTATATAACTTAGTTTGGTTGATTCTTACACACGCAAAACTCTCAGAATAATGAGATGTAATCACGCATGTAAAAATTTTGAGACGTTCACCTCTCGACGATAGGGCTCTTCATAGATAAACATAAGCGTAACTAGGGTTAACCGCTCATATCGGGGACCAAACATTACCGGAAATATGTGATTTTTCAACCAAAACCGTATTTCACCATACTAATCACATCCTATTTCACAATATTTTTGAAAATATTGCTTCCTCCGTATAGTTGGTTCACAAAAACGTACACTTGCATATAACTTACTAAACAAGTTATACTACATTAGTAGTCACGTTGCGGTTCCAATGGCTAAATTTCACAAAATGAAAATTCAACCATGTGATATGATTAGCGTACTTAAATACAACTATAGAAAAAAAATTCACATGTTTTCGATTATGTTTGGCTCTCGATCGACGCAGTCAACTTTAAACTGACGTCATTTATTACATGAAAATGCTCTTACGTACCCCTATATAACCTAGTTTGGTTAATTCTTCCACACACAAAACTCTCACATTGATGATATGTAATCACCCATGTAAAAATTGAGAAACGTTCATCTTCTGACGATAAGACTCTTCATAGGGAAGTATAAGCGTAAATAGGGTTGACCAAACGTTACCAGAAATATATAATTTTTCAGTCATAGATGTATTTCACCATACAGATCACATTCTATTTCAAAAGTTTTTTGAAAATATTATTGCTTCCTCTCTACTGTTTGTTCACTTTGATGTACACTTGCTAATAACCTACTAAACAAGTTATAGCATATTAGTAGGCACGTTGTGATTCCAATGACTGAAAGCAAAATTATCGAAAATCTTATGAAATATGATGTGACCAATAGTGAAATATGACTGGTAGAATACAACACCTGAACACACAATTGTTAACAAACCAATTCTTATAAGCAGGCCCCGGGTTAAAGATAAGCAAATGCTTATCAAAATCAAATGATCTTAGTCCTTCCTTGAAAGTCTTCCTTGTCAATTGCATCCTCCAGTTGAAACTAAGAAAACCACAGCATCAAGTCAAACCAACTGATAACAGATTTACATTTAAAACCGAAATTTGGGCACTATTGGATGAAGGCGAAGCTCTCAGCTTGTTCAATCTCAAAGAGGACCCAGCACAGTTAATACTTACTCTCGCTGCAGCTTGAAGAAGGCTCCTCTATGTATACTGCAACTCATAATAATAGCAGGCTCCTCTATGTATTATGCACTTCAAACTGCATTTTTGGTTTATATAGAGATAATAGATCAGATTTTGCAATGAATGTAACTATCAAAATAGCATTAGCAGTTGAAAATGTTAAAAGAACAAAACCAAAACAGATACTTGATTGACATATACCGCAACTCAGTTCAGCCATATCTGAAGGTTAACATAAATTGTCCTTAAATTTTAGCCTTTCCATATATAAAGTACAGACATATGCTGAAGCTTGAGAACCAAATAGACATTAGACAATCTCGATCATTACAGAATTTGAACGGCAACAGTATTTTATATATACCTTTTTCATGCTTGCTATTTTTGGAGAAGGAAAATATTAGTTTAGAGTTTGAGATGATAGATCTTATATGATTTGAACAGTCTGAGAGAACATTGATATAATGCATGATAAGGAGTAATATTACTATCTCTATGAACATTATTGGTAGTTCAGTAGATACAAACAAGTGTTTAGGCGCACCACCAACCTCAACTCTAAATATTAATCGGCAAATCAACAAAACAGCAATGTTATAGACACCTCAGCCAACCTTCTATTCAAATCCAAGAGCTGACCCTATGAAAGCATGCCAATTCTTAGCTTGTGTGCAATCCTTTACCAATCTGTTGCTGTGAAGTTGTGCACCTATAAGCATTTGATGAATATCAAAGTTTAGAGATTATCTAGCTTTGGACAATTCAAAGTCGGATTACTCGCAATTAAGCTAAACACTTGTATATCATATATAAACTTTGTCGAACATAATCTGTATAGATCGAGACATGTATATATGAACTCCACATTCATAAAGATAAATAGTTGGTTGAAGCTACTCTTTGACCTTACATCAATACTAACTTACATACATCACAAACACCGATTTAATTCATAAATGATGCATGGCAAGTCATTCTCAAAATTATTTTCCTCTCAAACAGTGTGGGGTTTCTCTGCAGTTTGATTTATAATCCAATCCCTCAATCAGTATGTCCTACCCATCTAATCAATAAGACAAATTATAGGATTTTTTTTTTTTGAAATACAAAATTTTTTCAATGAAAGAATTTTCTGTAGAAACAATGGAAGTCTATAAATACACAAACCTAAAATATAAAAACCTGTTGAATTCAATTCCAGAATTCCCAAACAAGACAAACCTAACTAACCGCTGAATGAAATACAAACACAAAAAGTTCTAATCAGAATTAGAAGCAGCAGCCGTGCATAAAAGAATCAAAGGAGAACCCTGTCACAACACAAAGCATCTAATTCACATAACAAAGAAGATACAAGCTCCAGCCATCATCATCATCAATAAATCCCAAACGAGAACAGCAACAAAGAGCGAATCTTCAGTACCAGAGATGCAGAATACTTGAAAATCTCTTGTGTAGGGGTCAGATTTCTCAAGGGGTTTGGTATTTATACCAAGCACTAAAGAATCCTACAAAGTCGATGAAATAATAGAATGCTTCAAACTCGATGAACTTTTGAATACCACTAGATTTAGACGGATATTTTAGAGTCCTTACTGAATACCAACAGACTTTTAAAAATCTGAATTGAATACCTATAGACTTTGGAAATACAAAAAAAATCCTATAGACTCTTAATTGAATACCTATGCCAAAGAGTGGCGGGGTTGAATTTGAGGGACCTGTTATGGTGTAGGAAACCGGAGGAGCAACAGAATTGGCCGACCCATGAATTGGGCACCACCGCCATGGCTTCCAAGCCGCTCCACCTCCAAGCACAGCCAAAATTCTGAACTTGTTTACGGATTCAGAATGAGGTCTCAGCCACAAGGAAGACGAGAGAGAAGACTAAGGCCCTGTTTGGTACAGCTTATTTCAGCTTTGCTTTTAAGCTGAGCAAAGTTTTGTGTTTGGTTGACCACAAAATGAGGGGCTTTGCTTTTAAGCACCTCTGTTTTCAGTCCAAAAGCCAAAGCCGGGTTTTAGGTGCTTCTGAAAGCCTGAAGCGCTTCCAAAGCACTGTGGCTAGGTTTCCGAAGGGGAAGAAGGTGAAGCCGGGAGACGAAAAAGTCAAATGGAGAAGCGGCCGACGACGATGAGCATGAGTGTGAGAGGAGAGATGGAGAAGCTGAGCGTGGAGCAGCTCAAGGCAGTGAAAGAGCAGACTGATCTGGAAGTCAATCTCTTGAACGACTCCCTCAACAACATCCACCGCCACCACCCGCCTCGAACTGACCTCCTCCATCCTCCACGACCTCTATCTCCCTCCGCCCCTCCGGCAAGAAGATGCTCGTCCCTATCACCGCCTCCCTCTACGTCCCCGGAACTCTCCAGGATCCTGACCAGGTCCTCGTCGACGTCGGCACTGGCTACTTCATCGAGAAGAACATGCCTCAGGCCAAAGACTACTGCGACCGCAAGATCAGCCTCCTCAAGTCCAATTTTGAACAACTCGTCGAGGTACAACATGGATTCTTTATCCTTAACATTTTGCCCATTTGCTATTGTTTCTTGTTTGGTGCTAGTACTGCCAATTTTATATTTCGTCTGCTTTGCTATTACTGTAGTTCATTGTTTTGATGCTATCTGTGTCGGAGATGTAATTGATTAGTGTTTCTATGACATTTGATCAAGATTTTTATGGGGATTGTTGATTGCTGTCAAACTCTCTTGATTCTTCTAAAGAGGAGTAATGCATACTTTAAACTCCTCTAGACAATGGCTACTCTTGTTTCTTTGGTTATCAGTTTGCTTGGCTCGTGTTGTTGTTGTTGTTGTTGTTGTATGGGAGCTGTAATTGATTAGTGTTTCTATGACATTTGATCAAGATTTTTTTGGGGATTGTTGATTGCTGTCAAACTCTCTTGATTCTTCTAAAGAGGAGTAATGCATACTTTAAACTCCTCTAGACAATGGCTACTCTTGTTTCTTTGGTTATCAGTTTGCTTGGCTCGTGTCGTTGTTGTTGTTGTTGTTTTCTACTGATTACAAAACTGTGAATTTGATATGCAGATTTCTTCTAAGAAGAAAAGCATTTCTGATGAAGCTAGGTTAGTTTTGCAAGCAAAGCTGAAGCAGATGGCGCTGACATCTCAGTAGGAGATAAGGACTTCTGATATTTGTGCTGTGGTGTTGAAGATGAAGTACTTATGACTAAGGAAGTAAGTGATGCTGTTGATTACGCTTATTTTGAAAGAGAATTCAAGTATCATGTTAGTTTTCTCTCCTGCACTTATGTAGACTGGTATTCTGGTGTATCATTGCGGAACTACTTATAATTTACAATTTCTTTTTCTTTTAGCTTTCAAATGTTCAGGGTTACTTGCTATAATGTAGCTGTTCTGTACTGATGTTTTATATTTCTATTTGTGTGATTCTATAAATATATACAAAAAACAAACAGCTGAATGCCTTGTCTATTTGATAAAGGAGTTCCATATGTGATATCCATACCAGATATCTATAGAAATACATAGCAGCACATGAGTCCTAAAACACACACATTCAAAAGCAACCGAAAAAGGAACTCTGGCTTGGTAATCTGAGGCCGAATTCGATCGCGTCCATTGGTGCTGTTGGTGGTGGTGAGGGAGGTGGTGCTGTGGCTGATGATGATGATGATGCATTTGATATGTTTGAGGATGATGAGCCTGCTGCTGCTGCTGAGCCGGGTTTGGAGAACAATGGTGGAGGATTGGGGAATGATTATGTGTTTGATGATGCTTCTGGGTACTACTATAGTCACAGCTTGGGGTACTATTATGATCCAAATACAGGGTTGTATTGCTCGGCTGTGTCGGGGTTGTGGTACTCGTACAATGCTGAGACTGGGACATATGATGAAGTTGCACACCAGGCACCTGAGGCCGCTGCAGCCGCTGTGAATTGAGTAGGGAAGGGCTGAAGAGGCTTACTGCTTCACTGTTTATTTGAGAGTGTATATCTGTGGATGTGGTTTGGGAATTTTTGCGAATTTGGGTTTGGTGATTTTCCTTTCAGGTAGGATTACCCATTTTCAAGGGAGGTTCTACCAAGAATTTTGGTAGAATTTTCCTTGAGGTGGGTCCCGCAGGGTTTATCTCAGATTTTGAGGGGAAATCTGGGGTAGGTCCTGATAGCGTCTTACTGGTTGGTATGGCAAATTGTTATCTATGGCGGGTCGGGTTCAATTGGTTCATGATATTTTTCAAAGCTTATTTCTTTATAGCTTCTCAGTGTACACATGTGGTCTTCTTCGTTAATTAAAATATTTGTCTACTTGTGCACGAAATTATATTTGGTTTGGTGATATTGCGGTCAAGATAATAGTCATTGTTTCGTGGCGTCAACTTTGTGTTCCGAAGACCGAGTTTGGGCTTGGTTTGTGGGATCTTAAATCTCTTAATACAGCTGCCCTCATGAGTATGGGATGGCAGTGGCGGATCCAAGATTTCAACCCCGGTTGGGCTTGAATTTCTTAACCGAGAAAAAAAAAAGTGGAGAAGGACCATACTGTAACATAATCTAACTAAATTTAACTCTACGAGTTGATGAAGCTTCAAACTCTTTAATCACCTCCTCATTAGTAACAGATTCAGCATACACTTTTTCAATGTGAAGGACCATACAATCACCAAGATACTCATCTCCCATTTTGCTTCTAAGTTTATTCTTAATGATGTTTATAGCTGAAAATGCTCGTTTAGTGGTAGCAGTAGAAACGGGAATAGTGAAAACTAAACAAATCAATCTATATATAAAGCATAGAGAAAAATTCAGATTTCCTTATTTGAACCAAGGTGCGGCACAAGTCAGAAATGGACTCCATATTTTTGAATTTAGGATCATCACGCATATCTATCTCATAAAATGCATGCACACTCTGATTCTAGAGCATACATTTCACCATCATCAAAATCTTCAGGATAAAACTGCTTTGCAAGATTGCAAACATCTTCACATTTAAAATTCTTGAAGTTATCATGAGGATGCAGAGTTGAACTAAGTATAAGGAGTTCTGATGCTTCTTCTGAGAACCTTCTATTCAACACACTCAACTGAAAATCAATCACAACATTGAAAACCTCTATACGGTAATGATGCTCAAATGTAATGAAATTCATTTGCTGACAAGCCCGACCCGTACCGTCCTTACAAAATCCTATAGACTCATAATTGAATACCTATGCCAAAGAGTGGCGGGGTTGAATTTGAGGGACCTGTTATGGTGTAGGAAACCGGAGGAGCAACAGAATTGGCCGACCCATGAATTGGGCACCACCGCCATGGCTTCCAAGCCGCTCCACCTCCAAGCACAGCCAAAATTCTGAACTTGTTTACGGATTCAGAATGAGGTCTCAGCCACAAGGAAGACAAGAGAGAGAGAAGACTAAAACGAGGACCAGCTTACTTAACATCGCGTTGTTTGCAACGTTAGATGCGCCGAATAAGTTCTCATGTATAATTCATTTATTTGTATCGAATCATTGAAGCACACTGGACATTTTTACATTGGATCCTCCCAAGTTGTCATCAACAAAAAAAAGAAAAGAAAAAGGAACCGTATGACTGTTGCAAGCAGCTGTTCAAATCAAAATGTATCTTCGTACGGCCTTTATAAAAAAGTTGTTCGTTTCCTAATCTTTTTTCTTTTTGGCTGAAGTATTCTTTTGTTTTGGTTCTCTGTGCATACCAATCAAACATTTACGTATTTACACATTTCCATTTGCATATATTACATAATATTTGTTCATAGGCGTAGTACAATACTACAACCCCCTGTGCAGCTATGCCCTTGACTCATAAAGCAGATATCACAGGAATCAAATCCAATGTTCCTGCCAAAGAATCACCAACAGCTAGTACAGAGATTACTTACACATGAAGGCAAGCACGTCTAGCCCATTGTATTGTCACTACTCTATGAAGTGAGTGCAACTTTACTTTACTTCACTTCAATTCAATGGACCATTAATTAATTTATTTGTTAAAATTTATCTAAAATGCGATTAATGGTTAAATTGTTGGAGTCCATGATTGTGGTTGGCTTACAAATTAAGAAAAATTCCAGTATAAACACAACAGAGTTTTCATTGCAAAGCAGACGAGCTTTGTTTCTTTAAATTTCAGGTTGTGTTCTCTTCACTCATATTTCTTCTTCAACATCAGCAGTACCAAAGCACCAGAAATGAGAGGAAGACAAACACAGACTGATACATCAGCAGCTCTGGTGCTTCAAGCACAAGAGCCTTCACCACTAAATACCATCGCACCAATTGTGTCTTCCTACAATGACAAAATCCGCCCTCTGCTCGACGCCATCGACAAGCTCCGTGACCTCAAGGTGACGGAGGAAGGCATACAGCTCCCCACCATTGTTGTTGTAGGAGACCAGTCATCCGGCAAGTCCAGCGTCCATGAATCCTTGGCCGGTATCAGCCTGCCCCGTGGACAAGGTATCTGCACCAGGGTACCCCTTATAATGAAGCTCCAACACCACTCTAACCCTGAACCTCATCTTTCCTTGGAGTACGGTGGCAAACTCGAAGACACTGACGAGGTCAACATTTCTGAAGATATTGTCAATGCCACCAATTTTATTGCTGGCCGAGGTAAGGAAGTTTCTAACACTCCGTTGACACTGTTAGTTAAAAAGAATGGTGTTCCGGATTTGACCATGGTTGATCTCCCTGGAATCACTAGGGTTCCTGCTCCTGGCCAGCCTGATAATATCTATGACCAAATCAAAGATATAATCATGGAGTATATAACACCTGAAGAGAGTATTATTCTGAATGTTTTATCTGCTACTGTTGATTTCACTACTTGTGAATCCATTAGGATGTCACACAGTGTGGATAAACACGGTGAGAGGACTCTTGCTGTTGTTACAAAAGCTGATGTATTACCAGATGGTCTACTAGAGAAAGTTACTTCTGATGATGTGAACATTGGTCTTGGTTATGTCTGTGTGAGGAACAGGATTGGTGATGAAACTAATGAGGAGGCAAGGGCTATTTCTGATAAACTATTTCAAACTCATCCACTGCTTTCTAAGATTGATAAAGCAATAGTTGGAATTCCGGTTTTGGCTCAAAAGTTGGTGCAGATTCAAGCTACTAGTATAGCTCGCAACTTGCCGGAGATTGTGAATGTAATACCCTAGATTTTCATATCATTTTTCCTTGTATTATTCCTTTATTTAATGAAGGTTTATTCATGAAAATTCTTGGGTTTATGCAAAGTTGAAGTTTCGGGAGTTTATTTAAATTGCCTTGATTTTTTTATAGACCAAAAGTTGACTTTATTTTCCGTAAGTTATCTTCGAAAACTTCCTTCGTGAAAGTTATAGAGCTTGTCGATACGAGTTCGTAGACATGCGGCACGTCTAAAACGGATGTCGTATGAGAAAAATTTGATCAGAGGAAGTTAAGTTCCGGGTGTGGAAAGTGTTTAAGTAGAAAAATGTGTGTGGGTTATTTGGGAAACCCTAACACTAATCAGCTCTCTCTTTTCTCACTCTTTCCACTCGCTTCACTCTCTTTCTTCTCTGCTCTCTTTTCTCTCTCCCGAACTCACCCGCACGCCAAACTCCCACCGGAGCTAGCTCTGCCGTCCGACCGCCATTTGGACCGCCGCCGGTCCCGTTCGACTCCCACAAGTGCCCTCTTCAAGGCTGGGCAGCTGCTGCTCGGAGTAGGACGCCGGAAACGACGTTTTGGCCGGCAAAAAGGGGCTGTTGTGCCACCGGTCGGAACCGCCGTGTACGACGGCGACGGGGTACTTTCTTTGGTGAGTTTTGATCCTCTCCTTCCCCTGGTAGTGTTTAGGCTTGGATTGAAGCAAGTTTTTAAGGTTTTAAGGCCGGTTTTTGCAGATTTGGCTTCGAAAATTCTGGTCACTGTTCGGGCAGTTTCCGGCCGGTTCCGGCCATTTTTGGCCAAAGTCTCAGGTATGAAAGTTGTTCCCCTTGCTTCAAGCTTCAACTTTGCTGTTGGGAGTTTTCTCAAATTCGGAAGTTTGGGTGGCGCGTGAGGCCCACTCGCCGCCGCCTGTGGCGGCGCGTCCGGTTGAGTTGCAGCCATAGTTTTTTGTGTTAGGTAGTCCTTACTGCTGTGAGCCTGTTGAGTGGTAGTTTGGTTAGTTTTTAAGAAGTGTTGGCATGTTAGAACGTTAAATGTGATTTTAGGTTTGGTGGAGGTTTGAGTTAGGAATGGAGGGTTAGAGGCAGCCTTTGTGGGTCTCTAAGTTCGACAACTCTGGAAAGTTGTCATCTCTTGATTTAAGGGATTAGTTGAGGGTTTGTGTTAGCCTTTAGTATTTTTAGTTACTAAGGTTTTAATTGTGTGTTTTTAGGTGGTTGTGAAGTTGTGTTTCGCTTGCTATTTTTGGTTGTGGAAATTGCAGCTGGATATCTAGGTGAGTAAATCTCACCAAGGTTCACTTTGGAACCTAAGGTTTTTATGGTTATATAATGATAATGATGATGATGTTGGTTTTATTATTATGCTTTTAAATTGTTTTAAAATTATATGAGCTTGATCGCCAACGGCTCATAGGTAAGATAAAAACAAGTTTTCTTTATATTGTGATGTTGAGAATAATGATGCGATATATATTATGTTGTTGAGAATAATAATTGTGATCATGTGTTGTTGTGGATAATGTTGTGAAAATTTTTATGATTGTTGGATAAATAGCCAAACCGGGTTCCAAGCCCTTTTTGGGTGATTGGTTGCGGTTAAGATGCTATTTATCATTTTTGTGGTGATGTTAGACAGTCAAACCGGGATCCCAAGCCTTTGGCCGGGTGATTGGGTACGGTAGGAATAGAGCTCTAGTCCGTCTGTCAGTGTAGGTCATGGGAGATACTGTATAGTATCTGGGACCCATGGGTACACATAGTGTTGTTGTAGGTCATGAGAGGTATTTTATTAAATATCTGGGACTCATGGGTACATCTTTTGGGAAATGTGTTTGATGTGTGGTCTTGAAATTACTGATCCAATCTCTCTTATGAATATTGGATGTGATAAATGTTGTGATGTTTTTGAGTTTACTCATACGAGCTTTTTAGCTTACCGGGTTTGTTGTTTACAACCCGGTGCACCATATTTTGGTGTAGGGGTTAGACCTGCAGGTGAGGATCAGCAGGGTTGAGATGGAGGCGTAGTGGCAGGGTTTTTTGTTGGGTTTGGGGTGTGTTTGTATATTCTTTTATATTCATGGGGATATGAATTGTTAAACTCTTGTGAGCGTTTCCTCTCTTGTTCTCAAGTTATGTAAAACAAGGAAATGTAATATCTAACTCAATTTGGGGTTGTGTGTAAATTTACTTTACGCATTGAGTTTATTTTCCTTGTTTGTTTTGTTGAAACAGGTTTTGGGATGTTAATATTTTAGGATATATCATGCCAAAATTTTTGAAATTATCTTTCAAAAAAAATAGGGGCGTGACAGTTGGTATCAGAGCGAGGGTTACATATTTGGTGATAATCAATACTTCGGAGTGATGGCCCGACTGCAGCGGATCACCATCATAAACTCTTCGGTATTGATTTGTCATTGGGTATGTGAAGGGTTAGGTGTCGCCTCTAGGTTAATAGGATGTCAGAGTAGAGAGTACTCTGTTAGTTTTTTTTTTAAATCTTGGTGTTCCATCTTGAGTTAGTGCCTTGGTTAACAAATGTCGCATTTGACTTATACTTTGGTTTAAGTTTTATGCATGAGTTAACCAAGGTTTGTTTGATTCTTAGGTGATGGATTCTCCGCGAGGGAGAGCTAGAGGCCGAGGTAGGGCCAGTGGGGCCGGTAGGGCCAGAGGGGCCGGTAGAGCCAGAGGGGCAGGTGGGGCCAGAGGCGGAGGTAGGGCTCCACCTGTGGATGATTTCTTTGAGGACGAGGTAGTGTTGGAGGTGCCGGTGCCTGTTGCAGTAGATGATGGTCTACGATTGGCCAGGCTGGCTCAGGGTATCATCAGGTTAGGAGCGCCTTCCTTTCTGGGAGGTACAGACTACCTCGTAGCTGATCATTGGATAGAGGGCATTGAGACATACTTCACCATGATCACGTGTACGGAGATTGAGAAGATGCGTATTGCTGCGTTTCTTCTCAAGGATGAGGCACGGGTATGGTGGAGCGGGGTAGAGAGATCCAGAGATGTGACTGCCTTGACTTGGGAGGGGTTTGTTCAGCTCTTTCGGGAGAAGTATTTTCCTGTTACAGTGAGGGAGCAGTTGGAGCTTGAGTTCATAGCTCTAGTGCAGGGCCCGATGAGTGTCAGGGATTATGAGGCCCGTTTTTCTCAGCTGTATCGTTTTGCTAGAGAGATGGATGCAGTGGAGTTGGCACGGAAGTTCATTCGGGGTTTGAGGCATGAGCTCCGGAAACTGGTGACTTCCCACCGGTTTGCTACTCTAGCAGAGGCGGTTGAGAGTGCCCTTGCAGTTGAGCAGGAGGAGGCGATGCATGAGGTAGAGAGGCATAGAGATGTTCAGGGGAAGGGCAAGGCCCTGGCTGGGAGTAGCAGTGCAGATGACCACAGAGGTGGTTTTGGGAAGAGGCGGCGGACTCACCAGCTGGCTCCAGCTAGAGCAGCTGCTGCCCCTTTTAGGGCTCCACCTATTAGGCAGGCAGCACCACTGAAGTGTTTCAACTGTGGTGAGCCGGGCCATTTCTCTTCGGCATGCACGAAGCCCAGGAGGCAGGGATGCTTCGCTTGTGGGCAGGCAGGCCATTTTGCTAGGGATTGCACCCGACCTCGGGCTGGAGGGCAGGGTGTTCAGCAGAGACCATTACTTCCAGCGCCAGCTAGAGTTTATGCCATCGGTCAGCGTGGTGCAGGAGTGGAAGGTAGCATTCTTGTTTTTGATCTGCTTGCTTCAGTGCTGTTTGATACGGGGGCAACCCATTCCTTCATATCTAGCTCGGTGGTGAGGGCATTAGGCTTGGCTCCGACACCGCTTACTAGATCCTTGTGTGTTTCTTCGCCCCTCGGTGTTTCTATTGAGCTTGGCACTTTGTGTGAAGCATGCCCTATAGTGATTAGTGGTAGAGAGTTCCTTGCTTCTCTCATTGTGATTCCAGACCGCTCCTATGATGTTATTTTGGGAGTGGATTGGCTAAGGTCAAACCATGCTATGATTGACTGTTTTGATATGGTGGTGTCTTTCCACATCCCTGGACAGCCGAGTTTTCGCTATCGTTGTCATAGGTCAGACACTGCCATGTGGGAAGGAGTGTTGGCACACATTGAGGCTACCGGTAGTACCGTGGGTATTGCGGATATTGCAGTGGTCTCTGAGTTTAGTGATGTGTTCCAGGAGATTCCGGGATTACCTCCTAAGAGGGTAGTGGAGTTTGCGATCGATGTGGTACCAGGTACTTCACCGGTATCAAAGACTCCTTATCAAATGGGGAGAATTGAACTTCAGGAGTTGAAGGTTCAGATTGAGGGTCTTCTTGAGCAGGGATTCATTAGACCTAGCACCTCGCCATGGGGTGCACCAGTTTTATTTGTGAGGAAGAAGGATGATACACTCCGATTGTGTGTGGACTATCGGGAGTTGAATAAGGTGACCATCAAGAATAGGTATCCCTTACCTAGGATTGATGATTTGTTTGATCAGCTTAGAGGTGCTACGGTATTCTCTAAGATTGACCTGAGGTCCGGTTATCACCAGTTGAGGGTGAAGGAGGAGGACATTCCAAAGACAGGATTCAGGTCTAGATATGGGCATTATGAGTTCGTTGTTATGCCTTTTGGTCTAACCAATGCCCCTGCTGCTTTTATGGATTTGATGAACCGCATGTTCAGTCCTTATTTGGATGTGTTTGTAGTAGTATTTGTGGATGATATTTTGATTTACTCCAAGACTTTGGAGGATCATGATAGGCATCTACGGATTGTACTACAGGTTCTTAGGGAGGCCAAGTTGTATGCAAAGTTTGGGAAGTGTGAGTTTTGGAAGGAAGAGGTCAGGTTCCTTGGTCATGTGGTATCAAAGGAGGGGATTTCGGTGGATCCCTCTAAGGTGGAGGCGGTGTTGAATTGGAGTCGTCCCACTACTCCTACGGAGATCCGTAGTTTTCTTGGGTTGGCAGGATACTACCGGAGATTTATTGAGGGATTTTCTAGCATTGCCTCTTCTTTGACCAAGTTGACAAAGAAGGATGCCAAGTTTGTGTGGACCGAAGAGTGTGAAAAAGCTTTTGAGGAGCTGAAGACTAGGTTGACTACCGCCCCAGTGTTGGTCATTCCTATTAGTGGTGTTGGCTATGTTGTTTATAGCGATGCATCTCATAGGGGTTTGGGTTGTGTGTTGATGCAGCTTGGCGGTGTTGTGGCTTATGGCTCTAGACAGTTGATAATTCATGAGAAGAATTACCCCACTCATGACCTAGAGTTAGCCGCGGTAGTTTTTGCCTTGAAGATTTGGAGGCATTACTTGTATGGGGAGAAGTTCGAACTCTTTTCTGATCATAAGAGTTTGAAGTATTTATTCTCTCAGAAAGATTTGAACATGAGGCAAAGGAGGTGGATGGAGCTCCTTAAGGACTATGACTTCACTTTGGAGTATCACCCTGGGAAAGCCAATGTAGTGGCGGATGCATTGAGCAGGAAGCCTAGGGGTATAGTCGCCTCTATGATGGTGCAGGAGTGGCTCATGTTGGAGACTGCTTCTGAGTTTGGCATTCTACCATCGGGCAAGGAGCAGGGGATCTTCCTTGGAAGCGCTTCTGTGCAGCCCACCTTGATTTCCAGGATCATCCAGGGCCAGGCACATGACGAGTTCTTACGTGCTAAGGTGGCGGAGTTAGTGGTGGACTTGTTGGATGATTGTCCTACCGTGTGGTCGATTGGATCAGATGGTGGATTGAGGTATAGATTGAGATTGTGTGTTCCCGATAGTAATGACCTCAAAGGGGAGATCCTTTGGGAGGCACATCGATCTCGTTATACGGTGCACCCAGGGAGCACCAAGATGTATAAAGATTTGCGTAGGCAGTTTTGGTGGAATGGGATGAAGAAAGATGTAGCAGAGTATGTGTCCAAGTGCCTCACTTGTCACCAGGTGAAGGCGGAGCATCAGAGGCTAGGAGGTATGTTGCAGCCATTATCTATTCCTACTTGGAAGTGGGAGCAGATTTCTATGGACTTTGTTACTGGACTGCCTAAGTCCAAGCTTGGACATGATGCTATATGGGTGATTGTGGACCGTTTGACGAAGTCAGCGCATTTCCTTCCCGTGTCGATGTCGTACACGGTTGATGCTTTATGCAAGTTGTATGTGAAGGAGATAGTGAGACTTCATGGAGTGCCTACTTCGATTGTTTCAGATCGAGACCCCCGATTCACTTCAAAGTTTTGGGGTGGCTTTCAGAAAGCCATGGGTACTGCCTTGGACATGAGTACAGCATTTCACCCTCAGACTGATGGGCAGACTAAGCGGGTGAATCAGGTGTTAGAAGATATGCTGAGGGCTTGTGTCATGGACTTCAAGGGAAGTTGGGAGGATCACCTCCAATTGATTGAGTTTGCCTACAATAATAGCTATCACTCTAGTATCGGCATGGCACCCTATGAGGCACTCTATGGGAGGCCGTGTAGATCACCTATTTGTTGGGCGGAGGTGGGTGATAGTGAGCTGTTGGGTCCTGATATTGTTCAAGAGACGACTGAGAATGTCTCTATTATCCGAGATAGGATCCGAACGGCGCAAAGCAGGCAAAAGAGCTATGCCGACTTGAAGAGAAGGCAAGTAGAGTTAGATGTTGGGGATCTTGTGTTCTTGAAGGTCTCACCTACAAAAGGAGTGGTGAGATTTGGTAAAAAGGGGAAGTTGGCTCCTAGGTATGTGGGGCCTTTTGAGATTTTGGAGAAAGTAGGAGTTTTGGCTTATCGGCTTGCCTTACCTCCTATCATGTCCGGGGTGCACAATGTGTTTCATGTGTCCTTATTGAGGAAGTATGTTCCGGATGCATCTCATGTAATTGATTATAGTTCTATCAAGGTGAATGCGGATGCAACCTTTGTTGTTGAACCGGTTCGAATCTTGGATAGATCAACCAAGAGGCTTAGAAGGAAGGAGGTCGATTTGGTTAAGGTGTGTTGGAGTCAGCAGGATGAGGGTGATGCATCTTGGGAGTTAGAGTCGGATATGAGAGCTGAGTACCCCAAGTTGTTTTTGGATTAGTTTCTTTGAATTTCGGGGCGAAATTCCTTTAAGGGGGGTAGATTGTAATACCCTAGATTTTCATATCATTTTTCCTTGTATTATTCCTTTATTTAATGAAGGTTTATTCATGAAAATTCTTGGGTTTATGCAAAGTTGAAGTTTCGGGAGTTTATTTAAATTGCCTTGATTTTTTTATAGACCAAAAGTTGACTTTATTTTCCGTAAGTTATCTTCGAAAACTTCCTTCGTGAAAGTTATAGAGCTTGTCGATACGAGTTCGTAGACATGCGGCACGTCTAAAACGGATGTCGTATGAGAAAAATTTGATCAGAGGAAGTTAAGTTCCGGGTGTGGAAAGTGTTTAAGTAGAAAAATGTGTGTGGGTTATTTGGGAAACCCTAACACTAATCAGCTCTCTCTTTTCTCACTCTTTCCACTCGCTTCACTCTCTTTCTTCTCTGCTCTCTTTTCTCTCTCCCGAACTCACCCGCACGCCAAACTCCCACCGGAGCTAGCTCTGCCGTCCGACCGCCATTTGGACCGCCGCCGGTCCCGTTCGACTCCCACAAGTGCCCTCTTCAAGGCTGGGCAGCTGCTGCTCGGAGTAGGACGCCGGAAACGACGTTTTGGCCGGCAAAAAGGGGCTGTTGTGCCACCGGTCGGAACCGCCGTGTACGACGGCGACGGGGTACTTTCTTTGGTGAGTTTTGATCCTCTCCTTCCCCTGGTAGTGTTTAGGCTTGGATTGAAGCAAGTTTTTAAGGTTTTAAGGCCGGTTTTTGCAGATTTGGCTTCGAAAATTCTGGTCACTGTTCGGGCAGTTTCCGGCCGGTTCCGGCCATTTTTGGCCAAAGTCTCAGGTATGAAAGTTGTTCCCCTTGCTTCAAGCTTCAACTTTGCTGTTGGGAGTTTTCTCAAATTCGGAAGTTTGGGTGGCGCGTGAGGCCCACTCGCCGCCGCCTGTGGCGGCGCGTGGCGGCGCGTCCGGTTGAGTTGCAGCCATAGTTTTTTGTGTTAGGTAGTCCTTACTGCTGTGAGCCTGTTGAGTGGTAGTTTGGTTAGTTTTTAAGAAGTGTTGGCATGTTAGAACGTTAAATGTGATTTTAGGTTTGGTGGAGGTTTGAGTTAGGAATGGAGGATTAGAGGCAGCCTTTGTGGGTCTCTAAGTTCGACAACTCTGGAAAGTTGTCATCTCTTGATTTAAGGGATTAGTTGAGGGTTTTGTGTTAGCCTTTAGTATTTTTAGTTACTAAGGTTTTAATTGTGTGTTTTTAGGTGGTTGTGAAGTTGTGTTTCGCTTGCTATTTTTGGTTGTGGAAATTGCAGCTGGATATCTAGGTGAGTAAATCTCACCAAGGTTCACTTTGGAACCTAAGGTTTTTATGGTTATGTAATGATAATGATGATGATGTTGGTTTTATTATTATGCTTTTAAATTGTTTTAAAATTATATAAGCTTGATCGCCAACGGCTCATAGGTAAGATAAAAACAAGTTTTCTTTATATTGTGATGTTGAGAATAATGATGCGATATATATTATGTTGTTGAGAATAATAATTGTGATCATGTGTTGTTGTGGATAATGTTGTGAAAATTTTTATGATTGTTGGATAAATAGCCAAACCGGGTTCCAAGCCCTTTTTGGGTGATTGGTTGCGGTTAAGATGCTATTTATCATTTTTGTGGTGATGTTAGACAGTCAAACCGGGATCCCAAGCCTTTGGCCGGGTGATTGGGTACGGTAGGAATAGAGCTCTAGTCCGTCTGTCAGTGTAGGTCATGGGAGATACTGTATAGTATCTGGGACCCATGGGTACACATAGTGTTGTTGTAGGTCATGAGAGGTATTTTATTAAATATCTGGGACTCATGGGTACATCTTTTGGGAAATGTGTTTGATGTGTGGTTTTGAAATTACTGATCCAATCTCTCTTATGAATATTGGATGTGATAAATGTTGTGATGTTTTTGAGTTTACTCATACGAGCTTTTTAGCTTACCGGGTTTGTTGTTTACAACCCGGTGCACCATATTTTGGTGTAGGGGTTAGACCTGCAAGTGAGGATCAGCAGGGTTGAGATGGAGGCGTAGTGGCAGGGTTTTTTGTTGGGTTTGGGGTGTGTTTGTATATTCTTTTATATTCATGGGGATATGAATTGTTAAACTCTTGTGAGCGTTTCCTCTCTTGTTCTCAAGTTATGTAAAACAAGGAAATGTAATATCTAACTCAATTTGGGGTTGTGTGTAAATTTACTTTACGCATTGAGTTTATTTTCCTTGTTTGTTTTGTTGAAACAGGTTTTGGGATGTTAATATTTTAGGATATATCATGCCAAAATTTTTGAAATTATCTTTAAAAAAAAATAGGGGCGTGACAGTGAAGAAGATCAACGACAAGCTCAATGCTTGCCTTTCCGAACTCAACAACATGCCAAAGAGTTTGTCAACCGTTGCTGAGGCCATGACATCTTTTATGCAGATCATTGGAGTATCCAAAGAGTCCCTTAAGAAGATTCTTGTGAGAGGTGAATTTGAGGAGTATAAAGATCAGAAACGCATGCACTGCACTGCTAGGCTGGTCGAAATGCTCAGTGAGTACTCGGATCAACTTGACAAGTATGATCATAGTGAAACCAAATGCCAAAACTTTTTGATGGAGGAGATTAGTATTTTGGAGGAAGCAAAAGGTATCAAACTTCCCAATTTTGTTCCCCGAAATGCTTTCCTTGTTATCCTGCAGGGAAAAGTGAATGAGATCAAAGATCTGCCTATTGAGTTTGTGGAGAGGGTATGGACTTATATTGAAGATGTGGTTATTTCTGTGTTAATGAAGCATTCAGAATGTTACTACCAACTTCAGTTGTCTACCAGGAGAGCTGGCCATAATCTAATGGCTAAGATGAAAGAAAAGTCGATCAAGTGGATGAATGAAATTGTTGAGATGGAAAAGATTACGGATTATACATGTAATCCGGAGTATGTATCTGAATGGACTAGGCTCATGGCTTGACAGACTGCATTCTTAAGTGACTTGTATGGTGCTGACCACCCCTCCAAGATAACTGTCTGTGTTGGGGAAGTTGAAGTTGAAGGTCTAAGGAAGTACTCCCAGGAATTAGTATCCCAAGCTTTTGACTTGAACATGCGGATGATTGCATACTGGAAGGTTGTTCTGAGAAGGCTAGTTGATTCTATGGCTCTGCATTTGCAGTTGAGTGTTACCAACCTTGTCAACAAAGAGATAGAGAAGGAGATTATCAATGAGCTGATGGGACCTAACTATGGTTGTGGGAGTGGCATTGAGAGGATGCTGGGGGAATCTCCTTCTGTAGCAGTCAAGCGTGAGAAGCTGGTAAAGAGCATCAAGAAACTCAAGGATTCTAAGGAGGTGGTGAGCAAGATCATGGATGGTATTATTCCTTATGCTAATTAAGTACTTACGTTAGCTGGACTATGATGTTGTCTTTCAAGTTTAGGTTTGTATTTCGTTTATCTAGTGTGCTTTGTTTATCAAGACTCTTCAGACTTCAGAGGTTGTTATATATTGTTGTAGTAGCTAGCTTGTGTGTTTTTCCAACTCTTAAAAGCTTATTAATGTATTATATTTATGAGTGCGCGCTTTTGTTATAAAGAACACGAATACGGAATACCTGCTTGACTTGCTATCTTACTGTAATATGTTTTTTTTTTTTTTTTTAACTTGGTTTTCCTCAATTCCCTCTGCATCTGGTAGATCTTTACAGCAAAAGTCTAGTACAGTGGGTTTGATGAAACTACTCTTAATTAGTCCATGAATGCACTCATTGAAAGCCGGGAATCTAGTTCATCTGTCTCGAGTTATGTTGACACAACCCTTTAATCAAAGCTTGTCCTTTTACCTTTTTTTTTTTTTTTTTTAAGAATTTGGAACCAGCCTAGCTACAGGCTCCATCTTCGCTCGGATTTTATTTTATTTAAACAACAAGAAAAAAAATACGTAGTTCGTATAAGAAAAATACAAGACGGAAACTAAGAAAATAGAATAGAGTATTCTCATCTGTTGTACAAACCAAAATGAAAGCTAGTAGATAAAACATACAAGTAGTTCATATAATTTGGAGCATTTGTTAACACCGATCTTGGACATCACCGTTCCCCGATATTAATAAGCCAACATGCAAACAGATGTGATTGCCAAACAAGATGATACCGCCAAACACCAAGCCTAAAAAGTCACTGTCAGGTCTGCCATCTAATTAGCTCGATAATTCGGATACCCCAACGCATTCCTCAAAAGCAAAAGAGATACACTAGGAGGTGGAGAAACATGTGAAAGCAATGAAGAGAGACCTAGACCCAAATTTGCAAAACCATCAGCAACAGTATTTCCTTCCCGAAAAACATGAGAACAACGAAAAGTCATTGATCTGATATGGTTCATGCAATTACCCCAGGCTATACGAAGAGGCCACAAAGGAAGATAATTGGATGACAACAGACATGTAATCACACTTGTACAATTACTCTCTTTAACATGGATCAGCTGGTGTTGTGTAACTAGGTGAATGTTGTGAAGGTGCAAATGCAGCAAATATAGTGCAGAAAACTTAAAGAAAAGGTAAAGAACACGAATGTAAATTGCAGGAAAGATAAATTGTTCAAATGTAAAGAACGATAACGTAGATTGCAGAAAGATAAACGACAATGCAAGAAAGATAAGTACCGATAAAGTAAAGCGATAAGATAAACACGAAAGGATTAAGAGTTGTATAATGCTGAGAAGCTGAATTAAATTGGTAAGAACGTGTAATCGTGTAGAGCATTTGGTTGAGGACCTCTAACAAAGAAACTTAAGGTCCTTTTTATAGTGAAACAAAATAAAGAAATGTAATCCCAGCTTTAAACATAGGGATTGATTACAGGTAAATCATAGATTGAAATTGTAGTAACGTTGATTCAAGCAATAAAATGCTTTCAAGCACATTCAATCTGATTGAAACAGGTTCGGTAACGGTTCCCCTGAATGCGCTATGGCATAGTAGTCATTCATTAATGGCCGCAATAATTCGCATAGTCGGTCACAGTCATTGTGCTCCTGGCACGGTAGTCATTCATTAATGGCCGCAATAATTCGTATAGTTGGTCGCGGTCATTCATCAATAGCCGCGATCACTTGTCTTGTCGTGCATGTTCTACTGCAGCTCAAGGAATAGACCGCTATGACCCTCGCTAATACCTGTAATCATTCGTGGGCCCAACACACTTGATCTGCCATGTAAGCCTTGCCAAATTTAGGTTCAAACAAGGGCTTCTTCTAGACAATTGGTTAACGAAAATAAAAGCACCTTTTACATTGGAGATTCTTATTCTCATCGATACGGACATGTCCAAAGAATTTTAGGGTTCAAGTCAGGAGTTGCTCCATTTACTTATCTAGGTGTCCCTATTTTCAAAGGCAAGTCTGATGCATGTTCATCTTCAATCTATTGTTGACAAAGCAAAAGCGCGTCTTACTGGTTGGTATGGCAAATTGTTATCTATGGCGGGTCAGGTTCAATTGGTTCATGATATTTTTCAAAGCTTATTTCTTCATAGCTTCTCGATGTACTTGTGCCCTTCTTCTTTAATTAAAATATTTGTCTACTTGTGCACGAAATTATATTTGGTTTGGTGATATTGCGGTCAGGATAATAGTCATTGTTTCGTGGCGTCAACTTTGTGTTCCGAAGACCGAGTTTGGGCTTGGTTTGCGGGATCTTAAATCTCTTAATACAGCTGCTCTCATGAGTATGGGATGGGAGTGGCGGATCCAGGATTTCAACCTGGTTGGGCTTGAATTTCCTAACCGAGAAAAAAAAAAGTGGAGAAGGACCATACTATAACATAAACTAACTAAATTTAACTCTACGAGTTGATGAAGCTTCAAACTCTTTAATCACCTCCTCATTGGTAACAGATTCAGCATACTCTTTCTCAATGTGAAGGACCATACAATCACCAAGATACTCATCTCCCATTTTGCTTCTAAGTTTATTCTTAATGATGTTCATAGCTGAAAATGCTCTTTCAGTGGTAGCAATAGAGACATGAATAGTCAAAACTAAACAAATCAATCTATAAAACATAGGGAAAAATTCAGACTTCCTTGTTTGAACCAAGGTGCGGCACAAGTCATAAATGGACTCCATATTTTTGAATTTAGGATCACCACGCATATCTATCTCATAAAATGCACACTCTGATTCTAAAGCATACATTTCACCATCATCAAAATCTTCAGGATAAAACTGCTTTGCAAGATTGCAAACATCTTCACATTTAAAATTCTTGAAGTTATCATGAGGATCCAGAGTTAAACTAAGTATAAGGAGTTCTAATGCTTCTTCTGAGAACCTTCTATTCAACTCACTCAACTGGAAATCAATCACAACATTGAAAACCTCTATACGGTAATGATGCTCAAATGTAATGAAATTCATTTGCTGACAAGCCCGACCCGTACCATCCTTATAAGAAACATTCATGTTAGGCATATCAAGATCATGCTTTTCACAAAAAGATTCCACACTACATACCAAATCATTCCAGCCTTCATCTCTCATATCTTGAAGAAGGTACTTTGTATGTCTAACAAAGTTCATAGCATGCACAAAGTCGAGAGATTTTCGCTGCAATGTCTGACAAAGAACTTCAGTAATTTTTATAACTTTGTTCATTAGAAGCAAACAGAACACAAAATCAAAAGTCCTCAACTTCCTTAAAACAACCTTAGCTTGTCCTTGCAATTCTCTAGGTGCATGATCAACCATATCAGTTAGAGTTATCTTTACTAAACTAAACAATTCAATAAGAGCCTTAATAGAACGGGAATGTGAGCTCCAACGAGTAGCACCAGCTCGTTGCAAAGTACAAATTTGGTTAGCACCACTACCTGTTTGAAGTTCCCCACAAGCTACCAAATTTACAATTTCCTCCTTTCTCACCTCTTTTAATGCAGAATGCCGCTTAGCAGAAGAATCAAGAAAATTCACAATAAAACTCAAGGTAAAAAAGAATTCCCAAATGTCCTACACCCCTTGAGCTATAGCATTTAATGTCAACTGCAAACGGTGAGCAAAGCAATGCACAAAATATGCATATGGACACTCTTGAAGAAACAATGATTTCAATCCATTAAAAATACCCCTCATATTACTAGCACCATCATACCCTTGACCACGCATATTTCTCACTTGAAGATTATATATAGTAAGTACTTTTGAGATCTCATTTTTAAGAGTTTGTGAGGTAGTGTTAGGAACACTCACAATGTTAAAAAATCTTTCTCGAATCAGGCCTTGAGAATCAACAAATCTCAGAATAATTGTCATTTGTTCCTTACTAGAAGTGTCAACTACTTCATCAACAAGAATACTTACTTGGAATTCCCAACTTCATCACGTATCTTGCCCCTCACTTTGTTACCAAGAATATTTAACAACTCCTTTTGAATTGTTGGACTAGTGTACTTAGCATTTCTAGGAGCATTTCCCAAAACAACTCTCTCTCCACCTCCACACTCATTCTTGAAAAGGATTTTATGACTTCCTTAAAATATCCTTGATTCAAAGAATCTTCGGATTCATCATGCCCTCTAAAAGGAGCTCTTTGATTAGTTAGCAATCTAACAGCCTCTATTGCAGCCTTAAGCCTCATTCGGTTGTCTTCCACATCCTTTAGTGATCTTGACTCAAGAATTGTTTCAATATGCTTTTCTGGGTTTCTTAACAAATCCCATTTTTGCATTGCAGCATTATGTGGAGATGTAATGCCCCCTACATGCTTCACAAACATATTATCACTAACACAAACTCTCTTCCAATTTCTAAACCCTTCAATAGTGAATCGAATGTATGATTTTTCGAATTTTCGGTGTCAAAAAAAAAACAAGGAAAGCAATATGCTTTATCAAGAGCAATTGAATACTCAAGCCATGGATTATCCTTGAACCAAGAATACTGAAATCTACGTTGTTGATCCCCATGTTCTGATAATGGAAACACCAACTCAAGTTGAAACGGCCCCAACAAAATATAGGCTTTTTGAACACTGTCACGCTCATTCACTTGATATTTCCATATAGCAGAAAGTAATCCAGGATCACGTTCAAGAGCATTGACCCTATTTGGTGGCTCTACATATTGTGGTGGATCATCTATATTTGGAGACTCTAAAGGTTGAGTTGGATGATCAATGTTTGGAGAAGATATGGAAGGATTAGAAATCGAATTTGAATTTGAAGAGGAGACATTAGTTCTTTGAAACCATCCAGTAATTTTTTTTAATCGCTTCGGTTTTGGCCCTGTATTCAACATTTTACTCTAACAACTATTGATTAAAAGACAATATCAAACTCATAGTTCATTCAAAATCATTAGGCATGCTTTATACTTCATATAGAAAGACACAAAGTAAGAGAGACAAACCTGAGAGCGGAGAACGAGTGAAAATAATGGGAATCCAACCAAGTTCTTACTTCATAGCTCTTCCGCTTTAGCTACCAATACACCATTCAGTATTAGAGAAACAAAATACAGCACGAAACGAATAAATAACATCACATTACAATTATGAGTGTGAAAATTAAGTTTTAATTCACACAACCTTAAATCATAATTGATAATTCCGTGCATCTAATTCATCTATGATGCATTGATGCTTAGCCTCCAAAATCAATCAACAGAAAACTTAGAAATCGTAACCCTAAGTCCCTAACTCGATTCAACACTCTAAATTTCAACAAATTGTATTCATACACATCAAATTCCAAACAATTATAATAACAGTAACAACTAACAACAATTCAATACAGCCTAAAAACCCAGTTAAACACAGCATGAGCTAATTCCAGCTTCACTCTTGAGTCTTGAGTAAGGACTAAGGAGAAGCAGATCTATTAAAGTGAGAAAGAGGACTCACTCACTCACAGAGCCACGAAGGGCTTAACTGAGGTAAACGGTGGAGCCCTGGTCGTGGAGGACTGGAAGGC
Organism: Fragaria x ananassa; assembly: GCA_034370585.1. Taxonomy (NCBI): domain Eukaryota; kingdom Viridiplantae; phylum Streptophyta; class Magnoliopsida; order Rosales; family Rosaceae; genus Fragaria; species Fragaria x ananassa. Next base: position 3,647,197 of record CP139750.1, on the reverse strand, counting down.
CTGGAGGGAGTGGAGGCAGCAAGTCGATGTGAGACACTGACAGTGAGAGGAAGAGAGAAATCGGAGAATGAGAGAAGACTCAGAAGAGAAGAGATGCTGAGAAGTGAGAACTGAGAAGGATTAGCCGAGTAGGGATTAGGCTATATCAAAAAAAAAAACCATGGGTTGGGCTTGAGTATATAACACACAAAAGAAAAATTGTATATACATAGTGTTTTTTTTTTGCCCAAAATTTTTTTTTGGGCTTAAGCCCCACCAAGGCCTGTACTGCCTCCGCCCCCCTATAGGATGGAGTACCCTCACTACTAGCTCTTTATGGAACTATTATGCTTGTAAGAGATTCTCAATTTCCCGTCACATGAAGTATAGATACTTTGGCTCCTCAATTTTGCATGGGTTAAGAGTTGTTATTCCTACAATTTTTGGACATTCCAGATGGCTCATAGGTTCTTTTTTTGTTAGATAAATGGCTTGATTCTTCTATTCTTGATAAGCTGCAAGTAAGCCACTTTCCTAAGCCTCTAATCACTACTGTGGCTTCTTTTATTTCTGGTCAGCAATGGAATTTTCCACACCATTTTTCGATTTTATTCCCGGGTTTGATTGAGGGCATTCAATGTTGTCCACTTCCTATTGACCCTGAAGATGATCTTTTGATTTGGGAAGAATCTAGTAATGGGTTGTTTTCGTTTTCAGAGGGTTATAATCTTGTTCCTCCACATCATGCTTTTAATGATTTGCATGCTAAGGTTTGGCAGAACTTTATTCCACCAAGGTTCTCCATTCTTGTTTGGCGTCTTCTCCATTACAAGTTACCAACAGATGACCAGCTTCAACGACGAGGCATTCCATTGGTTTCGGTATGTCAACTTTGCTCTTTTTGTACCGTGGAGGACTCTACTCATGAATTTGTTACTTGTTCCTTTGCTCAACATGTATGGCAATGGTTGTCTTGTTGTTTTGGTACTTCTTTACCATCTCAAGGCTCCATTGATAACTTATGGAGCGCTATCGTTGGTAAGTCCTTCTCTCCTCAATTAAAGAATGTTTGGCTTGCGGGTTGCCTCTTTGCTTTCATGGCTATTTGGAGAACACATAATAAGCTCTGCTTTGATAATAAGAAGCCTTCTCTTATGCGTGTTTTTCGATCTATTAAATCTTGGTTGCGGTTTGCTACGCCTCATCTTCCTGGCTATTCCCGTGGTGTTTTGGATTCTCAATTGTTGCTGAGCTTGGGAATCCAACCAGTTTCTCATAAAGTTGTTGCTCAACGGTTAGTTATTTGGCACCCTTCCGGTATTTGCTTGGATTAATCTTTGTTTACACCTAAATTAACATTTTTACCGGACAGTAAATATCTCAAGTGAATACGGGCCGAGTCCGTTTTTTACGTTGCATATTATCGACGAGCCCGAAATATTGGGTTTACAAGTGATGGCTCGCCAGCAAAATCTTGCGAGCTGAACGGTAGAGTTCGCATGGGGTTTGCATGTGAGATGGGGTTTGCATGCAAAGAGACTTGCGAAGTTGTCGAGTCTTATACAAAGTTCGCGTAGAAGGGTAGGCCTTCGCATAAAGTCAAGAAGAAAAGTTCGCGTGACAGAAGGACGTCTAAGGCGTTGGCCGCATGCGTGATTAATTGGATAAGGAAGCAATTATCCTTAATTGCTTGGAAGACTATGTGAATGATGCATGCATGTGAAGATATGTGCATTGATTAAGGATTCTACTCCTTGATTACATTTGGATGGCCAACCAGTAGTGCAAATCTTCATGAGGTGTTCTAAGTCAACTCTTTTGCATATAGACAGTTAGTTATTTCGCCGAAGCATAATCATATCAAGCAAGTGATTAATATTGCCTACGCTACATTTACGTTAAAGACTTCTACAAGTCTTTGACTCGCTTTGGGTCAACACCTATGGCCCTAAAGTTAGTCTACATACGTGATTGGAACTGCGTCACCCAGTTACGTGGTTGCTAAGTAAATTGAAACCTTGTGCAACTCAACCAACTATGCAGCGAAGACCGAATCCTTATCAACAACTAGCGAATTCACCTCTATATAAGGGAGTTCGAAGATCTGGTCTATGTCTACACACTCTACAATCTACAAAACATAACTACAATCTCTCGACCTAGTCGAAACCCGACGCTAAAGCATCTTGCCTTAGCACCCTTTTACTTTTCAGGCTCTCCGGAGTCTTTGCTTTTATTTTCCAAGTTCCCCAGAGCCTTTGCACCTTTACTTTTCAAGATTCCCAGGGCTTCTTGTTCTCGTTTTCCTTTCCTTTCGTTGCTCTGCTCACTACAAACCACGAGTATCAATATTGGTAGCGGAGAAGCTACTGTAAATCCTCGTCCGCGAGGTGGCACCGGAGCCCTACTTTTGTTTGATTAGAAGCACATGTGAGCACACTACAACAACAACTCTACTATTTTCCGCGTCCACGCGATGACACGCCCGCATCCCTAGAAGCATTTGGTACAATTACTCCTCTCTCCCTATTGAGAAGCGTGGCCAAAACATGCTCAACACTGACGGGTTAGCTAAGGGTAATCCAGGCCCTGTAGCTTGTGGTGGTGTTTTTCGAGTTGATAATGATCATTACTTTAGGGGTTACTGTCTGAGCTTGGGTCAGCAGTAAGATTTCTTTACTGAGTTTGTAATGCCCCAGGCCTTATTTGACCATTTACAGTCACTTGGACCGTAAATGAGTCATTTTTACTTTAACCTTTGTTTCCGAGCTTTTAATAGCTCTAAGAGTTGACTTTTTCTTTCGTTCGAAATTTGAGAAATCTTCCTTCATAAAAGTCGTAGAGTATGTTAAACGGGGTTCGTGGACATGTGGTACGTCGAAAACAGAGTTCGTATGAAGAAGTTACTATTTCAGGAACATAGGTATAAAAGGGGCCAAAGATGGAAAATCAAAAGTGAAAAATCAGAAATTTCACTTTCATTCCCTCTCTTCTCCTCCGCGTGCTGCCGACCCTGTGCCTTCTCCACCTCCGACCGTTGTCGTCAGGCGGACTTAGGCTGCAAACCTGGTGTCAAAAGGAAGCTCTCCTCCTCCCCTACCGATCTGGGTTGGTTGCTAGATGTGCCTCGCTGCCGTATAGGAGAAATTCCGTCAAGAAGTCGTGCCTCTCCTTTCGCCGGAACTCTCTCCTCCGGCCACCATAGCCGAAGCTTCTAATTGAACATCTAGCATTAATGTTCCTAAATTGAACAGTGGTTCTAAACATGTTTATGGCGTCAGGATACGTGGAGACCTCTCACGAGTGGCGTTGCGGATATAGTCGGGGTTATGCCTGAATTTGTAAGTGGTCATTTTGTTTTTAAATGAATATGCATTCATGATTTCTTTTGGAAATTATCGTTCTATTTTCCGAGCTTTAATATGATTTCGGCTTATGAATTGGTATCAGAATTTATTTGAGTTTGATGTATTGATAAATTTTCGTCATGATTTATGGATTTGAGCTTGGCTTATTAATTTGGTATTTGAGCTAAAATATTCTTTATAATTTCCGGATTTGAGACTACATTAAGGATTTGCATATTGTCTAGTTCTCGAAACATGACAATTATATGAGTTATCTATTTCGTTGAACATTTTAGCGTGTGAGACACGTTATTTTATTTCTTTTATTTCTTTTGTCTTGAAAGTTTTTGAGTACGGTTGGGAATCGTACTTGTGCTTGAGTTATGAGTTTGGGGGAAACTCATATGATTTATGATTTATGTTTCTTTCCTTATGCCTTACTTGTTGGATTGTATATTCCTAAGGCTAGCATGTTGTTCCGCCTTTCGAGGCGATGTGGCTACCACGTTCAGAGTGGAGTCACGCAAGCCCTTTCCACCCTAGTGGTGTGTGATGTTGCCGGTGACATCACGCAAGCCCTGCACCCTCTCCGTTATCATGACGTGAAGGCGTAGGGAGTATGGGAGTACTTTTTCCTGGGAGGCACCCGAGTCTGGGTGGCTCACTTGTATGGCTATATTTGGTTCTTAGTTATTGTTGTTGTCTTGACTAGCGAGGCTAGTCGATCTTTTTGATAGTCTTTTACGTAGGTCTTTATGAATCATTATTGTTGTTTTGACTAGCTCCATTATTTTGGTTCTTTCTTCTATGAAGGTTATTATTTATCTTTGTCGATATTTTTACTAGCGGGTAGTCCGTTTTCTTGAGATTTTCTTTATGAAAGTTTTATCTACACTTGCGTGCAACATATTTCTTGCTTATCGAAAAGTGGGAAAGTACTTAAGTTTTGGTTTCACAATTTACGTACGTTTACCTATTTATTTTTCATCCACTCACACTAACGTTTTCATTTTCAAATACTTTTATCTGGGCCCTTCGGTTTCAAATGCTCAGATTGCAAGTTAGCTTAGAAGAGGTCGGACGTACACGGAGTTGAGGCATAGCCAATATCACAGCTTTTGCTGGCTCTCTTATATATGTTTTCCTTCCTTATTAGAATTGTTCTGATGACCTTTGAGATTGTTGTAAATTAGCTAGGGCATGTTGTGTTCTGGGTGTTGATGTAGAGCTGGGAGCAAGGAGGCTCCAGGTGTTGTGGATGGTTGTCTTGGTTATAGAAGTGTATGTTTGGATTTGACAGGTATGGTTGTCCATTTTCAAGGGAGGTTATGCCGAAATTTTTAGTAAAATCTCTCTTGAGGTGAACCCCGCAGGGTTTACTTCGGATTTCAGGGTGAAATTCAGGATGGGTCTTGTCATAGTTAATGAGGGTTATAATAGGGATTGAGATTGCTTTTCAAATGGGTTGGCATTGTTTATGGTTGGAGTGTGATTCAACAAGTGGTCAAGCTTGTATTACATCTTCCTCTTTTGCTCCGCCTTGGCCGCTGCGCACTGCTTGGTTAAATTGTTTATCACACATTTGGTTAATGACATTTCACTAATGCAGAGCGTCTCACTTATGACTCATCTCCGCTCCAAGAAGAGTCTAACAAAACTCAAGAAATGGTTAATGAAGACGTTCCTGATACGGCAGAACCAGAAGCTGCAGGTGCTGCAAATGATGACCAGGAGAATCAGGTTCAGGATGATCATGATCAGGGGGAGCCTAATCAGGAAGAGCCTAATCAAGAGAAGCAACAAGAAAATGCCCAAGCACTAGTTCGAAGATCTCATAGAGTGCTGAAGCCAAGTACCAAGTATCCTTCTTCTCAATATATTTTTCTCACCAGTGATGGAGATAATCCATATTCCAAATACATTCTGTTGACTAGTGATGGAGAGCCTGAATGCTTTGAGGAGGCGAAGACTCATGCAGATGGCGACAAGTGGATATTAGCTATGAAGTCTGAGATGGAGTCCTTGTTGAAAAATGGCACCTACGAGTTGGTGAAGCTTCCTAAAGGCAGAAAAGCACTAAAAAATAAATGGGTGTTCAAGTTGAAGAGGGACGAGAATGAACAGTTGACAAAGTTCAAGGCTCGCTTGGTTGTCAAAGGTTTCGGGCAGAAGGAAGAAGTAGATTTTGATGAGATCTTCTCACCAGTTGTCAAAATGACATCTATCAGAGTTATTTTGGGCATGGCAGCTAGCATGGATCTTGAGGTGGAACAGTTAGATGTAAAAACGGCATTCCTACATAGTGATTTGGAGAAAGAAATATACATTAAGCAACCAGAAGGTTTTGAGGTCGAGGGCAAGGAGCACATGGTTTGCAAGCTAAAGAAAAGTTTGTATGGGCTGAAGCAAGCGCCAAGACAATGGTACAAGAAGTTTGACTCATTCATGGTGGGTCATAGATACAAAAGAACTGATGCAGACCCATGTGTGTACATTCAACGGTTCACTGGAGGTAAATTTATAATTTTGTTGCTTTATGTTGATGATATGTTGATAGTGGGGCAAGACGTTTCTATGATCCGCAAGTTAAAGGTAGATTTATCAAAGTCTTTTGATATGAAAGACTTAGGTCCAGCTAAGCAGATTTTGGGCATGGAGATTACCCGTGACAGGAAGGCAAATAAATTATGGTTGTCACAGGAGAGGTATGTTGAACAGGTGCTTGAAAGGTTCAACATGAAAGAAGCCAAGTCAGTGGGCTCACCTCTAGGTAATCACTTCAAATTAAGCAGATTATTATGCCCAACTACACAAGAGGAGAAAGACAAGATGACAGGTATCCCTTACTTATCAGTTGTTGGTAGTCTTATGTATGTCATGATATGTACTCGTCCAGATATTGCTCATGCAGTTGGAGTTGTTAATAGATATTTATCTAACCCTGACAGAGAGCATTGGGAAGATGTTAAGTGGATACTCAAATATTTGAGGGGCACCTCAAAGTTGTGCTTGTCTTTTGGTGGATCCGAACCTGTTTTGGAGGGTTTCACAGATACAGATTTAGCTGGGGACATTGATAACAGAAAGTCCACTTCTGGGTACTTATTTACATTTTGTGGGGGAGCTGTATCATGGCAGTCTAAGTTACAGAAGTGTGTTGCCTTATCCACCACTGAGTCCGAGTATATAGCGGCAAACGAAGTAGGCAAGGAAATGATATGGCTGCAAAGGTTCATTCAGGAGTTGGGTGTGAAGCAAGAAAGGTATGTGGTGCATTGTGATAGTCAAAGTGCTATTCATTTGAGTAAAAATTCAGTTTATCACCCTCGCACTAAGCACATTGATCTACGTTATCATTGGATACGAGATATAGTGTCAAAGAAGCTTTTGCAGTTGAGGAAAATACACACCAACAAGAATATTTCAGATATGTTGACTAAGGTTGTGCCACAACATAAATTGGAGTATTGCAGCAAGTCTGCTGGGATGGACTTCAAGTAGAAGTCTTGCCGCGTATTTCCCCGGGTTGGTCTGGAGGGGGAGATTGTTATAATATCCAGACCAAAATAAATAAAATAGTATGGAAGGTTTCATGAGTTACACAAACGTTTCATGAGTTACATAAACGTTACATAAGTTACATGGATGATTTTGGAGTTATGGTTAAGGTATGAGTTACAAGAATATTCATGAAGCACCATTTATTAAGAGAGCCTAATGAGGTCTAGATGGTTCCTCCTTAGCCTATAAAAGGAGAGTTATTTGCTCATTTCATGCATCTCATCCATCTCAAACATTTATTCCAAGAGAGAAACATCCATATTCCAAGTAGAGAAGAGTGTCCACTCCAAGTTGAGAGTGTAGAGTAGTTGATAGCAAAACAAGTGTGAGAAAGAGTTTCCTTCAAGTACTGTTCTTGAAGTTGTGTATCTCATGTATCCATTATTTCATAGTGGAAGTTCTTGTTGTTGCTGCCCCGTGGACGTAGGCACATCGCCGAACCACGTTATATCCGGTGTTCCCTTTCCTCTATCTTTTACATCTTTGCATATTTATCCTTTGTGTGGTTTTGAGTTGTTACTTCCGTTATATTATTTTCCCAACATCATTGTCGCTTCGCTTGTGGCTCAAGCAACTCTTCTTGCTCCATATTTGATTGTTCTCCATCATCACATGCATCGTTATCTTCAAGAACCTCTTCCTCTTCCCGTTGCTTCTCCTCATTTCAATTTTTGTGTTGAGATATCAATCCTAGATCGGGAATATGAGACCTGACCTGTGGGTTTATAAGGGTTTAGGTCACTCCACTTATTGCCAATTGGTTTTACATGTGAACATTATACTACTTTATCAGTTTTTGGTTCACCCTTTTTTCGTAGCAGACAAACAACCTAGTCTTTCACCTTCTCTTTCTTGTCTCTGAGTAATCGATCAAGGTAGAACTCATGCAGGATCCAAGAACCGTGGTGCTCCGATTTTTCGTTCTCGTAGGTAAATCTTTTATTGGAACCAATCACACGACCAGTCTCGAAAGGTTTTACGTACTGTCATCTCAGAGTCGTTTCCCTTCCAGGTGCCGCTTGTAACGGTGTGGCGTATGCGTTTGTCTGTGGATTTCATCTTCTTGTGTTGGGTGAAGAAGTAGAGGTCCTTGTGGAGCCTCAAGTTGTTGGATCTTCTGGTCTTGTAGTCCTCCCATATCTCCCAAGGTTCTGATGACCGTAGAGGTCGCAATCGAAGACGACCTTGTTTCTGCCACGCACGTTCTGTCCACTCAACATCGGCTTGAGGTAGAAGAGAAGCAGCTCGTCCTCCATAGGGCAAAACCTTTCACTAGGAATAAGTTGATTGTTTCTGATCTCCTCCATTGCAGATGGTTGCTGCATGTTTCTTGCTTTTCTTTGTTTTGGAAAGAGTTGTTTGAGGAAACAAGAGATGATGAGGAGGGTTTCAGGCGGATGAATATATAGAAACGATAATTGATGTGTCTAGGGTTTCAGATGGCTATGAAGAAGATATGAGGAAAAGGCTAGGGTTTCGGTGGATTTATAGAAACTAGGGCTTTGGATGAGTGGTATAAGGCAGCAAGGTTTGGTCCCATTTTATAGAAACTATTGACTTGAAGTATAAGCAATCGACTAAAATGTAGGGCTTCCTACACAAACAGGGTTTCCTACACATGAAAGTGAGCCAAATGGATTTCTAAATCCCAGATGGTTTTGTCTTTTTCTTCCCTCTATCAAAATACAAGTTTTATAGTTCTCAACTTCTCATGCTGTGTTATTTTTATTTAATACTCGTATTGCAATTAGTTCATCTTTAGTGTCTGAGTTCTTTGATACTCGTAGGGTTTTTTTTTTTTTTTTTTTCCAAGTATCAGTGTGCCCTTTAGTTTCGCCACTAACTGGCAGTGCCCCAGAGATCCCCAACCTACATAGCTCTGAGACTCTTGGAGCAAACAAAGAAGAAGACACAAGTACCAACTCAGTCCTTATAATGTAATTTTAAAACTATATGCGCCCTCAAACAAATGTGCAAATATTTTGAAAGTATTGTGATCATAACGAGAGTGAGTTGGTTTGCTTGTCTCCAATTTTTAAATCAAATCTAAATAGTTCTGTTTATTGTTTCAGAGTTCATCAGATCATCGCAGTATGTCGACAGGCCATTAGGCATAGAGAAGGGAGCCAGGGGGATTAGGCGCATCTATCTCTGGAATGTTAGTATAGGAGCAGTAGCAATGATTTTAATTGGCTGGTTATGAATACATAATATTTTTGTGTTGCATATGTGGTTGGTTCTGCTCACTCTGACATCCAATAGCATTGCCAAAATTCATAGGCGCAAGCTTGCCAATTTGGGAATTTCAAAATAAGTCTTGGCATCTAATAACAATTCAAACGGTGTGTGGCTTTGTGCTAGTTTCCTCTATGCACCAATATATCTTGAAGAGTTGAAGATGTTTTGTGTTATTGATCAATAGAAAAAGGGGTAGGGTGGAAACACAAGAAAACAGATTTACAGTAACTGTGTGAATTGTTATTACAGGCTTGGAGCAACTGTATAATCGAGAAGAAGCAAATGAAATTGGAGTTGGGGATATATAGAGATAAAGGAAGGAGAAGGGTAAAAGAAGAAAACTAAGAGAAAAACAAAGGCAAAAAAATGTAAATTTTGCGTATCAAGAAAACAAGGATGTGTATTTATAATTAGCATAATTATACTGGGTTTTCAACAGAAAAAAGATATTGAAGCACTTTAGGGGATTAGGGTTTAGCTAGTTGCATGTCCTTGCCAATTACGTTGTGGCCAAGTTCCCATTTCCATTCTTCACAACATGCATGTGTAACCTATTGCTTAAGTTTCAAGCAACAGGCACCACTAGAAAAAAAAACATTTTACACTGATTTAATTCACACAGATTTTAACAAGTCACGGATATCTTTTTTTTATTTTTTGATCAAAAGAGGTCATCCTTGATTAGCTCAACAAACAGTACAAAAACGATCCCTCTCAGTGAGGATGACAGAAAGAACCGTTTCATAAAAACTAATACAAATCCACCAAAAAAAGAGCAAACTATACTAGCAATCTCCTAGTACACCCATCTTCTTGTATGAAGCCCAAAACAAAGAAATTATAGAGCCCGGTGAATAAAAATATAAGTCCCAATTAAGGGACCACCGAGTCTCTATTTCCTTTGCAATCTCTCTCGCTTAAGGCAAGATAATAAAAGATCCTATATCTTTTCGTGAAAAAAGATATGAACCCAAAAAAGAAATAAAATTAAAAAGCAAAATAACTACCCAAGCCCAACCAAGCCCAAACAATGGGGTCAAGAGGGAAACCCTAGGAGTCATCCCTGACCAAGCTTTGCTGCCGACAATCCCCGCCCAAGCTGAAGCCGTCGCCGCCGCCACTGTCATGCTCACACTGTGAAAACTAACACCAGCAATCAACCCAAGCACGCGATTTTTCACTCCAAGCATACATCCATTGGCCGAAGGATAGAAGAATCTCCAGGTTTCCAAACACCACCAAGCCTATCACCACCAATAGGAGGCTCCTAAAGTGACTCAGACAACCACACACCGCCGATCTCGTCACCCATATGAAGGTATTGAGGGGGACAAACATCCTGATCAATATTATTCTCATCGTCGACACACCACCCAAAGTCGATTAGAACCAAAGGATCCTGAAACGACCACGGTCCGCCTTCTGATCTATCATTGCTATGGCACAACTCAATGCACCCAGCACCACCATGATCGAACGATCCATGCCGTCCCACAAAGGCGTTCTTCCCTCAAAGCTCACCTTCCGATCTCCCGAAACCAAGAGACTAGCACAACAGAACCAAAGTAACATGAATAGGCTTGCAATTTGATCCATAAAAATGGAAAAGATATAGACGCAGCCTCCGCCGGAGGCGGCGGCGCTCAAAACCCTAGCAGAGCTAGGTCGGGTTCGCTTGAGCGAAAAAAAAAAAACTAGTAAGAACTAGTAATATGTACACATAACCGTGTGTGATGAGTATGATTATTGGGTCACAAGAGTTTATGGAATAACAATACCCACAAAAGTCTATGTAAAACAAAATCAGATACAGACTTCCGTGTGAAATTTCAAAAACTTTATTCTCTTTTCACACGGTTGTCTGTGTAAATCGTAATTCACACACTAGACCGTGTAAGTTAGTAAATTAAATTATTAAAATATCGTTGTTTTTTGTGCTAGATGAATTACTATGGACAGTCTTCTGTGCTTGTAATATTTTAACACAGATATCTGTGTGAAATGAGCAATGCACGTATATCTGTGTGTGCTTACGATATACCTACAGAATTTTGTGAAAAAACTTTGAATGATAGCCAACAGATTTATGAAAGGTATATATATACAATTGTAAAGGCATTTCTAACAAATTTCTGTAGCTACGACTACCACTAGGGGGTAAAATCCTTATACGATTAACGACTACCTCTACAACTCCGTCGAGCTCCGCGAACTCACATAGAAGGAGATGAAGAAAAGTTGTCATACCATTACTCCAAGTCGAAACCCATGCTAGCTAGATTCAATCTCGGATTTAAGAAAAACTTGATCGATTTCATCAGGTATGCTCTTTGGTCTTATCCTAATATTAATCTTTTTTGTGATTCTTGGTTTCTGTTTGTATTTAGATCTCTGCATTGTGAAAAGGTTTGTGAACTTTGGTTTTTGCAGGTAATCATTTTGAGAAAGAATGCCTTCCAGTTTTATACTTGGGCATCCTATTTTACTGATGTTGATAATACTTTGAGCTTAATTGCTAATCCTTTGGTTAAATACTTACAGGTGATGAGAGTTGGAATGGTTTTGAATATTCCTGAAGTGGTCGGCATGTCTATATTGGGTATACGCACTATATCTCTTTTGAGTTTGCTAATTACTTTCATATGTTATTGATTTTATGCTAGTCAATTTCATTCAATGTTCTTGTTTCTCTACTTGGCTTTGCATCTCTTTTAATTTCATTCAAGTAGTGTGCAATCCAGTCATAAAGCAAGACAAGTGTATGAGAAGAGTAACTACCACATGTGTCCGATCGAGTTAATAAGAGCCTAGGTGTAGAACCCACATACCCAAGTTCGAATCTCAACTGACGCTAATTGAAGTTAAATCTCAATTTATTCTTGGTAGCCATGGGGAGGAAGCGTTCTGACATGATCCCTCGACGAGGATTAGTCTCTGGGCCTGGAAAGCCTTTGAGGATACCGTTGTTGATAGTATCAAAAAAAAATGTATGAGAAGAGTGGTGGCAGTTCAGCTAATTCGCATAAGGAGGATGAAGAGGAACCAAATGATGAGTTGTATAGTTACTTAGTTAGAAACTAGGGGATATGGAATGTTCAAGGGTTCCAGTACCTTTTTCATTTGTTTATTTCTTATTAGACTAAATTGCAATATGATCATCAACATGAAATGTTCAAGCTGCAAAATATAAATTTGCAGTTTGTATTTGTTAAATTATTTGCTGAATAATAATTATTATTATTTTATAAATAACATTACTTTTCCACACTGAAATCAGTCACATATGTCTTTCACATGAAAATTAGTGAGGCTTAAGGTTTAGGGGCCTCTCACATACATCCGTGTGAGTTATAATTTTGTTCACACAGATTTCATATATTAAGATCAATTATGTATATAGAAAGATAATAGGTCTCACATCAACAATTCACACGGACTTTTAAATCTGTGTGAAATAAGCATTAGCCCCCCTCCGGGAAGCACGGATAGACAATTCGTGAGTGTACTGTGACTAATAACTTTCTCACACTGATGTCCGTGTGAGATAGCTATATTACACACTGATTAAGATTTGTGTGAATGTTCATTTTGCTAGTAGTGAGGTTTATATAAATAGGCTTAGTGTCATTATGTCAAGCATCAAATCCCAAAATCCCGGTTACTAATTTACTTGTCATACAAGGCCTCTTCCTCCAAGTTCATCGATCAAGATCAAGAGTATCGTCATGGCCAACACTTGCTCGTTTCCTCATGATCCCTTCATTGATTTCGATAACATTTGGGTCTCGATCGACACGGTCAACGTTAAACCAATGTCACTTATTACCTAAAAACGCTCATACCTACCCATATATAACTTAGTTTGGTTGATTCTTACACACGCAAAACTCTCAGAATAATGAGATGTAACCACGCATGTAAAAATTTTGAGACGTTCACCTCCCGACGATAGGGCTCTTCATAGATAAGCATAAGCGTAACTAGGGTTAACCGCTCATATCGGGGACCAAACATTACCGGAAATATGTGATTTTTCAACCATAACCGTATTTCACCATACCAATCACATCCTATTTCACAATATTTTTGAAAATATTGCTTCCTCCGTATAGTTGGTTCACAAAAATGTACACTTGCATATAACTTACTAAACAAGTTATACTACATTAGTAGTCACGTTGTGGTTCCAATGGCTAAATTTCACAAAATGAAAATTCATCCATGTGTTATGATTAGCGTACTTAAATACAACTATAGAAAAAAAATTCACATATTTTCGATTATGTTTGGCTCTCGATCGACGCAGTCAACTTTAAACCGACGTCATTTATTACATGAAAATACTCTTACGTACCTCTATGTAACCTAGTTTGGTTAATTCTTCCACACACAAAACTCTCACATTGATGATATGTAATCACCCATGTAAAAATTGAGAAACGTTCATCTTCCGACGATAAGACTCTCCATAGGGAAGTATAAGCGTAAATAGGGTTGACATCTTCTATCGGAGACCAAACGTTACCAGAAATATATGATTTTTCAATCATAGATGTATTTCACCATACAGATCACATTCTATTTCAAAAGATTTTTGAAAATATTATTGCTTCCTCTCTACTGTTTGTTCACTTTGATGTACACTTGCTAATAACCTACTAAACAAGTTATAGCATATTAGTAGACACGTTGTGATTCCAATGACTGAAAGCAAAATTATCGAAAATCTTATGAAATATGATGTGACCAATAGTGAAATATGACTGGTAGAATACAACACCTGAACACACAATTGTTAACAAATGCTTATCAAAATAAGCAGGCCCCGGGTTAAAGATAAGCAAATGCTTATCAAAATCAAATGATCTTAGTCCTTCCTTGTCAATTGCATCCTCCAGTTGAAACTAAGAAAACCACAGCATCAAGTCAAACCAACTGATAACAGATTTACATTTAAAACCGAAATTTGGGCACTATTGGATGAAGGCGAAGCTCTCAGCTTGTTCAATCTCAAAGAGGACCCAGCACAGTCAATACTTACTCTCGCTGCAGCTTGAAGAAGGCTCCTCTATGTATACTGCAACTCATACTAATAGCAGGCTCCTCTATGTATTATGCACTTCAAACTGCATTTTTGGTTTATATAGAGATAATACATCAGATTTTGCAATGAATGTAACTATCAAAATAGCATTAGCAATTGAAAATGTTAAAAGAACAAAACCAAAACAGATACTTGATTGACATATACAGCAACTCAGTTCAGCCATATCTGAAGGTTAACATAAATTGTCCTTAAATTTTAGCCTTTCCATATATAAAGTACAGACATATGCTGAAGCTTGAGAACCAAATAGACATTAGACAATCTCGATCACTACAAAATTTGAACGGCAACAGTATTTAATATATACCTTTTTCATGCTTGCTATTTTTGGAGAAGGAAAATATTCGTTTAGAGTTTGAGATGATAGATGTTATATGATTTGAACAGTCTGAGAGAACATTGATATAATGCATGATAAGGAGTAATATTACTATCTCTATGAACATTATTGGTAGTTCAGTAGATACAAACAAGTGTTTAGGTGCACCACCAACCTCAACTCTAAATATTAATCAGCAAATCAACAAAACAGCAATGTTATAGACACCTCAGTCAACCTTCTATTCAAATCCAAGAGCTGACCCTATGAAAGCATGCCAATTCTTAGCTTGTGTGCAATCCTTTACCAATCTGTTGCTGTGAAGTTGTGCACCTATAAGCATTTGATGAATATCAAAGTTTAGAGATTATCTAGCTTTGGACAATTCAAAGTCGGATTACTCGCAATTAAGCTAAACACTTGTATATCATATATAAACTTTGTCGAACATAATCTGTATAGATTGAGACATGTATATATGAACTCCACATTCATAAAGATAAATAGTTGGTTGAAGCTAATCTTTGACCTTACATCAATACTAACTTACATACATCACAAACACCGATTTAATTCATAAATGATGCATGGCAAGTCATTCTCAAAATTATTTTCCTCTCAAACAGTGTGGGGTTTCTCTGCAGTTTGATTTATAATCCAATCCCTCAATCAGTATGTCCTACCCATCTAATCAATAAGACAAATTATAGGATTTTTTTTTTTTGAAATACAAAATTTTTTCAATGAAAGAATTTTCTGTAGAAACAATGGAAGTCTATAAATACACAAACCTAAAATATAAAAACCTGTTGAATTCAATTCCAGAATTCCCAAACAAGACAAACCTAACTAACCGCTGAATGAAATACAAACACAAAAAGTTCTAATCAGAATTAGAAGCAGCAGCCGTGCATAAAAGAATCAAAGGAGAACCCTGTCACAACACAAAGCATCTAATTCACATAACAAAGAAGATACAAGCTCCAGCCATCATCATCATCAATAAATCCCAAACGAGAACAGCAACAAAGAGCGAATCTTCAGTACCAGAGATGCAGAATACTTGAAAATCTCTTGTGTAGGGGTCAGATTTCTACCAAGCACTAAAGAATCCTACAAAGTCGATGAAATAATAGAATGCTTCAAACTCGATGAACTTTTGAATACCACTAGATTTAGACGGATATTTTAGAGTCCTTACTGAATACCAACAGACTTTTAAAAATCTGAATTGAATACCTATAGACTTTGGAAATACAAAAAAATCCTATAGACTCTTAATTGAATACCTATGCCAAAGAGTGGCGGGGTTGAATTTGAGGGACCTATTATGGTGTAGGAAACCGGAGGAGCAACAGAATTGGCCGACCCATGAATTGGGCACCACCGCCATGGCTTCCAAGCCGCTCCACCTCCAAGCACAGCCAAAATTCTAAACTTGTTTACGGATTCAGAATGAGGTCTCAGCCACAAGGAAGACGAGAGAGAGAAGACTAAAACGAGGACCAGCTTACTTAACATCGCGTTGTTTGCAACGTTAGATGCGCCGAATAAGTTCTCATGTATAATTCATTTATTTGTATCGAATCATTGAAGCACACTGGACATTTTTACATTGGATCCTCCCAAGTTGTCATCAACAAAAAAAAGAAAAGAAAAAGGAACCGTAGACTGTCGCAAGCAGCTGTTCAAATCAAAATGTATCTTCGTACGGCCTTTATAAAAAAGTGGTTCGTTTCCTAATCTTTTTTTTTGGCTGAAGTATTCTTTTGTTTTGGTTCTCTGTGCATACCGATCAAACATTTACGTATTTACACATTTCCATTTGCATATATTACATAATATTTGTTCATAGGCGTAGTACAATGCTACAACCCCCTGTGCAGCTATGCCCTTGACTCATAAAGCAGATATAACAGGAATCAAATCCAATGTTCCTGCCAAAGAATCACCAACAGCTAGTACAGAGACTACTTAAACACGAAGGCAAGCACGTCTAGCCCATTGTATTGTCACTACTCTTTGAAGTGAGTGCAACTTTACTTTACTTCACTTCACTTCAATTCAATGGACCATTAATTAATTTATTTGTTAAAATTTATCTAAAATGCGATTAATGGTCAGTTTGGTTTGTATAATTAAAAGTTTTTGAGATTTATGAATGTTTTAATTCGATTACCCTAGTTAGTCTTAAAAATGGACTAAGTGCTAGTTATGAAAGTTGTTGGGTATGATGAGAGGATTATGCTGTTCAAATTTGGTGGTCATAGGAAGTCGTCGGAAAACGGCTGCCGGCCGCTGTTGCCGGCGGAGCAGGCAGCGGCGCCGCCACTCAGGGGCTGTTTTTCATGTTTTTAAGATGATATTAAGGATAGGATTTTAATGGAGTTTAATGGAATTTTTGGATGAATTTTGTTAATAATGTTGGGGATTTTTCCATGGTTAAGGATTTTGGCGGTGTTAGAATAGAATATAGGTAGTTTGATAGCCGGTTTTAAATTGCATATATCGTTGATTTTTTGTTATCGTTGAGGGTGGTGAATTTTAAGTTAAAATGGATTAAATATGGAGAAAATGGGTAAGGAAGAAGATTTATTTTAGACCCTCAATTTTATGGAATTATTTGTTAAAGATTTGTGTTGAATGAGAATTAATATTAATTATCGTTCAGGCCGTGAGGAGAATCATTTGGAGGAAGCATCGGGTCGTCGACAGGCATAGCCGAGCACTGTGAGTGGACTTTTGATTTGAATGTCTTGCATGCAATAAAATTTATTTAATTTTCAACGGCATATTGGAGATTTTATAATTTCTTGCAGTAATGAGTTCCATTTATTTTTGGGAACTCTCTTGAGTATTTTATTTGACATGTGGGACATGTCAAATGTTTTATATTAATTTTTGGGGAAATGACGTTCTGGATATTTGTCATTTCTTTTATTTCACGATAAAGGGTTGATATATAATTATTATTGCTAGCTAACTATTATTAGCGGCTACTCATCATAGGTGAGTAGTGCGCTTAGCGTGGGACGCTATCATAGCCTGGGAGGCAACTGATCGGTACGTATTTATATTTATATGTTAGCTATCCATTAGTGCACTTAGCGTGGGACGCTATTATAGCCTGGGAGGCTCCAACCCTAACCTGGGAGGCCCATCGTTATGGTGAAACCTCTTCCCCATTGTTTATTAATTAATGAGAACCAATGGGATTGGTTCATCATTTTTATTCGTAAATACTCATGGAGAATTTCCATGAGTGGTATGCATAAGTATTTTCTAAATGGAAATTATGGGAGAGCATAAATTTGATTTTATTGCTCCAATATTTTTGTTAATTATTTTTGTCCACTGATCACTCTAACGTTTTAAATGCTTCTCCCCTGGGCCTTTCGTTTTTAAATGCACAGTCTGCAGAGTTCGGTTCGGCGAAGATATGAGGCGTGTCATAAATTCCCACCTTATCCAGTTTTCCCATATAGGTTACTAGTTAACCTATTGTGTTGTTTATCTCATTTCTTTCGTTGTAGATGCTCTGATAAATATGGGATGGTTTAAGCGTGTTGTGAGATGTTGAAAATGATTCAATTGTTTAAGTTTATTTGAGAGTGTATATCTGTAGATGTGGTTTGGGAATTTTTGCGAATTTGGGTTTGGTGATTTTCCTTTCAGGTAGGATTACCCATTTTCAATGGAGGTTCTACCAAGAATTTTGGTAGAATTTTCCTTGAGGTGGGTCTCACAGGGTTTATCTCGGATTTTGAGGGGAAATCCGGAGTAGGTCCTGACAGCGTCTTACTGGTTGGTATGGCAAATTGTTATCTATGGCGGGTCGGGTTCAATTGGTTCATGATATTTTTCAAAGCTTATTTCTTTATAGCTTCTCGATGTACTTTTGGTCTTCTTCGTTAATTAAAATATTTGTCTACTTGTGCACGAAATTATATTTGGTTTGGTGATATTGCGGTCAGGATAATAGTCATTGTTTCGTGGCGTCAACTTTGTGTTCCGAAGACCGAGTTTGGGCTTGGTTTGTGGGATCTTAAATCTCTTAATACTGCTGCCCTCATGAGTATGGGATGGCAGTGGCGGATCCAAGATTTCAACCCCGGTTGGGCTTGAATTTCCTATCCGAGAAAAAAAAAGTGGAGAAGGACCATATTGTAACATAATCTAACTAAATTTAACTCTACGAGTTGATGAAGCTTCAAACTCTTTAATCACCTCCTCATTAGTAACAGATTCAGCATACTCTTTCTCAATGTGAAGGACCATACAATCACCAAGATACTCATCTCCCATTTTGCTTCTAAGTTTATTCTTAATGATGTTTATAGCTGAAAATGCTCGTTTAGTGGTTGCAGTAGAAACGGGAATAGTGAAAACTAAACAAATCAATCTATAAAGCATAGGGAAAAATTCAGATTTCCTTATTTGAACCAAGGTGCGGCACAAGTCAGAAATGGACTCCATATTTTTGAATTTAGGATCACCACGCATATCTATCTCATAAAATGCACACTCTGATTCTAGAGCATACATTTCACCATCATCAAAATCTTCAGGATAAAACTGCTTTGCAAGATTGCAAACATCTTCACATTTAAAATTCTTAAAGTTATCATGAGGATCCAAAGTTGAACTAAGTATAAGGAGTAGTGATGCTTCTTCTGAGAACCTTCTATTCAACACACTCAACTGAAAATCAATCACAACATTGAAAACCTCTATACGGTAATGATGCTCAAATGTAATGAAATTCATTTGCTGACAAGCCCGACCCGTACTGTCCTTACAAAATCCTATAGACTCTTAATTGAATACCTATGCCAAAGAGTGGCGGGGTTGAATTTGAGGGACCTGTTATGGTGTAGGAAACCGGAGGAGCAACAGAATTGGCCGACCCATGAATTGGGCACCACCGCCATGGCTTCCAATCCTCACCATCTTGAGCCCCAGCCGCTCCACCTCCAAGCACAGCCTCTCCTTCATGTCCTGATTTTGAACTTGTTTAAGGATTCAGAATGAGGTCTCAACCACAAGAAAGACGAGAGAGAGGAAGACGAGAGAGAGAAGAAAGGAAGAGAAAAGACTAAAACGAGGACCAGCTTACTTAACATCGCGTTGTTTGCAACGTTAGGTGCGCCGAATAAACTCTCATGTTTTACTCGTATAATTCATTTATTTGTATCGAATCATTGAAGCACACCGGACATTTTTACATTCGATCCTCCCAAGTTGTCATCAACAAAAAAAAAAAGAAAAGAAAAAGGAACCGTAGACTGTCGCAAGCAGCTGTTCAAATCAAAATGTATCTTCGTACGGCCTTTATAAAAAAGTGGTTCGTTTCCTAATCTTTTTTTTTTGGCTGAAGTATTCTTTTGTTTTGGTTCTCTGTGCATACCGATCAAACATTTACGTATTTACACATTTCCATTTGCATATATTACATAATATTTGTTCATAGGCGTAGTACAATGCTACAACCCCCTGTGCAGCTATGCCCTTGACTCATAAAGTAGATATAACAGGAATCAAATCCAATGTTCCTTCCAATCACCAACAGCTAGTACAGAGACTACTTACACACGAAGGCAAGCACGTCTAGCCCATTGTATTGTCACTACTCTTTGAAGTGAGTGCAACTTTACTTCACTTCACTTCACTTCAATGGACCATTAATTAATTTATTTGTTAAAATTTATCTAAAATGCGATTAATGGTTAAATTGTTGGCTTACAAATTAAGAAAAATTCCAGTATAAACACAACAGAGTTTTCATTGCAAAACAGACGAGCTTTGTTTCTTTAAATTTCAGGTTGTGTTCTCTTCACTCATATTTCTTCTTCAACATCAGCAGTACCAAAGCATCAGAAATGAGAGGAAGACAAACACAGACTGATACATCAGCAGCTCTGGTGCTTCAAGCACAAGAGCCTTCACCACTAAATACCATCGCACCAATTGTGTCTTCCTACAATGACAAAATCCGCCCTCTGCTCGACGCCATCGACAAGCTCCGTGACCTCAAGGTGACGGAGGAAGGCATACAGCTCCCCACCATTGTTGTTGTAGGAGACCAGTCATCCGGCAAGTCCAGCGTCCTTGAATCCTTGGCGGGTATCAGCCTGCCCCGTGGACAAGGTATCTGCACCAGGGTACCCCTTATAATGAAGCTCCAACACCACTCTAACCCTGAACCTCATCTTTCCTTGGAGTACGGTGGCAAACTCGAAGACACTGACGAGGTCAACATTTCTGAAGATATTGTCAATGCCACCAATTTTATTGCTGGCCGAGGTAAGGAAGTTTCTAACACTCCGTTGACACTGTTAGTTAAAAAGAATGGTGTTCCGGATTTGACCATGGTTGATCTCCCTGGAATCACTAGGGTTCCTGCTCCTGGCCAGCCTGATAATATCTATGACCAAATCAAAGATATAATCATGGAGTATATAACACCTGAAGAGAGTATTATTCTGAATGTTTTATCTGCTACTGTTGATTTCACTACTTGTGAATCCATTAGGATGTCACACAGTGTGGATAAACACGGTGAGAGGACTCTTGCTGTTGTTACAAAAGCTGATGTATTACCAGATGGTCTACTAGAGAAAGTTACTTCTGATGATGTGAACATTGGTCTTGGTTATGTCTGTGTGAGGAACAGGATTGGTGATGAAACTAATGAGGAGGCAAGGGCTATTTCTGATAAACTATTTCAAACTCATCCACTGCTTTCTAAGATTGATAAAGCAATAGTTGGAATTCCGGTTTTGGCTCAAAAGTTGGTGCAGATTCAAGCTACTAGTATAGCTCGCAACTTGCCGGAGATTGTGAAGAAGATCAACGACAAGCTCAATGCTTGCCTTTCCGAACTCAACAACATGCCAAAGAGTTTGTCAACCGTTGCTGAGGCCATGACATCTTTTATGCAGATCATTGGAGTATCCAAAGAGTCCCTTAAGAAGATTCTTGTGAGAGGTGAATTTGAGGAGTATAAAGATCAGAAACGCATGCACTGCACTGCTAGGCTGGTCGAAATGCTCAGTGAGTACTCGGATCAACTTGACAAGTATGATCATAGTGAAACCAAATGCCAAAACTTTTTGATGGAGGAGATTAGTATTTTGGAGGAAGCAAAAGGTATCAAACTTCCCAATTTTGTTCCCCGAAATGCTTTCCTTGTTATCCTGCAGGGAAAAGTGAATGAGATCAAAGATCTGCCTATTGAGTTTGTGGAGAGGGTATGGACTTATATTGAAGATGTGGTTATTTCTGTGTTAATGAAGCATTCAGAATGTTACTACCAACTTCAGTTGTCTACCAGGAGAGCTGGCCATAATCTAATGGCTAAGATGAAAGAAAAGTCGATCAAGTGGATGAATGAAATTGTTGAGATGGAAAAGATTACGGATTATACATGTAATCCGGAGTATGTATCTGAATGGACTAGGCTCATGGCTGGACAGACTGCATTCTTAAGTGACTTGTATGGTGCTGACCACCCCTCCAAGATAACTGTCTGTGTTGGGGAAGTTGAAGTTGAAGGTCTAAGGAAGTACTCCCAGGAATTAGTATCCCAAGCTTTTGACTTGAACATGCGGATGATTGCATACTGGAAGGTTGTTCTGAGAAGGCTAGTTGATTCTATGGCTCTGCATTTGCAGTTGAGTGTTACCAACCTTGTCAACAAAGAGATAGAGAAGGAGATTATCAATGAGCTGATGGGACCTAACTATGGTTGTGGGAGTGGCATTGAGAGGATGCTGGGGGAATCTCCTTCTGTAGCAGTCAAGCGTGAGAAGCTGGTAAAGAGCATCAAGAAACTCAAGGATTCTAAGGAGGTGGTGAGCAAGATCATGGATGGTATTATTCCTTATGCTAATTAAGTACTTACGTTAGCTGGACTATGATGTTGTCTTTCAAGTTTAGGTTTGTATTTCGTTTATCTAGTGTGCTTTGTTTATCAAGACTCTTCAGACTTCAGAGGTTGTTATTGTTGTAGTAGCTAGCTTGTGTGTTTTTCCAACTCTTAAAAGCTTATTAATGTATTATATTTATGAGTGCGCGCTTTTGTTATAAAGAACACGAATACCTGCTTGACTTGCTATCTTACTGTAATATGTTTTTTTTTTTTTTTTTTTAAACATGGTTTTCCTCAATTCCCTCTGCATCTGGTTGATCTTTACAGCAAAAGTGTGGTACAGTGGGTTTGATGAAACTACTCTTAATTAGTCCATGAATGCACTCATTGAAAGCCGGGAATCTAGTTCATCTGTCTCGAGTTATGTTGACACAACCCTTTAACCAAAGCTTGTCCTTTTACCTTTTTTTTTTTTTTTTTTTTTAAGGATTTGGAACAAGAAAAAATTACGTAGTTCGTATTAGAAAAATACAAGACGGAAAGTAAGAAAATAGAATAGAGTATTCTCATCTGTTATACAAATCAAAATGAAAGCTAGTAGATAAAACATACAAGTAGTTCATATAATTTGAAGCATTTGTTAACACCGATCTTGGACATCACCATTCCCCAATATTAATAAGCCAACATGCAAACAAGATGAGACCGCCAAACACCAAGCCTAAAAAGTCACTGTCAGGTCTACCATCTAATTAGCTCGATAATTCGGATACCCCAACGCATCCCTCAAAAGCAAAAGAGATACACTAGGAGGTGGAGAAACATGTCAAAGCAATGAAGAGAGACCTAGACCCAAATTTGCAAAACCATCAACAACTGTATTTCCTTCCCGAAAAACATGAGAACAACGAAAAGTCATTGATCTGATATGGTTCATGCAATTACCCAGGCTATACAAAGAGGCCACAAAGGAAGATAATTGGATGACAAGAGACATGTAAGCACACTTGTACAATTACTCTCTTTAACACGGATCAGCTGGTGCTGTGTAACTAGGTCAATGTTGTGATGGTGCAAGTGATGCAAATGCAGCAAATATAGTGCAGAAAACTTAAAGAAAAGGTAAAGAACACGAATGTAAATTGCAGGAAAGATAAATTGCTCGAATGTAAAGAATGATAACGTAGATTGCAGAAAAGATAAACGACAATGCAAGAAAGATAAGTACCGGTAAAGTAAAGCGATAAGATAAACACGAAAGGATTAAGAGTTGTGTAATGCTGAGAAGCTGAATTGAATTGGTAAGAACGTGTAATCGCGTAGAGCGTTTGGTCGAGGACCTCTAACAAAGAAACTTAAGGTCCTTTTTATATTGAAACAAAATAAAGAAATGTAATCCCGGCTTTAAACATAGGGATTGATTACAGGTAAATCATAGATTGAAATTGTAGTAACGTTGATTTAAGCAATAAAATGCTTTCAAGCACATTCAATCTGATTGAAATAGGTTCGGTAACGGCTCCCCTGAATGCGCTATGGCACGGTAGTCATTCATTAATGGCCGCGGTCATTCGTCAATAGCCGCGATCACTTGTTTTGTCGTGCATGTTCTACTGCAGCTCAAGGAATAGACCGCTATGACCCTCGCTAATACCTGTAATCATTCATGGGCCCAACCCACTTGATCTGCCATGTAAGCCTTGCCAAATTTAGGTGCAAACAATGGATTCTTCTAGACAAATGGTTAACTAAAATAAAAGCACCTTTTAGATGGGAGATTATTATTCTCATCGGTACGGACATGTCCAAAGAATTTTAGGGTTCAAGTCAGGGGTTACTCCATTTACTTATCTAGATGTCCCTATTTTCAAAGGCAAGTCGATGCATGTTCATCTTCAATCTATTGTTGACAAAGCAAAAGCGCGTCTGTCACACCCCAGTCCTTAAGTTATTTTACGGTCATTTACTTTGGTATTATTTTAGTCTTTTACCATATTAAATAACCGTTTACTGTTAAGGACCTTAAAGTTGACTTTTTCTTCCGTTTGGAATTTGGGAAATCTTTCTTCATGAAAGTTGTAGGTGACGTGATTACGAGTTCGTAGACATGCTGTGTGTTAAAATCGGAGTTAGCATGAAAACGTTATCAATTAAATGGTAAAGTTTGAAGTTGGTAAAAAGGGGTAAAATTTGTAGTGGGTATTTGTTGTTGAGTATAAGTGATGGACCGGGTAGGGGAGGGAACAGCCTGAGCCCATTCCCTTCTTTTCTTTTCTTTTTCTTTCTCTTCCTCCTCCTTTTCTCCCGAGCTCCCCGAGCCTTCTTCGCCGGAAAGTTCATCCACCAGTTGCAGTCGTCCAGCTAGCAACCGGTCGCCGCTCCAGCCCGGTTCGGACCCCCGCCACCTCCTCTCTCTCCCCGGCCTAGTGTCCGAGCCGGTAGTGTTAACGGAGAGGAGAAAAAGCCGCCGTAGATCCGCCCTCCGGCCACCATAGGCTGAGATTTTTGGCTCAACTTGTAGCCCTCGTCAAGATGAGTAATCCCTCAAAAGGAATCGGTCTAATTCGATCTCGTTAGAGTCGTTTGTATAATTGAAAGTTTTAGGAATTTATGGATGTTTCGATTCGATTACCCTAGTTAGCCTTAGAAATGGACTAAGTGCTAGGTATGAAAGTTGTTGGGTATGATGAGAGTATTATGTTGTTCAAATTTGTGTTCATAGGAAGTCGCCCGAAAACGGCTGCCGGCCGCCGCTGCCGGCTGAGCAGGCGGCGCCGCCGTTCCTCAGGGGCTGTTTTTCATGTTTTTAAGATGGTATTAAAGAGAGGAGTTTAATGGAGTATAGTTTGGAATTTTGGAGGAATTTTGTTACTGTTGGAGATTTTTCCATGGTTAAGGATTTTGGCGGTGTTAGAATAAAATATCGATAGTTGGATAGCCGGTTTTAAATTGCGTATATGGTTGATTTTTGGTTATCGGTAAGGGTGGTGAATTTTGAGTTAAAATGGATTAAAGATGGAGAAAATGGGTAAGGAAGAAGATTTATTTTAGACCCTCAATTTTATGGAATTATTTGTTAAAGATTTGTGTTGAATGAGAATTAATATTAATTATTGTTCAGGCCGTGAGGAGAATCATTTGGATGAAGTTTTGGACATCACCATTCCCCAATATTAATAAGCCAACATGCAAACAAGATGAGACCGCCAAACACCAAGCCTAAAAAGTCCCTGCCAGGTCTACCATCTAATTAGCTCGATAATTCGGATACCCCAACGCATCCCTCAAAAGCAAAAGAGTTACACTAGGATGTGGAGAAACATGTCAAAGCAATGAAGAGAGACCTAGACCCAAATTTGCAAAACCATCAACAACAGTATTTCCTTCCCGAAAAACATGAGAACAACGAAAAGTCATTGACCTGATATGGTTCATGCAATTACCCCAGGCTATACAATGAGGCCACAAAGGAAGATAATTGGATGACAACAGACATGTAAGCACACTTGTACAATTACTCTCTTTAACACGGATCAGCTGGTGCTGTGTAACTAGGTCAATGTTGTGATGGTGCAAGTGATGCAAATGCAGCAAATATAGTGCATAAAACTTAAAGAAAAGGTAAAGAACACGAATGTAAATTGCAGGAAAGATAAATTGCTCGAATGTAAAGAATGATAACGTAGATTGCAGAAAAGATAAACGACAATGCAAGAAAGATAAGTACCGGTAAAGTAAAGCGATAAGATAAACACGAAAGGATTAAGAGTTGTGTAATGCTGAGAAGCTGAATTGAATTGGTAAGAACGTGTAATCGCGTAGAGCGTTTGGTCGAGGACCTCTAACAAAGAAACTTAAGGTTCTTTTTATATTGAAACAAAATAAAGAAATGGAATCCCGGCTTTAAACATAGGGATTGATTACAGGTAAATCATAGATTGAAATTGTAGTAACGTTGATTTAAGCAATAAAATGCTTTCAAGCACATTCAATCTGATTGAAATAGGTTCGGTAACGGCTCCCCTGAATGCGCTATGGCACGGTAGTCATTCATTAATGGCCGCGGTCATTCGTCAATAGCCGCGATCACTTGTTTTGTCGTGCATGTTCTACTGCAGCTCAAGGAATAGACCGCTATGACCCTCGCTAATACCTGTAATCATTCATGGGCCCAACCCACTTGATCTGCCATGTAAGCCTTGCCAAATTTAGGTGCAAACAATGGATTCTTCTAGACAAATGGTTAACTAAAATAAAAGCACCTTTTACATGGGAGATTATTATTCTCTTCGGTACGGACATGTCCAAAGAATTTTAGGGTTCAAGTCAGGGGTTGCTCCATTTACTTATCTAGATGTCCCTATTTTCAAAGGCAAGTCGATGCATGTTCATCTTCAATCTATTGTTGACAAAGCAAAAGCGCGTCTGTCACACCCCAGTCCTTAAGTTATTTTACGGTCATTTACTTTGGTATTATTTTAGTCTTTTACCATATTAAATAACCGTTTACTGTTAAGGACCTTAAAGTTGACTTTTTCTTCCGTTTGGAATTTGGGAAATCTTTCTTCATGAAAGTTGTAGGTGACGTGATTACGAGTTCGTAGACATGCTGTGTGTTAAAATCGGAGTTAGCATGAAAACGTTATCAATTAAATGGTAAAGTTTGAAGTTGGTAAAAAGGGGTAAAATTTGTAGTGGGTATTTGGTGTTGAGTATAAGTGATGGACCGGGTAGGGGAGGGAACAGCCTGAGCCCATTCCCTTCTTTTCTTTTCTTTTTCTTTCTCTTCCTCCTCCTTTTCTCCCGAGCCCCCCGAGCCTTCTTCTCCGGAAAGTTCATCCACCAGTTGCCGTCGTCCAGCCAGCAACCGGCCGCCGCTCCAGCCCGGTTCGGACCCCCGCCACCTGATCTCTCTCCCCGGCCTAGTGTCCGAGCCGGTAGTGTTACCGGAGAGGAGAAAAAGCCGCCGTAGATCCGCCCTCCGGCCACCATAGGCTGAGATTTTTGGCTCAACTTGTAGCCTTCGTCAAGATGAGTATTCCCTCAAAAAGAATCGGTCTAATTCGATCTCGTTAGAGTGGTTTGTATAATTGAAAGTTTTTGGGATTTATGGATGTTTCGATTCGATTACCCTAGTTAGCCTTAGAAATGGACTAAGTGCTAGGTATGAAAGTTGTTGGGTATAATGAGAGGATTATGCGGTTCAAATTTGTGTTCATAGGAAGTCGCCGGAAAACGGCTGCCGGCTGAGCAGGCGGCGCCGCCGTTCCTCAGGGGTTGTTTTTCATGTTTTTAAGATGGTATTAAGGAGAGGAGTTTAATGGAGTATAGTTTGGAATTTTGGAGGAATTTTGTTACTGTTGGAGATTTTTCCATGGTTAAGGATTTTGGCGGTGTTAGAATAAAATATCGATAGTTGGATAGCCGGTTTTAAATTGCGTATATGGTTGATTTTTGGTTATCGGTAAGGGTGGTGAATTTTGAGTTAAAATGGATTAAAGATGGAGAAAATGGGTAAGGAAGAAGATTTATTTTAGACCCTCAATTTTATGGAATTATTTGTTAAAGATTTGTGTTGAATGAGAATTAATATTAATTATTGTTCAGGCCGTGAGGAGAATCATTTGGATGAAGTTTTGGACATCACCATTCCCCAATATTAATAAGCCAACATGCAAACAAGATGAGACCGCCAAACACCAAGCCTAAAAAGTCACTGCCAGGTCTACCATCTAATTAGCTCGATAATTCGGATACCCCAACGCATCCCTCAAAAGCGAAAGAGATACACTAGGATGTGGAGAAACATGTCAAAGCAATGAAGAGAGACCTAGACCCAAATTTGCAAAACCATCAACAACAGTATTTCCTTCCCGAAAAACATGAGAACAACGAAAAGTCATTGATCTGATATGGTTCATGCAATTACCTCAGGCTATACAATGAGGCCACAAAGGAAGATAATTGGATGACAACAGACATGTAAGCACACTTGTACAATTACTCTCTTTAACACGGATCAGCTGGTGCTGTGTAACTAGGTCAATGTTGTGATGGTGCAAGTGATGCAAATGCAGCGAATATAGTGCAGTAAACTTAAAGAAAAGGTAAAGAACACGAATGTAAATTGCAGGAAAGATAAATTGCTCGAATGTAAAGAATGATACCGTAGATTGCAGAAAAGATAAACGACAATGCAAGAAAGATAAGTACCGGTAAAGTAAAGCGATAAGATAAACACGAAAGGATTAAGAGTTGTGTAATGCTGAGAAGCTGAATTGAATTGGTAAGAACGTGTAATCGCGTAGAGCGTTTGGTCGAGGACCTCTAACAAAGAAACTTAAGGTCCTTTTTATATTGAAACAAAATAAAGAAATGTAATCCCGGCTTTAAACATAAGGATTGATTACAGGTAAATCATAGATTGAAATTGTAGCAACGTTGATTCAAGCAATAAAATGCTTTCAAGCACATTCAATCTGATTGAAACAGGTTCGGTAACGGCTCCCCTGAATGCGCTATGGCACGGTAGTCATTCATTAATGGTCGCGGTAATTCGTATAGTCAGCCGCGGTCATTCGTCAATAGTCGCGATCACTTGTTTTGTCGTGCATGTTCTACTGCAGCTCAAGGAATAGACCGCTATGACACTCGCTAATACCTGTAATCATTCGTGGGCCCAACCCACTTGATGTGCCATGTAAGCCTTGCCAAATTTAGGTTCAAACAAGGGCTTCTTCTAGACAAATGGTTAACTAAAATAAAAGCACCTTTTACATGGGAGATTCTTGTTCTCATCGGTACGGACATGTCCAAAGAATTTTAGGGTTCAAGTCAGGGGTTGCTTCATTTACTTATCTAGGTGTCCCTATTTTCAAAGGCAAGTCGATGCATGTTCATCTTCAATCTATTGTTGACAAAGCAAAAGAGCGTCTGTCACACCTCAGTCCTTAAGTTATTTTACGGTCATTTATTTTGGTATTATTTTAGTCTTTTACCATACTAAATAACCGTTTACTGTTAAGGCCTTAAAGTTTACTTGTTCTACCGTTTGGAATTTAGGAAACCTTTCTTCATGAAAGTTGTAGGTGACATGATTATGAGTTCATAGACATGCTGTGTGTTAAAATCAAAGTTAGCAAGGAAAAGTTATCAATTAAATGGTAAAGTTTGGAGTTTGTAAAAGGGGGTAAAATTTGTAGTGGGTATTTGGTGTTGAGTATAAGTGATGGACCAGGTAGGGGAGGGAACAGCCCGAGCCCATTCCCTTCTTTTCTTTTCGTTTTCTTTCTCTTCCTCCTCCTTTTCTCCCAAGCTCCCCGAGCCTTCTTTGCCGGAAACTTCAGCCACCAGTTGCCGCCGTCCAGCCAGCAACCGGCCGCCGCTCCAGCCCGGTTCGGACCCCCGCCACCTCCTCTCTCTCCCCGGCCTAGTGTCCGAGCCGGTAGTGCCGCCGTAGCTCCGCCCTCCAGCCACCATAGGCCGAGATTTTTGGCTCAACTTGTAGCCCTCGTCAAAGTGAGTAATCCCTCAAAAGGAATCGGTCTAATTCGATATCGTTAGGGTGGTTTGTATAATTGAAAGTTTTAGGGATTTATGGATGTTTTGATTCGATTACCAGAGTTAGCCTTAGAAATGGACTAAGTGCTAGTTATGAAAGTTGTTGGGTATGATGAGAGGATTATGCTGTTCAAATTTGGTGGTCATATGAAGTCGTCAGAAAACGGCTGCCGGCCGCTGTTGCTGGCGGCGCCGCCCCTCAGGTGTTGTTTTTCATGTTTTTAAGATGGTATTAAGGAGAGGAGTTTAATGGAGTATAGTTTGGAATTTTGGAATGAATTTTATTAATGTTGGAGATTTTTGCATAGTTAAGGATTTTGACGGTGTTAGAATAGAATATAGGTAGTTGGATAGCCGGTTTTAAATTGCGTATATCGTTGATTTTTGGTTATCGTTGAGGATGGTGAATTTTGAGTTAAAATGGATTAAAGATGGGGAAAATGGGCAAGGAAGAAGTTTTATTTTAGACCCTCAATTTTATGGAATTATTTGTTAAAGATTTGTGTTGAATGAGAATTAATATTAATTATTTTTCAGGCCGTGAGGAGAATCATTTGGAGGAAGCATCGGGTCGTCGACAGGTATAGCCGAGCACTGTGAGTGGACATTTGATTTGAATGCCTTGCATGCAATAAAGTTTATTTAATTTTCAATGGCATATTGGAGATTTTATAATTTCTTGGAGTAATGAGTTACATTTGTTTTTGGGAACTCTCTTGAGTATTTTATTTGACATGTGGGACATGTCAAATGTTTTATATTAATTTTTGGGGAAGTACAAATTTGGTTAGCACCACTACCTGTTTGAAGTTCCCCACAAGCTACCAAATTTACAATTTCCTCCTTTCTCACCTCTTTTAATGCAGAATGCCGCTTAGCAGAAGAATCAAGAAAATTCACAATAAAACTCAAGGTAAAAAAGAATTCCCAAATGTCCTACACCCCTTGAGCTATAGCATTTAATGTCAACTGCAAACGGTGAGCAAAGCAATGCACAAAATATGCATATGGACACTCTTGAAGAAACAATGATTTCAATCCATTAAAAATACCCCTCATATTACTAGCACCATCATACCCTTGACCACACATATTTCTCACTTGAAGATTATATATAGTAAGTACTTTTGAGATCTCATTTTTAAGAGTTTGTGAGGTAGTGTTAGGAACACTCACAATGTTAAAAAATCTTTCTTGAATCAGGCCTTGAGAATCAACAAATCTCAGAATAATTGTCATTTGTTCCTTACTAGAAGTGTCAACTACTTCATCAACAAGAATACTTATTTGGAATTCCCAACTTCATCACGTATCTTGCCCCTCACTTTGTTACCAAGAATATTTAGGAGCTCCTTTTGAATTTTTGGACTAGTGTACTTAGCATTTCTAGGAGCATTTCCCAAAACAACTCTCTCTCCACCTCCACACTCATTCTTGAAAAGGATTTTATGACTTCCTTAAAATATCCTTGATTCAAAGAATCTTCGGATTCATCATGCCCTCTAAAAGGAGCTCCTTGATTAGTTAGCAATCTAACAACCTCTATTGCAGCCTTAAGCCTCATTCAGTTGTCTTCCACATCCTTTAGTGATCTTGACTCAAGAATTGTTTCAATATGCTTTTCTGGGTTTCTTAACAAATCCCATTTTTGCATTGCAGCATTATGTGGAGATGTAATGCCCCCTACATGCTTCACAAACATATTATCACTAACACAAACTCTCTTCCAATTTCTAAACCCTTCAATAGTGAATGTATGATTTTTCGAATTTTCGGTGTCAAAAAAAAAAAACAAGGAAAGCAATATGCTTTATCAAGAGCAATTGAATACTCAAGCCATGGATTATCCTTGAACCAAGAATACTGAAATCTACGTTGTTGATCCCCATGTTCTGATAATGGAAACACCAACTCAAGTTGAAACGACCCCAACAAAATATAGGCTTTTTGAACACTGTCACGCTCATTCACTGGATATTTCCATATAGCAGAACGTAATCCAGGATCACGTTCAAGAGCATTGACCCTATTTGGTGGCTCTACATATTGTGGTGGATCATCTATATTTGGAGACTCTAAAGGTTGAGTTGGATGATCATTGTTTGGAGAAGATATGGAAGGATTAGAAATCGAATTTGAACTTGAAGAGGAGACATTAGTTCTTTGAAACCATCCAGTAATTTTTTTTAATCGCTTCGGTTTTGGCCCTGTATTAAACATTTTACTCTAACAACTATTGATTAAAAGACAATATCAAACTCATAGTTCATTCAAAATCATTAGGCATGCTTTATACTTCATATAGAAAGACACAAAGTAAGAGAGACAAACCTGAGAGTGGAGAACGAGTGAAAATAATGGGAATCCAACCAAGTTCTTACTTCATAGCTCTTCCGCTTTAGCTACCAATACACCATTCAGTATTAGAGAAACAAAATACAGCACGAAACGAATAAATAGCATCACATTACAATTATGAGTGTGAAAATTAAGTTTTAATTCACACAACCTTAAATCATAATTGGTAATTCCGTGCATCTAATTCATCTATGATGCATTGATGCTTAGCCTCCAAAATCAATCAACAGAAAACTTAGAAATCGTAACCCTAAGTCCCTAACTCGATTCAACACTCTAAATTTCAACAAATTGTATTCATACACATCAAATTCCAAACAATTATAATAACAGTAACAACTAACAACAATTCAATACAGCCTAAAAACCCAGTTAAACACAGCATGAGCTAATTCCAGCTTCACTCTTGAGTCTTGAGTAAGGACTAAGGAGAAGACTATTACTGGCCATCGATGGTACAAGACTCTGTAAAGTAGACCGGAGAGGGTGATTTCAGGAGAGGGTGATTTCAATACCAAATCCTTCATAAGTGGCTCTGGTACATGTCCCTGCAAAGTAGACCGGTCCAAACTCGCTTGCGAAATGGACTGGCGCGCACTCCCCTGCATGGTAGACTCGCGCGGATTCTCATGCAAAGTGGCTTCGCGAGGATTCTCTCATGAAGTGGACTCACGCGGATTCGCCTGAACGCGTAACTTGCATCCCGCATCCTTCCGCACGGCCTCTGGTTGCTTCGATGCAGACCTCAAGGCATGATTAGTTCGCGGTGATTCAATGTCACCCGCGAGATCATCGTACCGAGCTCGCTTGCTGCCCCGATCTTCCTCATCAAGTTTCGTTCTATGAGTTTTCTTGCTCTTGAAACAAGAAGCACTTCCGGAATAAACAGCGGGACCTCTTTCCCCAAAGTCAGGAAAGAATATCTTGCCTGGTCCGCCAGCAAATACACCTTTAAGGGATTCTGGCGGGAAAATACTATTCTGCTTGGCAAGAGCACGCTTCTTCAAAGTCAAGTAAACAAAAGACACGGACCGACCAAGATAGGGGGCACATGCCGATATCCATCACCTGCAATAAGTCCAGGTGCACATCCCCTCATAAGAAGAACGGGGAACATAAAAATGGGAACCGGTATTAGTTCTAAGGAGCTTAAATTTTGCTTTTACTAAATCTTCAACGCCACATTTGCTCCTCTGCTCAACTTTAAATTGAAGTTTGTTGGCCGAAATTCCTTGATCAAAACCAAATTGACGAGCGAATCTATTGGGATAATATGGCTCTAACCAGAGCTCACCACCGATTCGTACAGGAAGAAATGAAGAACGTATACAAACCAGCCAGTCAAAGTGTTCTTCAGACAAATTTCAGTCGTCAATCAAAAAGTAACCATTTGATTCAATAAAGGAACTAGGACGATACTCTAAAGAGTCTTTGATCCTAAAAACAAGTCGAGCTCTTGTGATACTGAAATATTGAGCTTTAATTCCTGCATATCTCTTCAACTGGGGGTAGTTCTCAGGAAACTCGCTGTCAGCATGACGTCTATATAAACAGTCAAAGTGCTCTCCCAACCAACCAATCACATAAGGAACAGGGAAGCAACTTCGCGACTCTCCAGGCCCTCGCGGATCGAGCATGACTTTCCCAAGACTATGATAGATATGGCCCAACACTGCTGGTGCAAGAGACACTCTGATTCCCCGAGCCATTAAACATGCCATGTGAAAGGTCTCAGGTCTAATTATATAATTATACGAAGGAAAAACAAATCTGCTGAGCCAATAAACTAAGAACGCAGCCAGCTCCCCTTCCTTCGAAATTATCAAAGTAAGCCGGGAATCCACGAATTTTTCACGTTGCAAATGGCTTATGCACTGAGTGTCTTCTCCGTAACCTGAATATAGCAGTTGCCCTCTATAAAAATGTCTAACCCAATCTCCCCAGCGAACAAATTTCTGTTTACTCAAGACACATAGTCGGGAATGAACGTATAAAAGCTTAGAAAGCGTGGCAGAGTATAGACCATCTCTCTGCAGCCTTTTATTTTCAGGAATAAATTCTTCATAAGGAATCCCTGAAATCGGCAAGCCTCCAAGCATCTTCAGATCCCATAATGATATACTCATTTCTCCATTCCCATGGTGTAAAGTGTTCGTCAAAGGACTCCATAATTCCAAGAATGCTTTCCATACGTTGGAACAAAAATGATAAGGATACTGAGAGACGCCAACGACACCATATATACCAGCTTGATTCAAGACATCTTCAAAATTGGCTAGAATGAATTCCGTCCACTCCATGAGGCCCATGTTAAATATAGCACAACCTCGGAAACAAAGGCTTGATGACCAATCCTCTTTGGTACTTAGCAGCTTGTAAAGTACCGGATATAAGTTCTCCTCAGAAACGAAAGGGACTCCATCATGTCGATTGTTCACCTTCTCCAAAGAATGCCCTTTAAATACGAGGGAGAAATTACGGGTTGTTCTTATCACTTGATCCTCCAGATCCTGACGAAATGTGAGGGAGCCTGAGTTCATCTCAACTTCTGTTACCAGGGTGATTGTGTCTCTAGGAGCGTCATCAATACGGATGGAATTCAACGGCCTTGATCGCATGTATTCTATGCTCTTCTCGGCCACCTTGCCATATTTGTCCAAAGCTGCCTCGTAAGCAATACGACCATATGCATCCATTGCCTGAGATCACGACATCAAAAGAATGTTAGAAAGCAATTTCAGGTCAAGTTTTACGCACGAAAAGCAGGTTCCACACACAAAACTTGAGGGGGCACTGTTGATCGGCAAAAAAAAATATGCATAAATAAAAAGAAAAGAAAAGTATTTAAAAATATATAAATGCATAAATACTTTTCTTGTGCTACATGCACAATGTTTCAGAGTTCAAATACAACTCTTGCAAACGGCTGGACAACAAAAGTCCAATACAAACTCATCCTCCAAAGCCGTGCACTCTATATAAAGAGGCACAAGGAGAAGAGAAAGGACCACACACAGACCAGACCACAGACCAGGGACCACGCACGAGAGAGAGAGAGAGAGAGAGAAAACACAAGGCGCAAAGAAGGCGAAACCAGAGAGAGAAACAGAGAGAAGAAGGCGAAGCGCAGAGGAGGAAGAAAGAAAAGCAGAAGACAAGCGGCGAGCCAGACAAAAGGTGGAGCCCCATTCTAACTTTCTTTTCTTTTTTGCAGTTGCCTTTATCTTTCTGTATCACTCCGCCGGAAGCCCGAAAGCGATGTCCTCTTCCCTCCCTCGCGTGACCCCGCGAGGTAGTCACCAAGTCTAAGGGCGAGGTGACCTCGCCCCCTTTCTCCCTTGTTACAACAAACATATGGCCATGCAACTCGCATAACAAGCCATGTAAGGGGAAGGAAACAAATAATCAACGCGCATTTGAAGAGCAGGAACTCACCTTTGATGACTCAACAAGTCCTTGTCCAGATCAAAAAGAAGGAGACGACACCTCAATTTATAGAAGAGCAGTTTCCTCAAGTCCAACTCCCAACCAGACAGGGATAGGCGTTTGGAGTCATATGGTTCGCGCAATCTCACCAACTTCATCAAGGAAAAGACGACTCGATCAAGGAAAACATGATAGAGTCCTGCGAACCAGAGTTCGCGCGCCCTGGCGAGACGGGCCCGAAGCCCTAAGGCAGAGGCGAACTGACACCCCGCCAAAGCAGAAGCAGGTTACCTAACCCTAAGGGGTAGCGACGTGACTTTAACCCTAAGGGGTTGCGAGGTGACTTTTACCCTAAGGGGTGGCGAGGCGACTTTTACCCTAAGAGGTGGCGAGGTTACTTAACCCTAAGGGGTGGCGAGCCAATATTCGCGCCAAGGCAGGAACCCTAAGGGGTGGCGAACCAACATCCAAGCCAAGGCAGGAACCCTAAGGGTTGGCGAACCAACATCCAAGCCAAGGCAGGAACCCTAAGGGGTGGCGAGCTGATATTAAATAAAAGTCTACCATGCAGGTGACGAGCTAATTCAGAAGCTCTAAGCCCAGGCGGGGCGAGATGATGACGCAAGCTGGGCGAGATCCAATCATGCAAAAGATGAAGCAAGTCACGGAGACATGCACGCAGAGTCTGCTCAAAAGTGAACACGCGGAGTCCGTTTACTGACATACACGCGGAGTCCGCCTACATATATACGCGCGGACTCCGCCCACAGATACATACGCGGAATACACTCTCAGACACACACGCAGAGTTCACTCGCTGACACACACGCGGAGTCCGCATGAAAGAGCAGTTCGCCTGCACACAGAGATCGCCTGCGTCATGATCAAAAACTGAGCCCAAAGCCATTCAAGCCTTTTGTCACGCCACTGCCTCACCTCTTCTGGGTGCCATTACCAACGGATACTCTACCAAATTGAGTGTCCACAAGAAACACAGTTAACGGACTCCAAATTTGTCTGTTAAAACCAAAAGCCGGCATTAAGCCAAAAGCCTACAAACCTCTTATGAACTACGGTCGGTTTGATCCCACAAAGGGGTACGTAGGCAGTCTAGCAGCCCACTAGATGCAACCAAAATTCCAAACAGAATCCCTGACACCACCAGTCAAATTCTTCCAGTCCAAACACCCTCAAACATACACAGTTCTCGTTGGTACTTTGTAATCGAATCAAAGGGTTTTCCTCTAAAATGCAGGGGTTGTAATTAAGGAATTTATTTTATTTTATTCTGAATGGGTCGAACCAGATAAAAATAATCAAAACCCTATCTTAGTCGATAAGACAGGGTGAAGTTATGTTGGGTATATACGGTTGTTCACAATTTTCCCCCAACAGATTTCAAGTTTGAGTAAGAAATCAAAATTAAAAATACAAAAACAAAGATAAAGTTGATAATACCTCCGATTGGCGGCGGAAGATATGTATGAAAATGTGGTGGACTAAGCGGCTACATGTCGTCAATAATACCCTACCACTATTTGTTAGGGTGTGAAGGGCTTTGCGCCAGTTTATACACCTTTTGTGCCTTGTATACTTTATGTAAGAAGCGCGTCTTTTGCTTGCTCACATGGTCACAACCTTGTAGTGGCAGAATGAAACTAAGTGGCGTCAAGTATTTTCCGACGACAACATCAAGTTCTATATGGTTCGTTCGTTCATCATAAATCGGGTTTGCAGCAAGATGTAGAGCCGCTTGGTTGTCACAAAACAGCCTTGCTGGTGCCAAATGAGGTACATGCAAATCCTTCAACAAATACCTCAGCCAAGTTAGTTCAAACATAGCTGAGGCCATTGAACGATATTCAGCTTCAGTGGAGGATCTTGACACCGTGACTTGTTTTTTACTTTTCCATGACACAAGTGATCCACCAAGAAAAATACAATACCCGGTAACTGATCGGCGTAACCGGACACCTTGCCCAGTCAGCATCACAATATCCAATGAAATGCAATTGACTGTTTGAGGGAAATAATAGACCTTGTCCTGGAGCTGCCTTCAAGTATTAAAGAAGTCGAAGGGCTGCCTTAAAATGATGTAGCTTGGGGTCTTGCATAAATTGGCTAAGTGTGTTCACAGAGTATGTGATATCCGGCTGGGTGATTGTGAGATAAGTTAATTTCCCAATCAACCTCTGGTACCGAGTAGGATCTTTGAGGCTATAACTCCCTTTTGCTGTTAGTACCAAATCAGGTTCCATAGGCACTTTTGCAGGCTTTAGTCCAAGTAAGCCAGCTTCGTCCAAGATGTCTAAAGTGTACTTTCGCTGACAAACTATGATTCTAGCCTTTGATCGTGCAACCTCAATGCCAAGGAAGTATTTGAGAGGTCCAAGATCTTTGATTTTAAAGAAGCTGTTGAGGAAGACTTTGAGATCGTTGATAGTCTTCTCATTGTTCCCTGCTATGACCATATCATCAACATACAACAATACCACAGTGATGAATCTCCACGAATCTGTGTGAATAAAGAATAGCTGAAGAGAAACGTTGGAACCAGCTGCGGGACACTTGTTTAAGTCTGTAAAGCGACTTGTGGAGTCGACAAATTTCATTCTCCCCCTGTCAACGATAACCTAGTGGAGGAATCATATATACTTCCTCAAGGAGTTCACCATGAAGAAAGGCATTCTGGACATCCATCTGGCGCAATGGCCAATTTCAAACCGCAGCCACAGACAGGAGACAACGAACGGTGATCAGTTTGGCAACCGGAGCAAAAGTGTCTTTGTAATCGACACCCCCACGTTGAGTGTAACCTTTGGCGACGACACGAGCTTTGTGGCGCTCGATTGTTCCATCAGCATGATATTAGATCTTGAAAACCCATTTGCATCTAATGGGTCGCTGACCAGGAGGGAGGGGAACCATGGACCGTAAGAATTTATTGCTTCAACCCACTGAGGATCATGACTGGCCTGTGTATAATTGGCTGCCTCTATCAATTTAGATATATTATGCACAAAAGAGCAGTAAGCACCAGACAACCCAGAATAAGAGATATACCTCTGTAACGGATAGCGGGCGCCGGACGTGGAGAAAGAAGAGGCTTCAGGGGCGAGCAGAGGCGCATGATGGGTCTTGTAGTCACGAAGATAGGGAGGTGGTTGGTGGAGGCAAGTGGAACGACGAAGAACAGGAACAGTGGGTTGTGGTGAGGCAACACTGGAAGGTGACGGGGGCTGATCTTAGGACGGTGGTGGTGACGGCTGAGGGAACGGTGATGGCAGCATGGTGGTTGGTGAGGGTGGAGGCAAAGACGCCGAAGAAGATGGAAGCTGAGAGGAAGGCGGTGGTGGCGACTGATCCACCGACGGTGGAAGGGTGGCGTCGAGCGGTGGTCACAACGCAGAAGAAGGCGGATCCGGCGGCGATGGTAAGTTGGTTGCAGGCGAGATCAAGTTAGGGAAACAGGAGGCTGCTGGCGTCGAACTGAGGAGAGGAGGATTGTTGTCGACAGATGAAGGATTAGATGATGACGAAATGGGTTGAGATTGGGCCAGGGATTGGGCTGGGTCAACAACAGGCAGAACTGTATAGTCTTCTTGATCCTTAAGAGGACATTTGGTAAAAGGAAATATAAGTTCATGAAACGTGACATCTCTGGATATAAAAAATCTTTTTGTTTTCAAGATCATATGATCAATAGCCTTTTTGGCCAAGAGGGTATCCAATAAAAATGCAACCACGTGCACGGGTATCAAATTTATCAGTGGGAGTGAGGTTGGTAGGATAACAAAAAGAACCGAAAGTTTGGAGATGAGAATAGCTTGGTGGTGTGTTATGTAAGAGTTCATATGGAGATTTGTGAGAAAGTAAAGGTGTGGGAAGTCGATTTATTAGATAGCAAGCGGTTTGGAATTGAAGAGCTCGGGCTACATACAAAAGATGACGATGTTTGCACTCTATTACCTCATTTTGTTGAGGTGTATATACGCATGTGTGTTAGAAAATGGTACCATGTTCTGCGAAAAAAAACACGCAAGGATGTGAATTCACCACCCCCATTGTCAGCACGTAAAATTTTGATGTCACGATTAAATTACGTTTTGACCCATGAAAAGAATGATTTCAATAAAGGCTAAGTATTGCATTTGAAGCTCATAAGATGTAGCCGAATGAAATGAGTGAAATCATCAACGATGGTTAAGAAATAATGAGCCCAAAAATGTGTGTGAGTTTTGTGCGGTCCCCAAATGTCACAATGAATTAAATCAAAATGTGCAACTATTTTTTTTGAACTGGAAGGAAAAGACAACCGAGTTTGTTTTGCTAAAGGAAAAATGTCACAAATATGATGGGGATTAAACATAATTTATGGGATAACTTTAGAGAGATGATGAAGAGGTGCAGCAGATGGGTGCCCAAGACGTTGATGCCAAAGGTTGGAGGTGCGGGAGATATGATTGGCAAGGTGAGGGTTCTGTTGTGGTGTGAGGTAATAGAGACCATTAAAATGCTTGCCGAGGCAAATCGTCCTTTTTGTATCCATGTCTTGCATAACACAAAAATCTGGATAAAAGATTACAATTCATTTCAAGGATCATGTCAACTTACTCACAGAAATTAAGTTTACACGAAATTTAGGCACATGCAGAACTCCATCAAGAGATAATTCTTGTGATAATTTGATAGACCCAGTACTTTCAATTGCAGCTTGTCCTCCATTAGGTAAACCAACAAAATCATGGGTTGTTCTTATCTTATTGTGAGTGGGTGACCAATATGATACATGATCAGTTGCTCCACTATTTACAATCCAATATAATGTCGAATGAATATCACTTTTTATCCCTTTCCAATTGGGTGTGAGTATACCTATTGCATTTGCGAATGTTGATTATTACCATTCTTTTCGTGCAGCATGACCATAATTTGCTTGTATTCATCGGCTGTGATGGTTGGGCTTTCATTTATAGGTTCCTTCTTCAACTCAATGTTGTGCGCTAAACCTCTTTTGTTTTTAGGCTTCACATTCTTGCCATGCCATTTGTGACCCACTGGAAACCCTTTCAGGTAATAGCAGTGATCTACTGAATGAGTATCCTCCTCACAATATGTGCACTTCAATGGTTTGCGAAAGAAAGAGGATTTTGGTGGATCTGATGTCCGCGTAGCCTGCATAGCATGAGATGTTTGTGGGATATCTCGATGAGCAACCGCCTCCATCTGCCTCTCATGTTGAAGGATCAGACCATGAACCTTCCTTGTATTTGGAAATGGACTCATCATCAGGATTGACCTGCGAATAGTCGAGTAAGATTCGTTCAACCCTTGAAAAACTGCATGACTCTTGTTCGTGTTGGAATTTAGATGCACTAACCGTTACGACTTTTCAACCATGCACACGTTGGACACGTTGAAAAGTCAAAGTTTTCATGAGGGATCCGCTTGTTTTGACCACGGTCCCTAGCAAAGGGTAAAGTGGTATTTTAGCGTACCAAGAGTAAAAAGGCGCAGGGCGTGCTGCCGCGCGGACCGGAGTGAGGGTATGCTAGCGCTGGACTCCCTCTCTCGCTTCTTCACGAAGTCCCCTACACGAGCCCAAC
Source organism: Fragaria x ananassa (assembly GCA_034370585.1). Classification (NCBI taxonomy): domain Eukaryota; kingdom Viridiplantae; phylum Streptophyta; class Magnoliopsida; order Rosales; family Rosaceae; genus Fragaria; species Fragaria x ananassa. The sequence goes on along the minus strand of CP139750.1, from coordinate 3,605,826 downwards.
TCACCTCACCTTCATGTTTTAGGGACTCAACTCCTACGCGAGGCCACCTCGCCTCGCGTTCATGTTTTAGGACTCTACTCCCACGCGAGGCCATCTCGCCTCGCCTTCATGTTTTAGGGCCTCCCCTCCTACGTTGGGCCACCTCGCCTCGCGTCCATGCTTTAGAACTCCACTTCCATATGAAGTCCTTTTGCAAGCGAACTCTACTATCATGTAAAGTATTAATTTGGGTGTAAGCAACGTTGACTCGTCAACATATATAAAGGCCCAACATCAAGCGAAACGTTCATGTGGGAACGAGGCTCCCACTTTGGCTTCCTCGACTTCCAACCGGCACTCCTCGAGTGTGAGCTAGCCCAGAGTCGAGGAACATCAATGTAATCTAGCTCGCCATGCCACCACACCTCAACAGACATTCAGCGTTCAGTTAGGACGATAGAAAGTGGGTCACATTCACAAACGATAAACATGTATATACACCTATCTTTTATCATGATCAAATCTTACCTAATGCGTGATATGTATATCACGATCTTGTGGCTAGTCTCTTCATGAACAGGGACAAGGGATGGCATGATTAGAGTAAAGAGAAGCAAGGCCTTGAGACACGTATCCAAACCTGACAGTCCTATGCTTAAGACATATCAAGCGTCAGAGAAGGAGCATGGCTAAATCATAAAGTAGGTTCATGGACATGTCTTAAAGACATGGCCCGTTCTCTGAGTAAGGGAAAGGAACTACCTCCTCAAAACTCTATAAAAAGGGGAGCACCCCTTCATTCAAGGGCACATTCACTCTCTCTAAAGAAATATTTAAGGCTTTGATCAACTTTGTTCTGACATTATCATCGGTGGTTAATATGCAGGCACCAGCCGGAGTCAAAGCGTCTACCTAATCATCGTGATAGGCTCCCAGCCGTTCAACTTCTTCGACCTCGCAGCCCTCACCACCTAGCAGAGCAGGTGAATCCCAAAACCCAGAGATGAAGTTCCACACTTAAGCGTCAACTCCATCAAGTTCCACATCGGGTTTCAATGAACTCCTCTTTGACATGTTGACGAGGAAATTTCGCATCAACAACTCTCTCTTTCTTCTCCCGGTCAAACAACTTCTGCATAGCATCACAACTACAAACAAGAGGTTCCTGGTAAGAGGATAATTCATCCCAAAGGGCTTTGAGTTTAGTGTAGTAGATAGAAGCAGATTGCTAGCCTTGACGACATTCGGTGATCTCTTGCCGAATTTGATAAATCTTTGAATCATCTCATTGAGAGAATAAGTCATGGAGATCTCTCCACACCCCAGCTGCCGTATCAGAGAAGATCATGTCACGCGCGATGCTTGGTTGAATCGAGTGAATGATCCATGATAACACCATGTCATTGCAGCATATCCACGTAGGGAACTTTGGATCGGTACGTGGAGGTGGTTTTACTATACCAACAATCAGTCTTATCTTGTTCTTGGCACTGAAGCTGAGGCACATAGCTCGGCTCCATTCTCCATAGCTGTCTCCATCCAGTAGTGTACTAACCAGTTTGAGCTCTGGTGTATCAAACTGGTGTAAGGTCAAAGGGTTGGGTGTGTCAATATCATTCTCATCTTTGTCTTTACATGAAGGACTATGTTTGGATTTTTGTGATTATGTGGTTTCAATGACCTCAACCATGGTGTCTGTGTTTGTTTGTGGTGGAAGTGGTGGGTTAAAGACACCAGAATTGGTGCTCTGATACCATAAACAAATTGGTATGTGAATGTGCGTTTATTGGATGATCTCAATTGTACAAGGCTATGCTATAATATCCAAGGACCAGAAGCTATTCTAGGTAAGGTATAATTACTAATAAACAACATCTTACCATCAATCTCATAATCACAATACTGACAATCTATCCATCAATCATGCCAACAACAAATCAGCAATATATCAGCAACATATTTTCTTCCTTTAACAGTAGTTGGTAACCCACTTTAAACGAGAGAGAGATTAATTGCAGTTTTGGGGTTGGATGAAGTGGGTAATAATCATGGAGACTTGAATTTGATTGACGGTGATGAAATTCGAGACGTCGAAACCGCCATCAACACTCTTGCTCTTCACCACCAACGGCAGCGAAAGATCCTCCGACGGTGGTGGTATTAGGAAGAAGAATAAAATGACGTCGGATGATAGGAGAATGGGAATTGTAACAAATACGATTTCATGGGGAGACAAAGGGGAAGGGTAGTTTTGAAAGATGAATTGATAAAAAATAATAAACAAGACAAAGACAGTGCCAATTGTAAAAAGGGAAAAAGTGCGAACAGTATCTCACATTTGCTCTATTAGTAATTTTGGTATCTCACTTTTAAAAAATATCATTTTAGTATCTTAAATTTATCCCTTGATCTAATATATATAAGTACCTGAAACTCTTTTAGCTGTTAAGTCGACTTACGTTTGGGAAAAATTGATGGGTGTTATCGTCATGTTTTGTTCAATCATTCACAAGAAGATATATGGTAATGTTGTTAAGAAAGTGTATAAACACAAGAAAATCATTCAATCTTGTCAAATTGGCGTTAGAACAAGACATAATGATAATAATATTTCACGGGAGTTAGTCGATTTAACGGATAAAACAGTTTCAGGTACTTATGTTAGATCAATGTATGAACTTGAAATACCAAAATGATATTTTTAAAAAAGAGATGCCACAGTTACTAAATGGAGCAAATGTGGATATCATTCCTTGTAAAAAAATGTGTGCAAATTTCAGCCAAAAAAAACCATAGTCAAAACACATGAAGAATTTCGACCAAAAAAAAAAAACACATGAAGAAAGTCCTCGTCGGGAGCAGAAACTAGATCAGCAAAAAGGCAAAATGACAGATAATATCAAAACGACGTCGCATGATCCCCGACCCTAACCTTTACATGATCACGCTGCATTCTCTGGAGTCTGGAGTGTCATGACACAGTTGCGTGCTTAAAGCCCGTTGCTTACGCCTCTCGCCATTTCCTACTTCGTATTTGAAGGTATTTGAACTCCAATTTTGCTTCCATTTCTCGCCCAGCGATTATGGTTTTGATGTTTTCCTTTGATGAAACAAATCTAATTTCTGTCTTTGTTTTGCAGGAGGCTTTAACATTACCATTCTGACTTCAATCGACAAAATCCAATATGGGTAGTCAATTTGATTGAATCCCAATACTACACGCTAGTTGAGGTTTTTGTTGCTCAAACCCCATTTTTATTTCGATTTGGAAGATTGTATAAAACCTTAATAGTTAGAATTATGTGATAGAGTTGAGCAAGTTTATGTTGTTGATGCTATAGTAGCTCTTGTTTAGTTGTTTTTCATTTTGTTCCTATGCAGTTATTGTTGAGATTTACATACCAATTTCTCTGTGGAAGTTTAGTTTGGAATAACCACCACTGTCTGAGTTATGTAATTTGAACTGCAGATAGGGAGAGAAATCATGGAGGAGTGCGGCATGCGATTCAGTGAACCGAATTATCATGATGGGGCTGTAGATGAGGATGATTTGTCAAATGAGTATGAAGAGGTGTGTTCGGATGAGGAAGCTTTGCAGACTGCAAATATGGTTGAGAGTCTGGATTGTCTACACTTCAACGGCAAGAAGTATGAAGACCTTAAATCCTCTGATATGATAGGTGTGGAGTTTAAGGATTACGAGTCAGTCGACAAGTTCTATGCTTACTATTCACTTGCAATGGGGTTCAGTTTCAGAAGAGAAAAGTTGGATCGGAATTCGGTAGGATTGGTTGCCAGGAGACAGTTGGTGTGTTCAAAGGAGGGTTTGAGAAAGAAAAAGAATTCCAATCCTGCTCCTAGTTTTGTGTCAGAGGTCATTTCAAGCGCCCAAAATTATAGCTCACCACATGGGAGTAAATTGGTCTGCATGAAGAAAAAAGTTAGCCAGAGACCAGTCGTTGAAGATGCTGATACAAGAAGTATGAAACGTCCTCAGACACAGTTTGGTGATGGTGGACATGAAAAGAGAAGGCAGCAGTATCCAGAGAGAGTTCATACCAGAGGCAATTGTCGAGCTCGTATCACAGCGAAGAGATGCAGGGAAACTGGTGTCTTCCGTGTGGTTGAATTTATTACCGAACATAACCACGACCTTGCTAAAGCAGACTTTGTTCCCTTCCTTCAATCTCACCGCAAGGTTCGGGACCATGATGTTGCTCCTCGGGTTACAGCATTTAGGAAAGTCTCTGTTGGTACACGCGGGGGTTATGAGTTTTTGGTCCACCAAGCAGGGGGGCATGAATTTTTTGGTTTTACCATGAAAGATTTGTACGACAAGATGGACTCTGAAAAGAGGGAGCTCAAAATTGATGGCGAGGCCCATTCTGCAATTAGTTTCATGAATTTAAAGGCATGTAAAGAGGCCGAGTTTTATTGTTTGTTGAGTGTTGATGTAGAACGCCGGCTGGGTAATATGTTCTGGAGAGATACCAAGTCTCTGGCAGATTACAATAATTTTGGGGAGGTTTTGATTGTTGATAGTACTTACAAGACAAATATCAATGGCAAGCCATTAGCCGTCTTTGTTGGTGTAAATAATCACAGGGCAACCGTACTCTTTGGGTGTGCATTGTTGGTTGATGAGAGTGAGGATACCTACAAATGGGTGCTTACGGCCTTTTTAACTTCCATGAGGGGGAAAAAGCCTATATCAGTCATCACTGATGGGGATGAGGCATTGAGAAATGCAGCTGTGAATGTCATTCCAGAGGCTCGACACCGATTGTGTGCTTGGCACATTGCAGAGGATGTTGTCAAAAATGTTAGGGATGTGGATGTCCAAAGAGATTTTTGCCACCTAATTTTTGCCGGACTCGGTGTGGAAGAGTGGGAATCTGCCTGGCATAACATGGTGGCAATGCATGGGCTTCAAAACAACAAATGGGTTGCTGCAATGTACCACAAGAGGGAGAGGTGGGCAGAAGCTTTTTTCAGGAACCATTTCTTTGGGGGTATGTGCACAACTCAAAGATGCAAGGGAATGCACAGAAATTTGAAAGGTGGTGTTGGCCGTTACATGGAGTTGTGTGAAGTGTTGCCACGCATGGACAAGACAATTGAACGCATTAGGTTCAATGGTCGGAATGATGACTTCAAATCCATGAACTCGCACCCAATTATTGGTAGCCACATGCGGTGTATCCAAGAGCAGGTTGGTGCAAAGTTTACCCATGACATATTTCTCCTCATAAAAGATCAAATACTTTTTGAGTCAAAGTTTATTGTTGCTGACCGCCTTCGTGATGAGAATCGAGGATCAACACTTTTTATTGTAACACAATATGGTAAAGCAGAAAGGACATGGCAAGTAACACATTACCAAGCCCACCCCGACATTTCTTTCATATGCTCATGTCACCTATTTGAGTCGGATGGTATTCCTTGCTGTCACATCTTCACAGCCATGAAGACAATGAATATGACTAGCCTTCCAGAATCTTTGGTCAAGCAGAGGTGGACAAAACAGGCATGTACTATAAACACCAGCGGCCTCATGAGTGGAATGATGCCTGCCAGGGATTTGCAGCTTGCTCGTTTTGGGCAAATGATGGGTGACTGTGCACAGATTTGTCATTCAGCTTCACTCTCAGATGAGGCATATGAAGAAATCAATAACAGTCTTAGTCGACTAATGGTTAGGTCTAAAGCATTCAAGAGGTGCAAAGATAGTAACCCACCAGAAACTGTTGATGGTCTACACCCTATTGTGATTAGGGATCTGAATGTCTGCAAAACCAAGGGCACGCGTTCCAAGCATTCGACCAGTACTGAGGTCGAGGGAGAGCAGCCAGTAGGGAGGGGTTGTGGATTTTGCAGCCGGCCAGGTCACAATACACGCATTTGTCCACTTGCTGCTCAAAATGGGGAGAATACGGAAGATCCTCCTCTCGATAGAGCACATAACAGCTTAATTGATGCTATTGCAACCTCAGGCGGACCACGTAGCTTGCAATCGACTCCGGGTTTTAATATACACAAGGGTCGAGGTGGTTTCGCCTCCAGTAGGCAGACTGATGAAGATGATGTTTTCCTCAGTCAAACTAGCAGCCAGCATATGTTTCATCACATTGAAGAATCCAGGACGTTGGAGTTTTTTACTGGTCATCACACCTTTTGGGGTTCCCTGAATGCTGCTCCATCTGTAAATCAAAATGGCATTATGTCGTCTAGTAATACGCATCATGGAGGGGACACAGTTCGGCTGTCTTTCTGAACATCAGTTGCAGGTGTGTAATGGTATATCTTCTGTGAATAGGATTTGTTGCTGGTGTATTCAATCCATGTAACCTCTATCTAGCAGTTTCAAATTTCTGGGTTTACCACCTGACCAACATTAGATATATCTCTTGTTTTCATATGCATATGTTGGGTGGGACTGGGAGGTATTTCTGTAAGATTACATTAGAACTAGATATATGCAGCTAATATGCATATCCATTATGCAGTGAGCTAAATAGATGAAATAAGATTATTGGAGTTTAAAGTATAGTATCAGTAACATATCTAAGTGTGTAAATCATACAGCAACACTTAGTTATTCAATTTGATTTGAATTTGAATTCAAATAATGCGCAAGTTAAGATATGATCCTTGTCTGAAAAGGATAAGAACTTATGTCAGATTCCTTGATGGAAGGAACTGCCATAACTGCTTGTCTGAAAAGGATAAGAACTTATGTCAGATTCCTTGATGGAAGGAACTGCCATAACTGCAAAACAGGAGTTATCTAACTGCTATACAGTTGGTTGATTCCCCTGCAAGAGCACAGCACAACTTCTATATATACCTAATCCCATCATAGTTAGAAGTACTACATTGTGAATCTTGGAGAAGGAATGGACAACATGAACCAATCAGGTTCTGCACTTTTGTCATAATCAAATCTTAGTTTTGACTTAGAATGTGTTATGCAAACATGTAAAGTATAAAGTCTAGTTTAACAATTTCACCACCGTTATAATGATTCCTTCTGACTCCCAATCTGGGTCCGATGAATTTCACAACTTCTCATTACCTAGACTCAGAATTTGCTTACTCAAGACTGGTACCTGGGCTATAATCTGATCCGGGTCTGGTTCAAAATCGTAGATGTTCCAATCCCAGATTGGTTTTCAGGACGCCCAATTGGTCTGGGAAGAAGCATGGTTTCTCTGGTGAATTCAATGTTGTTTTCATATGACTACATCCAATGGATTTCTAGGCCGGTTAGATTAGCAAAGACGGTCAATTTGTGTAGTTATAAGCAGGAGAGAGAACCCAGAACATCGTCTGTGCTTGTATGGCGCCTCCCAAGAACTTGAGGAGCGATGAACTTGAGGTCGATCCCCTACCACAAGAAAATACCTCCACTTTTCGATCATGCTATCAAATTTTCTGTCGAGTCTTATGCCTTTTTCTCTAATGTATCAGAGAATCAGATCGGGTGAATCAGGTATGAGAGAGAGAGAGAGGGAGAGGGGGTTATGAGAGAGGTTAAAGGAGGGTCAGGACAAAAAATAACTTTTGTTTAAAGAAATTATATTTTCGTTCTTCTATATTACGTGTCTTGTCCTAATACATGTAAGATTAGTTAGTTCAGTTTTCTTATTAGAATATATTATAGTTGATAAAACTTCTAGATTCTTCAGGAGACTCTATGTAATGCCTATAAATAGGCATTTCTATCAATGAATGAGTAGACCGTTATTCTCGTTATATTTTCTCCTTTAACACGTTATCAGCACTTTGCTCTACCCCGAGCTTGATAACGAAACCCTTGACAAAAAAAAACCCCCCACCGTTTTTGCCCTGGGCACCACAGAAATTTGCTCTGGGCACCCAACCCATCTCGCCGGTGAACCCTGCCCTTCGACTACAGTCCAGATCCGGTAGCCCCTGCCTTGCGCCACCCCGGCAACGAGTGCACCAGGCCTCCCCGGCCTTGGACCCACATCCTTCCCTCCACCAGACCAGCGCCGACGCACGAAGCCCCGATCTGGCGATCCTTGACGGAGCCGAGCCGAACCCAAGCCGATCTCCAATCCGACGTCGCCTTTGCTCCTCTGCAACACAGGGCCGATCTGGCAGCACCTCGACGATCCCCGCCTCAGCGCGCGCGTCCCTGGAGCCCTAAAATCACCGATCTGCGACCCGAACGAGACTCTACCTGAATCTCCAGATCCGACCCGGATCGTTCTCACCCATCTAAAACATACGAGGGGCAAAACGGTAAATTTTCCCCTCCGGGTAAAAACTTTTTACCACATCACTAAACTCAGTTTATTTACTGAAGTAATTCTTTAATTAGTTTTACTGTTTATATTATATGATGAATATTACTAACCATATGTTTTCATTTCATGAAATTTATCGCGTGACTGATCACGATGGAATTGTACGAGTAATTTCTCTGCACGAACGTGGAAGTACGTATGAAAATTGCAAAGACAACTTCTCTTACACGAGCAAACTAGCACGTAAGGTTTTATAAAAGTTGCCGCTTTTGAATTTTAATTTCATAGTCGGGCTTCGTAGCCTTCTTCTATCCTCACCTTTCTTATAACGTGGGTTGATATGAGGAATTGAGACCCCTCATATTAAAGTTGAAATTTGTGATGGTTTGACAAGTCACGGTATTACGACGAAATATTGTCGTACGTGGTTAATAAATTGACAAACATCGATATGCGACGGAAATTGTCATGGTTAATATTGATTTGTGACGGAAATTGTCACGGTTAATATCGATTTGTGACGGAATTTGTCAGGGTTTACATTGAATTGAGTTACCATAAACCTTGGTCTTAACCAAATTCAATACTTGGAATTAATTATCGTATATCGATAATAATCAATTTTCTATCTTGTTGTTTAATATAATTGACCGAAACATGAGCCCTGAATTTGACATAAAAAAAAAATGACGAATTTCATGTCACGAACTCTGAAAAGAGGGAGAGGCAATGCTTCGAACCCCATATGTCATAAAAAGATTGGGCCAGTAAATGAAAGAAAAATCATGTTATTGATGTGGTTCTACATCGGTTCACTAATTGCAATGAAAGCAATATTATGGTCAATGGATACAAAATATATGGAGTTCTTGCAACAAAAAACTCACTATATGGAAGAAGATGAGAACATTATTCTCACAGTTACTGATTTTAAAAGCAAAAGGTATATTGCGGAATATATGAAACATATGACTTCGGTTTAATAGTCTAAGTGACTATAAATCCGTTTATTTTTCCAAGTTTTGTGAAGGCATACACCTCACATATTTGACCAAAGTTACTTAGTCGTTATGTTTTGAATTAAATTCATAGTGAAGACCTCGTTATCATTGTTGGCATACATATTCAGATTTTGTCTGGCACATATGGTTCGATCTACATAAGCTATATGTTAATGCAATATATCGCATTACAATATGACACTACATTGGACCACCAGTTACTGTTGTTTTTGCCACGATCCTCAGCGCGCGGGGCAAAGGTTTCTAGCGAACAAAGAGTAGGGGAATGTTGCGGGCGTGCCACCTCACGGACGAGGAAAGAGTTTGCAGGAGTGCGCTTGACTTCTTGATCAGGCGGAAGGGGTTTCCAGGTGCCACCTCAGGGGAGGAATTTACGAGCACAAGGCGATTCGATACTCACGGAGTCGCGAGCATATCAACTAATAGGGAGATTAAAAGGAAATCGGAGTAGAGTCCGAAGGGGTTCTAGGCGGCGGCGCACTTAGGGCTAGGATTTCAAGGTATCTCGAGAGGTAACTGGTTTACAGTTTGTATTTTGTTGAGAGATTTTGATTGTCCCTTAGAGACTGCACGAGTCCCCTTATATAGAAGCTTAACTTGCGGCAGAGGGAAGATCACAGTTCAAGTTGGATTCTGGAACCTTAACTCACAAGGACACGCCTTTGCTCACGTGAACCAACCAACTAGTGACACATGTTCAGTTCGCATACTCCAATCCGCATAGGGCTTTGCTTCTGTCTCAGTTTCAAACCAATAGTGCGAGCTCTGAAGCTCACTTCTATCTCGCGGGCTATTTGCAGCTCGCGGGTTTTAGAAGGACTTTTTATAATAAAAGGGTCACAGGGATTGGCCCGAAACATGTGAAAGACTTCAAAGAGCCTTTAACTATTAGAGTGATGCACGCGGACCCCGCCTATGCCTTCTTCTCGGAGTCATCCTGCGCGGACCAGTTCGCCAGTTCGCCTAGATATATTCCGCTTGTTACCATGCGGAACGTCAATCTCGCCTCGCCTGTCTTATGCTGAGCGTCTCTCCTTGCCTATGCGGACTAAACAGGGTTATTCCGTGCGAAGCTACTCCGCGCGCGAACTGTGTAGTCTACGCACAGTCTTGCTTGCATGCGAACTACACAGTCCAAGCGAAGTCGTATTGCTTGGACAAAAATGCCCTTTGGCTCAAACATTGCCCCCTAGGCCTTGAGCTTTGAGATTAAGCGAGAAGGCCTTATTTGAACATGTCACGATGCTTTAAAATTCTAACATCCTAGTGCCATCGCGATCTCACCTCGCGGAAGATCAAAAATGTAAAGTCCCCTGACCACTTCGCGGGGCAACTTGTTTTTATTTAAAGGGCTCTTTACTCACTACGTAGTGAGCAAGTGTGTATCCTGACATAAGGTTGGCGAAGCGAACCGTACTATCTTGCTGATGAATATAAGAAATGACGATGAGAGACACGGACTTTGCCAAACTCGATACCCCGTGCGTATAGGCTGTAAAGGAAACTTCAAGAGACTCTGGTCCAACTTTATTTCGCTTGTCATGTTGCCCCTATGCGAAACTTTTTCACCTAGCAATAAAACTGCTGAGGCTCAAATTTGGTCTTCGCTTGAGATTGGGTATATATCTACGCAACTGTTTACTTGGGAAGCCAAAAATCACTGTAGAATCACATGTTCACCTTATCTTCATGGTCCGCATCCCGGAGCAAAGTTCTGCATGTAGGACACATGTTACCAAGAGTCAGTCCCCTCTTTCTATAAGAGAAGCCCACTGGCCACATTTTGGAATATCACCAAGTTTCCTGCTTCTTCGTCATGGATCTTTCTTCTTTTCTATTCATCCTTCTGTCTCTGCTTAAAGCGAAACCTCCATTTCCCTTGCTCATTGCTTGCTTTGATGAGTTTCAAAATCTACTCTTAGGCGAATCCTCCTCTTGGGAGAACAAATGGTTTGGGCACCTTCTGCCTTGCGCCTGCCATTCTGCCCACGCGTGAGGCGTCGGAGGTCCTTTGCCCACTCATGTTTCAGGAGTTCGCCAGTGTTCTTGAAGCACACCTCGAAAGCTTGGGAGGTAGCATGAGGTACCCGTCTCCGATGCTTAGATCCAACTTCTATGCGCGAAGCATTTTAGAGTGTTTGTGAACATGTTTGCTTGTATCAGAGTGTAAGAAGAAAAAACATGTGATGTTATATTCAAGGCCTCTAGATAGGCCCCAATCTTGTACTAATCTGTTGGTTAGACCTTGCACGTTTACAAAATCTTGAACTAAACTTATTTAGGGCCTCTGGAATAGGCCTCAATCTTGTACTAGTCTGTTGGTTAGACCTTGCACGTTTACAAAATCTTGAACTAAACTTATCTCCCGGGTTGCCACCTAGTGGGAGGTGGCGGAGTGCTAACGCGAAGGTACGGAGCACTATGAACAGTGAACGCGGGGTCCGTGAGGTCACCCGAATGGGGAGTATCCGCGCGCTCCCAAACGCCAGCGATGTGACATTTTAAGAAACGACCATTAATAGGATTGGGATGGAGGGTACCGTCGAGGTCGCGCAAGCGGTATGCCCCTTTGGGTAGTATGCGATGAATAATAAAAGGGCCTTCCCACCACACGAACCACTTCCCGCGGCCTTCAGTTTTTTCGCCCAATGGCAGCACTGGACGCCAAACTGATGGGCCCTTTGTGAAGCTTTGTCCGCGGGTAAGTTTATCGTAGGAACGCGCGACACGCTGTTTCTCAAGGATGAGGTTGTTGAACGCAGTGACGTGACGTTCGTCAAGGTCTTCAAGCTCTTGCCACATTGCCTGGACGTAATCATCACCAAGCAACTGGTACCGTTCCTGTACGCGAAGTGAGGCAACGTGCACCTCCAGGGGCAGGATGGCTTCATGGCCAAACATGAGAGCATAAGGGGTGGTATCTGTCGGTCCGCATTTGGAAGTACGGTAGGCCCACAGAGTATGGTAAAGCTCAAGATGCCAAACGCGAGGATTTAATTCTAACATTTTGCGCAAGATACCAAAGATAACTTTGTTGCTCGCTTCCGCCTGACCATTGGATTGTGCATAATAAGAGGTCGAATGCAGGAGTTTGACACCATAGCCCGCGAGGAAAGTGACTACAGCATCGGCTATGAAAGCTGCCCCCCGGTCCGTGACAATGTACTCCGGGACACCAAAGCGGGAGATAATATTGCAGAAGATAAAGTTGCGAACCGCGGTCGCGGAGGCAATCTTGAGTGGCTCGGCCTTAACCCACTTGGTGAAGAAATCGGTAGCAACGATAATGAACATATCCTGCTCAGAGGAATGGGGATGGATGATACCGATGAAGTCAATCGCCCAACCGCGACCTGGCCATGGTTTAATGATTGGTTGTAATGGTATGTTTGGAATATGTTGCACTGGTCCGTGAGCCTGACAGTCCTGACAACCCTTGGCGAACGTAATACAGTCTTTGAGAATGGAAGGCCAATAGTAACCGTGGCGGCGGATTAACCAACGCATCTTTGGTCCAGCCTAATGCGAACCACAAACGCCAGAATGTACCTCACGCATAAGCCGCTTAGCTTCGGTGCCATACACGCAGCGGAAGTCATTACTGTCTTCGCCGAGCCGACGAAGCTCGCCGTTACGAAGCACGAAGTTGAGGGCGAGAAACAGTATTTGCCGAGAATGAGTGACATCCTGAGGGTGTTTGAGGTAGGCAATGAACGGGAGTCGCCAGTCTTCATCGATGGGATCTAAAGCGGCGACGTCTAAAGTGTCTGCCTAATATTTCCTCTGGCAATAAAAGAAGGAAGAGTGTGTCGTTCAACTTTGAGGAGCCGTTCGTGCACTCCGTCTCGCAGGCTAAGACCGGATGCATTCTACGCGAGCTCATTCACCGTTTAGTTGAATTCGCGCGGAATGTGCTCAACGTGAACATCATCAAAGTGATCTAAGATGTCAAAGGCTTTCTGCAAATAGGGCTCAATGGAAGAACTTAAGCACTTGAACTTCGCCGCGAGCTGGTTGACAACCAATAAAGAGTCACCAAAGACTTGAACCTCGCGGACTCCCAAGTCCAACAAAATTTCCAGTCCGATGATGAGCGCCTCGTATTCTGCTTGATTATTTGTACATTTAAAGTCAAGCTGAAAGGAATAAGAAAAACGATCTCCTGCGGGATTCTCGATGGCGATCCCGGCTCCTGCAGTGAACTCGGTGCGCGAACCATTGAAGTAAAGAAGCCATGGAGCAAGGGATACGACGACGAACGCTAACTCGCGGAATGCTGTCAGTTCGGTTGGTGGAGGATGGGCGAGAAAGTCTGCTATGGCTTGCCCTTTAACGGCCTTTTGCGGAACATATTGCAAAGAGAATTCAGACAAAGACAAAATCCATTTACCTATGCGTCCCCGTAGGATAGGGCGGGAAAACATGTATTTAACGAGATTCGACTGAGCGATCACTACTGTGGTGAAGGCCAACATATAGTGGCGAGCTTGCAACCCGCGAAGAATAAGGCGAGGCACAACTTTTCCATGGGAGAGTAGCGCGTTTCGCAATCGGTTAATACCCTAGTAAGATAGTAGACTGCATGTTCCACTCTGTTTTCATCGTCTTGGGCCAAGAGTCCGCCAATGGACAAGTCAGCGGCGGCGATGTAGAGCTTAAGCAGAATGTCGGGGCGAGGAGGAACCAACACAGGTGGGTTTGTAAGATAATCTTTGATTCGGTCAAAGGCCTCTTGGTGTTGTGACTCCCAGACGAACTCGGTTGCCCCCTGAAGCTTGAGAAGGGGTGAAAAAGGCTGAACTTTTCCTGCCGCGTTTGAAATAAACCGGCGGAGGAAATTGATTCGCCCGATCAATTGTTGGAGTTCCTTTTTGTTCGTGGGAGGCGAGGCGCTTATGACCGTCTGCGCCTTGTCTTTGGGAATCTCGATCCCGTTCGTGTTCGAGAAATCCTAGGAAATCGCCTGCCTCTGTGAAGAAAACGCACTTGGCGGGATTCATCATTAGGTGATGTTTTCGCATCCGTGTGAAGACCTGCCGTAGGTCTTCTACATGTGTCGCCCGCGACTTGGTTTTGACTACTACGTCGTCTATGTAGGCTTCGATCAGTTTGCCTAAAATATGATGGAAGATGAGGTTCATGGCGCGTTGATATGTTGCCCCCGCGTTCTTGAGGCCGAATGGCATGACAACATACTCGAAAGCGCCTGCGAACCCCGGGCAACGGAAAGCAGTCTTGTGGCGATCTTCTTCAGCGACAGGGATCTGATGGTATCCTGCAGTGCCGTCCATGAAGGATAACACTTCATGTCCTGCGGCTGCGTCAATAAGGAGATCGGCAACCGGCATGTGATATATATCTTTGGGTGTTGCGTTGTTGAGGTCCCGATAGTCGACATAGACGCGCATTTTGCCATTCTTCTTGCGAACGGGAACGACGTTGGACAACCATTATTGTATTTGGCCACACGAATGATACCTGATCGGTACCAATGTTTTGGATTTCTTCCTTGACTGCGATCTGGGTACCTAAGCACCATACGTGATTCATAATCTTACCCACAACCTCCTTGGATTCTTTGAGCTTGTTGATGCTCTTTTTCAGATTTTCCCGCTTCAGTGCCACCGAAGGAGACTCTTCCAGCATCTTCTCAATTCCACCTACATTATTTGGATCCATTAAATCCGTAACAATGTGTATCTCCATCTCCTTCACAAGATTGGCAACACTCGGCTGGAAATGCAATGCCATGGAATCAACCAGCCTTCTCATAACGACTTTCCAATACGCAATCATACGCATTTTTAAGTCAAAAGCTTGCGTGAGCAGATCACGCGAGTACTTCCGGAAAATTTCCACCTTAACCATCCTAATATTACCCACAACAAACTGAGAGGGTCTATGCTTATCCTCCAGGACTCCATGAATGAATCCTCCTAGATTTGTCATGAGCCTGTTCCATTTTCCGTTACATACTCCGGATTGTTAGGAAACTAATCTTGAATATCTTGTATATTAGGAATGTATATTCTGTAGATATATGTTACTTTTTCTATTCGTTATTCTATCTTAATCGTAGGGATTAGTTACCTTGTATACACTTCTAGCTCTTGAATATGTATTGAGCAGACTATCAATGGAATTCACTTCACCCAAATCATCTTCTTGGCAATCTTGTTCTTGTCATTCTTTTCATGGTATCAGAGCAGGACTAGATCCTGACTCTATAGCCGTTGCATCTTATCTCTCGTGCAATGATTTTTCAGCCTATTCTGTTGTACTCTATATCTCGTACAACAATCATTTCGTCTCCATGGCAAATCAAAATTTCAAGTATTTTTTCATTGATCATCCTGATCATCCGTCCTTGATGATAGTGTTCAACCAATGTAATCGATCAAATCAATATATTCGGCAAAACGGTCTCGCTATCCGCATTCCTCTCCCCAAGCAACAATATCAACATGCTTTGGCCATTTTGAATCACAAGGGATCTGATAATACGCAAGTCAATGCAACAGTTACCGAATCGAATTTTTTTAATATCACTTCTCAATGTTGGATCATCGATAGTGGCGCGACAGACCACATCTCTTCATCTCAAAGTTCACTACTACACAGGGATAAAAATTGTTCATTGCCTCCCGTATTGTTGCCTAATGGAGAAAATGCTAATATTGTTGCTAAGGGTTCTTTGTCTCTGAATTCTGAGTATTATTTGCATAATGTGCTGTGTGTGCCTACATTTAAAGTTAATCTATTGTCTGTGAGTCAATTAACAAGAAGCCTGAATTGTTCAGTGACATTTTTCCCATATTGGTGTGTTTTGCAGGATCTGGCTACAGGGAGGATGATTGGTCTAGGAAAGCAGCGTGATGGATTATATTACCTGGCGGCATTAGTGACGAAGAAAACCTTAACCAATTCTGATTCATCCTCAAACAATCAATCAGTCTGCAACCTCACAACCTCATCCAACCCATCCACTGACCTCTGGCATAGCCGTTTAGGTCATGTTTCTCATGCTCCTTTAAAACTCATTGCTAAGAACTTTTTAAATCTTTCAATTCAGCCTATTGATGCATGTCCTATTCGTCCCTTGGCAAAGCAACATCGCTTGCCTTTTGGTGTGAGTTCAGTTTCATCTGAAAAACCATTTGATTTAATTCATTGTGATATTTGGGGTCGTTATAAACATGCTTCTATTTCTGGGGCTCATTATTTTCTTACTATCGTCGATGATTACACAAGATTCACTTGGATCTTTCTAATGAAATTCAAAGATGAAGCCCAACCAATTTTAAAACGATTTTTTAGCTATGTTTTCACCCAACTCCAATCTCGCATAAAAGCTTTTCGCAGTGACAATGGTGGTGAGTTTCTTTCACTTCGACCTTTTTTTAATGACAATGGTGTAGTTTTTCAACACTCATGCGTTTTCACGCCTCAACAAAATGGGGTTGTGGAACGTAAACATCATCATATTCTGCAAGTGGCCCGCGCTTTAAAATTTCATGCTCATCTCCCTACCCAATTTTGGGGGGATTGTGCTCTTCATGCGGTACACATCATCAACCGATTGCCTACACCTGTCCTTTCTTTCAAAACTCCGTTTGAGCTTTTATACTCAAAACCACCTCCATACTATCATCTTCGTGTGTTTGGCTGTTTGGCCTATGCTACCAATGTTCATCCTTTACATAAATTCGATCATCGTGTCATGGCATGCATTTTCATAGGTTATCCTGTTGGCCAAAAGGCCTGCAAATTGTATAATCTATCAACTAAAAAAATTTTCACAAGCAGAGATGTTTTCTTTCATGAAAATGTTTTTCCATATGCATCTGAGAAGCCCAACTTTTCTGTTCCTTCTTCGGCCCATTCTCATGGCCCAATCACTCTTCCCATACATGACCCATATCTCATTGATCACTCTTTTGACCCACATCCTCTATCTTCCTCATCTTCTCACCACGACAGCAACTCCTCTCCTTCTCCTCCTCCATCTCCAAACTGCGCGTCACCATCTCCGGCGCCACCATCCACACCACCGTCTCCAACCCCGGCGTCCAATATTTCTCCTTCTCTCCTCCACACCTATTCTCGTCGCCCAAAACCCCAATCTAATTGCATCTGACACACATCTTTCTGTGTCCTCTGCCCCTTCTTCTCTGGCTCCGGCTTCTCCTTCCAACCTTCCTCCGCCAACCCACATCGACACGAATCTGCCTCCCTCTACCCAACCCGACCCAACTCTGCCTCTGTCCACCCAAACCGATCGGCCTTTTCCTCCGCCTCACCAACCCGATCCACCTCTGCCTCTGCCCGACCAACTCGATCCCACACCAGTCCCTCTTCGTCGCTCCAGCCGCACGGCGGCGCCTCCCGTCAAATTTCGAGATCACGTCGCTTCACAGGTCACGCTTCCGTCATCACACCAATCATCTTCGTTGTATCCAGGTCCAACTAACGGTACTCGCTATCCCTTGAGTAATTATGTCTCTTATCACCGCTACAAGTCTGCCCACCAATCTTTCATTGCTCAGATTAGCCAAGAGATCGAGCCCCGTTCTTATTCTGAGGCTGCTGCCCATCCTGAATGGCGGGCAGCTATGCAGTCTGAGTTACAGGCGCTTCAAGATAATGACACTTGGACTCTCACTCCTCTCCCAATTGGTAAGACTCCTATTGCCTGTCGTTAGGTCTACAAGATTAAACATCGAGCAGATGGTTCTATCGAGCGGTACAAAGCTCGATTAGTTGCGAAGGGATTCACTCAAATAGAGGGTGTGGATTATCAAGACACTTTTTCTCCCACTGCCAAAATTATTACTGTCCGCTGTGTTCTGGCTTTGGCAGCCGCTCGTGGATGGTCTATCCACCAATTGGACGTCAACAACACCTTCTTGCACGGCGACCTCAAGGAAGATATTTATATGTCTCCTCCTCCAGGGCTTCGGAGACAGGGGAGGAAAATCTTGTCTGCCGACTTCACAAGTCTCTGTATGGCCTGAAGCAGGCATCTCGTCAGTGGTTCTCAATGTTTTCTGAAGCTATTCTATCAGCAGGCTATTCACAGTCCAGAGCCGATTATTCCCTATTCACCAAGAGAAATGGCAAGTCCTTTACTGCTTTATTAATTTATGTTGATGATATTATGATCACTGAAAATGATCCAATGAGTATTGCTGCACTCAAACAATTTCTTCATGCTCACTTTCGCATTAAGGATTTAGGGGACTTGAAATATTTCCTTGGTATTGAGGTTTCAACTTCCAACAATGAAATTTTTATGTGTCAATGTAAATATGCATTGGAGTTTGTCAAGGATGATGGATTATTAGGGGCAGCCCCTGTTGATAGCCCTATGGAAAGAGGTTTGAAATTATCTGAGAAAAGTGAGTTGCTTAAGAATCCAGCTCGTTACCGAAGATTAGTTGGCAGGCTGATATATCTTACAGTTTCTAGACCAGACATCACATATTCAGTTCACGTATTGAGTAGATTTATGCATCAACCTCGGAAGTCTCATATGGAAGCAGCTCTGCGTGTTGTGCGATATATTAAGAATGCACCTGGTCAAGGATTGTTCTTTTCTTCTAAAAGTGATTTCAGGTTGCGTGCTTTTTGTGATTCAGATTGGGCAGGGTGTCCGGTTACTAGGAGATCAACCACAGGGTATTGTGTTTTTCTTGGTCCTTCGCTCATTTCATGGAGATCAAAACGACAAAGAACAGTTTCTCTCTCTTCAGCTGAAGCTAAATATCGAGCCATGGCAGGTGCTTGTTGTGAACTGACTTGGCTTAGTTTTCTTCTCAAGGATTTGGGAGTGTTACATCATGAGCCTGCTCCCCTCTATTGCGACAATAAAGCCGCATTGCACATTGCAGCGAATCCTGTTTTTCATGAGCGAACTCGACACATTGAGATGGACTGCCACTATATAAGGGATAAGATATAAGATGGTTATGTTGTCACAAAGTTTGTGAATTCTATGCATCAATTGGCAGACGTCTTCACCAAAGCTTTGGGAAAAGAATTTTTCATCCCTATGGTTCGCAAGTTGGGAGTTAGAGACATCCACTCTCCAACTTGAGGGGGAGTGTTAGGAAACTAATCTTGAATATCTTGTACATTAGGAATGTATATTCTGTAGATATATGTTACATTTTCTATTCGTTATTCTATCATAATCGTAGGGATTAGTTGCCTTGTGTACACTTCTAGTTCTTGTATATGTATTGAGTAGACTATCAATGGAATTCACTTCACCCAAATCATCTTCTTGGCAATCTTGTTCTTGTCATTCTTTTCACGGATTACATGTGTAACCAGTTTGCTTCTCCATTTCGACAATCTCCATCATCCAGTTAATCGATCTTTCTTTCAACTTGGCTATTAAACTAAGACCAGCTCTTTTGGTGTACAGCTGAAGCTGATGATAATTTTCTGAATGTCTAAGTAACACAGAGATCATCACATCCTCTATATAGCTCCATATTTTCTCCACAAAACCAATAGGAATACTCGAAATTCCCTTCACTTTTCCCTGCAAAATAACCAGAAAAGCACTGCGGGGAAGAAAGTTAGGAAGACTGATACCTTTGGCCTCCTCCAAAATCCTAATATCCTCCATCAAGAAATTACTTGCTAGATTAGTTCCATCACACTTGTGCAGTTCATCACAAAACTGATTAAGCAACTCAACAAGTCTAGCTGTGCCATGCATGTTCTTGTCTTCTGGAAACTCATCGAATTCACCTCTCACAAGAATCTTCTTCAGCGATTCTTTCGACGATCCAATGATCTGCATGAAAGTTGTCATCGCCTCAGCAAAAGATGAAAGACCTTTCGGCGGTTTGTTCAACTCCGAAAGACAAGAATTCAGCTTGTCATCGATTTTCTTAACGATCTCAGGTAAGTTCCTAGCTATACTTGTAGCTTGAATTTTCACCAATTTCTGTGCTAATACATGAACTCCTACCATGGATTTATCAATTCTAGAAAGAAGGGGATGAGTTTGGAATAGTTTGTCAGAGAAAGCCCTTGCCTCCTCATAGGTTTCCTCTCCAATCCTGTTCCTGACACAGACATAGGCAAGCCCAATGTTGACATCATCAGCTGTAACTTTCTCTACAAGTCCCTCCGGTGCCTTATCAACTTTTGTAACCATAGCAAGAGTCCTCTCACCTGTTTTGTCCACACTAGGTGACATCCTAATGGATTCACAAGTCGTAAAATCAACAGTAGCAGACAACACATTGAGAATGATGCTCTCTTCAGGCTTAATATACTCCATGATCATATCTTTGATTTGGTCATATATATTCTCAGGCTGACCCTGAACAGGAACTCTGGTGATTCCAGGGAGATCCACCATCGTTAAATCCGGAACACCATTTTTCTTCACTAACAATGTCATCGGAGTGTTAGAAATCCCCTTACCTCCCCCTGCAATATCATCGGTGGCTTTGACAATATCTTCAGCAACTCTAGCCTCATCAGTGCGCTCAACTCTGCCATTGTAATCCAAGGAAAGCTCTGGTTCTGCACTGCAATGGTGTTGAACCCTCATTATAAAAGGCACCCTCGTGCAGATACCTTGTCCACGGGGCAGGCTGATGCTGGCTAGGGATTCCAGGACGCTAGACTTGCCGGAAGATTGATCACCTACCACAACAATGGTGGGAAGTTGTATCCCTTCATCCATAACCATGAGATTTCTGAGCTTGTCAACGGCATCAAGCAGAGGTCGGATTTTTTCGTTGTATGAGGAAACGAGGGGTGCTTCTCTGACGACATCGTTAAGGCGTGCGGCGTCTGCATGTTGTTGATGCGCTTCTGAAAGGGCAGTGGTTGATGATGAATCAGATTGAGTTTGGTCGTTTTCCATATTTGATGTATTAATTTGTTGGGAAAGAGAACTGAAGAGTTGAGAAAGAGCAACAGCGGCTAGTGGTTTAGGGAAAGGCTCGTAGAGAGAACTCGAATGCTTGTGTAGGATAATAAGTAGATGAAGACACGTATTATACTAAACATGCCTGTTGTGCACTTGACACATATAAGGCTTTGGTATTGAGTTTTTAATAAAAACGATGTAAGCAAGTCATTTCATGCAGATAAAATTGATGTAAGCAAGTCATTCAGTCATTTCCTGAATGATGCATGATGCCTATGAACGTAACCCTCTGCAATCTGTAGACACCTAAGAAAGATTGTATGACACGATTGCGTTTCTTGGTAATTCTGATGTTTTTATACGGTACTGCTATCACGAATGTTATGCATCTAATTACATGCATGCATGTATATATACGTAATTCCATATCTATTATCTTGAACTGGCCGGGTTTTCAATAGTTCATCTCTTTCTTTTTAACATTATTGCCTCAATGCAACAGATATGGTATCGGAGAAGCTAATCAAACAAAAAGATCCAGTATATATGGATGTTTTTTCCCGGCTAATGCTAAAAGTTTATGAAACAGCAGAGAAGTTTGTTGCAAGTTAAGGTGTGTACGTATCAGATATGAATGATGGTCATATGTCAGATATCGAATGTAAGTATGAACTACAATATTGCTCTCACTATGAAATTATCATCTATCTGGTGTTGAGATAATCTCACGCAGAATATGAGACTTTATCTGTGGGTTTATAAGAATTTAGTTGCTTAATTAGCAAGACCAACTAAGTCAGTGCCATCATTATCTTCGTCCGCCAACCAAATATATTCAGATCTTTTGAATAGCGAGCCTTGGCCTGTAAGATTTTCTTACCCTGTTCTACATGCATCATTACTTGAGCTGCCCAACAAAAACATAGCCAGATAGGGTGGGTTCGGTTTTCACTTAAAACCGGAAACCAAACCGAATAAAAAATTTGGTTTGGTTTGGTATTTTTTGAGACCCTGAACCGGAAACCAAACCAAACCGTGGTTTGGTTCGGTTTCAGTTTTTTTTTCGGTTTTTCTTCTTTTTAAAAATAATTTTTTCTTAAAATTTGTATGTTTTTGGCTTAGTAAAAAATTATCGTATTTTAGGTCCTTTTCTTTTCTTCCATTACTTGTTTTTATAAGCACATATAATATATCAATAAAAATTTTGGCAATAATTCTTCAACAAACCAACAATTTATAAACTAAATAGATACTTTGAAAGTTTAATACTCAATAATTTCGAAAGTATTGGGAATTGACCACGTACACTAGCACACCATGAAACCATAATTTTAAAACTTCTAAGTTTATCTTGAACACAAAATATAGACTCTATAGTTTAAAGTCCATCTAGATAAATTCCGAATTTTAAAGTTTAAAAATCATAAATTTGAATAAAAAAGAGAAAAATAAATTAAATATTAGAGTCTATCATCTAAAGCTCGCAAAAATAATAAGGTCTTCGATTTTAGAGGTAACATATCACTTTCTATACTTCGCATACACGACACCGAAAACATTTCTACATGCACATAAAACGAAAATAAAAATAAAATATTAGAAAAGACAAACATATAATTATATAGAAGATAAAACCTAAAATCATATTGTTTAAATCAAATATTTAATACGAAAATAAAGACAAAAAACGACGTCGTTTTAGAGAGATTCGGTTTTTCGGTTCGGTTCGATTTTTCAAGGGCTGAAACCAAAAACCAAACCCAACTAATTTGGTTCGGTTCGGTTTTTCTTAATTCGGTTCGGTTTTTTTCATTTTGGTTTTTTCCGGTTTCCATTTGGTTTTTGGCTCGGTTTTTTTCGGTTTTCGGTTTCAAAATTCCACCCCTAGAGTCAGACATGTGTAGACAGTACAAGTAGCAATAAGGAGGGTAATCCGGCCATTAGGCTACGTTTGGTAGAGTAGATAGATTGGGAATGGATAAAATTTAAAAATTTAAATATGAAAATTAATTTGGAGCAACCCTCCGATTATGCAGTCGTCGGCCCATAATGGCTTCTTTTTGAAGGTCCTTCCGATTCTTCATGTAGAACAAGAATGGACTAAATTTAGACATAAAAAAATAAAAGTCAGGAAGCGGCGAATAATACAAAAGAATGATTTGAAGATTGGTAATTCTCATGTCAAGAGATTGCTAGCCGCTGGAATATTCAAGAAGATGTTGTTTTGGACTTTCCGGGTTGCTCATGTGAAATCTGATTTTCAGAAACAAATCTGATCTGGAGTAACTTTTGGCCATAACGTCTGTTTGGGACGCATGATACCTTTCCGAAATGGGAACGACGAGATCTACAAGATTCAATTTAGTGAGTTGTGTCAGATATAGGCCAAAAGATTTCGTTTTATATATTTGATTCGGCATTTAATATTATTTCAGGTTTTTAGTTTATTTTGGATTTTGTTTTCATTTAACCTATAGGCTTTTAGGCTTGGTTGTTAGTTTCCCTACGGTTTAGTTTCTCCTATATAAGGAGCCTTTATCAGTTTTAGTCGTCAGCTTTTGATATTAATAAAACCCTCGAGTTTATCTCAATTCTCTAGTGAATTTCAAATTCTCTCGTGGATTCGAGAAAACTATACTTGTGGATTCAAGTCACCGTTGGTGGATTCCAACGTTTATATTTGACAAATCAAAAGGTGGTGGTGCTCTAGAAATCTCAACAATTTTGACGAGCAGGTATTGGCAGTAGGTGGAGCCAGAAATTTGAAATACCCTGGGCTAAGTTTACCATATAATTTTTATTATAAACGCCAATCAACTATTTTTTTTACCGTAATCTCTTATCAGTTGGTGGATAAATAAGTAATTTAATAGAGTATTGCTATCAACACACCTCTTTTTATTTTTAACAACACAACCCATTTAATATCTTATTGTAGAAGTTTGTCATGATTTTTCCATACAAAAGAAAAACTATGTCATCTGTTTCAATCCATTCAAGTCCATTAATGAGCAATAATGGATAGTAAACAATAGAAAATAAAATAAAGTAAAAGATAATGTGGGTTATTACCAAGTGAAATTAAAAAAGCAAAAGAAAAACACAAGTCTATAGAAACGAGAGAGAGAGACTGGCTCGGCTAGTTACTGAATATTTTTATAAAATATAGTTTACACATGTAAAAGGTTGATTGGGTAGGATTTGTTCTGTGGGCTACAGCCCAGATAGCCCATAAGAGCATCTCTAGTAGTCTAAATTAGTTTATTGCTAAATTTAACAATAGTTAAGATATTTAACAATCGAAATAGCAATTGTGGTCTAGCAGTAATTGCTAAATGTAAGTTAAGTAATATTTTTAACGAATCATAAACTGACACGTGGATAAAAAATGGAGAGAAAACATAGGTTACTCTTTAGCAATTCTTGTCTAAGTTGATAAATTTGTCAATTCCGTTTAGCAATTTTAGGATTTAGTAATTTTTTAGGCATTCTGGAGCTCCTAATTATACTAAATGTTGACATATTTAATATATTTTTTTTTGAATTAAGCATTATGCTGGAGATGCTCTAACAAAGATCCATCCCTAATTGGCAGAGAGATGAAGCCATGAAAGTATGGAGGAGAGTTTTGTTAACAAGAAGGACAAATGCGACTTTTTCTCGATTACTAAAATAAAACAGAAAACTTAAAAGTACAAAACAATAGAAGAAGTACTGTGAGCTAGTTACATGAAGTATCAAAATTCACTTTGATGAAACCCGGATTTGGAAGATTGATAGGAGCACAAAATGCTACATTTATAATGTATTTCCAACCCTATTTAGCTATGTAATTCCTTTAACAATATTCATATTAACTAAGTTTGTGTTTTTAGGTCATAAATAAAGCCGAGGAGCTTAAAAGAGACAAAATATGAGAAATCTTGAAGGAAAAGGAATCCATGTTGTGCTAGGAAAGAAATCAAAAAATTTGCTAGAAATCGTTAGTCAATTTCGACAGAAGATTGTGATCAGCTCACAACGATCCAGGAGATGTGCCATATATCAATGGAAAGCTACAAGAGTCTACTTTCCAGAAATGTTTACGGATCATCAATACCTATTTTGGAGAAGAAGTTATGATCGTTTGAGTGGCCTAAGGTCAGTCTGCCAAAATTTCTGATTTGGACCAAAACTTCTATTTCAAGGTCCAGACCACATTGACAAGCCCATGGA
Source organism: Fragaria x ananassa (assembly GCA_034370585.1). Classification (NCBI taxonomy): domain Eukaryota; kingdom Viridiplantae; phylum Streptophyta; class Magnoliopsida; order Rosales; family Rosaceae; genus Fragaria; species Fragaria x ananassa. The sequence continues at coordinate 3,580,438 of CP139750.1, read as the reverse complement.
CGAGTTTTGAGGGTTTTATAACCCTAATCACAGCAGAAAAGAAGGGATGACAAAAAGAGGAGGAGGACGAAAAGAAGGGAGGAGGCCAACGATCTCACATCATCAGAACCTCCATAGTTGCAGACTCGCACAAGGAAGCCGCCAAGCCATCATCGATCTCTCCATCATCCACGGTTTACCTTTCCTTTGTCATCTTTTATTCTCCTTGTATGATTTTGCAGCCATGTGTGGCTGATTTCTCTTAGTTAGGGACAAGGTTTGAAGCCCCAAGAATGTTTTAGATATTGTTTTAAACCTTGGTTTCAAATTATTGAGTCTTTCAAATTGTTTATTTGGTTTTGGTTTATGGGGAACTCTTGTTTATGTTCATGTTTATGTTAATGTATGCGCAACATAGAACATTATGAACTTGTGAGTGGGGCTAGAATTAGGTTGTTTAATCTCCTAAACGGTTAATACAGCTTAATTCAAGGTAGTAAAACCTATAGGACAATAGGTGAAACCAAATAAAAAGGATTGCATGCTAGGTAGGCGTTCCACACTAGTTTTGCATACTTGTTCAATCAAACTTTCATTGATCTTAATGCTTAGAATAATTTGTTGATATGATAGCGTCTATACCTTGATTGGTTATTCTAAAAGCTTAGTAATGGTGCGTTCATCTTGCTTAAGTTTTCAAGAGAAGTAATAAGGACCTACACAGTGCGTTCACGGTTTGTTCTTGATTAATACCGATTTGCGACTTAATAATTGAAGGTTTGGTTGTTAACATGTCTTGAAACATACTTGGTGGTGAATTTCTAAGTCTCTAACGTCTCAACCATCTGCTATTTTCTGCTTTATTTTGTTTCTTTGTTTTCTTTTGTTTATAATCACAAAACCTCATATCTCTAGTACTATCATCTTTTGTTTTATCTTGTTTTGTAATTAACGTAAATTGTAAAGGTACCCTCAATCCCCGGCTTTTATAACGATACACTTATTATTTGCTATATACTACAATTGAAACAAAAGGGTTTTTAATTGAAACGCTCGGTTTTGGTCGCTATCAAAGATGTCATTTAATAGAGAACAAATGTCTATATAGCCTTGGAGGTATATAGAACATCAAGTGAATAATAAGATTGAAGAAAAGACATAGCTTGATAATAGCATTGATTAGCAGTAGGCATTATATTTTGAAATATAGGTGGTGCTATTAACACACCTATTTTTGCTATTAATACCTCATTTATGATATTAACCAATCATGAAACAAATTCAAATGACAAGGTTGTAAATAAATTTGAAATGTGTGAATAGAAAAATAGATGAAATGTGTTAATAGAAAAAAAAAAAAAGTGTGTTAATAGCATCACCTTGAAGTATTAGCTTATTCCTTGATATCCAAAATGACCAAAGTATCATAATAGCAGTCTGTAAGTAGTCTGTGTTTTGAGCAATAAATAATAAGGATTTTAACCAAAGTAAACAAGAGTTAGCAGCTGGATAAGAGTGTGAAGAATAAGACCAAACTTGAGAAGCTGACATGTTCATTACCGGGTGTTCAATGAAAAACCCTACTTCGCAGTATAGAGTAAGCAGGGCATCATTGTAGCCAGGGACTAAGGGTAAGCGGGGCATCGCTCAATGAAAAACCCTGCTCGTTTGGAGATCATTTGAGCTTCTGTAATTGTGATTTACACGAACCGTTCCGTTTGGACAAATTTTGTTCAGTTGATTCATTTAATCTACTTCGGTACCCAAATGATCTCTAAATTGGATGAAACTTTACACAAATAATCTACACACTATGTTCTAGACACTAAACGGTGAAGATGTAAAAATGTGACCTAAAAGTAAGCGAAATGAGGAGCACCACACTTTAATTTCAAAGCAGTGCCCCGCTCTGAAAAGAAACTTATATATATATATATATATTCTTTTTCTAAATTAAAAAAAAAATCCATGGCGTTTGAAAAACGTCATTGAATTTGTTTCAATTACATTTATCAAACGTCGTCGAAACACTTTTGATGACATTTCTGCAACACCGCTGAAAGTTTTTCAATGATGTTTTTCCAACGCCATTAAATGCTTTTTGATGGCGTTTTTGAATGCCAGAAAAAGGAAGGCGTCACTTTAGACGGCGGTTGGGGATGGCGTTTAAAAACGCCATGGAAGACATTTCATGACGTTTTTCAAACGTCGTTGATGTCTTTGTGTGTAGTAGTGCCAAGTGCATGCATGTGGCACATGTGGCTTTGGTCCACATGCATGACATGATGTTTACGTGTAGAATTCGCCTTAAAGTATGATTTGAGCTTTAAGAATGAATCGAGCCTAATTACTGGATTTTTAGGCCTCAACACCGCTGATGAGTGATGATGGTTTTCACCTATTCTTTACTACGAGTATTCACTACTCAAGAGGCGGAGTTAACTTAAGTTCATATTTATTCAAGGGATACAAGTCACTGCCCTGTTGGAATTCTGACGCTTCTTTACCAACTTCGTTGGCAATATGTCGGTTGAGTATTTTGTTCTTGATGATCATTTTCTAGCCTCATGGTGTACATGAGATTTAGCTCTAGTGGAAAGTTAGGGTCATGCCCTTTGGTCTGATGTTTGTTATAAGTGATCCATTAGTGGCTCTATTTGTATTATTCACACCGCTTGTAACATCTTCTGTATGAATACAACCCATTTGATAAAAATAAAAATAAAAAGACAAAAAAGAGATAATTTATTCTAAAGGAAAACAACTGTGAGAACACCTAACTTAACAAAGAAATCAACAATAATAAATAATAATTAAAACCAATTTGCAGTAGAAGTTGCTCAACGTATCAGCCGAAATATCTTGGGTCTGACGCCTTTGATTCTATCCGATTCGGACCATCACCCTAAACTGGATTTCCAAACGTAAACCCCCATTTTATAATCACGACCACCAATGACTACGATCGCATCCTCCTCAGTAAACTCCATTGTCTATTTAAACTCGTAAAACCCACGAAATATTCCATTGCCTTTTTCTTCATCCTTGAAATCCTTGCCATTGAGAAGTTGTTGTTTTCTGACGTGGCATTGCCGTCGGTGAGATAAATGGTCGGAAGTTCACCGTCAATACTATCATCATGGTGCAATGTATGAGCTTAGGGTCTGTTATGGTGCTGGCGGGTCTGGCGGCTTTCCTGGTGGTCCTGCCGTTAATGCTGCCTCCGCTACCTCCTCCGCCGCTGATGCTCTTGTTCTTTCCGGTCGGGATAATGGCCGCCCTCATGTTTCTGGCTTTCTCTCCCGCCGAAGACGACGTCATCGTTTCGCATTCTGTAAAAAGTTGCAGACGTGACTAGATTAATTAAGATTCAAATGTGATGAAGATTCGGAGTCTGCTGCAATTGGGATCGACGTGTTAGAAATATTTAGAGATACATCATACATGCGGTTGTTTTGTTACTAATTGTAGTGAATCGATCAGTTTAACACTCGTGATAATCTGATTTACGATTCAAATTGTATCAATGTCGTCTTAAGACAGCTTGCCATGTATATGGCTGTCCTCGTCATTTTCTGCTATTTCATTTCGATGGGTGTGTGTAGTGTTGGTTACATCCCTCAAGTTAGAAACATCCTTGTTGACCTGTATCCATATATCCCTCGATCCAAACATCCTTGGTTGCACCCATAACCAATTTCATGCATCCCTCGAAATCTTATTAGGAGAATGAAATAGGAATCTAATTCCAAGATGAATATCATCAACCAAGTCCAAGATTGCTGATTGAATCTGGAAAGGGAGGGAAAACGCTGTTACCCTGTAACTTTCCAAGGACTACAAACCACCACTGCTGATCAGATCACCACCACTATCATTGCTGATCAAATTGCCACCGTCACTACTGATCAGACTAGCACTGCCACTGCTGGCCAAACCATTACCATGCACCGCTTGCGTCCCACTGCTATTCGCTGATCAGATACCTTCCATATATGACAACTACATGAAAAGCCACTAAGGCTCATCTCTTGGAAACAATTCAGATAAACACATAGGTTCCCTTTTGCGATGATAGAATGCAGTATATTGACAAATATTGTAGACCAAAGTCACCAAACATGTCTTCTCATTCCGTTATTTAGCATATGATTTTAACTAGAACTAGGTTATCGAACTTAAGTTTAGGAACTAGATCCTAAATATGATGATGCGGATTTGGAAATCCTAGCACTTGACTAGGAATCCTAATACGATTAGGATTTGGATCAAGTTTTATTTCCTGGTCTATATAGTTAACTGGTTCTCATGGGAATGAAGTCTGAATGTGTTTAGGATTAGGATCTGTTTCCTGCTATAGCTATGTTCTCGTGTGATTAGGAATAACACTTCCTCATTACTTCGTATAAATACCTTCATGTTATATAAAAATCAACATCAGCAGACAGGACTTTATTTCAAAATAATTTGGTAGCTCTGCTGCTTCTTGTACATCATTGAATTGCTTTCAAACGAGATGGGTAAGGACAAGTGCCATCAACGCCAGTTCTTTACTACTGAAGATATTCTTCTTGACAGTACCTCCACCTTTCCAGAGCCAGAAGCGAGCATAATGAAGCTAATGAAGTAGAATTTACAGAAGGGTCAGAAGAGGAGGCGTTGAGTGAAAAATAATATGAAAATAAGAAAACCAAGGTGTTGAAGGCATTATTGAAATTCAAAATCCTAATTTGGTTAAGCAGAAGACGGCATTGAAAGCTAGAGACATTGACATTGAAAAAACAACTGAACTGTCAAGGCGTGAAAGAGAGGAGATAGAGAAACAGAGAAGCCATGATAGATACATGAAGCTGCAAGAACAGGGAAAAACTGAACAAGCAAGGAAAGATTTAGAGCGCCTAGCGCTTATACGACAACAAAGGGAGGACGCTGCTAAAAAGAGAGAAGAAGAAAAAGCTGCCAGATAACAGAAGATGGTTCTACCCCGGCATTACTTAAGAAGTGAATTGTAGAACAAGTTTTTTTTTTTTTTTGACACGAAGGTGTAGAACAAGTTGTGCTGCTGCAAAACACAACTTAATTTCCCTTTTCCAGTTTTTTTGCATTAGATTTTTGAAGCTTCATATTGGAGTTGAAATATTTTCTTTTATATGTGGAGACTAATAAGATTTCTTTTATTATGAATAATGACAATCCAGTAGTTTTTTGCTAATTACTATTCAGTCAATTGTTCTCTACAGCAGATTAAAGTCTTCTAGGATCATTTAGTTCTTCTAGGAGTTACCGAAGAGAGAAGCCTTGAATCTAGATCCAAAATTGAAATGTAGCAGTAATATGAATTATAAACAATCAAATATTCAGAGAATACTCCATACTTTAATACCAATTTTTAGCCATATATGGTATTTAATCAGGCAATATTTACTTTCCAAGAGAAGCAACAGACTAATTTCTGTAGATACTAAGGTCATTTAGATGATTAACTGCATGTCTGCATATCTGCAGTTGAATAAGAACACAGATACACGACAATAGCAGGACTGCATGAGCGTTCATACACAATACAACACAACAAACAAAGACTAGTCAACTGCTTTACTTATCAACCATTATTGTTCACATCTACGAGATGCACATCCTCATATATAAATCTGTCTACAATTACATCTACGTTTATCATATGGCTACAAAATTGTTCACTCAAAGAGGGTAATTCAATTAGTAGACTACCACATAGCAAATCTCAAATACATCATAAACAAGACCATGCCCCCCCCCCCCCCCCCCCCCCCCCCATATATATGCAGCCTATAGTAAATTTTTGTCGGACTCCTTCACAATTCGTTGTCGATGATATCTCGCATCATCTGTAATGGGATGAGCCCTTCAGTCCGGATGGCATCTTTACTGGAGTCTGGACTAATAAAGAGTAATGTTGGTAATCCTCGTACCTGAGTCAAAGAGTTCTATGAGGTTTCGACCCAAAAAAAAAGAAAGTGTTTTATGAGGTGTTCATATCTTTTTATTTCCTAGTCAATTTTATTAATATCACCAACTTTACATTTTTTATCATATACAGATTTGGAAAAGACACGAAGAGATATTAACAAAGCAAGACATCCATCTGTTTTGTCAAAAATCATTATAATTAATTAACAATCAGGTTAGACTAGAGTAAACTACAGAGATTAAACTCAAATATTTTGTACATGGCTCGTAATGTTGGAAAAAGTGTGGCTTAGATTAGAGTCATTTGGAATCCTCAGAAACGTGAAGACTCTCATCACACGAACTGGAGGAATCAACACATAACGGTTACTAGAGGCCAAAAGTTCAAGATGAAATTTCACTTCATTAAGTAGGCATCGAGACTACAGGAGATGAGGGAAAGGTGACGAATATAATTGTAAAAAAACAAAAAGAGAAGCAATTACCTGCATGTCACGTGCAAATTCATACTCATCATCAGTATCAACCTTAATGATTTTTACATTGCTCTCATACTCCACTGCAAGCTGTATTGAAAATTTAAATTTCATTGTTAACAACTTAACACTGAATAAGTGAATTTCATATCTAGTTAGGTGTGAACCTAAATATCTTATCTACTTGCTGCATGAAACCCTTACAACGCACTTCAATACAGCATGAATTAAAGTGTCTGAACTTGGAAAGTCGTCATATAAACACTGCAAGTTCACTAAAATTCAATTCAAGTGAAGAGTAACTTGGAAATAACAAATCATATTTAGAAAACCATATTAGTAACAACTTGCTGGCAAAATCTCGCGCTCCAATCAACCAAAGAAGTATTTATCAATCAAATCAAGACGTATACAAAATAGAGAAATCAAGAGTTGCAATTCTGAAAAGCATGCCCATTTACCAATAACGAAGTTGGTAAACAACAATTACGTCCATTAAAATCAACTGGCATGAACACTTCCTATGGTTTTATGCCAATGTAAATTGTGAGCACATAGAATGGTACAGGTGCCTGACCAGATCCCACACTAGCCCCAAAAATAGAAAAATTTCCAATGGTTGAATTTAAAATTTCTGATTGAGTAATTGTCATTTTATCAACATGAATGTCCAACTGATGCAGATCCTATTCATATGAATTAATGGTGTCAATATTAGAAAGACTTTCAGAATGCCAGTATGTCATTACACTAAATTTCACACACAAAATGTGCACACACAGGGTTGTTTGTGAGTCGGTTCAGACAATCTGATTTACACTCATCTCTAGTCAAGCTATGAGCAAAAGTTCGACGCATTAGTAACTTCCTCATCGATAGACCACAACCAGCATAAGACATTATTCAAATGTCAAAAGACAATAACTAGCAAATTCTGAGAGATAGTTAGTGCAGAATAAGCAAATGATTTTCGCACATTTTATTTCAGCTTAGTTTGGTTTACATTATGTGCCGTGATTTATCATTCTATAAAGCATACCATTTCAAGTTCTTGAGCCATCAAGATACAGGGTCCACACCAAGTAGCAAAGAAATCAACAACGAGGGGTACATTTCTGTCTCCTTTGATCAGTTCTTGGACATCCTGAGCTGACAACTTTTCCTGCTCTCTCAAACAAAAAATTCATAAGCCCAAAATTATAGTTTCAAGCAAGATGCTCCAGTAACTGGTAAAAAGAATTTATAATAGGACTCTAAATCCAGACTTGACCAAACGAAAAGAAAATCTCCATATCTTCCCTATATCCTTACAGAACATCATTTCAAATACATTGATTTCCTTCATTCTCCAACATTTCTACACCACCCAGATACAGAATTTGCAAATAAAAACCACCCATAAAACAATTTCCATTTTCATGGAGCAAAAACCAAAATGAAAAATCCACAATAAACATCACTAGGAAAACCGCAAAATTCAATGGCAATGGCAAAAGTGAACAAGCACTTGCAGAGATGGCATACCACAAGATAGTCTTGTCTGACATGTTTACCATGAGGGGGTCTGCAAAGCACCTTTCTTGGCGTTGTTGAGAGTGAAGACGGCGAGTTATTAGAGAAGAGTGGGTTTTGGTGATGGGTTTTCACGAAAGTGAAAGAAACAGGTGGTGGGGCTTGGAATGATAAGAGCACCGGAGAGTGGCTGTGGGTTTTGAAGCGGAAGCTATGGCTATGGATATGGGGGGATGTCTGTGCCTGGAGGAGAGCCATCTTGTTTCAGTTCAGAGCCAAAGAGTGAGCCACTGAGTCTCTCTGTTGGGATTCAAGACTGCGGGGTTTTGTTAAATGAGATTTACGACTTTATCCATTACATTTCTTCTCTGTAAAAGATAATTGGAATGAAATACAGGAAAGCGCTGGACTACGCCGAAGTCGCGTACGCCAGAGTGGTCCCAAGACGCGTGGCCGACCATCATCCGCCTAGATGAGTGTAAAGGGACAGCGATGGGATTTCTCAGTTGACGGCAGTTCTCGTCGTCATCGACGCCGTCTGGTTAATAGCCGAGGGCTTTTGTGGAATCGATGTTGTGGGTGGGTGGGGGGCGGGAGGAGGGGAGGGTTATACCATATCGATGGCGGATCAGCCGCATCTCGGCCACCGAAAGGGTGAACTAGCTGCAAACAAAGACCAGCGGAGTCTCCACCACCTTCAACTCTTGCACTGCTTGACGCGCTTCTTCACAATTTGCTTCTTCAAAGGCATGGCCATTGTTCAGGTATGCAGATGGTGTGGAAAAGTTACTGATGGTGTTTGGAACTTTGGGTAGCATTGGAGATGGATTGATGACACCACTTACAATGTTTGTGCTCAGCCGGGTCATCAGCTGCTGCTCTCCTACCATCTTCATTAAAGCTATACTGGTTCAGGACTAAAATTTAGTCTTTTTAAATAATATAATTTATTAATAAAACAGTGAATCATCTTCAATAAGAGAGAGTTATATTTAACCTTTTTAAATATTTTATAGTTTTTTATTATATTTTTGAAACTTATGATTTAATTTATTATAGTACCATTTAATTTATATCAAAAAAGAATTTTTAGAGTGAAATTAATTTTTTAAGTTATTTTTTTAAATGAAAAGAACAATGTGTACATTAAAAAATTAATATTTTCAACATGTATGTGATTTGACGATAACATATTTAGATAGGATTTTCAAGTGTCACGTGCCCATCTACAAGCAAGTCTAGAGATTTCCGATTAGATATAGTGTTGACGTGGCACAATTAATCATTACGAGATCTTATCGAAATTTCAGATAGGATTTCTAAATGTCACATGTTGGGTTGAGATCAACTCTCTAGATTTCTAATTGGATTATCTGCATATCTGCAGCTTCCAACCTCAATATAAAGGATAGTTTCATATGCGTAACTCATTACTATCTCATCTATCTCTTCTCAATTTCTTTGTTTTGTTTATACCTTTTCATTACATTTAGCAATGAATTCCAACTGGTTTTCTCAGAGTAATGAGAGGCTACGTGAAGATGAGGAAGATGATGAAAAAGATGAAGAATATGATGCCCAGAGGAGAAGAAATACAACACAAATTATGGTGGAAGCATCTAGCTGGTTCGCTACAAATCCACTTCAGCAGCAACCTCAATGGGGTGGTTCTATTCCAAACCGCGCTACCCGTCATCGATCTCGTGAGGTAGCTAATCAAAAATTGTTAAATGATTATTTCGTAGCTGGCCCTGTGTACCCTGTCGAAACTTTCAGACGATGTTACAGAATGAGACGTGAAGTTTTCCTCCGCATGTTAGAGCATGTCCAGACAGTCGACCCATACTTTAGGCAATCACAAGATTGTGCTGGGTGTCTGGGCTTCTCACCTCACCAAAAATTGACGTGTGCACTTCGAATGCTAGCCACTACATGCTCGGCTGATTCCTTAGATGAATCATTTTGTATGCTTGAATCCACCGCCATTGAGAACCTTGGTCGATTTTGTCGAACCATTGTCACCATTTATCAAGAACGTTACGTTCGGGCTCCTACAACAGAGGATCTTGACATGCTCCTACAAAGAGCCGAGCGACGAGGATTTCCTGGAATGGTCGGTTCACTGGACTGCATGCATTGGCAGTGGAAGAACTGTCCAGTTGGGTGGCAGGGGAGCTTTAGCGGCAAAACAAGGAAACCAACTATTGTTTTGGAAGCTGTGGTTGGTCCTGACACCTGGATCTAGCATGCTTTCTTTGGAATCTCGGGAGCACAGAATGACCTCACTGTTCTCGAACGTTCCCCACTATTTGATGTTGTCACAGTAGGTCAGTCACCACAACTTAACTTTCATGTCCACGGGACTCCTTATGAGTTTGGGTACTACCTTGCTGATGGTATTTACCTTAAGTGGGCGACATTAGTGCAATCTATCAGACAACCTGAGAATGAACAGGAGGAGTATTTCTCCACTAAACAGGAGGCATATCGCAAGGATGTTTAAGGGGCATTTGGAATTCTACAAGCACGATTTGCAATAATTAGGCAACCTGCAAGAGGTTGGGATAAAGATTCATTATCTACAATTATGTTGGCTTGTATTATACTGCATAACATGATTGTGGAGGACGAACGAGATGACTACTATCATGGTGAGTCTGATGATGATGAACCGAACCCAAATAGGTCAAGAAGAGCTCGGGCAAGAATATATGATGGCCCAAACTTACCTGTTAATCCAAAAACCGGGCAAATTACAATGGCCAAATACATGTCTCGTTACCGTAGGGTACGCTCTCATATCGGAAACAATAATCTACAAAAAGATCTTGTCAAACATGTTTGGTCAACCAGAGGATGATGAGAACAAGTGATGTGACATTATATTGTCATCTTAATAAGTTATATTTGTATGTTTTCTTTAAATGTATATGTGACTAGTTTTCATATGCTTTCAATTGTAAGGAATAAATTGTACGAGTTGTGTTTGCTTTCAATTTTAATGAATAAAAGTTTTAGTTTGTTTTACTTCAACTTTATAGAAATTTAAACATTGCATTTCATAAATTAAAATTACATAACTAACATGAAACAAACTCAATAATTTAAAGATTACATAAACTTAACTAACATTAATTTAATCCTTATATCAACTAAAATTCGTCTTCATCGGATTGCATTTGTGGATGATAGTAATTTGATGTTGAGTCGGTGTCGGTATTCGGGAACAACTCTCGTGCCCGAAGCCTTTGAATTGCTTTCCTCTTTTGATCATCAAAATATTCCTTGCTCACCGGAGAGTAATCAACAGTTTGCAACATTAAAGTTGCTTCATCTCTATCTCTCTCTCTCTCGTCGATCCTCCTTCATCTTCTCTCTTATTGCTTTTGTCTCTTCCGCCTTTGCATTATCTTCCGCCAATCGATCCATGCGAGCTAGTAGTTTATCTTCAAAGGCTTTCCTATCCTTTTTTTGATCCTTGATTTGTTTCCTTTTTTAGGCATTTCTTCCCATCGGCCTAGGAATCATATCTCTACTTGAAGTTGGTGTGGAGTTGTTATCGGTAGCAATCAGATCATCATCTTCTTCCAAGGACACCGGGAGGTTTCTTTGCACCGGTGGTGGACCAAAAAATTCTTGTAGGGGTTGGTCAAATGTCACCCAACCTTTGCATAAACCATAGCAACTATGAAAATTAAACGATTTTCCTTTCATGTCTTCCCTAAACAGATAGATAAGAATAACCTTTGCATAAACCATAGCTAAGTGTTGCTATGACAATAATTACAAAAAGATAAATAAGAATAATATTTCAAGAAATAACATTAAAGAAAATACATATAAAATATGGAAGAAAAAAAATCTTACTTCATCTATGTGATTCCTTCCACTATGCAGTCTCCTCTCGGCGCGTGTAATGCATGAATGTCACTTATTCATGTATGGGAAGAGAAATTTTTGCCATCGAGACTTACAACTTTCAAACGATCTTGCATTTGGTGGATTGCCGTTGAAGCCTTCAATATATTTTCGCTCCACTTGTTTCCAAATGCCGTCTCCTTTTTGACTAATACCCTTCGTACAATTTTCGGAAACCTTCATATATGCAACACAAAGAACTTCATTCTCTTTTCTTGTTGTTAATACATAGTACAACATCAGTCATACTCGCCTAAGAAGACGCGTGCCGCCACATAAAACGGGCTTGGGCCTTGGCTAAGCCCAAGAAGCCTACACTATTCTTTGATGGCATAATGGTAATACACCCTCTAAGTAAGGGCAAAGTGGTATTTTTAGGGTACATCCACCATATCCCTATAAATACCACTCTTCCCCCTCATTCTCTCTCTCTCCATCTTCACTCCCTTATCACCTTATTTCTGTTCACTGACTTATGCATCGGAGGGTCGAAGGCCGGAGCACCCGGTCTTCCCTCTGACGATGTCCACTCATTCATTGACAAGTTAGGGGAGCTTGAAGATAACTCCTGCATCTGGGTGATCCCCCCCCCCCTCAGAGATCACGCCAGAACAATTGGCGCTAGAAGGAGGGTCCTCAAATGAAAACCCTCATGTCGCTCACCATGGCCATCATTTGCCCAGAAATCCCGAGGAGAGAGAAAGTAGATCTGACTTTCTCTCTCTCCTTCGCTTGGGCGTGCCACAGCAAGGTAGCTCACCTTCCCAGCCATCATGCACACTGTCTTCCAATGAATCCAGCGTGGCCACCCCAACCTCCGGCCAAGGCCCACGCGCCGGAGAGCAGCGCCCAGAAAAACTGATCTGGACACCCAGCTTCCCTCAGCCGAAGCGGGAACACGCTCTCGGTCTCGCTACCCCAATCTCGGCACCCTCCCCCCGGGACATGCCTTCGCCTTTGACACCCACTTGATACTTCTCTCCAAGGGACGCCCACCCATGTCTCGGTGCTGCTCTCCCGAAACCTTTACGGACTCACATTGTCGCAGACCCCTTCGCGGACTCCGCAGGTCCCGCCATCCATTCGCGGACTCCGCAGGTCCCGCCATCCCCTCGCAGACTCACATTATCGCGGACCCCCTAGCGGACTCCGCTGACCTCGCCAGTCCTCGCCGACTCCGCTGACCTCGCCAGATCCTTGCGGACTCCGCTGACCTCGCCAGACCCTCGCGGACTCCCCTGGTCTCTCCTCGCCAGCTCCTCGCGGCATTCCCTGATCTCGCCAGTTCTTAAACCTCGCGTGGGGACATCCCTAGTAGTTCCCCTGGCGGACACCCCCACACAGCTTTCCATCCCGACTACCCAGGACTCCTCTATCCCGACAGAAGGGTACCCAAAAAAAAAAAAACTCAGCCTGCCCTCGGCACCTCCCCTTCCTGGTTCCTGCCACAAAAACTCAGCAACTAAACAGACTGAGTTACACGTCCTCCACAATCAACCAAGGGTTGAATGCAGAGCTCACAAGCAGCCACATATATTCTGGGCTACACGCATTTATATATCCACGACTCTGGGCTCTGGCTGAATGCTTCTCTCCGAGACCGCTTGAGCAGCCCTCCGCCCAGAATTGATCTGGACATCCAAAACCTCCACGGCCTCCCGGGACGCCTCTCCCCCGGTCGAAGGATACAAATTCTGAACGCCCATCAGAATAGCAAGGCCAGTCGCGGCAACCACACTGTCCCGGCAGGATTCACCTTCGGAACCCTCCTATAGAACATGGAACCAAGAATCCGCCCTCCCGACATGGAGTCTAGACCTGACATGGGATATTGTCCCGACCTGTGGTCCCATGGCAGGAAACACATGGCTCCATCCCGAGCTCCCGAGCCCCCCTCCCTTGCTTACCATGCTCTCGGAACGTGCCAGCACAAATGACCCGCTTCACACCCCTCTCCCGGGGGGCCCCCTCCTGGGTCTCAGTGCCTCTCCCAAGACCATTCCTCTCTTCTTCCCTCCCGGGACCATCCATTTCTCACCGCGGACACCGCTTGCCATGCCAGACTCCGCGGACTCCTCTTGTCTCGCCATTCCTCGCGGACTCCACTGGTCTCGCCAGAGTCCCCACGCAACTCTAATTTTTCTACAATGACTATAGCGGCTCTACACGGCTCCAGATAAGTGTCACTTCACACTATTCAATTGAGTTATTATCATAAAAATAACATGCCACATGCAACATAATATGGTCTCATGACATAGAGTTAGCAAACATTCTCTATCACATGTTACACTTACACTTGCTTCACATGATTACAGGCCAAACATTACTGTACATCTATCTATATCAATATCAGGCTACACACACAGCATGTGTAAACAGCCAGCATTCAAACATGCATCCTCTAGCTACACACGCCAACTAGCGCGACCTGTCCCGCCACCCCTTTTCGGCTCGGGACCTCGGGACGAGACAGGTAGACCCTTTAACCCTAACCAGCACGACAACAATCTCTCACCCTTGAATGCCTACCAACATCACAAAACACCACCATATACAAATCCAAAGACAAAGAAAGCGACAAACTCATACCTTGAAACAGCGGATTCGCGTAGTGGCAGTGAAGCTGGTTGCAAACAGCCGAGCGCTCGCACCCACTCGATCAAGAATGAAATTGGACGTTTCCCAGTCTGAAGTTTGTAGAATCGCCAAAACCCTAAAACGCAAATTGCAGCTCGCCCAATTTTCAGTTTCGAAAGCACGAACTCCCCCCTCCAGCTATCCTCAACCCTATACATAGACATTGGCCCGCCACGCCGCGAGAGTCTCGCCAACTAGCGCGGACTTACTCGCCCAGCATCGGCCCACCACCCGAGAGTTTCGCCACCTAGCGCGAACTTACTCGCCTGGTAGCGGCCCGCCCCCGAGAGTCTCGCCACCTAGCGCGAACTTACTCGCCGAGCAGCAGCCCGCCACACCATGAGCGCGAGAGTCGCCAACTAGCACGGATTGACTCGCCCGGCAGCGGCCCGCAACGCCGCGAGAGTCTCACCAACTAGCGCGGACTGACTCGCCTAGCAGCGGCCCGCAACGCCGCGAGAGTCTCGCCACCTAGCACAGACTGACTCGCCCAGCAGCGGCCCGCCACACCGCGAGAGTCTCTCCAACTAGCGCGAACTTACTCGCCCAGCAACGGCCCGCCACCCGAGAGTGTCGCCACCTAGCGCGAACTTACTCGCTTGGTAGCGGCCCGCCACCCGAGAGTCTCACCACCTAGCGTGGACTGACTCGCCCAGCAGCGGCCCGCAACACCGCGAGAGTCTCGCCACCTAGCGCGGACTGACTCGTCCAGCAGCGGCCCGCCATGCCTCGAGAATCTCGCCAACTAGCGCGGACTTACTCGCCCGCGAGAGTGTCGCCACCTAGCGCGAACTTACTGGCCTGGTAGCGGCCTGCCACCCGAGAGTCTCGCCACCTAGCGCGAACTTACTAGCCTGGTAGCGGCCCGCCCCCGAGAGTCTCGCCACCTAGCGCGAACTTACTCGCCGAGCAGCGGCCCGCCACGCCATGAGCGCGAGAGTCGCCAACTAGCGCGAACTTACTCGCCCAGCAGTGGCCCGCCACACCTTGAGCACGAAACTCGCCACCTAGCATGAACTGACTCGCCCACTAGCGGCCCGCCACGCCATAAGCACGAACTGGCTCGCATGATAGCAGCCCGCCACGCCCTTAGCACGGTTTATCTCGCCTTTAGCGCAAACTCGCCACCTAGCGCGAACGGCCCCGCCCACTAGCGGCCTGCCACACCCTTAGCGCGGTTCACTCCGCTCAATATGAACTCAGTCCTCATTTCGGTGTCTCGCCACCATAATCTCTCCCAGCATTTACCATGCCTCATGACGTGCTCTCGATACACTTTGGCACCACCTGCCTTGCCCCATCGACATCTTGGCTACGCTCCTTAGCATGCCTTTTGACAGCTCTACACAAGCCTTATCGGCAACATCATTATGCCTCAGCGGCACCCATCGTCATGCCTCAGCGGCACTCCTCCCCACACCTTGACGGCACACTTGCCTCGATGGCGAAATGGTGAACTACGTTTGGTTTGATCCCATAAACGGGTACGTAGGCACTCTAGCACTCACCTAGAGGCAACCACAAAATATACCACCACAATCTCCCCCTCGAACGTATGCTGGAATAACCCAACTAGCTCGAGCATATAGCTAGTACATATCAAAGGCAACTAAAACGCCAAGTCATACAAACATGCCGGTACCCGTGGCCCTCGTGAGATGCTCTCCAGCGGTACCTCAACTTCGACCCCCGATCACCCTGCCATCTCCAAACACTACATGGGAGCAACAACCCGGTGTCTCAATCATATATAGCGATACACGGCATACCCCACTTAGAGGGAGCCGGTCCATCCCCTCCCTTGCATGGGGACTTGGGGACTGGGGACTGGTTATGTCGCCACTAGTAAGAGACTCGTACTCCCGATATTGTATCAGATAAAGTCCCCACCCAAGAGAGTCTCTTGACCGCGAACTTGGAGACTTGTTAGTACATAGTACAACATCAGTCATACTCGCCTAAGAAGACGCGTGCCGCCACATAAAATGGGCTTGGGCCTTAGCTAAGCCCAAGAAGCCTACACTATTCCTTGAGGGCATAATGGTAATACACCCTCTAAGTAAGGGAAAAGTGATATTTTTAGGGTACATCCACCATATCCCTATAAATACCACTCTTCCCCCTCATTCTCTCTCTCCATCTTCACTCCCTTATCACCTTATTAATGTTCACTGACTTAGGCATCGGAGGGTCGAAGGCCGGAGCACCCGGTCTTCCCTCTGACGTTGTCCACTCCTTGATTGACAGGTTAGGGGAGCTTGAAGATAACTCCTGCATCTGGGTGATCCCCCCCCCCCCCCTCAGAGATCATGCCAGAACACTTGTCCAATTCACACTTTTTTGAGAAGGAGTGGACATGTTTCAAACAAGTAGAAATGATAGAAGAGAAGGAAGAAAATGTGAGAAAATTTGAAGATAAAATGTATGTAAATATAGAAGAGAGGGAGCCAAAATAACAAGTAGAAATGATAGAAGAGAAGGAAGAAAGTGTGAGAAAATTTGGAGTTAAAATGTGTGTATATATAGAAGATTAAGAACCAAATGACCGTTGCAAATTTTTACAATTTTTTTTGGGTACATTAAAAAAAAGATTAAACTTGACCGTTGGATGTCAATGGTAATAGAATAGTTACTAAGGGATTTTGTTTTCAAAAAAATTGCATCAGGTGGGAAAGCCCACAATTTGAATTTGTGGCTGATTTTTGTGGGCCCGAAAGAAGGGCTCTAGAGTCACCTTGAGGGCCAAATTTGGACATCTCCACTCCTCTCTACCCCTCTTGCTCTCTAGGCCTTTATTATTGGAGCCCATTTTTTGAAAATTAGGGCCCTAGAGTTCACTTGGCCCTCCTTATTGGAGATGACCTTACTTTCTCTAAGGCCATCTCCAGTTTAGAGGACCAAGTGAACTCTAGGGCCCTAATTTTAAAAAAAAAATGGACTCCAATAATAAAGGGCTAGAGAGCAAGAGGGGTAGAGGTAAGTGGAGGGGTCCAAATTGGGCCCTCAAGGTGACCCTATAGCTCTTTTTTAGGACCCACAAAAATTATGCAGAAATTCATACTGTGGGAGAGCTCACGTTATGTTGTTTTTTTAAAAACAAAATCCAATGGTCCTTTTCCATAACCGTTGAGATCTAACGGTGAAGCTTAATTATATTTTTTTTTTCATCAAATTATATAATTACATGTCAAAAATATTAGTTTTTAAAATGTACACCTTGCTCCTTTTATTTAAAAAAAATAACTTAAAAAATAATTTTCACCTAAAAATTAATTTTTGATATAAATTAAATGGTTATTATAATAAACTAAATCATAAGTTTCAAAAATATAATGAAAAAATATAAAATATTTAAAAGGGCTAAATATAGTCCTCCCTTACTAGAGATGATTCACAATCTCATGAATAAATTATATTATTTAGGAGGGCTAAATTTTAGCCCCAACCCCAATATAGCCTCTTCTTACCGGAGATAGCCTAACGACATTATCAACGAGGTAATTGATATGCTTTCATCTCATCAATCTCAGTACTCACTCAAGCTGCTCATTATAGCAATTGGAGTGGGAATATCTGCTTTCATTGGTATGTAACACTTGTTACTAATGCTTGGCTAAAGGGTTTAGTCCCAAGTCATATACATTAGTTTATTCTTGAAATGAATAATTTGATAAGCCGAATGAAACAATTACATGCTGGAGGTGTGCTTGAAATTTTTGTTGACAATAATCAAATTTTGCAGAGGGATTTTGTTGGACCAGAACTGCTGAGAGACAGACATCGAGAATGAGAACGGAATACTTGAAATCAGTCCTCAAGCAAGACTTTGCGTTCTTTGACAGTCAAGCTCATTCTTCCATGACCTTCCAAGTCATTTCTACAAATCTACAATCTCTTCTGATGCTCATTTAATCCAAGACACAATAGCTGAGAAGGTTTTTTACAACTGTCTGTTATATGCATATGCTTCCTGTTCTTTTTCTACCTGCTTTGCGCCTCTTCCTCATCTCCACTCTCTCTGTCTGCGTCACCTTCCCAGTGATTACCCATATTCTCACATACCACACATTGTTTGACCATTTCAACAGACCAGTGCTATGTGTTCACGAGGATCGTCATCCTTCTTTTTACAGGGGCCGTAACAATAAGGACAACCCCATCCCATTCCTTTTCATTTTTTAGGGCAATCTCAACATACATGATCATTGGTACGACAGAGCTCACAGACAAGCTTGGTCACTCAGGTATGAGTTGAAGAGCTTTCCCCAGACAGTTTCTACCCGGTTTGTTCGATCAATCTTGTGGCAAAATCTATATTCTGTCCTTCAGTCTGCCAGTAAAATAAATTACTCACTGTGAAGACATGAAATTACAACATTACCCTTCCGTAACAGACTTTGTCAAACGTACGTATACATTTGGCGTTTTCAAGCTTTTGCCTGAAATACATTGACAAAAAAAAAAAAAACATTCAACAATTTTAATTCAAGAAATTTATTTTTAAACCGTGTCATCGTCAGCAAAATCATTGTGGAAGGTGATTCTGAAGTCGGGTGAATGATATCAAGCAACTACAAGATCAGTTGTAGATCATATTCAAAATATTTATAGAGCGGAAAAACTGGCCATTAGCACATGGTAGTTCTTGTCCTTGCATTCGGTTTCACTGCATCTTCCTTATTGTGTCTTTATCGTTCCATTTAGGGAGGATGTAGTAAGAGCCTAAGAGGTTTTGCTTTGTAGTTGTTTTATGGGTCCCCTTGTTTATGTGTAACGCCTCGGACCTTATTTAATCATTTACCATCACTTTGACCGTAAATGAGCATCATGTTTTTACTTTTACTTTCGTATTCAAGTTTTTAGTGGCTGTAAAATTGGAATTTTTTCTTCGTTCAAAATTTAAGAAAACTTTCTTCATGAAAGTCGTAGAGTACGTTAAACCGAGTTCGTGGATATGTGACACATTTTAATCGAAGTTTAGACAAAAAAAATACAAGGGTTTAAAGTTAGGGGCAGATTGGTAATTTTATATGAAACTCAAGTTCTATAAATAGCGAATCAGACCCCCCCCCAGAATTTCTAGAATTGCTGCTGGAACTTCATCGCCTCCGTCCGCCGCCGTTCGGCCGAGTTAGGGGGCGAGCTACGTATCAAATTAAAGCTTGGAACATCCTCTACAAGTCTAGGTAGGTAGCAGCCCGTGTTGCGCCGCCGTGAAGGTGAAATCACAGCGAGAAAAGGTGGCTGGGCGTGGCGGTGTCATCCCCGGAACTCCCTTTTCCATCCACCATAGCCAGAGCTGCTAGTATCATTTGGAAGCTTTTTTCTTGTACAGCAAACCCTTAAAAGGATTCAACATAACTTGAGATAGATAAGGAGAATCGTACATTTGAAATTCTAGGGTTATAAATTGGGATTTTTAATGTTTGGCTTCGATTACCCTAGTTAAGCTTGAAATTGGACTTTGTGCTAGTTATCACAGTTGTTTAAAATGTTGAGAGGATGATTTTGCTAAAATTTGGTGATCATCGGAGGTGGCCGGAGTAAGGGCTGGCCGGTCGTCGCTGCCGGCGAAGCAAACTACGGCGCCGCCACTTTTGGGTAGTTTTTCATGTTAATTAATGTGTTATGCTGTGAGGAGTTCATTGATGTTAAGTTTAAAATTTTTTGAGGAGTTTTGGTTAGGTTTGGAATTTTTCAGAGATTGGAGAAATTGGCGGTTGATAGAATAGATCAGACCATTTGATTTTCTTGGTTATAGTTCTAAAGTGCTAGAATCAATGAGGTGAGGTTGTAGATGAAGTTTGGTAAAAATCAAATTAGCTTAACCCTAGCTTGATTAGTGGGTTAAGTGAAATGATTTCGGTGCTTAAGTTAAAGTATTTATTTTCCTAAATTGAAGAGTGATTCTAAACATATTTATTGTGTCAGGATATGAGGGGTCCTCACTTGAGTGGCAATTTGGATATCGTCGGGCTTATGCCTAAATTTGTGAGTGGACACTTTGATTTTTAATAAATATGCATGCAAAATTTTATAATTTATCATTTTATTTTCCAAGCATATATTAATACTTCGGCTTATGAAATGATCTTGGAAATTATTTTGAGTTTGACGCATGGATTAATTGTTGACCATGATTTATGGATTTGAGATCGGATCATTAATTTGGTATTTGAGTTTGGATATCATTTATGATTTCCGGATTTAATTATTATCGGCTTTATTGTTGACTTTGAGATTTATTAAAGACTACCAAAAATGAGATTTTCGGTAATTCTCTTTTTATAACTTTCTCGTTTATTTGAGGATTATCGATCTTGACATTTAGAATATTTTTAGCAAGTATTTTCGGATTGAGAAATTATTTACAATTTATAATTGATAATTAAATCTCGCTTTTAATTATGGATTTGAGAATATTTGGACGTGTAAGACACATCGTTGAGTTTTATTTTAAATTTCTTATGATAATTTCCAAATGCAGATTAGGAACCGTACCATTCGCATGATCTTGGGAAGCCTTATGGATTTAAGTGATTTCGTATATTTTTAGTCGCCATACTATAGGGTTCCTCTTATTCATTACTAGCTAGCCTTATCAGCGGCCATCATCATAGGTTAGTCGAGCGCTTAGCGTGAGACGCTACTATAGTCTGGGAGGCACCGACCAGTTATTATTTATTGCTAGCTAGCCTTATTAGCTGTCCTCACCATAGATGAGTCGAGCGCTTAGCGTGGGACGCTACTATAGCCTGTGAGTAGGGGTGCGTTCGGTTTTCATCTAAAACCGAAAACCAAACCAAATAAAAAATTTGGTTCTGTTCGGTTCGGTTTGTCATTTTTGAGACCTTGAACCAGAAATCAAACCAAACCGTGGTTTGGTACGGTTTCGGTTTTTTTTCGGTTTTTCTTCTTCTTTTTAAAATTTGTATGCTTTTGGCTTAGTAAAAAATTATCGTATTTTAGATCTTTTTTTTTCTTCCATTACTTGTTTTTATAAGCACATATAATATATTAATAAAATTTTTGACAATATTTCTTCAACAAACCAACAATTTATAAACCAAATATATACTTTAAAAGTTTAATACTCAATAATTTCGAAAGTATTGGGAATTGACCACACTAGCTCACCATAATTTTAAAACATCTAAGTTCATCTTGAACAGAAAATATAGACTCCATAGTTTAAAGTCTATCTAAATAAATTCCGAATTTTAAAGTTTAAAAATCATAAATTTGAATAAAGAAGAGAAAAATAAATTAAATATTAGAGTCTATCATTTAAAGCTCGCAAGAATAAGGTCTACGATTTTAGAGGTAACATATCACTCTCTATACTTCGCATACACGACACCTAAAACATTTTTATATGTACATAAAACGAAAATAAAAAGCAAAATATTAGAAAAGACAAACATATAATTATATAAAACATAAAACCTAAAATCATATTGTTCAAATCAAATATTTAATATAAAAATAAAGACAAAAAACGACGTTGTTTTAGAGAGATTCGGTTTTTCGGTTCGGTTCAGTTTTTCAAGGGCTGAAACCAAAAACCAAACCAAACAAATTTGGTTCGGTTTGGTTTTTTTCCAGTTTCGGTTTGGTTTTCGGCTCAGTTTTTGTAATACCCCAGAAATTTGATATTAGTTTCTAATATTATTTGGGAGTTTTTGAGTTAGAAGTTAGTGTGTTTTTGAGGTTCGAAGAAAGGGCGGAAGTGTTCAGACGCATAAATTACCCGAAACAGTTCTTTATTCTTTAAGGGTCATAAAGTTGACTTTTTATTCGTTGAGTTTCTCGAGAAACTTCCTTCATAAAAGTTGTAGAGTTTGCCGATACGAGTTCGTAGACACGCGACACGTGTGAAACAGATGTCATATGAAAATGTTACGGTCAGAGAAAGTTAGTTTCTGATTTTGGGAAGTTTATAAATAGAAAAGTTGGGGGTTTTATTTTTTGGAAAACCCAAAAAATCTCTCTCTCTCTCTCTCTCGTCTCCATTTTTACCATCAAACTTTTTCCGGCCATAACTCGGCCATCCGGCGACGGATTTGGGCGTGTTTGGTATTGTTGGAAAGCTCTCACTCCCCTCTTTCTATTCATACTAGCCTCACACCCTATGGAGTACTGTGTATGGCGCAACAAGGCCCGCAAGTTTCTGCTGCCGCCGGCGGTGAAGCTCCGACCGTTTTCGGCGACATCGAGGTTTGAGGCTACCCATTTCTGGAATTTCTTGTCCTTTTGAGCATGATGATACCATCCTTGAAGCCCAATTCGAAGTGTGGAGCGTTTGAGTTCGAAGTGCTTCTTGTTTCTTTTCGGCGACGTTT
The DNA here is from genome assembly GCA_034370585.1 of Fragaria x ananassa. Lineage (NCBI taxonomy): Eukaryota > Viridiplantae > Streptophyta > Magnoliopsida > Rosales > Rosaceae > Fragaria > Fragaria x ananassa. The sequence continues at coordinate 3,557,622 of CP139750.1, read as the reverse complement.
CCGGCCTCTTTCCAACTGAATTGGCTTTGGCCACAGGTATGAAAAGTGTTCCATTTGTTGTGACCTACAAGTTTGCTGTTGGGAGTTTGCTTAGATTTAAAAGTTGATGAGATGGCACGTGGGGCCCACTCACCGCCTCCTGTGGTGGCACGTGGCAGCGCGTTCGGTAGTGTTTGTGGCTTTAATTTTCTGTGATTAGCTAGCTCTTGCTGTTGTGAGCTTGTTGAGAGGTGAGAATTCTAGATTTTGAGTAAGGATTGCATGCTAGGACTTTAAATCTGATATTAGGCTTGATTGAGGTTTGAGTTTAGGTTTTGAGGATTAGAGGCAGTTTTATTGGGTCGTTAAATTTAATGACCTTGGAAGGTTGTCCTCTTTTGGACAAGGTTTAGTTTAAGGGTGTCTGACATCCTTAGTACCTTGATTTCTAAGGTTATTAATTGTGTAATGCTAGGTGATTTTTGAAGTGTGATTGGCTTGGCTTGGCTCTTTTGTTTGTGGAAGACGCAACTAGATTTATTTAGGTGAGTAACATCTCACTAAGGTTTACTTGGAACCAATTATTTTTGGAATTGTGATGATAATTATTGTGTTGATGATGATGATGATTATGATAATTATTGTGTTGATGAAAATGATTATTATGATGATAAGGTTTATGATGATAAAATGATGATGAATTATGATGATGATTATTGTTGATGATTATAATTTAAAAATTTTATTTTTGGTTGTTTTAAAATATATGAGCTTAATCGCCAACGGCTCATAGGTAAGATAAAACAAGTTTTCCTATTATATGATTATTTTTAAAGTTCATGAGATCTTAATATTTTTAGTTCTTGATAGATTATTCTTTTCGAAATATCTATGTTTTGTTCATATAATTATACCTATGTCGAAAGATATAATTTTTATGATGTGCTCGTGTTGTTGATGATGATATTTTTATATTGTGATTTGTGGTTTATATAGTCAAATTGGGTTCCAAGCCTTTAATCGGGTGATTGCTTACGGTTATGATGATTCTACTATTTTGTGAAATGTTGTGTAGATAGTCAAACCAGGTTCCAAGCCTTCAATCAGGTGATTGGTTACGGTTATGATGATTCTACTATTTTGTAAAATGTTGTGTATGTAGTCAAACCGGATTTCAGACCTTTAATCAGGTAATTGGTTACGGTTATGATGATTCTACTATTTTGTGAAATGTTGTGTAGATAGTCAAACCGGGTTCCAAGCTTTTAATCGGGTGATTGGTTACGGTTATGATGCTATTATTATTTTGTGATTTGATATTGGACAGTCAAACTAGGTTCCAAGCCTTTGGCCGGGTGATTGGTTACGGTTAAGAATAGAGCTCTAGTCCGTCTGTCGGTGTAGGTCATGGGAGTTACCTTAAGGTATCTGAGACCCATGGGTACATAAATTGTTGTTGTAGGTCATGAGAGGTATTTATTAATATCTAGGACTCATGGGTACATGTGTTTGTTGTAGGTTATGGGATATACCTTAGTACTATGTGGGACTCATGGGTACATGTATATTTGTAAAAGTATTGGCACTATGCCATATTCATCATCAGACGATGGTCCAAGTCCGTCGTCTGACGTTTTTTTTTATGTCGTCTGAGGAGCTGTCGGGTGATAGTCTATCAGACGAAGGAGAATAGCCGTCGTCTGAAATGCTATCACACGACATATCTTATGCCGTCTGAGAAGAGTGGAGATTGAAAAATTTTAATAAACACACCACAGTTAAGTGTAGACTAAATAAGCATCCAAAAACTGTAATATCATATCACAAGACACATCAAATGTCGTCTGTTTTGTATACCTACCACATATAAGTGTGGACTGATTGGAGAATAATTTGATTTATTGGAAATTTCTATCAAATCACACTTCTATTAAGTGTCGAGTGTGTGAGCTTACAACGTCAAAAATTTGTAATATATGTGGTTATATAGAAGATCTAATGTCACTTATCTGTCGTCTAACTTTGTAAACTATTATACATTTTGCTAGTTGTTCTGTCAGACGACATTTAATTGTACTTTCAATTCTATTCCTACCACAAACTTTTAACTTTTCCGCTTAGACTCTACAATGTAACCACATTTAAATGTTGTCTAAAAAAAACATTATCATAGTTTATCATGGTTTTTGTCGTGCCGAGGTGCTTCACTCAACATATAAGTGTCGTGTGATTGAAAAATAAAAAACGTTTAATCAACATTTTGTCTTGTGACTCCAGCTCACACTGCATATTTGTGTTGAGGTTATGTTGCTTGTTATAAACACATATGTTGTCTCTATAAATTGAATTTCATATATAAAGAAAAACCAAGAATAAAAGAACAAAAGAAACACTTCATTGAACTGCAGGGATATCTTCCTTCCTTGATATGTAGAGTTCCTTGATCAAGCTTCGAAATAAGTGTACCACATCATAAGTTTGGGAAACGGTAATCCACGCACAACAATGGAAATGCCCCTTTACCCTTTCGTTGTAGAAGGCCTTGGCAGCTAGAGTTGTCTTTCCAGAACCTCCCATGCCAACCACAGATATAACAGTTTGGTGTTGCTCTTCATCCATGAGCCATCCCATTAGTATTTGCTTCTTGCCTTCAATCCCAACCAGTTCGTCTTCCATAATGAATATAGAGGACTCCGCTTGGTTCTGCACCAATTTATGAATATCTTCAGATGTAGCTGCTCCTCCTAGATGGCCAACACCATATCTTTGATTCCTCACTGGTATGGCTTTGATCATTTCATTAAGTTTCTGACACTTCTTTGCAATTTTTCGCCTGAACCAGAGCTTCTGGGGAGCGCTAATGGTTTTTTGTAGCCCCCTTGAAAGTCAACCCCCACTTTGCTTCTCATACATGTGATACATGAATTCATCAATAATATCTTCAACATCATAGGCCAAGTCTCTGATGCTTGCGACCCACAATTTCTCTCCTTTGGTTTTTGCTGTGTTGGTCTCCGCATCCACAAGGAAAGCTTGCATGCTTAGAAACTCCTGCTTAATCTCCTCAACTTCATCACGAGCACCGGTTATGGTTGTTCCTTCATGCTCAAGAATTGCCACAATTCTTCCAATTAAGAGGTCCGTTGCAGATATAGCCATATTAGCCATCTGTTAAATATATTCGATCGCTCTGGAAAGAAGAGAAAAAGGTTCAAGTATCCAAAACTGAACGAGTAATGATAACAGGTATTTCCCAAACTAAACGAGTTATAATAATAATATTAAAATGTAACTTGATAGATGTAAAAAGGAATGGGTTAAAACAGATACCAATAAGAAAAAAGGCAAAACCTTCCGACATATTTACATACCGTGGAAGGATCACTATCACAAAAAGCCTCAAGGCATATACTGCAAGCATCATCACAGGCTTCCTGGATTCCACCCTCCACAAAAGCCGCTGCGGAGGTCAAGTGGGCCTCAGACTTGCCGCTCTCTTCCATTTCAGGAGGAACTTGTAAAGCAATCATCCACGATATGAGACAAAACTAAGCGAAATCCAAAAAGGAAGGCTCGAGTGGAAGATATGGAAAAGAATTGTAATTGAACAGTGAGAGATTATAGGTAATACCTTTGCTTCATTTTTCTCCACCCTCGTCTCACATTGAAAAAAAGTGAGGGAAAACTTTAGCGCCCAAATTCAAATATTTTAGGTCCAGACGACATTTTTATGTTGTGCGATGAATACATTAAGGTTGGCGCCCTCTCCCAAACTCAAATGAATTGAATATTTCAAGTTCATGCAGACGACATATTAACCTCGTCTGATGAATAGATTAATAGGTTGAGCCCTCTTTCAAACTTATATTTCAGGTTCCCTCAGACGACATTTATATGTCATCTTATTAAATACAATAAAAGGTAACCAAACTCAATATTTAATTATAAATTGAGTATTTTAGGGTCAGAGAGACCACTTTCATATGTCGTCTGAAGTTATACATTACAAGGTTCGTACACTCAATTTTATGGGTTTGTTATACGTCATTTGTTTGTCGTCTGAATAAGTGAATTTAAGGGTTCAAAATGGAGGTATAAATCAAAGATTTATGGTTGTTTCAGACGACATTAATATGTTGTTGGACGAAGTATATAAAAAGGGGATTAAAAGTAGATTTCGCATTCTTTCACAGACAACGTTTATATGTTGTCTGACGTATTACCATAAAGTTGCTAAATGTTGCTTTTTTACACTGCATATATATGCCGTCTGAAATTTTGCATATGACAGACAAATTGAGCAACATCCAGAAGTATGAAGGGAGCATGGCACTCATACGACTTATACTTTACAAATGTCGTCTGAAGGGTCGAAAAATTAATCAGACGACACAAACTCAAAATCGTCCAAAATATGTCGTCTGAAAAGTGTCGTCTGATGATGAATATGGCATAGTGTGGTTATGTGGTTTTAACATTGTTCTTAATTGTTGTCTTTTAACTTCCTTGTTTTCAGTATATCCTGAACTATGCTTAATGCAGGAGATTCTTAAATCTTAATTGTGTGAATTTTAGTGGACTTCCTGAACTATCATTTTTGCAGAATTCACTTATGATTTTGATTGTTTTGTGATATGTTGGGTTAAGTTATTTTTGGGAGTTACTCATACGGGCTTTTTAGCTTACCGGGTTTGTTGTTTTACAACCCCGTGCACCAATTCATGGTGTAGGGGTTAGACTTGCAGGTGTTGATCAGCAGGGTTGAGACGGAGACATAGTGGCAGGATTTTAGTTTATGTGCACTTTATTTTATTCTATTTGGCAGTTTGTTTTTAAGCTCATGTGAGCGACTTAATAATTACTAGACTTTTAAAGTTGATGTAATTAAGGAGATATAATGTTTAACTCGGTTGATGAGTTTGTTGACTTTTACATTTCCAGTATTGTTTTTAGTTTGGAAGTTTTGAGCAGGTTTTGGGATATTGAGATTTTAAGATATATATTATTCCCAAATTTTTGAAAATTTATCCTTCGAAAATTGGGGTGTGACAGTTTTTTTCGATTTTCGGTTTCAAAATTCCACCCCTACCTTGGAGGCTCTTTTTACATGGTGATATCTCTTTCCCTTGTGTTATTTTTCTCATTTATGTAATTGATTAACCAGCGGGGCTGGTTAATTTGTCCATTTTTATGTGATTCTTGAGTTAAAGTTAAATGTTATATCAAAGTTGCGTGCATCGAGGTTTTAAAGTTTAAACGTGGAAAAGTATTTAAATTATGTATTTGTTAACTTGTTTAATTTATTTTCGTCCACTCACTCTAACGTTTTTAAATTACTTTCCTCTGGGCCTTTTGGTTTTAAATACCCAGTTTGCAGGCTAAGTTTAAATGAGGTTGAGCGTACATGGAGTCAAGGCATAGTCAGAGGCTGTGTCAAGCCCCAATTTCCGAATGATAATTTTCAAAAATTTTGACATGATATATCTTAAAATATTATAACTCAAAACTTGTTTCAACAAACTTTATAGAAAACTAAAACTCAAGCGGAAATGTAAATGTCACATAACTCAACAATGAGTTAAATATTACATTTCTTTGTTTACATACTTGAAAGTCAAGAAAATGAAAACACTCTCATGAGTCTACAACTGTCTACCCCAAATATACACAAAGTATAGAAACAGCAAAACCTAACAAAACCCTTCCACTAAGCATCCGCCTCAACCCTGCTGATCCTCACCTGCAGGTCTAACCCCTACACCAAGAATTGGTGCACCGGATTTCAAAATAACAAACCCGGTAAGCTAAAAAGCCCGTATTAGTTAAGGTAAGGATTTCTTTAATTTGACCTACTTTCCGATCATATTTTCTCATTATAGCCGTTCAGTATTTAGATATACATGACTTGATTATCTTTGCAAATTTTCAGCTAATTTGGTTATCGTTAAGGTATCGAAAATATATTAAATCAATGAACGGACATAATTTGTTCATCTTGAACCATATGTTATTTTAACACTAAATCACAGTTTTGAATGCCTTAACGATTATCAATTTGGCTAAAAATTTTAGAGATGATCTACTCATATATACCTAGATACTGAATGGTTAAGATGAGAAAATATGATCGAAAAGTGGGTCTATTAAAGAAATCTGTACCTTAACTAAGATAAGGATATCCTTATTTGAAAAGGATTACACACACACACATACACAATCTTATTTATTCAAAAGGTACGGATTTTGCCAATAAAACCATTTTTCGGTCATATTTTTCGATCATAACTAACTAATATCTAGATATATATGACATGATCATCTTTGCAAAAGTTCAGCTAAATTGGCGATTGTTAAGATGTCGAAACTATATGATTACAATGTGCAAACCAAATCTGTTCAACCGGAACCGTTCGTGTAATTCAAAGTTTTGAATACCTTAATGATTATGAATTTGATTGAAATTTTGTAGAGATGATTAACTCATATATATATCTAAAAGATGAACAGTTGAGATGAAAAAATATGATCAAAAAGTATATCAATTAAGAAAATTCGTACATTTTGAATAAATAAAGAGGTTTGTAAGGAAATTCGTTAAAGTTGCAAAGTATTCATTTATTTTTATTATTTAATAGATAAATAAATATATATATATATATATATATATATCAGGCCTTTTCAGATATTACCTTTATTACCTTTTTTTTCTTTTAAAAGAGTATCATTTTGGGACTAATGTTGTAACTAATTGTTTTTACAATTTTAACGACTTATATTACAACTTTGAGAACTCATTTTATAACTTGAGGAGAAAGTTAATGCATCACATGTATCAACACTCCCTAGCCTTACCCAAATTTAAAACCCTTATTTAAAATGGAAAATGTCATTATGTACAAAATTGTCGGAAATAAATTGTACAAAATTTCATTATGTCTTTCATTATTACTACTTAATTGCATCTATAACTATTATTTACAATTTAAAACCCTTATTTAAAATGGAAAATTCTACAATGTGTTAATGCATGTGAATGTTGTGATGTATCATCAACTTTGTAAATTGAGTCCTCAAACTAGTAATATTAATCCTTAGAGTTGTAAAATTTTCTAGTTACAACATTAGTCATCATGTGTCGTTAAAGTAGTAAAATATGTGTTTAAAGTGGTAACTATGTCCTCAAAGTGATTAAAAAGAAGTTGTTACAACTTTTAGCACTCATATTACTATTTTGAGTCTTTGAGGACTATATTACCACTTTAAGGATAAATGAAGACTAATGTCATAACTAATTTTTTTTTACAACTTTAAGAATTCATATTACAATTTTGAGGACTCATTTTACAACTTGAGGAAAAAGTTGATGCATTGCATGCATTAACACACCATAGCCTTACCCATTTAAAATTAATAAATTATAAATGTCACGTGGCAGGGAATTCATATTTCCAACGGGTGGAAACTGCTGCCTTTTCTAAGTGACCTAGAGTGACCCATGTCACTCAGCCGAGTGACCCAACAGATGAACTTGCTCAATAGGGTATTTTGTCACCCTCACTTATCACTTAGTATCTACTAGAAACATTGTTAAAATAGAAAATATCTTTCTATAGGGATCGTCTAGAAAGTGGGTTGTTTTGAATAGATTCAGACATAAAAGCTGACATATAGTGTAATGCCTCAGATTTTCATATTTTTCCCTTGTATAATTTCCATATTTAATGAAGGAATATTTATGGAAATTCTTTTTGGATTATGCGAAGTTGAAGTTCGAGAGTTTATTTTAGGTGCTTTGACGTTTAAGGGACCAAAAAGTTGACTTTATTTTCCGTAAGTTATCTTCAAAAACTTCCTTCATAAAAGTTGTAGAGCTTGTCAATACGAGTTCGTAGACATGCGGCACGCATGAAACGGATGTCGTATGAAGAAGTTATGGTCAGAGGAAGTTTGTTTCCGGGTATGGAAAGTGTTTAAGTAGAGAATTGTGTGGGAGCTGATTTTAGAAACCTAAAATCAGTTTTCTCCTCTCTCTCCTGAGCTCTCCCGCACTCTCTCTTCTCCAACTGATTTCTCTCTCATCCGGCCACCAAATTGGACGCCGTCAGTTCCGTTGGGTCGGCACGGGTCTCCTCTCCACTGTTGGGGCAGCCTTGCTCGCCGTCGCGCCGCCTGAAAGCCGCCACAAAGCGGCGGAGCTGCTGCTGTTCCGCCAAAAAATCGGCAATTTTGACGCCGATTCCGGCCAAGTCTAGGTGAGTCTTGCTCCCCTCTCTCTTCTAGAGATGGTTTTACACCTTTGGTAATAATCTAGAAGTCAAGTTTTGGGGCCGATTTTGTAGGTTTGGATTTTGTTTCCGGGTTGGTATTGCGGGGGGTTTTCCGGCCGATCCCGGCCGAATGGGTTGAACCACCAGGTATTAAAGTTACTCACCTTGCTTCAATCTACAAGTTTCATGTTTTGAGTTTCCCCAAATTTTGAAGTTTGGTGGAGGCGTTTGAGGCTCACTCGCCGCCACTTGTGGCGGCGCATGGGAGCTTGTCCGGGCAGGGTAGAGGCCTTGTTTTCTGCATTGGCTAGTCCTTGTAGTTGCTAGGGTGTTGTTGTGTGTGAGGATTGAGTGTTGATTAGGTTTTTGCATTGTAGGTGCTAAGTTGTTTCTAAGTGGTTGTTAGGTCGGAAACTTGGAAATTTTTGGATCTTGGAGAGTGGTAGTATTGTTGTTGAGAGTCCGATGACTTTGGGAGGTCTTGAAGGAAGGATTGCCCTTCTTTGGGCAACCTTTAAGTAAAGGGGTATTTTAATCCTTGTGGTGTTTGTTTTTTTACTAAGGGTTTTGATTGTACAATTTTAGGTGTTTTGTGAGTTGTTGAGTTCCTTGGCTCTAGTGTTGCGGAAGAACGCAGCAAGATTATTAGGTGAGTAAACCTCACTAAGGTTCACTTTTGAACCTAGATTTATTATGGTTATTTGAGGATAATGTTTAGGATGTGATTTAATATTTTGCTATCATTAGTTTTTAAAAATATATGAGTTTGATCGTCAACAACTTATAGGTAAGGTAAAACAAGTTTTTTTATGTGTTACTCTAAGGCTCTTATGATCATAATTTTATTAAATTCTGAGAAGTTATGTTATTGGAATAATTTTTATTGTTCATATAATTATATCCTTGTGAAGGATATAATTTTATGATGTAAATCTTGTGATGTTGTTAATGATGTTGTGATATGATAACTGTTGAATAAATAGCCTAACCGGGTTCCAAGCCTTAATTAGGTGATTGGTTAAGGTTAAGATGCTAATTATTATTTTATTTATTTGGTATTGGACAGTCAAACCGGGTTCCAAGCCTTTGGCCAGGTGATTGGTTACGGTTAGGAATTAGAGCTCTAGTCCGTCTGTCGGTGTAGGTCATGGGAGATACTTGATGGTATCTGGGACCCATGGGTACACATATTGTTGTTGTAGGTCATGAGGGGTATTTACTAAATATCTGTGACTCATGGGTACATTTCTTGTTAATGTGTGGTTTTTATTCATTGATCAAAATTCATTTAGATGTGTTAAATTGTTGGATGTGATAAATGTGGAGTTTACTTTTGAGTTTACTCATACGAGCTTTTTAGCTTACCGGGTTTGTTATTCTACAATCTCGGTGCACCATTTCTTGGTGTAGGGATTAGACCTGCAGGTGAGGATCGGCAGGGGTGAGAAAGAGGCATAGTGGCAGGGTTCTCCTTTCTTTCATCAGACTCTGTATAGTTTTAGTTTTTGATTAGACAATATTTAAGTCATGAGATAATTCTCATGTTCTTGTTTTGCACATTATGTAAACAAGAAAGTGTAATCTTAATTCAGTGATAGATCTTGTGGAAATTTCTATTCTGTAATTGAGTTTTGTTGTTGTTGTTGTTATGTTGTTGGTGACAACAGGTTGGGATGTTAATATTTTAAGTTAGATCATGCCAAAAATTTTGAAAATTCCATTCGAAAATTGGGGCGTGACATATACGTTATGGGTCAGATTTTTTTTATTTCGTTCATGTCTAAATATGAGAATTTATCCATCTTCCATAAAGGAGCTGAATGAAACCAAAGTTTCACGTTCAGGGCAGACTTGCTCAGGATTAGAACCGTCATGGGGGGTGCCGGTCAGATTCCATGTCTACATTGGAATGTTTGATTTCATTTATTTAAGAGTATTGAAATTTGCACTTCCTAATTTACAATCCACACTCCTTCTATCCTCTTTTGGTAACTTAATTATTGTCTTTGCCTAAGCATGGCATTTGAACTTAATTTTTTGTCATTACTCACAAGTGTTTTATTCTCTTATAAAAATTTTTGCCATAGAAAGAGGGAGTGTAGATTGTAAAACGGGAGTGCAAATTTCTCTCCCCTTATTTAATTTTGAGTGTTTGTAGTTGTAAATCAATTGTGGTCTCTATGCGACTTGGTCTACTTTTTAAAGGGAGTTAAGTGGTGAGATGAACGTTCTTTTCTGTAGGCTCAATAATTGAGCTAAACCTGTTTGCAGTGAAGGTATTCGTTAGATAGTTTGATTTGCTTACTACCAAAAAGGTTTGGTGTAAGCCAATAATTGAGGTAAGTGTCTTTTGATCATAGATAAATATTATCTGTTTCTTTCAGAAAAAAAAGAAAAAAAAAAGAGCTAACTAGTAAAGCTCCTTACCGTTACTTTGTATTATGTTTCTGACATTTTGGTCTTATGATTTTTGGGCATCCGGTCTCCTTTATGAGATTATAGTCATTATACTCACCCAAAATTCAAGATCAAACTCGTCTCCTTTCATCTCAAGGCATATTGTCATTCTGCCAAGAAGTCGGACACTTTGACACAAAAGAATTCTTTCAGATTTCATTATGGTTTTTTACACCATAGATAACATAGTAGGTATCAATAATCAATTTTCTTGGTAGGTCAAAACATTGATTGCCTGCTCAAAGAGAGAACATGTACATTAGAATGAGGTAGATGTGTTATTATACCTACAATAATAGCTACTTATATCTTACATGTTAATTAGTCCACTCTTCCTCACCTTATCATCCAAAGGTTCTCCTTTCTTCTTAGTGTTACATATATACTACATTTAAATCTATACATAAATAGAGAGATATTGCATACTCAGAAGCTTGATCATTTGGTCCTCAACTTCTTCCAATTCTTAATGAAGAATCAACACCTTTGCCGGCACCAGCAGCAAAGATCCTTGCAATCTCCAACTGTGTATTGGCAATAATTTCTGTTCGCTTCAGATCCATCTCTCCTCTCTTTGCCTCTGCTTCAACTCTCATCCTCTCTATCTCTCTCATTGTGTCCATTCTTGATTGCTCAGATCTTACCACAACCTCAGCTAACCATCTTATACTCTCGGCTATCTCTAATTCCTCCCTTCTTCTTCGTGTCTTCTTCTCGATTTTCCTCTTCATTCTCTTGGACCTTAACTTCTCCTTATCACTATAAAGGGCTGGTGTGCTACTGTCTATCTCCAATGGGTTCTTGTCCGATGCATGGTCTGATAATTTCATCCCCGCTCCTTCTTCCTGCATATTAATGATTCAGTGTTACATTTCTGTCACTCATAAAATCCATCATATGCATTGATCGTTTCTCAAGTGCCAGCAGTCTTGGGTGCATAGTACTAGGAATCAAGTGCAGTTAAACTCAATAGTCTGTAGACTTGCACCAACAAATCAAATGTGGAATAATCAGCTAGCCTACGTGTTTTTTTGCAGGCTGCAAAACTGTGTTCACATCAATATTCAAGTCACCAGGTGCTTTGATTGTGCATCCTTTGGTAAAGTCAAAAATGTCAAAAATCTTAGTCAAGGGGCCTCTTCTTAGTTTCTAATACAGAAGATGGGTAAAAGTTATTATTGATTTATATCAGGACATGGGCTCCTGCTCACTTAGTTTCTCTGTCGTTTGAGCACATGATTCATACATCATACTTATCTATATGCCAAGGGATGCAGGGTTACAATAAAACTAGGATCAGAAGGATGAACAATTGGACACCCAATTGCTTAAAACAGACTTTGTGGACTAAAAGCCAACGATCCCCAGATTATAATGCCTGATATCTGGGCATGTTTGAATCTTTATTCTTCTTGGTTTGATGGGCAAAGTTCCAATGAAAACTCAAAATAAAAAATAAATAAAACAGGTTGCTGCGTCATGTAGACACTGACCTTGGCATCCCTATCAACACCATCAGACCCGAATGAATTCTGTGCAGTTCCTAAATGCGGAGGAGGTGGCGGTGGAAGCGCCGGTTGAGTCGGCGGTGACACCGGCACTGATGGCTCCAATAGCATCAGGGCGTGGTTGCTATGATGAGTCACTAGCGGTGGTTGCTGCGGAGGCGCTGGTGGAGCTACAGCTGCTACAACAGTTGTTGCTGCTGTTGTGGGTGGAGGTGGTCCGCTACCACGCAGCAAAAGATCAAGTCGTGGATAAAGAGGCCAAGATGAGCCGTCAGCGGTGGCCGACTCGGAGCGGTAGCGTTTCTTCATGGACTCGATCTTGTTCTTGCACTGCGTCTGAGTCTTGGGCGACTTGGAGCAGCCCCCACGCGACGAGACATGTCGGGCAACATCTTCCCAGTCATGGCCTTTGAGTTTGGCTCTGTTTCTGAGGACCCATTTGGTTTCATAAGCCTCCAGAAGACTAGACACAGCTCCTTCACTCCACTCATCTCTCTTCAGCCTGTCACTACTAATCAAAGGCTTTGATCTTGGAGACTCCAAATTGTTAGAGAGGAGAGATGGGGTTTGATCCTGGTTACCCTCTTTCTCCATCTCTCTCTCTCTCTCACTCTTGCTTAGTTTTTACCCTTGAATTTTGGGTAAGCTGCTAACATGTTCACCCACCGAAACAAGTTTAAGCACAACCCACTAGCATTTTAGAGAGAAGAAAAGGAAGAGCTAGCTAGTGAGAGAGAGAGAGAGAGAGAGAGAGAGAGAGGGAGCACTACCCACTAGCATTTTAGGCTTAGTGAAAGAGAGGAAAGGCAAAATGATAGTGGGCAACCATGGAAATGGAGGTGGCTTTTTGTCAAACGAGTAAATGATGTGAACCTGTGAACTTTGTTTTCCCTTTTTTCACTTTTGGAGAGGGAAGTGGAGCTATGTGATGGTGAAGATGTTGGTTTTATTGTTGTGGTTGGATTGTTTTGGCTGTTAGCGTTGATATGAAGCCAAGTGATACATCCACTTGGGGATATCAGAGTGGTGGTGGTGGTGATGGTGGTGGGTCGGTCTGTCACGTGGGTCTGCAACCCCCTCCATCTATCCCAATTTTCTCATTTCACCTCTCTATTCTCTCCTTCACCACTACCATCCAATATGCTACGGTCATTCAAATACTTGAGCTTCCCTTTTTCGGGTCCTCCACCTTTCTGGCTTTCCTTTACGCACTTTTGATGGATTCATCACCACTTGAGCTATAGTGTAGTGTTGGTGTGGGAGAGAGAGCAATCAGCAATGGCTTGTAAGTTGTAATGTAACGCGGTTTCATTTCAGTTGGCACATATTATTATTCTGCTTGGAATTGTTGGTGTGGGTGGCTTGAGGCCAATTGCCACTCAATGGCATGAAACTTTAGGATTGCCGAGGGTTGGGCATTAGACGGGATGAGACAGGGTTTAGTTAATCTCGTGACCTGTCCCGTACATTGCACTCGGGATGGGATCGGGACAAGCTTTACGTTTTTGAAATTCTATCCCGGTCAAGTTCCGTCCTAGACGGAATCAGGATGGAACATGCCTAATCCCAACGTCCTAATCGAATCCCAGATGAAGAAAATCCAAATAGTTGAGATATAACACTTAACTCATAATCAACTATTATATGAGAAAATAATGAAAATAAACGTGAGTAAATATGCATTCAACAGGTCTTCAAACTCTCAAAATAAACAATCATCTTTGGATTTTTTTGTTTACTAAGTTGTTTACAAATTGAATCAAATTAAAAAGTGAACAGATTATTCTAAAAGAAAAAGGTGAACAGATTGAAGATCAAAGCTAATAACCACCGAACTTTTTACTAGGGCTGGGCACGGGACGGGATGGGCCGGGATTTGATGAATCTCGTCCCGTCCCGAAAATAAAAGAACGGGACGGGACGGGACGGGAAGGCGTTTTTAGAAATATGTCCCATACGTCCCCATCCCGAAAAATTAACCCACAGAAAAAAAAACCTGAAAATATCCATCTCTGAATTATCATCTTTCTCATCAATTTCGGCATCGGCTTGCTTCTTCCTCGCTGGCAGTGTTTGTATCTCTGAATTGCTCGGCTTTAAAGGAGAGGCTGGAGCGGGCCATGTTGGAAACCCTAGAGCCATTAAACCTTAATTTGGAGGAGGAGAAGTGGGAGAAGATGAAGATGGGGGTGTTGCGGTGGGAGCCGAAGAGATTGTTGCCGGAGTGGGAATCGTCGTCGTCGCCATAGAAGAAGTAGTCGTCGAGGGTTCCAAAACGGGTGAGGTGGAGGAAGGGGTGGTGACGGCGGCAGAGGGTGAGGGGAGAAGGGGAGGATTCGGTGGGGGTGGGGGAAGATCGGGAGGCGGCGAGCTCAAGGCGGGAGAGGAGGGACTTGAGGGATGGGTCACGGTCGATGAAGGCGGTGAGGAGGTGGGTGCCATTTTCGACGACGGTGCGGAAGGAGAAGATGTGGAGGGAGAGGAAGAGGAAGGTGAGGAGGTTGGAGGCGGAGGAGGAGGAGGCTTACCGGAGGAGTTGCGGTGTCGATTTGAGGTGGTGGAGACGCGGGTGGTGGTGGTCGCTCATTTCTTTACCGGCAAAACGTTTCTTTTTTGGTTTGGGGGTTTCTGTTTGTGTTTTTTTGTTTTTGGGTGGATCTGCATGGGAGAGAAGAGAAGAGCATTGTGTGTGCTGCAGTGGGGGGGGGGGATGGTTTTGTATATAAAATGATTAAAATCAAGTATTCTAATATTATAGGATGGGCCGGGATTTTTCGGGATAGTCTCGATCCCGTCTCGTCCCGTTTCAACATTACCATAGCGGGATGGGACTGCACGAGATTGCCATTTTCAAAACCTATCCCGTCCCATCCCGCTAATTTTCGGTACGGAACCGATACGGGATCGGGATTCCTGTACTAAGTGCCCAGCCCTACTTTATACCATAGATGGTTTGTAACATGAAAAGTCTATGATGAAATTCTAACCAAGTAGACACATAGCCTTCAATCATCATTTGAAGCCACAAAAACTTATGTTGGTTAATCGATGTTAGCCTATGCCAAGGACACAATAAGTTACTTCATTTTATTAAGTTCACTACAGATATCATGCTAGATCTATACAAACAAACCCAATATTCAAAATTTAAGAACATTAAATCCCATAAACCAAATTACCAATAGAAATCCCATAAACCCAATTACCAATACCTCAACCAAGAATTGACATACCATCCAGGCATCCAACACAATTATCCTTCAAAATTTGTTCAACCCAAAATCAAAACTTTCGTAGCTAAAACAATGGATAGCACTAAAACACGGCTTCATGAAAAGCACACAAAACTAGTAAAATTTGCATAAATAGCTTAAACTCTACCATGTCCTGAATCAAAGGCTGCGACTAGCTGGAAAGGATCGGGAATTGGTGACTCGGCTGAGCGGCGAAGGACACTGCGTTCTTGGGGATGACCTTTGAAACGTGAGCTGAAACATCAAAACCTTTTGGGTGAAGACTGGAAGAAGAACGATTGAGATTTCAAGTTTACATCTTCGATTTAAGGTTTTGTTGGATTGAGGTTGAGAGCGATTTGCAATTTGGGTTTCTTGTTTTGGGACGAGAGTGTGAGAGACTAGTCAGACTACTCGAATGAGATGGGTTAGTATTAATGTTAAAAAAATTAACGGTTAGGATGAAAGAAACCAATGGATGAGATTACTTCTTATTTATATATGGGATGAGACGGGACGGGCCTTACAGGCCTCAAATATTCGGTCTCACGGCCCGTCCTAGCTTTTCTTTAATAGGACGGGACGAGACGGACCCAGTGTTTTTATATTTTGATCCCGTCTTATCCCATTAAATTTCGGGACGGGACCGGGACGGGATCGAAATTATGATTTTTTATGCCCCGCCCTATGATTGCGGGATGGGTTCCTAAATGGATTGTTGTATAAGAAGGTATGGAGACACTACGGGTTACCTGCGCATTTAAGGTATAAACAACTTTTAAAAAAATCCTATTTTTTGCAAGGTCGGGTGCAAAATTTTCTACCTCCAAGAGTTTTTATATATTTTGTCATTGTCAATATAACTTATTAACTTTATCTCAAATTTCAGGCTACGAATTAAAATTATAATATATTCTGTGGCTAAACTAAACGGTTAAAATCGATCAAAAGTTTAGAAAGTTGATGATTGGCTCAAATTCTCTGTCATGTGTTTGGTTATGTTCAATTCGTACCAAAATATTTGAAGCTCACCGTCACAGTGTTCACGTTACTCTACAGTCTTCACCACTTTCTTCGATCTTTACAACTCTAGTCTTGATAACGCTTTGAGGTTTGAGAGCTAGCCATCGTTCACTTTGATTCCTTTATGGCTACCTTGTAATTTTATCATTTGTCTTTATTTTAGGGTCACGAACAAAATCAATGTATGTTGATCTAATTTTCGTTGATTTCTTTGTGAGATATGTTTCTCATCGTAGAAAAGAAACCACAAGTTTACAAAGAGAGTATGAGAACCTACAAATCCAAAAACGCCATGGCCATTGGCATGACACCCTCCGAAATTGTGAAAAACTAACAAAGCACTAATATGAAAGAAGCTGCAGTCCAAGATCTCTACCTCCCGAGATCAGGCTAAGTGGGGAAACTGTTACACTAGGAGTTGTTCGAACTTCAGAGATTGTGGTTGATAGCTACACGCTCCAACCAGCTGAGCTATTCCAGTTTTCGATTTCTAGAATTTTACAATTTTCCAATGTAGTACGTATATCTTGCAAGACAAAACATAATACCAATTTTTTATTTTCAGTTTCCACATAGTGTGTAATACTTCTCAATACTATACAGTCATTTTCTATTTAATTTTCTCTTTTCATTTTCATATATAATCGTAACATAACCTTTGTCTCCAATAAGTAATACTTGCTCTCACTATGGTATTGTTGTGTCTGAGAAATCTGTCACCTGACTTGGGTGTGAAACTCAAAAGTACTATACAACTGTATTATGACAAGAAGGCAGAAATTGATATATTACAGTATCCAATACAACATGATCGTATTATATATGCATGTAGGTTGATCGACACTTTATAAAAGAAAAGTTAGATGCCAAAATAAAAATAAAAGCCGGCAAAACCGACCCGAATCAGCCGGATCGGGCTTTTTATGGTCCTAGTTTGTTTTTCGCTAGTCCGGTCCCAATAACAGCCTGAAAGCCCGACATGCACATTGTAATACAACTATTGGATAATTGTAGTGATCATACATTTCTAATATAGGCTCATCCACGTACGTTCGGAATCATAAAGACTAAATACCTAATTCTAAAGATTCAACCTCACCCACGCAGAATCTAGACTACGCGTTTGTGTCTCTGCCTCTCTACACTGTCGCCGTCACCTCAACCTCTCTACGCATCGTCGTCTCCGCCTCTCTACGTCGTCACATCTGCCTCTCTACGCCATCGCCTCTGCCTCGCCATCGATGCCTCACCATCTTCCGCGTCCAACCACAATCACAAAGTCATCAACAATCACCATCCTTACCAAGTACGATTTTTGATCTTTCATTCCCTCTCCGTGTTAGTTTTCCAAAACCCATCTCTTCTTCGTGTAGTGTTTGTGATCTTCTATTTCTAATGGTGCTTCATGTTTTGTTAGTGTTTGAAAAAATCTAGTTTGATTTTGATTATCAAAGTCGCGAGGAAGGAGGTGGAGGTATATCATCGTCAGAGAAGCTTTTGGTTTCTTTTTGGAGAGCCAAATCGACTGGTTCACATCGAGTCACGCTTCATTGAGATAGTGAGCCTTTCAGTTTGTTTTTGGAGACCCACATCTACTTACTTCACATCAAGTCGTGCTTCATTAGGAGCTAGACTCGACAAATGAGAAAAAAGCCAGAAAAACTTGAAACACCGGTCAAGTTTATGCCGTTCTGGACTTTTTTCGGTCCTGAAAATTTAAACGGCCGAGATAGGCCCGTTTGCACACTAGCCGGTCCGAGCCCAGGCTTCAATATATGTGTGCCAATCTGGGACCGTGCCCAGCCCTATATATACCTCCACAGTGAGATGAATAACATGTTAGACAATTCATGCATTCTCCCAAATCATGATATATTTGAGCGTAAGATGACAATTTTTAACCCAGTATCAATCATCTCTCTCTTTTCTTTTCTTTTTTTTTTGGGTAAAATATTGTATAGTCGTTGTGGTTTGAAGTCGATATCTGTTTAGTCCTTATGGTTTTATTTTAATCTGAATAGTCCTTAAAGTCATCATTTTTCTTCCAAATAGTCCTTATGGTTTTATTTTAATCTGAATAGTTCTTAAAGTAATGATTTTTCATCCAAATAGTCCTTGAGATCTTTAACTGAGAAAATTTTCAGAATGATTATTTGATAAAAAAATTATGACTTTAAAGATTATTCAGATTAAAATAAAACCATAAGAACTATTTGAATGAAAAATTGTGACTTTAAGGACTATTCAGATTAAAATAAAACCACAAGGACTAAACAGATATCGACTTCAAACCAGAAGGACTAAATAAATTTTAATTCTTTTTCCTTTTTGGATAAAAACAAAATTACAAAACAAAACCCCTAACTACATCCTCTTGCAGTTGATTCAAATAGAACGCTATGCACACAACACATCAATCATCTCATGGTATCATTGATAGTTATAACCTCCACTATATCAATGGTTTCTACTTCCTAATAATAAAAAAACAACATGATACCTTATCAAATATGGAACATGAACTATCTAAAAAAACTCTCTCTAAAAACCCTAGCAGCATAACCCCTCCTCTTCGGCGTTCATCGCCATATCCCAACAGCCGTAGTGGCCTTCCTAGCGGCTCTAGCCAATCCTAGCAGCTCTAGTCGATCCCAACGACTCCAAGCGTACCTGTTACGTGACCCAACTATGCTCTTCCGATCTTCTGACGATACTATCTAGCGCTACTTTGTCGTCGTTATCAGTGCGATCTGAATATCCCAACATCGACGTCTACCGGTGCAGTCATCGATCACAACAATGTTATCCCTAATCGATTGAAATTTTCTCGTCAGATTCCTTCGTCGGCGATGTCATGTTGGGGAGGCAGACCTCGTGACGAGGTGATGCTAAAAAGAGAAAAGTTGGGTCTCTTGGACTTGGTCACTCCGCCTCATTTGACAACCTCGAGGCTTGTGAAGAGAGAGGCTAGCCCTAATAATAAGGGCAAAGAGGTAAGTTAGTTCTTGTTTCCTAACCAAGGCATTTGATGGAAAATTATCTCGATTTTATTTCCTGGTTATATGTAGTTGTATATCAATTGAGGTCTTAAGCGAATAGTATATCATTCATAGGGGAATTAGATTGTGGTAGTTGGAAATCATTTGTAGTAGGTTCGATTTGTGCTCATTTGCGATAAGAGTACCTATCTTTTGTAAGGCTTGTTACCCATGAGCTAATCGGGACAAGCAACAACCGATGTATGAGCCTTTTGGCTGAAGATAATCAATGACACTGTCCATCTTTAACTTAAACAAATAAAAATAGTTTCTAATAATGAGAATGTCATAGCTCTCCTGCGTCATACATGAACTTAAAGCTACTGAAGGATAACTTAACCATTTAACGGGATGACCAAAGCTTTCACTAAAACAAATTTAAATAGAAAAGGTGTGTTAGAGGTTGAGTGGAGAATTACTACCTGCCCGCATCTGATGGGATTCGGCACTAACTTTGCTTCTTATATTTTTTTTTGGATAATAACTTTGCTTCTTATAGGTTAAGAACATTTTCATGGTATTGCTTCTTATAGCCTTTCGGTTACTTTCTACCACTAACTTTGTCATGCATTTGGTTATATAATATTCATCTTTCCTACTTTCCACATATATCCAATATATTTGCTAAATTTCTATCATATATCTATTTATCTTGTCTGCATCAATTGGTTACTGATGGAATAACTCTTTTCCCATTCAGTTTTTGGCTATCTATTGATGGAGACTACATCGACTACAAAGTAAACAATGCAACCTCACACAATTATTACCCTGCAAATGTCATCGTTAGTATAGAATAAGTAGGGATCGTTCAGTCCGGGGATGTCAAAGGGTGAATTGAACTTATAAGTGCTAATACATATTCACATAATACACATATAAATTGGGGGGTTTTGGAAAGATTTATCTAACTAAAACTACTGCTGAAATAAAACCTAAACTAACATATATACATGTGATCGACAACTTCACACAAAACAAGAAACGAAAACACTTAAGAACATGTAACAAATTATGCAAGACACTTGGTACAGCAGTTTCAACACATCCTGGACTCTACTTCAATTCTGATTCTGATTTAGAGCCCTTCGCGGTTACTCCAATCGTTAAGACTTCACAAGTATTTAGAATCAACTTCGCGTGTAATCCTAAATTGCATGCTAACTCATTTAAAGACACTTCGCGTAGAAATTAAACAAGAAAACACATAAGCATAGTAAGCCGAATCAGAAACATGCACAAGGTATGACGTCACTCATCCTATTAACATGCAAGTTTTCAGAATTATACTTAACCACTTTTAAGCAACAAAGACCTAGACAACTTCGCGTATGAATTAATCATATATCACTTTGGTAGATGAAATCGCAACCCACATAACAACCATGGCCTTAGGCTGTATGCAACCATTGATTTTGCCTGCTCGATTCAGAAAACTAATCGAATACAATCAAGAACACATTGAAACATGCTGCCCTAAATCTAGCACAGAAAATTTCACATGGACAAGTATGTAACTATCGTCATACATAAGTTATAAATATCAGAAAATCTAAACATGTTACAAAACCAAATTGGCAACCATAAAAACATACAATCTTCATAGACAAAGTATTGTAAAATTACAGAAACATAAACAGCCATGAGAAGAATGGATCACACTTTGTAGAAACCTTGAATGGTGGCTACAAAGGTGGTGGAATTGGTGATGGAATTATACAAAGCAAAAATGGAGGTGGTTGTGGTTCGGCTAGTGTAGCTTCTGTATAGGGTTTATGGTGAGAATTTGGTAGAGTTTCGGCTTGTGTTTGTATGGAAGATGTGATGTTTTAATTTTGTAGCTCTCTGCTCCTTTATATAGTAGTATGACAAAACCCTAGCTCTTTTCCCAGCCCTTGATGAACTTCTGATCCAACAGTAAAGAATATTGCACCAAATCTTCCCCAGAATTCTCTGGAATGTCTTGTGCTGCAATTCATTGTATGAGGTTTGAATAGAGACCAGGTACGTTCCTTGTTCTCCAAAGAAAATCCCAGCGATTAAGATCTTTTCTCTTCTGCCTTCAATCAGATTTCTGATGAAAATCCATGATTTTCCTTCCTTTATTTGTGCACAATTAGGGTTCCTGGAAAAGAAATAAAGTCAGATAAATATGGTAAGGAATATTAGAATTCAAACCATGAAATTAAAGGAAAGAATTTCCCTTAATTTCTGATTTATAATAGCACAGATTGCTCCTTGGTTTCTGCAAAATTCGTCCTTCCCTTTTATACCCATTCAAACCATTCCTGTTCCAAGTTGGATTAGGTTTCCTGACTTCAAATGGTTTCTCTGTCTCATTAGAAAAGAAAGTTTCCTAAATAATTTAGGAAAGTCATAATATGAAAGATTCAGAAATAGTAAGTTTCCTAAATAAAAATAAGGAAGTTTCTTCAAATGAAATAGGCAACTTTCCCTTTTCAAAACAGGAAAGTTTCCTAAGTGACTTATCCCCAGATTTTGCGACTTAATGAGACTCCTTGCTGCACCAGAAATCCTTCTTTGATTAGGATTTCTCTCAACTCTTGCTTTGGTCTCGACAAATTCTGCGTATTCAGCTCGTTTTAGCACAATATACAGCTGACTCTACTGTAAACTCTTAACTGGAAAAAATGACACAATATTCTCACAATAAGGGTTAAGCAAACTATAAATGGAGGTAAAAACATATTAAGAACGTCGCATTTTATGCTCCTATCATCTATGGTATTAAAGAGTAAAAGAAAGTAAAAGTCTCAAAAGCTTTGTATCACTGTATGAGTTTCTTTATGTAAACCTTAAAAGATCTAGGATTGACATCGAGTCTTGGTTTTCCAATAAGCACCAATACTGACATTAATACTGTCTTCAAACTCGACAGTCGACATGAACCCGCCAACCCGGTGGAAACTTTTAGGAGTAGCTACCTGAAGCATAGAGACTCAAATCTATGACATGAACTTTTGCCAAAATTTCTAGCTGAAGCAAAAATGGGTTTGCTGAAATGGCTAATTTGATGCAGGTATAAAATGAACCCCCCACCTGTCCACCAATATCTTCACTTTCTGATCCTCCATTAAACCAACTTATAAGATTTGGGAGGAGGAATTTTAATCATTCTATTGGTAAAAAGTGTAAAACCGTACAAGCATTCGGCCCGAGTCAATCCAAAATCTCAAACTGGGCAAGAATGAAGAGATGTGTCGCTTCAATAGGAATGAGTTCCCTTTTATTGTTCAAACTTGCCAACTTTACAACCAGGAATGGAGCAGAATGCTTCAACTTAAGGATCTACAAGGCTTCAAGTTTTTCTGGGTACGTATGAATCTCCAACACAAGCAGGACCCTTCTAGACCATAACATCCAAAATAACAAGTAAAAATTCACCAATGACAAAGACATCGCAGACATGCATTCATGAATCCATATCCCGGGAATGTCATCCTCAAGCATATTTTGGCAAGTGCTAAAGATTGTAAACAGAAGAGTGACAACACCAAATTGGGTGGCATGTTGATTCCGTTGTACTCTACGGTCTCTACCATTGGAGACTCGGCTGATAAGCCACTATAATGTGAATACAAGTCACTATAGGAGTTGAGTGGAGAGGCATATTGACTACAATGCTATACACAATATATATGCACCCTGTAATGAAGTCAAAACAGCAGTTAATGTTAGCGGAGGTCCATGATGCCTTGATATATGGGTTGTGGTGATAATGATACAATTATACACCGGCCAGGTAAAAACTCATTAAGGTCAACAAAGTGGCTTGTGTGGATGATGACAACAGTGGAGACTGAAGTGCCCCTTTGCATGTATGAACCATTATAGAAGAAACGGAGAAATGAAAAAGGTGATTTGAACGATTATAGAAGAGAGAGAAATCAAAAAGGTGATTTGGGTGCTTAGGCCGGCTCAATAAGTGAACTTGGAAGCAAATTTTGAATCATGTTTTCATATATACTAATTGAGGGCTCATTTTCCTGATGAGTAAACCCCACAGTTTTGCTTCTTTACTATAGCATGGTGAATGGAAATTCTTAGACCGCAACGGTCACCAAAATTGGACTACACATTCTAAGACCAAAATGGTAAACAAACCTGGACTACATGGTACATATATCCTTCTACATGGTACACACTTTAAGAAGGTTAGACACTGGTTTCGACCACCGAGCATAGAAGATCAGAATAGAAGTTGGAACAGATCGTTCTTCACCTCATGTTATATCCGATAGCACAAGCATAAGCCAATTCAAAAGCATACTCATACAACAATTTAATTACTCGAGTGCATATGTATCCAGATAACCAATCTCAGCAAAGGTAATGAATTTAGAGCACAAGTATAGTTCTTCTGTATTAGAGCATAGTCAATACACATTCTCCCACCGACATTGTAAACCCATGATTGGCATTTGTTCATAGAATGCAATACCAGGACTACCTTGAATTAGTATACGAACCATTTCCATGTAACAACAAACTCAAAACGCAGCCAGCCAATATGTACATATTTGACATAAGTAAACCCAAATTCAATTCAAGGAAGATTGTCTTAGCAAAGAATCAAACCGTGGATCTCTGAATATACTCGAAATGCTTCTATTCCCGCCATCAATCACCTTCAACAGCGCCACCCCTTTGCTCTTCCCTTTCGGACCTCCATTCTCCGCCACGTCAGCAATCCCATCCACCACCCCCAATCCCTCCTCCCTCACCTCCACCACTGCCCTCTCGCCGCCGCACCGACTCAAATTGAGCAGCGCCGACACTGCATTCTCCCTGCTCCTCAAGCTCGACCCGGTCGAGAAATCCAGAACGTCGGCCAGAACCCTAACTCCGGCGACCCTCCGAAACGCGTCCGCGCTCTCCTCGCACCCAGCCACCTGCGCAATCACCGCCGTCGCGTCCTCCACGATCCCGAGGCGGCCGTCGTTCACCACCAGAGTAAAAAGCGCGGGAACCGCCCCGAGCTCCACCAGCGAGGCCCGATTCGAGGGGCAGAGAGCGATTCCGAACAGAGCTTTGAGCGCGTCCTTGACCGACCTCGGAGGCGACTTAGGGCTTTTGACGATGTCGATCAGCGAGTAGACAATGTCGCGCTTGGCGCCGATGATCGGCCGGTAGTCCTCCACGACGAGGAGGCTGTGGAGAGTAGCGGCGGAGGACTGGACGGCGGTGGCGGAGGAGGTCGGGGAGCTGTGGTGGCGAAGCGCGTGGGAGATCGCGTCGAGGAGGCCGCGCGTGGAAATGAGGCTGTGGCGGCAGGAGATGGAGATGTTGAGGAGAGTAGCGGCGGCGTCGTCTTGGAAGTCAGGGGAGGAGCCGAAGAGAGTCTCGGCCAGGTAAGGAATAGCGCCGGCGTCGGCGACGAGGGGGCGGCTGTCGGCGTCGTGCTTGGTGATGAGTCGGAGTTCCTTGAGGGCTTCGGATCGGGTCTGTTCAGAGACGGAGCTGAGCTTGGAGACTAAAGAACGAGCCGTTCGGAGCTTCACATCCATTAGTGAGATCTTGTGTTTGATTGTGCTTGGATTTGTGGGTATCTTGGAGTTTTGGGTTTGGGAGAATTGGTGTGGTTTGGCAATGGGTAATGTGGATTTTGGGATAAGAAGGTTAGAATTTGGAGCATTTCACACGACATTTAAGAAAGAAAGGTCAAGGTGGTTTTGTTTGACAAGGAAGGGGTAGCTACAAAAGTCAGAAAAGACTCCAAGAGTATCACCAACTTCTATTTTAATCCAAAAACAATTGATGATGATGATTGTTGATTTTTGTCCAAAATCCTTCTCGGGAAATATGGAAGAAAAGAGGCGAGATAGAGAAGACGGCCGGCAAATTGACCGGAAAAATTGTTTTTTTTTGACAAGATAAAAAGAAAAACAATCTCTAATTACAGAATCGCTTACGACAACCACCACCTAAAGAGTCAAAATAAAAAACATGACTAGTTGCAAGAGGAAGGGATCTGCTCCAAGCTTGTGTTCCAATTTTATGTCACAGTTTTCCAATAGCATCCGCCACAAAATTTGCTTCTCGGTGAACATGAGTGAAAGAAACTTGACCAATTTGAGAGGCAAGGAAGAGAATGTCTTTGACAAGAACTTGAATCTTCCAAGGAGTAAGACATGTACCATTGATGGAATTGATTAAGATTTGAGAATCTCCTTCAACCAAAATTTTCTAGAAACCATGGATCCAAGCTACTAAAAGACCCGCCCGTAAAGCAAAAGCTTCAGCTGTGAGAACATCATTAGGGCCAATATGTTTCGTGGATGCTAAGACATGTTGACCATATGCATCTCTAAAAACAAAGCCTAAAGAGGCAGAGTGATTTTGGACCGATCCGTCAAAATTAAGCTTAAGTGTCTGTTGATCGGCAAAAAAAATGCATAAATAAAAAGGAAAAGAAAAGCATTTAAAAAAATATATATACATAAATACTTTTCTTGTGCTACATGCACAATGCTTCAGAGTTCAACTGTAACTCTTGCACACAGCTGGACAACAAAGTCCAATACAAACTCAATCTTCCAAACTGTGCACTCTATATAAAGAGACACAGAGAGGAAGAGAAAAAAGGGAGAAACACACAGGGGAGAGAGACAAACACAGAGGCGAACACACGACACAAGGGACAAAGAAGGCGAAATCAGAGAGAGAAACAGAGAGAAAGAAGGCGAAGTGCAGAGGAAGAAAGCAAAGCAGAAGACAAGCGGCGAGCCAGATCAAAGGTGGAGCCCCCATTCTAACTTTCTTTTCTTTTTTGCAGCTGCCTTTATCTTTCTGTATCACTCCGCCGGAAGCCCGAAAGCAACGCCCTCTCTCCTCGCGTGATGACCCCGCGAGGCAATCACCAAGTCTAAGGCGAGACGACCTTCCCTTTGTTACAACAAACATATGGCCTTGCAGCTCGCATAACAATCCATGAAAGGGGAAGGAAATAAACAAGCAACGCGGGTTCGAAGAGCAAGAACTCACCCTTGACGACTCGACAAATCCTTGACCAGATCAAAAAGAAGGAGACGACACCTCAATTTATAAAAGAGCAGTTTCCTCAAGTCCAACTCCCAACGAAACAGGGATAGACGTCTGGAGTTATGTGGTTCGCGCAATCTCATCAACTTCATTAAGGAAAAGACGATTCAATCAAGGAAAAGATGCCAGAGTCCTGCGAAGCAGAGTTCGCGTGTCCTCGTGAGATGGTTTAAAGCCCTAAAGCAAAGGCGAACTTACGGCCGCGCCAAAGCAGTAGCAGGTTACTTAACCCTAAGGGGGTGGCGACGTGACTTTTACCCTAAGGGGTGGCGAGGTTACTTAACCCTAAGGGGTGGCGACGTGACTTTTACCCTAAGGGGTGGCGAGGTTACTTAACCCTAAGGGGTGGCGACGTGACTTTACCCTAAGGGGTGGCGAGCCAACATTCGAGCCAAGGCAGGAACCCTAAGGGGTGGCGAGCCAACATTCGCCCCAAGGCAGGAACCCTAAGGGGTGGCGAGGTGATTTTACATTGAAGTAGAAGCATAAGGGGTGACGAACTAATATTCATAAGCTCTAAGCCCAGGCGAGTCGAGATCCATTCATGCAGAGGATGAAGCAAGTCGCGGAGTCCGCTCACAGACATGAAACGCGGAGTCCGCCTACATATATATACGCGGAGTCCGCTCAAAAGTGAACAAGCGGAGTCCGCTTACAGATACACATGCGAAGCCCGCTCACAAATGAACACGCGGAGTTCGCTCACAAGTGAACACACGGAGTCCGCTCACAAGTGAACACACGGAGTCCGCTCACAGACATACACACGGAGTCCGCTCACTGACACACGCGCGGAGTCCGCATGAAGGAGCAGTTCGCCTACACACAGAGATCGTCTGCGCCACTATCAAGAATTGTGGGCAAAACCATTCAAGCCTATTGTCACGCTGCTGCATCACCTATTCCGGGTGCCTAAATCAAATCAACAGACACTCTACCAAATTGGGTGTCCACAAGAAACACAGTTAACAGACTCAAAATACGTCTGTTAAACCAAAAGCCGGCATTAAGCCATAAAGCCTACAAACCTTTTTTGAACTACGGTCGGTTTGATCCCACAAAGGGGTACGTAGGCAGTCTAGCAACCCACTAGATGCAACCAAAATTCCAAACAGAATCCCTGACACCACCAGTCAAATTCTTCCAGTCCAAATTCGCCTTTCTCTCCAGGCCAAACACCCTCGAACATACACACTTCTCGTTGGTACTTTGTAATCGAATCAAAGGGTCTTCTCCTGAAAAACAGAGGTTGTAATTAAGGAATTTAATTTATTTTATTCTGAATGGGTCGAACCAGACATTAAATTAAAACCCTATCTTAGTCAATAAGATAGGGTGAAGTTATGTTGGGTATATATATATTGACAATTTTTGCCCAACAGTGTTTGAGGAGGAACAACATGTCAACGAATAGGCTTAACAACCCTGCAAAATCTCTTAGGGTAAGTTGCATTAACAGTAGAATAATACCGAAAAATTGTTGGATTTCGTCAAATGTGAACCGTCTTATTATGAACCATTTGAGCATTTCTCACCATAAGATAAACGGTGCGTATATTTTCACCATACAAACTATTTTACTTATTTTACATTTTCTTCACATCATACTTATATATTATTAATTTTAAATTTAAATTTAGGGTTAATTCCCACTAACTCTAATTTTGAGAATTTTATTCCCACAAATAAAATCAGATTTATAAATGGGTGCGTCTATTGCCACCCCACAAACCACTTTATTCACCCCAAGTTCTCTTCACACCCTACTTATATATTTTAAATTGTAAGTCTACTTTGTTCACCCATTTACAATACCTAAAATACCATTTTCCCATTTTTATTTTGTTCACCCTAAATTCTTTTTTCACCATATATATTTTTTTTTCAATTTCAAATTTGCTTTATTCACCCTACATTCGATCTCTTCTCACCCCACCTATATATTTTTTAAATTTACTTTATTCACCGATTTGCAATACACACAATATCAGTCTCTTCCAATAGTCGTTGAACTCCAAAAACAAAATGAAATTGAAGAAAACTATAAGAAAACTATAAGATTACTATCATTTGGGTAAGTGAAATCACAAACTGAACAATAAAAATGACATTAAAGTATAAATCTCAATTAAAGAACTAGAAAAACTCTCAAACTTAACAACTCATTGGTATCCGCCGATATCAAGATACACAATGTTTGTAAAATCTACTTGGAAATAGCTCCGACACCAATGGAAAAAAAAAATCGAATATATATAAGTGAGCGACTAAACATGAAAATTTACATACAAAATCGATATGAAAAATAATGAGTGAAGAGATAGACGAAACATCAACAAAGAAAAAAAAATACAAACAGTTCACCTCATCTTCAGTTGAATGCTAGTGTCTTTTTCAGATTTCATAAAAAGATCGAATATGATAAATTCTGGGTTAAAGTTTATGAAATACGTGCTTATCTAAAAATAAATAAATTATAATTTGTAACAACCTATTGTCTCTTTCTGTAATTTTACATTAGGGTATATTAGTAATTCAACAACGTGCGGGGTGAGCAAAATGATTTGTGGGTGTAATACCCCATAATTTCATATCATTTTCCTTGTATTATTCCCATATTTAATGAAGGATTATTTATGAAAATTATTATTGGGTTCTGCGTAGTTGAAGTTCGGGAGTTTATTTAAGATGCTTTGACTTTTAAAAGACCAAAAATTGACTTTATTTTCAGTAAGTTATTTGCAAAAACTTCCTTTTTAGAAGTTGTAGAGTTTGACGATACGAGTTTGTAAACACGCGGCACGCGTAAATTGGATGTCGTATGAGAAAGTTATGGTAAGAGGAAGTTAGTTTCCGGGTTTGGAAAGTATATAAGTAGAAAAATGTGTGTGGGAGTTTTGGGGAACCCTAAAGTCAGTTTTCTCTCTCTTCTCTCCCTTCCGCTCCCAAGCTCACCCGCACACCAAACTTTGATCGGAGCTATCTCCGCCGTCCGGCCATCGATTGGACTGCCGTCGGTCCCATTCGACTCCCTCAGGTGCCCTCTTCATGGTTGGGCAGCTGTTGTTCGGTGTAGCGCGCTGGAATCGGAGCCCCTTGCTGGAAAAGGGAGCCGCTGCATTTCGATCGGAACCGTCGTATACGGCGGCGACGAGGGGCAAACCTAGGTGAGTTGTGATCCTCTCCTCCTCCTGGTAGTGGCTAAGCTTAGATTGAATCAAGTTTTGAGGTTTTTGAGCCCGGTTTTGCATGTTTTGAATTTTGATTCGGGTTGGTGTTTCGGGTTGCTTTCTGGTCAAAACCAGTTAAAACCTCAGATATTAAAGTTGTTCATCATGCTTCAATCTAAAAGTTTCATGTTGTAAGTTTCTCCTAATTCGGAAGTTTGGGGTGGCACGTGGGGCTCACTCACCGCCGCCTGTGGCGGCGCATCCGGCTGAGTTGCGGCCTTAGTTTCTTGTGGTTAGCTAGTCCATGCTACTATGAGCTTGTAGAGAGGTAGTATGGCTAGGTTTTGAGCAAGGTTTACATGTTAGGACTTAGGTTTAATTGTTTTGGCTTGGTTGAGTTTGAGTTTAGGTTTTTGGAGATCTGAGGCAGCTCTATTGTGTCGTTGAGTTCAACGACTTTGGGAAGTTGTCCTCCCTTGAGCTAAGGGTTAGTTTAAGGGTATTGTGTTATCCTTTAGTACCTTGGTTTCTAAGGTTTTTAATTGTGTGATTTTGTGATTGGCTTGCCTTCGTTGTGTTGGGGGTTTTGCAGCGGGATTTATAGGTGAGTAAATCTCACCAAGATTCATTTTAGGACCAAATATTATTATGATCACTTGTTGATAAAATTTAATGCTATGCTATTAATTGTTTTAAAATATATGAGCTTGATCGGCAACGGCTCATAGGTAAGATAAAACAAGCTTTTCTTATATGTTTATTTTTGAAGTTCTTGTGTTCATAATTCTATTGATTATTGATAAGTTATTCTTGTGGAATAATATATATTGTTCATATAATTATATCCTTGTGAAGGATAAAATCTTATGACATGGATCTTGTGTTGTTGATAATAATGTTGTGATATTGTGATAGTTGGATAAATAGCTAAACCGGGTTCCAAGCCTTTAATTGGGTGATTGGTTACGGTTATAATGTTATTTTTATTTTGTAATTGGTTACTGGACAGTCAAACTAGGTTCCAAGCCTTTGGCCGGGTGATTGGTTACGGTTAGGAATAGAGCTCTAGTCCGTCTGTCAGTGTAGGTTATGGGAGATACTTTATGATATCTGGGACCCATGGGTACACAATATGTTGTTGTAGGTCATGAGAGGTGTTTTGGCCACAATCCTCAGTGCGCGGAGCAAAGGTTTCTAGCGAACAAAGAGTGGGGGAGTGTCGCGGGCGTGTCACCTCGCGGATGAGGAAAGATTAGTAGGGTGCGCTTGACTTCTTGATCAGGCCACCTCAGGGGAGGAATTTACGAGCACAAGACGATCGATACTCATGGTATATCGCGAGCAGAGCAACAAAGGGAGGTCAGAGAATCGGAGGCGAGTCCAGGAGGGCTCTGAAACTAAGGCAACAACGTACTTAAGGTTAGGGTTTCAAGGTAGCTCGAGAGGTAACTGATTTGCAGTTTTGTGTTTTATTGAGAGATTTGATTGTTTTGTTGTATTTGAGAGTTGTCCTTTTCTGTAAACCTTCAAGCCCTTTATATAGCAATTTGACTTACGGCGGAAGAAAGATGATTAGAATTCAAGTCGGACTCTGAAATCCTAATAGCACAAGGGCATTGTTTAGTCCGCGCGAACCAACCATCCTGTGACACATGTCCAGTTCGCATACTTCACATAGAACACTGCTTCGGCGCGGCCAACTGTAGAGTCCTATGCAGACTGAAATTCATCCCGCGGGCTGTCACATGAGTCTATCTCGCGTGCTTCTGAAGCTCGCTTCTATCTCGCGGGATTTCCTAGCTCGCGGGCTTTAGAAGGGCTTTATATTTAAAAAAAAAAGGCCATAGGGATCGGCCCGAAGCATGTCAAAGACTTGTAAAAGTCTTCAACGATTAATATGGTGCACGCGGACTCTGCCTGTTGCTTCCTCGTGAAGTCTCCCATGCGGGCTAGTTCGCCAACTCGTCTCGCATAATCCGCTTGTCACCTACGTGGAGTGTTAATCTCGCCTTGCCTGTTTTACACGAAGTCATCCCGCGCGCGAGATCTGTATCTCACGCGAAGTCCTATTAAGTGTGCGTGCAAAATATGTTAAGTGCGCGAAGTCCGTTCCGTGCGCGGACTGTGTAACTCAGCTCGAGCGGTCCATTCTGCACGCGAACTGTGAAGTTAGCTCGCGTGGTCTATTTCGCGCACGGGCTAAGTGTTCCACGCGAACTGTGTAATTCAGCTCGCGTGGTCTTTCTGGCGGCTATTACTTGAAAACTTAAAGAACTTGAGCTCGCCGGTATGATATGGATCAAGAATTTAATTAATATTAACATAGACAATTACTGTCCAGTAAAATATTAATTTAGGCGTAAACATTGCCCCCTAGCCTCGAAGTCATGCATGTCAAAAAATGACTGAAGAGGTTTATGTTCATGCTGCCCTAAAGCCACTGGTACTGGCCCTGGTCATACATAAAATGAGTGTGAGGAAACAAGCCTGTGAATAGGCCGTGAAACCCACCGACTCAGCTAGGCATTGTAGCGAACTACCGTATGGCTCGCCTAGGCACCTCGGACTTGAACTTCGCCTGCATTCGCCTACACTCTACTGCATTCGCCTGCTCTACTTCTGCATTCGCCTCGAGTAGACGTTTGCCTTGACCAGATTTCAAAAAATAGCCTTTCGCGAGCTCCTGGCAATGGCGAACCAACTTGGTGATAAACAATGAATGACATTTGGCCATGTGCTTCGTTTCCCCCCAGTGCGAACCAATGAGAGGCAAACAAAGGAGTCGGCGAACGGCCGCATAAAGTTGGCGAACCAACTTTGAAAATTTGGAGGCCACAAAGATTGGCCTAAATAATGATATGTCATTAGCTCTTCGGTATTGATATGTCATTGGGTATGTGAAGGGTTAGGTGTCGCCTCTAGGTCAATAGGATGTCAGAGTAGAGAGTACTCTGTTAGTAGGATTTTGAACATTTGTGTTCCATCTTAAGTTAGTGCTTTGTTAGTAAAAGTCGCATTTGACTTATACTTTGGTTTAAGTTTTATGCATGAGTTAACCAAGGTTTACTTGCTCCTTCATTGATGGACCCTCTGCGAGGAAGAGCTAGAGGCCCAGGTAGGGCCAAAGGGGTAGGTAGGGCCAGAGGTAGAGGTAGGGCTCCACCTGTGGATGATTTCTTTGAGGAGGACGTGGTGTTGGAGATGCCGGTGCCAGTTGTACTAGATGATGGTCTACGTCTGGCCAGGTTGGCTCAGGGTATCATCAGGTTAGGAGCGCCTTCCTTTCTTGGAGGTACAGACTACCTCATAGCTAATCATTGGATAGAGAGCATCGAGACATACTTCACCATGATCACTTGTACGAAGATTGAGAAGATGCGTATTGCTACGTTTCTTCTCAAGGATGAGACACAGCTATGGTGGAGCGGGGTAGAGAGAGCTAGAGATGTGACCGCCTTGACTTGGGAGGGGTTTGTTCAGCTCTTTCGGGAGAAATATTTTCCTGACACTGTGAGGGAGCAGTTGGAGCTTGAGTTCATAGTTCTAGTGTAGGGCATGATGAGTGTCAGGTATTATGAGGCAAGGTTTTCTCAGATGTATCGTTTTGCTAGAGATTTGGCACGGAAGTTCATTCGGGGTTTGAGGCATGAATTCCGGAAGTTGGTGACTTCCCACCGGTTTGATACTCTAGCAGAAGCGGTGGAGAGTGCCCTTGCAGTTGAGCAGGAAGAGGCCATGCATGAGACTGAGAGGCAGAGAGATGTTCAGGGGAAGGGCAAGGCCCTAGCAGGGAGTAGCAGTTCATGGTACCACAGAAGTGGATATGGGAAAAGGCAGCGGACTCATCAGCTGGCCCTAGCTAGAGCAGCAGCTGCACCTATTAGGGCTCCACCTATTAGGCAGGCATCACCCTTGAAGTGTTTCAATTGTGGTGAGCCGGGCCACTTCTCTTCAGCATGCACGAAGCCTAGGAGGTAGGAATGCTTTACTTGTGGGCAGGCATGCCATTTTGTTAGGGATTGCACTCGACCTCAGGCTGGAGGGCAGGCTAATCAGCAGAGGCCGTTACTTCCAGCATCAGCCAGAGTGTATGTCAATGGTCAGTGTGGTGCAGGAGTGGAAGGTACCATTGTGGTTTTTGATCTGCTTGCTACAGTTTTGTTTGATACGGGGGCAACCCATTCCTTCATATCTAGCTCGGTGGTTAGGGCATTAGGCTTGACTCCGACACCGCTTACTAGATCTTTGTGTGTTTCTTCACCTCTCGGTGTTTCTATTGAGCTTGGCACTTTGTGTGAAGCATGTTTTATAGTGATTTGTGGTAGAGAGTTCCTTGCTTCTCTCATTGTGATTCCAGACCGCTCATATGATGTGATTTTGGGAGTGGATTGGCTAAGGCTAAACCATGCTTTGATTGACTGTTTTGATATTGTGGTGTCATTCCACATCTCTGGACAACAGAGCTTTCGCTATCGTTGTCATAGGTCAGATACAGCCTTGTGGGAAGGAGTGTTGGCACATATTGAGGCTACCTTGGTAGTACCGCGGGTGTGGCGGATATTGCAGTAGTCTCTGAGTTTAGTGATGTGTTCCAGGAGATTCTAGGGTTACCTCCTAAGAGGGTAGTGGAGTTTGCTATTGATGTGGTATCAGGTACTTCACCGGTATCAAAGACTCCTTATCAGATGGGGAGAACTGAACTTCAGGAGTTGAAGGTTCAAATTGAGGATCTTCTTGAGCAGGGATTCATTAGACCTAGCACCTCGCCTTGGGGTGCACCAGTGTTGTTTGTGAGGAAGAAGGATGATACACTCTGGTTGTGTGTGGACTATTGAGAGTTGAACAAGGTGACCATCAAGAATAGGTATCCCTTGCCTAGGATTGATGATTTGTTTGATCAGCTTAGAGGTGCTACGGTATTCTCTAAGATTGATCTGAGGTCCGGTTATCACCAGTTGAGGGTGAAGGAGGAGGATATTCCGAAGACCGCCTTCAGGACTAGATATGGGCATTATGAGTTTGTTGTTATGCCTTTTGGTTTGACCAATGCGCTTGTTGCTTTTATGGACTTGATGAACCGCATGTTCAGTCCTTATCTGGATGTGTTTGTGGTAGTATTTGTAGATGATATTTTGATTTACTCCAAGACCTTGGAGGATCATGATAGGCATCTACGGATCGTACTACAGGTTCTTAGGGAGGCCAAGTTGTATGCTAAGTTTGAGAAGTGTGAGTTTTGAAAGGAAGAGGTCAAGTTCCTTAGTCATGTGGTGTCAAAGGAGGGGATTTCGGTGGATCCCTCTAAGGTGGAGGCAGTGTTGCCCCACTACTCCTACGGAGATCCTTAGTTTTCTTGGGTTGGCAGGATACTACCGGAGATTTATTGAGGGGTTTTGTTATTGTCTCGTTGGAGCAAAGCCAATACACCCCTCCATTGCTTGACACATTCTTTGAATCTCAAGTAAGTACAACACTACTCCTAAATTATTTCATTATAATTTGTTTATTTCATAAATATTTGATATCTAGCAAATCTTATAGAAATTAATCAAATTATGCATATTTATATTTAGGTACTATAGTTCGGAATGGCTTGATGAAGATTCTCATCGGGTTGCTCCTCACAAGGATTTAGATGTTACAAGGGAAAGGAAAAATTGTTTTCTTCAATACTTTGCCAGTGAGGATGATAGAAGAAATGCTAACATGGAGTATGCTAATTTTTCTATGTGTATGCAAAGGTTTGGAAGTGGAGATGTGATGAAAGATAGGTTTATATTAGAGCCACTAACATGGTGAGCGATTCATGGATCTTCGGCACCAATTCTCTAAGCCATAGCCTTTAAGGTGTGAGGTCAATCTTCTTCTTCCTCATGTTGAAAAAAGGAATTGGAGTACTTACAATTTCATTCACTCTTTGAAGAGGAACAAGTTAGCACCACAAAGAGCGGAAGATTTGGTATTTGTGCATACCAATCTTTGCCTTTTAGCTAGACAATCCCCAACTTACAACAAAGGTGCAACTCATATGTGGGATATTAGAGGTTATGACTTTGATTCATTGGAAGACTCTAATGTTGGAAGGCTTGATATTGCCAACCTTTCACTTGATGAACCTCAATTGGAGGCGGTTTTGTTTGAAGATGATGAGTTTGAAGAGGAAAACATTGAGGAGGATGATGTTGTTGGAGTTTGATGAAGTCATTTGTTGAAGACAATTGTTATGTTACTCATTTGTATTTTAATTTGACTATGGATATTTTCTCAAATCTTTGTTTAGTTTGGATTTTTGTTTGGTTTAGACTATGTGATGAAGTTTTAGGTTATTTGTATTGTAATTTGATTATGTATGCTTGTTTGGATTTAGATTGATATTTTTTATTAAGAAACTATTGTTGATGTTATTTATTCAATTATATTTATTATAATAAATATTATATTTATTTTAATTTTGACGTTTTTTTCACGTTTCGGATCGTACTATATTTGATTTTGACGTTTCCGCGTATCGGATAGTATCAGAAACCGAAACTCGTTTCTGTTTCCGTACAACATAAGGGAGAACTGATTCCCTTTCTCGTTTATGACTGCTTTTATGCTTCGGGCTTTAGCTGCTTTGCCTCCTTATTATTGGGCAACGCCCCTTAATGAAATTTCTATTCACCAAAAAAAAACAAGGTGTGTATTTTAGTACTTTTTTTGTGTCCATTGTTGCCATGTATTGCAACAAAAGAAAAGGTGAAAGTAAATATAGCAAAAAATAGAACGTAAACCAAAAATTTATTGAATCAAAAACCTTGGAGTCAGGGTTCTTGTGCAAGCCTTTTGCAAAATAACCCGTGAACTTGAAAAAAGGACACATGAATATATGTCGGTACAAAGCTACAAATGACATCAAATTTGGATCTTGTATTATTGCTAGTCCATCATTTAACAGTTATAACGTTTAACACAAAGCTTTGTCACAACCCAAGTCATCATAATACTAGAATAATAATAGTTTACGTACTAGTTAAATACTAGGGCCATTGACCAAAACAGAGTCATGGGATCTGAGAAATGATCGCAGCAAACAGAGGAGATTTAGGTGCATTGCTCACGGGCAACACCGAGCCTTGAGTTGGGCACATCAATGAGCACCCTGTGATTCTGCTGCTGCATGTTGGCGATCACATTCAGAACCGAGTTCACATTGTCTGGCGCCGCTGCCATGGCCAAACATGTTGTGCTACCTGCCGTGCTCCGGATCACTACGTTGTCGGCCGGCAGCGTCACATTCATGCCCGTGAACATGAAAGTGATCGTGGGCACGACGATCGGGGCAGTATAGCACGTGTCGAATCCGCCGAGGGTCGTCACTGGTAGCTTGGGGCCGACTCTTCGGCGAAACTCGTTGCGGACTGCCTCGTAGGCGGGTGTCACTAGCCGAGTGAAAACAGTGCCTAAAACAAAACAAAATCAAACTCTCAATTTGAGTGTTATGAATGCAAATGATACAAGGACTCGAATCAATTATAATAACAACAATGCATGATTTTCAAAGACTTTTCACTAATTATCAAAGGTTATTACAAATTAGATCTCCTAACTATCCAACCAAGAGGCAGAGTCATGATAATTATGAGTTCGGGGAATTTTTGGTTTTTAGGGTAAAAACCAAATCCAAAGTCTAGAGCTAGGGTCCTTTAGCTAAATCATTACATGTGGTCTAGTCACATGTCACAGCAAACGTACATGTGGTTGGTATAGACAGTAAGATCAACCAGGATCCAAGAATCATTATAATCAAAAACATTCTTTTTAATCAAAAAACAAAGCTAGTGATTAGATCAGAAAGTGTTTGATAATAATTACCAGAATCAATGACTGTCCCTGCACCAGTAGTGGGATTGAAAGCGAAAGCAGATGGGGGGATATCAACAATTCTCCTTCCAACCCTAATTGCATTTAGGTTGACATAATAGAGTGATGCCCTCCTAGGGTTCTTAAGCAATGGGGTGTACTTGATCTTAATGGGTTGCCCAACAGTTCCAAGCCTCAGTGACCCAGAGAAGTTGAGTGACTTGTAGCCAGGGAGGCAGTATGAGAATGTGGATTTGTAGAGGCTTTGGGTCTGGGACAGAAGCGACAACGGCCCTCGGCCAAGACCCAGAAGACCCTGCGGCGGCACTGAGCTGCCGGTGGTCTTCTGGATGCAACCGAAGGTGTAGGCAGGCACGACATCGTTGGCTAGGGTGAAGGTATCTGTTGATAGGTTTGATGCTATGCTGGAACCTCCATAGGTCATATTGAAGCTGCAGGTGCTTCCAAGGCAACTGGGGTTGGGTGCCTGAAAATCCACATGCCATGATGGTAAATCATTTTTTACTATTCTAGTAAAGTACTCCATAAACATTATTACGTAGCAAAAGCAAGTGTATACATTATTGACACCATTACTTTATTGTTAATCAAATCAAAATTATCCTACTTTAAGAGATCTGATTATTATTATTAGAGCATCGTTTTCCATGTTGGTAAAGTGCACATAATCATGTACCAAATAAAGAGTGGTCACGTTCTTAACCTTTGTGGTTAAGAAAGAAAGAGGGGATCTGCTTAGATCTTTTTCATCACTGATTAAAACATATGAAACTGAAAAGATGAAAATGAAGAACCCTGGTAAAATACCTGCTTGCACTGAGGAGCTCCACAACCAACAGACTTGAAGGTGGTGGATTTGAGAGAGTTAAAGACATTGGAAGAGCAGCCGACG
Organism: Fragaria x ananassa; assembly: GCA_034370585.1. Taxonomy (NCBI): domain Eukaryota; kingdom Viridiplantae; phylum Streptophyta; class Magnoliopsida; order Rosales; family Rosaceae; genus Fragaria; species Fragaria x ananassa. Next base: position 3,519,130 of record CP139750.1, on the reverse strand, counting down.
CAGCCATTGCAAGGAACCCATGCAGCATCACTGCTAGTGTCGACAGCCATGAGCAGAGTCTGAGGAGGAGTTCCAATCTTGGCTCTCACAATGTAGGTGGGGCTCTGAATGATTTGTCGTCCCGACGCAATGGGGACGATAGACTTCTTAGCCCCGGCGAGGCTGGCCAAGAACTGAAGCCTCGCCTGGTCCTTGGCCAGCGTTTGGAGCACGTCCTCCTCCCATGAGAGTGTCTGTGCGGGTCTGAAGGGGGAGCATGGGCTGTAGACATGGAAGACTTGGAGGTCAGAGCCGTGGTCGTTGGTGGCACTGCATTTGGGGTCTGGGGTGTTGAGGGCTTGGGCAGCTAAGGAGAAGCAGAGGAGGGAGAGTGCGAAGAGGTAGGAGAGAGCTGCCATGGCTCAAGGTGCCGAGTGTGTTTGTGATGGTTTAGTATGTTTGAGTGAGCTTATATATAGTTTGGAACATTGTTTAATCATCTTTTCTACTTTAATTTTTATTGGTAGGATATTTTTGGCAAATCTTTTTACTAAAAGGACTCTAACTTTTACTATTATTATTTTATATTTTATTTCTTACATAAGATTCTTAAATATAACTAAAATCATCGGTCAACATGTAATTTGTAATGTTAATTAGTTTCGTCTTCGGCTACTATGCGAGGTAAACCGAGATGTACTAGTAAACCCGTAAATGATTAGGCGTAATAGTGTAGGTGTGTTTAAGGAATATACCATAACAATTTATAGAACTTAGAAGAACAAAAAAGAGAGAAAATAATAAGGAGCAAAAATATTTTGGAAACAAAGATCTTAGAAAAACTTGTTCTCTGTTGAAAAGGTTGAGAGAGAGAGATCCCCTTTGAGTTGGGAAATGGGGGATAATATAGTATTAGAGTCATATAGTATGTCTAGTGGAAGGGATACAATATATACATGCCGTGATGGAGTGAGATTGTTTGCATTGCTAGAACAGACTGTATTCCATTTTCTTGTTGTGGGATGGGGGGCCTCTAATGACTTGTTTCTTTGCATCACTCGTTCCACCTATAGCTAAGAGCAGATATTATCTTTTGCTAGCTCGATCTACTCGTTTCAAATCTCCTATGCTTTATAGCTAGGGCTTGTCAAACCTAAGAAATTAAGCAGCAAATTAAGATATTAAGAGCTTAGCAGTCTTCTGGGTGGCAGAGCACACACTCTACTCCGAAAATGACCGCTACAACCAGGAACTCACCGCTCATCTTTTATCAGATTTTTTATTTATAATAAAAAGAAATTACATGAGGTGAGGAATAAGTGACTAGGCCAAAACCATTCCAACAACAAACCAAAACAACATATATACCAAATAACATATTTTTTATTCTACCTATAAAAGCAAGCAACCTTCCCACTATGAAAACCGATGATTTGAAAAACCCAAATAATCAGCCTGCAAGAACCCATGAAGCTCAGTAGGAGAATTATCGTACCAAGTAAATGAAACATTTGACAACCCCAAGTTTGCCATCTTGTCAACTATCATATTTCCTTCTCTAAAAATATGATTGCAATGGAAGTTCATTTGACGGATAATAGAAAGACAGTTGCGCCAACGAACTCGTAATTTTCATGGAGGAGAAAAAGTCCTAGAAAAGAAACAAGCTATCACACTAACATAGTCATTTTCCAACCATAAGTAGACTAACCCTCTATCATGAGCAATTTCAATTGCCAAGATAACGGCATAAAAGTTCCTCAAGTTTGATAATGGTTGAGGCGATGGCACTTGCTTCAAGTTCCTGAAGTGTTATATACATGTATAGGGTTGAGTATAAAAGTTCTCTTTCGATCAACTATATATGGCTCTGCCTTGTCTTGCACTTCACTCCCAACAAAGTTAAGTAACAAACACTTGATAACTCATGATGAGTCTCCTAGCCTCTCTTCTAGCTAACCATTTACCCCATAACCCATTTCATCAACTCGATCGGTGACAATTTCGATATTCCGATTGACATGTTTATCTTCTGTTCTTAGCAGAAACAGTGAAAATAAGCTTGATAGCGACCGAAACCAAGCGTTTCAATTAAAAACCAAGCGTTTCAATTAAAAACCATTTTGTGTCAATTGTAGTATATAACAAATAAGGGTATCGTTATAATAGCTGGGGATTGAGGGTACCTTTACAATTTACGTAAATTACAAAACAAGATAAAACAAAAGATGATAATACTAGAGATATGGAGTTTTGTAATTATAAACAAAAGAAAACAAAGAAACAAAATAAAGCAGAAAATATCAGATGGATGAGACGTTAGAGACTTGGAAATCCACCACCAAGTATATTTCAAGACATGTTAACAACCAAAGCTTCAATCATTAAGTCGCAAATCGGTATCAATCAAGAACAAACCATGAACGCACTGCGTAAGTCCTTATTACTTCTCTTGAATACTTAAGCAAGATGAACGCACCATTACTAAGCCTTTAGAATAACCGATCAAGGTATAGACGCTATCCTATCAACAAATTATTCTAAGTATTAAGATCAATAAAAGTTTGATTGAACAAGTATGCAAAACTAGTGTGGAACGCCTACCTAGCATGCAATGCTTTTTATTTGGTTTCACCTATTGTCCTATAGGTTTTACTACTTTGAAACAAACCTTTTAACCGTTTAGGAGATTAATCAACCTATTTCTAGCCCCACTCACAAGTTCATAATATTCTATGTTGCGCATACATGAACATAAACAAGCAAGAGTTCCCCATAAACCAAAACCAAATAAACAATTTGAAAGACTCAATAATTTGAAACCAATGTTCAAAACAATATCTAAAACATTCTTGGGGCTTTAAACCTTGCCCCTAACTAAGAAAAATCAGCCACACATGGCTGCAAAGTCACATAAGGAGAACAAAAGATGACAAAGGAAAGGTAAACCGTGGATGATGGAGAGATCGATGATGGCTTGGCAGCTTCCTTGTGCGGGTCCGCAACTATGGAGGTTCTGATGATGTGAGATCGCTGGCCTCCTCTATTGTCCACGTCTTCCTTTCTTTTCGTCCTCCCTCCTTTTCATCCTCCCTTTACTGCTGTGATTAGGGTTATAAAACCCTCAAAACTCGTCCATGGGCTTGCCAATGTGGTATGGATCTTGAAATAGAAGTTTTGGTCCAAATCAGAAATTCGGGTAGACTGACTTTCGACCACTCAAATGGTCATAACCTTTTCTCCAAAATAGGTATTGATGATCCGTAAAAATTTCTGGAAAGTAGACTCTTGTAGCTTTCCATTGATATATGGCACATCTCCTGAATCATTGTGAGCTGATCACAATCTTCTGTCGAAATTGACTGACGATTTCTGGCAGATTTTCTGATTTCTTTCCTTGCACAACATGGATTCCTTTTCCTTCAAGATTTCTCATCTTTTGTCTCTTTTGAGCTCTTCGGCTTTATTTATGACCTAAAAACACAAACTTATGTAATATGAATATTATTAAGGGAATTACATAGCTAAATAGGGTCGGAAATACATTATAAATATAACATTTTGTGCTCTTATCAAAGCTTCAGTCCGACTTGGCCATTAGCAGTCGCACATCTGGCAAACATAAACTCTATACTAGCTATATGCATGCGTCTATATAATTTCATGAGATGCTTTCCATTGTAAGCAACATATGCATTGTCATACTTGAGTAGTATTCTCCGCATAACCAATATATCGATCATCCTCTCTTTGTTCTCAAGCTAACTTGAGAGCTTTATTTATTTATTTTTGGCATGAATGCATGGATGTGGTAGATTGTTTATGACTAACGAAAAAGCTTCTAGGAATTTGCATTATCTGCTAAAATGAAAAATACAGATCGATATATGTAGCTCTAGATCTCGATTGAGCAACTCCACCACATGTTATTGTCTCTCTAGATCTAATAAAGTACGAATATTGGTCAGAACTCAGAAATAATTCTAGTTTTTCTTCTCCTTTTCTCCCTGAAATAAAATATACTTGAGCAATGAGATTGCATATAATTAACATTCATCTAAGTAAGAGTCATTAATTTTGTGTTCACTTTCGAGGCACATTGTTTTGTTCAATTATTGTTAAACTTTAAAACAGTACTCTTTGTTTTTTTTGGCCAGAAGGAGTTCATAACATGCATGTTCACTTACATGGAATAAAAGGAGTATGATTATATATCTAACTAGCTAGTTCATGATCAAAGTATTTTAATTTCTTAACCCTTGTTTACCCTGTAGTTAGCCAAATTAGTAGTTGAAATACTTGAATCATGACTAACTAGCATACAGCTAGCTGTTAATAAAAGTGTGCGTCTATTGTCACCCCACAAACCAATTTACTCACCTCACACATTGTTGATTTATTGAATGATTAATATACCCTAATGTAAAATTACAGCAAAAGACAATAAGTTATTACAAATTACGAATTCTTTTTTTTTTAGATAAACACGTACGTAGTTTATAAATTTTAACCCAGAATTTATCATATTCGATCTTTCTATGAAGTCTGAAAAAGACAGTAGCATTCAACTGAAGATGATGTGAACTGTTTGTATTTTCTTTTTTTTTTCTTTGTTGATGTTTCGTCTATCCCTTTACTCATTATTTCTCATATCGATTTTGTATGTAAATTTTCATGTCTAGTCACTCACTTATATATCTATTTGATTTTTTTTTTCATCGGCGTCAGAGGTTTTTTGAAGTAGAGTTTACAGACATTGTGCATCTTCATATCGACGGATATCAATGAGTTGTTAAGTTTGAGAGTTTTTTCTTGTTCTATAATTGAGATTTATACTTTAATGTGATTTTTATTATTCAGTTTGTGATTCCATTTACCCAAATGATAATCTTATGGTTTTCTTCAATTTCGTTTTGTTTTTGGAGTTCAATATCATTCGCGAATGTAAGGTGAACAACGCAAATCTGAAATTGAAAAAAATATATGTAGGATGAAAAAAGAATTTAGGGTGAATAAAGCAAAAATGAGAAAATGGTATTTTAGGCATTAATTGTAAATGGGTGAACAAATTAGACTTACAATTAAAAATATATAACTGGGGTGTGAAGAGAACGTGGGGTAAATAATGGTTTGTGGGGTGGCAATAGACGCGCCTAATAAAATTGGAATCCATGACTCCATAAGGTTGCATGAAATTACTGGGACATCCAATGCATCATTGAAACATCATACTCGATCGGCTTAATGGTACAAATTAGTGGAGCACGTAGTCTAACTAATTCGAGTAATGTAGACTGTTATTGAAGGAAATGGCTTTTCTTTCCAAATTAGAACGATCAATGGTGCATAGTACGTACTTTTGAGGCATGGGGGTTTTGTTGCGTGATGATCCCAGAAAAAGGCAAACTAGTACATGCATGGTGTGGTCGATCTGTGATGCACACCAGACACAAACATTTTCATTTGGTCATCATAGAATCATGCTGCGGTGAGCTTGCACTGTGAGACCTGAATTCTTACTCGCATGTACGTGGTCGTGATAATCTGCTCATATATATCTTTCCAGTAATACTGAATGTATCGATGAATACAAGGTCCATCCTTTAAAGATATATATGCACATCTCAATTCGATATCTATTCTTCTCATCGATCTCCAAAGGATGGGCCTTGTATGCACATCTCATATATATATATATATATATATATATATATATATATATATATATATATATATATATATATATATATATATCAGCCCCTTTCTATTGAGGGATCCTTATTTTTAGCCACTTTCTAGGGATAGGGCATTACACCACTTCCCAATTGAATTTTTACATCTCCACCGTTCATAACTTAGGTCTATATGAGTAGATCACCTCTACAAAATTTCATATGATTTGGTGATCGTTAAGGCTTTCAAAAGTTTGATTTAGTTTTAATGATCTTGAACGGTCCAGCTTATGTCAAACTAAAACCGTTGAAGGTCATTAAAACTAAATTGAACTTTTGAAAGCCTTAACGATCACCAAACCATATGAAATTTTGTAGAGGTGATCTACTCATATAGACTTAAGATATGAATGGTGGAGATGTAAAATTATAATCGGGAAGTTGGTGTAATGTCATATCCCTATAAATGGCTTAAATAGGGATCCCTCATTAGAAGGGCCCTGTATATATATATATATATATATATATATATATATATATATATATATATATAAGCCGGATATGAAGAGCACGTGCGTAAGTGCGCACGGAGCTTCGTTCGCCACCGTCCGGCGTTGGCGAGGGCGCGCCTCCACCCCAGCAGCGTCCCCGACCATTTTCTCTCACCGGTGAGTCTGCCGAATTCCAGTTTTTCGACAAGATCACCCAAAACTTCAAATAAAGTCTATCTCGCCAGAAACTGGAATTCGGCGGCCTCGCCGGGAATCGCCGGGGAGGAAAAGTGATCGGGGACGCTGCTGGGGTGGAGGTGCGCCGTCGTCGATGCCGGAGGGTGGCGAACGGAGCTTCGTACGCACTGCGGACGTGCACTCCATATCCTTTCCGTGTATATATATATATATACATATTTCTCAAGTGCGGATATTCGCATTTATTTTTACGGTGCGGATTTCCACTTACACTAATTTTTCAATCGAATTTTCATATCTCCACCGTCTAGTCTTTAGATACTAATGTATAGATCATCTTTGCAAAATTTCAACCAATTTAGTTATAATTAAGGCACTCAAACTCGATTAAACCAATGCATGAACATAATTCTGTCAAACTTGAACTGTTCATGTTTATAACAGAAAAACGCAGTTTTGAGTGCCTTAATGATAACCAAATTGGCTGAAATTTTGCATAGATGATCTATACATTAGTATCTAAATACTAGACAGTGGAGATGTGAAAATTTGATTGAAAAGTGAGTGTAAAATAGAAATCCGCACCGTAAAAATAAATGCGGACGTCCACAGCTGAGAAGCTCTGTGTGTGTCTATATACACACACACACACACACACACATACATGGCCCTTCCAATGAGGGATCCTTTTTTTATTCATTTCTAGGGATAGATCATTTGATAAACTTTTCGTTCACAAAATCAAATCTCCACCGTTTAGTTCGTTGGGTTATATGAGTAGATCATTTCTACGAATTTTCAGAAAATTTAGGTATCGTTAAGTCATCCAAATGAGGGATTTATTTTTAATAATCTTGAACGGTGTAGGTTTGACATAAGTATTAAGTTTTTCGTTTTAATCTCAGTCATCCAAGCTCATTAAAAAACAGATCTAATGATATGGATCTATCCCTAAAAGTGAGAAAAAATAGGAATCTCACATTGGAAGGGCTCTGATATATATATATATATATATATATATATATATTGGCTTGGTTCAAGGGACACAATATTTGACACTAGTTTTTATCCTTCGATTTTAATTAATCAAATAGTTGTTATTAATCGTGAGTGTGATTTGGCAAGTGACATGAAAATAATATTAATTAAAAAAAATTAGTTAAACAATTGAGAAAATAAAAGAAAGAACTCCAGAAGAACATGGAGTTGGTGTTCTTCAACGTGAAAAAAAAATCTCAGATTCATGGCACAAAGGTCTCTTCTAATTATCAAAACATTCATTTGGGTCATATCAAATTCAAGGTGTAGATCTAATATTTGTTTCCAAACAACCAATACAAATCAATCATCTTCTAATTATCGAAACATTCATTTGAATACCTTTAATAAATGGGCAATCAATTTGATCATGGAATCGGTGTTCTTCAATTTGATCATGGAGTTGTGTTCTTCAACCTATATGATTCTGAGCAAACCCTAATGGGCAATCCCAATTTTTCTTTCGTTTTTCTCTTTTTGTAAAGGGATGTGGATTTAAGGTTTGATATCAACTCAAATTTGGTGTTTTATTTGAAGTTCAATCAAAACCATCTGGCTCTATGTCATGAATCTGGGATTTTTGTTTTTCATGTTGAAGAACATGCACCAACTTCATGTTCTTTTAGAGTTCTTTCTTTTATTTTTTCTATTGTTTAACTATTTTTTTTTTTTTTTGTAAATAATATTATAGCCATGTCACTTGCCAAATTACACTTAACAACCATTAGATCAATTAAGATCTAAGGGATAAAAAATAGTGTCAAATATTGTGTCTCATAAACCGGATTATATGTATATATATATATATATATGATCTTCTCAATATACTTTGAGGTTTAAGAAAAGGTTATATGTGACTAAAACTAAGAATTAGTTTGACAAGGATGACCATGGTTTTCCTTTACTAGCTTAGTACTTAATTAAAATTTAGGTAAAGCTAATGTTCTCTTGGCTGATGCTTTGGGATTAAAAGCAGGTCTTGTTGCAGCTAGTATTCATGGCTTCACGAAGATCGATATTGATGGAGACTCAAAGATCCTAATTGATACGTACACGTACTCTTAAGAACTAAATCAAAACTCCATGAAGATTAAGCACAGTTGTTCAAGATATAAAGTTTGCTGAGAACTTTCAATCAATCACTTTCACTCATATTAATTGGCGAGAAGAGAATTTTCTGGCCGATGCGATTGCAGATATTGGTCATTCAATTTCGATTGCTGGTTGGTGCGATGAACTACCCATCTCTACGCTCGCTGCTCTTAACTTTGACTTTTAGGGCTTAGGTTTTGTAAGTGGCTTTTGTTTGTAATTGATTCTTTTTCTTTCTCATGTATTTTGCTATCAAAATAAATAAATAAATTTGTTTAGCAGTACACAGCGGTTATTGGTGAGGCAAACTTCCATCGAGAAGTTTGACCCACCAATAGATACTAACTAGAGCAGGTGTTGACCCAAAACCATCGAGATGCTTCATTCTACCATTGACTCAAGGCTTAGCTTGACCATCGAGGGATAAGGGGCCGGGGAGGCACCCCAAAAAACCTTTCGATCGACGTTCAAGTTAGAAACACTCTTAGATATGTAGGGAGAGTCAAGATGGAATAAGGAGTCTTACCAAGTTATGAAGTAAACACCTACTTGAGCTACTAATAAACTTGCGCAACAAGTAACTCTTTGTTTGGGCGGCGAGTTGAAATTAGGGAAAATTTCCACCTGCCCTAAATTCAGAGAAATTTTTCTCACTAACAAAATAAAATTTTAAAAATCCCATCAACTCAATAAACTCCAAGGATCTATTCCCACTAACAAAACTTTTGTGTTTTTTTCCTGACCAAACTATCCCTACCTCTTATGTCTCGTCTCTTTTTCCTATCCACTATTTCATATCCTCTTTCTCTCTCTTTCTCATCCTCTCTCTCTCTCAAAGTCTTATCCTCGATGCCGACGAAGACTCCTCGATGCCGACGAAGACTCCTCGACGCCGACAAGATGTCGATGCCTGGACAACGACGGCGAGAAGGACTCGTCGACGACGACACCTGGACGCCGACAATCCCTGAACAACGATGGCGAGGAGGTCTCGTCAACGAAGACTCCTGGACGCCGACGAGGCGAAGATGCCTAGACAACGACGGCGAGGAGATCTCGTTGATGAAGTTCGCTCATGCTAGATGTTTGGCCAATACGACGCCGGATCCGTCCTAGTCCTCCGCTTCTCCAATCACAGCGATCACTTGCTTGTCTCCTCTTGGGATAAGGTACGCCCTCGCCTTCTCATCATCTCCTTCGACCTCTAATCTCTCTCTTCATCTCAGACCGTTCAATTGTACGACGCCACCGCCAATGTGCTTCGCGGCGAGTTCAGTCACGGTAGTCCCGTCCTCTATTGCTGCTTCCACAACAGCTCCTCCGACTTCAGCGCCAGTGCTGACAACACCGTTCGATAGTACACCTCCAAATCCCTAATGTTTTTAGAACAACATACTGGTCACTCTTTTTTTTTTTTAGGTTTCAACTGTTTAGTCCTCTTTTTCTTAATTTTGACAAGTCACTCCCATTACTTTTCAATGTCACACAATTAGGTTCAACCGTCTACTTTCCATCTAATTTCACCATTATGTTGTTGAGCTGTCGTTTTCTCTCATGCCAATAAGTTAGCCGAATGAAGGGTAAAATCACTATAACACCCTTTGGCTTCTCCAGCAAAAGAAAGATGGAAATCCTTCCAAAACTGAAACCATTTCCCTCTAAAATCATTGTGCAAGATAGTCATTAAAATTCAAGCTTCAAGAACTTCAGCATAACTTGTATCAGAGAAAAAAAGAAAAAAAAGCATAACTAAAGGAAACTGAATAAAAAACAAATTTCACCTACTTTCTTAAATAGGTCTTTCATAATACTATTATTGTCACCAAAAATACATTGCATATTCTTCAAAATTAGCAAACCAATCAATAAAGTACTAATTTACCGAAAACAAAAATTGCATCATTCAATTTTTGTTTTGGAAGGATTTCCATCCTTCTTTTGCTGGAGAAGCGAGAAAATAAACTAAAAGGTGTTATAGTGATTTTACCCTTCGTTAAGCTAACTTGGCATGAGAGAAATGACAGTTCAACAATTTAACGGTAAAATTGGATGGAAAGTAGACGGTTTGACCTAATTGTCTAACATTGAAAAGCAATGGGCGTGAGCTGTTGAAATTGAGAAAGTGATGACTAAACTGTCGAATCCTCAAAAATAAGAAGAGTGACCAGTATTTTGTCTTTTTTTTATCTTTCATATATGTCTCAAATCTTATGCCTTTCTGTGTATGATTCATATCAATGGCTGCATATTCGTCTTCAACTCGAACAAGGAAGATATAATAGGAAAGCACGATGCACCGGTTCGCTGCATTGAGTACTCGTATTCCGGCCGCAGGTCTATAAATTTAGCATCCTTTTCAGCTCTCTATTGTGTTTTTTGCCAAATTTCGGTGCCGATATTTTTTTTTGATTTGTCTTTGAGATGCTCCGATTTTGTAATGTGCTTTGTTGTACGTGGATTCATTTTGAAATTATAATCGGTATCTTAGAGTAATAATCACATTTATGTAAGTTGAAATGATGAAAATTTGTTTGTTTTTAGTTGAAAATCCCTAATTTGTGACTTGTTTCCTATGTGTTAATGTTATTAGGGTAATTGATCACCGGTAGTTGGGATAAGACACTTAAGTGTTGGGATCCTGGAGGTGCAAATGGACAAGAGCGTACTCTTTTTGGGAATTTATGCAAAACCGGAGCATGTTTATTCTCTTTCTCTAGTCAGAAATCGTTTAGTGGTTGCAACTGCTAGAAGACATGTGAATGTCTACGATTTGAGAAACATCTCACAACCTGAGCAACGAAGGGAATCTTCATTGAAGTATCAAACTCGATGTGTGCACTTATATCCTTTTGGAACATATCCTTATTTTGTAGATCTGTGGGTATTGAATCAGTTCTGTGAGCTTTTCGATTGGAAGAATTTGTGTAGTTTAGTCTCATGGTTGTTGAATTAAGGTAGTGATTGAATATCTTGAATCTTACGGTTCTCTTTGGACTTTTTGTTGCAGCGAGGAGTATCAGAAAGGGGATAGCTTGTGTTTATGTGTTTGGATGTGTTGTCTACTTCTTTTTGTATGACCATTATGGCCTCTTGGAACTCATCGGGCATTTGTCTTCTTTTTTGGTTTGCTTTGAGGCTTTGAGCTTTTTTAGGTAGGATTGAGACCTCAATATAACATCTATTGTCTCTTATTTAGATGTTCTACTCCCCTAGTAGGAGGTCCTACTGACCTCAATAGAATGTCCTACTGACCCCAATAAGTAGTCTTACTGCCCTTAATAGGGACCTATTATAAATGATTGAAGCACACAGTTAAGTTCAAGGGTCATACTGCCTCCAGTAGGAGGTCTTAAGACCCTCAACGAACTCACTACTGCTCCCAATAGACCCCCCGACGAAACCCCTACTGCCCCAATAGACCCCCCCAACGAACCCCTTATTGCCTTTAATAGACCCTCATACTGCCCCCAATAGACCCCCCGACGAACCCCATTATGCCTTCAATAGGCATCCAGTCAATGATCGCCGGAGTCCGGTCAACGATCGCCGGAGTCCTGTCAACGTCGTCGGATCCCTATCAACGGTCGTCGGAGTCACGGTCAACGATTGCGAGAATCCAGTCATAGATATTTATTTCAAAAATAGACATTCTATTGTTTTTATAATGGTTAATTGTAGTTTATTTAAATCATTAAGAGTATAATTGTTTTTTTCTTGTTTAAGTTGGCTCTTGGAAATTTTTAGAATATGATTTTGTTTGTTGGAATTCAATTTTTCAAATTAGGGCTAATGAATATTGTCCCTTGAAATTAATACCGCTGCTTTTAGATTTCTATTTACTCATACACTTAAATGACAACTATCGCTGCAGTTAAGACAATTAATCATAGAACATTTATAATTGTTAATCACTCCACACTATTACCGTACTGATGGTCGTGATCATGTGGCTTTATTTTCTAATTAAATTTACTGTCGTATTAAGACCGAAATAATGATCTTCATTACGGGTATATATAGAATAATTAACCACCCTCAGTCGTCCCTCACAGTGATGTAAACACAGATTTCTGGATGGATTCTGGATTTTCTCATCTTTACATAGTGGTACATAAGATATGCTACTTCAACAGTGTATTACCCTGAATTTTGGGTCACTCATCAGTTGTGCCCCTCTTCTTCTTTTTTCATTACGTGTACCCTTAAACTCTTAAAATTCATCAAACTGAGACAAAAATTCAAATTTCATCCAATCATGACATCAGCGTCTGACATGGAGGAGACAAAAATGACCCACATTTAAGTCCCCAACCATAACCAAAGGGCAGATAGGTCATTATACCTTAAAAAAATTAAAACCAAATGTAAGATCAAAAACATCAAATCTACTACTCATTATCTTAAACACCAATAATTTCCAGAAAAGTTCAAACATGGGAAAAAAGACAAAAATGAGAAAAAAAAAATCCAAAAAAAAGACATTCATTGTAACAACCAAATAGATGTATTATGTTTGGTTTACATCCAAGCCAACAATAACCATCATAGTCAATACCATAACCAACATCAAGTTGCATAATTTCTAGCCTTAATCATTAAAATACTGCAAAAGATTAAGACTAGCAACCATGTTTGACACAAAACATGGTTGCGTAAAAAGTTGCAACTTTGCATCTTCAAATCCTGAATATGGTTTCTATCAGCCTTATATACCCTATTTTCCAGCATTTTTAGCCCTAAGCCTCACTGATGCTCTTGATGAATTAGCTTGAGAACTTTGTGCCAAGGTTCTAGCAGATTTAGATTCTAACAAGTTCATATTAAGAATGGCGCAAGCCAATCATGCATGGTTGGTCAATCATCAATCATCATTCTGTTAACTATATAATGCATATAATTTTCCTTATAGTTATTAGGTACGTCAAAGGAGATAACTAATATTTGAATTAATTCTAGAGTAAGGATTTCGACCAAAAAAAAAAGTTCATAGAGTGAGAACGAAGCATAATATATTGCAGATTGAGTAATATTTTGGGTAGAACCGTCGAATGTAAGTAGTGCTTAATTATGAAGGAACCACCTACCTAAGTGTTTATTGTTTATAGAAAAAGAAAGGATCCAAAGAGAAAAAGAAAAGGTCAATGAAACCAAAGAAGTATAGAACTACAAAATGGTAACCTATAGCAGATACATGATGTGGTGTTTATATGGTCCATATTCTGTGGTGGATACAATAATCAGATAATTACACAATATTATGATCCTTATATAAAGTTTCATGATAAAGAAGACAATTGCACAATATTATGATCTTTATATAAAGTTTCATGGTAAAGTTTCATAGTCCATATTCTGTGGTGTTTTATTTGGGATTCTTTTATTTGTATCTTTCTTTTGAAATAAATATCACAGTACAATGAAAATGACAGTTTGATTCCTCTATAGTTCAAACAAGTTTAATCTACATGACAACAACACAGGAACCTTAAACCGTTATTTGCAGGTTGTCAAGTAACACTAAAGGTTGAAAGTACTCCAACAATTATATACACCAGAGTGACCAGACCTTATGCAAGCTTTGTATTATAGGACCACTAACCATTTCTTAAATGCCTTTGTTCACAGCCCGACAACAAACACATGGTCTCACCTAACATATTCAAATCAACCCTAGTAACCCTCTTATAAAAACCTATAAAAATCTTAACATCTGAAGCTTCCAAACCTAAATCAAAACCCTAAACTCATTCTTCAAACCCTAAATTCCAAACCCCCATATCAGAAGCTTCCAAACCCCAAAAAATCGAAACCCACCTCCCATAAACCCTAAAATCAAAATTTCAAACAGTCCGAGATAATAAACCCCAAAATCAAAACCAATAACCTTTGCACAAAGTCGAAACACAAGCCTTAATGTTCATATCGAAATTAAACACTCACCATAGTCAGGGATTTTTTCGGCTTCCTCCAACAATCCTTGTTCACCATTTGTTAATCTCGGTATCCACGCATCAGGCTCAACCATCTCTTCAATCAGGGTCTCCAATCTTGTTCGATATGGGTTTTGACTGTTGATCAGTCTGGACATTTCTGGGTCGGGAACGAAGTGAGAGAAAGAATTGATGCGTGTTTTTTTTTTTGGGTTTGATCGATAGAAAACATGAACAAGGGATTTCGACAAAAAAAAAAGGAACAATGGCTAGTTTTGTCTTTTCACCAAAATTAGGGTTGAGGACTGAAATGTGGGCCATTTTTGTCTCCTCCACGTCGGACGCTGATGTCATGATCGGATGGAATTTGAATTTTTGTCTCAGCTTGATGAATTTTAAGAGTTTAAGGGTACGCATGATGGAAAAAAAAAAGAGGGGTACAACTGATGAGTGACCCAAAGTTCAGGGTAGTACACTGAATTTAATCCAATAATTAACCACCTTCAGTCGTCTCTCACAGGGATGTAAACACAAAGATCTGGATGGATTCTGGATTTTCTCGTGTTACATAGTGGTACACAAGATATGCTACTTCAACAGTAGCAACCGGAAAAGATTAGTTCATTTTACTTAGGGTTCCTACATATAGGCTCATCTAAGCAAACCTACCATACACCTATCATCTATATCATATGATAATAAAACTAGCACAAGCAAATTCCTCGAAGAAGCAAGGCAGTATATATTGGAGTTAGTAATCAATCAAACCCATCAGCCTTAATTTATGAAACAAACAGAGAATGCTTCTGATGTCTGCACCATTTTTGTTGGGGGAAATGAGTAGTTGTTTGATATCAAATTATCAATGAGTAAAACCACAATGTATTATATAATGAGGGTCATTTTCAATATCATTATACTATGCATAGCTAGTGTCGTAATGTTTCATAGTTTCACTAGGAACCTGGCTGGTCCCCTGACCAAAATATGCTCTGAAACCTAAAGGGAATATGCTATGAACTATGTGATTTTTAAACTGTTTGCTTACTCTAATGCCTTATCAAACCCATATCAAGATTGCCAGCTTTATGGCCAAAATGGCTCTCAAGAGTTAAACAACGTTTAGGACCATCACCATATCATTCCAAATCTAGATTTGTTTTGAGAACCTACTTTGCATATGTGCATAAATATATGTAAAGTAGAAATCAACAAATCTGCAAATCGAAGTTATAAATTCTTATACATCTATAATCAATCATTTGTTTTACTTGAAATTTTCTAGATCTACCAAGTTTCTACCAAAGTTATTACCAAGTTGTTGAACTTGAACATGGCTGTAGTTTCATTTTCATATGTTTGCTTTGGTTTTAGTCTTTGGATGATATGAATGAGAATGTTTGTTACATATTGTGTGATTATTTTCAACAAAAGAAAAATCTCGATCTGATTATTGAAGTTTAAACAAACTGAGAATCACTGTCGAAGAGAATAAAATCTGAGAATAGGTGCCATACGTACCCAAGAAAAATGAAAAGTATGGACAAAACGAGAAGATGGAGAAAGGGAAAGATGAGAAAAGGAGATTATCTTTTTGGAATGGAGCATATTTTGTATCTTTCTTTGTTTCCTCATCCTTCACATTGAACTGTCTGACCTGCCAGGAATGTAAAGCCAAATGAAATTAAATACACAGCTCCAAATGCAGTCAAGCCCTAGCAGCTCAGTCATCCTCAGCTCATCAGCTTATCTCATATACAGTTATACACAACAAGAGTCAACTTAGCTCTTCTCCTGGAGCTGCATGTGATTATTGCACTCTCCAACACAACACCGACTCTAGCTAGGGTTTGTTTCATCCATTGTTTCCTTCTCTTCAAGTACCTATAGCTGCTGAGAGATTTCATTTATATAATATGATGGTGAAATCTATGTCATACTATTCAAAGCGTAGCCGAAGTAAGATTTATCTTGAATGGTCGGTTCCGATTGTCGATTTTCGGATTTGTTCAAAAGTCCCGAGTGTCTGTTTGTGTTGATTAAGATCATATGTTATGAGTAGGAGTGAAAAGTTCATAACACTTGGTCTGTAACATATGATGAAAAGTTCATCTGTGAATTCATATTACAGATGCCCTTTTACCAACAGTTCCATTTTTGTCACTCACAAAGTTGTTAAGATGATAGCTTGAAGTGATGGTTGATCTAAAAATCTTGAAAGTCACTTTCAGAGACGAAAAAAGGGTCTGGCATCTTATTTAAAATCCTCTTTTGGATTTCCCAGAAATACTGATAGACAGTGGAACTAGAAGACGTATAATTACTAGGATCAAAATTCTAGTGAGCCAATATATAACTATTTCTCACTGGCAAAGGAATATTATCAAGTCATTTAAATATAACAGTGGTGAAATATAAGTGATTGATTGAATCCAATGAACAACAAACATCAGAAACATCCTTTTTAGAATGCCAATTCATTGGAGGAGTCATGAATTTACATATGTTTTGTTAAACCATGGAAATAAACAGATGATTAAACATTTTTTGACCATATAGTTTTGTTAAAACGTGAATCAATAGAGAAATAAGTCTGTGAGTAAAAAGAACACACCCTTTTCTCAGCAAAGAGGACAGAACCTGCTTTAATTACACCAGGTAAATTTGGGAAAGTGTATGTACAACAAGACAGAAAACTATGCAGTAACCACTAACCAGTCAATTAAAAACACAGAAGAAAGTATCTCCCAAAACCAACCTGCTGGGCTCCAGAAGTGAGTAAACTAGTATAGAAAAACATTATGATGTTATATTGTGGACAATTCTTTTGTCTGTAATAATGCAATGTGAGGTAAAAAACAAATTCTGAAAAACTGAAAATAAGAAAAAACAAACAAGTTCTGCAGAAGTGCAGGACTTTCCTCTTGTTCTTCTTCTTTCCTATCATTGAATAAATCAATGTCACGGGAGCTTTACAGCAAGCTCTACAATTCTATCTCTCTCTCTCTCTCTCTCTCTCTCTCTTGCTGACAGTATTTTCCTATAAAAAAATATTCAAACTTTTTGGGGGTCGAAAACCACTCACTCAATGAGTGCTAGGGCAACATGTACGTAGTGGCTTTTAGGTAAAAAAAAAATCCCGTAATGATATTTGTACCCCAGAAATCTACTTAATTCGTAATAACACGAGGGGTTAGGAGGAATGATCACAGTTCCCACATATGGGGTTTGCTTCCATGCATAAACCCTTTAGGAGTTCGAAAAACTGTTATATATGGTTTTGGAAAGATTACCAGAGTTTCGAGTCTGAGATGCAAGTTTCGGGGATTTTTCCGGCCATCGGAACTGAAACCGACAAAAATAACAGTGAATGAAGGAAATAATAGTGGTATCGATCTGTAGAAGGAAATAAAACTATATTAGGGAAAGGACAGTTTGGCTTTACATGCATGCTATAATGTTATCATTGCACGCTCCTCACTTTCAAAAATAAAAAAAGCTGCATCTGATCCTCAGATCAGAAAGCTTCATACAGAAAAAGCAAGATTATATTCTAATGACAGGAAATCGTGTGATTAAACTTTCTGAAAACTTTGCAGCCAGGCCTCTGATATTAGATCAAGGGCTCATATATGGTATAACATATACCAGTTCATTAAAGGCGTAGTTCAATTCAATACATAAGTACGTAAACTAGGTGAAAACTCTCGCTGGATTTTGCAGCTAGCTTTGATTCGTCTAGTTTGTTTTTACTGCGCACCCCCCTTTCAGCCGGGAGGGAGGGGGTCTTCCTAGAACCTTTGTTTCGTAGTTTAGTTTCTTCCTATAACTCTCTTTATCCCATCGAAAAACTAGGTGAAAACTCTGACGAAATGGCATTGCAAGCATTCTGCTTCCCAAAACAAATTCTACGCCATGTTTACTCTAGTAGCTATCATTTCACTGTGTTTGGATACGGGGTGAATTCCCGGGTTTTTAATCAAAAATAAGAAATTCTTAATTTATTAGGACTATTTTCCCAGTTTGGATTCTTATCCTGTGAAATCTACAATTTCCACCGGACAAAAGCATGAAATTTAAGAGATTAAATTCCCGCGACTTAAATTCCTTACAAATTAGACGTTATTTAGAATTTCATCAATTGAGGTTAAAACAACTTTAGCAGACTCTATATTTAGAGAGCGAGTTTAGTTTTTTATCAACTTTACTAGCTCCAGCAAATTAGCAAGTGGCTAGCTATATGTTGCTAGCTAAATATAGTTAACGATCGAGATGAGACTCTAAGAGCATCTTTAACAATGTTAGCCATATTTGAGTTAAATTTTCTTCAAATAAACTAAAATTTAATTTTGGCTAGCCACTTTAGAAATGTGTATGCATTAATGGTCTCTATTTTAGCTAGCATTACATTATAATATTATTCTTCAAATAAATATTAAATAGTTTAAATGTATTTATATATAATCTAAAATATCTTAAAATGAATGTAATAAATTATAATTAGCCTCATTTAAATTATCTCGCTAGCTAAATATAGTTAGCTAGATAGCTAAAAGTTATAACAGCACAAGTTTGGCTAGTCTGCTGGAGCTCCTAAAACATCCAGAAAAGCTAAACACGCTCTCTAAAATAGCTAAGGAGTCAAAGTAGAGAATCTGCTAAAGATGTACTAATTCAATGTATTACTTTTAAGTCATTTTATGTAATATTAAAACACATTTAAATTTGTTTTATTAATTAATAACATAAAACAAACTTTAGTTGGAATAGAAAGTACTGATGGCTAGCCAAAATGACTTTTTAGCTATTTTTACAAAAATTTGATTACAAAATGGCTAGCATTGCTAAAGATGCACTTAGCCTATATATTAATTCTTATCATTTTAAAACTCTACATTATGAAATCCAAACAATGAAATTCTCAATTATTAGAATTTAAATTCATGAAATTGTAATTCTCATAATTTTGAAATTTTTGTAGAAATTGAAATTACTTTATTCAGACGCAGTGTTAATCTATTGAACAATTGGTAGAATTTAGTTAGTCACGTTAGATCAAGAATTGAAAAATCGAAAATATCCCTGAAATTTTGGCGATATTTTCATTTTTTCACTGTCCCGATTTTTAATCCACTTACCAAGTAAGTATCGTCCGAAACATTGGATAATTCACGAAATTTTCGGAAATTTGCGATATTTTGGTAAAATTTCTGATATTCTCAAACCCAACCGCCGAACTTCGTTCTGTCTCAATCTCGGTCCAAATTTTAAAAATCAAGGAATCGGTTGAAGTAACTTAAAATGAGATTCAAACCTTGGTGACCCAGCCACCTGTGTAGGAACACGCCTTGGTAGTTTGCATGCACATTTAAATATGGGATGTGAAATCCACACCCTTTTTCTTTTTTTGGTAACTTAAATTTTGCCTTTTAATAACTTAAACTTTGTATTTTTATGAATGTGTTAACCAATAATAAAAGAAAAAGGGTGTGTGAATTTTAATTTGGGGTGTGTGGATTTCACATCCCTTAAATATAAGTAAGTTTCATTCTAATTAATCATATTAATTATGGGTTGTGAAATCCACACGTACACATTAAATTGAAATCTACACACAATTTTTTCTTTTTTTTTGTAACTTAAATTTTGTCTTTTAATGACTTAAACTTTTTTTATTTTTATCAAAAGGTTATTCCATTTAAATCAGAGCAAGCCGTACAAAGACGACGTACGCCCTTGTAGGGTCGTCAGAAAACATCGTCTTGCAGAGTTGCAAGTCCTATACTAGATAAACCATAAGCTTTGAAATTCTAAGTACACCCACCTTGTAGCGATTAAGCACAATTATTTTACAGCTGAAACTAGGTTTCAGAGTTACCTGGACCAAAACTCGTTCTAAATTAGGAGCCCAAGCCCAAACATCAGCCAAGGCCCAAACAAGTTAAACCCTAGCTAATCCAAGCCCAGCCCATTCAAGCCTAAATCCAAAGGAGTTGTTGCTCTAGCCGCCGTCTTACCGACGTCATCACCAACAGAGACCAACGTCGCCGTCATAGCCAAACTCGGAGCCTCCTCTTTCATCAAGATTTCATCAATCTCAACTGTTTCACCACCACCATCAACACCATCACCACCACCATGAGCAAATGGAGAGAGATCAAAGCTTGTATTATATGAGGGCTGGCGATCCAACCCGCCATCCCCACCATAAAAAACTCTCATCCCACCCTTTTCAAAGCAAACAGAGTGAGGGGAAAGACACCTCAAGCCGATCGAGATTGCCATATCGCCTCCATCACCATGGTCGTCGTCTCCATCGCCATTGTCGAAGGTCACCACAGATCCACCAGAGATCAAATCCAAACAAAGAAAAACTCCACTAAAGCCATCCTAGAGGAAAGCTAACGCGGAGAGGATTAGCAGGGTAAAGCCTGCTTTAGTCTCCATTGAAAAACAATGAAAAAGGTTTGGTCGGGCTCGAAACCCTAGCAGACGGCTAGGGAGGAGAGAACGATAGGTTTTGTGAGTAGAAAAATGTGTTGCTTTTTCTTTAGTGTCAATGCATGCATGACAAACATTAATGTGTTGCTTCCATTTAACTTAACTTAAACTTTGTCTTTTAGTGACTTAAACTTTGTCTTTTTGTGAATGAGTTAACCCAAAAAAAAAAATTGTGTGTAGATTTCAATTTGGGGTGTGTGGATTTCACATCCCTTAATTATAGAGTAATAAAAACCTAAACTATTACGAAAGGTACTTTTGGTACCTAAGAATTTTCATTACTTGAAATGATACATGAACAATTGCGTCATTACCAAATATGGTACCTGCCGTTAGTTTTTCTGTTAAATCAATGATGTGACCTATATTTAGAGGGGCAAAATGGTCTATGCACGTTGTTTCCCCTATAAAATGATAGATTTTTCCTCCAAATTCTTACAACTTTTATTTTTCCCTCAAAATTCTCACAAGCCCACCAATTGCATAAGACTAAAAATCGAAGATAAGTATAATTGATTTATAAATTTTTAGTACATCTTCATTTACTTACATATTTTTCATCATCCATTTTTTTTTCTTGTATAAAATTAAGCTAAAAAACATATGATACGTATTAGTAGCAAATTTAAAATAAAAACTAAAGTATATATTTTAATAAAGAAAATACTAGATAAAAAATAAAGTGTATAATGTGTAGAGCAATAATAAAAAAATTAATTTTAAAATTATTGTTTTACCCATATATGGCTTATTAAGCAAAAAGAGTCCAAACACTTGTTACGTCATCGATTTAACTGTGAAACTAACGGTATGTACCATATTTGGTAATGGTAGGATAATTGGGTACCATTTCAGGTAATAAAAATTCGTAGGTACCAAAAAATACATTTCGCAATAGTTCAGGTACCATTTTAGGTTGTTACTCTTATTTAGTATCCTAATACTTGGTAAGCTCCTAATGTTCTAGAAGCCAGTAATAGTAGCAAATTATGACGGCCCATATCTATTATTTCTTTCTAAAAAAGTACAGTATCTATGAATTTAAGATAATGAATGACTCAAATATGTACTAATTCACTTCAAATTCAAACCTATTATGTAATGGTATTTGTTTAATATTTTCTTTTGAAATGAAGTATATAATTGATCATATCAATATCTCTTAAGGATTCATTTAAAGTTTCTATGTTTTTCTAAGTTTCCATCATTTTTCTCAAAAACTTGTCGATATCGATATATTTATGATATTCCTATCAAAATATCTAATTTTTAGATTGTCAAAATCTCCTCGAAACCCGATATTTTAGTCATTGCGTTGGACAGATATTGCTACCATCGAACTAGCTACTAGAAGGAAGAAGTAATGATGTTCTAAAACAGGCCGGATTCAACAAGCCATGTGACATTGTGGAAGACAAGTGTAGAAACGCTTCCTTTGAAACATCATTCCATATAATCTTCAGATTGCAAAGCAATAACCACCCGGTGGTAAAGTAGCATCTATCTCATTTCATAACCTAATTCAGTTGGCCTTTCCATTAATAAACATAATGCACAACCCATAAATGGAATATCCTTCCCTGTGCTTGGAAGCATCCTTATTCAAGACAATCATCATCTTCCATTCTCAACCCAAAGCCATTCAAGATCGACTTTATAAAACTAAGCCCAATCACAGTCAGAAAAAAATGGGGATTGTGATTTGAGAACAAATATGACAGGAACTGAGGGATGAAAGGGAAACGAGACAAGTTACCTCTAGCTATAAACAAACTACTATGCATCATTCAACAAGTTAAGATTCTTACAAGTTACAATGCTGCCCGCTGGCTCTTTAAGCAACCTAACAAATTAAACCGATGGAATTGCAAGTAGGAAACACACCTATAAGCTTTTATCACTGTTAGAAGCTTAATATGGACAGCAAGCACTTTGTTGAGTCACAATCTTCTTATAGGTTATGTTGAGTCACCTTGCTCCAATTTTTTCTCTACAGCTCCACTTCGCATAGATCCAAAACCAAACTCCATCCCCATCATTTTCACCATCATAACTCCACAACCTTCCTTTAACTCTCACCATCAGTACCCATGCCACTCATATAAAGCCAGTCGATCGGCATCTTATTTTCATGATTACACCATCACATCAAAGGACATTCAAGGAGGAGGAACATGGTGGAGCTTTAGCATCCGATATGTCGAGTTTCAACTAGTTTACTCTTTCCCTTTGACTCTTTATCTCTTCATTTACTTGATAAATTAAAAGTCTAATTGCTTAGTTATGTACTTCAGGTAGCTTTAAGCCAAATATTGATTTGAAAAAGAAGTTCAATATGTACTGATGCATTTTGATCAATTCACCCATCCACCCAAAACATCCATTCCCCATATTTCTGGAAGTATAAAATTTACTAATTTCAAGTATCATAAAACCAAGTTTCATAATTAGGTTTCTTTTTTCCCCCTAAATTCTTTAAAGCTAAATTTTCAACCATTTGATCAGGGAAATGATCAAGATGAGTTTCTATGTGTGTCCTTTGGAAATGTACAGTCACTAGAGACTAGACTTGCTTTTAGTTATTTATCATTATTATTATTTAGGAGAGCCACTAGACTTGATATTTTCTTTATCTATAAAAGAATCCACTAGAATATAAACTATGTTGACTATTCATCCTCACAAGCATCTGCATTTCTGGATTCACCAATCAGCCAAGGTCATTGATCCTCATACAATTTTCACGAAACCAAAGGAGACTTACTAGCTTTAGACTCAGCTAATGCAATCACCACTATGTCAAAAAAGAATGATCAATAGAAGCTTCGACATTCAAGCCAAAAATTCTTCAGTCTTAATAAACAAGCATCAAATATGAACCCTGCTCCCCGCAAAAAAAGGGATTACATACATGTCACACTACAACGATTATTACTGAACTTTCTAGAATATAATGCAGTTTGAAGATTCACAGGGGAAATAGCTCATGGAAGAAGAGTACCTCAATATTCACCAAATTCACAGATACTCCACCCACCAACTTCACATATACTCCTTGTAGGAATGAATAATTCCAAGAGCCGATAACTACAAAAATAAGGACAATCAATTAATTGTTTCTTTCATTTAAGTTTAAACGAACTGGAATGCATCCCGGCCAGGTAGACTGTAGATAGTGCTGCATCAAAATGTGTTACATAATCTAAAGTATATACAATTGATCATCTTACAGAGAATGAGAAGATGCTGCAAAAAATAGATGACTCAGAATAATGAATGCATGTAAATTTGATTTGACATGATCCCATCAGGGATATCTTTCAGGACATTATGCTAATTTGTAATACTTCATTCCATAAGAAGGCAACTTCACTAAGAGACACCCTGAGTTATGATGATAAAAAACAACTTAGCACAGCAGAATCACACAAATACCCACCAAGGCACCGGTAAAGATATCAAAGGAATAGACTCTAACTGCTAGACCCTATTCTCTAGATCTGTAAGTCCGACGATGTCCATTTGTGGACATGACATGATCAAAATTCTACAGTTTTCTAAACATAAAAGCAACTCAATTACTAGGAAGATCCAGAAATGCATCAGGCATTCATCCAGACGACAGCATTACTGATCCTCAATTCAGACCAAACATAGATCTCAAGCCATAAAACAGCCCAACCAACCCATGCAACTCTCCTAAATTTAGCAGAATAACCCAAATCCATGGAAAGTACAGTTGACTCCATTAGTGTTACAAGAATTGGTGGTGAACTCCAAACATAGCTCAGTAAACCATGGAACAGATCTAGGAAGCTAAATCCTCCCCCACTTTAGATCATATACTATACAATTCCTAATCAGCAACAATCTCAACCTACATGCAACCCTTTCTAACTTCATAAGCATAACAAATCCATGCAGCCCATGCCTGTCTCCACTCACATTTTTTTTTCAGAACGGAGCAAGTATGAATATATTGCCTAATGCTTAGCATATCATGCAGTGCAGAGCTGGCACACTTACTTGGTAAGGTATATTGGGGTTTTTCAGATAAAGAAATCCGGTGGAAGAACAAAATAGCCTTCCATCTTTGTTGCACTTAATATTGCCAGTCAAATTGCTCAACTAAATGTTTTAATTTACAGCAGCTTGCATATATGGGAAAGAAAAACTCATTGGAACAATAGCTCAAACAAAAGGTGGTTAAAATTATTAATTTTGTACACACCTCAGGCCTCCAAATGAACAGCCGAATCAATCTTCAACCGATTCAGCCGAACAGTTCCAAGAATGTATTCAGGCAACTCTGCCTCCTCCCTCGCCTCTATCAAAATGGCAAGGTCAACTACTATGCTGGTGACATATCCCAGGACAAGTCCGATGATACTCCTTGCCACGGATGATGATCCAATATCCACATCAATCTCAAGAAAGTTGTCTTGCCTGAGATATTTGCAAGATACAGCTTTGCCCAGTAGGCAAGCTTTGCTACCAACAGCACGCTTGACCATCCAATATCCATCCACAATACTTGGAATTAGTTTAAATCTTGCATTACGAAACATGTCGCTCCCATCCACAAATTTGGCAAGCAAAGAATTAGGATTTACAGGTCTATCAGAGGCATAGTAAAGTACCAAACTATAGTTTGGTGTTGCTGGAACTTGGAGATTCACAACTAGTACAAACGGAAGCTTCTTTCCAGCTTCAGACTGCATAAGACACTTGGGATGCAAGGCAATTCTGTCTATGCTTTTATCAACTTTGAACCAATCTACTGCTATGAGCTTGAGAAGGGGATCTCCTCCTGTTACCTTGGAACTATCCTTTAGGTAAGTCTTCCCTCTGATCATGAACCCCATACCACTTGGAGATGTCCAGCAGTCTGTGTCGGCATCATCCCTTGCTTTGCGCAAGGAACCATGAAACTGGCTTGGATCAATCTTGAAAGGAGCTGCTTTAGGATCAAGTTCCTTATTAGCATCTGATAAAGTTCGCTTCAAAGCTAAGCTTGTGATGGCCCATGCCACATTCTTCAGTTTCACTTTTACATCTTTATTTCCAATCTCAGTGTCACTTTCCTCATCAGAAGAAGAAGAGTCAGCAGACATTGCATCGTAAAACTCATCATGGATTCCGTCTGCCTCAGATTCACCACTGGAAACAGAAACCTGAGATATCTTCGATTGGATAACCGATGCAGCAGATTTCAATTTGAGGGAAGGATTTGCTGCAATATATTCCTTCAGACCTGCAACTTGACACAACAGTGCATAAGGGACACTTTTTTCAAACTTTGAGAAGCGATTTTTCTTCCATTTCCACCAGCCGACAGAACGTATCTCCACCATCTGCATGACAAGACATCTTGCAGTATCAGTATCCATGGATGTGTTCAGATTTCTAACCTCCCAAGTAGATGGATTTAGTTTTGTACGACGATATCCAGATCTCTGAGGCTTCTTCTTATGAACAGCTGGGGATTGCAAGATTGTATATGTTCCATCTTGCCCGCGAAACCATTGCCTAGAAAAGATAAAATCTCTCTTGGACTCCCACCTAGAAAGATACATTGGACTGAATATCCCATACACAACATCATAGTGTCCATTACAAGAATCTACCATCTCCAAATCACCTGTCAGCATATCCCACTCATATCTCTGATGCCGCTCAAGGTTCATTAGTACTTCAAAAGCAGTATCTGCACTTGCATCAATAACTCCAACGGCCTTGACAATAACACCTTTACCCCTGTCAGAGTCGGCAACATCTTGAAATATTCTAACACCGTTAACTGTTCGCACACATTTCCACTCATATGCCTCAACTGCATCTCCAACATCATCTTCAAAGTACCCATCTCTGCCTATATCTGCAGCCAAATTTGAGGATTGGCGCAAAAGACTCTCTGGCCCTTCCCCAATCTTTATAAGCCTTTTCAATCCACGTGCATAGTGCCTTGCTCTAGGCCGATGCCCATCAAGATCAATCTCATCGTCCGAGTTCAGTTTATTTCTAGCACTACCTCCCCTTGAAAGCTCAAACTCTGCCTGTTGCTTGGCTTGATCAAATGCCTCCATCCACTTCTGAGCTTCTCCAGCTGTAGCACAAGCAATCTCTCCCTTTTTTGCTTCATCCAACCGATTGTAAAACCGTAAAACATAAATATCCCCACCCCCACCCCCATTGTTAACCTTTCGACGCCCAAGCTCCTCTATCATCAATGTAGGCCCGACAACACCCTTCCGAATGGGTCTAATTCCGGGGTTCTCATGAGGGTCACGCTTGTACATCATAACATATTTTCCCCGAATGAAGAGAAAACGAAGGTGACAGTACTCATGCCCTATCTTATTCACCCCCAAATGATACACCCACCCAAAATACTCAAACCTCCCTCCGCCGACGGAACTTGCACGGCTGTGCCCTGACTCCTGAGACCTTCCACTCCCCACCTTGTTGAAATCCGGTTCATCCATCTGCAAAATTTGGTGCAATACTTGCTTACTAAGAGCTAAAGCCTCAAAACAGACTAGTATATACAAGCCACCTATATTCACAACAAATCTAACCCAAATCCATTTCACAAAAACAATACCCAAATTGAAATTTGGGATCAAAACACCTCAACCAACGCAATCACACTAAACTAGGAGACAACCTGAACAAAACTATATTGGGTGGGAATCACAATTCAAAAAATGGAATCAATCTACAGTAATGAAATAGATCCAAGAAAAACAAAGCTAAGATACGATAACCAACACAGTTTACAGCTCAATCTTAACTTCCTTGATCAATGTAAAGCACGAAAACAAAACAAGAAAACAAGAACTTGTACATAAGCTGAAACTTGATTGGTACCTGAGATTCCAGTAGAATTGAAAGAAGCTGAGATGGTTGTAGTTTGCTGGCAATGCCAGTGTGGAACAACTGGAACTGAATTTAACGTCGGGAGCTGGCGGTCTACTCGGTGAAGACGCTTCTTCTCCGCGCTTTTATGGGAATAGTCGTTTTTCTTTTTTCTTAATGCCAACACAAAGGTCCAATCCAAGGCTAACGCTTCTTCTCCGCGCTTTTATGGGAATAGTCGTTTTTCTTTTTTCTTAATGCCAACACAAAGGTCCAATCCAAGGCTAACAACAAGTCTCTGCCTACGATATATACAACTACAATTGTTTTGTTTCCTACTTCTATTATTATTGAGGTTGTTTTGTATAGTATAGGCGGGATTTTGAAATGGTAAATGGTAATTATATGATTATTTAATTATTTTTTTAATTAATGATATCCAATTTGTATGGTAATAGATTTTTAAAAAGATAAATGGTTATTATATAATTATTTAATTATTTTTTAATTAATAATAACCACACATTTTATAAGACACGTTACTGTACTAGAATTTTTTATTAATCAGTCAAAATATAAATAATATTTAAATTCTTAACGTAAAGCCTTGAATCACCCTCGTACTACTAACTTGGACTATGCTATTTCTAACCATAAACCACCCCATGTTGTCAAATCCAAAGCCTTAATTATATAAAAATGAGGAAAGAAGAACTACACCTCATGCAAGCTTCCAAAGTCGAGCTAATGTTCGGTGACATACCGCTATGGATAATTATGTAGGGTTTTGAGGAGCTGTCAGAGTAGGTCGGTGTAACCCTTTACGGTCTACCAACTTAAGATGATGCCATTGAAACAAATAATGTCTAGTTTGTCGAACACTATCAAGATCGAAGTGAACCAAACAAGTTATGTCAAGACTTACCTCGAATTTTATCCTGAAATTTAAAGTAAGTCTTACGGGGTCTACCTCTAAGAAAAATTTACAGAAAAACTCAGCAAACCGCCCTTGAAAATGGACAACTCTAACTCGGAAAATTCAAGAATTTCCCTCCTATAACGAAAAAACCATCCTCCAATTCATCTCATAAATATCCAAATAATATAACAAACTTCAACCTTCGAGAATTCGAAAAAAATATAATATAAGTCTTAGCACACCACCAAAAAAGTATATGTTAACCTCAATGGTAATCAGAGCTACTAAAAACTAGAGGAATCAAGAAAATACACTGGTAGGTTGTCACACCTCTTTTTTTAATTTTTTTTTTTTTGAGATGTAACTCATATTTCAATTATAGAATAGAGTTTCCATAATCAAAATATGAAAAAAATTGAAAAAGAACAACACAACACCAACTAACTGAAATTTTATTCATCATTGTAAAAAAAATACATAACTTACAAATATAGACTTAAGAAAGTCTACATTTTATTCTAAGGGAAAGCAAACAGCACACATATTTTACAGAAAATTTAAAAAAAAAAACATCCTTGCAAGAAACCAACTTCAAACAACTTGTTTATTACCTGCAAATTATTTAAAGGGGTGAACATAAATAGCCCAATATGAGGCAAAACCTCTTCAAACAATACAATACTCGTAAAAAAAAACATGTATGCATATGTATAATCTGCCCCATATAGTTCATATAATAAAATACTTCAAGCCTACATGTCTCATACCATGTATTTTTACCACAAGGGTGGCTTGGAGTATTTAATTACATGAACTATCTCCCGCTCACTCACATAACCCCTTTTGCTAGTCCTCTTGCCCATTCCCCTTTCGCCAATCCCGAATTACCATTTTCCATAACCTATACTACTTGTACATCAACATGGGCATACCTGGGATATGGTTCCTGCTGAGGATATGGACTCAGCTACACAAAAGTAAATTTCTAACTTCTTTACCCAAAGTGTTTTATGCATAGCACTAATACTTCCTTATGCCCCAAATGAAAAACCACTCCACATTATGAACAAAATACAGCAAGAAAGCAACGATTTCAGAAAAAGAAGTAATTCACATAACAAAATATAAAACAAGTATTGAGGTTCCCCAAGTTTCCTCCTACCTTTCCGGATCTCACTTCAAGTTTTAAGCTCCTAATAAATGATGAAACATTAGTTAAAAAGTCTAAACTAGACTGCTGAAACAAGAAATAAAGTACCAAGACATTATTTTACAAAACATGCTTTTCTGTACTTAAACATGATTTTCTGTACCAGTTACAAACAGACTGAAAAATTGTACAAAACTGTTCATATTAACTTTAATTTCTTCTAAAGACTTATAGTAGACACAGTAAAAAAACACTGAGAGTTTTCTTAAAACGATTTTTCTTGAATTAGTTATGAATTTTCAAAGTTCTGTTACAATCTCAGGTTTTTCTGGAAATTTTGCTAAAAGTGTCTAAACTTCGTTTTCAAAAGCAAAACAGAAACTCTGTGATACAAAACTTCTAGGGACTGAACACAAACACTCCAATGTTTCAAAAAGAAGGAAAAACACACAAAATTTGCAAGTTAAAGACTAACTAAAATCACCATGAAGATAGCTAACATAATGTAATAAAACTGTCTTAACTTCCAAAATTTCAACAACTTTAAGCAATCTAAAATCAAGGTTTCTACTTTCCAATTTAGAAACTAATAACATGTATGAGAACCACATAATCTAATAATTACATATGTACAATCTCATATCAAAACAACAAAGATTCAAAAGCAAAGAGTGCAATTAAAAACAGAAATCTGAAATCACAAAACAACTTCCTAACTTTCTGACCAATAAACTTTATGGCTAAAAACGACATAGCTTGGCTGAGAATTTACAGATGGTATCTTCATAACATTTGAAATTGACTTCCCAAAGAACAATCTGGAACTGGAAACACACAAAAAGGATTTTTCTACAATTACTTATGGAATTTCGAATTTCAGATACAGCTCTAGTTTTTGTTTTTTTTTTTAAAAAAAAAAAAACTCCTGATACAAGTCTATCTCAAACTTTAAAGCAAGTTTCCAAAACCTGGGATCATAACAACAACAACCACTGCATAACTTAATTTTCTACAATAAAGGACTGATTTGGTTAACTAAGGAATTCAATGATCATGCTTACCACACACACAGCATTTCACAACAACAAAATCAGAACCAATGCTCAATTACAGCTTTTCAAATCAACAATCATATACAAGTCTCAAAGTGATCTCAATCTGATTTCACAAACAAACCAAAATAGAATCACACCTGAGTTCCTACGTACACCAAGGTATCTCTGCCTTACTCTAAGTATGGGGATTGCTAGAAGACCTATCTCTAAAATACTGAACATAGCTATTTATAGAGTCTAGGAACTTAATCCCTAAGATATGAACACAAGAAGCAAAAATCAATTTGTTCAACTGAGTACTTACCCGTTTAGCTCCTAGACCCGCCACCTCTAGGCTCCTAGGGTTCCAGCTCCTGCAAAATAGCTTGAAGGAGTCATCGATCGAGCCCTGAGAATTTGACACCTCCTGCTTGGCAAGGTCGGCTGCTAATATTTAAGATTTTCCTAAGATATTTTCTGGGTTTGAGGGCGGCTTAGCAAGGTTTTTTGATGAGTTTGATCAAGGATTCGAATCAAGAATGTTCTGGGTTGAGAGGAAGACGATGAACATGAAAAACAAAGGTTTGAGTTCATGTCGCGTGTTCTTGTTCTTCCATCTGCGATAGGATTACTAAAAAAAAAATTATTAGGTTTGGGCTCAGGTTGGGTCAAATGGTGTTGGGCTAAGTTCTAATTTATGGGCTAAGGATAATTTTCCTAATCTAAATAAATCAAACAAAATACACACATATTTATATATTTATAGTAAACCAGCAATTGAGAAAAAGGAGAAAATCGAACAAAATACTTCTAAATGTGTTTGTTGCAGGGCATGGATTTGTCGCTTAATTGATTTTACTTCTTGTTGCAAATCTTAGATTGTTATTTCTTTTTTATTAGTAGAAAATCTATATATACAGGTGCGAATGTCCGCATTTATTCTTACGGTGTAGATTTCCACTTTACACTCACTTTTCCATTGAATTTTCACTTCTCCATCATCTAGTCTTTAGATAATAATATATATATATAGGTGTGGATGTCTGCATTTATTCTTACGGTGTAGATTTTCACTTTACACTCACTTTTCAATTGAATTTTCATATCTCCACCGTCCAGTTTTTAGATACTGATGTATATATCATCTCTGTAAAATTTCAGTCAATTTGGTTATCATTAAGACAATCAAACTCGATTAAACCAATGGATAAACATAATTATGTTATCATTAAGGCCTAAGAAAAACATATATATCATTCTTAGAGAAGAAAAACATCATATATTACTATTTTCTATGATCATTTTTTCCTTTTGAATTTTAACTAGGGCCAATTACATATAAGTCTTTTTTGAAACATTTTTTCCCACATAGATCCACCCTAACATTTTTATCCACATAAGTCCACCCAAGTCTAAATAAGGTTTTATTTTAAGTATTGAAGTTCAACATAATTACACACTGTCATCCAACAAAAAAAATTAGATTTTCTATCTTAAATTTACAAGAATGTCACTAGTATAAAAAGTCAACAACCACTCTCATTTCGGAACAGTCTCCGGCGAGATTTCCAGCGGACCTCCGGCGAGGTTGCAGGTGGACCTCCGGTGAGGTTTCCGGCTGACCTCCGGCTAGGTTTCCTGCCGACCTCCGACGAGATTTCCGACCGACCTCCGGCGAGGTTTCCGGCCGACCTCCGACGATGACAAAAATTACTACTACCATTTATAAAAGCTACTACTACCAGCTATAAAAGCTACTACCACCAGCTACAAAAGCTACTACCACCGCCTACAAAAGATACTACTGTGAGGTTTCCGATGAACACAAAAGCTACTACCACCAGCCACAAAAACTACTACCACAAACTACAAAAGCTACTACCACCGCCTACAAAAGCTACTATTGTGAGGTTTCCGACGAACACAAAAACTACTACCACTAGCTACAAAATCTATTACCACCGCCTACAAAAGCTACTACCACCGCCTACAAAAGCTACTACCGCTATAAACAAAGGGTACTACCAACATAAGAAAAGTACTATCACCGTCAACAAAGCTACTACCGAGATAAACAAAAGCTACTACCAACATAAGAAAAGCTACGTACTATCACCGTCAACAAAAGCTACTACCGTCACCTACAAAAGCTACTACCACCACCAATCGAATCTACTACCTTCAACAACAAAATCTACTATATCCAACAACAAAAGCTGCTATGGTGAGATTTTCGATGACCTTCAGAAAGGTCACATATAATGTCGCTAACAACAAAAGTTACTACTAAGTAGAACAAAAAATACTACCTGGCATAACAAAAGATACTACCAAGCATAGTAAAAGCTACTGTCACCAGCAACAAAAGCTACTACCAAGCAAAACACATGATATTACCAAGCACAACAAAACCTACTACCAAACAGAAGAAAAATTACTGCAATCAAGAGAATATAACAAATTCAATGGTGCAAAAAATATGAAGCCTTCTACAATAATATAATTATGTACAAAGCTACTTCAATAGTTTCATAAAGCTACTACTGTAGTTCCGGAAGTCCGCTACAATTGTTGTATAAAGCTACTATCAGTTTTCAATGGTAATGCTCAAAAGTCAAAACTCATAGGCATAATTTTTCCACATAGAGCACGATTTTCTTGATTGGCTGAATGATCCCTATGGAGGCTTCAATATCCAAATTCACATGATTTTCGATATCTACCACCACAATTGCAAAGCGATGAATTCTGCAAGAACAAAAACACAACATATAAGAAAATATACTTCTATCAACATGAGAGGATACTAATACAAGAACATAAATCTGCTATCACCCTGAACTCATGTCTAAAATAGGGAGTCCATAAGAAGCACTATGAGAATACGACTTAACTATAACACAAGTGGCTGATAAATTAGAATCAGAGAGATAACAGAGTTTTTGGAATAACAATGATATGACAAAGATTAGTAGACATGCATGAATGAAAACACACACTACCAGAAGAAAGGCTTTAGCCGACGAAAAAAAAAAACCAGGCCGACGAATTTTTTTTCATCGGCTAAAGTGGACTTTAGCCGACGAAATTTTACTTCGTCAGCTAATTTAAAATCTTCGTCGGCTATGATCAACTTTAGCCGACGAAATAAAAATTTCGTCGGCTAAATAATTTTTTTCGTCGGCTATAGTCTGTGAACTTTAGCCGACGAAATTTTTAAAAGTTTAGCCGACGAAAAATATAATTTCGTCGGCTAAAGTGTCTTATATTTACAGATTTGGACAACAACTCATCTGGAAAAAAAAACTATACGTAGAACCTTCAAACGCAAAAAAGTCGTGAAATAAGATATGACCAGAATGGTGAAATACGTCTACGGTTGAAAAATGACGGTATTCCGGTAAAATCTCTGTGCCGATAGTTGACTTACCCTTATTATTCACTATGCTGCAGATTTGGCGTTTGGTGTCTGATTGACTATTGTGATACCTTTCCGGAAGCGTAATGGCGCTACGAGTCAAACTCATTACTAATGCCATGATGTACAGGCTTTTTTGGCCATCCGAGTCCGTTTAGGGCTTCAAAATGCAGTTTTCTTATTTTCGATTAGAGTTGACCGTTTCGATCGAGCCCTTAACTTTGTCGAATCCAGTTGAATTTTTTATCATACACATATTTCATCATAATGATCATATCTGACAGTCGAATTTTGGTTTGTGAATTTTAGTCATCGGAATCACAACGTGTCTACTATTTTCCGTTATTCGGGTTTATGGGGAGCCCTATCGTCGGAAGGTAAATGTCTCAAAATTTTTATATGGGCAGTTGTGTCTCATCTACGTGAGAGTTTTTTGTGTGGAAGGTTTGACCAAACTACGTAATATAGAGGGAGATATGAGCGTTTTCGTGTGATAAGTGACGATGGATTATGGTTGACCGTTTCGATCGAGCCCTTAACGTTGTCGGATCCAGTTGTATTTTTTACCATTGACGTATTTCGTCATAATGATCATATCTGACGGTCGAATTTTGGTTTGTAAATTTTAGTCATCGGAATCACAACGTGTCTACTAATGTTGTATAACTTGTTTAGTAGGTTATACAACTTTGTGAACCAACTCTACATAGGAAGCAAAATTATTAAAAATAAGATGTGTTCAGAATGGTGAAATACGGCTATGGTTCAAAAATCACATAAATCGGGTAAAGTCTCGGAGCCGATAGTAGCGGTCAACCCTATTTACCGTTATTATTTCTTATGGGGAGCCCTATCGTCGAAAGGTAAATGTTTCAAAATTTTTATGTAGGTGGTTGCGTCTCATCTACGTGAGAGTTTTTCATGTGGAAGATTTGACCAAACTACGTAATATAGGGGGAGATATGAGTGTTTTCGTGAATTTATAGACTTTAGCCGACGAAAATATATGAAAAGTCGTCGGCTAAGGTCAAAAAATTTCAAAATTTTTTAGGCGGTAAACCAAAGTTGGAGGAAAATTTTCAAAGGACTTTAGCCGACGAAAATATATGAAAAGTCGTCGGATAAAGTCAAAAAATTTAAAAAAATAACTATAGCCGACGAAATACTCGTCGGCTAAGATGGTTTTTGCCGACGAATAACCTAATATTTTGTCGGCTATAGTTATTTTTTAATTTTTTAATTACATTCTATAGCCGACGAATACGTTAGGGTATTCGTCGGCTAAACCCTAAAATTTTTCTATTACCTACTATAGCCCTATATTCGGTGGTTATTTTGCGTAAAATTTTTATACGACTTGTTGCGTGTCATCGGTTTAAAACTATTTTCAGTTGGAGGTCCGGCCAAAATACGTAATTTAGACGGTCGAACGACTTTTTCCGTGCGTTTAGGGGTTTGACTTACGAGATTGACCGTCCGGATCGAGCCCTTATTCTTTTCGGATCAAGTTGAATTTTTTCCCATACATGTATTTTATCATGATGGTCAGATATGACGGTCGGATTTCTGTTTCTCAAGTTTGATCAACACAATCACAACATGCATACTAATGTTGTATAACTTGTTTACCAAGTGTTATGTAAATGTTCCGTTTCAAAAACAAACTATACGTAAAACCTTCAAACGCTAAAAAGTCATGAAATAAGATATGACGAGAATATTGAAATACATCCACGGTTGAAAAATCACACTATTCAGGTAAATATTCGGTGCCGATAGTTGCGGTCAATGCAATTTTTCATTTTTTCCCCCTATGAGTAGCCCTATATTCGGTGGTTATTTTGCGTAAAATTTTTATACAACTTGTTGCATGTCATCGGTTTAAAACTATTTTCAGTTGGAGGTCCGGCCAAAATACGTAATTTAGACGGTCGAACGACCTTTTCCGTGCGTTTAGGGGTTTGACTTACGAGATTGACCGTCCGGATCGAGCCCTTATTCTTTTCGGATCAAGTTGAATTTTTTCCCATACATGTATTTTATATTGATGGTCAGATCTGACGGTTGGATATCTGTTTCTCAAGTTTGATCATCACAATACTTTTACCCAAATGTATAAAAATACTTTTAGCCGACGAATTTCAAAGGTTTAGCCGACGAATTTCTAAAGTTTAGCCGACGAGTTTAGAAGGTTTAGGCGACGAATTTCCAAGTTTTAGCCGACGAAATTGGTACCTTTAGCCGACGAAATTTTCAAAGGACTTTAGCCGATGAAAATATATGAAAAGTCGTCGGCTAAAGTCGAAAAATTTTTGAAATTTTCAACCAAAATTTTTTGGCGGTCAACCAAAATTTTCAAAGGACTTTAGCAGACAAAAATATATGAAAAGTCGTCGGCTAAAGTCGAAAAATTTTCAAAATTTTGAACCAAAATTTTTTGGCGGTCAACCAAAGAGTTTAGCCGACGAAAATAAAGAATTTCGTCGGCTAAAGTTCTTTATATAGCCGAAGATGGTAAGAAGTCTATTATCTGCCGGATTTTCTTCTCGGCCTAGCTCCGCCGTCAAGCCACCGGAGACCGTCACACTTGTCCCAAAAGCTTCGCCGTCGTCTCTACTTCATTGCTGGATAGGTGGTGCATCGAGTGGCGCCGCCGTGAGGGATAAATCGAGCTCCAAAACTCCGCCGGTTCGGATTCGGTGTCGATCGAATTTCTCCTTCCTTAGATCACCATTTGGTGAGTTCTATATATGGATAAGTTGAGTTTGATTAGTACTACATTCCCCTAGAATTTGGTAGCTCGATTCGGTGTGTGTGAAGAGAATCGAAGATTTGAAGTTTTTAGGGTTTAAAATTAGGGATTTTTATATTTTCAGTCGATTGACCTGTTTAGGCTTAGAATTGAGCTTCGACTTCTTCTAGAAAGTTGTTCGAAATGTTGAGAGGAACATTCTGTCAAATTTTGGTCGTGATCGGAGGTGGCCGAAAGTTTCTGCAGTTTTTTTTTTCAAAACCTAGCAACTTTAGCTGATGATATTCAAACACTATATTCGTCGGCTATAGTTATTTTTAAATTTTTTTTATAAGGTTTAGCCGACGAATAACCTAATATTTCGTCGGCTATAGTTATTTTTTAATTTTTTTATAAGGTTTAGCCGACGAATAACCTAATATTTCGTCGGCTATAGTTATTTTTTAATTTTTTTATAAGGTTTAGCCGACGAATAACCTAATATTTCGTCGGCTATAGTTATTTTTTAATTTTTTCTATAAGGTTTAGCCGACGAAATATTTTATATTTCGTCGGCTATAGTGATTTTTTTATTATTTATTACGCACTTTAGCCGACGAATATTTCGTCGGCTAAAGTCTGGGACTATAGCCGACGACATATTTTTCGTCGGCTAAAGTGGGACTATAGCCAACGAAAAAAAAAAATTTCGTCAGCTAAAGTCATCACAGACGGCCTTTTCCCGACGACACTATAGCCGACGAAGGCTCGTCGGCTAAGGTCTTAGCCGACAAATTTTTTTAACAGGCCGACGAAAATTTTTCGTCGGCTAAAGTGCCTGTTCTGGTAGTGACATGAACTAATTCTAAAACTCTATCAACTAACAAAACGCACAGTAGGTTTGTGTGGAATCAATAGTAGTTTTTTAAAAGTATGGTAGTAGAATTTCCACAGTTCTAGTAGTTCTTTTTGTTTTACAACATACCATGTTTAGTCACTGTGGGAAGAAGAAAAATTGACAGTAGGTTTGTTCAAGTAGCCTTCCAAAACTATAATAGTAGCCTTCTAAATATGTACAAGTAGTATTTGCAAAGAATAACAGTATCTCAAAATCAATATACAAATTATTCTACAGTAACTCCATACCGACGAAGCTCAATTTGCGGTGGTCTGTGGCGGCTACGTGGCGTCGATCGGCGGACAACGGACTGCGTTCCTCAATTGCTGAGCTTCGGCTTTGGTTGGGGCTAGGGTTTCGGCGTCATCATCGGAGGGGAGAGAGAGAGAGAGAGAGAGAGAGAGAGAGAGAGAGAGAGAGAGAGAGAGAGAGAGAGAGAGTGTGTGTGTGTGTGTGTGTGTGATCGTGGACGAGGGAGCTGATTGTGGATGAGGGAGAGTACATATAGGGTATTTTAGGTATAGTACAATACTGAATTGGTGGATTTAAGCTCATAAGACTTATATGAGTAAAAAGTTTAAGGTGGATTTATGTAGGAGAAAATGTCTCAAAGTAGACTTATATGAAATTTTCTATTTTAACTATTACCAACTCGACCACATGTGGTGGTTAAACTCGCTAATTAGTTATTACGAGAAGAATGTGAGTATAACTATATATGACAAACACCAATCAAAACAATGTTTAATATCTACTACGCGAGTGTTAATACCAGATCTTACAAGTAGGTAACCACAATTGAACTACATAATTTTTTATGCATTTTCATATGGCATAGTTGATTCGCCACCAACTAATTTATGTTTTTTCGATTACAGAAAGGGCACCAAGGCCTAAGAAAAAAAACAAAAACAGACAAGACTAATGAACAACAATATTCCCATTTCTCCTAACTCTAGTAATGTCACACCCCAGTCTCGGTGTTGGTGGGTTTTATGCATCGGACGCCGATTCCGAGGTGTGAGTGTTACAATGTAGAAAGTAAATAAAAACACTATATATCTTCTGGGCTTGTCATCTACTTTTTTCTAATTCGGTCACATCTAAGTACTTTTTTGCAAAAAAAATATAAGAGATGGGTGGGTGAGAAAAACCACGTGCTCAGTGAGTAGACCATGTCATTTTACCTACGCTATAAAAAAATATATCGTATACACATCAAGTCACGTAATTCATCACATCACATCATCTCTTCTTATTGAATATCATTCAATTTAGTGTACCCCACGTGAACCTATTGACCATCATGCCTCATACCATCGTGTACCACATCTTTACTTTAGCATAACTAATCAAGAAGTTCACATGTTTCATGACTAGTCAAACAATGGATCGAACGCATAAATATATATAAACTCCGTATATTTCGCAAATGGTTATGCTTCACTCAAAAATAGAGAGATATTTCGTAAATAGATCAAAATCATGTTTTTCGTCTATTTTGATAGCAAACAAGAATATTTGAAACATATTACACAAATTCACTCACCTCGACTATCCGAATCCCAACCACGAACACCAATCGTAAACCGGGCCACCTAAAATGAGTTATCTAGGAATTACTGTTGGATCTAAACCAAACCTCGAAGGATAGGAAGAGGGCATCGATACCAACCCGTAACTCTTCGCAGATTCAGAATCAAAGTTATAGATCAAAAGTTATGATATGCTCAAATTTGTAAAGAGAGAAATTCTAGAGAGAGAAAATATAGAAAATCTCGGTAATATATGGTAAGAAATCTGGTGGATCAGCCTATTTATAGGAATGTTAGCCGACAATGAAAAGTCGGTTTGTGGGTTTGGTCTAATCACAATATGCCACTTGTTGACAAGTTAAGACATCTTTTAATTTTCCTACACCTCATTGCCACATGTCAAAGCTAGATTCATCTAAATCACCCTAATTCGTCACGTGGCGACCATCCAATGCCAATCCTAAACCCACAAGAAATTTTTCAATGCTACCGTAGGACCACGTGACAGTCTAACGTGGTGGTCAGCAGCTCCATGGGGACCAAGTCAGAGGATTGTCCAATCAAGTCCCGCGACGTCACCATTCGATGTAATTCATACCCGATCTTCGAAAAATGTTAAAAATAGCTCGGGTATTTGAAAAATTCACTGAAAAATGCCACGAACTCGTTACGACAACTACTTTCCAATTTCAAGAAGACAAATAAATTTTAAAAAATTTTCAAAATCGAATTGTTACAAGTAACACCATCTAAATCGTCTAGATTAGCATAAGAAGCATGAATGAGTGGCTCATCAAGTGATAAGACCATGATCATGATCATGATCAATACTTCTTTCTGCAAGGGAGTCAACAGTCATATTGCACTCTTGAAAGATGTGACTGAACCTTGTATTTTCCATTTAGAGCTGAGATGATGGCAACCAACAATAAGAGAGCGAAGAGGGTGAAGAGAAAGATCAGCTCATTGCAGCAGGTTCATGAGAATAGCAGAGTCAGACTCAATCTCTAAGTTTGAGATATTCAGATTTCTAGCAATCATTTAGCCCCATGTTTCAGCATCCACAATAGCACAAATGCCAAGGTTGCTTTAAAAACAAGAACCAGTGACCATGATGGTCTCTAATCACCCCCACATGCACCAATTCTTCCAGAAGTAGAAGATCTAATACCATCAATATTGTGCTTATAAAAGTTTTCAAGAGGTTTCTTCCAAGAAAAGAGATTATAATCACAATTCGTTGTCACTTTGGCTTTAAAAGCAGCAAACTTCTATTCCTCAACGTCATTCAAAATAATTTTCCCAGGATAACTAGGAAAAGTCAAACTAGGCCTCATTTTTATTTCTTATTTCTCTATTTCTACATAAACGAGCAAACCCGAACAAAAAGATCACACCATTTAATGTCTTTATGAGTCATGAACGTCTTACAATTTAGCTGAGCAAAAAGCCAACCATTCCAATCGAAAATAAAGAAATTTAAAATATAAGTTAGCTTGGGGATAGAATTCCATACCATAGTAGCTTGAGGGTAGTCTCTAAAGAGATGCAGCAAGCTCTCATCAACATTATGACAAGTGAAGCAGGTAGCATCACTTGTAAAACCATGTCTAACATGCTGAGAATTAGTCAATAGCTTCTTATGCAATATCACCCATAGGAAGGTTTTATGCTTAGGGGGAATTAAGAACCTAAATCTTCTTCCATTGAGGATCAGTAGGTTGATCAAGGTCAAAAATAGAATCGTAAGCAGATTTCACATTAAAACAACCATTAATGGAAGTACCAGACCAAATCTTAGTATCAGCACCAAACCTCTCGAACCCTGTAAGAGTAAAAATAATGAGATTTACAATATGACTAGGACTAACAGTAGATATAGAAATAACAATAGATATAGAAGTTGAATATTCCAACTAAAATCATCCCAATAATCATAGATGGTAGCAGAATGATTAATATGAGCATTAAGGAAAGCATGAGAGACAAGAGCAGTGGGCAGGACCAAGAATCCATACCATAATTTAAGGATTTTGTCATCACCAACACGTCATTTGAGGCCTTATCTTAGAGATACTCCTCCAAGCGCTAGAGCAATCAGCAGGAGGATGATAGTGACCATCAATTATACAACAGTTTTTCAGATATTTAGCTTTGTAAATATTGACCCAAAGACCAGAATCATCATGCCAAATTCTCCATCCATCTTTGGCCTACATAGCTTGGTTCATTTATGCAATTTTCTTAATGCCAAGACCACCAAGCTACTTAGGTTGACAAAAATTGTATCATTTAACAAGATGCACCTTCTTCTTGTCCTCGGTATCACCCCAAATAAAATCTCTATTAAGTTTATTAAGTGTCTCACAAAGTCTAGAAATATGCAATGCATAATTAGGGACTGCAGAAGAAACTTTTGAACAAGGACATGTCTCCCAGCCATGCTCAAGTTCTTACTTTTTTCCAATTAGATAATTTGCCCTGGACTTTATCAAAAAAATTGTTGGCATAGTGTATTAGTTAACTCTTTCATGGATCAAAGGGATACAAAGATATTTGCTTAAATAAAAAAATTACCTTAAGAGAAACAAGAAATTTCTAGAGAGACGTACAACACCATTTTAGGAGTCCTTCCAGTCCAGCCTTCTCCTCCACCACCACCATCCCCACCTCCGCCAATATCTCCTCCACCTCCACCACATCCACCCAACCTTTTCCTAGACCAGATCTGACCTTTCCCTCTATCCCTTTCTTCATCTCCCTTTTCCCCTCTACCTCTTTCAATTTCCCCATCTTCCCTCACTTTGCTGCCATCTTGAGCTTGAGTTTTCCCATGACTGGATAAGCTCAGATCATTCAATTTTCCTCACCTCTCCATCTCCTCACTTCTTCATCATAACCCAAATTCAATCCTCAACTCCATATATCCTACACCACATCGCAAGATCTTCTAGTCCTACTGGTTTAGTTTCTCATTTGACGGATTCATCATCTCTAGCAT
The DNA here is from genome assembly GCA_034370585.1 of Fragaria x ananassa. NCBI lineage: Eukaryota > Viridiplantae > Streptophyta > Magnoliopsida > Rosales > Rosaceae > Fragaria > Fragaria x ananassa. The sequence continues at coordinate 3,476,685 of CP139750.1, read as the reverse complement.
TCAGATCTGCTAGTTCCTCCACCACACCTAAGCAAACTTTCGCCCGTTGGCGAATTTTTGTTGAAATAAAGAAGGTGCTTTGATTACTTCAGTAATCATTCCTTCTATGGTTACTTGGTTTCTCTTAGGGGCTTTTGTGCCTGGCGTTCTAAACCAGTGGAAAAAGTGGTTCATTTTGATGCTTTAGCGGAAGATTGACGTCAAACGGGAATTTAACTGTAGTGGCAGAAGTTATGGCGGTTGGTGATGAAACTACGTAGGCTATTAGGTTTAGGGTTTCTTATTTTCAATTTTAAGACTTCATCGAAATTCCTTCGTAAACAACATGATAAGCAATTGATTCCACTTCAAATTAAGGCTTCAGAGGTTTATCTGAGATCAACCTCAATGAAAACTCTAGCAAATTTACCTCTAGCCTGACCGAAAGTAATAGGATCAGCTTTAACATCACCAAGGATCTTACCAATTTTCTCAACAACATAATTCTTGAAGTATTTAACAGGCAGACCATATATAAACCCATAAAGCCATTTTCCCAATTACCTCAGTCATAGGATCAACATTAGAACTCCATTCCTCACATTTGAAGTTTGACCAACAATAATCCAATGTCCTTCACACAACACATCATTCATATATTCTTCTAAGTTACACTTAACAATGAAGTACTCATAGGCAAATCAATGAGGTGCCAGCCCTCCTTAGTTTGCCATTTGCGTCTTAAACTCTTCAAAATGAAGTCAAAAGTATTAGTGGAATTAGGCTTACCCACAAGCTTAATAACAACAAAGTAGCGCCATCCAAATCCAGCTTTATGTGAACCTTCTCAGAGAAGGCAACACTTAGCCCATGCTTGCCTTGAGAATAAGTCCAATCAACATCAGAGAAATCGAAATCCTCAGTCATTATAGAAGCAAATCGATTGATCGGATCCTTAAGTATCGAAGCATAGCTTAAAGAGGGTTGAGATGTAGGAGCTTGAAAATAGGAAGAATCCAAGTCCTCCATACGCAAAGCTTCAAGGTCTGATGAAATATTATTCACAGATTTAGTACGTTTTCGTTGAATCATTGGCAAATTTGAGACTCTACCGCTTCTAGAAAGGATCGTAAAGCGGACCAATAGATGAAGAGGTTCAGTATCGGTTAAGAAAGAGAAGAGACACGTGAGACGCGTTCAAGGAAAAAAGAGTCGCTACTTTTGCATTCATTTTGATTTGCTACCAACCACTTTATAGTGTGAATTACACTTCGGTTAAATGTTTTAGTAATACATATTTGGTACCGCTCTATAAGCAACCTTAAAATAGCTATAACTAGCGTCCCAACATATGATAATTGTCACCCATCAATCTTCATTTCATCCTTCTTCAAAAAGAAAATAGAAATCAAACTATGAGTCAAATTTATGAGATGCCAAAACCCATAGAAATCAAATTATGAGGCAGATTACCAAGAGGTTTGTGTTCATGTGAGGTTGAAGCACATTTATAGGAAGGAAATGAAGTCAATGGCGGCCGATAACTTTGGCTAAATGGAGCCGTAGTCTTATTTAGTAAACAAAACCACTCTTTAACTCGATGGATGAAATGTAATTTGGTAAAAGATTTAAAAGCAGGACAGGGTTTATAAAGGGCTTTCAAGTTTGAAGTTCCCACAACAATGGCGGTTTTCCTAGATTAAAAAGTTTCCACCTTTAAACCTGAAAAATGCTGAAACTCCTTTCTCCATCTTCCCCAGCGGCCTCGCCGTTTCTCCGAGCTCTTGGTTCGGTCACCGGCCTCACTCGCCCGAATCCCAACTTTGCCCGTCGAGCGTTTCTTTGCTCCGACGCTAAAAACGGTGATGGTGCCGTGGAAATCGAGTTTAGGGGGTTAGGAAATGAAGCAGAGGCTGAGTCCAAGTCCTCTTCATCATCAGCTATCATACCCACAAATGTTAATTCTGAAGATTTTGTAAAGGTTGGGTTTTGTTGGGTTTAGTTTTTGCTTTAGCTAAGTGGTGTCATTTGATTTATATAAGGGAATGTGTAATTTTATTTTTAGGGAAGTTCTTCATTTTGTATTGTTCAATTGAAAAGTATTGTTTGTGGAAAATATTTTTAGTTATTTTGTGTTTCTTGTTTGGGATTTGAGGCAGGTTTTAGCATTGCCATTGCCGCATAGGCCGCTGTTTCCAGGTTTCTACATGCCAATATATGTGAAGGTATGTGAGATATTCGAGTAGAGTGAAAATCATATGGCCTTTTGGGGTTGGTGCTTTTGAATGTTGGGATATTTTGTCGTGCTGATGGGTTGATTTTTGTGTCTAAGCTTGATGATTATGAAGGGGAGTGGATTCAGTTGTACATTGTTTGTTGTTGTAGGATCCTAAACTATTAGCAGCTCTACAGGAAAGTAGAAACTGGCAAGTTCCATATGCTGGTGCGTTCCTTGTCAAGGATGAACCAGGTACTGACCCAAGTATGGTATCAGGTGCGGAGACGGAAATTCATGATTTGAAAGGGAAAGAGTTGTTTGATCGTCTGCATGAAATTGGTACACTTGCCCAGGTATCTGATTCTGATGTTGCCCCCATTTTTCTAATGCCTTCTCTTTTGTAGATTAACTTGTAACTCTTTCAATTTTCATTTCTGGTTTTACTTGTTTTTTTGTGTATTAGATTTCAAGCATTCAAGGAGACCGAGTTGTCCTGATCGGCCATAGGCGACTTCGAATTACAGAGATGGTGAGTGGATTTAAATATTTAGTATATACTTTCATTGATATCTTGATAAGTCATAGTTAGAGCTGTTCATGAACACCTTTTATACAATTCATGCTTCATGAAAAGAAATTGAATCCAGGGTAACCTTCTTGGAAATTAAGTTATAGCATCCACATTTATTTACATGTGTGCATGCATGTTTAATAATTTACACTTTGATAATCTGAGCAAGGATTTTGTTTTCTATGAAGGTTGATGGGGATCCCATGACTGTAAAAGTTGATCATCTCAAAGTAAGATGTCTGTATTATATTCTAATTTGTCCCAAATTAATCACGTTAGGAGATTCAACCCCCTTGTATAGATTTTTATTTCTCTTCTCATTTGGATAGAATCTGCATTACAGGATAAGCCATATGACAAGGATGATGATGTCATAAAGGAAACATCATCTCAGGTTACATCAACTCTAGGAGAGGTTCTGAAGATTAGTGCTCATTGGAGAGATCAAGCTCAAACATACAATCAGGTTTCCTCTCTTTTTTCTCTTTCTTTTTTTTTCATTGCGTTGGGACATCTTTGCATCTTTTTTTTTTTTCTTTTTTTCTTTTTCGTGCTTATTGCTTAGTTAGCAACTTTGTTCTTACATCTTCAGTGAAATCTTTTTTTTTCTGTCCCCCCATTTCGGTTCCACTCATCTTTAAATGACTCCATGAATTAACTAGTATGTGCTTCATAATTTTATGACATTCATTGATAAATAAGTGTTTTATATACATATCATTGTCTTTTAGGTATTTGATCATGGATCTTCATATTCTTCCTGTTAACTTGCTCATTTCATTTCTGTGCAGCATATAAGTGATTTTAATTGTACAAGGATAGCAGATTTTGGGGCTGCTATATCTGGTGCAAACAAATTGCAATGCCAAAAAGTACTTGAAGAGCTAGATGTAAGTACACATCAATCTTAATGGAGGACTCAGTTTTTATTTAGACTGTTATCGAACCATTTCAAATCAAGAATACAAGTTTAGTTTTTTTACTTCTATTATTACTATTTTTTTATGTCTGATCATGTATATTTCAAAGCACATAAATCTTTAAAACCCTTTGTTCATCGACTGTCTAGCTGTCATGTCCATGCTTATTTCTGTTTTTTATTTATTTTAATTCTTGTTTTCTGTTTCTAAATTTCTGCATTCTTCTCCCAGGTGCATGAACGTTTAAAGCTCACACTAGAATTAGTGAAGAAAGAGATGGAGATCAGTAGTATTCAGGTACGACAAAATGGCACTTTACCATTGTTTTGGTACATGGGACCTATTCTTTAAATCGTCAACAAAAAGAATATACAGTTTGATTATATTCTGAACTTTGTTTTATGTGTCGTACTCAGGCATCTCTTATGAAAAAAATGGAAGAGAAAATGCTTGCTGAGCAACGCCGCAACGTGTTAAATGAGCAGCTTAAAGCAATAAAGAGGGTATGTGTCTCCACCTTAATCAAATATATCTTTTTAATAAAACCCTGGTGCTGCCTCTATACGGGCTATGTATGATTGTTTTACTATTAATTGATGTACTATTTTTTATTTTTTGAGAGTTCTTTTTCTCAGTTTCCTGATTCAATTTTGTGCCTCATTGAAATTTACTTGGATTGATGTGATATCAGGAACTGGGATTAGAGGCTGATGATAGAACAGCGCTTTGTGGTTAGTGTTATGTAATTCATCCATTTTGTAGGCCTGTGTTTCTGTATAGCGTATGTACTCCAAATATACTGTCTGTGTACATATATGTATGTATAATTGTTTGTATGCAAAACTTATTAAACATTAAGCATTTTTGTTGAAATAAATGGATGAATTGCTTTAGATATTGATTGTTCATGCACACGGAGCTCACTTTTGCATCACTTTTTTGATCTTGCGGTACAGAAAAGTTTAGGGAGAGGCTTGATCCAAAAAGGGAAAAGTGCCCACCTAATGTTTTGCAAGTCATAGAAGAGGAGCTTAGCAAAATTCAGCTGTTGGATGCCAGTTCGAGTGAATTTAATGTAACACGTATTTATCTAGATTGGTTGATTTCACTTCCCTGGGAAAATTACAGGTACTTGCTCTATTCAATTTACTTAACTTTTATGAAGGGGGAGGGTCTCTATATCTGAGATTGTATGATTTTCACTTCATTCTGGTTAGAGTACTAGAATGATGAAAAGTTTTGATAATATGTTCAGAGTTTTTGGGATAAAGGGTTATAATAGACAACCCTTTATAACCACTTCTGCCACACCTATGATTCCTTTTATAATGCTTTTCAGATTTTGGAAATAGTGGATTTTTGTAAATGTTGAAGTTCTTAACCATTAAATTATTTTAACAATCTAGACAGGCAGGGGATTAACTATAAAGTGAACCTTTATTTTTTCTACACTTGTACACTTATTGAAAAAGTAGAAGCAAATGCATCTAGCCGTATGTTGGGTGTTATTAGTCTCTTGTTCCAAGAAAAATGTTCCCCTTAGTGAGTGTTCATCTTTCTCAAGTTCTTTCATCTCAATCCCAAATGCAGTGATGAGAATTTTGATGTTCTTCGGGCGCAGAAAGTTCTAGATGAAGATCATTATGGATTAACTGAAGTAAAAGAAAGGATATTGGAATTTATTGCTGTTGGAAAACTCAGAGGAATGTCAGAAGGTTGATATAGTATTTTTCATGATTCTCTACCGTGATGTTTGGGATTGTACCATTTTCCATGATCTTGGATCTTATTTTATGTATCAATTTTGGTGGCAACTCTTGCAAACTGTGTGATATATTACAGCAGTTAGGATTAATAATGCTTTGATTATGGCACAGGAAAAATTATCTGTCTCGCTGGCCCACCTGGAGTAGGAAAAACCAGCATTGGTCGTTCAATTGCACGTGTGTTGAACCGTAATTTCTTTCGATTTTCTGTAGGAGGATTAACTGATGTTGCTGAAATTAAGGTGTGGAAACTTCTTTAAACTAAAATACTGATTATTGCAACATGCAGCTATATTGTATAAGCTTAACCTTAAAATTACATTTAGGGGCATCGTCGAACCTACATTGGTGCCATGCCAGGAAAGATGGTACAATGCCTTAAAACTGTGGGAACAGCTAACCCTCTGGTTCTGATTGATGAGATTGACAAGGTAATAAATAGTTAGGTGTCTTGCATTAGACTTTTGGTCACTTTTGTAGTCCGGAGTTTATAAAATGCTTATTAGTAAACATAATAAGTGTGTTTCAAGTTTCATTAATAAATGTTGGTTTCAATCTGGAAATTTGCCTCATTTTTTGTCAGGTGGGAAGGGGGCATGCTGGTGATCCGGCAAGTGCGTTGTTGGAGCTTCTTGATCCAGAGCAAAACTCTAATTTTCTAGACCATTATCTTGACGTTCCACTTGACCTATCTAAGGTAAGCAAATGCTAAATACTTTTTGCAACAGCAAATTGCTATTTTTCTAGTAATTTGCTAGGATCTCCAAACCATCTGGTGCATGGTTGTCACCCTTTTTTTAAAACTTTCAAAGGAAAGGGAACACCTAGATGTTCAGTCTGTCAATTATGTGTACTGAAAGATGTATGCATTAGAGTTGTAAAGAGAGGAACTAACTAGCAAATGGAACATAATTTCCTCATGATTTGTGTATGTACTAGGAACATTAGGAAATATTTAGTCCCCTATTTTCCTAATATATTCAGTATTGTACTGATTATTACTGATAGTTGCAAAATGTCCATGTAAGTTGTGCAACAGATGATTCTAACAAAAATCAAGGATGGCTTCTTTCTTCTACCTTCTTATTTAAACTTGTTCAATTGATAAATCATGCGTGGAAATTTTATTGTAGGTTCTGTTTGTTTGTACAGCAAATGTTGTGCACTGGATTCCGACTCCTCTGTTGGACAGAATGGAGATAGTCTCCATTGCTGGATACATTACTGATGAGAAAATCCACATTGCTAGAGAGCACTTGGAGAAGACCACATGTGAAGCATGTGGCATTAAACCTGAACAGGTCCTGATACATGCCAGTTTGTATCTTATTTGTATCAATATGCAGTAGTTTTAATGTATACAGTAATTGACATATTTCAGGTTGAGGTGACCGATGCAGCTCTTCTTGAACTCATTGAAAATTATTGTCGGGAAGCTGGTGTTAGGAACCTCCAGCAGCACATAGAAAGGATCTACCGTAAGGTTTGAGAAAAATATCTTAGCATGATTGTTATGGTTATATAATTGAAATTTCATCATCACGTTAATAGTACCTTTATGCCCATAGTTCTCTTTTAGGTCCAGGCCTTCAAGATGATAGGTGCATTAGGTCCATTATATATGATTTTAACATGAGATCATAAATCCAGAATAAGCGCATAATCTTTTGTAGCAATGATATTTATCAGGTTTCTTTGGCCAATGTCATGATGATGAATTAGTTCTTTTGAACAATAATATGCATTAATCTATCTTCTTTTGCTTGGCAGATAGCTCTGCAACTTGTTAGACAAGGAGCAGCAAATGAAATGGCAGTTGGTGATCAAATACAGTCTCTCTCAGATGAACCCACAGGTGTTGAAGGTGACAAACATGTAGTTGATTCAAAGGTATCTGATAACTTGTTTCTTTTTTCCTTCTTTTGTGAAGTCTAATGAATTTTCAAGTTACCAGGGATGAGTTATTTTGCAACTTGAATGCAGTTAAAACATTTCTATCTTTACAAGAAAACGAGAAAAGTTCCTAATGTAGTTGGTATTTAGCTAAGAGTTGTTTGCTCTGTGCTGCAATTTTATGGACCTCCATGGTCATATGTAAATGAAAGAAATATTGTTGAGAAATTTGCTAAGCCGATGCTTTGGAAAAAAGATTTTCATTTTTCAAGAGAAAAGTTATCAAGAAGGTGTAAAAATTCCACAAAGCCTACTTGTTTATAAGACTTGTTGAGGTTTTCTACAGTTACTTTCGATTTAACATTTCATGCCATGGATTTCAGTTGTCTGAATTTTCTGTTCACCAAATGAAGGATTTGAAAAATTGATTTTTTGATTTTTTTTACAGGTTCCAAGAGATACTGGAAATATTCCAAAAACCGAAGCAACAAAAACAGTTGAGAAAGTGTTGGTTGATTCATCAAATTTATCTGATTTTGTTGGGAAACCGGTATTCCATGCTGAACACATCTACGAACAGACTCCAGTTGGAGTCGTTATGGGTCTTGCTTGGACTGCCATGGGTGGTTGCCCCTTGTATATAGAGACTACTCAGGTTGAGGAAGGTCAGGGGAAAGGAGCACTTCAAGTCACAGGCCAACTTGGTGATGTCATGAGAGAAAGTGCCCGTATTGCTCACACTGTTGCCAGATCGATATTGCTTGGTAAAGAGCCAGATAACACTTTCTTTGCTGATTCCAAGCTTCATCTCCATATTCCTGCAGGGGCCATACCTAAGGATGGGCCCAGTGCTGGTTGTACTATGATAACATCCATGCTCTCCCTTGCCATGAAGAAGCCTGTCAAGAAGGATTTAGCAATGACTGGGGAAGTAACACTAACCGGAAGGATCCTTCCAATTGGTGGGGTATGTTACAGCTCTCTCTCTCTCTACACACACACTCACACACACACACACACTCACACACACATATATATAGATTATGATTCAAGTCATACAGGTTTCTTCTTTATTTGTGGAAATTATGGTATGTCTGAGGTGATTCTTGAAGATACACTCCTGGTTCCTTAAAATGAAGATTTCAGCAACATGAAGCGCTGTAAAAACCAGCACTACTGTTACTCTCAAGCCCCGATAGATTTTTACGACTGTTTTGGCCTAGATTTCTGTATTTATTCATGTCTTCACTTTTGAGCACACTGGTGGATCTCAAACTACATATGTGCTAACAATTTAGGTAAAGGAGAAGACAATAGCAGCGACGAGGGGAGGAGTGAAGACCATCATATTCCCTTCAGCTAACAAGAGGGATTTTGAGGAACTTACCCCCAATGTAAAGGAAGGGCTGGATGTTCACTTTGTAGATGACTACAGTCAGATATTCAACTTGGCTTTCGGTGATCACAAGAATTAGGAAAGGCAGGTCATTCTACCATACTAATTTGGTGGTGAGTTTTTGCTGTCACCCCACACTAATTTGTTTTTCTGTACATTTACCATTCACATCAGTATAGTCTTGGGAACAAAAGGGCTAAGATGGATCAATAGTGGGGTTGTACAGTTTTTCTTATTTACCCACTTCCCAATCCTTTTTTCCATTCTTGTAAATAGTTTCTGTCATCTTGCCCCAATTTTGTAAGAAGCAGAAGGTTGTTCATCAGAACATCAATGTTCCACGTGTGAAATGAGGAACATGAGTTTCCAAAAAAGTCGGTTTTTTTTTTTTTTGGTTTTCTTATCTTGTTGATTTTATGAAGCCTATGACACTAGAGGTTGGCCTCATACTGAGGCTTCACAGAAGAGAGTTGAGTGTTCTGTTGAACCAATTCTGGGTTTTTAATTTTTCCAATCAACAGAAGAAATGATCTAATCAGAACCTACTAATTTGTAATATAACGCAAGATTGGCTAATGTGTCATTACCATATTCTGTGGACTTTCCAAATCATCGAACTTCCCAAGTCTGATATTTGGTATTGGAAACAATTTCTTTTTGGTTAATTTGGAAGAAACCCTGTATCAAGCATAATACCTGCACAAATGGGTAAAAGACTTGAAAATTGATTGGGAGCAATGCAGTAAACGATAAGCTTCAATGTAAGATCTGTAAAATCTATCAGAATACGAAGCATTTGTTAACGATCTAACTAGTGAAGAAATTTCTTATTTCAGAAGACAAAAAGGATAATAATATTTCTAAACAAATGTAACATATAGTGGTCTCATATGAAATTTTGGAGTTGGACAAAGAAGGGAGTAGTTCAATATGGTAATTTCCAAATCATATAAACGGTTCTTCATTGTTATTGCAGACTTGTAGTTTGCTTGATTTTCAATTACTTGATTTGTGTGTTACGACGTTACGGCCTCTACGTATTGTTATTTTGTATCAGCGGTTAGTCTGAATTACTGAAAATATGTGTGTTATGCCAATTTTTCAGTAACTGAACGAACCGAAACCAAACTGATTTCTTTCAGGTCTAATTCCATTCGACGTTTCGGGTCTTGTCATATAAAAAAAAAAAACTCAAATTGAAAATATTACACATTACACGGTTTAGACCTCACCTCATATTGTATTATAAAAAATGTTTTAGATCCAAAATGAGCTCAAACCTATTTTTAGCCAGTTTTTAATACGTCCTACATATGTATATCTGATTATACCGTTTTTTTTTTTTTTGAAAATTTCTGATTATACCGTTGAAACACTAGTAAAATGAACAAAAAGCTTAACAAAATAAAACAAAAACATAATTATTATTCGTGTATAATACGAAAAGTACATAATTACGATTAGAAAGCCTCACCCACTACCGTAGAGTACCGTCCTCTCCACTATATAAAGGTAGAGAGATGAGAGAAGAGAGACGTTGCATTTCTGATTTGGCAAAGCTACATTTCACAAAACAAACACACAATCAGCGAGCGATGGCCGCTTCACCGTCTCAGTCCGATGCTCATCCTGCTCTCCTCGCTCCTCCACCGGAATCGGAGTCTCAGATCTCCTCCCTCCTTTACGGCAAGTTCCACTTCTCTCTCACCGCCGCCTCTATTTTTGATTTCTCATGTCCGAAACCACTAATCGTTCGATTCGATTCGTAGCAGAGATTTCGCAACAAGTCCAAGCAGAAATGGAGGACATGCTCAAGTCGATCAGGTCAGTTTTTGAATCCGGTGGAGCTTTTAGGGCAAACTGTTTGATTTTGATTCCGCTGCAGATTTTGAAGTGATGATGTGTTGTTTTTTGGTTTTTTTTTTTTTTCTTGCAGGGAAATTGATGAAAACTCAGGTCAGATTACGGAGGAGATTGACAAGTGCAAGGAGTCTGCGCTGGAGAAGAAGAGAGGCTTAGAGGAATCCAAAGAACAAGTCGAGAAAGCTGCTTATGCCGTTCTGCAGATGCTCAACAACTCCATACCGTAGCTGTAAGTTGTTCAAACTCCTCATCCTTATCGTCCTGTTTGAAGCAGATAGGGACTGGTGAGTCGATTAGTACTACTGAGTGACTGAGATGACTTGTAATATATGTTATTTGTTAATGTATGGAATGTTTGAACTCCCTGGTGTTCTATGAGTGGCATTTGATTCTTATTAGTTCGAATTCAAATAGTTTTATTTTCCTTTAGAAGGTCTTGTGATACTATACGTAGAAAATAGATAACGGTTAGTTTTGAAGAGTCTTATGAGGGAAGTATCTGCTAATCTCCAAATGTGTGCAATTGATGAAATTTTTTTCCTATTGCAGTCACCTATCTGTTTAATAACTATGACTATAGCACTAATTTAAAGAGACATGACAAGTTTTAATGGATACTATCATAATTCACAATTTCATTACTCTTCAGGAAGGAGACCTTTTAAAACACATTAGTTATTTATATAGTTTGCTATATCATATTGAGTTACCTTTTTCCGTTAAACTTCACTTCCATACGCGACACAGGATAAAGTCCACCAGACCCTTTATTCTATAAAGCATCTCAATATGACAGTAGGATCGGTATGTTCACGTGCTATACTAGAGATGATACCTTATATATTTGCATCTCTATGGAAGTTGAAGATTAAATGTATTCTCATTTGATTCCATGGACTGAAAATAACATGCAATCATCATTATGAGCATGAACAAATATTGGAATTGGATAAAGTTGAAACTATGACTACCTATCATTGGAATATTTAGAAGATGTGATGTCAATATCTATTTGGTGCACCTTTTTTTTTTGTCTCCTGTGGCAATCAACATGTTTGAAATATGAGAGCATATGGGATATTAATTTTTATACGAAAGTATAAAAAAAAATCAAACTTGAACAGAAATCATGCTTTTGTAACTATTTTAAAATCATATGAATTTTTTTGGAACGAATTTTGTATTCTACATTTTGAAAGACTGACTAACCTGCCTGATGGAAAATTCAAGTCTATCGAATTATAATCCAGATTAATAAAATTATATCTCCATTCAGGCTGTTTGATTAAAAGTGAGAAAGTGTACCTGTGTATTCAGGTCAACTAGCAGCTTTCTTTTCATACTTCTATTTTTTTTTTAAGTTCTTTATGTGATGAAATGGTGTGTTTGAAGATTACGTTTTTGAAGCTCAGAAAATTGTATAAGATGGTCATTTTCTGGTTTTTCCTGTCAAGTCATGACAGTTCTACATTTAATTTGAGCATAAAGCATCTTGGATATTTCTTCACAAAAATGATTTTCAACTCCTTGTTTTAAACCTTCATTAGAAAATCTCTTTTATTTCTCTCATTTTCACAAGATTTTCCTTGAAAGTTGTATGTCAACAATAACTGACTGAAATTTGCGATAATTATATTCATTCTGTGGATATTCTGTATGCTTGAAATTTTGCCAACTGATCCCATAACTTCAGAAACCTTTTTGTTCTCACTGTACGAAGGTGTGCGATATTGAGAAATACCTTCAACTCTCGGATTATGTCTTCAGCTCCTAGTTTTGACCATAACTGACAAATGCAATCCCCTGCAATTCAAATCATTTATATATTTCACGTTTGTATCATGGTTATAAGTAGTTCGAGCATCCCTGAATTGTCTGTTTGAATCAATACCATTGTTTCTGTTCAATAACTAATCTCCTTCCTTGACATGGTTTACAGTTGATTGTTCTCTGCCTGATGTGCAGGTTGTTTTAGGAAGCTGGAACCAGATATGTCCATAGGAGCTGTGTATCTGATGATTCTGATCCAGAAGTAACTGAAGTGTCTGTCTATCTGAAGCATGCAGGAACATTGATTCTTGTTTAATTCCTAACTACGTCTTTAGTGGTATATATAATATGTTTCCAAAATAGAAAAGTAACCCAAAAGAAGTTGTTAGATTCTTTTTGTCAAGTCTTGTACTGGAATGAGATACATTGTATGTAGTAGCGTTCTTTTGTGAGGTCCTGGTGTCTTAGACACTAGAGAAGACCTGGCCATGGCGCTGATTGTTCATATGCCCAATCAAGATTATGTGTATGAAGTTTGTTTTGTTTGTGGATAGATCAAAATATACTGATCAATATTGAACTTGGCACATCCCTAGCCTTGATATGTAAGTTTGGATTTTGATCCAATAGTCCTTTGTTCAGGTTAACAAAGAGCATATGACCCACTGGAATAAGAGAGGAGCAAAGTAGTCCTATATTTTGGATAACAAAGGGTGATTGAGAACTTTGGGCACAAATTAGTTCTTTTTCAAGGCTTATTTATATCCTCAGGATTCATGAATACAGGTAATGAATCCTCTTCAACACACACATATAAGCTGTTGAAGAGGAGGCTGGGGATAGAATGACTTATAGACAGGAGGGAGCTTTGGAAAAGATGGAGATGAAGAATGTTGCGGAAGTTCTTGGGAGGATGGAGTTGGTTTAAAATTAGATGATGTTGGCTGAGGCCAAGGTGTGGCTGGCCCCTTGAGTTCTTCTAAGAATTATGAGTGATGGTTTAGTAGTAGCCGATACGGTTGGTTTAGGTAATGAAGATGAACTCATAATCAGATGAATTATATCGAGATGGTGGTGGTTGTGGTGTTGGAGTTGATTGAGGTGGTAGTGGTTTATGAGAGGAGAATGAAGTATATAACTCTACCGAAATCACGAGAATAGCAGTGAGGCAGAAATGAACTTGAAGATGAACTTGGAGTTGGAGTTGGCAATTGGCTGAGCCTAGGACTTGGAATGGGATTATTATATAGTAAATGGAAGGAACTTGTTCATCAGTGGTATCAATAAACGAAACGGTTTGGGATGAAGTTGAAGTTGGCAAATGGCTGAGCCTGGGACTGGGACTAGGAATGGTATCATAGTAAAGGTCAGCCAAAACGGTTTCTTGGATGACAACCAGGCTCATCGGAACAAACACAAGGCACCTCAAAAGATGAGATGAATTTGACATTTCTTCACTCTTAGACTTCTCTGATCATAACCAACAAACTAGCAGCAGACTAATTAATGATTCCTCATATGAGTATACCTTAGTTAGCAGCGAGTTGAGCTATACTTGCAATAGATATAGTGCAGCTATTTTGTGAGGAAAGAATGTAATTTCGTTTCTGTGTTTCACAAGGACCGTTGAGATTTTACGAGTTGAGCTATACCAACAAAGTCTCCACTTTGTTGTTGAGAAGTTGTAAGGAGAACGGACTAGTTGTCTTCAGCAAGGCAGCAAGTCATCAGTTCTACGAGCATAAAAGAAGGGATTTCATTTCTAATATTGAATTGGCCAAATATTTACTCTTGATCAAGGATGTCCACCATTGAAACGACTTTTACCAGTTTCGAGCTTGTTAATCAAATGTCATATGAGCTTCTGAGTTTTACCATCAAAATTTGGAAAGAGAACTCAAAAGAGCATAAGGGATCACTTCAGTATCAAAATAGGCACGGTTCTTAAACTGGGACGGGAGCATAACCAGACATGTACTAAAAAGAGCATTATGATATGCCTAAGCTAGAAGGAAGTTGATCAAAAAGGTTCTAAAGAATGACACACTTCACCGTGACTGCGATCACCATAACAGGGAAAATGCCAGCATTGGAGAAACTGAATGTTTATGAATGCCTGGTGTGTGGAACATTCAGACATCCAGAACTTAAACACACCTTAAGCTCCAGTAACTACAAACAAAAAACAAAAACAAAAACAAAAACTTTACAAATTAGCCAAATTGTAGTAATAATTAATCACTTTTCTCCAGTCCCAGCCAATACTGATCCATGAGGCCTACTGACAAGCTTTATACTTCAGTATCAAGATATTTTATATGGTCGTTAACTTAATGCTAAAAACCAAATAATTTCATCAAATATATGAGCATTACTCTTATTTGAGAACTGTCTTTTTTTTTTCTTTGAGCACAAACTATCTTGTTAGTTTCATCAGCAATGTATGGTTTGGCCTGTGAAACAACCTTCATGATGGGAGCGCCCTCTGCTTCCACAAATGCTAGGATAAGTCTGTTGCTGATATCAGAATTCTTGCACAATCTTTCCATTCATTGTATCTATTTATTCCAGGGACTACTCCTCAATCTTCTCAGCTTATGCGATTAAACTTTTACCATACAGCTCTTCCAAAGAGTGCATCTTCTGTGTCCTGTTCTTTATGTGTTGTGTGTGCTACTACTCACAAACTGAATCGGCAAATATATAGATAGACCACATAAACTGGACAAAATTACATCTACATGACATATGAAGATGTATGACAGCTATAGAAAGATACAACTGAATATATAATTATCGCAGTCGCAAGTAAAACATAGAAGTAAGCCACAACTCAACATAGTAATTATCAATTAATCAAGTAGTGTCATAAGTTACCTCATGCTCAGAATCAGTGCAGTAGTTGTAATATACAAATACCCTGTGAACTGTCATAATCCATTGTATTCAGAACTTACTTGACAAGTCGACATACTCAGTGCTCCAATCATCAGCAAAAGAGAAGGTGAGGTTTCTTCATAGAAGGCAGTCCCTTCTACCACATATATTTAAGTTGAACAAATGAACAGTAGTCTAAAGAAAGAGAAACAAGACCATCTCTAGGATCGTTGTCCAACAAGTCATAAATGAAGACCACAGAGAGTTTGTGGATAACCAAAAAATTGCTAGTACATATGTAGTGCAGCATCAGGGGACTAAAACTTTTGCATCCTGGATATCCGCATTCCCTTGGTACACACTCAGCAATTGAGGTACTCGGTCAAGATACTTGGTCACATATTTCTCCAAGAATTTTTTCTCCGAAAGATGCAAAACAGAACTCAAATTCACTTTTTCGTTTTTCAACAACCCTCGCGACATCAAAACCTTAACAACAGAACACCTTGGGATTATCCTCTTCTCCAAACTGAATGACAAAAACAGAGGGCTTCTGACAATCATACGTGAAGGCCATCCCATCTTTTTCACCAAAAAGTCCATCACTTGCATTAGTTTCTTCTCCGAAAGAAGCATACATGGAGGAAACTTTCTGAAGGCAGAGACAACATCATCCTCGGACCAACCCCACCTCATCATATAAAGTCGGCGACAATGATCCATTTTATCCTTTCTACACAATGCACGTATTGCCCACAAGGATCTCGAGTTTTCCATATCAAATCCCATTTCCTTGACCTCAAGCACAGCTTTCGCAAACTTCTCGTGGTTTACAAGCACATCATTTGTACAATTAGTAAGCAGCAAAGCAATGCATGACTTGGGCATACCCAATTCAATCAAAAACTCAATATTTGGCACCAGAACATTCCCCTGGCTAGCCGAGAAAATCCAAGAGCCACGCTTCAAAACAGTAATGGAATCTTGCTCCGAAAGCAGACTCCTAATGAACTTATGAACAGGTACAATCTGTTTCTCCAAGCTGTGCCCCAACAGTGTTGGATTTGTAGACACAACTTTGGCAAGGTCCTCCCTTGAAAGACCAGCAGAGGTGAAATACTCGATCTTTGGCAAGAGGGTTTTCTCAAAATCGGCAGTGAGAAATTTTGGGCGTAACTTGACAACCTGGGCGATCTGGGTTTCAGAGAAGCCATGGTTTCTGAAATGGGCCAAAACGGAGTCTGCTTTCTCTGCGGATCGCAACTTGACCCACTTGGATGCCGAAATGGCTCCTTCCGGTGACAACCCACATGAGTTTATCAAGTAATTCACTGTGAAACTATCGGGGTCTTGTTTTGCAGAGACGATGGTGTGTGTGCAGAGGAAGAGGTGGGTTTGAAGAGAAAAGAATGAGGGTTTTAAATCTTCAAGAACATACCTTTTGGTTTTAAAAGCGGAAGTAGAGAAAGAACTAAACCTGACCATGGTTGCGCCACTGGTTCTGTCGTCTTCCAAGGCGCTGTCCAGAGAGAAATGGAGAATGCCAGGGTTTGGGGTTGTTCTAAACCTCCTCAAAACCAAACATTTGTTTACCCAATATTTCAATTTTACCCTTTTTACTTTTATGTAATTATGTATCTCTACCTAGTAATCTTAGAAGCCAATGTAATCAAGGCGGAAGAATTTTGAATTCATAGCCAAATTGTTGCAATAATAGACCTTTTTTTTTGTCGGTGTTGAATTGTAGACTTTGCTTTAGCATTTTTTGTTGGTGTTGTTTACACTTTTTTCTGGGATCATAAACATAGATACTAGGGTCAGCAACCTAGTTACTGGGTATCAGTAACCGAGTTAAATGGGTGCCAGTAACTGAGTTACCGGTGATCGGAATCCAGCGGACGTGAAAATATCAGAGTTACTAATGGTCAATAACCAAGTTACCGGGTGACCAGAATCCGGCGACGCAAAAAAACCAAAGTTACTGGGGTCAGTAACTCTGTTACCGGTGACAGGAGAAATTTCTGACAATAATTGATTATTGGGGGTTAGTAACCAAGTTATTGGGGGTCAGTAACAGAAAAACAAGTGACCGGAATCCGGCGACTGGAAAAAATCCGAGTTATTGAGGGTCAGTAACTGAGTTACCGGTGATCGGAATCTAGCGACCGGAGAAAATATGAGTTACTGGGGGTCAATAACGGTGACCGAAGAAATTCCGACAACCGGTGACCTGAATCCCGACCAACAACCGCTGACCGGAGTCCGGTGAGATTCCGACCAAGTCTTCTCACTCTTTCACTTTCTCTCTCTCTCTCTCTCTCTATGCATGTTGAAGTGGTGAGGGTAAAAATGTCTTAAAAACATACAAAATTTATTTATTTTAATATGACTTTAATATAGATTTGTGTATTTGGGCACAAGTAAGGACATCTTATATTGGAAGGGGCTCATGTCTATCTTTTTTTTCTTTTTGAAATAGTCAGTTACGACTTTTATAAATTTGGGTAAAGAGAACGCCCGAAATAGTCATTACATACTCTACCGTTATCATCTACCGATAGACAAGTAGTTGTGAGACATACCTCACCTGGTACATAGGATAGACTACCCATTAGTAATTGTACCCATAAAACACCCTAGGCCTAGTATCATAAAGGTGAACCCACAAGAAATATAACAAATTGAAGAAAAAACTAGCAAACAAACAAGACTAAAATAGTTAATGGACTAGGGCCAAGATACCCAAACCCATAAGATAGAGGCCCACTAAGGCAGCAATCAAGGGAGATCTATTTCGGCGCCAGCCTAGTTGAATCTAGTCCAGTCCACCCTTCAACCCGCACACCGTTGTACTCGGTAGAACGTCGTTGTCGTTGCCTCGATCCACACGCCATGATAAAACGATGCTCTCTCCTTGGCCACCAGATCGCCACCAAACGTCGTTGTACCATGTACCCAAGCAAACCCCAATCCAGCCCCTACAACAAGAATCACCACCGATCCAAACCGCTGGCCTCGCCTCATCTGCATAGCACACCCACCACCGAACACATCCCAGCCAAAATCAACTGACAAAACCAAAACAAAATCTCCCGCAGGCCAACCCATTGAGCTATAGTACTCGACAAAACCTCGAATGATAGCAATCCATTCATGTCCGGCAGCAACCCTTCAACGACAGCAAGCGCTTAAGACCCACTGCCGCGTCTAGACACCGCCAGACGAGGGTAGATATGGTGAAAGAGAGGAGCCGGTGGTTAGGGTTTTTTTTTTTAGAGGAGAAGACTTTTTCGGGTGCTAGTTCTTTTTATTTAATTTTTTTTTATGGGATCTTGTCTATTAGATTTAGTAGAATGAGTGATAAGAGGGTTTAATTAGTACTAAATGACTATTTTCCCATAAACCGTTAAACGATACATTTTTTGAAGCATTAATTATAAATATGGATTGATTGGATTCTCAACTATACATGACACAAAGCTTTTTGTTCAGTGCGTGAAGATACACGAATGTACATGAAACAATAACATATAAAAACCATTTAACGAAATACAATACTATATGAAACTACGGGGCATACACATTTCCTCAAACTCACTAGGATCTGATTTCGAATCTACTAAACCATGAAAAGCATTTTAGTACTAGACATACATCAACTTGAATTCAATATTAAACTAAAACTAATAAACTATATCTCAAGACACCACAAAGATCGAGCTTGTCTAGTCTTCGTTCTTGAAGCCTAGTTCAGCCAAAATATGGCCATCATTAATTCTTCCATTTCCAAAAGAGACAAAAATTAAGCCACTGTGGCTCGCCCATCTTGACCCTAGTGATTTGATTAATGATTGTTGATGAATAATTAAGGAATGTAGCGGGAATAAAGCCGCCGCCGGCCAAACCCCATCCCGGACTAGCTAGCTGCATATGGGGACTACTAATATATAGTCTCTCCATAAATAGGAAGATACGAAACCTTAATGAATAAGCTTTCATGCATGCTTGCCTCAGTTAGATCTATAGGCCATGGAGACTACCACATTCTTCATTTCCCTGTTAGTTGTCTTTGCTTCTCTCTTCTATGTCTTGTGTAAAATTATTCCTAGCCCTGCTAGGCAACAAGTAACAGTTCATCAACTGCCGCCGGGAAGCACAGGTTGGCCCATCATCGGTGAAACCTTGGAGTTTCTACGCACAGCCAGAAACGGCGTCCCTGAAAAGTTTGTAGCAGACCGGAGGAAGAAGTACTCATCCGATGGCTCATGCAAGGTGTTCAAGACATCGTTGCTCGGCGAACCTATGGCCATGCTGTGCACCACTGCTGGAAACAAGTTCCTGTTTTCGAAGGAGAACAAACTTGTCAAGACCTGGTGGCCTGCTGACTTCCAAACGATATTTCCAAACCAAGCAGCTGACTTCTCCAAAGAGGTCTACCGTATGCGCCAAGTCATGTCATCATTTCTCAAGCCTGACTCTGTCCGAAAGCATATAGGCATCATGGACCAGGTCGCGAAACACCATTTCGATACGCATTGGTCCTCGCAGCAAGGTATCATGTTTCACTCACTAGCAAAGAAGTATACCTTAGCATTATCTTGCAGACTCTTCTTAAACATCGAGAATCCGCAAGTGATTGCCAAGCTAGAGAAACCCATTCGGGATATACATGCAGGGCTGGTCTCATTACCAATAGATCTGCCCGGAACCAACTTTAACAGAGCCATCAGAGCATCCAAGATAGTGAAGAAGGAAATTGGGAGTATGGTTGTGCAGAGGAAGATAGATCTATAATGAATCTGAATTCAACTGACCGTGAACAATTGATGCAGATGCCACAAGATGCAATGTCTTGCTGGCTTATGGAAACATATAGCGATGGAGAAGATGAGCTGACAGAAGCATACATTGCCGAGAAGTTGTGTGCTGTAATACATGCCGCTTACGACGCTATAACTGACACATTGTGTTCCACTGTGATCTTTCTGTCACAGCTTCCTCCAGTTTATGATGCCGTCCTCAAAGGTACGTACATTATATGTGATATAATACATAGTTATATACAGCAATATTAGGTACAGTACCTGCTAGCTAGCATGCATATATATACATAAAATTAATGAAAACTAGTGCTGCTAGGGACTTACTAATTAAGTAACGAGTAGTGAAATGGAATAACGGATCCATGTACAAATGTGTTGCAGAGCTTACGGAGATTGCAGAATCAAAAGATGAAGGAAAGTTGCTCAACTGGGGGGACATACAAAAGATGAAATATACATGGAACGTGGTATGTGAAGTATTGCGATTGCAGCCACCAGGTAGTGGAACTTTCAGGGAAGCCATCACTGACTTCGTCCATGAGGGATACCTAATTCCAAAAGGAATGAAGGCACGTATAGTACTTCACACATGATATATTAGCTAGCTAATGTATTCTATATTGTCTTCGACCATTTCTCATTTTCATAGCTCCATTGTGCAGTTACATTGGAATATGTTTGCCACACATAAGAACGCCGAGTACTTTCCAGATCCACACAAGTTTGATCCGTCAAGGTTTGAAGGGCAAGGACCATCTCCTTTCTCGTATGTTCCTTTTGGAGGAGGACCTCGAATGTGTCCCGGAAGAGAAAATGCTCGATTTCAGATATTGGTTTTCTTGTACAATCTGGTCACCAGGTTCAAGTGGGAGATGGTTTTTCCTGACGAGAAGATGGTCGTGGATCCTGTTCCTTTTCCTACCCATGGACTTCCTCTTCATCTGTTTTCTTATCGATCATAAACGTGATAATCAAGTATTGTAATTGTTATTTGTTTTGAATAAGTAAAAGCCCTGCTCTACGAGCATCTCCCATAGGAGAGGGAAAGACTACAATTGATCCAGCTTTAGATTTGTTGTCGTCGGTCTTGCACACCTCTGCAAGAATCTGGGCTCCTTCTCCTTTTTTTCCAAACAGAAGCAGATAGAGGGAGAGACTACAGTTCGTTGATCGATCGAAGATCAAAGAGTTGACTGATCGATCCAAGATCAAATTTGTTACCCTGTAAGCCTCCCTGTAACCTTAAAGCCCCAGAACTGTCATGGTTTTGTTAATGAGTATGTATTTCAAGTTTACTGTGCATTTGAGACAATTTGATTTGATCTCCGTTTGATTCTTTTCTGGGTTTTCATCTGCATGTAAGCTTCTATCCTTCTCCCTGTGCTTGCTCTTTTTAGTTTATCTTGATTTCCGTCGATTTGTTCTCGAGGACATGCAATTTGTCGTGTCTATTAGTTTGGTAAGGATGTAAATCAGAGATATAACAGTTATGTTCTCTGGTATTGCTTTATGATGTTTGATTGTGTTTTCTGTTTCACTTGATCTTGAGTTGATTCAAATTTTGTTCTGAACTATGATAGTATAGTGGAAGAGGTTTTCAATGTTGTTCTGAGTTTAACAAAAGGTATAATTTCTTATTGAATTATGGTTTCTTTGGTAATTATTTTCATATGTTAAACTGCGGTTTGATTATTGGTTTGGTCTTCTTTTGTAGTTGGGAAGCTGCCTGCAAGCTGTGTGAGTGATGAGTGATTCATTGGTTTCTCTGTTTGTTTTTTTTTTTTTGTTCTTTTTTTTTCAGATGATTTTTTTATATTTTATTTTACGTTTTCAGAGTTTGTCTTCCATTTCTGTTATTACAAGGGAGAATTTGATCAGACGAAAAGTGGTAATAGATTGATCAACATGTTGATGTAGTTTTTGATTCTCTATTTCTGACTTATCAATGACATCTGTGAAGAAACTCATATTCACAGACCTTAGATTTTATATCTATTGTGGTATGGGTTTGTGAGTGTTATGATATATCATATTCACAGCACTTTTGTTCTTGCTAATTAGTAGAATGTTGATCAAAGCTAATTAGGGGATTCTGTACGAGACTTGCTTTCTTTGCATTGAAAAAGCTATGCATTTTTTGTTTAGTAAAATCTTTTAGATGTTCTCTCATAGTTTTGCAACCATGAATAATTTTTTTCTTTTGTTTCGCAACAAACAGGAAATGTACTCCTTTTTCATCTTTCTCTGTTTATGATATGCAGATTTTATGCAACGTTTTCTTCAATTCAAATTTCTGCCGTTGTTCCTCATTTTGGTCTTCTGTGTTGGCTTACTTTCTTTTTCTTGCACTGGTTTGTACCCCTGTGATTGCAAATTATTTCTTACTATCTTTACAAAATTTTCAAAGGACTTTGTATAGTTACGATTATTCTAAATCTACTTTATGTGTTCTGTAGATTTTGAGGGTAGCAGTTTGCTATATTCTGTAACTGATTTGTAACTGATTTAGGGAACAATCAGCTCTTAATTGTAACAATATTACCTTCAGGTATGTTATAAATGTTGTTACTCTTTATTTCACTCAAATGTGTGTCATTTTTTAAAGTACATGGTTATGGATATGCATGCTAAGCCTATATAGTTCTTTTCCAAAGTGAAAGTGTATTATTAGTCTATTTGGGATAAATGTGTGCATCTGTTTTTTTTTTTTCCCATGTTATTAAGGCTGCATGAGTCATCAGCCTTTGTGTAAAGGCTAGGAAGTACCATTTTTAAGATAGCACTTAGAAACTGAAATCTTTGTGATTGATCGAGTGGGAATGCATCTTTGCTTTACAATTGATCAGTTGATCTAGCAACAGTTTTTATAAGGTAAAACTACAGTGAAGCTTGGAGTCTTCTGTGGGGATTCATACATTTCTAGACCTTGATTGTTTATAGCTTTTGTGCCCGCGCATTGCTGCGGGGAACAATTGATCAGTTGATCAGTATTAGTTGTTCGGGGAACAATCGACTGATTGCTGCAGGGAACAATTGATCAGTTGATCACTGATTGTTTACAGTAACCATTGTTACTGTAGGGTATAGCAACGAGAACAGAAAGTATAAGAAAATCAACTAATACAGTTAGAACCACTTACTAAAGCTGCTTTCTGAGTTTTTAGTAGATAAGTAGCTGTATGGCTGTAAATGCTATAATGTTTGCAAGCAAAATATCAGTACTCTGATTATCATAGCCATCAATTAATTACGATTACTTATTTGTGATTTGTATTGTTGTTTTATTTTATCTTTTCAGTTCTTGCTCAGAAACAAAGTATTTGCTTTTGGTCTTGCTACTGTTTTATCGAAGTTGAACAAGCTGAGATTCATAGGTATGTGTTGCTTCTTTAGCATTCAAGGAGTTCTGCATTATTCATTTAGAAGTAAAATCTTTTGGGGACTTCAGTTTTCCACAAGTTGATTTGGGATTCTGTACGAGACTTGCTTTCTTTGCATTGAAAAAGCTATGCATTTTTTGTTTAGTAAAATCTTTTAGATGTTGTTTTCTCATAGTTTTGCAACCATGCATAATTTTTTTTCTTTTGTTTCTCAACAAACAGGAAATGTACTCCTTTTTCATCTTTCTCTGTTTATGATATGCAGATTTTATGCAACGTTTTCTTCGATTCAAATTTCTGCCGTTGTTCCTCATTTTGGTCTTCTGTGTTAGCTTACTTTCTTTTTCTTGCACAGGTTTGTACCCCTGTGATTGCAAATTATTTCTTACTATCTTTACAAAATTTTCAAAGGACTTTGTATATGTGTTCTGTAGATTTTGAGGGTAGCAGTTTGCTATATTCTGTAACTGATTTGTAACTGATTTGGGAAACAATCAGCTCTTAACTGTAACAATATTACCTTCAGGTATGTTATAAATGTTGTTAGTCTTTATTTCACTCAAATGTGTGTCATTTTTTAAAGTACATGGTTATGGATATGCATGCTAAGCCTATATAGTTCTTTTCCAAAGTGAGTGTGTATTATTAGTCTCTTTGGGATAAATGTGTGCATCTGTTTTTTTTTTTTTCCGTTTTATTAAGGCTGAATGAGTCATCAGCCAAGGCTAGGAAGTACCATTTTTAAGATAGCACTTAGAAACTGAAATCTTTGTGATTTATCGAGTGGGAATGCATCTTTGCTTTACAATTGATCAGTTGATCTAGCAACGGTTTTTATAAGTAAGGTAAAACTACAGTGAAGCTTGGAGTCTTCTGTGGGGATTCGTATATGTCTAGACCTTAAATGTCGTCAGCCAACTTTGTAACACAAAACATCTTAATTTTGTTTCTTCACTTTTAATTGTCATGGTTCGTTGTTCCCAATTTATAAACTGTAATCACACTCACCGTTCCGTCGTCTCTTTAGTGTGCGTGTGTGTGTGCAACAAAGTCATTGGACACATTGCTTTTTAGTTTTCTGTATGAACTTCTGCAGATTAACAGGTATGGGCATAGAGATCCAAATTCATCAAGTGGTACAGCAAAGATAGAGCAAGTGAAGATCACCGTATGGTTTCTCGGGCTTAAGCAATAGGTTCCTTCTAGGTCAATATACTACGTTGTGCACTCCTAAAGTCCTAATCTGCAGAGGTGGGATAAGATGAATATCAGAATATCTTTATTTACTACATTGTAATTTACTGTACAAAAGTATTTTACTATTTTGAATCAATTTATGTTTTAACCAACCTCATTGATATTAATACATCATGTTTATAGCTTCTGTCATAAAATACTCAGTATTCTTCAACACTTGATTGTTCCCCGCAGCAATGCGCGGGCACAAAAACTAGTTTATCTAAAAGAACAAGAATATTCTCTATATAGAAAGCAGACTTTAGCGCGGATTCATTGACAAATCATGATCACTCTCATCAGAAATTCCAAATATCACTTTAGGGGCGAATCACTTTATTTGAGACTCAAATTTGACAACAAGGCCTCTCTTTAAAAATCTCTCAATTTGTCATTGACGCTAGATTCCTTACACAGACGCTTTAATAATTCATTTTATGATGATCTTGCCCAACACCAGACTTGCAGCTGTTTAGTTTATTCCAGATGACATACAACTGATACAGGTGTAGTAAGAAAACTTTGAGATAAAGCTGAGAAGGTATAAAAAAGACATCGGTGAAGTACATTGAGAAAAGATGAAACGTTTGATTGCTCCAAGTCATTCATCAAGACATTATATCATAAATTATCAAAGCAACCCTTTGCACCGAGCTGTAAGATGTATGAGCTTGGGCAACAATAACCGAAACCAGAACTCAGCATATGCTGGCATGAGAGATGAAATACATGATAACAATAACCAGATTGAATACATCAAAGCCTACTGAACTTGTGCAATGGAATGCTATCATTTATAAAACTCAAAGTCAGTATCAGGCTTCTTCACATTGGTTTGGTATCCCTTCTCAAAGTCCTTTGGTAGTATGACGTATCGATTCTTTCTAACTGCATGCATTCCTGCTTCTTGACATATAGCTGTAATCTGTAGAAAATAGGTACCATCCAGTTATCAACTATTTAG
Source organism: Fragaria x ananassa (assembly GCA_034370585.1). Taxonomy (NCBI): domain Eukaryota; kingdom Viridiplantae; phylum Streptophyta; class Magnoliopsida; order Rosales; family Rosaceae; genus Fragaria; species Fragaria x ananassa. Next base: position 3,451,029 of record CP139750.1, on the reverse strand, counting down.
AATTATAGTGCTCTGAGACCATCATAAAAATCTTCAGCATGTTTTTAGCTCGTAGAGGTGAAGCCCTTAAGGACACAAAGCACAAATGCTTCACCATAAAATTTAAGGTGATCTACCATGGCTCCTAAGTTCATTTATCAATCTTACACAACTTTTAAAGGTAATTCCAGGAATGTGTTCAAACGGTGTTGTTATACCATTCATATGTGGCAATTTTCACAAAACCCACAAATCTACCTCAAAACAGTTTTGTCACTTTGTGTTATGTGTGTGCACGAATATGTGCATACATTATATGTCAAAACTAAACTAGTACAAAGTAGGTCCCCACCCCAAACATCACACTTATAATAAAGCAGAAAAATGATAGCACACAACATTTCCTGTTGAGTCTCACCTCAGCAGCACTGATTTTGTCTGGTCGTGAGACGTAATCTTCCAAGTCTACCTCGTCACTCAAGTTCATTTTAGCAGTGCAGACCTGCAGGATGAATAAGTAATTTGGCATTATATTCAATATATTGCCTACAAGATACAAATTTGTTATAAGAATCATATACTGATGAGAAACAAGAAGGACCTCATTAAACAACTTATGCATAGAAAGCTACATATCTGGACAATACTTACTTGAAAAACAAGTCTTTTCTGCCGCCTGTCAGGCAAAGGGAATTCAATTTTCCGATCAAGCCTTCCTGGACGCAGAAGTGCAGGATCCAAAGTGTCAGCACGATTAGTAGCCATTATGACCTTAACATTCACAGTCTGGTCAAACCCATCCATCTGCAAAATATATAAATTCCAAAACTACTCAGAAAACTAGCAAGAAATACAGTCCAGGTCAGTATGTCATATACAGAAATATTTTATAATCAATGCATTTATATGTCCCAGTTCAATTATATATGCAGATTTGGACAATCAGAATGTTTATTCTTTCTTTAGCACAAATATTTCTGTTCTTCAAGATAAAGTCTTCCTGGAACTACCTGATTGAGGAGCTCCATAAGAATACGTTGAACTTCTCTATCAGCTCCAGTTTGAGCATCAAACCTAGCAGTAGCAATAGCATCCACCTCATCAATGAAGATGATGGCAGGTGCATTCTCCTTGGCGAGACGGAAAACATCACGGACCATTCGTGGACCCTACAATGACACCAAATCATCAAAAAAATTGCATTGCTTCTAATTTCAGTCAAACTGAGGCAAAGGTAAAATTAACATCTCCTAGCAGCATATGCCTCACATTATTTGTTCTTCCGAAATAGTGAAAAGGAAATGTGGAATGTATATGAGACATATAAAGACAGCCTACAACAATCTCTTCCAGGAGGTCCTACCTCACCCAAATACTTCTGAACAAATTCTGAACCAACAACTCTAATGAAGGCAGCAGTCGTGTGATTGGCAACAGCCTTAGCTAGCATGGTTTTACCAGTTCCAGGCGGACCATACAACAATACACCACGTGGAGGATCTATTCCAATTTGTTTGTACAAGTCATGGTGAGTAAGCGGAAGTTCCACTGCTTCACGGATTTCTTGCTTTTGAATGTCACAACCACCGATATCCTAAATACCAGTTGAAACAAATGAACTACAATCAGTATCATTGCATTATTTTACGATAACAGAATCTTCTGAATGAGCATGTAGCCAAGGAGGGAATAAAACACTATCAGTATTATTGCATTAGTATTACAATAACAGAATCTGCTGAATGGGCATTTAGCCAAAGGCGGGCAAACAGATGAATCATATAAATTCACAATTTGCCAGATAACCAACATTACACACCAATAGTTTCAGTGAAACCAGTATAAAATTACTCTAATATAGCGACCAGCTTCAGTTGGTTTGGTTACTACTATCTAGTATCTAAATACCAAACTTATAATATGTTACGTAGCAGTATCTTATAAATCTTCATTTAGTGATTAGGATTCTTATCTAATAATCATATTGAAAAAGGTATATGCAAATTGTAGAGCATTCCGGTTGGATTGGATGATGACCAAGCCCTAAAAACAAGAAATGTATCAATTTCTTAGAACCTTACTGTAGCCCAGAACAGTCTAGAGAACAACAATAAATAGCACTTGTTTGACTTGTTTCCTGTAGCACAAAATTTCTAAAGAATAGGTAAAGTGTCCGGGTTCAAAGGCTTGATAACAATCAGAAATCCATCATATGTTTGTCATTCCAGCTCACTATACAAAACTGGTGAGTTCACCAAAGGTAAAAAGACCAACAATCCTAATCGAAAAAAAAAAGACCAACGATCAAAATTTGTTGATACACTCTAATCTAAAATTTGTTTGAACACTTCTAAACCTTCACATGTGGAGTGAGGCAAAATTAAGACTGTACATATGGTTGGCAATACAGGTAGACTTCAGAGCAAAACTCAATGAATAAATAATCTCCCCGTGCTTTTAAGAAAAGCTCAGTTATCGCTAACTTCCACAGCTCCCAAAACCCCCCACCAACATTCTATTCATTCTAACTCTTTCAGGTGCACAATTGTACAATAGCTACCCTAAAAATCAAATCTTTCAGCGTATTCGCAACTGGTGGAACAGTCAAATCAAACTTATCCTAACTTTAATAACTATCAACACGCAAAAGTCTCTGTAAAACTTGGATTCTCGTTAATTTCCCCAAACGAAAGCACCAGCAACGGTCAAGTCATCCCAATTTAACCCTTAATTTGCAGTCCTAAATTTGATTGACAACCCTAATCAAATAATTTATATGAACAAATAAAGGAGAAAGAAACAATTAAATCGAGCGAGGCTTACGTTATAGGTGACGTCAGGCTTCTCGGACTGGCTGAGCAGCGAAATACTGGAGTCGGCCTCGGGCGGCAGAACGTCGACGAGGGCGTTGGAGTGGCGGTGCAAGGCGACGGAGGCGGAGGGCTTGAGATGCTCTCGATTAATAGTACTGAGAATCCTGACGTAGTAATTGGATCCCGTGGTGGACCCGACGATGCCGTTGTTCTGATCCACCATCTCCATGAACTGACCGATCACCAGAGGCACCGACTGGATCCTCTTCACCTCCTCCTGGGCGCGGAGGAGCTCCCGCTTCAGATTCTTCTGCTCGTCTTTCACGTACTCCTCTTGGATGTCGATGAACTCCAGCTGGCGCTGGAGGGATTTCAGGCGGCTGTAGAGGTCGTCCTCGTCGGAGGATTGGGGCTGTTCGCTGGATTTGGGGTCCGATCTTGTGGAGGGGAACGAAGCGGGAGGCTCCGGTGAGGGTTTGGGGTCCAACGCCATCGCTGACGCTGCCATTGCTACTTTTGGTTCTGGTTTTGATTGTTTGGGCCTTAGGGGAAAGAAAGGGAGAGAAAAATAGAGCTATTGTGGCTATCTACCTGTTTATATAGCAGTTGCTAGCTGCTTCTATTGTTTTCTTTTTTATTAAAACAAATCTCATTCAATAAACTCCAGGTGTTTCTTCAAATCGACAAAAAAGTATTTCATCATCTACGATCACTTAAACGACAGAACTTTTAGTTTACGCAACAAAAAATTTCGTGTCATAAGTGAAATCACACTTAAATTGTCTTGCTTCGTTTCCAGACCGAAAAACAAACAAAAAAAAGGGAGAAAAACCTATTTTTTAGATACAATACAACAAATTTTCTTTTTTGTAATTGATTTTGCTAGCTTCATTTCTTTGATTTCCTTTTGCTTTGTTGAATAACGATTATATTATGATGATTTAGAGAGATAGTTCGTGAGATATATGAGTATAACCACCTAGATTAATATTTATAGATAGATGTCCAAAGTTAAGTATAATGTATATGTATAGATGTTAAAAATAGGGTGTGTATTACATATAAGTAATATAATTCTTGATCTAAATTGTGAGAAAAAAAAAACTAGCCAATCTCGGCCTCATTTAGCCCTATTTAACCCTAACGAAATAGGTGGCAAAGGCGGATAAGAGCTTACATATTCAAGCATCGACCCTACCCTACCCAGTCCTAAATTTTGTTGACTTTGCCGAGCCCTACCCGGTCCTACCCTAAACCTTAAAATTTAAGATAGGGCCAGTCCTGACCACTAAGCCAATATTATATGTCGACAATTCACGTGTACACGTGCTCAATCACTAAAACTCATACCAACTCTAATTAGGGGCGTACATATTGCACAAGACACAATCCCCGTGCTTTGCTGCGGGTCAATCGATGTAAATTCAAGGAAGCAGGAAGATATAACGATAATTTTGTAGGGTTTTAGATTGCATGGCAGTGTTGTAAATAATCAAAAATTGAGTCGCTAATGGCAATGATGGGCGGCGAGGACAAAAACGTAAGTTAATCCCAGCTAGGTACTGTAGCTATGCTACAGTGAATAAACAGTACTTTGCCCAACTCAGAATTAGTATATTGTTGATTTCTTTTTGCTTTGTTGAATAATGATTGTATTCTGATGATTTAGAGATATAGTTCATGAGATATATGAGTATAACCACTTAGATTAATATTTATAGATAGATCATAGATGTCCCAAGTTAAATATAATGTATATGCATGAATGTTAGAAATAAGGTGTGTATTACATAAATGTAATATAATCCTTGAGCTAAATTGTGAGGAAAAAAAAAAAAAAAACTAGCCCATCTCAGCCTTATTTAGTTTTATTTAACCCTAATGAAATGGGCCGTTAGGGCTGGTATGGGCTAACATATTCAAGCCTCAACCCTATCCTATTTGATCCTAAATTTTGTTGCCCTTGATTGAGCCATACCCGATGCTACCCTAAAATTTAAGAAAGGGTGCCCTGACCCTTAAGCCAATATTGTATGTCAACAAGTCACGTGTACACGTGCTCAATCACTAAAACCCATACCAACTCTAATTGGGGGCCCACAGATTGCACAAGACACAATCCTCGCGCTTTGTTGCGGGTCAATTGACGTAAATTCAAGGAAGTAGGAGGATATAACAGTAATTTAGCACGGTTTCAGACTGTATGACAGTGTTGTAAATAATCAAAAACGGAGGGGACAAAATCATAAATCACTGACTACCAAGCTGAATGGCAATGATGGGCGGCGAGGAAAAAAACGTAATTTAATCCAAGCTAGGTACTGTACTACAGTAAATGAACAGTATTTTGCCTAACTCAGAATTAGTATATTGTTGATTTCTTTTTGTTTTGTTGAATAACATTGTATTCTTATGATTTTGAGAGATAGTTTTTTAGATATATGAGTATAACCACTTAGATTAATATTTATAGATAGATCATAGATGTTCTAAGTTAAGTATAATGTATATGTATGGATGTTAAAAATAGGGTGTGTTACATATAAGTAATATAACCCTTGAGCTAAATTGTGAGGAAAAAAAAAAAACTAGCCCATCTCGGCTACGTGGCTTTTTTAACCCTAACGAAATGGGCCGCTAAGGCTAAGACGGCTAAGGGCTTACATATTCAAGCTTTGACACTACCTTATCCGGTCCTAAATTTTGTTGACTTTGACTGAGCCCTACCTGATCCTACTCTAAACCCTAAAATTTAAGATAGGTCTAGCCCTGACCCTTAGACCAATATTGTCTGTCGACAATTCACGTGTACCCATGCTCAATCACTAAAACTCATACCAACTCTAATTTAGGGGGGGGATTGCACAAGACAATCCCCGCGCTCTGATGCGGGTCAATCGACGTAAATTCAAGGAAGCAGGGAGGACATAACGGTAATTTTGCAGGGTTTCAAACTGCATGTCAGTGTTGTAAATAATCAAAAACTAAGAGGACAGAATCGTAAATCATTGACCACAGGCTGAATGACAGTGATGTTTGGCGAGGACAAAAACGTAATTTAATCACATCTAGATAGCTACAGTAACTCGGAATTAGTATATTGTAAACTAGACATATGTGCCTACAGCAAAGCGCGGGTGTTGGGCCTTGGACTAAATTTAGAACCACTGGAAAAATGTTCATTCATTTAAATGATACATTATCTTTGCATATACATAACATTTTGAAACTGTATATATACATATCATTATCTACTAAAAATGGTTGCTTTCAATCGGTTAGATTTTGTTTTGCATTCATTTCGTGAAGGTAAGCATAATGATTTCATCATTTGTCTTCTCGGCTGGAAATTGCTGCATATACTTTAACTCTGTCGAAGGCACTCTTTCTCTCCTCAGTCTGCAGTTTCTTCTTCTGTAAGAATTCCAGTCATCTCCTTGTGGTCTCTACAAACTACTTCTCAGCACCAAGATCCTTCTCGACTTCATTGTCGGCCTCTACCTCCCTAAGTTTACAAAATCTAAGGCTGTAATTCTGCACACGTAGACAGTTGACTCTGCAAATCTCTCTGAAACTTGAAGCTGCTCCAAATATCATTTTGCAACTTGAAAACACCTTGACAAACCAATCAGTATAGTTGAATACACATTTCAATTTCTATTAAAATTTTCCACCATCAGTGTTACACCATCTTCAAAGTTATAGAAGAGCATACTTACACTGAAACTATGAAGCAAAAAACGAAGTGAGTGATGCCTTCAATTATCAAACTCTCATTCCAGAGGTAGTATTGTCGGGTATAGAATATCAAAGAAGCCTTGTAGTACATGCCTCTTCCGTCTCCAGAAGATTTCTCCTACACAGCAAACCAAAAGAAAACATTGAAAATAAAATTCACTAATGAAAATCAAAAGCAAAGAAAAGGAATGTCATAAAGCATTTAACTTACCTCAGGAAACCAAATAATAATTAAAAAAAAAATTAACTACAAATAATAGATATTGCCAAAGATAGATCACATATTTGTAAACTACAAATAATTATGATAAAAAAAAGAACTACAAATAATTAACTTCATAGTTATGTAAGTTTAAGATTTTAGAATACTATACAAAATATTATACAGAAACAATTACAACAGACAACTGGTAAGGAGACAATTCGTAGGCACCTAAACTCACCTTAAGGTCCTGACAGATATCCAATATTGTAGTCATGCTATATGGATCACTCTTGTAGCTATCAAGAAGACTCAAACCACCCAATAATCTAAAATGCATTGCAAAGCAAAACTAAAACTTGAAGAAAGAACCAAGCAACAATTCAACAGACTAAAGATTTTACCTCAAACAAAATCTAAGATAAAGGAAATGCTAATCAAGTTCATGCTGCCCACAATAATAACATACCTGAGAAGCTAATGTTGTCGGGAATCCAAATTGAGATCAAAGGGAGCTCAAATCTTAGAACATCAGCTGCAAAGGTAAAAATCAAGTCATCTATGAGCAATTCATCGGAAGAAACAACTGATCAAAATAAGGTTAAGCTATAAAACTCACATATTCCATTTGTAAAAGGGCAGGACTTGAAAGGACCTCACAGATTCACTTACAGCAGCGTCTAATTTTTTCTTGGAATAATCCTATATGTAACACTCTCTCTCTAGACTGCTCCCTATTCAAAACAACAGTGAAAAGTGAGTGAAATATTTTCACACTCAGATAAGAAGTTCCTAAACAAAAAAATCTCTTTTTTTTTATATCAAATTGTATTGGTAATACACTAATACATAACTACACTTAGCATTACATGCTTCTACGGTTCCTCTGGAAAATAACCAAGTCAAACATAAAAAAAAAAAAAAAAAATCAATCACCTAACGGTAGAGTTTTAAGTCAGGGTAAACAACAAAGATTTTATATTGACTCTCTTTCAATGACCAGTTGGAAACCATACATTCGTACCAATATAAAACACACAACCATGCTCTACAACTATTAAGTTTGCCCAAATATAGTGAAGCCATCAAGAATTTTACATTAAGATTTGAGATTACTGTACCGTAAGATTAAGTATTGGTAAGAGAACAAAATTTTAAGATAAAGAGACGACACATTTACAAGACAGTATTATAAGATTAACAATTGATTGTCCATTTGTCCTCCCTCCCCCAATGCCATTTACCAAGGACTAAAATATCCATAATATCCTCGATATTTTCTCAAAATTTCCGTTTTTTACAAGCACCGATATTAATTTTCATATCTTTCTGATATTTTATATTTAGTTTACTTTTAGTCAAATATACAAATTTTGGTAAAATTTCCATCGATAATCGATATTTTTTCGATATATCTATCAAGATTTCCTTTTTTTTGAATCACCGATATTACCATGATTATCGACATTTTAGTCCTTCGATAGGAGGATGCCCAGCTGAATTGAAGATTGTGGTGTGTTCGTTTTGCTCTTCAGATCGCTTTGTTGTCCAGTAGGGGAATGGCAACACTTGTTCAGTGGTAGGTAGAGGCGATGGCCGACCTTCGTGGGATGAGACCGATGGCCTACAGTTGCTCGTGAAGCACGTGCGGAAGGAATAAATGTAGAAAGAGTAATTCAAGAAGAGGTTATAGGTCCTGATAGAGAATCTATCGATGCATTAGTGGGTAGAGCTAACATTCTAATTTCTTCTCGTAGCTCACAAGTTCCTTCCAGGACAAACGAAAACACTAGCACTAGATCAGGAGGCTCATCAAGCATCAGGGGTGATGATAGTGGAAGCTACGGTGGTGGTGGAGATGATGTTGGAGTTCAAGATTACAATGGGAGCCAACCTGGTCATATGAGCCCATTCACTTGTGAGCCAAACTTCACACATGCAACACAAGATGGTGATCATGGAAGTAGGAGAGCAGGTTTTGGTATTGGAGCTATAGGAAAACATTATACACCAAGAGAAAGAGGCCAAGGAAGAATGCCAACGCATGAATATGATTTTTTATCCACTTTTGACTCATCTAGTGTGGGAGGAGGCAATGATGGACCATACACTTATGGCCAAAATCTGACAATGCCTTATTCAACTTATTCCATGCCTTACGGGGTGCAATCAACTGAATCAAGTGATACGGCATGGTCACAGTCTGATGTACAATCTTCCAATGATTATGGTTATGGTCAAGGTCAAGCGCTGCCCAATCCTTACAACTTCCGATACGGAAATCCACAGTCAATCCCTCTTAACCCTTATGGTTGGCATGTAAGTCAATATATGCAAAACTACAAAGGTGAGGTATCATTTAATGACTACTCTTCACAATATACTGAAGACTCTACACAAAGAAACGATGAAGATAGTGAAAATTATGTACCTCATAGGTCTTCTATGTGGCTCTAAACCACTCATGTAATTCCATGTTGTATCATATGTATATAAGGCGTGATGGCCTAGCCTCCCTTTGGGTATCCAGCCATCAAAAAAAAATTAGATGTATAAACTTTACAGTAAAAATTTAAGAATTATCATTGGTTCAGTACTTCAGCACGTAGTTATTCACCTTAAATAACTAAAACTCACTATGATTAATGTTTATTCAAGATTTTTTTGTTAATTATAATAGATAATTGAGATAACAAACATCTCTCAAAGTTTCATTTAAAATTTCCATGTTTTTCTACTAATTTCCGTCAATTTTCTCATTTTTTTTTTCTGCAATCGATATTTCCTCGAAAATTTCCATCGAAATATCCGTTTTTTGGACCTTCGAAATTTCCACGATCGGCGAAATTTTAATCCTTGCCATTTACCTTATAATCTATTACATCTAGACCAACTAAGTCACCAGAGAACTATGCACTCATAGCATTTCAAAAAAGAAGGCAAAACAAAATTTTCATTGCTTACTATTCAGATAAAGCAACTCATGTTCAATTTAATTTCAGAAGGCATCAAATCATACCTGGTCTGGAAAGAGGTTGTGGATCAGAGTTCGTTTGTGTAGTTGCTCCTTAATCCGATGAATAACCGTGTTCTTACCGTTAGTTAATTTAAAACTTTGAACCCATTCTTCTTCAAGTAGAGTTTACATTGCTCCACTTTTGGCTTCTCAGTCTATTTATCTGCCACCAAACAATGAAAGAATTTACATCAATACACCATTAAATTGAACATATTCTATCATTTTGCTGTTACTAATGGTATATGTGGACAAAAACTTCCACATTTATATATATACAGGGTTTCTTCGCACCAATGGTTTTGGTGCGGATTTCATTTTTGCACCACTTTTCGATCGAATTTCCTCATCTCCATCGTCTAGTATCTAGATAATATTGTGTAGATTATCTTTGCAAAATTTCAGCCAATCGTTAAGGCCCTCAAACTCGAAAAACAAATGGACGGACTGAATTCTGTCAAACATAAACTGTTCATATTTATAACCAAAAGACGAAATTTTGAGGGCCTTAATGATTACTAAATTGGCTAAAATTTTGCAGAAATAATATACACAATATTATCTAGATACTAGACGGTAGAGATGAGAAGATTCGATCAAAAAGTGGTGCAAAAATGAAAATCCGCACCAAAACCATTGGTGCAGACGTTTGTAGCTGAGAAAAGCTATATATATATATATCAGAAACGTTCCAAAGCGGAAGTCCGCACTCGGCTTACAGTGTGGACGTCCCTCCGTTCTCCACCGGAGGGCTCTGATGACGGTACACCTCCATCCTAGCGGACCCCAGTAGTGTTTCCGATCACTTTCCCTTCCCGGCGAGTCCGCCAAATTCCAATTTTCAGGCGAGATAGATTTTGTTTGAAGTTTTGGGTGATCTCGCCGGAAAACTGGAATTCAGCGAACTCGCCGAGGAGGGAAAGTGATCGGGGACGCCGCTAGAGTCCGCTAGGGTGGAGGCGCGCCGTCGTCGGAGCCCTCCGGTGGAGAACGGAGGGACGTCCGCACTTTAAACCGAGTGCGGACATCCACACCAGAACGGGCCTATATATATATATATATATATCTCAAATGGGCAGCTTGTGTTCTCTTTGAAATTGCTCAAATGGATAAACTTGTTCAAAAGAATATCATTTCAAATGCTCATCTTTAATCACCTTTTGAACATATTCATTCTGATTAAGATCAGGCATAAACATCTACTCCCATCAATGTCTTCTTCAAGATCAATAACCTTCACAACACTGCAAACACATCTATACACAGTATTTAAACTCTTACAATAGACAGGAAACTGAGAATCTGACTGTCCAATCTCATTGGAACACAAACATAATATATGAGTGATTCCTAAGCGTTGCAGTGTGTACACAGATCATGCAGCAAGTGCTCCACCAATAAAGAGGCTACTTGTGATTCGAGATGGCCTCTCTGTATTTGCAGCCTCTGATATCAATGAAATTCTCTCGAGAATGTGCTCAAGTCTGACCTGTTAATAAAGATAAAAGTGAAAGAAAGAAAACACGAAGAGAAAAAGAGAAGGGACAATAGCTTCTGAGCAACATCCACCCTTTTTTTTGAAGCTAATAAATAAATTATGAGTTGACCTCACGCCGTGGGATCCTCTGTTTGATATCATCATAATATTTTAACCCCAACTGCTGTGAGTGTGTCAATGAATCTTCATCCTTCAAGTCATCTAATGTGCGATGTCCTTTCTCTAACAATTTCAGTGCAGTAGGTGGAATATTTCCTCAAATAAGCTGATTGTTTTTACCTGCAATTAATTAACAGAAATAAAGAACTGAGGTTAAGCCTCATAATCAGCTCAGATACTCAAAGATATGGTGATTTAAATAGGATCTAATATCTACTTCCTTTTTTTTTTTTTTGGATAATATCTAATATCTACTTCCTGAAGGCGAACAATTAAGATAACAAAAGAGATCGTGACTCAAGAACACAAAGCGACGCAGCAGGCCCAACGCCAGGCCCATTAGCGCTACTGTTCGGACCCAGGCCGAATAATAGATAGTTAAATGAGCCGAAAAGTGTATCAGTTGGTAATTTTGTAAAATGTAAAAGCATGAAGTTGTAAAAGGGAAAATGACCTACTTGACCTACTAGGTTTTATTTCTCACGAAAAATTTGTCACCGTCATCTCCATCAAGCATGGCAGTGCTCCACAACCTGAAGAAGGTCCACAGATTCGATTGTTCAACGATTTTCTGCCCGTTTGGTTCCACAAGTAGAAGGTTTGTTGTCGGAGATCCAACACCCACGCACTTTTCTATTCAAAATCATAAGTTTTTCTGCACACACGTCATTACCTCGAAAGATGAGAATTTCACACAGAATTACTTGAGAAAGTCATGTGGGTTATCACTGGAAGGTGCAATTTCAGCATCCAAGCGGGTCAAGCTGCAATGCCCAGAAAGAGCAGACTCTGTTCTGGCCATTCTCAGAAACCATGGATTCTCTGAAACCCAGGTTGCACAGGTTGTTAGGTCATACCCTCGTATTCTTGTTAGTAATTTTGAGAAAACGGTTTTGCCCAAGCTCCACTATTTCACCTCTGTTGGGGTTTCAGCAGATGACCTTGCCAAAGCTGTAGCTTCAAATCCAATGCTGTTGGGACAAAGCTTGGAGAATCACATCATACCGACTCATAAATTGCTGAGGAGTATGCTTCCTCACAAATCTGTTGGCGCTGTTTTGAAGAGTGACTCACGGATTTTCATGGCAAACCACGGCACCAGTGTGTTGCCAAATATTAGTCTTTTGAGACAAGTAGGTATGCCACAGTCGGGAATTTCTTATTTGCTTGTTAATTTGACTCGCCTTGTCAGTCTAAAGCACGAAAGTTTTGCTCAACTTGTGGCCGAGGCCAAGGAAATGGGATTCAATATGAAAAACTCAACTAGTTTGCATGCAATGAAGGCATTGTGGTGTAAGAATACGTTGAATCGCAGTCGCGGAGTTTTTATGATGAGTTGGGGTTGGTCTGAGGATGATTTTATCTCTGCCTTCAGGAAGCGTCCAAAGAGTATGCTTGTGTCGGAGAAGAAAATAATGCAAGTAATGGAATTTTTGGTGAACAAGATGGGATGGCCTTCTGTCTTAGTTGCTAAATACCCAATTTTGTTTTGTTATAGTTTGGAGAAGAGAATAATCCCAAGGTTTTCGGTGTTCGAAGTTTTGTTGTTGAAGGGATTGGTACAAAAAGACTTGAGTTTGCTGCATGTGTTACATATTGGGGAAGAGCAGTTCTTGAAGAGGTTTGTGACAAAATTTGTGAACCAAATACCTCAGCTGCTGAGTGTGTATCAAGGAAATGTGGATATCCATGATGTAATTGACACCTTGCAAACGGAGAGTTTGTAACCGATTAGCCCTTTGATGCTGCACTACATATTGGTGCTAGGATTTGTGTTCAACATTGCGGGTTACAGTTTTGCTTCTATCTGTTGTCTTATGAAAAAATCCTTTATGATTCATGACTTTGACTGTGCCCTGGATGATTTGCTCTATGTTGTATCCTTGTACGGTTTCAATGTAATTCATTTTGGAAGAGTTGAAAAGGAAAACAGAACGATAAACTCTGTTCTGATCTGCATTTCATCTGCGTTTATAACTTGGAGAAACTGACCTAGATGGTCTCCTTCACTCTTCATTTTTTCTCTTTTTAAAGCCTGCTTATTCAAAGCTCTGTACAATTGACGCTAAATTCACCACACATCCCTTTTCAAACAAGCAACAAAATTTCTCCTCATTCATCCTTGTATCGCCCACATTTACTCTCCGACCAGCAGTAACATTCACTACCCCATTCGCATTCACCAGGTTTACAAATTACTATATTAGTGATGATTTATGTCGTGGCCCTGTATGGAACAAACAGTTTATAATTCAACACTTATTCATCATATCCCCATTCATAGTTCTATTTACACTGAAATTTCTACACTTCAGGGTATGCTTTGATATTAGGCAAAATATGCAAACTGCTAGAATTGACAGTCGACTGAGTCGAGTAGGAGTTAATTCAATCAAGTTGATATTTCACAGCTTCAAACAGACAAGCTGACAACGGATTCGCCACTCCACTACATCTTTGACCATAAACGGATTAAGGTAGCTTGTATTGATCCATGTGGTTCATCTGTTGGCAGATAAACATCATCTTCAAACTGCCCAAAATAAACAAGAGAAAGCTTTTGAGCCGGTAAAACTGTCATGAAATTGTAGACAAAACAAAAGTACATCTCATTGTCATATAAATCAACATATAACACCACAGCAAATCATTTCATACAAGGAGATACATTAATAATATAAAAACAAACTGGATATAAATTCAAAAAGTTGATAACTCCTAGACATACTGAATGACTGTAAACACAAACTTAAGGTACATACATGCAGAGAAAGAGCCTTACCTTCACAATAGGACCATCCTTGTTTGAGATGTTAACAGGTAAGAAATGGAGATTTGGCATTTTCAATTGAACTGCTGTTATGTCAGGAATACTGCAAACATGAAAATCAATAGTTACTTATATTGAGCAAAGTGGAACATGTATAGTGAAAAGCATGCATGCTTTGTGAAGTATGCACCGGTGCACGTGAGAGTGAGCTTGGTATTGTTAGACTTATTTGAGAGCGAGACCTCTTGAGTACAGTCTTTGCCATGTCATAGAGAGTGCCTTGCACAGATGGGCTGTATTTTCCTTCTTTCGGAGGACCATAGAAAGTGTTGGTCAGAACTTTTTTCACATTCAAGTATCTTTCTGTGAAGTATAGTGGCTTTTGAGGGATGCTAATAACAGATTCATATGGATACCTGCATCCCATTAACATCATAGATTATGGCTTTGAAACTATTCTGCAGAGGAAATCGAGAGTAATAGAAGGTCTATAAGAAACAGACTTAACACCCACTATATTGAGTTACTAGAAAGAAGAAATGCATACCTCCATGATGCAGTGATTTCTGTAGCCAGAATCCTCTCTTGTGTGTCAGGAAGAGCTGTGTATTTGTCCCTAATGAACCCCTCAAAACCGGACTGCAACCATAGAAAAAATTTAGAATTTAGATGCAAGTGTAAGAAGCAGCAGTGAAATAAAACCATACATAGACGCCAGATAAATGACAATTCTTGGGTGACTGCTCATTCACCCCACTTGTGATTACCAAAGCCTGAAGGTCATGTTTTAAATAGAATTTCCTACACTATAATGATGGAAACGGTTTTAAAGAATCATTAAATGTCATCTCTACAAGAAATCAATAGATTGGAGGTCTTTTGGTCATCCATGTGTATCAAATAAATAGAGTTAAACATGGTAATGTTTGTTTTTACCATAGTCACTCATTTTGATAAAATTGAAGGATTAGAATTATAGGTTTGATTGGCTTTTTGTACATATGATATTTCGAGAGTATTTAACTATTTATACAATGAACAGTTCCGGTTATAAAAGGGAGTTGTGATTAGTGCCTCAAATGCCAATCTACACAACCTCTACACCTTTACCAGTATAAAGTGAGGATTGATAATCAAAACCTAATAACTGCCCCCAAATTAATCAGAACCAAATCATTTACATTGGTTGTTGATGACATCAAAGTAGTCACTTTCCATAGAGGCAGATATAAAAGGCATACTATTCCTTTTAGACAGCAACTCATATGCACCAAGTCCTTTTATGGCTAAACTATGGACGCAACATTACTGTTTAATGCAGAACTATATGGATTAATTTCCTGTGAGCATATCCTTCCTTGGTTGACCAAAATGAGGATCCCAAATTGCGTGAGCAATAGGTCTTACATGTAAAGGATCATGTACCCATGCCTCAAAATAAACTTGCCAAGCTACATGAAACAGATTTCCAGAAGTCCACAGAAAAATTACTTGCTAATTGCCTGAAGAAGCAAAAATATTCTGATAAAGACGTTCCTCAGATATATCATGATTCTCGAGGTCATGTGCGGTAGCAATACCAAACCAAATACGACGAGTAGTGGGGTCCTGAGCTAGGCTTTGGCTAAACCTTGGAAATCTTAATGCCATAATGCCTGTCAAATCCTCCTAGCCATTATCTTACTGCAATATCAGTCCTACCTGTCTCATTTTAGTTCTCCCTCTAACCTCGATTCTCCCGTGAAATAATGTAATTTTGTTGCACGGGGTCCTAAATGTAGCGGGAACAGCAATACTCTTCCACTAGAACCAAATTGGAAACATCACACAATATTGAAAGTGCATATAATAAAATATAGAGCATCTCATTCTCAGAGATCTTATTTTTGCCAATTTTTCTAGCAAGTGTTAATTGATACAAACCCTGAGGTTTAGCTCATTTTGAAAAACGCCATGAATTTCTGTTAGTTGACCACTAGTAAAATAAAAAGCCTAGACAAAACTGTAAATGACAACAGCAACATTATAAATTAAATAGGATGATGATAGTCCAACCTATAATAACAAACCAAATGTACCAAACTAAACCAACCCACCAACAATAAATAATTCAAACCCACTCTAAAATGGTCGATTTGATTCTGATTTAAACCCGTATATAGCTAACTGGCCCACTTGAAAACACTGTGATTCAATTCTAGCTTTGCTTCGAAGACCAGTCAGATTTGTTGGCAAACCTATTAGCCTTGGGATTGAGAACATTGAAAGATGGGATTACAATGCATGGTGGAAGTGTGAAAAAGATATTGTTCATCAAAAATGAGGATTGAAGTAGCAGCCATGAACAAGAAAAATAATTGCAAAGTTCCATGGAAGTAGCACCATTTGTTTGGTTCAGTCAGGATTTCAAAAAGAAAAAGAAAAGAAAAAAAAAGCTTATGACAGTAATGGAGAAGATGGGTATTGAGGATCATGGATCTAATTCTTCTTGGCATGTTAAACTGTGTAAGGAAGACTAATAATATCCATATCCTTGCACAGAATGATGTCCCTTTTGGGGCCTATTGCTGGGATGTTTACATGTATTACCATGAGTGATGAAAATAAAAATAATGGTATGGTTCGGTTTGCTATTAGGAGAGAATCAATGAAAGATCTTTTCTGTGGGAGTAGTAACCTTCAATAAAAACCACTGATAAAAAGTGTTGATGCTAACTCCCACAAACTTGCACTTTCGACTGTAGTGAGTACACAGTAGATTGTATCAGTCTCTTCCTTTATAGTAGTTCAGAGAGCTGAAGCTCAGACTACTACCAGTGGAACTGGAACAGAAAGGAATTCCAGAGACTGAAAAGACATACATCAATAACCTAACACTACTGCACTAAAGGGCATCTTAAACTTTTCATTCATTCTGCTCCATACATTGAATTGCCTCATGAAGGTATGTCTAATCATTTTGGAATCCTCTGGAAGTTTGCTTAAATTCAAAAGTGCAGGGTACAATGTGAAAACGTGCTAAACCTCAGGGGGATCCTAGCCCTTTTTTATAATGATTACAATATAGATATAGATATGCACTTTGTAATTGATTAAAATATGAACTCACACCTTACGTTTTTTGCCTTTGAAACATAAATATTAACGGTGGAGGGGATGAAATTACCTTCGTTGTCTTCAATACAGCTAGTCTTTCAATACCAGATGTCACCCTTAATGCACCCGACTTCTCCAAAATTACTTCTGTTGTGTGCCTCTCCGATCCCAATTTGAAACCTTTTAATGAAGAACAGTAATTAAATAAAAACAGGTACTCCATTGGAGGTCACTTTGTGGAATATTTTCAAAATATATGGATATATGAGTACTACTCAATTTTTGTTTTCCTGACTTTTACTCATCTTTAGACAAGCAGATTGCTGGCATAATCAAATTTGACATTTGTGGTTCGGAACACAAGACATGGACAAGTCATCCAATATTTCATTTCCAGGACCATTTTTTTATGGTTTTTTTTTTTTCATCTTTTGACCATGATGCAGGACATATAAAAGAAAATTACAGGAAGCCTTCTTTTGTAGATTATATTTGCTGAACTGATTATCAATTCCAAAGTGTTTGGTTTAAAAGTCATGACATCAGGAAGTGATTAGATATGACATATAATTGTTATCTTGTTTCTCCACTTCTATCCAAGACCAAAAAAAAATAAAAATAAAACTAACCATGTTCATGCTGTTCACCATTTACCGATACACGCTCCCATGGCTTCTCCACAATGTTAACAATGGCACACGTGACCTGCGAAAATAATAACAAGCATGATATTTCTATGACAAATTGATGCAATATTATATACAATTACAAACCAAATTATGACTTTAAAGATTCAACAAATCAACAAAAGTAAACTAACAACACGCTTCATTACATCAAGTATGACCTGAATATTTCATAAGCTTTTTCAACTGTAGAAGCATCCAGTATCAGTTTTTTTTTCTTCCTTTTTATCAGAAGAGCATGCAGTTGCATAACTGAAAACATGGAAATAATGGCTGGTACTAAGAGAGAACATATCTTAGATTGGCTACCTAATGAAACAGAATTACCACACCTTAATTTGAAGCTCCAATCCAGATTACCGTACCACACTTTTATAGTGGAATCAATCTTTCTCTGTAAAGTCTCTCTCAGAGGAAACTACACTAATTAAGATTATATGTTGTAGTAGCTAGAAGAAAAATTTCTCCAACTCTTTGGTTTTACAAAAGAAACAGAACATTTTACCCCCTTGCCCCTTGGTACCTCAAATAGGAAGAACAGCCCCATAAAAGCCATCAGAATGATGCCTTCAGAATTAGACCCACACATACACAAACCAACAATATAACACAAAACAAAACAAAAAATATTTGCTAATTAACCCGGTTAAAGAAAAAAAAAACATGGAAGACAGCTTGTGTGACTGGCAGATAACCTGGTTAAAGGCAAATGATCCCTTCTTTTTTTTTGGATAATAAAGGTAAATGATCCTAATCATGAACAATAACAATGTCAACCAAAGCTCTAAGATATTTGTCTCTTAGTATAGGATAGTGCTCCAACAAAGAAAGAGCCAAATCGCCAACAACTTGCCACAGAAGGACTGTAAATGAGACAGAATTACCTGCTGGTAAAGAGATGTGAAGTGTTTCGCAAGTAAAATTGCGAAATCCTCCACCGAAACTTGCTCCACACACTCCTTCGCCTTAGCATACACCTGCCATGCAATATCAAATTTATCTCTCTTTACACCAATTCAACTCCCATCAAATTATCTCTAAGCCAATTCAAATTAAGTCCGATCAAATTTCACAACCAAAAGCAGAAGAGAAACAGGAGTGAAATAAAAGAAGAAGGGCGCTCACGGTATTCTTCATGGTGTCGGTAGCGACGATATCGGAGTTGTCGTCGCGGGTATAAGCGGCGAGGCAGTCAGAGAGGAGGCTGATGCTGACGCTCCATTCGACGACGACATGTCGTCCGTCGGGTGTGTTCCGCCAGACCCTGGCGACCCGGACACGGTCCTTGCCGTGCCTCTGCTCCAAGCTCAAGCCCTCTACTTGCTTCGCTGCCATCGCTTTGATCTAATTCCGAGGTTCACGCCGCCAATGAAACAGGACTCCCGCAGTTTTAGAGAAGGCAGCACGCAAAATGACGAAAAAGGACGGCGCGTTTCGTTAGAAATTTCCAAAACCGGTTATGCCATCTGTCATCTAACACTGATCTCATCACATAGTCAAATACTCAAACTATGTACCATCGCCCACAGACTCCAGATTCAATGTGCTGTACCCATTTTTGATGCATTATCCAAACTGATTTGGTTAGTGGAGTATGACTCATTTTAATATACACTTTTTGTTTTCTTTTGATATGTAAGATTTATTTCTAGTGTGGACTGTGAAACAGGAGATGTGTGGGATCTTGAGGTAGGAGTGAAGGTCTGGGGCTCGGCTAAGATGGTGGTTGAGTTCTCGCGTTGGTTGGTAATGAGAATTTAGTATTTGTTTTTGTGTATGTGTTTGTGGGCGGGTTTAGTCTTAACGGTTATGTTTTTATACACTAACCGAAAACCGAACTCCAGGCTTCGGTTTCCTATTTTCTAAAACTAAAACTGATAAAAAGTATATAGAAACCTATTTCGTCAGTCAACCTTGTAATACTCCAGAAATTTGTTATTAGTTTTTAATATTATTTGGGAGTTTTCGAGTTAGAAGTTAGTGTACTTTGAGGTTCGAAGGAAGAGCGGAAGCGTTCAGATGCATAAATTACCCGAAACGGTTTTATGGTTTTGAAGGGTCAAGAGTTGACTCTTTAATCTGTTTTGGCCATAATCCTCAGCGCGCGGGCGAGAGGTAGATAGCGAGCAAAGAAAAAAAGAGATGTTGAGGGCGTGCCACCTCGCTGATGAGGAAAGGGTGTGTTGTATGCGAGATCTTGACTTCTTGATCAGGCGGAGGGGGTTTCCAGGTGCCATCTCGATGAGGAATTACGAACACAAGACAATTCGATACTCATGGTAGGACGCGAGCAGAGCAACAAAAGGGAATCAAGGGTGATCGGGGGCAAGTCCAGGAGGGCTCTGAGAAACCTAGGCGGCGGTGCGCTTAGGGTTAAGGTTTTCGAGAGGCTCGAAGCTTTGTTCAACTAGGTTGAAAGGTTTTGTGTTTGTTGAGAGATTTGATTGTGTCTAGATTGTGTGTGTCGAGCCCCTTTATATAGTAGTTCGACTTGTGGCAGAAGAAAGATAATCATAGTTCAAGTCAGATTCCGAAACCCTAATCCCACAAGGACATTGCTAAGCCACGCAGGCCGTGGACTCAAACCATCTCGCGGGCCAAAAGAAGACTTTTTAATTAATAAGGGCCACATGGATTAGACCAAAGCATGTCAAAAACTGGTGAGTCTTCAACGATTAGTGTGGTGTACGCAGACTCTGCCTGTCGCTTGTTCGCAGAGTCTCCCACGCGAGCTAATTCGTCACCTCGCCTCGATGTACTCTGCCTCGCCTGTGCGAAATGTCAATCTCGCCTTGCCTACACGAAGTGTCAATCTCGCCTCACCTACGCGGAGTCAGCTAGTAATTCCGCGTGAAGTCATTCGGCGCGCGAGCTATGTAGTTCGCATGAAGTCCATTCCACATGCGAACTGCATAATTCGTGGGAAGTCCCGTTCGCACGCGAACTCTGTAATTCAACTCACGTGGTCTCACTGGCGGGCCATCACTTGTAAACCCAAAGAATTTGGGCTCGCCGATGTGACATGAACCAGGAAATTAATTAATATTCACATAGACATTTACTGTTCAATAAAATATTAATTTGCGCGTAAACATTGCCCCCCAGTCTCTAAGTCATGAATGTCAAGAATGATTGAAGATGTTTATGTTCATGCTGCTCTAAAACCACTTGTATTGGCTCGGGTCATACATAAAATGAGTGTGAGTAGACAAGCCTGTGAATAGGCCTTGAAACCCAAGCACCCAACAAAGCTTTGTCGTGAAGCCGCTGTACGGTTGGCCTAGTACCATACTAAACTGATGAACTTAACATAACTAGGCACCTTGGATTTGAACTTAACGCGCACTCCGCTTGCACTTCGCTTGCAATGTCTGCTCTTCGCCTGCATTCATTTGCATTCGCCTGCTCTACTCAGAAGACATGGTACATGGCACATACAGCATGCGGATGTAGCTCACATGGATGTATCTCGAAGGGATGCACCTTGAGCAGACAGTTGCTTTGACTAGATTCCAAAAATGGCCCTTCGCGAGCTCTTGGCAATGGCGAACCAACATTGTGATAAACATGGAATGACAATGGCCATGTACTTCACTGCCCCCCCCCCCAGTGCAAACTAATGCGAGGCAAACAAAAGAGTCGGCGAACGGCCGTATAAAGATGGCGAACCAACTTTGAAAATTTGGAGGCCATATGGATTGGCCTAAATAATGACTAAGACACACTTGAATAAGGTCTAAAGTCTGAAATTATTGGAACACATATCCACCCCAATGTGCCCCCGAGTTTTGATGTCTGTTCGCCAAGGCTTGAGAAGAATGAAGGACATCAAAACTTTAGCATGCCCCCAGGGAAGGAGTTGTGGTACCATGCCTCATTGAAAATGTCAAACACCGAGAAAGGTCGTGGATCGGCCTTGAGTAGGACCTGGTGTATGAATAAAGGTATACCAAACTTCTATGGATGCCTCTCAGTGAGGAAAACATGCTACGAGATCATGAAAACACATTGAAAATGTACATTGCAAATCCGCGTGTATCCTGACCTATCTGCATTCAAACAGCCATAAGTCTCTCCAAGAATCTCGGAATGACAAACCGTAAAATCCTTTGGAATATAGACATCCAGGGCTTTCTGTTGATATAAGGAGCGCCGGCTAATTCTTCCTGGATCACTCCAGGTTAATCGGCGAAGTCAACTGATCAATAGTGGCTGTTACAACTTTCAGCATTGCAATCTAGTTGTATTTCCTCTCTGACTTGATTTCGCTGGCAGTAATTCAAGGCATAATAGAATGCCTGCTGTATTGTCTCCAGGCCTCAAGTAAAGTTCAAGCTTTTTTGTAGGAAAAAATGTTGTCTTGCATTTCCCAAGGATCTTTTTTTTCATTTTCTGCTATTTGATTTTTTTTTTTTGTATTTTCTTTTTTCAATGTGATAAAGAAAGAAAAATGAAAGTAAACAGAAGTAAAAACTGAAGTAAAGCTAGAAACAAAGAGAAGAATGGATCATAGCTTGATTAGTTACCCTTCATTAGGCCACGGGAGAGGCCACCAGTGCTTCACTCCAAGCCTCAATGTCATCATGTTTCCAACGTGAGACTCTCGCTGTTGAGAATTTCCAAGTGTTGAGCAGAGCTGTTTCGCTTTAACGACTTGAAAATTTGAAGAAAGTAGCTCATAGGGACTGCCATGCTGCCCCCCAAGCATCCTTGTCATTTGGCAAAACATGATCTTCAATTGCATCCTTGCAAACAACATGGTGTAAAGATCTGCCTTGTCACCGACTACCATGTCATAATGCATGGTCTCATCGGGAATAGCCACGCATTGACCATAGAAAGGTACCAAATCAAGAGCTTCACTGGGATTGAACTCCTGTGGACTATGATTATGAGAGAGACACACCAACATATAGTCTTCATCGTATTCATCATAAATTGGCTCTGTGTCAAACTCAATTTTGGAGTCACTATAGTCCAGCAAATCCACCTCTGCCCCTGATGCAGATATATGAAATGCATGAGCATCATCACTACCAGAAGAAAGGTTTTAGCCGATGAAAATAAAAAAACCAGGCCGACAAATTTTTTTTCGTCGGCTAATTTAAAATTTTCGTCGGCTATGGTCAACTTTAGCCGACGAAATTAATATTTCGTCGGCTGAATAATTTTTTTCGTCTATTATAGTCTGTGAACTTTAGCCGACGAAATTTTTAAAAGTTTAGCCTACGAAATTTTTAAAAGTTTAGCCGACGAACTTTTTAAACTTTAACCGATGAAATTTTTAAAAGTTTAGCCGACGAAAAAATATAATTTCGTCGGCTAAAGTCACTACAAGAAGAAAGGCCTTAGCCGACGAAAAAAAAAAAACCAGACCGACGAATCAATTTTTCGTCGGCTAAATTATATTGTCGTCGGCTATAGTAATCTTTAGCCGACAAAATTTTTATTTTCGTCGGCTAACTAAAGTCTGTGACTTTAGCCGACGACTTTAAACTTTCTTTAACCGACGAAATTTTAATTTCGTCGGCTAAACATTACTATAGCCGACGAAAATATAATTTCGTCAGCTAAAGATGACAGGAAGTTAGTATGGTTTACTAATATCGTCTGTTTTTTTTAATGTATTTTTTTTCATTTAGCCGACGAAATACACTATAATTCGTCGGCTAAGATGGTTTTTGCCGACGTATAACCTAATATTTCGTTGGCTATAGTTATTTTTTAATTTTTTAATTACATACTATAGCCGACGAATACGTTAGGGTATTCGTCGGCTAAACCCTAAAATTTTTCTATTACCTACTATAGCCCTATATTCTGTGGTTATTTTGCGTAAAATTTTTATACGACTTGTTGCGTGTCATCGGTTTAAAACTATTTTCAGTTGGAGCTCCGGCCAAAATACGTAATTTAGACGGTCGAACGACATTTTCCGTGCGTTTAGGGGTTTGACTTACGAGATTGACCGTCCGGATCGAGCCCTTATTCTTTTCGGATCAAGTTGAATTTTTTCCCATACATGTATTTTATCATGATGGTCAGATCTGACGGTCGGATTTCTGTTTCTCAAGTTTGATCATCACAATCACAACATGGATACTAATGTTGTATAACTTGTTTACTAAGTGTTATGTAAATGTTCCGTTTCAAAAACAAACTATACTTAAAACCTTCAAACGCCAAAAAGTCATGAAATATTCAGTGCCGATAATTGCGGTCAATGCAATTTTTCATTTTTCCCCCTATGAGTAGCCCTATATTCGGTGGTTATTTTGCGTAAAATTTTTATACGACTTGTTGCGTGTCATCGGTTTAAAACTATTTTCAGTTGGAGCTCCGGCCAAAATACGTAATTTAGACGGTCGAACGACCTTTTCCGTGCGTTTAGGGGTTTGACTTACGAGATTGACCGTCCGGATCGAGCCCTTATTCTTTTCGGATCAAGTTGAATTTTTTCCCATACAAATTAATTTAATCATGATGGTCAGATCTGACGGTTGGATTTCTGTTTTTCAAGTTTGATCATCACAATCACAACATGCCAAATGTATAAAAATACTTTTAGCCGACGAATTTCAAAGGTTTAGCCGACGAATTTATAAAGTTTAGCCGACGAGTTTAGAAGGTTTAGCCGACGAATTGGTGTATAGCCGACGAAATTGGTATCTTTAGCCGACGAAATTTTCAAAGGAGTTTAGCCGACGAAAATATATGAAAAGTCGTCGGCTAAAGTCGAAAAATTCTCAAAATTTTCAACCAAAATTTTTTGGCGGTCAACCAAAATTTTCAAAGGACTTTAGCCGACGAAAATATATGAAAAGTCGTCGGCTAAAAGAACCTATAGCCGACAAAATATTAGGGTATTTCGTCGGCTAAACCGAAAACTTTTTCTGTTACATACTATAGCCCTATCTTTGGTGGTTATTTTGCGTAAAATTTTTATACGACTTATTGTGTCTCATCGATTTGAAAATATTTTCAGTTGAAGGTCCGGCCAAAATACGAAATTTAGACGGTCCAACGACCTTTTCCGTGCATTTAGGGGTTTGACTTACGGGATTGACCGTCCGGATCGAGCACTTAACCTTGTCAGATCAAGTTGAATTTTTTCCCATACATGTATTTTATCATGATGGTCAGATCTGACTGTCGGATTTCCTTTTCTCAAGTTTGATCATCACAATCACAACATGCGTACTAATGTTGTATAACTTGTTTACCAAGTGTTAAGTAAATGTTCCGTTTCAAAAACAAATTATACGTAGAACCTTCAAACGTAAAAAAGTCGTGAAATAAGACATGACCAGAATGGTGAAATACGTCTACGGTTGAAAAATCACGGTATCCCGGTCATGTCTCGGTGCCGATAGTTGCGGTCAATGCAATTTTCCATTCTTTCTCCCTATGGGTAGCCCTATCTTCGGTGGTTATTTTGCGTAAAATTTTTATACGAATTATTGTGTCTCATCGATTTTAAAATATTTTCAGTTGAAGGTCCGGCCAAAATACGAAATTTAGACGGTCCAACGACCTTTTCTGTGCTTTTAGGAGTTTGACTTACGGGATTGACCGTCCGGATCGAGCACTTAACCTTGTCAGATCAAGTTGAATTTTTTCCCATACATGTATTTTATCATGATGGTCAGATCTGACAGTCGGAATTCCTTTTCTCAAGTTTGATCATCACAATCACAACATGCGTACTAATGTTGTATAACTTGTTTACCAAGTGTTAAGTAAATGTTCCGTTTCAAAAACAAATTATACGTAGAACCTTCAAACGTAAAAAAGTCGTGAAATAAGACATGACCAGGATAGTGAAATACGTCTACGGTTGAAAAATCACGGTATTCGGGTCATGTCTCGGTGCCGATAGTTGTGGTCAATGCAATTTTCCATTCTTTCTCCCTATGGGTAGCCCTATATTTGGTGGTTATTTTGCGCAAAATTTTTATACAACTTATTGTGTCTCATCGATTTGAAAATATTTTCAGTTGAAGGTCCGGCCAAAATACGAAATTTAGACGATCCAACGACCTTTTCCGTACGTTTAGGGGTTTGACTTAACGGATTGACCGTCCGGATCGAGCCCTTAATCTTGTCGGATCAAGTTGAATTTTTTCCTATACATGTATTTTATCATGATGGTCAGATCTGACGGTGATTTTCTTTCTAAAGTTTGATCATCACGAGCAGCAGTCATAGTTTGACGAATGTATAAAAAGTTATAAAGCCGACGAATTTAAAAGGTTATAGCAATTATTTCGTCGGCTAAAGTGTTATGTTAGCTGACAAAATTATTACCTTTAGCTGACGAAATAATTTTTTCGTCGGCTAAAGTGTTTGGGTATAACCCCGCTCGACTGGTTGTAAACCCTAGCCTCCTTTTCCTCTCCCTCTCCGAATTTCCCCTCCTCTGCCTCCGCTCACTCTCCCGGTCTCGGCCTCCGCTCCCTCTCCCTCTCCACCCGGCCTCCTCCTCCTCCGCTCCCTCTCCCTCTCCGCCCGCCTCCGCTCACTCTCCCGGTCTCGGCCTCCGCTCCCTCTCCCTCTCCGCCCGGCCTCCTCCTCCTCCTCCGCTCCCTCTCCCTCTCCGCCCGCCTCCGCTAACTCTCCCAGTCTTGGCCTCCGCTCCCTCTCCCTCTCCCTCTCCCTCTCCCTCTCCCGGTCTCAGCCTCCTCCTTCTCCTCCTCCTGCTCTGGCCTCCTCCTCCTCCTGCTCCGGCCTCCTCCTCCTGCTGCTCCAGCCTCCTCCTCCTGCTGCTCCGGCCTCCTCCTCTTGCTGCTCCAGTCCTCCCTCCTCCTCCTCAAGTACGTTTTTGAGTTTTAGTAACTTTATTTTGTGTTTGCTTTTATTTTCCGGTTAATTGCAATGTTGTGGTGTTGTTAGGAAGTGTATATTTGTATTTAGGAAGTGTATATTGTTATTTAATAAGTGTATATTTGTATTTAGTATTTAGGAAATGTATATATTTGTTTTGTATTTTGAAGTGTATATTTTTATTTATGAAGTGTATATTTAGGAAGTGTATATGTGTAAAATTTAGGAAGTGAAAATTAGTATTTAGGAAGTGTATATATTTTTTACATTTTTTAAATGAGTTTGCATTTTTTGATTTTGTGGCCTTGATTCAAATTAATATTTTAAATAGGATGAGCGGTAATATTAGATCGACGAAGGGTTCGAAGGGCCAAAGGTCCGTATCGTCTGAGGGAACCTCTAGCAACCCTCAGACGTCATTTCAGGGCCTCATGACAGCTAGACATGCGAGCCTTCTGCAGACGGCGTAGAGGCAGCCGGAGGTGCCCCCTTCATCGAGGTAGCGAGGCTTCCCTCATTCCTCGAGGCAGTTATTTGCTCAGCCTCAGACGGAGGTGTCTGCACCCCGTATGCCTGAGATACCGGCCATACCTGTAGTCGATGACTCAGGGACACCGATTTATCCACTGCCCCCGCCAGTGGCTCCATCAGCGGCGTACCGGTTCGTGCCTTTTGATACGCCTCTTATTTCCGCGAGGGTATCATCATCGGAGGCGGAATCCGTCGCGTCCGCCTCCTCGCCCTCAGGTAATGAAAGATGAATGATGTGTTTTCTTATAATTCTCCGATTTTAATAATAAATTTGGTTTATCATGTGATAGGCACCATCGGAGCGAAGCCGACAAAAAAGAAGAGAGGCCCCGTCACAGGGAAGGCTCTCGAGAAGATCGTCGGTACCTCAGGGAGGATTGTCATCGGTACTGACGGGGATGGCGACGTAGTATCGGGCGGGAAGTCAAGGACGTACTCCGGCCGCGTGGGAGCGCTCATTAGGGATATAGTCCCTATGTTGTGGTCAGACTGGGGCGAGGTTCCGCAGGAGGTTAAGGACATGGTCCACAACGCGATGTCGGTCAGTTTATAAAATGCCTGAATAATATTATGTATTACATTGTAGATTTCTGGAAAAACTAAACTAATAAACGGTTAAATGCAGGCGTGGTTTGAGGTTCCCGAGCCCTTGAAGAGCAGCTGGGCGGACTTTATGCATGGGGGAAGGTACGTTGGGAAATTAATGAAAAAACAAAACTGTATGTCATATTAATAATATTTCTAATATTTTTGTTGTATCTGTAGGTACAAGGAGTGGAAGAACGAGTTGCGGACCCATTGGACTACGCACGGGAACGCACGTTCTCCTACCCCTGCTGAGTTCCAGTACAGAGAGTACGAGTGGCATTGGCTTCTGACATCAGAATTTAACAACCCTCGTAAACAGGTATTTAAATAAATTAGTTAGTTAATTTATCATTAAGTACGTGCGTTTTAAAATATTTTACTAATAGTTTACTTTTTTCTTTGAATGCGGTTTCCCGGGTGAACGCTCAGAACTGGCAACGCAACACAAGGAACCATCATGCCGGTTCTAGACCGTTCGCTGTCTTCATGGACGAGGCGGCCAGGGAACATCCAGATGTCAACCAGTACGTCTATACGTACGAGAGGGCATATCCTGACTCCCAGGAGGATATAGTAAGTACTCTTTCCTTTTTACGGAATTTTTAATTTTACTTATATATATGTCAAAATGTTAATTAATAATTTTTTTCCTATCCAATTAGGCAAAGGTGAGGGAGGCTAGTGACGAGGTGATGAGTGCTATAGTGAGGGAGACATGGCTGGACACGCAGGAGGAAGAGATGTCCGAAGCCATTTCCCGGATCGACACTTTAGATCCGAGGGTTGGGGCGAGGATCATGGGCACAGCCTTCCCACCGCGAGAAAACAACTTCTACTGCCGGGGTCTAGGAAAGAAGGGCCAGGGGGTCCTGAAGACCACTCCAGGATTTCAACGAAAGGCAGCCTCGACCAACAGCACGACGACTCAGCTAGAGTCAGAAGTTGAGAGACTACGGGAACATCAAGCCGCTCAGGCTGCCGCTCATGCCGCCCAAATCGCCGAATATAGAGCCTTTACTAGAGCCCTACATGCCGCCCAGCAGGCCCAGCAGCAGCAGATGTTCCAGTACTTCTAGGATTTTACAGCTGCCCAGCAACAAGGACTTCCACCTCCGCCCATGCCTGCGCCTATAGAGTTACCTCTGCCGCCCATGCAATCTCCTCACCAGCAGGCCCGAGATTCAGATATTGATTTAGACCATCTAGATTTTGTGTAGTTGATACCTTATATAGTTTTATGTGCTTCTTGTTGGTTATATATATGGAATTGTTTTGGTGTATTTTGCAGCTTGCTTGGAATGGTAATTTAAGAATTTCGCGTATTTTTTTTACTGGAATGACGTTATAGCCGACGAAACATGCCACAATTCGTTGGCTATACTTTTTTTTTTCCAAAGGGTTTAGCCGACGAATTATGGTATGTTTCGTCGGCTAAACACTATTAAAGCCGACGAAACAGACTCTATGTCGTCGGCTATAGTTATTTTTAAATATTTTAATTATATACTTAAGCCGACGAATATCTCTGTTCCGTCGGCTAAAGTCTGTGAGTAAAGCCGACGAATATTCTGTTCGTCGACTTAAGTCTGAGAGTATAGACGACGACACAAGACGTCGTCGGCTAAAGTCTGGAACAATAGCCGACAAAAAATAGTTCGTCGGCTAAAGTCTGGAACAATAGCCGACAAAAAATAGTTCGTCGGCTAAAGTCGGACAATAGCGGACGACGGTTTTTAGATTCGTCGGCTAAAGCCATCACCGACGACCCTTTCCCGACGACACTATAGCCGACGAAGGCTCGTCGGCTAAGGTCTTAGCTGACGAATTAGGTTAACAGGCCGACGAAAATTTTTCGTCGGCTAAAGTACTTGTCCTGGTAGTGCATGTTCAGATGCCGCCAAGTTCCTATTGCACACTAGAGTGAAATAAAAAAATACTAAAGCCATATTCGGGCCTCTGAACTTGGATGCAGAGACTCCAATCATATTGAAATGTGAAACCGTGGACTGGCCTAGGTATACCACCACACTATATATAGTTAAGCTTATCATGACCTAAGATTGGCGAAGCGGACTGAGTCATCTCGCTGGTGAACATAAGATTGGCGAGACGAACCATTGGGAGAAATGGACCTCGCCAGCCTTGACGCTCCGCGTGTACATGCTGAAAAGGAAACTCAAGAGGTTCTGGTTCAGTGTCATTTCGCTTGTCATGACTTGGGGCAGCGTCTCGATAATGTCCAGTAATTGGACAAAACTAGAGTGGATCATGCTCTTGATCATGGAGGTTAAATAAAGAAGGCAGGCGAGCTCCGCCTTG
The DNA here is from genome assembly GCA_034370585.1 of Fragaria x ananassa. NCBI lineage: Eukaryota > Viridiplantae > Streptophyta > Magnoliopsida > Rosales > Rosaceae > Fragaria > Fragaria x ananassa. The sequence goes on along the minus strand of CP139750.1, from coordinate 3,420,811 downwards.
CCCCCCATGCGGCTGACCTGTGTCCTCATATACGTCTCGCATAGGAAAGCTGGCTCCTAGGTCACATTTCATGTGAAATTGTGGTTCGTCATCATCATTAGTGTTCGAACCAATTTCTGCTTCTAAGATGGACTGTTATGTCCTATCTTCAAGCTCCTTTTCCTTAGGAACAACGTCAATCTTAGAGATAGGATGATTATCCATAATTTTAACAACCTTGACCTTAAGTTCTTCGTCATTGACTAATAAAGTAATTTCTTATTTGGACGTAGGTTCATCCAAAGAAGAGTCTTCGCCATTAGATTGGCTGCTAGGCAGCTCAATCTTTTTACCAAGGACATGTTCGTCAACTATAGGCCTTACAATTTGGCGTTGTAAAGCCTTTTTCAAGGCATCACACTATTTACGAAACCCCTCTAGAAAGTCTTTCCATTCGGCTTTTTCCTTTTCTTCAGCAGCCTCTCTAGCAGCCGTTTCCTCAGCGCGTTGCTTGATGATGGCAGTATGTTTTTTGCGACTGGCAGCTCTTAGTTCGACATATTTTATCTCGATGGCATCTAATTTTTCTTGCCAATCATATCACATCTCTGTTTCCGATCGTCGATCTCGATGAAGGTGTCGTTAGAGACTACCCTAGTTTCCCTATGGTGATTTGCTTATACTCCCTGTCCCACTGAGCGTGCCATTGTTTTGGCCACGATCCTCAGCGCGTGGGCGAGAGGTAGATAGCAAGCAAAGAAAAAGAGAGATGTTGAGGGCGTGCCACCTCGCGGACAAGGAAAAGGTGTGTTGTATGCGAGATCTTGACTTCTTGATCAGGCGGAGGGGGTTTCCAGGTGCCATCTCGATGAGAAATTTCGAACACAAGGCAATTCGATACTCACGGTAGGACGCGAGCAGAGTAACAAAAGGGAATCAAGGGTGATCGGGGGCGAGTCCAGGAGGGCTCTGAGAAACCTAGGCGACAGTGCGCTTAGAGTTAGGGTTTTCGAGAGGCTCGAAGCTTTGTTCAACTAGGTTGAAAGGTTTTGTGTTTGTTGAGAGATTTGATTGTGTCTAGATTGTGTGTGTCGAGCCCCTTTATATAGTAGTTCGACTTGCGGCAGAAGAAAGATAATCATAGTTCAAGTCGGATTTCAAAACCCTAATCCCACAAGGATATTGCTAACCCACGCGGGCCGCGGACTCAAACCATCTCGCGGGCCTTTCTAACTCGTGGGCCAAAAGAAGGTTTTTTAATTAATAAGGGCCACATGGATTGTCCCAAAGCATGTCAAAAACTGGTGAGAGTCTTCAACGATTAGTGTGGTGTACGCGGACTCTGCCTGTCGCTTGTTCGTGGAGTCTCCCACGCGAGCCAGTTCGCCAGCTCGCCTCGATGTACTCCGCCTCGCCTACGCGAAGTGTCAATCACGCCTCACCTATGCGGAGTCAGCTAGTAATTTCGCGTGAAGTCATTCCGCGCACGAGCTATGTAGTTCGCGTGAAGTCCATTCTACATGCGATCTGCGTAATTCGCAAGAAGTCCCGTTCGCACGCGAACTCTGTAATTCAGCTCGCGTGGTCTCACTGGCGGGCCATCACTTGTAAACCCAAAGAATTTGGGCTCGCCAATGTGACATGGACCAGGAAATTAATTAATATTCACATAGACATTTACTATTCAGTAAAATATTAATTTAGGCGTAAACATAATCTGTTGGGTTTCTCGAGAAACTTCCTTAATGAAAGTTGTAGAGCACGACGATATGAGTTCGTAGACACGTGGTATGTGTAAAACGAACTTCATATGAGGAAGTTGTGGCCAGCGGAAGTTCATGGCTTTATGAGAATTTTGGGTTAAATAAGAAAGTTTAGGGTTCCATTTATTTTTTCTTCGGAACCCATTCCTCTCTCTCTCTCTCTCTTTCTTCTCTCTCGCAATACCTTCGATATCAAAGTCCTCCAGCTGACTCGACCCGAGCCTGCGACTTGACCCGAACTTTCCAGTGTCGTCAGACGTCGCTCGACCGCGCCAGCGGCCCGAATCAACTCCTCTTCTCCTTACCTTCATCCTCTTCTAGCTGGTTCACGTCGATTAAGTCCCGAAGTGGTGACCTGAAGCTCGGAAGTTCAGCTTGGAGACCGGTCGGGATTCTCACCTCCGGCGGCGGCGACAAGGCTGGAAACCGGTCGGGATAGGAGCTCCTTGGCACCCTAGTTCGACTTCGGGTAGTCTTGAAGCTCGACTCACGGCGGAGAGTGGTGGTGGTGGATTTCAATTTTTCGGTGTTTTCCAGCTGATTCCGGTTGAACTGGTTAAACCTCCAAGTATAAAAGATGCTTCCCTCTCTTCAATCTACAAGTTTGATGTTTTAAGTTTGCCCAAATTCAGAATTTTGGGGTGGCGTGGGGCCCACTCACCGCCGTTTGTGGTGGTGCGTAGCGGTGCGTCCGACAGGGGTTGGGGGTTAGGAGTAACTGTTAGTTTGTGCTCGTCGATACGAGCACGTTGACGTGTCATGAGGTTATGTTTTGATCAAAATTTGCATCCTAGGTAAGACTAAGTTAAGAATCGTGAGAGGTTGTGAAGCTTTGGTGTTTGAGCTTTGAAAATCTTGTTAACCTTTTTCAATAGGTTGGTTGAGGGTTCCTATGACCTTGGGAGGTCTCGGAAGAAGGGTTGTCTTGAAGGATAAGACCTTGGGGCAAGGGTAGAGTCTTGGTTCAAGGGGGAAGTGTTTTAGTCTTGTTGGTTACTAAAGTGAACATTTTATTAATAGGTGGTTATCGGGAGCTTGGGTTGAGCTTTCCTTTATGTTTGGGTGAAGACGCAACGAGAGTTAAGGTGAGTAAAATCTCACCAATGTTCACTTTGTGACCTATTTATTTATGGTAATTATGATGATGATAATGTTGATGGAAATATTGATGATTATGTTTATGGTGATGATTATAAAGATGATAATGTTGATGATAATGTTGATGATGATGATGATTATGATGATTATATGATGATGATTATTATTATTATGATGATGATTAAGATGATTATGATGATGATAATGTTGATGAAAATGTTGATGAAGAATCTTGAAACCTAGCAGAGTTTTCATTGATGTAGAGAGATTCCTCTTGTGCTCTTACAACCATCAATGTCTCCTTGTAATTTCATTGTGTCATTAAATGCGGCCGAGTGTCATTGAGTTGGGTTGTTGCTTCAGTTTAAACACCTCAAAAACACAAGGTTGATTTTTCACATTTTTTTTCCTTCTCTTGATCTTCTCTTCCTGGCCGTGCAATAATTTATATTTTTTTTTCAATTTTTTTATACTGCCAGGGATTGCAATCCAGCTTGAGTCCTCCCCCACACTTGTTCTTTCTCATCAACTTCATATCACCTTGGTTATTTATAAATCTCATGTATGGCTCTACTAGATTCCAGAACAAGGGCAAAAATATAACTATAATAAAGCTCAAGATCAAGATAATGAGGGTGATGACAAAAAAGGTTCAAAACGTAGGCTCAATGAGATTAATCTAGGGGGATGTACATCTTGGGTACACAACTAGGGACATAGGCTGATTTGGCTTTGGTGGCGATCCTAAGTGCCTCAATCCCTTCTTCAATTAGGGCATGTCATGACTAAAAGTTTTGAAAGGTGGCAAAAGCGAGTTCTAGTAAACTTTCTAGTTCATTAAACTTAATCTGTGGCAAGCATTCAATCATGAAAGAATAATGGGATTTAGCAACAAGCATATCATTGGAAATCGAGTAATGAATTTCAAAATCTCTCCAAAGAAAGGCATTAAGATCAATAATCTCACAAGGGTTATTTTGAAATCACAATCCGAAATAGCATGTTCAAAAATTATGTACCAAAGTCTCAAGCCATATCTACTATAAGTACGCATGCATCACATAAGACTCGATTAACCAAAGAATGTTATGCTCATCATCTCAATTTAATGATCATCTGGTGGTGTGCTAAGACCTATGTTTTCATTTAGAATATACGAAGATTGTAATTGTTATATTCTCACTTTTGGATAATTGTGGCTTGAATTGGAGAATGCTTAATAATGTTTAAGAGAGTAACTCTTTAGTTTTCCGGGTTAGGGTTGTCCATTTTCAAGGGAGGTTTGTTGAATTTTTCGGTAAATTTTCCTTGGAGGTGGACACCGCAAGACTGACTTCGGGTTTCAGGGTGAAATTCGAAGTGGGTCTTAACACTCTTGACCCGCGAATAAAATTCTGAGATTTTTACCTGCACGCACAAAATCCCAAGCATAGAATGAAGATGGAGAAGGGAGGAAATGATTTTATCCTCCCCGAGTTATTGAACTTGAAAAAGTTTAGGGTTTCAAAACATACATTTTGAAACTTCAAACACTTGAAGAAATAGAAAATTGTAGTCGGAGAAAACCAAAAATCTTTGGCAGGTGGAGGCCAAGGGATTGGCAGTCGATGATGTCAAACGGCGACTGGGAAAATAGACGGCGGCGTCGGTCAGACATAGGAACCAAAAAACGTTTTTTTAGGGTTTCGAAAAACAAATGGTGGGCTATTAGTTTTAGGGTTTCAAATAACAATCCAAATTTGATGTGTCACACCCCGGTTCTTAAGTTATTTACCTTTGGTATTACTTTGGTCTTTTACCGTGATGAGTAACCATTTACCCTTAAGGACCCTAGGGTTGACTTTTTGTAGGAAAATTATTATGGGAAAACTTTCTTCATGAAAGTTGTAGAGGACATTAATACAAATTCGTAGACATGCTATACGTTAAAATCAGAGTTAGCATGAAAAAGTTATTAACTAAAAGAGTAAATTTTGAGTTGGTAAAAAGGGTAAAAATTTAGTGGGTCTTTTTTTGGGGTTTAAGTTGTTTGACCGGGTGTGGGCAGCCCAACACCCCCCACTCTCTCTCTCTCTCTCTCTCTCTCTCTCTCTCTCTCTCTCTCCTTCTTCCCCCTCTCTCTTTCTTCCGTGAACTTCTCCCGACCCGCCGGAGACCCAGCCTCCATCCGCGGCCGTCCGGCCACCAGAGACAGCCGGACCAGTCCCGTTCGGACCCCCGCCACCTCCTCTCTTTTCCTGGGCCGGTGACCTGCCGTGTAACGCCGCCGTTCGAGAGAAAACCCGCCGGAGACGCCAGATAGCCTTTCACCGGAGTTCCCTCCTCCGGCCACCATAGGTCGAAATTTTTGGCTCATCTTGGTCTAATTCAATCTTGTTAGGGTGAAATGTATAATTGAAGTTCTAGGGATTTATGGATGTTTTGGTTCGATTAGTCTAGTTAGGCTTAGAATTGGATTTTTTGCTAGTTAAGGAAGTTGTTGTGCGGGTTGAGAGGTGTGTTGTGATAAATTTTGAGAAGCATTGGAGGTTGCCGGAGAACGGCTGCCAGCGGAGCAGGCGGCGGTGCCACCCCTTAGGGGCTGTTTTTCATGTTTTTAAGATGGTATTAATGAGAGTGGTTTAATGAAATATAGTTTGGAATTTTTGGAGGAGTTTTGATAAGGTTTGAGATTTTCTTTGGTTAAGGAATTTGGCGGTGTTTAGATTGGAATATCGATAGTTGGGTTAGCCGGTTTTAAATTCTTCTAAGGTTAATTTTTGGCTATCGGTGATGATGGTGAATTTTGAGTCTTAGTGGATTAAAGATGGAAATTGGGCAAGGAAGAAGATTAATTTTAAGCCCTTAAATTTTTGGGTTATTTATTGAAGTTTTAATGTTGTATGAGAATTAATATTAATTATTGTTCAGACCGTGAGGAGGATCATTTGGAGGAAGCCTCGGGTCGTCGGCAGGCATAGCCGAATACTGTGAGTGGACCTTTGATTTGAATGTCATGCATGCACTAGAGTTTATTTAATTTTCAAAGGCATATTGGAAATTTAATATTTTCTTGGAGTAATTAATTCCATTTATTTTTCGGGAACTCTCTTGAGCATTTTATTTGACATGTGGGACATGTCCAATGATTTATTTTATTACGCAATATTTTCAGGTACAGTTGAGAACTATATTGAGTTCAATGGATTTGAATACTATCGGTTTTATTTTTGGATGATTTTGGGATTTATAAATGATTACCGAAAATAAAAATGAGATTTTCGGTAGTTCTCCATCATAATTTAATGGTTTATTTGAGGCATAATGATTTTGACTTGGAGATATTATTATTTATGATTTTTATTTAATATTGAAATCTCGCGTAGATTTATAAGTTTGAGAATATTTTGACATGTGAGACACGTCATTGAGTTTTAATATAATTTTTTATGATAATTTTCAAGTACGGTTGGGAACCGTACCATTCGTATGTTCTTGGGGAAGATCAGTGGATTTAAGTGTTTTCGTATGTTTTTAGTCACCATAATATATGGTCGATTATATTGATTATTGCTAGCTAGCCATTATTTATCGGTCCTCATCATATGTGAGTAGAGCGCTTAGTGTGGGACGCTATTATCGCCTGGGAGGCAACCGATCGGTATATATATATATATTTATTGTTAGCTAGCCATTATTTAGTGGTCCTCATCATGTGTGAGTAAAGCGCTTAGCGTGAGACGCAATTATAGTCTTACCAGCGGTCCTCATCATATGAGAGTTGAGCGCTTAGCGTGAGACACTATTATAGCCTGAGAGACACCGACCCGAGCCTGGGAGGCTCCTTTTTACATGGTGATAACTGTTCCCCTTATTTTAATCTTCTCAGTAACGTATTTGATTAACCAACGGGGCTGGTTTATCTCTTCTGTCGAGATTTCCGTATTTGATTAACCAGCGGGGCTGGTTTGTCCATTTTTATGAGATTCTGGATTTAAAGTTAAATGTTTATCAAAGTTGCGTGCAACAAGATTTTAAAGTTTAAATGTGGGAAAATATTGAAAATTACGTTTTGTTAAATTAATTAATTTATTTTTGTCCACTCACTCTAACGTTTAAAATTACTTTTCCCTGGGCCCTTTGTTTTCAAATGTCCAGTTTGCAGACTAAGTTAATTTGAGGTCGAGCGTACATGGAGTTGAGGCTTAGTCCAATAGTCAGAGGCTGCTTCCGCTTCATCTTTATTCATGGTTATTCTTTCCTGATTAGATATGCTCTGATAACCAGCTAGTGATTTAAATGTTGTCTTTGTTGTTTGGTTTAGCAGTGTCAAGTTGAATTTTCAGATAAGAGTTGTCCATTTTGAAGGAAGGTTTAGCTGAATTTTCGGTAAATTTTTCTTGAAGGTGGACCCTGTAGGATTTACCATGGGTTTCAGGATGAAATCCGGGATGAGTTCTGACATGATGTCTAACCATCAAGAAAATCTTTCAAAATGGCTAATGAGGTTTATGGATAGCAGGCGCGGCTAGTGTTATGTATTTTGTAATAATATTTGTTCTTCATTTATAATGAATTTATTTTTCTTGAAGGGCTTTTAAAAGATAAAACTTGATCGATAATATTATTTTCTTAAATTAAAGTTTCATTATGTAAACAACTTGTTGTGTTTTTACTTTTGTTGCTACCAGTATACTGAGGATTAAAACCCGAATACACGTTCCAGCATTTTTTACAAAAGCTAATTGCATATATCAAGCAACATATAATCGGATAGCGAAGCGAACTATCTTCATGTAGTTTACTAGCTAAAATGTGCGGCTGCTAGATTACATTTCTCATAGAGTGAAGTGGAACAAGTGAAATAAGGATTTTAGTTCACCTCTTCTCTAATGCTCCCTCCACTTTGGAGATTCCTAATCAATCAAGGGTATCTTCAATGAAGTTTCTAGTTTGCAGTACACCTCAGTGCTTACGTATGTAATCTAGTCAACCAAGAATAATCGTGGACAAAATTAAGAAATTAAAGAGGACCAATTATTAACGCCTCCCAACCCAAAGCCGAAGCCGAAGAGAAGTAGTACTTCTCATCCAAGTCAGCCCTCTTCATGCTATAAATATTGGCCCCCTCTAGCTCTCTCTCTCTCTGTTTTTAAGGAAACATAGACCACTGAAAAAGCATAGACCACTGAAAACATCAGAGAAATAATAATGGAGTCCATCAAAGTGTTGGCGCTCTGTGGCTCTGTTCGTCAAGCCTCCTACAACCGCGCCCTCATTCGTTCTGGTTAGTATTGCGACTCCTCCCTCCCCTCTCTCTCTCTCTCTGTATCACTGCTTCTTTAATCTCAACTATTACAGTATATATGTTGGTTTGGTATTTGAACTGATCCTGCCCCCTGCGCGCAGCGATTGAGATAAGCAAGGGGTTGATCCAGGGCTTAGAAATCGAGGACGTCGACATCACGGCGCTGCCGATGCTGAACACCGATCTTGAGGACGGAGAGAGATTTCCACCGGTGGTCGAAGCATTCCGGCAGAAGATTTTAGAGGCTGACAGCTTTCTCTTTGCCTCGCCGGAGTACAATTACTCTATCTCCGGTAATACCACTACTGTCACTTCGCCGGCCAATTTGTTTTCTTTTTACATTTCTTGATCGTAATTCAAGTAGAGAAATATAAGTCAAAATATCACATCTGCATATATGCTTGCTTCACCAAACTTCATGTTATAAGTTTGGTAAGATTAGCCCAAAGCGCGAAGATCCGGTTGACAAATTGATTAGCCCTTGAAACTTATTGTCCAACATTTTGTTTTTATTTGAGAAAATTAGATAAAAATCTAAAATGCTAGATCTCTTTTAAGATAAACCCATATATATTTTTCTTTTATTTTACACTCATTCCACGTAAGTAAACATACCATATAGAGCAAATGTCTATAATTAATAGTTTTTTTCATTTTTTGGTTTCTCTAATTTGCCCTTCAGACAGTAGAAAGTTAAATTTGATATATTTCTCTATTTTAGCATCAATTTGAAATTCAAATACTAGCTAAAATTTAGTTGAATTTAACTTGAGAGTGTATATATATATATATACAGAAGTACGTCATTTGTAATAGGTGAATATTTTTCATTCCTAAGCCCACATTTGGTGTCTCTCTACATAGTTGAAAAATGTCTAATTGTAAGGTACACTTTCTTATTCTTTGATTAATTTTATTTTTTAAGTATATTATTAATTATATCATTTCTCATCATAATCGAGAGAACATTTTACTCTTTACTACTTACATTTCTAATGTACCTATTAAGTAGGGCATGATATGATAATATACCTAAAAAGAAGAAACCCAAAATTGGGTTTAGAGTATAGGGTTAAGGTATTGGGTTTAGGGTATAGAGTTAGGGTATAGGTTCAGGGTATAGGGTATAGGGTTTAGAGTTTATGGTATATGGTTTAGAGTTTAGGGTATAGGGTTTACGGTATAGAGTTTAGATCAGATATCTTATTCATATTATATTTTACCTTATGTATAGATTAGAGAATGAATTCTTTTAATCTAGATTTTTCATAAAAATAAAGAAAACTACATGATTCTTGCATGATTAAAAAATATTGTTAGAAGAAAAACTTATAATCAAGGTATTTAAGACAACGTCAATTAAGCTGATTTATTATATTAATATGTTATAGTTGAATGGTGATAATTGTGTAAAATTTAGAAAAAATATGACATAATATTTATCATAATTGATATATTTTAGATGTCTATCAGATAAGAATATTATGTGAGTTTTATTTAAAACTACTCTTTAAAATTGGGTGTATATGAAAATTCTTCTTTCTAGGTTATAATTAGTTCTAACCACTATATGAACCATATATGCAGCACCACTGAAAAATGCTCTTGACTGGGGATCTAGACCCCCCAATGTGTGGGCTGATAAAGCTGCTGCGATTGTAAGTGCTTCAGGAGGTAGTGGTGGTTCAAGATCTCAATACCATCTTCGCCAAATCGGAGTTTTTCTCGATCTTCATTTCATCAACAAGCCTGAGCTTTTCCTTGATGCATTCCATAATCCGGGAAAATTTGACAAAAATGGCGACTTGATTGATGCAGAGACCAAGGAGAGACTAAAACAAGTTCTACTATCATTGCAGACTTTTACTTTGAGACTCCAAGGAAGATCAAAGTTAAAGAATTAATGCATGTGTGATTCTCATGCAAAAAATAGAGAAATACTTGCTAGGGGGAATGTTGGCTATAATACCGAGTTATCTACACTTCCTCTACATATTCTGTCCACCAAACACAACATTGTTTTAGCCGTGTCAAAAATAAAAAATAAATAAGAGTCGAGGTAACTCGGAACTGAATAATTCAATACATCTTGTCTTGTAATATGATTGAGCATTATAATTTTATTGATATGGATGTTATTGTTATTATTATTATTATTTTTTTTGCAACAGGGAATTCCCTTCATACCAAATAATCAAATATTCTACACCCAGCAACTCCCACAGTATCCATCAGACTTCCATCAAAGTCTCATTTATTAAAATTTAAGCCGGTATGTTATGAACAATGTATATCAACATGCAGAGTTTACAACTAAAAAACTTCATAAATGTTCTCAGTGAATAAAACAGGAAATTATTGAAATTATCTAACGCCCAATATTTCAATGTGGTTATCTAATCAAGAAAAACCAGTTGAATCATGGTAAGAGCCACAGAACAGTAAGAGCAATGGTAAACAACTAAACATACATGATCTTGGGCAGCAGACTAACAGCATTAGGAACCTGAGAGCCAAAGCCGGCCCTAAATTAGAATTGTCCACTGAGTTTTGAGTTTAATTATAGAATTAAACTCAGTTTATCATCCTAAACTTTTGGTCTAAAATCAGTTTGATCCCTCATCTTTTTTTTAATTAGTTTCATCCCTAAATGTTCAAAATGACATCAATCTCGACCAAAATGACTAAAATAGTCCTTGTTACAGTTTTACTTAATCTTTTTACTCTCTTTTACTCTCTCTCTCTCTCTCTCTCTCTCACATTCCCAAGCCTTCCCCAATCTCAAACCCCACTCCTCCTTATTCCTCGCCCCCTTCTCCGCTCCCAACCGCTGCTCTCCTACCGCCTTCCCTTCCCTCTCCGTCAAAGCCTCTACCGTCGTTTCCGATCAAACCCCCTACGTCCTCGTCTCCGCCAACGACACGTCCTCCGGCGTCATCCTCTCCCGACTACTCCTCCTCCACCTCCATTGAGGTCGATGCCATCACCGAGGCCAAGCTCAGGGAGAATGGATTCTGCACCAAGCTCATATGCACCATCGGCCCCGCCTCCTCCGCAGGGTCCAACCAGCTCGAGGCGCTCGCCGCCGGCGGCATGAACGTAGCGAGGCTCAACATGTGTCACGACACGTGTGACTGGAGCCGCGATGTCATCCATTGCTGGTGGTAAGGGTGGATGAAGACCAGTGATGAAGATGGTGCGGACCTCGTGTGGAAAATCCATTGCAGGCGGCACCAAGAGACGAGCGGGTAAGGGCTGGGCTAGGCGGCGCCGGTCCAGTGGGCTTCGATACTCCTGGATTGGACGACGCGTGTCCGCTTGTGTTTCCGGAGACGCGCGCGCGGAGGCGGTGTTGTCGGTGCGGCAGCAACGGAGCGGAGCAGTGTTGCCAAATCAGTGGTTCAGTCCTTGGGTTGGAGGCGATGCTGCCGATCTCAGTCCAAGTCGAGCACAGCGGATTCAGCACTGAAGAGTCCCACGTCTGCTATAGTTAGATTTAAGGCCGGTAGCGTGGAGCCGGCGCACCACCACACATTCGGCCACGATTTGGTGGTGATTGAGGGAGGCGGAGGGTATCTCAGTCCAGGTCGAGCAGATAGATAACGTGGAGAGAGAGAGTAAAAAGATTAAGTAAAAACGTAACAAGTGTTATTTTAGTCATTTTAGTTGAGATTGATGTCACTTTGTTTAGGGACGAAACTGATTAAAAAAATGAGAGCTCAAACTGATTTTAGACCAAAAGTTTAAGATAGTAAACTGAAATTAATTCTTAATTATACTAAAATGTCTCTTTCTTGAGACGCATTTGAATTCTTAGGTGCAATGCATTTTGCCATTTTTATTTATTTTTTCTAAATTTCTAAATTTTAAATTTCCACTTGTTAGAATTGCAAGGACTTGGGCTCTGCTTTAGCTCTTTTCCCTTTATATAAAGGGAAAAAGCCCAAATGCACAAAATAGAAAAAGTCAAACCCCATTTCAATGATAATCTTTTTTCTTAGCCCATTTGAATACAAGGTACTTATTTTAAGCCCAAATACACAAATCTTTATTAAAATATAATAAAATGATATTTTAAAAGACTTTTTTACCCTTAACCTTTATTTAAAGATAAAAAATGAAAAAGAAGAAGGGAAGACTTTCCCGGAAGCACACCGGACACTGGCCGCCGGATTCCGGTCACCGGTCGCCGGAAAATTGATGGTGATCGGAAAATCGCCGGAGATGTCGGAGTCTCATTGGATTTTTTTTGAAAAAAATGTCACTGGAACCCACCGGATCTTGCCGGAAGCATACCGGCAAAAAAATGAAGATTACTACCCCTAGTAAACCTTTACTGGGGGTAGTAAACTTGCAAAGAGTAGCTCAAATGCCATAATTCACATTGAAAAGGAGAAGAATCAACTTAGATGCGAAAAAATGAAGATTACTACCCCTAGTAAACTTTTACTGGGGGTAGTAAACTTGCAAAACAGTAGCTCTAATGCCATAATTCACATTGAAAAAGAGAAAAATCAACTTAAATGCGAAAAAATGAAGATTACTACCCCTAGTAAACTTTTACTGGGGGGTAGTAAACTTGTAAAACAGTAGCTCCAATGCCATAATTCACATTGAAAAAGAGAAAAATCAACTTAAATGTGAAAAATGAAGATTACTACCCCCAGTAAACTTTTACTGGGGGTAGTAAACTTGCAAAACAGTAGCTCCAATGTCATAATTCACATTGAAAAGAAGAAAAATCAACTTAAATGCGAAAAAATGAAGATTACTACCCCTAGTAAACTTTTACTGGGGGTAGTAAACTTGCAAAACAGTAGCTCCAATGCTCACATTGAAAAGGAGAAAAATCAACTTAGATGCCAAAAAATTAAGATTACTACCCCTAGTAAACTTTTACTAGGGGTAGTAAACTTGCAAAACAGTAGCTCCAATGCCATAATTCACATTGAAAAAGAGAAAAATCAACTTAGATGCGAAAAAATGAAGATTACTACCCCTAGTAAACTTTTACTGGGGGTAGTAAACTTGCAAAACAGTAGCTCAAATGCCATAATTCACATTGAAAAAGAGAAAAATCAACTTAGATGCGAAAAAATGAAGATTACTACCCCTAGTAAACTTTTACTAGGGGTAGTAAACTTGCAAAACAGTAGCTCCAATGCCATAATTCACATTGAAAAGGAGAAAAATCAACTTAGATGCGAAAAAATGAAGATTACTACCCCTAGTAAACTTTTACTGAGGGTAGTAAACTTGCAAAACAGCAGCTCCAATGCCATAATTTACACTGAAAATGAGAAAAATCAACTTAGATGCGAAAAAATGAAGATTACTACCCCTAGTGAACTTTTACTGGGGGTAGTAAACTTGCAAAACAGCAGCTCCAATGCCATAATTCACACTGAAAAGGAGAAAAATCAACTTAGATGCGAAAAAATGAAGATTACTACCCCTAGTAAACCTTTACTGGGGGTAGTAAACTTGCAAAACAGTAGCTCCAATGCCATAATTCACACTGAAAAGGAGAAAAATCAACATAGATGCGAAAAAATGAAGATTACTACCCCTAGTAAACTTTTACTGGGGGTAGTAAACTTGCAAAACAGTAGCTCCAATGCCATAATTCACATTGAAAAGGAGAAACATCAACTTAGATGCGAAAAAATGAAGATTACTACCCCTAGTAAACTTTTACTGGGGGTAGTAAACTTGCAAAACAGCAGCTCCAATGCCATAATTCACATTGAAAAGGAGAAAAATCAACTTTGATGCGAAAAATGAAGATTACTACCCCTAGTAAACTTTTACTGGGGGTAGTAAACTTGCAAAACAGCAGCTCCAATGCCATAATTCACATTGAAAATGAGAAAAATCAACTTAGATGCGAAAAAATGAAGATTACTACCCCTAGTAAACTTTTACTGGGTGTAGTAAACTTGCAAAACAGCAGCTCCAATGCCATAATTTACATTGAAAAGGAGAAAAATCAACTTAGATGCGAAAAAATGAAGATTTCTACCCCTAGTAAACTTTTACTGGGGGTAGTAAACTTGCAAAACAGTAGCTCCAATGCCATAATTCACACTGAAAAGGAGAAAAATCAACATAGATGCGAAAAAATGAAGATTACTACCCCTAGTAAACTTTTACTGGGGGTAGTAAACTTGCAAAACAGTATCTCCAATGCCATAATTCACATTGAAAAGGAGAAAAATCAACTTAGATGCGAAAAAATGAAGATTACTACCCCTAGTAAACTTTTACTAAGGGTAATAAACTTACAAAATAGTATCTTCAATGAAAAAAATAAAGTTTACTACCCCTAGTAAACATTTACTAGAGGTAGTAAACTTGCAACGCGGTATCTCCAAGGCCTATAGAAACTAAAGTAAGGGGAGATAAAAGTGTTATTACCAGACGTCATAATAAATTTACTACTGCTAGTTATATCCCCAGTACAACTTTGTTCCCCAGATTTATGATTGTTGAAGAAACAGACTTGCTAGTCATATCAAACATAAGAACTGAGCCTTCTCTGAACTTGGAAATGTCATATCCACTCCTTCTTGCTCCAGACGCCAAAGCCGTAGGGCCAGGTGGTGCGGCCGACGCGCGAGTCGAAGAGGTGGTGCCAGTATGCGCCGTTGAACTTGCCGAGGGCCTCCATGTCGTGCTGGACGTCCAACAGGCCGCCGGAGCGGCTCCGGTAGACGACCTCGTCGGGCGAATAGGACTCCGGGGAGGTGCCGCCGCCGACGACGGCCTCGAAGGGGACATACTTGGCGGAGAAGTTGTGCGGAGTAGGGCGGTGGCGGCGGGCCTCGTCTTGGATGTTCTCATCGGCGGCGCGGGTGCGTTGGAGATGTGAGAAAGAGGACAAATGGAGTCGACGACGTTGCAGGTGGAGGAGATCGGGTGCGGTCGAGTCCGGCTATGAGGCCGACAAAGATGAACGGCAGAGCTTTTTGGAGAGAGAGAGAGAGAGTAGAGAGAGAATTGAGAGAGGAGATAAGAGAGAGAATGGGTGGTTGAAAAGAGAGAGAGAGATGAGATCGAGCAGAGAGAGAACTGAGAGAGAGAGGAGATAAGAGAGAGGATGGGGTGGTTGGAATTATATGATGGGTACAAAAGTCTTTCCACCTAAAATAATTGAGATGGGCATTAGAAAAATATTTTCATTGATTTGGGCAATAAAATCTTTAAATTAGTACTAAAGTGACATTTGCTCTTATATAAATGGCTTCTTCCTCACTGCCCACCTCTCTGTCTCTCAGTCTCTCTGTTTCAACTTTCATCTCTCAATTTTAGGCAGAAATGGTGGCTTCCGTTGCAGCAAAGTCGTTCATAAAAATCGCAGCTGTTTCTGGTTCTCTTCGTCAAGCTTCCTACAACCGCGGCCTCATTCGCTCCGGTTAGTAAATCTCTCCTTTTGAATTCAATAGCAGAGGCACTCTAGCTCTCTCTGTGGTTGTGATCATGTGTTGGCGTGTGCACTGTAGCGGTTGAGCTGAGCAAGGCGATGGAGGGCGTCCAGATAGAGTACATAGACATCGCGCCGTTGCCGCTGATCAACACCGATCTGGAGAAAGACGGGAGTTTCCCGCCTGCCGTCGAAGCCTTTCGTCAGAAGATTCGAGAAGCTGATAGCTTCCTTTTTGCTTCTCCCGAGTACAATTACTCCATCGCTGGTACTTTTTTTTTTGTTTTCTTTTGATTCATCAATGATATTGATATTTTCTTTCTCATACACCAAAGATGATCAAGCATTTTGTGGCTAATTTTTTCATCTTGTGTTCTTTCAACAAATTTCTTATTGTTGGTGTGCTAATGGTCTATTAGTTATTCGGAATAGCGGACACTGTGGAAGTCATAGATATAAATCTCTCTGACATCATGACATGAGTAGCTTGGGGATGAAAATCATCCTTTCTACTAAAAACTTTGAACTCCTGGTTCTCAACTGAAAATTCTTGAATAGTAATGAAAATTCTCAATTGGGTTAGGATTAGGCTAGATTAGAGTTCGATTATGATCAAATGTAAGGAAAGAAGAAAGAAATGGAATACCAACTTAAAAGCTACTATGCAATGTGTATCAAATTTACCAAACAAGGGAATTCAACTGTAAGTTATCCAACCAAGTCACCCAACCCAATTGGTAGACAGTATACACTACTGTGTTTTTCACAATTTCAACTATGTTCATGTAATCTTAGATTATTGCGTTGGATTGTTTTGTTTTCTTATTATTTCAATTGGTGTTACACTTCCATCTTTCAAAGAAAGAAAATTGGTGTATTTATGTATCATAGAAAGAGGCTTCTCTTCTATTCCTTTCACTCTTAGGCCTAAGTAGAGTTTCAGTATTTTTTTTGCTAAAATTATGGTCTGCTGGCAAGATGGTTTATTGTTGTAGATTCTGCTACTTCCTAAGCATTTCTTTCACCCTGACTACACCAGCACCTCTAAAGAACGCAATTGACTGGGCATCCAGACCTCCAAATGTATGGGCTGATAAGGGTGCTGCAATTATAAGTGCCGGAGGAGGCTTTGGTGGTGGACGGTCCCAATACCATCTTCGCCAAGTTGGAGTTTTCCTTGACCTTCATTTCATTAACAAGCCTGAGTTTTTCTTGAATGCATTTCAGCCTCCAGCGAAATTCGACAGTGATGGCAACTTGATTGATGAAGAGTCCAAGGAGAGGTTAAAAAAAGTTCTGCTATCCCTGCAGGCATTTACTTTGAGACTCAAAGGAAATTGAACAGAGGCTTGTATTCTGTTTCTTACAGCTAACTTCTAAACTTATGAACTTAGAACAAGGAGGATTAAGACGACTCTGAACTGCATGTAATGGCTATAATATAACCTTTGTATGTGCAAGGAAGATGCTGAAGTTATATGTGATTCTTAGAATAAAAGAAGTTGTGTGATTCAGGCTCTGCCGTGCGTCTGACATTGCAAGAGTTTAATGCTGTATGTTGTGATTTGTTTCTCTTTCCCTTGGGAGTATCTTTGGTTTTGAAATACAGAACTTAATGCGTTCATGTTTCTCCTGGCACGGCGCAAGTGCTGATAGGATATTTGTGCAAAATATGAGTGCATATAGCAATGTTACTGTATACTTTTGCTGGTGGAATGTGATTATAACATGCATTGTTTTCTTTCTGGATTTGCCACCGAGAACCAAATTCAAAATTTTACCAGCTTCCTGAATACTTTTACAAGTATAACGAGCAAACCCACCAATAGCGTATCAGATTTCAGCAATTGCGCTACAAGGAAAACCAGGTTATGAAAAAGTTGGCATCCTTGCTTGGTAAGCCGAACTACCTTCTTTTTAGGACGACCAAGCTTCTACAATGCCTGCTGGTTCATCTGTATGAATATTTTCGTCCCCCCTTCAGAACATGTCACATTTTCTTCAAATCCATACGAAAGGGACTTCGGTATAATCTCACAGTTCATATAACATTGGTTCTATTCGGCACGGAGTTTTGGCTACCATAGCCCTATCATTTCAACCATATACTTGCGCAGTCTCCAAGTATAATGTGAAACAAGGTCTGTGATCATATTGACCAGAAGTATACATGTTAGGAAGTCTATTTGGAATTGCAAGGTACTTGGGATGATTGAGTATTTGAGTTATACAGTTTTCGAGCCTAAGACTCAGCCTTCACCTTTTTATGGGATCTTGTGGAGATTGTGTAGTGCTTTGTTTTTGAATGATACTGCATTCCTACCTACTGAGGTAGCACAATGGTCTGCTCTTCTCCTAGCTCACCATGCTTGGGCTTGCACTAGTAATTGTATATCAGACACATTTGGGAAAAAAAAAAAAAAAGCATGGGACAGACATAGTTTGAAGAGTACTTCAAGCTTAATGTTGATTGACCATTCACCGTGAGGGCGGAGGAACTAGGCTACAGTTTGCTGCATTTCTGGTCATCCAATTATTTAAGGGGAATTACTATTTGGGCAGAGGGAAATACGTACTCACGGAGTTTGATGTAGAGACAGCCATGGTTCATCCCCAAACTCAGTTATGAGCTAAATATTAATGCTCTCATTCACTTGGCCAAGCCAGAGAAGGGTACTGCCGGTGGAGTACTTCTCTGAACAAAAGAGAAGCGTTTAATGGACAGTGAAGCAGTGGCGGCGGCGGTGGGGGACTATAGGTCATTTTCAGGTTTCGAAGGCTTATCTTTGTTAAGATGCTGTTTATACTTTATAGTACTATCAAAGCTACTGCTGTGTCTCTTTTTTTTTTTTTTGTCTCGTGACTAGATTCTCCCTGTGGTTTGCAATTGGAACAGAAAGAGCCTTGTGCTTTTAGCAGATGCATGATTAGTTGATTACTTCTAGTTAATTCTGTTATCAATATACTAACAAAGTATTTACATGTTGGCTTGTGTTAACTTAGAATGTCATGCTGTAGACCTGTAGTGCACCTTGGAAACCACAGATGCATAACATATTCAAGACATATCTCAGTTTGGAAAATACCAAATTTGCAAACATTCAGCTGTTCATCAAGTTTTTTCACTGAGTATGAGTGCAATTTTTGATTTGTGTGTTTCTTATAGTGCCGCTCATGATGACTGTAAAATCATTATATGCTTCTCAACTGAATAGAATGGTGAAATATCTTTCGATTATTACAGAATGCAGAGGAATAATGGTTCTTATTACACAATAATGTAGACTAGATCTAACTAGCAGAACACCAGGGTCATGTAGCAGTAGAGTAGTGATAGTTAGTCTATTACTGCATGTAGCGCCCTGATCAACTGCAAGATGTAACTAGTCTCTACATTCATGGTTGATAAGTCAATTATAAGAGCATAGAATTTCCCATAGTTCATAATAGCTAGTGACAGAATTTAACCATCTAATCACCTTCTTAAATTTGGGCTTTTTCAATAGGTGGATGATGATGATAGGGAATGGGAATCAAGTGCAGATCCTGTTTCCTGCTGGAGGCGACACCGAAGGCCTCAGTCATGTCCAGGTCTGTGTGCTTCATTCCTTTAGGGAGTTTCCAATCAAAATGGTATAACAACATTGCAAGTTGGAGCTCGACATTGGCCATACCAAATGACATGCCGGGGCACATTCTCCTTCCAGCACCAAATGGTATACTCAGTGTAATCCCCTGTAGTCAATAGAGCTGTCAAGAAATCTCTCTGGAGCAAAGGTGCTAGGTCTTCATTGAGCCTCCATGGTG
This sequence comes from Fragaria x ananassa, assembly GCA_034370585.1. Classification (NCBI taxonomy): domain Eukaryota; kingdom Viridiplantae; phylum Streptophyta; class Magnoliopsida; order Rosales; family Rosaceae; genus Fragaria; species Fragaria x ananassa. The sequence goes on along the minus strand of CP139750.1, from coordinate 3,401,454 downwards.
CTGGTTATAGGACTGGGCTTGACCTAGGTCGGGCTTAGTCTTTTTAGGGTTTTTAATCTAGGTTTCTTTAGGTTTTTTATCTGTCACTTAGGAACCCCAATAAGCTAGATTGCTAGCAAGTCATGGGTTCTAGTTGTTCTTTGTTCTCTTGTGTTTCGTTAATGAGTGATTGCATTAGGTTATTTAGGATGTCTTGTATGACTTAATTTTTACGAGGCCCTTTTTAGGTAAGTCGTGTACATGTTTTTTTTTTCACTGAATACAAAGCCGAGTACGGCCTCCCTTTCCAAATGAAAAAAAAAAACTATATACGTTTACCAGTTTGTTGGTATGCAATTTCAAGTTACGAAAAGGCCATCATCCGTTGATCTTTGGTTTCGAAAATAACATGCATCCAAGTTGGTTGTATGATAGACATATATGTATTTTTTTTTATTGAATATATAGTTTTCTTATAGTCATACCATTTTGTAAGTCAATATATAGCTAAAGAGTAATCATTGCTTGGAGTTGAAGTTTGACGAGCATAAGATCCACGATGTGCTTAGCACTACGTGAGGCTGTGCAGCATCATTCCAAAGAGGAATATCGTGATTCTTTCATAGAATACGTAAGCTATCGATCAATTAGGAAATGATCGAACTCCCGCTGGTTGAGTGCATAATTTTCCCAAGCTTTGCACCCTTTAATTTCATAACTTTCACCATTTTTAGTGTTTTCCTCCATATTGGGTAGAAAATTGGAGGACCGAATTACTCTTCAAAATCCAACTTCTACTTAACATTTTTTCAATCTATTAATTAACAGAAATGAAGGGGTCCTGATTGGCATGGCATGATTGACCTTCATATATAATCAGAAACTGCAGATAAATGAGATAATTAAGAAGAAAAACAAATCTAAAGGTGGTGTTGTGAGATCAAATATAAAAGAGATGATAATTGGTGTGTGCACTTTCAGAAATGAATGGCATGCCTTTGCCTGCTGGCTAGTGTTGTCCCTAAACACAAAACTTAATGAGAAATGGTCCATATATATATATGAGCTATCTAGCTTAAGTTTATATTCTTTGTTCCTATTGAGGCTTAATTTGCCAATAGAGGTTGATTGAGGAGACAAAAGGCTATTTGGGTAGTGACAGCATCTACCCAAAAGGAGACCACACTAGAACATGGCACCACATCAAACCAATTACATACTTAATTTTTTATGATGTCAGTGCCTCAGTGGGCTGTGCGATCTCTGTCATCATCAATTCCTGTATTTATGAATTTTTGTTGACATCGTACCATACCTGTCTGCTAACATTCCGTCTGCCAACACTCGAGAAAAGATAAGAGAATTCTTGCCTATACTAATATATCAAATAATTAGAATGTGTGGTCTCACTGTTAGGAATTGATTTCGGATAAACCTCTAATTTGATACCAAAATTAAAGTGCTCAATTTTTCTATCCAAAAGATCCTCACGTAATTTCAATATTTTCAAATTATTCAACTTAAGAAATTGCAATTTTTGGATTAAGTAATTGTGACATTGTGTTTGGATTAAGTAATTGCAATTTTTCACGAAAATTTTAAAGTAATGGGAATTACAATTCCATGAATTTAAATTTAATTGTTTGAGAATTCCATTGTTTAGATTTCATGATGTAAAATTTTAAAATGACAATAATTAATATTTAGACTAACCTCAGTTGAAGGAATTGTTAAATGACGCATATCTTGTGAGGAATTCAAGTCGGGAATTTAAGCTCTCAAAATTATTTTCCCGTGAAATTTTTTTGGGAATTTAAGCTCCCAAAATTATTTTCCCGTGAAAATTAAAAATTTCACAGGATAAGAATCCAAATGATGAAAAGAGTCCAAAGCAATTTGAAATTCCTCATTTTTGAAGCTGATAGTAAAGATGTACAATTGTATGTTGTTATAATTTCATCTTTTTAAATTTAATACAGAATATATATGCATTTCTTTCTTGAGTAAGTTACATAGTAATACCTCACCAAATATCAAAACACAAAAAACCCACTTTCTATAATTTTTACACAAATTATGACACAAGTGCAGGCCCACCATAAAAAATATCACATTTAAGTCAAGTGACTATCAGAATTTCTTCCATACATGACCAAAATATCCAACTTTATAACAAAATTACACGAATTGCTATCGGGTCTTCCTTTCTCTCCCTAAGAACCTCAAACCCGAGATGATTCTGTCTCTCTCTTTCTCTCTCTCTCTCGGCTTCTTCCATCATCTCATCTCCGTCTCTGACTATTTCATCTCTTTTTGCATGTGTAACAACCCGGCCTAGTCCATTGAGATATTATCCACATTGGGCCCATCGGCCTTCACAGTTTTGTTCTTGAAGTTTCACCCCAAAACACGTCTCAAAGTAAGGTGCTAGCTCTGCACATATAAGCATAGCAACTTGTCTCTCCCGAGAGATGTGGGACAGATGCACTTACTAGCTTGCTTGCCTAGTTAGGTCACCACAATATATGTAACAGCCCGGCCTAGTCCATTGAGATATTGTCGGCTTTGGGCCCACCGGCCCTCACGGTTTTGTTCTTGAGATTTCACCCCAAAACACGTCTCAATGTAAAGTGTTAACTCTGCACATATAAGCATAGAAATTTGTCTCCCCCGAGCGATGTGGGACGGATGCACCTACTAGCTTGCTTGCCTAGTTAGGTCACAACAATAACCAAGTTATTGGGGGTCAGTAATTGATTATTAGGGGTCAGTAACCGAGTTACTAGGGGTCAGTAACTGGTTATTGGGGATCAGTAACTGAGTTACTGAGGGTCAGTAACTGATTATTAGGGGTCAGTAACTGATTATTGGGAATCAGTAACTGAGTTACTAGGGGTTAGTAACCGATTTATTGGTTACCGAAATCCGACGATCGGAGAAAATACAAGTTACTTGGGGTTGGTGACAGGAATCCAGCGACTGGAAAAAATTCTGACAACCGGTGACTGGAATCCAACTACCGGTGACTGGAGAACTGTGAGGCTCCGGCAAAATTTTTTCTCTCTTGCATTCTCTCTCTCTATGCATATTTAAGAGGTGAGGGTAAAATAGTCTTAAAATAATATAGTTTGTTAAGACTTTATTAAAGATTTGTGCATTTGGGCATAAAAAAGGTTACCTTATATTTGAATGGGCTTATGAAAAAGATTGTCGTTAGAATGAGGAATGAAGGGTTTAAATTAGTACTAAATAGACATTTTCCCTATTTGTAAATTGAAATTTGGTTAGTAACTGTTTCTGCATAAACCCGGAGACTATGTATGTAGAATCACGGTGGAACAGACTATCATGGGCAGGAGACCAAGACATATAGTGGTTCACCATGCCATCAGAGGACATGACTACATACAATTAATATTCCACTATCATGGCCAATAGGCCTTTGGTGTTACAAGAGCATCCATCCTCCGGGATGGAATGTTAGTGTAGTCGGTAGTTAGTAAACTACCTCCTCCGCCCATAGACCAGTCATGGAACTTGTAGACAGACATCCCACCTACCTCGCCATGGAGAAAGATCATCAATGCAGCTACGGGAATGTGCTTTTCCAAGCTCCACAAGAAGACACCATGATAGAAGTTATATGCATTCTGTCCCACATCAGAAACATAATGTAAGAGGGAACCTTCCTTATATATAAAAGGAAGGCTTCCCCTCTAGATATAGGGATCTGGAAGACAATAGGATCAGATAATAGCCAACCCCGCGAGGGAGATAATAGCCCACCCCGCGTGTGCTGATCCTCCCCCGTCCCTCACTTAGTCCAGACCGCGCGGGATGGTTCCCCTTGTACCCCGCGCGGGATGGAAACTCTTGTAATTACTCCACCCCGCGGATATAAAACCCACCGCGCGGGATTGGTAGCCCGCCCCTCCCCCATTTGTAATCCTCCAGACCGTGCGGGATGGTTCCTCTTGTACCCCGCGCGGGATGGAAATTCTTGTAACCCAAAAGGCCTATTGGCCATGATAGTAGAATCTTAAGTGGACGTAGCCATGCCCTCCGATGGCATGGTTAACCACTATAAATAGTCTTTGTTCATATTCATGTTCCACCGTGCTGCAGAGCCTACGGGATCTTGCAGAAACAGTTAAAGAGATGGAGGAGGGATATCTATCTCCTTTTTTACATATGGGAAGCCTTCCTTTTATAGCTAAGGAAGGTTCCCTCTTATTACATGTTTTTGATGTAGGACTAACTATACATATATCTTATCATGATGCCTTTTTATGGAGCAAGAGGAACAACTTCCCGATGTGGTACCGATGATCTTTCACTATGGACAAGTAGGATATACATCGTATCTACAAGTTTCATGACTGGTCTATGGGCGGAGAAGGTAGTTTCCAACTACCGACTACAGTAACTTTAATGTAATTTGTTATTCTTAAGTAAAATTGAATGAAATTAGGTTAATTATGAAATAGATGTCAGCTCGTGACAGGGGGATATGATACAATAACTGTTATGATATGAGAAAGGAAGGACAAATTGCAAAGCAGCTGGACTGACTGCTATGGCAAAAACTAAGAAAACATGGTAACAAATAAAAACTAAAATTAGCAGTGGCATTTTGGGTTTAGTCTGATTGGATGACACTAAAAATGGCAAACACTTGATCACCATCATTGTGTTGTAAGTTGTTTCCCCCAACTGTTTGGTCTGTTAGTGGTTCCCGGAGGCTCAGAGCCAAAACCGGAATCAAAGACAAATGTGTTGATTCGTTGTTCAAACCCAACCAAGCAAGAAAAAAAAGAAAAAAAAAAGGAAAAAAGAAAAAGAAAAGGAAAAAATCACCAGAAACAAAGAAAAAGCAGTCATTGGTCCCAACCAAGCCTTTTCGCTTTCCCCATCAATCAAACAGTTCAGTTTTATTTTCTGGGTTTTTGCGGTTTTCTATTATTTTTCCAGAATCTGAAACACCAAGCTTCACAGAACCAAACTCAAAACCCACAAAAAAACAAAACCCAGATTTGCTATTTTGTTTCTTATTGGTTGGCATTGATTTCTCCCGGTGTTCACGCTTCTTGGTTTGTCCCAGAAATGGTAACTTTTCTCTGGGTTTGAAGCATATGCATTGTTTGCAGAAGAGGTACAGAGAACATTTGACAGGGGAAGAAGAAGAGAATTTATTTTCGATGGATGAAGGTGGAGAAGAGGCAAGAGGAATGTGAGAGGGAAGGTGAAGAGAGATAATGAGCAAAGAGTTGAGATTCTTTGTGAAGGCCTGGGAAGCAACCGTGCGTAAAACACATATTGGAGGTAAGAAAAGGCCCAATCCCTTATTCACGACAATGTCTGTAGCCCCTGCAGATGATGAGCCTGGTGAAACCTATCATGCCGAGAAGGTTCTCGGCAATGGTGACTTCTACACAGGCCAATGGCTTGACAACTACGCTCATGGCCAAGGCAAGTACCTGTGGACAGATGGGTGCATGTACGTTGGAGAATGGCAGAAGGGTAAGACAGCAGGGAAGGGAAAGTTCAGCTGGCCTTCTGGTGCCACTTATGAAGGAGACTTCAAAAATGGGTTTATGGATGGTAAAGGGACTTATACTGGTTCATTTGGGGAGACATATCGAGGTTCATGGGTGATGAATCTGAGATATGGGCAAGGGAGCAAGAGCTTTGTCAATGGGGATCACTATGAGGGTGAATGGCGCCGAGGATTGCAGGACGGCCAGGGAAGGTATCAGTGGAAGAATGGGAACCATTACATTGGACAATGGAGGAATGGGATGATTCATGGGAGTGGGACTATGATTTGGAACAATGGGAATAGGTATGATGGGTCTTGGGAAGAAGGGTTGCCTAAAGGAAATGGCACATTTAGGTGGGCTGATGGGAGTTTCTATGTGGGAGTTTGGAGTAAGGAGACCAAAGATCAGTGTGGGACTTATTATCCAGCTGGTTCTTCTGGTGGTCATGTGGATTGGGATCCTCAGGAAGTGTTTGCAGTGGACTTGAATGATTGTAAGGTGTGTCCAGTGGAGACTATTTCAATTTTCCCTTCACAGATGATGCTGAATTGGCCTGGAATGGGAGGGGAGTTTATGAACAAGCCGCCTATTTATATGAATGGAAGCGAAGGGAATGTGAGGCCGAGGAGATCCTCTGATGTGAGGGGTAGTAATGTTAGCAGAGGATCCAATTGTGATAACAATTTCGATGAACTCGGAGGTTCTGTTGCTAGACGGTTTAGAGTTCAGCCAACAAAGAAACAAGGGATCACAATAGCTAAAGGACATAAGAACTATGAGCTTATGCTTAATCTGCAGTTGGGGATCAGGTATTCATGATTTGTGCTTGTTTTATGTTCTTTAGTAATTTATCTTTCCATTTGTTTTTTCTTGTTTTGGCGGACTTTTATTTTCTTTTGGTGATTCTGATTCTGCCTTCTCCATGAGTTGAAAGAGAAGCCTAATTCCTTTATCAAGTACAAAGCAGGAATGAAAAATGATATACTTCATATGAGTATCAAAGGATACATCAATAACAGATAGGACTTGATCTTCATATGTTTGTTTCATATCAATTATTATTCTGTTAATCAAGGTTCAACAAAATCTTGTTAGTTGCTTGTTACCATTCACTCATCCTTAATGTTCTGTTCACTCTTTTATAATGAGTTAATGACCTCCAGCTAAGCTTACCATCTCCCCTATTCAAGTTCATTTTTCAGATTTTTAGGTGATGTATGTTTGCTTCAGTTATTCTGAAAGCTTCTTGGAACTTTCTTGGTACTAGAAAAATCATAAAAGGCTTGTTAAACTTTTCTGAACATGGTGAAATTACGAGCTACAACGTTTCTTGCACCAACTGCTAAAATTATTTGGTCCATGTGCGACTGCTGAAACTATTATACTCCTTTGGGCAGTTGAAGAAAATGGAATATAGCTATATCATATTGAAAGGGATCCCTTGTAGTACCCTGGGAGGTAGTCAGCCTTGCTTGTGCAGGGGTGGCCATGGTTCTAGCTAAAGCAGCATGCTGGTCTAGTAGCAAAACTTTTCTCTTTGAAGGAATTTAAATAGAGTTCTGACAGTTTCTGTTATATACTGGAAGTTTTGACTCCTCCCTCTTGTGAAGGGAAAAGGGTTCCACAACAAATGTGAAATAATTTCCTATTTGAATTTTTGCAATGGTATATCCGCGAGTGAATCTTCAGCATGTAATTGGTTTTGTGTGCCATAGCACAGGCATTCTGTTGGAAGGCCAGCCCCAGCTACATCCCTTGATCTGAAGACTTCAGCATTTGATCCCAGGGAAAAAGTTTGGACGAAGTTTCCCCCAGAAGGATCCAAGTATACTCCACCTCACCAGTCGAGTGACTTCAAATGGAAGGATTACTGCCCTGTGGTTTTCAGGTAAAGGCCTGTAAATGTTTCTTTCACAAAAGATTATCCTTCACTAGCTAACAAGTGTTTTAGTACCTGTCATCAATAGGGTTGTAGGCTTGTAGCTTATTAATATAGTCTTTCATACCATTCTTAAACTACCATCTATTTGGCGCCAAGATGTTGAAATTTCACTCATAGTCCCTTTGTTTTCGTTAAAATTAGTCTTGCTAAGTGGTAAATATGTGTTATCTTGTATTAAAACATATCATTCTTTTACCAAATTCTAAAGGAACATTTTTGCATTCCACTGTTCCACACACTATCATCTTCTGCTGGTAATAAGTTACTGATTCGTCTTATTTTCGTCAGGACTCTTAGGAAACTATTTAAGGTAGATCCAGCAGATTACATGATATCACTATGTGGAAATGACGCCCTTCGAGAACTCTCATCCCCTGGAAAGAGTGGAAGCTTCTTTTACTTGACCAATGATGACCGTTACATGATAAAGACCATGAAGAAAGCAGAAGTAAAAGTAAGGTTTATTTCTGTTGTCATATAAGTGTGTGGGTGTGCGGCATGTGTGCCTGTGTAGTCTATAGCTGCAGTTCTCTCCTCAGTACTACCTAATCCTATTTGTGGCATTTCCCCCCTGATCATACCCTGTCCTGTAGCTCAATATGTTAAAATAGTGGTCATGGACTCATGGCATCCCACAATTATGATTTGAATGAGTTCTGTTTTTATCCTTACATTTTCTGCTCAAGATTTGCTGTTCTTATCTGGCCAACACCAATACAGGTCCTGCTGAGAATGCTTCCAGCTTACTATAATCATGTTCGAGCCTTTGAGAATACTCTGGTCACAAAGTTTTTTGGTCTTCATTGTGTAAAATTAACAGGGCCTACCCAAAAGAAGGTAACATTCTGTCCCACAGAATGCTTATTTAAATTTTAAACGTCTTCTAATTTGTGAACTTTTTAATTTTCCAGGTGCGGTTTGTCATAATGGGGAATCTATTTTGCTCCGAGTATTCCATTCATAGAAGGTTTGATTTGAAAGGCTCTTCCCTTGGCCGTTCAACCGATAAACCCGCAGCAGAAATTGATGCAACAACAACTCTTAAAGATCTTGATCTTAATTATATATTTAGGTTACAGAAGGTTTGGTTTCAAGAGTTTTGCAGGTATATATATTTTCAGTTTCCTCTCTCTCTCTGGTTCTTTTTGGTAAAGACCTCTAATTATGTTTTTTTGGTATCTTCTCTATGATTCTATTGGTCTATTGTATGAACTCAAAATGATTTTAATGGCCGCATGATAAAATGTTATCCTAATAGCTACATAAAATCACCACATAACTCGTAAAGATATGCATGTTACGTAACCTCTCTCATTTCTCTCATAGAGTTACACTGAATGGAGGTGGAACTCCAAGAGAAAAAAAGTAGTTTGTCATTCAATATGGTTAGGTGTGTGTATTATATATCGTCCTTCTGTTATGCACAATCATGCACATTGAGCAAGAGCTCCTTCGTCCTAACGTAGAGGTGTTCATCAGAATTTAGTACCTTTCGTTATTGTTGAAATTCAGAAGTAAATATTGTCGTAACACTCAGGTCCTAATCAGAACTTTTTCCACCATACAAAGCATAATAATATCCTTACTTTTGTCCTGTTTTCACATTTACTCATGCCTATAAATGCTGTCAGTTTAGTAAAGAAACTCAATTGAGTACTATTCCTTTTTCTGTTCCTAAGATTTATGGTAGTAATTTTAGGTTTGTAATTTGTTCTGCGCCAAGCGTGTCCATAGTGAAAAGAAACTACACGCCCTTTACTGATACACTTCCATGTAACTGAATCTGTGAATATGTTTGTGTATACTAGATATTTGGTATGGACAATTTTGTTCTAGTCTCCAATTCTAAAAGAAAATGTACCTTCATGCAGGCAAGTGGACAGAGATTGCGACTTCCTTGAACAGGAAAGAATAATGGACTACAGTCTTTTGGTTGGTCTTCACTTCCGAGAAGCTTCATACAACGATCCCCTCGCAACTCCAGACCGTAGTTCTGGAGTTGGCACCCCAACTGGTTATTTTCTAGTCATTTGTCAATTGCTAGTTTGTCTCATAAACTCAGTGAGATACATTCCTGAAACCATGATATGTGCTCCATACTTGCAGGATATGGTGACCCTGACAATGATAAAACCCCTCGCGTTTCTAAAGGTGAAATGGATCGGCTTCTTTCTGACCCAAACAGGTAAAAATTAATATACACTGCTAAACTTTTTTATTTTCAAGAAGGCCTTAACTTATACCTGTGGATTAATTACTTTATTCAACTATTTTAGGTGGGCTTCTATTAGATTAGGTATTAATATGCCAGCATGGGCGGAAAAGACAGTGAGAAAAACTGACGAGGCACAGTTGGTTGGAGAACCAACAGGAGATTTGCATGATGTTATCCTGTTTTTTGGTATAATTGACATACTACAGGATTATGATATCAGCAAAAAGCTTGAGCATGCTTACAAGTCATTCCAGTATGACCCAACTTCAATATCTGCTGTTGATCCAAAGCAATACTCTAGACGCTTCCGTGCTTTCATCTTCAGAGTTTTTGTAGAAGACACATGACGACGGTATAGTCTGACCCAAAATTTTAACGTTAAGTACAGGCAGTCCTCTATGTATAGTCGGGTCTTTAGTAGAAATGACAGTGCTTACTAGCAGTATCATCAATGTGGTCATTGATATGACCATTCGAGATCAAATAGAGGATGCCAGGGGAACATGATTTTGCATATTTGTTGTTGCATTTCTCCCCAGTATCATAATCTCTAATTTATAGTCACAGATATATGATATACTAGTAGTAGATTAAGGTTGTAACCTGAGTTACTTGAGCCTTTTGGAATTGTAAATGGAAAAACCGAAAAACCAATAGGCGTGGGCCTGAGTTGAATGTGATTCTTTTGTGTATAAAAATTTGTTAAATCCCAGTTGAGGTTTGGGATTGCAACATTGAATGAAAATGTACAGGGGATGAAGTTGTAACAAACTTGAGTTGATCATGTCTAAGCAATGAGAAGAACCCTCCTTGATTACCTGTTGTTGCAGCTTTTAATAGTTTTGACGTTATCAATTGTAACAACTCTATGTCTTGTACAAAAACTGCTGTTTATATCAGGCTGTTATGCTCTTGCTCAGGTAGCGAAGACCTTTCCATCATGGCTTAGGCTGTGTATCTTGTGTATAAAGCAAACATCTTCCCAAAACCCGAAATCGTATTAGATTGTTGGTGGCCTGTCGGATCTAGCTTACAAAGATGATTGCCAGTTTTAAGTTTTAACCAAACAGGATGTCTCAAATGTTGCATAAATAGCTTTTAACCTCAGAGGAGCTCGATATAGCAGCATAAGAGAGAACCCTGAAGAACTGAAGAAAAACAAATTGGAACTCAATTTGTGGGTTGTGATCATGACCCTTTCACATTTCGGTATCTGATTCAATCTGTTTTGTCAAGATCTGAAACTGCACCAACTGCACTTTCTTTTTACCCAACCTTGGTAAATAATACGTAATCAACTATAGGAAAAAACTATAGGATGAGCATCGTTAATTCACAAATAGTTCAATCACATGAATTGTTCATCCTCCATCCCAGTCATGTTCATGGTCAGTAACTGAATTGATGAACACTCCTGTCCTCCATCCATAATGGCTTTATCATGCTAGCTGACAATTAATCTAACATTTATAACCAAAAAAAATTGATTTAACATGTGAATATGAGGCACAGACATCATTTGAGCTCTCCGTCTCACAGACATCATTGCTATTGCAATGCTGATGCATACCTTATTTCATAGAAGCGAAAAAAGTTGTACATATTCACTAACCACCGAATTCGGTAAGTTATACATACATATAATGCTTACTACTGAATTCGCAAAGTTCTACAAACATGTAATAATTAAGGTTCATTGCAACTAAATTCTCATGAAATGACTGATTTTTATATCATCATTAGGATGTATGACTTCTCCACTGACAAGTCTGATCATTGCCATCAACCTCTGCCGAATGCCGATGTCCGTTTACAAAGGATCACCTTCTCAACTAGAAATTATGGACTTCAACCTGGAGATGCACATACACATATTTGATACATGAGATACATTAAAATCAACCCTTAATTTCAATAGAACTCATAACAACTTACTTACCAAAGTAAAGAAAAAGTAAAGGGACATCATAATCTTTGTTTTATAATCTCTTTTGTGTCCTCTATTCCAGGATTTTAGTATACTTTGACAAAGTTAAATGTGGATTCAACACCAAATTCTGCGAAGAAAAAGCAGATACTTCCCCTGTAGCAGCCGAGGCATCAGCGAAATGCAATCCACAAACCACAAAACCAATCAGCCCAGCAGAACCAGCAATAAACCAAAACACGATGATAAGTATGCATCTGTTAACAAAAATGCAACATAATTGTTGTCAGAAAAAAAAAACCCCAAAAAATAAAAGTAAAAAAAAAAAAATCTGTGTACTGCAGTCTGTAGAGTCATCTTTAGGAAAGAACGATGCGTCAAGTCAAGGTAAAGTCCGATGCTTCGCCGATTGAGATGGATGTTTATTCAGCAGTAGTATAGTAAAGGGTCGGAATAGATCTGATCCAACGCTATGTTCAGAACCTTTAAACCTGAACTGACCTGATCTGGACCATCTCACCTGGTGCCATGTCTGCGCTGCATGATACTTGAGGATATTAGAATCATCAACAATCCAGGCACCATGGCATATTTTTTAATATCACCACCACAAAACCCTTGTGCGAGTACACACTTGGACATTGCTCTAATGTTCACATATTTGGAAACATGTGATTTCCTCAAACAAGCCTTGAATATTAGAATTTGATTCCTCATTGGGGACAGATGCACTGGGACATAGAAGTGCAGGTTCTATAAGGTCAGCTCTGTCGGTGGCGCTGATAATGAAAATACTTTTCTTGGCAGACACTCCATCTGGTTTTGTAACTGTTAGTTCAAAACCCTATCAGCATCTACAAATCACCTACATACCAGAGGCATCAAGGTCATTAATGAGGAGGACACATGAACAAACCACATCCCGGGCAATTCAAGTCCTTCAATAATGATGAAGTTTGGCCAACAATCATTGGCGATAGCATTGGCCACAAGATCGGAGTTTATCGCATCCAGGAGGGCCATAGAAAAGGACACCCCTTTGAGGGTGACATCAAAATTTTCAAATTTCTCAGGGTGCTCAACACTGAGCTCGTCAACAAAACAAGAGGCATTCCACATGTGTGAGAAGTGAAATCAAGGAAGGAAAAAGGTGAAACTCTATGTACGGTTCTTAATTACTTAGAGAGAATCGCTAAATCATTGAAGTAAGCTGCAGAGTAACTAAACTAATTAACAATTCGGAGAAGGTGACAAAACAAGGTAAATCACTAAGACAGTTTATGCCAATACAAAGAAAATGAGTGCTCTAACCAATTTATCCAAAGAACAAATAAGTGGGGTCTAACCAATTCAATCTGAGGCCTCAATTTTGGCAATCTTTTTTAAAACTCCATTACTAGTAACCGCAAAAGAACCAAAATTTTGACATTACTAGTTGATACACAAGTTTCTGGTTCTAGAGAGAGTGGAGTCAAAACATGGCAAAAGAACCTCAATCTTTGCAGAAACATGCATATAAGCTTCCAACACAATCATAGCATCGAAACAAAACAAAACTTCTCAGTCAAAACATGCTTCAAACAGGATGAAATTATGATCCCTTTCTTTTCTTTTCTTTTTTTTCTTCTAAATTTTTTTTTTTATTTTTGTTTTTGTTTTTTTTAGAATCAAGATGAAAATATGATCTCTAAACACTACGGAATTATGGAAACCAACAAGTACCAACTTTCTGGGCTAATTAATTTGTCATGGAAGGAAAATAAAAACGGGAAAAAAAGGGTTAGGAACACTCATCTTGAGTTGCCTTCAGTATCATCATCAATCATTCAAACTGGCTGTTCATCCCGGTTTGGTAAAGAAGGATTGATATTGGTCTCTTCCTCCTCAATCAGCGTCAAGAAATTGAGATAATATTCGGCCGCATCAAAACCCGAGTAGTCAGGAGTAGGCGACCATATCTCAAATTCCGGGGAGGTAATGCTCCGGGTATCAGAACAATAGCCAAGAACGTCTAACCCATGAGTAAGAACATCAGGATCAACCCAAATAGGATCATCGATTAATCCAATCATCTCATCTATCAGTGAGCACTCTATGGGCTTCTCTTCCTTTTCGACAAAATCATGGTCGACATCAGGATCAGCACAAATATAATCATCTGTGGGTATGTAATTCAACCACTCATCTGCTTCGAATATCTCCAGATCCTTTTGGAGAATATCATTCAGAAAATGATCAACAGGATCGTAATCAAGAGTGCTCTTCTTGAGCCTTGGTTTTTCTCTGGATTTCAGACTTGTGAGTTTCGGTTCACCCCTTTTCATCTCTTTTGGGCTTCTCCTGCTGCTATGTTGCTTTACCATGGTGTTGGACGGAGATGATCAGAGACAATCTCTTTGCTAGACTTAGATGATCAAAACAGAAAAAGAACTGAGATTGGGAGAATTAAGAAGAAGAAGAAGCAAAAGGGGGGTTTTATATTGAGGGGCTGCCTATTCCTTCCAGGAGAGGGATTTAAATTATTTGCTAGTTTTTTTTACCGTTGCATTAATTCCTGCTATTTATTATCGCATTTCCTTAATAAAGAAGGATTCAACCGGCCTAATACTATTTAGTCTGATAACATTAGTATTATCTAGTATTACTTTTTATATTGTGATTTCCGATTTAATTGAGTTGTAATTCCTACGGTTTACCTTAAACTCTTAAGAATTTTAGGAAGTCGACCTTTGGTAGTTTATTAAATTTGGGAAATTTGTTCTTTCATTTTATGATAAAGGTGTGGTGTAGACGAACTCGTAGACTTTTAGTTACCCGAATAAGAGTTCGTAAGTGAATGTTAGCTAAAATAATAAGAATTACCATTTTTTGGGTTGGGGTATTTAAGGGAAACTTACCATTTTTGTTAGGGTAGAAAACAAAAACTCACCAGCCACCTTACCCTTCTCTCTCCCTGACCCCCTGACCTCGTCCAACTTCTCCTTAGCAGATCGTCGCTGTTTGGCCACGTCGGACCGCCACACAGGTCGCGTCCGACATTTGGGACACTGCTCATCCCTCCTAGGGTGGTAGCCGGCCCCAACTCACCAGCGTTAAGGCGCGGTGACGCCTAGAAGAGGCTGCCGTCATCGCTCCTTGCCCTTGCCGGACTTCCTTCTCCTGCCACCGATTCTAGAGATCTTTTGGGGGGGGGGGGGGGGGTGTTGTAGCTCTTCTATTGGCTATTCATCCTTTCAAAAGTGGAAGATCAATTCGGAGTATAGAGCAAATTGGAGTTTATAAGTTTTTGAGCTTTTAAGGTATTTTCCAGCCAAATCTTTGATTTCTAGGTTTCGTATTAGTTATGATTGTTGTTGTGCTCGTTGAGATGAAGAGATTGATATAAGTTTTATTAATTTTGGTTGAAGTTGGAATGGTGGTGGTGGTTGACCGCCACTGTTGGTGGCTGCCGCCGTGTGGCTAAGGTTTGGGTTAGTCTGGACTGATCTGATTCCATTATAATATAAACTCAATCAACGGTCTAAATCCAACCTCCTTTGATTTTCTATTTTTAAATAATTTTTGGATTATATCAAACTTTCAAAAATCATTAAAAATAACTCCGATGTCCAAATGATGCTCCGAAAAATCCTACGAACTCGTAACGACATCTAGGTTAATCCTATGGGCTCGAAAGACAAAACTTGACAAACTAAAAATTTAAATAAATTTCAAAAACAACTAAGAATTTAAAGAATAACATAGATTAAAATAAAAAATAACTCGAAAATAATTTTCTTTTTAAAAATCGAAAACCGAATTTTTGATATGTTACAGGCTTCCAACTATGACAGGGAAAAGTAAGAAGCAGATGTTCAAAAATATTAACGATAGGTTGGATATACATGCATATGAATGGCTAGAAAAGTAAATTTCTTTCTAAGGCGGTGACCCTGAAAAGATGATAGGATGGCTGAATGTATTTTCATTGATACAAGACTGATCGAGTACATATACAGTAAACAAATATGTTCTACTAGGAAACTATCCTATATTTAAGATCTCCATAAGGTAACATATAAAAACATTCTAAATAGAGAAGATACACAAGATCAAATATACAACAGCTGTATATTTTCCTAATATTCCCCCTCAAGTTGGAGAGTGAATATCCTGCACTCCCAACTTGCGAATCATAGGAACAAAGACTTCTTTTCCCAAAGCTTTGGTCAGAATGTCTGCCAGGTGATGTGATGAACTCACAAATCTAGTAACAACAGATCCGTCTTGGATTTTGTCCCAAATATAATGGCAATCCATCTCAATATGCCTGGTTCGCTCATGAAAAACGGGATTTGCTGCAATGTGTAGCGCTGCTTTATTGTCACAATATAGTAAGGCAGGCTCTCGATGTGCTATACCCAAATCTGCAAGTAGATTCCGTAGCCAAGTTAGCTCACAACATGTTCCAGTCATAACACGATATTCTGCCTCCGCTGATGCAAGTGACACAGTCTTTTGGCGCTTTGATCTCCAAGAAACCAATGAAGGTCCAAGAAATACGCAATATCCTGTAGTACACCGTCTGGTGAGTGGACAACCCGCCTAATCCGAATCACAAAAAACTCTTAGTCTCAAATCATTATCTGAAGAGAAGAAGAGACCTTGACCAGGTGCATGCTTGAGGTAACGCACAACTCTAAGTGCTGCATCCATGTGTGCTTTCCTTGGCTGATGCATAAAGCGACTTAACACATGAACAACATAAGTGATATCCGGCCTCGACACAGTCAAACAAATTAACTGTTGCATTTCTCCCCAGTATCATAATCTCTAATTTATAGTCACAGATATATGATATACTAGTAGTAGATTAAGGTTGTAACCTGAGTTACTTGAGCCTTTTGGAATTGTAAATGGAAAAACCGAAAAACCAATAGGCGTGGGCCTGAGTTGAATGTGATTCTTTTGTGTATAAAAATTTGTTAAATCCCAGTTGAGGTTTGGGATTGCAACATTGAATGAAAATGTACAGGGGATGAAGTTGTAACAAACTTGAGTTGATCATGTCTAAGCAATGAGAAGAACCCTCCTTGATTACCTGTTGTTGCAGCTTTTAATAGTTTTGACGTTATCAATTGTAACAACTCTATGTCTTGTACAAAAACTGCTGTTTATATCAGGCTGTTATGCTCTTGCTCAGGTAGCGAAGACCTTTCCATCATGGCTTAGGCTGTGTATCTTGTGTATAAAGCAAACATCTTCCCAAAACCCGAAATCGTATTAGATTGTTGGTGGCCTGTCGGATCTAGCTTACAAAGATGATTGCCAGTTTTAAGTTTTAACCAAACAGGATGTCTCAAATGTTGCATAAATAGCTTTTAACCTCAGAGGAGCTCGATATAGCAGCATAAGAGAGAACCCTGAAGAACTGAAGAAAAACAAATTGGAACTCAATTTGTGGGTTGTGATCATGACCCTTTCACATTTCGGTATCTGATTCAATCTGTTTTGTCAAGATCTGAAACTGCACCAACTGCACTTTCTTTTTACCCAACCTTGGTAAATAATACGTAATCAACTATAGGAAAAAACTATAGGATGAGCATCGTTAATTCACAAATAGTTCAATCACATGAATTGTTCATCCTCCATCCCAGTCATGTTCATGGTCAGTAACTGAATTGATGAACACTCCTGTCCTCCATCCATAATGGCTTTATCATGCTAGCTGACAATTAATCTAACATTTATAACCAAAAAAAATTGATTTAACATGTGAATATGAGGCACAGACATCATTTGAGCTCTCCGTCTCACAGACATCATTGCTATTGCAATGCTGATGCATACCTTATTTCATAGAAGCGAAAAAAGTTGTACATATTCACTAACCACCGAATTCGGTAAGTTATACATACATATAATGCTTACTACTGAATTCGCAAAGTTCTACAAACATGTAATAATTAAGGTTCATTGCAACTAAATTCTCATGAAATGACTGATTTTTATATCATCATTAGGATGTATGACTTCTCCACTGACAAGTCTGATCATTGCCATCAACCTCTGCCGAATGCCGATGTCCGTTTACAAAGGATCACCTTCTCAACTAGAAATTATGGACTTCAACCTGGAGATGCACATACACATATTTGATACATGAGATACATTAAAATCAACCCTTAATTTCAATAGAACTCATAACAACTTACTTACCAAAGTAAAGAAAAAGTAAAGGGACATCATAATCTTTGTTTTATAATCTCTTTTGTGTCCTCTATTCCAGGATTTTAGTATACTTTGACAAAGTTAAATGTGGATTCAACACCAAATTCTGCGAAGAAAAAGCAGATACTTCCCCTGTAGCAGCCGAGGCATCAGCGAAATGCAATCCACAAACCACAAAACCAATCAGCCCAGCAGAACCAGCAATAAACCAAAACACGATGATAAGTATGCATCTGTTAACAAAAATGCAAGTGACACAGTCTTTTGGCGCTTTGATCTCCAAACAACCAATGAAGGTCCAAGAAATACGCAATATCCTGTAGTAGACCGTTTGGTGAGTGGACAACCCGCCTAATCCGAATCACAAAAAACTCTTAGTCTCAAATCATTATCTGAAGAGAAGAAGAGACCTTGACCAGGTGCATGCTTGAGGTAACGCACAACTCTAAGTGCTGCCTCCATGTGTGCTTTCCTTGGCTGATGCATAAAGCGACTTAACACATGAACAACATAAGTGATATCCGGCCTCGACACAGTCAATAATCTCTAATGCATACTTACGTTGGGAAATAAAAATCCCATTTTTAGAAGAGGAAACCTCAATGCCAAGAAAGTATTTCAAATTACCAAGATCCTTGATATGAAAGTGATTATGCAGAAATTGTTTAGTCGCAGCAATACTTTGAGGGTCATTCCCAGTAATCAATATATCATCAACATATATAAGGAGGATAGTAAAAGATATGCCTTGTTTTCTAGTAAAAAGAGAGTAATCTGCCCGGGATTGTACATATCCGGCAGAGCAAATAGCCTCAGAGAACTTGGTGAACCATTGACGAGAAGCTTGTTTCAAACTGTATAATGATTTGTGAAGGTGACACACCAAACCTTCCTCCCCCTGTAGTCGAAGCCCTGGCGGCAGAGACATATAAATCTCTTCCTGTAAATAGCTGTGAAGAAAGGCGTTGTTGACATCCATTTGGTGAAGGGACCGGCCCTTGGCCGCAGCCAATGCAAGCAAACAACGTACTGTGATGATTTTAGCTGCTGGCGAAAAGGTATCGTGATAATCAATGCCTTCTAGCTGAGTAAAGCCCTTAGCTACGAGGCGAGCTTTGTATCGCTCAATGGAACCATTAGAACGATGTTTAACTTTATATACCCATCTGCATCCAATTGGTGTCTTGCTGGCAGCGAGTTTAGTAAGTGACCAAGTGCCATTGTCCTGAAGAGCCTTTTATTCAGAATCCATGGCCGCTTGCCACTTAGGATGAGCTGTAGCTTCTAAGTAATTCCTGGGTTCTGTAACAGTACTGATCTGAGCAATAAAACATCTATGTGTAGGCTTATATCGATGGTAAGAAACATAATTCGTGAATGGATAATGCATACCTTTTGTCAGACCTGGAGTTAAGGAAGAGGATTGGTTGGAGCAAACGTGCGAGCAGACATAATCATTCAATTTGACAGGCGGACCGGTATGGCGGCTTGAGCGACGAAGGGGTTCGACAAGTGCGGCAACGATGTCCGGCGGAGGAAGGAGCCGTTCGGCTGGAGATGACGGCGACGCTAGAGATGGCGACGCCTGAGTGGTGGGAGGCGGGTCGGGATTGGACGGAGGAGAAGGAGGGACTGGCAGATAGGTGAGATGGGTGTTTTTGAGACGACAATAATAGGTCTGGAGAGACGGAGCCGGTGTTGGCGGCAGAGAAGCCGGAGTGGAGTGAGGAGAGGAATCTGGAGAGGGAGGATCATTGTTTTCTGGTGGAGATTGATTTGGATGATGATGGTCCTTGGTGTCTGATATTGGATCAGAGTGGGTATGTGTAGGAGAAGTAGATGCATCAAAAGAGGAGTCAAGAAAAGAAGGGATATGGATTGGGCCTGAAGATTGGGCTTGCGAAGGGAGAGTTGGACTGGACTGAAGAGAGACATAAGGAAAGATTTGTTCATGAAATCTGACATCGCGGCTAATAAAGATTTTCTTTATCGACATATCATATAATTTGTAGCCTTTCTGTCCAATGGGATAACCGATAAAGATGGATAGCTTAGCACAATAGTCAAATTTATGTGTTTTATGAACATTAGTGGCATAAGCTAAACATCCAAAAACGCGGAGATGAGAATAAGAAGGTGGTGTTGAATAAAGAAATTCGTATGGAGTTTTGAAAGAGAGTAGAGGGGAAGGTATCCGATTGATGATATGAACAGCGGTGAGAGCACACTCCCCCCAAAATTCGGTAGGAAGTTGAGCTTGAAATTTCAAAGCTCGGGTGACTTGCAAAATGTGACGGTGTTTGCGTTCCACAACCCTATTTTGTTGAGGTGTGTAAACACAAGAATGTTGAAAGATGACACCGTTGTCATGAAAAAAGGGACGAAGTGAAAGAAATTCGCCACCATTGTCACTTCGAAAAGTTTTAATACGAGAGTCAAATTGTGTGGAAGCATAGCTGAAAAAACGTTTGATAAGTGGTTAGGCTTCATCTTTGAATTGCATCAAAAATATCCATGTGAAACGTGTATAATCATCAACAATAGTGAGAATTAGAAAGAGAAGGGTGTCGATAACAACCCCAAATATCACAATGAATAATCTCAAAAGGTTTTGTTGAAGAAATAACACTAGTAGGAAAAGGTAAACAACTTTGCTTGGCCAAAGGACATATGGGACAAGCATCATTGTTGGACTAAATGGAAAAATTCAAAAAGTTTTTGGCAATAAAACTCAAACGAGAAGGAGATACATGGCCGAGGCGACTATGCCAAAGGTCGGTGGAAGAGGTGGTAAGGTTGCAGGCTAGTTGGTTTGAAGGTGAGGAGTGGTTGATTGAAGATTTCTCCGTCGCTAGTGCCACCAAATAGTATAGTCCATCACGCAGTTTACCCAAATCAATCGTCCTCCTTGTAACCAGATCCTGCAAAACACACCAATATGGATAAAAGGTCACTGAACTGTTCAGACCCCTTGTCAAACGACTAACAGACATCAAATTAACTTTGAATGTAGGTACTGATAACACATCATGCAGATAATAATTGCGATTCAAAGGTAAAGACCCTTTTGCAACAATTTTGGCTCGTTCTCCACTAGGCAATGATACAGTCGGCAAAGAATAATTTTGAACTTTATGTAGCAATTTAGATGAGGAGGTGATATGATCTGTCGCCCCGCTATCAATAATCCAATTACGGGTATAGACTTTGGACAAACCTGGTTTCGTTACCGCATTTTCCTTTAGTTAGAGCTCTCATCATGAGTCTTGGGGATAAGTGATAGAAATTGTTTGAGTTGATCCTCTGATATTGAGACCAATCTTTCCTCCAATGCATAATTAGCAGCAGCTTTGTTATTGTTGTCATAAATCTTTGGGTTTGAATTATTCTTAGCCTTTGGATGATCTTCTGGGTACCCATGTAGTTCATGACAAGTTTGGACCCAATGGCCCATTTTATCACAGTAGGAGCAGTGTGGCCTCCTTCTCTCTGAAGCAAAACGACGTTGGCCTTGATCAGCATGTCGTCCTCCATTCCAGGCACCACGATGAGCTCTACTAGGACCGCCGCGATCGGCTTGACCACTTCGAGCTTCTGCTGCCGGCCTCCTATTCCCAGATCGAACGGCCATGGCGGCGCTACCGGCATCCTCCAAAGTGTGAGTTACGGCAATCAGGCGCTGCTTTTCTTCTTGGAGAACAGAAGAGAAGGCTTGACGAACGGTGGGTAAAGGCTTCATGAGAAGGATTTGTCCACGGATTGCCTGGTATGTTTCGTTCAATCCCATTAGAAATTGCATCAGTCTCTGTTGATCTGTTTGTGCTGCTTGTGTTGGATCGAGTGCTGCTAATTCATCCCATAGAGTCTTCAATTGTGTGTAGTAAACTGAGACAGAGAGTTGTTCTTGTCGAAGAGAAGCAATATCTCGCTGAATCTCAAATCTCAAAGATGCGAGTTACATTTGCTTTAGAGAAACGCTCTTGGAGATCCTCCTAAACTTCATGAGCACTAGAGTAATAGGTTACACTATCGGCTATTTCTGGATCACAAGAATTGACGATCCAGGAATGAACCATATCATTGCATCGCGACCAAGTCGCATAACCTTCAGGATTAGTTGGTTCTGAGAGAGCTTTGACGAAACCGTTGACAAATCCAAGCTTGTTCTTGGAATTTAGAGCTCTAACCATAGTTCTTTTCCAACTAGAATAGTTATCCCCATTTAGGAGTTTGGAGATGAGAACCAATCCTGGATGATCCGAATGTTGAATGAAATAAGGATTCGAAGGCTCTGCCTTGAAGGATTCATTAGGGACTGCTGACGATTCGTCAGTTTAATTTGGGAAGTGGTGGTGTGATATTGCCACCGGTCATGATGATGATTGAAAGAGAGTTGTTACATGAGAGATTAGAGTGCAGCAATGAGTCAAGATCTTAGACCTGCTCTGATACCATGAAAAGATGATGGGATGGCTGAATGTATTTTCATTGATACAAGACTGAGTACATATACAGTAAACAAATATGTTCTACTAGGAAACTATCCTACATTTAAGATCTCCATAAGGTAACATATAAACACATTCTAAATAGAGAAGATACACAAGATCAAATATACAACAGCTGTATATTTTCCTAATAGGCCCAAGCAATTTCATCCTGTACAATGAGTGTTTTCAGACTTCCAAAAGGAATATGTCGTTCTTTCCAGTCCAAAGTTTCTAAGTATTGGTGGGGAGATGGCGAAGGTAAGAAAGAGATTCATTGGGGAAAATGGTCACTGCTCTATAAAAAGAAGAAATTTGGTGGTTTGGAGTTCAGAGAGATAGATGGGTTTAACCAGCAGGCCCTTCTAGCTAAGATAGTATGGAGAATTGCGACTAACCCGGATTCTATAGTTCATGCAGTCTTGCAAGCAAAATATTTTCCGGAAGCTAATTGGGTAAGTGTGATGGCGCGAAGGGGGACTCAATGATATAGAGCAGTCTATTGTGGGGAAGAGATTTATTGTGCCAAGGCCTACGATAGAGAGTGGGGAATGGAGAATCTATTAAAGTTTGGGGTGACAGCTGGCTTCCGAATCGAACCCATGGAGCTTCAAGGTTATTTCTCCAGGTGTGGGTAATACCAACATGAGAGTCAGTGACCTACTTGATCAATTTGGTATGTGGAATGTGTAATTGGTGATCTCGTAATTACGTGAATTTTTAGATACTTAATTAGTACTTAAACACTATGAATTAGCTAACCCGCATAGAAATTATTATGTAATTAATGTATTTTTATTTTTTTGTAGAAAACAAGCAGAGTTGCGGAATTAAGAAGAAAAGATGCAAAAACTTGAGCAAATCAGAGTTTTAAGCAAAAAAGCCAAACTGTGGAAATCTCAATTAAGCAAATTAAGTTTAATTAGTTGATTGAGCATCTCCAGCAGTGAGATTCAAAAATTGATATATTTAGTAATAATTTTGAAATTTAGGTATCGATTTAACAATGTTGCTCTATTAGTAATTGTTATTTTTTATGTTTTAACAAATTATAAAATGACACGTTTGGAAGAGAAGATAGAGAAAAGATTTAGTAATTTCTTTAGTTATGCATGGATCATTAACAAATTTATCTATTTCGTTTATCAATTATCATATTTAACAATTGTTTATGTATTCTGCTGGAGCATTAATTTACCTTAAAAATTAATAAATTTTCAGTTTATTAAGGTTAATTGCTCCATTAAGCTCAAAACGTGCTACTATGTTCTTCATCTCACGTGCAGCACAAAGGACCTTAAGAGCCAATTATGACTTGACACATCACCATTATCTCATCTCTTCCTCTCTCAGGGGCATGTGTCTTAATTTTTAAATATATATGGTTATTTTTTATTACTGTCATGCTGTCGAGGCCTCATGGTGTCTCACTTCACTTCTGTGCCGTCAAGCTTTCCGGTGCCATCGAGATTTCTAGTCTCTTCCTTAGCCGCTTAACCTGAAATCCTAGGTTTGCTAAAGATGATTCTACATTTTGGAGAAATGGCTTGCATCATATCTAAGATCTGCTCAGTGACATATGCCGTAATTTTTAAATATTTGTGTGATTTTGTGTCATCTTGTCTAAAAAGGGCTCATGGCTCGTTGCCGTTAATAACCGCATTGGCTCCATGTTTCAGAACATGACAATTGTGAATTGTGTGTTGTTGGTAAAATGTCAGATATTCAATCAAGTTTCATTACACAATCGGATAGTCTCGTAAACCCTCTCCCTCTACCAAACTCGACGCTCCTATGGTTTCACAAAATTCTTTTTCCTTTCTGTCAAACGGCGCGCGCCTGTTGACGTTGCTGTCGGATGAAAGTTTGAGGGTGGCCAGTTGGTGGTCATGCCCCTGACGGTTGGTGGTGGTGGAGCGAAGGAGACTGATGGTATTAACCAAGAAGCTGTTGTTTGTCTGAGAGGTTGTTTCGGCAAGGGTTGGCGTAGGACACGCGTCGCTGTGCAAGCGTGCAAGTGGTGAGGCGAATGGGCTGGCGGTGTGAACCTAAAGGGTAGATTGTGATTTTGCTAGACTCGGATCGACTTTGATCTAAGTCGACTTTCACGCCATATGTCTGTTTGAAGGTTATGAATGGGTGTGCCTCCTATGTGTGTGGTGATGGCGACAGAGCCCTCTAGATGGCGCGCAGTCGGTTCGGTTGGCGGGGAGGCGGATCGGTGGGCAGTCGCAGAGAGGCTACTTTTGGGCCAGGTCCTGAAATGGATGTTTTTGAGGTCCAGTGGTTAGGGGTTGTGCCTGGGAACTTTTTGAGCTTAGGTCTGGATCAGTTTAGTTTTTTCTTTTTTCGGTTTCTTTGGTTTTTTTAGTTTGTTTTTTGTTTTGGTGTTGTTTTTCGTCCCTCTCTTTTGGGCGAGGGTGTTGGTTGGTGTCGTTTGGTGGTTTTGGTAGGGTCATGTTCGGTGTCATGTTCAAAGACTTTTGTTTTAATATGTGATTTCTTGTTGTCAATGTAATGAGGAGGTTGTCCCTGTATATATGCATGCGGTTTTGGTGTATAGTGTTTGGTGGGGTTGTTTCTTCTTGAGGTTGGCTAAGGAGGCTTATAGATGGGGTTAGGAGTATATATGTTACATTTGGACTCTTTTCGGTTCATATTTATAGTAATCGCTGGTATGTGGGCATGTATGAGTACTGTGGGGGCTTGTTGTCCATCACTGAGATCTCTCATGGTTGTAATGATTAATTATTATTATATTAAGTTTTACCTTTCTCACCAAATCGGCCCAACTCAAATTTTGAGCTTCAAGTTGAAGTCTTCAAGCTCAATATTATTTGGTCTAGCGGCATACTCTCTTCTTTAGTAAGTGGGAGGTTGTGAGTTTGACTCACGAAGTTGTAATATTTGAGTTGATTACATGATAAAAAAAAAAAAAAAAAATTGAAACCTTCAACCATCCAAAACTAAACCTAGCCGTCTGCCAGCGTTTTTCACCCTAGGGCTTCAGATCTTCTGCGGTGACTGAAGATATGTGGCTCGATCGTCGTCGGCCGTAGCATTATCTGAAGATGTATTGGTGGATATTGAGGAGGTGGGTACGGCGGCGATAGCCAGTTCCTACTTTAATTTGGTGAGAAAGCAAGCTGTGGACCTAATGAGGTTAAGGGTTTAAACGATGGCAGCGGCCTGAGGACTGAAAGACCGGCTCTCCATATCTTCCCATGGTAAGGACCGTTTCTTGTTTGGTTTGAAAAAACTGGACTATTGCAATCAAATCCTTCACGGTAATAGATGGCATTACAGTGTAAGGCTGCTACCTTAGTCGCAGGAGGATGATTTGGGTGAGCGTGGGGAGGTTCCGCTTCATTGCTTCAAATATGGGTGACAGCCCTGCGTTTGACGGATCGAGGAGTCTCTGATAATGAACGGAACTGAGTTTCCTGAAGGGTTGGCGGTGGAGGTGGATTTGCAATACAACAAGCTAATTGCCTATGGCAGAGATGACGGAGTCAAATCCGGTGATGCTTTTGCAACAGTCGACGAACAGCATCATCATCGCTTCTTCTCCAAAAATGTCATTCGACTGAGGCGTTCTGCTACAGCTCAAATAGCATCAACATCATCGCTTCTGTTCAACAGTACGTTCAGATGCATCTCTAGCATTTGATAATCATCATGTTCTTTGGAACCAATTATGAATAGCCTGAATTTAGTCCAATAAAATATGTAACAATAAGAAAACAATGAAAAATACTGCATGGTTAAGCCAAAGTATGAACAATGTGATCCTTTGGTTTTAATCTCATATTATGCCAATGAACCTCGTACTCATCACCCATGAAGCAGCAATAACATATTGACCGTGTAAATATTGATTACATGGTCGTGATAATCTCTCTCTTTATGGTTTTCATTATCATTTAGTGTATAATTCTTTCAAGATAAAGGAGGTGAACTTTTGCTCAATACCCAACAACAAAAACATCTACCCACTTGAATCAGAACTTTGTTGTATGCTGTACAGCCAAGCTACTTCTAACACATTAAGCTATATATTATCAAGTCACCAAACTGAGAAACAAATGATAAATCAAAATATCAATATTAAAGTAAAGATGCTTCGATCGCCGGTGAGCGGCCTGTGGAAAAGCCGATACCATGAAGGTTGAGTGTTCAAATCTCATAAGCATCATAATAGGTAGGGTGGATAAAAGAATTGTCATTTCTATCTCTTTCAAAAAAAAAAAAAACGTTAAAGAAAAAATATGAGACCTACTTCATGTATGCATCAAAGAGAATTAACGACGGCTGCCGTATGGTGATGATTTGGAACTTGTGGTAAGGGAGACATGGCGAGAAATACGAGCAAAGCCATGATCAAAACCGGAACAAATAAAAGGATCAAAGGAGGCGGCGGCAGTGGTGGCAAAAGCAGCGGTAGTACCACAATAAACACTGTCAAAACTAATAAAACCATGGCAGATATGATTGTAAAGCTGCACCTCAACATTCATATCAATCCCGAAACATATACTCACTTCAACTGCATGATCTCTTTTTCGCAACTCATGAATTCATTCCATATATAGATAGATATTGCTGCACTGTGTAGTTGATGAGTGACTTGTGAGTCAAGAATTGGAGGAGTTATTTACATACAATAAAAAGGTATATATTGGGAATATATAAGATCATCGATAAGAGAAGAGGAATGAATCGAAGAAGTGAAAAGGAAATGAGATGGAGATTGAGGAATATGATATCTATAAATAGGAGTTTGGTGGAGTTTGCTGATAGAAATTAGGACTTTGTCCTTTCTCGGCCATGTCCCGGTTCACCCAACCTAAACGTATTTTACTTCTATATCAATAATTAATGACTGTTTAAAGGGTTCATTGTGCTTGGTCATGATATTTGCTAAAAAATTCGTTTCTTTTACTCTTTAATATTGTCTGTCCTTTTCTTTTGTAATTACCCTTTGAAACAGTTCTTCCAAGTTGGCTTATGTTGTCGAGTACATCTTTTCTCTGCTCTCCTTATAAGTGGAAGGTTATAAATTTAACTCATAACAAACTCGTTGTAGTATATCTGAGTTGTCTAACTTAATTATTAAAAAAAAATGGCTTACCCTAATGAGTAATGACAGATATGAGATATGCATGTTAATTAATGTTTTTGAAAAGAAAAACGTAGTATTAAGATTGAAGTGTATATACATTAATTATATTAATAGGAACAATAAAAATGGTTTCGGTGTTGTACCTATCGATCAGTACTGTTCGATATTTTGTGCAACCACAAAGAAAGGCCTGTGTTTTAGGAGCAACCTAGGGCTTCTGATGGAGACCTTAGGATTTGCCGCTTCATAATGAACAGATAGACAAGTTCACTGTGAGTTTATTATAATTACAATATATCTGTAAATTACATTAAGGTTGTACACCTCCCTGTTCCTCTAATTGTATATTAAGGATTATTACGTTATAATGCCTATTTACAGTGTTGCAAAGAGGCTGCTGCGAGCCCTGCGATTAGTGAGTTTAAACACTAACTGTATGTAATTATATACACAGCGACCAGCTAGTACAATAGTCAACTGTCGATTTAAGAATAATGCAGATGAGAACCCTATTTGTGTTGTTGCCAAACAGTTGGGACAAACTGGTGTTTTGGTAGCTAAGGACATTGCTTATGAGGATCTTTAGGGGTTGGCACTCTACAAGCTCGCCATTTTGAAAATGAAGATGGCCAGTATCTTGTATCTGCATTTTGAAAGTAGAAAGAGATACGTCGTCTGCTCAGCTTGAACAAAATTTCAATAAATAATAGATAAGATCCCACATACATCATCTGAAACAAAACCTATAGTACCCTGAGTACATTAATTTTTTTATTTTTTTTTAGCAGAAGTATTACAGAGACATTAATATCACTGATTTGACTACAACCAGTGGAAAGGATCACAAAATGTTCCACTTCCCCGCCAATGCCTGGCAAATCATTGTGATACAGTACGCAGCACTCAATGGATAACTACAAACTGCAAAATAACAAACAAAAAAAAGAAAGAAAAATAAAGGTTACACAGAAGAACCAAGTAAAACTACAATGCTACTACTAAATGTTCCCAGCAAAAATTCCTGGTGTTTATAACAATTTAAATGGCATTAAATAACACTAAAGTACATGATAACTTCAAAAATAAAAGTTATAAAACCGACAAAAAAAAAACACCACAAGAGTTCAACATGTAGCCAGCAAATTTGATGCCAAAATCTGAAGACATTCGCACAAAGTTCATTATCTTTTCTCATAGTGCAAGATGCTATTCTCCTCAGAGCCCTAACCTCGATACGAGTTACAAACTCTTTTGTATAGCATTAACCATTCAACAGAGCAATATTCTCGAAGCGTCAGCAAGCAGAAGGAACTTTTATACTGATTCTGGTAGCTCACAGAAATGCCTAGATCTTTTCCTAACTACTCACCCAGAACAATTTGGTAAACCAGTTAAAGCATACATACATATATATCAGTGGTTTTATCAATCTCACGATCTATATTGCAAAATCAAAAGCCCTAGAATAAAACAAATAAAGACCTGAAATCAATAACCTTGAGAAGTGAACTCTCATTGGTGGCAAACAAAAGGTAACCAGCTTCAAGACCCCATGAATAGAACCATGCTTGCAATACAGCTATGCAACCTAAATGACTGTCCTACCAATCACTGCCGTGGGTCATAATAGAAATCCGCAATTACACTTGCTAGCAACCAAAATAACCCACACAGAGATCCAGAAAAAGAAGAAGGGGCTGTTTAGACGTAACAACAACAGAACACTTGCTAGGTAGTAGGTGTAGTTAAAGGGGCAGGATTGGCTGGATTTTGCTGGGTACAAAAGCAGGGGTATTATGGGAAATCTTGCTGGGTTTACATAGAGATTTCAGATGTCTAAAGAATTTAAATTTTGCTGGGGAATAAAAATTGTGGTTGAATTACTTCGTTGCTGGGAGTTTCTAGAAGCACTCGTTTACAAAACAAAAGGTAAAAAGACTTGCAAACACACAGACCAACTTCATGAACATACTAGTACATTAATCTAAGGTAGTTACAGGAACCAGCCTGGTCATCAACATTTTGACAAACGACCCCATTTGGAAGACTGATTTGATTGCCAAAAACACAGCTAATGTTCTAAGTTTAACAGCTTGATTAAAGTCATTTAACTATTAACAATGAATAGATATTTACATAGAAGATGTAACTGAGTGATGCATGATTTCAGATTAACAATCATACATGCACCTTAAAGCCTTAAAGAAAATGCATGGCCTACAAATTACTTGTAGGTCTATTTATGTTGCTTTGAATCCTAATATTTTCACAGGTTTTCTAAACTTATGTGTTTTTTTAATCAATCACCAAAATGGACCCATTTTAGATGATTTTGAACCCCACCAGTAGGTCTATTTAACTTCTGAGTAGCAGAGTTAAGAAAACCAAGGATAAACATGTAGGTAAAGAGAGCGCTCCACACAATTTACAAAATCCAAAGCAGAAAAGAACACAATTGGCAATCAACTTACTTGATACAAAATCCTCAGTATAGTCCGGCACAACTTTGCCATGAGCCATTGCACCGACCTGAAAATACAGTGTCATACTACGATTCAACTTTTACCATTTCATACTTAGAGACAAAGCCAAGTTAGTACTGCATACCACAAAAACAAGGTCCGTATTGTTTTCAGCAGCAGCAACATAATTTTGAATGCTAACTAATTTCTCTGAACTGTACGAGAGTCCTGAAATGCAAAAATACATCAGGATTATATATAATAGATGTGTCACAGGGTTTAGGGTTTAGGCTCATGACATAAATGCTTCCAAAGTACAAATACTCACCAACTTTTCGGGAGTTGACAGGTAAATACTGTGTCACAGGGTTCTTAATCATACGCATAAGTTTCTCACGCTTACCGACCGCAGATATACTCAGTTTCTGTAGCAGCTGCACTGCAAGGTTAATGGCAGCATTAAACAAACTGCTAAAATAGGGTTTACAGGAAAAATCAAAGAACAAGTTAGAAGTGAGTAAAACTAAGGCATTGCTGCATGGATGGTGATGGTTAATGCTTTTATGTATGAAAGCTACAAATTGTATAGTTTAGCTTTTGACTGATCTTTTCTTGTAATGTGCCTATATAAGGCAACCATATATTGCAAATTTTGATCATCTGAATATCAGAAATAAGATAAAGAGGATGGTATTCTTCTTCTCACATTTTATCA
This sequence comes from Fragaria x ananassa, assembly GCA_034370585.1. Taxonomy (NCBI): domain Eukaryota; kingdom Viridiplantae; phylum Streptophyta; class Magnoliopsida; order Rosales; family Rosaceae; genus Fragaria; species Fragaria x ananassa. Next base: position 3,370,852 of record CP139750.1, on the reverse strand, counting down.
GAACAGAAACAAGTTAGTGTAAGATTAAATGGATGGACTTACACATGACACCAGAGAACCGCTTAAATGTCCTTGGGATACGAACAAATGGCTTAATCTCAATAAGTTTACCATCCTCAGTCTTCACATACACACATCTCAACCTCCCAGCTTTATTAATTGGGCTATCTAAAATCATGAGCAGAGCCTGTAGATCACAAAATACTCCTTGTAACATAATAAACAAAGAACTGAATTTGGACAGCTGTTCTATAAGCTTCTTATGTCTAGTTTGTTCAATATATCATAGTAGACCCAATTAATATTCTTCATTCTAATTTTTTTGCTCATTAACTAACAATAGATATAAGCATTTTTAGAATATATAAAATGCTAAAGCAACAAAAGCCCAAATCCGCTAACCTGATGAAGGATATCAGGCCTATAATGAGCAGGGTTTTTGCCTTTCTTCTTCAAGAAATTTGCGTGATCATCAGAATTCAAGAGCTGTTCAGTCTGTAACCATACAACAAATTTAACATAGAAATTTGAAGACCCAAATATTCAAAACAACAACTAAGCAACACAAGAGAAACAAGATTTAACCTTTCCAACTTTGCCGATTTCCAAACAAGCTTTCTCGAGGATGAAGATGACCCCAGGTCCGTTCTTGGGGTTGGGCTCAGTTGGCGCAATAGGAATGCCCTCAAGTTCGAATTGGTCGTCAACCTTGGCTGTTTTGCTGGGTTCCTCTACTTGTTCTGCTAATTCGTCTTCATCTCTGTCGTACTTCTCTTCCCTCGTCTTCCGCTTCTTTCCCTTCGCTGCGTACGGCCTCACCATTTTTAAGAACACAAACCCAACAATTGGGCTTCAAAACAAGGTTGAGGAGTCGAGGAGACGAGCCTGTCACACAAGGTTGAGAAACTCGGTGGTTCGGCGGAAGAGGAATACAGAGGAACCCAAAATGCTGAAGAGAAATAAGAGAGAATATCGGGGTCAAGGGTTTAGGGTTGAAGACACATTGACTTCGGCTCATTGTGGGACAGAACTTTATCTACACACCTTCACAAGTAATCTGTGCACCCAATCGTTAATGGACACTTCTTTTTTCTAACTTTTTTTTTTTTTTTTTTTTATAAAGGAGGAGAGTTATCAATTATATGTTGTTATTTTTGTTGTAAATATTATAATATATGTGGATGTCTTTGTAAATACTCATTAGTTATGTCCTTACGATGTAAATCATACTCTTATATAAGAGAGCCTAATGAGAATGAAAGAGACACTTCTTCCTCCTCATACATTTTGTTCTTCTCTTTTCTCTCTATCTCATTCTTAGTTTATAACACGTTATCAGCACGATTTCGCTCATTCGTTTCATGAACTTCATGATGATCTATGAGATGTTGGTGCAACTTTTGTTGCTTATTATTATTATCTACACTCATGATCTATGAGTTCACTTCTATTTTGATTATATCTTGTTTACATATATACTTTGTTTATATTACTCAATTCTATGTTTACAATTGCTTATATTAGTGAGCATGAAGTTTCGCTAATAATACTTTTTGAGATTGTGAACCTGAAGTTCAATATTACATTAGACTTGGAGATCTAATTGTGTAAGCATAAACCTGAAGTTTTATGCATGTACATGTGATTCATTGTTCACAAGATTCGAACCTGAAGTTCTAAAGAACATAATTAGATCCATGATGATCGATGTGGTCTTGAAAAAGAGTCTGAAAGACATGTATCTAACGGTGAAAGATCCGCTTGAGTTTTGGCAAGCATTGGTTGATCGGTTACTAAGAGCACGATATGAATGGACGCATTTGCGCCTTCTAATAAGGATCATGATATGGCTATAGTTATGGCTTAACCATTTTCAGCTCATTGACGCATGTCCTAACTTTTAGTGGCACTTTACAAAGCCCTCTTTGAATGGCAATAAGACCAAAATTAATTATATTAATCAGCATCTTGAGAAATATGAGCCATGAGTGGATGTCACTTCACCCAAGTTGACAATATTTTTGTGGCTAAATTGAAATGTTAAAGACATGATCAATGTGGGTGTCCTTAACACCGATTAATATTAAGCCTATCATAATGGTATTCTGGACACCGAGTTATTGTGATTGATATGAGTGCCTTAAATTAAGGTTATTATATGAGTGAATATGGTTACTTTACTTCCCAATATGTGCACACAAATACTTTTCAGATCATAATTTGGCAATCAAAGACCATTGTTCACAATTATGTGCACCATTTACGAGCATTTATATTTACCAAATTTCAGCTATTAATAACATGGAAATTTGTACAATTGATAACATATTTTCTGCTTAATAACGTAATAACGAGATATTTAAGGAGCTTAATAGGTGAAATTTGATTAATTTGCTTATATTTGGGAACAAATATTAATCATAAGCCAACAACATTACTACTTTGTGAAAATCTTGCAACGTTACTACTTTCTTATTATTAGTACGCAATGATTTAATTATGCAACCGTTTTAATTTTCTTTTCCATTCTCATTTGATTAATTTGCTTATTATTAGTACATAGTGATTTAATTACACTAATTACAGCTGATTACATAATTATTGGTTAAACTTTTTGAAGTTGTGGTTGGTTCCTTTTTCTATTTGATTGTTTGTTTATGCAGTGAGTTTAGTTCCATATTAGAAGGAATCCTAGTTAATCAAATTATCATGTCCTCCTTCCTGTTCTATGCCAATGAAACTCAGTTTGTCTTTGATTTAATGTCTTCATTCAATATTTCAACGATGCAAGATTTCGATCTGTTTGATGTATGAGACTAAAGTCTCGATATAATCTTGTTGATGCCAATACAAGAATACTTTATCTTTTGCTCCATTACGTTTCTATACTGAGAATGAACCATTTCATTTATAGAGCCACATGAAATACCTCAATCATCATCAGTACCGCATCAATATCTCATGGTACAGTGAAACGGGTATGAGTTTATTCTCTCTTTTAAGTCATGGAAGTTTGATTTTCTCCTTTTTACTGTCTAATTGATATTAATCCATATTTACATCTGCTTTCAAATTACGATCAATGCATCATGTTCGTTGATTCTATTACTTGAGGGCCAGAAGTTCCTTGAAAAGAATACATGAAAGTCCTTCAGCACTTGTACAATTTACGAGGACCAGAAGATCCTCAAAGAATATAGTTGAGTATATGATCTTACATACTGTAATTCTCGATGAAAATAAGAGGCATAGATTTGGTATTTGAGATTCCCTCCTCCGTATGATAATGGGACTATGGGAGTTTTGAAGGTTAATATGTTGGATACTTAGCCAAGACTATAAGCTGTACATTCGGAGTCATAGTCATTGATACATGGATTACATTCCTTAACTGTTCTCTATAAGTTATCTTTTTGTATCATTATATGATTATCATGCTAATATGTTAAAGCATGATGCCGATTACCAAGTCCATTGAATCTTTTATTCATATTTAGACCTGAAGTCTTTTGATTGAAATATAAAGGGCTTGAAGTTCCTCATTAGTTTTAAAATCGAAATTGCGATATGACGTTTCGCAAAACTTATGCAGTTAACAAGGGCCAGAAGTTCCTTATAGTTATGAAATAATCATTGAAATCACATCTTGTGATCCATAATCATATAGGGCCATAAAGCTCCTCACTTTATTACGATGCTATGTTTTTGTACATACAATTAGAGGAAATACACAAGATCATCATATATGTGAAGTTAATCAGACCAGAAGCTCTGTATATTTTCTTCATTCATGGAATCGAAAATTTCCAATGTAAAATTTATTTACTTTTTGCTGTTAACAGTTTTCTTTATTTTGTTATGAAATTTCATTACTATATTTATTGTTTACATTTTATTGTTATTCAAATGGGCCAGCAGCCCTATATCTCGATCATATGAATTTCGAGTGTAATATTTTTGGACCAAAAGTTTCAAAATATTGTACTGTAGAACCCAAAGTTCTAACAGCAGATACTCAAACCCAAAGTTTGGAGTATAAAATATAAGGTGAACATGAAGTTTTACTTGAGTTATTCGAACTTGAAGTTTCGAGCACTTGAATTATTTGAACCCGAAGTTTAACATACCAAATCTGAGAACCTATCGTTCTAACATTATAAATTCAAACTTGAAGCTTCGATTTCACATATGATTGATGGCTCCAGAAGAGCATTCTATTTGAATTAAGTGTCTCTAATGCGGTTCATAATCGATTAACATATGATATAGATTGTGCCAAATTTTACATTGAACTAAGGCACAAAAATATCATGAACCAGAAGTTCATCGAAACTGGGCATGACTAGCTAAGTCATAATTTACCTAGAGTGTTGTCTTGAATGAGTTACAAGTTTTGATGACCACTAGTGTATATGCCGCAGTTGTCACCTCAATGAGACACTCCTCTTGTCATGAGGGGGAGAAAGATTGTTCCTGAAGAGATGTTTTCTACTTGGATTAAATTTTATGAGACTATCCATATTAACTCAAATAGTCTATAACCCATTTGATTTGTGGGAAGAATGAGTATCTATGTGACATGGTTCTCTTGACGAGAATGTCATTAAAAATGCCCGAGTTTCTAATATGACGGCTATAGTATTACACATACAAAGGTTAAAGTACACCATCAGATGATGATATCTTGGTGATACAACAATACATCAATATGGTTGATACTCATGAATTTAAATATTTTTGACCTTAAACTTGGTGTGGGTTCACCACCAGCCAATGGACATCTACTTGGTGTGGGTTCACCACCAGCCAATGGACATCTTCACTCGAAATGAAGTGATAGTCATTTAAAAGCATTTATATGTATGTTCATAATAAGACAATATTCCCGCCGTTAGGGGGAGAGACAAGACTACTGTCATTTGAATAACGACGTGAATTTGGAGTGGAATGTATCCAACAGGTCTAAAGTTTTAAGCTTCTGAAAATGGAAGATTATACATGTCCTATAATGTTTTATGGTATTATGAATATAGATCCACATTCGCTAAATATAATTCATCTATGAGAGATGTTTGCCGTAGAAGTGACAATATTTGCCCTAGAAGTGGCAGGGGTACCCAATATTAATAAGCTCATAGTAGCTAATGCATGCATATAAGAATGTGTGTGATCTATAAATGATGATCATCGATGAAAATTTACATATGGTAGCTACCAAAGATCGTTAAGGACTGTATGATGCAATACCACGTTTCATTATGAATGTCGACAAATCATATTACTGGCCAAATTGGATAGAGGCAATTCTAAATAAACTAAATATCTGAAACGTGATGAGATACTTAGACCTTTAACCCTACATGATACAAAAGGGTATTAAGTACAGTGAAAATAAATCACTATGGCACAATATCTACAAGAGACATGGGGATTACGAATATATTTCCTTATACATGACAGTTTTCTGTAAGTACAGTGTTACATATATTTATTGACGAGTGACTTACGGCAGTTGTCATCGTATATTATAAGGATCTTAAAAGACTTTGCTAAAAGCAAAATCTCAAAAGTAAAGCGTCATTACAAGCGTATCGCTTATCAAATCCTTAAAGGATCCAAGTACATGAATGATTCGAACGTAAATCGATCCATGAATACTTAAGAGAGTTTGGATGTGAGATTCCTCATCGCCTAAGCGAAATGATGTAATGTGCCTTATACATGCAAACACAACTCTCATTAGTAAGTCTTGGGTTGGAACCCAAGAAGAAAGGCATGAGGAGGAGGCCCAAAGATGAGCATATCTCTTGTTATGCTGGGCTGTTAAATTAAAGTTAACTCATGCAATAGATAGTCTAAAGCTAGCTCATATATACTTATTATAGTTAACGTGGTCAAAATTGCCTCAATGAGTATTATGATTGGACTACAAAACCGAATTCGGATTATGTTGCTACATATTCTAACTTTCGCGAAGTAATGAATTGCTCAAAGCTCTTGAAGAGCATATACGAGATGTATCAATAAACGAATATATTGATATGAGTGGCTAGATATGCTATGCTGATCTTCTAATGGTTTTGAACCATAGATAGTAATGTGTTAATTAGCTTCTACTGCTTAGTTATTATATAATGTATGAATTTGCACATGTGAGGTTGTTTCTAATATTACTAAATGAGGTAAGACCTATTAAATTGTATAGCTTTGTTGGTATTGCTTTCACTTTGCAGGTATGAAAATCTTGTGATGAGCCCCTGTATGCAAAACGAATAAAATCTCACTTCAGTGATAGACAAAATAAACCATTATTTACGGTACATGAAGCTTGCAACAATCAGGGGGAGAATCTCATCAAGGGGAGCATCCAGAAGTATGCTATCTAGGACATATGCGCGTTGCACTCTTTTTCTCCTTCGACCAGGGTTGTTTTTTCCCACAGGGTTTTTATTACCTGGCAAGGTTTTTAACGAGACAACAAATAAGCGCGTCCAACACCATATCATTCATTGGTGGACATCTAAGGGGGAGTGTTGTAAATATTATAATATATGTGGATGTCTTTGTAAATACTCATTAGTTATGTCCTTACGATGTAAATCATACTCTTATATAAGAGAGTCTAATGAGAATGAAAGAGACACTTCTTCCTCCTCATACATTTTGTTCTTCTCTTTTCTCTCTATCTCATTCTTAGTTTATAACAATTTTTATTTTTTTGAGGAAGAATTATATGCTAAAACTTAAAACCACTTAGGTTTGTGCAAGCTTGTGCAATTTCACCTTCAATTGATTGATTGAATAAATCAATAGTTCCATGTCCATTACTAGGGTTGGCATTGGTAGGTATACAAACTCTATTTATTAATACCATGTACCAATCAACTTAAGATTGGTAGGCAAAATCTTGTACCAAAACCAACCATCAAAGTTGGTACAGTTGGTACAGTTGGTAGTGTGTCTCTTCCAAATTTAGATTGAGGCCCAACAAACTGTAAGACCCAACTCATTTAAATCCTTTTTTTGGGCCTCTACCAAGCTTCTATCAATTATCAAACTATTCAAATATATTCAAAGTTTCACACATCATATAATTTCAAATGCAACAAGCCAACAACATCCAAAGTCTTATACAGAAAATTAAATACCACATGTGTCAAGACCCACCCCGAATTTCACCCTGAAACCCGTGGTAAGTCCTGCGGGGACCACCTCCAAGGAAAACTTACCGAAGAACTCGGTAAACCTCACTTGAAAATGGACAACCCTAACCCGGAAAAATTAAAGAACACTCTTTTAACCAATAATATAAATCTTCAACTTAATCCAAATAACCGAAAAATAATACACAATATTTTTCCGAAAGTATTCAGAGCTACTACAAGAAAGACAACGGAAGCTGCTAAAAATCCTAGTGGGTTAAACAGATAACCTACTGGCGAACAATAGTGGAAAGATGGGTGACTATGCCTCGTCGCCTCTTTCTAGACCTCACTCAAATTCTGCAGACTGGACATTTAAAAATAAAGGAAAAGCCCAGGGGTAAATATTTAATTACGTCAGAGTGAGTGGACAAAATAATCTCGACAAGCAATAATATTTCCCCAAGAAAATTATAAAGGAAAGCGCTATACAAGCGACAGCTCAAAACTGCCAAGGACACGACTAGTTCCGGCTAGTCTCCAAATCTTAAACAAATACAGACTCTCAGGCTAAAATTATATATATATATATATATATATATATATATATATCAGTATGTATTTACACTCGTCTACTCCTTGTATGCTATCTATGAATAAATGTGAATAAGCTTGAAAGTAGATAGTCATATCAGGCTACTACGTTCGCGTCTAACGCTCACGTCATCCCATGATGGCATTTTTCCTCATTATGGGGGGAACGACCGAGTGGGTATATATATATACGTGCTGACTCCTTGTACGAATTCTATGAATGAATTGAAAAATAGAATAAACTCAAAAAGTAGAAAATCGTATAAGGCTACTACGCTCGTGTCTAACGCTCACGTCACCCCATAATGACATTTTTCCTCATTATGGGGGAAAATCACGTGTAGCTAGCTAGCGTTCACTCATATACAAGCTATTCTCAAAAACGTCAATAAATGAGTATAAACATCGAAATTCTCAATTCCGGTTAAAATCCAACAAAAGAAATTATTCAACAATAAAACAATTCAAGCACATTATTTAAAACAACGGTCCACTCACAACTTAGGCCTAAGCCTGATGTCGGTCGGAGGTCTCCTCTGCTCGAGCCTCCTCGCGTCTTGTTCCAAAACATAAATGATTCCTTAAATAAAACACCGACGTTTAAAGAAAATAGACATAATTAAATATGAGCTTCTCGCGCTCATCCATGCCTATCATCCTAAATCTTAACTTCACTGTCAACCATAAATCTCCATAAATACCGACATCCTCAAAAATTACCTTCCAACGTCTTAATCATAAAATAATCCAATAGCCGGATTTTCACTTATTAATCCGCCAAAAATACCAAACTTTAACAATTCCAAAACCTATCCAAAACTCCTCCAAAAATTCTAAAACTCATTCCATTAAACTCCTCATAAAATTCTCCACCAAAAACATTTTCTCGGCGGCGGCCAACTCCGGCGACCTCCGATGCTCACCAAAATTTGGTAGCATCTTCCTCTCAACCTCCTCTAGAACATTCCTAACTAGCATAAATTTCAATTCTAAGCCTAACCATGTCAATCGAAAGAAAACACACATAAAAGCCCTAGAATTTCAAATTCCGATTTCTCCTTACCTAGCTCAAGATGGAGCGAGCCCTTTGGAGGGATTGAAGCACGGGAGGAGGGCTTCTTTTTGAGCCAAGGCTCGCCGGCTATGGCGGCCGGAGGAAAGAGTTCCGACGAAAAAACTCTTCCGGCAGTCGAGACTTTCGGCGTTGGTTCCTCCTTCATGGCGGCGCTAGGGAGGCTGCCACCGGTCTAGAATGGAAGCTGGGTCGGAGACCGATCGTTTGGGACCGGTGCGGCGGTCTGGGGCGGCCGGACGGCGACGGTCGGGCTCGGGAAATTTTTCTGGTCGGGAAGGGCTCGGGGAGAGAGAATCGGGAGGAAGAGAGAGAAAGAAAAGAGAAAGAAATGGGTTGGGCTCGGCCCAGTTGGTCCAACACCATTTTTAACCCATTCCAAAATCCAACACCCCAAAATAATACCCCAATAAAAATTACCTTTTACTAGCCAAAATTTACCATTTTTATCGTCGTCATATTTTTCTCCTACGAATAATTCTTTCGAAATAATCGTCCCCCAACACCACTCTGGAGACTAATTAAATTATACACTTAATGACGAAAACGGTAAAAACTCTTATTACATCTATACTAGTAAATAAGGTAAAATTAAGGGTCGGGGCGTGACAATTCTCCCCTCCTTATAAAAATTTCGTTCTCAAAATTTACAAACTTGTCAATCAAAGAGGAAATGATACTGCTGTCTCATTTGCTCCTCCGATTCCCAAGTAGCTTCCTCTACTTGATGACTTCTCCAAAACACTTTGATGAGCGGAATTGCCTTGTTCCTAAGCACTTGCTCATTCCGGTCAAGAATCTGAACCGGCTCCTCTTCATAGGACAAATCCTTCTGTAAACTAATCGGCTGCTCTTCAAGCACATGAGAAGGATCGGCAATATACTTGCGAAGCATGGATACATGAAACACATTATGTATCCTGGACAACTCCGGAGGAAAAACTAACTGATAGGCAAGAGAGCCAACTCGCTCTATTATCTCATAAGGCCCAATATACCTCGGACTAAGCTTTCCACGCTTACCGAAACGTACTACCCCTTTCCAAGAAGATAGTTTCAAGAACACCCAATCACCCACTTGAAACTCAAGGTCCTTCCTGCGGACATCTGCATAACTCTTTTGCCTACTCTGAGCGGCCTTAAGTCTATCTTTGACCACCTTGATCTTCTCATTTGTGTCATGGATAATCTCAGGACCACAAAGTTCTCTTTCTCTGACTTCATTCCAACATAAAGGCGTGCGACACTGTTTCCCATACAGTGCCTCAAAAGGCGTCATACCAATACTCGAATGGAAACTGTTGTTATAAGCAAACTCTATCAAAGATAGGTTCTTATCCCAGCTCCTCCTGAACTGCAAAGCACAAGATCTCAACATATCTTCTAAAGTCTGGATAGTCATCTCTGATTGCCCATCAGTTTGAGGATGAAAAACAGTACTGAAGTGTAGTCGGGTACCTAATGCTGCCTGAAGAGCTCCCCAAAGAAGGAAATCTAGGATCCCAATATGACACTATGGATTCAGGTACGCCATGAAGTCTTACGATCTCATTCACATACAGCTCAGCCAATTTATCCAGTGTATACTTCTTTCCCACTGGCAAGAAATGAGCAGATTTAGTGAGTCTATCCACAATCACCCAAATACCATCATGCCCTTCACGGGTACGAGGTAAACTGAAAACAAAATCCATGGTGATGTGGTCCCACTTCCACACTGGAATCGGCAACGACTCAAGCAATCCTGAAGGTTTATGCCTTTCCGCTTTCACCTGCTGACAAATCAGACACATACTCACAAAAGCTGCAATTTCCCTCTTCATGTTAGGCCACCAATAATAATCCTTCAAAGTCCGATACATTTTTGTACTACCTGGATGAGCAGCATATGCAGAACTATGAGCTTCCTCCATAATCTCAATCTTTAACTCTTCATTCCTCTTTGGAACACAAAGCCTATTTTTGAACAACAAAGTTCCATCTCTTCTTACCGAAAAATCCACGGCTGCTCCATTCGCTGCTCTTTCCATCAACTGAACTATGGAAGGATCATTAAACTGCGCCTCACGCACTTTATCCACCAAAACTGGCCTCACATGGAAACTAGCTAATAGGGCACCCACTTCATCCACCGCTAAATCCACTCATGTAGCTCACAACTCACAAAGAAGTGGAACTCTAACCATCCTCAGGTGAGACAAAGATATGGTGGGATTTCGACTAAGAGCATCAGCTACCACATTAGCTTTTCCAGGATGATACTCAATAGTGCAATCATAATCACTGATCAACTCCATCCACCTTCTTTGCCTCATATTCAACTCCCTTTGAGTGAACACATTTCGAAGACTCTTGTTATCGGTAAAAATCTGACACTTGGCTCCATAAAGATAGTGTCTCCACAACTTGAGAGTAAAAACTACTGCTGTAAGCTCATGATCATTCCAATGCTCTTGATTTGCTTGATATTCTCCAAACATACTACTTTGATCATAGTAACCATGATATTGCATGCTTGGACATGTCTCTGATGAATGACCAATAGTAGAGCATATGGAACACACCTCGTAGGATCGCTGCCACATTTGAAAACAAAAGAAAATAAAAACAAGTTAGTAATTTATACAAAAATAACAAACACAAACAAAACAAGTAATTAGAAAACAATAGTCCCCGGCGACACGGCGCCAAAAACTTGATCGGTTATTTTTAAACCAATTTATTTTCCTTATTCACAACTAGATCATCGTTTATAGTATGGGCAAATAAGGGTCATTCCCGCAGAGGACTAAATGAATCTAACTACTCAAACGATGTCACAAAAGTGACTACTGATCCTAACGACCAACAGTTGAAAACCTAATTATTTGACTAACCTAAAAAAGTCATAAAAATACGAAAACTTACAGACGCGAACTAGATAGACAGACGGACTCACATACAAAATTTCAGATGAATCAGAGTTCGTTTACTATGTCAAATAAATACTGGAAAACGGAGGACATAAAGTGACGAAAACTGATTTTGGTTTTGATATTGGAAAACAATGAAATAAAACTAGCTATGGAAGATGCAATCCACCCCGACAATCACACACAAGATAATTGGTTCAGTTATATTTCAATTAATCTAGATGAAGATGCTCAGGTTGGTTCGGTACGCTTGAAACACAACCTATTACCCTTCCTTACTTCGTACGCTAGGCAGGAAGTGCTCTACACCTAAACTATTCTCAAGCAATGCAACCTAAAGGTACGTTTATTAGGTTAAACATGCAAAGATCATTATGTTCTAAAAGGGTATGAGACATCACAAGGCATTGCAATAAACTTAGCGTCTTGCTAAACCTAGGACTTAGTTTACTTGCTAGCAAAAACTAACAATTACTTCTCTAGATAGTTTGAGGAGTCTGATATTGACACTGGCATCAAACTATGAAAGCTAGAGAACTCTAACATGCATACTAAGCGTGCACTCAAAGCAAACATGAAAAGAATTCATCAACATAAAAATAGTAAGCCAAATCTCATTCTTGGATTAAAAGAAACTAAAACCAAAACTCAAATCATCTTGTTGTTCATGTCTAGGGCTTCAAGCAGCCCCTAACTAAGGAAGCTTAAATAAACATAATAAAAAGACAATGCAGAAGGAAGAGGAGAAGAGCTGAAGAAGAGGCGAAGAAGGGAAGGAGAAGGGGAGGCGCCAAAGATGATAGCATAGGCTTTTATATTGTTTCCTTCAACCAATCCATCTTGATTTAGGTTTCCTTAGACATTCTGATTGGTGTACATCTGTAGGACCAATGAAAGTGTGCCAACTCATTTAATTCTTCATAATCAGCTTCACATAGAGATAATAAGTTGGATAATGAAGTACAAACTCGTCCATGGGCTTTCCGGTGTGATTTGGGTCTCAAAACACAAATTCCCGTTAAGAGTCAGATTTGCGCGCAGATTGACCTTCTGGTAGTAAATTGCCCATAACATCTTCTAGGAAAATGCTATTCATGAACCGTAAAATGCTATGGAAAGCTAACATCAGTAGATTTCCGTTGATATAAGATTCATCATCTGGTTCTTCTCGAGCTTCCCTCAGTGCCCTGTCAAAGTTGGATGACTTGCGTAGGCAGATTTCCGAATTTTGTCTTTCACTCTCTCTTTTTCTTCTTTTCTTCTTGTTTGCTTCGGAACACCTACAAAAAAAAATAAATAAAGTAAATAACTAGAAAACACATCAAACAAGCAAAGAGAGTATAGAGGATTTTGATACAAATAATGTATAATTAGGCACCTATCACTAAACACTAAAGTAGCTTCATCTAGGTTGGTCTGTGGAATACTATTGTTCTATTTGTTCCATACTTCCATTTGTTCATTGTTATGTTATTCATTTCTTATAGACTAATATTCAATTATTCTCTTATAGGGAAAAGATGAAGGGCATGTTAGCATATGAACTCACAGCATAGCAGCAGGCTTGTCAATGGCAGATAACAGATTGATGCCTTGATTTTGTTCAACTATTTTGAATGTTTTATTGCTTATTGATTACTTATTTTTATTGTGAACTGTTGGACTATTGGATACTTGCCTACTTAGACTCTTGGAGTTTTATTTGTTGTTTAAAATGACTTCTCTTGTTAATTTGTTAGTGCTGGACTGATGGGTTTAGTTAAATTCAGTTGTTGAGATTTGATTGCTTTGCTAATTTTTGTTGTGCTTTTACTGCTTTGTTGAACATTTGAACAGTTGAACACTTGGTGCCTTGGTCTGGTTTTTTGAACACTTTGTTGAACACTTGAACACTTTCAGTCTTTCACATTTCAGTGATTTCATAGTATAGGAATGCAGATTATGCAGATTGCATTGCAGAATGACATAATCATTCAAAAATTAGGTTATTAGGACCGCAAGCCTGACAGGACCGACCTGGGCTTTTGCCAAGCTCTAAAATTCTTGCGCCGGTCCAGGCTTTTTCCGGGCCCTGAATTTGAAACACTAAAACCTGGCCCGGTTGGTGTGTGTCTGGTCCGGGCCCAGGCCCTGCAAAATAGGTGTCGGTTTGGACCCGTGCCCAGCCCTAGAGAAACCTAAACACCTTATTACAATAAAATCTCGACATAATATCAAAAATATTTACAAATTACATGTATTCAAACAAGCAATCTTATGAAATTATGCCCAAAAATGACTGATTCTCTCGGAGCCGAATAGAAGTCTGAAATTTAGGGTTTCAACAGGCGGTGGCGCTCTCCCGAGGACGCCGCATGTGGTCTCGTGATGGCATGGCTGTGTATAGTTTGTGAATGGTCGGAGGCTGTCTTGTTTGATTCTGCAGCCGATCGAGCTCTGATCGCTCTCGACATCGGCAAGGGCGCTAGCGTTGTCGACTGGAGAGTGGTGGATTTTCATGCTTCGACAGCGAGCAAGATAAGAGGTCTTGCGTTGGCCTTGCCGAAGGATGGTGATGACTGTGATGGTGCGTAATAGCCTTGGACTGGGTTGTTCGTTTCCATGCTTGGAAGGACGGTTACCTCCCAGGCTTGTCGACGGTAGGCCCTAGGTGCTCAGTTAAGGCTGCCGAAAGTGGATGGACGGAATAGGTCTATGGCTGTTTGGGTTTGGGTTTGGGCCTTTGGGTTTGGACCTGGCCTCAAGCTAAGGAAGAGGGCCTAGGTTTGTGGGCCAGAACAACATGAGCTGGCAGAAATGGAAGATGGTGAGTTCATGGCCTTTGGCTTAGGCACGGTGGAGCAGGATGCCTCTCCGGAGGCAGAGGAGGAGTAGTCGTTCAGAGAATTGAACAAAGATCCCTACTTGATCAACTTAATGGGAGGTCCCCCCTACTTATCGACGGACATGTACACCGTTGGGTCTCTTTCTGGTGAAAGGTAGCAGTTTCATGATCAACCGTCTATTTGTTTAATGCAATCGGTTGAGCAAACAAATTGTTTTTACATTGATTTTTTTTTTGAATAAAGGGTTGATGCATTGCCCTCAAGTCTTGATTAATGAAACTGTTGAATACAAGAGGGGGACATTGAACATAAACCCCTGATTACAAAGACTTGAACTAATATCATTAGTCTCTATAAACATGTACTCAACTAGGCACCCACTAGCAAAGAATGTTCTATTGGCTACTCTATTTGTTTTAACATAGTGGTGACATAACGGAAAGTTAACTCGACTATTGCGAAGCATAATTACTGTTTGAGCCAGAGGGCATTTTTGTCCAAATAATAATACTTTACTGGACTGTAAAATGTCCATGTGAATGTTAGTTACGTTCTTGGTCCACGTTGCAACCGGCGAGCCCAAATTCTTTGGGTTTACAAGTGAAGGCCCGCCAGTGAGACCACGCAAGTTGAATTACAAAGTTCGCATGCGAACGGGACTTCGCGCGAAGTACGCAGTTTGCATGCGGAATGGACTTCACGCGAACTACATAGCTCGCGCACGGAATTACTAGCTGACTCCGCATAGGCGAAGCGAGATTGACACTTCACGTAGGCGAGGCGAGATTGATACTTCGCGTAGGTGAGGCAAGAGGATTACATCGAGGCGAGCTGGCGAACTAGCTCACGTGAGAGGCTTCAGCGAAGAAGGCATAGGCGGAGTCCGCATACACCACACTAATCGTTGAAGACTTACCAGTTTTTGATATGCTTTGGGCCAATCCTTGTGGCCCTTATTAATTAAAAAGCCTTCTTTTGGTCCGCAAGTTACCCACGAGATGTTTTAAGTCCGCGGCCCGCGTGGGTTAGCAATGGCCTTGTGAGATTAGGGTTTCGGAATCCAACTTGAACTATGATTGTCTTTCTTCTGCCGCAAGTCAAACTACTATACAAAAGGGTCGAAACCTACACACAAAAGACAGACAACAACTCAGAGACAATCTCTTTACAAACTGCATCCCAGTTACCCTTCGAGCTACTCAAAACCCTAACCCTAAGAGAGTCCGCGCCTTAGTTCAGAGCCCAGAGCCCTCCTGGACTCACCCCCAATCACCTTGATTCCCTTTGTTGCTCTGCTTGCATCTTACCGTGAGTATCGAATTGCCTTGTGCTCGTAATTCTTCATCTGAGATGACACAGTTTGCTTCGCCAACCTTACATCAGGATACATACTCGCTACGTAGTGAGTAAAGCACCCCTTAGACAGAAGTAAGTTGTCTCACGAGGTAGTTGGGAAAGCATACCTCAAAACTTTGATCCTTCTCGAAATGAAGGTCGCAAGGGCGCCAAGACGTCAACATCTTCCAAATCTTGCATCGTTGAGACATGTTCAATAAGGCCTTTTCGCTTAGTCCCAAAGCTCAAGGCCTAGGGGGCAATGTTTGAGCCAGAGGAGGGCATTTTTGTCTAAATAATAATACTTTACTAGACTGTAAAATGTCCATGTGAATGTTAGATACGTTCTTTGTCCACATTGCAACCGGCGAGCCCAAATTCTTTGGGTTTACAAGTGATGACCCGCTAGTGAGACCACGCGAGCTGAATTACAGAGTTTGCGTGCGAACGGGACTTTGCGCGAATTACGCAGTTCGCATGCGGAATGGACTTCACGCGAACTACATAGCTCGTGCGCAGAATTACTAGCTGACTCCGCGTAGGTGAAGCGAGATTGACACTTCGCTTAGGCGAGGCGAGATTGACACTTCGCGTAGGTGTGGTAAGCGGATTACATCGAGGCGAGCTGGCAAACTGGCTCGCGTGGGAGGCTTCAACGAAGAAGGCATAGGCGAAGTCCGCGTACACCACACTAATCGTTGAAGACTCACCATTTTTTGATATGCTTTGAGTCAATCCATGTGGCCCTTATTAATTAAAAATCCTTCTTTTGGCCCGCGAGTTACCCACGAGATGTTTTGAGTCCGCGGCCCGCGCGGGTTAGCAGTGTCCTTGTGAGATTAGGGTTTCGGAATCCGACTTGAACTATGATTGTCTTTCTTCTGCCGCAAGTCGAGATACTATATAAAGGGGTCGAAACCTACACACAAAAGATAGACAACAACTCAGAGACAATCTCTTTACAAACTGCAACCCAGTTACCATTCGAGCTACTCAAAACCCTAACCCTAAGAGCGTCCGCGCCTTAGTTCAGAGCCCTCCTGGACTCGCCCCCGATCACCTTGATTCCCTTTGTTGCTCTGCTCGTGTCTTACCATGAGTATCGAATTGCCTTGTGCTTGTAATTCCTCATCTGAGGTGACACCTGGAAACCCCCTCCGCCTGATCAAGAAGTCAAGATCTCGCATACAACTCTTTCCTCATCCGCGAGGTGGCACGCCCTCAACATCTCTCTTTTCTTTGCTCGCTATTCACCTCTCACCCGCGCGCTGAGGATCGTGGCCAAAACAATTACCACCAGCACAACTTTCCTACTATGTTGCCGCTGGAGAATAAATCCGACGACACTTAGCTTCACCCTCCCACTAGGCGGCATCGACCATTTGACGAAGCAAGGAACTCGCTACACACCTAGGACAGACAAGGCACTTTGAGTGCACACACATGCATAAAGCCCGACTCGCTCTACCTAACCAATGTAAAGAATTATTGCTCGCAAAAGGCGAGAACAAACTAAATAACATAAATAAAATATTATACTAAAGAAATAACTAGACCTTAATGAAGCACAGTTTCCACTTTGCCAAAGAAAGGCCCATATTCGGATTAGGGTAGAAATGACCCAATTTCTGGGTCCAATCCAAAACAGTTGTTGCACAACCGCCGCTACCTTCCCATCTCCTAGCTCGCCGCTCCGCCGCCACTCTTTCATCCTGCCCGCCGTCGAACAGACGCCGCCGACAGAGACCTTGATACATTCATCTTCCACCACCACCACAACACCACTACTAGAATAAAGGACTTAGGCGACGAAAACATGGCGACGAAAACATTTTTGTCGCCTAGGTAAGTAGTTAGGCGTCGAAAATTTCATTTGTCGCCTAAAATCACTTAGGTGACGAACCAAATAATGGTTCGTTGCCTTAGATTACCAAAGAGACAAAAGAATGACTCATACTATTTTCGTCGCCTTGGTAGACATTAAGGCGACGGATATGGTTTCGCTGCCTAAACTATCAACCACTGAGGTGACGAACATATTGTTTCGTCGCAAGTTTATCTTAGGCGACGAAAACTTTTGTCGACTAAGTAAACTCACTTTACAATCTCATCTTTATGAACCAACTATATATAGGAAGCAATATTTTCAAAAATCTTATGAAATAAGATGTGATCAGTATGATGAAATATAACTATAGTTGAAAAATCACGTATTTCCGGTAACGTTTGATCCCCGATAGAAGAGGTTAACCCCATTTACGCTTATGCCTCCTTATCGGGAGCCTTATCATCGGGAGGTGAACGTCCCTAAAGTTTTACATAGGTGCTTAGATCTCATCAATGTGAGAGTTTTGTGTGTGGAAGAATCAACCAAACTAGGCCATATAGGGGTATGTAAGAGCGTTTTCGTGTAATAAGTGGCGTTGGTTTAGGTTTGACCGTGTGGATCGAGACCCAAACCTTATTGAAAACATGTGAATTTTTTTTCATAACCGTATTTAAGTATACTGATCATATTGAACGGTTGAATTTTCATTTTTTGATATTAGCCATTGGAACGACAACGTACCTACTAGTGTGGTATAATTTGTTTAGTATGTTATATGCAAGTGTACATCTTTGTGAACCAACTATATATAGGAATCAATATTTTAAAAAATCATGTGAAATAGGATGTGATCGGTATGATGAAATACGGCTATAGATGAAAAATAACATATTTCCGGTAACGTTTGGTCCCCGATAGAAGCGGTCAACCCTATTTACGCTTATGCTTTCCTATAGGGAGCCTTATCATCGGGAGGTGAACGTCCTTAAAGTTTTACATAGGTGGTTAGATCTCATCAATGTGAGAGTTTTGTGTGTGGAAGAATCAACCAAACTAGACCATATAAGGGTATGTAAAAGCGTTTTTATGTAATAAGTAGCGTTGGTTTAGGTTTGACCGTGTGGATTGAGACCCAAACCTTATCGAAAATAGGTGAATTTTTTTTCATAGCCGTATTTAAGTATAATGATCATATCGAACGGTTGAATTTTCATTTTGTGAATTTTAGCCATCAGAACCACAACGTGTCTACTAATGTAGTATAACTTGTTTAGTAGGTTATATGTAAGTGTACATCTTTGTGAACCAACTATATATAAGAAGCAATATTTTTAAAAATCTTGTGAAATAGGATGTGATCGGTATGATGAAATACGGCTATGGTTGAAAAATCACATATTTCCGGTAACGTTTGGTCCCCGATAGAAGCGGTCAACCCCATTTACGCTTATGCTTCCCTATGGGAAGCCTTATCGTCGGGAGGTGTTTTTCCTAAATTTTTACATAGGTGGTTAGATCTCATCAATATGAGAGTTTTGTGTGTGGAAGAATCAACCAAACTATGCCATATAAGGACATGTAAGAGCGTTTTTGTGTGTTGTAGAGTAGCTCTGACAGCGAAACTGATATTTTAGTTGCCTAATCCATTTTTAAGGAAGGTTATGCCGAATTTTCGGTAAATTTTCCTTGAAAGTGGACCCCGCAGGATTTACCTTGGGTTTCAGGGTAAAATTCGGGGTGGGTCCTGTCAAATCAGGCGAGTTAGATAACAGAGTTCGCATGCGAAAAGGACTTCGCATGGAATCAAGAAATGGACTCCGCGTAGAGATAAAAAAAGGCGAGGCGAAACAGACTTCGCGTAGAGGTACATTTAGGCGAGGTGAAACGAACTTCGCGTAGAGGTACATTAAGGCGAGGCGAAACAGACTTCACGTAGAGGTACATTAAGGCGAGGCAAGATGACTTCGCGTAGAAGTACATGAAAGCGAGGTGAGATGGCTTCGCGTAGGAGACTTCGCGAAGGAGCTAGATAGCAGAGTTCGCATGCATACGGAGATGTACGTTCTAGTTGAGTCGTAAGTTCCTTGTCCGCTAGGTGGCACTAGAACTCCCCACTTGTTTGGAAGTCAAGATTCCGCGCACCTTTCTTCTGTGTCCGCGAGATGGCACGCCCCTTACTGAGGATCGTGGTCAAAGCAAGACATTCAATCCAAAGCGATTATACCTTATTAGGCGTAACTAAATCAATCGATTAAGATTGATTGATTTGATTATGTTAAGATTGGCAAGTAAATCAATCAGTCAAGATTCATTGATTCGATTATTACCGTTAAGGAAATACCATTGATTTGGTGTCTTCATTACATGCCATAAGCGAAGGTATGTTAACACTATAAATACCCCCTCTCATACCAAGAGGAGGAGGAGGCGAACTAGAGAGAGAGAAAAATTACTCCCGAGAGCTTGAAATTCTCCCAAAACCCTTGAAGAATCATTAAGCTGCCAAATAGCCGATTCTTCATCAACCTCAAGTCTGGAAGTTGTCAAAATCCCTCGAAGAACTATCAAACTCCCCAAATAGCCTGTTCTTAACCAAATCTAAATCCCAAACACTGGTTACGTGATCAACGCGCGTGACCCCTTACATCTCAAGAACAAGTGCTTGTCACCATTGAGTCAAATCCATATTCGGAGATAGAATCAGAAGAGTTCACAAAGATTTGTAACCCGCATTCATATTAATAAAATTATATTATTTGTACACGTGTTGTTCTGTTATTTGTCGCAGATTTTTCGTGTTTACAAAAGTGGCACGCCCAGTGGGACAACTTTGCCTCTCATCTCCTTCTCCGTAAGAAAGTTCAAATCCGTTCAAAGCAATGGCCTCCAAGAGCACCCAAGCCATCTCGACAAAGAAATCCAAACTAACGACCTCGAGGTCAAGCAACAAATCCTCTGGCCATGTCACCCGTAGCATGGCGAGGAATCAACCCACAACATTCGTGGCTTTGCCTTCCAAGCCTCGCGAACTAATCATCACCTTGGCGAATCTTGCGGAAAACAAGCGTGCCTCGCGAAGTGAAGAGAGGGAAACTCTGAAAAAATCAAGGGAGCGATCGTTCTCACCTGCCTCGGATGATGAATCAAGCACGACTTCATACCATGGGAGTCCAAATGGTGATGAAAATAACACGTATGGCACGCCAACGGATGATTCATCACAACCTATCCCCATGCAAGTTATGGTGACAGGCGCGTCCACCATTGAAGAGCAAATTATCAATCTGATGGGAGCGGTTGAGAAAGTCACCACAACAGTGGAAGAAAAAGACATGCAAATTGCCGAGCTTTATAGCAGGCTCGAAAATCAAGATGAAGAAAAGAAGGAAAAAGAAGGCGAGAACTCCAAGAACGATGGCAAGGACGATGATGGCTCACTTGGCTCTATGTCCTTCCAGCAATTGCAGGACATCATCACCAACTCCATTAGAGCTCAATATGGAGGTCCTTCTCGTGATTCTCTCACCTATTCCAAACCCTACACCAAAAGAATCAATAGTCTAAGGATGCCGATGGGATACCAGCCGCTAAAGTTCCAGCAATTCGAAGGGAAGGACAATCTAAAGCAACATGTTGCTCATTTCATTGAAACTTGCAATAACGCTGGAACGGAGGGTGACCACCT
Source organism: Fragaria x ananassa (assembly GCA_034370585.1). Lineage (NCBI taxonomy): Eukaryota > Viridiplantae > Streptophyta > Magnoliopsida > Rosales > Rosaceae > Fragaria > Fragaria x ananassa. Next base: position 3,349,459 of record CP139750.1, on the reverse strand, counting down.
CATCAAACAATTCATTCGCTCTTTGAAAGGCAATGCTTTTGAGTGGTACACGGACTTAGAGCCCGAGTCCATCGACAGTTAGGACCAAATGGAACGCGATTTCCTAAACCGCTTCTACTGTACAAGGCGAACTGTGAGCATGATGGAACTCACCAACACAAAACAATGGAGGGACGAACTAGCAGTTGACTTCATCAACAGGTGGCGCTCGCTCAGTCTCGATTGTAAAGACTGCTTGTCAGAAGCGTCTGCAGTTGAAATGTGCATCCAAGGCATGCACTTTGATTTGTTGTACATTCTCCAAGGTATCAAGCCTCGAACCTTTGAAGAACTGGCTACGTGATCACATGATATGGAGTTGAGCATAGCTAGCCACAAGGGTAAGAAAGAGTCCGTCAGTGACCAATGAAAAGATAAGGCTTTCAATAGCAAGGTTGACAAGGTTGTGAAAAGGCCTACAAAGGAGTCGATGACTGTAAATGTTGCTCCAATCAAAATCTCCACACGAGACAAGAGGAAGGTTAAGAAAGCAGAGCCAATTCAAACCTACGAGAGGAGGAAGCACTCATTGACTGTGTTGGAGCAAAAGACTTACCCATTCCTAGATTCCGATGTGGCAGGCATGTTAGAGGATTTGCTTGAGAACAAGGTGATAGAACTTCCAGAGTGCAAACGTCCAGAAGAAATGTGTCCGGTCAACAATCTGAAATATTGCAAGTTTCATCACATCATCAGCCACCCAGTCGAGAAATGCTTTGTTTTGAAGGATTTGATCATGAAACTTGCCAGACAAGGAAGAATCGAGCTGGATGTCGACGAGGTTGCTGCAGTCAATTGCACTACCATTTAATTTGGATCTTTTGAGCCGGTTCAAGTACCTTCCATACAAATGAAAGCGCCATACCATTTCTCGAAAGAGACTAGCAATGGTAAAAAGTTAGAGGAAGCAAAGCTAATCCAGCAAGTGAACCTCGCTCTTAAGGCTGCCCCATGCGACGATGACGAGGGATGGATACTTGTCACTAGAAGAAAAGCGTGCAAAAGTGTGTTGTCAAGTCCACCACCCTCACAGCCAGATCGCAAACAACCACATGTGAGTCGTCAATGGCTTGAGAAGAGTGAGACAAGGTGTATAAAGGAGAAGTTTGCTCCCTGCGTACAAAGGTCCCTCAATCAAAACCCGCCAACAAAGTGCATGCCTAAGACGTGAATGAGTTTGAGAGCTAAGTCAATGACAAAAAGTTATGAAGGTGATTCCAAAGATTCTGAGAAGGTTGAAGAAAATGAAGTGTTAAAACAATTGGAAGACTTACCTCTAAAACTTAGCCTCTCTAACCTGTCCCAGTTGCCCAAATCGGCAAGATATACGTTAGTCCAAATGCTGCTTGATGTGGGCAAGCATTCTTCGAACATCAATGAATGTGCGACATGCATAGTAGGTTGCGACACCATTCACTTCACGGATGAAGATTTACAATTGGGTTCAAAGCCACATAATCGACCTCTTTTTGTGACAGGTTACATGCGAGAGAAAAAATTAAATCGCATGCTTGTAGATGGAGGGTCTGCTGTGAACATTATGCTAAAATCGATAATGTCTCGACTTGACATCAATATCGACGAATTATCTAAAAGTCGTCTCATGATCCAGGGTTTTAACCAAGGAGGGCAAAGAGTTCTATTCAGACGAGGAATCAGTAATAGAAGTTCTTCCGGTTGAAGTACCCTCAACAAGGAAGGCTACAATGTTGACAAGGAAAGAAGTTGAAGCAAAGGGCAAGTGAAATGAAGAGTCATATAAGTCTCCATCCGAAACTGTGACATCAGCTACAAAAGACAAGTCCAACCCAATTGTCCCAGTTCTTTGATATGTGCCAAAGTCCAAGCGCAAGGAAGGAGATTCTCCATTTGTGGGAGCAAAGCGACAAGTAAGTCCTCGAAGGTTGAGTGAAGAGGACATAAAATTATTGAAGGAAGCGTCAATATTTCCATTGACGAAGTTGAACGACCAAACTCCTACCAAGCAACCATTGAAAGGATTTGTCAAACCATTCCAAGGAAGGGTAGAGCGTGGGCCTTTACCCGAGAAAAGAACAAATGAAGGGTTTGACCCCAATGCTTACAAATTGTTGGCAAAGGCTAGATTCAACTTTGGTTTGTCGAGTAAAGAGGATGATCAAATCGTCAGTAAGAAAGCACATGAGCTCGATGAGTCTCAAAAGAAGTTAAGGGAACAGGGAAAAACAAGTGATTCGGTTAAGATGGGTCTTGGTTTTGTCCCAAGCAAGCCAATCAAAATCTCAGGCAGAAGAAAAGTGAAGAAGGCAAGATGCAGTACATAAGCATCGAAGAAGTAGAAGATGAAACTCCACAAACCCAATCTGTCTCTCGCGCTTCAACGTTCGATCGCATCTACCCAAGTTCTCAAAGTACTACTACTAAATCAACAAGCAGAGTTTTGGTGTTTCAGCGTGTTGATAGATCAACAAGTCAAAGCTTAGTCTTCAATCGTCTTGACACCGCAGCTACATGAACTTTTTTGTTCAAAAGGTTGTCATCGTCAAATGAAGAAAACAAATAGGTGGAGCCAGCTCCTCGAAAGTCGGCACTTGGGAGGATCCAAGCTCCTAAAGAACAACAAAGGAGGAAAAGAAAAGAAGAAGTTGGCTAATCAGAAAATAAAGAAATCTGAAGTCTCATCCCATCACGCATGAAAAGACGTTGTGTGTTGGAGGTGAATTCGACTGACCAACTTAAAGTAAAGCAACATACCATCATACTCACTAGTCAAGATAAAGAAGGCGATGATGAGGATGACATTATTCAATGTGTTTATCACATCACAGTAGCAGAGGAGGAAGCTTATGAAGAGGATGACCATAAGGGCTTCGAATATGAAGTAGAGGCAGCTCCTCCAGAACTTGAAGATGGGGTGAAAGCTACAGTTGATGAACTTAAGAAACTTAATCTGGGGACATAAGAAGACCCAAGACCAATATTTGTGAGCGCATCACTAAGTCCCCAAGAGGAGAAGGAGTACTATGACTTGTTGCTGGAATACAAGGATGTCTTCGCTTGGACTTACAAAGAAATGCCCGGTCTTGACCCTCAAGTAGCAGTTCATCAATTAGCTGTTAAACCGGAGGCTTGACTCATCAAACAGCTGACACGACGTTTTCGAACAGAGGTACAAACCCAAATTGAAGAAGAGGTTGACAAGTTGATTGCTGCAAGCTTCATTAGAGAGGTCCAATATCCCAAGTGGATAGCGAACATTGTTCCAGTGGAAAAGAAGAATGGACAATTGCGTGTGTGCGTAGACTTTTGCAACTTGAATGATGCGTGTCCGAAAGATGACTTCCCTTTGCCTATCATTGAACTCATGGTGGATACAACCACATGTCATGAAGCTTTATCTTTCATGGATGGATCGTCTGGCTATAACCAAATAAGGATGGCATTAGAAGACGAGGAGTGCTAACTCATGATGGATTAAAGAATGCTGGTGCAACGTACCAACGCGCCATGCAGAAAATCTTTGGAGACATGCTTCACAAGTACGTCGAGTGCTATGTTGATGATTTGGTTGTCAAGTCAAGAAAAATAAGTGATCACTTGCAGGACTTACGAAAAGTGTTCGATAGGTTACGCAAGTACCAACTCAAAATGAACCCATTGAAGTGTGCTTTTGGTGTGAGTTCAGGCAAGTTCCTTGGATTTATTGTGAAGCATCGGGGTATTGAAGTAGATCAATCGAAGATTAAGGCCATTCAAGAAATGCCAGAGCCAACAAATTTAAAAGAATTGAGAACCCTCCAAGGAAAACTCACGTTTATCAGACGGTTCATCTCAAACCTCGCGGGTTGATGTCAACCTTTTAGTCGACTCATGAAGAAGAATGTGTCTTTCGTGTGGAATGAAGCATGTCACAATGCTTTCGAAAGCATTAAAAAGTACTTGGCTAATTCTCCAGTGTTGGGTGCACCCATTCCTGGGAAACCTCTTATCCTTTATATCGCAGCTCAAGAAAGATCACTTGGAGCATTTCTAGCTCAAGAAAACGAGGAAAAAAGGGAGATGACCTTGTACTATTTAAGTCGAACTCTTACAGGAGCAGAATTAAATTATTCTCCAATAGAGAAGACATGTCTCGCTCTCATCTTCGCCATCCAAAAGTTGAGGCATTATAAGCAAGCTTAAACAGTGCATTTAGTAGCACGAGTTGACCCAGTCAAGTTTGTCATGTCTAAACCAGTCTTATCAGGACGAATGACAAAATAGGCTCTGCTCCTCAATTAATAAGACATCGTCTATGTACCTGCCAAGGCAGTCAAAGGCCAAGTTGTGGCTGACTTTCTAGCAGATCACTCAATCCCTGCAGATTGGGAAATTTCAGATGACTTGCCGGAGGAGGAAGTCTTTCTTGCAAAGGTTCTCCCCACTTAGAACATGCTCTTTGATGGATCTTCAAGAGTAGATGGAGCAGGGGCCGGTGTTGTCTTTGTCACCCCACAAAAGCAAATATTGCCATATGCCTTCACTCTCGGTGAATTGTGTTCCAACAATGTTGCGAAATACCAAGCTCTCATTATGAGGTTGCAAACAGGCTTAGAAATAAAAATTGCAAATCTAAAAGTGTATGGGGATTCGAAGTTAGTAATTGATCAACTGCTAACTAATTACGAAGTCAAGAAAGAGGATTTGGTTCCTTATTTCCGTCTCATTACATAACTCTTGAAGGGTTTCGATGTTGTTACACTAGTACATGTGCCAAGGAAAGAAAATCAAATGGCAGATGCCTTGGCCAACCTAGCAGCAACTTTGGCATTATCAAATGATGAAATTGTGGACCTTTCAATTTGCCAACGATGGGTTGTATCAACAGAAATTATCCCATTGTGCGAAAATTCCAATGCAGTCTCCGTCTATGTTATTGACGTCGAAGATTGGAGGCATCCTTTGATCGACTACATTGAGCATAACAAATTACCCGACGATCTAAAACAGCGGACTGATATCAAATGAAGAGCCCCGCACTACTACAAGGAGACTCTTTATCAACGATCATTTGACGGGTTACTCCTTAGGTGTTTGGGAAAAGAAGAGGCATCCAAAGCCATGGAAGAGGTTCATTCTAGAGTATGTGGAGCTCATCAATCAGGTCCTAAGTTGCATTTTCAAGTAAGGCGAATGAGTTATTACTGGCCCACAATGGTCAAGGATTGCATGGAGTATGCACAGAAATGTCAAGCTTATCAATTCCACGCAAACTTCATCCATCAACCGCCTGAGCTATTGCATCCTACAATCGCTTCACATCCGTTTAATGTCTGGGGGATAGATTCTGTGGGACCCATAACTCCGAAATCTTCTGGACGCCACATGTACATTTTGGCAGCCACAGATTCCTTTTCGAAGTGGTCAGAGGCGGTATCGCTTAAAGAGATAAAGAAAGAAACTGTCGTGGACTTCATTAAGACATGCATCATCCAGCAATATGGTGTGCCACGTTGCATCATCACAGATAACGCCAAGTACTTCTCAAATAATGCTATGCAAAAACTTAGCGAGAAGTATCACTTCAAGCTACATTTTTCTTCGATGTACAACACACCAACTAATGGTTTGGCGGAGACATTTAATAAGACGCTCTGCAACATCTTGAAGAAGACCGTCAGCAAGTCACAAAGAGACTGGCATGAGAAGATGGGCGAGGCATTGTGGGCATATAGAACGACATATCGAACTGCCACAAATGCCACACCTTATTCTCTGGTATATGGTGTTGAAGCCGTCTTGCCATTAGAAAAAAAAAATTCCCTCATTGAGGATTGCTTTGCAAGAGGGCCACACAAATGAAGAAAATATCAAGTTACGACTTCAAGAGTTGGAAGCCTTGGACGAGAAGAGACTCGATGTGCAACAACATTTAGAATGCTACCAAGCCCGGATGTCGTGTGCCTTCAACAAAGGGGTTCAACCTCGATCCTTTCAAATTGGCGACTTGGTCCTTGCTGTACGCAGACCCATCATCATGACACACAAGACCGGTCCCAAGTTCAAATCAAAGTCGGATGATCCTTATGTCGTCAGAGAAGTCTACACCAACGGAGCCTACAAAGTCATGGCTGAAGACGGCTTGAGAATTGGCCCAATCAACGACAAGTTCTTGAAGAAATAATATGCTTGAAACAAGTGAAGACTGCTCCTAGCTTGCATGAGCCTAAACTTTACAAGGCACTTAAAAAAAATAAAATAAGTGAAGACTACTTGAATCAAGTCATCAAGTCCTTGAAGAAATACTATGCTTGAAACAAGTGAAGACTGCTCCTAGCCTGCATGAGCCTAAACTGCATAAGGCACTTGAAAAAAAAAAAGAGTCTGTTAAGTTGAAAACCCGAAAGGGGGGCTCAAGCAAAATAAGGACCTAAAAAAAAATCCTCATCTTTGAACTACGTGATGACTTGATTCCTTCTTTGGAAGGATACGTAGGCAGCTTGAGAATTATATTCTTGAGTTCAGTCACATCAAAAAAAAAATCTTTATTGCATAATAAGTTTTGTTGTCAAAATGGACTTATTACAAGCATACTGCATAATAAGTTCTATTGTCAAAATGACTTATTACATGCACAAAAAAAAAAGAACAAAATAAATCATAAGCTGCTAGTGACGACTGGCCTTTCACGTCCAAGTTAGGCCTTTGAAGCTATTGCGTTGCTTTTCAAAATCATCTCTGAACCTCTTTGCTTCCTCAAGTTCTTCAGCAGTCAACTCTGGAATCTCCTTGATTTGGACTTTCTGTTTTTCTAAATCAGCAAGTTTTTCGTCGTAAAGTAGAAGACTCATGTCTAGGGAGGTTATTTTCTGCTCCAACCTTTGCTGCTCCTTCTTCAAGTCCTCCAAGGACTCAATCGTAGTTTGACGTTGACCAAGGTCAGTTTGACGAAGTTCAATCGACTTTGCAATTTCAGCCTCCATATGAGACAAACGTTGATCATATGTGCCTGGGGTAGCTTTATGCGTGCATGCAAGCCTTGCCTCGTTGTATTGAGTAACACAAGTCCTCAAGCTTTTTACCTTGTCTTTTATTGACGAAGGATCAAACCCATAACACTGAAGTTCGGCCACCATCTCGTCAAGGTCTTTCTTCTTAGAAAAAATGGTTCTTGACAAGTGCTTCATTATGATGTCTTCAATTTGTTCACAAATTAGAGTGGTAGTTGGTGTCCATGACATCAACTCCACCACGGGTGACTTCGGAGAATGCCATATTGTTTAAAAGCCTCGGAGGGTTCACCTTTGCAGTTACATCTACACATGAATTGCACAAGTTACGAAAAAAACCAAAAAAAAAAAAAGAGAAGAAGAAATATTAGTCCAAAGATACCTTCACGATTAATTTGTTGCAATTCATTTTGTTTGATAATGCATGCATCGTCCTCATGAAATGAACTGGTCTTTACTGGTTCTGTTGAAAGGACACAAACCTCTTTCGAACAAGCTTCGTCTTCAAAAAGTGGGTGCCCTTCTAGCTGAAAACAAGAATGCAAAAAAAAAAAGTGAGTTCAAATCATCGCATATAATGTCAAAAAGGCATGCATGGTGATGGTGGCGTTAGAAAAAGAGACAATATCAAAAAATTTTAATTAGAGACAAAGAGAACATACCTCAACATAATTCGGTGTTTGTTGCAAGGGACCCGGAACTTCGCCAAGAAAATTGCTATTAAGAAGAAATTCATCGTTGGGATTAAAATAAACGGAGCCAAGGACGGGTTCAATTCTTCGACGTTTGAAGTTCACGCCCCTAGAACTATTACTACTTCCACTAAGCCTTTTTGCTTGGGTGGTGGTCCCCTTCAACTTAAGGTGACTCCGGGCAAGACGACGATCAGATGAGTCCCCATGACCTTCTAAAGCTTGGTACTGTTCATTCAGAAAGCTACTATTTAGGGGCAATGCCTAGATGGAAGATGCCTGAGGGTCATTTTCAAGTTCAATCTCGCGGGGAACCACTTTCTAGCGAGGTGGTACAATGCGAGCGGCGATTTTGTCTTCTTTCGCTTTCAGAGGCTTGTGTTGTGACCCAACAATAGGTATTGTTGCTGTAGTCATCTTGGGTATGGAACGATATACTTTGGACCACCATTCAACATAACCACGAGTCACCATGTACTCTGTTAGAGAGCTCTCAAGCGGCAACATCAATGTGCTCCTTGTCTCACGTTTAATAAAGCTTTCCCAATGACAGTACATCAAGGATAATGCGCCCGTGCGAATGTCTTTTTGAAGGCTTCTTGGAACATCTTGAACATAGCCAAACTGTCGGCTGAAATGGTAAGGACTGTAGGGTTGAACGACTCGCCGGTTGTCCTGCCTAAGAGTAAGAAATCCAGTTCGAAGGCAGGTGAGGTAGACAATGTCTGGGCGGTTAGCATTCTCACGGCCAACGATCACTTTGCGTTCTTTATGGACCATGGCTAAGGTGTCCATTCCCACATTACCACATGCGTTGAATAAAGAACGAGCTTGTGCGTCTCTAAAGTGCTTGGCCGAAAATGCCCCTGAAAAGTGAACCATGCGCAGTTTAAAGTTGTCAGGAAGAGGAGAATAAAAATGGGTGCCGAAGTACTCTGCCAACCACGCATACACGTAGTGAAAGGGTAATGTGGCCGAACAGTTCCCTAGGTCTTTGAAAGAGGAAATCTCGTTCAAGCCTCGATAAATGTTGGCCAACACAAGTATAGCTAGACAAAATTGATAGCCTTGGGACATTTTGCTGGGGACTTTAAACACACTGGGTCAGATTAAGCCTGTGTTGTCCATAGGAAAGACGAATAGACACAACCAGCATGCGTAAAATGCAGCCAAGTAAGTGGACTCTATGTCTTCGTCATCCACACCCAAGTCATCAAATGGTGCGGAGTCATCATTAGTTCGGGCTTAAACCTCGTGGATTTCACTAGACGGGTTGTATGTGTTCTGAGGTCCATCTTTCTTGTTCTGTACACTCTTGGTGGGTGGCCTCTTGTATCTCATACTTCCTTTGTACCAGTACTGTATCCATGACGCGATCTTCACTTTTTGCCCTTTATCGTCCTTGCAAAGCTTATGGTATGCGAGAAATAAAAATCTGCAACTCTTAGGAATAATTGGTTCACCTCCTTTACCCTTGGCTGAAAATTCTTTGATAGATGGAATAACTTCGTCGTAAAACCTTCCAGTTATGGGCAAGCCACAAATATATATCAAGTCCCTCAAAGAAATGGACATTTCTCCACACGATGTGTGAAGAGTATTCGTGTTAGGGCACCAATACTCAAAGAAGGCTTGCATCACAGGCACGACATGGTCATAGCTGAAGAGCGATGCAAGCACTGCACAGTAGAGGCCGGTTTTGTGGATGAGATCTCTGTTTCGGCTTAAGATGTCTTCTAACCACTCCCAGTAACGTTCCGTGTAGGAGAAGGTTCCGTTGGCACGAACCTTGCTCCATTGCACTGAACCATTGCACATGCAGTTGCCGAGAAGTATGAATGGTGTTTGAGGAACATTATGATCATGATGGGCAGACTTCAACATCCATACATCTGCGCTTCGCTTCTCACCCATGGGTTTGGTTGATTGAAAGGTGGCCAGCTGATGTGATTGTTGGAAAGTCCACCGAGGAATATGACCTGAACCATCGTAAGAGGGAGACTCGAGGGCACGCGGCGCAGTCAATGAAGGATAGGTATATAAGGTGGTGCCATCGATTTGAACGTCGTTGGCATCTTCAAGGATAGTGATTGTGTCTTTCTTGAAACTCTTGAAAAATGCCATGTGGAGCGGTGTACGTCTACGTCTACGTAAAGAATTGATTTGTTGAAAGAAGTGCTATCTCGCTGCCTTTAGTTTCTGCTGCGCCTCGTCGAGTAGGGTTTCTGCTGTTACTGATGAAGATGGGCAACTCAGAAATACTTCGCGACCTACACATACAAGATTAATAAAAAGTCAGCGAATTATATAACTCTGCGTCATAGCAGTCAGATAAAAAAGAATAGAAAAAAAGAGAGCGTACTGCTGAGATCTCGCAGCGAGATAGTTGTGACTTTGGGATGAAGAATGCTCAAACCGGAAGCCCTAATTTATACTGCAGTCTTAGAGTTTGTTACACAAGTAATTTCCTCATTGAGACTGGAAAATTATGGGGGAATCAAGCAAATAAAGGAAGAAATACATCAAAGGTTTCCGTCCGGTACTCAGAAAACTTTACTGAATCAAATAAAATACGTAGGTGTTTCTACCTCTCCCAGGATCACGGGACGGGAGGTATAATTCTTGATTCTGGGTCCTGCAACTGTACAAGTAACAATGGCGTCAGGAGTAGAGACTGGGGTGGCCCAGTCTTCGACTCTCCGATGCCTAAATCAGCGTTTGATCGCTACTTGTATAGTACGGGAGTATGGAAGGAGATTATTCACTTACCTCTTTCGGGGGGTTTGTGCCTGTTTTATAGGCTTATGTTGGGCGACGTGGCCTCAGGCTCCGATGTCGGACTGTTTGTGGTCCTTTGTGGCATCTCCCTTTTTGGGGGTGTTTAGCTGTCAGAAAGCGGGTCTAGCATGTACATTGCCATGGACCTTCACTCTTTGGATGCCCACGAAGGGTTTGCTGGTGTTGCCTTGCCCAGAATAGTCTCCGGCAACCGGGTGGTTATGCCATATTCTCGACGTGGCCAAGTGTTTTGGCTATGTACTAACAAGTCCCCAAGTCCCAATCCGAGAGGGCTCTTGGGTGGGGAGTTATTCCTCAGTTATGCTGAGAATGTGTCTTACCCGGGTGCTGGAGGCATGGTGTCGAGTCCCCAAGTCCCCACGCAAGGGTCGTGAGGTGGCTGGGGAACGTTCCGAGAATGCAATACGGACCGTCTCGCTATGTCGCACTATTGGCGTAACGGTTCGCGCTATTGGGCGTAACTGTTTGCGTCGTTGGAGTAATGGTTCGCGCTATTGGGCGTAACAATTTGCGCTGGTGGTGTAACGGTTCGCGCTATTGGGCGTAACAGTTCGTGCTGGTGGCATAATGGTTTGCAAGGCGGGTGATACCAAAGTGTACCGGAAGCACGTCATGAGGCGTGGTAAATGCCGGCCTATAACACTGTTGCCCAAGTCCCCAAATGACGGGAGAGATTATGGTGGTGGGGCACCTAGACGAGGACTGAATTGGCATGGGGGATTTCATATGGCATGTTCAAGAGGTGAGGATAATATCATGTGTCGGGAAGTGTCTTAAACATGTTGGTGACTTGTAGGTGTCACACGTCGGGGAGTGTTTATTGACTTGTCCCGGGTGGCTGATAGATGATAGATGCCGTGTGCCGAGAGTGTTGCTCGTCATGGTTAGCTGATAGACACCATATACCGGGGAGTGTGCCCGCCATGGTTGGCTTATCTATGGTGATATTGTTGATGGGCATTGTAACCTTGTGTATTTGGAGTAACGAGGTGTCGGAACCTCACACTTGGAGAAGTGATTCTGGAGAGCAATCATAAAGGGGCTGATCATAAATGGTGTAGCGAGAGGTGTGGCTATGAGGAACGTAACTATGAGAGCACAAAGTCAGGAAGATAAAAGAACCATGGGAAGCGGCCATGGAGATTAGCCATGATGAGTCGCTGCGTGGAGTGACTGACATGTGCGACTTTTGAGAACATGTCGCGACTGTACTAGAGGACGTTGAAACATCATGGTGATACTATATAGATCTTATGGCATTGTCATGAGATGTTATCATGGCGGGAGTGGTTCCCTGAAAGATCATGATGAGGTACCTTTCCTCGAGGTGAGGTTGTTGTATACGCTTGTGGCGTGTATAGCTTGGAGATTGCATGTTTGTATGCCGGCTGTGTACACTCATGGGGTGTGTAGCCTAAGATTGCACATTTGAATGCTAGTTGTTTACACATGTTGTGTGTGTAGCCTGAGCTTGCATCTTTGAGTGCTGGCTGTTTACACATGTGTGTGTAGCCTGAGCTTGCACCTTTGAGTGCTGGCTGTTTACACATGTTGTGTGTGTAGCCTGAGCCTGCACCTTTGAGTGCTGGTTGTTTACACATGTTGTGTGTGTAGCATGAGCTTGGAGTGATGTGCTAATAACAAATTGCATTTGAAAGCATGTCTAATGATCATAGAGTAGTCATTTAAAGCAAGAAAATATATGTAGCGTGTATAAAAAAAGAGTGTTTCGGGTAACTCTCTATGTCATGTAATAAACATGCTCAAGAATATTATGATGTATGAGGCATGTTATTTGTATGATAATAACTCAATTAAATAGTGTAAAACAAGACTTATCTGGAGCCATGTAGAGCCACTATAGATATTGTAGAAAAATTAGAGTTGTCGATATAAGTCTTCATGTCGACAAAAGAGCTTGGTATAAGAATCCCAATGGCTCGTGAGAGTTTAGTGTCATGTTGCTCATTGATAAATCATAAAGAAGTATGTAGCATTGTAGGTGAAGTGTAGTTGACATATAGTGCCGAGAGGGCATGGCAATTGAGGTCTTCAGACGTTATTAATGAATTGAACAATCTTGTTCTGTGACTAGGTGTGCAGAACCCATGCTATGGAACAAACTTGGTTGACATATGAACCAAGTAATAGATATAGTTCTCATAACTCCATAGCTATAGATGTTTCATATATGTGCCACTGCATGTACCACAAGATATGTGGTTGTCAATTAGCCTTCAGAGCCATAACGAAAGTATCAGTGTGAGGCGTGCCTGTGAGCTAGTATAAGCATTGTTGCTCCCCTATATTTCATTATGCAGAATCCATCCGCAGATTTGCTAGAGAACTCTAGAAGAGCGGAGGTAATGGGCGAGGGCACACTAGTTGCTCTGAGGGGTTAATAATTGTTTCTGGGTTAAAGGGTGGGTGCCGAGAGCAAGCTTCTGGGTCCCGAGACCATTTCTTTTTTGTGCGGGAGCCAAGGAAGGGTGGGGGCTGTACGGTTGGTCCCGGGAGGAAGATAGGTTTAGCCTTGAGAGAGAGGCACTGAGACCCGGGAGGGGTTGCGAGGAAGGGCGTTGGGAGGCCATAAGGAGGTCGTCAGGAGCTCGGGAGGAGGATCCGTGAACTCATGAGGGTGGGAAGGAGAAGCTAGGAAACTACTGCCAGGTCATTGTGGCGTAGTTGGGAAGCTGGGGAGACCAGGGAGGTTCGCTTGGAAATTGGGGAGACTAGGGGGGTTCGCCAGAGAAGTTGGGGAAACCAGGGGCGTCCGCCAGGGAAACTGGGGAGACCAGGGGAGTTCGCTAGGGAAGCTGGGGAAACCAGGGGCGTCCGCGAGGAGTCTGCAAAGTAGACAAGCTCCTTGTGTTTGTGGAGAGAGGGAGCTGAGAGAGGAGAGAGAAACAGTGTCACCGGCATAAGAAAAATTCCCAGAAAAAGTAGAATTCCAGCCAAATGAGGAATATGCTCATGGTGAGCCATGTGGGGGTTACCACTTGATGAAGGCCCTTCTCCTAGCGCCAATTGTTTCTACCTCTCCCGGGTTCACGGGACGAGAGGTAGAATTCTTGATTCCGGGTCCTGCAAGTGCACAAATAACAATGGCATCAGGAGTCAGGATTGGGGTGGCCCAGTCTTTGACTCTCCGATGTCTAAGTCAGCGTTCGATCGCTCTTTGTATAGTACGGGAGTATGGAAGGGGATTATTCACTTACCCCTTTCGAGGGGTTTGTGCTTGTTTTATAGGCTTGTGTTAGGTGATGTGGCCTCAGTCTCCGATGTGGGACTGTTTGTGGTCCTCTGCATCATTTCCCTTTTTGGGGGTGTTTAGCTGCCGGAGAGTGGGTCTGGCTTGTACATTGATGTGGACCTTCACTCTTTGGATGCCCACGAAGGGTTTGCTGGTGTTGCCTTGCCTGGAATAGTCTCCGGTAACCGGATGGTTATGCCATATTCTCGGCGTGGCCAAGTGTTTTGGCTATGTACTAACAGTAGGAATCCTTGCAAATTTAAGGAACCTATACAAAATTTGGGTATCCTATAAATTCAAGGAATCTCTACAAGAAAATAAGGAATCCTTACAAATTTAGGAATCCCTATAAATTCGGGAACTCCCCACAAAATTAACCCATTCCTCACATAATGGAGCCCTAGGAGCCGGCCCAGAACCATCCATACCAAAAGCATGGATTTTAAGTCGCGCCTCTGGCACATGACGACAACATGGCTACGACTCACCTCGAAGTGGGGGCATTTGTAGACATATAAAATTTAACGATAATAATAATCGTTGAATAATTCAAGCAACACGTAGACCCAAAAAATTGCATATGTGGCTCATGAGTCGACAAAGTTGGAAAGCCGTTAGAAATGACACGTGGCAACGTGGGAATGGTCGGGCGACAACAAAATCTTAAATCCCGATCAAAATCAATTATTAAGTGTCTATCGATGATTGGATATCGATTAAATTAAATTAATTATCGAAACAAAAAAAAGGAAGTCAGACATGCCCAAAATAATTAGGTTTACAAGTGATGGCTCGCCAGAAGTCAGGCGAGCTAGATAGCAGAGTTTGTATGCGAAAAGGAATTCGCATGGAATCAAGAAACGGACTTCGCGTAGAGGTAAACGAAGGTGAGGCAAAACAGACTTCGCGTAGAGGTACATTTAGGTGAGGTGAAACGGACTTCGCGTAGAGGTATATTAAGGCGAGGCAAAACGGACTTCGCGTAGAGATACATTAAGGCGAGGCAAGATGACTTTACGTAGAAGTACATGAAGGCGAGGCGAGATGGCTCCGCGTAGGAGACTTCGCTTAGGAGCTAGACAGCAGAGTTTACATGCATGCAGAGATGTACGTTCTAGTTGAGTCGTAAGTTCCTTGTCCACGAGGTGGCACCAGAACTCCCCGCTTGTTTGGAAGTCAAGATTCTGCGCACCTTCCTTCCGTGTCCGTGAGAAGGCACGCCCCTTATTGAGGATCATGGTCAAAGCAAGACATTCAATCCAAAACGATTATACCTTATTGGGCGTAACTAAATCAATCGATTAAGATTGATTTATTTGATTATGTTAAGATTGACAAGTAAATCAATCAGTCAAGATTCATTGATTCGATTATTACCGTTAAGGAAATACCATTGATTCGGTGTCTTCATTACATGCCATAAGCGAAGGTATGTTAACACTATAAATACCCCTTCTCATACCAAGAAGAGGAGGCGGCAAACCAGAGAGAGAAAAATTACTCCCGAGAGCTTGGAATTCTCCCAAAACCCTTGAAGAATCATCAAGCTGTCAAATAGCCGATTCTTCATCAACCTCAAGTCTGGAAGTTGTCAAAATCCCTCGAAGAACTATCAAACTCCCCAAATAGCCAGTTCTTCACCAAATCTAAATCCAAATCCCAAACACTTGTTATGTGATCAACGCGCGTGACCCCTTACGTCTCAATAACAAGTGTTTGTCACCCTTGAGTCAAATCCATATTCGGAGATAGAATCAGAGGAGTTCACAAAGATTTGTAACCCGCATTCATATTAATAAAATTATATTATTTGTACACGTGTTGTTCTATTATTTGTCGCAGATTTTTCGTGTTTACAAACATATCAGTTCAGTTCTAATATGAACCCAGATGTGGCTATGATAACCATTTTTTGGGTTTTTTGACGCATGCCCTAACATTTAGTGGCACTCTACCAAGCCCTCCAAATACAATAATTAAAGCTAAAATCAATTATATATATTGGTCTCTTTGGGATTGATCTGAGCCATTAGACATCACTCTACTCGAAATCAACAATTTGTTTTGTGGAGGATGAAAATTAAACATGTTGTTGACATGATCAACAATGGTGTTTTTAACACCGATTAATTGTAAGCCTATATTTTGACACCAATTAAACGTAATAATGTTTTATTACCATGAACGGTAGTCATTGTTATTAGTGATAATTTCATTATCATTCTTATTGCCATGAATGTGGTTATTCCCATTTGCTCTAATAATGAGATTACTACCACTTTTGTTACCACAATGTCATAATGTGAAATATTTTTGGATGATTTCTAATAATTACGTTAAAAGCATAGATTGCAAAAGTTGATTGCTCTATCATTTGGGTTGGGTTTTGTACATAACCATCCCACCAACTATGCCACATTAATTTGGGTATAATTTGAAATTTGATGTGGTTATGATCCTCCATTATAATATTAATATGGAGTATATGCTTATACCCATATGGACCATTAGTCAAACTCGATATTCAAGTACATCATTTGGCTGTGATAAATTAGAATCCTCTAAGACCTTTTCATATTAAAGGCTTGGATTCAAATTATGGATATTCATGATCATAAATATATGGCAAAATATTTTGCATAAAGTCCAACTATGGACATGATATGTAGGTATGCTGATACTATTCTTGCAAATTATGCCTAATGAGGTAACGATGATCTCAAAAGATACATATGTTGATCAATGACTTCAAGAGCTCGTATCATGTTACCAATATTTGCTCTATTTGGAGATATCGGTGAAGATAATTTTCACTTTATTCGGTTGTATTAATCAACCATAGTATACTACTGTATACATGAACCATGTGTTCTATATATAGCCAGATATGTTATTTTGGCATGATAAATTTTTGTCAATTTCTATTGATACTGTTACTTAGACTCCTTTAAGATGTTACAATATTGTAAAATACAAGGGACTATAACCGCATGTTTCGCGGGTTGTCACTTTTAGTGATACATTCCCTGCTATCAGGGGGAGAATAATCTATTCTAAAATTGGTGTTGAGATATTTATCCACCATGAATCTCAATCAATTAATTGAGAAAGTGACTAGAATCATCACATATTTTTTGACCAAAATTTTGGTTTGGGCTCACCACCTACCAATTGGTAAACAATTATTTGTTTTAAACGCATATCTACGTATGGTCAAAATAAATAGTCTCCCGCCGTTAGGGGGAGAATAGACTAATGTAACGGCATGAATTTATGTTGTAGAATATATCCACTAAGTCCAAAGTTATTAGTTCCCTCTATGAGAAGATTATACAAGCCCTATAGCACTCTTCGTGAGTTTATATAAAGATCCACATTCTCAAATAAGTTGTCCTTAAAGAGACAAATATTCGTCAAGAGGCATGAGTACTCAATATGAATAAAGTTTATTATAGCTTATGCATGCATGCATGAATGTGTGAGATCGAAAATTGGTGATACATCTTATCTATAATAGCTACTAATATCATTAGGGGCTGTATATTATTCCACGTTTTGTTATGTAGACAATCTATACTATTGACCAAATTGGAAAAAGGCAATTTCAATGAAATTGTTCATTGAAAACGTGATGAAGTACTTGGACTTTAAAATCCCTAAATTATATAGGGTTTGTTGTAAAACAAAAGTAAAAGAGATTAAAAAAAGGAGAGAAACAACCAAGAGAATGAGGGAATATCTTATCTCATACTGAGTAGGGAACCATCTCTTATATAGAGATGTAATCAGTATGTAAATTATATGAATATCCCTAATAAGCTAATTACAAGAATGCCCATTAAATAAACTATTTACAACACTCCCCCTTGGTATTCTCTGTTATTAGCTTCATGTAATATATGCTCCAGTGTTGCCTCGTCAAAACCTTGCCAGGTAATACAAACCTTATGGGACAAAAACAATCTTGGTCGAAGGAGAAAAGAGCACAACGCACACATAGCAGTGGTAGTTAGAACCCTTGATTTTGGTGAAGCGGTTTAGTTTGGATCATAAGATGTGAGTTCGTGGGAGATAGATGCATAATAGTTGCTACACCAAAACCTTGCCCGGTAAACCCAGTGGGACAAACCCGTGGTCGAAGAGAAAAGATGAGCAATTGCATATATTTCAAATAAAAACATCTTCAAGATGAAGTATGAGTAGGGTGACCAATTTAATGTGTGCCTCGTTAAAACCTTGCCAGGTAACAAAACCCAGTGGGACAAAATAACCCTGGATGAAGGACAAAAGAGTACACAATGGTCAAAAGTATGCTTCAGGATACTCTCCCTAAAAACTACACACTACATAAAACTGCTACATTGATCATGCTTCTTCAATAACTTAATAGTCAACATGACTTAAAAAGGTTTTTGTTTCATATACCTCTAAGATATTGTGTTCCCTATAGTAAAGACATAACTAGTCGGAAATAAGCCTTGGGTCAGTTTACATAACTCATGTCACCATATTTAACAAGGCAAACATCATTCCAAAGATCATAGGTGGTTGATTCATTTCACAATGCCTAGGGATATAATAAGTCATTTTCCATCATACATTTAAAGTAACGAAAAATTGTCTTTTATACCATTTACGGAGGCGGCGTGTTGGCGCAGAGCTATATCTAACTAACAAATTCACATCGGGTGAGATGTCTGGTTTAAGGCATTTAGCCAAGTACAATAATGCGCGTATTGTACTTAGATATGAGTCTTCTAGTCCCAATATCTCTTCATTATCATCTACACGATGATACGGGTCTCACTAGACTTCAGACGATTATGAGTGAGCTTGAAGACTTTTCTTTATCCTCATTAAAGCATCTTAACATCTTCTAGATGTAATTTGATTGATGAACCAAAATTCCATTTGCACTTTGCACGACTCCAGGTCGAGAAAATGATTTGGTCTCCGAAAGTCTTTCATCTCAAACTCTGACTTTAGGTGTTTTGTGGTTTTCTTGATCTCCTCAAGAGTATCAATCGAATTCATGCTATTGACGTAGATCACCACAAATTGCAAACCTGAAGTTTGTTTTCTTAATAAATACGCATGGGCATTGTCCATTGTTCATATATCCCATCCCAAGAATATATTCATTAAGACGGTTATACCAACTCTGTCTGGATTGTTTGAACCCCTAAAGTGAACTACTCTAGCAAATGGAGAGCATGTTCTATGGTCTAGAACTATTTGCATTGGGTAACAGAAGTCCTTTAGGAAACTGCATTCAGATCCCCATAGAGATACGTTGTTACCACATTCATAGGCTGCTTATTCAGTTATTCGAAAACTACCAAACTGATAAGGTAGTGGAACGTTATGACGTCCATTACGGGAAAGTACGTCTCCTCATAATCAATCACAGGGTGTTGAGAAAATCCTTGCAGCACTAAGCAAGACTTATATCACAATCTCATTTTTCTCATTACGCTTCCTTACAAATTCCCATCTAAACAATATAGGTTTAACATGGGTAGGTGTGGGAACAACAGGCCCATAACACATTTCTCTTAGTTAAGGAATCTGATTTGACCTGGATTGTTTCTTTCCTTTTTAGCCAGTCGTCTCTTCGTTGAGATCTATCAACGAAGTAAGGTTCAACATCATCGCTTATTATAATTTCGGTGGCCACCGCAAATACAAACACATCATCGATGAACTCTCATTCCAATTCAATATCTCACTAAATTTACCAAGATTTTCTATTCTCGAGAGTGGGTTTAAATGTTGGAGCGTCCCCAAACTTCATCTCTTCTAGGACGAATCCATAATCCAGATTTATCTAGTGAGTTGAATTGGTTTGAGATTGCGATGGTAAGAAGATTCATTTGTGCCAAGTTTACCCTTTTCTAGGGATAAGAATCGTTCGAACCTAATGGTCTACCTCGCTTCTGGGCAAGGACATATGACTGGTTAGCCGCCATGGCCGTACCTTGTCCAACTAGGACGATACGTCCTACGAGGACATTTATCCTTGCAGGTTTGCAGTAGGTATATATGATCTCGTCACTTTAACTGGATCTAATGAAGTGTCTGGCATATTATGGGCTACACTACGTAGATCTAGAATTCTTTGCACTTCAACTGGAAGTAGAATTCTTCACACTGCAATATCACATGTGCGGTTTGGGGATCAAGATGAGACATTCTACACGTCGTTCATCAGGAACGGCGACGTTCTTATCTCCCCCTAACGGCGGGAAGACTTTCACATTAAAGTGACAACCGCAAATCTAACGGTATAGAGATCGCCTATCAAGGGCTCTAAGGAGCACATAATGGATAAGTTTCATAATCGACATATATGCCCATCCTTTGTTGAGGACCCGATTTTGTACGTTGTGGCGGCACAATTGGCACGGGAACTGCACACCCAAATCTGTGTAAGTGCGAAACACCAGGTTTGCACCCAATCACCAACTGTAACACAAAGTAAGGTGGGTAACAGTGGGCCTCAACCGGACCGACATGGCTGCATGCAAGATTGCATAGCCCGACGTAAACACTAGAAGCTTGGTGTTCATTACCAAGGTTCTACCTGTGAAACCATCTTGGGTGTGAACATAGAAAACTATATATTCAACAGATCCCAAGGGATATGCAATAATCATCGGAAGCCATTGATGTAAACTCTCCGGCATTATCAAGCCTTATAGATTTTATAAGATAATCCGAGTGGTGTACCCTAAATTTCATGGGTGAGAGTTTAGCAAACGCATCATTTTTTCTTGTGGACAGTGATGTGACATCTGATCACTTTTGTCGATGCATCAACCAAAACCATTAATATTTAACTGGTCCGTATGGTGGTTGGATAGGTCCATGAATTTTCCCTTGCCATCTGTGCATAAGGAGATAGTGTGCATTCTAGTATTTGCATATGATGGTCTAGTATTCAACATCCTTAACGAGTAACTTGACATAATATGTCATTAAAGACAAGACCCTTATTCTGAAGGGGATGCCCGTGTGATAATTGAGTTGAGGATACAATGCATCATATATTTTTCCCGGGTGCATCAAACACCAATGCTATAGCTAGTATTTGCTCGAATCATTTAGCTTCTAGCTAATAAATTTTAATATCTTCAATGTACGCTTTGACCACACATTTGAAGGTTATGCAAAGACATTACACCATTTTTTAGTGGTTTCAATGTTTTAAGCATTGATTTCAATGAACTTACCTTTTGATAACATTCTTCTGAAACGTAGAGGTATTTTGCCTCGTCAGCCATACGAGAACGCTCATTTCCTTAATATTGATAACACATATCAATTTTAATTTAGATTCTAAGGCATCAAGCTTTTTCATTTCAATATTCTCTTTGTTTCTACCTGCTTCGTCCCGAGCCGGGAAGGGGTCGCGAGGCGGAGCGAAGTAGAATTCTTGGGTCCTTCACATGGAACCTGCACAAGTGACAGCGTCACTGATAGGAGCATAAAATGCGACATTATTAGTGTTTAAATGCCTCTTACTTGTGCTTTGTTAGCTCTTAATTGTCTAAGATTGAGTCTTAATTTAGCTTAGTGTATCTATGGCGGTACTTTGTAGATTTTGTGCTTAAAGTATGGTTTTTGGTTTAAACTTGATTTATGTTAGAATTATTTTTCAGAAAATCGGACAGAATCGACCTTCTGACATAAATGCTCGTTTTACGATTTCTTAGATTCTTCTAATGAAAATATTTCCGTCTACGATTTTGTAGAGGACTCGGAGATCTTTCCAACCATATATTATGAGCCGAAATCGGACAAGGGGCCAGGGAGATATGAAGCCCAAAAGTTGATACAGGGTTACGCGCGAACTGAAAAAGCTGAATTGATATAGGGTTTGCATTTGGGCTTGAAGACCAATTCCAATTGGGCTATAATTTTGATGCAAGCTTATTTATGAAGTCCAAATCCATATGGAAGAATTAGAAGTCGAAAGTATCAGATTGGAGTCTTGGGAGTTCAAGATAAGCCACGCGCGCGCAAGGAGAGAAATATGGGCTGAAAATCTACAAAAATAAGGAAAGATTATTTCCTTGATGCATGCAGAATAAAATCAAGAAAAATAAGGAAAGGGAACCTTTTATTTTCTGATTTTCCTTGGAGAAGAATATCTATTCAAATTGAGAGAGATTGCAGCCACAAGATCAAATCAAATCAAGGGCTCACAAGCATTAGGGTTTCGGCATGGAACTCTATAAATAGAGGGGTTGAGAGACAACCAAACTGTCACTTATCTCACCACACATAATAGCCGTGCCTTTACACAAGCCAAAAATCCTACAAAGCATTATACGCCATAGTTCCATTCTTTTAGGTTTCGCCATTGTTCATCCGAATTCTTCACAACATTGGTGCTTTGCTTAAGGTTTTCAATGTGTGATCCATACTTTGGTTTTGTAATACTTGGTTTTATTAATATGATTTGCGATTTCTTTGTGATTCTTGCGATCTATGTTAATCGGTTTTGGTTTTACATGTTACATGAATTTCGATTACTTTGTGTTCTTGATTTTTATGTTTCTTTGTGATTTTTAACATGGTACGATTTTAATATATGATTAGGGCAGTAGTATTCGATTTTCTTATGTGTTTATTTGATTTGTTTTCTCGAATATGTGGGGGGTAAATCTAATTCTAGGATGTTGCTTCGGCCGGGGTAGTGTTCTAGGGTTTTGGTTTTATTTGCTAAGTGATCTGAATTTACAAACTTGGTTGTGTCTATTTAGATTGCTATAGGGTTACCATTCGAGAAACATACATGTTAAATGAGAAGTTGACGCCTTGCTTGTTGAACATGTCTCTAATTCGGCTTACTTGTTCTTATGTGCTAATTGTTTTAGTTTCTACGCAGGTGTGTTTCTGAATTGATTAGCATAACTTAGGATTATTCGCAGGTGTTGGTCTTAAGTAATTTAGAAGTCTTAACGATTAATAATCGCAGGTGATTGATTAATTAGAATTAGAATTAAATTAAATGCTTAAGTGTCAAGTCTACTTGCTGCCTTAGTTATATGCGATTTTGTATTAGTTAAATTATGTGTTTCGTGCTATGCTTGTGTGTGTTGGTGGTGATCAAACTTGTAAATATTAGTTTTAGGTTTTTAATTTTCTGTTTTTTTTTTTAGGATTTAATTCGATCTTTTAATCTCATGATCCGATTTTTGTATATATGTTTATATGTTTGTGTGTTTTGTTTCTCTTGTAATTAATCCTTCCCTAGTGTCCCCGGCTAGAACGATACCCTACTTACTAATACTACACGATAGGGTTTTTTAATTGCACAGGTCAACTTTTGGCCTCGTCAGTTTTTGGCGCCGTTGCCGGGGATGCTAAAAAGGATTTATTCATGTATTTATGTCTATTTAACTAACATTTTTTTTCTGTTTTGTAGGATGTGTTGCCGAGCTTGGCATTGCCAAGCATGGCATTGCCGAACCTTAATGTCTTACATTGCCGAATGTTTATTTATGTGCCTATGTGTTATTTGAAAATTGTTTTTGTAAAATTTTGTATAAGTAGGTCGACATTGTTAGTAAAGTTTAGAATTTTTATATGGCTTCTTGTTTTGGAATTTCTAAAGTGATCCATGTCAGGTGGAGCCACCTATTTTAATCATAACCTAAACCCCTCATACGAGCGACGCTTGTCGGATCCATTTTTATGAGGTTGAGGGCGGTTTTGATTAACATAGGGTGACTGGTCTAAGGATCCGAGTTTGTTCCATATGGAATCCGCTCGACTTAGCCAAAAGCTCAGGTCGTAGCATAACTTCACTTTAGATGTTCGAAAACGAGTTGGCATATCTAAATTCTCTACTTGAATGCATGTCAATGGCCGAAGATTTTCTCTTTTGTATAAGTGCCAAACCTAGTAGTGGACTAGGCTAAAAACCGATTGTATGATTCTTATATATTAAAGTTGTTTTATAATTTCTAAAGTAAAACGTGTTAGGTGGGGTCAATTGTGTTAATCTTAGCCTAAACCCCTCTTTTGAGCGATGCTTCTTCGAGTCTTAGACTCTTAAAGGCAACTTAGCTTGTTTGAGGTTGAGGGCGGCTTTGATTAACACAAGCGCCTGGTCTAGGGATCCGAGTTTGTTCCAAGCTGAGTAAGGGTCGTATGTCATTGATAAGGAACACAGGTTTGTCTAACTGGATCTCAAGGTCATTGACTGTCATCTCTTCTATGTGAAGGGGACGATAGGGGGTTCGCCCTCCGTGACCACAAACGAGTCCTGCCTGATTCCTGTAGGGGGTTCGCCCTCCTTGACATTCGTCTTCTGAAACCACGGAATCCGCTCGACCTAGCCATATACTCGGGCCGTAGCATAAACCTTACTTTAGACGTTGTAAAATAACTTGATATATAATCATCATACATTATGGTTCGAAAATTTACCCTCTTAACTTATAATGGTATATCGGATCAAGCAAAACACTGGACTGGCCTGTACAAGGACATCGCACACTGGTCTTCACTGCTCCACGTACCATAAAGTTAAGAGTTAACAAAATAAACTAGCAACTTTTATTTAGGTTGCCGACATATGTGCTTAAGTGACAACTTTTAACTTGTTTAATGATTGCCAAGTTACATACTTTGCTTTGTGGCCACATTGCCGAGATTGTACCAATGCCGAGTTTGGCATGCCAATGCCGAGCTGTCATATAACTTGTTTGAATGTCACTTTTGTACTTGCTAACTTGATCTTGGCCGTGATGATGATGATGTCGTGTGTGGAGGAGCTGCCGCGCAAGGGAATGCCAACCAAGGGGCTGCCAAGCATGAACATGCTGCCATGCAGGGTGGGAATGTCGAGCCAAATGGGAGGAATGCCGAGCAAGGAACAGCCGAGCAGGGGACTGCCGAGCCTACACAACACCGAGATCAAGGTATCGAGCAACACAAGCAAGCTAAGCCAAGCAAGGGAGACTTGGAAGCTATGAAGAAAAGGGCTCTTGAGAAAGACCCTGCTGCCATGGAAGGAAGACATTCGGCTGCCAAAGATGCAGCCATGCCGAGCACTTGTTGTATACCCTTCCCCTCACGTTTCACCAAGAGCAAGCAAGCCAAGTCCGACGCAGAAGTGTTGGATGTTTTTCGAAAGGAGCTTTGCACCACAAGAAGACACACAAGGGAGAGAAAGGTTATGAGCATGAGCGAGACCGTGTCCGCCGTGCTACAACGCAAGATGCCGCCAAAGCTTAAGGATCCAGGAAGTTTTTCAATTCCAGTTGTCATCGGCACTACAAGAGCGAGGGGTCGGATTTGACAAGTTTGGAGAACGGGATGAGGAGGCTTTGAAAGATTTGGAGCCGTCCATACTTGAAGTTGTGAAGGAACTTGATTCACAACCACTCTACGATAAGTATTCTCCTTTGTCAATTCCAATTTCCACTAATAAGTTGTTACCATCTGTGGAACAGGCCCCTGAGTTAGAGCTAAAAGCTCTCCCAAAACACTTGAAGTATGTATTTCTCGGAGAAGATGACACTCTACCAGTTATTGTGTCATCAACGTTGACAAAGCAACAAGAGGACAAGCTAGTTGCAGTTTTAAAGAAGAACACAGATGAAGAATGACGCATCAAAGCATGAAGAGAAGAGTCTAGGCTGATAGACTATAAACAATAAGCGCTGCATGGGAGGCAACCCATTTCAACCGTAGCAGTGGAGGAGCCATCAACGAGAGTTTGCAAAATTTCTAACCCTCTACTCTTACTGTTGAACTGTATAAATGTTTTATGTGTGAACCTAGAAGCATGCTTAGGAATTACTACATGATTTTGTTTTACATTGAGGACAATGTAATTTTTAAGTGTGGGGTAAGGTTTACATGTAAACATGTTAGTTTAGAGTTTATTGCTTTCATAAAAAAGAAAACCAAAAAAAAAAAAAAACAAAAAAAAAACAAAAAAAAAAAAATTTAGTTTCGTTTTAGGATTTGTTTAAGTTTCGGTTTTAGGTTTGTTTTTAGGTTTTATTCTGATTTTTTTTAGTTTAAGTGTCTAGGATTAAATCGAGTCTTAGGGGATGCCTTTAAGATGTCTATGATGTATTTCTCTTGATTGCATAGATGATTGTTCAAAAGTTTCATGGATTTGTAATTGGTATGAATACTGGAGAATTGATTAATTTATGAGCATGCATGTCTTGGTTAGTTTGTTTCCATAATAACCTTTGTGAGCTTTAGTGCCTATTTGCTTTCTTTCATGTGTGAAAATTTTGAAATTCTTGATCTTTTAAAGTCTCATTATTCTTTGCATATTCAATGACTATGTGCTATAGCTTATTCATGAGCTCTAGAATTACTAGAACTTGCTTTTGTGATTTTTGAAACATATACGTCATAACCGACCATGATCTTGAATGTGATAGAAAAGATCTCTTTAGGATTACCACCAAAGCCAAATAAAGCCTTGCCTTATTTTGTGCCCGTCGTGGGACCCCTTAGTTTAACCCCTTTGAGCCTACGTTGAGCCTTTTCTTTCATCACCCTCATAAAATTCTCTTGCTTAGTATAGTTATATCTTTTACCTTGTTATCAAGACTTGGCAAAAGCTTATGATGTGGAGTTAATGTTGTGTGATGGTTGAAAAACAAGTGTGGGGTGGAGAAGTTGTATGTTGCCGAACCCATAAGAAAGGAAAAGGAAAAATGTTGTTGATCCGAAAAAAAAAAAAAAAAAAAAAAAATCGTAAAAATAGCTTCGGATCAAAGTAGAGAGAAATTGTATGGTTCGGCAATGATGTTTCAAGTGTTGTAAATTTGGAGTTTGTTGTTATTTGAAGGTCTAAAATTGTTACATGTGACCTTTGTTCGAATGTATAATGCTTGGAGTTGAAAAGAATGAAGTTTGGGTCCAACACAATGATATTTGGCCCTTTGTTTTTGAAGATATAAGGAGTGTGGAGCTTGCTAAGTCGTGGTGATGCTTTAACCTTAGCATATCGTAGACCATCATGCCTTAGCCGTGCCTCATTGCAACCCTTGTCAGAAATCGATTCTTGATTCATGAGATTGGTTAACTTTGATTTGTGGAGATTATCTCAAGAGTTAAGCATATGGTTTTGGTTCATGCTTGCACTTAGTTGTTAAATGAGATTTTTCCTAAGTATTATTCACAAAGTGCTTTTCATTGTAGAAATATGCAAGTTATTTGATTTCTTATTCTTTCCCTTGCATATGCTATTGAGTAAACACCATGATCGAGTGAAAAGAAGAGAGTTAATCTTGTGAGGAGGATCAACTATGCTATCATGTGTTGTGCTTAATGATATCACTTCTTGATTATTCATGCTTTGATCATCTTTATGAAACTTGGAATTCTCTGGTTAATATATGTTTGAACTTGAAAGCTATGCATGATACGAGCCTGAGACTAAACCTTAGAGGCATCCTTAGTGTTTTTAGTAGAGTCTTTTAATTTGTTTGCTAAGGGACTAGCAAAGGACAAGTGTGGGGTAGTTGATAGGAGCATAAAATGCGACATTATTAGTGTTTAAATGCCTCTTACTTGTGCTTTGTTAGCTCTTAATTGTCTAAGATTGAGTCTTAATTTAGCTTAGTGTATCTATGGCGGTACTTTGTAGATTTTGTGCTTAAAGTATGGTTTTTGGTTTAAACTTGATTTATGTTAGAATTATTTTTCAGAAAATCGGACAGAATCGACCTTCTGACATAAATGCTCGTTTTACGATTTCTTAGATTCTTCTAATGAAAATATTTCCGTCTACGATTTTGTAGAGGACTCGGAGATCTTTCCAACCATATATTATGAGCCAAAATCGGACAAGGGGCCAGGGAGATATGAAGCCCAAAAGTTGATACAAGGTTACGCGCGAACTGAAAAAGCTGAATTGATATAGGGTTTGCATTTGGGCTTGAAGACCAATTCCAATTGGGCTATAATTTTGATGCAAGCTTATTTATGAAGTCCAAATCCATATGGAAGAATTAGAAGTCGAAAGTATCAGATTGGAGTCTTGGGAGTTCAAGATAAGCCACGCGCGCGCAAGGAGAGAAATATGGGCTGAAAATCTACAAAAATAAGGAAAGATTATTTCCTTGATGCATGCAGAATAAAATCAAGAAAAATAAGGAAAGGGAACCTTTTATTTTCTGATTTTCCTTGGAGAAGAATATCTATTCAAATTGAGAGAGATTGCAGCCACAAGATCAAATCAAATCAAGGGCTCACAAGCATTAGGGTTTCGGCATGGAACTCTATAAATAGAGGGGTTGAGAGACAACCAAACTGTCACTTATCTCACCACACATAATAGCCGTGCCTTTACACAAGCCAAAAATCCTACAAAGCATTATACGCCATAGTTCCATTCTTTTAGGTTTCGCCATTGTTCATCCGAATTCTTCACAACATTGGTGCTTTGCTTAAGGTTTTCAATGTGTGATCCATACTTTGGTTTTGTAATACTTGGTTTTATTAATATGATTTGCGATTTCTTTGTGATTCTTGCGATCTATGTTAATCGGTTTTGGTTTTACATGTTACATGAATTTCGATTACTTTGTGTTCTTGATTTTTATGTTTCTTTGTGATTTTTAACATGGTACGATTTTAATATATGATTAGGGCAGTAGTATTCGATTTTCTTATGTGTTTATTTGATTTGTTTTCTCGAATATGTGGGGGGTAAATCTAATTCTAGGATGTTGCTTCGGCCGGGGTAGTGTTCTAGGGTTTTGGTTTTATTTGCTAAGTGATCTGAATTTACAAACTTGGTTGTGTCTATTTAGATTGCTATAGGGTTACCATTCGAGAAACATACATGTTAAATGAGAAGTTGACGCCTTGCTTGTTGAACATGTCTCTAATTCGGCTTACTTGTTCTTATGTGCTAATTGTTTTAGTTTCTACGCAGGTGTGTTTCTGAATTGATTAGCATAACTTAGGATTATTCGCAGGTGTTGGTCTTAAGTAATTTAGAAGTCTTAACGATTAATAATCGCAGGTGATTGATTAATTAGAATTAGAATTAAATTAAATGCTTAAGTGTCGAGTCTACTTGCTGCCTTAGTTATATGCGATTTTGTATTAGTTAAATTATGTGTTTCGTGCTATGCTTGTGTGTGTTGGTGGTGATCAAACTTGTAAATATTAGTTTTAGGTTTTTAATTTTCTGTTTTTTTTTTTAGGATTTAATTCGATCTTTTAATCTCATGATCCGATTTTTGTATATATGTTTATATGTTTGTGTGTTTTGTTTCTCTTGTAATTAATCCTTCCCTAGTGTCCCCGGCTAGAACGATACCCTACTTACTAATACTACACGATAGGGTTTTTTAATTGCACATGTCAACTTTTGGCCTCGTCAGTCACGGGGGTTGGGACTGGGGTGGCCCAGTCTTTTATGGTAGCTTGAGCTTGTTTTATAGGCCAAGCTTGGGTACCTTTGTCTTAGTCTCCAATGTGGGACTGATTGCTATCTTTTGGAGTGTCTCCCCTTTTGGGGGTGTTTTGCCGCTAGAGTGACTTTGGCAAGCGGTTTGTTACCAGCCCTTCATTCTTTGGATGCCTGTGAAGGGCTCACCAGGGCTATCTCGACCGGGTAATTGTACCTTATTCTCGGCTTAGCCAAGTATTTTGGCTATGTACTAACAAATCCCCAAGTCCCCAGTCCGAGAGAGTTCTTGGGTGGGAAGTTATTCTAGAGATACCGAGAATAGGTTTTACCCGGGTGCGGGAGGCATGGTACTGAGTCCCCAAGTCCCCACGCGAGAGTCGCGAGGTGACGGGGGTGATGTTCTGAAAACAGGTTGGCGAGAAGAAACGTTTGCTGCTGCCCTAGCGAGTTAGTGCGCGCTTGATTGGCGACTGTCGCTATGTGGCGTTGCGGCCGCTGCGTGGCGAGTCAGTCCGCACTTGGTTGGGGAGACTCGCTATTGAGCGTTGCGGAAGGCTGCCCTGGCGAGTCAGTCCGCGCTTGGTTGGGGACTGTCGCTATGTGGTGAGTCAGTGCGCGCTTGATTGGTGACTGTCGCTATGTGGCGTTGCGGCCGTTGCGTGGCGAGTTAGTCTGCGCTTGATTGGGGAGACTCGCTATTGAGCGTTACGGGCCGTTGCCTTGGCGAGTCAGTCTGCGCTTGGTTGGGGACTGTCACTATGTGGCGAGTCAGTGCGCGCTTGATTGGCAACTGTCGCTATGTGGCGAGTCAGTGCGCGCTTAATTAGCGACTGTCGCTATGTGGCGTTACGGTCGCTGCGTGGCGAGTCAGTCCGCGCTTGATTGGGGAGACTCGCTATTGAGCGTTGCGGGCCGTTGCCTTGGCGAGTCAATCCGCTCTTGGTTGGGGACTGTCGCTATGTGGCGAGTCAGTCCGCGCTTGATTGGTGACTGTCGCTATGTGGCGTTGCGGCCGCTGCTTGGCGAGTCAGTCCGCGCTTGATTTGGGAGACTCGCTATTGAGCATTGCGGGCCGTTGCCTTGGCGAGTCAGTCCGCGCTTGGTTGGGGACCGTCGCGTTCTTTTTTTGAAGTGGCCAAAGGTGATGTGGCTTTACCCTTACCGTTCAGGTTTGTGGGGTCCAGGGGAATGCCTATAAATAGGGTTGGAGAGAACTGAAGGGGGGAGTTCGCGCTTTTGAAACTGGAAACTGTTGAGCCGCGATTTGTGTTTTAAGGTTTCGGCTATTCTACAAGTTTCAGACTGGGAAACGTCCAATTTCACCCTCAAACGATTGGGTGCGAACGCTCAGCCGTTTGTAATCAGCTTCACTGCCACTACGCAAACCCGCTGTTTCCAGGTATGAATTCGTCGCTTTCTCTGTCTTTGATTTTGTATGTGGCGGCGGCGTTGTTTCGGGTTATTTGGGGTGTGGGATTGTTCACATGTTTGTGGTGTTGGTAGGAATTCTAGGGTGAGAGATTTGTTGTCGGGCTGGTTAGGGTTAATGTAGCGGGGTATGGCGGATCCGGTGTGGGTGTCCAGCGAAGAGATCGTGGTGGACTCTAGTTCGCTTAGTGCCGATTCAGACACTTTGCACCGGATGGAGGAGGGATTGGATAAACTTATGGCGGAGATTGCCCTTGACTTAGGGGAAGGCATTCCTGTGATGGATGCCGGGTCTCATGTGTCCTCGTGTGACCCTTTATTGCAGGAGGTAGAGGAATTGATCATGGCGACATCTCGTGAGGAGGATGATTCATTTTGGGAATCCCCTGGCGAGAGTTTGACTTCGTCGGAGCTTGAAGTGATTCGGCAAAATTGGAGTATTCCGGAGGAGGTCTTGTTGCGGCCGCTTGGTCGGGGGGTAAAGTTTTGGGATCCCCCGGGCAACTTTACGTTGGTATACGAGTACCAACTAAGATGCGGGTTGAAGTTCCCGCTGCCCCCGTTTGTGCAGTACACCTTAGCGTGTCTGCATGTCGCAACGGAGCAGGTTACCCCCAACATGCTGAAACAAATATTGGGAACGGGCGTGTTATTTCGCCTGCTGAAGCAGGAGTTCCCAAATTGTGACGAGTTCAATGCGTGCTGGCACATGGGGTGGTGCGCGAAGAAGGACAGCCGGGGCTGCGTGACGATGAAGTCACGGGGGAAGTTTAAAGTGTTGGTGGAAGACTTGCCCACCTCAACAAGTGAAACCTGGAGGCGCAGGTGTTTCCTTGTTGGGGGGCAGTGGCAGGAGTGGCACGGGCATCCTTTCTGGGTCCCGAGGAGCTTCCAGAGAATAGGTACCGTGCTCTTGCCTTGTGTTGTTTTGTTTTGTTTTGTTTTGTCTGCTCTGTCACTGCTAACAACTAGCTTTGTGCAGTACCGCAAGAGTACCATCTAACTGAGCTGATGGAGCGGCGGATTCGCCGGGTGATATGGGCCTTTGAATGTAGGAGCTCATATCGGATATGCCGCCTTGGCATATACAGCCACTTCGGCTACGCCCGGGTTCCGGGTCTGTATTTTAGTGGTTGCGTTACCTGTTGTAGGTTTGGGAGTCGTTGTCTGACTATTGCTTGTTTGTTGCAGTGACGATGCCACGCGACAGGGGTTCGCGGAAGAAGGAAGGTCCTTACTACAAGGTGTCGGATGAGGACGTGTTAGATGGGCTGCTGGCTGAGGCTGACCATGCCAAGCAGTACGACATTGACTTGGAGACGGGGGAAGGAAGGGAGGTGGAGCTGGGTGATTGTGAAGATTTTCTGAGATTGAACCTGGCCGATGAGGATTACGCCTACGTGCCTTCGTTGGTGGCGGAAGCGATGGGTCTAGGCGTCCAGGAGGTGGAGTTGGAGGTGGAGGAGGTTCCAATAGAGGGTGATCGCGAGGGCGAACCTGACCAGGCGCAGGAGGAACCTGTTGTGGAGGAGGTTGCGGACCGCGAGGAAGAGACAGGTGCGGCCCGGACTCGGAAGAGGAAGGAGAGGGTTGATCCGGCTCGCGAGGGCCAATCAAAGAGGTCGCGGAGGGACAACCGGTCTGGGGGATCTGCAAGTCTAGCTGAGGTTACCCAAGCCTTGGAAGGGACAGGGGACGCGCAGCCATACTTAGCTCAGATGGCATTCGATATGCGTCACCGTACTCGCGACATACATGTACTGGAGGATGTGGATCCGCCGGCGGGAATGGCTCTCGCTAAGAAGAAATTGACTCGGGTAAGTGTTTGTATGCTTTTGTGTTCCACTGGTTTGAGCTTGGGGTTTATACGTTGCTATGTGACTGCAGGCGACATTGCTGATGTACGCCGCGAGTGAACGGGCCGCCTCCCACTGGCAGGATGATGCTGAGGCGAAGAGCCAGTAGTTGAGGGAGGCTGAAGAACGTAACCGTGGCCTTGCAGAGCAGCTAGCTCAAGCGGAACAGAACCTTGCAGAGCAGCTAGCTCAGGCGGAACAGAACACTTGTTAGACAGACTCAATCTTCTCCTAAAACTGAGTCATCTGATTCTCCTTCCATAAAGAATTCATAGCTGTTTTGATTCTATGCTATAATTACATATCAATGCTATCATTTGTATTTACTGTTTTCCATACCTAGTATAGAAAGTGATTTCCATTTAATCTACAATATTACAATTGTACAGATATATAGTAGCTATGCTAGACTCTAGGTATGGAAAACAGTAAATACAAATGATAGCATTGATATGTAATTATAGCATAGAATCAAAACAGCTATGAATTCTTTATGGAAGGAGAATCAGATGACTCAGTTTTAGGAGAAGATTGAGTCTGTCTAACATCCCCCCTCAAACTTGGCGGCTCTGGACGGACAAGTTTGTTCGAAAGAAGAAAGTGGCGGGTTTTGTGGAGCGGTTTTGTGAGTAAATCAGCTGGTTGATCAATGGAGGGAATAAAGCAGACTCGATGACTTCCAAGAGCAACTTTTTCACGAACATAATGGTAGTCAAGCTCAATATGTTTGGTGCGAGCGTGAAACACTGGATTGGAGGCCATGTAGGTGGCACTGAGATTGTCACAGTGCAATAAGATAGGAAACTGAACACGGGCACCAAGCTCGGAAAGGAGATAACCAAGCCAAGTAGTTTCTGCACAGGCATGAGCAAGAGAGCGGTATTCGGACTCCGCACTTGAGCGTGCTATAGTGGGCTGCTTCTTGGAACACCAAGAAATTAAGTTGGATCCAAGATACACTAGGTAACCAGATGTAGAACGACGAGAGTCAGGGCAACCTGCCCAATCCGCATCAGAATAGGCAGAAAGATGTACAGGCTGACGTTGAGGAGCAAAGTAGAGACCATGACCTAGAGTTCCTTTCACATAACGCAGAATGCGTTTCACAGCAACAAGATGAGATAGACTAGGTTGACTCATGTACTGAGAAACCGAATTGACAGCGAAGGCTATATCTGGTCTGGTAATTGTGAGGTACTGTAAAGCACCTACAAGGGCCCGGAACTCTGTGGGATTGTCAAGCAATGAACCAGGATTGGCTGTGAGGGTATCTTTAGCAGACATAGGGGTACTAACAGGCTTACTAAGTAACATGTCATGCTTGGAGAGAAGATCATGAGCATATTTAACCTGATTTAGGTGAACCCCATGAGAGAATTGATGAACTTGCAGACCAAGAAAATAGTGCAACGGCCCTAGATCCTTGATATCAAAACCACTGCCAAGAGTAGCAATGAAACTTTGAAGGAGACGATCATTGCTACCTGTTAACAAGATATCGTCAACATACAACAGGAAGTAAATGATGTGCTGACCATGATTGAAGATGAAGAGAGATGAGTCTGCTAAGCTTTGGCGAAACCCAACAGATATCAAAAAGGAATGCATTCGCTGAAACCAAGCCCGGGGAGCTTGTTTAAGACCATAGAGCGCCTTCTGCAGCTTGCATACATGAGTAGGTCTTAAGGGATCAACAAAGCCAGGAGGTTGGGTCATATAAACTTCCTCCGTCAGAAAACCATGGAGAAAAGCATTTTTGACATCTAATTGCCGAAGGGACCAACCACGAGACACAGCTATACTAATCACTGTACGGATGGTAGCAGGCTTTATAACAGGACTGAAAGTTTCATGAAAGTCAATACCGTGCTGTTGGTGGAAGCCTTTGGCGACAAGGCGAGCCTTGAAACGATCAACAGAACCATCCGGATTGCGCTTCACTCGAAAGACCCATTTGCAACCAACTGTATTTTGTGAGGGTGCAGGAGGAACCAAAGACCAAGTGTCATTCTTCAGTAGAGCATTAATTTCCTCAACCATGGCATGACGCCATTCGACTTTCTTGGAAGCCTGAGAGTAACATGTGGGTTCAACTGAATCAATCATGGTGAGAAGAGCTTTTGGAATTGGATACCGAACAATGCCATCTGTACGAATGCGGGGCTGAGTGATTCCATCGCGGAGCCTGGTCCGCATGGCATGTGTGGACGGAGCCTGAATATGCGGAGGAGAAGCCGGGGCAACATCGGCAGGAGCAGGAGGCACATGCGGTGGATCTGTGTTGGACAGCAGTGGAGCGCCTGGAAAGACCACAGTTGGAGAAGAGGATGATCGGGATTGGACCTGCTGCTGCTCTGTCACCGCTGTGGATTGCTGTCGGCGGCGGTGATATGTGATCGGCGGAGGATTTGAGCCCGAGGGTGGAGTGACGACAAGTAAGGGAGCGGCAGAGGACTGAATTGTTGGTGGAGAGACACCGAATTGTGAAGATCGGGCGACGGCGGACTGAACAGGCAGCTCTGGGGCTGAGGATGGTGGATCTGTGGGTGCGATGGCATGCTGCTCCGAGACTGAGGGATTGGGAACTGACTGATTTGAAATCAGAGAGGCGCCGGCAGTGGACTCCACAGGGAGCGGCTGAGGCAGGGCCGGCGTTGAAGAGGAGATGAGATTGACACATTGTGGTTCTGGAGTTGGAAGTGACGCCAACGATGAGTCAGATAGAGTGGTGGGACTTGGGCCTGATGTATTTGGGCCTGGGTCAGATGAGGATGACCGTGGGCTCGGCAGTTAGGGCTGCAGAGGAACAGATAACGAGACAAATTCTATTGGAGCAGAATTTGATGTAACCTGCGATCTGTTATAAGGAAAATCATTTTCATTAAAAATAACATGACGTGAGATATATACACGATTAGTTTTTGGATCAAGACAACGATAGCCCTTGTGTTGTGGACTGTAACCAATAAACACACACTCTATACTACGACTCGAGAGTTTATTTGAGACATAAGAACCAAGATGAGGAAAACAAGAACAACCAAAGACTCGAAGGGACG
Source organism: Fragaria x ananassa (assembly GCA_034370585.1). Lineage (NCBI taxonomy): Eukaryota > Viridiplantae > Streptophyta > Magnoliopsida > Rosales > Rosaceae > Fragaria > Fragaria x ananassa. The sequence continues at coordinate 3,313,956 of CP139750.1, read as the reverse complement.
AATAAGAAGGACGACGACCATAAAGACGCGTATGGGGAGTATCCCAATTAATAGTAGGAGTGGGAAGAAGATTAATAAGATAGACAGATGTGATAACAGCATCAGCCCAAAGATGCTGAGGAGCACCAGATGTGAGAAGAAGAGTGCGAACCGTATTGGCAATATGTCGATGTTTTCTTTCAGCAAGGCCATTTTGCTGCGGAGTATATGGACAAGAAAATCTTTGTTGGATGCCCAAAGAATCACAAAACTGAGTAAATGCTTTGTTGACATATATGCTCTGATACCATATAGAAAGTGATTTCCATTTAATCTACAATATTACAATTGTACAGATATATAGTAGCTATGCTAGACTCTAGGTGTTAGACAGACTCAATCTTCTCCTAAAACTGAGTCATCTGATTCTCCTTCCATAAAGAATTCATAGCTGTTTTGATTCTATGCTATAATTACATATCAATGCTATCATTTGTATTTACTGTTTTCCATACCTAGAGTCTAGCATAGCTACTATATATCTGTACAATTGTAATATTGTAGATTAAATGGAAATCACTTTCTATAACACTGCTGTCTTCCAGGCTCAGGTGGCGGAGCTGAAGGAAGTTGTGAGGAAGAAGGATGAACAGGTGGAGGCTTTGGAAGTGGCGGTTGCTAAGACAGCGTCCTTGGAAGCTGAGGTGGCCAAGTTGACGCAGGCACTTGCGGATCTGGAGGTGTCCTGGAAGGCTAGGTGCGAGCGAGCTGCCATGGCGGGGCAAAGGTTGTTCCGGGAGGGTGAAGTGTACAAGCAGCAGCTGAAGGGTGCCTATACCAAAGGGCAGGATGAGTTGAGCCGGCTAGGCTGCCAGGCGGGATGGATTAACGAGGCTGCAATGCGCAAGTGGTACGTAGAGAAAAATGCTGCAAAGGTGGCCTGGGAACAAATGACGCCCGAGCAGAAGAAGCAAGCCGAGATCTCGCGGCCTCTGGCGAAGCAGCATGAGGCGTGGCGCGCAACGTCTGCTGGACAGAAGGGGACGTCAGCTGTGGGTGACCCGCGACCTCTTGCCATTGCAGCTGCATCATCTGTGAGGGCCACTGGCCCCAAGGGGTCCATGCCTGCCCAAGTAGTAGTGTCGCAGGTGGGTTCTTCTGCCATTGCGGCTCGCGATCCTCGGGCTCCGGGGTTGGTGGCGCGTACGGGCCTTGAAGTTCAGAAGGCTCCAGTGAAGGGACGCCCCGGTCCTGAGGTGGCTCCTGGTAGTTCACTTATTCGCCCTGTCGTAGCTGTGAGGCCTTCCTTTTTGTCCCAGGACCAGTTGAGGCAGCCAACTGGGCAGAGGGTAGCGGGGACTGTGAGCCAGGTGCGTGGCCGCAGTGGCGGGTCGAAGGGGAGTGTGAACAAGTCTAGCGACTCATCCGCTGGGAGGGAGTGAGATGTGCCTGGACACTTTGATAGTTTGTAGGACTGTTTTTGGAACAATGTAAGTGGCGTGGCTAGCCATTGTAATTATTTTATACTAATTTGCCTGGGAGTTCAGGTTGATATTTTGGCGTTATGTGTAGCCTTTGTGTTTGTATTGCTGTATACTTATGTATGGTTTGTGGCCCTGTGTTGCGGGGCAAAGTATAGCATGTTGGAATGACAAAACACTTCATTGTACTTAGACGTAGCCGCTAGCGGGCAAATTGTACATAGGTGGAGCCACTATTGGGCTATTGTATATGCACTAGTAACAATGAAGTAACGGCTTTCGAAGCCAAGGTTAAAATTGGTCTGAGGCAGGTGGTGGCGAGCGTTTGTAGGACTAGGTCGCGGGGCTCTCTGTCCTGCACCCCTTTGTGTCGTCCCGTGGATCATCTATGGGTTCCGGGGGGTTGAGAGGCAACATCTCATAGGCTCCTCGCCTCTGTTGGATGGCGTTAAGATGGCCATGCTCGACGGCTGCTCGATCCCCTTGAATTGTCAGGGTGCCACCTGGGGTAGGAACCTTCATGAGAAGCATGTGGCCAGCTATGAAGCACTGCAACCCCCAGAGGATGTCCCGGCCTAAGATGAGATTGTAGGATGAAGGGTAGTCGACAATGAGGAAGCGGGCCGTAATGGAAGAGCGGCAAGGAGTGGTTCCCACCGACACGGTTAGGCGGTCTGAGCCTAACGGCTATACTGTCTCGCCAGAGAAGCTGACAAGTGGGTCGTGGTTATTGTACAGCTTAGTGCGGTCCCGCCAGAGTCCTTTGTAGCAATCAAAAAACATGATACTTACAGCGGCACCCGTGTCCACTAGAGCTCTGTGGCACCTATAATGGTCCACCTGCACATTGATGATGAATGGCTCGCTGTGGTGGCAATGCAGGGTATCCTTATCGTTGCGAAATGTCACTTGATCCTATGCTGATGGGGTGATCGTGACACCGCGTTGGATGTCTAGGATTTCTGAGGGTGCCGTGCATTGCCTTTTCACAGAAGGCTGGCGTGGGGGGAACCGTGGGGCTCCACCATGCAGGGTTAGGATCTGGCCATGCACTTCAATGGCGTTGGTTCCTGTGGCAGAAGCACAGTATTGATGGAGTTGCCCCTTCTGGATCAGATGCTCGATTGCATTGCGGAGGCCATTGCACTTCTCTGTTGTGTGGCCGTTATTGTCATGATAAGCGCAGTACCTGTTGCCGGTGGTTCGCCGGGGCTTTTTTGGATACTTGCTTTTGGGAGGTGGGGGGATGAGATCTTTGTGTCTGGCCCATATGTCCTCATATGTGGTGGTCAGAGTAGTGTGGACTTCATAATGAGGCGGCGGGAAAGAACGGCGCTGTTGCTGTGGAGGGCTCTGGTCCCTCGACTTGTAAGGGTGGTCGCGGTTTCTCTGTCCCCCATGGCGACGGTCGGAGCCGCGCCCCTGTTCTCTGGATGGGCCATGTGATTGCCCTTTTTCTTGCCCGCGGCTGACCTGTCAAAAGATGACGTTAGTGCAATTTAAAACCCTATAGTTGTAGTACATGTAAGTAGGGTATCGTTCTAGCCGGGGACACTAGGGAAGAATTTATTCTACAAAACAAAGTCATTAGAAATATTCACACAATATATACATAAAGAATAAAATGGGGGATTGAAATCGGCAGAAAATAAAGAAAATAAAACAAAGGCAAATAATTACAAAGTTTGGTCACTTCAACGTTGTAAGCACTTCACAAATAAACTCCGATTAGCATGCAAGTATTTTTATGAAAGGTTAAATTATCTTATCTATGTTTTCACAATTGCAAGTTAATTCCAACCCTTAAGACTTCTCATGTGTTTAAGGTTGTCTTTGCGCTCAACCAAAAACTATGTGACTACTTAACTAAATTGTCTTTGCGCTCAATCTAATCAAGCAACACTTACCGTCCACGAGTCGTTGGAGACATGCTCGTTAGCAATGGCGTCACCCATCCTCGAACCCATGCAAATCACTCACCCTGCCTACCCTATGCAGCACCTAGAACCGAGTTGTCTTTGCGCTCAACTCGACCTAGAATACCACGGCATATTAAACTCCCCCCTAATGGCTAACTCGTGTACTTTGAATTAACCTAGGGTTCGATTACGTGATCAGGTGAGGATTAATTAACCTAACAATTACTAAACACATAAACACAGATTCTTTACTTCTTTAATAATCCTAACATGCATACTAAACCGTTACACAACATGTACAATCATAATCAAGTCACAAAGAAGATCATACAATCACACATATCATATAAAACCAAAAACCAGAAAATATTTATCAATAAACTCAAAGTTCTTACACAGTAATTACAAACACAAACCATGGATGTCTTCATCCTTACCCTACCTATAAGGTTCGGCAAGGTTGAAAGGGAAATTGGTGGAAGATGGCAGTGGAGGCAGTCGGCAAAGATGGCTGTGCGGCAAGGAATGGTTCGGCTGTGCTTGTGTTTGCTGTGTAAGGGAGGGTTTTTAGGTAGAGTTTAGGCTTGCTAGAACTTAAAACAATTGAAGGACTCTTAAACTATGCATACAACAGCCCTATTTATACAGAAAACCTATAGAGAAACCCTAGCTGCATCGGCAAAGGAAAGGCAGTCCTATTCCAACTCTCTTTCCTATTTGCTCAATGATTCCTTCTTCAATGCAGCTTGTGTATCCGAATTTGGACTCCATCTTCTGATTCCTTGGACCTTCCTACATGTTTATGGATCCATGTAGGCCTCATGTACGAAATCTTGGGTTTTGATGGCAGCCAAAAGCAGTGATGAGTTTGTCAAGGTCAAGCTTTCCCGGTTTGACCGGGAAACCTTAACTTAACCAAAACAAGGCTGCCTTGATGCTTCTTCGAATTTTCTCCTTTTGTTCAGCTTCCCAACACTCCATTAGGCTCTTGATACACCTCTTGTCAAATTTGGGAAGCCCTTTTGTTGAAGAATCATCTCCCAAAACTCGTTTGACAACTAAGGCAGTTTCTGCCCAGTTTTGCAGCCTGACCTCTGTCCACTGTTTTGATCATAACTCCTTCGTCTCAACTCCGATTGCTGCGATCCAAGTGGGGTTGAAAACTAGACACACACAGCTTTAATTCCATATGTGGCACGCCTTCTAACTCCTCCTAGATCTCGAGATATGATTTTCCGAAGTAGATGTACGTTTTTCTGGCAGATTCTGTCTGAGACCAAAAACAATGTCTAGAAGTGTTCCTTCCTTTTCCGTGGCCTCACTTGTTGTCATTCATGAGTCCATTCACCATGATTCTTGATATGTAACGTTCATGTACCTGTCTTCTGCACATTTAAACAAGATACATCAAAACTGACAAGGTAACACAATAACGAATCACGGTAAAACGTCCAAGTGATAGTCCAAAAACGGTTTTCATCATTTAAGTGCAATTTTCTGTATAAAAACGACTAGTAGCCACAACTCTACAGAAAAACCCTCTTGACTCTAAAATAAGTAAAAACAAACATACTAAGGCACAAAAAAATTGTAAATGGGGGTGAAAATCCATTAAGATCATGGCGTAAAAACGCACTTATCAGCGGCCAAAGTGTTCATCTGGTGTCGGGGCGGTAAGAGCTAGCGTTGCGTGGGCAGGACGTCCGAAAGTGGCAAATTCAGCACAGTCCCATCGCACCGCCAGGTCCATCAAGGCATCGTAGGATCTTGGAGGGTTCTTATTGATCTCCATCAGGAAACTGCCGGGGAGTAGGGCTTGACGGAAAGCCTGCTCTGCCACGCGAGGTTCCAAGTTGTGGCATCTTGCTATGGCAGATTGCCATCGGGACAGCAGTTCGTGGAGGCCTTCGCCCTCTTTCTGCTTGATGTGGAATAGGGCATCTACAGTGCGGTAAATGCTGGTGTGTAGTATGAAACGGTTGAGGAAACGTTCCGAGAATTGGTCGAAGTTGTCTATGGAGTTGGGTGGAAGGCTGAGGAACCAACTGAGGGCCTCGTCCGAGAGGGTCTCTTGGAAGGCGTGGCAAGCTATGGCGTCGCTGTAGCCAGAGGAGCTACAGAGCGAGAAGAATGTCTCGAGGTGGAGATGAGGGTCCCTTGTGCCTTTATACTTATCCATCTTGAATGGCTTGGCTCCCGGAGGCCGCTTCTCCATCTGCACTCGGGGTGTGAAGGGGCTTGGGCGATGTCCATAGCCAGAGAACAAGGGTCGCTGAGCCCCGCGACTCTCGACGCCTTCAACCCCTGAGGCTAACTGCGTGACAGTTTGGCTAAGTTGGAGCAGTAAGCGGGTTGGCATGTCAAGAGGTGGGTTGGGAGAGTTGGCAGTAGTTGAAGTGGAGATAGGTTGGGCAGATGGATTAGGTTGATGTGGCAGAGGGGAGTCATTGAGGATTGGAGATGGTTGGGGGGCTGGGAGTGGAAATGAGGGGTGGGCCAGGGGATGGGACATGTATACGATCTGGTTAGGCCCTCCCGGGAGCATGGAACCAGTCTGGCCTTGAAGAAAATTCAGGGTTCCGGCAATTCGCGCCGCGCAGTCCGAGCGATCGTTGTATACGTTGCGATGCACTAACGTGGCGTGGAGCAAGGATTGCTCTCTCTCCAACTCAGCAATGCGTACCCGGTACGCGTTCGCTTCTGCCCTTTCTTTCGCCGCTCGCTCGCGGAACGAATGGAAGTCTCGCTTGAGGATTTCAAGGATTGTGACGGGGTTGGGATGGCTAATAGGGGCTGGGCTGCTGGTTTGGGGAAGGGATGTGTCGCCGGGTTGAAGTTCCACTTGAGTGCCAGGGTCCACGGGGTTATCCATGATTTCCACCATGGTGCTGAGTGCCAAGGCAAATGAGAGTTCCACAAGAAGGGGACCCTCCTTCTAGCGCCAAATGTTTCTACCTACTTCGTCCCGAGCCGGGAAGAGGTCGCAAGGCGGAGCGAAGTAGAATTCTTGGGTCCTTCACACGGAACCTGCACAAGTGACAGCGTCACGGGGGTCGGGACTAGGGTGGCCCAGTTTTTTATGGTAGCTTGAGCTTGTTTTATAGGCTAAGCTTGGGTACCTTTGTCTTAGTCTCCAATGTGGGACTGATTGCTATCCTTTGGAGTGTCTCCCCTTTTGGGGGTGTTTTGCCGCTAGAGTGACTTTGGCAAGCGGTTTGTTACCGGCCCTTCATTCTTTGGATGTCTGTGAAGGGCTCACCAGGGCTATCTCGACCGGGTAATTGTACCTTATTCTCGGCCTAGCCAAGTATTTTGGCTATGTACTAACACTCTTGCTTCATGCAAGGAAGATGTCTAGTTTAGATTGTTTCTTCTGGAGACTTCCAATTAACATGATATGAATAAAAGCTATTGATTTTATCATGTTTGGTGAATTTATGAATGAAACTTCAAGTCTCTTAAGGGGGTTATTATCGAAACTACAAGTTCGATTTATACATGAACTACTGGTTCATTTCTGAACTACCGATTCATTAGGTACATGTATTTTCAAATTATAATCATGTAGCAATTGATGATATTAATTCTACACTACTAATTTAGCATAGTGAATATGTCACGTAAATATGTGTAAATGCTTCCGGCAATTAACTACACATTAAATATGGTGAATAATTAACAACAGTCATTATGAGAAAATATTTGGAATGTCTTATACATACATATTAACTAGGTACGAAAATCCAGTGTCATTAGATTATTTTCATTTTGTTTGATTTTGCTGGACCAAAGGAATTGCCTTTAATTAAAGTGAAAGATATAAACCTCTTCATACTTTACAAGCATAAGGGGCACAATCTGAGAGGTATGTTGGGCTTCTAGGTCTCGTATAGGGAGAGTGGGCCTACTGGGCTCAGAATGGTCTACCAAGAAATGCAATGTTATTAGTCAACCTTTTCGGTAACTCCAATCATGCTGATAACGTGTTGTAAAACAAAAATAAAAGAGATTAAAGGAAGATCAAAATGGGGGAAGAAATAAAGAAAGTTAAGGAATATCTATAAAAATTAAATTAATGATAACTTTGAACAACATAGTATTGTCACAAAATAAGTTAAATAATTTTTCATGTCTAAACTGGTCATTCCACTAATAAAAGCATAAGCCAACTTTGAGTTTACCGAACACTTTGTTATTGCTTTTGCTATTGGCAGCACTTATAAAAAGCTAGTTTGCCAAACACTCAACTACTTTGCTTTTCAGTCACTTATTCTCAGAAATAAGTAAAAGTCGGCTTTTCTTATAAGCTCAGCTGCACCAAACGCAGCCTAAGAAAGGAGAGAAACAACTAAGAGAATGAGGGAATATCTTATCTCATATTGAGTAGGGAACCATCTCTTATATAGAGATGTAATCAGTATGTAAATTACATGAATATCTCTAATAAGTTAATTACAAGAATGCCCATTAAATAAACTATTTACAACAGAGTTGACATTTTAGTAAAATGAAATCATTTTGACACAATTTCTCTCTCTAGAGACATGGGGCTATCATTCTTCTCCAAACAACAATTTTTTTATAAGTACAGTGTTACATATGGCTGGTATGGACGAGATGCTTATGGCAAATTGTCTTGTTTTATTATGAAGATGGTAAAGACACATTAACGCATGTCCCCAAATTTTATGGGTCATTATAAGCATGTTGCTTAACTAAATCCTTAAGGGATCCATATTGCTAAAGGCTCCATGAATGATAGTGAAGCATTAAACTCACTCATGGAATCAAGTAGTCTAAGCTCACATACTCATTCTATTAAAGTCAAACTGACTTATTGCCGCAATGAGTATTATGCACGGCAAGACTAAGAAATCGAATTCAAATTACAATGTTGCAACATATTCTAACTTTCATAAAGTTATGAATTTGGCTAGAGCTCCTATTGAGCCTATATGAAATTATCAATTGTAAAAATTGATATCTATGGCTAAAGTGTGTCATACTTCAATTTTGGTGCTTGAGAATAATGCATGAATGTAAATGTGTCAATTGGTATTCCTTAATATCTTTATGTTTAGCTAATGTCTTATCAAAGATTTGAACAAATGAATATGGTCTCTTACCATGTGAGGTAAAATTTATTCATAAAATTATAGTTTTGCTGGTATTACCCTAACCTTTGCAGGATTGAATATTCATGATGAGTCTCCTTCATGCAAAGCTCACACAGTCTTACTTCTGTGATCAACACACCATATCTACTATATAAGATACATGTATTCCATCACATTCACGATATTAGAGCTTGCATCAGTCAATCAAAGGGAGATTCTTATCAAGGAGAGCATTCAAGATTATGCTACTTAAGACATTTGCGTGTTGCACTCTTTTTCTCCTTCGACCAGGTTGTTTTTTCCCACAAGGTTTTTATGACCTGGCAAGGTTTTTAATGAGACAACAATAAGCGCATCCAACACCATATCATTCATTGGTGGACATCCAAGAGGGAGTGTTGTAAATATTATATATATGCGGATGTCCACGTAATTACTCGTTAGTTATGTTCTTATGATGTAAAACAACTCATATATAAAAGAGCCTAATAAGAATGAATGATACACTTTTTTCTCCTCCCACGTATCGTCTCTACCATCTCTCTTTTATTTCCTTAGTTTATCACAGACAAGGAAGCATGACCAATTAATCCCCATTTATTACCAAAAAAAAGAAATCCCCATTAGCCATAAAATTACAAATTAAAAAAATATATAAAATATAACTATGGTCGGTTCAGCTCGGGAGACCCCGCCAGCCGACTCGGTTGAGTCTACGACAATCATTAGATGACCCCGCCAGCCGTTAGTCAAAAGCCTTAAGTCACCATCAGCCGTCTACGTGGCAAGATGAGATGAAATTGGAGGCCCGCCTACGAGCTCACACAGACAAGGACATGTGGCCGCCACTTGTACAGGTTGTCCAAGCTGTCAACTTTGTCTCAGGGAAGCCCCCTATATATGGTCAGAGAGTCAGAGAGCAAAGCAACCAGAGAGAGAGAGAGAGAAGCATTTCTTGGATTTGGATTCTCAAATTTCTCAGAATGCCGATCTCTAGCATTGCCGTGGGAAGCCCATCTGAGTTCGGGAGCGCCGACGCTCTTAGAGCAGCTCTTGCTGAGTTTATCTCGACCCTCATCTTTGTTTTCGCCGGTTCCGGTTCAGGCGTAGCTTTTGGTATGTCGACCCTTACCGGCTTACGACATGCATGTTATGTTATCATATTGCTAATTTTGATCATAACACGTACAATAAGAACCTATTATTTGCGACCTAGCTAGCTGGAACGTGTTTGTAATATCTGGTATATTTTTTGTTTTGGCAGCCGAGCTCACTGACAATGGAGCTACAACACCAGCCGGCCTTGTAGCAGCGGCCGTGGCACACGCCTTTGCCCTTTTCGTGGCGGTTGCCATCGCTGCAAACATCTCCGGCGGTCATGTTAACCCCGCAGTCACATTCGGTCTCTTCCTTGGCGGCAACATCACTCTCTTCAGGGGTATCTTGTACTGGATTGCCCAGCTTCTCGGATCCGTTGTTGCTTGCTTGCTCCTCAAGTTTGCAACCGGTGGACTGGTATGCCCCAAGTCACTGAAACTATATATCACTTAACCACTAATTAAACACGAACTTCTCTTAACATTGTTGGCAATATATATCTGTGATGCAGACCATCTCTGCTTTCTCCCTGTCGACTGGTGTTGGAGCATGGAACGCAGTGGTGTTCGAAATCGTGATGACCTTCGGTTTGGTGTACACAGTGTACGCAACCGCCGTCGACAAAAGGTCCGCCGGAAACATCAGCATCATTGCACCAATCGCCATTGGTTTCATTGTTGGTGCTAACATCTTGGCGGGTGGTGCTTTTGACGGTGCTTCAATGAACCCAGCAGTGTCATTCGGACCCGCCGTCGTCAGCTGGTCATGGGCAAGCCACTGGGTCTACTGGCTCGGCCCACTCCTCGGTGCCGGCATTGCTGCCATCATCTACGACTGGATCCTCATCGCCCCAACCACTCACGAGCCACTACCCACCACAGACTACGCCTAAGCCACAGTCACGCTTCCACTCTCAGTAGTGATGAAATCGATTTTTGAATTTTAGTTCTTTTTGTTTTTCTCAGTGATGAAGTGGGTGGGTTTGTTGAAGCTAGTTTGCATTTGGCTGTTGTTAATTGTTGATTCCAATGAAACTTTGTATCTTCTGTTTCTGTTCGTCTTGTGCTCAATTTTTAAAATTTGAGGTGCAAATTAAGAGAAGCATGTTCTGGAATTGAATAATGTAGCCACCAACTCAATAAACTAAAAGCTAATAGGGTGGCTAAATCAACTAAAGCCAACACCAACAAAAGGGCTAAACCACAAGTGTGACATAGTGTAGGCCTTAGAATATACAGACTGGCCTAATAATTTGGACCACTCTTAGATGTGCCATGCTAGCATGCAGCACATTCTAGCAGTTCTGTTTTTTTTTTTTTTTTTTTTTGAGAAGAATCTAGCAGTTGTGTTTTCTTCACACGAAAGTCAAGACGCATTCATTCATATTAGCTATCCAACTACATGTTTGAACCTAAGTATACTTCAAGTGTTTTGGTTCTTGAAATCACAGTATCAGTCAGATCTTAAACCGTTGTGAACTTGATGATATGCTCCTTCAACTGCTAGCAGACAGTGAAGTAGGAATTTTTGGTGCGGGATTTCTATTGAACCCCGGAGGAATTCAATTCACTGTGGTTTTTCAAATTTTGTATCACTCAGCACCAACTTATGACCACAAAACATGTTGCCCATGGTTTGCATAGGATTTTTATTCTTTTGGTTTTGGATACTTACATTTTCTCTGTGAACACTGATGCCGGTCGACAATCTCAATATGTGTTTGTTTTGATTCGGTCTCATTCTTCATGGTGGATAGTGGTACAGCTCTCATCAATTTGATGGCAAGGAGTTTATCAGGAGTCAATGCCCAAAAGCAGGGAAGCAGGTTTAGGATATGAGATATACCAAGAAATAAAGGACGGGGAGTCGGGGACTCCATAACCAATACGCCTGAAAACTATTAAGCATGTATGATGACGGATTCCTATCAATCTTTGCTCTGAAATGCTGTCTTAGCTGTTTATGGGTTCTCAACTGTCAATACAAAAGAAAAACTCAAGTTCAGATCCTCTAGTAGAGTAGTAGTCAAGTATTGACTGAAGGGTATGCAACTCAATCTCATTGAACATCATGGACATAGCTCGAAATGATCTCCATAGAGACATTATGATTACTATTAGCTGCATTATTGAAGTGAAAAGAATCAGCAAACAAATATAGGGTGGAGAGTCCTTGATCTGTATCATGAAAAATAATTAAAACAATTCAAATAATTACACTGGTAGAACAATGTTCATACCACCACTGTTGGAGAACAATCATATATATGATGCTTCTTACTTACATATGATCATAAAGATCTTGAAATCTTTCAAAGATCATATAATATAATTCTTCAATTACAAATGACTCATGGAGTTCCATGGACTGCCCATATATAACATCATTGTCAATTGTACAGCATGTATATTGCATGAATTGCAACTACAAACCGTTATCTATTCATACATACATGTTCTTTACATATATATAGATCCAGGATTCGTATATAGACAAACAAACCAAGTGATGGCAAAAAGATCGATGCATCAATCTTACATCTTGCATACTGGTTTGTTTCAAATGTCTATGGTCAAGTCGCTGTTACTATAGAAACATATATAACAATCTCACTAGTTGCTAGGCATCTGAAATGCTTTACGTTCATGCCGTATAGTGCAGCAATTGATCATAACCATCTTCTCATGCCCAACAGAAATAAAATCTGATTACATTATACGTCATGATTTAAGTCTAGTTTCAGACTCACACCAAAGGATCTGTTTGGACAGAGTCAATTCTAATCCAGATATTACACGATGCGTGGCCCAGATATTACACGATGCGTGGTTAGATCAATATATGATCTCAGTTGCAGTATGCATCTGAGATGCGTCAAGTTTGTAAAACCGTATATTCAGCTTTTCCAAATGTAGTCATTCAGCCATTCATACATCCATATGACTTGAATCATAGGTCTGATTTCACCCAGTTCATGGAATAAAGTCAATATCTCAATTTCCCTCATAAATCGATCGAGACCCGTACACAGAGGCTCTTCTCTCATCTCTTTAATCATGCTTACATATGAAGAGATTCTTTGATAAAAGTTTATTAAACATGATTATACATATGAAACTTGACTAACTGAATCATAATTTCATATATGCATCAACTGATAAATGATCAAGATATTATGTAAAGAAAGACAAGCAGTACTCAACCGATGCAACTTTTCACATATGCATACACGGTTAAAATGCCTATATCTTTCCTGGTCAGATGAATTAGTTAAGACCAATTTCATGCAACTTGTTTGCAGAGATTCATATGTATAAGCACATATCACAATTTACAACTTCATGTTAAGTGCAAGCATATATGTAAAAACATGTATTTCTATCATTATGTATGCCTTCAGATCATGCAATTCCATATAATTGCACTCTATTTCATGATTACAATGAACAGGTTTATATGAATGCAACAGTTATTCAAATACAGTACATATGATGGAAATATATAAACACTTAAGTATATCATGCATCTTCTCACTCTTTCTGTTTCTATTCTTCTTCAATTGCAACAAGAGGTCTATGTTCTTTCGTGTACTACTACTATACAACCAAGAACTCATCATCTAGCCAATTAGAAAAGTGTACGTATTTTCATGCGTATAAGCCAGAAGATTCCATGAATTAGTTTTAGCGAGAACTTCTTCCAACACATATCACATGGGTACTTTCCTAATGTGATATTAGCCATGTTATGTCTTGTCCTCGTGTTTGAACCAATATTTGGCACGACCTACGCGGCAGACCAAATGGACGGGTTCATTAATGACCGCGGCCATTAATGAGTAAATATCGTGACTCATCTTGTTGAGCCGTTGTGCACAACGCGGTTTATTAAACAACCACGGTTATTAACAGAGATGATGACCGCGGCTATTGGCATTTTAATCACGGCTATTGAGCCGCGAACTAATCACTGGTTGAGCCGTGAACATGGTTGTTGAGCCGTGACTGGTTAAGCCGCGAACATGGCTATTCATGAGTTATAGTGGCTAAGTAAGGAGAATAAATGTTACATCCTGTCAAACCCATACGAGGTCGACTGATTGATATTTACAAACTAAATTACGGTAAAAATTGGCGCCTTCAAGGAGACGTCACCATAGTTACCAAAATGGTTGCAATCGAATGAATTTTATTGTGGGAATGACGTTACTACAATTTCAATCTCAAAGATGGCGCTTTCAAGGGAGACGTCACTACAGTTATCAAATTTGTGACAATCGGATTGAATGAGTTTTATTACAATTTGGATCCATGATTTACCTATAATCCATCCCTATGTTTAAAGCTGGGATTACGTTTTCTCTTTTTTAGTTCACTATAAAAAGGACCTTAGGATTCTTTGTTAGAGGTTCTCGACCAAACGCTCTACGCAATTACACATTTTTATCAATTCAATTTAGCTTCTCAGCATTACACAATTATCAACCCTTTTCGTGTTTATCTTATCGCTTTAGTTTACCGGTACTTGTTCTTCTTTTTCTGTAATTTACCTTATTGTTCTTTTCATACTTGCAATTTATCTTACTATTCTCTACCTTTTCTTTAAGAATCCTGTACTTTATTTGCTCCACTTTACATTCCTGCATTTGTATCACTTTCACCATCACAACATTCACCTAGTTTCACAGCACCAAGATCGGTTAATAAGCCGATCCGTGTTAAAGTCCTTGCACCCAAGGCAAAGAGAACCCTGCAGCCGAGATCAATCCTTACTTGGCCTACAGTCGACTGATCAGAAGTCAGGGCAGCGCAACATCAGAACAAAACCTCGCTTAGTCTCTTGACCGCGAGTTGGCACGCTACCGCACACGTCACGAAGCCAGAAGGACACGTGTAGCCCAAAGAAGCCCTCGGCCCATTGACACGTGACTGAGACGAATTTTGAGCCAACACCTGGTGAATGAAGAATCATCATATACCCACATAATTGTTCCACTAAAGTTCTGTTTTAGATTGTTGGAGAACAATCAGATATATGATAATAAATATAACAGAAATTTAAATAAAGAGTATATGAAATATAATCAACATATATCAAGGATTGAAAGTCGTGAATCAATCTTAATATTGGAATGAAATTATGTATGAATCTTATAAAAAGTAGTACAATGAAAGAAAAAACTGACTCACTACCAGAAGAAAGGCTTTAGCCGACGAAAAAAAAAAACCAGGCCGACGAATTTTTTTTTCGTAGGCTAAAGTCCACTTTAGCCGACGAAATTTTCCTTCGTCGGCTAATTTAAAATCTTCGTCGGCTATGATCAACTTTAGCCGACGAAATAAAAATTTCGTCGGCTAAACAATTTTTTTCGTCGGCTATAGTCTGTGAACTTTAGCCGACGAAATTTTCAAAAGTTTAACCGACGAAATTTTCAAAAGTTTAGCCGACGAAATTTTTAAGAGTTTAGCCGACGAAATTTTTAAAAGTTTAGCCAACGAATTTCGTCGGCTAAAGTGTCTTGTATTTACAGATTTGGACAACAACTCATCTGAAAAAAAAAAAAAACTATACGTAGAACCTTCAAACGCAAAAAAGTCGTGAAATAAGATATGACCATAATGGTGAAATACGTCTATGGTTGAAAAATGACTGTATTCCGGTAAAGTCTCGGTGCCGATAGTTGACTTACCCGTATTATTCACTATGCTGCAGATTTGGCGTTTGGTGTCTGATTGACTATTGTGATACCTTTCCGGAAGCGTAACGGCGCTACGAGTCAAACTCATCGCTAATGCCATGTTGTATAGGCTTTTTTGGCCATCCGAGTCCGTTTAGGGCTTCAAAATGCAGTTTTCTTATTTTCGATTAGAGTTGACCGTTTCGATCGAGCCCTTACCTTTGTTGAATCCAGTTGAATTTTTAATCATACACATCTTTCATCATAATGATCATATCTGACCGTCGAATTTTGGTTTGTGAATTTTAGTCATCGGAATCACAACGTGTCTACTATTTTCCGTTATTCGGGTTTATGGGGAGCCCTATCGTCGGAAGGTAAATGTCTCAAAATTTTTATATGGGCAGTTGCGTCTCATCTACGTGAGAGTTTTTTGTGTGGAAGGTTTGACCAAACTACGTAATATAGAGGGAGATATGAGCGTTTTCGTGTGATAAGTGACGATGGATTATGGTTGACTGTTTCGATCGAGCCCTTAACGTTGTCGGATCCAGTTGAATTTTTTACCATAGACGTATTTCGTCATAATATCATATCTGACGGTCGAATTTTGGTTTGTGAATTTTAGTCATCGGAATCACAACGTGTCTACTAATGTTGTATAACTTGTTTAGTAGGTTATACAACTTTGTGAACCAACTCTACATAGGAAGCAAAATTATTAAAAATCTCGTGAAATAAGATGTGTTCAGAATGGTGAAATACGGCTATGGTTCAAAAATCACGTAAATCGGGTAAAGTCTCGGAGCCGATAGTAGCGGTCAACCCTATTTACCGTTATTATTTCTTATGGGGAGCCCTATCGTCGAAAGGTAAATGTTTCAAAATTTTTATATAGGTGGTTGCGTCTCATCTACGTGAGAGTTTTTCGTGTGGAAGATTTGACCAAACTACATAATATAGGGGGAGATATGAGTATTTTCGTGAATTTATAGACTTTAGCCGACGAAAATATATGAAAAGTCGTCGGCTAAGGTCAAAAAATTTCAAAATTTTTTAGGCGGTAAACCAAAGTTAGAGGAAAATTTTCAAAGGACTTTAGCCGACGAAAATATATGAAAAGTCGTCGGCTAAGATGGTTTTTGCCGACGAATAACCTAATATTTCGTCGGCTATAGTTATTTTTTAATTTTTTAATTACATACTATAGCCGACGAATACGTTAGGGTATTCGTCTGCTAAACCCTAAATTTTTTCTATTACCTACTATAGCCCTATATTCGGTGGTTATTTTGCGTAAAATTTTTATACGACTTGTTGCGTGTCATCGGTTTAAAACTATTTTCAGTTGGAGGTCCGGCCAAAATACGTAATTTAGACGGTCGAACGACTTTTTCCGTGCGTTTAGGTGTTTGACTTACGAGATTGACCGTCCGGATCGAGCCCTTATTCTTTTCGGATCAAGTTGAATTTTTTCCCATACATGTATTTTATCATGATGGTCAGATCTGACGGTCGGATTTCTGTTTCTCAAGTTTGATCATCACAATAACAACATGCATACTAATGTTGTATAACTTGTTTACCAAGTGTTATGTAAATGTTCCGTTTCAAAAACAAACTATTCGTAAAACCTTCAAACGCTAAAAAGTCATGAAATAAGATATGACGAGAATGTTGAAATACATCCACGGTTGAAAAATCACACTATTCCGGTAAATATTCGGTGCCGATAGTTGCGGTCAATGCAATTTTTCATTTTTCCTCCTATGAGTAGCCCTATATTCGGTGGTTATTTTGCGTAAAATTTTTATACGACTTGTTGTGTGTCATCGGTTTAAAACTATTTTCAGTTGGAGGTCCGGCCAAAATACGTAATTTAGACGGTCGAACGACCTTTTCCGTGCGTTTAGGGGTTTGACTTACGAGATTGACCGTCCGGATCGAGCCCTTATTCTTTTCGGATCAAGTTGAATTTTTTCCCATACATGTATTTTATCATGATGGTCTGATCTGACGGTTGGATTTCTGTTTCTCAAGTTTGATCATCACAATCACAACATGCCAAATGTATAAAAATACTTTTAGCCGACGAATTTCAAAGGTTTAGCCGACGAATTTATAAAGTTTAGCCGACGAGTTTATAAGGTTTAGCCGACGAATTTCCAAGTTTTAGCCGATGAAATTGGTACCTTTAGCCGACGAAATTTTCAAAGAACTTTAGCCGACGAAAATATATGAAAAGTCGTCGGCTAAAGTAGAAAAATTTTCGAAATTTTCAACCAAAATTTTTTGGCGGTCAACCAAAATTTTTAAAGGACTTTAGCCGACGAAAATATATGAAAAGTCGTCGGCTAAAGTCGAAAAATTTTCAAAATTTTCAACCAAAATTTTTTGGCGGTCAACCAAAGAGTTTAGCCGACGAAAATAAAGAATTTCGTTGGCTAAAGTTCTTTATATAGCCAAAGATGGTAAGAAGTCTATTATCTGCCGGATTTTCTTCTCGGTCTAGCTCCGCCGTCAAGCCACCGGAGACCGTCACACTTGTCCCAAAAGCTTCGCCGTCGTCTCTACTTCATTGCTAGATAGGTGGTGCATCGAGTGGCGCCGCCGTGAGGGATAAATCGAGCTCCAAAACTCCGCCGGTTCGGATTCGGTGTCAATCGAATTTCTCCTTCCTTAGATCACCATTTGGTGAGTTCTATATATGGATAAGTTGAGTTTGATTAGTACTACATTCCCCTAGAATTTGGTAGCTCGATTCGGTGTGTGTGAAGAGAATCAAAGATTTAAAGTTTTTAGGGTTTAAAATTAGGGATTTTTATATTTTCAGTCGATTGACCTGTTTAGGCTTAGAATTGAGCTTCGACTTCTTCTAGAAAGTTGTTCGAAATGTTGAGAGGAACATTCTGTCAAATTTTGGTCGTGATCGGAGGTGGCCGAAAGTTTCTGCAGTTTTTTTTTCAAAACCCAGCAACTTTAGCCGACGATATTCAAACACTATATTCGTCGGCTATAGTATTTTTAAATTTTTTTATAAGGTTTAGCCGACGAATAACCTAATATTTCGTCGGCTATAGTTATTTTTTAATTTTTTTATAAGGTTTAGCTGACGAATAACCTAATATTTCGTCGGCTATAGTTATTTTTTAATTTTTTTTATAAGGTTTAGCCGACGAAATATTTTATATTTCGTCGGGTATAGTTATTTTTAAATTTTTTTATAAGGTTTAGCCGACGAAATATTTTATATTTCGTCGGCTATAGTTATTTTTTATTATTTATTACGCACTTTAGCCGATGAATATTTCGTCGGCTAAAGTCTGGGACTATAGCCGACGACATATTTTTCGTCGGCTAAAGTGGGACTATAGCCGACGAAAAAAAAAATTTCGTCGGCTAAAGTCATCACAGACGGCCTTTTCCCGACGACACTTTAGCCGACAATCCTTCGTCGGCTAAGGTCTTAGCCGACGAATTCTTTTAACAGGCCGACGAAAATTTTTCGTCGGCTAAAGTACTTTTTCTGGTAGTGACTTGATATTCCGATTAAGACATGTCACGCCCCGAACCTTAATTTTTACCTTAATTACTAGTATAGTGGTAATAAGAGTTTTTACCGTGTTCGTCACTAAGTGTCACTACAAGAAGAAAGACTTTAGCCGACGAAAAAAAAAAACCAGGCCGACTAATCAATTTTTCGTCGGCTAAAGTAGACTTTAGCTGACGAAATTTTCCTTCGTCGGCTAAATTATATTTTCGTCCGCTATAGTCATCTTTAGCCGACAAAATTAAAATTTCGTGGGCTAAAGAATTTATTTTCGTCGGCTATAGTCACAAATTTCATCGGCTATAGTCACAAACTTTAGCCGACGACTTTAAACTTTCTTTAGCCGATGAACTTTTAATTTCGTCGGCTAAAGATGACTACAGCCGACAAAAATATAATTTCGTTGGCTAAAGTTCTTTATATTCGCAGATCTGAACAGCAGCTCATCTTAAAAAAAACGGGAGAAGAAAAAACGGGATAAAAAGTTTGGGTGTTGTTGAAATCTGTCCATAATTAAGAAGTGGAGCTATATATAGGTACGTACATGTGTATATATGTTGATTTTGAATTTTATTTGAGTTATTGATCGATTTTGAGTGTGATTGAATTGATAGATTTTGAGTACGTTTGATGTATATATATATATATATATATATATATATATATGTGTTGATCAATTTGGTTGATGATTTGATAATATATATATATATATATATATATATATGAAGTTGTTGTTAATTATAAGTAGCTAATAGATATATATATATATATGTTAATTAATTTATAATATTGTGTTGATGGTATGAAGTTGTTGATGATGATTTTGTGATGATGTTGATATATATAATATTGTTATGTAATTATTAATTAAGTATATATATATGTGTTAATTAATTTGTTATCAATTAGTTGTAATACGTACGTAGAATATATATAAAGAATTAAAATTTTATATATGGCATAGAATTTAATTAATAATTAGCTAGCGTTATACATATATATTTTGTTATATTTTCAGGATATGAATAAGAGTTGAATTTCGCTTCCAAAATGGGACAAAAGATATGGTAAAGGAATTATGAGTTTTCTGGAATATGCGCTGGCTAATGCTAACGAGAATACAATTTTCTATAGCCCGTGCACGAAATGTCAGTGTCGCAACGATATGCATCGATTTGCGATTGACAAAGTATGGCAGCACCTGAAGAATAACGGGTTTTGGGAGAAGTACACATGTTGGTTATATCACGGTGAAACATCATCTGGGGGTCCACATGATCATGGCCAATTTTCTGAGACGGGCAGTACATCCAACGATCCAACAACGGTCTTCATCAACGACATGTTTCCTTATGAGAGCGGTGTATGCGCTCAAGGACAGTATATGCCTGACCCGGTGCAGCCCTTCCCTAGAGCTGTCAACACTGCTGGTATTGACAAGTATAACAAATTGCTTGCTTTCCAACAGACCCCTGTGTACCCCGGTTGTCAAAAGACCGTTCTTGAAGGTGTGATGGACGTAATGAAGATTAAAGTTGAGACTAAATCGACCGTGAAAGCTGTTAATGATTATCTACAGTACACTGCTTCGATGCTGCCTCACGGTCATCGTCTTCCTACCACTCATCATAAGGTCCGATGTATCCTGAAAGATCTTGGGCTTTCCAACCTCAAGATCCATGCATGCAGATATGACTGCGTTCTCTTTTGGGGTAAAGATCTAGAAGGGAATGACCTTGGTGGCCTTGATGCATGTCCGGTATGTCACACTGACAGATATAAGCTGACTCCTGCAGGCAACAGGAAACCTGTAAAGGCACTTCGGTATTTCCCTTTGAGGGATAGGTTGGAGCGGTTGTACATGTCTTCACACACGGCCGAAGCTATGAGATGGCACGCTGATAGGGAATTTCATGACGAAGATACCCTTATACACCCTGCTGACGGGGAGGCTTGGAAGCATATAGATAGGGAGTTTCCTCATTTTGAATCAGAGGTCCGAAATGTGAGGCTCGGGCTCTCATCCGACGGGTTCAACCCTTTTGGCAACATGAGTCTTCAATACAGTGTATGGCCGGTGATTTTGGTACCGTACAACCTTCCCCCATGGATGTGCATGAAGAAAGAATAAAATATGTTGAGTTTGTTGATTCCGGGGCCCGGTTATCCGGGGAAGTGTCTCGATGTGTATTTGAGACCTTTGATTGAAGAGCTTAAATTTTTGTGGGACGTTGGTCATCCCACTTATGACAAATACACGCATGAGATGTTCCTGATGCGTGTCATGGTTGTTGGTATCATCAGTGATTTTCCTGCCCGTGGGATGTTGTCGGGCAACGTTGTTAGGGGATACAAGGCTTGTCCAGAGTGCCTTAGCGATGAGGGGAGCAGCAGTCATTGCAACAAGATATGCAGATTGGGTCACCGTTCTTTCCTTCCATATAATCACGAATGGCGGTTCGATGACAAGGCATTTGATGGGACCGTAGAACACGGTGTGCCTCCTAGAAGATGGACGGGGGAAGAAATTTTAGCAGTGCTTAATGAGTACGATTTTGGGCAGCTCAGCAATCATCCCAACATTGTGGCGGCAATACCTGAAAGACCCGACAGGTACAAATTCTGGACACATAAGAGCATATTCTGGGAACTCCCATACTGGAGTAAGTTGTTGATCAGGCACTACCTAGATGTGATGCACATAGAAAAGAATGTTTGCGACAGTGTGGTGGGCACAGTGCTGAACTTGGAGGGGAAGACGAAAGACGGTCCTAAGGCACGCATTGATCTAAAAAATGCATACTAAGAAGACATTTGTGGTTGAAAGAAGGGAAGAAAAAAATGCCTCAAGCTCCTTACACCGTGAAGCCTGACCAGAGGGTGGATGAATTGTGTGAAGTATCCTTCAAGCTATGCAGGAAATATAGCCCGATGTGTGAACTTCCGGGACAATAAGATTTACGGGTTGAAGAGTCATGACTGTCATATCCTGCTACAACATCTCTTCCCTGTTTTCATTCGACCGTTCCTTCCCCGTCAGGTGGTGGAGCTGTTAGTAACGTTGGCAAGATTTTTCCAGAAGTTATGCACACGGGAAGTGAAAAAATCTAACCTCCGGGAAATGCAAGAGGACATCATTTATATCATGTGTAAATTTGAGAGGATATTTCCTCCAAATTTTTTTGACATCATGCCTCACCTGATGATCCATCTTCCCGAGCAATTGTTGCTTACTGGTCCAGTACACTACACTTGGATGTATCCCATGGAAAGGTACATTTTTTACACCTGAATTCCTCAATATATATACATGTTCAATAATCATAACATTTTGCAACTTGATTTACAGGTAACTTGGAGACTACAAAGATTATGTGGCTAATAAATCCGCTCTTGAAGGATGTATAGCTGAAGCATATATTGCGCACGAGTGCGTCACCTACATGAAGTTGTATTTAGGAGCGTTGAAGGAAACTCCGCAAACCATGCCGGTAGATGTATCGAAGTTCAATCTTTCCATAGTCTCTAGTGATGTTGAAGTGTATGGAATTTTGCCAGACTCTTACAAGTTGCAACCACATGAGCTAGTCATTGCCCACTGGTGGGTATTGATTAACTGTCCAAAAGTTAAATACTGGAAAGACATCCATCTATATTGTTCAGACATTCAAGGTGATCTCGAGTACCACAACAGGGAGTTCGCAGATTATTTTGGGTACGTAATTTAATTTTTCTGTACGGGTTTATGTTTATTGCATAATTATCCATATTTACAGTTGAATGGTTGGTTGCAGATGAACCATATTCAATTTGATGGTCACCCAAATTGGTCGCACGAACTAAGACTTCTAGTGATGAAGCCGATAATGTCAAGAGTTTATCCGATGTGCAAGGTGAATGGCGTGCAATTTATATGCGAACAAAGAGACAACAGAAGGAGAACACAGAATTCTGGGGTCATGGCACATGGTGGGCAGAATGGAGTTGACTATTACAGTGTTCTCCATTCAGTGGTGGAACTCGTTTATGGGCAAGGCATGACAGTGCACCTCTTCAAGTGTAGATGGTTTGATACTAGGCCGCAGAGCATGAAGACCGATCAGTACGGAATATTATCGGTGAACACTGTTACAAGTTCTTACGAAGATGACCCGTTCGTTTTTGCCACATCGGTAAAACAAGTGTTTTATCTTGATGACCTTGCTAAGGGTGACGCGTGGAAAGTAGTCAACCTTGTCCTTCGGTAAGTTTTCCTTGGAGGTGGTCCCCGCAGGACTCACCTCGGGTTTCAAGGTGAAATTCGGGGGGGGGAGGGGGTCTTGACAAGACATGCATAAATGCACTTGACTAAAGACAGATTTCACCCCTACCCTTGTGCCTGTAGTTCGATGGGCGTCCGCCTTGTAGAATACAACAATCGATGATCCAAAATAGAAGCACCGCAATTTTGGACTCTAGCGAATCATAAATTGTATCTTGTACTCTCTTGACACGAACAAGACTTCTAAAAGAATTAAGGATTCTTGATCTTGTCTTTATGAAGATATGAATATGAGTTTATATAGAACCCTAAGTGAACCAACATATCCATTCACTTATCTCCTTGAAAAGACACACGTATTCCTAAAGACACCTATTAAAAAAAACACACATTTTTAAATGGAAATGTCATGAGTAAATTTATTTTCATTCATATTGAATATTATTACATAATTTCCAACGACCACCACCTCCAAGCACACGAACCAAACGATTGTCCTGCAACGACCAACAATGTTGCTTTTCGAGTTGGGCGCTAAGTTTCCTTGATAACACCTACCTACAGGATGTTCTTATACTCTTCCAACTATAATAGGAGTCATGGAAGTCATCCATCTCATTGTAGAGCACAATTTTAGTGGAAGGAGAGAGTGCTCCACCTCCAAAAGCATAGTTTCCGATGGTTGTCATTAATCGATACTGAATTTCTGTTTGCATCTACTATGTAGAAATGACTTGTTCCGTGATCTCTGAGCTGACTCAATCTGTTAAGTGATGAGCTGATGAATAGCTTTAGAATAATGACTTAAAGGTCAAGAGTTTATGTCGAGGAAATAAGCTCTAATTTAGACTACAAAATGTCAGGTGATCATGCCTTTATGTATACTCCTCTCGTCAGTCGAACATGTCCTCATTCTCTGTCATTTGTTGCTGTTAGACATCATAAGCATTGAAGGAGCTGTCTTTCTTTCTACAGGAAATAATAGCTCCCTTGATTCTTAAAATGCAGACGGGAACCATGTCTGGTTTGGTATCCACTGTCATGCTGCGATTCATTGTCCACACTTCCCCACATAAGCTCGTCAAGATCCAAATTTCTATGCTTCAGCTATAGCATCCACCATCTCCAAACCCACCTGAAAAGAAACACCACCATATATCATTAACACTCAGCAACGATCATATGTTAAAATTGCGTTATAACAGACTCCATTTCCATACATGAGATTTCAAAATCAATTACTAGAGGCATTAGCTTCTACATTCTTGCTCCTCAATGACATAGAGATTAAAATCTGGGAATACCCAAGGCACCGAGGAAGGAATAGAAAGTTATAAGAATGGAACCCAGTACCAGAAATATTTGGGAATACGAGAATCTTTCAGGGCTGGTTTCAGAGGAAGACGAAGATGAAGACGCACGCACGTGTGAGTCCACACGATTGGGTATTTGAGTTGGAGTCGGACTGTGATAGGAGATAACGTCTCAGTCTGGGAAGAGGAGAAACAGGAAAGAGAGTTACCACATCGCAAATATAGAAAAGGAAATAGTTTTATATAGGATTGCCCAACCCACTTGGGCCGAGTATTCACCGTGAAGAGAGATGGGTCATCATCTTGCCTTGCCTCCGCGACACAAGTTGAAGTTAGGCCCGCTTCCCTCGACGGCCCAAATCAAGAAAAGGGCCCACATGACAACCAAAATGCCCACAAAAGAAAAAAAAAAAGAGGCCAGAAAAAAAATGATGCAGGCCCAAGAAAAAAAAAGGATAAAAAGAAAGAGGCCAAGAAAAAAAAAAGAGGCCAGAAAAAAGAAAAATGCAGGCCCAACAAAAGAAAAGCAAAAGAGGCTAGAGAAAAAAAGGAAAAAAAAGAAAAGAAAAGAAAAGAGGCCAGAAAAAAATAAGAGAAAAAGAAAAGAGACCAGTCAAAAAAAAAAAAAAAAATGGGCACGAGGCTTAACGATACATAAATAAATAGGGCTTGAGTTTCCTTGGCTAATGTAAGATAATGCCCCATTTCTTGGAATGAATATTTCAGTAATTTTTTTTTTCTTAGCTCGGTTTCAAAAGTTTTCATGCATTACTCATTTTACAATTCACACTCTTTCCCTTTCTTTTTTGTTGACAAAAAAGTAATACTAAGTTGCTAAAAATAACATTAAAGATACTATAAAGGCGAAAGCATAAATAGAGCTCGAGGTTCCTAGCCTACTGATTTGGTTCGTGAAAAAGAAAGTAATTATTTTGTCTTTCTAATAAGAAGGGAAAGAGAATGTAAATGAAATTTCCCGAGAACTTTCTATTCCTGTGTTTGGTGACACAAACAAAGTTGTTATTAAAATAAGGTGTAGGCTTTAATATTACTAAACGCCGTAAAGATACAACTTTCATTTCTTGATGCTTACTTTATGTGAACCAAGCAAACGAGCAGTTTCAATCAAGGATGAAAACTTCGGTGATTACAGAAATTTCGACCCTCCAAAATATGGAAATTTGACAGATATTTCGGGGAAATATCAATTGCAGTAAAAAAAAATGAGAATTGTAATAACCCAATCAAGGTTCGAATCCCCTTGGGTGCAAAACTAAACATTTTGTTTCAATTTTACTCCATGGAAGGAGGACACATGGAGGAGAAGCAAATGCTGGTGTCAGGCCCACTCCGAATTTCATCCTGAAATCCAAAGTAAACTCTGCGGGGACCACCTCCAAAAGTGATTCTACCGAAAATTCGATATTAACCCCCTTGAAAATGGACAACACTTCCTAAAAACACCTGCATGCACTTCTGAAAACCAACATCAAACTTCTGTAGCCTTCGTTCTCCCCAAATCACGACATCTCCCAAATCAATTTACTAACTTTAATAAGAAAATCTCACAACCAACAACCACAGTTCAGAGCAACTCTATTTGAGAGGAAATAGACTAGAAATATAAAAATGAGCGGAAACTATACTATTGACTATGCATCTTCTCCATGTACGCCCGACCTCAACTATACTAACCTGCAAACTGGGCATTTTTGAAACGAATGGCCGAGAGGAAAACATTTAAAACGTTAAAGTGAGTGGACAAAAATGAATTTAATGAAAATATTTATGTTTTCCCAATTTAAATTTCTATAGAAAATATGCTGCATGCGACAACTCAAAGCTTTCTACTCCCAAACAGGCAATTACATGACTAGCTATGGCCAGTCTCCAAAATTCAATAAAATGGAGCCTCTCAGGCTAAAATATATATATATATATATATAAATATGTATGTATTTACACTCGCCCATACTCCCTATATAAATAAATAGATTTAAAATAATCTATATAGGGATACTACGCTCGCGTTCAACGCTCACGTCACGCCTTAATGTGGTGATACACTACGCCATTAAGGTGGACAGACGAGTGTATAAATATGTGTTCATACCCCCTATATGAATTAAACACTCATATAGGGTTACTACGCTTACGTCCAACGCTCACGTCACACCATAATGTGGTTATATACTATGTCATTAAGGTGGACAGACACATATGGCTAGCTAGTATTTATATACATACTCTCCTCATAAATATATTATAATTTACCGAAAATCTCATTTTCGGTAACTCATCACAATGAATAAAATTGTCAAATAAAAATGACGTTAAATGCTCCAACAAAATAAATTACTCAACAATAAACAATTTCATGCATATTATTTAAACCAAGAATCCACTCACAACTTTAGGCATAAGCCCGACGAAATCCAATTCGCCACTCAAGTGAGGTCTCCTCGAATCCTGGCACAATAATCATGCTTAGGACCAAACTTCAATTTCAGAAAATAATAATACTTAAATATATAACTCAAAACTCATCCGCCTAATCCACTACCCTTTCCATGGTTAAGCTTATCGGATTCACACTAAACTCCAACCACAGCCACAATTCATTTATTTCAACATTCTAAAACAATAGTAAGGGAAATTCAACGGCCGGATTCTACTCTAATTAACCACCAAAATACCAAACTTTAAAAAATCCCAAACCTATCCAAAACTCCTCCAAACATTCCAAAATTCACATCATTAACCTCCCCTTAATATTCCACATCTAAAACCATAAAAATCCCCCTAACAGCGGTGGCCGGAGGCCGACTCCGGTGACCTCCAATACCTACCAAATTTGAACAGCATTTTCCTCTCAACTCCCTCTACAACTTTCCTAACTAGCACAAACACCAATTTCAAGCCTAACTATGCCAATCGAACGAAAACATTATGAAAAACCCTAGAACTTCCACTCACCGGCTCTCCTCACCTGAAGCAAACTAGACCGAGTCCTTCTAGGGCAAGGCAACTGGGTTGAAGACCTTCAAAACCATATACCAGAGGAGGAAGTTTCGACGACGGAGAGTTTTGGGCAGTCGGGACTCTCGGGCTTGATTTCTCTCTCACGACGGTGTTAGGGAGGCTGCAACCGGTCCAGGAAGGAAGAGGGAACAAGGGCCAACTGATTGGGACTACTAGAAAAAAGGACACATGTGACAAAGAAAAATAATTCGTCACTCAGATATCAACCTACGCTACGAAAAAACGCTTCGTCGCATACGTTTTCCCTAAGCGACCGAAAAATCTACCGTCGCATAAGTTACTTCCTAAGCGACGAAACGTTTACCTAAGAGACAAATATATAACTTAAGAGACGACAAATATTTCGTCTCTTAAGTTATATTTTAGGCAACGAATAAATGATTTTTGTCAAAAATATGTTTATCTGAAGCGACGAAAAATTACTAATACGACGAAAAATATTACTAATACGAAGAAAAATATGTCGTCGCCTTAGACAAACTTAGGCGCGTAGGATCGCCTCACTCGACTCGCCTCGCCCGCTTCTTCATTGCCTCGCATCACTCGCGAGCATAAGTTGTCACGCCCCGACTCTTGAATTTTATCTTATTTACTAGCATTGTGTTAATAAGAGTTTTACCGTCTTCATCATTGAGTTTATAGTTTAATTGGTCTCCAGAGAGGTTTTGGGGGACGATTATTTCGAAGGAATTATTCGTAGGAGAAAAATGTGACGACGATAAAAATGGTAAATTTTAGCTAGTAAAAGGTAATTTTTATTGGGGTATTATTTTGGGGTGTTAAATTTTAGAGTGGGTTTATATTTGGTGGTGTTGGAACCGGTTAGGCCAAGCCCAAATTCCTTCTCTCTCTTTTCTCTCTCCTCCCTCCCGATTCTCTCTCCCTCTCCCTCCGCCCGGAAAAGTTTCCCGAGCTCGACCGCCACCGTCCGGCCACCATAGGTCGCCGCACCGGTCACAAATGGTCGATCATCTCCTCCTCTTCCTTCCTGAACCGGTGGCAGCCTCCCTAGCGCCGCCGTGAAGGAGAAATCGAGCCTGAAAGTCCCGACTGCTCACCGCTCTCCGTCGCCGAAACTCTTTCCTCCGGTCGCCATAGCTAGCAATCCTTGGCTCATTGGAAAGCTCTCCTCCCGTGCTCCGATCCCTCCAAAGGTTTCTTCCCGGTTCGGCTTGGGTAAGGAGAAATTGATGTTTGAAATTCTAGGGCTTTTATATATATTTTCGTTCGATTGGCATAGTTAGGCTTGAAATTGGTATTTGTGCTAGTTAGGAAAGTTGTAGAGGAGGTTGAGAGGAAGGTGCTGTCAAATTTTGGTAGGCAAAGGAGGTCGCCGGAGTCGGCCACCGGCCGCCGCTGTTAAGATGATTTTTATGGTTTTAGATGTGTTTTCTTGAGGGGAGTTTAATGAAGTGTAGTTTGGAATTTTTGGAGGAGTTTTGGATAGGTTTCGGATTTTGTCTATGATTTGTGATTTATGGTGGTTAATGAGTTAAAAGGCAGTCGTGGGTTAAATATTGTTAGGACTGTGGAGGGTGATTTTGAGGATGTCAGAAATTGTGGTAAAGTATGGTTTTAAGCTAATTTAAGATTAAGGACGTTAGGCTTAGTCGAGCGTGTGAAGCTCACATTTATTTCTGCCTATTTTTATAAGCGTCGGTATTTAGTGGAGGATTTAAAAATATATTTTTGGAACAGGACGTGAGGAGGCTTGAGCGGAGGAGGCATCTGACCGACATCATGCTTAGGTCTAATTTGTGAGTGGAATTTTCTTTTAAATAATATGCATGCAATTGTTTTGGTTGAGCAAATTATTTTGTCTAAGTATTTGACGTCATTTTATTTGACGATTTTATGTATTTTGGAGAATTACTGAAAATGGGATTTTCGGTAAATTATAAATATTTTTATGAGGAGAGTATGTATAATG
The DNA here is from genome assembly GCA_034370585.1 of Fragaria x ananassa. NCBI lineage: Eukaryota > Viridiplantae > Streptophyta > Magnoliopsida > Rosales > Rosaceae > Fragaria > Fragaria x ananassa. The sequence continues at coordinate 3,284,589 of CP139750.1, read as the reverse complement.
CCATAATATATAACTGCATTCTGGTGTGACGTGAGCGTTGGACGTAAGCGTAGTAACCCTATATGAGTGTTTAATTCATATAGGGGGTATGTGCACATATTATTACACATGTCTATCCACCTTAATGACGTAGTGTAACACCGCATTAAGGCGTAACGTGAGCGTTGGACGCAAGCGTAGTAGCACAATATAGATTATTTTAAATCTATTAATTTATATTGAGAGTATGGGCATGTGTAGATACATATGTATATTGATATATGTATTTTTGAGCTGAAGAGGCTCGATATGTATGAGATAAAGGATTTCTCATTTGAAGCATGCATTCATTTTCTTCGGAAATTTATTTGGGGAAAGCATAAGTGTTGATACTTATTTTTCTTTATTTATTTTTGTCCACTCACTCTAACATTTCCGGAAGTTTTTCCCCTAGGCCCTTCGTTTTAAAAATGCCCAGTCTGCAGAGTTCAGATTGGATCTAGTAGGAGGCGACGAGGCATAGTTACCCATCTCCCATCCACTTTTCACCAGTAGGTTACCTGCTTAACCTACTAGGGTATTTTCTACTTCCGTTATTTTTAGTAGCTCTGAATACTTTTGGGATTGTTGTAAATATTTTTTGGTGGTGTGCTAAGACCGATATATTCTTAATTTGGATAGTTATGGTTGAATGGAAGAATGACTTAATTGTTAATAGAGTAGTTCGGTCTTTTTTCGGATTAGGGTTGTTTATCTTTAAGGGAGGTTTGCCGAGTTCTTTAGTAAATTTTCCTTTGAGATGGTCCCTGCAAGACTTATTTCGGATTTCAGGATGAAATTCGGGGTGGGTCTTGACATAAGTCGCCTCGCCTACCGCACCTCGCCTTGCCCCAAAACTTTTTGAAATACACTTAAGCGACTAAATATTCATCTTCTGTCGCGTAGGATCACCTAACTTGCCTTGCCTTAATTGGCTTGCACTCCTCCTCCTCGCCTTGCATCACTCGCCTCGCTCCAAAATTTGAATGATAAAACTTAGGCGACGAATAAATTAATTTCGTGACAAAAATGTTACCTGAAGCGACGAATAATTATGTTGCCGCATAAGATATTTCTTATGAGACGAAACGGTTGTCACATAAGTGTTTTTGACTTTATAACTCCTTCCTCACTGCCCAGATCTAAAACAGAAGAAACGCAGCAGCTGGAATAGATTTTCAATGTTAGTATCATCGAATTCGGACTACTAAACCTTTCTCTACCTCTGCTCATCAGGAAGCATCACCAGTTTATAGGTTGGTATAATCTCATTCTCTCTTTGTTTCACTATTTATGTTTCAAATAATGATGATTATAGCTTTGTTGATGATGTTGTTTGTTGATGATGTATTGAATTTTGGGTTACCCATTACATTTGCTGAAGTTATTTCTCCTCCTTGTGTATACCATATATGTTTCCTTCTATTAAAAAAATAAAAAAATATGAAGACCATGTTTCCCGGTGAAGAATTCTGGTGGTACTGCCGGTAGTGTAAAACAATCTATTGATGTTATATATATATATATATATATATATATATATTCTTGTTCTGATAAATTATCAATGTTCCATTCATAAGTTTTATCGGAAGAAACTGAGAATTGATTGTTAAAATGATTAGTAGGTTGTATATCTAAAGGGAGAAGACGTTATGTCCAAGTTTTAAAAGGTTGTTTCTTGAGATGGACATTAACTCCAGAACCACTCCTAGTTTTAAGGATTCCGTGTTTATATATATATATAGAGTTTTTCTCACCTAGAAATGTTTGCACCAATGGTTTTGGTGCGGATTTTCATTTTTGCATCACTTTTTGATCGAATTTCTTCATCTCCACCTTCTAGGATCTAAATAATATTGTGTAGATCATCTCTGCAAAATTTCAGCCAATTTAGTAATCGTTAAGGCTCTCAAAATTGCGCCTTTCTGTTATAAACATGAACGGTTCATGTTTGACAGAATTCAGTCCGTCCATTTGTTTTTTGAGTTTGAAGGCCTTAACTATTACCAACTTGGCTGAAATTTTGCAGAGATGATCTACACAATATTATCTAGATACTAGACGGTGGAGATGAGGAAATTCAATTGAAAAGTGGTGCAAAAATGAAAATCCGCACCAAAACCATTGGTGCAGACATTTATAGCCAAGAAACCTTGTGTGTGTGTGTGTGTATATATATATTGTAGTCGGTGGTCAATAAATACCTCTCCCGGCCCGCGATACTAGGAAGCCCAGCATGAGGCAGATTGAACAGGCCTCATCCTGGATACTATAGCAGTCTGGGCCGGGAGGGGGAGACTCCACAGAAGGCCAAGTTAATAGACCTCAACAGTATACTTGTCCCGCATCGGATAACATGCAAGGCATAAGTCAACGCGGGGCTATAAATACAATGGTGAAGTCAACTAAAACGGTAAAAAACATCTCCCAGCATTTACTACTTACCTATCAACAACTGACTTTATCATCGGAGAGAGACCGACCGGAAAGTCCCGGTCGGTCTTCTTTTGCAGACAAGGAGGAGCATATCAGAGAACGGATCACGTGCAGCAGTTTCTACGAGGTCTACGGGATCCGGCAGAAACATATATATATATATATATATATATATATATATATATATATATGCAAAGAATGATGTTGTGTTTTTTTAGCGCAATGAATGTAAGAATGGTTAAATTCTTTCATTCACGTTTAACCTTAGAAATCCCGTTCGAGAATGGTTTTGGTTTGGCAACAGACTAAAATGGTTCTTGAATTGTCCCATTTTTAGACAGTTTGGGAGAATAAGACTTTGTTATGTGATTTGCAGTTCTTTTGTTTTTAGTTTCGATTGTGGGTATATATATTTCGACATAGTCTCCTGTATTGTTCCTCGAGTGCATACTAGGCTTAGATATTGATGCACTTGGGGAACTGTAGGGAGATGCTGCCGAAATTTTACCACATCGAAATCGAAACAAAAGAACAACAAATTTCTTAACAAAGTCTTATTCTTCTGAATGAGATTAGGACCCTAACCGGAGGCATAAGGTGAAGAAGAAATGAATATTTGTATGAGTAATGTTGGCTTGTTGCTATATACTTAGTGCTTATTTGTTGTTTCTCTTATGACAGCAGATGCAAAACATGGACAAAAGCTGGATGTTATACGACAGGAGTCACCATGCCAGTTGTATATACAGGGAATATTTGATTTCTTAAGATTTGTTGATTATCATGCTACCCCAGAAACTAAGTGGCACAAGTGTCTCTGTAGAAAATGTATGTGCGATGATTGGCAAACACGATCGGGTGTGGAACAACACTTGTCACATTTTGTTATGTGGAAGAATTATACTATATGGATGGAACACGGTGAGGTGGAGGAAAATAATCCTACACTAGCGAAATTTCGAGCAAGTTACATTCATGAAGTTGGGTCATCTAGTGGTACTGCCGACCCTTCTATATACCCCGCTATGAATATGTTACATGATGTTTTCCCGTATGCTTCAAGATTTGAAGAAGAGGCAGTTGATGATGATGGCCCCAATGTCAATGAGGCAATTGATATGTCGCATTATGAGAAGTATAACAGGCTTCTCGAACAAGCTCAGACACCAGTGTATGACGACTGTCCAGTTTCTGTTTTGAGTACATCATGTCACAGATGCATTTGAAAGTAAAGCATAGAACGAGTAATGGACATTATGGAGACTATTCAAAGTTTATCAAAACTTTGCTTCCTTCTGTAAAAGACTTTCTGAGAGTCATTATAAGACAAAAAGGATCCTAGGAGACCTCGGCCTTGATTATGTGAAGATCCACGCCTGCAAGAATAATTGCGTGCTGTTTTATGGAGATTACAAGCATGTTGTTTACTGTCCCATCTGCAATGGGCCGAGGTATGATAAGGAGGCTTCTTCAGATAAAAGGAAACTTGTTCCTATGAAAGTGCTTCGTTATTTCCCGTTAACTCCGAGATTGCAGCGTCTTTACATGTCATCAAAGACTACAGAGGAGATGAGATGGCACGGTCTTCCTAGGGAAGATGACGGTGTTTTGAGACACCCCTCAGATGGGGAGGCTTGGAAATCTTTTGACGAATCATTTCCTGATTTTGCGGAAGACGTTCGAAATGTAAGGCTCGGACTAGCAACCGACGGGTTCAATCCTAGCGGCAATATGACTCTGTCTCATAGCATTTGACTTGTTATTTTAATGTCGTACAACTTACCACCGTGGATGTGTATGAAGAAGGAATATAATTTTCTAGCATCGTTAATTCCAGGTCCCATTCTCCGGGAAAGTGTCTAGATGTGTATTTGAGACCGTTGATTGATGAGCTAAAAGAATTATGGGAAAATGGAATCCCCACTTTTGACAGACATAGTAAAACTTCATTTAGGATGAGAGCAGTCATGATGTGGACAATTAGCGACTTTCTTGTCTACAGTATGTTATCTTCTTATGCCACTCAATGGTACAAGGCTTGTCCCATCTGCTTAGAGAACGTTGATGCTAGTCGTCACGCGGACATGATTGTTTACCTAGGTCACCGTAGATGGCTTCCAATGAATCATGAATGGCGGCTTGATGCAGATGCATTCAATGACAGGGAAGAGCATCGTGAACCACCCCCTATTCAGTCTGGGGATGAAATTTTATACAAGTTGAACACTTTTGATTTTGGATATTTGAGTAGTGATAAAGATGTCTTGACCCAAAATCTTGTGCGTCCTGCTGCACTTGAGAATTGGCATCATAAGAGTATTTTCTTTGAATTACCTTACTGGTCCACTTTGAGAATTAGACAAAACCTAGATGTCATGCACATAAAAAATAATGTTTGTGACAACGTCATGGGAACAATTCTCGACATTAACGACAAGACAAAAGACAGTATCAAAGCGCGGGATGATTTGCAAAAGATGGGCTTACGGCGTCACTTATGAGTAAAAAGGACGGCATCAAGACAAGTGTTTATTCATGTTGCACCTTACTCGGTGAAGCCCGCTTTCAAGCCTAAAGTTTTCAGTTGGTTCAATGATGTTAAGTATCCTCAAGGATATGCAGGAAATATAGCTCGATATGTTAAGGTGGCGGAACAGAAGATACATGGATTGAAGAGTCATGACTGTCATGTTTTATTGCAATGTCTTCTTCCCGTGGTAATCAGACCATATTTGCATCGTGATGTGGTGGAGTCGTTAGTAGCCTTGTCTAGGTTTTGGCAGAGATTATGCAGTAGAGAGCTGAAGAAATCAGATGTTGTTGAAATGAAATCAGATATTGTCTATATCCTATGTAAATTAGAGATGATCTTCCCCCCGACTTTCTTTTCGATCATGGTTCACCTCATGATCCATCTTCCCGAACAAGTGCCTCTTACTGGTCCAGTACATTTTACTTGGATGTTTCCCATAAAAAGGTATGATTATAACCCTAAATCCTTAGTCATACATTATTATTATTTACATATTTTCCCTATTTTCATTTGTACTAACTATTTTATTTTTAGACAACTTGGTGAGTATAAAGGTTTTATTAAAAACAGGGCAAAGACGGAAGGATCAATAGCTAACGCATACATTGCACATGAGTGTGTAACGTATTGCAAGTCATATCTCCATAATACAGACGACACAGAGGGCCTCGACCTGGCAAGAACACATACATTCAACATCTCAATCGTCTTTGAAGATATAAGAATGTTTGGTAACTTACCGAATTCAGAAATTTTAAGAGAAGATGAGTTATGTGAGTCTCATTGGTGGGTACTGCTGTCACGCCCTGACTCTTAAATTTTTACCTTATTTACTAGCATGGTGTTAATAAGAGTTTTACCGCCTTCATCAATGAGTTTATAATTTAATTGGTCCCCAGAGGGGTTTTGGAGGACAATTATTTCGAAGGGATTATTTGTAAGAGAAAAATGTGACGACGGTAAAAATGGTAAATTCTAGCTAGTAAAAGGTAATTTTTATTGAAGTATTTTTTTGGGGTGTTAAATTTTGGAATGGGTTAAATGTTGGTGTGGACCAGTTGGGCTAAGCCCAATTCTTTTCCTCTCTCTCTCTCTCTTCTCTCTCCTCCCTTCCGATTCTCTCTCCCTCTCTCTCCGCCCGGAAAAGTTTCCTGAGCCTTACCGCCGCCGTCAGGCCACCGTTCGCCGCCGCACCGGTCCCAAACGGTCGGCTCCTACCCAGCTTCCATCCTAAACTGGTGAGAGCCTCTCTAGTGCCGCCAATCAAGAGGAAAGTTTGTCGGAAGTCCTAACTGCCCAAAACTTCCCTTCGCTGGAACTTCCTCCTCTGGCCGCCATAGCCGGAGCTGCTAGCTCAAAAGGAAGCCCTCCTCCCGTGCAGCAATCTCTCCAAAGGATTCGCTCCCTCTTGAGCTAGGTAAGGAGAAATTGGTGATTGAAATTCTAGGGCTTTTTGTGATGTTTTCGTTCGATTGGCATGGTTAGGCTTAGAATTGGTGTTTGTGCTAGTTAGGAAAGTTGTAGAGGAGATGGTGAGGAAGATGTTGTCAAATTTTGGTAGGCATTGGAGGTCGCCGGAGTCGGCCGCCGATCGCCGCTGGCGGCGGAGCAGGCAGCGGCGCCGCCACTGTTTGGGGGATTTTTAGGGTTTTAGATGTGTTATATTAAGGGAAATTTAATGATGTGAATTTTGGAATTTTTGGAGGAGTTTTGGATAGGTTTGGAAATTGTTAAAGTTTGGTAATTTTGGCGGATTAATAGGGTAGAATCCAGCCATTGGTTTAATGTTGTTTAGACTGTGGAAGGTTGCGTTAAGGCTACCGTTATTTTTCCGGTGAAGTATGGTTAATATTGAGTAAGAATGACGAAGTTGGGCAAGGATGAGCGTGGTTGAGGCTCATAGTTAATTTTGCATATTTTGAATAAATATTGGATTTTTAAGTTGGGAAATTAATTATATATTTGGAACAGGACGTGAGGAGGCTCGAGCAGAAGAGGCCTCGGACCGACAACAAATTTAGGCCTAATTTGTGAGTTGACCTTTGTTTTAAATAATATGCATGCCTTATTTTGTAGATCAATTTATTTCTTCTGTTGGAATATATTACCTTTCTGATAATTGACAATTTTAATTATTTTGGCGAGTTACCGAAAAGAAGATTTTCGGTGGATATATATATATATATATATACACACACAAATGTTTATGAGGATAGTATGTATATTAATAAATGCTAGCTAGCTATACATGTTTTTCTGCCATAATGAGGTAAAATATCATTATGGTGTGACGTGAGCGTTAGACGCAATCGTAGTAGCCCTATATGAATATAATAATGATTCATATAGGGAGTATGCACATATATAAATACACCCGTCTTTTCCGCATAATGAAGTAAAATTCCATTATGGCGTGACATGAGCGTTAGACCAAGCGTAGTAGCCTTGATTGAATTTCTATTTTTCTTATATTTCTTCATAAGAAATCATACAAGGAGTATGACGAGTGTAAATACATATATATATATATATATTTTAGTCTGAGAGACTGTATATTATTAAGTTTTGGAGATTAGCCGGAGCTAATCATGTATTTGCCAGTCTTGAGTTGTCGCATGCAGCATAATTTATATGGAAATTAAATTGGGGAAGCATAAATATTTTTTCTAAATTTATTTTTGTCCACTCACTCTAACGTTTTCAAATGTTTTCCTCTGGGCTCTTCATTTTCAAAATGCCCAGTATGTAGAGTGCGGGTCGGTACTAGTAGGAGGAGACGAGGCATAGTCACCCATCTTTCAGCCACCTTTCACCAATAGGTTACCTGCTTAACCTACTAGGGTAGTTTCCTGCTTCCGTTGGTTTAGTAGCTCTGAATACTCTTGGGATTATTGTATAACATTCTTGGTGGTGTGCTAAGTTATACGTTGTAGTATTTGAATATTTATGGGTTGAATTGGTGAGTGGTTAACTTAACTGGTTATAAGGGTTGTTCATTTTCAAAGGAGGTTTGCCAAGTTCTTCGGTAAATTTTTCTTGGAGGTGGACCCCGCAAGACTTACCTCGGGTTTCAGGGTGAAATTCGGGGTGGGTCTTGACAACTGCAACATTGTGACGAAGTGAAGGAATATAGAGATGCTCATTTGGGACTTATTCAACTTAAGTATCAGAATAGACATGAAGAGAGGCATAAGAAAATGTTTCCTGCATATTTCCTAAAATTGGTACGTTTAATCTCCCCATTTCATAATTGGCATTTCGATCATAATTTTTAACTTATATATTTTCATTTGTTTGTAGGTGACGAGGATGCAAGAACAAAATAGCAAGGATTACTCTCCGCAGTTGCATCATTTGGCGTGTATGCCACAAGGACATAATGTTTATACGGCTTGTGTAGTCAACGGTGTTAAGTTCCTCACAGAACGACGAGATCAACGCTGGAAGACAAGGAATAGTGGCATCATGGTAGTGGGTAAGGATAATGTTGCATACTACGGAATTGTTGTTGCCGTCAATGAACTACTATATCCAGCAGGTATGCCAGTTGTATTGTTCAATTGTAGATGGTTCAATACTGACCCAAATTTTTCGAGGAGTACGAAAATGGATCACGGGCTATTATCAGTGAATACATCCACAAACTAGTATGAGCATGCCCCGTTTGTGCTTGCCATTCAAGCAAAACAAGTGTTTTATCTTGATGATCTGAAAGCTGTTGGGGGTTGGAAAGTAGTTAACGTGATGGAGCATAGAAGTATCTTTAATGCAACCACACTTCAAGGGGGCCGGGTAGAACAAAATATTGAGAATGTGGCTCTTGAACCATATCAAGAGCCTTTAACTTCTGACATCCCCGACACAAGCACTATTCGCATGAACAACTTCATCCACTTCCCACAAGGCGAGTACATTCCAATTTCAGGTTTAGAGTTTGATTTCGGTTCACTGCCGTACATCCCACCTAGTCACGACTTCATTAACGATAAAGATGAAGATTCAGATAAAATTGCTGAGGATGATCTAGAAGATCCGGATTACGAGGATAGCGATTGAGTATTAAATTTATTATTAGACTTATTTCGATGTGCATGTGAACATATAACATTGTATTGTAAAACATATGTATTCGTATTGTTAAAAGATTAATTATTAAATAAATGTATTTAGTGAAATTAAAATACACATCAATTTATTTTGTTGCCACGAAAAAGCATGAACTCGTCGCTAAAGACATGTCTTAAGCGATGAAAAAGAGTTATTCGTCGCAAATGGTCTAAAATATAGCGCTTACTATGCCAAATATTTGGGCCAAAATTTGAATACCTAGTTGGGCCACGAAATATGGGAAAATTCGTCGCCAGTTTCAAAACTAAATATCCAAACCCAGTTCGAACTCTATCGTCCCAATTCTCCCAACACGTCATCTTCACTGCTTCCACCTCGTTCCTAATTCGCCTCCCCATAATCACTCGAAATCCTAATCTCTAATCCCTCCCAAGTTTCGAAACCCTAAACCCTAATCCTAATTCGCCTTCTTCGCCTTGCCGGCTTCGACCTCGTTCCCAAATTCGTCCTCCCAATTCCAATCCCAAATTCGCTATCCTCTCAACCATCTAAACCGAGTTTCAATCCCAAGCATGCCACCATTGACAAAGAAAAGGGCTAGGGAGATTGCGTTGGAGAGATTACGATCGTCTTGTGCAGCCCAATTTGGTTCCGACACGACGGAGAATACGGCGGGGCCGACAAGAGATGTTGCTGACTAGTCACCGACAAGAGATGGTGAAACGACTCCACCTCCACCACCAGCCTCGATTGCCTCTACAGCTCCCCCACTAGATGAGGACGAGGTCGACGATGTCGCCGCCCCAGAAGCAGGTCAGGTGACTGTGTCCGATGGTTGTAGTGTTCGACGTGGTACTAAGAAGTCCACCAGACCTCCCCCAAAACGCCGACGAGGGTTCGGCAACCTTGACAAAGTCAAAAGAATTGTGAAATGCACCAGCTTGATCGAAATTGTGTATGACGACTTCATCAGAGGACTGTCTTCATCATCAGTGAACAACCTCTTGGTCAATAGCATTGGTTGCATAATTCGATCGAAAGTGAAATTGTCGGCCGGAAACTGGGAATACATCGGTGACTCTGAAAAGAAGAAGTTGATAGACGGGCTTACAGTAAGAATCCAGTACACTTTTGGTTCCTGAGTTGTTTTTATTGTTCATTATTCATGTTTACAATTTAGTAATGATGATGATGTGTTATAGGTGAACAAGTGTTGATGTCCTGTTATAGATGAATGAGTTGTAGGTGATGTGTTGATGATGATGTGTTATAGGTTTACCTAAGTTTAAAGATTACAGTTTAGTAATGATGATGGTGTGTTATAGGTGATGTGTTAATGGTGAATGTGTTATAGGTGATGTGTTATAGAGTAGAGTTGGTGAATGAGTCATTGTGTTATAGCATTGTTTGTGTTATAAATCTCAATGCCTCTATAACTCCCCCACTGTTTTTATTCTTCATTATGTCAATTTACAGGGTGATTAGGAGTTGGTCCTGTTATATGGTTCATCTACTGTTTTTATTCTTCATTATTTCAATTTTTAGTCAGATGAGGAGTTGTTTGTGTTGAAGCCGTATTTTAAAATTGATTTTGGGGATAAATAGATATGGGCGTGACTTGAAGATAAGGCGGGTACCATATATCGAAATTGGAAGAGAGACTTTTCAAGGCACTATAAGAAGCATGGGAGAGAAACAATTCCAACTGATTTGATACACATGCAAGATGAGTGGGACTGGCTTTGCTGGCACTTTGAGTCGCCTGATTTCAAGGTAAATTTATTTTGCTGCCACTTTGATATTTATATGGCTAGAATGTTTCAATTTTGGATAATGATGAGAGTTGTTTCTATTTTCTAAAATGGTTAGAGTTGTTTCAATTTTTGCTTTTTTGGTACGAGTTGATGTAATTGATAGAGTTGCTGAATGGTTAGACTATATGAAAAATAATTTTGGTTATGGCAAAACATAAGGGCAATACAAACAGGTTATGGTTTTGGTTATGGCAAAACAAACATGCAGGGCCTGGTTTTAGTTTGGTAGATATGAATATAGGACATATATGCATGTGAAGCTGTATATGTAAGTTGTTAGAAACAGTTTCCTAGCAAATGACTTTTGGTTACGATCTTGCAAATAGATATCTTGATTACATGACTACTGGCTTACCCATTTCACCAAATAGAGAGAATCTAATTAGGCATATAAATAAATTAGAGTAAAGAATAAATTACCAAGTTGATCCTCACATTTCAGTTTCTGTTTCATAAGGCTATAGGCCACATTAAGCATGTTAACAATAATAATTTTGTTTGTATTAGATGATGTGGTATAAGCTTGATGATCCATTATATTTATATGAACTACGTACTATGTGATTGGCAGACACGATCGGCGGCTAACACGACCAACCGTGGTAAGAAGGAGTCGAAACACCACACGAGGCGGCTACCTATCATCTACAGGGTGGTCCACCACAAAGAGAAGGGTGAGGAATTTCCTGTTATCCCACCCTACATGGAGACGTATGACACAGTCAACGATCCTAGAGCTGCCAAGAATCTTGTAAGTTAATTAAAGCTGGTGCAAATAGCTTACATATATTGTGAAAATAGTTTTCAGCTGGTGCAATTAAACCCTTAACTGCTTTTGAACTGCAATATGAATTTAAATTCCAAATCTAATTACAAGCTTATCTCTTACCTCTTATCTGCAAGAGGAAATGCAGAAATAGGCCACTGAATTGAAAATGCACAGAAGAATGCAAACCCTGACATCCCGGAGGCTGAGCTCCCACCTTTGGAGTGAGAGTCGAATATTAAGGTGCTTGAAGCAGGAGTCGGCAGAAGAGCCGGGAAAGAGATCCGTGGTCTTGGAAGAGCAGGTGTCCGACAGCCATCATCTTCCACTCCACGTTCTTGAGTTCATGAGGTGGAAGAGAGATTACATATTGCTGAGGAGAGGGCCGAAAAAGCTGAGGCGGTTTCACAAAAACTTAGTGAAGAGATGACATTGGTGAAGCAGCAACTAGCAGTAATGATGTCTTTTATGGCGCAACAGACTAGGTATACTCCACAAGTCCCTTCCCAACAACCTCTGGATGAAAATGTTGATGCAGGGAACAACATGGAAGCTGAGAGGAACTAGCTAGTTAAGTCACTGCATGCTTCACTATTTTGGTTTTGTTTAGATGGAGGAGCCTTTAAGGTTAGGTTGTTGTGCAGTTGGTTTTCTTTAGTTAGAGAAGGGTAGGCTAGCTAGATGGAGAAGCCTTTAAGGTTTGTGCAGTTGGAGAAGGATAGGATAGCTAAGCTAGGATGAGTGGTTTTGTTTAATTGCAATTTAAGGTGTTACTAAAGAGTAAAGACTTTGTATGAACAAATTATGCATAGTGTTTGCTAAATTTGTAGTGTTACAGTTTCTGTTTCTATAGATGATGATGATGATGATGATGATGATGATGATGATAGTGAAACAAGAAGGATAAGGAAAAAGCAAATAAAACTAGTCTCAGTGAAAACCATTATGCGACGAAGATAACATGTTCGTTGCATAAGTGAAGCTAGACTTCGTCGGCAATTGCACCCTCGTTTCGTCGTTACAGAACTACTGACGACGAAATCTTGTTTGTCGGAAAATATATGCGACCAAAATGGACGCTTCATCGCATAAGTGAATCAACTTTTCGTCGGCAATTACACCTATGTTTCGTCCGTATAGAACTATGGACAACGAAAAACTGTTCGTCTGAACTGATATGCGACGACATTCATCGTATAAGTGGACACCAGTGTCGTCGCTTCTTTTATGTGCGACAAATGTTTCTTTGTCGCATTATATATAGTTTAGCGACAAATAAGTTTTCTTCGTCGCATAGATTCTTATGCGACACCACTTATGCGACGACTCTTATGCGACCAATTTTTCGTCGCATAGGTACATATGCAATGAATAATGTCTCTTATGCCACTAAATGGTTTCGTCTCTTAAGTCGGCCATCCTAGTAGTGTGGCCCGACGGTGGCGGAGGGACGGCTGGAAGTTCCGGTAGCAGGAGAGAGAGAGAGAGAGAGAGAGAGAGAGAGAGAGAGAGAGGGAGAAAGTCGGAAGGAAGAGAGAGAAGTGAGGGAGAGAAATGGTTTGGGCCTCCCCAAACCGGTCCAAGACCTTAATACCCACACCAAAAATGAACCCAACTTCAAAAATAACACCACAAAATAATACCCTAATAAAAATTACCTTTTTACTAGCTAAAATGTACCATTTTTACCGTCATCACATTTTTCTTCTACGAATAATTCCTACGAAATAATTGTCCCCCAACACCCCTCTAGGAGCCATTTAAAATATAAACTCATTAACGAAGACAGTAAAACTCTTATTAATATCATGCTAGTAAATAAGGTAAAAATTTAAGAGTCGAGGCATGACAATTCTCCACTCCTTATAAAAAAATTTCGTCATCGAAATTTACAAACCTGTCAATCAAAGAGGTAGGGATACTGCTGCCTCATTTGCTCCTCTGATTCCCATGTAGCTTCCTCTCCATAGCACCTTGACAAGTGGAAATGATTTGCTTCTAAGCATTTGCTCCTTTTGGTCAAGAATCTGAATCGTCTCCTCATCATTGGTCAAATCCTTTTGCAAACTAATCGGCTGCTCATGCAGCACATGGGAGGGATCGGCAATATACTTGTGAAACATGTTTACATGAAACACATTATGTATCCTAGATAATTCTGAAGGCAAAACTAACCGATACACAAGTGAGCCAACTTGCTCTATAATCTCATAAAGACCATTAAATCTTGGACTAATTTTCCACGTTTACTAAAATGTACTACCCTTTTCCAAGGAGATATTTTAAGAACACCCAATCACCCACTTGAAACTCATGGTCCTTCCTACGGACATCTTTTATAACTCTTCTGTCTACTTTGAGCTGCTTTGAGTCTATCTCTGGCTACTTTAATCTTTTCATTTATATCCTGAATTATTTTAAATATTCTCAAAGACTCCAAATCCTTCGTTGAACTACCATTAACGTTTACACGTAAGTGAGTTCAGTGATACCTGCTCCAGAGTACGAGTACCCATAGGTATGCACACTCTTTCCTGAGCAATGTAAATAGCTAACCAAAATAAAGCACATAATTTGCTATCACTATCGAGCTCAAATCTCCTAACGTCACACAATAACCTCATCATTACGCTACTCAAAAACTCGACGATGAAGCTAACTTGTTAGGAAACTAAAATTCACTCATTCCCATATGCTCATATGGATCAAAATTAAGACCCGCTACTCGAACAGATTTAAGGATGTACACACTACAGAACTGCCACAATCACTTCTAGGCACTTTGCGGAGTCAAAGCTTTCGCAAATCCACAAGACAACCTTGCTCTGCCTAAGTGATCGATCCGCCAACACAAATTTAACCTCGATTCTCGAAATGACATTATGTAAAGATCAATACTACGACACTTAGATCTCTCCACCAAAATTATGATATTACCCTTTTTGCGCATACCATCAGGCAATTTATCAGAAATCAAGTTCTATCATGATTCTTCTATCCCGAAAATCTCTGTACAATAAACTGGAAGATGAATTGAAGCTCGACTATTTTCTGGAAACGAGATATTCCTCCTTGTTTTCCATACACAAAACTGACTATAAATGCCAACGATACTTTAGCACAACCATTTCAAGCTGCTTGGCTTAACATTGAAAATCACCTTCCTTAGGCATGGGCAGAATTTACATCTCTAGCCATGCTACTTATTTGGGTGCAACCGCGACCCCAAGTGCAACAATTAAAGTCACATGGTTCACTCTAGCAGTTCCAAAAGAATGATTTTAAATGCCAAAACTTTTGGACCCAACAAACACACTTTTTTTCTACCTCTAATAACAATTAACCTGATAGCAGAATACGATCTGAAAATCAGATATGCACAAGTCTACTACACCTCACAGGCGCCACAGCTTCCTACCAAAAAATTCTCCGATAATCGAGCTTGCAGCACCAAGTTAACCATCGAATATATAAAAAAAATTAATTTCCATAACAGGCCCACTACTACACTTTGTGGTTCACCATCCAACGAAAACTATAAGTTCAAGTAAGAAACAAGACTTATGGCTAATCTCAGCGCAAGCTCCAGAATAAATAACTTAAAATTTATGAAAGACAAGTCTCACAACTTCGAGCGCAAAAGCTCCATAAATCACCGACGTCTGCTAAAATCTAATTCGAAAACACACTAGAAACCAACCTTTAATAATGGTTTCAACTAATCATCTTGACACCAACAGATGAACACACAACCAAAAAGCAAAGACCTCCCATATCAAACTTGGATTAATAAGTGGTCCCACCACAATACGATCCCGAGAAGAGACGTCGTTCAACTGATCCATATATCTATTAATCACCATATTAAATCTCTAGATAAACCTTGACTCGAAATACTTTTGAGTCAACAAGGGAAAACCCTCTTCCATAGGGCTACACAAAAAATATACCTACAACAACACAAACCATCTATTCAACATCACCACGCGACTCTCAAACTACCACATAGGACTTACGGCTCCAAGATTCATCACATAATTGAACTCCAGCTCATTTGGGATTACGACTGGATTTACCCATGATCCATGTCTACGACACAACAACCAATTTATCATTTGCCTCAAAAATTCAACAAACTAACCAAAATCTCTAACCTTCAAATCGAAGAGTTTGAATTCGCACTCTATAATGTCAAGCTCTGAGGATGCTACCCAAAAACTACAGCAGGAATAATTTATATATATTCCCACACACCTAACATGTTGGGGATTTTTCCATGGTTTAGGATTTTGGCAGTGATTAGGATGGATTATCGTTAGTTTGGTTAGCCGGTTTTAAATTGTGTATAAGGTTAATTTTTGGTTATCGGTGATGGTGGTGAATTTTAAGTTATAATGGATTAAAGATGGAGAAAATGGGCAAGGAAGAAATTGATTTTAGACCCTTAATTTTATGGAATTACTTATGGAAGTTTTAATGTCATATGGGAATTAATATTAATTATTGTTCAGGACGTGAGGAGGATCATTTGGAGGAAGCCTCGGGTCGTCGGCAGGCATAGCCGAGCACTGTGAGTGGACCTTTGATTTAAATACCATGCATGCACTAAAGTTATTTAATTTCAAAGGCATATTTGAAACTTAGTGTTTTCTTGGGATTAATGAGTTCCATCTGTTTTTTTGGAACTCTCTTGCTCATTTCATTTGACATGTGGGACATGTCAATTGATCTTTTATATTTGGTAATCTATTACACCCTAAAAGGGTTGACAGATATTATTTATCGCTAGCTAACATTATTTAGCGGTCTTCATCATATGTGAGTAGAGCGCTTAGTGTGAGACGTTATTATAGTCCTACTGGTGGTTCTTATCATATGAGAGTTGAGCGCTTAGCGTGGGACGCTACTATAGCCTGGGAGGCAACCGATCGGTATATATAAATATACTATTGTTAGCTAGCCATTATTTAACGGTCCTCATCATATGAGAGTTGAGCGCTTAGCGTGGGATGCTATTATAATCTATTTAGCGGTCTTTATCATATGTGAGTAGAGCGCTTAGCGTGAGACGCTATTATAGCCTGGGAGGCTCATAGTAATGGTGAAATATTTTTCCCTATTTGTTTTGTTTTATTGAGAACCAATGGGATTGGTTCGTTGTTTTGGTTTATAATTATTTTCGGGAAGAGATTGAAGAGTGGCATGCATAAATATTTTTTCTAATGGAAATTATGGGAAAGCATAGATTTGATTTCATTGCTCCATATTCTTTTGTTATTTATTTTTATCCACTCACTCTAACGTTTTAAATGCTTCTCCCTTGGGCCTTTCATTTTTAAATGTCCAGTCTGCAGAGTTCGGTTCGGCGAGGATAGGAGGCGTGTCATAGATCTCCACCTCATCCAGTTTTCCCATATAGGTTACTAGTTTAACCTATTGTGTTGTTTATCTTATTTTCCTAGTAGATGCTCTGATAAAAGTTGATAAGAGTTGATAACAAAAGATTGTTAAGAGTTGATAACAAAAGATTGTTTATCTTATTTTCCCATATGTGATTGTTTAAGTTTGTTAAGAGTTGATAACAAAAGATTCATTTGTTTGTGCTTATTTAAGAGATTATATTTATGGATGTGGTTTGGGAATTATTGTGAGTTGGGTTTGGTGATTTCCTTTCAGATAAGGTTACCCATTTTCAAGGGAAGTTCTACCAAGAATTTTGGTAGTATTTTCCTTGAGGTGGGTCCCGCAGGGTTTATCTCGGATTTCGAGGAGAAATCCGGGGTAGGTCCTGACACAAAAAATTCGACGGGATTTCAAAAATATAATGAAATATCGAGATATATCGAGAGTTTCGGACGAGAAATTCTGGGGAGGGAAAGATATATCGTTGGAGAAATTTTTAGATGCTACAGGAGGACCACGTGGTAGTATGACGTGATCCTACATTCCAATTAATTATTGACACTTGGATTTATTACAACCAAAATATAAATTAATGTTTTCTATTTTTTATGAAAAGACCTTTATGTGTCTTTGTTGAGTTTGTACTAGGGTTTAGGGTTTAGAGTTTAGGGTTTAGGGTTTGAGGTTTAGGGTTTAGGGTTTAGGGTTTAGGGGTTAGGGGTTAGGGTTTAGGGTTTAGGGTCTAGGGTTTAGGGTTTATAGTTTATAGTTTAAGGTTTAAAAAGCAACAACAAACCTAAAATTGTCTTTGACAAAATTGCTGATGTAATTTTTCCTTAGTAAAATCTAAGTGTTAATATTTGATTAGAATGTAGGACCACGTCATACTGCCACGTGATCCTCCAGTAGTGTTGAAAAATTTCTTATATCGTTGGGTGAGAAAAACGAAAGTTTCAGATATTTATCGATTTTTTCTTCCTTGGTTTCAACAATCACCACCTTCTTTAGAGTAAGAAAATTTTAGTAACTTGGAAACTTGGAGTTTTAACTTTTAAGAGGTTGTAGTTCTCTATTTGACACAAAAATGAAAGAACCATAAATTTCATTAATCCAATCACAGAGTTGTGCAACATTTGGTGAAACTTCTATTATCAACTTCCATGGACATTATGTAATCACTTCGATTAAAAGGATCCCAATGCAAAGGTCCGATCAAAAGGATCCTAGTGCAATGCTCCGATTGCTGAAACAGGTTCATGTCCAAAACCATTACGAAAGAAGCCTGAATGAAGGACCATTGACCCCTCGCCATGTTTGCTTAAAGAGGATAAATATCTCGTTGTTAGAATAGCTCAAGTCATCCAAAAACAATTCATCGGTCACATCACTCATAGAAAAATCGTATGATTCTTTATATGGATGAAAGAGAGCGGATTTTAAGCACCAAGGTACACTTGCACCACCAATATGCAAATAACTACAATTGGACTTGTGACTATAGAATGAAAACTGGACGCCCTCAATTCGTTCATCTATTTTTCATTTTTGATCCGATCAAATTAAGCGCCCGTGATAAGAGAACCTCTTCTCAACTTTGGGTCCTCACCTCCTATGTTGAAAACCCTTTGACTTTCTTTTTTTTGAGTTTCGATTTTGTTAACAGTGTTGGTATATATACATGATAGTTGATACTGTCACATGGATGACGAGATCAAATTTTGTATTTTAATTGCTCAGTTCACTTTCACACGTGTGCGTAAAAGAATTTTCGTGGATGAAAGGGATGATCACACTACCCACAGGAAGTACAATCAACTCCTTAGAATCTTAGCCACGTACTGGATTCAAGAATTTATGCTTCAACTGGAACTATGTTTTGCTTATCTATTTCTTCCACTTCTGTCTTCTTTAATTTCTTTACATTTGGTGATAAAAAGATGAAAACTAATTCATTTTCAGAACTTCGGAGATGATCATCGATGAATTTGGGGTTTCTAACAACGTCATACCATGGTTTGCAAACAAACCTTGTCCTTGGATAGAATAGATTGGCCTTACGGCTGACCATCCTGATAGCCTTTCAAATCGATTGAGCCTTAGGGTGGTCAGTGGTCACAAAGTAAAATGGAGCATAGATTCCTATCCGGACAGGTATAGCAAAATTAGGAACTGAAAGTTACGTGTTTACTTGGCAGCCTGCTTTGAATAAGAAACAAGGAACAAATCATCTGATTCTCTTGAGAGTATGCAAAATTGAGTCAAGATGCCACAGCTATCAACCCAATCTCTCATTGTTGAAGTTGAAATTATCTTATTTCATGATGCATGATGTTCGATTAACATAGAACGATTATGTCAGAGAAGAGAAGAGAAGAGTATTACTGGGGAAGGAAAGTTAAACGATTTATATTTATGCATCTATCAAAAAAATTAAAAAATTAAAAGTGCAGACTTATATAGCATAATAGTGTGCTTTTTTAATCCCATATTGGTGCATCTCATCGGCTCTGTTTCGAGTCCGGCACAGATGCTGGCAAATTTAGAGATTAAATTTTTCTGTTCCAAAAGTAAGAGTTGGACAGATTGAGGGAAGAACATATTTTCATAGATGCTACATATTCACATTCTTACATCTATTCTGACCAGACGCTTTCATATCCTAGTTTGATAATTAATTCAAGATGGTGTTCAGTTACATAAAAAGATAACAGAACCAACAATATGTTAAGATCTCCAAACCAGGCCTCTAGGTGCTCATCCAGATCTGCATACAGTAGCAGACTCCATGATTTAGTTCTTGAGGATTTCAAGCATGAATAAGTATAATCATATTTAGTATCTGGCTATCTGCAATGTTTGTGACACCAACATAAGTAAAAAGGTAGCAAGCAAGAAAGTACCACACTAACACTATCAGATGTTTTGCATTCTTACACTATATTAACAGCGCAAACGATTTTTCCACAAGAATTGCAATGCACAAGAAAGAAAAAAAAGGAACAAATAAGATGTATGACACCATTACATATCGGTGCGTGCATAGCTGAAGAACTATGCACGTCGGGAGGAGTAGTTCAAATGTTTGTAATCGTATTTAGGAATAATAGCAGAGATTTGGATGAAAAATCCTGAGATTTATTGATTTTCAAGTTGAACAAGGCAAATGGTATTGCCTTGTTCTTTGATAGGTAGAGAGAAGCTTCCCTTTCATTCTTTGTTTGCCTCGTCTTTTTCTCTACAAGATTATGATTTTTCTTCTGTGCTTCAGTACCTTGAGTTCGTAATGAGAAGGAACTATGGTAAAACATATATTGACTTGAGGCACTATGACTGAAAGTGCTTACAGTTTACCAACTAATGCAGTTGTAAGCATTTGGTTGACAAATGATGAGAATAAAAATTATGCATTGCAACTATATCTTAAGTTCTTAATGAGAAGGAACTACTGTATTATTTAAATTGACTTTAGGAACTATGACTAGAAGTGCCGAAAGTTAACCAACTAATGTAGTAAGCATGTAGATGTTTAACAAATGACAAGTTAGAAATACTATGCACTGCACCGAAAAGCAGAGTGTAAACCTACAATTGGAACTGAACAGCAGAATAATGGGGAGTTTTATCATTGACCACTATATATATGAAAGAAAATTTCTTTTAGTTCTAACTTTTAAATTGATTCCATAAGAAAATTTCAGCAACCCCAAGATCCTGAGGAAATAATAATAAAGTTGACCATACCTCTAAACAATCTTGTTTTGATAAGATTTTATACAACATACCATATACACAATAGCAGAAAAATCAATCTTTTAGTCATTGGCCATACCTCTAAACAATCTTCAGCTAGTGGACGTCATATAGACATTGGATGGAGGCACAGGTGGAGATGAAGAGTCTCCATTCCTTTGGCTACTACCGCTTCCCAAATGCAAATGTGAAATACATGGGTATTCATTTCTCTTATCAATCCCACGATCATAGAGCAACCCCTTGAACACATGACCACTGATTTTCACAGTAGCCTGGTAAGCAATCTCAGCTTCACCATTGCTAATGGCAGTGACTCTATGGCACTTAAAAACAGCTGGTGCCCGAACTTGATCTGGTAATGACTGTCTGAGATTTGCGTCTGTAAATTAGCATAAAAACAAGTTAAACATGATCTGTTCTCTCAGTTCCAATTAACAAACCATTTGAAAACAAAAATACTCGAGCAATGTATTTACAGAAACTGAACTCATGCATATTAAAGAGATTGTAATTACTTAACAAATGAAGATCCTCTGTTTATAAAGTCGTACAAAACTAAGATTCTATATACCTCAAGACCATTGTATGCAACTGGTATACTACTTGAAACGTAAATGTATATAAACTGACAACTATCACATATCCTTCTACTTTGTTAACCCCAGTGCATTGTAACACCAAAACAGCAAAATGGAAAACCAAATTTGGTCGAATTCTAATGAACAAAATACGAGGGCAGTTTGGTGACAGACTAGAAGCTGTACTTGCATTCTTTGACGACATCATAAATCTTGGTCTTTTGGCAACCGAAGAAGACCCAGAAGAACCTGCATTCAACGACATTAATGACTTTCCATAAGTTCTGAGAATCCGAGAACATTATCCCCCTGATAAAACATGTTAACCTTCCTAATCCATCTCTTCTAAATCTTAAACTAAACTTTAAGAAAGAATGAAATGCAGATGTATATTCAAAAAGCTTCCATTCTCACCTTCACCGCCGCCGCCACTGGCAACATCACCGGTAACGGCAACAGTCACCCCCATCTGCCTTTCCCGCCTCCTAGCTGCCGGAACCCACGTGCTCCTCACGTGAGTGGAGCAGTCATATCCCCTGCCTCTGCAACAAGTCCTGCACCTCGTGTACTCACAACCTTTCTTTGCTCTGTTCCCACAGTCCTTGCAAGCCCTCAAGCCACTCTCTTCGCCACCGCCACCGCCGTCTCCGTTCACATTTCCGTCATCGGACTTCACCACCTGTTGACTTTCGGCGTGGTTCCCAAAACTGAGCATGTCTTGCTTGGAAGAATTCAGCTCCGGGTACGTCCTCAGGCTCCAGAAACGTGAATTGTCGGGATTTCCCTCGGGGATGGGAGCGCTTGGGCCGCATGGGGTGGCCGTGAGGAGAGGGAAGATGCCGAGGCCAACCCCAAGAGCTGTGGAGGAAGGAAGGTGGTCAGAGGAAATGGGTTGGGTTTGTTGGTGCATAGAAGAAGTGTTTGGAGCAATCAGGAGTATATCTCTCAGACCCAACATGGTTTGATCATATGGGATGGAGAATGTTGTTGATTTTGATGTACAACTTGTTAAAGTGGATAAGAGAATCAAGAGAAGAGATTTCTGCAGAGGAACAGTACTGAGCTCTGAAGATTCTGACAGTGCTGCAATGGCTTATGAGGAACTCCCACTTAGAAACAGTGTGTGATATTTAATTTATTGCAAAAGGCAGAGGGTTGCAGAAAAGAGATGAGAGAAAAAAAAAAGATGTTAAAATGGAGCAGATAGCAATTTTGGGTCTATACAAAACAAGCCACAATGTCAATCATGATTCATGAATAAGCAAAAAAATGCTATTTTCCCCCATAATAATTGGGAGGATGAGGAAGTGACACAATTACTTTCAAATTTTGTACAAAAGAAAAAAGACAACGGTTTATAAATAATGTAAATGAGTTCTTAAACGAATTTTAATTTGACTATTGAACAATGGAGACTCAGCTTTGAAATTACTGTAACCAAAATTTTTTTGTCCTTTTTTGGCTAAAAAGTTACTATTCTTTGAAATTAATCAAATTACTACAAGTCATTAAACTAAGTCGTATCCTGTATTTGTCAGTCTTCAAAAACACAACCAACTATTCAACCTAGTTCCTTTTTGAGGTTCGGCCACTCCTACCGCACACAACTCTTTGGCTTTCATAAAAATTCCTGTGCGCCGTTGGTGATGGGGTCCACATGGGTGGCGTAGTGAAGGGAAGGGTTGCGAGAGATTTGATAATGCAGTGCGCATTATACGCGGACTCCTCTCTCGATCTCGACAGAGCAGCTGCCGCGGATTTTGCGTATACGGATACTGACAAAGATCGTTTTAAAGGACTTTTATTTCATTATTTTAATAATAGATGAAGAAAAGGAGACAGGTAAAAGTTAAAGTAGTTGCTGCTGAGCCTGACCTTCTCTGAGTGTGTTAGGTACACATCATTTAGGGCATAGCCTGCTAGCTTATATAAGGGACCAACCTACTCTACTCTACTCAGCTCTGCGCCTACCCTACCCTACTCCCTACACTACCCGACTATTATATCATCAATTTATGAGGTCTAGTCTAGTCTAGTTGTTTCTGAGGTCTCACCAAAAAAAGAAAGAGGTGTGGTCTAGTTGTTTCTAGAGTCTAGAAGCTCTCCCTCTAGGTTGTAGGCACCCTAGCTAGCTACATTATTAATTGCGTTTGATCGGATAAAGTTGGCATTGGCTTTGACCCTAGCTACCCATTTAGCAATTATTGGTGTGGAAATATTGGGTTTTCTTGGACTCGTTTGTTAAACGTTAAACAATTTAAATTTTGATGATTGGTTTTTTTTTTTTTTTTTCGGAAATTTGCCGTCTTTTATTTTATGAATTAAAATTTGCCTTCTTTTTAAATTTTCCAAAATGGTAAGGATTGGTATTTTTCTTTTAAGACGTGAAATCTATACTTCTTAAACTGTAATTTACATTTTTATTTTTTTATTTTTAGTCATCATTTATATAAAAAAATAAAAATTAAGTTATTAAAAATAAAATTTTAATTATCATAAATAAAAAATAAAAGTGCAGATTACAATTTAAAAAACGTAGATTTCATTTCTTTTTTTTACACAAAATCTGAGGATTTTTTTTGGATGAGAAACAGCATTCAATTGAGAGCCCAAAGCACAAACAACCAAGTCTACAGGCCTAACAGAGACCAGACTTTCATAGTCAGATAGCCCAAAACATGGGATGACTAGATGAGCCCAAGATAAAAGAAAAAAAAAGAAACAAAGAAGAATTAAGCAAAGTAGCACCCGAAGAGAACAAACCCAGAAAAAAATAACAAGAAGGAAAAACAAACGGAGCAAGCAAACAGAGAGCTTAGGAGCTCAGACCCATCGCGTCTTCCGGCGGAGGACATGACAACCCGTCGCGAGAGAGTTTGTGGACCAGAGAGGACGACGGTCTGTCAATCCAGACATCCGGGCACGTCTTCCTCACACTAAGCGACGCAACATGGTGAGCTGCGCAATTCGCTTTTTTGGGAATCCAAGACCAAGAGATCGGTCTGCGTGGAGGAGGAGCTCTATGTATCCAAGCAATCAGAGGTGAAATTCTCCAACACTTTTCTGAATCAGTATCATTGATGTTTTTAACTAATTCTTGACAATCAGATTCAACATGGGTAGGAAACAGAGAGTACTTCTTGGTGAGGGAGAAGGCTAGGATAGCTGCTCTGGCTTCGCCTTCAATCGTTGAGTTCGGTCACCAAACTGGGAAGGACCCTTTGTTATTGATCAAATTGTTGGCAAATGTGCTTACTATTTCTGAGACGTAGATGGTGAAATTCACAACAACCCCATCAATGGTCGCCATCTCAAGAAGTATTATCCAAGTGTTTGGGAGTTTGAAGTTCAGCCGCCAGTTTCAGGGGGATCAGTTCAAACCAGTTAGTGGTTTTTTCACGTTCAACACTTTTTTTGGGGGGGGGGGGGGGGGGGGGGGGGGGTGGGGGGCATGGAAAGGAGATCAAGTTTAATTCGCTTATGCTCTTTCCAACACTCAACCATTTATTGGTTTACCTTCGCTGCACCCAAGTAAACTGGGGGGCAACACACTACACATAATCTAGAACTAACACATGTGGTTTTAAAAAAAAATCAATTTTTATTGAGACTGTTTAGAGTTTCTTACTCAGTATGCAATAATATACACTGGTGTCATAATCATAAACAGAAGTGCAATGAGAACAATTTGTGTTTTCAACATTCAAATCTTTATTCATATATTGGTTTTGTGGCTAAGAACTTTACATTACAGATGCAGTAATAAAATGCCAGAAAGTGGCTCTGATACCATGAAAGAAAACTATCCTAAGGTTTTCGAAACATGATCAGGGAGAAGTGTTCTTGAAGGATTTATGTAAGGAGGTTTTATCAGCATCGTCCTCCAAGAAACAATCCACCCCTGTAAGGAAATATTATGTAGTTGGAAAGAATATCAAAATATCATCTATATTAGGAATGTGAATATATGTTTCCTAATAGGTAGCTTGATTGTAGGATAGTTTCCTAGTTGGTAACTACTCAACATATTGTCTATGAAATCCTCTCTGTATCAATGAAATTCACTTGGTCAAATTATTATCTTTTCATGGTATCAGAGCAGTGCTAAGATCCTGGTCCATCGTTGCACTCTAATTTCTCGTGCAACATTCTTAATCTCAGTCATTCAGTCATCTTGACTGATGATGCTATCCCCCCTTCAAAACTTGACCGTGCTAATCCAAAGACCTCAGGAACCCCTCCACCTAAACCTAATGATTCTGCTTCAAAGAGTTCAGAAACCTTATCAAAGGTTTCCAGTAGTCCCTATTTCATTCACCATTCGGATCATCCCGGATTGGTTCTCGTCTCCAAACTCTTGAATGGAGACAATTTCTCTGGTTGGAAAAGGGCTATGGTTCGTGCCCTAAATTCCAAGAACAAGCTCGGATTCGTCAATGGCTCTATCGAAGCTCCTTCAGAAGAAGCTAACCCTAATGGTTATGAGATTTGGTCACGATGCAATGACATGGTTCATTCCTGGATCGTTAATTCTTGCGATCCAGAAATAGTCGACAGCGTGACCTATTATCCTACTGCTCATGAAGTTTGGGAGGAACTCCATGAACGATTTTCTCAAGCAAATGCGACACGCATCTTTGAGATTCAGAGAGATATCAACTCTCTTCGACAAGAACAACTTTATATCTCAGTCTATTACACGAAATTGAAGGCTATATGGGATGAATTAGCAACACTAGATCAAACACAAGCAGTACAGACCTCAGATCAACAAAGATTGATGCAGTTTCTAATGGGCTTGAATGAGACATACCAGGATATACGCGGACAGATCCTCCTCATGAAACCTCTTCCTACAGTCCGTCAAGCTTTCTCATCCATCCTTCAAATTCGATCATCGTGCCAAGCAATCCATCTTTATCGGTTATCCCATTGGACAAAAGGGTTACAAATTGTTCGATTTATCGACCAAAAAAATCTTTACTAACTGAGATGTTGTTTTTCATGTGTACATCTTTCCCTATGCATCTCCTCAGCCCAATCTATCTCTTCCTTCGCAGGCCCAATTCTTTCCTCCTCACCTGTTGACTTCTCTTTTGAGTCATCTTCTTCCACACCTCCACCACCCGCTTCCAATCCTCAAAACTCCAATTCAGAAAAATCTTCTTTCGATCCAGACGCTTAAGTCACACCGTCGCCGCCCTCTTCCGACACCAATCCTCCTCCTCCGGCGTCGCCTTCCCCGGCACCCCCTTCTCTCCTTCAAACCTATTCTCGCCGCTCTAGGCCGATATCCCAACCCCATCCTCCATCTCCGGCGTCGCCTTCCATTGCACTACCATCCTCGCCAACTCCTCCTGATTCCGCGCCACCCGAACCCACGTACCCTTCTCTCACCAGCTACTCAGCCCGCCACACGCACCAATCCCTCTCCGTCGCTCTAGCCGCACCACTGCTCCGCTAGTCAAGTTAACTGATTATGTATGTTCGTCTATCTGCTCTAATCAATCGTCTTCCTTGACTGCAAGTCCTACAAAAGGTACGCGATATCCATTGGTGAACTATGTCTCTTACCATCGTTATAAGCCTGATTATCAACAATTTGTTGCTTAGATTAGTACAGTTACAGAACCCCGCAGTTATGTTGAGGCCGCTACTCATCCTGAGTGGCGAGCCGCTATGGATACAGAATTACAAGCTCTTCAGGCTAATGGCACTTGGTCTCTCACTAAGCTTCCAGTGGGCAAGACACCAATTGGTTGTCGATGGGTGTATAAAGTTAAACACCGGTCGAATGGTTCCATTGAGAGATATAAGGCACGCTTGGTCGCCAAGGGTTTCACTCAGCTTGAAGGTGTTGATTTTCATGATACATTTTCCCCAACAGCCAAAATCATTACAGTCCGCTGCCTTCTTGCCTTGGCTGCTGCACGGCGTTGGACCCTTCATCAAATGGACGTGAACAATGCCTTCCTTCACGGTGACTTAAATGAGGAAATATACATGTCTCCACGACCAGGGCTACGGCGACAGGGGGAGGATGACTTGGTTTGTAGCCTCCACAAGTCACTTTATGGCCTAAAACAAGCATCTCGTCAATGATTCGCCAAGTTTTCAGAGGTCATTCGCTTTGCCGGTTATATGCAGTCTCGGGCAGATTACTCTCTTTTTACCAAAACATGAGGCAAGTCTTTTACTATCCTCTTAATATATGTTGATGACATATTGATTATTGGGAATGATCCTCAAAGCATTGCTGTGACTAAAGCTTTCTTGCATAGTCATTTTCATATCAAGGATCTTGGTAATTTAAAATATTTTCTTGGCATTAAGGTTTTTACTTCTACTACTGGGATTTTCATTTCCCAACGTAAGTATGCATTGGAGATCATTGAGGATGCAGGGTTGTTAGGCGCAGCCCCCATTGATACACCGATGGAACGAGGATTGAGATTATCTGACAAGAATGATTTGCTCAAGAATCAAGGTCGCTGTAGGAGGTTGGTACGGAGGTTGATTTATTTGATAGTATCAAAGCCAAATATTACTTATGTTGTCCATGTGTTAAGTCGTTTTATGCATGAGCCGAGAAAATCTCACATGGAAGTAGCGCTTAGAGTTGTGCGTTATCTCAAAAGTGCACCCGGCCAAGGTCTTTTCTTCTCCTTCAATAATGACCTCAGATTAAGAGCCTTTTGTGATTCGGATTGGGTAGAGTGTTCGCTTACTAGACGATCTACTTCGGGCTATTGTGTTTTTCTTGGACCTTCACTCATTTCTTGGCGATCAAAGAGTCAAAAAACTGTTTCATTGTCATCAGCGGAGGCAGAATATTGTGCTATGGCTGGAACCTGTTGTGAGTTAACTTGGCTGAGATACTTAATTAAAGATTTAGGTGTAGAGCATCAAGAACCTGCCTCACTATATTGTGATAACAAGGCGGCGCTGCACATTGCAGCAAACCCTGTTTTCCATGAGCGAACCAGACATATTGAGATGGATTGCCATTATATTAGGGATAAAATCCAAGATGGATATGTGATCACAACGTTTGTGAGTTCATCACATCAGCTGGCAGATGTATTAACCAAAACTTTGGGGAAGGAGATTTTTGTTCCTATGATTCGCAAGTTGAGAGTGCATGATATCCACTCTCCAACTTGAGGGGGAGTGTAAGGAAATATTATGTAGTTGGAAAGAATATCAAAATATCATCTGTTTCTGCTGGATCCCATAGACCTCGTAGAAACTTGTTGCACATGATCCGTCCTTGGATATGTTCCTTCTTATCTGCAAAAGGAGACCGACCGGGACTTTCTGGTCTTTCTCTCTCCGATAGTAAAGTCAGTTGTGTGGTAGGTGAAATATTAAATGCTAGGAGATGTTTTTCTTACCCTTTTTGTTGACCTCACTTTTGTATTTATAGCCCCGGGTTGGCTTATGTCTTCTGTGTTATTTGATGTGGGACAAGTACACTGTTGAGGTCTGTTATCTTGCCTTCTATGGAGTCTCCGGCTCAGACCGCTATAGCATCCAGGATGAGGTCTGTTCAAACTGCCTCATGCTGGGCTTCCTAGCATTGCGGGCTGGGGGAGGTATTTATCGACTACCGACTACAAGTCCCCCCAAGTTCCCGTTCAAGACACGTCTTGAGTGGGGACTTGAAGAAGTGGTCCGTGATGCCGAATTATTAACGGGTACACGATCATAGTCCCCCCCTCAAGTTCGTACTCGGGACATGTTTGAACGGGTTGTTGTTGCGATGGAAGGTAGCGAGCCGTTCCACGTTAGTTGTTGTTGCTCGAGCGCGGGGTATTATTCCCGCGTGGGTTATCAGGCCACTATTCTCCGTGTAAAAGGAATGATACAAACATGCCCAACTCCCGCCCTTCAGGAGCCGTACAAGGGACTTACAGCTCTCAAGGCTTAGTTGTGTCAACCTTGCTTCCTGGTCAAATGTTGCCAGGGCGGTATGCATACCTTAGTTCGCAAGCATGCTTCCTTGAGGTTCGTGTTCGGGAATAGGAATCTCAAGTAACAGTTGTTCCTTCCTCAAGCGTTTGTCCGTGGATTGAGATTATCCGGGACTTACAGTTGTCCTGCTATGATGCCCACACGTATCCAAGGCTGGCTATTTGGTCATTTGGTTGGAACATAATGGCCCCGTAGTGATCTCGGCTGAATGTATGTGTGATGGATCTCGCGCCTGAGTTCGCCTCGTGCATGTGTAATGAAATTAGGAGGCGAGCTGAATTCGCTTCGCGCGACCAGGCAAGCTGAGTGCGCTTCGCTTCGGCAGAGTCAGCTCGTCCCACGTACAAGGAGAATGCGCGAAGTGAGGAGTCCGCTTCACGTAATACTTATACACGAGCTATAAAGTCCGCTCCGCGTAATACTTACACGCGAGCTATGAAGTCCGCTCCGTGTACGGTTCTTATACGCGAGCGATGTTGTCCGCTCCGCGTACTGTACTTACACGCGAGCTATGAAGTCCGCTTCGCATACAGTTCTTACATGCGAGCTATGTTGTCCGCTCCGTGTACTGTACTTACACGCGAGCTATGAAATCCGCTCCGCGTACGGTACTTACACGCGAGTGATGTTGTCCGCTCCGCTTACGGTTCTTGCCCTCGATGGTTAAGGATAACTCATTGTGGAATATCCGGGACTCGCCTTGTCTCCGGATGCCACGACATACCTGATGGTTTAATGGATGGATCTGCACACTCCACGGGAGCTCGGTGATTACAGGCGACTACTGTCGGGTAGTGTTATTGGGTTGGTAGCCTGGGTTGGTGGTGGTGTGTCAGGGTATTAATTGCATGTCCGCTAGATGGCGCTGTGGGGAGGGGCGAAGGGACGTGCATTTAATGCGAGTCATTTCACTCCTCTCTTGTTTGAGAAGTTACCCGGTAGTGGGGCACATGTCATGATCCTATGATAGGTCCCGACGGATCCGATTTCCTCGTGCGCGGTAAATGAATTTTGGGGGGGGGGGAATTGAGGCGTCCTTTCCCCCGCTTTGTATATATGTTCAGTCCCCCCACTGACCCTGCCCTCTGATTCATTCTTCTTTCGTTCTGTCTGCGTCTGCGTTCTTCTGTTTTGCTCTCTCTGTTTTCATTTTTCGTCCGTTGAAACGTAGATCGGAGGGGGTGCTGCAGAGTTGAGCTCATAAGAGAAATGGATTCTTGTGCCTGGAGGGAGTTCTACTTCTCTGTTACGGCCGATCTTGCGATTGTGAGGTGCTATTCGTTTGCTGCTCCGGCGCGTCTCCGGCCTGCACTATCTGGTTAGCTCCCCTTCTCCTGCGTTGAGTTATGTTATTAAACTTATCTTGTAGAGTTTGTAGATCGGTAGACTTTTCTGGGTTTCTAGGTGTTTCTGGGTTGGTTGTGAACTGTCGCCGTGTTCAGATTGGTGGGGTCAAAAACTGATAAGTGCGTTTTTACGCCATGATATTAATGGATTTTCACCCCCATTTACACTTTGTTTGTGCCTTAGTATGTTTGTTTTTACTTATTTTAGAGTCAAGAGGGTTTTTCTGTAGAGTTGTGGCTACTAGCCGTTTTTATACAGAAAATTGCACTTAAATGATGAAAACCGTTTTTGGACTATCACTTGGACGTTTTATTATGATTCGTTATTTTGTTACCTTGTCAGTTTTGATGTATTTTGTTTAAATGTGCAGAAGACAGGTAAATACGCTTAACATATCGAGAATCATGATGAACGGACTCATGAATGACAACAAGTGAGGCCACGGAAAAGAGGAAACACTTTTGGACATTGTTTTGCTCTCGGGCAGAATCTGCCAGAAAACGTACATCAACTTCAAAAATTCATATCTAGAGTTCCAGGAGGAGTTAGAAGGCGTGCCACATATGGAATCAAAGCTGTGTGTGTCTTCTTTTCAACCCCATTTGGATCGCAGCAATCGGAGTTGAGACGAAGGAGTTATGAGCAAAACAGTGGACAGAGGTCAGGCTGCAAAACTGGGCAGAAACTGCCTAAGTTGTCTAACGAGTTTTGGGAGATGATTCTTCAACAAAAGGCTTCCCAAATTTGTTAAGAGATGTATCAAGACCTTAATGAAGTGTTAGGAAGCTGGACAAAAGAAGAAAATACGAAGAAGCATCAAGGCAGCCATATTTTGGTTAAGTGTAAGGTTTCCCGGTCAAACCTGGAAAGCTGACCTTGCCGGACCTATCACTGGTTTTGGCTGCCATCAAAGCCCAAGATTTCGTACATGAGGCCTACATGAATCCATAAACATGTAGGAAGGTCCAAAAAGTCAGAAGAAGGAGTCCAAATTCGGATAAGAAGCTGCATTAAAGAAGGAATCATTGAGCAAATAGGAAAGAGAGTTAAAATAGGATTGCCTTTCCTTTGCCGATGCAGCTAGGGTTTCTCTTTGATTTTTCTGTATAAATAGACATGTATAGCTCTTAATTTCGTGTCTTTCAATTGCTCAAAACGTAGTATAGCCAAACTCTACCCAAAAACCTCTCAAACACAGAAAACACAAGCTGCTGCCGCCCCCGTTTCCATCCACTGCCGACCGCACTCTTCCACCAATTTCATCCTTCATCCTTGCCGAACTGCATAGGTTGGTTAAGGATGAATACTTTCATGGTTTGTGTATGTATTTTCTGTGTAAAGACAGTTCTTATTGATATATATATGTATTGGTTTTCGGTTTTGCATAATAAGCATGTTTATGAACTCTTCTTTGTGATTTGCATATGAATATGTTTGTTATGTAACGATTTAGATTGCATGTTAGGATTATGATTTAGTTTAAGTTGTTTATGTTTGTGTGTTTAGTAGATGTCAAATTGATTAATTGCTTACCTGATCACATAATCGAACCTAAAGATAGTCTTGTGCACGGATGTTTCTAAAGGGGGAGTTTAATATGCCGTAGTAATCTAGGGTTGAGTTCACCGCGTCGGGCTCTCGATTTTAGTTGCTGCATAGGGTGGTAGGGTAAGTGATTTACATGCTAATAGGATGAGTGACGACATACCTAGGATCATGTCTCCAACGACTCGTGAACGGTAAGTGTATTTTGTGTTAATGTGATGTGCGTCGTAAGCATTAAACAAGATGACACATAAACTTAGGATGATGCGCGTCGTAAGTTCTAAGTTACATGAGAAGTCGTAAAAAGTTGGAATTAATTTGC
The DNA here is from genome assembly GCA_034370585.1 of Fragaria x ananassa. NCBI lineage: Eukaryota > Viridiplantae > Streptophyta > Magnoliopsida > Rosales > Rosaceae > Fragaria > Fragaria x ananassa. The sequence goes on along the minus strand of CP139750.1, from coordinate 3,252,032 downwards.
ATCTATGATAACATAAACGTAATAACTTGATCTTTCATAAAACTTATGTGTTTTCTAATCGGTGTTTGCTATATTTTGTGCTTGAGTATTGATTGACCGATGTATGTAAATATTTTACTTCTTTTCTTTATGTTTCGAACCACCTTATACATCCCCCATTTAAAATCGTAAATATGTATATATGTTTATAATTATATATGTGTGTTATACTTGTATAGTTGTGACAGAATTGTACTTGTATGCTTATTTTACATTTGTGAATATTACTAACTTATTTTAATGCAGATATAATCCTTCCCTAGCGTCCACGGCTAGAACGATACCCTACTTACTAATACTACACGATAGGGTTTTTAATTGCACAGGTCAACTTTTGGCCTCGTCAGTTTTTGGCGCCGTTGCCGGGGATGCTAAAAAGGATTTATTCATGTATTTATGTCTATTTAACTAACATTTTTTCTGTTTTGTAGGATGTGTTGCCGAGCTTGGCATTTCCAAGCATGGCATTGCCGAACCTTAATGTCTTACATTGCCGAATGTTTATATATGTGCCTATGTGTTATTTGAAAATTGTTTTTGTAAAATTTTGTATAAGTAGGTCGACATTATTAGTAAAGTTTAGAATTTTTATATGGCTTTTTGTTTTGGAATTTCTAAAGTGATCCATGTCAGGTGGAGCCACTTATTTTAATCATAACCTAAACCCCTCATACGAGCGACGCTTGTCGGATCCGTTTTTATGAGGTTGAGGGCGGTTTTGATTAACAAAGGGTGACTGGTCTAAGGATCCGAGTTTGTTCCATATGGAATCCGCTCGACTTAGCCAAAAGCTCGGGTCGTAGCATAACTTCACTTTAGACGTTCGAAAACGAGTTGGCATATCTAAATTCTCTACTTGAATGCATGTCAATGGCCGAAGATTTTCTCTTTTGTATAAGTGCCGAACCTAGTAATGGACTAGGCTAAAAACCGATTGTATGATTTTTATATATTAAAGTTGTTTTATAATTTCTAAAGTAAAACGTGTTAGGTGGGGTCACTTGTGTTAATCTTAGCCTAAACCCCTCTTTTGAGCGATGCTTCTTCGAGTCTTAGACTCTTAAAGGCAACTTAGCTTGTTTGAGGTTAAGGGCGGCTTTGATTAACACAAGCGCCTGGTCTAGGGATCCGAGTTTGTTCCAAGCTGAGTAAGGGTCGTGTGTCATTGATAAGGAACACAGGTTTGTCTAACTGGATCTCAAGGTCATTGACTGTCATCTCTTCTCTGTGAAGGGGACGATAGGGGGTTCGCCCTCTGTGACCACAAACGAGTCATGCCTGATTCCTGTAGGGGGTTCGCCCTCCGTGACATTCGTCTTCTGAAACCACGGAATCCGCTCGACCTAGCCAAATACTCGGGCCGTAGCATAAACCTTACTTTAGACGTTGTAAAATAACTTGATATATAATCATCATACATTATGGTTCGAAAATTTACCCTCTTAACTTATAATGGTATATCGGATCAAGCAAAACACCGGACTGGCCTGTACAAGGACATCGCACACTGGTCTTCACTGCTCCACGTATCATAAAGTTAAGAGTTAATAAAACAAACTAGCAACTTTTATTTAGGTTGCCGACATATTTGCTTAAGTGACAACTTTTAACTTGTTATTGATTGCCAAGTTACATACTTTGCTTTGTGGCCACATTGCCGAGATTGTACCACTGCCGAGTTTGGCATGCCAATGCCGAGCTTGTCATATAACTTGTTTTAATGTCACTTATGTACTTACTAACTTGATCTTGGAGCGTTGAATTGGGGTGATGATGATGATGCCGTGTGTGGAGGAGCTGCCGAGCAAAGAAGGGCTGCCATGGATGCCGAGCAAGAGCATGTTGTTATGCAAGGTGGGAATGCCGAGCACCCTAGGGCTGCCATGCCGACAATGATGATGCAAAGAAAGGGACTGCCGAGCCTACACAACACCAAGATCAAGGTACCAAGCAACAACCGAATGCTAAGCCAAGCAAGGGAGACTTGGAAGCAATGAAGAAGAGGGCTCTTGAGAAAGACCCTGCTGCCATGGAAGGAAGACATTCGGCTGCCCAGGATGCAGCCATGCCGAGCACTTGTTGTATCCCCTTCCCCTCACGTTTCACCAAGAGCAGGCAAGCCAAGTCCGACGAAGAAGTGTTGGACGTTTTTCGAAAGGTGAATGTGAACATCCCCTTGTTAGAATGTATCAAGCAAGTGCCCAAGTATGCAAAGTTTTTGAAGGAGCTTTGCACCACAAGAAGACACACAAGGGAGAAGAAAGTGATGAGCATGAGCGAGACCGTGTCTGCCGTGCTACAACGCAAGATGCCGCCAAAGCTTAAGGATCCAGGGAGTTTTTCCATTCCAGTTGTCATCGGAACTACAAGGTTTGAGAAGGTGCTGCTCGATCTAGGGGCTTCTATTAATGTCATGCCCAACTCTGTTTACTTGTCTCTAGGTCTTGGTCCACTTCAACATGATGACGTAGTGATCCAATTGGCGGATCGATCAAGCAAGTACCCTAAGGGGTATGTGGAGGATGTCCTTGTGCAGGTTAATCACCTGATATTCCCTGCAGACTTTTATGTATTGGAAATGGAGGAGTCAGTTGATTCGACACAGCTTCTGCTCGGAAGACCCTTCATGAGAACCGCAAGGACCAATATCGATGTGGCTGGGGGTAATTTGACTATGGAGTTTGATGGCGAAGTCATTAAGTTTAACATCTTTGACGCCATGAGACATCCAAGTGCCATTCAAGATGAAGCAAGCAGCCATGCCGAGCCTTATTGTGGGGATGACGCCACTTTTCAAGGAGAAGGAAGAAGAGTCTAGGCTGACAGACTATAAACATTAAGCGCTGCATGAGAGGCAACTCATTTCAACCGTAGCTGTGGAGGAGCCATCACCGAGAGTTTGAATTTCTTAATCCCTTCACTGTTATTGTTGATATTTTTATGTATATATTTATTATGTGTTTTCGATCCCTACTTAGAGAATTATACATAACTTTGAGCTTACATTGAGGACAATGTAATTTTCTAAGTGTGGGGTAGAGATTACATAATAAATGTATATTTTATTTTTTGTGTTAAGCTCTAATTTTAAAATTCCGTTTTTTTTTTTGTTTTTATTTTGAGTTTGTTTTATTTTTTTTAAATATTTTTAATTGTTTTGAGTCTTATACCCTTAGAATGTCTATGATGAAAATTATCTTTTAAAATGCATAATGGATGGTTGAACATTTATCTTAAGAAAATTGCAACTTTTCATGAATTTTGTAAAGTATGAACACTTGAGATTTTTGAAAGAAAAGTTTGCATGTTTTGTTATTTTGTTTCCATAACAACCTTTGTGAGATTTTGAGCCTAATATACTTTCTTTTTGAGTGATTAAATTCCATATCCTTTGAAAATTCACGTAAAGCCTCATTATTTTCATTATTCAATAACTATGTGCTATAGCTGTTTAATGGACTCTAGAATTTACTAGAACTTATTTATGTGATTTTCAAAGCTTTATAATCATAACTTGTTCTGATTTTGAATAGGATTGAAATTAATCTCAATTAGGATCACCACCAAAGCCAAAATAAGCATGTGCCCATTTTTGTGCCCGTCGTGGGACTCCTTAGTAAAACCCCTTGAGCTTACATTAAGCCTTTTCTTTCATCACCCTTAAACAGAATTCCTGAGCTTAGTATAGATTATCTTTACCTTGTTGTCAAGACTTGGCAAAGAATTTTCGATGAAGCTGTGCTGTGATGTTAAAGAACAAGTGTGGGGTGGAGTTGAAGTGTGGGGTGAACACCATTCTTTTCCATAGATAATATGCCGAAAAAAAAAATGTGTTTTTGTCCGAAATATTTTCAAAAGAAAAGAATTTCCGAAACAAAAGAAAAAAAAAAGAAAATCGGAAAAAGATGAAAAAAAAAAAAGAAAGAAAGAAATTTCGGACAAGACAAAGAAAAAAAATTCTAAGGCATTATTTAGATGGTGTTTTGTGGATTTGGAGTTGAAATTATTTGAGGGTCCAAAGTTGTATATTTGACCCTTGTCCAATTCATGGAGTGGAGACATAAGGAGGGTGAAGCTTAAATTTGCTAAGTCTTACTATCACCACTTATATCCAAAAAAAAAATTCCTACCTTATGAAACCAAGCCCCGTTACAACCCTTGAGATTATTTCATGATTCTTAAGATGACTAAACTTGATTTGTGGAGAATTTCATATGAGTAAGCATATGGTTTTGGTCCATTATTGCACTTAGTTATTAAATGAGATTTTTCCAAGAAAAATGTTTTCTCAAAGAGCCGTTATTTCTTGAAATATGCAAGTTATTCGTTATTGGTCATCTTTTCTCTTGCATAAACTTATGAGTGAAAACCATTTTTCGAGTGAAAAAAAAAAGAGAGTGTACCTTGGAAAGGAGGATCAAAATTTCATTCATGTTTTACTTATAAATTTCGAAAATCTTGATTTTTCATGCTATAATACAAGTTTATGAACTTTTGCAATTGTGCTTTCACTCGAATGTTAAAACTTGAGATTATGCATATTTAAGAATCTGAGACAAAAATTTCTTAAGGGTATCAGAGTTATTGTTATTTTCGTTTTTGTTTTTGTTTTTACTTTCAGTTAGAGTCGGTTTGCTAAGGGACTAGCAAAGCTTAAGTGTGGGGTAGTTTGATAAGTGCGTTTTTACGCCATGATATTAATGGATTTTCACCCCCATTTACACTTTGTTTGTGCCTTAGTATGTTTGTTTTTACTTATTTTAGAGTCAAGAGGGTTTTTCTGTAGAGTTGTGGCTACTAGCCGTTTTTATACAGAAAATTGCACTTAAATGATGAAAACCGTTTTTGGACTATCACTTGGACGTTTTATTATGATTCGTTATTTTGTTACCTTGTCAGTTTTGATGTATTTTGTTTAAATGTGCAGAAGACAGGTAAATACGCTTAACATATCGAGAATCATGATGAACGGACTCATGAATGACAACAAGTGAGGCCACGGAAAAGAGGAAACACTTTTGGACATTGTTTTGCTCTCGGGCAGAATCTGCCAGAAAACGTACATCAACTTCAAAAATTCATATCTAGAGTTCCAGGAGGAGTTAGAAGGCGTGCCACATATGGAATCAAAGCTGTGTGTGTCTTCTTTTCAACCCCATTTGGATCGCAGCAATCGGAGTTGAGACGAAGGAGTTATGAGCAAAACAGTGGACAGAGGTCAGGCTGCAAAACTGGGCAGAAACTGCCTAAGTTGTCTAACGAGTTTTGGGAGATGATTCTTCAACAAAAGGCTTCCCAAATTTGTTAAGAGATGTATCAAGACCTTAATGAAGTGTTAGGAAGCTGGACAAAAGAAGAAAATACGAAGAAGCATCAAGGCAGCCATATTTTGGTTAAGTGTAAGGTTTCCCGGTCAAACCTGGAAAGCTGACCTTGCCGGACCTATCACTGGTTTTGGCTGCCATCAAAGCCCAAGATTTCGTACATGAGGCCTACATGGATCCATAAACATGTAGGAAGGTCCAAAAAGTCAGAAGAAGGAGTCCAAATTCGGATAAGAAGCTGCATTAAAGAAGGAATCATTGAGCAAATAGGAAAGAGAGTTAAAATAGGATTGCCTTTCCTTTGCCGATGCAGCTAGGGTTTCTCTTTGATTTTTCTGTATAAATAGACATGTATAGCTCTTAATTTCGTGTCTTTCAATTGCTCAAAACGTAGTATAGCCAAACTCTACCCAAAAACCTCTCAAACACAGAAAACACAAGCTGCTGCCGCCCCCGTTTCCATCCACTGCCGACCGCACTCTTCCACCAATTTCATCCTTCATCCTTGCCGAACTGCATAGGTTGGTTAAGGATGAATACTTTCATGGTTTGTGTATGTATTTTCTGTGTAAAGACAGTTCTTATTGATATATATATGTATTGGTTTTCGGTTTTGCATAATAAGCATGTTTATGAACTCTTCTTTGTGATTTGCATATGAATATGTTTGTTATGTAACGATTTAGATTGCATGTTAGGATTATGATTTAGTTTAAGTTGTTTATGTTTGTGTGTTTAGTAGATGTCAAATTGATTAATTGCTTACCTGATCACATAATCGAACCTAAAGATAGTCTTGTGCACGGATGTTTCTAAAGGGGGAGTTTAATATGCCGTAGTAATCTAGGGTTGAGTTCACCGCGTCGGGCTCTCGATTTTAGTTGCTGCATAGGGTGGTAGGGTAAGTGATTTACATGCTAATAGGATGAGTGACGACATACCTAGGATCATGTCTCCAACGACTCGTGAACGGTAAGTGTATTTTGTGTTAATGTGATGTGCGTCGTAAGCATTAAACAAGATGACACATAAACTTAGGATGATGCGCGTCGTAAGTTCTAAGTTACATGAGAAGTCGTAAAAAGTTGGAATTAATTTGCATCTATGATAACATAAACGTAATAACTTGATCTTTCATAAAACTTATGTGTTTTCTAATCGGTGTTTGCTATATTTTGTGCTTGAGTATTGATTGACCGATGTATGTAAATATTTTACTTCTTTTCTTTATGTTTCGAACCACCTTATACATCCCCCATTTAAAATCGTAAATATGTATATATGTTTATAATTATATATGTGTGTTATACTTGTATAGTTGTGACAGAATTGTACTTGTATGCTTATTTTACATTTGTGAATATTACTAACTTATTTTAATGCAGATATAATCCTTCCCTAGCGTCCACGGCTAGAACGATACCCTACTTACTAATACTACACGATAGGGTTTTTAATTGCACAGGTCAACTTTTGGCCTCGTCAGTTTTTGGCGCCGTTGCCGGGGATGCTAAAAAGGATTTATTCATGTATTTATGTCTATTTAACTAACATTTTTTCTGTTTTGTAGGATGTGTTGCCGAGCTTGGCATTTCCAAGCATGGCATTGCCGAACCTTAATGTCTTACATTGCCGAATGTTTATATATGTGCCTATGTGTTATTTGAAAATTGTTTTTGTAAAATTTTGTATAAGTAGGTCGACATTATTAGTAAAGTTTAGAATTTTTATATGGCTTTTTGTTTTGGAATTTCTAAAGTGATCCATGTCAGGTGGAGCCACTTATTTTAATCATAACCTAAACCCCTCATACGAGCGACGCTTGTCGGATCCGTTTTTATGAGGTTGAGGGCGGTTTTGATTAACAAAGGGTGACTGGTCTAAGGATCCGAGTTTGTTCCATATGGAATCCGCTCGACTTAGCCAAAAGCTCGGGTCGTAGCATAACTTCACTTTAGACGTTCGAAAACGAGTTGGCATATCTAAATTCTCTACTTGAATGCATGTCAATGGCCGAAGATTTTCTCTTTTGTATAAGTGCCGAACCTAGTAATGGACTAGGCTAAAAACCGATTGTATGATTTTTATATATTAAAGTTGTTTTATAATTTCTAAAGTAAAACGTGTTAGGTGGGGTCACTTGTGTTAATCTTAGCCTAAACCCCTCTTTTGAGCGATGCTTCTTCGAGTCTTAGACTCTTAAAGGCAACTTAGCTTGTTTGAGGTTAAGGGCGGCTTTGATTAACACAAGCGCCTGGTCTAGGGATCCGAGTTTGTTCCAAGCTGAGTAAGGGTCGTGTGTCATAAATATGTATATATGTTTATAATTATATATGTGTGTTATACTTGTATAGTTGTGACAGAATTGTACTTGTATGCTTATTTTACATTTGTGAATATTACTAACTTATTTTAATGCAGATATAATCCTTCCCTAGTGTCCTCGGCTAGAACGATACCCTACTTACTAATACTACTACGATAGGGTTTTTAAATTGCACTATCGTCATCTTTTGACAGATCAAAAACCTCCCGGCGGCGGCACGCGATGTAGGTATCTAATGGTCCATAGGGTTTTTCTAGGGTTGAAATGGAGTCTAGGGCTTCCGATGCCAGCGTCTCTGGCTCGTCTCGGGGGGCTCCCGCTGATGATGTCAAAAGGATGGAAGGGTATTTGCAGCGGGAAACTAACACAGATGTCGGGCGGGCAAACTCGCATTCCGGATCCTCCAGCTCGAATCCCGAGCGCCTTGTGCTCGAAACAATCCCGATCACACGTGCCCTTCACTGTCTGGAGGATGCTAGGGTGTGCGATGAGCCCATATGTAGTTTCACGCCCGAGGAGATCAAACAATTTAGGGAAGAGTGGGACATTCCCTCCAGTATCCCTATGCGTGGCTTGTACCCGGGAGAACTAGCGTGCGCTCCGAGTGACAATTACGTGGCGGTGCACGATAACATGTTCAGGAACGGGTTCTCCGTACCGCTACCCCAATATGTGTAGTACATACTGAGCATGTTGCAGCTTGTGCCCGGCCAGGTCCCGCCGAATCAGTGGCGTCAACTTCTGGGACTCGAATGTTTGTACTACCTTTCGAACATGGGGTGGCTGATAATCAACGAGTTCCGCGCGCTCTACAGACTGACATACTGCGCGAAGCTCCGGGTGCGTAGGCTTCACTGCGCGGGACTATGAGTCAATCATCACTGATCTCCCTTCTTCGATAAACAAGGAGTGGAGGGCAAAGGTGGTCCTGGTGGGGGGCCCGTGGCAAAGAAAGACGAGACGGCACACGGTGCCCAATTACTTCCGAGCTATTGGGAATCGGAGCTACTCGTTGACCGCAATCGAGCGGGAGCGTATTGCCCGTATATTTGCTGTCTGGCCTCACGACGAGGACCGTAGCTCGTATCACTTGACGCGGTGGGCCGTTCTCGCATACTGCGAGATGGGTAGAGTACCCGGTAGGTTCATCTTTACTTCCGCTTTACATTTGAAGTCCTCGTTATGCTCAGCTCAACTAATATTGTCTGTGGTTTGTAGGAAAACTCCCCAGGCGTGTACTTCGCCCTAATCACCCTTTGGACATGGAGAATGATCAAGCCCTCTTGAAGAAGCTACTGACCAAAGGTGATCTGGCTTCACGCACCGAGGTGGACGTGGATACGCACACGGTACGGGTCTTGGATAAGCAAAAGGTCCTTGAAGTTCCGGACGAAGTATACGGGTCAACGGAGACTCCGCCGGTACCTCCTCCCGCAGCCTTATGGCATACTTTGGGGGAAAAGAAAAGGCGCCACCATCACTTGAGGAAAACCCAAGGTGCCGAGTCCCAGGTGACGTATACCGGTGAGGACGTATCCGGGATCCCTGCTCCAAAACCGAAGAAGCATAAGGCGGCTCCCGAGGCCCCCGTTTCAACTCCCTCGCTGTCTATTCTAGCCCCTCCCGTTCCTAAGATTTCGAAGATCCCGATCAGTCAGGTTCTCGATGAGTATGGTTGCGCGGATGAGAAGTTTGTCCGTGCAATGATCAGCGACTTGAAGGGGATTGATCTCGGCCGGGTGAGATTCAAGGAAGGTTCTCCTTCCGAGTCCCGAAAGATTGCACGGGAACATCTAATAAAGGTTGGTGTACGGTTTGTTTTTTTTTTTTTTTCGAATTGTTCTTGGGAACTTGCTTACTTTGGCCGTTGCTTGTAGTCTCTCTTCGTGGTGTACTCTATTGACGCCAGCGAGGACACTGCTGAACTGAAAGAGCAGGTGGCCAAGCTCAATGGTCATATGAGCTACCTCCAGACCGAGAAGGGGTCTCTGGAGAGGGGAAAAAAAGCCTTGGCCGAGAAACTAGCCATGCTTCAGCTGCATATTCGGGAGGTGGAGAGCAAAGCTGATCGGGTCCTAGAACTCGAAGCTGAAGTGGAGTCCTTGAGGGTGGAGCTTGGCAAGTATCGCCCGCTTGAGGATATACTTCGTGAGAAAGAATCCGAGATCGCGGAGCTGGAGAGTCTGGTTCCCGCGCGCTGCGATCCAGCGCGGGTTCCGCAATGACTTGACCCATCTTGCTGCTGCAAGGCGGGGACATGTCACAGACATTGTTGCTAGTGTTTGGAATATCAGCCGCATTGCATGTTGTGTTTGGTGGGAGAGCATATCTTTCAGATATATAGAAAACACAATCCCAACTTGGAAAGAGATTTGCTCGCGAACTGGGGTCAACAGAGCCTCTATTGCCCCACGTTCACCTTCAAGCTTTGCAAACGAGCTCGCCATGGGGTTGACTTCTTCATTCCCGAGCCATACAGAGACTTCAACCACGTTGCATGTGAATGACTCATCTTGCCCTTCCTCTTGGTCGTCATCCAAAGGAACACGAGGCTCGGAATGGGCCTCGTTGTCTGGTGAGTTTCCACCAAGGAACCGGGCCATCTGTTGGGTGAAGTTAGGGCTAGCAGGAGTACTTTCAGCGACTAGCGGCGCTTCTGTGTCTGGCTGCCTTGGCCGCCACAGAAGCTTGGTTGAAGACTACTTGTCCTCGGCTATCTGTTCTCCTACGGCTAAAGGAACCTTGGCAGAACCATCCGGCCTTTTTCTAGGAGAGGTTGGGACTTGTGATCTCCTCTTGGCCTCCAACTCAGGATCAGGTTGTGGTTTCTGCCAATGTGAACGTGGTGGTTCTTTCCTTGCTTTCGGTTCCTGGCGAAGAATTTCCCGGGGCCGTGATGAGCGAGGCGACTCGCTCTTTGGTTCAGGCTCCGAGGCAGCAAACAATCTTCGCCGTACCGGATGAGGTGGTTCCTTCCTTCTTTCAGTCCTTGGCGAATGCCTGCGCCTTGGTGAAGTTGGCGGCTCTCTCCTTAGGTCAGACTCTGATGATGGCCTGCGCCGCGAAGGCTGTGGATCCCTTTTCCTCTCCGGCTCTGGGGATTGTCTCCTCCTTGGAGTGTGGGGATCGTGCGGTGCTACGGTGAGGCGACATAAAACACTTGCCTTCGGGGCAGGGTCATCTGCTACCTGCGCACACACCCGTGGAGGCGTGACAGGTGGCCGTTGGAGTATAGCTCGCAGACCTTCAGCTTCTCTCCACATCCTTTCGGGTGTCTGTGCAAGCTGTGAGGGACGGATGGCGCCATCATCAACAGCTCGCAAGGCACGCCAGATGCTACCATACTTCTTCTGCAGTTTCTGTTTCCTGGATTTAGAGATGGTAACTAGTCTTCCTCCTTGCTGTGTGTACCAAATCCCTTCCTTAATTGCCGATTTGGATGTCGGCGGAATGTAGGGATCGAAAAAAATGCCTTGACGAGGGCTTGGGGCCTTATCCTCATGGCATTCGCTGCTAGAAACTGATATGTCCATTTCGCTTGAAGCTGGAGACGATGGTAATTCCTCTGTCCAATGTGATTGGACGAACGTCTCTAAGCGCTTGATTCTCTGTTCTAGCTCTTCGCGAGTCTTGGGACTCATGGGCTGGAAATTCTCAACGGGGGACGGTTCATCATCCCGTATGATAGTCTTGCCCTTATCTTTCCTTGAAAGGTGATCGGGCTGGGACCTGGTGACTGACTGCCTCGTCGGGTCACGATTCCCACTCTAGTTCGCCAGCACGGTATAGTCATTCGCTGGTCTCTTGCGGTTTCTGCCTGGTAGTTCACGCGAAACTGCATTTGAAGAGATGTCCAAAGTGATCACGCGATGGCCGATACGAGGCCAAGCAACGTCAGCAGTTGCAATCATGAATCCGTCTTTATCTTCAAAGCGAATATACTTGAGATCGAGCCAATCCTGAACTTGTTCACGAAGTTGGTAACACTCGCGGGTTCTATGCCCCCAGCTATTGTGGAACTTGCAAAGCATGCGACCCTCTTTGTATTCAACATAAGGTAAGGCCCTGTCCACCGTAACAAGCCCATCCTCGATAAGGTCGTCTAGAACCTCATGCGTGAGGTTGACGTTGTAAGTGTACTGGCAAGATGGTCGAGTTGTATTAGCATTGTCCTCCTCGCGGCCTCTTTTAGACGCTCGACGCGGACTCTCAACCTCGGGATGATCAGACAACTCCAAGGTGACTCTTCGTTGATTTGGCTTTGGTGCGCGGTGATGCCTTCTCTCCTCAGCAAGGTCATTCCAATTTACTTCGACCATTCCAACCGTGGATGGAAAAGGATCCACATCCACCAGCGAGGCGGAACTCTCTGGCGTCTGCAATTTCAGGGTGCCAGAGTTCATCCAAGTCTGAAGCTGGTCGCGTAGCTTGATACAGTCTTTGGTGTTGTGATTTTGGACGTTATGGAACGCACAATACTTTTGTCTTTCAGCTCCTCCTTGGATGGGATCTTGTGATCCAAGCGCACATACTTCGCCTCGATCAAGTCATTAAAGACCAGATGGGCGTTTTTAGCGTCATACGTGTATGACTCGTACTCGGGCTTGGTCCATGCAAATGACTGAATGGTGATTGGCTCGCGGGTCATCTTAAGATTTTTTAGTTTGTTAGCCAATGGCTTCCCAGTCAATTCGACCGCTCCGACGTCTTCATAGTCCTGCGCGGACTCCGCCTCTTCCTGCCTCTGATAATATGGGTCGTACGTGGATGACTGGAGGCCAACTGCCCCCACTATCCTGCTTCTCCCTGGTATGTACGTCCCTTTTGAGGCGTTTGCCTTCTCATCCATCTCATTGAGTATAAGCTCATAGCTGCCGACCTTGTTGATCAGGTCGCCCATGGATGTGAAGCGCTCTCCATGGTGCTTCAACCTTTGGCGATGCTCGAGCCCGCGGACAGCCAATTTAATGGCTTCCTGCTCAGGTAGGAAGAAGTCACATTTGGCTTGTTGAATCTTGAAACGCTGGAGGAAAGAAACAGCTGACTCCCCGCTCTGCTGGCTCATTTGAGTGAGAGTGTTAAGGCCGACCTCGGGCTCGATGGTTCCATACGTTTCCCTAAACAATTTCTCCATGGTGGGCCAGTCCGCGATGGATCCTGGCTTCAAATTGGAGTACCAACTGAAAGCAGCTCCACACAGAGAAGTCCCAAAGAGCTTGAGCTTGAGGATGTCATTGTTCTCATATTGGCCACACTGAACTTTAAAGCGGGTCATATGTGTTGCTGCATCCTCCTTTGTTTCCCCAGAAAAGGTGGTGAAGACAATGTTCTTGAAGCCATGGGGAAACGGATACTGTGCCACACTGTCAGAGTAAGGATCGCGATACTGGAGGTCAGAATCGCCTTTCCCGGTCTGCTCCTTGACAATGGATGATATAGGCTAGCGCCAGTCGGCTACAATCACAGGCGCCGATTCGCCTCCCTCTTCATGGTTAGGCCATGCAGAAAAACTGGCAGCCTGACCAATATTCTTGGAAGCTGGGGCTGAAAGAGTAATTATGGGGTCTTCTTGTGTTTCGCTTCCTTGGTGTGGGGCGTTGTTGAATCCCTTGGAGGGACCAGAAGAGCCGTGCGGGGGCGGATTCTTCGAATTGCCTGCCCCTAACGCAAGCTGCGGGGTCTTCTGAGCCCCGACTTTAGGGTTTCCTCTGGGGCGCTCATTTGGCGGGATATACTTGGATGTCCCCTCATTCGCACTCGCCCCAGCAGGTTCTAGGGTGAGATTCTTTGACGCTTGCACCCTCACCCAGTCTTCGACTTCAAGGAGCCACAAGTTCAGGCGGTCCTGTTTCTCTTTGAATTCGTCTAGCTTATCTAGACTGTTTTTGTTTCTAAAGAACGAGGCGTTCTGCTGATCCTGCAGCATGGTATCATGGCCGTCCAAGCGGCGAGTTTGCTCATCCAACGTTGCGCAAGTGTGAGATAGGCTCTCTGCATTCCGCTTCACTGCCTCTGAGTTTAGGTCCAAGTCCGTGCGGATTTGCTGGAGGCTAGCCTCGACGAGGCCCTTGGTTTCAATGAATTCGCCCGCGAGCTGGACATAATCCTCACTGAGTGCGGTGAGTTTGTCATGGTTAGCCATCCAGATGGCTCTATCTTAATTGGAGTGCTCATTTAAGTTAGCAACGATTTGCTGAGTGGTGGAGACCTGCTCAGTTAGGTTGGCAATACTCTGTTGAGTAGCCAGATTTTGCTCAGTGCCACTTTGTTTGAGTTCCATAAACATTTGGAAGATTTGTTCCATAGGAGGAACAGATTCCATGTCTTGGGTTGATTAAGAGCTCGCCATGTCGGGTTCACAGAAGTCTAGATTGCCAAACTTAATGAGAACATGTTCTTGAGTCAGCGAATGGCAAGCCGCACTATTATGGGGCTTGTACCGTAGTGATCTGTGTTTGAGACAAGAAGACTGATGCTTCCTGTATGGTGTCTCCTCAAATTTCCCTATATTGTTACGCTTGAACTCCCCTAGTCCCATTGGGCGTGCCAATGTTTTGGCCATGATCCTCAGCGTATGGAGCGGAGGTGAATAGCGAACAAAGAGAAAGGGGAGTGTTGCGGGCGTGCCACCTCGCGGACGAGAAAAATGTTGATTGCGTGCGCTTGACTTCTTGATCAGGCGAAAGGAGTTCCAGGTGCCACCTCATAGGAGGAATTTACGAGCACAAGATAGTCGATACTCACGGCGGCGTGAGCAGAGCAACTATAGGGAAGATTCCAAGGAATCAGGATGAGTCCAGGAGGGCTCTGAAGAATTCTAAGCGGCAGTGTGCTTAGAATCAGGGGTGTGTGAGCTCGCTTCAACGGGGAAGCAGAAATAAAGCTCCTGGGAGCGTTGGTGATTCGACTGGGTCGAGGGTTTCAACAAGGTTGAAGGTTGTTTTGTATTTTGTTTGAATTGTTTTGTGTCCAGAGAGAGAGATTGTTTGATTGTGTTGTCGTGTGTCAGCCGTCGAGCTTCTTTATATAGTGGGAGCAATCCTTGCCGCGAAAGAAAGACAATCACAATCCCTGTCGGACTCTGCAACGTGAAGCATAAGGATACTATTCCTCCCATGCAGACCAATCCTTATGTGACACATATCCAATTCGCACAGTCCGCATAGGATAAGGTCTGGACTCCCATGCGAAGCGGAATTAAGAGCAATCCTTATCCCGCGGGGTGCCACAGTCCATGTAGAAAACAAACTCGCGCGAACCGCAGACTCTGTAGCTCAATTCCACCTCGTGGGCTATTGCAGCTCGCGGGCCAACAGAAGGCTTTTTAATCAACAAGGGCCACAGGGATTGGCCCAAAGCGTGTCAAAGACTGCAAAAAGTCAGAAACGATTACAAGCATTCGCGCGGACTTCGCGTATGTCTACCTCGCGAACTAGCGAATCAGTTCGCCAGCGGGCCTAGATGAATTCCGCCTCGCCTAAACGAATCAGTTCGCCGCGTATGTTCTTTCCGCGCAAAGCGCGCGAGATCCTCACTCCGCACGAAGTCATTTCGTGCGCGAGCTCTGTTTTTGTCTGAAAGCGCGCGAGATCTTTTAGTCCGCGCGGAGTCATTCAGCGCGCGGGCTTTGCATTTCATCTCGCGTGGTGCTGGCGGGCCATTATTTGTAAACTTTAAAGAACTTGGGCTCGCCGGCTGACATAGACCAAGAATGTAATTAATATTTACATAGACAATTATTGCCCAATAAAAATATTAATTTATGCGTAAACAAAAATAACATAATATTTAAATTTATAGCCCTTACGATTGGAGGTGGTCAAAATTATAACTCGGACTATTCATGTAAATAGTGATTTTCAGAGGCCAAAATTTAGCCCGGGGGCTATTTTAGCCCTTTTCTATTGGAGATTGCCTTATGTTTTATGAATAAAATTATCATAGTAGTTTCTGAATTTTCCTGTCATGGAATTGGCGTGAAGCCTAGTGCTAGGTGAGAAGCCTAGATTTGGTGAGAAATCAGGGAGTGATTCCTAAATCAAAGTGTTTTGTGTGTGTTTAAAACCCTAAGCTTTAGAGCTTGTTGATCTTGGTGTCGTAGCAGTAGGTTTGTAGGTTTGCTGTATTAGGAAAATATACAGCTGTTGTAGATTTGATTTAGTATATCTTCTGTATTTGGAATGTGTATATTTTTTTCCTTATGTAAGATAGTTTCCTAGTGTGATACATAGCTCCCTGTATATGTAATCAGTTTTGTTTCAATGAAAACCATTCAGCCAAATTATCATCTTTTCATGGTATCAGAGCAGGTCTAAGATCCTAACTCCATGCTACACTCTAATCTCTTGTGTAGTACTTCTCTTTCAATCATCATCATACCAGGTGGCAATATCACCCCACCACTTCCCAAACCTGATGGCCCTGCTTCATCAGAATTTCCAAAGATCCCGTCAGAAATCCCTAATGATTCTTTCAAGGCAGAGCCTTCGAATCCTTTTTTCATTCACCATTCGGATCATCCCGGATTGGTTTTCGTCTCCAAACTCCTAAATGGGGATAACTATTCTGGTTGGAAAAGGGCTATGGTTAGAGCTCTAAATTCCAAAAACAAACTTGGATTTGTCAATGGTTCCATCAAAGCTCCCTCAGAAGAAATTGGTCCTGAAGGATATGCTACTTGGTCACGATGCAATGATATGGTTCATTCCTGGATCGTCAATTCCTGCAATCCAGAAATAGCTGATAGTGTAACGTATTATCCTAATGCTCATGAAGTTTGGAAGGACCTCCATGAACGCTTTTCTCAAGCAAATGTGACCCGCATCTTTGAAATTCAGAGAGATATCAATTCTCTTCGACAAGGACTTTCTATCTCAGTCTATTACACGAAATTGAAGGCTCTATGGGATGAATTGGCCACACTAGATGAGACACAAGCAGCACAAACAACAGATCAATAAAGATTAATGCAGTTTCTAATGGAATTGAATGAAACATACCAGACTATCCGCGGACAAATTCTTCTCATGAAGCCTCTACCCACTGTCCGTCAAGCTTTTTCATGTCCTCCAAGAAGAAAAACAGCGTCTCGTCGTTGCAACACACATGGCGGAGGGATCTGGTAGTGCCGCCATGGCTGTGCGATCCGGCAGTAGCAGACCAGCGGTGGAGTGGAGTAGCAGACCGGCGGCGGAAGCAAGGAGAGACCGAATTGATCGGTCTGGTCCTCTAGAAAACCGAGGCGGCTGGAATGGAGGAGCTAATCGGGGCCAAGGAGGAGCCAATCATGGTTGGAATAGAGGACGATGCTTTGACTCAAATCAGCGTCATTTTGGTGAGAGAAGAAGGCCTCACTGTTCATATTGTGATGATTTGGGTCATTGGGTTCAGACTTGTTATAAACTGCATGGGTACCCAGAA
Organism: Fragaria x ananassa; assembly: GCA_034370585.1. Lineage (NCBI taxonomy): Eukaryota > Viridiplantae > Streptophyta > Magnoliopsida > Rosales > Rosaceae > Fragaria > Fragaria x ananassa. The sequence goes on along the minus strand of CP139750.1, from coordinate 3,234,923 downwards.
GGTCATCCCGAAGCAAATAACAATAATAAGGGTGCTGCTGCTAATTATGCATCGGAGGAAAGATTAATCTCAATACCAGAGGATGAATTCAAACAGTTGCTGTCACTTATCCCCAAGTCTCAAGATGAAGGTTCTAGTTCCAAGGCCAATGCCGTAACAAAACTAGGTTTGTCTAAAGTCGCCACCCGCAATTGGATCATTGATAGCGGGGCGACGGATCATATTACTTCCTCATCTCAACTGTTGCATAAAGTTCAGAATTATTCGTCGTCATTCGTATCATTGCCTACTGGAGAACAAGCCAAAATTGTTGCAAAAAGGGTCTTTTCCTTTGAATTCCAAATATTATCTGCATGATGTATTATCAGTGCCTACATTCAAAGTTGATCTGATGTCTATTAGTCATTTAACGAGAAGTCTGAATTGTTCAGTGACATTTTATCCATATTGGTGTATTTTGCAGGATCTAGCTACAAGGAGGACGATTGGTTTGCGTAAACAACATGACGGACTATACTACCTGGTGGCACTAGCGACGGAGAAACCTTTGACCAACCAACCCTCACCATCAAACATACCAGCTTGTAACCTCACCATCTCTTCCACCGATCTCTGGCACAGTCGCCTAGGCCATGTATCACCTTCTCGTTTGAGCTTTATTGCCAAGAATTTTTTGCATTTTCTCATTCAGTTTAATAATGCTTGTCATATATGTCCTTTGGCTAAGCAAAGTCGTTTACCTTTCACTACTAGTGTTATTTCTTCAACAAAACCCTTTGAGATTATTCATTGTGACATTTGGGGTCGCTATCGACATCCTTCTCTCTCTGGTTCTCATTATTTTCTCACTATTGTTGATGATTATACACGTTTCACATGGATCTTTTTGATGCGATTCAAAGATGAAGCCCAACCTCTTGTAAAACGTTTCTTCAGCTTTGCTTCCACACAATTTGACTCTCGCATTGAAACCTTTTGAAGTGATAATGGTGGCGAATTTCTTTCACTTCGTTCTTTTTTTTTTCAAGATAACGGTGTCATCTTTCAACATTCTTGTGTTTACAGGCCTCAACAAAATGAGGTTGTGGAACGCAAACACCGTCATATTTTACAAGTAGCCCGAGCTTTGAAATTTCATGCTCACCTCCCTATCCAAATTTGGGGGGAGTGTGCTCTCACCGATGTCCATATCATCAACCGATTACCTTCCCCGCTGCTTTCTTTCAAAACACCATATGAGCTACTTTACTCCAAACCACCTTCCTATTCTCATCTTCGTGTTTTCAGATGCTTAGCTTATGCCACCAATGTTCACACATCACATAAATTTGATCATTGTGCCATGCCATCCATCTTCATCGGTTATCCTGTTGGACAAAAGGGTTACAAATTGTTTGATTTATCGACAAAAAAGATCTTTACTAACCGAGATGTCCGATGTCATGAACACATTTTTCCTTATGCTCCTTCTCAGCCCAATCTAACTATTCCTTCGCAAGCCCAAAAGTCAGGCCCACTTCCCCTTCCTTCTTTCATTGATTTTTCTTTTGATTACCCTTCTCCCACAACTCAACCACGCACCCCCCTCACACCAGACAACAACTCTTCTCTTCCCAATCCAGACAACACGACATCACCACCATCTCCGCCTCCTGCCACCGATCCCTCTTCTCTGACGCCGGTCCCGACCCCATCTCCACCTCCTACCACCGATCCTTCTTCTCCTCTTCTCAAAACATATTCTCGTCGCTCAAAGCCTCCTCCTTCACAAATCACAATCGCTCTCGATCTTCTTTCTGACCCTCCGCCGTCAACTCCTCCGGCGTAGCCAACCCCGACGTCGCCGTCCTCCCCTGCCGATCATGCCTCCCCAGCCGACCCACCTCTCCAATCGCTGGATATCCCTCCCGAACCAGCTCCCCAACCGCTCCGTCGTTCAAGCCGCCACACTGCTCCTCCGGTCAAATTGACCGATTATGTCTGCTCATGTGTTTGCTCCGATCCATCGTCTTCCTTAACTCTAGGTCCAACAAAAGGTACACGATATCCATTGGTGACCTATGTTTCTTATCATCGATACAAGCCTGCTTACAGACATTTTGTTGCTCAAATCAGTGCTGTTATAGAACCCAAGAATTATATGGAGGCCGCTGCTCATCCTGAGTGGCAAGCAACCATGGATTCTGAGTTGCAGGCTCTCGAGGCTAATGGCACCTGGTCCATGACAAAACTTCCAGTGGGAAAGACACCAATTGGCTGTCGATGGGTGTATAAGGTTAAATATCGTTCCGATGGCTCCGTCAAGCGATATAAAGCACGCCTGGTCGCCAAAGGCTACACTCAGCTTGAAGGTATTGATTATCAAGACACATTTTCCCCCACAGCCAAAATTATCACCGTCCGCTGCCTAATTGCTTTAGCTGCTGCCAAGGGATGGTCTCTGCATCAAATGGACGTCAACAACGCCTTCCTTCATGGTGATTTACAAGAAGAGATATACATGTACCCACCGCCAGGGCTCCAGCGACAAGGGGAGGAAGACTTGGTTTGTCACCTCCACAAATCATTATATGGCCTGAAACAAGCTTATCGTCAATGGTTCACCAAGTTTTCAGAAGCCATTCGTGCTGCAGGTTTTGTACAGTCTCGGGCAGATTACTCTCTTTTCACCAGGAAGCAAGGCAAGTCCTTTACTGCCCTCTTGATATATGTTGACGATATACTGATCACTGGAAATGATTCTCAAAGTATTGATGCAACTAAAAAATTCATGCATAGTCATTTTCATATCAAAGATCTTGGTGATTTAAAATATTTCCTTAGCAATGAGGTTTCTGCTTCTAAGAATGAGATTTTTATTTCCCAACGTAAGTATGCGTTGGAGATCGAGGATGCATGACTTTTGGGTGCAGCTCCTATTGATACACCAATGGAACGAGGTTTAAAGTTATATGATAAATTTGCTCAGGGATCAAGGTCGCTATCGAAGATTGGTTGGAAGGTTAATATATTTGACTGTGTCAAGGCCAGATATTACTTATGCAGTTCATGTTTTGAGTCGCTTTATGCATCAGCTGAGAAAATCTCACATGGATGCGGTACTTAGAGTTGTGCGTTACCTCAAAAATGCACCTGGTCAGGGCCTCTTTTTTCATCCAATAATGACCTCAAGTTAAGAGCATTTTGTGATTCGGATTGGGCAGGTTGCCCGCTCACTAGATGTTCTACTACGGGCTACTGTGTATTACTTGGACCCTCACTAGTTTCTTGGAGATCAAAGCGCCATAAGACTGTAACGCTTTCATAAGCAGAGGCAGAATATCGAGCTATGACTGGAACATGTTGTGAGTTGACTTAGCTCCGATACTTACTGAGAGATTTGGGCATAGAGCATTGAGAACCTGCCTCACTTTATTGTGACAATAAGGCAGCGCTACACATTGCAACAAATCCCATCTTTCATGAGCGAACCAGGCATATTGAGATGGGTTGCCATTACATCAGGGACAAAATCCAAGATGGATCCATTATTACGAGATTTGTAAATTCATCACATCAGTTGGCAGACATTCTGACTAAGGCTTTTGGGAAGGAAACTTCTCTTCCTATGATTCGCAAGTTGGGAGTGCAGGATATCCACTCTCCAACTTCAGAGGGAGTATTAGGAAAATATACAAATAAATACAGGATATCCACTATCCATCAGCTGCCCAACTTCTTGTAAAAAAAATTAATTAATAACAACAAAAATGATATATAGATAAATACACCATAAACTTATATTGAAGAATGTTGAACACTTGAGAAGTAGTGGAAGAAAAAGGAGAGTATGTTATCAATAATATTGAAGAAACACCGCAGCATTATCCATGATTTAGAAGTACCAACAGTACTGTCCATTGAAATTTAGACCAAAACAAACAAAGTCCTTTGCATTTTCAGGTTGATGTTAGCTTTAGAAATTCCAATTAAAGCTGTACTCAACAAAATCTCTTTCTCTAATCTCTCACCAGGTCATAGAATTAACAGAACTTTCTTTCGTACTTGGGTACTTCACCTGATAACTTAACTTCTCACTATCACCAACTTTTCTAGTTTCAACATTATTATGTTTCTTACATTGTATCTCGAAATTTTTGATATAGTTAGTTTATCTTTGTCCACAGGATTTCCAGCCTTCATCCTATTGGATAATGGACAGGAAACTTTACAGGAATAGGGGAGGAAAAAGGAGCTGTACTAATTCATCTGAATTAGTTGGAGAATAAACACAAGGAAGGGTGGCATCAGTGATCTTGTCCATTTTTTTTGAACCCACTGCAGTTTTCTTACCTTTCTTTTTGGGTGGCGAAGACTCGTGTTCAACCATCACTGAGGCCTTCCACCACTTCAAGTATCTTGCACTTGCATTTGCCTCAGAAAGTCTGGATGGGATATACAATTTCTTATTCTCAGAACTGTGACTGAGTTGACCAACAGAACATGGAAGGTCTTGATCATATCCAAATTGCATAGCCACTCGATGCGGAAGGTAGAGTTGCTTAGTACCAAGTCCAACCAACTGAATCACCTGCAAGCATACAGCAAATGACAATAGTTCATCATCCAAACCTGGTCCAACCAACACCCTCTCTTCCTTGTCAGCATAGTATTTAGGCAACTTCCAATTCTCCACAGCAATCGCATATGGGCGCCACAAGAAACCTTCTCCTGCTGAGTCCAACACTGTACTCAAGTTTTCAACATTCGGACCCTTTACTTTATCCCATTGAGCCATCCTCGGCTCAGCATATCTGATAACATTGGGTTTCGGCCTAATGTCCAAAAACCTTTCCCATCCCCAAACCTGAACTAATTGAAATGGTGACTTAAGATTGAGTTTTAACACATGATCATCATTAGTAGTGGCATTTAATTCATTTGACTCTACAATAGCATTTTTCAACAAACTCAAATCTCTATAAATGCTGGCAAGAACAGCCTGAGCAAGCGCGATTCTAGTCCCCCTAGCTAGATGAACTGCAATGGAAAACACATGCTTTTGTATCGACTTGAAAGCGCCATGAAAAACATACCTGCACAACCAATAGGCAAGAAAAGCTTGGTGCTCAATTTCACTCCCACTGGCCATGAACCTGTTCAACCATAAGCTTGTGGTAGCCTTCCTGGACCCAGTATTATAAATCTCCTTCTTCTCTCTCTCTAGCTTCTCTTCCAATTCTTTCTCTGGGTTTTCCAGAGGCTTGAGAACAGAGTCACCCAAAACAGAGTAGCCACCCAAAACCATAACATCCTCCAATGTGATTGTTGCTTCACCCCAAGGAAACATAAAGGTGTTGGTTTCACAACACCATTTCTCTCCAAACCCAAACACCAAACTGTTCATTCTTTTGATATCGTACGTCGAGTTGAGGATGGCCTCATAGATGCCAGCTTGCTTCCATGTATGTTGGTGAGTAGTGGCCATTTGAGCAACCCATGCTGTCCAGTGTTTATGAGGGTGTGGCCATCCATGGAACTCAAGTTTCAGTCTTGGGTCGAAATGGGATGGGAGGGAGGTGAAACAGTGAGAGAGCTTGAAAGGAGGCTTGTCAATGGAGGAAGGCACAATGGGTTTGAGAAAGTGGGCGTTTTTCTGAAATGGGTCTCCGCCATTTGGTGCCACCATAAGCGCTTCGGTCTCTTCAATCAAAGAGTAGCGTGGAGTGTCCATGGGTGAGCCGGTGAGGGTCTCAAGAATAAGACTTTGGTTTAGGCCTTTTGGATAAGAGAAATCGATTGGCGAGGGCGAGGGGTTTTGGGATCAAAACTTTGCAACTGAGGAAAGTTGATCGAATTTCTCATTCATGGTTTTTTTTTTTGGGTAACTCATTGATAGTGTTGAGCTAGCTACATGAAAATGCAGTGAATTTAACCCAATTTTTCATTTTTTTTTCTTCCCAAAATAGAAATATAACATCACAATAAGGTTATTGTGGTCAGGATTAGACATCTCATGCAGCAGTTTACTAATCTTAAATAAGTAAGCTATGTTTTCAAAAAAAATATATCTGATAATGTGATGATTGTTCAAGAAATGCTCTTTAAATTCAAAAAATAGAGTGGTAAAGTTGAGATTTTTTGCCTAGAAAGTTGATCTATCTAAAGCCTATGATAGACTGAGTTGAAGCTTTATTGAGATGTTGATGTATGAAGCTCATTTTTCTTGTGATTTATTTAAGTTTGAGATGTTGATGTATGAAGCTCATTTTTCTTGTGATTTATTTAAGTTGATCATGAATCGTATCACTGGCACCAGCTTCCAAATCAATGTAAATGGTGAGGTAGCCAATTCTTTTCAAGCTCAAAGAGGTATTAAACAAAGTGACCCTCTTTCACATTACATTTTTTGTACTTTGTATGAAGAAATTATCTCGTCTTATTCAGTCTGTTGTGTATTATGATTATTGGAGATCTGCCAAAGCTTCTTTGGACCTAAAATATCTCACTTATTTTTTTGCTGATGATATTATGTTGTTTGCTGAAGCTACCTATTATCAAGCTTCAGTTCTCAAAAAATGCCTTGATACTTTTGTTTTTTATCTAGATAAATTGTCAGTTATGAGAAGTCTTCAATCTACTCCTCTCCCGATACCTGCAAGAATGTGGTTGCTGCTATTAGCAGTATTTGTGGCTCTCCTCTCACAAATAACCTTAGTAATTATCTTGGCATGCATCTCATCCATTTTAGGGTTCATATGTAATACCCTAGATTTTTATATTAATGTCCTTATATTATTTCCAAAATTTATGAAGGGTTAATTATGAAAATTCTTTAGTTGTGCGAAGTTGAAGTTTCGGGAGCAAATTTTAAGTTGTTTTGACTTTTAAGAGGCCAAAAGTTGACTTCATTTTCTGTGAGTTATTTGTAAAAACTTCCTTCATGAAAGTTGTACAGTTTGGCGATACGAGTTCGTAGACATGTGGCACGCATAAATCGGATGTCGTGTGAGAAAGTTATGGTCAGAGGAAGTTAGTTTCCGGTTTTGGAAAGTGTATAAGTAGAAAAATGTGTGGGAGTTATTTTTTGGAAACCTTAAAATCAGTTCTCTTTCTCTCTCTTTCTCTCCCGACCTCTCTCGTGCAACCAACTTCCGCCGGACCTAGCTCCGGAGTCCGGCCACCGTTTGGACTGCCGCCGGTCCCGTTCGACTCCCACAAGCCTCCTCTTCAAGGCTAGGCAGCTGCTGCACGGCATAACGCGCCAGGATCAGAGCTCCTTGCCGAAAAAGGGGGCTTCTGCATCGCCGATCGGAACCACAGTATACGGCAACGACGAGGGAAAAACTTAGGTGAATCTGGTTCCTCTCCTCCTCTTGGTAGTGGCTAGGTTTAGATTGAAACAAGTTTTTGAATTCGGGTTGGTGTTTCGAGGCGTTTTCCGGCCGATTCTGACCAAATCGGTTAAAACCTCAAGTATTAAATTTGTTCACCATGCTTCAATCTACAAGTTTCATGTTTTGAGTTTCCCTAAATTTTGAAGTTGGTGGAGGCACGTGGGGCTCACTCGCCGCCGCTTGTGGCTGCGAGTGGGAGTGCGTCCGGGCAGTGTGGGGGCTTTGGTTGCCGTGTTAGCTAGTCCTTGTAGTTACTAGTGTGTTATTGTGTGTGAAGGCTAAGTGTTGTTTTGGTTTTAGCATCTTAGGTGCTATGTTGTTCTTGGTGTTTATTAGGTCAAAAACTTTGAAAGTTTGATCTTGGAGGTAGTATGGTTTGTTGTTGAGTGTCCAATGACCTTGGGAGGTCTCGGAGGAAGGATTGCCCTTCTTTGGGCAACCTTTAGGTTAAGGGTACTTTGTTCATTGTTGAGAAATTTTTATGGTTTTTAATTGTGTAATTTGTGAGGTTGTGGTTTAGCTTGGCTCTTGTGTTGTGCGGAAAACGCAGCGGGATATTTAGGTGAGTAAATCTCACCAAGGTTCATTTTATGACCAAATTTTATTATGATCATTTGTTGATAAAATTAATATTATGCTATTATTTGTTTTAAAATATATGAGCTTATTCGCCAACGGCTCATAGGTAAGATAAAACGAGTTTTCCTTATATGTTATTTTTACGGTTCATGTGATCATAAATTTATTGTTTTTTGATAGATTATTCTTGTGGAATATCTATATTTGTTCATATAATATATCTATGTGGAATGATATAATTTATGATGTGATCTTGTCTTGTTGATAATGATGTTGTGATATTGTGATTGTTAGATAAATAGTCAAACCGGGTTCCAAGCCTTTAATCGAATAATTGGTTACGGTTATGTTGCTATTATTATTTTGTGATTTGTTATTGGACAATCAATCTGGGTTCCAAGCCTTTGGTCGAGTGATTGATTACGGTTAGAAATAGAGCTCTAGTCCGTCTGTTGGTGTAGGTCATGTGAGATACTTTATGGTATCTGGGACCCATGGGGTACACAAATTGTTGTTGTTGGTCATGAGATGTATTTATTAATATTTGAGACTCATAGGTACATGCCTTTGGTAAATGTGTTGGAAGTGTAGATTTTAATTATTGATCTAAATTGCTCTTGTGATAAAATTGGATGTTAGAAGTGTTATGTTATTTTGAGATTACTCATGACTTGGATGCTGTTACTAGAAATAGAAGAACAAGCTCTTGTTTTAGCATGTAATTGTTTTCTTTCTCTCTTTTTTTGGGGTATTCTAGGCCCCGTTTGTAACCAAAAAAGAGAGAGAAATAACATCACAATGCTTAGGTTTCATAAACACGAGCCTTTTGGCACAGACAACAGCTCTTTGAAACCTCAAATTGTCAATTTGCACCCCCAACTTACGAATGTATCAATTTACCTCCTCTACTTGGTAAAAATTGCCGATTTGCACCCCCTCCGTCAAATTCAACGTTTTCCATCCAATTATGGATCACATGTCATACATTTGAGAGGCAATATTGTCATTTTATATTTACATATTAATAAAAATAAATGAAAATAAAATTGACAATTGAATGAGATAGTAAAAAAAAAAACAAAATTAACCCCAAATCTAAATTTCATTTCGAAAGAAAGGTGAACAATGATCAACAACCAAAATTTCTAGAATTGTCGATACATAAGGAGCACTGTATAGCCCTCTCATAGTGGAGATGTACTTAGTGCCTACATGCCAAGCTTAAGGCTCGCATAGCCCCTTGTCGTTCTTCATGCTTTTAGATGTCAGTGAAGCCCCCGAGTGTTCAAAAGAAAATAACTCAAATATGATTCTGGTTCATCTCAAAAAGTGTCTTCAATTTCACAACCATCTTCCAATCATCATTTGACAGTTCATCCTGAATATATACAAAATCACCCTTAAATTAAGACAGGGCACTATGGTTGACATTATCCTAAGTGCAAAAGAATTTGCTTACCCGATAGCTCGTCTTAAGTATGTCAATCGCCCTCCTGGAGATGTGGCTGATAAGTTCATCTTCACCTTCAAAATGCCTACCATACATCTTTTGCTGCTCATCAGAATTTGTACCAACAATCTGCAATAACAAAAGAAAACAGTGCCAAAAGCACATCCAGTTAAATCTACAAGTAATCTTTTTTGTAACCGAATGCATAACTGAGTAAAAGAAGAGCAGTGTAAATTCCAAGCAATGGATTAAGGGGGTGTATTGTATTTCGATTTATAGACAATTAAACGACACACTTTTCAATGTCAGACTCTTTAGAAAGTTTATTGACTTCTACTGAGTTCCTAAAATCATTGATTTTGATCACGGATATTAACTGATTTATGAAATCCACAGATTTCATATGAATGACTTGCGTGTAGATTTCTAATAAAAAACAAAATGACACATAGTCAGGTGTCATTATGTATTGGTCATTGCATCTTTCTTTTGTTCTTCTTTCTTTTCCTCATAAATTCATAGTTCATCACTTCATTTATCTAATTCAAGTGTAATATTTGGTAGATATACACAACTAGACAAAAAAAAATTATATCAACTTCACTTACCAAGACGCAACCTTGTACGCATACCAAGAACTACCAGACATCCATCATTTGAACTTACATTCAGAATGATGACAATGAAAAACAAAAAGGATATATACACGTTGAGAAATACTGTTCGAAGAGCAAGCTAAACAAAACTATAAGACTGTGAGAAAACATGATCACCTACTAGTGACCAATACAAATTGCGACTCAAAAGTATAAAGAACTAGATCACCCAAGAAAGAAAAGACCAAGTGTCAATAAAATTGTTCAGACAAAATGTGAGCGACTTATCTATTATGAGACCAATATAAAAAAGTATCCCATCGGTATGTAGCAATATTTTGCCGCATACAAGAGAGCATTGATCAAACAGAAAATACAGTGTCACTTCATAAGAGTGACTAAGGTTGCTACAATGTGTGTCTATACACGTCAAGATAAGCGTACCTGGATAGCCACCTTCATGCCCTTTTTCGCTCTGTCCACAGGTATGTTGTTATTTTGGATGGATGTTATGCGCCCAATATCAATAAAACCCCTCTGAGGAATGCAAATTGGAGTCCCTACCTACCTGTATAGAGAGCATAAAACAAAGGTGGTTGGATATAGGCCGCATTTATGGCAATGCAGAAATTATCATCAAGCATCATCTATATCCAAGAACCTAGTACACATACTTTTTAGTCGAAGATTAAATCTAAATCTAAGACATAACAAATTAAATCAAAAGAAATTGAGAAATGTGAATACACAAAATTTATGAATTCAGAGATGAATGGTGCATTTGCGAGGCTTGTTCAGAACAAAATTGGACCACTGAACTCGGTAAACTTTGACATGGACTTTAACTGTGCTTTCAACCCAATTAATAACAAAATCGTACTACTCATGCAGTAAACATTCAACACCTCTTACCAACCCACTGGGTTAAAATAGAGAACGGTGTTTTACATGGGGCGTTTGCCCAATTTAAGTCTCGGAAAATTGTTTTCCCATTATCAAAAATATGGCTTGAGAAGTAAAAGAGAAGAGGAAAAGGAAAATCAGGAAGAAAATAAGATCAAAATTTTTTGACTACCGATCAAGGATCCTTCTGAGACTTGAAGAAGGTGACTAAAGTATGTATTTTGTTTGAAACTCCACCTACAAACTATAGGGGAATTTATTAGATTGGATTTTCTCAAAGCTAGATATGACATGTAATGATCCAGAAACCTCATTATACCCAACTGAAGAGGACAAAGTAAAGCAACTGCAGTATATACCTTTGCAATGCCTTCAAGAACAATAACACCCAAGAGAATTGGATCCTTTTTTCTGAAAACATGGCCGGGCAAAATCTTGAGCAAACACGGAAAAACAGCTTCATCAGCAGCTTCCTTCTTCATTTCCTCTTGAATTGGTCAAATAAGTGAGAGATTATATCAGCAAGAAATATCTTCACACCCAAGCCCTCTGCAAGGTCCCGGGCCTCAGGTAATTAACGGCAAGTGCATTAGCCTCAACTTCAACCCAGAAGCAGCAGGTTTCTGTGGAACCTCACCTAGCTCTGCAAGAATCTTATCCAAATCATCCTCTTCTTGAGCGGTCCTCTTCTTCTTTCTCTTACTTTTTGAAAATTCTGGATCTTTATCCTTACTAGCCTTAGAATCATCAGCTTCAACTTTACTAGTTTCCCTAGTAGGTTGTTCAGTCTCAACTATAACAGCAATTTCAGTCCCACCAGCTTTTTCACCCAGTGCTGTATACACACTATTACCTTTCTTCTTTGAAGACTTGTTCTTGCCGGTGGTGAATCTAATCATTGATGCATCTTTATCCACAACTGTATCATCACCGGCTCTAGATGGTTTCAAGACAGAAGTATCGTCCTCATCAAGCATTGCTGCGCTAAAAAAATTACCATCACTCCTCTTTAAACCCTTTGACGACTTCTTCTTCTTACCAGAGAAAGTAATCTGAGGAATATCGTCATCCTCATCATTGTTTTCAACCTCATCCTCCTCCGCATCATCAAGGGCACTAAAGCCGGCCGCTGCAAACACAACACTCCCACCCTTCTTTCCACCCTTGAAAGCCTTTTTCTTCCCCGTAAAAGCAATTGCAAGCTCATCCTCATTCTCATCATCTTCACCCTTGCCCTTCTTCTTCCCAGTGAACAAAACTTGCGGCCCTCATCTTCATCACAGTTTTGAAATTTCCCTTTTTACCCTTCTTCCCTTTACTAGGAGGGACATTTTTCTCCTGGACCTGACTCTCCTCGGACAGCTCGGAATACTCGTCGTCTTCAATCACCAGGTTTTTCTTCCTGGTCCCACCACCTGCCGGTTGCGGATTCTCTTCATCACCGCGAAGAGTCGGCTTCTTCCGACCCATCGATGTTTCCACAGATTAGGAATCTCTTTAACAAACTGAAACTTCCGAAATCCTAATCGCAAATTCAACCACAAAAATCAAACAAAGAGATACGAAGACTCTAAGCTGCAATTGTGTATCTCATAAGCTAAAATATTAGATCTAAAAGTAATCATAGCAGGAATGTGGAAAGGAATCTGATCGAATCAGAGAGAGAGAGAAAGGGGTTAATTGGGGCAGTGAGGAGAGAGCAGAAAAAACAGAATCAGAGAGAAGAGAGAGAAAAGAGAGACTGATAGAGAGAAGAGAGAGAGAGACAGAGAGAAGGGCCTCGACGCGTCATAGTGTTTTAAGCTTTTAGGGTTTTTTTTTTAAAAAATGGTTTGTTTTTGATCTTCCTAGAGAGACCAGGAGAACGACCTTGAAGCGCACCGTTTCAAGTAATTGCCGAAGTGGATCTTTCCACATGTGAGGCGCACGTGCTCACTAATCAGTTAATTCAGTTACGGAAATTACCCTATTGCCCTTTCAAAAATAAAAAATGACATAAAACAGTATGTACTAAAAATGTGTTGGGCTTGATAATTGAGGTAACCGAGTGGCTATTTCTAAAAGTTGATAAACCTTTATTATCAATGACAAAAAGTTGATATACTGTTTCTAAAACGCCGTCTGCAACTTTAAAGAAAAAAAACAATTAGTGACAGAATTTTAGGTAAACATCTCCACCAATCACCACATAACAATCTTAATAGAAAGCTTCTATAAACACGAAAATGATAGTGTCTAATTGAAATCAGACTTACAATAGCAATTTATATACATGGAATTGCATAAATTATACATATTAACTATGATGGAGTTTGAAATGTAAAGCTACTGAGCAAAGATAAAAGACGGACCTTTTCAACACTGTACATTTGCTGATTGATGCTTCAAACAATCCGAGTTTGCTGATGATTGTGTGGACTACTCTATTATATTAAATCCAACTTTTTTTATCTAAGCAAATGCACAATCTGGGACAATTCCAAACATCATGGGCTCAGTTTATCTTGTCATTGGAAAGCCGACAAAACTTGTCCAGCTTGCAGTGTGATAACGCCTCTTTTTCAGTTAAAACGTACCACACAGATTAGAGGTTGTACCTATCTGCAATGATTTCATCCAGCACTACCATGGATCAGAGCTGTTGCCGAGGAAGTTTCTTACATAAGAAGGCCTGCTCCAACCATCCTCCATCAAAATTAGTTTAAGGCGTATCATCAACTTCTCTACAGCATCTTCCTCTAGATCGGTTGATGAATTAGATGATCGTCTAAGTTGTGGGCGAGTCTGCAACATATAAAAGTTTCATTTCATTAATTTGATATAGATTTCACAAGTTATTCAACATATATAGAAAACCAACCTTTGTGTCCTGATACAACTTTACAAATTCAAGTGACTGCTCATAAAATCCACAATGGTAGAGAAGAATACTATAATCTCTCAACTCCTTCGAATCCACTTCAAGGAGAATAAGACGTTCGCAAGCTGTAACAGTAGGCACACATTCAGCTGAAGTATATGATTTTATTTTCTGATGAAAGTATGCACACACCCAAGTCAAAGTTGTATAAGCAACATTCTCAGTTTGATGAATACGAAACATTTTTTTTTCACTGTTATTTTTGCAAATCTGAGTGTTTTAGTCGAGACCTTAGAAAATTAAGTCATATTGAGACAGAGTTTTCTGTTTAGTCTTTACATGTTAGAGAGATTTCCTCTTCCACATTAAACAAAGATTCTATAATTGTAGGATATAGTTTGAATCTTTGTAACGGTAACTTCAATACACTTCTTTAGACTGATTGTAACAGATATAGATAGACTGTAACTGATAGCTATGGTTCACCTATATATCTGTAAAGTGTAAACAGAGTATGAATCAATGAAAACCATTTTCAACATTACGTTACATAACATTTGCTAAGAAATATTCCCCATATAATGGCATCAAGTTTTGGTATCAAAGAAAGTGACATGCACCGATTATAAGCAGACATTTTATTTTTCCCTGTTATCCTCGTGTTATTCTTCCTATAAATATTTTTCTTAAGTGTGGTCATAAAATATTTCTCCTTCTGGAGACTTGAATTGAAGATTCTCATGATTTTACAAACATGTTACAGCAATTTTACATCACTATTAGCTAAATGACTACTGATAAAATATTCTTTCAGGGGGCTACAAAGACGAGCAAATGCTTTGCTGGAATCTAAACTTTTTGTTAAAAGAAAAAAAAATTGTGCATCTGCATAGCATGATGTGACCACTTGAACTCAGTTTCTCTTCATATCAAACCCACAAGGATAAAAAAGTTTTTACAACCTCATGAGCAAAGAGAACAGAATGTACTAGATAAGATGAAAAAGAAAGATGACATAAATTTTTTAACTCAACTTAAAGTTCAGATTTGAAACTCAGAATTATACATAAAACACCCCACCTCCACACACCCACAACCCCGCCCACCCCACCCCATTATATACATGAAAAATCCTATAGTACTTAAACAATGACTGCCAGAATAGTGCTTTTCCAATCATAACCCTGCAAAAACATCTTAAAACCTAGCCCAATGCCTGTCCAAAATAGGACTTTTCTAATAATAACACTACGTCACTACCAAAGCATCTAACACTTATCATAAAACTGCCATTCCATCAAATGGTCCCATTCGTTGCAGTATAGTAGTCTAAATCTAACGACCAACAGGTTTTACATAGAAACATGTCTATAAGAAAATGCAACTAGGTTTTTCCTCATCATTGCAGGTCACATCCCAAGTTATGGTGCTATAAGTTGAACAGCATCAAGAAAATTAATTGACTTTGGCTTATCGTCTTAGACACTAGGATTTAATGAGCTGAACTGAACACATACCTGATAATGCACGCCTCATATCCCCAAAATTTACACTAGTCCAAACACCACGATCTAGCCTATGTTTAGCAGCCTTAGCAGAAGCAAGCCGAAAGCCACTGGAAAAGACAAGTATCTTTGTACGTAAGTGCATACATATATAGTTAAAATAAAAACCAGAATGACCATGCATGTTGGAACACATTATAAACGAAAAAGGCCTTGGAAGTAGCGATATGCCAAGTACCTATTTCTAGAATCTCTATAACTCTGACTATCTTTTCATATTTTGCTACTAAGAAAAAGAAAGAAAAAAATACAAAAGATAAACACCCATGCAGATATCGACGAAATTGAAATAGCTTAACAATTTGTTTATAATCCTGAGTTTCACTGTTTATTTGTCTCTTCATTTATCAGACATAGATAACCAACTCCTTTAGCTAATTTTTCACAAGGACGATCCTTAAATGGTGACCTGAAAGCTATAGTCCAAACTGTGGACCTGCATTACAGGGTGGCTGCATTGACGGACATAGAGTTTAAGTTTATTACGCCCACTCTAGAAAATAATCGTACAAGTAGAAATACAATCATAATTATTTAAGGACCCAGTTATTTATATATGAGAAGTAAATAAGTACCATCAGATTGAAATACCTGTCTTCATCAACATTTGGTGCATCAATGAAGTTGGCAGCCCGTGCTGCCCTCAAAAATAAATTGCCTGATTGATCATGCTGAAATGGCCAGAAAGCTTCTTTCAAATTTCTTAGAATCTGCACATGACATAAACTATATGAGACTTTTCAATACTCAAAATTGACATTTTGTAGACATCAATGTTTTATTTATTTTTTTCCTTGAAGAAACAGTTTTTATTGAAGCAAAAAACAAAGTACAAGGAGGTGGACAAGGAGTCCGCTTTAAAGAACTAAAGAGGGCAGCTAGGGCTTAGGGCTTAGCAGCTCATCTATTAGTACTAATCAAAGCTGGATCTTGTTAATAACAAGATTGCCGAAGACTTCCTACTAGGTTGCTGTTCTGCAGAGGTTCTTGTTAACTGGGGACCCAAATTTATAAATATTGAGTGATGTAGTTTCAATAAACATCCGTGGTCCGTGGACTCCAAATATACACTCTAGTTATACAAAGAACAATGCAGGCTTATAACCATTGCACCAAAACCTAATGAATGCAATCTAGATCGTAATAGAGGAATTTATTTCTTTGAATAATAACTCAGTCGTTGGGTCTAGATTGCTGGGCAATAACTTCTCATACTTGATCATCAATTGAGATCATGACTGTCTGGGAACTCCATGACTGCTATATATGCAGGCTCATTCTATCCCTAGATATGATAGAATGTCAACTACTTTTGAAGTAGTGAGACCTGCAATAGTCTTAGAGTACATTGTACCAATGTAATGTACTAATGTTGAATGTAACATAGATTACATTGCCACAAGCCCACAACAACTAATAAACTAGTAGAAAGCCATTTTGGTATGTACAAATTACAGAGCATTAGTAAATCAATCCATCAGTTGAACGCCATTTCAACTAACTAAGCTAACACAACTAACTGATATAAGATGATACAAAGCATAATTAGAATAATCATGTCTACACAACTAACTGATCTAAGATGATACAAAGTAATGCACCAAACAGATATCTGCAATGATAAAATTGATCACCTCAACCAAAAGGGCTTGTGATGTCATTATGTGTGCATGATCAGATTCCTTGCTTTTCTTTTTAGGATAACCTCTGGGAAGACTATGAGTATCATGAGGAAAGAATAACTCCACATCAAAATCCAAAAGTCCCCACAAGCGAAGCATTTTCAGAATTTCCGAGTATATTAGTGACAGCATTGCAGTTGATCCTGAACGATGTGTCAAAACCTGTTTGCAACATAAACACAAAACTCCTTACAAGACTATCCAACTGGAATGCTCTCATAAACAAGATCGACATAACATAGAAAAAAGGCAATAAGGCAGATTTCCATACCGAGTGGAGATATAGAGCTCGTGTTTCAAAGAGATGCCTCGCATTGGTTCTCCTGAACCCCTGAAGAGATAATCACAATTAGAAACCTATATTCTTTTGATTATTTTCATTAAAATGCACATTACGTTACGCAGACATAAAATGATGCAAGGATGGTTACCTTGTGTATGTACAAATAATTCTCCAAACTCTCCAACAACCTCTCGGGAGACGATTTGTACGAAGAGTTGTAGTGAGAGCAATAGTCCATAGAGAGATCATCAAATCTACTGATGAAAGCCTCCACAGGAAGCGGAACCGACGAATGCGACACGAGGGAGTCATCCTCTGCCGCAATGTAAAGAGCTGTCCTCCCCAAATCAACGCGTCTGTTGATGCTGATGCTGGTTTGCCTCTCTATATCTGACATTTGCCGAATCTGCGAGCAGAATCCCTCTCTAGCATCCTGATTCAAATCAAAACCATCATTATATTCACGAATTACAAACTTCTTTTACTGCGTGAAAATCGGAATGAGAAAATGGAGTGGTGAGGTAGAAGAGAGGGGTTTTACTCTGGCGTGAGACGTGAGGATTCCGGAAGAATCGAGGGCATCGTGAAGGACGAAATTGAAGTGACTGTCGACGTGGTTGGATTGGGCGAGGCAGAGGAGGCGAAACGGCGGAGGAGGACACGGTTGGCATCTGAAGAATCTGGAGGGATAGGAGGAGGAAGAGGTTCTGAGAAGCCATGGAGAAGAAGAAGCACCAATCCAGCTGCTCATCCTTTCTTTGTTTCACAGACAAAAGCGAAGCGAGTCAGTGGTCCTTTTATATCATTTTTAAACATATATTAAAGGATTTTCGATATTATCGGGTCTTTGCTTTATTTTGAAAACTGAAATGTTCTCGTGAGTTTATCGTGAGTCGAATTCACGACTCTCACTTATAGAAAGAGAATGAGACTGATGCTACAAGACCAAATTGTACTGGGCGAAATCTTATACTTCCAAAAAGAAATTTTTTAAGAAATTAAATAATAAATTAAAAACAATCCTTTTGAAAGGAAATTGTTTGTGTAAATCGAGGGTATGGATATCTTTGAGTTATCGAAATTGTTATCCAAAGTATTAGGATTGATTACAAAACATCCCCCGAAGTATAGCATCTGTTTCACTTTCATACCTAAATATCATTTTCTTGCATTTTCATACACCAACTTTGACTCCGTTAGTAGTCATATACCTCCATCAGTTAGGCTTAGGGCTGCCACTTGGTTTGGTAAATACCAAACCGATCGAAAACCGACCGAAAATTTATGATTTGGTAAACCGAATTTTGGTAATCGAAATCGAAAAAACCGAAACCGAGAAATACCGAAAAAGTTGGTTTGGTTTTTGGTAAATACCGAATTTACCGAAATTCTAATTATTTAAAGACTTATATTTCTAAAAACACACAGACTAATAATTTTATCTCACGTTTTCAATTGTATATACCATTTAGTAAAAAACAAGACAATGAATAGAAAAATTCAACTATACTTGGTAGCATTCGGGTCTCAATTAAAGCGATCAACTTTAATTCAATATTACTTGTTATAAAAAAACGCTCTTACCTACCCGTCTTAGTCGATTCATCACACACACACATAGACAAACCCACTTAGATGACATGTAACCGCCCATGTAAAAATTTAGGAATGTTTTTACCTCTCTTGATGATAGGACTCCCCATAAGAAGCACAAGCGTAAATAGGGTTAGCCGCCTTGATCAAGGCCAAAAAATTATCAAAAATACCTAATTTTTCTACCATAGTCGTATTTCACTATATTGATCACATCATAGTTCACAAGGTTTTTGAAAATTTTGCTTCCTCTTTGTAGTTGGTTCACAAAGATGTACATATGCATATAACTTACTAAATAAGTTATACCACATTACCAGACATGTTGTGGTTCCAATAATTACAATTCATAAAATTAAAATTCGACCGTCTGATGTGATCATTATAGTATAATACAATTATGATAGAAAATTCAATTGTACTCAATAATGCTCGGGTCTTGATCAAAGCGGTCAACCATAATTTAACGTCACTTATTACACGAAAAAGCTTTTACTGCCCTTATGTGACTTATTTTGGTCGACTCTTCCACACACATACTTTCACATAGATGTCACATAACTTGTTCATATAAAAATTTGGAAACATTTACATCCTGACTATTTCGGTAGAAAATTAAACCATACTCGATAATGTGTACTGAAATGACTATCTTTTGTATATGTATTATCAGACTCTAGAAACTCAAGTGATATTTAAATTTTATAGTTTTGTATTGTTTTGTTATATTTTGAAAATATATTTGTTGTGAAGTTTGGTAATACCGAAAAACCGACATCCGAAGTTGGTAAGATTTATCTCATACCGAAGTTTTTGGTTTGGTAATTGAAAGTCATATTTCATTACCGAAAATTTTGGTTTTGAAGTTGGTAACGCCCATTACCGATTCGAACCGACCGAGTGGCAGCCCTAGTTAGGCTATACTAATAGGGAAATTATGAAGATTGAGAGACTATTAGAGATGCTCTTATTACTTATGTCTCACACATATGACGCATGTAAGACTAGAAGTTCCGGTATTGTAAGAAAGGGATGTTGGTTTATTTCCCCAACTCCTTTTAAAATGGAATCTCTAGATTGGGAAAGAAAAATACATTGGAGGTCGTGACCCCATAGGGGCGACCTTTAGAATCGACTCCTTGGACCTCCAGTGGGCCCAAGTCGGTATTGTAGTATCGGGCGTCATTGAAGTTGGTGGAAATGGAGAAAGGACGCGGGTCCGCTTTGCTGAGGACCGCCTCGAGTTTCTCAGTGTCCCAGATTATGAGTTCTTGGTGCATAGAGGAAGGTATACAAAAACTCCTATGGATCCAGTCGCGGCCTAGGATCATGCTATAGGAAGAAGCGCATTCGGCTACAAAGAATGTATAGACCCGTGATGCCGGTCCCACCTTGACTCGTAAGAACAACAAGCCTAAAGTTCTAGAGACTTGTCCGGTGAAGTTCTTGACTGTCAAGGACGTGGTTTGGATCAACGAGCGTGGGATACTAATTAAGGAGTCCCATAATGCGGGTGGTAACGACATTCACCGCAGCTCCGGTGTCGACCATGACTTTGTTCACCGTAATTCTTTCAACTTTAGCCGTGATATATAACGTTCTCATGTGAGTGGCCATGTCTAAGGTCAGAATGGAGAAGGTTGGAGTCGGCATGCTTGTGACGCTGCTTGTAACTTCCAATGGTAGAGCGTTCGCGGGCTCTGCCGGGACAGGGCTCATCTCGCTGCTGCAAGGCAGGGATATGTCGCAGACATTTTTGCTACTGTCTGGAATGTCCGCTGCATTGCATGTTGCGTTCGGCGAGAGAGCATATCTTTCAGATATGAAAAACACCATTCCAACTTGAAAGGAGAATTGCTCGTGGACTGGGACCAGTGGCGTCTCAATGCTCCTGTGTGCTCATTCGAGCACAACGAATGCACTCTCTGTTGGGCTGACCTCTTCATCCTCAGACCCTATGGACACTTCAACCATGCTACAGGTGAATGATTCACCCTGCCCTTCTGTTTGGTCTTCTCCCAAGTCAATGCGAGGCTCGGAATGAGTCTCCTCGTTTAGTGAATTTTCTCGGAAACACTGGGCCATAAGCTCCACGAGGTTGGGGCTGGAGGTACTACTTTTGACACCTGGCGAGGCGATATCCTCTGGCTACCGTGGTCACCACACGAGTTTGGTCGAGGGCTGCTTGTCCTCAGCTGGCCGCCTATCCGCGGCTAGGGATACCTTGGCGCTGTCATCTGCCTTGCAGTTGTCATCTGCCTTCGACAGATGAGGGACTGAGACCTGAGGCTCTTGCTTGGGTGGTGGCCGGGGCCGACATGGTCGCGATGGTTCCCTCTTTACCTCAGGTTCCTGGTGAAGAGGGTCTCAGGGACGTGATGACTGAGGCGGCTCGTGCCTTAGCTCAGGCTTTGAGGTGGCGAACAATCTCCGCTTCACTGGGGAAGGCGGTTCCCGTCTTCTTTCAGCCTCTGGTGATTGCCTACGCCTTGGTGGAGGCAGCGGGTCCCTACGTCGTTCAGCCTCCGGCGACTGCCTGCACCTTGGTGGAGGAAACGGTTCCCTTCTCCTGTTAGGCTCTGATGAAGGCTTGTGTAGGGAGGGTTGTGGATCCCTTCTCCGTTCCGTCTCCGGAGATGGTCTATTCCTGGCAGGGCGCGGATCCTGTCTTGGTGGTACGGTGAGGCGACAGAAGACATTCGCCTTTGTAGTGGGGTTGTCTGCTACCTGCGCACAGACACGTGGCGGCGTGACAGGTGACCTCTAGAGTAGAGCTCGCAGGCCTTCGGCTTCCCTCCACATCCTCTCGGGTGTCTGCGCGAGCTGCGAGGGTCGGATGATGTCATCATCGGCAGCTCACAAGGCACGTAAGATGCTGCGATACTTCTTCTGTAGCTTTTGCTTCTTGGATCTGCTGATGGTAACTAGCCTGCCCCCTTGGTGCGTGTACCAGATCCCTTCCTTGATCACTATTTAGATGTCGGGGGAATATAGGGGTCGGTCAAGATACCTTGCCGAGGGCTTGAAGCCTCGTTGTCTTGGTGCTTACTGTTGGAGTCTGATATCTCCATCTCGCTTGAAGCTAGCGACGAAGGTGCATCTTCGGTCCAGTGTGATTGAACGAAGGTCTCGAGGCGCTTGATCCTCTGTTCCAGCTCTTCGCGAGTCCTGGGACTCATGGGTTAATAGTTTTCAGCGGGGGACGGTGTATCGTCCCGCATGATAGCCTTGCCCTTATCCTTTCTTGAAGGTCGATCGGGCCGCAGTCTGGCGGCTAACTGCCTCGCCGGGTAGTGGTTCCCATTTTGGTTCGCCGGCACGGTATAGTCATTCGCTGGTCTCTTACGATCTCGACCTGGCGGTTCACGTGGACCCGCGTTTGGAGATAGGTCCAATGTTATCGTGCGCTAGCCGATGCGGGGCCAGGCGATGTCAGCAGTTGTGATCATGAAGCTGCCTTTGTCCTCAAAGCGAATGTACTTGAGGTCTAGCCAGTCCTGGACTTGCTCGCGGAGGTGGTAGCAATCACGAGTTCTGTGTCCCCAGCTATCATGGAACTTGCAGTGTACGCAGCCTTCCTTGTATTTAACATAGGGTAAGGCTCTTGATACTGTGACGAGTCCGACATCAATAAGATCGTCTAAAACCTCGTGCGCGAGGTTGACGTTGTAGGTGTACCGGTGAGATGGCTGACATGCGTCATCATTGTCTTCCTTGTGGTCTCGCTTGGGTGCTCGACGCGGATTGTCATCTTTTAGGTGTTCGGCCAAGTCCAGGGTGATTCTCTGTTGGCCTGGCTTTGGCGCGTGGCGGCGGCTGTTCTCCTCTGGCTGGTTGTTCCAGTTCACCTCGACCATACTAACCACGGCCGAGAAGGGGTCTACATCCACCAGAGAGGCTGTACTCTCTGGCGTCTTCATTTTCAAGGTGCTGGAATTCAACCAGGTCTGCAGTTGGTCGTGGAGCTTGACACAGTCTTTGGTGTCATGGTTGTAGACGTTGTGGAAGCTACAATATTTCTTGTCAATTAGCTCTTCCTTGGACGGGATCTTGTGATCCAAACACACGTATTTCGCCTTAATCAAGTCATTAAAGACAAGATGGGCGTTTTTTACGTCATACGTGTATGACTCATATTCGAGCTTGGTCCATGCAAAAGACTGAATGGTGATTGGCTCACAAGTCATCTTGAGATTCTTCAGTTTGTGAGCCAATGGCTTCCCGGTCAGTTCGACTGCTCCGACGTCATCATACCCATGTGCGGCCTCAGTCTCCTCCTGCCTTTGGTAGTAAGGATCAAACGTGGGGGATTGGAGGTTTAGTGCCCATACTGTCCTGTTTCTCCCCGGTACGTACGTCCCCTTGGAGGCATTCGCCTTCTCGTCCATTTCATTGAGGATCAGCTCATAACTGCCAACTTTGTTGATCAGGTCGCCCATAGACGTGAAGCGTTCCCCATGTTGCTTCAACCGCTGGCGATGCTCGAGGCCACGGACAACCAACTTAATGGCTTCCTGCTCGGGCAGGAGGAAGTCGCATTTGACCTGTTGGATCTTGAAACGTTAGAGGAAGGAGACTCCTGACTCCATACTCTGTTGATTCATCTGAGTAAGGGAATCGAGGCCAACCTCTGGCTCAATGGTGCCGTATGTTTCCCGGAACAGTCTCTCCATGGTAGGCTAATCCGCAATGGATCTTGGCTTCAACCTGGAATACCAACTGAATGCAGCTCCGGATAGAGAAGTCCTGAAGAGCTTGAGCTTGAGAATGTCATTATTCCCATATTAGCCGCACTAGACTTTGAAGCGGGCCATATGGGTTGCTGCATCTTCCCTTGTTTCCCCATAAAAGGTGGTGAACACGACGTTCTTGAACCCATGCGGGAAAGGGTATTGCGCCACACTATCAGGGTAGGGGTCGTGATACTGCAAGTCAGCATCACTTTTTCCGGTTTGCTCCTTGACGATGGAAGAGATTAGCTGACGTCAGTCGGCTGTTGTCACAGGCGCGGACTCTGCTCCTTCCTCATGGTGTGGCCATGCAGAGAAACTGACGGCCTGTCCAACATTCTTGGGAGTAAGGCTGGAGTAGGCAAGAAGCGGGTCATCTAGTGTCCCGGCTCCCTGGCGTAGAAAGTTATTCAATCCCTTGAAAGGAGCAACAGAGCCATGCGGGGGCAGACTCTTTGAGGTTCCAGCCCGTGACGCAAACTGCGGGGATTTCGGAGTCCCGACCTTAGGGTTTCCCCTGGCGTGCTCGTTGGGAGGGATGTATTTAGATGTTCCTTCGTTCGCGCTTGGGCCAGTAGGATTTAAAGCAGGATTCTTTGGTGCTTGCGCCCTCATCCAATCTTCAACTTCAAGGACTCGTAAGTTCAGCCGGTCCTGTTTGTCCTTGAATTTCTCCAGCTTCTCCAGACTGTTCTTGCTTCCAAAGAACGAAGCATTCTGCTGGTCATGCATCTTGGCATCGTGGTCGTCCAAGCGACGAGTCTGCTCATCTACTGTCGCGCGCGTAAGCGACAAGATCTCTGCATTTTGCTACATGGTCTCCATATTTTGCTTCACGGTTTTCGTGTTCTGATTCAGGTCCTTTTGGATCCGTTGGAGGGAACCATTGACCAATCCCTTGTCTTCCCTTACTTCGCCGACAAATTGGTTGAAGTCTTCAGTGAGTATGGCAAGGTTGTGCCGGTCTGCTTCCCAAAGGGCCTTGTCCAACAAGGCCGTCAACCTTCCCAGCAAGGTTGGTGACGTTCTGTTGGGTGGCAGTAGCCTCGAGTCGGCCCTTAAGTTCCTCGAGCATGTGGAGGATTCGCTCCATAGACGGAGCAACTTCTAGGTCTTGGGTCGGCTGTGAGCCTACCATCATGGTTTCGCTGAAGTCTGGGTCCCCAAACTGAGCGAGAACCTGCTCTTGAGTGAGAGAACGACAAGCCGTGCTGTTATGGGGCTTGTATCGTAGTGATCTGTGCTTAAGACAAGAAAGCTGAGGCTTTCGGTACGGCGCTTTCTTTGGTTTCCCTATGATGTATCGCTCGTACTCCCTGTCCCACTGGGCGTGCCATGGCCACGATCCTCAGCGCGCGGAGCAGAGGTAAATAGCGAATAAAAATAGGGGGAATGTTGCGGGCGTGCCACCTTGCGGACGAGGAAAAGGTTGATTGCAGGATCTTGACTTCTTGATCAGGCGGAAGGGGTTTCCAGGTGGCACCTCAGATGAGGAATTTACGAGCACAAGGCGATCGATACTCACGATGGGACGCGAGCAGAGCAAGAATATGGGGATCAGAGATCGGGGGTGAGTCTAGGAGGGCTCTGAAACTAAGGCGGCGGAGCACTTAGGGTTAGGGTTTCTAGTAGCTCGAAGGGTAACCGATTTGCAGTTTGTTTGTATTTGTTGAGAGATTTGATTCTCCCTCTGTTGTATGCTTCGAGCCCCCTTTTATAGAAGATCGACTTGCGGCAGAAGAAAGATAGCTTAGAATTCAAGTCGGACTCTGAAACCCTAATCCCACAAGGACAAGGTTTAGCCCGCGCGGACCAACAAATTGGTGACACATGTCCAGTTTGCACACTTCACATAGGATACTGCCGCTCAATTGTAGACTCCTATGCGAACTGGAATTAGGAACAATATTATCCCGCGAGGTCAAAAAACTTGTCTCAATCTCACGGGCTTTAGAAGGGTTTTTTATATTAAAAAGGGTCACAGGGATTAGCCCGAAGTATGTCAAAGACTTGTAAAAGTCTTCAATTATTACTGTGGTGCGCCCAGACTCCGCCTGTTGCTTCCTGGCGAAGTCCTACGTGAGCCAGCTCGCTAGCTCGCCTTGATATATTCCGCCTCGCCTAGAACTTTTACGTGAAGTACTATTGCGCCTCGCCTACGTGCGAAGTCTTTCAGCATGCGAGATCATTAACTGCGAACGCGAAGCGCACAAAGTTTTTGCAATTCAACTCGTGTGGTCTCACTGGCGGCCATTATTTGTAAACCCAAAGAATTTGGGCTCGCCGATCACGAAGCGGACCAAGAACGTAACTAATAATCACATGGACATTTTACAACCCAGTAAAGTATTATTAGTTGGACAAAAATGCCCTTTGGCTCAAACGGATTCATATATTCATGAATATAGGTATATCAATTGGGGATAACTGATCATACGTACATATATCAAATCAATTTCTTGTTCCTTGATTCATATCAAAGAATAAGAAGTTATGAAGATGAGGAAAAGAAAAGAAAGAAGGATTGCAGATTTGAGAATCTATCAACCCCTAGGCATCTACAAAGTTTGAGATTAATTATCATCTGGGTTCTATGAACCCTTAAACCTCTGCATATCTGGGTTCTATCAACCCTTAACCTCTGCACAATTGCACGGGCCTGCAATTTTTTTTCTTACTTTTGTGTTTCTAACAAAGAAACGTTGTTGTGTTAGGGTTTAGGTTTGTTTTTATTCTGACATGTCAAAATAGCCATGTGGCAATTTACTATAGGAGTGGAGGACCACTAGGCATAACCACGTGGTTCTCCCGGAGCGTAGAAAAATTTTTCGTTGAGATGCCCAGTAGGTGTTATTAATTTGCTAGTCAAAATGAAACTATTATCATTTCCTTTAATTAAGACGAGAGTTGAGTTGAGATACATTATGTTTTTTTTTATGTAACGGATGGATTAT
The DNA here is from genome assembly GCA_034370585.1 of Fragaria x ananassa. Lineage (NCBI taxonomy): Eukaryota > Viridiplantae > Streptophyta > Magnoliopsida > Rosales > Rosaceae > Fragaria > Fragaria x ananassa. Next base: position 3,208,352 of record CP139750.1, on the reverse strand, counting down.
TCGTTAAGGAAAAACCAATATAACTAGGGGTGGACTTTTAGGCATCAGAAAAACCGAAACCGGTTAAAACCGCACCGAACCGACATCGGGTAACCGAAATCGAGGCAATCGGTTCCGGAAACTTCACAAACCGAGTAGTGCGGTGTCAGTTTGCAGTTCCATACATTCTAAAAACCGATTAAACCGAATCGAACCGACATATATTCATTTGATTATTAATATTTAATTCTACATTACATGTTATGTTTTTATTGGTTATGAGGTACAAATAATAGGCTTCCACACACATGATTATGTAGTATTCCCTTTTGTTATACTAGCATTTTAACCATGCATCTGCATCTGCATATGAGTTTACAAAATGAGAGAAATTTAACTTGAATTGCTCCACTTAAAGTGTAATGAATCTGATTATCCTATTTCTTAGATAACTGCTCCACCAAAAGTGGGAACAAACCACATCTTTTTTTTCTTCTAAAAATTCCCATGACGTTTTACAGTTATGCCTATAGTAACTTATTTTTATTTCTTTGAGAATTTTCTATTACCTTGGTTTTTTAGGTAATTAAAAAAAAACTTCACTAAAGACACCAATTTCTAATAGTAGAGAAGGAGCGCCTCGCTTTCTAATAGTAGAGGTATGGATGTTGTAGGCTTTAAATGAATGATATATAAATTTTAGCTTTCATTTTCTTTTTAATTACTTGTTTGAACATTAGAGTAACTTATTTGAAGTGTTTATAGTTTAAAACTTTGCTATTTTTATTTTTTTATATTATTCAGTTAAGTGCAGAAAATATTATTAATAGTAGGTTTTGTAACCGAAACTGCATCAAAACCGATCTGATGTTTGGTTAACCAATTAGAGCGGTTCTTATATATTTTTATCGATTTTGGTTCTAAAAAATAGAAAATTGAAGTTTCAGTTTCAGTTTTCGGTTAGTACCTAAAAACCGAACCATTAGGACCGAGTCCCTCCCTATATACAACCGAACCATTTGCTACTTTGCTACGTTGATAATTTGATACGGGTACACGTGTTAAGAGGAGGAAAATCATTTAATTTTAAAAAAAAATAATATATGCTTTTTTCTTTTTCTGGATACAATGACTCAGTGAGTACTGAGTTGTGGATTAGTTAAAGTCCAAGTACATATGTACATCCACTATCATCTGTGATCAGTCTGATTGATCCAACCTCCCTCTCTCTCTCTCTCTCTCTCTCTCTCTCTCTCTCAAGTAATCAGGCCATGGCTGCTGCTTCAATGATGGGTCAACTGGTTTCTCCCTTGGAGACTGGACATCACGTGTGGGAGGACCAATCTTTCATCAAGTGGAATAAGAGAGATGCTCATGTCCCTTTACGTTGCCATGAATCAATTGAAGGTCAGACCCATCTCACTTTCACTCTTCTAACTAACAATCCATTCATCTTGGCTTTGATTCAGAATCGTATTGGGTTTCACATATAAAGATTTGAACTTGGTTTAAAGTTCTCAGCTTTTTGTGTTTATGTAATTATATCTGTTTGTTCAAGCTCAGCAGTCTTTCGTTTTATCAATACGACTGGAAGATTATTATGAATGCATGCCATGAACTAGAAATGTTTGTTGGGTGCCGTAGAGTTGATTTTTTACTGTGCAGGATTTTCATAGTGCCCTGATAATAGTATGGGTAAAGGTGCAGTTATATTCGTCTGCATTATGGACTTTAGTTACTGCTGTTTATAGACACTACTTAGACGCTGGTATTATGGTGAGTGTGTTGGCATCAGTAAATTGAGGCTGGCTTATTGAGTTTTCTGTTGCTTGAAAGAATGGTTTATATATAATTAAATTGATCTTCACCTTTATACACATCTTCTAGCACTTTTAGGACATTTGTTTGTTAATTGTCCTGGCATCTTGCTTATGTTAAATGGTTAATGATGAAATCTAATGTTCTATATGTTTTTTAGGATCTCTTAAATACTGGTATGATCGCAACAAAGTGAATTTTATGGTATCCAACTCTGCACCTTGGAATGACGATGCTGTTTCCGAAGCTCTTAATTGTGCAGCTCTTTGGACCAAGGGCTTGCCTTTTGTGGAGTCTTTGTCAGGCTACTGGAAATTCTACTTGGCTTCCACTCCTGGAAATGTTCCTTTGAACTTTTACCACACCATGTTTCAGGATTCTGAGTGGAAAACTTTGCCAGGTAAGAATATATTTGTCTTTCAAGTTTACTTTTGTGTAAAACCTGATATATAATAAAAGTAATAGTTATATATATATATATATATTGGGGAATCAATAATATGCATCTATATATATTGCATTATCGTACCATTAGTTTCTCTGCACTGCTTGCCTTTGTATCTTTTACTTTTAGCTTTTACTTTAGGGCCATTCTTGTTTAAGTTTGAAGCTAGTAATAAGGAAAAATGATCGAGACTCACTAATTAATAGAATAGTCCCTCAGTAGTAGCCAATGCCTATGGTGCAGATCAAAACCATATCTGATCCCAATGCTCTTCCATTCCCAACCTCTATGATCCTCAGAATATCTTCTTTATACCCTATAAGGTTTTGCTTTCATTTCTTTTCTAGAAATGTATAGTCTATAGTGAATAGCATCCTTGGTAATTTGGGAATCTGGATGAGTTGATCACCCAAAATGATTCAATTTTCCCAGACAGTATTCAACACAATCATTAAGTAATATGAGGCGGTTCAGTTTTCAGATAATTTTATGGTATGAACCTTAGGTGCTACTCGAAGCTTATGTAATTATTAGAATGGTTTCATGAGTGCAGGCCACATTTTTTTTCTTAGTTCAATTGATGGTATTAGCTCATGATGTCCTTATAGTGTTATTTTAGCTTTAACGATACTGTTGAACAAGTTTATGAGCTGTTTATGTTATTCATTAATAATGATTTTCCTGATCTTTATAAGAATTTGGTAAATTGATATTTGATATCATGCAACTTTTATCCTGTGACAATGTCTCATTATTTTATTCTCTCTAATGGAACAGTTCCTTCAAATTGGCAGATGCATGGATTTGATCGGCCTATATATACAAATGTTGTATATCCTTTTCCACTTGATCCACCTTTTGTTCCTGTGGACAACCCTACTGGCTGCTATAGGACAGATTTTGTCATCCCTGAAGAATGGAAGGGTATGAAGATTATCATAGCTGATTACGGTTTTATGCAAGGCATTATTATTATTATTATTATTTTTTGCAGTTACTGGCTTACATTCTGGGCAATAGTATAATACATCTATGGCTTTCCTTTTACAGACACTCCTCAGATTATGTGACAAAAAATGATATAGTAACGTGATCATTGGTGATAGAAATTTCCTGATTACTGATGTTTCTGTTCTGATGTACCTCTTGTCTTAAGCCAACTATATTTCATATGACAGTGATTACTTTTTGGCAGGTCGCAGAGTTTTGTTGCACTTCGAAGCTGTCGATTCTGCCTTCTGTGCATGGATTAATGGAGTCCCTGTAGGATATAGGTAACAGATACGTGTTGAAGGCCCTAATTTTATATATTTTAATTTTAATGTAGTTTCATACTGACCCAGTTGAGATGGTAGATTTGTTCTTGTTCCAAATTTGAAAAAGAGATTAACTTGTTCTTGTCAGTCTTATGGATCATACCATTCTATCTTTAAGAACTGCTACATCTAAGTGAAGATTTCTTTCCCCTCATAGGGGATGCCTAGTTTGGTAAGAACTCCCTGTTACATACATTGACAAATATTTTTACTTTTGTGGTAGGTCAGTCAGGACAGTCGGCTTCCTGCTGAATTTGAAATCACTGATTATTGCTATCCTTGTGGTTCGGACAAGAAAAACGTACTAGCTGTTCAAGTGTTTAGATGGAGCGATGGCTCTTATCTTGAAGATCAAGATCATTGGTGGTTATCTGGCATTCATCGTGATGTGCTCCTTCTTTCCAAGCCACAGGTTTCAGTTCTCTTCTTTCTTGCTTGTAGATCTCTTTGTTTTGTATTATTTACAAACTTACATTAAATTTTAAGCAACAACCACTTTGGGAGTTGGTATATAGCTGAAGACTCTGGACATTTATTTTTGCATTGATGATTCATGTGGCTACTATCTATGCAAATGAAAAGATCATTCCATCATTTTATGTGTAAGCATACACTTGCATGATTTTTTTTTTTCACCAACCTCTTTTGCACGTTCTACAAAATAGACTTTGCCGGGCAAAGGAACTGGACAGTGTAATACTAGAATATGTAAATTGAAGTTTTACTGAGTTCATTGATCTGCTAATTTGTAGTTGATTTTGATTAGGCATATACCTCATATTTGTTCTTTGTGATGCATCCTTATTTATCAGATGACAGTTTACTGGAGCATTGCATGACATTGAATTTTCCAAATAATTGATGTGCAGGTATTTATTGCAGACTATTTCTTCAGATCAAATCTGGCCGAGGATTTCTCTTATGCAGAATTACAGGCAAGAATTTATCATTGTGAAGGACTTTTGATTTTCAACTTCTTGGTGTTAGGATCTTTTTATTTCAAAAGTGCAATAAATTAACCATGATATTTTTTGTTTTATTTAGATGGTGCACTTGCCTTAGCAGGTAGTGTTTTGTAAGCCATTGGCTTTAGTGTGATAAAGTCTTGTTTCTTATTCAAAAATATGCATGGTCCTGTTGTCTATTGCACATTGTCATTGATTCATTACTCATGCTATTGGAATCTAACTTTCTGTTCAAATGTAATAGTCATAGATCTATCCAAGGTCTAATTTGTCATTTTATGTACGTTTTTTGTCCAGGTTGAAGTGAAAATAGATAACTCCCGAGAAACATCTAAAAACACTGTTCTTGATAATTTCACTATAGAAGCTGCGTTATTTGACAGTGGAAGCTGGTACAGCATTGGTGGATCTGCTGACCTGCTATCATCAAATGTAGCTAATCTAAAGCTTGATCTTTCACCTGGCTCCATTCTAGGATTCCGTGATTATTTGCTGGTAGGGAGACTGGAAATGCCAAGGCTTTGGTCTGCAGAGCAGGTGGGAAGGTCATTTCATTATCTTCTTCTTTCTTCCTATTTTATTCTGAAGTAAAAGTAAGATTAAGAAGCACCAAAATAATTTGTCTTTGGGAGTGTTTTAATGAAGAAGGCCAAGTTGTTATTTTCTCCCCATCTGTGCATCATGTGGAACCTTTGTTTTCCAAGTCAAATTCAGACTGGCTCTGGCAAAGGGAAAATGCCTACAGCTGTTTTGGCTGTGATCTGGATGGAAGCAATAGAAGGATGTGGAGGGAGACATTTGAGGGAAACTTAGGTTCTTGTCAACCCCGTGGGCTTCTGTCTTTGTTGCATTTAAAGGATCCTCTCTCCTGTCTTTCTATTCTCTAAGGCTGCTATTGTTGAATTTTTTATTATATTATTTTTTTTTTGCGTAGGTTTTATCTGTTTTTAGGGTAGTCCTGTTCACCTGTTGTCTCTTTTCCTTTTGTTTTATTTTTTGGAGCTGTGAACTTTTCCAAGGCCGTTTCTTTTTTCTGGTTCCCTCTTTCAATAAAAAGTTCCTTCTCAGTTTCCTGTGTTTGGGGTTGCTGTCATCTTTCTGTTAGGTCAATTTAATTTTTTCTGGCTCTTTGTTACACTATTTTACTTTAGCACTTGAATAGATATTCCATCCTAATAGTTTGTCTGGTTGTTTACACTCATCCACAGCCGAATCTCTACACTCTGGTTGTGATATTGAAAGATACATCTGGCAACATTGTGGACTGTGAATCATGCCTAGTAGGCATACGACAAGTATCAAAAGCCCCTAAGCAGCTGCTTGTTAATGGGCATCCGATAATAATAAGGGGTGTGAACAGGCATGAGCATCATCCACGTCTGGGGAAGACTAACATAGAATCGTGCATGATTAAGGTTACACCTACTTTAGCACTTTTAGCTCCCTCTTTTCCAATCCATGCTGGCCAGTTGATATGAACTTAAGTGGATTTACCGAGTTAATATTTTCGTACAGGATTTGGTCTTAATGAAGCAATACAATATCAATGCTGTAAGAAACAGCCATTATCCTCAACATCCCCGCTGGTATGAGCTTTGCGACATATTTGGCATGTACATGATAGATGAAGCCAATATTGAAGCCCATGGTTTCGACTATTCTGGACATGTGAAGCATCCGACTTTGGAACCCAGTTGGGCAACTGCAATGTTAGACCGTGTGATAGGCATGGTTGAGAGGGACAAAAATCATGCATGCATTATCTCTTGGTCCTTGGGAAATGAGTCTGGATATGGACCTAATCATTCTGCTTCAGCTGGTAACTGATTGCTTTAGTCATATTGTTATGTTGGTTAGGCTTTGAAGTAACCCTGGTTCATGCTACATGTACTAAATAAATAATTAAAAGCTTTGGTACTTTCAATGCTTAAAAGCTTCTAGAGGAGTAGGGGCTGGGCTTTAAGAATTTTACTTAAGGTTTTCTCTGTTTCAATGAACTTATAAATCATTTAATAAAAATGGAATTGATAAAGATTAAAGTTTGGGTTTTTAAACAATAAAACTATTTGCTATAATGCCAGGAGTCCAGATCAGTGGATAGTTCAAAAAATCATGGGACTGGTTAGTTGTTGACCAAGCTGGTACGGTGATGAACTTTTGGTGTATAGGATATATAATATAAGTCTATAGAAAGTTAAGGTAATGATTACAATTAAGGTGAACTTGAAGTGAGCTGAGAGATCACATTGCAACAACAGTGAAGTAACAAAAGAAAATAGTAGAATCATGTAAAATTAAGCTTTATTATTATTATTATTATTATTATTATTATTATTATTATTATTATTATTTACCTTGAATGATGTTGATAGACTTGGTTTTGGTTTAATAAGGAAATTAGTGATCAAAAGTTGGAATCATTTGGGCATAAGCATAACAATGGTAATTTTTTGTTGCTCAAGGAAAGAAGAATGTGCATGCCAACTTGGAATAACTAATATTTAGTTAGTAACATTATGGCCTGTATGGATGTTTACCACCTCAGAATTGTATGGGAAATTTCTGGGATCAAGCACTACTTGATCTCAAACTTTAAGACTTTAGAAGAGCGTACATTTGGGATAGTTTTTGACATTTCTCAATTGTTAAGGTAACATTAATAAAGTTGGGTAGTCAGTTAAGATCACCTTTTCTATGACTCTTTACCTCCTGTATCTTTTTCTGTGCAATATATAAAATGTTCAACAAAATAATGGTTCTTTAACAGAAATTTGAAGGGCGTGAGTGGTGACTGCTTTTAATGTATCTCTATCTCTAACCTTTTCCTATCACTTAATGATTTAGAGCTTTGATCACTTGCTTTAGGTTGGGTTCGTGGAAAGGATCCTTCACGGCTGTTGCATTATGAAGGGGGAGGATCCAGAACCCCGTCTACTGATATTATGTGCCCCATGTATATGCGTGTTTGGGACATTGTGAAGTTTGCGAAAGATCCAAATGAAACACGTCCTTTAATATTGTGCGAGTAAGTAGCTTGATGTAATGGCCTGGTTTAAAAAAGTTCGTTTGGTTTGCTGTTATTCATAAAGTCTCGAGCTGATAGGATTTGAAGCTCTCTGTTATTTACTCAGATGTTACTGTCTGAAATATATTTTTTGGGTTCTAGATAGGATATGATCAATAACTGTTATCCGAGTAGGTATGTGTGCCAAGAACCTTTGTTATACTAACATGTTTCTTTATTATGTAAAATTATGCAAAGATGCGACTGTTTATGCTCATGGGCATGTAAATGTCTTCACTCAAGGATTTTGAAACCATGGCAGGTATTCACATGCAATGGGAAATAGCAATGGAAATATACATGAATATTGGGAAGCAATTGATAGCACATTTGGTCTGCAAGGTGGCTTTATCTGGGATTGGGTTGATCAGGTCAGGTATCTCTAGTGTTCTTAAGTTACCTTTCATTATTTCTAAACAATTTCAGTCAATGAAAAACCACTTTAATCTGTCTCTGGTTCTATGTCACTGTGAATAAAGCACACTCATAAAGCATATTCCAAATAATTGGGTTTGGCCTAAATCTTAGTCCCTTGGCATTTGACTAGGATGAGTGAAGCATTTGGCAAGTGATGCTTTCTACACTTCCTGTGCTCAACAGGGTTGACAATACTGTTAACCTATCTCAGTTGATATGAATAGATTATTGAAGCCTTATGATTTTAATTAATTCGTAATTTGTGATTTGCTGGCTTTTTTTATTACTTTTATAGTTTATACACACGTAAAAATAAACTTTACTATTTGTTCAGAAGCAGAATTTTTAAGGGGGTAATATATTTTGTCTTGGTTTACAGGGGTTACTGAAAGATAGTGCTGATGGCACTAAACACTGGGCATATGGTGGTGACTTTGGTGATGTTCCTAATGATTTAAACTTCTGTCTGAATGGTCTTGTGTGGCCTGATCGAACTCCTCATCCTGCAATGCATGGTAAGTTGATGATCTGTCTTATTTTTACAATCACCACATTCCTTAGAGTTCCTTAAGAAAGTACAGAAAATACTAGGATGTTTTGTCGACTGCCAATCTAATCTGGGCTTTGATTATTGTCTTCAGAAGTGAAGTATGTGTACCAGCCAATCAAGGTTTCATTTAGTGAAGGAACACTAAAGGTACTTCTCACATACTTAGCTTTCTGCATATATTTGTTACATCTGGCAGGAGCTGAATTTCCCTTTGCAGGTTACAAATACTCACTTTTATGAAACAACAAGAGCATTGGAATTCTACTGGGCTGCTCATGGAGATGGATGTGAACTTGGATCTGGAAATTTATCCCTTCCCTTGATTGAACCCCAGAAGACTTATCATATTGAGTCGCAGTCAGCTCCGTGGCATACTCTATGGGCTTCATCATCAGCAGAGGAGTTTTTCTTAACCATAACTGCTAAGCTTTTGCATTCTGCATGCTGGGTTGAAGCTGGTCATGTCATCTCATCTACACAAGTCCAGTTGCCTACTAAAAGAGAATTTGTTCCTCATGTAATTACTCTTGCTTAATATCTACCTCACCACAAAGAATGTAGTTTGCATTATTCGTTATATTAATAACCTTTCATAATTGGCCTTGGTTTCCAGGTCATCAAGACTAAAGATGCTACATTCCTTAGGGAAATTGTTGAAGATACACTTAAAGTCTGCCAACAGAATGCCTGGGAGATAATACTGAATGTTAAAATGGGTACAGTTGAAAGCTGGAAGGTATTCTCTCCACCACTGTTCCTTTTGTTTATTTTCATTGTGATTATTGATATTTGTTAGCATGCTGATTTGTGTTTAGAATCTCCTAGAAAAATTTCATTTCTCCTTATAATCAAAACTAACTTTGATGACGTAGTTACACTATTTTGGAGAGTGGTTGCTCTGATCTGTTATGCTGAATTTCATAGCTGTTATAGACCTATGTTTATTTGTCATGTTTCCAGAGTCTCGATTTTTGTTTGAATTTTTAAGCACGTTTTGAGTTCCCTAGAGATAACTCTTTGGTCTGGTTACATTTTTATTGGCACTTCAACACTACTGATAATTTCTTTTCTCTTTTTGTTTTTTTTTTTGTTTGAACTGAGAATAGACTAGCTTTTGACTTGGACTCTGAACTTCCTATATAAAAATGAAAGACTGATGCTACTAGGCCCAAATGGTACTGGGAAACACCGCAACACTGCTAAGATTTTACGAGACTGGACGAAATGATAATTTTTGGTGTGTTTTGCTCTAATGGAATGGTGAGTGGGACTTGACCGTCCCATATGAGCCAGACAATACTGTGCTATTTTCCATGCTTATATTGGTTTTATTTACGTTATTGGTTGGGGCCATAGGATTTCCTTTCTTCAATCAGGAAGGAATGGGGTTTGATGTATTTATTCATATTTTTAACTCCATCCCCTTTTACATCAATACCGAACCCATTCTGTCGATTGGTATGAATTTCTTACAAATGCAGTTTTTTCAGTCAGTATAGCTTATTGCGGAATACTTATAGCATCCTTTTTATATGAGCCTAGTTATTCATCTTTACAACATTTCGACAAATATCTTCTTGCCAGGGGCCAGAAACACCGTATTTATTGTTATAACCTGTATTCACTGCTCTCTGAGAAAACAGTCTGAGACATGAGACACCAGAAAAAAAGTGCATTTTCCGGGAGGCTATAAGTAGGTCGTTCGCTAATGCTATAAAGGCTGCTCGCCTTTATACAGCTTGGCTAGGCTATCACTCCTATGTAGTGGTCGCCCTAAAAACAAGTATTCCTACCATACAAGAATGCCTATACACTAGTGCTAGAAGCTTCGCCAGAAGCAAGCAAGACGAGGTTGCTCTGAAAAATCTATTAGATAATGAAGTGTTGGTTCTAAGCCCTCTATGGCGATGAATCAACAATTTGAAGTGCCTTTTTTGCGTATTCTTGATAAACCAGCGTTTTTATAGAGTTATAGGAAGATCTGTTTGGGAAGTAAGAAGCCCCTTTGGAAGAAGCCCCTTTGGAATCTCTTCATCTGCAGAAGATTCTCGATGTAAAACAGTAAAACCCAGAGATAAAAGGTGGATCTTTCGACAGGAAAAGAGTGGATCCGCAGGGTCCCAAACAAATTGCCTTATTTGAAAGAAGCCTTGTTCTTTGGAAAGATCTATCTTGTGCCTGGTACTGACTTTGCAAAAACTCCGAATCATTCTCTAGAAGCCCACCGTTTTCATCATAAATGATCCGCTTGCTCTGAAATGACCTGACTGAGTAGGGAAAACCCAGTTCGTTGGGCGTTTCGACTTTTCCATATCTTACAAGAAGTACCCACAGTAGCCAGTAGCCACCTATCTGTATCCAGTATCCTCCTACCCTCACAATAGTTCCTCAGGTAGGCACGATGGTGCAAGCAAGAGCCAATATGTAAATCAGGATTTCGTGAATATTTGTGACTACCAACTGGTTAGCCTAGTTCTAATTTCATTGAGACTGATGTAGATTCTGGTTGATGCTAACCATCTCAATGAGTTTGTCAGAGTTGGGTAGATTTTAGATTCAACTACTGTGGTTAATGATGATTGAAAGATGGACTTGGTTACTTCGAATTTTTTTTATCTTGTCCAGAGAACATAGGTGATTTGGGTTGAGAAATTTGAGAAAAATTAGAACCTTTCTCTATAGCACTTTGGCCGTACTAATTAGATTTACATGACAAGAGTGATGCGAATCTGTTGAGGGGTTCAGAGGTGTGCGCCGATCCCCCTGGATATATTCTCTCAGGGTCTGTCGGTTTTTCTTTAATCTTCTTTTCTTAGTTTCGAAGATAAATTGTTTGGGGAGACCTTTTCTAGTCTCATATTTATCTCTCTATTATTGTTCATTTCAACATAAATACACGTATTTGAGCCGGTTGATTCACTGTAACAGTCTAGCATGACAGGAGTCTTTGTTATGCCGAATTGTTAGGTACTTAAGTTGGATTCAGAAGCTGCTATCAATATTTAATGATTTTGATTGCCTGGCTATTTGATCTGTTTTGTGTTTGGATAATGCTGTTTGAATTGTTTTACAAAGGATGTCTGTGGACTACTGTTCCACTATGATTTGAGGTATGACTCTCTATTGGCATACTCAGTCTTGTTCCTACTTAAAACAAAAAATGTAAAATGTAGGTTGAAGGAGTTCCTTTGATGACAAAAGGCATATTTCCATGTTTCTGGCGAGCACCCACAGATAATGACAAAGGGGGAGGTGCCAGTAGTTATTCCTCCAAGTGGCAAGCTGCTCATATTGATAACCTTCATTACATTACCAAGAGCTGTTCTGTGGAGAATATGAGTGACGATCTTCTGAAAGTAGCTGTTGTGTTTCTCGGTGTTCCAAACAGTGGGGAGGGTTCTGGGGTGGAAGATACAAGTGCCTTGATCGAAATCGATGTGATATACACAATTTTCAGTTCGGGGGACGTCGTTGTCGAGTGCAATGTCAGACCAAATTTGAACCTTCCGCCTCTGCCACGTGTGGGAGTTGAGTTTCACTTGGAGAAGTCAATAGACCAGATTAAATGGTACGGAAGAGGACCATTTGAATGTTATCCAGACAGAAAAGCAGCTGCTCATGTTGGAGTCTATGAGCAGAAAGCGGGTGACCTGCATGTCCCTTATATAGTTCCTGGGGAATGTTCAGGTAGGGCGGACGTTAGATGGGTGACATTCCAAAACAAGGATGGTTTGGGAATCTATGCTTCAATATATGGCAGCTCTCCACCCATGCAAATGAATGCAAGTTACTACACCACAGCTGAGCTGGATCGAGCAACTCACAATGAAGATCTTATCAGAGGAGATGACATTGAGGTATTTCTTTTATTCATCTCAGTACCAGTATTTTTCTTTCTAATACTTTCATTATTATGAAGTTTGACTCTAGCCATTCATTAGTATAAAGTTCAACTAGAATCTTTCATGGAATCTCCCTCTAGGTTCATGAGATAATCAATCTATGGTGTTTCAGGTTCATCTTGATCACAAGCACATGGGGCTGGCCGGGGATGATAGTTGGTCTCCATGTGTCCATGACAAGTATCTAATTCCTGCTGTGCCAAGCTCATTCTCAATTAGGCTTTCTCCAATAACCCCTGCAACCTCTGGCCATGATATCTACAAATCTCAACTTCAACTATAGTTATATCAAGGGCTGTATGGGGACTCAATGCTCTATATTAAAGCAGGTTGCTATGAAATAAGATGTTTCCTTTCACTACGTTTGCTCATTTTCATTAGAGAAAATGATCATTATACTGGCTCATTATAATAAACTTGTATTTCTCGTTTCAATAAAGGCTATTTACCCGTATTAATTATAGCAATTACAAGGTTAAAAGCTTGAGAAATTTTTCTAGTGGTTATGCCTAGTGGTCCTCTGCTCTATAGTAAACACGTCAGAATAAAAACAAACTTAAACCCTAACACAACAACGTTTTTTTGTTAGAAACACAGAAGTAAGAAAAAAAAAAGTTTGCAGACCCGTGCAATTGTGCAGAGGTTAAAGGTTGATAGAACCCAGATATGCAGAGGTTTAAGGGTTGATAAATACCCAGATGATAATTAATCTCAAACTTTGTAGATGCCTAGGGGTTGATAGATTCTCATAACTGCAATCCTTCTATCATTGGGTTGATAGATTCTCAAAACCCTAAACCTTCAACACATCCAATTGGGTAAATTGGCCTGGCTTCTCCAAAAGTCACTCTTCATGTGATATAAATGGGACTGACCAAAAAAAATGAGGTGCAATATTGTATCTCAGCTCCAATATATTACCAAAGGAACTGTTCACCGTCTCCTTCTCTGCGTACTAAACAAAGGGAGTGCGGATGAGGGAGAGCGACCTGCAAGCAGACCTGAAGCAGATAACGGGTAGCCTTGGGAGGTATTTACAAAGCATATGATCCAATATCAAGAGCTGTCGAAGGCCAGCAACTTTCTCCATGTACTTAACATGGTTAGGGTTCCAAAATAATAGCATTGCTTGAGTTATAGGCTTCATGTATTCCTCATTAAGGTAACATATATATAATTAAATTAGGGGAATTATATTAATGAAGTTAGAAAGATTCATCAGTTCAATAGAAGATAAGCCGGAATCTGTTAACTCAAAGAACAACTCAATAGTTTTTATTTTTAGTTTTATTTTTTTAATTTTTTTTTATCTAATGACGTTAATAATAGGAAAAATTTCAGTTTACTCCTCTAAACTTTAGGTCTAAAATCAGTCTGATACCTCATTTTTTTTTAATCAGACTCATCACTAAACTTTTAAAATGACATCAATCTTGACTAAAATTTGAATCTCACATTAAACATAACGTCATGCGCTGATGTGGAACGGACAAAGTTGGCCCACATTTCAGCTAAAACCCTAATTGTGGCCGAAATGACCAAAACAACCCTCGTCAACCTCGATCATACCCTAAAAACATAAACCAAAAACCTAATCCTTTCTCTCTCTCTCTCTCTCTCTCCATTACCACCCCTTTTCTTAAAGCTTTCAAACCCAGAAAAATCCATCAAATTAGTGAATCGACGATCTTCATGGCTGAGCCCGAAGAGTGGATACCCCGATTGTAAAGCGCAGGCGAAAAGATCCCAGGCTATGGTGTGGTTTGATTTTGAAATTTCATATCTCTTGCTTTTTGGGATGTTTTCTGTTTTGTGTAAAGATTATCAGTTTGTTCATTCGGGGCTTTGTTCATTCTTGGGTTTTTGGGAATATCATATCGTATTTGGTTTGTCTATCGTATTGGCTCTGTTTAATCCTGGGATTTGAAGCTTTGTCTTTTTCTGGGTTGTCATGTTAGGGTGTTGGGTTTGTGAGATATGAGTTGGAAGCTTCTAATATGAGGTTTCGAGTCTTATAATATGTTTCATGTATATATATATACACACAGCTTTTCTCAGCTACAAACATTGCACTAATGGTTTTGGTGCAGATTTTCATTTTTGCACATTTTTTTATCGAATTTCCTCATCTCCACCGTCTAGTATCTAGATAATATTGTGTAGATCATCTCTGCAAAATTTCAGCCAATTTAGTAATCGTTAAGGCCCTCAAAATTGCGTCTTTCTGTTATAAACATGAACGATTCATGTTTGACAGAAATCAGTCCGTCCATTTGTTTTTCGAGTTTGAGGGTCTTAACGATTACCAACTTGGCTGAAATTTTGCAGAGATGATTTACACAATATTATCTAGATACAAGACAGTGGAGATGAGGAAATTCAATTGAAAAGTGGTGCAAAAATGAAAATCCGCACCAAAACCATTGGTGCGGACGTTTGTAGCCAAGAAGCCCTATATATATATACATAATTCCTATCCAGAGCAAAGTTTTGCTCTGAAATTAATGTGTGAAGTTCTTTATTTGACTAACTTTTCAGTCATATTTTGACATTTTCATTGTTTAGTTTATTGATACTAATGTATAGATTATTCCTACGAAATTTCATTTAGATTGATGATCGTTTAGGTACCGAATTAGATTAAATCAATTAACGGACCATAAATATGTCTAACCAGAACTGTTTGTGTAAATCACAATTACGAAAACCCAAATGATCATCAATCTGAATGAAATTTTGTAGGAATGATCTATATATTAGTATCAATAAACTGAACGGTGAAGATGTGAAAATATGACCGAAAAGTTAGTCAAATAAGGAACTTCACACATTAATTTCAGAGCGAAGCTTCGTTCGCTCTGGATAGGGGCTATATATATATATATATATATATATATATATATATATATATACAGGCCCGTTTTGGTGCGGACGTCCGCACTCGGCTTAAAGTGCGAACGTCCCTCCGTTCTCCATCGGACGGCTCCGACGACGGCGCGCCTCCACCCCAGCGGACTCCAGCAACGTTCCTGATCACTTTCCCTCCCCGGCGAGCCCGCCGAATTCCAGTTTTCCAGCGAGATCGATTGGATTTGAAGTTTTGGGTAATCTCACAGGAAAACTAGAATTCGGCGGACTTGTCATGGAGGGAAAGTGATCGGGAACACTGCTGGAGTCCGCTAGGGTGGAGGCGCGCAATTGTCAGAGCCGTCCGGTGGAGAACGGAGGGACGTCCGCTCTTTAAGTCGAGTGTGGACGTCCGCTTTGGAACTTTTCTGTATATATGTGCGGATCCAAAAAGGACGTCCCTCCGTTCTCCATCGGATGGCTCCGACGACGGCGCGCCTCCACCCGAGTGGACTCCAGCGGCGACCCCGTTCACTTTCTCTTCCCGGCGAGATCGATTTGAAGGTCTGGGCAGCAACCTCTACCCAAAACTTCACAGAAGATTGATCTTGCCGGAAAACTAGAATTCGGCGGACTCGTCGGTTTGAGAAAGTGATCGGGGATACCTCTGGTGTCTGCTCGGGTAGAGGCGCGTCAGACGGTGGAGAATGGATGGACGTCCGCACTTTAAGGGTGTGCGGACGTCCTCTTTGAATCCTATATATATTCCTGAATTGAATAAGGGTCCATGAACGTGCAATGGGTTGGGTAGGTGAAATAGAGGAATTAAGAAAGGGTGTGGTCCTCATGATTTAGTGGTTGTAGTAAAGAAATTCAGATATGGTTTGTGTTAAGGTTGGAACCCTTAAACTAATGATGTTGTATAATTTGCAAAAGGGTTTAGAGCCTTTGAGATATATGAGGCATGTTAATTATTGACAATGTTCTACTTTGGCAGGGCAATCATTGTGTAGAATTGGATCGGAAGGGGTACCCAATTTTTATGTCAAGTTAGTTATGCATACAAGATCAATATTAAATTGTGACGGTAGCTTTAGGATGAGAATTCTGTTATGATGAGGTAGTTGATGATTGCAGCTAGTTCTTTCTGATTAGATTTTCTCATATTTGCTGAGAACTTTGTGTGCACATTTATTGTACCATTCTCGAGATGATCCATTAGAGCTTATTTTATACTCTAAAAAAAAAATTGTTAGGATATTCATCGTTGTTTAGTGTTATTTATTGGTTTCCATATGTGGTTAGTTGCGTGTATTGTTCTGACTATTTGATTATTCCTTTCAGACTACCCTAATTATTTTTCAATTTAGGTATACCATGGGGGCTATATAGATCATATTTCAGGCACGTACATTGGAGGGAGCATTAGTTACTATTATAATGTTGACAAAGACAAAATGTCGTTGACTGAAGTGGATGGCATGGTGAGGGGTATCAACCGTGCGTATGGAGGGAAAATGATAGACTATTGGTATTCGATTGGTGGAGATGATGACCAAAAGACAAAGATGAACAATGACCGTGATACAATCACTATGTGCTGCCGTGTGTCTGAAATAAGGCTGGTGATACTGTACCTCGATCACTTGGAGCTTGACCTAGCTTATGAAGATTATTTGGATGACATATTCGTATATGAAGACCAAATATCTGGTTGGAGTCAAGCTACTGCAAGCAATGTTGTCATAGGAGAGCTCCTTGATTCTCCTAAAAAGGATGCTAAAAGGTATAAGAGGTTGGCAAATAAGAAGGGGTTGCCTGGTGTGAAGAGTAGTGAGTCTCAAGAAGGTGTGTAAACTAAAGCTAGCAGGGCTCCAACCATAAATCCTACTGATAAGGGAAAGGGGAAATTGGAGGTTGAGTTGTCTGAAAGTGACAGTGATAGTGTTGCAGGTTTAAGAGTGCAAGATGACGATGCAGGTTTATTGGCATATGAAGATAGGATGGTTGACGAAGATGAGGATGATGCATCTGGAGGTGATGCTAATGAGGATAGTGAAGATGATGACTATGATCCTGCCAAAGATGATGATGATGTCGCAGCCTATGGAGTTGATGATGACTTCTTGTTTGACTGGTTAACAGAAGCAAAGGTTGGGGAAAAGAATGAAGAAGATGGAGGTTCATTTGCTGCTACTGTCGGGAGAACTTCTACTGTTGAAGGAACTGAGGTTGAAGACAGTGAGGCCATGTATGGGGCTGTAGATTCTGATGAGGAGGTAATTGGTCATGAGTTAAATTTTGATAACGATGGAGAAGGACATCAATGGTCAGAATTCAACCCCAAGACTGACATGAAGAACCCACGGTTCTGCAATGGTCTGTTATTTGCTACCCCTAGGATCCTAAGAGCCGCTATAAGAGAAAGAGCACTTCAAAAGGGTTGGGTACCACTTTAGGATAAGAATGACAAGCGTAGGCTAACAGCTATATGACAAGCAGACGAGTGTAACTACGAATTATATGCATCAAATATGCAACATAAAGATACATTTCAGATCAAAAGGTATCGGCCAAAGCACAGCTGCGTAAGACTTCTTGAGAACCCCACTGTTAGAACCCCATATCTCATTACAAGGTTTGCTCATATGATCAAACTTAATCCTGATATTAAAACAGGTAAAACTTCATTCCAAGTACATTGTTTACAATTTTAATGATTGTTGTTTTTCTCAAGTATAATGTTTTGTTCACCGTTGTTTTATTGCAACAAAAGCACTTATGAACTCCATGGCAGCTGAGTTGCAATCTAAGATGTCATTACAACAAGCACACAGGACTAAGAGGGTTGTTTTGGAACAACTGAAAATGTCCATGAAAGAACAATATGCTAGGGTGCAAGACTATGCGCATGAGTTGAGAAAGGTGGACCCAGCAACCACCGTTGATATTAAATCTGATTTCAACAACTCTGAAAAACTGCCTATTTTTAAAAGAATGTATATTTGCTTAGGAGCATTGAAGATGGGGTTTAAGAGTGGTTGTAGACCCATTTTAGGACTAGATGGTAGTCATTTGAAGAGTGCATATGGTGGGCAGTTGTGTGCAGTGGGGTTGGATGCCAACAACACAACCTATATAGTGGCTTATGCAATGCTGGAGATGGAGAGTAAGGATAGTTGGATGTGGTTTATACGGTTGTTGGAGAATGATCTCGATATCACTGGAGAAGGAAATGGATTTACATTCATTTCTGATAAGCAAAAGGGGTTGCTCCCTGCATGTGAACAAGTCCTCCCTCTTGCTAATCATAGGTTTTGTGTGAGACACCTATGGACCAACTTCAACAAGTTGTTTCCTGGAAAAACAATGAAGGACCAACTTTGAGCAATAGCTGAATCAACAACATTGGCTTATTACTGGAAGGAGATGGTGGTGATTAAGCAGATGCAAGTAGATGCATATGATTGGTTAACTGGTAAGGTTCTTTTGCAAATGATATGTATTTTTTTTTTTTTTTTTGAGAATGGTATGTGTGTATATATTAGAACTGATTGAATGAGGATTTTTTTTTTCCTATTTTTTTTTCCTGTTACAGATCCAGAACAACCAACAAGGAACCCTAGGCACTGGTGTAGCGCTCAGTTTAACACAATTCTCAAGTGTGATATGTTTTTGAACAACTTGTGTGAAAGCTTCAATGCTTTCATATTATCAGCTAGGTCAAAGCCTGTCATTTCTTGCTTTGAGGATATCAGGGTGAAGTTGATGAAGAGGGTTGCTGCAAGGAAAGAGAAGATGAGTAAAGTCATCGATCCTATTTGCCCCAAGCCTAGGGAGATCTTAGAGAAGAACAACATTAAATCTGCAATCGATTGTACCCCTAATGGTACTGATAGCCCAATGATTGAAGTTGATAGTATTGGAGGAGGGAGGTATGTGGTTGATCTGCAAAGAAGGAAGTGTGCTTGTAGAAGGTGGGATCTAACTGGTATTCCTTGCAAGCATGTTGTATCTGCTATCAACTTCATGAGACAAAAGCCCGAAGACTATGTTGATTCCTGCTACTTGACCAAGACATACATTGACATTTACTCCCACATAGTGAAGCCTGTCAATGGGATGGACTTGTGGATGCCTACAGATGAACAAACAATCCTCCCACCTCAGTATAATAGACAGCCTGGTAGGCCAAAGAATAAAAGAATCAAAGGTGCGTTTGAGAGGGACACTGAAGGAGGCCTCAAGCTTGGAAGGGTTCAAAAATCTTTGAGGTGTCGCAACTGTGGCACATTGGGTCACAACATCAAGACGTGTCATAGACATCTTCCACCTAAAACACCAGCAGCTCATGGGATTAGGACAAAGAAAAGAAAGCTAAACAGTGAAGAAGTATCATCTACTAAGTTATATACTGGTTTTGATTATATTTTTTTTATACTTAAAATGCATATGAACAATGGTATAGTACTGAGCTTACTTGGTGTAGGAGAAGGGTACCAAACTACTACCAAAAACCAAGAATGAGCTTAGGGCAAAAGCACAGTTGAGAAAAGTTGCAGCAAAGGTAACTGATGATTTCATTAACTGATTTTAATTGTTATTACAAAACACATTCGTTGCTCTTAGTTGATAGGTTTCATGTTATTATTGTAAGTAACTGATGATTTCATTAACTGATTTTAATTGTTATTACAAAACGTATTCTTTGCTCTTAGTTGATAGGTTTCATATTATTATTGTAGGAAAAAAGAGATGAAAAAGAGGGTAGCAACAAAGGCAACATGTAGAGCTTATCCAACTAGGGGTAGACCACCAAAAGCTGCTACCAGCACTGTTAGAAATGCTTCTGCAAATACATAGACTTCTCATGCTTCCTCAAGATCATCAGTGAGGATCCAAGCAAATGCAAACAAACAAGGAAAATAGAGGATGAAAAGAGGGGGATAAGCAACTGAGGTCAGGATTGATAGATGCAAAGTTGCATTTTTTTTGCAACCATGTGCTACGTCACATGGTTGCTAGGTCTAATCTTTTGCTTAGATGATTAGAGCTAGAGTTTTATGCAACTTAATCCAAACATTTGTGTTTTGTTAGTTTGGATGTAAACTCACATTATGCATCTATTATATTTGGTTGCTAACTATGAACAAGTTTTCTGGAAATTTTATGGTTTTGCTTCAATGTTCCATATGGATTCCTATTAATTGTTTGCTAGTGTTTTTCCAATTAATTGCTTGGTGGTGTCTTGATCCACTTTTGTGAATTTTTTTTGGGAAATTCTTGTTTGAGGACACACTTTGATGCAATCTATTGTTATCACATCCCGACAAAGGTGCCTAGATGTGTTTTGAAGGACGATTATTTCGGAGAAATTATTCGTAGGAGAAATATTTGACGACTGTAAAAATGATAAATTTTAGCTAGTAAAAAAGTAATTTTTACTAGGGTATTATTTATGTGGTGTTTTTTTTTGTGGAGTTGGGTTTATATTTGGTATGGGTAGGAACCGGTTGGGAAAAAGCCCAACACTTTTTTCTCCCTTCTCTCTCTCTTTCCTCCCGACTCTTTCCCGAGATCTCTCCCTCCACCAAAAGTCCCACGCTCGTCCGCCGCCGTCCGGTCGTCTCAGACTGCCGCACCGGTCCCAATTGGTCGGCCCTCGACCTAACTTCCTTCCTGGACAGGTGAGAGCTTCCCTAGTGCTGCCGTGAGGGAGATATCGCGCCTGAAACCTTCGGTTTTCCGTGGTGCTCCGTCGCCGGAACTCCCTCCTCTGACCGCCATAGCCGGAGCTGCTTGGCTCATTTGGAAGCTCTCCTCCCGTGTAACAATCCCTCCAAAGGATTCGCTCCCTCTTGGTCTAGGTAAGGAGATTCAAGTGTTTGAATTTCTAGTGTTTCTTGATATATTTTTGTTCGATTGACCTAGTTAAACTCGAAATTATGCTTTGTGCTAGTTAGGAAAGTTGTAGAGCGGGTTGAGAAGAAAATTCTGTTAAATTTTGGTTGGTATTGGAGGTTGCCATAGTCGGCCGCTGTTGCTGTTGAGGGGTTTTTCAAGGTTTTAAATGTGTTATTTTAAGGAGAGCCGATTGATGTGAAGTTTGAAATTTTTGGAGGAGTTTGAATAGGTTTTGGATTGCTTTCTAAGATTGGTATTTGGCGGTTAATGGGGTAGAAATCTGACCGTTAAATTAATGTTGTTTAGACTATAAAAGGTTGAAATAAGGTTGCCGGTATTTGCGGTGAAGTTTGGACAGTATCGATTTAAGAATGACGAAGATGGGCAAGGATGAGCGTGGATAAGGCTCACATTTAATTTTTGCCTATTTTGTGTAAGTATTGAATTTTAGTTAGAAATTTAATTATATTTCTTGAACAGGAAGTGAGGAGACTCGAGCAGAAGAGACATCGGATTGACATGAGGCTTAAGCCTAATTTGTGAGTGGACTTTTGTTTTAAATAATATGCATGTTATGGTTCATGGTCGAACAATTTCTTTTGTTTGAGCATTTGATGTCATTTTATTTTGACGATTTTATTTCTTTTGGAGAGTTACCGAAAATAGGATTTTTCGGTGAAGATAAATATATATTTATGAGGAGAGTATGTATATAAATGCTAGCTAGTCATATGTGTCTGTCCACCTTAATTGGGTAGTATATAACCGCATTATGGTGTGAGGGGAGCGTTAGACGCGAGTGTAGTAGCCATATATGAGTGTTTAATTCATAGAGGGGGTACATGCACATATTTATATACACGTCCGTCCACCTTAATGGCGTAGTTTATCACCACATTTTGGTGTGACATGAGCGTTAGACGAGAGCGTAGTAGCCATATATAAATTATTTTAAATATATAAAATTTATATAGAGAGTATTGACGTGTGTAAATACATACATATATATATACATATATATGTATATATATATATTTGAGCTTGAGAGGTTCGATATTTATGAGATAAAAGTTTATCGCTTGAGGCATGCACTCGATTTCTTTGAAAATTTAATTTTAGGAAAACATAAATATTTTTATTTATTGGTTCATCTTATTAAAATTTTTTTTTGTCCACTCACTCTAACGTATGCGAATGTTTTCCCCTAGGCCCTTCGTTTTAAAAATGTTCAGTCTGCAGAGTTCGGGTTTGTACTAGTAGGAGGCGAGGCATAGTTACCCACTTCTCCGCCATTTTCACCAGTAGGTTACATGTTTAACCTACTAGTTTATTTTCTTGCTTCCTCTAGTTTTAGCAGCTCTGATTACCTTGAGGATAATGTATAATATTTCGGGTGTGTGTTAAGTTTTCGATTATATTTTGGAATACTCAAAGGATGACATACGCATGTTATATTAGATGAATATTTATGTGATGGATTGGAGGATGGTTTAAATGTTATATTGTGATGGTTGTTTCGTTATAGAAGTGTTATTTTGAATTTTTCAGGTTAGGGTTATCCATTTTCAAGGGAGGTTATGTCGAATTTTTCGGTAAATTTTTCCTTGGAGGTAGACCCCGCAAGACTTACTTCAGGATGAAATTCGGAGTGGGTCTTGACAATTATATTTGGTTGCTAGTGAACAAGATTTTTGGAAATTTTATGGTTTTGCTCAACTTTTGGTAAATTTCTGGTATTTGTCTTCATATTTTGGAAATTTTGGAGTTTTGATCCACTTTTTTGGAAATTTTTGAGGAATTGTTGTTTGAGGAAATATTGGTTTAAGGTTTAGTTTATAATGTTTTGTTAAATTTTAGAGGCACGTGTCTAATTTACGATTTTGCCCTTTTTTGGGGTGTAGAAACTGAAATGTGGGCTAACCTTGTCTGCTCCACATCAGCGCATAACGTCATGTTTAATGCGGGATTCAAATTTTGGTCGAGATTGATGTCATTTTGAAAGTTTAGCGATGAGTCTGATTAAAAAAAGATGTTGTATCAGACTAATTTTAGACCTAAAATTCAGGGGAGTAAATTGAAATTTGTCCTTAATAATTTTATTAATCACAACTTGAGAATAAGTACAACAACATGAACATGATCCGTCCGCATGAGCTATCATGCGAAACTACCTAGCAAACCTACCTAGTAGACACTAAGCAATCTTTATGCTGAAGACCATAAGATAAAACACTATGATCAATCTTCCGTGGTAACAAACCGGAGAAGTAACCAGCCACCGAGGACAAGTCTTCAACCTATGATTATTGACTACTTCTGGGACCACCCTACGCAGAGGGGGCAACCCCAGAGCATCAAAAAACCTAATTAAAGACCGAAACCAATAACTAAGAAAATATACTCACAAGCATGGGCTAAAGTCTAAACTTTTAAAAGCAATAAAAAAACTAAAGTAGAAAAACAAAGCTGGGCCCAAAAAGGGATCCCAGCCTAATCTTCTACCCTACCAGAATACCAAGCCCAATAGGAGTGAAATATGGGCCCAACCCTCCTGGTCCATGCCTCTGCCTCGCCACCATTCTCCCTCGCCACTGTTGGTGTCGGACCAGCGCCTGACGTTGCCGGATTCGAACAAACGCCACCCGCCACTGACCACTCCAGGCGCTAGGACAACCCGATTCAGAGCCAGAATCTAGCACCCTTTGGCAACATCCGTTTGGACCCGTCGGCCTGACCCCGAGACTGGCCAAACACCGCTCTGCCCCAGCAAACCCTAGGCCTCCGCCGATCTCTGTTGCTCGTTTCCCCAACTCGACACAGTCTCCAACCAATTAAGGGAAGAAAAACCACCCGAACTCCTTCTCTGAGACAAGACTTCGTCACTCAAACCCGTCCGGCCATGCCTAACGAGCGCCGGGGACGAGACACAGCCGGACAGGCACTCACCACAGCGATCGCGCTCACTAGGGTTATGGAGAGGAGGCGGCCAAAAGAGAAACGTTTTCCACTTACTTAACTATAACAAGTCAATAGTTGAACGAGGAGTGACTGGACCAAAACATAACTGAACACCATTAGATTAGCAGCAAGACTTAAATCCTGAAACAATTTTTGGAGTAGGCAGACGCTGGATTGGAAAAATCTATCAGATTTGCCATTGATTTTCAAGTGCAAGATAAATGAGCATCTTGCTTGTCCATATTTCAGGGTTCAGTTACATGGGGATACTAGCTACCAACAACAAAAATGCTCTGATAGAGACGATGGAACTGATTTTGTTGGAAGCTGATACCAACTGCCTAGTATATACATCAGAGAAAATCACAAAAATGGCATGTCTACTACTGTGTCTCGTTCCCAGTTCTCTCTGGAGGGGTCTGACCGAACATGGGATTCCGGGGGCGAGGTCTGCTGAAATACTTGTCATTGAAGGCTTCAGCTAGCTCAGGATACTTTTCCTTGATCATGTTCTGCAGGCATTTCCTGTAGGAAAAGTCCTCCTTGCGACCATCAGTTGATATAACAAAGAGGCATCTGCTTTCTTGAAAGCTGCCATGTCTATCAACCTGCCATATGAATACTCGTGTAAATATATGATAACAAAATTAAAAAGCAAAACACATATAGGAAAAAAGGAAGAAAACAAAACAGAACACAGATAAAGTGGTGGCTGCTTAAGAGAATGGTTTCTAGAAAAATAACGAAGTGGGCATCTCATAAAAATAACCAACCGCGAACTAGAACAGAAATATCAACTACATTAAAAAAATCATCAGCCACATTTGTGAATCTAAATAAGAACATATAATATAGTAAAATGAGGAGTTATGATGTAAAATGATTGAGTAAAAATAAAATTAACAGTCATAATTTGTGAATTTAAACTAGAACAGAATTATAATTCTAAGAAAAGTATGGCAACAAAAGAGTAGACAATCTTACTGTAAAATAGTCGATTCCAGAACCCATCTTGGCCTCTTTCTCTGGATGGAAATTGAACACTTTATCAAGGATGAATGAGTGATCCTCAGCTGATAATCGATCTCCATCATTGTAACTGATTAAGAGGAGGCAAAAAACAATAAATAAAAGAAATGAGAAGGCTATCGAAGACCATACAATCCATTTATGCGAAAAAAGGTAAGCAGAGAAAAATCACAGAAGGGATGTAACAAATGCAGAGAGATACTGTCCTTCAAGAACATCTCCACATGAAACTCATTTGTAACACGTCAAATTTATTAAGATGAAGCATTCTTCCTTCTGTCAGACTTCTATTGATTATCTGAGTGCTGGTAAAGTGCAACAAACTTCATGGTTCACTCATACATATCAGTAGCAGCGGGATACATCCTCAGCCTCTAAGTAACCCCCACCAAATATATATAAGGAGGTCCACACTTTAATTTCAAAGCGGGACACCGCTCTGGAATAGTAAATAGTCAACTATACAACAAAAGAGAATGAAAAGCAGAAAACTATGCAAGTGACACTACTGTGTCATATAATGTAGAACACCGAGCAAATGCGGACAATCATATTACAATCACGACGTCAATGATACAACATCTTCTGTGTCCACATTTAGGAGAAAGTAAACAATAACGATGCAGAATACAGAATAAAAGCCCCCACACAACAATTGAGAGAAGAATGGTATAGCATATTCCTGCAATTTACTTAAGACCCTAAACGGGTAATCAGGCAATTCAAAAGAGACAAAGCCATGGTAGGCTGAAAATATCACTACATCTTATAAATAGTCCGCAAACTACCCAAACTTTCCCTTGAAATATCATCCAAATTTTTTCCTCAAGGAGAAAACCGTTTAGAATCTTCTTACAAACAATTTCATTTATCATTCATACTATATTTGCAAGAACAGTGATAAGAGGTAAAATATCAAAGCACAGAAAGTATAATTCTGAATAAGAAAACATACCCAGATTGATGCATTATTCTTCGAATAGAGAGCATAGTCGGCTCAATATGGTAAAGAACATCTTGCTCCTCAGAAGTGAAAATGTCCAATCTTTGCCGTGTTGCGGTATATATTGCAGCGACACTAGAATCATCATTCACCATTCCAGGTGATTTAGCAGGGCGACTATTCTTACCCTTCCACTCCCCAGCATTTGGACCCCAACTCCTGCCACCTTCAAAACGTTTTCTTTTGTTTGAATCTCCATTATGACCCCATTGTTGATGTCTTTCAACAGCTGCTTCACTTTGAGAATCCCACTGATTCACAGTTGCAGGTTGAGAAGTGTCAGAAGGCTTCTGCTGTCCCCAAGAGCCTTGAGACATCTCAGGAGACTTTTGCTGCCCCCATGCGCCTTGAGAAATATCAGGAGACGTTTGCTGTCCCCAATTACCCTGATAATGTACAAGCTGGTGATCAGTGAATTAAGATGTAGAAAAGAAAGAACATATAGGGGATTCAAAAGAGAACTGGAAGAACAACAGATAGAGGATTGAGATGAGAAAAGGGAGAAGAAGAGAACATGGTCTAAAGAGACAATGGTCCAAAGTTTTCAACTTTTAGAAGTATTAAAAGTGGGAGAAGGTAAAGAAAGTGAGAAATTATAGGCAAAATAGATCATTATTGAAAGCAACAACCTGTTGGAAAAATACTAAATTAGCGACTGTGATAGAGTCGTTGGCATCCCAACAATAATAAAGTCTAAACTTCAAATTTTAAATTTTGTTAAAAAAATTTGTGTACAGGTAGACCAAGTTATGTGGCGCATTGTTATCCAACACAAATGAATGTGGGGCCAAGCTTCTACTTTCTTCATCCATTTTGGGTCTATAGCATGGTCTGGGCCAAGTTTTAGACTTTGAACCCTCAAAACAATTCTTTGTAATAGACTGGGTAAGGACTAGATGGAGTAAAATACTGAACTTTAAACCTACCGTTTTGAGATGGCCTTAGAGATTTAGGAGGTTAATAATCTTTCTCAACTCTGCCCTTTCTCCTACTAGAATTATAAGGGCCACAATAATTTTAAAACAGCTAGGGAAAGGTGATTCCTAAAACTTGTAAGCTACCTAAGAATTTTAGTAAATAATAAATCCTAAAATAATCTGGAACATAAAAGATTCATAAAAGCATAATAAATAGGGATTATAAATATCAATGGTTATTTGTAACCACCTGAGATATCTCAGGAGACTTTTGCTGTCCCCATGAGCCTTGAGAATTGGTACCAGCAGGCTTTTCCAGCCCCCATATGCCTTGAGAGACATCAGGAGACTTTTGCCGTCCCCAAGCGCCGTGAGATATCTCAGCAGACTTTGGCTGCTCCCGTGTGCCTTTGGAAGTATCAGGAGACTTCAGCCGTTCCCAAGCGCCCTGAGAAGAAGCATCAGCAGACTTCTGCTTCCAAGAATGACGGGCAGTAGACTCGTCTTGTTCCAACTCAATATCACCTTTCTTCTCAGAACCTTTCATGCCCCATCCAGACCCAGCATTCTCCGTCTGGGGTTTTCTTACCCCAGCAGAGAAGTCATTCCAACCCTTGGATGAAAGATCTTCTACTGCTTTCTGGGACTGAACATCTGTTGATTCAACTTTACTCCCCCCCCTACCAGACCAACCATTCTCACTTTCTGTACTGGTTCTCCATGTAGATTGTGCATTTTCTGTCCCCCAGCCAGATGTGGCATCTTCTCTAGCCTTGAAATCCTCAAGGACTTCTGCAGTGAGGACATGTTTCTTTTCATTGTTTCTCCCCCATGCAGTAGTGGCATCTTCTGTTGCAGTATTTGTCCCCCAGGCTGTCTTTGTCTCCCATGGAGATGAGGCATCTTTTTTAACAGTCTTAAAGCCCCATGCAGATGGAGCATCTTCTGCAGCTGTCTTGCCTGTTCCCCATGGAGACAGAGCATCTTCTGTAGCTGTCTTGGCGCCCCATGCAGATGGAGCATCTTCTCTCACAGTCTTAGTCCCCCATGCAGATAGGGCATCTTCTTTAAGAGTCTTGGTCCCCCAAGCAGACAGAGCATCTTCTGTAGCAGTTTTGGCTGTTCCCCATGGAGATGGAGCGTCTTCTCTCGCCGTCTTAATCCCCCATGCAGATGGGGCATCTTCTTTAACAGTCTTGGTCCCCCATGCAGATGAGGCATCTTCTGTAGCAGTCTTAGCTGTTCCCCAGGGAGATGGAGCGTCTTCTCTCGCCGTCTTAATCCCCCATGAAGATGGGGCATCTTCTTTAACAGTCTTGGTACCCCATGCAGATGGGGCATCTTCTGTAGCAGTCTTGGCTGTTCCCCAGGGAGATGTATCATCTTCTCTAGGAGTCTTAATCCCCCACGCAGATGTGCTATCCACTTGGGTTTCAGCTGAAATGCCATCTTGGGTTCCAATTTTAACTGCCCCCCAGTCTTTCCCACCAGTAGAAGCGGTGTTGATTGAATCCCAGCTCGATTTTCCAGGAACATTTTCAAAATTATCCGGGAATTCGACAATATCTTCAAACACTGGCTTATCAGAACTAGAATTATGCTCTGGTGACAAGGACACATCTCCATTTTCATAATCCGGCACAAGATCATCAATTTCTGTTCCCAAAGCTGCAGTAGTTAATTCTTCTCCATTTGCAGCGTTCACCATATGTAGAAAGTTGAAAACATCTACGCCACCCACTTCGTTCAAGCCTCCCTGAAATAACAATTAATATTTAAATGTGTAGCCCATTCCAACAGAGAGTATGACGGCTACATTGAATACTGAGAATAACTTTAAGCCAAGTGAACTAACAAATCATTAAGTACCTCTTTTGTGTCCCAGAGGATTTCGAACCTGGAGCCAGTACCAACTGCTACATGTTTACCCCACGAACATGATGCAACTATGCTTGACAATGAATCCATATGACACTTTTCAGCTGCTCTCTCAAAACACTTTTTTGGTGTCTACAACCCAATAATGAAAACAGAACTTAGTTGCAATTATATTTCATCTAATTGGGAACTGTAACCAATTTTTCCTTCAAATATACTTACAAACAATGTTGCTTCTGTGAAGGGTACTTGTATATTCAATGCGCGAGATAGTGCTTTATAACCACCAGGATTGAATCCAACGAAATTTCCAGCGCATGTCATACTATTTGCCAACAGAATAAGATGCTCTTTCAGAACCCCTTTTGCCACCATTGCAACAGCTTTCGCAAGGCGCTGCATCATCAATCACAAAATGAAAGTCCTTGGAGAGTTGATCAAAATTTCTTTCCATTTTTTTATTTCAAAAAGGACAGAGCTGATGAAAGTTTGAACCATAAGTAGCAGTAGGATTGGTGTTTCAGATTTCATGGTGTTGTTAAATCAATGTCATATGATGTAAAGTACCTATTCAGGCCCATAATAAAGTAAAGCAAAGAATGTCACTAGGATGGCTCATGGAAATTTAGTCATATGAATCCCTATAACAAACACCTGGAAGGTGAAAGGACAGAGTTGACTACTACTTGACATTTACTGAATTTATAAAGAAATAAGAAAATACTGGTCTAAAGTCGAACAGCAATTTTGACAAAACTATTTAACTGGTATAGCAAGAAGAAAATTTCTGAATTCGATTTTCTTAACTTGACTAGTACTCTATATTCCTTGCAGCGTTAATAATCCTTGGGTAAGACAGAAGGATTGAAGGATAAGAAAATCCTAGTCTAAGTTTTAAATACACGTTATGTGTCAATACAATCTTAAAATAAACAAGAAGATGCCGAGATAGTGGTAGGCCATACATATTATCGATCACTTATGAGTGTCAATACAAACACCTTTTGGTCAAGTCATTTAGAAAAATAAATAAAATAAAAAATAAAGAAAACATAGAGAGAGAGGGGCGACATATACATGATAGGACACCCCTATGATCAGCCCTATTATAAATTGCTACCTACACAGGAAATCACTTATGGTAAAAGGTTACAAGATCAGAAATAAGAAAAATGTTATGAACTTAATTATAGTACCTGAACTGCTTGATCAAAAGCACAAGAAACCCCCAACAATTCCTGCACTTGTTTGATGGCATATGGAATGGAACGCCTGGTGTCAATCAAATGAAGCACTGGAAGGCAACAATCAAGGGCTATTCTCCACGCATCACCACTTTGTTTAACAACCGACTTCTCCAGAACAACATCCAAAGCCAATTCACCCTTCAGAGATTTGTTTGGGCTTCTAATCCAAGTTGTTGATTCTGAATTGATCCAAATTATATTGGCCGACGAAATTCGAGGATCACCTGTCCATAAGAAGAAATTTCTATGTTTATGAATAAAATCAAGACAATTTTGTTTCATACCAATGACTTTATTGAATGGAAAATCAAAAATTACAATGAAAAAAGAAAAGAAAATCCTTTAATTTTGGACGTACACCCAATCCTTAAGTCTTAGAAAAATTGAATTTCTAGAAGAAAAAAAACACATGAAGCTGATGAGATACAAACTCAAAAGTTGAATCTTCAATCTTTTAAAAATCAAGTGATTTTGGGGAGTGTTTATTTTACACTACGTACACTGCAAGCATAAGTCAATGATACGAATTGCAGACACCAAGTCAGCACTCAGAAGAATCGTTCACTTCATTTCAGAGTCGCAAAACCAAACAAGTATTGAAGTTAAATCATTAACTTTCATCTTTTTGCACAATTACTGTAAAAGTTACCTTTAATTACAGTTTTTAGAAGAACTGGGCAAATAAAGTCGGCCAACATTTGTGAAATAGCCTCTAACTCTGAATTATTAAAATCTTGGTAGAAGAACATCAAGCAAGGGGATCCAGATCTATTGTCAGCAGAGGACTGATGAAAAGAGCAACATTCACTGCAAACAAGAGTAAATCATTACGGAGTTTTTCACTTGAATACATGTCTCAATAGTTCTAATGTGCAGTAGTACAATTACAAGCACAAGAGGGGAAAGACTGCCAACTAGGTAGACTAGATGTATTCCATTTATGCCATATGTAGCTAATTCTGGATGAGTTGGGGATATATTCATCTTTTTTAAAAAAATGGGACTTCATAATCTCTGGGCATCCTAAATGCAGCATCAGTGAAGTACTAGACCAAAAGGAAGCATTAAGTGGTATGGTAACAACAAGGATGATGCCAATAATTACGACAGCTTAGTTGTTAAGCCTTTTGTATTATCTGTATTCAACTCCTCTTGTATATTCTTGTAGTTACCAGTTTAAGCCTCCAAATAAATTATTAATCAAAATAATCTCAGCTTAAATTGTTTTCAAAAATATCATATTAAACAGAAAAGGTTTTATTTTACCTCAGTACGATCTTACATATTAAATCATCATTCAGATAGGTAACCAAATAAAATAAAATGACCAAGTACACAAGCTAAACCTAAATACAAGCCATACAATAACCGACCTGTACGACAAAATTGTCCTTTTAAAAATTTCGCCAATGTTCATCTTCTTCCCGACCTTCTTTCTCCGAAATGAATTGATAGTTTCTTCGCATTTTTGAAGGATCTCAGACATTCCTAGATTCAGCTCCCGTAACAGCATCTGCTAAATAAAGCTCTCGTTACTCCAAAGAAGCAGGCAAAAGCAACTTGGTAAATGAAAAAATTACACAAAACTTCATAATAATTAAAAACAAAGTTCACCTCATTCAAATGAACATGACCAACAAGGCCAGAGTCGATTTCCATGCTTCCTGCAGCACGCTCTTTTTGATATCTGCATGCAAAATCATTGACAGACATTTAAGTAAAGACTTACCGAAAGACGGGACTATAATTCAAAAGTCACAATACAAGCATGATAGGTCTTATGCTAGACCAAAGGGAAGACAATTATGATGCATAGTCAGACGAGAAACAGGACCACAAACAAAATAATAAAGAAAAATTGCCAAGAATGATAACACATTACTAACCAACATGGGGTAAAGGACTGAGAAATATTTGTACATGCATACACATATTATTAAGTATATACCAAAATGCTGACAGAATATATGAGGCTGACCACACTCAATCATAAACTGAAATTGGAGGCAGAGCATACTCAATCATAAACTCAACAGCAGTATCTTTAAGGCTGACTTTTTTCAAACGATTCTTGACCAAATATGCCGCATGTTCTCTGCAGTATTTTCTTCCACAACCACAATCATTCAGATACAAGACTACACGACGATCAATGAGCTCATTCTTGAAATTGACTTTGCAGAGTAGTATTTCCTGAGGAAAACAAAATAAAGTTACGTAATATTATGATGAACATGGGTGCAAGGAGGACAGATATTCATCAAATCCCATGAAGAGTTGCTGCTTGGTGTTAACAGAAGGTGACTATCATTTGTTAACAGAAGGTAAAAATAGGGAACTGAAATTTACCCTCCCAATTTTACAATCCACACTCCACTTTCCTCTTTTAGTAATTTAAATTGTCTTTAGTGACATGTGTTTTGTCTTTCTGTGAAAACATTATCCAAAAAGGAAAGGTAAAATAGGGAGTGTAAATTTCACTCCCCAAAAAATATTCATCAACCAAAACTACCTACCTTCATCAAATCCCATGAAGAGTTGCTGCTTGGCGTAGAATCAAGAACTGCCTTGTATGCTGGATTTGACATTGCTGTTGCAGCTAACACACCCACAGGTTCACCAGCAGGGAACAAATTCTCTGGACCAGATCCACTCTTCACGCCATATTCGAACTGAATTATGGAATTACTACAGACATTCCTCACTGTGCCATCATAGCAAATGACAACGTCTCGCAGTGTAGCCATAAGATTCTTGAATAGAGTCCCTGGTTCAGACAAACCTCTCGAGGATCGAACAATTACTTCTCTTGTAGCAATGGAATGAATCATTCCCTCAACTGGATCCAACCCGTGAACAAAACCCCTATGAACCAATCCGAATTCTGCTGAGGGATAATCCACAATGTGAGATGGATACTTGTTCTGATACAGTGAGCTCACATCCTCAACCAATGTTTTTGAATAGAGTTTCCCCTGGTCATACAGTTGCCGGCCTAGAAATCCAACTTGTTGAACTACTTTGTTCATTGCAGAATCACTTTTAGAGTCAATTAAATCACCCAATGCCGATGAATTTAATATAAAATTCGAGACCGGTTCTTTTACTTTGCGGATGTGATTCTCCAATTGCATCTCAACAAGCTCATTATATACTGTCCTCATATGGAACAACAAAGGAGAAATTTCCTTAAGGCCCTTTTGGATGTCTTGTATAGATGCCCTAGGCAAAGCAAAATCCTCCAAACCCACACTGAACCCTTCTGAAAATAAATTCTCCATCAGCAATGGCTGCATAGAATTAAAGAAACTGAGAACATCTTCAGCACTTTTCTCAAAGAAAATAGAGGTACCAATGTCATTGATCAGAGATGGTACAAGACTAGTACTACAATCAAGTAAGAGGACCTCACTATCCTTGACCAAGTGTCTGTCACCAGAGGACTGAAACTGAGCAGGCAATGCAGTCTGCAATATCTGCAAAGCAGTCCAACATGGAACTGCAGAATTAGCTTTCAATAAAGCTGGTTGTGGCAATGAAGACGAAACAAACATGGCCAACTGCTGCATTGCTGCTTTGTCAAAAAAGTATTTCTTAAACATCAGTTTTAATGACAAAAGCGAATCAGTGGCCAGTTGCAAATTAGGCTTGCCACTGTGAGAGCTAAGCAGCTGCTTCTCCACTGAAAAAAGCTCCATAACTTCTGCCTTTGCCGCAAGTGATTGGGGATAGAACAAATGAATGCAATCTCCATCAAAGTCAGCACTTAGTGGCCCACAAATCAGAGGATTTATCTTTACCACATTGTCCTCATGCACATAAACTTGCAGTGCTTGCAGAGAATGTTTATGCGTAGTTGGAGGCCTATTTACAAAAACAAGATCCCCATCCATAATCCTCCTATGCACCACTTGACCAGGCTTCAAAAATGTGTGCCCCTTTGAACCTTCTCTTAAAGAGTAAGTTGATGTACCATCGCTGTAAGTTAGGCATAACTTGCTATCTACCAGCTCTTGAAGACGCCTAATATTATGTGCATTGACCTTCTCCTCAAATGTAATTCTTTGGGCAATATCATATGGGATACCAACTTCATTCACCCTTCTATATGCATCCCCCGTAATCACTGTGCGGGAAGAGAATCCTGAACCCTTTCTGATAAACAATGTCCTCATTTTTTCGAGCCATGCTTTTGTCGAAGATTCACTGAGCTCCTTGGTCCCACCGAATCTTGCATCACTTTCACGTGATGCCTTTCCAGTACCCCTAACTTGAAGATACTGATCAACTGATTCTTGCAACAAATCAACCTCGTCAATTTCAGATTCAAAATTTGCTGCACCAGACCTTGAACTACTGATCTCTTCAACTTTTCTTAGAACCTTTTTGAGCATTGATATTGAAGGATCCTGGAAAAGAATATGCAAATGCTTGTTAGGTATATCATGGACCCTTTATTGAATAGAACATTTTTCTTAAGCACTCCAATCAGAAACGACTAAGGTGTATTATTATACCAACCAACTTACCGCAGAGATAATGGTAACACCATCAGATATTTCAGGCACCGACAAGCAATTAGGAGGGACAGGTATATGATTCAAGATGTATCCATCTTGAGGATTATAGCCTTTAGTCGCCAGTTTTTTCTTTGTCTCTTCAGGGATTCTTCTGAGAATCTGCATCACCTGGTGGTCATAATCAATATGAATAACAAGTATTAGCGTGACATAAAAGGCATTCTGTAAGAAATGTATGAATAGCAATCATGACTACAAATAATGTGTGGGAATTTTATTCTTTATGTTCTTTTGAACCAAGGCAGAAACATTGAGTAGGGGCAAGAAATCTTTACTTTCCAAGAACAATAGCATTGAACAGAATCATTGAATTTTGTCATTCATTTGGTCAGAATCCACAGAACTAGCAAACTAGTTCAACCATCAGACCTCTTAATTGAATAATATAAACCATTCCAGTTGAAACCACATGAAGCTGATAGAACAATATCACCATTAACTGTTTATTGAAATAGTTTATGTATACATAGGTTGCTCAATTTGTTAGATTACTGTGATTAGTGAAGTTGTCTGGGTCTGTACAATTAAAAAAGATGTGGCGGTCATAGTAAAATTAATAATATAATAAAATATAAAAAAAGAACCCACTATCTTCTAATAAAACAACAAAAGAGCAAGAACTTCAATGATCCAATTGATTTAACCGATATAGGACAAACAATGCCACTTGACACTACAGACTAGCTGGTCATATTAGAAATACGGATTTAATGAGCACTGGTTTGAATAAAACAGCACATTTTGCAGGTAGTAAGAAGCTAACCTCTCTAGGAAGCAAAATGTGTTTTCACGCCATCACCGTAATGAAAACCATATCTTTCTAGGAAATATAAAAAAACTGTGACATGATCAAGGAGAAAACATGCAGGCAGTAAGAGTCTAACCTCTCTAGGAAGCAAAATGCGTTTTACACCATCACCATAGCGAAAGCCATATCTCTCCAAGAAATTCCAAAAACCAGGCGGTGGTTTTTTGTTAGAAGGTAGTTTCAATTGCAAGGAACAAACCCCATCTCTTGGCTTGAACTCTGCGATAGAAACTTGTGCAGCATCCTGCACAAAAAAGGACAGAACATAAGACTTGTAAGTAGAAAATAATACACATTGCACAAAAAGACAATACTTTGATTAGAATAAGTCGCTCAAAGCCTGCAA
The DNA here is from genome assembly GCA_034370585.1 of Fragaria x ananassa. Lineage (NCBI taxonomy): Eukaryota > Viridiplantae > Streptophyta > Magnoliopsida > Rosales > Rosaceae > Fragaria > Fragaria x ananassa. Next base: position 3,172,379 of record CP139750.1, on the reverse strand, counting down.
ACTAGATTCCATCCTCTGTTGAATACAAAAGTTTATTATAATAGAAATCATTGATACTTTCATTCATCTCCAAAGTCCATCCACGGGAAGGATGATATAGCATGAAATAATGTATAATACAATATCAGCTGATAGTCCGTCAAAATGCTAATAATAAGCTTATAGAAGATAAATTCTCACTGTTGGTTTCAAACTTTTTAAAACCAAAGAGTAATGCTCTGAAGGACATCAGGAACAACAGATGAAGACATATGAGATAAGAAATAATTGTTCTTATCATACACAAATCATGTTTTGCTACATGTTAATTCCCAGTTTACCTGTACTTGAAAACTTTTTAGGGGATTCACAAACTAAACCACATTTTTTGGTTCTGGTTTAACCAAAGATCAGATTTATATAAAGTAGGAAAGAGAAAAAAAAAAAAGCAGATAAGAATCAACCGGCAGCGTCTAAAACCATTTGAAGCACAAACCCAAGGCTTAGACCAAACAAGCACTCTGCCGGTAGTGCAATTTTTGCACTTTCAAAGTCATTAAATGTTGTTTATTCCTTGTTTTTAAGGAGTTAAAATTCACACCAAGATATATATATATATATATATATACAGGGCCCTTCTAATGAGGGATCCCTTTTTTTGTTCATTTCTAGGGATAGGTCCACACCATTAGATCTGTTTTTTAATGGGCTTGAATGGTTGAGATTAAAACAAAAAACTTAACACTTATGTCAAACCTACACCGTTCAATATTATTAAAAATAAATCCCTCATTTGGATGACTTAACGATCACCAAATTTTCTGAAAATTTGTAGAAATGATCTACTCATATAGCCCAACGAACTGAACGGTGAAGATTTGATTTTGTAATCGAAAAGTTCGTCAAATGATCTATCCCTAAAAATGAACAAAAAAAGGGATCCCTCATTAGAAGGGCCCTGTATATATATATATATATATATATATATATGCTCTCTACCAATTAAATGAATACACATTGCAGTTTTCTTTTTCTTTTTTCAGAAAAGAGGGATTCTCATACCATACATTCAAGTATTTATCCATGGCAAGCTCATCCCATGTGTATCATTCAGATAGAACTTTTCGGAAACTCAAAGTAATGAGAACTTCAATCTCCAAACAAATACTGGCAGTTGGAGTACTAGTTGAATCAAAGAGTAACTAGAAGCATAAATTGGTAATTGCGTACCCAAGGCTCAAAAATATTGGTTCACAAAATTAGCATGTGTGTAGAGAGATAGAACAATACTAGACAGTTAAACACATGATACCTGATTTGTAGTAAAGAAAAGAACTTACCTCACAACATACTGATAACAATCTTTCGGCCAAACCGGCACTCTTGGTTGGGACCTGAATTGTATCAACCCAGCAAATCATTGAAGAAAAATATTAGTACAGAAATTTTATGGCTAGTAAACAGCTGCTTAAATACACGCCAGAAGCCCAGAAAATAGTTTACTGAAATTTAACAACTGAGTAAGTTTGAAAAACAATCTTTCGATCAATGACAGGTGGAAGGAACAATAAAACACATGAGCATAGAATTGACATGGCTAGCAGTAATTTTCATAAAATAGAATTGACAGAGTTTTAAGTACAGACGACAAAGGCCTCCATGTTGGAAATAAATCTTGTACTTTAGCAAATTTCATAACAAAAACAAAACAAAAAAATTCATGTCAAGATTCCAAAGATGGATGCTATGCAGGATACTTACATACAAGAAAATGAAAGTGAAATCTATAAGATTTGAAGATAACAGTAAAAATAGATGAGTTCTTCATGCAAACTTCATATTTCAAGCTAAAGAGTCTCAAATAACATAAAAAAAAATCCATTGACAAGCTAAATAAAACATATATAATATCTGCTTTGCATGCATAGATCTAATCAAAGAGACCGTTACGAAGGATGAAGTCAATCAGGTAGTACCTTGTTCTTTTTCATTTTTAAGCATTTCAAGCACAAGAGACTCAACAACTTCTTCAGCTCACTGACATGATTAGGATGATATATGGGTACTGGTAAGTCAATGTATCCAAAGTGTCCTGAAAATGGCATAAAACACACATTGTCATTACAAGAATATTAGCTGGATTTATAGTCTGTTTTCTTTCCTGTTACCTTATTTTGTGGCATTCTGTAAATTAATGAAAGATAAAACGGGTAACAAAAGAGTGTTATGCACCTTCGCACTTTCCAGGTTCGGATGTACCACAAGATTCACACTTTCCAAACTCAAGAGGAAGGCCAAGGAATGGGTTAGATAGTTGACTAGCATGGCTTATTGAGCATCCCATCATCGATGCTGTACACTGCCATAGACAAAAAGTAAACACACAAGTTCAAACATTAAGAGCTGAAATGGGCTCAGATTATTGCATACAACAAGAACTATACATGTCAATCCTCCGATGAATACTGAATCAAAACGCGATATTTCTACTTACAATTTCTTGATGGGTTGCTAATCCGAATCTGATCCCAATCAGCTCCCCATCTAAAACCGGTGAGCAAGAAGCTTCCTCCATTTTCTTTCAAGCTTTCTTTAAACACTGCACCATAAAATAGAAGCGAAAAATGAGATTTATGTAGAGAGGATTTAGCTTTTAATTCAAAACCAACATGCAAGTGTACCAACACAGCTTCCATAAGTACCAAATAATTAAATTTCAACACAAAAACAGTTTGTGAGAGGTAGCAACCTCTAAAACCATAAATACACAACTAAATATGGAAAATAAAAAAAAATAAGAAATATATATAACAGTTAGAACTGAAGCAATGTAGTTTGCTTGGTTTGTGAGAAATTGGGAAGAAAAGAAAGCCAGCACAAATCAGCCACAAAACATTCACAAACCCAAAATGTTTCGTCTACTTTCTCAGCTACTAAACGCAAAACAAACATGCAGAACAAATTTATAGAAGAAACAACTACATGGGTCTTTGCGTTTGTTTCTACTTCAACAGCTACTTCAAACCAGAAAGGTTTGAAATTCTTAAGAAGAAACCCAAAAACGCAAAGGGAGAACCAAAAAGAAAAAGGAAAATGTACCAAGTCCTTGGAGTGAAACCAAACCCACATTCCATTTTCAACACACAAAATTCTCAACAAAGCAAAACAAGAATACCCATTTACGAGAAAGGTCTCTTCTTTCTGCAAAGTCTTAAACTTTCTAAGCAGCCACACAAACACAAACCCAAAATGCAAACTAGTTAAGAGCCAAAATTCTCACAAAATTCACTCTGGGTTTGACCCAAAGCCCTAGATTAAGCCCTGAAACCGAAATGTAAAAACTTGGGTTTTGAACGGAGAGAGAGCTCTGCTCAAAAGCAAACAGCTTTCTTTTCCCAAAGCAATTTCCGTTCTCTCTCTCTCTCTCACCCAAAATTTTGACCCAAAAACGCATAAAGGTTTGATTTTTAAGCTTCTTACCTATGTGAAATCAGTAGGAGAGAAATGGGTTTTGCATGAACAAAAGGAATTGTGGAGAGTAGAGAAAAACTTGAAAATGGGTTTTGGGTCCTCTCGTTCTCTCCCCACTGTGGAGAAGTGTGAGTCCAAAATACAAAACAAGGTTTTTGGGTTTTTCAAGAGAGAGAGAGAGAGAGAAAATGTATACGTTATTTGTTGTGGTTCTTACCTTAGGGGAGCCGTACACTGGTGTGGGGACTTTGATATGAAATGACATTTCTACCTTCATTGACCATGTTTTTAGCTTAATGATTTGTCAATATGTGGAGGGTAGATTAGGGAATATTATTTGCGTGGAGTAATATTCTTTGTTGGTTTGTGATTTGGCCCGACGGAGGGAGGGAGGGCGAGGAGGGAATGAAGAGAGGGGACAGAACGTCACAGTGGGTGGCAGTGTGGCACAACCATGCGCTCTGACGACTTTGACCATTTTGGTTGGGTTAACCCAACCATGGTTAAAATGTGTAGTTGATGTGGAGAGGTGGGTTTAAATGACCCCTTCTTCACCAAACATCCCTCATTTAAATATTATGGTTGGGTAATCTGTGATCAACAGGTGGTTTTAAATATCATTTCTTTCAACAGCAAACCTCATTTGCTGCATATAGGTGATGTTATTTACGCACCCAAAATGCTGACCTCTTTTTCAAAAAGCAACCGCATTTGACCATTTTGGTTGAGTTAAAATGTGTGGTCGATGTGAAAAGGTAGGTATAAATGACCTCTTCTTCAAGAAGCGTACCTAGTTTGTTGTGTATAAGGGTCGTCATTAACGTACCAAAAATGCTCATTTACTTCGGAATATTATTACAGTATTAGCCTTCCTACAAGTGTCATGCATGCGTAGAGTTGCGCGTTTGCGCGTGCGAGTATGTATGTTTATCGGGCATGCCAAAAGTGATTTCTTAGTAACAGTATTTGAAAATACTTGATTTGGTGTGTTTTCCAACAGAGACTATTCACAATAACCCAAATTTAAATTGAAAAAAAATTATAAAAAAAGTCGATAGAAACATTAGCGTTCTCAAATTGGTAAACTTTAATGTTGACAAAGTGTTGATACCCAAAAAATCATGCGATCAATTAATACTTCGTCACACAATAATTTCATAGATTTAACCTAAGCGAACATACTCATGCATTCATGTGGGCACAAGTCGCATACACCCATCATTGGGGCTTGTAGAAGTGGATATGGTGTGGATAGTTACAGGGGCACATAACGCCCGTCCGTCGGTTTAATGTTGTGAATAAGTTTTGGTCTTGGGTCCGAAACTCAAGCCCAACGACTTAAGTCGGCGACGAATCGGTAAAGAACGTGAGAATTGAACTGCTCATCTTTTAAACCCAAAATACATTTGAATCTGAAGCAACCAACCTAGAAAAATCCCTAAAGCACTCAAGCCTTCATGCTTTCAAACCTTCAAGCCAAACCCCCCCCCCCCTCTCTAGCCATCTTCAAGTCCCTGTCTTTGAAACCTAGGTCCCTTCCCAAAAATCTAACTTCAAAACTCAGTCCAATTTTCCCCACCGCGGTGTGCCTTCAGCTCCCACACCAGCTCATGCTACAAGCCTCTCCCTGACCTTGAAACACGCACAAGGTTAATTCGATAATCCAATTCTTTGAGTTAACTTTGGCTTAGTTACTTCCAAATCAAAAAGAACCCTCACACAAAGCTATAACAATAAGTATGAGACTTCGTTTGGAATGAAACTGAATGCAACAGGAGGTTAGGGGATTTAAGGCTTCACAACCCTTTCCCCGAATGTTGGCAAGCGTGCAAGGCAGCTGGCGGCAAGGACTCCGATCGAGATATATATATATATATATATATATATGGGTTAACAACAGAACTAAACAGCTAATCCATTTGGGTTGCCCACAACAATTTCGAGGCCCAGACCTGGTTTGAGGCCCAGCCCAATTTGGGTGCTTAAAGGTAAACCTCGTTGGGGGCCCAATTATAGAAAAAATCTCGATCATGCTACATAAACATTTTGTGACCATTATGGAGGTGGTCAACGATGCTTAATTGCAAATTTTGATAATTCTTTATTTTCGGTCTTTAATTTATTTTAGGATTAATTTGAGGGGAAATTATTATTTGTACCTTGAACACCACATGTCTTATGTTCCCCTTAAATCTCATTGGTCCAAGTGTTTTATCCTTATTTCTGATTGGTATATTTAATTACTTTTACTTTTTTTTCCACCCCTACTAGTCCCCACATGAATCTAAGTTATATGATTGGCCGGATACACCACATGGCAGTGTCACGTGGTGTTCCAGATACAGGGAATAATTACTTTAATTTCAGTTTACCTCTCTGAGGTTTGGAATTAACATCATTTTAGTCCCCATATTTTTAATTTTGAAAGTTTACCCCCTAAAGTTTCTAATTTTCATAAATCAAGCTCAATTGCTAAAATTTCTTCCAATTTAGAGGTTAATTGCTACTATGAAGTCTTAGAAAAAGGGTCATGAAAAGCGATTTATGTTGTTATATGACTATGTTAGCCCTTTTAGTGAGTTAGGAAATCAAGATTAACATCCAAATTAGGTGGAATTTCAGCAATTACACATGATTGATGAAAATTAGAAACTTTATGGGGTAAATTTTAAAATTAAGAGTATGGGGACTGAAATGATGTTAATCTCAAACCTTAGGAGAGTAAACTGAATTTAATGCTTTATTTTATATTTAGTAGGCCGTAAAGCATCAAATCAAAACCCCATGCAGTAGGTTCGGCAATTATGTAGGCCAAATTTTCATTCTCATATGTATTTGAATCACCAACTTTGGCTTTAATTTCAAATTTAGCCGAATGTGATTTTCCAAAGTGGGCTTTATTACCGACAATCATGTCAAAATGTTCAGCTATTCTTCAACTAATTTAATTTCTTCTAGCTCACTTAATTCAGGCGTTTGCGAATCTTCTGGCTCGTGTTTATCTTCTACAATTTCGTCTTAATTATTCTCTTCATATTGGATGGATGAATGAGGTGGGTGAGAAACCATTAAAATCATATGTGCAATTTTTTGTGCTTGGTATTCCTCCTCAAATTTCCTTCTTTTCATGCACTCTTTCTTATGTTTCTGCCAATCCTCTTCAATTTTTTTCTTTACGTCTTTGAAAATATTCATTCAACTCTTCTTGGCTCTTTTAGAGGACGCTACTTGGAATGTCGTCGACAAGGATGCAACAGTTGATGCCATGGTTGTAAATTTTCGACGAGGACGACGAAACCCTAGCAGAGCTAATAGAGAGCGGCTAGGTCAAAATCATCAGTAAATAGAGCATTTGACTTCGTGAAAGTAACAATAATAGTGGTAGATATGTCACGCCCCAACTCTTAAATTTTTACATTATTTACTAGCATGGTGTTAATAAGACTTTTACCATCTTCGTCAATGAGTTTTTAGTTTAATTGGTCCCCAAAAGGGTTTTGAGGGACGATTATTTCAAAGGAATTATTCGTAGGAGAAAAATGTGACGGCCGTAAAAATGGTAAATTTTAGCTAGTAAAAGGTAAGTTTTATTAGGGTATTATTTATGGGGTGTTACATTTTGGAGTTGGGTTATATGTGTGGGTTGGACCGGTTGGGCCAAGCCCAGTTTTTTTTCTCTCTTCTCTCTTTTCTCTCTCCTCCCTCCTGATTCTCTCTCCCTCTCCCTTTGCCCGGAAAACTCCTCGAGCCCGACCGCCGTCGTCCGGCCACCGTAGACCACCGCACCAGTCCCAATCGGTCGGCTGTCGACCCAGCCATCTTCCTGGACAGGTGGCAGCCTCTCTAGCGCCGCCGTGAGAGAGAAAACACAGTCGATAGGTCCGACTGCCGTGGTGGTTTCCTCCGGCCACCATAGCCGGAGCGGTTTGACTCGTTTCAAAGCCCTCCTCCCGTGTAGCAATCCCTCCAAAGGATTCTCTCCCTCTTGAGTTAAGTAAGAAGAATCGGTGAGTGGAAGTTCTAGGGTTTTTCGTAATGTTTTCGTTCGATTGACATAGTTAGGCTTGTAATTGGTGTTTGTGCTAGTTAGGAAAGTTGTAGAGGGAGTTGAGAGGAAGATGCTGTCAAAATTTGGTAGGCATTGGAGGTCGCCGGAGTCGGCCTCTGGCCGCCGCTACTGTTTGGGAGATTTTTATGGTTTTATTGATGTGAATTTTGAAATTTTTGAAAGAGTTTTGGATAGGTTTGAGAATTTTTAAAGTTTGGTAATTTTGACGGATTAATAGGGTAGAATCCGGCCATTGGTTTAATGTTGTTTAGACGGTGGAAGGTTGCGTTAAGGCTGCCATTATTTTTCCGGTGAAGTTTGGATAATATTGAGTTAAGAATGGCGAAGTTAGGTAAGGAAGAGCGTGGTTAAAGCTCACAGTTAATTTTGCCTATTTTGAATAAATAATGGATTTTTAAGTTGAGAAATTAATTATATATTTGGAACAGGACATGAGGAGGCTCAAGCAGAAGAGGTCTCGTACTGACATCAGGCTTAGGGCTAATTTGTGAGTGGACCTTTGTTTTAAATATTATGCATGCAAAAGATTTACTGATGAATATTTCTTTTGTTGAAGAATAACCGAAATTGAGAATTTCAGTGATAATATATTCATATATGAATGATTATGAGGATAGTATGTATATAATAAATACTAGCTAGCTATACGTGTTTTTCCGTCATAATGAGGTAAAATATCATTATGGTGTGACGTGAGCATTAGACGCAATCGTCGTAGCCCTATATGAATATAATAATGATTCATATAGGGAATATGCACGTATATATACACCCGTCTTTTCAGCATAATGAGGTAAAATTTCAGTATGGCGTGACGTGAGTGTTAGACGCAAGCGTAGTAGTCTTGTATGAATTTCTATTTTCTTATATTTCTTCTTAAGAAATCATACAAGAAGTATGACGAGTGTAAATACATATATATATATATATATAGTTTAGCGAGAGAGGCTGTATTTTATTAAGTTTTGGAGACTAGCCAGAGCTAGTCATGTATTTGTCAGTTTTTGAGCTGTCTTATGCAGCATAATTTCTATGGAAATTAAATTGGGGAAGCATAATTATTTCTTTTAAATTTATTTTGTCCACTTACTCTAACGTTTTCAAATGTTTTCCCCTGAGCTCTTCGTTTTTAAAATGTACAGTCTGCAAAGTGCGGGTTGGTACTAGTAGGAGGAGATGAGACATAATTACCCATCTATCAGCCACTTTTCACCGGTAGGTTATCTGCTTAACCTACTAGGGTATTTTCATGCTTCCGTTGGTTTTAGTAGCTCTAAATACTCTTGGGATTATTGTATAATATTCTCGGTGATGTGCTATGACATATGTTATAGTATTTGTAAATTTATGGGTTGAAATGGTGAGTGGTTATCTTGTTATAAAGGGTTGTTCATTTTCAATGGAGGTTTGCCGAGTTTTTCAGTAAATTTTCCTTGGAGGTGGACCCTGCAAGACTTACCTCGGGTTTCAGGGTGAAATTCGGGGTGGGTGTTGACAAGATATCTTGCTTGTAGTCTATTGCTCGTAATTAGTTTGACAAAGGCACATAATTGCTTCATTTTGAGGCTTAATGTCATACCATATTTGAATATTATGATGATCAAATAATACAATTTCTTAATTTACATACTCAATAAAATCCTAGGTCTCAACTTCAAAGCAATGAAGCAAATATGGTATCAACGACTGTTAACTCGTAAGGCCTTTTTTAATGTACTATACTTATGCCCACCTTGTTTGGTGAGTGGCAACACTATAAATACCATCACCATCACCATTTTCACTTTCAATTTGTTTTCCTATTGAACAAACAACTTTAAGACATCTAAAATATCTCAGAAAAACGGGAAAGATCAATCTTATGTATCGAGGAGATTCCACATCTATAAGATCCATACATGTTCAACGAATGTATATATATATATATATATATATATATATATATATATACACACACATATATATATATGTAGTGGATATTGATTGTCTTCTTAATCCATTTGCTTAAGGGCATAATGAAATCTAGTATCCAAGAAAAGCATTATGTTTGAGCCCAGTGGGCATTTTCGGTCCAAGACTCGAGATAGGCCTTGGATAGCATTTGGGCCAATACCTGTGGCCTTTTTAGCCCACGAAAGGTGGCGAGGTTTGGCAGCACGTGACGAAGACTTTGTCAAAAGATTCTGATACCTCGCGAGATTCGGTGTCCTCGCGGGATCCTTATCTCTAATTCGCATGGGACTCTACAGTTCCTGGCGAGGGTGAGTTGGAAATGGACAATAACGCCCTCGGGATAAGGTCGCTTAGTGTTTGAGTTCGCGTACGACACGACAAATGAAATGATTCAAAGCGGTGAACGAGACCTAAGCGAGATAGGTTTGACACGTGTTGCATGGAGCGCACGATTGGCGAGTTAATCGTATCCTTGTGGGATTCTAATTGCAGAGTCCGAGTGGGTTGTGATTAGGTTTCCGTGGTGTGCTTACGGATGATTATATAAAGAAGCTTTACAGCTTACAGAAAAGACAACACACAAAACACACAATCAATCAATCAACAACTCTCTCAAACAGACGAACACAGTCCAAACCTTCGAGTCTTCTCGAAAACCCTTACGTTCTAAGTGCACCCTGCCTTAGATCCCAGAGCCCGTCAGGACTCGTTTCTGATTTCCCAATTGTTGCTCTGCTCGCTCTCACATTGAGTATCGATCGACAGGTGATCAGAAGAGTAAGCTCGTAAATATTTCCTCATCTGAGGTGACGTCGGAGCCCTCTTCGCCTGGTCAGAAGTCAGAACGCGCACCGTTCTCTTTCCTCATCCGTGAGGTGGCACGCCCCGCACACACCGTTTTACTTTTGTTCCCTCATCACCCCCCTGCTAAGGACGTGGGCCAAAACATTGGCACGCCCAGTAGGACAGGGAGTTTACTTTTCTAGCAATCATTGGGAAGTCAGACGACTCCCCATACCGGAGACCTTCGCTTTCTTGTTTGAAACATAAGGCTCCGCAATACAGGCCCCATAACAGCGCGGCTTGCAGATCTCTCACTAAAGAAGAGATTCTCACTCGGTTCGGCAACCCCGACCATACTAAGTCCACAATGGCAAAGTCACAACCAATCCCAGAAGCAGGACCTACTCTGTCCACAGAGGAAGTCCGCAAAATGTTTGAAGAACTGAAGAGCGAACTCAAGAATGAGATCGGCGCGCTCAGGAGTGAGCTCGGCTTAAAAGTCGAAGAAACTCAGCAAACTGTCCAGGACCTCTCTGCGCAGGTCGCTAAGGACAAGGAGATCTGGCTCGCAAACCAGAAGAACCACGCTAGGCTCAGCGAGGAGTTCAACTACGTAGTTGGCACGATCAGGGAGGACAAGGACATAATGACCGGCTCTCTGCAAAGGATCCAGACAGAACTGGATCAGAGCAAGGTGGCCTTTACAAAGGCTTTGGAGGTCCAAACCTGTCGTCTGAACGACCATGACACCAAGCTGCAGCAACAGCAGGACGCTTCCTTCTTCGGGAGCAAGAACAGCATGGAAAAGCTCGAAGACTACAAAGAGCGCCATGATACCCTGAACACAAGGGTCCTGCAGATGGAAGACTGGATTCGGGCCCAGGCCCCAAAGAATCACGCTATGAACTATGCCAGTTCAAGCGCAGCGGAGGGCTCAAGGTACATCCCGCCTAACGAGCGCCCTAGAGCAAATCCGAGGGTCGGGGCCCAGAAGGCTCCCCAATTCACATTGGGGGCCAGTTCATCAAAGACACCACCCCGTCTACCCTCACCATGCAGCCCTGGAGTCACACTCAGGGGCGCTAGTGTTTCCCCCTCGCAAGGAATGGGGACACCAGATGACCCGATCGTGGCTTATTCCAGTTCGACCCCTAAGAATGTCGGGCAGGCCCCTAGCCTCTCTGCATGGCATGGCCACGACCAGGGGGCAGATTCTGCACCAGTAACGGCGGCCGACTGGAGCCAACTCATCTCAAGCATCGTCAAGGAGCACACCGGAAAGGGTGATGCTAGCTTGCACTATCGTGACCCCTATCCAGATAGCGTGGCACAGTATTCCTTCCCCCACGGGTTCAAGAACATCGTCTTCACCACATTCTCTGGGGAGACAAGGGAAGATGCAGCAACTCACATGGCCCGTTTCAAAGTCCAATGCGGACAATACGGGAATGATGACATGCTCAAGCTCAAGCTCTTCGGGACTTCTCTGTCCGGAGCCGCTTTCACCTGGTATTCCAGACTGAAGCCAGGGTCAATAGCAGATTGGCCCACCATGGAACGTCTCTTCCGGGAGACATATGGCACAATTGAGCCCGAAGTTGGTCTCGACTCCCTCACGCAGATGAGCCAGCAGAGCATGGAGTCCGGAGTTTCTTTCCTTCAACGCTTCAAGATCCAGCAGGCCAAATGCGATTACCTGCTGCCTGAGCAGGAAGCCATTAAGTTGGCTATTCGGGGTCTGGAGCACCGCCAGCGGCTGAAGCACCACGGAGAACGTTTCAGTTCCATGGGTGACCTAATCAACAAGGTCGGCAGCTACGAGCTCATCCTGAACGAGCTGGACGACAAGGCCAACGCTTCCAAGGGAACTTACGTACCAGGGAAGAACCGGATAGTGGGGGCACTCAGCATGCAAACCCCTGCTCATGATCCCTACTATCAAAGGCCGGAGCCAGCTCACGCAGATCAGGACTTGGACGACATTGGCGCGGTAGAGCTGACTGGCAAGCAAGTGGCTCATAAACTGAAGAACCTGAAGATGACCCGCGAGCCGATCACCATCCAGTCCTTTGCCTGGACCAAGCCAGAGTACGAGTCGTACACTTACGACGCCAAAAACGCCCATTTGGTCTTTAATGACCTAATCGAGGCGAAGTGCGTGCGCCTGGATCACAAGATACCGTCTAAGGAGGAGCTGAAGGACAAGAAATACTGTGCCTTCCACAACGTGTACAATCACGACACCAAAGATTGTGTCAAGCTCCGAGACCAACTGCAGACTTGGTTAAACTCAGGCGAACTGAGGATGAAAACACTGGGTAGCACGGCCTCATTGGTTGATGTAGACCCTTTTCCGCCCGTAGTGGGCATGGTCGAGGTCAACTGGGCTGATCGGGCCCAAGACGACGAGCGACGTCGAGCGCCCAAAAGGGGTCGCGAGGAAGGAGACGACAGTGCCCGCCAGCCGCGTCGTCGGTACACCTACAACGAAAGTCTGGCACACGAGGTCTTAGAAGATCTCAGAGAGGCCGGGCTCGTCACATTCAACTCCTTGCCCTACATCGAGTACAAGGAGGGACGCGTTCATTGCAGTTTCCATGACAGCTGGGGGCATAGGACCAGCGAATGTCGCCAGCTCCGAGACCAGATCCAAGACTGGCTTGATCTCGGATACATCTGCTTTAAGGATAAGGGCGGCTTTACAATCGCAACTGCTGGTTTCGCTTGGCCTCGCGTCGGCCAGCGAATGATCACATTAGACCTGTCACCAAATGCAGGACCATCCGAGCCGCCGGGCTGAAATCGCAAACGGCTGGCGAACAACTACATGCTCCCAAATAACCAGATGGGGAGCACAGACGACCCAGCTCGACAGTTGGTCGCGAGGCTCGAACCAGACCGCCCCTCCTACAAGGATAAGGGCAAAGCAATCATGAGGGACGATAGACCGTTCCCCGTCAAAGGTTCCCAGCCTACGAGCCCTAAGACTCGGGAAGAGCTGGAGAAAAGGGTAGCGCGTCTTGAGACGTACGTCGCCGCTCATTGGGCAGCAGCGATACCTCCATCCCCTGCCGCAAGCGAGATGGACATGTCAGACTCCAGCAGCGAGAGTCGTAGCAGCGCCTCCCCGAGCCCTCGTGACGGCATCTTGACCAACCCTTACATTCCCCCGACGTCCAAATCGGCGATCAAGGAAGGGGTCTGGTACACGCAGCAAGGGGGCAAGGCAGTGACCATCAGCAGGTCCAAGAAGCGCAAGCTCCAGAAGCGATACGGAAGCATCCTACGCGCCTTACGGGCTGTCGACAAGGGCGCTGTACGCCCCTCGCAGCTCGCACAGACGCCTGAGCGGATGTGGCGAGAAGCAGAAGGTCTGCGCGCAGTCCTTCAAATGCCGCCAGTCACACCTCCAAGAATCTGCGAGCAGTTCAGTGACGATCCTGCGCCCAAGCCAAATGTTTTCTGCCGACTCACGGTTCCACCAAAGCCGGATTCGCAGCCTCCCAGGCGCAGGCAATCACCACCACCTGAACAAAGAAAGGATCCGCAGCCTCCTAGGCGCAGGCTAACCTCAACACTTGAAAGGAGAAGGGACCCGCAACCTTCCAGACGCAGGCCGTCACCCGTACCTGATAGGAGGAGGGATCCACAGCCTGCTAGGCCCAATCCGTCACCAGAAACTGACAGGAGGAGGGATCAGCGGCTTTCCCGGCGTAGGCCGACACCGGAGCCCGAACAAAGCAAGGCTCCGCCTACCGGCCCTAGGCGTAAATTGTTCATGACTCCGGACTCAGAGTCTAAACGTGAGTCGTCTCAGTCCTCACGGCGCCAAGAGCGTCGAAATCCAGAGGCTGACACCAAAAGGGAGCCGCCACCGCCACAACAACCTCGGCCACGGCGCACCCCGGAACCCGAGACTAGGATGGTTCCCCGAGTATCTGCCCTGCAGCGGCTGGCGAAAGAAGACAACGGGAAGGCTCCTGCGGCAGCAGACAGACAGCCAGCCAGGGGCCATCAGCCCTCACCCAAGCCAGTATGGCGTCCGCGGCAACCTGAGGCTCCAGAGCCACCAGCAGAGACACCGGCACCCTCCAGTCCTAACCTCGCCGAACAAATGGCCCAACGTTTCCGCGAGAATGAGGAAGCCGACGAGGCACACTCAGAACCTCGGCTCAACCTAGAGGAAGAGCAAGACGAAGAGCAGGCTGAATCATTCACCTGCAATATGGTAGAGGTCTCCGGATGGGATGCTGCCGATGAAGGGTTTAGCCGCGAAGCAGATACCTTTGCAGTGCTCGAAGGGGAACACGGGATCATTGACACACCTTTGGTCCCAGTTCCTGAACAATTCTCGTTTCAGGTCGGGATGGTGTTCTTCATTTCGGAACGATACGCTCTTCCACCAAACACAACCTGCAGCGCGGCGGACATCACCATCAGCAGCGAGGATGATAGCGTACCCTCGCCATGCAGCAGCGAAATGGGCCCAGTACTGGCCCCAGCCGACGACGCTCCACAAACGGAAAGTTCGAGCAGCTTCGTACAAAGGCCAACTATGACCTTTTCTACGCCAACTCTGGACATGGCCACCCACATGCGGCCACTGTATATCACGGAAGAGGTCCAAGGGAAACTGATCAACAAGGTCATGATCGACACCGGTGCCGCGGTTAATGTCGTCACAACCCGCACCATGGGACTCCTCGACATCCTGCGCTCGATGGTCCAGACCACGTCCTTAACGGTGAAGAACTTCACAGGACAGGTGTCCAGAACCCTAGGCTTACTATTTCTACGGGTCAAGGTCGGGCCGGCATCGCGGGTTTACACCTTTTTTGTCGCCGAGTGCGTTTCCTCTTACAGCATGATCCTCGGCCGAGACTGGATCCACAGAAGTTTTTGCGTGCCTTCCTCAATGCACCAAGAGCTCATGATATGGGATACCGAGAAACGCGAGGCAGTCATCATCAAGGCCGACCCGCGGCCTTTCTCTATTTCCGCCAACCTCAACGATGCCTGGTACTATAATACGGACTTGGGCCCGTTGGATGTTCAAGGCGTCGATCACAAGGGCCGCCCATACGGAGTAACGGCCTCCAATCTAACGCGATGGGGACTTACCCAGGCGAGGGACGATCTGCAACGTCCTCACACCATCGCGACTCTCACACCCCATTTCGATGGATAGTGCCTTTTCCGAGGAGGCACGCGAGGCTGGCGAGTCCTTGTGCAAAAGACTCCTTTCGTACTGGGCAGAACGCGAAGCCTACGACAAGGTCGCGACTATGGAATATGTCGATGAAGTGGTGGATTATTCCGATACCAAGGAGGAAGTTATTCAGTTAGCTCCTGCTGCTTTGGACGACATTCCACCTCAAGTCCGCGACCCCACTTTACAAGTTGACGTAGGGACTGCAGAAAAACCCTTACTCATTTCCATCAGTGCAAAGTTGGCGGAGGACGAAAAGGAAGCCCTTCTTGCCGTACTACGCGAGTACAGGGATTGCTTCGCCGACAAGTACGAAGATATGCCCGGCTTGTCCCCGGACTTGGTCTGCCACCGGCTACCAACCTATCCCGACCGGCGTCCAGTCCGGCAGGACGGCCGCTTCATGCGAACTGAAACTCAGATCGTCGTTAAAGAAGAGATCGAAAGCATGCATTGATCGGGTATCATTCGCGTGGCCAAATATAACGAGTGGTTGTCCAACGTCGTCCCCGTCCGCAAGAAAAATGGCAAGATGCGTGTCTGTGTTGATTACCGAGATCTCAACAACGCAACACCAAAGGACATATACCCCATGCCTGTGGCTGACCTACTCATTGATGCCGCCGCGGGGCATGAGGTGTTATCCTTTATGGACGGCATGGCCGGGTACCATCAGATCCCCGTCGCCGAGGAGGATCGACACAAGACCGCTTTCCGCTGCCCTGGTTTTGCTGGCGCATTCGAGTACGTTGTCATGCCCTTCGGCCTTAAGAATGCGGGGGCAACGTACCAGCGTGCCATGAACCTCATCTTCCACGACATCTTGGGCAAGTTGATCGAGGTATACATCGACGATGTGGTAG
This sequence comes from Fragaria x ananassa, assembly GCA_034370585.1. Lineage (NCBI taxonomy): Eukaryota > Viridiplantae > Streptophyta > Magnoliopsida > Rosales > Rosaceae > Fragaria > Fragaria x ananassa. The sequence continues at coordinate 3,156,052 of CP139750.1, read as the reverse complement.
TCAAAACCAAATCACGAGCAACCCACGTGGAAGACTTGCGGCAGGTGTTCACACGGATGCGCAGACATAACCTCAAGATGAACCCCGCCAAGTGTGTTTTCTTCTCGGAGGCCGGGGACTTCCTTGGTTTCCTAGTGCATCAAAGAGGCATCGAGATCCCAAAGGACAAAGCACAAGCGGTAATCACCGCTTCACCCCCCACCACCAAGAAGGAGCTCCAGCAGCTGCTAGGGCGAATCAACTTTCTCCGCCGCTTCATATCAAACGCGGCAGGGAAGGTCCAACCTTTTTCACCTCTACTTAAGCTCCAGGGGGCAACCGAGTTCGTATGGGAACCACAACATCAACAGGCCTTCGATCGAATCAAGGACTACCTTACGAACCCACCTGTCCTGATCCCGCCTCGCGACGGCACCCCGCTTAAACTTTATATCGCCGCCGCCGATTTATCTATCTACGGACTCCTGGCCCAGGACGATGAAAACGGCGTAGAACACGCCGTCTATTACCTCAGCAGAGTTTTAACGGACTGTGAGACACGCTACTCGCCCATGGAGAAGTTATGTCTCGCCCTATACTTTGCAGGATGCAAGCTGCGCCATTACATGCTTGCCTTTACCACGGTCGTCATCGCTCAATCCGACCTGGTCAAATACATGCTTTCTCGCCCTATCTTGCTGGGACGCATCGGCAAGTGGATCCTCGCCATGTCCGAATTCTTGTTGCAATATGTTCCGCAAAAGGCAGTAAAAGGACAGGCAATAGAGGATTTTCTTGCCCATCACCCACCATCAGAGCTCAAGGCGTTTCGCGAGTTGGACTTCGCCACAGTAACACTCGCTCCCTGGACCCTGTACTTCGATGGTTCACGGACTGATACCGCAGCCGGAGCCGGGATAGCCATAGCCAATCCCGCTGGAGATCGATTCTCCTACTCGTTCCAGCTCGATTTCAAATGCACCAACAACCAGGCCGAATACGAGGCACTGATCATCGGCCTAGAGATCTTGTTGGACTTAGGAGTCCGCGAGGTCCAGATCTTTGGCGATTCTTTGTTGGTTGTTAACCAGCTTGTGGAAAAGTTCAAATGTTTTAGCTTGTCAATTGAGCCATACCTGCGCAAGGCATTCGAGGTGCTGGATCGATTTGACGACGTGTACATCGAGCACATACCACGTGAATTTAACTTCGCCGCCAACGAGCTCGCCCAGATAGCGTCTGGCCTCAGCCTGAGAGACGGAGTGCGCGAACGCCTGCTCAAGGTCGAGCGCCGTACTCTTCCCTCTTTCATCGCCAGGGGGCAATTTCGGGACGTCATCCCAGAAGTTGCAGCCTTGGACCCCATCGACGAGGATTGGCGGCTACCATTCATCGCCTACCTCCAGAACCCCAACGACGCTGCTCATTCCAGGCAAATCCGCTTCCTCGCCTTAAACTTTGTATTACGCAATGGCGAACTCCGGCGGCGTGGGGAAGACGGCAACGACTTCCGCTGTGTATACGGGAATGAAGCTAAAGTCTCATGCGCGAAGTCCATTGCGGAGTTTGCGGCTCGCACCAGGCCGGGCCCAAAATGCGATGGCTGATCCACCGCCATGGATACTACTGGCCAACCATTCTGAAAGACTGTATTGCCTTCGCCAGAGGTTGCCAAGACTGCCAGGCTCACGGACCCGTACAACATATCCCGCTGCAGCCCATCATCAAACCTTGGCCGTGTCGCGGGTGGGCAATGGATTTCGTGGGCATCATTCATCCCCATTCCTCTGAGCAGCATAAGTTCATAATTGTTGCCACCGATTTCTTTACCAAATGGGTCGAGGCCGAACCTCTCAAAATCGCCTCTGCTAACTCGGTGCGCAACTTCATTTTCCGCAATATCATCTCACGCTTTGGTATCCCGGAGTGCATCGTTACGGACAGGGGGGCAGCTTTCATGGCCGATTCAGTTGTTACGTACTTAAACGATTACGGCATCAAGCTTCTCCACTCTACGCCATATTATGCACAGTCCAACGGCCAAGCGGAGGCTAGCAATAAGGTCATCCTTGGCATCCTCCGCAAGATGTTGGAGTTGAACCCACGCGTTTGGCACCAGGAACTCTACCACACTTTGTGGGCCTACCGCACCTCCAAGCGAGGCCCAACGGATACCACACCGTACGCTCTCATGTACGGTCACGACGCCGTCCTTCCCCTTAAGATCAATATCGCTTCGCTCCGCGTTCAAGAACAACATCAACTACTTGGCGAGGATTACGTCCAAGCCATGTGGCAGGAGCTTGAAGATCTGAACGAGCACCGCATCGCCGCTTTCAACAATCTCGTCCTCGAGAAACAACGCATCGCCCGCTCTTATGATAAGATTACGCGCGGCAAGAGCTATGCTGAGGGCCAGAAGGTGTGGCGCGCGGTACTCCCGCTTGGAGATAAAACAGATGGTCGGGGCAAGTGGTCCGCTCGCTGGGATGGATCCTTTATTATTCACCGAATACTTCCCAAGGGGGCATACCACCTGCGGGACTTGGACGGCACTATTCATCGCAACCCTATAAATGGCCGCTTCCTCAAGCGCCATATCGCAGGGGTCTGGGAGCGCGAGGATCCTACACCTCCACCAGATCCCGCCACCACAGTCAATAGTGCTACGCGCCATCGCGTTCTCGCTCCGCCGCCTAACACTAGGGGGCAACTCGGGACAGAAGACTAATAGAATACATTGTAACGTACCAGCCTAAAAAGGCCTGTATTAGATTGGGGCCTATTCCAGAGGCCCTAAAAAGTTCTATTGTTTTCTTCATTCTCTGTAAACGTGCAAAGTCTAAACACAAAGACTAGTACAAGATTGAGGCCTATTCCAGAGGCCTAAAAAATAAATTCATTTATTTTTGCCTTTTTGACTTTGTTCAATACATGTTTCAAATTCTGGCTTTGCGGCCAAAGCAATTACATTGATCAGAAAAGGTGAAATTAGACTATGTTTACATTCAAAAAGCATAGATCTACAGATATTGGAAGCCTCGTCCCGCACGTCTCGCAAGGCTAAAGAAAAGTCTGCCGCCGCGTCCTTCGCTCAAAGTTGACAAACGTTTCGCGTCTTTAGACCAGCCTGAGCCTTGACGCCGGCCTGGACCTAAGACAAATTGTTGGGAAGCTAAAGGTCCAGTGGGTCAAGGTCCCTCATGCTACCACCGGTCTTCAGTTTGAAGGGCCGGCAGAGCCTCACGCGCTGATAGAACAGCAGGCGCAAGGCAGAGGGTACCCAACCTTTGGTCAAGCCAAACAAAGGCTTGGCCTGAGAGTAGATTTTCAGAATCACTCACGGCGTGAGAGTAGATTTTCAGAATCAACTTAAGCTAAGAGTGGGAATGTATGGTTGGGAGCTTTGCTCTAAGCAGGGACAAAAGGATGAACAGAAGAGAATAAGAAATCATGGTGAGGGGGCAAAGACTTCACTGATACTTCACCCCGGCCAAGCGTTTCTTTTTATAGACGGAAGGGGCGATTGTGCGTTCGACAGTTGTCCCCCATGCAATATTTGCTCCGAGTTACGGGCTTTGGAGATAAGGTCAGACGCGTTTTTCAATAATGATTGCCCGCGTTCCGAGCGAGTAGTTACATTGGAAACCGTCACTAAATCTTGGAAAAAGATTTTTTCCTGGCAGTTATTACGTAACAGTTGGCAAAGAGCGGGAAAGATTCAATTTTGACATTATCATTAAAGTTCATACACAAGGGGGCAAATACAGGTTAAATCATTAAGCACGCCTACAAATCCTATACAAATCTAAGAGCATGCCTTCTAAGGCTAACTCTTCATCATAGGCCTGGGCCTGAACTTCTTCGGCAGCAGCAATGGCCGAGTCCAAAGCTTCCTGGGCCTCCTCTGCGGCCTGCAAACGGGCTTCCACTTCCAAAGCGCGGGCCAAGTCTTGGCGAGCCTGAGCAAGTTGAGCCTGCAGCTCTGCTATCTGAGCCGCCAGGGCCTCCACTCGCCGAGCATGGCCAGCACTTGGATTCTCTGAAGACGCTCCCAGGATGCCAGCGTCACCAAGCTCGGCTAAGAGGTTTGCCATCTGATTGTCTAAGTTTCGGCGAGCTTGCTCATGGGAAGCTGATTGAGCACCGATATCCAAGACTCGGCGAGCCTGCGACTCTACAGCGCTGGCCAACTCCAACGCTTGGTCCAGAACAGGATTGCCGCCATTGAGATGTCGATCCAGAGCTTCATGAGCCTCGCGAATACGTCCTACCAGGTCAAACACGTTCAAGCGAGAGCCATGGTGCAGCAACCCATGAAGGAAAGAGCGAGCTAGGCGGATGGGCTCCGGATCAGCAGGCGGAGTAGTTCGGGCCCAAAGACGAGCAGCCCGGGTGCCGAAGGAAGAAGACTCCTCGCCAGGTGTTCTCGTTGGAGCCGGAGTGGTTGGTTCAACCTCGGCAGCCGCTTCAATCTCTGGAGAGGGTGGCGGAGTGCTACGAACTGTTTCTGGCTCCACCAAGGGGGCAGTAAGATCCTTTGTTGGAACCGCCGGAGGCACTTCGCCGGTATGACCCGCTCGGCCCAATCGCAGAGGAGGAACCCAAAGTATCAATTGGAGGCCTTCGGGCGGAGACGCCAAGGGGGCAGTAGGATCGGAGACCTGGTTGGACTGGTCGAGAGCTGCATTTTCAACTGGAGCCAAGGTTGGCTCTGGGATTGGACCAGTTTCGCCCGAAGCGGCGGTTGGAGAGGACGGTTGCACGACTTCCTCAGTAGCCTTGCCAGCCCCCTCGATGACCGTGGTAGTCTCCTCCGCGGCCGCTTCGACAGTTTCTTCGAAGATCATCTCCTCGCTGGCTTCAGCATTTTCTTCGAGGGCGACCCCCTCGTTGGCCCCACCAACTTCTTCGAGGACTGGCTCCGCGCTTGCCATAGAGACTTCCTTGATTGCCAAGGGTGCTTCTCCTAAGAGTGGTTCTGGAGACGGGACTTCCGTCATCAATGGCGCCTCTTCAACAACAGCGAGGCGAGGACGAGTGCGGCGGACCTGTCAAAAGCAAAGTTAGCGAATCGCTCTGACTTAGGAAAAATTAATCCGAAGATGATTCGCTTACCGGGTTGCTTACCAAGCCATACTCTCGCTGGTACCGCGCATCCTCCAGCAAGTCCTCTTCGTCCTCGATAGGACGCTTCCGCGAGCTTTCGCCACTCGTTGGCCGAGGAACGACAGGAGCAGTCTCGCTGTCGTGGCCCGCCACAGTTTCCCTCCGGACAGGTGCTTTTCCTCTGGCAACTTCAGACCTGTCGACGGTTCTCCGGCGGGGGGCAGACTGAGAAGAGAACAAGAGGGTTAGAGAGAAGCATTTTATCAATATGTCAAAGGAAGTTCGAAATTTACACACTTAGTGACATACCTCGAGTGCGGGATCGCGTTCTCGAATGACGACCCCCGTCGGGCGGCGAGCAGCAGGAACTGGCGGAAGCGCAAGTCTAGTTCCTGTCGCAGCCCCTGAACCCCTCTCCGCACGCTCGCGCTGGCCATCGAGGATGACACGGTCCGATTCGCCAAAAGTGTCGTATAAAGGACGAAAGATGGCAGCAAAGACGGCATCGTCTGGGAACCCCCAATGGTTGTCGGACAATGACCGCCACCAAGCGAGGTAGGCGGGGTCAACACCCTGCGAAGGCTCGATCTCCAGCAAGTTGGGAGAAAGAAGGTAGATATTCTGCAGCGGGGTGACCCGGTCGGACTCGCCAACTTTCCTCCACGAGGTGTACTTGTTGACCGAATGGAGAAGCGGATAAGGAATCCCTTGATGGAAGCCAAGTTGCCTCGCGAAGTGATTGGGGGCATACAGCTCGAAGCCTTGTTCATCCTCGGCGAGCTGAAGGTCGCAGCACGAGGTTTCTCTCACGAAGGCAGTCCTCGCATCGTTGTCCGAGCCGTGACGGGGGAAGAAGCCCGTCGATAGGACTTCAGGATAACGCCGGCGGACCATCATATCCATGGTCGGGGGCGGCTCAATGTGGTTGTAGAGGATGGACAGGCTGGCGAAGAAAGACAGAGGAGTCCGATTTGCGGCGTTCCTGCACACCACAAAGCCAAGCAGCTGATCCTCGGGCAGGAATTCCACCGGGGCTCGCCGGAAGAGTGGAAAGTATAGCTGCGTCCACAGGTCCAAGATCCACAGAGGGCCGCCAGAAAGGTGGAAAGGCCTCAGGGACAGCAGGTGCAGGGTCCGGTAGAGTGCGCCTAATACAGGTTGCCCTAGCCCGACTTCAACCCCATTGTACAGTGCTTCGGCCAGCTTGGTCCATTTCCCGGTTGGTTTGTGAGCACTGCCGCAGAAGACAAATTTGTCGAGCCAATACTCCAGGAAAGCGATGCCTCCTTCATGCGGCTCCGCGTGGCCTGTGTAAAATTTCCTCCACGCCCCATATGAACTTCTCAGGGCGCGGCGGGCCCCCAAGTTGCAGGCGTATGTGAACTCGGTCGACGCAAAGTCGCTTGGCGCATACGGCTTTGCGTGAATCGGCAGCCCGGTGATGGCGAGGATGTCCAGCAGAGTAATGCCCATCTGCCCGAAGGGGAAGTCGAAGGTGTTAGTGGCACTATTCCACAAACAGGCCACGGCAGCGATAGGCGCTCGGTCGGTGTGAGGGGGTAGCGAGAAACTCAAGGCAATGGCCTCATGAATGCCGGTCGCTTCCCAGATCGTTTGATCGGTCCGGAGGCGCTCCGCGTACCATGCTCGATCCTCTGCAGTGGCGCTGGGCCACTCCCCGACCCGGACATTTATATGGGAACGGGCTTGCCAGGTAGAGAAGTTTCCCGGTTCGCGCCGTTGGGCCAAGATTGGTCGACGCACGGAGGCGTTGTAATGGTTGAGATCGGCGTCGGACAGAGGCTTTGAAGGAGTCGGGCCGAGCAGGGCCGCCCCTGTGTCAAGGAAATAGATAGGTGTTCCTTGAGGCAGGTTGGTGGCGAAACGACGAGCAAGGCTGGTCGACCAGGAAGTCACCGCCGTGAGGCTGAGGTTCGGGTCATTGGCAAAAGGTTTGGGAGCCATTGTTTTCGGTCGAAATAAGGTCGGTGCTGGAGTTTGGATGGTTGCAGAAGGCAGAGGCTGATTTGAAAGCGATGGTAAGATGTGGGGACCCGCATCGAGGTTTATAAAGGAGACGAACCATAACGTCCCTTTCAGTTAGTGGTCGCAACGAAGAGACGCAATGACGACCGAAACGTCAGCGCGTTTCAAAATTCAAAAAGCCGTAATGATGAAGGGAGGCGATGACGCCGAAACGTCAGCACCTTTTGAAATACGAGTTCCCATAAAAAGCTTAATTAGGCCTTTTCGCTTATCCGTTGCGAAACGGATTAAGCTCAAGGCCTAGGGGGCAATGTTTGAGCCCAGTGGGCATTTTCGATCCAAGACTCGAGATAGGCCTTGGATAGCATTTGGGCCAATATCTGTGGCCTTTTTAGCCCACGAAAGGTGGCGAGGTTTGGCAGCACGTGACGAAGACTTTGTCAAAAGATTCTGATACCTCGCGAGATTCGGTGTCCTCGCGGGATCCTTATCTCTAATTCGCATGGGACTCTACAGTTCCTGGCGAGGGTGAGTTGGAAATGGACAATAACGCCCTCGGGATAAGGTCGCTTAGTGTTTGAGTTCGCGTACGACACGACAAATGAAATGATGCAAAGCGGTGAACGAGACCTAAGCGAGATAGGTTTGACACGTGTTGCATGGAGCGCACGATTGGCGAGTTAATCGTATCCTTGTGGGATTCTAATTGCAGAGTCCGAGTGGGTTGTGATTAGGTTTCCGTGGTGTGCTTACGGATGATTATATAAAGAAGCTTTACAGCTTACAGAAAAGACAACACACAAAACACACAATCAATCAATCAACAACTCTCTCAAACAGACGAACACAGTCGAAACCTTCGAGTCTTCTCGAAAACCCTTACGTTCTAAGCGCACCCTGCCTTAGATCCCAGAGCCCGTCAGGACTCGTTTCCGATTTCCCAATTGTTGCTCTGCTCGCTCTCACAGTGAGTATCGATCGACATGTGATCAGAAGAGTAAGCTCGTAAATATTTTCTCATCTGAGGTGACGCCGGAGCCCTCTTCGCCTGGTCAGAAGTCAGAACGCGCACCGTTCTCTTTCCTCATCCGTGAGGTGGCACGCCCCGCACACACCGTTTTACTTTTGTTCCCTCATCACCCCCTGCTGAGGACGTGGGCCAAAACACATTATACTAGGGGTAGTCTCATTCTCTCAGGTTAAATGATCTTAAGAGCATCTCTAACAGCTCTTGTATAGTTTCTTGGAAGGAACTAGGGATTTTAACATTTATATATCTCCTTATCTACGTCTATAAATATGGGCACAAATTCCTAAAACATATAAGTCTAAAAACTATTCTCAATCTCCTTGCATTTGTCAATACATGGAAACTGACTTAAGTATTAAAGGGTTATAGGCCGGCAACCCCGGTCTATCCTCTGACCCGTGTTTGTGTTGACAGATTCAAGGTTGAATCGAGGAGTAAGGCTTGTATTCAAGGAGGCACGCAACCCTGAACGCTAGGATTGGTACCGTGAACCTTAACAGAAACATGTGTAATTGAACTATGAACCATCTCTGTACCATTTGGGAATTCAGATACCTATTTTTTAGATGAAATCATCTCCATTATATTCAAAAACACATGTTATTTCCATGCAATAGTACTTGGTAACACCTTTTAAACTAAAACTATATAAACAAGATAGTTAAATTTAGTTAGTTATATACGAAGGCATGGAGGCTGGAATTAATATGCAATTGGAAACAACATTTTCACACTTCAAAAACTCTTTAAGCTAATCTCATAATTGAATTGCAATTTAGTTAATCTACAACCATAACTACACTAAGTCACAAAATCAAACGGTAAGGAACTTGCAGAATTGAATTGAGCCAAAACACAACCATTTCCAACTAGACCGGCCATCACAAAAATGCAACAACAAATTGAAAACAACATTCTAATTGAAGAAGAAGCTGAGTGTAAGGACGAACCTCACCTTTTTTCTATTAAACAACTGACAACGAAGATGTCGAGGCCTGATGAGACTTAAGCCGACAATATATATATTGTTTCTTCCGGTCGGAGATGGAGATCCATTGGTCATCGACGACTTGATTCGTCCTGGTCTTGCTTTGCCTAATTTTGGGATCTAATTGAAACGGCAGCTAAACGTCTCCATTAGAATAGTTGTTCGCACGGGAATAATAGGAATGCAGCTTGTTACTAGTATTTATAGTTACAAACATGTATTTATTGGTAAAACAAATATCTTATTAATTTAAGGATTAATTTCAGTTTACCCTTCTTGTTACGTCCCGAATTTTGGATAAATAAAAATCTAAATGAAATGCATGATAACAAATATAAAAATGTCATATAATACATTCCGACATTTACATACCTTGAGAAGTCAAATAAATGTCACACTATAAAGAGCTCACTGCAAATTGACAAACAATAATAAAAATATTCAACTCCTAACAAGCAGCTTCTAGACCTCTACGTCTTGGTCTTGAAAATCCTCACCTGCAAAATCAACTTTTACACCATGGATTGGTGCACTGGGTTGTAAACAACAAACCCGATGAGCTTTAATAGCTCATATGAGTAAATCTACATTAAATGACTCAACCCAACATCACAAGATAAAACCAAAAATTCCTGCATTAGAAACTTAGTTCAAGAATAGCCTAAAAGTAAAAGAATACAAAAGAGAGTAAATAAGAAAACACAACAATTCACAATCAATCAAATCATAAATGAATCTTACAAAAAACTTAGTTCATGAATTCAATCATACAATTAAGATTAAAAAATCTCTTGCATTAAGCATGGTTCAGGAGATACTCAAAGCAAGGAATTTAAATGACAACACGTAAGAATATCACATAATCATTTCTCAACCCTTACTTATGAGTTCGTCAACACATAATCATCCCTCATAAGTAACTAGACAAACACGTACTCATGAGTTCGTCAACACATAGTCATCCCTCATGAAGTACCGACAGACAGACTAAAGCTCTAAACTGACCGTAACCAATCACTCGGCCAAGGCTTGGTTCCTGGTTCACTGACACCACCACGAGGACTCCTGATCTAATGCACACAATCACCACTAAGGCACACACATCCACAACTAATGCATACAATCATCACCAAGACACAATTCCACCACTAAATGCATCACAACAATTACTCTTCTAAAATGATATATACTTCAACAAGGTATAAATAACCACATCAATAGAACCAACACAAGCAACACATCATTATAATATACCTTTTCACATAGAGATATATATACATACACACAAATATTCTCACAAGAATAAACTACCAAGAATATTATGGTCACAAGAAAATTAAAAATAATCATTTAAATAGGAAAATTTGTTTTCTCTTACCTATGAGCCGTTGACGATCAAACTCATATATTTTAAAACAAACAAAAACAAAATCTTTAAATCATCATCATCATCATTATCATCATCAAAATGACCATAAATAATTGGGTTCACCTTAGTGAGATTTTACTCACTTAAAAATCCCGCTACGTCTTCACGAAAGAAACTCAAGAACCAAGCTCACAAAAACAACTCCACAAGCTAAACAACACAAATATTAACCTTAGTAACAATCAAAAACAATATATTCCAACTCAAACCGAAACTCAAGTCTTAACCCACCTGGAGACAAATCCTCCTCCTAGACCTCTAAAAGGTCGCCGAAACGCCCTACACATCCTATAGAACAACTAACCAGATTCTTATGTTCGGATTTACTCAAAAATGAAACCGAACGGAACTTAGCACCGAGGGAAAACCCTAGCATGCAAATTTGGTAACCAAAACCTACAACCCACATATCAACATGTTCGTATCGATGAGTACTACCTAACCAACACCTCAAACACCACAGACACTACCGGACGAGCCGCCACGCACTGCCACGGGTGATTACGCGTGGACCCCACATGCCACCCTACAACCTTCTAATTTGGACAATCTCACAACACGAAACTTGTAGATTGAAGAGAGGGAAGCAACTTTAATACCTGAGGTAACCGCCAATTTGGTCGGAACATGCCAAAAAACTAGTCGGAAAGTTGGAATCTACCACCACAACAATACACCGTGAGTCGAGCTTCAAGACTACTAGAAGTCAAACCAGGGCACTAAGAAGCTTCTATCTTGACCGGTTTCAAGCCTCGTCGCCGCCGCAGGAGGTAAGAATCCCAACCTTGTCTCAACACAGACTTCTTGGCTTCGATTATCGCGCACCGCTACGAATCAGTGCAAGTCACCACTACAGGGAGGCTCTAAAGGAGGAGAGGAAGAGAACCTGACCGGTGCCGGTGTCTAGGTGGGTCGGAGGTGGCCAGAAAAGCCGGGTCGGTTCGGGCAGAAAACTTAGATACTGAAGGTGAGGCGAGAGAGAGAGAGAGAGAGAGAGAGAGAGAGAGAGAGAGAGAGAGAAGGGGGTGTGCATAAAAATGAGATGGAGAAACCCTAACTTTCCTTTTTAACCCACAATCCTGCAAGGCCACGAACTTCCGCTTACCATAACTTTCTCATACGAAGTCTGTTTTACGCGTGTCATGTGTCTACGAACTCGTATCGTCGTGCTCTATAACTTTCATGAAGGAAGTTTCTCAAGAAACCCAACAAATTAAAAAGTCAACTCTTGACCCTTCAAAATACGGCATTTTCAAGAAAATAAACACTCGAACACTTCTAGTCCCCCCACTAAACCATAAATCCGCACAACTCCTACTTAGATAATTTTCAAAATAATATTAGAAATTAGTCACGATTTTCCAGGATACTACACTTTTGAGGTTTGGGTTAACATCATTTCAGTCCCCATACTTTTAATTTTGAAAGTTTACCACTCAAAGTTTTTAATTTTCATCAATCATGTCTAATTGCTGAAATTTCGTCTAATTTGGACGTTAAAAAGGCTAACATAGTAATATAACAACATAAATCGCTTTTTAAGACCATTTTTCTAAGATTTCATGCTAGCAATAATTAACCTCCAAACTGAATGCAATTTTATCAATTGGGTTGGATTTATGGAAATTAGAAACTTTAGGGGATAAACTTTTAAAATTAAAAGTATAGGGACTGAAAGGATGTTAATCTCAAACCTCAGAGGGATAAACTGAAATTAATCCTTAATTTAATGTACACCTATTTATTAGAATGAATCTGATTTGTTAGAGAGATAATTTATGTAATTTTGTTAGAATAACACACCTAACAAGGTAATTCAATTCAGACATTATGAGACATTCAATTCCAGTAAGATCTCTTTTTGTTGTTTTCTTTCTGGTTTCTATTTACGACCAATCAAGCCCTACTGATTTGATGACACGTTTACTTACCACATAAAATTAAAATATAATTGTAATTAATTACAAATTTGATTACTAAAATACCCAAATACAGCTGCATATTTCGATCAATCTCAACAGCATCTAATTTTCTTCATCGCATCAATTGCCTCAGTTGAGAAGCTATGTATAATAAGAAGCAGGATGGACTATCTGATTATAATAATGTAGTTACATAGTAATAATCAGGGCTGGGCATCTTTGGATCGAATCGGTTATTAATCGGTCCAAACCGAAACCGAATCCGGAATATTCGGTTGGAGATTTTGGAGCTCGAAACCGGATTTCTACAGTTCTTGACCGGATTTTCAGTTGGTCCGAATTTCGGGTCAGATCAGAACGGTTTCGGGCCAATCAAATGTTACCCGTGAGAACACGAAATCGAAACTACTCAACCCATCAGAAAATGAAATCGACAACCAGTAGGAAATCTGAATTGAAATACATAAATGCAATCCCATAAATTATGAATCAGAGAAAAAAAAGAAGAAGTTGAAATTGAGATAGAGAGAGATACGGCATGGAAGAAGTGAGAAATAGAGTGCTTATGAGAGAGAGAAGAATCTGAGACTGTTATGGTGGCTATGGCTTGTGGGAAATAGCTTGGACATGGTGGCTATGGCTTCTCTTCCTCGAAAACAGTTGTGATCGGAGGAAGGGAAGAGAGGATGAAAGAGAGGGTGAGACGAAAAGGCAAGAGGCTGACGGAGAATTAGGGATTTTAGGATTTATATATGAGACTTGGATTGTGTGTGGTAAGGTCCACATGAAACAAAACAAAACCCAATAAGAAAGTGACAGCATTTTCAAAATTTATATATAATATTCAAGTCGGTTATTTCCGGGTAGATTTGCAGGCTGAACCGGAACCAACTCGGTTTATTCCGGTTTGGGCCGGTGTAGGCTGTTTGTTATCCAGACTGGATTTTCGGGCGGTTTTTTCTGTTTTCGGTTGAAAACCGGATTTATGCTCAGCCTTGTCAATAATTTAATATAGAGGCTATGTGTGTGCTTGTGTATATTGTAATCTTGTCATTTTTTTTATCAAAATGTCATTCCATTTAAACCAGAGTAAGCAATACAAAAAAGTTGTACCCATGTGGGGACATCAGAAAACATCGTCTTACATAATTGCAAGTCCTATACTAGCTAAAGCATAAACTTTGAAATCCAAAGTACACCCACCTTGTAGCGATTAAACACGATTTTACAAGTAAACTAGGATGCGCAGAAAACTATCAAATACTCTACGAATGCAAACTAGTTTACCTAGACCAAACTAAATTTAAACTATAATTGTAGTGAGAGTAGAAACCTCCCAATCAACCCAATTCAAACAAGCCCAAGCCCAATAGAGGGAAACCCTAGCTGATGCATCCCAAGCCCAAAATGGCCCAAACCTATGAGCAACTATGGTTGAATCACTAGCAGCCTCCACCGAAGCTAGTTTTCCGCCGTCGTCAACACCAATCAACGACTCACCTTCTCCGGCACTCCTGCGACCATGCTTCAATCCTTCACCAGTAACCCATCAAATACCGGGCAGAGACCAAGAAGCTCAGAGATTCCGATACAAATACCAGCCAATGGATCCCTAGAAGCCGCCATCCATCGCCATCTCCATCGTTACAGCCACCGGAAGAGACTAGCTCTGCCGGCACCATAGAGCTTTCACCATCCATCTTGTTAAAGAGAAATCAGTCAAAGAAATTACCCTATTCTGATCGAGTCTTGTTCATGGAATGATGTTGTCCAAGCCCGCCGACATCACCACCGATTTGACGAGAGAGAGAGAGAGGAAATAAATCCCCTTCTCAATCGAAAAAGCAAGAAAGCCACCAGAGGAGAACCACCGCCGCCACCAAATTTCCTCTCGAGCGAGAGGCCAGAGAGATAGAGAGAGCATAGGGTTTTTTTTTCAAATCAAAAACCTTAACTTATTGTAATCTCGTCATTGCATAAACTCTCTTCTGCCATGATTTATCAAAATTATTTGATAGTAGTACGTTTTGAGTTATCGAACCGCAAGATGAAGGGTTAAACAACAAAATTAAGGCATCATATTTATTATATTTGTTAGTAATTATATATTTAAATCCAGCAAGCAAGTTTATAATTAAAAACAAAATTAAACAACTTTAACAAATAACATATTATTAGGATCTAAAAAAGAAGCCTTAAGAAAAAATTGAAATTACTAGCATCAACTTCCACAATATTATTAGCATATTGAAATTAACAAAGGGTATTTTCAATATAAAAGTTTATTCTGGATGGTATCATTAATTGCTAAACCCAATCTCCGCTTCTCTTGGTATTAAAATTATGGATTGTTATGGAATCAATTCTTGATTAGGAGTTGAGACATACACTCATTCTTATTCCAACATGTGTAAGTAACACACACAGTGGCGTAGCTACATGGACATTAGAGGAGTCAGTTGACCCTTCTCATCATGATCACCAAGCCAACTAATTCTTATATTCTTACTTTTAAATAATAGAGAGTAAGTTATTCACCTCATTTTGCACTTTCTAATATAATAAAATATGTAGTAAATTAATATAGCTAGTATATGAGACAAAAGCAAAAGTATTGTGTTTTTTTTGTATATATTTTCTCTCATTTCCGCACCTATAGTTTCTTATATTCTTACTTTTAAATAAGAGAGAGTAAGTTATTCACCCTAAACCTTAATTATTAATAACTCACACACCTTACATATGTTTATTTTCTTGATTATTCATTATACGAATATATTAGAGGGACCAATTTGTTTTCTATATAGGTCATCCAAGTTGTAAATTAATAATTATACATGTAAATATGACTCCTCTTAACAAAGTTTCTAGCTACGTCACTGAACACACATGAATTCTTTTATGTCGGAATCATCACTTATGAATTCTTTTTTCAAATTCGTACCGTGATTTCCATTCTAGTAAGTTTTTTTTTAAAAGTTTTTTTCTAATAACATAAAGATAATTTATTCTAGATAGATATCTCATCGGCCATCTACTATATGCATCTTGGCCAAACTACCTATATAGGATTAAACGGTGAAACCAATTGACTAGATAGTCCACGTCCAAAATAAAATAAAATTGACTAGATAGTCTAGCACACACGAGATGAGTACCAAAGTCTCTATGAAGTCATTGAACTAGAGAATTTCATCGTCCTGTCTTATTATATATAAAGGACACACCCCTAAAACCCTCAAAACAATAACTTCATCAAGACACCTACCCAAATGCCAGCACACTGCTAACACCCACCTGTGAAGGATCTGGATCTTCTACTCGATCACTTCCATACATATATCTCACTCGGAAACAACGTACGGGCCTATCAAGTCGCCAAGATGCTCTATCCCCAAAGGACCCTCTCTCGTGGTGGCTGGAACGCCGCCATTTTCATCATCTGTATATCTCAGACCCTGTAATTCTTTTTGTTTCTGTCAACGGCTATTTTGGTTTCATGAATTAATCAAAAGTCTTTTGGTGAATTAATGCAGTCGTGGAAGTTGCAGAGAGGTTTGCTTACTATGGCATGGCTGGTAATCTCATCATGTACCTCACCAACGAGCTCCACCAGCCCACAGCCACCGCAGCCAAGAACGTCAACATGTGGATCGGTCTCTCCTCCCTCTTTCCCATTCTCGGTGCCATCGTCGCCGATTCCTACATTGGTCGCTTCAAGACAATCATCTATTCCACCTGCATTTATTTCCTGGTATATATTAAGAGAAGAAAGAAAACAATATTGATTTCCTTCCTGGCATTTTTCCGTTTTGCGAAGGTTACGTACAGAATGAGTAGTAGTGATTAATGTAATGGCTGGCTGATAATGGTAATGACTGGCAGGGGATGGTTATGCTGTGCCTATCGGCTTCGGTGGTTCCTCGGCATTACCGTGAAGGGGCATACTTCGTGGCGCTTTATATTTTGGCCGTGGGAGAAGGCGGCCACAAGCCTTGCGTGCAAACCTTCGCTGCCGACCAGTTTGATGAAGAGACTGATGAGGACAAGGAGGCCAAGAGCTCATTTTTCAACTGGTGGTATTTGGCTATAGTTTTCACTGCTATTGTTGCCACACTTGGTATCATCTATATTCAGGTACACTCTACACACCATTTTTTTTTTTTCCGACCAACAAAACAGTTTAACGTAATATTACAAATTTTTATTTGCTTCCTCCTTTTTACTCTTTGATTGTGTGCTGGGAATTTCTCTACCTGTGAATTTGGGTTGGCCTACATCCTTTTTGGTCCAAATTTGCACCAAGAATTGTTTTTTTTTTGTTTTGTTTTGTTTTTTTGTTTTTCTGTCAAAAATACACTTGAGCGTCTTCTTTTAATCTTCGTTTTGGGGTCGGCTATGTCTCCGCCGTGAGCAACTACAGCATGTGGATGTGAGTTGGAAAATCTATCCCCCTGCGCCATTAAGCTAGCTAGCTCCACTAGTTCAAAAGAAAATTTAGTCTTCACCCCGAACTAGCTAGGGAAAGTTGTGATTTCTTATTTTCTGGACATACCCATGTGATTTAGCTAGTGTATGTCATTGACTGGCATGTCATGGTGGGATAATCCTCCTCATTCTATCGTTGATCATTGCCGGTGAGATTGCTGACGAGATGCACTTGGCCTCCTGAATTTTCGTATTTGTTAATGTCTTTATCATGTGTTCATTGATGTTTTTATATGATTACTTGTTCCTCTACAAAAAAGGTTGAAATTATTTGTACTATATGGCTGGTATTGGCCTAATCCTCTAACTTCTTTGAGTTTGTCTATCATATCATACTGTATGACATACATATTGCAAATGTGTTTAATTGTATGACACATGTGAGCTTTTGAAGGGATAAATGGTCATTATATGATAATTTAGTTGCTTATTCAATTAATGATAGCCAACACATTTTGTGAGACATGCTATACCATATAATATACTATAATTTTTCAGCTTCATGTACCTTTTTTATTTTATCAATACTTTTTTGTGGGGGACGATGAGTTAATCCCTCTACACTTACTAAAAAAACAAAATAGTTAGTGTATGCTATCCTTGTTACGTACTACTTTGAACTTCTCAACAAACTAAATAATTGAGGAGTTTTCTCGAACTAAATAATTGAGTTACTTGTGTTGCTGACGCAAATACAATCAATAAATAAGTAGCTTTTCGAGCATATACAAAAGAAAATGACATTTGTATAAGCTATTAAACTTGCTTTAACATAAAAATTTCGTTATAATTATTGCAGGATGATGTGAGCTGGGTGCTAAGCTATGGTGTCTTGGTAGTGATAATTGCGGCAGGGCTGGTGTTATTTCTATTAGGAATGCAAAGGTATCGGTACGAAGATAATCTGCTTGTTGGGGTTGGTCCCTTGACGATGGTGGCACAAGTGTTTGTAGCAGCAGCTCGGAAGTGGCGCGTGAAGCTTGACCATCGGAATGATGTTGTATACTACGGTGACGATGAGAGTGGGAGCAGTGGGGTTGATTCCAAGCACAAGACATTGGCGCGTACTAAGCAATTCAGGTACATGTCATTTCAGTGTCATTTGAACCAACACATTTACGTATCTGCTGCAAACTCTTTTAGCAAGTTATTTACGTAATTATATTGAAGTCCAATTGTGCCTTTGGGTAGTCGGTAGTGGTTTGGGCATGTGAAAAGGGCACAAGGTCAAAACTAAGGTTGTAATCAAGTCCGTGGGGATTGTGGGTGATGAGCAATAGAGGAGGCCATGGCTATGTCACTATATGTGAATGAAAATGTTGATGAAGTACTAGTTTAGTTGTGTAGACAATTTCAACTGCTACTTCATATCCCTAGACAATTTCACTCGGGCAAACTGGCACCTCGAGAGGAAAATTGTTTTGCTACGTAGTGGTGATGATGGATACGCATAGCAACTAAGGAAGTTGACCTTGTCGAGAAGAAAAGTGAGTTAGAATAAAATTATTAGCCGGAACTAGATTACATTCTTATTTAAAGTCATATAAATTAAGATAAAATTGACTATTTATGATAAACATTCTTCTTCTTTTTTTAAAGAAAAAATCATTATAATATAAAATATAAAATTACAATCAACGATTATAGTGGAAAAGAACCGAAATGAGTTCAACCGAAACCTAACTAAATCCAGAACCGAAATGAGTTCAACATAATTGATAATCTGATGTACTTATTTCCCTATACTAGTGCTTTACTTTCATTTAGCGTTGCTCTCACATTTACCAGTGATGTGGTTCATGAATATGAATTATGCAACATTTATTTTTATAGCTTTGTATTTGCATGATGTTTTATAGATAGTTGCATACATCAATTTTCGAGAATCTACCTAGCTATGGCATAATGGAGGTGGTTCCACATCTATAAGATATTTGGTTCATGCATGTTCAACGAATATGACTATTATAGAAGTATAGGTAGTGAATGACCTTTTATGTTATATGATTTTTTTGTTTCTTTTTTTTTATTATCGTCAATTTCCTTTATATCCATTTTTGCTATTATTCGAAGGAATGTTGTATCATTTTTAAAGTATGGCAACAATGTTTATTGTATCACTTTTTGTAGAATAATGTTTAACGGCTACATCATTTCAGATTTTTGGACAAGGCAATGATCGTTGACGAACATGATGCATCAAGCAAAATGAGAAATCCTTGGAGGTTGTGCTCTCTAAATCAAGTGGAAGAAGTGAAGCTTGTTGTCCGCTTAATTCCCATATGGTTGAGCTGCCTAATGTTTCACGCAGTTCAATCTCAGCTCCACACCTACTTCATCAAACAAGGTTCTACGATGATCAGATCTATTGGACCCAAGTTCAGGTTCCCCCCTGCATCACTTCAAGCCGTTGTTGGCATCATGATCGTAACTACCGTCCTAATTTACGACCGAATTATTGTTCCGGCAGCACGAAAGGTCACAGGACATCCCGCAGGCATAACGGTACTCCAACGAATTGGTGTTGGCCTGTTCTTGTCCATAATCAACATGGTTGTGGCAGCTCTAGTGGAAGCTAAAAGGGTTGGTGTTGCTAGAGATTATAACCTCATGGATAACCCAAAAGCAATAGTACCAATTAGTGTCTGGTGGTTACTCCCACAATTCATTGTCACAGGTTTGTCGGATGCGTTCACCGTTGTAGGACTCCAAGAGTTGTTCTATGATCAAATGCCATACGCAATGAGAAGCTTGGGAGCTGCAGCATACATCAGTATTCTTGGAGTTGGAAGCTTTCTCAGTAGCTTCATCATATCTTTGGTGGAAACTTTTAGCAGAAACTCTGGTGAGCCGTGGTTAGGTAACAACCTTAATCGCGCTCACCTTGATGACTTCTACTGGGTGCTTGCGGCACTAAGTGCTTTTTGTTTTGGTGTTTATCTGTGGGTTGCAAACCGATTTGTTTACAAGAGTTGGAGGGGAAGCATCAAATGAGGTGTAAAAGCTTTAAGATCAAATCATGGCATCGTTAGTGAAACAAAATGTACTTATGCGAACTACTATCGATGGTGGTGTGGTTTTTTTTTTTTTTTTTGAGGAAAAAAAGAATTTCATTAATCGGAAATATAATATTAAATTCTCCACTCTCCTCCCTACCTACCTGAAACACCAATGAATACAGTGGACAAGAACCGAAATGGGTTCAACCGTAACCTAACCTAAACCAGAAACCTCGATACATCTCCACAGTCAACCTCAAGAAAAAACAACCATTTCAAACACTATGTGTCAAAACTGTTAGTATATATGCACAAGTAACCTCCCCATCACGTTGACAGCAAGAACTAACCGACATTAAAATAGTCCTTAACAACGAAACCATACTCATGGCTCCTCTCAACGATACGACCAACACCACCATACCAAAACCCCAAACCCTCGCCCAAAAGAGGAGGGACGACCAACACCCAAACAACCCAAAACAAAACTAATTAACAGCCAAAACAAAATATAAAAAAAAGAAAAGCCCAGACTTAGGCCCAAAGGCCTAAACCTAAGGCCCATAACTGAAGCCCAATCCCAAAGTTTGGAACAGGTGAGACTCAATCCACCATCCTTCAATCCGGCCGCCGCTGCATCTCCTCACTGCCATGATGCCACCTTAACATCCACCGGCGTCAACCCTGACCAGTGACCATCGACAAATCCCGCCGTACGCCGAAGAGTCGTCCACAACCACAATCTCCAAAAGCAGTACCGAACCCGGAAAACATCCAGGTTGACCCCGACTGCTTTCCCGGCAACCCATTGGATCGATCCAAAACCCATCAAGTATGACCACCCTCCGACCACCACCGCAACCGCCAACAGAACCAGCAAGGAGCCGAATTTAGTCACAGCCCCCCGAACCAGTACTGGCCTCTGGTTCTAGTACTAGTAACTAGCAAGGAGACTTCCTTCGATCGTTTGCTCTGTATCAGACATTAGAAGATTAATTATAATCAAGTTTAAGAGGTTTTCTTTACATCCTCCCTATTTATATATAAACACTCACTTTCAGAGTGAGATATCGTTTTGAAATTAAAGTGTGATGTTTCTTATTTCGCTCATTTTCATGTCACATTTTCACCGTTCAGTGTCTAGAACATAGTGTGTAGATCATTAATGCAAAATTTCATCTAATTTGGAGATTAAAAAGAGTTTGGAACCCAGCCTAGCTGGGAGACTTGGCCCCATGCCCGGTTCTATTTATTTCAATAAAAATAGTATTTTACGTCAGGGGGACATAAACTTGAACCCCGAGCTACATAATTAATATAGCAAATCACATATACATCATTCAAAAGAATTTGAAACACAAATAAATCCACTTGTGTTGTTATTAAACAAATAAGGACAGTTTTTAACAATTAAGGACAATCTTTTCTCTACATGCCATGTGTCATGATTTAATTTACCAAACTAACCCTACACTAATTAAATATATTTTTAGAAGAGAAAAGTCTCTCATTTTGAAATTTTTTAGTAAATGGAATACAGTAGCAGACTTTTAATAACTTAGTGTAGTAGCAGTTAATTCCAGTAGAAGTAGTAGCAGATGTTAACATTCCAGTAGAAAGTAGTAGCAGAGGTTAACATCTCAGTAGAAGTAGTAGTAGGTTTTCAGTGGCTCAGCTTATGTAGTAGCATGTTTTGCTGGAAAGCTACACTTCCAACATATGTAGTAGCAGAATTTTAGTGGTTCAGCTAGTGCAGTAGCAGGTTTTTAGTGGCTCAGCTAATGTAGTAGCATGTTTGCTGGAAAGCTACAATTCCAATAGATGTAGTAGCAGAGTTTTAGTGGTTCAGTTAGTGTAGTAGCAACTTCAGTAAGTGTAGTAGCAGATTTACAATGGCTCAGCTAATGTAGTAGCATGTTTTGCTAATACATGGCCGTCCAATCTTCATGCTACTACATTGTGTGTTCGTCCAATCTTCCGGCTACTACATTGTCTGGTCGTCCAATCTTCCTGCTACTACACTATCTGGTCAACAAATCTTCCTGCTACTACACTGGTCGTCAAATCTTCCTGCTACTGCCTAGTAGTCCAATCTTTATGCATAATGAGGTATACAACACTAATCACACTCAATTTGCAGAAACTAATCACACTCAATGAGGTATACAACACTAATCACACTCAATGAGGTATACAACACTAATAGATTGAAAAGCCGACATATAAGCTTTACAATCTTCTAGGATTCGACCCACCTCTGATAGATCATTCTCCTCTCTACTAAGGGCAACAATGTGTAGAATATTTTGTAAATATATACTTTTCTTGTATGTGTAAGTTTATTAGGTTATATATTATGTATAGTTGGTAGATATTTTTCCTATTACACATACTCTTGTATCTATATATAAACCTCCTATATAGAGACGAATAATATATTGAAGCATTCCAAACACATTAAATTTTTATTTTTCTACTTGGTATCAGAGCAAGTTCAATCTTTTGAACTTGCCTCATATCTCTTGAAACTCAAAACCGAAATTTCCTGAAAACCCAAATCCCGAATAACACTGCAGATCGATGTGTATTACCTCTATTGAAATCGAACCATCATTGAAACTTTGAATTTCAAACCTGAATTAGCATCAAATCGTCGCACCACAACACCACTAAATTTCTGTATCATCACCGAAATTGAAATCTTTACTCAAATGGCAGTCCTAAAAATCACCTCAGTCAATGGTTCAAAATTACAGAACTTGAGAAATGCCTACATTTTCTACAATAGAGGAAGATCATCCATCTAATGTCTTCGCTAATGTAGCGCATTCAAGTATGAATGGTAAGGTTACTTTGAATAGTAAGCTACAACCTTCCTCTCAAAAATTGTGTCAATAGGTTGGTACTCCAACTCTAGAACCGGAGAATGCTCTGTTATCCTATCTGATATATTAACCCAAGATCTTGTGTTGGTTGTTCCTTTGTTAGCATATACTTAGCCAGATTATTCTCGCCCTTACATGTATATATTGTCACCTTTTATCTATCATTCTGTGTGTTTTAGGACATTCTGACTCGGTGGATTCTTGGTTATGGTGGTAGAAGGGAAAATTATACTACCTGGATCTGATAGAGACTAGAGAGAAGCATAAGCATTTTTTGGTCAAGCTAATCAAGTCAATGGAGTTGAGAGTGCTAAGAAAGCTGTCAGGTTAAGTCATCGTCGTTTAGGTCATCTAAACTTCAGTTAACTTAGGAAGTTGCAACCTCAATCATTTTTGGGTGTCAACGACTCATATTTTCATTGTGACATTTGTGAACTAGCCAAGAATTACCGTGTTTCATATTTAAAAGCCTTAATAGAAGTCTTGTTCCTTTTATGAAATTCACTCTGATATTGAGGGTCCTGCAAAAATTCTCTCTCTCTCTAGAGGTCGGTATTTTGGAGTCATGGACAGCTATTCCTACCCTTTTTTTCCATACTACGGTTGTTATATTACACATGTAGCATAAGCATACTAGACGCTTGTTGCAGAAGTGCAAAACTGTATCATCTGACTGGTCATATTCAATAAGATGGCTGTGTAGATTTTGTATGGAGGAAATCATAGTAAGCATGTAAACAAGCTTATTCTCTAATCATCTGATTGTATGTAACACTGGTATTTTGATTTAAGTAAGGTTGGTTGCAAGGAGTGAAGTTGTTTAGAACTATCACAAATTCACAACCGTAATAGTTATGTTGCAACTGTGTACAAAATAGGGCTGGCATTGGCACGCAAAATACCGAGCCAACCGACGTACCGTCCCGAATCGCCGGAATCGGTTACCGACATTGTCGGTTACCGACTTTTCGGCATGATAGTACCGTACCGCTATCAACGTATGGTACGGTAGCGGTAGTGAGTTTTGTATAAATACGGTATTACCGTACCGTACCGACTTTTTAAGGAAGAGACGAGGTTCAAATGTTCAGTGGTTCATCCCCAATTCGACTCTCTCTCTCTCTCTCAGTCTCTCTCTCTCAATCTGAAATTCTCAATTCTCAAATTCTCGACTCTCTCTCAGTCTCTGGACTCTTGATCAAGGGGGCGACTCAGCCTCTCAAGTCTCAAAATCACAGGTACTTCTCTTTCTCTCTAACTTATCTTTCTGCCTTTCTGACTTTCTGCGTTTCTGACTTTCTGGGTTCTTGACTGGTTATCGAAGTCTCGAAGATGGGTCGGCAGAGGGTTAGGATGACAGGGAGCGCATTAGGGAGGCAAGCTGCACAAGGGAGGCAAGCTGCACAAGGGAGGCAAGCTGCAATAGGTTCGACTCTGCACTCTCTCTTAATCTCTTCTTCTCTATGAGACTATGATGATATATGTGATTAGGTAGCTCGACTGTTGTTGATTGTTGTTTTGAGATGTATGAAGTGAACTGCAGAGGAAGTGTTGCGTTGGTGTGTTAGTCTGTTAGATGAGTTTTAGTTGCTTTGAGAAGAAAAAGGTATAGGATGGATTAGTTGCTGAGATTAGTTACTGATTAATTTCCATGTAATCAGTAACAGAGATTTAGGAAAATCATCAAAATCATCTATTGTGAGCATACCTGACCATTCCCTCCAGACCCTTGACAAGATCATCTAGATATGATCACCTTTTGTTTGCCGTAAAAGTCATCTTTGAAAGCTTGAGGAAGAAGAAGTAAAGCTAAGGAAAATAGAAAACTATGGCTCTGAAGTTTGTAATGATAATAACACACTTCTTCTAGTAAACTTCCAAACACATCAGAAAAAATGATAGATAAGAGATGTGAATTAAAATACCTTTTTTCTCTTGGCAACAGCTGCTTCAGTAATTTGCGCAAGTTTCTTTGCACCTTCTGGATAATTGATATCCATAGCAGCCTTAGCTACTGCCTCCTTCGCTGCTTGCTCCTATGAAAGTTTACTGGATGAATGAGTTATACAATAGATATAAACAGAAGGATAAGAATCTTGGATGACACAATCAATATAAACCATGCATGTTGCAACAAAGATTTAGAATGTTACAAATGGCTGCATCTCATGTCTGCTGCTATATGTTGCATCTCAGACCATTTAAACGAAATATTTTCCTCTTCACTTTGCTAGGGGCACACATATCTGTTAAACATTTCGAGTATGAACGCAATGCACATGTGATCCATTATTTGATGTTACAGTAATGTACTTAGTTTGAGACTATAGGGGTTATAGACATGGTAGAACCTGTATACAATAGGTTAGGGCAACTTGTTATTTTGCTGTTAATTGCTGTTTTGGCTCAATTTATATTAAGTTATGAACAATAGGTTAGTGCAGCTTGTTATTTTGTTGTTAATTGCTGTTTTGATTCAATAGTCAATAATAAGAATAGAGAAAATACTTAACAATATGTTAGTGCAGCTTGTTATTTTGCTGTTAATTGCTGTTTTGGCTCAATTTATATTAAGTTAGGATTTATTGGTTTTTGTTTTTCAATTTTCATAGCGGATACAGCAATGTCTCAAATTCATAGCAGTCAGACCAGTAGCTCATCTCCGTCTATTCAATCTACTGCAAATAAAGAGGAAACTGCATCCTTACATAGAAACATATCCCCATTAGGACCTCCCCCTGAACCTCCACACCCTGCCTCTGCCCTTGGATCTGAACCTACACCTCCACTTGAATATGGTCCTGAAACCAGCTCACAACCTTCCTTTGGGAAGAAAAGAAAAGAACCAGCCAACAAAAGTCCTCTTTGGCCGTTCTTTACTAGATGTAAGATCCCAAACTCGGATGAAATAGATCCGGAGTGGTGCACCTGCAACATTTGTGGTCAGGAAGTGTTGTGTTCAGTTAAGAGAAATGAGACAAGTTCAATGTGGGCTCATGTGAGGAAATGTGAGTTACACCCTATGCGTACCAAACCTGGTGAAACTGATCCAAAACAGTCCAAACTGAACCTAGATAATGTGTCTGGAGGAAAACCTCATAAGTATAACAGACAGCGGTGTGATGATAAGTGTATTGAGATGATAATTAGGGATGAACTACCCTTTAGGCATGTGGAGAAGGAGGGTTTTAAGGCGTTTGTTAAGGAATTACAACCGGAGTGGCCAATAATGACTAGAAAGCAGGTTGCCAAGGGTGTGTTAGAGAAGTTTAATCATGAGAAGGCTGTTTTGTTGAGTTTTTTGAAGGCTGCAGACACTAGGATTTCGATCACCACAGACACATGGACATCGATACAAAACATTAACTACATGGTTCTTACAGCTCATTTTATGGATGTTGACTGGAAATTGCACAAAAGAATCATAAACTTTTGTCCAATTGTCAGTCACAAAGGTGAGGACATTGGTAGAGTTATGGAGCAATGTTTGAGGCAGTGGGAGATCTCAAAAGTGTTCACCATCACTGTCGACAATGCTTCTGCTAATGATGTCGCAGTGCAATACATGAAGAAAAGGTTGAAGGGCTACAAAACTTTGATGTTTGATGGGGCCTATTTGCATTTAAGATGTGCTTGCCATATTATTAACTTAATAGTTAAAGATGGTTTGAAGGAGTTGGAGAATGGGATTGCAGCAATATGGAATTGTGCAAAGTATGTTAGGAGTTCATCTGCTAGGCTTGACAAGTTTAGGGAGTTTGCTGTTTTGGAGCAATGCAGGGCTAATGCAAATGTTCCATTAGATGTTATAATAAGATGGAACAACACATTTCTTATGTTGCAAGCTGCTTTGAAGTATGAAGCTGTTTTTGGGAGGATGGCAGAAGAAGATCCTTCATTTAGAAGCTATTTTCAGGACAAGGTTGGACCACCAGATTTTGAAGCTTGGAGGAATGCTGAAGCTTTCTGTTTGTTTTTGGAGAAATTTTATGCAGCTACTGTGAGGCTGAGTGCATGGAAATCAGTGACTGCAAACATATTATTTGTGGAGATGATTACATTGCAGACTGAGATTGACAAGGCTTGTGACTCCACTGATGAGGTTTTGAAGAGGGTTGCTGAATCTATGAAGGCTAAGTTTGACAAGTATTGGGGCAGCTTTGAGGTGCTGAACAACATGGTCATGATAGCTAATGTTTTAGACCCAAGATACAAGTTGCAGTGGGCTAAAGTGGCAATGAAAAAGGTGAAAGCAAGTGCACATGTAGTTGAAACCATTGAAAGTGAGTTGAAGAGAATCTTGATGAAGATGTATGAAGAATATAAAGGTGAAGACATTACTGATTTGACTGAGCATACTTCTGGAAGTGATATGGCTGAAATGGAATTTGATGAAATGGATGGCCTCGATGAAGTTAGCAGGGAGATAGCAAGGGAGATGGTGGCTGAGCAATCTTTATGCATAAGAAATGAAGTTGACCAGTACTTATCCGATAGATATGTCAGCCTCTTGTCCAAGGGTTTTGAAATTACCAAATGGTGGAAAGGCAATGAGGCAACCTATCCAGTTCTATCAAAGCTGGCGAATGATATATTTGCTATTCCTTGCTCAACAGTGGCATCTGAAAATGCTTTTAGTTTAGGTGATAGAGTTGTCGATCCTTTTAGAGCGTCATTGACACCAAGAATGGTGGAGGCCCTGGTGTGCACTAGTGATTGGCTAAGAGCTGATACACCAAGCTTCTACAAGGATCCAACTGAAGAAGACCTCAAATTTTACTATGAGTTAGAGGAACTTGAGAAAGGTAATGGTGTTAGTAATTGACTACAAACAGTCAAACACTGTGAATTTACTGAATTTAATGGTATTCATTCTTTCTTATTTTATTCAACTATATAATTTTTTTTCTCTTTTGCAGAAAATGGTTATAACCAAGGAGTGGAGGCAGCAACTCCAATAGAGATTACTGGGAGTTCTGGCCAAACCAATGTGTAGAAGCCGCCATCAGTGTTTAATTTAGTATTTGGGAGATCTCAATTTTCTGAACAATATTTCTGATTTGGTTACTGATATTTAGTTGTTCAATTTTCTGAAAAATATTTATGTTTTGGTTACTTAAATATTTCTGAACAATTTCTGATATTTCTGTTTTATTTTCTGTTTTGGTTACTGATATTTAGCTGTTTTGGTTACTGATATTCAGTATTTCAATGTGTGTTTGTTGTTGGGTGTTGGCAGTTGACTACTTGACTTGGAATTAGTTTCTTTTTGAACTGTGTTACTATGCTGCAGTTTTACACTTGTACAGGTTTTTTTGGTTTCAATGTTTGTTCACTTGTTAATTGTTATTGGCAGTTGGCTTGGAAATTGCAAAGTTTGTTCACTTGTTTGTTTTGTTGTTTGTTCTCTTGTTTGTTCACTTGTTAATTGTTATTGTCAATGTTGGCTTGGAAATTGGAAACTTGGAAAGTTTGTTTTTAAAGTTACTGTGCAGGTTTTTAAAGTTTGTTTTTCAATTAAGTTTTAGAGTTTAGACTTGATATTGTTGCTAATGCTGCATGATCTGCATCAGTTCAAGTTCAGTTCAAAGCAGGAAAATATAATTTGGGCCAATGGGCCATGTCTTATTTATTTTTTATTTTTTAAAAGTGGCCCATTTTGAAGTCGGTAGCCGGCCCAGCCGTACCGTACCAAACCGAGAGTTCGGTATACCAACTCTCGGTATACCAACTTTGCCGGTCGGTAGTGGTAGATGATTTCATGTACCATAACAAGTTGGTACGGTAGTTGGTTTTGGCAAAAAAACGCCGGTACCGTACCAATGCCAGCCCTAGTACAAAATAGCTACGTAGACACCAATTTTGCCTTCAGACGGGATGAAGATGGAGATGCAGAGAGACAGGATTTGGGCAAGAATGAAGGTGTGAGGATATATGAGTGGAGAGAATGAGCAAGAGAGTTATTGTGAGAGTGATATGAATCGAGGAGATAGAATAAGAGTTGGGATGTGAGAGTTGGTTTAAGTGTTAAAAAATGATCTTACAGTTATGCCAAAAAAAAAATTCTGGTTTTTCAGACGACAGTCATTTTCATCTCAACAACAGGCGAATTCTAATTGTTGCACGTTTGCTACATTCAGACGACAGATATTTAAATATTTGTCGTTAAAATTTATTAGACAACAGTAAAAATGACTTCTGTCGTCTGATTGCAAAATTGAAGTAGTGTACTATGTGTTTAGTACTTTGATTTAATTAAGGTTGATCTAGCTTTGTTTAGTATTATTTACTTTGTCTTAAATATTTGTGGGAGTTATTTTCGGCTCCCAGAGAGGCAAAATAACTGGAACGAACAAAAATGAACGGAACGTGCAAAAATGACCAAGACGTAATGCAAAAATGGTTATAGTTTATACCAAAGTTGAAAGGCAATAAGGATGATTATGCCATTTTGTAATTAGTTTCTCTTTTTCTCATTTGAGCAAATGCTTTTATTTTATTTTATTTCTAATTTAGTTGTATTTTTTTCACTTTTAAACTAGACTGTTCACCATATCAGATAATTGTTAACAACTAATAGAAATGATGATTTATTCCTAATTGTTAAAAAAAATTTCTTGAAAGTCTCGCTCTCAATGTCTAGTATCATTCAGTTTAGCGGCGTAGTCTCTTCTTAATAAGTGTGAGGTTGTGAGCTCGACTTACACAGTTGTAATAATTAAGTAATTGTTTACCTGATCAAAAAAAAAAAAAAGTCTCGGTCCCATTCCTATGACCCGAATGTTATCCCAATAGCCCGGTTGAAAGTTCACCGGATATCTGTCCGGCTGAATTTTACCTAGGAATCGAGCAAATGTAGCATGCCCATCACCATACTACAATTTTCCCAGCATAAGATCCACTTTTTACTTCTATTTTGAGGATAATTCGCCTATTCTTGTCCATACAAAAGGTTGAAGGGGGAGGAATCTAATGGGGCCAAACCAAGCTACAGGTTGAACAGATTTGTGAATATTATTGTAATGATGATGGTTAATTAGTGGGTTTAAACGATGATGTGAAGTGAACTCAGTGGTGATGAAATTGAAAGCCTTTATGATCATTTTGTCAAGCCAAAATGAAGAAGTGTTCGTTGGTGTTTGATGCGTTCAAGGAAACACAAGTACTATTTTGAGTAATTAGAGAAAATCAATTACAGGTTTGGCCATTCCCACTATAAAAAGGAAATTTTGATTTTCAAGCTTTTTCATATTGAAAGAGTCGAATATGTTGCGTATACGAACTTGGTTGTTCCATAAACAGAAAAGGAAAATTTACATATTGTTGTACTGTCAATTATAGGTTTTCGCTATAATTGAATCGAATATTGTAAACAAGTAAGTAGTCTCTTTCAATTGTGATTTACGTCTTAAGATAGATGAACTCCAATATAACTATATTATATTGAGTAAATGTTAAATGAGCCATATTTTTTCCATCTCACTTTATGTGACAGTGCACTCATGTGGCATAGAAATAATCCTAACAATATGTTCATTAAATTATACGGCTATTTCAGATGAGTTGTCACAAGAATTTTCATACAATTGAAGTATGTTCGACTAAAAAAAAAAGGATTAAATTCAGTTTACCTCTTGAGGTTTGAGGTTAATATCATTTTAGTCTATGTTCTCTCAAATTTGAAAATTTGCCCCTAAACTTTTCAGTTTTCATCAATCAGGCCCATTTGTTAAGATTTCATTCAATTTGAACGTTAAATGCTAGCATGAAATCTTAAAAAAATGGGTCAAGTGTGATATTTGTCCATAAATGATTGTTTTAGCTCTTGAAGTGAGCCATAATGTCAAAATTAACATTTAAATTTGATGAAATTTTAACAAACAGGCAAAGCTGATGAAAATTTTAAAATTAAGAGGGTAAATTTTTAAAATTAAGAGAATGAGGACTGAAATGAATAGTACCTAAACCTAGAGTAAACTGAATTTAATAAAAAAAAAAAAAAACACATAAAATGCATCACACTCCTAACTTCGAACACTGATATATAGAGGTCGACCCAGAGAACCCTCAGAACATCATACATTGGACATCTCTCTTTAGCAAAAGTCATGGCTGGAAAAGGGCGGGAGACTATCAACCATAAATACTCCAAGGGTGGCTGGAATGCCGCCATTTTCATCATCTGTAAGTCGTTAATTTTACTATTCAAGAGCTTTATATATCCTACTATGGAGTATACTAACTGCTGATTATTTCACGATTAGAATGGTGGAAATCTAGACCATGGCACACAGAGTGCATGGTACAATCTTATTATATATATCTTTATCTCGTGTATGTATAAACAATCAATCTAATAATATCCTGTATTGCAGTTGTAGAGGCAGCGGAGAGGTTTGCATATTATGGCTTGTCTGGTAACCTCATTATGTACCTAACAAATTATCTCCATCAGCCCACAGCCGTCGCGGCCAAGAACGTCAACACCTGGGTGGGTGTGTCATCTCTCTTTGCTCTTCTTGGTGCCATAGTAGCCGATTGCTTCCTTGGTCGGTTCAGGACCATCATTCTCTCCACCTCCATTTATTTCATGGTAAATTTCTTGCCCGACTCTGGAGACATATATACTGTTGTAAATCCTAGCATATATGCATGTACTACTGAATTACTGATCTGTTTAGATCGAGTGCCTTATATCTAAGGGCCTAAGGCTGTGTGTCTATCACAGGGAATGGTACTACTATGCCTATCGGTCTCGATTGTTCCTAGCCATTATCGTGAAGTGGTGTTCTTCATCGCACTTTACATATTATCTGTTGGTGAAGGTGGGCACAAGCCATGCGTCCAAACCTTTGCCGCCGATCAGTTTGATGAGGACACTGCTGAACAGAAAGAGACAAAGAGCTCATTCTTTAACTGGTGGTTTCTAGCGATAGTAGTTGCCGGCACTAGTTCAACACTTGTGGTGATCTACATTCAGGTAGATACGGCTTCATTTTCCACATATCTTTCTGCGTCTGTGTCTTTCACAGTTTCACTCATCAATGTCGTCCAGTGATCCATTATACATAGGACAAAAATAAGGACTAAGAAATTCTTTCTATTTATTGTACATGCAGCTAGCTTAAATATAAGTCGTAAAACAGTAATAACAGTCACCAATAACCAGTAATGAATGTCGTAAAAGGCTATGTAAAGCGATCAACATGAACCTAGCTAGTATAAAGTTGAGTCAACATATATAAAGCCACAACAATGTGTATGAGACATTACTACGATTGTATGTTATATACACGTACTGCAGGACAATGTCAGCTGGGTCATTGGCTTCGGTATGCTAGCAGTAGTTATGGCGTTAGGACTCTTTTTATTCTTACTAGGGATCAAGAGGTATAGGAAGGGAGGACCACCTGGAAGCGCCTTTACCACCGTGGCACAAGTGTTTGTGGCGGCAGCAAGGAAGTGGCGCGTGGATGCGACGCTTCATTCTGATATTTTCTACAAGGATGAGAGAAGTAAAGCTCTGATGGGGGTTCAACATCAGCATAAAACTTTAGCGCGAACTAACCAACTCAGGTACCTATCTGTCACATTTCTGAACTATTAAAGTTTTCATTATTGAATATTGATCTGCAGTGACTACAAAACATATGGTATTCAAGCTCTGGTGTTTGCTTTACTCAATACTCAAACGGTTGGTGGAATGCAAATCATAGAACATAATTTCATAGTATTAGTGTCTTCTTGTATATATACTAATTTTCTATGGCAAATATTTATATACTGAATTGTTCATACCATCAGATTTTTGGACAAAGCAATGCTCATTGACTACCTTGATGCGTCAACCAACATCAGAAACCCTTGGAGGCTATGCTCTCTACATCAAGTGGAAGAAGTGAAGCTGGTTCTACGACTTATTCCCATATGGTTCTGTTGCCTGATGTTCTTTGCAGTTAATTCGCAATCCCACACCTACTTCATTAAGCAAGGTTCTATGATGATACGATCAGTGGGTTCTCACTTTCAGCTTCCACCAGCATCACTTCAAGCCCTGGTCGGCATCATAATTTTAATCACTGTCCCTATCTATGATCGATTGCTCGTCCCAATAGCGCGAAAGTTCACTGGATGTCCAACTGGGATAACAGTCCTCCAAAGAATTGGCATTGGCCTATTCCTCCCCGTACTCAACATGACTGTGTCAGCTATAGTTGAGGCTAAAAGGGTTAGAATTGCAAGAAACTATGACCTCATGGATGATCCTAAAGCAATAGTGCCAATGAATATTTGGTGGTTACTACCACAATTTACAATTTGTGGTTTGTCTTCTACATTTACAGTCGTGGGACTCCAAGAATTGTTCTATGATCAAATGCCAGATGCAATGAGAAGTTTGGGAGCAGCAGCATATATTAGTATTGTAGGAGTTGGGAGCTTCGTTAGTACTTTTATCATATCAGCCGTGCAGGCTATTACTTCGAAGTCTGGTGAAATATGGTTAGGGGACAATTTGAACCGCGCGCACCTTGATTATTTCTATTATGTTCTCGCTGCATTAAGCGGTTTAAGTTTAGTTGTTTATGTGAGGATTGCAATGGGTTTTGTGTACAAGATAGTTGAAGGGGTGGAAACAACTGAAGAACAGGAACACAGGTCTATGGTTTGAGAGATATAAGACTATGGGGAGTGATATAGGGCCTCAATGAGGTGGTGGCCACAAATCCTAGGTGGCATGTCATATACATAAGACTATATAAGTACATTGGAAATATTTAACTTGCTAGTTAAACCAATTAATGTATCGTCCCACTTCCCCTCCAACTTTTCTACATGCAACTTATAATTAACTTCCACAAGTATGGAGACAGGAGAGTGGAGTCATGACCAGAACGTACAGAAATCTATGCCAAAATGCTGATCGAGAGGCAATAAGGAGGGAGCATGTCATTTTTTTGTCATTTGAGTAAGTATTTTATATTTTGTTTTGGCAACGATCGTCAGTAGGGGTAGAGAGGTAACTTAGCAGTTTCAAAAGTAAAACAACGGGTGTTGGCGTGCCACCGCGCGGACGCGAAACGTTGATGCATTGGTGTTGGACTTCTATTCAAACGAAAGGGGCTCCGGTGCCATTTCGCGGACGAGGGATTACGAGTAACATTCCTATTCGCTTGCAATCGATACTCACTATTGTAGCGAGCAGAACAACTAATCGGGACAGTAAGCAAAGGCGAGGCCAAACGGGCTCTATAAGCTAAGGTGAGATGCACTTTAGCGCTAGGGTTTTCGAGTAGCTCGAAGGTTTGTTGTATTTGTCGTATGAGATGATTGTGTGTGTGAATGATCCTCGAATCTTCCTTATATAGGGGCTCGTAGCTAACTGATAAAGATGAAATCACAATCTAAGTCGGATTTTACTACCAAAGTAACATAATGACTCGTCTCGCTTGCGAATTGAGCAACTGGATGACATGTGTCCAGTTACACAGATAGATTTCGCCTTCGCCTAGGTCACAAGTACCGACCCAAACGCCAAAGGCTTCCTCATCCCGCGAGGTGTTACAGTCCTCCTAGGAATCCACCTTGCGTGTCACATCTCAACTCTTAATTTTTACCCTATTTACTAGCTTGGTATTAATAAGAATGTTACCGTCTTCGTAAATGAGTTTATAGTTTCAAAGGTCCCTAGAGGGTGTTGAGGGACGATTATTTCGGAGAAATTATTCGTAGGAGAAATATTTGAAGACGGTAAAAATGGTAAATTTTAGCTAGTAAAAAGATAAGTTTTATTAGGGTATTATTTTTGGGGTGTTAATTTTTGGAGTTGGGTTTTAAATTAGTGGTGTTGGACCGGTTCAGATTAGTGGCCAAAACATTTCTCTCTCTTCCCTCTAGAGCTCTCTCTCCCTACCGGATCTTCCCCGCACCCGTCCGCCGCTATCCGGCCACTGTAGGCCGCTGCACCGGTCCCAATTGGTCGGCCATCGACCCAGCTTCCTTCTTGGACCGGTGAGAGTTTCCCTAGCCCCGCCAGGAGGGAGATATCGAGCCTGAAAGGTCTGACTGCCGTGGTGTTCCGTCGCCGGAACTCCCTCCTCCGGCCACCATAGCCGGAGCCGCTTGGCTCTTTGGAAAGGCCTCCTTCCGTGCAACAATCCCCCAAGAGGTTTCGCTCTCTCTTGAGCTAGGTAAGAAGAAATGTCGAGTTGAAATTCTAGGGATTCTTGGATGTTTTTGTTCGATTGACCTAGTTAAAGACTAAGGCTGAAATTGAGTTTTGTGCTAGTTAGGAAAGTTGTAGAGGGGGTTGAGAAGAAGATGCTGTTAAAGTTTGGTAGGCATTAGAGGTCGCCGGAGTCGGCCGCCGGCCGCCGCCTCTGTTAGGGGGATTTTTCATGGTTTTAAATGTTTTTTTAAGGGGAGTCTATTGATGTGAAGTTTGGAATTTTTGGATGAGTTTTGGATAGGTTTAGGATTTTTTAAAGATTGGTGAAATTTGGCGGTTAATGGGAAAGAATGCGGCCATTGGTTAAAATTGATATGGACTGTAGAAAGTGATAATAAGGATGTCGGTAATTGTGGTGAAGTATGGATTGAAGCGAATTAAGAATAATGAAGTTAGGCAAGGAGGAGCGTGCAAACCTCACATTTAATTTTTCCTATTTTTGTAAAAGCGTTGATGTATAGTTGGGGATTAATTTATGTTTTTGAAACAAGACGTGAGGAGGCTCAAGCAGAAGAGGCCTCGGACCGACATCAGACTTAGACCTAATTAGTGAGTGAACTTTTGTTTTAAATAATATGCATGCAATTGTTTATTTTTGAGTATTTTATTTTGTTGGAGCATTTGACGTCATTTTTATTTGGCGATTTTATTTATTTTAAAGAGTTACCGAAAATAGGATTTTCCGTAAATTATAAATATATTTATAAGGAGAATATGTATATAAATGCTAGCTAGCCATATGTGTCTGTCCACCTTAATGACGTAGTATATAATCGCATTATGGTGTGACGTAAGTGTTAGACGCAAGCGTAGTAGCCCTATATAAGTGTTTAATTCATATAGAGGGTATGAACACATATTTATACACCCGTCTGTCCACCTTTGTCAGGACCCACCCCGAATTTCATCCTAAAACCCGAAGTAAATCATGCGGGGACCACCTCCAAGAAAAATTTACTGAAACTCGGCACAACCTCTCTTTAAAATGGACAACCCTTCCTAAATAATACACCTACAAGCACTTCTAAAAGTTCTAACTCCAACCTTATAAACTCCTGGAGCCTTCGTGCTCCCCAGAAATCACAATATTTCCCAATTTATATTTACTAATCTAAAAAAAATCCTATAACCAACAATTCATAGGTTCAGAGCAATTATAATAATGAAGGGAAGATAAATATATAGGATCCCTTATTATGACTTATATGAGGGATTGAGCATCAGCCCAACATTTCGATCACATTTTTCAATCTTAACCATTCAGTTTTTAGGTCCTAATATGTAGATCACTTATGTAAAATTTCATCCAAATTGTTGTTCATTAAGGTGCTCAAAACTGCAATTTTTATGAACGGTTCAGGTTTGGCAGATTTGAACCGTCCATTGATTTAAGCTAGTTCGAAGCCTTAAAGGTCACCAATTTGGCTGAAAATTTTCAGAAATGATCTACTTATATATATCTAGAGGTTGAATGGTGGAGATGTTGATATGTGATAAAAAAGTTGGGCTAATGCTTAATCCCTCATATAAGTCATAATAAGAGATCCCTTAGTGGAATGGCTCTATATATATATATATTGTCACACCCCAATTTTCGAAAGATAAATTTCAAAAATTGTGGCATGATCTAACTTAAATATAAATATCCAAAGATGTTTCAATAACAAAACCAAACAGCTAGAACTCAATAGCGGAAAAGTAATATCATACAACCCATCACTGAGTTAAATATTACATTTCCTTATTTACATAAATTTGAAATACGAGAACATGAGAACAACCTCATGATTTTAATATTTTCTACCCGATTAACAAAGCTATACAGAGTACAGCAAAAGCCAAAAAGAAACCTGCCACTAAGTCTCTGTCTCAACCCTGCTGATTCTCACCTGCAGGTTTAATCCCTACACCAATAATTGGTGCACCGGGATTGTAAATAACAAACCCGGTAAGCTAAAATGCCCGTATGAGTAAACTAAAAAATATCACAACATTTATCGCATCCAACATTCCATAAAAGAGATTTGATCAATAATTAAAAACCACAAATCTAACACATTATCAAAGAAATGTACCCATGAGTCCCAAATATTTAATAAATACTCCTCATGACTTACAACAACAAATTGTGTACCCATGGGTCCCAGATACCATAAAGTATCTCCCATGACATATACTGACAGACGGACTAGAGCTCTATTCCTAACCGCAACCAATCACCCGGCAAAAGGCTTGGAACCCGGTTTGACTGTCCAATATCAAAACATAAATAATAAATAGCATCTGAGCCGTAACCAATCACCCAATTAAAGGTTTGGAACCCAGTTTGGTTATTTATCCAACAATCACAGGATCACATCATATGATTATATCCTTCACAAAGATATAATTATATGAACAATATATATTAATTCATAAGAATAACTTATCAATAATCAATAACATTATGATCACATGAACCTTAAAATAATCATAAGATAGGAAAACTTGTTTTATCTTACATATGAGCCGTTGACGATCAAGCTCATTTATTTTGAAACAATTAATAGCATAGTATTAATTTTAACATCATAATCATTATCATCATCACATGACCATAATACAATTTGGTTCAAAAGTGAACCTTGGTGAGACTTACTCACCTTGAAATCCCGCTGCGAATCCCCCAACACAATGAAGGCAAGCCAAACACAAAATCACAAATCACCTAAGTCCTAACATGCAAACCTTGCTCAAAACTTAGCCAAACTACCTCTCAACAATATCACAGCAGCAAGGACTAACTAACCACAGGAAACTAAGACAACAACTCGGCCGGACGCGCCGCCACAAGCGACTATGAGTGAGCCCCACGCGCCACTCCAAAACTTCCGAATTAGGAGAAACTCACAACATGAAACTTGTAGATTGAAGTATGGTGAACAACTTTAATACTTGGGGCTTTGACTGGTTCGGCCGGGATCGGCCGAAAAATGCCCCGAAAATCCAAAATAAACTAAAAACAAAAGCTGCAAAACTGGCACCAAAACTTGGTTTTCAGATCACCAAAGACGTGTAAATATCACTAGAGGAAGGAGAGGAGTAAGACTCACCAAACTTTCACCCGAAACGCCGCCGAAATCGCCGGTTTTCCGACGATACGTCCGACCTCAATTATACTAACCTGCAAACTGAGCATTTAAAACCGAAGGGCCCAGAGGAGAAGCAATTGAAAACGTTAGAGTGAGTGGACCAAAAATAAATTTAATAAAATAAATAAATAAAAATTATTTATGTTTTCCCAATTTTAATCTCCTCAAGAAAATTGAATGCATGCCTCAAATAGAGAAACTCTTAATTCAGAACAATATCGAGCTTCTTAAGCTCTAATAAAAATCAGTATGTATTTACAGACGCCCATATCCCCTATATAAATTTATGGATTTAAAGAAATTTATATAGGCCTATTACGCTCACGTCACACCATAATGCGGTTCTTCACTGCGCCATTAAGGTGGACAGACGAGTGTATATATACGTGTTCATACCCCCTATATGAATTAAACACTCATATAAGGCTACTACGCTCACGTCACACCATAATGGCGGTTAATTGCTACACCATTAAGGCGGACGTACACGTATAAGATGAAGTATAAGCTATACGATGAAGTATGTCTCGACTTCATGTACGTCCGATCTCAATTATACTAACCTGCAAACTGAGCATTTAAAACCGAAGGGCCCAGAGGAGAAGTAATTGAAAACGTTAGAGTGAGTGGACCAAAAATAAATTTAATAAAATAAATAAATAAAAATTATTTATGTTTTCCCAATTTTAATCTCCTCAAGAAAATTGAATGCATGCCTCAAATAGAGAAACTCTTAATTCAAAACAATATCGAGCTTCTCAAGCTCTAATAAAAATCAGCATGTATTTACAGACGCCCATATCCTCTATATAAATTTATGGATTTAAAGAAATTTATATAGGCCTATTACGCTCACGTCACACCATAATGCGGTTCTTCACTGCGCCATTAAGGTGGACAGACGAGTGTATATATACGTGTTCATACCCCCTATATGAATTAAACACTCATATAAGGCTACTACGCTCACGTCACACCATAATGGCGGTTAATTGCGACACCATTAAGGCGGACGTACACGTATAAGATGAAGTATAAGCTATACGATGAAGTATGTCTCGACTTCATGTACGTCCGACCTCAATTATACTAACCTGCAAACTGAGCATTTAAAACCGAAGGGCCCAGAGGAGAAGCAATTGAAAACGTTAGAGTGAGTGGACCAAAAATAAATTTAATAAAATAAATAAATAAAAATTATTTATGTTTTCCCAATTTTAATCTCCTCAAGAAAATTGAATGCATGCCTCAAATAGAGAAACTCTTAATTCAGAACAATATCGAGCTTCCTAAGCTCTAATAAAAATCAGTATGTATTTACAGACGCCCATATCCCCTATATAAATTTATGGATTTAAAGAAATTTATATAGGCCTATTACGCTCACGTCACACCATAATGCGGTTCTTCACTGCGCCATTAAGGTGGACAGACGAGTGTATATATACGTGTTCATACCCCCTATATGAATTAAACACTCATATAAGGCTACTACGCTCACGTCACACCATAATGGCGGTTAATTGCTACACCATTAAGGCGGACGTACACGTATAAGATGAAGTATAAGCTATACGATGAAGTATGTCTCGACTTCATGTACGTCCGATCTCAATTATACTAACCTGCAAACTGAGCATTTAAAACCGAAGGGCCCAGAGGAGAAGTAATTGAAAACGTTAGAGTGAGTGGACCAAAAATAAATTTAATAAAATAAATAAATAAAAATTATTTATGTTTTCCCAATTTTAATCTCCTCAAGAAAATTGAATGCATGCCTCAAATAGAGAAACTCTTAATTCAAAACAATATCGAGCTTCTCAAGCTCTAATAAAAATCAGCATGTATTTACAGACGCCCATATCCTCTATATAAATTTATGGATTTAAAGAAATTTATATAGGCCTATTACGCTCACGTCACACCATAATGCGGTTCTTCACTGCGCCATTAAGGTGGACAGACGAGTGTATATATACGTGTTCATACCCCCTATATGAATTAAACACTCATATAAGGCTACTACGCTCACGTCACACCATAATGGCGGTTAATTGCGACACCATTAAGGCGGACGTACACGTATAAGATGAAGTATAAGCTATACGATGAAGTATGTCTCGACTTCATGTACGTCCGACCTCAATTATACTAACCTGCAAACTGAGCATTTAAAACCGAAGGGCCCAGAGGAGAAGCAATTGAAAACGTTAGAGTGAGTGGACCAAAAATAAATTTAATAAAATAAATAAATAAAAATTATTTATGTTTTCCCAATTTTAATCTCCTCAAGAAAATTGAATGCATGCCTCAAATAGAGAAACTCTTAATTCAGAACAATATCGAGCTTCCTAAGCTCTAATAAAAATCAGTATGTATTTACAGACGCCCATATCCCCTATATAAATTTATGGATTTAAAGAAATTTATATAGGCCTATTACGCTCACGTCACACCATAATGCGGTTCTTCACTGCGCCATTAAGGTGGACAGACGAGTGTATATATACGTGTTCATACCCCCTATATGAATTAAATACTCATATAAGGCTACTACGCTCACGTCACACCATAATGGCGGTTAATTGCTACACCATTAAGGCGGACGTACACGTATAAGATGAAGTATAAGCTATACGATGAAGTATGTCTCGACTTCATGTACGTCCGACCTCAATTATACTAACCTGCAAACTGAGCATTTAAAACCGAAGGGCCCAGAGGAGAAGCAATTGAAAACGTTAGAGTGAGTGGACCAAAAATAAATTTAATAAAATAAATAAATAAAAATTATTTATGTTTTCCCAATTTTAATCTCCTCAAGAAAATTGAATGCATGCCTCAAATAGAGAAACTCTTAATTCAGAACAATATCGAGCTTCTCAAGCTCTAATAAAAATCAGCATGTATTTACAGACGCCCATATCCTCTATATAAATTTATGGATTTAAAGAAATTTATATAGGCCTATTACGCTCACGTCACACCATAATGCGGTTCTTCACTGCGCCATTAAGGTGGACAGACGAGTGTATATATACGTGTTCATACCCCCTATATGAATTAAACACTCATATAAGGCTACTACGCTCACGTCACACCATAATGGCGGTTAATTGCTACACCATTAAGGCGGACGTACACGTATAAGATGAAGTATAAGCTATACGATGAAGTATGTCTCGACTTCATGTACGTCCGACCTCAATTAT
Source organism: Fragaria x ananassa (assembly GCA_034370585.1). Classification (NCBI taxonomy): domain Eukaryota; kingdom Viridiplantae; phylum Streptophyta; class Magnoliopsida; order Rosales; family Rosaceae; genus Fragaria; species Fragaria x ananassa. The sequence continues at coordinate 3,114,668 of CP139750.1, read as the reverse complement.
ACTAACCTGCAAACTGAGCATTTAAAACCGAAGGGCCCAGAGGAGAAGTAATTGAAAACGTTAGAGTGAGTGGACCAAAAATAAATTTAATAAAATAAATAAATAAAAATTATTTATGTTTTCCCAATTTTAATCTCCTCAAGAAAATTGAATGCATGCCTCAAATAGAGAAACTCTTAATTCAAAACAATATCGAGCTTCTCAAGCTCTAATAAAAATCAGCATGTATTTACAGACGCCCATATCCTCTATATAAATTTATGGATTTAAAGAAATTTATATAGGCCTATTACGCTCACGTCACACCATAATGCGGTTCTTCACTGCGCCATTAAGGTGGACAGACGAGTGTATATATACGTGTTCATACCCCCTATATGAATTAAACACTCATATAAGGCTACTACGCTCACGTCACACCATAATGGCGGTTAATTGCGACACCATTAAGGCGGACGTACACGTATAAGATGAAGTATAAGCTATACGATGAAGTATGTCTCGACTTCATGTACGTCCGACCTCAATTATACTAACCTGCAAACTGAGCATTTAAAACCGAAGGGCCCAGAGGAGAAGCAATTGAAAACGTTAGAGTGAGTGGACCAAAAATAAATTTAATAAAATAAATAAATAAAAATTATTTATGTTTTCCCAATTTTAATCTCCTCAAGAAAATTGAATGCATGCCTCAAATAGAGAAACTCTTAATTCAGAACAATATCGAGCTTCCTAAGCTCTAATAAAAATCAGTATGTATTTACAGACGCCCATATCCCCTATATAAATTTATGGATTTAAAGAAATTTATATAGGCCTATTACGCTCACGTCACACCATAATGCGGTTCTTCACTGCGCCATTAAGGTGGACAGACGAGTGTATATATACGTGTTCATACCCCCTATATGAATTAAACACTCATATAAGGCTACTACGCTCACGTCACACCATAATGGCGGTTAATTGCTACACCATTAAGGCGGACGTACACGTATAAGATGAAGTATAAGCTATACGATGAAGTATGTCTCGACTTCATGTACGTCCGACCTCAATTATACTAACCTGCAAACTGAGCATTTAAAACCGAAGGGCCCAGAGGAGAAGCAATTGAAAACGTTAGAGTGAGTGGACCAAAAATAAATTTAATAAAATGAATAAATAAAAATTATTTATGTTTTCCCAATTTTAATCTCCTCAAGAAAATTGAATGCATGCCTCAAATAGAGAAACTCTTAATTCAGAACAATATCGAGCTTCTCAAGCTCTAATAAAAATCAGCATGTATTTACAGACGCCCATATCCTCTATATAAATTTATGGATTTAAAGAAATTTATATAGGCCTATTACGCTCACGTCACACCATAATGCGGTTCTTCACTGCGCCATTAAGGTGGACAGACGAGTGTATATATACGTGTTCATACCCCCTATATGAATTAAACACTCATATAAGGCTACTACGCTCACGTCACACCATAATGGCGGTTAATTGCTACACCATTAAGGCGGACGTACACGTATAAGATGAAGTATAAGCTATACGATGAAGTATGTCTCGACTTCATGTACGTCCGACCTCAATTATACTAACCTGCAAACTGAGCATTTAAAACCGAAGGGCCCAGAGGAGAAGTAATTGAAAACGTTAGAGTGAGTGGACCAAAAATAAATTTAATAAAATAAATAAATAAAAATTATTTATGTTTTCCCAATTTTAATCTCCTCAAGAAAATTGAATGCATGCCTCAAATAGAGAAACTCTTAATTCAAAACAATATCGAGCTTCTCAAGCTCTAATAAAAATCAGCATGTATTTACAGACGCCCATATCCTCTATATAAATTTATGGATTTAAAGAAATTTATATAGGCCTATTACGCTCACGTCACACCATAATGCGGTTCTTCACTGCGCCATTAAGGTGGACAGACGAGTGTATATATACGTGTTCATACCCCCTATATGAATTAAACACTCATATAAGGCTACTACGCTCACGTCACACCATAATGGCGGTTAATTGCGACACCATTAAGGCGGACGTACACGTATAAGATGAAGTATAAGCTATACGATGAAGTATGTCTCGACTTCATGTACGTCCGACCTCAATTATACTAACCTGCAAACTGAGCATTTAAAACCGAAGGGCCCAGAGGAGAAGCAATTGAAAACGTTAGAGTGAGTGGACCAAAAATAAATTTAATAAAATAAATAAATAAAAATTATTTATGTTTTCCCAATTTTAATCTCCTCAAGAAAATTGAATGCATGCCTCAAATAGAGAAACTCTTAATTCAGAACAATATCGAGCTTCCTAAGCTCTAATAAAAATCAGTATGTATTTACAGACGCCCATATCCCCTATATAAATTTATGGATTTAAAGAAATTTATATAGGCCTATTACGCTCACGTCACACCATAATGCGGTTCTTCACTGCGCCATTAAGGTGGACAGACGAGTGTATATATACGTGTTCATACCCCCTATATGAATTAAACACTCATATAAGGCTACTACGCTCACGTCACACCATAATGGCGGTTAATTGCTACACCATTAAGGCGGACGTACACGTATAAGATGAAGTATAAGCTATACGATGAAGTATGTCTCGACTTCATGTACGTCCGACCTCAATTATACTAACCTGCAAACTGAGCATTTAAAACCGAAGGGCCCAGAGGAGAAGCAATTGAAAACGTTAGAGTGAGTGGACCAAAAATAAATTTAATAAAATAAATAAATAAAAATTATTTATGTTTTCCCAATTTTAATCTCCTCAAGAAAATTGAATGCATGCCTCAAATAGAGAAACTCTTAATTCAGAACAATATCGAGCTTCTCAAGCTTTAATAAAAATCAGTATGTATTTACAGACGCCCATATCCCCTATATAAATTTATGGATTTAAAGAAATTTATATAGGCCTATTACGCTCACGTCACACCATAATGCGGTTCTTCACTGCGCCATTAAGGTGGACAGACGAGTGTATATATACGTGTTCATACCCCCTATATGAATTAAACACTCATATAAGGCTACTACGCTCACGTCACACCATAATGGCGGTTAATTGCGACACCATTAAGGCGGACGTACACGTATAAGATGAAGTATAAGCTATACGATGAAGTATGTCTCGACTTCATGTACGTCCGACCTCAATTATACTAACCTGCAAACTGAGCATTTAAAACCGAAGGGCCCAGAGGAGAAGCAATTGAAAACGTTAGAGTGAGTGGACCAAAAATAAATTTAATAAAATAAATAAATAAAAATTATTTATGTTTTCCCAATTTTAATCTCCTCAAGAAAATTGAATGCATGCCTCAAATAGAGAAACTCTTAATTCAGAACAATATCGAGCTTCTCAAGCTCTAATAAAAATCAGCATGTATTTACAGACGCCCATATCCTCTATATAAATTTATGGATTTAAAGAAATTTATATAGGCCTATTACGCTCACGTCACACCATAATGCGGTTCTTCACTGCGCCATTAAGGTGGACAGACGAGTGTATATATACGTGTTCATACCCCCTATATGAATTAAACACTCATATAAGGCTACTACGCTCACGTCACACCATAATGGCGGTTAATTGCTACACCATTAAGGCGGACGTACACGTATAAGATGAAGTATAAGCTATACGATGAAGTATGTCTCGACTTCATGTACGTCCGACCTCAATTATACTAACCTGCAAACTGAGCATTTAAAACCGAAGGGACCAGAGGAGAAGTAATTGAAAACGTTAGAGTGAGTGGACCAAAAATAAATTTAATAAAATAAATAAATAAAAATTATTTATGTTTTCCCAATTTTAATCTCCTCAAGAAAATTGAATGCATGCCTCAAATAGAGAAACTCTTAATTCAAAACAATATCGAGCTTCTCAAGCTCTAATAAAAATCAGCATGTATTTACAGACGCCCATATCCTCTATATAAATTTATGGATTTAAAGAAATTTATATAGGCCTATTACGCTCACGTCACACCATAATGCGGTTCTTCACTGCGCCATTAAGGTGGACAGACGAGTGTATATATACGTGTTCATACCCCCTATATGAATTAAACACTCATATATGGCTACTACGCTCACGTCACACCATAATGGCGGTTAATTGCGACACCATTAAGGCGGACGTACACGTATAAGATGAAGTATAAGCTATACGATGAAGTATGTCTCGACTTCATGTACGTCCGACCTCAATTATACTAACCTGCAAACTGAGCATTTAAAACCGAAGGGCCCAGAGGAGAAGCAATTGAAAACGTTAGAGTGAGTGGACCAAAAATAAATTTAATAAAATAAATAAATAAAAATTATTTATGTTTTCCCAATTTTAATCTCCTCAAGAAAATTGAATGCATGCCTCAAATAGAGAAACTCTTAATTCAGAACAATATCGAGCTTCTTAAGCTCTAATAAAAATCAGTATGTATTTACAGATGCCCATATCCCCTATATAAATTTATGGATTTAAAGAAATTTATATAGGCCTATTACGCTCACGTCACACCATAATGCGGTTCTTCACTGCGCCATTAAGGTGGACAGACGAGTGTATATATACGTGTTCATACCCCCTATATGAATTAAACACTCATATAAGGCTACTACGCTCACGTCACACCATAATGGCGGTTAATTGCTACACCATTAAGGCGGACGTACACGTATAAGATGAAGTATAAGCTATACGATGAAGTATGTCTCGACTTCATGTACGTCCGACCTCAATTATACTAACCTGCAAACTGAGCATTTAAAACCGAAGGGCCCAGAGGAGAAGCAATTGAAAACGTTAGAGTGAGTGGACCAAAAATAAATTTAATAAAATAAATAAATAAAAATTATTTATGTTTTCCAAATTTTAATCTCCTCATGAAAATTGAATGCATGCCTCAAATAGAGAAACTCTTAATTCAGAACAATATCGAGCTTCTCAAGCTCTAATAAAAATCAGTATGTATTTACAGACTCCCATATCCCCTATATAAATTTATGGATTTAAAGAAATTTATATAGGCCTATTACGCTCACGTCACACCATAATGCGGTTCTTCACTGCGCCATTAAGGTGGACAGACGAGTGTATATATACGTGTTCATACCCCCTATATGAATTAAACACACATATAAGGCTACTACGCTCACGTCACACCATAATGGCGGTTAATTGCGACACCATTAAGGCGGACGTACACGTATAAGATGAAGTATAAGCTATACGATGAAGTATGTCTCGACTTCATGTACGTCCGACCTCAATAAAACTAACCTGCAAACTGAGCATTTAAAACCGAAGGGCCCAGAGGAGAAGCAATTGAAAACGTTAGAGTGAGTGGACCAAAAATAAATTTAATAAAATAAATAAATAAAAATTATTTATGTTTTCCCAATTTTAATCTCCTCAAGAAAATTGAATGCATGCCTCAAATAGAGAAACTCTTAATTCAGAACAATATCGAGCTTCTCAAGCTCTAATAAAAATCAGCATGTATTTACAGACGCCCATATCCTCTATATAAATTTATGGATTTAAAGAAATTTATATAGGCCTATTACGCTCACGTCACACCATAATGCGGTTCTTCACTGCGCCATTAAGGTGGACAGACGAGTGTATATATACGTGTTCATACCCCCTATATGAATTAAACACTCATATAAGGCTACTACGCTCACGTCACACCATAATGGCGGTTAATTGCGACACCATTAAGGCGGACGTACACGTATAAGATGAAGTATAAGCTATACGATGAAGTATGTCTCGACTTCATGTACGTCCGACCTCAATTATACTAACCTGCAAACTGAGCATTTAAAACCGAAGGGCCCAGAGGAGAAGCAATTGAAAACGTTAGAGTGAGTGGACCAAAAATAAATTTAATAAAATAAATAAATAAAAATTATTTATGTTTTCCCAATTTTAATCTCCTCAAGAAAATTGAATGCATGCCTCAAATAGAGAAACTCTTAATTCAGAACAATATCGAGCTTCTTAAGCTCTAATAAAAATCAGTATGTATTTACAGACGCCCATATCCCCTATATAAATTTATGGATTTAAAGAAATTTATATAGGCCTATTACGCTCACGTCACACCATAATGCGGTTCTTCACTGCGCCATTAAGGTGGACAGACGAGTGTATATATACGTGTTCATACCCCCTATATGAATTAAACACTCATATAAGGCTACTACGCTCACGTCACACCATAATGGCGGTTAATTGCTACACCATTAAGGCGGACGTACACGTATAAGATGAAGTATAAGCTATACGATGAAGTATGTCTCGACTTCATGTACGTCCGACCTCAATTATACTAACCTGCAAACTGAGCATTTAAAACCGAAGGGCCCAGAGGAGAAGCAATTGAAAACGTTAGAGTGAGTGGACCAAAAATAAATTTAATAAAATAAATAAATAAAAATTATTTATGTTTTCCCAATTTTAATCTCCTCAAGAAAATTGAATGCATGCCTCAAATAGAGAAACTCTTAATTCAGAACAATATCGAGCTTCTCAAGCTCTAATAAAAATCAGTATGTATTTACAGACGCCCATATCCCCTATATAAATTTATGGATTTAAAGAAATTTATATAGGCCTATTACGCTCACGTCACACCATAATGCGGTTCTTCACTGCGCCATTAAGGTGGACAGACGAGTGTATATATACGTGTTCATACCCCCTATATGAATTAAACACTCATATAAGGCTACTACGCTCACGTCACACCATAATGGCGGTTAATTGCGACACCATTAAGGCGGACGTACACGTATAAGATGAAGTATAAGCTATACGATGAAGGATGTCTCGACTTCATGTACGTCCGACCTCAATTATACTAACCTGCAAACTGAGCATTTAAAACCGAAGGGCCCAGAGGAGAAGCAATTGAAAACGTTAGAGTGAGTGGACCAAAAATAAATTTAATAAAATAAATAAATAAAAATTATTTATGTTTTCCCAATTTTAATCTCCTCAAGAAAATTGAATGCATGCCTCAAATAGAGAAACTCTTAATTCAGAACAATATCGAGCTTCTCAAGCTCTAATAAAAATCAGCATGTATTTACAGACGCCCATATCCTCTATATAAATTTATGGATTTAAAGAAATTTATATAGGCCTATTACGCTCACGTCACACCATAATGCGGTTATTCACTGCGCCATTAAGGTGGACAGACGAGTGTATATATACGTGTTCATACCCCCTATATGAATTAAACACTCATATAAGGCTACTACGCTCACGTCACACCATAATGGCGGTTAATTGCTACACCATTAAGGCGGACGTACACGTATAGCAGCTAGCATTTATATACATACTCTCCTTATAAATATACATATATATATATACACCGAAAATCTCATTTTCAGAAATTCTTAAAATTGTGAAGTTAATATATAAAATAAGAACATTTACCTCCGAAAATAACTTCACAGAAAATAACTCACGAGTGGAAAACAAATTCTACAAATTAATGACCAATAAAATCATTCCTTTAAAATAAATCTCTGCATGCATTTAATTTAAAAGAAAAGTCCACTCACAGTGATTCAGGTATTTGTTGCCAAGAGGAGGCTTCCCAAGTCAATTGCCCGACAACTTCCTACAGCGAGCCTTTACATCCATAGGCACATACCTGAGTCCTTTAATTAGTCAATTAATCCAAATCGTAAGTTAATAATCTCAATTACTTCTAGATTAACAATTATCTAGTCTTAGCCAATAGTCTAATCCAAGACTTAAGACCGGTCCCTAAATAAAATTACATTGACTATTCCCAAATACTTCCCTTAACCAATCAAGCTCCACTTTGAGATATGAATGCTTCATCTCTTGACAACAGTCCACTTTTAATAATTCAGGTTACCTTGATTACTCTTAACCATTTGATTTAATTCCAACAACCATTTTACTAATTCAATTATTTGCTTCACTTGAAATCAATTAGTTCTTAAATAAGAACAAACCATTTTACTAAATCCATTCCTCATTTATCCAATTTTCTTAAAACGAGAAATCCTCAATCACAACACAATTACCTTTGTTTCTTTATCCATACAATTCTCATTTGAGAAAAGTTCACCATCAGTCCCTCAACTCTTGTGGCAAGGCCAACGTGATGCCCAACTTATAAAAACTACCAACGTGATGCCTGCACTTTACTTTTCATATCACCGTGAGGCCTAAGGCCATTTTCCGTCACGGCTCCGTGTGTTTGGTCACGTGCGCAGCACGTGACCACACCAAAAAAGGGCATAAAAGACATTTTAGCTTATGGAACCAGAATCGAGTAAAAACCCGATCTCAACTGGTTCTTGTTGATGAGGAGACCAAGAAGGCGGGCCGGCTGTGGGGCGAGGATGAGGAGACCAAGAAGCAGTGAAGACTGAAGAGGGCACAAGTTTCCCCCAGCTCTACTACTCTTTCCCCAAAACCAAAACCAAACAAGATGACCATGGAGGAGGAAGAGGAGGAGGAGAAGCTTCTCTCCACCATCGCCGCTTTCGAGCCAAACGGCGACGCCTCACCGATGACCACCGACTCCTACTCCGACTCCGATTCCGACACCGCCGATTAGGGAGCCGTCGCCTCGGCCGGAGTCGAGTACCAGATATCCGAGGAGCAGAAGCAGTTGCAGGAGCGGCATGAGAGAGCAAAGCAGGAGCTTCTGAGGAAGCGCCGCGCTTCTGCTCTGGCCGTCCCCACCAACGACAATGCCGTCAGGGCTCGTCTCCGGCGCCTCGGCGAGCCGATGACGCTGTTTGGTGAGCTCGAGATGGAGAGGCGCGACTGCCTGAGGATGATTCTGGCCAACCTCGATCCAGCGCAGCAGGAGTCGCTGGTCAAGTCTCATGAGGACGACGAGGCTGCTAATGCCGACGATTCTGACTTCGAGCAAGAAATTGAGTATCCCTTCTTCACCGAAGCGACCAGGCCTAAGGCTTTGCGTGAGGCTAGGGTTCATATTGCGCACTACTCCATGCCACGCGCCGCCTTGCGGCTTCAGCGTGCCAGGAGGAGGGAGGAGGATCCCGATGAGGATATGGATGCTGAGATTAACTGGGCTTTAGGGCAGCGACGAGGATGAGGAGACCAAGAAGGCGGGCCGGCTGTGGGGCGAGGATGATGAGATTGCGATATTGGAAGGGATGATTGAGTTCAAGGCCAAGAATGGGACCGACCCGTCTAGCAATATGGGCGCAAGAACCAGTTGAGATCGGGTTTTTACTCGATTTTGGTTCCATAAGCTAAAATGTCTTTTATGCCATTTTTTGGTGTGGTCACGTGCGCAGCACGTGACCAAACACACGGAGGCGTGACAGAAAATGGCCTTAGGCCTCACGGTGATATGAAAAGTAAAGTGCAGGCATCACGTTGGTAGTTTTTATAAGTTGGGCATCACGTTGGCCTTGCCACATGAGTTGAGGGACTGATGGTGAACTTTTCTCTTCTCATTTACTTCCTCTCTACACAACTTCCCACCATAAATCACTAAGGGCACCAAAAAATAGGTTTCCATAAAATGACAGATTTTACTAAGTTGGAAACTACAACTTGACTTAGAAAGAAAACCTAAAGAACTACCTTCTCGGCTCTCTGTCTGATCTGCTACTTCGTCGGAACCCTTACCATATTCCCGTGACCTGCCGGAATAGTTCGCGGGATTTCAGCGACTTGCCGGAATTTGGCCATAGCCTCCCTGTATTCCTTAAAATACCCAGTTATCGACATAAAACAAAAACCAAAACACTGCATCAGTCACCATTCACCCAAACAATCCAACACAACAACAACACAGCCGATCAAAACGAAACTGTTACCTCCAATCTGTTCACCACCAAAACCCAACAATCTTCTCCTTGCCGAAACTCAACCTCAGCCGGACTCCTCGTCTTAGCTTTGAACCCCGCTCGATACAGCTCCTCCAAAGCTCCACCAGACGGCGTATGAGGTCCAATCAACCATTTCTACACTTGCCAGAACTCGATAGCCTTACCAGAGTCCTGAGATTGAACTTGCCAGAAAAAGAACCAAAAATCCGGAAAAAGGCAGAAAAGGGCTTTGCAAATTAGAACTCGATTCGAGATGAAAGAAACCCATAAAAGAAGAGGAGAGAAATGAGAATAAGAATATGACCTTGGTCTGTCAATTCATCGCAGGGACTTGCCGAAATTTGGGAAGGACAGCCGTCGTCCTCCTCTTCCGATCTTCGTCGAAAGTGGCTGCCTCCCGAATTTAAGAGTTGAACTAAGTCGTGAAGGATGAGAGGATCACTTTGGTTGCAGTCTCGTCGTCAGGGGTGGCCGGACGGCGCTGCTTCGGCGCGGGGACGACGATGGATAGAGAGAGAGTCGGGGAAAGGAGAGATGGTAGCTCGGGTCAACGCCCGAGTTTGGCTTAGACCAAGTCAACCCAACTCTTCACTTTTATACTTAAACCAATGGCCCAGATCAAAACCCTAATTAATCTGACGGCCTAGATTAAATATCATATCCTAATTTCAGAAACTAAATTTCGTTTACCCATCTTTAGTAAATCGTAGAAAAAAAAACTTGAAAATGAACACGAGCGTCTGATTAGTAAGTTACCGAGCACGGTTAAACTTTCCAGTAACTCATAGCAACACCCGGTAAATGATAAAATTAGGTCCGGGATGTTACAACCTTAATGGCGTAGTGAATCACCGCATTACGGTGTGACGTGAGCGTTAGACGCGAGCGTAGTAGCCATATATAGATTATTTTAAGTTTATTAATTTATATAGGGAATATGGGCATGCTTTGGATGCTATGTGTTATTGGGTATGTGTGATAGTTTTGTTAGTCTTGTTTACAGACTACTAAATATCTCCTTCCTCAGGTACTGTGCCTCCTAGATGCTGACCCCGTGAGGCTAACTCGACCAACGCAAATAAGGGTGATGAAGTTAGAGGATTAGTTGAATCCATTGGGAACATGATGAGAGGTGTTTTAGATAGGGTTCATCACCCTTGGTTTGTGAAGAAGAAGGATGTTTTTGATGTTGGGGCAATTGAGTTCAAAGGTGACAAGGGACCCCTTGATGCATACACTTGGGTAGATAAGATGGAAAAGGCTTTTGAGAGTATTGAATTGCCGGAGAAAAGGAAAGTGAAGATGACAGTGACTTTTCTGAATGATTCAGCACATCATTGGTGGACTCTCCCTAGCAGAAATAATGGTGGTGCTCATGATATGACTCGGGAGCAGTTTAAGACGCTCTTCTTGGGTCAATATTTCAGTCATGCTCATCGTAGTAGGATTCAGACTAATTTTCTGAACATGAAGAAGGGAGATGATGAGGGTGTCATAGAGTTTGAGCAGAGGTTCGCTACCTTGAGCTATCATGTGCCATATCTGGTTCTCGATGAGAGGACTAGGATAAATATGTTCATTGGGGCACTTGGTGGAGTGTATGCAGATAGGATGACACGTGTAATCTACCTGACCTTTCTTGATGCAGTTAGTGCAGCCATGGCCATTGAGACCAGGGGGACATATGGTGCTCGGCCCCGAGATTTCAGTGGCCCCAGTTAGGGTCCATCTAAGAAGGCTGCTTCATCAACCGCTTCTGGATCTTCAGCGGGTAGTGGTAGTAGTGGGGGATCAAGTTCTAGTTCTCAGTTTAGAGCTAGGGGCCCTCCACGCCAATGTGCCATCATCGTCTCTTTCAAGCGAGTGGCATGTGTCTCTACCCTCCGGTGAGGTGATGAGAATAAATTGGGTGTTTAGTGGTTGTAAAGTACGGTGGAAGGAACTAAGTTTAAGACTGATCTAATTCCTTTAGATATTGTGGAGTTTGATGTGATCTTGGGAATGGACTATTTGGAGGCTTATATAGCTATGGTAGATTGTTTCTGAAAAGAAGTGGTGCTTCGAAGTACAGATAGATTTGAGGTTGCATTTCAAGGGGAGAGAGATATTATTTCGAGTTGCCTGATATCAGCTATTGCTGCAAGGAAATTGTTAAATAAAGACTGTTAGACATATTTAGCTCACATTGTGGATACAAGTGTGAGAGTGTTGGAAGTAGAGGATATTCCTATTGTAAGAGAGTTTCCGGATGTTTCTCCTGAGGAGTTGTCTGGTTTGCCTCCTGTAAGGGAGATAGACTTTTCTATTGAGTTACTTCCCGGAACTAGGGCTATCTCACAGGCACCTTACATAATGGCTCCAATGGAATTGAAAGAGTTAAAGACTCAACTGCAGGAGTTGGTAGACAAGAGTTTTATTCGGCCTAGCATGTCTCTATGGGGTTTTATTATTGACGCTTTGTGCAAGATTTTTCAAAGATTGCTGCTCCACTTACAAGATTGACCAAGAAAGGAGTTAAGTTCAAATGGTCAGATCAGTGTAAGCAAAGTTTTCAAGAATTAAAGAATCGCTTGACTAGTGCTCCTGTTTTGGCACTTCCGGATGATAGTGGGGAGTATGTGGTTTATTGTGATGCTTCTAGACGAGGTGTAGGCGGGGTATTGATGCAGTATGATCAAGTTATTGCCTACGCTTCTAAGCAATTAAAGCTGCATGAGGTGAATTATCCCACTCATGATGTATAGCTTGCAACTGTAGTTTTTACTCTCAAGTTGTGGAGACACTATCTTTATGGAGCCAAGTGTCAGATTTTTTCCGATCACAAGAGTCTTCGGTATTTGTTCAGTCAAAGAGAGTTAAATATGAGGCATAGAAGGTGGATGAAGTTAATCAATGATTATGATTGCACTATTGAGTATCATCCTGAAAAAGCTAATGTGGTAGCTGATGCTCTTAGTCGAAATCCCACCATATCTTTGTCTCACATGAGGACGGTTCAAGTTCCACTTCTTTATGAGTTGCGAGCTACATGGTGGATTTAGCGGGGGATGATGTTGGTGCCTTGGTAGCTAGTTTCCATGTGAGGCCAGTTTTGGTTGATAAATTGCGGGAGGCTCAATATAATGATCATTCCATAGTTTAGTTGATAGAAAGAGCATTGAGTGGAGCTGTCACATCCCGACTCTTAATTTTTACCTTATTTACTAGCATGGTGTTAATAAGAGTTTTATCGTCTTCGTCAATGAGTTTATAGTTTAATTGGTCCCTAGAGGAGTATCGAGGGACAAATATTTCAGAGGAATTATTCGTAGGAGAAAAACGTGACGACGGTAAATTTTTTAAATTTTAGCTAGTAAAAAGGTAAGTTTTATTGGAGTATTATTTTGGGGTGTTAAATTTTGGAGTTGGGTTTTATTTTTGGTTGGTGTTTAAGTTGGACCGGGCCATTTTTGTGGTCAAAGCCCACTCTCTCTCTCTTTCTCTCTTCTCCCGCTCCCCGAGCCCTCTCCCTGCCGAATTTTCTTTCCGACCGTCCGACGTCGTCTGCCCACCGTACGCCTCCGCACTGGTCCCAAACGGTCGGCCATCTCCTTCTCTTCCTTCCTGGACCGGTGGCAGCCTCCCTAGCGCCGCCGTGAAGGAGAAATTGACCCCGGAAGGTCCGACTGTTCGGAAAGCTCCGTCGCCGGAACTCGCTCCTCCGGCCACCATAGCTGGAGCCACTTTCCTCGTTGGAAAGCCCTCCTCCCGTGCAACAATCCCTCCAAATGACTCCCTCCCTCTTGAGATAGGTAAGGAGAAATGTGGAGTTGAAATTCTAGGGCTCTTTTGATGTTTTTAGTCGATTGCCCTATTTAGGCTTGAAATTGGTGTTTGTGCTAGTTAGGAAAGTTGTAGAGGAGATTGAGAGGAAGATGCTGTTAAAATTTGGTACCTATTGGAGGTCGCCAGAGTCGGCCGCCGTTGTTAGGGGATTTTTATGGTTTTAGATATAGAATATTAAGGGGAGGTTAATGATGTGAATTTTAGAATTATTGGAGGAATTTTGGATAAGTTTGAGATTTTTCGAAGTTTGATATTTTTTCCGTTAATTTGGATAGAATCTGGCTGTTAGATTATTGTTGTTTTGGCCGTAGAATGTGGATTTAAGGCCACCGGTATTTGTGGTGAAGTTTGGATCGTATCAATTTTAGGATTGGCAAAGTTGGGCAAGGATGAGAGTAGATAAGGCCACATTTAATTTTACCTATTTTTATATAAGCATTGGTATATAGTTGAGGATTTAATTATGTTTTTGGACTAGGAAGTGAGGAGGCTCGAGCAGAAGAGGCCTCAGACCGACTTCAAGCTTAAACCTAATTTGTGAGTGGACTCTTGGTTTAAATATTGTGCATGCAATTGTTTATTTTGTTGGAGCATTAGACGTCATTTTTAGTTGACGATTTTATTCATTGTGGTGAGTTACCAAAAATGGGATTTTTGGTAAATTATAATATATTTTTGAGGGGAGTATGTATATAAATGCTAGCTAGCCATATGTGTCTGTCCACCTTAATGACATAGTATATAACCGCATTAAAGCGTGACGTGAGCGTTGGACGCAAGCGTAGTAGCCCTATATGAGTGTTTAATTCATATAGGGGGTATGGGCACATATTTATACACCCGTCTGTTCACCTTAATGGCGTATTGTATCACCGCATTAAGGCGTGACGTGAGCGTTGGACGCGAGCGTAGTAGCCTTATATAGATTATTATTAATTTATATATGGAGTATGAGCGAGTGTAAATACATACATATTTTGATATATAGTTTTGAGCTGAAGAGACTCGATATTTATGAGATAAGAAATTTATAGTTTGAGGAATGCATTCGTTTTCTTTGGAATAAAAATTGGGAAAATATAAATGTTGAAAATTATTTTATTTATTTATTTTTGTCCACTCACTCTACCTTTTGTGAATGTTTTTCCATTGGGCCCTTCGTTTTAAAAATGTCCAGTCTGCAGAGTTCGGGTTAGTACTGGTAGGAGACGACGAGGCATAATTACCCACTTCTCAACCACATTTTACCAGTAGGTTACCTGTTTAACCTACTAGAGTATTTTTCGGCTTCCTCTAGTGTTTAGTAGCTCTGAATACTCTTGGGGTTTATTGTATAATTTTTCTGGTGGTGTACTTAGACCTATGTTTTAATTTAGAATATACGAAGATTGTAATTGTTATATTCTCACTTTCAGATAATTGTGGGTTAATTTGGAGGATCCTTAATAATATTTAGGAAAGTAACTCTTTAGTTTTCCGGGTTAGGGTTGTCCATTTTCAAGTGAGGTTTGCCGAGTTTTTCGGTAAATTTTCCTTGGAGGTGGACCCCACAAGACTTAATTCGGGTTTCAGGGTGAAATTCAGGATGGGTCTTGACAGGAGCCGTCGTTGATTTTTTGGTAAGAAAAGATGCAACTTTGTTGTTCAAAAATAGGCTTTGTGTTCCAAAGAGGAATGAAGAGTTAAAGAAAGAGATAATGGAGGAAGCATATAGTTATGCATATGTTGCTCATCCGGGTAGTACAAAGATGTATCGGACTTTGAAGGATTTTTATTGGTGGCCAAACATGAGGAGAGAAATTGCTGCTCTTGTGAGTATGTGTTTGATCTGTCAACAAGTGAAAGCTGAAAGGCAAAAAACTTATGGGTTGCTTGAGCCGTTGTCTATTCTAGTGTGGAAGTGGGACCATATCACCATGGATTTTGTTTTCAGTTTACCTCGTACCCGTGAAGGGTATGACGGTATTTGGGTGATTGTGGATAGACTAAAAATATCTGCACATTTCTTGCCAATGGGAAAGAAGTATATATTGGACAAATTGGCTGAGCTTTATGTGAATGAGATTGCGAGACTTCATGGTGTACCTGAATCAATAGTATCGGATCAGGATCCTAGATTTGCTTCTAAATTCTGGGGAGCTCTTCAGGCAGCTTTAGGTACCTGACTACACTTTAGCACTGCTGTTCATCCTCAGACTGATGGGAATCAGAGAGGACTATTCAGACTTTGGAGGATATGTTGAGATCGTGTGCCTTGCATTTCAAGGGGAGTTGGGATAAAAACCTATCTTTGATATAATTTGCATATAACAACAGCTATCATTCTAGTATTGGTATGACTCCCTTTGAGGCACTTTATGGGAAATAGTGTCGTACACCTTTGTGCTGGAATGAAGTAGGAGAAAAAGAGCTTTGTGGTCTTGAGTTAATCCATGATACAAATGAGAAGATTAAGGTGGTCAGAGATAGACTTAAGGCCGCTCAAAGTAGGCAAAAGAGTTACGCAGATGTCCGTAGGAAGGACCTTGAGTTTCAAGTGGGTGATTGGGTGTTCTTGAAACTATCTCCTTGAAAAGGGGTAGTACATTTTGGTAAGCGTGAGAAACTTAGTCCGAGATATATTGGCTCTTATGAGATAATAGAACGAGTTGGCTCACTTGCTTATCGGTTAAGTTTGCCTCCATAATTATCCAGGATACATAATGTGTTTCATGTATCCATGCTTCACAAGTATATTGCCGATCCCTCTCATGTGTTGCAAGAGCAGCCGATTAGTTTGCAAAAGGATTTGATCTATGAAGAGGAACCGGTTCAGATTCTTGACCGAAAGGAGCAAGTGCTTAGGAAGAAGACAATCCCACTTGTCAAGGTGCTTTGGAGAAGTCACCAAGTAGAGGAAGCTACTTTGGAATCGGAGGAGCAAATGAGGCAGCAATATCCCTATCTCTTTGATTGACATGTATGTAAATTTCGAGGACGAAACTTTTTATAAAGAGGGGAGAATTGTCACATCTCAACTCTTAATTTTTACTTTAATTACTAGCTTGGTATTAATAAGAATGTTACCGTCTTTGTAAATGAGTTTATAGTTTCAAAGGTCCCTAGAGGGTGTTGAGGGACGATTATTTCGGAGAAATTATTCGTAGGAGAAATATTTGAAGACGGTAAAAATGGTAAATTTTAGCTAGTAAAAATGTCAGTTTTATTAGGGTATTACTTTTGGGGTGTTAATTTTTGGAGTTGGGTTTTAAATTAGTGGTGTTGGACCGGTTCGGATTAGTGGCCAAAACATTTCTCTCTCTCTTCTCTCTCTTCCCTCCCGAGCTCTCTCTTCCTGCCGGATCTTCCTCGTGCCAGTCTGCAGCTGTCCGGCCACCGTAGGCCGCCGCCCCGGTCCCAATCGGTCAGCCATCGACCCAGCTTCCTTATTGGACCGGTGAGAGCTTGCCTAGCGCCGCTGGGAAGAAGATATCGAGCCCGAAAGATCCGACTGCCGTGGTGTTTCATCGCCGGAACTTCCTCCTCCGGCCACCATAGATGGTGCCGCTTGGCTTGTTGGAAAGTCCTCCTCCCGTGTAGCAATTTCCCAAGAGGTTTTGCTCTCTCTTGAGCTAAGTAAGGAGAAATGTCGAGTTGAAATTCTAGGGATTCTTGGATGTTTTTGTTTGATTGACCTAGTTAAGGCTGAAATTGGGTTTTGTGCTAGTTAAGAAAGTTGTAGAGGGGGTTGAGAGGAAGATGCCGTTAAAATTTGGTAGGCATTGGAGGTCGCCGCTGTTAGGGGGATTTTCATGGTTTTAAATGTGTTTTTTTTTTTAAGGGGAGTCTATTGATGTGAAGTTTGGAATTTTTGGAGGAGTTTTGGATATATAGATTTAGGATTTTTCAAAGATTAGCGAAATTTGGCGGTTAATGGGATAAAATGCGGCCATTGGTTAAAATTGTTATGGACTATAGAAGGTGATAATAAGGATGTCGGTAATTGTGGTGAAGTATGGATTAAAGCGTATTAAGAATAACGAAGTTAGGTAAAGAGGAGCGTGCAAAGCTCACATTTAATTTTGCCTATTTTTGTATAAGCGTTGGTGTATAGTTGGGGATTAATTTATGTTTTTGAAACAGGACGTGAAGAGGCTCCAGCAGAAGAGGTCTCGTACCGACATCAGGCTTAGGTCTAATTAGTGAGCGGACTTTTGTTTTAAATAATAAGCATGCAATTGTTAATTGTTGAGTAATTTATTTTGTTGGAGCATTTGACGTTATTTTTATTTGACGATTTTATTTATTTTAGAGAGTTATCAAAAAAGAGATTTTCGGTAAATTATAAATATATTTATGAGGAGAGTATGTATATAAATGCTAGCTAGCCATATGTGTTTGTCCATCTTAATGACGTAGTATATAACCGCATTATGGTATGACGTGAGCGTTAGACGCAAGCGTAGTAGCCATATATGAGTGTTTAATTCATATAGAGGGTATGAGCACATATTTATACACCCGTCTGTCCATCTTAATGGCGTAGTGAATCACCGCATTAAAGCGTGACGTGAGCGTTAGACGCGAGTGTAGTAGCCCTATATAGATTATTTTAAATCTATTAATTTATATAGAGAGTATGAGCGTGTGTAAATACATACATATATTGATATATATTTTTGAGTTGAAGAGACTCGATATTTATGAGATAAAAGATTTATCGCTTGAGGCATGCATTTGATTTCTTTGTAATTAAATTGGAAAAGTATAAATCTTGTTAATTATTTTTCTTTATTTATTCTTTTTATTTTTGTTTACTCATTCTAACGTTTGCGAATGTTTTCCCTTAGGCCATTCGTTTTAAAAATGCCCAGTCTGCAGAGTTCGGGTTGGCACTAGTAAGAGGCGACGAGACATAGTTACCCACTTCTCAGCCACTTTTCACCAGTAGGTTACATGTTTAACTTACTAGGGTATTTTCTTGCTTCTTATAGTGTTTAGTAGCTCTTGTTACTCTTAGAGTTATTGTATAATATTTCAGTGGTGTGCTAAAACTGTTGATATATTTTTTTCGAATATTCGGAGGATGAAGTTGGTTTTATTAGTTGGATATTTATGTGATAATTTTCGAGGATGGTTGAGTCTTTTTAGGAGGGTATTCTGAATTTTTTCCGGGTTAGGGTTGTCCATTTTTGAGGGTGAAATTCGGGGTGGGTCGTGATATCGCATGTCTCTGAAGCTCGCGCCCATTAACAGACTTTATTTTTAAAAAGGCCACAGGTACTGACCCAAATACTATCGAAGACTTAATATTTAATTTCAGACCGAAATATTAACTGGACTCAAACATATTTATTATATTATAAGCTTCTAATTTAGTGACACTTTTTTTTTTTCAAGCTAATGTAGATTGTTATCTTGAAGCCACATCAAAATAACAGAATATATTACACACCCCACTCCGCCACTCTCCAAAACCCTAGAGTGAGGCAAACAAAATTTCAACCGCGCCTATCCGGCTGTGCTCGCCGCTGGCGACGGTCTCTGACCTTGTTGGCGTTAGCTGGGCATTGCCAGACAGGTTTGATGGGAGAGCCCTTGAGTAGGAGACGAAGATCGACGAGCTTCTCTCCTTTCTCTTTCGACTGAAGGCCTTGTCGAGCTGGGCTTGTGGGTGGCGATCAAAGGCGCTTTGGGCTGCGCAGGGCCAGAATGGAGGCATGTGGATCTCGATTTCAGGCTTGTTGGGTCTTTGATAGGATTTTGCAGGTTTGGCGAGAGTGACTTGTTCTCTAATTGGGCTCTCGAAGATTCTGGTGAGAGGAGAGGGTCAATGGCAGTCGATGGGGGTCATGTATGGTCGGCGATGACGACTTGACACACGGCGATGACGTCTTCTGCTGGTCCGACAATGGGTGGTGAGGAAGGGCCGTGGTGAGGCAATGGTTTTGGGCTGGGAGAGTTGGGCTTCGTCCAACTGATCACCTCTTCAAGTTTGGGCTCTTGGTGGGCAAAAGTTGGGCTAGGGTTCCCACTTGGGTCCTAGCTTAGATTCTGTTTTTTTTTTGTTTTTTTTTTTACTGTTTTTCAGTTTAGTCTAGGGCTATTTACGGGTTTAGATCATTTTCTTAGTTATTGGGTTTTGTCTTTTAATTATGGGTTTTGATGCTCTGGGGTAATCCCCTCTGGTGGTCCCGGAAGTAGTCAATAATAATAAGTTGAGGACTTATCCCTTCTTCCTTGTGTCTCGTTGGCTGGTTACTTATCTCGTTTCCTACCATGGAAGATTGATCATAGTGCTTAATCTCATGGTCTTCAGCATAAAGATTGCTTAGTGTCTACTAGGTAATTTTGTATGATTCATTTCTTACGTAGCCTCTGTCGGTGTATCGTGTTGATGTTGTTGTACTTACTCTTAAGTTGTGATCAATAAAATAAGCTAAGGTCTTTTGTTCAAAAAAAAGCTACTGTAGATTGTTCACCGATCCAAGTAACCCTTAATAAATAAAACAAATAATTTATCAAACTTGATAGTGAAGCTTCTTAGAAAGAATGATGTTGAAACAAGGTTTTGCGACATGTCAACTTGATTATGTGGTGTGTCAAATCTGTGAGGTTTTCTGTGATAACACAAGGCCAACCAGTGGGTAATTTTATACCGTCCATGGGTCTTGAACAAGGCGATCCGCTGTCACCGTTTCTCTTTTTTCTTGCTTCTGAAGATTTATGTATTTTGTTTCAAAGGGTAGGAAGGGAGGGGAGAATAAACAGTGCGCGCAGTGTATTTGCTCTTTGCTGATGACAATCTGATTTTCAATATTCGAGTATGGACCGTGGACGATGTAACCTCAGTCTCCCTGGCTCATCATAGAACCTAGAAAGCCAAATCTAGAACACCAACGCACTCTGCTTTTCTCCATCTCCTGCCTCCGAAACTCTAATCTTCCCCAAATCCCAGCTTTTACAGCCATGCCTTTTATATTCGACTCTCCTAGGTCGTCAAGGTATACATCCGCATCACTAGAGTCGAGGTCGGCATCGCCATTTCACTCGTTCCCAAATATCAGTCCTCTCAGCCTCTCCTCCAAGACGAAGAGAGAAAACATCGCCAAGCAGACCGGCAAGGACAAGAAAAGCCTCCGCATTAGTCGTCATTGTCGAGAACAGTGGCGGATCTAGAGTCTAAAAGTTAGGTGAGCGGAAAAAGAAATTCATCAATAATAGGTAAAACTCTTGATAAGTCAAAACACAATTCTTACATAGGATTCATAAAAAATTCAAAAGAGATATAAGAATTGTAAATCAAAAGCATTAAAAGTACAAGATGCTCTATCTGAATTGCGCCCTACGATCTCCAGTAGACTCGAAATGATCAATCACTGTCTCTGAATCAATACCGTCTACATATCCCTTTTCAATGTGGAGCATCATACAACCTGAAAGGTATCCGTCTTCCATCTTGTTTCTAAGCCTAGTTTTTATAATTTTCATTGCTAAAATGCACGTTCAGTAGTTGCAGTGGAAACAGGAAGTGTCAAGACTAAACGAATCAATCTATCAACCAAGATAAAAAGATTCGCCAAGTTTGTTTCAACTAATTGTCTACATAATTGTGCAAGAGAAGACAATTTCTGAAATTCTCTATTAGAAACTACTTGACACTTATAATGCTCTAATTGTAACCTTAAAGCTCTTACCTCTGATGTATCAAAGTCTTCAGGATAAAACTTCTCTGCAAGTTTGCAAATCTTGTCCATCTCAAACTTCTTAAATTGATTTTTGGGATCCAATGCAGAGCTCAAAATAAGTAGTTCTATAGCTTGCTCAGTGAACCTGTCATTTAGCTCCATCATTTGAACATCAATAATCACATTAAACATGTCAAAATGATAATAATGTTCATTTGTAACAACATCATGTTGTTGACAACCACGACCAGTACCCATTGAATAAGCTGTATCCATATTAGGCATTTCAAGACCATGATCTTCACCAAATTGCAGGACACTTTGGAAAAAGCTATCCCAACCATCATCCCTCAATGCTTAAAGAAGTTCCTTTGTACTTGAAACCAAATTCATGGCATTAACAATGTCTTGTGATTGCTTCTGCAAGGCTTGAGAAAGTAAATCAGTAATTCCCATAATTTTGTTAGTGAGCAGCAAACAAAACACAAATTCAAATGCTCTCAAGGCCTTAAGGAAACCTTTTGCATCACCTCTTATACTTCCAGTGAGCTATTTATCAGTCATCATACTTTGAAGAAGTTGAGTAATTTCTTTAAACACGTGAACTAACGTATTAACCGAAGCAAAGTGAGAACCCCATCGAGTCATACCTGCTCTTTTCAAACTACGAATTTGGTTGAGCCCTTTTCCAGTCTCAAGATCTCCATCTGCTAAACTTTCTACAATTTCTGCTTCTTGGATATCTTTTAACAGATTTGTACGCTTCGATGAAGAGCCAACAAAACCAACAATGGAGCATAGCATTTGAAAAAACAATTGCATATCAGGAACATCTCTAGCACATGCATTCAAAGCTAACTGTAATCGGTGAGCGAAGCAGTGAACCTAATAGGCATAAGGGCAGTCATGAAGGAATAACGTTTTCAATCCATGAAATTGACCACGCATATTGCTAGCTCCATCGTATCCTTGACCACGAATATTTTGCACTTGGAGATTGTTTCTAGAAAGCACACTACATATATGTTTTTTGAGATTAACAGAAGTAGTGTCTTCAACACTTACAATTTCCAAGTACCTTTCTTGAATAAATCCATCTTCATCAACAAACCTGAGAATAATTGCCATTTGCTCCTTATGAGATACATCAAGTGATTCATCAACTAGGATACAAAACTTGGCATCTCCAATTTCTTGACGAATTGTATTCCGAATTTTGGTAGCAATGATATCTAGAATCTCCTTCTGAATTGATGGTGCAATGTACATGGCATGCTTGGGAGCATTTTCAAGAACAACTTTTGCAATCTCATCATTCATATCTGCATAACCCTTTATCAACTAAATGAAATGCCCTCTACTACTAGAGTTAGAAGATTCATCATGGCCTCTAAAAGGCAAGCCTTCTTTTCCAAGATACTTCACAGCTTCTATTGTTGTCTTCAAACGCAACCTATTCTGCCTTACAATTTCTGGTGGAAGTTTGTCAATCACTCTATCAATGTGTTGAGAAGTTCTCAATAAATTAGCCCAACTTTGAACATTCTTTCGATGAGCAGAATTTAATAGTCCTGTATCCTGTTCACAAATTCCTTTCTTTCCAGCCAACATTCTACTCCAATTGCAGCACCCTTCAACAGTGAATAAAGGATGCCTTGGTGGATTTTTTTCAAAAAGGAAGCAAGGAAAGCAGAACACTCTATCTCTAGCTTCTGAATACTCCAACCAAGGATATAGTGTAAACCATTTATATCGAAAACGACGGTTATCACGTCCATCAAAATTTTGTGGATAATTTTGTAACTTGGGTTGACAAGGTCCCATAAGAAGATACCGTCTTCGAATAAGATCTTGTTCGTTCACCGGCAATGTACAAATTAACTGACGTAATCCAGGATCAGCTTGAACATGAGGCTCTTTTGGAGCATCAACTATGATTGGAGGGTTATCCATGTCACTTTCTGGTGGAATTTCTATTTCATTTATAGGCAAAGAATTAGGAGAATCAGAACAAGGCATAAATGTCTCTGATGTAGGTGCTTGATTATCTGCATCTTTCTTATAGAAAGAAAAAAGTGTCTTCATTCGTTTCTTGGGATGATGATCAGACATCCTATTATTAAACCAACAAACATAGATTATACAATGTTATGATCACATTATAATACAAATATACAATCTGCAATGAACACATTATAATATAATCTGCAATCACTTATCATATTATAAAAATAAATATAAAATTTTCCCTAGTCCTGACTGCCTAATTTCCCAATTAACAACTTAGTCTCGACTCTCGAAATGTCTCAATATACAGGGTCATAGAACAACAAAAATATTTCAAATTCAACACACAACATTTTAGAATCAGATTCCTTGGAAGTTAGAATCCCTGCCAATCTCAAATTAACAATTAACTAAATGAAGTAAAGAGTTAAGAGTATAAGACAAGTACCTTAGGATAGAAATTAGAGCTCTGCCTGACTCCCTTTCTAATCTACAAATGCAAAAACGTAATTGAAAAAAAAAATCCCCAAATTATTCACCCTAGTTAGACAGAATTGAAAAATCCCAACATCGTAGAGGGTTAAGAGTATAAGGAAAATACCTTTGTAGTTATGAGATGAAGAGAATTGAGAGAGTGGCTGAGACAGAGAGATTGAGAGATTGAGAGAAAGAGTGAAGCCGTGAAGGACTCCTTCGATAAAGAGGAGCAGAATTATCAGTCTATCAGGAAGGAAAAAAAAAAAACTGAGAACAAGAGAATGGGTGTGCTCAGTAAATGGGTGGTTTTTAAGATGAAGAGAGTAAAACAAATAGGTTGGGCTTGGGTAATTGGATTAGGTACTTGGGTTTCAGTTTTTGTGCCCAGCAGAAAAATAAAAATGAACTGTCCCTTTTTTTTTCACCCAGCAGCCGCTGGGTGTGCTCCCATTGAGGTCCGCCCCTGGTCGAGAACCGTCAGGCCAAGGTCTCTAATTAATATCCCCTCCACCGCTATCCTCGTTATCAGCTAGACGTCTACGCCAAAGAGACAAAGCGAAGAATGGTGATCCGCCGCCAATATTTGACCAGATGAAGAAGATACCATTGGGTTGTGGTTTCGGCTTGACGGGTCGTCGATATGGATGAATCTTTCGAGCTTTAAATCGTCCTCCTCGAAAAGTTTAGACCCTTTTCATTCCAATTCTCCACTTAACAACGTTAGTATCAAAGCTAGTTATAAGAAAAAGACTTGATTAAATGATTGGTTGAGATCGCATTATGGCTTTCGGTTCAGGTGTACCTGCTTGGTGCCTAGAAGAATTTTTACATTTGGTCTAGTCAAAATAAAAGATTAGTTTGTTTGATTTTTATTTCTTGTAACGAAAACACTAGTACACTAATTTGAGTAATTAGTTCCCACTAGAAAGAGAGAATTTTAATTTCAAGCTTCTTCTTGTTGAAAGGGTCAAAAATGTTGCTTAAAGGAACTTGGTTGTTCCAAAAGCAGCAAACAAAAAACTACATAAATTGTTATGACTGTAAATCTAATAATGTAAAGCGCTAGTAGTCCTAGCTAGTACGTATGTTTCATAAATGTGACTTATTACGTCTTGTGAGATAAAGGAACTACTCCAATACAAGTGATATTAAGTGAAACGTCTTTTTCCATCTTAATCACTCCTGTGACAACTCATGTAGCATAGAAATCATCATATCACAATAATATTTCATTAAATTACAAGATTATGTCACTTGAGTTGCCTCATAAAGCGGGTTCTAGTTAAGATGTAGAAAATATGATTTACTGAATATTATTCTACCAAAATATGAATATTCATTAGTTTTTTTTTTTATAAGGAAAAATTTTAGGGGAATTTTCATATACACCTAATTTTGAAGAGTGCTTTTAAATAAATATCACATAATATTTCTATCTGATAGACATTTAAAATATATCAATTATGATAAATATTATGTCCTATTTTTTCTAAATTTTACATAATTGCCACAATTCAACTATAACATATTGATATAACAAATAAGCTTAATTGATACTGCCTTAAATACCTTGATTATGAGTTTTTCTTCTAATACTAACATTTTTCAATCAATTTGCAATAATCATGAAGTTTTTTTTTTATAAAAAAAATATAGATTAAAGGAATTCATTCTCTAATCTATACATAAGGTAAAATATAAAATGAATAATATATGATCTAAACCCTATACCCTACACCCTAAACCCTAAACCCTAAACCCTAAACCCTAAACCCTAAACCCTAAACCCTAAACCCTAAACCCTATACCTTAACCCTATACCCTAACCTAATTTTGGGTTTATTCTTTTTAGTTATATTATCATATCATGCCCTACTTAATAGGTACATTAAAAACGTAAGTAGTAGAGAGTAAAATGTTTTAGGATGGGAAATGATACAATAATATACCTAAAAAGAAGAAAATTAATCAATGAACAAGAACGTGTACCTTACAATTAAACATTTTTCGACTATGTAGAGAGACACCAAATGTGAGCTTATGAATGAAAAGTATCATCCTATTACAAATGACATACTTATGTATATAACACACACACACACGCATATATATATATATATATATATATATATATATATAAACTCAAGTTAGTAATAACAAGGTAATAAATTAAAAAATGTAATTGATTATGACAAAGTTAAATCCAAAATTGAGTAATATACCAAATTTAGTTTTCTATTGTCTGAAGGGCAAATTAGAGAAACCGAAAAATGAAGAAAACTATTAATTATAGACATTTGCTCTATATGGTATGTTTGCTTATGTGGAATGTGTGTAAAATAAAAAAAAAATATGAATGAGTTTATCTTAAAAGTGGTCTAGTATTTTGGGTTTTTATCTAATTTTCTCAAAATTTTAAGAATAGTACACCACAAATGACCCACTCATAATTTTAGTGTATGAAGTTTCAAAAAAATTAATATGGTACATAAAGTTGTAATTTCAACCAAATATATATATACACGCCTCGTTACTCTTATGTTATTTTTTGTGTTTTCCGTTAAATATTGAGGGGTAAATCCGTCCATCCATAATCTAATATTAATCATCTTATTAATATTAAAAATTAATGAGTAGGGAAAAGAAAAAAAAAAGAAAAATAAAAGGAGGTATCGTCCTCTCAAAGATGCACGTTCAGCAACCATTCTTTCTTTCCTGTCACCATCTCCATTCTCCCTTCTTCAATCTTCAATCTTCAATCTTTTCCAAAACCCAGAACCCATTTCCTCTCTATTTCTATCTATTTCTCTCGTAGAAAACCCAAGACTCGTGAACCCAACAAACACTTCTTGCTCTCTCCCTCATGCTCGTCCTCCGCCGCCGTAGAGAATCTCAGCTTCGAATTTGTTCCCGAGATCGATCCCCACTTCATAACCCAAATGACAATCATGTGGATTGACCAAGATGTTAACTCGAAAAATGGGACAGCCATCAAGGCCTGAATTAAATACAAGAACGACCAAGGTCTCACTTGCAATGTGGTGAAAGTGACCAGAACTTTGACAAGATGATCATGGACCGAATCAGATTAGGGCATTGGAGAGAGAATCCTAGTTTTGTTCCCGGAAGAGATGGATTTTTCTTTATAAATTTTGATTGTTGTTGGCAATTTTGATTGGGTTTTGTGAGGTAATGCGGAGGAGATGAGGAGTCGAGGACTAGAAATTTTTGAGCGTGTATAGCAATAGCATACTAGTGTTTTTTTTATTATCATCATTTTGGCAGAGATGAACTTGCCCTTTAAATATATGACGGAAGAGATCAAATTAAAGGAAAAGCAGACGGTGTGTACTTAAGTTAGGTTGAGTTTTTAAACTCATGTATCATTGTGATATTTTAGAGAGTTAATTCACCTTAATTTTCAGTGGGTCATACTTCATGTATTGTTATCAAAATTTTCTCTTTTTATAATAATAGGCTGGTGCGACTGCCCTCAAGTCTTCGTTAATAAAACTGTTGAATTGAAGGGATCAGAGGATATTAAGCCTAAACCTTTGATTGCAATATATCTAGAAGAAAACCCGATATATATAATATCGAAATCCCTACAAAGTACATGCACTCTAACAAGGATCGACTAGCAAAGAGTACTACTCTAACGACACTTCATTTTCTTTGTCACAAGTCACAACAGTGACATAATGCATAAACATGTGTTTCCGTCGCCTAAGTACTCGTAGACGGAAGTTTTCCGTCTCCTAAGTACTTAGGCGACTGATATTGTTTAATGACAAAAAAAAATTTTTTTTTCCCCTAGGCGACGGAATCACTTGATTCTGTCGCTAAAGTGAAAAAAAATTAAAAAAAATAAATGGGCGCGGAGTCCGTTGGCACAAAGGACGCGCGGACTCCACTAGCACGGAAGGCGCGCGGAGTCCGCTGGCACACAGGGCGCGCGGACTCTGCTTGCAGGAAAGGGCGCGGACTCCGCTTCCAGGGAAGGGCGCAGAGTCCGCTGGCAGGGAAGGGTGCGCGGAGTCTGCTGGCACAAAGGGCGCGCAGATTCCCTTGGGTGAGAAGGGCATGGAGTCCCCTGGCACAAAGGCGCGCGGACTCCACTGGAAGGGCGCCCAGGAGAGGTAGGAGAGAAGAAGAAGGAGAGCCAGAGGGCGAAGAAGAAGGAGAGGCAGAGGGAAGAAGAAGGAGAGGCAGAGGGAGAAGAAGAAGGAGAGCCACATGGAAGAAGGTGAGGCAGAGAGGGAAGAAGAAGGTGAGGCAGAGGGTGAAGAAGAAGGAGAGGCAAAGGGAAGAAGAACGAGAGGTAGAGGTATGTGTTGAAACTGGGTAGAGGAGAGGAGGGAGAGAGAATGTATAAGGAAAGTTTGAAAATTTGGTTCAAATTTTTCTAAAATGTTTGGCGGAAAAGGAGCCGCTAAAAATTTCGGTACTTAGGCGACGAAAAGTTAACTTTTCGTCGCTTATTAAGATATTAATAATTTTATTTTTTTAAAAAAATAATAATTCCGTCGTCTAAGTAAATTGTTCCGTAGTCTAAATAAATCTTAGACGACCGATTACATTTCCGTCGCCTATATGAATAATTTTTTTTTTATAAAAAATAATAATTCTGTCGCCTAAGTAAATTTTTCCGTCGTCTAAATCAATCTTAGATCTTAGACGACAGAATACGTTTCCATCACCTAAGTGAATACTTTTTTTTTATAAAAAAAATTTCGTCGCCTTAGTATATTTTCCGTCTCCTAAGTTACTACATAGGTAACGGAACACTATTCCGTCGCCTAAGTGGTAACTAAGTAGACGAAACCGTCTTCCGTCGCCTAAGTTCTACTTAGGAGACAGAATTAAAACAATTCCGTCGCCTAAGAGGTTTTTTCTAGTAGTGCATGTCTACAAAATTTCAACTAATTCCATAATCATTTAGCCATTCAAATTGATGTAAACAATTGTAGCCCGTTAGATAAAATTAAAATGAATATTGTGCTAATCAAATGGTTAAACGTTTTTCATTTTGGCTAATTTTTTTGTAAGATATGCATATGTGGGTAAGTGACTAGAGAATGAGTGACTTTGATTGTTAAAGTACATGCTAGAACTAAAAATATCTTTACTTTAAGAGTTTAAAGATGTCCTCTTTAGATCCGGACTCAATATATACGTGTGTCAGGTGATTTATGAACATTCTTAATAGGTTTAGGTGCTCTAAAATTTGAATCTGCTGGGTCTACGTGTGTTAGGTGAGAGGTTGGAGATGCCCATATGAACCTCATAACATGCAAAATTGTAAGGTTTCTGTGTTTCAAAATGGTGAAAGGAATCCCGATGCATAGGTTTTCCCACTGCATAGGTTAACGATATCGGTGAACGTACTCATCGAGAAGATTGAAGAATATGACACCTCTAACATGCATATCATTGAACAATATCACTGAAAGTTGACCAAAATGCATTAATTACCCTAACTTGGACAACTGATATAAAGGTCGACCCAGAAAACCCTCAGAACAACTGACATACCTTGGTCGTCTCTCTCCAGCAGAAGTCATGACAGGAAAAGGCGAGGAGACCATCAACCAGAAACACTCCAAGGGTGGCTGGAATGCCGCCGTTTTCATCATCTGTAAATCGTTAATACTATTCAAGAACTTCTATAACACTATATATGGAGCATGGCACGCAGTGTTATATTTTCCTCGTGTATATATTTACAATCGATCTAATATCCCTTAAATGCAGTTGTAGAGGCAGCGGAGAAGTTTGCATATAATGGCTTGTCTGGTAACCTCATTATGTACCTCACAAATTATCTCCATCAGCCTACAGCCGTCGCGGCCAAGAACGTCAACATCTGGGTGGGTGTGTCATCCCTCTTTGCTCTTCTTGGTGCCATAGTTGCCGATTGCTTCCTTGGTCGGTTCACGACCATCATTTTCTCCACCTCTATTTATTTCATGGTAAATATCTTGCCTGACCCTGGAGACATATTTACTGTTCTAAATCCTAGCATGCATGTACTACTGATCTGCTTAGAGTACCTTATAGCTAAAGGCCTAAGGCTGTGTGTTTATCACAGGGAATGGTATTATTATGCCTATCGGTCTCAATTGTTCCTAGCCATTATCGTGAAGTGGTGTTCTTCATCGCACTTTACATATTATCTGTTGGTGAAGGTGGGCACAAGCCATGCGTCCAAACCTTTGCCGCCGATCAGTTTGATGAGGACACTGCTGAACAGAAAGAGACAAAGAGCTCATTCTTTAACTGGTGGTATTTAGCAACAGTACTTGCCGGCACAAGTTCAACACTTGTGGTGATCTACATTCAGGTCTTCTTTTTCGATTCATCGATGTGCATCTGCATCTTTCACTCATCACTGTCCAGTACTGATCTATTAATCAAAAAAGCTGTCAGATGCTCATAGTAAAAGTACACGGACAACAATAAGGACTGAAACTGTTTCTAGTTATAGTACATTTATTTTGTATTTTAAAATAAAATATTGAGTGTACGTGTAATTGATTGTATACCTAAATATTGTACGTGTTATAGAATGAGATAACCCTTATATGCCAAAACTAATGACATTCACCAATTAACAATAATGAAAGCAGTAACAGGCTATGTAAAGCGATCAATATTCACCTAGCAATTTTGACGTAAAGCAGTACCATGAGCATGAGAGATATATAACTAGCGTGAGAGACAATCATAGCCGTACCATCCTAACCAACGATTATGTTATACTGCAGGACAATGTCAGCTGGGTAATTGGCTGCATTATGCTGACTGTGGTTATGGCGGTAGGCCTCTTTTTATTCTTACTAGGGATCAAGAGGTATAGGAAGGGAGGACCGCCTGGAAGCGCCTTTACAACCGTGGCACAAGTGTTTGTGGCGGCAGCAAGGAACTGGTGTGTGGATGAGACGCTTCATTCTGATGTTAATTTCTACAAGGATGAGAGGAGTAATGCTCTGATGGGGGTTCAGTCTCAGGATAGAACTTTAGCGCGAACTAACCAACTCAGGTACATATTTGCTGTAACATTTCTGAGCTATATATTGAACTTATAATTGTTGATCGACCGAGCTTTTATATATATCACTTTCCCTTACCGGTGAGATCGATTTAAAGGTCTAGGCAGCAACCTCCTCCCAAAACTTCTGACAAGATCGATCTCAGCTGCAAACTGGTATTCGGCGGACTTGTTGGTAAGGGAAAGTGATCGGGGATCGAGGCCTCTGGTGTCTGCTCAGGTGGAGGCGCGCCGTTCGTCGGAGCCGTCCGATGGAGAACGGAGGGACGTTTGCACTTTAAGCCCAGTGCGGTCGTCCGCTTCTAAAGAGGACCTCCTTAAACTTTTAAAGTGCGGATGTTTTTAGAAAAGTATACATAAGAGTACATCCCCATAAAACGATATTTTGTGAGAATGGTTCTTGCATATATAAGGTTCCTGCATATACACGATCATTCCTGCCATTGTCGCAGCATTGACTTTATGTATCTGTTCATGTAATTACCATGTAACGACTAGAAAACATATGTTATGCGAGCATTAAAGATTGGACTTTACTCCAAATTCCGATCATTGGTGGATCGCAAATAACAGAACATAATTTGACTAATTAGTACGTGGTAATTTTGAAGCAAACCTAGCCTGCAATAGTGTCTTCTTGTATAAACATGTATACTTTTCTACTGCAAATATTTATAGACTGAATTGTTCATACCAACAGATTTTTGGACAAGGCAATGTTTATTGGCAACCTTGATGCATCAACCAACGTCAGAAACCCTTGGAGGCTATGCTCTCTTCATCAAGTGGAAGAAGTGAAGCTGGTTCTACGTCTTATTCCCATATGGTTCTGTTGCCTGATGTTCTTTGCAGTTAATTCGCAACTCCACACTTACTTCATCAAGCAAGGTTCTATGATGATACGATCAGTGGGTTCTCACTTTCAGCTTCCACCAGCATCACTTCAAGCCCTGGTCGGCATCATAATTTTAATCACTGTCCCTATCTATGATCGATTTCTCATCCCGATAGTGCGAAAGTTCACAGGAAGGCCAACTGGGATAACAGTCCTCCAAAGAATTGGCATTGGTCTATTCCTGTCCATACTCAACATGATTGTGTCAGCTCTAGTTGAGGCTAAAAGGGTTAGTATTGCAGGAAACTATAACCTCATGGATGATTCTAAGGCAATAGTGCCAATGAGTGTTTGGTGGTTACTCCCACAATTTACAATTTGTGGTTTGTCTTCTACATTTACAGTCGTTGGACTCCAAGAATTGTTCTATGATCAAATGCCAGATGCAATGAGAAGTTTGGGAGCAGCAGCATATATTAGTATTGTAGGAGTTGGGAGCTTTGTCAGTACTTTTATCATATCTGCCGTGCAGGCTATTACTTCAAAGTCTGGTGAAATATGGTTAGGGGACAATTTGAACCGCGCGCATCTTGATTATTTCTATTGGGTGCTCGCTGGATTAAGCGGTTTAAGTTTAGGTGTTTATGTGAGGATTGCACTGGGTTTTGTGTACAAGAAAGTCGAAGGGGTATAAACAATCGGGGAACAGGAGCACAGGTCTGTGGTTTGGGAGATATACGACCACGCATGCATGAGTGATGAGTTGTTGCTGGAAAGAAGGTGGACGGAAGTACGTCGTCGAAGTTGAAAGTAGCTAGGGAATGATACGTGTAGTAGGTTTTGTCCGTGGATCTTCTAGAGAAAGCTTTTAAATTAGATTATTAGGTTTCGTCCTTGTTCTTGTTAAAACATTGTAAGGAAATTAATATAACATACTTAATTATCATGCTTCTAGCTTTGTACTTAATTATCATGATTTGTGCAATCTCTTTCCATTGCTTATTAGTGATTTCCCTTGGCATCGGCTCTAGAAGTGCCGGGTACGGGCATCTAATAGCATGCATGCTACCGACGCTGGATGATCTATACAATGCGTTTCAGACGATGGAAGGATAAAGAGAGGGTTACAACCAATTAGACGGCGTTGGTGGCGATGGGTTTGTAGTCGTTGGCCGCAAATATTTCTTTGTCTCTCTGAATAGAGTCTCTCGTTTGGCGATTCTGAGGAGTTATGCTTGTGGTCGATCCAAGTTCAAGTTTGCGAAGGTACTCATCGATGACGGTTTACTTTAGGGGATTCGTCGGTGGAAGTTGGATGATCAGGGCCGGTCCTGAGGCATAGGAGGCCTTGTGCGAACTTTCAAATGTGGCCTTTTCTTTTGTGTGAATATAAGTGTCTGATTGCTTCAATGAAATTTGATCTTTTGAGACATCAAATTAGGGATTGGCCCGGTTTTGTTTTTTTCCTTTTCTAGGAAGATGAAATTGGTGAAGATGAATAAGACAGTGTAGGAAAAATATGAAAGCATATGAGAAGACTAGGAAGATATGAGAGAAGGTAGGCCTTGAACTGGGATTGTGGATGTTGAGCTAAAAAACTTAAACCAATTCTACTATATCAGTTATTGTGAACATATCAACCTTTATTTCATTTAACATACCTATATAATATTTTTTCTTGCAGGCCCCCAAAAATCGGAGGCCTTGTGCAATTGCACATGCCGAAGGCCGGCCCTGCGGATGGTGATGGTTGTCTGGGGGGGGGGGGCGGCGGCATCCGGATGGACTAGTGCCTGTGGTGGTGAATGTTTCAGCTTGGTCGACGTTGAGCTCTATAATTAGGCTTGGGTCCTTGGGCCTGGGTTCCATTGTAATGATTGGGCTAGTGCTCCTTTTTAATTCTTTTATAATTTGGGGTTAAGTTCTTATTAAATTGGATGATTACTCTTTTTGAGTCTTTTATATCAGTTCTAGTTTGTACTTGTACATACCACAATTATGTGATTGGCAAGTGAAAATTAGATGTAAGCGCAATAGAAGACGAGATTGATTGTATAGTGAGGATTGCTTAATTGTGAGCATACTAGAGATTTGAATTAATTAGTTTCGTTTTGGTTCTTAGGTTAATCCAATATTACCAGTATTAATTTGCTTTTGTATGTCTGGTAGACTATAGCCAATTGGTCGTTGGTTTAATATTGTTCAAAAAAATATGCATAGATGTTGTAATGACATACTTATACAGAGAATTAGATACTGATATCTACATGAAAGCATTAGAAGGACTCCAGTTGCTTGAAGGAACTAAAAAACAGCATGGCATGTATGTATTCAAAAAAGTTGAGACAATCCTTGTATGGATTAAAGAAATATGAATGGATGCGGTATAACAGTCTAAGTGAATAGTGCTAAAGAAAGGTTATGTGAATGATATTGATGTCCTCAATTGTGTATTCATTAAGAAATCAAATTCTGTTTTGTTATTGTAGCAGTATATGTTGATGACAAGAACCTAATTGAAAGTGCTGAAGAACTTTCAAAGACATCTGAATATTTTAGAGAAATAATTGAAATGAAGGATCTTAAAAAAAAACAAGATATTGTCTCAGCCTGCAGATCGAGCATTTGACTAGTGAAATTTTAGTCCATCAATCAGCTTATACTAAAAAGATCTTGAAACTTTAGCATGGATAAAGCTCATCCACTAAGCACTCGATCAATTGTTGTTCGATCGCTTAAGAGATGTACAAGAGCCTAAGCTCACACATTATTCTTGCCCTAAGGGGCACTATCATGGACCTGGGTTTAGGCCTAATGTGAGTTACGAATGAGTTGTGGTGTAGAAAGCCAAGAAACTTCACAAGACTTTTGGCGACTCCAATGTTCGTATTAGAGATCCCTAAGGCTAGGTCTAGAGAAAAATTTGCACTATAACTAACCCATGGAAAGATAAACGTTCATCTCAAGCAATAAGTGGCGACGTCAATGACGCAACAAAACATTAAATTGTTCCCTGGCTAGCCTTTCATTTGTATACATCATAGAAAAGAATCGGTAAAGTAATAAGCATGAGCTTTAGCCATGAATGGGATGTCACCAGATGCCGAAATGCATACGAAACATGACCTTTTTCCGATCCGGCATTTTCATAGCCCGGTCATGATGAGTCTTTCTCATGTTGGCGAATTCATCGGTGAATTCGCAAGAAAACGAGTCCTTCTCTTTTTCTTAGTGACATGAGTATTAGGTTATGCTGATGGACGTTATAGATATTGTAGAGCTATGACTTATATATGCTCATATAGGCTAGAGAGTAACTTCATATATATATTTGGTATCTGTGATATTGGTGTAATGGTGGTCACTGAGTTGAGCGTGAGTGGGAATCAACCCTGGCCCGTTCCACCAAATTTCTATCCTATATATAGCAGAACCTCAGAATTTCACGTATCTTATCCTACCTAAAAATTTTTCCGAACAAAACTTGCAGCATTGCCATCTTTACTCTATAATTGCCTTTATTTCATCGATAGTCTTCTGTATTTTAACTCAGAAAATTGAATGCCCGAAAGGGTGAAAAGAACCAGCAGTAGCTAAAACCATTGCATCAACAGTCTAAAACTAACACCCAATTCCTTCACCAGTATATTAAAGTTCTATGGATCAGTCTCGCTCTCCAAAGGGCCATCATGATGATGAAGACACTGAGAAGAACCTCAGCAGCCCAACAAAATCTTCCAGAGGTGGTTGGAGTGCTGCCATTTTCATCATCTGTAAGCAAATTTATAACGTCTAGCTAGCTACTTCTCCATCTTTGCTTAGAAACGAAGTAGTCTCGAGCTCCGAGTTGTTTTTAATCTTCGTTTTATGGCTGGGTTTCAGTTGTTGAAATTGCAGAGAGATTTGTTTACTATGGCTTGGCTGGTAACCTCATCACCTACCTCACAAATGAACTGCATGAACCAGTTCCAACAGCTGCCAAGAACGTCAACACTTGGGGTGGTGTCTCAGCTCTTCTCCCTATTCTCGGAGCCTTCATCGCTGATTCCTATCTTGGCCGATTCAACACCATCCTTGTCTCCTCCATCATTTACTGCATGGTGACAGATAACTAATTTTCAAATCAAACCCTTTAGTGTTATGAACTTATTATCAATGTGTCTGGTTTTTATTTTTTCCATGTCCTTCAAATTAGGCAATGAGTCTGTTAACCGTAACGGTTTCATCAGTTATTCCACTGCATCTGCGGAAATCAATTTTCTTTGTGGCGCTTTACCTACTGTCAGTAGGACTGTCAGGACATAAACCATGTGTGCAGACATTCGTGGCCGACCAGTTTTCCGAGGAGTTGACAGAGGAGAGAAAGGCGAAGAGCTCCTTCTTTAACTGGTGGTACTTGGGAATTGTAGTTGGTGGCTCTACTGCCGTTTTGGTAGTCGTATATATCCAGGTACGTACTCTTCCTCTTTTCATATTTTAGTACGTAGTTACTTCAATACATTTTTTTTCCTTGACAGTGTTATGGTACCTAATATGAATCGTTTAGGAAACATGTTATTAATTACTGGTTTGTCTATCATATCATATGATATGAAATATCTATTGCAAATGTGTCTAATTGTATGACACATGAGGGCTTTTGAAGGGGTAAATGATCATTACATGGTTATTTAGTTGCTTCTTCAATCAATAATAGCTACATATTTTGTAAGACATGTTATACCATATGGTTGTAAATATGGAAAATCTGCGACAAATAACAGAATGACACATGTACAAGATAAAATATTTGTATTGATGAATTTGCAGGTTACAATCTTTGTTGGTATTCTTTTACAAGAATTTCCTTTGATTCGATCTCCGACGTTGATTTGATCCAAGGGTGATCACGAGCACTTAATCTTGAATTGAATTGTTGTAGTTTGGACTTCTTGTTGTATTGACGATTTGTAGAAGTTGATTGACCAAGGCCGTAGAGGCTTGTTCTTGATCAGATTTAGGCCACGAGAAGTGTCACAGGGTGCATGTTCTTCGACTTTGACAAGGGATGAATCGGCACGTGTGTTCGGTGCTTGTTGATTCTCCACGAGTTTGTTGAAGAACTTGGTAGAGGTTTTGATTTGTTGAAGACTTGAAGACGGGGGTTGATCAAGGGCCGTGGAGGCTTGATGTTGATCAGGTTTGATTCACGAGCGGTTTCACGTGGTGGTTTATTTTTTGTCTTGAAGTTGGTGAAGATGTCAGCTATTTGGCAGCTTGATGA
Source organism: Fragaria x ananassa (assembly GCA_034370585.1). Taxonomy (NCBI): domain Eukaryota; kingdom Viridiplantae; phylum Streptophyta; class Magnoliopsida; order Rosales; family Rosaceae; genus Fragaria; species Fragaria x ananassa. The sequence goes on along the minus strand of CP139750.1, from coordinate 3,077,635 downwards.
CTCTTCGGAGTTTGACAACTTCTAGACTTGAGGTTGATGAAGTATTAGCTATTTGGTAGCTTGATGATTCTTCAGAAGCTTTGGCAACTTCTAGACTTGAGGTTGATGAAGAATCGGCTATTTGGCAGCTTGATGATTCTTCGGAGGCTTTGACAACTTCTAGACTTGAGGTTGATGAAGAATCGGCTATTTGGAAGCTTGATGATTCTTCAAGGGCTTTGGTAACTTCTAGAATGGAGGTTGATGAAGAATCGGCTATTTGGCAGCTTGATGATTCTTTAAGGGCTTGACAACTTCTAGACTTGAGGTTGATGAAGAATCGGCTATTTGGTAGCTTGATGATTCTTCAAGGGCTTTGGCAACTTCTAGACTTGAGGTTGATGAGGAATCGGCTATTTGGCAGCTTGATGATTCTTCGGAGGCTTTGGCAACTTCTAGGCTCTTAGGAGTGAGTTTTCTCTCTCTGGTCCGCTGCCTCCTTCTGGTCCGCTGCCTTCTTTTTGTTTGCTCCTTGGTTCGCTTCCTCCTTGGCCCCCTCCTCTTGTTATGAGAGGGGTATTTATAGTGTTAACATGCCTCCACTTTTGGCATGTAATGAAGATACTGAATCAATGATATTTCCTTAACAGAATCAATGAATCTTGACTGATTGATTTACTTGCCAATTTTACCATAATCAAATCAATCAAATCTTAAGATTTAGATATGCCCAGATCGCTTTGGATTGAATATCCTGTTTTGATCAAGATCCTTAATAAAAGGGCGTGCCGTCTCGCGGATATGGAAGGAAGGGCGCGGAACCTTGATTTCCAAGCAAGTGGTGATTTCTGGTCCCACCTCGTGGACGACTCAACTTGAACGTATATCTTCGCATGCATGCGAACTCTGCTGACTAGCTTCTTCACGAAGTTCCCTACGTGGGGCCATCTCGCCTTGCCTTCATGCAGATCCATCTCGCCTCGCTTTCATGTATATCTACGCCCGCGAAGTTATCTCGCCTCGCCTTCATATACATCTACACACGCGGAGTCATCTCGCCTCGCCTCCATGTCAATCTACGTGTGTGGAGCCATCTCGCCTCGCCTTCATGTATATCTACGCGCGCGGAGCCATCTTGCCTCGCCTTCATGTAAATCTACGCGCGCGGAGCCAACTTGCCTCGCCTTCATGTAAATCTACGCGAGCGGAGCCAACTTGCCTCGCCTTCATGTACATCTACATGCACAGAGCCCACTCGCCTCGCCTTCATTTACATCTACGCGAGTGGAGTCATTTCGCCTCGCCTTCATTTATTTCTACGCGAAGTCCAGTTCGCCTCGCTTTCATTTATTTCTATGCGAAGTCCAGTTCGCCTCGCCTTCATTTATTTCTATGCGAAGTCCAGTTCGCCTCGCCTTCATTTTCCTCTAAGCGGAGTCCGCTATCTAGCTCGCTTGACTTCTTGCGAGCCATCACTTATAAACCTAATTATTTTGTTAAATTTTACATGTCTACAATGGTATACTAGAATTTTCCATTAATTACAATAAAATCTTTCAAGATTCTTGAAGTAACTACTGTTACAGTTCACATGAGCATGGTTGTTACAACGAATAGGAAAGTTACATTGAATATTAACACCAAATTTCTAGACATTTACCAGAGAAAAAAAAGAAGAAGTCAAATTAACACCAAATTTCTTGACATTTACCAGAGAAAAAAAAGAAGTGAAAATTGTTAAATATTGGCTGCAGGACTATGTAAGCTGGGCGGCAGGGTTTGGAATATTGACGGCTTCCATTGTGGTGGCGTTAATTATCTTTCTACTGGGAACCAAGAAATACCGAAAGCAAGGACCCTTAGGCAGTCCCTTCACCAAGATGGCTCAGGTGTTTGTTGCTGCGGTTAAGAAGCGGCATACCGAGGTCACACCGAGTGACGATTTAGGTCAGTATCTCAGAGATGACAAGAGTCAACAACAACCACATACGGCGTTGGTGTATACCAACCAATTCAGGTACATTTACATTGGTGTTTCAGTCCAAATAATGATGGAGAACACATATATGGCATGCCAGCGGATCATTCATCACAACCTATCCTCATGCAAGTCATGGTGACAGACGCGTCCACCATTGAAGAGCAAATAACCAATCTGATGGGAGCGGTTGAGAAGCTCACCAAAACGATGGAAGAAAAAGACCTGCAAATTGCAAAGCTTTATAGCAGGCTTGAAAGTCAAGATGAAGAAAAGAAGCACAAAGTAGGCTAGAGCTCCAAGAACGATGACAAAGACGATGATGGCTCGCTTGGATCTATGTCCTTTCAGCAATTACAAGACATCATCACCAACTCCATCAGAGCTCAATATGGAGGTTCTTCTCATGATTCTCTCACCTACTCCAAGCCCTACACCAAAAGAATCAACAGTCTAAGGATGCCAATGGGATACCAGCCGCCCAAGTTCCAGCAATTCGAAGGGAAGGGCAATCTAAAGAAACATGTTGCTCACTTCATTGAAACCTGCAATAAAGACGGAAGGTGACCACCTTGTCAAGCAATTAGTGCGTTTATTGAAAGGCAATGCCTTTGAGTGGTACACAGACTTAGAGCCTAAGTCCATCGACAGTTGGGACCAAATGGAACATCAATTCTTAAACCGCTTCTACAGTACAAGGCGAACTGTGGGCATGATGGAACTCACCAACACAAAACAATGGAGAGACGAACCAGCGATTGACTTCATCAATAGGTGGCGCTCGCTCAGCCTCGATTGTAAAGACCGCTTGTCGGAGACGTCTGCAATAGAAATGTGTATCCAAGGCATGCATTTTGATTTGTTGTACATTCTCCAAGGCATCAAGCCTCGAACCTTTGAAGAACTGGCTACGCGAGCGCATGATATGGAGTTGAGCATAGCTAGCCACAAGGGTAAGAAGGAGTTTGTCAATGATCAACGAAAAGATAAAGCTTTCAGCAGCAAAGTTTACAAGGTCGTGAAAAGATCTACAAAGGAGTCGATGACTGTAAGTGTTGCTCCAATCAAAATCTCCACACTAGACAAGAAGGAGGTTAAGAGAGTAGAACCGACTCAAGCCTACGGGAGGAAGAAGCATTCATTGACTGAGTGGGAGCAAAAGACTTATCCATTCCAAGATTTCGACGTGGCAGGCATGTTGGAGGATTTGCTTGAGAACAAGATGATAGAACTTCCAGAGTGCAAACGTCCAGAAGAAATGCATCGGTTAATGATCCGAAGTATTACAAGTTTCATCGCCTCGTTAGCCACTCAGTTGAGAAGTGCTTTATTTTGAAGGATTTGATCATGAAGCTTGCCAAACAAGGAAGAATCGAGCTGGATGTCGATGAGGATGCTGCGGTCAATTGCACTACCATTTCATTTGGGTCTTTTGAGCCGGTTCAAGTACCTTCCATGCCAATGAAAGCGCCATGCCATTTCTCAAAAGAGACGGGCAATGATAAAAAGTTAGAAGGAGTGAAGCCAATTCGGCAAATAAACCTCGCTCCTAAAGCTGCCCCATGCGATGATGGCGAGGGATGGATACTTGTTACTCGACGAAAAGCGCGCAAAGGTGTGTTGTCAAGTCCACCACTCTCGCAGCCAGATCATAAACGACCACATGGGAGTCGTCAATGCCTCGCGAAGAATGAGACAAGGTGTATAAAGGAGAAATTCGCTCATTGTGTACAAAATTCCCTCAATCAAAATCCGCCAGCAAGGTGCATGCCTAAGATGCGAATGAGTTTGAGAGCTAATTCAATGACAACCAGTTTTGAAGGTGATTCCAAAGATGCTGAGAAGGTTGAAGAAACTAAAGTGCTGAGACAATTGGAAGACTTGCCTCTAAAATTTTGCCTCTCTAACCTATCGCAGCTTTCCAAATCGGTGAGACGTGTGTTAGTCCAGTTGTTGCTTGATGAGGGCCAGCATTCTTCAAACATCAATGAGTGTGCGGCATGCGTAGCATGTTGTGACGCCATTCATTTCATGGATGAAGATTTACAATTGGGTTCAAAGCCACACAATCGACCTTTTTTTGTGACAGGTTACATGCGAGAGCAAAAATTAAATCGCATGCTTGTAGATGGAGGGTATGCTGTGAACATTATGCCAAAATCGACAATGTCTTGACTCTGCATCAATATCGACGAGTTATCTAAAAGTCGTCTCATGATCCAGGGTTTTAACCAAGGAGAGCAAAGAGCGATAGGCATGATTCGGCTAGACATGGTTATTGGCGAATTGGAGTCACACACTTTGTTCCACGTGATCGATGCAAAGACCTCATACAACATATTGTTGGGGCGACCATGGATTCATGAAAATGATGTCGTACCTTCAACTCTGCATCAATGCTTCAAGTTCTACCGCGGAGGCGTTAAAACAGTGATAGGTGATACCAAGCCATTCACCGAAGCTGAGTCTTACTTCGCAGATTCCAAGTTCTATTCAGATGAGGAATCAGTAATAGAAGTTCTTCCGGTCAAAGTACCCTCAACAGGGAAGGCTACAATGGTGACAAAGAAAGAAGTTGAAGCAAAGGGCAAGGGAAATGAAGAGTCACACAAGTCTCCATCCAAAACTGTGACATCAGACAAGTCCAGTCCAATTGTCCGAATTCTTCGATATGTGCCACAGTCCAAGCGCAAAGAAGGAGAGTCTCCGTTTGCAGGAACAAAGCGACAAGTGAGTCCTCAAAAGTTGAGTGAAGAGGACATAAAATTATTGAAGGAAGCATCAATATTTCCATTGACAAATTTAAAAGACCAAACTCTTACCAAGCAACCATTGAAAGGATTTGTCAAACCAATCCAAGGAAGGGTAGAGCACGGGTCTTTACCCGAGAAAAGAACAAATGAAGGATTTGACCCCAATGCTTACAAATTGTTGGCAAAGGCTGGATTCGACTTTGGTTCGTTGAGTAAAGAGGATGATCAAGCTGTCAGTAAGAAAGCTCATGAGCTCAATGAGTTTCAAAAGAAGTTAAGAGAGCAGGGAAAAACAAGTGATTCGGTTAAAACGGGTCTTGGTTTTATCACAAGCAAGCATATCAAAATCTCAGGCAGAAGGAAAGCGGAGAAGGCAAGCATGCAGTACATAAGCGTCGAAGAAGTAGAAGATGAGATTCCACAAATCCAATCTGTTTCTCGCACTTCAGCGTTCGATCGCATCTGCCCAAGTTCTCGAAGTACTATTACTAAATCAACAAGTAGAGTTTCGGTGTTTGAGCGTGTTGATAAGTCAACAAGTCGAAGCTCCATCTTCAATAGTCTTGTACGCCGCAGCTACACACACTTCTGTGTTTAAAAGGTTGTCATCGTCAAATGAAGAAAATAGACAAATAAAGCCAACTCCTTGAAAGTCGGCATTTGAAAGGATCCAAGCTCCTAAAGAAGAACAAAATAGAAAAAGAAAAGAAGAAGTGGGCCAATCGGAAAATACAGAAATCCAATGTCACTCCCCGACCCATAATTTTTACCTTTATTACTGGCATAGTGGTAATAATAATTTTACCTATTCGTCAATAAGTGAAAAATATAATTGTTCCCCAGACAGGTGTAGGGGACGATTATTTTGTGGGATTATTCTAAGGAAGAAAAAAATGTGACGACGGTAAAAATGGTAATTTTTGCTAGTAAAAGGTAATTTTATTGGGGTATTATTTTGGGGTATTGAATTTTTGGATTTGGGTTTAATAAGGGCTTGGACCCGGATCGGGCCAAGCCCAGTTTTACTTTTTTTTCCTTCTCTCTCTTCCTCCCGGTTTCTCTCCCCCGAGCCCAGTTTTTGCCCGATTCTTCCGGCCAGCCGACCGCCGCCGTCCGCCCACCCCAGCCCGCCATACCGGTCCTGTTCGGTCGGTCTCCATCCCAGCTGCAGTTCTAGACCGGTGGCAGCCCCCCTAGCGCCGCCGTGAAGGAGGAATCGACGCCGAGAGCCCTGACTGCAGAAATTGTTTTTTCGCCGGAACTCCTTCCTCCGGCTACCATAGCTGGTGAGCCTTGGCTCAAAAGGAAGCCCTTCTCCTGTGCTTCAATCCCTCCAAAGGGCTCGCTCCGTCTTGAGCTAGGTAAGGAGAAATCAGAATTTGAATTTATAGGGCTTTATTGTGTGTTTGTGTCCGATTGGCTTGGTTAAGCTTAGAATTGGAGTTTGTGGTAGTTAGAAATGTTGTAGAGGAGGTTGAGAGGGAGATGCTGCCAAATTTTGGTGACCATCGGTGGTCGCCGGAGCCGCCGCGCGGCGCCGCCACCGAGAAAATGTTTTTTGTGGAGAAAAATGTGAGGAGTTTAATGGAATAAGTTTTAGAATTTTTGGAGAAGTTTTGGATAGGTTTAAGAATTGTTGAAGTTTGGTATTTTTGGCGGATTATTAATTTATAATCCGGCCATTGGATTTTTATGTGGTGGAAGGTGATTTTGAGGATGTCGGTAAAATTTGTGGAGTTTTGAGGTTGCCAGTGGATTTAAGATTTTGGAGTGTTAGGCTTGGTTGAGCGCGAAGCATATTTAATTATGCCTGTTTTGCTTTAAGCGTCGGTATTTTATTTAAGGTTTTATTCATATGGAATAGGACGTGAGGAGGCTCGAGCGGAAGAGACCTCCGACCGACATCAGGCTTAGGCCTAACCTGTGAGTGGACATTTGTTTTTAAATATTGTGTTCGAAATGCTTTATCATTTGAATGATTTTCTGTTGTTGGATATTTCCCGAAATTGATAATTTCGGTGATTATACTCTTATATGAGAATAGTATGTATATGATTAAATGCTAGCTAGCTATACGTGATTTCCCCCGTAAGCGAGGCACAATTCCGGTATGGGTGACATGAGCGTTAGACGTGAGTGTCGTAGCCCTATACGACTTTCTAATTTTGCATTTATTTATTCAAATATTTCGTACAAGGAGTAAGCACGTATATATTACCACTCGGCCGCTTTCCCCCATATGCGAGGTACAATTCTGGTGTGGGGTGATGTGAGCATTAGATGCAAGCATAGTAGCTTCGTATGATATCTACTTTATTCAAGTTATTCATAGATATCGTACCAAGGGTCAGGCGAGTGTGCATACATACTATATATATAATATTCAGGCCTGAGAGGCAATGTCTTAAAGTTTGGGAGTCTAGCCAGGCTGGACCCCAGTTCAGAATCTTTCCAGTGGAGCTTTTGTTTTTGCCGCTGATGAAAGCATTTCTTTTGGGGAAATATTTATTTGTTGTCGGAAGCATTTTGTCCACTCACTCTGACGTGTTGAATATTTTTATCTAGGCTCTTTGTTTTTAAAAATGCCTAGTCTGCAGAATTCGCGTAAGGTCTAGTAGGAGACGTCAAGGCATAGTCACCCATCTATCAGCTACATTTCGCCAGTAGGTTACCTGTTTAATCTACTAGGGGTTTGCTAGCTTTCGCTGTATTTTATTTTATTTTTAGTAGCTCTGAATACTTTTGGAATTCTTCGGTGCAATTTGTATTCTGGCTACTTTTGGAATGTAGCGGAGGATTTATTTATTTTAGAATAAAAAGGTGGTTCTTAAATTCTTAAGTTAGGGTTGTCCATTTTCGAGGGAGGTTTGCCAAGTCTTCGGTAAATTTTCCTTGGAAGTGGTCCCCGCAGGACTCATCTTGGGTTTCGGGGTGAAATATAGAACGGGTCTTGACATCCAAAGTCTCATCCCATCACACATAAAAAGACGTTGTGTGCTAGAGGTGAATTCGACTGACCAACTTAAGGTGAGGCAACATACTTTCATATTCACTAGTCAAGATAAAGAAGGAGATGATGCTAGCGGCGATGAGGATGATGTTATTCAATGTGCTTATCACATCACAGTAGCAGAGGTGGAAGCTTAAGAAGAGGATGACCATGAAGGCTTCGAATATGAAGTAGAGGCAGCTCCTCCAAAGCTTGAACTTAAGAAACTCAATCTGGGGACGGAGGAAGACCCAAGATCGATATTTGTAAGCGCGTCGCTAAGCTCCCAAGAGGAGAAGGAGCACTATGACTTGTTGCTTGAATACAAGGATGTCTTTGCTTGGACCTACACAGAAATGCCCGGTCTTGATCCTAAAGTGGCAGTTCATCGATTAGCTGTTAAACCGGAGGCTCGACCTATCAAACAGCAGACACGACATTTTCGAACAGAGGTACAAACTCAAATTGAAGAAGAGGTTGACAAGTTGATCGCTGCAGGCTTCATCAGAGAGGTCCAATATCCTAAGTGGATCGCAAACATTGTTCCAGTTGAAAAGAAGAATGGACAAATGCGTGTGTGTAGACTTTCGCGAATTGAATGATGCATGTCCGAAAGATGACTTCCCTTTTCCTATCATCGAACTCATGGTAGATGCAACCACAAGTTTGAAGCTTTGTCTTTCATGGATGGATCGTCTGGCTACAACCAAATAAAGATGGCGCTAGAAGACGAGGAGTTAACTGCATTTCGCACTCCCAAAGGCATTTACTATTACAAAGTCATGCCATTTGGATTAAAGAATGCTGGTGCAACATACCAACGTGCCATGCAGAAAATCTTTGGCGACATGCTTCACAAGTACGTCGAGTGCTATGTTGATGATTTGGTTGTCAAGTCAAGAAAAAGGAGTGATCATTTGCAAGACTTACGAAAAGTGTTCGATAGGTTACACGAGTACCAACTTAAAATGAACCCATTGAAGTGCGCTTTTGGTGTGAGTTCAGGTAAATTCCTTGGGTTCATCGTGAAGCACCGGGGTATTGATGTAGATCAATCGAAGATTAAGGTCATTCAAGAAATGTCGGAGCCAACGAATTTAAAAGAATTGAGAAGCCTCCAAGGAAAACTCGTGTTTACCAGGCGGTTCATCTCCAACCTCGCGGGTCGATGTCAACTTTTTAGTCGACTCATGAAGAAGAATTTGCCTTTCGTGTGGGATGAAGCATGTCATAATGCTTTCGAAAGCATTAAAAAGTACTTGGCTAATGGTCCAGTGTTGGGTGCACCCATTCCTGGGAAGCCTCTTATTCTTTACATTGCAGCTCAAGAAAGATCACTTGGAGCACTTCTAGCCCAAGAAAACAAGGAAAGAAGGGAGATGGCCTTGTACTATTTAAGTCGAACTCTCACAGGAGCAGAATTAAATTATTCTCCAATAGAGAAGACATATCTCTCTCTCATCTTTTCCTTCCAAAAGTTGAGGCATTATATGCAAGCTTACACGGTGCAATAGTAGCCCGAGCAGACCCAGTCAAGTTTGTCATGTCTAAACCAATCTATCAGGACGAATGGTAAAATGGGCTCTACTCCTCAATCAACACGACATCGTCTATGTACCTGCCAAGGTGGTTAAAGGCCAAGCTGTGGCTGACTTTCTAGCGGATCACCCAATCCCTGCAAATTGGGAAATTTTAGATGACTTGCCGGATGAAGAAGTCTTTCTTGTAGAAATTCTCCCCACTTGGAAGATGTTCTTTGATAGATCATCAAGAGTAGATGGAGCAGGGGCCGACGTTGTCTTTGTCACCCCCCAAAAGCAAATATTGCCATATGCCTTCACTCTTGGTGAATTGTGTTCCAACAATGTTGCGGAATACCAAGCTCTCATCATAGGGTTGCAAACGTCCTTAGGAATGCAAATTGCAAATCTAGAAGTGTACGGGGATTCGAAGTTAGTAATTGATCAACTACTAACTAATTACGAAGTCAGGAAAGAGGATTTGGTTCCTTATTTCCGTCTCGCTACACAACTCTTAACGGGTTTCGATGTTGTTACACTAGAACATGTGCCAAGGAAAGAAAACCAAATGGCGGATGCCTTGGACAAACCTAGCAGCAACTTTGGCATTATCAAATGATGAAATTGTGGACCTTTCAATTTGCCAACGATGGGTTGTCTCAACAGGAATTTTCCCATTGTGCGAAAATTCCAATGTGGTCTCCGTCTATGTTATTGACGTTGAAGATTGGAGGCATCCTTTGATCAACTACATTGAGCACAACAAGCTACCTGATGATCTAAAACAGTGGACGAATATCAAACGAAGAGCCCCACTCTTTTTCTACTACAAGGAGACTCTTTATAGACGATCATTTGACGGGTTACTCCTTATATGTTTGGGAAAAGAAGAGGCGTCTAAAGCCATGGAAGAGGTTCATTCTGGAATATATGGAGCTCATCAATCAGGCCCTAAGTTGCATTTTCAAGTTAGGCTAATGAGTTACTACTGGCCCACGATGGTCAAGGATTGCATGGAGTATGCACAGAAATGTCAAGCTTGTCAATTCCACGCAAACTTCATCCATCAACCGCCTGAGCTATTACATCCTACTATCGCTTCTCACCCGTTTGATGTCTGGGGGATAGACGCTGTGGGACCCATAAATCTGAAATCTTCTGGAGGCCATATGTACATTTTGGCAGGCATGGATTCCTTCTCAAAATGGTTAGAGGCGGTACCGCTTAAAGAGATAAAGAAAGAAACCGTTGTGGACTTTATCAAGACATGCATCATCCAACGATATGGTGTGCCACGTTGCATCATCACGGATAACGCCAAGTACTTCTCAAATAGTGCTATGCAAAAACTTAGCGAGAAGTATCATTTTAAGCTACAGTTTTCGTCAATGTACAATGCACCAGCTAATGGTTTGGTGGAGGAATTTAACAAGACGCTCTGCAACATCTTGAAGAAGACCATCAGCAAGTCACAAAGAGACTGGCATGAGAAGATGGGCGAAGCATTATGGGCATATATAACGACATATCAGACTGCCACGAATGCCACACCTTATTCTCTGGTGTATGGTGTTGAAGTCATCTTGCCATTAGAGAAGCAAATTCCCTCATTGAGGATTGCCTTGCAAGAAGGCCTCACAAATGAAGAAAATATCAAGTTACGACTTCAAGAGTTGGAAGCTTTAGATGAGAAGAGGCTCGATGCGCAACAACATCTAGAATGCTACCAAGGCCGGATGTCGCGTGCCTTCAACAAAGGGGTTCCGCCTCGATCCTTTCAAATTGGTGATATGGTCCTTGTTGTACGCAGACCCATCATCATGACACACAAGACCGGTCCTAAGTTCAAATCAAAGTGGGATGGTCCTTATGTTGTCAGCGAAGTCTACACTAACGGAGCCTACAAAATTGTGGCTGAAGACAGTTTGAGAATTGGCCCAATCAACGGCAAGTTCGTGAAGAAATACTATGCTTGAAACAAGTGAAGACGCTCCTTGTCCGCATGAGCATAAACTGCGCATGACAATGTAAACCACACCAAAGTCATAATGCTCCTTGTCTGCACGAGCTTAAAATGCAAATGACACAAAAAATGCTCCTAGCCTGCATGAGCCTAAACTGCACAAGGCACCCAAAAAAAAAGTTAAAGAGTACTAAATCCTCATCCTTGAACTACGTGATTGAGTTGATTCTTTCTTTAGAAGGATACGTAGGCAGCTTGAGAATTATATTCTTGAGTTCAGTCACATAAAAAAAATCTCTTTTTATTGCATAATGAGTTCTATTGTCAAAATGACTTATTACATGCACACAAAAAAAAGAAAGAGAATAAATCATAAGTTACTAAACAATGATGGGCCCTTCACGTCTAAGATAGGCCTTTGAAGCTGTTGCGTTGCTAACATCAACTTGACGGCGGGTGACTTCAGAGAATGCCATATTGTTTAAAAGCCTCGGAGGATTCACCGAAATACCTTCACGATTAACTTGATGCGATACATTTTGTTTGATAATGCATACATCGTATTCGTGGAAGGAATCGGTCTTCATTGGTTCTGTTGAAAAAGCACGAACCTCTTTCGAACAAGCTTCGTCTTCAAAAAGTGGGAGTCCTTTTAATTGAAAATAAGAAGGTAAAAAAAAAAGAGTTCAGATCATGCATATAATGTCAAAAAGAGATGCATGGTGATGGTGGCGAATGTACCTCAACATAATTTGATGTTTGTTGCGAGGGACCCGGAATTTCGCCAAGAAAATTGCTATTGAGGAAAAATTCATCGTTGGCATTAAAATAAACAAAGCCAAGGTCGGGTTCAATCCTTCGATTCTTGAAGTTCACGTCCTTAGAACTATTTTTACTTCCACTGAGCCTTTTTGCTTGGGTGTTGGTCCCATTTAACTTAAGGTGACTCTGGGCAAGATGATGATCAAATGAGTCCCCATGACCTTCTACTTGGTGCAATTCATTCGGAGAGTTGCTACTTGGGGGCAACGCCTTGATAGAAGATGCGTGAGGGTTATTGCCAAGTTCAATCTCGCAGGGAACCACTCTCTGGCGAGACGGTATCTCGCGGGGAACCACTTCCTGTCGAGACGACATCTCGCGAGGAACCACTCTCTGGCGAAATAACATCTCGCAGGGAACCACTTTCTGGCGGGGCAATACCACGCGAGCAGTGATCTTGTCTTCTTTCGTTTTTAAAGGCTTGTGCGGCGACCCAAGCATTGTTGCTGTAGTCCTCTTGGGCATGGAACAATATACTTTAGACCACCATTCAACATAATCACGAGTCACCATGTACTCTGTTAGAGCGCTCTCAGGCGGCAATGTCACTGTGCTCCATGTCTCACGTTTGGTAAAACTTTCCCAATGCCAATACGTCAAGGATAATGCGCCCGTCCGATTGTCCTTTTGAAGGCTTTCTGGAACCTCTTGAACATAGCCGAACTGACGACTGAAACGGTAAGGACTGTAGGGTTGAACGACTCACCGGTTATCCTGCCTAAGAGTAAGAAATCCAGATCGAAGGCAGGTGAGGTAGACAATGTCTGGGCGGTTAACGTTCTCACGGTCAACGATCACTTTGTGTTCTTTAGGGACTATGGCTAAGATATCCATCCCCATATTACCACATGCGTTGAATAAAGAACGAGCTTGTGCATCTCCAAAGTGCTTAGCTGAAAATGCCCTTGAAAAGTGAACCATGCGCGGTTTAAAGTTGTCAGGAAGAGGAGAATAAAAATGGGTGCCGAAGTACTCTGCCAACCATGTATACACGTAGTGAAAGGGTAATATGGCCGAATAGTTTCCTAGGTCTTTGGAAGCGGAAATCTCGTTCAAGCCTTGATAAATGTTGGCCAACACAGGTATAGGTTGACAAAATTGATAGCCTTGGGACATTTTGCTTGCGACTTTAAACACGCTAGGTCGGATCAAGCCTGTGTCGTCCATAGGAAAGATGAATAGACACAACCAGCACGCGTAAAATGTAGCCAAGTAAGTAGACTCTATGTCTTCATCATCCATGCTCAAGTCATCAAATGGTACAGAGTCGTCATTAGTCCTGGCTTGAACCTCGTGGATTTCACCAGACGGGTTGTATGTGTTCTGAGGTGCATCTTTCTTGTTCTGTACACTCTTGGCGGGCGGCCTCTTGTATCTCATAATGCCTTTGAACCAAAACTGGATCCATGCCAAGCTTGTGGTACGCAAGAAATAAAAACCTGTGGTACGCAAGAAATAAAAACCTGCAACTCTTGGGAATGATTGGCTCACCACCTTTACCCTTGGCTGAAAATTCTTCGATAGATGGAACAACTTTGTTGTAGAACCTTCCAATTATGGGCAAGCCAAAAATATATGTCAAGTCCCTCAACGAAATAGACATCTCGCCACACGATGTGTGAAGAGTATTCATGCTAGGGCACCAATACTCACAAAAGGCCTGCATCATAGGTGCAACACGGTCATAGCTGAAGAGCGATGCAAACACTTCTCGATAGAGGCTTGTTTTGTGGACGAGATCTCCGCTTCGGCTTAAGATATCTTCTAACCACTCCCAGTAACGTTCCGTGTAGGAGAAGGCTCCGTTGGCATGAAACCCTCTCCATTTCGCTGAACCATTGCACGTACGGTCGCTGAGAAGCACAAACGGTGTTTGAGGAACATTATGGTCATGATGGGCAGACTTCAACATCCATACATCTACGCTTCACTTCTCACTGGTGGATTTCGCTGATTGGAAGGTGGCTAGCTGACGTGATTGTTGGAAAGTCCACCGAGGAATATGACCTGAACCATCGTACGAGGGAGACTCGAGGGCGCGCGGCCCAGTCAATGAAGGATAGGTATATAAGGTGGTGCTATCGCTTTGAACGTCGTTAGTGTCTTCAAGGATAGTGATTGTGCCTTTCTTGAAACTTTTGAAAAATGCCATGCGATGTGGTGTACGTCTACACAAAGAATTGATTTGTTGAAAGGAGTGCACCTCGCCGCCTTAAACTTCTGCTGCGCCTTGCTGCCTTAAACTTCTGTTGCGCCTCGCTGCCTTAAGTTTCTGCTACGCCTCGCTGCCTTAAAAAATTCTGCTCTGCCTCATCGAGTAAGGTTTCTACTGTTACTGAAGATGGATAACTCAGAAATACCTCACGACCTGCACATACAAGATTAAAAAAAAGTAGGAGAAGTCAGCGAATTATATAACTATGCGCCATAGCAATCAAATCAAAAGGAGTAAAAAAAAAGAGAAGTGTACTGCTGATCTCGCAGCGAGATGGTTGTAACTTTGTTATGAAGAATGTTAAACCGGAAGCTCTAATTTATAGTGCAGTCATTCCTCATTGAAATTGGAAAAGTATGGAGAATCAAGCAAATCAAGAAAGAAATACATCAAAGGTTTCCACCCACTACTTGGAAACTTTACCAAATCAAATTCGTAGGAATCCTTGCGAATTAAGGAATCCCTACAAAATTTGTGTATCCTATAAATTCAAGGAATCTCTACAAGAAAATAGGGAATCCTTACAAAATTAGGAATCCCTATCAATTCGGGAACTCCCACAAAATTAACCCATTAACATAGACTTCAAGTCGTGCCACTGGCACATGACGACAACATGGCTACGACGCACCTTTAAGTGGAGGCATTTTTAGACATATAAAATTTAACAATAATAATAGTCATTGAATAATCCAAACAAATACGTGGCTCGTGAGTCGACGAAATTGGAAAGCCGTCAGAAATGACACGTGGCAATGTGGGAATGGTCGGCCGATAACAAAATCTTAAATCTCGATTGAAATCAATTATCAAGTGTCGATTGATGATTAGAAGTCAATTAAATTGAATTAATTATCAAAACAAAGAAGTCAGATATCCCCAAAAATAATTGGTGGTGGTTCGCCAGGGGTGAGGCGAACTAGCTTTCGTGAGGCGAACTAGATTTCGCGAGGCGAACTAGACTTCATGAGGAGAACTATACTTCGTGAGGCGAACTATACATCGCGAGACGAATTGGACTTCGCGAGGTGAGCGAGACTTCGCAAGGCGAACCGGACTTCACGAGGCGAACGAGACTTCGCAAGGCGAACTAAAATTCGCGAGGCGAACGAGACTTCGTAAGGTAAAATGACTTCGCACTTGTAGATTTACATAAAGGTGAGGCGAGATGGCTCCACGCGCGTAGATTTACATGAAGGCGAGGCGAGATGGCTCCGCACGCGTAGATTTACATGAAGGCAAGGCGAGATGGCTCCGCGCACGTAGATTCACATGAAGGCGAGGCGAGATGGCTCCGCGCGCGTAGATTAACATAAAGGCAAGGCGAGATGGCCCCGCTTAGGGAACCTCGCGAAGGAGCTAGACGACATAGTTCGCATGCATATACTTCCAATATAAGTCGTCCGCGTGGGATCAGAAATCACCACTTGCTTGGAAATCAAGGTTCCTCGCGGAATACCTTCCATATCCGCGAAATGGCTGACCCCTTAATAAAGATCTTGATCAAAATAGGACATTCAATCTAAAGCGATCTGGGCATATCTAAATTTTAAGATTTGATTGATTTGATTATGTTAAAATCGGCAAGTAAATCAATCAGTCAAGATTCATTGATTCGATTAAGGAAATATTATTGATTCAGAATCTTCATTACATGCCTTAAGTGGAGGCATGTTAACACAATAAATACCCCTTCTCATACCAAGAGGAAGGGGGCATAAACAAGGCAGCAAACTAGAGAGAGACAGAAAAATCCCTCCGCGAGCTCAGAAGTCTCCCCAAAATCCTTGAAGAACTATCAAGCTCCCCAAATAGCCAGTTCTTCACTAAACCCTTGAAGAACTATCAGGCTCCCCAAATAGTCAGTTCTTCACTAAACCCAAGCCCAAATCCAAATCCAAAATACTTGTTATGTGATCAACCCGCGTAACCCTCAAGAACAAGTGCTTGTCATCCTTGAGTTAATCCTATATTCGGAGATAGAATCAGAGGAATTCACAAAGATTGTAACCCGCATTCGCATTGATTAAATTAAATTATTCTTTGTACATGTGTTGTTCTGTTATTTGTTGCAGATATTTTCGTGTTTACAGACACATCTAACCGAACTGAAACTAGATTGTGGAAATTAGAAAGTAAACAATTCAGTAACACAGTAGTGTTATCCATGATGCAAGGCAAAACACAATTGCAAAAAAACTTGAAAGCGACTCACAAATCCTTCATTGTTCAGTACTTGATGAAACAACAAAACACGCTTCTTTAATTTCTTTCACCAATGTTTCATCGATCAACAACCATATTCTAGAAGAATCCCCAAATTATAACATAGAGAACCTCTGGACTAAAATCCCCAAATTATATGGTTTTTACTTTCCTTCAATTGTCAGCAAATCTCTGAGTAACTTACTTCAATTAATATTAGAGTGCTCAAAACACAAATTTGAAGCTTCAATGTATGAATTCAAAGTCAAACAACGAGGATCTTCACACTTCTTCAAACCGGAGCAAAAAAAAAAAAATTTCTTTGAAATTGATAAGAAACACTTATCTGAGTATGAGACAAACTCGGTATGAGCAAATATGAAAGATTTGAAGGAGAATCGTACTTCTGGTGCTCCAAAATCGCAACCAAGAAGAAGATACGAAGAATGGAGAGAGAAAACACAAAAGCTTGAGTGGGCTATATTTTGCTAACTTGATGTGAAATATTGCATTGTGGAAAGCTTTTATACTATACTAAAATAATCACATCAACCTATTACATATTATAACCTTAACATTATGCATGAACAATCAAACTAAGGTCGAACTTATTAAATATAGAATCAGCAAAAATACATGTAACAACTCAGTCAAATCCATTGAGATATTGTCCGTTTTGGGCCCAATTACCCTTATAGTTTTGTTCTTGAGGTTTCACTCCAAAATGTGTCTCAATGTATGGTGCTAGTTCTGCACATTTAAGCATAACAACTTGTCTCCCCCGGACAATATGGGACGGGTGCACCTATTAGCTTGTCTGCTTAGTTAGGTCACCACAATCCACCCCCCGTTAGGGCCCGACGTCCGTGTTGGCACACTTCCAGCGGAGGACTGGCTCTGATATCATCTGTAACAGCCCAGTCCAGTCCATTGAGATATTGTCCGCTTTGGGCATAATGGTCCTCACGGTTTTGTTCTTTAGATTTTACCGCAAAACACGTATTAATGTAAGGTGCTAGTTCTGCACATATAAGCATAGCAACTTGTCTCCTCCGAGCGATGTGGGACAGATGCACCTATTAGCTTGTCTGCCTAGTTAGGTCACCACAATACACCTTCAATTTCACACATTCTTTTCGCAGATGATAGTTTTATTTTCGCAAGAGCTGAGGCACTAGAGGTAGAAAATATGAAGCAGGTTCTACTCCTTTATGAGGGTGCTGTTGGTCAGAAGATTAATTTTGACAAATCAACCTTATCTTTTGGGCCTGGAGTAAGGGGGGAAGTAAAATTAGAGCTGCAACAATTGTTGGGGTTTAGATTGTTCCGTTCCATGAAAATTATCTAGGGCTTCCAACTTTGTCAGGGAGAAACAAGAAAAAAATGTACAAGAAGATTAATGAAAGACTAGAGTCACTAGACCATCACTTGGTTGGTTGGCAAAGCAAGTTCTTATCCAAAGCCGGTAAGCTGACTCTTATCAAAGCTGTAGCACAGGCTATCCCAACATATAAAATGAAAGCGTTCCAACTCCTCAAAGGAATAATCTGGGTTTGTCGAAGTAAATGGGAAGGAGGATTGGGTTTTAGAGACCTAGAGTTGTTCAACCGGTCTCTTTTGGCTAGTACATTTTGGAAAATCATGAATAAGCCACATTCCTTACTTGGCAAAGTTTTGAGAGTAAAATACTTTCCAAAAGTAAAGTGGTTGAATGCCAGGGTTGGAAGGAAACCTTCTTCAATATGGAGGAGCCATGTGTGGGGGAAAGAATTACTAGAAGTTGGCACTAAATGGAGAATTGGTAATGGAAGCCAGGTTTTGCTGAAGACTGACAAATGGCTTCCGCAACCATTTACATTCAAGATGTGTTCTCCCAATATCTAGCCTGCTAGTTCTAGAGTTGTTGACTTAGTTAGTCCTGAGGAAGGGTGGAATGTTCAGTTAATTAGGGAGTTGTTTCTTGAGTTTGAGGCTAATGTCATATCATCCATTCCGCTGTTCCGTTTTGGAGGATTTGATAAATTGATTTGGCATTATAATAAGAATGGAAGATTTTCTATGAAGTCGGGATATTGGGTGGCGGCTCAAGAGAAGTCATGAAGGAATGGGGCTCTGGAGTCGGGGAGTTGCTGGAGTGGAGGGTCTAAGCTACGAAAGAGCTGGAAATGTTTGTGGGGTTTAAATCTGCCTTACAAAATTAAATAAGTGTTCTTGAGGAGAGCTTGTAATGATTTGTTACCGTGCGCAACTAATTTATTGAGGAGGAAAGTGAGTAGTTCAAGGCGGTGCTTGGTATGTGGTTATGGGAAGGAAACAATTGTTCATGTTCACGCTTTTTGGGAGTGTCCTCAAGCCCGAAAAGCATGGAAGTGTACTTTCCTGGGTGATGTTTGCAAGGTATGGAAGGCGCATAGTTTCTTTGAGCTATTTTCACATGTTGAATCTATCGCCAAGGAAGGAGAACTAGAGTGGTTTGGAGCAGTAACCTGGTTTTTATGGCACGAAAGAAATAAAACAGTGCATGACAGTTGCGAAAGATAGAGAGTGGATGGAAGATTTTAGAATCAAATTCAGTTTATCTCCCAAATCTTTGGTGCCAAAATCAGTTCAGTCCTGTAACTTTTTTTTTTAATTCAGTTCGTCCTTTCAACTTTCGTAAACACATCAGTGGAATCCAAATTTTGAATTTTCCTCGAAATTTGACATCATCAAAGCTGTTGGAACTGACAAGGGGACCCATAATTCGGCTTTGTCCCTCTTTAGAAGGATTAAATAGCCAATTTGACAAATATTATTAAAGAAGATAAAAAATGCATCTAAAAAAGGATTAAATTCTGTTTACCCCCTCAAACTTTAGAGATAAAATTAGTTCAATCTCTCATCTTTTTTTTAATCAGATTCATCCCTCAACTTTTAAATCGCATAAGTCAACTCTAAATTTTAAATTTTCGTGTGATTGTAATGTCATGTGTTGAGTTGGAGTTGACAAGAGGTCCCACATTTCAGTTTTTGACCCTCATTTTGGCTGAAAAACCCAAACTACCCATGTAACAAATTATTCTCTTCTTTAACCTTCATATTTTTTTCTTTCTTCTCTATCAAATTCAAATTCCTCTTTCCGTCAAAAATAAAAAGGATTCAGAGAGAGAGAGAGAGAGAGAGAGAGAAGAAGAAGAAGAAGAAGAATAAAGAAAAGAAAAGAACTTGAAGATAAAGTAAAAAAAAGGGTGGATAAATAGAAAAATAGTAACAAGGGGTAGTTTGGGTTTTTCAACAAAAATGAGGACCACAAACTGAAATGTGGGACCTCTTGTTGGCTCCAACTCAGCGCATGACGTTATAATCATATGGAAATTTGAAATTTAAAGTTGACTGATACAATTTTGAAGTTCAGGGATGAGTCTGATTAAAAAAAAAAGATGAGAGACTGAACTGATTTTAGCCCTAAAGTTTGAGGGGGTAAACTGAATTTAATCTAAAAAAACAAAAAAACCTTTGCGTTGATCTTCTAACCCCTAACAGCCCAGATCTAGGTTTTTGTAAATTTGGGTTTAGCGAGGTTTGAAGATGATGGCGCGATAGAGAGAGAGACAGTGAGATCGACTAAGATCGAGTGAGGATTTTGTTTCGTTTTATTTTACGAGTTTCAATTAATCTGGGTATAATGAATAAAAAACAATGAGGGTATTTCAGACATTTAGTTGAAAATGAGGGGATAAACCTGAATTATGAGTCCATTTGTCAGTTCCAACGGCTTCGGTGACGTCACATTTCGAATGGATAGTGCTAGCAGTTTGGGGGAAGGGTTGTTTGGCAAATGGGCTGTTTGTTGGAATGAGTTTGGGGATTGTGTGGGGGTGCTTGTTGTTCCAGGTTGTGGAACGTTAGTCCATACACATGTTGGTTGATGGCTTTGGTGAATGGACTCTACTTCTGCGTTCAGTTTGGTTTTTCAAATTTAGATATTGAAAGGGATGCACAAAATGTTTATAGAGCACTAGATACATCTGAAGAAGATTTTAGTGCAGTGGGAGAACTGGTGGAAGAAGCTAAATTACTAATCAGGCCTATTCAGTTGTGCTCTTGGAGATATTGTAACATCCTTAAATAGCTAATTTGGTTTCTGGGGTATTTTATTTTTGTTTTCAAAAAAAAAAGAAAAAAAAGAGAGAGAGAGAGAGAGCTGCGTTTGTTTCAGAAGGAAACTGATTAGTCAGAGTAAGCAGGAGGTGGAGACCTATATAAGTAGGAGATGGATGGTCTATGGGTCTAGGCCCAATGTGGATTACAATGGGTGAGAGAGAGGGAGTCGGCTGAGTGTTCGATTAAAACCAAGAATGAGAGGAAATGGGACAGGAACTAGAAACACAGAAGTAGAGAGTAGGGGTGGAATTTTGAAATCGAAAACCGACAAAAACCAAGCTAAAAACGAAACTGAAACCGGAAAAAACCAAACCGAAAAAAACCAAACTGAATTAAGAAAAACCGAACCGAACCAAATTAGTTTGGTTTGGTTTTTGGTTTTGGCCCTTGAAAAACCGAACCGAACCAAAAAACTGAATATCTCTAAAACGACGTCGTTTTTTGTCTTTATTTTCGTATTAAATATTTGATTTGAACAATATGATTTTAGGTTTTATGTTCCATATAATTATATGTTTGTCGATCTTTTCTAATATTTTGCTTTTTATTTTCATTTTATGTACATATAGAAATATTTTAGATGTCGTGCATGCGAAGTATAAAGAGTGATATATTACCTCTAAAATCGAAGACCTTATTCTTGCGAGCTTTAGATGATAGATTCTAATATTTAATTTTTTTTCTCTTCTTTATTTAAATTTATGATTGTTAAACTTTAAAATTCAGAATTTATTTGGATGGATTTTAAATTTTGGAGTCTATATTTTGTGTTCAAGATGAACTTAGAAGTTTTAAAATTATGGTTTCATAGTGTGCTAGGGTGGTCAATTCCCAATACTTTCGAAATTATTTAGTATCAAACTTTTAAAATATCTATTTGGTTTATAAATTGTTGGTTTGTTGAAGAATCATTGTCAAAAATTTTATTGATATATAAATGTGCTTATAAAAACAAGTAATGTAAGAAGAAAAAAAAAGATCTAAAATACGATAATTTTTTACTAAGCCAAAAGCATACAAATTTTAAGAAAAATTATTTAAAAAAAAACTGAAAAAACCGAAACCGAACTGAACCACGGTTTGGTTTGGTTTCCGGTTTAAGGTCTAAAAAAATATCAAATTGAACCGAACCGAACCGAATTTTTTATTCGGTTTGGTTTCCAATTTTAGGTGAAAACCGAACCGAACAAAACCTAACCCACCCCTAGTAGAGAGAGAGGAACACCTCCTTTTAATTTCGTTTCCTTCAAAGGTAGAATTAGTTTTGCCATGGTTTTATATCAAATTTGTTTCTATGTGTTCTCAAAATTAGCTTCTAATTACTTTGATTCTTGATTTTTGTTTTGAGTATAATATGATTCTTTTGTTTGATTATAGCTAGTGATTTCGAATTTCTAGACTTGTATCGATAGGAATCCAAATTCGAATCAGAGATGTTATTTTGATTAGAATAGTTTTAGTTTGCTGCTTAAGAACCTTGGTCTTGAGTTTGGGTGTCTAAAGTAAATTTTGGGTCTTTTTGATTCCTTGTTTGCTGTGTTTAAAATCGTTCTTGTGTTTTGGAATTATTCCTTTTCTGTTTTAGAGCTTTAGAACTTCATTTATTACTCCAAAAATCGATTTAAAGCTTTCAAAATCAAGTTTATTATTTGCTTGAAATTTCCAGAATTCTTTAGAAAAGCTGATTGTCTTGCCTACTTTGAGGTAGGGTATCATTCAGCTCAGTCCTTTGTTTTGAAATCCGAAAGTACCTTTGTAAAGCTCATATATCCATCTTTGTGCATGCTAAATTTCACAGGTTTTTGTTCACATTTGGTTTGTCAACTGGCTTGCCAAAAACAGTAGCCGACTCAGCAAAACTGTATTTTCTGGGTTTTCAAATTTTTGCTTCAAATTTGAGATAGCATAACTTCCTATTCAGGGCTTTGTTTTCAAAACTAAAACTATGTACTTAAAGCCTGTAATCCCATCTTTAAAATAGGCTTGGTTCAGAAATTTTTGTTGGTTTTTAGTATGTAAAAAGGGAAGCCAAACACTGCCTCTTTCTTACTGTTTTAACACTGTTGAAACTGAATTTTGTTCTAAACCAATTTATTTTGCTATCAGCTGAGTTCACTATTTTCAGTAGCTTTGTATACAACTTTTAATTGTTTTTAAGTATCTCTTATATATTATAAAGTAGTAGAGTTCTTATTTATGTGTACTACTTGTAACTTAGTTACTAATTTTAGTTTATCATTGTTTTAGAAGTTTTGACAGCACTGGTACCCAAACTTTTGTGCCATAGTCAAAATGATACCAAGACTTTAAAAACTATCAATGTGGTACCTAAACTTTGTTTTTGGAACCAAGAAAAGACCTGAGGCTAATTTTCGCCACGGTACCGTCTGTTGCTGACGTGGCCAGCATCGGGTCTACCAAAAAAGGGCAAAAACGATATTTTACATAAACTGCACCCTAATCGAGTCAAAACTTGACTTTCTGCCCCCCCCCCTCCCCATCTCCTCTCGAACTCCCTTTTCTCTGAAAACCTAATCTAAATTGCACCTGCATGTTCCTCACTATTTTCTCAAAAATATTCGATGAAAGGAGGGTTTTCCGATGCGTCTTCGTTTTAATTCTCAGCTTCTCGGTTTTCCTCTCCGGGATCTTCTTGATCCTTCCTCGCCATTTCGTCAATTCCGGGTTCAATGCCAAAGAATCAATTAATCTCGGTGGTAGGTCCACTTATTCCTTTTTCTTCTGTTTAAATCGGTTCAATTTTTCATTTAAGGTAATGTGTGTTAATTTTCATATTTCTGGCATGATTTATGTATTTTTGGGGATATTGAGGATCTTCATCATGTTGGTGTGTCAATATTGGTTCAGTGATGGTTAACCTAATTATTAGGGGTTTTGATGCTTTTAGAATAAAGTGAATTTGATGTTTGTTTGGGTCTTGCAATGAATTTGATGATTGTTTCAGATGCAGCTCGAAATAACATCTTTTTCCCCTTGAAATGCAACCTCAAATCCATCTGGACTTCAAAGCACCACTTCTTTTCGGAAAAAATCTACCATAGCTCTATAAGCCTCCAAAAAGTCCATTCCCAAGATCACATCAAACTCCACAATATCTAAAGGAATTAGATCAGCCTTAAACTTAATTAAGAGAACTATCACACATACCAATAACACATAGCATCCAAAGCATAAACTACTAATGAATCCGTAGCTGTCGGATCACTACTCTGTAGGCACTACGTGCTACTTAGGCAAATATGATAGTAATAAGGAGGCAGGAAATGAAACCTAAAGCTCTGATACCAACTGTCAAGACCCACCCTGAATTTCATCCTGAAACCTGAAGTAAGTCTTGCGGGGTCCACCTCAAAGGAAAATTTACTGAAAAACTCGGCAAACCTCCCATGAAAATGGACAACCCTAACAATTAGGTCTTCAAAATAAATAAAATAGTCAAATAAAAATGATGTCAAATACTCTAACAAAATAAATTACTAAACAATAAACAATTACATGCATATTATTTAAAACAAAAGTCCACTCACAATTAGGCCTAAGCCTGATGTCGGTCTGAGGCCTCTTTAGCTCGAGCCTCCTCACGTCCTGTTTCAAAAACATAAATTAATCCCCAACTATATACCAACGCTTATATAAAAATAGGCAAATTAAATGTGAGCTATCCACGCTTATCCTTGCCCAACTTCGCCATTCTTAAATCAATATGGTCTAAACTTCACCACAAATACTAGCAGCCTTAAACCAACCTTCTACAGCCTAAACAACATTAATTTAATAGCCAGATTCTATCCAAATTAACTGCCAAAATACCAAACTTTGAAAAATCTCAAACCTATTGAAAACTCCAAAAAATTCTAAACTTTATACCATTAAACTCTCCTTAATATTACACATCTAAAACCATTAAAATCCCCCTAGGAGCGGCGGCCGGTGGCCTACTCCGACGACCTCCAATGTCTACCAAGTTTAGCACAACCTTCCTCTCAACACACACAAAAACTTCCCTAACTAGCACAAACACTAATTTCAAGCCTAGATAGGGTAATCGAACCATAACAGTGAATTGAGCCCTAGAGTTTCAATCAAGGATTTCTCCTTACCTAGCACGAATCGCACCAAAACCTTTCGAGGGATTAAAGCTTGGGAGGAGGGCTTCCTCTTGAGCCCATCAGCTCCAGCTATGGCGGCCGGAGGAGGGAGTTCCGGCGACGGAGAGCTATGGGTGGTCAGACCTTTTGGGTGTGGTTTTCTCTCACGGCGGTGCTAGGGAGGCTGCCACCGGTCTAGGGAGAAGACTGGGTCGGAGGCCGATCGATTGGGACCTGTGCGGCGGTCAGCGGTGGCCGGACGACGTCGGATGGGCGCGGGAGACATTCGGCAGGGAGAGAGAGTGAGAGAGTCAGGAGGGAGGAGAGAGAAGAGAGAGAGAAAGAAATGGTTTGGGCCTCTCTTTCAACCTGGTCCAACACCACCAAATAAAAACCCAACTCCAAAAATTAACACCTAAAAAATAATACCCTAATAAAACTTACATTTTTACTAGCTAAAATTTACCATTTTTACCGTCGTCATATTTTTCTCCTACGAATAATTTCCCCGAAATAATTGTCCCTCAACACCCCTCTAGGGACCTTTAAAACTATAAACTCATTTACGAAGATGGTAAAACTATTATTAATACCAAGCTAGTAAATAAGGTAAAAATTTAAGAGTCGATCGGGATGTGACAACTAAATATCTTCTTCCTTAGGTACTATGCCTCCTAGACACCGACCCCGTGAAGCTAACTCAACCAACGCAGACGTGGGCAATGAAGTCAGAGGATTAGTTGACTATATTGGGAATATGCTAAGAGGTGTTATGGATAGGGTTCAAAACCCTAGGACGATTAAGAAGAGGAAGGTTAGTGAGGCTGGAGCGATTGAGTTCAAAGGTGCAAAAGGACTCCTTGATGCATATGTTTGGGTGGATAAGATGGAAAAAGCTTTTCTGAGTACTGAACTTCTGGAAGATAAGAAGGTGAAGATGGTGGTGAATTATCTTGATGATTCAGAGTATCATTGGTGGACGCTTGTTAGCGGGAATAATGAGAATACTAGGGGTATGACTAGGGAGCAGTTTAAGACACTCTTTTTGGGTCAATATTTTAGCCATGCACACCGTAGCAGGATATCATCGGAGTTTCTGAACATGAAGAAAAGTGATGCTGAGAGTGTGATAGAGTTCGAGCAGAGGTTCACTACTTTGAGATACCATGTGCCTTACTTGATTCCAAATGAGAGGACCAGGATTGGGATGTTCATTGGGGCACTCGGTGGTGTATATGCAGATAAGATGACTGGTGTAGTGTACCCGACATTCCTTGATGCAGTTGGTGTAGCTATGGTTATTGAGACCATGAGAGCATATAGTACTCAGCCCCGAGATTTCAGCGGCCCTAGTCAGGGTCCATCAAAGAAGGTTGCTTCTTCATCCTCTTCTAGATACTTAACTGGTAGTGGCTATAGTGGTGGATCGAGCTCTGGTGCTCGGAATAGGGCTAGAGGACGTTACAAGAGTTCTTTCCGGAGCCAGTTGGGTAGACAACAGACGATACATTTTGGTAGTAGTGGCAGCTTCCAGGCTGGGACATCTGATGGTCAGACTTTTTCTTTTGGATAGCAGCAATCTGCGGGGTGCTATGAGTGTGGTAGTTAAGATCATTTCAGGAGAGATTGTCCCTTGTTGGGTCAGAGGACAGCCCCCACGTACCCCTAGTCATCCAGTCGGACAGTCTTCAACCAGAGGCTCCTGCAGTGGTACTAATGGAAGTTCAGCAGCTAGGGGTGGCTCTCAGCAGGGTAGTGGTCAGCGTGGATGTCCCATGAGTCGCGCTAGACTTCATGCTATGATCCAGCAAGAGGGTCGTACTTCTCCAGAGGTCATCATTGGTACGTTATTAATTTTTGGTCAGCCTGCATTTACTTTAATTTTTCTTGGAGCTACACATTCATTTATGTCTAGTAGATTTGCCCTCCACGCCAATGTGCCATCATCGTCTCTTCCAGGCGAGTGGCATGTGTCGCTACCCTCTGGTGAGGTGATGAGAATTGATTGGGTATTTAATGGTTGTGAAGTATTGGTGGAGGGATATAATTTCAAAGCCAACCTAATTCCATTAGGTATTGTGTTTGATGTGATCTTGGGAATTGAATTTTTGGAGGCATATACTGCTATGATAGATTGTTTCCGGAAAGAAGTGGTGTTCCGAAGTCTAGAAGGATATGAGGTTTCATTTCAAGCGGAACGAGATGTTATTTCGAGTAGCTTGATATCAGCCATTACTGCTAGAAAATTGTTAAATAAAGGCTGCCAGGTGTATTTAGCACACATTGTGGATACAAGTGTGGGAGTTTTGAGAGTAGAGGATATTCATATAGTAAGGGAGTTTCCGAATGTTTTTCCCAAGGAGTTGCTTGGTTTGCCTCCTATAAAGGAGATAGACTTCTGTATTGAGTTACTTCCCGGAACTATGCCTATCTCACAAGCACCTTACAGAATGGCTCCAACTAAATTGAAAGAGTTGAAGACTCAATTACAGGAGTTGGTAAACAAAGGTTTTATTCGGCCTAGGATGTCTCCATGGGGTGCTCCGGTGTTGTTTGTTAAGAAGAAAGATGGCACCATGAGACTATGCATTGATTATAGGAAGCTAAATTAAGTTACTGTGAAGAATAAATATATGGCCGATGGGGTGCTCGGCTAGGGAGGCTCTCACCTGTCCGATGGCCGACCGATTGAGACCGGTGCGACGGTCAGAACTGGCCGGATGGCGTCGAACAGGCACGGGGAATTTTCCGACAAATAGAGAGAGAGCTCGGGGGAGAGGGAAGAAAGAGAGAGAAGAAAAAGAATTGGGCTTTTGACTTCCACTTGACCTGGTCCACACTTAAAAACCCACTCCCAAAAATAAAACACTCCAACAGCAACCCAAAAATAATACCCTGATAAAATTTACCTTTTTACTAGCTAAAAATTTTCTATTTTTACCGTCTTCTAATAATTCTCCTACGAATACTTTCTCTGAAAAACTCATCCCTCAAAACATCTCTAGGGACCTTGAAACTATAAATTCATTAGCGAAGACGGTAAAAACTCTTATTAACACTATGCTAGTAAATAGGGTAAAAATTAAGAGTCGGGATGTGACAATTCTCCCTTCCTTATAAAAATTTCGTCCTCGAAATTTACATACCTAACAATCAAAGAGGTAGGGATATTGTTGCCTCATTTGCTCCTTCGATTCCCAAGTAGCTTCCTCTACTTGATGACTCCTCTAAAGAATTTTAACAAGTGAAATTGATTTGCTTCTAAGCACTTGCTCCTTTTGTTCAAGAATTTGAACAAGTTCCTCTTCATAGGCCAAATCTTTCTTCAAACTTATCGGCTGCTCTTGCAAGACATTAGAGGAATCGACAACATACTTACGAAGCATAGACACATGAAAAACATCATGTATCCTAGATAAGTTTGGAGGCAAATCCAGCCGATAAGCAAGTGAGCCAACCCGTTCTATTATCTCATAAGGACCAATAAATCTTGGACTAAGTTTTCCACGTTTACTCAAAACGTACTACACCTTTCCAAGGAGATAATTTCAAGAACACCCAAACACCTACTTGAAATTCAAGGTCCTTCTTGCGGACATCTACATAGCTCTTCTTCCTACCTTGAGAGCTGCTTTGGGACTATCTCTGATCACTTTAATCTTCTTATTTTTATCCTAAATTATTTTGATCTTCTCAAAGACTATATCTTTCGTTGAACCACTAACATCTACACGTAAGTGATTTCAGCGATACCTGCTCCAGAGCATGAGTACTCGTAGGTATGCACTCTCTTTCTTGTGCAATGAAAGTAGCTAACCTAATAAAATTGTTATCACCATCGGGCTCAAATCTCCTAACGTCATGCAAACCTCGTCATTATGCTGCTCACAAACTCGACTTTGAAGCTCACTTGTTAGGAAACTAAAGTTCACACATTCTCACACGCTCATAGAGGTCAAAATTAAGACTCTTTTGAACATATTTAAGGATTCGTACCCTACAAAAACTGCAGCAATCACACTTCTAATATCAAAGCACTTCACAGAGTCTTTTGCGGAGTCAAAGCTCTCGCAAGTCCACAAGACAACATTTCTCTACCTAAGTGGTTAGTCCACCAACATATGTTAACCTCAATTCTCGAAATGACATTATGTATTGATCAATACTACATCACTTAGGTCTCTCCACCAAAACTATTACATTACCATTTTGAGCACCCAAACTAGCAGCTTATGGGAATACTAGTTCTCTTCTAATTCTGTTATTCCCAATAATCTCTTCACCCCAAACCAGAAGATGATCTGAAACATGATTATTATGCGATAACAATATATTTTATATTTTTTCCCTTCTTGCTTGCCGTAATCAAAACTGAACTATTTAATATACACAAAATTTTTTCACAAACAATTCATGTTGCCTAACTTAACGTTGGAAATTCACGCACCACAGATCACCATCCTTAGGCAGTGGCAATAATCTGATCTTCAAATCTTATTATTTAATTGGGGTTTCACTACGGCCACTATTCAACAATTAAATTTATACATCTCACTTTACTCATTCCAAGGGAAAGATTCTAAACGCCAAAACTTATAAACCAAACAAAACACATTGTAAACACGAAAATCTCTGCAACAACGACAAATAACAGAACAACATGTGTACAAAGAATAATTTAATTTAATTTAATTAATGCGAATGCGGGTTACAATCTTTGTGAACTCCTTTGATTCTATCTCCGACGTCGATTTGATCCAAGGGTGACGAGCACTTAATCTTGAATTGAATCGTTGTAATTTGGACTTCTTGTCATGTTGACGATTTGTAGAAGTTGATTGACCAAGGGCCGTAGAGGCTTGTCCTTGATCAGACTTTGGTCACGAACAATGTCACGTGGTGCCTGTTCTTCGACTTTGAAGTTGGTGAAGATGTCGGCTATTTGGCAGCTTGATGACTCTTTGGGATTTGACAACTTCTAGATTTGAGGTTGATGAAGAACCGGCTATTTGGCAGCTTGATGATTCTTCAGGATTTGACAACATTTAGACTTAAGGTTGATGAAGAACCGGCTATTTGGCAGCTTGATGATTCTTTAGGATTTGACAACTTCTAGGCTTGAGGTTGGTGAAGAATCGGTTATTTGGCAGCTTGTTGGTTCTTCAAGGATTTAGTGAAGAACTGGCTACTTGGGGAGCTTGATAGTTCTTCAAGGATTTTGGGGAGGCTTTTGAGCTCGCGGAGGGATTTCTCTCTCTCTCTCTCTCTCTCTCTCTCTCTCTATAGTTCGCTTCGTTGTTTCTGCCCCCTTCCTCTTGGTATGAGAGGGGGTATTTATAGTTTTAACATGCCTCCACTTAAGGCAAGTAATGAAGATTCTGAATCAATAATATTTCCTTAATCAAATTAATGAATCTTGACTGATTGATTTACTTGATGATCTTAACACAATCAGGTCAATCAAATCTTAAGATTTAGATATGCCTAGATCGCTTTGGATTAATGTCCTGTTTTGATCAAGATCATTAGTAAGGGATGAGCCATCTCGCAAATATGGAAAGTATCTCGTGAGGAACCTTGATTTCCAAGCAAGCGGTGATTTCTAATTCCACTTCACGGATTCCCCCACGCGAGGCCATCTCACCTCGCCTTCATGTAAATCCACGCGCGCGGAGCCATTTCGCTTCGCCTTCATGTAAATCTACGCGAAGTCCGTTTCGCCCCGCGAAGTCTAGTTCGCCTCGCGAAGTCCAGTTCGCCTTGCGAATTCCTGTTCGCCTTGCGAAGTCTTGTTTACCTCGCGAAGTCTATTTCACCTCGCCAAGTCTTGTTCGCCTCGTGATGTGCGGTTCACCTCGCGAAGTCTGGTTCGCCTGGCGAAGGTCAGTCCGCCTCGGCTTCATTTATTTCTATACGAAGTGCGGTTCACCTCGCCTGACTTCTTGCGAGCCATCACTTATAAACCCAATTATTTTGTTAAATTTTACATGTCTACAAATGCCCCCACTTCAAGGTGCATCGTAGCCATGTGCCAAAGGCGCGACTTGAAGTCCATGCTTTTGTTATGGATGGTTTTGGGCCAACTTCTTGGGCTCAAATGCATGTAGGAATTCTAGAATTTTGTAAGAATTCCTGACTTTGTTGGGACTCCTTGAGTTTACAAGGATCCATGCATCTGTAGAGACTCCTCAATTTTGTATGTCTCCTCTTTGACATGGGAAACACCTTGAGCAAATTCATTTCCTTGTTTTGATATGGCAGTGCTCTGAACAACCCGAGCAAACTCATTTTCATGCTTTGTTATGACTGGACTCAGAAGCTTCTTCCAAGCTGCCTACGTACTCTTATTGAGAAAGAGATCAAGTCATGACGTAGTTCAAGGAATTTTTTTTTTAGGTGCCGTACGCAGTTTATACTCGTGCTGGCAAGATGCATTTTTTGTCATTTGCAGTTTAAGCTCATGCAGACAAGGAGCATTTTTTTTTGTCATTTGCAGTTTAAGCTCGTGCAGACAAGAAGCATTTTTTATCATTTGCAGTTTAAGCTCGTGCAGACAAGGAGCATATTTTTTTTTTGTCATTCGCAGTTTATGTTGGTGCGGACAAGGAGCGTGGTGACTTTCGTGTGGTCTACATGAGGCTCGGCAGGTTGTATGCCCCTAGCAAAGACATCGATGGCACTGCTTTTTGTTTATAGATGAAGGTAGCATGATTTGACTGAGCCACGTCATCTTCAACGTCTAAACATATATTTCCTTGTTGTGCGAGCTTCATGATGAGGTCTTTCAAAACAAAGCACTTCTCCACCGGATGACTGATGATACGGTGGTACTTGTAGTATTTTGGATCATTGATGCGATGCATCTCTTCTAGACTCTTGCAGTCTGGCAATTTGATTACTTTTTCTTCAAGCAAGTTTTCCAACATCTCAACAACATCGGAATCTGGAAAAAGGTAACTTTTAGCTTCCAAGTCTTTTAGAGTTTTCCTCCTTGCTTGATCTTGAGTTGACTGAAACCTTTTTTGATTATTTGATTGGACTCGTTTCATGACCCTTGCAGGAGCTGTGCTGATTACCAAAGACTCTTGATTCTCTAGTTCCATGATGTCACATTCTCTTTGGCCATGACTAGCCAAACTGAGTTCCATGTCATGAGCTCGAGTAGCAAGTTCTTCAAAGGTGCGAGGCTTTATCCCTTGAAGAATGTACAACAAATCCCAATGCATGCCTTGAATACACATTTCTACCGCAGACGTCTTCGACAAGCGGCCTTTACAATCGAGAGACTGAACGAGCGCCACCTGTTGATGAAGTCAACTGCTGGTTCATCCCTCCGTTATTTTGTGTTGGTGAGTTCCATCATGCCCACAGTTCGCCTTGTACTGTAGAAGCGGTTTAAGAATTCACGTTCCATTTGGTACCAACTGTCGATGGACTCGGGCTCTAAATCTGTGTACCACTCAAAGGCATTGCCTTTCAAAGAGCGAACAAATTGCTTGACAAGGTGGTCACCCTCCGTCCCGGTGTTATTGCAGGTTTCGATGAAGTGAGCAACATGTTGCTTTGGATTACCCTTCCCTTCGAATTGCTGAAACTTTGGCGGCTGGTATCCCAACGGCATCCTTAGTCCATTGATTCTTTTGGTGTAGGGCTTGGAGTAGGTGAGAGAATCACGAGAAGGACCTCCATATTAAGCTCTGATGGAGTTGGTGATGATGTCTTGCAATTGTTGAAAGGACATTGATCCTAGCCAGCCATCATCGTCTTTGTCATCGTTCTTAGAGCTCTCGCCTACTTTGTGCTTCATTTCTTCATCTTGACTTTCAAGCCTGCTATAAAGCTCGACAATTTGTAGGTCTTTTTCTTCCACCGTTTTGGTGAGTTTCTCAACCGCTCCCATTAGATTGGCTATTTGCTCTTCGATGGTGGAGGCGCCTGTCACCATGACTTGCATGGGGATAGGTTGTGATGAATAGTCCGCTGGTATGCCATACGTGCGGTCTTCATCATTATTTAGACTTCCATTGTATGAAGCCGTGCTTGATTCATCATCCGTGGCAGGTGAGAATGATCGCTCCCTTGATTTGTTTGGAGTTTCCTTCTCTTCACTTCGCGAGGCACGCTTGCCTTCACTTCGCGAGGCATGCTTGTCCGCGTGATTCGCCAAGGTGATGACTGGTTAGCGAGGGTTGGAAGGCAAAGCCACAAATGTTGTGGGTAGATTCCTCACCATGCTACGGGTGACATGACTAGAGGGCTCGCTGTTTGACCTCGCGGTCGTTGGTTTAGACTTCTTCGTCGAGATGGCTTGAGTGCTCTTAGAGGCCATTACGTCAAACAAATTTGAACTTGCTTGCGGAGAAGGAGATGAGAGGCAAAGTTGTCCCACTGGGTGTGCCAATTTTGTAAACACGAAATATCTGCGACAAATAATAGAACAACACGTGTATAAAGAATAATTTAATTTAATCAATGCAAATGCGGGTTATAATCTTTGTGAACTCCTTTGATTCTATCTCCGACGTCGATTTGATCCAAGGGTGACGAGCACTTAATCTTGAATTGAATCGTTGTAATTTGGACTTCTTGTCATATTGACGATTTGTAGAAGTTGATTGACCAAGGGTCGTAGAGGCTTGTCCTTGATCAGATTTTGGTCACGAACAGTGTCACGTGGTGCCTGTTCTTTGACTTTGAAGTTGGTGAAGATGTCGGCTATTTGGCAGCTTGATGACTCTTCGGGATTTGACAACTTCTAGGCTTTAGGTTGATGAAGAACCGGCTATTTGGCAGCTTGATGATTCTTCAGAATTTGACAACTTTTAGACTTGTGGTTGATGAAGAACCGGCTATTTGGCTGCTTGATGATTCTTCAGGATTTGACAACTTCTAGTCTTGAGGTTGATGAAGAACCGGCTATTTGACAGCTTGATGATTCTTCAGGATTTGACAACTTCTAGGCTTGAGGTTGGTGAAGAACCGGCTATTTGGCAGCTTGATGGTTCTTTAAGGATTTAGTGAAGAACTGGCTACTTGGGGAGCTTGATAGTTCTTCAAGTATTTTGGGGAGGCTTCTGAGCTCGCGGAGGGATTTCTCTCTCTCTCTCTCTAGTTCGCTCCTTTGTTTCTTCCCCTTCCTCTTGGTATGAGAGGGGGTATTTATAGTGTTAACATGCCTTCACTTAAGGCAAGTAATGAAGATTCTGAATCAATAATATTTCCTTAATCGAATAAATGAATTTTGACTGATTGATTTACTTGCTGATTTTAACACAATCAGATCAATCAAATCTTAAAATTTAGATATGCCCAGATCGCTTTGGATTAATATCATGTTTTGATCAAGATCATTAGTAAGGGGCGAGCCATCTCGCGGATATGGAAAGTATCTCGCGAGGAACCTTGATTTCTGATTCCACTTCGCGGAATCCCCCACGCGAGGCCATCTCGCCTCGCCTTCATGTAAATCCTCACGCGCGGAGCCATTTCGCTTCACCTTCATGTAAATCTACGCAAAGTCCGTTTCGCCCCGCGAAGTCACTACCAGAAGAAAGGCTTTAGCCGACGAAAAAAAAAAACCAGGCCGATGAAATTTAAAATCTTCGTCGGCTATGGTCAACTTTAGCCGACGAAATTAAAATTTCGTCTGCTAAATAATTTTTTTCGTCGACTATAGTCTGTGAACTTTAGCCGACGAAATTTTCAAAAGTTAAGCCGACGAAATTTTCAAAAGTTTAGCTGACAAAATTTTTAAGAGTTTAGCCGATGAAATTTTTAAAAGTTTAGCCGACGAAAAATATAATTTCGTCGGCTAAAGTGTCTTATATTTACAGATGTGGACAATAACTCATCTGGAAAAAAAAACTATATGTAGAACCTTCAAACGCAAAAAAGTCGTGAAATAAGATATGACCAGAATGGTGAAATACGTCTACGGTTGAAAAATGACTGTATTCCGGTAAAGTCTCGGTGCCGATAGTTGACTTACCCTTATTATTCACTATGCTGCAGATTTGGCGTTTGGTGTCTGATTGACTATTGTGATACCTTTCCGGAAGTGTAACGGCGCTACGAGTCAAACTCATTGCTATTGTCAAGACGTATAGGCTTTTTTGGCCATCCGAATCCGTTTAGGGTTTCAAAATGCAGTTTTCTTATTTTCGATTAGAGTTGACTGTTTCGATCGAGCCCTTAACTTTGTCGAATCCAGTTGAATTTTTTTATCATAGACATCTTTCATCATAATGATCATATCTGACGGTCGAATTTTGGTTTGTGAATTTTAGTCATCGGAATCACAACGTGTCTACTATTTTCCATTATTCGGGTTTATGGTGGGCCCTATCGTCGGTAGGTAAATGTCTCAAAATTTTTATATGGGCAGTTGCGTCTCATCTACGTGAGAGTTTTTGTGTAGAAGGTTTGACCAAACTACGTAATATAGAGAGAGATATGAGCGTTTTCGTGTGATAAGTGACGATGGATTATGGTTGACCGTTTCGATCGAGCCCTTAATGTTGTCGGATCCAGTTGAAATTTTTACCATAGACATATTTCGTCATAATGATCATATCTGATGGTCGAATTTTGGTTTGTGAATTTTAGTCAACGGAATCACAACGTGTCTACTAATGTTGTATAACTTGTTTAGTAGGTTATACAACTTTGTGAACCAAATCTACATAGGAAGCAAAATTATTAAAAATCTCGTGAAATAAGATGTGTTCAGAATGGTGAAATACGGCTATGGTTCAAAAATCACGTAAATCGGGTAAAGTCTCGGAGCCGATAGTAGCGGTCAACCCTATTTACCGTTATTATTTCTTATGGGGAGCTCTATCGTCGGAAGGTAAATGTTTCAAAATTTTTATATAGGTGGTTGCGTCTCATCTACGTGAGAGTTTTTCGTGTGGAAGATTTGACCAAACTACGTAATATAGGGGGAGATATGAGTGTTTTCGTGAATTTATAGACTTTAGCCGACAAAAATATATGAAAAGTCGTCGGCTAAGATGGTTTTTGCCGACGAATAACCTAATATTTCGTCGGCTATAGTTATTTTTTAATTTTTTAATTACATACTATAGCCGACGAATACGTTAGGGTATTCGTCGGCTAAACCCTAAAATTTTTCTATTACCTACTATAGCCTTATATTCGGTGGTTATTTTGCGTAAAATTTTTATACGACTTGTTGCGTGTCATCAGTTTAAAACTATTTTCAGTTGGAGGTCCGGCCAAAATACGTAATTTAGACGGTCGAACGACCTTTTCCATGCGTTTAGGGGTTTGACTTACGAGATTGACCGTCCGGATCGAGCCCTTATTCTTTTCGGATCAAGTTGAATTTTTTCCCATACATGTATTTTATCATGATGGTTAGATCTGACGGCCGGATTTCTGTTTCTCAAGTTTGATCATCACAATCACAACATGCATACTAATGTTGTATAACTTGTTTACCAAGTGTTATGTAAATGTTCCGTTTCAAAAATAAACTATACGTAGAACCTTCAAACGTAAAAAAGTCGTGAAATAAGACATGACCAGAATGGTGAAATACGTCTACGGTTGAAAAATCACGGTATTCCAGTCATGTCTCGGTGCCGATAGTTGCGGTCAATGCAATTTTCCATTCTTTCTCCCTATGGGTAGCCCTATATTCGGTGGTTATTTTGCGTACAATTTTTATACGACTTGTTACGTGTTATCGGTTTAAAAACTATTTTCAGTTGGAGGTCCGGCCAAAATACGTAATTTAGACGGTCGAACGACCTTTTCCGTGCGTTTAGGGGTTTGACTTACGAGATTGACCGTCCAGATCGAGCCCTTATTCTTTTCGGATCAAGTTGAATTTTTTCCCATATATGTATTTTATCATGATGGTCAGATCTGACGGTTGGATTTCTGTTTCTCAAGTTTGATCATCACAACCACAACATGCCAAATGTATAAAATAATTTTAGCCGACGAATTTCAAAGGTTTAGCCGACGAAAATATTTGAAAAGTCGTCGGCTAAAGTCGAAAAATTTTCAAAATTTTCAACCAAAATTTTTTGGCGGTTATCCAAAATTTTCAAAGGACTTTAGCCGACGAAAATATTTGAAAAGTCGTCGGCTAAAGTCGAAAAATTTTCAAAATTTTCAACCAAAATTTTTTGGCGGTAAACCAAAATTTTCAAAAAAGTTTAGCCGACAAAAATAAAGAATTTCGTCGGCTAAAGTTCTTTGTATAGCCGAAGATGAATGGTAAGAAGTTTATTATCTGCTAGTTTCTCCTTGGTACGCACCAGTTTCTCCTTGCCTTCTCACATAACACTCACCTTTCTCTACTTCTACTATCATTTGTATCTTGTGCCTTTTCTTGCAAAGCTAATAATCCTAATATTACTGCTGCTGCTTTTACTGTTTTACAGAAGCGGGGCAGAGGAACCGGCAATTGAGACATCTAATTAGCATCACAGAAGCTTCAATTTTGATCTAGTAAACCCTCCGCAGGTTCTCAATGCCGGCCATCCAATAATACTCAAAACGATGCTTTTGGTGATGTTTGTTACTGCATGATCTTTAGCCCTGTCAGAGTAGAACTCTTCAGCTGATTAGGGAATCAGAGGCACTGTCACCTATGCATTAAAGTTTCTGCAGTTTTTTTTTTTCAAAACCCAGCAACTTTAGCCGACGATATTTAAACACTATATTCGTCGGTTATAGTATTTTTTAATTTTTTTTATACGGTTTAGCCGACGAATAACCTAATATTTCGTCGGCTATAGTTATTTTTTAATTTTTTTATAAGGTTTAGCCGACGAATTATGGCATGTTTCGTCGGCTATAGTTATTTTTTAATTTTTTTATAAGGTTTAGCCGACGAAATATTTTATATTTCGTAGGCTATAATTATTTTTTTAAATTTTTTTACAAGGTTTAGCCGACGAATAACCTAATATTTCGTCGGGTTTAGTTATTTTTTAATTTTTTTTTATAAGGTTTAGCTTTATATTTCGTCGGCTATAGTTATTTTTTTAAATTTTTTACAAGGTTTAGCCGACGAAATATACTATGTTTCGTCGGCTATAGTTATTTTTTAAAATTTTTTACAAGGTTTAGCCGACGAAATATACTATGTTTCGTCGGCTATAATTATTTTTTAAATTTTTTTTACAAGGTTTAGCCGACGAAATATACTAAATTTCGTCGGGTATAGTTAAGTCTGGGAAAAAACCGACGACATGTTTTTCGTCGGCTAACTGTGGGACTATAGCCGACAAAAAAAAATTTCGTCGGCTAAAGTCATCACAGACGGCCTTTTCCTGACGACACTATAGCCAACGAAGGCTCGTCGGCTAAGCCCTTAGCCGACGAATTTTTTTAACAGGCCGACGAAAATTTTTCGTCGACTAAAGTACTTTTTCTGGTAGTGAGTCTAGTTCGCCTCGCGAGTCTATTTGGCCTCGCCAAGTCTTGTTCGCCTCGCCAAGTCTATTTCGCCTCGCGAAGTCTATTTCGCCTCGCCAAGTCTTGTTCGCCTCGCGAAGTGCGGTTCACCTCGCGAAGTCTGGTTCGCCTTGCGAAGGTCAGTCCGCCTCGCCTTCATTTATTTCTATGCGAAGTGCGGTTCGCCTCGCCTGACTTCTTGTGAGTCATCACTTATAAACCCAATTATTTTATTAAATTTTACATGTCTACACACATTTCTCTCTCAACCTCCATTTATAATTAATTTGATAGCAGAATATGATCCGAAAAATCATTTATGGACAACTCTTGTACACACTTGGGGCTACAGTTTCGAAGCCCAACAACTTCTGACAATGTATCATCAACTACGAAATGACACCTCGGTTAACTACATTAATCGTCAATAATCTCAGCATGATTTGAGGATGTAACAACAAAGGTTTGCTTAATTGATCTCCAAGATATCGCCGTATTTCCAATTATGAACACATAACCAGTTTGTGAACGTCTTTTTTACGGGTCAGAGAGATACCCAGCATCAACAAGTGTTTCTAGAGGCCATAACTACTCCTTTTCAATTTAAACCATTGATGATCTAAGTTGAATTCATTTCTGCATTATATAAATATGCACACTAAAAAGCTTTTTCGATTAATGATGATTAATTCTTACAAAATTTATTTAGATATCAGAATTAAATATATTTTTTTATTGAATCATGATTTTTGCTTGGCTGGAAATCAAGATACAAGATTTTTGTTC
Organism: Fragaria x ananassa; assembly: GCA_034370585.1. Taxonomy (NCBI): domain Eukaryota; kingdom Viridiplantae; phylum Streptophyta; class Magnoliopsida; order Rosales; family Rosaceae; genus Fragaria; species Fragaria x ananassa. The sequence goes on along the minus strand of CP139750.1, from coordinate 3,038,739 downwards.
AAGGGAATACATCATAAACAGGTTGCATGGTGGGATAAAAAAGGCCAAAGTGTTGCTCCTCGCCAGCAGGCTTCTGATTCTCATTGAACATGGCAAAAATAAACCCTTCAATGTTTGAACCAGGTCTTCTTGGGGTCCCTCCCTTTTTAAGAATATGATTCAACAAATTCTTGTTATAAGTGGCTGCGAGTTCTGGCGTGGTGATACTTCCGCTACCATCAGAAGGCCAACCACTTTCAGACACCACAACTCTGACATTATTTGCACCGCCTGCTTTGTCCATGGCTGCAAGAAAAGCATCCACAATGGCATCAAACAGGTTGACGTAGCTATATTCCCCGTCTTGAACCACCGTCTCGGTTGCAGTGAATTGTGCATAGTCTAATCGAACATTGCCAGGGTCTGACTTGTAGGCAAAGTAAGGATACACATTGATCATAAGGGGAGAATCAGTGGATGCTAGAAACGCAAGAATGCCGGCCATTGTACTATAAGCCTCTAGTGTGAATGCACCACTTGAAGGCGGGTACGAAGATGCTAGGACAGATGATGACAGAACTGTTGTCACCTTGATCCCTTTGTCACGGACTATGTTATTTAACAACGGCATCACCGTGAAGATATTTTTGAGGCCTCCTGATCGGTCGGCCTCGTTGCCGACGGCGATGTAATTGATGGTAACATCATTTACATAAGGAGCTATATTGTTATTGAACCATGTCTCCACAGCAGATTGGCCTGTTGCCAAATTCTCCAAGTCCTCGTTTGCAATGCCGATAGTGACACCGATTCCACTCCCTTTCAGGGCGTCAAGTACTGCAGGGTTTGGATTGAAGAGCCTCATTTTCGCTATGCCATGTTGTTTGTAGAGATTGACAATCTCTGCTGGTGCAGGAAGGTCACTTCCCAACGTCCCATAGCAAACACCGATGTCTAAAGCTCCCACACGGCCTGCATAGTTGTCAAAGCTTGCTAAAACACACAGAATGAGAGCAATGCATCCAAGTACCGTCATTTCTTTCTCTTTAATGAATTAATGTGTGTTAGCTAGCCACAAATAAATTAGAGCAAGATGAAATGCACAGACTGAGTATCAAAATGAGGTGATTGAACTTTTGGTGATTCCATTCTGCACATATATATACACACTAACAATGAGGATTTAACACTAAATTCAATTAATGTCCCAGTTCTGGGAATTGATTTTTTTGGATTATGCATATCCATCCTTGCTATATCCACAATACCTAATGTTGCAAGTAATCAAAATTTAAATGTTTCATTAGTTTTCTTCCATGTTAATGATGATTTTATGATCCTATCAGTTTTCTTACAAAAGAAATAGTATTACGTTCAAGATTCTACAATGTAACTTACACAACGTATGGCCACATGAATTTCCAGACCAACTAGGAAAAAATACACAAATATTTTTCCTTTCCAAGCTTCTAGCAAAATTTCTCGCATGGGGCACCGAAAAAAAATTGATATCGGGTGTTCCAAACTAAGTAGCCCAAGTTCTCAAAAAACTATGTAGCCCAAATGCTCAACCCTCACCTGCATTCACAAAAGGCAGAATGGGGAAAACGATAGTAAAATCAACACTCAGAAAGGGGAAAAAGACAACAAAAATCAGACTCGATCAAGAAACCCTATAGCAGCCTCTCTCTCTCTCTCTCTCTCTCTCTCTCTCTCTCTCTCTCTCTCTCTCTTTTAACTGATAAACCCTAGCAGTAAAAACCACATTACTCTGCTGTTTAAGGTCACTGAATTGCTTATAAGGGTGTCATGAAATGCCATAATCAGTTTTGCTCTTTCAAGGTCAATAATCACAACGTCAATCTTCTTTAAGGTTTGTGATTTTTCATGTTTGTGTCTTTCTGACCGGTATGAACCGTAAAATTTTCCTTTATTGTTCTTTATATCAATCCCAGTCAGGGTAAGATTCTGAATCAAGTGTTGAAACCAATGACACATTCTAGTGTTTTGTACAACTTGGCCAACATGGTTGGCTGAAAGTGAAAGATATGCATATGGTATCTACCACTCTTGCATGATCACAAGCTAGTTGTTCATCACTACCTTATCCTGAAAATTGCTCCACACCATCACACATAGGAAACTAGTAGGGAAACCTGTACTAACTAGAACATTCTTACTCTCACTTTTGCACTCTGCAGGAAATTCTCACATTATAACAAAAATACTACAAGATTGATTCATCTGAGGTTGACAACTTCAACCTCAGATGAAGGTTGACAAAAATATTACATTCCTATCATTTTGGTGATGTTATATTTCTTGTAGAGGTTGACAACTTATGTTGCTGTAGGGAGGTCATTCCCTAACCTTCCATAACAAACACCTATATCTGAGGCTTCTATTAGGGGACTAGTCTGCTGTGCGCATAACCTGCGGCTATGGCAGTGTTGGACACAGTCTCTCGGTGGGAAGCCGAGAGCTATGTTCCACCAATCCCAAGGGGGATCTTTTGAACTCTTGTTTCACTGTAGGGAAAGAACAGACCTAACTCAATGGAACCTTTCAAATACCTGAAAATGTGCTTAACACTATTCCAATGACGATGCGTTGGAGCAGAGCTAAATCTAGCTCTAACAGGTTCACAGTGAATACAATGTTTGATCGAGTGCACCGAGCCAAATATAACAGAGTTCCAATCGCATCAAGATATGGAGTTTCAGCTCCCAGGACCTCTTCATTGTCATCTTTTGGACAGAACGGGTCTTTTATAATATCCAGACTTTAGGTAATCATAGGAGTGCCAAGAGCATGTGCTTTGTCTATTTCAAATAGCATGAGCATGATTTGGACATAAGCCAACTGGTAAATTAGGATTTCAGTTACTCGATTATCTAGTTCTAAGCCTAAACCAAATCGAGTTTTCCCAAGATCTTTCATCTCAAACTCGGATTTCAAGTAGCTAACTGTCTCATTGATCTCATTGAGAATTCTGATGATATTCATATCATCAACATATACTGCTATAATTGCAAATCTAGAACTTGTTCTTCTTATGAACACGCATGGAAACAACTCATCATTCTTATATCTCTTCCCAATCAAGTAATCACTTATAATGAACGCAAAATTCGTCCGAATTGTTTCAATCCATATAATGAACGTCTCAATCTAATGGCATAATAACCACTCCGTGGTTTAGAGTCACTTGATTTGGGCGACTAAAAACCGTCAGGCACTTTCATATATATATATATATATATATATATATATATATATATCCGGATCTCTGTTCTCTACCAGACAGCTCTGACAACGGCACGCCTCCACCCTAGCGGACTCTAGCAGCATCCCCGATCACTTTCCTTCCCCGGAAAGTCCGCCAAATTATAGTTTTCCGACAAGATCATCCAGAACTTCAAACAAGATCGATCTCGCCGGAAAACTGGAATTCGGCGGACTCGCCGGGGAGGGAAAGTGATCGGGGACGCTGTTGGAGTCCGTTAGGATGGAGGCGCACCGTCGTCGGAGCAGTCTGGTGGAGAACGGAGGGACGTCTGCACTTTAAGGGCTGTACGGACGTCCTCTTTGGAACGGCTCCGTATATCTCTATATCTCCCCATAGAGATATGCGGTAACCACATCCATAGGCTGCATATTTAGTTTTTCGGAGACTAGTAATTTAACGGCCCGAACCTTATTTCATCTTTTACCGTCATTTGGACCGTAAGCGACCATCATTTTTACTTTTACCTTCATATTTGAGCATTTAATGGCTCTAAAATTTGACTTTTTCCTTCGTTCAAAATTTGAGAAAACTTTCTTCATGAAAGTCGTAGAGAATGTTAAATCGAGTTCATGGATACGTGGCACATTTTAACGAAGTTTGTACGAAAAAGTTACAAGGGTTTCAAGATCTATAAATGGCAGATCAGACCTGCCATTACGGGAAAATTCCAGAAAATGCCCAGAATTTCCAGAATTGCTACCGAAACTTCTCGGCCTCGCCGGCACCAATTCCGGCCACCTCTAGTGATGAGACCAGTCCCGTTCTCTTCGTCTTGGAATGACCTTTCCAATCATATATGCCTTGCAACCTCTTTATCAACGTATGAGACGAATGGAATGGAAGAAGGTATGACTATCTTTTCGTCTATTGTTCACATTCTGGCCAACTCTGGCCAAATTTGATTGTGTGACTGATTGGGCATTGTTCGTCTTGCCAATCTCTACAAAACCTTTCCATCGTATTGCAACATGGAGAGAAAATCGACGAATCCAAATTTTAGGGTTTATGATTTGGAAATTTTAGTTTACGAGGTAATTTCTCCTACTTATATTTAAAATTGATCTTTGTGCTAGTTGAGGAAGTTGTTTGGTTTGTTGAGAGGAAGATTGTGTTAAAATTTGGTAAGCATTAGAGGTGGTCGGAGTTTGACCGTGGCCGGCCGCCGCTGCCTGCGGAGCAGACGACAGCGTCGCCTCTTTTGTGTAGTTTTTCGACATATTTAACTTGTTTCTGATGAGAGAAGTCCAATGGTATGAAATTTGAGAATTTTGGTGAAGTTTTGAATAGATTTGGGATTATTCGAAGTTTGGTTTTGTCGATGTGCTACTCGGAAAGATCCTACCGTTGGATTTCCCTTATTTCTGTTTTAGAATTTTGAAATCAATGAAATCAAGACCTCTGAACATGCATGTATTCAATCTCTTTTGATTTTGACTTCTTCTTCTTGTCTTTTCTAGCTTCACTAGATTTCTTGTGTTAAATAGGAATAGCCAATATGTCTATATTCTCCCCCTTTGGCATTGCTATTCAACCCAAGATCAAGACCTGCAAGAGTATCAATCCAAATCTAACAAAGACAAGAATTTTCAGAGATCTTAGGAATCAGTTTCCATCTTTTTCCAACTTCTCAAAAAAAATCTTCAAGACATCAACTACTAATAGCACAAAATCAATTTTAAAAATAGAAGCAAACTGAGATCAATCAAACACACCAGTATAGTGCTTACGCACTTACAAACTCACACAAATATTGTTCAAATTAAAACAAATATTGTTCAAAAAATAAACCAAGACTTGATCTTTACTACCCCTGAATAGCATGCCAAAGATTCTATGGCCATTTGGCCTAATTGTTCATGTTCCATAGATTTTGATCAGGATTCTTCTTCTCTTCTGGCTCCTAGGGATTGAAAGGCTTCTTTGGGGCAGGCTCATCATCTTCTAAAAGATCTTTCATGTCATCCTGAGAGCAGTCTGCATGAGATGCTTTGGGGGGAAACTTTGGAGGAACTTCAAGGTTTGCTGGTGGAGGCAACCTTAAAGTGAGTTCATTAATCCTCCTTTTTATGATGAGCATTGCCTCAGTGAGAGCTCCAATTTGTGTATGAATGTCCTATGCCCAATCACTTGTTACCTTCTCCAGAGAATCGAGATAAACAACAATCTTGTCAGGATCAGAGTCATTCTCAAGAGGAACCATAGGACGCCATGGCTTTCCTTCATACCATGTTCTTGGAAAGGTATTGGCATGATGGAATTCTAGATGCAGTCGAGAAGAGGCTGGTTGAGATGACTGAGCATCAATAGATGATGGTGGAATCATTGACCTGCCAACTCGTGGATTGAGTTCCTCTGGTAATGTCGGTTGCTTGCCTTTATCCATGGCTGACTTGAATACAATTCACGCAAGCGAACGTATCGTTTCAAGATAGGGAAGTATAAGTGCCCAAGTTATCGTACCACGGGGATTAGTGGCTAACCCACAATCCTAGACTAATCGGCAATAAGTCACTAATGCAAACAAAGAAAGAAAACTAGAAAAGAAAATAAAGAAAATGTTAATCTAGACACCAAGCCTTAGTATTTTAGTAATGCTCGGCTCTAGTTCTCACCAAAGTCTAATCAAAACTAGAAGCCTAGTGATGGTTATCTACAATGAGTCGAAAATAAAAGGGAGATGGAATGAAGATTTAACTAAATTGACGACAAACAAAATGAGAAATAAACTAATAACTAATGAACTAGAGAATGCTGAGAACATGGGAGTGTCGGGTGATCCACACTAACTCATATGCAAACATCGATACCAATTACACAAATGCATATCATATTGTGTCAAGTCCCGTATCTAATACCAGTTAAGGCTACTAGATCAATTATCCTTTCGGTGTATCGATTATGCCGGTCAAGGCAACAATCAACTCTCTCACTTAGGCATTACGCCGGTTAAGGCCGCAATATCTAAATTAGAGGCCTAAAGTGCATGATAATAGAGACCCAAGCAAGCTTAGCTACAATTAAGCTAACTAATGGTTACCACACTTCAAATCCTAGATGCACAAGACTAATAAGTTGTCAATTTATCAATCTAAGCATCAAATTGTCCACAACATAATCTCAAAGGGTTACAAAGCCTAGAAACATGCTTCTAAGGACCAACACATTCGGATTCAAAGCATACACAATGAAAATTGCATTTATATCAATCAAAGTACCAACATTATACAAAATGAGTCTAGGGCTTTAGAACCCTAACTCCCAAAATAGAATCACTCCCTACCCATAAACAAATACATCATCTAATACATGAAAAATTAGAGAAAGTATAGAGTAGAGAGAAAACACAAGCTAGATTCACAAATTGCTATAAGCAACTATGAACCCACTTGAAATTAAGCTCCATCTCTTTACCAATCTTGAATCTCCGTTGTAGTGATGAAGTCTTAATTCTTGTAGGTGAGCTCTTCTTGAATTCCCTAAAGAAAACTAACTAAAATGAAGAGATGAAGAGATGGAATGGTGATGGATGGTGAGTAGAGTGGGAAAGGGCAAGAGCCCTTCCCTTTGCTTCGTGCGGCTCTCTCTCTCTCTCTCTCTCTCTTCTCTTTTGTGGTGCGGCTGCGTTTGTGAAGAAGAAAGAAGTTAGAATGAGTCCTTCTGTGGCTGCCTCATTTGCCAAGAATGGGATAGGTGTTTTTTTGGTCTCTCGATCAACACTACAGAAAGAGTAGAGCAAAAAAAAACCTATCTCATTCTTGGCAAAAGAGGCAGCCACAAGAAGGGGGCTCCTCTCTTCTTTCTTCTTCATGAACGCAGCCGCACCACTTCACCTCATTTTTTCACCGGTCTCTCCTAATTTTCATACTTCCATTTTCATCTCAACACCATTCACCTCAAGGCCACCATTCTCCTCAAGACCACTTCATCTTCAAAAGAGATTAAGAAGGAGCTCTCACCAACATCATCAAGGCTTCACCAACTCAAAGGATTTTGATTTTGGTAAAGAGAGGAGACTTAATATCAAGTGGGTTCATGATTACTTATAGCAATTTGTGAATCTAACCTGTGTTCCTCTTTTCTCTAACTCTTCTATCAATTTCTTATGTATTTGATGATGTATTTGTTAATGGGTAGTGAGTAGTTTGATTTTAGGAGTTAGGGTTGTGAAGCCCTAACTCATCTTGTAATGATATTGATGCTTTAATTTTAATATAAGCAATTTCCATTGTGTATGCTTTGAATCCGAATTTATTGATCCTTAGAATATAGCATGTTTCTAGGCTTAGTCACCCTTTGAAATTATGTTGTGGGCAATTGTGATGAGTAGATTAATGAGTTGACTACTTGTTAGTCTTGTGGCATCTTGGATTTAAACATGGTAACCATTAGCTAGCTTAATTGTAGCTAAGCTTGCTTGGGTCTCTATTATCTTGCACTCCAGGCCTCTAATTTAGATATTACGGCCTTAACCGGCGTAATGCCTAAATTATAGAGTTGATTGTGGCCTTAACCGGCATAATCGATACACCGTAAGGATGATTGGTCTAGTAGCCCTAACCGGTATTAGATACGAGACTTGACACATTAGAGAATGCATGCATTTATGAGGTTGGCGTCAATATTTGCAAGAGGGTTAGTGTGGATCACCCGACACTCCCATGTCCCCATTGATTTGAAAAACCAAATTTACTTTCTAGCTTGTTAGTTAGTTGTTTAATTTTCATTGTAGTCTGTATTAATTTAGCTAATCTCCAATTCAACTTCTTTTCAACTATCGACTCATTTGTGTATAATCACCCTTGGGGTTACAAGTTAATGGTCTTGATTAGGCATAGTGCGAGCTAGGCCGAGCATTAATACCAAGGCTTGGTGCCTTGAGTGTTTGTTTATAATTTTCTTTGTCTTTATTTAATTTTTCTTGTGTGTCTTTTAGTACTCCTAAGCCGATTACCTTGGTTAGGTCTAACCTAATCCTCATGGTACGATAACTAAGGTCTAAATAACTCCTTTACTTGACATGATTCATACGCTTGCGAGTTTATGATTCAAGAGCAAGTTGCCACGTGGCGCGAGCTGACTGGAGAATGTGACAAAATGGGGTGAAGTCTGGTACTCACGTGTTAGTCATGGATGAAGTTGATTTCTCCCCCTTAATTAATCATGCTATGATCAATTAATCATGCTATGATTACTTAGCTTAACCACTATCCCAGCTCTCTTTAATTTCTTGGAAACTATATCTTGCTCCAACGCTGCATCATTTTCTCCCGAAATCCACAACTCCGCTTATTTCCTACAAATAAGTAAAAATCGATTAATTATATTATAGTTAACTTAAAGATTAGCTAAATCTTAATATTTAAGTAGTAATTACGTGCATTTATATGCACGTAATCAATGGCTTCAGAGAGGATAAGATCTACACAATAAAACACAAAACCTTAGTGAAGTAAAAGCGTGAATAACTATCTAGACAAACACGCTAACTTATAGGGAACTAAGAGCAACCGAAAAGGCAATCAACATTCAATGACTGGGCATTCTGAGAAACAAAACACTTTGTCAAGACTAAAAACATCAACTTGATTTTATTTTCTGAATCTGCATGTTAAATTTTGAAGAACAGATATATAGCTTTGCAAAGCACATCAACACTTTAAAATGCTAGCTAATGTTACGACCAACAGTTGAGAAACAGTCTAGTACTGCAATTGTGGACTTATATACCAAGACAAAAGAAAATTGGACCAATTGTGTCAGTTTAGAACAGAAAATCTACAAACACACATAAGATGGGGAGTTTGAGAATTTGAATGGCTAGGTCATCTACAGAAGGACAAGGGAGATAGTTAGGATTGAGATTTCGAATACTAAGTTCAAGTTTATGAAATTAGAATGTGAACCTTGTACTGGTCACAATAACGATGCCAAAACCGTGACTGTAAAACCGTCAAAAATCTTTCTTTTTTTTTGAATTGTATCGTGACAAACTGTCACAAAATAAACTTTGATATAAGGGGTCCCAATCCCTCAATATCGTCCCATGTTCTAAAGAAAAGTGGGATGTAGAAGAAGGCTACTAAGCCCAACTATGAAATTAAAATTTAAAAGCGCCAACTTTTAGAACAATTTACTTGGATTGGATTGCCTGAGAATTTTCTTTTGGAGATGGGCGTGAAAGTTCTTGGAGCCTTAAAGATTTGTTGTTGACGAGGTGTAGTAGTGAGCCGCCTGAAATGACATGTAAGGAGGCGCGCAACTGTGATGTTGCGCTATTACGTATTGTTTTGGGATTACTTTTTTCTTGTTCGTTACCGTCGTTTTGTTGACCGGTTCACCAACTTTTAGACAGGTTCTTGCAGTGGGCTTCTAACAAAAGAATCCTGACATCGACGCGCTGCTGGTGACAAAATTTGGCAGTCATTGGACGCCGGGAAGAGCGTGAACCGGCAGTGTTTGTATGGCGGCCGGTCTAGAGATTCTAGAGGCCGTTACGATGCTTTTCTGACCATTAGAAACCTGAAAACAAGGACTATAAGATGGGGTTCGGGTGTGGCCAAGGACTGAAGGTTTCGTTAGGCAGATATTGGATTTCTAGGGCGCACGGTATAGGGTTTTTTTTTGCTATAAACTCAGGGTTAGAACAAATGGCTTGACAACGTGTTGTATGAGAGAATAAAATGAACAATAACTGTCTTCTAATTCATTGATTGATTGAAATGTCTATTTATATATAAGAAGCACGGAAGCGTCAGTCTGCATGCGATCAAGGTTCTAAAAATCGGCACCCAGGGCCGCCTAAACCTAGCTAGCAACCACTCATCAAAGCCTCCATGGTCTCTCTCTCTCTCTCTCTCTCAAACACGTTGCCCAATTCCTTTGTTGCTAACAACCCTCATCACGAATTCACAATCTTAACAACGCCTTCACTTCTGGTGGACTCGACTCGATCGACGCTTACGCCGTCGATGACAACATCAACAACGACCGCGATTCCAACGCCGTCATCAACGACCTCAGCCACGAATCCTACCTTAATCTTCTACCAATTCACGGTGTAGGAGTTGAAGAAGAGTGATCCATTGTCCTCGCTTTCAAGTTTCAAGGTGATGTAATTTTTCAAATCCAATCCCTGCCTTCTGGGTGATGAACAAAATCAAAGACATGTTTCTCTAACCCACCCAGACCCCCTACACCCGCCTAGGTGGTCGATTTTTAAGGTGCCGCCCAACTCAGCCGATTATGGGGTAATTGGAATGGAGAGGTGATTTTTAGCTCTAAGATAATCTACAATCTACAAAAACTTATATACAAATCTACAATTCTAAGAAATCTACAATCTGTAAACTTCCTGGGGATATAAAATTTCCATACTATTTCGATTGATTGAAAATCTTAGAGGTTTTGTTTTTTTTTTTCTGTAGAAAATCTTAGAGGTTATGTGAATGAAAAATTAAAAAAATAATCGTCAATCACTTTGTCTCTATATATTGATAGTTTGTTATGCTTCATTTGCTTAATCACCAATTCGAATTGATCTTAGATGTGAGAAATAGAGTGATAGACTCATGTGGAACAGTCGGTTGACAGAAAGAATAAGATGATGAGTTAAATGGTGTTTATTAAGTAAAATAAAAAGGGCATAAGAAGAAGTTAGGATGTGTAATAACTATATTAGGACGTGTGAATAAAATTTCTCCTAGAAATATCCTCTTATTTTTATTTTTGGAATTTTAAATTCTGATTTAGTAATTATCTATGTAAAACTTAAACTTCTTTAATGTGATTTTAATTAAAATCCAAGGTGGCTCATGTCTTTGTCGCAGCCGTCAGGAAGCGGCACACCAAGGTCACAACCGGTGACAGTTCCGGTTTGTACTTCAGAGACGACACGAGTCCGCAACGACCACTTTCTTCCGTGCATACCAACCAATTCAGGTATACACACAAACCTGCATACGCTAGAACATTTTGGTTTTGAATTCTAATTACGATATTGCATGGCTTTCTGTTCTTTTCCTAGTTTCCTTGAGTTGTGAGTTTAATAGTTGAAAAATATAGATTTCTGGACAAGGCAATGGTCATTGACGAGTTGGACGCTTCAAGCGAGACCAGAAATCCTTGGAGACTATGTTCACTAAATCAAGTGGAACAAGTAAAGCTTCTCCTACGCCTCCTTCCCATATGGAGTTGCTGCTTAATGTTTGCTGTAGTCCAGTCATTTGTGCAGACCTTCTTCACCAAACAAGGAAGCTCAATGATCCGATCAATAGGCTCATTTCAGATTCCCCAAGCTTCCCTCCTAATCTTTGTTGGCCTCACCATCATAGTTTTCATTCCAATCTACGACCGTCTTTTTGTCCCTATTGCCCGAAAGTTCACCGGGCATCACTCAGGCATTACCATGCTACAAAGAATTGGCACTGGCCTGTTAATATCAATAATCATTATGATTGTTGCAGCTATGGTAGAAGCCAGAAGGTTAAAGATTGTAAGAGATCACAACCTCATGGACAATCCGAAAGCAATTGTTCCAATGAGAGTGTGGTGGTTGGTTCCTCAGTACGTGATATCTGGTTTATCTGATGTATTTGCGTTTGTTGGAATCCAAGAGTTGTTCTATGATCAAATGCCGGAAGCAATGAGAAGTTTGGGAGCAGCATTTTACCTCAGCGTCACTGGAGTTGGAAACTTCATAAGCAGTGGGATAATAACTTTGGTTCAAATAATTAGCTCAAAGTATGGTGAAAAATGGATCAGTGACAATATCAATCGCGGTCACCTAGATTACTTTTACTGGGTAATTGCAGCTCTGAGCATATTGAATCTGTGCATTTACGTGTGGATTGCTAAAGGATTTGTGTACAAAAAAATTGAAGCAAAAGAAAGCAATTAATAAGAAGGGAAAGACTTAGGTGCCTTGTGGTATACATACCTTGTAAGGTGTCATTGTTGTATTGGTTCATGTGTGACAACTCATTAAAAAAGGATGATGTGTCAGTTAACTCCATTAACTGATGACTTAACTCTTCTCAGTTAGTGATGTTAACGGTCAATTATATTTGACTGACGGAGGTTGACGAAACGAGCCGTCATCTTTAACGGAACGTCGTTTAAGATGGACGGAAAAGGTTTGCAAAACCCTAGACGAGACGACACAGTCTCCTAAGTCTCAACGGCTCTCTCTCTCTCTCTCAACGACGACTCTTTCTCACTCTCCCTCTCTCTCGATCGATCTCTCTCTCTCTCTCTCAACGACGACTTTTTTTCTCTCTCCCTCTCTCTCGATCTCTCTCTCTCTCTTGCTTAATCTATCTCAGCGGACTCTCTCTCTCTCTCTTGCTCAATCTATCTCAGCGGTGAGTTTATTACATTGTGTTTGTGTCGATTTCAGTATGTTTGTTTTAATTCTCTTTTCTCATGGGTTTCGCTTTGTTCATTTTATTTTTCTTTTATATTTTTCTCGTATTCGGTTGCAACCCTATTTCGGTTGTGTGCCTTCGGCTGCAGCCCTATTTTGGTTGCAATCTCCAGAAAGTCTACATTTTTGTTGTACCGCATCCACTTTTGTAACATGACATATCTACTTATTTCACGAGCTATTCTTCATTGCCGAACAAGGTTAAGGTCTACTTGTTTTGCAAACATATCCTACGTTGTATTCGATATGCAACTCAATATGAGAGTAACATAGAATGACGTACTATGATTTATGAGAAATGTGTACATTTTATTTGCACTACTTCTACTTTTCATTTGGTCATGTGTACTTTTTTTAACAGTTGTTTGTCATTGCTTAATCAGTGTACTAGTTTCTATAAGATTTTCTTACTTGTTATTTTGTACACATCTCAATATGAAAGTAACATATTGAGTTGTACTGTATTTGAATCACAGGTTCTATAAGCGATGGATGGTTCTGAGAATGAAAACCAGGCGCATGAGGGTGTAGAGGATGTGGCTGTAGATGTTCCTGGATTTGGAAGTCTGAAGATCGCTGATGTGCGAGACTTGACCTTCGAAAAAGTTGAAGAGGCAGAGAAATTTTACTTTGCATATTCAGCAGCAGTGGGATTTGGATGTAGGAGGGATGACAAGGGTGAGTCCAAAGGTAGGATTCGTTGGAGGCATGGGTCTGCTCCAAGGAAGGGACTAGAGATAGAAAGTACTTGGAAGCAGATGGTTTGGGTCGTACACCTCGGAAACAGACTAGGGTGAATTGCGCAGCTAGATTTAGGATCAATTACAATGACACAAGCGGAGTTTATGTGGTGAAGAAATTTGATCCAGAGCATAATCATGAACTGGCTACAGGGAACCAGGTTGCTTTTGTTCATGCTCATCGTCATGTCGGCACAGAATCCTTAGCTCTGACAAACACAATGACAAGGGTTTCAATCAGACCATGTCACACCTATGAGTATATGGTGGAGCAGGCTGGGGGATATTCTGCAGTGGGATTTACCATCAAGGACCCATACAACAAGCTTGACCAACAACGACGGACCTCTCCTTTTGAGAGTGATTCCGAAGGAGCACTTTCTTTTATGAGAGGACTGGCTGCAAAAGACCCACATTTCATCTGCAGATTCACTACCGATCCCGAAGACAGGTTAATGGACATTTTTTGGCGAGATGGGCACTCATATGTTGATTACCAATGTTATGGGGATGTGGTGATATTTGATAGCACATACAAAACCAATGCTTACAACCAGCCATTGGTTTTGTTTGTCGGGACGAACAACCATCGAGGTAGTATTGTTTTCGGTGCTGCTCTTATTTCAGATGAGACCGTGGAGACTTACACTTGGTTGCTTCATATATTTTTGGAGTCGATGAATGAGAAGATGCCAAAGGCCGTACTCACAGACAGCGACGAGGCAATGCGTCAAGAAATTGAAACTGTGATGCCAGAAGCAAGGCATCGTCTCTGTATTTGACATATGACGCCACTTTTGGGAGAATTCATAGCGAACTGTCTGACTTAGCTTCTGGTGGGGGTTGGATTGTTTGTGTTGGATGTTGCTGCATTTAACAGTTAAAATAAACATAAGGGTATATAAGCAAGAAATATAATCAGCTGTAATCAAAATTCAAAATTAACTTAAGGAAATATAATCAGCTGTAATTATTTCTTGTTGGTTCAGAATTGTATGCCTTATATAAACAACTGTGAGAATAAACTTACATGAAATTGAAAAGGCTCGACCCATGATTGGCCTTCCTCCTCTTCCCAATCTGAACCAGTTTGCTTGGAGACTTGATGCACTCCTCATGTACCTCCGTTTCATCCCGCACCTCGATTTGGAGATGTGTCTCGTCTGGTTTCTCTGCCCTTTCGCCGGCGGCAGTAGATGCTTCTGCCCTTGAGGTGTCCTTTCCCCTTTGTTCAAAATCGGCTCTCAATTTAGCCATCAACGCTTCCTCGAGATGTGACATTGGAGGCTCTACTGATAAATCATCCACCCAATCTCGGTTGTCGTTGGTTGGCCTCTTTTTCGATTTCCTCGCCTGTTTTGGTTTGGGTTTGGGGTTTACCACCTTCGCCATTCCAGTCCGATTATCAGACACTGTGGTCTCGCTATAGCTTGGGGCTAAACCCATGATCCTTGAACTCTTTCTCACTCCTCCTTCGTTCTGGCTCTGAGAGGATTTTGTTTGCTCTTTCTTTTTTGGGGCCATTTTTGCGCAACAGAGACGGATTTGAAACTGAAAGAATGAAAGGGAGAGGGATTGAGATGAGATGGAGTTCGAGATGGGTTTTTTGCTAGTCGGAGTTGAGGTTCTTTGCGAACAGAAGAGGGAGTTGGGGATGCAGAGAGAGATGAGTGAGAAACAGAAAGACGACGAGTAGGGGATGAAGGGAGTTGGGGTTTTCTGCTAGATCCAGTTGGGAGTCGGAATTGGGGTTTTCTGCTAGTAGAGGATGAAGGGAGTTGGGATGCAGAGAGAGGTCACTGAAAACCGAAGACGACGACTTTGAGCTGTGAAGGAGTAAAACGACGAGTTTACAGAATGAGAATCATTTAGGGTTTTATCGCAAGAATCAGTTGGGTTTTTTTTTTTCGTTGAGAGTTTTATGTGAATGAAAAAGGGAGTTGAATTTGTGAGTGATTAATGAGTGATGGGGTCAATAACAACAATTAAGTTGGGTTAGATTTCCTATAATTCAAATTTTAAAAAACTTAACTGAGTGTTAACATTAACGGAGATGTTAACCGAGTTAGATAACTGTGTTAGTTAACGGAGTTAATAAGTTAGCTAACGGGGTTAGTGACTTGGCTAACGGGGTTAGTGCCACATAAGCGTGGCATAGATACCTCAAGGTATGCAAGGGGAACCCTAATAAGAATTGAGAAACAACTAAATATTTATTGTCAAGATGTGATCCTAATGGCCTATAATATGGTATTTCTTAATTTTATTGCCCTTGTGTATGCTTAGTTTTTGCTATTTACCATATATATTAGTTGTACTAATTACCTCATTTTACGTTTATATTAGTTGTATGAGGTCTTTCCCACTAATAATTAATATATTAAAATTAGCATATTTAGGACCAGCATGAAGATGGTAAGAAAAATCAGCATGTATATAAAGTAAAACACCCCACAATCAGTCCAAAGAGGCTCAGTATTATCAATATCATTTTCGGTCATACTAGTGCGCTAACATACATAGCCATGAACATGCAGAATAACTTGAAAAATGAAAAGACCAAAAAGGCAAAAATCATTCAAAATATATATAGTATATATATCATATATATTCCCCGCTATAAAGGTGGAGTATTATTCTCATTTAGTTATTCATCACAATCTTGACGACTCCATGCATAAACAATGAGCTAATTGAAGATTAATTGAAAACTTATACGAGTAACTGAAAACGAATCAACTTATTCCCTCCAACAGCTGTCTTCTGATCGAAGAAGCTACTACTACTGCAGTACTTCCTGCTTGGAACCAGAATCATTCGTTAATTATTTCCTTTCGGAGGTTTTGCGTTTCGAGCACTACAAGTGCTTCTTAGCATCGGAGGAAAGAAAGGGTTTGAGGGGAACATCTTTGGCCAGCAGCTTTCTTCAACTCCAAGGAATGCGTTGCAACAAGCAGGGCCGATTCCCGATAGGTTACTAGAAAACACTGAGGTATATATCTCCCATACACACCCTTGAATGTTCTGAAGCGAAGACCAACATTTATCGACTTCATTTGGGTTCGGCAAATGCCAATCGGAGCAGGTGATGGTGAGGTTGGCACTCGCGCTAAAGCAGTTGCAGCACATAGTGCCATTATTAGTAGTAAGAATACTGCTTTAGCTACTCTAGACATGGTTATCAATCTGACAAAGTTTGAAATCTAGGTGCGAGCAATTTGACACTAAATCGTAGAAGGGTTTTGTTTGATGGTAATTGGAAAATATGCCTATTGATGAAGTATAAATTGTAGAGACAAAGAGATCTAGTAAGAGAATAGAGAATCATCATCTTATTCATTGATAGGAGCCTTTTAAATAGAGAATTTCAAAGTATCAATATGGTAATAATAAGAAATACATAGTCTTATTCTAACTACATATCCTGATGACATTAGGCAAAGACACACATATGGAATATTCTAAAACACTCCCCCTTGTGCCGCGCACCAGTGATAAAGTAGTATTAACTTCACATCCAAAACCAATTAGCAATAGGTGGAGTGACCCAAACCCTCATAAACCCACAGGCAAGGTCCCATATTCCCGATCTAGGATTGATATCTCAACACCGGTGATGAGGATATGTTGCCCTGTTAAAAACCTCGTGAAGGAACAAAAACCATGTGGGAGAAAAACTAAATCTTGATCGTAGGAGAAAAAGAGTACAACACACCCTTCATATTTGATAGTGACATGTATGTATGTATGTGCTAGACTCCCCCTGAAGTTCGCACTTCCCCCTGATCTTTACATCAATCATAGGGCTCTTCCTAATTCTTACTAATCACGGAAATTTCAATAACTTAACATGTCAATGTTTTTTAACATGTCTTCAAATGTGGCATTGGGTAATGATTAACTAGATCATGTCGTATTATCCTCAAACATGATCTTTTACACTTAGATCTTGAGGAGAATGACGCTTGTGAACTCAAAATATAAGTTCGTGCAGGAAATGTCAAGACCCGCCCCGAATTTCACCCTGAAACACGAGTTGAGTCCTGCGGGGACCACCTCCAAGGAAAACTTACCGAAGGACTCGGCAAACCTCCCTTGAAAATGGACAATCCTAACCCGGAAAAATTAAAGAACACTTAACCAATAATATAAATTCTTCAACTTAATCCAAATAAAATAATACACAGATATTTTTCCGAAAGTATTCAGAGCTACTACAAGCAATACAGCGGAAGCTACTAGAAATCCTAGTGATTTAACAGAAGACCTACTGGTGAACAGTAGTGGAGAAATGAGTGACTATGTCTCGTCGCCTCCTTCTAGACCCCACCCGAACTCTGCAGACTGGGCATTTAAAAACGAAGAAAAAGCCCAGGGGAAAATATTTCATCACGTCAGAGTGAGTGGACAAAAATAATCGCAACAACAACAATATTTCCCCAAGAAATTATCAATGAAAACGACTAGTTCTGGCTAGTCCCCAAATCAAAAACAAAACAGCCTCTCAGGCTCAATCTATAAAATATATATATTTCAGTATGTATTAACCACTCGTATGCTCCATGTATGCTATCTATGAATAAGCTTTAAATTAGATAGTCACACCAGGCTAATACGATTGCGTCTAATGCTCACGTCACTCCATACTGACATTTTTCCTCAGAATGGAGGATACAAGACCGAGTGGTTTAAATACGTGCACACTCCTTGTACGATTTCTATGAATGAATGGAAAAACATAGAATAATTTCAACAAGTAGAAAATCGTACAAGGCTACTACGCTCGCGTCTAACGCTCACGTCACCCCAACTGGCATTCGTCCTCAGAGTGGGGGCTATCACGTATATAGCTAGCTAGCATTCTCTCTCATACATACTATTCTCGGAATTTTGCCTCGAGTATAATCGCAGAAAATCTATTCTCAATTTTGGGAAATATAATATCCAATAAAGAAAATTACTCAACAAGAAAACAATTCAAACACATTATATAAAACAAAAGTCCACTCACAACTTAGGCCTAAGCCTGACGTCGGTCAGAGGTCTTCTCTGCTTGAGCCTCCTCGCGTCCTGTTCCAAACATAATTAATTCCTTAAAATAAAACACCGACAAAAACATGCATAATTAAATATGCTTCGCGCTCAACCAAGCCTAACACTCCAAAATCTTAAATCCACTGCCAACCTCAAAACTCCACAAATTTTACCGACTTCCTCAAAATCACCTTCCACCAAATAAAATCCAATGGCCGAATTATAAATTAATAATCCGCCAAAAATACCAAACTTCAACAAATCTTAAACCTATCCAGAACTCCTCCAAAAATTCTAAAACTTATTCCATTAAACTCCTCACATTTTTCTCCACCAAAAACATTTTCTCAGCGGCTCCGCCGGAGGCGGCGATCTCCGATGGTCACCAAATTTTGGCAGCATCTTCCTCTCAACATCCAATACAACATTCCTAACTACCACAAACTCCAATTCTAAGCCTAAGCACATCAATCGAATGGAAATACACAAAAAGCCCTAGAAATTTCAAGTTCTGATTTCTCCTTACCTAGCTCACGACAGAGCGAGCCCTTTGGAGTGATTGAAGCACGGGAGGAGGGCTTCCTTTTGGGCTATGGCTCGCCGGATATGGCGGCCGGAGGAGGGAGTTCCAGCGAGAAAACCGATTCGGCAGTCGGAGCTTCCGGGCGACATTTCACCCTCACGGCGGCGCTAGGGAGGATGCCACCGGTCTAGAAATGTAGCTGGGAGGGAGACCGATCGAACGGGACCGGTCCGGCGGCGAACGGAGGCCGGACGGCGGCGGTCGGGCGGCCGGAAAAACTCGGGCAGAACTGGGCTCGGGAGAAGAAAAATTGGGAGGAAGAGAGAGAAAGAAAAGAAGAAGAAATGGGTTGGGCTCGGCCCAGCCAACCCAACATTCATTTTAACCCAAATTTCCAAATTCCAACACCCCAAAATAATACCCCAATAAAATTACCTTTTACTAGCAAAAATTACCATTTTTACCGTCGTCAAAATTTCTTCCTTAGAATAATTCCCTCAAAATATTAGTCCCTCAACACCCTCTGGGAACTAATTAAATTACACACTTAGTGACGAACACGGTAAAAACTCTTATTACCGCTATGCCAATAATAAAGGTAAAAATTAAGGTTCGGGGTGTGACAATTCTCCCCTCCTTATAAAAATTTCGTCCTCGAAATTTACAAACTCGCTACTCAAAGAGATAAGGACACTGCTGCCTCATCTGCTCTTCTGGCTCCCAAGTAGCTTCTTCTACTTGGTGGCTTCTCCAAAGAACTTTGACGAGCTGAATTGACTTGCTCCTAAGCACTTGCTCCTTCCGATCTAGAATATGAACCGGCTCCTCTTCATAGGACAAATCCTTCTGCAGACTAATCGGCTGTTCTTCCAGCACATGAGAAGGATCGGCAATATACTTGCGAAGCATGGATACATGGAACACATTATGTATCCTGGACAACTCCGAAGGCAAAGCTAACCGTTAGGCAAGAGAGCCAACTCGCTCTATTATCTCATAAGGCCCAATATACCTCGAACTAAGCTTCTCACGCTTGCGAAAACATACTACCCCTTTCCAAGGAGATAGTTTCAGGAACACCCTATCACCTACTTGAAACTCAAGGTCCTTCCTACGGACATCGGCATAACTCTTTTGCCTACTCTGAGCAGCCTTGAGTCTATCTCTGACCACCTTGATCTTCTCATTTATGTCCTGGATAATCTCTGAACCACAAAACTCTCTTTCTCCGACTTCATTCCAACATAATGGCGTACGACACTGTCTCCCATAAAGTGCCTCAAAGGGAGCCATACCGATACTCGAATGGAAGCTGTTATTATAGGCAAACTCCATCATGGAAAGGTTCTTATCCCAACTCCCCCTAAACTGCAAGGCACAAGCTCTCAGCATATCCTCCAAAGTTTGGATAGTCCTCTCTGATTGCCCATCAGTCTGAGGATGAAAAGCAGTGCTGAAATGTAGTCGGGTACCTAAAGCTGCCTGAAGAGCTCTCCAAAATTTAGAAGCAAATCTAGGATCCCGATCTGACACTATAGATTCAGGCACGCCATGAAGTCTGACAATCTCACTCACTTACAGCTCAACCAATTTATCCAGCGAAAACTTCTTTCCCACCGGCAAGAAATGAGCAGACTTAGTGAGTCTATCCACTATCACCCAAATGCCGTCATGCCCACCACGGGTACCAGGTAAACTGAAGACAAAATCCATGGTGATGTGGTCCTACTTCCACACTGGAATAGGCAACGGCTCAAGCAAACCTGAAGGTTTCTGCCTTTCAGCTTTCACTTGCTGACAAATCAGACACCTACTCACAAAAGCTGCAATTTCCCTCTTCATGTTAGGCCACCAATAATAATCCTTCAAAGTCCGATACATCTTTGTACTACCAGGATAAGCAGCATACGCAGAACTATGAGCTTCCTCCAAAATCTCAATCTTTAGCTCTTCATTCCTCTTTGGAACACAAAGCCTGCTTTTGAACAACAACGACCCATCTCTTCTTACTGAAAAATTTACGGCGGCTCCATTCGCTACTCTTTCTATCAACCGAACTATGGAAGGATCATTATACTGTGCCTCCCGCACTTTATCAACCAACACTGGCCTCACATGGAAACTGGCTACCAAAGCACCCACTTCATCCACCGCTAAATCCACCCCTGTAGCCCGCAACTCACAAAGAAGTGGAACTCGAACCATCCTCAAGTGAAACAAAGACACTGAGGGATTGCGACTAAGAGCATCAGCTACCACATTAGCTTTTCCAGGATGATACTCTATCATGCAATCATAATCACTGATCAACTCCATCCACCTTCTTTGCCTCAAATTCAACTCCCTTTGTGTGAACACATACCGAAGACTCTTGTGATCGGTAAAAATCTGACACTTGGCTCCATAAAGATAGTGTCTCCACAACTTGAGAGTAAAAACCACAGCTGCAACCTCTAAATCATGAGTGGGATAATTCACCTCATGCGGCTTCAATTGCCTAGAAGCGTAGGCAATCACTCGATCATGCTGCATCAACACTCCACCTAGACCTCGTCTAGAAGCATCACAAAACACCACATACTCCCCACTATCGTCTGGAAGTGCCAAAACAGGAGCACTAGCCAAACGATCCTTTAACTCTTGAAAACTTTGCTCACACTGATCTGACCATTTGAACTTGACTCCCTTTCTGGTCAATCTAGTTAGAGGAGCTGCAATCTTCGAAAAGTCTTGCACAAATCGCCGATAGTAACCTGCTAACCCCAGGAAACTACGAATCTCCGTCACAGTTGTGGGTCTTTTCCAATTGGACACTGCTTCTACCTTCTGGGGATCCACACTAACACCTTCAGCTGAAACTATATGACCCAGAAAACCCACCTTATCCAGCCAAAACTCACACTTGCTGAACTTGGCAAACAACTGTGCATTCCTCAAAGTCCGCAAAATCAACCTTAGATGTTTGGCATGCTCCTTCTCACTTTTTGAGTACACCAAAATATCATCTATGAACACAATCACGAAGCGGTCAAGATATGGACTAAACACCCTATTCATAAGATCCATGAACGACGCAGGTGCATTAGTAAGTCCAAAAGGCATTACCACAAACTCATAATGACCATAGCGTGATCGAAATGCAGTCTTGGCTACATCACTATCCCGAATCCGCAACTGATGATAACCAGATCTCAAATCAATCTTTGAGAACACCGAGGCACCTCTCAACTGATCGAAAAAATCATCAATGCGAGGCAACGGGTACTTATTCTTCACAGTGACTTGATTCAGCTTCCTATAATCAATACATAGTCTCATGGTGTCGTCTTTCTTCTTAACAAACAACACCGGAGCACCCATGGAGACATGCTTGGCCGAATAAAACCCTTATCTACTAACTCCTGCAATTGAGTCTTCAACTCTTTCAATTCCGCTGGAGCCATTCTGTAAGGTGCCTGAGAGATAGGCATAGATCCAGGAAGCAACTCAATGGAAAAGTCTATCTCCCTTACAGGAGGCAAACCAGGCAAATCCTCGGGAAACACGTCCGGAAATTCTCTTACTACAGGAATGTCTCCCACTTCCAACACTCCTATACTTGCATCCATAACATGAGCTAAGAATGCCTGACAGCCTTTGCTTAACAATCTCCTGGCAGCCACAACTAAAATCAGGCAACTCGAAATCACATCTCTTTCCCCCTGAAACACAACCTCCAATCCATCCGGGCTCCGAAACACCACTTCTTTTCGGAAACAATCCACCATAGCTCTATAAGACTCTAAGAAGTCCATCCCCAAGATCACATCAAACTCCACCATATCTAAAGGGATTAAATCTGCCTTAAACTGAGCTCCTTCCACCAAAACTTCACAACCACTAAACACCCAAGCTATTCTCATCACCTCACCAGAGGGAAGAGATACGTGCCACTCGCCTGGAAGAGACGATGATGGCACATTGACATGGAAAGCGAATCTACTAGACATGAATGAATGCGTAGCTCCAGGGTCAATTAAAACAAATGCTGGTTGACCAAAAATTAACAACGTACCAATGATGACATTTGGGGAAGTACGACCCTCCTGCTGGGTCATAGCATGGAGTCTAGCGCGAGTCGCGGGACGTCCACGCTGACCACTCCCCTACTGAGAACCACTCCTAGCTGCTGAACCTCCACGAGAACCACCACTAGAGCTTCTAGCTGAAAACTGACCGCCTTGCTGAGAAGGAGCGGTCCTCTGTGCCAACAAAGGACAGTCTCTCCTGAAATGATCCAGACCACCACACTCAAAGCATCCAGAAGACTGCTGCTGACCAAAAGAATAAGCCTGACCACCAGAAGATCCCCCTTGGGAACTACCACCAGCACTAAACTGACCGGCCTGCTGCCTGCCCAACTGGCTCCTGGAGGGTCTCCTGAAACGTCCTCCAAATCTACCCCGAGAACCAGAACCTGATCCTCCACTACTACCACTGCCCGCTGAAGATCCAAAAGCTGATGAGGAAGCGGCCTTCTTCGATGGACCCTGGCTGGGACCACCGAAATCTCTGGGCCGTGCACTAAAAGTTCTCCTGGTCTCAATGGCCATGGCTGCAGTAACCGCATCAAGAAAAGTCGGGTAAATGACACCGACCATCTTGTCTGCATAAACCCCGCCAAGAGCTCCAACAAACATGTCAATCCTGGTCCTCTCATCAGGAATCAAATAGGGCACATGGTAGCTCAGGGAAGTGAACCTCTGCTCAAACTCGATGACACCCTCATCATCCCCCTTCTTCATGTTCAGGAAATCCGACTGAATCCTAATACGCTGAGCGTGACTGAAATACTGACCCAAGAAGAGCGTCTTAAACTCCTCCCAAGTCATGTCATGAGCACCACCATGATTTCTGCTAGCAAGGATCCACCAGTGATGCGCTGAGTCATCCAGAAAAGTCACTGCCATCTTCACTTTCTTTTCTTCCGGCAGGTCAGTGCTCTCAAAAGCCATTTCCATCTTATCTAACCAAGTGTGCGCATCGAGGGGTCACTTGGCGCCCTTGAACTCAATTGCACCAGCATCGAAGACATCTTTCTTCTTCACAGACCGAGGCTGCTGAACTCTATCTAACACACCTCTCAGCATGCTCCCAATCGAATCAACCAATCCTCTAACCTCATCACCCTCACTGGCGTTGGTCGAGGAAGCTACACGGGGTTGGCGCCTAGGAGGCATAGTACCTGAGGAAGAAGATATTAAGTAGTCTGTCCATAAGACTAACAGAACTATCACACATACCCAATAACACAAAGTATCAAAAGCAGAAAACTGCCGATGAATCCGCCGCGGTCGGACCATCACTCTATAGACACTATGGCTACTTAGGCAAATACGATAGTGAGTAGAAAATAGAAGATGAAACCTAGAGCTCTGATACCAACTGTCAGGACCCACCCCGAATTTCACCTTGAAACCCGAGGTGAGTCCTGCGGGGACCACCTCCAAGGAAAACTTACCGAAGGACTCGGCAAACCTCCCTTGAAAATGGACAACCCTAACCCGGAAAAATTAAAGAACACTTAACCAATAATATAAATTCTTCAACTTAATCCAAATAAAATAATACACAGATATTTTTCCGAAAGTATTCAGAGCTACTACAAGCAATACAGCGGAAGCTACTAGAAATCCTAGTGATTTAACAGAAGACCTACTGGTGAACAGTAGTGGAGAAATGAGTGACAATGCCTCGTCGCCTCCTTCTAGACCCCACCCGAACTCTGCAGACTGGGCATTTAAAAACGAAGAAAAAGCCCAGGGGAAAATATTTCATCACGTCAGAGTGAGTGGACAAAAATAATCGTAACAACAACAATATTTCCCCAAGAAATTATCAATGAAAACGACTAGTTCTGGCTAGTCCCCAAATCAAAAACAAAACAGCCTCTCAGGCTCAATCTATAAAATATATATATTTCAGTATGTATTAACCACTCGTATGCTCCATGTATGCTACCTATGAATAAGCTTTAAATTAGATAGTCACACCAGGCTAATACGATTGCGTCTAACGCTCACGTCGCTCCATACTGGCATTTTTCCTCAGAATGGAGGATACAAGACCGAGTGGTTTAAATACGTGCACACTCCTTGTACGATTTCTATGAATGAATGGAAAAACATAGAATAATTTCAACAAGTAGAAAATCGTACAAGGCTACTACGCTCGCGTCTAACGCTCACGTCACCCCAACTGGCATTCGTCCTCAGAGTGGGGGCTATCACGTATATAGCTAGCTAGCATTCTCTCTCATACATACTATTCTCGGAATTTTGCCTCGAGTATAATCGTAGAAAATCTATTCTCAATTTTGGGAAATATAATATCCAATAAAGGAATTACTCAACAAGAAAACAATTCAAACACATTATATAAAACAAAAGTCCACTCACAACTTAGACCTAAGCCTGACGTCGGCCGGAGGTCTCCTCTGCTCGAGCCTCCTCGCGTCCTGTTCCAAACATAATTAATTCCTTAAAATAAAACACCGACAAAAACATGCATAATTAAATATGCTTCGCGCTCAACCAAGCCTAACACTCCAAAATCTTAAATCCACTGCCAACCTCAAAACTCCACAAATTTTACTGACTTCCTCAAAATCACCTTCCACCAAATAAAATTCAATGGCCGGATTATAAATTAATAATCCGCCAAAAATACCAAACTTCAACAAATCTTAAACCTATCAAAAACTCCTCCAACAATTCTAAAACTTATTCCATTAAACTCCTCACATTTTTCTCCACCAAAAACATTTTCTCAGCGGCTCCGTCGGAGGCGGCGATCGGCGACCAATTCTGGCGACCTCCGATGGTCACCAAATTTTGGCAGCATCTTCCTCTCAACATTCCTAACTACCACAAACTCCAATTCTAAGCCTAAACACATCAATCGAACGGAAATACACAAAAAGCCCTAGAAATTTCAAGTTCCGATTTCTCCTTACCTAGCTCACGACGGAGCGAGCCCTTTGGAGGGATTGAAGCACGGGAGGAGGGCTTCCTTTTGGGCTATGGCTCGCCGGATATGGTAGCCGAAGAAGGGAGTTCCATCGAGAAAACCGATTTGGCAGTCGGAGCTTCCGGGTGACGTTTCTCCCTCACGGCGGCACTAGGGAGGCTGCCACTGGTCTAGAAATGTAGCGGGAGGGAGACCGATCGAACGGGACCGGTCCGGCGGCGAACGGAGGCCTGACGGCGGCGGTCGGGCGGCCGGAAAAACTCGGGCAGAACTGGGCTCGGGAGAAGAAAAATCGGGAGGAAGAGAGAGAAAGAAAAGAAGAAGAAATGGGTTGGGCTCAGCCCAGCCGACCCAACACTCATTTTAACCCAAATTTCCAAATTTCAACACCCCAAAATAATACCCTAATAAAATTACCTTTTACTAGCGAAAATTACCATTTTTACCGTCGTCAAAATTTCTTCCTTAGAATAATTCCCTCAAAATATTAGTCCCTCAACACCCTCTGGGAACTAATTAAATTACACACTTAGTGACGAACACGGTAAAAACTCTTATTACCGCTATGCCAGTAATAAAGGTAAAAATTTAGGTTCGGGGAGTGACAGGGAATAAGATTTCCGCCCAACATAACCTTCAACTATTAGAACAGTCGTAACTTCCTCTAAGAAATACATATGAATGAACCGTAAACGATTTTGGAAACTAGACTCATTTAGCTTCCCAACCGTATATTACACACATTCTGGTTCATCAAAATCTGTTCACAAAGTCCCGTCAAAGTTGACTATTTTGGTAAAATTAGATTCTCGGACAGATTCGTCCTACTTTACGAAAACGGCCATAACTCACTCAATATGATAGGTATAATCAAATGGTTGATTTTCCTGGAAAGTAGACACATAGACCTTTCAAATGGTACAAATTTCACCATAATCTAGTGATTGATATTTCCTGTAGGTCCTGTGGAATTTGATCTACGAAACTTGGTAGATTCTGATTTCGTTTTTGATGTGTCTTTCTTATGTAGGGATATAATAAGCTTCAACCTTTCATACCATTAAGTATTGAAAAAGGAGTTACTGCTATTACATTGGTGTTGCGTGGGCATATAGCTACACCTAGCTTTACAACTTTTCATAACTAACGAGATGTCAAGTCTTTTTTATTGTGTTGGGTACATTGATGTGTCTTATTGTACTTAGATGGGAATTCCATCTCTTCACTCATATTTGTCATCTTTATTTAGACAAAACAACGGATCTCTCTTTAGAGTAAAGACTTTCACTAATGATGGGGTATATGTAGGCCTCACTTTCGTTAGAGCGCCTAAGCGGATTGATGGAAAATCATCATCAATACAGTCATCAAGTGTCTTATCGAGACCGTGTCTTTCCAAGATCTTTTTCATTCTAACTTCGGATGTTGATACATCTTGGCATCTCTTGATCCATCAAGAGTCCATGTAAATCCAGAATGAACACGGAAAGGCATAATTCACCATATCTCTGTAGACATGTAAAATTTAACAAAATAATTGGGTTTATAAGTGATGGCTCGCTAGAAGTCAGGCGAAGCGAACTGGACTTCGCATAGAAATAAATGAAGGCGAGGCGGACTGAACTTCGCATAGAAATAAATGAAGGCGAGGTGAACCGGACTTCGCGAGGCGAACCGCGCTTTGCAAGGAAAGCTAGACTTCGCGAGGCAAAACGGACTTCGCGTAAAAGTAAACAGAGGCAAGGCAAAATGACTTGCGAGGAGAGATGCCTCCGCGCGCTTAGATTGACAAAAGGCGAGGTGAGATAGCTCCGCGCGCGTAGTTCAACATAAAGGCGAGGCGAGATGGCCCCGTGTAGGGAACCTCGCGAAGGAGCTAAATGACAGAGTTCGCATGCATGTGGGGATGTACGTCCAAGATAAGTCATCCGCGAAGTGGGACCAGAAATCACCGTTTGCTTGGAAATAAAGGTTCCTCGCGAGATACCTTCCATATCGGCGAGATGGCTCACCCCTTGCTAAGGATCTTGATCAAAACAGTACATTCAATCCAAAGCGATCCGGGCATATCTAAATCTTAAGATTTGATTGATTTGATTATGTTAAAATCAGCAAGTAAATCAATCAGTCAAGATTAAATTGATTCGATTAAGGAAATATTATTGATTCAGAATCTTCATTACTTGCCTTAAGTAGAGGCATGTTAACACTATAAATACCCCCTCTCATATCAAAAGAATGGGGCGCAACCAAGGAGCATAAACAGAAGCAACGAACTAGAGAGAGAGAGAGAGAGAAATCCCTCCGCGAGCTCAGAAGTCTCCCCTAAACCCTTGAAGAACTATCAAGCTCCCCAAATAGCTAGTTCTTCACTAAACCCTTGAAGAACTATCAAGCTCCCCAGATAGCCAGTTCTTCACTAAACCCAAATCCAAATCCCAAATACTTGTTACGTGATCAACCCGCGTAACCCTCAAAAACAAGTGCTTGTCACCCTTGAGTTAAACCTATATTCGAAGATAGAATCAGAGGAATTCACAAAGATTGTAACCCGCATTCGCATTGATTAAATTAAATTATTCTTTGTACACGTGTTGTTCTGTTATTTGTTGCAGATATTTTCGTATTTACAAAATTGGCACGCCCAGTGGGACTAACTTTGCCTCTCATCTCCTTCTCTACAAGAAAGCTCAATTCCGTTCAAAGTAATGGCCTCCAAGAGCACTCAAACCATCTCGACAAAGAAGTCTAAAGCAACGACCGCAGGTCAAACAGCGGGCCCTCTGGTCATGTCACCGTAGCATGGCGAGGAATCAATCCATAACATTTGTGGCTTTGCCTTCCAACCCTCGCGAACCAGTCATCACCTTGGCGAATCTCGCGGACAAGTATGCCTCGCGAAGTGAAGACCAGCATGCCTCGTGAAGTGAGGACGAGCGTGCCACGCTTAGTGAAGACGACAAGCGTGCCTCGCGAAGTAAAGACAAGCGTGCCTCGCGAAGTAAAAACAAGCGTGCCTCGCGAAGTGAAGACAAGCATGCCTCACGAAATGAAGAGAAGGAAACTCCAAACAAATCAAGGGAGCGATCATTCTCACCTGCCACGGATGATGAATCAAGCACGGCTTCATATGATGGAAGTCCAAATGGTGATGAAAACAACACGTATAGCCTCCCAACAGACTATTCATCACAACCTATCCCTATGCAAGTCATGGTGATAGGCTCATCCACCATTGAAGAGCATATAGCCAATCTGATGGGAGCGGTTCAGAAGCTCACCAAAACTGTGGAAGAAAAGGACCTGCAAATTGCCGAGCTTTATAGCAGGCTTGAAAGTCAAGATGAACAAAAGAATGACAAAGTAGGCGAGAACTCCAAGAACGATGATAAGGAAGATGATGGCTTGCTTGGATCAATGTTCTTTCAGCAATTGCAAGACATCATCACCAACTCCATCAGAGCTCAATATGGAGGTCCTTTTCGTGATTCTCTCACCTGCTCCAAACCCTACACTAAAAGAATCAATGGACTAAGGATGCCTTTGGGATACCAGGTAGACATGTAAAATTTAACAAAATAATTGGGTTTATAATTGATGGCTCGCAAGAAGTCAGGCGAAGCGAACTGGACTTCGCATAGAAATAAATGAAGGCGAGACAGACTGAACTTCGCGTAGAAATAAATGAAGGCGAGGCAAACCGCGCTTCGCGACGAGAAACGGACTTCGCGTAAAAGTAAACAGAGGCAAGGCGAAATGACTTCGCACCTGTAGATTTACATGAAGGTGAGGCGAGATGGCTTCGCGCGCGTAGATTTACATGAAGGCAAGGCGAGGCGAGATGACTTCGCGCTTGTAGATTTACATGAAGACGAGGCGAGATAGCTCCACGCTCGTAGATTTACAAAAGGCGAGGCGAGATGGCTCCATGCGTGTGGTTCAACATAAAGGCGAGGCGAGATGGCCCCGTGTAAGGAACCTCGCGAATGAGCTAAATGACAAAGTTCGCATGCATGTGGGGATGTACGTCCAAGATAAGTCATTCGCGAAGTGGGACCAGAAATCACCGTTTGCTTGGAAATAAAGGTTCCTCGCTAGATACCTTCCATATCCGCGAGATGGCTCGCCCCTTGCTAAGGATCTTGATCAAAGCAGTACATTCAATCCAAAGCAATCCGGGCATATCTAAATCTTAAGATTTGATTGATTTGATTATGTTAAAATCAGCAAGTAAATCAATCAGTCAAGATTAAATTGATTCGATTAAGGAAATATTATTGATTCAGAATCTTCATTACTTGTCTTAAGTGGAGGCATGTTAACACTATAAATATCCCCTCTCATATCAAAAGAAGGGGGCGCAACCAAGGAGCATAAACAGAAGCAACGAACTAGAGAGAGAGAAATCCCCCCGCGAGCTCAGAAGTCTCCCCTAAACCCTTGAAGAACTATCAAGCTCCCCAAATAGCCAGTTCTTCACTAAACCCTTGAAGAACTATCAAGCTCCCCAGATAGCCAGTTCTTCACTAAACCCAAATCCAAATCCCAAATACTTGTTACGTGATCAACCCGCGCAACCCTCAAGAACAAGTGCTTGTCACCCTTGAGTTAAACCTATATTCGGAGATAGAATCAAGGAATTCACAAAGATTGTAACTCGCATTCGCATTGATTAAATTAAATTATTCTTTGTACACGTGTTGTTCTGTTATTTGTTGCAGATATTTTCGTGTTTACAAAATTGGCATGCCTAGTGGGACTAACTTTGCCTCTCATCTCCTTCTCTGCAAGAAAGCTCAATTCCGTTCAAAGTAATGGCCTCCAAGAGCACTCAAGCCATCTCGACGAAGAAGTCTAAAGCAACGACCGCGAGGTCAAACAGCGGGCCCTCTGGTCATGTCACCGTAGCATGGCGAGGAATCAACCCGATCAACCCGACCCGGTTTTTCCGGCCGACTCAGACAGCGGCACTGTTCAGGTTTTCTTCCTCTCTTCGGCATGATCCTTCCTGTGTAGGTGGGTGAGGACAACTCGAGCTGGATTGGGAGAATCGAACGCCGCAGCGGAGGGTGGTGGACCTGACTCCAAGCATATTTCTTGAAGCATTCTTCCCTCTAAGCACGTTTCAAGCTGCCATTCACCTTGTTTTGAGGTCTAGAGGTCGGTTTAAGGCCGCCTTGGCAGCCGGTTTTATTGTGGACGATTCCGGCCAAATTGGTTCAAACGTTAGGTACAAAAGATGCTTCCCTTGCTTCAATCTACAAGTTTGATGTTGGGAGTTTTTCAGATTCTAAAGTTTTAGTGTGGCGCGTGGGGCCCACTCGCCGCTGCCTATGGTGGCGCGTGATGGCGCATCTGGCAGTGTGTGTAGGTTATGTTGCAAGAGTTAGCTAGTTCTTGTTGTTGTGAGCATGTTGATATATTATAAGACTAGGTTGAGATCATGTAATGCTTGTTGGACCTTTGTCGATGAGGTGTGAGGCTGTTGAGTTTGTGATTTAGAATGTAGGAGCCGTTTTTGGCAGTTGCTGGAGTGTTGTTTTGGGTGATCGAGGACCTTGGGAGGTATTGAAGGAGAGATGTCCTCCTTTGGGCAAACCTTCGGATTTAGTTTTGGGTTAAGAGGGCAAATGTTTCTATTTAGTTGTTTGGTTACTAAGGTTAATAATTGTGTTGTTTAGGTAGCTTGTGGAGTTGTTTTTGAGCTTGATTCTTGAGTTTCTTTGTGAAAATACAGCGGGATTTTTAGGTGAGTAAAATCTCACCAAGGTTAACTTTGTGACCTATTTATTTATGGTCATTATGATGATATGATGATGATGATTATTATTATTATTATTATTATTATGATAAGGTTGATGAAAATGTTGATAATGAAGATGATGATGATGATTATGATGATGATGATTTAAAAAAAATTATGCTTTTGTTTGTTTCAAAAAATATGAGTTTGATCGCCAACGGCTCATAAGTAAGAAAAAACAAGTTTTCCTATGTAATATTATTTTTAAGTTTTCCCAAATATCATGTTTGGCGACAACATAAGATTCGATATTCAAATCGTAGTGACATACAATTCACTACATTGACTCATGAACTACTCCAAGATGTGTTTCAGACCGCATTCATGAGAAGGTATACACAAAAGAATTTTTATTCATACTCACAATCTGTTTTCAAATGAAAATTGTTAGCGTGAATGTCTTTAAAGCTCAACATGGTTCGGTTGCCTCTCAATGCATAGACGAAATCTGTGACGTTGATCATGATGCCATGAGACATCAAAATGCAAGCTATACCGTGTCCCTAAATGACCAGTATGATTCAATTATTGTAGTCACAGAAGATTTACAGAAGCACAAAATCCAATAGTTCCACTATCTACGAGGCACTCAATATCTCTATGACACATATCTATAAAAAGGAGTAGATAGGAGAGTAAATAGTTCTACTTGAATCATTTTGAAGGATTGAAAAAAGCTACGAAAAGCTGCAATCCCGAGAGTGCATAAAAATTTTCACGCAGTATGACATTTCCTCACTAAAACAGTCATAACATCTTTGTTAAAATAGATATGGACAAACCATGAAAAGTTCTGAAAACTAGAGTCGTAGAGCTTTCCAATGATATAAAGCTTAATGTTTGGTTTATTGGGAGCTGTTCACAAAGCTCACACGAAGTTGACTGTCCAGAAGTGACAGATTGCTGTTTTTCGCAAAATTGGCATGTGTGAAGCTGTGAAGCTTGTAGGTGGCGTGTAGGCTTTTGCCTGTGTCAGGACCTACCCCGGATTTCCCCATGAAATTCGGAATAGATCCTGCGAGGCCTACCTCAGGGGAAATTCTACCAAAATTTGGCATAACCTCCCTTGATTGAAAATGGGTAACCCTACCTGAAAGAAAACTCACCCAATCCCATACACTTCTAATCAATTTAACTCATATCTTCTGGAGCCACCCGCTCCCCAAATAAACATCCACCACCTCAAGATCCATATAATTCCAACCATTTCACCAATTAAATTTCTCATGCAATAAAATCCCATAAACATAAATTGATACATTATCCCATGGATATCAGAGCTACTAATATAAAGGGAACAAGAAAAATACACAAGTAGGTTAATCCGGTAACCTACGAGAGAAAACTAGAAGTGGTGGAAAATATGGCTCGCCTCCTACCCTCGCCGAACAGAACTCTGCAGACCGGGTATTTAAAACGAAAGACCCAGGGGAGAAGCATTTAAAACGTTAGAGTGAGTGGACAAAAATAAATATTAAAACTACTGACTTAATGATAGAGCCTTGAAATCTAAATTTATGCTTTTCCCATAATTTTTCCATTGAGAAAAATATTTATGCATGCCACTCTTGGAAATCATCCCGAAAATAATTGTACACCAAAAATAATGAATCAATCCCATTGGTTCTCAATAAACCAAAACAAATGGGAAAAAAAAAGTTTCACCATAACGATGAGCTTCCCAGGCTATAATAGCGTCTCATGCTAAGCGCTCTACTCACATATGATGAGGACCGCTGATAAGGTTATAATAGCGTCTCACGCTAAGAGCTCAACTCTCACATAATGAGGACCGCTAAGTAATGGCTAGCTAACAAAAATATATATTTATATAAACCGATCGGTTGCCTCCCAGGCGATAATAGCGTCCTACGCTAAGCGCTCAACTCTCATATGATGAGGACCGCTTGTAAGACTATAATAGCGTCCCACGCTAAGCACTCTACTCACATATGATGAGGACTGCTAAATAATGTTAGCTAGCAATAGTCAATATCAATCAACCCTTTTAGGATGTTATAAAATACTAAATATAAAATATCAATTGGCATGTCCCACATGTCAAATAAAATGAGCAAGAGAGTTCCTACATAAATATATGGAACTCATTAATCCCAAGAAAATACTAAAATTCAAATATTCCTTAAAAATTAAATAACTTTAGTGCATGCATGACATTTAAATTAAAGGTCCACTCACAGTGCTCAGCTATGCCTGCCGACGACCCGAGGCTTCCTCCAAATGATCCTTCTCACGTCCTGAACAATAAATAGTTATTAAGCCTCCAAACCATGATAATACTTTAATAAAATTTCCGAAATAAAAATAGCCTAAAAATTCTCTTCCTTGCCCAAATTCTCCACTTTTAATCTAATACGGCTCACAAAATTTCCGCAATTACCGAAAGCCCTAATGTAACCTTTCGAAGTTTAAATCCTGCTAAATGAACTGCCGAATCTCCATTTGAATAACCACCTAAATACTTAATAATTGATGAATCCCAAACCTTATCAAAACTCCTCCAAAAATTCCAAACTATACTTCATTAAACTCCTCTCATTATAACAAACCTGAAAACATGAAAAACTGCCCCAAAGGGGCGGCGCCGGCGGCCGGCAGCCGAATTCCGGCGACCTCTAATGGCTACCAAATTTTAACAGAATAATCCTCTCATCGACCACAATAACTTCCATAACTAGCACTTAGTCCAATTCTAAGGCTAACTAGGGTAATCGAACTAAAACATCCATAAATCCCTAGAACTTCAATTATACATTTCACCCTATCAAGATCGAATTAGACCGATTCCTATTGAGGGATTACTCACCTTGATGAGGGCTACAAGATGAGCCAAAAATTCCGACCTATGGTGGCCGGAGGAGGAAACTCCGGCGAAGAAGCAGTTTTTCTCCTCTCCGGCGGGTTTTTCTCCTTTCCGGAGGGTTTTTCTCCTCTCCGGCGGCACTACTGGCTCGGACACTTGGCCGGGGAGAGAGAGGAGGTGGTGGGGGTCCGAGCTGGGCTGGAGTGGCGGCCAGTTGCTGGATTGACGGCGGCAGCTGATGACAAGAAGTTTCAGGCGAGAGAAGGCTCGGGGAGCTCGGGAAAAGGAAGAAAAAGAAAAAGAGGAGAAAAGATTGGGCTCGGGCTGCTCCCCCCACCCGGTCCATCACTTAAACCCAAAAATATACCCACTAAAAATTTTACCCTTCTTTTTTATCAACTCAAAAACTAACCACTTAATTGATAACGTTTCCATGCTAACTCTGATTTTCACGCATAACATGGCTACGAACTCGTAACAACATCCTCTATGACTTCCATGAAGGAAGTTTTCCCAAATTCCAAACGGAAGAAAGAGTCAACTTTCGGAGTCTTAAAATAGTAAACGGTTACTTAAAACGGTAAAAGACCAAAATGACACCAAAGTACATAACTTACGAATCGGGGTGTGACAGCCTCAGCCAAAAGTGACGTGTGTATGATCAAAACCAAGTCCTTTTGATCATTTCAAGGTCGTAAACTCCATGACTAGTTAGCAAAAGCTCCCTGACATGAACATAAACTAACTCAAAGAACCTAGAGGATTCGATCATGATGATGATTGTCTAGTTTTGATAAGTCTTCAACGTCTTTGTCACACCCCAATTTTCGAAAGATAATTTTTAAAAATTTTGGCAGGATCAAAATATAAAATATCCCAACCTGTTTCAACAACAAATCCAACAACTAAAACTCAATAGAGGAAAAGTAAATATCATACAACCCATCAGTGAGTTAAATATTACATTTTCTTGTTTACATAAACTTGCAAAATAAGAACATGAAAACAAACTCATGAGTTTAATACTATATGCCCAATTCTAAAATTATACAGAGAATAGCAAAACCAAAAAGAACCCTACCACTATGCCTCCGCCTCAACCCTGCTGATCCTCACCTGCAGGTCTAACCCCTACACCAAGAATTGGTGCACCGGGATTGTGAAATAACAAACCCGGTAAGCTAAAAAACTCGTATGAGTAAACTCAAGATAGCACAATATTTCTCACATCTAAATATTTCACAAGAGCAATTTATATCAATAAATAATAAATCCACAATTCTAATACTTTTTCAAATAACATGTACCCATGAGTCCTAGGTATTAATAAATACCTCTCATGACCTACAACAACAAATTGTGTACCCATGGGTCCTAGATACCATAAGGTATCTCCCATGATCTACACCGATAGACAGACTAGAACTCTAACTTCTAACCGTAACCAATCACCCGGCCAAAGGCTTGGAACCTGGTTTGACTATCTAATATCAAAACACAAAATAATAAATAACATCTTAACCGTAACCAATCACCCGATTAAAGACTTGGAACCGGGTTTAGCTATTTATCTAACAATCACAATATCACAACATCATCATCATCAACACAAGATCACATCATAAATTATATCCTTCTACATAGATATATTTACATGAGCAAATATAGATATTCCACAAGAATAATCTATCAAAAATCAACAAAATTATGATCATATGAAACTCCAAATAACACATAAAGAAAACTTGTTTTATCTTACCTATGAGCCGTTGGCGATCAAACTCATGTATTTTTAAATAACCATAATAAACTTGGTTCAAAAGTGAACCTTGGTGAGATTTACTCACCTCAATATCCCGCTGCGTTTCCGCAAAACACAAGAGCAAGCCAACTCACAATTTCACAAAACACCTAAAATTACACAATTAAAAACCTTAGTACAAATCACAACAAGGATCAGAGTACCCTTAACTTAAAGGTTACCCAAAGAAGGGCAATCCTTCCTCCAAGACCTCCCAAGGTCCATTGGACACTCAACAACAACCACACTACCTCCAAGATCAAACTTCCCAAGTTCCCGACCTAACTAACACCATGAACAAACTTAGCACTTAAGATGCAAACGGAACCATTGGAACGGTTGGATTGGTGTGGACGAGACCGAGCTAACGGAACCATTGGCAGCCAAAACAATGGCCGGACATCCGACTTCTTCTCCGGCGAAAAATGGTTGTGTGCGTCTCGGGGAGGAGGAGAGGGAGAGGGAAATGTGTTTCTGAAAATTAGATTTTCTACCCCTAAAACATTTCTATTTAACCCTAAAATCCCAAAAGGCCACGAACTTTCGCTGACCATAACTTTCTCATACGACATCTGTTTTACGCATACCACATGTCTACGAACTCGTATCGCCAAACTCTACAACTTTCAAGAAGGAAGGTTTCGAAGATAACTTATGGAAAATAAAGTCAACTTTTGATCTCTTAACAGTCAAAGCACCTTAAAAAATACTCCCGAAACTTCAACTTCTCACAAACTAAAGAATTTTCATAAATAATCCTTTATTAAATATGGGAATAATACAAGGAAAAATAATATGAAAATCTAGGGTATTACAATCTACCCCCCTTAAAGGAATTTTGTCCTGAAATTCCTTTTACTAACCTAAAAACAACTTGGGGTACTTAGCCCTCATGTCCGACTCTAACTCCCAAGATGCATCACCCTCATCATGGTGACTCCCACACACCTTAACCAAATCGGCTTCCTTCCTTCGAAGCCTCTTGGTTGATCTATCCAAGATTCGAACCGGCTCAACAATAAAGGTTGCATCTGCATTCACCTTGATAGTTCCATAGTCAATCACATGTGATGCATCCGGAATATACTTCCTCAACAAGGACACATGATACACATTGTGTGCTCCGGACATGACAGGAGGTAAGGCAAGCCGATAAGCCAAATCTCCTACTCTTTCCAAAATCTTAAAAGGCCCCACATACCTAGGAGTCAATTTCCCCTTCTTGCTAAATCTCACCACCCCTTTAGTAGGAGAGACTTTCAAGAACACATGATCCCCAACATCAAACTGTACTTGCCTCCTCTTCAAGTCGACATAGCTCTTTTGTCTGCTTTGCGCCTTTCGGATCCTATCTCGGATAATAAAGACCTTCTCAGTCGTCTCTTGCACAATATCCGGACCCAACAGCTCACTATCACCCACCTTCGCCCAACAAATAGGAGATCTACACGGCCTACTATAGAGTGCCTCATATGGTGCCATGCCGATACTAGAGTGATAACTATTGTTGTAGGCAAACCCAATCAATTAGAGGTGATCCTCCCAACTTCCCTTGAAGTCCATGACACAAGCCCTCAGCATATCTTCTAACACCTGATTCACCCGCTCAGTCTGCCCATCAGTCTGAGGGTGGAATGTTGTACTCATGTCTAAGGTAGTGCCCGTGGCTTTCTGAAATCCACCCCAAAACTTTGAAGTGAATCTGGGGTCTCGATTAGAAACAATTAAAGAGACACTCCATGAAGTCTCACTATTTCCTTCACATACAACTTGCACAAGGCATCAACTGTGTACGTCATCGACACATGGAGGAAATATGCTAACTTCGTCAATCGGTCAACAATAACTCATATAGTATCATGTCCAACCTTGGAATTAGGCAGTCCAGTTACAAAGTCCATAGAAATCTGCTCTCACTTCCAAGTAGGAATAGGTAATGGCTACAACATACCTCCAATCCTCTAATGCTCCGCCTTCACCTGCTGACAAGTGAGGCACTTGGACACATACTCTGCTACATCTTTCTTCATCTCATTCCACCAAAATTTCCTACGCAAATCTTTATACATCTTGGTGCTCCCTGGGTGTACCGTATAACGAGATCGATGTGTCTCCCAAAGGATCTCCCCTTTGAGATCAATACTATCTGGAATACATAATCTCAATCTATACCTCAATCCACCATCTAATCCAACCGACCACTCAGAAGGACAATCCTCCAACAAGTCCACTACTAACTCCGCCACCTTAGCACGTGAGAACTTGTCCTGTGCTTGACCATGGATGATCTTGGAAATCAAGGTGGGTTGTATAGAGGTGCTTCCAAGGAAGATCCCCTGCTCCCTGCCTGATGGCAAAATGCCAAACTCAGATGCGGTCTCCAACATGAGCCACTCCTGCACCATGATAGAGGCGACTATACCCCTAGGCTTCTTGCTGAATGCATCCGCCCCCACATTGGCTTTCCCAGGGTGATACTCTAAAGTGAAGTCATAGTCCTTAAGAAGTTCCATCCACCTCCTTTGCCTCATGTTCAAATCCTTTTAGGAGAATAAATACTTCAAACTCTTATGATTAGAAAAGAGTTTGAACTTCTCTCCATACAAGTAATGCCTCAATATCTTCAAGGCAAATACTACTGCAGCTAGCTCTAGGTCATGAGTGGGGTAATTCTTCTCATGAACCTTCAACTATCTAGAGCATAAGCCACAACACCACCAAGCTGCAGCAACACACAACCTAAACTCCGATGAGATGCATCACTAAAGGCAACATAGCCAACACTACTAATAGGAATAACCAACGCAGGGGCGGTAGTCAACCTAGTCCTCAACTCCTCAAATGCCTTCTCACACTCATCGGTCCACACAAACTTGGCATTCTTCTTTGTCAACTTGGTCAATGAAGAAGCAATATTAGAAAACCCCTTAATAAATCTCTGGTAGTATCCTGCCAACCCAAGGAAACTACGGATCTCCGTAGGAGTAGTGGGACGACTCTAATTCAACACTGCCTCCACCTTAGAGGGATCCACCGAAATCCCCTCCTTTGACACCACATGACCAAGGAACTTGACCTTTTCCTTCTAAAATTCACACTTCCCAAACTTAGCATATAACTTGGCCTCCCTAAGAACCTATAGTACAATCCGTAGATGCCTATCATGATCCTCTAAAGTCTTGGAGTAAATTAAAATATCATCCACAAATACTACCACAAACACATCCAGATAAGGACTGAAAATGCAGTTCATCAAATCCATAAATGCAGCAGACACATTGGTTACACCAAATAGCATAACGACAAACCCATAATGCCCATATCTAGTCCTGAAAGCAGTCTTCGGAATATCCTCCTTCTTTACCCTCAACTTGTGATATCCGGACCTCAGATCAATCTTAGAAAACACCGTAGCACCTCTAAGCTGATCAAACAAATCATCAATCCTAAGCAAGGGATACCTATTCTTGATGGTCACCTTGTTCAACTCACGATAGCCACCCATAACCGAAGTGTATCATCCTTCTTCCTCACAAACAACACTGGTGCACCTTCAATTTGAACCTTCAACTCCTGAAGTTCAATTCTCCCCATCTGATAAGGAGTCTTTGATACCGGTGAAGTACCTGCTACCACATCTATAGCAAACTCCACTACCCTCTTAGGAGGTAACCCTGGAATCTCCTGGAACACATCACTAAACTCAGAGACTACTACAATATCTGCCACACCCGCGGTACTACCGGTAGCCTCAATATGTGCCAACACTCCTTCCGACATGGCCGTGTCCGACCTATGGCAACGATAGTGAAAGCTCTGTTGTCCAGGAATGTGGAATGACACCACCATATCAAAATAGTTAATCAAAACATGGTTTGGCGTTAGCCAATCCACTCCCAAAATCACATCATAGGAGCAGTCTGGAATCACAATGAGAGAACCAAGAAACTTTCTACCACTAATCACTATAGGACATGCTTCACACAAGGTTTCAAGCTCAATAAAAACACCGAGAGGCGAAGAAACACACAAAGATCTAGTAAGCGGTGTTGGAGTGAAGCCTAATGCCCTAACCATCGAGCTAGATATGAAGGAATGGGTTGCCCCCGTATCAAACAAAACTGTAGCAAGCAGATCATAAACAAGAATGGTACATTCTACTCCTACACCACGCTGACCAATGGCATACACTCTAGCTGGTGGTGAAAGTAATGACCTCTGCTGATTACCCTGCCCTCCACCCTGAGGTCGGGTACAATCCCTAGCAAAATGGCCTGCCTGCCCACAAGTGAAGCATCCCTGCCTCCTAGGCTTAGTGCATGTTGAAGAGAAGTGACCCGGCTCACCACAATTGAAACACTTCAAGGGTGATGCCTGCCTAATAGGTGGAGCCCTAATAGGTGTAGCTGCCGCTCTAGCTGGAGCCAGCTGATGAGTCCGCTGCCTCTTCCCATAACCACCTCTGTGGTACCCTGAACTGCTACTCCCTTTCAGGGCCATGCCCTTCCCCTGAACATCTCTCTGCCTCTTAGCCTCATGCACGGCCTCTTCCTGCTCAATTGCAAGGGCACTCTCCACCGCTTCTGCTAGAGTAGCAAACCGGTGGGAAGTCACCAATTTCCGGAGTTCATGCCTCAAACCCCGAATGAACTTCCGTGCCAAATCTACTGCATCCATCTCTCTAGCAAAACAATACAACTGAGAAAACTGAGCCTTATAATCCCTGACACTCATCAAGCCTTGCACTAGAGCTATGAACTCAAGCTCCAACTGCTCCCTCACAGTGTCAAGAAAATATTTCTCTCAAAAGAGCTGAACAAACCCCTCCCAAGTCAAGGCGGTCACATCTCTAGCTATCTCCACCCCGCTCCACCATACATGTTCCTCATCCTTGAGAAGAAATGTAGCAATATGCATCTTCTCAATCTCCGTACAAGTGATCATGGTGAAGTATGTCTCGATGCCCTCTATCCAATGATCGGCTACAAGGTAGTCTATACCTCTAAGAAAGGAAGGTGCTCCCAACCTAATGATACCCTAAGCCAGCTTGGCCAGACGTAGACCATCATCCACCACAATTGTCACCGGCATCTCCAACACCACTTCCTCCTCAAAGAAATCATCCGCAGGTAGAGCCCTACCTCTGCCTCTGGCCCTACCTCGACCTCTAGCTCTCCCTCGCTGAGAATCCATCACCTAAGAAGCAAGTAAACCTTGGTTAACTCATGCATAAAACTTAAACCAAAGTATAAGTCAAATGCAACATTTATTAACCAAGGCACTAACTCAAAATGGAACACAAAGATTCAAAATCCCACTAACAGAGTACTCTCTATTCTGACATCCTATTGACCTAGAGGCGACACCTAACCCTTCACATACCCAATGACATATCAATACCGAAGAGCTTATGATGGTGATCCACTGCAGTCGGGCCATAACTCCTAAGTATTGATTATCACCAAATATGTAAACCTGGCTCTGATACCAAACTGTCACACCCCAATTTTCGAAAGATAATTTTCAAAATTCTTGGCATGATCTAACTTAAAATATAAAATATCCCAACCTGTTTCAACAACAAATCCAACAACTAAAACTCAATAGCGGAAAAGTAAATATCATACAACACATCACTGAGTTAAATATTACATTTCCTTGTTTACATAAACTTGCAAAACAAGAACATGAAAACAAACTCATGAGTTTAATACTATCTACCCAATTCTAAAACTATACATAGAACAACAAAACCAAAAAGAACCCTGCCACTATGCCTCCGCCTCAACCCTGCTGATCCTCACCTGTAGGTCTAACCCCTACACAGAGAATTGGTGCACCAAGATTGTGAAATAACAAACCCGGTAAGCTAAAAAGCTCGTATGAGTAAACTCAAAATAGCACAATATTTCTCACATCTAAATATTTCACAAGAGCAATTTATATCAATGAATAAATCCACAGTTCCAATACTTTTTCAAATAACATGTACCCATGAGTCCCAGGTATTAATAAATACCTCTCATGACCTACAACAACAAATTGTGTAGCCATGGGTCTCAGATAACATAAGGTATCTCTCATGACCTACACCGAAAAATGGACTAGAGCTCTAACTCCTAACCGTAACCAATCACCCGGCTAAAGACTTGGAACCCGGTTTGACTATCTAATATCAAAACACAAAATAATAAATAACATCTTAACCGTAACCAATCACCCGATTAAAGACTTGGAACCCTATTTATTAGCTATTTATCTAACAATCACAATATCACAACATCATCATCATCAACACAAGATCACATCATAAATTATATCCTTCTACATAGATATATTTACATGAGAAAATATAGATATTCCACAAGAATAATCTATCAAAAATCAATAAAATTATGATCATATGAAACTCCAAATAACACATAAGGAAAACTTGTTTTATCTTACCTATGAGACGTTGGCGATCAAGCTCATATATTTTAAAATGACCATAATAAACTTGGTTCAAAAGTGAACCTTGATGAGATTTACTCACTTCAATATCCCGCTGCGTTTCCACAAAACACAAGAGCAAGCCAACTCACAATTTCACAAAACACCTAAAATTACACAATTAAAAACCTTAGTACAAATCACAACAAGGATCAAAGTACCCTTAACTTAAAGGTTGCCCAAAGATGGGCAATCCTTTCTCCAAGACCTCCCAAGGTCATTGGACACTCGATAACAACCACACTACCTCCAAGATCAAACTTCCCAAGTTCCTGACCTAACTAACACCATGAACAAACTTAGCACCTAAGATGCAAAAACCTAATCAACACTTAGTCTTCACACACAATCAACACACTAGCATTACAAGGACTAGCTAACACAGCAACCAAAGCCTTTACCCTGCCCGGACGAGCTCCCACGCGCCGCCATAAGCGGCGGCGAGTGAGCCACACGCGCCTCAACTAACTTAAAAAATTGGAGAAACTCATAACATCAAACTTGACTGTCACAGCGTAAAGAACACTTTTTGTACCTGAGATTAAACTTGGTTCAGCCTTGAACTGCTCCAAACAGCCCCCACAATGCTTAGGCCTCAAATTGAAATTCAAGGTTCTCAACACTCAAAATCTAGTTGTATGACTAGCAAGATCATACTTAGAAGAACGAGGGCTTCACGACTTACCTCTCACTGCCTACTGCCATCACCGAAATTTGCAACTTCCGGCCAACTCTGCTCCGCTTGTTTCTTGCTGCCACAGCTCAAGGTGAGGCCACCCACTTGCCTAGGAAGCTTTGCACGAAGGAGACAAACCTAACTAGGCTAGCGGCGTCGTCTGAAGTCTCCGGATTAGGGTCCGGTGAGAGGTCACTACGGCAGTGGCTTTCGGTCTTTGCTGCACCTTGCATTCCGGTCGCCAGTGTCAGGGATCGGCACGGTTGGATTGGTGTGGATGAGACCGAGCTAACGGAACTAGTGGCGGCCAAAGGATGGCCGGACATCCGACTTCTTCTCCGGCGAAAAATGGTTGCGTGCGTCTCTGGGAGGAGGAGAGAGAGAGGGAAATGAGTTTCTGAAAATTAGATTTTATACCCCTAAAACTTTTCTATTTAACCCTAAAATCCCAAAAGGCCACGAACTTCCGCTGACCATAACTTTCTCATACGACATTAGTTTTACGCATGCCACGTCTCTATGAACTCGTATCGCCAAACTCTACAACTTTCAAGAAGAACGTTTTCAAAGATAACTTACGGAAAATAAAGTCAACTTTTGATCTCTTAACAGTCAAAACACCTTAAAAAAATACTCCCGAAACTTCAACTTCGCACAAACTAAATAATTTTCATAAATAAACCTTCATTAAATATGGGAATAATACAAGGAAAAATAATATGAAAATCTAGGGTATTACAGTCTTTTACAAGATGGCAATTGGTTTAATAGCGTAGGAGAATCCAAAATCAAAATCTTACAGTAAGTTCAAGTTAGCATGACCATACATGTCCGTGAAGAGTCGATAGTGCGAGGCACACTTAAACCACTATCTCCTTAATTTCGGCCAATTCTAAGACATCACACTGAGCTTGGATGAGCCTAGTTGAACAGTTGATGATGAAAAATCCGCTATATGGTAGAAGACTTAACCAGAAAACACGTGGGCGATCCTCCTTAAGGATGCGGTGCCATGAGTCACCTTCAAAGGAACTCAGGAAATGATTGAATTTCTTTTCTAAAGCCGAACTTGGAGGCTGGAATAGTTTCCTAAACAATCTGTCATCTCGATCAAGAAAAGTTAAAAGCCAACACTTTCAAAAACAAAACAAAAAAAAATTGAAAACCAACATAACATACAGAATAATTTTCTAGCAGTTAATTTTCAATCTTTCAATCAGATAATTGAACAATCAAGATCGGGAGTCGGTAGAAACTTGGAGATCAAAAGGGTGATAATTAAAACAAAT
Source organism: Fragaria x ananassa (assembly GCA_034370585.1). Classification (NCBI taxonomy): domain Eukaryota; kingdom Viridiplantae; phylum Streptophyta; class Magnoliopsida; order Rosales; family Rosaceae; genus Fragaria; species Fragaria x ananassa. The sequence continues at coordinate 2,993,860 of CP139750.1, read as the reverse complement.
AACATCATGAAAGCACATCAAAGCCATTATATGTGGTTCTAGTTCTCTCAGGAGCTTGGATTTCTCCCATGGCCTTTCTCCTGCTGATGTTATTGGCTTCGTCTTCCATACTTGTACCCTTCATCATATGGGGTCTAAGCTTGTTGACATCGGACAATTTTACTGGTTTCAGGAAGAACTCTTCTGCTCCTTCCTCTAAGCATCTGATCAATACAAGCTATGTCAGATCATGATCACATATTAAATCAAATCCAATGTTTCAAATTGGAAGTGTAATTGAAAATTCCCCTAACCTGTTGATCCTTGATGGTTCATTCTCTGAAGACATGATAACAACTGGTATATCTTTAAGAGACTTGGATTCCTGCAAATTCAAATGAAACACTAGCTACGTTCAGATATGTGCACAAAACAAAGGGAACATCATCCAGAGATTTACATTTTAGTGATATAACCCATAGATTCCCTATTTGAGGACAATATATGCTTTAGAGATTAGACATTACATTTTTTAAGATTTGATAAATGATACAAGGTTTATGGATCATGGAAACATGTATGAGGATTTTGAAATCACAGTCTAAATTTGTATTGTTGAAATCCATACAATTGGCAATATGAAGATCTATTCTTATTATCCTAGATGCACCGATCTTGAGCAGCCAAAATTATACCTTAATCTTTCTTAGGAGATCATAGCCTGTCATTCCTGGCATGCAATAATCTGTAATGATCAAATTCACATCTACTTCCTGTAGGAAGAGGCAGGGCAATTGAATCAGATATTGATAAATTAAAACTATACAACCACAAATAATAATAAGCAAGAAAACACCCCCAAAATGAAACTACCCAAGAATGTAATACCTGATGATGATTGTTTGGAGACACAGAAGGAGCTTCTGCAATATCACTTTGCTCCACTTCATCATTGAAACCCAAAAATTCTAAAGCCTTACTTCCAGAATCTACAGCAGTAACTGCAAAAACAGAAGAAACCCACAAGATTTAGCACCCTATTATAATCAAACCAAATCAAGTCTCTCAGGAAAATAAGAAATGAAAAAACTGTGCAAGCATATATATACCTTGATAAGAAGAAGTCTTGAGAAGTCTCTCAATCAACTTTCTGTCAATGACGCTATCATCTACAGCCAGAACATGAAACTGCGCATCTGTAGCTCCCAAACCCATGATCCCAAAAGCAATGAACCAACCAAAAGTGAGAGAAAAAGACTATGGAGATGATGATGATCAAGAGGAAAAAGATAATGATGAAACCCAAGAAGGGTTGGGGGAGTTTTTAAATGGGAGGCCATCTGAATCAGACGAGATTCAAGAAATCCTCTTGGAAATCTGACAGTTTGGAAAGGAAGATCCGACAGAATCTCAAGGATCTTCTAGCTTGATTTTTGAACTGGTGAAGACGCAAAGAAGGTGCTGTTTCTTCTCTTCTATAAACCAAATGACCCTCAGGCTCCCCATATTTGCATTCATGGAAAATGGGATTCAAGTTTAAGACTCATAGACAAAACCGTCATTTGATACTTCTGTGATCATGTTTTTTGTGAAGATATATGTTGTTATAGTCTTATGCAGGCGATACTATGGGCCAAGTAGAGAAGGATAGTAACGTGATCGATCTTTCCTGATAAGTAATATCTGATTTCGACTCAGTAATTTTTTATTTTGATTTTTTGTTTGAGGATGTTGCATATTCATAATTCATGCTCCAAATTTGATATTTATCTAATGATTTGCAGAAGATATGTTATTTGATGTGATTGTTAACCATCTATTTATTGAGGTAGGATTCGGCATCAAATCTATGAATGAATTTTACATTTACAGATATCATCGTTATCATTAAACATAAAAAATCACACTCATGAATTGGTGATTGATAATTTAAACATGTGATCTTATAGAAAACGAAAATCATTTCACAAAAAGTACGGTTATTGGGACCTTCAGATTTACTCAGTATACATCCACCTGTTTTGACTTATTAGATTACAAATATAACCTCATACAAAATGACAGTAATGGACAATGAATTTCACAAAAAAAAATATAATCAGATTAGTATTCTTCCCCTTTGTTTGTTCAAGTTAACGATACAAAACTCTAAACCTGAGTGTAACCGTTGCTCAAAAACCTACTACACCTAATGGAAGAATCTCTATTGACGAAGACACAATCCTTTGTTTCAAAACCTTCAGAGAATGTATCTTTTCAATACTAATATAATTTTTGTTTCGATTCATGATATGTTCTTCTTTTTCTTCCTCCTGATTTTCATTTAGTTTAGGAAACGTCTTCTTCGTAATCTTCTTCTTGGTCTTGTTCTTCCTCGTCTCGTTCTTCCTCTTGTGAAAGAATCTTCTCCTCGAAGACATGTTTTATGGAGTGGTGGTCGACGAGATTGGCATTCTTAGGGTTTTTCTTCTAGGTCGAATGTTTTTGGATGCATATGGATAATGTTGATAGGAGCACAAAATGCTACATTTATAATGTATTTCCGACCCTATTTAGCTATATAATTCCTTTAACAATATTCATATTAACTAAGTTTGTGTTTTTAGGTCATAAATAAAGCCGAGGAGCTCAAAAGAGACAAAATAGGAGAAATCTTAAAGGAAAAGGAATCCAAGTTGTGCAAGGAAAGAAAACAAAAAAATCTGTCATAAATCGTCAGTCAATTTCGACAGAATATTGTGATCAGCTCACAACGATCCAGGATATGTGCCATATATCAATGGAAAGCTACAAGAGTCTACTTTCCAAAACTTTTTACGGATCATCAATACCTATTTTGGATAAGAAGTTATGACCGTTTGAGTGGCCGAAGGTCAGTCTACCCGAATTTCTGATTTGGACCAAAACTTCTATTTCGAGGTCCATATCACATTGGCAAGCCCATGGACGAGTTTTAAGGGTTTTATAACTCTAATCACAGCAGAAAATAAGGGAAGACGAAAAGAAAGAGAAGACGTGAAGATTAGAGGAGGCCAACGATCTCACATCATTAGAACCTCCATAGTTGCGAACTCGCACAAGGAAGCCGCCAAACCATCATCAATCTCTCCATCATCCACGGTTTACCTTTCCTTTGTCATCTTTTATTCTCCTTGTGTGATTTTGCAGTCATGTGTGGCTGATTTCTCTTAGTTAGGGGCAAGGTTTGAAGCCCCAAGAATGTTTTAGATATTGTTTTGAACCTTGGTTTCAAATTATTGAGTCTTTCAAATTGTTTATTTGGTTTTGATTTATGGGGAACTCTTGATTGTTTATGTTCATGTATGCGCAACATAGAACATTATGAACTTATGAGTGGGGCTAGAAATAGGTTGATTAATCTCCTAAACGGTTAAAAGGTCTGTTTCAAAGTAGTAAAACCTATAGGACAATAGGTGAAACCAAATAAAAAGGATTGCATGCTAGGTAGGCGTTCCACACTAGTTTTACATACTTGTTCAATCAAACTTTCATTAATCTGAATGCTTAGAATAATTTGTTGATAGGATAGCGTCTATACCTTGATCGGTTATTCTAAAGGCTTAGTAATGGTGTGTTCATCTTGCTTAAGTAATTAAGGGAAGTAATAAGGACTTACGCAGTGCGTTCACGGTTTGTTCTTGATTGATACTGATTTGCGACTTAATGATTGAAGCTTTGGTTGTTAACATATCTTGAAATATACTTGGTGGTGGATTTCCAAGTCTCTAACGTCTCATCCATTTGATCTTTTCTGTTTTATTTTGTTTCTTTGTTTTCTTTTGTTTAATCACAAAACCCCATATCTCTAGTACTATCACATTTTGTTTTATCTTGTTTTGTAATTAACGTAAATTGTAAAGGTACCCTCAATTCCCTGCTTTTATAACGATACTCTTATTTGCTATATAATACAATTGACACAAAAGGGTTTTTAATTGAAACACCCGATTTCGGTGGCTATCAATTTTTGCGCCGTTGCCGGGGATTGAAAAATCCCTAGCAATTTGCCTTAGTTCTTGTTTATATATTTCTGTTTTTAACTTTTTATAACTTCACCCATTAGATTTTATTTAGTTTTAATTCTTGAGATTAATTTTTGTATATATTACTAACTATAGTTTCTGTTTTGGTTTTCAATGTGGAATCAACCTTACGAGGTGTGTTTTAGATGCTCCATAGTAGGTCATTCAACGGAGACATGTCCAAGCATTCAATATCAAGGATATTATGATCAAAATATGCTTGCTGGATTTCAAGAGAACCAAGGGCATTGGAATGATTACTATTCACCTCAACACAATACAGTATGGAATGATCCTCCTTATTCTTCATGGAACACCAATCCGGACATGCAACAAGGATTTTCCAATGAGTTCCAAGCTTCGCCATATTCATTCCATGACTACTGGACACAAGCACCATCTCATCTAATCTCAGCTAAGTTAAATCATTACGATGAGATGATCAAGTCTCTAAATGAGATGAATGAGGCTCTAGCTGCTTCAAATAAAGCTCGGATTGAGGAGCAAGAAACTTTCAATAACAGTTGGGCAGAAACTAAAAGGAGTTTGGACACCTTAATATCTCAAGAGCAGCCCTTGCCATTGATGACAACTCCACATGAACTTTCCGCAACTTCATCTCCGTGTCAACCTCATGATGCAATACTCCATGATTTAATATTTTTCGAGGATGAAGAAATGGATTTGGAGGAGTCCAATGAAAAGCCACACAATGTTGAGACTCCTGAGGATTGCTTAAAAGAGGAGTCCATCAAACCTCCTACATTTGAAGCTATATTGCTAGTACATGGATCTGGAAGACAACATGATTCTTCACTCCATCACTTAAGTTCTACACATGTTCTTCGCATCCAAGAATTATTTGAGTTTGTTGAGCATGTGGATATGGTGGTACCTGAATGTATCAAATCGGATAAGGAGATTCTTGTTGTGATTGAGAAAGGTTGGAGACAATGGAAGAAGAGAAAGAAAAAGAGAAGCTTCATATCTTATATATCCGTTGCTCCCAAGTTACTCAAATTGCCCCCAAGTTACTCAAATTGCTACCAAAGGACCATGAAATATCTTTAAAGAGGGTCAAGCATTTGATCGAACCGCGGCCTAAGCCTCCTGATTATTCTTATTGAAAAGCTGTTAGGAGGAAATTCAACGGTCTATGCTGTTTTTATTTTGTTTTTTTTTTTTGATGTGTTTTGTGTGTGTGCAGGTGAGAGTTGAGAAAAGTTGAAGAAAACTCCAAATTCAGCCAAAACAGTGTTCTCGCCAAAAGCAGTCTGCTGACTTTGGAGGGCTACGGTTTGCAGCTCACAAGACCTGGGAATGTGTGCTTTATATGCAAAGAAATATCTCTGAGTCTAGTTTTTGTAGGATTTTACAGAAGTGGATTTTGAGACATGAGTAATTCTTAGTTTGTTGTTGAAGGCAGCAAGGTCACTGTAGGAAATCAGAAGTTCTGCAGTACAGCCGGGAAAAAGTCAAAACAGGGGATACTTCCAGCTATGCTGTGGAGGAAAGCTATATATGCCTAAAAAGATTGTTCAATTAGCTTGAACTTTGATTTGAAGCAAATTTACATTCCGGCACCGGAACTCACCGGAAATCTGGTTTGAAACAGTAAAGGTCTATTTCTCAGCTTTTCTGTGAAAACTATGTTTTTCTTCTAACTTTGCAGGGCTGTCATTTTCAATCCATTTGGAGTTAGGAAATGTGCCACATATGCACATAAAGCTAGCAACACCATCTTTCATCTCTAATTAGAATTTCAAACATTGGATGCTGCAATAAGGACTTATATCAGCTGAAAGTTGGCTGCAGAGCACACAATGGGGGAGCTTTTCTCACCTTCTACCTTATGTTTTGTTCACTTTCCTCTATACATCTATTATGCATTGCATGGTCTATATTGTTCTCACATTGTGGACAATGCGTAGTTTAAGTGTAAGGGAAGGGAATGCACAAATGTTTTGTTTTGTTTTTTTTTTTTTCTGTGAGTCATCATGTCTTTCAACTATCTAGGATGAGTATATATCTATGAAATTATGGCTAAAAGAGGATTACAAGATTGAGATGATGTTAAATGAATACTTTGGTTAATTACGATATATACTAAGCATATGAGTGTGTAGTAGATGTGGTTTTTCGTTGACATTGGTACAGAATTTTGAGCATGTTGATAATGAGTTTTGATTCATAATTACCCTGGTGAGATTTGAGCTTTATTGTGCTATTCTTTCTGAGTGCTTATTGAATAAATCATCATCTATTTTTTTGGCAATTCTTAACGATCTCATTATCTTTCTTCTTGATTGACTGCTTGCCGCAGATTAAGTTTAACGGACTCTAGTGCTAGAACTTACTTTTGTGCTAGTCGAGACTTTTATCGATACATGTTCTGATTTTGGAAAAGATTAAAAGGACTTAGGATTTCCACCATTGCCAAATTGCCATATGTCCCCATTTGTGTGCGTTGCACACCCCTTGGTTGAACCCCTTTGAGCTTACGCGAAGCCTTTCTGTCATCACCCATGTAATCCTCACCTTGAGCTTAGTGTAGTGATATCTCTACCTTTGTCCTTAGGGCCTAGTAGAGCTTATTTTGTGATGTATTGTATGGAGGGATGATGAGAAACAAGTGTGGGGGAGTTAGACTTGTCCATTGGAAAGAAAAAGAAACTGTGTTGCCGAAAAAAAAAACCAAATGCGGCAGCATTGAATAGAAAAAAATGATGAAAGTATGGATTAAGTCTCCCTTTTATGATGGAGGAGTTTGTTTTAAATTGAAGACCTAATGATGTGATATATGGTCTTTGTCCTCATTCATGAATGTTTAAAGATGATCTTATGGCTCTACTAGGTTTTTAAAGACAATTTGCAATTCTTTATCCTTTGTTTCATTAAACCCTAGCCTTGGCCAAATTTTAACCTTGATAAAGTTCTTTTATGATCCAAAAGATGGACAGCCATCGATCTGTGGAGATTGGTTACAAAAGTTGAGCATATGGGTTGGTCCGTTTGGCAAGTAGTTGATATTTTTCATGAGATCTTTTTAATTTCACAAAGTGAGTTTCTTTCTTTATATGTGAGCTTACTTGTTTTCTTATTCTCTCACATATATACATTGAGTGAAAAAGCTTTTAAGCATTAACCTTGATTCTGAGAGAAAAAATAGTGGTAATCTTGTGAGGTTGAATAATACTTGTTGGATACATGCTAAGCTCCACCCTTCACCATTGTCATCCCCATGTCTTACATGCTTATATGCGAAGTATATGTTGTAATTAACTCTCGAATTACTCATAATTGATTCTTGATTGAGTGCTAATCTTGATGCTATAAAAGTAAGAGATTTTTGAGACAATTATGTTGAAGGTATAGTTTGTTTTGAGTCTTTGTTTTGTTTTCTTTGTTTTACATTTTGCCAAGGGACTAGCAAAAGCTAAGTGTGGGGGAATTTGATAGGAGCACAAAATGCTACATTTATAATGTATTTCCGACCCTATTTAGCTTTGTAATTCCTTTAACAATATTCATATTAACTAAGTTTGTGTTTTTAGATCATAAATAAAGCCGAGGAGCTCAAAAAGACAAAAGAGGAGAAATCTTGAAGGAAAAGGAATTCATGTTGTGCAAGGAAAGAAATCAAAAAAATCTGCCATAAATCGTCAGTCAATTTCGACAGAATATTGTGATCAGCTCACAATGATCCAGGAGATGTGCCATATATCAATGGAAAGCTACAAGAGTCTACTTTCCAGAACTTTTTACGGATCATCAATACCTATTTTGGATAAGAAGTTATGACCATTTGAGTGGCCGAATGTCAGTCTGCCCGAATTTCTGATTTGGACCAAAACTTCTATTTCGAGGTCCAGACCACATTGGCAAGCCCATGGATGAGTTTTGAGGGTTTTATAACCCTAATCATAGCAGAAAATAAGGGAGGATGAAAAGAAAGAGAAGACGTGAAGATTAGAGGAGGCCAACGATCTCACATCATCAAAACCTCCATAGTTGCAGACTCGCACAAGGAAGCCGCCAAGCCATCATCAATCTCTCCATCATCCACGGTTTACCTTTCCTTTGTCATCTTTTATTCTCCTTGTGTGATTTTGCAACCATGTGTGGCTGATTTCTCTTAATTAGGGGCAAGGTTTGAAGCCCCAAGAATGTTTTAGATATTGTTTTGAACCTTGGTTTCAAATTATTAAGTCTTTCAAATTGTTTATTTGGTTTTGGTTTATGGGGAACTCTTGCTTGTTTATGTTCATGTATGTGCAACATAGAACATTATGAACTTGTGAGTGGGGGTAGAAATAGGTTGATTAATCTCCTAAACGGTTAAAAGGTCTGTTTCAAAGTAGTAAAACCTATAGTTAATAGGTGAAACCAAATAAAAAGGATTGCATGCTAGGTAGGCGTTCCACCCTAGTTTTGCATACTTGTTCAATCAAACTTTCATTGATCTGAATGCTTAGAATAATTTGTTGATAGGATAGCGTCTATACCTTGATAGCGTCTATACCTTGTACGTTCATCTTGCTTAAGTAATTAAGGGACTTAATAAGGACTTACACAGTGCGTTCACGGTTTGTTCTTGATTGATATCGATTTGCGACTTAATGATTGAAGATTTGGTTGTTAACATGTCTTGAAATATACTTGGTGGTGGATTTCCAAGTCTCTAACGTCTCATCAATTTGATCTTTTCTGTTTTATTTTGTTTCTTTGTTTTCTTTTGTTTATAATCACAAAACCTCATATCTCTAGTACTATCACATTTTGTTTTATATTGTTTTGTAATTAACGTAAATTGTAAAGGTACCCTCAATCCCCGGCTTTTATAACAATACCCTTATTTGTTATATACTACAATTGACACAAAAGAGTTTTTAATTGAAACGCCCGGTTTCGGTGGAATCAAATGTCTTAAAATAGTAAACGGTTACTTAAAATAGTAAAAGAGCAAAATGACACCAAAGTCAATAACTTAAGAACCAGGGTGTGACAAAATCAACCTTCTGAAGCTCATTCTAGCTCAAAATTGACGCAATGCGGTATTTTCCCCTATTCTGGAATACTGAATAATGTATTAGTCGGATTTGCTGATGCTTGGTATCTTTCTGATCCACAAAAAGGGCGTTCCCAAACTAGTTATGTGTTCACCATTTGGACTACGGTGATTTCTTGGAGATCTACCAAGCAAACCCTTGTTGCTACTTCCTCAAATCATTCAGAGATTATTGCATTATGTGAAGCAGTCAAAGAAAGTGTTTGGCTTCCTTCTGTGGTAGCTCATATTCGAGAGTCAAGTGGGTTGACATCTACCACTGATGCTCCAACTTGTATCTATGAAGACAATGCAGCATGCATTGAACAAATGAAGTTGAGATTCATCAAGGGTAATAATACTAAGCATATCTTGCCTTAGTTCTTCTATAATCAGCAACAACAACAGCTTTTGAATATCCAAGTGAACTAAGTGAGTTCTGAGGATAGTGTAGCAGATTTGTTCACCAAGTCTTTACCCAAATCTACTCTTGAGAAGCATGTGCGAAGTATTGGTATGCGTCGTTTATCTGAACTCCATAATTGATTTAATTATCAGGGAGAGTTGATTGTGTAGACATCAGGGGGAGTCTACGTCACATGTTTTACATTCAAGTTGTAGTTGGAGCGTTGTGCTCTTTTTCCCTTTGACCAAGTCTTTTGTTTTTACCCAAGAGGTTTTCGTTTTACTTGGCAAGGTTTTTATCGAGGCAACGTTCATGTGTCATGTGATTCTGGTACGCGACAGAAGGGGGAGTAAAGGAATTTACATTCCTATCCTTGATGATGTGTCTTGACCAAATCTTCTTCTTATTAGACTAGAATATCTCTTAGATATCTATCTCTGATTTATAGGGATTCTCTATGTAATGCCTATATAAAAGTCAATTTATCAATGAATGAGTAGACCTTTTTCTCTCATATTCTCATACTCTACAACAATTACATATATGTTGTCTCATTTTATATATATGTAATAGATTATTTCCATCCTTGGCAGTCTAGATTCATCATATCTTAATGTAGGTTGACTAGGCTCTCTTATGAAAAATAGGATATTCTGCTTTGGCATCTCGACTTCTACTTTATATCGATGATATATTAATACTTAACCCAGAAGAGGCCATCACATACCCTCCCTCTATCGACTAAGGGTACGGTAGATAAAAAGTTTGTGATACAAGATCACATTGATAACATAGAATATGTCTAATCATTTCACGTTAAGTTACTCCCTTATTTGAGAGTCTAATATCAATGCATGACAAACATTGAAATACACAAAGTCTAAATAAAACTAAATGAAAAATCGACAAGGAAGCCCAAAAGTTTCGCTGACCTAAAGGCGATGATGTAATACCTCATATTTTCATATCAATTTCCTTGTATTATTTCAGAAATTAATGAAGGATTATTTATGGAAATTCTTATTTGTTTATGCGAAGTTGAAGTTTCGGGAGTATTATTTAGGTGTCTTGTTTTAAGTGGCAAAAAGTTGATTTTTTTATCCGTAAGTTATTTTCAAAAACTTCATTCATGAAATTTGTAGAGTTTGGCGATATAAGTTCGTAGACATGCGGCACGCATAAATCGGATGTCGTATGAAAAAGTTACGGTCAGAGGAAGTTAGTTTCTGGTTTTGAAAAGTATATAAATAGAAAGTGGTGGGATCTATTTTTGGAAACCCTAAATTAGTCCCTCTCTCCTCTCTCCCGACCCTCCCACGCATCTCTTCTTCTTCGGCACATAACTCCCTCATCCGGCCACCAAATTAGACGCCACCGATACCGTTGGAGTTGTGGAGGTCCCGCCGGAGTTCTTCTTTTTCCGGCCACCAATCGAGATGTTGTCGGTTCCTATAGGTTTGCACGGATCTCCCCTACACAATTGTGCTAGTCTTCAAGGCCGTCGACCAGTGTATGTGGTGCAACTATACCCGACGCCACCGTCGACGCATCACCGATCAGAACCGCCGTTTACGGCGGCGACAAGGTGCAATGCTAGGTGATTTTTACTCCCCTCTTTTGTCTGTGTGTGGCTGTGCAAACCAATCAACTCAGTTTTGAGTTTTCGAACCCGGATTTGCAGATTTGAAGCCCGAGCTTGTGGTGGTGATTTGGGACAGCTCAAAGCTGAATCAAACTTAGTCTCAGTTATAAAAAGTGTTCCTCTTGCTCCAATCTACAAGTTTGCTGTTAAGAGTTTCCCTAAATTTTAAAGTTGGTGGTGGCGCGTGAGGCCCACTCGCCGTTGCCTGTGGTGGCGCGTGGAAGCACGTCCGGGCAGTATGAGTGGGTTTTTTGCTGTGTTAGCTAGTTTGTGTAGTTGTGAGTGTGTTGTTGTGTGATAAGGCTAAGTGTTGATTAGGTAGTCCATTTTAGGTGCTATGTTAATCATTGTTGTTTGTTAGGTTGTTAATTTTGAAAGTTTGAACTTGGAGGTAGCATTGATAGGTTGTTGAGTGTTCGACGACCTTGGGAGGTCTCGGAAGAAGGATTGTCGTCTTTTGGGCAACTTTTAGGCTAAGGTTTGGTTAAGGGTGCTTTGATCTTTTGTTGAGTAGTTACTAAGGATGACTTTGTGTTATTTAGGAACTTGTGGAGTCAATTTTGAGCTTGGCTCTTATGTTGTTATTGAAGACGCAGCGGGAGTATTTAGGTGAGTAAATCTCACCAAGGTTCACATTTGGACCAAATTATTATGGTCATTTTGATGATGATGATGTTGAAATAAAGAATATGCTATTGTTTGTTTTTAAATATATGAGCTTGATCGCCAACGGCTCATACGTAAGATAAAACAAGTTTTCCTATTATATGATTATTTTTAATATTCATGTGATCATAATATTGTTGGTTCTTGATAGCTTATTCTTGTGGGAATATCTATGTTTGTTCACATAAATATACCTATGTGGAATGATATAATTTTTATGATGTGCTCCTTGTGTTGTTGATGATGTTCAATTAAAGAATATGCTATTGTTTGTTTTTAAATATATGAGCTTGATCGCCAACGGCTCATAGGTAAGATAAAACAAGTTTTCCTATTATATTATTATATTGTGATTCGTTGTTTAGATAGTCAAACCGGGTTCCAAGCCTTTTATCGGGTGATTGGTTACGGTTATGATGATTCTACTCTATTGTGATTTGTTGTGTAGATAGTCAAACTGGGTTCCAAGCCTTTAATCGGGTGATTGGTTACGGTTATGATGATTCTACTCTATTATGAATTATTGTGTAGATAGTCAAACTGAGTTCCAAACCTTTAATCGGGTGATTTGTTACGATTATGATGCTATTATTATTTTGTGATTTGATATTGGACAGTTAAACTGGGTTTCAAGCCTTTGGCCGAGTGATTGGTTAAGGTTAGGAATAGAGCTCTAGTCTGTTTGTTGGTGTAGGTCATGAGAGGTACCTTATGGTATCTGAGACCCATGAGTACATAAATTGTTGTTGTAGGTCATAACAGGTACTTATTAGTATTTGAGACCTATGGGTACCTGTGTTTGTTGTAGGTCATGAGAGATATCTTATTGGTATCTAGGACTTATGAGTATATGTATATGTGTAAAAGTGTTAGTTATGTGGTTTTAATATTTGTTCTTATATTGTTTTATGTCTTTTATTGGTTGTTGGAAATGTTGAGTTAATTTTAGGGATTACTCATACGAGCTTTTTAGCTTACCAGGTTTGTTGTTTTACAACTCAGTGCACCAATTCATGGTGTAGGAGTTAGAGCTGCAGGGTTGAGGCAGAGGCATAGTGACGGGGTTTTAGATAATGTACATTTTATTTGTATATTATGACAGTTTGTTTTTAAGCTCATGTGAACGTCCTTATTTTACTAGACTTTTGAAGTTGATTTAATTAAGGAGATATAATGTTTAACTCAGTTGATGAGTTTGTTGACATTTACATTCCAGCTTTTAAATTTAGTTTGGAAGTTGTTGAACAGGTTTTAAGAGTGATATTTTGAGATATATCATGTCCAAATTTTTGAAAATTATCTTTCGAAAATTGGGGTGTGACAGACGAGGCCCGTGATCATTCTTTAAAGATCCATGTCCAAGTATCAGCCTAAGAAGGAAAAACCCTAGCCGCCACCAAGATGGGTTCGTCGCCGTCAAGAAGATGGGATCCAGCAGTCAACATCCCAACAACTCTCTTTGCAGTCTTACGGCCTTCTGCTTTGTCATAACACGCCTTCTGCTTTGCATTCTTGATGTTGCAGCCGTCACCGCCATCACGCCGACAACCACCATGTAATCCCTAGGAGTACCAATCTGCGACATCACCATTGCAGACTCGACGTTCTTTAGGGCTACCCAAACCGAAGCACTAATCACCAAATTTGATCGGAATCAGATTGATGTGAAGCACCCGTGTGTGGGGTTGATTGATCTTAGTCCAACCATCTCCATAAAAAAAGAGAATTTTCAGAGAAGGTATGGTTACATACAGAGGAATTGCAGATCCCACTATGTGTTCTTGGCCGGCAGCAATCAAATAGGTCAGAACCCATTCTACTAAACATTGTCCTTCAGTTTCTCCAATGATTGGATGTTAGTTTGCCTTCAAAGTAAGGCGAGAGGCAAAGATTTCCCTGTTTTGTATTGGAGTCTTTGCACCATTAATATTGACCTAGACCTAAGAGACGGCTAGGTTTTTGAGAGAGAATCATCTCTTTTCGTAATCAAGGTATTTAAGACAATGACATTTGTGAATAGGAACATAGATTCCCGACTTCTTCTTGAACCATACCTCTTATGAAGGTTTGAAATATCCTTTTTTCTTTCTTTTGGTTTGAAACAATTGAAATAGAATTATTTTTTTTAATACACTTCAAAAAATACTTTTTTGTGTGCCTTTGTCTATACATTATCCAGTAGTATGATTCGCCTATAGATTGTACAAATATGATTCCTTTTTAAAAAAGAAATTAAAAATATTTTATTAACGAGAGCTTCTATTCATACCTCAAAAATCGGTATTTGACCTTTTTCTTTTTCCATGTTATGGTTGACTTTGTCAACCCATATGAAATTACCAATAAAACCATTTAAAAGTGATAATAGTAATAGACAGATAATCAAACAAATAAAAAACAGTAAAATTGAAAAAATAACAAAGAGTGATTCAGAGAGAACAATGAAAGGTTAGAATCAATCTTCAACCTTAATTACTTTAGATTATATTAGATCAAATCATGCTATGAACTTATCTATAATGTCATTAAGTTTTGCTGTAAACTTCTAGGATGGATAGATATATATGTATCTTAGTCTGCAATCTACGAAAATCTATTGTGTCATTGTATGCAAATCACATGTGTTGTCCATGGTAGCCTTCTCCTTAATTCACATTTATGTTTTTTCAAGTATTTGAGACTTGTTGTAAGAACTTGTATGTTAAGAAGAGATTAGATAGACATATATATATATATATATATATATATATAGTCCTTTTCAAATAAGGATTTTCTTATCTTAGTTAGGGTACAAATTTCCTTAATTTGACATATTTTTCGATCATATTTTCTCATCATAATCGTTCAGTATTTAGAAATACATGACTTGATCATCTCTGTAAATGTTCAGCTAATTTGATTATCGTTAAGGTATCGAAAATGTATTAAATCAATGAATGAACTAAATCTGTTCATTTTGAACCACATTCTTTTAACTCTAAATCACAGTTTTGAATGCCTTAATGATTATTAATTTGGCTGAAAGTTTGTAGAGATGATCTACTCATATATTCCTAGATACTAAAAGGTTAAGATGAAAAAATGTGATAAAAAAGTGGGTCTATTAAAGAAATCTGTACCTTAACTAAGATAAGGATATCCTTATTCGAAAAGGATTATATATATATATATATAGTTCCTATTCGCTTTGAAATTAAAGTGTGAAGTTCCTTATTTGATACATTTTTCGGTCATATTTCAATATCTCCACCATTCAGTTTATTGATATTAATGTATAGATCATTCATACAAAATTTTATTCAAATTGATGATCGTTTATGTACCGAATTAGGTTAAATCAATGAACGAATCATAAATATGTCTAACAATATCTGTTTGTGTAAATCATGATTATGAACACCCAAACGATCATCAAATTTAATGAAACTTGGTAGAAGTGATCTATGCATTTGGTTCTACACACGAAATGGTGGAGATGTGGGAATATGATCGAAAAGTGTGTCAAACAAGAAAATTCACGTTTTTTTTAAAAAACTTTTAATTAATAACTCACACACCCTACATATGTCAGTGAGATTTGAACCCATGACCTCAAAGTTGTCAATTAAACACCTTAACCAACCAAGCCACGGCTCACCGACAAACTTCACACTTTAATTTCAGAGCGAAACTTCGCACTGTATAGGAACTATATATATATAATGCATTTAGTTCTACAAACTGAATGATGGAGATGTTGAAATATGACCGAAAAATGTGTCAAATAAAGAACTTCACATTTTAATTTCAGAGCGAAACTTCGCTCTGGATAGGAACTGTATATATATATATATATCAGAGGCGGATGTCCGCAAAGGAGAAAAAGTGCGGATGCCACCTCAAGGAGCCTCACGCCGTCGTCGATGGAAGCTCTAGTTCTGTCCTCGAAGATTTCAGACATCCCGAACATCGTCATCATCAAGGTGAAGGCCACAGTGACCTAGATCATAGGTGCAGGGAAGTTTGCCAGAAAACTTCAAGCACTTCATTCTTGACTCCAAACTCGTTGCCGGAAAGTCCACCGACAATGAGAAGGTAAGGATGGAGGTATGAGCAGCACCAACAAGATCGGTGAAGCCATCGATGCCGGCGTGAGGCTCCTCGAGGTGGCGTCCACACTTTTTCTCTGTTGCGGACGTTCACCTCTGTGTGTATATATATATATATATATACAAGCCTGCTATGAAGCGGACATATGCACTGGGCTTAAAGTGTGGACGTCCATTCGTTCTCATCCGTCTGGCGCCGACGACGGCGCGCCTCCACCTAAACAGACACCAGAGGAGTCCCCGACCACTTTCCCTTCCCGGCGAGATTGATTTGAAGGTCTGGGCAGCAACCTTCACCCAAAACTTCAACCAAGATCGATCTTGCCAGAAAAATGGAATTCGGCGAACTCGTCGGGAAGGGAAAATGGTCGGGGACGCCTCTGGTGTCTATTCGGGTGGAGGCGCGCCATCGTCAGCGTTGAACGGAAGAGAACGAAAGGACGTCCGTATTTTAAGCCAAATGCGGACGTCCGCTTCATATCGTTTATATATATATATATATATATATATATATATATATATATATATATATTCCCTTCTAGAGCGGTACCTCGCTTTGAAATTAAAGTGTGAACCTTCTTATTTTGCTCACTTTCAAGTAGCATTTCCACAACTCCACATTTCTGCAAAGTTTCATCCAATTTGAAAATCATTTCTGCAAAGTTTCATCCAATTTGAAAATCATTTGAGCTTCTGTAATCGTGATTTACACGTATGGTTCTGTTTGGACAGCTTTTGTTTTTTTAATTTATTTAATTTAATTCGGTACCCAAATGATCTCAAAATTAGATGAAATTGTGCATGAATGATATACGCATACACTATGTTCTAGACATTATATGGTTGAGATGTTGAAGTGCGACCTGAAAGTGAGCGAAATAAGAAGGTATACGCTCTAATTTTAAAACGGGACAAGGCTTTCAAAGGGAATTATATATATAGATCGAACTTATTTATCCAAATGTAAGGCTAGCCCCGCCTCAAGTAATAATCAAGGTAAACCTGGATGGTGCTTGGAATTTGGAAGACAATAGTGCAGGAATTGGAGTTATTGCAAGAGAATCAGAAGGAGACCTGGTTTCGGGTGCAGCCTCCTCCATTTTAGCTCAATCTTCTATTGAGGCTGAAGCTAAAGCGGCCCTTGAAGCTCTCTCTCTAGCACAGATTGGCAATTTCAGTAGAGTTATCTTTGAGTCTGACTCCCAAGTTCTAGTCAACGCCATTAATAACCCATCGAAAGCCTCACATTGGTTACTCCGGCCAGTCGGTGCACGAATCAAACAGGCATCAAATTTCTTCTCCTTCTCTTGCTGTAATTGGATTCCACGGAAAGCGAATGAAGCCACGCTAGCTCGCCCGGAGTCTTGGATTTCCAGACCCCCGTCCTTGCTGGATTCAGTAGCTAACTTTCTTGGTGAAGTGTCGCTCAGCTGGCTGTTTCTATAGTTACAGTTTTTTTTTCTCTTCAGGCGCATGTGCCTCGAGATGGTCTCTTTGTAACAGGGCCTTATTTTAGAACTTGTTATATTCCTCTTTTTTCAATGAAATTCTCCTCTTTCGACCAAAAAAATAATGTAAAGAAGATTCGCTCACGCATGAAAAATAAATAAAATAGGAAAAATTTAAATTCTAAGCCCGTTAATTTGTGTTTTCCGGTCGTGGCAAGACCCCATTGGCTGGTTAACCAGAAAATGTCAGTCGTTGACTACGTAGCTTGGAAAAAAGAAAAGAAAAAAGAATACGAGGTCTCCAGGAGATGAATCAATCGCTTTCGTTAGAGGACCATCACTCACTCACTCTACTCTCACTCAGATTCACTCTCTCTCGCTTTCACTATTCTTCTTTCCCTCGCTTTCCCTTTTTCCCCTGACCCCGATTTATTCCCCTTTTTTCACCGCCTCGGATTAACCGAGAGAGAGAGAGAGCACCCAGAATCTCGGGAATCACACCACCACTCTACCTCACCGCCATTCCCATTCGCCTCAATCCGACGGCTGCGATTGCGTCAATGGAGCTGCTTAGGGTTTCGCCGGAGGGACTCAATCGCCGTTGATGTTGCGCATGGAGAGGATGACTGCCGATCAGGCCAAGCCCGGCCCGCTCGAGCGCGACATTCACTTGGTAACTTCTCTCCCTTCTCTCTTTTTCTCTCTCTGCACCTCAAATTTACTTTTACTTCGTCTTCTAGCTTCGGTTAGTTTTCCGCAGCTTTGAGCTGTGTTGATGATATAGGTGACTTAGATGTGTTGAAATTAGTTTAAGCAGGAATTCGTGTTTCTGGATGAGTTGAAATTGTAGTTGATTTTTGGATGAGAAGCTCTTGGTGTAGCCTTTTTTAATTTTACTTCATTATGTGAAGCTTAAAGCTACATTGATAAAATCGGTGACTCAAATTTGCGTAACAGGACTTTATCTTCACATGTAAGCTAGTATTTAGTGTTTACACTCGTAAATCGTAATTGCATTTCATGGACAAACTATATAGCATCGGCGTTCATTTTTGGATACGGTTAGCGAATTTTTCGGGAGCTATATATACAAATAGCAGCTGCAGCGTTGAGTTTCTACGCTCCTCCTTTCGGCTGCATGCACATGTTTGTGTGTGTGAAGAGAAAGGGAAAGAAAAAGAATAAGAAAGTTAAACGAATGGAAAAAAGATAGATAGTATAAGACTGTAACCACTTTGCAGAGTGGTTGAGTAATATTTAGTTAACTTGAGAGAAGTTGCTTGATAGTCGGAATGAAAGTAAACTCGATGAACAGCTTATCAGTTAATTTTAGAAGGAAAGGCTTCGCAGATTATCAAATAAATTGACACAAGTTCACATTGCTAGAAGGAAATAATTGTTGGACTTCACTTAAATAACATGGAATCATTTGCTTCTCCAGATGGAAAGAGAAGGATTCTTAAATGGGGTCAATATGTTTGATGTTTGGGTTGTTGCTCCTTGTTTTAAACATTAAGTAAAATATTCCCACTAAATCAAGTTCTATGGTACTTTTAAATTTCATTTTTCTATTAAATTACTAGATTGCAAAACTTGTGGAATTTGTTCTAATTCATGTTCTGTGCTCGTGTTTCAAATCAGGCCATCACTGCTCTAAAAAAGGGGTCACAGTTACTGAAGTATGGACGCAGAGGAAAGCCCAAATTTTGTCCTTTCAGACTGTCCAATGTATGTCCAAATGAACTTGAGATTAATAAAGTAATCAAAATGTGTTGTTACATATCTTCTTATTTGTTGCATATTGCTCTTTCTCTTACATTTCTGTTTGATTAGTGCCTTATAATTGGTCGTTAATGCATTGTTTATTATTATATGTTGCGTCACTTGTATTGTATGATATGACATGTCAGAAGGGATATTCTGTGAAACATTTAACTTCTTCAAAGTGTCTTAGGTTTGGATTACTTAAAAAGTCGAACTGAAATTAGCTTCTCGTCAACCATGATAAAAGGAAAACTTATTGATGAAAGCATAAATCATTCTATATACTTGTTATGATATAGGTACATCAGATTCTTTGCCTGCTATGTTTGAAAGTGGATTAACAGTCAAACATCATTCTCCCTAAGTAGATGGTTTTGATATGTAAGGCTGTGTGGTCGAGGAAAAACTACTACCTGGATATATTAAGAAACACTGAAAAGGATTTTGTCTGACTGAAATCCTTAACGCATACAGCAAAAAGTGACATATGTTCTTAGTTATCCGCACACAGTGGTTCCCCTGATCTTATAAATTGCATAAGTGTCCAACTAAATGATCATCCACTGATAAGCCTTATAGGTCATATGCTGCAAATTACATGGGCAGGACATATGAGGTGAAAGCCAATGTCTGCCATCACTCTGTAGACTTGGGATGATATCTTAGATACTCGTATATTTCAGCAATACCTGCTATAATGTGAGATGATTCAACCCTTTTACATGCTGCTTATAGGAATAAGTGAAAAAAAAAGCATGAATAGGATGAGATCGTTTATGCTCAATAAAGAGGATTCCTGATAACAGAGACTCGACTTAAAATTATATCAGTAAGAAACTTTAGACAGCGCAAAACATGCTATCCATACTGCTTGTGGTTCATAGTATCAATGCTTCTTCATGTATTAACTCTAGGACGCTTTACACAATATTATACCTGGCCATCTTTATGGAACTGTAGTTTTTCTTGCTGAAAATTATTTTCTGATCTACAATATTTTGAAAATTATCAATTCATGATCATTTTATAAAGCTGTTAGGCGTTTCATACTTATGCTTTCCATGGGGTAGTTGTTGCAGTTTCTTGTGATGTAGTACATCATGCTGTGAATTTCCTTTTTCTTACAGTCTTGATTTGAACTTTTCCATTTTACTTTCAGGATGAATCAGTTCTGATATGGTACTCAGGCAAAGATGAGAAATATGTTAAACTAAGCCATGTTTCTAGAATTATACCTGGCCAGCGCACTGTAAGTTCTTCATGCTGAGATATCTTGCACCTTTTCCAAATGGTGATCATTACAACATATGGACTTGTAGATAGCAAGAACCGTCCACTAGCATTTGATAGCTTTGCAACTGGTAGTTGTAGAGTTTTGGCACAAAATTTCAAATGCAACTTTTAGCTTAGTGACTTGGTGTACAATTAAAAGAGTTTGTAGCATGGCCATAGCATGGCTAAATGTATTTTGCGAATGAATGACCTTCAATGTTCCTTTCCTTTGATTTACACTTTGATGATTTTTGAAGGAGACAACATTTTGAATGGTATTTTCATCAAAGTAAAATGTGTGTTAGTCATAAACTACATGCCGTAAACAATTGATCCCAATTCCTTAAGAGAAGGGAAAAAAGCTCAAGAGTTTCACGTACTTGATCTATTGTAGCTAGGCAACCTGGAAGGAGGAAAGGTTTATACAATTTTGGGCATATTTCTTTGCTTAATGCTGCTGTGTATGCAGTTAAAATATTTTAGTCAATGTGAGGCATAGTTATGATTTCATATATATTTTTTTTCTTACTTGCATGCTCGCATAAGTTCCTTCTTATAGATGGTTACCTGCGTATCCGTGTCTGGCCTATCATATAGGGTCACATGATAGGTGCCAATTTCTATTTTCATACAGGAAAGGGAATGAAGAAAAGATGCATTAAACCATGTCTTCAGTGTTAAAAGGGTGTGGTAGCTGGTGTTGTCATTTCGTCCTAAGCTTATATTAAAAATTTGGTAACTTGGAATTATAATATTTCTAGTTGTACTCAAGTCTTAAGTTACGTATTAAATGTTTTGAGTTCTTAAGTTTATCTACATTGGTTCTTTAGGTGTTTGATCTTGCAAGGAAAGTCATCTTGGATTCTTTGTAATAACATATACCTTACTGATTATGCGATGGTTACTAATGATGAAGAGTTTAGTGCTGTAATATATCCATATATTGTTTTCTTCTACATTTATTGGTTGTTACATGGTAACAAAACATTCCTTTTATCTGTATATACTGCAGCCAATCTTTCAGAGGTATCCTCGGCCGGAGAAGGAATATCAGTCATTTTCTCTTATATACGATGACAGGTCTTTAGATTTGGTAAGCATCTTTTGGTGGTGATCCCCCCACTATCTGATTCTCTGGAGTTCTGTCTTCTAGTTCAACTAGTCATTCCCTTAATTATGTGAGTGAATAGTTTGTTATGATAGCCTGTTACTCTTCAATAAACCTTTTTTTACGAACTTTGTATTACTTGATGCTAATTGCTTATACCAGATATGCAAGGATAAAGATGAAGCTGAGGTCTGGTTTACTGGTCTAAAAGCACTAATATCACGTGGCCTTCAACAGAAGGGGAGAGCAGAAACAAAAAGTGGAGTTACCTCTGAAGCAAATAGCCCAAGATCACATACGCAAAGAAGTTCTCCTTTGAGCTCTCCATTTTGTAGTGGTGATAGTTCACAGAAGGTGTTCTATTTTTGTCTCTGTTGTTAATACTTTGCGTAACTGTAATATAAAAGTGAATAGTCTTCTTGTGACTAATGCAGGATGAAGTGGAACCCTTTCATCCTCATGCTACATCTGAAAGCCCTCCCAAAGTCCATTTGGAGAAGGCTTTATCAGATGCCATGTTATATGCCCTCCCTCCGAAAGTTCCCTTTCCTTCAGATTCTGCTTCTGGCTCATTTCAGTCTCTGTCATCAGGAGGCTCAGATGGAATGAATGGTCGAACAAAGGGTGCGGGGACAGACGCTTATAGAGTTAGTTTATCAAGTGCAGTTAGCTCATCAAGTCAAGGCTCTGGTCATGATGATGGTGACACTTTAGGGGATGTTTTCATTTGGGGGGAAGGTGTAGGTAATTGCATTTTCGGTGGGGGATTGCATAGAGTTGGTAGTTCTTCTAGTTCTAAGACGGACTCTTCTGTACCTAAAGTCTTGGAATCTGCTGTTGTACTTGATGTTCAAAGTATAGCTTGTGGTGGACGACATGCTGCTTTTGTAACCAAGCAAGGAGAGGTATTTTCTTGGGGTGAAGAATT
This sequence comes from Fragaria x ananassa, assembly GCA_034370585.1. Classification (NCBI taxonomy): domain Eukaryota; kingdom Viridiplantae; phylum Streptophyta; class Magnoliopsida; order Rosales; family Rosaceae; genus Fragaria; species Fragaria x ananassa. The sequence continues at coordinate 2,971,469 of CP139750.1, read as the reverse complement.
AGGAGGCAGACTTGGACATGGTGTAGAAGCTGATATCTCCCATCCAAAGCTCATAGATGGTCTCAAAAATCTTAACGTAGAATTTTTAGCATGTGGGGAGTACCATTCTTGTGCAGTAACACTCTCTGGTGATATATACACATGGGGTGGCAGTACTTCTAATTTTGCACTCCTTGGACACGGGTTTCAATCAAGTCAGTGGGTCCCAAAAAAGTTAAATGGACCTTTAGAGGGAATTCATGTCTCTTCAGTTTCTTGTGGACCATGGCACACAGCTGTTGTGACCTCTGCTGGTCAATTGTTTACTTTTGGTGATGGAACTTTTGGTGCTCTAGGTCATGGGGATTGCAAGAGTATATCAGTTCCAAGGGAAGTTGAGTCCCTTAAAGGCCTCCGTACTGTTCGAGTGGCTTGTGGTGTTTGGCACTCTGCTGCAGTAGTTGAAGTCATGGTGGGATCATCAAGTTCCAGCAACTGTTCTTCTGGGAAGCTTTTTACATGGGGAGATGGTGATAAAGGTCGACTTGGGCATGGTGATAAGGATGCAAGACTTGTGCCCACTTGTGTTGCTGCTTTGGTTGAACCCAACTTCTGTCAAGTTGCATGCGGACAAAGTCTGACTGTTGCCCTTACAACAGCTGGCCATGTTTACACTGTAGGAAGCCCTGTTTTTGGTCAATTAGGGATCCCTCAAGCTGATGGGAAACTCCCGCGCCATGTTGAGGGAAAGCTAATGAAGAATTTTGTTGAAGAAATTGCTTGTGGTGCTTATCATGTTGCAGTCTTAACGTCGAGAACTGAAGTTTACACTTGGGGAAAGGGTGCAAATGGTAGGTTAGGTCTTGGGGATACAGAGGATAAATTTTCACCAACATTAGTTGAAGCACTAAGAGACAAACAAGTCAAAAGTATTGTTTGCGGCACTAACTTTACAGCAGCCATCTGTCTACATAAATGGGTCTCTGGTGTTGATCAATCAATGTGTTCTGGCTGTCACCTTCCATTTAACTTTAAAAGAAAAAGACACAACTGCTACAATTGTGGACTTGTATTATGCCATTCGTGCAGTAGCAAAAAGTGCCTCAAGGCTGCGATGGCACCAAATCCGAACAAACCATATCGAGTTTGTGATAATTGTTTTGGGAAACTTAGAAAGGCGTCTGAAACCAACTATTCATCTGGTTCTGCTTTGAGAAAAGGAAGTGTAAATCAGGGATTCGCTGAAGTGAGTGAAAATAATAAAGATTTGGACAGTGGTTCAACCACAAGAAGCAAGAAACTACATTTTAGCAGTAATTGTGTTGCTCCTTTTCCACATGACATTTCTGAGCCCCGTGTATTCAGTGGGACTAAATCTTTCAACCCAGTATTTGGATCTTCCAAAAAGTTTTTCTCAGCTTCTCTTCCTGGATCAAGAATTGCTTCTCGAGCAACATCACCAACATCCAGGCGATCTAGTCCGCCTCGCGCAAAAACACCAACCCCTGCTGCTCTCTCAGGGATCATGTTGCCAAATGTTGTGGAATATGCTAGAGGGACAAATGATGGTCTAAGTGAAGAAGTTCTTAAATTAAGAGCTCAGGTATGTTAATTTTCCCTTTAAATTTCAATAATTTGTGAAATTTTGTTTCTAGTACAGTTTGCAGATTACTTTCACTTAAGTTTCCTGCATTTGTTTTGTTCGAAAAGAAAAAAGCTTACAGTTTTACACGATTTAACTGGGTTGGTGTTCTCTGTAGCTTGTGTACAACTACTTAAGTGATATATAAATATCTTTTCACTAAATATATCCTGCAAAATATAGTGTACTGCAAAATAATTTTGGTTATCATGCGTATGGTTTGTACTGCAAAATATATTAATAAGTTCAGAACAATTAGGATTACTGAAGTATGTTACTTTTAGCCACTTGCTGTGTTACTGAAGTATCTTGTGGGTGACTTTGAGCCACTTGCTGTGTATAATCATTTACTAGTAAAGTCCGAGGCAATCAAGATTGTTTATTTCTTCATATGTTTTTTTTCTCTTGAATGCTAGATCATTCTTGTCACATTTTTGACAAACTCTTCACAAAAGAAAATGCCATACTCATATCGGAAACTGCAAACCTAAGTAGAGACTTAGTGTAATTTGTTCATTTCTCTGATTACTAACTGTTTTGCCATCTGTTTTGGTTAGCGGTCCAACTCCATCATTTTAGTAATAATTCACATATTTATCAATTTATCATCCATTAGAATATATCTGAATGGATATGTTTTGTAAATCCTGAACATACTGCAAATGTTATAGAAATAGGGATATACTCAAGCTGGTCCTTCCATCTGTTTCTTTCCAATGCTATAGTTTAACTGTCAGTTTCAATAGTCATGTACTTTCGGCATCTTAATTAATTAATCCATATGCAAAGAAAGGTGAAGTCCTTATTTCTGCGCTGGGGGGTCTTCAGGTTTGTGTAAACCGGTTAGAGAATGGGGATTATCTTCCCCGTATTGCTTCTATATATAGTTTCATCGGACTCAACTGTTTATTGAATTTGGTTACTACCCAGAGACATGACAGCTATCTCTATTGATCTATTCCTCCTAGGGATAACTTAGAGCTCTTTCCTTGCATAGGGATAGGACTGAGCTTGTTATTGATTGCAGTAGGGTCTTGGTGAATGGTAAAGTTGCTAGTGATTGCCTAATTTGGTGATTGCAAGCCTGCAAGTTGAACCACCAAACCTCTTACTAATTTAGACCCAGCAAACTCTGTGAAAATAAAAATTGTTTTGATAATTGGAGTTTGTGAGTTTGGGAGTGGGAAGTAGCTGGGTATTCTTTGGGAGAGGGTTCGCTCTTTAGCCTCTCTTGGTCTTCACTTTCATCGAAATTCAGGGAGAGCTCTTTCTTTTCTTTGTTCTAATTGTAGAGCTGCTGTTCTCTGGTTCTTTTAATCTCCTTGTTGTCTGGTTTTCATTCTTTTTTCTATCTTTATTTTGTTTTATCCACAGTTATGCTTGGAGTAGTCTTTTTACATTTATGATCTTTGTTTCCTATAAAAGTAAATAAGTTGTGTGAGCGAACAAATATCTTTAACAGTTTAGCAAAATCTCTGTCTAATGTATAAAGTTCTGAAGTTGTAATGACATGCATGCCATAATTTTTATTTTTTATATTCTAGTTGGATTGTTCACTCTAAAATGAAGCTACCCTGTGTTATATGTAATATCCGCTTGGACTTAAAATGTCTTTGAATTCTTTGATATCTTTCGCTGCATGATGTATATTTTGATTTACTTCCTGTTAAGGGTAGAAACAAATAGAAAGGAGTGGGAAGGGTCTCTACATGTTGGAGTTTTCTCTACATTATGGATGTTATGTCAGCATTTATATAACAAGTCTCCGAGCTATTTGTTACAACACCATTTATCTGCTCTTCTCTTTGCTTCCTACAACATTGATTATTACATTTAGTCTGGAGATTTTATTTCAAGTTCAGAACTCTGGTTTGATGTAGTAGAAAGGCAAATTTACCCTACAAAAGCAGATGATGAGCACCACCTGCAATCATTGTGGTTTTCAAATAATCAATTTTATGTTGTAGGTCGAAGATCTTACTCGTAAAAGTCGAATTCAAGATATTGAGCTGGAAAGAACTACCCACCAATTGAAGGAGGCTGTCAAAATAGCTGGGGAAGAAAGTGCAAAATGTAAAGCAGCAAAGGAAGTAATTAAAGCGCTCACAGCTCAAGTAGGTTTTGCTATCTTCATTTAAATACGTTCAGTGTTTAAACATTATACAAATCAACCTTATTGACTGACTGACTAAGTAACTTTCATAAAATCAACATCATATTAGTAGTTAGTTCAAGCTTTATGCGATAAACTTCTATTGTCTGAACCAAAGAGAATCAAACATACTTATAATTTTTCAACCTCTCAATATTGTAGGTCTGAACCAACAATATAGAATAGCAATTTACAAGTATTCAATAAGTTAATACTTTAGAATTGTTTTAGCTCAATAAACTATTCTACTACCAAAGCAAATTAAAATTAAAGATTACTATGTAGGTGTTAGGAAAATTTTTGTGAAGTACTGCAACTTCGACCCTTCCTGGACCACACTTTACTCTTATATTTTATTCCAGGTTAACGTCATGCTCTTGATGGTTTGAGTAAGCATTGTAGTTACTTCACCACTCACTTTGCAAAAAGCTTTTTGATATCTAGTAGAAGACATTAATTTTGAGAATGCAATTGCATCTTCTTTTTTTATTTTTGTAGCTAAAACACAACTGTTTACATAAGCTAATATGATTGAGTGCCTTGTCTTATTTTTGACAGTTAAAAGAAATGGCTGAAAGGTTACCCATTGGAACAACAAGAATCAGTGACATACGTCCATTAGGCTCTTCTAGTCCTACCCATGAAGTTTCTACTGCAGCCACTGAGAAAGCAAGCAGTACTTTGACCTCCCTTGAACCACATTCTATTGCATCAAATACCCTGGTGGTTTCTAATGCACCAAGGGTCTTGAGTAATCATGCTTCAAATACCACTGAAGTGGCAAATTCAGAAGCAACTGCTAGGCATAAGAACAGGGGAACAACAGCTGATACCACACATGGGGATGAATGGGTTGAGCAAGACGAGCCTGGTGTATATATTACCCTTGTTTCCTCACCCACAGGAGTCAAAGATCTCAAGCGTGTTCGCTTCAGGCATGTCTCTTTTGCTTATTATTTCATTCAACCAAATTTGAAGAAAGATTCCTGGAACTGTATTTAATGTTTGTTTGTTATATTGAACTGCATGCCACAAACTAGGATCTGGCATATATATCAGTGGTGGGCTACCAAACTTGCATGTGATAACTACGTATTGCTTTGAGGTTTAATGTTCTTACACAACTCCCTGCCTTTAGGAGATACATTACAAAGCCCATAACACCCTTACCATGTTTTTGGAATGAACTGCTTAAAAAAAAAATACAGGTACTTTGAAATTCTATTAGTTCCTCAATTCTATTATTCGATTATTCTGCCTGGAGATTATGGGCAGTCATAGTAAGGTGACTTGTGGCAATGCTACGGTTGAGTTTGCGTTTGTAACCCAAACTTTCCTCTTATAATGAGGATTTCTAAAGAATTAGGCATTTCACATCATTGTGTCTTCATTCCAGTATTACCAGTACGTGCTCGTGTTCACTTTCAGTGGATTTTAAGCTTCATGTCATAGGCATTCTATGTCTGAATCTGATATGAATTTTTATTATATGTCATTCCTTTACTAAAACGGATCCTGTATGTCATCATCTGCTTACAGTCCATGCTTACAATCCTAAATTCTAATAGTAATAATCTGTTCTTCCCTTGGATTGCACCAATGGTTCTGACTGTGTAACTTTTTATGTGCCTGAATTGTTTCAGTCGAAAGCGGTTCAGTGAGAAACAAGCAGAACAGTGGTGGGCGGCAAATAGGGCTAGAGTATATCAGCAGTACAATGTTCCTGTTGTTGAAAAATCTAGTATTTCTGTAGGAAGAGAAGGATTGGCTCATTGAGCTGCTAATCTCAAGATGTTATTTGGGGCGAAGATAAGGGTTAGCTCTTTAATAGACCCACTAATCGTTTTACATTGTAAAGAGGTATGTGGGAAATTTCCTTTGGAGGGAAATTTGTCTTTATCCTTCCTATTCTTTTGCCATAAATTTGGTATTTGGTATTCCTTTGGAGGGAAGAGTAGGTAGGGGTGTGTAAATTCTTTGTAAGTAGCTTTTGGATTTCAAATTCAAATAGCTTTCCTTGTAAATCCGTACTCAAGAACTATTTTTCATAAAAAGCTGGAAAGGTCATACAACTGAATAGGTTTCAGGAATGTTCTGGATGCTTTGTTTGGTTTTTTTTTTTTTTTTCTGTTCTCGTTTTTGTTGTTTATTTTTTGTTTTAATCGGACAATGTAGGCAAAACTTCAAAGGGCTCATGGCCTGTGTAACCTTTTGAGTCGCATTGTTGATCACTCGATTGTGTGATTATATCCTGTGTAACAATCTCATTTGCCAAATCTAGATGCGTGAACACAACGGGATACTAATATAGCTAAAGAGCGACTCTTTTGCCAGCATGTAGATGTTCCATTATGCTTTGGGAAGATCAGAAGAATGCTAATCCTAATCTTACAGCAGAGATTGACCAAAAGCAATCCATCTGTGACTTCGTTGTGCTCCCCATAAATTTTTCAGGTGACTAGCGATGGAGACGAAAAGAATAAGCAATCGCGCATAGTTTGCCATTATGAACCCTTGGCTTTTTTTCTTGTCACTGCTTTTGCCTAATTTCGTTCGGTTTTCCGGCTAAATGTGGTCGCTTCTCCACTGGTCTTCATCTTTTCTGCATCGGATCCGCCTCATACTGAAACTCCTTTACCTGGCACTGTACCATGACCAGCAACACTAAGCAAAAGACACCTACGGCGATGCAACTCCTAATTTTGACATTTATAGATTGGCTTTACCTCCATGGATGACTACTTTGATTGTATGGTATGGCGAGGCTAATTGGTGTTTGTTTTGTTGCCATGTAGTTGACGGGTTGAGCTAACCGTAACTAGCAGGCGGTTCACTGCCAATCAGACCCTATTCATAAGTTGGGCAAAGATGAAGCTTGAGCTTCAAGAAAATCAAGTATCTTCCTGCGTACATATCATCGAGGACAAACCACAAATTAACGACTTTAGGGTCTAGGGTCTGTCGCTAGTCGGTGAGTTTGGAAACTCTCACTTTGCCCCTTCAACCATTTTATTATTGCCAAGCGTAATAGTCATAGGTTGTCAAATTCACAGGTTCAAATTCTAATCCTTGGATTTTGAAATTGGGGAAAAGGGGTTACAAGTCATTATGGGTCTTTATCTGAAAGTGACAATTTTTACTTTGTTGTGAAACGTCAGTTCAATAGGATAACTTGGTCTTTGTTCTGATGTTGAGTGTTATTCCAGAATTGGATACTACTGCTTCCAGCTAAAATTGTGCACGTATTTTGAGAAGCAAGACTATGTATGTAGAGGAATAAGCCACCTTAAACCGATAATCTTTCATCGTAACTTAGTGCTTTGAGACCAGGTTTAGCATTCATGCTAAGCAACCTGTCTTGCCCTTGACACTTTCAAATATGACTTGAGAATTCTTTGAGGCTTGTTGTCATTACTCTTTCACTGAATCTGATAGAACTATATTACTTACTATATGGTATCCGGAAGCAGAAGGAAGACTATTGGTGATGAACTGTTTGTCATAAACATTTTCAATTGCATGTTACTCTTGTTGTTGGCTCTTATAGGTGTCGAATACAGGCAAAGCTACATATCCAGATTGTTTCCTTTTTGAAAAAATTACATGAAAATTCATATTTATCAAACAGTGAAAAATAAACTAGAATTACAAAGACAAGTTTTGAACAGTGTTAGACTTCCAATTCCTTTGCCAAATGACAGACATCCTATAATTTTGTTTGTCTAAAGATTTTATTTGTTCAATCTGATAAGTTTTCCCATGCATAAATTAGGCAGACTTGCTTAGGTTGGCTGGCCAATACATTTATTCTGTACTTAGGTTAAGGCTTCAGATAATTTTATGTGCATGAAGGCTAAAAGAATGATAGTTTAGCTAGAATAATTCTTACATTAACATATCACTATGCCATTTTCGGCATCAGGCGACACTACAGTTGTGTCGCCTGATGCATTTTTTATGTGTCGCCTAGTAGCGTGTCGACACTTAAACCATCAGGCGACACAAATGTTGTGTCGCCTTTAAGAACATCAGGCGACAGAAGACTTTTTTTACTATGTGTCGCCTGATAAAAGATAAGGCGACATATAATATGTGTCGCCTAGAAGAAAATTAGGCGACATAAGACATTTTTCATTATGTGTCGCCTGATAAAAGATAAGGTGACATGCTATACGTGTCGCCTAGAAGAACAACAGGCGACATAAGACATTTTTCATTATGTGTCACCTGACGAAAGATAAGGCGACATGTTATATGTGTCGCCTGATAGCATAAATGTCGACATGCTAGAAGACGACACATCTTTTTTTTGTCGTGAGGCGACACATCTCTTGTGTCGCCTGATAACTGGGAGTGGGAGAAAAAAATGACTTACGGCGACATATATGCGTAGCCAATTGAAATAAAGACGACATATAAACATCGTCTGAAAATATTAGAGGCGACATATATTTGTCGCTTGATAAAAGATAAGGCGACATGCTATACGTGTCGCCTGATAGCATAAATGTCGACATGCTAGAAGGCGACACATCTTTTTTTTGCCGTGAGGCGACACATCTCTTTTTTTTTTGTTTTGATTTAAACTCTGCATATACGTTGCCGGTTGTTCTTTATGGCGTCACATGTCTATTGTATGAATGAGCTTGAGCTACACATAAGTGATGCCTTGTTTTCATTTAAACTGTGCATTTACGTTGCCGGTTGTTCTTTATGGCCTCACATGTCCATCGTATGAATGAGCTTAAGCTACACATAAGTGATGTCTTCTTTTGATTTAAACTGTGCATTTACGTTGTTGGTTGTTCTTAATGGCCTCACATGTCTATCGCATGAATGAGTTTGAGCTACACATAAGTGATGCCTTCTTTTGATTTAAACTCTACATTTACGTCGCCCGTCTGTTGGTTCCAAATTTTGGATGCCTTTTATTCATTATTCTTTTCCTTGGAATGAACATGTTTGAACATCTAAAAGAGAACAAAGTTGAGCAATTCTAAAACAGAGGTAAACTAGGTGGAAAACGCACATGCATCCATTGTTTCTCATATGCCACCAAATGCTGCCACCCGATCTCTTCGAGCAGATCCAGCTTTTCTTCGTAAAGTTTCTTCTTTGGAGGCTCCGTATTCTCTTGAATAATGTCATTCAAGACCTGCGATCGAAGGAGATCAAATTGATGAAAGACTCAAAACATCAAACTGTCACTGACAATGGACGATCCACTTCATAAAAGGTAAGGAGATAACAAAGTACCTTCAGTGCTGTTCCAAGCCTTCCATGATGTTTCTCCCGTGTCACTGTGAGGATTACGTATTTAGAGGATTTCACTTCGACCCATTTTTGAAGTTCTTTAAAAGTATCTTCAAAGCGTTCAAGCAGGACACCAGAGCCTGGTCCAGAATCAACAGTCTTATCTGCCTCTTTTGAACCTTCAGTTACTTCCGACGCCGAAGGCTTATCACCCTGCATCAATCATGATGATGGCGGCGGCGCTCCATTAATTGTTCACAATAAAAATTGAAGCATGTACTGATTCAGAATACTAAAATGGGGGAATACATGAATAAATTTTTTTCCCCGTTTACTAAACATGTTTATACTATTACTAACTGTATAACCATATAAGCCGAACTTTCAGAAAATCAAATCTGGCGTGCAACTTTCAGATGCTTTCCTATACTTCAATAATTGCACCAAAATGTGAAATTATAATATAGAACTATTCAAACCTGCAAAGACAACATATCTGCCAGTGCTATTCCTTTCTGGTACAATGCCTCTGCTAACTGATCACGAGTGGTTTCCATCTTCTTTTTCATTTTCTAACAAAAATAATTAATACTAGTTATGATAAGTGGGGAATATATTCAAAGAATAAGAATTGTAATAGTTGTTAATCCTCGCAAAGTAATTTCAGCTAACTACACACCTCTGCTTCCTCGTCTTCGGGATCACTTCTAAGTGAAAAGAATTTTGCCAGCTCATCTCTGTCGATACTATCAACAACCTCATTTGCTGCATCAATAACCTGCAAAGCAACACTTATGCTTGTATAAGATAGCATATTAAACATCTGTCAAGGTAGGGAATTCTACACACTGACTACGTCCAAATAATGGTACAAGTAGACATTCACATTGTAGACGAAGTGATGAATAGCAAGGTTGCTATACATGATGAGATTCAATTGCCAGAATCTTGAAAAAGATTGTTTTCGTTGTTTTAACATATAATGTAGTACTTCCACAAATAGCTGCAACAATCATGGTTACATTATGTTTGAATCATACCCTATCACACTTTAGAGACCTAAAGTACAACTGCTGTTTCTATACATTAACATGTTAGAATTTGACTTCGATAGACCTTCTGAGAACCCCACACCCCAGACACTTGCAGAACCCAATTACGTAGTTGTGGCCCATAAAAAATAATTCTAAACTGCTCAGCCTATCTTATTTATTGATGGGGACTTGTAGGCAAGAATTCTTTCTTTGTGACTCTTTCCTTTTTACTTCTCTAATTGAAGAAAAAAAAAAACTTGTTCCTCCCTCATCCAAAAACACAGAAAATATAGAAATCTTTAAAACACTATCCTTATGCACACCGAGTACTGTGCAGACTATCATTATTGATCATAGTTGTATTAAATTACCTCTTTGTCATGACAGACTTTGTCCTCGATATTGTTTTGAGAAAGCAAACCTTCCAAAATCTTTGCAAGCAGTGGCGTGTGTTGTGGGTATTCGGACTGCAAAGACAAACATAAAACACATAAAATTGGTGACTCGGGAGCATAGCCTCAACTTGAGGCATAAAATGAAATCCTACACAGGCATAAATATCCAATGCTCAATTAGGCTAAGAAGCTGTAGTCCCAGAAAAAAGAAGGAAAAAGAAATAAAGTAGAATCTCAAATGGGTGTGGTGCGCGTGTGTAGAAAACTGGCCAGTTGAAGCATTGCAGTCAAAGCACCACTATCCGTGTTGAATCAAGTAAAACAAAAGTGCACAAGTTGAGTAAAATGAGGTAACTAGACTCATTTTCGGATGCAGCTTGAAATAAACATACCATGTCTACAATACATGAAATGACTTTAATCTAAGTTTATCTTTCATGTAAGCTAAAAACCTAAAATAGTCGATTTCTCATCACAGAAGCCTTCTATATCCTTTAATATATACCATGGCCAATTGACTCTATGAGCTCTAACCTTAAGAGAGGTAGATAACTTTTTCCACTCTGAGCGTTCTTCATCATCATCTTGTTTGAGGCTTGTAAGAACTTTAATCTTTGCATCTCGAACCTGATACAAATACCGACAGTAAGTATCTGTACCTCAGATATAAGATCTCCAAATCTAAAAATCTAAAGTGATAATTAGCAAGAGGTTTGATAATAGAATTGCCACATCATAGATTGATATGAGTACTTGATGGGGTTATCTGCAACTGACTTTGAAAAGCCATAACTATGTGTTGTTGAATTTGTACATGTTGAGTTCTAGAACAAGTGCCACATATATCGTGGTTTTCAAACCACCCCATTCTGACATGGAAATAATAGTCATTACCAACAGAAGTACAATTGAAAAATAGAATGTTGTAAATGATCCACTAGTTTAATAGCCACATGCATAGGTGCCAATACTGTAACGGAAACTCACTGCTAAAATAGCATTCCCTGTATCTGTGAGTAAATGCACCAGGGCAAGCACGTTAGCAGCCCCACCGTGAAGGCCACCGCCGCATTGATCACACTCTTCGTCATCGTCGTGATCTTGAACATTTACATAAGCTCTCTCTTGTTCAGCATGGATCTCTTCGTGCCTGACATTCAATAAAAGCAACAAAATTACATCAAACCGAACAACCCAATAGCAGAATACATCATCAAAACGATATTATCTGGAACCAAATACAGATCCACACTTGCCTTGTTCAAATCGGACAGAGTTCAGGTCGGGTCGGGCTTGGAAGGAGTTGAGGATGAAGCGGAGGTCGGAGGAGAGGAGGTTTGGAATCGGAGGAGGTGACGCGGTAGACGGTGAGGAGGAGGGATTGCGAGGCAGCGGGTTTGGGGGTCGGAGAGATTGGGCGTTAGGTTTGTTGGGTTTGTCTGAAGAGAGAAAGGGTTTGTTGGGTTTGTCGAGAGAGTAGAGTGAGGAAAAGATAGGCAAATTGACATTTAGTTTAGGTCAAAATGCAAGTGCGCCTTCTTTTTCGATCTGGCGCCAATTTAATTTTCCAGTGCGCCTTTTTTTTGAAAAATTGCGCCCTAATTTTTCCAAGCCTTTTCCTATACACATATTAACCCTAAACCCTAAACCCTAAACTCTAAACCCTAAACCCTAAACCCTAAACCCTAAACCCTATTATCGACAACTTCTGTTATATGGCCGAAAGTCAAGCGTGGTATGAATAATGTTATGAGAGCTGCATTGTAACACATTTAGGGTTTATATCTATGATCATGAGGTACACTAACATATTTGCCTAGCAACACACTAACATATTATAACTAGATGTACATCTTTATAAACTAACTATATGTACGAAATACAATTTGTAAAATTTGACCGTTGGATGTGATCGTCGTACTTAAATATGGACATGGTCCAAAATTTGCTCATTTTTGTTAATGTTTGGACCTCGATCACATAGGTCAACTTTATTTACGATTAGATTTCTATGAGCTTCCCAATTGTGAGCTATATGTATGAAATACGATTTGTAAAATTTGACCGTTGAATGTGATCTTCGTAGTTAAATAGGGACATGGTCCGAAAATTGCTCATTTTTGTTAAGGTTTGGACCTCGATCACATGGGTCAACTTTATTTACGATTAAATTTCTATAAGCTTCCCAATGGTGAGCTATATGTACAAAATAAAATTTGTAAATTTCGACCGTCAGATGTGATCAACATATTTAAATATGGATATGGTAAAAAATTCACCCAATTTTGATAATTTTTGGGTCTCGATCGATGCGGTCAACATTAACTCAACAATATTTAATTAAGCGAATACGCTCTTACCTCCTCCTTCTTGACTAGTTTTGGTGGATTCTTTCATGCACACACTCTCACATATATGTGATGTAGCAGCTTCTGTAAAAATTTTAGAAATTTTACCTTTCGGGGATAGAGTTACCCATAGGGGATAATAAGCGTAAAAAGGGTTGACCGTCTCGATCGAGAACCAAACATTATCGAAAATATGTGATTTTTTTATGGTAACCATATTTCACTATATGTAACACATCTTACGGATAGATTTGCAAAATTCTATTTACAACATATAGTTGCTTCACAAATGCATACACTTAGAAAAATCCCATTAAACAAGTTATATCACATTAGTAGGCATGTTGTGGTTCCAACGTCTAAAATTCATAACATTAAATTTTGACCGTCAGATGTGATCAGCATATTTAAATATGGATATGGTAAAAAATTCACCTAATTTTGATGAAGTTTGGGTCTCGATCGACGTGGTCAACATTAGCTCAACATCATTTAATTAAGCCAATTCGCTCTTACCTCCTCCTTCTTGACTAGTTTTGGTGGATTCTTTCATGCACACACTCTCACATATATATGATGTAGCAGCTTCTGTAAAATTTTGAGAAATTTTACATTTCGGGGATAGAGTTACCCATAGGGGATAATAAGCGTGAAAAGGGTTGACCGTCTCGATCGAGATCCAAACAATATCGAAAATATATGATTTTCTTATGGTAACCATATTTCACTATACGTAACATATCCTACGGATAGATTTGCAAAATTCTATTTACAACATATAGTTGCTTCACAAATGCTTACACTTAAAAAACAACAAAAATCAGGCGACACATAAATGTCATCTATTAATATAATTGGGTAAATTTTTCACACACGTTGTTAACTCAACAAAATTCAATATCTGGCGACACATAAATGTCGTCGCATCTACATAATTGAGTAAAATCATCACACAAGTTGTCAGTTCAACAAAATTCAATATCAGGCGACACATAAATGTCGTCTTATCAACAAAATAAAGTAAAATTCACAGAACTTTGACATTCAACAAAATTCAATGTCAGGCGACACATAAATGTCGTCTTATCAACAAAATTGAGGAATCACATAAATTGTCAAATCAACAAAATTCAATATCAGACGACGCATAAATGTCGTCGTTTCTACATAATTGAGTAACATTTTCTCACAATTTGTCAATTCAATAAACTTTAATATTAGGCGACACATAAATGTCGTCTTATCAATAAAATGAAGTGAAATATTCACACAAGTTGTAAATTCAACAAAATTCAATGTCAGGCGACACATAGATGTCGTCTTATCAAAAAAAAAAAAAAATCTTCACACAATTTGTTAATTCAACAAAATTCAATATCAGACGACACATAAATGTCGTCGTATGTACATAATTGAGTAAAGTTTTCTCACAATTTGTCAATTCAACAAAATTTAATATTCGACGACACATAAATGTCGTCTTATCAACAAAATAGAGTAAAATTTTCACACAAGTTGTAAATTAAACAAAATTCAATGTCAGACGACACATAAATATCGTCGTATGTACATAATTGAGTAAAATCTTTCACACAATTGTCAATTCAACAAAATTCAATATCAGGCGACACATAAATGTCGTCGTATGTACATAATTGAGTAAAATCTTTCACACAAGTTGTCAATTCAGCAAATTTCAATATCCGGCGACACATAAATGTCGTCTTATCAACAAAATGAAGAAAATCTTCACACAATTTGTTAATTCAACAAAATTCAATATCAGACGACACATAAATGTCGTCGTATGTACATAATTGAGTAAAGTTTTCTCATAATTTGTCAATTCAACAAAATTTAATATCCGGTGACACATAAATGTCGTCTTATCAACAAAATAGAGTAAAATTTTCACACAAGTTGTAAATTCAACAAAATTCAATGTCAGGCGACACATAAATGTCATCGTATGTACATAATTGAGTAAAATCTTTCACACAAGTTGTCAATTCAAAAAATTTCAATATCCGGCGACACATAAATGTTGACTTATCAACAAAATGAAGAAAATCTTCACACAATTTGTTAATTCAACAAAATTCAATATCAGACGATATATAAATGTCGTCGTATGTACATAATTGAGTAAAGTTTTCTTACAATTTGTCAATTCAACAAAATTTAATATTCGGCGACACATAAATGTTGTCTTATCAACAAAATGGAGTAAAATTTTCACACAAGTTGTAAATTCAACAAAATTCAATGTCAGGCGACACATAAATGTCGTCGTATCTACGTAATTGAGTAAAATCTTTCACACAAGTTGTCAATTCAACAAATTTCAATATTCGGCGACACATGAATGTCGTCTTATCAACAAAATGAAGTAAAATCTTCACACAATTTGTCAATTCAACAAAATTTAATATCCGACGACACATAAATGTCATCTTATCAATAAAATGGTGTAAAATTTCACAAAAGTTGTGAATTCAACAAAATTCAATATCAGACGACACATAAATGTCGCCGTATGTACATAATTGAGTAAAGTTTTTTCACAAGTTGTCATTTCAACAAAATTCAATATCCGGCGACACATAAATGTCGTCTTATTAACAAAATTAAGTAAAATTTTCACACAAGTTATAAATTCAACAAAATTCAATATTATGCGACACATAAATGTCGTCTTATATACATAATTGAGTAAAATCTTCACACAATTTGTCAATTCAACAAAATTCAATATCAGGTGACACATAAATGTCGTCTTATTAACGAAATGAAGTAAAATTTTCACACAAGTTATAAATTCAACAAAATTCAATGTCAGGCGACACATAAATGTCGTCATATCTACATAATTGAGTAAAATCTTCATACAATTTGTCAATTCAACAAAATTCAATATCAGGCGACACATAAATATCGTCGTATGTAGATAATTCGTAATTGAGTAAAGTTTTCCCATGCCACAATTTGTCAATTCAACAAAATTCAATATCCGGCGACATATAAATGTCGTCTTATTAATAAAATGAAGTAAATTTTCACACAAGTTATAAATTCAACAAAATTCAATGTCAGGCGACACATAAATGTCGCCGTATCTACATAATTGAGTAAAATCTTCACACAATTTGTCAATTCGACAAAATTCAATATCAGGCGACACATAAATATCGTCGTATGTGCATAATTGAGTAAAGTTTTCTCACAATTTGTCAATTCAACATAATTCAATATCCGGCGACACATAAATGTCGTCTTATGAACAAAATGAAGTAATTTTTCACACAAGTTGTCAATTCAATAAAATTCAATATCAGGCTACACATAAATGTCGTCGTATGTACATAATTGAGTAAAGTTTTCTCAAAATTTGTCAATTCAACAAAATACAATATCCGGCGACAGATAAATGTCGTCTTATCAACAAAATGAAGTAAAATTTCACACAAGTTGTCAATTCAATAAAATTCAATATCAAGCAACACATAAATGTCGTCGTATGTACATAATTGAGTAAAATTTTCTCACAATTTGTTAATTCAACAAAATACAATATCCGGCGACACATAAATGTCGTCTTATCAACAAAATGGAGTAAAATTTTCATACAAGTTGTAAATTCAACAAATTTCAATATCATGCGACACATAAAGGTCGTCTTATCTACAAAATGAAGTAAAATTTTCACACAAGTTGTCAATTCAACAAAATTCAATATCGGCCGACACATAAATGTCGTCGGATTAACATGTGTAAAATTTAGACAATTGAGCTAAAGTTGACCACTTTTTTCACCGACATATATGTGTCGCCCCGAAAATAGACATTTTTTTCAAAGAAAATTGGTATTGTGTAAGTTAACTTCCAGCGACACATAAAAAAATTGTGTCGCCCCAACCTCCCGAACCACACTTAATTTCGTAAGTGTCGCCTGATATGTGTAGCCTGATGCATGAAATGGCTTAGTGTATGAATATATACATATTACACGAGAAGAGTAGTTTTCCTAGATGGAAACTATCTCCACAATTAAGGAGAAAATAAGGCAACAGATCTCTACCAATGACTACATTCCCAAAATACAAATTACACAATATTTACTTCCTAATACTCCCTCTCAAGTTGGAGAGTGAATATCTCGAACTCCCAACTTGTGAATCATAGGGATGAAAATTTCCTTTCCCAATGCTTTGGTAAGACATCAGTTAACTGATTTCCAGAACTAACGAACTTAGTAACAACTGACTCATCTTGAATCTTATCTCTGATGAAGTGACAATCCATTTCAATGTGTCTAGTTCTTTCATGAAAAAGAGGATTGGCAGCAATATGCAAAGCTGCTCTATTGTCACAATACAACAAAGTAGGTTTTGAATGAAGAATATTTAGATCTTTGAGATGATTTTTCAACCAAGTTAACTCACAACAAGCTCCTGTCATTACTCGATATTCTGCTTTAGCTGAAGACAATGAAACCGTCTTTTGTCTCTTTGACCTCCAAGAGATTAGTGTAGAACCAAAAAAGACACAATAACCTGTAGTAGATCTTCGGGTCTGTAAACATGAAAATATCTGTAACAAATGACAGAACAACACGTGTACAAACAATAATTTAATTTAATCAATGCGAATGCGGGTTACAATCTTTGTGTATTCCTCTGATTCTATCTCCGAATAGGTTTAACTCAAGGGTGACAAGCACTTGTTCTTGAGGGTTACGCGGGTTGATCACGTAACAAGTATTTGAGATTTGGATTTGGATTTGGATTTGGTGAAGAACTGGCTGTTTAGGGAGCTTGATAGTTCTTCAAGGGTTTAGGATTTGGATTTGGTGAAGAACTAGCTGTTTAGGGAGCTTGATAGTTCTTCAAAGGTTTAGTGAAGAACTGGCTATTTGGGGAGCTTGATAGTTCTTCAAGGATTCTGGGGAGACTTCTGAGCTCGCGGGAGGGATTTTTCTCTCCCTCTCTAGTCCGCTGCTTCTGTTTATGCTCCTTGGTTTCTCCCCCTTCCTCTTGGTATGAGAGAGGGTATATATAGTGTTAACATGCCTCCACTTAAGGCAAGTAATGAAGATTCTGAATCAATAATATTTCCTTAATCGAATCAATGAATCTTGACTGATTAATTTACTTGCTGATTTTAACACAATCAGATCAATCAAATCTTAAAATTTAGATATGCCCAGATCGCTTTGGATTAATGTCCTGTTTTGATCAAGATCATTAGTAAGGGGCGAGCCATCTCGCGGATATGGAAAGTATCTCGCGAGGAATCTTGATTTCCAAGCAAGCGGTGATTTCCGATCCCAGTTCGCGGATTCCCCCACGCGAGGCCATCTCGCCTCGCCTTCATGTAAATCCATGTGCGCAGAGCCATTTCCCTTCGCCTTCATGTAAATCTACGCGAAGTTCATTTCGCCTCGTGAAGTCTTGTTCACCTCGCCAAGTCTATTTCGCCTCGCCAAGTCTTGTTCGCCTCGCCAAGTCTATTTCGCCTCGCTAAGTCTTGTTCGCCTCGTGAAGTGCGGTTCACCTCGCGAAGTGCCGTTCACCTCGCGAAGTGCGGTTCACCTCGAGAAGTCTGGTTCGCCTCGCGAAGGTCAGTCCACCTCGCCTTCAATTATTTCTATGCGAGCCATCACTTATAAACCCAATTATTTTGTTAAATTTTACATGTCTACAAGGTCATGGGACAATCAGTCCAATCCGAATCACCAAAAGCAAGAACTCTAAAATCATTTTGTGAAGAGAAAAATAGACCTTGACCTGGATTGCTCTTGAGATAACGAACAACTCGTAAAACTGCTTCCATATGAGGCTTGCGAGGCTCATGCATGAACCTGCTCAATACATGCACATAGTAGGTTATATCAAGCCTTGAGATGGTGAGATAGATCAACCTGCCAACCAATCTTCTATAACGTGAAGCATCCTTAAGAATATCTCCCTTATTTGATTATTTCGAACCGAACTCCATAGGAGTATCTACAGGAGCTGCTCCTAATAAATCCGCATCACTGATAATCTCCAATGCATACTTTCGAGAAACCTCTATACCAAAAAAATAATTTAAATCACCAAGATCCTTAATACGAAACCGGCTATTCAGAAAATTCTTTAAAGCAGAAGTAGCAACCGGATCATTACCAGTAATTAATATATCATGATTATCATCAACATATATCAATAAAGCTGTGAATGACTTCCCATGCTTTCGAGTGAATAATGAGTAATCTGCCTTGGACTGAATATAACCAGCTGATTGAATAGCATCTGAAAATTTGGCAAACCATTGTCGGGATGCTTGCTTTAAACCATACAAAGACTTGTTAAGGCGACAAACCAAATTCTCCCCCTGTCGCCGAAGACCAGGAGGAGGAGACATGAAAATTTCCTAGGGTTTAGGGTTTAAAAAAAGATAGTTTGGCTAGAATAATTCTTACGTTAACATATGAAGAATATATACATATTACACGAGAAGAGTTGTTTTCCTAGATGGAAACTATCTCCACAATTAAGGAGAAAATAAGGCAACAGATCTCTACTAATGACTACATTCCCAAAATACAAATCACACAATATTTACTTCCTAATAAAGGCCAATTGGATCGCCAAACATGTTCTGTTTCAGAAAGCAGGATAAGCTTCCTGCTTGTGCAGCTGCTTTTGAGTGCTGCTCTCGTGATCAAACGAGTAACGCTTATAACTGATGATAAAGTAATTTGCTTAGTGCTTACCCTATTTGTCTGTTCATTCAAGTGAGCAAGTCTCTTCCATGTTTTACAGGTCCGTTTCCCTCATTGATCGATAACCGTCTGAGGCAGGTGTAATCACCCAAGCATAGTTGGTTGCATGAATTTTGCCGGAGTTTCACTTTATCACATCTATATAATGGCAGGCTAGCCAGGTCTCTTCACAATTCATTGTTGTAGGTCTAGTTATATATATTCCTTTTTTGAGAATAGTTATATATATTCCTAATGTGTGATTACATCTTGATTTCATCTCTCAAAGATCCTAGAAACAGCTAAATCTTCACTCTGGTGATGAATATAAGTAGTTTCTTTATCATTGAGAACTTCCATGGCTAGCCTTCAATCTGCTCATTCCATTGATCTTGTGGTGAACTCTGTGTGCACGTTTGGTACCCAGTACTGCATTACACCTCCTTAATACTTAAGACTGTCCTGTACTAGTGTGGACGGCCTTAAATTGTAATAATACTGGCCTACGTTTGGTGTTGCATGGGATTAGGAAAAAAAGTTTTAAATTAGAGATGTCTCATGTTTAATGATGGATTGGACTGAACTACTCTAACATCTAACATCTAACAAACTGAACTACTCTAACAATCTAATATCTAACAATCTTGGTCATTGAAATTTTGACATGAAAACTAAAAAATAAAAAATTAACATAAACTACACAGAACAAGTACCTCAAATATGGATATGCCCTTTTAAGAACTAAAAATCTCCAAAAGAAACCTGTGAAAGAAAGATGCAGAATCCAATAGCATACCTTAAATTGGAATTCTGGAATAAAAAAGACATGTATTCCTGCATACACCATATGACATGTTTCCAGAATAAAAAGTTAAAGTTAAAAGCCCAGAATAAAAAGTTAAAGTTAAAAGCCATGTAAGCAATGTGCAAAACAAACCACAATTATAAGCAAGTGTGGTAAAAAAATGTAACTGATGAAGATAAAAGATGGGTAATTACCTCATTGTGTTGAGTTCTTCCACCTCATCACTGTTGCAACCATGGCTGCAGCCAGAGAATGACAACATGTTCATTTCATATCTGAGATGAAGCACTAGAAAAGGGCCTTTTTCTCTAAAAATTCTGACAAGCTTCCGGCCGGTCTCCTCTATCTGGGAAGTAAATCTCAGACCATGAAAATTGACTCTACATCTCAGCTTCTGAATCTCAAGAGGTAGCCCATTGTTAGCCACTCGAGCATCAGTTTTGTTCAAATGCACCACTTTATACTTCCGTACCAGCGGTAGGATCTGTTCAAAAACAAACCTCTATAAATCAGTGAGACTTGTCATAAAATCGAAAACTAAAGTGATGATGAGTTAGATGCTTCTTTACCTGATGAAGGTAGTAGGAAATGTTGGACCAACTAATAGGTGGCAATGAGTATGCAGGTCTGTTGTTGAGCTTTGGGGGCAATTGCTTTAGTATCCGAACCTCATCTCTCAATGATCTAATGAAATGATTGACATCGAAAATGTCTTGAAACTCACTGCACAAGAAGAGAAAAAAAAAACATGCTTAGAAACAAAGGATCATTCTTATCCTCAATAAGATCATACACAATGAGAACATTCAAACACAAATGAACCTCACCTTGCAGCCCAAAACGAGTTCTTATCCAACTCAGGAACAATAAGAGTCACATGTATGTATCTGGCAATCGCAACCATATCACAAATCTACAGAAAATTAAGAAACTGAGGAAATTAACATTGTGGAAACACAAAACTGTACTGCATTGTTATAACATGTCCCTGATCAAGTAGCTGGAAACTCACCGCTGCTCGCATTTGATTCAATCCTCCATTGCAAGAAACCATCAGATATCCATTATTCTTGTATACCCCTATAACAAAAGTAACTTAAAAGTCAGAACTATAATTTTCACAGAAAATGGTTAAATTGAAGCTCACTAGGCAAAAGCGAGTTGAAACAATAGAATGGTAATTTTTTTTTGGGGGGGGGGGGGGGGGGAAGAGGATCTGTGAGAAGAGAGAAGTACTTCGGGGTGGAACAGAGAGGAGAATGGAAGAGAGAAGAGTGGAGGCTAGGTTAGTGAGGTCTTAACGAAGGGCGTGAAATTGGAGTACCCACGCTAAGCCCTGCTAAGGAGGCCAAATCCAAAAACAGGTTCAACTTAACAGGTAATTGACTAAAACTGAAACTGCATTGTTTCAGAACTCAGGTCTTTTTCTATGGCTCAGTCACTCCAAAGACCTACTGCCATCGAAACAAGGAGGATGACTTAGCTAGCTAGAGAGATGCGTGCGGTCTCCTTGAAGGTGAATGAAACTCACATCTTTTTCTATGGCTCAGTCACTCTGAAGACCTATATCCTGAAGGAGATATTGATTTGACTGTTGATCATCTGCCATCAAACAAGGAGGACGATTTAGCTAGAGGGATGTGTGTAGAGTCAAATATAACGAGGTTTGGAGAATAAATTTTCTGATATATTATTCATCTTACAGAGAGGCTATTTATAGAGATACTACATGTACAAATCCTATGTATTATGTACTACATGTACTACACATATAGAATATGAAAGTAATAACAAATTAATTTACATTCTTAAACTGACTTCATGACTCACGCTAACACTCCCCCTCAAGTTGGCGCATATACATCAACCATGCCCAACTTGCTAAGTGAGTCATTAAAAGGCTTCTTAGAAACTCCTTTTGTGAGTATATCTGCAAGTTGCTCTTCTGTAGGGACAAAAGGAAAGCTAATGATTTTAGCATCTAGCTTTTCCTTTATAAAGTGACAATCAACTTCCACATGCTTAGTACGATCATGTTTCATAGGATTCTGTGAGATATCGATAGCTGCCTTGTTGTCACAATACAGCTACATAGCACACTTGGATTTAACACCCAAATCTCGTAACACATTCCTCAGCCACAACAATTCGCACACTCCATGAGCCATACCTCTATATTTTGCTTCAGCACTAGACCGAGCCACAACCTTTTGCTTCTTACTCTTCCAAGTAACAAGATTACCTCCCACAAAGGTAAAGTATCCTGATGTAGACCTCCTGTCTGTAATATTTCCAGCCCAGTCTGCATCTGTAAAACCGCATACCTCAAGAATGTTGTTGTGCCTGGAAAACATTACTCCTCTCCCTGGAGCAAACTTCAAGTACTTCAAAATCCTTACAACAGCATCTATGTGATCTACACTGGGATTATGCATGAACTGGCTCACAACACTTACTGCGTATGCAACATCAGGTCTGGTGTGTGCTAAATAAATCAGACGTCCAACTAACCTCTGATATCGAGGCTTGTCGGTAGGTACCTGATCAGGATACTCTGCTAATCGGTGATTCTGCTCAATAGGAGTATCAATTGGAGTACAATCCAACATACCTGTCTCTGTTAATAGATCAAGTATATACTTCCTCTGACACAGATAGATGCCTTCAATCCCCCTGGCTACCTCAATGCCCAAGAAGTACTTAAGTGTACATAGGTCATTCATCTCAAACTTTGTGGCTAGCTGTTTTTGTAATCTATTCATCTCAACAGTATCACTACCAGTAACAACCATATCATCAACATATATGATCAGAGCTGTTACCTTCCCTTGTTGATGTTTGAGAAACAATGTGTGGTCTGAGTTACTCTGCTTATAACAATCTTCCTCATGAACTGTGAAAACCTTCCAAACCAAGCACGAGGTGATTGTTTAAGACCATACACAGATTTTCTCAATCTGCACACAAAGTTACCTGAAGGAGCAGTTTTATATCCAGGTGGAAGATCCATATACACTTCCTCTATAAGTTCTCCATGAAGAAAAGCATTCTTGACATCAAACTGTTTAAGAGGCCAGTTCAAGTTAGTAGCAAGAGAGAGCAATACCCGAATAGTGTTCATCTTTGCAACTGGTGCAAATGTCTCATCATAGTCAATGTCATATGTCTGAGTGAATCCCTTTGCTACCAGACATGCTTTATATCGACTCACTAACCCATCTAGATTATGCTTCACTGTAAACACCTAGCGACATCCCACAGCCTTCTTTCCATGTGGTGGAGATACAAGTTCCCAAGTATTTTTCTTCTGTAATGTTTCCATCTCCTCATCCATTGCTTTCCTCCATTTTGGATCTCCCAATGCATCCTGCACTTTGTTAGGTACTGATACAGCAGATATTTGATTCACAAATGATTCATATGACTTAAACAATCTCTTGGTAGACATAAAATTTGTCACAGGATATTTAGCTTTGGCTTGAAGGGTAGGTTCATACTTTTTTGCTGGTTTACCCCTAGTAGACCTATTTGGTAACACATATTGTCTACTATTAGCATCACTAGTATCAACCCCAATAGAATTACTAACCTCATATGGAAGATCTTATGTACTAGGGAGACATGAGTCAGGGGTATTAGTAACATCAGGCAAGGAAGGAGGGGCAGTAACGCTTTCAGCGTCTGACTCTTGAATCTCTGGAGCAATTATACCAGAATCATCTAGTGGTGCCTGTCTGTCATCTTCTTGTCCCTGAACCTCTGGTGTATCGGTAACCTCAACTGAATGACCTGTCTCCCCATCTCCATGATGCAGCTCTTCAAAATATGAGTGCTCCCCCTGAAGAGCTATATCAGAAGAGGTGTAATAGCTCATATCCTCAAAGAAAGTAACATTCATAGTGACATAATACTTCCTAGTAGGTGGATGATAGCACTTGTACCCTTTTTTATGGTCCTCATAGCCAACAAACACACACTTAATCGCCCGGGCATCCAATTTACTTGACCTTTGACTCTTTGGGATATGAACAAATGCAACACAACCAAAAACACGAGCAAGAAGATTATGAAAGGAAGATAAAGAGACATAAGAAGCTAGTACCTCAAATGGTACTTTTCCCTAGACGACAGTAGAAGGAAGACGATTAATGAGATGGGTAGATGCGGAGATAGCATCACCCCATAGATTCTTGGGACAATGGGCACTAAAGAGAATACAACGAGCCAAATCAAGTAAATGACAATTTTTCCTTTCGGATACCCCATTCTGTTCAGGTGTGTAATGACACGTTTTCTGGTGGATAATCCCATGTGTTTGTAAGAAAGACTGAAATACACGATTGACATATTCCCCCCCCCCCCATTATCAGAGCGAAGAATTTTAATTTTGGCATTGTACTGTGTTTGGACTTCAGAAAGGAAGGCTTGAAAAGCCGGAAAAACCTCATCCTTAGTTTTAAGAAGAACAACCCAAGTAAGACGTGTACAATCATCAATAAATGACACATAGTATCGCATACCAGACACAGTGGATTCATTTGAAGGTCCCCAAACATCAGAATGAATTAATTCAAAAGGAATGACACTTTTATTAGAAATACGAGATGAATAAGTTGAGCGACGACTCTTGCCCAAAACACAGGTTTCACAATGTAAGACTGACTCATCCACACCAATAAACAAAGAAGGCATGGATTTTTTCATAACACTAAAAGTTGGATGACGGTGCCATAACCAAACTTCACTTAGCTTATCAGAATTGGACATTAAAGCCGCCCGGGACTATGCTCATGGTTTCGCCCCTACGTACGTCTGATCCAGATGAAACAACCTACTCCTCAGATACCCCCGACCTAGTAACTCCCCAGTGAGAAGATCCTGAAAAATCACATACATAGGAAAAAAGGTCACATAACATTTAGATTCAACATTCAACGGACAGATATCAAATGATGGGATAAAGTAGGTACATATAGCACATTTTTTAGCACTATTGTGGGAGTGATACGAACTGACCCCTTTCCTAACACAGGGAAGGCCTCACCGTTAGCATTAGTAACATAAGGTACGGGTGGAGATGATAATTCATTAAAATAAGATTTGTCATAAGTCATATGATCAGAAGCACCTGAATCAATAATCCATGTATCACCACCAACAAAGTTAGAAATATTTAAGGCCATACCTATCTTGCCACGACCAGCGACAGATGCTGAGAGTGTGGCACCTCCTGCTGTATGATGATCACATCCGACCACACCATAGATGTCTGGTTCCTGGACCAACTGGATAGCTGCTTTCGCCTTGGGACAATATGTAGGCCTTTTAGGCCTAAGATGCGGGTACAACTTCCAACAAGATTCACGAGCATGGTCACCATTGCAGTAAGAGCAAGGAGAACGAGGTTGATTCCCAAAGCCTGGTGGTGGTCCTTGCTTGTGGAGTGGAATGGAACTTGATTGCTGAAGGAGTGGTGTCGGTGCTCTTGCCTGAATAGTGAGACTGGAGACTTCAAGTTATGCTTGAGTAAGGCTGTCCTGCTGAGACTCGTCCTTACGGATATATGTGAAAGTTGTAGTCAAGCTAGGAAAATCTGTCATTCTGAGCAGCTCTCCTTTGGCACTGTTATGTTTTGCATCAAGGCCTCTCAAGAAGTGATGAACTCGCTCAAGCTCCTTTTCCTTCAGGTACCAAACAAGATCCTCCTGATTTTTGATCTTGCAAGGACGCTTCACATCAATTTCAGCCCAAATGTTCTTCAGCTTGGTGAAATACTGCGCCACTGGTTGCCCATTCTGTTGCATTGCTGTAGCGGTACACAACAACTCATGAACCTGTATGAAATCAGACTCATTAGTATATAAATCTTCCAAATTGCCTGCGCAGTATCACATTGCTCCACCAGGTCAACTATTTCCTCATTCATGGCCTTGTACAAGACTGACATCACAAGACCATCATCATCTTCCCACTTAGTGTAAACAGCAACATTACTTGCACTAGAGACCTCAATCACCCCAGTTACATGTCCCATCTTGTGCACCCCTCAGAGATGAGCTGATAGGAGCATAAATATGCGACGATATAATAGTTAATTCTCCTCATTACTTTGTTAGTTTATCATATTTTCCATTTGATTTAGTTATTTTTATGTTTATTTGGTGTTTTGGAGCAAAGAAGGGAATATGAAGCAAGAGAGGAGAAATCTTGAAGGAAAAGGAATCCACGTCGTGCAAGGAAAGAATTATGAAGATCTGCCAGAAATTATCATCTAACTTCGACAGAGGATTGTGATCAGCTCACAACGATCCAGATGATCAGTTACAAATCAATAGAAAGCTACAAGAGTATATTTTCTAGAACTTTTTACATATCGTCAATACCTATTTTGGAGAAGACGTTATGATCATTTTAGTGGCCGAATGTCAGTCTGCCCGAATTTCTGGTTTGGACCGAAACTTCAATTTCAAGACCCAATCCAAATCAGCTAGCCCAAGGACGGAAATTGAGGGTTATCTAACCCTAATATCATCAGATACACGAGGGAAAAAAGAGAAGAAGACGAAGGAGGGAAGAAAAAGAACGCAAGAATCAGAGATCGCTCTCTTCTCAGGGATTCTCCAAGCTCGGTTATTGTTGTCTTCCTCTTTCATGAACTCTTTTGTGTTTTCAATTTTCATTATGTGTAACTAAACTCATAGTAGCTAGGGGGCTGTTGAAGCCCCTAGACATGATTCATAACATGCTTTGATTTTCAGTTTGTTTTTCCAATTAATAAGATTGAGGTTTTGTTTACCGATTGTTCATCAATGAATTCTTTGTGTGTGTGCTTTGAAGGCCTACGTAGTATACATGCTAGGGTTCTAACATTTTGATTATTTGATTCCTGGATCAATATCGGATCCCTCAAATTGTCTAGACAAGTAATCGGTAGTTTTCACTAGCGAGTAGACGAAACCCTAGGTTTAGCAAGGCGCTAAGTTTATTGTGATGCCTAGTGATTGCCTAAACTCTTTTCATGCTTATTGATCTCTGCTTGTTTGACCTAATAAACGTACCTTTAGGTTACAATGTTTGAGAATAGTTTAGGTGTAGAGCACTTCCTGCCTAAAGTACACAGTAAGAAAGAGTAATAGATTGTGCTCAAGCGTACCGAGTCAATCTGAGCATCTTCAATTGAGTTAATTGGTTACAAATTGGACAAAGTATGTTGTGTCTAGCTAGTCTCATTATCTTGATTCTCAACTACTTTGAAATCAGTTTTCAATTTTCTTATCTTCTGTCAGTCATCTTCCCGTATTTTATTTCCCTATCAAATCAATTTCAAATCATCTCAAATTTTGTGTGCTAGACTCTCTGTGTGTCTAGTACACCTCTGTAAATTTTCTTGTTTTTCTGAGTAATCTAGGTTAGGTTTTTCTTTTATTCTTCGACTGTTGTTCAATAGAAGCTGCAATCACGTTTTGTGACATTTGTTGAAGCTTTTGGTTTGATTTAATCCTCTGCAGGAGACCCTTATATCTCTATATTATAATCGATAAATTTACAAGAGAATAAGGAAAATAAATAGCTTTTAATTTAGCTATCATGAGCCGTCATGATTTTCTTCCATTTTCGGAAATTAGTTCCATTGAGTTTGGTCCCCCCAAAGGAACCACTTTCAGAATTCTTGACTGATACTTCAAACTTCTGAACATCATTGACCTGAGAACTTTCTTCCCCAGAACCCATTGTAACACACATGCCAAATCAGTTGTTTATGCAGCGACAACAATAAAGTAAGGATGAGAAAACTTGCTTTGGGTGCACTTGCACTGTCAACGCACTTGCACTGCCAGTCAACAGCAACTAAAACCGGGTCGGGTCACAACAGACGAACCGGGTCTGGTTGAGCAAGAAACAGAACCAGGTCGAAGAAGGCTGCGTCGTCTGCATCGTCACGTCTGGGTCGAGACGACGACAGAGATGCGACGTCTTCTGGGTCAACTGGACATCGTCGGCTGCGTCTGGACTGATGCGGATCAGGCCGGACGTCGGACTGGACATGACGACGTCTTCTGGGCGGAGATGACAGCCAAGGCACGGCGACGGCTTTTGGGGTCAGCGGCAGTCTTAGGGCAGACGATGGCGGTCCTGGTCTAGTAGAACCCGATGGTGGCTGCTACTCCTTAGAACGCGAACCTTGAAGTCGGAAAAACGTCGACAGTTAAACCCTCATAATGAGTTTTAATTGAAAGAATAGTCTGACAGGGAACCAACGCCACACGAATAATTGCAGCGGAAACAAAGAGACAAAGTCCTTCCGGATCTTTGCTCTGATACCAAATCAAATATAATGAGGTTTGGAGAATAAATTTTCTGATATATTATTCATCTTACAAAAGAGGCTATTTATAGAGATACTACATGTACAAACCCTACGTATTATATACTACACATATAGAATAGGAAAGTAATAACAAATTAATTTACATTTCTAAACTGATTTAATGACTCACGCTAACATGTAGTCTGTGAACAAGGAACAAGTAGATTCCTTTGATTCACCTTCAGGAGACTGCACACATCTCTAGCAAAAATATCCTTGTTTCGATGGCAGAGGAATGTCAAATCAATGTCTTCGTCAAAAATGTAGGTCTTAAGAGTGCTGAGCCATAAGAAAAGACTTGAGTTCCAAAATAATGCATGAAGAGTTTCAATTTTGTCAGGAAAAAAATGGCTTTAAGTATTCATTTGAAAAACAAAAAAAAAGAAAAAAAAAATTTCACATGAGTTATTTGTAACAACCAACATAACACTATTATTTGTAACACCCTGACCTCAAAATTTAATTGAAAATTATCTTCTTACCTCTTGAAATACAATTTAACAGTGGCATGAATAGAAGCAACAACATTCCAAATTCAAAAATCATACTTATTGATACCTACTAAATTCAATTACCATATTAAACACTTAAACTTTCATATAAAATCATGAATTTCCGGCTCACCGTCTTGACCAGTCTGTCGTCGCGTTGTCGTCGGACGACAACGGTCTTCCTATTTGGTCGGTCAAAAATAGATAAACGCCACAAGGTTGGTGAGAAAGAAGGTAAACCTAACTTGGAAATAAGGTGGTGAGATAGGTGATGCCAGAAGCTTCTTGAGCTTTCCTTCCCTCCCCTCCCCTCTTTTTCTTCTTTTGATTAGGGTTGGGCATAAAACCCGAAAAAACTAACCCGGACCAGCCGAGCCGGGCCGGGCTTTTTCTCTGTCCCAGCTTGGTTTTTGACAATCCGGTCCGGTCCTAATTAACTGTCGGGCCGGTTCCGGTCCTTCAAACACAAAAATTTTTAAGACACGAAAGCCCGACTTGTTTATATAACACAAAAAATTTAAGGCGCGAAAGCCCGACTTGTTTATATATGCACAATTATTAGGTAGTTTAAGAGGTTGTATAGTAGTAATATAAGCTCATCTACACCTGATTTTTAGTCAAGTTTAGGCTAATTAAAGACCTAAAATCCTAAATCGAGAGTATTATAGCCATTTAACCCCAGTCTTAGCAAACCAGCCTCTCCCTTTCAAAGCCACCCCCAACCTCTCTCTCATTCTCTCTCACCAATTAGCAACCTTATCTCCGCCCCTGATGTCGGCGACGAGCTCACCAAGGATGACATCTTGTGGACCAATGACTTCACACTGTATGACAGAGTGACGAAGGTTCTCATCGTCCCGCTGTTGGCCTTTGAACAAGGAGGCCATTGTCCTGTGGGTACTCGTTAAGAGGATAAACCGGTTAAGGAATTTCTGCATGAGCTGGTCATAGCTGTCAATGCAGTGTGCAGGGAGCCGGAGGAACCAACTTAAGGCTTCTTCGCTTAGAGTTTCCTGAAAAGCGTGACACGCTTGGGCATCGGTACCGAGTGGAATGATTTGGGGGTTTGACCCAAAAGGGGCCATGGCATTTGCTATGGGTTGGGAAACAGGCGGGGTTATTGTAGTGCTTGGGCCCGTTGTACGTTGCTGAACTCGGGGTGAACAGTTGATTGGCTCTCACAAGGGAGTCATTATAGTTATTCCTGTGGTCAAGGGTGGCCCGGAGAAGCTGTTGTTCCCTCTGCATTTCACTAAGCTGGGCCTGGAGAGCTATATAGGCAGCATGCTCTCCGGCCTGCTGCTCTTTGAGAGCGAAGAAGTCGTGCTTCGTGAGTTCGTAAGCGGTTGCGAGATCAGTTTGGTTGATTCTGCTATTGGGTTGGGTAGAGGTATTATCAGGTGGGGGGAGATTAATACATCCTGAGATACCCGCGGACCGGGAATTGCTGGCACTTTCTGGAGCGATCTCAACCATGGCTTAGCGGAGCGAGAGGTCTTAAGTTCGACTCTCAACGAGACCATCAATTTTTTTTGGGTATGCACACGGTACCGAGGACGGATTGCGTGTCATTGAAATGGTTTCTTCCCTTTCTTTTCCGAGTCTCAACTTGTCAAAACAGACAAAATCAGAGGGTGACCCCAGGTATCACGGAGGCATCCACTCTGATGCTTAAGTCATAAATGTTAACTAGACGAAAAAAGAATAAAGTGAAAGTTTGGACTTACTTGATTTGAAAGTTTATATTTGCATTTATAAGCAAACAGAGGAGGGAGGAGCCGTTTCCTCCTCTCTTTTTTTTCCTTTATACCTTTTGGGAATTTTCCTATTTTTTAATATAAATATTTGTCTTCTTACCCTTGTGGGCCTTTAATCTCATGCTTTCACGTTCTCTTATTTATGTTTATTAGGCCGCGAGTGGGCCGGTCGAGAGCCGTTTTATGCTCTCCTAGCCAACAACCATAACATAATTGATAGCGACCGAAATCGGGCGTTTCAATTAAAACCCTTTTGTGTCAATTGTAGTATAAAGCAAATAAGGGTATCGTTATAAAAGCCGGGGATTGAGGGTACCCTTATAATTACGTTAATTACAAAACAAGAGAAAACAAAATATTATAGTACTTGAGATATGAGGTTTTGTGATTATAAACAAGAGAAAATAAGAAACAAAATAAATCAGAAAAGATCAGATGGATGAGACGTTATAGACTTGGAAATCCACCACCAAGTATATTTCAAGACATGTTAACAATCAAAGCTTCAATTATTAAGTCACAAATCGGTATCAATCAAGAACAAACCGTGAACGCACTGCGTAAGTCCTTATTACTTCCCTTGAATACTTAAGCAAGATGAACGCACCATTACTAAGTCTTTAGAATAACCGATCAAGGTATAGACGCTATCCTATCAACAAATTATTCTAAGCATTAAGATAAATGGAAGTGATTGAACAAGTATGCAAAACTAGTGTGGAACGCCTACCTAGCATGCAATCCTTTTTATTTGGTTTCACCTATTGTCCTATAGGTTTTACTACTTTGAACTAAGCTGTATTAACCGTTTAGGAGATTAAACAACCTAATTCTAGCCCCACTCACAAGTTCATAATGTTCTATGTTGCGCATACATGAACATAAACAAGCAAGAGTTCTCCATAAACCAAAACCAAATAAACAATTTGAAAGACTTAATAATTCGAAACCAAGGTTCAAAACAATATCTAAAACATTCTTGGGGCTTCAAACCTTGCCCCTAACTAAGAGAATTCACCCACACATGGCTGCAAAGACACACAAGGAGAATAAAAGATGACACAAGAAAGATAAACCGTGGATGATAGAGAGATCAATGATGGCTTAGCGGCTTCCTTGTGCGAGTCTGCAACTCTAGAGGTTCTTCTGATGATGAGATCGCTGCCTCCTCTCTTCTCCTCCTCTTCTTTTTGTCCTCCTCTCTAATCTTCCCCTCTCTGGTTTTTTTTCTCCTTTGTCTGCTGTGATTAGGGTTATAAAACCCTCAAAACTCGTCCATGGGCTTACCAATGTGGTCTGGGCCTCAAAATAGAAGTTTTGGTCCAAATCAGAAATTCGGGCAGACTGACCTTCGGCCACTCAAACGGTCGTAACTTCTTCTCCAAAATAGATATTGACGATCTGTAAAAATTTCTGGAAAGTAGACTCTTGTAGCTTTCCATTGATATATGACACATCTCCTAGATCGTTGTGAGCTGATCACAATCTTCTGTCGAAGTTGACTGACGATTTCTGGCAGATTTTCTGATTTCTTTCCTTGCACAACATAGATTCCTTTTCCTTCAAGATTTCTCCTCTTTTATCTCCTTTGAGCTCATTGGCTTTATTTATGACCTAAAAACACAAACTTAGTTAATATGAATATTATTAAGGGAATTACATAGCTAAATAGGGTCGGAAATATATTATAAATGTAGCATTTTATGCTCCTATCAATAATATCCTTCTAAATATTCCAAATCAGGGTCATAGACCCATAACACATGAGCGTATAATATACAATACCCGAGATAATCAGAGTTACTAAATTAGTGAAAGCAAGAAAATTACACATGTAGGTTGCGCTATAAACCTACTACTGAAAACTGGTGGTGATGGTAGTAGCTATGCTTATGTCTCGCTTCTTACTAGTGTCGAACCGAACTCTGCAGACTGGGTTTAAAGAGATCCAAAAAGCAAGTCATTAACCATAACAAAGTGGGTTCTTTAAATCGTAGCTATCAATGT
Organism: Fragaria x ananassa; assembly: GCA_034370585.1. NCBI lineage: Eukaryota > Viridiplantae > Streptophyta > Magnoliopsida > Rosales > Rosaceae > Fragaria > Fragaria x ananassa. Next base: position 2,938,493 of record CP139750.1, on the reverse strand, counting down.
TCACAAGTGGTTCCACTGCATCCTCCATTTCGTCCTCCTTCTCAAACATCAAATTTTCAATTGAATCAGTACAATCACTACATTGTATTTTGTCGATAAACAAAGACAATCCAAAAGACTTTCCGGAAGAAAGATATACCATATTATTGGCTTCATTAATTTGCTTCTGCTTGTTCATATCCTCCATTTCAACCTCCTTCATTAATTTGCTTCTTAATTTCCTGATCATATCAATCACACCACCCATTAGGTAAGATAAAACAGAATTGCTCATCTGTTTGGTATTACACCAATGCATTAAAATAAAATTCAAGTCTCTTCTGCTACGAAAATCAAACTAATCAAATCCAATCCAAAATCAATACAACATAAAAAGAATGAGATATACCTTTCCGGAAACAAATCAGGCAATGCTACAGACAGAGAGACTTGCAGCCATCGCAAGTATTCTGCTTATCCTTGGAAGGGGCAGAAGAGTCTTTTACCCCAGCTTTCGGTGACTGAGAGCCGCTTTGCGCGGCAGATGTGGCGATCCTTCTCCTCCATATCAGCAAGTTGATCGACGAATCATAGTTGCTCAAACCCCAGGCCTCGAAGAAATGTAAAATCCTGAGAATCGAGCTGACATCGCCCATTAGGCTTTTGCGGACGTCGGTGGAATGATAGTGGCGGATGATGCGATTGCAATAGTACTTGTAGAAGTTGGGGTTTTCGCCTGGTAAGCGGAAGTTGAAGAATTTGATAAGAAAGATCGAATAAACGAAAATATCCCTAAATCTGATAAGAAACCGATAGTTGTGGGTCCTCGGCAGCAGAAAACTCCCAAAACTGACGGATTAACGACGGAGGTACTAAGTTGTTAAATGGGGACAAGTAGTATATATATAAATGCAAGATTTTAGTAGTTAGGCAAAACCTGGGCTGCCATGGTGGCAGGGGCGAACGCGTTGATGGAGGTGAAGCGGGGTTCAGGCTCGGCGTTGAGGATGGTGGTCCGGAGGGGAGGGAGAGGTTTGCATTAGAAGGGGTTTTAGTCATGCTTCGTTTCTTTTCCAATTCGATTTCGAATTTATTCCCTGGGTGGACTCAACGGTGAGGGAGGTGAGGAGGAAGGTGAGTCGATTCTTGTTCACACAATTTCAATTCGATTGTCGTTGATTTTAGATCAAATATGGCAATTTAAAATCCTAAGTGTGGACGAGTATGAGTCATGCTACTGCACATTCGGTAGTAGCAGTAGCTATTCAGTGGTCAGTAGCAGAAGGCCTCCAATCATGATAGTAGCAGAAGGTTTCCAATCGCGACATAGTAGCTTTGTTTGTTTGGTTCCGGAGAATTGCTAGAAAAATTACAATAGCCACTGACAGTAGCACTTTTCTATTGGCAGTAGCATGTTTCTTCTGGGCAGGGCAGTAGCACGTACATTTCTTCTCGGCGGGGCAGTAGCACATACATTTCTTCTCTGCAGTAACAGTCGAATATGTAGTGAATGGTGTTTTGGTAAATTACAATGATAGATGGCATGTGGACATTAATTTGTCTTGATTTGTTAATTTGTGTCATTAATTATGTAAGATAACGTGTAAAAGATGTATTTGTAAACTGAAATTTGGTTAGTAACTTTAAAGTAATTTCCTAATTCTATAAACAATCACTCAGTTTTATGAGATCTAATTTTGGTCCATTTCCTTTTTCTCTTCTCTCCACGATTTATAAAGTATATAAACTAGTAACCCTCGAACATTGTGTTTCTACTTCTGCAGAAAAGCTAGTGAGAAGGTTTCCACTTTCCGGAGACTCGAGTACAAGCACATACATTAATTTTCTATGCCATAGTTAAAGTTTCAACTTTTATTTCATGGTGACCGAAAAATAAGAAAATTTTCTGAAAGCTGTTCAGTTGTATCAACTCTTTTCAAGCTTTCTCCATTATAAATTACAAGGGTAGGAAAAGCTATTTTTCATACTTACAACTAGTTTACAACCCTACCTAGCCTTCACTGCAAAAGAATACCAGATTCCACAATCATAGAAAAGAATAGGAGGTCACCGAATCACAGAAACAATAACAATGTAAGGTTGATGTTCTTGCCGTCCACTGTTCTGCTTGTTTCTCACTGAACTGCTTTCAACTGACAGAAACAAGGCACTAAGATGTTAATCAATTAAGCGAGGGAACTTATGGATGAAAATTTACCCCATGCAGACATGAAATGTCAGACATGAAAAATTACTGAAAGTGAATATAGGAGCATATACGTAAAGAGCATATTCGTCTTCTAGATGATATACAACATTAAAACAGTGATCATGACCCGGTATACACCAGGTGGGCAATACCTAAATCATAGAAACCTTTTTATATTGGTACAGAAGTTGGGGTTAATTACACATATTCCCAAGGCTTAACGTATTTTCACATAACCACTGCACTATTAAATCTCCATGACACCACCTTAAGTTCAATACAGTTGCCCACTAGTCCATAACCCCCTCCTCATCAGAATAATCCACTATTAAAATAAAAAATAATAATTGAAAAGACAAATTAACCGTGTAATATAGTTCCTCACACACACCAACGGTGCTTTATGCACTGACTTCATAGTTCCAGCAATTTATATAACTAGTTCTCGAGTGTGGATGATGAGGAAAGTTATTATAATTTAATTAAAAAAACTTTCAATAATTTATACCACCCTAAATAGTCCTCCTTGGAGGGGATGCCACCACATTTTATTGCAAACAGAAAGGAGAAAGACAAGATCAATGGAAGATGCAAGAAATACATCAGTTTACAGGGAGAGAACCTTGTCTTTACCATTTTACCTCAAAAAAAAAAAATTATTACCAACTCTGATATGAACCAGTGGACTGTTTAGAACCAAAAGAAAATTAATAAAATAAAAAATAAATAAATTCTACACTCATTCAGAACAAGCACAATTACTGATGTCCTACATGAAAAGTGTGGGAACTGAGCAAGAACCTACCAGTGCTAGAGCTGTTCATATAGAAACATATATGCAACTTGTCCTTTTACAAAATTTGACTACATATAGTCAGATTCTGGATTGTCCCATCTTTAGCAGATAACCATATAATTTGTAACGAGTTAAAACCTACACCAATCATAGCACTATCAGAAATGTTGCACATACCTTACATCTGAGGACTTGTCCGTACAAAGCTAATATGAGAAAGATAATTTCTATCAGCAAAATCATGTAAGGAACGTTGAGTTCGTGCCCCATGGTCAGATTTTCCAGTCTCTTCCTTCAAGACTCTGCTGCACTCATCAGAGTCCTATAACAAAGAAGGAAGCATATACTGTAGCATGAGAATTACTAAAGTTTAAATTACAAAAAGATAAAAGAATCAAGAAATAAAGAAAGGAGCATCAAAACCACATAGCTAAATATATTTACCTGTAAGAACTCAAGCATTTGCTCTTCAATAGTGCCACGCATTGCCAGAGTTTCCACGTGTACAGGACGAGTAGCACCCATCCGATGAGCACGACTAATGACTTGTTCCTCCATGCTAATCAGGTATCAACCAACATAAAAAATCAATAATCATTCGGAAATTCAGTATGACACTATGGTATTTATAACTCATTGAAATCATTCTGTAGTGCATCAGATAACTGGTATCTGGTCCTTAGTAGGTTAGAACAGAGAAGATAATGTTCATTTCAAATAGAGTAATTAAATATATGAAGGATGCATGAGATATAATGCACTCAAAATTATTTTAAAAATTAAAAGCAAATGATATTACAAAAATAGGAATGCTAACCTCCTGTCCCATATTGGTTCCATTAAAAATACATGTGTTACGAAGCTCAAATCGAGACCCAATGCAGCACTTCCATCCATCAAAAGAACTATGCAGCTAGCATCATTCTGGAAACTAGCCAGTGACTTCATCTAAAAAAAGAAAGAAAGTGGATTAATCTTTACTCAGGCAAAAGATGAATTAATTAAGAGTAAAACCAAAACATCAAATATAAATATATACCTTGTTGCTAGAATGCATAGGACTATACATGCCAGCATATTTGATACCAGCAATGGTCAACTGGACAGAGAATTGTGTAAGAATCCATCACTAGTAAAATGATAATCACATAAAACCAGGAAATGGTATAGTATACAACAGTCACCTGCTGCTCGATCACATGTATATGCTCAAGAAATTGAGAAAAAACCAAGACTTTATCCAAATTTGTTTCATGAGTCATGGCGCCCCTTCTAAAGCCATGAACTTGTATCAATTCTCTTGAATCACCCATCTCAGACAGTGAAATTAAATTATTGGTGTCCATAGCACTATTCTTGACATTTGCAGGGCAATCAACTTTGCTATTAGATTCCTGCAATGCTTTCAATCTCCTTACAAGATAAGAGACTTTACTGCTAGATGTTGACTGCCAATCAGGATCCCAGTCATCCTGCACAAAATCCAAAAGGTAAATATCTGTAAAACCAAACATATATAACAGAATGAAAAGGAAAATACTTCAACTTATAAAGAGAGCTGACTTGCCTGTTTATATGAGGGCTGCAGCTCAATAAGATCCTTGGGAACAGGCCACTTAGGATTTGGATTTTCAGGCCGAGTTAGTGTATCAGGAGTTTGCATCTCATATAAGTTGCCACACTCAGGGTAAGTACACCTCTCACTGTCCAAACCAACACAATCAAGGCACAAAAGATGCTTGCATGGCGTAATGACAGGTAAACGACACCATTCCTTGCATCTAACAAAACAAATGCAATGTCTGATCAGTACACAAACTTCATACAGAAAAGTCTAAAAGACCAAAAAAACAAAAAAAAGAGGATAAGTGCCTGGACACTTATATTACCTGACACAGTTGCCACCATAACTAATATTATATCTTATGAAAGCATATTCCTCTGACATGGGATCTAGACCCTTTTGAACTAAAATATCCATTGTTTCCTGAATATCTTCGCCAGCATCTGTTACTTTTATATGCCCGGCCACACAGCAGGATAGCCTAACATTTTTTATAGTTGTACTCCGAAACTTCCACTGCTTTGGATTCAGAAGACTCTCAACATGAGAAGGATCATTCCAGTCGGCCAAAAGTATATTGCGCCTAACTGTCTCTACCAATTCATTGTAACTTCTTGCATGTTGCTCAGCAAAATCAAGAAACGTAGCTTTCTTAATGCAGGGTGGAATAGTCTGCATATCCATCTTTCTAGCACTAATCATGCACCTCTGTAGTAAATGCAACAAACGTGATCGCCCTTCTTCCATCTTTGCTTCAAAAGGCCTAAGGATCCCAGCTTCCCATGACTTGTAATTCTGCCCATAAGATTCCTCATGAAGGAACTTAAGCAATGGCTGAAGATGTGAAAGTTGACTATTGGGTGTATTAGGAGTTGGAGTTCCAGTCAATATCCAACGGTTTGAAGCCATCAACGAAACTGCCATTTGCATTTTGTTTGTCAAGCTAAGACTTGAGCCAAGAGTATGCCCCTCATCTAACATGACTCTGAGCCAATGCACTTGCATTAGTGCACTTTTTTTACGGGGCCCCCACTCCGCACTCAACCGATTGAACGTGGTTATGATAACATCATAATCCCATGCGAGACTGTGTGCAGAGGGCTTCTTATGGTCACTCCAAACATAAACTCGCAGCTGACCAGGCCTGACATGCTTCTGAATTTGGGTAGCCCAGTGATCAACTAAATTTGATGGGACGACAATTAGAGTTGCTCTTGAAAGATACAGCCTCACTGAGTTCAATGGAGCGGAAAGAGCAATTCTGAGAGCAGCAACATCAAAACTCATGTTGTTAAGACTTTGAGGGTAACACCATTTGATAACACCCTTTTCTACTTTTCTTTTGAGACCAAATGCTTGAAATAATTCCTGAAACGGATAGGCATCACCCAACTCTACACAAGAGCTTACGAAAGGACTTCGCAGACCAACTGTCTCCATAACAGAGACCTGGTCAGAAGAAAGTTTAGCCAACCAGGATAGGGCTTTCTTTGTAATAGAATTAATCAAGGCATACCTCTCCTTAAGCACACTAATGAAAAACGACACGTTTTGTTCCTCTCCTCCAGCTGTTCCCTTGGTATGAAATCCAAGTAAATGTGTTATTGGCTCGCAATTATCCCAGGATTCTTCTGGAACACTGCAACTCTGGTAGAAGGGATCAGAATTCATGCTACAAAACCATGGCGCGCTAGCGTCAGCAATACTGCTTTCTGGGAGCTTCCGCCACTTACGGCATAGATCACACTGAACCCAGTTGTCGTTGGACAATCTACCCAAGTTTTTTCCAGCCTTTGCTTGTTTGGAGCCTGATGCTCCTTCAAATGATGGCAAAAGATCTTTTTTTATGCCACCTAAACTCCTAGAGCATCGAACCGCACACACTCCTGAATCAGATGCTGCTGGTGTTTTCATTACTTTGCCAGGACATGAGTTGGAGAATCCTGGAATTCGTTCATCCAGAAGTAGCCTGGCTCTTTTAGATCGGCAGTATTTGGAATCATGAAGACCATTATGATCTTTACCCATATCCCTCTTTTTTGGGAGCATACTAGTAACACCAACATTATCACCATCAAGCTCATAATAACCACATCTCTGGTCTCCATTATGAGTACACCAATTCACTTGTACCCCATCTGGAGGAGTTGCCAGAGTTCCTTGTGTCTTCAGAATAAGCGAAAGAGCAGTTATGGTCTTTCCTAGGCCAGGTTCATCACAGAACATTCCCCCATGAAAATCACTGATAGTGGGAGCTTCACCAGTGACAATTTCTCCACAAATAGTGTTAATACAGAAAGAAAATCCATCTTCAGTTGAGAAAGCTAGATACAATGGATGGGGCAGAACTTTAGCCTTTTTCTCACGTTGAAGCATCCATTCAACTGCTACCTGCTGATGGGGAAACAGTTTGAGTTTCATGCATGGCATGATCGACACAGCCAAGCTTCTCAAATGGCAACAAGTTGCAGACACCCTAACAAGGTCCACTGGGTTGAGTGTAGCTAGAATATTTAGTAATATGTCATCTGATATATCCCAAATACCAGCCTCACAAGAGCCATCAACTGGTTGTATTCTAGAAGAATTAGGGTTTCCTGTCTCTGCCACGGTAGGTAAACTCTTAAAAATTTCATGAAGCTCAAAAAGCTTCTTCTTCGAAGAATCAGTGAAATTATGATGCCGCTTGCATCCTAAAACATGGCAGTCAGAAAGATTCCATATGTTTCTGCCACCTCCTAGATTATTTTCAAGATAATCTTTGTCAGCAAGCAATGCACTTCTCTCTGCCCAGTCGGAACTGCAAAGTGTTGTTTCTAAAGTTGTTAAAATTATATGGAAAACATAAAGATTCTCAATGTTTAGGTAAAGACCCTTTCACTGAATCAGAATCAAACAACTGCAATAAAATGGATATAATACAGAATGAAAAACTATTCAATACACCAACAGCCGCATACATCACCTCACTGAAGTTGACAGTCTATAATCAAAATCTAATACACGCACGCCTAGGAACGCTCTGCACTGGCATATTGATATCAGAAAGCCAAAAACACAGTCAAGAGCGCACATGAAACACTTAAGAGGAGACATGCATAAATATGTACTATCCATACAAGTAAGAATCTTATCCATAAAAGCTTGTACATATTTCTACATATAACATGTGTGTGTTCAAACACAAGGCATATAGGCAACAAACACAAACTTCACCGCATCAGATCATACGAGTGCAACCCAATGCTGAGTACCAGCAGTAGGATCCAATACTACTACAACCTAAATAACTGTCCTTTAAACAAAAGCTTATAGTTTTCAACTTCTCCAGCTTCAACTAATTCCCACCATTATAACCAGATTAAGTTTATCTTATCTTATTTTTTCTTTATGTGAAATAGGTGCTATAAGTCACAATGCTGACACTAACATTCCAGAAAACAATCCTTTCTATCAACAATTAGTAACCATTCAATCTACGATTCGAAAACAACAGCTGTTAGGAAGCAGACAGGGTACCTCAAGTGTCGAAACAGGGAGCCGGCGACAGAGCCCGATTTCGGGAACTGCCAACCACTCCATAACTGAATTGGGAGATAGACATCAACCAGCAGCACAGCCCTGACTTCTCCATCGCCGCCGGTGGGCTCAACCTCAACCCGAAGCAAGAAAGCATCGATCTTGACGCACTTGTTCATCACCAAAGCGTGAAGCTGGTGCACCACGCTGATGCTCCCATTGACCAGCCCAATTCTCCTCTTCCTCGTCCTCCTCTCGCATTCCACAACCGGATTCTCAGCCACCGGCGAGAGCACCACGGCGTCGTTTTGGGACCTGAAGCTGACGGAGGAGTCGGGGGACATTCGGAAGCGGGTGCCCAAGGGGAGGAGGTTGTTGGGTGGGTAAGGGGAGGTGACGGCGAGAACGGCGTAAAGGAAGCCGGAGAGCCTGTGATCGGCGAACGACGACGTGGCGTCGTCGTCGTCCATTGAATTGATTGGTGGGGATACAAAAATAGTTTAATTAGGGTTTGGATTGGGTTGGGAAGACGACATTGATAAAATAATTTAATTAGGGTTTTGAATTGAATCGAATTCGATTCAAAGAATAAGAAGAAGAATATAATGAGAGGGAGACTGTTGGGGGACTTGGATTTCCTTCGTGTCTGTTGCTTTTAACCGTTTTTTTTCGGGAGGGACCGACTCTCCCACTGATAAAGGGCACGTGGCACTCCCCACTCTCCCTTATCAACAAAATTGTGAATTGCCAGCATATACAAATTCCTCGTGTGATTATATGGAATTGATTCTCTGATAAATAAATTGAAATATTATTTTTTCATACAAAGTTTCATCATTTGATACTTGCATCACACACATATATCTTATTGCTCTTACCTAAAGCTCTTGTACATACATGAATGAAAGATGGATATATTGACACCCAAAACTCTTATAGATACATACATGAAAAAAGTATATATTGATAAATGATGAAGAGTATGTGCAAGGTTCTAAAAAACGGCCTGGACGGCCGGCTAGGCACCGCCTGGGCGCCCGGAGAATGGTTGCCGTCCTGATTTTAGGCAAATCGGCGAGTGAAAACCGAAAGGAAAAAAAAAGACCTAATCTACCCAGCCTCACGCCCTCGCCTCTATTCTCTCTCTGTCTCAGTCTCTCCTCTCTCTCTGCCTCTCAGACTCTCTCCTCTCTCTGTCTCGCCTTTCTGTCTCTATTCTCTCCTCTCTCATCCGGTCATCCCCTCTATTCTCTCCTCTCTTCTTCTCTCATCTCTTTCTCTTGAACTCTCTCCTCTCTGTCTCTCCTTTTAGTCCTTTCTGTCTCTATTGAGTCTATTCTCTCCTTTCTCATCCCCTCTAATCACAACTCACAAGTCGACGGCGAGTCGGCAACGCACAGCAGCAAGCGACGCTCATCCCGGTCCCTGCAAGGCGCATCAACAGTAAAGTGAGCTCATCCCGGCAAGGCGCGTCTTCAGTCTTCAGTCTTCAAGTGAATCAGGTCAGTCAATTTGAGTGATGTATGTTAGACTGTTAGTTTGTTCATTCACTTCAATAAATTGATAATTGTTACTTTGTTAGTCGATTTGATATTTGATAATATGTTTAGTTGTTTACTAATGTTCATTGAATTTGGCAATTGGTATTTGGTAATTGCTAAGTTGCTGAGTTGCTGTTGTTCAGAAGCTACTTCTTCCTCTGCATCTAAGTTGTTGAGTTGCTGCTGGTATTTGGTAATTACTAAATATGGCAGGCACTACTTCTTTCTCTGCATCTAATCCAGTTCCAGAGCTGAATAGCCAGAATAGGTCAGTCTTGAAGGAGTTGAATAGGTCAGTTTTGAGTTTGATTTTGATACCAAAGAACTACTTGAAGGATATGGAGAAGAAGAATTGGAGGAGTAGGCTTGCAAGAATGTATTTTTCTTTATTTGAATTGTTTTTTGGACAATGTTGCCTAGTTGGTGAATTGTGTTTTTTATTTTCGGATTTTCCTAAAGACTATCAGGACCTACCCCGAATTTTACCCTGAAACCCGAAGTAAATCCTACGGGGACCACCTCCAAAGAAAAGTTACCAAGAAGTCAGCATAACCCCTCTTGAAAATGGCCAACCCTTCCTAATAATACCTGCAAACACTTCAAAAGATTTCATCTAGAACTCTTTACTTCTGGAGCCTTCATGCTCCCCAAATCACAACATCTCCTAAATTAATTACTAACTTTAATAAAAAAATCTAACAACCGACAACCACAGTTCAGAGCAACTCTATTTGAGAGGAAATGGACTAGAAGTACAAAAATAAGCGGATACGTACTATACTGTTGACTATGCCTCTTCTTCATATACGCCCGACCTCAACTATACTAACATGCAAACTGGGCAATTTTAAAATGAAGGGCTCAGGGGAAAACATTTAAAAACGTTAGAGTGAGTGGACAAACATGAATTTAATGGAAATATTTATGCTTTCCCAATTTAAATTCCAAAGAAAATAAATGCATGTCTTAAACGATAATTCTCTTATCGTTATAGATATCGAGTCTCTACAGCTCAAAACTATATATCAAAATACATCCTCTCAGGCTAAAATATATATATCAAATTATGCATATATTTACACTCACCCATACTCCCTATATAAATTAATAATGATCTATATAGGGCTACTACACTTGCGTCCAACGCTTACGTCACGTCTTAATACGGTGATACACTACCCCATTAAGGTGGACAGACGGGTGTATAAATATGTGCTCATACCCCCTATATGAATTAAACACTCATATAGGGCTACTACGCTTGCGTCCAACGCTCACGTCACACCATAATGCGGTTATATACTACGCCATTAAGGTGGACAGACACACATTGCTAGCTAGCATTTATATACATACTCCCTTTAAAAATATATTATAATTTACCGAAAATCTCATTTTCGGTAACTCACCAAAATAAATAAAATCGTCAAATAAAAATGACGTCTAATGCTCTAACAAAATTAACAATTGCATACACATTATTTAAATCAAAGGTCCACTCACAACTTTAGGCATAAGCCCGACGAAATCCAATTTGTCACTCAAGTGAGGTCTCCTCGAATCCTGGCATAATAATCATGCTTAGGACCAAACTTCAATTTCAGAAAATAATAATACTTAAATATATAACTCAGAACTCTTCCGCCTAATCCACTACCCTTTCCAGGGTTAAACTTATCGGATTTATACCAAACTCCAATCACAACTTCAATTCATTTATTTCAACATTCTAAAACAATAATAAGGGAAATCCAACGGTCGGATTCTACCCCATTAACCACCAAATTCACCAATCTTTCAAAAATCCAAAACCTATTCAAAACTCTTCCAAAAATTCTAAACTTCATACCTTTAAACTCCCCTTAATATTTTATATCTAAAACCATAAAAACCCCCAAAACAGTGGCGGCTCTGCCCGCAGCAGCGGCCGGAGGCCGACTTCAGCGACCTCCAATGGTTCCCAAATTTTGACAGCATTTTCCTCTCAACATCCCAAACAACTTTTATAACTAGCACTAAGACCAATTTCAAGCCTAAATAGGGTAATCGAAGCCAAACATATCAAGAAAACCCTAGGAAATTCAAACACCCGATTCTCCTTACCTAGCTCGTGTTAGGATGTATCCTTTTAGGATTTTGCTGCTGGGAAGGAGAGCTTCAAGTTGAGACCAACCGCTCCGGTTATGGTGGCCGGAAAGGAGGATTTCCGGCAAAACACCTCCACGCACAGCCACTCCTTCTCGGCGTGATTCCTCCCTCACGGCGGCGAAACACGACCAGCCACCTACCTAAACTTGAGGAGGATGTTCCAAGCTTCGATTTGATACCAAGCTCGCCTCCTATCTTAGCCGGCCAGCGGCGGACGGTGGCCGGAAAGTTTCGGGTCGGGGAGAGCTGCGGGGAGAGGAGAGAGGAAGAAAATCGGGAGGAAGAGAGAGAAATGAAAAAGTGTGGGCTTTTCAAACCGGCCCAAGTCCATATATTCACCAAATAAAAACCCAACTATAAATACTAAACACCCCAAAAAATAATACCCCAATAAAAATTACCTTTTTAATTAATAACTTTTCCATGCTAACTCCGATTTTAACGCATAACATGTCTACGAACTCATAACAACATCCTCTACGACTTTCATGAAGAAAGTTTTCCCAAATTCCAAACGGAAGAAAAAGTCAACTTTTGGAGTCTTAAATAGTAAACGGTTACTTAAAACGGTAAAAGACTAAAATAATACTAAAGTAAATAACCGTAAAATAATTTAAGAACCGGGGCGTGACACATTATTGTTTAATTGTGTTTCTTACTTGCTTCAATCATCAATGTCATTGTTGTTGAAATTGTTTTGGCCACGATCCTCAGCGCGTGGAGAAGAGGTAACTAGCGAACAAAGAGTGAGGGAGATGTTGCGGGCGTGCCACCTCGCGAACGAGGAAAGAGTTTGTATGCGAGCTTGACTTCTTGATCAGGTGGAATGGGGTTTCCAAGTGCCACCTCAGATGAGGAATTTACGAGCACAAGGCAATTCGATACTCACGGTGTTGTAAGCAGAGCAACTATAGGGAAATCAGGGTGATCGGGGGGCGAGTCCAAGAGGGATCTGAGAAAAACCTAGGCGGCGGTGCGCTTAGGGTTAGGGTTTTCGAGAGGCTCGAAAGGGGTTTCAACTAGGTTGAAAGATTATGTTTGTATTTGTTGAGAAATTTGATTGTGTAGAGAGACTGCTTCGAGTCCCCTTATATAGAAGTTTGACTTGCGGCAGAAGAAAGGTATTCATAGTCCAAATTGGATTCTGAAACCCTAATGTCACAAGGACACTATTTCATTCGCGCGGACCAACCAGCTTGTGACACATGTCCAGTTCGCACACTCCATTCCGCATAGGGCATTGCCTCCGCGTCGCTCAATTAAAGACTCCCATGCGAACTAGAATTTAGGAATATCTTTATCCCGCGGGGTGTCACAGACTCAAACTATTTTGTGGCCTTTCTAGCTCGCGAGCCAAAAGAAAGCTTTTTAATTAATAAGGGCCACATGGATTGGCCCAAAGCATGTCAAAAACTGGTGAGAGTCTTCAACGATTAAATGTGATGCACGTGGACTCCGCTTATGCCTTCTTCGCGAAGCTTCCCATGCGAGCCAGTTCGCCAGCTCGCCTTGATGTAACCCGCTTTCCTCACCTACGCGGAGTGTCAATCTCGACTCGCCTACGCGAAGTGTCTCTCCTCGCTTACGCAGAGTCAGCTAGTAATTCCGCGCGAAGTCCCGTTTGCACGCGAACTCTGTAATTCGCGGGAAGTCTCATTCACACGCGAACTCTGTAATTCAGCTCGCGTGGTCTCACTAGCGGACCATCACTTGTAAACCCAAAGAATTTGGGCTCGCCGGTGTGACATGGATCGAGAATTAATTAATATTCACATAGACATTTATTGTTCAGTAAAATATTAATTTGGGCGTAAACAGAAATGTTGAATTGTATTTCTTATTTTCGTAAGAACATTGTTGTTAGTACATTTTATGAACATATGTTATGTATTTTCAGCATTATATGTTGTTTTTTATATTATTTTTAGACATTATAATACCTATTTTAATTGTATTTATACAATTATTTGTTATTAAAAATTAAAATAAATGCAAAAATATAAATCCGATTAATCCCCTATTAATCTTTTGGGCGCTGTCCGTCCGACTAGCACCCAGCATTTTTTTACTGAATACGAGAATAAAGGTCTACTCATCTCATTTATATCATGACCTTTATATATGCATCACATAAAAAATCCCTGTAAATCAGGGTTTGATATCTAACAGATATTATAGTCTAATAAGGTGAAGATTACGTCAAGACACATCGTCAAGGATAGGAATGTAAATTCCTTCAACACTCCCTCTTATGTCGCATACCAGAATCACATGGCGCATGAACGTTGCCTCGGTAAAAACCTTGACAAATAAAACAAAAACCTCTTAGGTAAAAACAAAAGACTTGGTCAAAGGGAAAAAAATGCACAAGGCACCAACTACAATTTGAAATGGAAAATTTGTGTCGTAGACTCCCCCTGATGTCTACATAATCAACTCCCTCTGATAATCAATCAATTATGGAGTTCAGATAAGCGACGCATACCAATACTTTAGAACTTGGTAAACAAATCTACTACATTATCCTCGGAACTCACTTGGTTCACCTGGATATTCAAAAGCTGTTGCTGTTGCTGATTGTAGAAGAACTTAGGCGAGATATGTTTAGTATTATCACCCTTGATGAATACCAATACTTCGCACATGCTTCTCAAAAGTAGATTTGGGTAAAGACTTAGTAAATAAATCTGCTACATTATCCTCAGAACTCACTTGGTTCATCTGGATATTCAGAAGCTGTTGTTGTTGCTGATTGTAGAAGAACTTAAGCGAGATATGTTTAGCATTATCACCCTTGATGAATCCCAACTTCATTTGTTCAATGCATGTCACATTGTCTTCATAGATGCAAGTTGGTGTTTTAGTGCTAGATGTCAATCCACTGGACTCTCGAATATGAGTTATTATAGAGCGAAGCCAAACACATTCTTTGACTGCTTCATGTAGTGCAATAATCTCTGAATGATTCGAGGAAGTAGCAACAAGGGTTTGCTTGGTAGATCTCCAAGAAATCGTCGTAGTTCTCATGGTAAACACATACCTAGTTTGGGAACGTCCTTTGTGTGGCTCTGACAAATACCCAGCATCAGCAAAACCGACAAACACATCATTCGGTGTCTCATAATAGGGGACTATGCCACATTGCATCAATTTTGACCTAGAAAGAGCTTTAGAAGTTGGATTTTGGTTGGGAGCCAAAATCTGCTGAATTGCGGCATTAGAAGCCCTCGAGGACGCGTAGCGGCCCTATAGGGGCTCATCCATATGCGGTAGAAACTCGGCTACAGCGCTGCACGAGTAGGGGCATGCTGGAGTGTGGCAGAGGTGCGCTGCACGCTACCCGCGTAGGCAGATTGCGGCAGGGGCGCGCTGGTGCCTGCCTTGCGCTGCCAAGCTGCTGCCTAACATGGTAGGGGCCCTTAGGGGCTCGGCCAAAGTGCCTGCAATGCAATCTTCAATTGAAACATCAACATTCATGTTCTCAACTTCGATTTTGTAATAGAAAAACAAGCCGAAATCAATTGAACCCTTCAAGTACCTGAAGATGTGTTTAACACCAGTCAAATGACGTTGTGTTGGCGCAAAGCTAAACCTAGTTAACAAGTTTACTGAGAATGCAATGTCTGGTCTTGGGCATTGTGCCAAGTATAGGAGAGCTCTGATAGCGCTTAGGTACGGAATTTCTGCTCCAAGGACTTCCTCATCCTCCTCTTTAGGACGAAATGGGTCCTTTTTGATATCCAGACTTCGCGTGACCATGGGAGTCCCAAGTGGATGAGTTTTTTCCATATTAAAACGCTTGAGCATCTTTGGAACATAAGCTGACTAGTGAATCAATATTCTAGTCTCTCAATGCTCTAGCTCTAAGCCTAGGCAAAATTGAGTTTTCCCAAGATCCTTCATCTCAAACTCGGATTTCAAGTAGGTCACAGTCTCATCAATTTCCTTGAGATTACTGATGATATTCATATCATCAACATAGACAGCTATTATAGCGAATATGGTACTTGTTCTTTTAATGAACATGCATGGGCAAAGATTGTCATTCTTATATCCCTTCCCAATCAAGTAGTCACCTGGACGATTATACCACATTCGTCCGGATTGTTTCAATCCATATAGTGAACCCCGCAACTTTAATGCAAAGGCACTCCATGGCTTAGAGTCACTTGACTTGGGTAGTGAAAGTCCATCAGGCACTTTCATATATATATATATATATATATATATATATATATATATACAGTCTTTCTCAGCTGCGGACGTCTGCACCAATGGTTTGCTGCGGATTTTCATTTTTGCACCACTTTTCGATCGAATTTCCTGATCTCCACCGTCTAGTATCTAGATAATATTGTGTAGATCATCTCTGCAAAATTTCAGCCAATTTGGTAATTGTTAAGGCCCTCGAAATGGCGTCTTTCTGTTACAAACATGAACGGTTCATGTTTGACAGAATTCAGTCCGTCCATTGGTTTTTCGAGTTTGAGGGCCTTAATAATTACCAAATTGGTTGAAATTTTGCAGAGATGATCTACACAATATTATCGAGATACTAGACGGTGAAGATGAGGAAATTCGATCCAAAAGTGGTGCAAAAATGGAAATCCGCACCAAAACCATTGGTGCGGACGTCCGCACCTGAGAAAAATCCTATATATATATATATATATATATATATCCCCATAGAGATATGCAGTAACCACATCCATAAGCTGCATGCTCAGTTTTTCGGACACTACTAAACTAATTAAGTAGCGAAAGGTAATGACGTCCATAACGGGAGAATATGTCTCCTCATAGTCAATTCCAGGGCGTTGAGAAAATCCTTACGCCACGAGTCGCGCTTTATAACACATGATTTCATGTTTCTCATTCCGCTTCCGAATAAAGACCCATTTATGTCCAACAGGCTTCACATTCGGTGGGCATACCACTACCAGACCGAAGACTTGCATTTGCACTAGAGAGTCTAGTTCAGCCTGGATTGCTTCCTTCCATTTTGGCCAATCTACTCGATGTTGACATTCTGCAACGGAGCGTGGTTCAATCTCATCGTCGTCGATAATCACTTGAGCGACGGAATAAGCAAAAGCATAATCAATAGTCATTAGTGAGATTTCTTTGTTCTCCAAGATCAGCATTGGATCTGAGGCGTCCCCCATATACGCTATCATTGATTCTTGGACATAACTATAGTCAGAGACAATCTCATATGAAGGATTCACAGTGTTGATGATGAGTGGATCATTTTGTGCCTTACTGTCACGCCTTTTGCGTGACACAGTATCTACTGAACCAACAGGTCTCCCTCTCTTCTTGGTGGGAGCCGAGGCCGCAGCCACACCGCCACCATGAGCGTCCGGCACATCCAAGACGCCATTGCCGTGCCCGGGTGCAGCCGGTAAAGTCCCTTTTGTGGGGACTTCTAACCTTGCAGGAACATTTGCAGCAGGTATAATTGATCTTGTCACTTTCGCGATATCGGTAAATGAGTCAGGAATCAAATCTGCAACTCTACCAAGATTGAGAATACGCTGAACTTCTAAATCACTGTCAGAAGTGTGGGGATCATAACGAGACATAGTGGGGTTAGACCACGTTAATTCTCGACGTTCAATTGGAACGGAAACGATCATGTCAACTTGACACTCAATTTCGCCACAAGACATCTACATAAATATGTGAAATTAATTAGTCTTGGATCAAGACAAGGCGTACACTACCGGTTGGACATAGAGGGGTTAATCGGGAATTTAAACCATAAAGGGGTTAATCGGAAATTTAAACCAATTTCGAACCCGAATGAGTGCAATTATATGGCATGAAAATCACTTTGATGAAGTCATAGCATATGGCTGGCCTAGAGGCTCGGCAGCAGCACCAAAAGTGCTCTAGCAGCACTGGCAGATGACAAGGGCCCGCTAGGGGCTCACAGGGGCTCGGCAGCGCGCGCAGCAGGGAGCGTGCAGAGGTGCGGTATTGCGGCACGATACGGAAGGGGATTGTCTGGGGCTCGGTCGGCACGCAGTAGCGCATAGGGGTGCGGCAAGGGCGCAGCCAAGGCTCATTCGGGGCTCAACAAAGCTCAGTGGCACCCAGCGATGCGTAGGGGCACGGTAGGGGCCCTGCTGCCGGCATAGGCTTGGCAGGGGCTCGCTAGGGGCGCGCTGCCAACACAAACGTGCGGCAGGTCTCGGCAGGTTGCGGCAGGGGCCCCTTAGGGGCTCACAGCCAGCACTAGGGCTCGGCATGTTGTGGCAGGGGCCCTCTAGGGGCTCAGGCTGCTGCCCAGCGCGCATTAGGGACACTCATGGGCACCTTAGGAGCGCTGCAACACTACCAATACACGGTAGCTTGCTGCCTTGGTGTATTTTTGCTGATTTTTCCCAATTGTTCTCATGCTTTGCCATTCTTTATGCCATAACCAATTCAAGGACCACAAACACATGAGGATTTAGCATGTTTGCCATGTAATGAAGCGTTTAGCTTTGTGCAATTCAAACCAATCATAAGGGAATCAAATTCTCAATCCATTCAACATATTCGGACATGAATGAGAAATTTTATTAATGCCAACTGAAAAATACATCAAATGATGTCTAATTCCATAAAAACTGATTAAAAATTTGAAAATAACTGTGGCTAAAGAAGTACCAAACAGAAAATAGCAGAGAAAAAACATCTAATCAAAAGAGTTTAATCAAAATCCACAGCATCCATGTGCGCAGGATCAACTTGCTTCTTAGCTTCGAAATCTGCTATTTGTGAGATTGGTGGAAGGCTAAGCACCAATGTCATCTTCCCCAGTAAAGTTAGCTTCTTGAGCCAAATATTGCATGTGTCTTCTGTAGGTATCTCTAGCATCCTCGCTGGCACGACAATCTTCGTGCATATATGGGCATTAGAGCCGCAATGAAAGAAAGGAAAACCATTGAGCTGAGTTGAATGCAATAGAAGTTGGCGGATGGTTTGCAATCCTACCGGCAATGCTGGAAACTATACATCGTGTACGTAATCAAAACGGAGCTTCAAGTCGTCCCACAGTTCTTTGGGATCCATTATCATCAGATATTACATCTTCAATTCCTTTTGGATATGCCGTCTCAAGAACATGAGGGTTTGGCCTTTGATCATCTCACTGGGAACGACATATGGGCCATTAGGAGGAAAAATAATGGAAGTAAATCCTTTTTCGACAAATAATCATGTAACATCGGATGCCCCCATTGAAGATTATTATTTCCTCGTACATCGAGGATCTCAAACTCAGGCCTTGGAGGCGCAGTCATCAACAAAAGACAAGGGGATTGGAATTAGTAAACCAATGATGTGGTCATAAAATCGATGCAAATAAAAGCAGGGGAAGCGTAATCGCAGTCACAATCGATTCTTCCCTTGTAGGCGACGCTCACAGCTGTTGTAGCGATGCGTAATCACAGTCACAAATATATGGTGATGCGTATGTTGTAGTCATAAAATTTAATAGAGGATGGGAGCCACAACAAAACTCCCAAACCCTATTCCCCCCCCCCCAAACCCAATCCCGTCATAGAGAGGGGATAGATGGAAAAATGCTACTAAGGCCGAATTATAAATTGAAATTTAGAAAGCAGTAACCTTAATTAAAATTTACCTCTGATGAGTTTGAGTCAATTGCAGGTTTCGACCGAGACCGGGTTGGGAACCTTTCTGGCTTTCCTTGGAAAACGAGCAATCTTGAAATCTTTGGTTTCTAAAGGCTGCCGAGAGGAGAAACAACTTTTCACCTACTTCTGGAAGAGAAAGCTGCTATCCAAAAATCAGGTCGATCGGAGCACGCGAAGGCAGTGAACCGATTGTTGGAGTCGACGGCGGTCTGGAAACTTCCTGAACCGGCCGCCGGAAGTTTCCAGACCGCCGCCGGATTTTCCTTTGTCCACGGCCAGTTCTTGAGATGAGAACGGTGGGGTTGGAACCGGGACGTCGAGGGTTTTCTGTGGATATGCTATTCCGGCCGTGGACAAAGGAAAATCCGACTGAAAATCTGGAAAAACGAAACGGGCACATTAGGGTTTCGGGAAAAGTTTGAGTTTCCGAAGGTTTTAGGGTTTTTCGGGATGGTTGGCCTATTATCTCTTGATTAGGGCACCAAGTCTGACAACGTGATGAAGAGTATGTGAATACGAGAATAAAAGTCTACTCATCTTATTGATATCATGGCCTTTATATAGGCATTACATAGAGAATCCATGTAAATCAGGGTTTGATATCTAACAGATATTCTAGTCTAATAAGGTGAAAATTCGGTCAAGACACACATCAATGATAGGAATGTAAATTCCTTCAACAATAAAAAGATTTTCGCAACATGAAAAAGAAATTTAGATATCCACTCATAAGCAAACCATCAATCAATAAAGCAATAATAGAATAGAAGATGAGAAAGAAGAAATAAAATTTTAGAAGAAAAAGATTTGATCAGAGCTCACTTATCTACAACAAAGCTTTTTTTAATGTTTGTGGGCAATCAAAAATAGACTTTTATTAAAATTTGTGTAAAAGGTCTTGAACTAACACATGAGCTGGGTACTTTGGTTAGTTATGTAGGTTATTGTTTTTTAGGTCAAAATAAAGTCCTCTTATGGACATTAATTTTTTTAGCAAATCACATATACATCCTCCAAAAAGATTTGAAACACAAATAAATACACTTGTGTTGTTAAAACAAATAAGGACAGTTTTTAACAATTAAGGACAATCTTTTCTCTCAATGCCATGTGTCATGGTTTAATTTACCAAACTAACCTTACACTAATTAAATATGTTTTTAGGAGAGAAAAGTATCTCCTTTTGAGATTTTTCAGTAAATGGAATACAGTAACAGGTTTTCAATGACTTAGTGTAGTAACAGTTAATTCCAGTAGAAGTAGTAGCAAGAGTTAACATCCCAGTATAAGTTATTTACATAACTTTTATGATTTTTCAATAAATGAAATACAGTAGCAGATTTTCAATAACTTAGTATAGTAGAAGTTAATTCTAGTAGAAGTAGTAGCAGGGGTTAACATCCCAGTAGAAGTTATTGAAATAACTTTTGAGATTTTTTAGTAAATGAAATACAGTAGCAGATAACTTAGTGTAGTAGCAGTTAATTCCAGTAGAAGTGGTAGCAGTTAATTCCAGTAGAAGTAGTAGCAAGGGTTAACATCCCAGTATAAGTTATTGAAATAACTTTTGAGATTTTTCAGTAAATGGAATACAGTAGTAGGTTTTCAATAACTTAGTGTAGTAGCAGTTAATTCTAGTAAAAGTAATAGCAGGAGTTAACATTTCAGTAGAAGTAGTAGCAGGGGTTAACATCCCAGTAGAAGTTATTGAAATAACTTTTGAGATTTTTCAGTAAATGAGATACAGTAGCCGGTTTTAATAACTTAATGTAATAACAGTTAATTTCAGTAGAAGTAATAGCAGGGGGTTAACATTTCAATAGAAGTAGTAGCAAGGGTTAACATCTTAGTGAAAGTAGTAGCACGGGTTAACATCCCAGTAGTAACACAAGTATGCTTTAGCAATCCTTTAGTTCTGCTATTGCTTGAAAACTAAGACAATGAAGCTTAAGTCTTCTACTGCTTTATCCTACATTTCTGCTACTGGAGTTATCCACTTCTGCTACTATTGCTTGAAGATTTATCCTTCAATTTTGTTATTGCCTTATACTCCAATTCGTCTACTGCCTTATCCTCTAGTTCACATAAACCTGCTACTATCTACGGAGAAACTTATTTTAAGTTATGCTACTGCAATCATGTTCTGCTATTTTGCTACTGCACTCCCCGAACTCGTATCTTTATTGTTGTGCTACTACATTATTACTCGTTCGAATCTGCTACTGTACCCAGTAATCATCCTTGCTGCTACACTCATCATTGAATAAATAAAGAAAAAAGAAATTGGAATCGTCAATAAGCTCCTAATATCTAACTTGATGAGTTCAATGACCAAAAAGGAAGAAAAAAAACATAACTTGGACAAGTTTAGTAGTTAGTACTCAGATGAGTTCTATGTCAAGTAAAGAACAACCAGACAACTTAACTTCATGCAACACTTCATCTACTCAAATATGGAACAAGTAAAGAACAACCAGACAACTTAACTTCATGCAACACTTCATCTACTCAAATATGGAACCGGCCAATGCTGAATCTCCGTTACAAATATTTTTGGTTGAAGTATGAATTTAAATTGGCCGAAATTGCCTTTAACAACTACCGGCTTAATCGCATAACGCACAAAGCTGCCAACATACAAAAAACACTTCCTAAGGTAGATCACATAACTTAGAGCAATAAAATTTTAAATCAAAACCAAAACACATATGTTTGGGAAATTAATATTATTTAGTGAATTCTAAATCTTTAGAAAGAAACAAGTAAAGTAGTTCATTATTGACAAGCCACAATAGCAGGCCAACACCATCACACTTATTTCTTCAAACAATTCATACTACATTTGATCATCCGCAGTGACTAGTGTGTTTGGAATATGACTAGAACCACAAGTAAATCAGTCCAAGAAACTTATGTCATGCAAAGATTTTCAGTTCATAATCATAACAATATACTTGGCAAACCACAATTACTCTTATTGCATTCATTAATGTTTGATTCAATGACTAAAGAACACAAATACACAATAGCTATACTAATGGGAGTAAACAAGATATAAGTGAAAACCGAAAAATCCTAAGTCAGGATCCACTATCCTTTCCCCAATATATACTAAATCTCTCTAATGATGGTACTGGGGATAATCAAACACTTACACATGTGTTGGGCAAAAATTGTAAACAACTGTATATACCCAACATAACTTCACCCTGTCTTATCGACTAAGATAGGGTTTTGATTTTTTATCTGGTTCGACCCATTCAGAATAAAATAAATTAAATTCTTTAATTACAACCCCTGTATTTCAGGGGAAAACCCTTTGATTCGATTACAAAGTACCAACGAGAACTGTGTATGTTTGAGGGTGTTTGGACTAGAAGAATCTAACTAGTGGTGTCAGGGATTCTGTTTGGAATTTTGGTTGCATCTAGTGAGTTACTAGACTGCCTACGTACCCCTTTGTGGAATCAAACCGACCGTAGTTCAAAAGAGGTTTGTAGGCTTATTGGCTTAATGCCGGCTTTTGGTTTAACAGACGTATTTGTGAGCCTGTTGTCTTGTATTTTTGATAGACACTCAATTTGGTAGAGTATCTGTTAATAATGACACCCAGAAAAGGTGAGGCAGTGGCGTGACAAAAGGCTTGAATGGCTTTGGGCTCAGCCCTTGATAATGGCGCAGGCGATTTCTGTTTGCAGGCGAACTGCTCCTTCATGCGGACTCCGCGCGTGAGTCAGCGAGGGAAATCTGCGTGTATGTCTGAGAGTGGACTCCGCGTATGTATCTGTGAGCAGACTCTGTGTGTTCACTTTTGAGCGGACTCCGCGTGTTCACTTTTGAGCGGACTCTGCGTGCATGTCTCCGCGACTTGCTTCATCTTTTGCATGAATGGATCTCGCCCCACTTGCGTCATCATCTCGCCTCGCCTGGGCTTAACTCGTCACCCCTTATGCTTCTGTCTTTGCTTGAATATAAGCTCGCCACCCCTTAGGGTTCCTGCCTTGGCGCGAATGTTGATTCGCCACCCCATAGGGTTCCTGCCATGGCGCGAATGTTGGCTCGCCAACCCTTAGGGTTAAGTAACGTCGCCACCCCTTAGGGTTAAGTAACCTCGTCACCCCTTAGGGTTAAGTAACGTCGCCACTCCTTAGGGTTAAGTAACCTCGCCACCCCTTAGGGTTAAGTAGCCTCGCCACCCCTTAGGGTTAAGTAGCCTTTGACTTAGGGCTTTAGACCCGTCTCGGAAGGGCGTGTGGACTCTGGTTTGCAGGACTCTATCATCTTTTCCTTGATTGAGTCGTCTTTTCCTTGATGAAGTTCATGAGATTGCGCGAACCACATAACTCCAAACGCCTATCCCTGTTTGGTTGGGAGTTGGACTTGAGGAAACAGCTCTTCTATAAATTGAGGTGTCGTCTCCTTTTTGATCTGGTCAAGGACTTGTTGAGTCATCAAAGGTGAGTTCCTGCTCTTCGAACCCGCGTTGCATGTTTGTTTCCTTCCCCTTGCATGGCTTGTTATGCGAGCTGCATGGCCATATGTTTGTTGTAACAAGGGAGAAAGGGGGCGAGGTTGTCTCGCCTTTAGACTTGGTGACCACCTCGCGGGGTCATCACGTGAGGGAGGGGAGAGGACATCGCTTTCGGACTTCCGGCGGAGTGATACAGAAAGATAAAGGCTGCTGCAAAAAAGAAAAGAAAGTTAGAATGGGGCTCCACCTTTTGTCTGGCTCGCCGCTTGTTTTCTGCTTTTCTTTCTTCTGCGCTTCGCCTTCTTCTCTCTGTTTCTCTCTCTGGTTTCTCCTTCTTTGTCCCCTGCGCCGTGTGTTCTCCCCGTCTGTCTCTGTGTCTGTGTCCGTGTGTGTCCTTCTTCTTCTTCTCTGTGCCTCTTTATATAGAGTGCACGGTTTGGAAGATGAGTTTGCATTGGACTTTTGTTGTCCAGCTGTTTGCAAGAGTTGTATTTGAACTCTGAAGCATTGTGCATGAAGCACAAGAAAAGTATTTATGCATTTATATATTTTTTAAATACTTTTCTTTTCTTTTTATGCATTTTTTTTTTGCCGATCAACAGTGCCCCCTCAAGTTTTGTGTGTGGACCCTGCTTTTCGCGCGTAAAACTTGACCTGAAATTGCTTTCTAACATTCTTTTGATGTCGTGATCTCAGGTAATGGATGCATATGGTCGTATTGCTTACGAAGCAGCTTTGGACAAATGGCAAGGTGGCCGAAAAGAGCATAGAATACATGCGCTCAAGGCCGTTGAATTCCATCCGTATTGATGACGCTCCTAGAGACACCCTTACCCTGGTAATAGAAGTTGAGATGAACTCAGGCTCCCTCACATTTCGTCAGGATCTGGAGGATCAAGTGATAAGAACAACCCGTAATTTCTCTCCCGTATTTAAAGGGCATTCTTTGGAGAAGGTGAACAATCGACATGATGGAGTCCCTTTCGTTTCTGAGGAGAACTTCTATCCGATACTTTACAAGCTGCTAAGTACCAAAGAGGATTGGTCATCAAGCCTTTGTTTCCGAGGTTGTGCTATATTTGAGATGGGCATCATGGAGTGGACAGAATTCGTTCTAGCCAATTTTGAAGATGTCTTGAATCAAGCTAAGATATATGGTGCCGTTGGCGTCTCTCAGTATCCTTATCATTTTTGCTCCAACGTATGGAAAGCATTCTTGGAATTATGGAGTCCTTTGACGAACACTTCACATTATGGGAATGGAGAAATGAGTATATCATTATGGGATCTGAAGATGCTTGGAGGCTTGCCGATTTCAGGGATTCCTTATGAAGAATTTATTCCTGAAAACAAAAGGCTACAGCGAGATGGTCTATACTCTACCACGCTTTTTGAGCTTTTATACGGTCATTCCCGACTATGTGTCTTGAGTAAACAGAAATTTGTCCGTTGGGGAGATTGGGTTAGACATTTTTATAGAGGCCAATTGCTATATTCAGGTTACGGAGAAGACACGTAGTGCATAAACCATTTGCAACATGAAAAATTCATGGATTTCCGGCCTACTTTGATAATTTCAAAGGAAGGGGAGCTGGCTGCATTCTTAGCTTATCGACTCAGCAGGTTTGTTTTTCCTTCGTATAATTATATCATTAGACCTGAGACCTTTCACATAGCATGTTTAATGGCTCGGGGAATTAGAGTGTCTGTTGCACCAGCAGTGTTGGGCCATATCTATCATAGTCTTGGGAAAGTCGTGCTCGATCCGCGAGGGCCTAGAGAGTCGCGAAGTTGCTTCCCTATTCATTATGTGATTGGTTGGTTGGGAGAGCACTTTGATTATTTATATAGACGTCATGCTGACAGCGAGTTTCCTGAGAACTATCCCCAGTTGAAGAGATATGCAGGAATTAAAGCTCAATATTTCAGTATCACAAGAGCTCGACTTGTTTTTAGGATCAAAGACTCTGTAGAGTATCGTCCTAGTCCCTTTATTGAATCAAAGGGTTACTTTTTGATTGACGACAGAAACTTGTCTGAAGAACACTTTGACTGGCTGGTTTGTATACGTTCTTCATTGCTTCCTATACGAATTGGTGGTGAGCTCTGGTTAGAGCCATATTATCCCAATAGATTCGCTCGTCAATTCGGTTTTGATCAAGGGATTCCGGCCAACAAACTTCAATTTAAAATTGAGCAGAGGAGCAAATGTGGCGTTGAAGATTTAGCAAAAGCGCAATTTCAGCTCCTTAGAACTGATACCGGTTCCCGTTTTTATGTTCCCCGTTCTTCTTATGAGGGGATGTGCACCTGGACTTATTGCAGGTGGTGGATGTCGGCATGTGCCCCCTATCTTGGTCGGTCCGTGTCTTTTGTTTACTTGATTTGAAGAAGCGTGCTCTTGCCAAGCAGAATAGTTTTTTCTCGCCAGAATCCCTTAAAGGTGTATCTGCTGGCGGACCAGGCAAGATATTCTTTCCTGACTTTGGGGAAAGAGATCTAGCTATTTATTCCGGAAGTGCTTCTTCTTTCAAGAGCAAGAAAACTCATAGGACAAAACTTGATGAGGAAGATCGGGGCAGCAAGCGAGCTCGGTACGATGATCTCGCGGATGACATTGAATCACCGCGAACTAATCATGCCTTGCGTAGTGGTGATAAGACTGCAATTTCGAAGTTGAAATCAGTGGTAGAACCTGACCGGACTTCAGAGCCGCGGGGTCAACATGATTTGATTTCAAGGTCGTGAAGTCCTGAACCAAGTTTAAAAGACTTGCAGAAGTTGAGGTCCGCATCGAAGCAAGCAGAGGCCGAGCGTAAGGATGCGGGATGCAAGTCACGCGTTCAGGAGAATCCGCGCGAGTCCACTTCGCGGGAGAATCCGCGCGAAGCCACTTTGCATGAGAATCCACGCGAGTCCACCATGCAGGGGAGTGCGCGCCAGTCCGTTTCGCAGGCGAATTTGGACCAGTCTACTTTGCAGGGACATGTACCAGAACCACTTATGAAGGATTTGGTATTGAAATCACCCTCCCCTGAACCTAAAAGCTCAGATCCAATATGTGAAAAGACTCAGCATGATGTGGGGCCGTCATTGATTGGAACGAAGCCAGGATTACTCTTGCTAACATGGAAAGAACCAACTCAGTTGAGAGAGTCAAGACTGAAAGCAGAGAGTTTTAGCACATCACCAAGAGATCATTCTGACTCTAAAAGTGGTAGTACAGAGCCAGTGAATCCTGATGCGTGCGAGCCTGGAGATGAAGGTATTTGTCAGCCAAATGAAACTTCATCTATCTTGCGTATGATCTTTAACTCAGGCCGGAATGAGCGTTGGGGTGATTTTATTATCTCAGAGGTGGAAGACATTTTGCATAAGATAAGCTTGTCTCAACCACTAGAACTCATTACTGATTATTGCGGCGAGGTCCAGAAGTCACTTGAGATGTTGGGACCAGTGAGTAGGTCCTATAGATCCGGCCAAGATAGATTTGAAAGGTTTGTTGAAAATGTAAGCAAAACCTTTGAATTGGCGGATATGGTCTCCAAAAGCTCACGTGTTGTTGAGGAGTGTTCCAAAATAGATGTTGAACACCTCCGTGATTTGATACGCAGCCATGAAGAATGTCATCGTACCAAGGCCATGTTAGACTCAGAATTGTCGGGTCTTAACCAAGAATTTGAGGTTTTGAGGGCCAGCGAAGAGGATGTCATAAATGCAGAGCGTCAAGCACAACAATTGTGACGGAATTATGAGCTCGCAAGGGAACATCTCAAAGAGAGAATTGCCTTCTTGAAAGACTCTGCTGCTCAACAAAACAAGCGGGATGAAGAACTTCGGCAGGTAAGAATGGAAGCCAAGGAAGACCAGCTTGTAGAATTCGAGCTCCTCAAAAGTTCGCATGAAGCTAAGGAAGAGGAGTTCAAACGGCTAGTCAATTCTTTAAGGACCTTTGGTGAGGCGTAAGCATGAGACCGTGTTCGGACTGCGCGTTCGTCTCGCCTCGTTGTCTTCCCTTTGCATGGCTTGCGAAGTCATTTTGCCTTCATGTGTTCCTTTTTTCTGTCTTGCTTTGTTATTTCTTTGTTACTTCGCTTGGAAGATTTGGTACGATGTAAAAGAATTTGTGTTGAACATCATCTTTTATTATCATGTGTACTCGTCTACAAGGAATGTGTCTTGGCGGGGCGGGATATTTGAGCCCGCGTGTCTTGCTGCCAATATTCTCTTTTTGTCTTGCGGACTTGTACTTGGTGTGTGCTCAACTTATGATATCATTATTCAATGATAACGGATTTGTCAAACTAATCTTCTTTACCTGTTTACAATCACAAGGGAGAAAAGGGTTAGTTTGAAAATATGGCTGGATCTAGTTTGTCACCAGACTGCCTACGTATCCTTTGAAGGAATCAAGCCAAACGTAGTTCGCCCACTTGATTTTGGGCAAAGATGTTTTTTTGAAAACTTTGTTTTTTCGCAGCTGAATCTAGTTTTAAAACCAGATTGCCTACGTACCCTATGAAGGGATCAAGCTACACGTAGTTCGCCTGATTGATTCAGGATGATTTTTTTGTGTTGTGGCTGCATCTAGTATTTTGGGACTAGACTGCCTACGTACCCCCTTTCGGGGGATCAAGCCGTCGTAGTTCGGGAGGTTTTGGGCTCTAACTTTTGCTTGGACCGCCCTCCCGGCTTTTCAGTCCAACGAGCTTTTAGAAGGCGTAGAACTTTTTCACTAACCTTATTTAGGATGTTGCAAAGTACCTTATTGAAGGCCTCTGCCTGGCCATTAGCTGTCGGGTTATAGCTGGATGAAAATGCATGTTGAATCTTATACTTTTCACACATTGTAACCATGGCTCTGCACTTGAAGTATGTGGCATTGTCAGATATTATTTTGGAGGGAACTCCGAAGCGATAGATGATGTGAGTCTTGATGAATTTTACCACATCCTCTGCTTTTACCGCTTTGAGAGGAATCGCCTCGCTCCATTTAGAAAAGTAGTCTGTTGCAGCCAATATATATTGATGCAGACGTGAGGACTTAGGAGCTATGATCCCTACAACGTCCAACCCCCATGTTTCGAAGGGATATGAGAGAGAGACGTGGGATGGAGAGGTAACGGAGGCCGGTGTATAAAATCCCCATGTAGCTGGCAGGCCTTGCATGACCGTGCATAATTTACTGAGTCTTGTACCATCGATGGCCAGTAATAGCCTATTCTCTTTAGCTGGGCTGCTAATTTTGGACCAGCCTGGTGGGCTCCGCATATTCCAGCATGGGCTTCTTTAAGAGCTTCCGCTCCCTCTTCTTTCGAGAGACACCTTAAGAGTATCCCATCAAAGGACATCTTGTACAAAGTGTCACCAAGGTATGTGTATCGAGGTGCAGTCCGCCTGACATAGACTCTTTTCTTTGGATCCGTAGGTAGCATGCCTGACTGACAATACTTGATCATGTCCATTCGCCAATCAGATTCTTCGACTTCGAACACGGAGACCACATGTACTTCGTTGACGCCCTCGATTCGCTCGAGTAGCGTAGGCAGCAATCGTCGTTCCCCAACCATGATCTGGATGTCTCTTTCGTCAGGTTGGATTAATGAAGCTGCCAGGTTAGCCAATGCATCTGCTTTGTCATTCTCTGATCTGGGAATGTGGCTAACTTTTATGTTTTGAAATTGTCCCATAAGGTACTTGACCCGTTGGTGGTATGGGACTAGGTTCTCGTTCTTGACCGCATATTTGTCATTCACTTGTCTAACGATTAATTGAGAGTCACCGAATACTTGTAAGGAGTCAATCCTCATCTCCAAGGCGATCTCGAGGCCAATCATGAGTGCTTCATATTCTGCAACATTATTTGAACATAAAGCCATTAGAAAGAATGAGTAGGGGATTATACCGCCAAAAGGCGTGATGAACACGATGCCGGCTCCAGCTCCTTATTTTCTAGCTGCCCCGTCGAAGTACAACTGCCATGAGGGAGTCTCGGCTGAGAAGACATTTTCATCAGGCAAATCTTCGGGTAACTCATGGCTATCCGGTACTGGGTGTGCCGCCAAGAAGTCTGCAAGTGCTTGCCCCTTTATTGCTTTTTGGGGTACATACTTTATTTCGAACTCTGAGAGTATCAAAGACCATTTAGCAAGTCTTCCCGAAGGCATAGGCTTTGTCATCAAATACTTCAAAGGATCGGCTCTAGATATCAATGTGACACTATGAGCGAGCATGTAATGCCGTAACTTCTGAACGGCGAAGACTAAAGCCAAGCAGATCTTCTCTATTGGTGTATAATTGTGTTCAGCTCCTACCAGTGTCCGACTTAAGTAGTAGAGAGCGTTTTCTTTCCCCTGATCATTGTTTTGTGCCAGCAATGCCCCCAAGGAGTGATCAAGAGCTGCTATGTAGAGGATTAAAAGTTTCCCTTTTATAGGCGCCATTAGGACCGGTGGGTTGAGCAAGTATCGCTTGATACTGTCGAATGCATCTTGACACGTTTGATCCCAGATAAAAGGTACGTCTTTCTTCATCAGTCTAGAAAATGGCTGGCACCTTCCAGAAAGATTTGATATAAACCTCCTTATGTAGGCGAGTCTGCCTTGCAATCCTCTTAACTCTCGAAGATTTTTTGGTGCTGGCATTTCCCTTATTGTCGTGATTTTGGTAGGGTCGACCTCGATTCCTCGGTATATAACGACAAAGCCGAGGAATTTTCCAGACGTGACCCCGAAGGCACATTTTAAAGGGTTCATCTTCAGTTGGTATCTCCGAAGCCTTTCGAAGACTCTTCTCAGGTCAGCTAGATGGTGTGGCCTTTTTCTTGTTTTAGCCACCAAGTTATCGACATAGCATTCAACGGTGTTGTGTAGCATGTCATTGAAGACGTGAGTCATAGCTCTCTGATAAGTTGCACCTGCATTTTTCAAGCCGAATGGCATTACTGTGTAGCAGTATACTCCTTTTGGTGTACGAAAGGCTGTATGCTCCTCGTCCTCGGGTGCCATCTTTATTTGATTGTAACCTGAGAAACCGTCCATGAAGGACAAAGCGCCGTATCCTGTTGTGGCGTCGACCAATAACTTCGTGATCGGAAGCGGGAACTCATCTTTTGGACAAGCATCGTTGAGGTCCCTATAGTCAACACAGATACAAATTTGCTCGTTCTTTTTCTTAACAGGTACGATGCTGGCGAGCCATGTGGGGTATTTAACTTCTCGAATGAAACCGACATTGATGAGTTTGTCGACTTCAAATTCGATTTGAACAGCAAGCTCTGAGCGGAAGCGTCGGGGAGCTTGTTTCACCCATGGCTTTTCTTTTGAGACGGCAAGCTTGTGGACAGCTAAACTGGGGTCCAAGCTAGGCATGTCTTGATAGCCCCATGCAAACATGTCCTTGTATTCTTCTAGAAGATTCTTGTAGTCTTGAAATTCTTCTGGAGTCAAAAGAGCGCTTACAAATATAGGTTTTGGGTCTTCATTGGTGCCTAAATTTATCTCTTGGAGCTCATCAACTGTCGCTTGTCCTCCGTCTTCTATCTGAGGCGGGGCAGGTTGGGCACTATAGATGAATTCGTATTCTTCGTCTTCATCTAAATCTTCGGTGGAAGTGCAGTGTGTTGATGCAAATCCTTCTTCGCTCTCGTCTACTTGTTTAGCCATGAGCACCCTTTGTCGTTTGAGCTTCCACTTTTTGTTCTTTTGTGATTTGGGATGAATTTCGCCCAATCGCTAAAACACAGAAACTCGAGGTTGGGGCTCTTTTGTAAGGCGTTGAAAAACAGACAGACGAGGCCGACTTTCTTGTGTCATGTCTTCATTACGGAACATCGTTTTCTCAAGATCCGTAAAGACACCTGTGTCGGAGGGATTTATGTCAGGAACTTCTACCTTAAGTATGTCGTTTACCTGCTTAACCGTGACCTTTAGGGGTATGGCTTTTGGAGCCGTCTTTCTACTCCCGAGGTTGATCTTTAGGGGAGACGGTGCTTGCTTCTGCTTTCTGCTTTTAAAAGAAACAAACCGCTTATGCCTACTATGCCCATTATCGAGTGTTGAAAAGATTACAATACCACTCTTTGGAATAGACTGGTCAATTTTACGAAGACGTCGCGCATAGCTCGTCATGAGTGTCTCCATTATGTCCCTGATGGGCGTGATTGCCTTTTGCCCGGGTTCTCGCTGGTCTTTTTTCACATATCTGAATACCATCTTTGGCTTCGAAACTTCTGGGCTTGGAGCCTTTTCTTTTGAGGACAATGTTTGTGGAGCTACTTTGACTCGGGGCTTTAATGGCCTCGGCACTTCCTGCTTCTTCGCTTCTAGCACGGGTCTGGGAGCTTCTTTTACGCTAGGGCCATCCAATGGCTTGTAGAATTTAGCGTCAGAATAATTTACCTCTTCGCCTTTGAAAGGTTCTGTGTCTGCTACGACCATTTTGACCTCTCCATTTTCTAACCACTTAAAGCATTGGTGTAGTGTGGAAGGGACGATACCATAATTATGGAGCCATGGGCGCCCTAACAATACATTGTAAGAGGTAGAAGCATCAATCACGTGAAACAGGGCTGTTGAGAGCAGCTCTCCGATCTCCATTTGTAGGACAATTGTGCTCATTGCTATTTGACCAGCTTGGTTGAAACCTTGAATGGTGAGCATGGATGGGGTGAGCTGCTTAGCGTTCATTCCCATGATATGTAGCATTTTGAGAGGTAGCAAATTCACAGCCAAGCCACAGTCGAGTAATATTCTGTTGATCGTCATATTACCCACAAGTTCTGTGACGTAAAGAGGCCTGTTATGGTGTTCTCCTTTTAAAAGCAAATCTTTATCCAAGAACGAAATGCAATTCCTGCAATGAGGACAGACTCTTGTAGTTGCTGTATTGACTTCGACAACGTCTTCTTTATACAACTCTGTGCTTAGCAATGCCTCAATCAATGCTTCTCTTAACTCCCTTGACATACCCAGAATGTCATACACACTTAAAGATGAGGGGATACGTTTCAGGTGTGACAGCACATTGTATTTGCTCTTTCGAGGAGGCTCTTTTGATGCAGCTTTTGTCTTGTCAGTGACCTTCTTTGTATCGTCTTTGACCCTATACTTCATGGACTGTGATTCATCCTTCTTTTGGGTTGGTGGTGGAAGTACCAAGCTAGAGCGTATCTGGACTTCTTGTACACTTTCAACCTCTGTATCTGAGTTAGGAGGCGAGATGGTATTAATGGTTACCATGCAAAATTGCAGCGTATCCCCTATTTCCCCGGTTTCATGAGTGCGGACTCCGCCTGTGTGCGGGTTGCGCATCTGTGCGGACTCCGCGGCCTTTTCAAAGAATTTCTTTGGTAAGAATTCTGCAAGGGTGACTGGAGTTCTTGGCGGCTGCTTGTATTCCTCCGTGTCTTGGACTTGAATTTTCCCTGCGGATCTCCCTTTCTTCTTATTCTTTAAGAATGTCCTCCGCCGGTATTTGTTTGAGGAAGGCGGAGGGGTTTTCACAGTAGAGGGGCGAAGTTGCCTTGTCTTGTTCTCTACTATGCTCCATTCTTCATCTGAATCTTCCAACCCGTCAGAATCCTCCCATACGTCGAAGCTTGGTGATGACATGAGCTCGTATAAGGATGGAATGTTAGGGTTTCCAGGGCGAAGCATGTCTGGATGTGCCTCGTCTGTAGAGAGGCGAAGTTGCCTTGTATTGTTCTCTACTATGCTCCCTTCTTCATCTGAACTTTCCAACCCGTCAGAATCCTCCCATATATCGAAGCTTGATGCTGTCATGAGCTCGTATAAGGACGGAATGTTAGGGTTTCCAGGGCGAGGCATGTCTGGATGTGGTTCGACAATTGTGACCTCGCCATCGACCTCGAAGGCAACCGATATGGTACCATCTGGTCTAGATGAACCAGTTGTTGTTACATTTGTGGTTGTCGTCACGATCTCATTTTTGTTGATCATATCTTGGATTTTGTCCTTAAGAACGTAGCAATCCTTCAACATATGACCGACTAGGCGGTGGTACCGACAGTATTTTGGATCGTTGGTCTTGTTCATTTCGGCAGGTCGTTTTGATTCAGGAAGCTTGATACTTTCTGATGCAATGAGCTCATCGAAAATCGCCTCAACATCCTCATCATCAAATGAATAAGTGGCATTTTTCTTTTCATTTAGTGTGAGCTTGCGAGGTCGATCACTCTGCACCCTGTTGTTGTCATTTTTGTTTTTGACACTGTCGTTTTTCCTTTGGTTACTTTGGACAGTGTCGTTTTTCCTTTCATTCCTGACGAATGTCGCCATTGTCTCTCCTTTCTTGACGACCGTCTTCTTGGAATCGCTCTTTTTATCTGCAACTTGAATTTTTGCAAATGATTTTTGGCGAGCAACTTGCC
Source organism: Fragaria x ananassa (assembly GCA_034370585.1). Lineage (NCBI taxonomy): Eukaryota > Viridiplantae > Streptophyta > Magnoliopsida > Rosales > Rosaceae > Fragaria > Fragaria x ananassa. The sequence continues at coordinate 2,904,227 of CP139750.1, read as the reverse complement.
TTTCCACATTGTTTGCCTTTGAGACTAGAGCATCGAAAGTTTGAGGCTCTGCTGTACCAACATACGTTGCTATCTCTGGGAGGAGGTTGTTAGCACACATTTGAACAGCGGAGGTCTCGGATAACTTGTCAGGACATTGGAGATTGAGACTCCTCCACCTTGTGATGAATTCCGTGGAGCTTTCCCCAACTCTTTGTCTTGTGTCTGCCAAGTCAATGATGGAGACTTTCTTCTTAGAGCTGACGAATTGTGCCAAAAACGCTCTTTGCATATCATCTCATGTCTGAATGGAACCCGGCTCTAGCTGGGTGTACCATGTAAATGCAGCACCTTTGAGGGACTGCACAAACTGCCTGACCAAGAAGGCGTCGACTTGTGAAGTTTCACCGCAAGCTAAATAGAAGTGAGCCAAATGCTCTCGAGGGGAGCTATTTATTCCATCGAACTTGTCGAAGGTTGGCCATTGATATCCCTTGGGGAAAGGTATCGCGTCATAGTGATCTGGATACGGTTTGCGGTATCCAAGGACCGGTATCGATAGAGACAATTGGAAGTCTCTGATTCCTTCAGCGATCATGTTCCTAATCCCTTCGGGTGAGAGTGGATTCTCATTATTCTTGACGAATGAAGGTTCAAGAGGCCTATTTTCCATGAGTGCAGCACATTTTGCTACAAGCTCAGCAACCTTGGCATCTTTTTCAGCCATTCTCCTTCTTGACTCGCTTTCGATATTCGATATCCGATATCCTCTTGGCTTCGATTTCTCTTTCCACTTGCCTTTGTAGAGCATCGCGTTCAAGCTGAGCTAATTTCTTTGTCAGCTCTTCCATCTACTGTTTTAACTGTCTTCCGGGCTTGATGAGCTTGCCATGAGAACTTGAACATTGCCGGAATCGGAGTCACAGTTCTCGCTAGACCTAGCGACTAACGCGTGAAAAGGTCTTTCTGTTGGAGCCGAAGTCTCATATAAGGGATTGCCCGTCCATGAGACAAATGAAGGATCATCTTTTAGGGACGAATACACTCCTTTTGGCGTAGCACTTGCTGATGATGATTCGAGCATCCTCTTTCTAGCCATATTGCGAGTAATTGGCCCTGTGTAGGAATCAGCTTCATAAACGGTGTACTCTTTTGCCTTGGACCCCCTTGGCCTTGCTGGTCCTGTTGGTGCATCAAGAGCCTTTGAGATTTCCTCCGCCAACTTCTTTGGGTCAAGTTCTTGACTAGCCGCTGTTGACTGTGAGGACGTCGTGGAGCTTTGTGAGCCTTGGAGGGGGAGTTGAGGCTCATGTTCATCCCCTCCCTTGGTGGAAGTCACCATCACGGTCTCCACATTTGGAAGATTAACCTGTATAGAGCCTACCATGATATGGCTTGGTAGGAAGGTCTTCACTTCCTCTTTGGCTGGCTTTGATTGAGCAATTTTTGCCAGGATGGCTTCCATTGCGTTAGCTTGAGCGTTTCTCTTCCTTTGAGCTCTTGCATCTCGCTTCCTCCGATTTCTCAAAGCATTCTTGGAGGCTGCTTTGAAAGTCTGAGTCTTCCCGCTACTCATGCCTAGCTTGTCTTGTTTTGCTTCAAGCTTTGGCTTTTCACAAGTGACAGGAACGTGGCCGATCACGAATGTCATGCGATGACCAATTCGACTTGGGCGAGCAGCATTTGCTGGGAGATTGTGGAAGAAAACAGTAACTTTTGGTGCCATTGTTTTGTTTTTCCTGAAACACACACAACAAGTTAGTGACTCTATAAAAGAGATGAAAAGGAAAATGGGTCCCCAGCAGAGTCGCCAAAAACTATGTTGGGCAAAAATTGTAAACAACTGTATATACCCAATATAACTTCACCCTGTCTTATCGACTAAGATAGGGTTTTGATTTTTTATCTGGTTCGACCCATTCAGAATAAAATAAATTAAATTCCTTAATTACAACCCCTGTATTTCAGGGGAAAACCCTTTGATTCGATTACAAAGTACCAACGAGAACTGTGTATGTTTGAGGGTGTTTGGACTGGAAGAATCTAACTGGTGGTGTCAGGGATTCTGTTTGGAATTTTGGTTGCATCTAGTAGGTTGCTAGACTGCCTACGTACCCCTTTGTGGGATCAAACCGACCGTAGTTCAAAAGAGGTTTGTAGGCTTATTGGCTTAATGCTGGCTTTTGGTTTAACAGACGTATTTGTGAGTCTGTTGTCTTGTATTTTTGGTGGACACTCAATTTGGTAGAGTATCTGTTAATAATGACACCCAGAAAAGGTGAGGCAGTGGCGTGACAAAAGGCTTGAATGGCTTTGGGCTCAGCCCTTGATAATGGCGCAGGAGATTTCTGTGTGCAGGCGAACTGCTCCTTCATGCGGACTCCGCGCATGTGTCAGCGAGGGAACTCTGCGTGTATGTCTGAGAGTGGACTCCGCGTATGTATCTGTGAGCGGACTCCGCGTGTATATATGTAGGCGGACTCCGCGTGTTCACTTTTGAGCGGACTCTGCGTGCATGTCTCCGCGACTTGCTTCATCTTTTGCATGAATGTATCTCGCCCCGCTTGCGTCATCATCTCGCCTCGCCTGGGCTTAACTCGTCGCCCCTTATGCTTCTGTCTTTGCTTGAATATCAGCTCGCCACCCCTTAGGGTTCCTGCCTTGGCTTGGATGCTGGTTCGCCACCCCTTAGGGTTCCTGCCTTGGCGCGAATGTTGGTTCGCCACCCCTTAGGGTTCCTGCCTTGGCGCGAATGTTGGCTCGCCACCCCTTAGGGTTAAGTAACATCGCCACCCCTTAGGGTTAAGTAACCTCGCCACCCCTTAGGGTTAAGTAGCCTCGCCACCCCTTAGGGTTAAGTAGCATCTGCCTTAGGGCTTTAGACCCGTCTTGCGAGGGTGTGCGAACTCTGGTTTGCAGGACTCTATCATCTTTTCCTTGATTGAGTCGTCTTTTCCTTGATGAAGTTCATGAGATTGCGCGAACCACATAACTCCAAACGCCTATCCCTGTTTGGTTGGGAGTTGGACTTGAGGAAACTGCTCTTCTATAAATTGAGGCGTCGTCTCTTTCTTTTTGATCTGGTCCAGGACTTGTTGAGTCATCAAAGGTGAGTTCCTGCTCTTCGAACCCGCGTTGCTTGTTAGTTTCCTTCCCCTTGCATGGCTTGTTATGCGAGCTGCATGGCCATATGTTTGTTGTAACAAGGGAGAAAGGGGGCGAGGTCGTCTCGCCTTTAGACTTAGTGACCACCTCGCGGGGTCATCACGTGAGGGAGGGGAGAGGACATCGCTTTCGGACTTCCGGCGGAGTGATACAGAAAGATAAAGGCTGCTGCAAAAAAGAAAAGAAAGTTAGAATGGGGCTCCACCTTTTGTCTGGCTCGCCGCTTGTTTTCTGCTTTTCTTTCTTCTGCGCTTCGCCTTCTTCTCTCTGTTTCTCTCTCTGGTTTCGCCTTCTTTGTCCCCTACGCCGTGTGTTCTCCCCGTCTGTCTCTGTGTCTGTGTCCGTGTGTGTCCTTCTTCTTCTTCTCTGTGCCTCTTTATATAGAGTGCACGGTTTGGAAGATGAGTTTGCATTGGACTTTTGTTGTCCAACTGTTTGCAAGAGTTGTAGTTGAACTCTGAAGCATTGTACATGTAGCATAAGAAAAGTATTTATGCATTTATATATTTTTTAAATACTTTTTTTTTCTTTTTATGCATATTTTTTTTTGCCGATCAACAACATGTTGACTACTTTATAATGAAACAAAGTCAGAATTCTTTTCCCAAATAAAATAGAGGAAAAAGTTGAAAAGAATCAGTTCTAAATCAATTGAGAAAACATGTCCGTCGCCACATGGCATTGCGAACCCGCCGGAGACCTCTTCCCTTCAAGGTCCTCCCCACGCTTTCCAGAACCGATTACGCCACCATCGGCGAGTGAGCGGAGCTTCTAGCCAAAATCTCGTGCGACGGCAACCTCTCGCCGTCGTTGTCTTCCTCGTCGGCGACGGCTTCCAACTCGTATTTCTTCCTCATCAGAACCAGTATGTTCACTGGCGCCGACTGGTACTTGAACGACGAGGAAAACGAGCAATGGTGGCGGTGGTCCTGCAGCGGCGGCGGCTTCGAAATCGTCAGAATCATTTGTGCGTACAACGGTGAAGACGAGGACGCCGAGGCCTTGCAGAGAGAGAGAGCGCGCGTCAGATCAAGGGTTTTGGGAGAGTGAAACATGCAATTCTGTTTATAAACTGGACATTTTGGTCATTTCATGATGAAAATTGCAGTCAATATCTAGTATTATTGACTTTGGGTCTGGGCTTATGTCCTTATTTGATTAAATCTTTTGAAACGTGGGTTTTCTGTTTTTTGCAACTGTTTAAGATAGTGGGATGTTATTTTCTCTAATTTTTTGAGTTGGTTTTTCTTTGTAGTTTTACTCTATAAGTTGTATCAGAGCTTTGCTCCTGGTTAACCAGCCGTTGGACTTGTTTTGGAGTTTTACTCCAACTTGTCCCACTGGTCGAGTGAGCATCATCATGTAATATGAAGTTTGTCTTCGGATATTCTCCTAACTTGACCTAGTAAGGTCGTATGACTGAAATCAAAAGAGTTCGACTCTATTTTCTCTATAAAAAAATACTCTTTTTTTTAATAGATAATATCATTACTTACTCATGGTCATAAGGCCCGTACATCAATTAGCAGCTTGCGGCCTAATACTATTTGGTATAATGACATAAGTTTTTGAGATGTCGTGAGTTCGACTCACAGTATTGTAGCACATTATTATACATTTGATCTATAAAAAAAAACTAGCAGGTTGCGCAAAAATCCAACTCAAGCTAAAATAAACTAATTGACATGTATCCTCATTACACTCAATTATGCTCAAAGAGCCTAAACAATAGAAACTAAGAACTAACTTCCTAACTCTCTCAGAAAAGTAAATCAAATCACCTACAAACCGCAATCGGTGTACAACAAGAAATACTAGAAGTTAGGTAATCTGGAACTTAGCTTCTATCACAGGCAAGGAAACAAGGAAGTTTACAACTTTCCTTTGCCGTTGTCTGAAGTGCTGATATCATCTCCAAAGCAGATTGGCAAAGGGATGCGCACAGGAAGGGCTACAGGCTTCGTATCCGGCTTGGGTTCTTGTTCTTGCTTCCCAAAGGACGTCAAAGTTTACTTTTGTAAGTCACTGGTTATATCCTTCGATTCTTCCACCAACCCGAGAGATTCCGGTTGGAGAGTTATAACCTTACCTCCCAAAATAGTCTTGAATTTTTAGGGGAGGGAGTTGGGGTGGAAACAACTTCATCACTCAGAGTAGTGTTTCCGAGTAGTGTCTGTTGGGGGTGCCCACTTTTGTGGGTGCTCTAAGCAGATTTGGAATCGGTAAACCAGGTTACATTTGGATCCGGGTCCTTCTCTGATCTAGATTTGGCTAGTGGATTGAGTCTTGCATTTGGGCCGGATTTGGTCTGTGAATTGTGATTTTAGGCTAGTAATCGAGCTAAAATGGGTTTTGGCCCTGAGCCTGGACCTATTTTGGACACGCTTTTTTATTTTATTTTTCATTAGTTTATTTTTACTTTTGCTTTTTAGATCTAAGCAGCCACATATTCTTCAGTGTAGTTAAGTTATAGGTGTCATTGTGGGGGTGAACGGTGGTGTTAATTATTTGACAGGCTATGTACGTTCTCAAGTATAATTGTGTTTGGAGGTAAGCATGATATATATATAATCAAAATACCTTATCTAGTTGTAACACCTCGTTAGTGATACCAACAATGTAACAAAAGTTGAACAACATTGCAACTTCTTCGTAAGGCCTCACATAAATTAATCAAGAAGGATTTGTGGTAGGATAATCTAATGGTGATAAGGTTCCCGACATTACTATAAAATGACGTCTAATCAGAATGAGTGTTTCATCATCGTTCAAAACAATTAATAAGAACAAAAATTAGCCAAAAATAGCTTCACGTAAGTTACTAAAGAAGGATTGGTTGGATAGTAGTTAATGGTGCTAAGCTCCCCGACATAGCTATAAAATGACCTCAAAATCAGAGCGGTTTTTCATCATCGTTCAAAACAATCAATAAGAATAAAACATCAAAATGGGTCTCAAACTTGTCATTAGTATGTTGTTAATACTTATGGCCATATCCTCGACATCAGCAAGTAGATCTAGGGAGCTTTTAGGCGGTGGTGTTTTCGACGTGACTAGTGGAAAATATGGTGCAAAGCCGAATTCTGATATCACTCAGGTAATTACAAATGAATATTTGTGTAATTAAGTTCTATGATATTGAATTGCCAGATTTCATTTATCTTTGTATTCAGGCTATAGCAAATGCATGGAAAGATGCATGTGCATCAAAAATGCCAAGTAAAGTTATTGTTCCAAAGGGGATTTACAAATTGAAAGAAGCAAATTTCAACGGTCCTTGCAAGGCTCCTATTGAGCTTCAAGTCTATGGCACTCTGCAAGCCTCACCAGACGGTGCCCAACTATCAAAACCAGATACCTGGATCATGTTTTCATACCTTGACAGGTTCACATTGTCTGGTACTGGAATTTTTGATGGCCAAGGACAACAAGCTTGGAAAACTAATGATTGCCACAAAAACCCCAAGTGTTCATCCATCGCCACTGTATGCATCCTAGTATCATATATCTTACTCTTCTTTCTTTTCTTCTCTTTGTATGTTTTAATGCTTTCTCAATATGTGCAGAATATGAGGTTCCACTCTATTAAGAACTCTTTAGTCAAAGATGTTACTTCACTTAACAGCAAGAACTTCCATGTAAATGTATTAGGATGCGAGCGACTTACATTCCAACATTTCACCGTCACTGCACCAGGAACTAGTATCAATACAGATGGAATACATGTTGGCCGCTCAACCGGGATCAACATTACTAATTCCAATATTTCTACAGGAGACGATTGCATTTCAATTGGTGATGGCACTAAGCAACTAACTATAACTAAGGTGACTTGTGGACCAGGCCATGGAATAAGCATAGGAAGTTTGGGAAGGTACCCAAAAGAAGAACCTGTGACTGGAATCTATATTAAGAGCTGCACCTTCAGTAATACAATGAATGGTGTTAGAATCAAGACATGGCCTAATTCTCCGGCAGCTAGCATAGCCTCAGATATTCACTTTGAGGACATAATCATGAATAATGTTGGTAACCCGATCCTCATAGATCAAGAATACTGCCCTTGGAATCTGTGTAATAAGCAGGTATTGTCCATATTAACATGCATCTTATTACTAGCTAGTCTATTACAATTGAGGTACTTGTTCTACAACCCCATCCTTTACCTAAAGTTAACCAACCAAAAGAGTCCTTTCATGTGTGATATGGGGGTTTCAACTAATCTTAACTAATCTTATCAAAAAAACAACTAATCTTAGCAATCATGTTGATTGGTTAGGCTTTTGGAATTCGACACAGGACATAACGTTACCAATAATATGTGAATGTGAATTTAATTAGTAGTGTTTGTTATTTGAAGGTTGCATCAAAAGTGAAGATCAGCAACGTGAGCTTCAGGAACATTAGAGGGACGTCTTCCACTCCGTTGGCCTTGAAGATATTATGCGCCAAGGGCTTACCTTGTGACAAGGTGGAGATGACTGACATCAATCTCAAGTACAATGGAAAGCAAGGTTCACTTACATCTCAATGCTCTAATGTGAGGCCAACAATTACTCGTGTGCCAAATCCTCTTGCTTGTGCTACCAAATCTTGAACAAAGCAACCCTCATGTATTTATTAAAAAAAAAAAAAACGAGTATTAGGCTAAATGTGCAAAATTCCAAAAATTAGGTGAGTTAAGCATTTGTGTATATCTTTGTGATACTCTTCGCTATACTTGTAAATATGTAATTTAGCCCCCTAATGTGCATGTGTAATGCCCAAATTAGGTGAGTTAAGCGTTTGTGTATATCTATGTGAAAACACATATGAATGTCATATTTTGGTTAAGGTATTTGATTGATTCATATATGGAAGGGAGATTTGTGGTTTCGTTTCAGACCTCCAATATGTGATACTTTCACTACCTCCAGGCAATGGCAATGAATGCTGCCCAAAAGAATTACGGTCGTGAAGCTATGTACGTAGCAAAATAACTTTTGAAATATAGATGATTGAGAATGCCAGAAGATACATATATATGATTTTGTATAGAGTTAACTACACTTCGCAATGTGTAATACATATAAATTTAACAAAATAACTTTGTTCATCAACCCTTTGCAGCAAGCTGCTTCTTGAGGTTGAGGACCTCCAGTCCTTTTAAAGCTAAGCGATCCTTAAGGTTGCCTGTAGCCTCCCTGAAATTTTTGTCCATAACATTCTTCTCGTCTTCTGCTTCCTTATATCTATAGCAAAAGGCATCCAACTTTGCTTGAGTCCCTCGAAGCCTCATTCGAAGCTTTGCCTTTTCCTTGATGTTTTCAACATGATCCTGTTTAAATAATAGAGCCGCTCTAAGCATTCTAAAATGACTGAACTTAAGAGATGACACTACTACGACTATGGTTCAATTTTTTTTTTTTTTTTGACTTCTACAACAGTTTCCCTTAATCAAAGTTTTCAACTTCATTAACATCCAAACTCATAGTTAATCCAGCAAACCCAATTGACGGAAACTGAAGCTATGCAACTTTAGTTTAGAAGTTAGAACGAGAAAGAGAAACCTGTTGCAACCCATAAAATTCAAATACAAAAACTTACACTCTGCATCTTGACTTCCATGCTTGAAATTCTTCTTGTCAGCTCCTCCACTAACTGATAACAAGTTCATCACTACATAAGATGTTTCTAACACTACTTAGCTGCCTATGACAGAAAGAGAATATTATAATTGACCTACCAAGTCATTGTTATGCTCATGGCGAATTTGTTCTTCAGTTATATGTTCCTGCTGCTCTTGAATTTGAGTAATTAATCTATCATTTTCCTTCTTAACAAGAAGGAGCTGGTTGTTGAGATTCTGGAGATAATATATAATCAGTGAAAAATTTTAAAACAATTTGCAAGTAATAAGGTTGGTTCCTCAATACTATTGATAACAAGTTTAACTAATCAATATATAAAATTTTACATGCTGCTTAGGAAAGAATAGAAATAGAAATAATACCTCTAAGTCATCAGGAAGTTTTGATAACTCTCGCATTTGAAGTAACAGATTTTCTCTTTCTTTCTTAAGAAAACTCAGCTCCTTCTGAAGCAAATTCACTTCCTTGAAATCGTCAACTTTACATATCTCCACATTTGAGTTCGACAGCTGAATGGTTTAATTTAAAGGTTATACCATGCAAAACCAACCTGCTATAAAAATGGTGTGCAATAACCACCAAACACTTTAAGCAATTCATAACTGAAGCCCAAGAAACTGCCCAAAATTACTGTCTCCCAAAGAACATCAACCCCAACCCCTTCATAGACTTTTTGTTCCTGATTACCTCATAATGCATTTTCACTTCTTAACTTCATCTTTAGGGAATTTGAACAAGGCATAAAGAAATTATGGTCTTAACTGCTGTAATAGGTCTTAGTTGACAAGGGTAATGTACACTTAATCTAGAGTATAATACATGTGCTCCATAAAACGCAATAGCCACCAAAACACTCTTGGACAACATTCAAAATAAATGAATATGATATGGTAAATGCAATGGAATTAGCTCAGTAAAGATACAATCGAGGACAATTTGAAGAATTATGCAGGCGAACTCTTGAGATCGACACCAGTGAAGATGAATCTCACCTCTGACATGTCCAATAATGCAGTCTCCTTGTATAACTTTGCTTTATCTTCTATGGCTTCAAGTGAAGCCTTCTCCTTGGAAGACCATATTGCCCTATCTTCCTCCATTTCCAAAAGGGAATCTGTAAGTTTCTGCAAAACCAATTATATAATCAAGTAAGCCACTATTCACCAAATACATAAATAAATACAGAGCACACTGATGCTGCCCTAAAAGAAACCCAAAATTAGACTACCAGGGCCAACTCTTCCTTTTCTTCAGCCAACATTTTAATGGAGTTTTCCATCTTTTGCTGCTCAAGTTTAGATTCTTCCAACCTATTTTTCTGGATATAGAGAACAACAATGAAATAAGAAATTTTACAAACAAAATCACAATACCTATTTGTTATATGAAATGAAAATAAAAGAAACGAGCATGAAAAGGATCAGCTTACCAGGACCAAAAGCTCTTGTTGCAATTTGTTCACTTCAGAGTGTGAAGTGTTCAACATTTCAGATAGGGATTTTATTTCAGAATGTAAGCCTTCATTACTAGATAGAGCACCTTCCTTTTCCCTGTATAATGCTTCCAATTCTTTTTCTAGAGAAATAATCTGTGCGTCCTTTTCAAGGGCGTAAGCTTCCATCTTTTTGTAATTTTCCTGAAAACAGAATACATAATTTACAAGAGGTAAATAGCCATCACCGTATACTTTAGAATAATTATGATTTTACCGAATACTTTTACAGATAACTATCTAATGGGAGTAATGGTTGATAACTCAACATATTAAACTATCTAGATTTGTGCTATCTTCAGCATTGGCAATTGTAATTTGCGTTTTGGATTACCCTGTCTTTCAAATTATTGATAATTAAAACTAACCGGATGTTCATCGCACAGTTACTAGATAGTTTAGAACAGAAATCAAATATCATCGTCAGTACCTGGGTTACAGACGCGTGGCAAGTATGTTGTTCAAGGGCAACCCTGGACTCCTCTCGTGCGATCAGCAGCTCCTCCCAGAGCTAATAAAATTCAACAATAAAGTAAGTCAGAAAGGACAAATTAATATCATCTTAAAATAATTACGTCCAGCAATAAGAGTTTCATGGATCTTACTGAAAAAGAAGATAAAGTGCAGCCAGAAGGTGGTGCACATGTATAGATGGATAAATACTATAAGTAAATGTTACCTATTTACCCATAGATATGATCTATTTAAAAGTAAAAAATTGCAGAATAGCCTGTTTCACCTAAATATTTTCAATTGAAAGTTAAAAACTAGAGCAAAACATTTTATTAACGAGGGATGAAAACTACATACATGTCCCGCCAAGTATTCTAACCATTATACAACCAACTGTTTGCCGTATTGACTGTCCGCTACCACATGGTACAAAAATTTTAGCAAAGCTTGGTGTGATTTTAACAGTTGATGCGCGACACTAATTTGATTTACATTACTACAAGGAGACTAATATCTGGAACGTAGAATATGATAATCAGATTCAAGGAACTTCACTAAACCATCCCATACTTATTTAAGATCAGAGACACAATGAGTGATCCAGGCAACTATATGAATAAAACAAAGTAGGTGGAGAGGCCGATAAATAGCTTAAAGTGCAAAGGTTTGCAGCATGGTGAAATTACCTCACCAAACTTCTCCATGGCACATATATTTTGCTCTTTTGCCAGCTCAACAACAGAATCCAGATTTTGCTGGCCTGAAGACATCTCCATTTCTAACCTCTTAATCTGTATATAGAAACAAGACAATAAGTAACGGATATGTCAAACCAATCTAGAATTGATTACAAAAAAGTAAGGCAAACTATATTTTACTACTCTGGAGTTGTCCCTCAATGACAAAACACTCACTCCATCTTTAAATTTCCAGAATCTATTACGTTCTACTTTTCAAAATGTTCAATGCGATAGAAGGTATGAAAAAAATAAGGTTTGACATGTCAATAGGAGGTTCTACATGTTTTCTGATGAGCAGTGGAAAAGAATATTTAAAAAAGCATTCAAAACAATTGTAAGGAAGAATCTCATCTTTTATAGGCCTGAAAGAAATAAAATCTTATAAATTGTTTTTTTGACAGAAACATATTCATTGAACTAGTTCAAAATTCTGTACTTGATTCAGTTTTGGATCTCTATGACACTCTTGAGATTGGAAGCACAGAGGAAGTAAACAACAGCCCGATATAAAACTAGCTTGACCTGAGTCTTACCAACTAAGAATAAAATGAAATTTGCAGATCGGTCCTGAAGGTAAAGAATACAGAAAAAGAATGAGAGGACAACCTGTTCTTGAAGTCGCTTAATCACAAGAATAGCTTCCGAATGTCTTAAGCTGACATTCTTATCCACATTAATTGCACCCTTCTTGACACAAGATGTGGAGTAGTCATTGCGTACATCAACAGAAAACATATCAGCCTTAGCAAGCTTCCTTGTCAAGAAATCAATTTGTATCTCACTACATGTTCTCTGCACAAAATAAAGAGCATTATGGAATAAAAACACATCTTTTTGTCGTAGAGGAAAAGAAAAATTAAAAGTAGGAACCTGAGTTTCAAATTCTACAAGTAAATCTTCATATTCTCCTTGCAAATCAAACAATTCATTGTCCTGAAAGATCAACGGAGATTTAAATGTGGACAGCCCAACCTTCCGTACATGAGAATGTAAACTGTAAAGTCTATAATATAAACCTGGCATAAGCTTTTATTCCTGGGTGGCACTTTTCTTCTGCTAGTAACATGTAATAAAGCACATGGATCAGGAAGAGTACAATCCTCCACTGCGCTTTTTTTAAATTCTTCATCTTTGCAAGATTCATTCAGAGCAACATCAGTCTCATTCACCAGTTCGTCAAAAGGAAGTAGTCGCACGTCACGCTCTGGTCTCATTGGATTTATAGCAGATGCCTTTGATATAATGGTGGCAGGAACCTAAAGTGAAGCAAACTAAAAATTGCTAAAATATACATATATAAATAAATAAATAAATAAATAATTAGAAAATAGATTCTAAATGTTCACAAATTAAAAAACCACACTATAAAGACAGCATCTTTAGTTTACTAGGACATTAGACTAGACTATAACAGCTTTGCACAATGAGATACAGAGTGTACCGGGATATAATTTGTTGAACAATACAACCATATTACCTTATTCACAGCAAGTAATCTGACACAGAAGTATTGTATGTTGTACATGGGAAAAAGTTAAAGAAAAAGAAAAAGGCACAAGTCAACAAAATGTTATTTTCCAGCGGCTTTTGGTAGGCTGCGTACTGTAATCCTTTCCCTATTGAGCTCTAGTTAGCTCCATATCCATCATAGGCCATGGGTTTCTAGGTTATAGTGTTTGCTGCTCCATCTATATAATTTTTCTGATCGGCTCACTATTTAGCATGCCTCTTTTTTTTTTATTTACACTAAATCAATGCACACTCCAAAATTCTTCTCCAGCTAGCAACCTACAAAGGGCGAGATTGAATGACTCAATTTCATTTTGGATTAATACATAAAAAACATGGCTTCCCAAATTTAAACATATTTATGCCATTATGTGTTTGTTTGAAGGGAGACATGCAAAACAAAAGGTTTTAATTTGGATAGAGAAGTAGATTAATAGATCTAATGTTTTGAACACAAACATTCCAGCAGACCATAAGTTACTAAATTTAATCAACCTATTTCCTATAGAAGCTCTGTTTTAGTACGGCACCCCATTACATGTTGTCACCCCTACACCCAAGAGCCTCTAAGATGCTATAAATCATCTGGAAGTTAGAACTTCATAAGTTTTCATGCAACTATTACTTTGTTAGGTACTCAGCAACATTATGTCCTATTTTGCTTCTCACATTGCCTAAATGAGATCACAATGCATGCTAACATGCATATATATAATTACATACATGAATATATTCCTGAAATAATATGCACATGAGATCACCTGAATATTTATTTTCATGGAGAGATTGAATTCGCAGTTCCTGGAGAAATGTGATAACTTGACCAAAAATATTTCAGGAAGAAAAAAGTTTTACCTCTCCAAGAGCCTGCTTTGCAAGATTACCTGGACACCAAGTATCCCGCCTCTTCTGCTGCAAAAAACAGGAAAAAATTACTCTAACCGAGAGAAGTAAGAAAAGAGTGAGAGATAAAAGGACAAAACAGGGAGGGAAAACTAGTAGATTCTATGGGCAATAAGAAGCGACGCACAGTATATGAGCTTTACTATAACAGTGTAACATAATAAAATATACTGAATGGAATCCTTTGTTAGCTTTATGCATGCTGCAAATTGGTGATGCAAGTTTTGGTTATCTACAAACATGAATTAAAAACTGGCAATTACCAGAACACAAAAACTTCTTTTGGAGAACATCTCCTATCTTCCCAAACATGGTAGTATGGTATGCTTATCTACAGACATGACTTGAGTTTCTATTGCCTAGGGTTTCAACTTTTATTGTTTTGACAACCAACTGCCAACAAAAGATTGAAGTTGTCAAGCAGGCATGAGTTTGCACCTAGTCAATCATATGGTCCGCCTTTGTACTAAGTTCTAGGTATCACATATTGGCTAATACTACTATTTTCCCACAAATATACAAAGTTCATATCTGTGTATATTAAGATCAAAGAATGATATCTCATTGGAAAGGAAACAAGAAGAAGTGCTTCATTTTGTGCCAATGATGTAAATTTGAACTCTGAAGCAGTAGCCTCATAATATAAGAACAATAGTGAAAGACAATTATGATAGGAAATGAAAGAAATTCATCATACAGAAGGTAAGCAATGAGACTACTTTATCATTATGCAAACCTTCTTGAAGCGATCACGGTTCTCATCCCTATTTGAATACAAAACCATTGAGCTCAAATTTTCAATTTTCTTAGCTTGTTGTTGGACCATTTTCTCTCTTTCAGCTTGGGCTTTCTTTTCCTCCTCTAACTCCAAGGCTATACGTTCCCTTTCTAACTCGGTCTGCACATCAAGTATGTAAATATAGTAGCATTCTCCTAATTACGGTAAACTACAAGTGACATTATCAAACCTGCAATAATGTATTCCGTAAATTGAGGATTTCCTCTGTCCAATGTTCTGAATGGGAATCCTAAAACAGACAGAACTGTATTAGGCCCAAGTTTTTACATGAACTCAATTGATAGGCATTATACATGCACAATGAAATAACAATAAAAGAAACCTGCAATTTTGCTCGAAGCTCCTCAATTTCCTTCTTTTGACGCTTTAGAAGAGCCGCATCAGTCAAAATCTTGCATGAAGAAAGAAAATAGATTGCAGATCAAGTAAATAACATATTTTATATATTATATATATGATTATGCAAAAAAGAAACTTCATTATGGCATATATTATGTATTATGACAAAACTTAAAGGAAGATGCAAGAAACACTACAATGATGGAAACTGAAGCCAAATTAGAGCAAAACCTCATTGACATGAGCACAGTTTGTGACACGCAACGCTCTGCTTGCAAATTGGAGACTGCTTTTAGTTTCATCTGCATGAATCTGCGATTTAACAAAATGTACTGAGAATCAACAGAACATACATAGTAGACATCTAACAATTAAAGGAAACTCAACTCCAATTTGTATAACATGTAATACATATAACATATGCATCTGCTTTTCTATCTGGAGTGGTCTGGTGGTTGATTAGCAACCTTTTACGTAAATGTAAACCTGAACTCAAGGTAGTCTGAATCACACTTTTATTGTTTGCTGCACAGCAATATGAGATTTACGAAAAATGAATTTATCCTAACAAGATGCAGCTTCCATGTGGTATGAACCAGATTAAAGAAACTTGTTGACAAGTCCAGGACAAAAACCGATGCAAGATTAAAAACAAAATTGTGAAAGGCAAGAGACACACCTACTTACAAATCATATCCACATATATGTGATTCAACATGTGGTACAATTTGGAAATCTGACGCCTACACCCTCCAATCAATATTTATCAGTAGCATTCCTAAAATGACTTTATACAACATTACCTGTGCAAGGGTGATGTTGCATATTATAGCTGTATTTGCATTTCCACCCAAAGCAGGCTGCAAAATGCGTGTAAGTTTGCTATCTCTGTATGGTACATGCCCCCTGCAATATACATTACATTCAGACTCTGCATTACCTTAATATCATACAGAGAAACAGCACTAGACATTCAACATATGCAAAACCTACCCTTGGCTCTCAGCTCCTTCACTTAATTTTTTAATGACAGTTCCCAATGTCATAAGGCTTTTATTGATATGAGAGCCCTCTTTGAGCCGCACACCTTCTGCACCTGTTTTTGCAGCACGTTCTGAACCAGCAAGATCCACCAAATTCTAAAATCAAGAGAAAAGTGTGAAGAAAAAGAAATCATCTGATCGAAAAAATAGACGCAATAAATAGGAATGAGAACAAATAAAATTTTTATTGTAATGAAACATACCAAAACTGAAACACGAACAGCATCACCAGAACTACCAATGTCTTCATCTTCAGTTTTATCTCGACTTTCAATTATCTGATTAAACATGTTGAGTGAGCCACATTAGATGTATACCTCCTAAATGACAAATAAAAGTTGTAAGGTTTGAAACGTACCATACGGAAAATAGTGTGGGACCTACTACTGTAGAGATTCATATTTGTCTCTCCAATATGTCGATGGGCTGGAAAAAAAATGAGGAACACAAGCGAGAGTTGGTAGATGTTAGAATTTTACCAAAAGATTTGATACCAGTTCAGAGTGACAATATACTGAAAATTAAAAGGCTTCCAGATGGAATGAATTGGAAAATTTAGGTAAAATATTAGCATTTTCTAACATATTGATAAGAATTCCATACCACTCAGAAAGTGGAAAACAGTGAGGTATGCCAAACTGGGAGAACTATGTAAGAGTGCTCTTAAAGAAAGTTAAATATTAGAAATCAGAAGTTTAAAAGGTAATTACACTCTCCAAACTCCATGAGATTAAGGACTTGCTCAGGAGAGGCAACAATTTCTTCTCGCAAACCAGCAACATAAATTCCCCGCTGCATCCATACATGGAAATACAACCTACAGTTATTTAAGTACTTGCAAACAATCTCAATAAGTAGAATATATTTAGCCCCTCAAGTACCTCGATACTTTCATGGATCTGTAATTTACGATGCTCAGGTGCCAGTAAATCATTTATCTCCTCATTATAGATCTCCATGTAAGACATCCGCAGAAGAAACTCCCGATTCACATCCTAAAGGAACTCAATCATGTCGACTGAAAAATATTAATTAAAACTATTCTCAACTGCGAAAAGACTTGAGCAAATATATGAATTCGGAAATGAAAGTCAATTGTTCGACTCCCAAATTAAAGACACGTTGCTATCTTATTAAATTTCGCAAAACCTTTTAGGCATCAGAGCTAACTTCTACTTAGATTTCCAAAACTAGTTACATTAGTGATACACTACTTTGCCACTATACTTTTCCCACTTAACAATCCATCCACAATAAGCATGTACCTGTTGAATTAGGTTGAACAAATCACGCACGGCAAGGCGAATCACTCCGGGCTCAGCAGCCGAACCTCGAATAGTGTAAGTCTTGCCACTATTAGTTTGGCCATAAGCAAAAACGGTTCCTAAACACAATCCAAAAAGAAAAAATATATAAGAAAACTATACAAAATAATACTCAATATCCAAATAAATAGATAGGAGATGATCCATTGGTACCATTAAAACCATCAATAGCAGCGGCGACCAAATCTTTTGTCCGAGACTGATACACGTCACTGGTCTTGCAATCTTCGCCAAAAATCCGATCTGCAAATTGAAAAAGTAACATGATCATATTGGATTGAAGCAAAGGAAGTGAGAAGTGCTTAGAGGTAGAGGTGAGGGGGAGTTGAATAGTTACCGAATTCAAACTTGGAGGAGGATTTGGGGTTGGAGATGGAGTTGCCAGAGATACGCCAAGGGCTGGTTTTGGCGTCATCAGCTGAGAGCGGCCGAGCCCGGATGGCAACGTGTATTCTTTCCATTCTTGCCATACTTCAAATATTGAACAAACAGAAAACGTTATTTAGTTAAAGGTAAGAACAAAGATACATGATAAACAAACTACGTCAAAGCTGCATAATTCACATCATATTAGACTAATGACAGTGAAGTGCAGAGACTGTTATCACCTCTCTCATGATAATGATAGTGAATGCTGTAAGCAAAACGAGTCTCGAAGATCTAACATTTCATTGCATGTAACTATGTATGACTGCTTTCGAATTTGTCACAAAAGAATCTCAAATTATTCAACAGATTTCTATATAGCTTCAACTACTTTAAGAAGTCACAATATGGTACTACAATTTGGCATCCACCAGTTTAAAGAGAAAAAAATCCTTTTGCATCCAAACACAATGCAAAATGTAATTCACTATTTTAACATTGATCTCAGTCTTCGTACTGTTGGCTCGAAACAAACTAATTTAAGAAGGGATTATCCACATTGATCTTCATATGACTTGATACAACTATTATCTCTTATCCTAAACCTAAAATCACATCAACAACACACTGCTGTGAGTTTAATATCCATTATTGCATCAACTAGAGAAATTGAGAAACTAGTAACTCGATGGCAATAACAGCAGAAAGGATGAGGGGCTCAAATAATCCGATTTGTTGTCACAGATGCTATAAAAGTCATATGATAATATTGATTTGTAGAGAACCCAGAAATCAATGTCACCCAAAATTAAACCGCAAACGAAATCAACATAGAAATCCAGCAATTACGGGAAAAACGAAAAGAAACCGACCTGTAGAACAGGAGTGATGATGATGAGAGTATTGGGGTTTCCGGAGAGAGAAAGATGTTGAACCAAGCTAACGGAGCAGTCGGCCGGCGACGGCGCCGGAAAGTGCGGCTTTGAGTTTAGTTCTTTGACTTCTTTCTAAACGGGCGGGAACTAGACGAGTGAGGGGGAGTGAGTGGGAGACCGTGAAACGGTGGGTGGTTTTTTTTTTTTTTTTTCCTTTTTAAATCTGGCCAGACCTGTTTTCGTCACTCCGTTTTTTCGGTGGAAATTCTTGTATGCCTGACGTGTATTTAGACGACGCAATCTTAACCTTTCATAAGAATTCATATGTTTGACCATCATGTTTCTATATTATTTCTTTTAATCATAATCATCCATATATGTATGTGAAGATACACACCGTGTACTAAACATGTTCTTTTTTATTAGTAAACAACTCAAATATTACAACTTCGACTTACAACCTCTCATTTATTAAGAAAAGACTATACCACTAACAGATTATTTTAAAAAAAATAAAAATAAAAACTAACAGGTTATTAACGTGTTGGGGCAACTATTATTGAAAATAAAATATCATTGTATTAATAATACAAGCGAGAATGGCAAACAAGTATCGTTACACGGAAATATTTGCTAACTTATTTTGTGAGCCTAACAGAGAACAAAATTCTAAAAGTAATGTAGATACTAGACCTAATACATATAATCGCATGCGTACTAACCATTTCATTGATCTAAGATCATATTTGTCTGTAAGAATACCACGACTTGAGCCACAATCAATTTAAAATCAGGCCCAACAATCCAATTCCAAATTTGACTTTTTTTTTGGGCTCGAGTCTAGAGTCAGGCCTAAGGACCCGAGCCTATTCCAACCCTTACTTAGATTTGCTACGCTTGCTATCGTCACGTTGACTGCGACCAAGACAGCTCAGCCTTCCAGGTTAGCACCACCATTTTTTTTGGCCGGGTGGAGTTTCCATGATTTCTATTAGTCGACTGGTTCAATCGGCACCCTCGGACCTAACCAAAGCCCCACAATTGCCGCCTTGCAGCCATCACGTTCAGACTGCCACACCGAACGCAAGGCTTTCTACCATTGATCACGGGATCGATCGGGCTCTCCATCTTTGTCGGCGCTCTTTGACCATCTATCTCATTTGGTTAGAATCAGATGCGCAACACATAAGCACCTTTAGTCTCAACAGGCCAAAGCTACTCATATTGGAGTCGTTGATTCAACACGATTGGGATTCTGATGGCGTCGCTCGTGAAGAGCCACCCGAAATTCCATCATTCCTTGGTCGGAATAGCGCCCAGCCCACCGCCACTCATCTAAAACCTAAGTTTCGCTTGTTGCAGAGGCTCTGCCATACTCGTAGCATCTCGTCTTGATCGTTACGTGTTTTCTTGTTGTTAAAATGACTTATGGATGGGGCAATCATTAATACATGTTATCAGGCAAAAATTTATGGGTTTGGGTTCTAAACGGGCGGTTAACATGTCATTGGCATAATTGATCGGCCGTAGACGCCTGTCGTTTTGGGCTAAGAGCAACAACCACGGTATGAAATAGTTGGTATTTGGTAGAGTATATAGCCAAATATATATGGCTTACAAGTGAGGAATATTCCATACCATTTTTGGAATCTTTTGTTGGAGGTTGCCCCGTGAGGCAAATACAAGAGAAAATCTTTTGTCCCCGTTTCCCTATCCCATAGCATGTCTCCCTTTTAAATTGTGTATCCTCCTCCGCTTTAACATCCTCTAACTCATGAACTCATGTTAACCTCGTTAGACTCTATCTAATCCTAACTTAATTCTAACTTCAAAAAAAAAAATCTAGATTTTATGAACCCAGATTAACCGTGGGTTACCCTTCTCCTCTCCCTTCCTTCTTCTTCCTCTCTTCGTACTCTAACACTTTTTGAATTAGTATACAGGGGAGACCTCATACTGAATTCATATACGGCGGTGATGAGGGGCAACCTTAGGTGAGTTTTGGTCATCTCCTCCTTCTGGTTGTGGCTAGGCATAGTTTAAAACAAGATATTGAGGTTTTGAGCCATGAAATTGCAGATTGAAGTTTGAACCAGTTTTGGTGTTTCGGGGCGTTTTCCGGCCGAACTGGTTGAACCTCCAAGTATTAAAGTTGTTCACCGTGCTTCAATAGACAAGTTTCATGTTGTGAGTTTCTTCTAATTCAAAAGTTTTGAGGTGGC
This sequence comes from Fragaria x ananassa, assembly GCA_034370585.1. NCBI lineage: Eukaryota > Viridiplantae > Streptophyta > Magnoliopsida > Rosales > Rosaceae > Fragaria > Fragaria x ananassa. The sequence continues at coordinate 2,883,387 of CP139750.1, read as the reverse complement.
GCGTGGGGCTCACTCGCCGCCGCCTGTGGTGGCTCGTGGCAGCGTGTCCGACTAAGTTGCGGCCTTAGTTTCCTGTGGTTAGCTAACTCTTGCTGCTGTGAGCTTGTTGAGAGGTAGTATTGCTAGGTTTTGAGCAAGGATTTCATGTTAGGACCTTAGGTTTATTTGCTTTAGCTTTGTTGAGTTTGAGTTTATCTTTTGAAGACTTGAGGCAGCTCTATTGTGTCGTTGAGTTCAACAACTTTGGGAAGTTGTCCTCCCTTGAGCTAAGGGTTAGTTTAACGGTATTGTGTTATCCTTTAGTACTTTGGTTTCTAAGTTTTTTTAATTGTGTGATTTTAGGTGATTTGTGAAATTGTGATTGGCTTGCTTTCGTTGTGTTGTGGGATTTGCAGCGGGATTTCTAGGTGAGTAAATCTCACCATAGTTCACTTCTGGACCTAATTTTATTATGGTCATTGGATGTTGATGTTGGATTTAATAATATGTTATTAATCATTTGTAAATATATGAGTTTGATCGTCAACGGCTCATAGGTAAGATAAAATAAGTTTTCTTTATATGTTTGTTTTTGAGGTTCTTGTGATTATAATTTTATTGATCATTGATAAGTTATTCTTGTAGAATAATATATATTGTTCATATAATTATATCTTTGTGAAAGATATAATTTTATAACGTGAATCATGTGTTGTTGATGATGTTGTGGTGTTATAGTGAATTGTTGTTCAAAATAGTCAAATCGGGTTCTAAGCCCTTAACCGGGTGATTGGTTACGATTATGATAAAATTTTATTTTGTGATTTTTATTAGACAGTCAAACTGGGTGCCAAGCCTTTGGCCGGGTGATTGGTTATGGTTAGGAATAGAGCTCTAGTCTGTCTGTCGGTGTAGGTTATGGGAGATACTTTATGGTATCTGGGACCCATGGATACACAAATTGTTATTGTAAGTCATGAGAGATATTTATTAAATATCTAGGACTCATGGGTACATTTCTTTGGTAATGTGTTGGATGTGTGGGTTTTAATTATTGATCAAATCTCTCTTGTGGTATATTTGGAAGTGAGAAATGTTGTGTTATTTTGAGTTTACTCATACGAGCTTTTTATCTTACCAGGTTTGTTATTTTACAATCTCGGTGCATTCATTATTGATATATGGGTTAGACTTGCAGGTGAGGATCAGCAGAGTTAAGGCGGAGGCTTAGTGACAGAGTTCTTTTTGATTTTGTTGTACTCTGTATAGTTTTATAACTGGGTAAACAATATTAAACTCATGAGATTGTTTTCATGTTCTTGTTTTGCAAGTTTATGTAAACAAAGAAATGTAATATTTAACTCAGTATTGAGTTGTGTGACATTTACATTTCCGTTAATAAATTTTAGTTGCTTGAGATAGTTTGTTGAAACGGGATATTAATATTTTAAGTTATATCATGCCCAAATTTTTAAAAATTTATTTTTCAAAAATTAGGGTGTGACACATTTCCCTTGTATTTGGATCTATTTTCTATAACCTACTTACTATGCTTTCTGTAACATGTGAAGCAAAAAAAAAAAAAAACCCTAAACCTCTTTTCCGCCGCGAGAGCAACAACACAGAAAAAAAAAATTATCAACTTTCAATTCGACGACAGCCACGAAAGTGTGGGATTTTGCCACGCTAACGTTAGGCTTGCTACCAGACGGGAATTTCTACTACATTGGGTTTGATGTTGGTGGCTTGAAGATAATCGGAGGTCTCAAACTCAGGTTGATTCAAAGTTTTCTCGGCGACTTGTGGGTATACTCCAATCGGCTAGAACAACATGTCACCGTGGTTTGCCTTCTTCCAAAGCTGAGAGCTCTGATTTTCTTTTGATTTTGGTTGGACTTCAATCTTTGCTCTAGCTATGGGGAGACTGTTGGTGTCGTGTCTGCGGGGTCAAGGTCGCAGCGGCAGGTTGAAGGTGTTACAAACTTACACGGTAGGGCACTGGGAGGTGATGGATTGGGCTCAAGCTTGGGCCTGGTAGGTTAACTTTGGGCTACCTTTATTGTGGGCCTGATGGGTTTCTAGTTTTAGGTTTTTTCCTTTCTATTTTGTTTTATTTTATTTTTTCTATTATTCCTTTTATTAAGGAATTCTTGGTTATTCCAGGGTAGGATATTTTTGCCTGTCGACTATGAGGGTTATTTTGACACCTCGATAATGAAAGTTTCGGGAGTACTGCGATTAAGCATTTTGGCGAAGGAAACTTTCGACTAATTTATCTTTGTGTACGATAACTGTCTAACTCGGCTAGAGTCATTTTAGATGAGCCTCAATTTATAATGTAATAGTACATGTGATGTTATTCTGGCTTATCATTAATTAGTAATACAAAGGGTTATATATATACCAGTTTTTATTTTTTATTTTTTTAAAATTACTATGCTTTGTTTTCATAGTTTTTATAGAGTGGGGTGGTGCTAGTATATCAAGCCCTTTAACTTGTCCTTTGTTGACAATGGACTGTATTTATGTAAGTATATGTGCCGTTCCGGCTTGTGATGAAATGAAATTACCATTATTACTGAAAAAAAAATCCTAAAAATACTAGCATATAATTTGAATGAGATCTACAAATATGTGTCACACCGAGCAGTCGTTGCTATAAAACTCATAAGTTCATAATTCTTGATTAACCAAAATCTAATTCATACCCAATAAATTGACTATCTATTTCATAATGGTTTTTTCTCTCCAATTCTCTAGGGCACTATCTATAAAGTCTATTACCATAACTGTCTATCTACCGATTGTTTTGTTTAATTTTGTAATTAATTTTGTAATACATATGAAAAAGAGTAAAAAGAAATCTGGGGCCCGTGATTGTAGAGGGCCATAGACGCATGTCTCTTGGGTCTATGCCCAGGCCGACACTGACTAAGACAACATTTTAGTATAACATTGCATTTTTCAATCATTATCCGCTATGTTAAAAGAAACAACATATGACGGTAACAAGTACTATTTATTTTGTTATTCAAAGTTAACACATCTTTTAACAATCATGCTAGAACAAAATAGACATGTCATGTCCTAAATTCAAGACCAATATTATATTAAAATATAACTCGTTAACTTGTAACGTGAGTTATAAAATAATAATATAACTTGAAAGTAAGGGACAAAATAGACATGTCATGTCCTAAATTCAAGACCAATATTATATTAAAATATGGCTCGTGAACTTGTGACGTGAGTCATAAAATAATAATATAACTTGAAAGTAAGGGAATAGTTCTGAGTAAAACTTTCTACTGATATAACAAAGATTCTTTTACATCGATTGAGCTTAACAATAAATTTTGTAAACACAAATAAAAGGTTTATTGTGATGAAATAAAAGTAAAAATATAAAACATTCTTTGTTAAGTTTACGTCGGTTCATCCCGTCCCCAAGAATATACTCGTTACCTGAAAAACATAAATGTGTAGCATCATGAGTTACACTAATCCAGTAAGTACAACTTACATTAGTGTCTATAAGAAACCAAAAATAAACACAACTAACTAAAAATGTACCAAACCTCACTGACAACTTTAGTGTCGGTGAGTTGTGGCTTAGTTGGTTAAGGTGTTTAACTGACAACTTTGAAGTCATGGGTTCAAACCGCACTGACATATGTAAGGTGTGGGAGTTATTAATAAAAAAAAATTAAAAAAAAACTAAAAATGTACCAAGAATCATTTTTATTTGTTCATACCGATTCTTATTTAAGCACACACACACACATATACAAGTGTGAATAAATTCATCCATGTAAATATTTAAGAAACTGGTAATAAATCACAAAGATCACGTGCTAGATCCACTATACAAAAGCACGAATAAGCCGCAGCATACCGAGGACAATACCAGAGTATGTATACTTAAGGTCGACATTTTCTTCCTATGAGTATAATAGTGCACTATCTGTAGGGACTAGGACCCAGACTAACTCCACAAATCACAAAACACTTTTACCAGTAATTCACTTAAGCAGGGGGTAGTACTAATCACCCGGCTTCACGTCTCCAAATATAATTATGTCAATAAAATATAGCCAACTATAACAAGTAAGACAATTATTTCAAGACCAACAAAGTATATAAGCGTACATTAATATATTTTAAAAATTGTCAATAACTCAAGGTATGCACAAGATTAGCAATTTAATAAACTTGAAAGTAAATGTGCAATAAAGTTAATGTACTTTAATTTAAATAAACAGAAAATATTAGTTAGTAGTTAAAGAATTAGCAGTCACATTTCTTATAGTGAGGGAAATCATTGTCCAAAGAACCGTCAACTTATCATTTTCATATCTCATTCAATTTATGTCCAAATTAGGCAAGTGAGGAGTTCATATCGAAGGATTTTTCGTAAGGAATCCATTGAAATAAGTCATATAATCCAGTTCGAAGTTATAGAGTCCATAAATGGTGAAAAACAGTAGCAGTGCAGAAAGCTGTTATCCTTTATATTACCTTTGATGTCTAAGTCTTTACGTGCTTTATATTTTACCATTGCTTCTGAAACTTTCCATATTTAAAGTAGAGGTCCTAAGCTTCAATTTGATATAAAGTTTGTAGAAAAAGGATAAGAAATGAGTGAGATAGGAATTTTTGAAATTGTGGTAGTTGTAATGGATTTTCAGCGAGTTTATTAGTTTGAAAGTTTGATTAGCCATAACTTGTTCATTTTCAAACCTTTTTAAATGATTCAAAAGCCTAAAATGAAGCATTTTTCATGAACAATCTAATTCTGTGATCAAATTTTACCAAGTGATATTTAATTATATACGAAAATATAAGTTTTCTAGAAAACATATTCTTTTTTATTTTATCCTTAGTTATGCATTTTGATAATCTTAAAGACAAAAAAGTATAGGAATGTAACCATGTACTTACTTTTCAATTTTCAAAAGGTTAAGTGAGGGTTTGGGTATTGACTCAAGGTTGAACTTTTTTGACAAAAAGAGAACTTCTCAAGAGAAAAAGAGTTAATGGTATGATATTTTGGTGTGGGAGCTTTTCTATTCAACTAAGGGAGTTTGTGATCATCTTTATGTTTGAAGAAAAGATGTTGCAGCTCTCAAGTATATATATAGGCCACGAAGCATGCATTGTAAATTAATTTCCATCAATTTATTTGACTTCAAAGACCAAACAATAATATTGAGTGATAATCTAGCTAGTTAGAGTGATAGTTCATAAAGAAAATCAAATAGTAAGAGAGGTAAAAGAAAAATCAGCTATTACCTTATATATGTATTGACATGAATCTATAGATACACAAATATTTATATATGTATATATATATAGATATATATCTACTCAAGCTAATAAGTAAATGAATATAATGTTTTCCTTTCTTAAAATCTTGTAAATGTGTTAGTAATATTTAATATTAGAATAATATGCATGATAAAAGCAATACTAACACAAGTCTTAAATTCGATCACGAATATCAATTGTATGTAAGAAATACGAGTTAAGGTATTTAAGTAGTTTACTCAAATTTTAATACTTAATAAAAATACATATCTTGTAAGTATGTGTTGTCGGTATTCAGTAAACTACCTCCTCTGCCTATAGACCAGTCATGGAATTTGTAGACCGACATCCCACCTACCTCACCATGGAGAAAGATCATCCAAACAGCAACGGGAAGGTGCTCCTTCAAGCTTAACAAGAAGGCACCATGATAGAAGATATATGCAGTCTGTCCCACATCAGAAACATAATGTAAGTGGGAACCTTCCTTGTCTATAAAGGGAAGGCTCCCCCTCTAGATATAGGGATCTAAGAAAGACTAGAGATCTAGAACACAACCCCGCGTGATACGAGGAAGAGGAATAAGACTCCACCCCGCGAGATAGAGATCAACTATACTCTACCGCGCGGGACAGTCCACTATACTCTACCGCGTGGGACGGATAACCCCTCCCGTAATTGTAACACGCCACCTCGCGGGATAGATCTTTCCCCATCCCTCCATTAGTCCAACCCGCGCGGGATGGTCCCTCTTGTACCCCGCGCGGGATGGCAACTAGCAACTTTACTCCACCCCGCGGATAAGCCCTACCGTGCGGGATAGGTAGCCCGCCCCTCCATTTGTAAATCTCCACCCGCGCGGGATGGTTCCAATTGTAACCCGCGCGGGATGGAAACCCTTGTAACAACAAAAAGGTCTATCAATCATGATAGTAGAATCTTAAGTGGGCGTAGCCGTGCCCTCCGATGGTACGGTGAACCACTATAAACCTTGTCCTTGTTCATATTCATGCTCCACCATGCTTCTGCGGACCCTGCGGGATCTTGCAGAAACAATTGGCGCCGTCTGTGGGAAATATTACAAAAAGTCATGTTGTTCTGCCTTCCGAGAAGTAGGATTGGAGGCGAGACGAGATAGCTCGCGTGCAAGTAAGGCGAGATGGCTCGCGTGGAAGCAAGGCCAAATAGCTCGCGAGGAAGTGAGGCGAGATACCTCCCTTTGAGTGATGCAAAGTAGCTCGCAAGGAAGCGAGGCGGGATAGCTCGCGAGGCGAGACAAGGTAGCCCGCATGGGAGCAAGGCGAGATAACCCGTCCGGGGTTATTTTTGTCATCGGGATTTCCCCCACAGAAGAATCCCGCCCATAGTTCTTTTGTCCGCGGGATAGTAAATCAAACAACAAGCGGACCCTCCCATAGTTCTTTTGTGCGCAGGATAGGTAGTCCCAAAAGAAGAATCCCGCCCATGGTTCTTTGTCCGCGGGATATGAAGTCCAACAGCAAGGGCCCGCCCTGGTCCTCTTTGTCAGCAGGACAGTTCGAGAGCAGACCTACAAAGGCTAATGTCCAATGCCACCCGCACATAGTTCTTTGTGCGCGGGATAGTGTCCAACAGTAAGGGGCCCACCCGGGTGCTTTTTGTCAGCCGGACAGTCCAAGAGCAGACCCACAATAGCTCCTGTCCGATGCCACCCGCCCATGGTTCTTTTGTTCGCGGGATAGGAAGTCCAACAGCTAGCGGGCCCGCCCGTGGTTCTTGTCCGCGGGATAGAAGTCCAACATCAAGGGAATCTCGCCCGGGTATTTAGTCAGCAGGATGGGATCATGCAAGAAAAGATAAAAGGAAAATTGTGAATCCCGCATAAGTGTCAACGGGAGAAAGCATGCAACAACTGCTTAGGAAAACTTTGATTCCCAGATAATAACTAACAGGAGGAAGAATGCAACAACTGTTTCATGAGATTCTTATACCAACTGATTCATGAGATTCTTATACCCGAGCAAGAACCAACGGGAAGCATGCGCACGAACTAGAAGGCATGCAAACAACCACGGAAACGTACCACCGGGAAGCATGCGCGAAACAACTAAACGCCATGCACACTGTAAGTCTCTTGTACAGCTCGCGTAGAGTGGGAGTTGGGCATGCCAGTATCATTCCCTTCACACGGAGAATAGTGGCTTGATAACCCACGCGGGGATAATACCCCGCGCTCGTGCAGAAACACACGATATGGAAAGGTTCGCCACCTTTGTCCATCAAAAATAAGACATGCATGAGTCCAAACTTTGGAGACTGGGGCTCAGTTCGCGCGAGGGGATTGAGCTTTCCCGAGAGTCAAACTTCCTACTGGGCGAGGCAGACGCCTCACCTCGCGCGGTAGTAATTGCACGCGGAGCGAAGTCAACAGCTCGCGCGGTAGTAGTGGCACTTGAATGGACTTCATAGCTTGCTTGTATGCATTGTGCGCGAGGCGAACAAATAATCTCGCGCGGTAATAAGGGCGCGCGGAGCGAACCAACTAGCTCGCGCTTAGACCTCGCGCGCGAAGCGAGCCTAACAGCTCGCGCGGTAGTCAGTGTGCGAGGAACCAGAACGCTCGCGGAGCGCACATGTCAGCTCGCCCGTGTGTCAGCCTTCATGGGCGAGGCGGACGCCACAGCCCGCGTGTACTCCCTTGTTCGCGCGAGAGGTCACAGCTCGCGCGGTAGTCCCCACACGCGGAGCGCACATGTCAGCTCGCCCGAGTGACAACCCTTCTAGGCGGACCCACTCTCGCACTACTCCTTGTGCGCGGTGCGGACTCAGCTCGCCCGAGTGCAAGTCCACCCATTCGGCAGCTCTTTCCACAGATAAGTCATTTAATTGCCTCTTACGAAAGTACAAAGCATGCTTCACGTACGAACTATATAACATGGTCTATGACCACTATTGTCCATTCATATTTGTGAGTCCCAGATAAGTGTCACCGGGAGGAAGCATGCAACAACTGCTTAGGAAAATCTCGATTCCCGGATAAGAACTAATGGGATGAAATATACCAACTGTTTCATGAGATTCTTCTACCCGAGCAAAGATCCAACGGGAAGCATACACGAACTAAAATGCATGAACCATGTTGCCTTTTGATAATTATTATGCCAATATCCGTAATTATTATGTCTTGAGCGGGAACTTGAGGGGACTTGTTGTTGGTATTCAGTAAACTACCTCCTCTGCCCATAGACCAGTCATGGAATTTGTAGACCGACATCCCACCTACCTCACCATGGAGAAAGATCATCCAAGCAGCAACGGGAAGGTGCTCCTCCAAGCTTCACAAGAAGGCACCATGATAGAAGATATATGCAGTCTGTCCCACATCAGAAACATAATGTAAGTGAGAACCTTCCTTATCTATAAAGGGAAGGCTCCCCCTCTAGATATAGGGATCTAAGAAAGACTAGAGATCTAGAACACAACCCCGCGTGATACGAGGAAGAGGAATAAGACTCCACCCCGCGAGATAGAGATCAACTATACTCTACCGCGCGGGACAGTCCACTAAACTCTACCGCGCGAGACGGATAACCCGTCCCGCAATTGTAACACGCCACCTCATAGGATAGATCCTTCCCCATCCCTCCATTAGTCCAACCTGCGCGGGATGGTCCCTCTTGTACCCCGCGCGGGATGGCAACTAGCAACTTTACTCCACCCCGCGGATAAGCCCTACCGCGCGGGATAGGTAGTCCGCCCCTCCATTTGTAAACCTCCACCCACGCGGGATGGTTCCAATTATAACCCGCGCGGGATGGAAACCCTTGTAACAACAAAAAGGCCTATCAGCCATGATAGTAGAATCTTAAGTGGACTTAGCCGTGCCATCCGATGGTACGGTGAACCACTATAAACATTGTCCTTGTTCATATTTATGCTCCACCATGCTTCTGCGGACCCTGCGGGATCTTGCAGAAACTATATGATACTTAGAGTCATTGACTTCTAAAATGAATATTTAATTTAAAAGATATTTGGATTACTATCAAAAGTTAAAGAGTCTTAGTGTGTTATATAATTAGTACTAAATTTCGGAGTACTACAAGACCAATTTTAAATCATAGTTTCAACATGATAAAATAATAACAACGAAAGAATCGCAAAATCCTCAACTTCCGGTTGTTACTTGAGCTTTCCAAATAACTTTGGCGCGACCTACGTTACATAAGACAATAATCAAAAAATGAATAATGAAGAAAAAAAAAATCAAAATTCATACTTAAGGGGTGCATTAATTTTACCTAATAAATTTTAGACCTAAATTCATTTTTGCATTGGAATTGCGAATTCCACTTAGACAATTTTTTTTTATCAAACCGCTTGGACCATTGTTTAATCCATATTCTCTTACATTTTCTTATATTTTTTAGCATATTTTTATGATCAATAAAGCTTGGGGTGGTAAAATTATATTAGTTGTAATAAAATAGCAACTTACACATCTGTCGACACAAGATATGTAGTCAAAATATTGGCCTGTACAATGCTTGTAACCACTGTCATCACCGTCAATCCTCTTCACACACGCCTATGTAAAATAAAACACCTTAATTCATAAATTATGTCAATTCAAACTAATGTGAACTATTTTGGTTTTGTGTCTCAAATGCAAATATGAATACAAAAAATCTCTTTTTAAGATAGCTTATAGATGCATAAAAAAAAAATTCAAAATTTAAATCCTCACTTGAATCAGATTAACTATAAGGCTAGGGTTTTGTCGACCCATTTTCTCTCTTAGCTAGTATATATTTGTATAAAGAAATTAGTTATTATTTGTGAAAATTTGATCGAATTGTAACTTATTCTTGGTATGAACTTCTGTGTTCACCTTTTTTTTTTTTTTTTTTTTTGTCTAAAAGTAAATTTTTGTTTACTTTCCTTACTAGAGAATGATAAATTTTTGTGTTAGCCTTTTAGAAAGTAATAGAAAATCACATTACCTGATATTCAATTAAAGGCTTCACGCATTTAGGTTGACAAGAATCCTCAAGATACTTTTTTTGATCAACAACATCCTCGTCCGCCCTATACATGGTAAATTAAATATAATCAGACTGATTAGTAAGACATATTTGATTAGTACGACATATTGATGAAAAAAAAAATGATTATCATATGCAACCGATGACATTTACAAATATATTTATGCAACTACAATATATATATATATATATATATATATATATATATATATATATATATCAGTTCCTATCCAGAGAGAAGTTTCGCTATGAAATTAAAGTGTAAAAGTTCTTTTTTAGCTCAATTTTTGGTCACATATCAACATCTCCACCGTTCAGTTTTTAGAACCTAATGTATAGATCACTTCTGCTAAGTTTCATCTAATTTAACGATCGTTTCATAAATTTTGGATAAATTTTTGGATAATTTTTTGTTCAGTTAATTCATTTAATCTAATTTAGTACACAAATGATTTCCAAATTGGATGAAACTTTGCAAAAATGATTTACACACTATGTTCTAGACATTGAACGGTGGAGATGTGAAAATGTGACCTAAAGTGAGTGAAATGAGGAGCACCATACTTTAATTTCAAAGCAGTGTTCCCTTCTGGAAGAAAACTGAGTTTATAACTATATATAAATCTCATCAATTCCACCATACTTGAAAGTTATCTCATACATGGGGTCTGTTGATTTAGCATCTGGTGACCTTTTCCATATATCCGAAGGCAGTATCTTAAATTCCTGTAGAGTGGAGCAGCTTAGTACTAATTGTGTTGTCTTTGTTATGATTAATGCAAAATCTTCATTGGAAAATTGTTTATGCTTATATCAACAGGAGCAGTTAGGTAAAACTCTTTGCATGACTGTGATGAACTGGTCATCTTATATATATAGGGCCCTTCCATTAAGGATCCTTTTTTTTGACATATATGAGGGATGATGGATTACACCAACTTTTCGATCACCAAATCACATCTCCACCGTTCAATATGTAGTTCTATATGAGTAGATCACTTATGCAACTTTTCAGAAATTTTGGTGATCGTTAAGGCATTCAAAACTACGATTTATAATTATAAGCATGAACGGTTCAGGTTTGGCAGATTTGGTTCGTTCATTGATTTAATCTTGTTCGACACCTTAACGATCACCAAATTGGCTGAAAATTTGCAGAATTGATCTATATATAAGGATTAACAAACTGAACGATGGAGATGTAAAAATATAATCGAAAAGTTAGTGTAATTCTCCATCCCTCATATATGTAAAAAAAAAAAAGATCCCTTAATGGAAGGGCCCTATATATATATATACACTTCTTTTCTTCTAACTTATCCATTTTATTTTTGAAGGTTATTGGTGTTTAATCAGAGGTAAGTAATCATTTGTGTGTGTTTTTTAGGAGATTTGTGTGTTTAACTCATTAAAACATGTACTTCATAAAAAAACATATTTGAACATTAGATAAAATAAAAAACTCAGATTGAAGAGTAAACACGAACCTTAAAACAACTATTTTATATGAAGATTAGTGTCTTAACGACTTATGAATTGAGAAATAACATCATTGTGATAAACTCAAACGTCACTGTTATCTAGAGTAATTACAAAAAAGAAAAGACACACATATCATCACACAAAAATGGTTACGATGAGAAAAACCTACACAGAGATCCATGTACTTACATTGAAATGAATGATAAAACTTTGAGATTCCTGGAAGAAAATAAGATAAACCAATTAGACGAGCAAACATTACAAAAAAAAAAAAAACTACAAATTTTGTTGATCTTGCAAAAATTTGATATCCAAGGATACCTTATTGATGAGTTCTGAATCAAATAGAAAGATCAGCTATGTAATTGCAATGGCTTTGCTGTAATCCAGAACAAACACTAAGAGAGGTAATGAATTTTTTTTTTTTTTGAGAAGAAAGAGAGGTAATGAAACTTTGAATAGCTACAATTATGGAAATGTTGAATGAGTCTCTTTAACTATCTCTATATTATTTTCTCGTAAAAGAACTTTTCAAACTATAAACAAATTTTGCGCAACCCACTAGGGAATTCTTTTTCTTTTTGTTTTTTGTTACAAACGAGGCCAAAAGGTCTAACTAAATGCAAGCAAAAAGAAACTAAGAGTTAGAGCAGAAGACTCTCCTAACTCTTGTTACAGCAACAAGGTCATCAATGAAAGGTTGTGAAGATGAGGATGTCAAAAAACAATCAAACCTGAATCATGAAGCAAACTAGGGAATCCTTTGTTTTTGTGGTCACATTTAAATTTAAATACTTAAATTTTTAGACAAGAGAATAAAGTTGGCCTAGCTTATCGGCTCACTAGTTGTCTGAATTCATTTAATTTGAAACATAGTAATCAAAATGTGTCATTACGTATACATATGAGAAAGTACGTATATATACATATCGATGGCCTAAGTCAAAATGAACATCTATTACAAAAATATAAAAGTTCAATGAACTATGGGGATTATGGTCAGTTTGGAATCGAAAGAGCATAATCAACGTGTTTGGAAAAATAAATTACAAAATCCAGGTCATAACTGCATTGTTGTTTTTATTTTTCTTCAGCAGTCAGCTTAAAAGTCTGTCAATGCTAAAACAAGCAAATCTTCCTAGCGTCTATTAAAACCATAACAGCCTACTCCGCCAAGTTAGCCCAAAGCTAACTGTTTCTGCATAAACTGGGAGGGCCATGCAGAATCACAGTGGAGCACTAATATGAACAATCACAAGCAAGACAAGTACATATAGTGATTCACTATGCCTTGGAGGACATGACTACGTCCACTTACGAATCAACTATCATGGCCAATAGGCCTTTGGTGTTACAAGTGCATCCATCCATCCCGCCCAAGAGGAGTAGGGGAGGGAGAGGGAGCATAATATACATTCGTTCTATATATGGGGGAAGGTGGATTCGGGAGTTCAATCTATATCTACACAGGGGGAGCCTTCCCTTTATAGATAAGGAAGGCTTCCTCTTATTACATACTTCCGATGTGGGACTAACTAGAAATTTATCTTATCATGGTGCCTTCTTGTGGAGCTTGGAGAAGCACCTTCTCGATGTGGTACCGATGATCTTTCACCATGGCGAGGTAGCTTGGACGTCGGTATACAAGTTTCATGACCGGTCTATGGACATGGGAGGTAGTTTACTGACTACCGACTACAAGTCCCCCCAAGTTCCCGTTCAAGACACATTTTGAGTGGGGACTTAATATACAGAGTGCCCATAGACCAGTCATATACCCCCAACACGGACCCGGTCCCAATCCCCCCAAGTCCGTACTCAAGAGGTGTATTGAACGGGTCCGCCTCACACAGAAAGGCTGACACTACCAGGCGAGCTGAGGAGTCCGCTTCGCACAAAAAGGGTGACAGTCGGGTGAGCTGAAGTGTCCGCCTCGCACCATAATATATGGTTTAAATGTCACGCGAGCTGAGTCTGCCTCGCCCAGGAGGGTTGACACTCGGGCGAGCTGGGTTCACTCGGACTGAAAGTCCGCTCCGCGCTCAATGACGACCCGCGAGTTGAATTGTTCGCTCGTTGCTGAAAGGCTTACACTCGGGCGAGTTGAGAAGTCCGCTCCGCATAGAAGGGTTGACACTTGGGCGAGCTGATTTCGCTCCGCGCACAATGCCTACTACATGCGAGCTGTGGAATCGGCTTCGCCCAGAAGGGCTGATACACGGGCGAGATAAGTCCACTCATGCGAACTTAGGCGAGGTTCACATCCCGCTCGTGTGATGACTTTGGGAAAGTCCAAATCCCGCTCGCCTGATAACTTAGGCGAGGTTCACATCTCGCTCGCGTGCTAACATAGGGGTGATCCACATCCCGCTCGCCTGATAACTTAGACGAGGTCCACATCCCGCTCGCGCGTGACATAGGCGTGATCCGCATCCCGCTCGTGTGATGACTCTTCCACTGGCGAACCACACATACAGCCTTCTATGAAATTAAAGATAATTGCTCTCTATCTGGTCAACCAACCACGCGGGGCTCGCCTCATCTTGTCCCCCCTTCGCATGCGAAGTCCTCTTCTTGTTTCTTGGCGAAGTGTCCCTACGAAGTCGTCTCGCTTCGCTTCAATACTAGGCCTCTATCTCGTACGCGAAGCCACCACTGCCAATCTCTCGGTGGAATGCCTCTCTGGCGAATGCCAATCTCTCGGGTGGGGTGCCAATCTCTTGGTGGAGTGCCTCCCGGGTGGGGTTCCAAACTCTTGGTGGAGTGCCTCCCGGGTGGGGTGCCAATCTTTTGGTGGAGTGCCTCTCGGGTGGGATGCCAAACTCTTGGTGGAGTGCCTCCCGTGTGGGGTGCCAATCTCTTGGTGGAGTGTCTCCTGGGTGGGGTGCCAATCTCTTGGTGGAGTGTCTCTCGGGTGGGGTTCCAAACTCTTGGTGGAGTGCCTCCCGGGTGGGGTGCCAATCTCTTGGTGGAGTGCCTCTCGGGTGGGGTGCCAAACTCTTGGTGGAGTGCCTCCCGGGTTGGGTGCCAAACTCTTGGTGGAGTGCCTCTCGGGTGGGGTGCCTATCTCTCGGGTGGGGTGCCAATCTTTCAAATCTCGCTTACTCGTCGTTACGGACCAATCCTTGTAATCGGTACTGTCGGGCTGACTTCACCTCATACCTCTCATACCGGGTGTCCATAGCAATTTTCAGCTGTGCACCAGACAAATAAACGAGCAGAAGAGCCTTATATGATCTGGTAGGCAGAAAACACGTACACTGGAGTATTGAGTTCAATTTCAATCACCAGTTCTTTGATTACCAGAAAGATATAGTTAGCTAGCTAGTATAAAGAAACTGATGTGTTCAATCTGATTAGCTGCATGGCTTTTAAGGGGGATTTAAAAAAAGTCATGTCATGAAAATGTATGATCTAAAACCTTATATCTGTGATTATACCCCCAACTCTCAAGTTGACAAGTTTGATAATTTCCCCAAAACAAATTAGCATGCTGTTGTCCTTTGCAGACACTTATGGGGCCAAATCCGGTCAATTTCTAATCAAAGCATTCAATTAGGCAACAGAAATATAAGATCCAAGTAGTATATATGCAATGATTGATTCCCTGTACTCATGCAGTACTATTAGCGGAAAAATGCTTTATAATTGTAGTTAGAGAAGGTGACTCTTTAGTGTTCCAGATTAATAGCTGCAAAATTCTAGTTTCAATGAAGTTACAAGCCTCAGTTATGTTTTGAAGGCTGACCTGTCAAAAGATGACGTTAGTGCAATTTAAAACCCTATAGTTGTAGTACATGTAAGTAGGGTATCGTTCTAGCCGGGGACACTAGGGAAGAACTTATTTCTGCAAAACAAATTAGTTAGAAATATTCACACAATATAAACATAAAGAATAAAATGGGGGATTGAAATCGGCAGAAAATAAAGAAAATAAAACAAAGACAAATAATTACAAAGTTTGGTCACTTCAACGTTGTAAACACTTCACAAATAAACTCCGATTAGCATGCAAGTATTTTTATGAAAGGTTAAATTATCTTATCTATGTTTTTACAATTGCAAGTTAATTCCAACCCTTAAGACTTCTCATGTGTTTAAGGTTGTCTTTGCGCTCAACCAAAAAACTATGTGACTACTTAACTAAATTGTCTTTGCGCTCAATCTAATCAAGCAACACTTACCGTTCACGAGTCGTTGGAGACATGCTCGTTAGCAATGGCGTCACCCATCCTCGAACCCATGCAAATCACTCACCCTAACAACCCTATGCAGCACCTAGAACCGAGTTGTCTTTGCGCTCAACTCGACCTAGAATACCACGGCATATTAAACTCCCCCCTAATAGCTAACTCGTGTACTTTGAATTAACCTAGGGTTCGATTACGTGATCAGGTGAGGATTAACTAATCTAACAATTACTAAACACATAAACACAGATTCTTTACTTCTTTAATAATCCTAACATGCATACTAAACCATTACACAACATGTACAATCATAATCAAGTCACAAAGAAGATCATACAATCACACATATCATATAAAACCAAAAACCAGAAAATATTTATCAATAAACTCAAAGTTCTTACACAGTAATTACAAACACTAACCATGGATGTCTTCATCCTTAACCTACCTATAAGGTTCGGCAAGGTTGAAAGGGAAATTGGTGGAAGATGGCAGTGGAGGCAGTCGGCAAAGATGGCTGTGCGGCAAGGAATGGTTCGGCTGTGCTTGTGTTTGATGTGTAAGGGAGGGTTTTTAGGTAGAGTTTAGGCTTGCTAGAACTTAAAACAATTGAAGGACTCTTAAAATATGCATACAACAGACCTATTTATACAGAAAACCTATAGAGAAACCCTAGCTGCATCGGCAAAGGAAAGGCAATCCTATTTTAACTCTCTTTCCTATTTGCTCAATGATTCCTTCTTCAATGCAGTTTGTGTATCCGAATTTGGACTCCATCTTCTGATTCCTTGGACCTTCCTACATGTTTATGGATCCATGTAGGCCTCATGTACGAAATCCTGGGCTTTGATAGCAGCCAAAACCAGTGATAGGTCCGGCAAGGTCAGCTTTCCAGGTTTGACCGGGAAACCTTACACTTAACCAAAATATGGCTGCCTTGATGCTTCTTCGTATTTTCTTCTTTTGTCCAGCTTCCTAACACTTCATTAAGGTCTTGATACATCTCTTGACAAATTTGGGAAGCCTTTTGTTGAAGAATCATCTCCCAAAACTCGTTAGACAACTTAGGCAGTTTCTGCCCAGTTTTGCAGCCTGACCTCTGTCCACTGTTTTGCTCATAACTCCTTCGTCTCAACTCCGATTGCTGCGATCCAAGTGGTGTTGAAAACTAGACACACACAGCTTTAATTCCATATGTGGCACGCCTTCTAACTCCTCCTAGATCTCGAGATATGATTTTCCGAAGTAGATGTACGTTTTCTGGCAGATTCTGTCCGAGACCAAAAACAATGTCTAGAGGTGTTCCTTCCTTTTCCGTGGCCTCACTTGTTGTCATTCATGAGTCCATTCACCATGATTCTCGATATGTTAAGCGTATTTACCTGTCTTATGCACATTTAAACAAAATACATCAAAACTGACAAGGTAATAAAATAACGAATCATAATAAAACGTCCAAGTAATAGTCCAAAAACGGTTTTCATCATTTAAGTGCAATTTTCTGTATAAAAACGGCTAGTAGCCACAACTCTACAGAAAAACCCTCTTGACTCTAAAATAAGTAAAAACGACTATACTAAGGCACAAACAAAGTGTAAATGGGGGTGAAAATCCATTAAGATCATGGCGTAAAAACGCACTTATCAAACTACCCCACACTTAAGCTTTGCTAGTCCCTTAGCAAACCGACTCTAACTGAAAGTAAAAACAAAAACAAAAACGAAAATAACAATAACTCTAATACCCTTAAGAAATTTTTGTCTCAGATTCTTATGTATGCATAATCTCAAGTTTTAACATTCGAGTGAAAGCACAATTGCAAAAGTTCATAAACTTGTATTATAGCATGAAAAATCAAGATTTTCGAAATTTATAAGTAAAACAGGAATGAAATTTTGATCCTCCTTTCCAAGGTACACTCTTTTTTTTTTTCACTCGAAAAATGGTTTTCACTCATAAATTTATGCAAGAGAAAAGATGATCAATAACGAATAACTTGCATATTTCAAGAAATAACGGCTCTTTGAGAAAACATTTTTCTTGGAAAAACCTCATTTAACAACTAAGTGCAATAATGGACCAAAACCATATGCTTACTTATATGAAATTCTCCACAAATCAAGTTTAGTCATCTTAAGAATCATGAAATAATCTCAAGGGTTGTAATGGGGCTTGGTTTCATAAGGTAGGAATTTTTTGGATATAAGTGGTGATAGTAGGATATCAAGACTGAACAAATTTAAGCTTCACCCTCCTTATGTCTCCACTCCATGAACAGGACAAAGGTCAAATATAACGTTCTTGGACCTTCAAATAATTACAACTCCACATTCATGAAAACACCATAAAAACTTATGCCTTAGACTTTTTCTTTCATACTTGTCCAAAATTCGTCTTTTCTTTTGCCGATTTCTTTTCTTCTCTTTTTTTTTCTTTTGTTTTTTTTTTCTTTTGTTTCGGCAACTTCTTTTGCAATACATTTTTTTTTATTTCGGACAAGACATATTTTGGAATATAACAATATAAAACAATGGTGTATCAACCCCACACTTCAACTCTTCCCCACACTTGTTCTTTAACATCACGGCACAGCTTCATCGAAAATTCTTTGCCAAGTCTTGACAACAAGGTAAAGATAATCTATACTAAGCTCAGGAATTCTGTTTAAGGGTGATGAAAGAAAAGGCATAATGTAGGCTCAAAGGGGTTTAACTAAGGAGTCCCACGACGGGCACAAAAATGAGCAAAGGCTTATTTTGGCTTTGGTGGTCATCCTAATTGAGATTAATTTCAATCCTATTCAAAATCAGAACAAGTTATGATTATAAAGCTTTGAAAATCACATAAATAAGTTCTAGTAAATTCTAGAGTCCATTAAACAGCTATAGCACATAGTTATTGAATAATGAAAATAATGAGGCTTTACGTGAATTTTCAAAGGATATGGAATTTAATCACTCAAAAAGAAAGTATATTAGGCTCAAAATCTCACAAAGGTTGTTATGGAAACAAAATAACAAAACATGCAAACTTTTCTTTCAAAAATCTCAAGTGTTCATACTTTACAAAATTCATGAAAAGTTGCAAATTTCTTAAGATAAATGTTCAACCATCCATTATGCATTTTAAAAGATAATTTTCATCATAGACATTCTAAGGGTATAAGACTCAAAACAATTAAAAATATTTAAAAAAATAAAACAAACTCAAAATAAAAACAAAAAAAACGGAATTTTAAAATTAGAGCTTAACACAAAAAAAATAAAATATACATTTATTATGTAATCTCTACCCCACACTTAGAAAATTACATTGTCCTCAATGTAAGCTCAAAGTTATGTATAATTCTCTAAGTAGGGATCGAAAACACATAATAAATATATACATAAAAATATCAACAATAACAGTGAAGGGATTAAGAAATTCAAACTCTCGGTGATGGCTCCTCCACAGCTACGGTTGAAATGAGTTGCCTCTCATGCAGCGCTTAATGTTTATAGTCTGTCAGCCTAGACTCTTCTTCCTTCTCCTTGAAAAGTGGCGTCTTGAATGGCACTTGGATGTCTCATGGTGTCGAAGATGTTGAACTTAATGACTTCACCATCAAACTCCATAGTCAAATTACCCCCAGCCACATCGATATTGGTCCTTGCGGTTCTCATGAAGGGTCTTCCTGCACAAGGACATCCTCCACATACCCCTTAGGGTATTTGCTTGATCGATCCGCCAATTGGATTACTACGTCATCATGTTGAAGTGGACCAAGACCTAGAGACAAGTAAACAGAGTAGGGCATGACATTAATGGAAGCCCCTAGATCAAGCATCACTTTCTCAAACCTTGTAGTGCCGATGACAACTGGAATTGAAAAGCTTCCTGGATCCTTAAGCTTTGGCGGCATCTTGCGTTGTAGCACGGCGGACACGGTCTCGCTCATGCTCATAACCTTTCTCTCCCTTGTGTGTCTTCTTGTGGTGCAAAGCTCCTTCAAAAACTTTGCATACTTCGGTACTTGTTTAATACACTCCAACAAGGGGATGTTGACATTCACCTTTCGAAAAACATCCAACACTTCTTCGTCGGACTTGGCTCGCTTGCTCTTGGTGAAACGTGAGGGGAAGGGTATACAACAAGTGCTCGGCATGGCTGCATCTTTGGCAGCCGGATGTCTTCCTTCCATGGCAGCAGGGTCTTTCTCAAGAGCCTTTTTCTTCATAGCTTCCAAGTCTCCCTTGCTTGGCTTAGCTTGCTTGTGTTGCTCGGTACCTTGATCTCGATGTTGTGTAGGCTCGGCAGTCCCTTGCTCGGCTGTTCCTTGCTCGGCATTCCTCCCACTTGGCTCGACATTCCCACCTTGCATGGCAACATGTTCATGCTCGGCAGCCCCTTGGGTGGCATTCCCTTGCGCGGCAGCTCTCCCACACACGGCATCATCATCATCACGGCCAAGATCAAGTTAGCAAGTACAAAAGTGACGTTCAAACAAGTTATATATATCGAGCACAATAACAAGTTCAATTTCACTTAAGCACATATCGTTGGCAACCTAATAAAGTTGCTAGTTCATTTTATTAACTCTTAACTTCATGGTACGTGGAGCAGGGAAGACCACTGTGCAATGAGCTTGTACAGCTCAAGGTAGTGTTTTGCTTCGTCCTATATACCATGAAAATCAAGACCAATTTCAAAATTGAAGTTAGAATGCCTACATGCCAAGTTGCTTTCGAAGATCTAAAGCAAGGTGATGCTACGGCCCGAGCTTTTGACTAGGTCGAGCGGATTCCGTGGTTTCAGAAGGCAAGTGTCAATGTCACGGAGGGCGAACCCCCTACAAGAACCAGGCAGGACTCGTTTGTGATCAAGGAGGCGGACCCCTATCGACCCCTTCACCGAGAAGAGTGGTCAGTCATGATCTTGAGATCCAATTGAACAAACCTGAATTCCATATCTATGACAGAACGGCCCCTTACTCAGCTAGGAACAAACTCGGATCCCTAGATCAGTCACCTTATGTTAATCAAAGCCGCCCTCAACCTCAAACAAGCTAAGTTGCCTTTAAGAGTCAAAGACTCGAAGAAGCATCGCTCAAAAGAGGGGTTTAGGCTAAGATTAACACAAGTGGCTCCACCTACATGTTTCACTTTAGACACACCAAAACAACAAACCATATAAGCACTCTAAACTCAATAACATGTCTGCCTACTTATGGAATTTTAAAAAAAAACATTTTACATATAAACACATAGATACAAGTATACAAGCGCGGCAATATATATGCAAATAAGCTCGGCATAGCATGCCAAGCTCGGCAATGTGCCTATAAAACAGAAAAATAGTTAGTCATAATATACATAAATACATAAATAAATCCTTTTTAGCGTCCCCGGCAACGGCGCCAAAAATTGACCTGTCAAAAGATGACGTTAGTGCAATTTAAAACCCTATAGTTGTAGTACATGTAAGTAGGGTATCGTTCTAGCCGGGGACACTAGGGAAGAACTTATTTCTGCAAAACAAATTAGTTAGAAATATTCACACAATATAAACATAAAGAATAAAATGGGGGATTGAAATCGGCAGAAAATAAAGAAAATAAAACAAAGACAAATAATTACAAAGTTTGGTCACTTCAACGTTGTAAACACTTCACAAATAAACTCCGATTAGCATGCAAGTATTTTTATGAAAGGTTAAATTATCTTATCTATGTTTTTACAATTGCAAGTTAATTCCAACCCTTAAGACTTCTCATGTGTTTAAGGTTGTCTTTGCGCTCAACCAAAAAACTATGTGACTACTTAACTAAATTGTCTTTGCGCTCAATCTAATCAAGCAACACTTACCGTTCACGAGTCGTTGGAGACATGCTCGTTAGCAATGGCGTCACCCATCCTCGAACCCATGCAAATCACTCACCCTAACAACCCTATGCAGCACCTAGAACCGAGTTGTCTTTGCGCTCAACTCGACCTAGAATACCACGGCATATTAAACTCCCCCCTAATAGCTAACTCGTGTACTTTGAATTAACCTAGGGTTCGATTACGTGATCAGGTGAGGATTAACTAATCTAACAATTACTAAACACATAAACACAGATTCTTTACTTCTTTAATAATCCTAACATGCATACTAAACCATTACACAACATGTACAATCATAATCAAGTCACAAAGAAGATCATACAATCACACATATCATATAAAACCAAAAACCAGAAAATATTTATCAATAAACTCAAAGTTCTTACACAGTAATTACAAACACTAACCATGGATGTCTTCATCCTTAACCTACCTATAAGGTTCGGCAAGGTTGAAAGGGAAATTGGTGGAAGATGGCAGTGGAGGCAGTCGGCAAAGATGGCTGTGCGGCAAGGAATGGTTCGGCTGTGCTTGTGTTTGATGTGTAAGGGAGGGTTTTTAGGTAGAGTTTAGGCTTGCTAGAACTTAAAACAATTGAAGGACTCTTAAAATATGCATACAACAGACCTATTTATACAGAAAACCTATAGAGAAACCCTAGCTGCATCGGCAAAGGAAAGGCAATCCTATTTTAACTCTCTTTCCTATTTGCTCAATGATTCCTTCTTCAATGCAGTTTGTGTATCCGAATTTGGACTCCATCTTCTGATTCCTTGGACCTTCCTACATGTTTATGGATCCATGTAGGCCTCATGTACGAAATCCTGGGCTTTGATAGCAGCCAAAACCAGTGATAGGTCCGGCAAGGTCAGCTTTCCAGGTTTGACCGGGAAACCTTACACTTAACCAAAATATGGCTGCCTTGATGCTTCTTCGTATTTTCTTCTTTTGTCCAGCTTCCTAACACTTCATTAAGGTCTTGATACATCTCTTGACAAATTTGGGAAGCCTTTTGTTGAAGAATCATCTCCCAAAACTCGTTAGACAACTTAGGCAGTTTCTGCCCAGTTTTGCAGCCTGACCTCTGTCCACTGTTTTGCTCATAACTCCTTCGTCTCAACTCCGATTGCTGCGATCCAAGTGGTGTTGAAAACTAGACACACACAGCTTTAATTCCATATGTGGCACGCCTTCTAACTCCTCCTAGATCTCGAGATATGATTTTCCGAAGTAGATGTACGTTTTCTGGCAGATTCTGTCCGAGACCAAAAACAATGTCTAGAGGTGTTCCTTCCTTTTCCGTGGCCTCACTTGTTGTCATTCATGAGTCCATTCACCATGATTCTCGATATGTTAAGCGTATTTACCTGTCTTATGCACATTTAAACAAAATACATCAAAACTGACAAGGTAATAAAATAACGAATCATAATAAAACGTCCAAGTAATAGTCCAAAAACGGTTTTCATCATTTAAGTGCAATTTTCTGTATAAAAACGGCTAGTAGCCACAACTCTACAGAAAAACCCTCTTGACTCTAAAATAAGTAAAAACGACTATACTAAGGCACAAACAAAGTGTAAATGGGGGTGAAAATCCATTAAGATCATGGCGTAAAAACGCACTTATCAAAGGCCTTATTTCATTTACCTTTCCTTTGTCATCACACTTGAGAATCTGCCAAGTTAGAACTATTGGAAAAATTGTACTTGCTAAGTTGGTATAATGGAGAAGAAGAAGTTGTTGCTACTGGTGGCATTTTGTCAAAAGATCCAGAAGCTTTGGTGCATCATGTGCCTCTAGGCCATGATTGCTGGAAGATTTCAGTCCATGGTGTTTATAATGATATTGCTTTGTATCAACCGACAAGTGAGTTCAATAGGCTTGATGCATCTAGGGGAAGTGTAATTGCATGGCCGGTTAAATAGATCAAGGTGAAGTCGGCTATCAATTAAGGTGTGTACATTAATACATCTCTCTTAACTGTTCTGTTCTGTTATGTCTTCCCCTCATCCTCTCATCCTCTGCTTCTCTTCTCCTTCTTCATTTTGCTCAAGATTGTGTTCAGTGTTGAGTAAGGGGAAAGCTGTGGGTTTGGGTTAGGAGCTCTTGTTTTGATTTCTAACAATAAATACGGATTATTGGAAAGTGAAAGCTTTTTAGTGGAATGAGGGGGGATACATATGAATGAAGTTATGAACTGATAGGAATGTAGGATTTGTGTTTGAGCTTGAGGAGGAACTTGTGGGTTTTATTGTGTGGGGGTGTGGTCACTGATAATGCTTTGGATATGGTGTCTTAATTGTTACTTGCCTACTGCTCCCTGTGATGTGGTTCTGTATGTTGCTATTGCTTAAGTTTTAACTTGCATCATTTCAAGCAATTGGTTCATAGTGGTTGCTTACTAGTGTTTCCACAGATGCAAATGAAATTAGTCTACATTTATGTTACTTCAGTTGCAAAGTAATGCATTGAAATAGTTATCTTCTCAGGATGTTAGTTGTTTTCGTTAGGCTTTCACATATCCTCCTGATTGTAAATGATTGATATTGGATAGCTAAAGGTTTCTATTCTGATGGTCTTATTCTATAAGGTTTCTATATCATCCTACAGTATGAGAATATTAAGGCATGTCGTTGTTGGATAGCTAAACCTCTAGTCAGCTAGTGATGCATCCAGGCATGTTGTTGTTGCTTTGTACTGAGCACATTCGCTTTATTGCAGGTACCGGATATTGGTTCATTGTGTCGCTTAAGATTTAGGGAGACATTCTGGAAAAGACTCATGATCTATATTTGAAGGGAGAGGTGTTCAACATAAGTGTTCTACATGTTTTATTGTAAGCATGTTCTATATATATATTTTGAAAACAAAGCTATGTCTTGTGAACAGATTTTGTTCAATTATACTATGTCATGTAATTTGAAGTTACTTGATTTGTATAATTTACTACATGAATGCTTAGTATATATGCTTAAACCCTGAAAGTATTATCTATTAGAAGAGTGCATGAAGACATCTTTTACAACACGCAAAATGGTTTTTCACGACACGCAAAATTGTTGTTTACGACACACAACATAGCTTTTTTACAATACACATCATTGTCTTTACGTCACAATTAAAATGGTAAAACATCTTTCACTATTTTGCATGTTGAAAGGAAAATTTAATCTTTTACTACATGGTATTTTACAACACACATCTTTGCGTGGTAAACTACGACACATATTGTGTGTTGTAAAAGTCCAATTTTCTTGTAGTGATATACGTAGAAACTCACAAACAACTCTCTCATGCATGGAAGTATGAGATTGCTGACAACAAGGCCATGAGAGAGTACTTTCTAGAGGTACATTCTTTTCTTCATTACATGAGTAATTGTGGTATGAAGCTGCTAACTGATTCCATTTAGGTTTCATAATCTCTCATTTTCATCGATCAGGGTCTTTGTATTTCAATCATGCGAAGATTGCTGAAACTGGCATTTGGGAAATACCTTTACGAAAAAAGCTATTGCAGTATTGCTATTCTTCACCTGAAATTTCCGTAGTAATGTTTCATTTTATCTGTCGTACGTTGTTCTATCCATAAATTACTTTTAGCTTTCTGGAATCTTTTATTTCAATGATTGATAAAAGTAGTGACGGAGGAAAGCAGTAACAAAGTAAGCTAAAATAGGTAGGTACCTCAAAGTAAAGGAATAACAGGGTCCATCCATCTCTCTATGATTGAAGCAAGTAGCTAGCTAGTGTTGACTGGAAGCTAGCAGCCACCATGTATTGACTAGTACTTCTGATTAGAAACACCAGCGAAGACTTGTATTCAGCACCATTTAGTGCACTGTTCTTTGCTTGTTGCATTCTCTATTTACTTTTCAATTTTTCATCAACTCTGGATATTACAATCCATGGCTATTGGAGAAGCTTTTCTCTCTGCCTTTCTTCAAGTTTTGTTTGATAGACTGGCTTCCAATGAATTTGTCGGCCTACTATGTGGCAGGAAATACGATGATTTGCTGGATAAGTTGAAGATCACCTTGCTGACGGTTACCACGTTGCTTAAAGATGCTGAGGAGAAGCAGTTTTACAACACTGCAGTGAAGAAGTGGCTACACATGACTAAGGATGCTCTATATGATGCAGAGGACATACTCGATGAGCTAGCTAGTGAAGCTTTGGCATTTAAGATGGAAGCTGAATCGCATACCAACATGAATAAGGTATGGAATTGGAACCCTATTTCCACCCCTCGCAGTCCATCTACTAGAGGGATAGAATCTAAATTGATGAAGATCATTGAGAGGTTGGAGTTACTTGCCAAATATAAAAATGTTTTAGGCCTGAAAGACAATGTTGGAGAGAGGTTGTTTGGGTTTAGGCTTAGATCACCAACAACTTCGTTGGTGGATGAATCATGTGTTTATGGCAGGAGATATGATAAAGAGAAGATAATTCAATTTCTAGTACAGGATGAACCAACAAGTCGCAAAGTTGGTGTAGTTCCTATAGTGGGCATGGGTGGCATTGGAAAAACAACTCTTGCTCAACTGGTTTACAATGATGTCATAGTGGACAGGCGTTTTGATTTGAAAGTTTGGATATTTGTATCTAGTCACTTTGATCCAGTGAGGGTCACAAAAACAATGCTTTGGTCAGTCCATTCAGAAAAAGTTGATGTTGATGACTTGAATTTGCTACAAGTTTGTTTGAAAGAAAAATTGGCTGGGAAGAGATTCTTGCTTGTTTTAGATGATGTTTGGAACAAAAGAAGTCATGATTGGGATCTCTTGTGGATGCCTTTGGAAGTAGGGAAAAGTGGAAGTAAGATAATAGTCACGACATGGAATAGTGATGTTGCGTCGAGCATGGGGACTGTACCAGCTTATCATTTGAGCGGTTTATCATTCGAAGATTGTTGGTTATTGTTCATGAGTCAGGCATCAGAGAACAGAATCATCGATGTTATTTTTCAGGCAATTGGCAAGGATATTGTGAAAAGGTGTGACGGTTTGCCCTTGGCAGTGAAAAGATTTGGAATCCTACTGCTGTCAAGAACTGAAGAAGATGAGTGGAAAGACATTTTAAATAGGCCAATATGGGATCTACCAGATGATGAAAGTAATATACTTCAAACTTTAAGCCTAAGCTATCATCACCTTCCTGCTCATTTGAAGCCTTGTTTTGCATACTGTTCCATTTTCCCAAGAGAATTTGAGCTGGACAAGGATTCACTTGTTTTATTATGGATGGCAGAAGGTTTCCTTCAACAACCTAAAGGAAATAAAAAGTTGGAAGCTGTGGGTGGTGAGTATTTTCATGAGCTAGTATCCCGATCATTTCTTCAACAGTCTGTTCACAACAGATCACGATATATAATGCACAGCCTCATGCAAGAGCTAGCTCACTTTGTTTCTGGAGAATTCTGTTTCAGATTGGAAGAAAAAGTTGAGGATGGTAATGAACACAAAGCTTTTGAGAAGGCTCGTCATTCTTCCTATATTCGTCGTCAACGTGAGGTAACAACAAGGTTTGAGTCCTTCAGCAGACTTGAGCGCTTACGTACCTTCCTTCCATTGGATTCAACAGATGGAATTGGTGTAAGCTATTTGGCTAAGAAAGTCCCTCATGATCTGCTGCCCAAGTTAAGACGTTTACGAGTGCTGTCTTTCGGTGCATGTCGTATTACAGAACTGCCTGAATCACTTGGCAATTTAAAACATCTTCGCTATTTGGACCTTTCTCGCACTGCAATTAAAGGGTTGCCTGATTCAATGACTATGCTTTGCAACTTACAGACATTGATATTATCAGAATGTCGCTCTCTCACTGAGTTGCCAGTAGGGATGGGGAACTTAACAAGCCTACGTCATCTTCATATTAATGGAAGCAGACTAGAAGAGATGCCACCACAAATGTGTAGATTGAAGAATCTTCAAACCTTGTCAGAGTTCATGGTTGGTAGAAACAGAGGATGGGGAATTAGAGACTTGAAGGACATGCTGCAACTTAAAGGCTCGCTTCACATTTCTGGATTGCAGAATGTTGTTAATTTTGTAGATGCAATGGAGGCTAATCTGAAGGGAAAGCAGGAACTTGAGAACTTGGTGTTCCAATGGAGTGAAAGTTTTAATCGTTCACTCAATGATAAGATGCCACAAGTTCACAGGAACCTAGAAGATCTCAGCACCAGAGGCCAAAGTGTTTCAAGATTTCCTAGTTTCAAGGAAACCATGGAGGCTTCTGCATTGGAACCGAGAAACAGTGTGGATATTGAAAGAAATGAAAGAGTTGAAGAGGTTGTACTTGAGATGCTGCAACCTCATAAAAATATAAAAGGAATCACAGTGAAAGACTATGGAGGCACAAGATTTCCTAGTTGGATTGCATCCCCATTGTTCTCCAATATCATATTTTTGAAAGCAAGTGAGTGCAGGAAGTGTATAGAACTACCAGCACTTGGGCAACTACCTTTTCTAAAACATCTAATTCTTGAAGGGATGGATGGCATTAAAAGTATAGGTGCTGAGTTTTATGGGAATTGTTACTCTCCTGTCCTTCCATTCCCGTCGTTGGAAACTCTAAAGTTGAACCGGATGATAAACTGGGAGGACTGGTCATCTTCTGGGGTTGAAGGTAGGGGAGACTTGTGTTGCCTACAGAAGATTGAAATTCTAAATTGTCCGAAGCTTAGAAGTTTTTCACAGCACTTTTCTTCCTTGAGAGAAATGAGAATCAAGTGGTGTGAAGAACTGGTTGCTATTGCATGCTTTTCAAATACTGATAATGCCTTAGGTAAAGGCATAGAATTCCCTTGCCTCCTCGAACTTTCTATATGGACATGTCCCAAGTTGAAGAGATTGCCTTGTCTCTTTCCTTCTTTGAAAGTACTTGAGATAAATGGATGTCAAGAACTAGAAGAACTTCCCAATCTCCCTTCGATCCATGAGTTGGAACTTAAAAATTGCAATGAGGGGGTATTACAAAGTATAGGTGGACTTGTCTCCGTTACTTACTTGCGTTTGAATCAAATTCCCAATCTTGCATGTCTACTTGAAGGGTTTCTGCAAAACTTAACAGCACTTGAAGAGTTGCAGATTGCGGATCTAAGTGAGATCATCACTTTGTCTAATGATATTGGATTGCAAAACCTGTTGCACCTCAAGCACCTGGAAATTTCAGAATGTCCATTCCTGAAAGAGCTACCACAATGCTTGTACAAACTCTCGTCTCTTAAGGAGCTTAGAGTGTGGAGATGTCCATCACTTGTATCATTTCCAGACACAGGCTTTCCTTCCACACTTAGAGGCCTTGAAATCAAGGGTTGCGAGTCTCTGCAGTTCCTACCACAATGGAAGATGCACAATGACGAGAGGTCCTCTCCGTTTGAGTATTTGGTAATTGAAGACTGTTCTTCTCTCAAGTCTTTACCAGGAGGTAAGCTTCCTAGCACACTTAAACACATTGAAATCCAAAACTGTATAAGTTTGGATTCCCTCCCAGAGGACATGATTCAGAATAACACTTGCCTTGAATTCCTTAACATTTCCGGGTGTCATTCTGTCATGTCCTTTCCGGAAGGTACTTTTGGGCTCCCTGCAGTCACATCTAAGATGGTGATGAACCTTAAACAACTCATCATCAACAACTGCACCAAACTCAAGTTGATACCTAAAGGCCTCCACAATCTTATCCATCTCAGCAACTTAGAAGTTGCTGAGTGTCCACTTCTCGAGGCTATTACAGAATTTGGCTTGCCAACCTCCATGCTGCAGTCAATCAAAATCTCCAACTGCCAAAGCCTCAAGTCCCTGCCAAATCACATGTACAACCTCACATGTCTTCAACAACTATCTATAGAAGGTTGTTCCAATCTTGTGTCATTTCCAGAGGGTGGCTTGCCTACCAATCTATTGTCGCTTTCAATCTTGGATTGCGAGAAACTCTTACCAACATTTGAGTGGGGGTTGCATGGGCTCACATGTCTCACCAACCTAACCTTTGGCGGTTGTGAGGCTCTTGTGTCGTTCCCAGAGGACTGGCTGTTGCCTACCACTTTATCCTCTCTTCAACTTCAGAGATTGCCAAATCTTGAATCCCTTCCGAAGAGGCTGAATGATCTCACCTCTCTGGATAGTCTGGAGCTATCAGAATGTGACAAACTTCAAACCTTTTCTGAAGAGGAGCAACCAAAGATGCTTCAGAATTTTGAAATTTTGGGTTTCCCTCTTACAAGTGGTTTTGTCTAAATAGGATACGGTTGTGTATAAGGTTGCATACTTGCATGTTTGCATACATCGTTAAGATTGGTTTAATGCCTAGCTCAGGCATATGTAAGCAAGGACTTCAAATCCTTTGTGTTTTTTAGTGGTAATTGATATGTACTTACATAGGAATGCCTCATTCTCCTTCTAACATTTACATAATTCGTGAATGGAGACGAGCTTCCTAGTTTCTTTTTTTGTTGTTTCTTCTAGGAGGTGTTGTTTTTCTCCTAGTTTTTTTTCCCTCTTGTGTGAGTAACATGGCAGAGATGATATCTGCTCTTTGTTGAGGGTGTTGCTGTGCAAGGTTTGGCTTGCTTTGTAGCTACTGTTTCTTTGTTGTTTGCCTTGGCTTGTTTGAAGGTTCTATATGTTCATTAACATATTATGGAATCGGAGGAGGAACTTGATTAGATTGACGGTACGGCATCATCGGTGAATTGACAAAATACTGCATTGCAACTTATGTCGGGAGACTTAAATACATAGCTAGCAGTGGTAATTTCAATGCTACAATTTTGCTGGTTATCATTTGTAAAACTAAAACAAAAATCAGCAGATGAACTTTCAACATGTTTTTGTTTATACTTGAATAAGATCCATCTCGCTACCTCAATTCTAGGCTGCAACACTCAAATAAATAATCAAAATGGGAGCAGATACAACTAGATGAAATTTTTCTTGTGTTGCTCAAACCTAAGCTATCTCAGTGAGTAGACACTTTTTTGATGACATGGGAGCCCAAAAGCAAGGACAAGAAACCTAAAACACAACTAATCTAGGCTTGGAAGAACCGGAAGAATCAGACAGTGAGTAGACACTATGCTGATGTAACATAAACATGAGCTGATTTACGTGCAAAAGCAAGATATCCTGATAGAAAGCTATATCTGACGGTAGAAATGGTCTACTGAGGTGTTTGCCCATGTGGTGGTGGCCCTGGTGGAGGCTGAGGCATGCCCGCTTGACCCCTGGGCTGCAATAAGCAACACATGGACACATTAGCTTCTTCTGAGTAATGTTGTAGTTTACAAAAGGGAATGATACTTTGTCCATCTTTTTCACCCAATCTAGCTTTCTTGTCATCTAACCACAAGGCACTTGTTATTCATGCTTAATAAGCATATTGAAGAAATGGCAACATGGCAGATAATAATGTGAGAATTTGGTAAAAATAGTTGCACACAGTAGCAACATTGTTGTGAAAGTTTCTCTGCCGTATTCAATATTTAATATTATGTAGTACATAGGCAGTAAAACAAGTTTTGTCTTACCTGGTAGGGATTATACCCCGGTAGCATTGGTATTTGTCCAGTTTGTGCACGATTGAAGGTGCCACCATGAGAATACATTTGCCCTCCACTTGCATTAGATGGGCCCTGCATGTTTGGCATCACATTTGGAAAACCTCCAACAGGTGGAGGTGGATTCATGCCCATATAATGACCTTGTGGCAATTGGTGAACCATCTGATTCATTGTACCTTGCATGCCCTACAAAACAAATTTAATCATAATAACAATTTACCGATATGAAGAATTTAAAGGACAGCAGTAAAAAAGGATCGGCCTGACACATTTGTGAATGGTTCTATGTTCACAAAAGTAAACTTTTATGTTTACAACTGAAAGTATTGCTGCTTAGAAGATTGCTTCAGAGGCACTCCTAGACCCTTTTCAAATAGCTTCTATGGAAATGTTTGCATACTTATTCTATGAGCCACTATACATGGATACTAGAACCAAGGCCACATGCTATTACTCATTCACAAAATGATGCCAATGATGTCATAATATTCCAAAACTAATTTGACATACTATTAGATGTTGGAGAATACTGAAAAAGCAAATTTCTGAATTGCTGAAATATCTTCACTTTTCCATAGAGAAAATACAAGTCTTTCACATCGTGACATATACATGAATGAAACAGGGGAAGAAGAAATGCAAAAGTGGAGTTTGTCATTCCGGAGAAGCTCTCTCAGCTTGGATTCAAACCTTATCAGGGCTCCACAAATGACTTGGAGGGAGGCCTAGTTATTTAATTTAAGTAACGTAAATGGACAACAAACTAGTCTGCTCTATGTCCAATTTTAAATAAAGAAACTTAACAAATACAGAATTTCACTGATTAATCTAATATACAAAATTAAAACTGCTTAAAGTAAAAAGATATGTTTCTGAAAGCATTGAAACCATACCATGGGCATTGAGAGTGATGTAGGAACTGATGAAGGCATAGGCAAAGATCCGGACACTGAAGATGGCATACCAAGTGGGGGCATTTGGGGTGGTGGACGTAAATGAGGATGCGGCAGCAAGGGCAAATGGGATGGAGACTGTAGCTGTGACATATTTGGAGGTGGCATGGGCAAAGGGGGCATTTGTTGGGGGTGACCTTGGTGTTGCTGATGTTGCTGTTGGGAATTTTGATGATATGGTTGCTGCTGATTTGCAGCAAGAAGAGAGGGATGTGGACCAGGTGGGAGAGGAGGAGCACCTAAAGGCATTGAATGTGCATGAGGTTGCTGTTGCTCTCCCTGAATAGATGAGTCGAGGGATGGTATGGCTAACGGCATAGCTACTCCAACCCCTGGAATAGTTCCTTCATTTCGAGTTCCCCCGGGAGTAAATGGTCCTGGAGTTGGTGGTCCATCATGTAGTGGAAAATTACCACCCATGCGGCCAGCAAAAGCAGAGTTTTGATCACCATAACCTGAGAAGTCCAAATTTGCACAATGTACAAGTTAGCTACATCTACCCCAATTTAAACTACAAATATCCATGGTGGCTGCTTTTTTCGTGTGCATGTATGTACAGGGTTATGTGTGTTTTGCACTAAAATATTACCCACAGTACATAGCCCATAGACCAGCAATTAGTTACGCGATCACAGAAAGGTAAGTGCTGTGTCTGGCTTGCTGTGCAAGTCAAAATTAAAACTTAAAAAATAGAAATTTTATTTGATATAAATCAGATGATGATCTCTTCGCAGTTTGATATTGGAATAGGAGTACCAACCTTGAGTCTGATTGATGTTAAATTTATCACGACCAGTGTCTCCTGGCCTATTTCTGCACCAAAACTTTGTTGTATGATCATTGCTACCACTGCACAAGATCAAAGCAGGTAATTAAGCCATTACTATTGCATCATAATCATTACATAATGACAACAGCTATAGGAGTGTAGAAAGTTTCAATAAGTATTCTATACATAGAATCCAAATCATTAAGATGCATATACATGCATATTGGAAGTCCAACTGGGCATGCAACCTGCCAAAAACATATAGGTTTAGGTGGCACAAGTGATGGTGCTTGGCCCGATTTACATCTAACGCCAATAATTTGGAGGTGGGAAAAGTCAATGTAAACTAGCTTGATACTGAACCAATAATTGCCAATCTTCAAGTCTTAAGAATATTCTCATACCTACAGACCCTAATGAAGTAAAACCCTCTACTAATCCAATAATGTTTTACTCAAATCTGACTTTTTCTTGAGTGATCCAATCATGTATTTAATCAAAAGCTGGTTTTCAAATTAGTTAGTTGAATTCAGATTCACTCAATATACAAATAAATAAACATCCTGGTTTGCTACTATATCCTAGGAAAGAGTGCTTCGTTGAAAGTTGCACTAGATGGTCTTCAAGGAACATTATATAGCAAAGAGAATATATAATATGTATCTGGACAAGAGATTGCACGTTCTGGAAAGGACATGCTCATATTTCTTGGAAAGGGGATATCCTCTATAGGCAGTTATCACTGAAATTTTGCAAAACTAAGCCATAATAAACCTGGCTTCGATTTTAGACACACACACATTTATAGATTTTTATTTTGGATAAAAGAACAGAGCATGATCATAAACAACTAGTTATGCATACCTGCAAAGAATATAACCAATAGGATGCCATTGGAGATCCCACACACTGTTATCGTGTGCATTAGGAATTTCAACCTGGGGAGTTTCATGCCTGTGCATCAGAAATGATTAGGGTAACAAGATACAGGAACAATAAATTGCAATAAGGAATGATCTAAAAACAGAAATAAGGCAAAATACTTTAAGGTTTAGGGTAATATAATAAAGGAAGTGGACAACTGATCCAAAAAAGAGAAAAGCATCAGAGACCAAGTAACATCAACAGCTTCTAGACCAGGAAACACTTGGACTACTTCTGCCTTCCAATCTAGCAGAATGCTACTACGGATAGTAACTCAGAAAAACAGGAACCCTAAATTTGGTATGAGGCCTCAGACATCAATTAGACCACGGAGATGTAATTCAGTTTGCACCAAAGTTTAATGTGCTAAATGACACAACCTACTTCACAATCCGCAGACCTTACATTTGAATGCTAGTCTCACTTGTTATATCCTACAACACTGATACTCAACTACCATCAATAACCAGCACAAAACGCTCAATACCCTGAAACAAACTACTAAAAATGAACAAGAAATTTGGCAACTATAGGTTGCCTACCTGAGTCCCCACCTTAAAAAGCTTGGACCAACAATTAATAACTTATGTGGTATTCGAAAAATATATAAAATCTAGGTGCCAAATATATATTAACAGAAGCCATCAGTTTAGTATGTAATATAACAGGAAGTAGGATCATGCCGCATGTTCTCTTTATCAATGTTTGCTCACTTGGTTGTCATGATATTTATAGCTGGCTTGTTGTTATTTAATTAAGGATTAATTTCAGTTTTACCCCCCCCCCCCCCCCCCCTCTCTGAGGTTTGGGGTTAAACGTTTCACTCCCCATACTTTTAATTTTTAAAATTTACCCCCTAAAGTCTTCAATTTTCATAAATCATACACAATTGCTAAAATTCCATCCAATTTGGAGGTTAAATGATAGCATGACATCTTAGAAAAAAGGTCCTAAAAGGCGATTTATGTTGTTATAAGACTATTTTAGCCCTTTTAGTGAGTTATGAAGTCAAAATTATAGTCCGAATTAGACGGAATTTCAGCAATTGTGCATGATTTATGAAAATTGAAAACTTCAGGGGGTAAATTTTCAAAATTAAAAGTATGAGGAGTGAAATGATATTAACCCTAAACCTCAGGGGTGTAAACTAAAATTAATTCTTTAATTAAACCATGAAATTCATGATAAGTAAATATCCAATTTATAACACTGATAAAGACAAAACTGAAGCACAGAACTTGGATCAGTAATAGAATTACCCAACAAGCCAATGAAAAATGGATCCATCAGCACTCCCACTGACAAAATATTCTTCATGAAATGGATGCCAAGCCAGAGCTAAAAATTAAACAATAACGACCATAAGCACTATAATCTTAGAAAGTATTAGTATATACAATCAATGCACTAAACATAGTACAAGGCATTCAAACAAGATGAACAATACGAACCAATTAGGACAAACAAAGCAAAAAGATGGTGAAAGAGACGATGATAATGGTTTGGACATGAATATTTATCTTGTTTATAAGAATTTCATACAAAGTTTAAAGAAACTTTCATTAAACTCATCTATTCTTTACGGGGAGGAATGTGATTCAAGTAAATGCAAGAGTAATACTACTAATTAGTAGATGGAAATATAAAGATAATGCTACTAATTATCAGAGATAAAAATATTTAGATGGATGATAACAGTAACTAGAAAACATAAAAATGTTGAGATGGATGATGATGTAACTAGATAAAAGTCAAAAATCAACACACACACTGCCCAACTAAATGCAGACTAATTAACAGAACAGTTAGAAACAAAATCCACAAGAACATAAAAATAAATAAATAAATACTAAAACATTATGTAACATTGAAATAATCACTAACCAGTCACTTCCTTCCGATGCCCGCGGAAAGATTCAAGTTCCTTCATAGCCCTTATGTCGTAAAGCTAAGCGTTCAGAGTGCAATAATATCATCAATCATGGAAAAACAATTTAAACTTCAACAAATAAGTACCAGACTAACCTATATTTAAGTATATAATCTAAAACCTAGCTGCTTACCTTTATGATTTGGTCCTTTGAAGCAGTTAGCAGCCAGTTACCATTTTGGTTCCATTTAACAGATTGCACCAAATTTTTGTGACCATGACTGCAAAAATCATAAAATCATTAAAAAAAAAATTCAACTTACAGTTTAATTAAAGATAAATCAACAAATGTTCAGGACTCACAATGAACAGAGTTCTCGCCCTGACTTAGCATCCCAAAGTTTGACTAGACTGTCTTTTCCACCTGTGTATCCAACAACTTGGAATTAAGTACAAAAACATACCAACATAGAAAAAGAAGTTTGACATAATAAATCCAAGAGAATCATCGCAAACACCTGAAGCTAGTAGAGACTTTGTAGGGTGCCAGTCAACACTCTTCACATCCCAACCATGGCCTGCCTGAGTTCAAACCACACATAGAAATTCTAAGGTTACTTAATGCACTTTTCAAGCATGAAAATCCCAAAAATATGGTGTTGAAAACTTAAGCAAGAAGTAAACTTCAAGCACTTAGGATTCCAAGAAAATCTGGCCAGAATTCAAGCTTTGAAGTGAAAGTATTTCTCTTTTTATATTCTACTTATTTATCTTTTCAGAAAATCCCACATCAACTTATGTAAACAGAAGACATCTGCCTATTCACTCCATCACCCAGATAAAATATGTTAAATAAGCAGACATTGATTAAGAAATATTTAATAGTTGTGATTGACCTTGGATAAAGGAAGGGGCAGGAATTGCATTTCTTAACTAGATTGTGTCAGATTACATATGAGTATATCAGTATTAATCAAGCTACAGAATTATGGCGCATGTAATGTGATCAAAGCACATTACCAGTCAAAGTGCGCTCTTCCTGGCACCGTGCAAAATCCCATATTTTAACAGTAGTATCATTCGAACAGGAACAGAACTTCAAGTCAGTCTTACAAAAACTGTAAACAAAAAAAGGGTAAGTCAGGACATGCATTAAACACAATGAACATGACTACTCATATTTAAGTGTTTACCTTAAGTCCTGAACAGATTCTTTGTGAGCAGATTTGTTGGCCTTCACATTATTCATGTTGGTCTGCCAATACCTAAAAGTAGAACCATATGTATTAACACATTAAAGCTATTGATTGTTATCATTTAATACAAAACACCAATTGAAACTATAGATGTGATTACTTTATTGAGCCCCCATCATCACCAGAGACCATCCAGTTGCCATTATGACTCCATACCATAGATCTGATTGCTTGATCATGAGCCTACAAATCGAAAGATGAAAATTATCATAAACTACATTTTGACATCTTTTAAAAATGATGATACCCTTAGGAAAAGAAATATTTTCTGAATTATTTACCTGAAGAATCATTTCAAAATTAAATGATTGACCATTCCAAAGAGTGAATTCCCCATTTTGAGAGCCTGTAATAAGACGCCTCCCTGGAGGAGTCCACTGTGAAACGAAAGTGGAAGGGGTCAGTCAACATCAGCATGATAGCCCAATTGAAGACATCATATCTCAAACCATTACAAAAACAGAAAACTGAATAAAAGAAAAGATTTTAGTGCCCTTAAATGAAGTTTTGTCTGGTTCATGACCCGATAAAGTAGACAGCTTTAGTTGAATGACAGCTCCATCTTCCAACAGAATATACATGGTCATAATATTCCCTCACTTTTTTCTCCCCTCTTCAAAGACCATTCTTAGACCTAACAAGTCATACAACTGCAGCATCATATTGATCTGAACATATACCATACTGTTCTGCACCTAACTTATACCCTCCCAATTACAAATGGAATTAAGACCCAAATCTTTTGTCTAGGGTGTAATATAATCTTAGCTAATGAACAGATCTCATATCAGTACAATTAGATTATATCATTGCTGAAAAGGGGTTGAGGTATAGCTCACTCAGTAGCTACACCTCCCTTCAAAAAGGAGATCCCCAACTTCACTCTCCCTCCCACATATACATTGATTTCTTCTAAAAACTTAAGTATCAAAACAGGATAGCATCATGCTTGTAAAAGAAAATATCAAATGCTTAATGAATCATGGTTGGGGAAAGATAACACAGAAGAATTGATATGACTTTGACCAAATTTTCTTGTAGCTGAACTTACCAAAACCCGATTAATTGAATTGCGGACTTTGTTTGTGGAAGTATGCACAAACTTTGCAGCAAAGCCTGTAGATGGATTATCTGAATAGGCAACTGTTGGCAACATCTACACCATAAATACACAAAATTTAAGTGAAAATCATGTTCACCAAGTTCAGACTAAAGCTAGACTACCATCATGCTACCCGTCAAACATTGTTTATATAATAAGAAATAGTGAATTAGATAGAGTAAAGGATCACTAACATCAATTGCTGCCGCTGGTGTAGGTTGCAATACTGTCCTATCCCTTGCATCCCGCTGCCACATCCGAGTCTGAAGAGCAATAATTACAGGACATTAAGATATTCAAACAGAAATTAAGATAATCAAGTCTGGGAGACAATAACAACTAGAATCCTTCAACGTCAGAAGGGCACTTGAGGGAGGAAGCCATTTGAGAGTTGTTTAGTTTTAGCCTTTTAGGTGATGTTTGCAGTACCGGTAAGTGTAACATAAGGTTATACTGAGGTTGTACAGTGGTTTGGGCACTGCTAAGCAATTCTATTCTATTGTTGTACTACTTGCTTCCCCAACTCTGAAGGCACTCCTCAGAAGCCCTGTTTGTGGGATTGTTTGATATACTTCTAGGCACATTTTTTCTTCTCAAGCTTCCTTTTAATGTAATTAGTTATGCTACAGATGTTGGACAGAAATTATCCATATCAGTTGGGAAAAAACGATGTAATGAAGAAGACTGCTAGAACTAGATTCTGGACTAGAAGAGATCAAAATGGATAAGAACATTAAAGTCTATAACTCAAGGTCAGCAGAGATGAACAGTGAAACAATACTACCCCAACAAAAGAAACCGGGGGACCAATAAGTTCACATCCAACCACAACCAACGAAAACCACAAAAATCCTTGGCACAACTAGAACAGCCATAGTCATCTTAAATTTATCCTCAAGAACACCCCTACAGTAGGGTTCCGGCAAAAGCTTAAAAGATGAGACGGGATACCTGCATATACCGCACCACAGTACTAGTGTAGTCAACTGCCCTTCTCTGAGTCTGCTTTCTGTTCCTCTTTGCACCAAAACCATCACCATGAGCTGCAATAAATCACAAACAGTGTAAGTGTACTGTTTAAGAATCAGTTCCATCATATAACTCTGACTTTAAACCCGAAATTTCTGACTTAAAAATTTAAAATCCAAACAAACAAGGTACAAATTCGAGAAAACAAACCATCGTAAGGAGGAACAGAAGGGCCAGGGGCAGAGGGGTGGTGATATTCCGGGGCCATATTAGTCGAAGAAGCAGACGGCTGCCGCATCATCGGCGGCGGAGGCTGCTGCGGTGGGCCCCTGTGAAACTCCCCACCTTGCTGGTGCTGGTGCTGGTGCTGGTGCTGGTGGTGGTGCTGTTGGTGGTGGTGTTGTTGCTGCTGCTGGTGATAGTGTTGCTGCTGCTGCTGCTGCTGCTGCTGAGGATCACCCGGGTACATCATTATGGACCCGAAACCCTAAAACCTCGCCGGAGAATAGATTACGCAAAACGGAGGAGAGAATGAGGCGCCGGAGGATCGAATTGGGATGGGATTTTGGTTTGGGCTAGGGTTAGGGTTTGGGAGGAGTGTAATGTGGGTTGAAGTAGAGAGAGACGAAATCGAATTGGGAAGAAGAAGAAGAAGCAGAGCCTCTCTGGAGAATTGAAAATACACAGACTCTCAGAGGGGAGGGTTTAATTGGGGGTTTTCCGGGTCACGGGTTTTATACCGTCTTAAAACGGGTCATGAGATCTGAAGCGTTGGTATGATCCAACGGATGGAATTGTAGTTTTTAAAGGTTTAGTCTTTTGGAAACTGGAATGCTTTCAGTTGGGTATAGCAAGCAGCTTTGCAGTGCTTCTGGGAAAAGCACCTCCCCAGTTTAATCTGTAAGTTTCTTAGCCCTTCAGTTTTATTTTTCAATTGCTTTGTATAATTGTTAAGAGATTTGATGCTGGGTAAGAATTGAAAACTGGGTTTAGAACTTCCATGATTATGGTATTTGGGTAGTTGTGCATTAGTGTTCTCTGCCCCTGGTTTGTTTCTTTGCAATTCAGCTCTGCTGGAGATGCTCACTTTCCATGAGTACTCAGAATGTTTACTTTTGGTCCCTTTTTCTCTTTTCTGTGTCTTCTAAACAAGACAAGTAAATATTGTTCCAGTTTGATATCTTTACATAGGAGCTGGGGACTTGGTGCATTGCTTGTTATCCTTTTGGTATCGCCGTATCTGGAACAGAAACTATTACTGATGTGTTGAGTGTGTTATCAAATACTAAGTGTCAATGTGTAGTCTTCCAGCTTCTATAAGCTTCACTTTGCCTGGCCACTTCCTAGAAGTGTTTGAGTTAGAGGATGCAGCATCAAGTCATCTTTAAAGTTTCGTTAAGCTATTATTTTTCTTATCAAAAATAAAATAAAATAAAATGGAGGAAGGTTTACTGAAAAAGTTGAATATTTCACATCAAGTTTT
This sequence comes from Fragaria x ananassa, assembly GCA_034370585.1. Classification (NCBI taxonomy): domain Eukaryota; kingdom Viridiplantae; phylum Streptophyta; class Magnoliopsida; order Rosales; family Rosaceae; genus Fragaria; species Fragaria x ananassa. The sequence continues at coordinate 2,842,645 of CP139750.1, read as the reverse complement.
ATGATTTTCTTTTATGATGGTTCATTGTGGAGGCTTCCTTAAACAGATTTTGATGATTTTAATTTTATTTTTCATATTCTTCCTTCCTCCAAAAGGGCCTCTCTGGCAATAGTAGCGGCAACTCTATGTCTTATGAAAAAAGGCTCTCTGCCGTCAGAAAAGCTGCCTCTCTCACTGCTCGCCTTTGTGAGAAGGTACAAAAGACGCTGCTGAAGATGAACACTGGTTCAAAATCAGATAAAAGTACGGCCTTGGTGGCCCATTATGATAGAGCTTCGGACAGAATACAAGAACTTGCAGATCATTCTACTGTCACTACTGCTGGACATGATATTAATAATGGCGTTCGTGATATGAAATTGGCAAAGAACTTGGCATGTCTTGTGGATGAATCTTCTCATATAGATGAGAGAAGACCCAGGAGCAGAATGGAACTCAAGAGGTCTATTGAACTGCGCATTAAGAAGAGGGTGAAGGAACAATACCTCAACGGGAAGTTTCGGCACCTAATGGCTAAAGTCATTGCCACTCCAGAAACTCTTCAAGATGCTTATGATTGTATCAGACTCAACTCCAATATTGACATAGTGTTAACTAATGGAAAAACTACTTTTGGTTCTATGGCTGAAGAGCTGTATCTTGGGAGTTTTGATGTTAATGCTAATACCTTCTCTATCTCAACAAAGGGTGCAAGGAAAGATGTTTTAGTGCTTCCCAATGTGAATCTGAAGATCATTCAGGAAGCCATCAGAATTGTTTTGGAAGTTGTCTACAAGCCCCACTTCTCTAAGATTTCACATGGGTACCGAAGTGGGAGGGGGCATTCCACAGCTTTGAAGTACATAAGCAAGGAAACTACTGGTTCTGATTGGTGGTTTACATTGCTCGTTAACAAAAAGCTAGATGCTTGTATTCTTGCTAAACTAATATCAGTAATGGAGGAGAAGATAGAAGACCCTAGCCTCTATGTTATGATCGAAAGCATGTTTCATGCAAATGTACTCAACATTGAGTTTGGTGGTTTCCCCAAAGGTCATGGTCTTCCACAGGAGGGAATATTGTCCCCTATATTAATGAATATTTATCTTGACCTTTTTGACCGCGAATTTTACAGATTATCAATGAAGTATGAAGCTCTCGTTCCAGGTTTTCATACTGATCAAAAATCCAAGTCTAAACTGCGCAACTGGTTTAGGAGGAACCTTAAAGGTAATGATCTTGGCTGTGCAGGTGAAGAGAGTTTTAGAGTCCATTCTTGTCGCTTCATGGATGAGATATTCTTTACGGTTGCCGGTTCTAAGGATGCAGCTCTTAATTTCAAATCTGAGGTTCTAAATTATGTGCAAAAGTCTTTGCACTTGGAAGTTGATGATCACACAGAATTATTGCCATGTCAAATGTCGCAGGGAATCCGCTTTTTAGGCACTTTGATTAAAAGAAATGTGAAAGAAAGTCCTGCTACAAAAGCGGTTCACAAGTTAAAGGAAAAAGTTGTTCTATTTGGGTTACAGAAGCAAGAGGCATGGGATTCTGGTACAGTTAGTATAGGCAAGAAATGGTTGGGTCATGGTTTGAAGAAGGTCAAGGAATCAGAGATTAAGCATTTAGCCGACAGCAGGTCTGTTCTGAGTCAAATTTCCCATTTGCGTAAATCTGGTATGGAAACTGATCATTGGTACAAGTACTTGCTGAAGATTTGGATGCAAGATGTGAATGCCAAAGCAGCAGAGAGTGAGGAAGCTATCCTGTCTAAGTATGTCTCAGAACCAGCTTTACCTGAAGAACTAAGAAACTCCTTTTATGAGTTTCAGAGGCAAGTGGAAAAATATGTTTCTTTAGAGACCGCTGCTACTCTTGCCCTTTTGCCAAATGCTGGTTCTTCTACCGACTCTGTCATTGTCACTGAGATAATTGCTCCTGTTATTGCAATAAAAAAGCGTCTCCAACGATATGGATTGATTACACGTGATGGTTATCCCCGTGCAACCTCTTTGCTTGTGTTACAAGATAATCTTCAAATTATCGACTGGTTTGCAGGTATTGTTCGCCGTTGGCTTAGATGGTATGCCAACTGTGATAACTTCAATGAGGTAAAGGTCTTGATCTGTGATCTGGTAAGAAAATCGTGCATCCGAACACTAGCATCAAAGTATCGTGTGCATGAAGCTGATATAGAAAATCGATTTGACACTGAACTAAGCAGTATTCCATCTACCCTAGAAGTTGAGCAAGAGATGGTAGATGAAACATCGGACCCTCAGGCTTTCGAGAACGATGAGGCTTTAATGTATGGAATTTCTTACAGTGGCTTGTGTTTGCTCTCTTTAGCAAGAATGGTGAGCCAGTCACGACCTTGCAATTGTTTTGTCATTGGGTGTACAGCTCCGGCACCAAGTGTCTATACTCTTCATGTAATGGAAAGGCAGAAGTTTCCTGGCTGGAAGACTGGGTTCTCAAGTTGCATTCATCCCAGCTTGAATAGACGGCGAGTTGCGTTGTGCAAGCAACATCTCAAGAATTTGTATCTTGGTGATATATCACTTCAATCCATTGATTTTGGGGCATGGAAATGAATGCGTTCAATAATTAATATTGTTTTTCTTTTTTCCAGGCAACGAGTTTAGATAATCCAAGCACGCAGTCGTGGATTGTACATACACTAGAAATTAGGCCCGCGCGTTGCTGTGGGTGTGAATTTACAGTTTTAATTTAATAACATATACTATTTTCCGTTAGGGGCAGTTATTGTTCACTAATGACAGTAAAATAACGGTTCTTTCTTCCTCATTCCCAGGATGGGCGCGGAGTCCGCTGGGGGATCAATTTTTTTTTTAGACGAACTCTCTCTCTTCGCCCAAGAGAAGGGCGCAAACTCCACCCGCGAGATGGGTCCCGAGTCCGCTGACAGATCGGTTTTTTTTTTTGACGAACTTTTTCTCTTCGCCCAAGAGAAGGGTTCAGACTCCGCCTGCGATATGGGCCCCGAGTCCGCAAACGGATTTTTTTTTGGACGAACTATCTTTCAATCTCTATAGATTTTTCTCACTTTCTCTACTGCCAAAGATTTCTCCGCCTAGGAGACACGCGCGGAGTCCGCTGGCATATCAAATTTTTTTCCCAAAAGAAGGGCACGGAGTTCGCTGGTAGATAACTTTTTTTTTGGCGTGGAGTCCGCTGGCATATCACTTTTTCGGACGAACTATCTCAATCTCTCTATATTTTTCTATCTCTTAGGCGAAATCATAATTTTGTTTTGGACGAACTCTCTCTGGGCACGGAGTCCGCTGGGAGATCATTATATTATTTTTTCTAATTCTCCGCTCAAGAAGAGGGCCCGAAGTCCGCTTGGAGATCATTCGCTCTTATTATTTTTGAAAGAACTCCCTCTCAATCTCTCTATATTTTTCTATCTCTTGGGCGAGTTCACTATTTGTTCTTTTTTTGGCCGAACTGTCTCTCAGTCTATCTAGATTTTTCTATTTTCCGCCCATGAGAAGGGCGCGGAGTCCGCTTGGAGATCACTATTTGTTTTTTTGAATAACTCTCTCTCTTCGCCCAAGAGAAGTGGGCGGAGTCCGCCCGCGAGATGGGCCCCGACTCCGCTGGCGAGTTTTTTTTTTAGACGAACTCTCTCTCAATCTCTCTAGATTTTTCTCGCTTTCTCTACCGCCTAAGATTTCTCCGCCCAAGAGAAGAGCGCGGAGTCCGCGGGCCGATCACTTTTTTTTTTGACGAACTCTATCTCTTCGACCGAGAGAAGGGCGCGGAGTCCGCCTGCGAGATCACTGTCTCCAATTTTTTTTTGGACGAACTCTTTGTCAGTCTCCTATGAAGATACCCGCGCCTTGGCACGATGTATACATTAGATTTTTCTATTTTCCGCCCAAGAGAAGGGCGCGGAGTCCGCTGGGAGATCATTATTTTTTTTCTCTAGATTTTTCTATTTCTCCGCCCAAGAGAAGGGCGTGGAGTCCGCTTGGAGATCACTCTTTCTTGTTTTTTGTTTTTTGTTTTTTGGACGAACTCTCTCTATCTCTTGGGCGAGATCAAGTTTTTTTTTTGGACGAACTCTCTCTCAGTCTCTTTAGATTTTTCTATTTCTCCGCTGGGGAGAAGGGCGCGGAGTCCGTTTTTTACTAATTCCACGCTCAAGATAAGGGCGCGGACTCCGCTGTGATCTTTTATTTTATTTTTGACGAACTCTCTCTTTGTCCAAGAGAAGGGCGCAGAGTCCGCCCTTGAGATCACTGTCTCTTAATTTATTTTTTTTTGGACAAACTCTTTCTCAGTCTCTCTAGATTTTTCTATTTGTCCGTCCAAGAGATAGGCGCGGAGTCCGCTGGCAGATAACTCTCTCTTTATAACTCTCTCCCAATCCCTCTAGATTTTTCTGTTTGCCCGCCCCAGAGATAGGCGCGGAGTCCGTTGGCAGAACACTCTTTTTTTTGGACGAACTCTTTCTCAGTCTCTCTAGATTTTTCTATTTGCCCGCCCCAGAGATAGGCGCGGAGTCCGCTGGCAGAACACTCTTTTTTTTTTTGGACGAACTCTTTCTCAGTCTCTCTATATTTTTCTATTTGCCCGCCCCAGAGATAGGCGCGGAGTCTACCCGAGAGATCACTGTCTCTTAATTTTTATTTTTCTATTTGTCCGTCCAAGAGATGGGCGCAGAGTCCGCTGGCAGATCCCTCTCTCTCAATCTCTCTAGATTTTTCTATTTCTCCGCCCAACAGAAGGGTGTAGAGTCCGCTGAGAGATAACTATATTTTTTTTTGGACAAACTCTCTCTCAATCTCTCTAGATTTTTCTATCTCTTGGGCGAGATCAATACTTTTTTTTTTTACGAACTCTCTCCTCTCTCTATTTCTGCAAGTGTATGCGCGCACGACCTCTGCTATCCCACTCTCTGATCTGGCACCCAAACTCTCTTTCAGTCTGATCTCCCTCTCTCTTTCAGTCTTACCAAAATAAAGGAAATAGAGAGAGGAGGAGTCTAGGTTCTACCAGAGGTGCCGAGCAAGAGATGAATGAAGCGACGAAAGAGAGGGAAGAAGAGCTTGAGATCTGGCTGAATCTCTTGATACATATGATTTGGTGGTGTCGAGAGAGGAAGAAAGATGGAAGTGGCTGAATGACATCGAGAGAGATATACAAAGCGGTGAGAGGGATCGAGAGAGAAGAATCTAGAGACATAAAGACACGGTTCATAGGCTTATGATGTCACGCCCCGACCCATAATTTTTACCTTTATTACTGGCATAGTGGTAATAAGAATTTTACCGTGTTCGTCAATAAGTGAAAAATATAATTGATCCCTAGAGAGGTGTAGGGGACGATTATTTTGTGGGATTATTCTAAGGAAGAAATTTTGACGACGGTAAAAATTAGTAAATTTTAGATAGTAAAAGGTAATTTTTATTGGGGTATTATTTTTGGGGTGTTGAAATTTTGGATTGGGTATTTGTAGTGTTGGATCCGGTTTGGGCTAGGCCCAATTTCTTTTCTTCTCCCTCCTGATTCTCTCTCTTCTCTCCCGCACCCAGTTTTCCCCTCTCTACACCTGGAAATCTTCCCGGCCTCCGGTCACCGCCGTCCGGCCGCCCCAGCCCGCCGCACCGGTCCCGTTCGGTCGGTCTCCATCCCAGCTGCGGTTCTAGACCGGTGGCAGCCCCCCTAGCGCCGCCGTGAAGAAGGAATCGACACCGAGAGCCCCGACTGCCGAAATCATTTTTTTTCCCGAAACTCCTTACTCCGGCCGCCATAGCCGGCGAGCCTTGGCTCAAAAGGAAGCCCTCCTCCTGTGCTTTAATCCCTCCAAAAGGCTCGCTCCGTCTTGAGCTAGGTAAGGAGAAATCAGAATTTGAAATTCACTACCAGAAGAAAGGCTTTAGCCGATGAAAAAAAAAAACCAGGCCGACGAAGCATTTTTTCGTCGGCTAAGGTAAATTTTCGTCGGCTATGAAGTCCACTTTAGCCGACGAAATTTTCTTTCGCCGGCTATTTTAAATTTTCGTCGGCTATGGTAAACTAAAGAATTTATTTCGTCGGCTAAAATTCAAAAACTATGGCCGACGAAATATTTAAAAGTTTAGCCGACGAAATTCATAGTCGTCGGCTAAAGTGCTTTATATTTGCGGATCTGGGCAGCAGCAGCTCATTTGGAAAAAAACGGGAAAAAAAACGAGAGAAGAAAAAAGGAGAGAAAAAGTTTGGGTGTTGGCGAAATCTGTCCATAATCAGTTTGTGGAGCCATATATAGGTACGTATATGTATATATATGTTGATTAATTGAGTTTTATTTGAGTTGATTGATTTTAATTAGTGTGATTAATTTAGTTTATTGATTTTGATTGTGATTGAGTTGATTAATTTTGAGTACGTTGGATGTATATATATATATATATATATATGTTGATGGATTTGGTTGATGATTTGAATTGATAATATATATGAATTAATTTGTTGTTAATAAATAGTAGATATATATATATATATATGTTAATATTAATTTATAATATTATTGTGTTGATATGGTATGAAGTTGTTGATGATATATATGAGTTCATGATGATTTTGTAATTAATTAGTTGTAGTACGTAGAATATATACTAAATGAATTGAGATTTTATATATATATGGCATGAAATTTTATTAATAATTAGCTAGCAGCGTTATAAATATATATATATATATATATATATATATTTTGTTATATTTTCAGGATATGGATAAGAGTTGGATTTCGCTTCCAAAATTTGACAAAAGATACGGTGCAGGAGTTATGAGTTTTATAGAATATGCGCTGGATAATGCTAACGGGAATACAATTTTCTATTGCCCGTGCACGAAATGTCAGTGTCGCAGCGATATGTATCGATTTCCCATTGACAAAGTATGGCAGCACCTGAGGAGTAACGGGTTTTGGGAGAAGTACACATGTTGGTTATATCACGGTGAAACATCATCAGGGGGTCCGCATGATCATGGCCAATTTTCCGAGACGGGCAGTGCTAGTACATCCAACGATCCAACAACGACATTCATCAACGACATGTTTCCTTATGAGAGCGGTGTATGCGCTCAAGGACAGTATATGCCTGACCCGGTGCAGCCCTTCCCTAGAGCTGTGAATACTGCTGGTATTGAAAAGTACAACAAACTGCTTGCTTTCCAACAGACCCCTGTGTACCCCGGTTGTCAGAAGACCGTTCTTGAAAGTGTGATGGACGTAATGAGGATTAAAGTTGAGACAAAATCGACCGTGAAGGCTGTTGATGAGTGTCTACAGTACACTGCTTCGATGCTTCCCAACGGTCATCGTCTTCCTACCACTCATCGGAAGGTCCGATGTATCCTGAAAGATCTTGGGCTTTCCTACATCAAGATCCATGCATGCAGATATGACTGCGTTCTCTTTTGGGGTAAAGATCCAGAAGGGAATGACCTTGGTGGCCTTGACGCATGTCCGGTATGTCACACTGACAGATATAAGCTGACTCCTGCAGGCAACAGGAAACCTGTAAAGGTACTTCGGTATTTCCCTTTGACGGATAGGTTGGAGCGGTTGTACATGTCTTCACACACGGCCGAAGCGATGAGATGGCACGCTGATAGGGAATTGCATGACGAAGATACCCTTATACACCCTGCTGACGGGGAGGCTTGGAAGCATATAGACAGGGAGTTTCCTCATTTTGCGTCAGAGGTCCGAAATGTGAGGCTCGGGCTCTCATCCGACGGGTTCAACCCTTTTGGCAACATGAGTCTGCAATACAGTATATGGCCGGTGATTTTGGTACCGTACAACCTTCCCCCATGGATGTGCATGAAGAAGGAATACAATATGTTGAGTTTGTTGATTCTGGGGCCCGGTTATCCGGGGAAGTGTCTCGATGTGTACTTGAGACCTTTGATTGAAGAGCTTAAATTTTTGTGGGACGTTGGTCATCCCACTTATGACAAGTACACGCACGAGATGTTCCAGATGCATGTCATGGTTGTTGGCACCATCAGTGATTTTCCTGCCCGTGGGATGTTGTCGGGCAACGTTGTTAGGGGATACAAGGCTTGTCCAGAGTGCCTTAGCGATGAGGGGAGCAGCAGTCATTACAACAAGATATGCAGATTGGGTCACCGTGCTTTCCTTCCATATGATCACGAATGGCGGTTCGATGACAAGGCATTTGATGGGACCGTAGAACACGGTGTGCCTCCCAGAAGATGGACAGGGGAAGAAATTTTAGCGGTGCTTAATGAGTACGATTTTGGGCAGGTCAGCAATCATCCCAACATTGTGGCGGCAATACCTGAAAGACCCGACAGGTACAAATTCTGGACACATAAGAGCATATTCTGGGAACTCCCATACTGAAGTAAGTTGTTGATCAGGCACTACCTGGATGTGATGCACATAGAAAAGAATGTGTGCGACAGTGTGGTGGGCACAGTGCTGAACTTGGAGGGGAAGACGAAAGACGGTCCTAAAGCACGCATTGATCTAAAAAAATGCGGAATAAGAAGACATTTGTGGTTGAAAGAAGGGAAGAAAAAAATGCCTCAAGCTCCTTACACCGTGAAGCCTGACCAGAAGAACCTAATTTTCAGGTGGATGAGTTTTGTGAAGTATCCTTCAGGCTATGCAGGAAATATAGCCCGGTGTGTGAACTTCCGGGATAATAAGATGTACGGGTTGAAGAGTCATGACTGTCATATCCTGCTACAACGTCTCTTCCCTGTTTTCATTCGACCATTCCTTCCCCGTCAGGTGGTGGAGCCGTTAGTAGCGTTGGGAAGATTTTTCCAGAAGTTATGCACACGGGAAGTGTCTCGATGTGACCTCCGGGAAATGCAAATGGACATCATTTATATCATGTGTAAATTTGAGAGGATATTTCCTCCAAATTTTTTTGACATCATGCCTCACCTGATGATCCATCTTCCCGAGCAATTGTTGCTTACCGGTCCAGTACACTACACTTGGATGTATCCCATGGAAAGGTACGTTTTTTACTTTCATGAATTCCTCAATATATATACATGTTCAATAATCATAACATTTTACAACTTGATTTACAGGCAACTTGGAGACTACAAAGATTATGTGGCTAATAAATCCGCTCCTGAAGGATGTATAGCTGAAGCATATATTGCGCACGAGTGCGTCACCTACATGAAGTTGTATTTAGGAGCGTTGAAGGAAACTCCGCAAACCATGCCGGTAGATGTACCGAAGTTCAATCTTTCCATAGTCTCTAGTGATGTTGAAGTGTATGGAATTTTGCCAGACTCCTACAAGTTGCAACCACATGAGCTAGTCATTGCCCACTGGTGGGTATTGATTAACTGTCCAGAAGTTGAATACTGGAAAGACATCCATCTCAATCATCCCAACATTCAAGGTGATCTCGAGTACCACAACAGGGAGTTCGCAGATTATTTTGGCGGTTGGGTACGTAATTTAATTTTTCTCTACGGGTTTATGTTTATTGCATAATTATCCATATTTACAGTTGAGATGGTTGGTTGCAGATGAACCATATTCAATTTGATGGTCACCCAAATTGGTCGCACGAACTAAGACTTCTAGCGATGAAGCCGATAGTCTCAAGAGTTTATCCGATGTGCAAGGTGAATGGCGTGCAATTTATATGCGAACAAAGTGACAGTAGAAAGAGAACACAGAATTCTGGGGTCATGGCACATGGTGGGCGGAATGGAGTTGACTATTACGGTGTTCTTGATTCAGTGGTGGAACTCGTTTACGGTGAAGGCATGACAGTGCACCTCTTCAAGTGTAGATGGTTTGATACTAGGACGCAGAGCATGAAGACCGATCAGTACGGAATATTATCGGTGAACACTGCTACAAGTTCTTACGAGGATGACCCCTTCGTTTTTGCCACATCGGTAAAATAAGTGTTTTATCTTGATGACCTTGCTAAGGGTGATGCGTGGAAAGTAGTCAACCTTGTGCACCCTCGAAACATTTATCGGGCGGCTACACTTGGAGAGGCCGAAGACGAGGAAGAGGATGTTGCGTATCAAGAGCCCAACGCAATAGGTATTCCTAACTCCTCTACCATTCGCCTTAATAATTTTAAAGCGGGTCGTTCGGTGCGAATTCGTGATGAAGAGCCAAGGCTTGTTGATGTTGATCCAAATCAAGAAACAGACGAAGACTCTGGCGATGAGGAAATACATATATTACCAGAAATTAATTCTGACACCGAAGAAGACTCATCGGATGATTCCGATTACGAGCCTTAGTTTTAATGTATGATTCCGATTAATTTGTATAATTTTTCAAAGACTTTTTCCTTTATAGTTTACACATGTTGAATTCATATTTCAGTTATTTTATATGAATTTCGGTGATACATGATGAACAGGGTTTTTTTAATGTATGGTTTATGAATATCGTCTGTTTTTTTTCCCTGTTTTTTTACTTTAGCCGACGAAATACACTATAATTCGTCGGCTAAAATGTTTTTTGCCGACGAAAAAAGACTTATTTCGTCGGCCATAGATGTTTTAGCCGACGAAAAAAGCCTTAATTCGTCGGCCATTGATGTTTTTTATTTGTTTTATTACAAACTTTAGCCGACGAAATACACTGTCATTCGTCGGTTAAGAGAGTTTAGCCGACGAAAAAAGCCTTAATTTCTTCGGCCATAGATTTTTTTATTTTTTTTTATTACACACTTTAGCCGACGAAATACACTGTGATTCGTCGGCTAATATGGTTTTTGCCGACGAATAACCTAATATTTCGTCGGCTATAGTTATTTTTTTTATTTTTTAATTACATACTATAGCCGACGAATATGTTAGGGTATTCGTCGGCTAAACCCTAAAATATTTATATTACCTAATATAGCCCTATGTTCGGTGGTTATTTTGCGTAAAATTTTTATACGACTTGTTGCGTGTCATCGGTTTAAAACTATTTTCAATTGGAGGTCCGGCCAAAATACGTAATTTAGACGGTCGAACGACCTTTTCCGTGCGTTTAGGGGTTTGACTTACGAGATTGACCGTCCGGATCGAGCCCTTATTCCTTTCGGATCAAGTTGAATTTTTTCCCATACATGTATTTTATCATGATGGTCAGATCTAACGGCCGGATTTGTGTTTCTCAAGTTTGATCATCACGATCACAACATGCGTACTAATGTTGTATAACTTGTTTACCAAGTGTTATGTAAATGTTCCGTTTCAAAAACAAACTATACGTAGAACCTTCAAACGTAAAAAAGTCGTGAAATAAGACATGACTAGAATGGTGAAATACGTCTACGGTTGAAAAATCACGGTATTCCGGTCATGTCTCGGTGCCGATAGTTGCGGTCAATGCAATTTTCAATTCTTTCTCCCTATGGGTAGCCCCGGGTTCGGTGGTTATTTTGCGTAAAATTTTTATACAACTTGTTGCGTGTCATCGGTTTAAAACTATTTTCAGTTGGAGGTCCGGCCAAAATACGTAATTTAGACGGTCGAACGACCTTTTCCGTGCGTTTAGGGGTTTGACTTACGAGATTGACCGTCCGGATCGAGCACTTATTCTTTTCGGATCAAGTTGAATTTTTTCCCATACATGTATTTTATCATGATGGTCAGATCTGACGGCCGGATTTGTGTTTCTCAAGTTTGATCATCACGATCACAACATGCCAAATGTATAAAGGTTTAGCCGACGAATTTCAAAGGTTTAGCCGACGAGTTTCAAAGGTTTAGCCGACGAATTTATGTATAGCCGACGAAATTTTAATCTTTAGCTGACGAACAAATTATGTCGTCGGCTAAAGTCTTCGGGTTTTAATTGCGAAACCCTAGCCTCCTCCCTCATTTCCGCAGTTTTTCCCTCCTCCCTCCTCCCTCCCGGTCTCCTCCCTCCTCCCTCCCTCTCCCGTCGCCGCCTCCTCCCTCCTCCCTGCCTCCCGGTCTCCTCCCTCCCTCCTCCCTGCCTCCCGGTCTCCTCCCTCCCTCCTTCCTGCCCTCCGCCCTCCTCCCTGCCTCCCGCCCTCCTCCCTGCCTCCCGCCCTCCTCCCTGCCCTCCGCCCTCCTCCCGCCCTCCTCCCTGCCTCCCGCCCTATTCTCAGGTTCGGTGCTTAATTTTGTTGTTGTTGCTTAATTTTGTTGTTGTTGATATATTGGTGCTTAATTTTGTTGTTGTTGATAAATTGATGCTCATTGTTATCGTTTGGTTTAATTTGTCTTAATTAAATTTATGTTAATTTAATTTGTGTTAATTTAATTTGTGTTAATTTAATTATGTGTTAATTTAATTATGTTAGTTTATGTGTTTATTTTTGAATATATGTGTTAATTTATTTTTGATTTCGAATTTAGTTTTATGATATGTTAGTTAATTTATGATGATGTTGATATATATAATAGGAAAAATGCCCATTTAGTACTAATTCAAACCTCTTATTTCTCATTCCAATGATAATCTTTTGCATTAGCCCATTCCAATATAAAGTAACCATTTTTATGCCCAAATGCACAAATCTTTACTAAAGTCTTAACAAACCATATTATTTCAAGACTATTTTGCCCTCACCTCTTCAACATGAAAAGACTTGGCCGGAACCTCGGACTCCGGTCACCGGCCGCCGGATTCCGGTCACCGGAATTTCCCCGACCGTCGGATTCCGGTCACCGGAATTTTCGCGACCGCCGGATTCCGGTCACCGGATTTTCCCCGACCGCCGGATTCCGGTCACCGGATTTTCCCCTGTAACCAGTTACTGATCCCCAATAATCAGTTACTGACCAGTTAATGACCCATAATAACCAGTTACTAACCCCCAGTAACCAGTTATTGATTAATTACTGACACCCAGTAACCAGTTACTGACCAATTACTGACACCCAGTAACCAGTTACTAACCCCCAGTAACCAGTTACTGACACCCAGTAACCAGTTACTAACCAATTACTGACACCCAGTAACCAGTTACTAACCCCTAGTAACCAGTTACTAACACCCAGTAACCAGTTACTAACCCTTAATAATCGTGTCACTAACCTCTAATAATCAGTTACTGACCCCTAATAATCAACTTATTTCAACTTAATAATACCAGAAAGGAAGAAATATCAGAAAAAATCGAGTTACAGACCCCAATAATCGATTACTGACCGTCAATAATCGATTATTGACCCCAATATTAAAAGAGTACACCTCCCAAGATAAATGGCAAGTTGTCTGTGCACTTTGTCACTTGCTATTTCATCTGGCACCCTACAATTAGTTGATATCAAATACCACAACAACAACAAGTATCTATGTTTAATGAAGAAAGCTCATTTCGGCAATGAACTCAGCAATTTCAACCAGAGGACAAGGATCTTGAGGTGGAGATCGGCGAGCTCTGACGACGAAGTACTAGAGGATCAGCGAGCTCGGGGACAAGGGCGGATGTGGTGAAGGTGATCAACGGGCTCGGAGAAGCAGGAGGCGGTGAAGGTGATCGACGTACTAGAGGATCGGCGGGCTCGGAGAAGTAGGAGGCAGTGAAAGTGATCGACGTCGTCAGTGGCGCCTGTTCGGCAGAGATCTTTGGATGCTTGACACGGTCGTCATCCTCCTCGTCGGCGGTCATCGTCCCCTCAACGGCGCTTCTTAGATCTGGTGAGATGAGAGAGAGAGAGAGAGAGAGAGAGAGGGGGGGGGGGTTAGATCGGGGCTGAATGAGAGGGAGAGATAGAGTGAGGTTATTTAGATTAGGGGTGTAAATGTCTTTTTGTTAAAAATAATTGATATGGGCTATGGAAAACTTTTTTTATTGGTTTAGACATTTGTTTTGCTGTTTTTGTGTATTTGGGAATTTTCCCTATATAATATTGTTATGTAAGTAAAATATATATATATATATATATCTATATATATATTGGTATATGTATCTATTTATTGAATAAGTATAATTTTAAACATGTATAATTTTTTATAAAATAAAGACAAAATAATCTAAAGCCTTAGATTAATATTTTAAATAGGATGAACGGCTTTTTTCGATCGAAGAAGAGTTCGAAGGGCCAAAGGTCCGAATCGTCTGAGGGAACCTCTAGCAACCCTCAAACGACGTTTCAGGGCCAGATGACAGCCAGACGTGCGAGCCTTCTGGAGACGGCGCCGGAGGTGCCCCTTTCATCGAGGCAGGCAGTCGTCCCTCGTTCCCCGAGGCCCTTGTGGCCTCAGACGGAGGTGTCTGCACCTCGTATGCCCGAGATACACCGGGCGCCCACTCCGGGTCCTACTTCTTCGGATAGTGGGTCATCTGGGGTACAGATGCCGCCGCCTCATCTGTTCCTTCCACGGATGATACCGGCGTTACCTGTAGTCGATGACTCAGGGACGCCGATTTATCCACTGCCCCCGCCAGTGGCTCCATCAGCGGCGTACCGGTTCGTGGCTTTTGATACGCCTCTTATTTCTGTGAGGGTATCATCATCGGCGACAGAGCCGGAATCCGTCGCGAGCTCCTCAGGTAATCAGTGATGCATGATTGCTTTTAAAGGGTCATATATATTTTAATAATCAATTTGGCGAATCATGTCATAGGCACAAAGAAGAAGAGAGGCCCCGTCACAGGGAAAACTCTCCAGAAGATGGTGAGTACCGTGGGGAGGATCCCCATCGATACTGACGGGGATGACCACGTAGTATCGGGCGGGAAGTCGAGGACGTACGCCGGCCAAGTGGGAGCTCTCATTAGGGATAGAGTCCCTATGTTGTGGTCCGACTGGGGCGAGGTCCCGCAGGAGGTTAAGGACATGGTCCACAACGCGATGTCGGTGAGTTTACAAAATAATATTATGTATTAAATTGTTGATTTCTCGAAAAGCTAAACTAATAATAAACGGTTAAATGCAGGTGTGGTTTGAGGTTCCCGAACACCTGAGGGACAGCTGGGCCGACGTTGTGCATGGGGGAAGGTACGTTGGGAAGTTAATGAAAAACAAAATTGTATGTGATATTAATAATATTTCTAATATTTTTGTTGTATCTGAAGGTACAAGGAGTGGAAGAACGAGCTGCGGACCCATTGGACTACGCACGGGAACGCACGTTCTGGTACCCTTGCTGAGTTCCAGTACAGGGAGTACGAGTGGCGTTGGCTTCTGACATCAGAATTCAACAACCCTCGTAAACAGGTATTTAAATAAATTAGTTAGTTAATTTAAAAATAAGTACGTGCGTTTTAAAATATTCTACTAATAGTTTACTTTTTTCTTTGAAGGCGGTTTCCCGGGTGAACGCTCAGAACCGGCAACGCAACACAAGGAACCATCATGCCGGTTCTAGACCGTTCGCTGTCTTCATGGACGAGGCGGCCAAGGAACATCCAGAAGTCAACCCGTACATCTATACGTACGAGAAGGCATATCCTGACTCCTAGGAGGATATTGTAAGTCACCTTACGTTTTTAAATTTTTAAATTTATGTAAAAATTTTAATTAATAATTTTTTTTCCTATCCATATAGGCGAGGGTAAGGGAGGCTACTGACGAGGTCATGAGTACCGTAGTGAGGGAGGCATGGCCGGACACGCAGGAGGAAGAGATGTCCGAAGCCATGTCCCGGATCGACACTTCGGATCCGACGATTGGGGCGAGGATCATGGGCACAGCCTTCCCACCGAGAGGAAACAACTTCTACTGCCGAGGTCTAGGAAAGAGAGGTGAGGGGGTCCTGAAGACCACTCCAGGATTTCAACGAAAGGCAGCCTCGACCAGCAGCAGGACCACGTCCACGATCAACAGGACGACTCAGTTAGAGTCGGAAGTTCAGAGACTACGAGATTTCTGTGCTGCTCAGGCTGCCTATAATGCCTCGCAGGCAGCCTTTAATGCCGCGCAGACAGCCTATGCTGCCGAGGTACAGGCCTTCCATCAGGCCCAACAGCAGCAGCTGTTCCAGTACATGCGTGACTTTACAGCTGCCCAGATTCAGGGACTTCCGCCTCCGCCCATGCCTCCGCCCATGACGCTACCCCAGCCGCCGCAACCTCCGCAGCAGCCCCTAGAAGAGGACTTTAATTTAGACGATATAGACTTTACGTACTTTTATGTAATTGATACTTTTATGTAGTTCATATATTCTTTTATGTGTTTGTTGTTGGTTATATGAAATTGTTTTGGTGTTTTTTGCAGCTTGCTTGGAATGGTAATTCAGAAATTTCGGGGTTTTTTTTTTTACTGGAATGCACTTATAGCCGACGAAAAAAGCCTTAATTCGTCGGCTAAAGTTTTTTTTTAAAAAAAAAAAACGTTTAGCCGACGAAATATGCTTTAATTTGTCGGCTAAATGCCTATAAAGCCGACGAAAAATACTATATTTCGTCGGCCATAGGTGTTTTATATTTTTTTATTACAAACTTTAGCCGACGAATATTTTAAATTATTCGTCGGCTAAAGTTTGGAAGATAACCGACGACACAAAATGTCGTCGGCTAAGGTATGGACTATAGCCGACAACAAAATCGTCGGCTATAGTGCATACTTTAGCAGACGAAATAATGTCGTCGGCTAAAGGTTGGACTATAGCAGACGATATTATTTCGTCGGCTATAGTCATACTTTAGCCGACGAATTTTTTTGTCTCGTCGGCTAAAGTCATCACAGACGACCCTTTCCCGACGACACTATAGCCGACGAAGGTTAGTCGGCTAAGAGCTTCGCCGACGAATTTTTTTAACAGGCCGACGTAAATTTTTCGTCGGCTAAAGTACTTGTCCTGGTAGTGATTTTAGGGCTTTTATTGTGTGTTTGTGTTCGATTGGCTTGGTTAGGCTTAGAATTGGAGTTTGTGGTACTTAGGAATGTTGTAGAGGAGGTTGAGAGGGAGATGCTACCAAATTTTGGTGACCATCGGAGGTCGCCGGAGTTGGTCACCGGCCGCCCCGAGAAAATGTTTTTGGTGGAGAAAAATGTGAGGAGTTTAATGGAATAAGTTTTAGAATTTTTGGAGGAGTTTTGGATAGGTTTAAGAATTGTTGAAGTTTGGTATTTTTGGCGGATTATTAATTTATAATCCGGCCATTGAAGTTTTTTATGTGGTGGAAGGTGATTTTGAGGATGTCGGTAAAATTTGTGGAGTTTTGAGTTGACAGTGGATTTAAGATTTTGGAGTGTTAGGCTTGGTTGAGCGCGAAACATATTTAATTATGCATGTTTTGCTTTAAGCGTCGGTATTTATTTAAGGTTTTATTTATATGGAACAGGAAGTGAGGAGGCTCGAGCGGAAGAGACCTCCGACCGACATCAGGCTTAGGCCTAACCTGTGAGTGGACTTTTGTTTTTAAATATTGTGTTCGAAATGCTTTATCATTTGAATGATTTTCTGTTGTTGGATATTTCCCGAAATTGAGAATTTCGGTGACTATACTCGAGGCACAATTCCGAGAATAGTATGTATATGATAAAATGCTAGCTAGCTATACGTGATTTCCCCCATACGCGAGGCACAATTCTGGTATGGGTGACATGAGCGTTATACGCGAGTGTCGTAGCCCTGTGCGACTTTCTAATTTCGCATTTATTTATTCAAATATTTCGTACAAGGAGTAAGCACGTATATATTACCACTCGACCGCTTTCCCCCATATGCGAGGTAAAATTCCGGTGTGGGGTGATGTGAGCGTTAGACGCAAGCATAGTAGCTTCGTATGATATCTACTTTATTCAAGTTGTTCATAGATATCGTACCAATGGTCAGGCGAGTGTGCATACATACTATATATATAATATCCAGGCCTGAGAGGCAATGTCTTAAAGTTTGGGAGTCTAGCCAGGCTGGACCCCAGTTCAGAGCCTTTCCAGTTGAGCTTTTGTTTTTGCCGCTGATGAAAGCATTTCTTTTGGGGAAATAATTATTTGTTGTCGGAAGCATTTCGTCCACTCACTCTGACGTGTTGAATATTTTCCCCTGGGCTCTTCGTTTTTAAAAATGTCCAGTCTGCAGTGTTCGCGTGAGGTCTAGCAGGAGACGCCGAGGCATAGTGACCCATCTATCAGCTACATTTCCCCCGTAGGTTACCTGTTTAATCTACCAGGGGTTTGTTAGCTTTCGCTATATTTTATTTTATTTTATTTTTAGTAGCTATGAATACTTGTGGAATTCTTCGGTGTAATTTGTATTATGACTACTTTTGGATTGTAGCTGAAGATTTATTTTGGAATAAAAAGGTGGTTCTTAAATTCTTAAGTTAGGGTTGTCCATTTTCGAGGGAGGTTTGCTGAGTCTTCAGTAAATTTTCCTTGGAGGTGGTCCCCGCAAGACTCATCTCGGGTTTCGAGGTGAAATTCGGGGCGGGTCTTGATTATTTTTTTTGGGCGAACTCTCTCTCAGTCTTTCTAGATTTTTTTATTTTCTGTCCAAGAGAAGGGCGCGGAGCCTGTTCACAAAATCACTGTTCATTGCTTGTGAACAGTGAACCGCATCCTTTCTTGTAAACAGTCACTTATAACACACAAAATCACTGTTCATAAGCTTATGAACAGTCGACCGAGCTTTAGTATATAGTAAATTAGTAAATAGAACCTGTAATCCGGTAACTTAGGCAGTTTCTTAGACATAGTACCAAATCCGCCTGAATTGTTTCAATCTGTAAAGTGATCAACAATTTGTGGTTTTGAGTTACTTCAATTAGGCAGGGAAGTCCATAAGACAGTTTCATGTATCTCTGCATCAAGACACTCATAGTGGGGCCTCATAGTGATATGCAATAACCACATCCATGAGCTTGATTTCCATTACAGGAGTAGTCAATCCAAGATGTTGTGAGAAACCTTGCGTCACAAGACGAACCTCGTAGATAGTGGGGCCTCATAGTGATATGCAATAACCACATCCATGAGCTTGATTTCCATTACAGGAGTAGTCAATCCAAGATGTTGTGAGAAATCTTGCGCCACAAGACGAACCTCGTAGATGAGGACTTGGTTAAGATTTCTCACAAAGACCTCCAAAAAACCTAAAATTCTCAAAACTAATGGTCCGGTTCAGAGTTCAGACCGGGCACACAGTCAAAATATATAACCGCATAGTTGTCTTAAACGTTTTCGGGTAAATACAACGGTAAATACCGCGTTAGGACCTTTATCTCCCTCACAAGAAAAGCACTCAATTAAATAATTAAACAATTTCCCCACCAGGGACACGATGAAAATGCCTTGTCCTTGAAATCATAAAACAAACAAAACACCCTTTTGTTTTGACAACACAAAAACCACCTTCACCAACAACCCCAATTCTTCCTTCTCCAGCCCCATCATCATCCCACCGCCTCAACGGTCCCCTTCATTTCCGATTTAGGGTTTGGTGGCGAGGAATTGAATCGAAGAAAAGCGAGATCAGGGTATTGGAATTCGCGGCGATTGCTGATCTGGGTCGATGGCGGATTTCGAAAACAGGCTCGATTTGTCGTCCAAGACCTCCTCCTCCTCCTCCTCCCCGTCCTTGTTCTTCAATCGCTCTGTAACCATGTACGCAGAGCCGAAGAAGGCCCACCGCGCGCTCGACCACGCCGGCTCCTTGAAGAAACTCTACAACTCCATGGAGACCATGCGTTCCGCCAGCAGCTCTTTTAAAGGGAAGGTGAAGAAACTTTGCAGCTTTTTCGAAACGGACAAGCTCCCGCCGCCTCGAAACGTTTCGGAGGAGACTCAATCGCTTGGGAAGCAGCTCAGGCCGTCGAAATCGATGGTGCATTCAAAGTCTCTGGGGCCGGATTTTCGGTCGATTAGGCTGCCGGGGACGGATGACAGGATTGTAATGTACCTCACTAGCTTGCGCGGGGTTCGCAGGACTTATGAGGATTGTTATGCTGTGAAGAATATATTCCGAGGGTTTGGGGTTTGGGTTGATGAGAGGGATATTTCCATGGATTCGGCTTATAGGAAAGAGTTGCAGAGCGTTTTGGGTGCCAAGAATGTGAGTTTGCCTCAGGTTTTTATAAAGGGGAAATATGTGGGTGGTTCCGAGGTGATCAAGCAGCTGTTTGAGACCGGAGAGTTGGCAAAGATATTGCAAGGGCTTCCCATTCGGAAACCTGGGTCTGTGTGTGGGGGTTGTGGGGATGCGAGGTTTGTGCCGTGCATGAATTGCAGTGGGAGCAGGAAGGTGTTTCATGAGGATGATGACACGCCCAAGAGATGCTCCGAGTGCAATGAGAATGGTTTGATTCGGTGTCCTAATTGCTGTTGTTAAAGTTATTAAATGCTGCAATTCCCTCCTGCATATTTTAGAGGCTGTGTCTGCTGTTGTTGATAAAATAAGCAATTAAACAAGGTCGAGAATAGTTGATGGGGATCCAAATGTCTCTTTGGTTTGTGGTTTTTTTCGTTTTGGTGTCTTCATTGTTCATCTGTTGGGTACTGATGTTGATTCACTCTTTGGACTGGACCGCATGTTGAATAATAATTTATATTATTCAAAAGCGCAATATTGGTATTGGTACGTCTGATTGTATTACACAGTTGGGAGAGGTACATCTGCCGTCCCGGATCTTAATGTAAATATTTAGTTCTATATTATCATTGCAAAGGGTTGCAAACTGATGAAATGTATTTGAGATTGGATATAGTCATGCCCTAATTTTTCTTTGTTTTATAAATTCTTTTACTAGTCATGAAAACTGTAAATGGAATTGAGTTTGAATTATGTTCTTTGGTTCCTGTTATATTTGTGACTGACTATGGTCTCATCCCGCCCAGAAATGATTTGTTCATAGGTTTTCCTAGATTGTGTTCTGAGTGCTGGGAATCAATGTCCAGTTACAGTTATGAATCTGGTGTTATTTGTCATATCAAATTTGGCATAGGGAATACATACTTTGCTTTGGGGACTGCATCATTGACATTTGGAAGGTATGCAGTCTTTCAGCATTACTCCAGATTTGGTTGCAGTACAAATACAGACACACACACACACACACATTTTTACCATGCATTTAGATATGATTTCACTTTATCAATGATATGCTTTCTACCGGCATGTATACAGTGTCAATGAGGGGCATCCGTTAGGACATGATTCTAGTTAATTGTTATCATTCCTAATTAAACACACACACACACACACATGTGTTTGTGTCTGTGTGACATCATTGAACCCTATTGTTTTTCCAACTTGTAGACCAATTATCTTTTTCTTGAGTTTGGTTAGAGTATACCTGCAAGGCTGCAACCATATGCTCTTAAAGCTAGAGCTAGCCATTCTTCAAAAAAGGAAAATGTCTGCTTATCAGGCTGTGTATTCATGTATGGGCGTGTATCTCGTTTTCAAAAAGTAAAAGTTATGTATATACTGTAAAATTTGTTTGTTTGCGTGGTATTTGCATGCAAGGACTGTTCTTCAGCTATCTGCTCTTTGTTTCTTTACCTCTTCTTCTTTTGCTTTCTGACTTCCTTTGGTTTTTCTAGCTGTAACTTAAGGTTGTTGATGCTATGCTGCTCGCAACCACCTGATCTTTGTGTGAACAGTGACTGGTGCGTTTTCCTTTGTTTCTGTAACTTAAATAAGAGCTATAGCAAGTACCAACAGGGTTTGTGTTTTCCCCTTTTGCGTTTTCCCCTGTTAACACAATTCAGTTCAATGCTTTTGTGTAAATCGATGAAATTAACAGAGTGATGGTTTCACCTATTTTGACTTCTTTCTAAATCTCTGGGGTGTAAATAGATGAAATTAACAGTGAAAAGTGCCAGAAAGTATTACGGTAGCCAATTCCAAGGTAATGCCAATACTTAGAATAACTCGGGTGCTAATGTGGTGATTCCTATTAAATATTAATAGAGCACTACAGCTCAGGCACACTAATGGCCAAAGTTCATATGGATCATGAGCCATCCTATACATCCAATTGAATTACATTCTAAAACATGAAAACTCGTCTTATTAGTATCAAGACCCCTCCTCAAAATAGATTGAAATATATATATATATATATATATATATATATATATATATATATATATATATATATATATATTTACCATGGGAAAAGAGTTTGATCTGTCTGTTGGTTCTTTTTTGAAAGTAATAAATCATTTGTATAAATGAAAGCCAGAATGACGAGATTACAATGACCATAAAGATCACAGTAATGTCATTACATGAGACATTTAGCTCACTTATTCATGTGAGATTAGCAGAGGATTAAACTAGATACAAAACAAGATTCTAGAGAAACATAAAACTGGAGCCAATACGCTCAATTGTGGTACTCTAAGCTTCATGAATCCATCTAGCTGCAGCTAGCTCGTACCGCAATTTAAGCCATAGTCAATTTGAAATTGGGCCCAATAGCCCAATTCCAAATCTAACAATTTAGGGGTTTAGTTTTAGACCCAGGCCCATTCCCAAACCCTGTTAGAGATGCTTCGCATGTTGCAAACACGTTGACGGCGTCCAAGGCAGCGCCTCCATACCTTAGTCACCCATATTCCCGTTCTCTTCCAGGTTAACACCACCTCTTTTCTTGGCCACCATTCACGAAACTCTGGCAACCATTGTTCCTTGGAAGTAACTAGTTTAATCGGCGCTATCAGATCCGATTGAATTCTTCTTCTGATCACAGGACCGATCGAGATATCCAGTGCTCTTGGACATGACGTCCACGTCGGCTCCTTCGTTAGATCCATCCTCAGAAGGTCCATCTCGGCCAGCATACGCCCACTGTCGTCAAAACCCCTAGTCCTCACAGCCATAGACCGCGACATACAGGGATTCTGGATTAGTTGGATTGGGATCCGGGCAGCGTTGCCTGAGACGCCATCGACTCCCCATACCGTAGTGCCCACATATCCCTCCTTAGTTGGTCGACGGAGGAAAAAGGAATCCGTCGCCGCCTTGGATGCAAAACTCTTGTTTTGTGGTTCGGTACAGCTCCGCCATATACGGAGCATGATCGCTCTTTTTTTGGTGGTTTGTTCCCAAATTTACATCCTCCTAGGACAAGTAAGATTGGACCTCAGGATTCCAACGAAGAGTTGGGTTTGAAACTGTAACGTTGTTGCTGCTGCTGCTGCTGCTGTTGTCGTTCCATGATTTTCGGGTGGTCGGTGAAGAGGGTTCTGATGCTTCTTGTGAACAAGTCCCTCGCTTTCTTCTTCAGCCACCATTACTGGCCTAGCTAGAGCTGAATCGGGTCGGGCAACCAGGTCAGGGGTCTTTGTAGAGTTCTGGGCCCAGGCCCATATACCTGAAGCCATGGTCATTGACACATGGTGTGTGTGAAAAGACAGCAAAAACCCCTGATACTTGTATATAAGAACAACTAAACTGGGGTTTTCCTTCTAATTAAACAAGTATTAGGGATCTAGGGTTTCGCCTAAACTCGAGCCCCGGTCTCTTGTAAGTACATGATTACTGATATCTATAGTTTGTTTCTGTTGATTGCTTTTATCTGGGGACTATATTCCATTTGGGTTCTTGTTTTCTCTCGGCTGGGATATATATTTGATTGCGTCAGGGTTCGAATGCTTTTATTTATTCATATAGCCATTTTTCTTGAATTAGATTAGCTAGTGTGATTTAGCCGATTCAATTATCAATTTTGTGTTTACTCTTCTTTGATATAGTGTTCGATTTATTCATATAACATGTCTTGGCGTTCTAGGGTTCTGATCTGGAAGAAAAGTATATGGCGGATGGAAAGATGCAGCAAAACCTGGTTTGTGATATGGTTAAACCTGGTTTGTGATATGTGATATGGTTAAACCTGGTTTGTGATATGGTTGTTGAGATACTGTTGAGGCTACCGGTGAAATCTTTAAAGAGATTTAAGTGCGTGTGCATGTTGATGCGAAATTTCGTCGTCAACATGTCAAAAAGGAGTTCGTTGAAACCCGATGTGGAACTTGATGGAGTTGACGCTTAAGTGTGGAACTTCATCTCTGGGTTTTGGGGTTCACCTGCTCTGTTGGGTGGTGAGGGCTGCGAGGTCGAAGAAGTTGAACAGTTGGGAACCTATTACGATGATTAGGTAGACGTTTTGACTCCGGCTGGTGCCTGCATACTAACCTCCGATGACAATGTTAGAACAAAGTTGATCAAAGCCTTAGATATTTCTCTAGAGAGAGTGAATGTGTCCTTGAATGAAGGGGTGCTCCCCTTTTTATAGAGTTTTGAGGAGGTGGTTCCCTTCTCTTACTCAGAGAACGTGCCATGTCCTTAAGACATGTCCATAAATCTACTTTATGGTTTAGCCATGCTCCTTCTCTGACGCTTGATCTGTCTTAAGTATAAGATTGTCAAGTTTGGCTACGTGTCTCAAGGCCTTGCTTCTCTCTACTCTAATCATGCCATCCCTCGTCCCTGTTCAGGAAGGGACTAGCCACAAGATCGTGATGTGCGTATCACGCATTAGGTAAGATTTGATCTTGATAAAAGATTGGTGTACGTATATACATGTTTATCGTTTGTGAATGTGACCCACTTTCTATCGTCCTAACTGAACCCTGGATGTCTGCCGAGGTGTGGTGGCATGGGCTAGCTCACACTCGAGGAGTGCCAGTTGGAAGTTGAGGTGTGGTGGCATGGGCTAGATTACATTGTTATTCCTCGACTCTGGGCTAGCTCACACTCGAGGAGTGCCAGTTGGAAGTCGAGTTGTCACGCCCCAACTCTTAAATTTTACCTTATTTACTAGATTGGAATTAATAAGAGTTTTACCGTCTTCGTCAATGAGTTTATAGTTTAATTAGTCCCCAGAGGGGTTGTGGGGGATGATTTTTTCGAAAGAATTATTCGTAGGAGAAAAATGTGACGACGGTAAAAATGGTAAATTTTAGCTAATAAAAAGTAATTTTTATTGGGTGTTAAATTTTGGAATGGGTTAAATGGTGGTGTGGACCGGTTGGGCCAAGCCCAATTCTTTTCCTCTCTCTCTCTTCTCTCTCCCTCGCGATTCTCTCTCCCTCTCTCCCTCCCGATTCTCTCTCCCTCTCTCCGGCCGCCATAGCTGGAGCTGCTAGGCTCAAAAGGAAGCCCTCATCTCGTGCGTTCATCCATTCGCTCTCTCTTGAGCTATGTAAGGAGAAATCGGTGATTGAAATTCTAGGGCTTTTTGTGATGTTTTTGTTTGATTGGCATGGTTAGGCTTAGAATTGGTGTTTGTGTTAGTTAGGAAAGTTGTAGGGGAGATGAAGAGGAAGATGCTGTCAAATTTTGGTGGGCATTGGAGGTCGCCGCTGCCGGCGCCGCCGCCACTGTTTGGGAGATTTTTAGGGTTTTAGATGTGTAATATTAAGGGGAGTTTAGTGATGTGAATTTTGGAATTTTTGGAGGAGTTTTGGATAGGTTTGGAAATTTTTTAAGTTTGGTAATTTTTGCGGATTAATAGGGTAGAATCCGACCATTAGTTTAATGTTGTTTAGACTGTGGATGTTTGCGTTAAAGCCGCCGTTATTTTTCCGGTGAAGTTTGGTTAATATTGACTTAAGAATGACGAAGTTGGGTAAGGATGAGCGTGGTTAAGGCTCACAGTTAATTTTGTCTATTTTGAATAAATATTTGATTTTTAAGTTGGGAAATTAATTATATATTTGGGACAGGATGTGAGGAGGCTCGAGCAGAAGAGACTTCGGACCGACATCAGGCTTATGCCTAATTTGTAAGTGGACATTTGTTTTAAATAATATGCATGCCTTATTTTGTTGATCAGTTTATTTCTTCTGTTGGAATATATTACTTTTCTTATAATTCACATTTAATTATGTTGGAGAATAACCGAAATTGAGAATTTTGGTGATTATATATTTTTATATGGATGAATATGAGGATAGTATGTATATAAATAAATGCTAGCTAGCTATACGTGCTTTTCAGCCATAATGAGGTAAAATACCATTTTGGTGTGACGTGAGCGTTAGACTAATCGTAGTAGTCCTATATGAATATAATAATGATTCATATAGGGAGTATGCATGTATATAAATACACCCGTCTTTTCCGCATAATGAGGTAAAATTTCATTATGCCGTGACGTGAGCGTTAAACGCAATATAGTAGCCTTGTATGAATTTCTATTTTTCTTATATTTCTTCAAAGAAATCATACAAGGAGTATGACGAGTGTAAATACATACATATATATTTTAGCCTGAGATGCTGCATTTTATTAAGTTTTGGAGACTAGCCGGATCTAGACATGTACTTGTCAGTTTTTAAACTGTCGCTTGCAGTATAATTTCTTTGGAAATTAAATTGGGAAAACATAAATATTTTTATTAAATTTATTTTTGTCCACATGTTTTCAAATGTTTTCTCCTGGGCCCTTCGTTTTTAAAATGCTCAGTACTAGTAGGAGGAGACGAGGTATAGTCACCCATCTATCAGCCACCTTTCATCAGTAAGTTACCTGCTTAACCTACTAGGGTAGTTTCCTGTTTCCGTTGGTTTAGTAGCTCTGAATACTTTTGAGATTATTGTATAACATTCTCGGTGGTGTGCGTAGATATATGTTGTAGTATTTGAATATTTATGGGTTGAATTGGTGAGTGGTTAACTTGTTAAAGGGTTGCTCATTTTCAAGGGAGGTTTGCTGAGTTCTTCGGTAAATTTTCCTTGGAGGTGGACCCCGCAAGACTTATCTCGAGTTCAGAGTGAAATTCGAGGCAGGTCTTGACAGTCGAGGAAGCCAAAGTGGGAGCCTCGTTCCCACATGAACGTTTCGCTTGATGTTGAGTCTTTATATATGTTGACGAGTCAACGTTGCTTACACCCAAATTAATACTTTACAGGATAGTAGAGTTCGCTTGCAAAAGGACTTCGCATGGAAGTGGAGTCCTAAATCATGGACGCGACGCAAGGTGGCCTCGCGTAGGAGTGGAGTTTCTAAAACATGAAGGCGAGACGAGTTGACCTCATGTAGGGGACTTCGCGAAGAAGCGAGAGAGAGAGTTCAACGCCAGCGTACCCCTCACTCCACGTCCGCGCGGCAGCACGCCTCACGCCTTTTTACTCTTGGTACGCTAAAATACCACTTTACCCTCTGTTAGGGACCGTGGTCAAAACAAGTGGATCCATCATGGAAACTTAGACTTTTCAACGTGTCCTACGTGTGCATGGTTGAAAAGTCGTAACGGTTAGTGCATCTAAATTCCAACACGAATAGTGCAAGCCATGGAATGATTTAATCTCCGATTCTTCTTTTGTTAAGGAGCATGTGCCAAGAAGTGCACCAACCGCTTGAAGGTTCTTATTTCAATGGAAGGGCCTGCTCCTTTGTCCATAGACTATGAAGATTTACTGAAGCATGAAGAAGGTGATGGACATGTTGCAAGCACACAACTCAGACTAGATATAGCGAGTAATTTCTCATACGAAAATACGTCCGCGTTGAATCTTATCAACATTGTGGGATCCTGCAATGGCTTGATATGTTTACATGTAGTCAATCGTATTAGTCCTCAAGTTTATGTTGTTGTATGGAATCCTAGTACCGGAGACCGCTGCTTCTTACCTAAGGCTCCCTGTTTTGGGCTTACCGAAGCTTTTTGGATTTGGTTATGATTCTAGCACTGAAGATTATAAGGTCATGCTTGGGGACATGAGTAGCACTGATACAAAGAGCATCACCCAAATCTATATCTTTGCACTAAAAACTGGTTCATGGAGGTGTTATGAAGAATCTAGGAGAATTGAAAGCAAAGAATTCGTTAAAATGGGCGGACAGGGGTGCTTATCAAATGGTGCACTGCATTGGATTGAACTTGTGTTTGACTCTAGAAGATGCCTAGATGGTTCAAGATCGAGGATTGTAGCTTTTGATTTAGCTGAGGAGCAATTTCGAGAGATGGCGTCGTTATCATCTTTTATGGACAAAGAGTACTTGGACAAGATTCCTGCAAGCGGCTCATTTCCTTCAAATTTCTACATTGGAATTGGGATTACTATTGAAAATGGTCTCATTGTATATTCTTACAAACGCAGGTATCGATACACCGGTTATATTCCCAGGTACGCCAATGATTCTACACTTACAGTATGGGTGATGAAGGAATATGGGATTGAGAAATTTTGGACTGAATTCATACACATTCCTTTGAAGTTTTTGGTGCCTCGAGAGTATGATGAATATTTAGTTGGAGAGTATCGCTATACAGAAATTGACATGAGCGATTACCTATTTCCGGTACATATTTTAGAAGATGGTAAAGTTTTGATGAGTTGTGATGATAAGAAGTTGGTGTTATACAATCCAGAAGAGAAGGCAAAAAGGACTGTTCTTGAGACTAGTCTGTCATCTTATGCAGTCGTCTATGTGGAGACTCTAATTTCACCGAGACCTGGAAGGGGTGCAGACATCTCAAGGAAGAAGAGGAAGAAGGAAGAAGCATCAAAAAACCATGCAATGATCAGCTGTCTGAACCTTAACAAGCGAGTCTTGAACATCTGTAGGAAGCCTTGGATGTTGGATGGCAATGATTAAAGGTTAAACAAGACGGTCTTGCGCATCCTCAGTGAAGTACTGTATAGGAGGGGATCCAATAAGTGCTATTCTTCTTTACTGAACTTGTAGACTGGTTAATTGATTTCACTTCGTTTAAAAATATTTGGACTGTTAGATTGATTATTAGTTCATTTAAGTAATTTTGGATTACTAGCTTTTGATTCATGTCTTAAACGAGATGGTTCCTTATTAAGCTATATTGCTATTTGATAATTGAGGATTTTTTTACCTTAGTTTTCATAGTTTTTGAGTATCGCGTCATTGACCAGTAACCATCAAACATGCATGGAACTCTTTCTCTAACCAATTTCTTTACCGCATCTGAAAACCTTCTAAACCTAATAACGGTCAAAATTAAAGAGCGCATGGCAGAATCAAGGTCTAGATGCCGCAGGCCTGCGAAACAGCACACAGGAGTAATTATTCGTTGGGTGCAGCAGAAGTTCATGGTCTACAACTTCTGTGCTGACCTGAAACGATTTCCACAGGGCATATATTCCGGCAGAATGTAGACGATCAAGGTTCTAGTCTTCTAGATGACAGGTGCAAGATATAATCAGATGACATATTCCCTACTTCTCATGCGAAAATTCTTCAGTCCATGCATGTGCAGCTCGTTACCTTTCATTTTAGTCACTTCATCTTCCATAAATACTCTCCCATATATTTTTGTTTCAAATGTGTACCGTTGTAACGAAGTACGTCACAACAATCTCTTAGAATGAACACAATAAAATCTGTTGAAATACAATTACGGGAGCTCAAATGATTTCCAAATTGGATAAAACTTGTCATAAATAATCTTCACACTATGTTCTAGACACTGAGCGATAGTGATGTGGAAAAGTGATCTAAATAAGGAGCCCCGCACTTTAATTTCAGAGCGGAGCCCCGCTCTGGATAAGATATATATACACACATTCAGTTTTTCTCAGGTAAGGATGTCTTTATTTATTCTTACGGTGCGAATTTCCACTTTATACCAACTTTTCCTTCGAATTTTCATATATCTACCTTCTAGTCTTTAGATACTAATGTATAGATCATCTTTACAAAATTTCAGTCAATTTGGTTATCATTAAGACACTCAAAACTGCGTTATAAACATGAACGGTTCAAGTTTGACAGAATTATGTTCATCCATTGGTTTAATCGAATTTGAGTGCATTAATGATAATCAAATTTGCTAAAATTTTGTAAAGATGATTTATACAATAGTATCTAAAGACTAGACGGTGGAGATGTGAAAATTCGATTGAAAAATAAGTCTAAAGTGGAAATCCGCACCGTAAGAATAAATAAGGACCTCTTTAGCCAAGAAAGTCTGTATATATATATACATATAGAGAGAGGATCTAAAGAAGACTTTCTTACTTTAAAAATTTGATGATTTATACTATTTTATATTAGTAGATGACTTTATTTAATGATCTCAACCGTTGATCCTCTAGATTCATATGCAAGAAACATATATGTCTACAAAATGTCAACTAATTCCATAATCATTTGGTCATTCAAATTGATGTAAACAATTGTAGGCTGTTAGATAAACTTAAAACGAAAATTGTGCTAATCAAATGGTTAAACATTTTTCATTTTGGCTAATTTTTTTGTAGGATTCATATGTGGGTAAGTAACTAGGTAATGAGTGGTTTTGATTGTCAAAATACATGTTAAAGAGGTGCTCTCTAGATCCGGACAATATATATATATATATATATATATATTGAATAGGTCTGTATAAATATATATGCCGCTTGAAAATTTTCATATTCATTAATTAATTCATTTATTTGTGTGTATATGCATATATATATATATAGGGTAATATATATATATATATATATATATATATATATATATATATGTCATTATCCCTTGTGAA
Source organism: Fragaria x ananassa (assembly GCA_034370585.1). Lineage (NCBI taxonomy): Eukaryota > Viridiplantae > Streptophyta > Magnoliopsida > Rosales > Rosaceae > Fragaria > Fragaria x ananassa. Next base: position 2,812,301 of record CP139750.1, on the reverse strand, counting down.
TATAGTCCCCAAATGACCTTTCTATCATTGGTCACCAACAATATCTACTTTGAAGTGTTAGAAGATAAAGAAAATAAAGATGGCCATATTGTTGGTGATTTTATGCATGCAACAAAACCCGATCTTCGATAGAAATTATTTAGGCTCTCTATCTTGTAAGTCATAATTAATTGGATATGCAAAATCTGCTTTCAAGTGCTGATAAGGTAAGAAGAGATAAAGATAAATTGAAATCGAAGTGAAGAGTGTGGGATGTGCAATCTACTTTCAGTGTCGTTAATATGGTACAGAAATGAAGATGCAATGAAAATCGAAGTAAAGGAAATCTGGCTGCATAAAAGAAATGTGAGACGTTGTCACCTTCACCCCCATATAAAGCACAACAAGGCTACACTTCTGAGCATCAAACAATGGCCAAGAATGGGGTTCTCGTGTTCTCTTATATTTTCCCAGTTCTCATGCTCAATATGAGCTTTTTAGTTTGCATAAGCGCCATTGATGAAAACAGAAAGGTCTATATAGTATACATGGGCTCACTCCCCTCTAACGAGTCGTACTCGCCCTTGTCTCACCACCTTAGTATATTAGAAAGAGTTGTCAAGAATGGTTCCGCTGCAAATCTCTTGACGAGAATTTACAGAAGGAGTTTCAATGGATTTGCTGCCAAGCTCACTGACAATGAAAGGCAAGCGCTTGCTAACATGAAGGAAGTAGTGTCTGTCTTTCCAAGCACAACTCTCCAGCTTCAAACAACAAGATCCTGGGACTTCATAGGTCTGAACGAAACAACTCACCGAAATGCCACAGTCGAGAGTGATATCATTATTGGTGTCATTGACACAGGAATATGGCCTGAATCGGAGAGCTTTAAAGATGACGGATTTGCTCCGGCTCCAAAGAAGTGGAAAGGTGCGTGTAAAGGGGGCGAAAACTTCACATGCAACAACAAGATCATTGGAGCTCGGTTTTACGGACCAATACAGTCTGCAAGGGATGAAGAAGGCCATGGAACTCACACTGCCTCAACGGCAGCAGGAAATGACATAAAGGATGTGAGCTTTTATAAACTAGCACAAGGCACAGCAAGAGGCGCAGTTCCCTCTGCGAAAATTGCTACGTATGCAGTCTGCAGTGCAACTCTAGGGTGCTCTTCAGAAAGTGTCTTGGCTGCTTTTGACGATGCTATTGCTGACGGTGTTGACGTCATTACAATTTCACTTGGAGGAATGTTTGCAATGCCTTTCCAGGAAGATGTGATCGCAATCGGTGCTTTCCATGCATCGGTTAAAGGGATACTAACCACAAACTCCGCAGGCAACAGTGGTCCTATCGCTGGTTCTGTTACAAGCGTGGCACCATGGTTGCTCTCAGTGGCCGCTAGTAGCATAGATCGTCGAATTATTGACAAGGTCATTCTTGGGAATGGAACCACAGTTGTTGGGCTATCAGTGAATTCTTTCACATTAAATGGAACAGGTTTCCCATTGATCTATGGAAAAGCTGCAGCTTCAAGGAACTGCTCGGAGTTCGCTGCGGGGGGATGTCACTCAGGCTGCCTGGATAGTGATTTAGTTAAGGGAAAGATTGTCTTGTGTGATGAAATCTCTGGACATGATGTCGCTTATGAAGCTGGAGCAGTAGGTTCAATTTTAAACGCTGATTGGGTTGATTTTCCTGTCATTCTAGCTCAACCTGCAACAATATTGAGAGATCATGAGTATAATGCAATCAAGTCCTACGTGAATTCCACTGAAGATGCTCGAGCAAACATATTGAAAAGTGAAGCCGAAAGAGATGATACTGCGCCTGTTATTGCTTCCTTCTCTGCACGAGGACCAAATATAATACTACCTGAAATAATCAAGCCAGACATAAGTGCCCCAGGGGTTACTATTTTGGCTGCCTATTCACCTGTTGCTCCAGTTACAAACAGTCCTGAAGACAAGAGGCATGTAAACTACAGTATAATGTCTGGAACCTCCATGTCTTGTCCGCATGCGGCTGGTGCAGCTGCATATGTCAAAGCATTCCACCCTGACTGGTCTCCAGCAGCCATCAAATCATCTCTTATGACTACAGCTTGGCCTATGAATGTTACTAACGACTCCCCTGGGGAATTTGCCTATGGTTCTGGACATATCAATCCTGTCCAAGCTATAAACCCGGGACTGGTTTATGAAGCTTCTAAGGAAGATTACATAAAGCTCCTCTGCTCAATATTGGGAGAGAGCATGGTTAGACTTATATCAGGAGATAACAGCACATGCCCTACACACTCGGACAAAGATTCGCCAAAGGATCACAATTACCCATCATTTGCAGGTGTTGTTCCAGTAAAGAAAGCTTTCAGTCTGCAATTTCACAGAGTTGTTAAAAATGTTGGCTTTGCAAACTCCACTTACAGTGCCAAGATCTTTGGAAACAACACTCAAGTGGATATCAAAGTGGTGCCTCAAGTTCTTTCCTTCGAGTCCTTGAATCAGGAAAAACCATTTGATGTCACCGTTGTTGGACCAGGATTGTCGGATGATTCACAACCACATGTGTCTGCGTCGCTCGTATGGTCTGATGGAACTCATAGTGTTAGAAGTCCAATTCTTATCCATAGCCAAAAAGAATATTAATCACTTGTGCATTAATATTCAGAACTTCAATAATGTTTGAAAGAAACCAAAGTTTCTGTTTCATTTTTTTCGAACTTCTGAGATTCTGGAAATGAAATAAGACTGAAGTATCTAAATATGCCTATTGTAATTAAATTTTATGAAGGCCTTGATGCCCAAAAGACATATAAGTATTAATCAACCTTATAAAAGGTTTGCTGATATATTCTTCTTGAATTTGCTGGCATCGACAAAACAAAGACAAAGTGAAACAAGTAGAGATTTAGGGTGAGTTTGCTTGTTGAGGAGAACAATGTTTACTCTAGTATCTTGTAGATATCAGTCATAGACTGTATAGATATGCAAATACAATATAACTAGTGTGTGAAATTTCCAATATAAACATACATATATACAGTTTATATCACTGATCGATATGAGTGACATAAAAATGAATTGTATTAGCTTAAGATGGGATCAGCAAGGACAAAAATGATAATGCAGCACTTCCAATTAGGCAAAGAAAATAATCACCAACAAAGCAGAATGGGTTACAATTGGTTGTATGTATATAGCTCTAGGTGATATATTGTAAGTTCATAGCTATATATGAATAGTATTTTGTTGCAGTACGGCTAAATCCGGGAAACGTTACATTCTTAGAAAATTTCAAGTCTAATCTGGACCTTCTTGCATAGATGAAATGGATGATATGAATTCGAATAAAATCATCATATGGATATACTTCCTTATTTCATCAGAGCTAAATCCAGGGATTCACAACATTCTTAGAAATTATCAGGCTGATCTGGACCTTCTGACATACATATGGATTTGAATAATTATTAAGGAACTGAAAATGATTTTCAGGTTAACGTAACACAATGCCAAAGATGCATCATAATTCATAAGTTAAAGGAAATAAATCTGGATGCATAATGGAGATTAGAAGTGCATTATTAATCTCAGTATAAAACGGCAATGTTTAAGACCATCTATCAGAAACAATGGCTAAGCATGGAGTTATCTTATTTTCTTATGTTATCCCCACTCTTATACTAAGCTTCAGTTTCTTCCTGTGCAAAGCAATCAATGATTACAGAAAGGTTCATATTGTGTACCTGGGTGCACTTCCGGATAATGAGGCGTCATCCGCAGTGTCTCACCACCTTAGTTTACTCGAAACAGTAGTAGAGAGCTGACAGAATTTATGAGGCCAATTCTGGAGCAGTAGGGTCAATTTCATTTGTGGAGGAACCATATAACAGTCTATCAAAGCAAAACCATATATACCATTAATCTGAAGGGAAAACATCGCAAACCATTACCAAACTATAGACCAGTCTACATTGTAGTATACCAACTTATGGTGCCTCAGGTTTACTTCCATCCTTCTATCACTTTAGAGTGTTATTTTTTTTTTTTCGAATTAAGAGGTCATACTTTATTGCAAAAAGAAAGGTATTACATTTGGAATATTTCAGCTGCTATGTAGTCTGAAGAAAAGAAAGAACTGAAAAATAAAAAGTTTCTGAACTAAATTGCTTGGAGTTTGAAGCCATCACATGAGCCACATTGTTTGCAGTACGCCTGACATACTGGACCTTGATTGTGGGATGATTATGGAGTAGTATCCCAACCTCGTCATAGATCATTCCAAGAGCTGAAAGGTTAAATGCAAACTGCTGCAAAAGTTGTTGAGCAACAACTTGTGCATCAGTTTCGATCATAGCATGAACAAAATGATTTGTTACTGCAAACAAAATAGCCTGCTTGCGATACTGATCATTTATTACAGGAGACATGTTCTCCTCTCTGCCTCTCGCAAGAGAGTTTTCTCGGCGCCGCTCAGTCTCGATTGACGGTGACTTTGCACCTTCGATTGTATGGGGAGCCTTTCTCCCTCTCTCTCGTTCAACTTGTGGTGGTGACGGCGGGTTAGATTGATGACATCTCCTACACCAAGGCTCTGGCCTTATTCCTCTTACTGTGAGTGTTACTGGTGGGTTATCAAACCCAAAATCTGATGTTGGGTAGCCATGGCTTTGGATCGATGACAGTGGTTTTTACGCCGTACGGTGGACAAGTTGATGTTGTCGACCACGGATTATATCTTCTCCTTCTCTGCGATGTCGGAAGGAGGGGTGGTGGTGCAGTGGCAGTTATGGACGTGGCTGGTATGGATGCCGGCTCATGGTCTCTGTTTCAAGGGGAGGGTACGCCGGCGGCGTGGCTTGGTCGCGGTGGCAGCGGCGGAGATGAGAAGAAGGCGGCTACTTTGGTCTCCTTCTTGGCTCCTCTAGGGTTTGGGCTGGTTTGGACCTGGGTTGGATCAGCTAGGGTTTCTCTCTTTCAAAAAAACCCTATGCTCAGCTTCATACTGTTTGCTGAGCTTCATTAATGGATGACCTCTCTTTCAAAAAAAAAAAAATAGCCTGTTTGCAAGCCATCAACTCCATATGCTCAGCTGAGAGTATACCAGCAAAACTCACCCCACCCCCGGCAATGAAAACTCCCAAAAAATCCCTTACCACAAAACCCGTGCTGCCACAACTATTGTGATTTATAAAAGATCCGTCTACATTGATCTTAAAAGTCCCAGCAGGTGGAGGTTTCCATTTCTGTATTTTCAAAACAGAACGACTGCTAGTTATGTTTAACTTTCCTTTTAAGTTATTCTACAGCAGTTTTTACTAAAAAGAAAACAAAATAATAATAGAATTGATGGCTAACTCATATCTAGAATTATCTGTTTAAGCATTTTTACAGCCAGTAGAGTAGTATTTATCCTCAAAACTCCAAAAAAAAAAAAAAAAACGCAGCATTTAGTTTCCCTAAACTCCTCTTCACCCATGAGACCATTGTCTTACCATCCCATCAAATCAATCACACACACCCCAAAGGTAAGAAGTAAAATTTTCATCATTTTTCTTCTCTATCTCCTTACTAGAGCACAATTGCTTACTATATACTAATACCAAGAAACTACAGAAGAAATACTAGAAAAACAATAAAACAATTAAAAATTCAGAAAGATTTGAGAGCGAGACTTATTACAGAACATCTCTATTATTGGGATACTATCAAGAACCACTTGATTATTAAAAAAATCAAATAATAAAAAAATCAAATCTATAAGAATGAAAAAAATATATATATATTAGAATTACCAATGAAACCATTGAAGAATATAAATGCGTTCTAACTCGTATTAGAGCTTGTTTTGCTCAAAACAAGAAGAAGCTCATTCCTCAGATTCGCTAGCTTCTCCATCGATGAATAAAAGAGAATCTAAACTAGGCCATATCAAAGCTTTTGCATAAAAAAAGGGAGTGAGAACTGTCAGTGTGTAGTATAAGCTTTGGTCTTGAATATATGTGTGTAGTCTCAAACACTCTCTAGAAGAGTTTGATCCTTCAAGACCAACCTTAATTGAATTTCTAGTTCATCTTTCTATAGATAAAAGCTCTTGAAAGGTTTAATCTAAGGATTAACCAACTCGCAGAACAAAACCAAATATATCAAGGCTTGAAGTCAAGCTAGATTATACATCTTTAAGAAGAGGGTAGTTCCTGATATTGAAAAGATAATACGTATTGTAGAATGAGAAATACATACAATATCAGTTAGTAAGTGTTGTTGGTATATATACCGCAAGCATAATTAAGCAACGTCCGAGTAGACCATTCTCCTGTCCCGACATACTTCCAGTAGACCAACATCTGGGCTACCTTGCCATGGTGAAAGATCATCGGTACCACATCGGGAAGATGCTCTCCTAAGCTCCACAAGAAGACATCATAAGAATATATATGTATAGTTAGTCCCACATCGGAAACATACTATGTGAGGGAACCTTCCTTAGCTATTAAAAGAAGGTTTCCCATATGTAGAAACTCTCTGTCTGGCTGGCTGGCTGAATATATATATATATATCTCTCTCTCTCTCTCTCTCTCTCTCCCGATCCCTACTCACTCCATCATGGACTGAATCTCTCTCTCCCGATCCCAAAGACATATTGACCATGATAGTGGAATCTTAAGTGGATGTACGTAGCAATGTCCTCTGATGACATGGTGAACCAATATATGTTCTTGTGTCTCTTGTACATGATTGTCTGTTCCACCGTGATTCTACATAGCCTCCGAGATTATGCAGAAACAATCAGTAACAGCTATGTGTCTGTAGTTGGAAATTTCTGGCTGTATTTAGTTTGTCAGCTTAAGAAGTTAAGATAGACTCAGCAAGGGAAAATCTGCTAATGAAATAAAGCGTTTGGACCAAACACTAAACACCAAGAAAGGGTCAAATATCAACCAAATGGTATGAATGTGACTATTTGACCATATTTAGGTTGTACCTATTTCACAGCTATGTGTAGAATTAGCAAGGCCAAATATGATATGAAATCAAGGCTTTTAATTTGGCCAAAAAATAATCACCATTATGAAGAATTTGTAAAAAAAAAAAAAAAAATTGAATATAATCTTCTTTTAGGTGATTGTTGGTCTATATATAGCTCTCTATACACACACACATATATATATATATGCATATATATATATGCATATACTTCCTTATATATTGCATCAGAGCTAAATCTAGGGATTTGCAACATTCTTAGAAATCATCAAGCTAATCTGGACCTTCTGACATAGATGGAATACTGGAAATATGATTCTGAATTGTTATTTGGAAACAAAATCATTATTAAGTTAAATGAGATGCCAAAGATGAATCATCAGTTAAAGGAAACAAATCTGGATGCATAAGGGAAATGTGGTGCTATGTCATGAATCTCAGTATAAAGCAGTCTTCACTAGCAATGTTTCAGAGCATCAATCGAAAACAATGACCAAGCATGGGGCTATCCTATTTTCTTATATTTTCCCCACTTTTATACTTTTGAGCATCTTCTTGTGCAAGGCCATAGATGAAGACAGAAAGGTCTATATTGTGTACCTGGGTTCACTTCCTGATAATGTGGTGTACTCACCATTGTCTCACCACCTTGGATTACTCGAAAAAGTTGTCGAGAGCAACTCCGCTGCAAATTTCTTGACAAGAAGTTACAAAAGGAGTTTCAGTGGATTTGCTGCAAAGCTCACTGACCGAGAAAGAGAGAGGCTTGCTAACATGAAAGAAGTAGTCTCTGTCTTTCCCAGCAGAATGCTCCATCCTCAGACAACAAGATCTTGGGACTTTATCGGTCTCAATGAGCAAACAAAACGGAATGCAGGTAATGAGAGTGACACCATCATTGGTGTCATTGACTCTGGAATTTGGCCCGAGTCAGAGAGCTTTAAAGATGATGGTTTCAGTCCTCCTCCAAAGAAGTGGAAAGGTGCTTGTGAAGGAGGCAAAAATTTCACCTGCAACAAGAAGCTAATTGGAGCTCGGTTTTATGGTTCATTCACAGATTCTGCAAGGGATGAAAGAGGCCATGGAACCCACACAGCCTCAACTGCAGCAGGCAATGCTGTAAAGGATGTGAGCTTTTATGGACTAGCAAATGGTACCGCAAGAGGAGGGGTTCCCACAGCAAGGATTGCTTCTTATAAAGTCTGTGGTGATGTAGGGTGTCCTTCTGAGGCTATATTGGCTGCTTTTGATGATGCTATTGCCGATGGAGTTGACATCATTACAATTTCATTAGGAAGCCAGGACGTAATTTCATTACAGAATGATCCTATTGCTATCGGTGCTTTTCATGCAATGACAAAAGGGATACTTACATCAAATTCTGCAGGCAACAGTGGTCCTTCTAATGCAACAGTTGCAAGTGTAGCACCATGGATACTTACAGCTGCAGCAAGTAGTACTGATCGTAGAATCTTTGACAAGGTTATTCTCGGAAAGGGGACGGCAATTGTTGGGGCTTCAGTGAACACTTTCAAACTAAACGGGACAAGTTTCCCATTGATATATGGAAAAGAGGCTTCAAGTCAAAGTTGCTCTGAGTTAGAAGCTGGGAACTGTCTAGCAGGCTGCTTAGAAAGTGGTTTAGTTAAGGGAAAGGTTGTGTTATGTGACCTGGATATTGGACTCAATATGGCATACCGCTCTGGAGCACTTGGTTCGATTGTGAGAGTTGATTGGGATGATGATTCTCAAATTTTACCCTTTCCTGCAACAACTTTGAGTGACAAAGAGTATAATGTGATCAAGTCTTATTACAAGAACTCCACAAGAGATGCTCGAGTAAACATACTAAGAAGTGAAGTCGAAAGGGATGCTGCTGCGCCTCTTGTTGCTTCCTTCTCTTCACGTGGACCAAATTCAATTCTACCAGAAATTATCAAACCAGATATAAGCGCCCCAGGGGTAAGTATTCTGGCTGCCTTTTCACCTATTGCTTCCATTACGGACAATCCTCAAGACACAAGGCATGTAAAATACAGTATACTATCTGGAACCTCCATGTCCTGCCCGCACGTCGCTGGTGCAGCTGCATATGTTAAAACATTCCATCCTGATTGGTCTCCGGCAGCCATCAAGTCATCTCTTATGACTACAGCTTCTCCCATGAATGTTTCCTACAGTAGTCATAATGCCGCCGGTGAATTTGCATATGGATCTGGACATATCAATCCTGTCAGAGCTATAGACCCGGGGCTTGTATATGAAGCTTCCAAGGAAGACTACATACAGTTGCTCTGCCTGGTCTTGGACCAGGCCAGTGTTCGACTTATATCAGGAGATAACAGCACTTGCTCTACCAAAAAAGGATCTTTACAGGATCACAATTACCCTTCACTGGCCGCCGTTGTCACACCAAACAAGTCTTTTTCGGTCACATTTCACAGAACACTCAAGAATGTTGGCCTTGCAAACTCCACTTACAATGCCAAAATATTGGCCGACTCTACTCAAGTTGACATCAAAGTGGTGCCTCAAGTTCTTTCCTTCAAGTCTTTGAATGAGGAGAAGACCTTTGCTGTGACTGCTGTCGGAAAGGGTTTGTCAGATGAACAACAGGCACATGTGTCTGCATCGCTGGTGTGGTCTGATGGAATTCATAGCGTTAGAAGTCCAATTGTTATCCACAAAAAGCTATAAATCCTAGCATTCTTGCAAAATAAACAAATTCTGATTTGAAATTGCTTGATACATTCTTCAGATGAGTCAAATTGTAATACAACAAATGCTAATCCATGTCTATGGATCAAACAAATGCCAAGGTAGAATATATATGCATAGTATATGTATTTCATCAAACCAAAACGATATAGAACATTCTGAAAGAATATGATTACTTGTATGCACAAATATCAGTGCTTACTTTGCTGGTGTTGCCAAGATAAGTTAATCTCAAAGAATATGTTTAACAGAATGACATAATCAAATGTGTCTCTTCCCCTGATTCTACACTTGTTCCAAATGTATCAGGATTTTACATGAGCAAATACAGTAATCCATAATCATAAGTTTTTCTTTTTTGATCACCATTGACCTGATCGATGAAGTCTATATATTTAGATGAAATGATAATAATAACTTAACCGTTGATACTTCAATTTTGAACTTTTGAGGTAGAATAAAAAGGAATATTTTCCATATAAAGTTAGTACTTGCTGCAAAATAATGCCTACATTGTAATCTGGTCCAACATTATAGATGAGAAATGAGAAATTTAAATGCAATATTGAGTAGTTAATAAGGGCTGTGTGTCTAAAGTTGAAAATTTTCTTGCTGTATTTAGTTTGGCAGATTAAGTAAGGGAAAATCTGCTAATGAATTTAAGGCTTTGGACTAATTGCTAAATCACCAACAAAGGGTCATATGAGCACTAATGGTATGAATGTGACCCGGCCCTATTTTAGGTTATAGTTATTTCAGACATTGTATCAGAGCTAAATCCTGGATTTTGCAACGTCTTAGAAATTATTGTGGCTATTTTGTTACATATATACATATATATATATATATATATATATATGTAATATGATGAACGTTACCAATAATGCATAGTAGATCAAAAAAATGAAAAATCCGGATATATGATGCAGATCTGGTATTGTGTTTGTAATCTTAGTACAAAGCACTCTTCACTAGTTGTGCTTGTAACATTTTCTTATCATCAAAACAATGGCCAGGCATAGAGCTCCGGATTTCTTATGTTTTCCCCACACTTGAACTTACCTTGAGCTGCTGCTTGTGCAAAGCCATCGATGAAACAATAAAGCTCTATATTCTGAACCTGGGTTCACTTCCTGATAATGAGGTGTACTCACCATTGTCACTCCACCTTGGTTTACTCTAAAATGTTGTCGAGAGCAACTCCACTGCAAATTTATTGACAAGAGGTTACAAAAGGAGTTTCAGTGGATTTGCATCATACCGCTGCAAATTTATTGACAAGAAGTCACAAAAGGAGTTTCACAGGATTTGCAGCATACCTCACTGACCGGGAAATGGAAAAGCTTGCAGACATGAAAGAAGTAGTCTTTGTGTGACTATGTTTCCAGCAAAACTTTCCAACTACAAACGACAAGAGCTTGGGATTTCTCGGTTTCAATGAGAATATCCCAAGAAATGGCAGCATTGGAAGTGACATCATTATTGTGTCATTGATTCTGGAATTTGGCCCGAATCAGTGAGCTTCAAAAACAATGGTTTTGGTCATCCTTCAAAGAAGTGGAAATGTGCTAGTGTATGTGGCGAAAATTTCAGTTGTAGTAATAAGCTCATTTCATCCTCAGAGTCTGCAACGGATGAAATTGGCCACAGAACACACACAGCCTCAACACAGCCAAAGGTATTGAAAGAGGAAGATTTCCCTCGATCAGCAATAGTCTGTGGGCACCAAGGATGCCCTAAAGAGGCTTTTGACGACGTTACTACTGATGGAATTAATATTTAATTTACAATTTCAATATGAAGCACGGATGCAACTGGACTGCAGCATGATCCTATTGCTCGGCAGGTAATAGTGGTCCTCGAGCTAGTTACTTACAGTTGCAGTAAGTACTAGAGATTGTAGAATCATTGACGAGGTTCCACAGTAGTTGCGGCTTCGGTGAACTCTTTCTTATTTTGTGTTTGTATTTCTTAAAATCCAATGTTAGACGGCAACACCCGTACCCACCAAGGAATGGAAAACCATTTAGAAAACCACAAAGCCTTTAATCCTAGCTGAATTCGATTGAAATTGTATAGAAGTAGACATATAAAATTTAACAATAATAATAGTTGTTGAATAATCCAAGCGAACACGTAGACCCGACAAATTGCATACGTGGCTTGTGAGTCAACAAAATTGGAAAGCCGTCGGAAATGACACGTGGCAACGTGAGAATGGTCGGCCGACAACAAAACCTTAAATCCTGATTGAAATCAATTATCAAGTGTCGATTGATGATCAGATATCAATTAAATTAAATTAATTATCAAAACAAAGAAGTCATACATCCCAAAAAATAATTGGTGATGGTTCGCCAGGGGTCAGGCGAGCTAGATTGTTGCAGGTGAAATGGACTTCGCATAGAAATAAATGAAGGGGAGGCGAACTGGGCTTCGCGTAGAAATAAATGAAGGCGAGGTGAACTGGACTTCGCGTAGAAATAAATGAAGGCGAGGTGAAATAACTTCGCACCCGTAGATGTACATGAAGGAGAGGCGAGATGGCTCCGCATAGGAGACTTTTCGAAGGAGCCAGTCAACAGAGTTCGCATACATACGGAAATATACGTCACCAGAACTCCCCCGCTTGCTTGGAAGTCAAGATTCCTCGCACCCTTCCTTCCATATCTGCGAGATGGCACACCCCTTACTAAGGATCTTGGTCAAAACAGGACATTCAATCCAAAGCAATCTGAGCATATCCAAATCTTAAGATTTGATTGATTTGATTATGTTAAAATTAGCAAGTAAATCAATCAGTCAAGATTTATTGATTTGATTATCACCATTAAGGAAATATTATTGATTTAAAATCTTCATTACATGTCATAAGCGGAGGCATGTTAACACTATAAATACCCATTCTTATTCCAAGAGGAGGGGAGCAAAAACAAGGCAACAAACTAGAGAGAGAGAAAAATCACTTCGCGAGCTCAGAAGCTTCCCAAAACCTTTGAAGAACTATCAAGCTCCCCAAATAGCTAGTTCTTCATCAAATCCAAATCCAAATCTAAATCTCAAATATTCGTTACGTGATCGACCTGCGTAACCCTCAAGAACAAGTGTTTGTCACCCTTGAGTTAAACCTATATTCAGAGATAGAATCGAAGGAGTTCACAATGATTGTAACCCGCATTCGCATTGATAAAATTATATTATTCTTTGTACACGTATTGTTCTGTTATTTGTTGCAGATATTTTTGTGTTTACAAGAAACAAAAGAGGGACCAAAGCCCCACGATTACCCACCCGGCCCGTTCATTCCCTATGACATCTTGATCTCGCCGCAACGGCTTGCCTAGGCTCCAATGCGCTTGCCTTCCGACATAATTTGTATCCAGAAAGAACTCCACCATATCAGCGAAGAGATTCTGTAAGATAATTTAGATTAGCTGTGCATATGTGATAGGGCTTGATTGTAGGCCATAATATTAAATCGAATAGATAGGAGACCTGTATAAAGCTTGTAATTCAGTAACGTGAGAATCAAGAAAACATCATATTCTTCATATTCAATTTCTCTTTAGAGTCCATAACTAAAACTGTGTGACCGATCTTTTTCCGACAAATTCAAGTTCCTTCAATATGTACTGTCCAGTCCCTTCAATATGAGATGCTTTCAAGAATGCCTACCTTCACTGCTACAACCTTTCATGAAATTCGCATAGGCTTGAGTTCTTGCAGTTAAGTTAATGGAGTAGTCCCAACTCCCACCTCTCTAAACTTCAAAAGCGCATACGACACAAGTTACTTGCCTTTCTGACTACTAAAATTCTTTTTTTCTTTATCCCCACCTCACTAGCTCATTGTTGAAGATGGATACGTGACATTGAAACTCATGACTTCCACGACAAGGTACCAACAAGTTACCGCTGACCGACATGACACTAGTCACTTGACTAGACTAGAAATGACGCCACAAGAAATAAGGAACAGTAGATTGTGTTGAAGCTGTGGATTTCACTTACAACTACCAGTTTAAGGTTTCCACAATGCTTTGCTATCAAGTATAAACCCACCCATTCTGTTAGTGTTTCTTTGTTGACATTACTGTGTTGTTTGAAGCGAATGGTTTCTATAGCTTATCCTCTTACCAGTATGCTCTTCTCCAATGGGTTTCCCCCTCTGGGCGTTTCCTGTGTGTTTCTTATCGGGAAAAAACAAATTTTATTTTTCCATGTAGATTGCACTCCTGCTGCCATCCGATGTAGCTCGTGCTAAGGAATGCCGGAAACTAAGAGACGACACAAGCTTCATTTACAAGTCTCAAGTCAGTAATGTCCGCAGGCCAGTAGTCAATACTTCGAAACTGAAGTGTTTTGAGATATAGAATGAAGAGAAGGAAGAGAAATAAACAAATCCGTCCAGAGTATCATTCATCGAAAATCCTAAAAATTCTTATCTACAGTAGAACGAGAGACAAAGACCACAGAATTTTACAACATTTCTTTCACAAAACTATGAATATGATGATTTTCTATGATACAACATATATATCTACAAGGCGAGTGGCAATGTCGACATCAGAATGGTCACTTGTATTCAATTACCATAGCTAACTTTGCAGGCTATTGAGTAAGAGGAACACATTCCAGCTCAATCTCTAATACACCTCTCTCAACATTCTGCAGCCTAAGAGCAATCTGCTGTCTTACTTTCCCATCTATTAGACTGATGACACCATCTTTTACCAGGGTGTTATCTTTGCTGGCTATCCACTTACCCAGCTGCGTCGTTTCATTGATCGAAGACTTCTCAAAGGCTACAGCAGCGGTGACCAGAGGTTGAATGTCAATCTCAGCCTCACCCATATAATCATCAGTTGTGAATGTATCCTTGTCATACACCAGCTGAATGTAGCAATCCAAATATTATGTTTAGCAATTATCATTTAAGACCAAGATGCAAAGCATGCAAACATCATTATTAATTGTTATAGACAGATTCCTATACCGTACATAACTAAGGATAAATCAAATCCACAAATTGTTATGTTTCTTGCTAAAGGTTAAGCATTGCATATGCTTAGGCATTGCTGCATGGTTGAACACCTGCCTTGCCTCTTCCCTTTCTCTATCTCTAGGCTAAAAGTCGAATGGATGCATTCAATGAGTTAAAAAAATTTCTTCTCATTATTCCCAGGATTTTGGCAATATAATTCTACAATTGTCCCAGAAATGAAACTAAGGGTTTTAAATTTTAATCTTCCTTTGAGTCCTTTGACATCAAGCAGTGCTCAATGCAAGGATGGATCAAAAATAAGCACTGTTCATAATTCATAATACGGTAGTATTGGATTTAAACTTCCTTAATTGGGTAATTGGGTAATGTAATATGAGACTACGCTACTAAAGGAAGTTTTTGAAGTCCTGAAGGGTTTCCCTCGCATTTCGGTCACTTTTACTTTTTCATTATTTCATAATCCCCAGGTATGGTGCATGGAACACTATTAAAAGCATAAATTCTTTTCAACAAAAAAACACATACACGGAGGGAGGGGGAGAGAGAGAGAGAGAGAGAGAGAGAGAGAGAGAGAGGATCATCATTAGCATATAACTTCATTAAATAACTCAGATCAATCTTGCACAAACTAGTAATCTGAACAAGCGACGGATAAATTTGCAGGAATCTGTTTGAATTGGCCAAAAATTGGTTCATTGGGTGTAATTATCTTAGGATCTAATTTTTAATGAAAAAGACTTACCACTTTCAGAGGAGGAATCTGTTCAGGAATTGACAGCATCAGGCTTTCATTCCACACTGGATTCAGGTTGTTCTTTATAACGCGTGTCTTCACTGACTGCAACAAACATTGTGGAAGAGTTCAGTCTTGGTATCAAAAGGTTGAATCCATATTATCTATAATAGCTATAAGCAGAAGAAACTTACTTGGTGACCCAATGCAAGGATAACATAAGGATCACTTGTGACCACATCCCGGACAACTAGGTTCGTTCCTCTGACCACGTTCACTTTAATTAATCCAACAAATTCAACCATACCTGCCTATAATGTACACTAGCAACAGTAAGATTCAATCCCATCGATTGTAAATTCATATGTTTTTGTTAATCAAAGTTCACAGTTTCTATCCTAGATTCAAAATCACAATTTGAACAACAATAATTTTTTGATCTCAAAAGAGTTGACAGATGCATAGCCATCAATCTAATAGTTTATTTTATCTTCCAGTTTTAGTGGTACATACAAGAGTTCAACACGAGCACAGAGACAAGTAAATTTTGAGTTTGGAATTCATCAAAATTAAGGAAATTCTCATTACAGAAAATGTTGTGATAACAAAACCACGTGCCAATTTGAAATGATATTTACAAAAAAACAAAACAAGAAACTTGATTTTCTATGTGTAAGTTAAAGAAAAGGACAAATCCTTTGAGCATCTAATCTCAGAAAATAAAAATATTTTTGCAGCTTATGGTACTTACCAAATCACTACACAGAGAGAAAGGCCACAAAAAAATTGTTGTGATATAAAATACCATTATTCAAAAGAAAGTCATTACCATTGACATTGAGTTGCCCTTCTTTGCGGCTCTATGATCAGAGTCTTTTCTTCCCCAGCTATTACGAAATGCATGCCCGATACGATGTCTGGTAGGTTGCTTGTCACATTGTTTCTTGTCTTGGCTATAACTACTGCTTGAAGAATGGGTCGAAGAATGTCTCTTATGAGCAGGGGGAAAAGGACATGACATCTCATCACTTGTGTTCAAAAAGTCTTGCAGCTCATATTTTCTCCTGAGTAGTCACGAAGTAAATTTCTGATTTAGTATATAAACTCTCAAACAACGCCACAGAAAATACATTATGTGCATTACCTAATAAAATAAAAGCGCTCCTCTATAGAAGCATCTGGTTTTGGTTTTTGAACATGTACTGGCATGCAAGCTTCATACTTCTTGTTTATAGTAACATTTCCACCCATACTTGCCAGGCCATCAACTTCTTCATTTGTCCATTCATCTAGCTTCACTGAAACAACCTAGCATGTTTACCAATCAAATTAAAATGCCATCAGACGAAAAGTAAACTCAAGAATAGGTTATCTTCTGTTTGGTTTTTTTTTTTTTTTGAATAAACTCAAGAATAAGTTTCGAGAAGGCGGAAATTATTAAGAAACATATGGTGTTCTATAATTGACAAGATAGGTTTCCCGACCATATACTGATTTTGCAAAAAACTTAAGTGGCAGGCGCCAGCCTGCATCCTACACTATTAATTATCCTTAAACCTCGAGGGAGGATACCAAAAGAAAACAGCAGTACTTAACAGAAATAGTATCCAGAAATAAATGTGTTAAATCACCCGTAAAATCCCCATTCTCTGTTCTTTACACAACACTTATTTCTCCTATAGTCAAACTTTCAGGTCATAAAATATTTTTGGTAAAGCCAGAACAAGGTTGCATAATCTTTTAGTATAGAGGATCATAGATCAGGAGCCATACCTTTGAAATATGCACTCCGAGGCTTCTATGTACACCAGAACACTTGATGCAAATAAATACTCCAAAATTTAAAGATCTGATATACACCAATTCATACATTCAAAACACAATGCAAGTAATCAAATACATTCAAAACACAATGCAAGACATAGCCACACTTACACCCATTTTGGATCTGGAGATCCACAATCAGCACAGGACTTGTTGGCAGATTGATGCAGCAAAATCTCCAGCCTTTCTTGTGGACCTGATCAATGAAGTATTAGAATTGAAAAAAGATACAATATGCTCTTATTATGATGTGACAGAGATCTAAGACTAAGAAGATTAAATCAAAAAAAGAAAAAAATAAACAATTGTATTTTAGATAGACTGGAGTCACTGGACTGCTTGGCTGTACAGAGCTCACTTTAGGTTTGATTTGTACAGGAACTCTGATCTAACTATAAATGCTGCCTCAAGTCTTATTAAGGCTGGAAGCATCTTGCTGGTTTCCAGCTATAGTTAGTTTCCACTGTGAACCTCATACATTGTATGTTCTCACACTTTTGTTTGGTTACATGGACATGAACATAAAACAACAAGACATATAATTTAGGTCTTGGATCTTCTGTGAGCTACCTGTACTGCTGCTAACTAGCTGATCAACAACCATCACATTTGAAAAATAGATTGGAATGGGTCATATTGTATAGTACGCTCTTAACTATGAATTGTGAGATATAACTAACTATATAACTAACTATACTATCTTTGACCAAGGGAAATATAGAGCTTGACAAATCAGAACACAAACAGATATTAAAGACACCTATTAATCTAACAAGCCACATAGCATAGTTTACCGGATAATGTCCGTTGATCACTTTGGGTTCTCCATTTGGGTGCATCTGAACATAAGAGATCATATAGGCAAGAACCTTGTTCTGCAAAGGCAACCAATTCAATTAATACCAACCTGCCAATACAGACTCAACTAGTGCAACACAGAGCAATGATACAACATCAAAGTTTTCTAATGTAGAAAACAAAATTTAAAATCAGAAAATTACACCATTAATTCGAGTTCACATTAAGCATTTTTAAACAACAGATGTTGAGGTTATAAAATCATATATCCCGTTCACATGTTCCTGTTTAAATAAAGCTGACCAAGAGCATATTTTCATTTCAAGAGAATTGTCCTCCTCTCACATAGAAAATCTTTGCTTCTTTACAATATCAAACCTTATATCCTCGTCAATTTTCAGCCTTTTCTGTATAAATCATTTGCTACCATTTTGGCTCAAAAAAGTATTATGGAAATACAAAAATAAATGATCCCAAAACAAACAAAAAATGGTTATACCGGAAACATTGGTGTGACCAGAATTTTCTTGCTGGGTAGCCATCTCCATCTGCCAATGATTCAGACCAAATCATGAAACACGTGCTACCTTATGAGAATAGCCATTTTATCAGCAAACTTATCTGCATTCAAATTGTCAAAACATTAAGAAAAGCAAACGTAACAAGACAATCATGACAGATAGAACAAACCAAATTCAATAGGGATCATCTTACATATGCAAATATAGGATAAATGACATTAGAGTGCCATCCACCCTTGTTTTTATCATTTAAGATGGTTTTTTTTATCTGAAAATCAAAAGGGCTTCTTCTCAGTTTGCTCCTCTGCATCAAAAAATAAGCATACAAAAGAACCAATTCAGACAATTGGGTACATAGACAAAAAGAACAAATCTTTTGATACATTGTGCAAATTGATCATTACCCAGAAAAGGGAACAAAATGGGTTTTTGCAGATTGGGAATCAAAGGTTGACAATTATAGAGATTGAAGCTCAAATTGGCAAAACAAGGGAGGAAGGTGGGAAAAGGAATTGTGGGTAAGGCAAGAATGAGAATATTATGATGTTTTCTGATGGAGTTTAGGCAAAAAGACAAGACAGAGATTCAGGGGAAGAGGATAGAAATGATGAGAAGAAGAATCTGCATCTGGGTTTTTGACAAGTTCTCTTCAAATTAAATTTCGTGTAGGTTTTTTTTTTATTGAATTAACATTTTAAAGATACCACTAGTTGTTTGTTTTCTTTAAAATCACATAAAACTTTTTTGGTTACAGAAAAGAAGCCTCTAAACTGAAAATACGAAAATGAGAGTCTGGCATGAGAAAACTAAAAAGAAAACTAACCCACAGTTTGGCTTATGAAAGACAAAATCAAATATCCCGATCAAAACAAAAATTAAGAAAAAATAAAACAGAGAAAAGTCCAGGCGGGAAATGAATGAAGGTTGGTGGAGGATTGTGGCGTATCATTCAAGATATGAACACGCGGTATTTGACTATCAATATTAAAGGGCAGTAATCGAAAAAATAATAATAATAATGTCGTAACATATATATATATTTTTTTTATGGAAATGGATGTTACTTCGGGATGTAAAACTCATATATTAAAACTACCGATGGGACTAGTGGGAGTTAAACTCTAATACATATCCAAACGGCTGGTCAACTGGAAACATAACTCTAATACAACTCGAAATAGCCTACAAAAACTACAAAGAAAAAACTAACTCAAAAACTAATGTCTATAAGAGAACTTTATTTTGGCCTAGAAAGCAAAAACCTACATAACCAACCAAAGTACTCCAGCTCAATGAATCAAGGTCTAAGACCTTTCTGGTGTACCTTTTCATCAAAAAGGGGGATGTTTCTGCTGGAACCCGTAGGCTCTTGTAGAAACTGTAACACGTGATCCAATCTTCCAAAGTCCTTTGTCCTTTGTTCCGAAGTTCCTTCTTCGCCCTTCCTTATCTGCAAGAAAGGAGAATGACCGGGATTCTCCGGTCTTTCTCTCTCCGATGGTAAAGTTAGTAAGGGTAGTTGAGTATTTAATGCTAAGACCGTTTTTTCTTACCTTTCTGGTTGGTCTTGGCTGCATTTATACCTCTGCGTTGACTCACATTATGCATCTTCTTCAATGTGGGACAAGTGTTAAGTTTCTGTGGAGGCTTCCCCTCTCGGCCCAGACTGCTTTAGTATCGAGGTTGAGGCCTGTTCGAGCTGCCTCATGCTGGGCTTCATAGCATCATGGGCCGAGGGAGGTATTTACTGACTACCGACAACAAGTCCCCCCAAGTTCCCGTTCAAGACATGTCTTGAGTGGGGACTTGAAGAAATGGCCCGTGATGCGGAAATATCAACGGGTACCCGATCTAGTCCCCCCAAGTTCGCGCTCAGGACACGTCTGAACGGGTTGTGATTGCAATGGAAGGTAGCGAGCCGTTCCATGTTGTAGTTGTTGATGCTCGAGCGCGGGGTATTATCCCCGCGTGGGTTATCAAGCCACTATTCTCCGTATGAAGGGAATGATATTGGCATGCCCGACTCCAATGCTTCGGGAGCTGTAAATGGGACTTACAGTTATCGTGGCTAGTTGTTTTGCCCACGCGTCCCGTTGGTTCTTGCTCGGGTAAACGAATCTCACGACACAGTTGTTGCTTGCATCCTCCCGATAGATGTTATCCGGGAGTTAAAGTTTGCTTTAGCAGGTGTTGCTTGCTGCCTCCCGATAGATGTTATCCGGGAGTTAAAGTTCTTCAGCAGTTGTTGCTTGCTGCCTCCCGATAAAGTGGTGTTTAGGGATCACGAATCTCACAACACCTACCGGGAGTTAAAGTTTGCTTTAGCAGGTGTTGCTTGCTGCCTCCCGATAGATGTTATCCGGGAGTTAAAGTTCTTCAGCAGTTGTTGCTTGCTGCCTCCCGATAGATGTTATCTGGGAGTTAAAGTTCTTTAGCAGTTGTTGCTTGCTGCCTCCCGATAGATGTTATCCGGGAGTGAAAGTTCTTTAGCAGTTGTTGCTTGCTGCCTCCCGATAGATGTTATCCGGGAGTTAAAGAGTGGCATTGAGTTGGAAGCCTGGGTGGGTGGGGGTGTCAGGGCATTAATTGCATATCCGCCAGGTGGCGCGTCGGTGGGGGTGAAGGGACGTGCATTTAATGCAAGTCGTTTCACTTGTCGCTTCGCCGAGAAGCTTCCGGTTAGTGGGGCACGTGTCACGATCCTACGGTGGGTTGTAACGGACACGATTGCCTCGTTTAAAATGAATAGCTTTTCGTGGGGGGGAATCGAGGCGTTGTTTTCCCCCGCTTTGTATATATGTTCCGTCTCCCCTCATTCTGCCCTCGGCTCTCAGTTTTCTTCCTCTGCTCTCATTCTTCTTCCTCATGTTATTCTGCCCTCTGGCCTCATTCTGCCTCGAATAAACGTAAATCCAGACGTAGAAGGAACTTAAGACCGCCGCTGCTACCGCCGGTCCGATTGCGAGGTGCTGTCCATTTGCTGTTTCGGTGCGTTTCCGGCCTTCATTTTCTGGTGAGTCTCTCTTCTCCATCTCGTCTGTGTTCGTTTTTTTGTTTCTGTTTTTGGGTTTTCTAGGATTTTGGGTCTGTTTGGGTTTTCTGGGATTTTGGGTCTGTTTGGGTTTTCTGGGATTTTTGGGGCTGCTTCTGTGGGTGCTATCGGGACGGTCTGGCGGCGGCATGCGTTGTAATATCTGATAGCACGTAGGGTTTTTTCTATAGGGTTAAAATAGAGTCTAGGGCTTCCGACGCCACCGCCTCTGGTCCTGTACCGCGAGCTCCCGCTGACGACGAAGAAAGGATGGACCAGTATCTGCGTCGGAAGGTCAATAAAGACTCCTCGCGGGCGAGATCTACCGTTGCATCCTCCAATTCGGATCCCGAGCAACAAGTGTTGGAAGCGATCCCGATAGCGCGCGTCCTGCATCGCCTGGAGGACGGCAGGGTGTGTGACGAGCCTGTCAGTAGCCTCTCGCCCAAGGAGATCGAGCAATTTAGGGAAGAGTGGGATATTCCTTCCAGCATCCCGATGCGCGGCCTATACCCGGGGGAATTGGCGTGCGCTCCGAGAGACAACTTCGTAGCGGTGCACGATAACATGTTCCGGAACGGGTTCTCTGTCCCGCTTCCTCAATTTGTTCAGTACATGCTGAGCATGTTGCAGCTTGCTCCGGGGCAAGTCCCCCCAAATCAGTGGCGACAACTGCTGGGGCTCGGGTGCTTATACTACCTGTCGAACATGGGGTGGCCCACAATAAATGAGTTTCGCGCACTCTACAGGTTGTCTTACTCGAAGAAGGCAGGAAGCTCCGGGTGCGTTGGATTCACCGCGCGGGACTACGAGTCCGTGATCACTGACCTCCCCTCCTCGATAAATAAGGAATGGAGGGCGAAGGTAGTTCTTGTTGGGGGTCCATGGCAGAGAAAGACGAGACGGCACACGGTCCCCAACTACTTCCGGGCTATCGGGGATCAGTCGTACAGCCTGACAGAGACCGAGCGGGAGCGTATAGCGCGAGTATACGCTGCCTGGCCCCACGATGAGGACCGTAGCTCATACCACTTGACGCGGTGGGTCGTTCTCGCTCACTGCGAGATGGGTAGAGTGCCCGGTGGGTTCATCTCTTCTTACGCCTAGCACTTTAAGTCCTTGTTACACTTTGCTAACTAGATATAATGTTTTTGGTTTCGCAGGGAAAATTCCAAGGCGTGTTCCTCGCCCTAACCATCCCCTCGACATGGAGAAAGACCAAGACCTCTTGAAGATGTTACTGACCAAGGGGGACGTGGCTTCCCGCACTGAAGTCGATGTAGAGACCAGCACCGTATGGGTGTTGGACGTGGCTTCCCTGACGAAATGTACGGGTCCGCGGTGACTCCGCCTGTGCCGCATCCCGCTGTCTCGCGAGTCAACTTGGGCGAAAAGAAAAGGCGTCACCACCACTCGAAGAAAACCCAAAGCTCCGATAGCCAGGTGACATATACTGGTGTGGACGTGTCCGGGAGTCCCGTGCAGAAAGTAAAAAAGCACAAGTCCACGCACGGGGGGTCCTCTTCGACTCCATCGCTATCCGCATTGGCCCCTCCGGTTCCTAAAATTTCGAAGGCACCAATCCGGCAGGTTCTCGATGAGTACGGTTGCGGGGACGAGAAGTTCGTCCGGGCAATGATCAGCGACCTGAAGGGGATCGAGCTTGACCGGATGAGGTTCAAAGATGGTGCCCCTTCCGAGACCCGCAAGATTGCCCGGGAGCACCTTATGAAGGTAATTTTGTTTGTTTTTTTTTTGTTTCCCTTCCCCTTTTTTTTTTTGATATCTGAAGACCCATTCCGACTATGGTGTAGGCTCTCTTCGCGGTGTATTCCATTGATGTCAGCGAGGACACTGCCGAGCTGAAAGAGCAGGTGGCCAAGCTCAACGGGCATGTGAGCTTTCTCCAGACCGAAAAAGCGTCACTTGAAAAGGAGAAAAGTTCCTTGGCCGAGAAGCTGTCTACGCTTCAGCATCGTGTTGAGGAGTTGGAGAGCCGGGCTGATAGGGTCCCCCTTCTTGAGGCCGAGGTGGAGAAGGTCCCCCTTCTCGAGGCCGAGGTGGAGAAGTATCGCCCGTTGGAGAGCAAGCTTCGTGAGAGGGAAGCGGAGATCGAGGAGCTGGTTAACCTTGTTCCAACGCGCTGTGATCAGGCCGTTGCTGAATTCAAGGAGTCCGAGGAATTCAAGGCTCTTCTCCAGTCCGCCCGGAACGAGGCCATCACGGAGAAGTTCACCGAGTGGAGCGCTCACGGGTATCTTGACAAGCCCCGGATGCTAGCAGATCTCCTTGCCGCCCAGGAGAAGGCCAGAACTGTGGGTCCTCAATCTGCCGACCCGGAGGAGCATCCCGTGGTCAATCCCGAAAGTTCCGGAGCCGTGACCCTATCGTCCGAGAGTGAAGACGTAGAAGATGCTGTGGATCCGGTCGGGGATGACCTGGATTAGGAGCCGGAACTGAGGACTCCCGGATTAGTTGTAGCTTTTTTGTTTGAATCACCATTTTTGTATGGCTTTTGTGCCTTCATGGGGAAGCACTGACTTCATCCCGGTGATCCGGTTGTCGCAATTTATTTTGGTGTGCATATTGGACTTCCTATTTTCGCGCCTCGTGCTATGAAATTATCTTTTCCTATAAACGTTGTTATCCAAGGGCATCCTCCCGGATTGACCTAATTACTCCCTTTGGTGAAACTAGTGTTACAAGTTTGGCCTCATTTAGGCATCTTCTCGGATTGACCGAGTCAAACCCGGAGACTAACAGGTGTTACTAATGGCATCCTCCCGGGCTGACCGTGTCAAACCCGGAGGCTAACTCAGGTGTTACGAATTTAGCTTCATTTTTGTAAGTTGTTTCCACAATAAATGAAGGCATCCTCCCGGGCTGACCGTGTCAAACCCGGAGGCTATCTCAGGTGTTACAAATTTAGCTTCATTTTTGTAAGTTGTTTCCACAATAAATGTAGGCATCCTCCCGGGCTGACCGTGTCAAACCCGGAGGCTAACTCAGGTGTTACGAATTTAGCCTCATTTTTGTAAGTTGTTTCCACAATAAATGAAGGCATCCTCCCGGGCTGACCGTGTCAAACCCGGAGGCTAACTCAGGTGTTACGAATTTAGCTTCATTTTTGTAAGTTGTTTCCACAATAAATGAAGGCATCCTCCCGGGCTGACCGTGTCAAACCCGGAGGCTATAATTTACAATTTCCCGATTCCATTATACAGGGTAGAATCTAAGGTGTTCGGTGTTCCAAGGGTGCCCGGAGACTATGCCGTCCCTATCCCTTAGGAAGAATGTGGCGGGGCCGACTTCTTCTACTATCTCGTACGGGCCTTCCCAAGTTGGATCAAGGGTCATTGGTTGGGTCATCACCCGCTTCATCACCCAATCTCCGAGACCCAAGGCTCGTGGCCTAACCTTACAATCGTAGTGTCGGGCGACCCGCTGCTTGTACACTTGATTGTGCAAGTCTGCCTTGTCCCTTCTTTCCTCGATGAGGTCCAAATTCAGCTGTAGCCCCTCTATGTTGGTCTGCTCATCGAATCCCTCGACTCTCCCGGTCGGTACTGTCACTTCAATTGGAATGACTGCCTCCGTGTCGAAGGCGAGGCTGAAAGGCGTCTCTCCCGTTGACTCTATTGCGGTGGTTCAAATTGCCCAAAGTGTTTCTGGGAGCATTTCTGCCCATAACCCTTTGGCGTCGTCAACCTTCTTTTTAAGCAGCTTCTTTACTATCTTATTGACTGCTTCCACTTGCCCGTTGGTCTTCGGGTGTGCCACCGATGCAAACACCATTTTGGTTCCCATGCCTTTGGCGAACTCGATGAGCTTAGGGTTGTTGAACTGCGTTCCATTGTCGGTAATGATCGTCTCGGGGACACCGAACCTGCAGTAGATATTTTTCATGAGGAAACTCATCACACACTCGGTAGTTATTCGTCTAAGCGGCTCCGCCTCCACCCACTTGGTATAATAATCCACCGCTACTATAATAAACTTGTATTGTCCGGGAGCAGTCAGAAGTTTCCCGATCAAATCTAGACCCCACTGAGCGAAGGGCCATGGTGACATCAGGATTGATAGTGCAATGGAGGAGGAATGGATTTTGTTTGCGTGTTGGTGGCATTTATGGTATTTCGTTGAAACCTGATCTGCCATACTCCCCATATTAGGCCAAAAGTACCCCGTCCTTAGGGCCTTAAAAGAGAGGGATCTCGCTCCGGAGTGGTTGCCACAAACACCCTCATGGATGTCCCGCAGGATCTTCTCACCCTCTTCTACAGACACGCATTTCAAGCTGGGCATGCTGTACCCCCTGCGATACAGCTTGCCGTCGACCAGCGTGTATCTGGCGCATCGTGACTGTAGTTTCCTCGCCTGCCGCCTATTTTCCGGGCGCACGCCTCCTTTGAGGAACTCGATGATTGGATCCATCCATGTCGGTTCCTTTGGACCCGTAGTGACGGCGAATATTTCCGAGATCGTCTTGTTGATACTTGGCTGATCCAGGATCTCGACTTTAACCTTCTTACTCCCCTTTTGGCGGGTCCCGGTGGCTAGACGTGCCAGGGCATCTGCACGGCTGTTTTCCTTCCTAGGGATTTGTGCCATAGTTGCTGACTCGAATCCGCACAAGAGAGCCTTCGCGAGTGCCCGATAGGAGTTCAGATGGGGCTCTTTTACTTCAAAGGTCCCGCCGACTTGGTTCACCACGAGTTGCGAGTCACTGAACACTTCGACCTTTGTGACTCCAATCTCTAATGCTAACTGCAGCCCCCCAATCAATGCCTCGTACTCGGCAGCATTATTGGACGCGGAGAAATTAAATTCGAGGGCGTACTTGTACTCGAACCCGTCCGGGCTAACCAATATGATTCCGGCCCCGCTCTTGCCTTTGGTGACGGAGCCATCTACAAACAGCTTCCAAAATTGTTGGACTTCTCGGACTGCCTCTCGCTCATCCCCCGAGCACTCCGTGACCCTCTCCATGGGTGTCAGCTCTGAAATGAAATCCGCAGCGGCTTGTCCCTTGATGGCTACTCTCGGCATGTAATGTATATCGAACTCGCCTAGTTCTATCGCCCATTTGGCCAATCTCCCGCTCGTTTCTGGCTTTAAGAGTACCTGCCTTAGAGGGCAGTTAGTGAACAGGGTGATGGAGTGAGCTTGGAAGTAATGCCGCAGCTTCCGGGCGGTCACGATAAGAGCTAGAGCCAACTTCTCTAGTTCCGGGTACCTGCTTTCTGCCAGTGTATAGCCTTTGCCCACGTAGTACACCGGGAGCTCAACGACATCATCCTTCCTGATCAAAGCCGAGCTAACTGCTGTGCCGGATGCTGCTAAATAGAGGTACAGCATCTCCCCGGGAATCGGCTTTGATAGTTTTGGCACAGAAGCCAAATATTCCTTGATATTCCTGAATGCCTCCTCTTGCTCGGGCCCCCAATTGACCATTTTGCAATGCTGGCTTTTGAGCAGCTTGAAGAATGGTGCGCACTTGTCCGTGAGCCTGGAAATAAATCTGGCGAGGGCCGCCACTTTGCCCGTCAGGGACTGTACGTCACTCCTGAATTTTGGGACAACCATATCCATTATAGCTTGGACCTTCTCCGGGTTCGCTTCGATACCCTGCCGGCTAATGACGTGACCCAGGAACTTCCCCTTGACAACTCCAAATGTACATTTTTCCGGGTTCAACCTCATACCGAACGCGAGCATGATGTCAAAAATTTCTTGCAGGTCGCTAACATGCCCGGCCGCGGCGTGACTCTTCACCAACATATCATCCACGTACACTTCCATTGTGATCCCCAGCTGCTTGGCGAACATCATGTTCATCAGGCGTTGGTAGGTTGCTCCCGCGTTCTTCAATCCGAACGGCATCCTCTTGTAATAGTATACTCCCTTGTCAGTCGTGAAAGCCGTATGCTCCTCATCCGCGGGATCCATCATTATCTGATTGTAGCCCGCGTAGGCGTCCATGAAACTCAGCATTTCGAACCCGGAGGTGGAATCCACGAGTTGGTCAATCCGGGGCAAAGGGAAACTATCTTTGGGGCAGGCCCTATTCAAATTGGTGTAGTCCACGCACATCCTCCACTGGCCCACGGCTTTCTTCGGTACCATGACCACGTTGGCTAACCACTGTGGGTACTTCGCCTCCTGGATAAACTTGATGTCCAGAAGCCTTTGTACCTCTCTCTTGATGACGTCATACTTAGCCAGATCGAAGGATCTCCTCTTCTGTCGTACCGGGGGCACGCCTTTTCGGATCCCCAACCTATGCGTGACCACGTCACTCGGGATACCGGGCACGTCGGCATACGACCATGCGAAAGCTTTGCTGTTGGCCTTTAGAAAACGTATAAGCTCCTCCCGGACGAGGGATGGCAAATTTGCCCCGATTCTCACTGTTCGGGCTGCGAAATCGTCCGAGATGCAAACCAGCTCGGTTTCCTCTACTGAACCGGGTCTCTCGGACTCTGCCCCTTCTGCAGCGGCGTTGATCCTGGGATCTTCGTATACGTCAGAAATCAATTTATTCGTGCTCACGGAGGATAACACTTCCGCTCTCCTCCTACCATTATCTCTGTCAATGGCGTAGCATCCTCTTGCTGCTACTTGATCACCCCGGATGGTTACGATACCCGTTGGCGATGGTAGCTTCATCATAAGCATGTGCCCCGCGATGAATGCCTTGGCTTTCCACAGGGCTGGTCTCCCGAGTATTCCATTGTACGCTGAGTCGCAGTCGACAATTATGAAATCGACTGACATTCTCAACGTGTTCCCCTCTTGACCTCCGAGGATCATGGGTATGTAGTCGGATCCAAGAGGCTGCACCACGTCCCCGGAGAAGCTTATCAATGGCTCATTGTCCTGCGTGAGCTTGCTACTCCCCCTTTTTAGTGCTCGCCACGCGTTTCTGAACAAGACATTTACTGACCCCCCCGTGTCAATCAGGATTTTCTTGCAAAGATAATGATCCAACTGTACTGTTACCAGGAAGGGGTCCTCGTGAGGCTGTCTGGTCCCTTGCTCCTCTTCTTCTTCGAATGTTACTGATTTCCACCTCACGTTTACACTCTGAGCGCTAGAGCTCCCGAAAGCGAATATCTCTCGCCCATCTCTGCTACCGGGGCACTGTTTTTTGGCCTTGTTACTCCTCTGGTCGATACGTGCCCCCCCACGGATCGTGTTGATCGTCCCGTAAATGGGCTCCTCCTTAGCTTGGGGTGGACCCGACACGTATTGCCGAAGCTTCCCTGTTTTAAGCTGTCTTTCGATCGCTCTTCTTAGCTCATCACAGTTGTTTATTGCGTGTGTTGCCTCCCTGTGATATCCACAGTACTTTCCTGTGTCCTCTCGGGTTAGTCGTGACGGTGGAAACTTCCTGGCTGCGGGTCCCGGAAGAACCCCTTTATTCTCGTTTCACACTACCTCCGGTGTTGCGTTCAGGTTTGTGTAGCTTGCCCTGGCTGTGATAACCGTTTCCTTAAACCCGCTGTTTTGGTTGTTGCCCCTGTTCTTCCCCTGAGGGCCCCCTAATTGCTTGGCTTGGCTCCTACCTCCGTCCTTGAACCTCTTGATAGGGGTGAAGACTTGTCCCCCTTGGTCCCCTTTCCAGGTTCTTACTTCTTGGATCATCTGTCCTCGGGATTCAGACCTCCCGCTTTCCTTTCTTTTGCCCTCGCTTTGGTCCCCGTAAGTGTCATGGTCTGCCTGCGCGTGCCTTACCGCCATTTCCATGAGCTCATCATATCCCCGGGGATTTTCAATTCGTACTGCGTACAAGAACTTCCCGGGCAACAGGGCCTGGATGAAGGCCTCTTCCGCCACCTTCTTGTCGAAACTCCTGACCCTGGCTGGGGCCCCTTGCCATCGATTTACAAAGGCCTTTAGTCCCTCGGTGTGCCCTTGCTTTATCTTGAATAACTGGGCTGTACTCTGCCCGTCCGTTCGCAGTATAAACCGGTTCACGAATCTGTCTGCTAACCTCTTGAAGCAATCTATTGAACCGGCCGGGAGCTCATAAAACCAGCTTAATGCTTCTCCCGACAACGTCTCCTGGAACATGTTGCAGCACGCGGCGTCCGAATAACCCTTCGCGTTCGTATGGGACTTGAAACTGTCGAGGAAGAGATGCGGGTCCCCCTCCCCTCCGTAGTTCAATTTAAGCGGTTTCGCCGCACGGGAACGCAATGTCTGCGTGATAGTGGTAATGAAAGGTCCCCCTCTCTCTTCAAACCCCATACCGGGCGGGTTGTGCGCTGCCCTTCTTTCTGCCTCGTCTAGCCTCATAGTTAGGGACATCACACTGTCCCTCATGGCCATCAAGGCCGCCTCCACTCCCGTTGACTCCTGCCTTCTTTCCTCTACAGGCGCTGGAGGTGGGGGCGGGCCCTCTGCTTCCATAATTTCAGGAAACAAGTTCGTGCCGACGACTACCGTTCTCCGGGTACCTAGGGGCGGCGTTACCGGGGACCGTTCCCCCTCGCGGATAGAGTTTGCCGCTCGTTCGATCACCTCATCACTCTCGAGTCTTCTTGCTAACGCACTAATTATTGCTGCGTTATCTGCCTCCAGCTTTTTCTCCCGTGCGGCCGCGTCTAAACGGTCACGTTGGCCTTCTCTCTCCATGCGTGCTACGTCCGCTCTTAACCTCTCGACGATATCCTCCATTTCTTCCTGTGTGAGGCTGCTCATTGTTCCATCCGTAAGCGCTCGGGGGACGATTGTATCAGGTGGGCACTCTTCACTTTCGCCCGTTCTTCCCGGCCGGTCACTGCTTCCCGGTGTCTGATCTCCTGAAATTATCCTACTCCCGATTCCAACTTCATTCGACTCCGTCATCGAGACTGGCTTTTTGTAAGTATTCCCACAGACGGCGCCAATTGTTTCTACTGGAACCCGCAGGCTCTTGTAGAAACTGTAACACGTGATCCAATCTTCCAAAGTCCTTTGTTCTTTGTTCCGAAGTTCCTTCTTCGCCCTTCCTTATCTGCAAGAAAGGAGAATGACCGGGATTCTCCGGTCTTTCTCTCTCCGATGGTAAAGTTAGTAAGGGTAGTTGAGTATTTAATGCTAAGACCGTTTTTTCTTACCTTTCTGGTTGGTCTTGGCTGCATTTATACCTCTGCGTTGACTCACATTATGCATCTTCTTCAATGTGGGACAAATGTTAAGTTTCTGTGGAGGCTTCCCCTCTTGGCCCAGACTGCTTTAGTATCGAGGTTGAGGCCTGTTCGAGCTGCCTCATGCTGGGCTTCATAGCATCATGGGCCGAGGGAGGTATTTACTGACTACCGACAACAGGGGATAAACTCCTCAATAGGTTATGTAGGGATCTTTCGCTCCATCCATAGAACCCGGCCCAAGTCTAGACCATAATTGAAAAGAGGAAAAGAAAAGGTGGAGGCCCAAAGCCACAGCCCACTAGGGTGCAAGATGCAGCCCAGCAGACTAAAGCCCATATCCACCTCACTCCTCTCTCCCGTTCAGATTCAGACCGGCGCCGACGCTAAAGGATACGATTCGTTTTGTTCTCTCCCGAGTTTATCCTCCACTATCTAAAGGATGCGACTCGTTTTGTCGTCTGTGTGGGTTTTAGAGTGAGACCACACTACCACAGTGACAGTCTCCACTCTCTCTGTCTCTTGCTCTCTCTTTTCTCTACTAAAAGCCGCCACCTTCTTCTTCTTCTTCATCTTCCTGATGTCATCTTCTCATGTTTCACCGTCGATGGAGTCCCTCATCCTCCAGCTCCACGAAATCTCCGCCGTCAAATTCGGCAACTTCAAACTGAAATCCGGCATCTCCTCCCCAATCTACATCGACCTCCGCCTCATCGTCTCCTACCCTTCCCTCCTCCGCCAAATCTCCCAAACCCTAATCGCCGCCGTCCCCTCCTCCACCCCTTACGACCTCCTCTGCGGCGTCCCCTACACCGCCCTCCCCATCGCCACCTGCATCAGCACCTCCCGCGACGTCCCCATGCTCATGCGCCGCAAGGAGGTCAAGGACTACGGCACCGCCAAGGCCATCGAGGGCGCCTTCACCCCCGGCCAGGTCTGCCTCATCATCGAGGACCTCGTCACCAGCGGCGCCTCCGTTCTTGAAACCGCCGCGCCGCTCCGTGCCGCCGGCCTCAAGGTCTGCGACGCCGTCGTTTTGATCGACCGCGAGCAAGGCGGGAGGGAGAATCTCGAGGAGAACGGGATCAGGCTGCACGCGCTGTTCCGCCTGAGCGAGATGGTTAGGGTTTTGAAGGAGAAAGGGAAGCTGGCGGAGGAGACGGTGGGGGACGTGCTTAGGTTTCTGGAGGAGAATCGGAGAGTGGCGGTGCCGAAAGTGGAGAAGGAGAAGGAGAAGGTTAGGGTTAAGGGGTTAGTGTTTCAGGAGAGGGCCAAGCTGAGCAAGAATCCTACGGGGAAGAAGCTTTTTGAGGTCATGGCGCAGAAGAAGACCAATCTCTGCTTGGCTGCTGATGTTGCTACCGCTCAGGAGTTACTCGCCATTGCCGAAAAGGTAAAGAATTCCATTCCAATTTTGAATTTTTTACATTTGGCTGGAAATTTTTACTACCAGTTGATTTTCATGGAGTGATGTTGACTAGAGTTTGACCTGTTTTGACAGAATTGACTGATTGACAAGCTGAGCTAACTATTTTTTTTTTAAAGCTCCTTCTCCTATGCACAATAGGAAAAGAAAGTTTGTCACCAAAAGAAAATTTACCTCATCAATTGAGTTTGTGCTGACCTCCTGAGTTTGTTGATATGCTTTACTGAAATTGTGTGTTTGTGTTTGTAATCTAGATGATGCTAGTTTATTAATGCAGCCGCATTTGATAATATTTAGTAGAAGTTGATGCCTTGTAAATGTGAGCCACATTTCAGTTATGTAGTGCGGGTGGATGTTGAGAGAAAATTGACAGTTGGAGAGATGGATGAGCGGATAAGCTTCCTTGCTTTGGGTTAATTGATCTGATCTTTTAGTTTCTTTGAGTTCTGATACCCTCATTTGAATGCAGGTTGGGCCTGAGATATGCTTACTGAAAACTCATATTGACATACTGCCTGATTTTACTCCAGATTTTGGCTCTAAACTTCGCTCGGTATGTTTAAAGAACTATTTTTCTTGTTTTCTTATCAATATATTGAATGACTGTTATGCTGTTCATGTGGCTCTCTTATCCTTGATGCTATCAAGTTAATGAATGGAGTTCCACATCCAACATTATGCAGAAATTCATTTGATTTTTGTTATTGTTTATTGTTTTTAGTGAATGAGTGAGTGTCACGCCCCAATTTTCGAAGGATAAATTTCAAAAATTTGGGCATGATATAACTCACAAATAAGACTACATGACCTGCTCAACAAATCCCTACTAAACTTAAATGCTGGAAATGTAAATGTCAACAAAACTCATCGACTGAGTTAAACATTACATCTCCTTATTTACAACTTCAAAAGTCTAGTAAAAAGAAGATGCTCACACGAGCTTAAAATAACTTACATACTATACAAATAAAATGTACATCATCTAAACCCCAGCCACTATGCCTCTGCCTCAACCCTGTTGATCAAACACCTGCAAGTCTAACCCCTACACCATGAATTGGTGCACCGGGTTGTAAACAACAAACCCGGTAAGCTAAAAAGCTCGTATGAGTAATTCTCAAAATAAACTCCACATTTATCACAGTCCAACACTTTAACACATCCAAATTTATCACAGTCCAACACTTTAACACATCCAAATAAATTTTGATAAATGAATAAAAACCACACATTAACAAGACATGTACCCATGAGTCCCAGATATTTAGAAAATACCCCTCATGACCTATAACAACAATATGTGTACCCATGGGTCCCAGATACCTTCAAGTATCTCCCATGACCTACACTGACAGACAGACTAGAGCTCTATTCCTAACCGTATCCAATCACCCGGCCAAAGGCTTGGAATCCCGGTTTGACTGTCTAATATCACATCACAAAATAATAATAGCGTCATAACCGTAACCAATCACCCGATTAAAGGCTTGGAACCCAGTTTGACTATCTACAACGACAATTCACAAAAAAGTAGAATCATCATAACCGCAACCAATCACCCGATTAAAGGCTTGGAACCCGGTTTGACTATCTACAACGACAATTCACAAAAGAGTAGAATCATCATAACCGCAACCAATCACCCGATTAAAGGCTTGGAACCCGGTTTGACTATCTAACTTGTTTTAACTTACCTATGAGCCGTTGGCGATCAAGCTTATATATTTTTTTTTTAAACAAACAATAACCGATTCTTTAAAATTCAACATCATCATCAACAACATCATCAACATCACAATCATCCTCATAAAAATCATCATCATCATCATCATCATCAAAATTATCTAAAAAGCATAACATTTAAATCATCATCAACACAATGAGCACATCATAAAAATTATAACCTTCCACATAAATATAGATATTTCCACAAGAAATAAATCTATCAATCACCCATAATATTATAATTTGGTCCAAATGTGAACCTTGGTGAGATTTACTCACCTTTACTCCCGCTGCGTCTTCACACAAACACAAACGTCTAGCTCAAAACTAAACTCCACGAGAACAAGCAAAACACCAAAAATCGCCAATCACCTAGATAACACAAAGTCATCCTTAATAATTATTTAAACAACATAACATTGCACCCTTAAACAAGGTTTAACCCAAGATTGCCAAAAAAGGGGCAACCTTCTTCCGAGACCTCCCAAGGTCGTCGGACACTTAAAAACCTTCCACAAATCTAAGATTAACCATAATATCCTTAGGTTCAAAAGTGAACCTTGGTGAGATTTACTCACCTAGATATCCAGCTGGAAATTCCACAACCAAATTTAGCAAGCGAAACACAACTTCACAACCACCTAAAAACACACAATTAAAACCTTAGTAACTAAAAAAAATACTATAGGCTAACACAAAACCCTTAACTAATCCTTAATTCAAGAGATGACAACTTTCCAAAGTCGTCGAACTTAGAGACCCTCAAAGGCTGCCTCTAATCATCCATTCCTAACTCAAACCTCCACCAAACCTAAAATCACATTTAACGTTCTAGCATGCCAACATTTCTTAAAAACTAGCCACACTACCACTCAACAGGCTCACAGCAGTAAGGACTACCTAACACAGGGAAAATAGGGCTGCAAATCAACCCGACGCGCCGCCACAGGCGGCGGCGAGTGGGCCTCACGCGCCACCCCAAATTTCCGAATTTGAGAAAACTCCCAACAGCAAAGTTGAAGCTTGAAGCAAGGGGAATAACTTTCATACCTGAGACTTCGCCCAAAAATGGCCGGAACTGGCCGGAAACCGCCCGAACAGTGACCAGAAATTTCAACGATCAAAACTGCAAAACCGGCCTTAAAACCTTAAAAACTTGCTTCAATCCAAGCCTAAACACTACCAGGGAAAAGAGAGGATCAAAACTCACCTAAGAAAGTACCCCGTCGCCGCCGTACACGGCAGCTCCGTCCGTGGCACAGCCGCCCACTTTTCGGCAACACAGCCCCGATTCCGGCGCGCCACACCGAGCAGCAGCTGCCCTGCCTTGAAGAGCACCCTTGTGGGAGTCGAACGGGACCGGTGGCGGTCCAAACGGTGGCCGGACGGAGGAGCTAGCTCTGGCAGAAGGTTGGTCCTCGGGAAAGCTCGGGAGAGGAAAAGAGGGAAAGAAAAGAAGAGAGAAAAAAGATCAGGTGAGGTGCGTGAGGAGAGAGAGAGAGGGCTGCTTTTAAATGTTAGGGTTTCAAAAAAATAACCCACACACAATTTCCCACTTAAACACTTTCCACACCCGGAACCTAACTTCCTTTGACCACAACTTTCTCTCACAACTTCCGATTTAAGCGTGCCGCGTGTCTACGAACTCGTATCGACAAGCTCTACAACTTTCATGAAGGATGCTTTCGAAGATAACTTACGAAAAATAAAGTCAACTTTTGGCTTATTAAAAATCAAGGCAACTTAAATAAACTCCCGAAACTTCAACTTCGCATAAACCCAAGAATTTTCATGAATAATCCTTCATTAAATAATGGAATAATACAAGGAAAACAATTATGAAATCTAGGGTATTACAGAGAGGTTTGTAAGTTACATTGCAATTGTTGTTAAGGTTCTCTTTTAAAAATCCTCATTGATATTCACCGCATCCAACTTGAATCTCATTTCCCAGTACCATATCCGTTTATCACAGTGAATATGGAGTCCTTAAGTGTAATTAGTGTGATGGAATTTGTTGTGTTCACATCTTCTTGCAATAACAAGGATAATTCTTGTACTCTTGATGCTTTTAATGAACCAGATCATGCTCTTTGCCAGTCTTCTTCTTTTTTTCTTGGTTTTTTTTT
Organism: Fragaria x ananassa; assembly: GCA_034370585.1. Lineage (NCBI taxonomy): Eukaryota > Viridiplantae > Streptophyta > Magnoliopsida > Rosales > Rosaceae > Fragaria > Fragaria x ananassa. Next base: position 2,776,292 of record CP139750.1, on the reverse strand, counting down.
TTCAGTCTCAAGTCAATCCACCACCTATTATCATCTTTTGCATACTATGCAGCTTTCTAACTTGTGAAGTTTTTTTTTCTTTAAACCGAATAGGTAGTTGAGCTTTTCTTTTGATGCACCCTGTTCATATCTAAAAAATGATAGGGGCTGTATGCTCTCCGCAAGTTTAGGCTACAGCTTGAGATGGGTATGCCCTAAATTGCTGCTTTTGTTTTGCGTCAAGTCATGTTTTTTTACAAAATGTTCCGGTCTTTGTTCATTCGGAACATGGAAGTCATTATTTGATTAAAAGAATTGTCAACCTTTTTATAATCCTGCATTTTCAAGCATACATGTTATACAGAAGTATGAAGATTCATTGTTGATTCATATAATCATCAGCAGCAAGCTCAGTAACTGAATATTTGAAGCCTTTTCTGCTTTTTCTGCGCAATCTATATTCAATTGTTTAGTCAAATTTCTTTAAGTTCATTGAAACTATCTGCAAGTTATAGACTTATATGTACTTTATCCATTTGCAGATCGCAGAAAGACATAATTTCATGATATTTGAAGACCGTAAGTTCGCAGACATTGGTAACACAGTAACAATGCAGTATGAAGGGTGAGGCTCAGCTTCTTTTTTCCATTTCTTCCCTTCTTACTTTGCCTTTTGTCAATGCTCTCAAGTCCTGGGTTCTTTTTGCAGAGGTATATTCCATATATTGGACTGGGCTGATATAGTAAATGCTCACATAATCTCTGGTCCAGGGATTGTTGATGGACTGAAGTTAAAGGTTTGAAACTTTGCATGCATTGATGATTCAGTACAAAGCTCAAGAAAATTCATGTTTTAACTTTTTAGCACTCTTGTTCATCTCTTAGGGTTTGCCTCGTGGAAGAGGCCTGTTGCTGCTTGCTGAAATGAGCTCAGCTGGTAACCTTGCCAAGGGAGACTACACAGCTGCAGCAGTGAAGATTGCTGAAGACCATTCCGACTTTGTGATTGGCTTTATTTCAGTTAATCCAGCATCATGGCCAGGCGCACCAGTAAATCCAGCTTTCATCCAGGCAACCCCTGGAGTGCAAATGGTGACTGGTGGTGATGCTCTTGGACAGCGATATAACACTCCAAAATCTGTAAGTATATTGGTGCACCTTAAATTGTGCAGGGTCCGCGTCTCGTTCATGTTTGCCCTCGATATAATTGTCCAGATAGTACATCTGATTTAGTGTATAGAGAGTATGGAATATTCATGCTTGCAAGTTGCTGTGAAGCTTAACATATGAATTAGGAATGGGAAAATCATGGAGCCCCAAAATCGTTTAGAGCGTTTTCTTTGCTGATTGAGTAGAAGTAGATGAAAGATAGGAAATTTATTTGGAATGGGGTCAATGGTCATATGATAACCCAATGTGCACCAATATGGAGAGTTGGTTGATTCAACCTGTTTGAAGGAATCTCCATATAGTCAGAAAGGACATGTGGTTACTATTAAAATTGAGCTCATGTATATTACTTTGGATAGGATACAGTGTGAATCTTTGTGTTCTTGTTGAAAAAGTAATTCAGGTTGCACCAATAGGTAGAGTTGGTTGATTCAAGCAATGATGAAAGTTATTTAAAGTTTGCTTGTTAAATCTCATGTTCAAATGTAACCAGAAAGACTTATTCTCTTGATGTTGACCTGCATTTATCTTTGTGATAATCGTCTTTATAATTATATTGGCCAGATTTCTGTGATTGATCCCAGTTGCATTTCAGGTCATATATGATAGAGGCAGCGACATCATAATCGTTGGCCGTGGAATTATCAAGGCTGAAAACCCAGCAGAGGCAGCTCATGAATACCGTATTCAAGGATGGCAGGCCTATCTAGATAAATGCAGCAGCAACTAAGGTTATTGCTCCTAAAATAGGCTTTCTCCCTTGTTTATCTTCTGTTAGATTAGATGATTCGCTCATTTGGAGATGAGTTAATTATGTTCAACATGAATGTGATTTCATGAAACCAGAGAAACTAAGGTTTGTAGTTTGTACTACGGATTTAGATTATTGTTGAGTTATATGGGAGTTATATTTGGTGGGCATATAATATAAAATTGAATAGTACGTGATGTGCTTCAAACCCTAGAAGAAGGAGAAGACGAAGAAGAATAATAGAGATAGGGAACGAGTGAGTGAAGCAAGGCACGGGTGGGCTATAATTTTATATTTGCGTCTGCACGTGCGAACAATTATTTGTTCTCTTTTCTTTTTATAATTAATCATACTTTTTTGGTTTTTTTTTTATTAAAAAAAACTTTATATTAAATAACTTTTACACTTTACATATGTCAATGAAATTTGAATCCATCATCTTAAAATTTTTTTTTTGACCAAAGATGAAAAGTTCTTTTATTGATCACAACTTGAAAGTAGGTAACAACAACATGAATACAATCCACCCGCAAGGGCTATGAAAAAATTGAATCCTACAAAACTGCCTAGTAGACATTAAATAATTTGTATGTTGAAGATCATGAGATGAAGTGTTATAATCAATCTTCTGTGATAGCAGACGGAAGAAGTAAGCAGCCACCGAGATAAAAGAAAGAAGAGACAAGTCCTCAACCTATCATTATTGACTACTTCCATGACCACCCTACACAGAGGGGGCAATTCTAAAGCATCAAAACAACCTAATTAAAGACCGAAGCCAATAACTAAGAAAATTCTTTAGACCCACAAGCAGTTCTAGTCTAATTGCTAAAAACAAAAATAAGTAAAGCAAAACGCAAAGCTAGAGCCCAACAAAGAAACCCTAGCCCAGTCTCTAGCCTAACAAGCTGCACCCAGGCCCACAAAGACAGAGTCAGCCCATCTCATCCTTTACGGCCCAAAGACACCCACCAGACCATCCCGCCACCACAACCGTTGTCTCACTGCTGGACCCGAACCGGTACCACCGTCCCGCCTCTGTCGCCAACAAGGGCGACCTCAACCGTAGATGGTTCTGCCCCCCAAGCCAGCCTTCAAGGCGAAACATAGAAACAAGATTGAAGATGTAAATTGAATATAGTCGTCAGCCAATCCAACAATTGTAATGCCCCGTATCTTAATTTACTAGTTTTACGATCCTTCGAAATGTAAATAATAACTTCAATCACTTCATTTTGGTACTTTAGAAGAGCGAAAATGTAGCGCTCGGAATCGGAGTTCGTACGAATAAATTGTGTTCTATGAAAGGATATTGTCTTACGGATAATAATGTCTTAAGGATACTTGAGCTTCTAAAAGACACTTAATTCGAAGCAAATCACCAAATGTATCATGAATTGAAGGATAATAATAACTCATCCACCACAACGTAATACACACATGCATCGGTAATCTCCTCTTGATTAAAGTTCCCAATAGCCAACTCCTTACCCTTTGGTTTCCAATGCAAAACACTTTGCCCGGAAGCCTTCATCTTCTCCATATTAGGAGGGTACTTGCGGCATTTGTCTATGTGACTGTGCAAGCTAGAAGTGCCATTGCCGGTAGGATCGGCAAAATACTCTTTTCCACAATAATTACAAGCTCCCTTCACCCTCTTATCGACCATTTTCTTCTCAAAATGTTCCCAAATCGGAGCTCTTTCTTTTTTCTTCAACCGTGCCAAGTATGATTCTTCACTTTCTTCTTCCTCTTCTAAATCAACCACCGGGTCCAGGTTACCAACACTACTAGCTTGACTAGGTATAGGAGTAGGAGCGGTAGATGCACTTCCACTTGCATTATTTGCTTTTTTTGAAGCGGTAGCACGGCCGGTACTATTGTTTTTAGGGGCTGCAACTCCTTTCCTCTTCATTATAAAAACTTAAGTTTCTCCTGCAATCAAGCACTTTTAGCGAATCAAACAAACTACAAGGTTATAATAAAACCTGTATAACAAAGATTATGATAGATCAACAAGAGATGCTCTATGCTCCATGTATAGAGCAGACTTTCATTGCTCTTATCTACGTAACTGTAGTTGTACAAAAGTCAGTATAACCACATCCATCCACAAACAGCAAAAACGAAAGAGATAAATCCTACAAGTTACAACTTGTTTTGTTATTGATATTTCAGCACCAACTGATAGACTTCAATAAAAATGTTTAAGTTCTGATACAACTTTCGTTAACTAGTGGTCAAGGTTCCCACCTATAACTGTTTGGTTACCAATGTTTATATTTTAAATTTGATCAGAAAACTCACATAAAGTGCAACTTAATGGAATGAATACCTAGCAAGTCAATTTAGTATATCTATCTCTTCTATATCCAATCGAATGTACCGGCAATACCAAATACACAGAAGAGCAAAGTTCCAACAGGGTGCTATTGTCTATGAAAACACATCCACAATAATGATTTGAGAATATTCAAAGGTCTTTGGGACAAAAAAATAAACAAAAATACATCATGATCTATAAATACCGATCTAAATTTATAATACACACACACAGATTGGTAACTTTTCCAAATAACACTTATTCATAGTCGCAATTCTAATATTTGGAAAGAGAAGGAACCTAAATCAGATTGTACTGGGTTTCCGGCGATGGCTACCAGTGATTGGATACGACTCTGATCTCCCCGCGATGAGATTCGTTGCTAAACTCTCTGGATTTTCGATTAAGTCTCCGGACTGTATCTTCAAATCCTTAAGAAATGATTCGACTCTTCTCTCTCGGCAACGAGCTGCGTATGCAATTTGGGGAGGATGAAGGTCTGTTATCAAATCCATCCAACTAGTAGGAGGACGAAGGTTTAGAGACGCATTTTGGGGATCGATGACGGCCAAAATCTCGGTTCTGCCCTTAACCATATATTCAAAACGACGTCGTTTCACCAAAAATTCGGTTCGGTTCGGTCCGGACCGTGAACCGAAACCGAACCGAATTTTTTTTGGTTTTCGGTTTTTTTTTTTTCGGTTCGGTTTTTCTTTCGGCTCGGTTTTTTTCGGTTTCGGCCTGGTTATTTCGGCTCGGTTTTCGGTTATTCGGTTCGGAAGTGCCACCCCTAGTCTTACCGGAATTTTCACGAAGTTTTTTATAGGCAAATTGGACTTTCCGCAACATAGGGTACTTAAGGTAAAACCCTAACATTTCTTCATTTTCCTCCTCTCCTCTCACTCGGCCTCTTTCTCTTTCCTCTCCTTCTTCCACTTTCTCTCTTCTTTCCACGGTCGTCGTCGGGAAATGCCACATATGGCCACCGTTTCTCGCCACCATCCACTCTAATAGGTGCACCACCCGACCTCAAACCGAAATCAGCGACAAGCACCGAGTCTTATGTTTCTATGCCAGCTCCACCGAGAAACGTCGCAAGCGTCGTGGACCACCCTAGCTCCGCCTCTACCGACATAAAGTAGGTACTCCTCGTCTCCTTTTAGGTCGACGTCTCTATTGTGGACTCGATCAGATCCTCACTCGATTGTTTTAACTTTTGGTTGTGTGACTATGGAGTCTGTATTTTTGGATCGAGAGAGATGACAAGCTGAGATTAACATAGCAATGACTTAATGGATTCACAGAAAAAGGTAAGGCCTGCATTTCTGGTTTGTGTCTTGCCACGAGTTGTCCGGCGGCATCCATGACGTTTCATAAAGGAGATTACTTTCTCTGTCTTTCTGCCTCAACCTAACCACTACTACTAGCTACGACCTTCCCTCGGTTCGGTCGGCGTTGCCACTCTTTACATCGTTTTTGGGCGTGAAGATTGGGCCGGCCCAACTAGCGTAGGGTTCGGTTCAGAGCTAGATATAAATAAAATATGACAGAGCACCAAACTAATAGCCGTAAGGCACCAAACTAGAAGCTCGCTGCCTCCATATCGGTACGTACTCTAACTTAGCTGCAGTCTCCTTAAAGCTCCCAGTTTGATTCTGCATTTAAATCTCATTCAGATTTAGTGTGTGTTTGTTTCTGGGTTATGGGATCTGGGATCTGAGGCTTTGTTCTGGGATTTCTCTTTTCTGTGTTTGGTGTTTGAGGTAAGAGATGGGTGATGATAGTAGGGCTCTGTACACGAGTCAACAGCAGGCGCCTAATTCGTGGTGACCAGACTGCCGCTTAGAGCCTATAATGAGTTTAGTGGGTGAAGATCCTTGAAACTAAAGTAACCATTTGTTTCAAGACACAATATTCACTGTACATTTTAGCTTGTTCTGACTTGATATTTCGATTTTTCAATTTGATATTGGATTTTCCATTATTTTTGGATTGGCACTCCAGTCAGACACTGGTGTTGGTTATTTAATCTCTCAACAAGCAACCATTTGCATGGTGCCTAGAATTAGCTGCTACTAGCCTTATACTCGCGTGTAGAAGACGTTGTTACTAGGTGGTTACTTTTTCTTTCTCATTTGTAGCTGTTTTTTATTTTTGTGAAGTTAGTGGGTAGTGGGGAGTTTCTTGTTGCAGTTAGAACTCTTAACCTCTCAATTTCCACAATTATATACTCTATTTATGATATTTTATTTTCTTAATTGTTTACTATAATGTCCAGTTTACTTAATTGTTTTAATTAAACACAATAAGGATAATTTAGGAAGAACATAATTTGGTGAAGCTTTTGAGGGCTTCCCTTTATAGTAGTAGAGATCACGATTGGAGTGAGTTGTATTTTCAAGCTTTTCTCCAAATTTAGGGCAGCTAAATCACATTAATTTTTAGTCTCTATTTGCCAAATCTTTGATCTTATCATAAGAAACAATTTTTGTCTGTGTTGTGTTTATTTACTACTGCTGCGTACCGTCACTGATATGATAACTAGAAATGGGTTGACTGAGTTTAGGTAAAAACATATTAACTGATGAATGAAAGCGTATAATTCAAATGTTTGAAGTTTGGGAACTAGTTTACTGGATTTTGATCTTGGAAGAAACCATGAACTTGAATAATATGATTTATGAGGACTGGAAATGTTTATGGCTCTATACATACGAGTCAACAACAAGAGCCATTTCAATGGTGCCTTGACTGCCGCTTGGAGCCAATATTGTTCTGCCAATAGAAGATAGATTGAAATGAATTATGGTTTCGTGCTACAATTTTTGGCTACATTTTATTATGCTACCACCAGTCTCCAAATGCTTGTGCCGAAACTCTAGAAATAAGTTGTGGGACTAAGATTATGTTCATACAGACAGGTCATGTCATCTGCTGTTAAACCCTAACCAATGACTTGATTTATAGTTCTAATAGAGTTCTTTGGAATTGGTGCAGAGTGTACGTTTGACTGGTGAAGATTTGAAGATCATTCTCCACTGTTCTAGGCTGAAAACTTGTTACATTTTGATATAGTTATTCTAAACTTGATTACAAATTTGATATAAAATGATAACTATAAAATAAAAACAAAAACAAAAAAGTAAAAGGGGATATAGAATCGAAGGTAGTCCAGCTAGTTGGACCAGACCCGAGCGTTGCAAATGCATCGAGATAGGGTTTAAGCGTCCGCAATCCACTACCAATCTAAGAGTGGATAGGGTTTAAGCGTTTAAGCGTCCGCAATCCACTACCAGCTAGTTTATGTGTTCTTCTGCTGTTTTTGGTTTGCGTTATGTTTGGTTGTTGATAAATAAGTGGTACATACATTTTTTAAATTACGAATTCCTTGATATATGGGTAGTCTAATAAATAAAGATGGGTAGTCTAATAAATAAAGAACCAGTTATATTCTTTTAACTGATTATGCAGAACCAGGTTTTGAGTCTTGTTGATTGAAGCTTTACGTTCCATTTTTCCTTTTCAAATTTGCTGTTATCAATTGTAAGTAATGTAATTTGGAATGTGTAGATTTTTGATCCTTGTAAGATGGGCAAGAAGAGTAAATCAAAGACCCCTAAAGAGGTTAAAGAAGAAAGTGTTGTGGAGAAGCCTGTTGTGGAAGAAGAGAAACCTGCATCTCCTAAAAAAAAGGCTATTCCGGGAAAGAAGTCTGCTTTTGTGATTGATGAGTTATTCGCTGGGAATAAGAGGAAGAAAGCCAAAACCGAAAATGCTAAAAAGCAAAGTGAAGAGGCTAGTGAAAAACCCAACAAGCCTAAGAGAAAGAAGAAGAAAGATTTAGGCTTTATAAATGGTGCATTTGTGGATGAAATTTCTAGGCCGAAAAAAAGGACAAACGACGGTCTTGCTATCTACACAGAGGAACAGTTGGGTATCAACAAAGCAGATGCTGGAAGCTCCCATCTTTGTCCATTTGATTGTGATTTGCTGCTTCTAAGGCTTCTTACATCTCATTGAGGATTTGTTTGTTTAAAGATTTAGTTGTTTCATGTTGAGATAGCTCAATGGACGTTTGGTTTTGATGTACTTTAGATCTTGAATATTTTGAATTAGTGCGATTTTTAAATCAAAATTCTTTTCTCATTTCATCAAGTTTAGAATTATACTCATGCCTTAGTGAGTTGTAAGAAGTCTCAGAAGCACAAACACAATCAAATGGACAAAGAGGGCTTTGTTCAGTATCTGTTATGTTGATACCTAACTCTTCCTTTGTGTAGATAGCAATACTATCGTTTGTCCTCTTTTTCAGCTCAAAAGTTTCTTCCACAAACGCACTATTTACAAAACCTAAATTTTTCTCTTTCTTTTTCTTTTTCTTAGGCTTGTTAGGTTTTTCATTCGCCTCTTCACTTTACTTTTTAGCATTTTCGGTTTCGGCTTTCTTCCACTTTTTCCCAATGAATATCTCATCACACAGAAGCAGGCTTGTTTGCCGGAGTAGCCTTTTTTGCAAAAGATGCAGACTTCTCTTCTTCCACAACAAGTTTCTCCACAACATTTTTTTCTTTAACCTCTTTAAGAATCTTTGTTACTTTTCTTACCCATCTTATGGGGATTAGAAATCTGCACATTCCAAATTACATTACTCACAATTTACAACAACAAATTTGTAAAGGAAAAGTGGAATGCAAAGCTTCAATCAACAAGACTCAAAACCTGGTTCTACATAATCAGTTAAAGGAATATAACTTATTCTCCATTCATTAGACTAACCATATATCAAGGAATTCGTAATTTAAAAAATGTATGTACCACTTATTTATTAGCAACGAAACATAACGCAAACCAAAAGCAGTAGAAGAGCATAGAAACTAGATTGAATTGTAATATTTTGGAGTTTCAATTAGATGAAAACAAGAATCTATCCAAAACAAAAGACCCTGATATCAAACTAAGTCACATAAACAAATAGAGAATATTGAAACAGAAGCAGACAAAGAGAAAGATAATTAGCGATTGAAAGAACTAACCTTTTATATTGGCAGTGGATTGCGGACGCTTAAACCCTACCTCGATGTGTTTGCAGAGTTCGGGTCTAGTCTAACTAGCTGAACTACCTTCGATTATGTATCCCCTTCTACTTTTGTTTTTATTTTATAGTTATCATTTTATAATAGACATTCGGCGACGAATTTGTGGTGCGTGTTAATTTAACCAAATCTTCATTTTTCATTGTTATGAGCAATATATGTCCATATATCATTCGGAGAGGCAAGTCGGGTTCTAGAAAATTGTAATAAACTTTCTCATTTCTTAGAATTCAACATATTCACCGTGAAACAAAATTTCTCATTTCATCAAGTTTATAATTATACTCAAGCCTCTGCAGCCGACCTAATAACAGTATTACATTTGATGTCTGAGAATTATTCTTCATACCAATACTAACAGTAGCTGTGAATTCTTCAAAACTTATATCAACATGTAACAAGTTTTCAGTCTGAAATAAGTTTTGTGTAGAGGCATGAATATAATTCTAAACTTGATGAAATAAGAAAATGATTTTGATTCATAAGTTACACTGATTCAAAATATTCTGGGTTTAATGTACATCAAAACCAAACCTCCATTCAGCTATCTCAACTTGAAACAACTAAATCTTTAAACATACAAATCCTCAGTGAGTTGTAAGGAATCTCAGAAGCAGCAATCACAATCAAATGGACAGAGAGGGGTGCTTCCAGCATCTGCTTTGTTGAAACCCAACTCTTCCTTTGTGTAGATAGCAGGACCATCGTTTGTCCTCTTTTCCGGCCCAGAAGTTTCATCCACAAACGCACCATTTACAAATCCTAAATCTTTCTTGCTTCTTCTTTCTCTTAGGCTTGTTGGGTTTTTCACTCTCCTCTTCACTTTGCTTTTTAGCATTTTCGGTTTCGGCTTTCTTCCTCTTTTTCCCGGCGGATATCTCATCAATCACAGAAGTAGGTGTTTGAGCCAGAGGGCATTTTTGTCCAACTAATAATACTTTACTAGACTGTAAAATGTCCATGTGAATATTAGTTACGTTCTTGGTTCACGTCGCAACCGGCGATCCCAAATTCTTTAGGTTTACAAGTAATGGCCCGCCAGTAAGGCCACTCGAGCTGAATTACACAGTTCGCGTGCGGAATGGACTACGCGAGCTGAATTATATAGTCCGCGCGCAGAATGGACTTCGCGTATAGGCGAGGCGGAGTACATCAAGGCGAGCTGGCGAACTGGATCTCGTGGGAAACATCGCGAAGAAGCCATAGGCGGAGTCCGCGTACATCACACTAATCATTGAAGACTCTCACCAGTTTTTGACATGCTTTGGGCCAATCCTTGTGGCCCTCATTCATTAAAAAGCCTTCTTTTAGCCCGCGAGTTAGAAAGGCCCGCGAAATGGTTTGAGTCTGCGGCCCGTGCATGTTAGCAATGTCCTTGTGGGATTAGGGTTTCAGAATCCGACTTGAACTATGATTATCTTTATTTTGCCGCACATCGAACTACTATATAAAAGGGTCGAAAGCTACACAATCTCTTTACAAACAACGCAAACAAACTGCAACCCAGTTACCTTTCGAACTACTCGAAATCCTTACCCTAAGAGCGTCCGCGCCTTAGTTCAGAGCCCTCCTGGACTCGCCCCCGATCACCCTAATTCCCTTTGTTGCTCTACTCGCGTCCTACCGTGAATATCGAATCGCTTTGTGCCCGTAATTCCTCATCTGAGGTGGCACCTGGAAACCCTCTCCGCTTGATCAAGAAGTCAAGATCTCGCATACAACTCTTTCCTCATCCGCAAGGTGGCACGCCCTCAACATCTCCCCTTTCTTTGCTCGCTATTCACCTCTCGCCCGCGCGCTGGGGATCGTGGCCAAAACATTGGCACGTCCAGTGGGACTAGGGAGTACAAGCAATTCCTCATAGGGAAACCAGAGGAATCGCCATACCGAAAGCCTCAGCTTTCTTGTCTTAAGCACAGATCACTACGATACAAGCCCTATAACAGCGCGGCTTGCTGTTCTCTCACTCAAAAACAGGTTCTTGCTTAATTTGGTGACCCAGACTTCAGCGAGACCACAATGGTAGGCTCTTAGCCAAACCAAGAGGCAGGATCTGCTCTGCCATCGGAGCAAATCCTCCAAGCAATAAGTGACCTGCGAGGTCAGATGATGGATTTCTCGGCCCAAGCCAAACAAGACAGAGACCTTCTGTAGGCCACCCATGACAAACTCACCATGCTCGGTGAGGATTACGACCACCTCAATGCCAAGTTCACCGAAACTAAGGGATTGGTCGAAGTTAGCCTTCAACGGATCCAGACAGATTTGGACCAGAACACAGAGACCGTGAAGCAGAACACGGAGACCGTGAAGCAACCTGCAGAGATCCTGTCACTCACTTGCGTGACAGTAGATGAACAGACTCGCCGCTTGGATAACCACGATACCAAGCTGCATGACCAGCAGAATGCTTCATTCTTTGGAAGCAAGAACAGTTTGGAAAAACTAGACGAATTCAAGGAGAAACAAGACCAGCTGAGCTTACGGGTCCTTGAAGTTGAAGACTGGATGAGGGCGCAAGCACCAAAGAATCTTGGCTTAGATCCTACTGGCACAAGCGCGAACGAGGGATCATCCAAGTACATCCCTCCCAACGAACGCGCCAGGGGAAATCCGAAGGTCGGATCTCAGAAGACCTCGCAGTTCGCGCTAGGGGCTGGAACTTCAAAGAATCTGCCCCCGCGTGGCTCTGCTGCTCCTTTCAAGGTATTTAACAACTCGTTACGCCAGGGAGCCGGGACACCAGATGACCCATTTTTTGCTCATTCCAGCCTAGCTCCCAAGAATGAAGGACAGGTAGCCAGTTTCTCTACATGGCCGAACCATGAGGAGGGAGCAGAGTCCGCACCTGTGACAACAGCCGACTGGCGCCAGCTTATCTCCTCCATAGTCAAGGAGAAAATAAGAAAAGGTGATGCTGACTTGCAGTATCGCGACCCCTACCCTGATGGTGTGGCGCAGTACCCTTTCCCCCATGGGTTTAAGAACATTGTTTTCACCACCTTCTCTAGGGAGACGACGGAAGATGCAGCAACCCATATGGACCGCTTCAAAGTCCAATGCGGCCAATATGGATATAATGACATTCTTAAGCTCAAACTCTTTGGGACTTCTCTGTTCGGAGCTGCTTTCACTTGGTACTCTAGACTGAAGCCTGGATCCATTGCGGACTGGCCTACCATGGAGAGACTGTTCTGGAAAACCTACGGCACCATTGAGCTAGAGGTCGGCCTTGACTCCCTCACCCAAATGAGTCAGCAAAGCATGGAGTCAGGAGTCTCCTTCCTTCAACGTTTCAAGATCCAACAGGTCAAGTGTGATTACCTGCTACCTGAGCAGGAAGCCATTAAGTTGGCTATCCATGGTCTCGAGCATCGCCAGCGGCTAAAGCACCATAGGGAACGCTTCACATCCATAGGCGACCTGATTAACAAGGTCGGTAGCTACGAGTTAATCCTCAATGAAATGGATGAGAAAGTGAATGCTTCTAAGGGGACGTACGTACCAAGAAGAAATAGGACAGTGGGGGCACTAAGCCTCCAGTCCCCCACGTTTGATCCTTATTACTAGAGGCAGGAGGAGACTGAGGCCGCGCTGGAGTATGATGACGTCGAAGCAGTCGAAATGACTGGGAAACCATTGGCTCACAAACTGAAGAATCTCAAAATAACTCGCGAACCAATCACCATTCAGTCTTTTGCGTGGACCAAGCCCGATTACGAGTCATACACGTATGATGCGAAAAACACCCATCTTGTCTTTAATGACTTGATCGAGGCGAAGTACGCGCGCTTAGATCACAAGATCCCATCCAAGGAAGAGCTAAAGGACAAAAAGTATTCTGCATTCCACAATGTCTACAATCACGACACCAAAGACTGTGTCAAGCTCCGCGACCAACTGCAGACTTGGTTGAACTCTGGCGCTTTGAAGCTAAAGACGCCGGGGAGCACAGCCTCTCTAGTGGATGTGGACCCTTTCCCAACCGTGGACGGCATGGTTGAAGTGAACTGGAACGACTAGCCAGTGGAGACCAGCCACAGCCGGGCGCCGAAGCCAGGCCAGCGGAGAGTAACCTTGGACTTGTCTGAACACCCAGAGGATGACAATCCGTGCAGAGCATCTAAGAGAGGCTGCGAGGAGGACAATGTTGCAGCTCGGCCATCTCGCCAATATACATACAACGTCAACCTCGCACACGAGGTTCTAGACGACCTTATTGATGATGGACTCGTCACAGTAGCGAGGGCCTTACCCTATGTTGAGTATAAGGAAGGCCGTATACACTGCAAGTTCCACGACAGCTGGGGACACAGAACTCGCGAATGCTACCAGCTCCGTGAGCAAGTCCAGGACTAGCTCGACCTCAAGTACATTCGCTTTGGGGACAAAGGTGGTTTCATGATCGCAACTGCTGACATTGCATGGCCTCGCATCGGCCAGCGCGCGATCATATTTGACATTTCTCCAAACGCAAACCCGCGCTAACCGCCAAGTCGAAACCGCAAGAGACCGACGAATGACTATATAGTACTGGCAAAACAAAGTGGGAACCACTACCAGGGCAAGACAGTTAGTTGCTAGATTGCCGCCCGATTGACCTTCAAGGAAAGATAAGGGCAAGGCTATCATGCTGGACGATGAACAGTCCCCCGCGGAGAATTTCCAACCCATGAGTCCCAGGACTCGCGAAAAGCTGAAACAGAGGATCAAGCGCCTCGAGACCTTCGTCCAATCACATTGGACAGAAGAAGTACCTTCGTCTTTAGTTTCAAGTGAGATGGACATATCAGACTCTGGCAGCAAGCACCAAGACAACGAGGCTTCAAGCCCTCGGTAAGGTATGTTGACTGACCCCTACATTCCCTCGACATCCAAATCAGCGATTAAGGAGGGAATATGGTACACGCAGCAAGGGGGTATGCTAGTTACCATCACCAAATCCAGGAAGCGGAAGCTCCAGAAGAAGTATGGCAGCATCCTGCGTGCTTTGCAAGCTATCGATGATAGCATCATCTGACCCTCACAGCTCACGCAGACACCTGAGAGGATGTGGACAGAAGCCGAAGGCCTGCGCGCTCTACTCCAAAGGCCACCTATCATGCCTCCACGAGTGTGTGCGCAGGTAGCAGATGACCCCGCTCCAAAGGTAAATGTCTTCTGTCGCCTCACTGTACCACCAAAACAGGATCCGCGTCTTGCCAGGAACAAACCATCTCCAGAGTCGGAAAGGAGAAGGGATCCACAGCCCTCCCGGCGCAGGCCTTCACCGAAGCTTGACCGGAGAAGGGACCCGCTTCCTTCACCAAGGCGTAGGCAGTCGCCAGAGGCTGAAAGAAGAAGGGAACCACCTCCCCCAATAAAGCGAAGACTATTCGCCACCTCAGAGCCTGAGCCAAGGCGCGAGTCGCCTCGGTCATCATGGCCCGGGAGTCTCTTCCCCAGGAACCTAAGGCAAAGATGAAACCACAACGACCACGTCGGCCCCGGCCACAATCTAACCCAAAGCCGGAGGCCAAGCAGGAGCCTCAAGTCTCAGCCCCTCCTCCGTCGAAGGCAAATGACAACGCCAAGATCCCTCTAGCCATGGATAAGTAGCCAGCTGAGGACAAACAGCCCTCGAACAAACTCATGTGGCAACCACGGCAGCCAGAGACTGACGCATCGCCAGGTACCGAATGTAGTACCTCCAGCCCTAACTTAGAATTCGTTGAACTTAGAAGAAGACCAAGCAGAAGAGCAGGGGGAGTCATTCACTTGCAATATGGTTGAAGTATCTGCATGGCCTGAGGACGAAGAGATGATTTTCGCGGAGAGTGCATTCCCTGTACTCGAAGGCGAGCCTAGGGTAATTGAGGCTCCGCTGATCCCAATCCGCGAGCAGTTCTGTTTTCAGATCAGAATGATATTTTTCATATTCAAAAGATATGCTCTCCAGCCGAACGCAACATGCAACACGGCAGATATTCCAGACAATAGCAAAAATGTATGCAACTGACGTGCACCGAAAACACCGGGGCAATCGTGCAATTTAAAACCCTTTGTGTAGTATATAGCATATGATAAGTAAGGGGTCGAAAGGCCGGGGACTTATAGGGCGCTCTTGCATTTAGTAATAAAAAGATTAGAACTATAAACAATTATTTACATATATACAAAGATAAACGGGGGTTTAGAGAGTTTGGTTCTAAATTCCTACAAAACAGAAAATAAATATTAAATATGTACAATTGATCAATCCATTCAACACATAGCCAAAGAGAGAAACTCAGATCTCGACCACACATTAATATCATGCTTCAATCTTAGTAAAGTGAAACTTGTCGAAATTATAATCTAGAAACAATCTCAAGACACGAGCCTACGAGGTCTTCGCATCTTATTGTTCTTCTTAAGTGTACTTAGCACAGAACGTCTAGAACTAAGAATTTCATGAGAACGTCTACATGAATCATTAAGATAAAGAACGAGATTGAACACGACCACTGCCGTGAACGTCACCGCATTAAATCATTGTAGTCCACGTTTCCAGCCACTACGACATGGCTTCCATCACCTACGATCCATACTTACCTACGCGGCTTAGCATGAATTTCTGACGGTAGTTAGCATGCATTCTAACTATATAGCTACTAAAGCAGAAACGCTTCCTTCCTAAAGCATAAATCGACAAGAACAAAATACTAAAACATCATAAACAAAACATCAACATGCTTAACTAAGAAAAGAATTTACTAATAACAAAACAATCGCAACAAACATCCAACACCAATGATGAACACCAAATCCATGTCTTTAAAATTGTAAAGAAAACTAAACAAAGATAGAGGCATAGTTTACACTTTGACGATCTTCAAGAAGCTTGAGGATGAGCAAGAGGTGCGTGGCTTCAAGGTTCCTTCTTCTCCAAGGTTGCGACGCAAGGGTGAAGATCACCAAGGCTTAGGCAAGGAGAGAGAACTCGGCAAAGGAGGGGAGAGGGCTGCGGCAAAGGAGGCTATTTCTCTAGGGTTTTTGTGAGAATGAATGATGATTTTTCTGTAGAGAAACAGCCCCTTATATAGAGTCTAGGCCGAACCAAGTCATGCTCTCCACCCTTGATTTATTCTTGATCCAATGGCTCCAATTAATTGCACATAAAATCTGGAAATTATCTCCATGGAAATCTCTAGAATTCTTGCGCACCACTCCTTCATATGTAGCTTGAATGATGACCGAATGCATGGCCTAATCACCAAGGAAAAATCGGCAAAGATCTCCTTCTCCTTGTAAAGCTGCCGATTTTATTGTTGTAGGGTTTTTCATCCAATAGCAATCCTACAAATAAGCATAATGACATGTTCAATCCAATAGGAATTAGGATAAATAAAATCAGAATATTCCCCTCAATAAATAGAGATTTTGATGAAGCAAAACTCCTTAAAATAATACCCTAAAAATCGGCAAAGAAAGTCCATTGGACTCCAAGAAATCGGCCAAGAAGGCCTAGCCGAATCCATAGGGTTTTGGGGTTTAAATGGATCATGCAATTGGCCCAAATCCACTTAGGTTTGGGTTTATGCGACTTAGAGGTTTCCTGGTCCGAATAGGATTTGACTTTATGACTCAACGTTTCCTAGTTGAAGTAGGATTCTCGAAACAACTAGGTTTTCTATTAAATTTCCTCTTTTAACATCCTTTTCGTAAATAATGCTCACTAAGCCTCTAATAAATAAAACAAGTCAAAAATGATAAAGTTAAGGTAATAACGTAGCTAAATAGGGTAGGAAACACATTATAAACACGGCATTTTATGCCTCTATCAACTCCCCCACACTTAGCTTTTGCTAGTCCCTTAGCAAAACCAAACGACAAAATAAATAAAAACAACTCTAATGCCCTTAACATTTGTCTCAGCATCTCTTATCTCATGGCTTCAAAATTAGCACTTAATAAAGAATCATTCCAAAACATTCCAAAGCTAATTTCCATGCATAGATCACATATATTAGTAGGACTTGGAAGAACAATGGTGATGGTTATAGCTCAGCATGTTTCAAACAAGTAGTGATCCATCCTCACAAGGTATGCACTCGATTTTTCACTCAGATTTTCTGGCTCAATCACTCAAATGTATGCAAGAGAAAATATTTTGAGGCATTCATAATGCTTGCATTTATATGAACAAAAAGCACATGTTAAATAATAAATAAATAAACCTCATGAAGGAATCAATTTCTCACACAAATGGACCCAAACCATATGCTCAATTCTTGGAATAGACTCCACAGATCAAGTTTAATCCATCTCACAGATCATAAAGGACTTTAGGGTTATATAACATGGCTAAGCTAGGGGTATGAATTGAAGGATGAGGAATCACAAAGTTCCTAAAGACCTAGCAGAGCAATCAAGCACACCTTATGTCTCCGAAATTGAGGGCCAGATATCATCTTTTTGGGCCCTTCGTCATTCTAACCTCCTTATAACTTCATGAAAAAGGACAAAGGCCAAATAATTTTGTTTTTAGGCCTCCCATTTCACAATATAAAGACAATGTCCAGATTTCTTCTTTTTCTGCCAAAATTTTTTCTTTTCTTTTTATTTTCATGGCATTTTCTTTTACACAAGGACAAGTCATTTCCCCCACACTTGTTTCTGATCATCACTTCCAGCAATCTTCACACAAAATGCTCTACTAGGCCCAAAGGACAAGGGTAGAGAAATGTTGTACTAAGCTCAAGGTAAAAATCATGGGTGATGAAAGAAAAAGCTTAATGTAGGCTCAAAGGGGTTTCAACTAAGGGGTGTGCAGCGCACACAAATAGGGACACAAGCTCATTTGGCAATGATGTTTATCCTAAAAAGTCCATTTAATCCCTTCCATGATCAGGGTAGTTTATGAATAAAAGCTTTGAAAATCCACAAGAATGAGTTCTAGTAATCTCTCTAGTCCATTAAAAGCTATGGTGAGTAAATCGACATGAAAGAATAATGAGGTTTGCAAAAATTAAGCCAAGAAAACGAATTAAGAATTTTTTCAATGATCGCTCAACAAAAATGGCACATATATAAGGCTCAAAAGCTCACAATAGGGTCATATGAATCACACTTGTCCTACCATGCTCAAAATATGTACCAATGTTTACAAACCATATCCACTACAAATCGTATGATTTCCATTTATTTCAATTAACCGCAGAATATCAGTTAGAAATCAACTCAATCTTGTGATCATTTCGTCCATTATTTCAGAGAATAATTTCGTCATAGACTGTTAAGGGCTCCTAAGACTCAAAACAAAAATAAAGACTCGAAAATTTTAAAATACTTTTGGGTTTTTCGATAATTTGACTCAAAGCAATAAAACAATGTAAATCCCTCCCCCACACTTAAACTCTACATTGTCCTCAATGTTCATAAAATAAAGTATAGAGGTAAGCATGAAGTTGGGAGCTACGACTCAAAAATAAAGCAAATAAACAAATAAATTGAAACAAGAAGAAAGGGAATAAGGAAAACAAATCTGCGTTGACGGCTCCTCCATATATTCTTGTTGAAAATGGGTTACCTCCCATTGAGTGCTTCGTTTTACGTCCATTGGCTAGACGGTAGTACCTCAATTTGTATTCGGTGTCTCATAGAGGGGTACTTCCTCCGCATTTGGTTCATACGGCTCATAGTAGGGCTTGAGCCGATGGCCATTCACTTTAAAGTGCTCACCGGTCTTTGCGCTCTTGATCTGTATGGCACCATGAGGAAAAACTTGAGTAACAATAAAAGGGCCAATCCAACGAGAACGTAACTTACCGTGAAAGAGTTTGAGTTTAGAATGAAATAGTAGGACTTTTTGTCCAACAACAAACGATTTCCGACGGAGCATCTTATCATGATAAGCTTTGGTTTTCTCCTTGTAAATCCACGCACTATCGAAGGCTTCATTTCGGATTTCCTCAAGTTCGCTCAGCTGCAACTTCCTATGAAGGCCGGCATCATTTAGATTCATGTTAAATTCCTTTACCGCCCACCAAGCTTTGTGTTCCAACTCCACCGGTAGGTGGCATGCTTTTCCATAGACTAGCCGAAATGGAGACATCCCAATGGGTGTCTTGTAGGCTGTACGGTAGGCCCATAAAGCGTCATCTAGCTTTTGGCTCCAATCCTTGCGGTTAGGACCTACAGTCTTCTCTAAAATCCGCTTGATCTCTCGGTTCGAAATTTCGGCTTGTCCACTTGTTTGAGGGTGGTACGGGGTGGACACCTTGTGCGTAACATTGTATTTCTTAAGCAATGCTGCGATGGTACGGTTGCAGAAATGAGATCCTCCATCACTTATAATCACTCTTGGCATTCCGAACCTACAAAATATGTTAGTGCGGAGAAAATCTGCAACCACTTTAGAATCGTTAGTTTTGGTGGCTTTTGCTTCCACCCATTTTGAGACATAATCAACCGCCACTAATATATATAAAAATCCGTCAGATGCGGGAAAAGGTCCCATAAAATCAATGCCCCATACATCGAATATTTCAACAGTTACAAAATTTTGTAAAGGCATTTGATCTTTAGGTCCTAAATTACCTAACCGTTGGCACCTATCACAAGATATGCAAAACATGTATGCATCTTTGAAAATCGTGGGCCAAAAGAAACCAGCATCTAATATTTTGATGGCAGTTCGACGAGATCCAAAATGACCTCCACAAACTTCAGAATGGCAGAAGGTAAGAATGGATTTATGCTCAGTTTCAGGGACACACCTCCTAATTATTTGATCTACACATCTTTTCCAAAGGTAAGGTTCATCCCAAATGTAATACCTAGACCATTTCTTAAGTTTTTCTCTTTGTGACCGAGGCAAGTCAGTTGGAAATGTCCTAGTGACCAAGTAATTCACAATATCCGCATACCATGGTTCACTTACCTCGATTCCAAAAAGCTGTTCATCGGGGAACGTTTCCGTCAAAGGTAGAGCTTCCTCTTCTCGCACAAGCCGGCTAAGATGGTCCGCAACGACGTTGTCACTTCCTTTCTTGTCCTTGATTTCGATGTCGAATTCTTGGAGTAGCAAAATCCAGCGGATGAGTCTCGGCTTGGCGTCTTTCTTTGCAAATAAATACCTCAATGCTGCATGGTCAGTATAAACAGTTACTTTAGATTGAAGTAAGTATTGGCGAAACTTATCTAAAGCGAACACAACGGCAAGAAGCTCCTTCTCCGTTGTGGAATAATTGAGTTGGGCATCATTCAAAGTTCGTGATGCGTAATAGATCGCACAGGGCTTCTTGTCCCTCCGCTGTCCCAACACCGCGCCAATGGCATAATCCGAAGCGTCACACATGAGCTCAAAGGGCTCATTCCAATCAGGGGGCGTCATCACGGGCGCCGAGGTCAGCAATTCCTTCAATTTCTCGAACGCAAGCTTGCATTCGTCGTCAAAGTCGAAAGCGACTTCCTTTTGGAGCAAACGGCATAGAGGCCTTGATATCTTAGAAAAATCCTTGATAAACCTGCGGTAAAAACCTGCGTGGCCAAGAAACGAACGTATCTCCCTCACGGTTGTGGGGTAGGGTAAGTGACGAATTAAATCAATCTTAGCCTTATCAACTTCAATGCCTCTAGCCGAAATGATATGACCTAAAACAATACCTTGAGTTACCATGAAATGGCATTTCTCCCAATTTAAAACTAAATTTGTGTCAACGCATCGTTGCAAAATGAGTTCTAAATTTTCCAAACAAGAATCAAAGCTCTTACCGAAAACGCTGAAATCGTCCATAAAAACTTCAATTTTATTTTCAATGTAATCCGAAAATATAGACATCATGCATCTTTGAAACGTACCTGGTGCGTTGCATAAACCGAATGGCATACGACGATAAGCAAATGTACCGAACGGACATGTGAACGTCGTCTTCTCTTGGTCCTCTTGGGCGATGCAAATCTGGTTGTACCCACTATATCCATCTAGAAAGCAGTAAAACTCATGGCCGGCTAACCGTTCAAGCATTTGGTCAATGAATGGCAAGGGGAAGTGATCTTTCCTAGTGGTGGCGTTGAGCTTCCTATAATCTATGCAAACACGGTGACCGGTTACAAGTCTTTGGGGTACAAGCTCGTTCTCCTTATTCTTCACTACGGTTATTCCGGATTTCTTGGGAACAACTTGAACAGGTGAAACCCATTTGCTATCTGATATGGGGTAGATTACTCCGCAATCTAGCAATTTGATCACTTCATCTTGTACAACCTTCATCATTGGCGGGTGAAGGCGTCTTTGAGCTTCACGGGTAGGCTTAGCTCCTTCTTCTAGCAAAATACGGTGGACACAAGTGGTAGGGCTAATTCCCTTGATATCGGCTAAAGTCCATCCGATAGCCGTCTTGTTTCTCTTCAACACTTCCACCAATCTTCTTTCTTGTTCATTATCTAACTTAGAGGACACAATTGCAGGTAGTGTCTCATCATCTCCGAGGTACACATATTTCAAATGGTCGGGTAGTGGCTTAAGCTCTAAGGTAGGGGCCTTCTCTACCGATGGTAGCATCTTAGTGGTAGAAGCAGGGAGGCCGATGAATGGTGCATTGTGTAGGGCGAATGGAACATTGTCTAAGGCCGCAACGGTTTCTAGTACGTATTCATCCCAAACTGCCTCCAAATCTTCCATAGGTACCTTGTCACCCTTCACATTGAACCCGACTCCTTGGGAGATGGTAACTTCCAACTTATCATCGATCAATGTGTCTAAATGATGCTGCGCATACGAATCAACAATATCAATGGAATAACATGGTTTAATTTTGGACAAGGGGTACCTCATTGCTTCAAAGATGTTGAAGCCAATCACTTCACCGTCAAATTCCATTGTCAACGCGCCGGCATGCACATCGATCTTGGTCCTAGCTGTTCTCATGAAAGGACGTCCTAAAAGTATAGGAATTGAACTTGTATGGGAGTCGTCCTCCATATCTATGATATAAAAATCTGCAGGGAATATCAAGTGGTTAACTTGAACCAGAACATCCTCCACATACCCCTTAGGATACGTGTTGGACCTATCAGCTAGTTGGATAATTACGTTATCTTTCTTTAATTCGCCAAGGTCCATGGAGAGATATAAACTATATGGCATAACATTAATTGATGCACCCAAATCAAGCATGATATTATCAAATTTAGTGTCACCAATTACGCAAGGGATAGAAAAACTCCCTGGGTCCTTGAGCTTGGGCGGCATTCTTCGTTGGAGAACGGCAGAAACCGTCTCACTCATCTTTACTACTTTCTCTCTTGTTTGTCTCCTTGTGGTACATAACTCCTTCAAGAATTTCGCATATTTGGGAACTTGAGTAATGCACTCGATCAAGGGCATGTTCACTTGAACTTTCTTAAAAATCTCCAAGATGGCTTGATCGGATTCGTCCTTCTTCGATTTCTGAAACCTACTTGGAAATGGGGGGCGCACCAAAGGGGAGTTAGTTGTAACCGAACCATTAGAGTTAGGGTCATTACCTATTGGCGGGTTGGTTGTTGGCAAAGAAGCTTCGGCTCTTGAAGTAGCCGGATCTTTCTCCAAATCTTTGGTGTTGATAATGATGACTTCGTCCTCTTCATCATGAACTACGTTGGACTTCTTTGGGTCCTTCCTTGGTACTTCGTGGAGCACATGTCCGCTCCTTGTGTGTACAACTTTTGCGGATTCAAAGTTTGGATTAGGGTTAGGGATGGTACCGGATGGCAGCTTCCCTACTTCGGTGATCTTTCCCATGAAATCCACAATCTTCCCCAATTGGTTCTTGATGTCGGCAATATCCTTCACATTGCTTTGTTGCCCCCTAGTAAGTGCATCTTGTGTTTGGAACAGATTCTCTAGCATCTTATCATAAGAGGGGTGAGTAGCGTTATTTGCCATAAAAGGATTATTTGGAACAAAAGTTTAAGGAACCTGGGGTCTTGGAACAAATCCGGATGGGCGTTGGAATTGACCTCCGAAATTTGGGGGTTGGCTTGTTGCATTCTCCGTACTGCTCCAACGAAAGTTCGGATGATCTCGAGTACCAGGGTTGTACACATTTGAGAATGGATTGTATCTTGGTTGTCCGATGGCGTTGGCAGATTCCCATTCGCCACTTTCAATCAGTTGGGGACATTGATCCGTGGGGTGTCCTTGCAAAGAGCAAACACCACATACTTTGACAGGTTCACGGCTTGCTCCAATGGTGAGATGGGCTAGTACGGCATCAAGCTTGCTTTCGAGTGCCTTAGCTTCACTCACTTTCTTTGTACTATTAAGTGTGACCGCAAATTGTTGATCATTGAGGGCTCGGTTGTCTAGCAATGTCCATGCTTCTTGAGGCGTCTTGTCCACAAATGAGCCTCCAGATGAGGCGTCTAGAAGTTGGCGTTCCAAGGGCAACAGTCCCTCATAAAAGTATTGCAATAAATTGCTCTCTTTGATTCCATGAGAGGGGCATGATGCGACAAGAGCCTTGAATCTTTGGTAAAAGGGGCAGAAAGATTCATCCGCTCCTTGTTGAACTCCGGTTATTTGCTTTCTCATGAGAGTGACCTTCGAAGCCGGAAAGTACTTCGTCAGAAATTCAGATTTCATGCGATCCCATGAGGTGATGTGCCCATTGGGCAAATCAAATAACCATGACTTTGCGGGGTCTTCAAGAGTGAAGGGGAATCCCTTCAATTGTAGTACTTGCATGTCCGCATTCCTTGGACACATGCTATTGCACACAAATTCAAAAGCCTTCAGATGCTTGTTTGGATCTTCACTCGGCAATCCATGGAACTTCGGCAATTGGTGGAGAAATCCACTTTTCAGTTCAAAGTCTCCTTCTTTTCCAGCTGCAGCCGCCGGATACACAATGCAATTTGGAGATCCACCGACTGGAATGTCATCAACTTGCGCGGAAAGTGTTCGGATACTCATGGTTGCGGGTTGTTGATTCACTTGTACTTCTTCTTGTTCGAAAAATCCTTCGGGTGGATAGATAGAGTGCGGAGATGCAACCTCCTCCGAATGTTCTGAACAAACGGACTTGACTACGATGGCCTCCTCCTCGTCACTATCAAAATTCAGCTCTCGGAATGTTTGGGGTGTTTGAATGGGGTATTCCAAGATATTGGAAGTTGATGCTGCTCCTCCACCTTGAATGCGCTTCAAGCGAGCTTCTAGATCGGCTATAAACTCTGCGGTTATGAGTGGCAAGGAACTTTCATTGGACATTCATAACCCTAAACATTTCAAACAAATAGATAAGTACTGAAATAAAAATTAAAGAAGCAACATTATTATTAACAAGTATAAATTGAGTATAAGTATAAGTATATTTAGACTTGAGCTCGTATTTTGACACGTTACAAGGGTTAGAAATGTTAATCGACAATTTATAAGGCTTATAAATCCTCAATTCCGAATTTTAAGAAGCAAACCGAAAATGGACCAATTAGGTTTATTATCTAGACATAAATAACTCCGTGGTTTCAAAAGACTTATTCGGCCAAGAGCTACTATGTGTTAGACAATTCGACAAGAGTTAATAAGGACTTGGAAAGACCCTATTAACAATTGTGACCTTAGTCCCACCGATTTTGATTCTTAAAGTCCAAATCTGAAAACAAATAAAACAAATAAATATTAGACAATATAAACAAAGCACTAAATAACAAGAAACTTATTATTAAGTCCCCGGCAACGGCGCCAAAAATTGACGTGCACCGAAAACACCGGGGCAATCGTGCAATTTAAAACCCTTTGTGTAGTATATAGCATATGATAAGTAAGGGGTCGAAAGACCGGGGACTTATAGGGCGCTCTTGCATTTAGTAATAAAAAGATTAGAACTATAAACAATTATTTACATATATACAAAGATAAACGGGGGTTTAGAGAGTTTGGTTCTAAATTCCTACAAAACAGAAAATAAATATTAAATATGTACAATTGATCAATCCATTCAACACATAGCCAAAGAGAGAAACTCAGATCTCGACCACACATTAATATCATGCTTCAATCTTAGTAAAGTGAAACTTGTCGAAATTATAATCTAGAAACAATCTCAAGACACGAGCCTACGAGGTCTTCGCATCTTATTGTTCTTCTTAAGTGTACTTAGCACAGAACGTCTAGAACTAAGAATTTCATGAGAACGTCTACATGAATCATTAAGATAAAGAACGAGATTGAACACGACCACTGCCGTGAACGTCACCGCATTAAATCATTGTAGTCCACGTTTCCAGCCACTACGACATGGCTTCCATCACCTACGATCCATACTTACCTACGCGGCTTAGCATGAATTTCTGACGGTAGTTAGCATGCATTCTAACTATATAGCTACTAAAGCAGAAACGCTTCCTTCCTAAAGCATAAATCGACAAGAACAAAATACTAAAACATCATAAACAAAACATCAACATGCTTAACTAAGAAAAGAATTTACTAATAACAAAACAATCGCAACAAACATCCAACACCAATGATGAACACCAAATCCATGTCTTTAAAATTGTAAAGAAAACTAAACAAAGATAGAGGCATAGTTTACACTTTGACGATCTTCAAGAAGCTTGAGGATGAGCAAGAGGTGCGTGGCTTCAAGGTTCCTTCTTCTCCAAGGTTGCGACGCAAGGGTGAAGATCACCAAGGCTTAGGCAAGGAGAGAGAACTCGGCAAAGGAGGGGAGAGGGCTGCGGCAAAGGAGGCTATTTCTCTAGGGTTTTTGTGAGAATGAATGATGATTTTTCTGTAGAGAAACAGCCCCTTATATAGAGTCTAGGCCGAACCAAGTCATGCTCTCCACCCTTGATTTATTCTTGATCCAATGGCTCCAATTAATTGCACATAAAATCTGGAAATTATCTCCATGAAAATCTCTAGAATTCTTGCGCACCACTCCTTCGTATGTAGCTTGAATGATGACCGAATGCATGGCCTAATCACCAAGGAAAAATCGGCAAAGATCTCCTTCTCCTTGTAAAGCTGCCGATTTTATTGTTGTAGGGTTTTTCATCCAATAGCAATCCTACAAATAAGCATAATGACATGTTCAATCCAATAGGAATTAGGATAAATAAAATCAGAATATTCCCCTCAATAAATAGAGATTTTGATGAAGCAAAACTCCTTAAAATAATACCCTAAAAATCGGCAAAGAAAGTCCATTGGACTCCAAGAAATCGGCCAAGAAGGCCTAGCCGAATCCATAGGGTTTTGGGGTTTAAATGGATCATGCAATTGGCCCAAATCCACTTAGGTTTGGGTTTATGCGACTTAGAGGTTTCCTGGTCCGAATAGGATTTGACTTTATGACTCAACGTTTCCTAGTTGAAGTAGGATTCTCGAAACAACTAGGTTTTCTATTAAATTTCCTCTTTTAACATCCTTTTCGTAAATAATGCTCACTAAGCCTCTAATAAATAAAACAAGTCAAAAATGATAAAGTTAAGGTAATAACGTAGCTAAATAGGGTAGGAAACACATTATAAACACGGCATTTTATGCCTCTATCAGCAACATGTCCCCGCCTTGCAGCAGTGAGATGGATCCAGTCTTGGCGGAACTCGCGAACGCTCCACCATTGGAAGCTATGAGCAGCGTCACACGCATGCCGACTCTAACCTTCTCCACTCCGACCCTAGACATGGCCACTCACATGAGACCATTATATATCACGGCTAAAGTTGAGGGGATCATGGTAAACAAAGTTATGGTCGACACCAGAGCTGCGGTGAATGTCGTCACCACCCGTACTATGGGACTCCTTGGTATCCCGCGCTCGATGATCCAAACCACGTCCTTGACAGTCAAGAACTTCACCGGACAAGTCTCCAAAACTCTAGGCTTGTTATTTTTAAGAGTCAAGGTTGGACCGGCATCACGGGTTTATACTTTCTTCGCTGCCGAATGCACTTCATCCTACAACATAATCCTAGGCCACGACTAGATCCATAGAAGTTTTTGCGTGCCTTCCTCTATGCACCAAGAACTCATGGTCTGGGATACTAAGACATGTGATGTGGTCCTCATTACAGGGGATCCATGTCCTTTCTCCATCTCCGCCTCAACGATGCTCGCTATTACAATACTGACTTGGGCCCACTGGACGTCCAAGGCGTCGATTCCAAAGGCCACCCCTATGGGGTTACGGCCTCCAACTTAACGTGATGGGGGCTCATCCAGGCGAGGGACGACTTACAACGTCCTCACACCATCGCGGATTCCCTTCAACCCTCTGATGATTAGTGCCTCCTCAAAAGAAGCGCGCGAGGCTGGCGAGTCCTTGTGTGAGAGACTCTTCTCATATTAGGCAGAACGCGAAGCCTACAACAAGGTCGTGACTATGGAATACGTAGATGAAATAGTGGACTATACCGATACCAAGGAGGAAGTTATTCAGATAGCTCCCGCTGCCTTGGACGACACACCACCTCAAGTCCGTGACCCCATTTCACAAGTCGACGTGGGGACTGCAGAGAAGCCCCTGCTCATTTTCATTAGTGCTAAGCTAGCGGCGGGCGAACGGGAAGCTCTTCTAACTCTCCTACACGAGTATAAGGATTGCTACGCCGAAAAGTACGAAGACATACCCGGCTTGTCTCTGGATTTAGTTTGTCACCGGCTGCCCACTCATCTTGACAGATGTCCAGTCCGCCAGGACGACAGATTCATACGAACTGAGACCTAGATCGTGGTCAAGGAAGAAATTGAGAACATGCACCGATCAGGTATCATTCGTGTGGCCAAATACAATGAATGGCTATACAATGTCGTTCCCGTCCGCAAGAAGAACGACAAAATGCGCGTCTGTGTTGACTACCGTGACCTCAACAACGTAACGCCTAAGGATATATACCCCATGCATGTTGTTAACCTCCTCATTGACGCGGACGCGGGGCATGAAGTGCTATTCTTTAGGGATGGAACCGCTGGATACCACCAGATTCCTATCGCTGAAGAAGATCGCCACAAAATTGCTTTCCGCTGCTCGGGGTTTGCAGGTGCGTTTGAATATCTTGTCATGTCATTCGGGCTCAAGAACACAGGGGTGACATATCAACACCCTATGAACCTCATCTTTCATGATATCCTGGGCAAGTTGATTGAAGTCTACATAGACAACGTGCTGGTTAAAACCAAAACGCGGGGAACACACGTTGAAGACCTTCGGCAGGTTTTCATGCAGATGCGGAGACATAACCTGAAGGTGAACCCCGCCAAATGTGTATTCTTCGCGGAGGCAGGCAACTTCCTAGGGTTTCTAGTCCATCAAAGGGGTATCGAGATCCCCAAAGACAAGGCGCAGGCGGTAATAAGCGCCTCGCCTCCTACAACCAAAAAGGAGCTCCAACAACTGATCGGGCGAATCAACTTCCTCCGCCATTTCATTTCAAACGTGGCAGGGAAGGTTCAGCCCTTTTCATCTCTCCTAAAGCTCCAGGGGCAACCGAGTTCGTATGGGAGCCACAAGACCAAGAAGCTTTTGATCGTATCAAGGACTATCTTACGAACCCGCCTGTTTTGGTTTCCCCTCGCCCTGGCGTTCCGCGTAAACTCTACATCGCCGTTGCTAACTTGTCTATTGGCGGACTCTTGGCACAAGACGATGAGAATGGGGTGGAACACGCCGTTTACTATCTTAGCAGGGTGTTAACCGATTGCGATACGCGCTACTCTCCAATGAAAAAGTTGTCTCTCACCCTATTCTTTGTAGGTTGCAAGCTCTGTCACTACATATTAGCCATTACCACAGTGGTGATCGCTCAATTCAATCTCGTCAAATACATGTTTTCCCACCCTATCCTATGGGGACGCATAGGTAAATAGATATTGGCTTTGTCTGAATTCTCTTTACAATATGTTCTACAAAAAGCAATAAAAGGACAGGCCATAGCGGACTTTCTCGCTCATCACCCACTAACCGAACTAACAACATTCAGCGAGTTGGAGTTCGTCGTTGTTTCCCTTGCTCCATGGACTCTTTATTTTGATGGATCACGTACTGAACTCTCTGCCGGTGCCGGAATCACCATTGAGAACCCTGCAAGTGATCGTTTCTCTTACTCTTTCCAGATGAATTTCTAATGTACGAATAACCAGGCAGAATACGAAGCGCTCATCATCGGACTTGAAATCTTGCTGGACTTAGGAGTCCGCGAGGTTCAAGTCTTTGATGACTTCTTATTGGTTGTCAACCAGCTTGTGGCGAAGTTTAAATCTTCCATTGAGCCCTACTTGCGAAAAGTCTTTGATGTCTTGGACCACTTCGACGACGTCCACATTGAGCACATTCCGCGCGAATTCAACTTCGCGGCAAATGAGCTCGCACAGATTGCATTCGGTCTTAGCTTCCGAGATGAAGTGCGCGAATGACTACTCAAGGTCGAACGACGCACTCTTCCTTCTTTTATTGCTAGGGGCAATATAAGGCAGACTCTCTTGACGTCGGTGCCTTAGACCCTATCGACGAGGACTGGTGGCTACCATTCATCGCCTACCTCAAGAACCCTCATGACGCCACACATTCACGGCAAATGAGGTTTCTCGCCCTCAACTATGTGTTTCACAATGGTGAGCTTCGCCGACGCAGCGAAGACAGTAATGACTTCAGCTACGTGTATGGCAACGAGCCTAAGCGGCTTATGCGCAAGGTTTATTCCGGAGTTTGTGGTTTGCATCAGGCAGGACTAAAGATGCGGTGGTTAATCCGTCGCCACAGCTACTACTAGCCTACCATTCTCAAGGACTGTATTGCTTTCGCCAAAGGTTGTCAAGATTGCCAGGCTCACAGACCAGTGCAACACATTCCCAACATTATGTTGCAGCCGATCATTAAACCATGGCCAGGTCGAGGATGGGCGATATACTTTGTCAGCATCATTCACCCCCATTCCTCAGAGCAGCACAAGTTCATTATCGTGGCCACCGATTTCTTTACCAAGTGGGTTAAGGTCGAGCCACTCAAGGTCGCCTCTGTGACCTCGGTCCGCAACTTTATCTTCTGCTACATTATCTCCCGCTTTAGTATTCCAGAGTGCATCGTGACGGACTGGGGGGCAGCTTTCATGGCCGATTCTATAGTCACATTCCTCACCGGCTATGGTATCAAGCTCCTGCATTCGACCCCCTATTATGCATAATCCAATGGTTAGGCCAAGGCGAGCAACAAAGTTATCCTCAGTATCTTACACAAAATGCTAGAGTTGAACCCCCGCGTTTGGCATCTATAGCTTTACCATACTTTGTGGGCCTATCGTACCTCCAAGCGCGGTCTGACATATACCACCCCCTATGCTCTCATGTTTGGCCATGATGTCATCCTTCCCCTTGAGGTTCACGTCACCTCGCTTTGTGTCCAGGAACAGTATCAATTGCTTGGTGACGATTACGTCCAGGCGATGTGGCAAGAGCTTGAAGACCTTGACGAACACCGCATCACTGCCTTCAACAATCTCATCCTTGAGAAGCAGTGCATTGCTCGATCCTATGATGATAAAGTTACTTGCGGATGGAGCTTTGCCGAGGGCCAAACAGTGTGGTGAGCAGTGCTACCATTGGGCGAGAAGACCGAAGGCCGCAGGAAGTGGTCCGCGGGGTGGGAAGGACCCTAGCTTTATCATTCATCGCATATTGCCCAAGGGGGCATACCACGTGCGCGACCTTGCTGGTACACTTCATTCCAATCCTATTAATGGTCGTTTCTTAAAGCGCCATATCGCTGGTGTTTGGGAGCGCACGGATCCTCCACATCCTCTTGACCCCGCGACCACTGTTCATAGTGCTCCGTGCCTTCGCAATAGGGGGCAACCCGAGAGAGAAGCATGTAATTAGTTAATTTCTTTGTAAACGTGCGAGGTCTAACTAACAGACCAATACAATATTGGAGCCTATTCCAGAGGCCTTAAATAAAAAAATTTACGTGCTAATTTCTTCATTTCTCTCTTCCATTTCATCATAAACGTGCAAAGTCTAAACAACAGACAAGTACAAGATTGGGGCCTATGCCAGAGGCCCTAAATAATAACATTACATTTTTTTTCCTTTCTTACACTCTGATACAGGCTACATAGGCGGCTTTGCGGCCGAAACAAGCATACTTACAATGAACTCTGGTTGCCTTGTGCTTAAAGGCATGGATCTGAGGATTAGAAGCACTAGAGGCAGTGTTCCTCATGCCATCGCCCAAGTTTCAAGGGGTGCGTCAAGGACATTGGCGAGCTCCCGAAATACGGATCGACAAGGGAGCTCTTACGCCTCACGCGTGGATAGAACAGCAGGCACAGGGTGCCCGAACTCTTTATTCCTTCAAGCGGAGGTTTGGCCTAAGAATGGATTTTGAAACTCATCTTCGGCCTAAGAGTAAATTTCGAAACTCATCAGAGCAAATGATGAGCTGGAGAAATGGTGGTTTCGCTTTAAGTAGAGACAGAAAGAGGGGTAGAAGGGAAGAAGGATCCATGGCGAGGAGGAAAGGTGAATGCGTGATTCTATAGTGACTTCCTGCTTCCCAAGCAAACAGTCGCGTAGAGACCTTTACCCAATCTCAATGCAAGGCTTGTTGCATAGTGAAAGAGGTTACATGGGGGATAACATGACAAGCGAAATGAAGTTAGACCAGAGTCTCTTAAGTTTCCTTTACAGCATGTACACGCGGGGCGTCGAGGTTGGCGAGGTCCATTTCTCTTGTTGGTTCGCCTCGTCATTCTTATATTCACCAGCGAGATGACGCAGTTCGCTTCGCCAACCTTACATTAACATATATACATACTTGCTCGCTACGCAGTGAGTAAGGCACCCCTTAGACAGAAGTAAGTTGTCTCACGAGGTAGTTGGGAACGCATACCTCAAAACTTTAGTCCTCCGCGAGATGAAGATCGCAATGGCGCCAAGACGTCAGCATCTTCCAAATCTTGAATCATCGTGACATGTTCAATAAGGCATTTTTGCTTAGTCCCAAAGCTCAAGGCCTAGGGCCCAAAGGGCATTTTTGTCCAAGTAATAATACTTTACTGAATTGTAAAATGTCCATGTGAATATTAGTTACGTTCTTGGTCCACGTCACAATCGGTGAGCCTAAATTCTTTGGGTTTACAAGTAATGGCCCGCCAGTGAGGCCACGCGAGCGGAATTACACAGTTCGCGTGCGGAATGGACTACGCGAGCTGAATTATATAGCCCGTGCGCGGAATACAGATCTCACATGCAGAATGGACTTCGCGTATAGGCGAGGTGGAGAACATCAAGGTGAGCTAGTGAACTGGATCGCGTGGGAAACTTAGTGAAGAAGCCACAGGCGGAGTCCGCGTACACCACACTAATCGTTGAAGACTCTCACTAGTTTCTGACATGCTTTGGGCCAATCCATGTGGCCCTCATTAATTAAAAAACCTTCTTTTGGCCTGCAAGTTAGAAATACCCGCGAGATGGTTTGAGTCCGCGGCCCGCATGCGTTAGCAATGTTCTTGTGGGATTAAGGTTTTAGAATCTGACTTGAACTATGATTATCTTTCTTCTGACGCACGTCGAACTACTATATAAAGGGGTCGAAAGGCACACAATCTCTTTACAAACAATACAGACAAACTGCAACCCAGTTACCCTTTGAGCTACTCGAAACCCTAACCCTAAGAGCGTCCACGCCTTAGTTCAGAGCCCTCCTGGACTCGCCCCCGATCACCCTGATTTCATTTGTTGCTCTGCTTGCATCCTACCATGAGTATCGAATCACCTTGTGCTCATAATTCCTCATCTGAGGTGGCATCTGGAAACCCCCTCCGCTTGATCAAGAAGTCAAGATCTCGCATACAACATTTTCCCTAGCTTTACTTCATCTGATTTGTTTCAAATCTTATTCATAATTCATGCAAGAGATTCATGTGAAATGCTTATTGCTATAGAAGCAAAAGGAGAGTAAATTTCATTTGAGGAAATTTTACGAAGGATATTCATGTCGTGGCTGAATCTGTGTGGGCTTAAGGATCTTCTTCTGCTCCTCGGTCTCCTTCCAAGTGTTGAACTATTAAGCTATCGGTGAAAAATAAACACGATGGTGAGTAGCACCAAAATGTACTATTTTCCCTCATTATGTTAATGGTCTCAACTCGTTTTGCTTCCAGAAAAGGCTTACGGTCCAATTTACAAGATTGCCAAGGTTGAATTGTCAAGCGGCGGAGGGTGGGAGCGCGTGTCCTCATACGTTTGCCTAAATCACAAAACTTTTCTTTCAAAAGAATCTCTTTACGGTACTCCTATCGTCTTGACTCAAATTCTTGCAGGGTATATCACTTGGCCAAACACTCAATCATATCATATACGAGCAAGTTAAGTTTACACTATCAAAGACCTTGTTTTTCTTCAAAACAATATAATTTGTAAACTTTTTGATGCATGTTGGATCACAGTCAAAAAGCCCATACATTGGAAGCCCAAAGTTGTCCCACAATAGTTTTAAGAATCTTTTGATTGTCATGTTGGGCGTTCCCATTCCAGTTATGATTATGTATGGATAATCATAGAACTTACTTTCCATGAGATCATTACGATGGAAGTTTGCATGAGATCGTAGTACTTCCTTCGTAATGATCTCATGGAAAGTAAGTTCTATGATTATCCATGCATAATCATAACAAGAAAGAGAATGCCAGACGTGGAGATCAAAAGTTTCTTAAAGCTATTGTGGGACAATTTGAGCTTCCAACGTATGGGCTCTTCGACTGTGATCTAGCAGATATCAGAATGTTCACAAATTAATTTGTTGTGACGTATAACAAGGCCTTCGATCGTGTGTAAACTTAACTTGCCTTATGTGACATGGTTGGGTGTTTCATATACCTTGCGAGAACTTGAGTCAAGACATATTTTGAACGTAACACCCGAACCTCTTATTTATAAAGCTAGGTTCGTTGTTACTTGCATATCAGGAATATCATATTTCTATTCGGATTAGGACAAAATTCTCCTAACCAAATAATAAAATTGATTCCTTATGTGATCTTGAAATCAAGAATATCATATTTCTATCCAGATTAGGAGTATATTCTTCTAACTGAATAATGAATTCAATTCCTTATGTGATCTTGAAACCTCTAACAGACTTAGATACGATATTTAGGCAAAATCACTAGTTTTACTTCATCTTGTCTGTTTCAAATCGTACTCATAATTCATGCAAGAGATTCATGTGAAATGATTTTTTTTTTTAGAATCCATGTGAAATGCTTATTGCTATAGGCTATGGTAACATGTGCGTAAATTTTATTTTGGTAAAATATAGAGAGAGGAAATCTAGGATATTCATGTCGTCGCTGAATCGGTGCGGGCTTGAGGATCTTGTTCTTCTGCTCCTCAATCTCCTTCTAAGGGCTGAGCGGCACGTTGACAAAAAAAAAAGTGCGAAGCGGCACCAGAATGTACTGTTTTGCCCGCGTTTCGTTTTCTTATTTAATGGTCTCAACTCCAATTTCGATTTTGTTGATCTCAGT
Organism: Fragaria x ananassa; assembly: GCA_034370585.1. NCBI lineage: Eukaryota > Viridiplantae > Streptophyta > Magnoliopsida > Rosales > Rosaceae > Fragaria > Fragaria x ananassa. Next base: position 2,741,500 of record CP139750.1, on the reverse strand, counting down.
CTCAACTCCACAATGCAGAAGCCTTCTTCAAAAACAGAGCAGATGGATCAGAAAACTCATGAGGCTAATCCCCGAACTGAATGTTTTAAACAGAATTGAATAGTAGGTCATCTGAATGTTTTCCTTGTGAAAGATAAAAGGCATTCTCAGAAGAAGGAAATTTACAAAACTTCTTTCGGTTTAGAATTAATATTATGCAGTCTATACTCATGAAGGCGAGCTGTAGAGGCTGCACATACATCCAAACGTGTAGAAACTTCAATGATACAGTACATCGCTTTTCAAAATATTAGCTGTCCAGAAACACCGATTTGAAGTAATGAGAGAGATAGATTTATTTTCTCTTCCTTTTTAGAGGCTCTCTTGCATTATCATTTTTTGTCATCCTGCAAGCCACCATAATATCTACCCTTTCCTGTCATACCATTACAAGCTCTCTAAATTCTGCAAATACAAGAGATCCAAGCAAATATCCCACGTAAGATTGAAAATGAACTTTAACAAAAGTATTTCAATAGGAAGAGAATTTGTCAATCAATTCGATCATGATGGCTTAAAATTCAGGAATCCATTCCAATAAACTGATCGACTTTTATACACAAAGTGATTTCCTATACCAAGAACAAGATACACAAAAATGGAACCAGCAGTGACAGATGTTGTCACAACTTGCAGCAGCTTCATTATAGACCCAACACCTAAACTTACCACCCCTGATACCTTCATTCATTACCATATTCCTGACTCTATCTCCAACTATTTCAATGATCTGGAAAAAGTTCAACCATCACATGAATCATCAAATATGCACTAAATAATGAAGAGCAACTATTACTCTACTTTGCATATTATTAACAACTTCATACAAAACTACCTACAAAGAAGTAGAAATTGATGAGTAAGGAAACTGATGAGGCAATGGGGTGTTGTCAAGCAGCCTGGATTGAAATACAGGGTCATCTGAATGTTTTGCTTGTGAAAGATAAAAGGCATTCTCAAAAGAAGGAAATTTATCGTCTTTTGAAGTTGCTCACAGAACAAATGAAGCGACATGGATATGTACACGATGGTTGCGACTAGCTGACTTCATTTTCGAAATGGATATATCAGAAGATGTAGTTGTTATGCAACTTTCTGTACAGTATCGTGTTTCTAAATGGAGACTCTGTAACATTTTCCTTGACACCTACCTTCATTTTTTTAAAACAAATCGGGACTGCTTTTTTTCTTGAAGATATATATTGTTATGTAAGCCTGTCATTCTTCATACTCCCTTCCAGGTACTACCCTCTTTTAGAGAAAATCAGTCTTTGTTCACTATGTGCTACTTTGTTTCATACTCTTATGATTATTCTCTAGTTATATGACAAAGTATGATGTTAATTAGTACCCAGTCAAGATCAATCTGGTAACTGCATTAATAGAGCATCTGATATGTGTCATATCTGAAATACCTCTATTAATGCAGATACCATATCGATCAAATTGTGTATTCTTCTTTTTCTTATCAAGTTTTTCCTTTTCTTATTTTCTTTTGATCAGATTGTGTATTTTTCACTTGCATTTGCAGCAACTGCAAGTGATCAACTGATGACAGGGCTGAAAACAATTTTACTTGCAGCCCTTGAAGCCTTCTTTACCCTTTCCAAAACATCTCTGTCTATAAGTTCACACCCATCTAACTCCATTGCATTGAAGAATATGTTGTGGATATGCTTAAGAACTTGGAGTACAGTTGCCAGATATGCTCTTCCAAGCCGATCACGTTCATCGGTCTTCGACTCAGAGTAAGGCTTAGCATCACTGGGACCAAACTTCTGTAAACTGGACCTAAAGAAATGGTATCTTGGCATTTCTATTACATTCTACTGGTCCTCATTTCTCCACACCTGTTTCTTATCATCAAGGATCACAACAGCGGAAGGTCGGGCAAGCAGAACATCTAGCCCCTTTTGCTTGTTTACCGTGCCATCGCTTCGCGATATGATCCAATGCAACCTGATCCACTGATATGGGGTTCTTGGCTTGCTGCTTGTGAAGTGCATTGTAAGTTTGTAACATTACCTTAGGGAAATAGGTGGGGGAGAAGCTATTACGAAATGGATTATGTGATTTTCTGCACTGTACGTATTGATCTCCGGCATCCAGGGACTGGCTTATTCTACATATCTCCGTTACCATCCATTCCGATGGATCGAGGAGCTGGAGTGAGAGACGAGCCCTCCATATCTGGTATATCATATGACCAATTGGGAGTACAATACCAACATCTTTTCAATTACGTACTAAAAGAGTTGGAGGAATATAAACTCTCGGAAGCTCTAACGATTAAGTGGTCTTTGTGGAAGAATAGAAACTCTAGGAAGCTTTATTTTTTAGCTCTTTCTCTTAGCAATGGTTAGTACAATCAGTTTTGAAAAAAAGGCAAATAGTTGCATAGGGAGGCCGGGTCGTGAAATGGAAAGAAACCATGAGAGGATTGGTACAAATATAACGCTGTTGGTGCATATATTCCATGAACACCGGTAGGGGAGGCAACGGTATGAACCGTATGATTCTACGCAATGCATTAGGGAACTTGGTTGCCGGAGCAGCCAAGCCTTGTGTTGGACAATGCTCTAAACTCTAAACCAACATGAAGCTGATCTCTCTAGAATGAGGTTTCTTACTGTTGAAGTGAAGGAGACGATGCATAAGCATGTGGAGTTCAAGGTGGTTCATGTTCAACGTGAAGCTTATAAAGTTGCACATGTACTTGCAAATCATGCTCTAACTTCTAGTGTTATGTACACTTGGTTTGCTACTGCTCCCCGAAACCACAAGGGATGCCAGTCTAAGCAGATTCTTTCCAAAAAAAAAAAAAAAAAAAACGTCATCTACTAGAAACAGTAAGCAATGCACCAAATAAAACAGACTACAATTCAGTACGGTAGAGTACATTCATTCCGATTGAATTTGTACAATATCATCAGACATGCACCTAAATCTTGTAAACATCCAGGAGACCTGAAAGACTATATTTCGGCCATCCAGGTTAAAATGCTCTATTCTTTGTGGATTGGTACTTAATGGTTTGCTGCTGTACATCAGAAGCATACTTACAGACAGAACTCTGATCTATTCCACGACTAACAAGTTATTTCTCATTAATCCCTCACCGACTGTAGGAAACTCAGGTGAAAGCTTCCATTCTCCATCCACCAAGAACTTGATTTCATACCTTTGAATCACAAAGTTATGAGTTAGAGTGAATAAACAGAGGAAGAAGAAGAAATTTATGTGACTAGTACCTTCCAGGTCTCAACACTAATGTTGTTGAGAACGTCGTAAAATAACCTGTATAATGCGGGGATAAATTCTCTCCTTGACTCCAACCATCAAAAGAGCCCATAACTTGCACATTCTGTGATGCCAAAATAAAGAGAACTATTAAGTTCTATAACTAAATGTCTAAAAAAAAAAAATCAGCTGAACATTAAAATTTCATTCCACTTCTAATGTGCCAGCTTTTGCAATTTCAGCTCAGCTAAAAACGTTCAAATTTTGGCTGCTGAACCAGGCCATCATTCAAACCATTTGAATATGAGACTTTAGGCCTTGAAACTGGGAAAAACTACTCGAATGGGATTTCTTCAAGTCAGTTTGACTGTCAATCACCCCTACTTTACCCTCTTTTGGTCATCTTTTGATCAACGCATCTTTTGGGTAAATCACAAAAACATGGTCTTATAAACTTGACCTTGCTTTTATCATAAACTAACTAATATTTATAAGATACATGCAAACCAGTATGTCATATTGATCCGTATGACAAGATACATGCAGTATAAAATTTCAAAAGGTTTAGCACCAGACAACTTTATCCATGAGTCGGCAATCATCATGTTTTAAAAGTCTTCCATTTGATAAATTTAAGCCTTACACAATAGGTCCAAACTTGCATTTTTGAGGTAGTTCAAAATACATGCACTGGAAATAACTCCAGGTCTCCAGCATATATGTTAGACTTATAATTCTCCTTGTTATCTGTTCTCCTTAAAGTCATTTTCAGTTACCGTGATAAACAAGATTTTTGAAGTCCTGATCATCCTTTAACCCATTTCCTTCCTAGTGAAGCGACCCAGCTCGTCAAATTTCAGGAAAATCAATGCCTATTACCGAGCTCCAATGTGAGAAGACAGGAATCACAAAAGTATGGATTGTATGTTTACCTCAGCCATACCACACCAAAATACGGAAACCTCCTTTGATTGTGCAGCATCAACATCCTTAATTTGTTCCTTTAACTTCTCATCAACAGCTTCACACACATCAGACAGATGAAACAGTATCTTTGTCAGAGAATATGAAAGTTTAAACATAGAAATAACTATGTGGCAGCCTTACCATTCCAAGCAAGTTACAAAGAAAACAAGTGAAAAGACGACTCGTCCAATCAGCTATCTCCATGAATTTAAATAATCACCCACATACTTTAAGGGACATCAGAAGTGCCTAAAGAAAAGAAGGAATTCTATCTCCTTTTGAGTCAAAGCCAATAACTAAGTTTATTTTGTAGATTGCTAGGCTTTACACATTAAGTTCCCTATTTACATTGTTCTTTTAAACTTTTATCTTTGTTTGTAGACAACCCCTCCCAAGAAGCTTTTTCTTAAAAATATTCTCAATTTAGCAGGAGAATCTAGCACCTCATGATGAAGGAATTAAGAAGTCATGCTTGGGAAAGTTACCTTCTAAACGGGAAAGCAGACGAGATGGGATGTATTTTCCATTAATCTTTCTTGAACCAACTGGAATGACAGATTTAGCATTTTCTTCTGCCAATGCCACCAAAGACTGCCATCATAACAAGTAAAGGAAATCATGACAACACAAGTCTTGGAATAAACTGACATGTACAAAACTCCACTCACAACAGGATATGAGTATCAATATTAAAATCAAGATGATAATTATTTGCTCCTTCCAAAATGGCCCTTGAAACCACATCAGTTTCTTATTTACAAAAAGAATTGATATCATGTTACAACTGTCAAACATGGATGCAAGAATCCTGATTTCTTTGGACATAAATTATTGACATGTAATAGTAGCATTGATCTCTTGGGATTGAATTAGTCACATTTGAACCATGTAATAATTTCAGATAGAACTATAGAAGTCAATTGTAAAAAGTCTAACCTGAATTTCAAGTTCAATGACAGAAAGTTTACTTTTGAATTTAACCAACGCATCCTCCTGTACATGCAACTGCAAAAATAAGAAATCAAAACCACAAATGTCAGTTTGCAAACTAATTTCTAAAAACTAACTAGTTACTTAATGTGTATTAAACCATATTCTCTTTATAGGCACACCTGAAAATTCCACTCATGTGTTTGTTAATTAGTATATACACACCTGTCTTTTGAGGAATCGGTTTTGTTGATTGGCTTCACTTAGTTTTCTAAGGAGCTTCGTTCTTTCAGAATCAGCAAGTAAGGACTTCAACTGATATATAAATATAACATCGTTAGTTCTATAGATCTCAATAGCTAGTCTGTTAGTCCAAAAATAGTGTTGCATATTCAACCTAATCAAATCGACGCCAACAATAAATAATATCAGTATCAGAACTGCAGGATAAGATTCTAACACTACATAAGAAACAACATGAAATATATTATTGCATCATCCTGTTGTGTATCAGACGATACAGATAAATAAAATTGGGAATTTACGGCAGAGTTATATAAGGAACCTATGAAATCGATGTCAGGGATAATCATTAGTATTGGAGCTGCAGCTAAGTGGTCATTAATATCCTACAAGACTAATAATTCCTTCATCTGGTCACTCACATCTACTGAAACAATTTGACTAAAGACATCATATGCAAAATATAAGGAAGATTAGAACTCTTGCTTGACACCCACTATTCTTCTATCCTTTTACTGTACTTCTATCCTTTTACTGATAATTCCTTCATCTGGTCACTCACATCTACTGAAACAATTTGACTAAAGACATCATATGCAAAATATAAGGAAGATTAGAACTCTTGCTTGACACCCACTATTCTTCTATCCTTTTACTGTACTTCTATCCTTTTACTGATAATTCCTTCATCTGGTCACTCACATCTACTGAAACAATTTGACTAAAGACATCATATGCAAAACATAAGGAAGATTAGAACTCTTGCTTGACACCCACTATTCTTCTATCCTTTTACTGTACTTCTATCCTTTTACTGTACATTCATAGTAGACCCAGAACACAGCCACAATTACAGTAAGTGAAGCAGGACTTAGAATCTCTATATAAGAGCAGTTCAAAAAAACATGTACAATTAAGAAACTTTCTTCACCCACAGATAACTCTATCGACTTTTTCTATCATGAATCTCAAATCACTAAATTAAGTTAATTAGCATCACATTTTTTGTATGTATCTACTATCTACTGAATACGTAGTAGACAATATAGTAAATCTCTAACCAGAATACAACAAACCTATACAATGGACAAATGTGCAAGAGAAAATAAGAGAGGGGGTGGGTATTTCGTGAAACACCGAGGAAACCCAACACCTGGGCCTAAAAAAACATCAAAAGAATTTTTATTCGTTTCTAGCCACACTACCCAGATATTGCTATGCATGAGGCAATCTCTTTAACTTAGCACCATCAGAAGTCAAATCAGTTATATAGTTAAATACACCTTCTCGATCAAGTGGTGAGTTTCTGAAAATGATTAAGCCTTTAGCTAAAGAGGTCTTGTTTTCATTTACTTTGGCAAAAGGTTTGAACCATGAAAACAGCATCTGACCAAAACTGGGACACATTTTCTGTCTTGAAAAAGACAAAGTTCTAGGTGAAAAGAAACCTAAAAAAATAATAGATAAGTGAAGAATGAGTTTTGTCAAACGTTAGCAACTAAGATAAGATGCAAACTGCCACTACATTTTCTTCAAGACCAATCAAAATTGTAAAGAGTCCACATTGAGAACTCAAATTTCAGACCAAATTTAAAAACTTTTCTGTGTCTACTATAATAGCACCATATGAGAATTCTTAAAGGGTAGCCATGAATGAGACAAGAAGGGAAAAAGGAACTCGATGGATTTGAATGTTGTCAAGGATCCCTTTTCAGTAAATTGATATGACCCGTTACTATATCCATTACCATAGTTCATTCCAATTTCTAGATGTTGCTAAATACTTTTAAATGATAGATGGATTAGAACAGTGGAGAGAGTAAGTGTGGAATGAAGGATGTCAACTTCTCTTTGCAACTGAGTTTACAGTGTAACATATCAGTGCGTGATAATACCTCATTACTTGTTAAAGGTTGAGCAAGAACTTCCTGCCCTGAATCTTTAAGTTCATCATTGCTACCATAAGCTTCTGCTGGTACTGATGACGATTGCTCCAAACTAATGGGAACTGAATATCTTCTCCACAAGACATGATTAAGGGAATGCCTCCCGGTGAACACTTGAGATTTTATCAACCTCCGATAACCCAACTTTAAATTCCAAGTAGTCACAGTATGTGGAGGTGAGTGCATAATTTTCCAATCCAATTTTCTTGAATTTTTGCTCGACAACCACAGCACTTGTTTCTCAAGGCAACAGCTATCCAAACAATCAAAAATATTAAAACAAAGCTCACAAATGCCTAACTACAATAACAATTCAGAGAAAGTGGAAAGACTAAAATCGAGATTATGTTATCATATTCAGCAACGCTAAACTAAGAAGACTTACAGTTTTAGAGAAAGTCTTGGAGAACTAATGATATCATAAGTTCATGCAAACAAACTGGGTAAAAGTACAAAAATCTTTTACTGAAATGCAGGAATCAAGTAGACTTATGAATCAATGTGCTAACCTCGTACTACTGATGTCCATATCGACAGATTAGCACTCCTGCAAAATAGAGCACAAGAAAAGGGTTACAAACTCCCAATTCTAAACTCAGGGGAAAAAAATATGAGAAAACAATTCTCTGAAATCAAATTGACCCTCCAACATTGTCATTGGTGGAGAAAATTGGTGAACTCAGAACCTCTGTTTATTTACTTTCCTCTAAAATGGAACTGAATATGCTAACACTTATGCTTAATTTTAACAGCATAATCCAATTTCCAACACAGAACACTTGAACTGGGGTTGTTATTCAGAAAATGTTTCATACCAAATCCCAAATACTTGAATTTTTCTTACTGATTAACACCCAGAAACAAAAGTTGGTTCTTTGTCAATGAGTTAGGTTAAACCCAATAGCTAGATTGATACCCCTCAATTGAATTCATAAAAATGGAAAATCAAAGGACTTACTGAGAGAGAGAGAGAGAGAGTCCCAAGCAGCAGCAGCTCTGGTCAACAATCTAGAGAGAGAGAGGAGTGTGTAGTAGTCTAAAATGAATGAAATATATGAGGCCAATCAAATGGTGCCACGTGAAACTATGGCCTTGTTATTTGCTTAATCTTTGATTTTAAGGCCATGTACAATTGAAGCCACAAGTAGCGGCCGGCCGACAACTTGCCCACGGTGGTGCCGCCATAGGGGATCAAATAAAAGGTTAACCTTTCTCCTTTGGTTCTAAGAAGCCACTTTCGTCTTGGACATTAATCAAGTTCTCTGTGTAGTATATATGATTGCTTTGCTTTGTGATTCTCTATGCGTATATATGATTGCATTGCTTTTGTATCACAAAGCAAAGTAAAGCAATGGATTGTGTTTTATACCATAGTGTTTTTACGGTCTATGTTCACATGGTCAGTTACTGACTAAGTAAAGATTAAGAACAAAATAATTCTACTTAAAAATAATTCTCTCCGCTATTGAATTTGTATCCAAATGTGGTGAATGACCATGCATCTCTTGTTCAGTAACACTACTAAATACTTTTATCCGTAATTAAACACATTTTCATTATTATCAACCGCAGGTAGCATAAGAGTGGCCAAATTGTTTGGCATTCTTAGCTGAAACATGTGGTACGATTAGGGCTTGTTTCATTTTCACCCTAGATCACACAAGTTTCTTTTCCACTATTAAATCACTTCTTCTGTTCATTAAAGTTTCTACAGTTGAACAATATATAGAGTTTGCTTCGATTTGGGCCAAAGATTAACTTTTAGAAGATCTAGCTAGCACTTCAACATCCTGCAACAGATGAGAAATGAGAGACGCAGCAACAAGAATAAGCAAAATGAGTTCATGTATGGCTGAAATTAAGCACATAAATGTCGTTTCTTAACTAGAACACGGGACGGTAATAATATAATTTGATTACAACAAAGGGAGAGAAGTAATAGAATCATACGTGATACAGTGTCAAAGCATTTTTTCAGGAGTCTCAGTCTTGAGGACTACTAAATAGTATATACAAACCTGTCTTTTTGAGGAATCGGTTCTGTTGATCAGCGTCACTTAGTTTTGTTTTGAACTTTGTTCTTTCAGAATCAGCAAGTAAGGATTTCAACTGATATGTAAATGTATTATCAGGTAGATCGAGAGATCTTAGAAACTAATATGTTGGTCAAAAAGAGCGTGTTGCATCAGAAGTCCCAAACTTGTCATCAAATCGACCTCACCAATAATCGGCAGTATCAGAACTGCAGGCTAAGACTCCAAGACCACATAATAAACAGCATGAGATATAATATTGCATCATGCACTAGTATCGGATGATGCAGTTTAAAAAGTTAGAAACTTGTGAGGAATGTTGCATCAGGGATAGCTCTTTATCGGCTTGGTATCCTGGGAAGAATGTTGCGTCAGTGGAGATTTCAGAGAGGTGAGCAGAAATGTTGTGAGGTGTTGGTGGGAGCAGGAAATACCGTTCTGATATGAAAGAGCCGAATGCTAAACGCTTGGAGCATCATCAGGCGGGTTTGATCTGGTGATTGGTGGCACTCCCCATGTAAAAATAATCAGTGATTCTTATATATTGTCATCTCTTTTCTTCTTCCAATGGTTTTAGCATGCGAATTGTGAGCCATTCATGCAAAAGAGACTTCCTACTACAAATTGAAACTAAAAATAAGAAACTGGTATAATCCATACCAATGTACCTATTCCAAACAAGAGTCCTATGAAGTACAAATATGATTACCAAATTTTGTTCATTAGCATGAATCATGTCTCTGTTATCTTATTTTTGGGTACATACTCCTTGAGATATATGGTAAAACTGAAGCTAGAAACTGAAAAATTAGAGATTGTTTGCGCCTACAGACAGGCTTGTAGGTCTATATATGTTGTCAAAGTTGAAATGTTTTGCAGTATAAATTTACATGACGGTAAAATGAAAGCAAGGAAAAACAAAAACAGTTTGAATAATAAAAAAGGTATTGAAACAGTCAAATATAACAAGGTTTGGAGAATGAATTTTCTGATATATTATTCGTCTCACAGAGGAGGCTATATATAGAGGTACAAGTTGTACAAACCCTACGTACTATGTACTACACATACAGAATAGGAAAGTAATAACAATTAATTTACATTCCTAAACTAACTCCATGACTCACGCTAACACTCCCCCTCAAGTTGGCGCATATACATCAACCATGCCCAACTTGCCAAGTGAGTCATAAAAGGCCTTCTTAGAAACTCCTTTTGTGAGTATATCTGCAAGTTGCTCCTCTGTAGGGACAAAAGGAAAGCTAATGATCTTTGCATCTAGCTTCTCCTTTATAAAGTGACGATCAACCTCCACATGTTTGGTACGATCATGTTGTACAGGATTTTGTGAGATATCAATGGCTGCCTTGTTGTCACAATACAACTGCATAGCACACTTGGGTTTGACCCCCAAATCTTGTAACACATTCTTCAGCCATAACAACTCGCATACTCCATGAGCCATACCTCTATATTCTGCTTCAGCACTAGACCGAGCCACCACCTTTTGCTTCTTACTCTTCCAAGTAACAAGATTACCTCCCACAAAGGTAAAATACCCTGATGTAGACCTCCGGTCTGTAATATTTCCAGCCCAGTCTGCATCTGTAAAACCACAAACCTCAAGAATACTGCTGTGTTTAGAGAACATTACTCCTCTCCCAGGAGCTGACTTCAAGTACCTCAAAATCCTCACTACAGCATCCATGTGATCTACACTGGGATTATGCATGAACTGGCTCACCACACTTACTGCATAAGCAACATCAGGTCTGGTGTGTGTCAAATAAATCAGACGTCCAACTAACCTCTGATAACGAGGCTTGTCGGTAGGTACCTGATCAGGATACTCTGCTAATCGGTGATTCTGCTCAATAGGAGTATCAATTGGAGTACAATCTAACATACCTGTCTCTGCTAATAGATCAAGTATATACTTCCTTTGACACAGATAAATGCCTTCACTCCCCCTGGCTACCTCAATGCCCAAGAAGTACTTGAGTGTACCTAGGTCTTTCATCTCAAACTCTGTGGCTAGCTGTTTTTGCAATCTATCCATCTCAATAGTATCATTACCAGTAACAACCATATCATCAACATATATGATCAGAGCTGTTACCCTCCCCTGTTGATGTCTGAGAAACAATGTGTGGTCTGAGTTACTCTGCTTATAACCAATCTTCCTCATGAACTGTGAAAACCTTCCAAACCAAGCACGAGGTGATTGTTTAAGACCATACAAAGATTTTCTCAATCTGCACACAAAGTTACCTGAAGGAGCAGTTTTATATCCAGGTGGAAGATCCATATACACTTCCTCCACAAGTTCTCCATGAAGAAAAGCATTCTTGACATCAAACTGTTTAAGAGGCCAGTTTAAGTTAGCAGCAAGAGAGAGCAATACCCGGATAGTATTCATCTTTGCAACTGGTGCAAATGTCTCATCATAGTCAATGCCATATGTCTGAGTGAATCCCTTTGCTACCAAGCGTGCTTTATATCGACTCACTGACCCATCTGGATTATGCTTCACTGTAAACACCCAGCGACATCTAACAGCCTTCTTTTCATGTGGTGGGGATACAAGCTCCCAAGTATTGTTCTTCTGTAACGCTTCCATCTCCTCATCCATTGCTTTCCTCCATTTTGGATCTCCCAACGCATCCTGCACTTTGTTAGGTACTGATACAGAAGATATTTGATTCACAAATGATTCATATGACTTAGACAATCTCTTGGTAGACATAAAATTTGTCACTGGATATTTAGCTTTGGCTTGAAGGGTAGGTTCATATGTTTTTGCTGGTTTACCCCTAGTAGACCTATTTGGTAACACATATTGTCTACTATTAGCATCACTAGTATTAACCCCAATAGAATCACTAACCTCAGATGGAAGATCTTCTGTACCAGGGAGACATGAGTCAGGGGTATTAGTAACAGCAGGCGAGGCAGGAGGGGCAGGAACACTTTCAGCTTCTGGTTCCTGAATCTCTGGAGCAATTGCACCAGAATCATCTGGTGGTGCCTGTCTATCATCTTCTGGTCTCTGAACATCTGGAGTGACTAGTGTATGTGAAGCTGATGCATCAGTAACCTCAACTGAATGACCTGTCTCCCCCTCTCCATGATACAGCTCTTCAAAATATGAATGCTCCCCCTGAAGAGCAGTATCAGAAGAGGTATAATAACTCATGTCCTCAAAGAAAGTGACATCCATAGTGACATAATACTTCCCAGTAGGTGGATGATAGCACTTATATCATTTCTGATGTCCCCCATAACCAACAAACACACATTTCAGCGCCCGGGCATCCAACTTACTTGACCTTTGACTCTTTGGTATATGGACAAATGCAACACAACCAAAAACACGAGCAGGGAGATTATGAAAAGAAGGTAAAGAGACATAAGAAGCTAGTACCTCAAATGGTACCTTTCCCAGGAGGACACTAGATGGAAGACGATTAATAAGATGAGTAGATGCGATGATAGCATCACCCCACAGATCCTTAGGACAATGTGCACTGAAGAGAATACAACGAGCCATATCAAGTAAGTGACGATTTTTCCTTTCAGAGACCCCATTTTGTTCAGGTGTGTAAGGACACGTTTTCTGGTGGATAATCCCATGTGTTTGCAGAAAAGATTGAAAGACACGGTTTACATATTCCCCTCCATTATCAGAGCGAAGAACTTTAATTTTGGCATTGTACTGTTTTTGGACTTCGGAAGAAAAAGCTTGAAAAGCCGGAAAAACCTCATCCTTAGTTTTAAGAAGAACAACCCAAGTAAGACGTGTACAATCATCAATAAATGACACATAATATCGCATACCTGACACAGTAGGTTCTTTTGAAGGTCCCCAAACATCAGAATGAATTAATTCAAAAGGAACGACACTTTTATTAGAAATACGAGGTGAATAGGTTGAGTGATGACTCTTGCCCAAAACACATGTTTCACAATGTAAGACTGACTCATCCACACCAATAAACAAAGAAGGCATGGATTTCTTCATAACACTAAAAGATGGATGTCCTAAGCGACGATGCCACAACCAAACTTCACTTAACCTGTCAGAAGTTGATATTAAAGCGGTCCGTGGCTGTGCTCCTGGTTTCGCCCCCACATAAGTCTGGTCCAGACGAAAAAGCCTGCCCCTCAAGTACCCCCGACCGAGTAACTCCCCAGTGAGAAGATCCTGAAAAATCACATACATAGGAAAAAAGGTCACAGAGCATTTGGATTCAACATTTAACTGTGAGACAGATATCAAATGATGAGATAAAGCAGGTACATATAACACATTTTGTAGCACTATTGTGGGAGTGATACAAACTGACCCTTTTCCTAACACAGGGAAGGCTTCACCATTAGCATTAGTAACATATGGTACTGGTGGAGAGGATAATTCAGTAAAGTAAGATTTGTCATAAGTCATATGATCTGAAGCACCTGAATCAATAATCCATGTATCACCACCAACAAAGCTAGAAATATTTAAGGCCATACCTATCTTACCACGACCAGCCACTGATGCTGTGGGTGTGGCGCCTTCTGCTGTATGATGGTCATGTCCGGATACACCATAGATGTCTGGTTCTTGGACCAACTGGATAGCTGCTCTTGCCTTGGGACGATAAGTAGGCCTCTTAGGCCTAAGATGAGGGTACAACTTCCAACAAGACTCACGAGCATGGTCACCCTTGCAATAAGAGCAAGGGGGACGAGGTTGGTCCCCAAAGCCTGGTGGTGGTCCTTGCTTGTTCAGTGGAACTGAACTTGAATGCTGAAGGAGTGGGGCTGGTGCTCTCGCTTGAATAGTGAGACTAGAGACTTCAAGTTGTGCTTGAGTAAGACTTTCCTGCTGAGACTCATCCTTACGGATATATGTGAAAGCTGTAATCAGGTTAGGAGGTTCTGTCATTCTGAGCAACTCTCCTTTGGCACTGTTGTGTTTTGCATCAAGACCCCTCAGAAAGTGATGAACTCGCTCAAGCTCCTTTTCCTTCAAGTACCAAACAAGATCCTCCTGGTTCTTGATCTTGCAAGGACGTTTCGTATCAATTTCAGCCCAAATGTTCCTTAACTTGGTGAAATACTGTGCCACTGGCTGCCCATTCTGTTGCATTGAAGAAGCAGTGCACATTAACTCATGAACCTGTATGAAATCAGACTCATTAGTATATAAATCTTCCAGTGTCTTCCAGATCGCCTGAGCTGTATCACATTGTTCCACCAGGTCGACTATGTCCTCATTCATGGCCTTGTACAAGACTGACATCACAAGACCATCATCATCTTCCCACTTAGTGTAAGCATCAACATCACTTTCACTAGGGGCCTTAATTGTCCCAGTTACATGCCCCATCTTGTGCATCCCTCGAAGATGAGCCGTCATGATTTTCTTCCATTTCCGAAAATTGGTTCCATTGAGTTTGGCACCCCCAAATGAACCACTTTCAGAATTCTTGACGGATACTTCAACTGTCTGAACATCTTTCCCCTGAGAACTTTCAACTCCAGAACCCATTGTAACACAAATGCCAAATCAGTAGTTTATGCAGTGACAACAATAAAGCAAGGATGAGAAAACCTGCGTTGGGTGCACTCGCACTGTCAGTGCACTTACACTGCTAGTCAACAGCAACTGAAACCGGGTCGGGTCACAACAGACGAACCGGGTCGGATCACAGACGGGTTGGACCGGATCACAGACGGGTTGGACCGGATCACAGAAGTCGGGTCGAGCAAGCGGGTCGAGCAGCTTCTGGGCACGACGACGGTCTGCTGAGCACGGCAAAAGCGGCTGAACAACAGCTACTGGGCAGCAGCGGCTTGTCACAGCAGCGACGTCTGGTACGGCTACGCTTCGGAGCAAGAGACGGCGGCGACTTCTGGGACGAGTAGCGACGTCGGCAGAAACTGGGTCTTGGTCACGGCGGTGACTTCTGGGACGGCGGCGACTTCTGGAGTAGCGACGTCGGCAGAAAAACTGGGTCTTGGTCGGCAGAAACTGGGTCTTGGTCACGGCAGCATCTGCTGGGTTTTTCTGGGTAGAGACGAATCCTTCTGGGTTCAGTAACAGTATTCGACCAACCCTTGAACAATAATAACTCGAGAAAAAAAAAAAACTCAACCCGATATGTAACACTCGTCGGAAGAACGTCAAACGGTGAACAGAATAAAAATCGTTGGAAAAACGTCAACGAGATTGCAGCGGAAAACAAAGAGACAAAGTCCTTTCGGATCTTTGCTCTGATACCAAGTCAAATATAACAAGGTTTGGAGAATGAATTTTCTGATATATTATTCGTCTCACAGAGGAGGCTATATATAGAGGTACAAGTTGTACAAACCCTACGTACTATGTACTACACATACAGAATAGGAAAGTAATAACAATTAATTTATATTCCTAAACTAACTCCATGACTCACGCTAACAGAAACTACACAACAACTTCACCTTTTATTGCATACTAATGTTTGCACAGATTAAATCTTGTTCTCGATCTACCTAGAGATCGAAAGGCCTAGATCATGTGTGTGCTTGGTACCTGTTACATAGTTTGTGGCATAAGGAAAACTCCAAACAGCCATTCTGCATTTCTGCAGGTAATGAAGAGAAGCTGATAGTAACAGTGTAAATACCCTAGCTCTAGGAATTATCTCTCATACACTAGTGTTTAACACTCTCTAATTATTCACCTTCGACTAGCAGTGTTCATTAGCGAATAGATCAGAGTAGACTTGGACATCTGAGGTTCCTTTTCGAGAACAACAATCACATCCTTAACAGATATACTCCTCATACCAGCCACCTTTGTTTGAGGCTTCATCATAGCTTCGGCATTCCTCCCAAACTTTCCAACATCACTCCCAGCTTTAGACACCGAATCAGCTTGCACGCCGCCCCTTTTCTCCGCATTTACATTCCCATTCATTGTTCTTCCAACAGTTGGTGCAGCCTTGTGGTTTACATCTTTCTTCTGCCGGGCTAGCTCCGCCTGAAGTTGCCATTTTGCCAATATGTCATGCCCTCCAACCGCCGCACGAGCAGCGACATTCGCTTCAGCTCTATTTTTCCTCATTCTATCATCCCCATCATCATTTCTATCCTTAACTCCATTAGCTTCATGAATCTTCTGAGCCTTTCGTGCGTGCGAGTCTTCCCTAGCTCTCTTGTTCAGAGCCATAATTTCCTGCCTCACATCAGATGTATTCACAGTGTTACAATGCCTAGATTTTTCGCAATCAACACGCTGTTTCGACTCTCGAATCAAATTACATATGATCCCTCTCATTGTCTCCTCCACACACATCGACACGCACCTCTCCACATCTCTCTCAACTCCGATTCTAAATCCCCACCTCCCCATGATCCCCGCCATCTTTCTCCTCAACGCATTCTTCTCCAAAACCAGCCCTTCTTCCTTTTCTTGGAACGCAAGTTTTCGAGGCTTAAATCGATCCTTGTTGTTGGGCCCAGAAAGCATGCGGTCTTGCTCCTCCGCAAGATTGACTCCGCTGACCGAAACGACGTCGCGGAGTTGCTCAATGCCCTGTTGTTGATCTGGGTTGACTGCCGCGTCATCGTGAGGTAACTTTCGCTTCTTGCTTGGCCCCATTGAAGATTTGGGTTCTTTGAGGAATTTGATCGGACAGAGATTTGTGTAGGGGATTTGGTTTTAGTGATAGAGATGATGTTGCTTGCGAATGTATAATTCTGACGAGAAAAGATGAATTCTTCAGAACCAGAAACCTTACCCACAAAGACAAAGGTAAACCCAAAGAGACGAGTACAATAGAACTAGCGAGGCAATGCATTTTATAGAGATTTGGGAAGGCCGGAGCTCTATTTTTGTTATATTTTTTATAGCTCTATTTAATTAGGGTGTCATATCTCTATATTTATTTTCGTTTTTTACTTTTTCTTTACGATAAATCTCAACTAATAGAAGAAGAAATGTCTTTCCAATAGCAAATCACATATACATCTTTTAAACAAGATTTGAAACACAAATAAAATCACTTGTATTGTTGTTAAACAAATAAGGACAGTTTTTAACAATTAAGGACAATTTTTTCTCTACATGTCATGTGTCATGATTTAATTTACCAAACTAACCTTACACTAATTAAATATACTTTTAGAAGAGAAAAGTCTCTCATTTTGAAATTTTTCAGTAAATTGAATACAGTAGCAGATTTTCAATAATTTAGTGTAGTAGCAGTTAATTTCAAAAGAAGTAGTAGCAGGAGTTAACATTCCAATAGAAGTAGTAGCAAGGGTTAACATTCCAATAGAAATAGTAGCATGGGTTAACATCCTAGTAGAAGTAGTAGCATGGGTTAACATCTCAGTAGTAGTAGCAATTAATTCCAGTAGAAGTAGTAGCAGGGGTTAACATAACAACAACACAGTAGCAACACACAACATCAACACGTAGTAGTAACAGAGGTTAACATAACAACAACACAGTAGCAACACACAACAACAACACGTAGTAGCAACATGAATCAACAACACGCAGTAGCAACACAGAACAACAACATAATGTAGTTGTACACAGCAGCAACATGAATCAATAACACGTAGTAGCAGCACGAAAAGCACGCAGTAGCAACACACAACAACACCACACAGTAGCAGCACATAGAAACAACATGAATCAACAACACGCAGTAGCAGCACATAACAATAACAAGTAATATAGTTGTACATAATAGCAGCATGAATCAATAACATGTAGTAGCAGCACGAAAAGCACGCAGTAGCAGCACGACACAACAACACCACACAGTAGCAGCATATAGAAACAACACGAATCAACAACACGAAGTAGCAGCACATAGCATCAACAAGTAGTAGCAGCAGCAGCAGCAGCACATAACAGCAACAAGTAGTAGCAGCACATAACAGCAACAAGTAGTAGCAGCACATAACAACAACACACAGTAACAACACACAACAACAGCACGTAGTAGTAGCACACAGTAGCAACATGAATCAAAAACACGCAGTAACAACACACAACAACAACACAAATTAGTTTTACACAATAGCAACATAAATCAACAACACGTAGTAGCAGCACACAACAACAACACACATTAGCAGCACGAAGAGTAGAAAGCAGTAGTAGAGGCTAACATCTCAGTAGAAGTAGTAGCAGGTTTTCAGTGACTCAGCTAATGTAGTAGCATGTTTTGTTGGAAAGCTACAATTTCAACATATGTAGTAGTAGAGTTTTAGTGGTTCAGCTAGTGTAGTAGCAGCTTCAGTAAGTGCAGTAGCAGGTTTTCAGTGACTTAGCTAATGTAGTAGCATGTTTTGCTAATACATGGTCATCCAATCTTCATGCCACTACACTGTGTGTTTGTCCAATCTTTCGACTACTACACTGTCTGGTCGTTCAATCTTCATGTTTACGCCCAAATTAATATTTTACTGGATAGTAAATATCTATATGAATATTAATTAAATTCTTGATCTATGTCACATTGGCAAGCCCAAATTCTTTGGGTTTACAAATAATGGCCCACCAGTGAGGCCACGCGAACTGAATTACACAGTCTGCGCGCGGAATGGACTTCGCGCGTAATACAAATCTTGCACGCGGAATGGACTTTGCGTGTAGGCGAGCCGAAGTGATACTTTGCGTAAGAGCGGAGCCCTAGGCAACGCGGAGTACATCAAGGCGAGCTGGTGAACTGGCTCGCGTGGGAAACTTCGCAAAGAAGCCACATGCGGAGTCCGCATACATAACAACTCTCAAAGAACAATCTCTTTACAAACAAACTGCAACCCAGTTACCCTTCGAGCCTCTCGAAAACCCTAACCCTAAGCGCGCCGCTGCCTAGGTTTCTCAGAGCCCTCCTGGACTCGTCCCCCGATCATCCTTGATTCCCTTTGTTACTCTGCTCGCGTCCTACTGTGAGTATCGAGTTGCCTTATGCTCATAATTCCTCATCTGAGGTGGCACCTGGAAATCCCATACGCCTGATGAAGAAGTCAAGATCTCGCATACAACCTTTTCCTCGTCCACGAGGTGGCACGCCCTCAACATCTCTCATTTCTTTGCTCACTATTCACCTCTCGCCCGTGCTGAGGATCGTGGCCAAAACATTGGCACGCCCAGTGTGACCGGGAGTAAAAGCAATTCATAATAGGGAAACCAGAGGAATCACCATACCGAAAGCCTCAACTTTCTTGTCTTAAGCACAGATCATTACGGTACAAGCTCATAACAGCGCGGCTTGCCGTTCTCTCACTCAAGAACAGGTTCTTGCTCACTTTGGTAACCCAGACTTCAGCGAGACCATAATGGTAAGCTCACAGCTGACCCAAAACCCAGGAATTGCTCCGCTTATGGAGCGAATCCTCCAAATGTTCGAAGAGCTCAAAGGTCAGAGTTTGGCCACTCAACAGAGCATCACTGACCTAACTAGACAGGTCAAAAAAGATAGAACTCTTCTGCAGGCCACCCATGACAAACTCACCATGCTCGGTGAGGATTATAGCCACCTCGACGCCAAGTTCACCGAAACTAAGGGCTTGGTTGAAGGTAGCCTTCAACGGATCCGGACGGATCTGGACCAGAACACGGAGACCGTGAAGCAACATGCAAAGATCATGTCGCTCACTCGCGCGACAGTAAATGAACAGACTCGCCGCTTGGATAACCACGATACCAAGCTGCATGACCAGCAGAATGCTTCATTCTTTGGAAGCAAGAACAGTCTGGAAAAACTAGATGCATTCAAGGAGAAACAAGACCGGCTGAGCTTACAGGTCCTTGAAGTTGAAGACTGGATGAAGGCGCAAGCACCAAAGAATCTTGCCCTCGATCCCACTGACGCAAGCCCTAACGAAGGATCAACCAAGTATATCCCGCCTAATGAGCGCGCTAGGGCAAACCCTAAGGTTGGGACTCAGAAAGCTCCACAGTTAGCGACACCGCCCTCGCGTAACTTTCGTGCTGCATTCAAGGGGGTTAACGGTTCGCCAAGCCAGGGAGCAGGGACACCAGTTGACCCGGTTCTAGCCTACTCCAACCTAGCTCCCAAGAATGTTGGACAGGCCGCCAATTTCTCTGCATGGCCAAACCATGAGGAAGGAGCGGAGTCCGCCCCTGTGACAACAGCCGAGTGGCGCCAGCTTATCTCCTTCTTAGTCAAGGAGCGAACAGGAAAATGTGATGCTGACTTGCAGTATCGTGACCCCTACCCTGATAGTGTGGCGCAGTACCCTTTCCCCCATGGGTTCGAGAACATCGTTTTCACCACTTTCTCCGGGGAGACGAGGGAAGAAGCAACAACCCATATGGCCCGCTTCAAAGTCCAGTGCGGCCAATATAGGAATAATGACATTCTCAAGCTCAAACTCTTCGGGACTTCTCTGTCCGGAGCTGCTTTCAGCTAGTACTCTAGGTTAAAGCCAGGATCCATCGCAGACTGGCCTACCATGGAGAGACTGTTCCGGAAAACCTACGGCACCATTGAGCCAGAGGTCGGCCTCGATTCCCTCACCCAAATGAGTCAGCAAAGCATGGAGTCAGGAGTCTCCTTCCTTCAACGTTTCAAGATCCAACAGGCCAAGTGTGATTACCTGCTACCTGAGCAGGAAGCTATTAAGTTGGCTATCTGTGGTCTCGAGCATCGCCAGCGGCTGAAGCACCATAGGGAACGCTTCACATTCATGGGCGACCTGATTAACAAGGTCGGCAGCTACGAGTTAATCCTCAATGAAATGGATGAGAAAGTGAACGCTTCTAAGGGGACGTACGTACCAGGGAGAAATAGGATAGTGGGGGCACTAAGCCTCCAGTCCCCCACGTTTGATCCTTATTACCAGAGGCAGGAGGAGACTGAGGCCGTGCCGGAATATGATGACGTCGGAGCAGTCTAATTGACTCGGAATCCATTGGCTCACAAACTAAAGAATCTCAAAATGACTCGCGAGCCAATCACCATTCAGTCTTTTGCATAGACCAAGCCTGAATACGAGTCATACACGTATGACGCGAAAAATGCCCATCTTGTCTTTAATGACTTGATCGAGGCGAAGTACGCGCGCTTGGATCACAAGATCCCATCTAAGGAAGAGCTGAAGGACAAGAAATATTGTGCATTCCACAATGTCTACAATCACGACACCAAAGACTGTGTCTAGCTCCACGACCAACTGCAGACTTGGTTGAACTCTGACGCTTTGAAGTTGAAGACGCCGGGGAGCATAGCCTCTCTAGTGGACGTGGACCCTTTCCCAGCCATAGTCGGCATGGTTGAAGTGAACTGGAGCGACCAGCCAGGGGAGAACAGCTACCACCGGGCGCCGAAGCCAAGCCAGCGGAGAGTCACCTTGAACTTGTCTGAACACCTAGAGGATGACAATCCGCGTCGAGCACCCAAGAGAGACCGCGAGGAAGGCAATGATGATGCATTTCGGCCGTCTCGCCGGTATACCTACAACGTCAACCTCGTACACGAGGTTTTAGACGATCTTATTGATGGCGGACTCGTTATAGTGGCGAGGGCCTTACCCTACGTTGAATATAAGGATGACCGCGTACACTGCAAGTTCCATGATAGCTGGGGGCACAGAACTCGAGATTGCTACCAGCTTCGCGAGCAAATCCAGGACTGGCTCGACCTTAAGTACATTCGCTTAGAGGATAAAGGCGGTTTCATGATCGCCACTGCTGATGTCGCTTGGCCTCGCATCGGCCAACACGCGATAACATTGGACCTATCTCCAAACGCGGGTCCTCGCGAACCGCCAAGTCGAAACCGCAAGAGACTGGCGAATGATTATACCGTGCTAGATGGATATTCCGGTGGTTGTAGCTGGGAAGGTCCCCAAGAAGAGGGGTCGTCCACGAGGCCTTATGAACAAACCAAACCTAGAGTGGTGATCAAGGGCTCTCTCTAAAAGGGAGGGGGACCATGGAGTAGACCGTTGGTGACTACTCAACAGAGATTAGTTTGACCGGATGTGGCTGCGAGAAAATAGGCCTCAAAGCCGATTTTTTAGTGGATCGCAAGTTTGCTCTTCTGATACATAGGACTAGAGTTCTGGTTCAATTCCTTTTGTCTCACTTCATTGGGTTGGACTTATCTTGGTTGGGTTGTCCGGTTTGATGCACCCATGCCATATTTTGGTTCTTAAATGTAATTGCTTTCTCCAAACGTACACCACCGGTGGTCTTAAGCGTCTAGGGATCCAAACAGTGATCATTTTTGGACCAAGTTGGGTTTGCTGCTTCTTTATGTTAGTTAATAAAACAACTACTTTTTAGTAATAATAGGTAGTAAATAATATGATTGTTTTAGACAATTGTTGGTTGTATACGTTGGTTTGCTTCAGCTTGTTTTCTTTGGACCATGATTTTTATTATGATCGCTCCGATGCTATTTCTTTAGGCAATTATTGGTAGCATAGGCTGGTTTGCTCTAGTTAATAAAACGACTACTTTTTAGTAGTACTGGACTCCCTCAAAAAAAAAAATATTTTTCATTTTCTTAACCATTAAAGATAAGAAGATGTAATTCATGTCATTTATAAATAAATAAAAAAAAGAAGATAAAAACTATTTATAGAAACCGGGTCTGGTAAAGGAAACCCCAGAAACCCAAATGCAAAATAGAAGCGCTCTCGCTCTCTCTGAAAAGCCCCAAACTCTGCAAAACCCCCACACCCCAACTCTCTCTCTCTCTCTCTCTCTCTCTCTCTCTCTCTCTCTGTCTCTCCAGTCTCTCTCATACTCACATGCTTCTCCGATCTCGGCCGTAAGCTCTTCTACTGTCTGCCCTCCGATTTCATCTTCGTCTGTAATTTTGACTGGTAAATTTGCTCTACGCTTTTCATTTCTCATGTTTTGGTTGCTCTGAAACTTAGCAGCAAATTTTTCTCAGCTTTTTTCTTCGCTCCTTTGAATTTGTGCTTCCGTCACTGAAATTCAAGCTTCTAAGTTTTTTCTGGTCAAGTTTTATGGAGCAATTTCATAGTCATGAGGATGAATAAAGTTGATTTGAGCTTATTTGATTGTGTAGTTTTTGTTTGGTTGAGCTTGACCTAGTGGCATTTCTGCTCTGTTTTGATTCTCTCTGCAATTTTTAATTTTTTTTTCAGGTGAAATATTCAGCGAGAGATAATCATGCCGGACGTGCATACTCTTGTGAATGATTTCATTATCAAGCTGAAAAGGCGGTATGTGTTTATGTATTGAAGCACAATTTATATTCTTAGTTTGTTCGATAGTCGAGGGCTCTATGGTAGAGCTGTTTTGATTGTGGATGGTTTGTGTTCTGGCAGGAAAATTGAAGGCTCACAGGCCACGGCTAAGCTGACCGCCGAGTTGCTTCGCTCGGTGATTTCTTCGCAGCGTGTGCCCTACACGAATCAAGCTGGAGCCTTGATTGATGCTGTGAATGCTGTTGGGGAGCAGCTCATTGCTGCAAATCCTGTGGGTATGTGTGCGGAACTTTTACATAAGTAGAGCTAGTCATGTCACTGCAGTATTATTTGGTTTGGTTAGTAGAGTATGACGGTCATTTCATGTCGAACGCCTTTTTTTTTATAATACCACCTAGCAATATGTACTACTCTGGCAACTCTTTCCTAGTGGCCTGTCAAATTAAACCATATATGTGGGGATGACTCAAAGTGGATGTTTTCTTTGGTCAAGTTTGATAATCAGAAATTGCATTCTACCAATTGGGTTGATTGCATACATAATTTTCTCTAAAAGAGCTAGTTAGTTGATTACAGTCTACCGATTGGTGCTTGAACATCCAAAAGGAAGAATTTTTGTTGTTGTTTGAACATGGACAAAAGTTAGAATCTTAAGTTCCTCTGTGTTTATGCTCGAATGGATATGTTGGTTCTATTGTCTAGGAGGAAATTTGTGGCAGATAGTTCTTTTCTTCAGCTTTCATGTGGGTCTGGTCCCCTGAATGAAATCCAAAAGTTGTTTTTTGTTGAAAGTAGACTAAAGTGCTGTAATGGGAGAGGGCAAGAGTTGAACTCCTACCGTTAGTGTTGGATCCAGTGCTCTTACACTGGAGCCTTACTCCGCCTCC
The DNA here is from genome assembly GCA_034370585.1 of Fragaria x ananassa. Taxonomy (NCBI): domain Eukaryota; kingdom Viridiplantae; phylum Streptophyta; class Magnoliopsida; order Rosales; family Rosaceae; genus Fragaria; species Fragaria x ananassa. The sequence goes on along the minus strand of CP139750.1, from coordinate 2,717,014 downwards.
CCCTAGTTCAAGAAATAAAACCTTTGGGCATTTTGGACACTAGGAATATGGCTACGCTACTAAATAGTACGTCCAACAAGTGCAAATACAGTTTGAGATATACCCACCTAGCTTAGTGAGAACTTTCTACATTTCTTGCCTTTCGCTATGAAGTATTCTCTGAATAGTTTTTCATCTGTCTTAACTTTTGCTATTTTTAATTCAAACATGTGAGGCCTACTGAATTGTTATTTCTACTTTACAAGGTAGAGAAGTACTGATGTTGCCATGTGTACTCGCCTGTATACATCCTTCAGGGATTTTCTAATTCATAAATATCATCTCAGAAGTACTGTATTTATTTATTTACAGTTTTTTTTCCCTAATTTTTATAGATTTAGGGGCTGATTTATTCTATTTTCCCTGGTGATATTGTTGAATATGATTGCAGAGCTCGCTGTGGGTAATATTGTGAGGCGGGTTTTGCACATTATCAGGGAGGAGGATCTTTCTCTCACCACAGCTGCAATGGCTGGGTTGAACATGTCGACTGTCAGTGATGATGAAGATGATGGTGACCGCGACAACTATCCAGTTTTGTCTGCTGCTGTAGTTGCAGCAGCTGCGAGAAGCACACTGCGTCCGCCTTCCTTGCAAACCCTTCTTGAAGATATACCTGATGCAGCAGCTATCCCTCACACATCTTCATCTGGGGGTGATTCTGAAGGAAAAAGCAAATGTACGCTCTTCACTCTTTACGTTCTCAAGAATTTGTTTTTACTTTCTAGTAGATTATGTTCAATATTTGATTAAAGCATGCAGACTTTTTCACTCAATGTTTCTGATGATAATGCTTACTATTTTTATGTGGAAATTGGTCACTTGAATTTTGGGTCTCACAATGGTCTATGGTGCTGAAACTGTGAGTTACTATTTTGAAAAAAATAAATAAATGCTGACATCGATATTTCTTATCTTTCACAGCTGCTGATAAAAGTTCTAGAAGCCGGAAGCTGAAGCATGATGTCATTGAAGCAGTCAATGAACTTATTCAGGATATTGGCACTTGCCATGAACAGATTGCTGAACAAGCAGTAGAGCACATTCACCATAAGTATGTTTTCCTCTTAGCCTTGGCTATTTTGTCTACGCTGCCCGTTACTGATTCTAGTACTTTCTTTCAAATATAGTAGCCTTATGCATATGATTACTTTAATCGTAATTAGAGCGGTGTTGATTTTGTTGAGTGTGACAACTGTATACTAAATTCATGCTTTTTTGGAGGTTCTGGTCATTTATTTAAACTAAATTCAATGCCGTAATGATTTAAAATTTTTGTTTATTGGTCTTTATGTTTTTTTCTCTGTTTCTCTGTCTCTCTGTCTCTCTCTCTGTCTCTCTCTCCTTTTGTGATCCACAATATAAATTGGTGTTGCATCACTCTTGTATTCTTTCAATTCTTAGATCAGCTTCATGGTCTCTGTTACCAGGGGTTTTAAAGTATGGTTGTGTTTGATGTATTGTAAAGACATGAAGCAAAATGTTCAGTGAATTTAATGACAATGAAGCTCTTGTTGATAATTATTGCGTGGGTTTCTGAGAATTCTGTAATACTTGGGAAATGGTAGGGTAAGAGTATGGTGGTGTCTGCTTGTTTCCTAGGGAAAAGTTATTGTTTTGATGCAGCACAGCAAAACAGCTGGGGTGAGTAAGATTAGTGTGGGTTGGGGAGTATTGAGAGATTAAGAAAGCAGAATGGATTTAGAAGAAGCAGAGGGTTTTAGCTGTATAAAGGAGAAATAGAAGGAGGGAGGTTAGGGGAGAGAACAGAGAATAGGGTAGCGGAAGAAAAACCATGGCAGCAAGCCTTCAATAGAACTCAATTTTACTTCATTCCAATCTGATTTGGGTTTCCAATTAGTAGCTATATTAATAGGCTTCTATTGCATAACCCATGGACTCGTAGAACACCAGAAGACTCAATTAAAGACTTATTAATGATAAGGCCCTTGAACACATGACTCATAATTACGTGGGTTCTCAATTTTTGTTTGCTGCTAAGACTGCATCCTACCATCTAATAATTCTTTCTTTCCTATTAGATGGTTGTATTCTTTTGCTTGCTGGCACATTTCGATCGCTGTTCTTGTAGTCTTTAATCATTTCACTGAAGGGGATACATGGGTAGATAAAATTTCGTGAGGAAATGAGGTTAAGACCAAAGTATTATTCACGAACTAGATACACTGGAACAGTAGTGTTTTCCACTTTTTTTTTTAGAACTTGCGGTGGGTCCATCTACTCGAGAGTATATGTCATATATTCAGTCACCACTTCATAATATTCTAGAAGATTCAACATTGATGGTAACAAGATTATTACAATGGGCTGCTTAACTATAGTAATTATTTTTTATCTGATTTGATTGTTGTACACTCTTGCTTTCATGGCTTACATCTAGCTGTTTGTAAAAGTTCCGAGAACTTGTATGCTGACTTCAATGCTGGGACAATACACTATAATTTAGCTTTTGAAGTTTCTGAGGAAAGCTTTATCTCCTGAACTTTTTGTGTTTTCATTGGGATTTTGGATCCAAGGCTTGTTGCATTCATGTTCATCTGTAACAACTTACTCATCTATTGTGCTACTATCTTATATGTTCTGGTACTGCTATTTGTACGTACTAAAAAGAACTTATAAGACGGTATGGGGTATCTTCTCCATTCATCAGAATATTTAGCTTTATGTAGAGTGACTACTGGCTAATCTGTTTGATCTTCAATTTTCTTATTTCTTATTTCGGTTTTTTTTTATCTGCTTTTTTTAGTATGCTAATTGCAGAGTTTTTTGCAGTGAGGTTATATTAACTCTAGGCAGTTCAAAAACAGTTCTGGAATTTCTTTTTGCTGCAAAGGAGAAAAAAAGATCATTTCGGGTATTTGTTGCAGAGGGGGCTCCAAGGTTAGTGCAAAGCCGAACCTACTCTTCCAAAGTTTTAGAACTCTTAACACTATAGCTGTTAGGTTAACCATTCTCATTTGTTATTATGGGGTTTCTATTAGGTATCAGGGGCATCTTCTTGCAAAAGAATTGGTTGCCAGAGGTTTACAAACCACGCTGATTACTGATTCTGCAGTTTTTGCTATGATATCTCGAGTGAACATGGTAGGAGGCAGTCTTAGTATATTTATTTTTCTTATATTTCCGATTTGAGAATCTACATCCTATGTTCCAGCTTGACGTTAAATTTTGTATTTTTAAGGTTATAGTGGGTGCTCATGCTGTCATGGCCAATGGTGGGGTTATAGCACCAGTTGGGTTGAATATGGTTGCACTTGCAGCCCAAAGGCATGCCGTTCCTTTTGTTGTACTTGCTGGCAGTCACAAGGTACATTAACACAATACTTGTTGAACTTTTCATCATTTGAGAACTCCTTTGTTATGTTTACATTTTTGGGGTTGAAAACAAGTTTTTCTAATATCAGTCCACCGATGGGGTAAGTGGTAACAAGTAAAGATCAGCTTTGAAAGAGTTGAGTAGAAGGAATCATTTAAGTCAAATATATGAGGGTGAAATATTCATCCCATCTAAGAATTGATTATCCCTTAGTTGTTTGAGAATTAAGTCGGATGGTAAACAGATAGTATTACTCTAAGGAATCAGTCAAGTTTTTGTTGGCTGCTAGTGTGTTTATGCATGATTAGACTAATTACAAAGAATGCTAGAATGGGGATCTGGTCATTGGATTCCCAAACAGAGTTGGTCTTAGCCGGGTTGAACTGAGAGCAACACTATCTGTTTGTAGCTTATTTTCCTGGATTTCACTCTTCAACTCTATCTATCCAAATTGTCTGTTTGCCTTACAGCTGTGCCCTTTGTATCCACACAACCCGGAAGTCTTGTTGAATGAGTTAAGATCCCCTTCTGAGCTGCTGGATTTTGGAGAATTCTCAGATTGCATGGATTTTCGAAGTGGCACTGGTTCCCCACTTCTGCATGTTGTCAATCCTACATTTGATTATGTGCCGCCAAAGCTTGTTAGTCTATTTATCACTGATACGTAAGTACTGTATGGATTTATATTCATGGAAGATAGGTTTCACCTATAGCATTTCTGTTATGTTAAAAGGAATAAAATGGAAATGGGACTATAAGATTATTTCGCCATCATAGCTTCTATCTAGCTTTGACTCTAAACAATCAATCTCAGCTCAGTATTTTGAACTCTTTCAGTTTTATATATACTCATTTCCTGGATATTGTATCACTGACAATCTCTCTTTCTTTCCAGTGGAGGCCATAATCCATCATACATGTACCGGCTCATTGCAGATTATTATTCTGCTGATGATTTGGTGGTCCAACGGAGACCTGGTACAGGGAGTTGAGTTCAGCTCCTGTTCTTATATCATATATTGGGTAAGTATATAATTCAGTAATTATTCTCCCAGCTGGGCTCTGTGGCTGTGTCTGTCAACTCAGGGTTGATAACTGCCATTAATTAACAAGTATGTTTGGGAAAACAATCACTAGAGCACAGTTATTTTCCTTTTTAAATTAGGACCTGCATTCTTGTTGCAAACATTCTTGATAGCAATACATGCAATTTCAGTCCAGGATTGTAATGTATGGTATAAACCCTTTATGAATGTTTTTGATCCATATTGGAAAAAATAGGTATATACCAAGTGTTAAAATTTGTTTCAACATGATTGCCTTGTATATTGTACTTTTATCATCTTTCAGAATATTGCAACAACTTTGTTACAAAAAAGCTTGATCTAAAAGAAAACAACATCTAAATATGGTGCCTCCTGATGTTTGTGGATTACTATTTTGGGGTGGAAGTGGGGTGGGAATTACAGATATTAGGTGATTGACCGTGACTCTAACGTTATAATTTTGATAAGATATTCAATGGGTATGCTTCAGATAATATTTTCTCATGTGTTTGTTACATTTATTGCACTCCATGCAAGTATTGCAAACCTCATCAGTAATTGAATTGACAACTTTCCTGCACTTGACTTTTAGGGAGTACAGAAAGCTATAATGGTTTTGGTCGGATGGAGAGATTGTGATATGAATTGTTAGTCTTATGGAGCCATGAAGACCGTTGTTGTTACTGGTAGAGTGTACTTGGACAAGATGCATAGCGAAGGAGTAATATGAGCTGTCAACCTCGGATGGTACTAATAGAAGCAAAGAGAGCCAATTTTGTGTATCTGGCCACTTAGGAAGTAGAGTTTATATTCTTCAAAACAAAGAGTGAATAGAATGTGTTTTTTGTGATATTGTAAGGACAGTGCGGGAAGGGATTGTTTTCCAATTCCATAGCAGGATGTCAGATACTAAAATGATGTATTGAATGTTTGCTGATCCTATCGCAGATTGTTGGTGGTACGTTCTTTCAGTTAATGGACGAATGGAATTCTAGAGGAAATATTGTTGGGTATCTGGCTTTTTGCTGAGAAAACCTTCAGGTTTCCAACTTGTGTTTCGTTTTCTTTGTACACTCGGAATTCTCTTTTGAAACCGCAGGAAAATGCAGATACAGATTAAGAAGTTTAACGTGTTATGTTATGTTTGCACAAGTCCAGATGTTCAACAATTAGGACAAGAAACGAGTGTAGTTGGATTATTATTTTTTGGGTGACAAGGGGTCTAAAAGGCAAGAACAAAACGCAAAAGAAGCAAATTAATCTAGAAGACCTAAAAGCAGGTGTGATCCTAGACTTCCTTACTCTTAATGAGAATGAATGAGACTTTCAACTTCTCTCACATTCTGTCTCTTTACATATCTCCCTATATTCTCCGTTTCTCACTAACTTGAGTTTCTAGTTTATAACATAAACTACAGTGTATCTTTTTATTTAAAAAAGAGAGAGAAGAAGACATGAACATTATTAAAGCAATGTGGTAAGCAAAAAGCAAAAGAAACTTATGTTGGAAAGCTCATACCTTATCAAGGGGTGTAACTCAAATTAAATATTTCTAGTATATAAACCGAATTTTTTAAACCCTAAACCCTGGGCAAAATCCACCAACAATATGCGATAATCTGGGCAAAACTTAATTATTTATATATATTTTTAATATGTGTCACCTTATTATTAGTCAATAGGATTTCTTACTATGTGTCACTTTAGGAAGACAAAAATCTCTATCAAATGATATATGCGCGCGCATACACACTCATATGAACCCACATTCTTGAACAAGTATACTATAAAAAATATATGTATTTCATATTATATTTTGGCGTTTAATCTAAGTATGATTGTAAATTTATGATGAAAAAGAAAAGAGAGAAAAAAAATAGAAATATATTCTTTTTAATTTTTATAAAAAAGAAAGACAAAATAATCAATTTTTCAATATAGGTCACCTTATTATTTTAAATTCGGGCCAAATCCGAAACTGATCCAAACCGATCATGTTTTCGGTTAGCCCGGATAATCTGTTAATAGATTTTAAAATTCGGTTTCAGTTGGAGATTTTGTAAATCCGAATAATTCGGATTGGATACGGTTTGGACCTAAAACCGGTCCAATCCGAATATGCCCACCCCTAATCTCTAACAACATTATGTCTTGTTTTAAATGTCTCAAGAAATTTACAACCCATTTTGATAAAGAGTCCAAGTAATTTGATAGAGTCTAAGTAATTCTTGCAGAAGTTGTTTGGGATCAAGTAGCTATTCTAAAATCTCATGGAGATCTTGGTGTTAGACCAATCTAAAATAAAGCCGTTCTTGCTAAATTAGCCTGGAAGGTTCTAACTGAACTAAATAATTGGTGGGTTCAACCTGTCACGAAATAGTATTTACCGACTGACTTTTCTTTGTACCCATGAAAAAGCTTCTCGTTCTATGTGAGAGGTTTCAATGAAGAGAATAAAATGAGGACTTTCAGATTAATATGTGGATGACATGCACATTAGAACTTGGAGATATCAATTAAAGTTTAAAATACTCGTCCAATCGTTCATTTGAAAGTCACCGCTTGATCTTCATTATAAGGTTGTCACTGGAATTTCTCGTCTAATTCTATTGCTTGAAAGGTATATTGGATTCTCAAGATATTTTGAATGAAAGGATCACTTCGATATTTAGTGATAGCCATACGATCCTTTTCTGGAAATATCACTGGGTACCCCCATTTTCTTAAGGGAAAATGCCCTTTTACTACTAATTTATCCTTCCCTTAGCCCATTTGAATGAATCTAATATTTGGTAGCCCATTCCAATACAAGGTCTTCCTTTTTTTGCCCAAATCATCAAATCTTACGTGTCTGACCCATAGTATCTATTATTTTCAAGACCAAAATGCCCTTCTAGCTTATAGTATAACAGCCTCCCTGCAGATTTCAAATTTCTGTTTCGAAGAGAGAGAAAGCTACAGAGCGAGAGAGATCGATCGAGCGAGCGAGCGAGAGAGAGAGATCGAGCGAGCGAGCGACAGCGCGGTTTTCGTCGACGTTTTCTGACGAATATCCGGTGAGATCGATCAGAATCGCTTAGTTGATGGAGCGAGATCGATCTTTAGTTTGCTCGTCACTTCCTTCTCGGTTTGTTTCTCCTTTCTTCTTCTTTCGTTCTGTTTGTTTTTTAATTTAGTTGGATTTAGATTTATTTTCGTTTTTGTTTTGGTGAAGCTGTTTGTTTTTGTTTTGGTGAAGCTGTTTTGAATCCTTTTTGTTCTATCTGCTAGGTTGTAATCTGTTGTTAGGTTTTACTAGTTAATAATTGTTGATTATTTGTGTTTGCTGAACTTTGCTGATCTTTCCTTTTGCACAACATCTGTTTTGGAATATTTCTGGAAATTGTGATATGGTTATTGGGGGTCGGTAACTAGTTTGGGTGGTCAATAATTATGTTTGAACTGTGTTTAGGTGCGAGTAATTGTTGTTTTATTTGTTTTTCAAGCATTATGTTTCAGTTTTCAAGCTGTCTAGTAGTTGTGACCTAAGTTATTGGGGGTTAATAACTGGTTTATTTTGTTTGTTTATATGTAGGAATGTTGGTGATTCTTTGATTGCTCAGTTTATCTATACTGGAAACGGATTTTATCTTCAACTGAATGATCATATGAGGTTTTCTGACTTGATCGACATCATTCGTCGACGATTTAGGTTTTCTTCCTGTGATGTTTTTCATCTGCAATACTCCTCTCCTGGTTGTCCTGTCATCTATTTGCACAGTGACCTTGATTTTAAAATGCTATTTTGCTGTGCAAAAATATATAAATTGGATCATGTAGATGTGAATGTTGTTAAGGATGTTGGCAGTAGCTGTTCATCTAAGAATGTTTTATTTGATGAAAGCTTTTCTGAAATCATTGATGAGAATGATTATTTAGATGATGGATTTAAAGATGGACATACAAAGTCATATTTGTCAGATGATTGGGGTTCTTACCTTTTACACAAGGGGCAGAAGTTTGAAAGTGTTCAGGATTTTCGAGATAAACTTAGGAAGTATGCAGTTCAAATTGGTTTTTGTTATGTGCTACCTAGGAATGATTCTATGTCAGAGTTATTTGTGAAAATCATGGAACTGAAAAATGTGGCTGGGAAGTAATTGGATCTGTGGCTCCTATAAATAATTGTTTTTATATTAAGGAGTTTAATAACATACATACTTGTAAAGGTGTGCTTAGGAATCAAACTCATCGGCAGTTAGGGTCCAAAATAGTTAGGACATATATTGAGTCCAATGTGTTCCTTAACCTTGGTTTGAAGCCTGCTGATATTATGAGTAATTTCAAGTCTACTTATGGTTTTGAAATTAGTTATAAGGTTGCTTCAAGAGCAAAGAAAAGGTGTTTGGAAAAGATGTATGGCTCTGAATCTGATTCCTTTTCGATGTTAAGTTGGTATAAGGATGCTGTTTTGGAGACTAATCCAGGGTCTTCCTTTGTCCTTGAAGTTGAGGAGAATACTAATAGGTTCCAAAGGGTTTTTGTATCTTATGGAGGCCAAGTCGAGGGTTTCAAGTTCAGTCTCTCTGTTTTATATGTGGATGGTACATTTGGAAAGAGCATTTACAAGGGTCAGATTCTTTCTGCCACTGGAAGAAATGGAGACAAAGGTACCCCCGATAAATTATTAACCCCCAGTAATTGTTTTTCAGCTTTATGTTTGTGTTGAAATTGTTTTCATTTATTATTTTTGTTTGTTAAATTCATATTTTGGAGCGGAACGCTCCCGTTGGTGGTGCAGCGGCACGCTGCTTTATAAGTTATTGACCCCCAGTAACTTTTTATTTATTTTTGTTTGTGCAGGTTTCTTCCCTTTAGCCTTGTGTATCTGTGACTCAGAGACTGAAGACAACTGGTTTTTTTTCTTCAAGCACCTGAAGGCTTTGCTGGAACCGCAGGGAAGGGTAATCACCTTTATCAGTGATCGTGGTGGTGGGTTGTTGAAGGCTTTTAATCAAGTGTTTCTTGGTAATCCTCATCTCTTTTGTTTCCATCATTTGAGATATAATCTTACTCAAAAGTACAGGAAGAAAAGGAATGCTGTTGTGCTTGCTCAAGTATTGCAAAAGTTTTTTAAGGTTGCTTATGCATCGACCGAGAGGGCTTATTACCATCACTTACAAGCTCTGAGAGATGAGGGCGGTGCTGAAGTAATTGATGAGTTTATAGCTGAGATCCCTTTGGAGAATTGGTGCCATGCTTTCTTTAAGGGCTGCCGGTATGGGATCATGGCAAATAGTATTGCTGAGTCTTTTAACAAATGGATTGTTGCTGAGCGTTCAATGCCTCCGCTTTCAATGATAGACCAGCCTAGGATGAAAGAAATGAAGATGATGTCTGAAAGGAGGGTTGAGTCCAAATCTTGGACTACTCAGCTTACACCTGAAATGGAGAAGAAGCTTGTTGAGCGGATGCATAAGGCGTGTAGTTTCAGGGTTATTGCCTCCCAGGAAAGTGTTTATGAGGTTAGAGATGATGAGTACTCATATTCTGTGAACCTTTCTACTCGTACTTGCTCTTGTGTGAAGTGGCAGATCAATTGCTTCCCATGCCCTCATGCCCTTTCTGCTATACAAGCTGCAAGATTGAATGTTTATGATTTTATTGACTTGTACTTTAGTGCCGAATATTTTAGGATGAGTTATAGCTTCCCTATTCATCCAGTGAGTAATGTTGATGCTTGCACTGAGGAGTCCATACTACCTCCTATTACAAAGAGGCCGGCTGGGAGGCCTAAGGCGAAGAGGATTAAATATTCTGGTGAGAAGAAGCCTATTCGGTGTGGTCGATGTCTTAAGTTGGGACATCATAATAGGCAGAGCTGTACTGAACCTTTAAATGGGCAGCAGTAGTTTCTTTTGTGTTGCAGTCTCTACTTTGAGGAGTTACAGGGTGTCAGTAACTGTGACATCTGGGCTTTGTAATCTCTATTTTCCATGTGATTTGAATTAGGGAATACCATTTGATACTGTAATGACAATTATCACTGAATGGTATACTTGAGATTGAATATGTACTGAATCATAGTTTTGATTGTATTTTGTTTTCATTTTGATAGGTCTGGTTTATGTTATGTTTTAAACTGTAAATGAATTATCATGTGTCAATACCAGTCAGTGGCCAGTTACTGGTTGTCAGTAACTTGTTAATCACTCGGGTGACAACCAAGTAACCGGTTACTGGGTGTCAGTAACCAGTTACTGACCCCTAGTAACCGGTTACTTGGTTGTAACCCGAGTGATTAACAAGTTACTGACACCCAGTAACTGAAGTGATTGACCAGTTACTAGCCCTCAGAAACCAGTTACTGACCCCCAGTAACCAGTTACTGGGTGTCACCCGAGTGATGGACCAGTTACTGGGTGTCAGTAACCAGTTATTGACACCCAGTAACTGAAGTGATTGACTAGAGACTGACCCCCCAATACCAGTTACTAGCCCTCATAAACCAGTTACTGACCCCTAGTAACCAGTTACTGGGTGTCACCCGAGTGATGGACCAGTTACTGGGTGTCAGTAACCAGTTATTGACACCCAGTAACTGTAGTGATTGACTAGAGACTGACCCCCCCCCCCCCCAATACCAGTTACTGGCCCTCAGAAACCAGTTATTGACCCCCAGAAACCAGTTACTGACCCCCAGTAACCAGTTACTGGGTGTCAGTAACTGCATGATTGATGCCTTAGAGCAATCATCACTAATAGTTCAATGTACATGTAACTAATTATTAAGTTTTAGTTCAGCAACAACAACCATCATGACTAACAGAAACCATATCATAAACATTTACATTTGTTTGCATCACCATTCTAAAAGATGTTCTTGAAATGAAAAAAGGATCCTAAATGCTCAGCAATTTGTACACAACAGCAGAAAAGAAACCCAGAAGTTTATTAAGCAGCAAAATTCTAAATGCTCGACATTGATTTTGCATCTACTGGTTTAAGGAACCCATCTGGTGCAAAACTCTCTTCTATGTCAATCTTCATAAATTGTCTCAGCAACTGCTTTCTCATGTTATCTCCGCCTTTTTTTGTCGGCTTTAGGTTATACATTAGGCTCTCAATGTTGTGGAGCATGTAAGGCCCACAATCCGACCTGCATTCATGTTACCAGTAAACTTGAGTTTCATTTCACACCACACATAATACAACTAGTTACTGCCCCTAAGAATTAACATATTGCTTTCTATAAGAAAAAATAAGGGATCTTTGGTACTTACGAAAAATTTTTCTGCTGCGGGCAAGTTAAGTCTTCTTTCAGCTCATACTGTTCTTCATTGACATTGTTTGAGAGGACCCATTGTCTTGTTTCCTTCTCCTCATCAGTCATTTTTACTTTGGTTTCTATCAAACCATGTTTATCCTCGCCAGTATTTTTGTCTCTGAATTCTTCTGGGTCTTGGCTCTCAGGGTATGTTGATGCAGCTAGACGCATAAATCTCCTTATGTGCTTGACCTGTGAGAGTAATATTGCAAAAAATTAACATCTACTCAATCAACGGTAACCGGTTAATCAATCAATTGTGTTGCATTGCATTGCATTTATGTTCAACTTCAACCAACTGTACATGAATTATTCACTTACCACATTCATTGCATTCTAGAAATATGCAGGATCATCTGAGGTGTACTTTCCATGCGACAGCTTCGTGTTCATATGCAAGAAACATTTTGAACAGTTGTCAATGACCAACAATGTGTAGTGTCTGTTACGGACATGATGTATTGGTATAAACACTTTGTCATTGCTGAATATTGACCACATCGGTTCAATGATTTTGTCTTCAATCTGTAAGTCGTAGCCTTTAAAATCACCTTTCTCCCCTGCTTCCTTGTATTTTTCCTTCTCTTGCTCATGTTTTATTGTAACAAACTGTATTTTTTTTTTTGCAAAAAGAAAGTTTTGTTAGCATTAACTCGATAAATGAAGGGAATTACAAAGGTGTGGTAGTTTTACTTACAGCTGCTTCCACATCAAGGAATCTCACTCGGATGCCTGACCTCTTTGCTTTTTCCTTTAACATTTGAATATAAATCTTGAGAACTTGCATTCAATTATATATTTTCAGAAAATCACACATGAAATTGAAGGACAGAGACTTTTTTGCCAAAAATAATTGCACCCAGTTTTGATTACTGGGTGTCAGTAAGTGGTCATCCTTACATCAGTTGTAAGCTCTCCTTCCTCAATTATCGCCTTCAAGTTCTCCTTTGTGATCTGAACTATTAAAGAAGGATCTTGCCAGTATACATAGCTGTTCAATCCAAAACAATTGAAATAAGAAATAAGAAATAAGATACTCAAATCTTTATAAAGAAGGGAAGAAGTAAAAACAACATATATACTTACTCTTTGTTTGCTTCTTGATTTGTTTTGAACCAGTTCTCATAATGCATTGCCACGTCCTTTTCTAGAGTCGTTCATGTCTGCGTTGTGCATTTGACTTTGTCAATAACTATGTTGTGATTTTTGGATATGTTCCTTCTGGCTGGTTGGTTCTTCTTTGGCTTAAGGTCTTCAGGTGTGCCATACTCCCATTCTTCTTGTTGCTTTTTTGTTGCATCCCTTTTGTTAACCTTCACATTTCTCTCTATCGAAAGAGGTTGAACAACTTTCTTCTTTGCTCGTGCTTCTTCTTCTTTCTCAACAACAACAACAAAATCATCCATGGAAGAATTGATTTCTTCTTCAGTCTGTTCAATGTAGACCTGCGGCTTCTTCTTATATGTCTTCAGACTTTCATTTTCCTTCACCTTTTCTTGTTGTTGCTGCTGCTTCACTATGTCCATGACCACTGTCTGAATTATTTCTTGACACATAGTCGAATCTTCTTGTTCTGCACCATATCCCATCACAATTGTTTGGATTGGTATTGCAGGTATTGCTCCACATGACTGCACATATGAAAACAAAAAAATGGAATTACTATGTGTCAGTTATTTAATTACTATGGGTCAGTTATTAGGATCTTACATCTTCAGGTGTTGAAGTCTAACGAGCTCGAGAATGTGCGTCAACTGTATTTGGTTCATTCTTCTCAAGGTGTTCATTTGGAGCTACTACTACCGTTTGCATCTTCAAGGGAATATTTTTCTTCTTGGTCTTTTTGGCTTTCGTTTTTTTTAAAGACTCTCGAAGCTCCTTGTTTTCCTTCTGTAGCTGCTCTATGTGGATGTCAGCAGCTTTCACCTTAGTCAACAATTGTGCATTCTTTTCCAGGAGCTCTTCATTTGCTTTTGTAAGTTTTTCAAGCTTCTCCTTCAAGGTTTTTTTAGGTTTCTTCCTCTCCAAATCTCTCATCAGAGCTCTGAAATTCCCAGACATTAATATCAACTGTTCTTCTTCCTGCTGGCTTGATTGAGGCACCTGCAATCATAATAACAAATAGCATCAGATAACTGGTTACTGACGCTAGTAACTGGTTACTGACCCATACCAAACAGTTTCTAACACCCAGTAACAGGTTACTGACCCATATCAAACAGTTTCTAACATGTAGTAACTGGTTACTGACCCCTAGCAAACAGTTTCTAACACTAGTAACTGGTTACTGACCCATATCAAACAGTTTCTAACACCTAGTAATCAATCAAATATATGAAAAAATTCTAAGTTACCTATTCGTTGAAGCTTGGTGTGTAGTCTTGTTCCTCCATCATACAGTCTTGTTCCTCCATCTCATTATCATCAGTTTCTTCTTCCCATGGACCTTCTTTTATAAGATCCTGATATATTTCAAAACAAAAAAAAAACAAAAAATAAAAAGTTAGATTTTTGAATATCATAAAAATCTGATGTCTTGAAAGTTAGATATAAAACTTTACCTCGAGAAAGGTAGGCTTCTTCTGTACATCCTTGCGGTCAAATATTTCTTTGATGCTCCATCTGACAAACCTCGGTGTGCTCGTCTCATTTCCAGTGATTTTGTTTCTGACCCTTGTCTTCTCAAGAAACCAATACACAACCAGAAGAATGCATCCACTGTATATTTGAGCCTTGTCCTTTCTGTATTTGTAAATGCCATCCTTCAAGAAATCAAGCACCATCTTTGACCAGTTGTATTTGTTAATTTCTTCAAGGTTTTCACAGATTATAATCAACTCCCAGTCCAGATGTGTTCCCGATCTACTGAAGAAGAACACTGCAAGCAGATACATTAGGATCAGGGATGCTATTTTTTCTGCATCTTGATTCTTCTCAGGCTTATTAAGCTCAGCACTCAACTCAGTCTCAAGCTGTGGCCTCTTGATGTTGTCCTTGGATATCCTACCCTTTTCAAAATATTTAGAGTCTGGCCATTTGTTCCTCGGAGGCTTGTTTTTCAAATCCACCATCTCCCCTTCTGTAGATATGTGGAATAGGGAATAGACGTCATCTACTGTGATCTCTGCTTCAATTTCCCCAAAGATGAACTTGTTTTTTTTCTTTGTTGTAATGCTTCATTATGAGTTCAAAATCCAACTCATGCTTCTTCACTTGTCTCTCAGTCAGTTTCTCATTCTTGAACACATCAATTGTATCCCAAAATGTTGTTTGGGCCAACAAATCCCATGTTCTTTGAGGGATTTTCTCCCTGTATCTGTGCATCAATACGTAGAACGAATGAAGAGCACACTTCTGCTGCTGGACCTTTATCTTCAACTCTGCATCATCTTCTTCTTCTTAATTTTCTTCAGGAACAGACTTTGTGGTAGTTTTTTGCTTCTTGTTCTCCTTGTTCTTTTTTGGTCCCTATGATTTCCTTTTCTTGCCAGCTGCTCTTTCCTCAAGGTAGTAATGTTCAGTTGAACTAACAACTTGTTTCCCCATTCTGCATATATAGATGTTAAATTGTTAAGCACTCACCAATATTACAGACCCCTAATAAGTTGATTACTGACCCCTAATAACCAGTTACTGACCCCTAGTAACTGGTTACTGACCCCCAGTAAGTATTTATTTGTGCTCAATAATCAACACAACAGTTTCAAATCAACAATTACAATTCAAAAATATATCAAAGGGGCTTATATCAATGTGGTTTTGTCATACTTAACTGATTGCTACTCCCCAGTAATTGATTATTGGGGGTCGGTAATAACACAACAATCCCCTTTTCTGCATTTTAACACTCTATACACAAAATTGAACAACAAAAGAACATCATACACAAAATTAAACAACAAAAGAACATTAATCTGAATCTCTAACATTTTCCAATTCTAAAAAAAAAAACCCTAGGTTTTCGCTTTCACTTTCTTCTCTTAAATCTCTAAATCAAGCTTCAAAATCATCATTCGTGTCTTAAATAGTCGAATTATAAGCATAATAATGAAATTTAATTCGGAATTGGAGATTTGTTTACCTGTTCATCTTGGTAGTTCTTGGCTTTGAATTCGGTCCGGCGAGAACGAGCGACTGTCCCGAGGAAAGCAATTCCGTCTGGCGAGAATGAGCGACTGTTCTGACGAAAGCTCGACGATTTGAAGCTTGATTTTGGTGAATCTGTGCTTGTGCGAGAGAGAGAGACAGAGAGAGAGAGAGAGAGAGAAAGCAGTTATGGTGTTTTGGAGAGAGAGTGCGATTGAATTTTTGGAGAGAGAGCCCGATTGAAGTTTTGGAGAGAGAGCGCGACAACGGTTGGGTTTAGAGGGAGGGGGCAGTTACGAATTAATGATGGGTAGTATTGTCCTTTTGGTAACAATCATTGGAATGGGTTATGAGATAAAATTTTAATTGGAATGGACTTTAATTTTTAAATATTTGGGCATTAGGGCATTTTCCCTTTTCTTAATACCCTATTGTTATTCTTGCAAATCAAAAGAATCAGATTGATTTATAATCTCACTAAACTACTAAATTACAGGTCTCCTTAGGAAAACCGGAGTTGAGCATAACCATTCCCCTAAGGTTTGGTGGTAGGGCGGCGACGGCTTCTGGTTCTCTGACTGCGTTTCAGACTTCCCGGCTTTGGTTGAGAGAAGCCACACAGGTTTCTCTTGACGAAGGAGCCAGATTTCGTTCGGTGGTTAACTGGTAGCGGGTGACTGATCTGCAGGGCGACGATTTCAACTTCGGTTCGGCAGGCCGGCGAAGGAGGAAGGATTTTGTCTGGTGATGACGAGGCGGGGTTCTCTGCGATTGCACATAAGACGACAAGTGGTGATTGAGTGGGAGTTTTAGATCCGAACAATAGGTAGCCAAGGGAAGCTAGGTTTCTTCTCCTATTCTTACCGGAGGCTCCGAGTAAGCAAGTTTCCGTGGCTTGGAGAAGAGGGAAGCCTCCAGATTGAAGAGGCTGCAGGCAGGAGGCTCCTACGACGAGTTCTGGCGACAGTCAATTCCGGAAGGGGAGAGGAAAGGAAGATTAGGCCCCTGGGCCTACGCTATCTTGGGCTCTCAGTATTGAGGCCTAGGTGGGCTGGGCCCTAGGGTTTTATTTTTTCTTCCTTTCACTTTCAGGTTGGCCATTGTTTTGGGCTTCTAGAGGAGTGGCACCTACTAGTCTATATTACTTTTTGGGTGAAGTTGTGTGCTGGTCTGTTGAGTGGAAACGTACATCATTGGGTCTTAGGCGTCACATTCACCAAAACGGTTGCTTTGCTTAGGGTTATATAGATTTAGAGGTTATTTATTATTCGCTTTCTAGTTGATTAATGTCCCCCTTTTTGGACTGTAGTTTTGATGTTATTTTTCCAATTCATAGTTTCTAGCTAGCATTAGCAATTTTCGTTTGCATTTGTATGGTTTTCGGACCATTCATGCTTGACCATTTTAGTTGTCATGATCTTTGATCAATGAAGTTTTTTCCTTTCCCCTCAAAAAAAAAAAATCAGATTGATTGAAATGTTAGAATAGATTATTTTATGATGAATTTTAATTGTAATGTTAAACAATTTTACCTCATGATATTGTTAGTAAAGTTTTGGGAATTCCCCTTCCCTTATACCCTAGGCTAGATCATGAATTCATTTGGGGTCCTTCCAGTTCAGGTTTATTACTTCATCTTCGATCCCTATTTGCTTAGCTTTTATTTCAAAATAGACTTAAGACTAGAGATACATTATCAACATATATTCCTAGTATTCTAATTTCCCAGTGTTTGTTCTTTTTGCAATTCTCATTCTGAACCGATAGATCATCCTTTTATACATGGTACTTCTACTCAGCAGGTTTGGTCCTACTCCTCGCTTTGTAGTTTTGATTTTTTGACCTTTGTAATAATAAAAAAAAAAAGCAATGAGTTACACGAGTCTCGTAATCTACTTGATAGAGTTCGTGTTTGGGTGTACTCAACTGTTGTCGGTCAAATCTGTAAAAACTAAGATGTGATTAACCAATTTTGATTCCTAATTTAAAACTTTATTAAACTATATGTTTAATAACCCAACTCACTTTAATAGTGAACGTTAGAGGAAACAAATTTGGACAAAGGCGACAACTACAAAGCAATGATGACACGATTTTTTGACATGTTTGCATGTATAATTACTTTTGTACCCTTCGAACCTTAAATCGCTTCTTTTATATTTCACTATATATATATTGATAGCTTGCTCGTTGCCGCATTCTCAGATCAACCAAGATCTTATAAATTTTATTTTTGTTTCGTTTCCGCTTCTTAAACTAGTCAATTTTCTTGTCATTCCTAGTTGTGTTACTCTCGATGCTTCTACTCTCAATCTTCTGATCTAGCCGCTTACTAGATTCCAGACATCAAAAAATGATCAGGTAAAGAAATGTTCAAAATATTATATTTCAAATTCATCAATATTATCGTTTGGGTTTACAGTTTTATGGTTTTATATCTATCTTAATTTTTTCTTTAGGATAGGGAAATAGATTCATATTTTGTTTCTTTGTTTTCAATATAAAAAAAGTGAAGATAGTTATATAGTTAAAGGAAAAGGGTGGACATTCCGGCGTTGAGAAACCCACAATTTTCTCATAACACAATTAAGTATTTGACAACATGTGTGATTATCATAATCTGTTTATTCTCTCATCTTTTTTTTTTTTTTTATCTTCCTCTATTCCTTCACAGTGCATATTCTCAATAAAAATTCATGTAGATCTATTAGGTCTAGACTAGATCTAGCCAGATTTGGTTGAGAATAAGCAAATCAGTTGGATCTGACTCATTTTGACCGAAATTAGGCCAAATCAACGTTGGATTTGCCCTAGTTTTCCTTAGCTTAGCTAGCAAAAGAAAGTCAATGTTGGTGGTGTTTTTCTAATGGGAGAAACCAAAATTCTCAATTCAATGGCAACGTAATCGCCAAATTAATGACACATAGTCCACTCCCTTGTTAAAAGATATTCAACATATTAAGATGAACAGTGTTGAGTGTATCTATCTAGCTAAGAGGTTTTTTTTAAGCAGATAAATGATTATGCGGTATTAGTTCTTCAGACAATGTAGAAAACCAGTTCCACCCTCAAGCCCGAAGACAAAGGGTCTATCCCACTTACAGAACGACCCCCTTATCTTTGTTTGAAATTTATATTTAGAAAGAAAATACAAAAGTAGTTTTGGGGGAAATAACACCCTAGCTAATAAGAAAAAAATACAACCGAAATTGAAAACCTGACAAATAGTTACAACCCAAAAGAAAACCAACCAACCATTTTTTACAATAGAGTGAGGCTATTATTAGGACCTTCAAATTTGCTCAATATACTTCTCATGCTCTCCGCACCTCCATTTTACTTTCAAATACAAGCATTTGCTCACTAGACTCATATTTCTAAAATAACCTTGTTTATATTATTTACATATGTTTCAATATATGTCTCATTACACCTCTTATTCACTCACTAGACCTCCTTTTTTTTTTCTTTATCAATCATCAAAAACTCATTATCTCAAAAATAAAAAAAAATTACTCATTATATTTACTTTTCACTCTAAATGTTTTAATTAAAATTTCATTCTTTAATTTAAGAACGTAAATCTCTTAAAAATCAAATAACACAAGGTATTGGATTTCAAAAAATTATTTTTACTCAACAAGAAAATGTCTAACATGAATTAGGTTTTCATTTTCTACTTTACTTGCTAAATAACGATCAAAGATAACCATTTTTCCTCTATGTACGTTCTTTTTTTTTTTTTTTTCTCTCTCTCTATTTTATGTAACTCATGATAGATTATTTCAATAGTTATTTGATTTTTCTAAAACGATTTTTTTTTCATATAAATTAGTTCACCTTGTATATTTTTTCAACATGTATGATGATATAAATTTATGTCACATGATCGATATTAATCATAGTTTAGAAAAAATCAAATATGTAAATGGGTAATAATATATATGTAATAAAATTAGGAAATCAAATTATATAAGAAAAATAATAAAGAATACTATATATATTATTGAATTAGAAAGTCCAGAGTGAATAAATCCATTACTTATTTTAATATTAGGGTAAAATATTGTATAGTCCTTGTGGTTTAAAGTCGACATCTGTTCAGTCCTTGTAGTTTTATTTTTATCTGAATATATGGTCCTTAAAGTCACGATTTTTCATCCAAATGGTCATTCTGTCAATTTTCTCTATTAAATTGCTGACGTAGCCGTTAAAAATTATAATGTTTTTAACGACCAAGTCAGTATTTTAACATAAAAATTGACAGAAAGACCATATAGATGAAAAATTATGACTTTAAAGACCATTCAGATTAAAATAAATCCACAAGAATTGAACAGATGTCGACTTCAAACTACAAGAACTAAATAAATTTCAATTCTTAATACTATTAGAAAAATTTTATGGACACCAAAATTCTATACCAAAAAACCATCCCAAATGACACGGCATTGACCACATCTGCCCTAACAATTCAAGATGTCATTTATTTATGTTTTGTTACATGAAAAATATGTACTTAAATCAGTAATTCATTTGTAAGAAAATTAAAAACGGAAGAATAAATTATACTGTGAAGTTTATCAAATCATTCAATCCAACAAGCGCCCTAGCTAATATATCCAAAACTCATCCTCCATATAATATTGTAAGGGATTTGTAGCCACCTATGACATGTGACCCACTTAGTAAATTCTTTGTTCTATTGTTGAAAATTCTTATAATTTCTGGAAACAGTCCAATAGATTCAAAACAAGTTGATTAAACATATGTTCTTTAGGATGATGAAAATCCAGCAGTTACAAAATTAATTAGGATTTTCACAATGCATAACTCACAGTTTTTGATATCTCTTATGATTATGATTGTTTACAGGCCAATTTTATGCAATCTGGTTGCTATATTCATAATCATCTTCTTTATTTTTTATTTTCATATGCAACATCTTTTATTTCTTCAAATCCTGGAGGAGTATTATTCTCTTGGGTAGTGCTAGATCTGATGCGCATGAGATGAGGATGATGATGATTGGTATTGGTTGAAGATCGATAGTTTTTTTCTTGGTTACAAGAAGATCGATTTTTTAGGATTGTAGGAAAACATTATTTTTCTTATTTTAATTATTAATTACATACAAGTTGGAAACTATAAAATGAAAAATGATTGATAATTACAAATGGGAAATTATTACGATGAGGTGGCAAACGCCATGTCATTTGGGATCAAAATTTGGTATAATATTTTGGTGTCTCTAGCACTACTTATATTATTATTATCTTTAATAGTTATTACGTAAGAGAAGTTATCCATCATTCAATAACTCACAATAGAGTGAGGTCAAGTGAGTAAATGTGGAGGTCTTAATAGCCACACTTTTTACCATAACCAAGTAAAATTTAATCTATAAGAGCAAACAACTTGGGACCTAGCTAAGAGTTATGATCAAGCAACAAAAATGACTCAATCAAAGTCAAAATTAGAGAAATGATAAAAAGATATTAAAAATATATATATTTAAAGATAAGAAGACATTCTCTTTGATTGATAAATCTCCCACCCTCTCTTCTTCTTTTCGATAAATTCTGAATCACTAGACTCGAAAACATAAAATTAACCAGCTCTCTTGAATTCTTGATCATTCCTACAGTTCTGCTACTAAATGTAAAAGGCTGGGTGCTAGCTGGGTGATCATTCTACTCACCTTTAAGTAAATAAAAAGAACAAATACTGAGAACAAAAGGATTGAACTGAGTTGTGTTAACAGGATCAACAACTTCGAATGCAGCAAACGATGCTGCTACTAGCTAGCTAGAACTAAGTTGCAGGAACAAAGAAAAATAAACAAATAACGAAGGTACTAGAACGTGAAGCAGGGATTGAAACAGTCGTTTTAATCCTCGACGAACTGACATAAAGTTTAATAAGAACATCAGATTTTTGACGCTGTGTAAAAACCTCAAAATAGAGGAAAAATCACAGCAGAGCACAAGCTCAGAAAATGAACTTAACTAGATGAATTTGTGTAGTCTTACAACTTCTTTGTAAACCCTATACTATTACAAATTCTTATCTCTAGGCAGAACCTCTTCTTCTTTTTTCTTCAATAACCTTTTCTCAACACACGAGGGAATCACAATCACACACACAACAAGTTCAACTCAACAATGAACAGTTGTACTTGTGCACTTAGATGAGCAGCAGAATAAAAAACTCTCTTTCAAACGCTAAGCATGCAAAGATAGTTTTCCAAGAATAGTTATGCAAAAGGTGCTTTCCAATATGTTGTTGCACTCCTTTTATAAGATGTACAAAACTCCCCTCACGTTTAGCATCTCGATCCTAGTTGAACTCCTGAAAGAAGGAATTTAATATCAATCAAATATCTATATAATAATATTAAAAATCAATATATAATCAGATATTTGAATCACATCAAATCAAATCACATATACCCTAATCAATATAGGATTCTTGTGATCCAACGCAATTACCAAACCAAATACACTTGGGACTTCTTCCCATGTATATATCATATTCAATTAAACATAGATACATATCCATATATGTCCTAGTGAATATAGTCTTGCAATGCACGCACAAACCTGAGAGTTTATTTTCAACAAAATTAAATCATATATATAATCAATGAAATGCTTATCAATCAGATATTTAATCATATATATAAGTCCTAATCAAATTAGAACTTCCTTGTTCACACTTCTCCTCTTTTGTATAGGGATGCCAATAAATCATATACCAATAAATAAAAATGCATCAGTCACTATTGGCACAAAGATCAGGTGGTTGCGAGCATGATAGCTGCAACAGCCTAATGCTTTAAGCTAGAAAATCCCAGAAAACCAACAAACAAACTTTACTGATAGCTATAACCATACATGAAAACTCAGTAATCTAGTAAAGTGTGGTACCTTAAAGCATACATATACAACGAATTACTTGAACATAGGATGGAGAAGCTGTCTTTCCAGTTTCGAGAATGGTATGGTATGGTAAACATATAACAGCTAAGAAATTCGACTAGGTAACCTTTAGAAATCAGCATCGACTCATTGCAAGCAACTAGAAATCAGCATCGACTCATTGCAAGCAACTTCATTTTTTGAAGAATGGCTAGCTCTACCTCTGAAAGCATATGGTTCCAGATGCATTGCAGCATCTTCTATTCAAACTCAAGAATAGAAAAAAAATTAAGGTTCAAAGATGTCACAAACACACACAGACGCACGTCTCTATAAGATCAGGAATGGTAATTAAAATCATGTCCTAATGGATGTCCCTGATTGACAATGTTGCAGCTCGTCGTCAAGTTCCATGGCCTTTCAAATTGGAATGCAGTTTCTCCCTTTTTCTGTATACCATTATCTGGTTTTTCATTTCTCGGTAAGAGATTTGCTGTCATGGAAAAACCATGCAAAAGCAACTTTGTCAATACACCCAGAAACTGGGGTGTGCTTCCAAACCGCTTTGAGATGAATCCAAGATTCATGTTTCAAACTCGGTCATGGTTGATTAACTGGACTTGCATGTTCAATGTCAATCCAGAAAACCCGTTTCTGTAAGCGTTAAACTTCATTCTATACCACCCATCTGGCACTTCGTTTTGTTTTCTAGTCTCCTGGGTTTTGCTATAAATCCCACCTCAATCTTCAGTTCCTCACACAGTCCCAAAGCATTCTCTACCTCTGTTTTCTGTCTCAGCTTCTACTTCAATCCCTTCTCTTTTTGTCCAAAATGGCCAGTTTTCTCAGTCTTTTCACTATAAAAAATTTGCTTGTTCTTTCCATAGCGCTCAATCTGAGCTTTCTTTTCAATGTTAATAAACATGGCTTCTTGTTCAGTGTGGAGAACCAGGAGAATAGATGTCCGTCAATGGTTGAAAACCATGAAGCTGAAGCAACCATGAGGACCCTTCTGTCCGTTTCCTCTACGTCCGGTCAAGAAGGCCTGGACAGAGTCATCAACCTCAACCAGTGAGTAGTACATCCAATTCCATACTCTGTTTCTTTCGATCATCTTCAAGTTTGTTGCAGTTTTAAATTTGATACTAACAGGCTGTTTGTTTTGATGCCTGACTTGCAGTGGTGACCCGACTATGTACGAAAAGTACTGGTTGATGATGAGTGAGAGAACCACAGTGGTGATTCCAGGGTGGCTCTCCATGAGCTACTTCTCAGATGCTAAAAGTGTCACGCCCCGAACCTTAATTTTTATCTTAATTACTAGCATAGTGGTAATAAGAGTTTTTGCCGTGTTCGTCACTAAATGTGTAATTTAATTAGTCCCCAGAGGGTGTTGAGGGACTAATATTTTGAGGGAATTATTCTAAGGAAGAATTTTTTACGACGGTAAAAAATGGTAATTTTGGCTAGTAAAAGGTAATTTTATTGGGGTATTATTTCGGGGTGTTGAATTTTGGATTTTGGGTTTAAATGGGGTTGTGGACCGGGCTTGGTCAAAGCCCAGTCTCTTTTCTTTTCTTTCTCTCTTTTCCTCCCGGTTTCTCCCGAGCCCAGTTTTCTGCCCGATTCTTCCCGGCCGCCGTCCGGCCTCTGTTCGCTACCGGACCGGTCCCGTTCGGTCGGTCTCCAACCCAGCAGCAATCCTAGACCGGTGACAGCCTCCCTAGCGCCGCCGTAAGGGAGAAAAGCTCGGCGGAAGGTCCGACTGCCGAAAGTCATTCTTCGCCGGAACTCCTTCCTCCGGCCGCCATAGCCGGCGAGCCTTGGCTCAAAAGGAAGCCCTCCTCCCGTGCTTCAATCCCTCCAAAGGGGTCCCTTTGTCTCGAGATAGGTAAGGAGAAATCGGAATTTGAAATTTCTAGGGCTTTTTGTGTTTGTGCGTTCGATTGATGTGCTTAGGCTTAGAATTGGAGTTTGTGGTAGTTAGGAATGTTGTAGAGGAGGATGAGAGGAAGATGCTTCTAAATTTTGGTGACCATCGGAGGTCGTCGGCCGCCGGCGCCGCCGCCGAGAAAATGTTTTTGGTGGAGAAAAATGTGAGGAGTTTAATGGAATAAGTTTTAGAATTTTTGGAGGAGTTTTGGATAGGTTTGAGATTTGTTGAAGTTTGGTATTTTTTGCGGATTATTAATTTATAATCCGGCCACTGGATTTTATTTGGTGGAAGGTGGTTTTGAGGAAGTTGGTTTTTATGGAGATTTGTGTTTGGCAGTGAAGTTAAGATTTAGGACGATAAGCATGGTTGAGCGCTAGAAGCTCATAGTTAATTATGCCTATTTTATTTATGCGTCGGTGTTTTATTTTAAGGAATTATTTATGTTTGGAACAGAACGCGAGGAGGCTCGAGCAGAGGAGACCTCCGACCGACGTCAGACTTAGGCCTAAGTTGTGAGTGGACTTTTGTTTTATATAATGTGTTTGAATTATTTTATTGTTGAGTATTTTCCTTTGTTGGATATTTTCCCAAAATTGAGAATTTCTGCGATTATACTCGAGGCACGATTCCGAGAATAGTATGTATGAGAGAGAATGCTAGCTAGCTATACGTGGCAGCCCCCATTTTGAGGACGAATGCCAGTTGGGGTGACGTGAGCGTTAGACGTGAGCGTTAGACGCGAGCGTAGTAGCCTTGTACGTTTTTCTACTTGTTGAGATTATTTTATGTTTTTACATTCATTCATTGAAATCGTACAAGGAATAAGCACGTATTTATACCCACTCGGTCATTATCCCCCATTCTGAGGAAAAATGCCAGTATGGGGTGACGTGAGCGTTAGACGCAATCGTATTAGCCTGGTGTGACTATCTATTTTAAAGCTTATTCATAGATAGCATACATGGAGCATACGAGTGGTTAATACATACTGATATATATTTATAATTTGAGCCTGAGAGGCTGTTTGATTTATGATTTGGGGACTAGCCAGAACTAGTCGTTTGCATTGTTAAATTTCTTGGGGAAATATTATTGATGTTGAGATTATTTTGTCCACTCACTCTGAAGTGATGAAATATTTTTCCCCTGGGCTTTTCCTTCGTTTTTAAATGCTCAGTCTGCAGAGTTCACGTGAGGTCTAGCAGGAGACGCCGAGGCATAGTGACCCATCTATCAGCTACATTTCGCCAGTAGGTTACCTGTTTAATCTACTAGGGGTTTGTTAGCTTTCGATGTATTTTATTTTATTTTATTTTTAGTAGCTCTGAATACTTTTGGAATTCTTTTGTATTCTGGCTACTTTTGGATTGTAGCTGAAAATTTATTTTGGAATAAAAAGTTGGTTCTTAAATTCTTAAGTTAGGGTTGTCCATTTTCGAGGGAGGTTTGGCGAGTCTTCGGTAAATTTTCCTTGGAGGTGGTCCCCGCAGGACTCACCTCGGGTTTCAGGGTGAAATTTGGGGCGGGTCTTGACAGTTGGTATCAGAGCTCTAGGTTTCATCTTCTGTTTTCTATTCACTATCGTATTTGCCTAAGTACCCATAGTGTCTATAGAGTGATGATCCGACCGCGGCGGATTCATCAGCAGTTTTCTGCTTTTGATACTATGTGTTATTGGGTATGTGTGATAGTGCTGTTAGTCTTATGGACAGACTACTTAATATCTTTTTCCTCAGGTACTATGTCTCCTAGGCTCCGACCCTGTGTAGCTTCCTCGACCAACGCCAGTGAGGGTGATGAGGTTAGAGGATTGGTTGATTCGATTGAGAGCATGCTGAGAGGTGTGCTAGATAGAGTTCAGCAGCCTCGGTCTGTGAAGAAGAAGGATGTCTTCGATGTCGGAGCAATTGAGTTCCAGGATGCCAAGGGACCCTTGATGCGCATTCTTGGGTAGATAAGATGGAAATGGCTTTTGAGAGCACTAACCTGTCAGAAGAAAAGAAAGTGAAGATGGCAGTGACTTTTCTGGATGACTCAGCGCATCACTGGTGGACCCTTGCTAGCAGAAATAGTGGTGGTGCTCAGGACATGACTTGGGAGGAGTTTAAGATGCTCTTCTTGGGTCAGTATTTCGGTCACGCTCAGCGAATCATGATTCAGTCAGACTTCCTGAACATGAAGAAGGGGGATGATGAGGGTGTCATCAAGTTTGAGCAGAGGTTCACTTCCCTAAGCTACCATGTGCCCTATTTGATTCCTGATGAGAGGACCAGGATTGACATGTTTGTTGGAACTCTTGGCGGGGTTTATGCAGATAAGATGGTCGGTGGCATTTACCCGACTTTTCTTGATGCGGTTACTGCAGCCATGGCCATTGAGACCAGGAGAACTTTTAGTGCACGGCCCAGAGATTTCAGTGGTCCTAGCCAGGGTCCATCGAAGAAGGCCGCTTCCTCATCCGCTTCTGGATCTTCAGCGGGCAGTGGTAGTAGTGGAGGATCAGGTTCTGGTTCTCCGAATAGATTTGGAGGACGTTTCAGGAGACCTTTCAGGAGCCAGTTGGGTAGGCAGCAGGCCGGTCAGTTTAGTGTTGGTTGTAGTTCCCAAAGGGGATCTTCTGGTGGTCAGGCTTTTTCTTTTGGTCAGCAGCAGTCTTCTAGATGCTTTGAGTGTGGTGGTCTGGATCATTTCAGGAGAGACTGTCCTTTGTTGGCACAGAGGACCGCCCCTTCTCAGCAAGGCGGTCAGTTTTCAGCTAGAAGCTCTAGTGGTGGTTCTCGTGGAGGTTCAGCAGCTAGGAGTGGTTCTCAGCAGGGGAGTGGTCAGCGTGGACGTCTCGCGACTCGCGCTAGACTCCATGCTATGACCCAGCAGGAGGGTCGTACTTCCCCAGATGTCATCATTGGTACGTTGTTAATTTTTGGTCAACCAACATTTGCTTTAATTGATCCTGGAGCTACGCATTCATTTATGTCTAGTAGATTCGCTCTCCATGCCAATGTGTCATCATCGTCTCTTCCAGGCGAGTGGCATGTATCTCTTCCCTCGGGTGAGGTGATGAGAATAGATTGGGTGTTTAGTGGTTGCGAAGTTTTGGTGGAAAGAACTCAGTTTAAGGCGGATTTAATTCCTTTAGATATAGTGGAGTTTGATGTGATCTTGGGGATGGATTTCTTGGAAACTTATAGAGCTATGGTGGATTGTTTCCGTAAAGAAGGGGTGTTTCGGAGCCCGGATGGATTGGAGGTTGTGTTTCAGGGGGAAAGAGATGTGATTTCGAGTTGCCTGATCTCAGCTGTGGCTGCCAGGAGATTGTTAAATAAAGGCTGTCAGGCATTCTTAGCTCATGTTGTGGATGCAAGTATAGGAGTGTTGGAAGTGGGAGACATTCCTGTAGTAAGAGAATTTTCGGACGTGTTTCCCGAGGATTTGCCTGGTTTGCCTCCTGTAAGGGAGATAGACTTTTCCATTGAGTTGCTTCCTGGATCTATGCCTATCTCTCAGGCACCTTACAGAATGGCTCCAGCGGAATTGAAAGAGTTGAAGACTCAATTACAAGAGTTAGTAGATACGGGTTTTATTCGGCCTAGCATGTCTCCATAGGGTGCTCTGGTGTTGTTTGTTAAGAAGAAGGACGGCACCATGAGACTATGCATTGATTATAGGAAGCTGAATCAAGTCACAGTGAAGAATAAGTACCCGTTGCCTCGCATTGATGATTTGTTCAATCAGTTGAGAGGTGCCTCAGTGTTCTCAAAGATTGATTTGAGATCTGGTTATCATCAGTTGCGGATTCGGGATAGTGACGTAGTCAAGACTGCCTTTCGATCACGCTATGGTCATTATGAGTTTGTGGTAATGCCTTTTGGACTTACTAATGCACCCGCGGCGTTCATGGATCTCATGAATAGGGTGTTTAGTCCATATCTTGACCTCTTCGTGATCGTGTTCATAGATGATATTTTGGTGTACTCAAAAAGTGAGAAGAAGCATGCCAAACATCTAAGATTTATTTTGCGGACTTTGAGGAATGCGCAGTTGTTTGCCAAGTTCAGCAAGTGTGAGTTTTGGCTGGATAAGGTGGGTTTTCTGGGTCATATAGTTTCAGCTGAAGGTGTTAGTGTGGATCCCCAGAAGGTAGAAGCAGTGTCCAATTGGAAAAGACCCACAACTGTGTCGGAGATTCGTAGTTTCTTGGGGTTAGCAGGTTACTATCGGCGATTTGTGTAAGACTTTTCGAAGATTGCAGCTCCACTAACTAGATTGACCAGAAAGGGAGTCAAGTTTGAATGGTCAGATCAATGTGAGCAAAGTTTTCAAGAGTTAAAGGATCGCTTGACTAGTGCTCCTGTTTTGGCACTTCCAGACGATAGTGGGGAGTATGTGGTGTTTTGTGATGCTTCTAGACGAGGTCTAGGTGGAGTTTTGATGCAGCATGATCGAGTGATTGCATACGCTTCTAGGCAATTGAAGACGCATGAGGTGAATTATCCCACTCGTGATTTAGTGCTTGCAGTTGTGGTTTTTACTCTCAAGTTGTGGAGACACTATCTTTATGGAGCCAAGTGTTAGATTTTTACTGATCACAAGAGTCTTCGGTATGTGTTCACACAAAGGTAGTTGAATTTGAGGCAAAGAAGGTGGATGGAGTTGATCAGTAATTATGATTGCACGATAGAGTATCATCCTGGAAAAGCTAATGTGGTAGCTGATGCTCTTAGTCGCAATCCCTCCGCGTCTTTGTTTCACTTGAGGATGGTTCGAGTTCCACTTCTTTGTGAGCTGCGGGCTACATGGGTGGATTTAGCGGTGGATGAAGTGGGTGCTTTGGTAGCCAATTTCCATGTGAGGCCAGTTTTGGTTGATAAGTGCGGGAGGCACAGTATAATGATCCTTCCATAGTTCGGTTGATAGAAAGAGCAGTGAATGGAGCCGCCGTAAATTTTTCGGTAAGAAGAGATGGGTCCTTGTTGTTCAAAAGCAGGCATTGTGTTCCAAAGAGGAATGAAGAGCTAAAGATTGAGATTTTGGAGGAAGCTCATAGTTCTGCGTATGCTGCTCATCCAGGTAGTACAAAGATGTATCGGACTTTGAAGGATTATTATCGGTGGCCTAACATGAAGAGGGAAATTGCAGCTTTTGTGAGTAGGTGTCTGATTTGTCAGCAGGTGAAATCTGAAAGGCAGAAACCTTTGGGTTTGCTCGAGCCGTTGCCTGTTCTAGTGTGGAAGTGGGACCACATCACCATGGATTTTGTCTTTAGTTTACCTCGTACCCGTGAAGGGCATGACGGTATTTGGGTGATAGTGGATAGACTCACTAAATCTGCTCATTTCTTGCCGGTGGGAAAGAAGTTTTCGCTGGATAAATCGGCTAAGCTGTATGCAAATGAGAAGATCAAGGTGGTCAGGGATAGACTCAAGGCTGCTCAGAGTAGGCAAAAGAGTTATGCCGTTGTCCGCAGGAAGGACCTTGAGTTTCAAGTAGGTGATTGGGTATTCTTGAAACTATCTCCTTGGAAAGGGGTAGTACGTTTTGGCAAGCGTGGGAAGCTTAGTCCGAGGTACATTGGGCCTTATGAGATAATAGAGCGAGTTGGCTCTCTTGCCTATCGGTTAGCTTTGCCTTCGGAGTTGTCCAGGATACATAATGTGTTTCATGTATCCATGCTTCGCATGTATATTGCTGATCCTTCTCATGTGCTGGAAGAGCAGCCGATTCGTCTGCAGAAGGATTTGTCCTATGAAGAGGAGCCGGTTCAGATTCTAGATCGGAAGGAGCAAGTGCTTAGGAGCAAGTCAATTCCGCTCGTCAAAGTACTCTGGAGAAGCCACCAAGTAGAGGAAGCTACTTGGGAGTCAGAGGAGTAGATGAGGCAGCAGTATCTTTATCTCTTTGAGTAGCGAGTTTGTAAATTTCGAGGATGAAATTTTATAAGGAGGGGAGAATTGTAACGCCCCGAACCTTAATTTTTACATTAATTACTAGCATAGTGGTAATAAGAGTTTTTACCGTGTTTGTCACTAAGTGTGTAATTTAATTAGTCCCCAGAGGGTGTTGAGAGACTAATATTTTGAGGGAATTATTCTAAGGAAGAATTTTTGACGACAGTAAAAAATGGTAATTTTGGCTAGTAAAAGGTAATTTTATTGGGGTATTATTTCGGGGTGTTGAATTTTGGATTTTGAGTTTAAATGGGGTTGTGGACCGGGATTGGTCAAAGCCCAGTCTCTTTTCTTTTCTTTCTCTCTTTTCCTCCTGGTTTCTCCCGAGCCCAGTTTTCTGCCCGATTCTTCCCGGCCGCCGTCCGGCCTCTGTTCGCCACCGGACCGGTCCCGTTCGGTCGGTCTCCAACCCAGCAGCAATCCTAGACCGGTGACAGCCTCCCTAGCGCCGCCGTAAGGGAGAAAAGCTCGGCGGAAGGTCCGACTGCCGAAAGTCATTCTTCGCCGGAACTCCTTCCTCCGGCCGCCATAGCCGGCGAGCCTTGGCTCAAAAGGAAGCCCTCCTCCCGTGCTTCAATCCCTCCAAAGGGGTCGCTCTGTCTCGAGATAGGTAAGGAGAAATCGGAATTTGAAATTTCTAGGGCTTTTTGTGTTTGTGCGTTCGATTGATGTGCTTAGGCTTAGAATTGGAGTTTGTGGTAGTTAGGAATGTTGTAGAGGAGGATGAGAGGAAGATGCTTCCAAATTTTGGTGACCATCGGAGGTCGCCGGCCGCCGGCGCCGCCGCCGAGAAAATGTTTTTGGTGGAGAAAAATGTGAGGAGTTTAATGGAATAAGTTTTAGAATTTTTGGAGGAGTTTTGGATAGGTTTGAGATTTGTTGAAGTTTGGTATTTTTTGCGGATTATTAATTTATAATCCGGCCACTGGATTTTATTTGGTGGAAGGTGGTTTTGAGGAAGTTGGTTTTTATGGAGATTTGTGGTTGGCAGTGAAGTTAAGATTTATGACGATAGGCATGGTTGAGCGCTAGAAGCTCATAGTTAATTATGACTATTTTATTTAAGCGTCGGTGTTTTATTTTAAGGAATTATTTATGTTTGGAACAAGACGCGAGGAGGCTCGAGCAGAGGAGACCTCCGACCGACGTCAAACTTAGGCCTAAGTTGTGAGTGGACTTTTGTTTTATATAATGTGTTTGAATTATTTTATTGTTGAGTATTTTCCTTTGTTGGATATTTTCTCAAAATTGAGAATTATATTTCTGTGATTATACTCGAGGCACAATTCCGAGAATAGCATGTATGAGAGAGAATGCTAGCTAGCTATACGTGGCAGCCCCCATTCTGAGGACGAATGCCAGTTGGGGTGACGTGAGCGTTAGACGCGAGCATAGTAGCCTTGTACGATTTTCTACTTGTTGAGATTATTCTATGTTTTTACATTCATTCATAGAAATCGTACAAGGAGTAAGCACGTATTTATACCCACTCGGTTATTATCCCCCATTCTGAGGAAAAATGCCAATATGGGGCGACGTGAGCGTTAGACGCAATCGTATTAGCCTGGTGTGACTATCTATTTTAAAGCTTATTCATAGATAGCATACATGGAGCATACGAGTGGTTAATACATACTAATATATATTTATAATTTGAGCCTGAGAGGCTGTTTGGTTTATGATTTGGGGACTAGCCAGAACTAGTCGTTTGCATTGTGAAATTTCTTGGGGAAATATTATTGATGTTGAGATTATTTTGTCCACTCACTCTGACGTGATGAAATATTTTTCCCCTGGGCTTTTCCTTTGTTTTTAAATGCCCAGTCTGCAGAGTTCGCGTGAGGTCTAGCAGGAGACGCCGAGGCTTAGTGACCCATCTATCAGCTACATTTCGTCAGTAGGTTACTTGTTTAATCTACTAGGGGTTTGTTAGCTTTCGCTGTATTTTATTTTATTTTATTGTTAGTAGCTCTGAATACTTTTAGAATTCTTCGGTGTAATTTGTATTCTGGCTACTTTTGGATTGTAGCTGAAGATTTATTTCGGAATAAAAAGTTGGTTCTTAAATTCTTAAGTTAGAGTTGTCCATTTTCGAGGGAGGTTTGCCGTGTCTTCGGTAAATTTTCCTTAAAGGTGGTCCCTGCAGGACTCACCTCGGGTTTCAGGGTGAAATTCGGGGCAGGTCTTGACAAAACGCCTATGCTGGTTTTTGGAGCTGGAGCTTGCTAAGCAGATCATCAGACTCCACAAAGCCGTGGGCAGTGCCGTCACCCAAGGGCGTCACATTGTGGTTGAAACAGGTTCGTCTTAGCTCATTATGGCTGCCCTTTTCGCTCTTTCTCCCAAAGATGGATCAGAGCCCATGAGCGTGGTAGCTACTGCACCTTACTACTCGGTGAGTTTTATATTTCTGCATGTGTTTGATTCTGTTGGTTGGTTTAGTACTTGAGCCTTGCCATTAGACTGAAGTTGTATATGATCTCTTTGCATGCAGTCTTACCCAGTGATGAGCACCTACCTCAAGTCGGGGCTGTACAACTGGGGTGGAGATACGAAAAGCTTCAACAAAGAAGGCCCCTACATTGAGTTCATCACCTCTCCGAACAACCCCGATGGATTCGTCAGGTCCTCCACGGTGAACGAACGGGAGGAATGTTGGTACATGATCTGGCCTACTACTGGCCCCAATATGCACCCATTTCCTCGCCGGCAGACCATGATCTGTCATTGTTCACCGTCACCAAAGCCACAGGCTATGCTGGGACGCGTATTGGGTAAGCATTGATCCAATGTAACTTCATCATTTTTTTCTTCTTCTAAATTCTAATTGTTCTGCATCGATAACTAAACAGTTTTCTTCTTCATGAATGTTTCAGGTGGGCTCTAGTGAAAGACGAACAAGTTGCCAAGAAAATGGTGAACTTCATAGAGCTCAACACCATTGGAGTATCCAGGGATTCACAGCTCCGAGTTGCCAAGATTTTGGAAGTGATGACCAACACCACTGAAAAACATGGCAGCTCGGATTCAAGGAAATCCTTCTTCGAGATAAGCTACCACGTAATGGAAGAGAGGTGGCAGCAGCTTCGAGCAGTGGTGAACAAGAACAGAATGTTTAGTCTGCCTCACTTTACACCGGGATACTGCCATTTCCTTCAACAAGAGACAAATCCTCAACCTGGTAAGTGAAGTTCACCACTAAACTATTAGTCTATGGCTTTATCAAATAAAAATAAAGACATAATATAATATGAGCTAATTACTTACCTTTCTCTGTAGCTTTCGCGTGGCTCAAGTGTGAGGATGAATCAGTGGAGGACTGTGAAAGCTTCTTGAGAGGGCATAAGATATTGACTCGGGGAGGAAGTAAATTTGGGGTTAGCCCGAAATATGTACGCATAAGTATGACGGACAGGGACATCAACTTCAGTTTGTTTCTGAAGAGGTTGTCCAAAATCCAGAAGAATGTGTGATCAATAGATTTACATGTAGAATAGTAATAGCAGGTGTAATGTAAATTGTAGCCATCTGTTTAATCATTTGTAGAGTATAAGAATACGAGAGAAAAATGTCTACTCATTCATTGATAGATTGGTCTTTATATAGGCATTACATAGAGAATCTCTGTAAATCAGGGATAGATATCTAAAAGATATTCTAGTCTAACAAGGAAAAGATTCGGTCAAGACACATCATCAAAGATAGGAATATAAATTCCTTCAACACTCACCCTTGTGTCGCGTACCACAATCACATGGCGCATGAACGTTGCCTCGGTAAAAATCTTGCCAAGTAAAACAAAAACCTCTTGGGTCAAAACAAAAGACTTGGTCGAAGGGAAAAAGAGCACAATGCGCAAACTACAACTTGATTGTAAAACATGTGACGTAGACTCCCCTTGATGTCTACACAATCAACTCCCCCTGATAATTAAATCAATTATGGAGTTCAGATAAGCGACGCATACCAATACTTCGCACATACTTCTCAAGAGTAGATTTGGGTAGAGACTTGGTGAACAAATCTGCTACATTATCCTTGGAACTCACTTGGTTCACTTGGATATTCAAAAGTTGTTGTTGTTACTGATTGTAGAAGAACTTAGGCGAGATATGCTTAGTATTATCACCCTTGATAAATCCCAACTTTATTTGTTCAATGCATGCCGCATTGTCTTCATAGATGCAAGTTGGTGCTTCAGTGGTAGATGTCAATCTACTGGACTCTCGAATATCAGTTATTACAGAACGAAGCCAAACACATTCTTTGATTGCTTCATGTAATGCAATAATCTCTAAATGATTCGAGGAAGTAGCAACAAGAGTTTGCTTGGTAGATCTCCAAGAAATCGTTGTAGTTCCCATGGTAAACACATACCCAGTTGGGGAACGTCCTTTGTGTGGGTCTGACAAATACCCAACATAAACAAAACTGAATAACACATCATTCGGTGTCTCAGCATAGGGGACAATGTCACATTGTGTCAATTTTGAGCTAAAAGGAGCTTTGGAAGCTTGATTTTGGTTAGGAGGAAAAATCTGCTCAGTTGTGGCATTGGAAGCTCTCGAGGACGCGTAGGGGCTCAGCCGTACGCGACAGGACGCGGCAGGGGCGCGCTGCACGCTACCCGCGTAGGCAAACTACGGCGGGGGCTCGGCAGGGGAGCGCTGGTAGCTGCCTTGCGCTGCCAAGCTACTGCCCGACATGGCAGGGGCCCTTAGGGGCTCGGCCAAACTGCCTGCAATGCAATCTTCAATTAAAACATCAACATTCATGTTCTTAACTTCGATTTTGTAAGGGAAAAACAAGCTTAAATCAATTGAACCCTTCAAGTTCCTTAAAATGTGCTTAACACCAGTCCAATGACTTTGCGTTGGCGGAGAGCTAAACCTAGCTAACAAATTTACTGAGAATGCAATGTCTGGTCTTGTGCATTGTGCAAAGTATAGGAGAGCTCCAATAGCACTTAGGTACATAATTTTTGCTCCAAGAACTTCCTCATTGTCCTCTTTAGGACGGAATGGGTCCTTTTTGATATCCAGACTTCGCGTGACCATGGGAGTCCCAAGTGGATGAGCTTTTTCCATATTAAAGCGCCTGAGCATCTTTTGACCATAAGCTGACTGATGAATCAATATTCTAGTCTCTCCATGCTCTAGCTCTAGGCCTATGCAAACTCATATTTCAAGTAGGTCACGGTCTCATCAATTTCCTTGAGATTACCAATGATATTCATGTCATCAACATAGATAGCTATTATAACAAATCTGGTACTTGTTCTGTTAATGAACACACATGGGCAAAGATTGTCATTCTTATATCCCTTCCCAATCAAGTAGTCACTTAGACGATTATACCACATTCGTCCACATTGTTTCAATCCATATAGTGAACGCCTCAATTTAATTGCAAAGGCACTCCGTGGCTTAGAGTCACTTGACTTGGGTAGTGAAAGTCCATCAGGCACTTTCATATATATCTCTGAATCAAGATCCTCATAGAGATATGCAGTAACCACATCCATAAGCTGCATGCTCAATTTTTCAGACACTACTAAACTGACTAAGTAGCGAAAGGTAATGACGTCCATGACAGGAGAATATGTCTCCTCATAGTCAATTCCAGGGCGTTGATAAAATCCTTACGCCACGAGTCACACTTTATAGCACATGACTTCATCTTTCTCATTCCACTTCCGAACAAAGACCCATTTATGTCCAACAGGCTTCACATTCGGTGGGCATACCACTACCGAATTGAAAACTTGCCTTTTCGCTAGAGAGTCTAGTTCAGCCTGGATAGCTTCCTTCCATTTTGGCCAATCTACTCGACGTTGAGATTCTGCAACGGAGTGTGGTTCAATTTCATCGTCGTCGATAATCACTTGAGTGACAGAATATGCAAAAACATCATCAATAGTCATGGAATTTCTTTCCATCATACCGTGTGCATCATTAAATATTAGTGAGATTTCTTTGTTCTCCAACATCAACATTAGATCCGAGGCGTCTCCCAGATACGTTAACATTGATTCTTGGACATAACTATAGTCAAAGACAATCTCATGTGAATGATTCACATTGTTGATGATGAGTGGATCATTTTGTGCCTTACTGTCACGCCTTTTGTGTGGCACAATATCTACTGAACCAACAGGTCTCCCCCTCTTCCTAGTTGGAGCCAAGGCCACGGCCACACCACCACCATGAGCGTTCGGTGCGTCCCAGACGCCATTGCCAAGCCCGAGTGCAGCCGGTAAAGTTCATCTTGTGGGGACTTCTAACCTTGCAGCAACATTTTCAGTAGGTATAATTGATCTTGTCATTTTCGTGATATCGGTAAATGAGTCAGTCATGGAATCTACAACTCTACCAATATCGAGAATACGCTGAACTTCTAAATCACTGTTAGAAGTGCGGGGATCATAACGAGACATAGTGGGCTCAATTGGAATTTAATTCTCGACGTTCAATTGGAACTGAAACGGTCATGTCTCCCCTTAACGGTGGGAAGAATGTCTCATCAAAGCGACAATCTACGAATCTCGCAGTAAATAGATCTCATGTCAAAGGTTCTAAATAGCAGACAATCGTAGTATGTTGATAGTCAACATAAATATCTAATCATCTTTGAGGACCCATCTTAATACACAGTGGAGGCGTAATAGGCACATAAAACGCGCAACCAAATATGCGTAAGTGTGAAATGTTAGGCTCATATCCAGTTACCAACTGGTATGCACTAAATGGTTGGGTTGCAGTGGGTCTAAAACGAATAAGTGCAATTGCATGCAAAATTACATAACCTTAGGCAGAAACATGCAAGTTGGTGAGCATCACCAAGGCTCGGGCAATCAATTGTAAGCGCTTAATTATAGCTTCTGCAAGACCGTTTTGAGAATGCACATGGGGTACGTGACCTGTCAAAAGATGACGTTAGTGCAATTTAAAAACCCTATCGTGTAGTATTAGTAAGTAGGGTATCGTTCTAGCCGGGGACACTAGGGAAGGATTAATTACAAGAGAAACAAAACACACAAACATATAAACATATATACAAAAATCGGATCATGAGATTAAAAGATCGAATTAAATCCTAAAAAAAACAGAAAATTAAAAACCTAAAACTAATATTTACAAGTTTGATCACCACCAACACACACAAGCATAGCACGAAACACATAATTTAACTAATACAAAATCGCATATAACTAAGGCAGCAAGTAGACTCGACACTTAAGCATTTAATTTAATTCTAATTCTAATTAATCAATCACCTGTGATTATTAATCGTTAAGACTTCTAAATTACTTAAGACCAACACCTGCGAATAATCCTAAGTTATGCTAATCAATTCAGAAACACACCTGCGTAGAAACTAAAACAATTAGCACATAAGAACAAGTAAGCCGAATTAGAGACATGTTCAACAAGCAAGGCGTCAACTTCTCATTTAACATGTATGTTTCTCGAATGGTAACCCTATAGCAATCTAAATAGACACAACCAAGTTTGTAAATTCAGATCACTTAGCAAATAAAACCAAAACCCTAGAACACTACCCCGGCCGAAGCAACATCCTAGAATTAGATTTACCCCCCACATATTCGAGAAAACAAATCAAATAAACACATAAGAAAATCGAATACTACTGCCCTAATCATATATTAAAATCGTACCATGTTAAAAATCACAAAGAAACATAAAAATCAAGAACACAAAGTAATCGAAATTCATGTAACATGTAAAACCAAAACCGATTAACATAGATCGCAAGAATCACAAAGAAATCGCAAATCATATTAATAAAACCAAGTATTACAAAACCAAAGTATGGATCACACATTGAAAACCTTAAGCAAAGCACCAATGTTGTGAAGAATTCGGATGAACAATGGCGAAACCTAAAAGAATGGAACTATGGCGTATAATGCTTTGTAGGATTTTTGGCTTGTGTAAAGGCACGGCTATTATGTGTGGTGAGATAAGTGACAGTTTGGTTGTCTCTCAACCCCTCTATTTATAGAGTTCCATGCCGAAACCCTAATGCTTGTGAGCCCTTGATTTGATTTGATCTTGTGGCTGCAATCTCTCTCCTTGCGCGCGCGTGGCTTATCTTGAACTCCAAGACTCCAATCTGATACTTTCGACTTCTACTTCTTCCATATGGATTTGGACTTCATAAATAAGCTTGCATCAAAATTATAGTCCAATTGGAATTGGTCTTCAAGCCCAAATGCAAATCCTATATCAATTCAGCTTTTTCAGTTCGCGCGTAACCCTGTATCAACTTTCGGGCTTCATATCTCCCTGGCCCCTTGTCCGATTTCGGCTCATTATATATGGTTGGAAAGATCTCCGAGTCCTCTACAAAATCGTAGACGGAAATATTTTCATTAGAAGAATCTAAGAAATCGTAAAACGAGCATTTATGTCAGAAGGTCGATTCTGTCCGATTTTCTGAAAAATAATTCTAACATAAATCAAGTTTAAACCAAAAACCATACTTTAAGCACAAAATCTACAAAGTACCGCCATAGATACACTAAACTAAATTAAGACTCAATCTTAGACAATTAAGAGCTAACAAAGCACAAGTAAGAGGCATTTAAACACTAATAACGTCGCATTTTATGCTCCTATCAACTACCCCACACTTATCCTTTGCTAGTCCCTTAGCAAACTAATTAAAAGACTCTACTAAAAACACTAAGGATGCCTCTAAAGTTTAGTCTCAGGCTCGTATCATGCATAGCTTTCAAGTTCAAACATATATAAACACAGAGAATTCCAAGTTTCATAAAGATGATCAAAGCATGAATAATCAAGAAGTGATATCATTAAGCACAACACATGATAGCATAGTTGATCCTCCTCACAAGATTAACTCTCTTCTTTTCACTCGATCATGGTGTTTACTCAATAGCATATGCAAGGGAAAGAATAAGAAATCAAATAACTTGCATATTTCTACAATGAAAAGCACTTTGTGAATAATACTTAGGAAAAATCTCATTTAACAACTAAGTGCAAGCATGAACCAAAACCATATGCTTAACTCTTGAGATAATCTCCACAAATCAAAGTTAACCAATCTCATGAATCAAGAATCGATCTTTGACAAGGGTTGCAATGAGGCACGGCTAAGGCATGATGGTCCTACGATATGCTAAGGTTAAAGCATCACCAAGACTTAGCAAGTTCCACACTCCTTATATCTTCAAAAACAAAGGGCCAAATATCATTGTGTTGGACCCAAACTTCATTCTTTTCAACTCCAAGCATCATACATTCGAACAAAGGTCACATGTAACAATTTTAGACCTTCAAATAACAACAAACTCCAAATTTACAACACTTGAAACATCATTGCCGAACCATACAATTTCTCTCTACTTTGATCCGAAGCTATTTTTACGATTTTTTTCTTTCTTTTTTTTTTTTTTTTTTTTCGGATCAACAACATTTTTCCTTTTCCTTTCTTATGGGTTCGGCAACATACAACTTCTCCACCCCACACTTGTTTTTCAACCATCACACAACATTAACTCCACATCATAAGCTTTTGCCAAGTCTTGATAACAAGGTAAAAGATATAACTATACTAAGCAAG
Source organism: Fragaria x ananassa (assembly GCA_034370585.1). Lineage (NCBI taxonomy): Eukaryota > Viridiplantae > Streptophyta > Magnoliopsida > Rosales > Rosaceae > Fragaria > Fragaria x ananassa. The sequence goes on along the minus strand of CP139750.1, from coordinate 2,676,787 downwards.
GGTATTTTATGAGGGTGATGAAAGAAAAGGCTCAACGTAGGCTCAAAGGGGTTAAACTAAGAGGTCCCACAACGGGCACAAAATAAGGCGAGGCTTTATTTGGCTTTGGTGGTAATCCTAAAGAGATCTTTTCTATCACATTCAAGATCATGGTCGGTTATGACGTATATGTTTCAAAAATCACAAAAGCAAGTTCTAGTAATTCTAGAGCTCATGAATAAGCTATAGCACATAGTCATTGAATATGCAAAGAATAATGAGACTTTAAAAGATCAAGAATTTCGAAATTTTCACACATGAAAGAAAGCAAATAGGCACTAAAGCTCACAAAGGTTATTATGGAAACAAACTAACCAAGACATGCATGCTCATAAATTAATCAATTCTCCAGTATTCATACCAATTACAAATCCATGAAACTTTTGAACAATCATCTATGCAATCAAGAGAAATACATCATAGACATCTTAAAGGCATCTCCTAAGACTCGATTTAATCCTAGACACTTAAACTAAAAATCAGAATAAAACCTAAAAACAAACCTAAAACCGAAACTTAAACAAATCCTAAAACGAAACAATAAAAAAAAAAAAAAATTATTTTTATTTTTGTAATTGGTTTTCTTTTTATGAAAGCAATAAACTCTAAACTAACATGTTTACATGTAAACCTTACCCCACACTTAAAAATTACATTGTCCTCAATGTAAAACAAAATCATGTAGTAATTCCTAAGCATGCTTCTAGGTTCACACATAAAACATTTATACAGTTCAACAGTAAGAGTAGAGGGTTAGAAATTTTGCAAACTCTCGTTGATGGCTCCTCCACTGCTACGGTTGAAATGAGTTGCCTCTCATGCAGCGCTTAATGTTTATAGTCTGTCAGCCTAGACTCGTCTTCTTCCTTCTCCTTGAAAAGTGGCGTCTTGAATGGCACTTGGATGTCTCATGGTGGCGAAGATGTTGAACTTAATGACTTCACCATCAAACTCCATAGTCAAATTACCCCCAGCCACATCGATATTGGTCCTTGCGGTTCTCATGAAGGGTCTTCCTAGCAGAAGCTGTGTCGAATCAACTAACTCCTCCATTTCCAATACATAAAAGTCTGCAGGGAATATCAGGTGATTAACCTGCACAAGGACATCCTCCACATACCCCTTAGGGTATTTGCTTGATCGATCCGCCAATTGGATCACTACGTCATCATGTTGAAGTGGACCAAGACCTAGAGACAAGTAAACAGAGTAGGGCATGACATTAATGGAAGCCCCTAGATCAAGCATCACTTTCTCAAACCTTGTAGTGCCGATGACAACTGGAATTGAAAAGCTTCCTGGATCCTTAAGCTTTGGCGGCATCTTGCGTTGTAGCACGGCGGACACGGTCTCGCTCATGCTCATAACCTTTCTCTCCCTTGTGTGTCTTCTTGTGGTGCAAAGCTCCTTCAAAAACTTTGCATACTTCGGTACTTGTTTAATACACTCCAACAAGGGGATGTTGACATTCACCTTTCGAAAAACATCCAACACTTCTTCGTCGGACTTGGCTTACTTGCTCTTGGTGAAACGTGAGGGGAAGGGTATACAACAAGTGCTCGGCATGGCTGCATCTTTGGCAGCCGAATGTCTTCCTTCCATGGCAGCAGGGTCTTTCTCAAGAGCCCGTTTCTTCATAGCTTCCAAGTCTCCCTTGCTTGGCTTAGCTTGCTTGTGTTGCTCGGTACCTTGATCTCGATGTTGTGTAGGCTCGGCAGTCCCTTGCTCGGCTGTTCCTTGCTCGGTATTCCTCCCACTTGGCTTGACATTCCCACCTTGCATGGCAACATGTTCATGCTCGGCAGCCCCTTGGGTGGCATTCCCTTGCGCGGCAGCTCTCCCACACACGGTATCATCATCATCACGGCCAAGATCAAGTTAGCAAGTACAAAAGTGACGTTCAAACAAGTTATATAACAAGCTCGGCATTGGCATGCCAAACTCGGCATTGGTACAATCTCGGCAATGTGGCCACAAAGCAAAGTATGTAACTTGGCAATCATTAAACAAGTTAAAAGTTGTCACTTAAGCACATATGTCGGCAACCTAAATAAAAGTTGCTAGTTTATTTTGTTAACTCTTAACTTTATGGTACGTGGAGCAGTGAAGACCACTGTGCAATGAGCTTGAACAGCTCAAGGTAGTGTTTTGCTTCGTCCTATATACCATGATAAGTTAAGAGGGTAAATTTTCGAACCATAATGTATGATGATTATATATCAAGTTATTTTACAACGTCTAAAGTAAGGTTTATGCTACGGCCCGAGTATTTGGCTAGGTCGAGCGGATTCCGTGGTTTCAGAAGACGAATGTCACGGAGGGCGAACCCCCTACAGGAATCAGGCAGGACTCGTTTGTGGTCACGGAGGGCGAACCCCCTATCGTCCCCTTCACAGAGAAGAGATGACAGTCAATGACCTTGAGATCCAGTTAGACAAACCTGTGTTCCTTATCAATGACACACGACCCTTACTCAGCTTGGAACAAACTCGGATCCCTAGACCAGGCGCTTGTGTTAATCAAAGCCGCCCTCAACCTCAAACAAGCTAAGTTGCCTTTAAGAGTCTAAGACTCGAAGAAGCATCGCTCAAAAGAGGGGTTTAGGCTAAGATTAACACAAGTGACCCCACCTAACACGTTTTACTTTAGAAATTATAAAACAACTTTAATATATAAAAATCATACAATCGGTTTTTAGCCTAGTCCATTACTAGGTTCGGCACTTATACAAAAGAGAAAATCTTCGGCCATTGACATGCATTCAAGTAGAGAATTTAGATATGCCAACTCGTTTTCGAACGTCTAAAGTGAAGTTATGCTACGACCCGAGCTTTTGGCTAAGTCGAGCGGATTCCATATGGAACAAACTCGGATCCTTAGACCAGTCACCCTATGTTAATCAAAACCGCCCTCAACCTCATAAAAACGGATCCGACAAGCGTCGCTCGTATGAGGGGTTTAGGTTTTGATTAAAATAGGTGGCTCCACCTGACATGGATCACTTTAGAAATTCCAAAACAAAAAGCCATATAAAAATTCTAAACTTTACTAATAATGTCGACCTACTTATACAAAATTTTACAAAAACAATTTTCAAATAACACATAGGCACATATATAAACATTCGGCAATGTAAGACATTAAGGTTCGGCAATGCCATGCTTGGCAATGCCAAGCTCGGCAACACATCCTACAAAACAGAAAAAATGTTAGTTTAATAGACATAAATACATGAATAAATCCTTTTTATCATCCCCGGCAACGGCGCCAAAAATTGACCTGTCAAAAGATGACGTTAGTGCAATTTAAAAACCCTATCGTGTAGTATTAGTAAGTAGGGTATCGTTCTAGCCGGGGACACTAGGGAAGGATTAATTACAAGAGAAACAAAACACACAAACATATAAACATATATACAAAAATCGGATCATGAGATTAAAAGATCGAATTAAATCCTAAAAAAAACAGAAAATTAAAAACCTAAAACTAATATTTACAAGTTTGATCACCACCAACACACACAAGCATAGCACGAAACACATAATTTAACTAATACAAAATCGCATATAACTAAGGCAGCAAGTAGACTCGACACTTAAGCATTTAATTTAATTCTAATTCTAATTAATCAATCACCTGCGATTATTAATCGTTAAGACTTCTAAATTACTTAAGACCAACACCTGCGAATAATCCTAAGTTATGCTAATCAATTCAGAAACACACCTGCGTAGAAACTAAAACAATTAGCACATAAGAACAAGTAAGCCGAATTAGAGACATGTTCAACAAGCAAGGCGTCAACTTCTCATTTAACATGTATGTTTCTCGAATGGTAACCCTATAGCAATCTAAATAGACACAACCAAGTTTGTAAATTCAGATCACTTAGCAAATAAAACCAAAACCCTAGAACACTACCCCGGCCGAAGCAACATCCTAGAATTAGATTTACCCCCCACATATTCGAGAAAACAAATCAAATAAACACATAAGAAAATCGAATACTACTGCCCTAATCATATATTAAAATCGTACCATGTTAAAAATCACAAAGAAACATAAAAATCAAGAACACAAAGTAATCGAAATTCATGTAACATGTAAAACCAAAACCGATTAACATAGATCGCAAGAATCACAAAGAAATCGCAAATCATATTAATAAAACCAAGTATTACAAAACCAAAGTATGGATCACACATTGAAAACCTTAAGCAAAGCACCAATGTTGTGAAGAATTCGGATGAACAATGGCGAAACCTAAAAGAATGGAACTATGGCGTATAATGCTTTGTAGGATTTTTGGCTTGTGTAAAGGCACGGCTATTATGTGTGGTGAGATAAGTGACAGTTTGGTTGTCTCTCAACCCCTCTATTTATAGAGTTCCATGCCGAAACCCTAATGCTTGTGAGCCCTTGATTTGATTTGATCTTGTGGCTGCAATCTCTCTCCTTGCGCGCGCGTGGCTTATCTTGAACTCCAAGACTCCAATCTGATACTTTCGACTTCTACTTCTTCCATATGGATTTGGACTTCATAAATAAGCTTGCATCAAAATTATAGTCCAATTGGAATTGGTCTTCAAGCCCAAATGCAAATCCTATATCAATTCAGCTTTTTCAGTTCGCGCGTAACCCTGTATCAACTTTCGGGCTTCATATCTCCCTGGCCCCTTGTCCGATTTCGGCTCATAATATATGGTTGGAAAGATCTCCGAGTCCTCTACAAAATCGTAGACGGAAATATTTTCATTAGAAGAATCTAAGAAATCGTAAAACGAGCATTTATGTCAGAAGGTCGATTCTGTCCGATTTTCTGAAAAATAATTCTAACATAAATCAAGTTTAAACCAAAAACCATACTTTAAGCACAAAATCTACAAAGTACCGCCATAGATACACTAAGCTAAATTAAGACTCAATCTTAGACAATTAAGAGCTAACAAAGCACAAGTAAGAGGCATTTAAACACTAATAACGTCGCATTTTATGCTCTTATCAACTACCCCACACTTATCCTTTGCTAGTCCCTTAGCAAACTAATTAAAAGACTCTACTAAAAACACTAAGGATGCCTCTAAAGTTTAGTCTCAGGCTCGTATCATGCATAGCTTTCAAGTTCAAACATATATAAACACAGAGAATTCCAAGTTTCATAAAGATGATCAAAGCATGAATAATCAAGAAGTGATATCATTAAGCACAACACATGATAGCATAGTTGATCCTCCTCACAAGATTAACTCTCTTCTTTTCACTCGATCATGGTGTTTACTCAATAGCATATGCAAGGGAAAGAATAAGAAATCAAATAACTTGCATATTTCTACAATGAAAAGCACTTTGTGAATAATACTTAGGAAAAATCTCATTTAACAACTAAGTGCAAGCATGAACCAAAACCATATGCTTAACTCTTGAGATAATCTCCACAAATCAAAGTTAACCAATCTCATGAATCAAGAATCGATCTTTGACAAGGGTTGCAATGAGGCACGGCTAAGGCATGATGGTCCTACGATATGCTAAGGTTAAAGCATCACCAAGACTTAGCAAGTTCCACACTCCTTATATCTTCAAAAACAAAGGGCCAAATATCATTGTGTTGGACCCAAACTTCATTCTTTTCAACTCCAAGCATCATACATTCGAACAAAGGTCACATGTAACAATTTTAGACCTTCAAATAACAACAAACTCCAAATTTACAACACTTGAAACATCATTGCCGAACCACACAATTTCTCTCTACTTTGATCCGAAGCTATTTTTACGATTTTTTTCTTTCTTTTTTTTTTTTTTTTTTTTTTCGGATCAACAACATTTTTCCTTTTCCTTTCTTATGGGTTCGGCAACATACAACTTCTCCACCCCACACTTGTTTTTCAACCATCACACAACATTAACTCCACATCATAAGCTTTTGCCAAGTCTTGATAACAAGGTAAAAGATATAACTATACTAAGCAAGGGTATTTTATGAGGGTGATGAAAGAAAAGGCTCAACGTAGGCTCAAAGGGGTTAAACTAAGGGGTCCCACGACGGGCACAAAATAAGGCGAGGCTTTATTTGGCTTTGGTGGTAATCCTAAAGAGATCTTTTCTATCACATTCAAGATCATGGTCGGTTATGACGTATATGTTTCAAAAATCACAAAAGCAAGTTCTAGTAATTCTAGAGCTCATGAATAAGCTATAGCACATAGTCATTGAATATGCAAAGAATAATGAGACTTTAAAAGATCAAGAATTTCGAAATTTTCACACATGAAAGAAAGCAAATAGGCACTAAAGCTCACAAAGGTTATTATGGAAACAAACTAACCAAGACATGCATGCTCATAAATTAATCAATTCTCCAGTATTCATACCAATTACAAATCCATGAAACTTTTGAACAATCATCTATGCAATCAAGAGAAATACATCATAGACATCTTAAAGGCATCTCCTAAGACTCGATTTAATCCTAGACACTTAAACTAAAAATCAGAATAAAACCTAAAAACAAACCTAAAACCGAAACTTAAACAAATCCTAAAACGAAACAATAAAAAAAAAAATTTTATTTTTATTTTTGTAATTGGTTTTCTTTTTATGAAAGCAATAAACTCTAAACTAACATGTTTACATGTAAACCTTACCCCACACTTAAAAATTACATTGTCCTCAATGTAAAACAAAATCATGTAGTAATTCCTAAGCATGCTTCTAGGTTCACACATAAAACATTTATACAGTTCAACAGTAAGAGTAGAGGGTTAGAAATTTTGCAAACTCTCGTTGATGGCTCCTCCACTGCTACGGTTGAAATGAGTTGCCTCTCATGCAGCGCTTAATGTTTATAGTCTGTCAGCCTAGACTCGTCTTCTTCCTTCTCCTTGAAAAGTGGCGTCTTGAATGGCACTTGGATGTCTCATGGTGGCGAAGATGTTGAACTTAATGACTTCACCATCAAACTCCATAGTCAAATTACCCCCAGCCACATCGATATTGGTCTTTGCGGTTCTCATGAAGGGTCTTCCTAGCAGAAGCTGTGTCGAATCAACTGACTCCTCCATTTCCAATACATAAAAGTCTGCAGGGAATATCAGGTGATTAACCTGCACAAGGACATCCTCCACATACCCCTTAGGGTATTTGCTTGATCGATCCGCCAATTGGATCACTACGTCATCATGTTGAAGTGGACCAAGACCTAGAGACAAGTAAACAGAGTAGGGCATGACATTAATGGAAGCCCCTATATCAAGCATCATTTTCTCAAACCTTGTAGACAAGTCACCCTATGTTAATCAAAACCGCCCTCAACCTCATAAAAACGGATCCGACAAGCGTCGCTCGTATGAGGGGTTTAGGTTTTGATTAAAATAGGTGGCTCCACCTGACATGGATCACTTTAGAAATTCCAAAACAAAAAGCCATATAAAAATTCTAAACTTTACTAATAATGTCGACCTACTTATACAAAATTTTACAAAAACAATTTTCAAATAACACATAGGCACATATATAAACATTCGGCAATGTAAGACATTAAGGTTCGGCAATGCCATGCTTGGCAATGCCAAGCTCGGCAACACATCCTACAAAACAGAAAAAATGTTAGTTTAATAGACATAAATACATGAATAAATCCTTTTTAGCATCCCCGGCAACGGCGCCAAAAATTGACCTGTCAAAAGATGACGTTAGTGTAATTTAAAAACCCTATCGTGTAGTATTAGTAAGTAGGGTATCGTTCTAGCCGGGGACACTAGGGAAGGATTAATTACAAGAGAAACAAAACACACAAACATATAAACATATATACAAAAATCGGATCATGAGATTAAAAGATCGAATTAAATCCTAAAAAAAACAGAAAATTAAAAACCTAAAACTAATATTTACAAGTTTGATCACCACCAACACACACAAGCATAGCACGAAACACATAATTTAACTAATACAAAATCGCATATAACTAAGGCAGCAAGTAGACTCGACACTTAAGCATTTAATTTAATTCTAATTCTAATTAATCAATCACCTGCGATTATTAATCGTTAAGACTTCTAAATTACTTAAGACCAACACCTGCGAATAATCCTAAGTTATGCTAATCAATTCAGAAACACACCTGCGTAGAAACTAAAACAATTAGCACATAAGAACAAGTAAGCCGAATTAGAGACATGTTCAACAAGCAAGGCGTCAACTTCTCATTTAACATGTATGTTTCTCGAATGGTAACCCTATAGCAATCTAAATAGACACAACCAAGTTTGTAAATTCAGATCACTTAGCAAATAAAACCAAAACCCTAGAACACTACCCCGGCCGAAGCAACATCCTAGAATTAGATTTACCCCCCACATATTCGAGAAAACAAATCAAATAAACACATAAGAAAATCGAATACTACTGCCCTAATCATATATTAAAATCGTACCATGTTAAAAATCACAAAGAAACATAAAAATCAAGAACACAAAGTAATCGAAATTCATGTAACATGTAAAACCAAAACCGATTAACATAGATCGCAAGAATCACAAAGAAATCGCAAATCATATTAATAAAACCAAGTATTACAAAACCAAAGTATGGATCACACATTGAAAACCTTAAGCAAAGCACCAATGTTGTGAAGAATTCGGATGAACAATGGCGAAACCTAAAAGAATGGAACTATGGCGTATAATGCTTTGTAGGATTTTTGGCTTGTGTAAAGGCACGGCTATTATGTGTGGTGAGATAAGTGACAGTTTGGTTGTCTCTCAACCCCTCTATTTATAGAGTTCCATGCCGAAACCCTAATGCTTGTGAGCCCTTGATTTGATTTGATCTTGTGGCTGCAATCTCTCTCCTTGCGCGCGCGTGGCTTATCTTGAACTCCAAGACTCCAATCTGATACTTTCGACTTCTACTTCTTCCATATGGATTTGGACTTCATAAATAAGCTTGCATCAAAATTATAGTCCAATTGGAATTGGTCTTCAAGCCCAAATGCAAATCCTATATCAATTCAGCTTTTTCAGTTCGCGCGTAACCCTGTATCAACTTTCGGGCTTCATATCTCCCTGGCCCCTTGTCCGATTTCGGCTCATAATATATGGTTGGAAAGATCTCCGAGTCCTCTACAAAATCGTAGACGGAAATATTTTCATTAGAAGAATCTAAGAAATCGTAAAACGAGCATTTATGTCAGAAGGTCGATTCTGTCCGATTTTCTGAAAAATAATTCTAACATAAATCAAGTTTAAACCAAAAACCATACTTTAAGCACAAAATCTACAAAGTACCGCCATAGATACACTAAGCTAAATTAAGACTCAATCTTAGACAATTAAGAGCTAACAAAGCACAAGTAAGAGGCATTTAAACACTAATAAAGTCGCATTTTATGCTCCTATCAGTACGAGATGTTCTACTTCAATCCCGATAGACATACAATATTCGTTAAAAGACTTGACGTAAACTCTCCAGCATTGTCTAATCGAATAGACTTGATTGTATAATCAGGTTGGTGATCCCGGAGCTTAATAATTTGAGCTAGGAGTTTAGCAAATGCAACGTTTCTTGTGGATAGCAAAGCAACGTGTGACCATCGCGTTGATGCATCAACCAGAATCATGAAATATTGAAATGGTCCGCACTTTGGTTTTATAGGTCTACAAATATCACTTTGGATTCTTTGTAGGAATGGAATGTTTTGGTTAGAATCACTAGCAAAAGATGGTCTTGCATTCAATTTGGCTAGTGAACAAGCTTTGCAAAACGAGCGGTGAGCACTAGAGATAGCCATAGAGGCATTTGGAGTCTCGGCAATGGCCTCGGAGGCCGAGCCTATGGCAGGTGCATCATGCACTGCCACATCACCTATTTCGGTGGAAGGAGGAGCTCCAACACGCTTCAGTGCTTGGAAAAATGGATGTCCATGTGAATTCTTGAGAATTCGGATCATCATGTCACGTCCGGGATATCCCAAACGGTCATGCCAAAGCTTTTAAGAGTCAGAGTCACAAAAACTGCGAGAAACAGCATAAGATTCAATAATCCTGATGGTTGTAAGATACAAACTGCTAGTTTGACTCATGAGCTTTTCTAAGATGCGTTTACGGCCGCAGTCATTAAAGGTAATACACAAAAACTCTTGTTCATTCTCTTGTTCGAACGTTTTCAGGTGAAATCCATTGGCACGAATGTCCCTAAATGATAGCAAGGTTCGATTACCCTTAGGCGCGTAGAGCGCGTCAGTGACATGTATCATTATGCCATTTGGCAATAAGAACTGCGCATTACCTCTGCCATGAATCAAAGGCAAGGAACCAATCATGGTTGTCACTGAGGATACATGAGGCACAAATTCCGTAAATAACAGCCTATTCCTTAGAATAGTGTGGGTAGTCCCACTGTCAGCTAGACACTCAATTTCGCCATGAGACATCTACACAAATATGTGAAATTAATTAGTCTTGGATCAAGACAAGGCGAACACTCTAATTAAACATAGATGGGTTAATCAGGAATTTAAACCAAGTTGGAACCCGAATGAGTGCAATTACACGGCATGAAAATAACTTTCATGAAATCATAGCATGTGGTCGGCCTAGAGGCTCGGCAGCAGCACCAAAAGTGCGCTAGCAGTGCGCTCGCAGCGCTGGCAGATGGCAAGGTCCCGCTAGGGGCTCGGCAGTGCGCTTAGCGTGTGCGTGCAGAGGGGCTTGTCTGGAGCTCAGTCGGCACACAACAGCGCACAAGGGTGCGACAGGGACACGGCCGGGGCTCAACGAAGCTCAGTGGCACCCAGCAACGCGCATGGGTGTGGTAGGGGTCCTCTAAGGGCTCAGGCAGCTGCCGAGCGCGCACAGCCCGCATCAGGGACACTCAGGGGCGCTGTAACACTGCCAATACACAACAACTTACTGCCTTGGTTTATTTTCGCCGATTTTTCGCAATTGTTCTCATGTTTTGCTATTCTTTATGCCATAACCAATTCAATGACCAAAAACACATGTGGATTTAGCATGTTTACCATGTAATGAAGCGTTTAGCTTTGTGCAATTCAAACCAATCATAAGGGAATAAAATTCTCAATCGATTAAACACATTTGAACATAAATGAGAGATTTTATTAATGCCAACTGAAAAATACATCAAAGGATGTCTAGTTCCATAAAAACTAACTGAAAAGTCGAAAATAACTGTGGCTAAATAAGTGCCAAACAGAAAATAGCAAAGAAAAAACATCTAATTAAAAGAATTTAATCAAAATTTGCAGCATCCATGTGCGCAGAACTAGATTTCTTCTTAGCTATGAAATCTGCTATGGTGAGACTGGTGGAAGGCTCAGCACCAATGTCATCTCCCTAGTAAAGTTAGCTTCTTAAGCCAAGTACTGCTTGTGTCTTTTATAGGTATCTCTAGCATCCTCGTTGACACGACAATCTTCGTGCATATGGGCATTAGAGCCGCAATGAAAGCAAGGAAGAGTATGGAGCTGAGTTGAATGCAATAGAAGTTGGCGGATGGTTTGCCATCTTACCAGCAATGCTGGAAACTATACATCATGTATGTAATCAAAGCGGAGCTTCAAGTAGTCCCATAGTTCTTTGGGATCCATTATCATTAGATATTGCATCTTCAATTCTTTATGGATATGGCACCTCAGGAACATGAGGGCTTGGGCTTTGATCATCTCACTGGGAACCGCATCTGGGCTATCAGGAGGAAAAATAGTGGAAGTAAATCGTTTTCCAACAAACAATTGTGTAACATCGGATGCCCATTGAAGGTAATTATTGCCTCGTACATCGAGGATCTCAAACTCAAGCCTTGGAGGCGCATTCTGTTTACGCCTAAATTAATATTTTACTGAACAGTAGTTGTCTATGTAAATATTAATTAAGTTCTTGGTCTATGTCAGCCGGCGAGCCCAAGTTCCTTTGAAGTTTACAAATAACGGCCCGCCAGCAAGCCCACGCGAGGCGAAATGCAAAGTCCGTGCGCGGGATAACTCCGCGCGGACTAACGGACTTCGCTCGCTTTCAGCCAAAAAACAGAGCTCGCGCGCGAAATGACTTCGCACGGGGTGCGGATCTCGCGTGCTTCGTGCGGAATACATAGTTGCGCTAAATGACTTTGGCGTCAGGCGAGGCGGAAAGCATCTAGGCGCGCTGGCGAACTGATTCGCTAGTTCGTGAAGTGCACATACGCAGGGTCCGCGCGGGTTGCTTGTAATCGTTTTGGACTTTACAGTCTTTGTCACGCTTTGGCCCAATCCTTGTGGCCCTTATCAAATTAAAAGCCTTCTTTTGGCCCGCGAGCTGCAATAGCCCGCGAGGTGGAATTGAGTTACAGAGTCCGTGGTCCGCGCAAGTTAGTATTCTACTTGCAATATGATACCGCGCGGGATAATGATTACTTTTTATTCCGCTTCGCATGGGAGTGTAAACCTTATCCTATGCGGACTGTGCGAACTGGATACGTGTCACGCAAGAATTGGTCTGCATGGGAGAAACAGTGTTCTTATGTGCTTCACGTTGCAGAGTCCAACAATAATTCTAATTGTCTTTCCTCCGCGCGGGATAAGGATTACTCCACTATATAAAGGAGCTCGCACCTTCTCATAAAGGGACACACAATCAATCAAACAAACAAACTTCAACCTCGTTGAAACCCCTCGACCCCGTCGAAATCTCTAACGCTCCCAGGAGCCAATCCCCTTCAAAGCCTCTTCGAAACCCTGATTCTAAGTGCCCCGCCGCCTAGAATTCTTCAGAGCTCTCCGGACTCGACCCCGTTTCCTTGGAAACATCCCTATAGTTGCTCTGCTCACGCCGCCGTGAGTATCGACCGCTTGTGCTAGTAAATTCCTCATCCGCGAGGTGGCATCTGGAACTCATTCCGCCTGATTCAAGAAGTCAAGCAAGCACACTCAGCACATTCCTCGTCCGCGAGGTGGCACGCCCGCAACTCCTCCTATCTCTTTGTTCGCTAATCACCTCGGCTCCGCACGCTGAGGATCGTGGCCAAAACATTGGCACGCCCAGTGGGACCAGGGGAACAAGCGAGACATTATAGGGAAGACAGAGGACGCACCGTACCGAAAGCCTCAGCTTTCTTGTCTCAAACACAAATCACCAAGGTATAAGCCCCATAACAGCGCAGCTTGTCGATCCCTCACTCTAGAACAGGTCCTTGCACAGTTTGGTAACCCAAACTTCAGCGAGACCATCATGGCTAGCTCTCAATCAATCCAAATGTTTGCGAAGCTCAGCAAACGGATGGATGGTTTGGACACCATTCAACAGAGTATCACCGACCTCGCTGGGAAGGTAGACGACCTTGCTGAGCAGGCCAAAAGAAACAAGATCCAACAAACCCAACAAAAGTCGGGGAAAACCACGAACGTCTTGCACAAGAAGATTGCACTGCCAAGCAGTCAATCTAATGGTGAAGGACTTCCTTTAAGCGGACCCACGTCCAAACAAGGAACCACTTCGTCAATCAATGATGAAGAACCTGAGGTAGAGGCCAGCGAGATTATGGATGAAAATCCCATCTCGAAATTTCATGGTGCTCCTCAAGAATAGAAGCCCGAAGATAGGACAGAACAGTCCATCTTTGAAGAAGAAATTGGTTCGCACACTAACGGCGAACCACGACTTTGCAAGATGGCGAACCACGACTTCCAAGTAGCCAGCTTCCTCATGCGAGATGTATACATGGACACAGGTCAGATGCATGGGGGGCAAGGCGGAGCTCGCCTGTCTTCTTTAGTTAATCATCGTGATCAAGGGCATGATCAACTCAAGATTTGTCCAATTACTGGACGTGATCAAGACGCTGCCCCAAGTATTGACAGGCGAAATGAAGCTGCAATGATGAATTGGCGTAGATTTGATGAGCTGTTGGAAACCTTTCGCAAGCAAATAGATGCGCAAGCGGCTGCTCAAGAAAATGAAAAGGCTTTACAATGCCAGAATGTAAAGTTTAAGGTTGGCGAAGATTTTCCTTTGGATGAACCAACGTCCAAAGAAGAAGTTATTTTGTCAATCAATGACAAAAAGCCTGAGGTTAAGGCCGGCGTGGTTATGGATAATAAATCCATCTCACACGGTGTTCCTCAGAAAAATGAACCGAAAGATAGGACAGAACAGTCCATCTTAGAAGTAGAAAGCAGTTCGCACATTGGTGGCGGATCACAAGTTCGCATGAAAGGTGGCCCAGGTGCCAACTGCCCGATGCGAGATGTATATGTGGACACAGGACAGCAGCATGGGAGGCAAGGCGGAGCTCGCCTGCTTTCTCTACCAATTCATCATAAGCACACTGAAGATGGACCAGAGCCACTTGAGTTTCCTTTTCAACCTGTACACGCGGGGAGTCAAGGCTGGCGAGGTCCGCCTCTCTTAATGATTCGCCTCGCCAATCTTATGTTCATCAGCAAGATGCCTCAGTCCGCTTCACCAAACCGTGGACATATTAGGCTCAACTATATATGGTATGGTGGTATCCCTGGAATCACATTGCAATATATTTGGAGTCCTTGCATGCAAGTTTAGAGGGCTAAATGGGACTTTGGCTTATGTGCGAAGTACGTACATGTCCCATATATGCCTATAGTTGAAAAGAAGGTCGAGTCGCCACCGACCTTTGTTGATTTCGCATATGATTATGACACAGAGCCAACTTATGATGAATACGACGAAGACTATATGTTGGTACGTCTGTCGCATAATCATACTCCACAAGAGTTCAGTCCCAGTGACACTCTTGATATGGTGCAAAGAGACCAGCAAATGGTTCTCTTGCTTGACTAATGCGTGGCTATTCCTGGTAAGACCACGCATTATGACATGGTAGTGGGTGATAAGGCAGATCTCAACAGCATACGATCTACGAAAATGCAGTTAAAGATCTTGCTTGGCCAACATACAAGGATACGTAGGGGGCAACGAGTCATACCCTGCGAAATACCTTGCCTAAGTTTTCAAATTGTTGACGCGGGACAACTCTGCTTAACACTTGGAGATTTTCAACAGCAACAGTCTCACGTTACCAACATGACAACGTCGAGACTTGGGGTGAAGCATTGGTGGCCTCCCCCGTGGCCTAACGAGGGATCACTACTCAGGCTATGATCTCTTCATTACTCCTAGCTTTTAATTCAGCTTTTACTTCCGTTTTCTTTCAGTTTATTTCTTTCTCGCATTGAAAAAAAAAATACAAAAAAAATCAAATAGCCAAAAACACAAAATGAGATCCTTGGTCTTGCTGAAATGCAGGACAATGTTCTTGCCTATATCAGGCTTGAACTTTACTTAGGAGCCTATCTTTGAGGCTTAATTACAATAGGCATTCCATATGTCTTGAGTTGCTGCCAGCGAAGTCAAGACAGGTTGCAATGCTGAAAGTTGCAACAGCCACTACTGAACAGTCGACTTCGCCGACTAAACTGGACTGATCCAGGAAGAACTAGTTTGCACGCCTTACATCAACAGAAAGCCCTAGATGTCTACTTTCCAGAGGATTTTACGGTCCGTCATTCCGCCATTCCTGGAGAGACTTATGGCGGTTTGAATACAGACAGGTCAAGAGACGCGCAGATTCGCACGTTGCCTTTTTCAAAGTGTTTTCATGACCTCGTAGCCCGCCTTCCTCACTGGGGGCATACTAAAGTTTTGATGTCCTCATTATTTTCAAGCATCGGCGGACAAACATCAAAACTGGGGGGCACATTGGGACGAAAACATTGTTCCAGTTAGTTCAGATTTAGACATTCTTCAAGTGTCTTAGTCATTATTTAGGCCAATCCCTGTGGCCTCCAAGTTTTCAAAGTGTTCGCTACCTTTATGCTGCCATTCGCCTATCCTTCTCTTTGGTTCGCGCTAGGGGGCAGCGAGGTACATGACCATTTGCTACGCACACAGCTCGCGAAGTACATGGCCTCTAAAATTTTTCATCTGCCGCTCGCCAACTCTCATGGGTCCGCGCAAGGGGGGCAGCGAAGTATATGGCCATTGTCATTCCATAATTATCAAAAAGTTGTCTCTCCATCGCCAAGATTCGCGAGAGGCCATTTTTTGGAACCTGGTCAACGCAAAAGTCCGCTCCAGTTAAATTATATCCATGCGAGCTACATCCGCTCGCGGGATGTACAATGTACCATGTCTTCTAAGAAAACCAGAAGAGCAGGCGAATGCATTTGAAGTCCAAGTCCAAGGTGCCTAGGCGAACTGTACAACGACTTCGCTACAATGCCTTGTTGGGTGCTCGGGTTTCAAGGCCTATTCAAAGGCTACTCACACTCATCTTATGACCCCAGCCAATCCAGTGGCTGTGGAGTAGCATGAACATAACCCTCTTCAGTCATTCTTGAGATTCATGACTTCGAGGCTGGGGGCAATGTTTACGCCCAAATTAATATTTTACTGGACAGTAGTTGTCTATGTAAATATTAATTAAGTTCTTAGTCTATGTCAGTCGGGGAGCCCAAGTTCCTTTGAAGTTTACAAATAACGGCCCGCCAGCAAGCCCACGCGAGGCGAAATGCAAAGTCCACGTGCGGGATGACTCCTTGCGGACTAACGGATTTCGCGCGCTTTCAGCCAAAAACAGAGCTCGCGCGCGAAATGACTTCGCGCGGGGTGCGGATCTCGTGCGCTTCGCACGGAATACATAGTTGCGCCGAATGACTTTGGCGTCAGGCGAGGCGGAAAGCATCTAGGCGCGCTGACGAACTGATTCGCTAGTTCACGAAGTGCACATACGCGGGGTCCACGCGGGTTGCTTGTAATCGTTTTAGACTTTTTACAGTCTTTGACACGCTTTGGGCCAATCCATGTGACCCTTATCAAATTAAAAACCTTCTTTTGGCCCGCGAGCTGCAATAGCCCGCGAGGTGGAATTGAGTTACAGAGTCCGCGGTCCGCGCGAGTTAGTATTCTACTTGGACTGTGATACCTCGCGGGATAAGGATTACTTTTTATTCCGCTTCGCATGGGAGTGTAGACCTTATCCTATGCGGACTATGCGAACTGGATACGTGTCACGCAAGGATTGGTCTGCATGGGAGAAACAGTGTTCTTATGTGCTTCACGTTGCAGAGTCCAGCAATAATTCTAATTGTCTTTCTTCCGCGCGGGATAAGGATTACTCCACTATATAAAGGAGCTCGCACCTTCTCACAAAAGGACACACAATCAATCAAACAAACAACAACAAACAAACTTCAACCTCGTTGAAACCCCTCGACCGCGTCGAAATCTCCAACGCTCCTAGGAGCCAATCCCCTTCGAAGCCTCTTCGAAACCCTAATTCTAAGCGCCCTGTCGCCTAGAATTCTTCAGAGCTCTCCGGACTCGACCTCGTTTCCTTGGAAACATCCTTATAGTTGCTCTGCTCACACCACCGTGAGTATCGACCGCTTATGCTAGTAAATTCCTCTTCCGCGAGGTGGCACTTGGAACTCATTCCGCCTGATTCAAGAAGTCAAGCAAGCACACTCAGCACATTCCTCGTCTGCGAGGTGGCACGCCCGCAACTCCTCCTATCTCTTTATTCGCTAATCACCTCGGCTCCACACGCTGAGGATCGTGGCCAAAACACATTCATCTACAAAAGACAAAGGGATTGGAATAAGTGAACCAATGATGTGGTCATAAAATAGATGCAAATAAAAGCATGGGACGCGTAATCGTAGTCACAATCGATTATTCCTTTGTAGGCGACGTTCACAGCATTGCAGCGACGCGTAATCGCAGTCGCAAATATATCGTGACGGATATGTCACAGTCAAGCTTCTAAAAGGCCCCGCCTAGGACCGTCTAGTCCCCACCTAGGCTCTAGGCTGCAACAAGCCGCCTCGCTTTTCTTCCAGGACTTTGTGTCAGGCTGTGGGTGATTAGGCGCCCGCTTAAACGCCGCCTAGGCGCCGCCTTGCTCGCTTAGGCTGCTAAGCTCTCCGGCTAATTTTGTTTTCTTTTTATGGTGGGATTGTTATATTGTGGGGAGTATGAGAGTATAAGAGTTAATGGTGTGTTTAAAATTAGAGATGTATATGTTTATTGTTGTTGTTGCTCACTTTTACGGGAAGTTATGCTAAATTTTAGCTATAATTTATTTTATAAATGGGTCTGACTAGATTTATGTTGAATAATTTATCCATATTTGACCATTTTAAAATATTAAATTGCATAAAATATATATTTTTAATTAATAAATCTTAAAAAATACAAATTGCCTAGTCCCCGCCTAGGTTGTCCAGGCGCTAGGCTATGGGTCGCCGCCCGCCTAGCGCCTAGCGCCTTTTAGACCATTGTTCACAGTCACAAAATATAATAGAGGATGGGAGCCCCAACAAAACTCTCAAACCCTACTCCCCCAAAAACCCAATCTTGTCATAGAGAGGGGATAGATGGAAAGACTACTAAGCCCGAACTATGAATTGAAATTCGGAAAGAAATAACCTTAATTAAAAATTACCTCTGATGCGTTTGAGTCGATTGCAGGCTTCGACCGAGGGTTGGGAACCTTTCTAGCTTTTCTTGCAAGATGAGCAATCTTGAAATCTTTGGTTTCTAGAGGCTGCCGAGAGAAGAAACAACTTTTCACCTACTTCTGCTTTGATTTTGGAGCTGAAATTTTTACAGCAGGAGCACCACTGGAGGAGGAAGCTGCTATCCAAAAATCAGGTCGATCAGAGCACGGGAAGGCGGTGAATCGATGGTTGGAGGCGGCAACGGACTGGAAACTTCCGACGGCCGGTTCAGAAACCATCCAAAGGTTCTTGGGGTGAGACCGGTGGGGTTGGAACCAGGACATCGAGGGTTTTATGTGGGTATGAAATTCCGGCCGTGGACAGAGGAAAATCCGGCCGGAAATCGGGAAAAACGAAACGGGCAGATTAGGGTTTCTGGAAAAGTTTGGGTTTTCGAAGTTTTTTTTTTCGGTATGGTTGGCCTATTATCTCTTGGTTAGGGCACCAAGTCTGATAACGTGTTGTAGAGTATGAGAATACGAGAGAAAAATGTCTACTCATTCATTGATATATTGGCCTTTATATAAGCATTACATAGAGAATCCCTGTAAATCAGGAATAGATATCTAAGAGATATTCTAGTCTAATAAAAACAAGATTCGGTCAAGATACATCATCAAGGATAGAAATGTAAATTTCTTCAACAATCATATGGTTTCTCTTAATGAAATTTACATCGGTCCAAATCCAACAATTTCTATTTCCAGACACGCACACACTTCTATGAGAAGTATTAAAATTAAAGGCTGATTTCGAAAAAGAATAAAATTGAAGGCAATGTTTTGTGAGACAATGAATGCAAGTCAAAGAACTAACAAATATACCGAACTCTTTCTATATTGGGGAGGGGTCTTGATAATATAAGCATTTGGACCAATTCAGCAGATTTAAGCATTTGGTCATTTTCCCTGGTCATTTTCCCTTTCTAATATAAGTTGCTTATTTCCGGCATTTGCGTCACTTTTTAAATCTTTTTCAATCTCAACTGTGCCATACACCACTATTTCAGTTTACCATCTTTCTATACACAGTGTCAGTCACATTGTGGTGACCCATATGATCTCTCATGTAGTTAAAACAGTAGTGCATATTCTCCCTGTCAATTTCAAAACCATGCCGTGAGTTACGTTGACATTGGAAAAACGATGCAACTACTATCACTGCCTCGGGGGGTTTGTTTTTTCACCCATCCAAAGTCTCAACCATAAAAGTGCTGCTGCATGTTGACTGAGAAAAACTAAACCTGCATTGTTCTTCAACTCCGGTTTTACAAGCAAAACAAAACCATATCAATAAAACAGTAATGATACCCAAGGGGCAGGACCATTGCGAGAAGATTTCACCCACAACTCAATGTTATTTTATTGCCCTTCTTGGCAACGACAACTTCAAGCATTGGGAAAGACATACAAGCAGCGTCTTCTAAACTGGAAATTATTACAACCTATGAAATAAATACAACAAATACAAATCACTATTGTACATAGTTTAACAAGAGAGAACAATCGCTATCGTACAGATGCCAACTAGGAATCCCAGACATCATTGTTGCTCCATATCAAACCAAAAAACGAGAGACGTCCGAGCATAAATGACTCGGACTCGCTGCAAAGTCAGGTCTCCACTAGTTGAAACAGCTTTGGCACCTCCTTCAATTCGAGTCCGAGAAACAGAAACACCATCCTTATAACCCTTCACCGATGGAGACAACACAGTTTGCGCACTTGCTGTACTCACAATGGGGACTGAAAGGAAGTCTAGTGGATTTGACTCGCACTGAAGCACACACCCATCTATTGTGAGCCTTCCACTTCTATGAAGCAAACAACAACCCAGCTCTGTCTTCACCGTTAAGTTTGCCAATTTGCAGGTGGACAGGAACTCCAGTGCACTGCTCAAACAAAATGAACAGTGCATACCACACTTTTGTTTTTAGTAATTATCAAAAGAGAAATCATAAGAAAGAGTAGTGATCATTCAGGTTCACTCCCAGACTGCTATTGGCAAAAAATTTAACCAATGGTACCAAAGGAGAAAGAAAGAAATAAGTCTTCTGGTTGGTGAAACAAAACTGGGTTGCATATAAATAGCATCCAAAAGGACATGTTTTTTAGCTGACCCCAAATACGTCCGTTAGAATGTATTTTTCCTGTTTTGAGGTTTTGTCATTGTTTTGTTTGAAAATCAAGAATAGCAGAATAACTATAATTTTGACAAGGTTCTTTGATCTTTAATGTTCAACTTTTGAAAGAATTTTGTATATTGGAGAAGCGAAGGACATGGAACCAGTTGCCAATTATTTGCCACTAAAACATAACAGCATGGAAGTTGATCCTGGTGATTGGGACATTTGAGAGATATGCCAAACCAATCACACCACATAAGTAGAGAGTTGAAACTTTGCAAACCTGTCTGCACCTCGGGAGCAAATGAGAGTTGTCTCATCTGGTACCTCACCTCCGCCAATCTGAACAAAGCAACTTGCGATAGAAAATGGAGAAAAAAAATGACCTACCGCTATAGAGTTTATAAAGAAGTATTCCAGCACCACTACTTTGCAAGGGCTGACTCATTTTAGGATACATTCGGATGCAGAGCTATATGATCAATTTCCTAGAGCATATTGGAATCACCATAGTTTTCGACAGGTGTGGTTCAGTGTATAGCTTAGTTCACAACCTAACTCCTACCACGCTAGTCTGCTATGACTTGACTAAAACCTACTTAAAATGCCATAACTTCAGTAAAGAACACATGTTCTACTGGTAGTAGGTACATAAAGGAACATAGCTGGCAGCCAGTAGGATGTGAGCACCACTCACTGAGAAAGGTTTTAGTCACTCAAGATAGACAGAGAGGTAGGATGCTATGTGCTTACTTTTCAAGTAGAAAGGAGTAAATAAACTCTAACCACCTACCCCACACAAATAGATAAATACATCCTCGTATTGGAGGGGGAACAACGTCAGTCAAAGCTGGTTAAAACTTTAATAAACTTTCAAGCAAAACTGTACTGAGTTTTCATATTCCTTACATAAGCTTATCCTCATATGAAGGCTCTGACCAAGGAATAGGGGAGGAAACATTTAAACCAAGTAGAGGTGAACTGCTGAGGTGCTTTTTTGGAATACTAAAATGACTTAACAACTCCCTCACTGAAAAGATATAAAATTGTTTGCTGATTCTTTAGCATACCAGACCTCCCATATTTACAGGTGTATACTCATGCAAGCAAAAATTGTCTTGATTACATTGAGACATACCAGGCAAAGTGGCTTTTTTATTTGAATATCAGAAGCAAGATGCCTGCCCCCAGCTGAAATAAGAATAGTGTCGCCAGGCCTGTAACAAAAAAATAATATGTAATGGGAAAACAGAATAATTAATTGTTATACTCCACAGAATGAGCTAAAGAGTAATACAAACAGATACAGCTACACAAACCTTGCGGCAGCAACAGCTGTCTCAATACTGGGGAAGACGCCAGGCTCCAATGGATCTTTAATGGACCGTTCAACTCTCAGCCACAAGCGAGGGTGACATGCCAAGAAAAGCCATCTGTGGCAAACCAGGGCGGTGTTATACCGATCTGCAAACTCAATAGAAATATCAGATAGAAACAGAACAACTTTGTCATACATGTGAGAGCTTTACTAGATCTATCAATAGTTTGAAGAAATTGTAACATGACCACTTTATACAATCATAACCCTCAGTTGAATACCCCTCAAACTATCAGCAAACACTACATAACCCTCCCATATCATGTTTCCATTGGACCTAGAAAAAAAGTTTGCGAAATAAAACTTATATGGTGCGAGCAAGTAAGAGAGTAGAGCTGATTTGAGGTATAGCATAGTTCTAAAACCCTATAATAGCACTCCACCTATAACTCCAATACAGCCTTTCTCTAATTCTACTTTTGCTGTTAACTCATCAAACACTTCTTTTCATAGTTTGACAAGAAGTTGCCGAAAGAGTTATTAATCTTCAACTTGTTTAAAAGTTCTGGTGATAAATTCTTTATAAAAATCTCATCACATTTCCAGTGTCAACACTATTACTATGAGAACAGAACATCATCAGCTATAAAGTCTATAACTTGAAGCATGACTGTATGAAGTCTGTAATTTGTCAAGAATAGAAGCCTCAAGTCCTCTAAATCCTATTTCTTTATCAATTCAATCAAATATCCCAGGGCCTTAGAAGCACTAAATCCCAACAAAACAAAGCAATTGAGCAATTCGAAAGAAACAATCCTAAACCCCAAATGCAAAAAATCCAAATTTGAGCCAAACCCCTTTTACAGGAACCATGGATTACAGGATTAAAGATCGAACTTTTTCCATTATGTACTAATAAAAATGGAAAAGGAGGAAGGAGAGGTACCTGGGATAGGAGAGAGGAAGCTAAAGATGTGCATGAGGCAACCATCATCTAGCTTGTTTATGAGACAAGACAAAGAAGAAGAAGAAGAAGACTTTGATGAACTGGTTCTCTTTGGAACACTTCGCTTCCACTTTGGTTCTTCTCCCACATCCCCCATAGCTTCTCTCTCTCTCTCTGGTTTGCTGCGAAAGAAGAGAGAGATCTGTTTGGAACATTGAGATATGTTTGACTAGGACTAACCGACTCAATCACACCGTACGCTTGCCATTTTAAACAGAATTACTCAAATGTCCCTGCATTGTTCCTTATTCGTCTTTTGTGGGCGTATTTAACTCCGATTTTGATAGATGAGTAAGACTCCTCTAAGAAAGAAATATAGTGATTCATGCGCTGAAATCACAAATTTAACCAATTGTGATTTGAAATTAGAAATTGAGGAAAAAACAAAAACACTTAAAATAACGTTGGTCTAGCGGCATAGTCTTCTTTTAATAAGTAAGAGGTTGTGAGTTTGACACACGAAGTTATAATATTTGAGTTGTTTGTCTGATAAAAAAATAACGTTTTAGTAACGTTTTTATGCTCATATTTTCATTTTTTAAAATAAAAATCAGATGAAAAATGTTTGAGGAGACATTAATCAAATCGTGGAAAAGAAAAAGTTAAAATATTTTGAACTTTTACAAGAAAAACCTTAAATATTAATTTTAGGTTTTCACTTCGAGAAATTTTATTAGCACATTTCTAAATGCTAGATACACATCTCTTTATTTATACAAATTATATAGGACTTTTTAGGTACGTAAAATTACCAAAAAATTCATTCATATCAAAAGTAAAGAAACCTAGTTGAAATAAAATATCTCGTTTAAGACATTCATATTAACTATTTTACTTCGAACATTTTTTTTTAGCTGAAATCGAGTACCAATATTTTGACACCATATATGAATATTATGTAATGGTTCTCATGAATCGATTAATTTAGTTTTACACATGATTGTACAGTCTAATGTTGAAAGTTCCGTTAAGGGTTTTGGTGATGTATTGTTTTGTTTTGATTCGGTAGGTTTAAGAATTCTTGAAATTAGTTTGAATACGAGGCTTCTAGTAAAATGCATCTAGAAAAATGTAGGAAGTTTGGGTATGTGTATCTAATAAAATGTTAAACAATAAAGTTAATAGGTGGTGTATAAAGTATAAGATGCGTATCGAGTAATTAGAAATATGTTAATAAAATTTCTCTTTCACTTCTCTAAACTCCTTATTTTTTAAAATAAATAAAATATTTTTCGATATCCAATACAATTTGGTCTAAAAGTATAACTGTCTTATTATAACTCGAATGCACAACGTGGTAGTATATGAGTTGTTTTACTGATTAAAATATAATTTTTTTATTCCTTAAGGTTAATTGATAAATGTGGTAATAGGGTAATATAGGTATTGTGCATAACAAGGGCAGAAACACTGCACACACGCTCTGAAATTTATGCAGACATATACTTAGTGAGAGAGGCGCCAACTGATCTCTGGGTTTGCAGAGCGCAGAGTTTTGATGGGTGTGGTTAATCTTTCCCACGCATCCTCACTGCCCTTGATTAATCCCATAAGACCCAGTTGTCAAAGGAATAGACCCAATTCCTCTATTATAGCCATGTCAGCAATCCCTGTGCAGCAGCAGCAGCACCCAGAAGTCAATGACGGTCAACAGCGCTTGACGGGCGACTCTTTCATTCGACCCCATTTGAGGACCTTGTCTCCTTATCAGCCCATTTTGCCATTTGAGGTATTCATTCTCAAAACTTGATTTTTCTTTTACACTTTGTGTGCATGTTTCTAAAAAAATGCTTGGTGTTCATCAGACTGGTCACTGGGATGACTAGTATCTTTTGTGGGATTTACTTGTATGTAAGTTAAACTGGTGGAAATGATGAATGTTATTATGTTAAACTTGTTTGTATCGAATGATTTTGGTATATAATGATTGGTTTGGCTGGTGCCAAAGATTTCTCTCAATTGGTATATAATGATTGCTTTGGTATAAACTTTTGTGTGCGTGTTTCTACAGGTGTTGTCAGCCCGACTTGGAAGGAAGCCTGAAGACATCATCAAATTAGATGCAAATGAAAACCCTTATGGTCCTCCTCCCGAGGTAAGTCATATCTTCCACTGTGCTTCCTCTTTTTGGAAATACTTGTTGCTATTTATGGTTCTTGTGGAGTTATTTAGTTATTTCGTTCCAGGTTGTCCTAAGTAGGAATCATTTGGATCTTTCATACATTATGTCCTGAGTTCTAGTTTATATTGCCTGCAGGTTTCTGAAGCTTTGGGTGCAATGAAATTCCCATATATTTATCCAGATCCTGAAAGCCGTCGCTTACGTGCTGCCCTTGCAGAGGATTCAGGCCTTGATGCTGAATATCTTCTTGTAGGATGTGGTGCAGATGAACTCATTGATTTGATCATGAGGTTAGAAATGTAGTTTCATGGGCTCTTCTACCACTCTATCTCCAAACCGTTTATGCATATATCAGTCTTTAATTCTTTATTTCCTTTGTGGAAGATGTGTGCTTGATCCTGGTGACAAGATTGTGGACTGCCCTCCAACGTTCACAATGTATGAATTTGATGCCGCAGTCAATGGGGCATCTGTCATTAAAGGTGCATACAAGCTTATTTCTGTTGGCTACTTTTACTTAGTTGTATAATGCATTGTTCTCATCCCCCTTATGAAGAGAAAAGTGAGGTTTGGTACTTTGATTTGTGTGATTGATCTACATTTTTATTATAACTTTGCAGTGCCGAGGAAATCAAACTTTAGCTTGAATGTAGAGGCCATCGCAGATGTAGTTAAACAAGAAAAACCTAAATGCATATTCCTAACTTCTCCGAACAATCCAGATGGCAGGTGATCATAAATTATTTCTGTGCATGTTGTCTTAAGCTTATGCTAGAAATTTGAAATCAGGACCGATCTGCAGTTTTATATTATATGGTCTGAACTATCCAGATTTCCTCCTGTGCGGTTTTTAATATTATAGTGGTATGAGGGTGAGGATCATAGTCCAGTATTGAACTGACTAGGCATATGACTCAATGTGTAGAGCTGTTTGTGAAAGTTTATGTTGCCTGTCTCTGGCTTGCAGCTTTAAGTTTGTAGGGGAGGTTGTTAGGGAAGATAATTTAAATTGGGTGGTATTAAGGAGTTTGCTTCCTGCTTTTATGAAGCCATGAGCTTCCTCAAAAGGTTGATATGAAATAGGTTTTGGCACTAGCAGAGATGTATGGGGGAGAAATTAGTGGTTTCATGAACGCTACGCTGGAAAGGGGGTGAAGGGATGTTAGGAGAAAGTGGTCTTCTATTTAGTATGCCGTCAATTTCGGGATGTTTCCTATTTAGCTTTTTAAAGCTGTGGCTGAGGGTTAGTGTTTGTGTGTGTATTTTTTTTCCTTCCTTTTTTTATGAGATTTTGCTTTGGCTTACAAATAGGGATTTCCACAGGTTTACTTTTTGTGGTAGATTAAAGTGTATAAATTTATCCTTGTTCTGCACATGTTTTTTACTCGGGTTGTACTGTATAGTTTTGGGTCGACTTTGATAGTCTTAAATTTTGTTTCTTACTGAAAAAAATATCAACAGGCTTGGCCTGATTAGTAAGTGAAATACATTATCGAGTATGTTGATCTCTTTCCTGGTCAAATCTTAAGATAATTTGGTTACAAGAGAGCTTGAGAAGGAAACTTGCTTACTAGTTATTCACATCTTTAAGCCTGGATTGTATCCTCAAGGGTTTATTCACATCTCTAAGCCAGGGTTGTAGCCTGAAAGGCTTATTCTTTTAATAAGAGGCATAGACTGGTCTATCAAACCTGAAAATTTTCTATTTGCTTAAACAAACGAAAAAGGGAAAATTTCCTATTTGAAGGGGTTGGACTTGAATTTAAGATTAGTATCCTGAGACATAAGAAATGTTAAGACATTCGGTTTAGAGATAGAATTGGATTTCCTTTTTGGTTCAGTAAAATTTGATACAGAGCACAGAGAATTGCGTCCTCTGGCTTTAGACTACTTTGATTCAGCATGGTTTTTGGACTTAATGATTACACAAGGTTAATAATCTTAAAGATAGCAAGCTTGTTTTGTTGAATATTCTACCCTATGTTTATATGTTACTTTTTCACTACAGCATAATCAGCGACGACATTCTCTTGAAAATCCTTGAGCTTCCTATAATGGTTGTTCTTGATGAAGCATACATTGAGTTTTCTGGACTTGAATCAAGGATGCAATGGGTGAAGAAATATGAGAATTTAATTGTTCTTCGAACATTTAGCAAACGAGCTGGTATGCTTAAATTCCTTGTTTTGTTTTTGATAACTCATTTTTGTGTTGCCTTGTACATTTTCCTGCTTCATAGTATTGACCCTATTATTTAGAATTTGATGAGAACCAATGTGCAGTTGATTTACCATATTTTGAATCAAAGTTAAAAAATCCCTATACTCTATTGATTGGACAGTATTGTTTGGATTTACAGAACAAATTTTTGGTACTAGTAGTCTATGCTGTGATTCAGTTGTAAAAAGAAAAAGAAAATTTTGATACAGGCTTCACTTGATTTACTCCATTATTAATGGATAACTTTTCAATTCTCCTCTTTCCGGCGCCGATGACGGCGCGTCTCTACCTAAGCGGACGCTAGAGGCGTCCCCGACCACTTTCCCTTCCCGGCGAGTCCGCCAAATTCCTGTTTTCCGGCGAGATTGATCTTAGTTGAAGTTTTCGGTGGAGGTTGCTGCCCAGACCTTCAAATTGATCTTGCCGGGAAGGGAAAGTGGTCGGGGACGCCTCTGGTGTCCGCTCGGGTGGAGGCACGCCATCGTCGGCGCCGGATGGAGGAGAGCGGAGGGACGTCCACACTTTTTCTTTGGTGCGGACGTCCGCTTCATAGCGGGCCTATATATATATATATACAAATTTTCTCAAGTGCGGATGTCCGTATTTATTCTTACGGTGTGGATTTTCACTTTTCAATCGAATTTTCACTTTTCAATCGAATTTTCACATCTCCACCGTCTAGTTTTTAGATACTAATGTATAGATCATCTCTGCAAAATTTCAACCAATTTGGTTATCATTAAGGCACTCAAACTCGATTAAAACAATGGATGAACATAATTCTGTCGAACTTGAACCGTTCATGTTTATAACAGAAAAACACAGTTTTGAGTGCCTTAATGATAATCAAATTGGCTGAAATTTTGCAGAGATGATTTATACATTAGTATCTAAATACTAGACGGTGGAGATGTGAAAATTCGATTGAAAAGTGGGTGTAAAGTGGAAATCCGCACCGTAAGAATAAATGCGGACTTCCGCAACTGAAAAGCTCTGTGTGTATATATATATATATGTATATAGGCAGCAGGCCCGATCAGGGGCGCACGTCCGCACCGGGCTTAAAGTGCGGACGTCCCTCTGTTCTCCACCCTCCGGCGCCGACGACGGCGCGCCTCCACTCAGAAGACTCCAGCAGCGTCTCCGACCACTTTTCCTCACTGGCGAGTCGGTTCTTTTCCAGTTTTCCGGCGAGATCACCCAAAACTTCAAACAAAGTCGATCTCGCCGAAAACTGGAATTCGGTGGACTCACCGGGGAGGGAAAGTGGTCGGGGACGCTGTTGGAGTCCGCTGGGTTGGAGGCGCGCTGGAGGGTGGAGAACGGAAGGACGTCCGCACTTTAAGGCCCGTGCGGACATCCGCTCTCGAACGGCTCCGATATAGGCAATATTATTTTTTAGTATCACTTGTAAAATTATTTATCTTTTGGCAATGGGAAAATTCTGTAGGCTTAGCCGGGCTTCGGGTAGGATATGGAGCATTTCCCTTGACAATAATTGAATATCTCTGGAGAGCAAAGCAACCATATAATGTGTCAGTTGCTGCTGAAGTTTCTGCTTGTGCAGCATTGCAGAATCCCACCTACCTTGAGGTTATGCTTCTGTCTATTTTTCCATGCCTATGAAACTTGTGTAATGGAGATATGATTTGAGTAGACTCTAGCAGGTTTTTGTACTTATTATCCATATCTAATATGCATTGCAAAACACCAGAAAGTGAAAGATGCTTTACTGCAAGAAAGGGAGAGGCTGCTTCATCTTCTTAAGGAGCTGCCATTTCTCAAGCCTTATCCTAGCTATTCCAATTTCATTCTGTGTGAGGTCACATCCGGAATGGATGCTAAGAAACTCAAGGTATTTCCCTTCACATTATTTCCATCCTCGTTGTTAGTTTGTGGTTTGGCTTCCTATTTATTGCAATCATCCCAATTCATGGCGTTTTAGGGCTTTAGTAGTTAAGTAATACTATAGACAAGAGTAGAAATGAATACTGTGGACCTGTGGATAAATATAGAACAAAATTGCATTGATAACCTTCTACTTTTGACTCAACTCATTTATCTGCATCCTGTATCTTCTGTTTAGTTTTATATTCCATTAACTTCATAATTGTATGGACTTATTACTGTCAATGGCAATGTTGCATACAGTGGTGTTCTAGCCTTAGAAGAAGTTGTGTCACCATTGTAGCTATGCTCCACAAACAACAATGAAATGAAAGCTTTAGGAATTAAGGTGAAAGAAAACTTGGAATATTCATGGCATTAGTAGCCTATATTTAGAATTCATGTTCTTTGTTGGTTAAGATCTGCAAAGCCAAAAGTTATCTAATTTAATAGATAACAAGTTTCAGTATATCTAATCTGGAGAAGATGGTTGAATGTGTGAAGCTTCATTTATTAGGTATGATAAATGTGTTAGTAAGGCGCTGGTGCTTTGAACTTCATCTTCTCCAGATTACCACAGTGCCATACCCTACCCCATGAGAGCCATGTTTCTTAGTTGAATTATGATAAAACTGCTGATTTAGTTTTCTCCATTCCCATATACTAAGTTTGACACCAAAATTGCCTAAAAAAGGTTATCCACATGTTATTCACCTGAAGCTTTTTGTAATGTTGAAGTCATGCCTCTGTGTTCCTTTTGAACATCTATAGTAACCTTCTTCTTTTGAAACAGGAGGACCTTGCAAAAATGGGTGTGATGATTCGTCATTACAACAACAAAGAGTTGAGCGGTTATGTTCGCGTATCTGTTGGAAAGCCTGAACACACAGATGCCTTGATTGATTGCCTCAGACGCTTATCTTAATCCAACACTTTTTTACCAAGATCTTGCGCCAACAAAGGTTCGTACCTCTCAAATGGATATGTGGAAGAGATTTAGTTGTAACCATTTAAGCAGTTGATTGCAGAGAATAGAGATGTCCGTAAACAAGGATAGTGAAGGCATTTTCTTTTTACCATGTCTTGCATTTTCTTTTTACTTGCGTCATATTGAGTTTTATACATTTACAGTTTATCAACTTTGATCAAGTACTAATCACAATCCTGAGAGTATCTGGCCTCAAATGGACTCCGGTTGGTCCAGTATGTGTGCCAACACCGCTTTGCCAATAGTGCAATATTATAGTGGTGGAGGACTTTGAACATTGATCAGCCCTCCTGCTTTGGGATACAAAGAGAATTCCAGTTTTTCCAATGGATCTTGTAGCCCCGCTCTGAGAAACCCCAGCAGAAATTTCCCATATGGCAGCATTAATCTCATTGCATATATTCTTTGGGAACATGAAACCTGCCATGGGATATGCCGGAATTGCTGACACCACCGATTTGAGCAGCACTTCTTCCCGGAGGGGGAGTGGCATCTCTCTTTCCAGCCTTCAATCTTCCTGTCTATCCTTTCTTTGATGTAGTTGAGAGCTGCTTTTTTGGATCGCTCCAAATCATAGGCAAACCAAATTCATGTTTTCCACCATCCTTCTTCAGCCGGAGATAATTACAGGCTTCATGAGCAAGCATAATTTTATCGTGGATAAGTCTCCTCGGCACAAAGGCGTTCTGTGACAACAGCTTGTAGGAGTTATTGCATAGAATGATAGGCCTGAATTGGGATGTAGTTTCCGGATTTCAGAACAATGTGATTTCGCCTTATTAATGAGAGCCTATTTTCTGCACCAGTGGGACAGCTGCACCAGACAAATTTAACGGGGCGTGATTGCACGCGCTGTTTGTGCGATCCTGGTTTCGTTGTTGGACTGGTGACTGGTCCCTCTTTCTCTTCTTCCTTTCTCCTATACTTAATCGACTCGTGCAGGGAATAATTTTCAGAATATATGGTAGAGCGAACAGCAAAAAGAACCTTGGAAGATGGCGTGAATTGTCTCACAAAACAGCTTCAAGAAAGCTGATTCTGAAATTTCCTGTTTTTTACTTATCATTTGGTTGACTTCTTAAGCTTGTATCTTGATCGTCCCATGACTTTTCTGGATAATTCTTGAATTCAAAATGCTTTATGACATCACATGTTGATGTAAAAAATACGAAACCATTAAGATACACATTAAGATTACGAAACCATGCCTCAAAAAACTCAATATAGTTTAGTTTTCTGGAAAGGCTGTTTCAAGGTGCCGACTTCTGGAGCTCATAACTCATGCTTCAAAGCAGCGAATGCCATGATTATTTTTCAAATTTGAATTTCAATATCATGGTTCAAAAATGGAGTAGGGCGAACATACATTAAACCCTTGGAAGGAGGCGCAAATGAGCCACGAAAATGCCTCAGAGGAAGCCAACTTTAAAAATTTCCATATTTTCTCATTGAAGGGACAGAGACTTGCATGATGACTTCCATGACCTTCTCTTATGTCTTCTGAGCAATCTGAATCTGTTAGGGGTAGAGAATATGTCTCAAAAAAAAATCAAATCCCCATTCTCGGTAAAGAATGCATCTCTAAGACTAGGAACGATGTCGAAAATAAGTAAATTTTCTACCATATCCGTGTTTCATTACATTAATCACATCCTATTGATCACATTCTAAATTTATTTATTTTTCTAGATATTGAGATGATTATGCCTTGGTTATGTCGACATCATATACTAAATGAGATGATTATGCTTTGATTATGTCGTAATCATATATTAAATGATATGATTATCCAAAGATCTCTGTATTCTGCATACACTACCAGGACAAGTACTTTAGCCGACGAAAAATTTTCGTCAGCCTGTTAAAAAAATTTGTCGGCTAAGACCTTAGCCGACGAGCCTTCGTCGGCTATAGTGTCATCGGGAAAAGGTCGTCGGTGATGACTTTAGCCGACGAAATTTTTTTTTTCGTCGGCTATAGTCCCACAGTTAGCCGACGAAAAACATGTCGTCGGTTTTTTTCCCAGACTTTAGTCGACAAAATATTCGTCGGCTAAAGTGCGGAATAAATAATTAAAAAATAACTATACCCGACGAAATTTAGTATATTTCATCGGCTAAACCTTGTAAAAAAATTTAAAAAAATAACTATACCCGACGAAATTTAGTATATTTCATCGGCTAAACCTTGTAAAAAAATTTTAAAAAATAATTATAGCCGACGAAAAATAAAATATTTCGTCGGCTAAACCTTATAAAAAAATTAAAAAATAACTATAGCCGACGAATTATGACATAATTCGTCGGCTAAACCTTATAAAAAAATTTAAAAATACTATAGCCGACGAATATAGTGTTTAAATATCGTCAGCTAAAGTTGCTGGGTTTTGAAAAAAAAAACTGCAGAAACTTTCGGCCACCTCCAATCACGACCAAAATTTGACAGAATCTTCCTCTCAACATTTCGAACAACTTTCTAGAAGAAGTCGAAGCTCAATTCTAAGCCTAAACAGGTCAATCGACTGAAAATATAAAAATCCCCAATTTTAAACCCTAAAAACTTCAAATCTTCGATTCTCTTCACACACACCGAATCGAGCTACCAAATTCTAGAGGAATGTAGTACTAATCAAACTCAACATATCCATATATAGAACTCACCAAATGGTGATCTAAGGAAGGAGAAATTCGATCGACACCGAATCCGAACCGGCAGAGTTTTGGAGCTCGATTTATCCCTCACGACGGCGCCACTCGATGCACCACCTATCCAGCAATGAAGTAGAGACGACGGCGAAGCTTTTGGGACAAGTGTGACGGTCTCCGGTGGCTTGACGGCGGAGCTAGGCCGAGAAGAAAATCTGGCAGATAATAGACTTCTTACCATCCATCTTCGCCTATATAAAGAACTTTAGCCGACGAAATTCTTTATTTTCGTCGGCTAAACTCTTTTGAAAATTTTGGTTGACCGCCAAAAAATTTTGGTTGAAAATTTTGAAAATTTTTCGACTTTAGCCGACGACTTTTCATATATTTTCGTCGGCTAAAGTCCTTTGAAAATTTTGGTTTACCGCCAAAAAATTTTGGTTGAAAATTTTTCGACTTTAGCTGACGACTTTTCATATATTTTCATCGGCTAAAGTCCTTTGAAAATTTCGTCGGCTAAAGTCCTTTGAAAATTTCGTCGGCTAAAGATACCAATTTCGTCGGCTATACACCAATTCGTCGGCTAAACCTTCCAAACTCATCGGCTAAACTTTATAAATTCGTCGGCTAAACCTTTGAAATTCGTCGGCTAAACCTTTGAAATTCGTCGGCTAAAAGTATTTTTATACATTTGGCATGTTGTGATTGTGATGATCAAACTTGAGAAACAGAAATCCAACCGTCAGATCTGACCATGATGATAAAATACATGTATGGGAAAAAATTCAACTTGATCCGAAAAGAATAAGGGCTCGATCCGGACGGTCAATCTCGTAAGTCAAACCCCTAAACGCATGGAAAAGGTCGTTCGACCGTCTAAATTACGTATTTTGGCCGGACCTCCAACTGAAAATAGTTTTAAACCGATGACACGCAACAAGTCGTATAAAAATTTTACGCAAAATAACCACCGAATATAGGGCTACTCATAGGGGAAAAAATGAAAAATTGCATTGACCGCAACTATCGGCACCAAATATTTACCGGAATAGTGTGATTTTTCAACCGTGGATGTATTTCAACATTCTTGTCATATCTTATTTCATGACTTTTTGGCGTTTGAAGGTTTTACGTATAGTTTGTTTTTGAAACGGAACATTTACATAACACTTGGTAAACAAGTTATACAACATTAGTATGCATGTTGTGATTGTGATGATCAAACTTGAGAAACAGAAATCCGACCGTCAGATCTGACCATCATGATAAAATACATGTATGGGAAAAAATTCAACTTGATCCGAAAAGAATAAGGGCTCGATCCGGACGGTCAATCTCGTAAGTCACACCCCTAAACGCACGGAAAAGGTCGTTCGACCGTCTAAATTACGTATTTTGGCCGGACCTCCAACTGAAAATAGTTTTAAACCGATGACACGCAACAAGTCGTATAAAAATTTTACGCAAAATAACCACCGAATATAGGGCTATAGTAGGTAATAGAAAAATTTTAGGGTTTAGCCGACGAATACCCTAACGTATTAGTCGGCTATAGTATGTAATTAAAAAATTAAAAAATAACTATAGCCGACGAAATATTAGGTTATTCGTCGGCAAAAATCATCTTAGCCGACGAATTATAGTGTATTTCGTCGGCTAAATGAAAAAAATACATTAAAAAAAACAGACGATATTAGTAAACCATACTAACTTCCTGTCATCTTTAGCCGACGAAATTATATTTTCGTCGGCTATAGTCATCTTTAGCCGACGAAATTAAAATTTCGTCGGTTAAAGAAAGTTTAAAGTCGTCGGCTAAAGTCACAGACTTTAGCCGACGAAAATATAATTTAGCCGACGAAGGAAAATTTCGTCGGCTAAAGTCTACTTTAGCCGACGAAAAATTGATTCGTCGGCCTGGTTTTTTTTTTTCGTCGGCTAAAGTCTTTCTTCTTGTAGTGATATCAAAGATTACATCTCTCCCAAATTAATCTGCAATCACATAACCATACCAACACTGAAACCGGTGAATCGAAGAGCACAGCCTTCGCGGCTCCGCCTTTCGGAAATTGGGTTTCCGGGAGATTTCTATTCTCCGGCCGCCTCAGATTTCATGGCTCAAGCCTTGGATTGATCAGGAATCTATCATCTCCTGGACAAAAATTGGGATCGCTCAACATAGCGATCCGGAACGCGAGTTGCGGGTAAGATGAGCGTTCCATGCAACTCTGGTTTGACGAAACCATATAAGTATTGATGATTGATCATTTGATCATTTGATGCAGACCCTTTCTCTTCCCTTTCTCCCTCTCACTCGTCTACAAACGACCCCCGAACACTCAACTAACGTCCCTAATAACAAACTGATTCACGCATCAAAATTGACGATTCAGATTACTGGTGTAGCTGTCCCACTGGTGCGGGGAATAATTTTCGCTTATTAATGAAGACTTGACCTTCTAGGAACCATTTAGACAGAACGTCGTTAAGTAAAACTGTGCCATGTTGCAGACTAGACCTTCTAGGAAGAAGTTTTATTATCTGCATGCAAAAGGGTATTTATCTAGGAAAGTAGGAATAAATCTAGCTAGTGACAGTAACCGGCATTTCCTACTTTCCCTAGTTATATATAATTGTCTCACGGGCTGTAATTGTGCTTTTACAATCTGCATACTATATATAGAATTATAGATCTGCAATCATAGATGAACCTGAAAATGACAAGAGCACTGAGAATAGTGATAATGGTTGGTGGGGGTGGTTGAATAATGGAGGAATGCTGTTTGTGATGTTATGGGGAAACTGTATAGATTGAAAATGCTGTTATTATGGGGGGAAACTGTATAGATTGAAAATGATGTTATTATGGGGGGAAATAGAATTATAGATCTGCAATCATGATGAACCTGAAAATGACAAGAGCACTGAGAATAGTGATAATGGTGGGTGGGGGTTGTTGAATAATGGAGGAATGCTGTTTGTGATGTTATGGGGAAACTGTATAGATTGAAAATGATGTTATTATGGGGGGAAACTGTACAGATCGCACTGAAAATAATGCTTTGTCTTAATTTCTTCCCTTGTCTATATATCCACCATATAGCTCTATCAAAAGCTCAATAGCTTCATCACTTGATCAGGCCTGAAAAAACACATTTCAAACACTCAACTAGTCAATCATCAATTCACAATACCATCAAGTATTTGGTTTCTTATTTTGATTAGAATTAAATTCAGTTTATCCTCCAAATCTTTGATGTTAAAATCAGTTCAGTCCTGCAACTTTTTTTAAAATCAGTTCGCCCCCTCAACTTTTTTTAAAATCAGTTCGCCCCCTCAAAATCAGTTCAAAAATTGGACCAAACTGATGTGTTTACAAAAGTTGAGGGGGCGAACTGATTTTAAAAAAAGTTGCAGGACTGAACTGATTTTGACACCAAAGATTTGGGGGGTAAACTGAATTTAAATCTTTTGATTAATTTAAGAGTTCAACTATATTTTGATTATTTTCTTAGGTTAGATTATAGTATGTTAATACATGACATACATCAGCTTTATCTTAAAGTTATAAAATGAGTCTTTAAATTAATAATATTAGTTCTTAAAGTTGTGACATGAGTTGTTTAAGTTATTATAGAAAAATTCAGTTACAACATTAGTCCTCAAATGGTAAAATATGTGCTTAAAGTGATAATTAAGTCTTCAAAGTGATAAAAAAATTTGATGACTCAATTACCATTTTAAATAAGATATTTTACTACTTGATGACTAATGTTGTATACAATTTTTTTTTACAACTTTAAAAACTCATGTTATAACTTTAAAGACTCATGTTACTTAGTCGAGATAAATGCATTAAACCATAGACTGATTTTTGAGCAACACGACAAAACTTTTATCTTAGTTTTCAATATGAAATTCAAATGAGGATCTCACCTAGATGTAAGTATCATGAAATAAGGCTAAAGACACATAGACCTAAGACAAAAGAAACAAAATAAGGAAGGAAAGTTGGAAACACAAACTTCTTGCTATCGTCAGTGAAAAACCATGAAATTCACATGCATGATTTTACTTAAGTACCATGGAACCATGTTGGCTCTTCAATGTCTTCAACTTGTTTTTCAACTGAACCAGCTCACGCTTGCACTCATATCCTAAGCCGAAAAATTACTGAAAACAAATATATAACCTGAGTCTCCAACTCGATAACTCGCTAATTAATCTATGAATCACAAACCCTTACATTCACATATAAAATGGGTATGACTCATTGGTACGTACCCTCTGTAAGTAGTGCGATATTAATAGGCGGGTGCACATGCCATAAATCCACAAATCAGTGCCATATACACTTTATGCTTCAATGATAGCGGGACGCCGGGACTCGCTCACTAAGATATGATATTGTGATCAACAAAAAAACATACCAATCTCCGGAGAAAGAAGACGAATAAGTGGTATAGTCACTACATTAATTGTGTATGTCAATCTTCCTAAAGACACCAATTAATTAACTGAAGGAAGAATTGGCTCTCAAGGAAAGAAGAAGGAGCACAAGAAATGAGTCTGGTTTCAGTGGTTTGCCGTAAGATATGGCAATGCCAGATTTGGTCATCACGTACATGAGCTCACATTTCAAAGCAACGAACAATTAGAGAAATGATGATCAAGACTGATCATTAGCAGCATAATATATCATGTTGCTGTAATAATGTATGCAATCATTTACACGTTTATGTTTATCTAAATCAATATAAAGTAGGTAACGCAAAGCCATGATGGGTGCTGGTGCCATGTCGTTATAATGGGGAATCCTATTGTGTTGTCAATATATATCTCCATCGTTTAGCTAAAGCTTAAAAGCTCATATCATCCCTTGACTCAAGCTCATCTTAAACACTCAACTATTGTCAATCCTCAGTTTCACGTCTTCATCCAAAAAGTTGTGAGGTAGAGTTTGCCAATATCATCAAGATACGTAATTATCTTGTTAATGATGGAGTGAGTTCTGCGACTTGTGTCAATTGTTGACCATAGTTGATCGATACACAAATCAAACATTTTTATATTTCTGTTGAGAGTGGCAGCAGGCCGGCCATGGCAACTCTGAGGATTTCATCTATTCAGCCACTACTACAAGTTCAGGCGGCCTGCAGCTTCGATAAAACCCAATATTCCCAAAAGTTCACTAATTCCTTGGGGTATAAGCAAACACTCACCTCCTCGTTCTCCTTAGTTGAAAGACACAAACCCTCATTCAAGACATTCACCACCGAATCATCGTCTTCTATTACTACTGAGACTGCAAATAACCCATCTGCAGTACCACTAGTTGAAACTCAGACCCAAGATGAGAAATTTGACTGGTATGCCCATTGGTACCCGTTGATGCCAGTTTGTGACCTTGACAAAAGGGTGCCACACGCAAAGAGAGTTCTGGGTATTGATGTGGTGGTGTGGTGGGACAGAAATGAGAGTACATGGAAGGTGTTTGATGATGCATGTCCTCACAGACTGGCTCCATTATCTGAAGGGAGGATTGATCAGTGGGGAAGGCTGCAGTGTGTTTATCATGGCTGGTGTTTTAATGGCTCCGGTGACTGCAAGTTCATCCCTCAGGCACCTGCCGATGGTCCTCCGGTAATTAACTTTCCAATGACAACCTTGAGTTTGCTAGCTAGCTAGTTGTGCTCTCCTTTATAGTTTTTACAATACATGTTTAATTCTCACATACAGAACTCTGCATTACCTTAAACAAAATTGTTATAGATGAACTTGTTTTGTTGTATGCCAATAATCTATGCAATGCATGAATTTGGTTTTGGCCTGACATGTTAATTATGCAGGTTCACACATCTAAGAAAGCATGTGTAGGTGCTTATCCAAGTACTGTGCAGAATGGAATAGTGTGGTTCTGGCCAAGTACCGATCCTCAACACAAAGACATTCTTGCAGAGAAAAAACCTCCCTACATACCAGAAATCGATGATCCAACGTTTACTTGCGTGATGGGGAATAGAGACTTCCCTTACGGGTAGGCAAACTTATATTTTTCAACAGATCAGATTTGATACAAAATCTTCTTTGTACGTGTGTCTCGTTTTCTACAAATCAAACAACTTGTAGAAGAGTGTCCAACTAAAACTATATATGCAATCTTAAGATTTTTGCGTTCCCGGCCTGTTCTAGAAAAATCATAAAATTTGCTAATTAAATTAATTTTTGATTGTTCTTCCAGGTATGAGGTATTGGTTGAAAATTTGATGGATCCTGCTCATGTTCCATACGCACATTATGGAATAATGCCAAGTCAACCACCCGATGGTAGATAATTATTTGTGAATCATATATTTTGGCTATCAATAATTATGTTAGCCTCTTATGTAGGGACGTTTACAAAACCTTCTGTATCTTTCCTTCACAGTGAAAGCTGACAGAGAAGGGGGCAGACCAATTGATTTGTATGTTCCTAAGTTGGACATAAATGGTTTCACCGTAGAGCACCAAAATTCGGGACAGAGTAAATTTATGCCACCATGTGTGTTTTATACATCTCTCTTTGATCCGATTGACAACAATAATGGGGCTGCATCCTCGGGAAAATCGTATGGTTTTCTACAGATTCCAGGTGACAAGGTAGTACATTTATGCTGAATGATTTGTTTAGGTAGAGCTGATTCTATAATTATTTCTTCATATATAGAAATTTTTTCAAGTAATCACATGTATGTGATACCTACTTGTACTGATACGACAACAAACCGTTATCATCGGTGGTAAAGAGTCATTATTTGGATAACCTTAGTTGCATTATAAGTAAGAGTGCGGTTATTGGGACCTTCAAATTTGCTCAATATACCTCTCATTCTCTCTACACCTCTATTTTACTTTGAAATATAAACATTTGCTCATTAGACCTCATTTTAAATTTCTAAAATAGTCTTGTTTATGTAATTCACATATAATTAATATATTACTCATTACACCTCTTATTCACTCACTATACATCTAATCCTTTTTTTTTCTTTTTTTTCTTTTTGCATGCGAGCATCCATTTCTGACTTCCATTCTTTAATTTTTTTTCTTTTTTCTTTTGAACACAAACCTCCATTCCCGACCTTGATTTCATGATTTTCTTTATTTTTTGTATTTTTTTTCTTTTTTTCTTTTTGCATGCGAACATCCATTCCCGACTTCCATTCTTTAATTTTTTTTTTGAACACAAACCTCTATTCCCGACCTCGATTTCTTGATTTTCTTTATTTTTTTGTATTTTTTATTTTGCATAAAATGTCACTAGACATTCATTTTCTGATCAAATTGTAAGAAATAATTTTCAAACGAGACATCAATTTTAGAGAAAAGATAATTCGAATCATGAAGAATACTATTCTCTTAAAAATTAAAAAAAAACAAGGATTGTGTCTTAAATTTTATTTATTGATCATCAAAAGAATGTTCTTACATGAATTATTCTATATTTTTGTTACTTTTGTATTTCTATTTTACATGCATATACTATTTTTTTTGTAAAGTTTATATATATGTTTTGTTTTTATACCTCATGATGATAAATCATTTTAATAATTGATAGATTTTTGTAAAAATATTATGATACTTATTTATTTATTTTTTAATAATTTATTTTTGTAAAAATATTTTTTCACTTTGTATGTGCATGTGACATGTATGATAATATAAATATATAAATGCTTTAATAAGTATGTTGTAAAACTAGAAAAGAAAAATCAATAAGGAAAATAATAAAATGCATTAATCCATTATTATTGAATTATAAATTTAGAGATAATAAATGTAATATTACTTTTTATTTAATTAGTGTCCTTAATAGTTATTGTGTAAGAGCGTAAATATGTCATTTAATAATTCATAATAGAGTGATGTCAAATGAGTAAATTTAGAGGTCCTAATAGCCGTACTCTATAAGTAATACTCAATCTAGCTATGACATGATTGCAAGTTTATGAACAAATTATTGCAGAATAATAATTTATTTTTTTAAAAAAAGAAGTGAAAACTTTATATGAAATATAATCTAAAATTACAAATCATGAGAGATATCGGTGGTGGGCATCACTACCGGAAAAAGTCAATTAGGATACAAAATTTAAAAAAAAAATCGTAGCCTAAGTTCCACTTAAGAGACGGATGACAATTTTGTAGTCTAAGTAATCTCTTAGGCGACGGACGAATTATTTAAAAATAAATAAAAAATAAAAAATATTAATATTTTAAGCGACAAAATAATTTTCCGTCGCTTAATTGGATCTTAGGAGACAGAATAATTTACTTAAAAGATGAAATTATTTAAAAAAATAATATTAGTCACTTAAAACGAAAATATAGTTAATAGATTACAATTCGTCGGCTAGGTTCTAAAAAATTAAATAAAACACTCTCTCTCTCTCTAACAAAAAAAAACTCTAATCTCCATCTCTTCCTCCTCTCCTCTTCGATACGTACTCTCCCCTCTCCTATCTCTATCTCCTACCTCTCCCTCTTCTCCGATCTGTCCTCTCCTCACTACTTCGCAGGCAGCCTCGACCATCGGTCCTTAGATCTGGCATGGGTCCCTTCCTTCCTCCTTCCCCTCACCTCCTCAGATCTGGGTCGAGCTTCACTAGTTCTGGCGTTTTCTGGGTTCGACTGCCTTTCCACAAGCTCACAATCAAGGTATGCTTTTCACCTTAATTTCCACAACGACGTCGTTTTTTGCTTTTGTTCTGTGATCGTTTAGGGTGTTTTACGATTCTGGATCTGTGTGTTTATTAGGACTTCATTCGCCGAAGGATCAAGAGTCATCATGTAA
Source organism: Fragaria x ananassa (assembly GCA_034370585.1). NCBI lineage: Eukaryota > Viridiplantae > Streptophyta > Magnoliopsida > Rosales > Rosaceae > Fragaria > Fragaria x ananassa. Next base: position 2,635,072 of record CP139750.1, on the reverse strand, counting down.
GGTGATTCGACACAGGCTTTGCATGAGCAAGGTCAACAAGGCCCCTCTCTCTGATTGATTCAATCGGTATATGCAGGGCCATGAAGACAAGATTGATGTGCTCGTTGGGATTGTCACCGACGATGTTGGCGTCACTGGTTTTTTTTGGAAATTGGGTTCGAGTGTCGATTGGGTTTGATTGGATTGTGGAGCTGGTTGATTCTGGATTTGATAGAGTTGTCGATGGGTTTCTTAATTGAATTGCTCTTTAAAGAGCTGCCGTAGTGACGGTGGTGGTGGTGATTGAAACTAAAAGAACAAAAAAGAAACTAAAAAAGAAAAGGAAAAGAAATTAAAACTTAAACATAAAAATAATTTTTAAATAAATAGAAATGAAACTTAATTAATTAAAATAATTATTATTTTTAATATTAATTTCTGTCTCCTAAGTAGTTGGGAGACGGAAATCGTTCTGTCGCCTAAGCACTTAGGAGACGAAACATTCTGTCTTCTAAGTAATTTTCAATCTACGGAACTCAATTTTCTGTTACTCCGACATCTACCTCACCACTCTTATGCGACTGATATTCTATTTCCTAAGTATTTATGAGATGAATTTTGTTACTTGGGAAAATTGTCCAAATATTATCTCACCTTTCAGAGATGCAAAGCTTCGGTGTCTCAACTTTCAAAAACTTTAAAACAGTATCTCACGTTCTTATCAAATATTGATATCTAGAACCGTTATCCCCGTTAAAAAATCTAACGACATCCATTTATTATCATACAATGACATATTTACCCTTAAATTTATTTTAGTCATTCTTTTCATTTAATAGAAAGAAAAGCAAAATTAGTTTGTGAAGTACAACTCTATCTCTTCTCTCTCTCTTTTTTATTTTTTATTTTGAGAATGAACTCTCTTCTCTCCTCTCTTCTCAGAAACACACAAGAGTGGCTTCATAGCCACCGATCCCAAGAACCAAATCACCTTCATAGCCTCTAATTTCAATCTTAATTATTCCTTTACTTCTTTCCTTTTTTATACTCATCAAACCCAGTTTCTGATTTGGAGTCTTGCTCTTCCGTCCATTAGAGCAAGTCCACCCCATGCCCTTTTAAAGACCCAGGCTTTCATCCACGTCAGCCTTATGACCCAGCCATGAAAAACCAAAGTCCACCCGTAAAAAAAAACATACCCAAACGACCATTAGGCCTTCCCTTAGGTCATGGGTTTGACCCAGGCATTCATTTTTCATGACCCAGGCCTTCCCTTCCACCTCAACACACTCCTCCCACGTGGCTGACGTCAGCCAAGTTGCAGCAGCTGGAAGTGAAGCGCGTACACCCTACGGACGAATCACAGAAGACCACCCGCGTTTATGTCGCCATGCGGCGCTGGTTTCATCAGAAGACCAACGCGCTTTTTTGTCGGCTAGCGGCTATGTTTTTTTCGCCTGGGCCACGCGTCAACTCGGGCGTCGGTTTCCATTTCAAATCCAACGGTCAGTTGATCTGAACCGTTGGTTATAATTAAACAAGAAGATCAACGGTACTCAATTATACATCAATATGTCATGGAGCGGTACAATGAAATTAGAAATCAGTACGATCACTCAAACCTTCAAGAAGATCTTATCGAGCATTTATGGGAAATACAAGGCAACATGGATATCTAGATTGCGGTTTTTTTGTTTTGTTTTATGTTATGTTTGTGTTATTTTTAAATTATTTTATTTTATTTTTTTCTAGGCTTGGCATGTCATTTTAAGTCATGAAATAAATATTTAATTTCAATATGTCATTTGTTTATTTAATCATAATTTTATTAATATATAAAATCATTATTCACATTCAAAATACCTAATATAAAATTCAATAAACAGTCACTGCCACGTGGCGACCCAGAAACAGAAATCGTGGGTGGAAACTGCAACCGAAAATCATTGCCACGTGGCGACCCAGGTCTCGCCCATGACCCGGGCCTTCCCAACAGAGGCCCAGGGGGTGGACTTGCTCTTATGTCCATCTCTTTCTCACATGGAGAATAGCATGATTCAAATCTGGTATTGGCTGTTAAAAAAGGACAAATCCGCTATACCCTACCAGAATGCAAGACCACTAAAACCAGTAGTTTGTTCACTCCAGCAACGCACACCACCGTTCGAACCCAAATCTCCCACACCCAAACTAAACAAACATCACCATCAAACTCAGTAGCCTTAAAGACCAATTTGTATAATATTCCATAGAGAAAACAGATGAATTTATGTATACTCTTGAAGAGACCATTATTATGGTCTCTCATCGCTCTGGGAATAGAGATGAAGAGAATCAAACCAAGAGGGCGTCGAAAGGTGGTAAAGGGAAGGGTGGTAATGACGTTGAAGCTACCGAAATTGCAGAGCTCTAGTCGGAACCGCTATTTGTTGAGATGCCGAACCAGCTTCTCTGCCGAGAGAGTGAGGGGTTTGGCTTTGGAAGATTCTATTGATGGAAGAATCTGCGATTCCGGCAATGACTCCATCTCCCCATTTGATCAATTCATAGATTGATTCGCTTTCAATTCAACTAAAGCCAAGAACAAAGCTTTTACTTTGTTTTCTATGTTTGAGAGAGAGATAGAGAGAAACATATAGAAAATAGAAAAATCTATAAATCTGAAAAGACAAAATTATCTTTTGGCCGTCAGTTTTTTTTTATAGAAATAAGGATTGTAGATATTAATATTCGTCAGAGTAAGAAGTGAGATACTGTTTTGAAGTTTTTGAAAGTTGAGATATCAAAGCCTTGTTTCTTTAAAATGTGAGACACAGTTCATATTATTTTTCCTTGTTACTTAGGAGACGAAACTGTTACGTTTTCTAAGTGACTTTTTCCAGTAGTGCATAAATACCTAAACACCAACATTACAGTACACAAGAACCAATAGGGTTCAATTGTAACATAACATATTCTAGAACCCTTGACACATTCTTACAGCCAACCTCAAGAAGAAACAACATCCCCACGCACTATATATCAAAACCGCCAACATATATGCGGAGGCAACCTCCTTATTACATTGACAACAAGAACTAACTGACATTAATTAAAACCAATAATCATTAGAAACGACACCATAACCATGACACCATCAATGAGACGACCAAACGACATCAAACCTACGAAAACCCTAAATCCTCGTTGAAAGGGGAGATTTTAACTCTCACTTATGAGGAGGATCGTTAAACTCTACCAAAACAAACTACAAAAAAAAAATACTGGTCACTCTATCAACTTTCATGCACTTGACAGTTTACTCCATTAACTTTTAATTTCAATCGATCACTCCTCGAACTATCCAATGTCACACAATTAGGTCCATCTGTTAAGTCGTCGTCCAAATCAGTGGTTAAGTTGTTGACTGGACATATTTTTCAATGCCAACTCAACAAGATGAAAGGAGAAATTCCATTTAACACCCCCACCTCCTCCATTTTCACTCTCTCTCTCTCAGCCTAGCCAGCCATGGCTTCCCACTTTTCTATCTCCGCCGTTTCTCTCTATGAAAACTGAAAACCAAACCCCCAAAAATTTTCATCTCTCAAATCCCTAACCAAAAAACCAACCATGGAAACTGCTCTAGCCCCGACTCCTTCTCTAGCCTTGACCACCGCTCCGATTTCGAGCCACCACACCACCATCTCTGGATGAAAACAAAAATCAAACACTAACACATTCCATCTCTCTCTATGAAAACTGAAAACCAAACCCACAAAAATTTCCAATCTCAAATCCCTAACCAGAAAACCAACCATGGAAACTGCTTTAGCCCTGACCACCGCTCAGACTCCGAGCCATCACACCACCCGACCCAAGCCCGCCGCCATCAGACCCGCCTCGTTCGACTTCTTGATCTGCCTTTCCAGACCCCTCTTGATTTTGAAGACCGCCGCGGACTTGGCGACGATGACGTCAGCGGCGAGGAGGAGGAAGACGACTAGTACGGGCTGGACGACGAGCTGGTGTCGTGGTCGGTGAGCGACAAGTTTGGGAAGGAGAGGATGAGGAAATTGGGAAAGAGGACATTTATGAAGATGCAGAACTCGAAGAGGTCGCCCTACTTGGTTGTCAGGTCCGGCTGAGGAGGAGGCGGCGTCTGGTGAGGCGGTTGCGGCGAGGAAGAGGAGGGTGATGAGAGAAGCGGCAGAGAGAGAAAAGTGGGAAGCCATGGCTGGCTAGGCTGAGAGAGAGAGAGAGAGAGAGTGAAAACGGAGGAGGTGGGGTGTTAAATTGTTAAATAGAATTTCTCTTTTCATCCAGCTGAGTTGGTATTGAAAAATATATTCATTTAGCAACTTAACTACTGATTTGGATGACGACTTAACAGATGGACCTAATTGTGTGACATTTGATAGTTCGAGGAGTGATCAATTGAAATTGAAAGTTAATGGAGTAAACTGTCGAGTGCATGAAAGTTAATGGAGTGACCAATATTTTCTCTAAAATAAAACCAAAAAACAAAAATAACAGACCTGGGCCAAAGGGACCTTGGCCTAACGTAAAACCACCCAGGCCCAATAAAAGATCCGATCAGAACGGATCCATTCTCTCTCGAATCATCTGTCGTCGCATCACCATACCTTCACCATGGCCACCACCACCCTACTTGCACTGAACCTCGCAGCGCCTCCTCTCGTAGCTCGACGACCCGCCGAAGTACCCACCACGACTCCAAGGAAAGAACCGAAGCTGGACACCTTTAGAACATCTGACCCCAACTTCCATCGCATCAAAGCCAAAAGTGAAGTCCTAATACTGATCTAGCATAACCATCCTTTCGACCGCCAAAGATCGTTGGCACAACTGTCACACCCCAAACTCGGCGTCGGTGGATTCCAAGCACTTAACGCCAAATCCAAGGCGTGAGCGAGAAAGATAAATAAAATAAACTAAACTGAAACACTTTCGGATATCGTCGAAAATAAAACGTTTATAATAACAAAATCTATTACAACGATAAAATAGGTCTTGCGGTCTAGCTCACTAGAAACTTTTGTAATATTTTTCTACTTTTGTACACGTCAGCGAAGCATCACAATTATACTTATCAAAAAACGTGTCATACCTCGTACGCACCTGAACAAGAATCTATAGGGTGAGCTTTCGTTAAGTAGGGTCAAACATCTAAAGGTTATTCTTAACACTTTTACTCATTCAAGTTATCAACCAATATTATATATATATATATATTTAGCCCAGATCTGAAGCGGACGCTGTAACTATGTTAAAGTGTGAACACTGGCTCAAATCAACTCCGGCGGAACTTATTGCTTCGTTGCTTTTGCTGGTTTCAAACAAGAGCCCCATCTTGAGCTTCTTCTCGCTGGTAGACTCGACGGAGATGAGTTTCGAATTCAGGATTGAGCTTCTTCTAGTTTTTGCAGTTTTTTTCAGTGCCGGACCTTTTTCTTCGATCACCTTGGCATTCAACTTGATGGTAATGGCGTCCAGGATGCCAATGGTGTTTGGGATGGGAGAAGAGCTGTCATATGCAGCTGTCGGAGTTGATTTGAGCTAGCGGCCACACTTTAACATAGTTGTGGACGTCCGCTTCAGATCCGCCCTATGTGTGTGTGTGTGTGTGTATATATATATAATAACAATACGAAACACGTATGCTAATGACCTTTCTCCACTCAATTTTTGATTAGTCAGTCCACATATCAAAAACAAGAGAGCCTACACGTCCTATACCGTGTACTTTACCAGCCAGCGGTGACTCTAGATGCCTTGAATATATGATCTAACAAGCAGTAATATCTCAACTCATACTTGTTAGTGATATTGCTTAACCTCGATCACTAAGCCGAACAACTCTTTAGCCCACATGACAAGCAGTGATGATCACCCAAGTCGCAAAGCTCTATTAGCCCACATAACATTTGGGTGTTTAGGTGCGGCTCAATATACTTTTCTCTCACTCTTATTCTCATCTCTCCACTATCACCACTCTCAAATGCATTCTAAAAAATTCTCAAAAAATACCCCACAATGCATTTTATATGTCAATGAGTATCAATGCTCGCATTATAATATCCAACACATACATGCTTTTATGGTAAACGATAACAACAATCATATAAATCAACGATTACACATGTTTTTATTGAAAACAATAACTTCAAGAGTTAATTAATCAATTAATGACACGCAACCCACTGATTTGAATCATAACTCTATTTAATCATTTGAATAGAAAAGGTTCCCTGAGAGACCATACCTGGAATCCGAGTGTTAGATACGATGCTAACTAAATCTAGTAACTCAGCGACACACAATTTGAAATCTTTATTCTTCTGTCTCTCAGACTGCCGATAGTCATTCAGTCATTGTATCGCATCCTTATTCCGAGAAAGTCGTCGAATCATTCGAGACAATGTGATCAAATTCCCGAAATTGCTCAGGACACCCAAATAAATCTACAAATTTCTCCTTACCATTAAAGTTGATTATGCCATCATTCTAATTCCAGTCCAGACACTAAACCCAACTTCAAATAGAAGACAATCCCAATATCTGAAATTACTCTATACCCAAAACTCCAATTTTCACATCTCATTAAAGCTTGGTCACCCTTCCCTCTATTTTGCACCATTTCACACACACACACAACCTAACCATCAATCAGTGAACTCCTCCATTTCTGAAATTCAAGTCTCTCATATCCTCCTTTTTGTGGAGAGGAAACGAGAGTCAGTGAAAGAAACACTGTAACTTGGTTCAATTATACATATATCTATAAAATAAATATGGTAACTTTGTTGTCAGTGTTGTAAATTTGGTTCAATTAAATTGTATTATTTGTTCAAGTAGTTATAAATGAATATACTACATGTTGGTACCATAGATAACCCCTTGCTCATATCTTTTATCTTCAATTTCTTTTCATTTATATATTTTGTAGGTGTTATCAGCCCAAAGCAGAGCTCTTGTAGTTTTTTTCTGTGTTCCGGTTAGTCCAGGCAATAGCAGACTGATAACAACCTCTCCAATAAACTATGGCGTTAGGATGAAGATAATTCCACGATGGATACATCACATTGCATTCAACTTGCTTTTAGATTCAGATATAAATTTGCTTCATCTTGAGGTCACTTCTTTCCCTTTTTATTATCATTAACTTTCATCTTACACATAATAAGTAAGAAAATTAATTTTTCTGTCGTAATAAATGTGAAACTCATATAAGAAACTTTGGTTTTGGAAATTGAACCACAACCTTGGTGGAATGCGGACTGTTTTAATTTCAATTTACTTGGATAGCTTCTAAACTTAAGCTTGATTAAGTTGATATAGGGTCATGTTGTATACATATTTTGGAATGTTGGCACTATGTTTCTTTGAATGTTAGTGAGTGCCAATATATAGTAAGCTTGATTTTTAAACTCTCAGCTGATGATGGATCAAAAGTTGTATAGAATGCCAATATATAGCTATATTGAATAATATGTGCAGTCATATGATCATTGAAGGAAGTTACATTTTGTAACATGCTCTCGGGTTATTATTGTGCAGGAACGTAGGATAAGGGATGCGGGTATAACCCAGTGGCAAAAAGCTTGCTTTGTGCCAACAAAGTCAGATGCCGCTGTCGTTGGTTTCCGAAAATGGATATACAAGTATGCAGGTGGTCAAGTTGATTGGAGGGGCAAGTTCACGGGAGCGCTTCCCCCCACTCCTCCTAATGAACAGTTGATGGATAGGTAACTTTCTTGTTGCAACACCAAAGATGCATCGAACCTTAGTTTAATGAACTTCTTAGTAGTTCTCCTTAAAATTTTGGAGAAAGGGGTATTTTAATTCATCTTATTCACTAAGGAGATCATACAACATTTCCAGGTACCGATCTCATGTGGTGAACTGCAGCAGTTGCAATGCTGCCCATAAAAATATGAGCGTGCTTAAAGTGGTATTGGAGGTTGTTTCATTTTCTGTACTCGGAATTGTCGCTGCAAGCAAGCAAGGAGCGCTATCATCAGTGGTTGCAAGAAGTGTGCTACTTGCAACCGCTCTATTGTGCTTCGCAAGTTCAAAATGGTTGGCTCATTTTATCTACAAAATTTTTCACTTTCACGGCTACAACCATGCCCTTCTGTAACATTGATTGTTTTACGTCGAAATGTATTACCGTAATAATATACTAAACGGATAGAATCAAAACTTATTGAAAATATGTTGTGTAATAATAAGAGAATTGCTGTGTGATTTTGATAAGATTCGGCTAGTTCAATTTTGCTCCTACTCGCAGTTGTTAGGACCAACCCCTCTTCTTGTGTATTTGCCCAGTAGTTCAGCCCCATCTCTTTTGTGTTTACATCACTTGTGGTTCTGCTCATCTGCTGTGTGCACACCAGCTATCGTTAACCAAGTAGTGAGGCTATAATGTACTCGGCCATTATGGTTTTGGTATCAATGAATATGACTTGAAGTTTATCATTTTCTGCACTTTATTTCCTTGCTTTCTCTGTTCTTCAATATTGTTCCCATCAACTGGTATCAGAGCCATGACGCTCAGGGGCAGCCATAACCCCTCCCTTCAACACCGTTCTCTACGGCGTTTGTTAACCCACCACCCCACCTTCAATTCCCCACCTATTTCCTGGCAGCACTCCCTCTTTATCCACCCCACCCCTTCCTGAAGACACAGATTTCAGCCATAGCATAGAACTACTTCCATCTAATTCAAGAAAATGTCACACAATATAAACAATCGTTGTGGATATTATATATATTTTATTCAAACCGTTAAGGGTTTAGGCGATACTAACTCCTCCAATACTAATTCTGACCATCTCTGTGTGTGTGTTTAGCCTGCCAGGGTAGAAGAGGAGGCAATATTCTCACTTAATTACTGGTCTGAAGGCCAAGAAGTAGTCTGTGGAATATATGCTTTCTAATTTAGAACCAAGGCTACTAAATGGTGGAATTCATCATCGTTGGCCGAGCTCCATGAGGTAAGATAAGCTCATGATATATATATATATATATATATATATATATATATATATATATATATATATATGAGAGTATTGCAGTGACACTTATTTTACTATGACCTCTGAGTGGATAAGCTTCGAATCGTATGTCTGAAAATGGTGATAGAGCTTGATATCTGGAATGGGTTAAGCTTGATGAACTCATGGCAAGTGAGGGCTTGATTTTTGAGTATGGGATAATGGGAACTTGCTAGTTGCTTATGGAATTTTGAACATATTGCATTCTGTCTTAGCCTCTTAGGTATTCATAATGTTAATTTGATTCAGTTATGGGCATAGCAAAGGCATGAGGCTTCCAATTGACGAGCAAGTTCTAGGCGTGCACCTTCACTTACTTACTACGGTGATCACTGCAGCAATTTGAGCATAATTTCATCAGCAATTTGTCATACTAATTTATGCTTCAATAATTGCCGGACATACTGATATGATTGCACCAAAATCAATTATAGGACTTGAATATTTGACCACGCCATACACTCTACTCGACTTTCCATCGATATAAAATAGGTAAACTTGATGGGTGTGGGGTGATTGAATAATGGATGGTGTCAGTGTAATGTCGTTATAATGAGATTTCTTGTGTTGTCAATAGCTCTCTATTAAAAGCTCAAAAGCTCATATCACTTGATCAGATCTCAAAAAGCTCATCTTAAACACTCAACTTGTCAATCATCAATTCACTTCTTCATCAAAATATTTGCAAGGATTGTTGGTTTTGCAGCAGATCGAGCAAGGTATTTGTTCCTTGATTGATTTTTTAATGATGGAGTTGTGCGACTAGCTTGTGTAGACAATAGTTGATCGATGTACAATCTAACATTCTTATATTTCTGTTGAGGAGTTCTGAGAGTGGCAGGCCATGGCAACTCTAAGAATTTCCTCCATTCGTCCAACACTACAAGCTCCGGCCAACTTTGATAAAACCCAATCCCAAAAGTTCACTAATTCCTTGGGGTATAAGCATACACTCACTTCATCGTTCTCCTTAGTTGAAAGACACAGACCCTCATTCAAGACATTCACCACCGTATCATCGTCTTCTATTACTACTGAGACTGCAAATAACCCATCTGCAGTACCACTAGTTGAAACTCAGACCCAAGATGAGAAATTTGACTGGTATGCCCATTGGTACCCGTTGATGCCAGTTTGTGACCTTGACAAAAGGGTGCCACACGCAAAGAGAGTTCTGGGTATTGATGTGGTGGTGTGGTGGGACAGAAATGAGAGTACATGGAAGGTGTTTGATGATGCATGTCCTCACAGACTGGCTCCATTATCTGAAGGGAGGATTGATCAGTGGGGAAGGCTGCAGTGTGTTTATCATGGCTGGTGTTTTAATGGCTCCGGAGACTGCAAGTTCATCCCTCAGGCACCTACCGATGGTCCTCCGGTAATTATCTCTTCAATGACAACCTTGAGAGACTGCTAGTTGTGCTAACCTTTTTTTATTGGCAGAATTGCCAACGTTAAAAGTTAAATTTGTGTATTGTTTATCCTCTTGTAGAAGTGTTCTATTCTAGCTATGAACGTAATCCATGAAGTCATTGAATTATGGTAGTAAAGTTAATAGCTAGGAATGACGACCCTTCATGTAACTCTCATTCAAAGAGGCAGATCATAATTCTGTATCAGTTTGAAGAACTTGAGGAGGGTAATAGTATGCGGAAACCTCACAGAATGAAATTTTTACTGTTCTTTCAGTAATGGTTGTGGGACTTCTTTTGCTTTATAACAATAATCTATACAAAATGCATGAATTTGGTTTTGGCAAGTTAATGATCGAGGATGACCCTCCAACAATGTAATGCAGGTGCACACATCCAAGAAAGCATGTGTAGGTGCTTATCCAAGTACTGTCCAGAATGGAATAGTGTGGTTCTGGCCAAGTTCCGATCCTCAACACAAAGACATTCTTGCAGAGAAAAAACCTCCCTACATTCCAGAAATGGATGATCCGTCCTATACTTGCCTGATGGCAAGTAGAGAGCTCCCTTATGGGTAGGAAAAGTTATATTTTGCAACAGATTTTATATGAAATCATGTTCTATAGAGCGAAATAACAAGTGTGTCTGTGTGTGAAACCTTATGGATCTATCGGGTCTAATTTTCTGTAATGTCAAAGAACTTGTAGGCTCTATCCACATGAAGTGTCAATTCAAATCAACAGCAGAAGTGGCTTCTAACCTCATTTTTAGTTGTCTAACTAAAACTTTGCATGCATTCCAAGATTTTTGTGTTCCTGTTCCAGAAAAAGCATAAAACTTTGATTTTTTTTTTTAATTGCTCTTCCAGGTATGAGGTATTGATTGAAAATCTAATGGATCCTGCTCATGCCCCATACGCACATTATGGAATAATGCCAACTCAAGAACCAGAAGGTAGATAATTATTTCCAAATCATCTTTCTTGGCTGTCATTTTGTTAGCTAGCCTCTTCGTTAATCTTTTTGTGTCTTTGCTTCACAGAGAAGGCTGATAGAGAAGGGGGCAGACCAATGGACTTGCATATTCCTAAGTTAGACATAAACGGTTTCACTGTAAATGACCAGAATTCAGGTCAGGGCAAATATGTACCACCATGTCTGTTTTATTCATCTCTTATCGGTCCTATTGACAATAGTAATGGAGCTGCATTGTCGGGAAAATTGTACGGTTTTGTGAAACCACCTGGAAATGGAAAGGTAGTACATTTTATGATTTGTTTAGATAAAGTTGATCACTTGATCCTGCAATTACTTGCTCATATTCTTTATCTTTGAATTTTGTTCATATATTTTGTAGGTGTCAGCCACAAGTAGAGCTCTTTTAGTTTTCTTCTGCGTTCCCGTTAGTCCAGGTAATAGCAGACTGATAACGACACACCCAATAAACTTTGGCCTCTGGGTTAAGATTCGTCCGCGATGGCTAAGTCACACTCGACTCAACCTAATTTTGGACTCAGACTTGTACTTGCTTCATCTTGAGGTGACTTCTTTCTCTTTGTATTAACATAAACTTAAATCTTCCTCTTATAATGTAATATGAAACGAAATAAATTTTGCTGTCAAAATAAACGATAACTTGTCAATATATAGGAAACTTTGGTTTTGAAAACTGTCATGAGAAAAGAACCACGAAGAAGAGAATAATGAGCTCTCCTTTCGAAACAGTATATACTGGTATTGCATAAGAACCTTGGTGGACAGTTTTAGTTTCAATTTTCTTGGATAGCTTCTAAAATTGAGCTGATATGGGGTCAAGTTGTCTGCATATTCTGGAATGCAGACACTATGTTTCTCTACATGCTTATGAGGAAACATTCAGTTGATGATACATCAACAGTGGTACAGAATGAAGAGTTTCTGACACTCGGGTTATGTACAGGAACGTCGGATGATGGATGCTGGTACTCAGTGGCAGAAGGCCTGTTTTGTGCCAACAAAGTCAGATGTCGTTGTCGTTGCTTACCGGAAGTGGTTAAACCAGTATGCGGGTGGCCAGGTAGATTGGAGAGGCAAGTACACCAGGGAGCTTCCCCCCACTCCTCCTAAAGAACAGTTGATGGACAGGTAATCTTGCAACAACCTTAATTCAGATAGTTGGTGGTTATTGGTAAAATTTTGGAGTAGCAAAGTAGAATGCTGCAAGAGTACTGGAAATGATAAAGTTTGGTGAAAGCATAGTTTGTACCTGGTTGTGTTGTGATCCTTATAACTAAGGTTGCAGAGTATTGTAGGTCATTTGATTCATTAGGGAGATTCTAATTTGCACAACTTTCTTCAGGTACCAGTCTCATGTGGTGAATTGCAGCAGTTGCAATGCTGCCCACAAGAATCTGAGCCTGCTTAAAGTGGTATTGCAGGTTGTTTCATTTTCTTTACTCGGAATTGTCGCTGCAAGCAAGCAAGGAGTGCTATCATCAGTGGTTGCAAAAGGTGCACTACTTGCAACATCTCTGCTCTGCTTTGCAGGTTCGAAATGGTTGTCTAATTTTATCTACAAAATTTTTCACTTTCACGACTACAACCATGCCCTTGTGTAAGATTCATGGTTCAGCGAGGTAATGCAATTACCGTAATGATATACTGAAAGCATGGAACCAAAACTAGTTGAACATATGTTGTGTAATAATAAGAGAAGTATTGTGTGAGTTTGGTAAGATTCGACCGGTTCAAATTCCTTGGTACTCTCACCTCTGTAAAAATTTAAACATTCGGACCCTCGCTTACTACTAAAGCACTAGCAGTGTAGTAGGAGTCAAATGATGCAAAAGACAGAACGGAAGTTCCAGAATCTGTGTGTTGCAGGATTGTCCCTATTTGTCCCGTATCGGCACCACACAATTTCACAACATCAGAATGGAAATCTGAAAATAATCACTTGATTATAACCGTGGATGATACCGTTCTAATTAGACTGATAGAAATTGATGATATGATCTGGTACAGCTGAAAATTATACAGCGCACCCGGCTAATCTCACCGTCCACTCACCGTGTATGGCCTCATCCGGCGATCTCACCGTTAAATTTCCGGGTGCGCTGTATAAGGTTTGTATTTTCACATTCGGAAATGAGACACATCACGGATAAAAATTGGTACAATTGGCCTAGGATGGTGATGCAGGACAATTAGAAAGGCACTCACGATTGTTATAAAGAAAAAGGATTTAGAGGCATCACACTTAAGATTAGGATTAGAATGGATTTATTTGAACTACTCTCTAGATCCTGACTTAAATATTCTTCGAGTACTTAATTATATGTTGTTCTAACAAATTAGTTTTGACGAAGCTAAAGCAATACATGAACCTTAAAGCGTACTAAAATCAGGTCTAGATTGAGAAGATCAGGTTTCAGAACTAATATATGGAACTATAGAAAACTACATTGTAAATAACGTAGACTATTGAAGCTCAAACAGTTTAGATATAGAGATTTATAGAGAAGCGAAAAGAGAATACATATACCAGTCGATGAGCCAGCATAATAGGAAATGCTGCATACGGGCTCCGTCTTTAGCACCACCTCAACCTAACACATCTTCAGCATCCCACTATTCACTTTGTCCGATTCCTCAATCCGCTGATATCATCAAACAAAGGAGAGTGCTCCGAAAACGGGCCCTTTGGTACATAAACTCTTTCGAAAACTCTCCAATACTTCATCATTGTGAGTCTGTTGGACTTAAAAAAGCCTCAGTATTTCCTAAAATTGATAAAATCTAAAAAATGGGGAAGTGACTCTGTTTCTTCTTGTAACATCTTCCGATCAATGAAACTACTGTTATGAACTTACGAATTATGACCAATGGAAAATTATTGGTACAGTGATAGCCGCACTTGGTGCTAGAATAATTGTTGCAATCACTTCGACTTTTTATATATATCTTAATCAATATTGTAGACTAAATTATTTGACCACGCCCAACACGTTCGACTTTCATCAGTGTAAACTATAAAGTAGGTAACCTATCTTCCACCAAGCTCAAAAGGACAACAGTTGTTGAGGTGATTGAATAATGGATGGTACTGTTATGGGTGAATTTGAGGATTCCGGATCAACTTTGAGATTAGAAATATGTTATAAAGGAACAATGAATGCTAAGGCTTTCTTCTCTTGTCAATTTATTCAAGGGGATTTTCATATAAAGAGTGATTTTAAATAAAATTTATTTAATATTTATTTTTAATAGACATCTAAAATGTATCAATTATGATACATATTATGTTCTATTTTTTTTTTAAATTTTACACAATTACCACCATTCAACTATAACATATAAACATAATAAATAAGTTTAATTGATGTTGTTTTAAATACCTTGATTATGAGTTTTTCTTCTAACACTAACATTTTTCAATCAATTTGCAAGAATCATGCCGTTTTCTTTATTTTTATGAAAAAATCTAGGTGAAATAAATACATTCTATAATCTTTACATCAGGTAAAATATAATATAAATAAGATATTTGATTATTAAAGTAAAAGTAAGAAATTTTATAGTGTTACCGTAAGCCCTAAACCCTAAGCCCTAAACCCTAAACCCTAAGCCCTAAATCCTAAGCCATAAACCCTAAACCCTATACTCTAAACTCTATACCTTAACCCTATACCATAAACCTAATTTTGAGTTTCTCTTTTGTAGGTATATTATCATATCATGTCCTACTTCATAGGTACATTAGAAATGTAAATGTTCTCTCGATCAAGATGAGAAATGATATAATAATATACATGTTTCTACTTGTTTCGTCCCGAGCCGGGAAGTGGTCGCGGGGCGGAACGAAGTAGAATTCTTGGGGTCTTTCACTCGGTACCTGCACAAATGATAACGTCACGGGGTCGGGACTGGGGTGGCCCAGTCTTCGACTCTCCGATGCTTAAGTTAGCTTTGAGCACTTGTACGGGTAGAGGAATGAAAGAGGGAGAGAATATATGTGAGTATGTATATGTGTACCTTTTATGATAGGTTGAGCTTGTTTTATAAGGCAAGTATGGGTACCTTTGCCTTAGTCTCCAATGTGGGACTCCTTGCCCTCCTTTGGAGTGTCTCCCTTTTGGGGGTGTTTTGCCGCTAGAGTGACTTTGGCAAGCGGTTTGTTACCGGCCCTTCATTCTTTGGATGTTTGTGAAGGGCCCACCAGGGCTATCTCGACCGGGTAATTGTACCGTATTCTCGGCTTAGCCAAGTATTTTGGCTATGTACTAACAAGTTCCCAAGTCCCCAGTCCGAGAGAGTTCTTGGGTGGGGAGTTATTCTAGAGATGCCGAGGATAGGTTTTACCCGGGTGCGGGAGGCATGGTGCCGAGTCCCCAAGTCCCCACGCGAGAGTCGTGAGGTGACGGGGGTGATGTTCCGAAAACAGGTTGGCGAGAAGAAACGTTTGATGCTGCTCTCGCGAGTCAGTCCCCGCTTGGTTGGGGACTGTCGCTATGTGGCTTTGCGGCCGCTGCGTGGCGAGTCATTCCGCGCTTGATTGGGGAGACTCGCGATTGAGCATTGCGGGCCGTTGCCTTGGCGAGTCAGTCCGCGCTTGGTTAGGGACTGTCGCGAGGTGGCCAGTCAGTCCACGCTTGGTTGGGGACTGTGGCTATGTGGCGAGTCAGTCCGCGCTTGGTTGGGGACTGTCGCGAGGTGGCCAGTCAGTCCGCGCTTGGTTGGGGACTGTGGCTATGTGGTGAGTTAGTCCGCGCTTGGTTGGGACTGTCGCGAGGTGGCCAATCAGTCCGCGCTTGGTTGGGGACTGTCGCGAGGTGGCCAGTCAGTCCGCGCTTGGTTGGGGATTGTGGCTATGTGGCGAGTCAGTCCGTGCTTGGTTGGGGACTGTCGCGAGGTGGCGTTGCGGCCGCTGCGTGGCGAGTCATTCCGCGTTTGATTGGGGAGACTCGCTACTGAGAGTTGCGGGCCGTTGCCTTGACGAGGCAGTCCACGCTTGGTTGGGGACTGTCGCCCCCCCTTTTTTTTGGGAGTGGCCAACGGTGACGTGGCTTTACCCTGACCGTTCAGTTTTGTGGGGTCCAGGGGAATGCCTATAAATAGGGTTGGAGAGAACTGAAGGGGGGAGTTCGTGTTTTGAAACTGGAAACTGTGGAGGCGCGATTTGTGTTTTAGGGTTTCGGCTATTCTACAAGTTTCAGACTGGGAAATGTTCAATTTCATCCTCAATCGATTGGGTGCGAGCGCTCAGCCGATTGTAATCAGTTTCACTGCCACTACGCGAACCCAGTATTTCCAGGTATGAACTCGTCGTTTCCTCTGTCTTTGATTTTGTATGTGGTGGCGGCGTTGTTTCGGGTTATTTGGGGTGTGGGATTGTTCACATTTTTGTGGTGTTGGTAGGAATTCTAGGGTTCTAGGGTGAGGGATTTGTTGTCGGGCTGGTTAGGGTTAAGGTAGCGGGGTATGGCAGATCCGGTGTGGGTGTCCAGCGAAGAGATCGTGGAGGTCTCTAGTTCGCTTAGTGTTGATTCGGACACTTTGCACCGGAGGGAGGAGGGATTGGCTAACCTTATGGCGGAGATTGCCCTTGACTTGGGGGAAGACATTCCTGTGGTGGATGCCGGGTCTCATGTGTCCTCGTGTGACCCTCTATTGCAGGAGGTAGAGGAGTTGATCATGGCGACATCTCATGAGGAGGATGATTCATTTTGGGAACCCCTTGGCGAGAGTTTGACTTCGTCGGAGGTTGAAGTGCTTCGCCAAAATTGGAGCATTCCGGAGGAGGTCTTGTTGCGGCCGCTGGGCCGGGGGGTGAAGTTTTGGGATCCCCTGAGTAACTTTACATTGGTATACGAGTACTAATTAAAGTGCAGGTTGATGTTCCCGCTACCCCCGTTTGTGCAGTACACCTTAGCGTGTCTGCATGTCGCCCCGGGGCAAGTTACCCCCAATATGCTGAAGCAAATACTAGGAACGGGCGTGTTATTCCGCCTGCTGAAGCAGGAGTTCCCGAACTGTGACGAGTTCAATGCGTGCTGGCATATGGGGTGGTGCGCAAAGAAGGGCAGCCGCGGCTGCGTGACGATGAAGTCACAGGGGAAGTTCAAAGTGTTGGTGGAAGACTTGCCCACCTCAACAAGTGAAACCTGGAGGCGCAAGTGGTTCCTTGTTGGGGGACAGTGGCAGGAGTGGCACGGGCATCCTTTCCGGGTCCCAGGGAGCTTCTAGAGAATAGGTACCGTGCTCTTGCCTTGTGTTGTTTTGTTTTGTTTGCCTACTGTCACTGCTGACAACTAGCTTTGTGCAGTGACGCAAGAGTACAATTTGACTGAGTTGATGGAGCGGCGGATTCGCCGAGTGATATGGGCCTTCGAATGTAGGAGCTCATATCGGATATGCCGCCTTGGCATATACAGCCACTTCGGCTACGCCCGGGTTCCGGGTCTGTATTTTAGTAGTTGCATTACTTGTTGTAGGGTTGCGAGTTGTTGTCTGACTAGTTTGTTTGTTGCAGTGACGATGCCACGCGACGGGGGCTCGCGAAAGAAGGAAGGTCCTTATGACAAAGTGTCGGATGAGGACGTGTTAGATGGGCTGCTGGCTGAGGCTGATCACGCCAAGCAGTACGACATCGACTTGGAGACGGGGGAGGGAAGGGAGGTGGAGCTGGGGGACTGTGAAGACTTTCTAAGGCTGAACCTGGCGGATGAGGATTACGCCTATGTGCCTCCATTGGTGGCTGAAGCGATGGGCCTAGGTGTCCAGGATGTGGATTTGGAGGGGGAGGAGGTGCCGGTAGAGGGTGATCGCGAGGGCGAACCCGACCAGGCGCAGGAGCCTGTTGTGGAGAAGGTTGCGGACCGTGAGGAAGAGATAGTCGCGGCCCGGACTCGAAAGAGGAAGGAGAGGGTTGACCCGGCTCGCGAGGACCCATCAAAGAGGTCGCGGAGGGACAGCCGGTCTGGGGGATCTGCAAGCCTAGCTGAGGTTGCCCAAGCCTTGGAGGGGACAAGGGAGGCTCAGCCATACTTGGCTCAAATGGCCTATGACATGCGTCACCGTGCTCGTGACATGCATGTATTGGAGGATGTGGATCCGCCGGCGGGAATGGCTCTCGCTAAGGAGAAACTGACTCGGGTAAGTGTTTATATGCTTTTGTGTTTCACTGGTTTGAACTTGGGGTTTATGCATTGCTGTGACTGCAGACGACTTTGCTGATGTACCCCGCGAGTGAACGGGCCGCCTCCCACTGGCAGGATGATTTTGAGGCGAAGAGCCAGCAGTTGAGGGAGGCTGAAGAACGTAAACGTGGCCTTGCAGAGCAGCTAGCTGAGGCCGAGTGGAACCTTGCAGAGCAGTTAGCTCAAGCGGATCAGAACACCGCTGTCTTCCAGGCTCATGTGGCGGAGCTGAAGGAAGTTGTGAGGAAGAAGGACGAACAGGTGGAGGCTTTGGAAGTGGCAGCTGCTAAGGCAACGTCCTTGGAAGCTGAGGTGGCCAAGTTGACGCAGGCACTTGCGGATCTGGAGGTGTCCTGGAAATCCAAGTGCGAGCGAGCTGCCATGGCGGGGCAAAGGTTGTTCTGGGAGGGTGACCTGTATAAGCAGCAGCTGAAGGGTGCCTATAACAAAGGGCAGGATGAGTTGAGCCGGCTGGGCTGCCAGGCGGGGTGGATTAACGAGGCTGCCATGCGCAAATGGTATGCAGAGAAAAATGCTGCAAAGGTGGCGTGGGAGCAAATGACGCCCGAGCAGAAGAAGCAAGCCGAGATCTCGCGGTCTCTGGTGAAGCAACATGAGGCGTGGCACGCAACGTCTGCTGGACAAAAGGGGACGTCAGTTGCGGGTGAGCCGCGACCTCCTGCCATTGCAGCTGCATCATCTATGAGAGCCACTGGCCCCGAGGGGTCCATATCTGCTCAAGTAGCAGTGTCGCAAGTGGCTTCTTCTGCCATTGCGGCTCGCGATCCTCGGGCTCCGGGGTTGGTGGCGCGTGCGGGCCTTGAAGTTCAGAAGGCTCCCGTGAAGGGACGCCCCTGCCCTGAGGTGGCTCTTGGTAGTTCACTTATCCGCCCTGCCGTAGCTGTAAGGCCTTCCTTTTTGTCCTAGGACCCGTTAAAACAGCTGACTGGGCAGAGGGTAGAGGGGACTGTGGGCCAGGTTCGTGGCCGCAGTGGCGGGTCGAAGGGGAGTGTGAACAAGTCTGGCGACTCATCCACTGGGAGGGAGTGAGATATGCCTGTACATTTTGGTAGCATGTAGGACTTTGTTTTGGAACAATGTAAGTGGCGTGGTTAGCCATTGTAACTAATTTATGCTAATTTTTCTGGGAATCCAGGTTGATATTTTGGCGTTATGTGTAGCCTTTGTGTTTGTCTTGCTGTATACTTTTGTATGTTTTGTGGCCCTGCGTTGCGGGGGCAAAGTATAGCATGTGAGAATGATAAAACACTTCATTGTACTTAGATGTAGCCGCTAGCGGGCAAATTATACATAGGTGAAACCGCTATTGGGCTATTGTATATACACTAGTAACAATGAAGTAACGGCTTTCGAAGCCAAGGTTAAAATTGGTCTAAGGTAGGTGGTGGCGAGCGTTTGTAGGACTAGGTCGCGAAGCTCTCTGTCCTGCACCCCTTTGTGTCGTCTCGGGGATCATCTATGAGTTCCGGGGGGTTGAGAGGCAGCATCTCATGAGCTCCTCGCCTTTGTTGGATGGCGTTAAGATGACCATGCTCAATGGCTGCTCGATCCCCTTTAATTGTCAGGGTGCCGCCAGGGGTAGGAACCTTCATGAGAAGCATGTGGCCAACTATGAAGCACTGCAACCCCCAGAGGATGTCCCGCCCTAAGATGAGATTGTATGATGAGGGGCAGTCGACAATGAGGAAGCGGGTCGTAATGGAAGAGCGGCAAGGAGCTGTTCCCACTGACACGGTTAGGCGGTTTGAGCCTAACGGCTGTACTGTCTAGCCAGAGAAGCTAACAAGTGGGTCATGGTTGTTGTACAGCTTAGTGCGGTCCCGTCGGAGTCCTTGGTAGCAGTCAGAAAACATGACGCTTACGGCGGCACCTGTGTCCACTAGAGCTCTGTGGCATCTGTAATGTTCCACCTGCACATTGATGATGAATGGCTCGCTGTGGTGGCAATGCAGGGTATCTTCATCGTTACGAAATGTCACTTGATCCCACGCTGATGGGATGATCGTGACACCGCGTTGGATGTCTAGGATTTCTGAGGGTGCCGTGCATTGTCTTTTCACAGAAGGTTGGCGTGGGGGGAACCGTGGGGCTCCACCATGCAAGGTTAGGATCTGGCCATGCACTTCAATGGCGTTGGCTCCTGTGGCGGGAGCACAGTATTGGTGGAGTTGCCCCTTCTGGATCAGATGCTCGATTGCATTGCGGAGGCCATTGCACTACTCTGTTTTGTGGCCGTTATTGTCATGATAAGCGCAGTACCTGTTGCCGGTGGCTCGCCGGGGCTTTTTTGGGTACTTACTTTTGGGAGGTAGGGGGATGAGATCTTTGTGCCTGGCCCATATGTCCTCATATGTAGTGGTTAGAGTAGTGTGGACTTCATACTGAGGTGGCGGGGAGGAATGACGTTGTTGCTGTGGAGGGCTCTGGTCCCTTGACTTGTAAGGGTGGTCGCGGTTTCTCTGTCCCCCATGGCGACAGTCGGAGTCGCGCCCCTGTTCTCGGGATGGGCCATGTGATTGCCCTTTTTCTTGTCCACGGCCAAAGTGCTCATCTGGTGCCGGGGCAGTAAGAGCTAGTGTTGCATGGGCGGGACGTCCGAAAGTGGAAAATTCAGCACGGGCCCACCGCACCGCCAGGTCCATCAAGGCATCATAGGATCCTGGAGGGTTCTTATTGATCTCCATCAGGAAACTGCCGGGGAGTAGGGCCTGACGGAAAGCCTGCTCCGCCACGCGAGGTTCTAAGTTGTGACATCTCGCTGTGGCAGATTGCCACCGGGACAGCAGTTCATGGAGGCCTTCGCCCTCTTTCTGCTTGATGTGGAACAGGGCGTCTACAGTACGGTAGATGCTGGTGTGCAGTATGAAACGGTTGAGGAAACGTTCCGAGAGTTGGTCGAAGCTGTCTATGGAGTTGGGTGGCAGGCTGAGGAACCAACTGAGTGCTTCTTCCGAGAGGGTCTCTTGGAAGGCGTGGCAAGCTATGCCGTCGCTGTAGCCAGAGGAGCTACAGAGCGAGAAGAATGTCTCAAGGTGGAGATGAGGGTCTCCTGTGCCTTTATACTTATCCATCTTGAATGGCTTGGCTCCCAGAGGCCGCTTCTCCATCTGCACTCGGGGTGTGAAGGGGCTTGGGCGATGTCCATAACCAGAGAACAAGGGTCGCTGAGCTCCGCGACTCTCGACGCCTTCAACCCGTGAAGCTAACTGCGTGACAGTTTGGCTGAGTTGGAACAGTAGGCGGGTTGGCATGTCAAGAGGTGGGTTGGGAGAGTTGGCAGTGGTGGAAGTGGAGATAGGTTGGGCGGATGGATTAGGTTGATGTGGCAGAGGGTAGTCATTGAGGATTGATGGTTGGGGGGTTAGGAGTGGAAATGAGGGGTGGGTTAGGGGATGGGACATGTATACAATCTGGCTAGGCCCTCCCGGGAGCATGGAACCAGTCTGGGATTGGAGAGAATCTGGGGTCCCAGCAATTCGCGCCGCGTGGTCCAAGCTATCGTTGTACATGGTACGATGCTCTAACGTGGCGCGGAGCAAGAATTGCTCTTTCTCCAACTCATCTATGCGTACCCGGTACGCTTCCGTTTCTGCCCTTTCTTTGGCTGTCTGCTCGCGGAATGCATGGAAGTCCCGCTTGAGGATTTCAAGGGCTGTGGCGGGGTCGGAATGGTTAATGGGGGCTGGGCTGCTGGTTTGGGGAAGGGATGTGTCGCCGGGTTGAGGTTCCACTTGAGTGCCAGGGTCCACGGGGTCATCAATGATCTCCACCATGGTGCTGAGTTCCGAGGCAAGTGGGAGTTCCACAAGATAGGGACCCTCCTTTAGCGCCAATTGTTTCTACTTGTTTCGTCCCGAGCCGGGAAGTGGTCGCAGGGAAGAACAAGGATAACAGCCCTGCTTACTATATCCTTCATCAAATTAAGTTATTTTATTCATTTATTACTTTCAACAATTAATTTCTATGCATCTCCAAGCGTTTTTTTACCCGTGCAAAGGGCTTAATAATGCAATTATTCTCTCTAGTTATCAGTATTAGTTATCATTATCAGTATTAATAAAGTCATTTGGCTTATAAATTTTCATAATATCTCAAATTGCCCCTACAAGTAAAGCAAATAATTGGTCAAATACATATAAACTTAACCCAGGTATGTGGGAGGAGAGGAATTATTTAACATATACTATTTTCAGTCGCTATCCTAGTTCTGAGTCCTTCATTTGCCCGGTTTGAACTTAAAGAATCTGTTATATTAGTTTAATAGATTGTTGTCGTCTTTCAATTTCAAATAGACAACTGGGTTGAGGGAAGTGCCTTGACGCTTAATCTAGTCTACGGGTTGAGATCTTTTGTTATGCCAACCCGTGACCAAATGGTTTGATGCTCAAGGCTCCAGCTTGGATCCTATGATACGGTATCCTATGCAATAGCTGGTCCCTGTGTGATTCAAAGACCAGTCACTTTTGACTATGACAAGTCTCTTGATGGACTGAGTAGGGTCTGAATCCTCTTTGCTCCCTGCTTTGAATCATTCATGTTTTAGGAAAGATTTCTTTGTCCGATTGAGATTGCTCTTGTCATCTCTATGCTTGGACACATCGCTTTCAGTATGGGAGCCAAACTCTTCTGTCCAAACCGTCCTGAAACCTGCTGAGGTCAGCTGGCATCACTTTTTGATGCCTTGACTGCCTATTTATATCTATAGCTTTAGCTATGCTCGATGGTTATTGAAAACTACTGTGGTAGCGTTTTCTGTGTTGAGTCCAGTTTATTAGCTTGCATTGTTCATGCTGCTCTAAGTCTTCCTCGTGATTGTAAACCTTAGAGCTTGAACTCAAAACTTCTTTCATCAACTCATATCATGTTGCATACCATGTGGGATGTGTAGTGAAACCAACCCAAGAAGCGTTCAAGGCTGAATCCGCTAGTGGTTAGCAGAATTCACAGACAAAGCTTTTAAATGTATTTCATGTTGTAAGGGCTTAGGAACAAGAGAGGGAATAGGTCTAGACTAGTTTGGGACTAGGAGGGATAGCATTGTGGTAGTGTATCACTGGAACTATTATTCTTGTAAAGAAGTCACTTCAATTTAGTGGAAAGATTTGTCTCTCTAGAGTTAGAGACACATAGTTTTTGTCCCTGATTTTAAAGTTTCTGCGAGAACAAAAACTTCCTTGTGTTGTTTGTTTTCTTGCTGAGTTTTACTTTATGCATTCTTGTATACTGTGAATCTGGGATAACACTCGCTGTTACTATCGTCAGATACTGAAGTTATCTAAAATTAAAAGAAAGGCTTGTTCACCCCCCCCCCCCCCCCCCCCAAGGACCTTCACTTTTCTGAATTAGTTGAATCGTATAACTAAAACTTAGCAATCTAACATTTTTGCGTTCCTGTTCCAGAAAGATCGTATAACTTTGCTCTCTTTTAATTGTTCTACCAGGTATGAAGTCTTGATTGAAAACTTTATGGATCCTGCTCATGTTCCATACGCACATTATGGACTAATGCAAACTCAACAACCAGAAGGTAGATAAATATTTCTAAATCGATCATCTCTCTTGGCTGTCTTTAGTTTTGTTAGCTCTTATGTAGGACGTTTACGTAACTGTATCTTTCCTTCACAGTGATGGCTGATAGAGAAGGGGGCAGACCAATAAACTTCTGTATTCCTAAGTTAGACATAAATGGCTTCACCATAGAGAACCAGGGTTCGGGTCAGGGTAAATTTATGCCACCATGTCTGTTTTATACATCTCTCTTTGATCCGATTGACAATAGTAATGGGGCTGCATCCTCCGGAAAACCGTACGGTTTCCTCAAACCACCTGGAACTGAAATGGTAGTACATTTTGCTGATTGATTTGTTTAGCTAAAGCTGATGATTCTGTTATTACTTGCTCATATCTTTTATCTTTGTATTTGTGTTCATATACTTTGTAGGTGCCAGGGGAAGGCTAGGGTGAGTTGATACATAGTATGCATCAACTATTTTATAATAATATATAAAAATGAACAACCTGTTGTACAGGTAAACAGATCATCCAATAATATTGTGACATGTGTAAAAAAATTACAATTTTAAGGACCTTTTAATTATGTTATACATGAATTGTTCAAAAACTTGTAATGAGAGTCGTAAATGTTGTAATTACTTGGTTTACCACTGTAATTATCACTAAATACGTTAAATGTGGTATTTGTAGTAAAGATATCATGAATGGTGTAATTTACTTAAAAATGACCATAATTACATTAAAAAGAACTATTTTACAAGATTAAAGACTTTAGATAATTTAGGCTTGATTATTAATGGTTATAATATTTATTGTCACTAGAGATAAAATTATCGTTATTTTCATAAAATGGATCGTATTTGAAGTAATATCAAGAATACGACTATATTTACCAGCTATACCTTAGTTGTTGTAATTTATAGTAAGACATGTTGTATTACAAGTAATTATCTCAATCACAACAAAATTTACATAAAGTAAGGTATTAATTACTAGATAAAGGACAATATTACACAAATAACTTATTTATCATATGTACATCAGTTTTACCACAATTACGACAATTTATTGTCAAATTGGTAAAATAGTTCTCGAACTTGTAATTGAAAAAATTACTACAAATACAAGCTTGATTACTACTTTTTCAACAATTCGTCGACATATTAATCAAATGGTTCTCATACAAAAAATTACTATGAAATCGACATTAATTACTACTTTCAGCTTAATTGTTGATAAACGATGTAAAAATGTCGTCACATAACTTAAAACTTCTTAAAGGACATGATTTATAATATAAACATCCTCATTACATGAAAAAGGTCTCAACGACAATTTCTTTTAAGAAAATCAATTTGGCTTGCCATCCCCGATGTCTTCTCTCTCTGCAACTCATCTTCCCCAATTCTACCGAAGGAAAAAACTAATCTCCCCAGTTGAAAAGCAACTCATTTCCCCAATCAAGTATGATGTCAATCCAAGGTTGAAAAGCATGTAGAATATGTCAAAGATCATCTCCCTTGTATTGACAGGATGCAAATCTCCATAGCCAACTGTTGTTAGTGTAGTGATAGACCAATAAACTGAAGTCACGTATCGAATCCATATACTCTGATGAAGAAAGTCTTTCATTGATTGGCCATTGCTAGCTCTTTCTTTATGTTCTACATATCATCCATATCTCATTGTTTTGCCCTATCTTTACCTACCATTTGATTACTGAGATTGCTCAGAAGTCTCTGTTAGTTGTACTGTAAATATGACAGATATGTAATAAATCCATTTTTAAAAGAGCATGATGAACCATGAATGTCCCCTTCTGCTGATGCATCAAATTTTTCAGTGCGACGGTGATTTAAACAATGTTGATGATATGTAATTCGCGATCAATAATTACAAATGATATGTTGTTTAACGATTACATGGTTGTTTAATAATTACACATGATATGTTGTTTAACGATTACATGGAGGATTAGCCCAAACAAGACCTGGACATCTCTGTCTATCTCTTTCTCTCTCTTTCTTTGGGGAGCCAAATAAATGCAGCACTACCCCCACACTCATTTTTTTTGCTGATCCAAAAGAGCCTTTCTTGCTAGAAATTTAAGATAGGAATGACACCTTGGAACCTTGTTGCTTATTCCAGTGACAATAACACCTGTGTGATTGCCTCTTTGCTTCTCTTGAAGATTCTGATTGAGAAGATGAGCCAAAACTAAATTCAAGAAGCGTCTGTGAACTTGAAGATTGCCATGTGGTTATCTGTATAATCAAACATGTTTTGTGATTAAGATAGTGGTTATACCAAGCATATATAACTTGTGAATCATGCTCAAGATATGTACCTGTAATTTGTTAGAAATAGAGATTGACTTGTCCAAAAAAAAAACAAGGAAAACAAATGCCCTAGTGCAGCTTCTAAGAAACATAAAAATAAAAAGTGACAGAAAAGATACTAAAAATCCCTAGGCAGATATGCATAAGATTGATTTCTAGGCAAGTTTTCTTCCCCAAAGTTTTCTTCCAGGTCATACCAGTACCATGAAGATGAACTCATTATGAATCTAAGAAAGTGGGTTTTCAATCCAATATAGATGAAAGCCCAAGAATCTTATATTGTTGTACAAAAAATATATATGAAGCCCAAAAGATGGTAATTTCACTCGCAAGCATTCTTCTTGCTGGATTAAATCATACAAGGTTCTAGACTTCCAGCTTTCAATTGAAGTTTAAAGCTCCATCTGTCAAAATGCATACCAACTTAAGACGCTTACAGTTTAAAGCCATTGTTCCTCCCTATTTTTTTTTTAGAACAAAAACTCTTTAACTATCAGAGTCTACATGATAGTAGGATAGTAAGTTCAAACACCACATGGGCATACTCATCTAGAGTTCAAAGGACAACTAAGAGAACATCATAAAAAACCAATCTAAAGTGAGTTGAGACAGTCAAACTATGGCATTAGCTGCACTGGCAATTCTTGGCCACAGATCAGCGCATTCCTTTCCAATAGCCCCTGTGATAGTAGATCCTTTCATTTCACCCTTTGGATTCACAATGACACCAGCATTATCTTCAAAGTACATGAAAACACCATCCTTTCAGCGCCACGGCTTGCGCTGCCTCACAATGACAGCTGGCAGCACCTTCTTCCTCAGGTCCCGCTCCCTTTTTTTCACGGTGGCCATCACCATGTCCCCGACACAAGCCGACAACAGCCGGTTTTGCCGCCCCTTGATTCCATTCACGGAGATGATGTACAGATTCTTCGCGCCGGTGTTGTCCGCGCAGTTCACCGTCGCCGCTATCGGCAGACCCAGCGACATCCGAAACTTGTTCCCGGCGGAACCTCCGCGCCCTCGCTTCGACATGGCTAGGGTTCCTCTCTATTATTCTAATCTCAAATCTCAATATAAATCAGTTTCTCCAAATCAGCTTGAAGAGCTAGAGCACCCATGTTATGAAAAATCTCATTCAATGATGCAGACCACAGACATATACATGATGATGATTCATAAAACAAATGTGAAGCCGTTTGTGGCATTTGATAAACTCATATACATCACAGAACGAATGAATCTGAGAGAGCAAATTACCTTAGGTTTTATCAACCTCTTTCTCCTTCCTCTCCTCTTGAACAAATGAAGCCAACCTCTTTCTACTTCCTCTCCTCTTCTCACAGAACGAATATGAAGCCAACCTCTTTCTCCTTCATCTCCTCTTCTCTTCCTTCACTTTAGGTTTTATCTTAGCAAATTGGTGCAAATCGGTAGAGGAATGAAACGGAACGGACTTGTTCATCTATCTGTTTCTAATAAGCTAGGGTTTTTTAAATTCTGTTTTTGTTTTTGATTATATTTTTCATATATAAGTTATAAAATTACATGCTACCTGGTAAACAAGTTACCAATATTGAATAATCTAAGCCGTTAGATATATTTAAAGTTTTATTATATCCAACGGTCAAGAATATTCAAAAGAGTTGATGCATGCTATGCATCAACTCATCCTAGAATTTTCCTTAGCCGAAAGGGGCCAGAAGAGACTTCTGTTAGTTTTCTTCTGTGTTCCAGTCAGTCCAGGTCATAGCAGAATGATAACGACCTCCCCAATAAACTTTGTCTCTAATATTCCGCGATGGATACAACACATTGGACTCAACCTCGTTGTGGACTGGGATTTATATTTGCTTCATCTTGAGGTGAATTTTTTCTCTTTGTATTAACATTAACTTGCATCTTACTCGTGTAAAAAGTAAGATGCCTACTTTTTTCAGTCGAGAAATAAACGAACCCATTTAGGAAACTTTGGTTTTGAAAATTGTCATTAGAATCGAAGGGAACCACGGAGAAGAACATACTGTGTTTTTCTTTCATAACAGTGTATTTGTATTGAAGAAGCAACTTGGTGGACTGTTTTAATTTCAATTTTTCGGATAACTTCTAAAATTGAGCTGATATGGGGCACTATGTTTCTCCCCCTGCTTATGAGCAAACTTCCAATTGATGGTTGAGAATGCCAACAGCTAGTGTGCAACCACATGCTCTGGAATGAAGTTACATTCTCTGAGTTGCGTGTTCTCAGATTCTTATTGTACAGGAACAAAGGATAATGGATGCTGGCATTACCCGGTGGCAGAAAGCCTGTTTCTTGCCAACAAAGTCAGATGCCGTAGTCATTGGTTTCCGAAAGTGGTTAAACCAGTATGCGGGTGGTCAAGTAGATTGGAGAGGCAAATTCACTGGGGGTGCGCTTCCCCCCACTGTTCCTAAAGAACAATTATTGGACAGGTACCTTTCATGCAACATTGCAACACCAAAGATGCATCAAACCTTTGTTTAATCAACTTCTTAATTCAGAACATTGGAGTCAATTTACCGTTATCCAAAAAATTTTGGAGAGCGAAGTAGATTGTTGCAAGTAGTTTGGTGAAAGCAAAGTTGTGTTGTGATCCTTATAACTAAGGTTGCAGAGTATTGTAGGTTATTAGATTCACTAGGGACATTCTAATTTGCACAACTTCTTCAGCTACCAGTCTCATGTGGTGAACTGCAGCAGTTGCAATGCTGCCCACAAGAATCTGAGCCTGCTTAAAGTGGTAATGCAGGTTGTTTCATTTTCTTTACTCGGAATTGTCGCTGCAAGCAAGCAAGGAATGCTATCATCAGTGGTTGCAAAAGGTGCACTACTTGCAACAGCTCTACTCTGCTTTGCAGGTTCTAAATGGTTGGGTAATTTTATCTACAAAACTTTTCATGTTCACGACTACAACCATGCCCTTGTGTAAGATTCAAGGTTCAGCGACGTAATGTAATTTCCTAAGGATATACTGAACGTATGGAACCAAACCAATAAGAGAATTATTGTGTAAATTAAATTTGATAAGATTCGAACAGTTCAAATTCCTTGAAACCTCTCTTTTATAAAAATTAAAATTTGGACCCTCACTTGCTACTAAAGCACTAGCAGTCTAGTAAGAGTCCAAATGACGCAACTGTAGTTCATTTTTACTTGCACAGAAGGGGCAAGACAGTGAAGTGAAACAACAGTAGAGGGTAGCCTCACCAGAGTTTGCAGGGTTACATTGCAAAGAAGGAAACTACGGAGATTTTCTTCAGCTATACCTTGCAAAAGACAGAGCATGATAGTTTAATTTAAAGTCAAACATGAAAAAAGCATAGGATTTAGTGAAACGTGAGTTTAGCAAGAAGCTATGCTACGGCTTGTTTTGGTAGGGATTGCCCCTGAGCCATGCCCGGACTTGACATGAGGCTGAGGAGTCAGCCGACTCAAGGCCCAGAGTCATAAGGGGCCCAGAAAAAAATTAACAAGTTTTCATTATATCCAGATCCTACTAGCATAGTAATTAAGCTCAACTTTTGCCAAATTAAAAGAAAATATTGACATGATGGCCCATACAAGTTTAATAAATTATATATAATTATAGTATATCTTAAAATCCATTAAAGTCCATGCATAAAAAATTTGTTTTATAAATAGGATTTATAATGTAAAATATGATTATTAAAATATTATCCAAATAGGATAACTAGAATATTTAGATATAAAATTACTAAAACATAGAGAGGTTTGGTAATCTCTACATATATTTGGATATTACATGAATATTTTCAGAAATTACATGTTGTTTGTTGTTTCAATTGTTGTTAGCTAGTTCCCGAAATTTTTTTTATAAAGAAAATGCATTTCATAAAAATAAAATGACACCAAATGAGGACCCAACTTTGAGAGTTCGACTCAGGTCTGAAAATCTCAGGTCCGGGCCTGCCCTGAGCGCTAAAGGTGGTCATTCTCCCCACAACTGTAGACGAGGTTTAGTTCATAAGCACTTAAAATGTTCCAGAATCATATAGAATGTCATATGTTGCTGTGTCATTCAATTTAAGGGACAAAGTAAGGTTGTTATTTAGGCTCTCTAGTGGATCGGCAAATATGATGCATCTGAACAACTGATATCCACAGTTGACTGATGCAACGACCTGGCATAAAACCCAGATGTACAACCAAATTGAAAAAGTCTTATAAAAAAATTTTAAAAAGGAAATCTCAGAGTTAACCACAGCATGTGGACTCCCCCAGTCACTATATCTAAGTATCTAATCATAGAAATTCTATAGGCAGAAAGAGCATCTTGTTTCTGTTATCAGTTTGGAAATATGGAAGGAAGGCTGCGTGTGAAATCTACTTAAAAGAGAAGCCTAAAACCATGAAATTCATAAGCCTTGAAAGTTAGACTACCAATGACTAAAATACTACAGTTAACAACCAAAGTTTACTATTAATCAATAAATGGTCAACTCAAATTTCATAAAAATAAAGCTCTGTTGGTCCCTTTTTAAACCTTTCTTCCTCTTTTGAGATTAAATATGCATCACAATTTCAAATGCATAACACCAAGACCACACATATTCAGTATCAATAACAAGTCCAGATTAAAACACAGCATAGTTATATTTTCAATCTAGTAGTACCTTTTTCAGCTTCGAGTGACTCATAACCTGACAGAAAATCAACAGCTTGCTCCTCAAGTGAAATTCTATTCCCTGGGAAAAGAGATCATTGGAGTGAAAATTTAGTGAACAAACAACATATGAACACACATATCCATCTAGCAGTACTTGACTACTTAACACTTGAAGCATACAATTCACACGTTTAGAACTCAGCAGTCAAATCACACTGTTTTGATAGTAATCAACTATCAAATCATGATTGACACATGCACTATGAGATATTCACCTCCTCTAATCTGTTCAAAACTAATGGTTTCCGACATCTATCTAAATAAAACCATGCCAATACCCATCTCTCAAATTTATTCATTTTAGATCTCTTTTTTTTTTCTTTATATTGGTAGGGTACCTTAAAGGCTTTCTAACTTGTACTTGACATACGTAATCCGAAAACATTATTCTTTCATTTTGATTCAAAAAAAAAAAAATGATTCAATAAGAGAGGAGATGATACAGTATATTTGTATTTAGGAATGCAAACTCTTGCAGTAATTTTAGTCATGCTAGTGTACCTGATAAATGATACAGCTGGAAACAAAGGTTTATCCAAAGCATCAGAAAAAAAGGTTTCAAGACCGGATGCCTGAGTCTGTATTGATGATGGAACTTGCTGGAATCTTACTTGACTTGGGAAATCTTAGTAAAGGCTGATATACTTATAACTTGCTATTAGCTACTATAGAAAGAATAGGAAGGTTCTTTATTACTGGGATTTGATACCAGTTATTTTACTCTACATCTTAAATTTCCAATCCTAAATTCCTAATTATCATAAAATACCATATTCCTTGAACTACCAGAATCCGCTGCAGAAAACCTAGTGTTGCAAGATTGTCCCTATTGGCACCACATCAGACAGGGAACATGAAGATCATCACTTGATTATAACCATGGATGATACTCTTCAAAGAATGATAGAAATTGGTAACATGATCACCTAAAGCATGGCTCTCTAATTGCTCTATCATGTTTTGTCACAAGTGATATAAAAGATCAGAGAACATTCCAAAGAAGCATAAGTTTACAATTTCACAATAATTCATATAAGGATAAAAATCCTAAGATCCAAACTACACAGCTGTTAGACTAATATAAGCAGAGGCCTAATCTTCAAAGATAACTTAAACCCAACTGCACAATGGAGGGAAACATCAGCTATGAAACAACAGATAAAAACACTTGCCTATCTAGCAATACTTAACATTTGAAGCATACAATTCCCGCATTTAACAATTCAGCTGTCAAACCACACTCTTTGGATTGTTACTGTCAAATCATGATTGACACATGCAATATGAGCATTTCAGCTCAATACTAATTGATTCAGGCTTTAATTTAAAAGTACACCATGTTACTAATGCACTAGTAATTTCACAACATCGGGAAGGGAATATGACAATCATGAGTTGATAACGATAACCTTGTAATTGGTGATATGATCAGCTAATGTTTTGTAAAAGTTGATATGAAAGATTGCATAAGCTTGCATTTTCACATCGTCCTTCATTTCATTTCATTCTAAGTAACTGAAACTCTAGAAGCCGCCGGAGAAGGAGAGGTGGAGGTCGTCGTGGGATTGGATGACTAGGGTTTTGGGGTGGTGGTGCTCTGTTGGAGGGAGAAGAGAATTTTGATGGAAGGAAGCATTCAACCACAACAAAAGACTGCTTTTCTTTCTACTTTGCACTTCCATAAGCAAAATGCCTCCCCAGTTTGAAATACCGAAAATGTCCTCAAGGTTCTACCTTATAATTTTAAAGTGAAAAGGAAAAAAAAAAGAAAAAAGAAAAAGAGCTGTCAACGAGCAGCAGCGAGTAACGAGACAGAAAAGTAGTCGAGGCGAGTAGGGACAAGTCCTATTCCCTCTCACTCTTCACAAATCACAACCAAAGCAACAAGAGGGAGAGAACAATGGCCGCCTTAGCCTCCAACGACGCCGTTTCGCCTGGCGGTGGATACCGGCCCGGATGCATGACCAGCCACGTCGTCCAAGGCAGCCTGGAGAGCTACAGGTACTACATGTCTCGCCGTACGGTCATGGAGATGCTCAGCGACCGTGGCTACAACGTCCCCGACTCCGAGCTCACTCACTCACTCACCGAGTTCCACACCGCGTTCGGCCAAAACCCTGACCTCGACCGTCTCTCCTTCTCCGTCTCTCTCCGCTCCAATCCCAAGAAGAAGGTTGCCTTTCCTTCTCTCTCTATTTCTCTTTGTTTTGTGTTCATAGATTTACAGAATAAAAGAGATTTATGAAGCCCTCAGTTCTTATTTCTTTGTTCCTAATTTTTGTTGTTAGATATTGATTTTTTTTTTCTCTCTAAAGAAACTGTTGTCATCTTGAAGTTTGCTGCTTATTTTTAGAAAAATATTTAGTGTCGCTGAATAAAATTATCAAGTTCAAATGTTGCTAGTTAGAGACTGGCTTGGTCGAAAAGCGATTCCGATTTCGTATGGCTAAATGACATGTAATTCTCAGTTTCTTTTTCTGTTGCAACCCCATAATTTTACATTGTCGGCGTATAGTGCTTTGAAAATTGATGATTATAGTTATCAACATGTTTCTTTTTTGTCCGGTGGTTGTGATTTTATACTTTTTCGTGGCATTCCTTGTACGCGAGTGTTCTCCTTTACGATTTCGAGACCGGATATTTGTTGATATCTACATTGGCTTATTGTGGTGGTAATGCATTAAAACTCTATTTCCTTTGCAGATCATGGTTATCTTCTGTGGAACTGATGAAATCAGAAAAGCGAATGCTCGTGAGATTTATGCTAAGCTCATGAAAAAAGATATAAGCTCTCTCATGCTCGTTCTGCAAAGTAAAATCAACTCCTTTGCTCGAAAGGAACTGGAAACCTATCCTTACAAAGTTGAAACTTTCCATGTAAGTGACCTTGTAAGTGTTCTACGTTACTGTACTGTACAGATGTTGAAAGGCCTAAGGACAATTCTGTCTAACTAACAAGAAAGCTCCATTGTCTGTTGTTGTTCTGAACAGAAATATATAGAACTTTTCTGTTTAAACATTGTTCCTCTGCCCTCCAGTCTTTTTGTTAGTTTTAACTGAACACTGAATTGGGCAACATTCTGGCTAATGGCTTGGATCTCACATGTGACTTTGGAGGATATTGGAACTGGTCACGGTGATTGACTTATTTGATATACAAAGTAGAGGAATTAAAATCCAAGTTTCATAAGCTGAACAAGTAGAAACCACTAGTCCTGCAGCACCCTATAGATACCTTAACAACCAGAACATCATTAGTTACTTGAAGTATCACTTGAGAACAAAGAAGACTAACCTATTGTTTTAGCTAGTAGTAAGGTGCGTCTTCTTTTAGTGAAAAAGTAATATTTCAAAAGTTGAAGTATATGGAATTGATTGTCTTCAACGTGAGTTCTTGATATGTCAATATAGATGGAAGTTTAGTGTATGAACTTGTACAAGGAAATACACTTTCTATGCCTTTTTTCCTCCATTTTCTTTCCTTTTGTTTATTTAGCTGAAGAGTTTACATTTTACCACAACACTTGTCATTTTGCTTCAGATGTCTGAACTGCTGGTCAATGTTACAAAGCATGTTTTACACCCAAAGTATGAGATACTTACCACTGAAGAAAAGAAAAATCTGCTAAGGAAGTACAAGTTGGAAGACAAGAAGGTAACTATTTGCTGAAATTATCATTCCTGTGTTCGAGGATAATTTTTTTAAATGGTTAAATTTGTCTTGAATGAGTATGGAGGTCTCATGGACCTTAATGTACATGATTGGTAAGAAGCTGTGGACTGTCTTTCCTTCTGGCCCATAAAAAAAGTGAGAGTTAATGGGATTGGAAATACTGACCTCACCTAAAAGGTAGAACTAATCTAAATTTCCATGTCACAGTAGGGGGCAGTCACTACTTCAACTGATCGTGGGCAGCAAGGGATATTTTCGTTTCTCCATAGGATATTAGTTTTCAAGCTTCTATTCATAATTCATCATAATCAGTTAATGTTTAGTCTTCAATGAGTAAAACAAAAGGAATCACGTGAATCTCATGTGACATCTAGAACCACTACTTCAACTGATCGTGGGCAGCAAGGGATATTTTCGTTTCTCCATAGGATATTAGTTTTCAAGCTTCTATTCATAATTCATCATAATCAGTTAATGTTTAGTCTTCAATGAGTAAAACAAAAGGAATCACGTGAATCTCATGTGACATCTTGAACCTGGATTGTTGTTTCTTTGGAAGTGCTGCACTCTGTTTGTAGCATGGAGAGTTTATTTCTCTTTTGGAAGTCCATCCAATCCTAAAGCAACATTCCCTAATTTGGTCACTAGTAGATCTACAAGTAATTAGTGAATTCACACTTGTCTACAACTTTACATGGACTTTAGAAACTACTTTTGGCTGAATCAATTCCATTCTCAGTGTTATATCTTAAGAGTATAGGGTGATGAAGTCTCATTGAGGAAAGGTATTTGTGGGTTAACAGAGAACAGATTTCAATGCAGTGCAGTGTCACTTGATTATCATCCTATTTTTCTCTTTTTTCTAGAAATGTATCTAAGCATTTGTTTCATTTAATCTTTAGACAAGGGCAGAATGAAGCAAAGATAATCTCATCTGAACTAGAACTCTAACACAACTTGAGACCATAAAGATTTTGTTGTCATGTTGCTGATTGCATTTTCTTAACTAATCTAAAGGAGCTTGAATAATTTGAGCCCACAGTTTTGTGTAGCTTTGAAATCTGATGCTGTAGTAAACACAAAGTTATTGCAGCAAGTAATTGCAATGACTGTTTATTGGGTGATGAAAATAGGCGGCTGTGCGAATAAATGTAATCCTACATCATGTTCCAGCTGGCTTTGCTACCTCTTTATCTTATGTATGTTTTACCCTAAAGATTGAAGAGTGATTAATATGGATGCTATATTTCCCTTGTATGCATGCTACAATTCTAATTTGGCCGATTAAATTACTGAACCCAATTGGTTATTATGTGTTTCTTCCCCAGCTGCCTCTCATGCTGGAAACCGATGCATTTGCACGCTACTATGGATTGGAGAAGGGACAGGTTGTAAAGATTACTTACCGTGGTGGAGCTGTTGGTGCCCTCAAAACTTACCGTTGCATTGTCTGATTGTCCTAAAAGATTTATTGTATGCCACTATGCATTGATGACATACAAAAAAGAAGTTAGTATCGTACACAGGTTTTACAGCAGATACAAAAACAGGTTTTGATTCAATGGAGCTGTTTAGGTTGAGGTTCAGTTAACAAGTTTGAAGATATCTCCATAGATGTTGCTATTTGTAGCACTTACTTTTGGCGGGTCTTGCTTTTAAGTCTTGAATGACATGTTGCAACAGATAATATGTGTCGACAGATAATAGAGAAGAGAAGAAACTCTACACTGTAATATGTGTTGACCCATTTATGAAGAGAAAATTCATCATGTTGTTATTTCATCTCATCAATTCTGTTTCAACTTCATGCAGTCGGATAGCATGAATGCAGGATAGTCAACTTGATGAAATATATAATGCTAGAGTTGCAAAATTGATCTGGACAAGAATATTTGTAGTTTTCCTTGCTCTACTGTATTAGCCATTGACTGTTATCATGACTATTCACTTCTTTTTTATTTGTCTGATCATTTTGAGATTGAATACAACATTTGAAAGGATTGAAATCCCTAATGAGCAATGACCATAACCCTAGTTCTGTATCTATATCTGATAATCATAACCCTATGGATTTTGACTATGTAATGTTAACAAGGGTTTGGTGCTCTTTACCTGAAGTTTGCAGTGGCTTTCAAATCCCTAATGAAGTCCTTTGCCTGTTTGCCATAAACGAAACGGAAGAAAAGTATGTCTACTGTAAAATCAGCTTACCGTTTTGCTTTCTCCAAAGTTGCTTCTGCCCACTTTGGGTAGATTAGCTTCAAGACATGTCACTTTGGACTCAAAAAGTTTGTGCTTTATGCAATTTGGAGAATGAGAAAAGTATGCATTCGAGACGTGAATGTGTGTTTACAAGAGCAGTATTGGCTTCAAATCCGGATTTTGGGTAGGGTATGTTTCAATGTCGATTTGAATCAGTTGGACACACTATATATTAAGTAACAACTATGTTCAAGGGGAGTTAATAACACTAGGGTGTTGGACGGATTTATGAGGACTTGAAGCAAGGAGTTAGAATTTTTTTTTTTTAAAAAAACTTTTTTATTAATAACTCACACACTCTACATATGTCAGTGAGATTTGAACCCATGACTTCAAAGTTGTCAGTTAAACAACTTAACCAACCAAGCCACAGCTCACCGACAGCAAGGAGTTAGAATTAGTCCTTAAGTAACAACATTGTTGTCGCCATCGCCGTCAACAACCGTGAGGTTGTGAGTAGTACTAAACTAGAGCAATAATGTTTGAGTAATGGATGCCAATCAAATCTCAGTGCATAAATTATATGGACGCCCACAACGCAGAGGAAAAGCTCCCTCGAAACAGTACCATACAATTCACCAACCAATACCGTGAAACCAAAGAAAATGGGGAGGGGGTTGATGAACCCACGCGTAAGCACCCATAATCGAATAGGTAAGTGTCAACATGCACTTTAAGCGTACATACACAAATTCTCACGTAGGTTATCAATGGTAATTGATGGGGTGTTTTGTTGTTGGGTATCCATAAATTTGGAAAAAAATTGGGTTTGCTTAGTATTAGAGATATGCTAGTACAATTCATTATTGAGGGTGAATTGTTCCCCCCGGAAGGATAAAAATAATAGTGAGAAATTGTAAAATTATCTGTTTTCATAAAGTCATCACCTCTCTCGTTGGCGGTTATTAGTTGTTATCCCGAACGTATCTGTGTCGTTTGCCAGGAACAGTTTTAGGCACTAGATACTCATTGATTAAAAGGTTACCCTTTCATGTTGGGGTTCTCCCGTCTTAAAGAGTGATTGTTTCAGACCTCTCCACTAGTTGAATCGATTGTAAGTCTACACTAGTGGATCATGCAAAAGATTGAAGTGAGTCTTACTGAAAGAAACTGTACACTTGCTTTGGACTCCTCACGTTTCTACATGCCTCTTAATTGATACCACTTCTCCCTTTGCATCAAGTAGAACCTGCGAATATACAAACACTAGCCAAAATAGCAGAGTTGTTAGGCGTCAATCTGCCCATACTAGCTAGATATACGTCTGTGTGGCTCCGACGCTTGGGTCTTTACACATAATTAGTACACAGTAGACTTCAATATCATCATTAAAGATACAGACCAAAACGACTCTAGCATAGATAACTAATCATACTGAAACTTGACATATTTTTCAAAGATGGATGTATCCAATTGATTTTACAGCACAGCTTTGTTCTATAGGTTACTCCCCCCTCAGTAATGTGTTGTTCGAGCTCCATGACCACACTAATGAAGATCATAGTTGGCTGACAATGACAATAAAATTCCCACATTACCAGTAGATCCGTATAGCCATGTACATGAAACGTATTGGATTATTAACAGACATGGAGAGATAAAGGAAGGAATTACCCTTGTAGAATTCTGCTATGCATATTCATTCAATTAGAGGCTTCAACCTCCATAGTTCCACTTCCACCATCTGCTGGTCCATTTTCAGAATTGTTTGTGCAAGGAAATTTCTGATCCGCAGACTGGGGCTCAGGATCTGGGAAATAATTTCCAGATTCTTGATGAGAGTAGGTTTTGTTCTTCAAACTATCGGGCAATACTCCGTTTGACAAGCTTGTTAAGCCTGCTGTTTTGCGTTCACATGGCATCTTAGTAGGAGCAGGTGATTCTGGTACACCAGAATGTTTTCCTGATGGTTCCAACGGCCGATGAAAGAGCAGATGAGCCACCGTTCGGTCTATAGGATTTGTCTCAGTCTCAACATCTGGCATGCTGGTATACCTGCAACATGGAATAAACAATCACTCAGAAACATTTTGTAGAATAGTCTGGAAACCAAATAGAATAGAGGGAGAATAATTGAGAATCAGAGTGCCCAAGCTTCCTACAGTGAACAGTCACATCTTACTATCTTAGTAAGGTTAGATATATTATCCCATAATAAGAAAAAAAGGAAGATGCTATCATGTTAACAGTAAAAACCCAAAGATTGCAAGGAAAAGAAAAAGAAACAGTCTGTTTCTTGTAATGCAAAACTACAAGGTTATAA
Organism: Fragaria x ananassa; assembly: GCA_034370585.1. Lineage (NCBI taxonomy): Eukaryota > Viridiplantae > Streptophyta > Magnoliopsida > Rosales > Rosaceae > Fragaria > Fragaria x ananassa. The sequence goes on along the minus strand of CP139750.1, from coordinate 2,595,665 downwards.
GATTTCTGCTCCAATAATTTATTTTCTTATAACCTAGGACGATTGCTTCATTTGCTTTTTTACTTTTAGAGGCATATATGTTGTTTAGTGTGGGTATACTCGGGACAATTAGCATAGATGGATAAACCACCTGCACCCATTGAAAACAAAGCATATACAAAAGGACTGGAATAGCTTATAGACCTGTTACAACTGCTGATTTCCTCCTTTGCAACGTTTTCAGGCTCAACCTTGATGCTTCTGTTGGAACTGCCGGTATCACTTGTATGATGCCTTTGCACTGCACTTTGAGCTAACCGCAACAAGCTATCCCGTATGCAAAGTCTTGTTCTGATGTCCAACTGTAGTAATTAAAACATTACTTTCATTGTAACTAGGTCTAGTATGACATGTACAGAAAACAATCCACATTCAAGCAGAGCATACCTTTGCTATAATATCTTGAAGCCTGTTGAGTATCGTGTCCTCCGCTGAGTAATATTGAACTGCTGCAGAAACTGTATTTGAATCATCTTGTTCAATGGGTGAATTTGGGTCCAGAGAAGGAAGAGTGCTTAAATCTTCAACATCCAGATCAGCTCTCTCAGAGTGCTGAATTTGATTTTCTTTAGGACACTTTTGTGGGGTAGACTGATTGGTGCATGAGACTTGGCTAAATTGTTGCTGTTGTTTTTTAATAGCAAGCATTGCCTGCAGTTGCTGCCGCCTTCTTAACTTTTCAATTTTTTCCTGAGTAGTCATAGTCAGAGGCTTGGCGCAAGTATCTGCTGACTTGGTTATCGCACTACCTGGAGAAACGTCAGAACCAGAAAGAAATGTTTGATGCTTAATCTGCCCAGGCTGAATGTGAGAAAGCACCGGCGTCGCCTGGCATGCATTAGTGAGAGTCCCAAACATAGGCTGAGACAAAAATTGATTTGACACATGCTGGTACGCGAAAGACTCAGGTCCTTGAAGCTGTCTCTTGTGACCAAGAACTGAAGTGGGAGAAGACTGAACCATAAGGCTTGGCAACTGGTTATCAAATTGTCCGGAAGGGTGGTTTCTTGTTGAAGGCCAGTTGCTATAAAAATCTTGCAATGATTTCCCCTCGTTTTTGTCCTCCACCTTTTTATGAGACCTCAAAAACTTTCTCTGCCTGGAAACCTGCTCATATGAAGGATGAACAATGTCACTAAATTTGGAAGACATGCATTACAACATAACTGAAACTTTGAATTAAAAAATAGAATCAATAAGGAATTTTCTTCATTTGACAAAGCGGGGCGAAAAAGAAGAAATCTAAGATATATTCCCATGAAGCTGTAAGATAATGATAACAGTTCTGATCGTCTGCACTAGCACGTAAAAGAACAAAACTAAGCAGTCTACACTAATCAAATTAATTTATTGTAATTTTCCATTGTAATTTATCAATGTTTCCAACTGACATTGATAAACAGAAGTCAAAAGACACAAAGAACAGAGACAACAAAGAACCAAGCAACAAGTCAATGGAAAGATCAAAGTAAAGATGCTATCCTACAATATCCAATTGTACAATGAAATATATATGGTCTCAGAGTTTAGGAGACAAAGATGCCCCAGCAAAACCCCACATGAAATTTTCCACCTCTTTAGTCTCATAATCAACTTTCTTTCATACTCAAACACGACCCTTTCTTTTATAATATAATAAAATTTAAAAAAGATAGGTTTTTTATTCATCTGCCACCTTCAACACAACAACCCCTAATGAGATAAAAATCATAATATAGTCCCTCAACTCAATATAGCCACCAAAATGAAGCACATACCGCAAAGTCACACCATCGGACAATGAAGGAAAAAGGTGCTCATCCTATTAGAAAAAATCAACAGGTAGGAACCTTTATTTTGGACTGTCATTATAGTTTGCTACCCACACAGCTTTCACCTTCGACCACATGTTTTTACATTCACATATGCATAATGTGCTGGCTAGTATAAACCTACACATAATAAAATAGTAAGAGTTTCAGCCCTAAACTTCCTACAAGGCATAAGAATGTATGTTGTAAAACACCCCTTTCAATAAGAAACTTATGACAATTTGCTCTATTTCATCAGTATTTTCAACAAAATCCACTGTACCATTCAGTTTTCGTTTTCCTACATTCAGTACTAGAAAGTCTAAAGCCAATTTTTATCTGAGAGCAGAAACTTCATTGTCCATCTGTTGAACAACAAAAAATTACTTTAAAAGTGACTATCGTTCAATGGTTAAATTTAGTTCAGAAACAACCAGAAGCAAACTAAAAACCCTCCCAAAAGCCAAAAACAGAAGGAATGAGGAAAAGTTGCAGCAACTGTGGCCCACAAAGAAACCTGCAGCTACTGTGGTCCACAAAGAAACCCAAAAACAAACTCTGTCAAAATAGAACATCTCTGCAAAACCTATTCACAAATGCTATCAAGAACATCAAAATGCTGCTCCTCATTAATAATTGCGAAACTTGGCGTAGTAATGGCAATGTGATGTTCGAGCTTTATATTTTTAATTTCTTTATAATTTATCTACACTTGCTGCTACTTGGCAAATGATATCTTAACCATTGGAAATTTCAATCACCTGTAGAATCTCATCTTTAGTAGGTACTATGTACCACACACACACACACACACACAACTTTGAATTAAAAAATAGAATCAATAAGGAATTTTCTTCATTTGACAAAGCGGGGCGAAAAAGAAGAAATCTAAGATATATTCCCATGAAGCTGTAAGATAATGATAACAGTTCTGATCGTCTGCACTAGCACGTAAAAGAACAAAACTAAGCAGTCTACACTAATCAAATTAATTTATTGTAATTTTCCATTGTAATTTATCAATGTTTCCAACTGACATTGATAAACAGAAGTCAAAAGACACAAAGAACAGAGACAACAAAGAACCAAGCAACAAGTCAATGGAAAGATCAAAGTAAAGATGCTATCCTACAATATCCAATTGTACAATGAAATATATATGGTCTCAGAGTTTAGGAGACAAAGATGCCCCAGCAAAACCCCACATGAAATTTTCCACCTCTTTAGTCTCATAATCAACTTTCTTTCATACTCAAACACGACCCTTTCTTTTATAATATAATAAAATTTAAAAAAGATAGGTTTTTTATTCATCTGCCACCTTCAACACAACAACCCCTAATGAGATAAAAATCATAATATAGTCCCTCAACTCAATATAGCCACCAAAATGAAGCACATACCGCAAAGTCACACCATCGGACAATGAAGGAAAAAGGTGCTCATCCTATTAGAAAAAATCAACAGGTAGGAACCTTTATTTTGGACTGTCATTATAGTTTGCTACCCACACAGCTTTCACCTTCGACCACATGTTTTTACATTCACATATGCATAATGTGCTGGCTAGTATAAACCTACACATAATAAAATAGTAAGAGTTTCAGCCCTAAACTTCCTACAAGGCATAAGAATGTATGTTGTAAAACACCCCTTTCAATAAGAAACTTATGACAATTTGCTCTATTTCATCAGTATTTTCAACAAAATCCACTGTACCATTCAGTTTTCGTTTTCCTACATTCAGTACTAGAAAGTCTAAAGCCAATTTTTATCTGAGAGCAGAAACTTCATTGTCCATCTGTTGAACAACAAAAAATTACTTTAAAAGTGACTATCGTTCAATGGTTAAATTTAGTTCAGAAACAACCAGAAGCAAACTAAAAACCCTCCCAAAAGCCAAAAACAGAAGGAATGAGGAAAAGTTGCAGCAACTGTGGCCCACAAAGAAACCTGCAGCTACTGTGGTCCACAAAGAAACCCAAAAACAAACTCTGTCAAAATAGAACATCTCTGCAAAACCTATTCACAAATGCTATCAAGAACATCAAAATGCTGCTCCTCATTAATAATTGCGAAACTTGGCGTAGTAATGGCAATGTGATGTTCGAGCTTTATATTTTTAATTTCTTTATAATTTATCTACACTTGCTGCTACTTGGCAAATGATATCTTAACCATTGGAAATTTCAATCACCTGTAGAATCTCATCTTTAGTAGGTACTATGTACCACACACACACACACACACACACACACACACGTGCGCGCGCGCTGGGGGTTTGTTATAAGAACCAATTCCATCATGCAAACATCCACCGTCTCAAGAATTGATCTTAACGCAATTAACCCGATCTGTCCTTGAACCCTTCCCATCTTGAACTTAACCCTCTAACTTTCTTGAGGGATACATTGTTGGAAATTAACCTAAAAAATCTCCTTCTGACAATTGAACATGCACCTAACCACAATGACGATATTAATGGATTACGACAATACCATGCTATCAGAACAACAGAATCAGCAGAACTCCTTTTAAAACTTTTTGATGTCATTCATGTCTATGAACAACAGTTTTTAACATGGACTGGTCTTTGTCTAACAGAAAACCAAGCTTTACTTCAGAAGAAACATAGAATCAAAATGTAAAAAGGTTTAAAAACCTAATCAATAATATCTTCTATTGCTGAAATTCCACCACAATATGAAATATATCATCTATAATCATGAATCATATATCACGAGTTCATTGTTTCCTCGTGTGCTTGTCACACCATTCAAGGTGCAAACATTTCGGTTCTCTGTCACACTTAAGCAGAAAAAATTTGCTTTGATGCCACTTCATGCGAATCAAATATAAAAAAGCACTCGCAAATAATAATCGTAAGACTCATCATGCTCTAATCCCTGCCAAACCCCAGATTTCTATGGAAAAATCTGGAAGAGCTTGAATCCTGATATACCTTGCTAATAAAAGACAACTTTCCTTTCACATATCACCTGCACATATTACGGATGCTGCCTTTACTACAACTTTTATCATGGACCAGTGATAATCTCCACACTTATGACTCATCTCATAGTACTATACATTCCAATTGTTACTTTGTTAAACCAAAAGGGAAACTTACCCAATAGAGTGTTAATAAATACTAGCAAACCACTTGTATACACTGAGTAGCAGAGACTGAATATGTAAAGGAAAGACTAGGAAGAACTGATATACATGAAAACAAGAAATATTTGAGCTAACGATAACATTATGTTTCTATCCAATGTGAACTTTACAGGCAAAACTAAGGACCTAAGCAGCCAGATATACTTCATATTTACTCTTCCTCCTTCCTAAACATACATCTACTACAAAACACATTAAAACCTTAATCATTACTTCAATTTTGAGGTAATTTCTACTACCTCACACCCTAATCATTACTTCATAAGTGTCTTGCACCAAGATTTCACCTAGACCTATCAGAAAAATTAGAGACAATAAAACAAAACAGACGGAGACAAAGAGGACAACATTACCTTATCAGGAATTTCATTTGAGGAAGAAGAATTTACTGCAGGTTGGTAGGAATTTGTTACAGTGCTGTTGTCCAAGTCCGATGCTGTCTGTGAACATCAAATATAAGTTGTTATGACGTTTCTTGGCTTATTCTTGACGTTTCTTTCAACTGATAAAGTTCAATGTTGAAATTCATTCATCATACCTGCTCCTTTTCTGTGGGCTTACTTTTTCCCACAGCATATTCTACATGATCAACAGTTGCAGGGGCATTCTGCAGACCACGAGATGCAGAATAATCTGTCGTACCAGAGACAGGGGAAATTGCCTGTTCATCTTGCTGCACATATTCTGTTTTAACTTGCGAATGCTCTGACACATTCCTTAATGCTCCTGACCCGCAACTTGGGGAGTCTGAAGTCAAAGGAAATGCTTTGATTGGACTATTAGTGGCATCACTAGAAGACCACAGCTCATCCACATTACCAAGACTTCCATGGCTGAACATAGTGTCGTCATTGCTGCAAAATCATCACGTGTGAGAAGGGTCACATACTATTGTATACTTTTGAAAGATGGAAAGCTAGATAGCTATAGAAAATAGGAACCACAACCAGAATTAAAAATTTATTCATTATCTGTAGTCTTGATTTCCAAAATAAAATTTGCACTTGCATTGATTACATCGGGTGACCCAACTCTGTCGATATATCAGGTCTATTTCAGAGTATTATAGAACACATTCCAAATAATGTTTCAGTTGCTTTAACTTTACATAATTCAGAAACCTGTCTGGAAATGGTTGTTAGGATACTAGTTGTTAATTAGGGTAATATCCCCATATCATGTTAGCTGCACCCTCCATCAGATGCCAATAGCATTATTGTGAGTTACCTGAAAATTTGATCAAGGTCATCAAAGCTTCCAATAGTAGCCCACCCATAGTCAACAAATTGTTCTTTAGCCTCATTGGAATTTTGAATAAGTTCAGCACCTTTCTCAAGTTGATTTGCCTCAGCTGTCAAAATGTAGATGGATATTAGATATCAATATCGCCAATAACACAGATTCCATCACATAGCCAAACAAAATGAATGTGTGTGCGTGCATTTGTAAGTCTGCAAGCACAATATTTTTCATCAGCTAATTACAAAAACAAATTACTGTTATTTAGGTTCCTTGCCATTTGATAGCAGACAAAATGTTATTTATTTTTCACTGAGAACAAGCACATTTACATTTTTCAAAACTCAATCTTCTTAATTGAGTGACTTGAAAGGACATAATAAAATGACAACCCTACAAACCGTCCAGCATGACCCTCTCTCTACAGCTTTTTATGAAGAAACAGTACTCCAAAATACAGTTGATCACACAGACAATACCATGATCATTGTTTAAGGTATATATTCTACGGTGCTACCAACATTATGCTCCATCATCCCAATCTGAACCGTAGATACATCAATATCCGAATTATTTATGTGATTTGAGTTTCAAGTATTCCAGCCAATGAAACAGGAAATCAAGCTTCAAAAAACCAAGGATCTAATGGCAAAATCTTTTTATTACTCTGTCTGTCCTAAATTCATCACAAAAACAATTGGAAAGAGATGGATGTTCCAGGGACCACCAACAGCTATTTCCAAAGACAGACTGCATATAAAGCCCAGAGCTGAGAAGAATGAAGGATAGGAAAGAATATGGGCGGGAAATATAAAGAGTCAATTTTCAAGATCATAACAAAGGGACGTTAACTTCACATCTATCACGGCAAGAAATAAATTCAACTTTTGAGAAGAAACTGAGATCCTACATGAAACGGCAACAATGTACAATGAAGGACAAGAAATATAATAGACAGGAAAACTAGTACAGCTAACTTGCACTAGGTTACCAATTCCCTCAGTGAGTTTGTGTGTCTGTGTAATGTTTGTTTTATCCAATATCTTATCCAAAATAAACTATTTCATAAAAGGGATGAATTTTTGACCATTCTTGACTAACCAAAATTATTATTTTCAGTTAAGTTGTCGGGGGTTTCCGTACCCATGCAATGTTGTTCACTTTTCTCAAAACTAGATAAGTCAGGCCATGAGTCTGTTCTGAATCCAGAAGTAGATATTCCTTCACCAGTCTCAAAGTTGGAACTGCTTTCAGGCTCCCTCCCATGCAAATCAACTTTGGCTCCAGGTGCCTTCTGCTCAGTAGACTTGATGGTATCAGATTCTTGGTTACGTTCCTTCTTGTCTTGGTAATCATCAGTTGCCTCAGGATAAGGCACAATATGGTCATCACTCTCACATGCCTCACCCCATATTATATTTGCGAGCTGAAAGGACAAAATAGAATTGATCACTACTACAAGACATGATGAGAGCAATATTCAGAGAATTGTCAAAGATTAGTTGATAAAAGGTCATTGTAAAGAGCATTCACAGTAAATACAGATAATGATATTTTCTATTGCTACATGAGACTACACAATAGAGAAAATCAAAAGTTGCATAATGAAAAGTGGTGGAACTATAGGTTATAACACAAAAATATCCCACAGAGCGAAGTTCATGCCGTGGTTAACATTTACATCAAGTTATGTTGGTCTGTAAGAGCATCAACAGCTTCTATAATGCAAGATAGGGATGATCTATTCTCAAATGCCCCTGAAAGAAGGTATATCTTAAGAAACCCAAATGCCAATAGTTCCTTTTTTCTGGTTGCATGGAACCTAAAATGCCCAGGAAAAAAAAAACAACAAAAAACAAAGCAGCTCAGCCTAAAAATAACAGAACCACTTCTTGAGGATCCACACAAATCATCTATAAATGCTCCCATGATTTGTGGAACAAGCTACTCCAAACACAAGGCCCACTCCATGTTTAAATAAACCATGAACAACCATGTTTTCTTTCCCTGTAGATGCGATGCATAGTAGCTTCCTGGAAAAATATCAAGTAGTATCTGCAGCTGTTAATTATGGATTTGAGAGGATGATGGTCATCAACACCTTTCGGCCGACAAATAACTAGAATCACATAATCACACTCAATCACAATCATGTTTCTAGTTCTAGTAGCAGCCATTAGGAGACCAATAAAATACCTCAAGACTCGGCTTCTGACACTTCGTCATTTCCCAGACTTGCATAAAACCCAATAATACAATGGTTCATTTGGATGTTGATGGAAGTACAGTTTACCAGGGAAATATTATATTTAACCACATGACTATTCACCACAAGAAAGAGAAGAACATTGAGGATCGTGAAACCTCTTGTATTATATGTAAAAAAATATATCTATGAAGTACTTTGGACTAATAGAAACCCATAAGTCTAAAACTGATAATTCACAAGTATCAAATAACATGCACTTGAATAGTTTTCCTGAATGTTTCCGGTTGTTGTATATTTTATTTCTCTGTCTTAAATTTCTCATATCTCACACTTACAAAGCCTTGTTGCAGTGCAACGGAGTTCAATGATTAAAACAGTATAAAATAACTAAATTTTAAAACTTCAGGACTGCCTACATTGGAAAAACAAAATCACTAGTGGACCCCCAAAATCTCTGCTAGGTTATTTTACAACTTGGATTGGGTTGACAATTCTTCCATTTCACTGACATGGGAGTTGAATTTACAGAAATTTTCCTTAAGTAGATCCACAGTATTTTGGAAGCACAGCAGTGAGAGTTTGGTTGGTTGGAGATCAAGTGAAGGTCCAAATCAACCGAAAATCATAAGTAAGGCCATCCGACAATAACCAACTGAGTTCAATATCAATTTGGTAGGCTCAAGTGTTTCCTTCTGAATGTCAAATAAGAATCCAACATAAATTTTATTTGAAAAGCCTAAGATACAAGTGATTAGGATCCAAATTTGTAATCAATGAGGGTCAATATGTATGTAAATGCACCTATTTATCAAAAAAAAAGGATTGCAGGCTTGTAATAAGAGGCACGGAGACCTGTATCAGCTTGTTCCCTTTTAAACTCAAGACTAAACATTTTCAATCTTTGACACGATTGAGAACATGTCGGTGCCTGTAACTGTAGCGGCTTATAGCATTTACCCTAATTAACAATGGCAGAGTTTGAATCCCACTCCTCTTCAGGTCTACCTTGTACCTTAAAAAGAATTAATTTTCATAAAGCCTCACAGCTTTTGAACCCTTTAGCCTGTCACTCATAATCAGGTCAACCATAGACAACCAGATTCCATACTGTGCTTTCCAGCCTCTCAACTTTAGGTTTAACTAGTAGATCCGAGATGAAAGTGTGGTTTATGCAGCTCTCCGGAAAGGGATTTTGTACAGGTCCCTAAACAAATGGTAGCGTACATTCATGATCAGAGTTGGTAGTTTGGTTGGAATCAAACACTCAATTTCAAGGCTACTTAAAAAGGATTTGGGTGGGGGGGCTATCAACAAACATGGAAGATGGGTCAGCAACAGCGGCTTCAGTCCTCACGGCTTCCCTTTTCTTGTCTAGTGATATGAACCTTGCTCTACCAACTTGAGAAATAAAATGCTACACCTAATCAGCTCTGCACTGTAACTGACATTCACAATAAAGTTTCTGAAATTTAACTCGGAGAAGCTGAGAGAGTGATTTTTGACTACAAATTTTATTTCACAGTCTAGAGTCAAATAGTTTGACCAAACTGCATCCAACACCAACTGTAGAAATTACAAAACTGCATCTGTCCTACGGCATTGCAATGTCTAATATAAATAAAGGAAATGAACACGAATTTTCAGCTCTCTTTTTTTCAATAACTCATCATTTTCTAATACACATCTGTTCAATGCCAGTTTCTCACTCACGAATCACCTATTGACTGTGTTTCACACATCCAATTCATCAGCAAAAACCAGAAAACTTCACCAAAAATAACACACAGTCAAAAAAAATAACAAATCAAATTACTGACATGGAAAATTCATATCTGCAGCTCATAAAATCAAAATTTCCATCATTTCACACAGAAGCCAACAAGTAAATAAATAAGAATAAAAATAAAAATAAATAATATAATTAAATTACAAAGGCATACCTCTTGGTCGTTCCAATCAAACATCTCTGAAGAATCCACAGCTGTAAATCACAAAAACAAAACCAGAACCGAATTCAGAGAAGCGCGCAGAGCTTGGTGCACACATCGCCAGAATCCCCCAACAAACTTCACATCAGGCGAGAAGCCTTCCGAGTACAGCACAGCCGGAGACGACAACGGAGGACGGTGACGCCACCACGGTCAAAATCACAGTCGCACAGAGAGGGAGAGAGAAGAGAGAGAAACAGAGAGAGAGTTTTCCAGAGAAGTATAACCGAGTAGAGAGAGAATGATCGAAAGAAAGAGAAGGAGAGAGCGAGGATGGGGGACCCACATGAGGGGGCTGACGTCAAGTTGAAAGGAAATATTGGTGGATATGGGCGACACGTGTTACGGGCCGCGTATCTAAAGTCGTGGTTAGGAGGGGAGCCGATCTATTGGTGCGACGTGATTGGGCGGAACCCTTGGATTTGAATTTCATTTGCATTTTTGGGAGTGAATTTCATTTGCGTTTCATTTCGGGGGTTAGTGGTGAAGCTTGCGTTAAATGTCGTTTTCTGGAGTGGGGCAGCTGGTTTTTCTAAACATGGTTTTTTTTTGTTTTTTTGGATTAGTGAGTGCTGGCACCTTCGGGAGGTCTTGAACCACCCTAGCATAGTCAAACCAAGTATACAAGTGCTTAGATTTGGTTTTATTTTACATGGAGGCTAACTAATCTGAGCAAAGGTTTCAAACTCGGGTCATGATTTGACTTTTCGGTTCTAGACCCATTTCAAACTTACCCCGTAATGTCTTTTCTCACAGTAAATATGGAATGGCTCATGCAAATGAAGTTTGACTCGATTAAATTCTTTAGAGCGACTCTAACAGATTCTCCATTTAATGTTTTGAAGAAGAAATGTTGTGTAGCAAGTTTATCATGTTGTAGTTTGTAATATTATTTTTTTCCTTAACAAAAAAAAAGTTTATCTGTTATCCATGCTGTGTGGAGCTATTTGAGTTTGCTATCAATATTTAGTTTGTAAGAAATAGTTTACATTTTTGAATTAAGTAGTCAATTCTTTTTTGTTTCCATGTGTATATTTGAGTTAGCAATTTGTTTTTTTCCTCTCTTTTTTTGTACAAACGAATATAAATTGACGTGCCCGTTACCTGGCGTGCGACAATTAAGAACTTTTTTCTTATCAGAATATAGTATTGGCAAATAGAGTTCGATCAATCTGGAGACTTAAAGGGTACTCTTGCAGTCACGATTACACTAAATAGTCAGCAACTATAAGTATTTACAGGCATTCATTTACAAATATACATATGGTACAAGGTAAACAAGGGGGTTTTGAAGGTTTGTTCTATGTTCCTAAAAACAGAAAATAAGATTTATACAGGTGATCCATTCATTCAACATCGCAAACAGAGATAAACTCGAGTTCTACCACACATCAAGCAATCCAATTATCATGCAAGTTCTTAACAAGAGAAACAATCTCATAACACAAGCCTGAAGAGGACATACATTCCTTTAATTCTACTTACTTTGTCACCTAAGCACAGAAAAGTCTATAACTTAGATTATTTCATGTAAATTATTGCATTCAATACTTAAGAGTACTTGTGCACAATAAACATGAATCATTAAGAATTATAGAATTGAGATTGAACAACAACGCACATCCGAGAAGTCGTAACATGCATTTGCTGTAGTTTACGTTTTCAACTATTATTACATAGTTTCCACCACTTAGAGAAACATACTTACTTAAAGACGCTTAGCATGAATCATGGCAATAGCTAGCATGCATTCTAACTCTTTAATTTAAACAAAAATGTAAACTTTCAATCATTAAACTCACAAGATCGGATCGCCAGAAAATCATTAACGAAACATCAATATGTTTTATAAAAATATGAATCTATTGAATTCAAGAACAAGCAAAACATACTTCTAATTCCTAAGTTTAGCACATGAAACATACATATAAATTTGTACAGAAAATCAAAATAAAGTAAATGTAATGTTTACACTTTATCAAGTCTCCAAGGAAGCTTGTTGACATCAAAAGGATGCTTGACTTCAATGCTTCTCAGAATCCAATGTTGATGCCTTGATGGAGAAGTCCTTCAAGGCTTAGCAAAGGAAGAAGAAGCTTGAATAAGGAGAGGGAGAGGCTGCTGCTCTCTTATCCCTCTGGTTTTTAATGTGAAAGATTGATGTCTTAGAAGTACCCAAGACTATCTTTATATAGAGAAAATCTTGGTGGAACATCTCTCCAAAAATGATGTGGGACTAGCCGAAATGTTTGACTTTTCTCCTTCCTTTTTGGACTTAGGCCTTCTTTCCTTGAACTACTTGGGCCTTCTTTTGGGTCTGCATTTTTCTCTTCCATCCTTTGACTTGGGCCTTCTTTTCTCACTTAAGCTTTTTGTCCCTCTACCATCACAAAACATGTCAGAAATGGTATTATTAAGGAAATTACATGGTCAAATAGGGTAGGAAACACATTAAAAACATAGTATTTTGTGCTCATATTATAGATCGTTCAAAATTTAGTCTATTTATATGTTTTAGTTAACTATCTTATAATAAAATTAAGATAGCATTGTGACTTGTTTACAAAAAGAGGCCGTCCAATTGGTTCGAAAAACAAGAATTCGAACAAGTCTAAAAAGAACAAAGAATTTGAACAAGTCTAAGAAGAGTAAAGAGGGAGAAAGTTTGGTTTTTGAGGAAGTGTCCGCTAGCCCTTCTACTAAGGGCAAAGAAAAAATTTAGGGTGTTTGTTTTGAGCCTATTTCTATGCTAGCTAAGTCGTAGGAAATAGGCTCACTACTTTAATAAGTGAGCTTGAATTGTTAGTGAGTATTTTTATTATGCATTTCATTGTAAGTAACCCTTGCTACTTCTTGTCTATCTATACATGGTAGCAGAATGACATGTAATGACTACTCTAGCCTTTGTTAGGTTATCAATTAAAATCAAGTGATTTAACTTTCACAAAGTTATAAATTTGGCTAGAGCTCCTATTGAGCCTCTATGAAATTATCAATTGTACAAAAAAAAAAGGAAAAAAAAAAGGGACTGCAACCTCATGTTGCAGCATTCAACTTGATGTTTGGCAGAGGCCAATACGCAGGCAATATTGTTTGCACTGTTTCGATTGAGACCATGGCGTGCCTTTGCTATCTTTAGATGGTTGTAACTTTTAGAAGTAAACATCTACGAACATTACGGCATGAGCGGCATATGACAAACACTACACCAGAGGAGAAAACTTTCAGTAACTGTAGGCTTTCTATTTGGTTTAAACTTTGAAGCATGCGTATACATAAAGGTGTTCATCACCCTTTGGAAGGAGTAATTCCAAATCTAGACATTTGTGTTAGATCTTACATAACAAGACTGCTAGTTTTCCAACTCCAAACATGAAACATCTTCTCATATGAACTTGTTTGGATGCGAGTCTTTCATCCTGAAAGAAAATGGTTCATGATGTTTGGCAATATAAGATCAACATTTTAGACTATTTATAACAATCGGTCAAGCCTAATAGCCTTAGGACTGGGAAACATAATTCAATAATAAACAGAGAACCTGATTAGACTTGACTAAATAAAATACTAATTCAATAACAAATTACACAATCCTCACATAGTGAAAACTTTATCTGAGCTGTGCTTAGTGCTTACTATGTTTGAAGCTGTTAAAGAGTTTGTAAAACTATAAAAGAAAAAGGCAGAGAATTGCCACAAATGCAAATTAGAGTTCTTACACAACACTTCACTCCTTTATGCCTAAGATAATCCTATTTACAACATCAACTGGCAAAGCGTAAGCTGGATCTATCGCTTTCACCCCTGGATATTCTAGAAGGGAAAGTCCTGCATCAACCAGAACCAACCTCAGTTAAGTGATGTATATTGTGACAAGTAAACAGCCATGACAAAAGATGACGTCTATATTGGTTCCCCAAAATGCAATGGCAGCTTAAGTATAAGCGGAGTTTTTCTTTTGTTTACATCCGACCTCATCTTGCCAAGTGATACTTATAGAAGGTAAATTAGAATTTATATCTTATGTAAACATTTTGGATTATATGACTAATTTCCCATCTAGAAGCAAAGGCTCCAAATGGACATCCACTGTAATCCTTGAGAAATACTCAACAGTTTTATTAAGTAAAAGGGTACAACAAGGCAGAACCAAAGCAATTCTGTACCTGCAACACCAAAATATGTATGGTAGGCATCACAGGCATCATCTGGTCTGTCAGAAATTCCTCCATTCTCAATGTCCTGACATTTTTAATAATTAAGCACATCATCTCATAAATTCGAAGTCACATGATTAAGAATTTCACTTTGAAAACTCCTAAAGAACATTAAATATACAAACAGTTTAGGTATAAATATACAAAAAGGTTAGGTAAAACCTGACAATCTAAAATGAACTTCACAAGCTTTTCCTTATCGATCCAATGAACTCTGTCAATCATGATCAAACTAGAGAGAACCCACCAAGAGTAGCACACCTGAAACAAAGTGAAAATGTAGTGAAGAAGATTCCACTAGTGCTATAGAAATTCACATTTCAATCATGAAACCACACACGAGTATCTCTCGAGATGACCATCCACACCCACCAAAGCAAAGAAAAAACGAACCTCAAATGTAGCAAGGTAGTTCAAAAATGGTAAAAGAAACATATGCAATTTCATTTTTCAGAGAACAGCAATAATATAGTAAAATACAGTGCAACACCCACATCAGGAAGCTTCTCTGGACGGCCATTAAGACCTCCTGCTTTTACTTGCCGCTCACACAACCACCATCCAAGAAGGTCCTTGTCAATACGATGTAAAGACCCTGTAATAGCAAGAGCACCCACGCAACAGAAAACTGCATCACAATGGACAAAGCAGATCATCAGTATTGAGTTTATATTTGGCATCACAATGGACAAAGCAGATCAGTTTCTGTTAACTGTCAACAGATTGTACATGTATGACATAATAAATCAGTAGACAAATTCAAAAAACCCAAGCACGAGTTCATGGTGATTGATTTTTATTCTGGACCAAAAGGTTATCACAAGATTCATCTTTCAACCAAGTCTGCTATTCACTGACTAATATCTTATCTGAAAAGGAAAAGACAAAAGAATGACAATCTAAGCTTAAACTTGTTAAGCAACATCAGGTGCTATTTCCAATGAAAAGAAGGAAACACCTTGAATAATGTATGGAATTCTCTACTTGAAATACAACTGATATTGATTGAATCTGTCCTAAGCATGAACCCTACTGGAAAACCTATACAGAATTTATTTAAAAAGAAAGTTGATGTTATTAACACACCCATTTTTGTTAATAACACACCCCATCTATTTTCATATCCACACATTTTAATTTTATTTACAAACTTGCCACTTGAATTTGTTTCATGATTGGCTCTCATCATAGATGGGGTGTGTTAATTTCAAAAAGGGGTGTGTTAATAACATCACCAAATAATAAAAGAAAAAAGAAAGAGCAAAAAATAGATACATAATATGACGATATGATGAAGCATTAAACAGTGATTGAATAACACCTCCACCAGGTGTGCGGATGACATAACAGAGTTAGAGTTGTTCAGGGTAAATAACATACTTTGACCTGCATGAGACTCCCCACCAGGCGTGCATCCAAATCCGCCATCATGATTTTTACAACTCAAAATGTAGTCCACAGCCTTCTCCACATTAATTTTATCCAAACGATGTAGTAATGCTAGACAACAGATGGAAATATACGAAAACCTAAGAAATGAGAAATAAAATTCTTAGTTGGTTTGCAGTTTCTTTTTGTTTTCAATATCTTTCATTTGTAATGCGGAAAGAAGATAAACTGTTAGTGGATCATGCTTTAAATAAAGGTACAGTAACTTAACATATCATACCATACAAAGGAAATAAAAAAAGAGTACCGCGTATCGATTTCACCCCATATGTCCCCAGAAAATGAGCCATCTTCATTCTGCAGCCCAGCTACATCTGAGTTGAGTGTTAAGCAAGACAAAATTCACTAAATTCATTCACGCTCCTTTCTAAAGTCAGTTGCGTTGTTAGTAAATTCCTGTCTCTACTCAAATACTTCTATAAGCTCTAATTTAGACGCATCCCCTCAACACATTGACCAATTGAAAATGTAATGAAGATTTATTTCAAAGTGTAAAAAATATACATATGCCAAAGGATACAATTTGCAATCTTCTCGATATCCAATACATCAACCTTGTCAAATAAGGCCAAAACCTGCACAGCACTTAGGGTATATAGTATGTGTGGGTCATGTCCAATGTTACCACCAAAACCACCTGCAATATCCACACCATAATCAACATTTTCCTTATAATTCCAAATCACCAAAGAAACACTGAGGATAAAAGTATGAGTTTACTATTGTTGGGGGTAAGAACTCTCTACGAGCTAAATACCTGATTCATGCTGGCACTGGAGGACCTCCGAAACAACTTCATTGACATCGACAGTGTCAAGCTTTCCCAAAAGGTCAAGAGTGGTCAAACCCCAGTATGCCCCATTCAATCTTATATGCTCCAACAAAACTGACTCATAAGAGTCCTTTTCCTGAGATAGTATCACAATGTTGTTAACATTATGCATAATCTATAAACCAAAACATCTATATGTGCAGTTGGACTCAAACTTCGACCTTTGCTTTCGATAGAATGAATTGAACATGTTTCCGAGCTGCCAGCTCCACCATCTGCTAAAATTTCAATATTAAGCAAAAGACTAAAGGAGAGCACCCTTCAAACAAAGACTAAACTCAGTAACAAACTAAAACTCAAAACCAATCCATTTATATTCAATCGGGGGTAAATGATTTGAAGGCATAAAAGTCATTTGAAAACTTAGTATAAGGCCTCATACGATTGTGAGTGATCACTTGCAAATGAAGACGGCATACGAGTCTAACTTAGTATAAGGCCTGAAAATTCAAATGTTGAAAATGGAAGCATCAGAAAACACTCTTCAAACAGACAAACACATTGGAGGGCAGAAGATCCAAAGCTGAATTTGGGAAGTGCACGAAACAGCTTGAATTAGCATGCTCAGTAAAACTATCTTCTTAAAATCAAAAACTTGACATAACATATTCCCATTCTCTGATGAATCTTGAACTTGAACATCATTATATCTAACTCAACACAGTTTATAAGTTTTTTCTACAAAAAATAAATAGCCGTTCCTGTATTGATAGTCATTTCAATGGTGACTGATTCTTGTTGCGTACAGAGAAAACAGTACACCTTTATCTACTGTGTTCAAGACTGAGTTAACCCGCTAATTCTAGGTTATTTTTACAGACCTAAATTGGCAGAAGGTTTGCGAGTAAGGAAGAAGAAGAGGCTTACCAAGCCCGGCGATGCGATTGTGTGGCGACGAAATGGGAGGCGCGGTGTTGATCTGATCGTCGGGATTGGAATCGCAATGCGGTTGGTGAATGGGCTCGGAGAGCGAGCTAGGCGGTGGTTCTGCTTTTGGATTTTTGGTGTGAAGGACCGAAGAAGAAGAGGTCTAGTTTAGTCAATTTTGTACAAATGATCATTTCCCTTATTTTTAATCTAGTTACTTTTTGTTTTTATTGAAATTTAATCTAATCACTTAACTTCTCTTTCTCTAGGCACAAGTTTAATTGTCTTGATTATACAAGAGTTAAGGTATCTTATTTTTTTTTTTGGAGAATCAAGGGACAAACTCAATTACAACACATGTAAACGTTAGGCCGAAAAGAACTACAAACAAAGAGCATGTGTCTCCAACTCGATCACATAGGAAAGAAATAGAGGAAACCAATAGCTCGCTAATCTATGGGCCAAAGACCCTACAAGCGAAAAAGAAAATGAAACAATACCAACTAATCTACCACACTCATCACTCATGCAAGCTAACATTGTCGTCACCATCACCGCTAGCAACCGTGAGATAATGAGGAGTGCTAAATCGGAGCACTGATGCTTGAATAACTGATGTCAAACAAATGTCAAAGCACAAATCATATGGAAATTCACAGCCCAGAGGAATAGCTTCCTCAAAATAACACCATACAAACCATTGACACCTAAGTCATGAGAGAGAAGTGGCTGACAAGAGAGGACAAAGAACCGATCCAAGAGCCAAATCCAACGAAAATTGGGGGGTGATAAACCCACGCGTGAGCACCTATAATATAAAACGTAAGTGCGAAGCTGCACTTTAGGCGTGCAGCCACAAAAGCTCACATGAAGGTATACAATGGTAGTATATGGGTTGTTTTGGTGTTGAATGACCAATAATATGTGAAAAGTTGGGATCGATTTACACCGGTTTGAGGAACCGAGTCCTCCCGTGCTGGACCAAGCTAGAATAATCCACAAAGGGAACATTCACCACAAGGGTGATAAAGGCTAAATAGCTGAGGCCAGGAATAACATAAAACAGTAAATAACAATAAAATTTAAGATAGATACCACATGTGAGCTGAAAACCTAGACCCAGGCTAAAGTCCAGGCCTATTGAACATAAGGCGTAAGCCCAGTACCCAGCAGATCACACAGCCCAGGCCCATGAAGCTTATTGTGTGAGTTCTTGTACGTTGCCCTCCCAGAAACCTCTGCTGCAAGGGAGACTCCGCACCACCGCCGTACTCCGCGCTGCCCCGTTGGGATCAGACCAGCGCAACGCCGCCACTCCACAGGTGAGCCTTTCCATCGAACCATCGACTTCGGCAGGCCTTTCGAACTCTTGTCGTATTGTGCCCCTTCTCCAATGCAGAGAACTCCTAGATCTGTGAAAGACAAGCACAAAACCAAACTGATTCCCTCGTCCGAGCAACAAATATAGGCAACCCTTCACCCGTGCTCGTCGGTGATCTGATAGGTACAGATCGAGGTCGATCTGCCCAACCCAATCTCGAGAACCACTTCACGTGCCCAAGACCATGTTTCTGTTGTGTAGTCACACAACTATTGTGGACAAACATCCCCTCCCGGGCTGGAACGCAGCGGCGGGAGAGCCAACGGCGTCCGGCTGGGAGAGAGCAAACCTTTGCATAGAGGGAACTAGAGAGAGAAGTGGAGAAGAAGTAGCGATAGAGATAGAGAGAGAGCAGTTAAGGTATCTTATAATAGTAGGAAAAAAAGTCTAAACAATATCTCACCTTTTAACGAAGCAAAGCTTTGGTATCCCATCTTTCAAAAACTTTAAAACGGTATCCCACCTTTTGACCCTGACATAAGATGAGTATCTGGGGCTAACGGGGGACGTTAGCTCAGTTACAGAGCTTGCCAGGTGGCATCTTTTGCAGGGTATTTTCGTCTATTCAGTCTCTCCTGCTAATTTTATAACATAGTTGGCACCAAATCCATTTGATCAACATATTTACCACCAAAACAACAAATTTAACACCAAAAGTCAAAAATAAAAATTAAAACAAAAATCATAGCCAATTTTAAAAGACCCAAGGTGTCACATCCCGACTCTTAAATTTTTACTTTATTTACTAGCTTGGTAGTAATAATAGTTTTACCGTCTTCGTCAATGAATTTATAGTTTAATTGGTCCCCAGAGGGGTTTTAGGGGACGATTATTTTGGAGAAATTATTTGTAAGAGAAATATTTGAAAACGGTAAAAATAGTAAATTTTAGCTAGTAAAAATGTAAGTTTTATTAGGGTATTATTTTGGAGTGTTTAATATTTGGAGTGGGGTTTTTATTTGGTGGGTAGAAGGAGTTGGACCGGTTTAGAAAGCCCAAACCATAATTTCTCTATCTCTCTCTCTTCTCTCTCTTCCCTCTCGAGCTCTCTCTCCCTGCCATATTTTCTCCACGTCCGTCCGCTGCCGTCCGGCCACCGTAGGCCGCCGCACTGGTCCCAAACGGTCGGCCGTCGACCCAGCCTTCTTCCTGGACCGGTGGCATCCTCCCTAGCGCCGCCGTGAGGGAGATACCGAGCCCGAAAGGTCCGACTGCTGTGGTGTTCCGTCGCCGGAACTCCCTCCTCCGGCCACCATAGCCGGAGCCACTTGGCTCGTTAGAAAGCCCTCCTCCTGTGCAACAATCCCTCCAAAGGACTCACTCCCTCTTGAGCTAAGTAAGGAGAAATGTGGAGTTGAAATTCTAATTCTTAGATGTTTTAAGTCGATTACCCTATCTAGGCTTTGAATTGGTGTTTGTGCTAGTTAGGAAAGTTATATAGAAGATTGAGATGAAGATGCTGTTAAAATTTGGTAGGCATTGGAGGTCGTCGGAGTCGGCCGCCGGCCGACGGCGGCGTCACCACTGTTAGGGGGATTTTCATGTTTTTAAATATGTTATATTAAAGGGTGCAAATCAAATCGAAAAACAAGACCAACAAGTTTCAGCCGATCGACGCTTGGACAACAATGTGGGCAGACCTCATGAAGCAAAGACGTTCAACATCATCAGGCAACTCGAGGAAAAATTCTCCTTCACTCACGACCAAAGTTCATTCGAAGATATGTCCACACTTGGAATTGCCTCTTGACAATCAAATTGACGCGATTCTAGAAGACAACTCTTGCGCCATGCAAGTCATGGTGATAGGAGTGATCAACGTGGAAGAACAAGCGGCCCAAATAGCCGAGTTAACTGAAGCGGTGAAGAAACTCCAAAAGACCATTGAAGAGAAGGATGTAGAAATTGCATCGCTCATGGAGAAGCTAGAAGTTCACCATGACAATGACTCGGAGAATAACCTTCATGACGATAAGAAAGACATGTCTGGTGGATCATCTTCCGAGCAAAATGGGGAATCAAATTCCATCCTAGCTTCATTGTCAGTTCAACAGCTTCAAGACATGATTGCCAAGACAATCAAAGCTCAATATGGTGGTTTGTCTCGAGATACACTGACGTATTCCAAGCCTTACACCAAGCTGGTAGACAATTTGAGAATGCCAACTGGTTACCAACCTCTCAAGTTTCAACAATTTGATGGCAAAGGTAACCCCAAGCAACACATCGCACATTTCATCGAAACATGCAACAGCGCTGGAACCGATGGTGATCATCTTGTGAAGCAATTTGTTCGCTTACTCTGAGGCACGATGTTTGAATGGTTTATAGACCTGGAGCCTGAATCCATTGACAGCTGGGAGCAAATAGAAAAGGAGTTTTTGAACCGCTTCTTCAGCACACGTCGCATGGTGAGTATGTTAGAGCTCACCAACACCAAACAACAAAACGGCGAGCCTGCTGTAGAGTTCATCAATCGTTGGCGTACACTAAGTCTCGACTGCAAAGACCGACTCTCAGAATTGTCAGCGGTAGAAATGTGCATCCAAAGCATGCATTGGGATTTGTTGTACATTCTTCAAGGGATAAAGCCTTGCACCTTTGAAGAACTTGTTACTCGAGCTCATGACATGGAACTTAGTTTGGCTAGTCATGGCCAAAGAAAATGTGACATCATGGAACAAGAGAATCAAGAGTCTTTGGCAATCAACGCAACTCCTGCAAGGGTCATGACACAAGTCAAATCAAATGATCAAAAGAAGTTTCAGTCAACTCAAGATCAATCAAGGAGGAAAACTCTAAAAGACTTGGAAGCTAAAAGTTACCCTTTTCGAGATTCCGATGTTGGAAAACTTGCTTGAAAAAGAAGTAATCAAATTGCCAGATTGCAAGCGTCCAGAGGAGATGCATCGCATCAATGATCCAAAATACTGCAAGTACCACCGTGTCATCAGTCATCCGGTGGAGAAGTGCTTCGTTTTGAAAGACCTTATCATGAAGCTCGCACAGCAAGGAAAGATATGTTTAGACGTTGAAGATGACGTAGCTTAGTCAAATCATGCTACCTTCATCTATGAACAACTTAAAGCAGTGTCATTGTTGTCTTTGCTAGGGGCATGCAACTTGCCGAGCCTTATGTAGACCACACCAAAGTCACAACGCTCCTTGTCTGCACGAGCTTAAACTGCAAATGACAAAAAAAATGCTCCTTGTCTGCACGAGCTTAAACTGCAAATGACAAAAAAAAAATTATCCTTGTCTGTACAAGCTTAAACTGTAAATGACTAAAAAAAAACACTCATTGTCCGCACGAGCATAAACTGCGAATGACCAAAAAAAAAGCTCCTTGTTTGCACGAGCTTAAACTACAAATGACACACAAAAAAAATACTCCTTGCCCGCACGAGCATAAACTGCGTATGGCACCCAAAAAAAAATTCCTTGAACTACGTCATGACTTGATCTCTTTCTCATAAGAGTACGTAGGCAGCTTGGAAGAAGCTTATGAGTCCAGTCATAACAAAACATGAAAACGAGTTTGCTCAGGTTGTTCAGAGCACTGCCATATCAAAACAAGGAAATAAATTTGCTCAAGGTGTTTCCCATGTCAAAGAGGAGACATGCAAAATTGAGGAGTCTCTACATATGCATGGATCCTTATAAACTCAAGGAGTCCCAACAAAGTCAAGAATTCTTACAAAATTCTAGAATTCCTAAACGCATTTGAGCCCAAGAAGTTAGCCTAGAACCATCCATAACAAAAGCATGGACTTCAAGTCGCGCCTTTGACACATGACAACAGCATGGCTATGACGCACCTTGAAGTGGGGGCATTTGTAGACATGTAAAATTTAACAAAATAATTGAGTTTATAAGTGATGGCTCGCAAGAAGTCAGGCGAGCTAGATAGCAGACTCCGCTTAGAGGAAAATGAAGGCGAGGCGAACTGGACTTCGCGTAGAAATAAATGAAGGCGAGGTGGACTGAACTTCGCATAGAAATAAATGAAGGCGAGGCGAACTGTACTTCGCGTAGAAGTAAACGAAGGCGAGGTGAACTGGACTTTGCGTAGAAATAAAAGAAGGCGAGGTGAGATGGCTCCGCGCATGTAGATGTACATAAAGGTGAGGTGAGATGACTCCACGCGTGTAGATGTACATAAAGGCGAGACGAGATGGCTCAACGTGCGTAGATATACATGAAGGCGAGGCGAGATAACTTCGCGCACGTAGATGTACATGAAGGCGAGGCGAGATGGCTCCACATAGGAAACTTTGCAAAGGAGCGAGACAGCAGAGTTCGCATGCATGCGGAGATGTACGTTCAAGTTGAGTCGTCCGCGAGGTGGGACCAGAAATCACCACTTCCTTGGAAATCAAGGTTGCGCGCCCTTCCTTCCATATCTGCGAGATGGCATGCCCCTTTACTAAGGATCTTGGTCAAAACAAGATATTCAATCCAAAGCGATCTAGGCATATATAAATCTTAAGATTTGATTGATTTGATTATGGTAAAATTGGCAAGTAAATCAATCAGTCAAGATTCATTGATTCCGTTAAGGAAATATCATTGATTCAGTATCTTCATTACATGCCAAAAGTGGAGGCATGTTAACACTATAAATACCCCCTCTCATAACAAGAGGAGGGGACGAAGGAGGAAGTGGACCAAGGAGGCAAACGAGGACGCGAACCAGGGAGCAGCGGACCAGAGAGAGAAAACTCACTCCCAAGAGCTTAGAAGTTGCCAAAGCCTCCGAAGAATCATCAAGCTGCCAAATAGCCAATTCTTCATCAACCTCAAGTCTAGAAGTTGTCAAGCCCTTGAAGAATCATCAAGCTGCGAAATAGCCGATTCTTTATCAACCTCAAGTCTAGAAGTTTCCTATGCCCTCGAAGAATCATCAAGCTGCCAAATAGCCGATTCTTCATCAACCTCAAGTCTAGAAGTTGTCAAGCCCTTGAAGAATCATCAAGCTGCCAAATAGCTGATTCTCCATCAACCTTAAGTCTAGAAGTTGTCAAAGCCTCCGAAGAATCATCAAGCTGCCAAATAGCCGATTCTTCATCAACCTCAAGTCTAGAAGTTGTCAAATCCCGAAGAGTAATCAAGCTGCCAAATAGCCAACATCTTCACCAACTCCAAGACAAAGAACAAACCACCATGTGAAACCGCTCGTAGATCAAACCCGATCAACATCAAGCCTCCTCCACGGCCCTTGATCAACTCTCATCTTCAAGTCTTCAACAAATCAAAACCTCTACCAAGTTCTTCAACAAACTCGTGGAGAATCAACAAGCACCGAACACACGTGTCGATTCATCCCCTGTCAAAGTCGAAGAACATGCACCACGTGGCACTGCTCGTGGCCTAAGTCCGATCAAGAACAAGCCTCTACGGCCCTTGGTCAATCAACTTCTACAAATCGTCAACATGACAAGAAGTCCAAACTACAACAATTCGATTCAAGATTAAGTGCTCGTCACCCTTGGATCAAATCGACGTCGGAGATCAAATCAGAGGAAATTCTTGTAAAAGAATACCAACAGAGATTGTAACCTGCAAATTCATCAACACAAATATTTTATCTTGTACACGTGTCTTTTGGTTATTTGTTGTAGATATTTTCGTGTTTACAGGGGTATGGGCACATATTTATACACACGTCTGTCCACCTTAATGACGTAGTGTATCACCACATTAAGATGTGACGTGAGCGTTGGACGCGAGCGTCGTAGCCCTATATAGATTATTTTAAATCTATTAATTTATATAAGGAGTATTGGCGTATGTAAATACATACATATTTTGATATATATTTTTTGAGCTGAAGAGGCTCGATATTTATGGGATAAAGGATTTATCACTTGAGGCATGCAGCATATTTTCTATGGAAATTTAAATTGGGAAAGCATAAATATTTTCATTAAATTTATTTTTTGTCCACTCACTCTAACGTTTTAAATATTTTTCCCTAGGCCATTCATTTTAAAAATGTCCAGTTTGCAGGTTAGTATAGTTGAGGTCGGGCGTACATGGAGAAGAGGTATAGTCAATAGTATAGCTTCCGCTCATTTTTATATTTCTAGTCCCTTTCCTCTCAAATAGAGTTGCTCTGAACTGTGGTTGTTGGTTATGAGATTTTCTTATTAAAGTTTGTAAATAAATTGGGAGATGTTGTGATTTAGAGAGCATGAAGGCTCTAGGAGTAGAGGGTTATAGATAGAATTTGTTTTTGAAGTGTGTGCATGTGTTATTAGGAAGAGTTGTCCATTTTCAAGAGAGGTTATGTCAAATTTTAGGTAAATTTTCCCAGCATGAATGCTCCAGGAGTAGAGGGTTATAGATGGATTTTTTTTTTGAAGTGTATGCAGGTATTATTAGGAAGGGTTGTCCATTTTCAAGGGAGGTTATGTCGAATTTTCGGTAAATTTTCCTTGGAGGTGGTCCCCGCAGGATTTACTTTGGGTTTCAAAGTGAATGTCAAGACCCACCCCGAATTTCATCCTGAAACCCGAGGTGAGTCCTGCGGGGATCACCTCCAAGGAAAACTTACCGAAGAACTCGGCAAACCTCCCTTGAAAATGGACAACCCTAACCCGAAAAAATTAAAGAACACTCTCTTAACCAAAATATATATCTTCAACTTAATCCAAATAACCGAATAAAATAATACACAATTATTTTTCCGAAAGTATTCATAGCTACTACAAGAAAGACAACGGAAGCTGCTAAAAATCCTAGTGAGTTAAACAGATAACCTACTGGCGAACAGTCGTGGAAAGATGAGTGACTATGCCTCGTCGCCTCTTTCTAGACACCACCCGAACTCTGCATACTGGGCATTTAAAACAAAGGAAAAGCCTAGGGGAAAATATTTAATTACGTCAGAGTGAGTGGACAAAATAATCTCGACAAACAAATACTTCCCCAAGAAAATTATAAAGGAAAGCGTTATACAAGCGACACGACTAGTTCCGGCTAGTCTCCAAATCTTAAACAAATACAGCCTCTCAGGCTAAAATTATATATATATATATATCATTATGTATTTACACTCGTCTACTCCTTGTATGCTATCAATGAATAAGCTTGAAAGTAGATAGTCATACCAGGCTACTACGCTCGCGTCTAACGTTTACGTCACCCCATAATGACATTTTTCCTCAGTATGGGGGAAACGACCAAGTGAGTATATATATACGTGCTGACTCCTTATACGAATTCTATGAATGAATGTGAAAACATAGAATAAACTCGAAAGGTAGAAAGTCGTACAAGGCTACTACGCTCGAGTCTAACGCTCACGTCACCCCATAATGACATTTTTCCTCATTATGGGGGAAAATCACGTATAACTAGCTAGCGTTCACTCATATACATACTATTCTCAAAAGCGTCAATAAATGAGTATAAACACCGAAATTCTCAATTCCGGTTCAAATTCCAACAAAAGAAATTATTCAACAACAAAGCAATTCAAACACATTATTTAAAACAAAGGTCCACTCACAACTTAGGTCTAAGCCTGATGTTGGTCAGAGGTCTCCTCTGCTCGAGCCTCCTCGCGTCCTAGCTCAAGATGGAGTGAGCCCTTTAGAGGGATTGTTGCACGGGATGAAGGCTTTCTTTTGAGCCAAGGCTCGCCGGCTATGGCTGCCGGAGGAGAGAGTTCCGGCGAAGGAACAGTCGGCATCCCGCGTGCGGGCACCGTCCCAGGAAGAGAGAGGAAGAGGTGAGGGTCCGAACGAGACCAGTCCGGCAGTCCTTGGGCGGTCGGACGACGACTGGCTGGCGACGGGAAGTCTGGCAGTGGGAGAGGAATCAGGGAGAGAGAAAAACGGGAGGGAAGAGAGAGAGAAACAAAACGGGCTTTGACCAAAAACAAGGCCCGGTCCAACTAAATAAACAAAACCCAACTCTAAAATTTAACACCCCAAAAATAATACCCCAATAAAAATTACCTATTACTAGCCAAAATTTACCATTTTTACCGTCGTCATATTTTTCTCCTACGAATAATTCTTTCGAAAAATTCGTCCCTCAACACACCTCTAGGGATCTTAGAATTAAAACTCTTAGACGAAGACGGTAAAATTATTATTAACATCATGCTAGTAAATAAGGTAAAATTTAAGGGTCGGGACGTGACAGTGAAATTCGGGGTGGGTCCTGACACAAGGCCTTTTTCCTACCAGCTTTTTGTAAAATCAAGTTTGGTACATGTAATGCATAACAACACATGTAATTCGTCCAAAATTCAGTATATGTAATGCATAACAACACATTTTCATGAACATACATATATCTTGTTCATCCTTGCATTTCAAATGTCTCAAAAGTCATGCAATTCAAATAGACAAATTCAATAGTGTTTGTTTTACCAATAAACATCACAAAATCTAGTTAAACAAGATTTTTTTCTGCATATATTCCACATAAGTAGTCTTTTTGCATATTTTCCACAAAAGTAGTCTTCTTGCATTTCCCACAAAACAGTCTACATATTCCACAAAAACAGTCTGCATATTCCACTAAGCCCTATGCATATTCCATTGTGATGACTGACTGGGTTCAGGTGGTGGTTGGGAACTAAGCTGAACATCATGAGCCAATGGTTCCGCCACATTTGGTTGATGTTGTATACCTTCTTCATGATTCACTGGTGGCTGCTGCTGTAGTCCATCTTGACCATTCGTTGGTGCTTGAAAAAGGTGTCAACTCTCGAATTCTAAACCTATTTAGTAGACAAAACCCTTGAAAGCCATAAACAATTTCAAAAGGGATAAATTCGATACTATTCTATTACAAACCAAGAAGTAAAAGACATTGATAAACTTTAAGAAATAGACCATTGTTACCTACATAATTTGGTCGAGCCCCTGCCACTTGAAAATATCTCCACTTTTCGGTCATATTATCGAATCTTCTATCCACTCTTATGCCTTTTATCTAGAGAATAAGAGAATCAAATCTAGTGATTCAAATGTGAGAGAAAGAGAGAGAGATAGAGGATATTCGTTGTAATGAGAGAGAGAGAGAGGAAAGATGATATGGTTAAAGTGGGCTGAGGGTTATTAGGTGATTAGACAAAATACCTTTTACAATTTGAATTTGAATTTAATATGTTTCCGTAATGGAGCAAACGTCCCCTGTCAGCCCTAAATACTGATCTTATGTCCGGGTCAAAAGGTGAGATACCGTTTTGAAGTTTTTGAAAGGTTGGATACCAAAGTTTGCTTCGTTAAAAAGTTGAATACTGTTTGGACTTTTTTTTTCTTATAATAGTAAGAATTCTAGATATATGAGTTTCTAAGGACATCTCTAATAATGTCTTCCATACCCATACTTATAGTCAAAACCTGTCAAAACTCATCTCCAACAATCAAAACTCAAACCTAAATATGGGTTCCTATTAGACCCATGACCTATTTTAGGTCGACTTGCAAGGAGGAAACTCATTTCGGTTGGTGCGGGACCCACTCTAACACAGCCGCACATGAAGGTGAGGGGATTGAATACCCATTTGTTTGTTGATGACCAAAACTCATACTCATACCCATACTTATACTCAAATTATATAAAATGATTAAAATGTGGGTATGAGTATGAGTTTTGAAAAATGGTTAGAGATTGAATATGAGTTTAGGTGAGTCAAAAAATAGATTTGAGTATGGGTTTTAGGTCACCTTGTTGGAGATGTCCTAAGCACATTAGTTTGCTATAAACTCTGCTACTGTTATTGTGCTTCAATATATTGCTACTGCAATTTTAAATCCGGATGTTGTGTTAACTTCAATGAAAACTGGTCGAAACCAAACGATTAAAGAAAAAAGCCACAGATTAGTGGAAACACACCATTCATGTTTTCTTCTGTTGTTTTTTCCTAGTTTTTTTTAACCAATCGGTGTGACTAAGGGGCTTAAATTTGATAATCAAACAAACTATATTCTTTCTTTCACATGTAGTGTGAGGTAAGCTGAAAACCAAACATGAGTTTTGTGAATTGTGAGGTGGCCGGCCGTTAGTTACAATGTTGAGTATTACAAGAAATGTAATCCTATATAAAGGCGTACATGGATTGGTCTCTCACATTCTTGTTCTGAGAAGATAACCAGCTACTTCTTCTATAACAATCTTCAATGGCATCCCTTATTACTCCAGATCAATTTTCTGCTAACCAAGATGCAGAGGCTCTTCGAAAGGCCTGTCAAGGTATGTAAACAAATTGTGATTAGCAGAATTCCCTTTCGACATTTCAACTCGTGAGCTTAGTTACAACTAATGTTGAAATTGTCATTAGGAGCTGGCAATAGGGTGTATTCATAATCATCATGATTTGGTATACGTTAATTTCCTATTAACACATATGAAACCGATAGGGCCGGGTCAGCATTTTTGTTCATACCACTTAGATGCGTATAGTGAACCTGTTTGTACTTGTAAAGAAAATTTGATAGAGTTGACAAAAAATTCTAACGTTTTCGGAATCCAAACAAGAGCCTTTTCAGAAGAACACCCTATTGTGATTGCCATTTGCCTCGTTCATTCTTTTACAAAGCCAACCAAGACACACCTAACACAATCCCATTTGTGGAAGAAAGTAGAAAATGCATTAAATTTATAATTTCAAATTAATCAAAAGGCTCAAAGAGAATAAAACTCCCATTTAAGCTCCCTAACTAATAGCCTTTGCTATAAATTTGGGCATTGTAAGAGTCCAACATAACCTTCTCTGTGTTTCTGTGAGAGAGAGATAAACAAAACCTTCAAGAATGGCTACCCTTGTTTCTCCTCCAAATTTCTGTGCCAATGAAGATGCAGAAGCTCTTAGAAAATCTGTGAAAGGTGTTGCTTAGATAATTTCTTTTGTAATTCATATATGCGCATGCATGAGCTATAGAAAATTCTGTCATATTTTGAAATTAAATTGAGTGATTTGTTTTTGTTGGCTAATGTTTTAACATGTAGGTTGGGGGACTAATGAGAAGGCTATCATCTCCATCCTGGGTCATAGAAATGCAGGTCAAAGAAAAGAGATCAGGGCAGCTTATGAACAACTTTATCAAGAAGATCTTCTCAAGCGCCTTGAGTCTGAGCTCTCTGGTGATTTTGAGGTATTATAATTTAGTGTATCTAAAAGACATAGAAATCTCCGAATGGTTTTGTCCTTTTACTACAGAAGATAGAGGAACTGGTGGAAAAGAGAATATTATCAAGAGAAACTCGATTTTTTTTTAAATGATCCAGGAGCACACACAGATAATTTTGAATAACTTCTGTGTATACATGCTCTTAAACTATGCATCAGTTTTGTGACTGTCAGATTAGTCTTTGACAAGGTTAAAAGCTATGTTTTACTATTTTTACTGCATATCATCGATCAGATTATTGCATTCACCCATTTTGTTTTCTTTGTATGAAAGAAAATCTATGTCAATCTTTTTCTAAGGCAATTTAATTGAGTGAAGAAACTTCTGTTCATATTTTGGGATGACATTCATGTATAGAAAGCAGTGTACCGCTGGACATTGGATCCAGCAGATCGTGATGCAGTTTTGGCTAATGTGGCCATCAAGAAATCCACTGACGTCTACAATGTCATAATCGAAATTTCCTGCATTCACTCCCCTGAAGAGCTTCTAGCTGTAAGAAGAGCTTACCAGCTTCGCTACAAGCACTCTGTGGAAGAAGATCTAGCTGCACATACTACCGGTGATATCCGCAAGGTACATGCTTTGGCCAATTTAACATGATAACTTATACCAGGCAACATGCCATATTATGCTGTTTGAATGTGATTTTTCATTGCACCATCGAAGAAGAAATGATTGGCCAATATAGATCGACTAAATAAAAAGAACAGTTTATGTCAACTTAATCTGAGTACATTTTAGATAGACAATTAGAATTGCTAATTAATGGTGTTATGTTGCAGCTTTTGGTTGCTTTGGTGACTGCTTACCGCTATGACGGTCACGAGATCAATGCAAAGTTGGCAAATTCGGAAGCAGATATTCTTCACGATGCTATCAAAGACAAGGCTTTCAATCATGAAGAAATTATTAGGATCCTGAGTACTAGGAGCAAGACACAACTCATGGCGACATTCAACAAATACAGAGATGATCAAGGCATTTCTATCAGCAAGGTTAGGAGAACACAAAGATTTAAGACCTTTATAATACCAATTTGCAGATTTACATTGTCAATGTGCCCCAGAAAGTAATTAATATCTATTTAACAATTTTACCTGATTAAAATATTGTCTGTTTTGCCAGAATTTGCTGGAAGAAGGAGCTAATGATTTCCAGAAGGCATTGCATACTGCCATTCGATGCCTCAATGACCCCAAGAAGTACTTTGAGAAGGTAAACACATTTCACTCGTTATTCTCTCTTTCTAGCTCATATTCCTTCACAAACTCATATATTATTTGTGCTTAAAGGTACTTCGCAATGCAATCAAAAGAGTTGGCACCGATGAAGATGCTCTCACTCGTGTGATTGTTACAAGGGCAGAGAGGGACTTGAGGGACATCAAGGAGGTTTACTACAAGAAAAATAGTGTTCCTCTTGAACAGGCTGTGGCCAAAGACACTTCAGGGGATTACAAGGCCTTCCTCCTTACTCTGCTGGGAAAGGAAGATTGAGTTCTTGTTGTGAGAAAAATAGAATAATCTAGCTAGTGAAGCTATGAAGTATGAATGTTGGTCTTTTCTGTAAATGCGCTCATTTTAATACAAAATATTTCCAAATACTCATATCTAACTCCCATATAGCAATTAAAACAGTCACATGTGGACCTCGATTGGTGTATGACTAAGTAAATCAAGAATTAAAAAGCATTAGTCTTCCATCACTTGCCTCGAAAATGATCAAGGAAATCAATACCTCCTTACCCTTATTGTTAGGGTCCGCCTAACCCTTAGACATACTAGATGACCAAATTGACTGATATAAGAATTAAATTCAGTTTACCCTCTAAATCTTTGGTGTCAAAATCAGTTCAGTCCTGCAATTTTTTTTTAAAATCAGTTCGCCCCCTCAACTTTTGTAAACATATCAGTTTGGTCTAATTTTTGAATTCCCCTCAAAATATGACGTTACCAAACTGACAAAGGGACCTATAATTTAGCTTGGTGATGTGTATGAGAAGTCTCTGATAACTATAAAGTTGAATTATGGGCCCCATTGTTAGTTTGGTGACGTCATATTTTGAGGGAAATTCAAAAATTGGACCAAACTAATGTGTTTACGAAAGTTGAGGGGGCGAACTGATTTTAAAAAAAGTTGCAGGACTAAACTGATTTTGACACCAAAGATTTGGGAGGTAAACTGAATTTAATTCCTGATATAACCTTAGTCCATAAGTTCATAAGTAACCGGAACCACGACGTTATCAAGGTAGACATCGGATCAAGCCAAATCCCTAATTTATTTTTGAACAGAACTTAAACCTACTATTAGGGGATTTCCCCTAGGTCAACGAGGACACCATGATTCTCAGCAGTACTTGTAGCAAAGTTCCACCAGATGAACCCTCACCAAAAAGCACAAACAATGCCTCGTGGCCTTCCACCCCCGAACTTGAAGAAAGGCATAGATGAACCACTGAGGGCTTGAGAACCCTCTTCTGCCTCATCTTCCTTTCACCCGGATTCAACAACAAAGCCTTAACAACGCCTCACCTTTTCTGGCTCACCTTTCTTTCACCCAGCTCCAACAACAAAGCCTTAGGCTTAAGGGAACCCTTAGGGTTGTTCTTCCGTCCAAGGGAACGTCCGGTCATCCTCCTTAACAATGCCTCACCTCTTCTGGCTCACCATCCTTTCACCCGGCTCCAACAACAAAGCCTTAAACTTAAGGGCACCCTTAGGGTTGTTCCTCCGTCCAAGGGGACTGTTTACGCCTAAATTAATATTTTGCTGGACAGTAGTTGTCTATGTAAATATTAATTAAATTCTTGGTCTATGTCAGCCGGTGAGCCTAAGTTTCTTTGAAGTTTACAAATAACGGCCCTCCAGTAAGCCTACGCGGAATGCTCACAAAGTCCGCGCGCGGAATGACTTTGCGTGGACTAACAGATCTAGCGCGCTTAGACTTCACACAAAAGACATAGTTCGCGCGGACTAACGGATTTCGCACGCATTCAGACAAAAGCAGAGCTCGCGCAAAATGATTTCCAGCGGAGTGGTGATCTTTCGCACTTCCGGACAAAAATAGATCTCGCGCGCGAAATGACTTCGCGCGGAGTGAGGATCCATCTCGCGCGCTTCGCGCGGAATGCTTTGTGCGGAATGACTTTGGCTTAGGCGAGGCGGAATGCATCTAGGCACTGGCGAACTGATTCGCTAGTTCGCGAAGTACACACACGTGAAGTCTGCGCGAACACTTATAATCGTTTTAGACTTTTAACAGTCTTTGACACGCTTCGGGCCAATCCCTGTGGCCCTTATCAATTTAAAAGCCTTCGGCCCGTGAGGTGCAATAGTCCGCGGTCCGCGCGAGTTAGTATTCTACATGGACTGTGATACCTCGCGGGATAAGGATTACTTTTCATGCTTCACATGAGAGTGTAGACCTTATCCTATACGGACTGTGTGAAATGGACATGTGTCACATGCGGATTGGTCTGCATGAGAGGAATAGTATCCTTATGCTTCACGTTGCAGAATCCAACAGGGATTCTGATTGTCTTTCGCAACAAGGATTACTCCACTATATAAAGGAGCTCACACCTTCTAACAGAGAGAAACAATCAATCAAACAACAAAAAAACAACCTTCAACCTCGTTGAAAACCTCTCGACCCCGTCGAAACCTCCAGTGCTCCTAGGAGCCAATCCCCTTCAAAGTCTCTTCGAAGCCCTGATTATAAGCGCCCCGCCGCCTAGAATTCTTCAGAGCTCTCCGGAACTCGACCCCGTTTCCTCGAAAACATCCCTATAGTTGCTCTGCTCACGCAGCCGTGAGTATCTACCGCTTGTGCGAGGTGGCACCTGGAACTCATTTCGCCTGATTCAAGAAGTCAAGCGCAGCGCACTCAACACATTCCTCGTCCGCGAGGTGGCACGCCCGCAACTCCTCCTATCTCTTTGTTCGCTAATCACCTCGGCTCCGCACGCTGAAGATCGTGGCCAAAAACATTGGCACGCCCAGTGGGACCAGGGGTACAAGCGAGACATCATAGGGAAGACAGAGGACACACAGTACCGAAAGCCTCAACTTTTTAGTCTCAAACACAAGTCACCAAGGTATAAGCCCCATAACAGTGCGGCTTGTCGATCCCTTACTTTGGAACAGGTCCTTGCTCAATTTGGTAACCCAAACTTCAGCGAGACCACCATGGTAGGCTCTCAGCCAACCCAAGACACAGACTCTACTCCGTCTATGGAGCAAGTCTCCCAGATGTTCGCACAGCTCACGGGACAGATCCAGAGTTTGACAACTCATGCCACCGACCTCGCTGGGAAAGTAGACGGCCTTGCTGAACAGGTCAAAAGAGACAAGACCCTTTGGGAAGCAGACCAGCACAACCTTGCCATACTCACTGAAGACTTTAACCAGTTCGCCGGCGAAGTAAGGGAAGACAAGGATGTGATCAACGGTTCCCTCCAAAGGATCCAAAAGGACCTAGATCAGAACACGGAAATCCTGACGCTCACTCGCGCGACAGTGGATGAACAAACCCGGCCTGGACCACCACGAGACCAAGCTGCAGGATCAGCAGAACTCCTCGTTCTTCGGAAACAAAAACAGTCTAGATAAGCTAGACGAATTCAAAGAGAAACAGGACCGCCAGAACTTGCGGCTCCTTGAAGTCGAAGACTGGGTAAGGGCGCAAGCGCAGAAAAATCTTACCCTAGAACCTGTTGGCGCGAGCGCGAACGAGGGGACATCCAAGTATATCCCGCCAAACGAGCGCCCCAGGGGAAACCCTAAAGTCGGGGCTCAGAAGACCCTGCAGCTCTCGCTAGGGGCAGGCAATTCAAAGAATCCGCCCCCGCGCGGCTCTTCTGGTCCCTCCAAGGGATTCAACAATGCGCCACGCCAAGGAAGCGGGACACAAGAAGACCCCATAATTACTCTTTCTGTCCAAACTTCCAAAAATGTTGGTCAAGCCGCCAGTTTTTTTGCATGGCCTAACCATGAAGAGGGAGGTGAACCGGCACCTGTGACTGCGGCCGACTGGCGCCAGCTTATATCATCCATTGTCAAGGAGCAGACCGGGAAAGGCAATTCTGACCTCCAATATCGCGATCCTTACCCTGATAGTGTGGCGCAATATCCATTTCCCCATGGCTTCAAGAACATCGTCTTCACCACCTTTTCTGGGGAAACAAAGGAGGATGCAACAACGCATATGGCCCGCTTCATAGTTCAGTGTGGCCAATATGGGCACAATGACATCCTTAAGCTCAAGCTCTTTGGGACTTCTCTGTCCGGAGCTGCTTTCAGTTGGTACTCCAAGTTGAAGCCAGGGTCCATTGTGGACTGGCCCACCATGGAGAGGCTGTTCCGGGAGACATACGGAACCATCGAGCCCGAGGTCGGCCTTGACTCTCTCACTCAAATGAACCAGCAGAGCGGGGAATCAGTGGTTTCTTTCCTCCAGTATAGGGGTATTTGCTTGTAATCTAAGATGCAACAAAATGTCTAGATTTGGAATTACTCCTTTCTTTTTTCTTTTCTTGGTATTTGCTTGACTATTATTCCTTTAATCTTCTGTTATCATATATTATTATGTTGTCATAGCTGCTGATCTTGGTTTTGTCACTTCAAATCGCCAACTCTGCTCTCTACCAAGGCCTGTGAAGGGAATTTGACTGTAACAGTTTGTATATGTATACGCATGCTTTAAACCAAATAGATTGCCCACAGTATAGGGGTATAATCAGATTCTCTGTTAGAGTTTCTCTGTTATGGTGTTTGTCATATGCTCATGCCGTAATGTTCGTAGATGTTTACTTAAAAGTTAAAACCATCTAAATATAGCGAAGGCACGCCATGGTCAGCAGCGCAAGCAATATTGCCTGCTTATTGGCCTTTCCTGCCATACATAAAGTTGAATGCTGCAGTAGAAATGCAGGGTGAAGTCTTATCTTAATTATGCTATAAGATACTTGACTAAAACATAGAAGTAGATTAAATTATGAACAATCTATAATCGGTCGTACAAGAAAAAAGGAAAAAAAAAAAACACTTATTTATTTGGCTTCTTGTTTTTCATAGAAGAGGGGGCCATGGCAAAAAACGCAGAGCAGTTCAAATACTGAAACGGTACAAGAAGAATGAAGTGCTTAACCAGATCACTCTTCTCTTTCCCCCAAACCTCACTCCCCAAATTGCCAAGAAAAAAAAAACCCCCCAAAACCCCAACCCGTTTTCTTCACATGATCCTGAAGCTGTTTATCAGAATGTTGCTTGTATGGAATATGGGATATGCATTTAGTCATGAGGGATCTCTTTGTATTTAGATAACAGATAAATTAATGTCACAGTGAAAAACTGAAAATAAATTTAGCTCCTTTAAATGGTAAAATCACTCTCTGATGTATTGATTTATTGAAGTTTCTATTAATGCTATAACAAGGAATAATGATACAAAACAAGAACACTTGCAGGCATGGATGACCAAAAATCGAAAAGATTAAAACCGCTTAGAACCATTTCAAGTAATCCAAACACATCCCAAATTCTCTAGGTCCTTGCAACCAAGGTAAGCAAGAAATCCTTGTAGTTCCCATTAGCTGTCTTTTCAATTTTGCTGGATAGAGAAACTCCATACTGGTTCTGGTATTCCTCTTTAATCTGTTTCATATCTGTGTCAGCTCGGGTCACAATTACTCTAGTCAGTCCCTTTTTGGTGTTCTTGTCCACATCATTCCTCAATGCCACTTCCAACACCTGAGGAAAAGAATTGAAGAATGTCATCCACAATGGCCAGATATCGGGAATGTTATGCATGCAAAGTTGAAAATATATCTCAACTATAAAATCGGAGATGATTCCAGTGACAACATGTGACATCTGTTGACATAAGTCACATAACATGCCATGAGAGAAATTGGTTATATGCTATGCTATGTAGTTCGATCGCAGTTTTGCCTTACCTTGCTGAAATATGTGTGAGGAGTACATAGGCATTGCACTGCCTCTTTTAACATCAAATCAGCACCAAGATCCTAAACAAAGCACCCATTAGAATCAGCTAATATATGCCTACAAGCTCAACATTATTACTTTAAAATTCAAGCAACTACTAAAGACTAGAAGACCAGCTTGAAATGTTTTTCCACTAGAGTTGATTGTGAATTCTCATACATACCTCATCCATGTTGTTGCCAGAAATCTCCTTGTAGTGTTTATATACTACTTGGAGATGAGCCTTGCTCCTTGTTGATAGTATCCTAATAACCTCATCATCTTCAATGGGATTTGTGTTGTCTGTGTTCTTAAGCACATGAGAAAGTGTTTGTGCCTCAGATTTTGCAGTCACATCGTTCACCTTTGCTCCTTCATACCTATAGGCACTCACAAGTGCAACCAAGAGCTGTGAAAGGAAATGCCGCAAAGAAAAGAAAAACACCAGTTAAATTCCTTCATATTTACATGCCATATATCTATAATCGCAAGTTCAGAAAGGGAAGCGCCATAAGGTTCTCATTTTGCAGACTCCCATGGATAGAGCTTGGATACTAAAATAACACAGTTCCAATTAGTCGAAAATTGGTTTTTCTACATGAAAACTGCTATTCTCATACTGACTTTGTCATTCTTCACTTCAATTTCAATATGTTACCATTTTCAATGCAACATAATAATGAAAGGGAGTAGGAATAGCATTTCCATTTCTGTAATTTGCAAGAACAGTTACTGAAACTACAGAGATAAAGGATAGCATGTTCAGTCTATTAGTATTACATTATCCAAGTCCCTACGTATTTGGTAATAGGCACTGTACCATTAATGAGTTATGAAATGAAGTTGATTCCTAGATATTTTATAATCTCGAGTTGTACCATTGCGTATCACACCTGTGTAATAGGCACTGTTCTAGTAAAGCATATGGGAAGATGGTGATTACCTTGCTTTCAGGGCCATCAATGTGGGAGGCAACATCTTCTTCAATGGAGTGGTCAAAGAGGGAATGGTAGGCCTTCCTTGCTCCTAATAGCTCTTCTGAGGATCTAGTGCATGCAATCTCTACAATAACACCATGGACCTCAGTGCCTTTCTTCAAGGCCTCCTTCACCAAGCGAGCATCTCTTTCCCATGGATGCATAGCCCACAACACCACAGCATTCTGACAAATATCATATAAAGAAACTCATCAGCACCCTGTTTATCAAACTCCACATAGTAATATGAAGATGGCGGATAGTCATTTGATTCGACAATGTTGCATCTCAGATTGTGAAGATGTAAATACAAGGACATATCCAGACTTGTCTCATTTAACATCTATTGGAGCAAGAGCATTCGAAAATCGAAGTAAAAATGTGTCATGAGAACTAGGATACAAGTGGGTGGAAATGAAACATGGGTTGAGAAATGCACCTTAAAGCGCATGAATTCATGCTTGAGAAGCCTGACACGTTCATCATTCCATCTCTCAAAGAGGCGTTCATCCTCTTTGAACAAATGGGGAGTTCCTTTCCTGAAACATTTCCTCTCCTCTGGATGGGAGTTTCCCAGTATCGATATCAATGACTTTTCATCAACTCCAAGCCCTGCATATCAATTCATCACTCATCAACATCAACTAACTCAACCAAGTTATGACCAAAACCCAAACCAGTAGATAAAGAAATGTCCTTGTCAACTATCCCCAGTAAAACATTTATCTTTTATATACAGAATTGGTATCAACGCCTTTGCCTATTGAGCTGCAAATATAAGTAAAAACTGGAGAAATGCGTGTATATTTACAAAATATTACACCAAATTCACAAACAAGAAAAGGAATTGATCAAAATGGGCGGTAGCTAGTATTTAAAGGAATGTAAATTGAAATGGAAGATGAAGAACATATATGAAAAAGAATGAAGAGTTTAAAATGGGGGACCTGAGAAAGCGTTGTTGAGAGCGTTCAACTCATCAGTGAAAGCCATTGTTTTTGGATTGTTTTGGTAAGCCAACGTGTTGTGGGATCTCCCCCATCGCTGATTATATAGTACCAGTCCACAGTTGAAGGGGGTAATTTAGTAACTTACGCGGAGAACGGCAAAAGATTTCATTACAGTATTTATTGATTTTGACCTGTATTAATTAATTTGTTCAATTTCATCGTTTCTTGCAGACCAATCAACATATTATTTTCTGCAATTTCCAATTTGCGCCCAAGTATGAAACCGTGGTGTAGCGTTCGTTGAGTAATAAAGAAATCTTTAAAATTTATTGTTTTGTTAAAATTAAAAAGGTTAACATGAGAATTGAAACAAGCTAACGCATGCGAGGGAGAGATGTGAATCCAAGGTCATAAATCTGCTAAGTATGTGAAATTCATATGTCTCTTTCCATTTATCAAACTAAAATGAATGATTCTTAGTTCATTATGATTCATATTCGTTTTCCTTGTGGGTGAAAACATATAATACATTGATTGACATAGTGAGTGATGTGTTGGAACAGGTTTGCCTTATCTCCTTTGTCCCCGGCCTCCTTAATATCGATCGATTTGGTAGCTATCTAGCTAGGCTAGGCTGGATTCGATTATTTTGTTACTTCTTGTATATCATATCATTATATGCTAGCTGCGTTTGATATCGACCAACAGGGAAAACACTATATAATGCTACCAAAACCCTAGCTTACACCATGCGATTATGAAAATTTTATGTTCTAATCTTCAAAGTAAGAAGCTAAGACGAAGAACTTGATCATAAATTGATAGAATTATTGCTCTAAACGTGTGAATAAAAGAAGAAAAAATTAATTAACTAAAGAACATGATGGAGGCATACTGCATTTATTTTATTTTATTTTAGGGAAATAATTAATGGCCGGAGATAGAGGCTACTGTATTTGAAAATTCCAATGTGACATTATATGAATGAATTGCCAGCAACAACCAAAGGTCCACCAGATAGAAGGAAACATCGAAAAGCTCCACCTCGATCTCGATCAGTTGTCTGGAACAATATCTTACTCACTCACTGGCATGTTTAATTTCAATCAAAGAAACATGCATGATGCATCCTATATTATAAACTCAGATCATATGTTTATATTACTCTCGATAGGAAGTATATAAAAGTCAAACAGAACACACAAAAAATAGAATTTTTTGATATATTGAATAAACCCGACGTCGAATATATATATATATATATATATATATATATATATATATATATATATATATATATAGTTCTAACCCTAAGAGGAAACTAATTATACCGAAAGATTTACATAATTCTAGTTGATTACAAAATATACATATTCCTAATATACTAGGATTGTAACTCACGTTAACAATATATATATATATATATAATTCGGCAGATTAGTCTGCTCGTCCAGAGATGTCCTTAATTAGTTTAGTTGATTTGGTTGGTATATGTAAGGCTGGAACCGGTACGGTTACCGGGAATTTTTAGCCAAATCGCCTACCGAGCCGACTCTCGGCAGTAACGAAATTTTGATACCAGTATCGGCCGACCAAGTTAGTATACCAAACTTTCGGTCGGTAGTGGTACGGTTGGGCCTCCGAATCTGCCACTTTAATTTTCAAAATGAAAACACAGGCCCAGACCAAAAAAAATCCACAACAACTGTCTTTCTGAATCATTCAAACACTGTAGAAAGTGGTTCAAAAATAAGCAACACAGTGATTCAAACTTTCAAAGTTCACTGTAAATCCAAACCAAGTAACAAAATTACAAAATGCAAATCCACAAACTCAGTATAATTGTATAAGTGTCTCACAAGAAATAAAGGCAGTAAGACACAAACTATTGAAACCAACCTACATTCCTAAAATCTTAGTCCAAGACATCTGCAATTCTGCATTTAGTGTCTTACAAGCCACAAACCAACTTAAGTACTTAACATTAGTACACACTACACAAGTACACAACTTCAAATCAATAGTCTTAAACAGTTCTACTTCCTAAACATTAAACAGTCATGCACTCTTGGCCTCCTGCTGCTAACATGCCATAGACCAAATCTCAACCATAAAATCCTAAAACCAAACAGAATTTCAATAATCAATATGAGTATATGACACTGAATCAGACAATCAGTAACTCACAAGTCACAACCACAATCCAAAATTCCAAATATACTCACATAGTCACACCTTACAGTTTACAATGACATAAAGACCAAAACGTAATAGCAATGCACCAAAGACCAAAACTTGAAACAAATGCACAAGCAGTCAAGCACAACTCACAAGTCACAACTCTAAAATCAGTAAAGTCTGAAATAGAAATTAAAGTCTGAAATAGTTTAAACTGAAATAGACAAATAAGTAAAGACTTAAACGAGTTTAAAGTCTTAACAAAAAAATAACTAAAACATCATGACATATAAGTAAAGAATTAAAGCTTGGCCTGCTGCTACACATTGGTTTACCCAGAGATTTCAGTAAGCTCTATTGGGGTTGTTGCTGCCTCCTGTCCTTGATTGAAACCGTTTTTTACAAAATAAATAAAATTCACATGGTTAAAAAAATAAGGTATGATTTATTATAGCAAATTCACATTGTTTTCTAATAATTACCTCTCTCAATCTCCTCCAACTCAGCGTAAATGCGAGCTCATCTTCACTAGGATCCTTGTATAGGTTAGGTTGATCAGATTTTAACCAGTCGCTTGGGCACACTAGGGCCTCTACCATTTTTGGTGTCAATGATGCTCTAAAATGATCGACCAATCTTAATCCTAAACTAAATGCATTTTCAGAGGCCACTGTTGAGCAAGGAAAAACAAATATATCCTTGGCTAGCTTTGATAGCACTGGATAGGTGTCCTTATTGTCTTTCCACCACTTTGTAATTTCAAAACTCTTGGAGAAGATGCTGACATATCTATCGGATAAGTACTGATCAACTTCATTTCTTATGCATTGAGATTGCTCAGCCACCCTCTCCCTTGCTAACCTCATCGAGGCCATTCAAATCATCTACTTCAATTTCAAAATCATAGAGAGAAGTCTGCTCAACCATCTCATTTGTGTCTTGACCTCTATATTCTTCATACATCTTCATCTTCTATCGATTCAATCACCACGGCACTTGCTTTAACTTTTCTCATTGCCACTTTAGCCCACTACAACTTGTATATCTTAGGTTCAGAATATTAGCTATCATGGTCACCTTGTTCACAAACTCCAAACTGCCCTAATACTTGTCAAACTTCTCCTTCATAGAAGTAGCAACCCTTTTCAAAACTTCATCAGATGACTCACAAGCCTTGTCAATCTCAGTCTACAATGTAATCATCTCGACAAATAAGATGTTTGCAGTCACTGTTTTTCATGCACTAAGCCTCAAAGTAGCTTCATAAAATTTCTTCAAAAAAAGACAGAAGGCTTCTGCATTCCTCTAGTTATCATAACCCGATGGTCCAACCTTGTCTTGAAAATAACTTTTAAATGCACCATTTTTTTTTGTCATCCTCCCAAACACAACTTCATACTTCAGAGCAGCTTCTAGCATAAGAAAAGTGTTATTCCATCTTGTTATTACATCTAATGGAACATTGGCATTAGCCCTGCATTGCTCCAAAACGGCAAACTCCCTAAACTTGTCAAGCCTCGAAGATGAACTCCTCACATACTTTGCACAATTCCATATCGCTGCAATCTCATTCTCCAACTCCTTCAACCATCCTTAACTATTAAGTTGATAATATGACAAGCACATCGTAAATGCAAATACTCTCCATCAAACATCAAAGTCTTGTAGCCCCTCAACCTTCTCTTCATGTATTGCACCACCCCATCATTAGCAGATGCATTGTCGATGGTGATGGTAAAGACTTTTGAGATCTCTCATTGCCTCAAACATTGCTCAACAACTCTGCCAATATCCTCACCTTTATGACTAACAATTGGACAAAAGTTTATGATTCTTTTGTGCAATTTCCAGTCAATGTCCATAAAATGAGCTGTAAGAACCATGTAGTTGATGTTTTGTATCGATGTCCAAGTGTCTGTGGTGATCGATATTCTTGTGTCTGCTGCCTTCAAGCCACTCAACAAAAGCGCCTTCTCATGATTGAACTTATCCAACACACCCTTGGCAACCTGCTTTCTATTTAATATCGGCCACTCAGGTTCTCATTCATTGACAAATTCCCTAAAACCCTCCTTTTCCACAAACCTAAAGGATAGTTCATCCTTAATTATCATTGCTATGCACTTATCATCACACCATTTCGATTATACTTATGATAAGTTCTTGCTCTACTCACATTATCTACGGATAGTTTGGACCGTTTGGGATTAGAATAAGCTAGTTTGGGATGCAATGGGTGTTCCAAACATCTTTTGTTTACATGAGACCATATTGAGCTTGTCCCATTCCTCTTAACTGCACACAACACTTCCTCATCACAAATGTTGCAGATGCACCACTCCAGATCGATTTCATCCGAGTTTGGGAACTTACATCTAGTAAAGTATGCCCAAAGAGGACTTTTGTTGGTTGGTTCTTTTCGTTTCTACCCACAAGAAGATTGAGGTTGTGAGCTTTGTGGCCGAGGTTCAAGTTTAGTTTGTGGATGAGATTGAAGTTGGGATTAAGGTTCAGCTAAAGGTTGAGGGCGTTGAGGTTCAAGGGGAGGTCCTAATGGGGATGTGTGTAAGGATGTAGTGCCCTCTACATTTGCAGTTGATTGAATAGATGGAGAAGAGCTACTAGTCTGACTACTCTGACATTGGGACATTGTTGTATCCACTATGAACAAATCAAAAAAAAAAAGACACAATTAACAAGTTGAAATAAGATCATTCCTATTTATACCAAATCATGACAAGAACCAAATCATGTTAAACATTACACCAAAATGACCAAATCATGACAAGAACCAAATCATGTCAATTTGAAAAGGGCATCAGCTAAAGGGAACCAAACCGGCCAACTACACCAAAAGTGTGAAAAGGGCACCAAAGGAATGGACCATCCCAAAAATCAAACAACCTCAAAGTAGTAGGGTTCCTAATAACCTCAGTCCTCAAAGCAGTAAAGCCTTGTGCATTATTAATATTAAGGTCAATTTTATTGTTTACATCACATCATCTTTGTCTTTTGGCTATCTTGCCTGCCTAATTTGCTTACAGCTGATCCATTTGACTATTAATAGCACTCAGCAGAGACGAGACAAACCTAGGAGAGAAGCTAAGGGTGTCTAAT
This sequence comes from Fragaria x ananassa, assembly GCA_034370585.1. NCBI lineage: Eukaryota > Viridiplantae > Streptophyta > Magnoliopsida > Rosales > Rosaceae > Fragaria > Fragaria x ananassa. The sequence continues at coordinate 2,551,110 of CP139750.1, read as the reverse complement.
CTAATAGGTTAACAAGAGGATGAATAGCTTAAGTTTCAAGAAACTTTCTGCAGAATTTTCATTTGTCAAGAGTCTAGGGCTGGCATCAAACATTATATCTTCCAAACATCAAAACCATTATGAAGAACAAAGGCATCCATGATCACATTAGGCATCAAACAGTCCTAATTCTGAACATTAAAACCATTTAACTAAGAGCATAGTATATTAATGTGTATGAAATAGGGGTGTTACTTTGAAACCGAAAACCGAAAAAAACCGCACCGAAAACCAAACTGTAACCGAAAAAAAACCGCATCGAAAATAAAAAAACCGGGCCGAACCAGATTCGGTTTGGTTTTCAGTTTCGGCCCAGTCAAAACCGAATTGAACCGTTTGAACCGAAGTCAACGGTCAAACGGTAATACGACGTCGTTTAAAAAAAACCCAAGTTCTTCTTCAGCCATTCCCTCTCTCACGCCTATTCTCTTTCTCAGTCCCGAGTCCCTTCTTTCTTTTACGTCTCACCGGACTATCCCTCTTCTCCCTTGTCGCCGGTCCGCTCTGCCGCCACTCGCCAGTCCGCCACTTGCGCCAGTCCCCTCCACCTTGTCGCCACTTGACTCTCCCTCTTCTCCCCTCTCGTCAGACTGCCCCTCTTCTCCCATGTCGCCAGTCCGCCTTGTCGCCACTCGCCAGTCCGCCATCTACGCCAATCCCCTCCGCCCTGTCGCCACTCGACTCTCCCTCTTCTACTCTCTCTCCGGACTGTCCCTCTTCTCCCCTGTCGCCACTCGCCAATCCGCCACCTGCGCCAGTCCCCTCCGCCCTGTCGCCACTCGACTCTCCCTCTTCTCCCCTCTTACCGGACTCGCCCTCTTCTCCCCTCTCGCCGGACCAGGACTTTGAAGTTTGAAAGGTATATATTAAAATTACCATAAATCTTTTTTTTTTACAAAAAAAAACCGAATCGGGTTGAACCGTTCAGTTCAGTTCGGTTTTCGGTTTGCATTTTCAATAAAAAAACCTAAATGAACCGAACCAATTTTGTAGTTCGGTTTGGTTTTTGGTTTTAGGTGAAAACCGAACCGAATAAAACCGATAACACCCCTAGTATGAAATCAGCCATCAAACACAAAGCATAATCATCATGCTCACATCACCAACTTAAAATTCAAACTAAGAACTTATCCAAGAAGGCAGGAACCATACCTTGTCTAGCTTGTCTAGCTTCAGTAGCTTCCACCCCAAGCCCTTGCCTACCTTGCGCTCCCCTACCACCTGCACCCCAACCAATTGCGTCGCTGCTCATCTTAATCCTTTGGCGTCCCATTTGGTTCGATTTAGAGAGAATGAGAGATGCGATGAGCCAGATAAGGGGTTGAGGGATGCAATGAGCCGCTGAGGAACAAATCAAAGGATGAACTGAGTGAGTGAGTGAGGAGTTGGGAATCGATTTAGGGTTTGAGCAATTGAGAGATGAGAGTTTCAGAGCGAAAGGAGAGAGTGACTGAGCGAGTGAGTGACAGAGACTCAGAGAGAAGAGAGCGACTGAGTGTTACTATTAGCTTTCAACGGTTAGGATCCAATCTTGTTGAAATCAACGGTGCGTTAAGATTAGATGATTTTTAATATTATAAAAAATTCGGTACGGTATACCGTATTTGTATAAAATTTCATACCGTTACTGTACTACGTACTACGTACTGTACAGTACAACCGTACCAACAAGTCGGTAACCGATTCCAACGGTTCGGCTGGTTTGTCGGTTGGTACGTTGGATTGGGACAAAATGCCAGCCCTACAGTATATGGCTAAGCTGTCATGGCTGTGTCATTGTGTCAATTACATTGTTAGTTGTCATAGGCGGAGCAATCCACAGGCCAAAAGTGGCTATGGCACCCTAGGCTCATTCCTCTATATGTATTTTATCATTTGAAACTAGTTAATTTACTTCATACTTGTGATCGATCATCTTACACACTCAATCCTAAAGTTTGGCCCCGCTACTGTTAGTTGCTTTCACATCTGATATATATATATATATATATATATATATATCATCCTAATTTGTTTTAATTAGTACAAGATCTTGGATCATGCTCTGGCATGTTTATTAGAATTCAACAAATAAATTAAGCTAGGGACATTTTATAAAGATTTCGTATAAATCATAGTATTATTTTGGTCAAAAAATATTATTGGTCGGTTAGGCATGCCACCCCACTCAAATTCCGATCATACAACGGTTGATTTCAAAAAACGAAATCAGATGATGTTTACTACGAATCGATGAAACCGACTCTTAATTACACTCGTAGTCATTTTCTTTGATGAACTCCTTCATTTCTTGCCTTTAATTTCAAAAGTTAATGCACTCGAAACTGATGCTTTCATGATTGTAAAGAATTATCAAACGTTATTACATATAACATAGCCAAAAGAGGTAAAACTAAAACAATATTAAAAAGCAGGGGTTCAAATCATAAATATGAATACGTGAGGGGGTAATGTTTGTGAATTAGAAAAGATAGTGATTTACAAAGCGTTTGACTGGGAGCGAAGTTTCAGGGTGACAAAAAAATAAAAACTGATTTGATTTTGCCACACTGTAACTCATCAACATCAGCATCCTCACCATTCTTGTCGTCCATTACAGTTTCAGAAGAGAGACATCAGACATGGCCACTCTTAGAGTACCAGAAGCTGTTCCTTCTCCTGAACAAGACTGTGAGAGACTCCACAAAGCCTTTCAAGGTCCTTCTTCTTCTTCCTCTTCTGATCATAAAGATTTTGTCTTCAGTTTGTTTTTCATGCAATGCCTGATGATGGGTCTCATTGGATATGTCAGCTTTCTGGATTTTTGTCTAAGAGTTTCCTGTTTGTCTTTGTGACTTTCAATTGGTTGTTTTGATCTGTTCATGCCTCAGTTGGTCTTCAATTATTGTGTTGTATCAAATGTCTTCTCTGGTTTTCATGTTATGGGGCTGAATTGCATATGATTATTTTTTTATTATCTTTGTGAATTTTGACATTCTATCTTGAGATGATATACAGGAATCATTGGTGTGATCAATGACTTTGCTAGCTTCTGTCATTCTTTGATCAATCATGTTTCTTTTTAAGTGTTTCTGTTAACGAGTGTAGGATTTGGAACGGATGAGGAGGCTGTGATATGGGTACTGGGACATAGGAATGCAAGTCAAAGGAGAGAAATCAGAGACACTTATCAACGCCTTTACAATAAGTCCCTCATTGATGTTCTCCATTCTGAACTCTCTGGAGATTTTAGGGTAATTTTCTACAGTCCTTTGTGCTTCTAGAATTGCTTATGATTCATATCAAGGGAAAGAATAACTTCCAATTTTTAATGTCAACTTTACTTATTCGGTGTGTATATATGTAACAACGAAAGTAATGATGTGTAACAGGATGCAGTAATTTTGTGGACATATGATCCTCCTGAAAGGGATGCTAAACTGGCAAGAGATGCGCTGAAGCAGAAGAAGAAAGGAATAAAACAACTGAAAGTGCTAGTTGAGATAGCATGTGCATCATCTCCTCACCACTTGATGGCAGTGAGGCAGGTCTATGGTTCACTTTTTGAATGCTCACTTGAGGAGGACATTGTATCCAATCTTTCCCTCCCCCTCAGAAAGGTGAAAGCATATTGAATAGCTAGGAAATACTAGATTCATATACTTACTAGAATTATGCACGTGTCATTCCCTAAAACATACGGTGTTGGTTCCTACTTGGTAGTTGGCAATTGGCACTCTAGCAATTACTCGAAGAGTTACAAAAAAAAAATGGCACAAAAGTGGTTCTTTGGTGGTTTGAGAAACTCCCATTGTGGGATTCCTCATGTCATGATTCTTTTCTGAGCTAGATTGTGTGAGCATTTTGCAAGGATAAGAAAGCTATTAGTTGATGAAAATAATAGAGAAGAATGCTTATTCTTGCCAAAGTTATTAGGTAATGATGATAATGGAAAGATTGGTGGTGTTCTGTTCCAGTGAGTTATTTTGGCTCAATAGTAGCACTCATTAACATTGGCTCCAGAATGAGCCTCTGTATGTTTGTAGATTATAAAAATTGTCAAACTTCGATTGTCTGAATTAGTACTATTGTAGTTGATAAGAGGCAAAGGGAACTATCTCATACTATTTGAACCATACATCTCTATTTTCTCTTTTGTCTTGCATGTTGGCATAAATCACATAGACCTCTATGGCCACTTTTCAATACCATATATAAGTTTCCGTCTTTCACTGGAACCAGAAAATTGGCGATTTACATTTATGATCTCTTACGCATTTATATTGTTTCATTCTACTATTAATAATGCGGGTTTCCCACAGCTTCTAGTGGGTTTAGTGAGCTCATACAGGTATGACAGAGAGCTAGTGGATTCCGGCATTGCCAGTTCAGAGGCACTGAAGCTACATGAAGCCATCAAGACAAAGCAGTTAGATCACAATCATGTTGTTTCCATACTCAGCACAAGGAATATATTTCAGCTTAGAGAAACCTTTGAGTGTTACAAGAAAAACTATGGAACTTCCATTGACCAGGTATTCGCTCTAGTATTCTATATGTTTTTATTTAAGTTATTTTTATTTTTATTATTTTTTGATCTGGAAAAGGACTACAACAAAACACTAGAGTTCCGTTCTGGCAGGACATTAAAAATTGTGGCGCTGGTGATTTGGAGTCTCTCTTGACCTTGGTAATTACATGCATCGATACACCAGAGAAACATTTTGCACAGGTAAGTTCATTCCTACGCACCAACATACTATATTATTCATTTTGCTTAAATATCTACACAGCTTCAAAGTGTAAACTGAATGGTCTTTATTGACTCCCAAAGAATAAAGGTGGTGTTTGGTTGAATTGTGGGAATACTATGTAGATATAGACATATTTTGATCTCATACTTATGATTCTATCCAAACAATGGAATTTTCTATCAAATGTTTCTGATCTTCTCTTCAGTCCTTTTGTTTTCTTTGGTTTTGATGTACTTGGCAGCTGTGCAATACAGCAATAACTTGAATGTGGACAATATTTCCTGTTCTCACTTGCTGCGTAAAGAATAATAGAGACTCCTTGGTCCCTAGAACAGTTTCAGTTTAATCAAAAAAAAAAAGAAGAATAAGAACAGTTTCAGTTTGACAACCTAGGCCATGTTTTGGTGAAATGTATCTAATCCAGCTTTCAATGTTTCAACATCGTATCTCCTTTGTACTATTGCATATTTTCCCCTTTTTCCATCACGTTTAAATCCTCATTGTATGGAAGATTACTGTCTCCTATTCCATTTTCTGGTCCAGCAATACCAAGCAGATAAGTACAGAAGTTTCACTTAAAGCAACTGATCTGACGTGAGTTTCTGTTGTTGCTTGAACTTTATCAGGTCATCAATGAGTCTGTGGTTGGGCTCGGGACGGATGAAGAGTCTCTGAATAGAGCCATTGTAAACCGAGCTGAGATTGACATGATCAAAATCAGAGAGGAGTATTCCACACTTTCCCAAACCAGCCTGGAAGATGATGTTAAGGGTGACACATCCGGAGACTACAAAGACTTCCTACTGACCCTGCTGGGAGCAAGATTCTGATTCATTCTTCCCATAAGTACTCATTTCATTTCATTTCAACTGAGACTTCTGATTTGGTTGTAGAAGAAAGTTGTATGATTACATTAGAGTTCCTAAACTGGTCATTTACGTGTGGCTTTATTGACAGTTCTGTTTTCTTTTTCTTTTTGGGTAATTTGAGAGGAGAACCAAATTCAAAATATTTAGTTTGGTAGTCGATTAGCTCAGTTATATAATCAAAATGGAATTGTGAAGCAGCTCACCTTCAAAATGGAATTGGTATTCACACCGATTACTCCCATAGAAGATAATACTTGGTCCTGTATGATGCATTGATACACTGATCATGGCATTGGCGTTTCCCTTGGTTATAGTTTGGTCCCTCTTTTCTATCATTGGCCCTGAGAAACTTTGTTCTATGCCAGTACCAATCATGTTGATTTTTTTTTTTTTTCCGCTTACGTTTTGCGTTCTTTCCTACCCTTGAAGGAAAAACAAAAAAACAAAAAACATGTTGGTCTCTTTTTTTGAACTCCCGAAACTGCCCCCATATATATAGTCTGGGATTTAGAAGTTGTGGGTGACCTTTCTTTTTCTTTCATCGACTGCTCCTCACCCTTTGCCAAACTCTTGGACTCGTGCATTCGCGCCAAGTCGGCGCGTGACGCGCGTCGCGTACACGCCCGCCTCATCAGAACCCAATTCTCGTCGGAGATTTCGTCCACAACAGGCTCATCGACGCGTGAGCTATATGTGGCTCGTTCGACGACGCACGTAAGGTTTGATAAAATGCCTGAGAAGACACTTTCAGCTGGAACCGCATTATTACCGCATTGACCAAGTTGGGTTTGTCGATGACGTTTTGCAGAGTTTTGGTTCGATGCCGGAGCCTGACCAGTGCTCGTGGAACTCGATGGTTTCTGGGCTTGCGCAGCAGGGTCGGTATGAACAAGCTTTGGAATGGTTTGTTAACATGCATGGGGAGGGTTTTGTTCTTAATGAGTACACGTTTGGTTGTGGTCTTAGTGCTTGTGCTGGTTTGAGGGAGGTGAAAATGGATGTGCAAATTCATGGGGTCATTGCGAAGTCTTGCTGCTCTTCGGATGTTTATATGGGGTCTGCACTTATTGATATGTACTCGAAATGTTGGAATGTTGCTTGCACGCAATGAGTTTTTGATTGCATGAGTGTGAGAAACGTTGTTTCTGGGAACAGTTTGATTACTTGTTATGAGCAGAATGGTCCTGCAAGGGAAGCAGTGCAAGTGTTTTTGAGGATGATGGATATGCCAAGGCAGCAAGTGTAAAAGTTGCTAGAACGTTGTTTACAAAGATCGATGATGGAGAAGATTAATGTAGTCTATTGGAATGCACTTATTGCTGGGTACACACAGAATGGAGAGAATGAAGAGGCCCTTGGACTTTTTCTCCTCCTGCAGAGAGAGTCTGTTTGGCCTACCCACTACAGATTTACAAATCTACTAAATGCTTGTGCAAATCGTGTTGATCTGCAGCTTGAAAGGCAGGCAGGCTCATTCACACATATTGACGCATGGTTTTCAGTTCCAGGTCGGTGAAGAACCTGATGTATTTGTTGGAAATTCTCTAATAGATATGTACATGAAATGCTGTCGGATTTTTAGAAATATGTTAGAAAGGTATCATGTCTCATGGAATGCTATGATTGTGGGACATGCCCAAAATGGATGGGACTGAAGCTCGTGAAATATTTAGAAAAAATGCTGGTCTCTGGAGAGCAACCAGACCATGTTACTATGATTGGTGTTCTATGTGCTTGTAGCCACGCAGGATTGGTTGAAGAAGGGAGGAATTATTTTTAATCGATGAGTGAAGAGCATGGGGTGGTACCCTTGAAGGACCATTATACATGTATGGTTGATCTGCTTGGTCGAGCTGGTTGCCTTGACGAAGCTAAGAATTTCATAGAGGTCATGCCAATGCAACCTGATGCCGTTATATGGCGTTCTTTGCTAGCTGCTGGTGAAGTTCATCGTAACATTACCTTAGGGGAATATGTGGCGGAGAAGCTATTAGCTATTGAACCTCGTGTACCATTTTCCGCAACACCTGCATTCATTTTTGGAAACAAAAAATCAGTGACTGCTTTCTCTTAAAGAGGTCAGTAACAGTGTATTGTTATCAAATCTAAAACCTCCTTTGCAATTTGATAGTGGGATATTGGGTTGAGTCAAGAAAGGTATCGTATGCTTGTAGAGAAACTATATCCTTTTTATGATAATAATCTGAGTCTAATGTTTACTCTACAACTCAAGGCATATCTTACACCTCAGCATTTGAAAGCATTTTTTTCTTCCAGTAAATTTAGTTATTATAATTATTCATGCCACTTCAATTCATTTCCTTATAGAATGCAATATCGATTTTGGTTACTTTCATATGTTTCTACAGATGGAGGGTAGTTTTGCAGAAAGTTTACAGCTATCAAAAATGCAATTATACAAAGCGGTTTAGATGGTAATTTAAGTGGTTTTAGTTAATTGGTGATTTAAAAGCTTAATACACACTATATTTGGATAGCTATAACTCTATAAGCCTAAAATCACCGCATGTTAGGTTTTTTTTTACCTCTTTTGTTTTTGTTTTCTGGTTTCTTTTTTCTTCAAAGTATGATGTTAATTAGTACCCAGTCAAGATCAATCTGGTAACTGCATTAATAGAGCATCTGGTATGTGTCATATCTGAAATATATCTATTAATGCAGATACCATATCGATCAAATTGTGTATTTTTCCTTTTCTTATTCTTTATTTATTTTTCACTTGCATTTACTTTTCTTATTCTTTTGATCAGATTGTGTATTTTTCACTTGCATTTGCAGCAACTGCATGCGTTACTGATGGATCAACTGTCTTGAACAAGCCGCCATCTTCCACAACGGACGTATCAGCCTGCACATATATTTGAGGGGATGACACGGCTCAAAACAATTTTACTTGCAGCCATTCAAGCCTTCTTTCTTTACCCTTTCCAAAACAGGCCTAACATCTCTGTCGATAAGTTCACACCCATGTAACTCCACTGCATTAAAAAATAAGTTGTGTATATGCCTAAGAACTTGGAGTACAGTTGCCAGAAAAGGTCTTCCAAATCGATCACGTTCATCGGTCTTCGACTCAGAGTAAGGCTTAGCATTACTGATGCCAAACTTCTGACAACTGGATTTGAAAAAATGATATCTTGGCATTACCATTACATTGTCCTGGTCCTCATTTCTCCACACCTGTTTCTTATCATCAAGGATCACAACAGCAGTGCCTCGGGCAAGCAAAACATCTAGACCCTTTTGATTCTTTTCCGTGCTTTCACCTCGTGACATGATCCTATCACCAAACAATTGATTTGCAGGGTCAAGCAGTTTGGCCATGTGGAGCGCATAGTCTCTGCTACCATTCGTATATATGGAAAGCTCATAGATTTGGCTAGCGTGCTCTAAAAATGTCCCAACTTGTGGCCTCAGCTTGGTCATCACTTGACTTTCCACAATGTGAACATCCTGCAGAGAATGATCAGCCTTCAGATAATCTTCTTCCGGTGACATCTTGTCAAGGTGAGTGGTATTCAGAAGGGTGTGGTCGAGATCGAGAACCAAATGAAGCTTCTTATGTTTCACCAATAGGTTTCTAGTGTTTTCGTTGCGTAATCGACCGATTACGTCATCACAAAGCCCCAAATCCTTGGTAATGTAACCAAATCTCAATCCACCAGAAGACCTGAAAATTTCATCACCAGAAAATCTTGCATCTTGTTGAACTCCCAGATCGGTTTCTGTCTTGGGCCTCTTTGTCTTGTCATGTATGAAACCCAGGTCAGAAACCAAACCTCGGTTCCTCTTGCGACACCCAACAAGGTTGTCGATCGGAGTCGGAGACACGGTCGCCAAACTCATCATGATGATCATACTGAGATCCAAGAACAATCGGATTAGGGTTTCGCAATTGGGAAATGAGAGATGAAAGAGGAAAATAGAAACGAGAGAGCAGAGTGAGAGATGGAAAGGAAGTAAAGAGGGTGAGTGTTATATAGAGGAGGCGCGTGTGTAAATCCCAATCGTAATTGGATTAGGAAAGCGTGTCCTTTCTCAGATATTTACTAATGCGCGTTGGAACACCTGAACACCCTGTAATTAATATTTTTACATTATTTATTTATTTATTAATTTTACATTTTAAAGGACGTTCTTTTCTAAATTGTATACAAACTCAATTTAATTATCATAGTTTTTTTCACTCTTCAAAAAAAATAAAAATTTAATTATCCAATTGTATAGAAGAAAGGGGATATAACACAAAACTACCATTTAAAGATACAAATGATAAAATAGTTTTCAAATGTTCCATGTGATAAAAATGTCACCATTAAAACATGTTACATGATAAAATGGTCCTCTTATACTATCTTAAATGATAAAAAGTCTATTTTCACACTTTTTACATGACCATTATACCCTTCTCTCTAATATCACATGTTTTTTATCACAGTTTCGTCTCTCTCTCCCTCTCTCTCTCTCTCTCTCTCTCTCTCTCTCTCTCTCTCTCTCTCTCTCTCTCCTGCATCCAGACCAGACGTGAGGCCACCTGCTAGATCGATGTCGTTGTTAGATCGACTCCACCTGCAAGATCGACTCTGCCACCTGCTAGATCGATACCGCTCACCGATCGACTTCGCCTGCAAGATTGACTCCGCCACCTGCTAGATCGATGCCGCTCACCGATCGACTTCGCCTGCAAGATCGACTCCGCCACCTGCTATCGATGCCGCTCACCGATCGACTTCGCCTGCAAGATCGACTCTGCCACCTGCTAGATCGATGCCGCTCACCGATCGACTTCGCTTGCAAAATCGACTCCGCCACCTGCTAGATCGATGTCGCTCGCTGTCTACACCCATGAAATCATAGAGTTATGAAGTTAGGTATCAGAGCTTTCAAAAATTGGTTTTAGTACCCAGATTTAATGACGACGAGTTGGTTTGTATTAATCTGTGGAAAGTGGAGTTGTGCTACTTTGATTTTCATAATGTTACATGGTAGTTACATAGATAGTTACATGTAACTACCCATGTAACTACCCGAAGCCATCTCGCCTCGCCTTCATGTACTTGTACGCGAAGTCCATCTCGCTTCGCCATTATATACTTATACGCGAAGCCATCTCGCCTCGCCTTTATGTACTTATACGCGAAGTCTATTTCGCATGTGAATGCATGTAACTGTCAATGTAACTACCCATGTAACTATCATGTAACTATGCATGTAACTACCCATGTAACTATCCATATAACTATCCATGTAACTACCCGAAGCCATCTCGCCTCGCCTCGCCTTCATGTACTTATACGCGAAGTCTATTTCGCATGCAAATGCATATAACTATCCATATAACTATGCATGTAACTGCCAGAAGTCATCTCGCCTCGCCTTCATGTACTTGTGCGCGAAGCCATCTCGCTGCGCCTTCATGTACTTGTACGCGAAACCATCTCGCCTCGCCTTCATGTACTTATACACGAAGTCTATTTCGCATGCGAATGCATGTAACTATCCATATAACTATGTATGTAACTACTCATGTAACTATCAGAAGTCATCTCGCCTCGCCTTCATGTACTTGTACGCGAAGCCATCTCGTTGCGCCTTCATGTACTTGTACGCGAAGCCATCTCGCCTCGCCTTCATGTACTTATACGCGAAGTCTATTTTGCATGCGAATGCATGTAACTATCCATGTAACTATGCATGTAACTACCCATGTAACTATCCATGTAACTACCCGAAGCCATCTCGCCTCGCCTTCATGTACTTATACGCGAAGTCTATTTCGCATGCGAATGCATGTAACTATCCATGTAACTACCCATGTAACTACCCGAAGCCATCTCGCCTCGCCTTCATGTACTTGTACGCGAAGTTCATCTAGCTGCGCCTTCATGTACTTGTATGCGAAGTCCATCTCGCTGCGCCTTCATGTACTTGTACGCGAAGTCCATCTCGTTGCGCTTTCATGTACTTGTACGCGAAGCCATCTCACCTCGCTTTCATGTACTTATACGCGAAGTCTATTTCGCATGCGAATGCATGTAACTATCCATGTAACTACCCGAAGCCATCTCCCCTCGCCTTCATGTACTTATACGCGAAGTCTATTTCGCATGCGAATGCATGTAACTATCCATGTAACTACCCATGTAACTATGCATGTAACTACCTATGTAACTACCCGAAGCCATCTCGCCTCGCCTTCATGTACTTGTATGCGAAGTCCATCTCGCTTCGCCTTCATATACTTCTACACGAAGCCATCTCGCCTCCCCTTTATGTACTTCTACGCGAAGCCATCTCGCCTCGTCTTCATGTACATATACGTGAAGTTTATTTCGCATGCGAATGCATGTAACTATCCATGTAACTACCCATGTAACTACCCGAAGCCATCTCTCCTCGCCTTCATGTACTTATACGCGAAGTCTATTTCGCATGTGAATACATGTAACTACCCATGTAACTACCCGAAGCCATCTCACCTCGCCTTCATGAACTTGTACGCGAAGTCCATCTCGTTGCGCCTTCATGTACTTGTACGCGAAGCCATCTCGCCTTGCATTCATGTACTTATACACGAAATCTATTTCGCATGCGAATGCATGTAACTATCCATGTAACTATGCATGTAACTACCCATGTAACTATCCATGTAACTACCCGAAGCCATCTCGCCTCACCTTCATGTACTTATACGCGAAGTCTATTTCGCATATGAATGCATGTAACTATCCATGTAACTACCCATGTAACTACCCGAAGCCATTTCACCTCGCCTTCATGTACTTGTACGCGAAGCCATCTCGCCTCGCCTTCATATACTTGTACGCGAAGTCCATCTCGCCTCCCTTTCATGTACTTCTACGCGAAGCCATCTCGCCTCGCCTTCATGTAACTATGTAACAATCCATGTAATTACCTGAAGCCAACTCGCCTCGCCTTCATGTTTTAGGACTCCATTTCTACTCGAAGCCATTTCGCCTCGCCTTCATGTTTTAGGATTCCATTTCTATGCGAAGTCAATTTCTTGACTCCGCCTGCCGGAATCCGTCAATTTCTAGCTGGAAAATCCCAGAACTTCTTCTCTTTGATTCTTCCCTTCTGAGCTTCTCTTCAAAAAATAAGGTCATAGAGACGTTCTCCAGATTGAGGCGAAGCTACCACCACCATTCATGTCTGCCGCCGTGGCCAGATTCGTAAACTCGCCGGCGAACCCAGAAAACACTTATTTCCTCCGATTCACTTTCAGCATCGCTCCTCCATGAAATCTGATACAACAGAGATGTCGGGGACGACGAGAGGAAGACGTGAACATCAGCCTTACGCTGGGAGGTGGCCGAACGACGGAGGAGCAATTCGCAGCTCCACCCGCTGCAAAACGTCGACGTCTCGACGAGGTCGGTCTGGACTGTATTTTTGGGAGTGAGAGAACGTGTTGATATTTTAGTCAGTGACATGGTATGTAATTTTTAAAAGTTTTATGGGCAACGGTTTAAAAAATTTAAATGGATGTATTGTTTTATCATAAAGGAACATTTGTTAACATTTTTATCATTTATTACTTGTAAATGTACCATTTTATCATTGGCCCTAGAAGAAACACCTTATAATTTTTTTTTGGTCGTGTAAGAAACACCTTATAATTGATATTTACATTTTTTTTCCATATATCCTACGTTTTAAAGGATTTGTATGCAATTCAATTTAATTATCTAATTATTTATATGGGGTCTACTTCTTCTTCTTTTTTTGTGTAAACGGGAGGCATTAAATTAGTCGACCTTTTAAGATCGGACGTTAGAAAATTAATCATAAGCCATAAATCAAATACACGTACACGAGAGATGATTATTATTCGCTCTTCATAAGCTTTAAACCCTAGACGCTAATTGTTTGATCATCATAAACTTTAAACCTATATCCACTATTGGTGACTATTGCTTAATCATTATAAACCCTAAACCATATATGCACTAGATAGGTGATCATAGTTCGATCATCATAAATCCTAAACCATATATACATGAGAGGCGATTTGTATTCGATCATTATAAACCCTAAACCATGCATACATTAGGGCAGACTAGTGCTCAGTCATCATAAACCCTATATACACTAGAGTTGTCAAGACTCACCCTGAATTTCATCCTGAAACCCAAGATAAGTCTTGCGGGGTCCATCTCCAAGGATAATTTACCGATAAACTCGGCAAACATCCCTTGGAAATGAACAACCTTTTATAACAAGTTAATCATTCACCATTTCAACCCATAAATATTCAAATACCATAACATATTTCTAATCCCACCACCGAGAATATTATACAATAAATCCAAGAGTGATCAGAGCTACTAAACTAACGGAAGCAGGAAACTACCCTAGTAGGTTAAACATGTAACCTATTGGTGAAAAGTGGCTGATAGATGGGTAACTATGTCTCGTCTCCTCCTACTAGTACCGATCCGCACTCTGCAGACTGGGCATTTTATCTGAGGAAAACATTTGAAACAGTTAGAGTGAGTGCATAAAAAAATAAATTTAAAATAAATAATTCTTTATGCTTTCCCAATTTAAATCCATAGAAATTATGCTGCATGCGACTGCTCAAAAGCTCTCAGCTCAAAAACTGGCAAATACATAACTAGCACCGGTTAGTCTCCAAAACTTAATAAAATACAACATCTCAGGCTAAACTATATATATATATATGTTTGTATTTACACTCGTCATACTCGTATGATTTCTTATGAAGAAATATAAGAAAATAGAAATTCATACAAGGCTACTACGCTTGCGTCTAACTCTCATGTCACGCCATAATGAAATTTTACCTCATTATGCGGAAAAGACGGGTGTATATATACGTGCATATTCCCTATATGAATTATTATTATATTCATATAGGGCTACGACGATTGCGTCTAATGCTCACGTCACACCATAATGGTATTTTACCTCATTATGGCAGAAAAACACGTATAGCTAGATAACATTTATTTATATACATACTATCCTCATAATCATCCATATATGAATATATAATCACCGAAATTCTCAATTTCGGTTATTCTCCAACAAAAGAAAATATTCATCAGTAAATCTTTTGCATGCATAATATTTAAAACAAAAGTCCACTCACAAATTAGGCCTAAGCTTGATGTCGGTCCGAGGTCTCTTCTGCTCGAGCCTCCTCACGTCCTGTTCCAAATATATAATTAATTTCCCAACTTAAAAATCCAATATTTATTCAAAATAGGCAAAATTAACTGTGAGCCTTAACCACGCTCATTCTTGCCCAACTTTGCCATTCTTAACTCAATATTATCCAAACTTCACCGGAAAAATAACGAGAGCCTTAACGCAACATTCCATAGTCTAAACAACATTAAACCAATGGCCGGATTCTACCCTATTAATCCGTTAAAATTATCAAACTTTAAAAATTTCCAAACCTATCCAAAACTCCTTCAAAAATCCAAAATTCATATCAATAGACTCCCCTTAACCACACACATTTAAAACCATAAAAACCCCCTAAACAGTGGCGCTACAGGCAGTGGCGGCCGGAGGCCGACTCCGGCGACCTCCAATGCCTACCAAATTTTGACAGCATCTTCCTCTCAACTCCCTCTACAACTTTCCTAACTAGCACAAACATCAATTCCAAGCGTAACTATGCCAATCGAACAAAAATATTACGAAAAACCCTAGAACTTCCACTCACCGGTTCTCCTCACCTGAAGCAAATTGGACGGAGTCCTTCTAGGGCAAGGTAACTAGGTTGAAGACCTTCAAAACCATATAAGGTTTGCCTGGATTAGTGGTCGGAGGAGGAAGTTCCGGTGACGGAAAGCTTTGGACAGTCAAACCTTTTGGGTCCGATATCTCTCTCACGGTGGCGCTAGGGAGCCTCTCACCGGTCTAGGATGGGAGCTGGGTCGGAGGCCGATAGTTTGGGACCGGTGGGGCGGAGAATGGTGGCCGGACGTCGGCGGACAGGCGGCTGGAAATTCTGGCAGAGGGAGAGGGAGAGAGAATTGGGAGGAAGAGAGAGTAGAAAGAGAAAAATAGTTTGGGCTTTTTCAAACCCAACCGGTCCAACACCACTCTTAAACCCAATTCCAAAAACAACATCACAAAATAATACTATGATAAAAATTACCTTTTACTTGCTAAAATTTACCATTTTTATCGTCGTCACATTTTTCTCTTACGAATAATTCATTCGAAATAATCATCCCCCAAAACCCTTCTGGAAACCAATTAAACTATAAACTCATTGACGAAGATGATAAAACTCTTATTAACACCATGCTAGTAAATAAGGTAAAAATTTAAGAGTCGGGGCGTGACAAGAGTTGTCATGAGCTCAATCCTCATAAACTGTATATACACTAAAGGTGACTAGTGCTCGATGATCATATACCTTGTGTGCGCTAGAGCTGAATATTAGCTGATCATCTACCAAAGGTGAAATTAACTTGATCATCATAATTCGTAAATCCTATATACATGAGAGATGATTATTGTTCGATCTTTATAAGCCCCTAAACCTTATATACACGAGAGATGACTTGTATTCGATCATTATAAACCCTAAACCATGCATACAATAGGATTAACTAGTGCTCGATCATCATAAACCTTAGATACACGAGGAGACTAGTGCTTGATCATCATATACCAAGTAGACACTAGAGGTAACTATTGATCGATCATCACAAACCCTGAACCATGTATACATTAGAGGTTGCTATTGCTCGATCATCATAAACCCTACACGATGCATACATTGAGGTGACTGGTGCTCGATCATCATAAACCCTATTGACACTAGAGGTGACTAGTACCCGATTATCATATATCATGTAAACACTAGAGTTGATGATTGGTCAATGATCATAAATCATAGACCTTACATATAATAGAAGTAACATTAACTCGATATCATGAACCGTAAATCATATATACACGAAATGTGATTATTGTTTATTCTTCATAAAACATACATCCAATATACACAAAGGGTGACTATTGATCGATCGTCATTAACCGTAAATCAGATATACACGTGAAGCATATGCTTCATTAAATGTGCTCGATGATCCTGAATGGTCTTCGTGGCCTAAAATGAACCATGTAACAGTATACCATCACAACTCTAAACATAATAAAGATTCATTAGTGAATGCAGAGGCAGTCACTATACAAGTAGGAAGTCACTTGAGCTTGAGAATATGGATATTTCTCGTAACTCGCTCAATCTTAGTTGTTCTTTAAAGTGAGGCTATTCCTCGTAACACGCTCTATATTAAATGTCTCTACTCATTTCATAATCGAAGTTTACTAGTTTCATGAGACACTTGTTTATTTAGAAGTAGACTTTTCTACTTAAAGTCTACTCATTTTGTATGATAATTCTACTATTTTCATGAGACACTTGTTCATATAAAAGTAGACATTTTGGGGAGTTGTTCATGAGAGTATCACCTAGTGAGACCACGATTTGGAGTGGAATTTTGATCTTTGTAATCGAAGTCTGGGAGTTGTCGACTTACCATCGATAAATCTTTTATCTTTCATTGATTATAATGGTGGGGTGGCTATCCTTGATGATATAATGATATTGAGGTTTATGGTAATTGGAAATTTTGGAATGGAGATCGATGAACCACTCTTAACCATGAATTTTAGGGGTATCAAAGGAATTCGATTAATTTTTGGGTGTTGTTTGTTTTTGGGCAAATTCATTGTGTGATTCGTTAGGCTCAAAAATCGTTCCGGCCATGTGTCAATGGGCCGAGTGCTTCTTTGGGCTACACGTGTCCTTCTGGCTTGGTGACGTGTGTAACAGTGTGCTAACTAGTGGCCGAGAGGCCAAGCAAGGTTTTCTTCTTAGATGTTGCCCTGCTCTGACTTCTGATCAGTCAACTATAGGCCAAGGAAGGATCGATCTCGGCCGCAGGGTTCTCTCTGCCTTGGTTGCAAGGACTTTAACATGGATTGTGTCAAAACCCGTCCCGAATTTCACCCTGAAACCCGAGGTGAGTCCTACGGGGACCACCTCCAAGGAAAATTTACCGAAGGACTCGGAAGACCTCCCTTGAAAATGGACAACCCTAACCCGAAAAAATTAAAGAACATTCTCTTAACCAAAATATAAATCTTCCACTTAATCCAAATAACCAAATATAAAATAAATACAGTTATTTTTCCGAAAGTATTCAGGGCTACTACAAGAAAGACAACGGAAGCCGCTAAAAATCCTAGTGGGTTAAACAGATAACCTACTGGCGAACAGTAGTGGAAAGATAGGTGACTATGCCTCGTCGCCTCCTTCTAGACCCCACCCGAACTCTGCAGACTGGGCATTTAAAAACGAAGGAAAAGCCCAGGAAAAAATATTTAATTACGTCAGAGTGAGTGGACAAAATAAACTCGACAAGCAATAATATTTCCCCAAGAAAATTATCAAAGAAAACGACTAGTTCCGGCTAGTCTCCAAATCTTAAAAAAATACAGCCTCTTAGCCTCAAATTATATATATATCAGTATGTATTAACACTCGTCTACTCCATGTATGCTATCTATGAATAAGCTTTAAAGTAGATAGTCATACCAGGCTACTACGCTCGCGTTTAATGCGCACGTCACTCCATAATGGTATTTTTCCTTAGTATGGGGGAAACGACCAAGTGGGTATAAATATACGTGCTTACTTCTTGTACGAATTCTATGAATGAATGTAAAAACATAGAATAAACTCAAAAAGTAGAAAGTCGTACAGGGCTACGATGCTTGCGTCTAACGCTCACGTCACCCCATAATTGCATTTTACCTCATTATGGGGGGAAATCACGTATAGCTAGCTAGCGTTCACTTACATACATACTATTCTCAAAAACGTCAATAAAAGAGTATATACACCGAAATTCTCAATTCCGGATAAAAATCCAACAAAGGAAATTATTCAACAATAAAGCAAGGGTCAAGCACATTATTTAAAATAAAGGTCTACTCACAACTTAGGCCTAACCCTGATGTCGGTCAGAGGTCTCCTCTACTCGAGCCTCTTCGCGTTCTGTTCCAAAACATAAATAATTCCTTAAATAAAATCCCGACGTTTAAAGAAAATATGCATAATTAAATATGAGCTTCTAGCGCTCAACCATGCATATCGCCCTAAATCTTAACTTCACTGCCAACTATAATTCTCCATAAAACCCGACATCCTCAAAAATCACCTTTCACCGTCCTAATCATAAAATAATCCAATGGCCGGATTTTAACTTATTAATCCGCCAAAATACTAAACTTTAACAATTCCAAAACCTATCCAAAACTCCTCCAAAAATTCTAAAACTCATTCCATTACTCTCCTCATTAAATTCTCCACCAAAAACATTTTCTCGGCGGCGGTCGGCGACCAACTCCGGCGACCACCGATGCTCACCAAAATTTGATAGCACATTCCTCTCAACCTCCTCTACAACATTCCTAACTACCACAAACTCCAATTCTAAGCCTAACCACATCAATCAAACACAAACACACAATAAAGCCCTAGAATTTCAAATTCCGATTTCTCCTTACCTAGCTCAAGATGGAGGGAGCCCTTTGGAGGGATTGAAGCACGGAAGGAGGGCTTCCTTTTGAGCCAAGGCTCGCCAACTATGGCGGCCGGAGGAAGAAGTTCCGGCGAAGAATAGCTTTCGGCAGTCGGGGCTTTCGGGCGACTTCTCTCCTTCACGGCGGCGCTAGGGAGGCTGCCACCGGTCTAGAACGGCAGTTGGGTCGGAGACCGATCGTTTGAGACCGGTGCGGCGGGCTGGGGCGGCCGGACGGCGGCGAACGGCGGTCGGAAAAATCTGACAGGGAGATGGAGTTGGGAGCGGGAGCGGGAGAGAGAAAAGAGAGAAAAATAAAAACGGGCTTAGACCCAAAATAAAGGCCCGGTCCAACACCACTTATAACCCAAACCAAAATTCAACACCCCAAAATAATACCCCAATAAAAATTACCTTTTACTAGCTAAAATTTATCATTTTTACCATCGTCATATTTTTCTCCTACGAATAATTCTTTCGAAATATTTGTCCCCCAACACCAATCTGGAGACTAATTAAATTATACATTTAGTGACGAAAACGGTAAAAACTCTTATTACCACCATGCTAGTAATTAAGGTAAAAATTAAAGGTCGGGGTGTGACAGATTGGCTAGCAAGCCGATCTTGGTGTTGTGTGACTAGGTGAATGTTGTGATGGTGCAAGTGATGCAAATGCAAGAATGAAAAGTGCAGCAAATAAAGTGCATAAATCTTAAAGAAAAGGTAAAGAACACGAATGTAAATTGCAGAAAAGATAAATTGCTCGAATGTAAAGACGATAACGTAGATTGCAGAAAAGATAAATGACAATGCAAGAAAGATAAGTACCGGTAAAGTAAAGCGATAAGATAAACACGAAAGGATTGAGAGTTGTGTAACGCTAAGAAGCTGAATTGAATTGATAAAAATGTGTAATCACGTAGAGCGTTTGGTCGAGGATCTCTAAAGAAGAATCTTAAGGTCCTTTTTATAGTGAAAAATAAAGAAATGTAATCTCGACTTTAAACATAGAGATTGATTACAGATAAATCATAGATTAAAATTGTACACTACTATAGATATACACATCTACGGTGTTTGAAAAACGCCATAAAAGACATTTCATGGCGTTTTTGAACGTCATCCCGTAACGCCATCTATAGTGACGCCGTGCTTTTGAAAATGGTTTTATGGCGTTTCTGAAACGCCATTAAATATTTTTTACATGACGTTTTCAAAACACCATAAATGTGCATCCATTGTGTTTTTAAAATGCCATTAGATCTATACCATAGCGTTTGTAAAACGTCATGTAATGTTATGTATACATTTAATCTGGACAATAACAAAATCATTCATGCATTTACAAATATGAATCAAAGCTCATTACTCCTGAATCCATACACAAATTTATATCCAACACATGCATAGCATATACCCAAATATAAATCTTACACCATTCTCATAACTTACAAATGCAGGGTCTATAATAATAAGATCATCGCATATCACAAACACAAGAAATGAAAGTTCACTAACATAAAATGAGATGGACAAGCATGCTCCACATCATGCCAATAGCCAAAATGTACTTAACCTAATCTTCATGCCAAAAGCCTCTTGCAATCTACCAAAAGCCTATTGCAAACTGCCACAAGCCTCCAAACCCACCAAACTGTCCACCATACACAAAATCACATGAATAAGACCCATTGCCTCATGGTTCCAGCAAACAAGTTAAACCCTTACACTAAAATCATATGGATGGGAATAGATATAATTTAGCTCATACTCAATCATCAAAGACAATGTACTTGATTGGCCAAGCAATTGTGCTGCCACGTGCATCCTCAAGGTTCACAAATTCAGGCTCAGAGCGATAAAATTCTGCTCTTTCCACAAATACATCTTCAATGGAAACCCTATAACAATCAGGTCCAAGTGTGTACCCGTGCACTGTTGATTTTGGATCTATTGCTGAGAGGGAACCTCTTGCCGCTACTTCACCATTGCCATTCTAGTTTAGCAACTTGCACTTGTCATTAATTGAATGTTGCTAGGTGCTTCCTTGTCCAGACTACAAAATATAAATCATAGTTACATGACATAGTCAATACCACATACTGGTTGAATTATAGACGAACATAGTATTAAGCAAACACAATTACTCATACCATTGGAATTGTAGTAGCCTCTCGAGTTGCACTTCCATCACATTGGACTTTATTCTATGTAATTAAGGGAAACTATAAGCATCCCGATATGACACTACAACTTATGAATTGGAAAGACACATAAACATGAACATATACCCTGGAAATTACAGGTGCATCTGCCCCACTTGCATCATCATCATCATCCTCCAAGTTTGGAAGCTAATATATTCTCCAATTTTGTATATTTTGCAGTCACTGCATTTTTTGATATCTTGCGTCACTTTGTGATTGAGCATATAACTTTATTTTTGTAACCCCTGCTCCAAGACTTCTAATACGACCAGGGCGCTCCTTACCAAGGACTTGAGTCAAAATATCATCTCCATCATCATTAGGTGGAGCCTTATCAATTTTATCAGAGGGGAAGATTCAAAAATAACTCTAAATTCAGAGGGGAAAATTCAAAAATCACTCTAAATTCAGAGGGGAAGATAAATATATATAATATACATAGTTTATTACTCTAAGCCTGAATTACATGTTCATCTTTCGTTCGCGCATACCCTTTTCGACTCATTGTGTGGGTTAGAGTATGTTTTGCTCTTATTTCTCTCATTTTCATACTTTTTGCCTACATGAATATGTACATCACGTCTAGTTCAAATAAAGTTTAAACTAAAAACTATCAAGTAAAACAATGCTAATTACTTACCAGCCACTTATCAGACATTCTTTCTTTCACGAATTGATCCCACTCCGTTGCGGCCACATTGTGGGGCTTAAGTTTGGTAAGGAGATTCGTTCTTTCTATCTTTGTTGATTTTGATTCCAAAATCTGTCTTATCTCAACCGAAAGTTCAGATTTCCAAGATCTCCATAATTTACCCATTTGCTGCAAGACGAATCCCTTGAAGCATACATCGACAATGTATTTTTGCTGCAAAGTTCCCATGAGAACAAAAAATTACTACCGTGCCATAATTTGAAATAGAATATTAATTGAGGCATTATAGAAAACATCACATAGCTAACAACTAAACGAAAACATGTATGAATTACCATTAAAATTTCCCAAAGAGTGTTCCTTGCTGGATCCTTAACTCCATGCCAAGAGTTAAAGACAATTGGCACTTGTTCACGAACTATCACGCCTATGGTAGAAGAAAATTCCTTAAAGACTTCCCCACCAGGTTGCCCCTTTGAATTCCATTCAACTAATTTTTTTTCCTTTTCACCTGTTGCCATCACTTGTAAACAGGTTCTACCTCTTGTTCTCTTTGCCTTCTTAGTTACACTAGGATTTTCTCCTTCCTGAGTAGACTGTGCACATTTCTCGGATTGTGCACAGTCTCTCCTACCTCTCTTTGTCCCACTAGCAGTCTACACAACATGAAAATGGATACTTAAAAGCAAATAAGTACATATTTTATACAAGTTAATGTAATAGTAGTGCAAATAAACTCATACCTCAGCCATATCAGCAAACTGTTGCACTGAAAGTATTAAGTTCCCCTGGAAAGTGTTCCACTCAAGAATGAAGTCTAGTAGGAAAAAATATGATTTATCAGCTTTAATGCTCTAAGAATATATGAGAGGCAACTCATGCAGTAAACACACCATTTTCATATATTAGTAGAAAACACTACATACATCATATATATGTACGTATACAAAAGATTACAAGAGATTACACAACAATATCAACTTTGATCACTATCTGAGTTGTCTATGTCAAGTGCTGAAACATCTTGCGGAACATATGATGTAAAAACAAACTCATCAAAAACCTCCAAATCATGAAAGCCTCTTGGAGGAGCCTTCAGCATCACATACCAACTAGAACTTTCAGTTTCTCTAGAATAAAACACTTGTTTTGCATGTGATGCTAAAATGAATGGATCCTTTTTATCTAAACCATTATGAAGGTTAACTAAGGTGAACTCATCCTCCTTTTTGACACCACTAACAATGTTTGCCTAGTCACACTGAAATATAGCCAACCGAAAAGTGTAGAAGTCTAACACCAAAATATCTCTTATAACTCCATAATAATTCAAACTAGAGTCTGCTTCAATATGGACACCATAATCCGCCGTGGAGACCTTTGCATCTACTGTGTGAAAGCATTTTCCATGTATTATAAAACCAGTATGCGACATTGCATAAAATCTAGGCCCTTTCACAAGCAACTTCAAAGTATCTGACAAAATCCCCTCTACACTAGCTTCATACATAATCTGTACATTATTCAAACAACAAGAATTAATCACTTTCAATTAGTACGTGTAGTTATTTACCATAGAAGTGACAAAACAAATTGAGTTTTTCGAACCTTGGCTTGTAACCAAACAACGAATGTCTCTAAATGAGTTTTCTCTAACAAGCTGTCATCAGTAACTAAATGTGGATCTAAAAGACTTAATTCTTCTTTATGAACCCTAATAGAAATGTAAAGGTGAGTTTGTAATTTAGTAATGCAAAATGCATGTATCAACAAGAACTATATGTATTATAAACTTACTATATATATGGTTCAACTTCTGCACTATTCAGCAACAAACAAAGGTGAACAGCTTTGTGTACCGAATCTGATAAGATTACTTAATGCCCTTTTAACAGTGTAGACCCTTCTACAATTGTTTCATTGTCAACTCCTTCATTGCGTTTTCCTCTTGAACTAATAGCATCTACTTGTTTCATGTATTGACCACAAAACCTAAAGCACTCATCAGCTAAATAATTTTCAGCTATTGATCTTTCAGGTCTAGCACGATTCTTAACATAGTCCTTAAGTACCTTCATATATCTAACAAGTTAAAGCAAACAAAAAAGTTAACACACTAAATTTAAAAAAGGACACTTGCAAGCAAGATTAGCCAAGTGCATTTTACACATTATATGCGAAAAAACTTTAATTGAGTTACCTCTCAAAAGGGTACATCCACCTAAAATGCACCGGACCACATAGCTTAGCTTCTCTCCCGATATAAATAGTAATATGAATCATAATGTCAAAGAAGGACGGAGGGAAGTATCTCTCCAGCAAACATAAAGTCAATACGATCTCATCTTCCAACTCTTCCAACCTTTTTTTGTCTAATACCCTTTGACACAACTCATTGAAAAACGAAGATAGACGCCATATTGCTTTTCTTAGGCCTTCAGGTAAAAGCCCTTTTAATGCAACAAAAAACAGTTGTTGCATTAAAACAGAATGGTAGCTCTAATTTATCACGTTTAGGTTTCTAAACAAAATTTAGGTTTCTCAACCTTTGTTAATGTGTAAGGTGCAGATGGTAGCTGACAGGACCCACCCCAAATTTCACCCTGAAACTCAAGGTAAATCCTGCGGGGTCCACCTTTAAGGAAAATTTACCGAAAATTCGGCATAACCTTCCTTGAAAATGGACAACCCTTACCTGAAAAATTCAACTTAACACTTCTATAACCAAACCAAACAGCCTCAACACCTGGAGCCTTCCTGCTCCCCAAGATCAACATATCTCCCAATAACAATTACTCAACTCTAATAATCCCACAAAAAGGATTAAGGACTATTAATAATTTGCTATTGGACATTCAGAGCATATCTAAGGTTGAACGAAAAACAACGAATAAAGAATATGCGGAAGCAACCTCTGACTATGCCTCGACTCCATGTACGCTCGACCTCACCTAGACTGAGCCTGCAATCTGGGCATTTAAAACCAAAGGGCCCAGGGGAAAGTAATTTAAAAAAACGTTAGAGTGAGTGGACGAAAATAAACATAAGATAAGAAACCGAAATTTAAATACTTTCCCACTTTCCAATATGTCATAAATTCATTGCATGCAATTGTTAACAAAAATCTTCAATTAAGAAAATCCCAAGAAGACAGACTAGCCCCGCTAGTCAAATTAATGACAAAGATAAATAATAACCTTCATAGAAGAAGGTACCAAAACAAGGGACTAGCCCCGCTAGTCAAATCGATAACTCAAGTAAAATATCCTATATGGCCATATAAGTGAGTCTCCCAGACTCTATTGCCTCCCAGGCATAGTACTCCCATACTCCCTGTACCTTCACGTCGAGTTGACGGATAGGGTACAGGGCTTGCGTGATGCCGTCGACAACATCACATCACCCGAAGGCGGAAAGGGCTTGCGTGACCCCACTTGAAACATGGGTGTCACATCACCTCGAAAGGCGGAACGACATACTAGTATTGACATCAAATATATTCCAAGAATATGGCATAAGGAAAAATATAAATCATATGAGTTTCCCCGAAACTCATAAATAAATACAAGTACGATTCTCAACCGTACTTAAAGAATTCAAAGAGCAAAGAAAATAATTAAATTCAATGACGTGTCCCACACGTTAAAATGCTCAATGGAATAAATAACTCATCTCGTTAACATGTTTCAAAAATTAGACCATACTCAAATCTTTAAAGAAATCTCAAATCCATAGATCAAAAGGATTTCATAATTCAAATAAACTCCATAACCAATTCAAAAGGTGAAATCATAATTTAAGCTCAGAAAATATAATTGACAACTTATAAAATCATGCATGCATGTTCCTTTAGAAATAAAGTGTCCACTCACAGATTTAGGCCTAAGCCTGACGAATTCCGAATCACTACTCAAGCGAGGTTCCCTTCGTATCCTGGCACAATAAACATGCTTAGGACCAAACTTAAATTCTGGAAAATTAAACATTTGAAAATAAACACCCAAATCTCTTCTGCTTAACCCACTACTCTAATTAGGGTTAAGCTCACCGGATTTTCACCAAACTCCACCATAACCTTAATTCCTCAAAAACACTTTTCCCCAAATAAAAATCCAATGGCCGGATTATTAATTAATAATCCGCCAAAAATATTTAACTTCAACAATTCTTAATCCTATCCAAAACTCCTCCAAAAATTCTAAAACTTATTCCATTAAACTCCTCATCAAAATCTCTACAAAAAATATTTTTCCGGCGGCGGCACCGGCGGCGGCCGGCAGCCGTTTTCCGGCGACCTCCAATGCTTCTCAAATTTTGACAGAATAATCCTCTCATCAAACCCAACAACTTTCATAACTAACACTTAGTCCAAATCCGAGGCTAACTAGGGCAATCGACTAAAACATCCATAAATCCCTAAAACTTTCAATTATACAAATCACCCTAACGAAATCGAATTAGACCGATTCCTTTGGAGGAATTACTCACCTTGATGAGGGCTACAAAATGAGCCAAGAATCACGGCCTATGGTGGCCGGATGACGGAGCTCCGGCGAAGTGTCGATCGGCGGCTTCCGGCGGCTTTTCTCCTCTTCCGGCGGGTTAGAGGCTCGGGGGCTAGGCCGGGGAGGGAGAGGAGGAGATGGGGGTCCGAACTGGGGTGGAGAGGCGGCCGGTGGCTGGCCGGACGGCGGCAGCTGGCGGCTGGGATTTCCGACGGAGACTCGGGCTCGGGAAGAACAGAAGAGAAAGAATAGAAAAGAAAGAAGAGAAAGGAAGGAGAAGAAAAAGGAAAGGGCTCGGGCCTGGGCTGCCACCCCGGCCCAACTCAACTAAAAAGCCCAATTCAAAAATACTCCTTTTTACTACCTCCAAATTTTACCAATAAATTCATAACTTTACCATGCTAACTCCGAATTTAACGCGTAGCATGTCTACGAACTCGTAACGACGTTCTCTACAACTTTCATGAAGAAAGTTTTCCCAAATTCCAAACGTAATAAAAAGTCAACTCTAGGGTCCTTAAGTGATAAACGGTTACTTAACACGGTAAAAATCCGAAGTAATACCAACGGTAAATAACCGTAAAATAACTTAAGAACCGGGATGTGTCAATTCTCCCCTCCTTATAAAAATTTCGTCCTCGAAATTTCAAATTATGCAAAAGAGGGTAGAGATTTCTGCCTTTTACCTTAGACTTCAATAAACGTTAAGCTAAATCATCTCATTATCTATGCTCATACTCTTTCTTCTATCACAAATTACACCTTTTCACTTGTGGAAAAAAATTTGCCAAATTCTTTTCACACTTACCTTGACACATCATAACTGATCTACCAAATCCAAGGCGCGCATATGCTTTAACAAAACTCGAACTCAGGGTCAACTTAAATACTCTGCCAACCTTCCACATGGCATCACTCACATAATACACTTTACTCCTTGACTTAACTTCCACTAATTGAGTGGCTTGCCCAATTAGAGTTACTTATGATACTCAACCCCAAAACACACGAAGGACTTTGACTTTCGCCAAGTTAAAATGATCAATAAAATTCGTAATTTACAACACCATCTTACTTCCGTCACCAATTAACCAAAACAAAACTCGATCGCTCGCATCGAATTTGAACCTTCCCCACCTATGTGGTTAGCCTCAATCATTAAGCTGATCGGCGAATACTTCCCTTGTCGCCAGATTGCGCTAATGCGATCTTATAATACCAAACCCTTATTCTGAATATCTCTTGCAACTCAAATTGTATCCATACATCAATGACCTCCCAGGTCCTACTCAGATCAAGTGGTCTCACCACAATTCGATCATGCATGAATACGCATCACAAGAAAAATATCACTCTCAAAATCGATCAACATATCTGAAACTGGCACCTCCAAAAATGAGGAAAATACGATGATTAGGCGTATGACGATACTTTAGAAGTTACGAGTATCTCCTCGTACGAACCAAGTTCATTCAAACTTGCACGCAGACTAGACTTTAGGTTACAATATCTATTCCACGAACAAGAGATAAGTTGCTCACTATTTACTGCAACAATTCATGTTGCTTTTACTGCAACCTGCGTCTGCAATCATTACCTTCACCTTAATAATACCAGCTTATCGAACGGAGAAAAATCAAAATAGTGAGCCACGCGAGTCAACGAAATCCGAGGATCACCATTGGAAATTCACTATTTGATGACTTGCTTCTCACGTATTATCATGCATAATACCGACCACGTAACAACTCAAGTCGATGAACAGGGATTTTCAAATAACGGCCCCGCCATTACGCAAAACATTAAGAAAATCCGTTGCTGGGATATACTTCTTCCGCAGAATTATGCGTTGCTAAAGACGCAAAGAATCATGAAAACCAACTCGCATTTCCTGATTAAAACTTTGCTCATGAATTTCTTGTTATCGTTAATGAACGTCGAAGTTCCATTTACAAATCGTACCAACTAATAGCTACCAAAGCACGGAAATTCTCGCATTAACTCTAACGTCAATTCACCTTAATTACTCACGTGATAACCACA
Source organism: Fragaria x ananassa (assembly GCA_034370585.1). Taxonomy (NCBI): domain Eukaryota; kingdom Viridiplantae; phylum Streptophyta; class Magnoliopsida; order Rosales; family Rosaceae; genus Fragaria; species Fragaria x ananassa. Next base: position 2,522,435 of record CP139750.1, on the reverse strand, counting down.
CTAACAAATAAAATACAAATTCTGAGTTGACCGAATTGAGTGTCAGCATAGCTGATGTTGGCAGTCTATCATTCAACACTAGATAGTCCTCTCTTGCTGCCTCCAAATGATGCAAAGTGATTTCCTTTCTTCTATTTGGCTGCTAGGTATGACTAGCTTGATCACGCAGGTCCATAACATCCAAGGAAGCTAAGAGCACCAAAACTGGAATCCTACGCTCAGGTCGCTAAAACGACTAGATGCCAAGATAATTACTCTTTGTAGAATACCGAATTTTACGAATGCGTACAAAAGTCTGTAACACCTTTCTCGATAAGATATTATGATCAGCAATCATGAGTCGAACTGCACCCCGCAAGGCCTGACTCTTCAACTCATGTCGAAAATTTATTTAGAACACCCCAGGACATCGACGATACTCATCGATTGCCACACTGCTCCAGTAATTACCTCAAAGAATTTGGGGTCTAAAAAGACAATCTAACATCAAGTCACACTCTTCACATAAGAGAGATACCCCGAAACTCCTCGATTCATGTGCTACTTCTCGAGCAACGCAAAATTGACGGCCGCATGCTCCATCTCAAGATTGTGCGTCAACCACAATATCTTTTGCGTAACGCTCAAGTGGAAGCATAGAATTGCTCGAATCCGATAAAACTTCGGCAACCAGAAGCTACAATCGTGGGATATACTACTTTAAGATCAACATCTCACTCATCCTCTTAGGAATTTTCAGATCAGCTAATAACAATAGCTAAAGTGAAACACAATTATTCCCAGATCAACAACTCCAATTACACCGCTTTAACCACCCTTGTGTATCACCATACACAATATCAATCCAAATTTATCATGACACTCCTCTATTAACAATCATCCGACCCGATACCACGATTTCTTAACCAACCGCCATTTCGAATTTACAACTTCAATCTTGCTTACATCAAGGACTAAATATATCAAAGATTGGATTACCTTTAGACGATAGGGATTCGTCAGTAATCTCTTACCACCATCAAAAGACTTAAAAGCTAGAACAAATAGCTTCCAAACACTACTTTGTCCAAGACTTGTATCAACTAACCGAAAACAATGTCGCTTAAAATAAATATGGACACTCATCTACGCTTCTCCAATCAATCACTATAACTTCAGTCTCCACATTCTGAATTGTTCCATAAATTTTTTTTTTTTTTTTTTTTTTTTTAAAACCAAAATTGACACCTACACACAAAAGTTGCATTTTCCCTCTTCTCCACTTTATTTCTCCAAGCTCAGTCATCTGACCACAAACATATTGCTTAAAACAAAATAAATTCAACATCTTCATGCAATAGTCTCAAATAACGATTAGAATACTCGAAGACATCATGAATTAATGAATTAAATTCTCCATCTGTTGACGTAAAAACAAAACAACCACAACCAATTCGCATCTGCTTCCCCATTCTATATCAACGCCACATACACTTACAATCCTTCCAAAACCCTCAACATAAATAGGAGAGCAAAACTCAAATTACAATTATCAAACCTAAATCAACCAATAACAATTCCAGAACCCAAGCTTCAATGCACAAACCAAACTTTAACAGCCCCGCAATATACATCAAATAATCTCCACAACTTATTCGTCCAACCAATAGCATTCCATATTTTGTCTCAAAACCAAGACCACTTAACTCCCTATGATAGCTCTTATCCCAATACCAATCTTATCTAGAAATTTCTCAATCCTTCATTCACATACATGCCCCTTTCTATTATTAATACCCACAAAAAGGCTCAACTCGCCACTTAATCATAGTCCATCAACTCATTACGTACAAGAAAATGATCACAAATACATGCCACTTCTCTTCTCATAATTGACCTCAAAATCTCGCAACCACAATAAAGCATAAAGGAAAAGTGCAAATCACTTACCTTTCCATTACTCAAAAAAAATAACCAAAATACCCTTTTGAGGTCGGCGTACGGAGGCATAGTCTTGAAGATGTAGACATTTATGGCACAATACTGTCCATAAATAAGATAAGAACAACTACCTCACATACTTAATAAACACCTAGCATCTTATGCATATAATGCTAATGGATCCGCCGCGGTCGGACCATCACTCTATAGACACTAAGTATCACCAAATATATGAGGTAGTGATAGGAATCGGATAACCTAATGCTCTGATACCAACTGACAGGACCCACCCCAAATTTCACCCTGAAACTCAAGGTAAATCCTGCGGGGTCCACCTTTAAGGAAAATTTACCGAAAATTCGGCATAACCTTCCTTGAAAATGGACAACCCTTACCTGAAAAATTCAACTTAACACTTCTATAACCAAACCAAACAGCCTCAACACCTGGAGCCTTCCTGCTCCCCAAGATCAACATATCTCCCAATAACAATTACTCAACTCTAATAATCCCACAAAAAGGATTAAGGACTATTAATAATTTGCTATTGGACATTCAGAGCATATCTAAGGTTGAACGAAAAACAACGAATAAAGAATATGCGGAAGCAACCTCTGACTATGCCTCGACTCCATGTACGCTCGACCTCACCTAGACTGAGCCTGCAATCTGGGCATTTAAAACCAAAGGGCCCAGGGGAAAGTAATTTAAAAAAACGTTAGAGTGAGTGGACGAAAATAAACATAAGATAAGAAACCGAAATTTAAATACTTTCCCACTTTCCAATATGTCATAAATTCATTGCATGCAATTGTTAACAAAAATCTTCAATTAAGAAAATCCCAAGAAGACAGACTAGCCCCGCTAGTCAAATTAATGACAAAGATAAATAATAACCTTCATAGAAGAAGGTACCAAAACAAGGGACTAGCCCCGCTAGTCAAATCGATAACTCAAGTAAAATATCCTATATGGCCATATAAGTGAGTCTCCCAGACTCTATTGCCTCCCAGGCATAGTACTCCCATACTCCCTGTACCTTCACGTCGAGTTGACGGATAGGGTACAGGGCTTGCGTGATGCCGTCGACAACATCACATCACCCGAAGGCGGAAAGGGCTTGCGTGACCCCACTTGAAACATGGGTGTCACATCACCTCGAAAGGCGGAACGACATACTAGTATTGACATCAAATATATTCCAAGAATATGGCATAAGGAAAAATATAAATCATATGAGTTTCCCCGAAACTCATAAATAAATACAAGTACGATTCTCAACCGTACTTAAAGAATTCAAAGAGCAAAGAAAATAATTAAATTCAATGACGTGTCCCACACGTTAAAATGCTCAATGGAATAAATAACTCATCTCGTTAACATGTTTCAAAAATTAGACCATACTCAAATCTTTAAAGAAATCTCAAATCCATAGATCAAAAGGATTTCATAATTCAAATAAACTCCATAACCAATTCAAAAGGTGAAATCATAATTTAAGCTCAGAAAATATAATTGACAACTTATAAAATCATGCATGCATGTTCCTTTAGAAATAAAGTGTCCACTCACAGATTTAGGCCTAAGCCTGACGAATTCCGAATCACTACTCAAGCGAGGTTCCCTTCGTATCCTGGCACAATAAACATGCTTAGGACCAAACTTAAATTCTGGAAAATTAAACATTTGAAAATAAACACCCAAATCTCTTCTGCTTAACCCACTACTCTAATTAGGGTTAAGCTCACCGGATTTTCACCAAACTCCACCATAACCTTAATTCCTCAAAAACACTTTTCCCCAAATAAAAATCCAATGGCCGGATTATTAATTAATAATCCGCCAAAAATATTTAACTTCAACAATTCTTAATCCTATCCAAAACTCCTCCAAAAATTCTAAAACTTATTCCATTAAACTCCTCATCAAAATCTCTACAAAAAATATTTTTCCGGCGGCGGCACCGGCGGCGGCCGGCAGCCGTTTTCCGGCGACCTCCAATGCTTCTCAAATTTTGACAGAATAATCCTCTCATCAAACCCAACAACTTTCATAACTAACACTTAGTCCAAATCCGAGGCTAACTAGGGCAATCGACTAAAACATCCATAAATCCCTAAAACTTTCAATTATACAAATCACCCTAACGAAATCGAATTAGACCGATTCCTTTGGAGGAATTACTCACCTTGATGAGGGCTACAAAATGAGCCAAGAATCACGGCCTATGGTGGCCGGATGACGGAGCTCCGGCGAAGTGTCGATCGGCGGCTTCCGGCGGCTTTTCTCCTCTTCCGGCGGGTTAGAGGCTCGGGGGCTAGGCCGGGGAGGGAGAGGAGGAGATGGGGGTCCGAACTGGGGTGGAGAGGCGGCCGGTGGCTGGCCGGACGGCGGCAGCTGGCGGCTGGGATTTCCGACGGAGACTCGGGCTCGGGAAGAACAGAAGAGAAAGAATAGAAAAGAAAGAAGAGAAAGGAAGGAGAAGAAAAAGGAAAGGGCTCGGGCCTGGGCTGCCACCCCGGCCCAACTCAACTAAAAAGCCCAATTCAAAAATACTCCTTTTTACTACCTCCAAATTTTACCAATAAATTCATAACTTTACCATGCTAACTCCGAATTTAACGCGTAGCATGTCTACGAACTCGTAACGACGTTCTCTACAACTTTCATGAAGAAAGTTTTCCCAAATTCCAAACGTAATAAAAAGTCAACTCTAGGGTCCTTAAGTGATAAACGGTTACTTAACACGGTAAAAATCCGAAGTAATACCAACGGTAAATAACCGTAAAATAACTTAAGAACCGGGATGTGTCAGTAGCTCTAATTTATCACGTTTTTCATCCTCTGGCACATCTTCCATCAGTTCTAGTAACTCAAGATCTCTACGAGACTCATTGTCAATTTTCGATTTACCATTGACATCTAATATGGTTTCTAACACACTTTCACACACATTCTTTTCAATATGCATGACGTCCAAATTGTGACGTAAAGGAGGTACCTATAATTCACCAAACTTACATTTAGGTCATGAAAAATAGCTAAAATAACATACAAACAGATATAAATGCATAACCAACAAACAACATAAAAAACCTACTAACCTCCCAATATGGTAAGTCAAAAAATATTGACTTCTTTTTCAACAATTTAGACCAGTCTCCTTTCTTATATTTCTTTTTTTTTGTTCTCTTTTTTTCTTGCCAAATTTATTTTTGAACCCACGTGCAGCACGTACAACAGCCAATCTAGTAAATATCTTTGGTCGTCTCCTTCTTTCCTTCCTTCCATCAAACCACTTATACTTAGAGCGGAAAGCATGGTTTTGGGCAAGAAATATTATGTGACACATATACACAATCTTATTTGCAAGATGTAACCATTTAGAAAATGTCTCAGGACACACACAAGACATGCAAACTCCCCTTTTGTAGTTAGACCAGCTAGATTGCCATAAGCTGGAAAGTCATTTATTGTCCACAACAAGATAGCTTTCAGGTTGAAGATCGCCCTCTTGTATGCATCATACATCTCCACCTCATTACTCCACAGCTCCTTTAAGTCATCTATCAATGGCTCCAAATACACGTCTATGGCATTCTTTGGTTGTTTGGGGCCAGGACTGAGTAGACTTAGCATCAAATTTTCTTGTGACATGCAAACATTAGGTGGCAGATTGTAGATGACTAAAATCACAGGCCAGATACTGTGTGTTGAACTTAGATTTTTATAAGGATTAAACCCATCAGTGGCTAGTCCAAATCTCAAGTTTCGTGGCTCAGAAGCAAAGCTTGGCCACTTCTAATCAACAGTGCGCCATTGAATTGAGTCAACTGGATGGCACATCATGCCATCTTGATTGTGATGAGTATAGTGCCAAGTCAACAGCTCACTATTACTTGCTGAAAGAAACATCCTCTGAATCCTAGGAATTATAGGAAAATAATGCAAAACCTTTGCAAGCACTCCTTTATTTATCTCATTGGTTTGTGGATTGACATACCACCTTGAAGCATTACACTCGGGGCAGCTCTGCATGTTCTTCCTCTTTTCACCTGCATCAATCTTCTCATACCCCAAATCAAATTCTTTCAAGAATTTTTTTATTGTTTAGTCAGATTCAGGAAAAGTATTAACATCTGGAAGCATGTCTTTGAAAAAACTTCAAGCAATTCATCAAATGCTTCAGTAGCAAGGCCATTATCAGCTTTGAATTTGTACAATATGAGGGTGGCTGATAATTTTGTGTACTTCTTCTTACACCCAAGATATAGAGGAACTTCAGCCTCCTCTACTTTCTTTTTGTACTCTTCCTCTATGCTTACAGGGTTTGAACTTCCTGCTCCATCAAAAAAGGGATAGTGTGCATCTTTATACATCTGAAGCACTTGTGGAAGTTCATAGTCCACATCAATATGATTTGAACTTTCATTATCTACAACTTGTATAGATGGACCCGTGTCTTCACCGTGTGCACACCAAATATCATAATCAGGATCAACGCCGTAGCATATCAAATGTATCTCAAAGTCGTCATCAGTTTTTGGGCTAAGGTTGCGACAAATTGCGCAAGGACAAATAATCATTTTAGGATTCCTTGCATATCGCTTGGAATTTAAGACAAATTGTTTAACCCCTTCTTGGTACTCATCACTATTTTTATCTAAGGTTATCCAGCTTTTATCCATGCTAAATGACAAACAAATCTCGGATCTTTTTACCTAATAAAGTTTGAAAATTCAAATTCAACTATCAAACAATTAACAACTAATCCAAAACAATATTGGACCCTCTACAGCTGGTTCAGTTTGCTATTACACAAGGACAAAACAATTGTGGCTATATATATATATATTAGACAACCAAATCACATCACATAAGCATACTCCAACATTTTCAAACCCAGAACAAGATATGTACTTAAGAAACTGCTATTCAATAAATGATATAAATAGAAGTAACAGAAATCCAGAAAGAATAGCTACAATACATATAACACAAGACTTCTCTAAGAATAACTAGAATTCAGTTTCAAAAGTACCTGTGAACACCACCAACAAACACAGTTTGCAGAGGTATCAACACCACCAACGAGCATAATAACCTGAAAAGGTAAACAACATAAATAATCATAGTTATCAACAGAAAACTACTATACTGAAAAAAAATTTAATAGTAAAGTTTCTTGATACTTTACTATTATAGTGTTCAAGATGAGAATAAGCAAAAACACATATTAGCATGAAAATGAACTATGAGATTTGCCTAGTATGCATTCAGCTTTCCAATGCACAATATAGAGATAGACGGGGCAGAAAATCAACTTACCACACTGTCTACTGAAACACCTAAGACTTCTATGTTGAGTGCCTCAAATTCACCATGACAGTGGTTGAAAGCAGTAACCTCTGCAAAAAAAAACACACAGAAGTTAGATTATTTGCTGTGTAATTTGAACCATACAAATATGATTTAAGGCCTTAGGGTAGACTCTCAATTAAAAGCCATAGGAGGTTAGACTATGTGGGTTTAATGTGAATCTTCTTCATGGAGAGAATAATAGTCTACTCAGTGTTGAATTTCCTACTGGCTGTTTTGATCTCAACAAATATATTCTGGTGGTAACAGACTCAAGCTATGTGTTCTTTATTACCAAAGGCTGGTGATTGACACTTTAAAATGCAGCCAACTCATTTTAATGTATGATTGGACATATGGTGTGGTTAGTTACCCCTCTATTTAGGTATTTGGGAAATCAGTCTGAAATCTTTGTTACTGGTTTCTGACATCATGAAGAACACACATCCTTCAATCAATTATTCATTAACCTCATATTTCTCTTTTTTGTCTCCACTATGCATTTCTATTGGTTTGAAGAAATTCTAAGAATACTTAGAGCTAGAGCTAGAGCTACAGATTGGAAAGTCTAGTATCTTTACCATTTGGTAAGCAAAGCTCTCAGTGGTTCCGGTCTTCAGACCAACTGAAGCTCTGCCTATCCAAAAAACCAAAACAAATCAAACTTGACATCACAATCCATCAACAATCCAACTAGAAGTGATACAAATATGAAACTACACACACAAACACGACAATAATTCTCTATCTGATAAATGGTAGTCAATGGATAGCCATTCGTAAGGTTGGGATGATTATGTAAAGCAAGAAATAATAGTAGGATTATAAATTTACAGATAACAAGCGAATCTCATTTGCCACACCCAAGTGATACTGAGAGAGAAAACCCTTAATTTAATACCCAATTTCAAACTCACAAATCAATACTGCAAGCCAAATCCCTAAATTAATACCCAATTTGAAACCCTAACCTTTTACCTTGAGAAGAACTGGAGAAGAAGGTGGCGACCGTCGTAATCGGAAGGTGAAGGAAATCGGGGAAGGCGGAGGTAATCGACAGGAAAAGAAAGAGAGAGAAGAGAAAGAAATGGGCAGGCGAAGGAAATCGGGGAAGGCAGAGGTAATCGACAGGTAAAGAAAGAGAGAGAAGAGAAAGAAACGGGCAGCTGTGAGAGATAAACAAAGTAGAGAAGAGAACCAAAATTGAGTAAGAAGTAAAACACTAGTTTCTGGGCTCCAAATTTGACCGAAAAAAAGCTTTGGGCTCCAAACGGGCTAAGGTCGCCAAAAAAAGGCGCCACATTGAAAAAATTTAGGCATGGCAGCCCATTTTCCGTTCAAAAACGCCATAGATAGTAATGACATGTGATCGCGTTCGGAAACGCCATTAAAGAATGTCTTCCAAATGGGCATACAATTCAATGACATTTGTAAAACGCCATTAATATTCAAAACTTTTAATGGCGTTTGAAAAATGCCGTAAAAATAACGCACATATATGGTTACCAAAATTTAATGACGTTTTTACAAAAAAATGCCATCAAATATACTTTAGATGACGTTTTACATAAAAACGCCATTGTTAAAGTGTCATTAATAGCTATATTTGTAGTAGTGGTAGTAACGTTGATTCAAGCAATAAAATGCTTTCAAGCACATTCAATCTAATTGAAACATGTTCGCTAACGACTCCCCTAAATGTCGTTCCTGGCAGGTAGTCATTCATTAATAGCCGCGGTAATTTGCATAGTCGGCCGCGGTCATTGCTCTCCTGACACAATAGTCATTCATTAATGGCCACGGTAGTTCGTATAGTCGGCCGCGCTCATTCGTCAATAGTCGCTCTCACTTGTCTTGTCCTGCATGTTCTATTGTGTAGGGCTGGCATTGGTACGGTATCGACGTTTTTTTGCCAAAACCAACTACCGTACCAACTTGTTATGGTACATGAAATCATCTACCACTGCCGACCGGCAAAGTTGGTATACCGAGAGTATACCGAACTCTCGGTTTGGTATGGTACGGTTGGGCCGGCTACCGACTTCAAAATGGGCTACTTTTTATAAAAAAAAATAAGACATGGCCCATTGGCCCAAATCATATTTTCTTGCTTTGAACTGAACTTGAACTGATGCAGATCATGCAGCATTAGCAGCAATATCAAGTTATCAACTACCAAACATTCAAACTATCAAATTAATGATCAACCAAAACTGACAAATACCATTAAGGCATTAACCAACTGCTCAAGACCTCAAGTGCTCACTTCATACATCTCAAAACAACAATCAACAACAATCGAGCTACCTAATCACATATATCATCATAGTCTCATAGAGAAGAAGAGATTAAGAGAGAGTGAAGACTCGGACCTACTGCAGCTTGCCTCCCTTGTGCAGCTTGCCTCCCTAATGCGCTCCCTGTCATCCTAACCCTCTGTCGACCCATCTTCGAGACTTCGATAACCCAGAAAGTCAAGAACCCAGAAAGTCAAGAACCCAGAAAGTCAGAAACGCAAAAAGTCAGAAAGGCAGAAAGATAAGTTAGAGAGAAAGAGAAGCACCTGAGATTTTGAGACTTGAGAGGCTGAGTCCCGCCCTTGATCGAGAGTCCAGAGACTGAGAGAGAGTCGAGAATTTGAGAATTGAGAATTTCAGATTGAGAGAGCGAGAGAGAGAGTGTGTCGAATTAGGTTTGCGAAATGGGAGAAATGCCGAATTGGGGATGAACCATTGAACCTCGTCTCTTCCTTCTGATTTCAACGGCTACGATTGTAAATGGATGGAATCAACGGCTTAGATTACATGGAAATTAATTATTTTAAAAAGTCGGTACGATACGGTAATACCGTATTTGTACAAAACTCAGTACCGCTACCGTACCATACGTTGATGGCGGTACGGTAGTACCGTGTCGAAAAGTTGGTAACTGACAATGTCGGTAACCGATTCCGGCGGTTCGGGACGGTACGTCGGTTGGCTCGGTATTTTGCGTGCCAATGCCAGCTCTACTATTGTGGCTCAAGGGAATAGATCGCTATGACCCCTCGCTAATAGTTGCAATCATTCGTGGGCCCAACCCACTTGATCTACCGTGTAAGCCTTGAATTTGTTTCATAGTGCAAGAGGTTGAAGAAGAAGAAGAAGAAGAGAGAGAGAGAGAGAGAGAGAGAGAGAGAGAGAGAGAGAGAGAGAGAGAGAAATCCTATGTGGCCGCGCTCATCAACAAAAATCCGTTAAATTTTTAAGCCGTTATCCTATGTGGACCTACGTGGACTAATAAAACAATGACACCTTACGAGGAATGGATGCCCCAAGGCATGAAAGTCTTTCATTTAAATTATTTAAAGTTTTTTTTAAAAAAATTTGTTATATAACTCACCCACCATTACAAAAGTATGTGAGGTTTGAACCGACCTCAATGTTGTTAGTCAAATTACCTATCAAGCTACGACTCACTGACCATTTATATACATAAAGTTAGAAAACATAAATTTTAATACACAAAATTCTAACCCGGCCGATCTGATATATGTACATGAACTTTAGAGCACATAATCATTTTTTACAAAAAAAAAATGCAGTTCGAATGCAGATAGGTCAGGATACGTGCGAACTTGCAATATACTTTTTCAATGTGTTTTCATGACCTTATAGCTGTAAACATATAAAATTTAACGATAATAATAGTCATTGAATAATTCAAGCTAACACGTAGACCCGACAAATTGCATACGTGGCTCGTGAGTCAACAAAATTGGAAAAGCCGTATGGAATGACACGTGGCAACGTGGGAATGGTCGGCCGATAAAAAAACCTTAAATCCCGATTGAAATCAATTATCAAGTGTCGATTGATGATCAGATATCAATTAAATTAAATTAATTATCAAACCAAAGAAGTCGGACATCCCCAAAAATAAATGGTGATGGTTCGCTAGGGGTCAGACGAGCTAGATAGTAGAGTTCGTAGGCGAACTAGACTTCGCATAGAAATAAATGAAGGCGAGGCGAACTAGACTTCGCATAGAACTAAATGAAGGCAAGGCGAACTGGACTTCGCGTAGAAGTAAACGAAGATGAGGTGAACTGGACTTCGCGTAGAAGTAAACGAAGGCGAGGCGAACTGGACTTCGCGTAGAAATAAACGAAGGCGAGGCGAACTAGACTTCACGTAGAAATAAATGAAGGGGAGGCGAGATGGCTCAGTGCACATAGATGTACATGAAGGTGAGGCGAGATGACTCCGCGCACGTAGATATACATGAAGGCGAGGCGAGATGGCTCCGCGCGCGTAGATGTACATGAAGGCGAGACGAAATGGCTCCGCGTAGGAGACTTCGTGAAGGATCCAGTTAGCAGAGTTCGCATACATACGAAAATATACGTCACCAAAACTCCCCCGCTTGCTTGGAAGTCAAGATTCCTCGCACCCTTCCTTCCATATCCGCGAGATGGCACGCCCCTTACTAAGGATCTTGGTCAAAACAAGACATTCAATCCAAAGCGATCTGGGCATATCTAAATCTTAAGATTTGATTGATTTGCTTATGTTAAAATTGATAAGTAAATCAATCAGTCAAGATTCATTGATTCAATTATTATCATTAAGGAAATATTACTGATTCAGTATCTTCATTACATGCCATAAGCAGAGGCATGTTAACACTATAAATACCCTTTCTTATTCCAAGAGAAGGGGGAGCAAAAACAAGGCAGCGACCAGAGAAAGAGAAAAATCACTCCACGACCTCGGAATTCTCTCAAAACCCTTGAAGAATCATTAAGCTACCAAATAGCCGGTTCTTCATCGATCTCAAGTCTGTGAGTTGTCAAAATCCCTTGAAGAACTATCAAGCTCCCTAAATAGCCAGTTCTTCACCAAATCTAAATCTAAATCCTAAAATACTTGTTACGTGATCAACCCGCGTAACCCTCAAGAACAAGTGCTTGTCACCCTTGAGTTAAACCTAAATTCGGAGATAGAATCAGAGGAGTTCACAAAGATTGTAACTCGCATTCGCATTGATAAAATTATATTATTCTTTGTACACGTGTTTTTCTGTTATTTGTTGCAGTTATTTTTCGTGTTTACAAAAGTGGCACGCCCAGTGGGACAACTTTGCCTTTCATCTCCTTCTCTGCAAGAAAGTTCAAATCCGTTCAAAGTAATTGCCTCCAAGAGCACCCAAGCCATCTCGACAAAGAAATCTAAACCAACGACCTCGAGGTCAAGCAGGGAGCCCTCTGGTCATGTCACCCGTAGCATGGCGAGGAATCAACCCACAACATTCTTGGCTCTGCCTTCCAAGCCTCACTAACCAATCATCACCTTGGCGAATCTCGCGGACCAGCGTGCCTCGCAAAGTGAAGACAAGCGTGCCTCACGAAGTGAAGAGAATGAAACTCCAATCAAATCAGGGGAGCGATCATTCTCACCTGCCTCGGATGATGAATCAAGCACGGCTTCATACCATGAGAGTCCAAATGGTGATGAAAACAACTCATATGGCCTGCCAGCAGACGATTCATCACAACCTATCCCCATGCAAGTCATGGTGACTAGCGCGTCCACTATAGAAGAGCAAATAGCCTATCTGATAGGAGCGGTTGAGAAGCTCACCAAAACAGTGGAAGAAAAAGACATGCAAATTGTCGAGTTTTATAGCAGGCCTGAAAGTCAAGATGAAGAAAAGAAGCACAAAGTAGGCGAGAGCTCCAAGAACGATGACAAAGACAATGATGGCTCGCTTGGATCTATGTCCATTCAGCAGTTACAAGACATCATCACCAACTCCATTAGAGCATAATATAGAGGTCCTTCTCGTGATTCTCTCACCTACTCCAAGCCCTACACCAAAAGAATCAATAGTCTAAAGATGCCATTGGGATACCAGCTGCCAAACTTCCAGCAATTCGAAGGGAAAGGCAATCCAAAGCAACATGTTGCTCATTTCATTGAAACTTGCAATAACGTTGGGACTGAAGGTGACCACCTTGTCAAACAATTCGTTCGCTCTTTGAAAGGTAATGCCTTTGAGTGGTACACGGATTTAGAGCCCAAGTCCATCGACAATTGGGACCAAATGGAACGTGAATTCCTAAACCGCTTCTACAGTACAAGGAGTACCGCTTCTACAGTACAAGGAGTACCGTGGGAATGATGGAACTCACCAACACGAAGCGAAGGAGAGATGAATTAGCAATTGCCTTCATCGATCGAAGGCGCTCGCTCAGTCTCGATTGTAAAGACCGCTTGTCAGAGACGTCTACGGTAGAAATGTGCATTCAAGGCATGCACCTTCGATCTGTTGTACATTCTCCAAGGTATCAAGCCTCAAACCTTTGAAGAACTGGCTACGCGAGCACATGATATGGAGTTGAGCATAGCTAGCCACAAAGGTAAGAAAGAGTTCGTCAGTGACCAATGAAAAGATAAGGCTTTCAGCAACAAAGTTGACAAGGTTGTGAGAAGACCTACAAAGGAGTCGATGACTGTAAATGTTGCTCCAATCGAAATCTCCCCACGAGACAAGAAGGAGGTTAAGAAAGTAGAACCAATTCAAGCCTACGAGAGGAGAAAGCGCTCATTGACTGAGTGGGAGCAAAAGACTTATATTCCCAGATTCTGACGTGGCAGACATGTTGGAAGATTTGCTTGTGAACAAGGTGATAAAACTTCCAGAGTGCAAACATCCAAAAAAAATGCATCGGGTCAACGATCCGAAGTATTGCAAGTTTCATCGCCTCATCAGCCACCTAGTTGAGAAGTGCTTTGTTTTGAAGGATTTGATCATGAAGCTTGCCAGACAAGGAAGAATTGAGCTGGATATCGACGAGGTTGCTGCGGTCAGTTGCACTACCATTTCATTTGGATCTTTTGAGCCGATTCAAGTACCTTCCATGCCAACGAAAAGGTCACACTACTTCTCGAAAGAGACTAGCAATGGTAAAAATTTAGAAGAAGCAAAGCTAGTCCAGCAAGTAAGCCTCCCTCTTAAATCTGCCCCATGCGATGATGGTGAATTATGGATACTTGTCACTCGAAGTAAAGCGCGCAAAAGTGTGTTGTCAAGTCCACCACTCTTGCCGCCAGATCATAAACAACCACATGAGAGTCGTTAATGGCTCGCAAGGAGTGAGACAAGGTGTATAAAAGAGAAGTTTGCTCCTTGCGTACACAGGTCCCTCAATCAAAAACCGCCAACACACTGCATGCCTAAGGCGCGACTGAGTCTGAGAGCTAGCTCAATGACAACAAGTTATAAAGGTGATACCAAAGATTCTGAGAAGGTTGAAGAAAATGAAGTGATGAAACAATTGGAAGACTTACCTCCAAAATTTAGCCTCTCTGACCTGTCCCAGTTGCCCAAATCGGCAAGACATGTGTTAGCCCAATTGCTGCTTGAGGTGGGTTAGCATTCTTCGAACATCAATTAATGTGCAATGTGTGTAGCATGTTGCGACGCCATTCACTTCACGGATGAAGATTTACAATTGGGTTCAAAGCCGCACAATCAACCTCTTTTTGTGACAGGTTACATGCGAGAGCAAAAATTAAATCACATGCTTGTAGATGGAAGGTCTACTATGAACATTATGCCAAAATTGACAATGTCTCGACTCGGCATCAATATCGATGAATTATCTAGAAGTCGTCTCATGATCCAGGGTTTTAACCAAGGAGAGCAAAGAGCGATAGGAATGATTCGGCTAGACATGGTTATTGATGAATTGAAGTCAAACACTTTGTTCCACGTGATTAATGTAAAGACTTCATACAACATATTATTAGGACGACCATGGATTCATGAAAATGGTGTCGTACCTTCAACTCTACATCAATGCTTCAAGTTTTATCGCGGAGGTGTGAAAACAGTGATAGGCGATACCAAGTCATTCACCGAAGCTGAGTCTTACTTCGCAGATTCCGAGTTCTATTCAGATGAGGAATCAGTAATAGAAGTCCTACCGATTGAAGTACCATCAACAGGGAAGACTACAATCGTGACGAGGAAAGAAGTTAAAGCAAAGAGCAAGAGAAATGAAGCTGTGCACACAATCTAGAAATTCCCTTCATCTAGATGCTATCAGAATACAATGGAAGCAAAGTTTTCACAAGTATCAGTTATCACTGTGCTACTTTGTTTCACTTCTACTAATGCTTGGCTAGGATATCTCTTAAAAGTACTGCATAAGTAGCATTTTCTGATTCAGAACCACCACTTGGTTCTTGAATTTTCCAAAGTTAGAATCCATCTGATTTTGTTAATGAAATAAATAGATCCACATATGCACAGTTTGGAATTGCCTCATCTGCCCTTGTCCTCTTTCTTACATTTCCCTCCTCTTCCACGTAGGAGAGGTGGAATCAATGTTGAAAGAGATGATAGCATGAAGGATGAAGCTAAGCTTATTCCATTCCCTCCAAAACCCTTGTCGACTTTACCCCCTGCCCTTTAAATCCAGAACCCTAAACGCAACCCAATTAGCTCAATTCTCCACACACCCACAACAACAAATCTCACACCAACCCCACAACAAGTCCATCTCCTACTCTAACCTACTGTCTCAATGCGTTGCTTCCAAATCTGTGCGTGTGGGCAAACAGATCCATGCCCACTTGATCAGATTCGGGTTCTCCCAAGACTCGACCTTTCGGAACCATTTGATCAACCTCTATGCAAAAAGCAGGTTTTTTGGGCATGCCCGGAAGCTGCTCGACCAATGTCCTGAACCAGATTTGGTTGCTTGGTCTGCTTTGATTTCTGGGTATGCCCAAAATGGGCTTAGTCGAGAAGCCCTTTCGGCTTTTCATGAGATGCATGGATTGGGGGTGAAGGGTAATGAGTTCACCTTCCCAAGTGTGCTCAAGGCTTGCTCTAGTTCTAAAGATTTGAGACTGGGAATGCAGGTTCATGGGGTGGTGTATGTTACCGGGTTTGAGTCCGACGAGTTTGTTGCTAATGCTTTGGTTGTTATGTATTCGAAATGTGGGGAGTTTGGGGATACAAGGAAGTTGTTTGATGTGATGCAGGAGAGGAATGTTGTGTCGTGGAATGCCTTGTTTTCGTGTTATGTGCAGAGCAATTTCTTATTGGAGGCAATGGATTTGTTTGAGGAAATGGTGCTGAGTGGAGTAAGGCCTGATGAGTATAGTCTGTCTAGTATAATAAATGTTTGTACCGGGTTGGGGGACGGTAGAAGAGGAAGGAAACTACATGGATATGTAGTAAAGCTTGGGTATGATTCGGATTTGTTCTCAGCCAATGCCCTTGTTGACATGTATGCAAAAGCCATATGTCTTGAAGATGCAGTTTCAGTTTTTGAGGAAATTGCACAACCTGATGTTGTATCCTGGAATGCTGTCATTGCTGGTTGTGTTCTTCACAACTGCCATGGTCGGGCGCTCAAATTTTTCAGGCAGCTGGGAGGGTCAGGTATCTGTCCGAATATGTTTACATTATCAAGTGCGCTTAAAGCTTGTGCTGGGTTGGCTTTTGAGAAATTGGGTCGGCAGTTGCACTCTTTCTTGATAAAGATGGATACAGAATCAGATTCATATGTCAAAGTCGGACTGATAGATATGTATTGCAAGTGTGAGATCATGACTGATGCAAGGCTGCTTTTGAATATGATGTCAAAGAAAGACATGATTGCATGCAACGCTGTTATCTCTGGTCATTCACAGATGGCCGAAGACATAGAAGCTGTAACCCTCTTTCCTGAAATGCATAGGGAAGGAATAGGATTCAATGACACTACTTTATCTACAGTTCTTAAATCCATTGCGAGCATGCAGGCAGTAAAAGTTTGCGAACAAGTTCATGCTCTTTCAATCAAAACAGGTTTTCTGTCTGACAGGTATGTTATAAATAGCCTTCTTGATGCATATGGAAAGTGTGGCCAAGTAGAAAATGCAGTAAGGATTTTTGAAGAATGCAAAACTGAAGATTTGGTGGCTTTCACATCAATGATCACTGCCTATGCTCAATATGAACAAGGTGAAGAAGCTCTAAAACTCTATGTGCAAATGCTACAGAGGGGGAATGAGCCTGATTCATTTGTATGTAGTTCTCTTCTGAATGCTTGTGCAAATTTGTCCGCGTATGAGCAAGGGAAGCAGATTCATGTTCACATTCTGAAGTTTGGATTCTTATCTGATACTTTTGCCGGAAATTCCCTTGTTAATATGTATGCAAAATGTGGAAGCATAGAAGATGCAGGTCGTGCTTTCTCTGAGGTACCCCAGAGAGGAATAGTTTCATGGTCTGCAATGATTGGAGGACTTGCTCAACACGGACATGGAAAAGGGGCCATCAATATGTTCAATCAGATGCTCGGAGATGGTATTTCCCCCAATCATATTACTCTAGTCAGTGTCCTCTGTGCGTGCAATCATGCAGGTTTAGTAACTGAAGCCAGAAAATATTTTGAGTCGATGAAAGAGCTGTTTGGAGTAGTGCCAAGGGAGGAACATTATGCCTGTATGATTGATATTCTTGGCAGAGCAGGAAAGATACAGGAGGCAATGGAGCTTGTCAACACGATGCCATTTCAAGCAAATGCCTCAGTTTGGGGATCACTTCTTGGTGCTGCAAGAATCCATAAAAATGTGGAGCTTGGTGAACGTGCTGCTGATATGCTCTTAGTTCTGGAGCCTGAGAAATCCGGTACTCATGTACTTCTTGCAAACATATATGCAGCAGCTGGCATGTGGGACAAGGTAGCAAAAATGAGAAGACTTATGAAAAACAACCAGGTAAAGAAGGAACCTGGGATGAGTTGGATTGAGGTCCAAGACAAGGTACATACCTTTATTGTAGGTGACAGAAGTCATTTGAGAAGCAGGGAGATATATGTAAAACTTGATGAGCTGCTTGACCGTATTCATAAAGCCGGCTATGTTCCAATGGTGGAGAACGACCTCCATGATGTGGAACAAAGCGAAAAGGAGCGGCTGCTACGGTATCACAGTGAGAAGCTTGCAGTGGCTTTCGCATTGATTGCCACTCCGCCAGGAGCTCCGATTAGAGTGAAGAAGAACTTAAGAGTGTGTGTAGATTGCCATACTGCATTCAAGTTCATCTGTAAAATCACCTCAAGGGAGATAATCGTGAGGGATGCCAATAGATTCCATCATTTCAAAGATGGCTCATGCTCTTGTGGGGATTACTGGTGATTTGTACTGGATAACAGGATCATTTTCCTTATTATCCAAGACCAAAATTTTGTATCCCATTTGATGAACTGTATAACTTTTAAGTTCTAATATAGAAAATAGAAACTAAACCAACTTCACTGATCAAAAGTATTCAATGCCTCTTTAGTCTAGCAAATTCTGGACATGACCATGACTTCATATAATTCTCAGACAAACCAACATCGCCAAATGAAGATGGCTTGCCGCCATAGTCAATCTGTTTAACCTATTGAAGAATGGATAATGTACATGTAACATTTAGAGAAAAAATGTGTTTGTTCCTTAGATTTCTTATACTAAAACATCAATGAGAAGAGGTCACGATCCTAAGTTAGAAAACACAAACACAGCATCAAGAAGAGGTCACGATCCTCCAATCCTTAAGAAGAGCCTGATTTGAAGAATGATGCTTGACCTTTAAGTATAGTAACCTGCTTATAACAGTGTTGGTGATTGCCTTAAGGGTAACCATTGGAGGCTTGCAAACATTTCTTAAAATTCTATTGTTTCTGTGTCCCCAAATGGCATAAACCAGGCCTTTGTTACAATAGAAGCAGAGTCAGTAATGCAGGCACCATTATACACATTATACTGTACTTGGGCAGTACAGTATGGAAGTTGCAACTTTGAATTTAACACATTTCCAAAACCATTCATAAGGTAAGTTGCAACTTGTGGGAGGATATTCCTTTTAAGCATGTGAGGGATTAGTTTCTGGTTCTCCTTGCTAGCACAAACTCTTCAGGACTGCATTGTAACTTTGTAAGTGGACCGAGTCAAGGCTTATGTTTTGATGATACATCAGTCAATAAATCTCAAGGCTTCCACCCCTAAACCCCTGCAATACCCATCCAACAACGATAGTGCAAGGGATAGTATCAGGTAAAGCACACCCATTACTTCCATTAGATAAAGGTATTTGTTCCTCTATGGTTGATACATAAATTTTGTATGTGAATTCAGGTTTTAGACATGGCATTGTCCCTTGGCAATTTTTCTGTCCACTCTTTCTATCATTGCGCGAGGCCAGCGCCTCTGCTGTGCACATAATCCCTTCTAAGACAAAAGAGGTACTGTGTACGTTTTCTAATAGACTTTGTACAAAACAAAGAGAAATTCCTTTCATCTATATTCCATCTAGAATACTTCCTATAGCTTCAAAGATAATGGAAGCTAAATTTTCGCAAGTAGCCGTAATTACTGTGCTAGTTTCTTTGACTTCTATAAGTGCTTCGCTAGGATCAGTTACAAGTATTGCAGTAGAATTTTCTGATTCATAACCACTACTTGCTTTTCGGACAGTACCCTTGATGCCCCTGCTTGACAACACTGTCAAAAGCCTATCTAAATCAGGTAAACCCCAGTGTACCAGTGGTCTGATCTCCAAGGACTCCTGCACTTTTCCAGAGATCAATCGTTGTTTGCCACGCTCTCTAAAAAGCTCTCCCTTCAACCTTGCTATACTAATATCTCCGTGTTTCAATTTTCTCCAATCAAAGTGGCAACCCAAGTCTGTTGCAATCTCCAATTCTGTCTTGTCCTTCAAGCTTGGTATACATAATGTTTCATCAGGGCAGTACTGGAAGATCGAGAATGCAGTTGATTTTGAAGAGTTAATCAGCTTCAAATTCTTGGGGAACTGTTAGAGCAGAAACAGGACTTATTATGTTAAAAAGAAAAACGAGAATCTTATAAATCAGGAAAAGGACATCATGACAAGGAAAAGGAAACTACCAGGAGAACTTTTGGTTGCAGTACGTTCAGCAATGGTTGAACTTTCAGCAACCTACAAAAAGCAGATAAATGTTAAAGTAGTTGCTGACTAACTTGCATGCTAAGTCAGGAGATGCTATAAACCAGATAACTTCTGTACTTATGCACATATAAGATCGAAATTAAAACATGATAACTGATATGCCTTCTGACTGGAAAATGACAGAATAATACCGCCGTACCCAATTTCAAACAAGCAAACAGCTCTCACACATACCACAAATTTGGAGCTGGAAGGCCACCAAAAAGTATGCCTATATTAAATCTTGGTTTCCAATTTGTTTTAACTCTTAAAATGTGTTGGAAAATTCAATACAACATGCAAAACCTTCAGTGAAAACAAGTTATGTCCAATTATCCATCACTGAGGGTCAAGATACACGAGGTTAGCCCTATGGCGGGATTTATAGTTTTAATCGCTCTAAGAAATTTAAAGCAAGTGGCTTGGTGCTGAAAGTGGTTTTTATCGAGAACTATCAGATTATATTATTATCAAGCAAAATGTTTTGTCAGCATCAGAAAGATCCTACCTTATCCCAGAAAGAAATGAGCACCAAAGAACCTTCATTGCCATTGGCTTGAAAGGCAAGAGAGCCAGTTCAACGTCCAATTCATTCTGCAAATACAGACACAAGGTGAATGCTTTATGAAGAGTTCTTTGAACTATTTAAATGCACATCTAGTGATAGTATATATTAGTACCTCAAGAATGAGTAGAGAATTCTGATCCCCACACCAGCGTTGCAGGAAATGAACAGAAGGACCAAGCCGCAGACTCCAGTGAGGAGAGAAAACTATGCATGGCTCTTGCCAATTCATTCTGTCACAACTGTCAATTTCTGGGGATGACATAGATAGGATAACCCTAGTACAAGTTGCTAAGCAACCCACAATTAACCACTAAATGCCGTTTAATTGTGCATCTTTCTTAAAATCCACAAATATGCCTTTTTCTTTCTTTTTCAATACAAACTGACTTCCACATAATATATATGGCACAATAAAACGTTAAAACATACTGCTTCCTCTCATCTTGCATTTTTTTTCTCCCTTCTAATCATTTCAAATCTCATACTAAGTGAGCAACAACCTTTCAGCTGTGAGAAGCAGACAAACTCCCAATGTATGTTACCAACACAGAAAAGAAAAGAATAGCTCTCCTAACTTTCCAACTTTTGGTTGTTGAGGAAAATGAAACAGAAAACACAATGACAGGGGAATTAACTCGTTTTTTCTTAGGAATCATTGTCCATAACATAGTTGACGATTAAAATCAAAGTTGGCTCATCACAAAAAGAATGCAGTTTTGGTAGTATTCTCCTTTTCTTTCTTTGTACAAAACATAAATCAAACCAGACAGAAACACAAACATCTCAGACCAAACGTAAATCAATCACACTGTTCGCTGTCAATCACTCAATTCTCTCAAGGACCAAACACAATCTCATGAAAACTAAGATGGCAAAAAAAGCAAGTGAACAGTACACTAATCACCAAGAAGAAATATCTTAAAATAAGAGAGAAAAATACAGAACTCACAATAACTTAGGTGACTGGATAGCCGGAAAAACATGAAGCTTCCCCTCATTTATAAGCTCAACATGTCCAAACAATGGCTGACCAGAAAACATCTGTAGGAGCAATTCAAGGAGTGACTGCAATGCCTCAAGTTGGCAATCAAGAATGAAAACTCGAAACAGAGTGGAAAGAAGACTAAGCCCTATATGTGTACCTTTTCTTGCCGCTGTTTGCATAGCCATTCAGGTATGATGTTGGTGAAAGCCAATAATTCTTCACCAACAGAAGAAACAACAAAAATAGGAACCTGTACCAGGAAAGAGAATTTCAAACTGCCGCATTATTTAGAATCCCTTATTTTTTGGGGGTCTAGAAGGGGTGTGGAAACAATAAGAAATAAAATAAAGTAAATCCACATTACCCGATCAGGCCCAGTTGATTAGAAATAGTTCTAGAAAAAATGTTCAGAATTGAATAAATATATTATCTACCTTCAAACCTGAAACATCCAGCGAAGCCGATATTTGTTCTAACAGCTGCAGAACAATTCCAAGTCGACTAACAGGGATTAGGACCGAACCCCCAGCTTTTACAGAATCAATGACATGGGAGGACAAAAAAGCTAGTTTCTGCATTTCCTCCAAATTATCATCAACATGAAGTACCGACTTGGCCCACTCTTGCCCATCATTTTCTTCATTTCTACACATCAATTCCAAAAGTGGAAAGCACCGATTTTCAGCATTTGATGATAGCATTAAGAACAAACAAGGGAAAATCATAGGATTAGTAAAAGATAAGGTCCACATTAAGTAAAGTATCATACTTGAGAGATGAAAAATCATGTGTAGTTGGAACTAAGTTATTGTGATCGCTTTCAATATCTTCTGTACCATCCAAGGAAGAAAAATCCGAATATATCACAGTATCGTTCGCTCGAAGAGCAAGATAATCAAAATTCATTGCATGAGCAGAATCAAAGATGGAACTAGATATGAATGCAATTCCTCCTTTTGGACCATTTATTGTCCAATTACAAGTGCCTATTTCCAAACCCGAACTGAATGCCTTTATAATCAATGTACTGTTGTAGCAGGTCTCTTCTGCATATTTAAGTCTCTGAGCCTTCTGCATGCAACCCTTCACATCTGCTGCACTGAGAAGTACTCTTTATTAACATTTCAAATAGAGAAACTTGCTATCAATGTCAGAAATTAGATGAGATACACAAGTATTGTAGTAAAAACCTAAAAGTAGCAATTCCAAATGTTCATCCCATACATCTATCTAAGTTATATTGGTTTTACGGAAAACTTCAGCAAAGCCACCTAAGCTATTGAACGAGTTACATTTTTGGGGCCCGAACCTTGAACTTTTGGATTGAAAGGCCTGTGAGGGTATGTTCATCCATTCAAGAAGAGAGAAAAGGAAGAAACTAAAACACGGGAAACAAGGGAATAGATGGAAAACAATGCTAAAAAAGTAGAAATGAGAACCATGTGCATGACACAAATTATAGTTAAACCAAATTATTACAGTTGGAAACCATTAGATATATCCAAAAATTCAAGAGACACGAAACTTTTGAAGTCTGAATTTTTTTGTTCATGCCCCAATTTTTTTATCCCTTAATATAATATATACGTCATGCCCCAGAATTGGGATGCGGTACGAAAATTATAACACGGCATAAAATGTAGAAAAACAGAAGAAATATAGATTATGAGTCCTACACCAAATCCGTAAAGTTTCAGAGTTGGGACATTGTAATTAGTGTACCGCCAGTTGAATATAAACAATAGCAAGAACATGCAAATATCAATTCCGTAACAGAAAATCATAGTGAGGACATAAACACGTTCAACACCTTGCCCAACCACGAAGTAGTCATAAGACAAACAACATTAACTATTTGGTGAAACATTAAGTACCTGTATAAGGGCATCCAACTACCCAGCTCTCCTCCGTCCTTGCCTAAAGCTACATCTCTCAAGGAAGATGGTAGAAGCTTAAGCTCTTCCCACTTCATCCACGGAGGAAAAGACGCCTCTTCAGGTCCCAAAAGCTGCCTGACTTCCATGTGCATTGAAACAAGATCGTCCATCATAAGCTGTCCGAGTCTCGCTGTGGCTTCAGTCACGTATATCTGAGCATTTTAAAAGCCGAGAAACTAAGAAAATCAGATTAAAATCGTTCAAGATGCTAAAAATGAAGTTAAGAACTAATTCACTGAAACAGCAAAAATAGTGCATGACTATATCTTTTAATGCTACCCATACCTTAGCAGAAAAACCATTTGTTCGAGTAAGAAATGGTAACCCTAGCATACCCATCGGACTTGATATCAATACCACATCAATAAAAGAGGTGTTCCATAGATGCATGTTCCTGACAGTTTTGTACCAGGGCTCTGCATATATTAAGTCATCGGCATTAAGGGGCCTTTCAACTTTTTGTCTCTTTCGAACCAAGGATTCTTCAAGATCTGACGGACCACTACGGTTTGAGCATTTGGGATTCTCTTTATCTATGGAACTTGCTTTTGAAGCAGAAGGAATAGGTGAGAAGATTGTAAGAGCTGAAAGGTCTAACGGGCAATCCAACAAAATCCTAAAACCACATATATCGAGTATGTGACAAGGTGGGAAATGGTAACCTCCACCTTTGCTCAAACATGTCTGCAAAAAAAATATAGTAACAGAACATCAAAACAAAATAAACGCAATCCAATGGAACACGTATGTGTTAGAAATATACATATAGAAGATAAATGCTTGTGTCTATAAATATAGACAAAGAAACTTACAAACTTCATAGGTCCGAGTTTGGTTGGTCAGACAGTATTTTACACAGTACTGCAGAGTCTGCACTTTAATGAGTTGTATTCTTTTGGATAAGAGGCTGATTAAGTGTGCTGTGTTTGACACTGCACCAGATAAGAAATTAATGAACTGTCAAAAAGTTGATATATATATATATATATATATATATTGAATTAACAGTTAGGTGAACAAATTATACAACTGTTGATACAAATTCAGCAACTACATAGCCTATCTTCATACATTATATAACTTAAGTCAAATTAAAAGCCAATGCTCTGTTTTTCGTATAAGATAGACTTGAAGAGCACCTTCAGCACTCAAATCAAGACCAGAACTTTATCCTAGTTCAAACTATCCTTGAAACAAAAACCCGAAATTCTCCTCTTTCATTGTAAACCGAAGTATCCTTGAACAGCTTAATAAACCCTAAATGAACCCCAATTTGTATCCAATATAACGAAATTGAACAACAATTCAAACAGATACTTACAATATAGATTGATAAGAAACTGATAGAGATTGAGCCTGAGCTGATGATGAAGCAGCAGCAGCAGCAGCAGCAGCAGCGTAAAGTGAGGAGTGAAGGTTTTAAGGAGTTTATGAAACATTTTTAAAGTTCCGAAATTGTCCTTTCACTTGTTTGATATTTACATTCAGAAAGGTTGTCCTTTTTTTATCCCTTTCCTTCTTCTTCAGCGAGGACTGAACACTGAGCAGCAGCAGCAGCGGTCTCAGAAACTTGGTAAAACTGAAGGTATTGCTTGCTTCCTCCAATTTCTTTATAAAGTTTGGGTTTTTGATTTTACTTGTTATGGTAAAGGTTGAAGCTTTGGTGTTGCTTTTGGTCTGGGGCTTGATTTTCAATTTGAATGAGTATTGAAACCAATAGCCCAACTCAGTTGGAAGTTCTGTTTTGATGTCAAACATCTTTAGCGATTCTGTCATTGATGCTTAAGTGGGTTGTTTACAGTCTTTTGAAGGATTAGTAGTACTTTATATTCTTCAATTTGTGTACTTAAGTGATGTGCCTGTTTAAGCTGCTTGAATTGGTGTTTTCATTTATTGTACTAGTTTCGAGTGAGTTGTAGATTCTTAGATTCAAGTGGGATATGATCAATGAAAGATTCAAGTATTGGTTGTGTTTGTGGTCCAAATGTGTTTCTAATGATTTACGTCTCTCTTTATCTGAATCCATCTTCATATTTACTCCTCTGATTTTCTGCTGCAGGCATCAAAGTTTTCAAATCCTAGAATGTTTTATCTAGTCTGTTTAGTTTAACAACACGTTTGCTTCTTTTCCTGTTGTAGTTATGGTAAGCGAATTAGTAGCTAGAGTTTAGGTATATCTTCATTTAAACTTTAGCCTGAGTGATACAACACAACAGAGATGGAGGCAAGGGTATTCCCGCTTACCTGCACATTGCTTCCGTTTTCACTTATGCCATGCTCTTCAACCTATCCAAGTCTTTGGCCCTCGCCTTTAAGACTCGCATATGCACCTGGCACAGGTAGATTTACCTTTGAACCTTTTATTACTCGTATCACTTGGTTTTAGAATTCTTTAGTTTTTCCTAATTCATGCTTTCTGGGCCCTATAATGGCAGTTTTAAGGAGGAGCGTGAAAAAGGATGAGCCAATATTAGAAGGTCTTCCCAAAGAATACTATGATGATGTAAGTGAATTGTCATCCACAGAAAATAATTCTAGTTTTGGAAGCTGGAAGTGGAAGTGACGTCTTCTCTGAATCAGGAATGGCAAGCTCAACAGAGGGAGAAAACTAAGGAGTTACATCGAAGACGTCAAGAGGAAGATGAAGAGGAGGAGAGAAAGATTGAAGAGTATCGTGAGATTGGCATGAGGTTGAAGGATTATCCAGAAGATGAAGTTCGGAAAGCTCGGAAATTGATTTCTAGCTTTATTAGAGCGGCTGAAGAAGTGGAAGAGGTAATATCAGAAATCCATTATGCAGACATGCAGTAATTGTGCTTTATTCTTTATGAGCACATACCACCTCCAGTTCCTTTTGAGATTGAGTTCATTGATGTTTATATATGTATGCAGAAAATTGAAGAAGCTGGTGAGAAAGGGGAACTGACTGAACTTGTTTTGATGGTCATATGGAATCGCCTTGACCTCGCCAGGCGGGATGTAAGTTGGTGGCGAGATGGCTTTCATTTCCGCACTTAATGTATCTAATTTTAAGACAACCTTTATCTTACGTAGCATATGTGATACTATATTTTTAGCAAATGCAGCAATATTTAATGTAAAAACTTTGGTAAACAAATTCAATATTTTCCGTTTACAACTTAGAAGGGCTTTGAAAGAAATTGATTTCTTACAACCTATCTATAAGTCAATAAACTAGTTATCCTTGCTTAAATTTTGAGATCTGTAGGAATATGATATTAATAGTCAGTTAATAGTACTTTCTCTCCAAACTAATGATTTTGGCTATTGGCAAAATTCTTACAGGATGAAAAGGATGTTATTAGAAGTCTTGATTTGCTCTATAGAAGGATTGAGGTATGAGTCCCATCCTTCCTAGATCCAACCTCTAATTTAATGATTTCACCATTTTGAAACCAGCAGTTGGGAAAGTCTA
The DNA here is from genome assembly GCA_034370585.1 of Fragaria x ananassa. Classification (NCBI taxonomy): domain Eukaryota; kingdom Viridiplantae; phylum Streptophyta; class Magnoliopsida; order Rosales; family Rosaceae; genus Fragaria; species Fragaria x ananassa. The sequence goes on along the minus strand of CP139750.1, from coordinate 2,495,235 downwards.
AGCTGTTGTAATTACTTAATAGTTATTAATTAGTTTCAGCCTGAACATTTTCAAGAGTCAGTTTATATAAGCCTTCATACCCTTTCTAATATTTATCAACATTTTAGGCTGAGATTCTGAAACAGGAGGCCTCACCTGCCATGCGATTGCTCAACGATCTCTTAAATATGCATGATGGTTTTGATGATGAAGCGTGGCAGAAGGAATGTAAAAAGCGCATGATCGATACATTTCCACGCGAGGATCCATTTAGCATTTTAGTCCCAGATGGATTTGACCTTGATAAGGTATGCTGTAATTATGTTGATTCCAGGCTTATGATTAAGTTGTTTTCAGATTTATACTTATGTATACTTTTGTACAGCTTTGAATTTCTACCCTTGGGTTTCAGTATTGAAAATTTGAAATATTATAAAAATCTGGGGTTATTTCATTTTATGTTTTCAGAACGGTGGGGGTTGCATTTCTTGGTTTTAAGCAGATCTGATGAACATCAGATGATTTAGTCCTGTTTATCTTTACGTCTTGGGTGAAAATGTGAAATTCATGATCATTCCTTCTAGGGAAGAGAAAGGAGTTGAAGTTGGAATTATTTGTTAGTAAACTTTGGCAGAAAACTAATGGACAAAGAGTTTATACCTTAGACTGCAAGTCAACAATTACGCATGTGGCATTTCTAATCTCATAATCCTGATGTCTGATGTTTTCAACAAATTTCTGTAACTGTTATTATTCTCATCACTGGTATTGAAGTTATTTATTGTTTGATAACCTTTTCCTCCATTAGCATGAAGGACCTCTTCGGCTACCACTTGAAGTTGATGACGCTCTATTGAGGGTAGACTTTGTAAGAGAGGTTGATGCACTGCTGCAAGAGGTCCGGGCTGTGCAAAGCGAGTTACAAATTACACAAGGGCTTGATCCTGAATCCATTGCAAGTAGATTGAAGCAGCAGGAGAAGCAACGTGCCATCCGGCTGGTAGAAACTATACTAAACCTGGCCATTGATTTAAATTGGTAGCAACTTACTGCCTATTATAGGAGGGAGTTGTTGCGAATGCAACGTGAGGAACTCTTAGACACAGCTGCCCTTATACAGCAGCGCTCAGAATGATGTGAGCCCCACTCTGAGAGGCGGATAGCGGCCGACACCATAGAATTTCTCTTCCAACCCTTTGCCATGGTACCACTCTTCAGCCACTTTCAGGACTCCTCACTATTGGTAGGTATTGGAGTTATTTGTCAAGTAGTTGAGAAAAATGTTGAAGATAGTTTCTGAATTCTTGGCATGGTAATATTTCATATGGAAGCATATATACAAAAGCACAGCAGATGGCAATGCAGTTCTATTGCAACCCTGTATTCTAAAACGTTGTTGAATGAATCAAAACAACAGAATTAAGCCTTCCATGTGTTAATGTCTTGTGACTGGACAGCTGGACTGTGATATGGATCACATTACATCCACATTTAAAATCTGAGAATCTTATAATCTCTAACATGCTTGTTGGAAATTCAAAGATGAATTGAAATTTGTTTAGTCCTTATGGTTTGAAGCGACAACTGTTTAGTCCTTTTGGTTTTATTTTAATATGAATAGTCTTTAAAGTCACAATTTTTTATTTAAATAGTCTTTATGGTTTTATTTTAATCTGAATAGTTTTTAAAGTCATGATTTTTCATCCAAATAGTCATTCTGACAATTTTCTCAGTTAAAAGTCATAAGGACTATTTGGATGAAAAATCATGACTTTAAGGGCAACTCCAACCATAGTCTTGGATTTGAAGTCCTATATCAATTATAAGACCTCTTTGTTGCATTATTCATTTAGGACTCATTTTTTTATCTCCAACAATGAGTCCTATAATAGGTCTTATATTCATTTTTGTTGATTAAAATAAGTTCTATATGGTATATTTATGAATATTATATTAAATAATATGTTAATAACCTTATTAAGTTGATAAAACTTTACAATTTTTTTTATCACAATCTTATATTATTCTTATAATTAAATATAATTATTTTAATTAAAATAAATAAATACATATTAACTTTTTGTCGTTTTATGTCGGCATATATGACAAACAATCAAATTATTGACAGATATTATCTTGTGTTGTGTCAGTATATACGACAAACAACTGAGTTCGGATGTGATTATTGTCGCCACATGTGAAGGATTTTGGTGTGAAGAATTTGTGTGAGGAATTTGTGAAGTCTTGGGTTGGTATTTATAGAATTCTTCTTCAAAAAAGTTGCTAACGGATCTATAAATTTTATATGTTATTTTTGATATATTTTTTTTCTGAGGTAAAAACGAGTTTTATAATAAGGTAAGAATCCTGGGTCGTAAATTTTTTTTTCTGACTGTTGGACATGGCAGCCAAGTCTGACCGTCCATTTCAAATTTGGTGTCAAATCAGAGCTGTTGGCTCTACGTCCTTTGGAGCTGCACAATGGTCACAAACGAGACAGCCGCACGTGATGCGGGCCCCGCGAGTCGTCCTTTCCCCTTAGCTACAGCGCGCGTTACGCGAGTCGTCCTTTCCCCTTTGAGCTGGAGCGTGCGTTTTTCTCTCACCAGTCTCCGCGTGTCACTTCTCTTTCTCCTCTAGCCCAGCCCAAAAGCAAGTTTCAGTCCTGGAATTGTCCCAAATATAGGACTGAGAATAGGACTTGGTCCTATATTTTCAGAACCAGAACCCATAAATTAGGCCCGTTGGAGATGAAAGTTCTATTTATAGTCCTAAAACCCAGTTTTAGAACCTCCGTTGGAGTTGCCCTAAGGACTATTCAAATTACAATAAAACCATAAAGACTAAACAGATGTCGATTTTAAACCATAAGAACTATATAATATTTTACCCTTAAAAGATTGTTTTGAGAGTATGTTTCAATTGAGCTTTATTGTTGTTTAGGGATTAAAATTTGTAAGTTTCACATTCCAACTCTTAAATTTTTACCTTATTTACTGGTTTAGAATTATTAATAGTTTTACCGTTTTTGTAAATAAAATTATAGTTCAAAGGTCCCTAGAGGAGCGTGAGGGACGAATATTTTGGAGAATTTATTCGTCGGAGAAAATTGTGATAACGGTAAAAATGGTGAATTTTACCCGGTAAAAAAGTAAATTTTATTAGAGTATTATTTTTGAGGTGTTAATATTTGGAATTAGGTTATATTGGGGTGTTGGACCGGGTTGGGCAAAAAAAGCCCAACCCCCCCCTCTCTCTCTCTCTCTCTCCTCCCTCCCGACTTTCTCCCTCTCTTTCTCCCTGCCGGAGTCGTCCGGCCACCGCAGACCGCCACACTGGTCCCAATCGATCGGCCTTCAACCCAACTCTCTTCTTGGACCGGAGGGAGCCGCCCTAGTGCCGCCGTGAGGGAGAAAAGCCACCCGAAAGCCCCGACTGCCGTGGAGGTCCGGTCGCTGGAACTCGCTCCTCCGGCCACCATAGCCGAAGCCGTTTGGCTCGTTTGGAATCCCTCCTCCCGTGTGGCAATCCCTCCAAATGATTCGCTCCCTCTTGAGCTTGGTAAGGAGAATCAGTGAGTTGAAGTTCTAAGGCTCAATTTTATGTTTCGGTTTGATTTTTTTATGTTCTAGGGCTCAATTTTATGTTCTAGTGCTAGGATTTTTTTTTCCTTGTATTGTCAGGAAAGGTACATAATCTAAGATGCGGCTAGATGCGCATGCACAAAGTGATCTAAAACTCGATGTTGCATGCACAAATTGCTTCCCAAAAAAAGAACAAAGTCAAAGAAAAATAGAAACTACTTTCCGAATGCGTCATTCAAAACAGCCAATGTGTAATACTGTGATGCATGTACCATATGATTTTTCATAAATCTTAAAATCTGTGCAGTATATGAAACAAATAACTTTCTGAACGTCTCCTTTACAATGGTGCCAATCCAATGAAATTCGTAATTCTATGTACCTGATGAAAAATAATTAACAATCCTAACCTAAAAAGCAGATCAAACAACCAATTCTGCTACACAGTGGGCATATATATGCACCTACAGACTGCCTGTAGAACTTCTGATGTTAGATCTCGCCAGATGGTATACAACCAAGTATAGAAGAAGGAATAGTAATCGAGGCTTATTGTGCTACATGTACCGTAACTCAATCCTAATCATGCATGTCGAATAATGACTGTATGTGCTACAAGAATAGAAACTGTCAATGATTGATATATATGTGAACAAGGAAGGCGAACATCATGCTTATCGGTATCAAATTGAAAGGGTCAATCCTCAGTGAGCCACTGCTGCTAACATTGACGTCTATGGACCCTCCATTAACAGATGCAGTTCCGGTGCTAGTATTTGAAGAGACGCTGACTGACATTGAACCTGGTGAAATTATATACGTACAATCAGAATCGAAAAGAAGCTCCAGGAAAGGCATAGTGGTTTGTCAATGCGGCATCTCAAATGAGCTATACACAAAACTTGAACCCTACTCAATTCCTAAGTATATACGACTAATGCAAGCTCAAAAACATGTAGCAATTTATTAATCGATCTGTGCATAATCACATCTGTTCTATACTTCAGAAAGTGAAATTTCATGTTTGAGGGAATTGCACGTTGAAATTCATGCGTAATATACATATAACTGATTAGAATCAGAAAGAAATTCCCAGGGAAGACTTAGAGTTTGTCATTGTAGCATCTAAATTCTAAAATGAGCGAAAATACAGAGTTTCACCCTACTCAATTACTGAGATAGACAAATGGAAGTTAAATAGCAAATAGCATATCATTAATCGATTTGTGCTTACTTATGTTCTATATATAGCTCTAGAATGTAAACAACATGTTTGGCAAAATAATAATGTATTGAAATTCATGCATAATTAACAAATAATAACAACTTACAGTCGTATTGAACCCAACCAATACGTTGATTAGCCAAGTCATAGACGATGATCTTGTCTTTTAGGACGAGGTCTGCAGAAATGATGATAATATTGATGATTCTCTCAATGCAGACAAATATAAAAGCAAAAAACCAGTATAACATAAATAAATGAATAAGCAGATGAAGATGCCACATAAAAACCTAGAATGTTAGTTTCTATACTTTAACCTATGATTAAAGTGGAAGCCTTTTCATAAAACAGTAGTGCAATGGATAAGTTGATTGTTTAGACTTTCGAACTACAAATGTAAGCATTAAAAATCAGTTGGATCTGCATAAGCAATTTGATAGTGTCTTGGTCATAAAAACTACAACTTTCACAGATACGAGATGGTGTTTCAACAAACTTAATTAATAGAATAAAAGTTGTGATCATGTTGCATACCTCCCAATACAGTTATATCTTGACCCACACTTTTCTGAATGCCAATGCACCATACTTGAGCACCACTCTGTAATACAAAGATAAATAACAATATCTGTATCAGTTCAGGATCCAGGATCTGGAAACCCAACTATTCATGTCGCACAAGATCAGTAAGAAATCCTAATTTATTTTATTTAGTTAGATCTGTACCACACATTCGGATATTCACACTTTATATAGAAACCAGTAGCCAAAGAAAGAACTAAAGAAGAGAAAAACACACCAAGAGTCAGGTAACAGATCTATAAAAAGTACATAGAAGCAAACTGTACAAATAAGGGAGTTGCTAACCACAAATTTAGTAAATACATGTAAACAAGTTTTTATCAGTTCAAAGAAAAATATCCAGACACTCACTACAGAATTCTGCTGCAACAGGTAGTCCTCAGGTCTTAATATCATGGATGCATTACCGGCAAAGTTCAAACTAACTTGGGGAAATGCATCACTGATGCTGAAAAGAAGTATACATACTTTAAGAGTTATAGTTCAGCGGAAATAGTAGCACATAGATTATCTCAGATAGAATGTTTATAATATGAACCTGGAGGTGACTATGTAACATTGTTCTCCCTGAGAAGTAACAGGAGTCACAGACTGTGAAATGGCACTTGTAATCTGCAGAGTGATGGAAATTAAAAGGAGCTTAATGTACTTGAAATAATGGTCGCTATAAACAGAACACAAGTTCCGAGTGGTTAAATAACTTAAATTTAACACTGGAAATCATTATGACAGAAAATTACCGCAGTGACAAAAGGATCATAGGCATCTTCTGCAAGGTATGACAAAGTCGTCCCAGAATCAATTATCGTTCCTCGGTTGCTTGATGTTTCAAAGACTGATTGATCAATTGGTAATGTTTGACCACTAACACTAATGCTCTCCAGATTTAAGTTATAATGAGCCCTGAAATGTTGAGGATGCAAGCAAGTCTCAGAAACAGAGATTATATGATTCAGCTCCACTATTTAATTCAAACAGTAGGGTTTTGGCAAGATGACTAGATCACTTCATATGTAAGGTGTCAGCTAGACTTACTGATTTTGAACTAGTGGGCTATAAACAATGTTCGGTTCCACGATCTCACCAAGAACCAATATTCCCCCTCCACTGTCATCTCCTTTCAAGCAATGAGAAAATACTTTTGGAGTTATTCCTTGTGAAGACAGCTGTGAGATGACAGACAATTCCTGCTGCCCAAATCCGAAAATCCCATCAACTGCTCTATCTGTTTTCTGCAACACCCCGCTTGCTGACGTGCTACACCTGCAGTTTCATAATTCACCAGTCAAGGTATTGTTCAATATCCATTGTGCTTAACTGTAGTGAATATTTCATCATATTCAAGACAGTTACACAGATTGTAGTCTTGGAGTGTATTTCAAAAGTTGCAAACTAAAATGTATAGCTATTGTTGTTAGAGATTCGTAGTGGAAGACACATTTTGTCTCACCCAAAGACTATGGAAGCTGAAGAATTCGATGCCACAGACTGATTATCGGCTGCTGTATCAAAATGTAATAAGTCGGACACATAATACCCTGATGCCCCACTCCCATCTCCATATTGGAATGCATAAGTACACTGCTTCTTTTGTGAGTCACAGCTAGAATCTTGTGTATCAAGTCCAAGAGTACACATTTTATCAGAACAGGAGACCACCGAAGCAGTTGATGAGCTCTGAGGTTCAAAAGAATGGAGCTGAATCTGTATGAAAACAAGGTGATACACATTAAAAAAGCTGCACAAAACATCAAGTCTAAGTCATCTAGGACTAAAGAGCTGTGTGTTTACTTTAAGTCCGGAGGATTGGGGGCAACCGGAACAGGAATTGCAACCAACCCATAAAACATCACTTCCGGTATCAATCTGCACATAGAATTCTGTTGCAGGAGTGCCGAGTTTGACGCTTGTAAAGTATAGCCTATGGATGATCAAGTGGATCATGAGTTTCAAGAAAACGAGTATAGAAAAATCGAAAATGAGAAGCATGGAAATTGAACAAAATGATTGACATTATTCAAACACATTAGCCAGTACCAAATACCAATACAGAACGAAAACAAATCACCCAAGTTGCAATGAAAATCAATCAGCGTTTACTTATCACACCAATTATTATGATCACTTTGCTAATTAACCCTCTAGCTGCCACAACTCTACATCAGCTTATGCAGTCCAAAAATATGAAACCAAACCAGAAACTAAAGAACACAAAATCCAGAAGTATTTGACTTTTCATTGTCTGAATAATTTCAAGTTTCAACAAAGCTTAAATTATTAGGAAGTTGTTCATCTATATATTTTATAGGGTATTTTATATTGGTTCACAAAAGTAAGACGTGGACTGCTCAACTATTCCTGACTAGAATCCTTGTGCGACACTTACAAGAAAAGCAATCACAAAACAAAAAATGAAAATAATTTCAACAAGAAATTAAGAAATGAATACCCGACTAAGTAAGGATTGAAGGTGCCTCCCACAGGGAAATCAACAACACCACTCAACACCCTGCCATGCCTGAGACGGTCTCGGGCTCTCAGCTGACTCAGTTCCACCTTGTGATTCGTCGGAAAAGCTCTCTCCAGGGTCAGCGTCGCCGGAAAACTGCACAGCACCACCGTCACAAACTGCAGCAATAATAATAAAACGGCGACACCCACCGCCCGAAACAAAGTTGCCGCCATTTTTTGACGGTGTGGTGTCAATAAGGCTCCATTTCTTCATATTCTTTGCTTATATAGATACAGAGGGGAAGGCTGGCTTGTCCTGGTCTCCAAGATAACAAACTTCCAACAGGGTTTGAATATGACCGCCTTAGTTATGTTTTATATATTTTTGGAAAGAAATTTGATTAATTTAATAGGAGCTACCATGGTTTTGTTCTTGGCCGGCGTTTCAGTTTGAGCTAACAGGAGACGACTTTCTCCGCTAGGGGTGGGCATTTGGTCCCGAAATACCGGTCCCGTCCCGATCCCGTCTCTAAATTTACAGGGACGAGGATGGGATTCAGTTTTGAAAAATGCATATCCCGTCCCGTCCCGTCCCGTCGTAAAAACAACGGGACGGGACCGGAATCAGCTAATTAAGTCCCGTCCCGTATTAAAAAATAAAATAAAATAATTATATTATATATATACTAATATATATAAGTAATATAACCCTAATTTCTCTTCTTCACTATTCCCTTCTTCACTTCTTCTCGGCCGCTCCCCCTCACAAATCCTAATTTCCCAAAGCTTCTTGGCCTCTCCCTCCCAAGCTTCTCAATCCCACTTTCTCTCTCGGCCTCTCCCTCCCAAGCTTCTTGCCTTCTTCATTCTTCCAATCAATGGCTAGGGGGAAGAAGCTTGCTCGACGAAATGAAGAAGCTTCAGGCCTTGAAGATTCAAACGATGGGGTCTTCTCAGCTACATCACCTCCTGAGTCCCTTCAAATTGAACAAGCTGTGGTGCAAGAAGCTCCTTCAACCCAGCAGGATAGTGAGCAAATTGCTTCCAGCCATCAAACTCCTTCAACCGAACAAACTCCTACGACCCAGCAAGCTCCCTCGGCAACTCCAGGTGATTCTGATGCAACCAATACTGCTTTGATTAAACGTAGTAGCTTTGTTTGGGATCACTTCAAAGAATATAAGAAAATTATAAAGAGTAAGGATGCGGAGGGGAACCCAGTAAACATCGAGCAACGTCGAGCCCACTGTATCCATTGTCCGAAAGGGAAAATAGGAGATTTTAATGTGGAAAATAATAGTGGGACTTCGGGTATGATTAGGCTGCAGTGTGTTGTATTTGATATGTCATGTACTTGCAGTTGAGGTGATATGTCCTGCAAATCCTTGGTGGTTTAATACTTTAATATGTTTATGTCTTTCTTACTTAATTTTCAGTATGCACCGCATGTTGATGGTGGAAGACATATCCGCAGACCCGGAAGTCCCACAAGTTCAAGTAGCACAATCACTACTTCTAACTCTAATCTGAAGAGAGGTGTGAGGGGTAGGATGTTGTACAATTGGAGAAGTAAAGTCCAAGAGACTGATGAGGCAGTGGTAACTCATGAAGTGGATCAATATTTGAATGCTCCTCTTGAACCTATTGATGAGAAGGATGATAATTTTGATATATTATGTTGGTGGAAGATAAACGGCCCTAAGTATCCGGTTATAGCAGCAATAGCAAGAGATGTACTTGCCATTCAAACATCGACAGTTGCATCAGAATCATGTTTTAGCACTGGAGGTAGAGTGATTTCTCCATTTAGGAGTTCATTGACTCCTAAATCAGTGGAGGCTTTAGTCTGCATGCAAAATTGGTTGCTGGGAGATGACCTTGCTAAAGTTAAAGTTGAAGATGAGGTGCCTTCGATTGAGAACACAGAGTTCTATGAAAAAGCTGAATTAGGTACAATATCAATTTGCTTCTTTCTTTCTTTCTTATTTTGTGTTCTTTTTCCTAGTAGTTTAATTATTTTTAATTCTTGTGTTTGGTTTGTTGGTTACTTGGTCAGATCATGAAAGCACTGCCTCAAGTGTTTCTATATTCCCAAAATCGAAGGGGAAGGCCAAGGCTGTGGTGCATGTTGTTGATTAGTTAATTATGTTAGGTATTAACTATTAAGACATTAAGTTGTTGATGATGTTGTGTTGGACACTTGAACTCTTAGAGTGAACTTTTAATTATGTAATTCAGTATGTGAGACTTTGTTTTCAATTCATTATGAGACTTTGTTATGTAATTTAATATGTGATTTTAAAAATTTAGTTTTATGAGTTTTTTTTTCTATGAAATTATTGCTTAAATTGATGCTCGGGATCCCGTTTTGGTCTCATCCCGTCCCAGTCTCGAACGGGATCCCGGGCTCTGCGGGATCACTTTTCAAAAACTTTAATCTCGTCCCGTCCCGTCCCGTCTTTTACATCCACGGGACGGGACCGGGATCAAGTGAATCTCGGCCCGTCCCGTCCCATGCCCACCCCTATTCTCCACAGAGAGAGGTGTTTCTTCACGTAACTGGGTCTGATGACGAAACTGCACTAGCTAGGTGGAGTTTCGACTGTTTGTTCAGGTGTTATATATGGTCAGCTACTAGTTTCCTCTTTTCCATTCACCATTCTTCTAAAAACCCAATTAATGTCAATCTCACCCTAATAAAGTCACTAATTTACACTTTCAATGAGATTTGACTAGATACGGTCAAATTCTTATTCGATTCGATTAGATATTATATTTTAGTTTTTGTTTTCTTAAAATTAATCTGACAATATATAAGGACGAAAGTCACGAAATAATTTGTCGTATTGATTACTTTTAAAAATTAGCATCGGGAAACGTTTATATTGGGCTGCTCTATTTTGTTTCAAAATATGTTCATTTTGCTGATCCATAAGTGTGAATTTTACTCCTCTTTATAGTATAAGGTTTATGTACTATGTTCCTCTCTTGTATTTGTATGTTCAAGACATCTTGTGTTTCCTCAAGAAAAAGAACATTTACAATGGGGATAACGTAGAATTTTGTTACTTTGCAATTGGAATGGAGAGCGAGAAGCAAAATACCTTAACACCAAAAGGATCTCCAATTTAATTAGTCCTTTATTGAACTATTATAATGTTGGTATGAAAAGATTAAATTATCTGTATTACCAAACCAAAAAAGAAAAGATAGAGCCCGCAACCTTTTGGGAAGTTGAGGGGAGTCGCATTTGAAGCTTATTATTTTCGTGTTCATATTCTATTAATAGCGAAGACGTCGTCGTTGAGGACATATCCCTTTCCTAGTTTGCTTATTATGTGGTGGATTTGTCCACAATAGAGGAGGATTGAGTTGCTAATATGGACTTTCTTGTTTAAACGAATAGGCACCATCTCAACTTTTCTGATGTCCATACATTCAGAAAACTACTGCTAGATGCTAACATCTGTGCGAGCTCACGTTCTAGTTTCAAAATCATAAGCTTAAAGTGACCGGTTTGCTGCCAATCAAAACTTGAAAGGGAAAACTTTGGCTCTTGTTCTTCGTTTACAAGAGCTTGCATCATAATTTAACCAAACTGGGTGTAGATTTCAGATATGTAACAGGAACAGAAGAATTGAGAAAAATTGCTTAAGACATACAAAACACGCCTGACATGACCAGTATGACTACCATGTCCAGTTTCAACTCACATAGATCTGACTTTTCAAATAAAATCCTCATGCCTACGTTTCACTCTTGACCATTTGCGGGTATCAAACATGTGCTCAACAAAATCTTTAGCATTGATACAGCTACAATATGCAACAAAGTCTCCAAGGGCATACGTACAACAAAGACAATTAGAGGCCAAGTTTTGAGAGGAGTTCACGCCATCTTGGAGTTTCTTCATCAAAAATGTACGTCAAAGGGGAATATAGAACCCCACTGCCTCCGATCTGCACAAATTATTGCATGGAAGTTAAGCCTCAAAGGAAACAAATGCGTATATCAGATGTAAAAAAGAGTCCTATATAGGTATGCGCCTGCACAAATTCAATTTGCAGCTAAAAGCTACATAGTGAAACTTCAATATATTCATGTTGAAAAGACAAACTTGTGTATTCCCAGGGAAGGGCACCAACTAAAATTTAGAGCAACGATAGCCGAAAAGTTTCATTAACTAATTGATATTTGAAAACTATTATCCAGTTCAGACCAATTCTCAATTGTAAATCCGAAACGCTTTCATACTTAAATTTCTGCTAAATAAACTACAAAACACAATCAGACTCCTTTGAAACCCTTGGAAGAACAAATGGCCAATCCTAATTGGCCTTGCAAGTTCAGAAAAATTAAAATTAAAATTATATTTCCTATGATATCCAATTTTTTATGCCTTATGCCAGAAAGAATTACCTGCTTGAATGTGAAGGTGAGGATAAGCAGAACAAGAACTCCCATAAAAAATTTGAGAATTGAAGCCAAATCAGCTTCCATAACATTCAAAATTATTAAAAGAAAGATCATGGCTCACCGCTCTCAATTGTTGTACAGACTTGTAGAGGGCCTTTTTCGGTACACATATGACAATGGCATAGTAATCTGATGTTATTTTCCCATCACGTTTGCAATACACTGTACTAACAGTGGGTCCCTGCATGAGCAACCATTTACATTGTTGGGAAAGGATCAGTACGTGACCAAGAAAAGACAGGTTACTATTGTCATACTGCAACTGACATCTATTTGTTTGGAAAGAACTACACCTTAAACTTATCCTTTTAAGGAACTACATGAAATTAAGGTTTATCAGTAAAGTAAAGCTAAATCGCACCTGCAAACCAGCTAATGATGGCTGGCTAAGGACTCGCTCAGCCACTTCTTGTGCACTATTTCCCCTCATATTTGCAACCACCTGTGATAAATGAGTGAGATAACAGCAAACCCCTGAAGGTACAAACATATAGAGTTTGGAACGATGAAATACCCACCTGGTACTGACCCTCTGCCTTTAGATGTGCCTCCAATCTTTCTAGAATTTCATGTGTCGTATCAAGTGCACTTTTCATTTTGAGCAAGGATCTCTTGCTTGCAACAAGAACTGCCTATAGAAAATTTAATTCCCATGTAAGAATAGATTTGAAAAGAAAGCAGGATGCAGAACCAGCTGCCAGCTGCTTTTAGTTAGCATCCTAAACATTACCAGAAAACATGCAAGATGAACCATAACCCAGAAAGCTTACTTGACTTCGCAACACAACTCCTCCCTCGATCTCTTTCAAATTGTTTTCTTTCAGTGTTATCCCACTACTCACAAGGTCCAAAATTGCATCAGCTATCCCCATCTGCATATGAGAGAGACATGATATTTAATCATCTTTGACTTTCACCGATTATAGTAAACCCTATAGCTTCAAATGTGATGAACAACACCATATCAAAGACTGTACAAAAAATTGAACACCACTGCCATTATCAACTAGCTAACTACAGAGTCAGTTAGTGGTGCCTCCTAACTTTTTGAACTGGTCCAATTTCCAAAAAGACAAGATTATGTTGATACACCAACTTATCTGAAGCAAAATATTTCGAAAATAAAACTAGACATCGAAAAGTTGATAGCCTATTTTTTTCTTTAAAGGAATATTGAGATTGTACTAATTAGAATGAGCACCACCAAAATTCCAGGCAATATGCATCATATTAACTGAACAAAACAACCAAATAGAAAGGCAAAGAATGATGCTCCTGGTGTCAATCCCAACAATACCATATTCTTACCGCAGGAGCTGCCTCAAGTGCTCCATCAGCTGTTGAAAAACTCACATGCTCCAGTCCATTTTCTTTTACAAATTTAGGACCCAACTGCAATGGAAGGAAAAGGAGAAATTGAAATTGAAATACATACCTTATTGACAGAATCATACAGAAAAAAAAAAAAAAAAAAAAAAAAAGACAGAAAAAAAAACAACGAAATAATCTCCAACAAATTGCTTACATAGGTGAAGCCAGTAGCAACTCGTAGAGGTTTCTCTTTAGTCCATTGAGGCATTTGTGCCAGCTGATTTAGTGAATTAATGTTCTCAAAAATCCCATATTTTGGTATCTGAAAGAAACGAAGCATGTATAAAGACAAAGGTCAAATAAATAACATAAATAGAGTAGACAATTTGTCAAAAAAAAAAAATATTAATGACAATAAAAATAATAGACACACTCACTGCAAGGGATAAGTGGCACTCCCCATACCCAAGAGCATCATGAATAATGATAAGATCTTCACTCCCCTGAAAGAGTACATAGATGAGTTGCTTTGACACGAAATCCAACTGATAAGCATTATACTGAAATATATATTTTGGAGAACAAACAGAAAAAACAGCAACAAGTTTGAAATAAATGGAAAAGACTACATGTCAGTTTTTATTTTTATTTTTTATTTTTTTGTATAAAACATGCAGAGAAATGAACTTCAACACACAAGTTGAGATCCGGTAACCACATCATAAACAGTATTGTACTTTATTAGAGTAATTCGGGATAACAAATATAGACAACAGCAAATGATTTTCAAAAACAGACAACGAGATTGCAAGTAATTATATTGCATAAACAAATCTCAAATCAAGCACAATTTTAGTCTTATTTCATAAGATATTGTCTTCAAGCAAAAAATAGGCACAACTGAGAAATTGTCCGTACTTTCGCTCCAAGGAATGATAGGTCTAAGGTAGGTAAGAAACGACCACTTAACTATATGAGAACTGAAAGATGACTAAACTCACAAAAACAGTCTTGCACAATGTACAGCATTTGGGAAATGGGATAGCTCATGAATTTTGGTTTCGATTATTTAGCTCTCTCCTGTTTAAAGAGAAACCCCCTATAACCCATAAACCTCCTAGTCCATATATACACAACCGGACGACAACTAATCACTATAAACACTGTTCTCGACACACTAGACAGCATACCGGACGACTCATGTAACCTTTGATGTCAATTGCCTGGCTTTGTTCCTCCAAACTCTTCAGTCAACATTTCGACACAGATGTAAATGCACTCCCTTAAACTGAAACTAGCGAGAGTACATGGTGAATACCTGTGCATATTCACTGACGGTGTCGAGACCGGCAATGCCGAGGTCCAAATCGCCAGACAGCAACTTCCTGACAATGTCCTTAGGCCTTTGAAACCACACTTCCAGATTCGAAAGCTGCACCAAACAATCATATATGAATTTGACTGCAACATGCAGAAGGACTCAGATAAGAGCGGAGAGAGTGAACGACCTCAGGGATTTTGGCGACGTACTGGCGAGGATTGACGTGCTTGACGGACAGCTGGCAGTCCTTGAGAAGATCCAGAGTGTCGGCGGCCATGCGGCCTTTGCTCGGCAGTCCCAGCCGAATCTCTCTCCTCTCCTCCGCCGCCGACGCCGACGGCGAAGCAGAGCAGAGGATTCTGAACGACGGCGAGGCCTGAGTGAGGAAGAAGGGGCATTTCGGTGGGTTTGCCGCCAACATTTTTGAGTGGAATTTTGGGGATTGAGTGGCTGGCGGCGGTGAGGAAGTGAGTGAAGAAGTGTTGAGAAAAAAAGGCAGGGAGTGAATGAGAACAAAAGTCAAAGAGGGAAGGGAAACAGACCTTTTGTTTTATGAAGAGAGTGAGATTTGAACGACACTGTGAGAGTGAGAAGGGCTGCCCTGCCACTTGGAGCCAATAACTAATCAGAGGCATATCCTTTTACCTAGAAAAATCCTATACAAACTTTTTGAAGGTCTTAGAGGGGTGAATAGGTCTTTCTTTTAATTTTCGATAACTTCAGTATCTGAGGATAGCAATAGCGAGTGTTATCCCAAATTTACAGTATACAATAATGCAGAAAATAAAACTCATCAAGAAAAAAAACAACACAAGGATGTTTTTATTCTCGCAGAAACCCTAAAATCAGGGAGAAAAACTGTGTGTCTCTAACTCTAGAGAGACAAATCTTTCCACTAAGTTAAAGTGACTTCTTTACAAGAATAATAGATCCAGTGATACACTACCACAGTGCTATCCCTCCTAGTCCCAAACTAGTCTAGACATATTCTCTCTCTTGTTCCTAAGCCCTTACAACTTGGAATACATTTAGAAGCTTTGTCTATGAATTCTGCTAACCACTAGCGGATTCAGCCTTGAATGCTTCTTGGGTTTATTGCACTACACATCCCACATGGTATGCAACATGATATGAGTTGATGAAAGAAGTTTTGAGTTCATGCTCTAAGGTTTACAGTCACGAGGAAGACTTAGAGCAGCATGAACAATGCAAGCTAAAAACAAGACTCAACATAGAAAACGCTACCACAGCAGTTTTCCACAACCATCGAGCAAAGCCAAAGCTATAGCTATATATAGGCAGACAAGACATCAAGGATGATGTCAGCTGACCTCAACAGTTTTTTAGGAAGGTTTGGACAGTAGCTTTTGGCTATAAGGCTGAGAGCGATGTAACCAGAAAAGAGATGACAAGAGCAATCTCAATAAGACAAGGAAACCTTTCCTAAAACATGAATGATTCAAAGCAGGGAGCAAAGAGGATTCAGACCTTCTTACTCAGTCCATCAAAGGACTTGTCACAGTCGAAAGCGACTGGTCTTTGAATCATACAGGGACCAGCTTTGCATAGGATAACGTATCATGAAATCCAGGCTGGAACCTTGAGCAACAAACCATTTCGTCACGGGTTGGCATAGCAAAAGATCTCAACCCTTAGACTGGTTTGAGTGCCAAGATATTTCCCACTAACTCAGTTGTCCATTTGAAATTGAAAAGCAACAAAGATCTATTAAACTAATATAACAGGTTCTTTGAAAAATCTGGACAGCTGAATGACTCAGAACTAGGATAGCAAGTGAAAAACAGTGATATGCATATGCATGATTTACCTAAGCCATAAGAGATGTTAGTGATACTTGTTCTTGATCAGATAACGGAATCTCAAAGTGTTTTGCAAACTAAACGGATTGCCAACTATCCTTATACCTTCAATCTCCCCCTTTGGCATTCCTTCACAAAACACCTCATTTGTAGGAAAACGACCTGCAGAAAACAGCTTCAAGAACAAGTGAAGAATCACAGAAACAACAACTGAGTTATGAGTACATTAACCAACAACATCGTACAAACATAAACATCAAATCCTACAATTAATTCTCCCCCTTTTGGGCAAGGAATTCCAAAGGGAAAACAGAGAATAAAATATCCGATAGGTTTTAAAACAGCTGGAAGAGATAATAAACCTACAACGAGAACATAAAACAGATTAATAAAGTCAGAACACCATGAAGAGCAGAGAAGAAGAGAATGTAACTGGTTAAAGAGAAGGCGGAAGCGTTGGACATGATCAGAGTGTCTCGAAAACCATCAACCCACTAATCTCAACTGCTCAAACCGACTAAAATAAAAAAACCCATGCAATGATGAAGTTATGAGACGTGACAACCCAACACTGCCTAGAGCAGCCAATGAGAGCCTATGGAAGAACCATATAAGCACAAGACACAAACAAAACCCACACACATAGAGATCACCAAAGTCTATACTCCCCCTAAGAGTATGCATATGATAAAGTGAGAAGATGTTTGTTTCTGAATGACAGATATGAAGAAAACGACTGCACACATAAGCTTAGAAACAAGACCACTCAATTGGCATCCATGTTTTTGAAGTCAGTCTAAGCATAGACTCACAAGGTGACATAACAGAACAAACAAACAAACCTTGATCAAACAAAAGCAAATCACATAGATTTGTGATAGTGACAAGTTCCAATGGTCTCTATTTTTATATGCAGCACTTTAGAGTGAATGTGTAAGTGAGATAATGTCACATGGTGCTTGTCAAACTTGAAGGGCATCAACTGAGTATTTTGCAGAAGGAGCCATGTCATACTGGGATATCAATTAGTCCTTCCATCCTTATTTCCCTAGAAAGTGAGTTTAAAGTCCAAAGGCTACAACCAGCCGAGAGATTATTTTGTCCACTATAAAGTGCACAGCTTCAACTGAGAAATCATCCTCATAGGTTCAAGTAGCGGAAGATGTGTCATTGCTTCACAAGATCAGTTGACCTTGGACAATATATGTAACAAGGACACTCGATAGACACATAATCTAAACCCAGCGAAGGATAGAATGCATCTCAGAAATCCCCACTGCATGCTAAGACAAGTGGAGAACTAGCTAATTCAAGAAGTCATTTGGGATTGGCGTTTACATTTTCTTTTTACAACTTGTTCCAACCAGACTTCCTAATGCTAAGCCAATCTCGTTTCTTCCCACCCTTATATCGTTCATCACGACCAAGGAATGTGTACTTTGAGATTAGCCTAGATTATTGAGTTATTTGAATCTCAATCTTCAAACCAACCTCGTTTCTGCCCACCCTTGTATTGTTCACCACAACCAAGGAATGGTTACTTTGAGATTAGTTTGGTATGCAAACTCCCCCTCAGTATGAACTCTCATCTCAAGTATATAGCTCATGATTTAGTGCAGCCAAGGTGATCATTAAGAGTGAACAAAAGGGACTGCAGATTTGCACTAAAAATCAGACCACATACAACATCATCAGAACATGTGCACACACCTATGTGAAGAGTAAGACTAAACCAAGGAAAGGAAAGACAGATTATCACCTAGGTCAAGTTCAAAAACTGACTAAGGATACCATGAAGGTCTTTTATCCTGAACCTGTAAAGGAGAACTGAAGGAAAGATTTCTTTTTCAGAACATATGTACATATAAAAAAACACACACACACTAGCAGGGGAAGTATTTACTTGTTGTCACACAACCCTATAGCTTTGCACAGACTTAAAAACCTTGCATTAACCCACAACTATTGGAGTCCTCCGCTCTCCCAAATAATCATCCACCACCTCAAAATCAATACAATTCCAACAATTTCATAATTTAATTTCTCATGCAACAATATCCCATAAATCTTCCAAATCCCTCCTAAATTGAGTCATAAGCTCTTAACACACATAAACATAAATTGATACAACATCTCATGGTTATCAGAGCTACTAATTTGAAGGAAACGAGACAAATATACAAGTAGGTTAATCCGGTAACCTACGAGAGAAAACTGGAAGTGGTGGAAAATATGACTCGCCTCCTACCCTCGCCGAACAGAACTCTGCATACTAGCATTTAAAACGAAAGGCCCAATGGAGAAGCATTTAAAACGTTGGAGTGAGTGGACAAAAATAAATAATAAAAATATTGACTTACTGATAGAGCCCTGAAATCAAAATTTATGTTTTTCCCATATTTTCCATTGAGAAAAATGTTTATGCATGCCACTCTTGGAAATCTTCCCGAAAATGAATATAAACCAAAAATAATGAACCAATCCCATTGGTTCTCAATAAATCAAAACAAATGGGGAAAAGGTTTCACCATAACGATTAGCCTCCCAGGTTATAATAGCGTCTCACGCTAAGCGCTCTACTCACATATGATGAGGACCGCTAATAAGATTATAATAGCGTCTCACGCTAAGCGCTCAACTCTCATATGATGAGGACCGCTAAGTAATGGCTAGCTAACAATTAATATATATTTATATAAACTGATCGGTTGCCTCCCAGGCGATAATAGCGTCCCACGCTAAACGCTTTACTCTCATATCATGAGGACCGCTAGTAAGACTATAATAGCGTCCCACGCTAAGCGCTCTACTCACATATGATGATGACCGCTAAATAATGCTAGCTAGCGATAATCAATATCCATCAACCCTTTTAGGGTGAAGTAAAATATTAAATATAAAAGATCAATTGACATGTCCCACATGTCAAATAAAATGAGTAAGAGAGTTCCCAAATAAATAAATGGAACTCATTACTCCCAAGAAAATACTAAATTTCAAATATGCCTTTCAAATTAAATAACTTTAGTGCATGCATGACATTTAAATCAAAGGTCCACTCACAGTGCTCGGCTATGTCTGCCGACGACCCGAGGCTTCCTCCAAATGATCCTTCTTACGTCCTGAACAATACATAATTATTAAGCCTCCAGACCAGGATAATACTTTAATAAAATTTCTGAAATAAAAGGAAGCCTATAATTTCATCTCTCTTGCCCAACCTCTCCACTTTTAATCTAACAAGGCTCACAATATTCCGCAATTACCGAAAGCCATAAATTAACCTTTTTGAAGTTTAAATTCTGCTAAATCAACTGCCGGATCTCCATTCGAATAACCACCTAAATTCTTAATCATTGATAAATCCCAAACCTTACCAAAATTTCTCAAAAAATTCTAAACTATACTTCATTAAACTCCTCTCATTATAAGAAACCCGAAAACATGAAAAACTGCCCCTCAGGGGCGGCCGGCAGCCGAATTCCGGCAACCTCCAATGACTACCAAATTTTAACAAAATAATCCTCCATCATCCACGACAACTTCCATAACTAGCACTTAGTCCAATTCTAAGGCTAACTAGGGTAATCGAACCAAAACATCCATAAATCCCTAGAACTTCAATTATACATTTCACCCTAACAAGATCGAATTTAGCCAATTCCTTTTGAGGGATTACTCACCTTGATGAGGGATACAAGATGAGCCAAAAATTTCGACCTATGGTGGCTGGAGAAAGGAACTCCAGCAAAGGGCTGTCCGACGTTTCCGGCGGGTTTTCTCCTCTCCGGCGGCGTTATCGGCTCGGACACTAGGCCAAGAAGAGAGAAGAGGTGGCGGGGGTCCGAACTAGGCCGGAGCGGCGGCCGGTTGCTGGCTGGACGGCGGCAGCTGGTGGCAGAAGGTTTCCGGCGAGAGAAGGCTCGGGGAGAGCTCGGGGGAAAGGGAGAAGAAAGAGGGAGAGAGAGAGAGTGAAGGGTGTTAGGCTGCTCCCTACCCGGTCCAACACTTAACCCAACACAAATATACCCACTAAAAATTTTACCCCTTTTTACTCACTCAAAAAACTTACCATTTAATTAATAACTTTTCCATGCTAACTCCGATTTTAACGCATAGCCTGTCTACGAACTCGTAATAACATCCTTTACGACTTTCATGAAGAAAGTTTTCCCAAATTTCAAACGGAATAAAAAGTCAACTTTCGGAGTCTTAAAATAGTAAACGGTTATTTAAAACGGTAAAAGACCAAAATAACACCAAAGTAAATAACCGTAAAATAACTTAAGAACCGGGGTGTGACAGTAGCGTGGTCCATGATGTCAATGGCCTCTAAGAAAGGAAGAAGAGCTGCCATAAACAACTGTTGGAGTTGTTTTGAGCCGGTGTCCGCACTTTAGCGTAGTTCCGGACGTGCCCTTCTGGTCAGCCCTCATCCTTACAATGTATAGTTATACATCTATCTTTATCATACGTACTTGTACTATAATATTACCTGAATGCGCCATCAATAATATCAAATTATCAATGATTTTTTTTAAGTCAAGTATAGATAGTTTCAATGACTATCTTCAGTTAAAAGGCTCATACATCAAGTGAAAACTTCCCCCAAATAGCTCAACGGTGACAAGCTTTACAAATGATTGGTAGCCCTCATTACAACTCCATTTAACTTGAATTGGCATTTTCTCGACCATAATTATTGTGAGGAAACATCCACAATAATTAGTCTCGAGCAGTTTATTTGTGAAAATCTATGTATAGCCAAAAAAGGATCGACCCTAAAATCAGGTCAAGTTATAGTTGTTCACCTTACAAGTGAGCACAAATCAAACCTAATTCAAATGACTTCAAATTACAACTATCTAAGTCCCATGAGACGGAAGTACAAGTCGCCTAAAAATCTCATTTGGCGTAGAACTAAATATAACCAAGAATTAAATAGGGGACTATCTATCATATGTCTAGGTTAAGAAACAAGGAAATTAAGTTACCTCATTGATACAAATCACCAAGCAAGGTGCTATTAATAGCTGAATTATCAATAGCAATTAGAAAGGTAAACAACAAGAACATAACTTTTGAAGAAAACTATCTTTTTTTCTATATTGTGCAAAAGATACAAATCTCTAAATCTTTCCCTCACAATATCACTAAACAGATTTATGTTTTTGTTTCATTTTATCTAAACAAATTTTGTTTCTGTTTCACTCTCTCTAAACATATGTTGTCTCTGTTTCACTCTATGTTTAGATCTAAACTAAACATCTCTATTTATAGACTTTAGAATCCTTAAGAAACTATTTCTCTATCTAAGTAAGAAAACTGTTTCCCTAACTAAGTTGGAAAATGAATCTAGCTAAGCTCCTGGAGAGCATGATACACACATATCACTCATTGACCTTACTATTAGGACAGACTCTACCATAACATATTGTTGGATGAGATAGAGTAACCAGTTTCACAAGCTTTGGCTTCTTGTTAGTGGGGCTTCTTATTTTTGTTTTCCAAAGGCCCACCATTCCGCTTCAAGGTTATAATTGGTTTCTCCATCCCTAGAGAATCATTAAGGCCTTGTTTGTTTCATGGAACCAAAGCTTTGGGAAAGTAAAGTGATTACTTTCATGTGTTTGGAAGCAAAAGGAAACATGCAGGAAAGGAAAGTGTTTCCTATCTGAAAGGAAACTTGGACGGAAACTGCTTCCTTCCACCCACCCTCGAGATTATCTTTCCCACCCAATGTCCTGGAATTATTGCGAATTCGTTTAACCAAATTGTCCCTGCTAAAACGTGTTTTTTTATTACTCCAGTTGAGAAGAATTTAACCCTTTTTATATTCGCTCGAGAAGAACTATAGCATTTTCCATCTAAAATTCTCTTGTTATCATTTTCCTCGCAAAGCAGCTGTCAGGTATGAACCATATACGATTTGTTCTTCTCCCAAATCTTGGTTTTGGTTTTGTTGCATGGGTAATTTATTTAGATTGTTTTCCCTTCTGATAGAGAGAAATTTCGCTTTTGGGAGGTGATGAATGATGAGTTTTTGCTCAATTGATATGTTATGTGTTGTGTGTTAGTCGCTTTATATTTTCTGGGTCTGGGAATTACAAACGTTGTGAATGGGTATTTGACTTTCTCCTTCTCTTTCTCAACTGTTATAATATTTTAACGAAATAGAAAGTAGATTGATAGAATGCTTTCATTGATGCTAAAAAGATTGTTGTTGCTTATTTTATTGGATAAAGTTGAGGGTATTATTAGAAAACTGATAGGATTTTGTTTGTTTTCCTTACAAGTACCAAACACTCACTAGTGGAAAACCTCTTAAAGGACGAAATTGTTTTAATTCCGTCTCCTAAGTAGAACTTAGGCGACAGAATACGATTCTGTCTTCTAAGTTACCACCAAGGCGACAGAATAGTGTTTCGTCACCAATGTGGTAACTTAGGAGACGGAAAATGTACTAAAGCGACGAAATCATTTTTATAAAAAAAAAAAGTTATTCCGTCGTCTAAGATTGATTTAGACGACGGAAAATTTTACTTAGGCGACGAAATTATTATTTTTTATAAAAAATAAAATTTATTCATTTAGGCGACGGAAATGTATTCCGTCGTCTAAGATTGATTTAGACGACGGAAAAATTTACTTAGACGACAAAATTATTTTTTTTTTTAAAAAAAATAAAATTATTAATATCTTAAGCGACGAAAAGTATAACATTTTGTCGCTTAAGTACCGAAATTTTTAGCGGCTCCTTTTTCGCCAAAAATTTCAGAAAAATTTGAACCAAATTTTTCAAACTTTCCTTATATATTTTCTCTTCCTCCTTTCCTCTACCCAGTTTCCACGCATACCTTTGCCTCACCTTCTTCTTCCATGTGCCTCTCCTTCTTCTTCGCCCTCTGCCTCTCCTTCTTCCCTCTACCTTTCCTTCTTCTTCGCCCTCTGCCTCTCCTTCTTCTTCGCTTCCTGCCTCTCCTGGGCGCCCTTCTCTTTTAGTGGAGTCCGCGCGTCTTTGTGCCAGGGGACTCCGCCCTTCTCTGCCAAGGGAATCCGTGCGCCCTTTGTGCCAGCGGAGTCCACCGCCCTGTGTGCCAGCGAACTCCGCGCGCCCTTCCCTACCAGCGGAGTCCGCACGCCTTCTGTGCTAGCGGAGTCCGCGCCCTTCCCTGCCAGCGGAGTCGACGCGCCCTTTGAGCCAGCGGACTCCGAGCCCATTTATTTTTTTTACATTTTTTTTCACTTTAGCGACGGAATCACTGGATTCCGTCGCCTAGGGGAAAAATAAATTTTTTTGTCATTAAACAATGTCAGTCGCCTAAGTAATTTTGACTCGACGGAAATCAATTTTTCGTAACCCAGACACCTACTTAGACGACGGATCTTAGGCGACGGAATAAGTACTTATGAGATGAAGTAGTGACTGCAAGGAAAACTAGAGGATAAACTCTGATTACATTCCTACCTTTTCCAAACAGCGGAAAGGAAAATTGGTGGGAGTTGTAATTTCTCATGTTAATGGAAAATCTAAAGAATTTGTTTCATTTTCTTTCCTTTCCATGAACCAAACGTAGCGTAAGAGTAGTCTTGATTTTTTCAGACGAAGAAATCACCGCAAATACATCCTTGTCATAACATTTCAGCACAAGACCTTTAAGATCTAGCCCATAGTCAATACCCTTCTCCAAAAACAGCCCACTCAGCCCAGACCCAATACCTAACAACCTAGCAGCCTTTGATCCTTCCAAAACAAGCTCTGCCAGGTCGCCCTCAGACCCAGTCAACCCAACCTAGTCTTCAGCGATCAACCCTAGTTCAGGGTTTCAACTGTGCCGAAAGCAGCCGTCGCTAAGGTTTCAGCCGAGAAGCCAACCAGCCACTGGTGAATCAGCCGGATGCGTTGGACAATGGCTTTCCTTTGCAGCGTTGTTGGGTCCAAAAGATTCCTGACGTCATCGTACTCCGCTAGCAAAAGCATGTCGTTGATGAAGAACGTACCACAATCCACTATGAAGCACCTGACGTTTCTCCTCCTGCTCCTTGAATTGAAACACGAAGACCCCTCCCTCCTCTTCATAGATCTAGACCTTCTCCTTCAATTGCCATGTATCCGAAATAGCCACCGTCAACAAAGGAACAATCACCTCCTTCTTGCCGAGGAACTGGCTCTCTGCCCCCTCCATGGCCTCCTCCGATGTGACAGGAACCGCCGCTCCCACCGCCATATCCCTAAGGAATACTCGATCAATGCCCAGTGACCTTTAAGCAACAACAATGTCAATGTTAACAGATACATCAATCACAATGACCATATATAGCCGAATTATAATCTTTCGAACGATCTTTGTTTTTCTTCCCACGTCCTAACCAACTCAATACCGAACTAGTTAGCTAGGAGGAAGCCATGTCGTACATTATGAGAACCACCCCATGCCCACGATAAGGACTGTAAGAAAAGCTTACATATATAGTTTGGTCAGTAATCTTATTGGACATGGCAACGACTAAACTAATTAAGCGGTCGTCTAATGTAATCTTTCATATGGAAATGGGAAAATGTGGCTCAACAAGTCTTTCTCCATATTAATGCCATTTGACAAAAGATTTAGATGCTGGTAACAGTTGGAGAAGCAGATCGAAGCTCAATCAATGAAAATGAAAAATCATTTGAGCTGCAAAAACGGCGAGCATTAGCATATTTATGCTTGACAACAATATTTAGCCCTCAAACATTTAAGTGCGACGGTGCAACCAAGGCAAACATCCCTAGACACCTCCCCAAATTTGTTATATATAACAAAGCCATAGACTGTGTGGAATGAACTCATCAGTAAGCACCAAAAGCTAGCTATCTAGCTGCTTAAACATACTCCCGTTACACTATTCAGTATAACACTTTAGGCTAGGGTTCTTGAAATGCAGATCCGTCCTGCTTTCCATGGGGCTCTATTGGGTCTCTGGATCTGCTTGTTTACTTCAACCTTATGCTACGGTGATGATAAGACCATTGAGGCAGCCGGACAGCCAGGCACAGTCGACTTTTCCGGTGAGATAATATATACTCTGATCGATCTAGTACATATATATCTATCCGTGGCGACACTTGTTTTTCTACATGATAATTAAGACTAACATTGTGTACGTCTTTGTGCATGTTCATCAAAATGATCGAAGAGTTGAAAACAACTCATGCTGCGGAGCAAAATGAAGAGGGAAAGTTTGCAGTACTGCATAAGGTTCCCATTCTGAAGAAGCCATTTCCAAAAAAGCCCTACTTCAAGAAACCTCCTCTACATAAGATTCCCACTTTCAAGAAGCCAATTCCTGTTTTCAAGATCCCACCGTTTAAGAAGCATCCTTCCCCGATTCCACAAGAAGAAAAGCCATTTTTGAAGAAGCCATTTTTCCATCCCATTCCAAAATTCAAAAAGCCATATTTCCATCCTATTCCGGTTTACAAGAAGCCAGTTTTCCCTCCGATTCCGATTTACAAGAAGCCCCCAGTTCCGGTATACAAGATTTTTCCCCCAATCCCTGTTTACAAGAAGCCATTCTTCCACCCAGTTCCAGTTTACAAAAAGCCCTACTATCCAATTCCCCCGAAATATAAGAAGCCATTTCCTCCACATGTAGCTCCCTAAGATAGCTTATGAATTTCTCTGGAAGTCATTCGATCATGAGTATAAAATAAAGTCTAGGCTGTCTAGCTTACATAGACAAAAATGATGAAAAAGAAAAGGAAGATGCAAATTACGTACTGTTGCTGGAATTTTATTAATTATATGTGCATGAAATACATGTTCTTCTGGTGGTGTAGCTACTGATCAAATATATCATCCATTAATTAGTATATATCGAATTTGATTGATTTAAATCTTAATAAAAAAAGATTTCGATCTTGTGTGACAGAAAATCTAAGAAACTATTATTTGAATGAAATCAAATCTATGGAACAGGGATAAATGGATCCATTTATCCATGATATCGGAATTGTTAATTTAATTTGGATTTTTTTTTTATAAGAACATTACGGGGATCCATCCGAAAATTCTCCGAAATGATCTTTGACGAATTGGGAGAAAAAACAATAACAGTTCATTATCTTAAAGAACTTATAAAAGTTATCACTACCAGGACAAGCACTTTAGCCGACGAAAAATTTTCGTCGGCCTGTTATCTTAATTCGTCGGCTAAGATCTTAGCCGACGATGTCGTCGGGAAAAGGTCGTCGGTGATGACTTTAGCCGACGAAATAATTTTTTTTCCGTCGGCTATAGTCCCACAGTTAGCCGACGAAAAACATGTCGTCGGTTTTTTTCCCAGACTTTAGCCGACGAAACAATTAAGATATTCGTCGGCTAAAGTGTGTAATAAATAATTAAAAAATAACTATAGCCGACGAAATTTACTATATTTCTTCGGCTAAACCTTATAAAAAATTTAAAAAAATAATTATAGCCGACTAAATATACTATATTGCGTCGGCTAAACCTTATAAAAAATTAAAAAAAATAACTATAGCCGACGAAATTTACTATACTTCATCGGCTAAACCTTATAAAAAAATTTAAAAAATAACTATAGCCGACGAAACATGCCATAATTCGTCGGCTAAACCTTATAAAAAAAATTAAAAATACTATAGCCGACGAATATAGTATTTAAATATCGTCGGCTAAAGTTGTTGGGTTTTGAAAAAAAAAACTGCAGAACCTTTCGGCCACCTCCAATCACGACCAAAATTTGACAGAATCTTCCTCTCAACATTTCGAACAACTTTCTAGAAGAAGTCGAAGCTCAATTCTAATCCTAAACAGGTCAATCAACTCAAAATATAAAAATCCCCAATTTTAAACCCTAAAAACTTCAAATCTTCGATTCTCTTCACACACACCGAATCGAGATACCAAATTCTAGGGGAATGTAGTACTAATCAAACTCAACTTATCCATATATAGAACTCACCAAATGGTGGCCTAAGGAAGGAGAAATTTGATCGACACCGAATCCGAACCGGCGGAGTTTTGGAGCTCGATTTATCCCTCACGGCGGCGCCACTCGATGCACCACCTATCCAGCAATGAAGTAGAGACGACGGCGAAGCTTTTGGGACAAGTGTGACGGTCTCCGGTGGCTTGACGGCGGAGCTAGGCCGAGAAGAAAATATGGCAGATAATAGACTTCTTACCATCCATCTTCGCCTATATAAAGAACTTTAGCCGACGAAAATAAAGAATTTCGTCGGTTAAACTCTTTTGAAAATTTTGGTTGACCGCCAAAATTTGGTTGAAAATTTTGAAAATTTTTCGACTTTAGCCGACGACTTTTCATATATTTTCGTCAGCTAAAGTCCTTTGAAAATTTTCCTCCAACTTTGGTTTACCGCCTAAAAAATTTTGAAATTTTTTGACCTTAGCCGACGACTTTTCATATATTTTCGTCGGCTAAAGTCTATAAATTCACGAAAACACTCATATCTCCCCCTATATTACGTAGTTTGGTTAAATCTTCCACACGAAAAACTCTCACGTAGATGAGACACAACCACCTATATAAAAATTTTGAAACATTTACCTTTCGACGATAGGGCTCTCCATAAGAAATAATAACGGTAAATAGGGTTGACCGCTACTATCGGCTCCGAGACTTTACCCGATTTACGTGATTTTTGAACCATAGCCGTATTTCACCATTCTGAACACATTTTATTTCACGAGATTTTTAATAATTTTGCTTCCTATGTAGAGTTGGTTCACAAAGTTGTATAACCTACTAAACAAGTTATATAACATTAATAGACACGTTGTGATTCCGATGACTAAAATTCATAAAACCAAAATTAGACCGTCAGATATGATCATTATGACGAAATATGTCTATGGTAAAAAATTCAACTGGATCCGACAACGTTAAGGGCTCGATCGAAACGGTCAACCATAATTCATCGTCACTTATCACACGAAAACGCTCATATCGCCCTCTATATTACGTAGTTTGGTCAAACCTTCCACACAAAAAACTCTCACGTAGATGAGACGCAACTGTCCATATAAAAATTTTGAGACATTTACCTTCCGACGATAGGGCTCCCCATAAACCCGAATAACGGTAAATAGTAGACACGTTGTGATTCCGATGACTAAAATTCACAAACCAAAATTCGACCGTCAGATATGATCATTTTGATGAAAGATGTCTATGATAAAAAAATCAACTGGATTCGACAAAGTTAAGGGCTCGATCGAAACGGTCAACTCTAATCGAAAATAAGAAAACTGCATTTTAAAGCCCTAAACGGACTCGGATGGCCAAAAAAGCCTATACATCATGGCATTAGCAATGAGTTTGACTCGTAGCGCCGTTACGCTTCCGGAAAGGTATCACAATAGTCAATCAGACACCAAACGCCAAATCTGCAGCATAGTGAATAATAAGGGTAAGTCAACTATCGGCAACGAGACTTTACTGGAATACTGTGATTTTTCAACCGTAAACGTATTTCACCATTCTGGTCATATCTTATTTCACGACTTTTTTGCGTTTGAAGGTTCTACATATAGTTTTTTTTTCTCAGATGAGTTGTTGTCTAGATCTGCAAATATAAGGCACTTTAGGCGACGAAATTATATTTTTTCGTCGGCTAAACTTTTAAAAATTTCGTCGGTTAAAGTTTAAAAAGTTCGTCGGCTAAACTTTTAAAAATTTCGTCGGCTAAACTTTTAAAAATTTCGTCGGCTAAAGTTCGCAGACTATAGCCGACGAAAAAAATTATTCAGCCGACGAAATGTTAATTTCGTCGGCTAAAGTTGACCATAGCTAACGAAAATGTTAAATTAGCCGACGAACAAAAAATTCGTCGGCTAAAATGGACTTTAGCCGACGAAAAAAAAATCCGTCGGCCTGGTTTTTTTATTTTCGTCGGCTAAAACCTTTCTTCTGGTAGTGTATTCAAGATCGATCAAAATCTTATGCACACTGCACCCACACAGTCGATTAATATCGAGGAATAGTGGACATGCAATAAGAATTACTAGCTATTACGAATGAGTTGAATCTCATCAGTACGTATTGAAACCATGTCAGATCAGAAGATCTATGTATGATCGACACGTACATACAGAAACATACAACAATAATCGCATGTCAAAATCAGGGACCTAGCTATAATATATATATATATATATATATATATATATATATATATATATAGGTATGCATGACATTACTATTTCGGTTCTCAACCAAATGATAGATATCCAACGTATAACTAATAACAGTCATTATTCCATCTGCATTATTTGATCCTCAGGCAATTATATCACCGATTTTACAGGTTGCAAAGAGCACATGCTGATTGCAGATGCATGCCTTAATTAGTCCAACGACGTACTTTGCTTTCCTTTTTCCTCGAGAGTTTGGAACTTCGATCTGTCTCGTCTAACTGCATGTCTAATTAAGTATCAAACTTTCATGATCAGGTTCGAAACTGACCTCGCGATGATCAAGTTCGACGATCGCCGGCATCGATCACTCGATCAGTAACACAAGGTTGAATTGAGTAGCCTCGACCGAGAGTAACATAGATGTTTGGGTTTGACGTCCTGCGCGCCGTGACCATGAAAGAACTTAAGTAGCTATATACAATATATTGGAAGTAACTCACCGTCCCTGTAAATTCCAATAGAAAGTAATAGCAGAGATTCTCATCCCAGTAGAAATAGTAGCAGGTTTTCAGTGGCTCAGTTAATGTAGTAGCATATTTTACTGAAAAAATACACTTCCAACAGATGTAGTAGCAGGATTTTAGTGGTTCAGCTAGTGTAGTAGCAACTTCAGTAAGTGCAGTAACAAGTTTTCAGTGGCTCAGCTAATGTAGTAGCATGTTTTGCTGAAAAGCTACAATTCCAACAGATGTAGTAGCAGAGTTTTACTGGTTCAGCTAGTGTAGTAATAGCTTCAGTAAGTGTAGTAGTAGGTTTTAAGTGGCTCAGCTAATATATTAACATGTTTTGTTGGAAAGCTACACTTCCAACATATGTAGTAACAGAGTTTTAGTGATTCAGCTAGTGTAGTAGAATAATTACTACACCTGTAGTAGCAAGGTTTTAGAGTTTACTGTTACAGTATCCATCCAAACCTGCTACTGCATAATTACTTGTACATACCTGCTACCGCACTATTACTCGTACAGTGCTGCTACTGCACTATTACTCGTACAGACCTGCTACTGCCTACTCCATTTGCACTTGTTCATATCATTGCTACTAAGCAACAAAATT
Organism: Fragaria x ananassa; assembly: GCA_034370585.1. NCBI lineage: Eukaryota > Viridiplantae > Streptophyta > Magnoliopsida > Rosales > Rosaceae > Fragaria > Fragaria x ananassa. Next base: position 2,464,204 of record CP139750.1, on the reverse strand, counting down.
GCATCTGCTGCTACTGTTGCTTCTATTACTTCCAACTGAATGAATAACAATACAACAACCAAACCACAATACCATCAAATTCCCCTTCCACTGGTTTCAGATATTCTGATATAAGCAACCCAATCAAAAATAACTACAACTGCAAATCAAAAATGCAAATGAAGGACTATACAAGCAACATGACTTGTGTTTTGGCCACGATCCTCAGCGTGCAGAGCCGAGGTGATTAGCGAACAAAGAGATAGGAGGAGTTGCGGGTGTGCCACCTCGCGGACGAGGAAGAGGTTGATTGTGCTTGTTTGACTTCTTGAATCAGGCGGAATGAGTTCCAGGTGCCACCTTGCGGACGAGGAATTTACTAGCACAAGTGGTCGATACTCACGGCGGGGTGAGCAGAGCAACTATAGGGATGTTTCCGAGGAAACGGGGTCGAGTTCCGAAGAGCTCTGAGGAATTCTAGGCGGCGAGGCGCTTAGAATTAGGGCTTCGAAGAGGCTTCGAAGGGAATTAGCTCCTGGGAGCGCTGAAGGTTTCGACGGGGTCGAGGGGTTTTCAACGAGGTTGAAGATTGTTGAGTAATTGTGTGTGTCGAGAGGTTGCTTCAGCAGGGAAGCGGAAATGAAGCTCTTGGGAGCGTTGGTGATTCGATTGGGTCGAGGGTTTCAACTTGGTTAAAGGGTTTTGTATTGTATTTGGGTAATTGTGTTGAGGGAGCTATCTGTAAGCCGTGGAGCTTCTTTATATAGTGGGAGAGAGAGTCCGTCGCGAAAGATAATGAGAAACGTGTTGGACTCTGCAACGTGAAGCACAAACGTACTATTCGTCCCATGCAGACCAACCCTTGTGTGACACGTATCCAGTTCGTACAGTTCATTTAGAATAAGACACTGCTTCTGGCGCGCCTCTCAACTGTAGAGTCCCATGCGGACTGAAATTAGGAGCAATCTTATCCCGCGGGGTGCCACAGTCCATGTAGAAGACAAATAACTCGCGCGAACAGCGGACTCTGTAGCTCAATTCCACCTCGCGGGCTATTGCAGCTCGTGGGCCAAAAGAAGCCTTTTTAATTAATAAGGGCCACATGGATTGGCCCGAAGCATGTCAAAGACTGTAAAAAGTCAGAAACAGTTATAAGTGTTCGCGCGGAACTCCGCGTGTGCCTACCTTGCTAGCTCGCGAACCAGTTCGCCAGCTCCTAGATGCATTCCGCCTCGCCAAAGCCAAAGCCATTACGCGCAAAGCATTCGGTGCGAAGCGCGCGAGATCCTCACTCCGCGCAAAGTCATTTTGCGCGCGAGCTCTATTTTTGTCCGGAAGTGCGCGAGATCCTTAATCCGCACGGGATCTGTAGTCCGAACGAGCTGTATTTTTGTCCAGAAGCACGCGAGATCCGTTAGTCCGCGCGGAGTCATTTTGCGCGCGAGCTCTATTTTTGTCCGGAAGTGTGCGAGATCCTAAATCGGCGTGAGATCTGTAGTCCGCGCGAGCTGTATTTTTGTCCAGAAGCGCGCGAGATCCGTTAGTCCGCGCGGAGTCATTCCGCGTGCGGACTTTGCATTTCTCCTCGCCTGGTCTTGCTGGCAGGCCAATAATTGTGAACTTTAAAGAACTTGGGCTCGCTAGCTGACATAAACCAAGAACTTAATTAATATTTACATAGACAATTAATGTCCTAAAATATTAATTTAGGCATAAACAACTTGCTCACCTGTTCAATTTCAACAACAACTTTAACTTAGGCGCCTACCACGCAACCATTTGATTCAGCGATTTCACCATCAACGAGATCGAATCCTTAACCACCATCCTCTCCTACCGTCAAGCTCCTCGCCCTTTACCTTTCCATCTGTGATTACAAGATCTGTCAAGATCTACACTTTTGAATCGTCTCGTTTGCAAGAATTCGCGATCTCAGATTCTTCAACGCCGACGTTGCCTCAGGCTTCCTCAGAGGTGTATCGATGGCGAGAGCCAGAGCCGGATCTTCAGAGCATGCAATGGTGGGTGTTGGAGTTGGATCTCATCTCCGTCAGATCAGCGCTATCCAGGCTTTATAGAGGCGTCTTTGTTGGAGTCTGAGGCGGCAACACCGGTGTTGTCGAGGTGAATCAAATCGAGATGGAAGAGAGAGATAGAGAGAGACGAGAGAGATGGTTTATGTCAGCAATTGTATTATTGTAAATTCACATGAAAGTTGATGGATTAAATTTGTCACGTGGTTTTGTGGAACTAGATTTTGTCCTTATTTGTCTACATCTTTTAAAAAGCAGGTTTTTTGTGTTTTGTTAATATTTATGGTAGTGGGATGTGATTTCCTCTTCTTAAAACTCGTTTTTGGTTTTCAAATTTCAAGTACGATTATGACATTAAGTGGGAATTTCAAACATGAACCCCTTTAAAAAAATAAAAAGTAAACTCTGCCGCTTATAAACTCTTAGGCCATCAAACTAAATTGAGAATTCTACGCACCAAGGTGTACTTGCACCATTAATGTGTAAGTGCTCAAATCGTCGTATGTGAATATCGAATGAAGACTAGAGACCTCAAATTTCTTCGTTTCATTTTCATTTTTGATCCGATCGATTAAATTAAACATTCATAATAAAAATACATCTTGTTCGACCTAGTGTTATCATCTCTTTAGTTGAAAACATTTGAGATTATTTTTTTGGGTTTCAATTTTGTTAATGGTATTAATATATTTTTTTGGGTTTCAATTTTGTTAATGGTATTAATATATATACATGTAGTGCAACGTAGATGACTAGATCAAAATATTACATATTACTTATTTGGTTCACTTACATCTTTATGCGTAGAAAAAAAAAATTTTTAGATAAACAGTATCAAATGGGTTTCGTATTTTCATGTATACAACATGTTTTTGTAAACCGCAGTTTTTTTTTTTGGATAATTTTTGTAACCCCCAGTTGGATAAGGCATTATTACCCAATTGTCATCGTTTATCGAAAAAAAAAAACAATGTGATATTGTCATCTTCCTCATGACACCCCGCCACGTACCATACCAAAGGTGAAAGGTGGCACCAATCTCTCATATGCATGCCCTTTCTCTCTGCTTCCTTCAACATTGTAGAAGACAAGAAGATCGGAAGAAGAAATCAGTTTCTGTTTGATTAGTTTCCTATCAAACTAATCAAAGGTATTTACGTAGCAACGCATCGAGGAAATTATTATGGACCCTGGAAGCCTGATAGCTTCTGCTGGCATAAACATAGGCCTGGCCATCATGATTCTCTCACTCTTCTCCATCCTCAAGAAGCAACCCTCGTACGCCCCCGTCTACTACCCTCGCCGCCTCTCTCAGTCGCAGTCGTCGCAGCGCAACCGCAATAACGTTCCCAGTTTCAATGGATCCCTCACTCCCCGCCGCTTCCTCCCTTCCCTCTCCTGGATTAGCCGCGCTTACCGCGTCTCCGAGGATGAGATCCTCGAGACCGGTGGCCTCGACGCCCTCATCATCATCAGGCTCTTCAAGTTTGGGTCAGTGCCACTTACTCTCCTTGGTTTCATTTTCATATATGTATAATGTACGACGCCATATATGCATTAATTTCATCGTTTTGCTCTCGTTGAGTTTTTTTTCCTAGAGAAGGGTTACAACTTAGAACTAACTACGTACATAGATGTGAAAGGTTCAACTTAGGCAGCATCATTACAAATTCGTGCTTCATTTGCTTTAATATCCGGTTGCTTACCTTGAAAGGATGTAGATGGAGGAAAATACTGTATACATGGTAATTGTAATGGATGGACCAATGAATACTGTAATTTTAGGGCGTCCTTACTCCTTAGTGCCAGGTTCCATTTTGGTCTAGGGATTAGGGTTGGTAATATATATATGATTTTGTAGTCGTTTATACTAATAGTTTTCCTTTTAGCATACTGATCTCGTTGATTCATTACAAATAGATACTGGACAAAAACAGTCTCTATGGGTTCGATTGCTAGAGAAACGTACAGGTCATGCAGGAATTCTTAACTGTCAAACTTTTACGTATTGAGTCGCACCAAATTTTCGTATAAAATCAATATTAGATTGGATACACTAGTTTTTACAGTAATGGATTTTGTGGCGACTAGTTCAATTTAAGGTGGAAGTAACAGGCATAATTTTTTGCAGTATCAAATTCTTTTTGGTATGCTCTCTTATTGGATTGGCAGTACTTCTACCAGTAAACTACAGTGGCCAGGGTCAGCTTGCTAAGAGCCGTCAACAGAGTTATCAAGCTCTGAGCCGCCATTCCTTGGATCTCTTCAGTATATCTAACATCGAACCAGGTTCTAATAGGTGAGACAACTGTTTTTAACGTGTGAATTAGACCATTCATAAGGAGGAGTTTAGTTTGTATGATGCAAAATTTGACTATCTTATCTCTTAATTTGGAACTTTTGGCTGTAGTTGAGTTTACTTGTCCAAACAAGGTACTTTGAACTGCTGCTAACTACATTAACTTCTATTTTATTTTATTTCTTTGTTACAGAATCATATATCATCTTTCATATATAAGATCATGAGAAGCATGGATTTTAGAGTTTTATCATCTCAAATTATGGCTGTAGAGTTGTTATGACTGCTAGCTAGATTAACCATTTGTAACTTTTATTCCATAAAGTCTTTGTGCCACATGTTTACCTCCAAAAATAGGCATAATTCACTAGACCCTAGACATACCTTCTCTAAAAGCTAAGGGCCTGTAACGACCTTTGTAGATATAGGAAAAGATGTTGGCATTTCTTAGTACACCTGTAGGAAAGCTCAATGTTTAGTTTCCTGTAGATATTAGGAATTCAATGTTCAAAGTTTCATATATTTAAGTTGAACCCGTACTGGAGCTTTGGCCCGGTCAAGCATATTAATAATGGATCCCTTATGGTGCAGTTTCAGCATTTCTGCTTCTCAAACCTTCTAGTTTCTCTGCTGGAGTGCTGAACTTACAGGATAACATACTTCATTTTTATTAATTAGTCACATTGATAGTGTGCTATATCAGTCACATTGATAGTGGTCAGGTTAATTACTTAATTTGGATAGTTCAGTTCTAAGTACTACTTACTCGTCACCTGTGAGCGAGAATCCTAAACCTTTTTGCTTATTCAGTCAACATGTTATGATCATTATTGAGTTATTATGAAACTATGTGTGTGATTCCATATCTAAATTTCTCTGTGAGTGAATAGTATTGAACCAAGGATATATTCTTTGAACCAGCTTAGTGGGAAAGTATGCCGGCGTGTTCTTTTAATTTACTGTTTATCTGCTGATGTTTTTATATCAGGGCTTCTAACTCACTGTACTTACCAAGTTCATTTCCAAATCCACAGGCTTTGGGTTCATTTTTCATGCTTATGGTTTATATCTCTGTATGGAGTATATCTACTGTACAAGGTAAAGATTATACTCTTAACAATCCACATAGACAAGAATCAATTTAAAATATCTATTAGAAAAGAAAGCTGTAGTAGAGGTTTTTGGAATCAATAATGTTGATTGGACCTTAACACTCAGATAAGTTTGCATATATAACAGGTGACTTCCTGCATCATTTCTTCTTCAGGAATATCATGAAATTTTGTCTAAAAGGATTCAACAGCTTCGTAATATTAGGCATCAGCCTGATCAGTTTACTGTTCTAGTCCGGGAAATTCCCTTCTGCAACGAACACAGATCTCGCGGATGTTGTGTTGATAAATTTTTCTCTAAGCATCATCCATATGCTTATCATTCCTATCAGATTTTGTATGATGGAAAAGAATTTCAGGCTTTGCTGGTAAGGCTTCAACATTCTGAGGTCACCCAACGTGCATTATTTCACTATATCTCTGTGCATCAGGTCACTCTTTGCAGGCCTAGCTGTTTTTGTTTTTACTCATATTAGGAGACTTGATAATTATGTTCGCCTGAAGAAGAAAAATTAAAATTATATTCTTTAAAAGTGTCTTTTATATATCTTTTAGAGAAACATCAGTTTGAATAGAGGATTCTTGTGGGTTTGGCCGTGAAATAGAAAGTAATTAGTTGCTGAGGGAATTTGGGTTTGGTTGCTTCCCTTTTAAGAAAACAAAAGAAAAAGAAGGAAAGAAATATTGATTCAGTTTTTAGTGTCTAATATGCATGCCTATTCTGTAAGTTGTGGTTTATTTCGCTAATTCGTGTATCAGTCTGAGCTTTATCTTGTGGATAAGTAGTTTTATATGATGATAGGTTATAAGTTATTTATGACCAAAATCTGTAAGTTTGCGCTCATCTGTTTTAATAATGAAAATTTGACTTAAATTAATTTCAGTCTGCAAATGATTGGTGATATTTTATGTCACTAAACAATATGTAGAGGCTAGATTGTATCGGTAGGTCAACAGGATCTCTTACTAATTGTTGGGCGTCCACATTACTTGCTTTTGGCACTAGTATTGTGCAAACCATTTATTGGATTCCATGTTAGATTGATACTGCTGAAGCATAATCAGCTCTTATGAGATTCAGGTGTATTGGCTATCTCACAAGGCCTAGCCTCCCTGCACTTAAGGATACAACCCATTGATGAACCCAGTACTGGGGAAAATCACTTTTGGTATGGGCGGTTGTATTTGATGGACAATTTCTTGCAACATATAGCTAGATAGCAAAAAGTCTAAAGGAAAGTCCGGTGTCATGAGATTTAACAAATGAATGTGTCTACTTATTTGAAACTTGCAGTGCCTTTGCACTGCTTATTGAGGACATGACTATGTCGTTAAAAGATGAAAGCTTGGGATAAGAACGTTTTGTTTAGGGATTTGTTAATGGAGATCCCACACAATTTCCAAACAGCTAAGCTGTTGGTGTGGTTTTGTGTTTGCTTTTTTGTAATATCCTTTTGATTTTATGTTTGTTATTTTACTGTCATCAGAATGTAAGTAATGTTTTTAATGGAGATACCACCTTGGCACCGTTGCTTTTTCTTGTGATAACATGATGGTGATTTCACTTTGAATCGTGATATATTAAGAACGGACTGTGGCTTATTATCACCAGCTGTAGTTGTTGACTCCTCCTCCTTTATATTTATTAGATATTATTTTGGATCAACATCTCATGCAGATAATCTCGTGTGTAGGGCCAGGCAAAATCCATTGAAAGAAAGATAGAGGACTTGAGCAAGCGGTCCGCGGGAAAGAAACATAATGAGATGCCTTTGCTCTCTAATCCTTCTCACCATGATGCTGCCAAATTAGCTTCACATGAGGAAAAGCTTGAAGAACTTCATCACAAGATTCACCAGTTACAGTCTGAAAATAAGCTTAAAGAAAAGGCGAGTATTATAATGATAATTTACTTCATAATACGTAAAGATCGATGTATATTTGACTCTGTACTAGTTATTAAACAGCTGCTATATTAATTTACTTCTGAATGGTAATCCACATGTATTTTACTTCGTATATCATGTTCATTGATAGACCTAACTTCTAAAATATTAGTCTGTGATGAATATAGGTACTGAGAAACATTTACATGGCTTTTCTTGGAAGACATTTATTTTGGATGCTTGAATTGTGATTTTTTAAATTTTGGTATTTCAAACTCTTTACAAGATAATTGTAACAATATTGGTTAACTGTTTTTTGCCTATATCTTAGATAAGATACATTTATATTTTAGCTTATCATTGAACAAACCATTCACTGTAATTTGGATGAAATAAACATCCCAAGTTGTTTTATACATGTAGGAGTTACCTGTTGCTTTTGTTACATTCAAGACTCGGTTGGGTGCAGCACTTGTTTCCCATTCTCAGCAGCATGCAGACCCACTTCTTTGGATAACTGACATGGCTCCGGAACCAAGGGATGTATCTTGGAGAAATCTGGTGATACCATACAGACTTTTGCCACTTTGCAGGCTAGGTGTCATTGTTGCAGCGACTCTTCTTACAATTTTTTTCACTATCCCAGTCACTGCTGTTCAGGGATTAGCCAAATTTGAGAAACTAAAAAAATGGTTCCCACCAGCCAAGGCTTTACAGTTGATGTAAGACTTCTCCTATTTTTCTTTTCCTTTTATGTTGATTGTTAAACTTGAACTTTTAATACATCAAACTGTGAGTTGTTCTTCCTGTTGCTCCTTCGTCATTTGTTTGATATCTGTCGTGTTATTTTTAGATGCTAATTCATCATTTTGTACTCATTGAAACTATTACTTGTCTGATAATTTAGTCTTTCTGCTTTCATAAATATTTGAGTGTTTGAAATTGATGAATCATATTCATTTGGCAAATCTTGCTGTAATAGATTCATCTGTAGATCTTTCCGCTTATTTAAATTTAATTACTGTGATATAGACTGTGCTCTTGTTTCTATTGTATATGTTTCACCATTATCTAGGTGAAGCTCTTCCTTTCGCTAACTCGCTAGGTAACAATACAAGACAAATGGTCTAGAACCTTGTTCTAGACGTGTTGCACCAAAGTTTGAGAAAAATTGTGGCTCATTTTTTATGAGTGATGCAGTTATGTTCAGGATTCTTCTATGTTTCCTTGACATCTTCTGAACTTAATCAGGACCGCAGGGTCATCATCTTCTATATGTCTTCTGTCGCTCTCTCCAATGTTTTGCTTTATTTCATCATGAATTATGTATAATCTTTTTTTATTCTTGGCATGTCATACAGACCAGGGTTAAGCTCTATCATAACAGGATATCTTCCAAGTGCTGTTCTGAAGGGGTTCATATACATAGTTCCTTTTGCAATGCTGGGAATGGCTAAACTAGCTGGCTGTATATCCAGAAGCAAGGAGGAAATAAAAGCTTCCAACATGGTTTTTTATTTTCTGGTCGGAAATGTGTTCTTTTGGAGCTTGTTATCTGGGTCTTTACTAGATGAAATTGGGGAATCTTTTACTCATCCAAAAGATATTCCTAGTCACCTTGCTACTGCTGTCTCTGCTCAAGTGAGTTGATATTGATATTCTTCATTGATAAATAATTTAGGCATAGTATTCATATATTTATTATTTTGTAAAGCGGTTTCATTCTTTTTCCGTATATCTGTTTAGAGACCAAAAAATGTTCTATGGTTTATTTTCATCTCATAAGCAAAATATATTCAACGTAATAGCTATCATTGCTTTCTAATGTTTCAGGCAGACTTCTTTGTGACATATATTTTGACAGATGGACTGTCAGGGTTTTCTTTGGAGATCCTTCAGCCAGGTTTACTTTGTTGGGATGCTATAAAGTCTTGTACATATGGCAGAGGGAAAGAGAAAACTCCTTTTCTCTATTCATTACCTTACTACCGAATCATTCCTACTGTCTCACTGTCTGTGCTCATAGGCATGGTATATGCAGTTGTCACACCACTTTTGCTCCCATTTCTAATTGGCTACTTCTGTCTGGGCTATGTTGTCTATATAAACCAGGTTGAGATTCTAACTCTTTGCTTTTAAAATCCAAGTTTTCTATTGTTGTTATCCTCATCATTGTTGGTTTGGTTTTGTCTCGAGATTGAGAATGTAGTGGCAGTAGTACTATTACTGTTATTTTTGTAAAAGTCTGGTCTAAACAAAAGCAACATTCAATCAGCTGCCGGATGTCATATATTCATTGTTTTAAACATTAGATGCAATCTGAAGTTGAGGTGTTACAGTTTTGTTGGGTTTCACTGCTTTCTGATGCTTTCATTTCATGGCTTCCACAATGTATGTACTGATATAAACTTTCAAGCTAGCTTCAAGCTTTTAAACCGTCCCTTGATACAAATATTATCTGTACTGATATAAACTTTTTACTGGGACTTTTATCTATATTTTCCTCCATGATATGATTAGTTTCTGGCAACAGTCTCAAAATATTTTAGTTCTGCTTGTCTCATGAAATTAAAATTCGGTATTATTATCTGAAATTTCGAAATATTTTTAAGGTGCTATCTGAAATGACTAACATGCTGCAGCAACGAATGTGTGGCTGATTAGCATTTGAGCAGTTAGATATTAACGACTGTTATGTTGCAGATTGAAGATGTGTATGAAACAGTTTATGACACATGCGGACAGTATTGGCCTTACATCCACCATTATATTCTCATTGCAATCGTTCTTATGCAAATTACTATGATTGGTCTTTTTGGTCTGAAATCAAAGCCAGCTGCATCCATTTCCACTGTTCCACTTCTCTTTCTTACATTGATGTTTAACGAGTATTGCAAGATTCGTTTTCTTCCTACATTCCACCTTTTATCTATCCAGGTATCCATGATTCTAAGAACCTTAAGATGTTTATATGTATAACGTATAAATTTTTGATTTGCTTCATTTATAGACGTCCCTTAGCGACGATCTAATGATATTGATTGAACTGAGAATATTTGTGTTGTGCGCCACTAATATTGGTCTCTCCTGCAGCTTCTGCACTACTAGAGATTCCCATGAACTATAAAGCTTAAATATACTAACGAGTTAAACTTGTTGTTAGGCACTATATATTTGGTTGACTTCGGATCTCAATTTGGATATTTTTGATTTCAGAACGCCAAGGAATTTGATGAACTTGATGTCAAGTGCAATCAGATGGAGTTTAACTATGAGAGTGCAAGCATTGCTTATTGCCCACCTTGTTTGCGTCCCTTGAACGTGATGCAATCAGAGCCGAGCTATTCACCTTCTATTGTTTCTACATCATCGATTTAACCTCCTCACTTTTTCCCAATATGCACTTCCTCGTATTTGGAAAATATGTGGCAAAAAAAATCTCCCTACAGTATGTTGTAACTTCTCGTTACATGTCGCGTCAGCAAGTGAGAAGCTTAATTTATGCAGCATTAGGAATATATATATGTAGCTAAGGTTAGCTAGAGAAAGAAGTAGGTGTTGTCCAATTTGATTCCGCAGTAGTTCTTTTTTAGGTGGATATAAACTATATACCGTACTCTATTTGATGATCCATGCATATTGAATCTGCTCAGCATTTCCGATAATCTTTTGCTTGATTTACATGTGAATGGAAAATGGACAAGGTTTATACAGCAACAACAATTTAGGAAGGTTCTTCTTACTGATCGATACTTCTCATGTCATATTCGCCCAGTAGTATCTGGATGGAGTAGTAAAATACTTGACACAGTGTGACCGTTTTAATCTTTTTGTTTGATATGATAACCACTGAATTTTTCAGCGGTCACGGGAGAACCACGTGACAGTATGACGTGGTCCTACATTCCAATCAAATATTGACACTTGGATTTTAGTAAGGAAAAATTACATCAGTTATTTTGTCAAAGACAATTTTGGGTTTGTTGTTGCTTTTTTTTTTTAATCCTAAACTACAAACTCTAAACCATAAACCCTAAACCCTAGACCATAACCCCTAAATCCTACACCCTACCCCAAACCCTAAACCCTAGTTCAAACTCAACAAAAACCCATAAAGGTCTTTTCATAAAAAATAGAAAACCTTAGTTTATATTTTAATTGTAATAAATTCAAGTGTCAATATTTAATTAGAATATAGGACCACGTCATACTGTACGTGATCCTCTTGTAGCATATAAAAATTTATCTGATCGATGTCCTCTTTACATTGAATGTGTTGCGTATACTATGATTTGGTAACAAATAGTTTGATCTTAGGACTGTAACTGCAGATTATATAGGATCATAACTGATTAAATGTAGGAATATTACTGTAACTGACTGGCAATTTTCAGGATTTAAATTAAATTGTCATCTTTGTATATATATGATGAAACTGCATCACTGAAAATGTGCCAAGCAACACTTTGTTGTTACAACAAAATATATGCATGTTCTGCTAAATTACGATGAAGTGTTCGGATGATACGTGTTTTTTACAACAACGTACGCATTGCCATACCAGAGATTACGAAGCTTTTGTTGCAAGTTATTTACAACTAGGAAACACGTATAGTTAGTCCCACATCGAAACCATGTAATAAGAGGGAACCTTCCTTAGCTATAAAAGGAAGGCTTCCCCCATGTAGAGACCACCTATTTGATGGATCCCTCTCAATCATTACTCATTCCACCCGGGAGAGGGATGCTCTTGTAACATCAAAGGCCTACTGGCCATGATAGTTGATTCGTAAGTGGATGTAGCCATGTCCTCCGAGGCATGGTGAACCATTATATGCCCTTGTGTCACATGATTGTTTGTTCCACCGTGATTCTACATAGCCTTCGGGTTTATGCAGAAACATTTGGCATCGTCTGTGAGAATCATTACTAAAAGTCATATTGCTCTACCACCCGAGAGGTATTCCACCGAAAGGCAGTTCATTCAAGTCCATGAGCAATAGGTAGAGGCCTAGTATGGAAGCGAGGCAAGATAGCTCACATGGAAGCGAAGTGAGATGACCTCGCAGGGGAGCGAAGCGAGATGACTTCGCAGGGGAGCGAAGCAAGATGACTTGGCATGGAAGCAAAGCGAGATGACCCGCCCGGGTTCTTTTTGTCATTGGAATTTTACCAAGAGCAGAGCCACAGCGGCTCATGTCCGATGCCTCCAGCCATCACCCGGAGATGATTCACCGGGACCCAGAGCTCAGTCTTGTCGAACGGGAGCTTCGCCGGTGACGACCCACTCCTCCCACTGCCCGACCATCTTATTACCCCGATGACTTCAGCGATATTCGTCGTCTTCCCGGCCGAGATGAAAATTCGTCAGAAATAAGGGATCTTCCTAGCATACTTGGGGTCCCATTGATACTCGGCATCTGCCAGCGCGATAGTCATTGGATCCGGGATACGCTTCCCGACAGCTACCACCGACATCTCCTCTCGTTGATTTGTCTGGTGCACAGCTGAAAATTGCTATAGACATCCAGTATGAGAGGTATGGGGTGAAGAAAAAAGAAACTGGAGAAGTTAACAAATCTTGTAGGCAGCCCGACCATGCTCGCGACAAGGATTCATTGTCCGAGACCTGGACATGCTTACCAAGAGAGAGGCATTCCACCAAGAGATTGGTATTCCACCGAGAGGCATAAGTCATTAAAATCTCGAGTAAGACCAAGCGAGATTGACATTCCACCCGAGAGGTATTCAACCGAGAGATTGATAGGGGTGGCTTCGCGTAGGAGATAGAGGCCTAGTATGGAAGCGAAGCGAGATGACTTCGCATGGGAGACTACGCCAAGAAACAAGAGGACTTCGCATGCAAAAAGGGGACAAGATGAGGCGAGCCCCGCATGGTTGGTTGACCAGATAAGAAAGCAATTATCTTTAATTGCATAAAGGGCTATGTGTGTGGCTCACCAGTGGAAGAGTTGGCATGTATGTGGCGTGGCCAATGCTCCCGGCGACAGGAACGAGCCGTCGCTATATTGTTAGCGACGGCAGCCTGCGACCGCAAATGCCGTCGCTCAATTAGCTACGGCAACTGGCTACTGAAAAAGCTGTGGCGTTTTCATTTGTTGGCCACGGAAATTGCCGTCGCCATTATTTTTAAAATTCGAATATCAAGCCCAATTTTTTCCCGCCAAAACCCTTTGCGACGGGACTTTGCCGTCGCGAACTGCAGATTTGTTTGCGACAGCTACTTTCCATCGCAACATTCATTTTTTCCAAAAACACCTGGTTTAAATCTCAAATTTACCAATAATCTGAAAATTCAAATTTCATTCAATCCACAGTAACAACCATAAGCAACAACACTAACAGCACCATCACTGGCATTCATTCTAACAAAATCAACACAATGACAACATTAATTTCATAACCAAATTGTATGTCCAACATCACAATATTCCACATGATGGAAGAACCCAAACCAAATAAACAATTAACCATGTTCAACAACAGAAAGAGCTTCATAAAAGTTCAGCAATATTCTAGCAGAATTTGTTCCATCACACTCTAAAACAAGAAAAAGCCATAAACCTAAATCATGCAGAAGCATCATGACCAGCTGAATCATGATTGCTTGTATCATCATGAGAAGATGAAACATGGCCAGTAGGCTCAGCATCTCCCTCTCCTATGGACTCCCTCCTAGCTTCATGGCCACTTGTTGCATCAGTTGGTACCTATTGCACAGTAAAGCATGCTAGATGTATGGCATGCTTACTAATAAAGTTTGACACTGAAAGTGTAACTCTATGTGATATTAACTATTCTAACTCTATATGTATTACATATATATATATATATATTACATATATATTACAGAGAGAGAGAGAGAGAGATAAGGTTTTCATTCGTTTACCCTGTTTGAGATGAGTCAATCTTCAAATAAGAGATTGCAACTTCAGGGCGAGTTCTTCAACTTGAGATGAGTTTGGTGTGCCTGAAATCAAAGGCATAGTGAGGCAAGTAATCTTGAAAAAACCATACTTTAATTTGAATTTTCCATCTCAAGTCTCAAGTAAACTATGCATTACATTTTTTCAATGCATAAAACAATGGAAAAAAAGGTCAGCTTAAAACCACATTGCAAAGTAAAAGAAGAATTTTTATCTATTCTTGTCACACCAGATAAGAAAGGGAAACTAAAGCAGTTCAGGCATATAGAAGGAAACCATCAGCAGTGAAGTGTCAATCAGGGAAGATGGCATGAAGAAATTAAAATGGGAGACAAACCTTAACAGGAAGTTCAGTGCCAAACTGATCCAGGTATCCAATTACTTGACCTTCTTTGATAAGATCACCCTGTATATTGGTATGAAGAGGCATTATGTGGCCAAAATGGCATTATAAAACAACAATCAGTAGTTGGATAAGAAAATGACGATATCAATATGCTGTTAATAGACTTGAGTAGTAGTGCTAAGTGAAGTATCCACAAAGCCACAGTGTTAGCAATCATACCCACCAGAATTGCAAACCTCTAAATGCATATTAAATCATTAATGACAGGACCATTTAAGTTCTTCTATTAGTTCATTGAAAATTTGAAATTGATAAATTCTGGCAGTGTTACTGTTCACAAACACCCACTTCTTGTCATATCAGACAATTTGTTTCCAGCATATGAAAGATAAGAACATGAAACTTTGCATCAACTCAGAGATTCAAGAACAAGAAAAACACGGATACACAAACAACGCATATGTATGATAAGGTGCTTTTCATCATGAAATTATAACTACAAATCATTACATATAGTAAACTGAAAATATGTGTGCAATGGATACCTCGTTAAAGATAGGAGGTTGCTTCTTTCCTTTCACCGTTCTGCCCCTTCAGATGAACCAACCTGGAAAAAGAAAATAAAGAAATATGGTTGAGTAAAGTCTTGAAGTTATTATGAAACTCCATCATAAGAATATATATATATATATATATATATATATATATATATATATATTTGCAGTTGTTGTCACTAATAAGAACTATGCAACTCCATCATCAAGTTCATTGGGTTCATAATGAAGTTATTTACTTAGTTTCACAGTAATGATTCCAACAACCTTAGTATAAAGTTTAATACAAATCACAAAATATTCTAAAGCTCCAACTAAATCAACACTTAGCAAAAACTAACAGGAGATAAAGATATATAATGAGCAAGCATTGGAAGAGAGAAAGATTCTGGTATAATTAAAGAGATACTAGTTAGTACTGTCCAAGGATAAAGTTAAACTATCCTTAGAGAAGCCTCAGATATTGCATCTTTATAATCTCAGTCTCGCAAGAAAGCACACTCTACTACAGCCAATGCAAGATCCTTACTCACAACCATATGGATCCAAACACAATGATTACAATCCCAAGTACTCTCACATTTCAAATCTAGTTTTTACTAAATGTTTCAAACACAGTTCACACATGCTAGCTTATGCACTGTTATAATCACCAGAACTTGAAACCGCATTAACACAACAATGTAGACAAAAGCCACAAAACCATACCAAATCTGACAAAAATTTAACCCTGCAAGAGGAGTAAAAGCAACATGCCAATATGAATGTGATCTGTTCTAGACTTGCAACTACTTGTTCTTCTACAATTCCTGGCAAAGTGATCAAGTCTAAACCCAAAACGAAGTTTAACCTATCCAATCAACTAAACATCATTTTCTCAAAAACTGTCAAACTATGCATCCATGGTAACAATCCATCAAACACAAAAGATTGATATAAAGAAAACGACCAGAAAATTACTACCTTATGGAAGGTAATGTTCCCAATTAAGTAGGTCCGACGCAGCAGCCTCAAACACAGTGACCAAATCCCTAACACGATTCAAGTAAATCCCATCACAAATCCTCTACAGAAGAATATGGAATATGAAATTGAGAACCAAAGATTAATCAAAACATACAAAGGATTAATGCTAAAAGTTAAAGAATATGGAATTGAGGGGAACTTGCCTTGTTCAAATCGAAAAGATTTAAGCAGAACTGCAGAACCTTCGATTGGTTTTGGATAAGGGTCCGATCGGCGCGGGTCCGGGTCGGGTCGAGGTTGGAGGGAGTTGGGCGGAGGCAGCCGATGAGGGTTTCGGAGAGGGGGACGGCGAGGCAGCAGATGAGGGATAGTCAGATCAGGTTAGGTTAGTCTGGTATTTTTGTCTGAAGAGAGTAAAGAGGGAGGGATAGTTAGGTTAGGTTTCTGGTATTTTTGTTTAAGTTGGTGTGAGAAATTGGTGTGAGTGTTTGAAAATTGACATTTGTTTGAGTTGTTTTCGTCAAAACGAAGGCGGGATAGTTTAGCGCGTACAACAAAGGCGACTGCGAACCATCCATCGCAACAAATCTAAGTAAAATCGGTCTTTTTGTCACGGCGCTTCTATGCCGTCATTATTGAATAATAAAAATGCGACGGGGTTAGATTGCCGTCGTAAATTCTGTGTTTATTTGCCACGGAACTACATTGCCGTCGCAAATTGGTTTCGATTTAGCGACGGTAAGATTACCGTCGCTGAGCCGTCGCAAATTTAGGATCAATGGCGACGGGAAATAGGAGCCGTGGCAATCTTCGGTAGCGAACTGAATTAAAATTTGTAGTGAAACTTATGTAATCAACAAGGACCAGAAGCTCCTTAGAGCTATACAATATGGTTTTCTTGTGATCCCTAATTATATAAGAGCATGAAGCTCCAATTTATTTTGATACAATGTTATTGTGAAATTAGAGGAGAGAAACAAGATTATCATATTCGTGAAGGTAACTAGACCAGAAGTTCTTGTACTTCTTCACCAATGGAACTATAAGTTTCCATTCTCACATTTTACTTATCCTTGTTCCTTACCATTTTAGAGTTTGTTAATTATTTTCCTCTTCTAAATTTTATTGTTACTCATACGGGCCAGCAATTTTATAGCACGAACATATGAATTTCAAATGTCATGTTTTTGAACCAGAAGTTCAAATTATTGAATTATAGAACATAAGTTCTAATGGTAAAAGCTCAAGCCCGAAGCTGAGTATGTAAATTAAATTAGTGAACTTGAAGTTTCAGTTTAGTTATCTGGAACCTGAAGTTTCTAGCACCAAATTTATTTGAACTAGAAGTTCAACATATGAAATCTGAGAACTTGAAGTTCTAACATTATAAATTTAAACTTGAAGATTTGATTACACGTATGATTGATGGCTCCGGAAGAGCACATAATATCCCCTTTTTACAAGAAGTGGCTTCAATATGGTTCCAGAATATGTATTAAGATCCCACATCGCCCGAAGGAGGGGAGGATATGTGTTGCAAACATACCTCCCCATAATGAGACTAATTTTGGGTTGGCAACTCAAGCATAAAATTGTAGAGCGAGCGAGATCCAAAACCGACAGTATCTCGCTATGTCGCCTATTACGTGTGTTAAATTCTACAATATAGTGAGACACATAATGTCATGAACCAGAAGTTCATTGAACCAAATTAATTATTTTGGCATGACTAGTTACATCATATTTTACCTACAGTGTTGCTTGAAATCAGTAACAACTTTTGATGTCTGCTAGCTAACGCTACTCATAGCAAATTGTTTATTTGCTGCATATTTTTTTGTTGTTTTGTCACTTTATTGAGACACTTCTCTTGTTATGAAAGGGAGAAAGATTGTTCTTGAAGAACAACATGAATTGTTGTGGAATATTTATCTATTGTCTCATTTTGAGCTTGAGGAATATCACAGCTAGTGACTTAATAAAAACTATTGATGACAAAATTATATGCTAGCGGGAAGAAAATTTACTTGGGTAAAATCCCTGAGACCGACCATATTAACAAAAGTAACCTTGCCCCCATTTGATTTGTGGGAAGAATAAGTATCTAAGTGACATGGTTCTCCTAACAAGAATGTCATTAAAAATGTCCGAGTTCCTAATATGACGGCTACAGTATTACACATACAAAGGTTAAAGTACACCATCAGATGATGATATCTTGGTGATACAACAATACATCAATATGGTTGATACTCATGAATTTAATATTTTTGATCTTAAACTTGGTGTGGGTTCACCACCAGCCAATGGACATCTTCACTCGAAATGAAGTGATAGTCATTTAAACGCATTTTTATGCATGGTCATAATAAGACAATCTTCCCGCCATTAGGGGGAGAGAAAAAATTACTGTCATTTGAAAAACGGCGTGAATTTGGAGTGGAATGTATCCTCCAGGTCTAAAGTTTTAAGCTTCTGAAAATGAAAGATTATACATGTCCTATAATGTTTTATGGTATTATGAATATAGATCCACATTCGCTAAATATAATTCATCTATGAGAGATGTTTGTTGTAGAAGTGACAATATTTGCCCTAGAAGTGGCAGGGGTACCCAATATTAATAAGCTCATAGTAGCTAATACATGCATATAAGAATGTGTGAGATCTATGAATGATGATCATCGATGAAAATTTACATATGGTAGCTACCAAAGATCGTTAAAGACTGTATGATGCAATACCACATTTCATTATGAATGTCGACAAAACATATTATTGGCCAAATTGGATAGAGGCAATTCTAATGAACTGAATATATGAAACGTGATGAGATACTTAGACCTTTAACCCTACGTGATACAAAAGGGTATTAATCATAACAAAAGGGTATTAATCATAGTGAAAATAAATCACTATATATGGCACAATATCTACAACACATGAGGATTACGAATATATTTCCTTATATGTGACAATTTATGTAAGTACAGTGTTATATATGTCTATTGACGAGAGACTTACGGCAGTTGTCATCGTATATTATGAGGATCTTAAAAGACTTTGTTAAAAGCAAAATCCCAAAAGTAAAGCATCAATATAAGCATAGCGCTTATGAAATCCTTAAAGGATCCAAGTACATGAATGATTCGAATGTAAATCGATCCACAAATACTTAAGAGAGTCTGAATGTGAGATTCCTCATCACCTAAGCGAAATGACATAATGCCTTATACATGCAAACACAACTCTCATTAGTAAGATGTGTCTTGGGTTGGAACCCAAGAAGAAAGCCATGAGGGGGAGGCCCAAAGGCGAGCATATCTCGTTATGTTGGGCTAGTAAACTAAAGTTAACTCATGTAATCAATAGTCTAAAGCTAACT
Source organism: Fragaria x ananassa (assembly GCA_034370585.1). NCBI lineage: Eukaryota > Viridiplantae > Streptophyta > Magnoliopsida > Rosales > Rosaceae > Fragaria > Fragaria x ananassa. The sequence continues at coordinate 2,444,697 of CP139750.1, read as the reverse complement.
CATATATACTTATTATAGTTAACGTGATCAAAATTGCCTCAATGAGTATTATGATTGGACTACAAAACTGAATTCGGATTATGTTGCTACATATTCTAACTTTCGCGAAGTTATGAATTTCTTAAAGCTCTTGAATAGCATATATGAGATGTATCAATAAACAAAGATATTGATATGAGTGGCTAGATATGCCATGCTGATCTTCCAATTATTTTGAACCATACATAGTAATGTGTTAATTAGCTTCTACTGCTTAGTTATTACATAATGTATGAATTTGAACATATGAGGTTGTTTCTAATATTACTAAATGAGGTAAAATCTATTAAATTGTATAGCTTTGTTGGTATTGCTTTCACTTTGCAGGTATGAAAATTCTTGTGATGAGCCCCTGTATGCAAAACGAACAAAATCTCACTTCAGTGATAGACAAAACAAACCGTTATTTACGGTACATGAAGTTTGCAACAATCAGGGGGAGCATCCAGAAGTATGCTATCTAGGACATATGCGCGTTGCACTCTTTTTCTCCTTCAACCAGGGTTGTTTTTCCCACAGGGTTTTTATTACCTGGCAAGGTTTTTAACGAGACAACAAATAAGCGCGTCCAACACCATGTCATTCATTGGTGGACATCTAAGGGGGAGTGTTGTAAATATTATGATATATGTGGATGTCTTTGTAAATACTCATTAGTTATGTCCTTACGATGTAAATCATACTCTTATATAAGAGAGCCTAATGAGAATGAAATGGACACTTCTTCCTCCTTGTACATTTTGTTCTTCTCTTTTCTCTCTATCTCATTCTTAGTTTATAACATAAATTAAATTACTATAATTGAGAAATTTTAGTAAAAGAATTTCAAAAGGTGATTGTTCGTGCAAATTAAAAGAGGTATGGATGATATATGGAAACAAAATCAAATCAAAAACTGTCGTTCTCTCTAAACCCTAGGGCTATGGATTTCTTGCACGAGAAACGATAGGCGACTCCACCTACTGAGATGGGGGTAATTGATGCCATGGCTGCAAGATTTGCATCCTCTCTCGTTTTTGTGTGTGAGGGGAATAGGAGGTGAACCTAAGACTGTCGATGATGTTGAAGTTAATGCTTTCCTTAGTCAACGTACTAGGAAGCAGCAAGAAATACTTAATTGCGGGGAAGCTGAAGTGCGAGAATTCGCTGGAGACTCTACTGCAATGAGATATTTCTGCCACTTGCCTTATTGTTTATGATCTAGATTATTAAGATATTTGTATCTAAAGTACAATTATAATCTAATTTATTAAGATATTTTGTATGTTATTTTGCACCATATATAAGGGTTAAGTTAGCTGTGTAACCTTAAGAATTACATAAGAAAAGAGGCTGCTACATTTTGCTTCAAGTTCATCCATGTTTTCTTCTGCCTCATTTGCTAGATCTTGATCGATCTTGATCATATTTTATTCAAAATATAAAGTAGAGGCTCAAATTCTAACAGATGGAAAAAGGACTGACAAGCGTAGATATTCTTGGTTGGCAAACTGCTCACTGCCCAGGATTAAAACAAGGGATCTCATGGAATCTCAATGACAATTTATGAGTTAAACCGGCAGATGGAGGATGAGTTCTTTTCACATTCTTTGATCTAGATGAACGAACTAAGGTTTGGCATGGATCCCTTTGGGGCTTCAACCGTGTGTCTATGGCCCTAGCTGAATATGACGGAGTTGATAGTGTACGTTGATGTGGTACCTCTGGTGAAATCCTCCTATTGCATCATCTTGCTCAAAGTTCCTCTGATCTTGTCTGAACATTTGATGCGCATGGTGGGAAGTACACTAGGAGAGGTGAAGGAATAGTATCGGGTTGCTAGCTTGGAAGAATCAGATTATATATGAAGATTAAGGTCGAGATCGAATTTGGAAAGCCTCTCTTGATGGAACGATTGTTCACTCACGAGGATGTGGAGGTTGAGAAAGTCATCTAATTCAAGTATAATAAGATCTTTCGACTGCCGTGTTCGTCAACCATGTTGGACTTTTGTGTTTCGGCAAGCCGCTGGAGGGGGATGCTTCGGCAGCAACGACCACAAATCTGCCTCTAGGTTCGGTGACAGCCGCCTTTCTTGCCAATATAGTGACTCCAACGAGTCAAGAGGGTGCTCTTAAAACAATCTTAGACCACAAATTCCTTATGGAGTAACTCCAACTTTCGCATCCTTTACGTCAAGTTCCGATCCTTTGTTGGGAATTCCTTCCTACCCCAGAAAAATAAAAAATAAATTGTGATTGAGAAGAACATTAGCATTGTTCTCCAGTTACAGGGAAAAGAAGGAAGAGGATTGAGGGACACTGCATCTCTTGAAAGCGGCCTCGTCTGAGTCTAGCAGTGGGAAGACATAATATTGATGTTGCCACTATGTGTTTGCTTCTTTTGCAGTCTCTCAAGGAAAGCCTAAAGAGAAGGAGAGGACATCCAGTAGGTAGCAAGAACAAGATGCCATATGAAACTGCTGGAGCATGGAAGAATGATCCCGTAGAAAAGAAGAAGTCTTCAAAGAAGAATCTTCTCGAACAATTGAAGAAGGAAGTTGAGGTAGCTGTTATTTCCACTCCCACGGGATTGGAGTTAGCTTTAGTTTAACTTTTTTGTTTCTTTTTTTTTATTATCTGTTTCCTGGCCTAATACTTGTTAGGATAACTTCATTAGTCTTCTAAGTTGCTTCTATACCTTATTTGTGACACAATGGCGTGTTGTGACAGGTGAGAGGTTTAGGTGTAATGCGCTTTAGAGGGCGAGGTTATGTGTAGTTTGTATTAAGCTTGCAATATGCAAGTTATGTGTAGTTTGTATTAAGCTTGCAATATGCAAGTTGTGCCGATATATGAGTATGATTGTTTACCCGTTATACTCTCATATTTTGGGGCACGTTTACTTGGAATGAATTTTATCAGGAATGAAAAAAAGAAGGAATGAAAGACGTAATAGAATAGTATGTGGAGAGTTCAATTCTATTAAACTGTTTACTTACCGCATGAAATTAAAACATGAACGGAATTAAGTATGATTGATGTTATTTACTTACTATATAAAATTAGAATTAAAACTAATTTGATTACTGAACTATCTTTAAAAAAAGTCCGTCAAGTATTTCTTTTGTTGACAAACAAAAAAGTACGTTTTTTTTAATTTTTTATTATTATTATTTTTTTATATAAGATTAAGCACCAACTTGTAAGTGCATCTCCATGACCACATTACTGTTTCATGGTACTTCTACATGCTTATTTGATCACTCTATCAAATATTGTGAATGTAGTGAGTACGTATAATTGAAAGAGTTGAGGGTGTTATTGGTTGCAGAACCAGCATTCATATGTAGAAGATATAGTTTTGATACTTACTTTCCTACATGAGACCTCAAATCTAGGAACAAATATATATGTTTGAAACCCTGGTGATTCGATGCAACCGATCATCAATCACTAGAAGTATGAACACAGCTTCTATACAAGCCTGTCGTGTTCATAATTTTCTTTTCAATGTTCCGATGTTCTAATGACAATAAAAAATATATATTCAAGGTTGGGTAATTTGATGTTATTGAAATTATGTGAGGATATTTTAGATACAAAAAGTTCATTTATAACGGTATCATTCCTAAACCCACCTCCTTCTTTGGTATTACAAATCCGAATTATCAAGGAATCAATTCCGGGTAAGACCCACAACGATTCTCATTCCGCTATAAACAATTAAACACAAAAATTCTTTTATCCCGTAATCATTCCCACACATCTATATTTCATTCCTTCTAAGTAAACATGGCCTTGGTGTTTGTAATCTTTAGCTATATTTCCGGCCGGCATCATCTAATAATATGAGCCTTTTATTTAAGCAGAAACAATGTAAAAGAGGTGTACATGTGGGTGGTTTACCAGATAACATGCGGTAAGAATACTATCAGCATCTGCCCCAAACTACGTAATATCCATTTAAAACAATACTTCAACGTGCTCTCGCCTCTCAATATTCTCATATTCAAGATTTTGGTTGTCTTGCATATGCCACTAATGTACACCCCAACACATACAAATTTGATCATAAATGTATATTTGATAGATATAATTTCGCTCAAAAGGCATATAAACTTTATCATCTAACAACCAAATAGAGATATTCTAGGATAACAACCAATTAAAGAAAGCCTACAATTAGGAGTGTGATTAAGAAGAAGATTCTACAGAGACATTCTAGGACTTGTATCCTAAATAGGATTCGATCATGAGTGAGTGCCTGATCTATATATAAGACCCCTTGCCACACCATAGTATTGCATCTTCATTCCAAAGACGTGCAAGTCGATCTCCTTCTTACTAGAAATTAATCAATGACAACTGACTCTGACGTGACGATGGTGGACGTGATCGGTGGTTTTGCAGGTGCAGGTGTTGGTCCTTCCAAGAAGAAGACCGACAAGCGATTTGAAATGAAGAAGTGGAGCACAGTGGACGTGATCGGTGGTTTTGCAGGTGCAGGTGTTGGTCCTTCCAAGAAGAAGACCGACAAGCGATTTGAAATGAAGAAGTGGAGCACAGTGAGTATGTGGGCGTGGGATATTGTGGTGGAGAACTGCGCCATCTGCAGGAACCATATAATGGAGCTGTGCATAGAATGCCAAGCCAACCAGCTAACTGTGATGAGCGACGAGTGCACAGTGGCTTGGGGAAGTTGCAACCATGCCTTCCATTTCCACTGCATTAGCCGATGGCTCATGAATTGTTGAAGATATTTAGAGTATGGCTGCATCATGATTGTCATGATTATAGCATGGTGATTATCTAGTTTTCTAAGTTTAGTCCATGCTGCTGCTGTTTAGACCATGCTGCTGCTACTGTTCTCCATGCTGCTGCTGCTGTTCTCCATGTTTATCTTCCTTCATTCATATAAAAAGCCTTGTTGTTTAGTTTTCTTACATACAATTCAATAGAAGAAAACACTAAAGAGAGAAAAGTTTCTCCAAGCTCTTGTGTTGTGTGCTATCCTTTCTATTCGTCTTGTGACATTTCTTCTGCATTCGCCATAATGAAGTTGTTTTTCTTCATGGTATCAGAGCAGGATCATTAGTATCCTGCTTCTGCTTTCAGTTTTTCGTTTTTCTTAAATCTCACCTTTTACCTTTTTCAATGGAGGACTATGGCTCGTCAACTGTAAATCCTTTTGGTTCTGTTCCTAATTCTGGGTCTGGATCTTCTGATCATGATGGGAACCCGAATCAACGTTTGTGTTCAGTGTTGCTGAATCGTTTCAATTATCTTCACTAGTCCAGAGCAGTGACCTTAGCTCTTGGAAGCAAGAAGAAGCTTGGATACATCTATGAGACAGTTGATGTTCCAGAAGTTGGTACTGAAGGTTTTGATTCGTGGCTGAGCACTGATCAACTTGTTAGAGCATGGCTTATCAACTCCATGGAGCCATCAATGGCAATTATCTTCAGCTATTCTTCATCTGCAGGCTCTATGTGGAAGGAGATTGAAGATTTCTGTGGGAATCAGAATAATGCTGCTCGTGTTTTTCAGCTAAAGAAGGATATTGCTAAGTTTGAGCAAGAAGGTAAACCCTTCATTGATTACCTTGGTCGGTTAACCAGCATGTGGAATGAGCTTGATCTGTACAGACCTCATACTACGGATGGAGTTATCTTGCGCAAACGAGCTGATGAAGACAAGGTTTTTCAGCTCCTAGCCAACCTGAGCCCGGATTATGAAGATCTGAGGAGTCACATCCTCATGAATTCTGTGCTTCCCTCCTTCTCATCTGTTTGTGCTACTGTAAGGAGGGAGGAAACTAGAAGGGAGGCTATGAATGTGGAGATAAGGACTAATCATGCTGAGTCCAGTGCCTATGTGTCTAGCTATAAGCAGTCTGATGACAGAGGGTACAAGGGAAAGAAGGGCAAGTGCACTCATTGCAATGGTAATCATTTCCGAGATAAATGCTGGATATTGTTTCCAGAACTCAAGGTGAAATTTCTTGAAGAGAAAGCCAAGAGAGAGGCTAAGGGAAGTGCCAAGGCGTATTCAGTGTCTTCCTCTTCTAACTCAGTTGCTGGTCCTAGTGCTACACTAGTTGCTTCAAGTCCAAGCTCTGTGTCCGTGGACTTTACCACCAATCCATGTAGTTTGATCAACGACTTTGCTGTTTTTCTCCAACAGAAAAAGAAGTTGAATGAGCATGATCACAATGCTCTCCTCAGTAACTTCTCAGAATTTCTTGCAGTAGCAGACCATGTCAAGGACAGTGATATTTCAGGTATCTTGACTGCTTTTAAGACTGCACTTATTATAAATTCTGAGAGTGATTTTTGGGTTATTGATTCTGGAGCCACAGATCACATGACAAATAAGATTGAGAATTTGCACGATTTTGAAAAATTATCTTCTCATGTTTCTGTTGCTAATGGGAAAGGAGCAGAGTCTTAGGAAAAGGGAAAATTAATCTTTTTTCAAAGAACATAGAGTCAGATGCCTTATACATTCCTTCTTTTCCTTTCTAGTTGTTATCTGTGGGTAGAATTGTGAGAACTCTACATTGTCTAGCCATTTTTTCTCCTCATAACGTGATTTTTCAGGATATCACCACCAAGATGAAGATTGGTGAAGGAGTTTTTCTAAATGGTTTGTATTATGTGTCCAAACCTTTCCTGGCTTTTCAAGCATCTTCCAGTAGCTCTTTTGATCATCTGTTGTGGCATCACCGTCTAGCTCATCCATCAGAGAAGGTGTTATCCATTTTGTTTCCCTCCTTCAGTCAACAAGTCCACAACTGTGAAGTCTGCCATTTTTCTAAGTTTACTAGGTTACCGTTTAATTCTTCTGCCTCTAGGGCTTGTAATCCATTTGAAATCATCCATTCTGATATTTGGGGACCAGTTCTAAAATCCTTTGATGGGTTTAGATATTTTGTAACCTTTGTTGATGATTTTACTAGGATTACATGGTTGTATCTATTGAAGTTTAAGAGTGAAGTATTTGATGTGTTTAAAAATTTTCATGATCTGGTGCATACTCAATTTTCATCCAAAATTAAAATTCTCAGATCTGATAATGGCTCATAATATATGTCTCATAAAATGTCTCAGTTTTTAAATGGAAATGAGATCATTCATCAAACCAGCTGTGTTGGAACACCACAACAAAATGGGATTGCAGAAAGAAAAAATAGGGATCTGCTTGAGAAAACAAGGGCTATGATGTTTTATGCTAATGTACCAAAAAGATTTTGGTCTCAAGCTGTTCTTACTGCCACCTATATTATTAATCGCCTTCCCAGTAGAATTCTGAATTCAAGGTCTCCTCTGGAAGTTCTAAAGCATAGAAAAATTGATTTGTCTCATCTGAGGGTGTTTGGTTCAGTGTGCTATGTTCATGTTCAAGCCAAATATAGAGATAAATTGGATCCCAGAGCTATCAAATGCATTTTTCTGAGATATTCCTCAACTCAGAAAGGGTATTGTTGCTATGATCCTGTTAGTAAGAAGAAATTTGTTTCCAGAGATGTCAGGTTCAATGAGACTGTTCCTTATTTTTTTGAGCAGTTGGATACAAGCACTCAGGGGGAGTTTTACACGGATCTATTTCCAGTTCCAAATGTTGGTACAGATGTGGCAATGGAATTATCTCCTAGTCTGATCAGGAATGATTGTGTTCCTGAGCCATCTATTAGTTTTGATGCTGGTACTGAGGCTCATGATGCCATTGATGAGTTTCTCGGTCATGATGTTGCAGAGAATCAACCTGAAGCTGCTGCTGATACTTCCATTGTTCCAACTCTTCCTAGAAGAAATCCCTGCCGCACTAGAAATCCTCCAGTTCGACACAAAGATTATGTGTCCTACACTTCCAGGTATCCTGTTGCACACTATATGGATATTGGAAAGTTTTCTTCTGCTTATGCTGCGTATTTAAGTGCCATAGACAGTCATATTGATCCTCAAACCTTTCAAGAGGCTAGTCAAGTTGAAGCTTGGAGGCAGGCTATGAATACTGAACTTAAGGCCCTTGATGACAATCATACCTGGAGTCTTGTGCAGTTGCCTAAAGGGAAGAAAGCTGTTGGGTGCAGATGGATTTATAAAACAAAGCTCCATGCAGATGGGACTTTGGAGAGGCATAAAGCAAGACTTGTAGCTCGGGGCTTTACTCAGACCTATGGAGAAGACTATAAGGAAACGTTTGCACCTGTGGCAAAAATGAACACTGTAAGAGTGTTACTCTCTATTGCTGTCAATCAAAATTGGTCTTTGCATCAAATGGATGTAAAGAATGCATTCTTGCATGGTGACCTGGAGGAAGAAGTTTACATGAAACTTCCTCCTGGTCATGAACTTTCTGACCACCCTGAGATGGTCTGTAAGCTTCACAAGCCATTTATGGTTTAAAACAGTCTCCTCGAGCCTGGTATGCCAAACTCAGCTCAGTCCTTGAAGATATTGGTTTTGTCAGTAGTAGTGCCGATTCCTCATTGTTTGTTAGGATGCGGAATGGCATGAAACTTGTGGTCTTGATCTATGTTGATGATCTCATCATTACTGGTGATAGTATTGCTGAGATAAATTCTCTTAAAGGTTCTCTGCAAGCCAAGTTTGCAATGAAAGACCTTGGAGCTCTCAAGTATTTTCTGGGAATTGAGATGGCTGCATCTTCAAAGGGTCTTTTCCTCAGTCAGCGAAAATATATTCTTGAACTTCTGTCTGAAGCTGGAGTTCTTGACTGCAAACCTGCTCGCACTCCTCTTAACAGTAAACTTATGCTGGCTACTGAGGGTGCTTATCTCTCTGATGTGTGTCCTTATCAGAGGTTAGTTGGCAAATTGATATATCTCACTATCACTCGACCTGATATTTCATATGCAGTTAGCATTGTCAGTCAGTTTATGCACTCTCCTACTGATTTTCATTTGAGTGTTGTCAAGAGAATTCTGAGATATCTGAAAGGGTCAATTGGTAGAGGTATTCTGTTCCAAAGAAATCATCATACTAGCATTGTTGGATATGCTGATGCTGATTGGGCAGGGAATGCAGTGGACAGAAAAAGCACCACAGGTTTTTGCACATTTGTGGGAGGGAACCTAGTTACATGGCGAAGTAAAAAGCAAAGGGTTGTGGCTAGATCAAGTGCAGAAGCTGAATATAGAGCTATGACGTCTGCCTCTTGTGAGTTAATATGGCTTAAGAGCTTATTGTTCGACCTTGGCTTCCCTGTCACTAATGCTATGTCTCTGCATTGTGACAATCAAGCTGCCATGCACATTGCTTCTAATCCAGTTTTTCATGAAAGAACCAAACACATTGAAGTAGACTGTCATTATATTCGATCACAAGTGCAAGCCAAGATAATTGAAACAGTGTATACCAGAAGTGCTGATCAACTTGCTGATATTTTTACCAAGTCTCTTCCTTCGGTGCAGTTTCTCTTGATTCTTGGCAAGCTTGGATCAATAAATCCCCTTGATCCAGCTTGAGGGGGAGTGTTGAAGATATTTAGAGTATGGCTGCATCATGATTGTCATGATTATAGCATGGTGATTATCTAGTTTTCTAAGTTTAGTCCATGCTGCTGCTGTTTAGACCATGCTGCTGCTACTGTTCTCCATGCTGCTCCATGCTGCTGTTGCTGTTCTCCATGTTTATCTTCCTTCATTCATATAAAAAGCCTTGTTGTTTAGTTTTCTTACATACAATTCAATAGAAGAAAACACTAAAGAGAGAAAAGTTTCTCCAAGCTCTTGTGTTGTGTGCTATCCTTTCTATTCGTCTTGTGACATTTCTTCTGCATTCGTCATAATGAAGTTGTTTTTCTTCAGTCAGCTCTGTCCCTTGGACAACAGCGAGTGGGAGTTTCAGAAGTATGGTAATAGCTAAAACCATGTCAAAACGATCCAAATACCTTTGCTTTGTTGTTGTTGTTAGTAATAATAACTGAGTTTTAGGGTTTTCAATTTGAAGTAAAAATAAATATAAGAGTTTTGATTCCTAGTATATTACTTTGATCTGTCATGAATTGTGTCGGCAATTAGTTTGATATATACCAACTGTAACAAGTCTTTCTCGTACAGAAAGTGCTGCTTATATCAGGCTATTATGCTTTTGCTCAAGTAGCAAAGACCTCTCCAACCTGGGTTTGAGGAATATGTGTGTCTTGCGTATAAAGCAAACATCTTTCCAAAAACCCTAAATCGTACAAGGTTGTTCAGCGGCTTGTTAGGTCTAAATTACAAAGATGATTAGTTTGGGATTTGGGATTCAAATGTACAGTCGAACAAATATAAGTTATAAAACTATCAGATGTCTCAAATGTTGCATACAAAGCCTTCAACCTCAAAGGACCTCCGTATAGAAGCATCATGATTAAGACTTTTTTTTTTTTTTTTGAAAAGCATGAATAAGAATTGAGACCCTGACACCCTGTGAACCAAAGTACACTGCCTGAAGAACCAAAGAAAAACAACCCACAAATGACCTTTGAGATTTCGGTATTTGATTCGATCTGTTTTGTCAAGATTTAAAACTGCACTAAGCACTTCTTACACAAACTTGGTAAATAATATGTAATCAACTGTAGGATGAGCATCGTAAATTCACAATCAATTCAATCACATGATTTGTTCATCATCTCTTTCTTACTAACATTAGCATGACCACATAATTGACAATTAATTTAATATCATTCGAACGCTGACTGACAAAGGCTACTTTAACAAACTCTTTATTTTGACTCCTTAGCAATTTTAGAGAGCGTGTTTAGCTTTTTTAGATGTTTTAAAAGCTCCAGCAAACTACCCAAACTTGAGCTATTATAACTTTTAGCTATCTCGCTAGCTATATTTGGCTAGCGAGATAACTCAAATAAGACTAGCTATAATTTATTACATTCTTTTTAAGATGTTTTAGGTGATTTATAAATACATTTAAACTATTTAATCTTTATTTGAACAATAATATTAATGTGATGCTAGCTAAAATGGAGAGCATTGATGCATATACATTTCTAAAGTGGCTAGCCAAAATAACATTTTAGCTAATTTGATGAAAATTTAACTCAAATATAGCTAGCATTGCTAAAGATGATCTTACCTTATTTCATGGAAGCAAAAAAAGTTGTTTTACATAAAAACTAACCACGCACCCATTCACTAAGTTCTACAAACATATAATAATTAATGTTCCTTGCAACTAAATTCTCATGAAATGACTGAAATCCTTTGGTATCATCATTAGATGTATGAGGCAAACTGAGGACTTCGCCAATGATAAATCTGACCATTGCCGTCAACTTCTACACATTTGATGGTGTGTACAAAGAGACACCTTTTCAACTGGAAATTATGGACTTCAACCTGGAGATGCACACAGATACACAGTAAAGAAAACATGTCTCAATCATTGTTTAAAAATCTTGTTTGTGTCCTCTATTCTAGGCTTTTACCATCCATTATGAAGAACCGGTAAATTTAATTTCATTTTTGAGTTGACCACATGCATTTTCAAGTCTCCAACTTAACTAGATGCATATCTATACATGACAATTAAATATGAGTTCATGATATATCAACAATTAAAAAGTACGGATGAAATGCCCACTAAATTATTCAATTGAATGCATCGTATCTTCAAATGTATCACAGATAACAACAGTAATTGATATGACAAATGGATATTGATCAACTAAGATTCAGACACAACATATATGGTTACACCCAGAAAAGACAAAAAAAAAAGAACAAAAAAAAAAAAACACAGGGCGGATGACCATTATGGTCCAACCTATCTCTATTTATTGGTAAAATTAAGGACAAATAAGCAGATGGTTCAAGACAGGGTAGCTGATTCTTCCAGTTAAACATGAGTGAAAATCAGGTTGGTCCTTCAAAGCCCTCACTACAGGACATAAACCAAGTTTATTTCATCAGTTCTGAAAGAAAGCTATCTCTTTGACTCACTTTTGAAATATATACCGTACATGAAACCGATCAGTACAATGGCTAATGTAACTTGAAGCTAATCAGTTCTGAAGTATGTTTCATAGCTCAATTTTGAAATATATAAACCTTACGTAAAACCAAGCAGTATAATGACTAATGAATGGCCAATCACCCTATCAGTAAATAATTTTGAGATTTTTAAGTGCCATCAACTCTAACCAAGAAAAGATTAACAGATTATAGCCTTCAAATTTAACATTCAACGAGTCAACTTGCTGACAAAATTGTTAAGAAAGCAACCATGACTGTACGAATACATATCACACTGTATACAATTCAAAATCACATTCTAGTTACATGGAAAACGTAAGGTGACTGGAAGTAGTAAAGAACATCTTACCCCAATTCTGCTGCAGGAGTCGTTTTAGTTTCCTTATTAAGCAAAGCCTGGAGCTTTCCCTTATCCAAACGGGTCTTGGTATTGAATATAATTTCATACTGAGCTCCAAGTATACGCTGGCGTTTCAACCAAAAGAACTTCTTCTGCAACTCATTTGCTTTTGTGTCTATGACCAGAAGTTGCTTTTTGGTTATCATATGAAACTGCTCTCTGGACTTCTTATCAACATGAGGCGATCGTAGCACAGTATATAACACTCGTGTGTCAGGCAACCGAACCCTCCGCGTGCAAGCCGGAAGTCCCAAGGGGTGTTTGTCAAAAGATCGAATTGCAACGCATATTCTGGTTGTCATTACTGCTGCTCCAACTAAATGCCTATAACACCATGCAAAGAGATTACAATTGAAATCAGATGAATATCTAGCAGATAAACACAACCAGCCGCACAACTCTCAACAGAAACACAAATTTACACTAGTCCAACAAGCCAAAGAAATAAACTCCCACAAAACCAGATACAGAATCCAATAAGAAACCAGAAACACCTACATGCCAAGAACTGAGAACTTGCAAATATGAGAAAGACAATATTAACTCTCCATGTTCTTGTTTATTCTCTCCCTAACTGGAATTTTAAGTTCTTATATTCTTAATTTCAAAACCTAAGTACTGTACTCAAACCAGAAGCTATGTAACTAACAGCCAAAGTAGAATCCAACTCCAATAAGCGCATCTCCACTGTAATTGAAAATGCAAAGCACTTGGCTTCACCATATAACAATAAAGATTATAAACCAAAACCCATGTAGAGTATTAGCCAAAAAAACAGGATTCAATGGCAATATATTGAATACAGTTCTTCAAACAAGGACGAGAGCAAGCCCAGAAATTCGATTGAAAGAAATGAAAAGTGAAAACCCAGACATTCGACTTACCAATTACGGCGTCACCGTCGAGGCCAGAGACATAGAGATGGAGGTAGTGGTCCTTAGGTTTTTTTTTTTTCAAGGGTTTTGGGCGTTCGGGGATGATACCCCTTTATCGGAAACTCAATTCTCATTCGAGCCGCGTTAGGACCGCCCGTAGACGGGGAAGCTCTCCCAAGATTGTTGCTGCATACACAAGGATCGAACCTTCGACCTTGCTTAAGCTACACTAGCTCCCACCCACTAGTGCAAACAAGCATTGGTAGTGGTCCTTAGGTTTTGACATAACTAAAGATTTTCTTCTTCTTTTTTTCTTTATTCTCCGAGGGGCATCGTACGACGCCGTTTGGGTTCTATTTACCTATGCGATTGGGAAGAGTAAAGGTTAAAAGTTAAAAGGTGGAGGCAAGGTGAAAAAAGATTGATACTTTGAAAGGTATAATGAACTCTGTTGATCTAAGAGCATCCCCAAACCGAGAGAAAGAGATGAGATAATGATCTACTAGCTTTGAAACCCGCGCTTTGCGTGTGCGTGGTTAGATATCCAATGAACTATACACAATTCGTAACCTAACACAAATCTGTGAAGCACCTATTTCAGATTAAGGCAACTCACCAATATCCAAAGAAGCAAACTTTTAACCCTTAATATTGTTTTGAAATCAATAACCAACACAACTGAATTTTAACAGAGGGCAGATGATTGTAATATGGCAACCCTGTTTTAGTATGGTAAGAATTTTAACCCTAGTATGCTATATTCTTTTTCGCTAGTATGTAGGTTCAGTGAAACAAACATGCTATATTCTTTTTCGCTGGCTACTACCAATATTCATTATAATACATGGTCTTATAATCACAGCTGACAACCCAGTGGAACAAAGCTATATCTTGTAAGCAGAGTCAATTTAAAGCATCTGATCAATATCAATGTAAGCAGAAACGGATCAAAAAAAAAAATCAGAAATACATGAAAACAAACATGAAATTGACGACAAAAAACATAAAAGCAAAGCGAAACCCTATCAAGCAAATGGTTATGAAGTTCACGACGGAGCCAATACATAAAAACACCTGTTATGATTATGCTATGCAGGATCGGAGCCCTAATCACAAACCGATTTCAATACCACAAAACTGTAGCAGAAACCAAATCCATATCAGAATTAGCAAAAAAAAAAATTCAAGGGAAAAAGAAGATCGAGAGAGAAATTGGGGAAAACTGACCAAATCTAGATCGGAGAAGAACAGAGAGATGAAGATTTTGCAGAGGAAGCAGCAACCCAGACTTTTCTTGAATTGTCCGGGTAAAATTGAGAGAAAGGCAGACGGTTGTGGAGTTGTCTGGGCAGACGAAGAACAGAGAGATGAAGATTTTGCAGAGGAAGCAGCAGCCCAGGCTTTTCTTGAATTGTTCGGGTAAAATTGAGAGAAAGGCAAACGGTGGTGGAGTTGTTTGGGTAGAGCTGAGAACCGGCAGAGAGAGAGGTTTGAGAGAAAGAGAGATGGTGAGGAGCTGGTAGCTAGTCGGTTTTAGTCGGGGACGTATGACACAGCGCGTGTCATTAATCATGTGCAAGGGCAGACGGGGCAGGGTGCTGGCAGGGTACTGTTTCATGAACAGTAATCCCCCCGCTTCGCTTAATATATACTAGCTTTAAAACCCGCGCTTCGCGCGTGCGTGGTTACATCCCAAAGTTAAAATGAGACCATACCAAGAAACCAAATATGGATATGGTTGAAGGTTTTCGCCGATATGATGTTACATTCTATCATACATATTTTGGTATATATACTACACAAAATATTTGATGTTACATTCTATCATACATCATACAGCTAGAGCAGCTAGAACATGGTTGTTTCTATGTTCTAGAACATGGTTGCTTCGCGCGTGTAGAAGGACTTTTTTCGTGCCTGCTAAATGTTTGGTTGTTATGCCACTGTTTATACTCTATAACCCTCAGTCGATAATGTGTCTTAACCTTAGACTTACTAATCATATTAATTATACATTTACATTGACATGCAAATAATTTGAAACACAAATCGATAACCAAAACCATCTTTTTTGCTAAGTTGTGTATATTCATTGTACATGTAAGCATGCAAATAATTTCAAACACAAACTGCTAGGAAATGCAACATTTACAAATCTGATAGTTGTAACCTTTAAACAATCAATGCAACTGCTATGGAATGCAGCTTTACAAATCAAATTGTAGGGAAACAGATATGTAGTTTCCAATACCCAATCAAACCAAAGAAGTCAGGTCTCTTGAAAATAGACAATGATGATAAAAAAGTAAAAAGAAGTACCAAGTTTTAACATGAAAGGGACTCATTTATCTTTTAGAGCAAAGCTTGATTTCAAGCTACCAAATTTCATATTACAGAATTCTTACAGAGCCCTAAATTACAATTCTTTCAGTTTTAACTATAATTGCAAATATGAGCAATCATATTAGCATTTCTAACAATTCTGACCACAATTCCCATACATGCCAATCCAAATTAATAAGCTGAGAATACAAAAAACTGGAATTATGAATTCAAAGTCATATATATGGCTACTGGTTTCACTTCAGGGCATACTGATCGGGTGGGAGTCTTTTTTACAAAAAACATCAACAATATCTAGCTGACTTGCATAAATACACCAAAAGGATATCTGAAGGTTTCAGAGGCAAACATGGTTAATTAAATCCCACATGCCCAAAAATCTAAAGTGTCACCACATAATACCATTACAAAATTTGCGAGGCCTCAAAAACACAATCTTATTCCCATAGCAATTAGGTCACATTTCGTCTATTTCAAACTGTGTTTAAGTCCATCAAATGGATTAAAGAACAAAACTTTAACACACTTATCAAAAGCAACAGCCACCTAATACACCTAATCAAGTTGAACTGAATTACATATTATACACAGCAAACCTTTGAAATAAAATAAAACTTGTTATGAAGGTCACTTCACAGTCACAAAAAGATGATGAAATTATTAGTGCAACTCTAAAATTTTCCTCAATTTGTTATTGGACTGAGAAGAATAGAAGACCAAAACGATAGTTGATTAAAAAATTAGACTGAGTAGCAAATGTGAAGTAATTAAAAAATCAGAGGGGTCAAACCGTCAGAAATGGTAAAATCGTTATTAAAGAGAAAGTGGAAGTGGGTTTTGGAGCTTTGGGGAAGGAAATCACCTGTACCCGTTTTCCCTATGCCAATCCTGTGCCGCAAATAAGAATTCGTCACGTCATCATTAATCTAACACCCTACTTGCCTCCGTTAACTATTACCAAAAAACAAATAATAAATCTTAAATTTATTTTTCATTAGCAGTTTCACATCTCTAGCCACCATCAAGTCACGTGTTCCATTTCTTCTTTCTTCTTCTTCTTTCCCTTTCCAGCTTTCCTTCGCCATGGCCGATTTCGACATCCATCTTCAATTCGGAACTCTCATCAGATCAAAACACCAAGTCCGGCTGAGCGAACACAACCGCGGGATTTGACACGGTTTAGATTGGATTAAGTTGGGGTATGTTATCGCTTTTGGTAATCCTTTGCATCTGATATTCCAAGTAATGGATTTTCAATTTACTGGTTATAAGAAAGATATCAAATGTGCAGGTTTTCTGGGTTCTTCAATGCACATTTGAATCATTGGTATCTAAGTATATAAGGAAACAATTTGTTATGATCTACATCAATAGTTTGGGACTAAAAGAGGAAGAAATCATTAGGGAAATTTTGTTTCTATTATTGAAGTGAGTGATTAGGGATTTGTTTGAGTGAAAGATTAAATTGTGGGTGAGCTGGTTGTGATCAAATGAGTGAATTTTTGTGAACTGGGATTTCTGGGAATAGACTTGGGTAGAGTTTGAGAAAGAGATGGAAGATGGAGAGGATTTTCACGTGGTCTGAGAAGGAAGAAAGAAATATTTTTGATATTATCTTCAGTAAAAAACTAATAATAATCAGAACTAATAGAGGTAGAGTCCCGTTAAGTTTGTTTAGTGGAAATCCACGTGTTAGTTTCTAATTGACAGGCACAGGTTTGGTACATGGAAATCCGAAAGAGGTGATTTACTTCCCTTTGTTGCGGCATATAAAGGGTGGTGAGGACACTGTTCCGTAAACAGTAATCCCCCCGCTTCGTTTAATATATACAGACAAGAATTTAATTTTATTAATAAAGTACAGTATGTTTATTATTTTTTGACCGGTCGGTTCAAAGATGTCAAATTCCAAGTCAAGCCTGAAATCACAGACACAAAGCTCACAGTGGCATATTGTTTTACACATGACTCTGCCCCTTCCAATGCCTTGAAAGCTTGCTCCTTTGCACTACTCTTGGCCTCTCTTCTCTTTATCTTCATCATCATCATCAGGTCTCCAACAAGCCCAAGACCAAGACTACTTGCTCAGCCTCACAAGGTTCTCACTTTTGCTGCTTACCCTTTTCATTTTATTGTTGAAATGTATCGAAAATTGTGGCAAGGTTCAATCTTTGAGTGATTTTCTGCTTACCCTTTTCATTGAATCATTGAATTGTACTCAACTTGTGCCTTGGTCTTTAACTCAATTGTAAATTGCTGCTTACCGTTTTCATTTCGTTGTTGAATTGTAATTGTGCCAGGGTTCAATCTTTAACTAATTTGCTGCTTACCCTTTTCATTTCACTGTTGAATTGTATTGGAAATTGTGCCAAGGTTCAATGTTTAACTCACTTGCTGCTTACCCTTTTCATTTATCCTTGATTTGTATTGAAAATTGTGGCAAGGTTCAATCTGCAACTCATTTTCTGTTTACCCTTTTCATCAGATCATTGAATAACATTTAAACTGTGCCTCAAATTGCATTTTCAGGACACTTACAGTCATGCAACAAAGAACCCATTTTCTGATGTGTTTGATGTTGCCCGGTCTGTGTCAGATATTGGTCGTAGACCGCAACAAGAAGCCAAATTAGATGTGTTTGATCAGTCCAAATGAAAAACCCTTCGATCGAATTAGGCCAAAGAAAAAACACTCTTCATTCAGTATAAAGAACCCTCCTTTTGAGTATAGTCCAAAATAGAGTTTTGAATGGTAAAGCAGAGGCCTTCGAATTCACAAATGTTTGGACTGTGTTTAGCTTTAACTTGGCTCCTGTAGAAATGGTCAGCAGTGTGAGAGTGTATCTAGTAATGGCATCACCACGCCTCTCACCCAGGTTTGACATCTAAGCCTCAATCAAGCAAGGCTGCTTGGCAATTTGATATAGGGTTAGTTTTGTATCTATTTCATTTTCAATTTCTTTGATTTTAATGAATTTTGAGAATAATTTTGCTCTTTGTTTTACGGATATGAGTTGTAGCATATAATAAGTTATCTGGGTATCTGGGTCTATGATAAATATAAATTACTATTGACGAATAACATAAATATGGGTAATCAAAATCATGAACTAAGATCAGGATTGTGTTTTGCTCTGAGAACGACCATGAATATGTTATCTGGGTATTTGATTTAGATTTTTTTTTTTAGTTCCTTCAGATTCGTCATGCAATATTTATCATTTTTTATTCTAGTAATTTGATACTGGATTGGTATTGCTGGGTATCAGGATGTAAGGAACTTTGTCTCTGGGAATTCCTTATGTGCTTTGATGAATTAGGTACAGAAGATTGGACTATGTTTCCGGCGAGCCCAGAGCTTGATGGTGGCCATTTCTGGAAGCTCTCTTCCTCCTAAACACATTCCTTACAGTTGGAAGGCGGATTGAGGTTCCTCCTTGCAGGCAGCGATTGTGGACGATTCCAGCCAATTCCGACTGAATTGGTTTGACTCCCAGGTATGAAAAATACTCCTTTTGCTTCAATCTCCATGTTTTGTTTAGTTAGTAGTCTCAATTTGAAGATTTTTGAGGCGGCGTGTAGGGTTCAACCTCTAACTGATCCCGTAACCAAACCAGAGTAGGGTTTGAACCCGGATCCTGAAACAAATAGAGTAAAATCTATACTTGTCAAAGAAGAAGAGAGGGAGCTATGAATGAAGAGGGAGTGGAGCCTCCCCTTGGGGTTCTGTTGGGTTGCAAGCGCAGGAAAACCAAGTTGGCCAAGAGACCAAGCCAAGCAACTGAGCCTGTTCAAATCGAACCAGAACGGGCGGAGCCGGTTCAAATTGAGCCTGAGCCTGTTCCTGTTGAGCCGGAGAACTCGAGAAATGGCCCTCCTAGGGTTAGTGTTTCCATGTTTGATGACTCAGTGGAGAATCACTTCAGAGTCATGCACAAGATTTCCGAGCTCTGTGGCGAAGTCGAAGATGAGCCGCTGCCGGAGACCGAGCTTCAACGCTTACAATCGTCCACCACTTTCCTCAGGTAAACATTAAGAACAGTCTCTCTTCATTTCTTTGTTGAATTTCTGTAATCACATTGTTAAGAATCAAAATATTGTGAAGAGCTTATGGAGTTGGGTGTGATTGTTGAAGGGAGTGGGCAGATTTTAAGTATGAACCCAGGGATGTTCGATTTGCTTGCGAAGCAGGAAGCCCGAATGAGGAGGATGTTATCAGTGGGATAAACTTGCGGCAGTTTTCCTCTGCATCTGTTCCACAGGTTTCATCTTTGTGGCTTTAGTATCCTGGGCTATTCACATTTTTAGAATGTAGTGTTAGAATGGCTCATATGATCTAACTAGATTGATTTACTTGTTGATGCAGAATGAGGAGTGGGACACATCCTTTCCAGAGTTGAGGTACTTGAATTGAGCTTATCATAAGGGCTACAGTACTGATTTTAGTTATTTCTCTCTGAACTCAATGAAGTTCATTATTATTTTTGGTTCTTTAATGTGGAATATTGTGACACATGAAATTTATAAAGATATCTCGAACTTATGCTATGAGATATGTTTAAGAATTTATGCATTGAAATATGTTGATATGTGCCTTGAAATGTTTATTCTATGCTTTCCTGCAGCCAAGACTTTGTGATGTATGTTGGAGGGCCTGTTTGGGCATTGGATTGGTGTCCTAGAGTTCATGAAAGTCATGACTGTCCTGCCAAATGTGAGGTATGTGATTTTTTATTCCTTTCCTTATTGTGCTTGTAGCTATGGCTTTTGATTTAGTTTATATTATCATGAGTCATATTCCAAATTGTAGTTCTCTTATATATGTCGCCCATGAAATTTTCCACAATCGACTCACCAGATTCCTTGAGAATGTACAGTGCCTCATTATTATTGGCATTGCCAGTATGTTTGCTTAAGATTTACATAATGAATCTGAGAAAAAGAAAAAGAAATTAAAGTAATGAATACTAAAAGTTTGTAGAAAATGTATTCAACAGTCATGTGGGAGATCAATGTGTGTGTGTGTGTATAGGGCCGTTCAGAAGAGGACGTCCGCACAGCCCTTAAAGTGCGGACGTCCCTGCGTTCTCCACCGTCCGGCGCCGACGATGCCTTTTCTTCTTGCCGGGGGACAGCAGAGACATCCGGGACAGCATAACCATGAAGAAGAAGGTCAGGGAGATCGGGATCGGACCTCTGGGCAGCAACCTCACTGAAAACTTCAAGACCGATCAAGCTCGGCTGGAAACTTGCAGCCGGCGAGTCCACCAGCAAGAGGAAGCTCAGTATCAAGGTCTGCTGTCCTCCGGCAAGAAGAAAAGGCGTTGTTGGCGCCGGACGGTAGAGAACAGAGGGACGTCCGCACTTTAAGGGCTGTGCAGACGTCCTCTTCTGAACGGTTAGGTATTTTCTTTTATCTTTTTCCTTGGGTCTGTAAGTTGGATTACTGTTGATTTTCATTAATTAATAAATATCAAGAAACTATGTTCTACAGCTTCTATCATGATTATTAGTGGAGCTGATATTTGTTTTTTCTTCCTCAATCCTCATATATTACGAGGCATTTGCTTTTAGCAATAGAGTTGAAACATTTAAATGATTGTTTTTGTTATTTTGCATAAGATCTGTGAAATTTGTTCTTGGGTTCTAGTTTGAGAAGTTTTCCATGGTTTTATGACAAAATTATCTGCCTCCCACTTTTCAGTTTATTGCCGTAGCTGCCCATCCCCCAGGATCTTCTTATCACAAGTTAGGTGAGCCGCTTACTGGCAGAGGTGCCATTCAGATATGGTGTCTTCTAAATGCTAGTGTAGATGATGAAGGTGTTCCTATAGGAGAGAAACCAAAAGGAGGAACTAAAAGGAGTGCATCTATAACTGAACAAATAAGGCTTTTAGGAAGACCCATAAAGAAGCCAATAGAAGAATCTGTTGGCAAAAAGGCCACAGAAGAAAAGCTAACTGAGCCAAAAAGGCCTAGAGGAAGACCTAGAAAGAAGCCAATAGAAGAATCTATTGACAAAGAGGCCAAGGAAAAAAAATCAACTGAACCAAAGAGGCCTAGAGGAAGACCCAGAAAGAAATCAATAGAAGAATGTGTTGACAACTTGGATGGGACAACCAATTGTGTTGAGGTTCTTGCTATTGATTTTCCAAATGAATCATCCGAGTTGCATTCTACGGATTGTGATGTACAAGATCATGACAAAAAACTATCGAGTTTCAGACAGACTCAACCAAAGAGCAGGGGAAGACCCAGAAAGAAGCCAATAAAGGAGCCTGTTGACAATTTTGATTGGGGTAGCAACAATAATTTTGAGGTTCTTGCTATTGAATACCAAAAGGAATCACTGGAGTTGCATTCTACAGATTCTCTTCTGGCAAATGCTCAAGCAGAAACAAAATACAAGCAGACTCGATCAAAGAGGCCTGGAGAAATACATGGAAAGACTCCAATAGAAGAATCTGTTCACAACTTATATGGGGGCAGCAATACCGGTGAGGCTCTTGATGATCAATATCTAGTGGAATCAGTGGAGTTGGATGGCATGGATTGCGCTCCTGAAAGTACTCAAGTAGTTGAGGTACAAGATGATAGTGGTAAGAAAAGAAAAAGGTACAGAAAGACTCGAGCGAAGATTTCTAGAGGGAAACCTGGAGAGAAGCTAATAGAAGATTCTGTTGATAACTTGGATGGGAGCAGCCATTATGCGGAGGCTCTTGCTGTCCAATGTCTTAACGGAACTTCAGAGTTGCATGCTATGGTTTGTGTTCCTGCACATGATGTACAAGAAGCTCATGATGGAAAACAAGAAAGTTCTGGATGGAAACCAAATAATAATGTTACCAATAATGGTTATGCTGAAAATGGCTCAACCAGCTGTTCAGTTCCAAAGGATGTAGCAGTGCCAAGAATCATATTCTGCCTAGCTCACCATGGAAAGGTTGCTTGGGATGTGAAATGGCGTCCTCTTAATGAACATGATTCCAGATGCAAGCATCGATTGGGCTATCTTGCTGTTTTGTTAGGGAACGGGTCTCTGGAAGTGTAAGACATATTCATATTTCTTCAGACATGATTGTCTTTGTTTTCAAGAACTTAGGTTCCTTTGTCAACTCTTTCTTTAGACTGTTTGGCTCATGTCTCAAATTATCTTCTTAGATGATTTTGCAGTCTATTTCTTTTCTTAGAGGTAATCTGAGTTGGTAATCAAATGAGTTGTGGTTAGTGGTTTGTTTGGTAAGTGTATGTAGTGTTGACATGGGGGGGGGGGGGGGGGGGGGGGGGGGGTGGTAACTAGGTAAGCATTGGGGTACTGAACCAATTTTCAAATTTCTTTTACAGTCAATGCTTCAAAGTTCAAAGTGAAAGCCAAAACTCAGGGTTGCGGTAAAATAATACGTGGAACATACTTATAGACATTGTTCTTTTTTCTATTTGAATAAGGAAATGGTACTGTGAATTAGACGGTTGAATAGTGGATTGTGATATATAGAGCGTGGGATCTAGGAGGATAAAAAACTACAGTACTTATTATCAGGATATAGTAAATCTGGAATACTTATATTGCATGATGAAGTATGCTATACATATAAAATGTGGGTGGATATTCATAGTTTGTGGGGTTAACACTTCAAGCTGCTATGCTGACAATTGTTTTTGTTCTGCTATCTGATGATACTTATCTTGAACTGGTGAACTGCAGGTGGGAGGTTCCTGTTCCTCGTGCAATTGAAGTTATTTATTCTTCTTCATCTGGAGAGGGGGACTGATCCTCGCCTTGTGAAACTAGCACCAGTATTTAGATGCTCAATGTTGAAGTCTGGTGACAAAAAAAGGTACACAGGATTACTGGATACATTCTACGGTTTGACAATAATTTGGAAGCATACTGAATGGGAAAAAAGGATCGACCTGCAATTAAAAGCATAGTTCACATGTTTCTAATATCATACAAGAGCTACCAGAACATAATGAAAAGTGGTTCCCAGAGCCAGAGGCATTATATAATGGATATCTTTTTAGGCTGAATTTAGCTGCATAATCTTGTTGAATTGACATTGCACTGGTCTCTCTTCTTACCACGTAATGTACTTTTGATCTTTCATTGTTCAATTAAAAAGTCCATTGTTTTGTTGAACAGCATCCCTCTTACTGTGGAATGGTCAGCTTCACCACCTCACGATTACTTAATGGCTGGATGCCATGATGGAACTGTAACTCTTCCTGCTCCTTGTCATTGTTATTAAATGTTGTGCTTCAATATTTATCATGCTTTTGTACAGTTTCCAATAAAGATATATGTCGAATGGGTTTCATTAGAAAGATACAGACTCAATGTTCAACAGTTTTTATTGCAGTCTCCTAGAACACTTTAGGTCTATCTATTTTCTTTGTGATCTCCTAGTTTTATGACTTTATCTGCTTCAGCCCACTAAGTTAGAAGAATTTTTTCCCCCTATTATTTTGTTTTTATTTTTGTTTGTGGTATCATAGCTGAAGGAAGTCTATCATTAATTCAGGTCGCTATGTGGAAGTTTTCAGCTAGTAATGCATCTCAAGGTAATGCTAATGTGGCACCTGTTTCCTTTCTTTTATGGAATATGAAAACAAAGAAAATATAGATGACTTGGAGGTGATATACAAGTAAATAAGAAGGCAGCTTTCTTTTTTTGCAGATACAAGACCTTTACTTTGTTTCAGTGCAGATACAAATCCTATTAGGGCACTCTCTTGGGCCCCAGTTGAAAGGTTAGCCATGCTAAAACTCAAATTTGTTTTTCTTCCTATCAGCGGTCCATTATACTCCGATTTTCAGATTGGGGGACATATTATGCAGTCAAATGTATGACTTTGAGACCTTCATATTTGTATTATTAATGTTCTCATTCATTAAGAGCATGATTTATTACTGCTCTAATTCATTTAGCAACTTTTTGTAACTTTCAGCAATTCAGATGGTGCAAATGTTATAGCTACTGCTGGACATGGAGGCCTAAAATTTTGGGACCTACGGTAAGTATTCTGGTTTGTTTTCACTTCCATTTTTTTCTACATGCTGCTCGTTTACCGTTAGCTTACAATACTAGGGCTTGGGTAAACGCATAACTCAAGTTAGAAGATGTTTCACGTTAAAATATCTCAAGATTGTTACCAAAATAATTCAGATTATGCTGACCATGCTTAATTGGGTTCAAATGAAAGTGAAGGTGAGAAAAGTACCTCAATTTTCTTAGTGTGTGTTTCTTTGTTTGTTCATATATTTTTTTTTCATGTAGAAGCATTAAATAGAAACATTGTCATATGCTTCACTGATAAATAAGTCATTCCTCGTTTGTTTTGATATTTCCAAACAATGGGCCATATTAAGAACTATAACTTTTGGTGTTGCAGTGATCCGTTCCGTCCCTTGTGGGACATCGATCATATACCAAGGTTCATATATAGTCTGGATTGGCTTTCAGATCCAAGGTATCTGTGATCTTAGTGTTGGCATTGTTGGTTTGTGTGTGTGTGTGTGTGTCATCTTGAGTGAAAGTTTGTGTTTATTTTTCAGGTGTGTTCTGCTCTCCTTTGATGACGGAACAATGAGGCTTCTCAGCTTGACGAAGGTTGCCTCTGATGCCCCTG
Source organism: Fragaria x ananassa (assembly GCA_034370585.1). Classification (NCBI taxonomy): domain Eukaryota; kingdom Viridiplantae; phylum Streptophyta; class Magnoliopsida; order Rosales; family Rosaceae; genus Fragaria; species Fragaria x ananassa. The sequence goes on along the minus strand of CP139750.1, from coordinate 2,419,429 downwards.
CGACAGGGAAACCCTTTGCTGGAACAAAACAGCAGGGCCTGCACAATCTTGGTTGTTTGCCTTTTGCTATCTGGAGTGTTCAAGCATCAAGACTAACAGGTTTGACTTGTTAGTGATTTGATGTGATGCTAACCAAACATGTGTGCTCATAAATTGGTTTGTGTCAGATTTCACATTAAGTAATACCTAATGGAAAATGGCTTTACCATCTTACTCCTGGTGCTAAGATCAGTTGAAAGAGGCGACTTTAAGAGTGAAACACTACCTAGTAGATTTTTCCACCTCGAAACAAAAGCACCTCAGTTTTTATTTTCCCAAATTAAAGAAAAGGAAAATGAAGTAGAATAGTATCTGGATAGGTTATAGTATTTAAGGGCTTGAGTGTCTTGACTACTGCTTCACATAACATTACTGTATATCTGCACTAGAGTGTGTTTCTGTTTTTGAATACCCAAAAATCTCCTTAACCAATTGGAGTCTTGCCAAAGCCTAAAATCTGCAGGAGACAGAAAAATCTAGCAAGTAGCTAGGTATGTCTCATGAGGGGGGTCTGATTCCTAAACCACATGGAAACATTACCTGCTAACCCCCCTCATTGGTCTTATGATGTACCGTGTGCTCCTCTGTTCTGCATCTCCCTTGGTTGGACTGATTCATCTCGCGCTGTACACTATAAGAATGCCAATTCCTCGAACTTTGTATTATATTAGTCAAGCGTGCCATATATATTGAGGGTAAAGTCAAGTCTAAGGGCATATGGCACGAAAAGGAAATCCAAAGCTGGACTTGCTTGCTCTCATTCCTGAGGTTGAACCAGTCCCCCAAATAGCTAATGTTTGTTGACGATCCCTGGCTACAATCCCAGGGACATCATATAGGTAGCCTTTCTGGAAGTGTTAAACAAAATTTTGTCCCTCGCATTGTTACTTTGTTTCTGAAACTGTGAGTTACGAAGTTTCGTCTTTCGATTGATATTCCAGTCACCTGTATAAATTATGACCTTAAATCTACTTGGGTGATAATACGTGTTTAACACATCTCAGACCATGCTTTTAAATATACACTAAATGAAAACTCCACTGTCAAATTGTAGGTATGGTTGCATATTGTGGTGCAGATGGAACTGTTCTGCGCTTCCAGGTGAGTTTTTACTTTTGTTACTGATATCACTATATCAGACTTCTTTTTCTTCAATTGATTGTTGATGAGCTTTTGAAGTTACTTTTCATTGCCCAATTAGAAAATTTGATTTCTAGATATACAGTATCACCAAATAGGAATTCGAAATATAGAGTAGGGATGCATTCGAAATATATGATTGGAGCTTTGTCCATTGATGTGGTCATGAATCATGATATTTCCTTGGATTGTAATAGTAAGTCCCATTAACAATGAATCAAGCAAGCTATCGTAACTCGAGGCCTCCATAAATGATAGACTTATTTGGACAGATACACAAGAACTACATGCTGTTTATGTCTCTAATGTTGATGTCTTGATGCTCAGCTTACGTCCAAAGCTGTGGAGAAAGATGCTTCAAGAAACCGGGCCCCACATTTTCTGTGCATGTCAGATTGAAGAGGACTCTGTCATAACCATCAAAACCCCAGTACCAAATAATCCTTTCCCATTGAAGACATCTCGTAAAGCTGAGCCAAACAAGGCGAAGAGAGAACATGATAAGATGGCAACTACATCAGGAGATAAAGTTCTAGGTAAGCTTTGTTACTTGTTAGTGACATGAGCCCAGACATTCCCTTTAAACTCCATATATATTATTTCTTTCTGTGACAACATTCATAAAATTGGCTCTTGCTGCAGCTCTTTGTTATGGTGATGATCCGGGTATTGAATTAGAATCTGGGAAAGAAGCAGTATCTCTTAGAAGCAAACCACGCTCATCTGGGGATAACCAAGTTTTAGCATGCATGGATCAAGAGCCATTTAATACTGAGGAAGAAGAAATTGGAGAAAAGAGTACATCTCTTAAAAGCATTGTAAAACAGAAATCTAAGTCTAGTAAGAAAATTACAGAGGATGAACAAGAACCGGTATGCAGAGATGAAGAGCTGATAAATGGGACGGAGTATGAAGTTTTTCCTTCCAATCTAGTAGCAATGCATAGAGTGAGATGGAACATGAACAAGGGTAGTGAGAGATGGTTGTGCTATGGAGGGGCAGCTGGAATCGTACGTTGTCAAGAGATTGATACGAAATAGGCAAGGAAGAAATGAGAAGCCATGTTTTCTGTGTTTCCTTCTTCTTAGCCTATTTATGTTGGATCGAGTGGTTTTGCAGGAGCCAGGAGAGATGACACCATAACGAGACAGCTAATTGTGAATGTATATAGATTAGAATTGTCTGTTGATTGATTAACTTCCTGCATTTATGTGAATGAATGTAGTTTGAATTTCTGACTAGTTAGAAAGCTATACTCGTTTCTTCTCACACTTTCCATAAGTTATATATGAAAACAACAAGCCCTTCAGGCCTTCACTTCTGTGTTTCTTGCATATTGCAACACAATGGCAATCTTACGTTATGTAGTGCTAGTATTGGTAACCGGTACTTATGTTGTAGCTAAACTGTCTCGATGAATCATTTAAAAGAAAAAAACTGTCTCAATGTTAATCCATGAAGAAATTAGGATGCTTCCGGTTAGGAGGGTAAGTTTGATACGAGATGATGTTTCCTTAAAAAATACTTTATGGAAAATGCACCGAGTCTGAGATCACAATGTTCCCATTCCCAAAGTACTACACCTTCTAGAATGAATTCAAGACAAACGAACAAAAAGTAACTCAATTGTAGTCCCCAAAATTCTTCAACAAGTTGATATTTGGATCATTCCCATTGAAAACCCAGAAATATTAAACATGTGCAGTTGACGCACTTAAATTAATCATCTCCGGCAGATTGAGAATTCATTAAAGTAATGATCCAAACTAGCAAAGCAAGCAAATGGAAAACAGACACAATGGAGCCAAAAGCTTGCAGACAGAGAATTAATGGCCACTCTTTTTTTGGACGAAGGAAACTTCATTGAAGAGCCAAACTCTTTGACTCCTTCAAAATGGAAGACGAAGAAGAAGATATAATTTACTGAGTCAAAGCAGACTGACACTGACCCTTTTGATACCTCTTCACAACAATCCAACCTGCAAACTCCCAAGTACAATCCAATCCTTCTTTTCTTTCACTTGTTTACCTTCGTTTCCCGTCAAGACGGCTAAGAATGAATATCAGTCTTTTGCTTTCTCTTTGGATTTCATACGATGCCATAGCTTTGGTTTTGCCCAACAGGTTCCTTTAGTTTCTTTGTTCTTTTCCTTGTATGTTCCTCTCCTCTGTTTCGTGCACACACACACATACACACACACACACACACACACACACACACACATACTTCTCTGTCTTGGTTTCTTAAAAGCTTCCGTGTTTATTTACAATGAAACATACGGAGAGCTTGGGTTTTACAGAACTGGTGTCAGAGCTAAAAGAGTTGGTTCATGAAGTCGCTTCTCTGGCTCAGAATTCTGAAACCCAAAGAGAAGTGCTTAATGAAGTTGAAGTCCTAGTTGGGAAGTTTGACCCAATTCTTGATGATTTAAGGGACAACGTTAAGTTTGAGGACCACCCACCATTGAAGAAAGCTGTGGAGTCTCTTGGGTTGGAGCTTAAGCGAGCCAAGGCTTTAGTCAAAAACCCTGAGACCAAATCATTTAGTAAACAAATTGAGGAAGTGGTTCATGATCTTGGGAGGTCATTAGGCCTAGTGCTCTTGGCTAGTCTAGAAGTGTCTACAGACTTGAAGGACAAGATTGGGGTATTGCACAAGGATTTGATGAGTACCCGGTTTGATATGAGTTCATTTCCAAGTACTAGTTATGATTCTGGGGTTGTGAGTGAGCTGGAGATTGAAGAGGAAATACAAGAGGAGAAAAGGGTTTGTTTTGGTATTGATGATGTTGCTTTGCAGTTGAAGTGTGGTGATGATGAACAACTCAAGTATGCTCTTTTGGAATTGAATGAATTGATTGGTGATAAAAGGGTTAGCAGTGAATGGATTAATGATGAGGGTGTTATTCCGATTCTGTTTAATCGGTTATGTACAAGTAATTCAGGCAATCGGTTGAGTATAGTTCAGTTATTGAGAACTATTGCTTCAGATAATGCTGATAACAAGGTAATCTTTCTTTCTTGCCATCAATCTTGGTTTTAAAGTACGAGATTTTTAGTGTGAATTAGCTATCTCATATTGTAAAGTAGTGTGCAGGAGAAGATGGCAGATGTTGGGCTCTTGTCTGTGCTTGTGAAAGTTTTGGTACGAGATGAAGAGGAAAGGAGAGAAGCTGTGGGGCTGTTGCTGGGTCTTTCAGGTCTTCAGTCAGTCAGGCGCCGTCTTGGCCGCATTCAAGGGTGTATTGTTATGTTGGTTGCCTTGCTAAATGGGGATGATGCTGTTGCTTCACGTCATGCTGGGAAGTTGTTGAAAGCATTGTCCAGTAACACGCAAAATGCACTTCATATGGCAGAAGCCGGTTACTTCAAGCCACTAGTGCAGTACCTCAAAGAAGGTGAATCACAGCTTCCTAACTCTCGCTTTTGAGTCTCTTTTGTTTTATGCATGTGTTTTTCATGATTACGTATGAGCTTTTGAATTTAATTAATGGCAATATTGTGTGACCACAGCTAATTATCAATACCATAACATTAAAAAATGAGTGATCTTTCTGTTATTGAATTAATCATTGGTAAAGGAACTAAGTATTGTTTTTATGCATAACCTCAGTCAATGATATGGCCTCGGGTTCATTTTTAAGCATTTAGCAATATTTACCAGTTAAAGCTGAACTAACAGAGTCAGTACTTTAGGTTATCATACGGCTGAGCTATTCAGCACAACTAAGGGGCTCAGCAGATATAGATCAGGCTGAGACATTTGACTATATCAGAATCTCTTGGATTCCAGACAGTTGGTAATTCATACCATGTCTTTGTATGCAGGTTCTGACATGAGTAAGATCCTGATGGCAACGGCACTCTCAAGGATGGAGCTCACTGATCAAAGTAGAGCATCCCTTGGAGAAGATGGTGCAATTGAACCCCTTGTCGGAATGTTTAGCACAGGGAAGCTCGAAGCCAAGTTATCTGCTTTAAGTGCCTTGCAAAATCTGTCTAACCTGGCAGAAAACATCCAACGGCTGATCAGTTCAGGCATCGTAGCATCTCTACTGCAGCTGCTCTTCTCTGTAACATCTGTGCTTATGACACTTCGGGAGCCTGCATCAGCTATTCTCGCAAGGATTGCTCAGTCAGAATCCATTCTGGTTAACCACGATGTAGCTCAGCAGATGCTTTCACTCTTAAATCTTTCCAGTCCGGTAATCCAAAATCACCTCTTGCAAGCACTGAACAGCATTGCCTCTCACTCTAGAGCATCCAAAGTGCGAAGAAGAATGAAGGAAAATGGTGCGTTTCAGCTTCTCTTACCTTTCCTTATGGAAACTAACATTAAAATCAGGAGCAGTGCCTTGAATCTGCTTTACACTCTCTCTAAAGATTTACCAGAAGAGCTGACAGACCAACTAGGAGAAACCTATATCAAAATCCTTATCAATATTATCTTGTCCTCAACATTGGACAGTGAAAAAGCTGCTGCAGTCGGCATACTTGGCCATCTTCCCATTAGTGATAAGAAGATTACAGATTTGTTAAAGAGAGCGAATTTGTTGCCCATTTTGGTATCCCTTATGACTTCAAGATCTGAAATATCAACAGAACCAACTTGCTGGTTGGTAGAAAGCATCACAGGGGTGTTTATCCGGTTCACAAATCCCTCTGATAAGAAATTACAGCTGTATTCAGCAGAACAAGGGGTGATTCCTTTGCTTGTAAAGTCACTCGCCTGCGGATCACCGGTTGCCAAGTCCAGGGCTGCAACTTCACTAGCTCAGTTATCGCAGAATTCATCATCTCTAAAGAAGTCGAGGGCATTAAGGTGGTCGTGTGTTCCTCCTTCAGCAGATGCATTTTGTGAAGTTCATGGAGGCCACTGCTTGGTGAAAAGCACATTTTGTTTAGTCAAGGCAGGTGCTATCTCTCCTATGATCCAAATATTGGAAGGTAAGGAGAGGGAAGCAGATGAAGCTGTGCTCGGTGCTCTTGCAACTCTCTTGCATGATGAAATTTGGGAAAACGGAAGCAATTACATAGCCAAAAAGTCAGGCATTCCGGTGATTATAAAAGTCCTGGAATCAGGGAGCATCAAAGCTCAAGAGAAAGCACTGTGGATATTGGAGAAGATATTTGGAGTTGAGGAACAGAGAGACAAGTATGGAGAATCTGCTCAGGTGGTGCTCATTGATCTAGCCCAGCAGGGTGACTCCAGATTGAAATCAGTAACTGCAAAATTGCTGGCACAACTAGAGCTGTTGCAAGTTCAATCTAGTTACTTTTAAGACTAGCGTCTGTGTTTATAAACACTATCAAATCCGCGTGCTAATAATATTATTTTTCTTCATAATTTTGTGTTCATATATACATAGAGTTTCTATTCATATCGAAGTTTTGTTTTGAAATTAAAATGCGAAGGTCCTTATTCTGCTCATTTTCGGTCAAATTTTTCTATCATAGCCGGTAACTATCTAGATATATATTACATGATCATCTCTCCAAATTTTCAATAAATTTGGTAATCGTTAAGATGTCGAAACTATATTAAAGGCATGTTTACTAACCTGGAATGGAATTGAGAGTGGTGTAATTGATTCTGGAATGGGTGAATTCCGGTGTTTACTAACATGTCAAGGTATTGGAATACATGTAGGTCTCACTTGCTTATCAGGAATCAATTCCTGACGAAACCCCTTATTCAATACTTAAGGGGAGAGATAGGTATCAGAATCAAGGTAATGAAATCAATTTTTTCTCCCCAAAATATCCTCACATAATTATAATATTTCTAAATTACCATTCTCTGAAAATATATATTGTATTTTAGGGGTATTTTAAATTCATTTCTTGTAAGGATATTTTAGTAATCAAACTAGTTTTAATTCTGATTTCATACGGTAATTAAGTAAACAACATCAATTGTAATTAGTTTCATCCATGTTTTGATTCCTTATGATAAGTAAACAGTAGAATGATATGAAATATTCTCATACTGATTCTTGTTGATACCGATTCATGATAATTTTCATTCCAAGTTAGTAAAGGTGCCCTAAATCATTAAACGAGCATAATCAATTCAACCGGAATCGTTTGTGTAAATCACGATTATGAAAACTCAAACGATCCTCAAACTAAAGTGCATGTATTCATTGTATCGACCATAGTCACTACTTTAGTTCTTGCCTATTTGGTTTCTAAGTTCTAACTTCTTAATTCGCATCAATTTTCAAACTAATTCATATTTTTCTTAAAATGAAACGCTCGAAATATAGTAGTAGCTATATTTCAGAAGTTGATCATGAAATTTTCGGTTATGAATTGTTTTTGGTTATGAATTTTATTTTCATGTGAACTTGCTTCAAAGAGCTGAAGAAGCTGGGTTTTTTTTTTCATCGCTATTTGCGGTTCTAATCAGCTTAGTGGACATGGTCTTTGTTTCTTTCTAGATGGTGGAGTTTTGTGTCCAAAATGTTTTAAGACATCATTTTGTAAATGTTAAATGTTTGTATTATGTTCTCATAACATGCATAATCTCTGATATCGCCGGGCCATAGTTTCGTTTGGCAGCCAAGTCCCAGATCCTAAGCCTATAATTTCAAAACTTCAATGGGTTTTTTTTAAAGAGAATGAATAACTTTATTGATTAAAAATCATTACAATCATGAGATTGTAACATCTCCACATACAGAGGTATAACATGAAAAACATCATTAGAGTACAACACTACTTTGGCGTCCCTGGCAAAGAGAATGTGCCACCTTATTGGCCTCACGTCTAACATGATAAGGCAAAAAATGCCAACTGCAAAAGATGTCTGAAATCCGAAATCAGAAAATCCAATTTTGAAAACTCAAGTGACTAACCTGTCACAACCTGTACCAACTTCAAGGAATTAGTTTCCACAACCAAAGCTAGGTACCATCTAATAGGACAAAGCTCACTCTACTCCCAATATCACAGCTAATAGGACCCCCTACCGCCCGTGCCACCTCCTCTTACCAACGTTCTTAGTGTCACGCGCCATCATGTGCAAGCTCCGCCGCCTGACACTAGGGGGCAACACGAGGCAGAAGATTAAGGACTACTCGAAGTGATATTCAAGGTCTATTCCTGAGGTTAGAGTGTAAGGAATTGTGGATAAAATTGTCATACTTCATGGGTACATGTACAAAGCCTAAACAAAGGGTAAGTGATAGAGGCATAATTATACATTAATTGTATCAAAGTCCTCTATACTTTCTTTAATTGTTTGGTGTGTTTTCTAGTTATTTACTTTGTTTATGTATTTTATATGTGTTCCGAAGCAATTAAAAAGAAAAGAAGGAAAAGAGGGAGTGGAAGACACAAATAAGAAATCTGCCTAGGAAAGTCAGCCAACATCGACAGGACACTGAGGGCAGCTCGAGAAGAACCAGATGATGAGCCTTATATCAGTGGAAAGCTACGGATATCAGCATTCTATAGTATTTTTCGGTTTGTGAATATCATTTTCCTATAGAAGAAGTTATGGCCAATTTAGTACCAGAAGGACAACCTGCGCGCAAATATGACTCTTGACGGGAATTTGTGTTTTGAGGCCCAAATCACACCAAGAGGCCCATGGACGAGTTTGCACTTCATATTACGACTTATAACCCTGATGTGAAGCTGATTTTGAAGAATTAAATGACTTGGCATACTTCCATTGATCTAACAGATGTGCACCAATCATAATATCCAAGGAAACCTAAATCAAGAGGGAATAGTTGACGGAAGCAATATAAAAGCCCTGTGCTATCAACTTTTGCGGCTCTTCTCCTCTTTTTCTTCTATTCTCCTCCTCTTCCTTCTATGTTTTCTTATTATGTTTATTTAGTTTCTCATAGTTAGGGGCTGCTTGAAGCCCTAGACATGAACAACAAGATTATTTGAGTTTTGGTTTTAGTTTCTTTTAATCCAAGATGAGAATTTGTTTGCTATTTCTTCATTGATGAATTCTTTTCATGTTTGGTTTGAGTGCACGCTTAGTATATATGTTAGGGTTTTATAGGTTTGATAGTTTGATGACAGTGTCAATATAGGACTCCTCAAACTATCTAGAGAAGCAATTGTTAGTTTTCACTAGCAAGTAAACTAAATCCTAGGTTTAGCAAGGCGCTAATTTTATTGTGATGCCTTGTGATGTCTCAACCCATTTAGAACTCAAAGATCTCTGTATGTTAAATCTAATAAGCGTACCTTTAGGTTGCATTGTTTGAGAACAGTTTAGGTGTAGAGCACTTCCTGCCTAGCGTACGAAGTAAGAAAGGGTAATATGTTGTGTTTCAAGCATACCGAACCAACCTGAGCATCTTCATCTAGATTAATTGAGCTATAACTGAAAAAATTGTCTTGTGTGTGATTATCAGGGTAGATTGCATCTTCCCTAGCTAGTTTTATTTCATTGTTTTTCAAAACCAAAACCAAAATCAATTTTCGTCACTTTTTGTCCTCCGTTTCCCAGTATTTATTTGACATAGCAACCAAACTCCGATTCATCTGAAATTTTGTATGTGAGTCCTTCTGTCTATCTAGTTCTAGTCTATAAATTTTCGTATTTTTCTGACTTGTTTAGGTTAGTCAACTTATTAGGTTTTCGACTGCTGGTCGCTAGGATCAGTAGTCACTTTTGTGACATCTTTTGAGTAGTTAGTCCTCTGCGGGAATGACCCTTATTTACCTATACTACAAACGGAGATCTATTAGTGAATAAGAAAAATAAAATTGGTTTAGAAACAACCGAACAACAAGTACATAATTTTGGCCTATACCGGAGACCAGAAAATTTCTTAAACATACAGTGCTTATCTTCTGTAAAGGTGCGTACTAGATCGAAGCCTACACCAAAGGCCCTAGCACACATTTAAGCATTTCTCCGATGAACTTCTTCTTTGTATACTATTATACAACGGCAGAGTGGCTTTGCGGCCAAAGAATTTACAGTTGGTCTTATAAGAACTAAGACAATTTCTTAGATCTAAGAGGACTTTCAACAAAGTGTGCTCGACAAGCGGTGCTATACGACAAATCACACTAGATAGTCGGTTCTGAAAAATCTGCCACAGTAGCAAACTTCGACCGTGCTTTTATCACTCGTCCTGCTCAACATAGTCTTTTTAGGGCATACTAGGAGGGCTGACCAGAACACCAAGATTGGTGCTATACCGCCCTTTGACTGCATCACCTTGATTGACCAAAAGCAAAGTGCAACCTAGTCAGCAGCGCCGCCCGGTAGGATCCCTCATGCTACTACCTAAGCTGCAAAGGCTTTCCACTAGATTGGTTGTGATTCTGCATCGGCGGTAGAGACTGGGGGGCATAGGCTTCTCACTCATTTAGAACAGGTCGTACAAGCCAAAGAATTTGCGTGCGTATGCTTGTCCAACAGCGAGGCTAAGGTTGGCATTTAAACTCATTGCGTAATACCCGTGGGTTTATACCCACCCAAGAAAAATTCGCAGGTAATACCCACTGGGTAATAGCCATTTACAAAATATTGGGTTTAGGTAATTACCCACCCACTTTAAATGGGTAAAACTTATACCCACACCCATTACCCATTTCTATTAAGAAGCTATTAGCAAAATCAATCAATTCAAGTATATACACAACAATGACAACATTGATCATGCTTATTGTTTCTCATAAATCAAACAAATAATTTGATCTCATTTGGACTGTGTTTCTACCTGTTACGTCCCAAGCCGGGAAGTGGTCGCGGGGCGGAACGAAGTAGAATTCTTGAGGGGCTTCCACTCGGTACCTGCACAAATGACAGCGTCACGGGGTCGGGACTGGGGTGGCCCAGTCTTCGACTCTCCGATGCTTAAATGAGCTATGTGCACTTGTACGGGTAGAGGAATGAAAGTAGGAGAGAGTATATATCTGAGTATATGAGAGAGTCTAGATGTGTGTACCTTGAGCTTGTTTTATAGGCTAAGCTTGTGTACCTTGAGCTTGTTTCCAATGTGGGACTCTTTGCCCTCCTTTGGAGTGTCTCCTCTTTTGGGGATGTTTTGTCGCTAGAGTGACTTTGGCAAGCGGTTTGTTACCGGCCCTTCCTTCTTGGATGTCTGTGAAGGGCCCACCAGGGCTATCTCGACCGGGTAATTGTACTGTATTCTCAGCTTAGCCAAGTATTTTGGCTATGTACTAACAAGTCCCCAAGTCCCCAGTCCGAGAGAGTTCTTGGGTGGGGAGTTATTCTAGAGATGCCGAGGATAGGTTTTACCCGGGAGTAGGAGGCATGGTGCCGAGTCCCCAAGTCCCCACGCGAGAGTCGCGAGGTGACGGGGGTGATGTTCCGGAAACCTGTTGGCAAGAAGAAAAGTTTAATGTTGCTCTAGCGAGTCAGTCCGCGCTTAGTTGGGTACTGTCGCAAGGTGGCCAGTCAGTCCGCGCTTGGTTAGGGACTGTGGCTATGTGGCGAGTCAGTCCGCGCTTGATTGGGGACTGTCGCGAGGTGGCCAGTCAGTCCGCGCTTGATTGGGGACAGTGGCTATGTGGCGAGTCAGTCTGCGCTTGATTGGGGACTGTCGCGAAGTGGCCAGTCAGTCCGCGCTTGATTGGGGACTGAGGCTATGTGGCGAGGCAGTCTACGCTTGGTTGGGGACTGTCGCGAAGTGGCCAGTCAGTCTGCGCTTGATTGGGGACTGAGGCTATGTGGCGAGGCAGTCCGCGCTTGGTTGGGGACTGTCGCGAAGTGGCTAGTCAGTCCGCGCTTGATTGGGGACTGAGGCTATGTGGCGAGGCAGTCCGCGCTTGATTGGGGACTGTCGCGAGGTGGCGTTGCGGGCCGCTACGTGACGAGTCAGTCCACGCTTGATTGGGGAGACTCACTACTGAGCATTGCGGGCCGTTACGTGACGAGTCAGTCCACGCTTGATTGGGAAGACTCGCTACTGAGCGTTGCGGGCCGTTGCCTTGACGAGGCAGTCCACACTTGTTTTTTTTTTTTGGAAGCGAGGCAGTCCGTAGGTTTAGGGTTTTAGGGGATTGACGAACCTCAGATTTGGAAAGCGTCCCACTTCACCCTCGATCGAGTGGGCGCGAGCGCTTGGCTGTTTGCAACCAGCTTCATTGCTACTACGCGGATCCACTGTTTCACGGTATGAATTGGTGGCGTTCTTTGTTTTTTGGATTTATCGGGGGTGAATGAGGCGGTTCATATATCTGTGATGTTGGTAGGAAGTTTAAAGTAATAGTTTTGTTGTCGGGCTAGCTAGGGTTAAGGGGTGGCTAGGGGAACCGCGTTAGCCGCGTGGTGGGCCGCTACAGGGCGGATAGGTGGCGTTGTGTGGAAATGAAGTGTAGCATGTTTACATGTTAAAGCATGTCATAGCATTTAGAGTGAGCCGCTAATGGGCGAAGTGTACATTGTTGGTGCCGCTACTGGGCTAAAATATATACAATGTAATTAACTGGGATAGAGATGAAGGTGGCGAGCATTCCAGGGGCGGGGGCAGCACGCGACCATCACAATCTCAGAGATAGAATGTGGCGGGTCCCGGAGCGTCAACTATTTCGAGTGGGCCTTCCCACTTCGCCTTGAGGCCAGTAGGGTGGGGAATGTCCTCTTTCATGACCCAGTCGCCTATTTTCAGGGGGCGAGATACGACTTTTTTGTTGTAGTATCGGGCTATTTTCTGCTTGTTGTTGATGACTCTGAGGTATGCCTTGTCTCGGCGTTCCTCTAAGAGGTCCATATTGAGTCGTAGCCCTGTCGCATTTGTCTCGGGGTCGTAAGTTGTGATTCGCTCACTTGAGACTTCCACTTCCACTGGCACTACCGCTTCGGTGCCGTAAGCCAAGAGGTATGGGGACTCTCCCGTGGCCATTGTGGGGGTGGTGCGGAGTGTCCAGAGGACGTCCGGGAGCTTTGCTGCCCACAAACCCTTGGCCTCATCCAAGCGTTTCTTCAGGTTTTGCTTGATGAGCTTGTTTATAGCTTCTGTCTGGCCATTGGTTTGGGGATGTGCTGGGGAGGTGTAAAAGATTGTTGTGCCTTGATCGGACAAGAATCCCCGAAATGTGTCATTGTCGAACTGGGTGCCATTGTCAATAATGATGGTTTGGGGTATTCCAAAACGACAGTACAGGTTTCGCCAAAGAAAGTTGATTACTTTTTCAGTGGTGATTGTTGCGAGGGGCTCTGCCTCAATCCATTTTGTGTTGTAATCCACAATGACAATGGAGTACTTGAACTGTCCCGGGGCTGTGGGGAGTTGGCCGATGAAATCGAGTCCCCATTGGCTGAAAGGGACCGGCGAGATTATGATAGAGAGGGGTACCGGGGGATAATGTGCAAAATCTGCAAATTTGTGGCATTGGAGGCATGTTTGAACGACCGCTTTAGCATCGCGCTCTAGGGTTGGCCAATAATACCCCGCTCGAAGCGTTTTGAACATGAGGTTCCGGGCTCCTGCATGGTTCCCACAAATGCCACTGTGGAGCGATTTCAGCACTTTGTGCCCTTCTGCTGTGGGTAGGCACCGCAGTAGGGGACATGATTGGCCTCGGCGGTACAGCTTTCCACCTCTGAGCAAGTAAAGGGAGGCTTTGCGGCGTAGCCGCTGTGCTTCATGCTTGTCTTAGGGCAGGGTGCCGTCCGAGAGGAAGGCAATGAATGGGTCCATCCATAAGGGCTGCTCCCTGGGCTCAAGGGCAAAAATTTCTGAATAGGCTCTTGAGATACTTGGCTTATCCAGTGTTTCGATGTGGACATCTGTGGGCGTGGACTCGGGAGGAGCCGTGGCGAGTCTTGCGAGGGCGTCAGCTTTGGAGTTCTTGGCTCGCGGGATTTGGGTGGGTTTGTATGAGGTGAAGCTTTGCAGAAGTGCCCCCGCGAGACTTTTATAGGACCCCAAGTTGTGCTTGTTAGCTTTGAAGTCCCCTGCCACCTGACTGACAACAAGTTGGGAATCATTGAAAATGTGGAGGTAGCTGGCTTCGAGCTCTCGGCAGAGTTGAATGCCTGCGATAAGAGCTTCATACTCAGCAATGTTGTTGGAGGCTTTGAATTCGAACCGGAGGGCATATTCATACGAGTGACCCTCGGGGTCCGTGACGATGATTCCTACTCCGCTGAGTTTGCTGTTGGAGGATCCATCCACCTGGAGTTCCCAAATGGCATCCCCGGCGGGGATGTCTGGGTGGGGACTGCTATCCGCCAATGGGATGAACTCAGCAATGAAGTCTGCAGCTGCCTGCCCTTTGATGGCCACTCGCGGCTTGTAGTGCAAGTCAAATTCTCCCAACTCAACTGCCCATTTGACTATGCGGCCTGAGGTTTCAGGTTTCTGCAATATTTGCCATAAAGGCTGGTTGGTGAGTATATGGATTGTGTGGGCTTGGAAATACGGTCTGAGTTTCCTGGCGGCAGTGATGAGGGCGAGAGTGAGTTTTTCTATGTCTGGATAGCGAGTCTCTGGATCCGCGAATCCTTTGCCACAATAGTATACTGGGAGTTCTTGATCGTGGTCATGGCGTGTGAGCGCTGCACTGACGGCCGTGGCAGAAACAGCCAAGTATAAATAAAGCACTTCTCCGGGAATTGGCTTGGAGAGAAGAGGGACAGTGGTGAGGTATGCCCTTATGCTGTTGAAGGCTTCATCATGTTCCGGGCCCCAAGTGGAACTGTATTGCGAGGAGAGCATGTCGGAGTGGAGATAGGGGTCCCTCGTGCCTTTACACTTTTCCGTCTTCAGTGATTTGGTGGAGATAGGGATGGGTTGGGGAGATGGATTATGTTGATGTGGCAGGGGGGAGTCATTGAGGATTGGAGATGGCTAGGGGGCGGGAGTGGAAATGAGGGATGGGCAAGGGGATGGGATATGTATACGATCTGGTTAGGCTCTCCCGAGAGTACGGGACCAGTCTGGTCTTGAAGGGAATCTGGGGTCCCGGCAATTCGCGCCGCGCAGTCTGAGCGATTGTTGTACACGTTACGATGCTCTAACGTGGCGCGGAGCAAGGATTGCTCTTTGTCCAACTCAGCAATGCGTACCCGGTACGCTTCCGCTTCTGCCCTTTCCTTCACCGCTTGCTTGCGGAACGAATGGAAGTCTCGCTTGAGGAGTTCAAGGGCTGTGGCGGGGTCGGGATGGCTAATGGAGGCTGGGCTGCTGGTTTGGGGAAGGGATGTGTTGGGTTTAAGTTCCACTTGAGTGTCAGGGTCCACGGGGTCATTAATAATCACCATGGTGCCGAGTTCCGAGGCAAATGGGAGTTTCACAAGATAGGGACCCTCCTTCTAGCGCCAATTGTTTCTACCTGTTACGTCCCGAGCCGGGAAGTGGTCACAAGGCGGAACGAAGTAGAATTCTTGAGGGGCTTCCACTCGGTACCTGCACAAATGACAACGTCACGGGGTCGGGACTGGGGTGGCCCAGTCTTCGACTCTCTGATGCTTAAATGAGCTATGTGCACTTGTACGGGTAGAGGAATGAAAGTAGGAGAGAGTATATATCTGAGTATATGAGAGAGTCTAGCTGTGTGTACCTTGAGCTTGTTTTATAGGCTAAGCTTGTGTACCTTGAGCTTGTTTCCAATGTGGGACTTTTTGCCCTCCTTTGGAGTGTCTCCTCTTTTGGGGGTGTTTTGTCGCTAGAGTGACTTTGGCAAGTGGTTTGTTACCGGCCCTTCCTTCCTTGGATGTTTGTGAAGGGCCCTCCAGGGCTATCTCGACCGGGTAATTGTACCGTATTCTCGACTTAGCCAAGTATTTTGGCTATGTACTAACAGACTGTTTAAAACTTTAAATACATGAACCAAATAGATTCAATATTTAACTATATATAATACTTGACATAATGAAAATATCCTACAAAATAAACATGTTTCATGTTAATCACTAAAACAAAATAAATAAATGAATACATTATTGTTAGCCACAAGGAACATAAAAGGCAACTTTTATATTCAACAATATAATTCACCAGTACAGTCCTCCCGTAATGAAAGAAGACCAATTTTTGTGACTTAAGAAGCATAGGTAGGTTCAATTGTATAATTTTGATACACGATTTCATCTGCACAAACTGATGGCTAAAATATCTCGATGAAGGGATCATCTCTTGGTAGTACTTTCATGCCGATTTGGATTCTAATTTCTATGGTCCTGTTACAAACTCAATTACAGAATAAATTGATCAAGAAGAACAATGTCTGATACTGGGGGAATCAAAACACAACTATATATACCAAGTTACCGACTAATGGTATCTCCATGGTCATATTTTTATAGAAAGTCGTAGCTGTTCGATTGCTACGAATTGTGAAATACAGGATGCATTTTGGACTGACAAACAACGCATAGATCAAACTACAACAGTACAAAATTAACACATTTCCATTTACTGATTTAAACAAAACTCAGAACTCAGAACTCTACTATTGGTAAACACGAAAGCAAGTATCTTGAAGCAAAATTTGGAACAGATATTTCACAACAAAAAGAATTCCAAGTTCATGTTACCCAATAAACTTGCTCAGCAGGAGCTAGACCTGGATGGTAGATTAGTTGATGTATCACCACTCGTATAAAGCTAACAAACCTATACGAACAAAATCGAGCCAAATTTCAAAAGAAAACCTGGAAACCTGATGATCAGTAGAGCTCGTTTTGGATTCGATTCGTCTAGTCTAGTTGTGAAGGTGAGAGACGAAGGAGGAGATGCGGAAGTGAATCTGAGTTGTGGACTCGGAGCCGGCAATCGGTTAGTATGAGACTATGAGTTGTGGACTCGGAGCTTGGATTGGAGATTTGAAGAAGAAGAGTTTGGGAACAAGAAAGCAGAAGAAGAGAACAGAGAAGATAGATTTTAGGGTTTTTGGGGTGTAATCTGGGTACCCACGGGTATTACCCATACCCAGTTCATCACACCCATGGGTTTTTTTTTTTAAAATACCCTACCCACCCACAGTTGAAAATGGGTATACCCATTACCCATAATTTAAACCCAATACATATTTTACGCATAGTTACCCATACCCATGGGTTTTAATGCCATCTCTAAGCGAGGCCAACCTAAGATCAGGTCTTACAACTCATCTTCGGTCTAAGATCATGTCTTGCGACTTAAGGGGATGGTGAAGAAAGGAGCACTAGGGGCGGCTTAGTTTTGAGAAGAAGGAAAATGAGAAGAAGAGAGAGGGAATCTGTCACGCCCGACTCTTAAATTTTTATCTTATTTACTAGCATGGTGTTAATAAGAGTTTTACCGCTTTTGTCAATGAGTTTATAATTTAATTGGTCCCTAGAGGGGTTTTGGGGGACAAATATTTTGAAGGGATTATTCGTAGGAGAAAAATGTTACGACGGTAAAAATGGTAAATTTTAGCTAGTAAAATGTAATTTTTATTGGGATATTATTTTTGAGGTGTTAAATTTTAGAATGGGTTAAATTGTGGTGTGGACCGGTTGGCCCAAGCCCAATTCTTTTCCTCTCTCTCTCTCTCTTCTCTCTCCTCCCTCCCGATTCTCTCTCCCTCTCTCTCCGCCCGGAAAAGTTTCCCTAGCCCGACCACCGCCGTCCGGCCACCGTTCGCCGCCGCACCGGTCCCAAACGGTCGGCCTCCGACCCAGCTCCCATTATAGACCGGTGAGAGGTTCTCTAGCGCCGCCAATCGAGAGGAAAACTCGCTGGAAGTCCCGACTGCCCAAAACTTCCCGTCGCCGGAACTTCCTCCTCCGACCGCCATAGCCAGAGCTGCTAGGCTTAAAAGGAAGCCCTCCTCCCATGCCGCAATCCCTGCAAAAAAATTCGCTCCCACTTGAGCTAGGTAAGGAGAAATCGGTGATTGAAATTCTAGGGTTTTTTGTGATGTTTTCGTTCGATTGGCATGGTTAGGCTTAGAATTAGTGTTTGTGCTAGTTAGAAAAGTTGTAGAGGAGATTGAGAGGAAGAGGAAGATGCTGTCAAATTTTGGTAGGCATTGGAGGTCGTCGGCCGCCGCTGTTTGGGGGTTTTTATGGTTTTAAATATGTGTGGTTAAGGGGAGTTTATTGATGTGAGTTTAGGAATTTTTGGAGGAGTTTTGGATAGGTTTGGAAATTGTTAAATTTTGGTAATTTTGACTGATTAATAGGGTAGAATCCGGCCATTGGTTTAATGTTGTTTAGACTGTGGAATGGTGCGTTAAGACTGCCGTTATTTTTCCGGTGAAATTTGGATAATATTGAGTAAGAATGGCGAAGTTGGGCAAGGATGAGCGTGGTTGAGGCTCATAGTTAATTTTGCCTATTTTGAATAAATATTGGATTTTTAAGTTGGGAAATTAATTATATATTTGGAACAGGACGTGAGGAGGCTCGAGCAGAAGAGGCCTCGGACCGACAACAGGCTTAGGCGTAATTTGTAAGTGGACATTTGTTTTAAATAATATGCATGCCTTATTTTGTTAATCATTTTATTTCTTCTGTTGGAATATAATACCTTTCTGATAATTGACAATTTTAATTATTTTGGTGAGTTACCGAAAAGAAGATTTTCGGTGGATATATATATATATATATTTATATATATATATAAACACACACACGAATGTTTATGAGGATAGTATGTATATAAATAAATGCTAGCTAGCTATACGTGTTCTTCCGCCATAATAAGGTAAAATACCATTATGGTATGACGTGAACGTTAGACGTAATCATAGTAGCCCTATATGAATATAATAATGATTCATATAGGGAGTATGCACGTATATAAATACACTCGTCTTTTCCGCATAATGAGGTAAAATTTCATTATGGCGTGACGTGAGCGTTAGACGCAAGCGTAGTAGCCTTGTATGAATTTCTATTTTTTTTTTATATTTCTTCATAATAAATCATACAAGGAGTATGACGAGTGTAAATATATATATATATATATATATATATATATTTTAGCCTGAGAGGTTGTATATTATTAAGTTTTGGAGATTAGCCGGAGCTAATCATGCATTTGCCAGTCTTGAGATGTCGCATGCAGTATAATTTCTATGGAAATTAAATTAGGGAAGTATAAATATTTCTTCTAAATTTATTTTTGTTCACTCACTCTAACGTTTTCAAATGTTTTCCCCTGGGCTCTTCGTTTTTCTAAAATGCCCAGTCTGCAGAGTGCAGGTCGGTACTAGTAGGAGATGACGAGGCATAGTCACCCATCTATCAGCCACCTTTCACCAGTAGGTTACCTGCTTAACCTACTAGGGTAGTTTCCTGCTTCCTTTGGTTTAGTAACTCTGAATACTCTTGAGATTATTGTATAACATTTTTGGTGGTGTGCTAAGTTATATGTTGTAGTATTTGAATATATATGGGTTGAATTGGTGAGTGGATAACTGGTTATAAGGGTTGTTCATTTTCAAGAGAGGTTTGCCGAGTTCTTCAGTAAATTTTTCTTAGAGGTGAACCCTGCAAGACTTACCTCAGATTTCAGGGTGAAATTCAGGGTGAGTCTTGACAGAATCCATCATGAGGGCAGAGAACTTGAATGATGTGTTGCCTCGAGTTTCCTTTGTCCTCTTTTATAGAAGGAGAAATGCGACTCACAGGCCACGTGGCGTGCATGCACGCTTAACGCCGAGATATGTGTGATATAGATTAGCATTAGGCGCGTGAAGTAACAGTAATAAGCACGAGTTCCAAGCAAGACAGTTGTGTAGATATCCCTAATAGATTGACCGAAATCTTCGAAGATTTTGAGAGATCGTGCGACGATAAGGTCGAGACAAAACACTCTAACTTAAACGATTTCCAACCCTAACTCCTCAGCGTCAGCATGGGCCTAGGCCTCGTCAGTAGCAACAACGACATAGTCTATAGCCTCTTGGGTGCGTTGTGCGGCTTGCACGCGGGCTTCGCCGCTTGGGGCCCTTGGGATTCAAAGTCATTATACAGTTGTTGTTTGAACTTCACTCATTAAGCATTGAATAATTGACGTTCTTGGAATTCAAAGAGGATAAAACTTGGATGGAATATAGAAGACATACAGAGGCATAATAAATTTCATCTAAAAACAACATGTATATTGGGAGATATGTTCACCCAAAATCAACTCAAATTTCTGGAAAGAAACTGCAGATCAGTACACTCTTGCTCTTTCACACTTCCGACCCCATGCACCACCCATTCCTCCCAAAGATGGCTAGAAAGCCTTATTCTTGCAAAACTAACAAGTTTGAAAATCACCTAGGGTTGCCTTCCTAGAAGCGCTTGTTTTTAAGAACCCCAAGCCGGTTCATAGAACTTTTGTCATGGTGGATACTTTTCAAGAACGACCACCCTATTGTTTGGGGCTAAGGGACTCTATGACGTATAGTATAGGCAAGACTAAGAGCTATCCATGAATGCTCCAATCGATTCCCGAAAATATAGCTTCTTAGTCTTCCACTTGTTCTCAATTTTCTTCTAGGAGCCATCCTTGCCTTCTCCTTCAAAACTAGTGTAGAATTGATGCACATATAAACAATAGGTGGTAAAATCTCCATTGGGAAGCTCACAATGAAACTCAATGGATGTGGGAGGAGAGAAAGTCCTTAGCTTTTCAACTTCTTTTTCACAAGCTAGGAAAGAACTCTCTTCCTCCATGGGAACATCGCCCTCAATGAATAAAGGATTGTCACATATGATTTGAAGCTCCGCATCCTCCTCACTTGACATGTCATCCTCCTAATCATGCTCAAGTCTCGCCTTAATAAACAAGGGATTGTAGTGTAGGACCTCAAGGTTTGTATCCTCTTCACTAGACAAGGACTCATCCTCCACACAAGATAAGACATCCGGCCTCTTCTTCCGAATCATTTTCAAATCGCTCTCCTCTATTAGGAAGCCTAGATTTCCATTATTGCACCCATTTCTCGAAAATGTTGTCTCTCACCTCACTTGCATTTGAACTCTCATAACCAAGCTCACTTCCATGTACATCATTATCATTATCATCATCTTCAACTTGAATTAAAGACCCATGCTCAAGATCGATACACACACTTCTTCTCTTGGAATAGGCTCCACTTGGTCAAAGAAAGACTCTTGCAAACATAAAGTGGTGCGATGTTGCTCTTGAAGGATGCTAGCTTTGACATGCTCCATGATTGGACTGACACTCACATAATGCTTTAAATTGAGCAAATAGTTCTTCAATGGATGATTGTGAAGGCTCATAAACGATATTTATGAATAGTTCCTTGGAAATCAATTACCATAATGTAAAACTGCAAAGACTTATGGCTCTCATTATGCCATGCCGGAATGTAAATTTTCGCTACTCAAGCAAGTAAAACTCTCGTACAAAATAGAGGCATTCGAAGGTGAAAGATCCTCAAACTTCCAATTCACAAAACAGATACAATCTGTCAAGACCCACCCCGAATTTCACCCTGAAACCCGAGGTAAGTCCTGCGAGGACCACCTCCAAGGAAAATTTACCGAAGAACTCGGCAAACCTCCCTTGAAAATGGACAACCCTAACCTGGAAAAATTAAAAGAACACTCTTAACCAATAATATAAATTTTCCACTTAATCCAAATAAAATAAATACACAGTTATTTTTCCGAAAGTATTCAGAGCTATTACAAGAAAGACAACAGAAGCTGCTAAAAATCCTAGTGGATTAAACAGATGACCTACTGGTGAACAGTAGTGGAAAAATGAGTGATTATGCCTCGTCACCTCCTTCTAGACCCCACCCGAACTCTGCAGACTGGACATTTAAAAACGAAGGAAAAGCCCAGGGGAAAATATTTAATCATGTCAGAGTGAGTGGACAAAATAATCTTGACAAGCAACAATATTTCCCCAAAAAAATTATCAAGGAAAACAACTAGTTCCGGCTAGTCTCCAAATCTTAAACAAATACAGCCTCTCAGGCTCAAATTATATATTTATATCAGTATGTATTAACACCCGTCTACTCCATGTATGTTATCTATGAATAAATTTTAAAGTAGATAGTCATACCAAGCTACTACGCTCGCGTCACCCCATAATGACATTTTTCATCATTATGGGGGAAACGACCGAGTGGGTATAAATATATGTGCTTACTCTTTGTACGAATTCTATGAATGAATGTAAAAACATAGAATAAACTCAAAAAGTAGAAAGTCGAACAGGGCTACGACGCTTGCGTCTAACGCTCACGTCACCCCATAATGGCATTTTACCTCATTATGGGGGGAAATCACGTATAGCTAGCTAACGTTCACTCATATACATATTATAATAAAAAACGTCAATAAATGAGTATAAACACCGAAATTCTCAATTCCGGTTAAAATCCAACAAAGGAAATTATTCAACAATAAAACAATTCAAACACATTATTTAAAACAAAGGTCCACTCATAACTTAGGCCTAAGCCTGACGTCGGTCGGAGGTCTCCTCTGCTCGAGCCTTCTCGCGTCCTGTTCCAAAACATAAATAATTCCTTAAAATACACACCGACGCTTAAATAAAATAGGCATAATTAACTATGAGCTTCTAGCGCTCAACCATGCCTATCGCCCTAAATCTTTACTTCACTGCCAACCACAAATCTCCAAAAATACCGTCAACCTCAAAAATCACCTTCCAAAGTCCTAATCACAAAATAATCCAATGGCCGGATTTTAACTTATTAATCCGCAAAAAATATCAAACTTAAACAATTCCAAAACCTATCCAAAACTCCTCCAAAAATTCTAAAACTCATTCCGATAAACTCCTCGTAATATTCTCTACCAAAAACATTTTCTCGGAGGCTGCACCGGCGGCGGCTGGAGACCAACTCCGGCGACCTCCGATGCTCACCAAAATTTGGTAGCACCTTCCTCTCAACCTCCTCTACAACATTCCTAACTACCAAAAACTCCAATTCTAAGCCTAACCATGTCAATCGAACACAAACACACAATAAAGCCATAAAATTTCCATTACCGATTTCTCCTTACCTAGCTTGAGATGGAGTGAGTCATTTGGAGGGATTGAAGCACGGGAGGAGGGCTTCCTTTTGAGCCAAGGCTCGCTGGCTATGACGGCCGGAGGAGGGAGTTCCGGTGAAGAAACGCTTTCGGCAGTCGGACCTTCCGGCGGGCTTTTCTCCCTCACGGCAGCGCTAGGGAGGCTGCCACCGGTCTAGAATGGCAGCTGGGTCGGAGACCGACCGTTTGGGACCGGTGCGGCGGGCTGGGGCAGCCGGACTACGGCAAACGGCGTCGGGAAAGTTTTCCGGTCGGGAGGGCTCGGGAAGAGAGAATCGGGAGGAAGAGAGAGAAAGAAAAGAGGAAGAAATGGGTTGGGCTCGGCCCAACCGGTCCAACTCCAATTTTAAAACATTTTCCAAAAATTCAACACCCCAAAATAATACCTTAATAAAATTACCTTTTACTAGCTAAAATTTACCATTTTTACCGTCGTCATATTTTTCTCCTACGAATAATTCTTTCAAAATATTAGTCCCTCAACACCTTCTGGGGACTAATTAAATTATACACTTAATGACGAAAACGGTAAAAGCTCTTATTACCACCATGCTAGTAATTAAGGTAAAATTTAAGATTCGGGATGTGACACAATCCCTTGAGAATCTTGCTTGAGACGAAAAAATCGGTACTTTACTAGAAGAACAAACGTTTAAAACTAAAGTGAACATAGACAAATGTGACTTCTTTTCTATCTCAATGAGAATCCACCAAACAACACAGTTAGCCAAACACACCAACAAATTATACAGCAAAGATCACATCTTCTCTGTAAAATTCACTTCAGACAAACACTGAACCAACATACCTCATTCTCATCATCATTTGTTTGCTCCTCCAGAAGGGCCTCAAGTAGTCTCATGTAAGAAGAATCTTTAATAAAATGCCAGCCCTCATTTGCATAAAAGTCTTTTTGAAACCAAAACTCTTCTCGCATGTCAAACAAAATCTCATATCCGACTTTACCCCAGTGCGGGTCGTGCAATAGTACGGGGACCAACACAAAAGGGCCCAAAGCTTTTTGCCTTTTTTTTTGCTATATATATAAATATATATATATTTTATCGGAACTATATATATATATACATATATATATATATATATATTAATATACAATAATATATAATAAAGAAAAAAATAACTAAAACACAATTAAAGGGTTTATTGAAGTTTATTCTTCCTAATCAATGTTTTTTAATTTCCCTTTTGCGTCAATAATTAGGCAAAAAATCACAAATGGTCACTGACTTTTGACATATTCATCACTTAACTCATTGACATTTCGAAAAACCAACTTTACTTACCCACTTTATGCACCGTTTGTCACTTAACTCACTCGATACTAACAACATCTATTAGTTCGTAAAAAAACATTAATTCTAAGGTCATATTGGTCACATCAGTTAAGAATTAAGGTCTATGAAAAAGGGTTTTTCTCCTACTTATTCTGTTATGTATGGGGCAACGACTCATAACCCTCAGTCCTCAGCATTCTCTGAAACCTCGACTACAACAACCATTTCTAGAGTGCGCGAGAAAGAGGAACAATGAAACGCGAAGAAACAACAAACTCATAACTCACCAAGTAATTATATTTCAGTAAATCAATCTCAATAACAATAAACAAAGCCTCCTCAAAATTACGATAAACAAAACAACAAACCACAAGTATTAACAATGGTTAGCTCAAAAATCTTATTACCATCCTAATTTCAATTTTCATAACTTAAAAACCCTAATCCCGTTTTGTGGACCACTCGTGTGGATTGAAACAAAATGGATAACACATTGTATCACCAAGTGATAACAATAATTCAAGGGAAAGATTCAATTACCAATAGGTGTTGAGGTGTTGGTGGCTCTCCATCGAGTCTGAAATATCTCTACTTATTTGAAATCTCTGTAATCTATGCTCATTCAAAGTCTTAATGAGAACCCTCGCTTTTGTCTTCCTCTCTCTCTCTCTCTCTCTCTCTCTCTCTCTCTCTCTCTCTCTCTCTCTTCTTCGATTCTCTTTGTTCCTTTTTCTCGCGCCAATCTCATGTTTGGCGAGGTTGTTGTAGTCGAGGTTTCATAATGAATAGACGGCCAATCTCATGCTTAATTAAATAAGGCATTAGTCCATAATCATCCTTTAATTAACCATGATTAATTAGGTTAATTAAACAAGTACTATTAACTTAATCAAATAAAGTAATCACTAAATTACATTAATTTAATGCAAGTAAATTAGTTGAGTGATTTTATTGTTCATCATGTCAAACTATTTGATTGATGGAACTTAGAGTGATTTAGTGGATGATGTCTTACATCTTTTCTCACCAACTATTGATGAGTGTTTTAGGGAGACATGTTTTTCATTTTCATGCATCAACTTTTGGTGATTGAAAATGCATGAAAGTCATCACCTCTTTCAATAGTAAAGATGATTTACTCTACCAATTATTTGGTGAGAGAAACATGGAATTGATTACATGGGTCAATATTGAAGGAAACAACATGAAAGTTGGCTAGCACATGACTAGCATTCTCACATACCAAAGCTGGAAACAAAATTTTCACCTTTGTGTTACTCCATTGAACACTTGTTTCCTTAATCATTGAAGCCAAAAAATCATGTATGCCCTTAAATATAATTAACCTTAATAAAGAAACATGCAACCCCTTAATACATATATCATATGCACTAAAGTTTAATTAAACTTTAACCACTTTATATATGTAATTTTTTGAATCTTTTTCTAGCTATCATAAAATCTACCTTACATCACATGCTTCATAACTTTTATGCTAAGGCAAGTATTATGATTTGAATTACATATTACCCTAAGCTTAAGAAAATCACATCAACTAATAAACTTAGCCATGTTTAACATCAAAATTAAGCCAATGGCTCTTAGACCAATTGAAGGAATAGATGAATTTTTAAAACTTTTAATTAGTGCGAAATTAGTTTAACCATTAAACTACTAACTAAATATAAATTTGGGTAAAATATTGTATAGTCCTTGTGGTTTGAAGTCGACATCTGTTTAGTCCTTATGGTTTTATTTTAATCTAAATAGTTCTTAAAGTCACCATTTTTCATCCAAATAGTCCTTACAGTTTTATTTTAATCTGAATAGTCCTTAAAGTCATGATTTTTCATCCAAATAGTCTTTATGGCCTTTAACTGAGAAAATGAATCGAAATGACTATTTGGATGAATAATCATGACTCTAAGGACTATTTAGATTAAAATAAAACCATAAAGATTATTTGAATGAAAAATTGTGACTTTAAGGACTATTCAGATTAAAATAAAACCACAAGGACTAAACATATGTCGACTTTAAACCACGAGGACTAAACAAATTTTAATTCTATAAATTTCATTCCTTTAACCCATGATCTTGGCTTATTGTGATATGTATATAAACATAACATATATGGTAAGGAAGAACAAAGAGGGAGTTTATGTTCTACTCACCCTTGGAGCGTGATTTCAATCAGATCCAAGTGAACCACCAAAGCTTTTCTCCTTGATCTCTCCTTGTGTGTGTTTCCTCCACCTTGAAACACCTTGATTAAGAACTCCTTGTGCTAGTAATCTCTTCCTTGATGTAGTAACTAAAGCCACAAAATAATGTGACTTCTAAGGATCTTCACCAAGTAAATCAAGAGATGAAAGGAATGAAAGAAGTATGCAAGTACTCTTTCTTCCTTTGTTACCAACGTATGAAAATGAAGAGAGAGAGAGAGAGAGATAGAGAGAGAGAGAGAGAGTTTTCCTATCAACTAGAGATAGAAATGAAAAACTCATCTCCTTATATGCATGCTTTCACTTTATAAGTTTATAATAGTTTGAAACTATTTCAACATTAAAGTGAAAGATTGACTTTCATAAAACTAAATAATTGGCTGGTCCATATGTATTATTGGGCCTAAAAAATGTGTCTTGGGCTTTCATTTAAGTATCTCTTAGTGAGGCCCAACCCCATACCAAAAAGGCCAGACAATCGGTTAGGCCCAATAAGCTCGGTTTTACTCGAATATCCTAATGATGTCCAAATAATAAATCTAATTAATATTTGATCATAACCAATGTACTCTTGTTTAATCTTCTTCATATACAATCTCAATGATCCACTTATATGGTGTGCGATCTCTTAGGTTCTAATTAACAAGGCAGTAAAGTTTGTACAACAATTTTATTTTGTTTACGAATCAAAACTCCATTTTGATTCTCCCTTGTTACTAGGATTACGTTTATCAATCCTCAGGGACTTCACAAGTCATGAGTGACGTCTTGCAACATATCATGACTACCCTAGTTAATATAAAATGACAAAGAACCTATATAATTGGAATTACAATACGTACAATACGGTCATTTTCTAATACGATGTTCTAAATCACATCATTGGGGTATGTAAGTAATATGTCAATCCCCTATTGTGATTTTCATTCTCATGTGTCGTAGAATGTGAGTATAAACTTCTTTTAATCTCATTCAATGTTTTAGCCAAAGACTATTTGAATCACATCTTTAAACAAACACCTTATTTACTTAAGGATAGAGATTCCTTATTGTACACTCACATATCTCTATGTGCAAATTGATTACACCAACGAGTGCATGGATCATATCCATTAATGGACATAATGTTACTGCATCATCAAGAGTAAATCCATTCACTCATAAGACAACCATAGTGTCTCAAGGCAAATGACTAATTTATATTATTGCAATTTAGAGTTCAAGTTTGATATGTAAGTGTAGTCAGTAGTCAGGAAACTACCTTCCCCGCCCATAGACCAGTCATGAAACTTATAGACCGACATCCGGGCTACCTCACCATGGTGAAAGATCATCGGTACCACATCGGGAAGGTGCTTCTCCAAGCTCCACAAGAAGGCACCATGATAAGAAACACGTATAGTTAGTCCCACATCGAAACCATGTAATAAGAGGGAACATTCCTTAGCTATAAAAAGAAGGCTTTCCCTAGATATAGATAATGAATCAGATCTCCCCCTCTATCTAACACTCCACCCGGGGGATGGAAGCTCTTGTAACACCCAAAGGCCTATTGGCCATGATAGTTGATTCGTAAGTGGAGGTGGCCATGTCCTCTGAGGCATGGTGAACCACTATATGCCCCTGTGTCACATGATTGTCTGTTCCACCGTGATTCTACATAGCCTCTGGGTTTATGCAGAAACATTTGGCACCGTCTGTGGGAATCATTACTAAAAGTCATATTGCTCTACCGCTCGAGAGGTATTCCACCGAGAGACATTTAATTCAAGTCCATGAGCAATAGGTAGAGGCCTAGTATGGAAGCGAGGCGAGATAGCTCGCATGGAAGCGAAGCGAGATGACTTCGCATGGAAGCCAAGAGAGATGACCCGCCCGGGTTCTTTTTGTCATCGGGATTTTACCAAGAGCAGAGCCACAGCGGCTCATGTCCGATGCCCCCAGCCATCACCCGGATTCATCGGGACCCAGAGCTCAGTCTTGTCGAACGGGAGCTTCGCCGGTGACGACCCACTCCTCCCGCTGCCCGACCATCTTATTACCCCGGTGACTTCAGCGATATTCTTCGTCTTCCCGGCCGAGATGAAAATTAGTCAGAAATAAAGGATCTGCCTAGCATACTCAGGGTCCCATTGATACTCGACATCTGCCGACGCGATGGCCATTGGATCCGGGATACGCTTCCCAGCAGCTACCACCGACATCTCCTCTCGTTGATTTGTCTGGTGCACAGCTGAAAATTGCTATGGACACCCGATATGCGAGGTATGGGGTGAAGAAGAAAGAAACTGGAGAAGTTAACAAATCTTGTAGGCAACCCGACCTTTCCAGTGACAAGGATTCATCGTCCGAGGCCTGGACAGGCTTACCAAGAGAGAGAGAGACATTCCACCGAGAGATTGATATTCCACCGAGAGGCACAAGTCATTAAAATCTCGAGTAAGACCAAGCGAGATTGGCATTCCACCCGAGAGGCATTCGACCGAGAGATTGGCAAGGGTGGCTTCGCGTAGGAGATAGAGGCCTAGTATGACTTAACATAGGAGACAACGCCAAGAAACAAAGAGGACTTCACATGCAAAAGGGGGACAAGATGAGGCGAGCCTAGCATGGTTGGTTGACCGAATAAGAAAGCAATTATCTTTAATTGCATAGAAGGCTATATGTGTGGTTCGCCAGTGGAAGAGTTGGCATGTATTAAGGGGTGGACCTCGCCTAAGTTATCACGCGAGCTGGATGTAGACCTCGCCTAAGTTATCACGCGAGCTGGATGTAGGGCCCGATTGCACAAAGGCCTTCACGTGTAAGGACGGGAATTATCAGGCGAACTAAGAAGTTCACACGTATCAAAATAGTGACATGAGTTGCATGCGAGCTGGATGCATGAGAAGATGGCTTTGCGCAGGGGACTCCACATGTGATAAGGACCTTGTGAAGCATTGACAACTCTACATTCCGCGTCCGCGCGGTAGCACGCCCCGCATCCCTTGAAGTATTGAACTGCTACCATCTCTCTACCCCCTGCTGAGGATTGTGGCCAAAAGTATGCGCGGGTCCCGTTGGCATGAGGGTACTTTGAAACTCCTAATCTCGATCAAGAAGCGGGGTCCCGGTCGTCCAGTTCGATTATCACTTCCCTCTGGCAACGCCTGCTCTATGAGGTACCGGTGGAACCAGTCGGGATCATCGGATCTGCAAGCAGCGAGTCCCGGTGGCAAAAAAAAAAAAAAGAAGCTATGGACACCCATATCTTGTCTCTAGAAGAAGTCCTTCCCCGTAGCAACACGTCTTGTTCTTCCCGGTGAGTCGGTGACCTCACCTATGTTATGAACCTCCCAAACCTGATGACTCCAGATTGAAAGAATTATCCACCGAGAGCAGAAAAGAAATCTCCAAGAGCAAGTTAGGGCTCCACCACTTTAATCTCCGGGAACCGAAAGGGGAAGGATAGATGCCTCACGGACTAATCCACAAGTAGCAGAGTGAAAAATGGGTAATTATTCATCGGGTCTCAGGGTTTAGGGTAAACAAAAAAAATCTCCAGTAAGACCAGGCAGGATAGGTAATCTACCGAAAGGCATGACATTGAAATCCCCAGAAAGACTAGGCGGGATAGGTAATCCACCGAGAGGCCTAAGTTAATGAGATCCCCAGAAAGACCAGGCGGGATGGGTAATCCGCCGAGAGGCATAAGTTACTGAAATCCCCAGAAAGACCAGGAGGGATGGGTAATCCACCGAGAGGCCTAAGTTAATGAGATCCTTAGAAAGACCAGGCAGGATGGGTAATCCACCGAGAGGCATAAGTCAATGAAATCCCAATAACACCAGGTGGGATGGGTAATCCACCGAGAGGCCTAAGTTAATGAGATCCCTATAAAGACCAAGCGGGATGGGTAATCCACAAGGAGGCCTAAGTTACTGAAATCCCCAGAAAGACCAGGCGGGATGGGTAATCCATTGAGAGACCTAAGTTAATGAAATCCCCAGTAACACCAGGCGGGATATGCATAAAACTTATATCTTCCCTTTAAAAACGGAGCAAGTGGCTTGATAAACCACAGACGTCGTTAACACCCCGTCACTCGAGTAATAACACCAGATATGGAAAAGGCTCGCTACCCTTGTCCATGAAAGTATAACACCCGTTCAACCCACGTCATGAGTCAGATCTTGGGGGGACTATGGGCGGTGGAACAAGATCCACCTCGCGTGTGTCACATGATTGTGTGCAGAGAGCCATGGGTCTCGCATGTGTCACCGAGACTCATCTCACGTGTCACCGAGATCATAACACCCCGTTGGCCAGGTATAAGATCCATCTCGCATGTGTCACCGAGACCCACCTCGCGTGGAACAAGATCCACCTCGCGTGTAGTCATTGTGCGCAGAGTGGACTCTTCAGCTCGCGTGTACTCCTTGTGCACAGAGCGGACTCCTCAGCTCGCGTGTAGTCCTTATGCGCGAGGCGGACCCCTCAGCTAGTGTGTACTCCTTGTGCGCGGAGCGGACTCCTCAGCTCGCGTGTAGTCCTTGTGCGCGAGGCGGACTCCTCAGCTCACGTGTACTCCTTGTGCGCGGAGCGGACTCCTCGGCCCGCGTGTAGTCCTTGTGTGCGAGGCGGACCCTTCAGCTAGCGTGTAGTCCTTGTGCGCGAGGCGGACCCCTCAGCTCGCGTGTAGTCCTTGTGCACGAGGCGGACCCCTCAGCTCGCGTGTAGTCATTGTGTGCGAGGCGGAGGCCGGACCCCTCAGCTCGCGTGAAGCCATTGTGCGCGGAACGAACTCCTCAGCTCACTTGACAATTTCAGTCCTTGCGCTTCGTGCACTACTCAGCTCGCCCGAGTGTCAGCTCTTCTGTGCGAGGCAGACTCCTCAGCTTGCCAAGCTTGCACGCGAACTACAGTACCGGCCCTGGGCTAAAGCCCAATAAGCCTATGCTTTGGGCCCCCAAATTTAAGGGCCCCCAGAAAAAAAAAATGTCAAGCATTTATATATATATATATATATATATATATAAAATTGGCATGCTCTAAACATAGGAGAGGATCAAAAGCGGACGTCCGCACGGTCCTTAAAGTGCGAACGTCCCTCCGTTCTCCACCCTCCGGCGCCAGCGACGGCGTGCCTCCACCCCAAAAGACTCCAGCAGTCTCCTAGACCACTTTCTCTTACCGGAAAGTCCGTTCTTTTCCGGTGAGTCCGTTCTGTCGTCCGCACTTTAAGCTGAGTGCGGACGTCCTTCTCTGATCCAGCCTCCTCTAAACATAAACCCACGCAAACTTCTACAACTTTCATTCTCTTTGATCGAGTCATCCACTGGGACCACTGCCGCACGACCGCACTGCCCGTACATGTCTTTCTCAGTTTCTCATATCAACTATCAAGGTCTCCTTGCCGCAAGCCAGCAACCCTTGACTTCTCTAAGTTCTCTCCGACGAAAGTCAGGTAAGTCTGTCCTCCTCCAATGAGTCCAATTCCATAGTTTTTACAATTTCATTGTTGAGAACTTGAAATTGAGAATGAGAAGGGCTTTAATTTCAATTTGGAAGACTGATTGTGAGATCAGATAGGTTTTGGTTTGAGTTTATGAATCATTGAATGTTTGATTTCATGTATTTGTTTATGCCTAAAATTCTGTTTATGTCTTTGTTTATTCATGCTTTTGTTTGTGCCTAAAATTCTGTAGGATTATGTTTTACAGGGTGCTATATGGCTCCAATTGATATTTGTAATTTTTAGATTTTGTTTCTTTTACTGTTAAGGATGCAAGAAGTGTAGTTTTCAGTAACAATAGTACTGATATTTGTAATTTTCAGATTTTTGTTTTAATCTTTGTGGCATTTCATTATTATTGGGAGTTTTACCGTTGGGAGTTTTACTTTTGAAGTGAAGAAAAATACAAATATATTTTTTGGCAGGGAGCCCCAATTTTTTTTTCCGCTTCGAGCCCCCAAAATCTCAAGGCCGGCCTTGGCGAACTGTGCGGCCGAATCAGTTTTGAGTCTGAGGGTCGGGAGGGACCCGGCTGACTTGAAGATATTAAGAAAAGTAAGACTCGTTCAACACACATCTTGAGTACGGACTTGGGGGGACTGGGACAGGTACTCGTTGGCAAATGACTGGTCTATAGGCATCTTGAGTGGGGACTCAAGACACATCTTAAGTCCCCACTCAAGATGTGTCTTGAACGAGAACTTGGGGGGACTTGTAGTCGGTAGTCAGGAAACTACCTTTCCCGCCCATAGACCAGTCATGAAACTTGTAGACTGACATCTGGGCTACCGACATCAAAATGATTGTTTTAGGACATAACTCCTTCACATGTCAATAGTGGTAGGCGGCTCGAGGTTGTTGTACAACATGAAAAGGTTGGTGAAGAAAGTGGTGGGTGTCCTACCCTGGTTCTCGCGAACCGCCAAGCCCATAAGCTAATCCTCTAGCAGAAAATCTAAGGTAGAGCGCCTGAAGATGGGTAAGTATAGCTGGAGCCAGAGATCTAGGATCCAAAGCCGACTGGTAGGCAGGCTAAAGGGTTTTAAAAAAAAAGCTGGCGGAGGGCACGGTAAAGCGCACCTAATATAGGCTGCCCTAACCCTACTTGGATGTCATTATACAATGTTACAGCTAGTTTGTTCCACTTGTCTGTGGGTTTGTGAGCGCCACCATAAAATATAAATTTATTAAGCTAATACTTAAGGAAAGAAATACCTCCTTCGTTGTGGTCGTCGGTGTTGATGTAGTAATTTCTCCAAGTCGAGAAAGAGGTCTTGACGATTCGCCCGATGTTGGGGTTGCTAGTGTAGGTGAAATCACCGGGGGAGTATAGATTGGGGTGAATGGGTAGGCCTGTGTTGGCGAGAATGTCCAGTAGTGTAATGCTCATCTGCCCAAACAGAAAGTCGAAGGTGTTGGTTTGTGCTGTTCCAAAGGCAAGTCGCCGCCGCGATTGAAGCTCGATTCAAGGAGGTAGGGAGCGCAAAGCTCAACGCGATCGTGTCTGCAATACCCACTGCCTCCTAGGCCCTCAGATCTGTACGACGGCGAGCCTTGTACCAAGCTTGCTCTTCATTAGTACACTTGGCCACTCTCCGATCTGGATCCCGGTATAGGATCGAGCTTGTTGAAACCATGAGGCAAAATCGCCAGGTGCACGGCAGCAGGCGAGGATAAGACGGCGCACGGTGTTGGTGTAGCTGTTCAGAACGGCGGTTGGAATCGGTTGAGATGGGTTGGGGCCGAACACAGCCTCACCATTCTCGAGGAACCAGATGCTGGCGTCCTGAGATGGATCAGCGGTGAAGAGATTCGCAAATCTCGTCACCTAGGCAATGGCCATTATGGGGAAGATATTGGGATCTCAGATATCTAGTTTGGGGGCCATTTGGATTCGAGGAGCTAAAGGTTTTCCGGTAGGGTTTACTCTAGGCAGAAGAGAGAGAGAAATGAGGTTGAAGATGAAGTGAGTTGAGACTTACGCTCCTTTCCCTCTTAAAGAGGATAAACAAAAGCGTCTTTTCGTTTCAAACAGTCATAATGACAAAACATTGCGATGACGCCAAAATGTCAGCCTTTTTCAAAATTCGAAACTGAAGAACGTACGCAATAAGGCCTCTTCACTTGGCCATTGTGAGATGGGCCTAAGCTCGAGGCCTAGGAGGCAATGTTTGAGCCCAATTAGAAATTGGGTCAAAGACTAATTTTAATCAAGTTTTGGGCAGCATTTGGGTCAATACTTGTGGCCCTAAAAATAAGCCTATTTAGCTTTGTTTTGAATTAATTTGCAAACGAAGAGTCGAAGTTATATATGGAATCCACACGCTTCGCAAAGTTAGTGTTCGCTTAGGAGATGCAAGTTAGCTCCGCGTCAGGGCCTAAAGAGTCTTTTTATTACGACAGGTCGACACATGTGACCTATGCGAAGTCTACTTACACAGTTAGAACTGCGTCATCTGATTGCGTGGTTATCAAGAAAAATGAAACCTTGAACAACTTAAGTAGCAGAAACCAACTAGGTTGCGAAGAATGCATCTTTATCTGATAATTATGCGAGCTCGTCACTATATAAGGGGGTTACAATGACAACAATTACAAACCTTCGACCTAGTCGAAACCCAGACGCTAAAACACTTCGCCTTAGCACTCTTTTCTTTTTAAGCTTTCCGGAGCTTAGTTTTGTTTTCTTTTCCTTTCCATTTGGTTGCTCTGTTTGCCCTTACTACGAGTATTGATATTGGTGATGCATAAAGCTACTGTAAATCCTTGCTCGCAAGGTGACACCACAACTTTGTGATTGAACTAGTGCACTCTCGATTCACAATTGCTTTGATTAGAAGCAACATGTTAAGCGCACTACATAGACAACTACTACTACTCGTGAATCCACGCGTTGACTCAAAAATCAAATTTACCTTGTGATATAGGAGACAAACTTTCTTTAATTTGCTTATTTGCATAATCAGACAATCAAAAACTTGAATTTATTAGTAATTCTAAATAACTCACGCCCCGCATTCACCTCAAGAGACTTGGTGTAACATATTTCTTTCCCCGTTGAAAGCGTAGCCATAACAGTTGTCACATTTGTAAATGTGAATATCACATACGGGTAGGTATTTTAAAATTTCCTAAATATATAAACAAATCCAAAATTACAAACCGTGTGGTGGACATAAATACCAAAATTCCCCGCATAAAATTACAAGTAGCTAGGGAACGGCGTCGTTTGGGGTTGCTCTTCTCTGCTCCAAAACCCTGACGCCGAATTAGTAGAAGAGTGTAGCGAAAAGTCCCAGACCCTAAACCCTGAAGCCAGTGAGAGCCTGTAGACCCTTTAGCGAATATGTTGAGGAGAAATAGGAGGTTAGAGAAGGAGTACTTGTTCCGGAAAAGTAAAGAAACCCTAGAACGCACCAAGTACGAGAAGAAGCGCAAGATTAGAGAAGCCGTGCAAGGTAATTTTTGTTTTTCACCTCAAGGGGGGCTCTGTCAATCAATTTTTGATTGTTTTGTTAATTTGCAGAGGGTAAACCGATTCCGACTGAGCTTCGAAATGAAGAGGCCCAGCTTCGCCAAGAAATCGATCTCGAAGATGAAAACACTGCTGGTATGGGCTCTATCGAGATTCTAGTAATTGCTTTTTTCAGTTTTTTTTCTTGGGTGAATAGAAGCTGTAATTTGTCATTTTTTGGTGGTAGATGTACTTGGAAAATTGATTGTTAGTAAATTGAATCCGGTAGCAGAGATAGTTTCGCTCATGTTTGATGGTATAGTTTGAGTTCGATTAACGAGGAAGGAAGATGTTGTCTTTGATGCTTCTGTAAATGAATATGAGAAGGATGAATCCTTAAGAAGGACAAAATTGTAATTGTTGTATAGATATTGTGGAATAGATGTTTCAAGGTGTAGTTGTTTATATGAGTTGATTGTTGGTTGTTATTAAATTTTGAAATCTGGAAAGTTCTGATGCCAACTGTAGTGCTACTTCGTGTAAGAAGTGAAGAATAAGACATAAGGTTTTGTTAGCTAGAAATAGGTGTTTTCAATAAAATTTTGAATGTGGAGAAATTGAGATCATGTAGGTGCACCTTAGATGTTACTGAGTCATTTTGGATGAAGTTGAGTTCCTGTAACTTTTCTCCTGCTGTAGGACAAAGCTAGGGTGGGCTAGGAAGTTTAGAATCTTTAAGAAAAAGGCTGTTTGAGAAGAAAGAGAAGGTTTTAGGTTTTAGAGAATTTAGGGAATAGGGAGCAAAGGGGGGAGAAAGCAGAGAAATAGGGTAGGAGAAGAGAAACCAAAGCTCCAAGCCTTTCTTGAAAACTCAATCTAATTCCATTCCAATCTGATGCAAATTACAATTTAACAGGTAGTTTCAAGTCTCAGGATTATAATTTAAATCTTGTAGATTTAACAGAAATTAGAAGGGTTATCACTATTGTGGACTTGAAAACTTTTGAATTGCTTGTTTAACACGTGGTTGATAAATATTTGAAATATACTTTTACATATATTGCCATTTGTTTTTTCATTGTACACCTTATCTTGCTGTTGATTCTTCATGCATTTTCTAAACTCTAGTTCCGAGGACACATATCGATGATGAGTATGCCAAAGCATCAGAAAGAGATCCCAAAATTTTGCTAACTACTTCCAGGGATCCGAGTGCTCCACTAATACAATTCACGAAGGTTGGCCTGGCCTCTTTTTTCCGTGCAATCATAGAGATTAGTCATATAGATGCACTTTCAGCATCCTTGTCACATTCTAATCATGCATTGTAGATTTATTGACATTTTTTTTTCTTTTTTCAAATGACACTACAGGAACTGAAACTTGTATTTCCTAATGCACAAGTAGTGAATCGTGGTGGTCAGGTTGGTGCACTGTTTTCCAAATATTCTTTGGTTTATTTTTTCTTATTTTCCTGATTGTCTTTTCATGAATTTGTGGCTTCTAAATGATGCATTTGGCACGGGAATTTCGTAGTTTTTGTTTCAGTTGTTCTTATGTGGATATTAAAACTATGAACATGGATTTGAAATATACAGAAACACACCCTCTGTGTGATATTAAAATTTATTCCTGGAAATTCAGTTTTTCACACATGTCAGCCTTGATTGTTTATGGTACTCACTTGCTTAACCATTGTTTTACGACCATAGAAAAATCCGCTTGCTAGCTGCTTTTCGCCACCACTAATGTTCTTTTAATGTCCATACAATTGCATCTCTAAGCAGTGAAGCTAATTGTCCCTGTGTGATTAATTTGGTACTTCAGCATAAAGCTTTTCTCTTCACTGCCTTCTTTCTTAACAATATTGTAGCCTGCATTTCATGTTAAGTAGCAACATAACTTTGCTAATGTAAAATGTCCAGTTGTTTCAGCTTCATGGACAGTTATTGACTGTTCGATGCTGTTGAAAACTTTATGCTATATTGTTCAGTTTTTCCCCTTAAATTTTACTTGTAGAAAATAAATCACTTGCATAATAATATTCTACTAGGAAGTTTCCAGAGGGGCACTACTTGATTTCACAAGAAGTATAAAAAAATAAGACAAAAGTGAAGTAAAAAGAATTGATGACAAACTTTTGAAGTCTGAAGAAGGCTAAACACTGGAGATAATATATGTCCTAGTGTTACCTGGTATGTGTGCTATAGGAATGATTTGAAGCGTTGGGCATCTTCCATTGCTGAGGATATTCTTGAGTATGATACTTTTTTTTATATTCCCAAATCATGCAGGTTATTTCTGAAATTGTTGAAAGTTGCCGTGCACATGACTACTCTGATGTTGTGTTGGTGCATGAACATAGGGGTAAACCTGATGGTTTGATCGTATGCCACCTTCCTTATGGACCAACAGCTTATTTTCAACTATGCAATGTGGTAAGTAGTGTACTTAATTTTTTTTGTTAATGTAGGTAATATATTGATATAGCTGATGTAAAACAGCCGAAAAATCTAGATAACAGCAAATTTATTTGGGACTTGAGCAGCAGAATTAGGAAAAAGTAACTCAGTGGTATAGATTAAGCAAAAGGAGGACTGAGTTTAAAAGTGGTGATTCACAATACAGTTATAGAGGGGGTTTAGTTTTATTGCCACATGGATGAGATAGGTTAAGATTTTCAAATTATTAACTTCAAGGGTTAGTTATACTGGAGAGGAGAATTGTTTATTCAAACCCACCAACAAAGTCATAGCTTCACATTTTACTTTCTTGCTGCTTTTGCGGCTATCATTTTTGCACTTGATCTATTGTTGTTTGGCATTTTAATAATAATTTTCTACTTTTAGGTTTCAAGACATGACATCAAGGACAAAAAAGCCATGGGAACAGTGCCACAGGCTTATCCACATTTGATCATTAACAATTTCACGACTAAGGTATCATATCTCATCTAAAGATTTCTACTCTAAATCTTTATAGTTCTCTCCCACTCACTTTTAAGTATACTGGCAATATAATTGTTCAGAGATGATAATCCATGTCTAAAATGAATGAATATTATGGTTTTTATGTCTTAATTTTTGACAATGAAAATCAAGTTTGTACTGTTAGAAGCACCATTTGTACCATTTATCCTACTTAATTTGATATTTTGCGCTTTGGTCACTTGTGGGAAAAAGTTAAGTTTTGGGCATCGTTATGTGCTTCGACTTCTAAGGGTTTTAGGGATTATACTCTGTCTTCCATTATTCTTAACTGGCAAGCAGTTGTAATATAAGTTGAGTTAGCATTATCAGGTTCAGGTGGGTGCTAAGCCTTTGTCGCTAGCTGCCCTATTTAGCTCTCTAAAGCAGACTCCTTCTACATTGCTTTTTGTTTAATAAAAAGCTGTTTTTTTCAAAAAAAAAAGGAGAAAAAATAAATAAATGGATGCAGCTCCTCTCTCTCTCTCTCTCTCTCTCTCTCCCTCTCTCTCTCTCTCTCTCTCTCTCTCCCTCTCTCTCTCTCTCTCTCTCTCTCTCCCTCTCTCTCTCTCATTCATATGTATAGACAGTATGGTAATCCCTTCATGTTTTTTGAGTTGGCATACTATTACCTTTCTCATTATATACTTATCTTTTATTAATTCTGATTGTTGATAGTTGGGTGAGCGGACAGCAAATATTTTAAAGCATCTTTTTCCAGTGCCAAAGCCAGATACAAAACGAATAATCACTTTTGCGAATGATCAGGACTACATTTCATTCAGGTTTGTTGTCTCATTCACTTTTAGTATTGACTTAGTAAGCAGCGACATTGATAATAATTGAATCCATCATATAACTTATTAATATTTTCATATCTACCAGTGTGCTCTGGTCAAGTGTGCACATGTGTTGCTTTGCTTCTTTTTAACAACAATTTTGAACTTACAGGCATCATATTTATGCCAA
Organism: Fragaria x ananassa; assembly: GCA_034370585.1. Taxonomy (NCBI): domain Eukaryota; kingdom Viridiplantae; phylum Streptophyta; class Magnoliopsida; order Rosales; family Rosaceae; genus Fragaria; species Fragaria x ananassa. The sequence goes on along the minus strand of CP139750.1, from coordinate 2,379,886 downwards.
GCCCGGAGGTCCTAAATCCATTGAGCTGAAGGAGATTGGTCCCCGGTTTGAGTTGAAGCTTTTCAAGGTTAGTGCTAAACATTACATGCTGTATGTTATTGGCATTGTTTGGACAACCACTGTTTAAGACATACTATAAACACTCCTGCCCTCTAACTCTTTGAGCTTTCATCTCCAATTTTCGCTCAACCAAACATATCCTTCAACTGAAAATGTTCATGTACCGTACCGGGCAATCATTTTCAAATGGTTGGAGTAGGCATTCCTTTACAAGTTAAAATGAAAATGAGCACTTCCCAAAAAATTACCTCAGAATTACCAAATTGTGCAGTGGTGTAAAGTTTCATCTCTATTGATGAAAAGTTGTACTTTTCTTTGCTTATATGTCACTTTCTGGCTTTGTATCCCAGATAAAGTTGGGAACAGTGGATCAGGATGAAGCGCAGAATGAATGGGTGCTCAAACCTTACATGAACACAGCCAAGAAACAGAAGTTTTTAGGGAACTGATACATCAAGTTGTTAGTTACAATTTTGGTAACCAGTCCCTTGTTATCTCTCTTTGATACAAACATGTATTCATAACAACCCATCAGTATAATTGTGTTCTGATTTGACTGAAAGATTTCATCTTATTTCCATATCCATTTTCTGTCCAAAGCCATAGCTGTGAAGGAATCATTATTTAACGAGTTCCATTATAAGAGATTTTATTTATTTCAACCAACATGTGCCCATTTTGATAGATAAACAGAATGGAAAGAAAAGAAAAAAGGGCTTTTTTTTGTCGGTAGTGAAGAAAAAAACGAGCTTATAATGATCATTTTCAATTTACATGAATTTAACATGTCAGTCTTTCCTTTTCAGAGTGAGGACAAGTAGATTTGACATGTCAGTCTCCACTTTTTGTAGGGAGGAGAAGTAGATTGATGGAAAAAATACTCATCTCTCCGACCTCTCACTGTCTGAAGAACCGCCGTCGTGAAGATCAAAACCGCTGTCGTGAGTCTCATCGAGGAGAGGGGGAATTGTCAACTGATGAAGGGAGTTAGAATCAACTTCAATTTAAGTTTGCATGTTCTTTTCCTTTCAAATAGTAATTGAGTTTTGAGTTTCTACATCAATTAAAAATCTGATTTACTTTCTTTCGATCTTAATTTCTCGTTTGTTAGATGTTGTGATTGTTTTTGTAACTTCACTTAATTGAATACAATTTTATTTGATAAGAAGAAGAACAAATCATTTGTGCCGTAGCATTCAAAAATTGTATTTATACTGAGAGATCTTGTACTAAATCTCATAAATTTATCATACATTTCGTCAAAAGGCAAATGATGAACGTAATGACCATTCTTTGGCTCTCTTAATTGCCTGCTCTATTGTGAAATTGTCCCCAGCTGTTGAAGAAGCATTATATGCCAATATGCCATTGCAATCAACTCCAAAGAGAGGTTGAATACAATCATAGGAAGTCGAGAGGTTGAATACAATTACAGGAAGTCTTTTTAACGAGGACCCTTAAGTTGAGTCGAGGACCCTTAAGTTGAGTCGAGGACAAAGCAAACCAAATCGAAAAGAAAAACAACTTCAAACCAAATTGAACCGAGCCAAAATAGCCGGACCGGTCCGGTTCATTTGAAAGACTCACTAAAACCTTTTACATGTGTCACTAAAACCCTAACGTTCAAAAACGTTGCAACTGATTTCTTCCCAACATGTCTGAAACCTCGCCGGAACTCGCTCTCCTCCGCCGCTACGAGCTCCGCCTCCTCCGCTGCACCCTCCTCTCTCCTCCTCCGCCCAATCCCGAACCCTCCGATCAAACTCACCCCCTCTCCCCTCTAATCTCCTCCCTCCTCACTTCCATCGAGTCCGGCCAATACCTCGAAGCCCTCACCTCCGCCGACGCGAACCGACTCGTCCTCAATCTCACCGACTCCGACTCGCTCGACGATCCCGACAGAGTCTACTCCGAGTTGCTCCGCCGCGTGGAGTCGTTCATATGCGAAGAAGAAGAAGATGACGATGGTAGTGGCAAGGACCGGGCCTATAGAGTCGTCGTCGTGCTCTGCGTCGCCGTCGCTGCGTCGCTTGCTTTCACTCAGTCCAACTTAACCGGGTGAGTTCCGAGTTCGAGTCCGAGTCCGAGTCGTGTGAAATTTCATTTCTTTTTTGCTGTTTTAATTTGCTAATGAATTGGGGTTTTTGAAAGGCTAGACCTTTGGAGGGGTTGCCGAGGTGTCCTTTGCCACTGGAAGTGCCCTTATGTGATGAGTGGGACAATTGGGCGCGTAATCAGCTCATGGCTGCTGGCTCTGACTTGCTTGGCAAGGTCCATAATCTTCAGGTATTTCATCTTTTATGAATTTATTTATATATGCTTGCTCTGATTTCCAAGGATAGGAGTGACATTTGGCATTTCTGAAGCGAATTTCGAATTTCGTTTTGGTTTGTTATAGCTTATAGGTAGAAAAAAAGCCATTTCTTTACCTTATTAGGAAGCTGTGAGGCTTTATTTGGCCGTGTCCCGTGTGAGAGAAGTGGTATTTATTGTGGTGATTAGGGTACCGCCATTTCTTATGGAGATGCTGCTCCAATGCTTACCTGCTGTGTATAGCCTACTAGAAAGAACAATTGGTCCTGAAACAGTGGGGCATGTGCTGTTTCTTTGCGCTTGGAAAATGGGGGTTTCGGTTTTTTGGCCTACCTATGAATTATTGAGTAAACTGCATTCAATACTTGGTTGGGATAAGGGTTTTGCGAGTGCTTTCTGATAAGGTGTTGTAGGTATATTCAGTGTTGTCTAGCTTATACTCTGTGGACCATCCGGAAAGTTAGATGGGAGTATGTGAGCATATGTAGATGAGAATTGGGAGTGATCGCGGTTGTTTACTGGGATTTTTTTTTTTCCTTTTTCTTTTTCCTTTTCGTATACTAATCCTCTTCTCAAAGTAAATATCGTCTTTGGATATCAGTAGGTTTGGTTCAAGTGTTGTACGTTGAATGTTGTTTTGGCAACTTCTGTATAATCACTGTGGCGTCTATTTGACATGTGAACCATTATTCTGTTTTGCAGTATATAATTTATGCAAAGATATTGGTCATGAAGATGAAAGATTTGTTATTTGAAGGAAGTGGGTCTTGTGCATATGGAATCAGGAGCCTTTCGTGGTGGCTCGCTAGGGTCACTTTTCTCCATCAGCGCATTCTCGATGACCGGTCTTCATCTCTGTTTGACCTTTTGCATGTCTTCACAAGTGAAAGTTTGAATCATTTTGGCACTTTGGAGAAAGTAACAAGTTATTGGGGTAGCGATTTGCATAATAGCGAGGGTGCGACACTTGTCTCAGCGATTCATCTGGAAGCTGGAATGATGGAATACATCTATGCACGAGTTGATTCCTGCAGGTAAGCTGCTGAGTTGTCTTGGGGATTTCTTGTTGGCATTTTTTTGGTTCATGTGATTCTGCTATCCTGCAATCTACTATATAACAAAGCTATCTCATAAATAATGAGAGGCTGATTAGGTTTTCTTTCACATCCATGCGCCCTTTTATTTTATTTTATTTGGTATCAGGTTGCATTTTGAATCAGCTGAAGCAGCAGCTGGAGTAGAGCTTTCAGTTACGGGGGTTCTTGGCTTCCGTACTATACATCAGGTAATGCTGAATGTGTGTAAAACTTCATGCTATTTACGTTGTCAGATCTGCTTCTTACCTTTGCACATCATGTCTTTGTAAAGGTTGAACCAAAGGCACAAATGGTACTTAAAGCAAACACAACTTCATCAAAGAGTGTGGCTCTCTGTCCCTCTGAAACCACTGGCCCCCATATATACGATTCTATCGGTAGAAATGATATATCTAAGCAGCTATCTGAGTCCGATGAGGCTTCTGATATATTATTGACTCCAAGATTGGTAGAGAATGACAGCAATTCTGGCATTCAAGTTGGTGGCACTGCTGCTGACCCTTTGAGTGCAATCCATCAAGCAGTAATCCTGGCTAAATGCCTTCTAATCGAGAAGAGCACGCGACATGATGACATGCAGAGTAAGTATTCTTGATATAACTTTGAATTTGAATGAGTGCATCTGTGCGTGTAGGCAGAAGAATTCTGAATTATGGGGCATTTTGTTCTAGATTCTACCTTTGACAGAAATACAAATCTACTTAAATTCAATGTGCTAGCTTTTGTTGGTGAAAGGAACCATAGACATCTACTAGTGAGAAGTTGACCTTGTATATTGGAATATAAGTGAAATTGTAGAACTTATTCAGGTTTATATTCTTGAGGATCCTTTCACTAGAAATGCCATGTATGTCTGGTAAAAGTCATTAATATGTTGGCCATATTGGTATAGCATCCTAGAATGAACGTAAATATCATTTAAACTAATTTTATTATTTTATTCTTCGAGCACATTCGTTTTTCATACTAATACATTTGAGCTCCTACTTTTGTTTACTCACCAACCCAAACTTTTATTTTTCAGGATGGGAAATGGCTCCATACATCGAGGCAATTGATTCTCAGCTATCATCATATTTTATTGTAAGTATTGAATTCCTTAAATATATTTTTTTGTACTTGAGATATGTAAACTTCACTGTATTTTATAAATTTTAGGCAATCATTCTTTCTGATGACGGTTATAAATGTTGGTCCATACTGTAAAAGTTTGAATGTGGGGAGAAGGGAACTTTTGTGGTGGGTACGACAATGGAGCTATTACAAAAAAACTGAAAAAGAGTATATATTCTTTTGTGAATTGTTCATTTAAGTTAATTTCAAATATGTTTTATCTTGCTGTTGAAACTTGAAATAACTAGTTATGGTTATTTGGAATGTCTATTAGCAGTAACTTGTTGAAACATAATGGATTGACTGGTTGCCAAATAGAGTTCCTGACAAAGTGACTCCACTCTGGTTGGTTGGACATAGATTTAGTCGTTGACTCACTATGGAGTATAGATCATGTAACTTTAGTGTTTTACAAGTACAAGGCCCAGAAACATTGATAATCTGAAATGAGCGTATACCCTACGTAGATCTGCATACTTTAATGATTTGTGCTGAAATAAAGTTGCTTCATGAAATCTTTAATCATAAACTGCAATGGTGTGTGCCTAGAACTTATCCTTGATTGGTTTATTGCTAATCTCAAATTTATCCCTTTTAATTTACTTAATTATTTTCTCTTCATCAGATACGACGATGCTGTGATGTCCTACGTATTCGGTGGGAGTCAACACGTAGTCACACAAAGCAACGTGCATTGATGATGATGGAAACATTGGTATGATCTGGCAGATATATTGAAAAGATACCAAGTGGTATCATGGATATTTTCTGCTTTTCTCATTCAGTTGTTATCTCTCTTTTCTTCTTAATAGCTTGGATGGATTATCCAAGTCTAAAGCTCCATTTTAATTATTTACTTAAAATTGTTTGAATGCTCTGCTAAGTACTTAAGACACTTTTCTTGTTGGCAAAATCAAACTTGACTTTATATTTCCTAAACTATCCATAATCAGCTACTTGATTTACTTTCTTTTTAGTATGGCTTACATAGGTTACATTATGGTTACCAGCTCTGCAGTTCAATCATGAATGTGATAAGCACTGTATTCATATACATAAAACACAGAAATTAAGAATAACTTGAAGACATATAGTGGTTTTCTTTATTTTTGATGGATCGAGCACTCTTCTGATCTCTGCTTCTCTTAATGCGTGTTTGACTTTAAACTGCCAGTGCCTGGGCTGATATTGTTTTCTAGCTCTTGCATTTCTAAATTCTTAGTTAGTTGTGGAAGTTTGTTTCTGTAGAAGCTCAGAAAAAAAATCGTTGTTTCAGGTTCAGGGTATCAACAAGCCCTCTCCAGGAGTGGCAGAAAGGATTCCTTTCTGCTATGGAATTTATATCCCAACAGTTTCAGCCTTGCGGAAGTATATCCTCATCTTTTTATTGGCTTCTGAGTTTTTATTTTTCCTCTACAAAAGCTTTTTTTGCCTCTCTTGTTGTTTCTTATTGACGGTGCTTGCTCATATGTTTTGTCATTCCATTATAGGGAATATGGTGAACTTTGTGTTCGCTGTGGTCTGATAGGAGAGGCAGTCAAAATTTTTGAGGACTTGGAATTATGGGATAACCTAATATTCTGCTATAGGTGTGAAGCAACATATCGCAAAACTCAATTTTACTTTTATGTATTATTTTTAATTTTCATGTTTCACTTCCCAATTGAGTTATCTGAGATGTCATATTAAAAACAGCTTGATGGAGAAAAAAGCAGCAGCTGTTGAACTGATCAAGACACGGCTTTCTGAAACACCTAACGACCCCAGGTTATGGTATGTATTAGGCTTCTTTTCAACTTTTGTAAGCAAAAGGTTTTGTTTATCTTTAATTTCTGGTTTAGCGTGGGTTGCTAGTTCATTTACACCCACCATTCTTGTATCTTTAGACGGACCAATGCGTATGAATAGTGATTTTATTTTTCTTGAAAAAAAAAGGTTTAGTGATTTTCTTATTTATCTTTTCTAGGTTCATTGTCCTGCAATTCTTAATATGTGCATGACAGTATTTAGATCAATCCATTTTGCTGACTTGGAAACGTTTGTAGGTGTTCACTGGGTGATGTTACTAATGATGATGCCTGCTTTAAAAAGGCCCTAGAAGTTTCAAACGATAGGTCAGCTCGGGCTAAGGTGATCCCATCCTACTTTTTTGTCGTAGAATTTTCTCAAGTTTACTTCTATAGAGTTTTCCTAATATTACTTTTTCTAAATGACAGCGGTCTCTTGCACGCAGTGCATACAACAGGGGGGAGTATAGAACATCAAAACTCCTGTGGTATTTTATCTTTCAAGCCTTCCTCATCCTCTGCTTCCTACATATGACTTTGTTTAGTTGATAATCTTTATCTCTCGTTTTAATAGTCCTGTTCTTGTTTTCTTTTGACATTTAAAAATGATACTTTATAACTCATTAACGATATTGGTATTCTGTATGTCATATTCAGGGAGTCTGCAATGGCCTTGAATTCTCTGTATCCTGATGGCTGGTTTGCACTAGGGGCTGCTGCATTAAAGGTAACTTATTATTCACTACGTATATTATATGCTATGTGTTGCAATGGAATATTGCATTATGCACATTTTGACCTGTCTTATCTTACAAATTTGAGTTTTTTTCTGAGTGGTTATACAACATTACAGGATAGGGATATTGAGAAGGCACTGGATGGCTTTACTCGGGCTGTTCAGCTTGATCCTGAAAATGGGGAGGCATGGAATAACATTGCTTGTTTGTATGTGTTCTTCCCCTTGTAATGTCGTGCACATCAATTCCAAGCATTATTATTATTTTATTCTATCTGGTTATTGTTAATAACAATATATATGGTTTAACACACGTTCTATATTGGAAGTTAAATGTTTGATAATTATTGGGGCCATCAGCTATGTCTAAAAGTATAAAGTATTGGTGAAACTTGTTGTATTCATTTAGCAGGGGTGGTATCTCACTTTATTTCCTATCTTTCTATTTTTGGAATATATTTGATAAAATTTGGGTTTACACAAGGTCGATTACATTCCCCTAGGGTTGCATTTTCATTGTTAGAATTTTAAACTCTAGGGTACCTACACAACTGGAGTTAGGTTGTTCTGTATAGTCCACGCATTATAAGTGAGTATTTAATGAAGAATGGGTTCCATGCCATTTTAATTGTGTTTATTATCTGATTATACATGATGATATACTACAGTTAATAATTTTGTATTCTAGCAGCTCATTTCAACAATCTTTAAACTCTTGCTGTACCAATTATGCAGGCATATGATAAAAGGGAAGAGTAAAGAAGCTTTCATTGCATTTAGAGAAGCGCTGAAGTTCAAGTTGGTTCCTTCTCCATTAATCAAACTGTCACTCGCGCACACACTCATTCTCTCTATTTATAGTTGCATCCCTCCCCTTTTACTTCATTTTATTTATTGACACTTTCAATGACTGGTGACAGACGAAACAGCTATCAACTGTGGGAGAACTACAGCCATGTTGCTTTAGATGTTGGAAATGTTGCTCAGGCAAGTGCTTTCCCTCAAAAAAGTACATATATATAAATATATATTTTCACATGAGATATGCTTGGTGGTCTGTGTGAGTCTTAGCTTTTTTGGATGATGGTAGAGACACCATATGAAATAAAAATATGAAGAAGCGGGTAGTTAGAAAGTAATCAGGCAAATAATCATATATAAGGTCCATAATGTCTTTATGTTGTTCACTGCTCAATATCACGCTAGGCAGTCCATGCTATTCTTCAATCACTTCTAAGCTTTTCTATTGTTGTTAACTTTTTATAGGCTCTGGAAGCTATACGGATGGTGTTGGATCTTACTAATAATAAGAGGATTGATGCTGAATTATTGGAAAGAATTATGACAGAGGTGGAAAGCATGTCTTCACCTACTAATTCAGCAATGACTGATAATGTTGATAACTCTATCGTGAGTGGGATGACAAATACAGAATCTGAGGTGGGAAAGTCTCGGGAAGCTGAGCACTTAGTAGAATTCCTTGGAAAAGTTCTACAACAGGTGCAATTCACTTTTAGTTATGCTTTCCCTAACCCAAATATGTGTATACTTTTATTGTAAATGATTCTAAATATCAGGTATATAAATACTATTTATGCACAATATATGTATTTCACCATTTCATATCTTTCGGTGTCTTGTTATGTTTTTTTTTTTTTTTTTTTTTCTTTCTAGCTTCCTCTGTTGAATGAGATGGGGCAAGCAAATGGTATTGAACATTTCTGCAAGATCTATTCACAGATTTTCCGATGAGCATTTGTAAAACAGAAAAAAAGTAATAGTTGACTAGTTGCATGTTATTGCATTTTGTTAAAATAAACTTAAAGGAGCATAGAATATGTATTTTGATTTTGAAGAAAAGGGGTGCAAATATTAAAGCCCTACTAAAAGTTTTCTAAGTTTTCCCTCAAATTTGTCCTAATGTTGGGTCTTATATAAGCTAATCATGACTTATAAATGATGGTCCTGTCAGCTATTTCAAACTGTTTATCTTAGTTAAAGACATTGAGTGATTAGCAGATTACACTGAAAACACATGTATATTTTTCTATGTGTACATAGATTGTTCGAAGTGGAAATGGAGCAGATGTTTGGGGCTTGTATGCTAGATGGCATAAAATGAAAGGAGACCTCGCAATGTGCAGAGAAGCTTGGCTAAAGCAAGTCAGATCATACCAGGTTACTAGTGCTGAGTTATCTAGTCTTCTATCTATTTACTTTCTATTTTTACAATTTTTCTGCACTACAAAAATTTATATATGCACAAGGTCCTCTCTACTCCGGCAGGGAAGTTTTTAGCCACTTAAGCTCCCTACTGGATTATTATATTTATTATTGAAAAACTTATCTCCAGTACCAAGATTAAACTATTCCATTATAGTATGCTTTGTCGAAGTGCGAGGACCATAGATCTCATTCTCATGTCTAGAAATTGTAGTTTCCCAAAAGAAAAACATGTGTCTTGAACGCAAGTGGAACAACTGCATAGCAACAAAATATACAAGTGTATAAAAATATTATACTAAAAATGTGATGGTCATCATCGGTGGTTGAGTTTAGGGAAACTGTATTGCATATTGTGATGAATATAAACAATGATGCGTTTCCTAGTTTTGTCTGGATTTATCTCTTTTCGGTTGGTTCATGGTTACATTTTGTCTTTTAAAGTCTCAACTAGTCATAATTTCAATTTTTTAATCACGTATTCTTTAGAATGCAAAAATGACAAGGAGTATTTTCAGGGATCTGATTTGTGGAAAGATAGAGATCGGTTTAAAAACTTCGCAAAATCCTCCTTGGAACTGTGCAAAGTGTATATCGAGATTTCTTTGTCCACAGGCAGCCGTGATGAACTTCTTTCAGCTGAAAGGCACCTAAGGAACATAATTAAACAGGTAAGATAGTTGGCCTTTCAGAAAGTTAACGTTGGAGTATGTTACTGCCACTTAATATTTTGACATGTGATATACCATAAGACAATTTTCATCACTTGATATCTCACTAATACCTTTGCAAATGATACATTTGGGACATTTCAGGCGGAAAGTTTCTCAGACATGGAAGAACTTCAACATCTTAAAGCCTGCCTTGATGAAGTAAAGTTAAAACTTGATTCTGAAAGTGTGTCTACTTAAAAGTTTCTTTCAATGCCTTCTAGGAGATTTGATGTACATATAAAGACAAGGTTAGACCTGCTGCTATAGTCTCATCTTCATTCTCTTAATTTGTTAGCTATTGGATAACACATTTTAAACTATAAAATTGTTAATTTGGGCCTGCATGAGATGTATTGCTTCACAATCATAGTAACGGGCTTGGGAGTGGTTTTGCAACTGTCAACTATGTTTTAACTATTATTGTTAATGTTTTTGTTATTGGCAGGAAGTCTGTTGGACCCTTGGTTGATTGGCAGGTATGCGCTGTTACCCTTCTAATCATTGGAACATTGGCGGCTTCTTCATCGAGTTCGTGTTGATATGAAGTGCATGTAGAAATATCCTTTCTATGATTTTTACCTGTCATCATGTCGGAAAGTGAGAAGTACGGTTTTCTTTGATCTGGACTCTGGAGGATTGGTAGTTGCTGTTTGAGTTCATCTGACACAATGTTTTCTTGTTATAAAGCAGGTCATCAATTTTGCCAAATATGATTAAAAAGAAACGTTCAATCATCAGTATTAGGACAGGCCAATACAGTTGGGATCTATATTCTTACTATAGGTTGGCAATCTCATAGATACTAGTGAATTTTTCTTATCTATCATCATGAATCAGGTTGATGAGGAGCTTGAGATTGCTTGTACTTTAAATCTTTTACCCGTAGAAACCCAAATGAGAGTCAGATACCCAATGTTGAGAGTTTCCAGTGATTAATGCAGTTCGAGAGACACAGTCATGTATTTGTCTTCCCACTATGAAGTTGCACTTGCATTTCCGTAGTAAAGATACTCTTTTTAGCTTATGTATATATCTATTGTTCCCTAACGTCAAAGCTACTAACTCGCCTACGAGTTTTGACTGAGACACGGCAGATTGGGTTTCCCATTTTCTATTGCTTTCCCTTCTATTGCCTCATTTATCAGTATAAAACCTCAACTTGGGAAATATGTGATGGAAATATGGACTTTTCAATATGTCATGGGAGACCTAGTTCACTTGTGCCTCCCAAGTCTTCAGCTACGGGTCTACCTCAACCACGATGAACTAGTTTGACTTTGAACTTTCTTTCTGACTAATAGTAGCAATAATGGCAGTGGAGTGGGCACAATTTCATTTGAGATTGAATCCTAATTTTTCCGACAGCAGAAATGGTGGTGGAGGTGTTTCTGGGCGCTTTTGTTCATTTGCTGCTCGAGAGGTTGACCCCCCACAACTTGCTCAGTTTTGGTCAATTCCACGGCGTCGAGAAGAAGCTCAAGAAATGGAGTGCCACTCTGTCTGCAATTGGCGCTGTGCTGCAGGATGCTGAGAAGAAGCAACTCACAAGCGAGGCCGTGAAGCTGTGGCTGGATGAGCTCTTACACTTGGCTTTTGACATGGATGACATCTTGGACACCTTTTCTACCCAGCTTTTGGTGATCAATCACCAAAATGGGGCTGGTACAAGCAAGGTACATCGCCTCTTTTCGGGAGTCAAGTTCAACTTTAACATGAACTTGGAAATAAATGACATTGCTGACCGATTAAAAGTAGTATCTGATAGAAAAGATAAGCTGGGTTTAGTGTATAGTGATGATCCATACCACCCTCGGGCATCACAAAGGTTGCTGAGTTCATATTTGTTGGATGGACCTGTGGTTGGAAGGGAGGATGACAAGAGAAAGATGGTTGACTTGTTGTTAAGAGATCATGAGCCTCGTTGTGCCACCAATTTCCAAGTCTTGGCCATTGTTGGGATGCCGGGACTTGGCAAGACCACACTTGCAGGGCATGTGTTTAATGACAAGGAAATGAGGCAGTTCAATCCAAAGGTGTGGGTATCTGTTTCTGATGGCTTCAGTCTAGAGAGAGTTACGAAAACAATTTTCAAGTTAGTCACATCCCGGGATTCTGATGATTTAGATGAGTTCAGTAAAGTGCAGGATCTTCTGAGTGAGGCATTGGCAGGCAAAAAGTTTCTAATTGTTTTGGATGATGTTTGGAGTACTTGTGACTATGATTCATGGACAAAACTCCAGTCTCCCTTTCGTGTTGGAGCACCAGGAAGTCAGATACTGGTGACTACTCGTGAAGAAAAAGTTGCAAAATTGATAGGAGCCACTCAGGTTTATGATTTGAAGACCCTATCAGATGAGGATTGTTTGGAAGTATTTCAGCAACATATTAACAGTATTAGACCACCAAATTTTAATCTTCTTTGCAAGAAGATTGTTGAAAAGTGCAGTGGATTGCCATTGGCTGCAAAGACTCTTGGTGGTATTTTACGCTGTAAGGAAGCTGGCAGTTGGGAAGAAGTATTGGATGATAAATTGTGGAGTACATCAAATAGTGAGAGCAATGTTCTCACAGTACTGAAATTGAGCTATCATTATCTTCCTTCGAATTTGAAGAGGTGCTTTGCATATTGCTCAATACTTCCAAATCAATATGAATTCGGGAAAAAGCAGTTAATACTTCTATGGATGGCAGAGGGTTTTCTTCATCAATCAGGAAGCAAGGAGATGGAAGATATTGGTGGTGACTATTTTGCGGAGCTATTGTCTCGGTCATTGTTTCAGAAGTCAAGCAAGAATAATTCAAGATATGAAATGCATGACCTTGTTGGTGATTTGGCACGGTGGGCTGCAGGAGATATTTGTTTTAGATTGGAGGATAAACTGGATGCAAAATGTTCTCCAAAGACTCGTCATGCAACTTATATTTCTGGCAAGTTTGATGGGGTAAAAAAATTTGAAGCCTTCTCTAAAGCCAAACGTTTGCGGACTTTCTTACCAGTTTCGGTTTCAGTTTCATATGGTCATGAGAGTTATCAAACTCGTAAGGTTGCTTCTGATTTAATACCAAATATGAAGTACTTACGGGTGCTCTCTTTTAATGGATATCAAATGACTGAACTGCCGGATTCGATTGGTAGACTGAAGCATCTAAGGTACCTTGATCTTTCTTACACATTAATATTGTGTTTGCCTGATTCAATATGCTCTCTTTACAACTTACAGACGTTGATACTGGAACATTGTTCTAAATTGAAGGCACTACCTTCAAACATGAGTAATTTAAGTAATTTACGTCATCTCAACAATTCTAGCATGCTTTCTTTGGAAGGAATGCCTCCCCAGTTAGGTCAATTGAGTAGCCTGCAAACATTATCCTGTTTTGTGGTGGACAAAGCTAGGGTGTCAGGTGTCAAGGAGATAGGGCCCTTAAATCTTCTTCGTGGGACATTATGCCTCTCAAGATTAGAAAATGTCAGTGATGTGGAGGATGCAAGACAGGCTGACTTGATGCGCAAGGAAGGGCTTGATGCATTGCAACTAGAATGGAGTGGCAGAGGAGAAAAAGAACCAGATGTGCTTGACATGTTAAAACCTCATAGAAACCTCAAAGAGCTTACCATAAAAGGCTATGGGGGTTTGGAATTGCCATCATGGATATGTAATCCTATATTATCTGTTCTGGTGCTTTTGAGGTTAGAGAATTGTAGTAATTGTCGATTCTTGCCACAACTTGGCCAATTACCGTCTCTCAAGGAACTCTTCATAAGAGGAATGTCTCAAGTAAAAAGTGTTGGTGTTGAGTTTTATGGAGAGGGTACCTTATCTTTTCCAGTACTAGAGAATCTTGTGTTTGAGGATATGCAACAATGGAAGGGATGGTTTCCATGTGAAGAAGGAGAAGAAGATCAAATTGGAGTCTTTCCTTCCTTGAAAATGCTTTCTGTCATTAGGTGTCCCCAATTGGTTGTCTCTGTTTTAAACTATACTCAACTTTGTGCATTACAAGTCCATGACTGCTATGGAGTGGTATTTAGAGGTGCTGTTGACTTTGAGTTACTTGAGCATATGTATCTTTCAAATTTGTCAGTGTTGAGACTTGAAATTGAGAAATCTGCAGAATGCATGAGGGGCTTCAGAAATGTCAAAGGTTTGGGAATTACTAGTAGTGAGGAATCATCATCTTCCTGGCAGAACGAGGATATAATACTGCAGCACCTGAGTTCTCTTCGTAGTTTGTTTATTGAAAGGAACTCCAAGCTTCTTCAATTGCATCACCTGACATCACTTCAAGCGCTTCGCTTATATAGATGTGAAAGACTAGTTTCTATTCCGGAAGCATGTTTGCCACCTTTGCTTAAAGATCTGTGGATTGAAAGGTGTGATTCTCTTACCTGTTTTGCAAGTTACCAGATACCTCCAAGTCTAAGAAGAGTAGGAATAAGAGAATGCAGAAGGTTGAAATTGCTAGTTGGGGAGAATGTAGAGGGTTCCTCATCCTCTTCTTCTTCTCACTATTTGATGCAAGAGGATACATCTTGTCTCGAGTACTTGGAGGTTTGGGAATGTCCATCTCTTGCATCCTTATCATCCAGAGGCCAACTACCCACGACACTTAAACACCTTCACATAAGGGATTGTGAACGACTGGAGTCAATAACAAATATGTTCCACAGGGAAACTTGTCTTGAGCATATTGTGATACAGAGTTGTGCAAACCTTAAATCCTTACCAGACGGCCTATGCGACCTCAGTCATCTTCAACAGTTAATTGTTATGGATTGTGGAAGTCTTCTATCCTTCCCGAGTGGAGGGTTACCAACAGCAGCCTCCAACCTGACAAGCATCTTTGTCTACAATTGTGATAGCTTGGAAGCTTTCCCCAGAGGAATGGACAAGCACATCTCTCTTCAGACATTGTGGATTGGTTACTGTGAAGGTTTGGCATCCATTCTAGAAGAGGGTTTTTCCCCAAACCTAGTTGAGCTTTACATTGTGAACCCTTTATGTTGCAAGCCGCTCTCTGAATGGGGGTTGCAGTTGCACAGACTCAATTCCTTGAAAGAGTTGTGGATCCAGGGTGTTGATCCAAAACTGGTATCATTTCCACCAGAGGAGATGGAGATGCTGCTACCTAAATCTCTCATTAAAATCAGAATTGGAGACTTCCCAAAGCTAAGGCGCCTATCCAGCAAGGCCCTTCAGTCACTCACCTCTCTTGAATCTCTTAGAATTGAAGATTGTCCAAAGCTAGCATCCATTCCGGAGGAGGATCTGCCTATTTCACTTACACAACTCCATATCTCCAATTGTCCTCTGCTAAAGAAGAGATACAGACCAGGAAAAGCGCCACACTGGCCCAAAATATGCCACATTCCTTGCATACAGATCGGATAGTACACACCAAAAGGCTTGTAACCGGAATTCCCTTCTCCCCAGTTGAGCAAGTATGTCCAATTAATATTGGTGTTATCCATTCTAATTTATGTGTTGTGAAATGTGACAAGAGGAGCTAAAGAACCTTACAATGCTGAAGGATTGCAACCTGTTTTCAGATTATGTGGTACTAAAGGCATCTCAATCCTTGTTGTTGGTTATTAATTTCTGCACTTATCTATGTTTGGTTTGCAGGTGTTAAAGCACCAACTACGAGTGCAAGGTTGAGAGAGCTGCATGAGCAATGTGAAGGTGAATATGCAATCCAATCTTGCTTTTTGTATGATTCATATTATATTTATGAGCCTCTTTTGATGAGTTGGTTAGATGTTTAATAAGAAGATTTGCTGGACATATAACACGACTTCGATCCAGTCATAAAAATGTTTTACTTCAATCCTAACCATTTCAGTAAGGTTCATAATAACAACTACATATTGAAGGAAATTAATTGACTTCTTCTCTGGGTGATACTTTTTTAAACTGCTATAATGCTGTTAATTGGTAGCTTTATATGTTTTCATCATTTTTTTAGAATGCCCTTGTTCAAATATGTCAATGCTTCCTATGTCATATTAGATTACTATTTAACTAACAAAATATTAGAAATAGCTAGCTGAGTTCCATGTGAAGGATTCCTTCTATTCCCTAGTTACTAGTGATTGTTTCAAGTCAGATCACCTTAAAATCCTTTCTTTTTTGAACATTGATAATTCCATTTTCATAAGGCTTTAGGCAAAACCCAAGTTAGTGTTTCTTCTTTTTTACTCTGTGTGTTTTGTGGCCCAATAAAGTCTAATGGTCGATCGTTCGACATCATTGTGCTCTAGCTAGAGAAAGTAGCATGTAAAGCATGCTTGATAACTGTGTTTAATATCTTTGGAGTATTGAAACTTTCAATTTTCTGAATGTAGTCGGTAGTTGGAAACTACCTTCCCCGCCCATAAACCAGTCAGGAAACTTGTAGATACGATGTATATCCTACCTCGCCATGGTGAAAGATCATCGGTACCACATCGGAAATGTGCTCCTCCAAGCTCCACAAGAAGGCACCATGATAAGATATGTGTATAGTTAATCTCACATCAGAAATATGTAATAAGAGGGAACCTTCCTTAGCTATAAAAGGAAGACTTCCCATATGTAGAAACCCCCCCCCCCTCTCTCTAACACTCTGGGAATGATAACTCACTCCATCCCGGAGGACTCTTGCAACACCAAAGGCTTATTAGCTATAATAGTGGAATCTTAAGTGGAAGTAGCCATGTCCTCCGATGGCATGGTGAACCACTATATGTCTTTGAGTCTCTTGGGTATGATTGTCTCATTTATATGTTCCACCGTGATTCTACATAGCCTCCGGGTTTATACAGAAACATTTGCGCCGTCTGTGGTAATTATTACTAAAAGTCATGTTGCTCTTCCACCAGAGAGGCATTCCACCGAGAGACAGTTCATTCAAATCCATGAGCAATAGGTCCATCAGGAGATGCTCAAGCCCATCAAAAGGGCTAGCTAGTCAGCAGGTTGGCATGCTCCCCGGTAGGCCCAAGGCTGTCATCGGGTCAGCAAGTGCCTGTCGGGTCCAACTGCCAACGCGAAGTGATGATTAGGAGGCATCGCCAGTCCTGCCCGGGTTCTATTTGTCATTGGGATATCCAAGGGCCGAACCGCAATGCCTCTAAGCAACACTCATAGACGAATCAACGGGACCTAGTAAGTCCATGCAATCACCACCTGTTGGCACGTCATTTTCTATCATGGGGGGACATTGGTTGGAATCGTTCATCGTTAACCCGGGTGGGATGAATAATTGTCAGGGAGTGATAGTTCATGTAGAAGAAGGGGTCCGCTTAGTATCCTCGGTGTCCCGTTGGCGACACTTGCATTGGTCCATCTCCGGGATCTCGCTGGCCTTGTTCATGAGGGGCTCAAATAGGGGCTCTCTTACACGACCCGATAGGGTCACCGGGAGGATTGATAAAACATTTGGTGATTTGGGTCTAATTTAATCAGAATGATCCACCAAGGTAACAGAGAAATGAGCCGAGATCCCGAGGAGTAGATCCCGCCCGGGATGAGAATTCGTCCGGAGGAGTAGTTCTTGTGGAAGAGGGGATCTGCCCAGCGTTATCGGGGTCCCGTTGGTAGCACTCAGGTGATCTTGTTCCAACTCATTTCCTTGAGATTGGTCTACCCGGAGACTCCACCAACCATAACACCCAGTCCATATCATTGTCTTCTCAACCGAGAAAGTAATTCACTAGGAACCCGCTGGCATTGTTCATGATGGGAAGAGGAGCCGAGCATCCATAAAGTACTCACCGGCAATGTGAAGCAGTCTCCGAGAGGCGATAGTTCTCGAGCCGGTATGGCAATAGAGAGGGCAAGGGGCTCTCTTGTAGTCACCGGGAAGGTTGATGAAGCAACGAATCGGGATCCCACTTAGCAACAGCTCGCCGGAGTCCCTTTGAAAAAAAAAACCACCGAGAGTTTGCTCTATACACCCAAACATCAATTTTGGCCACCCGATGGCATTGGATTGGAAGCACAATCAGGATATGAAAGTTTAAGTCTTCATAACTAGACTGAGAAACCACCGAGAGATAGGCATTCCACCCGAGAGGTATTCCATCGAGAGATTGGCATTCCACCGAGAGATTCACATTAGGATAGTGTTTCGACCGGGTGTGTGCTTACACCCAAATTAATATTTTACTGGACAGCCATATAGTCCATGTCAGGCCGGCGAGCCCGAGTAATATTAGGTTTAGAGGCGTGCGGGTTACCTCGCCTACGCTATTACGTGAGCTGGATGTAGGGCCTGATTGCACAAAGGCCTTCACATATGAGGAGGACAGAAATTATCAGGCAAGCTGAGGAGTTCGCACGTATCAAAGCAGTGACATGAGTTGCATGCGAGCTGGATGCAAGAGAAGATGTGCTACGCGAAGTGATGACTTCGCGAGAAGATGTGCTACGCGAAGTAATGACTTCGCGTAGGGGACTCCGCATGAGAGAAAGACATTGTGAAGCATTGACAACTCTACTACATTCCGCTTCCGCACGGTCGCATGTCCGCATCCCTAGAAGCATTGAACTGCTACCATCTCTCTGCCCCTGCTAAGGATTGTGGCCAAAACAGTATGCACGGGTCCTGTTGGCATAAGAGTATTTTGAAACTTCAAATCTCGATCAAGAAGCAGGGTGCCAGTTGTCTAGTTTGATTATCACTTCCCTCTGGCAACGCCTGCTTTATGAGGTACCGGTGGAACCAGTCGGGATCATCTGATATGCAAGCAGCGGGTCCCGGTGGCAAAAAAAAGAAGCTATGGACACCCAGAGTTACTTACCTGGAGAAAGTCAGACAAGAATTCATGTTGACATTTCAAAATATTACCTCGGATGAGATCATCATAAGTATCAGTTATTTCAGTACACGAACTTTTATAAGATTCTCTGTACATAATACATGTCAATGTTTTAAAAGGCTAAGGCGTAGCCAAGGATTTTTTGGGAGAGTCTCGTTAAGGCATAAGCCTTGAGGCCTAAGACGTGAGCCTTACAACATATAAGACATATAGTACTCTACATGCATTTTTTATCCTAACTACAACCAAAACTAAGAGCTGCAGATGTTTTGGGTTTGTTTTCTGCACAACTAAGCTTCTAATTGGATCAACTTCACATTGGTTAATACCTTACTTGTTCAGTAAACAATCTCATATAAGCCTTGAAAACCTTTCTTTAATCTATAAATCAGTCAACATCATCCCCCGAATTTATAAATCAAATGTACTAAACAAAAACTAATCAATAACTAAATAGCATTTATATATGAAACTTCACAAAGTTACTATGCTTTATGCATATTCCATTCAGAATTTGAACTAAACTAAAACTCAAAATCTCAAATGGTTTACTTGTCGAATTAATAGGAAAAGATAAAAAAGGATATGTGTGATACTTATCCAATAAATTTCAAACGCCAACATCAACTCCAACTTGGAGTTCAGCTATCTTAGTTTTTCTCGTTCTGGGTCTGCTGCATCAACAAGAGAGGAAAGAATAGTCAACACGACTTGGCACACCGGCAGTGATTCTGCCAGGTCAGTAACCATGTAGACAAGAAGTCATTAGGTGAAATAGTGTCATGTTAAAGGCTGCTTAATTCTTAGGATGGTAGGTTTTAGTTTATTTTTTTTTTGAAACAAAAACAAGTATATAACTCATTGTATTAATAATCGCAGCCAGAATGACACTAATACCCTAGTTGGGTAATTGACATACCATTACATTGTAACATTTTTGCTCATTGACGATGAGCCTAACAAGCTATAATCTTACCCTACATAAAGATTATTTTGCATGAAAACATTCGTTGTCAAGACGCTCAATTACGGTGCGTTAAAAGTTTTCACTATCTAGATGTAAAAGAAACATTAGTAGTTTGCAAGCCGACAACCTATCTAAAGTTTCTAGAAACCTACATAAGAATTATTAGCGGAAATAAACTAGTAAAAACACTAATTTAAAACCCTAGAGGTCCAAAGGAATGGGTTTAGAAAGCTAGAAAGACTACTAGAAAAACAAACAAAAGGAAGAAGTCTGGGCCCAAGACCGAAGCCCAAAAGTGGACCCAAAAAAATTGAGCCCAAACCCCGAGCGCAAGGCTCAAACACATTTGGAGAGAGAGATCAGTCTCTTGCCCGACCCGGCTCAGAAACCGCTCCATGCTATCGCAGCCAACCAACACATGCTCCGCTCCGCTGGCTTGGTCGGACTGCCACCCATCCTACGCCTTCATAGCCACGCCAGCCCACGCTACCATGACCAAAACCATGCCTCACCACCATCCCAGATTTACCCCATCTCGGATCTAGAAGCTCCACTCAGATCCGGTCAACAAAAACCTCGACAGCAGATCGGCGGCGACATCTCAACAGCCAGCCTTGTCCATTGTCTCACCCGTAGCCCAACTGCCGATCAAAACCAGAAAGAAAAAATCCCCGTAGCCCAGCCATCAATCCAGTCCCCCTATCCCTCTTCACCGCGACTCCCCAAACTAATGACGACGACGAAAAAAGGCACGCCGCCGGACAGATTGGGTGTGCTTGCGGCCGCTCGCTCTCTAGGGGGTTAGGGTTTTTGGGGCAAACCTTTTTCATGTTTGGATGGTAGGTTTTAGTCTTCTCGAGTAAAGTATATATATTAAAAAAACAGAAGACATTTTACCTTTTTGTTAACGAAACAGTTAAAAAATTTAACGGAAGTACTCTCTTGATAGCAAAAATGAAGTTCAGATACTACATTGGTACATACGAGAGTCGGGGTATCACATTGGTAGATACACTATATTTAAAGGACTATTGGTGAAGAAGACTCTTGTTTGATTAGCTACCAAGGCGATGATTAGTAGCTGGTCTGAAAAACAAGATTGCGCTACCCAATAATGAGCAATGCTGGTAACAACAAATGGTTTCTAACCTCATAAAAATTAGAGTAGGACATATCCAACTATCCGGTTCTGCCTTGTTAGTCCTAACCTAGGAAGCACGGAAGTGCTCACACGGCCGTGTTTCACGCTTTCAAAGCAGAAGCAGAAGCAGAAGCGGAAGCGGAAACAGAAATGGAAGCAGAAGCAGAAGCGGAAACGAAAACGGAAGCAAAAATAGAAGCGGAAGCGCTAGAAAGCGTGATTCTGAGAAAAGAGGTTTTAGAAGCGCGACGGAAGCAGCCGATTCTGATATGGAAGCGCACAGTCTCGACCCAGAAGTGCAACGGTCAACGGCACGCCACAGTGGGTCGGCGGCACACATCGGTCTCCTTTCAATCTGTTATTGAATCCATAAGAGATCTAGTCTACTCCTTGACGACCCCTTGATAATGGAAAGACAAAAGGATCACGACTCGCGAATAATCTGAAATCGGAGAAGAGAGACAAAAAGAAGATAACAGAAGAAGAGAGCGAAGTGGAGAAGATAGAGAATAGAGACAAGGAAGAGAGAAGACGCAGTAAAAAGATGGATGACTTTCTCTTGGTTTGCACACCATTTAACTAGATAGCTTACCCACGCACTGCTGCCCAGAGAGAGAGAGAGAATTTTTTGGACATAATTATAATTATAGTCACCCAGATCGGATGGCAGAGGCGAAAATCTACAGAAAAACAGGGATATAATTGTAATTATAGTCACCCAGACTGGATGGTAGAGGCAAAAATCTACAAGAAAACGGGGATAAAATGGTAGTTCCGTAACCGATGAACAATGTATGAACAATGTTCACCGACCACTGGGAAATAGTATGTTACTAGAATATCTGTCTGTGCCTGGTGTAGGCGCGGTTGATTTGGTTAGTGATCAAGGAATGAGATATTGATGAAGGGAGATAGAAAAGTAGGAGGAATTGATATTAAGCCTGTCACTGTTTACGTGAACAGATTCTCCCGTCTCGCTTCATGCGGATCACATCACCCCTCCTCACTTGCCCCGCATTGCTTCGTCACACCTCACCCTGTAGACTAACCTGCCTCGCTTTGCCGCGTTAAACCCGCCTTGTGTCAGTCGTCTCGCTCGCCTCGGCTCACCCCTCGTTTTCCTTGCCTTACCCCGCCTCTTCACTTCCCACGGCTCGTGTTTCGTCTCATCCTGCCTCCTTCGCGCCTTGCTTTGTTTCACTAATTTGACTTCGTCCCGCTTCACTTTCTTCGCCTCGCCTCCTTCTCACGTGCCTCGCTTCCCTCCCATCACGCGCCCTGCCTCACTTGCCTCGCCTTACGCTTTACCCACCTTCCTCCTCGTCCCGTCTCGTTTACTTACTCCGCGCCATTAGCTTATTTCGCATTATCTCGCCTCACTCCTGTTCACCTCGTATCACCCCGCGACACCTCGCGTGCTACTCTCCTCGCATCATATTGTGTTGTATTATTGCGCGGCCTCCTCAACTCATTCGACTTCACTTCAATTCGCCTCGCCTCCTTCTTCTCATCATAGAGAAAGCTAGAGTTTTTTTAAAAAATGACCTCCTGGCCGCGCAACACCCTGCAGCCTCCACGCCACGCATCACTCCGTAGTCTCCTCGCCTCTCACTCGGTTCATCTCGCTCCGCCTCCCACTCAGTTCGCCCCGCATCACCCTGCGGTTTCCTGGCCCCACCTCTCTTCACGTGCTTCGCATCACCCCGTCTCACTCGGTTCATCTCGTCTCGCCTCCTTCTTCTCACGCGCCTCGCTTCCCTCCCTTCAGGCGTCATGCTTCACTTACCTCGCCTCACACGCTTTACTCGTCTCGCTTCACTCGCTTCCCTCCTCGTCCCGCCTCATTAACTTACTTCGCGTCATTAGCTTACTTCGCATTATCTCACCTCACTTGTTTTCACCTCGCCTCGCCTCGCCTCGCATGACCCCGTGGTACCTCGCGTGCTACTCGCCTCGCATCATCTTGCCTTATTGGTATCATTCCGTGGCCTCCTCACCTCACTCGCCTTCACCCTAGTTCGCCTTGCCTCGCATCACCCAGCGAGCTCCTCGTTTCGCCCCTACTAACCCACCTCGCGTTACTCGTCTCACTCACCTCGCGCCTCACTGGCCTCGTCCCGCCTTAGTAATCTGGCCTCGCCCTACTTCACGCACTTCGCCTCGCCCCTGCTAACCCACCTAGCGTGACTCACCTAACACGCCTCGCGCCACGCATCTTACTCGCCTCGCCCCGACTCAGTAATCTGGCCTCGCCCCGCTTGACGCGCTTTTACTAACCTCCCTCCCGTTACTTGTCTCACTCGCCTCACCCTGCTTGACGCTCTTCACCTCGCCCATACTGATCCACGTCGCGTCACTCGCCTAACATGTATCTCATTCGCCTAACACGTCTCTCATTCACCTAACATGCCTCTGATTCACCTAACTCGCCTCGGTTCGCCTCGCATAACCCCACGGTCTCCTCGCCCCCACCTCGCCTCACGCGCCGCACATCACCCAGCCCCACTCGAGTCGCCCCGCCTCGCCTCCTTCTTCTCACACGACTCACTTCCCTCCTTTCATGTCCCCTGCTTCACTTGCCTCGCCTCACACGCTTTACTCGTCTCGGTTCACCCGCTTCCCTCCTCGTCCCGTCTCATTAGCTTGGGTTGCATTATCTCGCCTCACGCGCCTCGCTTCATCTCGCGGCATCCTCGCCTCGCCTCACCCGTCTCACTTCAATCATGATGCCTAATTTTTTTTTTAAAACTAAGTCGGCGAAAGAAGCGGTGAAGAAAGTTGAGTCTTTTTTTTTTAAATGACCTCTTTGCCTCGCTTCACTCCGTGTCGTCCTTACCGCGCCCCGGCTTTGTCTCGCCCCGCTTCTTGCTACTGTGTCTCACATCACATTAGCTCACCTGGCTTCGCTCGCCTCGCCTCGCCTCGCCTCGCCTCACTCGCCTCGCCACGCCACGTCTCCTTTTCGCCTCGCTTCACACTGAAAAGTAAGAGAAATCGGTATAGAAATGTAAATGAAAAAAAAAGTATGGATCGGCATACATGAGTTGTATGGTTGCAGAGAGTGCCACGGTAAGAATTGCCCAGAAATATAACCATTTGAAGAATGAGTTTTCCAAGGATTCATTAAGGGGAGACCAGCGAAAAATGATTGTTCAAATAGTTGATTTCCGGGCATCTGTGACAGAGATGTTTTTTTTATTATAGTAGCATTAAATGTTGAGGAAAATATGTAGAGAAGAGCACCTCACTATGGTGTTTTGTATTTCTATCTCCAGATTCATATAGAGGTGGATGAAGGTGGTGGCAAATAAATGGAAATCCATATGGCTGAATTTTTTTTTTTGCAGGTAGGCAGTCGGTTGATTTTGAATTTCTAGGTGATAATCAAAAGAAGTTGTTCTGATCTAATGCTCGCATGTATGGACAGGAATTACACAACTATGTGAAATTGATGTTGACACATATGAGTGTGAGCTGCTGATACGTATTGATTAGATTAGCTAACAGACAATATTGTTTATAGGATAAGGATGGGAAATAGAGAGAATACATGATACAGAACATAGAAGCTGTGGTATATATTACATTTTATGATACATCACACAGCTAGAGCATATAAATTTGATGTTATATTCTATTTTACATATTTTGATATATACTATACCAAATATTTGATATTACATTCTATCATACATCATACATTTAGGCTAGCAAGAGTACTATTGTTTCTATGTACATGAAGGTCTTTAAAGAGAAGTTCCTATTGATCAAAAAAAGGACTGCTTAGTCAAGCGGAGGCTGATCTTGAGCTCTTTTACAAAGGTCTTTTGCTTTGGATCAGCTGTATACAAAAATTCCTACATGATGATAAGCTGCTTTTGCACATCAAAAAAATAACAGCTTCATATCAGAAGTCAAAAAGAGTTGCATGATTGATGTTTAATCAATCTTGTGTTTGTCTTCTTCTTGCCGTAGTGGTGATGATGTTGCTGTCCCTACTGCTTTGCTGCATTGGAAAACAAAGAATTAGTTTTATAGAATCAAATGAGAATCAACCTATGCTAACTTATAAACAGAGGAAATGTTTTACAACTTTTGTTAACAAAGCACAGATCATTTGATCTAGAATGTAGGATTGTGTAAATAATATTTTTGTATTATCTACAAACGATATAGTCAGTTAATTGGGGAGGGGTTCTAATGAGGACCACTAAGTTAAGGACTAGTTAAGGACTTCTTCGTTTCACCCATTTTTCGATCGCATATTCACATCTCGACCGTCTAGTTTGTAGATATATATGAGTGATCATCTCTACAAAATTTTCATCCAAATTGAAAATCGTTAAGGCATTCATAAATATGATTTACCAATTATAAACTTGAACGGCTCTTGTTTGACAGATTTGGATTGTCCATTGATTTGATTTAGTTTGATCCCTTAATGATCACCAATTTTGCTGAAAATTTGTGGAAGTGATCTACTTATATAGACCTAAAATTTGAACGATAGAGATGGAAAAATGTAATTGAAAAGTGGGTGTAATAAACGATTAATGAGAAAGTCCTCAACTAGTCATTAACTTAGTGGTCCTCATTAGAACCCCTCCCCAGTTAATTGTTGTGTACATAAGTAATATAAATTTGTAATATCCCAGTTTTCTGAGTATGTGGATACAACTTATCATTTCATGACTTAATTGTGTAATGTGTACAAATTCATGTACATAAATTTAATCATATACGCAATTACAATTTATGGTTGATTACAGATTCTATTATATAACATAATAATTAATCTACTGTTGACTATAAATTTTAGTAAATGGGTTACTGATTCCTTTATTGTGTTATGACTATTTAACAGTTATGATAATTATGTGTATATGTAGCAGTTGCTTATATATTGATTTAGTTTTCATTGAAAAATTATAAGTTTTAAAGACTGGTAATGGTGCAACACAGCCAAAACACATATACATGTTTAAACATAGTTTGTTTCATAAACATATATTCATCAAATATGTTTTGGAACAGAGAAGTCGTTTTTTTATATTTTATCCAATTTCTACTCTTAAAGTTAATGAAGTAAACATGAAGTACATAATAATTTACCTTTTGGTTTTTTTTTGTGTGGTTCTGATTGAACTGATTCTTTCCCATTTCTTTCTAATCTTCTTTTCTTTTCAGACTGAAGGTAAGTTGGAGTTTCCATGATTGAAGGCTGAGCTATTGGAAATTGTGCTGAATCAGGGTCAGGAAATATATTTGCCACTACTAATTCGCTGTCCCATTTGACATTTAGCTCAAACAGGTACGTCACTCTGATTGTGTTGTCAATTTCTTCTGGGATTGTTTGCTCAGTGCGGTAGAATCTTATTTCAACTAATTCCTTGCAGTTGCTGTTGAACAGTTGAATGACTTGTTTTCCCATTAAGGTCACAGTGGTCTCATCATCATCTTGTTTGATAGTCATGAAGACTCTATAACTTTTGGCACCCAAGAGTTAATATTGTACAGAGTTTCACAGACAAAGAAGAATTCATAATTTTAGAATTCACATTTAAACGACAAAGGCTAGGTAATCAGTAGTAATAATTGATACACAGGTATAGAAGACAAAAAGTCTAAGAACAGTGCAAATGAATGCAGAATTTGATGCAAAATAAAGTTCTAGGCAATTCTACTGGAGTTAAGGACCAGAAAATCAAGCAAAATAAACTTAAGCTTCGTTTATAAAAACAGATATGGAAGAGAAAAAGAAAAAGGTTAGTGCTAAACATTGTATTTGCTTCACCCACTCCTCCCGACTCCGCCTCGCCTCTCGCCTCCTCCTCGGTTCGCCTCGCCTCTCGCCTCCTCCTCGGTTCGCCTCGCCTCGCTTCATCCGTTTGGGCTCAACCCGCCTCACTCGGCGGGTTCCTCATCTCGCTTCACTCCGCAGGCGCCTCACCTCGCATCACCCGCTTCTTTACTCATCTGGTTTCACCCCGCCTCATTTGTTTCGTTTTACTCGCCTCACCCCGTGGTTTGCTCACTTCACTCGCCCCGAGTCCGCCTTGCCTCACTCCGCGGCTTCGTTCACCTCGCCTCGCCTTAATCAGGATGCACATAAATTTAAAAAAAAAATACCTAACCGATGGAATATGAAGAGTTCCTCATCTCGCCTCGCTTGTTAAAGAGTGGATGAATATAAAAAATACGGTAATCACATTTTAGTTACCAAACAAATCTAGGGGGTGGAGAAAACTACTGCAAAATTGTTTGATTCTAACTAAACCATGTTTGTCATTTATTGTTTTAATAAGTATTTGAAGCAGAAGGATTCTGAAAAAAACATGTATGAGAAAGTTTCCTTACTATGGTGTGGGTGTTTGAAGGCCATGTTGCTTGCATTCATACTTGCTGGAATCATCTTGGTCGATCAGCTATCTGTAACAGTCAGAGTGTGAACAACCTCTGTACCACCAGCTGTTGTGGTCCGGGAATCGAAGAATGGAAGCTTTACATAGACAGTTTTGCTCTGCAATGCATAAAAGTCTCACTTATATTTCAATTATATATGTATATATATGGTTTTATATTGACTGGTTAATTACCTTGTAATCTTCTGAATTGATTGCATTCAGTTCAGCTACTGTTTTAGCTTGTTTATTTCGTTCTTCGTTGGTTTGGCACTGACCTGTCAAAAGATGACGTTAGTGCAATTTAAAACCCTATAGTTGTAGTACATGTAAGTAGGGTATCGTTCTAGCCGGGGACACTAGGGAAGAATTTATTCTGCAAAACAAAGTCATTAGAAATATTCACACAATATATACATAAAGAATAAAATGGGGGATTGAAATCGGCAAAAAAAATAAAGAAAATAAAACAAAGGCAAATAATTACAAAGTTTGGTCACTTCAACGTTGTAAGCACTTCACAAATAAACTCCGATTAGCATGCAAGTATTCTTATGAAAGGTTAAATTATCTTATCTATGTTTTCACAATTGCAAGTTAATTCCAACCCTTAAGACTTCTCATGTGTTTAAGGTTGTCTTTGCGCTCAACCAAAAACTATGTGACTACTTAACTAAATTGTCTTTGCGCTCAATCTAATCAAGCAACACTTACCGTCCACGAGTCGTTGGAGACATGCTCGTTAGCAATGGCGTCACCCATCCTCGAACCCATGCAAATCACTCACCCTGCCTACCCTATGCAGCACCTAGAACCGAGTTGTCTTTGCGCTCAACTCGACCTAGAATACCACGGCATATTAAACTCCCCCCTAATAGCTAACTCGTGTACTTTGAATTAACCTAGGGTTCGATTACGTGATCAGGTGAGGATTAATTAACCTAACAATTACTAAACACATAAACACAGATTCTTTACTTCTTTAATAATCCTAACATGCATACTAAACCGTTACACAACATGTACAATCATAATCAAGTCACAAAGAAGATCATACAATCACACATATCATATAAAACCAAAAACCAGAAAATATTTATCAATAAACTCAAAGTTCTTACACAGTAATTACAAACACAAACCATGGATGTCTTCATCCTTACCCTACCTATAAGGTTCGGCAAGGTTGAAAGGGAAATTGGTGGAAGATGGCAGTGGAGGCAGTCGGCAAAGATGGCTGTGCGGCAAGGAATGGTTCGGCTGTGCTTGTGTTTGCTGTGTAAGGGAGGGTTTTTAGGTAGAGTTTAGGCTTGCTAGAACTTAAAACAATTGAAGGACTCCTAAAATATGCATACAACAGACCTATTTATACAGAAAACTATAGAGAAACCCTAGCTGCATCGGCAAAGGAAAGGCAATCCTATTTTAACTCTCTTTCCTATTTGCTCAATGATTCCTTCTTCAATGCAGCTTGTGTATCCGAATTTGGACTCTATCTTCTGATTCCTTGGACCTTCCTACATGTTTATGGATCCATGTAGGCCTCATGTACGAAATCTTGGGCTTTGATAGCAGCCAAAACCAGTGATAGGTCCGGCAAGGTCAGCTTTCCAGGTTTGACCGGGAAACCTTACACTTAACCAAAATATGGCTGCCTTGATGCTTCTTCGTATTTTCTTCTTTTGTCCAGCTTCCTAACACTTCATTAAGGTCTTGATACATCTCTTGACAAATTTGGGAAGCCTTTTGTTGAAGAATCATCTCCCAAAACTCGTTAGACAACTTAGGCAGTTTCTGCCCAGTTTTGCAGCCTGACCTCTGTCCACTGTTTTGCTCATAACTCCTTCGTCTCAACTCCGATTGCTGCGATCCAAATGGAGTTGAAAAGTAGACACACACAGCTTTAATTCCATATGTGGCACGCCTTCTAACTCCTCCTGGAACTCCAGATATGAATTTTTGAAGTTGATGTACGTTTTCTGGCAGATTCTGTCCGAGAGCAAAACAATGTCTAAAAGTGTTTCCTCTTTTCTGTGGCCTCTCTTGTTGTCATTCATGAGTCCATTCACCATGATTCTTGATACGTAACGTTCATGTACCTGTCTTCTGCACATTTAAACAAGATACATCAAAACTGACAAGGTAACACAATAACGAATCACGGTAAAACGTCCAAGTGATAGTCCAAAAACGGTTTTCATCATTTAAGTGCAATTTTCTGTATAAAAACGACTAGTAGCCACAACTCTACAGAAAAACCCTCTTGACTCTAAAATAAGTAAAAACAAACATACTAAGACACAAACAAAGTGTAAATGGGGGTGAAAATCCATTAAGATCATGGCGTAAAAACGCACTTATCAAACTACCCCACACTTAAGCTTTGCTAGTCCCTTAGCAAACCGACTCTAACTGAAAGTAAAAACAAAAACAAAAACGAAAATAACAATAACTCTAATACCCTTAAGAAATTTTTGTCTCAGATTCTTAAGTACGCATAATCTCAAGTTTTAACATTCGAGTGAAAGCACAATTGCAAAAGTTCATAAACTTGTATTATAGCATGAAAAATCAAGATTTTCGAAATTTATAAGTAAAACATGAATGAAATTTTGATCCTCCTTTCCAAGGTACACTCTCTTTTTTTTTCACTCGAAAAATGGTTTTCACTCATAAGTTTATGCAAGAGAAAAGATGATCAATAACGAATGACTTGCATATTTCAAGAAATAACGGCTCTTTGAGAAAACATTTTTCTTGGAAAAACCTCATTTAACAACTAAGTGCAATAATGGACCAAAACCATATGCTTACTTACATGAAATTCTCCACAAATCAAGTTTAGTCATCTTAAGAATCATGAAATAATCTCAAGGGTTGTAATGGGGCTTGGTTTCATAAGGTAGGAATTTTTTTGGATATAAGTGGTGTTTATCAAACAAGACTTAGGCAAATTTCAACTCCATCCTCCTTATGTCTCCACTCCATGAACAGGACAAAGGTCAAATATAACGTTCTTGGACCTTCAAATAATTACAACTCCACATTCATGAAAACACCATAAAAACTTATGCCTTAGACTTTTTCTTTCATACTTGTCTGAAATTCTTCTTATCTTTTGCCGATTTCTTTTCTTTCTTTTTTTTTCTTTTGTTTCTTTTTTTTTCTTTTGTTTCGGCAACTTCTTTTGCAATACATTTTTTTTATTTCGGACAAGACATATTTTGGCATATAACAATATAAAACAATGGTGTATCAACCCCACACTTCAACTCTTCCCCACACTTGTTCTTTAACATCACGGCACAGCTTCATCGAAAATTCTTTGCCAAGTCTTGACAACAAGGTAAAAATAATCTATACTAAGCTCAGGAATTCTGTTTAAGGGTGATGAAAGAAAAGGCATAATGTAGGCTCAAAGGGGTTTAACTAAGGAGTCCCACGACGGGCACAAAAATGGGCAAAGGCTTATTTTGGCTTTGGTGGTGATCCTAATTGAGATTAATTTCAATCCTATTCAAAATCAGAACAAGTTATGATTATAAAGCTTTGAAAATCACATAAATAAGTTCTAGTAAATTCTAGAGTCCATTAAACAGCTATAGCACATAGTTATTGAATAATGAAAATAATGAGGCTTTACGTGAATTTTCAAAGGATATGGAATTTAATCACTCAAAAAGAAAGTATATTAGGCTCAAAATCTCACAAAGGTTGTTATGGAAACAAAATAACAAAACATGCAAACTTTTCTTTCAAAAATCTCAAGTGTTCATACTTACAAAATTCATGAAAAGTTGCAATTTTCTTAAGATAAATGTTCAACCATCCATTATGCATTTTAAAAGATAATTTTCATCATAGACATTCTAAGGGTATAAGACTCAAAACAATTAAAAATATTTAAAAGAAAATAAAACAAACTCAAAATAAAAACAAAAAAAAAACGGAATTTAAAATTAGAGCTTAACACAAAAAATAAAATATACATTTATTATGTAATCTCTACCCCACACTTAGAAAATTACATTGTCCTCAATGTAAGCTCAAAGTTATGTATAATTCTCTAAGTAGGGATCGAAAACACATAATAAATATATATACATAAAAATATCAACAATAACAGTGAAAGGATTAAGAAATTCAAACTCTCGGTGATGGCTCCTCCACAGCTACGGTTGAAATGAGTTGCCTCTCATGCAGCGCTTAATGTTTATAGTCTGTCAGCCTAGACTCTGCTTCCTTCTCCTTGAAAAGTGGCGTCATACATCATTTGATGGTGGCTCCATTACGTTCATCTCCTCCGTTACGTGGTCCTTGAATGTGCTGTAGTAAGGTTTAAGTCTATGACCATTGACCTTAAACTTATTTCCCGATGTAGCGCTTTGAATCTCAACTGCACCATAAGGAAACACATTAGTAATAACAAAGGGTCCTTGCCAACGAGAACGAAGCTTACCTGGGAAGAGTTTTAATCTTGAGTTGAACAAAAGGACTTGCTGTCCTATCTCGAAGTGTTTCCCTCTTATCATCTTGTCATGATAAGCCTTCGTTCTTGCCTTGTAGATCATGGCGGAGTCGTAGGCTTCATTTCTAATCTCCTCAAGCTCACAAATTTGTAGCTTTCTATGTAGTCCAGCCTCATCTTGATCCATGTTGAACTTCTTAACAGCCCACCATGCTCTATGCTCCAACTCCACTGGTAGATGACAAGATTTGCCATAAACAAGCCTAAATGGCGACATGCCAATAGGAGTTTTGAATGCAGTCCTGTAGGCCCATAAAGCATCATCTAAACGATCACTCCAATCCTTCCTTGTTGGTCCTACAGTCTTCTCCAATATTTGCTTGATCTCCCTATTTGATGTCTCCGCCATGCCACTTGTTTGAGGATGATAGGGCGTTGATACCTTATGGGTGACACCATACTTCTTGAGCAAACCCGTTATCGTTTTATTGCAAAAGTGAGATCCACCATCGCTTATCAAAACTCTTGGAGTTCCAAACCTAGCAAAAATGTTAGTTTTGACAAACTCTGCAACAACTTTAGCATCATTAGTCCTGGTAGCTTTTGCCTCCACCCACTTTGAGACATAATCAACGGCCAATAATATGTAAAGGAAACCCTTAGATGAAGGAAAAGGCCCCATGAAATCAATGCCCCAAACATCAAATAATTCGACATTAATAATAGGATTTAAAGGCATTTGATCTCTCTTACCTAAATTACCTGTTCGTTGGCAACGATCGCATGAAGTACAAGTTGCATATGCGTCCTTGAAGATCGTTGGCCAATAGAAACCGGCTTCCAACACCTTATGGGCTGTCTTCTTTGGTCCAAAATGTCCACCACATGCCTCTTTGTGACAGAAATCAAGGATCGACTGATGCTCGCTTTCAGGGACACAACGTCTCATGACTATCTCCACAAGTATGGCGAATCCCACACGTATTGGCGAGCGTCATTCTTGATTTTCTTCTTGGTATGGCTCGGCATCCCTTGAGGAAAAGTATGGCTTGCAATGTAATTCACCAAGTCGGCATACCAAGGTTCCTTGACGTCCACTTGAAACAACTGTTCATCAGGAAACGTTTCTGACACGGGCATGGCATCCTCTGCTCTCACAAGTCTACTCAAGTGATCGGCAACAACATTGTCACACCCCTTCTTATCCTTGATTTCGATGTCAAACTCTTGTAGAAGGAGTATCCAACGTATGAGCCGTGGCTTGGCATCCTTCTTTGTCATCAAGTACCTCAAAGCTGCATGATCAGAATAAACAATAACCTTAGAGTGCAATAAGTAAGATCGAAATTTTTCTAAGGCAAAAATAACAGCTAAGAGTTCTTTTTCAGTGGTAGTATAATTGAGTTGAGCCTCGTTGAGTGTTCGTGATGCATAGTAGATGACACAAGGCTTCTTGTCCTTGCGTTGGCCTAGCACGGCTCCCATGGCATAATCGGATGCATCACACATCAACTCGAACGGTGCATCCCAATTAGGTGGCGAAATGATGGGAGCTTGAGTCAGCAAGGTCTTCAAATGAACGAAAGCATCCTCGCATTCCTGAGACCATGAAAATGGCACATCTTTCTGCAAAAGAGAAGTAAGTGGTTTGGCCACCAAAGAAAAGTCTTTGATGAACCGTCGATAAAAACCTGCATGGCCAAGAAAAGAACGGACATCTCTCACCGTTTTTGGTGAGGGTAAGTGATGCATAATATCAATTTTGGCCTTATCAACTTCTATTCCCTTAGCAGATACAATATGCCCTAAAACTATACCTTGATTAACCATGAAATGACATTTTTCCCAATTTAGTACTAGGTTAGTTTCTACACACCGTTTTAAAATTTTCTCTAAGTTTTCAAGGCATGTTTCGAAATTTTGTCCATAAACACTAAAATCATCCATGAAAACTTCAATGATATCTTCAATGTAATCAGAGAAAATATTATACATACAACGTTGGAACGTACCTGGTGCGTTGCATAATCCAAAAGGCATACGACGATAAGCAAACGTACCAAATGGGCATGTGAACGTTGTCTTCTCCTGATCATCGGGGTGTATCATGATCTGGTTGTAACCGCTGTACCCATCTAAGAAGCAATAAAACTCATGACCGGCGAGTCTCTCCAACATTTGGTCCATGAACGGCAAAGGCATGTGATCCTTCCTTGTAGTAGCATTCAATCTTCGATAATCAATACACATGCGATGACCCGTCACTAACCTTTGAGGCACTAGTTCATTCTTTTCATTTGCTACCACGGTCACTCCACTCTTCTTGGGCACAACTTGGACAGGTGAGACCCATTGACTGTCGGAAATTGGGTATATGACACCACAATCTAAAAGTTTAATCACCTCATCCTTAACAACCTTCATCATAGGCGGATGCAAACGTCGTTGAGCCTCTCTTGTCGGCTTGGCGCCATCTTCAAGAAGAATACGATGAACACACTTTGTAGGGCTTATTCCCTTGATATCCGCCAAAGTCCAGCCTATGGCAGTTGTGTTCCTTTTCAAAACAGCGATTAACTTTTCTTCTTGTTGCTTTGTCAACTGTGATGACACAATAACTGGTAGAGTGTCATTCTCTCCAAGAAATACATACTTTAAATGTGAGGGGAGAGCTTTTAGCTCTAGCTTAGGGGCTGCTTCCACGGATGGCTTCATCTTGTTTGTGGACATGTGGATCGGCAAGGGAGTCTCTCTTGCATAATAAGGTTGTGATTCGAGCTCCTTCACAACTTCAAGTATGGACGGCTCTAAGTGTTTTAAAGCCTCCTCATCCCGTTCTCCAAACTTGTCGAATCCAGCCCCTTTCTCTATGGCTAATTGCTATGCTTGTTGGGTGGACATTGCACCTTGTGCAACTCCACCATATCTATATACAGACTCGGCATCATCCCCACAATAAGGCTCGGCATGGCTGCTTGCTTCATCTTGAATGGCACTTGGATGTCTCATGGCGTCAAAGATGTTGAACTTAATGATGTCGCCATCAAACTCCATAGTCAAATTACCCCCAGCCACATCGATATTGGTCCTTGCGGTTCTCATGAAGGGTCTCCCTAGCAGAAGCTGTGTCGAATCATCAACTGACTCCTCCATTGCCAATACATAAAAGTCTGCAGGGAATATCAGGTGATTAACCTGCACAAGGACATCCTCCACATACCCCTTAGGGTATTTGCTTGATCGATCCGCCAATTGGATCACTACGTCATCATGTTGAAGTGGACCAAGACCTAGAGACAAGTAAACAGAGTAGGGCATGACATTAATGGAAGCCCCTAGATCAAGCATCACTTTTTCAAACCTTGTAGTGCCGATGACAATTGGAATTGAAAAGCTTCCTGGATCCTTAAGCTTTGGCGGCATCTTGCGTTGTAGCACGGCGGACACGGTCTCGCTCATGCTCATAACCTTTCTCTCCCTTGTGTGTCTTCTTGTGGTGCAAAGCTCCTTCAAAAACTTTGCATACTTCGGTACTTGTTTAATACACTCCAACAAGGGGATGTTGACATTCACCTTTCGAAAAACATCCAACACTTCTTCGTCGGACTTGGCTTGCTTGCTCTTGGTGAAACGTGAGGGGAAGGGTATACAACAAGTGCTCGGCATGGCTGCATCTTTGGCAGCCGAATGTCTTCCTTCCATGGCAGCAGGGTCTTTCTCAAGAGCCCTTTTCTTCATAGCTTCCAAGTCTCCCTTGCTTGGCTTAGCTTGCTTGTGTTGCTCGGTACCTTGATCTTGGTGTTGTGTAGGCTCGGCAGTCCCTATCTTTGCATCATCATTGTCGGCATGGCAGCTTGGTTTGGCAGCCCTAGGGTGCTCGGCATTCCCACCTTGCATAACAACATGCTCTTGCTTGGCATCTATGGCAACCCTTCTTTGCTCGGCAGCTCCTCCACACACGGCATCATCATCATCACCCCAATTCAACGCTCCAAGTCCAGTGGTGGCTTGACGCTTCGGAGTTGGTGATTCTAACTTAAGTGACATTAAAACAAGTTATATAAGTATGACAAGCTCGGCATTGGCATGCCAAACTCGGCATTGGTACAATCTCGGCAATGTGGCCACAAAGCAAAGTATGTAACTTGGCAATCATTAAACAAGTTAAAAGTTGTCACTTAAGCACATATGTCGGCAACCTAAATAAAAGTTGCTAGTTTATTTTGTTAACTCTTAACTTTATGGTACGTGGAGCAGGGAAGACCACTGTGCAATGAGCTTGTACAGCTCAAGGTAGTGTTTTGCTTCATCCTATATACCATGAAAATCTAGACCAATTTCAAAATTGAAGTTAGAATGCCCATATGCCAAGTTGCTTTCTAAAATCTAAAGCAAGGTGATGTTACGGCCCGAGCTTTTGACTAGGTCGAGCGGATTCCGTGGTTTCAGAAGGCAAGTGTCAATGTCACGGAGGGCGAACCCCCTACAAGAACCAGGCAGGACTCGTTTGTGATCAAGGAGGCGGACCCCTATCGACCCCTTCACCGAGAAGAGTGGTCAGTCATGATCTTGAGATCCAATTGAACAAACCTGAATTCCATATCTATGACAGAACGGCCCCTTACTCAGCTAGGAACAAACTCGGATCCCTAGATCAGTCACCTTATGTTAATCAAAGCCGCCCTCAACCTCAAACAAGCTAAGTTGCCTTTAAGAGTCAAAGACTCGAAGAAGCATCGCTCAAAAGAGGGGTTTAGGCTAAGATTAACACAAGTGGCTCCACCTACATGTTTCACTTTAGACACACCAAAACAACAAACCATATAAGCACTCTAAACTCAATAACATGTCTGCCTACTTATGGAATTTTTTAAAAAAAAACATTTTACATATAAACACATAGATACAAGTATACAAGCGCGGAAATATATATGCAAATAAGCTCGGCATAGCATGCCAAGCTCGGCAATGTACCTATAAAACAGAAAAATTAGTTAGTCATAATATACATAAATACATAAATAAATCCTTTTTAGCGTCCCCGGCAACGGCGCCAAAAATTGACCTGTCAAAAGATGACGTTAGTGCAATTTAAAACCCTATAGTTGTAGTACATGTAAGTAGGGTATCGTTCTAGCCGGGGACACTAGGGAAGAATTTATTCTGCAAAACAAAGTCATTAGAAATATTCACACAATATATACATAAAGAATAAAATGGGGGATTGAAATCGGCAAAAAAAATAAAGAAAATAAAACAAAGGCAAATAATTACAAAGTTTGGTCACTTCAACGTTGTAAGCACTTCACAAATAAACTCCGATTAGCATGCAAGTATTCTTATGAAAGGTTAAATTATCTTATCTATGTTTTCACAATTGCAAGTTAATTCCAACCCTTAAGACTTCTCATGTGTTTAAGGTTGTCTTTGCGCTCAACCAAAAACTATGTGACTACTTAACTAAATTGTCTTTGCGCTCAATCTAATCAAGCAACACTTACCGTCCACGAGTCGTTGGAGACATGCTCGTTAGCAATGGCGTCACCCATCCTCGAACCCATGCAAATCACTCACCCTGCCTACCCTATGCAGCACCTAGAACCGAGTTGTCTTTGCGCTCAACTCGACCTAGAATACCACGGCATATTAAACTCCCCCCTAATAGCTAACTCGTGTACTTTGAATTAACCTAGGGTTCGATTACGTGATCAGGTGAGGATTAATTAACCTAACAATTACTAAACACATAAACACAGATTCTTTACTTCTTTAATAATCCTAACATGCATACTAAACCGTTACACAACATGTACAATCATAATCAAGTCACAAAGAAGATCATACAATCACACATATCATATAAAACCAAAAACCAGAAAATATTTATCAATAAACTCAAAGTTCTTACACAGTAATTACAAACACAAACCATGGATGTCTTCATCCTTACCCTACCTATAAGGTTCGGCAAGGTTGAAAGGGAAATTGGTGGAAGATGGCAGTGGAGGCAGTCGGCAAAGATGGCTGTGCGGCAAGGAATGGTTCGGCTGTGCTTGTGTTTGCTGTGTAAGGGAGGGTTTTTAGGTAGAGTTTAGGCTTGCTAGAACTTAAAACAATTGAAGGACTCCTAAAATATGCATACAACAGACCTATTTATACAGAAAACTATAGAGAAACCCTAGCTGCATCGGCAAAGGAAAGGCAATCCTATTTTAACTCTCTTTCCTATTTGCTCAATGATTCCTTCTTCAATGCAGCTTGTGTATCCGAATTTGGACTCTATCTTCTGATTCCTTGGACCTTCCTACATGTTTATGGATCCATGTAGGCCTCATGTACGAAATCTTGGGCTTTGATAGCAGCCAAAACCAGTGATAGGTCCGGCAAGGTCAGCTTTCCAGGTTTGACCGGGAAACCTTACACTTAACCAAAATATGGCTGCCTTGATGCTTCTTCGTATTTTCTTCTTTTGTCCAGCTTCCTAACACTTCATTAAGGTCTTGATACATCTCTTGACAAATTTGGGAAGCCTTTTGTTGAAGAATCATCTCCCAAAACTCGTTAGACAACTTAGGCAGTTTCTGCCCAGTTTTGCAGCCTGACCTCTGTCCACTGTTTTGCTCATAACTCCTTCGTCTCAACTCCGATTGCTGCGATCCAAATGGGGTTGAAAAGTAGACACACACAGCTTTAATTCCGTATGTGGCACGCCTTCTAAATCCTCCTGTAACTCCAGATATGAATTTTTGAAGTTGATGTACGTTTTCTGGCAGATTCTGTCCGAGAGCAAAACAATGTCTAAAAGTGTTTCCTCTTTTCCGTGGCCTCTCTTGTTGTCATTCATGAGTCCATTCACCATGATTCTTGATACGTAACGTTCATGTACCTGTCTTCTGCACATTTAAACAAGATACATCAAAACTGACAAGGTAACACAATAACGAATCACGGTAAAACGTCCAAGTGATAGTCCAAAAACGGTTTTCATCATTTAAGTGCAATTTTCTGTATAAAAACGACTAGTAGCCACAACTCTACAGAAAAACCCTCTTGACTCTAAAATAAGTAAAAACAAACATACTAAGACACAAACAAAGTGTAAATGGGGGTGAAAATCCATTAAGATCATGGCGTAAAAACGCACTTATCAGGCACTGTGAAGGAGGCGGTTGAATTTCTACTCTGTCTCTTGGTTTGCAAAACCTGAACATGTAGTTTGTTATATAATGCTCGACAGTGATGGTAGAATTTCAATAGTTGAGAAATAATTTAAATGTGACAAACACATATTAGCTTGAGTACGGATTTTCTACATTGTTATTTCCTAAACTATTTAGTTATAATTTTGCAAAACAATATACAAACACATATATATGAACAGACTTTGGCTTATTAAAATATGTGTAGAATAAAATACAAAGTTTGTAGAATAAAATATGTGTAAGCAAATCAAATATAGTTTTGGGAAATGAATAAAAAAGTTTTACATACATTTAGATTATCATGTTGAAAAGAAACTAAGAGAAAGAAATGTCATGAGTTTGAGTGCTTACTCGGCTTTGTAACTTTCTCTGTCAGGGATGCCCGGATCCATGATGACACATGTGTGGTCGCTATTTGATGCAACAAGAACTTTTGCAAGTCAAAAATAGAATATGTTAGTTGTAATTAATTGTTATTGAATATATGTTTAGTGTTTTGTATAACATTTACCTCGGAATTCACTGAGTCTGAGACTTGTGAAAACACCGAGTGCCGGTGGAGTTGAATTCATCACAGAGCTCAAATCAAATGATCTTGCAATATGTGCCCAAAAAGTGATTCTGAGTTTTTCTCTCCTGAAAATAGAATGCAAGAATTAAGATGTTATTATCATATTACGAACATAAACATGTTTGGTGTAAGAAAAGAATAGGGAAAACTGGACCTTAAATTTTCG
Organism: Fragaria x ananassa; assembly: GCA_034370585.1. Classification (NCBI taxonomy): domain Eukaryota; kingdom Viridiplantae; phylum Streptophyta; class Magnoliopsida; order Rosales; family Rosaceae; genus Fragaria; species Fragaria x ananassa. The sequence continues at coordinate 2,340,125 of CP139750.1, read as the reverse complement.
ATAGTGATTTCGCATTTTGACTCGAATGTCGTATTGTCCTTGATTGATGTTCTGTGCACTGGTATGACTTTCCTGATGCAGCCATAAACATCTTGTTGGAGAAAGAATAATAGTAATTTTAGTTTAAATAACAATTGGATTTAAATGAAAGAGGTATAGATTAATGGTTGTAAAACTTGCCTGCAAGGATGGGCGACCTATTTTTGATCTCAGTAACTAAGTCGCTAAATTGGATCAGGCGGAATGAGTGTTGTGGGATTTGGGGGCACGATGACGTCATTTTCCTGAAGACAGTCGACGCAGTAAATTTCAGCATCATTTGGTCATCCACCAGTCTGTATCTTTCTGGACCCATTGGTGTTGAAAAACGAAATATATCATACACTTCCCCTTTTTCCATTCATTGAGGAACATATTTATAGCTATTTTCATCTAGGTTAGCGTGAAGTGCATCTCCCTGCATAAGAATGAAAAACCAAATCATAAAGATGATCTAAGAAGCATTGGGACACTGTCTAAATTAAAGGAGAGAAAACTGAACATAAGGTTGTAAGAGCAGTAGCAAAAGGCAAAAGCAGAGATAGCAACTTTATGTTTGCAACTTTTTGCATCACAATCATTCAACCTCAATTTATTTTGATATAGTCAGAAGCTACAGCCGCTCCAATCATACAAATTATAAACAAATCAGATACATGAAAACCAACTAAATAGATGGGTTGTCGATCTGTGCATACATACATATATATATATATATATATATATATATATAAACACAAATACATATACATAGGTTCCGTATTAGCACAGTTGGAACAATTTGATTTTGTTTATTTAAAACAGTACCTAAATATCAAATCTAATAACAAGAACTGTAAAGCAAGAAATAAAAAATTAAATCAAAACACATTTCAAAGAAGAACTCATCGTTTTCCTTCGATTTAATCTTGAAAATTAGTTCATGTCTCTATAGATGCTCAAAAGATACAACAGTTTGTCGGCTGAATCAAATAAAAAACGAAGTTCTATCAAGGAAAAATTGGAACATAGGTTTATTTTAAAATTCTTGACTTGTCATGATATTTACTTTTATGTATTGTACAACACCACATATACTTATGCTATTCATTTCTTAATAAAGCAGATGCCATTAGTGATAAAATTACATGTTCGTCTACTAAAATGTAGTGTTCTCCGTCATACAGTTCACTGTTGTATACCTTGGGGCGCCACACCCTCACTACTCGAACTTTGATCTGGAAATTATGGTCATGAGCCCTTAGCTTTTTGAGTGGTGTCCAAGTTGGCATCTTATCAGGTAGCTGCAAATCAAAGATAGAGCGAAAAAAATGATTACACTGATTAACTCGTGTAGAGATATCAATCGTGAATTTCAGTTGAGCATCTTATCAGGTTTTTGATAAAAGATATATCTGTGTGTGGCAGTAGGTAAACGATGTTGGGTAAGCTTTCTTTATATATCTAAAACATTTTGGCAGGGCGGTGCGACTGAAGTTGGATGAAAGTTGGAGCGTCGGTGGATCAATGAAGTTAGTGGGTGAGAAAAACACATGGCATGCATGGGTGAGAAGAGAGTATGACATGCAGCATCTGGAGGGCTACACCAAATGCACAACAGTCAACATAAGCGGCAGAATGTGAGCGGTTTTTTCTTGGTAAACAGTGTAGGACTGAATCGGATTGAAATTAAGGTTTATAAATTGAAGCAAGGAGAAAAGAAGGAGAGGAAAAGATTGAGGGTAGTTTTATGGTTAAGTGTGGCCGAAGACTACAGCGAAATTCTGAGAACGTCGGAGACAGGCAGAGAGAGGAGAGAAGAAGAAGAATTCGGGCCAACGGTCGTGATAGTCTTCGCCTGGAAGTAGCAAAGAAAGTTGAGCCTTTTTTTAAATAGGTTGTTATTCTTCAACGGAACAGAGACTTCTGCGCCTCATTTCATCTGCGTCCTTCTCCCCTGGCCCACCTCTTCACACCCCTCGTCTAACACACATCTCATTCGCCTAACACATCTTATTCGCCTAACACGCATCTCATTCGTCTCGCCCCGTTTCACTCACCTTGTCTCGCCTCCCTCTCCTCGTCTCATTCACCTTAAGCGACTCACCCCGCAGGCTCCTCGCTTCGCCTTGCTCCACGCGCCTCGCCCTTTTTTATCTATTTGCTGATAAACAACGTAGGAATAGTGCAAGTAGGTCACCCTGCGGTCTTCTCACTGCGCATCACTTAGTGGGCTCCTCGCCTCCCCCTCGGTTTGCATCGAAACGTGTGAAGGTCTTTTTGTTTTTTACCAAGGGCGTAGGTATCTTTAAATAGGAGCGTGGTTTGCTAAAATAGATAAGCATGCAGGGAAAAGTAATTTTAAGCTTGAAGTTTATCCAAATATGATAAGTGATAAATATAGTTTTCAAAATATATATGAACATTCACTTCGGAGGAAAATGTATATGTAAAGATACATATAAGTTAATGTATATACTTTTGACAGTATTAGCAGTTCATTATGCTTTCGTGTGATTATAGATTCTGCAAAACATCTTTAAATACTATATTTTAGTATATTGATTTGGGATTTCATTATTGTTATCTATTAAAATTTTAAGGCGATCTTTTGATGTAGCTCTTGATAAAGCAACATAAAGTTGTCCATGAGTAAATATTAGTTCTGAAAGATATATACCAACTTGGTTAAGCGATTGACCTTGATTTTTATTTATAGTCATTGCATAACATGGTTTTACAGGGAACTGACGGCATTTCAAGGTAAATGGCCATTTAGTTTCAGTTCCGGTTAACACTATCCGTGGTATAAAAACTTTATGTCCAATATTGTTTCCTGTTAGAATCGTTGCTTTCATTAATCTATCATATAATTTTGTTATGGTCAATCTCGTACCATTACATAAACCACACATTTGATTCAAGTTTCTCAATAAGATGATTGACATACCACTTTTTAAAGTCAATTCATGTGATGGTAATCCGCTGAATTCTAGCTGATTTAAAAACTCAGTTGGATATAGAAGATCGTATCAGAACTGTAATACGTAGTTTTTTCTCCTGGTAGCCTGCTTATTGCATAACTATTTATATTTTGAGCAGTTGAATTGCGTGGTGTGACGATTGCACGTTCTCTTAAGTACGCAATGTTTTTATAATTCTTGTGAAAGTTAGGATACGTTGCGTCAAAAATTGATTGTATAGGATCAACGTAAGAATCAATCAATAAATTTTCTGGTATTTTGATCCAAGACGTGTCGTTATCATTTATGTGATATGATGATTGTATACGGCCTTCACCGATTTCTAACATCCATCTCGCAAAAGGTGAGATGTCTTTTTTTTCATTTTCAGTAAGACCATTCTTTAATAGTCGCATATTTTCTGTTAAGTTGAATATTTCAAATGATGGCCAAAGATGCGAGCTGTTTAACGAAACGTCAATAATTTTTTCTTTACTTTTTTTCAATTGGTAAAATTTGTCTAAAATCTCCTCCTAATAAAATTAGTTTTCCACCAAACGGTTTTTTTGCTTGAACTTGTATATCATCAGAATTTGAAAGAATGTCGCGAAGAGATTTTTCTAGCGACTCGAAACAATATTTGTTACGCATTGGAGCTTTATCCAAAATAATTAAATATGTTTTTTTCTAAAAGCTTCGCAAGAAGAGTTCCTTTTTTAATTAAGCATGTAACATAGTCATGTACTGTGAGAGGAATTTTAAAGCGGGAATGCGCAGTCCTGCCGTTTGGAGTAATAACGATGCGATACTAGATGAGGCCATAGCTAGAACAATTTTTCCTTCTGACCTTAATCTGCAAATAATGGTATGCCATAAAAAAGTTTTCCTTGTGCCTCCACTACCATGAACGAAAAAGTTGCAGTTTTTTTTCTTCAACCACGTTGATAACTCGGTCATACACATTTCTTTGGTTAGTATTTAATTGAATGATGAGATTTGCATGTTCTTGTTGAAGCGCTTGAACATTATAGCTGAATTCTTCTCTTAACAACTTGTTGTTGAGGTCCGACATCTTGTTTTCATCCGGCATTGGTAATTGATAATTTTTTAATGATTTGGATGACATATTCAATAATCGTTCCAATTCAAACAGAAGATTATTTTTGAGTTGTGACTCAGGTATATTTAAATCAGGATTAACTAACTTAGTTCGAGTTTTATATATGATATCTTCACACATGTTTAACCAATGTGCCTCGAGAAGATTTTTCGGATTTACAATGTCACAAAATATAAGTATGGTAACAAATAAATAACGCATTTCTAGAGCAATAGCAACATGCAATGAGTTTGTTAATGCTTCAATCCATTCTTTGTCATTACCTAATAGACCTAAAGCTTGACATGCTTCTTGATAAGAAGAATATGTACCATTAATAGTTTTAACTGAAATAAAATCACAACAACCTTTCTGAATCGTTAGTAACATTCGCAAGAAGTATAATTCGCCTCTCATGGGGGTGTATATAAGCTATTCTACCAATTGTCTTATACTGTTTTCTTGGCGTCTACACTTTTGTGCTTTTATCCCCAACAAATTTAGTCGGAAATTCAGCATAAGTTAACTCTTTTGCCTCAACATGAATATTATCTTTTTGAAAATTTGTGTTTGCACTAAACCAACCAGTGAGAGTTGTATGATCGGTTGCTTTATTTTTGACAACAGATTCGAGAGAATCAGTTTCTCTAAACACAACACTTTCTTGTGAAGGAAGATGAACATCTAAACGTAAGACTGCAGGATGTTTCGAATGAATCAAATATTCAAATAGTCTCTATACAGATTCATGTGGGCCTAGATATCGACAATTGAGATAAGATTGAATTTCATCATTAGTATTGTCGTATATTCCTACTCGTGCTCTGTTTGGACCTTTGTTGATATATTTAAATAAATATTTGATCAACATGGATTGAGAACATGATTCAACATTTATATGAGCATTATATCTTAATAATAAATTAGCATTATAAGGCACGAAAAATTCATTTCCAATATGTATCTTATTTTTTATAGTGAATTTTGTTTCATCATCACGTAGTTTGTATATTGGTGATTTGATTGTTTGAAATATGGTCTCGTTATTGTATTGTTTTAGCAAAACTTTCGGGCATTTATGATCGCGCATGCATGGAGCTTTCATATCTATTTCTCTGCACGGTCCATGAATCATGAATTGAGTAACAATTTCGTAGAGTTTTAGATTTGTTTTCTTATTTGGTAATTCAGCTGAAATAATAGAATCAATGTCATTTGGTGTGTAGCATTTGTAATTTTTTTAACCAAAAACATATGAGCATGAGGTAACCCTCTTTTTTGGAATTCAACTGTGTGTACGTTTGCCTCAATTTCTCCAAACGGTTTACTAGATTTAATATATGTTACCATATCTTTCAATTTCAAGTTGAAAATTCTGGAAATTATATCAGGTCTGTCTTCTTGTTTATATCTAGGATTTTGTTCAAAATATCTTAATATCTCAATCCATTTTGTGTTGCATGTGAAAGTAATGAACAAATCTGGGTTCCCGTATTGTCTACAAATTGTCATTGCATCTTGATAATTATATATCATGTCTCGAGGACTACCAATGTGTGAACTCGGTAGGAAATTTTTTTGCCCAACATCACGACCCAGGTTAACTCCACCTGAATGAACAATATAAATTCCATCACGTTTTTCAGTTCTATATTTATCGTTGTTTTTCCTAATAAAGCACAGACGGTCTTCTTCAACTGTTGCATAAACATCTACTAAATATTATTGAAATAATCTTCCACCTTTTAATAAAGTATTTCTATTTTTCTCTCTATCATGAATTTGATATGCTATAAAACTCCGTATCGACATTTTATCTCTTTTGCTTCTTGCATTTGTGGCGGTTAACTTTAATGTCAAACCATGTCTATACCCGTTTTCACCATAAGGGAAAAGTATGGGATATTGTAATAACATATATTTTGGACGTATTCTCGAAATTCGTTGTAAATGTCCTTCATTTGATTGAATTATAATATCTTTATTTGAATTGAACTCCCCTATATCACCAACAATCAAACCACTAATTTCATCGTTGACTGGTTCCTCATATTGTTTGTTGTCATTTGGTTGTCGACCCATCATGGTAATATTATATGAAGGTAAAGAACTGTTTTTAAATTTATCTCTAACAGTCCGATACAGTTTTACTAACTCATTGATCTTGTCAAACATATGCATAAGGCCTTGCACAATTTTTGGTTTGATCTTTTCTATATCATCAGACACTACAGCTTTGATGCAATTTCTAATTTCATTGTGAGTATCATAAACATATAATTGAGCATATTTGAGATGTTCACCATCAGACGGCAGCATGGAACCCATTAGATGATGCACTTGTCAACATATTTTGAAATTATAAGGTCCAGATCCATTATTTACATCTTTGTCAATTTTTGCACCCATGGAAGTAAATGCAAACATCGAATTGTATACTCGGATGTTGTCTCTATAGATTAAGCTTTGCCGACCATTATTTGGATTTAACAATTGTTCAAGTAAATCTGGTGTTTGTGCTAATTTTGGGAGCTCCACTTGCCCTTTCTGACAACAGCCTGTATATATAATAGGTGCAATTGTTGAAGTCCGTTGATTGGCCTCAGCTAGCCAAAACCATGCATCACAATGAACACATCGAAACTCATCATCACCATCGTCTTTGTACTGTGTAACCACACCTGTAATTGCAATTTATTTAAATATAATTTACTATAATTAAATATACCCAAAAAGAAACTCGTAGGTGTTATATACCTTTAATGGTCTTTTGATATGAAGCCTGACCGATTGAAATTGGATTTTGAACGTTGTTCTTAGCTGTAATTTATAAAGAATAAAAGATTTACATTGACAATGATACTAACAGTTAAATATTGGATTATCAAAATTACATGTTAAAAATTTATCTTCCGTTAATCTTGTCTTATATTTTAAATATGCAAAAAAAAAACCTTCTGCTTAACTATATTATTGAATGTATTGAACCTAATAGTCAAGATGTTTACTGAAAATTGAGTATACAGATATGTTACATACTAATTAGATTCCTTATTGTTTCAGCATCGACATGTTCATAACTTAAAGATTGTAAATCTGTTGATGTTCCTTCATCTTCTAAATCCGCAAAGAAGGTTGTTCTTTTGGAGACTCTGTTCTTAGCAAGTTGTTTTCGGTTCCTAATTGTTCCACCAAACTGCTACAACTCATTTGTTAAATTTTCTTGTGGATCTTGGAAACTGGTGGATTGTTGGATGTCTGATATGACCTCATTGTGCATATTTTGAAACAGTCTTTTTGTCGTATATATTCTTTTCTTAGGCGACATATCTGAGAATAAATATACTGACTAAATTATTGATCGTATATAACATTAATGAGATAATGAGAGAATTACCGCTGGAAACATAAAATTATCATGTCAGTAAGACTATATAGGTAGACATGAAGATATCACTCATATCTAGCTCAAATGCAATAGAAATACTGGAATATGAAAAGCTTGCAATCACATATTTACAGATTTTACTTTTCTTTCATTGCGCTAGCCACATTTAAGAAGTTAAAATTTCAGGAAGAACGATGTCGTTTAATAATAGCAATATATTTATATTAGGGTTAAATGCTTGTGACACCCTGTAGTTTATACCTAAAATCAGTTTTGTCCCTCACTTTTTTTTTTAAACTGGTATACCCCTATACTTTGAATTTTCGACTGATTTGCCCTTGTCGTCAATTGACCGTTAAAGAAGACTGTTAAGTTGCTAGAAACCTGCAACATCGACATAATATGTCCAATATACCCCTGACTATAGTGAGATACTTTTGGAATCTTCTTCCTCTTCATTTTCTCTATAGTCTCCTCTTTGATGTTACCATACCCAACTCCAGGAGGAGCAAAACCATCCAAATCCAAATCATTCTCTTCTTCTCCCCCCAACAACTTAGCTTCCAAGTCATCTGAATCCCAGTCAAACTCATCACCCCCCATTTCCAAATCACTTTCCTCATAGCTACCCTCAATTTCATCAACAAACGCCTCCTCTTCCTCTACCTCATCAACAAACTCATCAACATCTGACAATTCTGATACAGTCAACTTCCTTTGCTTATAATACCCAGGAAGGTCTGGGTTGGTATCTTGCATATAAATTCCACAGCCAGGGCAAACTGGGCCATAGATTTCATCCTCATCTCTTCCATCACTCAAAACTGGGGTTCTCCTCCTACTAATCTTCCCATGAACTTTCTGGATTGTTTCAATGCCTTGTTGTTTCTTTACAGCAAAACTTGTAAATGAAACCTTGTGGGCGTGTTTGTTTCTGTCTAAACTAAAGCCTAGAACCCAAAAAAAAAAATTTGTGTTATATAACAAGTGGGTTTCAAATGAAGCTAGAAAAGAGGAAAGAGGGAAGAGGGTTTACCAGTGGAGTGGTTGAGAAGCTTGAGGCTCAGCTTTGTTGTGGAAGAGAGAGTTGAAGTAGATAACAAGGTTGTCATTGTAGAAGCGGAAACAAATGCGCTCAATCTGAAAAACATTGTTGTTCAACTTGATTGCAAATTGATAGTTGCAGATTGGAATAATAATGGTAGTTGGAAGAATTTGAATACCTCTTTGAGACCGTTACAGAGCTCCTTCTTCCACTGGACCTCGGCGGGTCTAGGGTGGGCCACCGGGACTTGGAGGCTGCTGCTGTAGTGGTCACGGTTGTACTCCACGGCGCATTTGAACGTGAAACGACGTCGCGCGAAGGACAAGTGGTTTTGGGTGGTGGCTGGGGAGAGGAGGAGGGGGTGGAGGGGAGGGGGGAGAGGAGGAGGGTGTGGTGGTCAAGGGCGGCAGAGGAGAGGGAGAGAGAGAGGAGGGTAAAATTGTCATCTCAATACCTTGGTCTCATACATGTGTCAACATGTTAGCCACGTCAGCTACATAACGGGTTCACTTGACGACAAGGGCAAATCAGTCGAGAATTTAAAATATAGGGGTATACCAGTTTAAAAAAAAAAGTGAGGGACAAAACTGATTTTAGGTGTAAACTACAGGGTGTCACAAGTATTTAACCCTTTATATTATTTAAAAGTAGCGTCACAAACAATGCGAAGGTATTAAAACGCAACACCTTTTGTTCCAGTTGACAATCTTAAGAAAAAACAGGCGTTCAAAGCAATTTACCATTTCTATAATAAGATTTTGGAAGCTAATACTTCTAAATCTTAAACCCCTCCATTTTAAATTGGATGCATAGAACAGAGCATTTCGTACTGAACGATAGATTAATATAATCTAATGTAACATTAGTTAATAATCAAAACATAGAATAAATAGCTAAAGAATAAAAAGTAATGAGGTAGACTAAATGAAGCAATACAAAACCAAATGTAACATATTTTAATGATTTAAAATAGATTTTATATCAAACAACTTTAGAATAGTGTAACCAACAAAATTCTCACAGTTATAAATAACTAACCCAAAAAAAAAATTGTGGATCACAAAAATAGTTCAATTTCTTTGAAGTTGATTATTGTAAATTATGATTACAATTTTAAAAACAACGTAAACAATGGAAAACAATAAAAAGCTAAACACAACATTTGCTGCATACCTCAAGGTATAGTCGATATTAGTAAGAGGTCGTGATTTCCCAAATCTACTACGCTAGCACCAAGCACAAAGCTTAATGATTCTGTGCCATTCAAAACGACAACACACATAAAAGATAATCATTATAATTGTGGCTGCAAATTCATTCTACTCTTTTTACTATGTTGAATCATTAAGAATAATTTGCAGCTGAAAGACGAAACCTGTGCAAGAGCTAATGCAGAACAACAATGTAAGGAACAACAATAGAAATTTGAAGGAAACAACAGTTTGCATAACCTGCATATTAGAATGAATAATATGGTCTTAATTTGACAAATAGCTGCTGTTATAATTTTCTATGAATGTAAGACATTTGGATTAATTTGGCGAATCTTAATATTAATATTAGTGTTTTGTAACTTGAAATTGAAGGTGCGGATTATTTCAATAGGAATTCCAGAAAATATTTGGGAATGAAAATAAACAAACTTAGGTTCAATTCAAATTGGCCTGAAAATGGCTGAGCTTGAGGGATACATAAAGTTTTGCTTATATCATGAACAATATATCTATCTAAACACTGTTGCTTAACAAAACATAATGTAACTCATCACGAATATCCAACTGTTGGAAAACATGAACTAAACTGATTATCTCCTACTTCTATTTAACTTATTTTATTGCTACAAAAGCAGTTGTGACTATATGCTTGGCTAATTATCAATCAACTGTAAACAAACAAAAGATTTGCAAAGTACGTTGACGACGACAGCAGGACAAACTATACAATTTTACAATGAGAAGCATGAAAACATTGTCATGTAACACACAGACGATCAAAATTTGCATTCCTGTAACAACGTCTTCAGCTGGCCGCCGACTAAACCAAAACGCCTAGATTGACTTGATTAATCACAACATAACAGACAAATGAAAATTGCAAAACATCAATTGAACTAACAGGTTAAGAAACTGACATAATTGGGAAAACCCCAATCGAAATTGGTTGATTTTGATCTCGAAAGAACCAACCAAAAGCAACTCAATCAATTTTATAAAAAACGTTGGGTAATACGATGAGCAAAGAAGGGCAACAACAGTTGGAAAATCGAAATAGAAGATCTAACTTGTTAACACAGTGAGATAAGAAAAAGCAAAGACGTCTTGATCGTTGAAAGCTTAGCAGAAGAGAAAGCAGGAAAAGAAAGAGAGAGAAGAGAACAACGAGATGGAAAGAATCAAGTTATGTAAGGAGGGCAAAACTGTCATTATTGAGTCGGTGGGTGAGAAGAACACGTGGCATGCGTGAGTGAAAAGAATGAATGTTCATGCAACACCTAGAGGGCTAGACTGATTAGATGTCAATGGGCATAAGCAGCAGAATGAGAGCGGCTCTTTCCTGCCAAACAATGTAAGGCTAGATCAGACAGAAATCGAGTTTTATGAAGTGCATCAAGGAGAAGAGCAGGAGGGAAGAGATTGAGGATGATTTTATGGCTAAGTGTGGCGGAAGGCTCCAGCAAAATTCAGGGGACAACGGTGACAGTCGGAGAGAAGAAAGAGGAAGAAGAGCTCGGGTCAACATCTGTAGAAGTCTTTGGCTGAAGGTTGCGAACAAAGTTGGTTTTTTTTTTAGCTCGCCACTGTTCATGCGCCTCGCATCACTCAGCCTCACTCGTCTCGCATAACTTTGCCCCGCCTCGTCCCACCTCATACACTTCATCTCACTTCGTCTCTAAACTCAGTTCGCATCGCCCTGACTAACTCGATTCGCCTCGCCACACCTTTCCGCGCTTCTTCACTCACCCCGTCTCACTCGACTAATTGAACTTGTCACGCCCCTATTTTTTTGAAAGATAATTTCAAAAAATTTTGGCATGATATATCCTAAAATATTAACATCCCAAAACCTGTTTCAACAAAACAAACAAGGAAAATAAACTCAATGCGTAAAGTAAATTTACACACAACCCCAAATTGAGTTAGATATTACATTTCCTTGTTTTACATAACTTGAGAACAAGAGAGGAAACGCTCACAAGAGTTTAACAATTCATATCCCCATGAATATAAAAGAATATACAAACACACCCCAAACCCAACAAAAAACCCTGCCACTACGCCTCCATCTCAACCCTGCTGATCCTCACCTGCAGGTCTAACCCCTACACCAAAATATGGTGCACCGGGTTGTAAACAACAAACCCGGTAAGCTAAAAAGCTCGTATGAGTAAACTCAAAAACATCACAACATTTATCACATCCAATATTCATAAGAGAGATTGGATCAGTAATTTCAAAACCACACATCAAACACATTTCCCAAAAGATGTACCCATGAGTCCCAGATATTTAATAAAATACCTCTCATGACCTACAACAACACTATGTGTACCCATGGGTCCCAGATACTATACAATATCTCCCATGACCTACACTGACAGACGGACTAGAGCTCTATTCCTACCGTACCCAATCACCCGGCCAAAGGCTTGGGATCCCGGTTTGACTGTCTAATATCACCACAAAAATGATAAATAGCATCTTAACCGCAACCAATCACCCAAAAAGGGCTTGGTACCCGGTTTGGCTATTTATCCAACAATCATAAAGATTTTCACAACATTATCCACAACAACACGAGATCACAATTATTATTCTCAACAACATAATATAAATCACATCATTATTCTCAACATCATAATATAGAGAAAACTTGTTTTTATCTTACCTATGAGCCGTTGGCGATCAAGCTCATATAATTTTAAAACAATTTAAAAGCATAATAATAAAACCAACATCATCATCATTATCATTATATAACCATAAAATCCTTAGGTTCAAAAATGAACCTTGGTGAGATTTACTCACCTAGATATCCAGCTGCAATTTCCACAACCAAAATAAGCAAGCGAAACACAACTTCACAATCCACCTAAAAACACACAATTAAAACCTTAGTAACTAAAAATACTAAAGGCTAACACAAAACCCTCATCTAATCTCTTAAATCAAGAGATGACAACTTTCCAAAGTTGTCGAACTTAGAGACCCACAAAGGCTGCCTCTAATCCTCCATTCCTAACTCAAACCTCCACCAAACCTAAAATCACAATTAACGTTCTAACATACCAACACTTCTTAAAAACTAACCAAACTACCACTCAACAGGCTCACAGCAGTAAGGACTACCTAACACAGAAAACTAGGGCTGCAACTCAACCGGACGCGCCGCCACGCGCCGCCACAGGCGGCGGCGAGTGGGCCTCACGCGCCACCCAAACTTCCGAATTTGAGAAAACTCCCAACAGCAAAGTTGAAGCTTGAAGCAAGGGGAACAACTTTCATACCTGAGACTTTGGCCAAAAATGGCCGGAACTGGCCGGAAAACCGCCCGAACAGTGACCAGAATTTTCGAAGCCAAATCTGCAAAACCGGCCTTAAAACCTTAAAAACTTGCTTCAATCCAAGCCTAAACACTACCAGGGGAAGGAGAGGATCAAAACTCACCAAAGAAAGTACCCCGTCGCCGCCGTACACGGCGGTTCCGACCGGTGGCACAACAACCCCTTTTTGCCGGCCAAAACGTCGTTTCCGGCGTCCTACTCCGAGCAGCAGCTGCCCAGCCTTGAAGAGGGCACTTGTGGGAGTCGAACGGGACCGGTGGCGGTCCAAACGGCGGCCGGACGGAGGAGCTAGCTCCGGCAGAAAACTGCCTCTCGGGGAAGTTCGGGAGAGAAAAGGGTGAAGGGGAAAAGAAGAGAGAAAAAAAAGTGAGGTCGGGTGAGGTGCGTGAGGAGAGAGAGAGAGCTGCTTTAAATGCTAGGGTTTCCAAAAAAAATAACCCACACACAATTTCCCACTTAAACACTTTCCACACCCGGAACCTAACTTCCTTCGACCACAACTTTCTCTCACAACTTCCGATTTAAGCGTGCCGCGTGTCTACGAACTCGTATCGACAAGCTCTACAACTTTCACGAAGGGAGTTTTCGAAGATAACTTACGGAAAATAAAGTCAACTTTTGGTCTATTAAAAATCAAGGCAACTTAAATAAACTCTCGAAACTTCAACTTCGCATAAACCCAAGAATTTTCATAATAATCATTCATTAAATAAAGGAATAATACAAGGAAAAATGATATGAAAATCTAGGGTATTACAATCTACCTCCCTTAAAGGAATTTCGCCCCGAAATTCAAAGATACTAATCCAAAAACAACTTGGGGTACTTAGCCCTCATATCCGACTCTAACTCCCAAGATGCATCACCCTCATCATGGTGACTCCAACACACCTTAACCAAATCGACCTCCTTCCTTCGAAGCCTCTTGGTTGATCTATCCAAGATTCGAACCGGTTCAACAACAAAGGTTGCATCCGCATTCACCTTGATAGAACTATAATCAATTACATGAGATGCATCCGGAACATACTTCCTCAATAAGGACACATGAAACACATTGTGCACCCCGGACATGGTAGGAGGTAAGGCAAGCCGATAAGCCAAATCTCCTACTTTCTCTAAAATCTCAAAAGGCCCCACATACCTAGGAGCCAACTTCCCCTTCTTGCCAAATCTCACCACCCCTTTAGTAGGTGAGACTTTCAAGAACACATGATCCTCAACATCAAACTCTACTTGCCTCCTCTTCAAGTCGGCATAGCTCTTTTGCCTGCTTTGCGCCGTTCGGATCCTATCTCGGATAATAGAGACCTTCTCAGTCGTCTCTTGGACAATATCAGGACCCAACAGCTCACTATCACCCACCTCCGCCCAACAAATAGGTGATCTACACGGCCTCCCATAGAGTGCCTCATAAGGTGCCATGCCGATACTAGAGTGATAGCTATTATTGTAGGCAAACTCAATTAATTGGAGGTGATCCTCCCAACTTCCCTTGAAGTCCATGACACAAGCCCTCAGCATATCTTCTAACACCTGATTCACCCGCTCGGTCTGCCCATCAGTCTGAGGGTGAAATGCTGTACTCATGTCTAAGGTAGTACCCATGGCTTTCTGAAAGCCACCCCAAAACTTTGAAGTGAATCGGGGGTCTCGATCTGAAACAATCGAAGTAGCCACTCCATGAAGTCTCACTATCTCCTTCACATACAACTTGCATAAGGCATTTACCGTGTACGACATCGACACGGGAAGGAAATGCGCTGACTTCGTCAAACGGTCCACAATCACCCATATAGCATCATGTCCAATCTTGGACTTAGGCAGTCCAGTCACAAAGTCCATGGAAATCTGCTCCCATTTCCAAGTAGGAATAGATAATGGCTGCAACATACCTCCTGGCCTCTGATGCTCCGCCTTCACCTGCTGACAAGTGAGGCACTTGGACACATACTCTGCTACATCTTTCTTCATCCCACTCCACCAAAACTGCCTACGCAAATCTTTATACATCTTGGTGCTCCCTGGGTGCACCGTATAACGAGATCGATGTGCCTCCCAAAGGATCTCCCCTTTGAGGTCATTACTATCGGGAACACACAATCTCAATCTATACCTCAAACCACCATCTGATCCAACCGACCACACGGTAGGACAATCATCCAACAAGTCCACCACTATCTCCGCCACCTTAGCACGTGAGAACTCGTCATGTGCCTGGCCCTGGATGATCTTGGAAATCAAGGTGGGCTGCACAGAAGCGCTTCCAAGGAAGATCCCCTGCTCCTTGCCCGATGGTAGAATGCCAAACTCAGAAGCAGTCTCCAACATGAGCCACTCCTGCACCATCATAGAGGCGACTATACCCCTAGGCTTCCTGCTCAATGCATCCGCAACTACATTGGCTTTCCCAGGGTGATACTCCAAAGTGAAGTCATAGTCCTTAAGGAGCTCCATCCACCTCCTTTGCCTCATGTTCAAATCTTTCTGAGAGAATAAATACTTCAAACTCTTATGATCAGAAAAGAGTTCGAACTTCTCCCCATACAAGTAATGCCTCCAAATCTTCAAGGCAAAAACTACCGCGGCTAACTCTAGGTCATGAGTGGGGTAATTCTTCTCATGAATTTTCAACTGTCTAGAGCCATAAGCCACAACACCGCCAAGCTGCATCAACACACAACCCAAACCCCGATGAGATGCATCGCTATAAACAACATAGCCAACACCACTAATAGGAATGACCAACACTGGGGCGGTAGTCAACCTAGTCTTCAGCTCCTCAAAAGCTTTTTCACACTCTTCGGTCCACACAAACTTGGCATCCTTCTTTGTCAACTTGGTCAAAGAAGAGGCAATGCTAGAAAATCCCTCAATAAATCTCCGGTAGTATCCTGCCAACCCAAGAAAACTACGGATCTCCGTAGGAGTAGTGGGACGACTCCAATTCAACACCGCCTCCACCTTAGAGGGATCCACCGAAATCCCCTCCTTTGATACCACATGACCAAGGAACCTGACCTCTTCCTTCCAAAACTCACACTTCCCAAACTTTGCATACAACTTGGCCTCCCTAAGAACCTGTAGTACAATCCGTAGATGCCTATCATGATCCTCCAAAGTCTTGGAGTAAATCAAAATATCATCCACAAATACTACTACAAACACATCCAAATAAGGACTGAACATGCGGTTCATCAAATCCATAAAAGCAGCAGGGGCATTGGTTAGACCAAAAGGCATAACAACGAACTCATAATGCCCATATCTAGACCTGAATGCTGTCTTCGGAATGTCCTCCTCCTTCACCCTCAACTGGTGATAACCGGACCTCAGGTCAATCTTAGAGAATACCGTAGCACCTCTAAGCTGATCAAACAAATCATCAATCCTAGGTAAGGGATACCTATTCTTGATGGTCACCTTATTCAACTCCCGATAGTCCACACACAATCGGAGTGTATCATCCTTCTTCCTCACAAATAAAACTGGTGCACCCCATGGCGAGGTGCTAGGTCTAATGAATCCCTGCTCAAGAAGACCCTCAATCTGAACCTTCAACTCCTGAAGTTCAATTCTCCCCATTTGATAAGGAGTCTTTGATACCGGTGAAGTACCTGGTACCACATCGATCGCAAACTCCACTACCCTCTTAGGAGGTAATCCCGGAATCTCCTGGAACACATCACTAAACTCAGAGACCACTGCAATATCCGCAATACCCACGGTACTACCGGTAGCCTCAATGTGTGCCAACACTCCTTCCCACATGGCAGTGTCTGACCTATGACAACGATAGCGAAAACTCGGCTGTCTAGGGATGTGGAAAGACACCACCATATCAAAACAGTCAATCATAGCATGGTTTGACCTTAGCCAATCCACTCCCAAAATAACATCATAGGAGCGGTCTGGAATCACAATGAGAGAAGCAAGGAACTCTCTACCACTAATCACTATAGGGCATGCTTCACACAAAGTGCCAAGCTCAATAGAAGCACCAAGGGGCGAAGAAACACACAAGGATCTAGTAAGCGGTGTCGGAGTCAAGCCTAATGCCCTCACCACCGAGCTAGATATGAAGGAATGGGTTGCCCCCGTATCAAACAGCACTGAAGCAAGCAGATCAAAAACAAGAATGCTACCTTCCACTCCTGCACCACGCTGACCGATGGCATAAACTCTAGCTGGCGCTGGAAGTAATGGTCTCTGCTGAACACCCTGCCCTCCAGCCCGAGGTCGGGTGCAATCCCTAGCAAAATGGTCTGCCTGCCCACAAGCGAAGCATCCCTGCCTCCTGGGCTTCGTGCATGCCGAAGAGAAATGGCCCGGCTCACCACAGTTGAAACACTTCAGTGGTGCTGCCTGCCTAATAGGTGGAGCCCTAAAAGGGGCAGCAGCTGCTCTAGCTGGAGCCAGCTGGTGAGTCCGCCGCCTCTTCCCAAAACCACCTCTGTGGTCATCTGCACTGCTACTCCCAGCCAGGGCCTTGCCCTTCCCCTGAACATCTCTATGCCTCTCTACCTCATGCATCGCCTCCTCCTGCTCAACTGCAAGGGCACTCTCAACCGCCTCTGCTAGAGTAGCAAACCGGTGGGAAGTCACCAGTTTCCGGAGCTCATGCCTCAAACCCCGAATGAACTTCCGTGCCAACTCCACTGCATCCATCTCTTTAGCAAAACGATACAACTGAGAAAAACGGGCCTCATAATCCCTAACACTCATCGGGCCCTGCACTAGAGCTATGAACTCAAGCTCCAACTGCTCCCTCACTGTAACAGGAAAATACTTCTCCCGAAAGAGCTGAACAAACCCCTCCCAAGTCAAGGCAGTCACATCTCTGGATCTCTCTACCCCGCTCCACCATACCCGTGCCTCATCCTTGAGAAGAAACGCAGCAATACGCATCTTCTCAATCTCCGTACACGTGATCATGGTGAAGTATGTCTCAATGCCCTCTATCCAATGATCAGCTACGAGGTAGTCTGTACCTCCCAGAAAAGAAGGCACTCCTAACCTGATGATACCCTGAGCCAGCCTGGCCAATCGTAGACCATCATCTACTGCAACAGGCACCAGCACCTCCAACAATACCTCGTCCTCAAAGAAATCATCCACAGGTGGAGCCCTACCTCCGCCTCTGGCCCCACCTGCCCCTCTGGCTCTACCGGCCCCTCTGGCCCTACCGGCCCCACTGGCCCTACCTCGGCCTCTAGCTCTCCCTCGCGGAGAATCCATCACCTAAGAATCAAACAAACCTTGGTTAACTCATGCATAAAACTTAAACCAAAGTATAAGTCAAATGCGACATTTATTAACCAAGGTACTAACTCAAGATGGAACACCAAGATTTAAAAAAAAACACTAACAGAGTACTCTCTACTTTGACATCCTATTAACCTAGAGGTGACACCTAACCCTTCACATACCCAATGACAAATCAATACCGAAGAGTTTATGATGGTGATCCGCTGCAGTCTGGCCATCACTCCGAAGTATTGATTATCACCAAATATGTAACCTTCGCTCTGATACCAACTGTCACGCCCCTATTTTTTTGAAAGATAATTTCAAAAAATTTTGGCATGATATATCCTAAAATATTAACATCCCAAAACTTGTTTCAACAAAACAAACAAGGAAAATAAACTCAATGCGTAAAGTAAATTTACACACAACCCCAAATTGAGTTAGATATTACATTTCCTTGTTTTACATAACTTGAGAACAAGAGAGGAAACGCTCACAAGAGTTTAACAATTCATATCCCCATGAATATAAAAGAATATACAAACACACCCCAAACCCAACAAAAAACCCTGCCACTACGCCTCCATCTCAACCCTGCTGATCCTCACCTGCAGGTCTAACCCCTACACCAAAATATGGTGCACCGGGTTGTAAACAACAAACCCGGTAAGCTAAAAAGCTCGTATGAGTAAACTCAAAAACATCACAACATTTATCACATCCAATATTCATAAGAGAGATTGGATCAGTAATTTCAAAACCACACATCAAACACATTTCCCAAAAGATGTACCCATGAGTCCCAGATATTTAATAAAATACCTCTCATGACCTACAACAACACTATGTGTACCCATGGGTCCCAGATACTATACAATATCTCCCATGACCTACACTGACAGACGGACTAGAGCTCTATTCCTACCGTACCCAATCACCCGGCCAAAGGCTTGGGATCCCGGTTTGACTGTCTAATATCACCACAAAAATGATAAATAGCATCTTAACCGCAACCAATCACCCAAAAAGGGCTTGGTACCCGGTTTGGCTATTTATCTAACAATCATAAAGATTTTCACAACATTATCCACAACAACACGAGATCACAATTATTATTCTCAACAACATAATATAAATCACATCATTATTCTCAACATCATAATATAGAGAAAACTTGTTTTTATCTTACCTATGAGCCGTTGGCGATCAAGCTCATATAATTTTAAAACAATTTAAAAGCATAATAATAAAACCAACATCATCATCATTATCATTATATAACCATAAAATCCTTAGGTTCAAAAATGAACCTTGGTGAGATTTACTCACCTAGATATCCAGCTGCAATTTCCACAACCAAAATAAGCAAGCGAAACACAACTTCACAATCCACCTAAAAACACACAATTAAAACCTTAGTAACTAAAAATACTAAAGGCTAACACAAAACCCTCATCTAATCTCTTAAATCAAGAGATGACAACTTTCCAAAGTTGTCGAACTTAGAGACCCACAAAGGCTGCCTCTAATCCTCCATTCCTAACTCAAACCTCCACCAAACCTAAAATCACAATTAACGTTCTAACATACCAACACTTCTTAAAAACTAACCAAACTACCACTCAACAGGCTCACAGCAGTAAGGACTACCTAACACAGAAAACTAGGGCTGCAACTCAACCGGACGCGCCGCCACGCGCCGCCACAGGCGGCGGCGAGTGGGCCTCACGCGCCACCCAAACTTCCGAATTTGAGAAAACTCCCAACAGCAAAGTTGAAGCTTGAAGCAAGGGGAACAACTTTCATACCTGAGACTTTGGCCAAAAATGGCCGGAACTGGCCGGAAAACCGCCCGAACAGTGACCAGAATTTTCGAAGCCAAATCTGCAAAACCGGCCTTAAAACCTTAAAAACTTGCTTCAATCCAAGCCTAAACACTACCAGGGGAAGGAGAGGATCAAAACTCACCAAAGAAAGTACCCCGTCGCCGCCGTACACGGCGGTTCCGACCGGTGGCACAACAGCCCCTTTTTGCCGGCCAAAACGTCGTTTCCGGCGTCCTACTCCGAGCAGCAGCTGCCCAGCCTTGAAGAGGGCACTTGTGGGAGTCGAACGGGACCGGTGGCGGTCCAAACGGCGGCCGGACGGAGGAGCTAGCTCCGGCAGAAAACTGCCTCTCGGGGAAGTTCGGGAGAGAAAAGGGTGAAGGGGAAAAGAAGAGAGAAAAAAAAGTGAGGTCGGGTGAGGTGCGTGAGGAGAGAGAGAGAGCTGCTTTAAATGCTAGGGTTTCCAAAAAAAATAACCCACACACAATTTCCCACTTAAACACTTTCCACACCCGGAACCTAACTTCCTTCGACCACAACTTTCTCTCACAACTTCTGATTTAAGCGTGCCGCGTGTCTACGAACTCGTATCGACAAGCTCTACAACTTTCACGAAGGGAGTTTTCGAAGATAACTTACGGAAAATAAAGTCAACTTTTGGTCTATTAAAAATCAAGGCAACTTAAATAAACTCTCGAAACTTCAACTTCGCATAAACCCAAGAATTTTCATAATAATCCTTCATTAAATAAAGGAATAATACAAGGAAAAATGATATGAAAATCTAGGGTATTACAGAACTCACCTCATCTCATTCCGTGTACTCCTCGCTTCACTTCGCCTCTCCCTGACTTCACCTCACCCAGCTTCTTCCTACTGCGTCTCATGCCTCATTAGTTCACCTAGCCTTGCTTGCCCTACCTCACTCGCTTCGCCACGCCACACATCCTTCTCGCCTTATTTCACACCCAAAAGTAAGAAAAAATAGTATAGGAATGTAAATGCAAATATGGATCGACATACATGAGTTGTATGGCTGTAGAGAGTACCACAGTAATAGTTGCCTAGAAATACAACCATTTGAAGAATGAGGTTTCTAAGGATGCAATGAGGGGAAACCAGTACAAAATAATTGTTCAAATAGTTGATTTTCGGGCATCAGTCACAGAGATGTATTTTTTGTTATAATAGTATAAAATATTGAGAAAAATATGTAAAGAAAAGTACCTGATTATGGTGTTTTGTATTTTTATCTCCAGATTCATATAGAGGTGGATGAAGATAGTGACAAATTAATGGAAAGCCATATGGCTGAATATTCTTTTTACAGGCGTGAGTCGGTTGAATTCGAATTTCTAGATGATGATCAAAAGAAATTGTTCTTATCTAATGCTCACATATATGAACGAGAATCACACAGCTATGTGAAATTGATGTTGGCACATATGGGTATAAGCTGCTGATACGTATTGGACGGGAATCACACAGTTATGTGAAATGATGTTGGCAAGTAGTTTCAGATTGATATTGAATTGATATTGAAAGTAAATAATAATAAAAACGAGATGCTGGTTGCCGATGAATTGATATTGGGAATTGACCCTAGTTTCATTGTTGCACTTGGTCGCTGGTAAATAGGTGAGTCTTTTAGAGCGCATAACACCGACTGCTTGAAGATCATTCTGATCATCTCTTCCTTTGTTGGAACCTCAATCTCCCGAGGTATGTTTTTCGTTCGTTCGAGTACAAAGTTTACAATTTGAATTGGGTTTGGATTTAGAATCGGAACTTGAGACTTTTAATTAGAACCAAGTAACATTGATTCAACATATGACGATGATGAAATCTCAACTCTCAGAAGGAGAGTGACAGGCGGTGACTTTTTCACACTATTATATGAATATGAGCTCACAACTAACAACTGGCCGGAAAAATCAATTAAAGTTTCAGTTACAAACCGGAAATGTTTATACTTTATAGCATCTGCACCTACTTGTTTGACTTTTGTACACATTAAATACTGCTTCTTGCAATGACACTGCATACTATTACATATGTATATACATGTTTGATCATGGAGGCTTTTCTCAGTCCAGGTCTATCCTGGTGTAGGTTTTTTTCTTTGGTTTTGGCACCCATGTAACCAAAAGAAAACTCATTCTTGAATCTGGTCATATTTCATTGTCTTTTTGTTTCTATATCCTCTTAGCCGTGTTCAGTTTGATTGCCTGATCACGGCCAAAGAGTCACTATGACAATGGGAGAGATCTTTCTTGCAGCATTCCTGAAGGTGTTGTTGGCCAGGTTAGCCTCTCACGACTTCCTCAACTATGCACAGCAGAAAGGAGTTGCCAAAAAGCTTGAGAAATGGAGGAAGACGGTGTCTGATATTGACAAGCATCTCCGTGATGCAGAGGAGAAGCAACAGATGATAAGCAAGACAATGCACAAGTGGCTGTTTGAGCTCACGCATTTGGCCTATGATGTGGAGGACATACTTGACAAGTTGTCCTGTCAGATGCTGACAGGAATGTATGAAAGTGGAGCTGGCTCAAGTATGGTACGCAGCTTCATTCCCAAAGTTAAGTTATACTTTGATGACTCTGAAATGGAGGGCATTGCTCATCGATTACAAAAATTAGCCACAGAACAAGAGGAGCTATTGCAGAATGTAAACTCGATCACCGAGTCTACATCCTTAGGGGCATTGCAAAGGTCACCGAGTTCAATTGTGATAGATACACCTGTGGCTGGCAGGGATGAGGAAATAGAAACGATTGTTGGATTACTGTCAAAAGACTATGAGCCTTCTCGTACCACCAATTTTCATTCAGTTGTCATTGTTGGAATGCCAGGAGTCGGCAAGACAACACTAGTAGCACATGTCTTCTTTTCTGAAGCTATTGAACAGTTTTACCCAAAGGTTTGGGTATCTGTGTCTCATAACTTCAATCTTGAAAGAGTGATGAGAGCTATTTGTAGGAAAGTCACATCCCGGCCATGTGATCAAGATGATTTCAGTGAAGTTCAAGATGATTTGAAAAGGGCAATAGCAGGTCAGAAACTTTTAGTGGTTCTAGATGATGTCTGGAGCACGTGTGACTACGAGTCATGGACAATATTGCAGTCTCACTTCCATGTTGGAGCACCAGGAAGTAAGATACTCATCACAACACGTGAAGAAAAAGTTGCAAGATTGATTGGAGCTACTGAGGTTTACAATTTGAAGGTTCTTTCAGATGAAGAGTGTCTCCAAGTATTTATGCAACATATTAACAATCACAGACCACCAGATTTTGATGCAGTCCTTGCCAATAAAATTGTCGGAAAGTGCAGTGGACTTCCACTGGCGGCAAAAACTCTTGGTGGTATTTTACGTTGTAAAGAAGCTGACAAATGGGAAGGCGTATTGGATGACAAACTGTGGAGTATATCAAATAACGAGAGTAACATACCCTCGGTTCTGAAGCTGATTTATCAATCATATCATTATCTTCCTTCAGCTATAAAGAGGTGCTTTGCATATTGCTCAATACTTCCCAATAACTATAAATTTGGGAAAAAGCAATTACTCCTTCTATGGATGGCAGAGGGTTTTATTCCACAGCCAGAAGGAAATAACCAGATGGAAGATATTGCTGGCGACTATTTTGAGGACCTGTTATCTAGGTCATTATTTCAGAAGTCAAGCGAAAGTGATTCACTTTATGTAATGCATGATCTTGTTGGTGATTTGGCACGGTGGGTGTCAGGAGACACATATTTCAGATTGGATGATAAATTGGATGGCAAATGTTCTCCAAAGACTCGTCATTCTTCTTATATTTCTGGCAAGTTTGATGGAATTACCAAATTTGAAAAGGCATTCTCTGGAGCGAAGAGTCTGCGAACATTCCTACCGTTTTCAATTTCACATGGTCATGAGAACTATCTAACTTGTAAGGTTACTTTTGATATGTTGCCAAAGTTGGAGTGTTTACGAGTACTTTCTTTCAGTGGCTATCAAATAACTCTGTTGCCGGATTCAATTGGTCATCTGAAGCATCTGAGGTACCTTGATCTTTCGCACACACTTATAATGAGTTTGCCTGAATCAACAACCACCCTGTACAACTTGCAGACATTGATATTAGAAAATTGTTCTCAGTTGAAGGCACTGCCAGCAAAACTGAAAAATTTAACCAGATTGCGTCATCTGAACAACTCCAATGCGCCTTCATTGGAAGGAATGCCTCCTCAGCTATGTCAATTGACTAATCTCCAAGCGTTGTCTGTTTTTGTTGTGGGCAAAGGAAATGTGTCGAGTGTAGGAGAGATAGGGCCTCTACTGCTTCGTTGGACATTGTGCCTCAAAAGATTGGAGAATGTGATTGATGTTGAGGATGCAACAAGAGCAAACTTATTGAGCAAGGAAAGACTTGATACACTACAACTAGAATGGAGTGGCACTGATGGGAAGGAATCAGAAGTTCTTGATGTGCTAAAACCACACATAAACCTTAAAGAGCTCATCATTAAGGGTTATAATGGTGTGGAATTTCCAACATGGATTCGACATCCTCTTTTCTCTAAAATGACCCTTGTGGTGTTAGAGAATTGTAAAGGCTGTCGCTTCCTGCCAGCACTTGGCCAATTACCTTCTCTGAAAGAACTCTTTATAAAAGGAATTTCTGGTGTTGAAAGTGTTGGTCCTGAGTTTTATGGGAAGTCTGAGGGCTTGCCTTTCCCACTGTTAGAAACTCTCGAGTTCAAGGACATGGAAGGTTGGAAGGAGTGGTTGCCTTGACAAGGAAGCGGAGTTTTCCCTTGTCTGAAAATGCTTTCCATCTCCACATGCCCCAAGCTGAGAGGTAGCTTACCTGAGAATATTCATGTATTATCAAAGCTTGTGATTGATGATTGTCAGCGGTTGGTTGTTTCAACTACCAATTATGAACTGATTCGCGAGTTAAACATATGTGGTTGTAAATGGGCAGTGGATACAAGTGGGGTTCAGCTTGAGTTATTAGAATGCATGGAGCTTTCATGTATTTCCGAGTTCAGATTTGAGACAGAAGAATTTCTTAGAGGTTTTACACATCTGAAAAATTTAAAGATTACTGGTTGTGAGGAGCTGACATCTTTATGGAAGAGCAGGAATAGATGGCTGCAACATCGTATTGGCAACTCTCAGTCTCACTTTGTCCAAGAGTTGGTGTCACTTCAAGAACTGCACATCATTGGATGCTCAAATCTAATATCTTTCCCAGAGGTTGACTTGCCACCTAATCTTAAACACTTGAAGATCGAGTCATGCAGTGACCTCGTACATTTTACTAGATCTCATATGCCCCTAACTCTTAGGAGAATAGAGATTGGAGATTGCTTGAATCTTAAATCATTAGTGGCGGGAGAAGCTTCTTCGTCTTCCTCTTCTTCTTGTTTGATAATTGAGGAGGCCTCCTGTCTTGAGTACTTGAAGATCTGGAAGTGTCCGTCTTTGACTTCCTTGTTGGACAGAAGCCAACTACCCAGGGCACTTGAACGTCTTTACTTATGGGATTGTGAACAACTGGAGTCAATAACTAATCAGTTCCAGGCCAACGCTTGTCTTGAATGTGTTGATATACGGCGCTGTCCAAATCTTAAATCATTACCGGAGCACCTATGCCATCTCACCAATCTTCAAAAGTTATATATTTTTCAGTGTGGAAGTCTAGTTTCCTTCCCGGAAGGGGGGTTGCCAAATCCAGCCTCCAACCTGGCAGCCATCTGTATTTGGGACTTGAAACTGACAGCCCTCCCTGAAGGCATGGTCCAGCACAATCTCAGCTCTCTTCAGAGTTTAACAATTGCTTACTGTGAAGGTTTGGTGCCTGTTCTAGAACAGGGTTTTCCCTCAAACTTAACAGTACTCAAAATAGTGGATCCCAAGAGTTGTAAGCCACTGTCTGAGTGGGGATTGCAGTTGAAGAAACTCGCCTCTCTAAAAGAGTTGTGGATCTCTGGTGTAGATCCATATCTGGTGTCCTTTCCACCAGAAAATATGGAGTTGATGCTCCCAAAATCTCTCATTAGACTCGACATCGCAAGCTTCCCAAGTCTAAGGCGGCTGTCCAGGAAGGCCCTTCAGTCCCTCACCTCTCTTGAATATCTTGAGGTTGCTGATTGTCAAAAGCTAGCATCCATTCCAGAGAAGTATCTGCCTCTTTCACTTACAAGACTTCATATATACAAATGTCAGAAGCTAAAAGAAAGATTCACTTGCAACACATACTGGTCCAAGATAGCTCACATCCCTTGTGTAGATATTGGGGACGAGTATTTGAACCCACTGAAGATTGAGAGCTAACATTTCTTGCCCCTCAAGGTACTAATTCAAACCATTTTTATTTACTTTGGGTACAAATTTATTAAATCTGCTTGTGACCTAGTATTATATCAAACATATGCAGACCTCAAAGACATCAATAATGCAATCCTTTTATTAATAGCTTTTTTGACATAAACTTCCAGATTATGTTGATTGATGAACACATCAGTTGAATATGATGTGGGATAATCATTCATATCTAAGTGAATAGAGGTTGTTAAGCTGTTACACTCTTTTTCTTTGTCATTAATTAATAGGTTGTCATCGAGTCTTACGAATTCTTAGATGACATTTAATCTTCTTATCTCATTGATTTTATTCAACTTTATTTATTATCATCAATACAAGCAAAACCCAGGCTAACCTTTTATTTCTTATTCTTTAGATGGTCTGTTGAGCCACTGGAAACTCTTCAAGGGCATTAGAGCAGAAGAATGAAAGTGCAGTTGTTCAGGCTCTTTACTGATTTCACTTTTTTTTTGTTGGTGTATGATATGAATAAAGTGTTTCTGAGATTTCAGAAGGCTGATGTCAAATAAATGATGTGGAACACGTCACTTTTTCCCTTTGTTCTTGATGTAACATGAAGTCAAGAGACATGTACATATTGCAGTCCACAAAATGCTTCGCGGAACTCCTTTCCGAGTTGCACAGTGCCTAGTGAGCTACTTTATGAAGATATGAGAGCTTATTTATTCACCAAACTGGTTTAATGTTCATCTCCTCATAGGCAGAATCCGCTGAACTACAAGTCATGTGAATTTATAGTGATAGATATCTTGCTGTGTCAAGATTACACCTAAACTAAAATTATATCATCACACGGGTCTATAATAAATAAGCCAGTTTGGTGACGTAAACCAGTTTAGGGTTTAGGGTTTAGAAAAGAGTAGGAACTTCACAACTTGGTGCAAAGGTGTCTGTATTTGCAAGTAAATGTTGCAATTATACCATCAATAACGGAGGACTCGGTTTGTCTTTATGGGCAAAATAAGTAGCTTAGGGCTTGGCCATTCTACCAATAACAAAACAAAATATAAAACATTGAAAATAAAAACAAAGGAGAAGGATTAACCTGAGCATCAGATGTGTCCTCTTCTTTGATGAGAGGCACTGAGACAAGAATTCATGTTGATATTTCAATACATTACCACAGAAATGAACCGTAAGTATCAATTCTTTTGGTACACGAAATTTTATAAGATTCTCTGTACAGAATACATGTTCACTCAAATTAGTGATTTCAATCCCACAAACAGTGACAAAACTGAAAGTGTGGGGTGTTGCCCTTCATATACTTCATCTCTGGCTACCAATGCCGTACACTCTAGGAATCGAACTCAAAGTCTAGCAGATTTAGCAACCAAGCAAAACAAATTCCCTACCATTTGCTAGACTACTCTTCCATTCTCACTTGGTCCGAATTGCTTTCGGGAACTACATGAGCATTATCCAGACTAGTTTCCATTTCTGTCACCCCATTTGAATGATTCTCAACTGACGAATCCACTTTTAGGCCGTTGTCCTCCAGTTCCGAATTGCTTACATGCGGTGTATCATCTGGCACCCCATCAGCAGATACAAGGATATCTGCATCCATAGGATCCTGCCCAGACATAGATGTTTGCTGAATTGAAGGAGCCACGTACTGATGAAACTTCACCTGGCAAAGAGAAGAAACAAACTATGAGAAATCATGTTTCGTATCAAAAGAACATTTATAATTAAGTTTTTCTTTTGACCAGATCAACATGATATCCTAAGAGGTATTCTAGGTCCTTTCATAGTTAACCTTGTTCCGTTGTTTTGATAACATGTATGAAGAGATTAAAAGCAAGTCAATTATCTGACCCTAAAGAGGTAATGAAATTACAAGCACTAATTTGTAACTACAATTTCCATCATCCCTCCAGCAACAACATACAAGAATTGATGCATCAGAAGCAAAGTGAACCAAAGAGTTTGAATGAGGAAGATAATTTTACAATATACACACGCACACAAACACAGACATACCTATTCAAATCATTCATTTGTAATGCATAATTATTTTTCTATTTCCATGATCTCCCCATCTACTCCAGATTAAATCACAAACAAATGCACAAAGAACTAGATCAACACAGGAAAACATACCGCATAGAGCTGCTGGTAGATACTGATCATCTCATCAACACTGCTTACAAGATGGACAGGCCCCGTTTCTTCAACATGGCGTTCTGTGTGTGGTGTAGTCTCATTAAAATTAAGAGCAAGGTGATCAGGTCTCTGAAGTAAAAGTTGGAATGTAGGCTGAAGTTCATAGCATTGCTCAAACAAAGAACGGCGGCAAAACACATACAAACCCAATCGGGCACGAGACATGGCAACAATCAATCTCCGAACATCACGAAGGTGACCCACAAAGCGAGTACGCACCAGAGAGAGCAATATAAAATCATTCTGCTGACCCTGAAATTTGTCAACTGTAGTCACCTGTAAAGAGAAAACAAAAACAAAAAAACATTAGCTTACCCATAAGGTCACAGAGGTCATTAACAACTCTGACGGTTATAATTGATACTGTAGCATACCTTGCTGGGAGGGCCTATGAAGTCATATGGAGCACATCGTCTGTTAATAACATCACGGATTAAAAGCTTCTGGCCATTATAAGTGGTCAATATTGATATCTTGTTTGCAGGATACCCAAGTAGACGCATGTAAATATACACACTGACAACATATTCAGCTTCTCCCTCATTTTGGTAGAACCAAGGTGATGGGGCAGACTCACCTCTATCATGGTAATCTGGTACATCCACCAACTGATATTCAAAGGAGAATCCAGAATTTGCTTTATTGAAGATGGCATCTTGCTTTACACAGGGAAGGTCACCCAATTCTCTATACCTCCAGTTGTAAAGTTGGGCTATACTTGGCCTGGCCCTACCTTGGGCATTAAGTTCAATATAAGGAATACCCAAACGAACAAACCTTGTAAAGAGACTCTGGTCCATATGGCTATACTTTTGAAAGGCCATATTCTTGACAACAGGAGGCAACTGGTGATGATCACCAATCAGGATGCAACGTTTAAGCCGTGCATAACCATCTTCCTGCCTCTGGAGCAACATTGGAATAAAAGTTTCGATCTCCAAAATTTGAGCACTTTCTTCCATTAGCAAGTTATCATACTTGAAACCTAACTGGAGAAAATCCTTCCTCTTCAGAGCTGCGTGAGTGCATGTCATGGCTACTATCTTTGCCTGCTTAGTCATCAAGTAGTTTGCTCGATCAGCTGTAGACTTCAGTAACTCAAAAGCCCTACACTCTTCAAGCTCCTGAAACACAGTCTTTAGATGACGAAAGCAACCCTTAGCTGCTCGCATATCTTTCTCGAATGACTCACCAGTAAAAACCGGCTTTGGCGAGTCAGAGAAGAATTCCTTAAAAGGAAATCGATCTTTAACAAATGACTGTTTATTTTTATTTTTGTTACAAGCAGCCAGGAATTGCTCCCAGCGCGAGTATACATGAAGCAACCAAAAGTATCCAGCAGTTTCACATGTATAACCAACATCCTCAGGCAATTGGAGAGATCTTGCCAGCCTCTCCACTTCACTAAGCAACTCCAACCGCCTCACAAGCATGGCATTGACACGGCCTTGCCGACTGAAGTCAAGATCAGTTGCTAGCTCTTGTTCTCCTTGCCCAAGTCGAAGAAGATAGCGTGCAGGTACATCCCTCTGGAATAACATAAAGGAAACAAAACGAATCAATACCAACTTAAATCCGAGCTTATGAAGAGAAATATGACTACTTTACATTAAGAATATTAATCAACCTGCATTATCTTTTCAAATAGGTCATTCAGAGCCTGGTTTGAGTGAGTGATTATCAAAGTTCTCTGAGATGGACAATTATGATACAGAACATTCAGAATTTGCACAGCTGTATCAGTCTTTCCCGTACCAGGTGGACCCACAACCATTGTTAGTCCTGGCTGAATACCTGAGAGGATTGCTCCAACCTAAACAAAAAGAAATATCAGAAATTAATAACTAGGGCATCAGTTTATAATCCACAGCTTGTTGAAAATCTATCATACCTTCATCGAGTAAATTAAAAATAAAAAATAAAAAAACAATTGGAATTTTTTTTTTCACATATAGCACCAGATTTTTAAAAGATCAACAGCTTAACTGTTCATTTCTAAAGAGCAAATTATCCTTTTTTGTATTACAATCACACTATCCTCTTTCCCTCCTCAGTGCTATGGTCTCTTGGGCTTCATTGAAAACTTCTTGACCTCTGCTGTACATTTTGCCTCTATTATAAAATTTCAGTTTCTCCTCAAACATAGACATAAACTGAGATTAACCAAGTATGGCAATCATCCTTCCTAGATTTCTCCTAGACACATTTGTGAAAGCTGTTATAAACAATACCCGAGATGGTTGAACAATTCTAGCCTAACTGGCTATCTTCTAGACTATTCTACCTACACATTGGTTCTAACAAAGAAAAATAGATAACCTTCTATAGATCTACAAAGAACAGTTCTGAAAAGCTTCTCTATATAGCAGATGACACTGGACATCTATATTTGGCATCATGCGCGAAATTTGGTATGTCTGCAAATGGACATGTCCACGTTTGAGCCGACTAACATATCAGCTTGGTGTAAGGTGTTATATACAAGTTGGAATCACTTAAAAATCAGCAAACATATAAATAAGAATGAGATTGGCCATATTGAAGCATGAAAATAGAACATCACAGAAGAGTAAAAGAAGGGATATATAATACCTGAGTGGGCGTAAACCTAACTGAGTTCTGCCTTGGCTGGTCTTGGGGATATGGACCTGGGTCAGGAGGGGTGTATGCTTCAACAACAAATTTTTCTTTCTCCTTATCAGAGTCCTCAATGGGGACATCACTCATAGAACTCATCTTTGCTTTCTTATTGCCTGGAAGAGCATTAGTGCTGCTTTTGATCGTCTTGGGAAGCCTTACTCGAAAAGGAGGCCTTGGATCCATATTTTCTGTACCATCTGGACTCACAAAGAAAACCTAAAAAACAAAAAACGAGAAAAGGAATTATTGGTCATATCACTCCAGGATACAATAACCTGTTACGCATATAATATACCTTAAATAAAGGAAATACAACAACATACCTGAGAGTCTGGAAAACACTCCCTCAGATGCTCTGCATCAAGGAAAGTATCCTTAAAATCTACGGTTTCTAAGAGATCTGGCATATTAGTCCATTGTGCAGCAGAAGGATTACCATACCCCAGAAATGTTTTGTGCAACCAGTCAGGAACAATACAATATTCATTCATAAGATCTCTAATCGATTCTAAAATTGCTTTGAAATTATTTTCCTTGGGCTTTCTTCTCATCAAAATATTGAATGTCCCGTAAACATCTTCTGCACCCTTTGCAGCAGTGTTGCTGACATCCATGTAGTATTGTGCAGTATCCAAAGCAACAGTCAAAGTTCTCAATTCTCCTTTTGGAGGCTTCCACTCATCCCGTTTAATTCTTCCAGTGAAATCATTCATTAGAGTTCCTTCCTCATCACGAACCTCAATGATTTCACAACCCCGTACATATTGAAGACCAAGCTTCTGAGGCACACTAGCCTTAGCACCCTCTTCTGAGCTTAGAGGCTCAAAGGAAGGGCGTATAGAAAGTAAAAATAGAACATCATGCTCTTTAAGAGCATTCCATTCTGATCGCACCTGTGCTTTATAACTGGATATACTAAAAGTGATTTCAGCTGTCACAGCAGCTGGCTTAACTTCTCCAATATTTGGCTGTTTAACCTCACTGATCTTAAATTCTTTAATCGGCACAGCCATCCTTGACCAACCACGGAAAGCAGTTTCTCCCTCATTATTAATGCAGGCATTAAGATGTGGCACAGCCTCTTGAATATCCTCACGAATCTCATATGTTGATTCAAGACGGAAGAGATCAAAATTTCTCAGGAGATAATCATGCAGCGTCAAGAATTGTAGATTAAGTTTTGGAAGAGCCAGACAACCTTCTCCAGAGTAATTAATGCTTGGCACAAGGCTTTCATCCCACATGATCAGCTCATTTGGATACAGTGGAAGAGCATTTATTTTCTCTTTTTGAGACTGTTGCCTCTTGAAAAAGGAAACCATCACTTCAGTAAGGAAATCAACCCTGGATGACCAAGGATCATTCTTAGAAATCAGCTTCAACTGCATGATGTCAACAAAAAGAATAAATTAGGTATGTAACCAAAATTACACGATTGTAAGTATAAACTGAAGTACTGAACATGCCCGGTAAAAGAAAGCAGGAGGATGAAATAGGAAAGTAAACAACCCAAATGATGCAGTATATAATTGGATAACTAGGACAGGAATGAAATAAAATAAACTCCACTCGTATGATTTAATTTGATTCTAACAACTTGAAGCTAAAAATCAAGCACATATACAATTCTAAGTCTCAATTCCTAACATCATCTTGGCAAGACTAGGCCTTTATTCTGTACAGAAGAGTTGCCTGCACGGGTCATCCTCCTATCTTCGCCAGCACTTATCAATCTCCAAACCAGCTAAAAATATATGCCTAAATTACTATATGTTTTAGTTTGCTGAGGATCAAAAGTTAAAAGCCTGAAGCCCTGAACATTTATATCGTATTAAGTCTTAAAATAAATTAATTAATGGTTGATGTCACCCTACATCTGCTTTCTTAAAATATTTAAAACAGAGACACAAATTGTATCAGTGAACTGAAAGCTAATTTTATTAGGTACTCAGCTATCTCACCAAACCTGGTGTCACAAACTACCCCTCTCTTCCTCTTTCACTGCCCTTCTAAAGTCGCATCCACCATCTCACTTCCATTTCACCTTTTCTTAAACCTCTCTGTTCTCAGTTTTTTTTAATAATTTTATACAAGTGTTCTGTTTTTTAATCAATGTTATCTTTGATTCATTAGTTGAAGTTTGCTTTCTTGGCTTCCAGTAGAAGTTAAAAAAGCAAAATATGTACCAATATTGGACACTGAATACAGTTCTACAAAAAACAGAGGTTTCAACAACACCTAAAAAAGTGAATCAATATGTTCCCCATACCTTTGAGCAAACCAAATCCTTCAATTCTTCAGGAGAAAGTACAGACAATCTCTTAGTAAGATCATTTCGGTTGTCAATTGAACCAATGTTAGCCAATGCAAGCTCTTTCAACTGCAAGAACAAAGGGAAAGAAATTTCAGGATATAAGCACAACATACAATAAAAGAAAATGTGGAACTGTGTCCTCTACAAATTTAGAAACATTTTTAATTTGAGTTTCTCGCTATCATTACTAATATACACACCTTAGGAATCTTTTTAAAAGCAAGCAGCTGAAAAGATTGTACACGATCATAATGAGATTGGAGCACTTCATCATCAGTCAATTGTTTCCCAACATTATCATTAATCTCAAACCCTTCATAAAATTGCAGCAAGTCGACAAGTTGGGTAAAGAGCTTCCCCTTTTCATGTCTATACAAAGCACTCAAGTGGCATTTGGGAACAACAGCAACATCCGCTACTAGTGGCCTCAAGTACCTGTAACAACAGCACAATGTTTATGTGGAGACAGGAAATATATACGACACATATTCTGAAAGGTCCAGCTATTATATGAAGAAAAATCACAAGTCTTCCAATAGGTATAAATCTCACATAACATAAAAACAAAACTAATTTGTGACTTTTGTTAAATGATATCATATTTCCAGAAACTAATACACATCTTTATTGTTAATAAAATTTAAAAGGAACTTGAATATACAGGAAGATACACATTCAGAAAAGTATATCATACACAGACCATCCTTCAAAACAGAAGCTAATATCCACAAGATGCTAGAATGAACTTCAAAACTAATTACAACAAAAACAAAAAACAAAGCAGAGGATATGTTAAAAAAGAGGGAACAGTGACTTTGGCTAACATGCTACAGCTATAATTACTAAAATAAGTATCATATGGGAAAATGGGAAAGAGAAAACAGGTAATTAATGTGTTCAAACATAAAATAAATACCAAATGGGAAAGGAAACAAAAAATGTACCTCCTTGTTGGTAGCTGGCTCAAGAGGTCAATAAGAAATTCCACAAACCTCTCACAGTACAAAACACAAGCATCATCAACGTGTTCCATTCCATTAACATCAAGAAGTTGATCCTCTCCGTTGACACCATGATTTGGCGGTAAGACTTTGGAATCAAGTATCTAGAGAGGTAAAAGTAAAAATAAAATTACACAAGTTCATGAATATCAACTCGCTACTGATAACAGAGTGCAAGCATTTCTAAGAATAAAAAAAGTACAATTCACAACCTCTAGGAACTCCTCAATGAGATTTCTTAAGAACTGTACTTCAAGTGCAGTTGATGGGTCAAAAGACTCTCCATGTTTTGTAGCTTCCCTCTTTACCATCCTTCTCCATTTCTTGATCAAATCTGAATTTAAACCAAGCTCCATCTGCAACAAAAAAAAATATACATAAAATTAATAAAGTGAAGCAGATCATGCGCCAAAAAGATCTGATAAATAGACTTTTGATGACAATCAGAGAGTATATGAAAATAAACATATATGTCGCAGTACCTGAAAACGACCATACGACAAACTGTGCCAGGATTGGAAACTTGCCAATCTAAGGACAGTCTCACTGACTATCTCATCTTCCAAACTCTGTCAAAAAAATCAAAATGGATTAAGAATGTATTCACACATAACTTTGCCACAATATGCAGATCCTTCAGAGTACATCATCTGACTTCGCCACAATACTCTAGCCAATTTAAAGAATATAGTACTCTCAGGATGTCATTCATCAATTAGAGTGGATGTGTCATTGACATGATAGCATTGAATCCATATCAATATAATTAGATCGTGTCTTAAAATAATCTTTTGCTACAGACATAACCATATTTTAAATTTTAGAATAACTCAACAATATGCCCAGGTCAGCTTTTGTTTTGTTTCTTAATACAAAGAAACAAAATAACAGAAACTTTGAAGAGAGAAAAAAACAGACAATAAACGCAACCTTGTCAAACCCTCCACAAACAGCACAGAGGAGACGCAAGCTCAAGTATCAATATCTAGAAATTCCGTAAATGATTTTGTGGAAGAATTTCTCATAAAAAAATAGTTTTGAAATAATTTTATCAAAAGTTTACTATACATTCATATATATATATATATATATACATATATATATATATGTATACATATATATATACATATATATATGTATACGAAAACGATATGGAACGCACTGTCCTTAAAGTGCGCATTGTCCTCAAAGTGCGCACGTCCCTCCGTTCGCCACCGTCCGGCATCGACGACGGCGCTCCTCTACCCTAGCAGACTCCAACAACGTCCCCGATCACTTTCCCTCCCCGGCGAGTCTGCCGAATTCCAGTGAGATCACCCAAAACTTCAAACAAGATCGATCTCGCCGGAAAAATAGAATTCGGCGAACGGAAGGACGTGCGCACCACATCCGGCCTCTATATATATATATATATAGGAAGGTTCCAAAGCGGATGTCCACACTCGGCTTAAAGTGCGGACGTCCTTCCGTTAGCCACCGTACAATGCCGATGAGGGTGCGCCTCCACCCTAGCGGACTCCAGCAGCGTTCCCGACCACTTTCCCACACCAGCGAGTCCGCCGAATTCCAATTTTCCGGCCAGATCACCCAAAACTTCAAACAAAGTCGATCTGGCCAGAAAACTGGAATTTGGCGGACTCGCCAGGGATGAAAAGTGGTCGGAGACGCTACTGGAGTCTGATGGGGTGGAGGCGCGCCCTCGCCGGTGCCGTACGGAGGGACGTCTACACTTTAAGCCGAGTACGGATGTTCGCTCTCGAACGGCTCCGTATATATATATCCGTTCAGAAGCGGACGTCCGCACAGTCCTTAAAGTGCGGACGTCCCTCCGTTCTCCATCGTCTGGTGCGCCTCCACCCGAGCGGACACCAGAGGCGTCCCCCGACTACTTTCCCTTCCTTGCGAGTCCGCCGAATTCCAGTGAGATTGATCTTGTCTAAAGTTTTGGGTGGAGGTTGCTGCCCAGACCTTCAAATCGATCTCGCCGGGAAGGGAAAGTGGTCGGGGACGCCTCTGGTGTCCGCTCGGGTGGAGGCGCTCCGTCGGAGCCGAACGGAGGTACGTCCGCACTTTAAGGGCCGTGCGGACGTCAGCACAATCCTTAAAGTGTGGACGTGCCTCCATTCGCCACCGGACTGCGCGGACGACGACGCGCCTCCAACATCCCTGATCACTTTCCCTCCCTGGCGAGTCCGCTGAATTCCAGTTTTCCGATGAAATCACCCAAAACTTCAAACAAGATCGATCTCGCCGGAAAACTGGAATTCGGCGGACTCACTGGGGAGGGAAAGTGGTCGGGGACGCTGCTAGAGTCCGCTGGGGTGGAGGCGCGGCGTCGTCCGGTGGCGAACGGAGGCACGTCCGCACTTTAAGGACTGTGCGGACGTGCGCTTCACATCATTTTCGTACATATATATATATATATATATATATATGCATATATATATATGCAAAGAGATTAAGCAAACTACCATTTTCTAGGAAAATAAAGTTGGCTATCCGCAAACAAAGTATTCACTCACATTAAAAGTTTAGATTGATTTCAAAAGTTCTGGAGTTGCAACAAAAAAAATTTGAGAAAAAAAAATTATAGATAAAAATAAGAAATGACTGGTTCAAGCAACAAAGTCAATATAGGTAGTTCTGGCCAAAATAGTAAAAGTACAGACGGACAGTGATACATCAACAATAAACAATTAGTAACATTAAGTAAGAAGCATGCCTCCAACAGGTACT
Source organism: Fragaria x ananassa (assembly GCA_034370585.1). Taxonomy (NCBI): domain Eukaryota; kingdom Viridiplantae; phylum Streptophyta; class Magnoliopsida; order Rosales; family Rosaceae; genus Fragaria; species Fragaria x ananassa. Next base: position 2,302,733 of record CP139750.1, on the reverse strand, counting down.
TATTTATATGGACAAATCAAACAATAGTCTTAAAGCAAGCAGTAGGAGTCTACCGTACCTGGAAGGCATTTATCATGAACACTAGATAATTTGTCTTCTCTGCTATACTTAATTCTCTTTCCTGCAGACATAATGAAAACACAACAAAATCAATATAAACACATAAAAAAGATACTGTACATCAAATTTTATCTAGCACAAAGTACATAAGAGCTATGGCCTCATTCTCAAATTTGAATGTCAAATATCAACATCTATCACTACTTAAAGACCATTGGACCATTTGACTGGATGCTTCATCATAATCATACACACTAGGGACTACTTTCATATTCATTTAACTTTTTAGTTGTCTCCATGTGTGCATGAGATTGTTAATACTAGCAAGGAATGAAACTAGGACGAGGGCTACATTTTACATGTCAATAATCATGCCATCCACATTCGTAATACAATCTAATTTACAGAACCCTACATGAATCTAAACATGCAGAATATTCCAAAATATACCAGGGAATCAAGATATAACAATCTAGTCAGGGAAGATTTCTATAATGGCCCATCATAAATCTTGAATAGTGTTTGAACTTTGAAGCACCAAATTTCTTTCATATGAAACAGACTTATATCGATAAGAGAGGACCAGAAAGAAAAAAGAAAGTCTGCAGACAACAAGTTTACAGCAGGAAGAAACAAAATAAAAACAGATGTTTAGGGGAAAAATTTTAATAACATCCAGTAGACAGTTGTTTTCATACTCGGAAATCCCTAGAACTTTGCTCGAATTCAACCCTGACTATTATATTACTGTACATGGTCCCAAATGTTAAAACCCTTGACATAAAAAAATTTCATTTGCACATGATATGTTTTAGAGAGAACGAGCACAAACCGATTTAAGCCGAAGAACCCTTCCAAGGAATCCCTTAAACGCATCTTTCCGGTCATAAAAGCACACCCAAGCAGCCACATTCTCTCGAAACTGCAAGCGCAAGCACACAAGTTCAATCATAGCACACATTTTCAAATAAAAAGAACTAAAGCATAGAAAGCCAAAGTAAATCCCGCGATTCCGAAACACCATACCTTCTCATTGACCATAAGAATCATAGACATAACATGCTCAAACGTGGCCGTTTCGGCATCGAAATTCGGGAACAGATAGTTCTCCAAGTACTGGCTGACCTCCAAAATCATGACTCTCTGCAACGGCACCGTCTTCCTCTGCCCCTCCTTCACACGAAGCTCCGTCTCGTAAATCCTCTTCACCAGCTCCGGATCAAACGCCGGCTTCTTCTCCTTGGCGTCGCCGACCCTGGACCAGTTCGCGGCGGCAATCATGGTGAGCTGGTCGCGCTGAATCTCCGACAAGGTAATCGAGCTCGGGAGCGCGGCGCCGGGCTTGGCCTCGACCGGCTTGTCGCCGAGCTGGTGGCTCAGGTCCACCGGGTACTCGGCGACGTGGTGGCGCTTGAAATCGTACGCGCCAGTGCCGTAGACCCTGGTCATTGCCGAATTAAGGTTTTACGAATGCGGGGAGGGTTCTGTAGATTGGGTTAGGGTTAGGGTTTCTGAAGATTGGGGTTTTTGAGAGAGAGAAAGGGTCTCGGAGGGTATTTATGTAATCATCAGAGTCGGTTCTCCGATTCTTTTTCTTTTTCTTTTTCCCGATGTCGGTAATATTACTTGGTTCGTTTCCTCTGGGTTTTCTAAGCGCTGCGCTTGGGTAATATAGTTTCGAGAAATAGCAGATTGGCCCCTCATCTTTTCTGTAACTACTTTTTTGGACTCACTCTTGCTTTTTCACAAATTGAGCTGTTCTTGCTCTACGCCTACATAATCCACATTCTCTGATGGTAGAAAACTAGAAAGGGGACTATATGACCTCAAATTACACTAGGTTTAGCCGAGTAGCTTAGAGAATCAAGTTGCTACGCGTGTAAATGTTTGACGGCCACACATGTTCCACATCGCTCGGTGTACATTGTACGGGTGTATAATATGAAATTTTTTTACACAGAAGAATTGTGTGACAGCGTAAAAGTTCGTTGCTACATTGAAAAAGTGTGGTTGAATGCCATATGGGAAGGAAGAAGGGTTGGCGAAGAAAACCCCATTTCCTTTGATTGTTTCAACCACTTTGATTGTCAGTATCTCAAAGCTTTAACCTCATCACCTTGCAATGCAAAGGACTAAAGGCCAATTACCACATTGTCGATTTGATCAACAAGATAAGCTAATATGGAGGATTGAAAGATAATTTAAAATCACTCTCAGAATTGCATTTTTTGAACCTTTGCAAGTAACTAGCGACAATAGATATTCCGATGATATAGTAAGAAAGATGTGATTATTTTAGCTAGTAGTTGCCGCAAAGCACCTGAATCTTACCACAGTAATTAATCTTAGTACTAACCAAAACATGTATTTTATAAATATTCTCAAATACCACAAGTCATAACTCATATATTTAGTAATTAATATTCTATATCATGCTTTCTGTCACACCAAGTTCATTGTCTACTTCTTTGATCTCTACTGATCAGCATCATATATGACATAATGTAATTAAACCAACATAATTATAAAAGAAACACATTTTAAAGACTTCGGTAGAAATTCCAAGCAACATCTCAGTTCTCATGCCTCCTTTAACTAATGACTATTGGTAGGGGGAATTGCTGCATATTGTCTGTCCAGAGCCTCAATGAGCTTGTTGGCAATGGCACTTGCATACAAACAAGACCCTTCATACATCTGCACAACACAAAATAGCAACAATCCATCACTTAGAACAATGCATGAAGATATGCCCCAACTAAAACAAATCCATGAGATAAAGGACTTAGCACCAACCTTGGTGTTGAACAAGAAGCTGTATGAATTCCCAATGTGTCCCCCAGAAGCATGATGGAGTTCAAGCAGCAACTCATCAAGAACCTTGGACACAGACAACAAGGGATTGATCTTCTTCATCTGGACCAGTTTGATGGTGACTTCATCATCGATGATCCGGACGTCGACCTCAGTGTCTTTGGACTTCCTTTGAAGCCATGAGGTCCTCAGAGACTCATTGTTGTAGGAGTGGTCATGATCAGGGTCACCAAGAGGCTTCATGTTACAGCTCTCATCGTCGTCTCCGGCACCAATGTCTTTCTCAGTCTTGTGCCTCTTGCCCCTCTCTCTCCCACACCTTTTCTTCTCCACCAGCAGCTTCAGCTCACTCACAGTCCTCCTGAGCTCTTGTATGTAATCAATGGCATCTCCCACTATAGATGCTCGATCAGACTTTGCTCCAATCAATTGTTCCCCAAGTTTCCCAAACATTAAGCACAATTGTCAGCATTTTACCACAGAGAAACAGTTATGATTAAAGATTGATGCTCTAATTGATCCCTGGGCTCCCCAAACATTAAGCAGAATCATCATTGTTATGCAAAAAACATAGAAACAGATATGAAACTATCCAAAGAGGTAGGCAATTAAAACAAGAAAAACTGCAAGCTGAAGCGGTACATCCGTGGAAATTATAAGGATACTCTAAATAATTAGTCCAACTTCTTCGCTCTTTGCTCCAATTTCTCCCCACAAACAAAATATTAAGCGCAATGAGATTCAACAAAGAGATGGAAGCATGAAAGAAACTACAGAACAGTGCATTGTGAGACAAGATTATCAATTGAAAGGACTACTTGCACCAATTGCCTCCAGACAAACACTAAGCAAAAGAACAATTGTCCAAGCCAAAAGAAAGACAAAGCTGTTGGAATGGAGGATTCATTTTTTTTTTTTTCATGAACCAATCAGATTCTCATAGTGAGATCAATACCTTGGTTGGGTTCGGAACCAATTCCCTCAAAGCAGTATACTGACGATTGGTCTTGACTCTCCTTTCATGCTCAGTCAACTTGGTCCCTTTATTCCCACCTCTTCCTCTTCCTCTTCCTCTTTCACATGGCTTCATCTCTTTAGAAAACTCCATTACTCCATTCTCAAACAATTGCCTACTCCCATGCTCTTCCCCATTCCTACCATTGCTAAATAAAATAGACCCATTACTGGGCCCACCCAAGTTGTACCGATGTGGCAGGGACTGCAGCAGCTCCCTGAACAGAGGTGGCTGTGACTGCGGAGGTTGCTGGTTCAGGTGGATCATTGGGTCATACATGACCAAAGAGGCCGCCGCCCCAGATGGGGGCTCAAGCAGGAAGGAAATGGAGGAGTGTGGGAGCACAGAAGAGGAGGGCGAGTGAAAAAGGCTGAGCATATCAGGTGGTGATGATTGTTGTTGCATTTCATCATTATTGTCCCAATTTGTAGCTTGGTTAGTCTCAAAGGGATTAACCAAATGAGGGTTGCTGGTATTAAATTGGTCCGTCTCATTCTGAAGTTGCTCAATTTCCATGGCGGTGTTGTGGTAGTAATTAGAGAGCTCTTCTTCCATGGAGAGCCTATTGAAGTTTTCTTCATGAGAAAAGGTGGTGGTGTTGTGGCTGTGGTTGAGGAGGATAACTTCTGGAGCAGATTCTGACATGGGGTTATTATTGGTGTTATTGGGATCAACGTTGCTGCAGGTACTGCAGGTCTCGTACTTTTCTTCTTGTTGATTTGTCTCTCTGCTACAAACCAAAAGAGATTAAGCGTAAAGGGAATGGAAACAAAAGCAGCTGGAAGAGAGTTGGGATCCAAAAAGATCATGCATAAGGGCTAAAGGGCATGTGAAAAAGACTTTAACCTCTTGATGAAATTAGCTGCAACCCAAGAGTCGGAAGAGGGAGGTCTGCTTGGTTGGTTCACAAAATAAACAAGTGGTGGTGGTGGGGGAGAGAGAGAGAGAGAGAGAGTTGGTCAGGAAAGGCAGAGCAGGGAGTTTGTTACTGAGATTCCAATCACTGGGGCCCACTCAGAGAGAGAGAGAGAGAGTGAAAGAGTTGGTTAAGATAGGCAGAGCTGGGAGTTAGTTACTGAGGTTCCATCACTGGGGCCCACTCACAATCTCTTCATTCTGAAATTTGATTCTATTTCTGGCCCTCCCCAAGAAGTTTGCACTTTCCTCCCTTCATTTTTCATTATTCCATTTCTGTATCCACTTAGTTCTTGGTTAGTTGACCTAGGGGTGGGAGCAGGTTGGCCCGGCTCAAAGTTGGGCCCAAACCAAGTTCGGCCCAGAGTTATCAATTGAGCTAAAATCTGGACTAAGAACGAACTAGGGTATTACAATGTGGGTTTGTAGGGAAAAGAACTATTTGGTAGGCGATGGGGTTAGGGTTTATGAAATTTTGGGTCTCTGTAAGCTCTGTTACTTCTTAGAGTATTTAGGTAATCACCAGAATTTACGTAATCACCAGAGTCGGCTAGCTCTCCGATTATTTCAGATTTGGTACTACACTACTCGTTTGTTCATTGGCTTTATAAGGTAATTATTGTACACCCCTTCAGCTACATAATTTGAACAAATTACAGATTGCCCCCTAACCTTTTCTATAACTATATATTTTAGCACTTGATCTTAATGTTTAAAGTTGCACTATTATTCTAAGTGTCTACATATTCACCTTGGCTTGAATGTCAATTTACTACCCTAGGTTTTCAAAGTTAGCCAATTTCCTATCTAAACTTTATTTTAGCTACATACTAGAGAAAAAAAACACATAAAACTAGTAAATTGCCTTGCAATTCATACTGTAATGTGAAGAAATCATCAGGGCAAAAGACCAAAAACAAAGAAGTGATGTGGTCATGATTATTACTGACCTTATATCGATGATATTGATCCACAGCGATGTCACCATTGCCCATTGCTTCCATCAATGATCTTGCCTAATGTATCAAGTATTATATGTAAGTTCCATAACAAAAAAAAAAGACATCACAAAAACCTAAGCAAACAACAACAAAAAAGAAAAAGAAAATGACACGATAAAAACATGTATAAAAATATCATCAATAGATTTGACAGCATCAAGGTAGATGCTGGTCCCTGGAAGAGACTGTCATAAGCTTGATGGATAGAATGTACCTGTAGTGTGTAAAAACAACCAGATACTAGCTAAGCCATGACCATCTCTCATATGTTCTTGCTGATGTACAGTTCTTTTAATAGTCTCTGAGCATCAGCCTTCTTTCCTGGTCTAGCAAAGGTAGAACTGATAGATGAAAGGGTACTTCCACCTGGAACATACCCTTTCTCATTCATCTCTATTAATAATCTCTTTGCCTCAGCTCGGTATGACTTCCAAAACTTCTTCTCCACCTCTGGCTGCTTTGAAAGCTTACACCAGCCAGAGATTAGTATGCTGTAAGTTGAAGAATTAGGACAGGCACCCCTTGCCTGCATCTCATGCATAAGCTCCCTAGCTTGGCTCATCTTTCCCACCTTAGCGAAATCACTAATAAGCACATTGTAGGTTCCAGTTTTGGGAACAAAACCTTTGCTTACCATCTCACAATAACGCCTTATGGCTTCCTTCTTATTTCCAATCTTACCATAGCCAGAAACCAATATATCATATGTGGAAGCATTAGGAAGAAAGCCTCTATTCTTCATTTCACTAAATAATTCATCTGCCTTTTTCATCAAACCAGCACCTGAAAGGACCCCTAAAAGAATATTGTACGTTTCGATATTTGGAGAAACTCCCTCAGCAAGCATCTTTGAGTGTGTAGCAAAAGCCCTTTTCAGATGGCTGCTTATACCATATCCACGTATTAGGGCATTGTAAGTAATAGTATCTGCTAAAAGTCCTCTTCCACTCATCTCTTCTAATACTGTAGTGGCCTTCCTGGTCATTCCTAGCCTACATAAGACAGTAATGAGATTATTGTAAACATCAAGATTGAGGTCAAGCCCCATATTTACAAGATTCTGATGCATTTGCAAAATTGCATCAGCTCTTCTAGTTTTTGAAGAAGCATCAAGCAGAAGCCTATGAGTAACTGAGGTAGGGTGAGAACCCACAGCTACCATTTCATTTAAGACATCCATCGCTTTCTCAATCTTATCTTCTTTACAAAGGCCACCTATCAGAATGTTACAAGTGAATGAATTTAAAATTAACCCTTGACCTTTCATCTCATTCCAAAGTTCAAAAGCATTTACAGGGTCACCCTCTCTGCAGGACGCCATAATGAGGGTATTGTATGTGACACAGTCAGGAGACACTCCCAACTCTCTCATTCCAGTATAGACAGATTTTACTTCATATTTCCCAAGCCGCAACAGACCATTTATCAAGACATTGTATGAAACAACATCAAACCCTATATCTTTTTCCGCCATTTCTTGGAACAAATTAAGAGCAATTGACTCTTTTCCCACTTTAAAGAAGCCATCCATCAGAGACGTGTAGTTAACACGGTCAAGAAACAAGCCCTCAGAAGTCATATCCATAATTAATCCCTCAGCTTCTTCCATTCTTCCACACTTTTTCATGTTGTTCACAAAAGCGTCAAATATGAAATGGTTATCCTCCAATCCTCTAATTTTCATTTCATTGTAAACATCAAGGGCAACTTCTTGTTTACCTGCCTTAAAACACCCATCAATTAGTATTGCATACACAAAAACATTTGGCAACACATTTTTTTGCACCATCTTCCTCAATAAACCAACAGCATCACCAATCATTCCTTTCTTCATATAACCCTTTATGAGAGAAGAATAAGTGATAATATTTGGGAAAACATGTTTCTCTTTCATTTCTCTGAGTATCGCTTCTGCACTGCCCATGTCTCCTGAATTACAATGCCCATCTATCAAAGCAGAATAGGTGATACAGTTTGGAACTAAGCTGAGCTTTGATATTTTTTGAAACAGGTTCTTTCCCTCACCGAGTTTTCCAACCTTAAAAAGTCCAGCCATTAAAGCAGTGCAAATTACTAAATCAAAAACCAGGCCGCGAACCACCATTTGGCTTTGAAGGGCAAGAGCTTCCCTGGGAGAACCTGCCTTAAACAAAGAATCCACAAGGGTAGTGTAGGAGACATTATTAGGATTTACACCCATTTTCTCAATCTCTTTTAAGAGAACTTTGGCTTCTGACAGCCTCCCATGCTTGCAAAGACCATATATAATGGAGCTATAAGTGACAACATCGGGGAAAATGCCATTCATAACCATTTCCTCATATAGAGAAAGAGCCTCTTCAAGCCCTTGCTGCTTATTGTAAGCACTAATGAGAGTGGTTAGAGTTATGACATTTGGTTTAAGATTCATACTGCCAATCCAGTTCTGATCATGGTCTCTATCATTATGAGGGCCATTTTCATTTCCTTGAGATCTCAACATTTGATGTATTGTACTCTTGGCTTTTAAAAAATCCCCCACATTACAAAACCCATGAACAAGAGCATTATAAGTAAGAGTATCAGGAACAAGACCATCCCTCTCCATTTTCTCAATCAACTCGAGTGCACGGCTAACTTGTCCAGCTTTGCAATATGCAGCAATCAAGGTGTTAAAACCCACAACATCCCGAGTAATTCCACCACCGACAAAATTATCCATAACCCATTCTGCATACTCTACTAAGCCAACCCGACAAAACCCATTAACTAGTAAATTGCAAGTATAAGAATCTATGTATACAGCCCTCCGCACCATTTGAGACAAAAACCCAAGAGCTTGATGAGGGCATCCTTGTTGGGAGAACCCCCAAATGAGAGTATTATAGGAAACAGTATCAATTTGATTATTTCTCAACAAATGCAGTGCCAAACTCAAGTTTCCAACTTTGCAGAGAGAGTGAATCATTATGTTGCGGGTGAAAACATTAGGCACAACCCCACAGGAGAGCATCTCAGAGTAAAGAAGGGATACCTGAGAAGCCAAACCAGAGACATTGAAATGATGAAGAAGCCGATTCCAAAGAGGAAGACCAGGAAGGAGGCCATGACTTCGCATAGAGAAAAAGGTGTCGGAAGCATTGGAGAATCTGCCGCAGGCCAGGTAGAGGTGTATGAGGGTGCAAAAGAATGATGCATAGAGGTGATTCTTGAATGGTGGGATGTAGTGGTTTTGGAGTTGGTAACGTATATTGGGCTTGACAAATGAGTAGGATGAGGAGGAACTCAAAGATCGAACTAGGAAAAGGAGACTACTCCTGGCAGGCTTCTTCATCTGGTTGAAAGCATCATAAAGTGTCTGTATCAGATAACATTATACACATGTTATAGTACAAATATAAATTACAATGTAATGGCATTATCCATCTCAAAGATGCACAAACACATTGCAAATTTCAAAAGTTCTGCATTGATAAATCATAAGAAATCAAAACTAGCTCAATATATCTATAACTGCACGGAGCACAATGTCAAACACACACACTAAACTTGTGGAACAAAAATTCTACATGAAAAGTTGAAAACCAAGCAAATTGAGGGCTTGCGAGTTTCCAGTATTAAAAAGCAGTGTTCTTGAGATAAACAAAAACAAACCCATGAGATTTGATAGCCCAAAACCCATTCACAACAGAAAAGTATCCACCTTTACTCACTAAACTTGCATCACTCTTGGAAAAGAATCCACCTTTACACACTAAACACCAATTAGAGAACTAAACAGAGCAATAACTACACAGGGGAACACATACATAATCATAAAGTTGAAAGCTTGGGCATCTCCAATGGTCTAGAATTTGAGACTGAATAAAAGGGAATAAAAGGGAAAAGAGTAGTACCAGTCTGCCCAGAAGAACTGAAGAAGTGCGCTAAGTTTCATTTTGCTCAAAATTCCATCTCAACCCAAATTCTTGGGTGTGGGATTTGAGAAGGAGCACGTGCAGGTTGATACACACGTGGGGAGCACGTGCATACTCTGACCATCACTAAAGCATAAAAGGGTGGCAGACACTAGAAAGACAGAAAGAGCATAGCATCACCATGTCCATGAATGAAGTTCCAAGCCGGAGGTAAGTCTAAATCACTTGCTTGGTGTTATATATAGCACTTTACTATGTTTCATACTTGCTTCAATGGATTTTCTTTATCTGGGTTTTGCAAATTTTGTTCTATGCATGTTCAGGACTTGTCTTCTTGTGTAGCCAAGTTAAATCTGATTTACTAGTAATGCTTCTGATACTAAACTCTATATAAGATAGTTAACTGAATGATCAACGTCTTTTGTTGGATTCATTGTTGCTCAACTCATCTTTTGCGGATTTGCCCAGCTTGTTGGTCAAACTGAAATCTACACTGTTGAATGCATCTGAATCTGGAATCTTATTCAAAGCTAGTGAAGTTTTTAATCATTGAGTGTTAAAGTTTGGTTTCAGTTGTCTGGAGATTAATTTGATTTAATTAATGTGGGTACCATTGGATGGATCAAGATGCCTCAAAAAATTGTGGTTATATTTCTACCTAGTTGAGCAAACAGATAGCGGTTATGAAGTATTGGAATGTTAGCTAATTCGAACTGTTTGCTTTACCTTCCGGCGGCTTAGGATCATTACTTCAGCTTTTTGCTTCCTACTCGATTCCATTTGGACTTCGTATCACTATGTTTAAGTGTTGTTGACTCTCTTGATGATATCTTGACTCATTCAAGAAATCTGTTTCCTCAAGAAAGGCAATGATGCTGGAACTACAATAAATCCGTACGTCTTGAATAGTTGCATTTGTATTTGCTATGCAATATTTGATTTATATTATCTTTTTTTACAGTGGCAGGATCGCTATAGCTCATTCCATTGAATTCACCACTGTAGAAATCAATAGTTACATCTTCAATGATTTTCCTTCTCAGGTTACTAGGGAAAGTTGCATTGGTGACTGGTGGAGCCACTGGTATTGGAGAAAGCATTGTACGCCTGTTCCACAAACATGGTGCGAAAGTTTGCTTAGTTGATGTGCAGGACAACCTGGGATTGCAGGTCTGCGAGTCGCTTGGCGGTGACGCAAATGTTAGTTATTTCCATTGTGATGTCACAAAAGAAGATGATGTTAGTGGCACAGTTGATTTCACAGTCAGTAAGTATGGCACACTTGATATCATGGTCAACAATGCTGGGATATCAGGTTCATCCTGTCCCGATATCCGCAATGTAGACTTATCTGAATTTCAGAAGGTGTTCGATATTAATGTGAAGGGAGTTTTCCACGGAATGAAACACGCAGCCAGGACGATGATCCCACGGAAAAAGGGTAGTATCATTTCTCTTTGCAGTGTTGCAAGCACTACAGGAGGCATAGGACCGCATGCATACACAGGTTCCAAGCACGCTGTGTTGGGGCTGACAAAGAATGTTGCTGCTGAGCTTGGAATTCATGGCATACGTGTTAATTGTGTCTCTCCTTATGCAGTGGCAACTAATTTGGCTTTGGCTCATTTAATCGAGGAGGAGAGAACCGAAGATGCCTGGGCAGGGTTCCGGGATTTCGTAGGCAAAAATGCCAATTTGCAGGGAGTGGAGTTGACAGTTGATGATGTTGCAAATGCTGTGCTCTTCTTAGCAAGTGATGAGTCCAGGTATATAAGTGGGGATAATCTCATGGTTGATGGTGGATTCACGAGTGTGAATCACTCGCTTAGAGTCTTCAGATGAGGAGTGATCTGAGGCTCTGACACTAGAGCTTGTTGTATTGTTGTTCATGATCAGCTGTGATTACTTGCTTAAAATCTTCAAATGAGAAGTAATCTGAGCTTGGAGCTTGTTGTATTCTTGTTCTTGGTCAGCTGGGATTTTCAACCGAAAGGTTGGAGATGGAATCGCGAATGCTGGAGAATATCATATGAACATCAACTGATCAATTCCTTATTATCTGTTTGATATTGTAAAATTAATTGAATCATCACAAAATTGAAACTGACTGGTGTGATTATTGCTGGTATAAGTTCTGATTCCAGCAAATCTTTTGCTGTTGTAAGGGGGAACTTATCTCCTAGACAATGTAATACTGCTTGTTTTGATATATCAAGTGCAAAATGACAGCTGTTTTCCCCTCCCGTTTCATGTAAGAAACTTGGCAAAAATGAGGGAGCAAACAAATCTAAATTTCATGCATGCCACATGTGTTTCTTATCTTCTATGTCAAAAGGACACTGCAAATCTTAACAGAACAGCAGGGCAAGAAGATGATGACTGCCACCATCTGAAGTTTTAGTTGTCACTATTCATCAGTTGAAATTCTAAGCATAATAATACATAAAGAACATCAACAAAATTGACAACACTGTTTAAAATACACAATTCTTAAAACATTGAACACAAATGTTGGCTTATACTATATCAATTTTTATTTTTTTTTGTCTTTCTTTTACAAATTTCAAACAACTACAAAATTACTAACTTCTTGTCTAGGGAATATTGACTTTGATTCCAGGAGACTCCAAAATAAGTGAACGGAGCTTTGAAGAGTAAACTCCTAGACCACTATGGTCTACTCTTTGCTCTTCCGAAACAGTTTCAACTTGAAAGGAACTAGTATCTGAACTTGCAATTTGTTCTCTATCTTTTTTACTTGTGATTTCATCGTTAAACAACCTAAGGGCATCTGTTGTAGAAAGGGAATGAACAGATTCATACAACCCCTGAAATCGAGTTCTTTGTTCTTCAGTTTCAGTCAACTTCTCCCTTATACCATCTGGAAGGGAAGCCAAAGCACTTCAACCAGAATAAGGAAAATGAACAAGAACATGTAAGATATGAGTAAAAACAAAAATTGCAAGCAAAAAAGTAGAGTGAAATAAAGAACTAACAATAATAAATACAAAAGTCTTATATATATTTTACCTTGTAACGCCTCTCACAAGACCCCAGTTGTAACCGACAAGGACTGATTGCTTAAAGCCAATATTAAATCCCTCCTGAGAAGAAGCTTCCTTTCCTGCTATAAGACCATCACGGTATCCCATCTGCATATTTTCAAAATTAAGGATGAACGAGAACCACTTGATATGGAAAACAACAAAACATAGATGGAGAATAAAAAATTGAAAGTCTGAACTGTAAAACAACCGTATAGAATTGGTCATGTCTCCTCTGCCATTCCTTGTCCATATCAGATGCTTCATTCACTTCATCATCAGGACCATACCATGAAGATCCATCGTCAACCGACAACTGAACCTTACCATGATCTGAAACCAACAATGAACATATAACTTAATGCAAAAATCAGAGAAACTACAAAAATGACCTGATGGACAAAAATTTGAAGTCAATCTAATAGCGGAAATCGCTGCAAAAAGAACAATAATCAGAGGCAAACACAGAAGAGCAACAATTTTCACAGGCATACTAAACATGTGAGTATTTCAACCATTATTTGACATTAAGTACCAACTCTGTGAGTCATATAGGAGCGGACACGATGCCCACTCTACAGAGCACATATGGATGATATGAACTAAACTGGAAAAGTTTACTTTGATTTAATTTTAAATTTCTATATATATATATACAAAGTGCGGGCGTCCGCACTCGGTTTAAAGTGCGGACATCCCTCCGTTCTCCACCGGACGGCTCCGACGACGGCGCGCCTCCACCTGAGCGGACACCAGAGGCGTCCCCGACCACTTTCCCTTCCCGGCGAGTCCACCGAATTCCAGTTTTCGGGCGAGATCGATCTTGTGTGAAGTTTTAGGTGGAGGTTGCTACCCAGACCTTAAAATCAATCTCGTCGGGAAGGGAAAGTAGTCAGGGACGCCTCTAGTGTCCGCTCAGGTGGAGGCGCGCCGTCGTCGGAGCCATCCGGTGGAGAACGGAGGGTTGTCCGCATTTTAAGCCGAGTGCGGACTTCCGCACCAAAATAGGCCTATATATATACATATATACGAAAACGATGTGGAGCGGACGGCTACACCGTCCTTAAAGTGCGAACGTCCCTCCGTTCACCACCGTCCGGCGCCGACGACGGCGCGCCTCCAACCGGGAGGACTCCGGCAGCGTCCCCGATCACTTTCCCACCCCGGCGAGTCCGCTGAATTCCAGTTTTCCGGCTAGATCGATCTTGTTTGAAGTTTTGGGTGATCTCGCCAGAAAACTAGAATTCGGCGGACTCGCCGGGGAGGGAAAGTGATCGGGGACGTTGCTGGAGTCCGCTCGGGTGGAGGCGCAGCGTCATCGGCGAACGGAGGGACACCCGCACTTTAAGGACGGTGCGGACGTCCGCTCCACATCCGGCCTCTATATATATATATATATATATATATATATATATATATATAATTCTGTATCATCAATCTTAGCACAAGGTCAAAGACTTAAGGAAACAAATGTTACAAACTCCCACAGAAAATTTGGTTTCACCTAAGACAAACTCGAATTATAGGGATTTATATAGGGAATTACATAATACCAATATGGTAAGGATAAAGAATACATAGATCTAGTCAAACTACATATCCTATTGACATAAGGCCAAGACACACATAAAGAATATCTAGAAAGATATAGAATATCCTAGAACACTCCCTTTTGTGCCGCGCGCTGCTATGCCGATGGTGCAGTTATGTTGCCTTGTCAAAAACCTCGTCAAGTCACAAAAACCTTATGGGAGAAAAACTGAACCTTAATAGTAGGAGAAAAAGAGTACAACACACCCTTCACATTTGATAGTGACATGTATGTATGTGCTAGACTCCCCCTGAAGTTCGCACCTCATTCTGATCTTTACATTAATCATAGGGCTCTTCCTGATTTTTACTAATCACGGAAGCTTCAATAACTTAGTCTGTCAATGCTTTTTAACATGTCTTCAAATGTGACATTGGGAAATGATTATCCAGATCATGCCGTATTGTCCTCAAACATGATCTTTTACCCTTAGATCTTGAGGAGAAGGCTTCTTGTGAACTCAAAACATTAGTTGGTGCAGGAAATAAGATTCCGCGCAGCATGACCTTCAGTTACTAGAACAGCTCTAACTTCCTCTAGGAAATACATATGAACAAACTGTAAACGGTTTTGGAAACTAAACTGATTTAGCTTTCCAACAGTATATTACACATATTCTGGTTCGTCAGGATATGTTCACAAAGTCCAGTCAAATTTGACTATTTTGGCAAAATCAGATTCTCGGACAGATCCGTCATACTTTACGAAAATGGTCATAACTCACTCAATATGATAGGTATGATAAAATGGTTGGTGTCCCTGGAAATTAGACACATAGACCTTTCCAATGGTATGAATTTCATTATTTTCCAGTGAGTGAGATTCCCTGTAGGTCCCATGGAATATGACCTACGAAACTTAGCAGATTCTGATTTCGCTTTTGATGTGTCTTTCTTATGTAGGGATAGAATAAGCCTCAACCTTTCATACCATTAAGTATTGAAAGAAGAGTTACTGCCATTACATTGGCGTTGAGTGGGCACATAGCTACACTTAGCTTTACAACTTTTCATAGCGAATGAGATGTCAAGTCTTTTGTATTGTGTTGAGTTCATTGATGCGTCTTATTGTATTTAGATGAGAACTTCATCTATTAACACATAATTGTCATCTTTCTTTAGACAAAACAACGGATCTCTCTTTAGAGCAAAGACTTTGACTAATCATGAGAGTATATGTAGGCCTCACTAGTTGTAGAGCGCCTAAGCCGATTGCATTGTCAATGCAGTCATCGAGTGCCTTATTGAGACCGTGTCTTCCCAAGATCTTTTTCTTTGGATGTTGATACATATTGGCATCTCTTGATCCATCAAGAGTCCATGTAAATCCGGAATGAACACACAAAGACATAATTCACCATATCCTTTCCAAATCAAGTAGAGTCCATGTGCGTTTCAATACATTTAGCAAACACATGCTCCTGTGATCTAGAGCCACTTGATTCAGATGAACGAAATCCATTTAAGATCTTCATGTATATCTCTGATCCCGTAGAGATGTTATTATGACCACATTCATAGGCTGCATGTTTAGTTATTCGGAAACTACCAAACTGAATAAGTAGTGGAGTTCAATGACATCCATTACGAGAGCATATCTCATCGTAGTTGATCTCAATGCGTGTTAGTGAGAGACCTTGCGCCATAAGGTGAGTCTATGCTTTTGTTCTCACTACGCTATCTAACAAAGACATAGTTGATAGAGTTTAGCTTGTGGTGTCGGCATCTCTTGCCCAAGGACCTATCTCTTTGTTAATGTTGGATCACATCTTTCCATTAGGCCAATCAACTAAGTTGATATCAATCAACTAAGTTGATATCCATCAACGAAGGGTGGTTCGATAGTAGACTCATTATCTCACGTCCTCATGTACACTAGTGTAATACTTATAGAGATCTCTATATGGATTGGATTTGACATTGAGGCATCTCTCAACGATAATCATAATTCAGACTTCATGAGACAGATTTGAGTATCACTGATCAATGGATTAGGTTGTGCCAAACTCGCTTTCCTTTGAGTGCGAGAAAGTATCGAACCTAAGGGCCTCCCTCCTTTTGGGGAGTCATACGGCCTTGTGACACCAATTTTGCCACTATATGGCGTCACCACTTCACCATTTATAGTGATGGCGCCAAGACCAACTTCTTTTGGTCGTGCCATGTCCTCTTGATAGGACATCAATCCTTGTAGACATATTTGTAGCGTGTGATCTTGTCACTTTAACACTTTAAGCATTTGGGATCAAGATGAGACTTAGTGGGGACAAACCGCGACAATTCACGTCGTTCCACTTAAACACTTGTATTCTTATCTCCCCCTATCGGTGAGAATATTGTCTCATCAAAGTGACAATCCACAATTTAGCGTTGAATGAGATCGCCTGACAAGGTTTTGTCATATGCGGATTATAGGTGAAGGTTCATATCCAACCTAAATACTTATTCATCTTAAATGACCCATCATTGTGCGCAGTGGCATTATGATTTGGCATCTAGAATTAACATCTAGCCAAGCTCAAGGATTGCAATTTCGTGTCAATCATGTTACACAGTCACGAGCTGTAGTACAACAATATTCAATGATAGTGGGTCGTAGATGAATAATAAAGGTGCATGCAAATATTGCATAGCCCCAAGATGCAATAGAAAGATTGGTGCGCATCAATAATCTTCAAGCGAGAAGCTAAAGTTGCTTTGTCGTAGCCATGGTGAGACCGTATTGCGTGTGAACATCGGGTACATGACACTTCAACTTATATCCCGATAAACTTCTTTAAAGAATGGGTAGTGAGCCCGTAGAAGTATAAGCAGCATAAGCAATAGATAATAGTGTAACACATGACCAATGTGTTAACACTTCAACCAACACCATAAAGCATAAAAAGGTGTCCGCAAGTTGGTTGTATCTATCTACATAGTTTGATGTAAGAATAGAATGTTCACTTTTGTGTCATTTAGCGTAGGAGGGTCTCACTCCTAATTTAGCTAAAAAATAGGCTTTCAAAACGAGTAATGAGCATTGCAGGAGGCCAATCGAGGAAAGACCGGTGCACCTCAATTGCTTAAGGGATTGGCCGGATGGCCTCCAGGAAGTTGGAGCCGTGTTCGGGTGACATCAATGTCCTCCGGGTGCCGCCGATATGATTCAATCATTGTAGTCACAGAAGATTTACAAGACACAAAATCCAGAGATAGTTGCTGGTTCCTTAGAATGTTGTGGATAGTTCTATTATCTGTGAAGCACTCAATGTCTCTATAAGACAGATCTACAAAATAGAGTAGATAGAAGAGTAAATATTTCCACTTGAACTATTTAGAAGGATTGAAAGAAGCTACAAAAAGCCGCAATCCTAAGAGTGCATAAAAATTTCCGCGCAGAATGACCTTTGCGCACTAAAACAGCCATAACTTCTTCGTTGAAATAGATATGGATAAACTGCGAAAGGTTCTGAAAACTAGACTCGTAGAGTTTTCCAATGACATAAAGCTCACTATCTGGTTCGTCCAAAGCTGTTAACAAAGCTCAAACGAAGTTGATTGTCCAGAAGGGACAGATTGCTGTTTTTCGTAGATTTGACATTGGCAAAGTTTGGAAGCTTGCGAATGGCATGTGGGCAGAAGCTGAAGCCAAAATGACATCTATATGATCGAAATAAAGTCCTTTCAGTTATTTCATAGTCGTAAACTCCATGACTAGATAGCAAAAGCTCTCTAACATGAACATAAACTAACTTAAAGGACCTAGAGGATTCGATTATGATGATTGCTCGGTTTTGATATGTCTTCAACATCTTTTGCAAGACTACAATTGGTTAATAGCATAGGGACAAACCAAGATCAAAAGCTTTCGGTAACTCCAAGTTAGTATGACCAGATATGTTCGTGGAGGGTCGGTAGTACGAGGCACACTTGAAACCATTATCTCCTTAATTTCGGACAATTCTAAGACATCACACTGAGCTTGAATGAGCCTAGTTAAACAATTAATGATGGAAAATCCGCCATAGTGTAGAAGACTTAACCAGAAACACGTTGGCAATCCTCCTTGAGGATGCAAGGTCGTGCATCATCTTCACTTGGAAGAGACCAAAATGGCACAATCTAACCATGTAGATTGTAAATATGCCATGCTTCTAAGAACGATGTAAAAATGTACATCTTGTTTGTAAATCAATACAAACCATAAGAGGAGAATAGTTTCATAACTTCAAAAAATTCTCAAGGCATTCATTATTGCTAATGTGAGTACATCGAGGTCTCAAATAGACAAAGGACGTCGTTACGACGCCTTATTACATATAGCTTGGAAAGAAAATCAATGTCTAGACAACGAAGTCAAAGTCAGGGAGCTGAATCCGAATCTTTGAAATTCGTGATCATGAGGATGACGTTATTGTCCTTATATTGATTTTCTGTACGTTTTTGTATGCATTTATAATTTGAAGGAGAGCTTGACAACTCTTGAACCAGTGATCAGGAGATCTACAACGGTTGCATTGTCATGAGCTGGCATGAGTAGTTTTGGCAAATTGGTGTTTAGATTAGCATGACAGAAAGACTAACCCAAGAAGAGCGTCTTAAACTGCTCCTAAGTCATATCCTGAGCACCACCAATATTTCTGCTAGCGAGAGTCCACCAATGATGCACTGAATCAACCAGAAAAGTCACTGTCATCTTCACTTTCTTTTCTTTCGGCAGTTCAGTGCTCTTCAAAGCATTTGCCATCTTATCTTCCTAAGTGTATGCATCAAGGGGTCCTTTGGCACCCTTGAACTCAATTACCCCAGTATCAAAGATCTCCTTCTTCTTCACAGACCAAGGGTGCTGAACCCTATCTAAAACACCTCTCAGCATGTTCCCAATGGAATCAACTAATCCTCTAACATCATCACCCTCATTCACGTTGGTCGAGGTAGCCACCCGGGGTCGGCATCTAGGAGGCATAGTGCCTAAGGAAGGAGATATTTAGTAGTCTGTATACAAGACTAACAGAACTATATAGGCAATAACACACATACCCAATAACACATAGCAATCCAAAGCATAAACTGCTAGTGAATCCGCCACGGTCGGATCACCACTCTCTAGGCACTACGTGCTTCTTAGGCAAATATGATAGTAATAAGGAGGCAGGAAATGAAACCTAAAGCTCTGATACCAACTGTCAAGACCCACCCCGAATTTTACCTTGAAACCGAAAGTAAGTCTTGTGGGGTGCACCTCCAAGGAAAATTTGTTGAAAAACTCGGTAAACCTCCCTTGAAAATGAACAACCCTAACCCGGAAAATTCAAGAATTACCCTCCTAAACGAATCAACCAACCTCCAATTCATCCCATAAATATCCAAATAATATAACAAACTTCAACCTTCGAGAATTCGAAAAATATAACATAAATCTTAGCACACCACCATTAAGGTATACGCTAACCCTAAGGGTAATCAAAGCTACTAAAGAAAACTAGAGGAAGCAAGAAATTACACTGGTAGGTTTAACAGGTAACCTACTGGTGAAAAGTGGTGGAGAAGTGGGTAACTATGCCTCGCCTCCTACTAGTGTTAACCCGGACTCTGCAGACTGGGCATTTTTAAAACGAAGGGCCCAGGGGAAAACATTCGAAAAACGTTAGAGTGAGTGGACAAAATAAAAGAATAAATAAAGAAAATAAATAACAATATTTATGCTTTCCAAATTTAAATTCCAAAGAAAACAAATGAGCGCTCCAAGCGATAAATCTTTTATCTCAAAAAATATATACCAATATATGTATGTATTTACACACGTCCATACTCCCTATATAATTATTTTATAGATTTAAAATAATTTATATAGGGCTACTACGCTCGCGTCGAACGCTCACGTCACGCCTTAATGCGGTGTTACACTACGCCATTAAGGTGGACAGACGGATGTATAAATATGTACCCATATGAATTAAACACTCATATAAGGCTACTAGGCTTGCGTCTAACGCTCACGTCACACCATATACTACGTCATTAAGGTGGATAGACACATATAGCTAGCTAGCATTTATATACATACTCTCCTTATATAAATATTTATAATTTACCGAAAAATCCCCTTTTCGGTAACTCTTCAAAATAAATAAAATCATCAAAATAAAATGACCTCAAATGCTCCAACAAAAGAAATTGTTCAACCTAAAACCATAGCATGCATATTACTTAAAACAAAAGTCCACTCACAAATTAGGCCTAAGGCTGATGTAGGTCCGAGTCATCTTCAGCTCGAGCCTCCTCACGTCATGTTTCAAAAACATAAATTAATCCCTAATTATATACCAACGCTTATATAAAAATAGGCAAAATTAAATGTGAGCCTTATCCACTCTCATCCTTGCCCAACTTCGCCATTCTTATATCGATATGGTCTAAACTTCACCACATATACTGACAGCCTTAAACCAACCTTCTACAGCCAAAACAACAATAATCTAACGGCCAGATTCTATCCAAATTAACGGCCAATATACCAAACTTTGAAAAATCTCAAACCTATCCAAAATTCCTCCAAAAATTCCAAAATTCACATAATTAAACTCCCCTTAGTATTACACATCTAAAACCATAAAAATCTCCCTAACAGCGCCGCCACCGTTGTCTGCTTCCCCGGCAGCGGCGGCCAGCAGCCGACTCCGGCGACCTTCAATGCCTACCAAAATTTAGCACAACCTTCCTCTCAACATGCACAACAACTTCCATAACTAGCACAAACACTAATTCCAAGCTTAGATAGGGTAATCAAACCAAAATATAAAATTAAGCCCTAGAATTTCAACTCACCGATTCTCCTTACCAAGCTCAAGAGGGAGTGAATCCTTTGGAAGGATTGTTGCACGGGAGGAAGGCTTTCAAACGAGCTAAGAGGCTCCGGCTATGGTGGCCGGAGGAGGGAGTTCCGGCGACGGAACACCACGGGTAGTCGGGGCTTCCGGCTGCATTTTCTCTCTCACAGCGGCGCTAGAGAGGCTGCCACCAGTCCAGGAAGAAGGCTGGGTGGAAGGCCAACCGATTGGGACCGGTGTGGTGGTCAACGGTGGCTGGACGACGGCGGAACGCTCCGGCAGGGAAAGAGCTCGGGGAGAGAGTCGGGAGGGAGGAGAGAGAAGAGGGATATGTTACGTTTTTACTAGTTAAAATTTACCATTTTTACCGTCGTCGCAATTTTTCTCCTACAAATAATTTCTCCGAAATATTCTTCCCTCAACACTCCTTTTGGGACCTTTGAACTATAAACTCATTTACGAAGACGGTAAAACTATTATTAATTCCAAGCCAGTAAATAAGGTGGTAAGCAATCCACTTGACATTACTCAACAAGTAAAGTTATGTGAACGTTTCAAGAAACTCTCTATGAGTGCATTCCACAGTACTTTGTGGTCATTACTTTTTGCACAGATTGCCATTGAAGGCTTTTGTCAGTGTGGCGCATCAAAGACTTTGAGCGCATGAGATGTGAAATCTCGGTATCTAGGCTTGTTAGCCTGGGGGTCAAAACATGTGGTTTAATCCTTTCCAATGAAAGGTTCCACAAATACCAAGTGAAGATTCGCCTTAGGTATCGAGTACGTCAAAATTCAAATGAGCAGAATGTTACGTTGCTCTTGCATACAAAACCAAGCTGTTATGAGACTTGATAAAGGTCACAAACAATGTTTTTAATGGTTTGTCCTTCGAATTAATCACAGATAATCCAAAAAAGCTACGAATTGATCAAACACAATTCGAAAAAAAGCCTCGGATTGATCAAACACAATCCGGAGAATGGTCGGGGTTGATCATACACAACCCTGACAAGGAAACAAGAGTGATCAAACACACTCTTGATCCGCGAATAAAATTCTGGGATTTTTACCTGCACGCATAAAATCCCAAGCATAGAATGGAGATGGAGAAGGGGGAAATGATTTTATCCCCCCGAGTTATTCAAAAGTAAAGAAAGTTGCTTGCGTAATTCCGTTGCGATTCATCGTGCGGTAATGTCATGAAAAACAAAGCATATGGTCAGTCATATTCACCATAAATAAACAATAAAACTAATTAAAGAATCACAATGGTAAATAACTTGTTTTATCTCGAGGAGCAAATTTACCAGTTTGCCCCTCATATATTCAATTGTTTCCGTATCCGGAAAACATGAAATGGGTCGGATCCTCGAATTCGGGTTCGTGTGGAAAGACGCGGCCGGGATGAGCAGTGTTGTCGCTGGGGTTTGCCAGTGCCCGACAGAGACATCATCGGCGCTCAGGGTTGGGCAATTAGGGCGGAAGCTAGGGCAGAATTCTAGGTGCCCAGATCAAAATTGATGGGGTTTTTTTTCAGATGCTAGTATTTTTTTTCTTGGTTATCAGCTCGGGTTAGAGCAAAGTGCATGATAACGTGATGAAAGGTAAAGTGTAGAGAATGAGAGAGATAGTAAGAGAATAGAGAATTGTGAAAGATGAATATCTTATTCACTGATAGGAGCCCTTTATATATGGAATTACACAATACAAATATGGTAAGGATAAAGAATACGTAGATCTAGTCAAACTACATATTCTATTGGCATAAGGTCAAGGCACACATAAAGAATGTCTAGAAAGATATAGAACAATTGTTTGTATATAGTGAAAGAGTATGTACGTGTTGTAAGCATTGGGTAAATTGTGATTCACAAAACCTGAAGAAAGAACTCAAATTTCAATTGGACTTCCGACTGAATCATGAAAAGTGATAGCTAGGTTTTTATTAGGGGAAGCTAATAGGTAGAGTTTGAGCACTAGCTCTAAACATAGTTCAATTATTCATGAATTGGGGTAGTTTTAGACTAATGAAATCTACGAGCAACACCAAATGAAACTGCTAGCAGTTTTTTGCATAAGAGAAGTACATATATAAATTTTTTTTTTTGAGAATAAAGAATTATAATTCTTTTTGAAAATTTATAATTAAATAAAAATAATAATTTTAGAAATTCAAATGGGACAATGATAAAATAGTAACTTTAGAAGTAACAAATGATAAAACTGTTAATAAATGTTCACTGATGATAAAACAGTACACCCATTTAAATGACTTAAACCGTTGCCCATGAAAATAAAAAAAAAATTACGATCTTTGCCACTGAAATCTCTTAAAGCGTTGCCCCTAAGAATGAAAATAATTACGAATTTTGCCACTGACACTGTTACCCCATCCACGTTGTTACCCCATCTTTGAGTCTCCAGCGATTCTCATTCATTTCTATCCCTCAAAACCATCGAAAACCACTCTTCTCTCTCATTCTGCGAAAACCACTCTTCTCTCATTCTGCGAAAACCATTCTTCTCTCTCAATCTGCGAAATCAAGTTAGGAGCCGATTCTTAGGACCAAATCAAGTTTCGGAGCCGATTCTTTAACTCAGGTAAAATCTCGAACTACAGATCTAGGGTTTAGATAGATTTATGCTGATTTTTTGCATATCTAGGTTTCATAGAGCAATTTAGGGCTTAGAAATCGGATCGGTGGGTTCATAAACTCCATGATCTCTTTTGCTCACCGATAAGAACTAGTGCCGGAGACGCCCTGTAGCAGATGGATAACCCGTCGGGCCGCCGCCGCCGTGCTGAGGAAACCTAGGTTTCGGTATAAGGCTATTCGAGCCAATGATCAATGAAAATATATCCGACTGTTCGATTGAAAGTTCGGCTATGTTAGTATTTGTTCTTCATTGGATTTTGCTTTGGTTTTTGCTTCCTCTGATTTATGTGTAAATATTGGATTCTAATGTTCGTTAGTCCTTTGCTTTAGTTCTGTTTAGTTTGGGATTATGAAGATAGCTATTGGTGTGTATTTTTTGTTCGAATTCTACAATTCATAGGTATGCATCTGTGATGCAGGGACTTGAGTTGTATTAGTTACATGGATAGTTAGTTATATGCTTAGTTACATGGATAGTTACATGCATAGTTACATGGATAGTTACATGAATAACTACTTAAGTAACTATCTATTTATAGTTACATGGATAGTTACATTAGTAGCTTAATGTAGGTACACAAGTCATTAACATAATAATAATTGCAACTTAAAGTGGTTGGAAGGATTTGAGTCGTTTTAGTGTCCGATGAAATGATTTGAAAGTTGAACTGTGTGTAACTTGCAATTTGAAAAAGTGATATGTCATGTGTTTTTTGTGATGATAGGTGGTCATTGCTTTTGTTTCTGTTTGCACTGTATGTAACTACCAATCTTTTAGTTATATGGATAGTTACAGTAGTAAGTACATTTGTAGTTACATATGTATTTTGTTTGTTCTAATATCCACAGATGGTATCATCTTTTCTTTTAAATATGAATGTGGGTGTAGTGTACCAGTGTGATGACCTAACTAGGCAGGCAAGCTAGTAGGTGCATCCGTCCCATATCGCCCGGGGGAGACAAGTTGCTATGCTTATATGTGCAGAGCTAGCACTTTACATTGAGATACGTTTTGGGGTGAAACCTCAAGAGCAAAACCGTGAGGGTCGTTGGGCCCAAAGCGGACAATATCTCAATGGACTGGGCCGGGCTGTTACATTTGGTATCAGAGTCTGTCCCCAGCAGGAAGTGTGCCGACGCGGACGTCGGGCCCTAAAGGAGGGTGGATTGTGATGACCTAACTAGGCAGGCAAGCTAGTAGGTGCATCCGTCCCACATTGCTCATGGGAGATAAGTTGCTATGCTTATATGTGCAGAGCTAGCACCTTACATTGAGACGCGTTTTGGGGTGAAACCTCAAGAGCAAAACCGTGAGGGTCGTTGGGCCCAAAGCGGACAATATCTCAATGGATTGGGCCGGGCTGTTCCTGTCTTGAGGAGGTAGATATGGTGAGAGATTTGTTATTGTGGATGATATGTTTGTTTTTACACAACAAAAGTTTCTTAATGTTTATATGTTGTTTATTTGATGAAGGGAAATGGATAAGCGAAAAATGAACACAGTTAATGAAGAAGCAAAGAAGAGAAGAGGACAGTTGATGAAGAAGCAAAAAACAGAAAGAGGACAGTGGATGAATATGATGATGATGTACTGCTGTCCAAACTAATTCTGGGACAGGAAATAAGAAAGAGAAAACAAGAGAAGAAATCTAAGATAGAGGAGCCAAAGAAGAAGAAGGCGGAGAAGAAGACATTTGAAATAGAGGAGGAAGAAGAAGATGTGACAGAGAAGAAGAAATCAAATCAGTTCAGATCAACATGGCCTGAAATGGACAGTTTTAGAGATGTATTAGATGAAGAAGCACTGAATGAGCTTGAGAAATGGCCTGTTTGGTTTAATTTTTGAAGGATTTTATGAGCACGTCAACAAAAAGTATTTCGGGAAGTCGAACAAGCTCACATTGAAATAATCGTAGATACTTACAATAAAAAGCTTGACGCATTTGTGATCGGGGAAGGAAGATACAGAGTCTCAAGCAGAGATGTATTTGAGATTCTAGGACTTCCTAGAAAAGGTGGCTCATTTGACACAACGCAAGTGGAAGAGAATTCAGTAGAGACATTGTTTGGGACAAACAAAAGAGTGACAAAAAAAGTGTGATGGACGCTTGAAGAAAGCTGAAGGACCAGCAGCCAACAAATGAAGAAGAAAGAAGAAAGAAGAGAAAAACTTTGGTTAGGCTAGTGATTTTAGAAATTTGCATAAAGTTTCTATTTGCAAATGGAGGAGGGATGGTATCAAACGAGCTGATAAATGCAATATGGGGGAATATAGAGTCATGGATGGGCTAAAGAGGTTGGAAGATTTTTGTCGGGTTGTTTAAGACAACGACTACAATCAAAGGGTAAGGGGTCGAGCGGGTTGAACACAGGAGGCTGTGCGCACTTAATTCTGGTATGTATCTCTGTTTGTAACTAGTTATCTTATGCATATTTTTTTTTTAAGAAAATCATTTGGTAACTAACTGTTTTTATTTATTTTTTATGTGTGCTAGTATTGGCTCTGTGAGAAAACAAACGTCATAAAGCTGATTGAAGGCATAGAGGATGAGGAATATAAGATGAGGAAATGAGACCTCACAAAGCTAACAAAGAAAGTTGAATTCAAAACGTTGACGGTATGAGTTCTTATATGACTTAATCAATATATGGACATTTCATAGTAATCAATCAATCTTTGCTTATATATACCTCTTCAATTCTGGTATTTATTATCTGCTAAAATATAGAAGTACATCTAGCATGTAGCACACTAGTAAGGCCTTGTGTTAATGTAGGCAGGTTAATGTAGTTACACAAGTGTAGCATGTATGTAACTACCCATATAACTATCAATCTATAGTTACATTGATAGTTACCTTTTTGTTCAGCAGTTACATGGGTAGTTACATGTATAGTTACATGCATAGTTACATGGATAGTTATAGACATAGTTACATGGAAATTTATAGTTACATAGATAGTTACCTTTTAGTGCATAGTTACATGGATAGTTATATGCATAGTTACATGCATAGTTAAATGGATAGTTACATGTTACATGCATAGTTACATGGAAAATTGTGATAGTTTTCAAAACAATACAGCTCATATGTTTGACTTAATCAGTTTTTCAAGTGTCTTAGAACTATGTAACTGTCATTGTAACTGATAGTGTAACTATCCATGTATCTGCTGTGTGTTTTGTAACTATATGACTAACAATTTTTTTTTCTTTTTATTACAACAACTATTTGTTGGAATCAAGTCTGATCTAGAAAAAACAAATTGTGAAGAAGAAGAAGAAGAATCTAAGGAAGAAACAGTGCAGAAGAAACTGATGGAAGAAGAAGAAATGTGGAAGGCAACAGAGGAAGGAGAAAGGCCACCGTCCTTTCTAATATCCGATCAAACCCAAGAAGGAAACCAAAAACCAAAGGAGGTTGAAATGAGACGGCTAACAGAGGAGAACGAAAGGTTGCGTTGTCAAACTGAAAGCTTGAAAGAGGAAATGAGAAACATGGAAGAGGAGTATGAATCAAGGCATACAGAACTACGGGAGAAGTTGGAAAATGCAGAACACGATTTGATGGTTGAGAGGATAATTAACAATTAAACAAGGATGAAGAATGAAAAACTCAATGAAGATCTGAAGAAGCTGCAAGCTTTGGTGGCGACATTAGCACCAACTCTCAAGATGAGAGAGCTCTAAAAAGTAATGAAGATGATCAGGATCCTGAAGGAGGAGCAAACAAGGGAGGAAAAATCAATGAAGATCTAAAGGACAAGGAAGCAGATAAGGTAGCTGAAGAAGAAGATGATAAGAAAGCGGATAAGGATCCTGAAGGAACTGGCAAGGAAGCTGAAGCAACTAACAAAATGGAGGAAACAAAAGAGAAGGAGGAGACGGCAAAAAAAGATGTTAGTGCTGAAGATAAGAGTGAGCCTCAGATTCCAACCCAAAATTTGAAAGACTTATATATTGAAGAATTAGAACGGGTTGAGGAAGAGCTTAAAAAGAAGAAGAAAGCAATGATGCAACGAAGGGTAATTCTCAAGAATTGAACTAGAAATAAATTGTTTAGAGTTTTCAAATCAGATCTTTGCTCAAAAACATATATATGTATGATTTTAAAAATTCTTCTTAAGAATGAATTGTGGTTCATGTTCAAAGAATGTTTTTTAAATTGTGAATGTTTTCAAAATCATAAGATGTAACTCTACATATAATTACAGATGTAACTATGCATGTCTATGTAACTATCCATATAACTGACATGAAGTGGTTGGTAAGTAACATTATTTATTTTCTACTATGCAGCTTACTGTGAGCCGCCACCAGAGTCACTAATGAGGAGGACGGTTGCAAAAGAAGCGCGTTGGTCGCCGAAAACACCAGTGACCAACATGCCTTCTTTTGATTTGGGAATCTCTCCCTGGGTATCTTGGCAAAGCCCATTGATGACTGGAATAATAACTATTCCAGAGAAGAATTTCAATACTCCCTCTAGCCCTCAGATCATTGACCTTACGATGATGGAACGAGAACTTGCAAAATACCAGATGATTGTATCTCCATAAGTATGATATTGTGATTTTTTCTGCATTCTGTGAGAGAAAAATAAGAGTAGCTTGTTATGTAGCATGTATGTAACTACACATGTAACTGTCAACTTGTAGTTACATAGATAGTTTCAGGGGTAGCTTAACATATGTTTCTTTTCTCAACTGCTGCCTTTATGAATTACTGGTTTTATCAGTGAAACTATATATTTAGGGTTATGTAACTCTCCATTTAACAAGTTATATATGATTGTCTCTCCATAGGTAGCAGTTCATGTCATTAATCTGGATGAAGAGGAGAGTGATATCGAGATCGAGCTGACAGAGGAAGATTCTGGAAGGACAACATCATCATTGAGGATGTATTCCTATGTGGCCCGGATCAAGAACAAGCAAAGAAGGCCAGCAAGAAGAGATGATATATACTGGTGGGGGGAGGTTAGAAAGACGAGAGAGAAGAAGGCCATAGAAATAGCAGAAGAAAGAAAGAAAAATCTTGAGCAGAAGAGGAAGGACAAGATAGGGGAAGGACATGAACTGACCGAGTATGGAGACGTAATTCATACCATCAGTGATGATGAGATGGAACCCATACCGATACAAATTGTGGCTACCATCGCGACGCCAATACGGACTATGACTAAGAAGGCGGTGTGGACAACTTTCAAAGCATTCAAGTACATGGATCCATTGACGAAGAAAAATGGAAAACTTGCTGGGACAACTTAGATGACGGGTAAACTCAAATCACTTTGAAAATTCATTTTTGATATAAAGTTATTCATATTGGATTTGGTTATTTAAATGTCTAGGTGACTAGCATGTAGAAAACTAGTAAGGCCTTGTGTTAATGTAGGCAGGTTAATGTAGTTACACAACCTATGGGAAGGCCCGTTGTATGGTTCAGAGATTACAAAGCTTGATCTGGGGGAGGTTATAATAGACAAAGCAGTGGCATGCAATGTAATAGACTGCTTTGTTCCCTTATAGCTGACGAAATTTCTCAGCAGGATTCTCAGTCTTTCGTTATTAATATTTACATCTCTATTAATAATTGATAATATGGATAGTTACATTCATAGATTTCTTTTCCATGTTTGGACACAAAACAGTGACCCATTCCTTTGACCCTTCCTTCCACTCAGCAATTCTCTCCATAGACTTGGTTCTAATACCCTTCATTCATATCATAAATAGGAAGACTTTTTAAATCGCCACCCAATTGTTAAAAGTCTCGGCCAAATTGTTGGTCATTTCACCAAACCTCTCCCCGTTAAAAAAAGCCGAACACCAGCTCTCCTTGGGAAGTTCTTTTAGAAATTCTTTAACAATAGAACCCCCTTCCTCCTTCAATTTTGCAAGGTTAGTTTCATACGAGTTCGGGGTGTGAGAACAAGCACAACACATGAACAAATAAGAAACAGATTTATGAAGGAGCGACTGACTTGGATACTCTTGGGAGAGATTGTCTACAAGGTGCCTAAAACAAAAACCATGTGGATTATTGGGAAAGACATGCGGATATGCACTAAGAAGACCAGGATTCTAATCAGAATTGAATGTCACCCGCCTCATAGGGTGTCTTGACAACTCTTCAGATACATACTGAAGGAAAAATCTCCAATTACTTTCAGTTTCAAAATCACCAATAGCATAAGCAACTGGCCATTAAAAAAAGCCGAACACCAGCTCTCCTTGGGAACCAAATGATGGATGTCCCAATCTCTTATGCCATAACCAAATTTGTTCTTCGTCGGTGGATACTTTTTTTTGAATCTGATGCACTTCACTTGCACGAAGATTACCCGCAGTTGTCATCTCCATGCAGTATAATCCCCTGTTCTCAATACCCCGCCCAATGATTTCCCCTGTGAGGATGTCCTGAAATATGCAACACCAAGGGTAAAGTATTACACAACAATAAAATTGTTGGGTTATTTGTTTGACAGATAGGAGATTATGGGATAAGGAAGGAACAAGTAACACAGTGTCAAGGGTAATGGAATCTGTAAGAGTGACAAACCCAGCACCAGTAATGGGGTAGAACTCACCATTGGCATTAGTTACGCCAAACCGGCGAACTGGGGTTAAATGGTGAATATTGCTAGAATTATTAGTCATATGGTCAGTTGCACCTGAATCAATTATCCACATATCTTTCCAATTAAAGGCAGAGTTGCTTGAGAGGAAAGAGACAGGTTTACCTGAAGTGGTCATGAAGGCAAAAGTGGAGTTACCAGAGTGATCACCATGAGCATGTTCGTCATAAGTTGTATTTGAACTCGGGTCTAGGGAAGTAATTTGGAGAGAGGCCAGGGGTTTGCCTTTGGGCCGGTAGCTCTTTGGGTTCTTGTTTCCATGGGGTTGGAATGATTTCGCTTTCTCTCGTACTTCTTTTGCTTGGGCCTCCTTGCGATTGGTAATGTGATCATCCCACCAGTCAGGAAAGCCAATCAAGTAGAAACAAGTCTCTACCATATGACTAGTTGATTTGCAATGAGTGCATTTCATGGGTCCTTGAGAGGGTGATTTCAACGGAGGTGTAGATGAAGAAGGCTGGGAGCTACGAACATGTGGTGGCCAGTATTGAGCAATCATGGCTGATCCCTCATGCTTTGTGTCAGACATCATCTTTTGGAGTCTATTATGCTCAGCACTGACTTGAGAATAAGCCTCTTCTATAGAAGGCAACGGCTTTGTGTTTAGAATTCTACTCCAGACTCCATCAAGCTGAGGGTCTAGCCCGGCCAAAAAGAAATAAACACGGTGCTTGGTGACCCTATAAGCCATGTAGGTGATAGAATCTGCATCCTTGAGTCTGAGATGATCCAATATGTCAAGCTCTTGCCATATTTTCTTCATATTGCTGTAGTAGCCATGAAGAGGAGCTCCATTTTGTTTCGTGAAAACCGAAGCTATTTGTAGCGCATAGTTTCGTGTATCATCTTGGGCTATTGAAAAAATAGTTTTAACAACATCCCAAATTTCTTTAGCTGTCTCCAAACCTTCATAATTTTCTCTGACCTCCTTGTGCATGGAACTGAGAAGCCATGCTTGAACAAGACTGTCTTCTTCAACCCAAACTTCGTAACCCTCTTCATCTTCTTCTTTGGATGGTGCATTCTTCTTGCCGGTGAGATAACCAAGTTTACCTCGGCCAGTGATGTTCAACTTGGCATGTTTAGACCAAGAAATAAAATTGGTGCTATCCAATTTTTCTGGAACAATAGGGTCATGATCATTAGATGACGATCGCCATTTATGTTGAAAAGAAGATTCAGAGTTGATTGCTGATGTTTGGGATGAACTGATTAGAACTTCATCGAGAACCATGGTTCAGAATTTACCAAGTAAAGAGAAGAGAAATTTGATCCTTGGGTGTTGCCTACCACGTTGTGTTAAACGAGTAAGCTCGACGGTACAAGGATAAAATTTCTAATCTTATTACCTTTTTTTTTTAATCTGACCAACTTACAAAGTTTGGAGTATCGGTCTTGGGCCTGGGTAAGTGGGTCAGCCCAAATCTTCTAAGTACATAGATTGGTTCTTAGTACAAAGATTACTTCGATGGCAAGACTCGAACCACAGAGGTTCGCGACTGCGCGGTCTGGGATCGACGGCGCGGCGGTCTGAGGTGATGGCGCGGCGGTCTGAAGGTTGACGACGGCCTGTCTGAGGCGACGCCGAGGTAGAGTGATGGAGGTCGAAGAAGGTGTGGTTGCTCGGGTCCCGGAAATGGAACCAGTTCTGAGAAATCGACGGCGTAGCGTCTAGTCTGAGGCGACGGCGTGCGTCTGGTCAAATGGTTGCCTGCTTCAAAGAAAAATCTGAAATTTCAATAAGACAATGAAATTCCAAACTGATCAGGTATGGTTATTGAAGAATAAAACTCTTCTTGGTATGGGTATGAGTGTGCTCGATTTTTGAGCAAAAAGCTTGGGTATTGGATAAGTTGAAGAAACAGAGTTCTTCGGTTATAGGTACTGGGTAAGAAGGTAATGACTATGTGGATGAAGAAACAAAGTTCTTCTCTTGGTATTTTGGCAGAGCTTCTGCTCAATCTTTGAGCAAAAAAGATTGGTCTGAGTATGGGTAATCAAAATTGGATATGATCTGGGTATAGGTATGAACTCGTGCTTGATCTTCAAGCTAGAGTTTGGTATGATCTTGGGGGGGGGGGGTATGTTTGGCAGCGGAACGTGGGTATGGTATCGGTCTCAAGAGCAGAATTGCTCTGATACCATGTCAAGAATAGGTTTATGGTATAATTCCCAGATGTATTCTTCTCCAAACCGAAAGATATTTATACTAGTACAGATTAACCTACCTATAGCTAAGTATGAAAGTAGAATACAATAATAGAGCTAAAGATAAATACAAAAGTCATGCAATACGGCTGCATTAATTATACAAGTGATTCTGTTAGTTGTTGTAGCAGTAGTCCAGATTTGCTGCTTGAATGGAGCAGCTCACTCAACAGCATTAGCATTCTCGGGAGGAATCCAGTGATGAACGATGTGAGGGAGATGCCGATTGTTGGAGGCACCGGATTGTTTCGGTTTGCTTGTGACTATGTTTTAGCACATACGGTTTGGTTTGATGCAAATACAGGAGACGCCATTGTTGAGTATACAATGTTTATGTGCCACAGACCTCATGAACTTTACCTCTTATACTACCTTCTTTTTTGTATATATTAGGAGCTACCTTAATTTTCTAGGTTTTGCTTCTTCTTTTTGTTTTCTTCTTTTTATTTTAGTACGTCAGTAATTCATGTTCGATCTGTTACCAATTATTTACCTGGACTCACAAAGTAGCTAGCAGTCCAATGAACAAAACGACAAACATCTAGTTAAACAGAACGACATCGATCAGCTAGTCAGCTAATAGCAGAATGAAAACTAGAGAGAATCGAAGCCCAAATCAACAATTGGACCCTAACAGATGTCCTCACATCAGGGCGCATAGATTTGATATGATTTGTTCAACTTCGGATCATGATCAGTTGTGGAAATGTGGAATATACAGATACTCGATAGCATTATTCTCTCTCAAATTCTGATCTTTCGTGTATCACTCTCTGCGCAGTAAAGCTCTTCCATCTTATTTTCTAGAGGTACTTCTGCATCCATTATATGGTACGTAAGAGCACCCCTCTTTCCTGTCGTGAGCAAAAAAGAAGAAAAACAATTGTTCCTTTCTCAATTTCAAGTTTTGATTATAAGCATTCTTGTGAGACCACAGACACTGCGCTGGAAGTTTTATTGTAAATGCCTTTGTTCACTCATCCTAGTTCTACAGTTTACTAGTGTACTAGCTGTTACACCATGCCATCACTTTGATCGATATGTAGTAGCACTACCAGTGTAGCACTGTGTAATATATTTATATATGTTTCTGATGTTTTTCACGTTGCTTTCTTCATGCAGAAAGATCCATCCTAGAGAAATTGTTATGCTCTTCCCGTTATATGATTTAATAATTAGGGTTAGGGTTTGGGATTTTCCTATCGCGCTCTCCGTTATATGATTCACCGGTGGATGGCTTACCTTACAACTTGTACAAAGATTAATTGAAGACATTTCCTAGCTTTCTCATGGAAGAGAAAGGGGACAAATCCGAATCCGTACATGCTTCATGTCCTGGCTTTGGAAGTAAGTACTATCCATAACCCTAAACCTCTAATTTTTCTTAGCTTTTATGTAGTGTTCCATTTAACTTAGGTGACTGATATCATGTTGTCCCTGCCCTACAGGGTTGTGTATGAGGCAAAGTTCAATGGAACACACCAACAAGACCTCCCCTTCCAAGGATGTTTCTTCTGACAGAAACAATGTTGATGCCGAGCATATAATCTCTAAGATTCGCCGCAAAGCAACGTCGAAGTTGTTGGAACACATCAAGCAGATTGTGCTAATGAATCCCATAGAGCGCCTTCCACTATTCAAAGTAGAACTTGAAAAACTGATCGATGCCTTTACGGAATATGGGATTGATCCTTCACCGTTAAAGGTCAAGGTTGACAAGCTCATGATGGATATTGCTAGTTACAATTCGATGCAGTCTGCTTGCTCCAGGATAATAGCTTCAGAGGTACAGCATCAGCGGTTGGCTGACAATAAATCTCGTCTTGACAGAGCCTTTAATCTTCAAACAGCTGAAAAATGTCAGTATGAATCTCTACGTGATTCTCTAGCCTCTCTAGAGAATCGTAGAGAAAAGCTGAAAAGAGAGCAAGAACGATTGGAGGAGCGGATAGACAAGCTTCGTGTTTCCATATCTGGAAGTGGAATAAAGATAGACGAACATAAAATTGCTGTTGATCGGTTGCTGAAACAGAAAGTCGAAATTTCAAAGACTCCAGTGTTGACTTCTAAAGACGCTAAAACTATGAAGAAACTGAAAGATTCACTGGAGAGTCAGTGCAATGGCTTCAAGGACTTTACTTTGGGGTGAGAAACGTGGTGGCTTCTTATTTGCTTTGTTATAAGATCAGCTAGCTAGTTTTTGGTGAACTATTCATGATGCGGAGTTTGAGTTCCAGCGCATAAGTATGAATTTGCAAACAGCACTCTTATATGTTTAAACTTCAAGTCTTCAACCTTATTATTAATTACGTACCTACAAATTAGAGGAAATAAAGAACGAAAACAAGAGTGAAATATGTTTTTTTTTGGGTAAGCGTAGAGAGACAAAACATCGTCCCCCTACGAAAATTTATTAAAAAAATAAGAAAAAAAAAACAATAAGCCGGAGGACTAGGGCCAATGCCAGCCATATAGCTAGCTAGTAGAAAAAACATCTAATACCAAGAGAGAAAAACAATATAGGAAAACAAATGAATTACCGAAGCCTAAAATTTGGCATACCCAAGAGTGAAATATGTTAATACACATATATGTGAGAGATAGAACATCGGTCCTACTCGCCTAAGAAAACACATATTGTTACATAAAACGGGTTTGGGCTTAACTAAGCCCAAGAAACCTATATTCTTCCTTGAAGGCATAATAGTAATACACTCTTCAATAAGGGCAAAATGATACTTTTAGGATGCATCCACCATCTCTCTATAAATACATGTTTTCACCCCTCATTTCAGTAAGTCTTCATCTCCATCCTATTCATACCTTATCTCTATTCTCATGTGGCTGATTTAGGCATCGGAGGGTCGAAGGCAAACTCGGTCTTCCCTTATGACGCCCTTTGCTCATGAATGACAGGTTATGGGTCTTGAAGATGGTGTTCTTCCCGCATTTTGTGTGATTCATCATCTCAGAATTCACACCGAAACAAAATATACCCAGGAATTGAAGCTAGAAGCAACAAGGTTTTGATGACTTGCTAAAATAGCAAGCTGGCAATATATATCTTGCTTTTCAATTATGAAGGAAACAAGCATGCTTCGAACATCAACATTACTTCATCCAGAATCAACCCGAGTGTCTCAGATAACTGCTAAAAAAAAAGACTTGTAATCATTTTTTGCTCCATGCCTTGTGGCATCAAAACTTAAGTAAAGCATACACCTTTTGTATAATTATGATGATTCGCATAATTGAATAGCAATATGAAAGGTATACTCGTTCCATTGAATTGAAAATAAATTTGGTTGTATTTATATTTACTACAAGAAAAAGTAATAACAATACTGGATACAAGAAACATATAGTTACATCGATCATTGTAGAGTTGTAGAATTCGAGTTCAAACAAAATTAAGAATAACCCCGACAAACTTATTAACCACAGAGCCTATCCAAAGGTTTCCGTAACGCTGCTCAACGTGACTCACAGGGTTGAGTCCATCTACCACGTCAAGAAAATTTCCTTGGGCGTCAAGCTTCACCGCTTTACCTCTTCCAGCACTGTTTTCGGCGACCCAAAATTCTCCATTGATGTTTATGTTGATGTTGTCTGGGGCTCCTTGCAGGTTGAAAAAAGTATCAACAGTGTTGGCTTTAGGCCCTCGAAGCCAATACCTCAAGACGTTCTTTGCAGTGGTTTGGGTTACCAGAACAAAATCACTGTCTTTGCTTAGTGCCACCCCGTTTGCAAAAGCCAAGCCATGAAGCAACACTGTCACGTTCTTTGTCGATGGATCGTATCGCATTAACCTTCCAGTTTTATCACCTGTACTAACTGACAATTCCCAATTCCTTCTCTGGTAAATAGCACTGGTGTCTGTGAAGTAGACCATTCCACTTTGGTGATCAATGTCCACACCATTCAAGAAACGGAAAGGAAATCCTTCAGCAGATGTCGCAAGTACTTGAGCTACTCCACCATATGGTCCTGTCTTTAGAAGTCCGATATAGGCATCTGCAATATACAGTTCGCATGTTGTGAGGTCAAATTTCAAACCAAGTGGCCTTCCGCATATCGGCTCATTGTCTTTGCTGGTTGACAGATCGCACACTTCTCTAGGCCTATTGGCGGAGGTGACTGCAAATTCTATCCACCCAAACGGGCGTCCTAGCCACTTGAATATCCTGCCATCAGCCACACCAACGTAGGGTGCTCCATTGCAGTCGAAAGCTATGCTTTCGGGCTGTGGTACATGGATGGGTATTTCATGATGGTTTAGGTATGGAAGTGAAAAAGATGCTGCATGGGCATTGTTATTAGCAGACAAAAAGAAAAACAAGGAAAACAAGAAGACAATAACAAGAGCTGACTTCATGGTTGTGAATTGTGGCTGAAAGTTTCAAGGTGGTGTAAGAATTGGTAGCTATGTTTGCAAATGAATAGAGTTGCCACCTTATTTATAGAATTACAGTATGCTGGAAGCATAATCCGGGTTGGAGAAGGAAAACAGAATGAAACTAGGAAACGGAAACATATATAGTGTGCAGTTTGTTACTTGATTTTACTTTCTTTCCAGTTTCTTCTTTTAATTTTCAAATCCGAGTGAGTACTGGATTCTTATCCTATTTGGATTAGGATTTAGGTTTTAGGATTCTGTTCTCATATGTTACTCATTTTCTGTTGATCTTTTTTTTTTTTTTTTTTTTTTACTCAGGAGCAGTGATCTGTTGTGCTGGCTACATATAGCAAGATGATTAAGCAAAGAAAATTGATTATGATGAAGGCCAGGTAGCAACAAATTTGTTATCAATCTCAGAAAAATGAAACTAATTATTATGTTTAGCTATTATTATTGATAATTGACTTGGTTGCTAATAAGGGAGCGGAAGTGATATGTCTTGTGTCTTCTGTAGCAAAATGTTTAGAATGAGGCTAAGACTGCTTCATCCAGTTTGGCTATGAATAGCAAGTCATGATGTTAAATAGTCGTAAATAGCAAATCGTGCTGTTAAATATAGTCGATCAGGAAAAAAAAAAAACTTTTTGAGCTTGTTACTTCATTATCTAGAAAATTAAGAACTAGCAGAGACCCTCCATTCTCGAAATAATCATATAGGTGCAACCTCATTTTGAATCTAGCTTTTTGGAACTAAGTGAGTAAAAACAAGAGATATCTCCTATCGTGTGAGAGGATCATTAAGCTCCTTAACTGATAAACACCAGTTTTGCACCCTCCCTTGCAGAAGTCATTGTCATATGCTATACCCCATTTCTATCTTCTTTCAGGAAACTGAATTCCCTGGCCACTTTTCCAGGGAAACCAAGCACGGGGGTCATAATGCAAGGGACACATGCAAACAAGTTTCAACTCTTCACTCAATACCCTCTTACTCTTTTCACCCTAAATAAATGACGGCATATATCAAAGTACTACTGAAAACTGAACCAAAATGACTAGTTTTGTTACTTATGCCTACTTCATCATTCTATCAACCTCCTTCACAACCATTCATGGACTATTCTCAGAGAAATCTCCTCTATCCCTGTCTGCATTACAAATGGAGAAACATACCCGCCTCCACTTCTATTTCCATGACACCCAAAGCGGCCAAAATCCGACTGCCATAAGAATTGTTATGCCACCAAATAAGCCGGTTGATAGTTTCGGAACTACTTTTATTACAGATGATCCACTGACTGAAAAGCCAGAGGCTAGCTCAAAGCTTGTAGGGAGAGCTCAGGGCATTTATGCTTTTGCTTCTCAACATGACTCAGTGTTGCTCATGGTCCTGAATTTTGCTTTCATTGAGGGTATGTACAATGGCAGTACCCTTAGCATTCTTGGGAGGAATCCTTTTAAGAATGCCATGCGAGAGATACCTATCGTCGGAGGCAGTGGAGTTTTCCGGTATGCACGGGGCTATGCACTAGCAAGGACATTCTCCTTCAATCCAAAGACCGGAGATCCTGTTGTCCAGTACAATGTGTCTGAGTTGCACTACTAGAAGAGCTACCATGACATGCTTCTAGTCAGTTCTTGTGGCACAAATAATTCTGAAAGTATCATTTGCCGCACCGTGGTTTTTTTTTTTTTTCTTCTTTCTTTTTCATGTTTTAGTTTTGTTGAATAAAATGATTGAGAATGATTCCAACGTTATGTGCTCTGAAGATTTACCCTAACATGAAGAACATTGAGTTGCTTTCTTCATAAACACTAAACTGAATAACCAAATGTAGCATACACTTACAGCTATAAGTAATTTGTAGGTATTTTCTTATCAAAATAAATAAAATAAACTAATATACACTTGGAAAAACTTCAATAAAACCCAGAGGTGAAACATCAGTGTGTATATAGATCTAAACAAGCATAAAAATTAAGATAAAACAAAGAAAAAAAAATTAGAACAGAGAAACAAGTTCTCCCACAGAGAATAGTCCTGTGAAACCTTTTTGAGGATTTACTATGCAGTTTGCAGAGGTAGAAATGCTTTGAAGTCCTTTACAATAAGAACCAAAAAATAAAAGTAAAAAGCATTCAATCTCCACAAAGACCATCAACCTTCACTCGTATCTCCGGAATCTCCAGGCTGACACCGAAAAAAGTGGTCTGTCATGCCAGCAAATAACCAAACATCCATTGTCTTCTTTAATCTCATAGCCGTCGTAACCACAATCTCGCAACATCTTCTTCGCCTGCATCCTTCCATGGTAGCTCAACTGCACCCTCCCAAAGCCTGACAACTCTAGCCTTAAAATCCACTTCTCAAGCTTCTCATGCCTCTCCTTTCTGTCAGTTCCTTCACATGATATGATGTTTTTGATTTCCTCCCCAAAGAGCATCTTCTCAACCTTTTGCCGCTCCATTGATGCTCTCGATACCGTAGACTCCAAGCAATCAAAAAGTGCTGCATAGTAGTGCAGTGCTTCCATGATCCTATCCATTAGAGTATGACCATTGTGGTTCGACTCCTGCTCAGTTATCACCATTAATTTTGGGGAAAGGCCCCAAAGAGCAGTTAAAAAGCTCCCCATCTTTGGGGAAGCACCTAAAGATAGCGGGGATAAAGAAGAATCTGGACTCAAACTGTATACACTGATTGGATCTTTCTCCAGCCATTCACCTAAAGTGAGTTGGTTGATGTGCATGACTTTTTGCAGGTTCTTTGTTGCTAACGGAGATTTTCTTCTGTTCACGTCATCATCGGTTGCTAAGAGTGAATGCAGCTGGAGTACGGAGCATACTGCAAGAGCCTCTCCAGTCTTGACACGTAAACTTTCAACATCAAGATTCTCTAACTTGCTCACTATAGGATTGAACTGAAAGGGAATGTCATATTTTTCAGCTTCTTCTATCAACCTGGCCGCCATTTGGTCTAACACCTCCTTCTGTTCATGAATGCCTGTAATTCTCAAATGAGGTGGACCTTCAGGTCTCGCATTTAATGTCTGAATCAAATTTATCCACTGTGCAGGCTCAAATGAATGAAGATCAATAATATGGACCATCTTCTCCCCCTCCATGGCTTCTACTATTGCTTGATTTGAGATCACATATGAAAGCTTCAAGAAGGGACAGAGCTCAAAGAAAAGCCTTTTAATGTGAATTTCTTCAGCGATCGATGATAGTTTTGTTGAGTTAAGGGCCTTATACAGACCAGGCAAACCTTTCAGCATTCGGTCCGCAAGTGCCTCAGTGAAATAAGCCGCTATTCGTTGCATTGTATCGCCACCGGCAGATGCAAGCTGAGAAATCTGCTCGAGCCAAACATTTGCCTGATCAATACTACCTGAAGCAACATGATGGGCACAGCCTTGAAGAAGTTGGATCAGACATAAACCTCTCTCTTCAGACTTTAGCTCCCTCAGCCAAGGGTATGGAGACCCTATACCAGGGGAAAGCCAAGGGTATGGAGATCCTAAACCAGGAAAGTACATGGCTGATGAAGTAACAGGTGACCCGTCCTCTTGGGCCATTTTTGGATCGACAATCCGAACACTCACGGAATGCTGAAAATGAGATTGTCATAATTGTATCAAAACAGCAAGAGTTAGCACCGGAACTAAAGCAGCTGAAAACAAATTTATGAAATGATGCAACACATGACCATGAGATATATTACAGAACTATTTTCAGCCAAAATTTATATGTATCAAACCTATTGTTCTTTCAAACCTTTAATGATATCTAATTTCTCACAAGTCAGAGCATAAAGTCATCAGCCTGAACCTTTCAATCTTTGCAGATGAACACACAAATAAATACCATAAAGGATAGCAACTTGAATGAGAACCAGATCAATGGACCCTACCCTATGGACTCTGAGCAACAGAAAAGAAGGGTAAGAACTCAACACCATGATTTTGGATTTTCCATTTTCTTGTAAATGATCCAATTCTAAAAAAAATAAAAGAATATAAGTTGAATTCAGCATAACCAAGTTTGGAAACAAGGCTCAGTAAGGTATCACTATTTTGTTTGCTCCTCAAGAATCGAAATTCATATTCAGGAACATGAAATATATCTACTTCCCAATAACATTTCTTAGCAATCCACAGGAGGCTAACCACCAAAAGCAAATGAAAATCACCTCATGAACAAAAAGATACATAACTGAGTTTTGTATTAACATGATGCATGATAATTCACCAAAAAGTGAAGAACTAAAATCACATGACAGAGCCAAAGAATTACCAGAGAGGAAGTTCGTGTGTGAAACAAAATCCAAAATCCTTAATGGGTTTTCAAGAAAGAAAACCCAGAAAGTTGTCCCACGGAAGCTTCCTCGATGGGTGCTGCTGCAGCTCTAATCCATGAAAGCTCACTCAGACCTCAAATGGGTTTGTGTGTTTTTGTTACAAAGTGAAGAGAGAGAGGAGTGAAAGGGTAATAAAGCTTGTTGCTTTGAAGGACTTTACCATGGCTGCGTTGGCGACAATACAAAGAGGCTGGTTTTGTCGTCATCGATTTGTTTGTCTTTCGAGTTCAGAGGGAATATGGAATTTGTGAAATACAGAGCTTCGCTATCTTTTGTTGCTTGTTTCGTTGTTGATTTCCTAAAAACTTTGTTTCTCTCACACACTCAGATGGAGTTGTTGTCATTAAGTGAAGTGGATGGGAATAAGAGCTGGCTTTGGTTTGGTGCTATTCTCCAAAACAATGCCCTTCCAAACATGTCCTAACAAAACAAAACAACACCTTCTCTTGTTGCTTAGTGTGTAATAGTGGGGATTGCAAGGGCCAAGTGCCTCCAAAACCAGTATTTGGATTCTTTTCAAACCCATAGACCATCCACTTGGTACTTTCTTCTTACATTAAGACGAAGAGACGAGGAAATTGTAGGAAAAGCCAAAAGTGGATAGAACATTGAACTTTTGGTGTGGACTCTTGGAACAATATACGTAGCACCATTCCTCCTAGGAATTTCTTCTTTGATGCATCTGTGCTTTCTTTGTGCTTTGTATATTCCAATATATCTCTTAATTGAGATTAAGCCAATCCAAGCCAGCTAATCATGTGTTAGGGTTTACAAAAGTTGATGAGGTTATAAACGAGCTGAAAGAAAATATTAGGGGAAAAAATGTGAAATAGGATGAGAACACTGGTTAAAACTAGACATAATTATTCACCTGATAGTTACTGACCAAGGAAATAATGCTCAACCACTAGAGGGAATTATTATGTGTTACCGGATTTCCAATGATCGCTTAGTGTGACACTATGATACTAGAGGTAAGTACACAACCAAGAGTGCATATCAGTTGGCTCGGCAGTTATTATATGATCAGTCTTCGGTTAGTAATGCCGATTTTGTTGTTGTTTGGAAGAAATTATGGCTAGAGGAAGCTCCAGGTAAGGTTAAGGTTCATATCTAGCGTATATGTTCTAATATTCTCTTTATTGCTTCATCATTGAGATTCAAGAGAGTTTATGTTGATAATGGATGTTTCTTCTATAATGCGGAGAATGAAACTATTGAGCATGTAAGTAGAGATTGTGTCTTCATGAAAGATTTTATTAAATCATTCTCAGAGTTAAGATCTGTTTACCAGGGTGTTGTAAATTCTATGTCGATTATGGATTGGCTTGGTTCATGTGCTAATCAGTTGAGTAAAGGTGATTTTTCTCTTCTGTTGGTGGTTATTTGGAATGTCTGGAAAGAACAGAATTTACATTTATGGGAGGATAAAGTATGCTCTCCGGGTCAATTGGTTTATCAAACAAGAAATTATATTCTTCTTTTTCATTCAGTTTGTCCTAAAAGATTTGTGGGGAGTAGGGTTTTGAAGCCTTGGAACCCTCCACCTATTGGATGGTTAAAGGCTAATCTAGATGGAGCATTTGATTTGAGTTCGAAAAATGGTGGAATTAGGGTGGTGGTTCTTGATCATTCTGGTTCAATAGTGGGGGGTGTATGCTACTGATTTGAGAATTTAGCATCCCCAGATTTGGTTAAGGTAGTAGCCGGTAGAGTTGCATATGAGTTGGCAGCAGAGTTTCATCTTAGTCCAATTATCTTTGAATCAGATTGTCTGAAGTTGGTTCAAGCTGCCAAAGCAGGTGAGATTGATAATTCTGGTTTCGGGAATATTGTAGAGGATGTCAAGCTGTGTTTAGCTACACTTCCTTCTTCTTTGATTGTTTCATGTGTATAGGAGTGCTAATTCTCTTGCACATAAGGTAGCTAAGTTTGTTTCAGGTATTGGTTTCTCTGGCAGATGGTATGGTCATATTCTAGATTGGATTCATGGCTTTTTGGCCAATATTTGTAACCTTTGAGTTTTTGAAATGAAATTAACGTCCTTGATAAAAAAAATAAAAAAAAAAGTTTCCCATTTGATAGATAAAAAACAAAAAACAAAAGAACTTAAGAGAGGCATTTGTCTATTGCTGAGGGTTTTTTTTTTATCATGTAAACAACTCAAATATTCTAACTTCGTTAATTGAAGTCACAATCTCCTACTTATTAAAGGGAGACTATGCCGCTAGACCAAATGTTACTGGGCTATTGCTGAGTTTTTGTTTCAATTTCTTTTTCTCTTTTTTGCTTTACTTCTTCAAGAAAAAACCTTGCGTAGTTGCAATGACATTTACCAGCTCAATAATCGAGAACATCATTCCTCTCTAAACCTAACAATAGGTAACTACACAACTCAAACTTAAAAAGAAAATTTTTAGCCTGTCAAATATAGATTCAGGGGTGATCGAGTATAAATTTCTTACTCTATAACTGAACAGGTGATCATTATTATAGCCGATGGTAACACATTTGGTTGGATAATACATTTCGAAGGTCTAAAATT
This sequence comes from Fragaria x ananassa, assembly GCA_034370585.1. Lineage (NCBI taxonomy): Eukaryota > Viridiplantae > Streptophyta > Magnoliopsida > Rosales > Rosaceae > Fragaria > Fragaria x ananassa. Next base: position 2,258,776 of record CP139750.1, on the reverse strand, counting down.
TGGGACCATTGTCTCAAATAGATTGAAATAGACCATGACAGATTGGAGATGGCCTAACAATTTTATTCATGTGAACATTTATATACAGATGCGGAGTATAGTATTGTATCTGCTACTCTTGTTTGTATTTGATTTTTATACTCTTCATTTTCCCTCCTTTTCTGCTTGGATTTGAATATATGTCAGTAGGCACATGAGCTCAGTACTATTCCGGTATTCCCTGTTTCACTAGTAAATTTTTGCCCAAATCCCCCCCCCCCCCCCCCCCCCCCATTAGGGGTTTACTGGTTAGACAATGTCTACACTGCACCATTGTTCAGTAAGGTTTTTAATCTGTAATATTATTATTTCTCATTCAAAAATAAAATAAGAAAACAAGTGTTCAATCTCTTTGTATAATGGGTCATTTTCAATTGTTAGCATGGTTAAAACTGGATCAGCTATAAAATAACATAGTTTCCTAAGAGCTAACTGGGAGATGAACCCAATGCCCAGAATTGGCCTTACATCATCAACAATGCTCATAAACGACCTAACATCTAACACAATAATAAAACAAACACCATATCTCATTGTAACTTTGTTTTCCATTTGGTTATTATATTGATATCCATCTTAATTTCTCAAAGTTGAAATCAAGACAAATCATTAATCGGCGGCAAAATATTAAGCTATGTTTGCTTAAAATACTCAATATTAGCTCTAAATAAAGAGTGTATTTCACGTTGAAGTCATTTTAGCATTCAGTTTTAGTTTTGTTGCAACTATCTTTGTTAGCATAAATCGCAACCAAACGCGGTAGGAATTTATATTTCGAGTTCTCAAATTAAAATGAAACCGAGTACTTTACAAAATGGAACAACATATGATGAATGGGTCACTGTCCTTGAGTAGCACAGATTATGATTCGATTTTGAAGATGATGATGGTACAAGTTCATGTGTGTGGCAGGTTAATAAGTGAGTCAGGCAGCACTCTCACTGGCAAGGGCCGGTGCCAAATATAAGGAGACAAATCGTCCAAGCATATGTGTCAGTTGTTTCTTTCTCAGCACTTTCTATAATTAGGACCACCCACGCTCTCCATGTTTCACTTCCATTTCTAGACTATTGTCTTTGTTTGTTTGATTTACAATTTTACGTGCATGATCAATATTTTACTGAAAATTATAGAGTACCCATCGGTTTCCTATATCGTGAATTTTTTAAATATTTTTTTTACAAAAAAAAGGACATATGATTAGAACTTTTGTAATAAATGTCTATAATTTGTAATTACGAGGTCTCGATCAAATTTACAAATTTATGAAAAGTTTTACAAAATAATGCGGTTATTGAGACTTCCAAATTTGCTCATTTCACCACACTCTATTATGAATTATTAATGACATATTTATCCTCTTACACAATGACTATTAAGGACACTAATTAAACAAAAGGTAATATTACATTTATTCTCTCTAAACTTTCTAATTCAATAATAATGGTAATATTACATTTATTCTCTCTAAACTTTCTAATTCAATAATAATGGATTAATGCATTTTATTATTTTCCTTATTGATTTTTATTTTCTAGTTTTACCACATACTTATTAAAGCATTTATATATTTATATTATCATACATGTCACATGCATATACAAAGTGAAAAATATTTTTACAAAAATCAATTATTAAAAAATAAATAAATAAGTATCATAATATTTTTAGCCGGCCCTCGCGTCAGGGAAAGCAGTCGGTGAGGCCATGAGAGGTAACATACGGCATGCCAGCCCATGAGGTCGATTGGTCTACTAGGGTTTTCCATGGCGTCCCGATGACCAATGTCGCTGGTTCCACATCTAGAAAATACATATTGGAAGATGGAACCATTTGCGACGAACCCGAGAGCAGCATGACCCCGGTCGAGATGGAACAATTCCGGGAAGACTGGGGGATCCCACCGACAGTTACACTCCGAGGACTGTACGAAGGCGAGCTGGCCTGTTGCCCGAGGGACGGCTTTGTCGCGGTACACGACAATATGTTTAGGAACGGCTTCTCCCTCCCGCTGCCTCAGTGCGTGCAGTATCTGCTTAGCATGCTTCAGTTAGCGCCCGAGCAGATATCCCTGAATCAGTGGCGCTAGTTGTTGTCACTCTGCTGCCTGTACTATCTGTCGGACATGGGGTGGCCAACTATCAACGAGTTTCGAGCCTTATACCGCCTCTCGTACTCAAAGAAGCAGAATTACGGGGGATGTGTTTCTTTTGCCTCTCAGGACGTACCTCCCGTTACCAACCTTCCCACGTCTGTGAACAACAACTAGCGTTCGAAGGTCGTGCTTGCAGGCGGTCGATGGTAGAGGAACTGCCCGACGTATGTGGTGCCTAGTCCTTCTCGCTCTCGGAGCTCGAGAAGCCACGTATCGCGCCGCTGTTCACGGCCTGGCCATCGGACGCGGACCATAGCTCTTACGATCTGACCCGGGGGAGCGTTTTAGTTCACTGTGAACTCGGCCGCATGCCTGGTGGGGTTCCTGGTTAAATGCCTCTTTCTTTTTCTTGTACTCGCGTTGCACCTTTATTCATAAATGTTGCACTTCTAACTGTTGTGCTTGCTGGAAGCAAAAATACCCAAGCGCAAACCCCGGACATCACACCCGCGCGACATGGATTCAGACATGGACCTCCTGATTGGCCTTTTGGAGGTTGGGAAGGTTGCCGCTCGTATAGACGTATGCGCAGATGACTCTATCGCCCGTGTCTCGGAAAGCCCTGTATCCCTGGGGATTCCAGACGAAGGGTATGGGAAGCCACCGGGCGATACTGGGGGTTCCCGGGAGGACCGGTGACGTAGTCAACATAAATGTTGGCGAGAAGAAGAAATCCTCGTCCAAGAGGTCAAAATCCCGCGATGAAGGAGTGACGCTTACTGGAATGAGCGTGCCGGGCACCTCGCAACCCCGGAAGAAGCATAAAGCGGTGGGGCCTTCGGTTGACCAGTCAGTGAGCTTAGCTGGTCTGACTCCGGCAGTGCCCCAGATTCGGAAGACACACATCCGACAGGTGCTGGACGAGTACGGCTGCGCCGATGAGAAGTTCGTGCGCCGTATGGTGGCCAACCTGAAGGGCATCGAGTTGGACATGATCAAGATAGGGTCTAACACACCCCAGCTGAATCGGCAACACGTGCGGGAAGCGATGATGAAGGTAGATTTCCTACAAACTCTGATTTCCATTTACTGTCCGAGAGTTTGTATCTTTAACAACACTTCTTGCAGAATCTTTTTGCTGTCTATGCTATTGATGCCAACGAAGACACGAATGAGATGAAGGAGCGCCTAGCCAGCCTCAATGACCAAATCAGCTATCTTCGGGCGGAGAAGAAGAAGATTGAGAAGGAGCTGGAGGCGGGGAAGAAAGAGAATATCGCGCTAGTCGAGAAGTTGGCCAAAATCCGCCTTCATGCCAAAGAACTAGAGGGGAAGGCCGAGCGGATGGTCACCTTGGAGCGCGAGATAAAGGCACTGCAGCGGGGGAATGCTAAGCTGCGGTCGAAGTTGAAGGACCGAGACGGCCAGATTGTCGATCTGCATGGTCAGATTCCCACACAAGGTGAGCTTGCAGTTGCCAAGTTCAAAGAGTCGGACAAGTTGAAAGCCATGCTCAAGGCGGCCCGAGAAGGCGGTATGACCGAGAAGTTTGGCAAATGGAGCCACCTTGGCTACTTGGACAAGGCGAAAATGACAGCAGACCTGATCACAGCCCGGGAGGCCAAAGAGAGGGAGTCGAAGTCCAAAGCTGCTGCCGACAGGGAATCAAATGCCCTAAAGGGTGAGCTGTCCCAGAGGGCTGCAGAGAAGGAAGGCGATGCTGATGACGACCTGGCCGAGTCGTCCGAGGATAAGGACGGGGAAGGCCGCAAAGTGTAGGGTGTAGATAGGCTTTTTTTTTTTACGAACCATGTACTTGATCCTGGTGACTTAAAGTCCCAAGCATTTTGTAAAGACCCATTGGTGGTATACACCGAGAGACCGGGTTGTAATATATTATGCTTACCTTATGCGTCACTTACATCACCTGGTGTGTTGCCTCGACTATACTCAAGATTCTAATGGATTGACTTACATCCCGATCGATATTACTCAGGATATAAATTGACTTATGCATGTGGAATGCCATCTTGGTCGATATTACTCAGGATATAAATTGACTTATGTATGTGGAATGCCATCCCGGTCGATATTACTCGAGATATTATTTGTCATCCCGGTCTTTATTACTCGGGATATTATTTGACTTTTGCTTGAATTTTGGAATTAATCAACATTCTTGTATTGTATTTTCTTAGACTTTTGTGGGGGGGGGGGGGGGGGGGAACACATGTTAGACTTACAAAAATGACAATGGGTCTCCTTCCTCCCTTTAAACTGGGTAGAATCTGAGGTATTCTGTATTCCAGGGGTGCCGGGTGACTATCCCATCCTGATCCCGGAGAAAGAATGTGGCCGGGCCAACCTCCTTGACTATCTCGAATGGCCCTTCCCATGTTGGATCCAGGGCGGCCGTCTTGGTCGTGATTTTCTTCATCACCTAGTCCCCTAGTCCCAACGTCTGGGTCCTGACTTTATTATTGTAATGATGCGCAACTCGTTGCTTGTAGACATGATTATGCAAGTCTGCCCTTTCCCGTCTTTCTTCAATGAGGTCGATATTCAACTGGAGCCCTTGCTCGTTGGTCGCAGCATCAAAGTTCTCGACCCTGCCCGAAGGTATGTAGGTCTCGACCGGCAAGACAGCTTCTGTGTCGAAGGCCATACAGAAGGGTGTCTCTCCCGTTGCTTCTGTTGCTGTAGTTCTGATTGCCCATAATACCTCCGACAACTTTTGTGCCCACAGGCCCTTGGCATCATCCAACTTCTTTTTTAAAGGCTTTTTGATGATCTTGTTGGCTGCCTCTACCTGACCATTGGTCTACGGGTGTGCAACGGACGTGAAGACCATCTTGGTACCCATATCCTTGGTGAACTTGATCAGGTGGTTGTTATTGAATTGAGTTCTGTTGTCCATGACGATTGTCTCCGGGATCCCGAATCTGCAATATATATTTTTCATTAGGAAGTTCTTCACTCACTCGATGGTTACTTTCCCGAGAGGCTCCGCCTCCACCCATTTTGTGTATTAGTCAACGGCCACTATCACATACTTGAATTGCCCGGGGGCCGTGGGCAGGATCCCGATGAGGTCCAAACCCCATTATGCGAAAGGTCATGGCGATAGCAAGATCGATAAAGCGATAGAAGGGGAATGTGTCCCGTTGGCGTGCAAATGGCACTTATGGCACCGAGTCGACATCTTGTCTGCCATGACACCCATGTTGGGCCAGAAAAATCCTGTGCGTAGCGCTTTGTGTGCCAACGACCGAGATCCCGAATGGTTCCCGCATACTCCCTCATGTATCTCCTCCATGATTACTTTCCCTTCCTCCTCTATCACACACTTCAGGTTGGGAAAACTGTAACCTCTGCGGTATAGCTTCTCGTTCATGAGCGTGTATCTGACACACCTCGATTGGAGCTTTCGTGCCTGCCGCCTGTCGTCCGGGCACACCCCCTCCTTCATGAACTCTACTATGGGATCCATCTAAGTAGGCTCTCCGGGTCCCGCGTCAATCGTGAATATTTCTGAGATGGTCTTACTTATACTCGGCTTTCCCAATACCTCGATCCTTGCCTTCCTTCGCCCCTTCTCGGGCCCTTCGGTAGCAAGCCGAGCAAGAGCATCCGCATTGCTATTTTCCTTCCGCGGGATGTGCGTCAGATAAGCTGACTTGAAGCGTTGCATGGAGGTTTTCGACAAGGCTTGATAGGAGCTCAACTGCGGCTCCTTGGCATCGAATCGCTATACACTTTGACACTTTCCACGCCGATATCACGGGCCAGCTGCAACCCACCAATCAGTGCTTCATACTCCGCAGCGTTGTTGGAGGTCTTAAATTGGAATTCCAAGGCGTACTCATGCTTGAACCCATCGGGAGTTTCCAATATGATTCCCGCCCTACTCTTGTGTCTCGTCACCGAGCCATCCACGAAAAGTTTCAAATGTGGTGATGGCAGGCTATCATTACCCTGCCCGGCTTTGGAGGAAAGCTCCCCGACACCTGCTAGTTGCTGGATCTTTACCGGATCATCCATTGCCTTCATGGGCGTGAGTTTGAATATAAAGTTAGTTGACGCCTGCCCCTTTATGGCTACTCGCGGCCGGTAATGAATATCGAACTCTCCAAGCTCAATTGCCTATTTCACCAGTCTCCCGCTGACCTCTGGCTTTTGCATGATCTGCCTGAGAGGGTGATTGGTGTAGAGTGTTATCGAGTGTGCCTAGAAATAATGTCTGAGTCTTCTTGCTGTCACGATAAGCACCAAGGAAAGTTTCTCAACGTCTAGGTACCTGCTCTCAATGGGAGTGAATCTCTTCCCGGCGTAAAACACCGCATGCTTGACGTCAAACTCCTTTCTTATCAACACTGAGCTGACTGCCATTTCAGATGCTGCGATATACAGGTAGAGCATCTCGCCCGGGGATGACTTTGACAAGACTGGTGCGGACGTGATTTATGCCTTTATTTGCGTGAAAGCTTCCTCCTGCTCGGGTCCCCAGATTATCTTCTTACAATGCTGGTCCCGCAACAGCCGAAAGAAGGGGGCACACTTATCTGTGAGTCGTGACACGAACCTCGCTAGGGCGACAATCTTCCCGGCCAACGACTGCACTTCATTCCTCTCCTTGGGCCTTTCCATGTCCAGGATGGCTCTGATCTTCTTCGGGTTGGCTTCTTTTCTCCTCCCGCTCACTATGTGGCCAAGGAACTTCCCTTTTTCCACCCTAAATATGCACTTCTAGGGGTTCAGTCTCATCCCATACCTCAGTATCACCTCGAAGACCTTCTCCAGGTGCCCCACATGCTCCTCGGCCGTTAGACTTTTGACCAGCATGTCGTCGACATATACTTCCATTATTTTCCCGAGGTACTCATCGAACATGACATTCATCAACCGCTAGTAGGTGGCCCCCGCATTCTTTAATCTAAAGGCGACCTTGTAGCAGTATAGCCCCCTGTCGGTCGTGAAGGCTATGTGCTCCTTATCCCCCGCGTGCATTTGTATCTGACTATAACCCGCGTAAGCGTTCATGAAGCTCAATAATTCAAACCCGGACGTGGAGTCCACTAGCTGGTCTATGCAGGGAAGCGGGAAACTGTCCTTGGGGCATGCCCTGTTGAGATTCGAGTAATCCACACACATTCTCCATTGTCCTGTTGACTTCTTCGGGACCATAACCACATTGGCTAGCCATTGGGGGTATTGGACCTCTCGGATGAACTTAATTTCCATTAACTTCCTTACTTCTCCCCTCATTGCTTCGTATTTCTCTGGCTTAAACATCCTTCGTTTTTGTCTCACGGGAAGGAATCCCTTCTCGATGCCAAGCTTATGGGTCACGATGCCGCTCGATGTCCCAGGTATATCTTTGTAGGTCCAGGTGAAAGCCCTATTGTTCCTCCTCAGGAATGCCACTAGAGCCTCTCGCACTTCAAGTGCTTGCCCCTTCCCTATAATTACTTGCTGACTCGGGAATTCTTCTGACACCGACACCATTTATGTCTCTCCTACCGCGCCCGGACACTCTGTGTCGGATTCCGCGTCGTCCCGGTGATCCACATATGAGTCAGAGGTGGAGACCGCGGCCTGGCCTACAGTGAGGACCTTCGACCTTCTCCTCCCATCGTCAACCGCGTAGCAATATCTTATTGCCGCATGATCCCCTCGGATCGTAATGACTCCAGTTGGGGTTAGGACCTTCATCATCAACATGTGGCCGGCAACAAACGACTTCAGCTTCCATAAGGCTGGCCTTCCCAAGATCCCGTTGTAGGATGACTCATAATCAACCACGATGAATTCAACCATCGCGTGAGCGACACCCTCTCGCCCTTCCATGTTCACTCCAAGGCTATCGGATCCGAGAGGCTGAACGACGTCGCCCGAGAAATTGATTAAGGGTTCATGGTCTTGTATTAACTTGTTACGCCCTCGATGTAGTCCATCCCAAGCACTTCGGAATAACACGTTGATCGAAGACCAAGTGTCGACCAGGATCTTCTTCGTGATGTAGTGGTCGAGTTGTAATGTTATTAAGAACAGGTTCGCGTGTGGCCTTATACCCTCCTCTTCCTCTTCCAGGAAGGTCACGGATTTCCAACCGGTAGCCACTTGTTGATTGTTGCTACTTCCATAGGCGAAGACTTCCCGGCCATCCCTCATTCATGTACACTGCTTCTTGGCTCTATTGGTCCTGTGATCTATCCAGGAGCCGCCATGTATGGTATGTATCGTCCCGTACACTTTCATAGCCCCTACATGCCTTTGCCTGGGCACGTATTGCTGCAATTTCCCTTCTTTCAGCCAGTTTTCCACCGCCCTTTTCAACTCTATGCAGTTGTTTATGTGATGACTTGCCTCCCCGTGATACCCACAAAATTTTCCCGTGTCTTCCTTAGTGAGACGCGATGCGGGAAACTTCCTTGCTGGGGGTGGCGGAATGACAGACTTATTTTCATTCCATATTGCCTTGTAAGTGGTGTTAAGCGTCGAGAAGTGCTCTTTGTTCGCCGGTGCCGCTCTCACGTACCCCGTGTCCTTGTAGGAGCCCTTCGACTTTGCTTGCGAATCATATTGCCTCCCCGCCTTCCTACCGCCATTTTCCTTGTGTCTCTTTCCTGAGTAGGAACTCGGCTCTTGCTCTCCCTTCCAAGCCCGAACTTCCTGGACCACTTGCACTAGCGATCCTTCACTCACCTCAATCTTTCTTTTCCAGACCGAGCTTCCCCCGTATGTATCGTGATCGGCCTACGCATGCTTGATCGCCATTTCCATAAGCTCGTCGTAGCCTTGTGGATTTTCAATTCTTATAGCATACATGAATTTTCTGGGAAGCAGTCCTTGGACGAACACCTCCTCTGTAACCCTTTTGTCAAAATTCCTGACCCTGGCGGTGGCTCCTTGCCAACGGTTCACGAAGGCTTTTAACCCCTCGCCCCTATCCTACTTAACCTTGAATATTTGGGGGTGCTCTGTCCGTCTGTTCGCAGGATGAATCTGTTGACGAACCTGTTGGCTAATTGCCGGAAGCAATCAATCGAGTCCGACGGGAGCTCATAGAACCAACTTAGCGCCTCCCCCAACAAAGTTTCTTGGAACATGTTACAACATATCGCGTCCGAGTACCCTTTCGTTGGTGTGAGACTTGAAACTATCTAGGAAAAGATGAGGGTCCTGATCCCCGTTGTAGTTTAGTTCAACAGTTTGGCCGTGCTCGATCGGGCGGACTGGGTGATCGCTCTCGTGAACGGCCCCCCTCTTTCCTCAAAACTTGCGCGAGTTGGATTACGCGCCCCCTTCTCTCAATGTATGTGACCCTTTCTGCTAAACTCGCAACACTGTCCTTGATCGCCCTCAGGGTTTCTTCCATTTCTCCCGATCTTCCAGCATGGCGATCCGGGATCGGCTAGGGCACGGGCGGGGGTCCATCATTTCTCATTTCATCCGGGAACAGGTTCATCCCTATATGCACAGTCCTACAATCCGCCGCCCTATCCAACGCTTCCCGTTGACCTATTCCTTGGGACAGGGCGCTCAGTAGTATGGCGTTTTCTTTTTCTAGCCTGCACTCTCTCCCGGAAGCTTCTTCCTGATCTCTAACCTTCTGTTGCTCCAGCCGAGTAATCTGTGCCCTCATCCCTTCCATTGCCTCCGCTATCTCTTGAACGTTTAAGTCTTGCGGCTCTCCCTCCAACGTTTCCTCCAGGATACCTCTTCCTGCCCCTCGCGAGCTTCCTCTTGCTTCGGGGTTCTTGCAACTATCGGTTCTCTTTGTTCTTCTCTTCCTGCCTCCCGCTCTAGGTGGTCACTTAATTCGGTCATTGAGTCACATCAGTTTTTAGTACGAGTTCCCACAGACGGCGCCAAATGTTTCTGCACAATCCTGGACGTGGTATGCGGAAGCTGATGGTGGGTCTGATAGGCTGTTACCTCCTTTCCTGGTACCCTGCAAGTGAAAGGACGACCGGGAGCCTCCGGTCTTTCCTCCTCCAATGATTAAGTCAATTTCTAATTGGCCAAAGAGTAATTGATAGGGATAGTAATTGTACCTGACAAGTTGGTGGTTGGGCTGTATTTATAGCCCAACTGATGCTCCCTTTTCCAGGAAACCGATGTGGGATTCCATGTCCAGTTTCAAGGTGGATTTCTCTCGTGCCTGTAATCGTCCTGAGCCCAGTATTACGACCATGATTAACCCAGCCCATCCAGCTTACGGGTGGGATCCTTAAATCGGCCACGGTTGTGGTGGAATGCTTGCAGGTTTACGGGCTAGAGAGTTTGTTTCACGCACAACCGACTACATGATGTGATCTTGTGATGTTGATAATGATGTTGAGATATTGTGATAGTTGGATAAATAGCCAAACCTGGGTTTCAAGCCTTTAATCGGGTGATTGGTTACAGTTATAATGCTATTTTTATTTTGTGGTTGGTTATTGGACAGTCAAACTGGGTTCCAAGCTTTTGGCCAGGTGATTGGTTACGGTTATAAATAGAGCTCTAGTCCCTCTGTCGGTGTAGGTCATGGGAGATACTTTATGGTATCTGAGACCCATGGGTACACAAATTGTTGTTGTAGGTCATGAGAGGTATTTATTAAATATCTGGGACTCATGTGTACATTTCTTTGGTAATGTGTTGGATGTGTGAATTTTAATTATTGATCTAATCTCTCTTGTGGTATATTTGGATGTGAGAAATGTTGTGTAATTTTTTAGATTACTCATACGAGCTTTTTAGCTTACCGGGTTTGTTATTTTACAATCTCGGTGCACCAATTCTTGGTGTAGGGGTTAAACCTGCAGGTAAGGATCAGTAGGGTTGAGGCAGAGGCTTAGTGGCAGGGATCTTTTTGGTTTTGTTGTACTCTGTATAGTTTTATAATTGGGTAGACAATATTAAACTCATGAGATTGTTTTCATGTTCTTGTTTTGCAAGTTTATGTAAACAAGGAAATGTAATATTTAACTCAATGTTGGGTTGTGTGACATTTACATTTCCGCTAATGAGTTTTAGTTGCTTGAGATAATTTGTTGAAACAGGTTTGGGATATTAATATTTCCAGTTATATGATGCCAAAATTTTTGAAAATTATCAATTCGAAAATTGGAGTGTGACATCAATTTATTAAAACATAGTAGGGTTACATAAGCATCACTCACCTTGAGAGGTTACGACAAAAAAGAGCTATATGAAGGAAGCCATTGGAGACTAATTAAAGGTCATTTTACCCCCTAGGTTTGGGGTTAACATCATTTTAGTCCCCGTTCTCTTAATTTTGAAAATTTACCCCTTAAAGTTTTCAATTTTCATGAATCATGCCAAATTGCTGAAATTCCGTCTAATTTGGACGTTAATTTTGACTTTATAACTCACTTTAGGTCTAAAATAGTCATATAACAACAAAAATCGTCTTTTGAGACCGTTTTTCTAAGATTTCATGCTAGTATTTAACATCTAAATTGGACATAATTTCAGCAATTAGCCATGATTTATGAAAATTAGAAATTTTAGGGGGTATGAGGACTGAAATGATATTAACCTCAAACTTTAGAGAGGTAAACTGAAATTAATCCCTAATTAAAACACTCTCAGTCCCAACGTATAAAAAGGCCTAGAGGTTAATGTCACCCTATCAAAGGGCATTCGTAGGAAATTGACCTAGCTCATCTAGCCCATAAAAAGCACCAAACCAAAAAACTAGGCGCAAACCTAGATGCTCACCTAGTGACCATGAGCCTAGGCCCATTTCCTATGGCACCCCGCCATCTGCCTACTCGCTAGTGCCGCTGATCAGGTGGTCGGCCGTGCCATTGCTACACCTTCGGCATCACCGAGTCAACCGCAGGCCTAAGGAACTTTAGCCGGCCCTTGCATCCTTCGCTCTGCGAAACAAACCTTCACTTAAGAATCTTCAATTCGACCGAGCCCAGATCAAAACCACAACAAGATGCAGACGACCCAAAGAACAAACAGTCGACATAACGATTCCTCGATTTGTAGAGACCCGATTGCCGCAGACCGATCCAGAAACCAAACCCCCTTCACAGAAACTGGATCCCTGATCTCTACCGACCAAAACAGGCATGATTCAAAAACCGAAATCAGTCGTTGATGACCGTTGATTTTGCACCAAACCATGACGCTACAATGCCAAAGCCTCACAAAACCACTCTAAGCCCACAGAAAATCTGTCATCGACCTTAATGAAGTACGACACAGAAGTTGCTTCCGCATCGCCATTGAATCTTTATTATGTGTACATATGTGCTGAACTATATAGCTTGTGATTTACGGTTTTTAAGGTCATCCGAGTCCGTCTAGGGCCTTAAAATGCAGATTTACTTATTTTCAGCAATTTATTTTTTCTAGTTTGTTTTGGATTTGGTTTTTTTTTTTATCCGTGGGCTTTTAGGCTTGGTTTTTTTATATAAAGACCCTTAAATCAGTTGTAGTTGACATCTTTGATATTAATAAACTTTGAGTTTTTCTTAATTCTTCTAGTGGATTCCAGATTCTCGCGTGGATTTGAGAAACTCTAATCTTGTAGATTCAAGACTGCTGTTTGTGGATTCTAACGTGATCTCATGTGGCTTTCAACGCTTGACAGAGCCACCTACTATCGTGTTCACGCTTCCCGCATCATTTGATATCAGAGCGGGATTCGTCAGCTTCTTAGCAGACAACGATCCATAGGAATAGTTCACACCGCCAACCTCAACAACGCTGGTGGTAGAGTATCTTTCCAAAATTGTAGAGGAACATATCGAGGGATTCACCTTGGGTTAAGCTCATCAATTCAATTCAAAGAAGAAAAAGAATTTTGTGCCAAGCAAGGTTATTGATCACCTTCAAATACAGACAGTAGAGCTAAGCTATCCATATTAGATTGATCGTTATGCACAAGTAACCAAGGTTTGTAAAGTTCTGATCTCTATCTTATAAAGATGAGGTTACTTGTCATGTGATTGACATGTACGACATTGATGTGCTTTTCGGAAGACCATGGCATGAAAGTGTCAATGGTGGATAGATTTTCAAATATGACTCACTTTATTGCTTGCAAGAAGACTGCAAATGCTGTAAACATAGCCAAACTGTTTTTAGGAAGTTGTTCGTTTGCATGGGGTGACTAAGTCTATTACTTCTAAGCGTGATACAAAGTTTTAAAGTCACTTTGGGCTTACATTGTGGAGGCAATTTGGAACAACCTTGAAGAGGAGTACTAAAGCTCACCCACAAATAGATGGTCAGTCTGAGGTTACAAATAGGAGGTTGGGCCATATGATCATGAGTGTATGTGGTGATAAACCACCAGTGGGATCTTGCTTTGCTTAGGTGGAGTTTGCTTACAATAGTGTTGTGCATAGTGCCCTTGGTAAGTCACCTTTGGTTGTGGTTTATACTTCTCCCTCACGACATGTAGTTGATATAGCGAAATTGCCAAAAGGACGGGGTAGTGATGCTGCAGTTAAAATGGTTGAAGATGTTCAAACAGTTCGGGAAGAAATTAAAGCAAAGTTAGAGAAGACAAACACCAAGTATAAGATTATTGCAATGTTGGAATTTTCCAGATGGTTTGTCGATTCTGCATTGTGTTTCATTCCAGTTTATATAATAGAATATATTTTTTTAAAGTATAAGATTGTTGTAGACAAGCGTAGACGCGTGACGGCGTTTAAGGAAGGGGATTTAGTCATGGTATTTATGAGGAAAGAGAGAGAGTTCCAGTTGGTACCTATAGCAAGCTGAAGCCTAGGAAATATGGTCCATTCAAGGTACTGAAGTAGATTAATAATAATGCTTATGTTATTGATCTGCCTTCATCTACATGAGTTTCATGAGGATGAGTCTCTTTACGGTGATAATAACTCAGGGTCGAGTTCTTTTGAGGTAGAGGAGACTGATATAGAACATATGGCGATAAAGTTAGATGAGCAAATTGATCGTTGCAAATCCAAACCCAGTTTGCTCTAGATTTGGCATTTGGTGTCCGATTGCTAATTATAAAACCTTGTATGTCCTTCAGGGCCTCAAAATGCAGATTTACTTGTTTTCAGCATTTTATTTTTTCTAGTTTGTTTTGGATTTGGTTTTCTTTAATCCACTTAGGGTTTGTTTTTCCTAGATAAGGACCCTTAATCGGTTGTAGTCGACATCTTTGATATTAATAAACTTTGAGTTTTTCTCAATTCTTCTACTGAATTTCAGATTCTCCATGGATTCGAGAAACCCTAATCTTGTGGATTCAAGATTGTCGTAGGTGGATTCCAAAGTGATCTCAATTGGCATTTGACATTTGACAGAGCCACCTACTATCAACAAAGACCAATCAGTTGGAGTGTTCTCGCATGTGTTTTCTAGTTGTTAGATGTGTCCACGTGGATTGACTTATCGGCTAGAGATGCTTTAAGACAATACTAATATTTATAATATAAGCAACTAGAAATTCCCACTCGGAAACTTTTGTTCTATCTTTATTCTTTCTTTTTCGAGTCAATTAAAGTGATAAGAATAATGTGGATCAAAGCTAAAAAGATGTAGTATATACTCAAATTTGACATTATTTTCTGCCTATTGGATCTTAAAACATTTAAGGGTATAGATCAATTGTAAATATGATATCAACAAATAATTAATTAACGTGACAAGTGATATGGTATTGTCTTATTTAATAGCAAATCAAATTAAAAGAAAAGAAGGAAAAAACGATAAAAAGAGAAGAAAAAAATAAGAAGAGAAATTTGAGTCCCGATCTCTCTTTACCAAATGCAGAACAACCAAGAACAATACATTCATGGGGGTAAATTCCTTTTTTCCAGCATTAATCGCGGGATCATCATAGTAGGCTTAGGCATTTGAGAGTGCTAAAGGAGAGGAGAGCTTCGTCAGGATATCACACTGAAGTAAATCTGATCTTTCTCCAAATTTACCAGGACTAGATCACATGCTTTTTGTAGCCAGTAAGGGTCAAATGAATAGTTTTCGTATAAAAAAAAAAGGGTCAGATGAAGAGCACAGTTCAATAATTAGCTTATCCTCAGGAAAGCCATGCAGATTTTATATATTACTTACAGCTGCAGCTTTATGATTTCACTGTGTTCTTCGCTCCTTGTACGTTCTTCTCTTCTTTTTATTCTCTTTTGGTGGTGAAGATTGGATTTTGATTTTCATATTTTACATTCTTTTTGTTTTCTTTCTTTTCTTTTAATTTGATGTCATGTCACTTGCTACATCATATTTACGATTGATCTAAACATTTAAATATTTTAAAATCTAATGACCAAGAAATTATGTCAAAATTTATGTCAAATTTGATGTTCCCTGAAATAGACCCTACCTAAATACGCCCGACACTTTCAAAGATCTCGCAATCTTAGGTAGTAACAATGACAAAAAGAGAAGCATTTGATGTTCTGATATTTTGTAATTAGATAAGGTTGTGAGACTGTGTCTTCTGACTAAAAAACACACTCATAGTGGATTATAGAGGAATGAAAGGTACCTTAGCTAGTGTCGCAACTTGTGTCATCGATCTTAACAAGGACTAATGGTGGTGTT
Source organism: Fragaria x ananassa (assembly GCA_034370585.1). Taxonomy (NCBI): domain Eukaryota; kingdom Viridiplantae; phylum Streptophyta; class Magnoliopsida; order Rosales; family Rosaceae; genus Fragaria; species Fragaria x ananassa. Next base: position 2,243,073 of record CP139750.1, on the reverse strand, counting down.
AACCAAAGAAATTTGTAACCTTGTGGCCAGCCGTTGTTAAATAAAGAGGGACTTTCCTAAATTATTACAAGTTGTAGCAGGACTCACTAAGTTTGAGTTAGACTAGGCAAAATGCTTTGGACTTTGGAGTGAGAGTGAGATAGGTTGTTTGGAATGTGAGCAATGTGCCAAATGGTCCCCAACTTCTCTTCTTGTCTTGTTACCGTCTTTCTCTTGTCGACCTAGCTTTGGACTTTATGCTAAGAGCATGTTCAAGGACATGTCAATCCATCGACCAAAAGCGATGTACACTATGAACACTTTTGGAGCTCTAATCAATCAAGTGCTGAAATTTGGGGCATTTTCAGTTGGAACAAAACAACCTAGGAACTTGAAAGGAAACATGTATAGTTGTATGCTATTGAAGGAAACTTCTTCGAGTAACTTCTTGTTTGAAGTTACAAGGAAGCCGGTGCTCAACTCCAGGGTCTAGGAACTTACAAAGAAATTTTGGGTTTCAAGATGCATTTGCGTTCATGCCTCTTCAAACGTAAAGACAGGATATGGTGTTATCATGGAATTGAAACCGAACCTAAAACTCAACACGATATGTTGGCACTATTCAGAAACAAAGATTTATACAAGGATTAACAAGAACCTTTATGGCTTGATCCAAACAATATCATACGATTCACAAAGATTTTGAGAATGATTCAGATATTCACTTGAACAATCAACATACTCGGGTTATTTTTAAAAAAAAAAAACTATTTATTTTATGCAAATCACCTACCGAAGAGTCATATTATATAAAAGAAACTCTGCATGGAAATATCAGTTACCCACTGAGGTCAAGAATACAATCACTACTACAGATGACTGGTATCCATAATACATGTCAATACAGAATAGTCTGAATAGCTTGATGTCCACCAAATTCAGAATGTGGATAAACGCTTCTCAGATCGGTCATCATTTCCCCCTGGTCATATAGTAAGAAAAAGAGCCACCGTTAAGAGTTAGTTAGATTAGAGATAAAGGCTTGATTCAGAGAGACGGTTTAATATTACTTACGTGTTCATCATGAGAGTTATGTTATCTCCTTTGAGAAGAATCCTTCCTGAAAAGTGAATAAAAAAACGAAACAATTTAGAGATTACAAAAACACGGGGCCAACAGAACAAGAGCTAGGGGAGGGAGGGGACTCACCTAGTGTCTTTCTGGTATTCTTCTTGATACTCACCTCTTCAGCATCATCTAGAACCAAATTCATGTACTCATCAAAACCCTGTACCACCACAAAAAAAATTAAGATATTTATTTCACTCAGCTGAGTCAGCTCAGATATGCATGAAAAACGCTGAACACAGTGAGGGAGGGAGAATATTCATATACGAGGAGGCTGATTACACTCTTCATTATGTTGGCTTCATTACTTATTTGTGGCAACAGTTCAGTTGAGACAATATGTCTTTACATTTGTTGGATCAAATAGGACTAACAAAGACATGTAACTGAATCACAGCAAAATAATATGATAGATGGAGATAAACAAAGTAAAGCATGCATATATCCCCTAACAATTATGAATTAGAATAATATGGTTCAAGCCATCAGGTGTAATGTGTAAAGCATCACAAGAAGAAAAGACAATCTGATGCAAGGCATACCTAACAATTATGAATTCAGGAACAATATGGTTCAAGCCATCAGGTGTAACGTGTAAAGCATCACAAGAAGAAAAGACAATCTGATGTAAGGCATAACAAGAAGACAAGTCTGAGTGTTTTATCTTCTTCAAAATTCAGAGTCCTAACCGACTTCCAACCCCAATCTAAACTGCAAAAGCTGATGCTTTTAATACATCAAGCGTGGAAACAAGTGATGTACCTGTCCTACTATATCTAAATTATAACTCTAATCATAGCAAGACATTAGCCTAAAGCTCCAGTCCTGCATCAGTGGGACTTGTTGGCTCAAGATGAGACATTTTGGAAGTTACAAATGAGCCTGATACACCACAAGAAACTGACTTTGCAGTTCGGAAAAAAGTGATCAACACAGATTTAAGTTTGACTCAAATTTCAATTGTGCTGAACAAATTTACATTATTAGGTAAATCATTTCACCCAAAATTTCTTGAAGTGGGTATAAAAATCAAGGTACCACATTACTTTGAGTTAACTCAATGATCAGTATTGCACATATAACCCTCAATTCAGGAAGTGAATAATCTATCAGAGAAGAAAAGGCAGATCAACACAAATTCAAATTTCAATTGTGCTGGACAAATTTACATCATTAGGATTAATTAGAAAAATTCAAGGTACCACATCACTTTATGCTAACTCAATGATCAGTCTTGCACATATATCACTCAATCAGGAAGTGAATATCCTCTCAGAACAGTAAAAGACTCATGTCTATGTCTGATTAACATCATATCGCTTTTACCTCCGATAAGGTTAACTAATTTTCTATCACATATATAAATGTAACTAAGAGATAGTATATCCAGCAATTCAAGGTTGTTTAAAATCTCTCACACTTCAACTATTCTTTACCATCATCCTCAATATCTACTATCTTTATCTCGGATGCAAAAACGGACCATACACATTAACGCAAGATTTAGCAGTCAAAAAGGTTTCAATTTCCGAATATCAACATCAAGGCAACCAGAGGTACATAACACCACACGAGTCCTATTGTCCGAAACCTTAACGCAACCAGCTAAGTATGAATTATAAGCTTAATCGAAAGCAAAGTAATGAAAACTTACAATGATACGGCCTTCAATCCTGACGTCTTTCTGTTCAAAGAGCCAAATCTGAATTCGAGCTTTCTGGAACAACAACAAAAAGAGGAGTCAAGCTCTACATTAAACCCTAGATGCCAGAATTATGAAGAAAAACCCGAATGAAAAAACAAAAGAGGAGGGACTTACACTCTGGAGAAACCTGAAAATCAGGTTCTGAAGAAGCAAAACCAAACAAAAGAAGAAATTGTTAGCGAACGGTTAATAAAGATAAAAGAAGAAAGAGAGAAGGGAACGTACAATGGGCTGGGTCATGATCCTCTGAACTTTGGTGCTCGCCATGGCTGCTCAGATAGGGTTTAGGGTTTGAGCGAATTCCGAAACAAGAGTCGAGAGAGTGATACGAATTGAGAAAGAGGAAGAAAGGGAAATAGAGATAATTATTTGGGCCTAACCAATCTGGCCCAGACCTGAGATAATCAATCATATTTTTACCGGGCCTAAACAAATTGTTATCTTCAAGCTTCATACATGCCACTTTTGGCCAGAGTAGCGAGGGAAAGATGGCCTTATGGTACTTTAGAAAGGAATTTTAGGCAGAGGTTGTGAGTTGTGACAAAGGCCCAGATGGTTTATTAGTCCGTGGATGGCAACATGGATTATGGGGGATTCATACAGCATTTGCAGTGGAGACAGTCTCTGATCCTCGGTATTCAGAGTGAATTGACAAGTTGGAGAGGTCATTGGTGGGGTTTATCACTCCTGCTATCATCAAATCTTTACAAATTGAGATCTTCATCAAACAGTTCTTCATCCAAACCTTCCAAATATCAAATGTTGTTCTTTCAATAAGAAACCTACCGATTGGATTGGTTCATCACTTCATCATGTACTGCAATAAAAAAAAAATTATATTTTTGAACAGAGAACATGGAGTAAGAATATAAGAAAGCTATCTACAGACCACATTATGATGTCTATGCCTTGTATTTTCCTTGTCAGAGCCTGACATCAATCCAATAATACCAAAGATATCCTACAGACAACAGGAGTAAACAATGTAAACCAACCTATTAATATCATGATCCTAGCTACAGCAATATCTTTTATACTTGGAATACTCAAGCAGTCATGAAAAATAATCTTGCTGCATCATTTAACAGTCGTAATAAAGAAGAGCAAAAGAAAGGCAACCGTGTTGATTTCCTTTGATTTCCCACAGTTTCTTATGATTCTTCTAAGTGCAAAATTGCTTCAAACCATATAAATATTGACTAATCTGACTTAGTGACTTACAATGGAATTGGTAAAATTAAATCTTTCACAAAGTCTGCCCTTGATGAGTCCTAACGCAAGGTCCCATATCTTTCTCAGTTAGACATAATGCCTTCAAGACCAACAAATTTCAATTTAATGCGTCCACTACTTGCCTGTCCAGTAGCCTCCCTGTTTCCCTTATCCCCTTCGTCAGCTGGTTGATCGGCGATTACCTAGGTCCTAAACATCAAAACATTTACACATACATCTCTCATATCCACAGTATTGGATTAACGGCGATCAAAAGAATATTTTACGCACCCACCCTTTGATCAGCAATAACTAGGAAAGTGCACAAAATGCTGACAGTAAGTAATCATTTAGATAATGGAGCACAAGTAATTCCCGACAAGAGCAAAAACCATTCTTGAAATGGTGAAACCTTTTGGTATCCCTGACAATGATTTCCCTCCCCAAACAACATGATGCAATCTTCATAAAAGAATGGCAATCCCCACAAATCCTAAGATTTTTCATGATCCTGATAGGTGCATTGGAGGGTAAGCATATCAAACCAAAAGTAAGAGCCAGTTTTTCACTATGGTGCCTCAAAAGTTCATCTTTTCTGCTCTCTTTGACATAATGAAGATCATGTGCAATCTCAGCCTTGTAACCCATCGTCCTTAATTTTTCCACCAATTGGTCTAGCTTAGAGTATATCTCAGCAATGCTAGGATGCTGGTAAACCATCGTCCTTAATTTTGCTCACAGACATACGCAGAGCCCGCTCACAGACATTCACGCGGAGTCCGCTCAACAGCTTACACGCGAAGCCCGCTCGCAGACATACACGCGGAGTCCGCATGTCCACTTACAAGCACAGATCACCTACGCCACTATTAAGGGTTGTGGCCAAAACCATTCAAGTTTTTTTGTCACGCTGCTGCCTCACCTATTCCGGGTGCCTAAATCAAATCAACAGACACTCTACCAAATTGAGAGTCCATAAGAAACACAGTTAACGGACTCAAAATACGTTTGTTAAACCAAAAGCCGGCATTAAGCCATAAAACCTACAAACCTCTTTTGAACTACGGTCGGTTTGATCCCATAAAAGGGTACGTAGGCAGTCTAGCAACCCACAAGATGCAACCAAAATTCCAAACAGAATCCCTGAAACCACCAGTCAAATTCTTCCAGTCCAAATAACTCTGTCCAAATTCCTAAAGCACCAGAGAATCAAATTCATAACCAAACCTTTCGAACTACATTGGTTTGATCCCTTTACAAGGGTATGTAGGCAGTCTGGACTTAAATCTGGATGCAACCACCAATCCAAATAAATCCCCGGATCGCCTGAAGCCAAAATCTTGCTCCAAAGCTCAATTGTCTTCAGACACAAATCCAAACACATTTCCAAACACCACTATCATCCTAAAGTCAAAGCCCTCCAATGAGTCATTCACTTGTTGGAACCCTTGAATTACGAGTGACTTGATCATCTCCAGGGTACGTAGGCAACTCATTCCCAAATGTGGGTGCAGTCACAAAAACAAACAAACCTACAACGGTCTCTTGGTAAACGGAATCAAAGGGTGTTCCCTTGTAACAATGGATTGTAATTAAGAGACACATTCTGTCTTGAATGGGTTGAACCGGACATAAATTAAAACTCTATCTTAGTTAATAAGATAGGGTGAAGTTAAAAAACTATGTTGGGCAAAAATTGTAAAAATATATATATATATATATCCAACATAACTTCACCATATCTTAAACCCTAAATGTCCAACCTCTTAAATTTAAATTAAATAAATAATTTATATTTATTAATCATGGTTAGGTGAGTTAAAAAAAATGAACATGTATCATGCATTTAGGTGGGTGAGGATAAAGATGAGGAAGCAAGGGCGGGGAGCAAATTTGTATTTCAAACACTAAACCCTAAAGGCCTAAACCTCAAACCTTAAACCCTAAATGCCCAACCTCTTAAATTTAAATTAAATAAATAATTTATATTATTAACCATGGTTATGTGAGTTAAAAAAAAATGAACATGCACTACCAGAAGAAAGGCTTTAGCCGACGAAAAAAAAAAAACCAGGCCGACGAATTTTTTTTTCGTCGGCTAAAGTGGACTTTAGCCGACGAAATTTTCCTTCGTCGGCTAATTAAAAATATTCGTCGGCTATGATCAACTTTAGCCGACGAAATTTTTATTTCGTCGGCTAAATAATTTTTTTCGTCGGCTATAGTCTGTGAACTTTAGCCGACGAAATTTTTAAAAGTTTAGCCGACGAAATTTTCAAAACTTTAGCCGACGAAATTTTTAAAGTTTAGCCGACGAAATTTTTAAAAGTTTAGCCGACGAAAAATATAATTTCGTCGGCTAAAGTGTCTTATATTTACAAATTTTGATGCAATATGGTCCTACGCAAAAAGGGGTGTAACTTTTGATCCGTCCGTCAGAAATTGCTGAAATTTTGACAGCAGCTCCGCAAGCCCAAATCCAAGCTAACTTACTTTCGGGGCCTATCCGACCGTCGGATCTAGCGATCCGAGGCTTTTTATGTAATTTTCTGTTTTTAGGGTTTGGTCTTTTTCTTTTAAAACTGCGGTCAACCCTATTTACCGTTATTATTTCTTAAGGGGAGCCCTATCGTCGAAAGGTAAATGTTTTAAAATTTTTATATAGGTGGTTGCGTCTCATCTACGTGAGAGTTTTTCGTGTGGAAGATTTGATCAAACTATGTAACATAGGGGGAGATATGAGTGTTTTCGTGAATTTATAGACTTTAGCCGACGAAAATATATGAAAAGTCGTCGGCTAAGGTCAAAAAATTTCAAAATTTTTTAGGCGGTAAACCAAAGTTGGAGGAAAATTTTCAAAGGACTTTAGCCGACGAAAATATATGAAAAGTCGTCGGCTAAGATGGTTTTTGCCGACGAATAACCTAATATTTCGTCGGCTATAGTTATTTTTTAATTTTTTAATTACATACTATAGCCGACGAATACGTTAGGGTATTCGTCGGCTAAACCCTAAAATTTCTCTATTACCTACTATAGCCCTATATTCGGTGGTTATTTTGCGTAAAATTTTTATACGACTTGTTGCGTGTCATCGGTTTAAAACTATTTTCAGTTGGAGGTCCGGCCAAAATACGTAATTTAGACGGTCGAACGACCTTTTCCGTGCGTTTAGGGGTTTGACTTACGAGATTGACCGTCCGGATCGAGCCCTTATTCTTTTCGGATCAAGTTGAATTTTTTCCCATACATGTATTTTATCATGATGGTCAGATCTGACGGTCGGAATTCTGTTTCTCAAGTTTGATCATCACAATCACAACATGCATACTAATGTTGTATAACTTGTTTACCAAGTGTTATGTAAATGTTCCGTTTCAAAAACAAACTATACGTAAAACCTTCAAACTCTAAAAAGTCATGAAATAAGAAAATCACACTATTCCGGTAAATATTCGGTGCCGATAGTTGCGGTCAATGCAATCACAACATGCCAAATGTATAAAAATACTTTTAGCCGACGAATTTCAAAGGTTTAGCCGACGAAATTTTCAAAGGACTTTAGCCGACGAAAATATATGAAAATTCGTCGGCTAAAGTCGAAAAATTTTCAAAATTTTCAACCAAAATTTTTTGGCGGGCAACCAAAATTTTCAAAGGACTTTAGCCGACGAAAATATATGAAACGTCGTCGGCTAAAGTCGAAAAATTTTCAAAATTTTCAACCAAAATTTTTTGGCGGTCAACCAAAGAGTTTAGCCGATGAAAATTAATAATTTCGTCGGCTAAAGTTCTTTATATAGCCGCAAATAAACCCAACACTAGACATATTGCGGCCCCTCCTCCTCTTCCTCCTCCTCCTCCTCCTCCTCCACACAACCACCACAAATAAACCCAACACTAGAAATATTGCGTCCCCTCCTCCTCTTCCTCCTCCTTCTCCTCCTCCACCTCCGCCACTCTCTCTCCTCACCCCACCGTCTACTATCCACCCCCACGCGCCCAATGGCCACCTACCGCGCCCTCCTCTCCCTCAAGTCCTCCCTCGACGACCCCGACTCTCGCCTCTCCGCTCTCCGCCTCCTCAACCTCTCCAACAACGTCTTCAACCGCACGTTCCCGCCGGAGCTCTCCAACCTCACTAACCTCCGTGTTCTCGACCTCTACAACAACAACCTCACCGGCGTGTTGCCAGTTTCGGTGGCAACTTTTCACTGTATATCACAGTTTCTCTGTCAAGATTCTCCACACACACAAAAAAAAATAAAAAAAATGTTTCTGAAGTTTTTTTTTTCAAAACCCAGCAACTTTAGCCGACGATATTCAAACATAATATTCGTCGGCTATAGTATTTTTTAATTTTTTTAATAAGGTTTAGCCGACGAAATAACCTAATATTTCGTCGGCTATAATTATTTTTAATTTTTTTATAATGTTTAGCCGACGAATAACCTAATATTTCGTCGGCTATAGTTATTTTTTTAATTTTTTTAATAAGGTTTAGCCGACGAAATAACCTAATATTTCGTCGGCTATAATTATTTTTAAATTTTTTTTATAAGGTTTAGCCGACGAATAACCTAATATTTCGTCGGCTATAGTTATTTTTTTAATTTTTTTTATAAGGTTTAGCCGACGAATAACCTAATATTTCGTCGGCTATAGTTATTTTTTTAATTTTTTTACAACGTTTTGCCGACGAAATTTCGTCGGCTATAGAGATTTTGTTCGTCGGCTAAAGTGGGACTATAGCCGACGAAAAAAAAAATTTCGTCGGCTAAAGTCATTACAGACGGCCTTTTCCCGACGACACTATAGCCGACGAAGGCTCGTCGGCTAAGGTCTTAGCCGACGAATTTTTTTAACAGGCCGACGAAAATTTTTCGTCGGCTAAAGTGCCAGTTCTGGTAGTGATGTATCATGCATTTAGGTGGGTGAGGATAAAGATGGGGAAGCAAGGGTGGGAGCAAATTTGTATTCCAAACCCTAAACCCTAAACACTAGTGGATTACGATTCTTAGCCTACGGAATATTTCCGTCGGTTAAGAAATATATTCCGTCTACTAAGAACTTAGTCGACGGAATAGTCGTCGACTAAGATCCGTCGGCTAACCGTCGTCTGCTAAGACAATAGCCGACGGAAACATATATTTCCGTCGACTAAGTTATATCTTAATCGACGGATCTTAGTCGACGACTATTCCGTCGACTAAGTTATTGTTTCCTAAACGACGGAAAAAATCCGTCGGCTATATTTCCGTCGATTAACATTTACCTAAACGACAAAATTCTTCCTTCTTTACAGACGAAATATTCCGTCGGCTAGGATTCCAGTTTCTTAAACGACGGAAAATTCGCGTCGGTTAAGATCTAGCCGACGATACGGTCCTCTTTCTGTTTATTCTTAGCCGACGGAAAATAAATTTTTACGTCGGTAATGATTATCTAATAGCGACGGAAAGTATACTTTGTCGTCGACTAAGAAGGTCAACGGTCGGTCGTTATTCATTCTTAGCCGACGGAAATTAAATATTCCGTCGGTAAGGTTTATACCCTTACCGACGGGTTTTCAATTTTTCGTCGACTAAGGTGAGTCAGAATTTTTTTTTTCAGAATTGTTTTTTCACAATTTATTATTTGTTTTGGTTTTTAATTTTTTTACTGATAAAGTAGATATTTGTTTCGGTTGTTTTAGAAATAATTATATTAAAACTAAATATATAGATCGAATCATTAATAATATAAAAATTATGCATTAATAATTAAAATTGTGTTCATACAAACTAAAATTTGACTAATAAAAATTTAAAAACTGATCTTCATCAACAAATGCCGAAGACGACTGAGTAGGAAGAGGAGGTGGAGACGACTGAGTAGGAGGAATCGAAGATGACTGAGGAGGAGGAGGAGGACCCGGAGAAGAATGAGGAGGAGCCGTAAAAGGCGGAGGAGGAGGAGCCGTAAAAGGCGGAGGAGGAGGAGCCGGACCTTCAGGTTCTAGACGTTGGCACTAGAGGAAGACTCGCCCTGGTTACGTTGTGCTTGAATATCTACAAGTGTGGGCATATGTTCACTTGCTTCGCCGTGCCATGTCCAAGTGGTATAACTGGGACAAATACCGTATTGTGACAGGTGAACATACATGTCCTCAAAAGTTACAGAATTGGCAGATCTGTTGCGACATTTTCCGCATGGACAAATGTGGAAAAGTTGTCCAGGAGAAGTCTTGCCACGGACAAACTCGATAAATTCAAAAATTCCTCTCATGTATCGCGGATGCCCTCTATGTAACTGCATCCAGCTCCTATCGGCCATGTTGTAACCTGTAATAAAAGGGGAAATGAAAAATCTAACTATAAAAATATTGCGCGCTCACGTAAACAACGGTACGTATTCACCACAAAAACATAATGTGACGAAAATAACTGATTTAAACAAAAACATCATCAAATCAAATATTTGATTTAAGACCATATATATATATGCATGAAAATATCAATATCATCACGAAAATAAATGAGTAAATATATCTAAGCACAAATTGAAAATAAAAAATTTAATGTAAGCATAAACAAAATGAAATATATATATGATCTCAAACACAAATTTAATATAATCGATCATAAACGAAAATATTATAATGAAAATAAATATTGTTTTAATATATCACCACGAAAATATCATCATCAAAATATCGATCATTTAATACACATCATGATTTACATAAAAAAAGATAATGATCGAAAGAAGTTGATCACATACATAATATATATATATATATATATATATATATATATATCTATATACATACATTGATTTAATAAACATCATCATTTTCTGCTACAACATATATAATATAATCTATATATATATACATATATGATTTGCATAAACAAAATTAATATATACAATCAACAAATTAAAAATTCACACACATATATATACATCCATATATATATATATATATATACAAAATATACGTATACATGCATATATATATAATCAATAATCCACACACAATTAATATATATAGAATATATTAATCAAACCATATATATATAATTAATCGTATATATGTATATATACACACACACACAAACACACAATAAAAATACAAATTAAACGAATATAGCCGGAGAGTCGCCGGAAAATATGACCGGTGAACTGAATTCCGTCGAAAATGTAAAGGTTGAAGAATATGTACCAATGATCAAAATGCTAGCTAGCTAGATTAGTTGCTTTGCTTGAACTTCAATTCATGGCGAGAGGTGTTTTATTTAGAGCTGGTGATAGAGAAGAAGGTTTTTGCAGGAATGATACATTCTGTGCCGAGCTGGGTTGAAAATTGAGCGGAAGATTCCTTCTGCGCGTTGCCAGAGAATAATTCAGCTTTATCTTCTTAACCGACGGAATTTTCCGTCGACTTAGTCTTACTTTGTCGACGGATTATTTTTCTTAGTCGACGGAAGAATTTCCGTCGACATAAAACATCTTAACCGACGAATACTTACCGACATGAGTTATCCGTCGACTAAGATTTACTTAACCGACGGAAATTCCCGTCCAAAATTTTCCGTCGACTAAGATTCACTTAACCGACGGAAATTCCCGTCCAAACTTTTCCGTCGGATAAGAAAATCATAGCCGACGGATCTTTTCACCCTTCCTACGAAACTAGGTTCGTTGGCTATGAAAATCGTAGCCGACGGAAGTTAATTTTTCCATCGGCTAAGATCTATAATCCGCTAGTGTAAAGGCCTAAACCTCAAACCTTAAACCCTAAATGCCCAACCTCTTAAATTTAAATTAAATAAATAATTTATATTATTAACTATGGTTAGGTGAGTTAAAAAAATAAACATGTATCATGCATTTAGGTGGGTGAGGATAAAGATGGGGAAGCAAGGTTGGGGAGCAAATTTGTATTCCACACAGAGGTAGCTTTGGGATAACTAAAAGCATGCTAGGATTAAATGATTAATGCTAGCTAGCGTACGTGTAACATCTTGCATGCCCTCTACTGGATTGTTAAAGTATATATGGTTTGTATTTTTGAGTTCTATGACAAAGTGTTACCTTTAAAAAAAAACAACTAGCTAGAAGCTTCTTAAAAAGCTCATCGAAAGTACCCTCATTCCATAGGGTTGAGGTTAATAAGAATGTCTGCTACTACATTGGCATTACTGATTAATTCACATAGAAAAAATGCTTATATTTCGTTAAAACCCAAATAACAGTTCTAATACATGTCGCAAATTTGATACATACTAAACTACCACAACCTGTCCAGCCGCTGAGGTCCCTTTGCCGAGTAGTACGCCTCCTCGCATGCCTGTGAGGCTGTGACACACATGTAACAGCAGAATCGCTCCTAGTTTGATTCTTCTTCGAAAGCCCGAGAAAGCAGATCTCGTTGCAGAAGAACCGCCGGGTTACCCTCACTGTTTTCTTTACCTCGTTCATCCGGAGCCTATACTCAGTAACCACCTTGAGCCCGAACGCCGTCGACGTCGTAACCCTCCCTGGAGCTGCAGCCTCGGTTATGTTCTTCATTACGTCATCTCCCAGTCTCCCACGTAAGCCCTCAGTGTCGCGAGCTTGGAACTCACTCTGGTCTGGTTCCTCGGAGGGTTCAAAACAAAGGGAGGGAGAATCGTGGTTGCGACGACGAATGCGTTGTCCTCGTCCGACCTGCCGTAGTAGAGCCATACCTGGACGTACGTCGTAGTTAACAATGAGCTTGTCGTCGGAGTTTATGGCGAGGAGGGTCATGTCCCACGTGGCGGTGAGCTCGGCGGGGTTGGTCGTGTTTAGTGAGGAAATGAAGGCCGAGTCGACCCGGAACTCGGGATGAAAGTGCCCTAATCGACGCAAACTTCGAAACCGTAATGTCAAGAGGACGAACAAGATGATCAACAAGCAAGTGGTGCAGGCTAAGCAAACTGCCGCTTTTTTTCCCTTCATAGTTGTACGTACGTGATGATGAACTTGTAGTTGTGACGACTGCTGCTGATTGTGATTAGGGTTTTTTGTGCTTATTCGATCTTATGCGTAAGTTATAACCCTATTCTCTCTCAATCACCTTAATTTTCTGTTTTGAATGGATAAGTACGTATACATTTTAAAGTTGATGTTGAACCGTTGAATCGTGCATATGTTGTATATTCAAAACTTCTTTTCTTCTTTTTTTTTTTTTTTTGAGAGGAAACTTCTTTTCTTCTTTTTTCTTGAAAAAAGGAAAAAAAAGTAATTTTATGCAGGAATATTTTCACGGATATACGAAATATATTATAACGCATTGTAGTCTCAATATTCACGTCATAGTGTCATCATACAATGTTATCCCAAAAATTTATAATATTTATCATTCTAAAAAAAAAAACTATCATATTTAATGAAAAAATCTATTATATTTAATGAAACAGTGTGAAGCTCTGCAGCTTTTAGTTCTAGAGCATCTAACCCCAGAATCGGCAGAGGAAGCCAAAAACAAGTTAGAAAGGCTTGAGATACAGCTGCGTGGTGTGTCAAGCATAACCAGCAACAATGTTACGTGAAGAAACAAAAAGTTTTAAAAGTAATCTTCGCCCACACCATGACCTATGATCTGTCTCTATCTATCTAGCTAAATATGTCCTCAATTTTTAATAAGATACTATATATGCCATGTTTATATATACAAGCCAAGCCAAGTTTCTTGTCAAACCCCCAATTCTTATATAAAGCCTCCATATCGCCAACCAGTTTAGTTTCACAACAGCAACAAAACAAACAGAAAATTAGGCCATTTTTCCAGGATCATGACTCATAAATCTTATACTTTCTGATCCTCATTGATCTCTGTATTTTTTCCATATGGGTTCTTCCGGTACTTGTTGGATTTCCAAACCTGTCTTTGTAGTGTTCGTGATATTGTCTCTTGGCTCCTGTGCTTCATCATCATCTTCCTTGCACCCTTTGGTTTTCCAGTCACAACTCGAACACCTTAACCACACGGCAATATCAGATTTTAGGGTGCTCAACAGAAGATTCTTTGGCGACTGTCCGAATCCGAGCCCGTATCTGCAAATCAGTGTTAACTCGAGTTCTGGTGGCTTGGGAGATGATGAGTTTGTGACTGTCAATGTTACTGGCGTTTTGAACCCTTCCAAAAGTGATTGGATGGCCATGATTTCACCTTCTACGTCTGAGTAAGTGTTATACCTATGTTTTTGTATATCTGTTATCATGAATGTTATGTTTGATTATGTTATGTTATCAAACTGTCAATGCATGTAAACCATAGATGAAGTATAGTCGTTTGATCATAACGTGGTGGTGTTGTTTTGATATTTCACTATTATCAACTGCATGATTATTTATATGCATGCAGTGTCTCAAGCTGCCCTTTGAATGCGATGTACTATGTACAGACTGGTGATTTTAGTAAACTTCCTCTTCTCTGCCATTATCCTGTTAAGGTAAATGATACTCTTTTCCTTCTGATGAGTAACCTGATCGAAAATAAAATGTAATGCATTTAGTTTGTTATAAGAATATATTTGAAGAAGGAACGAGAGAAATTAATGGTCTGGTAATTAAAGAACATTAGGAGCTAGCTAAATAATTAATAACTACTATAGAATAATGCACTATATTTGCCTAATTTTGCCTAATTTTTCAATGAACTGTGTATTTTTTCATACTATACATGTCTAGTCTAATCTTATGCATATCTTTTCATAGGGGAAATGAAAATAGTTTGACAATTGCATTTTAGGTCTAGTACGTATTTGACAGGCTCTTTAGATAATAGATAGATTTGTCCGGCTGCCCAATAGGATGTATATCAGGAGAAGTTTTTGACGTCATATATCATGGGCAACATGGCAAAGGCCGCCCTATTGATGAACCAAAACTACATGTAATTTCGTACGTCATTTCATACATGTCTCTCATTCGTAAATGTTAGGCCGTGAGTTCATCAACCAAAACTGCAAGCTAACTGAAAAGAGTGATCATCAGCTCAATTCCATCGGTCACCACTACTTTTGACATAGATTGAAAAAGAGGGAGTTTGATCGATCATGAGCTCTTTTTGTCTTTCGGCGGGAAGAAATAGCACATTCAATGTTGGCAGTTAGGTCGGAACTCGGAAAACAGAAGAAGCTAGACAGCACCACTTGTGATTAACAGAAAAATGGTTTAATCGTGAAAGCCCAAATAGTCAGACAACGTAGGACAGCAGCCAATACATTTACACTTTAATGTGAAACTCACTCTTGTTAAATAACAAAGTCGCGCCAAAGCAAAGAAACAATATATGACGTTTACGCAACAATGTAACTGACGGGGGTATGTGTTGCATAATTAGATCCAGTTTGGTATTGAGTTTTAAGGGTTAAAATCACTTATAATCATCATTTAGATAAAAAAAAATTTGGTAAAATCTTATAACGTGTTTATCTAGAACTTTTTAGTTTAAATAACCATGATCTAAGTTTTAAACAAAATTAAGTCTTTAAACCACAATACCAAACTGAGTTCTATCTGACAAACTATTTCACCATCGGTCATATTTAGATAAGTAAGTTTTGTAACATGTAGTTAATTAGTTTGGAAGGCGGTCGGATTTGAACAATTTTATTAATTATATATGTTACCGTCTTCTGTAGCCATTTTCTTCTTCTTCTTCTTCTTCTTCTTCTTCTTCTTCTTCTTCTTCTTCTTCTTCTATAAATTAAAGATATATATATATATATATATAGCTTTTCTCAGCTACAAACGTCCGCACCAATGGTTTTGGTGCGGATTTTCATTTTTGCATCACTTTTTGATCGAATTTCCTCATCTCCACCGTCTAGTATACAGATAATATTATGTAGACTATCTCTGCAAAATTTCAGCCAATTTAGTAATCGTTAAAGCCCTCAAAATTACGTCTTTCTGTTATAAACATGAACGGTTCATGTTTGACAGAATTCAGTCTGTCCATTTGTTTTTCGAGTTTGAGGGCCTTAACGATTACCAACTTGGCTGACATGCAGAGATGATCTACACAATATTATCTAGGTACTAGACGGTGGAGATGAGGAAATTCAATTAAAAAGTGGTGCAAAAATGAAAATCCGCACCAAAACCATTGATGCGGACGTTTGTAGCCAAGAAGCCCTGCCTCTATATATATATATATATATATATATATATATATATATATATATATATATATATATACAGGGCCCTTCCAACGAGGGATCCCTATTTTTGGCCACTTTCTAGGGATAGGGCATTACACCACTTCCCAATTGAATTTTTACATCTCCACCGTTCATATCTTAGGTCTATATGAGTAGATCACCTCTACAAAATTTCATATGATTTGGTGATCGTTAAGGCTTTCAAAAGTTCAATTTAGTTTTAATGACCTTCAACGGTTTTAGTTTGACATAAGCTGGACCGTTCAAGATCATTAAAACTAAATCAAACTTTTGAAAGCCTTAACGATCACCAAATCATATGAAATTTTATAGAGGTGATCTACTCATATAGACCTAAGATATGAACGGTGGAGATGTAAAAATTCAATTGGGAAGTAGTGTAATGCCCTATCCCTAGAAAGTGGCCAAAAATAGGGATCCCTCAATGGAAGGGGGTTGTATATATATATATATATATATATATATATATATATATATATATATATATATATATATATATATATATACAGTTTCCTTCCAGAGAGGGATCCCTCTTTGAAATTAAAGTAAGGGACTCCTCTCTCAACCCTTGGATCAATTTACTTAAATCTAACGGGTCACAACTCACTTCTCCTAATCAGGGTTAAACCCACGAGTTAACAAATAAAGAACGGAAACAAAAAAAAAAAAAAAAAAAAAGACTATCGAAGAAGACGTCTTCTCCTCTGTGCTTATTTCTCAACAAACAAAAACAAAAAAAATCGAGATGTGATTAGTGAATCGGCACTTGATAGTTTGATGATGGAAACAGTAGTTCATATATAATTCCTTTGCAGGCAACATACATGAGCACTGATCCAGACTATCTGAGCTGCAAGAAAAAGGAATGCAAAAAGTATCAGAATGGTACCAGTCAATGTGCAGTCGCCACCTGCAGTGGTTCGTTAACATTTCATGTTATTAACATCAGAACCGACATCGAATTCATCTTGTTTTCTGGTGGATTTGAGCTTCCTTGCATTTTAAAGAGGGCAAACCCTCTGAAATTTGCCAATCCAAACAAGCCACTCTATGGACATCTCTCAAGCATAGACTCAACTGCAACAGCGGTAAATCAATTTTGTCATATATATTCTAGTTTTTGTCTAGCAATGATCGACACCCAAGATGAAATAGTTATTCTCTGTTGTAAGTTTGTGACTATGAACTTGGATAGCATATAGCTAGCTAGTTCTAAAAGAATGAGACATGACTTGTTGTGCAGATGAAATTAACATGGGTCAGTGGCGATGATAAACCTCAGCTAGTACAATATGGAAATGGAAAATCACAGACTTCGGTAGTTACCACATTTTCACAAGATGATATGCAGAGTGAGTTGTTTTACTTCTATAAAAAAAATGTTTCTATGGAGACATGAGTATTATCACATATATATGAGGTAAAGTTAGAATAACTTACCCTATGTGGTTTTTAAACTTTTCATCCCTTCTAATTATTTCCTTTCACTAATTGATAGGTTCAGTTGCTATACCAAGTCCAGCCAAAGACTTTGGGTGGCATGATCCAGGTTTCATTCATTCAGCAGTGATGACAGGACTTAAGCCTTCATCTACCTTCTCTTATAGATATGGAAGGTATATTCATATCTAACCTTATAAATGATATATAAAAAAACTCAAAAAAGAAGCTGAATATTAAGAAATGTAAGATTGATCCTTATTTGGGGGATGAAAAAAAAATGCAGTAATTCAGTTGGCTGGAGTGATCGAATCCAATTCCGGACTCCACCTGCAGGGGGATCTGATGAACTCAATTTTGTTGCATTTGGCGACATGGGAAAGGCTCCTCGTGATTCTTCTGTCGAGCATTATATTCAGGTATATGAATTATGATGCCTTTCTTAGTACTGCAGAAATTAGATTAAAAAATAGTGACTGAGCATTGTTCTATCATTCACAGCATGCATGTTTAGTTTAGTAATTCAACATGGATAAAATTAGTGAAATGAGGGGGGAACAAAGAAACTAACTAGCTGACTATACAGTACATTCATTATCTTCTACATACCTTGAAGGGAAAGAAAAAATCCTATACAGATTTTTAATCTTGTGGCATGAATAGCCAGGATCCCTCTCAGTGATTGAAGCAGTGACAGATGAAATAAAATCCGGGAATGTAGACTCTGTCTTCCACATTGGAGACATAAGCTACGCCACCGGATTTTTAGTTGAATGGGATTTTTTCCTTCACCAAATCAACCCTGTCGCTTCTCGAGTTTCATACATGACAGCTATTGGGAACCATGAGAGGTGCGTGTGCTATATAATAAGACATGTACATACAGATGACTTCAAGTAACAATGTTAAGTTTTTCTTCTTTACCTATTTCTATGCTTTCTGTACACTTCTCAGGGACTACATAGACTCCGGATCAGTGTATATTTTAGCTGATTCAGGTGGGGAAGTTGGAGTTCCTTACGAGACTTATTTTCCTATGCCAACGCCGGAAAAGGATAAACCATGGTATTCCATAGAACAAGGAAGCGTCCACATCACAGTGATTTCAACAGAGCATGAATGGACCAAAAATTCTGAGCAGGTAATGATGCACTGATGTATAGTATCTTTACAGGGCTATAGATCAAGAATGCAATGCACGTACTCCTACTTATGGTTTGATGTTTTTATATACGCTTGCAGTATCAATGGATGAAAAAGGACATGGCTTCAGTTGATCGATCTAAAACTCCTTGGTTGATATTTATGGGGTAAGTACTTAAATGCTTCAAAAACTTTTCTCTAGTTCATGTAGTATTTCTTTAGGAACATCATGCAATAGAAATCAGTTCTTTCAACCGTTGGTTTTTGATTCACATCGGATCTGTTTAAGTGTCAACTGTGTTTATTTGGAAAATATCAGTACTGTAAGTTTATAACTACTTGAAAGTTTCACCACATCTTCATGCGTATTAATAGTTTCAAATTGCAGGCATAGACCAATGTACACATCTTGCCCTGGATTCTTGAGTGTTGATTTAAGATTCGTTGACGAAGTTGAACCATTACTTCTCTCAAACAAAGTAACATCCCAGACCTTCCCCTAGCTAGTATTGTTTTCTCTTTCATTTCTCAATGGATTCCTTTTTTTCTTTCTTTCCTAATCTGGTGTTGTATTGGAACGTTATTTTCTCTGCTTACATGAATATATGCTATTCGAAATTGGAACTAGGTTGATCTGGCCCTGTTTGGTCATGTCCATAACTACGAGCGAACCTGCTCCATTTATAAGAGCCAATGCAAGAAATTGCCTATCAAAAATGAGGCTGGGATTGACTCATATGATCACAGAAACTATGGTGCCCCAGTGCACGCTATAATTGGAATGGCTGGCTTTTCCTTGGACGAGTTTCCCAGTGATGTAAGTCCTCTCATTCTGCCATATCACTCTTCAAGTATGTGCCCATAATCAGTCATGTTCTTCATTGTTCTTTACATGGAATTGGGACTTCAATCAAACAGATTAACAATAGTTGGAGTATATCAAGGCGTGCCGAATATGGTTATCTCAGAGGGCATGCAACAAGGGCAGATATCAAATTAGAGGTGAGTATTTGCAAAATTGAGACTAAATACACACACTTCAAGTCTGCCAGAGTTCAGGAACTACAATGCGCAGATTACTAAATTATCTCACTTGTGTCTTGCTTGTTTCAGTTTGTGAATGCAAAAACAAGAAAAGTTGAGGACAGCTTCCACATTACAAAAGCACAAGTTAGATAGATTGAGTTCACCTGTGACTACTACAGGTTTTTCTATAGTAACAAGGCAATCTCTATATGCCCCATTTAGGTAGATATGTATATATGTGATTACGAGGATGGAAACAAAAGTTAGTACACAGACGAATAAGTTGCAGAGAACTTCATCCCTAAAACGTATATATAAAGGAAACAAATTACATACAATTTTGATGCTAGCTAATCTTTTTCAAAAATAGTTGGCTGGGCTACCCTACATAATCTCTTAATTAAGCTGAGCATTTTGAAGTGCTCTGCAAGTTAGTATTTAGGTTGCTTAATGTAGCATATAAAACTTGCAGTACAGCAAAAAAGAACTATAGCAATTCCATATCTTGAATTTCATATATGATTCTCCTAGCTTCATATTTTTGTTAAAATCACCCACCAGGAACATGGTTAAAGCCCAGATCTAACAGGAGGGTATTTCCCACGAACTTGAAAGGGTGATTTTAACTTGCTGACCCTTGCCGACTCTAACACCCAGACTGCTGAAACTTATCAAAGATCAGTAGACTAGTTTGGTAATAGAGATAGGCTGGCTCAATACATAAGTAGACTAAATTCGAGAGCAAGCTGAGCTGATCTACTAGTGCATGAAGTCAGTCTACCTCTATATCAAATTTAGTCTACTTGATGCATCAATATACATTCTTGTATATATACAAATTCCTGGTTGTCTAATAGACACAAATGGCATTGTCTGATAGTGAAAGAGAACATGGAGCCATCATATTTACATTGCAAAATTAGTTCAGGTGCAACAATGGAATCATAGTTTTGACAACAGGAGATAGATATCAATCAATGCCCCAAACAAACTGAAATATATTCTTACTAGCAGCAGCATTTACAACATTGTTACTCTGTGTTCTAAGCATCTCCTCCTGAGCATTGACATCACCCTCCTGATATAATAAACATATGCTTGTGTTAGTACAACGACCATCATGGAGTACGAAAATATTATATAGCAAGTTTAAAGATGTTGATGAAGATAAAACAAATGTATAATTGGGTCAGTACAATCAGGACTAATCAGATAGAACACAATGCCTTGTGGACAAGAGTTCCAGTCTTGTAGAGAGTCCGAAATCAACCAAGACACCACTGGAAAACCACCAAGGTTTTGGTGCAGAATAAAATAGGAAGAAAGGCGCTATTAGATACAAATATTGAACTGTCAACAAAGCTCAAGAAACAAGGAGTCCAGACCCAAAATTCAACTTTGCCTAAATCAACTACGCAATCAAATTTACAAGTACCTCATAACATCTAGCCTCTAAACACGTCAATAAAGTGAGCACTAGAATCATTCAACGCTTAGAATTTACTCTTTTAATTTAATTAATATATGCAGTCTTAAGAATGCATATGCAAAGGGTCCTGGAACATTTAAGCTCTTAAAAGAGCTGCCTCATTATTCTCCAAATTTTATTGTCCTCATTTTGATCTTTTCAGTTTACCCCAACCACAATAGAATTTGGAACCTCATCAAGGGATGACAATTACCACTAGAAATCAGCTGTAAATTTTCCAATTCTCCAAGGGAGTGAGGACTTACAAGTAGAGAGTATTCACGGGCAAGAGAAAAAACTGTTGGGTACAAATCTAGAACAGCTATGGCAATTTCCTCAGTCACCTGGGGGACCTGCATTCATAATTCAATTGTAGCGTTCATCATTTTTGCACTAGGAAATCCTACCTCTCAAAAATGATATCCCACCCCACCAGACAATATCATGAGCATTGATTCTAAAACTTATAGACCAATCAACCCATCCTGCATGGAAGTATCCATGCACTACTATGCAGTTCTAATGCTAAAGACAGAATAGTAGAAACATAGAGGGAAGCCAACACATCCAGAATAACCTGCATTTATTGACAGAATAGGAAACCAACACACTTCCACAATAGGAACGTTGTTCAGATATATTGACAGAAATGAACCTTTACTTTTAGTGTTTTACAAAATCCATATTTAACTATCTCAGTGTATACAAACAACATTTAGACACAGTATATATAAAAGGAACAAATTTGTAGAAGTAAAACTCCACACTTCTACAAATTTGTTCCTTTTATATATACGAAGCATACATTATATATTTGTGTGTGAATGGATAATTGAATGTTGAATACGGGATGACTTCCATGTCCATGCAAACAGTCCATACCTGCATGAGCTGAATGGCAAATACGTCACTGACTGTCATCTTACCAAGGTCTTGGCACCTTTTGTTAAATTCATCAAAAGGAGGACAAACTCCAGCTTGCTTAAGCTGTTCCTCAGAGAGATCTTTGTAATATTTAAAAATTGCTTCAGTAAGATAACCATACTTCCTCAAGGTTTCAGTCACGTTTCCGGTTCTCTGAACATCAAACCCCTCCAAGAGTTCGGTTGTGAAGCAACTGCATAAGATATAATTTTTTTAACATGGATTCAAATAATACTATTATTTTTTTTATTTATCTTTTGAAGACATAAAGGATAATAATAATTATAACTGTTTAACAAGGATTCAATACTAAAATATAAAATGCTCCTTTCAACTACTAGCACAAAGGAAGATGATATCAGCAAAATGACAGATATGGTCATAAACTTGAAGCCAAACTGAAAACGCTGTCTGATATGTACATCCATATCTACCAAGGGAAAAAGGAGACTAAACTTGCAACATACAAGGAATGATAAAGAGCAAATTATTTGTTGCCTACTCTATGATTTGTTAATAACAACTTCATGAAAATTATATAAGGTGTTAAAGTATAAATGTAGACCCATTTAACCGAACCAGAACTAGCAATACTATCAATTTTTAACTCAAGACTTCAACAATCAGCCCACTTCAGCGACCATAATGGATTACCCACACGAGAATTAAACACCATGTTTGCTGTTTGGTTTGCTTCTTCTCATAAGAAAAATCTAATTTCCACACAATAAAAAGTTTAACAATATCAAGAAGGAAAAGACAAAACATTCTGAAACCAACTGTAGATGTTCATAGTCAAAAAGCTTTCATCATAATATTATATATGAACATGGTGCTTCAATTTGAACATCTGAAGTTTGAGATTGGCTGAATTTTTCAAGGGATTACAAAGATTGAATAATAGTATATGGTGCTGAGTCTATGATGTATACCAGGCCCAAAGCATTTCTTTGCGGTTTCATTGCAGAAACTGTACATCTCAAATAACTAAAGCACAGCAAAGCAATTGCATGACGATGACTGAAAGCATTTAATTAAGCTGAAATGGCATCTGCTTTGGTTTGATGGACAAATTTTTTATTTTATGTTCTTCTGTGCAACTCCTTTTTTTTGTATCTAAAATGATATAATAGAGATTACTAGAAAGGCTTGTCTGTAACCTCTTTATTAAGCTTGGGCCCAGACTGATGATTCAACCAAGCCAAGCTCAACCAAAATATGAACAATAAGTATTCGACCGTCAGAAAATGAACAATAATTACACGGGTGTAGGTCATACTGAAAAACAAGGTCTAAGAAAAATTATTATCATATTATGTAGTCGCAAATTGATTTCTTACTTTACACACGATATTCAATTTAAATAGAAGTACCTATAATCAAGTAGGAAAACTATAGCCATAAAAAAAAAACTTATATAAATGCTTACGCTGTTTTGATGCTTTCTGCTGCTTCACAAGAATTTGGATCACCTTCCACGAGATATATCAGCTTCTTAAGTCCACACCTCTGATAATAAGTAAATTAGGGTGTCAGGATCTAGTAAAATAAAATTGCCTATAAAGTTCAAGACAACACAACTACACAAACATTTCCATTCCAAAAATCTCAAATGTTGATCAAAAAACCAACTTTAAACAAGATACTCAATGTCAACCATAGCTTAGCTCCTACTTCACATGCTGATAAAGATGATTAAATCTATCAAATAAATTCCATACCAAAAGTCTCAGTTTTTGGTCCCTGTAACGGTTGTCTCTGATTGAACAGCGTAAATCATCAACATTCTTCCTCTCAACGATAAAATCAAGTACATACTCACTCTGAAGATGTTTATGCCGAGCTATCCAAATCCCATCTCCAACTGGTAACCGCCTAACCTGTAAAAGTGTCAGTTTGTTTCTTACTATTTACTTTGTAAATAAGAATTAGGAAACTCATCCTTTAATGCTTCATAGTCTAGATGGTTTTCCTACTTGTAAAAGCAGATTACTGAATCACCATTCATTCTAACTTCATTGGTTTTTAAGTATTCAAGGATAAATTTTGTAATGATCTTGAATATGAACTATGATTGCATTACTGTAAATGGTTATAACACAAGACAATGATCCTCTTCCTAGATTCTTCATTATTTCAACCTTAATATATATTGTTTATATTTCATGCAAAGAAATAAACAAGTGACAGAAAGCAAAACCAAAAGTTGCTATTTTTGTGACAGAATTTTGTGGAAATCAGTACAATTTTCCAATAATAAAAAATTTAACATAATAAAGACTACAATAAGTCAATAACTTACCTCTACTGTGATTTTGCATCCAGATATAACACTCTCAATAATGCTCCTAGACCGTGATCTAAAACAACAACATACAATTAATCACACCAGTTATAAGCACCAGCAAAGACAGTGGGCAAAAGAATAGGAGTGCACAATACCCATGATAAATAAAAATCTGACAGTAAGCATAATGAGACAAAAATTATCGCAACTTAGCAGATGGCTTTCAGACTAACATTAAGGCCCCTCAACATTTTTTTTTTCTTGTCACTAAAGTAGTATATCATTTATCTGAATCAGATCCTTGGACTAGTTGATTGGTTCAAAAATATCCTTAGCAAATGGAGATATGTACAGCTTAAACCATACAACCCCACATCTCGTGTTTTAAGCTCTATGTTTTTGGAAACTGACCATCAACATATATCATGAAAATTAAGAAATACAACCATATGGCTTACTTGGTCTGCATTTTGTGTTTCTGTAAATTAACCTGTTTAAAGAAGTAAAAAGTATATATAACAACAGGAAAAGAAGGTTTCACCCTCAATCTTTTTTGTTTCAGCACACGTAATTTGATATAGTAGAGATAGAGTATTGCTGGCCTGTAGTCATCCCTAACTAAGACAAACGGACAAGTGCAAGCAATGGGTTCTACAGTCAGGTTGCTAAAAAGAGTATTTATTGAATTGACCACAACTGGCTTGATCATCCACAACTGAATTGACCACAACTGGCTTAATAAGAAGTTTCAGAATAAAATTAAGCAGATGCTACTCACATCTGAGTGGCCAATTGTTCTCGATCATCCAATACAAAGATTAATTCATATGCATCTTCAAATTTCTCCCCAAAGCTTAAAGGTGGCACAGACAAAGCTTTCAAACTTGCTTCAAGACCGGCCAAACTACACTTTGTCACAGGACAACT
This sequence comes from Fragaria x ananassa, assembly GCA_034370585.1. Taxonomy (NCBI): domain Eukaryota; kingdom Viridiplantae; phylum Streptophyta; class Magnoliopsida; order Rosales; family Rosaceae; genus Fragaria; species Fragaria x ananassa. Next base: position 2,217,637 of record CP139750.1, on the reverse strand, counting down.
CTAAGAAAACCAGAAAGCCAATGAGCAACATAAAACAATAAGCAGTGTTCAATAATCTTGCAACAATTGACATTCAAATATAGGAAAGAAGCTTTATAACCACCCTATTGTTCCATTTTACAAATACACCAACCAGAAATTCAGCTATGGCCCCTATAGTAGTATTTTTAGTGCAACTGCACTATTTTGGCACATTCACTTTGATGGGATCCTTTTCAGAAGCATAATAATACAAAGACAGCAGCAAAATTTAGAAACAAATGGCCCAGCTCCAAAGATTCTATGTCTCAGGACACAGGGTTCGGCACCATAGGCATAGGGCTGAAACTCCATATGTCATAGGGCTGAAACCTGAAACTCTACCAGTGACATATGGAGGTGCTATATTCACTTAAGATTGATCCGTCCTACTTATTACTACACTAAATTTTGGGTCAGTTACATTCTGAACCAAAACGTCTACTTTTAACAAACTGCAACCTATTAGTCAATTGTAAAACTTTTGACCTCAACCCTTTGAAGGTCAGTTTGAGTTAAGTAATTACATAGTTGTGAAAAAATAAAAATACACAAATTACCTACATGACACCTATAAAAGCTCCTCCCAGTTTTGGCAGTATTGGTTTAAAGAATGTAAGCCATTCATGGGTTAATGATTGGACTGATGATCAAGTGCTGAAGATACAAAAAATTTTCAATTTTGAACAGTCAGTTGCAATGTCTTAATTCTATACTTAGAGTAGGGGAAAAATAAAATGACTCTAAAGCACAAGAATAACAGTTTTTAGCCCTAACAGTGTAACTCTCATTTGCCCTCTACTCCTCTAAAAGGAAGAAAGAAAAACATACAGGAAATGAGGGAGCTCCCATCGTAGACGACTTTGATACAACCTTGTCAGGATTTATCTTTCGTGTAGGACCTCCATCCCGAAAAGTGTTGGGCGGTCTACTCTCACTCCCTACACAATCTCTATCACCTTAAAAAATTAAGGAGCTGTATTAGAGAGTAATCAATTATTTAAGAGAAGTCGGGGCAATTTAAAAATTATTTGGCACCACAAGAGAAGCTTATTACCATTTCCAAGAATATGAGTGGATGATGTTGCCCGACGATTTCCCCTTACGCTTTGAGACTTCATGTGCAAACCATAAACCTCATCTTCTCGAAGGCGACAAAGAACTGATGGCCATATTGAAGAGATTTCCTTGATATGGGAAGTCTCTGAAGCTTCACTAACAGCTCGGTTGATTCGCTCCTCAGAATACCCCATGTGTGTAAACTAAAGAAAAAAAATGAATTGAGAGAAAATTTCTGATCAAATAAGTGAAACTAACAGTAAAAGGCTCTATGACCAAAAGAAGCAAAAGGCTGCAATAATTCATGTATATCTTAGGGTCAAATTCAATTGAAATTGTAAAGACAAAATGCGAAAAGATCCATATCATGTGAATCTTTCTTAAATCTCAATATACTTGAACACAAAGAAAAATGAGTAGATATAAGCACTTAAAGAAGAAAGAAGGTGCAGATTAATTTTACTGTGGTTGTTTATCTAAAGCATAGATTTTTGGGATCAACTAAAACTATTACCTCATTTTCATGGACAATCAGGATTAAAAATAAAGTGACACTATCAGCAGTTTGTCGACCACCCTCACAAAAAACAAAAAATAACAAAAGAAACAGAAATTTAAAGTAGCATTGACTATTCCAATATTTTTGTTTCTAATCTTTGGGAGCAGCACAGTCAAATGGGGTTTCTAATGCCTGTGAATGTATTTATTTACTATTTCTATACTTATCCATCACAAGCATCCATTGAATCTGAAGTCTGAAAGCTAGGGAGAAATCAAACTCTTTATTCTCATTCAACTGATCAAACATAACTTAATCCAGCTCATAGGTGTCAGTCCAGAACTTATAATTTTCTTTGCAAAGAAAAGGAACTGTATCGGCTTATAAGCAAGCAGAACAGAGGCCATGACACGACAGGATATTGTGGACAACAACGTAAACCGTATGAGGGAAGATGCCAACTAAGCCAAGCTACTGAGATACAATCTTAACTTATAAATTAAACTCTGAAAGAATGGTACTGAGAAGTATATATTAAGTATGAAAATGGAAACGGATTATGGTTCCCGGCTACAATTCAAGAAAATAATGAAACATCATTTTGATAAATACCTTGTCAAGATATTCCTGTGGAATATCAATTGAGTTTTTATTCCTACTTGAATTACAGGAGAACAATGTCAGATCTGTGACCGATTCAGGACTAGAAAGTTCCTGATGTGAAATGTCCACATCCATGATAGACGACTCCTTGGCATTAGAAATTATTTCTGCAGGAGTCGCCAAACCAGATCTCACGAGACATTCACGAGCAGCCTCCTTACCTTCTTGAGTAAGCATGTACCTACAGTTTGTACAAGCATTATATACCTGATAATAGTGCGTATATGATCAAGTGAAACTCTAGAATATTGAGGTCGAAGTGCAAAAAACTTGCTTGATACATGATTTCTCAGCATTCATTTAAGAGAAGAAGAGTAAAAAATCCTGCTGTAACTAACTTGAACACAAACAAGGTTCCAGCTCTTAATCAATTATTATCCATAAGCTTATAAAGAACTCAAGTACCTTATACCTAACAACCAAACATGTGTGAATAAGCCTCCAGACAAAACATGCTTTCATTAAACGGAATCAGACTAAGACTAATCAACTTTAAAATAAACGGCACACCACAGTTGAGCCGCAATTCATCATTTATATCAAAGTATAGCTTTCCTACTAGATTATTTTCTAGAAACAAAAGCTTTCATAAGTAAAATATATGTATAAATATACATACATATATAACATTTTAAGAAAAAATAGAAGAAAAGGTGTATTAATTTCTAGTTAGCAAATAATGTAATGTAATGCTCCCTAAAATTTTACTCGGAGGAAGGGTACAGCTCTAGTCATTAAAATTAACAAATTTCAGAAACAAAAACTGGTTTAAGATAAAGACACATGTCTTTTCAACAAAACAAAACAAGAGAATGCAATGTACAATAAAAGCCATACTTTGCCGGGCAACTTGATTTCACAACCAGTCCCTTGGTTAGCAATGTCTTCATGCAGGACCAACCACTATACCATTCCCTTGTAGAATTTCCGGGGTGTGCAGGTATTCCCTTTCCCTTCTCTGGCCTAAGAACAACAAATTGGGTCTCAACGCAATGCACACATCCATAATAACACAAGTGGAAACAAGTTACACGACACTAATATAATGTAATAAACATACATGATTGGAACACGAGATAGTCCACTTGCTTCTGCTGCATCAATGAGCTCCTGTTTACGCATGAATTCATTCCCACTTTCAGTTCCCCTGATGAAAACTCATTGTTAACTCCAACTTCAAAGAATGTGACAAGAAATTCAATTACAAGTTACAGCTGATTTAGTGCTTGGCTAAATAAAAACCCAATTTACCTGTAAAGTGTTATCAGTAAAGCATATGCTACAGAATTCTTTTGTGGAACATAGCGTTTTTTCGTTCTCTTACCTACAAAAAGAACATGTCCATAACGGACAACAACAAGAAGGAATATACAATGCAATCTATGAAAACAGTATAAAGCCAAGGAGATATGATAGAAGTACCCCTTTTAGTTACATCTTCTGGTTCAGAGCTGCCAGAACCGGTGTCAAAAAACCCTTGCATAAGCTTCAAAATCCACTTCCCAACACCCCTACACCAGAATATGAGCATTGCAAAAATCAGTCCACTGTTATAGAATGTGAAAATAAAAAAATATTGATAGATTTCCAACAAATAAGATTCTTTTTGTCCCTGCTTTATGCAAGTATGGATAGCTCACTTTCATTGTTTTGCTTCCTATACAAGTTTTGATATCTCCCTTTCACTCTCAAGCTTCCTAAACAAGTTTACAAAGACCCTTTTCATTCTTTAGCGTCCTATGTGTAGACCTCTCCATATAACTGAGTTATAGTAAGATACAAATATTCAGATTGATCATGGTACAATACTAATTTAACAAATCATACAATCCACACAACTAGTAACAGAAAGTAGAGAACCAAACAACTAATGAAACTAGATTCTAAGGTTCGTATGAACAATTAAACAAACGCATGTGTATTATAGTTAAACTTTTAAGCCAAGACAGAATAATCTTCGACAAAAACTAAATGCTAACACCAATGAAGATCCAAAAGACCTTTAAAAACTTTAAAACAAGCTTACAACTCACTTGACTTGGGAAAATTCTTTGAGGGTTTTAACAGGGTTCTTAGAGTTGCAGACATTGGAGTAAGCCTTAGTCAGAGTCTTCTCAATGTTTTCGGAGATTCCATTGGGCTTCTTGTCGGCCATCTCCTGCCACTTACTCAACATGTAATCCGCCAGCGCGTCATTTTCGGAGCACACCACCAACCGCTTGTGCCGCTCCATCGATACCGAATAAGGTCACTCTTGTCTGTCACATTCAACAGGCAATGTGCAAATTACATGGCGGGAGAACATATTAGTCACTAAATGTCCAGTTCTGTTGGTGAAATGTGGAGTCTTGGTTTTATGATCATCTATTATGCATATCAATATACAGACATATGTTTCTTTCCCATCTTTATGCAGTCACTAAAACAGGAAGAGCATGTAACCAAAAGAAAAGGGGGACAAAATGAAAGTTGCAGAGTTTCTTGAGAAGTAACTGATTTTGAAAACAAACTGAATCATTTTGTAGTCCATTTCCATGATTTAGTACCAACTTTTTACCCAAAAATCAATCAGTCTAGTTACCAAATCTCCACTTTCTGGTGTTTCGTTTTGACATTACTGAAAAGTTACAGTGAGGAAGTCTAATACAAGTAGATATGCAATGTAAAAGAATTAGTAAAAAAAAAAAAAAGAGTACATAAGTTGGATACCCGTGATGTAACAAAATTATGAGCAATACAATCCCGAAATACACAATCACAAACCCGGCAATGAAAGCACCCACATTCAAACTCCAATACGAATTTGTTAACTCTTAGCACACCCCTAACACAATATAACACGACACTATTTCACCCTGCACTCATGCTGTGAACTATGCAGACCAAGTTACACACTTACACGATAATGTACATTATCAAACACCTTTGGCACTGATACCTTCAAGCTTCAAATACCAAGTACCAACAGTTATGTCTACAAAAACTGAGTATCAAGGATCACAAGTCAGTCTAGATGATTATTGTACATCTAATAAGTATTTGGTCATCATACTACACAGCTAAACATCATCAAGCGTGCACCTTTTCAGAAAAAAAAATAAATAAAAAAAATCAACTTTAAAAGATAATTAGATTTTCTGGAAAAATTTCATGATATTCGATTTATTTATAAGTTTTTCAGTCTGTAGTTAATAGAAAACAAATCTAAACACCACTGTTGAGTAGTACTAGCTATCGAAGGCTGAAATTAACCCACCAAAGTAGCAAATCACCGAAACCAATACCAAAACCAGATAACCAAAAATGCAGAAACCCAATAGAGAGAGTGAGAATTTTGAACTGACCTGAAATGACCTTGTGGAATTTGAGACCCCAATTTTGAATCGGAAGCTTTGTAAATTTGGGCGTGGGTGAAGCAAATCAAATATGGAGAAAAAATGGGATGCTATCTGGGTTTTGAAAACGGATGACAGCGGCTTATATACTGGTCCGGTGAAGCATAAATAAAGCCAGAAATCTGGTGAAGCATAAATATGAAAGCAAAGTCATTAAACCCGGATAACCAGTGGCGGAGCCAGGATAGAAATGTCACCTGGGCTAATTGTATACACAAGAAAATTTGCTCGATGGTGCAAGAAATTTTTTGATATAGCCTTTTGACACCATCAATTTATTCATCAAACATTCTGTGTAATACAACTTCACTTTAATATTACATATAATAAGACCAAATCCACATCCATATCCAAGTTAAGACTTATAAGGAGCTTTCAAATTAAGACTATGAGATCAGTACAAATTAATATAGGATTATCGAAGCAGTATTCTATAAGATAACATATGTGGACAATCATCAGAGATTTCTGGTATCGTACTCAATTATTATAGAAGATCAACATCTTAAGGTTCAGCAGATAGCCAGATACCCATGAGGAATTGGACTGAACTAGTTAAGGCTTATATGACCATACAGAATTTGATTGTGCTGATATCAACAAATCCTAATCAAGTTAATATTCTATATCAACAAATTCTAAATCGACAGAAACTCTAAAACTGAAACTCTAGTTATAGACGACATTGAAGCATATGAATATGATGGCTTTTGAATTGAAGCCTGCTCTGTCCACGATCAGATTATAAGCAATCCGATTGAACCATACCTGGGGAAGTAGTCAAGTGGGGGCTGGCCGACTAGGGATGTGGGCTACGGGCGACAGACGCAATGGTGTGAGTTGTGAGTTGTGACTGAGATTGAGAAATAACCTGCGCACCCAAACGACGACACTTCAGGTTTATATGTGATGGTAATTTTTTGGGCTTCAAAATCTCACCTGGGCTCCTTGACTGGGCTGGCTTATAAACACGGATAACCACCCCTCCCCAAAATGTCGATTACCATTCATAAAACCCAGAAAATAAAAACAAACAAGCAAAGTCATAATCTTGGCCAAAGCAGAGTGAATTACACTAGTTTTAACAAGTGGGTATTGGAATAACCCATGTTTCTGAAAACCCAGTAACATAAGAGAATCGATCATAATAAACAAAACCCATATCTAGAATTCTCATTTTAGATCAATACCCAAAAACGGAAAACCAAATCTTTCGGGGAAAAGCAAAGCAGAAACAAAGAAATTAACAAGCGCCCCAAATAAAACGTACCTGGGGCTATTGGGTTTTGGGTGGAATTGGATGGAACTAGGGTTTTTAGTGATCAAGATTGAAGAGGAAGGAAGAGTGAGAGTGACGACGTTTTGGGAGGGAAAGTTGGGGTTTTAAGCTCGCTATGAATTTAAGAATTTTGATACCTTATTTTTCAGAGAGGCAGCTATATAGCAGTGAAGCCTCACCACCGTTGTGTTAACAGTGCGTGCATTGCACGCGCCTGTTAGTATGAGAAGAAAAAAAAATTGTCTATTTGCACGTAAATAGAGATTTTAAAACCCATTCAATAAAAATAAGACTTCATAGCACATCCCAATGAAACTAAGCAAAAGAATGACCTTGCCCTCGCTACAATTTAACTAAACCTCTCTCCTCGTTTCACATCCCGATCTGAATTCTTCTCTTTCTCTCTCTCATCGTCGGCGACGTCTATCAACGATGCCGACGACCATCACCGATCAGATCCGGACTCATAGGATTTGTTTTCAAGAGCTGATCTGGTTGTGCGATGTCGCTCCTCGCCGCTGTTCCAGAATCTGGCTCCGATAAGATCCGATTGAGAGAAGGGAGACAAAGGGAGGTTATGGTCTGAGGTGCTGGTGGTCCAACTTAATGTGCGAGCTACCGGACATTTTCACCGTCGTTTGGGGTTTTGGTCATCGCATGTTTGTCGGCAAGAGGAGCTCGAACGACGTCGCAGGAGCTAATCCCTTGTGAGATCCGGCCTCGCAGTCATTTTGGAGTCCGAACGTCGACCAGTACTGGCCTCGCTGGCGGGAAGGGTCGGTAGAGACTCTTGCATCTATTGTCCCACCCTTCCATCGATGTCAAAGAAGAAAACGGCCGGAAAATCCAAAATTTGTAAGTTGTAGAGATTTCGGTCAAGTTCTTCAAGGGGTAATAAATTTAGGAAAGTTTATTGCCCCCAATAAAATCTCACTAGAGGTTTATTAGCTGCCAACAAAACATTTTTCATCATTACTACCCCTTAATAAGTTTTTATTAACCTCAATAGAAGTTTATTGTCTTCCAACAAAATCTCAGTAGAAGTTTATTGCCTCCCAACAAAACATTTTTCATCATTATTGTTGATAGTAGATATACGGCCAAATATAATCAACGACCTCGTAGACCGTCTTCCGGCCACGGAGGGCCCCGCCCCCGGCATACATCCGGTAGACTTACATCTGGGCTACCTCGTCATGGTGAAAGATCATCGGTACCACATCCGGAAGATCCTCCTCCAAGCTCCAATAGAATGTGTCATGATAAGAGATATGTACACTTTGTCCCACATTGTTAATATGTAATAAGATGAAACATTCATTAGCTATAAAAGGAAGGGCTTCCCATATGTAGAAAGGATCTGAATCTCGATCTCAATCACTACTCACTCCATCTTCGAGAGCTCTTGTAACACTAAATGTATATTGGTCATGATAGTAGAATCTTAAGTGGACATAGCCATGTCTTCCGATGACATGGTGGACCACTATATATCCTTGTCCCTTGCCCATGTTGTCCCTTGTTCATGGTCATGTTCCACTGTGATTCTACATAGCCTCCGGGGTTATGCACAAACAATTGGCGTCGTCTGTGGGAATCATTACAAAAAGTCACGTTGCTCTGCCTCCAAAAGGCAGTTCACTCATGTCAATGAGAGCTGTAGGTCCACCGAGCCGTCCCAAGCCCAGCAAGTAGCTAGCCAGTCAGCAGGCCAACAAGTGCCATGTTGGGTCCAACTGCCATCGAGCCCAAGTATACCTACGGGTGCACTTAACAGCGAGCAACGTGACTTCGAGTCCTATCGCTTACTGATGCACGAGACCCCAAGGTTCCTCTCCTGGTTACAACCTCCGGTTTGTTCCATATCGCCGGTGACTTCCAGCAACAGTAACACCCATCCCGGACCCTTCCTCACAGGGAACCTGTTGGCATCATTCACAAGTATGTGTTTCGAGCCGTTGAGTTTATACAATTACCGGCATGAACGTTCCCATCATAACTACTCTGGGCACCCAGCCACCCAAGTCTTAGAGATGAGTCTTTCTCTATCGAAGAATCCTGTCGGCCGAGGGGCAACTCTTCCAAAGAGCATGCTTGTTCTATCTCACCAGCCAGTAGCGCCATGATCGTCATCGGGATCCCTCCATGCAGAATTGCAAGAGCCACTCGCATCTATCCGGGTAATCGGAATTTTTCAATCTTATTGGTCGTCCTAGCTTCCGGTAGCATCACGAACATCACCGGTAGTCAATAATTCTTGCTTGGGCATGTTGGCGTAGTCTCTCGATTACGACGGTTGAACCCTTCGTTGGCATCATCTCGATCGAGATCTCCAAGTTCACTTAAGATTCCACTATTAAGAGGCCAATATACCTTAGGTGATACATGAGTTCAACATGGAGTGAGAAAGGAGAATTTTTACATATGGGAAGCTTTTCTTTTATAGCTAAGAAATGTTCCCTCACATATTATGTTTCCAATGTGAGACTAACTACACATATATCTTATCATAGTGTCTTCTTGTGGAGTTTGGAGGAGCACATTCCCAATGTGGTATTGATGATCCTTCACCATGGTGAGGTAGCTCGGATGTCAGTCTACCGGATGTATGTCGGAGGCGGGGCTCTCCATGGCCGGAATACGGTTTACGAGGTTGTTGCTTATGCTTGGAGGGGGGAGATATACATCATATCTACAAGCCTCCCAAGTATGAGGTTAAAGTAGCATTTTTAGAAGTGTGATTTTTTTTTTTGATGGAAGGGCCTTCACGGCCAATTTTGGAAGTGTAAATAGAAACTCCCCATTTAACAAAATAAGTAAAAAAAAAAAATCTTCCACTGCAAAAAAAAAAAAGAATTGAAAAGATTTCCAAGCTATAAATATATTTTGAGCACTAGGGTTCTCTTTTACACGCAGAAACCAAGAACATCAGAAATTTCTTTTACCAGTTCTCTTCTCCCTCTATCAGGTATCATACCCTCTCTCCCTTTCTCAAACTTTCTTAGGATATTAGATTTTGTTCTTGTTGTTTAAGGCCTCCATCATGGACCCTCCAGTGCTACATTCTCAGGGTTGTATATGACATTTCATTCTTAAGTGATCGAAGTATATGCATTCACTACTGTTTTGAATTCATTTTCTTGTTGGAATAAGGAATGGGTGACAAGAAGAAGAAGGCCGCTATGCTCATCCGACTTGTGTCATCTGCTAGGACTGGATATTTCTATGTCACCACAAAGCCTGCCAGGATGACAGAAAAACTCGAGTTGCGAAAATATGATCCTCGGGTAAGACTTCGTGTTCTATTTACCGAGGCAAAATTGAAATTCAAATGAGCAATTAAGCTCTTCTCTATCATTATCGTACACCATTTGGATCCATGTTTTTGTTCTTGATAATTGGAGCTGAGATGCTTAGCTAGCTTGTATCTAAGTAGACCCAAGTGCTTATAAAGTTACAGTAACATTTGGTGCTGTTTAATTTGATGTTTATTATTACTGTTTAATTTGATGTTTGATAATAAGAGGGATTAAATTCAGTTTACCTTTTTAACTTTTGATCCCTCAACTTTGATCAAAAATTCAGTTTGATCCCTCAACTTTTTTTGTAAATTTAGTTTACCTTAGGTTGAAAATCAGTTTGATTCCTCAACTTTTCTTTTAATCAGGATCATCCTTATACTTTCAAAATCCATCATTCTAGTCCAAATTTAGAATTTGACTTCAACTATGACGTCACGTACTGACTTGTCACGACAACATGACCTATTTTTAAACGAAATGTCTAAATTGTCCTTGGCCTTGGTAAAAAAATTTGAAAATAATTCAATAAAAATTCTTACCTTGCTAAGACTCAAACCTTTCACTAGTTAAGACAAACTGCTAACCACCAAAACACAAGCATAGTTGCTTGCTATGCATTATGCAAAAACAAATATAACAGTTCGTCTTCGTCTTCATCTTCATCTGGGTTTCTTCTCCTCCCTATTCTTCATAACTCTCTCTCTCTCTCTCTCTCTCTAAACCCCCTAAACTTCCGCCTCAATCAATTCTTTTCCACTCTCTTCCCCCTCAAATTTCCCAAAATCTTTGTCAAAATCCTCCTTTGGCAAGCCCAAGAAGCTTAAGACCAACACCCAAGCTCTTCAACTTCACCGGCGACGAAGAAGACGCCGCGCCATCTCGCTCCTCATCCTCCTTCTCGATCGGAATTGGCGGCGTGATCTGAAGCTCCACAATCTCGTGCTTCTAGTCCTTGCAAAGATTGGTGATCTTGACCATAGTCGCTCAAATCTGAAGCTTGGATGGAATTGAGACTTTCTCTTCTCTTAGTTCTCTGCTACGCAAAGAATTGACGACCTAATTTTTGTTTTCCTTCTATCAGTAATAATGACATATTCATAATAATAACAATAATATCATTAATATTTTTAATTAATAAATAATAAAACTAATTTATTTTATATGTTTATCTTTTACCGTGACAATGTCCATTTTGCCTTTTTTATGGGCCATGCTGTTGGTGACAAGTCAGGTAATGTCGTTGAAGTCAAATTCTAAATTCTAAATTGGACTAGAATGATTAAATTCAAAATATAAAGATGATCTTGATTAAAAAATAAAATTTAAGGGATCAAACTGATTTTCACTTAAAATTTAAAAGGGTAAACTGAATTTAATCGTAATAAAAGTGTTGTGTCATTCCTTCTAGAATGATTATTTGTGCCATCAGTCATTGGTTTTCTTTTCTGGTACAATGGGATCCAAGAGGACCAAGACCCACCCGAAACAAAAACAAGAAAACAAAACAAAGTAATAAGAAAGGGGAGTATAGTTACAGGCAGAGAAGGTTTTATAGAAGATCGAAAATATAACTATTTACAATTTTTCAGTTTGCCACATACAATTTGCATTTGCAGCAAAAAAACGAATTTACAATCAATTCAATTTACTGGGGATACACCAAAAAAATTTGTTCTTGAACTGCCCAACACGATTTATGTGTTCAAGCATTTGCAGCAACTATACGTGTGAGTGTGACCGATCGATCGAAACTTGTGTTGAAAAAGTAGCAACCATCTGCTCCGCCAACTTCCACAAAGGATTAGTAACTCATTCTTTTGCCACTGATTTCTGGACATCTGAGGGAAGACACACGGGTAAAGACAATTTTGCTGACAGTTCTTCTAACTTCATGGTAGAATGGTAGATGATGAGCAAAGCATCGACTCTAAACGGTATGAGTAATAAATGGGTGTCGTTTGTGTTCATTTTGAAACCAGTCTGGTTTCTTCTGTAGCAATCGTCCATCCTATAATGAGATATGGTTTGCCTATTCTTGTACAAACTAGCTTGCGCTTCCTTTTAGTTTTGTGCAGACTCTAAAAAGCTGTGAGCTTTAATGCACTGATCAGTCCCATCTGGTACCCTTTGCTTCTTGCTTATGCTTTCAATTCACAAAAGTATCTAAATTCTATTGATTTCAACGAAGGAGATGATAAAGAATCATTGATACAGAACAGATCGTTCTACATGAACCACTGCTGAGCCTACTTGTAACAAAATATTACATCAATGTGCCTAAACTTAACTTCCAAAGTCTACAAGGGCAACAGTGGAATTGCCGAATCTCTAGTACACCTCGAAGATGGTCATGTAACTAGTGAAATAATTAGGCTCAAGCCACCCGCAGCCGATCGGATAAACCCTCCTGCCATTGAGAACCCACACTGCCAAAGTGCACATTTCCTTCTCAACCCCATTTAAATCTTGACCTAAATACTCATTTCAGTTCGGTTGCTGTGAAAGTATTTGTTGTTCGTCTCAGGAGATATATGTAATGACAATTCTGAATAGGAATTGATGACTACCAAACTAAAAGTCTACACCAACTTTAAACAACAAACCGAAGAAACCATCTGTACCCAGGCATTCTCCAGATATCCTCACCAACCGACAGAGTTGCTAATTTCATTTTTATGCCAACACTTTTTGCCACTTGCATCCTGGAGGGAAGTTCCATTATCAGAGCTGCTGCTGACCAAGAAGAAACGGCTTGTAAAAAGCATGGGTTTGTGCAATCTCAATACGCTCCCGAGGGTCATCCATTGTCTCATCCCTTAAAGCTTCAAGAATAGACTGCGGTGGGAACTCCCTATTCACACAATCATACAGAATTACAGGTCTCATACTAATTAGCATCTCGATAAAACAAATATTATAGTGATTTAAACCAACTTGATCAATGCAATTCACACTGGAGTACTCAAGTTGCATTCTTTCACTTTGGAAAAAAAAAAAGCTTACCTTTTTATTAGTATGCTATATAGAATCCTCAAAATAGGACAAAGCTGAACGGGAACAATGCGCCTATCTTCTTCAGGATGCTTGACACTTAAAGAAGCCTGGCTAAGCAGCTCATAAAATGCTTTCACAGCAGAGACTCCCTGAAAGACAGAAAAGGAATTATCATTCACAAATAGTGAATTGACTCTGCTAATCCAAATGATTATCATCTTCTAATTAAGCAGCTCATTGTTCTTACTTTTTACAAAAAGAGTTGATCTTTCCGGAAATGAGTAACATAAAAAAATAAAAAATAAATAAACGAAGTCACAGGAGAGAACAAAACTAGTTTTTGAATAGCCAGTGAAATAAAACATGAAACTAAAAGATAAAAGAGTAGATTTATCATCCAAGCTGCAAGTGATATGGATTTGTAGTAATGCAGCTGCAAAACAGTTCTCCCCACAACAATGGTTCATTAGGGCGCTGATTAGAGGAAAAATTACTCTAAGTTTGAATCCAGATATAAACTTCTATCATCAAGGAAGTATACATCATATATGATCCTTCATTCTACAACTATACCGAGCTCTAACTTCCAACTGCAGAGTTGGAAGGCCGAACAAAAATAATATACCCAAAAAGCTGCACAGAATACATTTCCTCACACCTTGCACAATTAGACAATGCCACTCCGTTAGGATAGTTGATTGTAAAATTTCTAAATTTTAACTTTGCATTCACTTGCCATTAGAACTTAACCACTGCATAAATCAGGTAACCTTCACTTTATTTTGTTTTATATACCCAAAAATCCCACAAAACCACTTTGCAGGGCTCAACACTGGTGCTTCCTGCCAAACCCTATAAACTTTAGGAGACTGGAAACTCTAGCAACTACCCCTGGGTAGGTACTATGAGGAGGTTTGACCTAGCTCTCATGGGTACAAGACCGCTCCTATGACCACCATCTGGCTTGCTTCCCATATGGTTATATGTTCCCAATCCAAAGCCCTGATGTCTTTAAACAAGTAATACGATTTAATACAAGGACTTGGTAAGTATTCAACACCCTTCCTCATCTCTCCTTTTTTAAACTCCATTTGGATCGCCAATCACTTCAAGTTCAGTTCTAAACAAACTCATGCTTGTTTCTTTGTCTCTATTTAACATGATTGAGATCCATACCTGAATCATACCCTTCCCCTTGATGCTGTCACCCATTTCAAGGTATAACTCCCCCTTGGCCAGCTTTTGTCCATACCATGCGTTACGACCTTTCAACAGGGTTACATACGTGTCAGCCAATAACGGTCCTGCTAGCTTCTCGGGTTCTTCTGCCAATAAATGAGTGATAAATATCATCTCTGATGTACAATGTGCAAAGTATACAGATTTGCTGGTGGCACTCTCATTGGTTAACCCAGCTACCATTCCTGTAATCACAAGTCAAAATTCATTTACAGATTAAGCCTCAAAGTACATTTATTAGAAACAATACAGAAATAATCAAAGTATTAAGGTCCGATAATAAAAGGAATATATGGTGTTACTCTCAACTGTTTGTAATCCCATTGTCACATCACATGTAATCCTTTTCCAGGTCTCAATTCATTGAAACTATGACATCTAAGACAGTTAGTACAGTATGTAAATTGCACAGAAAAAAAGGTATTCCTATACTGAGAGCATTATGAGATGGAACCTCTTACAGGACCGTATAAAATTTACCTAAAATACCATTTTGTATACCTTGTTTTTTTTTTTTTTTTTTCTAAATTTTTACTCATGTTCAGGTTGTACTAAGCTATGAAACTGAATCTTACCAGCTCCAATGGCATAGACATTCTTTAAGCCACCCATAACTTCATGAGTAACAAGGTCACCATTGTCCCACACAATGAAGTGTGGCTGTCTTAGAAACTTAGCCAATGGCTTTCTCCACTTTTCAGCTCCACATAACCGAGCATTAGCATATTCATTGTTGTATATCTCTGAGGCAATGTTGGGTCCTCCAAGGTAGAGAATGTTTTCCACAGGAGCACCAGCTGATATACCATACAAATTAAACAGATATGAGATAATCCGCAACCAGAGAGAATTCCACGAGTAACTAAGTGATACCAAATAATCAAGCCAAAATATGGGAATCAGCCTTACTTGCTCGCTGGATCATCTGAGTGGGAGTAACAATGCGCGGTTCAGGCACCAATTCAGCTTCAACACCTTTCGAAAGAGAAATTATGATCGGCATTGTCTTCCTATCTCTCCAATACCTACTAATTTCCTCAAACACAACACTCGTCTCAGTTGATGGCAACCCATTCACCACAATGTCAGCATCCCACACAGCCTCCTGCAAATTGGTGACGACCTTCAAAGGGCAAAGAGGAGTGTCAATCATATTCAGACAGAACCCATCTCTCAATATCTCATCCGCAAACAGTATCCGGTCCCCTAATCTGGCCTCGACATATTTCAAGTAAGCACACCGCCTGATCAACCTCCTCAGCACATCTTCTCTTGAATTGATGACTTCAAACAAATGCTCAGCCGTGGCTCTATCCACAGGCCTTCCGGATCTTCTCCATATTCTCACCACCGCCTGATCTCTCAAGTGTCCATAACTATCTTGCAACATTGCAACAAACACACTCCCCCAAGCTCCAGCCCCTACGCCAACTATCCGGACCGGATCACCTTCCGCTTTGCCCATTAAACGCCGAAGCTCGTCCAGCTTCTCCTCAACAGTAATATTTGAGTGTTTAACCAACCAGTCGGGTGAGTACTTGAGCTCATCAGCCGTAGCACCCATCCTCCTCGCTTCTATTTTTTCTCCTCACAGCTTTACAAACCAATCAAACTTTTAAACTCAACTCTTTCTCTTACCCAATTTCCGGCTACTTGAGACATCAACGAGTTGGGGACCGATCAATACAAGAACTCGAAAGGTACCCAACAGCTAAGAGCTTCAAAGCGTGAAGCATTGCATGTGTAGGCAGAGTGGGTCGCCAGACGAGGGAAAATGAAGGAGACCTTGGAAAGAATCGAAAATGGGAAATGACAAGTTGGTAGTTGGAAGTTGCTGGCTGTTTAAATGCGTGGGGGAAGCACAAATTTGTGTAGTTGATGTTGTTGTTGTTGATGTTGTTGCCAGTTGTCTCATCTTACGACTTCACGGATGTGAAACCAGTTTTAACCGCTGAGACGGCGGAGATCCCAGTGGGACGACTATCTTCTTCTTCTTTTTTGGGGGAGAGGTGACGATTTGGTCTTTATACGGTATTACTGTTTCTGAGTAGCGTTCAGTGTTCATACGGTTATTCAGTGACCTATAATTTTGGGACCAGTCGACGGTTTTTGTTACGCAGGACACCCAACGTACAACAGTTACAAAACAAAACCGATCGAATGAGAAGGGTGGGACTGAGCGAAATCAGCGAGACAGTCTGTTACAAATTACACCTCATGAAAAATACGACGAAACACAATAGAGTCGAACTACGAAGTAAACCTAATTAAGAATCTCCTGAACTAGCATTTTAATCTGACAAGAACACTTATGTAATACCTTAAATTTTCATTTTACTTTTTTTGTGTTATTCCCATATTTAATAAAAGATTATTTATGGAAATTCTTTAGTTTGAGCGAAGTTGAAGTTTCCGGAGTAATTTTTAAGGTAATTTGACTTTTAAGAGGCTCAAAAGTTGACTTTAATTTTCGTAAGTTATCTTCGAAAACTTCCTTCAGGAAAGTTGTAGAGCTCGTCGATACGAGTTCGTAGACATGTGGAACGCCCGAAACGAAGGTAATATGAGAAAGTTATGATCAAAGGAAGTTAGTTTCCGGGTTTGAAAACAGTATAAGTAGAAAAATGTGGGGGAGTTATTTTTGGAAACCTAATTTCAGTCTCACTTTCTCTCTCCTCCCTCTCCCGAACTCCTCCCGTTCTCCTTTCTTCTCCGGCTCGGTTCTCCGTCGTCTGACCACCAAACCGGTCGTCACCGGTCCCGTTCGGTCCACACGGACCTTCTCTCCATTTCTGGAGTAGTCCCGCCCGCCGTCGCACCGCCTGGAAGCCGCCACAAAGCGGCGGAGCTGCTGCGGTATTGCCGGAAAACCGGCGATTTTGGCGGCGTTTCGGGTGAAAGTTTGATGAGTCTTGCTCCTCTCCTTCCTCTAGTAATGTTTATACGTCTTTGGTGGTCTAAAAACCAAGTTTTGGTGCTGGTTTTGCAGATTTTGTTTTTGATTTTATTTTAGAATTTCGGGGCGTTTTCCGGCCGATCCCGGCTGAACCAGTCAAAACCCTAGGTATTAAAGTTGTTTATCATACTTCAATCTACAAGTTTCATGTTATGAGTTTCTCCTAATTCAGAAGTTTTGGGATGGGGCGTGGGGCTCACTCGTCGCCGCTTGTAGCGGCGCGTCCGGCTGAGCTGTGACCTTAGTTTCCTGTGGTTAGCTAGTTCTTGCTGCTGTGATCATGTTGAGTGATAGTTTGGCTAAGTTTTAAGCAAGGTTTGCATGTTAGGACTTAGGTTTATTTGTTTTAGCTTGGTTGAGTTTGAGTTTAGGTTTTGAAGATTTGAGACAGCTCAATTGTGTCGTTGAGTTCAATGGCCTTGGGAAGTTGTCCTCCCTTGAGCTAAGGGTTAGTTTAAGGGTATTGTGTTATCCTTTAGTATTTTGATTTCTAAGGTTTTTAATTGTGTGATTTTAGGTGATTTGTGATTTTGTGATTGGCTTGCCTTCATTGTGTTGGGGGCTTTGCAGTGGGATTTCAAGGTGAGTAAATCTCACCAAGGTTCACTTTTGAACCAAATTTTATTATGGTCATGTGATGATGATAATGATTATGATGTTAAAATTAATACTATGCTATTAATTGTTTTAAAATATATGAGTTTGATCGTCAACGGCTCATAGGTAAGATAAAACAAGTTTTCCTATTTTATGATTATTTTTAAGGTTCATGTGATAATAATGTGATTGATTATTGATAAGTTATTCCTATGGAATAATATATATTGTTCATATAATTATATCCTTGTGAAGGATATAATCATATGATGTGATATTGTGATTGTTGGATAAATAGCTGAACCGGGTTCCAAGCCTTTAATCGGGTGATTGGTTACGGTTCAGATGCTATTTATTATTTTGTGTTTTGATATTGGACAGTCAAACCGGGTTCCAAGCTTTTGGCCGGGTGATTGGTTGCGGTTAGGAATATAGCTCTAGTCCGTCTGTCAGTGTAGGTCATGGGAGATACTTTATGGTATCTGGGACCTATGGGTACATAATTTGTTGTTGTAGGTCATGAGAGATATTTATTAAATATTTGGGACTCATGGGTACATTTCTTTGATAATGTGTTGGATTTGTGGGTTTTAATTATTGATCAAATCTCTCTTGTGGAATGTTGGATGTGATAAATATTGTGATATTTTTTTGAGTTTACTCATACGGGCTTTTTAGCTTACCGGGTTTGTTATTTTACAATCCCGATACACCAATTATTGGTGTAGGGGTTAGACCTGCAGGTGAGAATCAACAGGGTTGAGGCGGAGACTTAGCGGCAAGTTTCTTTTTGGTTTTTGCTGTACTCTGTATAATTTTGTTAATCGGGTAGGAAATATTAAACTCATGAGTTTGTTCTCATGTTCTCGTATTTCAAGTTTATGTAATTAAGGAAGTGTAATATTTAACTCAGTGATGAGTTGTATGATATTACTTTTCCGCTATTGAGTTCTAGTTGTTTGGTTTTGTTATTGAAACAGGTTGAGATATTTATATTTAAGTTAGATCATGCCACAATTTTTGAAATTTATCTTTCGAAAATTAGGGTGTGACAACTTATCTTTCTTGTATGCAATCTATGAGAAGGTTTGAGTCTCCTTCGACAACATGCTTGAAGTGATTAAGAAGGACTTAAAAGGTACTGGAACATGTAGCAAAAAGTTATCACTAAACTGACGGAAAGTTGAAACAAGAACACACAATATTTTGATGCTGTGTAAAATCCTCAAATAAGAGGCAAAAACACAGCGTGGCACAAACCCAGAAAATTGAACTCCACTAGACGAACTTGAATAGAATCTTACAATCACGATTGTAACCAACAACTATTACAAATTCTCAACGATCTAGTTCTCAAAGTGATTAAAAAAAGTTATTACAACTTTGAGGACACAATTACCATTTTAAGAATAAATGAAGACTAATGTTGTAACTAATTTTGACATACTCATCAACCGGCAAACCCAACTTATGTCAAGTGGGGGCTGCCGCTGTCACTCAACTTTGCATCCTTAGAGCATCTCCAACCATGAAGTTTTTTTTTTATTAAACGAAATTTCATTCAATAAACTGTAATTACAAAGCAATTACAGCACCCAACAAGGGATTACAACTACGAGCAAATACCTCTAGCCTCAAACTACTTGTTCTCACTCAGAAGAGGTGAGACTAACATGTCAATAGATCTGAAAGAAACCGAATTGTGCAGTCGCCCGAATTAACTTGACCAACATAGATAGCAATTACTGGGATAGGATCTGACCACAACAGAATATCATTGGGTGGGCCATCCCAGGATCTCCCGACACGTTCAATACAGGCTGATAATATGCGCGGCCAAAGACCAGCTGAAATCTAGGTTCTTGTAACAACGAACCAGCTACTCGAATTCAAGTACCTATCAGAAACCATGACATCTATCCAACAAACTCGATAGAGTAAGAAATTATTTGAGATCTGAAAACCATACCTAAAAACTAACTTAAATAAAACTGCATCAATAAAAACAGAAAATAAAATAAGACCAACCCAGGATGGGCCCAACTATTGAGCCCAGGCCCAAGCCGAAACCCTAAACCAAGGAATTGAGCCAACCACAGCCGCCAACCAAGCCTTGCCCTCCCCGTCTCGCCAGATGCGTCGGATCACCCTCCTCCGCTTATAGTTGTTGTCCTCACGCCGAAGTTGCCACCAAGTCCTTCCCCGGGTTGGGTTTGTACTCAAATCAGATCTAAAAGATCTCATCCAGATCGCATCATCACGATCACATCGCAGCGACCTTGCAGAATGACAAGACCTTGGATGCAGATCCAGCCATGCCACCACACCCAACCACCTTCGCAGATGCTCCGCCAACACACCCCACCGCTTAGACCAGAGAGGAAGGAGCCAAAACCCAATCGTCGTCATGTGGCTCCCAATGTTTGCCTCACCACCGTAAATCCCCGATTCGAAGAGGAAACTTCGACCGAGTACTGACTTCACTCTCTACCCACAAAGAAAGCTCGTCTGACGACGGCGACAAGCTCGCCGCCGGACAGGTTGGGGGACTCTGGTTTTATGTCTCTCTTACCTAACGATGTTATTTTACCATGGATTTAAATTTTTTTGTCAAATTTAAAATTTGGCTACTGACATGGTTTTTAACAATTTCAAAGATTTTATCTCCAACAAAACCGGTCAAAAAAATAAATATTTTATTATTATTTTTATCAAAGCTTTCTTATCCCAACCACATTACAATATCTCTGGTCCTATCTGTTTCTGGATCGATCTTCATCTCCAGGTTTCTTCATCCCTCTTTTCTCTCTCGTAATCAATTGCAGTCCTTGATCTAGCTTTGATCCCTTTCTCTTTATAGTTATTGCTTCTGCATCTTCTCCCTTTTACCAAAACACAGAAACAAGAAATGGAGGAAGCCCTCTCTTCTCCAAAACATGACTCAGAGGTCTCAAAGGAGCTTATTATGATTAGGCCAGAAACTTAGGCTTCGGAAAGAAAAGGTTTGCTCAAGCTTTCCACTTTATCTCTTCCGCAATATGCACCGCCAAAATCAACGAGGCCATCTCATGGGTCCTCATCTACCGAACCAACTCTGCAAGTCCCTCCGATTCTCCTCATCTGGGTGTAGGCAACCTGATCCTTTACCAGCAGTCATCATCTTCCTCTAAACCCAAAATGCTTTTCCTCTTCTTCTTGATCTGAAATATAACAATTTGATGCTTTGGGTATACAACAATCTTTCTACAGATAAATAAAGCTTTGATTGCTTCTTTTTCATTAAGATTGCAGATTAGCAAGAATCTTAATTTTGGGCAGGAAAGAAAGAGAGAGAGAGAGAGGGACGAGAACGAAAGAGAGAGAAGAGAGAGAAATCATAAAATAATAAATGACCACACGGTCAAGTTTGAGAGGATGAACGAAGATTGTCATCCACATGGAATTGATAATTTCGTTTGACTTGGGTTTGGGAGGTCAATTATTACCGTTTGAGACTTCACCGTGGGTTTGACTCCATGGTTTGAGTTGCTCTTATATATGATTTACGTAGTCCTCATATATATATATATGCTATGAAAAAGTTCAGTAAAAATTGAGGGTCGCCCCCATTTAAAAAGAAATTCCACACATAGTTAAAGCTTGTATACATCAATACATCAATATTATATATATATATGTATATATATAGGTATGTACAGTTCTTATCAGGTTCAAACATCCTTACTTATTCAAAAAATACGGATTTTCCCAATTGAACTATTTTTCCATATTTTTCGTTCATTGCCGATTAATATCTCGATATATATGCATGATCATCTATGTAAAATTTTAACTAAATTGACGATCGTTAAGGTATTGAAACTGTAGAATTACAATGAGCGAACCGAATCTATTTAACCTGAACTGCTCATGTAATTCACAGTTTTGAATACATTAACGACCGATTATCAATTTGGCTAAAAATTTGTAGAGATGATCTTCTCATATCTACCTAAAACCTAAACGATTGAGATGAGAAAACATAATCGAAATTAGGTCAATTAAAAAAATCCGTACATTTTGAATAAATAAGGATGTTTGGACCTGATATACAGATCCTATCTAGAGTGGAGTCCCACTTTGAAATTAAACTTTGGGGCACTTTATTTGACTCATTTTTCCGTCATATTTTCACATCACCACCATTTAGTGTCTAGAACCTAGTGTGTAGATCATCTCTGTAAATTTTCATTTAGTTTGGAGATCATTCAAGCTTCCGTAATCATGATCTACATAAACGGTTATGTTTGAATAGATTTTGTTCTTCTGATTCATTTAATTGAATTCGGTACCTTAATGGTCTCCAAACTTGATGAAAATTTACAGAGATGATCTACACACTAGGTTCTAGACACTGAGTAGTGATGATGTGAAAATGTAACCGAAAAGTGAGTCAAATAAGGAGCCTCGTAATTTAATTTTAAAGCAAAGCTCTGTTCTGGATAGAATCTATGTGTGTTGGTAGAAATATTATTTCTTTTGAAGTACTCATCGTGGTAACACATTACAAATCTAGTCCACATAAAATTAAAATCTTAGGTCCGCCACCAAGCCCATCAACACCAAAGCTAAATCAGTAAAATCACTACCTAGAGAAAACTAAAAAACTAGATTAATAAACATTTAGCATTTCAGTTGGAAATCACATCAACTCAAAATATAAGATTCACAATTCAATTACTTTTGTTCAATTTACTCAAATATGAAACCAAAGAAGAAAGAAAAAATAAGAAGAAGAGAGATGAATAGGGGGACGATAAGAAGAACATGGATTATATATGTACACTGTACAGAACAACACACCATTCTGAATCTCATAAATGAAGTAGAAGCAAGCAAATGAATAAAACTCAAATTCTACAAAATCCTCTCACAGACCTGGACTGAATTGGATATGTCTCAAACTCTTGCATTCTTGTAGCAAACAACCAAATACCAATCGAGTGTTTTCCGAAAAAAAAAAAAAAAAAAATTGGGTGTTTTCCAGACTTCCAAAACTCAAGCAGTCCTTACAAATGACTTCCTGGAAATACTCTTCTTTATCTGTTGAACTTGGAGTTGAGTCGGGTATGGCTCAAGCTCTTTGATTTTTGCAGCTAACAACCAAATATAAATTGGGGCCTTTCTCAGATACTCCCAAAACTCAACGATTCATGACAAATGAATCAAAGTTTGGTAGTTTCATAACATACGTTTTGGAGAACAAAGATTGTTGAATTGAGAGCTTAGAGGGGTTAAAGAGTGAGAAATAATCA
Source organism: Fragaria x ananassa (assembly GCA_034370585.1). Lineage (NCBI taxonomy): Eukaryota > Viridiplantae > Streptophyta > Magnoliopsida > Rosales > Rosaceae > Fragaria > Fragaria x ananassa. Next base: position 2,194,342 of record CP139750.1, on the reverse strand, counting down.
AGGCAAGAGCATGAGAAATTAGAAAAAATTGAACTTGTACAAGATGGAAGGATATGCGTAAAAGAGTTGAATATTGTGATCATAGGTGCTTTCCAGAGTATGATGGTTTTTAACCTCGTGTGGAAGAAGGTGTATATAAGTTTTGGGACTCCACAAATGAAAGTCTAATACAAGCCAACAAGAGTCTGTCCAATCCTATCAAATCCCACGTGACAAACACACCCTAAAATAAAACTGAAAACAGAAAAACTAAGCAATATAGGCATATTTTCAAGGAAATTTATACAATACGCCGCACCGAAGACATTTGTTAATGGACAGAACTTTTTTTTTTGTCAAGAGAAATGAATATTTCATTAAACACGGGACAAGCCCAATTAAAAAGCCTGTAAAAATAGAACCGGAATATAACTGATAATAAAGAGTATGAGTCTCCAACTTGATCAAACTAGAAAGAGTGTGAGAAAACTTATAACTCACTCAAACTTAGGTCGTAAATCATGATTTTAATTATGACGTGGTTGAAGGGCAAAATTTCATGATTGCATACGACAAACGTGGGTAGAAAGACTTTAACTGTGGCGATCTGCCTCGCATGTGTTTATCATCTGTCTTCTTCTTCGAAGAAGAAGAACAAGGGCAGAAAGACGAGTTGTGAATTACAAAAAGATTTCGGGAGTAAGAAATAACTCATTGAATAAGATGGAAAAGCATGTGCAACAACCCTGATCAGTATGTCCTTCCCACAACCACTAAGAAGTTTCCCCTGCCAACCCTTTTCTTTCTTACTAAGTTGCTACGTAATTTACCTATATACTAAGGTGAGTTCTGGAATGTACGCAGGACACCGAGTACTTTGGTTGTCTGGAGCACGTGTCAAGCAGTGATTGGTGCATGTAAATCACTTCCCTGTGAGGCTCTGTTATCCCAGTTAGCGCGTGATCTGCCTGACTTTCGGTAACTCTCCCTTCTCGCTCCATCGATGATATGGACTTATGGAGGTGGGTAACTTGAGAGGGGTGTTGAAGAAGCTTTGCATTGGTTAATACCCGATCATCGTCTCATAGTCTCACCCAAACCCGTAAATCATCGACGAAATCCCCGCAAATGCTTTCCGGCGGCTCCAGCGAAGGGGTAGACTTGAGATTTGTCCCTCAACGGCCTCGCCCTCAGCAAAGGTTTGCGGTTCAGCTAAGAGATTACAAAGCACAGGAGTGATGGGAAGGAGACACCTCAGTCTAACAAAGGGGTGTTAGAAAGAGCTCAATCGTCGTCGTTTTGATTTGAAAGTAGATAGCATCGAAGAAAGAATGCGACTCAGGAACACACCATCATCTATTGAATTGAAGTTTCTGAGTCGATTTCAGGTATTGATACTATATAATAGATTTTTAGTGTTTGATTTGCTTGTTAAGGAATAAGGATGGATTGGGTTAAACATTTAAAGAGATGAGTTGCCCAGACATCCTCCAATTATGAGAATCTGGTGTGGGTTAAATTTAACGAATTCCATTTCTTTCTAGCAAGCAAGATTTCAATCAAGATTTTTCTACTTTTGATGAAACTCTTAACATGCTTGAAATAGATAGTTCCTTAATCATAAACTAACCTTTAACCATGTATATTTGATTCTAGCTAGCACTATATCCTAAATCATTTTGTTCCTTCAATGCTCATGGGTTTGGTTGTTTGTGAAAATTTAAACACAAGGGCTTGGAGTATGGTTAGCTTCTGTCTACTAGAAGCTATCTTTGTGTACATGTGTGTTCATTTGGATTTCTGTTTATTGAAAGGCTGTATGGATCCAATTCTACTATTATCTTGTAGGATAAAATGGGCTGAGATGTCAATTCGGTTTGGTTTTAGAAAGACAGTAGCATGCCCATCTATGTTAATAACTCCATCAGCTCAAAGTCAGTATCTAGACTCTCATGTCTAGTTGGGGTTAATGTAAGTTACTTATGCATAAACATAGGCAATTTCATGTCTGCAATTTGAACACAAACTGGTTTTTGTTTTGTTTTCATGCTTTATATCCCATGCTTTTCATTTGAGATAGCTGCAGGTTTTCTTGTCTATGTCATTCTATGAGGATCTTGAGAGGGCTGCAAAAGAAGATGATAAAAACATGGCCAAAAACAAAAGAGGTAAAAAAAAAAAAAGGATCATGAGGATCCAAGCTAAATGAAAGAAAATGACAAGGCGGTACACAGGTTGCTGCTGATTACAAGGCGGTTGCTTATACTCCAAATGTTATGGAACGGAGAAGAATGCAGGCAGAGACACTTCCAGCTGTATTTGAAACATATTTTCACACTTCAAGTTTTTTGTTTAAATGTTCATGCTTTTTTTGTTTTGCTTCTATTGTTTATTACATGTTTTACTCATGACGTCCAATACTGCTTTCATCATGTAGTTATATCCCATATGGATTTCTTATTGACATATCTTGATCATCCTATCTCTGATAGGAATTCAATAAGTGTTTTTTTCCTATAGGGAGCCCTATCATCGGGAGCTGAAAGTCTCTAATGACGATGAATTAGGGTTGACTGCTTCGATCGAATCCCGAACGTTACCGAATCCAGTTGAATTTTATATCATAGCCCTGTTTTACTATAACGATTATATCAGACAGACGCAATTTAATTTTGTGAATTTTAGTCATTGGAATCATAACGTGTCTACTAATGTGATATAACTTGTTTTGTAGGTTATATGCAAGTGTACAACTTTGTGAACCAACTACACACAAGATGCAAAATTTTCAAAAATCTCGTGAAATAAGATGTGATCGGAATAGTGAAATACAACTATGGTGGAAAAATCACGTATTTCGGGTAAAGTTTGGGTCCCGAAAAAGGCGGTCAACCCTTTTTACGCTTAATCTTTCCTATGAGGAGCCCTATCGTCGAAGTTGAACGTCTCTAAGTTTTAACATGTGTGGTTAGGTCTCATCTATGTGAGAGTTTAACGTGTGGAAGAATCGACCAAACTAGGTCACGAAGAGGTAGGTAAGAGCGTTTTCGTGTGATAAGTGACGATAGATTAGGGTTGACCGCTTCGTTGGAGCCCCGGACGTTGCCGAATCCAGTTAAATTTTATACCATAACTCTGTTTTACTATAACGATCATATCTGACAGACAAATTTTCATTTTGTTAATTTTAGTCATTAGAATCACAACGTGCCTACTAATGTGGTATAACTTGTTTAGTAGGTTATATGCAAGTGTACAACTTTGTGAACCAACTATACACAAGAAATGAAATTTTCAAAAATCCCGTGAAATAAAATGTGATCGGAATAGTGAAATACGGCTATGGTTGAAAAATTACGTATTGCGGGTAAAGTTTGGATCCCGAAAAAAGCGATCAACCCTTTTTACGCTTAATCTTCCTTATAGGGAGCCCTATCGTTGAAGCTGAACGTCTCTAAGTATTAACATATGTAGTTAGGTCTCATCTATGTGAGAGTTTAACATGTGAAAGAATCGACAAAACTAGGTCACGAAGAGGTATGTATGACCGTTTTCGTGTGATAAGTGACGATGAATTAGGGTTGACTGCTTCGATCGAATCCCGGACGTTACCGAATCCAGTTGAATTTTATATCATAGCCTTGTTTTACTATAACGATTATATCAGACGGACGCAATTTAATTTTGTGAATTTTAGTCATTGGAATCATAATGTGTCTACTAATGTGATATAACTTGTTTTGTAGGTTATATGCAAGTGTACAACTTTGTGAACCAACTACACACAAGATGCAAAATTTTCAAAAATCTCGTGAAATAAGATGTGATCGGAATAGTGAAATACAGCTATGGTGGAAAAATCACGTATTTCGGGTAAAGTTTGGGTCCCGAAAAAGGCGGTCAACCCTTTTTACGCTTAATCTTTCCTATGAGGAGCCCTATCGTCGAAGTTGAACGTCTCTAAGTTTTAACATGTGTGGTTAGGTCTCATCTATGTGAGAGTTTAACGTGTGGAAGAATCGACCAAACTAGGTCACGAAGAGGTAGGTAAGAGCGTTTTCGTGTGATAAGTGACGATAGATCAGGGTTGACCGCTTCGATGGAGCCCTGGACGTTGCCGAATCCAGTTAAATTTTATATCATAGCCCTGTTTTACTATATCGATCATATCAGACGGACAAATTTTAATTTTGTGAATTTTAGTCATTCACAACGTGCCTACTAATGTGGTATAACTTGTTTAGTAAGTTATATGCAAATGTACAACTTTGTGAACAACTACACACAGGAAACAAAATTTTCTAAAATCTCGTGAAATAAAATGTGATCAGAATAGTGGAATACGGCTATGGTTGAAAAATCTCATATTTCAGAATAGTGAAATACGGCTATAAGTGTATATCTTTGTGAATCAATTGTACAAAAGAAGCAAAATTTTCAAAAATCTTATGAAATAAAATGTGTTCAGCGTAGTGAAATACGGTCCTAGTATATAATTCGTCTTTTTTTCGATAATGTTTGGGTCAGGCAAATCTGCTTTCACTGTTGCTCTTGTTCTGCTTTGAGTAGTCTTTAACTTACCATAAGTGTTTATCTTGCTCCAGCAAATCTACTGTCTTTGTTGCTCTTGTTCTTTTTTGGGTAGTCTTAGCTCATTACAAGTATATTGAGAAATTTCTACCAACTACTATAAAGCAAATATCCCCATTAAAAACATCTTGCTACCTTCATTCCTACCATTAATATAATGGTCTTTCCTTTGTTGAAAAATTTCAATTTTTTTTTCCGTCAATTTACAACGGAAGCAACTCCCAGAGAGTCAAAATAGAAAGCAGGACTAGCTGCAAGAGGAAGGGATCTGTTCCGGACTTACATTCCAAGTTGATGTCCTAACTTTGCAACATCATCAGCTACAAAATTCGCTTCTCGATGAATATGATTGAAAAGTACTTGAATCAATTGTCTCTTGACCAATTTAAGAGGCAAGGGAGAGAGTGTCTTTGACAAAAACTTGAATCTTCCAAAGGGTACGACATGTTCCGTTGATGGAATCGAAAAAGATTTGAGAATCTTCTTCAACCAAAATTTTCAGAAACCTGCACGTGGCGCATGATGTATGAATGTCTCTTGAACTTGGGGTAGCCCAAAAAATAGTCACATTTTGTTGTTGTTCGTTTTGGAAATGAGAGATTCATTGAAGAAGGCAAAGCCCAAAGGCCCAAATACAAGTAATAACACATTTGAGTTTATCAAACTAGCAAGAGATAGAACTACAGCAGCAAAAAAATGGGCAGTGACGACCCACGACCGGCGCCGGAAGACAAGGCAAGCCGACATTACAAAGAACTGAAGCTAAAGAGGGTGGTGGCATTGAAGCCCATCGGTGAAGACCCAACCTCGACTTGGCAAGCGAAGCCACTACATGAGCAGCTTGATTCGCTTCACGGGGAATTCCCAGGTAGTTGTGGGGTTTTGCTCTTATTATCTTCTTGAATTAATACTGTTAAATATTGCTCATTTCTTGTTTAGGATTTGAAATCCTTGTCCTGCTTTCAAAAGATGCAAAGATTTTAACGGGGTTTTCAACTTGGTTTCTAATTATTTTCACTACAAGGAGGAACTTTTTTACCACATTGTAATATTAATTAGACTAATAATGCAAGTATTTGTGTTTCATATTGATGTTTCGCTCAATCATTGTAGGAATTAGGATTCAGGATCAGACACGACTAGGCATAGTACAACTTGAATTTGGTGCAAAAGTAGATACTCGTGTTCCATTGACTTATGATGTGCCTTTCATGCAGCTATAAGTGCTCCTTGACAGCAACATCAGTAAGTGTTGCTTTTATTTGTTGGATTCATTTTTATACCTATTGGTGCTTGAATTTAGGTGCTTTCGAAAGAAATTGGACCTTTTTGTTGTGTCTGATTTTCCAACAGCGTTTGCTATAGTCACTTTAGAAGCAACATTTTTAGTTATCAATGTTGTTATGTGAGACATCCTTATGCTATTTAAGGTAAGTGGCATCCCTGGCCTTAATTATTCCTGAGACCCAGTTATTTACTAACAAATCTTCCTAAAGACTCAATAGCATTGTAAAGATATGAGTGTACTTCCAGAAGATTGAGACCTAGTGTTTATAACTTTCTTTATTTAGCCAATTCTGTGTTTAAAACATTGTCGGCAGATTCAATGACTTTGTCTTCACTCCTATCGCCTACATAACAAATATGAGTTAGGACCTCTTCTTGAGAATATTCTAAAGAAAAGGTCCCTGGTACTGGAAGAAAAGCTGAAGCTTCACCTCACATTGTCGTCATTTAGTCTTCCAAGCAACACTGGTGCTTTGAGTGGTTTCAGAAATAGAGGCAGACCATCCCAGCATCACTGGTGTTTTGAGTGGTTTCAGAAATAGAGGCAGCAATTCTGAACCATTGCATCATGTAGTCATGACGGGGGCCATGCTGTCAGAAAAATTTTCTGTCCACACATTCCGCAGTGATTCAACAGCCAAATGAATTATGATCCCTAACTTTTCTGAGACACAACGGCAGAATTTATTGAACAGAAAATGGTTTCTCCTTTTTGTGGTCACTTTCTTGAAGTCTTTATTCTTAGTGCTGGATATGTATGAAGGTGGATGAGCTTGTAAAAATTCAGTACTGTTCAGGCTGGCTAATTGAAAAGACTGGTATGAAATACAAGGATATTATAGGATTCCAGACCATTAAATAAGAGAAGAGAAAAAGATAAAGGAAAGGAAACTGTTAAGCTGCTATTGTTTCTGTTATTCTTCATTACTAGATTCTTTTCATACAGTCTGCTGCTTAGACAAGATTCTGCACAGTGGGATGGATCCCTTTCTGCTATGATCTCGCTCAAGGCTGCTTGAGCAGACTTTTGTTCGTTCTTTAGGCCTAAGTTCAAGGTCTATCTCATGGTTGTGGGCTTCCCAGAACTTGAGTGATAAATTTTAAACCCTAAGCCATAACGGCTATCTGACACCATAGCCTGTTGACACCATAAACAACAGAAAATTTGAGCTTGTTGCATGAGGCCATGAGCAGCCATCCTGCTAAGCGGGATCCCATCTACTCTTATTTTCATGAATTTTATATATGTGTGTACACACACACACAATATATATATTTTTAGTGTGAAGACTCGGTTTTACTTATTTATTTATTAGGTAGTTATATTATATATATAATTATATATATGTATTTCCAGTATATTATTTTTCAAGATATGTCTAATTTCTTTTTTATTTTATTTCTCAATTAATGAGGTCAGTGTGAGTAGTTTGAGTAGCAGTTGGGTTTTTTTATTTATTTTTTATTATTATTTTTTTTAAGAACATTAGACGCGGTTTTTACTGTCGTGGGGAGGCTTGTTTGCCGCTTAACTTCAGGGGTTAGGGAGAGCTCTGGCGATTTGAAAGAGAGGGGGAGAAGTTGAAGGCAAACTACTCAACTTCATAGTCCAGTGATTATGTTTGAGGTGAGTAAAATTTTCGAAAATTTCATAGTCCATTGATTATGTATATTTATATCCCTTCTTTCATTGCTACGATTAATCTTGGAGCTGGTAGTTTGCCTTTGAGGTTTCCACTTTCAATTGATAGGAACTTTATGGATGCTTGGTTTTATGAAATATGAGTTCTGTTGGATTTTTCTTCTTTATAATTTTTGGTCAAAATCACTGTTAGTGATGAAATAAACATTTTTTCAGTTATTAAATCATGAACTGATTATACCGACTTGTTGGGCATATTGAGTAGTATAAAATCGATATATTATTTGCTTAAATTGACTGAGAAATAAGGAAGTTATGGGGTTGAGAAGTTGTACTATTGTTGGTTCTCTACGATAACGACCCAGTTAACTTCCATGACTTATCTGTTCTTTGAGCCCTTAATTAGGTATGAAATTCTCTCTGTATTGAAGAGGTTTTCATTTACTTTCTATAAAACCAAGAATCACCTAAAATGGTTAAGACTTGAGTTGTGTAAAGGACCTTGTGGTCGGGAGCTGCATCAGAAATTTTCTGGTATGACAATCCAAATAATACAGATTTTATTTGGAGGTTGAGGATAATGCTAGCATTGCAGCTGTTGTTGTTTAGCAATGTGTATTGGAGATGTTTAATTTCTGTGGTGTTCTTGTACTTAAAACGTTATCATAAGCAAGGATCATGATTAGTGTTAGTGTATAGCCCTACTTAGTGGATTAATCTAGCATGGTGTGCCTGATCAGTGTTAGTGTATAGCCCTACTTGGTGAGTTTGATCCTTCTCGGGGTTGTAAATAGGGGATCTCAAGTGTAGTCATACTATTAGATGTGTATATAATGTACTGTGTGTGCCATTTACTTGAGTTGGTATATGTAACTGTGTGTCATTTACCTTCAGTTAGTATATGTACTGTTTATATCATGTAACTTGAGTTATTATAAATATTGAGTGTGTCTTTTACTTTGAGATTTTATAAACAACAAGAGGAAGTGATATGTTATTTCCATATATCTCAGATGTACAAGTTGCAGCTAATGGTCTTATATGATGTTATATTAACTCATATGAAATATTCTTTTATTTTATCTCAAGATTTATATCTTGAATAGTCTCTTATGTCCTTTGCTCATATAAGCTTTATAGCTTACCAAGTTTTCTTTTTGTGAAACCTGGTACACCACGTTATGGTGTAGGGTTTGTTCTTACAGAGTAGCAGTCTTAAAAGCTAGCAAGGATCATTCAAGAGTAGCAATTGCCAACACAGCCATCACGATAAGTGAGTGATTGGGTTACAATGCATCTGTGAAGAACTTGAATTGTAATTTTGCTTTGATTTAGGATTTGAAATCATATCTTCAAAATGGTTGTAAGGATTAAGATTTTAATTTTTCCTTTCTGGCAATTGAGAATATTTATTTGTTCCCTTGCATTGGATAATATTCCGACTCACACCCAAATTTACACCCTTTGATATTTTATTTCAAAGCATATCATCTGGGGATGTGACATTTAGATTCTCCTTGCTGGCATGACTGAAATTAATTTGGCCAATGACTCTTTGCAAACCCATGATTTCTGAAATCATGCTATTGCTCGTTTCTCCATATTGACATATTGGCAATTCTTAACTGTTACTTAGTTTCCTGATATCTTATTTCTTTATTTTTTTCTTTCACTTATACTTGGGCATGGGGGTTGTCTATTTCACCTGATAAATATGCATATATAAGTATTTATTTACTGATGGTGTGACTTGTTTGGACAATTCCTCATGTAAAATTTGGAATATGTAACGGATCGAACTATTGCATGAAAGTACTTTAAAGTGTATTAAATGGAGGGTAGTAAAAGAGATGTCCTTAATGTTCCCAAATTCTGGTTCATCACTTAAAAGTAGCTAAAGTGGATGTTCTGCAGGTTTGAGCCCCTTCACCACTGTAGCAGTTGTCAGCCCATTCCCAGTACCTGTTGCCACATTATGGTACAAACTAGTGGTGCCTGGATAGCCCAAAACTGAACTAATGCACATGGATGGTTTAGTGGATGTATTTCAGCACCAAGTGAGGCAAGGCTTTGCAAGCAATAAATTGGACATTGCAACTACAGGTCAATTATCTTTTTGGGTCCCGTTCTCCTTTTTCTTTGTTTATTTTTCCCTTTCATCTGAGTCTAATGTTAGTGTATGTATTGAACTTGTTGTATGTGTTCGTTGGAAATATTATATTACGTCTTGTTTTTGAAACTGGATTAAAGGAATAAATAATCAGCCATATTTGACAATAGTTAGTATTTACATCCTCTTGAGGGCTGGTTTTATTCCAGTCCTTTTTACAACTATAGTTTAATTTAAGTCTGAAAAAAAATTTACCCTTTCTAACGCCCTTTGCCTCCTTGTGATAGAACATGAGAAGGCTCAAGTGTGTTAGGTTAACCCATTTTCCCACATGCCTTAAGGGCCTCGTATTTAATAATAGATGGCGACTGTTATGAGAAGGATATCGCCTTTTGAAATATTCTTTGTCCTGGAGCAAGTATTGCCAAAGGGTCATAAATAGATTTTCTTTGCACAAATTTTTCCCAGTGTGGGCCAAAGTGGGCCTGCCATTCTTCTTGTTTGGTGTAATGCGGTAGATATTGCTTGACCCCAAGATTGGCTGTTTCACAGAATTCTAGAATTCTTTTGTTCTGAATTAAGATGTGTTCTAAACCATCAGTTCCAGTCGAAGAGGGAACTGCAGAAGTAAGGAATGCCACTAAGTAAAAAGTATGTTCCTCCGGTATAACCACGGAAGTTCTGTTGTCCCACCTGAAATAGGAATCACATCAAACATTAAGACAAGCTATAGGGAAGCTTTGGAGATAAAGCACATTTGTTGCAACTGTTACTTTGATCTGTTAACTGGATAGATGAGGATAGGGCCGTTGCTTGTTTCTGTAAGGATATTGCCAAACACTCCTTGAGCAAAAGTATGAATTTTGCTTTTTGGTATAAGAAGATTGAGCCATGGGTGTGGAATGTCCCACAGATCTTTTGAGCGTAGTTTCATCTCAGATACATGTACCCTGTCCAAGAAATCTATGTATGTAACTTCTGACACAAATAGTGTGGAAGGGATATAGCTCAATTTTGACAGTAACTTGTCAACTTCCTGCAGTTCAGAAAGAAATGTATGAGTGGCATTCAGTTATATGTGCTCATTGAACAATTATTTTATCCTTATTTAGAAAGGTTAGTGTATATGCTGCTCTCCAGAGGAAAAAAAAAAGTATTTAGGGTCATTGCATGCTTCACCTGATTTATTATGTCAGTCTTGTCCAGATTGAAGTATTTTGCCAATTCTAGGCAGTATAGAGTTCTTCCATCTGACTTGAACTGGCTGGCCTGAACTGGGTCATTTGGACTGAAAGATGATCTCCAGTTGTTTAGCAAACCAGTCCTGTTTATTATCACAAATCCTTCAACGTAATTAAATGTATTTTCGCCAGATATTAGATACTCCTGATCTCTGGTAAATGCTGTGAAATCTGAATACAGCACTCTAATCCATTTTACCTGTTCAAGATGTAAATTGCATTAACAATTAGTACTTTCTACACTACCTGGAAGCTTAAATTTTGACACATTAGCCTAAATGATAATAGTTTTACCCTTGCAGGTGCTGCTTCCAACAATATTCTTGCGCGAGTTATAATGCCAAACTGACCAAGTCCTCCAAGAACACCATGAAATAGGTCATCGTTCTGCTTCTCTGAACATGTTACAATCTCCCCTTTTCCTGCACTCAGTTTTGGATCTATTAGTAAGCAACATGGGTATAAATGTCTTTTTTACAGCCTTTCATGAGACCAACCCCAAAGAGTGACATGCTTAATGAGCAAGCTTAGCAACTTAAAATTGGGTTTCAAATAAAAGACAGAAGTAACAGTTACTATAGTGTTCCTATATCATTGTCATTTCTGCCCTCTGACATTGGTCTCAATTTCCGTGGTGTTACATATCACCACGAAATCCCCCTCTCCCCCAAAGTTTAGTTTAACAAACCTGTAACAACTTCCAGCTGGCGGACATTGCTGATCTGGGGGCCATGTTGGAATGCCTGCCCACTGATCCCAGCATTAGACAGAGTACCTCCAACAGTTAGATGTAGGTAGTCTGTCCATGATTTTGGTGCTAGCCCATATCTCAAGCTTTCATGCAGGATATTTATCCACAACTCACCACCAGAGACATCTGCATATGGAAAATTTCCTGTGTAAACATGGATGTCGGGCTGCTTAAGTGATTCCATATTGACGACGACTCCTCTATGGGCTTGCGACTGGCCATGGAGTGAGTGACCATGGCCTCGAGCAGCAACTGTGAGCTCTGAACGAGGACCAATATCCCAAATATGCTTGATTAAAGTGGCTATGTCCGAGACACTTTTTGGATGTAATACTGCCATAGGGAGGAACTGGTACCTATTGCCAAAATCTCGGGCTGCATGCTGAACTTCGTGAAAGTTGAAACGACCATCAACTGGAAGTGTGTTTAATGAAGGCATATTTGGAGAACAAAGGTTCACTCTTACAGTTACACAGCTCACAAACAAGATCATGAAAGCTATGATAAAAATGTTCATTTGTTTCAGAGGGTGAACCAGTGGATGCCTCATTTTCTGTTAGAAGAAATGGAGGAAGCTGAAGGGGGAAACGAGTTTTAATCTTTTAGTTGTTTCTTAGTGAGAAAAGGGTAAAGGGCGAAAGGAGAGGTGTAGAAGAGCAAAGGAAGTAAAGGGTTGAGAAGGAATTTAAAGGGAGAAGGGTTGAGAAGGAATTTAAAGGGAGAAGGGTTGGGTGGATGAGTCAACATATCTTCAGTCATGAGAATCCGTATAAAGACTGCCAACTTGGGTAGAAGAGTTTTAGGATTTTCTTTTAGTTCTCCTTTTTGGTCTCTTTTGTTTTTAAGAGAAGAGAAGCCATCACAGAGGTGCCAAGTTGAAGAGAAAGTCACAAGAAAGGAAGATTTCACAAATCTTCCAACTTTTCCCAACAGTTGCAACCACAATGCCACCTTTTCCTTTCTTTACATTTTATTACCACTCAAAGTGTTAAGGTCTGTTTCCCATTTGGTGTAAAAACTAAGGGCATCTGCCTGAATTCGTAGTGCTCTGCTTGGGATGGTAATGCCCATATTCATGTCTTTCTTGCTCACATGTATGATCAGATATGAGGATGCTTCCGTTGAAATCCATTGTTGTCATGGTGTTAACATCCCGTATCTAATTGCAGATCGGATGAGAAAGATTGAGAGAAAGAGATGGAGCTGGGGGTTGTTATGGGTCCAAGTGACACGTGAAATTGAGATGGTTTTCTGCTTTTGTGGGGATGGTGAAGAGGTATGATTGGTTTACTTTGGGACCCTTTTGGGTCACTTTGATGGGTGAAGAAGGAAGGAGTATCCAGTAGGGTTAGGGTGGGTAAACTCACAACTTGTTGGAAGCACCAGCACCAGCACCAGCACTGAACTCAAACACTACTCGTATGCCCATCAGCTGCTGCTGCTACTTGAATGGTTCTCTAGTTTGTATGCTCTTAGTTTCAATTATATTACTCCACTGCAGTGTATCACTTTCCTCTGCAACTTGTGTTCTTTAGCACCAATTAGACACGTGCATCTCTATGGGGAGCATCTCAGTTCCCTTCCTTTTCCCTTTTCATATGTTATGTTGTCCGACTGTGAATTTGAACCCAGATGATCGTAATCACTTAACAGGTTACCGACATGCCTAACCTTTCAAATTTTCCTGGCAAGGGAAAAACTCCCCTAATCATTCATCTCCCAGAGTTTGATGCTTCCATCATCATTTCATGAAGTTATGCTTTACTGTGTATGAGTTTGATTTGGTGCTCTAAACAGTTTGTTTTTGGGCTGTGTCTCTTATTCTCTATACTAAACAAAATACGCTAGTCTAATCTGTCTCAAATATAAGAGAAGATCTGCTATAGCCTATAGCCGGCACCATAATTTGTTCTGCAACTGGACAATATATTACCAACTAAACAAATATTTTTTTAGAATCTAATCAAGCCTCTTGCAAAACATGTCAACAAGTAGTGTCGGATATTCTATTTCTGGTTATTGATGATCCAAGCTAAACCAGAAGATTTCTCTTCTTTGGCTTGGAGCATTCTGACACATCAACAACCAAATCTTCTTTAACTTTTATTTGTGTATCTTGAGAAATTATTTTGTATATCCGATATATTGTATAGCGTCGGACTTTCAGGATAGTAGAAACATTCGTATATTCACAATAATGGATCGACACTCACAAGAATAATCACTTTATGTATAAAAAATTATCTTACGAGGTTAAAACTATTAGTATCATGATCTAATCTCAAAGATTGGAGCTTCTTAAACCGACGAAGTATTTGAATTGGTATCGGTGCAAGTGCATTTGGGTATGTAGAACAAGTTTTGGAATGAAGAGATTCTTTTTGCTTTGGTTGCTAGATGTTGTAAGCAAGGAAGAGGAAACTACAGAATCAGGTTAAAGGGTGTATGAAAACGACATAATTATGAGATTAAGGCCTACACAACATGATAAAAACCATATTTTGGATGACATGGTGACTTAGATTGGTCTGGTACAAAGTGTCCTGATCAAACACTCAAATCTTTGTTAGCATTATAAAATGAAGATTCTTATAACTTGATCCCTCAATTCTTATTCCAATCGATCATCTTTCACTCTGTTTGACAAGTGTGAACTCTTATGTAATCGAGTCTTCTCATTTGTGGTGAAAAACCTAATCTTTTTATTGCACGTTTTCTAGAAGGAGACAGACCCACTTAATTGATATAGAAATAAAAGTCTTGAAATTACTTGAGCATTTACAATGTGGGAGAGCAACCCATTGCGGCATTGTGTGTCTCTCTTGTTCATCCCATGCATGTCTTGTGGAATACAACTTATATTAGCAGATGGATCTTTTCTGTTAAACCTTAATTAATAAAATTATTGAATACAAAAAAAAAAAAACAAAAGTCTGAACCCAAGTTACAATAAGCATCGAGAACGTCTTATAAGAATATTAGTAGTCTACAAAATTTATATAAAGTATTTTACGTAAAGTCTGGCCAATGTTTCTATTTAACAATATTGTAGGAATTCAACATTAAAACGCTTAATTGCCTTGTTTCCTCATTTTTCAGTATCGCAGCACGAAAATTCCTCCATTCACCGGGTAAATTTTCACCAAAATGACGTGGCAGAATAACAACCATTCCTTTCAATCACGACTAAGTGTTGACTACACATTTCCGTCAGTTCTTTCTGGAAAATAAGAAGAAAGAAAAAACGAGAATGGAAGACTGGGTTGAATTGAAAATGGTTCTTTGAAGATTTGAAGTTGTGTAATGCCTAAGATCCGTCAGCTTTGCAACCAATTATTAAATAGATGTCGTTACGGGAACCCAAACAGAGAAATCTAAGGAAAAACTGTTGTAGGTAGAGTATTGCTCTTTCTGTACAGTGCTTGTACTCAGAGAGTGAATGCTAGCTAAGTTTCTGTGCCTTCTATATATCCAATCTGGGTTTAAAGTATATGACGCCAATCTATCTGGTCGAAATATCGGTTTTCTACTTGCTTGTTCTGCATTACATGCTGATTGCAAAACTGCAGAATATGCTTGCAGTTCAGAAAGCTTGAACCTTTTCAATCACAAAGTAGTTTCACACATGCTTGCAGAATTCAGCATTCCTCCCTTTTTTTCTTTTTCTTTTTTATTAATGAATTATCCTCTTCCCTTTCCAGAGAGATTATACTTTTGAGGTGGTGAAAGTTACGGCTTTGGAGCAAGGAAGGGAATTGGGGTTCCGGACATCGGTGGAGTTTCGATGAGAGAGAGAGAGAGATGATGCTTCGTCAAGGAGAGCAGTGAGCATGGTCATGGTGCAGATCGGCGGCAACTTCTTTTATTTTTTTTATTTTTGTCGAATCTGTTAGTTGGTAATAGTTTATTGGGTGTGCTGAAGAATCTCCGTGAAAACATATTTCTAGGTCTGAGTTTCAATTATTTTTAGAACATCGATCTGGTCATCATTACATAGTATGCTTGTTGGCTTGAGAGTCGGCAAGCTCCATCACTCGTCGGCGAGTATGCACCCATTATGGTGATCTTTCTTGACCTAGATCAAACACCTATTATCACATTTCTCATCCTTCCACGTCTCATCACATCCTCTCCCTTTTTTTGTTTTTGCACAACTTGTCCTCATGGGAGCATTCCACGTACTTCACCAAAGCTCTTGTGCTATTCATACCGAGCTCTGAATACTTTGGAACCTTTCTAACTGCTCATATGAGTTTTGGTGTACGTGTACAACTTTTTTGATGCGTCTAAACACATTGTGACACAAGATGTATTCTCAAGTAAAAAGAAGTATGTGATGTTAAAAGTATAGGGTTCTAATGGGGCGGCGAGATTGGAGGGGCTTCCGTTGCTTTACACTTGGGTGATGTCGAGCTTGTGATTGGCTAGTCGGAAATTGAATATCCTCCGATGAAAATGTGGCAGTTGGTCGGAGTAGTCCCACGTACACCCCTCGGTCCTAATTAATCATCATGTATGCCATTCAGGTTAAAGAGGCACTAGCTAGCTAGCTAGCTTAATCGATTCCAACCTATGAGAGATTATAAAAGAATTAGCTTATCCTGTCCCCTAAGGCCCTAACCCACCTTTTATTCCTCATTAATCACGGTCTTCTTGTCCTTCTAATCCCTGCACTAGATTAATCCCGTCCCATGTCTCTGTTTACTTATTTTGTCGTTTCTTATCTTCTTTCTTAATTTTGTACATCCTCCGTGAGGTGAAAAGTAAAAAACCATTTTTTTTGCTAAGGTGAGGCATCGTTGTGATCAGATTTTGGATACTGCATTGTCAAAGGATTTTAAAGGAGCTATTTTCAACTCAAATACGAAAAAAAAATCCATTCGAGAATGCAGGGTCGGTCTTGAGATTCTTATATGCTGAGCTATTTTAAATAAAACTGACAAGCCTTCCGTTGGACTAAAGTCTCTCAAGGTGTTTTTGTGAGCAAACCTTATATATAATAAATATTAAATTTTTGCATATTTGAAATTTGATGGCAGGAGGCCCGCCTGGAAGTGGTGGCCTGAGGCGGCCGCCTCAACCTGCACCCCCTAGGGCCGGCCCTGCGAGAATGAGTTATAGGTCATGTTTTATTGTATATAATATCAACTGATAAATTAATTCATTCTAAAAAAAACTGATAAATTAATTGAAAGATAAGATGACTAGTCATCTTTTTATCAATCGTTTCTCATTGTCGACATTTTGGTAGAGTTTGTACAATTTTCTAATTTTTAGGACTTGGTGTAGAAGGCATGCAATTTTTCTTATTCTTCTTAGAAATTTTTTGATAAATGATCATTTTCATGCATTAGAATTGATAATTTACCTTGTTTTTTCAATTAGTTGACAAAGACTGTATAAAAAGATTAAAAGTCTCAATTGTCCCTAATAACATGTAAACCACCATTAAAACGCTATTCACAAGTCACGACTTATAGATTAGTGTCACGGCCCGCACAAAAGGTTGTGCTATCGTGACACTCCATGGTGGGGATGTCTACAAGGGGGCATGTCAATGACACACATGAGAACATGAGGGCTAACATGATGTCAACTAGTAATGTTGTAATTAATTAGAACTTTTAGTTCGAGGTACTTCAGTTTGAAATTTGGGAAAAGTTTGAAAATAAATGTTGTCCAAAATGTCGAAAGGACTTCAACACACTTGATGGCATATTTTTATGAGGTCGTATGAATTAGTTATGGAAGTTGGTCCTCCTCGGCTTTTGGATGTTTCATTCTGCCAAGTGAGAATTTCCCCGATATGCTCTATAGAGGGGTACCTGGTGTCAGACTCTCCATCACCCTCGGTGCTGGCCTTCCAAGAGCACTAAGCGAGTCTTTCTTGGGACCCTTGGGGATCTAGGAGCCGGGTGTATGTCGTCAGAAAGGGGCAGCATGCATCTCCCTGAGTCTGGAAGTCTCATGGACAGTATCGGCCGACAGGCCGATATTGCGGTCCCATGTCGGTGACGAGGTTCGTATGTGGGCGATCCTTATGCCATTGACATGGGTTAACATGGGGGCTAAAGGAATATCTATATATTTGAGTGTCTTAATGATAACCAAATTGGCTGAAATTTTGCAGAGATGATCTATACATTAATATCTAAATACTAGACGGTGGAGATGTGATAATTCGATTGAAAAATGAGCGTAAAGTGGAACCCCGCATCGTAAGAATAAATACGGACGTCCGCAGTTGAGAAGCTATGTGTGTGTGTGTGTGTGTGTATCAGTTCCTACCCAGAGCGAAACTTCGCTTTGAACTTAATGTGTGAAGTTTCTTATTTGACTCACTCTTTGGACATATTTCCACATCTCCACCGTTCAGTTGGTAGAACCCAATGCATAGATCATTTCTACAAAGTTTCATCAAAATTAATGATCGTTTGTTCATAATCGTGATTTACACATAAACAGTTCTGGTTCGACAGATTTATGGTCCGTTCATTGATTTAATCTAATTCAGTACCGTAAGAATCATCAAGTTGGATGAAATTTTGCAGCAATGATCTATACATTAATATCAATAAACTGAACGGTGAAGATGTGAAAATTTGACCGAAAAATGTGTCAAATAAAGAACTTCACACTTTAATTTTAGAACGGAGCTTCGTTCAGGATAGGAATTGTGTGTGTGTGTGTATATATATATATTAGTCATTTTCAAATAAGAACATCCTTACCTTAGTTAAGGTACGGATTTCTATAATTTGACCTACTTTTAAGATCAAATTTTCTCATCATAGCCGTTTAGGTTTTAGATATACATGATTAGATCATCTCTGCAAATTTTTAGCTAATATGGTTATCGTTAAGGTATCGAAAAATGTATTAAATCAATGAATGAATCGAATCGAATCCCTGAACCGTACGTTCTAAATCACAATTTTGAATGCCTTAACTATTATCAATTTGGCTGAAATTTGTAGAGATGATCTACTCATATATACCTAGATACTGAACGGTTAAGATGAGAAAATGTGATCAAAAAGTGGGTCGAATAAAGAAATCCGTACCTTAGCTAAGGTAAGGAGGTCCTTACCTGATCAGCATTGTGTGTGTGTGTGTGTATAGAGCTTCTCAGCTGCGGACGTCCGTATTTATTCTTACGGTGTAGATTACCACTTTACACTCATTTTTCAATCAAATTTTCACATCTTCACCGTCTAGTATTTAGATACTAATGTATAGATCATCTATGCAAAATTTTAGCTAATTTGGTTATCATCAAGGCACTCAAAACTGCGTTTTTCTGTTATAAACATGAACGGTTCAAATTCGACAGAATTATGTTTATCCATTGGTTTAATAGAGTTTAAGTGCTTTAATGATAACCAAATTGGCTGAAATTTTACAGAGATGATCTATAGATTAGTATCTAAAGACTAGACGGTGGAGATGTGAAAATTCGATTGAAAAGTGAGTGTAAAGTGGAAATCCGCACCGTAAAAATAAAATGCGGACATCCGCACCTGAGAAAATCTGTATATATATAGAGTTCGGATCTAGAGAGAACCTTAAACTCTTAAAGTAAGGATGTTTTTAGTTTTAGCATGTATTTTGACAATCAAAGCCACCCATTCCCTAATTACTTACCCACATAGGAATCATACAAAAATTAGCCAAAATGAAAACGTTTAACCATTTGATTAGCACAATATTCGTTTTAATTTTATCTAACGGCCTACAATTGTTTACATCAATTTGAATGACCAAATGATTATGAAATCAGTTGAAATTTTGTAGACATGTTTCTTATATATGAATCTAGAGGATCAACGGTTGAGATCGTTAAAAGAAGTCATTTACTAATGTAAAATAGTAGAAATCCTCAAACTTTTAAAGTAAGGAGGTCCTCTTTATATATATATATATATATATATATATATATATATATATATATGATTTTTCTCAACTGCGGACGTCCGCACCAATGGTTTTGGTGTGGATTTTCATCTCCACAATCTAGTATTTAGATAATATTGTGTAGATCATCTCTGCAAAATTTCAGCCAATTTGGTAATCGTTAAGACCCTCAAACTCGAAAAACCAATGGACGGACTGAATTTGTCAAACATGAACCGTTCATGTTTATAACAGAAAGACGCCATTTTGAGGGCCTTAACGATTACCAAATTGGCTGAAATTTTGCAGAGATGATCTACACAATATTATCTAGATACTAACGGTGGAGATGAGGAAATTCGATCGAAAAGTGGTGCAAAAATGAAAAAATCCGCACCAAAACCATTGGTGTGGATGTCCGCAACTGAGAAAGGCTATATATATATGTTGGGACCTCGTTGTGCTCATTGTGAAAGTATAAAATGAACCA
Source organism: Fragaria x ananassa (assembly GCA_034370585.1). Taxonomy (NCBI): domain Eukaryota; kingdom Viridiplantae; phylum Streptophyta; class Magnoliopsida; order Rosales; family Rosaceae; genus Fragaria; species Fragaria x ananassa. The sequence goes on along the minus strand of CP139750.1, from coordinate 2,174,359 downwards.
ATATTCAAAGTAATTGCAATTCTATACAATATGAATTGTAAGAACACAAGAACACCAGAATTGTAAACTACAATGTAAACCTTTCTTAAGAAAAGTTCATTGCGAGACTTTATAGTAGTTCACACAAAAATTAATGCATTAAATATAAATAGAGTTTACAGCTTTCTCAAGTAGTGATGTTTAAACACATTACCCTCGGGCATTCCTCGGGCAAAGAAATGCCCGAGGGTAGTGTTTAGGGGTAGGACCTCGTCCCCTACCCTTGGTAGTAGTTTCCTGTCCCGGTAGTTTCCAATCTGGTTTAACTTATTTGGGCCTGGTAGTTGTGGGATCTGTTTATGTATTTTCCCCTATACTTGGTGTCATATATCACCCAAGTATGGGTATGTAATTGTTTGTTTTTCTTAATTGAAGAATTTACTTTTACCACAAAAAAAAAAAACCACAATCACATTCACTAGTATACCAAACTAACTTGACTTTACAACTGATAGACCTATTCTACTTGCTGTGAATCGATACTGAATTGAAGGGAATTGAACACGCTTTCCTTGCTTCACCTTTCACTGATCTCTCAATCACAAAATGATATGAAGGCAGTGATCAAAGCACAAATATGACAATGAGTTGTATCAAACTGTTTTTACAGACTATGCAACAAACAAATAACAACAGGTTTTAACAAAAAAACTCTGTTTCAAAAGTAAATTTCGATGGAGAGATAAAGATCCCCCTCAATCGAACCCCCACTGATTCCTAATTTAGATACATAAGGAAACTTATTTAAAAACCAAATCAGTTAGGAAGATATCAGATTTTCCAAATCATTTTCATATTAGATATAAATTAGCTTTCCTAAAACATCTCAATAAGATATTTTAGTAAATCTAATCATAATGAAAACCAATCCTTTTCACAATTAGTTTAAACAAACATGATATGCATGAAATGCATTTACCTTAAGTGATCGAGATCAGTTTTTCTGCAAGTATATAAACAACAGTTCTCCCCCAGGAAACCTTCAACACTTGATAATCTTTATCTTCGTTTAGCCTTTTCTAGGTTGAATAGAATGTCACATACTTACACATTAGCCACGAAGTAAGCGACGTGAGCATAGGTTTGAGTTCGACTTGCCTAAAGAGAAGAGTTGACAACAAGCACGGAAGGGTGACATCGTGCTAGATGAAGGGAAGTCAAAGGTGGGCATTGAGAATGGTCTACCTCCTTAAGTGGTGTTTCGGCAAGCCGAACAAATGAAGTTGGCACGAGGTGAGCCATGGTGGCGAACCTCGCTGACGAGCCCTTACGGCTAGAGGGGTTCGCAAGCTCCTAAAGAGATGACCCGAGGTGTGAAGGTTCAGGCCAACTAGGCCCCGGTGTACTGTCATGCCGCTTGCTACAAGGTGCGAAATGCACGCTGGTCAGCATCGGGTTGACAAGAAAGCCTTTCGGTTAGGCGAGTGTCTTAGGAAAATGAAATTCATCATCGTCTTCCTAATTATTTATCATACTCCTTTCTTTCTTTCTACTTTTTTAAAGTCAAACTTCCAGAAAAATTAAAACTCTAGTACCATACATTCATTACATATATGTTACTACCATGTTAGTGTAACCACTTATTAAACATTTGGTTCTCTGAGTGAGATACATCCTTCGACTTCCACAATGACACTAGCTCCAAATACATTGTATGCTTCTAAAGAACTATTATCACTTAATTTTTTATTTGTTATAAGAAATTCTATATCAAATTAACGCACCATATCATCAGAGCTACCAAATATATATATATAGAAGAGCAATCAGAGGCGGACGTCTGCAACAAAGAAAAAGTGTGGACGCCACCTCAAGGAGCCTCACGCCGGCGTCGATGGAAGCTCTGGTTCCGTCCTCGGAGACCTCAGACATCCCGGACGTCTTCACCATCAAGGTGAAGGCCACGATGACCTACATCACAGGTGCAGTCGTAAAGTTTGCCGGAAAACTTCAAGCATTTCAATCTTGACTTCAAACTTGTCGTCAGCAAGTCCACCGACAAGAAGAAGGTAAGGATGGAGGTATGAGCAGCACCAACAAGACCGCCGAAGCCGGCGTAAGGCTCTTTGAGGTGGCGTCCGCACTTTTTCTTTGTTGCGGACGTCCGCCTTTGATCGTTCCTCATATATATAACATACCAATGTAAATATTTAAACCTCATCATCTTAAAAGATAGTAAATGTATAATTACCCTTGCGTTAGTCAAAACTGGGTTGAGCTTGATGTTGTAGCTTTATGCTGAAACAAATGATAATATGACAGTAATCATTGCTATGAATATGATTCAAAAATCGAAGGTGATTTTGAGAGACAATGTTAACGCTCAGCCACTTGACACGAAAACTCGGATTCTGGAAAGCTGTCTGTGATTTCATTGTTATTATCTGAGTCAATTTTCCTTAATGACATCTTTACAATATTATTTAATATGCAAGTCTCTGAAATAATCATGAAGTTAAAAAGAATTGATCATCTTATGGACCTCTCTGTCTACCAGTGGAAGACATAACACGACTTAATGACATCTTTACTATATTATTTAATATGCAAGTCTCTGAAATAATCATGAAGTTAAAAAGAATTGATCATCTTATAATCATCTTATTAACACGACTTGTATCAGTAGACTTGAAATACCCTAAATTGAAATTCACATACTATTTTTATTTTAGTTAACACATTCACAAAAAGACAAAGTTTAAGTCACTAAAAGATAAAATTTAAATTACAAAAAAAAAAAAAACATAGTGTGTGGATTTTAATTTAGGATGTGTGGATTTCACATCCCTAATTCTATCATCTGTAGCAAGCTAATTAAATTTGTATCTCCGATCCCTGAATATTACATTCAAAGTTAGAGTCGATCGTTTTAGTGGTCAAATTTTGAATTTGATCACATATGTTGTTCTACGTTCTCTTCAACCTTTGTGCGTAAAAGATTCGGTTTTTAATTTGATCAATCAAAATTAGTTCTTATTTAAATCAATGGACCTTCAATTGTAATTTTGACGAGCCTGCTTTCAATTTTTGGCCTTGCTTGTGTCATCTAGGAACTCATCATTTGTATCGTAAACCATAAAACTTAGCAATCAATAAGTAGTAGAAGAAAAACTGTGTTTTAGTCCAAAAACCAAAAAACAAAAACCTTAGCCGCCGGCTCATCTCTTTCACCAGTTATGCCCTCGTCCGGCGGTGCCTAGATGCGGCGGTGGGTCTCAGGCCTTGCTGTCGTCGAAGGGTTTGCTGCCGGACGGGAATGGAATCCTATCATTCGAGGTTTTGTCGAGTACTATCGCTCAATGGGTTGGTCTGACGTAGTGGCAGAGCCAGAATAAAATAGTTACTTAGGCTAATTGTGACACACAAAAAAAAATTCAACAAATCTTTACAATACAAGAAACTTTTGCGGAAAACTAATTAAAGATTACAAAACGAGGTCGCAAAGCTTTAAAATCTTAAACATAACCTCATACTCAATCGCTTTAACCGATTCCTTATCAATGTGAAGCACAGTTTAAGTGATCAGTTTTTAGAGCAATTTGGGAAAATCAACTCCACTGATTTTCCATTAGAAATAAACCAGGTGCATAGCTTATTTAAGATAGCTTAGCATTCATGAATCATGAAGAGCAATATGTAGAACCAAACTATCCAAAATTGTTCTCTTTTGTCTAATGTTCTAAAAGGCGCTAAGCGGTAGGCGGGCGGTAACCTGCAGCCTAAAGCTCGCAACCTAGAGCCTGGACAGCCTAGGCGAGGATTAGACGGGGACTAGGTGATTTGTATTTTTAAAGATTTATTAATTAAAAATACATATTTTATGCAATTTAATATTTGAAAACGACCAAATATGGATAAATTATTCAACATAAATTTAATCAGACTCATTTATAAAATAAATTATAGCTAAAATTTAGCATAACTTCGCGTAAAAGTGAGCAACAACAACAATCAACATATACATTTCTAATTTTATAACATCATTAACTCTTATACTCTTGTACTCCCCACAATATAATAATCCCACCACACAAAGAAAACAAAATTAGTCGGAGAGCTTAGCAGCCTAGGCGGGTAAGGTGGCGTTTAGGCGGGTTAGGCAGTCGCCTAATCGCCCACAACCTGACACAAAGACCTGGAAGAAAAGCGAGGCGGCTTGTTGCATCCTAGATCCTAGGGGGGATTAGGTGGTCCTAAATGGGGCCTTTTAGAAGCTTGCTTCTGTCAACCTAAAGTCAAGCCAGCTTTACAAGTTGAAGCTCACTTTAGACTTAGACGTGTATATGGACCGAATCTGGAGTGGATCGACCTACATCCGGATCTGGATCCGTAATAGAAATTTTAGATCTGGATCCGACCCGTTACCCGCTGGATCATTGATAGCTCGATCCAAATCTGGATCCAACGGGTTAACGGATACCCAACACGTTAATCACATCCATTTATAATAATAAATATTTTCAAATTTTAAATATTAATTTCTTAATTTTATAATAAATCTTCATAAAAAACTAATGAAATATTATAACAAAATAAAGGTTTATATCAAAAGTTGAATTACATGACCAAAATACTCCTTAACAATAAACTAATATAATCAAAATACTAGACCTCTAATGTTTTTAGCATAGAGCATAAAAAGAAAAACAACGTACATAGGCATCAGTAACCTTTAACTTCATCAAATCATACTGCAGACGCAATTTAGACGTTTAGGTTATCCAAATAATTATTAAATTATTTAATATTTATCAGTTATTTTTAATTTATAAAAATATTATTTAATTATTTTAAAATGGATCCACACTTTATTAAATATTTATCAGTGATCAACCTCAATTCGTATCCGATCCGTTTAATAAACGGGTTAACTGATCCGAGTCCTTAACTGATCAATGGGTAAAAACTACGGATCCAGAGTAGGCCTGGATAAGATCCGATCCATTTACATTTTACGGGTCTATTTAGACTACTTATAATTATTTTACACACATATTAATATTTAACCATTGAGCCAACTATACATATTAATATTTAACTAGTGAGCCAACTATTTATATCTTAATTATGTGTGAAACATATACCTCTCATTAAGTAGCTAAAGGCATATATACTTAGACAACCCCTACTTCCTCTCTTTTATATATATATGAAGTAGTGTTTTTTATTACCTCAAAATCCCACTTCCTCTCTTTCATATATATATATATATATATATATATATAAAGTGTGGACCTCCTTATTTCGTTCACTTTCAGGTCGTATTTCTACATTTTAACTGTACAATGTCTAGAACATAGTGTGTATATCATTCTTGCACAGTTCATCTAATTTGGAGATCATTTGGGTACCGAATTATATTAAATAAATCAATAGAACAAAAACTGTCCAAACAGAATCATTCGTGTAAATCACGATTACTGAAGCTCAAATGATCTTCAAATTAGATGAAACTTTGTAGAAATAATCTACACACTGTGTTTTAGACACTAATGTGGAGTTGTGAAAATGCGACATGAGAGTGAGCGAAATAAGAAGGTCCAAAATTTAATTTTAAAGCGAGACACCGCTCTGGAAAAGAACTATATATATATATATATACACACAGTTCTTATCAGGTCTAAACATCTTTATTTATTCAACAGGTACATATTTTGCCAATAGAAGCACTTTTCGGTCATATTTTTTGATCATACCCAACTAGTATCTAAATATATATGACATGATCATCTCTGCAAAATTTAAGCTAAATTGGTGATCGTTAAAGTATCGAAACTATATGATTACAATGAACGAATCAAATATGTTCAACAAGAATTGTTTGTGTAATTTACAGTTTTGAATACCTTAATGATTATCAATTTGGCTGAAATGTTGTTGAGATGATATACTCATATATACCTCAAAGATGAATGGTTTAGATGAGAAAATATGATCGAAAAGTATATCAATTAAGGAAATCCGTACCTTAGAGGAAAACCCTAAGAGGAAAAGTCCTCTCGTCCGGCCTCGCCGCCATGCCTGCGTTGGCCACTGGCCTCGCCGGCGTGAGTCGACTATGGTCAGACGGGATGCTAGCGAAGTTTTTGCTTGGTGATCGGTGGCTAAGGGTTGAGTTAGCCCATTCTATAACGCCTTCAGTCAAAGGCGATGATTGCACATGGATAGATTTTGCAAATAGTGGTGGCAGCCGATTGCGTTGCACGAGATCCTCACATCTGATTCGGCTTGTGAATCCATGGGTGCTTCCGAGCGTGATCCGCCAAAGATCCGATGAAGATTGGAGGCGGGTCGGAAGACAGATTTGCAAAGGTTTGCAGTCGGACTGTCAAGGTGTGGGAGGTGGGGATCGGGATGCTATGATCTAGTGATGGTTTGTCGGCGGTGGAGCAGTTCAAGCCAGAGAGCAGCGGTGGCTCGACGGTTGGCGGGGCGAGAAGGTTTGGAGGTGCGGGTTGTGCGGAAGCCGTTTTGGGCTGTGGGTCAATGATGGGCTTCTCAGTCACAGCTTGGAAGCGGGACTATTTTGGGCTGAGTGGTTGGGCCAATTCTGCTGTGTGTTTTTTTTTATCTTGTTAGTTGTTTTGTTGTTTCAGTTGTTTTAATAAATTCCTATCTTTTTTCGGTAGGAATAGGTGCGTGCACTCTTTGTGCCTTGTCCGCTCTAGTTTGGTTGCGAATCTCATGCATTAGTACATGGTCGCAACCTCTTAGTAGCGAGAATATGTCTGCCTTAGGTATGTAGTGAGTTCCTTGCTTTGTCAAATGGTCGCTGCCGCCTAGTGGTAAGGTGAAGCTAAGTGTCATCGGATTTATCTTCCGACGGCAACATAGTAGGAAAACTGTGCTTGTGGGAATTATGCTTCGCATTAGTCGAGTTAACTTTCCGTTATGTCACCACTATGTTAAAGCAAATAGAGCAGCCAATAAAGCACTCTTTGCTAGTCGGTGCCTAGTTGAGTGCATGTTTGTAGAGACTGCAGATATTAGTTTAGATCTTTGTAATAAGAGGTTTAGGCTCAATGTCCCCTCCTTGTATTTGACAGTTTCATTAATCAAGGCTTGAGGATAGCCGCACCAGCCCTTTACTCAAAAAATAAGAAGAAGGAAATCCGTACCTTTTGAATAAATGAGGAGGTTTGTATCTGAAAAGTCCTATGTATATATATGTCAATCGGGATATGAGGAGGACGTCTGCAAAGTTTGAAGAGTGCGGGCGGACACGTGTCATCCTCACAGATAATTTCATTTCCATGCGGGTCCCACACATGTATCCTCCTCAATCTGTTTTTTTTGGCAATCTTTCTCCTCTGTCTTTTAACCTAGAAACCAGAAATTAGAGACATGCTCCATTGTGGGTTTTTGATCTATTTCCTCCTCTTTGATGGAATTCTTGCAAGTATACAGGGTGGATGTAGTATAGTGAATGGAAGAAAAGAGGTTGTCGTTCCCACGAGGATTATTAGTTCAATTCAAATTATGAAATAACTAAACTAACTACACTAAAACACAAGATCACGATAACAATTTAAAGAAACAAACAAACAAGAGAATAAGTAAACAAACAATGATGAATGAATCTAAGGTGTCAGAATCAACCACTAACAATCATATTCATGTTTTGATGCAACTAACAAACTCTTTCGTTTCTCTAGATGAGAATTCCCGTATCTAAGTCTAGTTACGGCACTTAGACCATAGTTTTCCTTAAGTGTATGATTCTCTCCAGGTACGGCAGAGGTCGTATATCCTAGCATGTAGTCTATCTAGTTATGACATAAATTTAACATGTAAGACTCATTACGTTCTAGAAAACAAGAGAATCATGTAAACCATTACTTCAGTTACGACAATAATGTAATTCACAACTCTTAACCACAAGAAGCTAATTTGAATTATATTGCAGTTACGGCTCAAATTCATCTTCTAATTTACTAGATGCAAAGCCCTAAGGTGATCAATCAAAGAACTCAAACATATAGCATCAATTAAAATAGTGACTAAGAATTCATCATAAAGAAACTATAAATCTATTAATCAATCATCAAAAACATAAACAATCATACTAGGGCATCATCCTAACCCTAGAAAAGGTTTAACTAAACATGACTAAATAAAACATAGAAAAGATGGAAAGGTGAAGGGAGGTGAAGATGGATGGATGGTCTCTGCTCCTTTAGGTGTCTACAATGTGCTTCCGAGACCTCCCTTTCATGTGAAATTCATTCTCCTTTATATAGATAAGTTTCCTGCTCATCTCTGGCTTCATATTTCCTTGTAGAACTTGGATTCAGACTCCTTTCTTGATATGAAATGGGAAAACCTTGAGATATCTCTTGTAGAACTAAGAATACATGTACTCCTTGAATCCTCATCTGAATTATTTTCCTTGAAGCTTTAGGTTGACTGTCTTGTGACACAGAACTTGAGTTATTTACAAATGTTCCCAAATCCGAGCATATTTTTCTGATCTGACCTATCTTCACTCAAACGATCATAAATCAGTCCATAAGTATCGAAATTGAGATCCGTAAACTTCTACAGAAAGTAGACTTCTGTAGCTTTCCAATGATATAAGGCTCATAGTCTGATTCGATCCTAGTAATTCCCAGTAATTCGGCAAAGTTAGATATTCTGCACATGCAGATTTTGGGACTTCGGATTGCAGTGGCCTTTTAATCCTTATTTGCGCATTTTAGCTCATTTTCTTCTCTTTACGACACAAACCTACAAGAACACTAAGATAACGTAAATCAATCACAAATAAGGAAACTTAATGCAAAAACAAAGATTATGAGACATATAAATATAGGATAATATGAGCACATCACTCTCTCAGTCTTTATTCCTGAATTGGATTAGACCAACATGCATTACTTCTGATCTAGATTAGAGCTTGATATATGAATTATGGATGTCGATCATCTTTTACCCAATTCCTGATCTGGGTTTTAAAAACTCATTCCAAGGATAATATGAAACTCACCCACCATGAACAGAGTCCACAAAAGCCACACACAATAGCTTCCTCTTCCACAAGTACCCACCGTGAACGGACTCAGCTCACACAATAGTTTCCACTCCAGCACCGGTTATAGAATTGTAAGAATGGTAGTTGAACAAGGATTGAGGCGGCGGCGGTGATTGGAGCCTTGAAGGATCATGTTTCAGTCTTTAAATTGAAATGACTGGGAAAGAGGATGACTGGAGGATAATCAGATATGATGAGAGCCAAAGAAGATAAAGTGAATGGACTACAAATCCTTAATTGGTGTTTCTTTGTTGGAAGCCTCAAAATTAATGACCCTTTCTAATGCAAGGGACAACTGTGAACGAAGTGATACTAATGTATAGTGTAATACCCCAGAAATTTGATATTAGTTTATAATGTTATTTGAGAATTTTCGAGTTAGAAGTTAGTGTGTTTTGAGGTTCGAAGGATGAGTAGAAGTGTTCGGATGCATAAATCACAAAACGGTTTTATGGTTTTGAAGGGTCAAGAGTTGACTTTCTAATCTGTTGGCTTTCTCGAGAAACTTCCTTCATGAAAGTTGTAGAGTACGGCGATATGAGTTTGTAGACATGCAGCACGCGTAAAATAGACTTTGTATGTGAAAGTTATGGTCAACAGAAGTTCGTGGCTTTATGGGATTTTTGGGTTAATTAAGAAAAGTTTAGGGTTCCATTTCATTTTTTCGGGAACCCATTCTTCTATCCCTTTCACTCTAGCGATACCAGTAGTATCCGAGTTCTCTAGCCGACCCGACCTGGTTTTTCCGGCCAACTCCGACCGACTCAGGCGACGGCACCGGTCGGAGTCGCTTCATCTCGGCGGCACAACCTTTCCTGTGGTAGTGGCTTGCTCCGATTCTGGGTGGTTCGTGTGAATCAAAGCCTAGAAGTTCCAGGTTCAGAACCGGTCGGGATTCTCACCTCTGGTGGCGACGAAGAGACTTCAAACTGGTCAGGGTAGAAGCTCCTTGGCGTCTTGGATCGACTTCTGGTGGTCTTGGGGCTTGATTCGAAGCTTGGTGTTGCATAGTCGGGTTTTGAAATTCCCGGCGAGTTATTGGCGTTTTCCAGCCGATTGGGGCGAAACCTCAGCTATAAAAGATGCTTCTGTCTCATCCATCTACTAGTTTCGTGTTGTGAGTTTACCCTAATTCGAAGGTTGGTAGGGTGGCGCGTGGGGCCTACTCATCGCCGCCTGTGGTGGCACATGGTGACACGTCTGGTAGGGTGTGTAGCTTATGTTGCAAGGGTTAGCTAGTTCTTGTTGTTTTGAGCATGTTGATATTATAAGGCTAGGTTGAGATCATGTAATGCTTAATTATTGGAGCTTTTTCGATGAGGTTGTTGAGTTTGTGATTTAGAATGTAGGAGCCATTTTTGGCAGTTGCAGGAGGTGTTGTTTTGGGGATCGAGGACCTTGGGAGGTCTTGAAGGAAAGTTGCCCTCCTTTGGGCAAACCTTCTGTTTCTGCACAATCCTGGATGAGGTTTGCGGAAGCTGATGGCGTATCTGATAGGTGGTTGGTTATCCTCCCACTGACCTGCAATAACAAGGATGATCGGGGGCCTCCTGTCTTTCCTCCTCCAAAGCTTAAGTCAGTATCTTTGCCGAGTGTAATTAATGAGGGTAGTTAATAATACCTGACAAGCTGGTGGCTGGGCCATATTTATGGCCCAGGAGTGGGTCTTTCTTCACTTGAAAACAGATCTGGGACAACTCCTCTTTGCTGTTAGTTCAAACTCCCAGTTTCCTTATACCTTTCGAGACAATTCCTGGCCCAAGGCTGCCACCGAGGTCGGGCTCGGCCCATCCTTTTCTCGGACGAGAACCCTAGGGCGGCCTCGGTTGTCTTAACCATGATGGGATGCTTACTGGTTAACGGGCTTGAGAGGTTGTTTTATGCACAACCGACTACAAGTCCCCCCAAGTTCCCTTCAAGACACATCTTGAGTGGGGACTTGCTAAAATAAGCTTGTAGACTAGTATACTATTTCGAATGGGTCTCGGCCATATTCCCCTCACGTCCGGACTCATGACGTAGGTTGAACGGGTGTTGCATTCTTTCATGGACAAGGGTAGCGAGCCCTTACATATCCGGGGTTACTACTCGAGTGACGGGGTGTTAACGCCGTTCATGGTTTATCAAGTCACTTGCTCTGTTGTTAAAGGGATGTTATAAAATTTGTCTTTCGGTTGATTACTTATGCCTCTCGGGCGAGTGCCAATCTTGGTGGAATGAATATTTTGGTCTTACTCAGCCAAGGTGGGTTTTTACTTCGTACGATCTTGGTGACTCTCACCTGAGATGAGTCTTGCACTTGTGATCTCGGTGACTCTCACTCGAGATGAGTCTTGCCCTTGTGATCTTGTTGACTCTCACCTGAGATGGATCTTGCACTTAGTTTTATGATCTCAGTGACTCTCACCCGAAATGGGTCTTGCACTTTGAAGTTTGCGCATTGTTGTGGCAAGTGTATTAAATGCATGTTCGCCTGATGTCACAATATTCCTGAATTACTGCCAAGCAATTAATGCACGTCGCTTCATTCTTTCCTTCTTCAAGAAGCTACGGCAGTTATGCCACGTGGCACTATCCTGCGGTTCGATCGGATGGCTAGGGGTGCCTCGTTTTCGGTTACTGGTTTGTTTACGATTTGTGGATCGAGGCGACTGTTTACTGACCGTGTATAACTCAGGTGTTTCTCTGCTTCTCTCTGTGTTTCGTTGCTTCTCTCTATTTCTCTCTGTCTCTCTCTGTGTTTCGTTGCTGCCGATCCCTACGATTGCGAGGTGTTACCGGACGTCTGAGTGTCCGGCGTTGCTACTATGTCGAAAATCTAGTAAGGTTTTCTTCATTTTTCTGCATTTTGCTGCTCTTTATGCTTGTTTCTGCTTTTGCCTCTGCCTTGGCTCTGCGTTTGTGTTGCTTGTGTGGTTTTGGGTAAAACTGGGGATGTTAGCGTTCTAGGGATTTCTGGGTTGAAGCTGTGTTTAAACTTTGCATTGGTGTGCGTACTCCCGGCGGCGCATACTGATAGACCTTAGGGTTTGTTATTCTAGGGTAGATGGATTCCCGAAGTAGGACCGATTTAAGTGAAGCGAGCACTTCCTCTCGGCCGATAGTGGACAACAACGAGAGGATGGAGGAGTACATTAGTCGACCATCCCGCCCGGGTGAATCATCTTCGACTAGGCCTGCTGAGCTACCCAAAGGCATACTCGCCCGAGATGTCGAGTGGGCCTCAAGGGTTTTCCATGGTGTCCCGATTACCAACGTCGTAAGCTCGGTAAGGCGATATATCTTGGAGGATGGCACCATGTGCGACGAGCCCGAGAGTAGCATGTCTCCGGGCGAGATAGAATAGTTCCGCTAAAACTGGGGAATCCCACCCACAGTTACCCTGTGTGGCCTACACGAGGGCGAGCTGGCGTGCTGTCCAAGAGACGGTTTCGTTGCGGTGCACGAGCACATGTTTAGGAACGGTTTCTCCCTCCCGCTTCCTCAGTTCGTCCAGTATCTGCTGAGCATGCTTCAGCTTGCTCCAGGGCAGATTCCCCCAAACCAATGGTGCCAGTTGCTATCTCTATGCTGTTTGTACAACTTGTCCGAGATGGGTTGGCCGACCATCAACAAGTTTCGCGCCTTGTACCGCCTCTTGTACTCGAAGAAGCAGAACTGCCGAGGGTGTGTTTCGTTTGTTGCCCGGGAATACTTGCCTCCTATAACTGATCTCCCGACATCCATAAATAATAATTGGTGTTCAAAGGTCATGCTTGCCGGCGGTCGATGGCAAAGAAACTGTCCGACGTACGTTGTGCCCAACCGGTTTAGATATATCTGGGATCAGTCCTTCTCGCTGTCAGAGATCGAGAAGCGACTTATTGGGCAGATATATGTAGCCTAGCCCTCGGATGAGGATTGAAGCTCGTACAACCTGACCCGGTGGGCTGTCCTGGTTCACTGTGAACTCGACTGTATGCCTGGTGGGGTTCCAAATTAGCGTCGCTTGTTTTTTGTTCTCTCATTTCACTGGCCTTTTATTCTTGGTACCCGTGATCTTGATTGTTGGTTTTATTTTCAGCTAAAGTACCCAGGCGAAAACACCGTGAGTCACTCCCGAGCGATATGGAGTCCGATATGGATTTGCTAAGCAAACTCTTAGAGGTCAGGAAAGTGGCCTCCCGAACTAAGGTGAACCTCGCAGACAATACTGCCCGTGTCTTGGATGAAGCTGTACTCTAGGAGATTCCCAACAAAGGGTATGGGAAACTGCCTTTTGACAAAGAGGGGCCTGCAAAGATCGGTGACGTGGTCAACATCCACTTGGGTGAGGAGAGGAAAAAATTGAAGACTCAGCGGGATGAAGGCGTGACTTTGACGGGATTGAGTGTCTCTGGCGCCTCGCCACCTCTGAAGAAACAGAAGGCTGCCGTTTCCTCGGTCGGGAACCAGTTTCAATGAGCGCTCTCGCTCCGGCACTTCCTCAAATTCAGAAGACCTCTATCCGGCAGATCCTGGACGAGTATGGGTGCACGGACGAAAAATTCGTCCGTGGTATGGTTGGCGATCTGAAGGGTATTGAGTTGGACCAGATCAAGATTGGGTCCAGCACTCCTCAAGAGAACCGACAGTATGCCTAGGAGGCAATGATGAAGGTAAACTTCTCCTGAGTAATACCAATTTACTATCACTGTTCGGGATGTGGAACTAACTTTATTTTGCTTGCTGCAGGCTCTCTTTGCTATCTATGCCATTGACGCCAGTGAGGATTCCAATGAGATGAAAGAGCGTTTGGCCAGTCTGAATGACCAGATCAGCTATCTCGGGGCAGAGAGGAAGAAAATAGAGAAGGACTTGGAGGCCGAGAGGAAGGAGAAACGCTCGTTGGCCGACAAGCTTGCCAAACTTAGTCTCCACACCAAAGAGCTAGAGGGAAAAGCTGAAAGGGTTATTGCTTTGGAGTGCGACATAGACGCGCTTCAACAGGCGAACACGAAGCTGCGGTCGAGGCTGAAGGAGAGGGATGGCCAGATAGGTGATCTGCAAAGCTAGATCCACGCTCAAGGCGAGCTTGTCGTTGCCCGGTTCAATGAGTCAGATGAGCTGAAGGCTATGCTCAAGGGGAGTCAAGTTGCCCGGGAGAGTGGCATTACCAAGAAATTCGGCGTCTGGAGCCACCTTGGGTACCTGGACAAGGCCAAGATGACTGCCGATTTGCTCGCTGCCCAGGAGGCCAAAGAGAGGGGGCTAAGTCCAAGGCTGCGGCCGAGAAAGAACCTGAGACAGGTGAGCCGTCTGAAAAAAGTTGCTAAAGAAGGCATTGATGGGGACGATGATTTGGCTGAATCGTCCAGAAATGATGAAGAAGAGCCTGGCCAGTCATATGCTGTAATTTATCTTTTTGTTTGGCTCTTGCTTTTGTATGACAATGGCCTCGTGCCGTATCCCGGTGATTACACATCCCGATGGTTTTTGTAAATACCCATTGGTGGTATACGCCCGACATCCCGGGTTTTAATATATTATGCCTTGTCTAACCTTGTTGCTTGCGTTTCCGTGTTATATACAATTTGTATTATGCCTGAACCGCTTGGTGTTACGGGGGACTTCAATAACTTTTACCTCGAGGATGATTACTTATCCCCTTCGATGTTACTCGGAATTGTGTTGACTTATGCCTCTCGGTGGATTACCTATCCTGCTTGATGTTACTCGGGATTGTGTTGACTTATGCCTCTCGGTGGATTACCTATCCTGCTTGATGTTACTCGGGATTGTATTGACTTATGCCTCCCGGTGGATTACCTATCATTAGAGTTTGAATTGAACTTTCCATTCTTGTATTCAGTCATTCAAAACGAACGGAGGCATCCTTCGTGACTTGGTGTTTTTCTTCTCTTGGGGGCAGCAATACTTACAAATGTACATTTTTCAAAAGATGGAATGGGCCTCGGTCCCTCATACTGGTAGAGTTTTAGGTGCTCTGTGTTCCAGGGGCGCCCGGTGACTACCCCATCTTGGTCCCGTAGAAAGAAAGTTGATAGGCCGACCTCTTTAATGATCTCGTACGGTCCCTCCCAGGTTGGGTCCAGGGCCCCTATCTTTTTCATGATTGTCTTCATTACCTAGTCCCCTAGTCCCAACGTCCGGGTCCTGACCTTACTATTGTATTGGCGTGTCACTCGCTGATTATAGACTTGGTTGTGCAAGTCTGCTCTCTCCCTTCTTTCCTCGATGAGATCAATATTTAACCGGTGGCCTTCCTCGTTGGTGGCTGCATCAAAGTTTTCCACCCTTCTCGATGGTATCAATATCTCGATTGGCAAAACAGCCTCCGTGCCAAAAGTCATGCTAAAATGTGTTTCTCCCGTTGCTTCAGTTGCCGTGGTCTTGATTTCCCACAACACCTTCGGTAGCTTCTGCGCCCACAGACACTTTGCGTCGTCCAACTTCTTCTTCAGTAGTTTTTTAATGATTTTGTTAACTGCCTCCACCTGACCGTTAGTCTGAAGGTGTGCCACTGACGCAAAAACCATCTTAGTTCCCATGTCCTTCGTGAACTCAATCAGATTGTTATTGTTGAATTGTGTTCTATTGTCCGTGACAATTGTCTCCGGGACCTCGAATCTGCAATATATATTTTTTAGTAGGAAATTCTTCACACACTCAGTGGTCATCTTTCCCAAGGGCTCCGTCTCCACCCACTTTGTGTAGTAGTCAACAGCCACTATCACGTACTTGAACTGTCCAGGTGCCGTTAGCAGTATCCCGATAAGATTAAGGCCATACTGTGCGGAAGGCCAGGGTGACAACAATATTGATAGAGCGATAGAAAGGGAATGTATCCCGTTGGGATGCAAATGGCATTTTCGGCATCTCATTGACATCTTATTTGCCATGACACCCATGTTGGGCCAGAAGAACCCTCTGTGCAGTGCCTTGTGCACTAACGACCGGGATCCAGAATGATTCCCGCACACCCCTTCATGTGTTTCTCCCATGATCATTTCTCCTTCCTCCTCTGTCACGCACTTGAGGTTTGGGAAACTGTAACCTCTGCGATACAGCTTCCCGTTCATGAGTGTGTACCTTGAACATCTCGATTATAGTTTTCGTGCGTCACGTCTTTCCTCCGGGCGTACCCCCTCCTTTATGAATTCGATTATGGGGTCCATCCATGTAGGCTCTCTGGGTCCCGCCTCAACCATGAATATCTTCGAGATTGTCTTACTGATACTCGGTTTTCCAAGAACCTCAATCATTGCCTTCTTTCTCCCTTTACCAGGCCCTCCGGTGGCTAGTCAAGTAAGGGCATCCACATTACTATTTTCCTTCCGGGGGATGTGGGAGAGAGAGGCCGACTTGAACCGTTGTATGAATGCTTTTGAAAGCGCTTGGTAGGAGCTCAACTGAGGCTCCTTCACTTCAAAGCTCCCATTGACTTGATTCACAACCAGCTGTGAATCACTGAACACCTCCACTCTATCCACGCCAATGTCTCGGGCGAGTTGCAATCCAACAATTAAGGCTTCGTACTCTGCCACATTGTTGGATGCATTGAATTGAAATTCCAATGCGTACTCATGCTTGAACCCATCTGGGGTCTCCAATATTATTCCCGCCCCGCTTTTATTTCTCGTCACTGAGCCGTCGACAAAGAGTTTTCAAAATGCTGCTGATGGCTCCTCAACTTGTACCTTTGTGGATGGCTCCTCAGCGTGTACCTTTGTGGATGGCTCCTCAGCGTGTACCTTTGTGGATGGCTCCTCAGAGTTTTTAGGATCTGTTTCCTCCCGGCTGACCTCAGATGGTTTTCCCACCATTTTCATAGGTGTGAACTCGGTCGGCTCACCCATTACTTTCATGGGCGTGATCTCGGATATAAAATCGGCCGCTGCTTGGCCCTTGATAGCTATTCTCGGCCGGTAATGGATATCGAATTCTCTCAATTCAATGGCCCATTTTACCATCCTCCCACTGATCTCTGGCTTTTGCATGATTTGCCTCAGGGTGTGGTTGATATAAAGGGTTACTGAATGGGCCTGGAAATAATGCCTAAGCCTTTTGGCAGTTACAATAAGGGCTAAAGCTAGTTTCTCGACGTCCGGATACCTGTTCTCAGTCGGTGTGTATCATTTCCCGACGTAAAATATTGCATGCTCGATATCGGATTCTTTCCTTATGAGCACCGAGCTGACCGCCGACTGCGATGCCGCGAGGTACAAGTAAAGCATCCTGCCCGGGATCGGTTTTGACAAAACCGGCGCGAATGTGAGGTACGTCTTTATCTGCTTGAAAGCCTCTACATGCTCGGATCCCCATACTATCTCCTTGCATCTCTGGTCTCGTAACAACCGGAAGAAGGGGGCACACAAACCTAGCCAGTGCGACAACCTTCCCGGCCAAAGACTGCACTTGGTTCTTGAGTGTGGGTCTTTCCATATCTAAGATGGCCCTGATTTTCTACGGGTTGGCTTCAATTCCTCTCTTGCTGATTATGTGACCTAAGAACGTTCCCTTAACGACCTCGAAGATGCATTTTTGAGGGTTCAACCTCATCCCGAACCTTATTATGACTTTGAAGACTTTCTCAAGATGCCCTACATGCTCCTCGGCCTTTAGACTTTTGACCAGCATGTCATCGACATGTACTTCCATTATTTTCCCGGGGTACTTGGCGAACATGACATTCATCAGCCGCTAGTAAGTGTCTCCCGCATTCTTTAGTCTGAAAGCCATTACCTTGTAGTAATACATGTCCCTGTCGGTCGTGAAGGCCCTGTGTTTCTCATCCCTTGGATCCATCTGGATCTGGTTATAGCCTGCGTAGGCGTCCATGAAGCTCATCAGGTCAAACCCGGACGTGGAGTCCACAAGCTGATCTATGCGTGGGAGTGGGAAGCTATCCTTGGGGCATGCCCTGTTAAGATTTGAATAGTCCATGCACATCCTCCAGTGCCCTGTTGACTTCTTTGGAACCATGACCACGTTGGCCAGCCACTGGGGGTATCTGACCTCCCTTATGAACCTGATGTCTATTAGCTTTTGCACTTCCCCCTTCATTACTTCATACTTCTCTAGCTTAAACGTCCTTCGTTTTTGCCATACTGAAAGGATTCCTAGCTTGTGTGTTACGATGCCGCCTGCTATCCCGAGCATGTCTTTGTACGTTAAGGCGAATGCCCCACTGTTTCTCTTCAAGAAGTCTATCAAGGCCACTCGCACCCCGGGTGACTGTTTCGTCTCGATGATCAACTTGCGATCCGGGAACTCATCTGAGATTGATACCGCTTCCGTTTTGTTTACTGATCCCGGACGCTCCTCATCCGAGTCGGCATCATCTCTGGGATCTATGTAAGGGTCTGAGGGGGACGTCGTGGCCTGGCTGGCCGACATAACCTCTGATCTTTTCCTCCCGTTGTCTGTACGGGACCCGCCATGGATGGTGTTGATTGTCCCATATACTTCAATTGCCCCTTCATTCCTTGGCCCGGGCACATACTACTGCAGCTTTCCTTCATTTCCCGGTGCTCTACCGCTCTTTTCAATTCTATACAGCTGTTAATGTTATGGTTCGCCTCACCGTGGTATCCACAAAATTTTCAGATGGGGGAAACTTCTGGGTCGGGGGAGGCTGAATGGCAGACTTATTCTCGTTCCATATCGCCTCATAAGTGGCGTTGAGCGTTGACAAATGCTCCTTGCCTGCCAACACCGTTCTCGCGTACCCGGTATCTTGGTAGGGCCCTTTTGCCTTCCCTTGCGCGTTTTACTGCTTCCCTGCCTTCCCCTAGTTCCTTTCCTTGTGCCTCTTTCCAGCTGGGTACGAGTCTGGTTCTCGTTCTCCCTTCCAAGCTCTAACCTCTTGGATCACTTGCACTAGGGACCCGCCGTCTCTCCCTTCGTCCTTCCTTTTCCCGGCCGAGGTTCCCCCATAAGTATTGTGGTCGGCTTGTGCATGCCAGATCGCCATATCTATAAGCTCGTCGTAGCCTTGCGGATTTTCAGTTTTTACTGCATATAAAAACTTCCCGGGCGACAATCCATGAATGAACGCCTCCTCCGCAACCTTCTTGTCAAAGCTCCTAACTCTGGCTGTGGCCCCTTTCCATCGATTCACGAAAGCTTTCAAACCTTATCCCCTATCTTGCTTTACTTTGAACAGCTGGGCGGTATTCTGCCTGTCTGTCCGTAAAATGAATCTATTGACGAACTTGTTTGCCAGCTCCTGGAAGCAATCGACCGAGTTCGACGGGAGCTCGTAGAACCAGCTTAGCACTTCCCCTGCTAACGTTTCCTAGAACATAGTGAAGCATACCACATCCGAGTATCCTTTAGCGTTCGTGTGAGACTTGAAACTATCGAGGAAGAGATGGGGGTCGTGATCCCCGTTGTGACTAAGTTTCAATGGCTTGGCTGTGTTTGGGCTGACGAACTGGGTGATCGCTCTTGTGAATGGTCCCCCTCTTTCCTCGAAACTCGCACGAGTTGGGTTATGCATTCCCCTTCTCTCGGCGTCCGAGATTCGGTCTGCCAAATTCGCCACGCTATCTTGTATTGCTCTTAAGGTTTCTTCCATTTCTCCCTGTCTTCCAATCTGGACTTCCGGGATTTGCTCAGGCAAGGGCGGCGGTCCCTCGTTCTGCATCTCATCCGGGAACAAATTCGTCCCTATGTGCACGGTCCTACGGTTCGTTCCCACCGAAACGCCCGTCTGCTGAGACGTGGCCGCTTGATCCAACTCCCCCACCCTATCCAATGCCTCCCGATGCTCAACCTCTCGGGCTAGCGCTCTCATGAGTGTGGCATTATCCCGTTCCAACTTGCACTCCCTCCCGGAGGCGTCCACTCGATCCCTAGCACTTTGCTGCTCTAGCCGGGTGATTTGGGCCCTTATATCTTCCAACATTTCCGCTACCTCTTGGGGATTGAGATCCCGCGGCACATACTCTAGTGTTTCCTCCTGCAGGGTTCTCCCCGTAATTCTTGAACTTCCCCCTCCTGATTCCGAGGTCCGTCTGTATGTCATCTCCCTTCGTCCTTCCTGTCTTGCCTCCTAGTCTTGTTGCCCAGTTAACTCAGCCATTGAGTCACACTGGCGTTTCGTAAAGATTCCGACAGACGGCGCCGAATGTTTCTGCACAATCCTAGATGAGGTTTGCGGCAGCTAATGGCGTAGCTGATAGGTGGTTGGTTATCCTCCCGCTGACCTACAATAACAAGGGTGACCGGGGGCCGCCGGTCTTTCCTCCTCCGAAGCTTAAGTCAGTATCTTTTCCGAGTGTAATTAATGAAGGTAGTTAATGATACCTGACAAGCTGGTGGCTGGGCCATATTTATGGCCCAGGAGTGGGTCTTTCTTCACTTTAAAACCGATGTGGGACAACTCCCCTTTGCTGTTAGTTCAAACTCTCAATTTCCTTATACCTTCCGAGACCTTTCCTGGCCCAAGGCTGCCACCGAGGTCGGGCCCGACCCATCCTTTTCTCAGACGAGAACCCTAGGGCGGCCTCGGTTGTCTTAACCATGATGAGATGCTTACTGGTTTACGGGCTTGAGAGGTTGTTTTATGCACAACCGACTACACCTTCGGATTTAGTTTTGGGTTAAGAGGGTAAATGTTACTCTTTAGTTTGTTTGGTTACTAAGGTTAATATTTGGTTGTTTAGGTAGCTTGTGGAGTTGTTGTTGAGCTTGGTTCTTGAGTTTCTTTTGTGAAGATGCATCGAGATTTTAGATGAGTAAAATCACACCATGGTTCACTTTGTGACCTATTTATTTATGGTTATTATGATGATGATGATGATTATTGTGATGGTGATTATGATGATAATGATTATGATGATGATTATGATGACTATGATGATGATGATGATGATGATTTAAAAATTATGCTTTTGTTTGTTTTAAAATATATGAGTATTATATATACCTCTATGTGAAAATGTATATTACAATGAGGTTTTGCTTGGGTTGGTTCTATTGATGTGGTTATTTATGCCTTGTTGAAATATATGTCATTTAGGTGAGTAAATCTCACATGGGTTCATAAAGGAACCAAGTTTGCTTTATAGTTATGATTGCTAATTGTGAAGTTGTCATTGAAGGAAAATGATGTTGTTTTTAAATATAAATGAGCTTGATTGTCAACGGCTCATGGTAAGTGAAAGCAAGTTTTCTGTTAAAAAAATATAATCTTTCAAAAGGACTTCTGATCATGTGTGTGCCCTTGCGGTGATTGCGTGCATTAGTTGTGGATGTGTGTGCCTTAGTGGTGAGTGTATGCATTAGTTGTGGAATGGTGCCGTAGTGGTGATTGTGTGCATTAGATTAAGAGCCTTTGTGGTGGACTGGAAACCAAGCCTTGGCCGGGTGATTGGTTACGATCAGTATAAAGCTCTAGTCTGTCTGTCAGTATTTCATGGAGGATGACTAAGTGTTTACGAACCAATGAGTACGCGCTTGTTTGGTTACTTATGAGAAATGACTAAGTGTTGGCGAACTCATAAGTAAGAATAGAGAAATGATTGTGTGATTTTTGTTAAAATTCCTGAACTATGCTTTTTCAGGATTCATTATGATTTTGAGTGATTTGAATTGTTGTGTTTTCTTAATTATTACTTTTGAATTCTCTTGCTTTTAGGCGATTCCTGAACTAAGTTGCTAATGCAAGAATCACTAGTTTTATGTTTTGTAAATTTGTTGGATTTGTAGAATTAATTATTGTTCTTATTTATTCATATGTTTGACTTGGATGTTAGAAGTATTAAGATATTTTGGGATTTACTCGTACAAACTTTTTAGCTTACCGGGTTCGTTGTTTACAACCCGGTGCACCAATTCATGGTGTAGGGTTTAGTCCTGCAGGTGATGATCAACAGGGTTGAGGTGGTGACTTAGGAGCTGGGTTTTAGACGATGTTTATTTATTTGATTATTGTGGCAGTTGATTTTAAGCTCATGTGAGCGACTTTTTTATTTCTAGACTTTTGAAGTTGATGTAAATAAGGAGATATAAATGTTTAACTCGGTTGATGAGTTTATTGACATTTACATTTCCAGTATTTGTATTTTTTTTTAAGTTGTCGAGCGGGTTTTGGGATATTGAGATTTTGAGTTATATCACATTTAAATTTTTGAAAATTTATCCTTGGAAAATTGGGGTGTGACATATAGAATCTAAGCCAAAGATAAATATATCATGCTTCTGAAAAAGGGATATGACTCTTGGTTCATATTTCTGGGTATCTTGGTTTAGAGACGTAAGAGAGAGAGAGAGAAGAGAGAGAGAGAGAGATACAATAAAAAAACAGAGGAAGAGACGTAATGAATCCACATGGATTTTCAGTTAATCCTCCAGCTGACGCGTGTTCGCCCGCAGTCTTCAAACTTTGCGGATGTCCTCTTGAGATCCTGACTGTGTATAAATATATGTATATAGGGCCCTTCCATTAAGGGATCCATTTTTTTGACATATATGAAAGATGAGGGATTACTCTAACTTTTCGATTATATTTTTGAATCTCCATCGTTCAGTTTGTTAGTCCTTATATATATATATCAATTCTGTAAATTTTTAGCCAATTTGGTGATCGTTAAGATGTCGAACAAGATTAAATCAATGAACGAATCAAATTTGCCAAACCTGAACCGTTCATGCTTATAATTATACATCATAGTTTTTATTGCCTTAACGATCACCAAAATTTCTGAAAATTTGCAGAAGTGATCTACTCATATAGAACTACATATTGAACGGTGGAGATGTGATTTTGTGATCGAAAAGTTAGAGTAATCCCTCATCCCTCATATATGTCAAAAAAGGGATCCATTAGTGGAAGAGCCCTGTATATGTATATATACAATCTTTATCAGGTCCAAATATTCTTATTTATTCAAAAGGTACAGATTTTGCCAATAGAATCACTTTTTTGTCATATTTTTCGATCATAGCCGATTAGTATCTAGATATATATGACATGATCATCTCTGCAAAATTTTAGCTAAATTGGTGATCGTTAAGGTGTTTAAAATATATGATTACAATGTGCGAACCAAATCTGTTCAACCGGAACCGTTCGTGTAATTCAAAGTTTTGAATACCTTTATGATTATCAATTTGGCTGAAATTTTGTAGAAATGATCTACTCATATGTACCTAAAAGATGAACAGTTGAGATGAAAAAATATGACCGAAAAGTAGATTAATTAAGGAAATCCGTACATTTTGAATAAATAAGGAGGTTTGTATCTGAAAAGGCATGTATATATATAGTGTTTTTCTATTACCTCAAAATCCCACCTAGGCTTAAGCGGTGAAACATGGCTGGCTCCGCCAGTGGTCTGAGGGAGATTTTGTTTTGGTTTTGTCAGTTGATTTTGGCTGGGATATGTTCAGCGGTGGGTGTGCTATGCAGATGCGGCGTCGATCCCTAATGAAAGGTCTTAGATGGCGAGGCCAGCTGTCTAGATCGGTGGTGATTCTTGTTGTAGGGGCTAGATTGGGGTTTGCTTTCGTACGGACTACAAAGATGTTTGGAGGCGAACTGGTTCGATGGCGAGGCCGAGGGGAGCGGATCGTTTCATCATGGCGTGTGGATTGTGGCAATGGCAACGACGCTCTACCGAGTACGACGACGTGCAGGTAGAAGGGTGGACTGACTGTATTCAACTGGGCTGGCGCCGAAGTGGATCTCCCTTGGTTGCTGCCTCATTGGACCTCTATCTTCTAGGTTTGGGTTTCTTAGCCCTAGTCCATTAACTATTTGAGTCTTGTTTTGTTTCTAGTTTTGCTTCAATTTTGTTCTATTTCTTGTGGGTTCACCCTTTTGGATACTAGGTTCTAGAGGGCTTTATGAGTGAATACGATTAAAGGATAGTCTATCCTATGTACTAGGTGAGGTTTGTCTCAAGACTACTTGTCTATTTGTAGATGATAACAGTAGAGTATGTAATGACTATTTCAGACGTCTACTTTACTCAAATTTATGAAAGTCGTAAATGACTATTTCAAAAAATTCATGAATAAAAATGAATTAATTGACTTACGACCATAATTAACTAGATTGATGATGAATAGTATAAGGCCATAAGCAGGGGCAAAAACACTCAGAGGGCTGTATAGGCTCAAGCCTACACAGGTTTTTGGGGAAAACCCTCAAGTTGAGGTATATATGGTAATATGGGCAGATACTCACCAGGAAAAAAAGAAAATATTAATATGCAATTTTTCGTTGTTTTACCCTTCCTTATGACACTACCGATCAACTTTTCCTCTTCCAATATCTCGCTCATCCCAGTTCTTCAATCAGCTTCAGAGTCTAGGTCAAATCCTTAACACCCATTCAATGTTCCACTTCAATTTCTAAATCTTGAATTGGGTTTTTTCTGCTATTCCTCAATTGGAGGAATTGGGAATTTGGGAGCGGAGGGATTGTGGCTTTAATTCATGTACGATTAAATGGTAGTGGAATTAGGAGAAGCATTGGGAATTTGGGAATATATATAAGGGTGCGATTGGAGAATTTAGTTATAATTATCATATATTCATCTAGGGACATCAGGTTCTATACTTGTATCCCATTTTCTTCTTTTTGTTCATTGAAAGATAAGGACTAATAAGGCTGTAAACTGCATCACTCATTTGCTCCCCTTGTTATATACATGAGCAAATTCAGTGTGGAAATTGAATCTTATGTGAAATGATTCTGAGTTACAAACTTCAAAACAAAACAAAAAATATTGTGCACTTATAAAATAGGTTTCGGATCCTGATCTGCCACTGGCCATAAGGGCATGTGCATATAATAACCCTATCATCGTTGAAAACTTGAAAGCTAACACTGTCAGCCTACAACCACACAACAAAAAGAATCGACGCCGGCAGTACAACCAACAAGACCACTAGATCTCTTATCGACGTCTAGAGAAAGGAGAGAAGGAGGTGAAAAGAAAACAAAGTGATCGCCGATATTATACAATCGGTGGCAGGGGCGACGGCTGCTAGAGTTACAGAGGAAAATTTTTCTCTGAGTTGGTTCTCATTTTAATTTTAAGCTAGCAAAGTCTCATTTTAACCTATGAAGTAAAACAAAACAAAAAATGCAGAAAATTTGTTTGAATGGCTCTCTTGGTGATCCTTTTTGTGTGATGATGCTAGATGCTACGGCTACCATTAAGTCCATGTTGAAGATGGTATTCATTTGATACCCAAGATCTCCTCCTTTACATCTCCTTCACATAATGAAGCTTACCTTTGCTGCATGCCATAGCCTACCTATCTCTTCATGCATGTTCTCCATCCCTTTTCATTTTCATGATTCGAATTGAAAGCTGCACATGTTAAACAGCCAAAATTAGGTGCATTTATATTTCATTCGTACATACGCGGCCGGACTCACAGTTATCATATTTTCATGGGGGCCGGATTAGATCTGGTTTCCCAATAACCTATAGCATATCTTTGGCCTCGAATACTTAGGCTTCCCTTTCACTATAGGTTCCATTATGTTTTCCCCCTCTATTATGGTTTTATGGAGACGAATTCATTCCAAATTGGCAAATTAGCAAATTGTGCTGCTTTTAGTGGTAAAAAAAGATGATAAAGTAGTGAAAATGTTCATAATTAGCCTAGTTAGTGAGAGGATAAAATAGTTAAAATGTTCGTTCAACTGTTAATTTGAATGTTTTCATTCAGTTCTCTTATTCATCACTAGTCTTGATCACTATAAAGTAGAAACTCCATCTCCAGGCCAGTTTGATATGATCATCAAATCACTTTCTTTGAGTAATGTCGATCATTTGTAATATCTTTGATCTGCTTTTGCTACTGTCTCCACTTTTACCATGCTGATACTTGTAGCAGCAGCTCATGCAACTAATTGCTTGTACCAGCTAGCCACCCTTTTCTTCAACTGATGAAGTCGAAAGGCGAGCGCAAGTGATTCTATAGCATCATATTACCTCAGGAGGAAAACAAATGAAGCCAGCCAGATTGATACTTGCTTGACTTGAGCACCATGCATGATAAAGAAAACAAAGAAGAAGAAGAAAGCAGGGGACCTGATTCCATCGACATCGATCGATCGACGTAGTTCAAAGTTCAAACTTTGAATGTCATTTTCCAGAACTATGAAATAACTTCCCCACAAGAAGTCTCAATACGAAGACTAAAACAAACACTGGCCGGCCCCAATCTCAACTATTTCTAGCCTAACAAATTCAGTGGCGCTCTTTTTTTTTTTTTCCCCTACAATTCAACAAGCCCGAGAAAATACTCGATAAGTTAATTAGTACATTGACGTAACATGTTACTTTCCATTGCTTATATGATCTTCAGCTTCCATTTGTTTTCATCATATATAATCATGGAGCATAAGCTCTCCCGGTTACCATTTGTACTACGTTCAGATACAATTTTTTGTTTCGTTTTGTAGTAATCAAGTAAAATTTTGTTACTAGTACTGGCTCTTGTAGTAGCAGCACATATATGGAACTAAATTATTACTTGTAATGATTCAAAGCCCGCGTGTGATTAAAGCACTATTTAAGCTCAGGAGATCGAGAAGTGAATTGAAGCCAGCCAATTTGATTTTTGCTTGACATGATCGAGCACATGCATGAAAACAGAATCATAAACAAGAATAACAAGGCCAACCAACGTAGATCGATGAATGTGGATTCAAAGTAACCTTGAATATCATTTTATGAGAACTAATAATCTGGTAGCTAGGGATACGATAGTTTCCTACAAGTCAATCTCAACACGAAGATATAGACGAGACACTTGCCCAACTCGATCTGAACAACTAGCTTATAATGAACCTAACAATTCAAATTCAGTGGCCGTCATCAGAATAGTCGATCTGAAGCAGCACACAGATTGGCATTAATAATTTATTAATTTGTCACTAATTATATTCGTCGGCGGCAGGCAAGACAAACGTGCATCATGCATGTAACTAGGATTATTGGTTAGGTCCAACTCCAATATCGGCGAAACACCATTGATGGAAGTCCTGAAAGTTACATATCCATGGTGGCAGCTGGTCGACCGTGCACTATCAGAAAATGGATCTTGGGCGACGAAAAAAAATCGTCGCCCTGTTAAAAAATTTCGTCGCTTAAGTACTTAGGCGACGACATGTCGTCGGCCAAGACGTCGTCGCCAGAAGTGCGTCGGCCAAGAACTTGGGCGACGAAAATTTAGTCCGTCGTCGCCTAAGAGTAATTCTTAGGCGACGACACGAATTTCGTCGCCTAAGATCTACTTCTCGTCGCCCAAAAATATTCGTCGCCCAAGATTTAACACCTTGGCCGACGAAAATTTTTTTCGTCGCTTAAGATGTTATAACCTGGGGCGACGAAACTAAATATTTCGTCGCCTAAGATCACTACATCTTAGGCGACGATAATTTTTTTTCGTCGTCTTATATGGTAAGTCCTTGACCGACGATTTAGCAATTTCGTCGCCTAAGATATATTTAAATTTTTTTTTAAAATATTTAAATAATTTTTTTAAATATATAAATAATGTTTTTTTAATTTTTGCTGGAATTTTTTTTTCGACATTTCTTTAAATTTTTGTAATACTAAAATTTAATTAAAAATAACAGAAATTTATAAATTTATAAATAATTTATTACATAAATTCAGGATGTAATAAATTACAAAAATTCAGGTTTAACGGTATCGTCGGAGGAAGGAAGAGGTCGGACGGCACCGTAGGGACCCCGGATGACCCGCCATCACCGTCGGTCGGGGACGACTGTGTGGGGGCGGTGATAGATCGCGACCGTGGAAGTATCTGGATGACGAGGGGCCGTCGCTGCGGGACCCGGCTGCCCAGCAGAACGCGAGCCGCTCGCGCCACCCCTAAGCGTCGCATGTCGGCCCGTCATCTGCCACGGAAACCCGACCGACGGTGATTGCGGCTGGTTGTTTGAGGTACCGTCCGAGGAATATTCGCTCCTCGCACCCGGACGTTGTCCAGAAGTTTTCCTCATGTCCATCCTGTTTAAAATAACCATATATTTATTAAAAAAATTTTACCGTCTTATAATTAATTTAACAAAAAATAACCATAAATTTTGAAAAATTTATCAACAATAATAGCACAAATAAAAAGTAATAATTATTATAGGATTTATTATTTTTTTAATTCACATAACAAATTATTTACATTAATTCAGAATTATTACATCATAAAAATTAATTTACGAATATTTATATCCTTACTCAAAAATAATCCATTATTTTTTACAAAATTTCCACAATATATTTACAATTATAATTTATATTATTTAATTATTTAATCAAAAATTATTTAATCATTTACAATATATTTACAAATTATTTCCACAAATCCTAAACCCTAAACCCTAATATTTTATAATTATCATTTACATCACAATTTACCATAATTTACTCTAAAATCCTACCATATTTACACGTGTATGCTTACTTTCCTTTCAAGCATGAAACTAGTGAACAACGTAAGTCACAAGGGTTTGAAAAAAACATACATTGCAAGTCTTTGATCGTTTTCCAATCTATTATGTGCACTCTCTCTTGTCTCCAACAGAAAGTGACTACTGCGAATGATCCGTTTCAAAGCAAACTAGCTAATGGGTCATACGTACGTATTTGCCGATCAAGGATACCTAATCTACGTTAGTTATGTATGATCGATTTTGAGTCAATATGTAATGTGTCATATCCATACATCGAATTAATACCAATACAAATATACCATCCATGCATAATTATTCATCGACACTGCAAATGACCCTGTTAATAGGGTTTGAAGTTTTGTTTTGTTTTTTTTTGTTTTTGTTTTTTTTGTTCAAACTTTACACGCATTTTATTATTTTATGTTTGTTGAGGAATGATGTCAGAATGTTCATTTGGTTCACCATTTTATGTTAGCGGATGCGATTACTGCTCATGCGCACACCTTAATTACTGCTAGTTGGCGCACATCACAGTCTACCTCTTTCTGTTTTTCATGTTTTTGATTTTGATTTTCTTAACTTAGGTTGTCTTAAAAGTTCTTCTTTGTAGTTTGTCTTTATTTATCATAAAGAAAAAGTAAGTAACTTTTTTTTTTTTTTTATGATGCCCAACCAAACATAAAATGATTCCTCAACAAACCTTAAATGAACATTGTTTCTACTTCTTCCCGAGATCACGGGATGGGAGGTCGAATTCTTAGTTCCAGTTCTTGTAGCTGCACAAGTTACACCGCGTCAGGAGTCAAGACTGGGGTGACCCAGTTTTCGACTATTTGATACTTAAGTCAGCGTACGATGACTACTTGTATAGTACGGGAGTAAGGGAAGAATGATGAACTTACCTCTTTTGGGAATTCGTGCATGTTTTATAGGCTAATATTGGGAGTCATGTCGTCTGTCTTCGATATGGGACCATTTTCGTGGCCGTGTTCAACATCTCCCCTTTCGGGGGTATTTAGTTGTTGTGAAGTGATTCTAGTAAGTACATTGTTCTGTTGATACCAAAAACAAAACAAAAAAAAGGATTACAAAAAAAAATATAAATATAAATATAATAATACTTTTCTTGTGCTATATGCACAATGCTTTTGAGTTCAATTGTGACTCTTGCAAATAGATGTGTCTGAATATGAACACAATACGGGCATCAAAGTCCAATAACAACTCAATCATCCTAACCAAACACTCTATATAAAGAGGCCAAAGCCTCCAAAAGAAGGGGACAGACAGAAAGGCGTAGCGAAGCAAAAAGCGGAAGAAGAAGAAAAAGGCAGAGGCAGGAGCAGGCAGAGTCGACACAGACAAGAACAAAAGAGGCGAAGAAGGAGAAGAGAACAAGCGAAGCAAAAAGCAGAAGGAGAGAGGAAAAGAAGCGGCGAGCCAACATGAAGGTGGAGCTCTCACTCTAACTCTTCTTATTTTTTTGCTCCGCCAGAAGCCCCGCAAGCACGCGAGCCATCTCCCCCTAAGGCGAGATGACCTCGTGAGGTCGTCACCAAAAGAAGGCTATGGCCGCTCGGCCCCTCCTCTTGTTACAACAAATATATGGCCTTGCACCTGGCATAACAAGCCACACAAGAGGAGTAAAACAAGCATTCCAAGCAGTACGATTTTGAAGAACAGGAACTTACCCTTGACGGCTTGGAGAATCTCTTAGCAGATCGATGTAAGCTTAAGTATTCAATACACGCTCTCAATCAAAACAATGGAGGCGACATATCTCCATTTATAGAGGAGCAGTTTCCTCAAGTCCGACTCCCAATCACATCCAATTTTCATCTGCAAAGAGATTTCTCAAGATGATAATCATTGAGGTGGTGTCAAGCTGATTCGAACTGGGAAAGACGTCTCTGAGGAGTTATGTGGTTCATATCATTTCATCAATATCATCAAGGGTACAAATTCTTCTGGCCGAGACAACAAGTTCATGTTAAGCATTATCATGCGAACCGGATAGCAAAGTCCGCATGTGGAGATAACCTCGCGTGGAGGCTAAAGCCCTAAAGCAAAGGCGAGACGACCTCGCGTGGATGACCTCGCGAGATGACCTCGCGAGATGGCTGAAGTCCTAAAGCAAAGGCGAGACGACTTCGTGTGGAGGCTGAAGCCCTAAGGGGTGGCGAGGTGACTTCGCGTCAAAGTAGAAGCCCTAAGGGGTGGTAAGGTAACTTCGCGTCAAAGCAGAAGCCCTAAGGCGAGGTCACTTTACAGAGAAGAGAAAGTCCAGGTGAGGTGAGATGGCTACACAAAATTGTAAGTCTAGGCGAGGCGGGATGACTTCACAAATTAGAAGTCCATGCGAGGCGAGATGCCTCCACAAAATTGAAAATCCAGGCGAAGCGAGATTGCTCCACCCAGGAGACTTCGCGAAGAAGCAAGATGCGGAGTTCGCATGCACGTGAGGTCCACATGCACGCAGAGTCCACATGCACGCGGAGTCCGCTTACACGCAAGGTCCACAAGCACGCGGAGTTCGCTTACACGCGAGGTCCGCATGCATGCGGAGTCCGCTTACACGCCAGCTCCGCATGCATGCGGAGTCCGCTTACACGCGAGGTCCGCATGCACGCGGAGTCCACTTACACGCAGAGATTGGATTTACAGCAATCACTTACGCCCCCTACCAAGGACCATGGCTAAGACAATTCAAGCTTCTTAGTCACATTGATGCATCATCCGTGTCGCGTGCCCGAATCAAGTCAACAGACACTCTACCAAATTGGGTGTACACAAGAAATACAATTGACGGATTCAAGATATATCTGTCAAACTCAAATGTTGGCACTAAGCCGCAAAACCCGAAACCTTAAGAACTACGGTTGGTTTGATCCCACAAAGGGGTACGTAGGCAATCTAGCAATCCACTAGATGAAACCACAATTCCAAACAGAATCCCTGACACCACCAGTCAAATTCGTCCAGTCCAAATGACTTTAGTCAAATTCCTAAAGCACCAGAAAAATCAAATCCACACCAAATCTTTCGAACTACATTGGTTTGATCCATTCACAGGGTATGTAGGCAGTCTAGATTTAAATCTAGATGCAACCACCAATCCAAATAAATTCTCGGATCACCTGAAGCTAGAATCTCGCTCCCAAGCTCAAATGCCTTCAGACACAAATTTAAACACATTTCCAAACACTACTCTCACTCTAAAGTCAAAGCCCTCCAACAAGTCATTCACTTGTTGGAACCTTGAACTATGAGTGACTTGATCCCCTCCAGGGTACGTAGGCAACCCATTCCCAAATGTGGGTGTAGTCACAAAAACAAACAAACCTGCAATGGTCTCTTGATAAACGAAATCAAAGGGGCAATGGTCTCTTGTAACAATGGATTGTAATTAAAAAGACACGTTCTGTCATGAATGGGTCGAACCAGACATAATTAAAACTCTATCTTAATTAATAAGATAGAGTGAAATTATGTTGGGTATATATGTATTTACAATTTTTGCCCAACATTGCTGGACCTTCACTCTTTAGGTGTTCATGGAGATCTCGCTAGTGTTGTCTTGCCCAGAATGGCCTCTGGCGACTGGGTGATCACGTTATATTCTCGGCATGGCCAAGTGTTCTTGGCTATGTATTAACAAGTCCCCAAGTCCCCAGTCCAAGAAAGCTATTGGGCAGGCAGTTATTCTCAAGTTGTGCCGAGAATGTATTTTACCCGGGAGTTGGAGGTATGGTGCCGAGTCCTCAAGTCCCCACGCGAGGGTCGCGAGGTGGCTAGGGGTATGTTTCAAGTGTTCGATATGAACCTTTAGTCATATCTCACGTGTATCATAAGTGGCCAATTTATGAGGGTCACGTGGTCATTTATGATGTCATTAAGGTTGTAATGGTTTCATCGATTGGGGGGGGGGGTTATTTTATTTTATTTTATTTTTTTTTGCAGTTAATGCTTGTTGGTGCATAACCGATACACATGCGTGGGATCGTGGGCACGTTGTAACGTCGCTTCTGTTCGTAGCTGACGTGGCTTCTCCCTGATCGTCAAGATGGAGAGGATCTGGATGGTCGTGGTTGGTTTGGGTGTCTATAAATAAGTTGGAGGGAGTAGAGGAGGGATTTTGAGTTTTGAAAATAGAAGACGTAGGGCTGAGGGAGCGGTTTTCAAATTTTTGGAAGGGTGTGCTTCGAAGAACTGTTGGATCGAACCTGGGGAACATTCAATTTCATCCTCAATCAGTTGGGTGTGAGCGCTCGGCTGTTTGCAATCAGCTTCACTGCCACTACGCATATCCATGTTTTCAAAGAGGTATGAAGTTGCCAATTCCCATTTTGGGTTATGTTTTTTTTTTTTTCGAATTGGTAGGGGGTTTTGTTACGGCTTTTCACTGCTTGCGATTTGTGTTGGTTGATTCTAGAGTAGAGGGTTGGGTGGTTTGCTGTCAGGTTGGTTAGGGTTAAGGTAGCGAGAGTCTAACTTGTGAGGATGTAGGGTATGACAGACCTAGTGTGGGTGTCCAACGAGGAGATTGTTGTTGTCTCTAGCTCGCCTGATCCTGATTCAAACACCTTGCACCGGTGGGAGGAAGAATTGGATAATCTAATGGCGGAAGTTGCACTTGACTTAAGAGAGGGCATTCATGTTACAAATGTTGGGTCTCACGTGTCCTCGTCTGACCCTGTATTGCAGGAGGTAGAAAAGTTTAGTATGGCGGGTTCTCAAGATGTCGACAATTCGTTTTAGGATCCTCCTGGCGAGAGCATGACGTCGTTAGAGTTGGTAGCGCTTAGGTAGAATTGGGGTATCCCCAATGAGGTGTTATTACAACCCATTTCCAAGAATGTTAAGTTTTGGGCCCCACCAGATGATTTTACTTTGGTTTACGAGTACCAGCTGAGGTGTGTGCTAATGTTCCTGCTGCCTCCCTTCATGCAATACACTTTGGCATGCCTGCATATCGCCCTCGGGCAGGTGACTCCGAATATGCTACGGCAGATATTGGGGACAAGGGTGTTGTTTCGAATTGCTAGGGCAAGAGTTTCCCTGTTTTGAGGAGTTCCTCGCCTGCTGGCATATGCTGTATTGCGCTAAGAAGGGTAGCAAAGATTGCATGACCCTGAAGTCTAGGGGGAAGTTTAAAATACTTTTAGAAGATTTGCCCACTTTTACTAACGAGAGCTGGCGTCGGAAGTGTTTCCTTGTTGGGGGACAGTGGTAGGAGTGGCATGGACATCCGTTCCGAGTACTTGGAGCCTTTCAAAAAATAGGTATCGTGTACTGTGTCTCATGTTTTCTTATTGTTTATACTATGTTGTCCTTGCTGACTTCTGACTTTGTGTAGTGCCTCAAGAATGTAAGCTAACCGAGCTAATGGAGCGTCGTATACACCGGGTGATATGGGCATTTGTGTTTAGGAGCTCGTATCGAATATGTCGGCTTGGCATTTACAGTTAGTTCGGTTATGCCCGGGTCCAGGGTCCGTATTTTGTCTTGAATGCTTTCACATTTTTTGTTATCTATTCTGTATATAACTCCCTGTTTCTTTTATTGTGGAAGTTGAGGAGGGTGAGGATGATTTTCTGAGGTTGAAGCTGGCAGATGAAGATTACGCTTACCTACCTCCCTTGGTGGCAGAAGCGATGGGTCTTAGAGACCAAGAGGTGGATGATGAGGTGACTGAGACTAAAAGCGGTGATCATGAGGATCATCAGGATCAAGGCCCCGTGGGGGGAGAGCAGTTGATCTCAGAGCCAGTGGGAGTGGAGAATGTGTCTCTAGGGAACACAGGTGATCACACTGGCGTTCAACGCTCTGGCGGTGAGGATTTGGTTATAGAGGAGGTCGATCCTGTCGTGCAAGAGTCAGAGGAGGTTGTTGTGACGAGGACTCGAAAGAGAAAAGATAGGGATGAGTCATTGTGAGAAGGTCAACCGAAGAGGTCCCGCAAGGAAGGGCGTTCCAGGAGCTCGGGAAGCTTAGCTGAGATCACCCAAGCACTGGAAAGGACCGGGGAGGTGCAGCCTTACTTGGCGCAACTGGCATATGATATGCGTCATCGCTCCTATGACATCCATTCTTTGGAGGAGGATGATCCATTGACTGGTGTGAGTCTCGCCAAGGAGAAATTGACTCGGGTAGGCGTTCGTTTAATGTGTTCAGTTTTTTCCTCTTTTCTTTTCTCTCCTGTTTTTTGTTTTATATTTTTGTGTTGTTTTCAGGCAACGTTATTGATGTACGCTGCGAGCGAGAGGGTTGTTACCCACTTGCAGGGGGAAACTGAGGCTAAGCGCCAACAATTGAGAGAGGCTAAGGAGAACAACCGTGCTCTGTCTCACCGTCTCGAATAGCTAGAGCAGAACGTCACTATTTATCGAGACCAACCTGCTGTAGCTAGGAAGGAGGTGGCTGAGTTGAAGGTGGTGATTCAGAAGAAGGATGAGCAGGTGGAGGCTGGGGAAGTGGCGATTGCTAAGGTGGCATCCCTGGAGGCTGAGGTGGCGAGGTTGACTCATGCGTTGGCCGAGCAAAGTCCTGGAAAAACAAGTGTGGGAAAGCTGCCGGCGCAGGAGAGACGGTGTTTAGGGAGAGCAAAGTGTACAAGCAGCAGCTGAGGAGTGCTTATAATAGAAGGCAGGATGAGCTAAGAAAAATTGGTTGTTAAGCAGGCTGGATAAATGAGCCGGCGATGCACAAGTGGTATGCCGAGAGGGATGATGAGAAGAGGGCCTGGGAGCAGATGACGCCAGAACAGAGGAAGGAAGCCGAAGTCTCGCGATCCTTGGCAAAGTAATTTGAGGCTTGGTGTGCCACCACACCTACTGTTTTGAAGGATGTTCCTGGGTTGGGCATGCCTCGGCCTTTGGCGATTGTTGCTGCTTCGTCGATGAGGGCTCCACATCCCGAGGTGTCTCTATTCAGCCAAGTGGTAGTATCTCAGGTCGCATCTTCAGTTGTTCAACCAGTTGACCCTCAAGCACCTAGGCTTGTGGCACCCTCGCGCTCTGAGGTGCAGAAAGCTTCTGCTAGCAAGTCTCCTACCACCGAAGTTCAACAAGTGAGCTCATTGGTGTGTCCTAATGTTTTTGTGAGGCCTCCACCAGTGTCACGTGATCGTTCTAAGAATGCGTATGGGCAGAGAGTGTCAGTGAATATTAGCCAAAGCCACAAGCGTGGTAGTGGCTCGAGGAATGGCGGGAGCATGAACAAGTCTAGTGGCGCATCTTCCGGGGAGAAGTAATTTCCTTTATTTGCTCCATTTTTTTGTTGCTGTTTTGCTTTTTAAACAATGTTTAATGCTTGTGGCGTGGTTAGCCGGTTTTGAACAATTTATAGTTTTTAAATTACCTGGGAGTCCAGGTTGACATTTGTTTCCCTTTCTACTTGTTATTTTGATGAAGTCCTTTGTTTATGAGATTGATTTGCTTCGCCTATCCCGTGTTCTTGTTATGGTATGTTGTGATATTATAGGAAAGAAAATATGGCATCTTCATTTAGGATAGGCCACTAATGAGCAAGGTGTACATTAATTTTGAGCCGCTAACGAGCTAAGGTACACAAATTTGTGAGGTGCCAGGCACAGTGTTGGATCTCGGGACTTGATAAAATTAAACGGGGTGGAGGTGGAGGTGGAGGTGGCGAGCGTTCCAGGGGCGAGGAAGTACTTGTCCGTCGGTGTCCTGGATATAGATTTTGGCTGGTCCAGGGGCGTTGACTATTTCGAGTGGGCATTCCCATTTTGCTTTGAGTCCAATGGGGTGAGGAATGACTTCTTTCATGACCCAATCACTTACCTTCAGGGGGCGAGGGACGACTTTCTTGTTGTAATGTTGAGCAATTTTCTGTTTGTTATTGATGTTCCAGAGGTGTGCTCTGTTTCGGCGTTCTTCAAGGAGGTCCATGATGAGGCGTAGTCCTTTGGTATTTGTCTCGGGATCATATGTTGTGACACGTTCACTCGGGACTTCCATCTCCACCGGGATCACCGCTTCGGTACCATAAGACAGGAGGTATGGGGATTCACCTGTGGCTGTTGTTGGGGTGGCTTCGAAGTGTCTAGAGAACTTCCGGGAGCTTGGTAGCCCACAACCCTTTGGTGTCCTCCAAGCGTTTCTTTAAGTTTTGTTTGATGAGCTTGTTTATGGCTTCCACTTGGCCATTGGTTTGGAGGTGCGCTGGGAAGGAATAGAAGATTGTGGTTCCTTGCTTGGAGAGGAATTCTCTGAATGTATCATTGTCAAATTGTGTCCCATTATCTGTGATGATGACTTGTGGTACCTCAAACCGGTGGTATGAGTTACGCCATAGGAAGTTTATCATATTTGTAGTTGTAATTGTGGCAAGGGGCTCGGCCTCTATCCATTTTGTGTTGTAATCCACAATTACCATTGCGTATTTTAGTTGTCTCGGGGCTGTGGGTAGCCGTCCTACAAAGTCCAGTCCCCACTGGCTGAAAGGGACTGGGGATATGATAACAGACAATGGCACTAGTGGGTGATGAGCAAAATTAGTGAACTTGTGGCATTGAAGACATGCACGGACAATGGCTTTTGCATCTTGCTCTAACATTGGTTAATAATATCCAGCCCTGAGTGCCTTGAACATGAGGTTCTGAGCTCCCGCGTGGTTACCACAGACTCTATTGTGTAGTGATTTCAGTACTTTGTGCCCTTCCTCTATGGGCAAGCATTTCAAGAAGGGACATGACTAACCACAACGATACAACTTGTCTTCTTTGAGCAAGTGGAGTGAAGCCTTGTGCCGTAACCGCTGTGCTTCTCTTCTGTCCTAGGGGAGAGTGTCGTTAGAGAGGAAGGCAACATATGGGTCCATCCATAAGGGATGGCTAGCTATCTCAAGAGCGAAAATTTCTGAATAAGCTTTTAAGATGTTAGGCTTGTCCAAAATTTCTATGTTCACGTCAGATGGCGTGGACTCGGGAGAGGCCATTGTGAGTCTCACGAGGGCATCTGCCTTGGAGTTCTTGGACCTCGGGATTTGTGTGAGTTTGTAGGATGTGAAGCGTTGCAGGAGGGCTCATGCTAGGCTTTTGTAAGATCCCAGGTTATTCTAGTTGGCTTTGAAGTCCCCTGCCACTGGATTGACAACTAGCTACGAGTCACTGAATATGTGGATGTGCAGGGCCCCGAGTTCTCGGCAGAGCTGAATGCCTGCTATCAAGGCCTCGTATTCAGCTATGTTGTTAGATGCCTTGAACTCAAACCGGAGGGCATACTCATATGAATGTCCTTCTGGGTCTGTAATGATTATTCCTGCTCCACTTAGCCTGTTGTTTGAGGATCCATTGACATGGAGTTCCCAGACAAGGTCCCAGGGGGGGTGTCTTTTATTGGTTGTCATGGTCCAAGGGGATGAATTCAGCAATGAAATATGTAGCTGCCTGCCCTTTTATTGTCGTCATTGGCTTAAAATGTATGTCAAACTCACCCTGCTCGATTGCCCATTTTACTAAGCGCTCTAAGGTTTTAGGTTTTTGGAGTATTTTCCGCAATGGATGATTGGTTAGGACATGAATTGTGTGGGCTTGGAAGTATTGCTAGAGTTTTCGTGCTGCATTGATTAGGGCTAAAGCCAATTTCTCGATATCGGGGTAACGAGTCTCGGGGTTTGCAAAACCTCTGCCACAGTAATATACTAGGAGTTCATTGTCGTGCTCATGGCGCGTAAGGGCAGGGTTGATGGTTGTTGTAGAAACAACCAAATATAGGTATAACACTTCTCCCGGGAAAGGCTTTGATAAGAGAGGAACTGCTGCGAGATTGATGTTATTGAAGACATCGTCATGTTCCGGGCCCCATGTGACATTTTCTTTATAATGGGTTTTCAGCAATTGAAAGAACGGGTTGCACTTATCTGTGAGGCGGGAGATGAAACGAGCCAAAGCTACTAAGCGTCCTGTGAGGCAATGGACCTCATTTCGAGTAATCGGAACAGCCATATCCAGCATGGCTTTTATCTTTTCTAGGTTGGCCTTAATTCCCCTTTCACTGACCACGAAGCCTAGAAACTTTCCACCGCCAACGGCCAAGATATATTTTTGTGGGTTGAGGCGCATCTCGTGAGCCAGGAGCTTGGTGAAGACTTTGTCTAGATTGGTGATGTGGTCATCGTTGGTCACTCTCTTGACTAGCATGTTATCTACATTTATTTCCATGAGCTTCCCAATTTCTTCTTCAAACATGGCACTGACTAGCCTCTGATACGTTGCTCCTGCGTTCTTGAGGCCAAAAGGCATAACCTCGTAACTGTATAATGTCTTGTCTATGACAAAGGTAGTGTGTTCCTAGTCAGTGGGATGCATTTTGATTTGATTATACCCCGAAAGCTGAGCATTTTGTAACCAGCTGTGGAATCGACCAGCTAGTCTATTCGTGGCAAGGGAAAGCTGTCCATAGGACATGCTATATTAAGGTTAGTGTAATCGACACACATCCGCCACTTTCCATTGGGTTTGGAAACCCATGTTGGGTAGGAAACCTCTCGAATGAACTTAATTTCCTTTAGCCGTTGGACCTCGGCTTGGATAGCTTGATACTTCTCCGAGTTAAAGGCCTGTCTTTTCTACTTGACAGGGACAGGGGGATAGTCTTTGAGGATATTGAGTTTGTCTTTGATGATATCAGGGGAAATATCTGACATTTCGGCATATGACCAAGCAAAGACTGCTTGTGTCAAGACCCACCTCGAATTTCACCCTGAAACCCGAAGTAAGTCTTGCGGGGTCCACTTCCAAGGAAAATTTACTGAAGAACTTGGTAAACCTCCCTTGAAAATGGACAACCCTAACTCGGAAAATTTAAGAATTTACCCTCCTAGACGAAACAACCAACTTCCAATTTATCCATAAATATCCAAATAAAATAACATAAATTTTAGCACACCACCATTAAAATATTCGCTAACACTAAGGGTAGTCAAAGCTACTAAAGAAAACTAGAGGAAGTAGGAAAATACATTGGTAGGTTTAACAGGTAACCTACTGGTGAAGAATGGTGGAGAAGTGGGTAACTATACCTCGCCTTCTACAAGTGTCAATCTGGACTCTGCAGACTGGACATTTTTAAAACGAAGGGTCCAAGGGAAAACATTCGAAAAACGTTAGAATGAGTAGACAAAAATAAAAGAATAAATAAAGAAAATAAATAACAATATTTATGCTTTCCCAATTGAAATTTCAAAGAAAATAAATAAAGAAAATAAATAACAATATTTATGCTTTCTCAATTGAAATTTCAAAGAAAACGAATGCGTGCTCCACACGATAAACCTTTTATCTCAAAAATATATACCAATATATGTATGTATTTACACACGTCCATACTCCCTATATAATTATTTTATAGATTTAAAATAATTTATATATGGTTACTACGCTTGCGTCGAACGATCACGTCACATTTTAATACGGTGCTACACTACGTCATTAAGGTGGACGGACGGATGTATAAATATGTGCTCATACCCCTTATATGAATTAAACACTCATATAAGGCTACTACGCTTGCGTCTAACGCTCACATCACACCATAATGCGGTTATGTACTACGCCATTAAGGTGGACAGACACATATGGCTAGCTAGCATTTATATACATACTCTCCTCATATAAATATTTATAATTTACCGGAAAATTTCCCTTTTCGGTAACTCTTCAAAATAAATAAAACCAACAAAATAAGATGACATCAACAAAATAAATTGTTCAGCTCAGAATCATAGCATGTGTATTATTTAAAACAAAAGTCCACTCACAAATTAGGCTTAAGCCTAATGTCGGTCCAATGCCTCTTCAGCTCGAGCCTCCTCACATCTTGTTTCAAACACATAAATTAATCCCCACTATATACCAACGCTTATATAAAAATAGGCAAAATTAAATATGGCATTATCTACTCTCATCATTGCCCAACTTCACCAATCTTAAAATCGATACGGTCCAAACTTCACCACAAATACCGGTAGCCTTAAACCAACCTTCTACTGCCAAAACAACAATAATCTAACGGCCGGATTCTATCCAAATTAACGGCCAAAATACCAAACTTTGAAAAAAATCCCAAACCTATCCAAAATTCCTCTTAAAATTCCAAAAATTCACATCATTAACATCCCCTTAATATTCCACATCTAAAACCATAAAAATCCCCCTAACAGCGGCGGCCGGCTCTGGCGACCTCCAATGCTTACCAAAATTTAGCATAACCTTCCTCTCAACATGCACAACAACTTCCGAAACTAGCACAAACACTAATTACAACCCTAGATACAGGTAATCGAACCAAAACAGTGATTTGAGCCCTAAAACTTCAACTCACCGATTCTCCTAGCTCAAGAGGGAGCGAATCCTTTGGAGGGGTTGCTACACGAGAGGAGGGCTTCCAAACGAGCCAAGTGGCTCCGGCTATGATGGCCGGAGGAGCGAGTTTCGGCGACCGGACCTCCACGGTAGTCGGGGCTTTTGGGCAGCTTTTCTCCTTCACGGCGGCACTAGGGCGGCTCTCACCGGTCCAAGAAGAGAGTTGGGTTGAAGGCTGACCGATTGGGACCGGTGCGGCGGTCTGCGCTAGCCAGATGGGCAGCAGACAGCTCCGGCAAGGAGAGAGAGAGGGAGAAAGTCGGGAGGGAGGAGGGGGAAGAGAGAGAGAGAGGGGTTTTGGGCTTTTTTGCCCAACCCGGTCCAACACTTCCATATAACCCAAAACCAAAATTAACACCCCCAAAAATAATACCCCAATAAAACTTACCTTTTTACTAGCTAAAATTTACCATTTTTACCGTCGTCACAATTTTCTCCTACGAATAAGTACTCTGAAATATTCGTCCCTCAACACTCCTCTAGGGACCTTTGAACTAAAAATTCATTTACGAAGACGGTAAAACTATTATTAATTCCAAGCCAACAAATAAGGTAAAAATTTAAGAGTCGGGATGTGACAGCTTGTTTATCCTGGAGGAAAGAAATGAGCTTTTGGCAGAGTTCCGGGTTCAAATTAGTGCTGATGCGGACCTTTCTCTCGGATGCACTGAGTGACAGGGAGACCCATTCTGTGTCTTCTGCTGGGATGGGTCTTGGGGCTCTTTATTTCTTTTCTTTCCCTTCAGGATCGTCCTAGGGGTCATCAATAGCTTTAGAAGGGCTAAGTGGTAACATTTCATAGGCGCCACGCCCTTATTGGATGGCATTAAGATAACAATGTTCAATGACTGCTCTATCTTTGTGGATTGTTAATATGCCTCCTAGGGGAAGGTACCTTCATAAGTAACATGTGCCTTGCAATGAGGCATTGTAGTCCCCAAATAATGTCGCAACCCAAAATGAGGTTATATGACGAGGGACAATCAACTATGAGAAAGTGTGTCGTGATAGAGGAGCGACAGGGATTGGTCCCCACCGATATTGTCAAGCGATCTGAGCCTAAGGGCTGCACAATCTCTCCCGAGAAGTTGACAAGAGGATCATGGTTGTTGTATAACTTAGCTCGGTCGCGTCGGAGTCCTCTATAGCAATCTGCGAACATCACACTGACTGCAGCTCTTGTGTCTACAAGGGCTATATGGCACCTGTAGTGATCCACCTAGACAATGATTATGAAGGGCTCATTATGATGGCAATTTACTGTATCTTCCCTTTTGTAAAATGACACCTGGTCCCATGCTGATGGGGTAGTAGTGACTCCTCTGTGTATTTCATGAATTTTCAAAGGGTCCGTACATTGCCTTTTTGCAGAAGGTTGCCGAAGGGGTAGTCACGGGGCTCCTCCATGCAAAGTGAGGATTTGGCCATAAATCTCAATAACATTTGCTCCTGTCGCGGGAGTGCAATACTGATGGAGTTGTCCGTTCCGGATCAAGTGCTCTATTGCATTGCGGAGGCAGTGACACATCTCATTTGTGTGACCATTGTCATCATGAAAAGCACAATACTTGTTCCATGTTGCCCGTCGGGGCTTTTTTGAATACTTGCTTTTAGGTGGTGGGGGAATGAGGTCTTTGTGTTTGGTCTATATATCATTGTATGTAGTTGTCAGAGTAGTGTGGACCTCGTAATGGAGTGGCGGGGAAGGGCGTCGCTGTTGCTGCTCGGGACTCTACTCTTTGGCCTGGTAGGGATGGTCTCGTCCCCGCTGCCCACTGTGGCGGCGGTCCGACCCACGTCCTTGGTTATTATCCTGGGAGCTACCATGTTGTTTGCTCTTGTCTTGTCCTCTGTCATAATATTCATATTTCTGCTACGAGTGTTGATTTGGGGGTGGGGCTAGGAGTGCTAATGTGGCGGTAGGGTTAGAATGTCCAAATGTGGCAAACTTTGCGCGTGCCCACCGGACAACAAGATCCATTAGGGAGTCATATGATCCAGGAGGGTTCCTATTGATTTCCATCAGGAAGTTGCCGAGAAGTAAGGCTTGGCGGAAAGATTGTTCGTCAACTCGCGGCTCAAGATTATGACAACGTGTCATGGTGGACTACCATCGGGATAGTAGGTCGTGGAGCCCTTCCCCTTCCTTTTGCTCGATGTGAAATAGGGTATCGACACTGCGGTAAATGCTGGCATGCAGTATGAAGCGGTTGAGGAAGCGTTACGAGAGTTGATCAAAGTTGTCAATGGAGCTGGGTGGCAAGTTGAGGAACCAACTGAATGCTTCATCTGAGAGGGTTTCTTGGAAGGCATGACAAGCCATGACATCTGTGTACCGAGTGGAGCTGCACAGCGAAATGAATGTTTCAAGGTAGAGATGAGGGTCCCCAATTCCCTTATATTTGTCCACTTTGAAGGCCGGGTTTGGCCTTGGGTGGTCTCTTTTCCATTTGCACCTGTGGCGTGAAGGGGGTTGGGCGATGTCCATATGGTCGCTGGTGACCACGACTCTCCACGCCTTCAATTCGCGAGGCTAACTGAGTGACATAATTACTGAGATGGAGGAGGAGTCGGGTTTGCATGTCGAAGGGTGGGTTTGCAGTGTTGGTGCTAGTAGGGTTGGGGTTGGGGACTGGTGGATCGGATGGGTCGGACTGGTTTATCAGGGGAATGGGCTCACTAGTAACTGTAGATGGTTGGGGGGCTGGAAGTGGAAAGGATGGGTGGGTGAGTGGATGAGTTATATAAATGATTTGATTGGGGCCTCCCGGGATCATGGAACTGTTCTCTCCTTGGTTGGGAAAGAGGGATGTCAAGGTGGGGTCTGGGTTGCTAGTGATCCTTGCCACTCGTTACAGGGTGTCGTTGTAGACGTTATGGTGATCCAGTGTGACTCTTAGTAAGAATTGTTCTTTTTCCAGCTCAGCGATACGTACCCGGTATACCTCAGCCTCTGTTTTATCTTTAGTTGCTTGCTCTCAGAACAGATGGAAGTCTTTTTTTAAAATTTCAAGGGTTGTGGCGGCATCGGCATAGTTGATTGGGACTGCGGCCGCGGTAGTTTGATTAAAGGATGTATGGCCAGATTGAAATGGCTCTTTTTCCAGTAGAGTCTCGGTTCATTCTGATCATCCACAATTTCCACGATCTTGCTTTCCGAGTTAAATGGGAGTTCCACAAGAGGGGACCCTCCTTGTAGCGCCAATTGTTTCTACCTCTTCCCGAGATCACGGGATGGGAGGTCGAATTCTTGGTTCCAGTTCCTATAGCTGCACAAGTAACACCGCATCAGGAGTAAAAG
Source organism: Fragaria x ananassa (assembly GCA_034370585.1). Taxonomy (NCBI): domain Eukaryota; kingdom Viridiplantae; phylum Streptophyta; class Magnoliopsida; order Rosales; family Rosaceae; genus Fragaria; species Fragaria x ananassa. Next base: position 2,130,168 of record CP139750.1, on the reverse strand, counting down.
CCTGGGGTGACCAAGTCTTCGAATCTCCGATGCTTAAGTCAGCGTACGATGGCTACTTGTATAGTACGGGAGTAAGGGAAGAATGATGAACTTACGTCTTTTGAGAATTTGTGTCTGTTATATAGGCTAATATTGGGAGTCATGTCGTCGATATAGGACCATTTTTGTGGCCCTGTTAAACATCTCCTGTCAAGACCTACCCTGGATCTCCCCTCGAAATCCGGGATAAACCCTGCGGGACCCACCTTAAGGAAAATTCTACCAAAATTCTTGATAGAACCTCCCTTGAAAATTGGTAACCCTACCTGAAAGGAAATCACCAACCCTAACTCACAATAATTCCCAAACCACATCCATAAATATAATCTCTCAATAAACACAAACAAATGAATCTTTTGTTATCAACTCTTAACATACTTAAACCATCCCATGATTATCAGAGCATTTACTAGGAAAATAAGATATACAACACAATAGGTTAAACTAGTAACCTATATGGGAAAAACTGAATGAGGTGGGAATCTATGACACGCCTCCTATCCTCGCCGAACCGAACTCTGCAGACTGGACATTTAAAAACGAAAGGCCCAAGGGAGAAGCATTTAAAAACGTTAGAGTGAGTGGACAAAAATAAATAACAAAAGAATATGGAGCAATGAAATCAAATCTATGTTCTCCCATAATTTCCATTAGAAAAATATTTATGCATGTCACTCTTTGAAATCTTCCCGAAAATAATTATAAACCAAAACAATGAATCAATCCCATTGGTTCTCAATAAAACAAAACAAATAGGGAAAAGTATTTCACCATAACGATGAGCCTCTCAGGCTATAATAGCATCTCACGCTAAGCGCTCTACTCACATATAATAAGGACCACTAAATATATTATAATAGCGTCCTACGCTAAGCGCTCAACCCTCATATGATGAGGACCGCTAAATAATGTCTAGCTAACAATAATATATTTATATATACCGATCGGTTGCCTCCCAGGCTATAAGTAGTGTCTCACGCTAAGCGCTCAACTCTCATATGATAAGGACCGCCGGTAGGACTATAATAACGTCCCACACTAAGCGCTCTACTCACATATGATGAGGACCGCTAAATAATGTTAGCTAGCGATAAATAATATTAGTCAACCCTTTTAGGGTGTAATAGATTACCAAAAAATAAAAGATCAATTGACATGTCCCACATGTCAAATGATATAAGCAAGAGAGTTCCCAAATAACAGATGGAACTCATTAATCCCAAGAAAACACTAAATTTCCAATATGCCTTTGAAATTAAATAACTTTAGTGCATGCATGAATTTTAAATCAAAGGTCCACTCACAGTGCTCGGCTATGCCTGCCGACGACCCGAGGCTTCCTCTAAATGATCCTCCTCACTGCCTGAACAATAATTAATATTAATTCTCATTCTACTTTAAAACTCCAATAAATAAATCCATAAAATTAATGGTCTAAACTCAATTTCTTCCTTGCCCATTTTCTCCATCTTTACTCCATTATAACTCAAAATTCACCATCATCACCAATAACCAAAATTAACCTTATAAGCATTTTAAAACCGGTTAACCAAACTACCGATAATCCATCCTAATCACCGCCAAAATCCTAAACCATGGAAAAATCCCCAACATTAACAAAACTCCTCCAAAATTTTTAAACTATACTTCATTAAACTCTTCTCCTTAATACCATCTTAAAAACATGAAAAACAACCCCTGAGGGGGGGCGCCGCCGCCTGCTCCGCCGGCAGCGGCGGCCGGTAGCCGTTTTCCGGCAACCTCCAATGCTTCTCAAATTTTAATAGCATAATCCTCTCATCATCCACAACAACTTCCATAACTAGCACTTTGTCCAATTCTAATGCTATCTAGGGTAATCGAACCAAAACATCCATAAATCCCTAAAACTTTCAATTATACAAACCAACCTAACGAGATCGAATTAAAGCGATTCCTTTTGAGTGATTACTCACCTTGACGAGAGCTACAAGTTGAGCCAAAAATCTCGGCCTATGGTGGCCGGAGGACGGATCTCCGGCGAGATGGCAGTCGGAATGCTAGGGGCGGTCTCCTCCCGCTCGGCGGCGTTCCTCGCGTAGTCACCGGCCCAGGAAGAGAGAGGGAGCGGCGGGGGTCCGAACGGGACCGGTTCGGCTGTCTCGGGTGGCCGGATGGCGGCGGGCGACAGTGGCAAAGCTTTCTGACGGGAGGAGAGCTCGGGGAGTTCGGGAGAAAAAAAGAAGAGAAGGAAGAGAAAGAAAAAGAAAAGGGAAGAAAGGAATGAGCTCGGGCTGCTTTCTCTCTACCCGGTCCATCACTTAAACCCAACTAAATAAACCCACTTCAAATTTTACCCATTTTTACTAACTCAAAAACTTTACTATTTAATTGATAACTTTACCAAGCTAACTCCGATTTTAACGCATAGCATGTCTACGAACTCGTAATCACGTCATCTACAACTTTCATGAAGAAAGTTTTCCCAAATTCCAAACAGAAGAAAAAGTCAATTTTAAGGTCCTTAACAGTAAACGGTTATTTAATACGGTAAAAAACTAAAATAATATCAAAGTAAATTACCGTAAAAGTGACTTAAGGACTGGGGTGTGACATCTCCCCTTTCAGCGGTATTTAATTGTTGTGAAGTGATTCCAGTAAGTACATTGTTGCTGGACCGTCACTCTTTAGGTGTTCATGAAGTTCTCGCCGGTGTTGTCTTTCCCGGAATGGCCTCCGGCAACCGGGTGATCATGTTATATTTTCGGCGTGGCCAAGTGTTCTTGGCTATGTATTAACAAACATCTAGCTACCTTGATCATGATCAGTAGTCTCATACTTGATCAAATGATTGAGCCTTGTTTAAGCTAAGACACCAAATATCTGTTAGTATTTAACAACCTTCCCTGTGGGCTGTTCAGGGTTTGTATATCTGTCCCTAAGGCTGGCAGGCTGGGCCACTTGCCCTCATTCCTCCAGGAATTCTTGACCTATATAAGTAACCTGGAACTGAAAGTATTGTGTTCCCTATTCTCTATAATGATGTGGAAAGATTTGTGGTTCGTTTATACAAGACATGAAACATTGATACTAGTTGTATGGTCCGGGCCGTCCCGTGACAAAGTGAGGCCTAAGGCAAACGTTTGGAGAGGCCTTGTTAATAAACTTTTTATATTGCAAAAAAACAAAAAACAAAAAAAATCAGCAAAATGTTTTCTGTGCATCTGTGGAGTCTGTCAATGGCTTAAATAGATATGAAATGAAGAAACTTATATTACTGTTTGTCTTTGAACGAAGCAGAGGCAACCAAGGTTTCATACAGTATGGTGTAGTTCTATGTGCTTTTGCAAAAGACTGTAGAAAAGTCAGCTTAAACAATATGGTGGTATAAGAGTTAAATTTCAAGAAGAAACTGGTATGCAAAAATGAACTTAGGAAGTTAGTAAAAAGGCACTTCACCATTCCATTTAGTTGTAATTACAAATTCAGTTCTGCACTCCAACACAAGACACTGTTTAAATTATATATCTTTACCTAGCACAATTGATATCATCATCTGTAAGTACTCTTACTATCCCAATATGATATAGAGCACTCTGAATTAATGCTACGATCCTTCATGGTCTGGCTAGATTTTACAGGACTTGGCAAGCCCTTCATGCTTGGAGATCGTTGCTGGATACCACCGGACTTGCCGATCCTTCTGGAACTTAGTTGCACTTCACTGTTGATGGAAGATATAAGAGAGATGTTGTTCTTGCATGGTGAATAGCTCTCGGAGCAAGTGTCCAAACTCAATGGCCTTAATTTAGGTGAGCTTAATGACCTCGCTTTCAATTTAGCAGATTTTGTTGCAGCCATGTAAGTAGGAACAACAGGAGATCTTTTGAAGGAAGTTTCATCTCCCAATGAACACTGCTTTCTGTGGTGTAAGGATGACTTTCTTGGAGAATCCATTCCTTCATTAACCAGATGACTATTATGTCTTTGCAGGTTTCTAAGCCTATCTTGTTTTCCACCTCCAAACTCCTCTTTTCTTTTCGCAGCCAAAACTGTGTCCAAGTCTTCAAGTTCTTTGCTTTTTGAAATTTGGGTGTCAACCCATTGGTCCAACCAGTATCTCCATCTTCCATTTACCTTTTTTCTTTCTGATTCTGCTGATTTCTACAGGAAAAAAAAATAATATTACTTGCACCTTTAGAGAAAGCTAGTTTTGACAAAGTACATAATAATATAGTAAGAACTTACCCTATGACTATACCAGTATTCCTTTATTCTTTCTCTCTTAATCAGAGCCTCTTTCTTGCTCAAACACAAGGCCTCTGCCTCTTCCTTTGAAACAAGTCTGTCATCCCACCTTCTTTGGCTGTTTGAGTCCATCTAAACATTTGTACAGAATATCTATGTCACATGGAAGCAAAGAAAATCATGTCAAAAAGCACTGATCAAGTTTAGTTTAAGATACCATTTAGCCAAACATACCCTTATTATCTTATCGCTCAAATTTTTGAACTGATCATCGTATTCATCATAGTGATAAGTATCTCCTTCTTTTGTTTGGAATCTCCTGGCACATACGTGCGATTGGATGTTTATTATGGACTGCAAGCACTTGAGTGTAGTCATTGCCTGTCGTCTCACTGCCCGTCCTCGAATAATAGCTTGGAGCTTCACTATTCCCTTTAATGCCCTCAAAGCTTTCTTTGCCTGCAATGTTCTTGCACATATATTGATCAGAAAGACAGAAACTGTGCAACAGTGATGAGTTTCATCAATTGGCTTTAACAGGATGTATATGATAATCTACAAGTCCCAACTATAAATTGATTATCAATCATTCTTCACTTTCAGATTCAAAATCAGACAACATAACATGCAAGAGTATTTGACAACAGCATAATTCCAAAAGTTCATCTAGTTAGTATAATCACTATAATGTAATAGCAATAGAAATATTGTACTTGATCTAGTTCTGCAAATGGTGAATGAGTGAGTAATTAGGAATCAAAACCACAAAAAACTATTTCAATTCTCAGATAATCATAAACTTGCACATCCTAAATATTACTTCTTTTGAATGAACTCGACTCTGCAGACAGTTGGTACAAAAATGAAATTCTGGTAAGATGCAAAACATAGAGAAAAGCATGAACAAACTCACAAGGTAACCACGAAAGGCCGTTTGAATTTTAACAGCAGCAAGTTCTTGTGTTTCCCTCTCACATTGATGTTCCCATTCAGTGGCCTCATTTCGAGATTTAAGACCAGTTAGCCACACAACCTCAGCAGCAGCATGAGCAGCTGCAACAGCAGCTTCAGCAGCAGCAGTGCTCGCAATGGCCACATTCAGAGCATGCTTACTTTGTTCTTCCTCTGCCTCATTGAGTGTCTTTTCCTTTAATGGTGATGGTGGTGCAGGTGCTGTTGTTGAGGGTAACCTTTTAATCTTAAGCCTTCCGAAAACCCATCTTCTTCTCTTCTCCTTCTACAGATAGTTGAGAAAGTGAGGGATGGGACTCAAGTAATTGAAACAGAAAAGAAATAGCAGAATAAGCAAATTAAAGTGCTTACACTATTTTGCTTCGACTGTGTGTCTGAAACAAAGAACCTTTTCACTATACTGAACCAGCTCTTCTTTGCCATTGAAGAAGCAATAGATCAAATCATGTATGAAGCTGATTTCAGAATCCCATATGCAAAGATGTACGCATTAATCCATATGCACAAACAGCAAGAAAAGATTAGTAAAACTAAGTAGATGAGCTTATACATCATGGCTTGAAATAGAATCAAAATGCTAAATTTTATGCACAGAATTTGTGTATAAGATCTAAAATAGTATCTCACCCATCTCCTGATATCAAGTGATTTTAGTTATCAATAAAGAATCACAGCAATATGAACTTTCATCTCTGTGGAGGGCACTTTTATAAAGTTCAAGAAGATCACTTAAAAATCACTCAACCTTAAAATATTGTGCAGTAAAGAATAAGGTGCGAAGTCCGTCAGAAATGGAGGAAGAGAAGCAGATGTGTATTGGAGAACTGAATTACAAATACCAAAGAGGGTTGTCAAATTTCCAAGCTGATGATAAAAAATCTAGAGGCTAGGGGTATGTTTGTTTGTCAATTGAACTATGAACAACCCACGTTTTCCCTCTTTCACATAATTGGGATTCTTCTTTGCAATTTGTGGGCCAAAGAAAGCAATTGTACTGCAAAGTAGAGCAACTTTGTGTTCATATGAGTAGGACTCATAATGAATTATGAGGCTATACACTTTTGATGGGGCCTCTCTTCTTCTGATGCAACCTCCAATTTTCTCAGCTGCAACAGACATTTGAACATGTCTGTTGGAATCAAATTACTGAACTATCCTCAGACTTAGTTGAATCACTTCTACTACCATGCAACAGCAGTCCATTATTTTTTGTAGATGTTGTTTTGGCTTGGTTGTTAGAAGATGATCTAAATGAATAAATATTTTTGATCAATGTATAACAGTAACCATGAAAACTAAATATTTTCGATCATTGTATAAGAGAGTGTACCCATGGAACCTACGTGTGTACGTTTTTCGTTGTTTACATTATTTTTTGCCTTCTTTTGCATTTTAGGTTTGTTTTATGTTTACTCCATTGAATGGTCAAGATTCACAGGCTATTTGCTGTGAAGCAGAGCTGGGATATTTCCTTTTCTTTGTTGACATGAAACCTGGATCCATCCTTTTTTGAAGGGGAATGAGTAATTTGTAGTCAGTCACATAGTGTTGGGTAGTGACAATTTGTGAACCATATGGGACCTCCTAGTTAAAGAATTGTACCACTGGCAACTATGCTGATGTTGTTCGATCAATTGGTCCATCAAACAGTACAAGAGGAGATAGGTAGAATGCTTCCATATTCCACACACCACTACAGAGAGAGAGAGAGAGAGAGGCAATAATTATTGAGGGATGTGGGGAGTCACATTGTGCAAGAGATGAGAGAATGTGGGGAAGAAAACAAAGGGGGAAACAAAAGTGGCCTTGCACAGCTGTTCACGAGACCAAAACAGAGGAATGGTGGTGAATTATACGTTCTCATGTTTTCCAATACAAAAGGGAAACAAATATTTTTCTTACTTCATTCTCAACAAAAAAGAAAAAACTATTGTAATGTAAAATGAAAAAGGATTTGAGAGTGAGGAGTTTTGATGCAGACAAAATGGTAAGTCTTTTATTCATATCATATGAGGTTTATATACTACTACCTCATGTATACAAAAGGCAAGTAATGAATAGTAATCAGTTACAAAGAGAATGAAATACCATTTATTCTCTTAATCAATATTAATTCCTAAATAACATAACTGCTGCACACTACTGGAGGTGACATGAATAGCCATATTTACAACACTCCCCCTTTGATATTTCATGTTAGTGTGTTGGCCTTACTTTATCTTTTGCCTTTAAAAGCTTGTAGATTGATGAAGTCTTCCCATTTAGAACTTATAAGTAGGTATTGTATCTACGAGAGGAATACTCTAAGGGTGCTACACCAAAACATTGCCACGGTAAACCCAGTGGGAAAAACCCGTGGTCGAAGGGAAAAGATGAGCAAATATGTATATGTCGAATCAACTCATCTTCAAGATGTAGTGAGTGGGTTGACCATTCCAAAGACGTGTCTCGTTAAAACCTTGCCAGGAAACAAAACCCAGTGGGACAAAATAAACCTGGGCGAAGGACAAAAAGAGTACACAATAGTCAAGTGGGTATACTTCAGGATACTCCCCCTGAAAATTACATGTTAGGTAATTCAGATAATTTACGTAGACCGATACCTTCTATATGCTTCTTGAATGTAGACTTTGGTAATGACTTGGTGAAGAGGTCTGCACGATTGTCTTCAGATCGAATGTGTTTGACTTCAATCTTTTGATGCTCTTGTTGTTGCTGATTGAAGAAGAATTTCGGTGAAATGTGTTTGGTGTTATCTCCTTTGATGAATCTTGTCTTAATTTGCTCGATGCAAGCTGCATTATCTTCGTGGATAGTGGTTGGTTCATCAGTGGTGGAGTGCAGTCCACATGCACTTCGAACATGCTTTGTGATGGCTCTCAACCATATACATTCACGTTGTCACGCCCCGACTCTTAAATTTTACCTTATTTACTAGCATGGTGTTAATAAGAATTTTATTGTCTTCGTCATTGAGTTTTAATTCTAAGATCCCTAGAGGTGTGTTGAGGGACGAATATTTCAAAAGAATTATTCGTAGGAGAAAATTATGACAACCGTAAAAATGGTAAATTTTGGCTAGTAAAAGGTAATTTTTATTGGGGTATTATTTTGGGGTGTTAAATTTTGGATTGGGTATATGGTGCAGTTTGTGGACCGGGTTGAGCTAAAGGCCCATTTTGTTTCTCTCTCTCTTCCTCCCGTTTTTTCTTTCTCCCCGAGCCTTCACTGCCGAAAGTCTGTCGACCACCGTTCGCTGCCGTCCGGCCGCCCCAGACCGCCGCATCGGTCCCAAACGATCGGTCTCTGAGCCAGCTTCCGTTCTAGACCGGTGGCAGCCTCCCTAGCGCCGCCGTGAGGGAGAGAAGCCGCCTGAAAGCCCCGACTGCCGGAAGTGTTTTTTCGCCGGAACTCCTTCCTCCAGCCGCCATAGCCGGCGAGCCTTGGCTCAAAAGAAAGCCCTCATCCCGTGCAGCAATCCCTCCAAATGGCTCCCTCCATCTTGAGCTAGGTAAAGAGAAATCGGTATTAGAAATTCTAGGGCTTTTATTGTTGTTTTCGTTCGATTGACATGGTTAGGCTTAGAATTGGAGTTTTTGCTAGTTAGGAATGTTGTAGAGGAGGTTGAGAGGAAGGTGCTGCCAAATTTTGGTGGGCATCGGAGGTTGCCGGAGCTGGTCGCCGGCCGCTGCCGCCGCCGCCGCTGAAAAAATGTTTTTGGTGGAGAATTTTATGAGGAGTTTAATGGAATGAGTTTTAGAATTTTTAGAGGAGTTTTGGATAGGTTTGGGAATTGGTCAGGTTGGTATTTTTGGCGGATTAATAAGTTAAAATCCGACCATTGGATTATTTTATGATTAGGACGTTGGAAGGTGATTTTTGAGGATGTCGGTATTTATGGAGAATTATGGTTGGCAGTGAAGTTAAGATTTAAGGCGATAGGCATGGTTGAGCGCGAGAAGCTCATATTTAATTATACTTATTTTCTTTAAGCGTCGGTGTTTTATTTAAGGATTTATTTATGTTTTGGAACAGGACGCGAGGAGGCTCGAGCAGAGGAGACCTCCGGCCGACATCAGGCTTAGGCCTAAGTTGTGAGTGGACCTTTGTTTTAAATAATGTGCTTGAATTGTTTTATTGTTGAATAATTTCCCTTGTTGGATTTTAACCGGAATTAAGAGTTTCGGTGTTTATACTCTTATATTGACGTTTATGAGTATAGTATGTATATAAGTGAACGCTAGCTAGCTATACGTGATTTCCCCCCATAATGAGTTACAATTCCATTATGGGGTGACGTGAGCATTAGACGCAAGCGTCGTAGCCTTGTACGACTTTCTGTTTTTCGTATTCATTCATAGAATTCGTACAAGGAGTCAGCACGTATATATATATCCACTCCTGCGTTTCCCTCATAATGAGGAAAATGCTATTATGGGGTGACGTGAGCGTTAGACACGAGCGTAGTAGCCTGGTATGACTATCTACTTTTCAAGCTTATTCATAGATAGCATATAAGGAGTATGACCAGTGAAAATACATATTGATATATTTTTAATTCTAGCCTGAGAGGCCATTTTCTAAAGTTTGGGAGTCTAGCGATGCTAGACACCAGTTAAGACCTTTTTGAGTTAAGCTTTTAAGCTGTCGCTTGTATAGTGCTTTCCTTTAAAGTTTTCTTGGGGAAATATTATTGTTTGTCGAGACTATTTTTGTCCACTCACTCTGACGTAATTAAATATTTTCCCCTGGGCTTTTCCTTTATTTTTAAATGTCCAGTCTGCAGAGTTCGGATGGGGTCTAGAAGGAGACGTCGAGGCATAGTCACCCATCTTTCCGCTACTGTTCGCCAGTAGGTTATCTGTTTAACCCACTAGGATTTTTAGCAGCTTCCGTTGTCTTTCTTGTAGTAGCTCTGAATACTTTCAGAAAAATAATTGTGTATTATTTTTCGGTTATTTGGATTGAGTTGAAGAATTTATATCTTGGTTAAGAAAGTGTTCTTTAATTTTTCCGGGTTAGGGTTGTCCATTTTCAAGGGAGGTTTGCTGAGTTCTTCGGTAAATTTTCCTTGGAGGTGGTCCCCGCAGGACTTACCTCAGGTTTCAGGGTGAAATTCGGGGTGGGTCTTGACAGTTGGTATTAGAGCATTAGGTTTTATTTCCTACCTTCTTAATACTATCTTATTTGCCTAAGAAGCACGTAGTTCCTATAGAGTGGTGGTCCGACCGCGGTGGATTCATTAGCATTTTATGCTTTGGATACTATGTGTTATTGGGTAGGTGTGATATTTCTGTTAGTCTTGTGTACAGACTACTAAATATATCTTTTCCTCAGGTACTATGCCTCCTAGACGCCGACCCCGTGTAGCTACCTCGACCAATGCCAATGAGGGTGATGAGGTCAGAGGATTAGTTGATTCGATTGGGAGTATGCTAAGAGGTGTGTTAGATAGGGTTCAGCACCCTCGGTCGGTGAAGAAGAAGGATGTCTTCAATGCTGGGGCAGTTGAGTTCAAGGGCGCCAAGGGACCCCTTGATGCATACATTTAGGTAGATAAGATGGAAAAGGTTTTTGAGAGCACCGATCTGCTAGAAGAAAAGAAAGTGAAAATGGCAGTGACTTTTCTGGATGATTCAGCACATCATTGGTGGACTCTCGCTAGTAGAAATAATGATGGTGCTCAGGACATGACTTGGGAGCAGTTCAAGACGCTTTTCTTGGGTCAGTATTTCAGTTATGCTCATCGTATCAGAATTCAGTTAGATTTTCTGAACATGAAGAAGAGGGATGATGAAGGTGTCATCGAGTTTGAGTAGAGATTCACTACTTTGAGCTACCATGTTCCATATTTGATTCCTGATGAGAGGACCAGGATTGACATGTTCATTGGAGCACTTGGCGGAGTGTATGCAGATAAGATGATCGGTGTCATCTACCCGACTTTTCTTGATGCGGTTACTGCAGCCATGGCCATTGAGACCAGGAGAACTTATAGTGCACGGCCCCGAGATTTCGGTGGTCCCAGCCAGGGTCCATCGAAAAAGGCTGCTTCCTCATCCGCTTCTAGATCTTCAGCGGGTGGTGGCAGTAGTGGAAGATCAGGTTCTGGTCCTCGGAGTAGAATAAGAGGACGTTTCAGGAGACCTTTCAGGAGCCAGTTGGGTAGGCAGCAGACCGGTCAGTATAGTGCTGGTGGTAGTTCCCAAGGGGGATCATCTGGTGGTCAGACGTTTTCCTTTGGTCAGTAGCAGTCATCTGGATGTTTTGAGTGTGGTAGTCATGATCACTTTAAGGGAGACTGTCCTTTGTTGGCACAGAGGACCGCCCCTACTCAGCCAGTCGGTCAGTCTTCAGCCAGAGGTTCCAGTGGTGGTTCTCACGGAGGTTCAGCAACCAGGAGTGGTTCTCAACAGAGTGGTGGTCAGCATGGACGTCCTATGACTTACGCTAGACTTCATGCTATGACCCAGCAGGAGGGTCGTACTTCTCCAGATGTCATCATTGGTACGTTGTTAATTTTTGGTCAGCCAGCATTTACATTAATTGATCCCGGAGCCACGCATTCATTTATGTCTAGTAGATTCGCCCTCCATGCCAATGTGCCATCATCATCTCTTCATGACGAGTGGCATGTATCTCTTCCCTCAGGTGAGGTGATGAGAATAGATTGAGTGTTTAGTGGTTATGAAGTTTTGGTGGGAGGAACTCAGTTTAAGGCGGATTTAATCCCTTTAGATATAGTGGAGTTTGATGCGATCTTGGGGATGGATTTCTTGGAGACTTATAGAGCTATGGTAGATTGTTTCCAAAAAGAAGTGGTGTTTCGAAGTCTAGATGGTTTTGAGGTTATTTTTCAGGGGGAAAGAGATGTGATTTTGAGTTGCCTAATATCAGCTGTGGCCGCCAGGAAATTGTTAAGTAAAGGTTGTCAGGCATTCCTAGCTCATGTTGTGGATACACGTATAGGAGTGTTGGAAGTAGGGGATATTCCTGTGGTAAGAGAGTTCCCGGATGTGTTTCCCGAGGACTTGCCCGGTTTGCCTCCTGTAAGGGAGATATATTTTTGTATCGAGTTACTTCCTGGAACTATGCCTATCTCACAGGCACCTTACAGAATGGCTCCAGCGGAATTGAAAGAGTTGAAGACTCAATTGCAGGAATTGGTAGACAAGGGTTTCATTCGGCCTAGCATGTCTCCATGGGGTGCCCCGGTGTTATTTGTTAAGAAGAAAGATGGCATCATGAGACTATGCATTGATTATAGGAAGCTTAATCAAGTCACAGTGAAGAATAAGTATTTGTTGCCTCGCATTGATGATTTGTTTGATCAGTTGAGAGGTGCTTCTGTTTTCTCAAAGATTGATTTGAGATCTGGTTATCATCAGTTGCGGATCCGAGAGAGTGACGTAGCCAAGACTGCCTTTCGATCACTCTATGGTCATTATGAGTTTGTGGTGATGCCTTTTGGACTTACTAATGCACCCGCGGCGTTCATGGATCTCATGAATAGGGTGTTTAGTCCTTATCTTGACCGCTTCGTGATCGTGTTCATAGATGATATTTTGGTGTACTCTAAAAGTGAGAAGGAGCATGCCAAACATCTAAGATTGATACTGCGGACTTTGAGAAATGCGCATTTGTTTGCCAAGTTCAGTAAGTGTGAATTTTGGCTGGATGAAGTGGGATTCTTGGGTCATGTAGTTTTAGTGGAAGGTGTTAGCCCAAAAGGTGGAAGCAGTGTCAAGTTGGAGAAGACCCACCTCGGTGGCAGAGATTCGTAGTTTTTTGGGGTTAGCAGGTTATTATCGGCGATTTGTGCAAGACTTTTCGAAGATTGCAGCCCCACTGACTAGATTGACCAAGAAGGGAGTTAAGTTTGAATAGTCAGACCAGTGTGAGCAAAGTTTTCAAGAATTTAAGGATCGCTTGACTAGTGCTCCTGTTTTGGCACTTCCAGATGATAGTGGGGAGTATGTGGTTTATTGCGATGCTTTTAGACGAGGTCTAGGCGGAGTATTGATGCAGCATGATCGAGTGATTGCCTACGCTTCTAGGCAACTGAAGCCGCATGAGGTGAATTATCCCACCCATGACTTAGAGCTTGCAGCAGTAGTTTTTACTCGGGTGTTCTTTAATTTTTTCGGGTTAGGGTTGTCCATTTTCAAGGGAGGTTTACTGAGTTCTTCGGTAAATTTTCCTTGGAGGGGAGGTGGTCCCCGCAAGACTTATCTCAGGTTTCAGGGTGAAATTCGAGGTGGTTCTTGACACATTGTGCCTTAATTGGATCAGCCAGAAATGCTGAAGTATCCTCCACAAGACTACAAGTTCATCAATGCAGATCATTGGACGCAATTTGTGACTGAGTGGACTAAGCCGGCATTTCTTGTAAGTAGTTAAGCGAACAGTGTTATTAATTACTAATTAAGTGTTTCATTACCAGGGTCCCTCATCAGTGCATATGTTAACTTGATCAGGAATTGCGTAAGACTCAACAGGCATGCCACAGGATGAACAAGTATCCCCACCGACAGTCCCACAAAGGCTACGTTGGGTTGGTGGCAGAGTTGAAGGCAAAAGCCGAGCCGGTAAGTCCAACATATTTGTTTATATTATGTAAAATGAAGGAGAAGGTTTCTACTGGAGAAACTAGCCTAAGTGGGTATTATGATGTCTTGGAGAAGGTTTTGGGGAAGGAGCATGGTGGAAGAGTGCGAGGGGTTGTCGGCTTTGTCAACCCAACAACCTACTTTCACCTCCCTAGACGTAACAGCAGATAAAGCATAGAAGAAACAATTAAAATCAACCTGAAAAAAGTACTTGTTGAGCAAACGGCAAAGATCATAGAAGAGACAAGGAAGAAAACAATTGAAGAAAACAATGCATTTTGGGCCATGAAATTTGAAACTTACAAGTCATAGTTTATTCCGGGCAATGGTAATGAGGGACAAGCAGGTAATAGTCCAGCTGGACTAGAGAAGCCCATCCCACCTGTTTCTGCGCAAGCTAGCTGTTCAAACACCGCTTATCTCTTTGAAAATGATATATATGCATGACCAAGTGCAAGCCCCCAATGCACAAGCTGAAATTGAAGAAGTCACTGAGAAGAATATCAAAGGCCAAGTTGAAGAGAATGGCCAAGTGGAAGGGAATGACGAACCTTGGGTGAAGTCAACCTTAATTTTCAAGTGTCTTGAAGCAATGGAGGTGAACGAAGTGGCTAAAAAGAAAACTTCAACCAAGAGGAGGCGGTGCGAACCCAAGTCTACGCAACTTGAAGAAGTGTTTGGTTAGGAGATAGCAGAGACTGATTGCAAGGCAGCCGAGGATGATGTACTTCCGAAAACCAGTGATGCTGATACGCAAATTAAACGACCAAAGGTATCAAATATTGTGGCCTAAAGTTTTTTATTCCTTGAGTAAGATATATAGCAAAGCATTACTGTTTAACATGTAAATTCTATTATTACTACATCTCTCAGGTAACTTGTGAGGAAGTTCATGTGATGATGGCATTAGGTTCACTTGATAACATTGTAGCTACAGGCACAATAATGAAAACTGATGACCCAGATCAACTTTGTCATGGTTATCCATTAGGGGACCAAAATGTACGTGTCTCGATAGAGATAGCAAAGCAGGAGTACGCCAAAGTTCCATTTCCTGTTGGCAATGATATAAAAACTGTTAGACAAGCCGTGGGGAGTTGGATAGCATGGCCGGAAAATCTTGTTATCTATACACCTGTCTCACCATCGGAGGTAAGTATTATTAGAATTGTAATCCAGTATTTCATAAGGTAGGTTGAAAAAGGGTACAAGTTTATGTCATTGTAAGATTAGAAAACCTTATATATTGTCTATTTATGTGTAGCAACCTTAGAAGAAGAGGGAAAAGAGAGGGGTACCTGTCGAGATTATTGACCTGAAGGCAGATGCACTTAATGCACCAATCCAGTTGAAGATGTTGTGCATGTGGGGTGCAGATGAGCTCAAAAATGATAAGAGTCTTGAGTTTTTTATTGAGCCTGAGGTGTTTGGATACACTCGGAAATCATGGATATTTGATTTAGATTTGCACAGAATGACAAACATGACAGAGATCACTGGGAACTACATAGTGGCATATCAAAGGTAATATTTGCTGTCAAATGGACTATTCTTGGTGTATCCATGTGAACTTGGTTGCTGATTAGAATCTGGATGTTATATTGGGTTTTTATGTACCTGTATGATCGATTTCCTGAAAAACATCAAAATGTTTGATATGATTGCCTTTGTTGACCTTGCTATGGTTGGAGAAGGGTGTGGAACAGTAAGGAGTAAGGCTGAACACTTATATGCTAGGTTCATAACCTCAAAACCTAGACAGCTTTTCATGGTGCCATATAACTCTGAGTAACTCTGAGTATTTTTTATTTTTTTTTATTTTATTCATGAGTCTTATTTGATCAAAATCTGGTAACTTTGTCATACAGTCAGCATTGGGTGCTTACTGTTGTGTAGC
Organism: Fragaria x ananassa; assembly: GCA_034370585.1. Classification (NCBI taxonomy): domain Eukaryota; kingdom Viridiplantae; phylum Streptophyta; class Magnoliopsida; order Rosales; family Rosaceae; genus Fragaria; species Fragaria x ananassa. The sequence continues at coordinate 2,114,424 of CP139750.1, read as the reverse complement.
CGGAAAAAGAAAATTTGTATTACATGGATCCCCTGAAGAGGCGGTTACTTATAGCCTCGGCAGAATGGAAGTCTATTATCAATAGGTAACTTGTAACAAAACTATATATGCATGCACCGAGATTTAAGGAATAATGTTTTCTTCTGGTTCAGCTTTTCATGATGCAATATCATTGTGGTTGGTTTTTGTTTTAGTGCAATAGCCAAGTATAATACAGAAAAGGGCAGGCCAAGCCTAAATGCAGTTGCTTGGAAGAACCTTGGAGTATGTAAATATTTCTTTAATTTGTTGGATTTCTGGATTGTTTCTTATCAAGTGTACGTATTTAGATTAGGGTATGACAATGGTGGTGGAATTTGAAAATTGAAAATCAATTATAGGAATTTTTTTTTAAGAACCTGAAAAACTGAAAGAAATATTTCAAACTCGAGAGCAGCTGATCTTAAACGCAAGAGAAAAGCCACAAAGCTCTTATCTAGTTGAAGGGTAGCATGTATAGTGAGCCCAAGATATTGAGATAGTAAGTAAAACTGAACACTTGTACTATATTTGCTAAAGGTGTGTATCCATATAAGATAAACATTTTCATAAACACTCTGGTTGCTTTCAAGAGCTTGATACTATTTTGGCCACAATCCTTAGTGCGCGGAGCAGAGGTAATTAGCGAACAAATAGTGAGGGAGATTGTTGCGGGCGTGCCACCTCGCGGACGAGGAAAGAGCTTGTATGCGAGCTTGACTTCTTGAACAGGCGGAAAGGGGGTTTCTAGGTGCCACCTCAAATGAGGAATTTATGAGCACAAGACGATCGATACTCACGACAGGACGCGAGCAGAGCAACAAAGGGAATTAGGGTGATCGGGGGCGAGTCCAGGAGGGCTATGAGAAAACCTAGGCGGCGGCGCGCTTAGGGTTAGGGTTTTCGAGAGGCTTGAAAGAGGTTTCAACTAGGTTGAAAGGTTCTGTTTGTATTTGTTGAGAGATTTGATTGTGTTGAGATGTATTGAGAGTCCCCTTATATAGAAGTTCAACTTGCGGCAGAAGAGAGGTATTCATAGTCCAAATTGGATTCTAAAACCCTAATGTCACAAGGACACTGTTTCGCCCGTGCGAACCAACCAACTTGTGACACATGTCCAGTCCGCACACTCCGCATGGTTTTTGCTTCCGCGCTGCCAATTGTAGACTCCTATGCGAACTGGAATTAGGCACATCTTTACCCCGCGGGCTTTCACAGACTCAAACCATCTCGCGAGCCTTTGTAGTTCGTGAGCCTAAAGAAGGCTTTTAAATTAATAAGGGCTACAGGGATTGGCCCAAAGCATGTCAAAAACTGGAGAGAGTCTTCAACGATTAATGAGATGCATGCGGACTCCGCCTATGCCTTCCTCGCGAAGCCTGCCATGCGAGCCAGTTCGCCCGCTCGCCTTGATGTAACCCGCATGCCTCGCCTACGCGGAATGTCAATCTCGCCTCGCCTACGCAAAGTGTCTCGCCTCGCCTACACGGAGTCAGCTAGTAATTCCGCCAACTGTGTAGTCCGCGCGAAGTCATTCAGCGCGCAAGCTGTGTAGTCCGCGCGAAGTTATTTTGCGTGCGAACTGGGTAGTCCACACGAAGTTGTTTTGCGTGCGAACTATGTAGTCCGCGCGAAGTCATTCCTCACGCGAACTGTGTAGTTCGTGTGAAGTCATATTACTTGGACAAAAATGCCTTCTGGCTCAAACATTGCCCCTAGGCCTTGAGCTTTGGGACTAAGCGAGAAGGCCTTATTGAACATGTCAAGACACTTCAAGATTTGGGAGATTCTAACATCTTGGTGTCATTGCGATCTTCGTCTCACGAAAGAACAAAGTTTTGAGGTATGCGTTGCCAACTACCTCGCGAGACAACTTACCTCTTCCTGAAGGGATCCTTACTCACTGTGTAGTGAGCAAGCATATATACTGATGTAAAGTTGGTGAAGCGAACTACGTTGTTTCACTAGCAAATATAAGGATGATGAGGCAACCCAACGGGACAAATGAACCTCGCCCAGTGTTGCCCCCAATGTAATTCTTTCACTAAGCAACAAAACTATTGCGGTTCAAAGAACAATCTTCCCTTGAGATTGGGTAAATGTCTTCACGTGACTGTTTGCTTGGAAAGCAGGAAATCACTATAGATTCACGTGTTCACCTTATCTCTAAGGCCCATACCTCGGGGCAGAGTTCTGCATGCAGGACACATGTCCCAGGGGAGTCAGTCACCTCTTCTTATAAGAGAACCCAACTGAACGGGCTTAGAACATTGACCAAGTCTTCCTGCCCCCTTGCCTTGGATCTTTCTTTCCTTCTTTTCATCCTTCTGTCCCTGCTTAAAGCGAAACCACCATTTCTCCTGCTCATCGTTTGCTTTGATGAGTTTCAAAATCTACTATTAGGTTGAGGGTGAGTTTCAAAATCCACTCTTAGGTCAATCCTCCGCTTGAAAGAATAAAGGGTCTTGCGCCTGCTGTTATATCCATGCATGAGGCTTCGGAGGCCCTTTGTCCACTTGTGTTTCGGGAGTTCGCCAGTGTTCTTGAAGTACGCCCTGAAGCTTGGGTGGTAGCATGAGGGACCTCGTTCTAGTGGACCTTTAGCCTTCCGGCGCTTTGTTCTAGGTAATCCTAGATTTATGCCTTTAAGCGTAGGGTAACCGGAGTTCACTGTAAGCATGTATTGCTTCGATGGCAAAGCCGCTTATGTAACCTGTATCAAAGTGTAAGAAGGAAAAAATATGTGATGTTATTATTTAAGGCATCTAGGATAGACTTTACACGTTTATGATGAAATGGAAGAGAAAAATCAAGAAATTAGCACGTAAAATTTTTTATTTAGGGCCTCTGGAATTGGCCCCAATCTTGTACTAGTCTGTTTGTTAGACCTCGTACGTTTACAAATAAATGGACTAACTTATCTCTCAGGTTGCCCCCTAGTGGGAGGCGGCGGAGTGTTATCGCGAAGGCGCGGAGCACTATGAACAGTGGTTGCGGAGTCAGCCGAATGTGGAGAGTCCACGCGCTCCCAAATGCCAGCGATATGGCGTTTTAAGAAACGACCATTAATAAGGTTGGGATGGAGTGTACCATCAAGGTCGCGCAAGTGGTATGCTCCCTTGGGCAATATGCGATGAATAATAAAGGGTCCTTCCCACCGCGCGGACCACTTCCTGCGGCCTTCGGTCTTTTCGCCCAATGGTAACACGGCGCACCATACTGCTTGGCCCTTGGTAAAGCTCTGTCCGCAGGTAATCTTATCATAGGACCACGCAACGCGTTGCTTCTCAAGGATGAGATTGTTGAAAGCAGTGATGTGATGTTCGTCGAGGTCTTTAAGCTCTTGCCATATTGCCTGGACGTAATGGTCACCAAGCAACTGGTGTTGTTCCTGGACGCAAAGCGAGGCGACGTGAACCTCAAGGGGAAGGACGGCGTCATGGCCAAACATGAGAGCATAAGGGGTGGTATCTGTCGGACCACGCTTGGAGGTACGGTAGGCCCATAAAGTATGGTAAAGCTCTAGATGCCAGACGCGGGGGTTCAACTCTAGCATTTTGTGCAAGATACCGAGGATAACCTTGTTGTTCGCCTCCGCCTGACCATTGGATTGTGCGTAATAGGAGGTCGAATGCAGGAGCTTGATACCATAGCCGGTAAGGAATGTGACTACAGAATCGGCCATGAAAACGGCTCCCTGGTCCGTCACGATGCACTCCGGAATACCAAAGCAGGAGATAATGTTGCAAAAGATAAAGTTGCGAACCGAGGTCGCGGAAGCAACCTTGAGTGGCTCGGCCTCAACCCACTTGGTAAAGAAATTTGTGGCTACGATAATGAACTTATGCTATTCTGAGGAATGGGGATGAATGATGCCGACGAATTCTGTCACCCATCCTCGACTTGGCCATGGTTTAATAATCAGCTGCAACGGAATGTTTGGAATGTGTTGCACTAGTCCGTGAGTTTGGCAATCCTGACATCCTTTGGCAAAAGCAATACAATCTTTGAGAATGGCAGGCCAATAGTAGCCGTGGTGACGGATTAACCAACACATCTTCGGTCCTACCTGATGCGAACCACAAACTCTAGAATGAACCTCGCGCATAAGCCGTTTAGCTTCACTGCCATACACACAGCGGAAGTCATTACCGTCTTCACCGCACCAGTGAAGCTCACCGTTGCGAAGCACAAAGTTGAGGGCGAGAAACCGCATTTGCTAGGAATGAGTAGCATCATGAGGGTGCTCGAGGTAGGCAATGAACGGTAGCTGCTAGTCTTCATCGATAGGATTTAAGACAGCGACGTCAAGAGAGTCTGCCTTATATTGACCCTAGCAATAAAAGAAGGAAGAGTACGTCGTTCGACCTTGAGCAATCGTTCACACACTCCATCTCGCAAGCTAAGACCGGATGCAATCTGCGCGAGCTCATTTGCCGCGAAGTTGAATTCGCGCAGAATATGCTCAATGTGGACATCGTCGAAGCGATCTAAGATGCCAAAGGCTTTTCGCAGGTAAGGCTCAATGGACGAACTTAAGCGTTTGAACTTCGCCACAAGCTGGTTGACAACCAATAACGAGTCGCCGAAGACTTGAACCTCGCGGACTCCTAAGTCCAGCAAGATTTCCAGTCCGATAATGAGCACCTCATACTCCGCCTGATTATTTGTACATTTAAAATCTAGCTGGAAGGAGTAAGAAAAACGGTCTCCTGCAGGGTTTTCTATAGCAATCCCGGCACCTGCAGCGAGCTCAGTACGCGAGCCATCAAAGTAAAGATTCCACGGAGTCAGGGACACAACGGCGAACTCTAACTCGTGGAATGTTGTTAGTTCAGTTGGTGTATGATGAGCGAGGAAGTCCGCTATGGCTTGTCCTTTAACTGCTCTCTGTGGAACATATTGCAAAGAGAATTTAGATAAATCTAAAATTCATTTACCTATGCGTCCCCGTAGGATAGGGTAGGAAAGCATGTATTTAACTAGATCGGACTAAGCAATCACCACCATGGTAAAGGCCAACATGTAGTGGCGAAGCTTGCAACCTGCAAAGAATAGGGCAAGACACAACTTCTCCATTGGGGAGTAGGGCATCTCGCAATCGGTTAACACCCTGCTAAGGTAGTAAACGGCGTGTTCCACCCTTTTCTCATCGTCTTGTGCAAAGAGTCCGCCAATAGACAAGTCAGCTGCAGCGATGTAGAGCTTAAGCGGAACGTCGGGGCAAGGGGGGACCAAAACAGGCGGGTTCGTAAGATAGTCCTTGATACGATCAAAGACCTCTTTGGTGGATGAGAAACCCTAGGAAGTCGCCTGCCTCTGTGAAGAAAACACATTTGTTGGGGTTCATCTTCAGGTTATGTTTCCTCATTCGCGTGAAAACCTGACGGAGGTCTTCAACGTGTGTCTCCCGCATCTTGGTTTTAACCACCACGTCGTCTATGTAGACCTCAATCAACTTGCCTAGGATATCATGAAAGATGAGGTTCATGGCGCGTTGATATGTTGTCCCCGCGTTCTTGAGCCCGAATGGCATGACGACATATTCAAACACACCTGCAAACCCCGGGCAGCGGAAAGCGGTCTTGTGGCGATCTTCTTCAGCGACAGGAATTTGATGGTATCCAGCGGTTCCATCCATAAAGGATAGCACTTCATGTCCCATGGCCGCGTCAATGAGGAGGTCGGCAACAGGCATGGGATATATATCCTTAAGCGTTGTGTTGTTGAGGTCACGGTAGTCAACACAGACCCGGATTTTGTCGTTCTTCTTTCGGACGGGAACGACGTTGGATAGCCAGTCATTGTACTTGGCCACACAAATGATACTCGATCGGTGCATGTTCTCAATTTCTTCTTTGACCACGATCTGGGTCTCAATTCGCATAAATCTGCCGTCCTAGCGGACTGGACGTTTGTCAGGGTGAGTAGGGAGATGGTGACAGACCAAGTCCGGAGACAAGCCAGGCATGTCTTCGTACTTCTCGGCGAAACAATCCCTATATTCATGTAATAAGGCAAGAAGGTCTTCTTTTTCTTTTCCCGCCAGCTTAGCGCTAATGGAGAGTAGTAAGGGTTTTTCTACAATCCCCACATCGACTTGTAAGATAGGCTCGTGGACTTGAGGTGGTGTATCGTCCAAGGTAGCGGGAGCTAGTTGAATAACTTCCTCCTCGGTATCGGTATAGTCTACTACCTCGTCTACATATTCCATAGTTGCAATCCTGTCATAGGCTTTGCGTTCCGCCCAATATGAGAGGAGTCTCTCACATAGGGACTCGCCAGCCTCGCGTGCTTCTGCTGAGGAGGCACTAATCATTAGAGGTGTAGAAGGGGTCCGCGATGGTGTAAGGACGTTGTAAGTCGTCCCTTGCCTGGGTGAGTCCACATCACGTTAAGTTGGAGGTCGTGACCCCATAGGGACAACCTTTGGAATCAACGCCTTAGACCTCCAATGGGCTCAGGTCGGTATTGTAGTATCGGGCGTCATTGAAGTTGGTGGAAATGGAGAAAGGACGTGGGTCTGCTCTGATGAGGACCGCCTCGCGTTTCTTAGTGTCCTAGATTATGAGTTCCTGGTGCATAGAGGAAGGTATACAGAAACTTCTATAGATCCAGTCGCGGCCTAGGATCATGCTATAGGATGAAGCGCATTCGGTGACGAAGAATGTATAGACCCGTGATGTCGGTCCCACCTTGACTCGTAAGAACAACAAGCCTAGAGTTCTGGAGACTTGTCCGGTGAAGTTCTTGACTGTCAAGGACGTAGTTTGGATCATCGAGCACGGGATACCAAGGAGTCCCATAGTACGGGTGGTAACGACATTCACCGCAGCTCCGGTGTCGACCATGACTTTGTTTACCGTAATCCCCTCAACTTCAGCCGTGATATATAACGGTCTCATGTGAGTGTCCATGTCTAGGGTCGGAATGGAGAAGGTCAGAGTCGGCATGCTTGTGACTCTGCTTGTAGCTTCCAATGGTAGAGTGTTTGCGGGCTCCGCCAAGACCGGACTCATCTCGCTACTGCAAGGCAGGGATACGTCACAGACATTTTCGCCACTGTCTAGAATATCCGAGCGTTGCATGTTGTATTCGGCGGGAGAGCATATCTTTCAGATATGAAAAACACCATTCCGACTTGAAAGGAGAATTGCTCGTGGACTGGGATCAGTGGCACCTCAATGCTCCTATGTTGTCCTTCAAGCACAGCGAATACACTCTCTGTTGGGCTGACCTCTTCATCCTCAGGCCATATGGATACTTCAACCATGTTATAGGTGAATGATTCACCCTGCCCTTCTGCTTGGTCTTCTCCCAAGTCAATGCGACGCTTGGAATGAGCCTCCTCGTTAAGGGAATGTTCTCGGAAACATTGGGCCATGAGCTCCGCGAGGTTAGGGCTAGAGGTACTACTCTTGGCACCTGGCGACACGTTAGTCACTGGTTGTCGTGGTCGCCACACGAGTTTGGTCGAGGGCTGCTTGTCCTCAGCTGGCCGCTCATCCGCGGCTAGAGGGACCTTGGCGTTGTCATTCGTCTTCAACGGAGGAGGGACGGATATTTGAGGCTCTTGCTTGGATTGTGGCCTAGGCCGACATGGTCGCAGTAGTTCCCTCTCCGCCTTAGGTTCCTGGCAAAGAGGCTCTTGGAACCGTGATAGTCGAGGCGGCTCGCGCCTTGGCTCAGGCTCTGAGGAGGCGAACAGTCTTCGCTTTGCCGATGAAAGTGGTTCCTTTCTTCTTTCAGTCTCCGGCGATTGCCTACGCCTTGATGGAGGAAGTGGGTTTCTCCGTCGTTTAGCTTCCGGTGACCGCCTGTAAATCCCTTCTCCTATCCAATTCCAGAGATGGTATGTTCCTAGAAGGGCACGGATCCTGTTTTGGTGGTACGGTGAGGTGACAGAAGACATTTGCTGTCAAGACCCACCCTGAATTTTACCCTGAAACCCGAGGTAAGTCCTACGGGGACCACCTCCACGGAAAATTTACCGAAGAACTCGGCAAACCTCCCTTGAAAATGGACAACCCTAACCCGAAAAAATTAAAGAACACCCTCTTAACCAAAATATAATTTCTTCAGCTTAACTCAAATAACTGAAATAACATAATACACAATTATTTTTCCGAAAGTATTCAGAGCTACTACAAGAAAGACAACGAAAGCTGTTAAAATCCTAGTAGGTTAAATAGATAACCTACTGGCGAACAGTAGCGGAAAGATAGGTGACTATGCCTCGTCGCCACCTTCTAGACCCCACCCGAACTCTGCAGACTAGGCATTTAAAAATAAAGGAAAAGCCCAAGGGAAAATATTTAATTACGTCAGAGTGAGTGAACAAAAATAATCTCGACAAACAATAATATTTCCCCAAGAAAACTTTAAAGGAAAGCGTTATACCAGCGACAGCTTAAAAGCTTATCTCAAAAAGGTCTTAACTGGTGTTTAGTCTCGCTAGACTCCCAAACTTCAGAAAATGGCCTCTCAGGCTAGAATTAAAAAATATATCAGTATGTATTTACACTCGTCATACTCCTTGTATGCTATCTATGAATAAGCTCGAAAAGTAGATAGTCATACCAGGCTACTACGCTCGCGTCTAACGCTCACGTCACCCATAATGGCATTTTTCCTCATTATGGGGGAAACGCACGAGTGGATATATATATACGTGCTGACTCCTTGTACGAATTCTATGAATGAATATGAAAAACAAAAAGTCGTACAAGGCTACGACGCTTACGTCTAACGCTCACGTTACCCCATAATGGAATTGTACCTCATTATGAGGGAAATCATGTATACCTAGCTAGCATTCACTTATATACATACTATACTCATAAACGTCAATATAAGAGTATAAACACCGAAATTCTCAATTCCGGTTAAAATCCAACAAAGGAAATTATTCAACAATAAAACAATTCAAGCACATTATTTAAAACAATGGTCCACTCACAACTTAGGCCTAAGCCTGATGTCGGTCGGAGGTCTCCTCTGCTCGAGCCTCCTCGCGTCCTGTCCTAAAACATAAACAAATCCTTAAATAAAACACCGACGCTTAAAGAAAATAGGCATAATTAAATATGAGCTTCTCGCGCTCAACCATGCCTATCGCCCAAAATCTTAACTTCACTGCCAACCACAATTCTCCATAAATATCGACATCCTCAAAAATCACCTTCCAACGTTCTAATCATAAAATAATCCAATGGCCGGATTTTAACTTATTAATCCGCCAAAAATACCAACTTTAACAATTCCCAAACCTATCCAAAACTCCTCCAAAAATTCTAAAACCTATCCAAAACTCCTCATAAAATTCTCCACCAAAAACATTTTTTCGGCGGCGGCTCCGACGACCTCCAATGCTCATCAAAATTTGGCAGCATCTTCCTCTCAACCTCCTCTACAACATTCTCAACTATCACAAACTCCAATTCTAAGTCTAACCATGTCAATCGAATGAAAACAATAATAAAAGCCCTAGAATTTCCTTTACCAATTTCTCCTTACCTAGCTCGAGATGGAGGGAGCCCTTTAGAGGGATTTCTGCACGGGATGAGGGCTTTCTTTTGTGTCAAGGCTCGCCGGTTATGGCGGCTGGAGGAAGGAGTTCCGGCGAAAAAACACTTCCGGCAGTCGGACCTTTCGGGGTTGATTTCTCCTTCACGGCGGCGCTAGGGAGGCTACCACCGGTCTAGAACGGGAGCTGCGTCGGAGACCGATCATTTGGGACCGGTGCGGCGGTCTAGGGGGGCCGGACGACGGCGGACGGGCGGCTGGAAAGTTTCGGTAATGAAGGCTCGGGGAGAGAGAGAAACGGGAGGAGAGAGAGAAAAGAAAAAAAAACTGATTTGGGCCTTTAGCCCAACCCGGTCCACCAACTCCACCATATACCCATTCCAAAATTCAACACCACAAAATAATACCCCAATAAAAATTACCTTTTACTAGCCAAAATTTACCATTTTTACCGTCGTCATATTTTTCTCCTACGAATAATTCTTTCGAAATATTCATCCTTCAACACACCTCTAGGGATCTTTGAATTAAAACTCAATGACGAAGACAGTAGAATTCTTATTAACACCATGCTAGTAAATAAGGTAAACTATAAGGGTCGGGGCGTGACAATTCTCCCCTCCTTATAAAAATTTCGTCCTCGAAATTTACAAACTCGTCAATCAAAGAGGAAAGGATACTGTTGTCTCATTTGCTCCTCTGATTCCCAAGTATCTTTCTCTACTTGATGACTTCTCCACAGCACTTTGACAAGCGGGATTGTCTTGTTCCTAAGCACTTGCTCCTTTCGGTCAAGAATCTGAACCGGCTCCTCTTCATAGGACAAATCCTTCTGCTAACTAATCGGCTGCTCAACAAGCACATGAGAAGGATCGGCAATATACTTGCGAAGCATGGATACATGAAACACATTATGTATCCTAGATAACTCCGGAGGCAAAACTAACCGATAGGCAAGAGAGCCAACTCGCTCTATTATCTCATAAGGGCCAATATACCTCGGACTAAGCTTCCCACGCTTACCAAAACGTACTATCCCTTTCCAAGGAGATAGCTTCAAGAACACCCAATCACCCACTTAAAACTCAAGGTCCTTTCTGCGGACATCTGCATAACTCTTTTGCCTACTCTAAGGGGCCTTGAGTCTATCTCTGACCACCTTGATCTTCTCATTTGTATCCTAGATAATCTCAGGACCACAAAGCACTCTTTCTCTGACTTCATTCCAACATAAGGGCGTCCGACACTGTTTCCCATACAGTGCCTCAAAAGGCGTCATACCAATACTCGAATGGAAGCTATTGTTATAAGCAAACTCTATTAAAGATAGGTTCTTATCCCAGCTCCCCCTGAACTGCAAGGCACACGATCTCAACATATCCTCCAAAGTCTGAATAGTCCTCTCTGTTTGCCCATCAGTCTGAGGATGAAAAGCAGTACTGAAGTGTAGTCGGGTACCTAAATGCTGCATGAAGAGCTCCCAAAAATTTAGAAGCAAATCTAGGATCCCGATCTGACACTATGGATTCAGATACGCCATGAAGTATCACAATCTCATTCACATACAGCTCAGCCAATTTATCTAGTGTATACTTCTTTCCCACCGGCAAGAAATGTGCAGATTTAGTGAGTCTATCCATAATCACCCAAATACCATCATGCCCTTCACGGGTACGAGGTAAACTGAAAACAAAAACCATGGTGATGTGGTCCCACATCCACACTAGAATCGGCAACGGCTCAAGAAAACCTGAAGGTTTCTGCCTTTCAGCTTTCACCTGTTGACAAATCAGACACCTACTCACAAAAGCTGCAATTTCCCTCTTCATGTTAGGCCACCAATAATAATCCTTCAAAGTCCGATACATTTTTGTACTTCCCGGATGAGCAGCATATGCGGAACTATGAGCTTCCTCCATAATCTCATTCTTTAACTCTTCATTCCTCTTTGGAACACAAAGTCTATTTTTGAACAACAAAGTTCCATCTCTTCTTACCGAAAAATCCATGGCTGCTCCATTTGTCGTTCTTTCCATCAACTGAGCTATGGAATGATCATTAAACTACGCCTCATTCACTTTATCCACCAAAACTGGCCTCACATAGAAACTAGCTACCAAGGCACCCACTTCATCTACCGCTAAATCCACCCATGTAGCTCGCAACTCACAAAGAAGTGGAACTCTAACCATTCTCAGGTGAGACAAAGATATGGTGGGATTTCGACTAAGAGCATCAGCTACCACATTAGCTTTTCGAGGATGATACTCAATAGTGCAATCATAATCACTGATCAACTCCAACCACCTTCTTTGCCTCATATTTAACTCCCTTTGAGTGAACACATACCGAAGACTTTTGTGATCGGTAAAAATCTGACACTTGGCTTCATAAAGATAGTTTCTCCACAACTTGAGAGTAAAAACTACTGCTGCAAGCTCTAAATCATGGGTGGGATAATTCCCCTCATGCGGCTTCAGTTGCCTAGAAGCGTAGGCAATCACTCGATCATGCTGCATCAATACTCCGCCTAGACCTCGTCTAGAAGCATTACAATAAACCACATACTCCCCGCTATCGTTTGGAAGTGCCAAAACAGGATCACTAGTCAGGCGATCCTTTAATTCTTGAAAACTTTGCTCACACTGATCTGACTATTCGAACTTAACTCCCTTATTGGTCAATCTAGTCAGTGGAGCTGCAATCTTCGAAAAGTCTTGCACAAATCGCTGATAATAACCTGCTAACCCCAAGAAACTACGAATCTCCGCCACAGAGGTAGGTCTTCTCCAACTTGACACTGCTTCCACCTTCTGGGGATCCACACTAACACCTTCCGCTAAAACTACATGACCTAAGAATCCCACTTTATCCAGCCAAAATTCACACTTACTGAACTTGGCAAACAACTGAGCATTTCTCAAAGTCCGCAGTATCAATCTTAGATGTTTGGCATGCTCCTTCTCACTTTTAGAGTACACCAAAATATCATCTATGAACACGATCACAAAGCGGTTAAGATATGGACTAAACACCCTATTCATGAGATCCATGAACGCCGCGGGTGCATTAGTAAGTCCAAAAGGCATCACCACAAACTCATAATGACCATAGCGTGATCGAAAAACAGTCTTGGCTTCATCACTCTCTCAGATCCGCAACTAATGATAACCAGATCTCAAATCAATCTTTGAGAAAACAGAAGCACCCCTCAACTGATCAAACAAATCATCAATGCGAGGCAACGGATACTTATTCTTCACTGTGATTTGATTAAGCTTCCTATAATCAATGCATAGTCTCATGGTGTCATCTTTCTTCTTAACAAACAACACCGGGGCACCCCATGGAGACATGCTAGGCCGAATAAAACCCATGTCTACCAACTCCTGCAGTTGAGTCTTCAACTCTTTCAATTCCGCTGGAGCCATTCTGTAAGGTGCCTGAGAGATAGGCATAGTTCCAGGAAATAACTCGATAGAAAAATATATCTCCCTTACAGGAGGCAAACCAAGCAAGTCCTCGGGAAACACATCCGGGAACTCTCTTACCACAGGAATATCCCCTACTTCCAACACTCCTATACGTGTATCCACAACATGAGCTAGGAATGCATGACAGCCTTTACTTAACAATTTCCTGGCGGCCACAGCTGATATCAGGCAACTCAAAATCACATCTCTTCCCCCCTGAAAAACCACCTCAAAACCATCCAGACTTCGAAGCACCACTTCTTTTTGGAAACAATCTACCATAGCTCTATAAGTCTCCAAGAAGTCCATCCCCAAGATCACATTAAACTCCACAATATCTAAAGGGATTAAATCCGCCTTAAACTTAGTTCCTTTGGAGTAAAGCACGAAGGCATTCGGCTTCTCTCCACATCCTCTCGGGAGTCTGAGCGAGCTGGGAGGGTCGGATGATGCCATCATCGGCAGCTCGCAATGCACGCAGGATGCTGCCATACTTCTTTTGTAGCTTCCACTTCTTGGATCTTCTAATGGTAACTAGCCTGCCCCCTTGTTGCGTGTACCATATCCCCTCCTTGATTGCTAATTTGGATGTCGGGGGAATGTAGAGGTCTGTCAAGATGCCTTGCCGAGGGCTTGAAGCCTCGTTGTCTGGATGCTCTCTGCCAGAGTCTGATATGTCCATCTTGCTTGAAGCTGGAGACGAAGGTACTTCTTCAGTCTAGTGTGATTGGACGAAGGTCTCGAGGCGCTTGATTCTCTACTCTAGCTCTTCGCGAGTCCTGGGACTCATGGGTTGATAGTTGTCAGCGGGGGACGGTGTATCTTCCCACATGATAGCCTTGCCCTTATCCTTTCTTAAAGGACGATCGGGCTGCAGTCTGGCGGCTAACTACCTCGCCAAGTAGTGGTTCCCATTTTGGTTCGCCAGCACGGTATAGTCATTCACCGGTCTCTTGCGGTTTCAACCTGGCAATTCGAGTGGACCCGCATTTGGAGATAGGTCCAATGTTATCACGCACTGGCTGATGCAGGGCCAGGCGATGTCAGTAGTTGTGATCATGAAGCCTCATTTGTCCTCAAAGCGAATGTACTTGAGGTCTAGCCAGTCTTGGACCTGCTCGCGAAGCTGGTAGCAATCGCGAGTTCTGTGTCCCCAACAATCATGGAACTTGCAGTGGATGCGGCCTTCCTTGTATTCAACGTAGGGTAGGGCCCTGGCTACAGTGACGAGTCCGCCATCAATAAGATTGTCTAAAACCTCGTGCGCAAGGTTGACGTTGTAGGTATACCTGCGAGATGGCCGAAATGCGTCATCATTGCCTTCTTCGCGGTCCCTCTTGGGTGCTCGGCGCGGATTGTCATTTTCTGGGTGTTCGGCCAAGTCCAAGGTGACTCTCTGCTGGCCTGGCTTTGGCTCGCGGCGGCAGCTGTTCTCCTCTGGATGGTCATTCCAGTTCAACTCGACCATACCAACCACGGCTGGGAATGGGTCCAAATCCATCAGAGAAGCTGTGCTTTCTGGCGTTTTCATTTTCAAGGCGCCGGAGTTCAACTAGGTCTGTAGTTGGTCGCGGAGCTTGACACAGTTTTTGGTGTCGTGATTGTAGACGTCGTGGAAGCTGCAATATTTCTTGTCTTTTAGCTCTTCCTTGGACGGGATCTTGTGATCCAAGCGTACGTACTTCGCCTTAATCAAGTCGTTAAAGACAAGATGGGCGTTTTTCGCGTCATACGTGTATGACTCGCATTTGGGCTTGGTCCATGCAAAATACTGAATGGTGATTGGCTCACGAATCATTTTGAGATTCTTCAGTTTGTGAGCCAACGGCTTCCCAGTCAGTTCCACTGCTCCAACATCATCATACCCCTGCGCGGCCTCAGTCTCCTCCTGCCTTTGGTAGTAAGGATCAAACGTGGGGGATTGGAGGTTTAGTGCCCCCACTGTCCTGTTTCGCCCTGGTACGTACGTCCCCTTAGAGGTATTTGTCTTCTCGTCCATTTCATTGAGGATCAACTCATAACTGTTGACCTTGTTGATCAGGTCACCCATAGATGTGAAGCATTCCCCATGGTGCTTCAACCGTTGGCGATGCTCGAGGCCACAGACAGCTAACTTAATGGCTTCCTGCTCAGGCAGGAGGAAGTCACACTTGGCCTGTTGGATCTTGAAAAGTTGGAGGAAAGAGACTCCTGACTCCATGCTATGCTGACTCATTTGAGTAAGGAAATCAAGGCCAACCTCTGGCTCAATAGTGTCGTATGTTTCCCGGAACAGTTTCTCCATGGTAGGCCAGTCCGCAATGGATCCTAGCTTCAACCTGGAATACCAACTGAATGTAGCTTTGGACAGAGAAGTCCCGAAGAGCTTGAGCTTGAGAATATCATTATTCCCATATTGGCCACACTGGACTTTGAAGCGGGCCATATGGGTTGCTACATCCTTCCTTGTTTCCCCAGAGAATGTGGTGAACACGATGTTCTTGAACCCATGCGGGAAAGAGTATTGCGCCACACTATCAAGGTAGGGGTCGCGATATTGCAAGTCAGCATCACCTTTTTCAGTTTGCTCGTTGACAATGGAGGAGATGAGCTGGCGCCAGTCAGCTGTTGTCACAGGCGTGGACTCTGCTCCTTCCTCATGGTTTGGCCATGCAGAGAAACTGGCGGCTTGTCCAAAATTCTTGAGAGCAGGGCTGGAGTAGGCTAGAATAGGGTCCTCAGGTGTCCCGGCTCCCTGGCGAAGAGAGTTGTTAAATCCCTTAAAGGGAGCTGCAGAACCATGCGGGGGTGGACTCTTTAAAGTTCCAGCCCCTAACGTGAACTGCGGGGCTTTCAGAGTCCCAACCTTAGGGTTTCCCCTAGCGCACTCGTTGGGAGGGATGTACTTGGATGGTCCCTCATTCGCGCTTGCGTCAGTAGGATTTAGAGCCGGATTCTTTGGTGCTTGTACCCTCATCCAATCTTCAACTTCAAGGACCCGTAAGTTTAGCCGGTCTTGTTTGTCCTTTAATTCATCCAGCTTCTCCAGACTGTTCTTGCTTCCAAAGAATGAAGCATTCTGCTGGTCATGCATCTGGATATCGTGGTCGTCCAAGCGGCGAGTCTATTCATCTACTATCGCGCGGGTGAGCGACAGGATCTCTGCATGTTGCTTCACGGTCTCCGCGTTCTGCTTCACGGTCTCTGTGTTCTAGTCCAGATCCGACCAGATTTGTTGAAGGCTACTTTCGACCAAGCCTTTGGTTTCAATGAACTTGGCCTCAAGGTCACCATAATTCTCACCGAGTGTGGTGAGTTTGTCGTGGGTGGCCTATAGAAGGGCTCTATCTTGTTTGACATGTTTAGTTAGGTCAGCAACGCTTTGTTGAGTAGTCAAACTCTGATTTGTCAACTGCTCGAACATCTGAGAGATTCGCTCAATAGACGGAGCAAAACCTGTGTCTTGGGTCGGCTGAGAGCCTACCATGGCGGTCTCGCTGAAGTCTGGGTCACCAAATTGAGCAAGGACCTGTTCTTGAGTGAGGGATCAGCAAGCCGCGCTGTTATGGGGCTTATACCGTAGTGATCTGTGCTTGAGATAAGAAAGCTGAGGCTTTTGGTACGGCGCTTCCTCTGGTTTCCCTATGATGTTTCACTTGTACTCCCTGTCCAATTGGGCATGCCAATGTTTTAGCCACGATCCTCAGCGCACGGAGCAAAGGTAACTAGCGAACAAATAGTGAGGGAGATTGTTGCGGGCGTGCCACCTCGCGGATGAGGAAAGAGCTTGTATGCGAGCTTGACTTCTTGATCAGGCGGAATGGGTGTTTCCAGGTACCACCTCTGATGAGGAATTTACGAGCACAAGGCGATCGATACTCACGGCGGGACGCGAGCAGAGCAACAAAGGGAATCAGGGTGATCAGGGGCGAGTCCAGGAGGGCTCTGAGAAAATCTAGGCGGCGGCGCGTTTAGGGTTAGGGTTTTCGAGAGGCTCGAAAGGGGTTTCAACTAGGTTGAAAGGTTCTGTTTGTATTTGTTGCGAGATTTGATTGTGTTGAGACGATTGAGAGTCCCCTTATATAGAACTTCGACTTGCGGCAGAAGAGAGGTATTCATAGTCCAAATTGGATTCTGAAACCCTAATGTCACAAGGACACTGTTTCGCCACGCGAACCAACCAGCTTGTGACACATGTCCAGTCCGCACACTCCGCATGGGTTTTTGCTTCCGCGCTGCCAACGGTAGACTCCTATGCGAACTGAAATTAGGCACATCTTTACCCCACGGGGTGTCACAGACTCAAACCATCTCGCGAGCCAAAAAAAGGCTTTTAAATTAATAAGGGCCACAGGGATTCGCCCAAAGCATGTCAAAAACTGGAGAGAGTCTTCAACGATTAATGAGATGCACGCGGACTCCGCCTATGCCTTCCTCGCGAAGCTTGCCACGCGAGCCAGTTCGCCCGCCCGCCTTGATGTAACCCGCTTGCCTCGCCTACGTGGAGTGTCAATCTTGCCTCACCTACGAGAAATGTCTCGCCTCACCTATGCGGAGTCAGCTAGTAATTCCGCGCGAAGTCATTCCGCGCGCGAGCTTTGTAGTCTGCGCAAAGTCATTCCGCGCACGAGCTATGTAGTCCGCGCGAATTCATTTTGCGCGCCAACTGTGTAGTCCACCCGAAGTCATTCCTCGCGCGAACTATGTAGTTCGCGCAAAATCATATTTCTTGGACAAAAATACCTTCTAGCTCAAACAGATACTATCAAATTGAACATTTAGGAAACTTGAGCATAATTTCAAAATCAGTTGTAGTCAAAACTAAAGAAACACCTGTTGAATTTGATAAGATAAAAAGACTGAATCTATTTCATGATATACATATCCAAAAGATGTAGTTTATATACAAAATAGTTCCACCACCTGGTATCAGGCTAACTGTTCATGTATTTATATAAATTGATTTTCTGCTTCTAGGGTGTTCCTCACCAACCCGACCACATTTAGTGCTGCTTTTATGTCATGCGGTTCATGCGAGATATCATACATGATCAGGATCACTCTTTTGTGATAAAGGTACAATCAACAACTATTTGTGTTTGTGTTGGGAATCATATTTTCGGGATTATGTCATGTTCATGTCTAACTTTAACATTATGTTTTTCAGTGGGACAGGAGAAACAAACTTGTCTACACCCAAGATGATTTGGATGTGTTAAGGAATGAGTGGGCAAAGGTCATCATCAGCAAATACCTGTAGGGTGCATGATCTGGTCTGTTTTGGTGAACTTGGTGCTTTCTATATGTTTGTGGTAGTACTTTGCTTTTGAACTTGGTGTTTCTCTATATTCGGAACAGCTATATGGTAGTACGTACTTTGTGCATTTCTCATGTTTAGGGAATTAAATATTGGAATGCTTTTGTACATGTAAGACTATCTAGGAGCTTAACTAGTTGCTTCTTTTCAGTTTATTATTCAACTGTAATGTTGTTTGTGGAAGCTTGAATGATATATATGAAGCTGAAATGCAATGTTTTATGATATCAGTCAATTTGTGCAGCAGTTTCTTTTGTGATGCTTGTGTATGTAAAACTTGGGCAACAAAGTCTGTCCATATGAAAATGCAACTGTTGTATGATTCTCATCAAACAAGAAAGTAGAATGCTATATCTATTGTGTGATACAACGGTCCAAATATTTCAGTTGTAGGTTATTCAACGTCACACAACAGTAAAGATAGGGAATAAACTGTTGTAGCTTACTAAAAAATACACAATGATAGAAATGAAAACCAACAGTTGTCTGAATGGGTAAAAATACAACATAAATGTTTTATTGTCTGTTGTCTGAGTGGACTTGTCGATGCCGCACATGGCATCGATCTGCGCAGCGACTTATACAACTGTTGGGCAAAAATTGTAAACAACATATATACCCAACATAACTTCACCCTATCTTATTGACTAAGATAGGGTTTTAATTTATGTCTGGTTCAATCCATTCAAGACAGAGTGTGTCTCTTAATTACAATCTCTTGTTACAAGGGAACACCCTTTGATTCTGTTTACCAAGAGACCGTTGTAGGTTTGTTTGTTTTTGTGAGTGCACCCATATTTGGAAATGGGTTGCCTACGTACCTTGGAGAGGATCAAGTCACTCGTAGTTCAAGGGTTCCAACAAGTGAATGACTTGTTAGAGGGCTTTGCCTTTAGGAAGTGTTTGGATTTGTGTCTGAAGACATTTGAGCTTAGGAGCGTGATTCTGGCTTCTGGCGATCCAAGAATTTATTTAGGTTGGTGGTTGCATCCAGATTTAAGTCCAGACTGCCTACATACCCTTGTAAAAGGATCAAACCAATGTGGTTCGAAAGGTTTGGTTATGGATTTGATTTGTCTGGTGCTTTAGGAATTTGACCAGGATCATTTGGATTGAAAGAATTTGACTGGTGGTGTCAGGGATTCTGTTTGGAATTTTGGTTGCATCTAGTGGGTTGCTAGACTGCCTACGTACCCCTTTGTGGGATCAAACCGACCGTAGTTCAAAATAGGTTTGTAGGCTTATTGGCTTAATGCCGGCTTTTGGTTTAACAGACGTATTTGTGAGTCTGTTGTCTTGTGTTTTTGGTGGACACTAAATTTGGTAGAGTATCTGTTAATAATGGCACCCAGAAAAGGTGAGGCAGTGGCGTGACAAGAGGCTTGAATAGCTTTGGTCTCAGTCCTTGATAATGGCGCAGGCGATTTCTGTGTGCAGGCGAACTGCTCCTTCATGCGGACTCCGCGTGTGTGTCAGCGAGCGAACTCTGCGTGTATGTCTGAGAGTGGACTCCGCGTATGTGTCTGTGAGCGGACTTCGCGTGTATATATGTAGGCGGACTCCACGTGTTCACTTGTGGGTGGACTCCGTGTGTATGTCAGTAAGCAGACTCCGCGTGTTCACTTTTGAGCGGACTCTGCGTGCATGTCTCCGCGACTTGCTTCATCTTTTGCATGAATGGATCTCGCCCCGCTTGCGTCATCATCTCGCCTCGCCTGGGCTTAGAGCTTCTGAATTAGCTCATCACCCCTTATGCTTCTGCCTTTGCTTGAATATTGGCTCGCCACCCCTTAGGGTTCGTGCTTTGGCTTGATTGTTGGCTCGCCACCCCTTAGGGTTCCTGCCTTGGCTTGATTGTTGGCTCGCCACCCCTTAAGGTTCCTGCCTTGGCTTGGTTGTTGGCTCGCCACCCCTTAGGGTTCCTGCCTTGGCGCGAATGTTGGTTCGCCACCCCTTAGGGTAAAGTAACGTCGCCACCCCTTAGGGTAAAATCACGTCACCACCCCTTTGGGTTAAGTAACCTGCTTCTGCTTTGACGGGGTGTAGGTTCGCCACCCCTTAGGGTTCCTGCCTTGGCGTGATTGTTGGCTCGCCACCTTTAAGCGTTCCTGCCTTGGCTTGATTGTTGGCTCGCCACCCCTTAGGGTTCCTGCCTTGGCTTGATTGTTGGCTCGCCAACCCTTAGGGTCCCTGCCTTGGTGTGAGGTCGCCTGACTTGCCTGGACTTCCAGTCTTGTGAGGCCATCCCAGTTCGCCTAACAATATTTTAGCAGAGATGCTTGTTTCCTTCTCTTGTACGGCTTGTTGTGCGAAACGCACGGCGTTGTGTACGAGAGTAGGGGCCGAGCGGCTACATAATTATTGCAACGAGAGGAGGAGGGGGCGAGGTCATCTCGCCTTCTTTTTGATGGCTACCTCGCGTGGTCGTTTCGCCTTAGGGGGAGATGGCTTGCGGGCTTTTGGCAGAGTGAGGAACGAGGCAGAAAGATAGAGATGCTGCAAAAGAAATAAAGAGAGTTAGTGTGGGGGCTCCACCTTCTTGTTGGCTCGCCTGGACTTTTCTTCTCTCCTTCTGCTTTTTGCTTCGCTTGTTTCTCTTCTCCTTCTTCTCCTCTTTTGTTCTGTCCGTGTTGACTCCGCCTGCTCCTGCCTTTCTCTTGTTCCCTGCTTTTTGCTTCGCCTCCCTCTGTTACGCTCTGTCCTTTTGTCCTCCGCCTCCCTGTGTTCGCCCCTCCCTTTCTTCTTTCTTTGTGCCTCTTTATATAGAGTGCACAGTTTGGAAGATTGAGTTCGTATTGGACTTGGAAGACTGAGTTCGTATTGGACTTTGCTGTCCAGCTTTTTGCAAGAGTCACAATTTAACTCAAAAACATTGTGCATGTAGCACAAGAAAAGTATTACTTTTATTTTTTTATTTTTGTAATCCTTTTCTTTTTATCTTTTTATTTATTTATTTTTTGGCGTTCAACAGTGCCCCCTCAAGCTTTGTGTGTGGAACATGCTTTCCGCCCGCGAAGCTTGACCTTCTGCTGCTTCCTTTTAACATGTCTGCATACAACAACTTTTGACAAAAGGGTGCATTGTGTTGATCTTTTGTTGGCCTTCAATCCATAGTGCATTTGAGCAATCCCATGGTTAGGTATGCAAGGAATACGTCTTGGCAGGGCGGGACATTTGAGCCCGCGTGTCTTGCTGCCAGTATTCTTCTCTTTTTTGACTTGTGGACTTGTATTACAAAAGTCACTTATTGCTTTTGTAGACTGCCGGTCACTTTGACAAACCGAATGCTAAGGCTGTCATCTATTCGAGCTCGCATGCCTTGGTGTATGCTCAACAATGGATGTGTCAAACCACCCTTGTTTTTACCTGTTTATAATCACAAGAGAGAAAAGGGTTAGTTTGAAAGTATGGCTGGATCTAGTTTTGTCACCAGATTGCCTACGTATCCTGTGAAGGAATCAAGCCAAACGTAGTTCGCCCATTTGATTCTGGGCCGAGATTTTTTTTTTTTTTGAAAACTTTTTTTTTCGCAGCTGGATCTAGTTTTAAAACTAGATTTCCTACGTATCCTGTGAAGGAATCAAGCCAAACGTATTGAACTGTTGAGCAAAATGTGATCATACAACGGTGATTTTCACACTTGTCTGAAGATTCAATCAGACAAGCCCGAGATATGTAAAACTTGAAAACCTATAGTCACACAACGGTGCCGCCGTTGTGTGTTGACAAATCTGTAGTAGTGAGAAGAATCTTAAAGAGGCTAGGATATAAAAATGATGAAGTTTGTAACTTCATTAAGCCAAAACAAGGAAATAAAAGAGTCTCTTGATTCCCTTAATTCCATACCTCCTGTGATAAGTATCAATCCAATAACTGCCATGACAAGTGTCAACCCTCTCAATTCAGTAACTACTATGAGAAGCGTCAATCCTTTCATAGAACTACTTGATGTTCCAAGACAGCAAGAGCAAGTAAAACCAATCCAAACCAGTGTATATAGCAATTATATTACTATTGGATTGAAGTTTCCCAATTACAAGAAATATCATCTACATGCATTTGTAGATAGTGGTTCAGGATATACTCTTGCCAAAAGATATGCAATATCTAAAGAGTATTGGGAAAAATCTTCAAGAACAATTACTGGAATTGCAATGGAAGCAAATGATATAGTCATGGATATAGTAACCCGAAATGTAAAAGTTTCCTTAGGAGGAGGAAGTTTTATCATCAAGAATCTCTAGCAGTGTGAAGGTCAGACCGCTGATTTGTTGATAGGAAATGACTTCCTTCTTCAACAAACAGTAATTCAAAAACCACATATGATCGGATTCACTACCAGAAAATAGATCTTGGGCGACGAAATGAAAAAAACTGGGCGACGATTTTTTTTTTCGTCGCCTAAGAGAAAACATAGGCGACGAAAAAAAAAATCGTTGCCCAAGGAAAAAAAATCGTCGCCTAAAGTTCAACTTTAGGCGACGAAAAAAAAATCGTCGCCTAAGGCTAAATTTCGTCGCCTAATATAGAAACTAGGGCGACGAAACAATATTTCGTCGCCTAAGATATTTATATCGTCGCCTAAGTTTTTTAATCCTTAAGCGACGAAACTCAAATATATCGTCGCCTAAGTATTTTATTTTTTTATTTTTACTTGGCCGACGAAATAAAATAATTTCGTCGGCCAAGAGTAATCCGAATAATTAAAATAAAATAAAACACATTTAAATTTCATTGTACAGGATTTTTTATTTTTACTCTTGGGCGACGAATTTAACAAATATCGTCGCCCAAGTATTATCTTGGCCGACGAATTACACTAATTTCGTCGGCCAAGATAATCCGAATAATTAAAATAAATAAAGCACGTTTAAATTTCATTGTACAGGATTTTTTAATTTTTACTCTTGGGCGACGAATTTAACAAATATCGTCGCCCAAGTATTATCTTGGCTGACGAATTACCCTAATTTCGTCGGCCAAGATAATCCGAATAATTAAAATAAATAAAGCACGTTTAAATTTCATTGTACAGGATTTTTTAATTTGTACTCTTGGGCGACGAATTTAACAAATATCGTCGCCCAAGTATTATCTTGGCCGACGAATTACCCTAATTTCGTCGGCCAAGATAATCTGAATAATTAAAATAAATAAAGCACGTTTAAATTTCATTGTACAGGATTTTTTAATTTTTACTCTTGGGCGACGAATTTAACAAATATCGTCGCCCAAGTATTATCTTGGCCGACGAATTACCCTAATTTCGTCGGCCAAGATAATCCGAATAATTAAAATAAATAAAGCACATTTAAATTGTAAGGAAATGTTTTTTATTTTTATAGCCCCGTCAGCGTCTCGTCGATTGGAAACTATTCTCAGTTGAAGGTCCGGCCAGATTACGTGATTTGGAGGGTCGAATAGCCGTTTCCGTCCGTTTAGGGGTTTGACCGCGCCGATTGACCGGACGGATCGAGCCTTATCTTTGTCAGATAGAGCTGAATTTTTGCCCACCTACGTAATTCGTTATGCTGGTCATATCTGACGGTCGGTTTTCAGTTCCTCTTTTCCGATCACCAAACTCACGATATATGTACTAATGTTGTATAACTTTTTTATACAAGTGTTGAGTTTAAATTTCGTTTTGAAGATAACGTATACGTAGAGGCCTCAAACGCAAAAAAGTCATGAAATAAGATATGACCGGAACGGTGAAATACGTCAACCCGTGAAAAATGAAAATATTTCGGTAAAATTTCGGTGCCGGTTGTTCCGGTCAACGAATTGCTCTTATTTCTACCTAGTGGTAGCCCTATCCCGGGTATTTATTTTTTACCAAATTTTTATAGCCCCATAAGAGTCTCGTCGATTGGAAACTATTCTCAGTTGAAGGTCCGGCCAGATTACGTGATTTGGAGGGTCGAATAGCCGTTTCCGTCCGTTTAGGGGTTTGACCGCGCCGATTGACCGGACGGATCGAGCCCTTGTCGTTGTCCGGTGGAGCTGAATTTTTTCCCACCCACGTAATTTGTTATGCTGGGATTATCTGACGGTCGGTTTTCAGTTCCTCTTCTCCGATCACCAAACTCACGATATATGTACTAATGTTGTATAACTTTTTTATATAAGTGTTGAGTTTAAGTTTCGTTTTGAAGACAACGTATACGTAGAGGCCTCAAACGCAAAAAAGTCGTGAAATAAGATATGACCGGAACGGTGAAATACGTTAACCCATGAAAAATGAAGATATTTCGGTAAAATTTCGGTGCCGGTTGTTCCGGTCAACGAATTTCTCTTATTTCTTCCTAGTGGTAGCCCTATCCCGGGTATTTATTTTTTACCAAATTTTTATAGCCCCGTAAGAGTCTCGTCGATTAGAAACTATTCTCAGTTGAAGGTCTGGCCAGATTACGTGATTTGGAGGGTCGAATAGCCATTTCCGTCCGTTTAGGGGTTTGACCGCGCCGATTGACCGGACGGATCGAGCCCTTGTCGTTGTCCGATGGAGCTGAATTTTTTTCACCCATGTAATTTGTTATGCTGGTCATATCTGACGGTCGGTTTTCAGTTCCTCTTCTCCGATCACCAAAATCACGATATTCTGAATTTTATGATAGAACTCTTGGCCGACGATTTTCTTCATCTTGGGCGACGAGATTTATAGTGAAGAACATCGTCGCCCAAGTAGAGTATCTTAGGCGACGACTTCAAAAATCGTCGCCCAAGATTATCTTAGGCGACGATTTTCAAAAAACAGGGCGACGATTTTTCAAGAATCGTCGCCCAAGAACTCCAATATAAAAGGCAAAAATTCGGATTCCTAACCATTCGCGCTGCCGCTCACAAATCCAAGCCCTCTCTCTCTCCCTCTCTCCGACCCCGACCCCGCAACCCGACGCCGTCCCCGACCTCGAACCCGACCCCGACCCCGACGACCCCGACCCCGACCCACAATTTAAGGTATAACCCTAAAACCCTAAATTGGTTATTTCATGAAAATTTTAATTGTTGTTGTTGTTTGAAATTGTTAAAGGTATTTCGATGTCAAAGGTATTCCTTGTTTGGTAAAAGAGCTCGTGAAACATTTCGATGTCAAAGGTATTCCTTGTTTGGTAATTTTGGGGCCGGATGGTAAAACTGTCACCAGGCAGGGTAGAAATCTGATAAACTTGTACAAAGAAAATGTGTATCCCTTCACCGATGCGAAATTAGAATTGCTGGAGAAGAAAATGGACGAAGAGGCGAAGAGCCTGCCGCGGTCGGTGTACCATGGAGGGCATAGGCATGAGCTAAATCTGGTATCGGAAGGCAATGGAGGATGACCCTTTATATGTTGTGACTGTGATGAACAAGGATGCGGTTGGGCATATCAGTGTCTTGAATGTGGGTATGAGGTGCACCCCAAGTGTGTTGAAGCTGCTGCTGCTGCTGCTGCTGCAGTCAGTACGTGATTCATCGATTCGTTTTGAATGCTAATCAATTAGCTAATTAATTATAATAAATTGATCACTGTTGTGCTGAGTGTGCTCTATATGTCAAGAAAACGTAGCGTATTTTATTTGTTGGATCCATATTTGTTTCTAAATTTAGTTTTAGGGATTAAGATTCCCTGAGATTGAATCATTAATTTGTAAAATGTGATACGGTTCTTATACACGATCTCTCAAGTAATTGATGAGACTATACATGTTTTCAAATCATCTGCCGCCTAACAAGAGAGAGGAGCAAAAACCCAAAAATTTAAAGAAATGTCAAAAAAAAAAATTTCAGCAAAAATTTACAAAATATTATTTATATATTTAAAAAAATTATTTAAATATTTTTTAAAAAAATTTAAATATATCTTAGGCGACGAAATTGCTAAATCGTCGGGCAAGGACTTACCATATAAGACGACGAAAAAAAAGTATCGTCGCCCAAGTTCTTGGCCGACGCACTTCTGGCTACGACGTCTTGGCCGACGAAAAAAAATTTTGTCGCCCCAGGTTATAACATCTTAAGCGACGAAAAAATTTTTCGTCGGCCAAGGTGTTAAATCTTGGGCGACGAATATTTTTGGGCGACGAGAAGTAGATTTTAGACGACGAAATTCGTATCGTCGCCTAAGAATTACTCTTAGGGGACGACGGAATGAATTTTCGTCGCCCAAGTTCTTGGCCAACGCACTTCTGGCGACGACGTCTTGGCCGACGACGTGTCGTCGCCTAAGTATTTAGGCGACGAAATTTTTTAACAGGGCGACGATTTTTTTTCGTCGCCCAAGTTGAAATTTCTGGTAGTGATTTGAGAAAAATCAAAAATTCTGTTGGGAATCTCGATTAACAGACGCAGTACCTATTACAAGTAAAGGATTTACAGATCAATATAGAAGTTGCCAGCGAAGAGTGATGATTATAAGCCAGTTTCCAGACTACAACCCAGATGCAAAATCTTTGCAAAGATTTTTGGGAGTTGTTATTTTGCGAGAGACTTTATTTCTCAAGTCAGTGGTCTCACTGCACTTCTCTCTCCAAAAATAAGTTCAAAAAAGAAATGGTCATTTACAAAAGATGATAGTAATATTAACAAAAGGAGTAAATACTTGTGACACCCTATAGTTTACACCTAAAATCAGTTTTGTCCCTCACTTTTTTTTTAAACTGGTATACCCCTATACTTTGAATTCTCGACTGATTTGCCCTTTTTCCAGCTGATTATGACTGTGAATAGGGGTATACCAGTTTAAAAAAAGGGTAAATCAGTCGAGAATTCAAAGTATAGGGGTATACCAGTTTAAAAAAAAAGTGAGGGACAAAACTGATTTTAGGTGTAAACTACAAGGTGTCACAAACATTTACTCCTTAACAAAAAACCTTCCTCCTTTACTGTTACCTGAAGAAGGAGATCTGATCATCTTGCAAACTGATGCAAATGATTATTACTGGGCAAGAGTTGTTTTAGCTGTTGCTCCAGGTACAAATCATGAAAACATTTCTAAATTTCTATCGGGAAAGTTTAATGCAGCAGAGTTAAACTATTCTACTGGAGACAAAGAAGTCTCTACCTTAATCAAAAGCATTAAGGGTGTTGAGGCATTCTTAGAAAAAAAATTGTAGTAAGAGCTGATAACAAAAGAGTTAAAAATTTCAAAAACTACAAATTAACTGATGCTGCTGATAGAGGAAGAGTTCTGAGATGGCAAATGTTTTTAACTCAATATGAATATGATGTTGAAACGGTTGCAGGTGACAAGAACTATTTGCCTGACACTCTTACAAGAGAAATGGCAATGTTTGAAAGAGAATGTCGCAATCCAAGAAACCAGAAACCGATATCAGAGGAGAAGAAGCTCTGGGAAAGATACAAGAGCGGTGATAAAACCGTAGGACCTCTCCATGATGGACCAGGTTATCAATACATTGTTTTCTATGGAGCTGCTGAGTCCAGTCAGTCTTTGGACATAATCAAGCCAAAACCAGATTCTGGATGGGATGAAAATTTAAACAGTTCAAAACCTACCCTGAAGGATGAAGAGCAATATGATACTTCCAATGAAGAAAAACTCGTAAATGAGTTTTTCTGTGTCCAAAAGGAATAGCCTCAACTGATCGGTCTCAAGGTAAAAGACATGCTAGCCTGTCTCAAACGGCAAACGGTAAAGGCATGTCAAGTCCGTTTATGGCTGCTGCTTTGCCAAAAAGCCGAATAGTCCTTTTTAGGGCAAACAAACTACCTTTAGTTACTAGGAAGAAGGTTGTTCATGATCAGCCTTTAAAGATCTTTCAAAAACCAGTTTTCAGGACAGAAAGGCTATTGGCCTTTAAGCAGAAGATTATTATTGATAATATTCTGCATCCCTTCTACGAGGAGAATGAAGTTCACTTGCTTCAAACACTTAAAGCTCTAACAGAAGAATTGTATGGATTCCATACGAAGGACAAGAATGTACAAGTAGAAAATTCGGCAGGAAATTTTAAGGTCATCTACCTTGAAAATCCTAAAAGTGTTAAAATCCCAATGTTAGCACTAAAAGAATCTGAATGGTATAGCTTTCATAATCTCTTATGTCACGCCCCGAACCTCAATTTTTACCTTTATTACTGGCATAGGAGTAATAAGAGTTTTTACCGTGTTCGTCATTAAGTGTGTAATTTAATTAGTCCCCAGAGGGTGTTGAGGGACTAATATTTTGAGGGAATTATTCTAAGGAAGAAATTTTGACGACGGTAAAAATGGTAATTTTTGCTAGTAAAAGGTAATTTTATTGGGGTATTATTTTTGGGGTGTTGAATTTTGGATTTTGGGTTTATAGAGGGTTGTTGGACCGGGTGGGCTAAAGGCCCAAGTTCATTTTCTTTTCTCCCTATTTTCTCTCCTGCACCCGGTTTTCCCCTCTCTACACCCAGGAAATTTCCGGCCGACCGTCCGCGGCCTTCCGGCCTCCGTTTGCCGTCGGACCAGTCCCGTTCGAACGGTCTCCCTCCCAGCAACATTTCTAGACCGGTGGTAGCCTCCCTAGCGCCGCCGTGAGGGAGAAACGCCGCCCGAAAGCCCCGACTGCCGAATCGGTTTTCTCACCGGAACTCCCTCCTCCGGCCGCCATATCCGGCGAGCCATAGCCCAAAAGGAAGCCCTCCTCCCGTGCTTCAATCCCTCCAAAGGGCTCGCTCCGTCGTGAGCTAGGTAAGGAGAAATCGGAACTTGAAATTTCTAGGGCTTTTTGTGTATTTCCGTTCGATTGATGTGTTTAGGCTTAGAATTGGAGTTTGTGGTAGTTAGGAATGTTGTAGAGGAGGTTGAGAGGAAGATGCTGCCAAAATTTGGTGACCATCGGAGGTCGCCGGAATTGGTCGCCGGCCGCCGAGAAAATGTTTTTGGTGGAGAAAAATGTGAGGAATTTAATGGAATAAGTTTTAGAATTTTTGGAGGAGTTTTGGATAGGTTTGAGATTTGTTGAAGTTCGGTATTTTTGGCGGATTATTAATTTATAATCCGGCCATTGGATTTTATTTGGTGGAAGGTGATTTTGAGGAAGGCGGTAAAATTTGTGGAGTTTTGAGGTTGGCAGTGGATTTAAGATTTTGAAGTGTTAGGCTTGGTTGAGCGCGAAGCATATTTAATTTTGCATGTTTTGCATTTAAACGTCGGTGTTTCATTTAAGGTTTTATGTATATGGAACAGGACGTGAGGAGGCTCGAGCGGAAGAGACCTCTGATCGACATCAGGCTTAGGCCTAACCTGTGAGTGGACCTTTGTTTTAAATATTGTGTTTCGAAATGCTTTATCATTTGATTGATTTTTTTCTGATATTTGATATTTCCCAAAATTGAGAATTTCGGTGGATTATACTCGAGGTACAATTCCGAGAATAGTATGTATATGATTAAATACTAGCTAGCTATACGTGATTTCCCCCAAACGCGAGGTACAATTCCGGTATGGGTGACATGAGCGTTAGACGCGAGTGTCATAGCCCTGTGCGACTTTCTATTCTTGCATTTATTTATTCAAAGATGTCGTACAAGGAGTAAGCACGTATATATTACCACTCTGCCGCTTTCCCCCATATGCGAGGTACAATTCCGGTGTGGGGTGATGTAAGCGTTAGACGCAAGCATAGTAGCTTCGTATGATATCTACTTTATTCAAGTTGTTCATAGATATCATGCCAAGGGTCAGGCGAGTGTGCATACATACTATATATATAATATCCAGGCCTGAGAGGCAGTTTCTTAAATTTTGGAGGTTCTAGCCAGGCTGGACCCCAGTTCAGAGTCGTTCCAGTGGAGTTCGTGTTTTTGCCACTGTGGAAAGCATTTCTTATGGGGAAATATTTATTTGTTGTCAGATCAGTTTTGTCCACTCACTCTGACGTGTTAAATATTTTCCTCTGGGCTCTTCGTTTTTAAAAATGCCCAGTCTGCAGAGTTCGGGTGGGGTCTAGCAGGAGACGTCGAGGCATAGTGACCCAGCTATCAGCTACATTTCGCCAGTAGATTACCTGTTTAATCTACTAGGAGTTTGTTAGCTTCCGTTGTATTTTATTTGATTTTTTAGTAGCTCTGAATACTATTGGAATTCTTATATTTGTATTCTGGCTACTTATGGATTGTAGCTGAAGATTTATTTTTGGAATAAAAAGTGGTTCTTAAATTCTTAAGTTAAGGTTGTCCATTTTCGAGGGAGGTTTGCCGAGTCTTCGGTAAATTTTCCTTGGAGGTGGTCCCCACAGGACTCATCTCGTGTTTCGGGGTGAAATTCGGGGCGGGTCTTAACATCTTAGGTGAGGGTAAAGATGTTCTTCCACGATCTTTATCAGTTGTCCCTGGCCCATATTATGGGAGATATTTGGTTGATGTTCAAGCAGAGCATCCCCAAAAACACAAGTTGTGGCTTGTGGAAAATGGTTTTGTTCATAACCTTTGGACAAAAACTAATAAAGATTTGGAAGGATTCCCAGATATAATATCTAAAGCTGTCAGAAACATTAGACCTGATGGATGTATTTTGAGATTAAAATTCATTTCAACTCCTCCAGAATGGATAGTGGTAGATGGACAGACGAATTATATCTCTCCATATCATTATGTCAGGTTAATTCAAAGTCCAATCCAAAAACCAGCCATTGCAGGTGGCAATGGTAGACCAAATCAAAGCATCCCATGGATGAAGGCTATGACTATAGCCATTATCAAAGATGTGGTCTTAAGAGACTATTATTCAAGTCTTTTGACAAGTGGAGAAAAAATAATGGTCACTTGCTATAATCACCCTCCGCCAGAGAATTGTGACTTTTTCACAGCTCTTATGAGGAAAGAAGTGGATTGCACTCTGGCTACCACTACATGGCTAGAGAAAGTTGAGAAGGATGAAAAGTATAAGAATTCTTATCTTTTTTATTCATATCTTGACAATGAAGAAGATGACACTGCACGAGAGTGGGAATACAGTGGTCCCAACTCTTCAGCAGGATATGAAGAAGATCCAGAAGAATATCACAACATAGTAAATATGTTGGAAAAATGAATGGTTGCCGACGCATCAGGACAAAATACTTTTCTTTCTGAAATGAAGTGGGTGGCTGCCGACACATGAAGACAGGAAACTTTACTTTTTCAAAAGAAAAGTTATTTGGACAAGATTCCTTTTGTCCTCCACTTAGTATAGGTGAGTTTTAATCTTAGTTTGAAGTTCGCTCCCTATATAAGGAGCCTTAGGCGTCAGTAGGAAGACATCAGAAACTTGAGATAGAAGTTCCAAGTTCTCTCAACCTTTCTCAAGAAGTAAGATAGCCAGAATACAGTCCTCTAGTATAGTGTGAGAATAATAGAGTGTTTATTATGTGGTATGCTGTAATCATCTGGTGTGGAGTGCTTATTTACAAGTAAATATTTATCTTGTAATTATAAGTATGAGTAGCTAAACATCTTTTAGCTATTTACCTAAGAGCGAGGCACTTGGTTTTGTATTTGTATTCATGTTTAAATAAATAAAATCTATCTTGTGCCCTATAATCCGTCACAAAAATATTTAATTATTATATTTAAATTTGCATGTGTGCTTTATATTCCTATATTTTGCATATCTCTATGATTTGCTTATAAGTGCTAGGAAGTTTTACTATACTAAGGCAGCAGTGATTCTGCCAGAATAGTAACCAGAAAGACAATGTGTCATTAGGTGAAAAGGTGGCATGTTGAAGGCTAATCCTTAGGAGAGTAAGTCTTAGTCTTCCTAAGTAAGGTAAAAAAAATAAAATAAAATAAAATTTGGAGTAGGACTAAACTGTATAAGTGAAATTGTTGTGGACTGAATTGCTAAATGAAATGTTGTCAGGTATTGATTTGTATTTCTCCCTAATCAATAGAAAATTTCAACAACTACTTAAACAAATGCTTAGAGAATGACGAGGAAATAAAGATTTATACCACATGCAGCTCGAACAGTAACTAGAGTATCCGAAAATTGTAGTGAAACCCGTCAAAAAGCCTAAGAGCCTCAAAAACTTCAAAAAATCATATAATCTAGGGACACTCTTTGAAAATCAAAATTTGTGTAAAAATAGATGTCCGTTGAACCGGACCGGGAAATAGACGAGGTTTGTTAATAACAAAAATTGTGTGTTAATAACATTAACTTAGAAAATATGAAAAATATTTTTCACAATAAATTACCGAATACATTTCTACAATATCGCATTTTTTTATTTTCATTTTTGTTATTTTTGAAAATTATTTTCAAAAACGTTACCCGACAGGCTCGTCGTCCCTGTCCCTCTCTCTTTCCTCAATTTTTTATGAGTTATGCAGTTTCTCGTTGTAACTTCTTGTCTTTTTTTTTTTTTTACTTTCTTTCTTTTTCGGAAAACTTTTTTTAATCGGTAATAAAGAACTGACCAGATCCGGGCCAAAGCCCAAAACAGCAAGAATAATTTTACATCGGAAAGACAGGCTCAGAGATTTAACCCACTCGGTCGCTCTCTCTCTCTCTCTCAGAAACACAGATACGAAAGTATAGCTTTGTTCTTGCATTTAGTTGTTCCGAAAGCCAATCAGTTTATGAATTGATCAAATGGGGAAATGGAGGCATCGCCCCAATCGCAGATTCTTCCGTCAAGAAAAGCTTCCAAGCCCAACCCCTCTCCCTTTTCACCCTCAACCTCCTTCCCCTTCAGGTCATTCATTTTCTCTCCTTCTCTTTCGATTCTTGATTTCAGTTCCGATAATGTAACACTGTTCGAGATTTTTGCTTCCCCAGAAAAGATTGAAACTTGCTATAATGGGACTTAGATTCTGAACGCAATGAGTTTAATGTGCATGCTTTTTGTCCTCATACTGCGTTTCCTATTGAAATTCGATGCAACTTTGCATGGTAGAGAGGATGCTTTAGTTTTTTTTTTTTTTTTCTTGATGTGTGGTGTGAAATTTGGAATGGCATTTATTTTGATTTGTAGAATCTTGGGTTATTTGAGGAAACAAGTATTACTTGCATGATACATGAATCTGTAACACCCCTTTCAGTTTTCAGCACGCATTGTTGCATAGAAGGCCGAGTCTTTGATTTCTTTTAGGTGCATTGTATGTTTCTAACATAATTGGTAGTCCCTGATCGGCTAAAACAAGTTTAGCATCTTGGCACCAACTCTATTTTTGTTTTAGAAATTCATCTGTATTAAAAATAGTCGTTGTATTCTAGTTAAGAGCCCCCTATTACCTTGTATGATATTCTCAAGTATTGTTATGCTGCAGACTTCTTGCAGCAATATAACAGTAGTGTTGGATTTGGGCTCATACTCCTTTCTTTTATCTTTTTTAAAGTTTTCCTCTTCTTCTTTTTTCAGAGTTTTGGCGGGATGGTATACCTCAATGGGAAAAGGAATACTGCACTTTGATCGGGTCCATACCATGGTGGAAGGTAGTAGATGCCAAGAATCATATGTATGGTAGTAGTAATGTAGTCAATTGGGATGACTCGGCTGGTGAAGAGGCATTTCAAAATGCAAAAAAGCGCTTTTGGGCAGACATCAACAGCCTCCACTGTGACATCTCTCTACCTGCTTCAGATATTTATATTGATGAAATAGATTGGAACCCTTTCATTGATCCTGATACTGTTAAGGAAGTGGATCGTGCGTACTTTTCTCCTGATGATGAAGGAAATGACAAGTCGAAGCACAAAAAGAGGAAGACAGAACATTCAGCTGTAGTTCCTTTAGATGGACATAACTTTCTTCCAGATACTCATACAAATCCTTGGGAATGTGACAATATGCAGAGTAGCAGGAATTCGCAAAATGAAGCACAGGGCTGGAACCAAGGGAATAATCATAAAGGTTTGGTTAATGGTGATGACAACCCCTGGGAACGTGGCAATACTCAGAGCAATGTAAGAATGGAAATTACTGTATGGGAAGATAGTAGGGATAAGTCATGGAGATTGAGCCAGATGGGAAAAGATAGTCCTTGGCCACAAGACTGTCAGGGTGTTAACCATGCGAAAGGTAGTAATAGTTGGGGTGATCCCTTAAATAAGTCTTGGGGTTCCATTCAGCCGAAGACAAATTTGTGTGATGGTGAAAATTCTTGGGGGTGTGGTCCTAGTCAATATAATGATGCTTCAACGAAAGATCGAGGATGGAAAGATTGTGGAGGAGAGGAGCGGCGTTGGAAACGGTGTGATAGTCGTATTGATCAGAGAAATAATTTGGATTTTAGGATAAAAAGTAACGGATGGGGAACTAGGAATGACAGTGGCCAGAAGAGGGGACAGTCTCACCAACAAAACTCAAGACTTAAAGGGAGTGATTGTCAAACAGGTGGATACTGGAATGATAGTGGCCAAAAGAGGGGACAGTCTCACCAATATATTGCCGGCTACCGTTCGGACAAATGGTATTGAATAGCTTGATCAAGTGATCGTGATATTTTAAAACATATGTGGATGGAGACAATAAAACAACATGACCAGATTGGTTGTGTTACAGCATCTATACTTTGAGGGATTTGATTTTAATGGATGCCTCAACTCTGTACCGTGTATCCTAGTACAATTAGCAAGTACTGAGACATGGCCAGTTTCATGTTCTCCAGAAAGTACTGAGACATGATCAGTTTCCTGTTTTCCAGGAATTACTGAGACATGAGATACTGTAGTGTTTGACTGGATAAGCTCATAATTATAAATCGACTGGATTCATTTGTTCTTGTTTGTTACCAGTTTTCTTCTCTATTCAAGACCTGCTTTCTGCTTTCGCTTGTGTGCTTGCAGCTTGTATAGACATGTGCTTTCTGCTCTCTTCATTGACCAGCTTTCTGTTTATAGCATGCACTAATGGTTTGCCTGTGTGTGCTTCTTCAGACAAATTGAAACGTTCTGTTCTATATTAGTCACTTAGAAATGGTTTACTGATTCTGTTCCCCCAAATTATGCATATTGTTCATTAGCTTGTGTCCTTTTATTTTATTGTTGAATAGGCTTGTGTCTTTTTATGTATATAGTTATCAAGTGTAGTTTGATTTCTGGGTTACAAATTGCTACTTGTATGTTCGGTGTTCTTTGTTTCTTACGTAAAACCAAATGTATTTACAAATTTGCTATTCAGAAAATAAATATACATATCTTTTGGCTCGAGTTCCAGTTCCAGTGTCAAATATAGACCTCATCATTTGGCCCTTTGGCCCTAGCTCGCCCTAAAACCCGCCCTACCCTATAGGGCCGAGGCCCTACCCGGCCCTCCGTTAGGGCAGGCCAACCCTAGCCTTTTTCAATTATGGTAGAGTAAGGGTCAAGCAAATGAAACTCAGCCCTATCTATATGGCCGTACCCTATTGAGCCTTTTAGGGTCAAACCCGGCCCGGTCTTTAAACGCTAATAATTACTTATTTTCTATTGTTTTTAATATATTTCTTATTTTTTATACAATACAACTAATCTTATCAGTTTTAATTCTTTAATTTGTATTTTACTTTGTTAAATAACGATTGATTTTGGTGATTTAGAGAGATAGTTAATGAAATATATGAATATAACTATTTAGATTAATAATTCTAAATGTCTTAAGTTAAATATAATATATATATATATATATGTATGTTAAATATGAGTAAAAATAGGGTCTTGTATCACATATATTCCTTAAGGTTATATTTGAGAAAACAAAATTAAAACTCATGAATTTATTTCGTTAAACAAAATAGCGTCATATTTGACCCATTCGGCCCTATTTGGCCCTATTCAAAAGGTCGGCCCTACCCAACCCTATTAGTCCTAGCGAAATGAGCTTTAAGGGCGGGTAAGGGCTTACATATTTGAGCCCCGGTCAGACTCTACCCGGCCCTAAAATTTGTTGACCAAGTCAAAGCCCTACCCAACCCTACCCTAAGCCCTAATTTTTAAGGTAGGGTCGGCCCTAGCCTAGTCCATAATGAGGCCTAGTAATGAAGTGTGCTAAATTAGAGCGTTGATGCTCGAATAACTAATGTAAATCAAATCTGAAGGCACAAATCATATACAACCCAACCGTGTCTGCTTTTGCCATATAGAGTTCCCAACAACTATAGTTGACATATTACCTTCTTGCAATCCTTGTGTGAATTGTGGCATAACCAAAACATCTTATGTCATTTGTTCAATGAGAGAAGACGAGAATTTCTTTGTACAATTTGCGACAGGCTAGTCAAGATATACATGTCAGTTTTGTCATATCATATGTATATATTTGAGTAGGCTTCATCATTTGACTCTTCGGCCCTAACCCGCCCTACCTTATAGGGCCGAAGCCCTAGCCCTTTTCAATTAGGGTAGGGTAAGGGTCAAACAAATGAAACTCGGCCCTACCCTATGACCCTACCCTATTGAGCCTCTTAGGGCTAAGCCCGGCCTGGCCCTAAAAGCCCGCCCTTTAGGCCTAATAATTACTTATTTTCTATTGTTTTTAATATGTTTCTTATTTTTAATACAATACAACTAATCTTGTAAGTTTTATTTCTTTAATTTGTATTTTTCTTTGTTAAATAACGATTGATTTTTGGTGATTTAGAGAGATAGTTAATGAAATATATGAATATAACTATTTAGATTAATAATTCTAAATGTCTTAAGTTAAATATAATATATATATATATGTATGTTAAATATGAGTAAAAATAGGGTCTTGTATCACATATATCCCTTAAGGTTATATTTGAGAAAACAAAATTAAAACTCATGAATTTATTTCGTTAAACAAAATAATGTCATATTCGGCCATTTCGGCCCTATTTAGCCCTGTTGAAAGGGCTGACCCTATTAACCCTAACGAAATGGATTTTAAGGGCGGGTAAGGGTTTTTGAGCTCCGGCCTGACCCTACCTAGCCCTAAATTTTGTTGACCAAGTCAAAGCTATACCCAACCGTACCCTAAGCCCTAAAATTTAGGGTAAAGCCGGCCCTAGCCCGGCCCATGATGAGGCCTACCTTAGTGTTACATTTTTATTTCAAATGTTAAGCCCTTTAGTCCATTGATTAGTTGCTAGCATTTCTATTTGTTGGTCTTCTCTTACTGTTTTCTAGTTTGATCGGGTCGGAGACATATGCTTCTTGTTATTAGTAGAAACAAAAATCATTTGCTGAGTGCAAGGACTAAAATATCAACGATTACAGAAATATCGTTAGTTCAAAAAAAAAGAAATCTCGACAAATATATCGAGAAAATATCGAATATTGATGAAAATTTTACCAAAATATATATAAGAATTATATATTCAATCAAAACTAAACTAAATATATAATATTAAAAAAAATATAAAAATTAATATGGGTACTTCTAAATAATAGAATTTTAGAGGAAATATTGAGGATATAATGGATATTTTAGTTTTTGGCCGGGTGTTTAACCGAAGCTGCCTCGGGAGAGTGAGGGAGTAGTACTCAAAATGCCACCTCCCAAGTTCAGCTTGTTCTACGGCCACCGCAAGCCCTCCCGCAACCGCCCCACAGTCCGCGGCAACCGCCTCTCTCTCTCCCAACCCAATCCCAACCCCATCCCCATCCCCACTCAATCCCAGCCCTTCGATCTCTCAAAATGGCACCCCCACCCCAACCAATCCCCGCCGTCCAACTCATCCCCCTCCGCCGCCCCCGTCGTCTCTCTCTCCCACCTCTCCCCCATTGCCCGCTTCATCCTCGACGCCTTCCGCAAAAACCGCAACCACTGGGGTCCGCCGGTCGTGGCCGAGCTCCACAAGCTCCGCCGCGTCACCCCCGACCTCGTCGCCGAGGTCCTCAAGGTCCAAAACGACCCCGTTTCGGCCTCCAAGCTATTCCACTGGGCCGGTAAGCAGAAGGGCTTCAAGCACACCTTCGCTTCCTACAACGCCTTGACTTATTGCCTGAACCGGGCCCACCGGTTCAGGTCGGCCGATCAAGTCCCCGACTTGATGGACTCTCAGGGGAAGCCCCCCACCGAGAAGCAGTTTGAGATTCTGATCAGAATGCACTCTGATGCCAATAGAGGTCTCAGGGTTTATCATGTCTTTCGGAAAATGAAGACATTTGGGGTTAAACCCCGGGTGTTCTTGTATAATAGGGTGATGGATGCATTGGTCAGGACCGGGCATTTTGATTTGGCATTGTCAGTTTACGACGATTTTCGGGGTGATGGGTTGGTGGAGGAGAGTTTTACTTATATGATCTTGATAAAGGGGATGTGCAAATGTGGAAGACTGGATGAAATGTTGCAGCTTTTGGAGAGAATGAGGGTGAATTTGTGTAAGCCGGACGTGTTTGCGTACACGGCTATGATCAAGGTGTTGATTTCGGAGGGTCATTTGGATGGTTGTTTGAAGGTTTGGGAGGAAATGAGGAGGGATAGAGTTGAGGCGGATGTGATGGCGTATGTGACTCTGGTTATGGGGTTGTGTAAAGGAGGCAGGGTGGAGAAGGGGTATGAGTTGTTTAGGGAGATGAAGGAGAAGGGTTTCTTGATTGATAGAGCGATTTACGGGGTGCTGGTTGAGGGTTTTGTGGAAGACAGGAAGGTTGGGGCAGCGTGTGATTTGTTGAAGGATTTGGTGGCGTCGGGTTATAGAGCAGATTTGGGGATATATAATTCTCTGATCAAGGGTTTATGTGATGTTAAACGGGTTGATAAGGCGTATAAGCTTTTCCGAGTTGCAGTTCAAGAGGGTCTTGGGCCAGATTTTGCAACGGTGAATCCCATCATGGTGTCTTATGCTGATATGAGAAGAATGGATAACTTTTGCGACTTGCTTGAACAGATGGAGAAATGTGGTCGTCCTGTTATTGATGATCTTTCGAAATTTTTCTCCATGTTGACTGAGAAGGAGGATGGAGTAATGATGGCTTTGGAAGTGTTTGAAGAGTTGAAAGTTAAAAGTTATTCTAGTGTTGCGATATACAATATCCTAATTGCTGGCCTCCACAAATTTGGGAAAGTGAAGAAAGCATTATCCCTCTTTGATGAAATGAAGACCTTTGATTTCCAGCCTGGCTCGTCCACTTATAGCTCCGCGATTATATGTTATATCGAAGAAGGGGATCTCCATGAAGCTTGTGCCTGTCATAATAAGATCATTGAGATGTCTTGTGTTCCTTCTGTTGCTGCCTATCGCTCTCTTGCTAAAGGGCTTTTCAGTGTTGGAGAGATTGATGCAGTTATGCTGTTAGTCCGGGACTGCTTAGCCAGTGTGACAAGTGGGCCCATGGCTTTCAAGTATTCTCTTACCGTTCTCAATGCATGTAGATCCAAGAATGCTGAGAAGGTGATTGATGTAATGAATGAGATGATGCAGCAGGGTTGTCCACCAGATCATGTTATATACTCTGCTATAATCTCTGGCATGTGTAAGCATGGCATAATAGAGGAGGCAAGGAAGGTATTTTCAAATTTGAAAGAGCGCAAACTCATAACAGAAGCCAACATGATTTTGTATGATGATATGTTAATTGAACACATGAAGAAGAAGACAGCAGATCTGATAGTGTCAGGTTTGAAGTTTTTTGGTTTAGAATCCAAGTTGAAAGCAAAGGGTTGTGATCTGCTGTCAGGTTGAAGTTACGAAGCCAGGTACTGATTGAACCAACTACTTTAGGTTTTACCATATTAAATACAGGATTGGAGAAAAAAAAAATCATAACTGGATGTGAGGATTTCTATAAATAGGAACATTCTGAAGTTCTAAATATAAATGTGAGTTTCATGAATATGTTTGCTCCCATTTCTAGCTGTACATCCCAAAAGGAACCTGAAAGTTCATTTTACTTTGTTCATGCAGCATCAAAGTGAAGACAAGCTACAAAATGCTCCCCAATGATATCTGTTGCATAGAGTCAGCACATTTTGCTAAAGCCCGATTTCCAATCGACAATTATCCTTTTCTGAAATTCAGAATGTCTGCCACACGAAAGTGAGTTCCATATTTCCATGTCATCATCAAAACTTTATTATGGTAAAGGATCTGAAAACCATGAATCGTTGCTGTATGGCCTGGCAATTGAAGCTTTACATAAATTGGGTTTCTTAGCCTATCTTGTTCATATATCATGTATGACGGTTGCAGATGTTGGACGTGACAAATACAATTCATACATTTTTTTTCTCTTAGGAGGCAGTGTTTCATGATACAACAGTGAGACTACAAGAGTAAGTTTGTATAACCATACTCCTAGGCTAGTATAGGATTGACTAGGCAACCTATATACAGAATGGAAACTAATTAAAGCAATTCCATTAGGTGATCTAACAGGTACTAATATTAATTGTAATAATTCCACTTTAAAAATTTGGGTCGTCAGAACTTTTGAAAGTTTGTTTCAGCAGAATGCATGTTTCTTCAGGTTGTTTAATATGTTTTTGTGTCTGTGCATCGAATGTAAGTTATCTGAATTTTGGGAGGTAGTCTATTTCCAGAAATAATGAAAATACATCACTTCATCAACACAGGTATCCTCCCCTCACTGAAATATCCCCTAGCCCGAGGTAATTCCCACAGATTTGTGTTTTTACATATGCATAGTACAGTTTCTTTATAGATGATGAATATGATTTTTCTCATTTGTTCATGCAGCCATCTCTTTTGTCTGATGTGTCATTGAAGATCGGCTTGCTATCTCTTATTGTGATTCTCAATGATGATTCTCGTTGGCATACAGATTTGATTATGAAGAAATCAAATTCATGGCGCAATGTGTGGAATGTGTAAGGAACAAAGTATGGGTGTGTTGGCATTCTTTGTCATACTGGTGTTTTGCTCTTTCCCAACTCCTGTGTTTGATTGAGTTTGTGATTCACTCCGCAATTTCTTACATTATCGTTTTATCAGTGAGAACTTTTGGCTACAATTTGGCTCTAATCCGCAAGACAGCTTCATTCACTCTTATTTCTCACTCTGACCCGTTTTCTTTTTTTAATAAAGTGAATTCTCAAAATTATAGCATATATTGATTTATCACGAAAATGGTTAAAGTAAATAGTGGAGGCATTGGTTTGCTATTTCACACGGTTCAAGGGAATGGAGTCCTTCTAAAAGTAGGAATCTCCTAATGCTATTAAAAAGACGTGGTCTGCTGGGGAGTTTGTTTTTCTAATTGACGATTCCAACATGCATTAGGAAACATATTATTCTAATTTTTCTATTCTCGTTTCCCGTTTTTAGTTGGGAATCTAACTTAAAACTTCCCAAAACCATCGTCTATAAATCAGCGGTAACTGGGAGCATGAACTACTTACTACTCGAAACCTGTACGATCAGAGCAAGCTGGCTGAAGATCAAGTCACTTCTTTGGTTTATACAAACTTAGTGCTGGAATCAGATCGTCGATCGATTTATGGCTCTTCTTCCTTCTCGAAATAATAGAAACATGGAACTGTTACCTGATCAGAGGAGGGCTCGCAAGAAGATGTATGGACGAAAGATGAATATATTTAAGAAGGCGGAGGAGCTTTCCATACTCTGTGGTATCGATGTCGCTGTAATCCTGTTCCAACCAGCTGACAAGAGTACCACTGCTCTATCAGCAGTAGAGACTTGGCCTAAAGATCCTACAGAAATCAAACGCATTATCCGCAGATACCAGGCAAAGAGTTCCTGCAGTCACGCCTCATCTTCTAACACAAGCCTGCCGTCAATCAAAGATCCTTCATCTTCATCTCCATCTCCATCTCCATCTCCATCTCCATCTCCAAGTGTGCTAGGGAAGAGAAATTGCTTAAACTTGGATTTGTCCTTGTCTGGTTTTTATGATTCGCGAATGAAAATTTTAAAGGATGACAGAGGCAAGAAGAAGTTGCATGTTGATAGTGATGAGAACATAAATTCCGAAGAGGCATTGGGGATGCAGTACGAGTTTCACACTAATTGGAATGTTGCTGGAGAAAATGAAATGTACAAGGATAACAACGAATTGAGGATTGGATATCATGATCATGAGGCAAAGCTTGCTTCACTGGAAGCTAAGAGAGAAGCTATAACAAAGAGGATTGCTTCGTTAGAGGGCTAGGCTACTTATGTTTAATTCCAACTCCTGTGCTTTATCATACTAGTTTGATTCTCCCAAAATAAGTTGTTTGTTATTTGGATATTTGTCTTAATACTTGATTCTTCAATGTAAGGAGTGCTAATTTCATGATTTATCTCCCTTTTTCTTTTCTTTTTTCTGCTTTTTCATGTCTCAGAAATGTGAACTGCCATATATCAGATCATAATACTTGAGATTGATGTGTAAATCTTATGAAAACACTAGTAAGAAAATATCCCTTGCAACTCATAAGATTAATGTATCTTCATTCCATACTTCTCTTTTTTACATACAAACACAGACACATTACATGCCGTTGGGGGTATTCAACCTTTCAACTTACAATATTTGTCTCTTGGGAAATAAGGTGCAACTGGACTCAACCCTACAAAATCGTCAATATAGTTAACTGGCCGGGAGCTACAAGTCTACAAGGTTCCTCTATTCCCATTTTGAATTAACAAAATCACAATGACACCAGAGGCTGATCTAAAGATAACACTACAACAAGAACATCTAGACTTCCCTTTTAGGACGATTACGAGTTCGTGGAACGGCAGATTTTTCTTCCAGAGACATGTCAACTTCATCATCCTCATCAGTTTCCCTGATAGCTTGGTTAATTGCAACCTGATTCATAAGCACATACATTATGATTTACTTGAAAAAAATACAATAATAATAATAATAAAATCCAGCACATAACACTACCAAAAACAGTCACAAACAATGATAATTGCCACACAGTTTCCAAATTTCTTGTGGAAAACTTTTCTCAGCAGCTGATTATGTGAGGTCACACTTATTATAGTGGGAACTCTAACAACTTACATGCCAATCCTATCATTCCTATGTACTTCGGAACAGTTAGCATGGCTTCATAGGAAATTGAATGCTAGTAGACATCTAATTTGCTTAGCCAAACAAAAGTAGCATGGACAAATATTCTGTTAGAATCTCATACTTGATATTTAGTAATTGAACAAATCATAAACTGCTGTGTTTGCAGTCGACATACTGTGACTATGTGAGAATGAGATTGCAACATAGAACTTGTACGGCATATTCTAAATATATTGATCTAGATTTAAATTCATTGTTTAGGAAAACATTATATTGTAATCCAAAATTCTTTCAAGTTTTGTCCATGTGAAAAGTCTTCTCAGCTTTAGAGTACCTAATTTCTAAAGAGGATGTGTGGGAAAGTTGAGAATTTTGGAAAGATGTTTTGAGATCATACACACGAAAACCATGCGAACAAGAAAATAGTAGCACAAGGTATCCCTAATCACAATTTAGACAAGGTTTTCATGCATGACATTTCAAAGTAGAATCTTCATCATAAACCCATTCCTTTTGTCTAAAACACATCTCTAACAAAAACAATAACAGATAGAACCACAGTGAGATCAAGTAACACATAAAGCAAGAAAAGTAAACAATAACACTAAACATCTGATCTTTGTTAAAATTGAAACCCAGAGTTTTGAGGACAAACTAAACTAACCTCCTCGAGGTAGTCTCGGTCGAGCTTGTCGGCGATTCGGACGGAGGTGAAGACGGTGAAGGCGATGAGCGAGAGCGGCAGAAAGAAGGCGAACAGGTACTGCTGCGTGGTGGGGCCCGCTCGGGTCACCACCGTCACGCCTCTGTTGTTGTTGTTGGTGGGTGGTTTCCCGGCCAGAAGAAACCGAGCCGGCGGCACGTGGGGAGGCTTGAACGAAGCACGTGACATGAAGAGTGAGGGAGGAGAGAGAGTGAGAGAGGCGGTGGTGGCGTTGGAGATGAGAAGAAGCTTTGCCATGGTGGTTAGCAGCTTGTTCTTTCAGCTCTGCCCAGTGCTGGTGGATAATATACTTATATAAGTCGCTCCAGCTTACGTCAGCTTAAACTAGGTTTTTCTTTCCTTTATTCTTCATTTTCCAATGGAAAACTCAAAACTGTACCTAATTGGTTACAACCTCCAATAATTGACCCCTTTTTGTAAAGCAAAATGAGTAATAAACATAGATGATGAGTTCATGACAATTATCAAACATGAAAAACGACTCTGGTGACCACAGATAATATAATCATAATAATAATAACAAATCTCAAAATTTATACATGTATTAGTATCCTATACACAGATTTCTACAACACAACAATTCCAAACTCTCAAAATGGTTCATCACAGGTTTCTATCTATACACAACAATGCAAGATTTCTTGTTGAACCCCAACTTACCTAATATATAGAGGCTGGCACAGAAATCCATATCAATTGTTCACCACGCTTGGACAATGATCGGGAAGAACCAACCCGAATGAACCTCCAACGACAAGCCTGTCTACGCTTTTACTTTTCTCTCCTGATTCTTCATGCCATTTAACTTGTTCACCCAGAACAAGCAATCATGTTGTGAGGTCTATTACACTTCAATGGTGAGTTGGTTAAAATCAATTACTGGAGGGGCCAATGGTGGAACGGCGAATTCTTGGAATTCAGCAACTTCAACATCCAAGGTTTTCCTGGCAGTAGCCTTATTCTCTCTGCTTCTACCTATCGTCCTCGACGGGTGGTATACAGAGGCAGTAGCCCTAGAGGAATTACTACTATCAATTGTTGCCAAGAACTTT
Source organism: Fragaria x ananassa (assembly GCA_034370585.1). Classification (NCBI taxonomy): domain Eukaryota; kingdom Viridiplantae; phylum Streptophyta; class Magnoliopsida; order Rosales; family Rosaceae; genus Fragaria; species Fragaria x ananassa. Next base: position 2,069,499 of record CP139750.1, on the reverse strand, counting down.
TCCTTTGAGAGTGTTGTTGGGGCAGATGTAATAACAGAGCTGAAGACTCCCGACTCCCTTAGTCCTTGGATAATGGCCTGAGAAGAACAAAAGATATAGACTTCAATATAAAATAGAGATATATGTATCTATCAATCATTAAAAGTTTAAAACTAATTCAATGTGTGTTGTAAGGACAATTTAGTTTCAAACCATTCAAACCTTTTGACTCCAAAAAGTAGATCTAGTGCTTACATGAGTTCAACTATTATCAGAAACAAATAGATGGCTACAACATACTATCTTAATTCTCTCTTTGTATTCTTTTTAATTTGTAGTTAAAGCACTTTCCACCATATTATGAGAGATCATGAATGAGACTCGAAAGAGAGAAAGAAGGGAGAGAACGACAAGATTTAACGAGGTGGGAATGACGGGGAACAGTAAGTAAAAATACATAAAAAAGATGTTGAAGGGGGAAAACTGACAATAAGAACAATTAGGAGCTCAAGACGCAATAACAATAAGACAACTGCCAAAGGAAAAAGCAAGACGTCTATGAACATTATGGGACAAATGAGCATGTTAATGTATAGTTCTGTGATGATTTAACTTCATCTTCACAATATATGAAAATAAAATTACCAGATATCACATGACGCAAATATATAACTACAGTAGCAAACTCAAACGTCTCCTCTGTTATATAATATCAGTGGATAAAAACATTTTCCTGCTCTGGAAATTTGAGACTTTTGTATCTCGTTATATATTCCTCTTAAGGATTCCTCTTAAGGGGCTAAGAGAATTGAAAAAATAGGCTTACCATTGGCGCATAAATTCGGGTCAAGATGCCTTTCCTCAAAAGTTTTATTTTTATATCTTTGTCATCCCATACAATGTGTTCATGGTACCTAGAACAGGATCATAAAACAGAAGTCAATTAACAGTGGATTAATTAAGGACATACAAAAACGAAGGTAAGCTACTGCCAATCAGTTTCTCATAAGAGTACGCTTCAAAGTAGCAATTAAAAAAAATGAACTTACCATTTCAGCATTTCCTCCTCAGTTGCAGTTGAAGCAATTATGAATGCCTGCAATGTTAATTGCTTAGTTGAATATAAAGAGTAAAGAAAATAAAATGCAATAAAAATATGACCGACAACTGGAACATAGTACAACTCTTATGGTGTTACCAAAAGAAATTATAAAAAGGGATAAAAGCTAGCTTGTATACTGAAATTCTTAAAGTACAAGAAAAACTCCCATATTGGTTTTACAAGACGTTCTTTGCTACATACAGAGTCAGATGATGCATGGAGATGGAAATGATGAACCATATTGTTCTTTTAATGTAGCAAACATACCTCTACCAACAAGCATATAAATATATAATTCTATCTGTCGATAACTATGCACAATAGTCAATACCGAATCCCAAGTAAACCAACTTACTGGTTTTGATAAAATTGGAGTGCTTACGAAAAGTAAAATATTTTTTAACTTTTTACATTATCATTAACCTAATACGAATTGCAGCAGCATCTCATTCTGTCACCAAAATGTACCCTAGGCTTGAGGTATATAAATTGTATCAGTATTTCATTTGAATTCTCCCTCTTGCTATATATAGGCTTTTGAAGGCAAACCTTAACACATTTCAGTTTTCATATGATACGCTTTGTTCCACATGGACCACATAGTCAATTTCATCTATAAATTAAAGCTTAATTGGCCATTTTATGTACTTGATAATGCCGTAAAATCAAAGAGATAAACAAAGGACTAAATAACGCATTGAACTCACAGCTCTATCAAATTCCAACATGAAGCATCTTTTGACATCTTCCTTTGTAGGCTTGCAGCCACACCGATCACGTCGCGATGTTAAGTCCGAAAATCTAGCATATGTGTAGTGTAGAACAGCAGCCTCTTCCAATTTGATTTCACTAAAAGGAATTGCGAGAAATTATTATTACTGCAATCAATAAATTAAAAAACCAGTGCTGTTTTCAATACAAAATTACTGTACTTTGGGGTTTTCATATAATTGTGCCATCTGTGTGCACCATTAGGACGGAGGTGTTCTTGAATTCGAGCAGCTGATTTCCCATTTCCATAAGTCAAAAAGTAGTTTGGGTTGCCACGAGTTGATTCTTTGTACATTCCAAAGTATGTATCTTTTGGTACATGATCGTAATTCCTCTTAAACATGGATACCTATTAGTGTCATAAATACATGAAGAAAACAAGTCAAGGACAATATATGAATTTCTAATCAAATGCAAATAAAACTATAATAGAAGGAGAATATGTAGCTTTTTAGAGATCAACAAGGAAACATTTCTAGCAACTTTCTCACTATGGATGTCACAGTAAAAGAACACCATGTTCACTTCTAGTCAAACTAAAAGCCCGTATTTAAAGTTTTGTACTGACCCCTACAAAGTCTATGTCTAGATTGTGGATAACGGCTAGACCAAGTTGGGTGTCTTACAAATTGGATATAAATCTGTTCTCCAGTAAACACTTACACTAAATAGCAGGTGTAATACATTTAGATGGATATAGAAAAGGAATTCCTGTGTCTACCAACTTTGTTGCTGCATATTTTGATTAATTGATTGAGCAACAATATAATTCTGTCTTTTAGCTTGTTAACTGAAACCTTCAACTAAGACAAGGATTCAAACTCATTACTGATTATTAACAATAACGGTAGCTTCTCCATCCAGACAGGCAGCATCGTGACAAGTATAATAGTTCACTACTATATATAACACTAGAATAATGTAAAAAAAAAAAAAAAAAAAAATCTACCAAACCACGTAAAAAAGCAACAAGAATGGACAATAGAGAAAATTTACCTCAGTGAAAGGTTCTTTAATATCATCTCGTTCAACACTGCTCTCCTACTCAACAAAAATGTCACTGTTAATTATATTTACCGTATAACAAGCATCAGGGCTGAAAAATTTAGTTAAACCACCTGCCTACCATTGTTTAAAAGTACCACTACAAATTCACTTACATAGTTCGGAAAAATAACCATATCCACATTCCCAGGCACATCTTGCAGCAACTGCCTTAAAGAATACTCCTTGGCGCCAGCTGGGTGTAGTAACTCATCAGTATCAAGATGAATAATCCAGTCCATCCCAGCATCCTAATTGTATGCCAGAGAAAATTCCAAGAAGACAAAAAGAAATAAATCAACACAAGCTTGTATCAGAAAGTTAGAATAACAAGAGGAAAGGTAATTGAGAAAACATCTTTCTTACCCTTGCCATAACTATAGCCATCTCCATATTGAGAGATTGCTTCACAAATAGCTCATAATTGCACGGTTTGTAAAAGAAACTTGACAGCCATGTCTCATTCCAAATCCGACTGGTGGCACCAAAGACAAGAAGCACAAGTACAAGTCAAGAAACAATAACAAAGATAAATGCAGAGCAATGTTAAAGCATTTAACAATTATTATTCACCAACACAAGCATAGGAATGAGCCTAAACAGCCAGAAATATAGCAATTATAAAAGAGAACTATATTAGCAGATCGCGTAAGAGCAGTCCTAGCAGAAAGTGGCAACTCACCTTCTAGCTTGTTGCTCCTCCAGCTCCTTTGTTCTGTATATCACTTTTACTCCCTGAGAATAATACCAGAGAATTTATCATCACAAAATTCACCAGATTTTACCCAATAAAAAATCACAAAATAAGGTAGAAATGGATTTGAAGAGGGAAAAAGTGGACCAAAAGAAGAATTAATCAACTAAGCTGAACATAAGCGAAGTAAAGCATATTTTGACTCACAGGTATAGACTCCAGAACTTTGGATACTTCAGGAGACGCAGCCTTTCCTTCCACAAAAAGATAAAAGGTGGAGACTCCAATAACCTTATGGTAAAACATCCATGGTAAAATCTGATCTAAGCCTGCCGACGTACTTGTAGTAATTAATATCTGCACAGTCAGAAGACACATTTCGTTAAAGATTGACTCTTAAGTTCTTAACAAATAACTAGTGATATAATAACAGAGTCATTACAAGAACAACAGGGAAATTCACTAAAATGCCATTATGTCTAACAAGTGATCGTATTGAAATGCAGTACTAAAACCTAACAACCAGCATTATTCATCCAAACAATAGGGTCACATGAAACGTCATCACAAGTGTTACAAATAGAAACAAGACATCACATTAAATCCTTATAACCACCCCAGTCAGAAAGTAGAATGGAAAATCTCAAATAATCCCTGAACCATGTAATCAAGTTCTACTACCTATGGATTCACTCTATACAGGTGCCTGAGAAGCAACTGTGTTGTGTTCATCTAGTCCAATACCCAAGTTTCCCGAGTTAAAACATTACTTTATCAGTCATCACTAGATAAAACTGATAAAATCGATGAAGCTAATTCACCATTTATTTCCATTAGTAATAAAGGTTGTGGCTAATTATCCCACATAGAACCACTTGACTTGCCCAGTAGACATGTTCAATTATCGGAGCAGGCCTGCATGGAGGGTTTAAATGAAAGAAAGAAGAAGATCCATTTTTCAAAAATCTAAAGCAAATGCCACCATGTATTGAAGAATCTATTCGGAGAGCAAGGTTGAGTTGAGGTTGCCAGAAAAGAGATCACGTCACTTCACATTTGACAGCCAGTGTATAGAAATGCTTTGCAATTGAGATGATAACATAGAGAATCACATCATATCACAAGCAGTCTAAAGTTTTCCTATTCATTTTTGTGTCACTCATTATCTTGCTTTCGCTGATCTCTAAGTGCTTCCCCGTTGAAGCAACTAACCATCTCCCAAAAGCAACTTCACAATTCAAGCCAAAACTCAAAAGCACATCTCTAAGTAGAACATTAAGGCCTACCGTGATACTTGCTAGCTCCTAGTTAGTAGTTACACAACGCAGATCGTTGATCAATAAAGAAAAACACAAAACAATACTAAAGCAAACTAAATGATCTATGAACCCAAGTCACTAGCATCAATCGGACAGAGTGAACACTGAAACACTAGCATATCAACACCATCATTTGGAGAACATCTGTTACTAAACCACATTGCACACAAGAATTCTCTCAAAGCTCAAGTTATACTCATCTCCTTCATCCATTTATACAAATCTGAGACGCCTAACCTTGAGATACAGATCCAATCAGCTAATCCACACCACACGAATCTGAAAATTTCAAAGAAAAAAAAAACAAACCTTAGGCCTCAAATTGGAGCCAGAATCAAACTTCCAATTCTGGTAGTAAGGAAAGGACGGCAAGGCGCTGCGGCCGAGGTTGACGCAATCGGAGGAGGAGGATCGGACGGCGGCGGAGGAGAGAGGAGAGGACTCCATGCCAGGGAAGAGGTGGTGCGATCCGGGAGGGGACCAGCGCGTGGTGGGGTCGGGGATGCCGCCGCGCCATTGGAGGATGAAGGCCAAGGCGGCGAGGGAGAGAGGGAGGAGAGTGAGGAGGAGGAGGAGCTTGGCCGCGAAGGATTGAGAGGAGGATTGAGGGGCGGAGCGCATCGGCGCGTGAAGGTGGTGGTTGTTGGTCATGGTGGTTTGGTTTGGTAGTTTCGGTTTGTTATCTCATTTCAAAAATGGGGACTGTCAGTCAGTCTTCGTTGGGAAATCTGAGAGACCTCGGGGAATGGTGCTTACCTCCATATATATATATATATATATATATATATATATATATATATATATATATTTTTGGCGAATACCTCCGTATATTTTTGGAGGTACGTATTTTCCAAGAAAATTGAAACACGCGTCAAACTAGACAAGTTGGAACTTTTTTTTTTCGTGCTTTTAATTTCATTACATGTATCCAAAAGGACGTGTCATGAAATAAGTTTGGCGTTACATGCGCCTTAGAGCATCCGCACCCATAAAATGGGTTTGCTCAAGCAAATGGTGGGCCCGGAAGCAAATTTTGCTTCAAGCAAATAAATTTCATATTTTGCTCAACCAAATCGATTTTTGCACACACCCATTCATAATTTGTTTGAGCAATTCAATTTAGTCTTGTTGTGAAATGGTTAAATTTTTTTTACCGAATAGATTTACAACCAATAATAATGTGCCATGTATCGTTATCGACTCGATATTATAAAAGATTTCTGATAAGATTTTCGACAAATATATAATTGACACGTGTCATTGCCACGTGTCATTGTCGGCAAAATAATTGAATCAGATTTCTGATAAGATTTTCGAGCAATAGATAATTGCCACGTGTCACTGTCGGCAAAATAATTGAATCAGATTTCTGATAAGATTTTCGACCAATTGGCTATAAAACGTCTAATATTACTCATTCTATACTCACATCTTTCATCCATCAATCTAAACACTTACAACATTTCCTTGTTCATCCGTTTCAATGAATCCTTTTAGTTTCAACAATTTTTTTAAGCGGAGGCAACGTCAACAAGAAGATGATGACCATATGGAGCAATCATTCGTCAATCAGGTGATCATGGCGGAAGCACAACACGACGATGAACCATCACGACCAAGTGGTTCACGTCGCGGTAAAAAACCGAATAAGGAGCGTTTGAGGATATCCAGGGGCCGCAATCTCATGGAAGATTATTTCATCGATCGCCCGATCTTCGACGCACAAGACTTTCTCCGAAGGTACAGGATGAGCAGAGACCGATTCAACATTATCATGACGGATCTCTGCAACCACGATCAATCTTGGCACCAAAGAGAAGACACCATTGGTTTGCTAGGGCTACTTCCCCAACAAAAGATGACCGGGGCTCTACGAATGCTAGCGTACGGATCAGCTGCGGATCAATGTACTGAAATTACCAGGATGGGGGAATCGACAACCCTGCAATGTATGAAGGAGTTTTGTACGCAAGTGGTTCAACTTTATGGTCCAAGATACCTCCGCAGTCCAACACCGGCAGACCTCACGCGGCTACTAGCTAAAGGCGAACACCGAGGCTTTCCAGGTATGATTGGAAGCATCGACTGCATGCACTGGGAGTGGAAAAACTGCCCAACCGCCTATCAAGGGGCATATTCGGGGCGAAAGGGTCGCCCAACAGTTATCCTGGAGGCGGTGGCCTCGTATGATACTTGGATATGGCACAGTTTCTTTGGGTGTCCTGGAGCTAAAAATGACATTAACGTGCTCCACCTATCAAATGTGTTCTCAGAGATCCTTGCCGGAAGAGGCCCAATTGCCGTCTATGAAGTCCATGGACAGAGGTACTCTACCGCTTATTATCTGGCTGACGGAATATATCCAAGGTACTCTACATTTGTCAAAACAATTCCCAATCCCCAGACACCGCAAGATAAGCTGTTCGCAAAGAAACAAGAGGCATACCGGAAAGATGTTGAAAGGGCCTTTGGTATCTTGCAATCTCGATGGGCAATTATACGTCACAGTTGTACAATGCACCACAAATCGGTAATGACTACAATCATGTTAGCTTGCATTATATTGCATAACATGATTGTTGAGGAAGAGTATGTGGAGGATGAGGAAGAAGAGGATGAGGAAGAAGAAGACTTGCAAAACCCATCAAGGGCTTTCCGGGTTTATGATGGGCCGGTGGATGTCCAAGGGAATCGAATTCGTTTTGAGCCAATCGGTAGAGATGGAGCCAATATGCAAAGGTTTCACGAACGTGTTGCCGATCTCGAATCCGTTTACATTCATAGAGAGCTCCAGAGTGACTTGGTGAAACACATTTGGAGGATGGAAAATAGTGAAATACTCTAAATATGTTTTATTCAAGATTTTCATTCGGGTTATGTTTAATTATTAAGCTTGTGTTTAATTTAAGTATGTATTTTAATTTTAGTATGTATTTCTATTTCATCTTAATAAATAAATTGCATTTTTATTTCTCGAAATTTTAAATTACATAAAATTTAAATGACATGAAATTTAAATTACATTAAATTTGAAGTACATGAAATTTAAATTTAGTACAATACTATAAATATCATGGAAATAGCGCACGATTTGGGTGATAACAATCCGAATATGTTTCATCGGTAGGCTCATCTTGACTAGTTCCTTCTTCATTAAGGATTTGTAGTTTCCTCTTGGTAAAATACCTTTTCGATATTGGGGTCATAGCCTCCAAATCCATTGTCATGATCTTTGTGTCATTCTCTTGTTTCTTCAATCGTAACTCTTCTTCCGCCCTTGCTTCCTTCCGCTTTTGAATCTCTATGTACTCCGCATAATAATTAAGCTCACTTTCATTATGTGCTAGCCTCTTGGTATGCCATGATGCTTGGTCACTTGCAATGGTATTCAATACCTCAACTCGTTGCTCAATAGGAGTCTTACCATGTTTCTTTAGGCGCCTAGCTTCTTTTGCCGCCTTGGTTCCCATTGGTCTAGGGGGACTCGAGGAAACTCCCATGTTGCTTTGAGGTGTTTCGTTCACTTGGTCGTCATCCAAATTGATCGTTGGAGATGATTCGGTTGCGGAAGGAGTAGCATCGTAAGTGCTTGCATAAGAAGATGGAGTAGTAGGTAGCACGGGAGCGAAAGATGGATGATCCTTAACCACTTCCCAACATTCAAAATGTGCAAACCTTTTTTTCTTCTCTTTAAAGTATAATGATTGAGCTTGTCGTTCCTAATAAAAACATATATTAGGCACTTATTTAATAATTACATAATCTAAACAAATTAAATAAAATTTGAATTTAACCAAATTAGATATAATAAAACAAATAAGGTAAACAATGCTCCATATTTAAACAAATTAGACATATAAATTACACAATTTAATCAAATATATAAACAAATAAAAATATAATATATCATAAAAAAATGTAAGCTTACTTCATCCATTAACGAAGTGCCGCTAGCTATTTTTTGTCGTGCCGTCGCCAAACTTTCGCCCCATTTTTGCAAGAATAGCTTGAACTTGTTGTAGTGAGAAGCGAGTCCGATCCGGGTCCTCTCAACATTTGGAGGTTTCTCACCCGGTGCTAGCTTCCAATTTTGCATATAATCGGCAAAAATTGTCTCCCACAATTTGTCCTTCTTTTGCTTGTTACCATCGTATTCATCAAGGCTATGACGAACAAAAGATATGCACATTTGTAAATCTTCGGAAGGAAGCCAATGGGAACCCATTGTTTTAGAAAAAAAATGCTAAACGAAATGAGAGAGGAGATGAAGGAATATGGGAAATTTGTTGTGCACAAATTGGTGTGAGTTGATCAAAAATTGATGTAGTATTTATAGGCAAATGTTTGAGAGATTTTTGAAAATTTTGGGATTTTTTTAATATTTTTTTGGTTTGTTTCCGTTATAATCAAATTATAGTCGTTGGGAATGAATTCTGACCATTTGATCAAAATTTCAGATTCAAACGGAAGGCCCAGATTTATTAACCCGTTAGATTTGAAAAGCTCACTCAGTAATACACATGTCAGCTTCTCATTCGCTCGTAATTATGTTTTTAACCTTTTTACTGACTGACAGATAAGAAAAAAAAAAAAAGGTAACCCACGTGTGTGGGCTCCACTAACTGCTCAAGCAACAGGCCGAGCATAATTTGCTCAACCCATTGCACGAGCAAACTGTTGGGTTGACTGCTCAAGCATTCCACTCCTCCATTTCCGCCGGTGCAAGTTGAAATTTGATTTGTTCAAGCAAACCCAGCTGGAGCCCATCACTTGCTCAAGCAAGATCATGGCAGAAGCTCCTCGGTGCAGATGCTCTTAGGTATAGAGGTTTGCTTTTATATGTTCCGAGCGGATTAAGTGCGCACTTCAACCAGACATTTGTAACTAGCAGATATGAACATCGTTAGTCAAACCCAATAAAAACAAGCCACCGTAAAAAAAAGGAATTGATTATTTTCTCCTCCTTCCCCTTTTTCTATCAATCTCACCCGACCAGACTTGATTAACTATCACCCATCATTGCTAATATTCCAGAAATTATCAATCTTGTTCATCTTTTGGATATTAGAGGATCAAATTTTCTGATCCCACTCTGACTGAAAGTGAACCTCACTAGCTAGTTATTATCTCAAATGTTGACTTTCTCGATGGTGGCATCGTCGGAATTTTGGGTCTCTTACATCTAAATTTATAATGCCAAGTCCCTCGACAACAACATCATAGATCCAAGTCCCTCGACGTCTGAGTTCATTATGCCATCTCTAATAAGTAATTACTAAAGAGACAACAAATTTGAGTTTCAAGAGCCAAATTAGATCCAACTTGGATCGGTAGAAGAGTCCGGCTTCTTCTTCCTGGACGGAGCTGTTTCTGCTTAGAATCTTGTACGAGAGCTTCCGGCCGCCCAATCTAAACGCCATGAAGACTTGAGAGAGAGCTTCAGAGGCTTCTTCCCCTAGGGCTTTATCGGAATTGGTGATTCATATCAGAATTTTGAGTGAACGAAAAGAATGAATGAATGACACTATGCCTTCTTCTCCCCGTTACGATGACACAACATACGACCATACGACATGTCGCATAAACTAAGTAAAAAACTACAATCAATAGCCTCATCATTACGGTCTTACCCCTGTACAGACCCTTACAGACGTATACCGCTTTACACAGACCTACAACTGCAGAACAAGGAACGACGAAACGGGTTTGTAGTTTAATTTGTACTACAGAAAAAGGAATTTCTTTGCTCTTCTTTTTTCTCTTACTTTGTTTGTTTGTTACACAATGCTTTGGAGACAAAAATTGATTTGGGAAGAGACGTTGATTACAACTCACCAAATAGCATCAATCAAAAAAAAAAAAAAAAAAAACTCACCAAATAGATAGATATAATTATTTATTAATTCATCATCATTTTTACATAGCCTAAATCCGGTCAAAAAACTGAGAGGAGTTGGACCTGATTACAACTCGATCATTCCAACTAGCTTCAACCACTGCCGCAGCAAAGACTAAATCCAACAAAAAGACTGTGTATATACTTCTTATTTCACTCAATGAAGTCACTGCCGGAGCTCATGATCTCCATGAGCATAAGGGCAAGGCTGCTCGGGGCAGTAACAGGATTGATAGCACCTACACAACTTGATTTTGACGTGACTGTGCGCCACAAGTTCATCAAGTGAGTGAGCATCGTCGCAGACGCCTATGCAGCGTGGCCTCTTACAGAATCGGGTGTTCCGGTGATATACCAAAAAATTCTCACTCCGAGTGCACGAAGGGGCATTGTGGTATACCGCTATAGACTCAGAGTTTGAGGCGACAAAGGACAGAATTGAGGGGCATTTGGGTTTAGTCTTACTGGTGTGCATTCGATGATGCCCAACTTGAGAAGTTTCTCCGAGTCCGAGAGTTTCCCAGAAACAGTGCATGCACAATAAGCATTCAGATGATCCCTGTATGTTTGGAAACGGGCAAGCTGATCCTTGTTCTGTGCAAAAACGTAAGAGAGGTAAGAGAACAATGGTGCATCAAGAACTTTCGTTATATGTTAGAAAGGACAAAAGTTCTTAGATGCATCATGGTTCACTTAAACCAATAGTATTTAATCTTAGCCGTTCATTAGACCTAGTTATTGACATGCACTAATATCAATGTTAACACCGTCAAAAAATTAGAAACAAAAATAAAAGCAGTCAACAAGGTAAAAACCAAGGAAGAAAAAATCGATAATAGTAAACGGTTACTCAAAATGATAAAAAATCAAAATAACACAAAAGTAAATACCCACAAATTAACTTAAAAACCGGGATGTGACAACATGATTAATATCATGAACAAAAGTTAACGAAAGCGACAACGTTAATATAAATCATACCTGATAGTTTGCCAAATAAACTACGTGTGAAGCGGTTGCTTTCGCAATTAACGCTTTGATCATCGCGTCATAGTTGGTCAATCACATGCATAAAACAATAATATACATGATTAGCATATTTAATCACATATATATATATATATATATTTTTTTTTTTACCATAAATAAATGATAAATCACAGTAAATCTGATTTCATACTTACCATTTAAAACTGTAAATTGTAAGTCAGTAATTCATAAAAAGTAATTATAATTTACTGTGGCAAATATTTAAATTACCTTCAGAGTTTACCATTTACAATAAAGTTAAAAATCCATGATTTACCTGAAAGGTTAAAAATCATCCCTTTTTTCTTTTCTTTGCGTCGGGTTGCGACGAGATCCGGGTCGGGTAGAACGAGAGCTGGGTCGAGAGACCGGGGCCGGAGAGCTGGGATGATCGACGTGGGACGGCGGATCGTCGAGGTTCGAGGGCAGCGCTATGCTGTCCGGGGCTGCGAGATCAGGATCCGTGACGGACGAGGCGGCGCCGGTGTGCGAAGAACTGGGTTGGGGCGGTGACGGGGTGTGCCTGTGGAGCACAGAAATCAAGGCTGAGTGGGTGACGGCGGTAGAAAAAATTTAGGGTTTTCTTTTCTGTTGTTGTTTTGTGGCCAAAAACTCAAATAAAAAAAATGAAACTAGAAACAAACGTGTCTGAACGTGTAATAGAAAAAATAGAATTAGTCTACTTATTTTATTAAAGCTCTTTTTTATATATCGGTGATATTATAAAGTAATTATGGTGTATATAATGACAATAAAATCTGATTGAGCAATTACACTAACTGATCACATTACATAATTTACTCTTATCGGTTACGAGTTTGACGAAGACACGCATAAATGTGTTTTTCCTTCGACCGTATATTTTTTGTTGTTGGATAAAACGGGGGACCAGCAGAGTATATAGTATACAAGTCAACGTACCATGAAGGAAATAGTTAAGATTATTACCTTGTTTGTAACCCAATGATGTTGCTCTTTTACCTCGGACTCTGCATGACTTGCTCATACTCGTCAATTTGGATATTTAGATCTTGTCCTACAGCAAATGAGAAATCTTGTGATGAATAGGAATAGTCAATATACTTATACATTTTTTTTAACGAACTCCTTGTAATGTTCAACAGCTTTCTAAGCTCTTGATTCGTTTGCATCAAACATAGTTTTATATAAAGCTTTAGGGAGTGGTTCTAATGAGGACCACTAAATTGAGGACTTCTTCGTTTTGCCCATTTTATGATTGCATATTCACATCTCGATCGTCTAGTTTGTAGATATATATGAATATATCATCTTCACAAATTATCATCCAAATTGAAAATAGTTAAGACATTCAAAAATGTGATTTACCAATTATAAACTTGAACGGCTTATGTTTGACAGATTTGCATTGTCCATTGATTTGATTTAGTTCGATTTCTTAAGGATCACCGATTTGGCTGAAAATTTGTAGAAATGATCTACTTGTATAAACTAAAAACTGAACAGTTGAGATGAGAAAAATGTGATTTAAATGTGGGTTTAATAAACAATTAATGAGAAAGTGTTTAACCAGTCATCAACTTAGCGGTTCTCATTAAAACCCTCCCTACAGCTACATTATAGATTTATAGTTAGAAAAACACCTTCCACATATCCATATTGTGATACTTCAAGTGATATATAAATATTTCACCCATGTAAGTTGTAATGTTTTAGCACATCTTCGACACATTGATACACGAAAGTAGTAGAGGACCATCAGCAAGGTTCAAAACTTGGAACGAAGGCCATCTCAAAAGCTTACACAGCGAAGGCTTTGCAGTTGCACACTTGTGCAGAGGCCAAACGATCCCAATGCCCATGCCAATGTCCTATGAGGTACTGAAGGTCATATCACCCAAAAATGTTTCGGCTAATCGACTCTTCTCTAAGAGTACCAAGAGAGATCTTCTTTAGTACCAGCAACAACAGTATCAACATCAGCATTGACGTGATTGGCAGCAACCTGATGAGCATTCCATGCGGATGCAGATATTGCTGGCTTTCTCGATTTTTTGCAGCACCCTAATGAGAAGACACAACATGATTGCCTGCTAATGCATTTTGGCTTTGTTTTTCATCTGATTGATCTTTCAGGCCCTTTCTAAGTTTCTGTTGCTGGTTGGTTTTCTTTTGTTTGTTATACTGAGATGAATCTACAGAAAACTTTTACTCAAAAACATTGGTAAATGCAACATAATCTCAAGAGCTGAACAAAGGCGTGATAGAACTAACTCATAATCTCAAGCTTACAGTAAAACAGCAAATCATCAATCCACAGGTAAACAATAAAAAGGAATCACAATCTTCAGAGTCCGACATTAATGCTACACCGTAAGTCTCCCCTTCTTATTTGATCAGTACATCGAACAGAATGGTCAATGATATTATCAAAAACTTCTATCACTGCTACAAGGCAAATATTCATTTCTGTTGGAGAAATCATAGATTCGGCATATCCAGTGTTTGCAAAACATCCTTGAATTCAAAATCATGTGTTTGTTTGTTGAACCGTTCAACCAACTTAAACCTGACATCATTCAAATAGAAGGTTTGGGTGGTCTCCAGAAGCCATTTTGCTTCTGAGTCACTGAGCTTGCTGGGGAGAACAACATCACCTCGGATAAGTACCATATCCTTGCTTTGTGCAAATTCATTGTAATATGTCATAGTAAAGTAGGGAGTAGCTTGAGTTCCTCTTGCCTTATAATCTTCAAGACCGGTGAAAATCATGTGTGGCATCTGCACTGCAAGAAAGTTTGAAGGAAAATAAATCTACAAGACAGGCATAATGGCGTTGTTGAATTCGTATAAACAAGAAGTTTTGTTTTGTCTATTTAAGTTTTTACTCTATGAATCCCCATTTTCAATGCGTATTCTGACTCTATGTAATTTATAGTAAACACTTATAAATATACTAGAAAGAAAATTTCAATGATTTCCTAACCAAGGGCACAATGTCCCTCATCCTGAGAGGTTTCAACAGCTAAGCCTAAACTAGTTTTTTGACAACATCAATTAAGAGTGTAGAAACAAAGACAAAAAAGGATATAAACTATACAAGCAACTGAAGAAAGTTTAAGCATTGGTTGCCCCATATTCGGTATGGTTCATATGGCTTCTACTGTTCTACAAGAACATTTACAGCATTAAATAGCAAATGTAGGATCTACCAGTGATAAATAGAACGAGTAGCAGATATTGAATAAATAAAGTCTGAATACTATCTGAACTGTGACTCGTTGTGTATAATCAATAAACTTAATGCACGTACCAAAATAGATAGCTTTCAAACACAACAAATCGAAAGAACATGTGAAAATTGGCTTAAGAAATAATTAAACCATATCCACAGTGCAACATTAGAGACCAAACCTTGAGCAAACATAGTGACATAACCACTCCCTCTCCACAGAGGAATGACAAAATACTGGCTGCGAGGATAACACAAGTTAGCATAACAAAAGAGGAAACCCGAAAACTGAGATCAAGCAATCATGTAAGCAGTTTACCAATCTGCTGCTCTATGCTCCAACAAGTGATACAGACTAGCTTTCATTGATGCACCAATATGTCCTCTCCCCAAGTGATATGAATCAATGAACTCGACACATAAAAATCGACAAAGTAAACTAGCATCCAGGAACTACTCATCAGCCCATTACTATCCATTTCTCTGATATATAATCAATTTTACCAGGATAACACATAAAACAGTGACCAAACAGTAACAAAGTGCAAAACTTGAAAGCATTGATATAACAAAACTAGCATCAACATAAATGTAGCAAGATACAAACTTTTAGTGTAATGAACCAAAACCCAGTTCAAAACTAGTGCAAAGATATAAACTTTGCAATTCAGAGGCACAGAGAAGAAAGGAAACTTGAAGCTTACATCGTCCCAAGCCGAAGCAATGTCCTCAGGTGAGCGATCCTTAACCCTCTGAATGTCAATAATGGAATCCAAGGGCTTGGGCTTCAAGGGCGAGAACCCAGAAGCAAAACTTGAAGCTCTAACCGAACCAAGCGAACCCCATTTCAGAAAGACACCGGGAAGCGATTGCCTTTGTGGGGTTTGAATCAAAGTAGTGAAGGAGTTTCTGGGCAGAGCAAAACTACGTGAAGCAAAGGTGCGGAGGTTTGAAGCTGATGAGGTAATGATCCTTGATGCTCTTCGCATTTTGGACATGTATTGGAGTTGCCAAAATTGAGTTGAAGGAAAAAAAAATGGAGAATTCAGAAGAAGAGAGAAATAGCAGAGGTTTTGAAGAAAGCTCTCAAAATATTTTTAAAACGGAAAAAGAATAATGTACCGTGTACTAGTATTTGGTGTTGGTCAATTTTTAAGTCGGGGTTGCTAGCTTTGGACCCAAGAACCAAGCCTATTGTTTATCTTTTGCAAAAGCTTGAACAATAGGTGTGAAGAGGGGAAGAGAACATGGGGAGAAAATGAAAGACTAGTGTTTGCATCTTTTTTTTCTTTTCTTTTTTTAAATTTTATTAATAACTCACACACTCTATATATGTCAGTGAGGTTTGAACCCATGACCTCAAAGTTGTCAGTTAAACACATTAACCAACTGTAGTCGGTAGTCGGTAGTCGGTAAACTACCTCCACTGCCCATAGACCAGTCATGAAACTTGTACACCGACATCCAAGCTACCTCGCCATGATGAAAGATCATCAATGCGACATCGGGAAGGTGCTTCTCCAAGCTCCACAAGAAGGCACCATGAGAATATAAATATGTACAGTGTCCCACATCGGAAATGTAATGTAAAAGGGAACCTTCCTTATCTATAAAAAGAAGGCTCCCCCTCTAGATATTCAATTCGGATCTGGAAGATAGTACTCCTCCCCGCGCGGGATGGATACCATTGTAACCCCAAAGATGATACTTGATTCTAAGTGGACGTAGCCATGTCCCCCGAGGCATGGTGAACCACTATACGTCCTTGTGTTCACTGTTCATACTGTTCATATCCCACCATCAGCTTCCGCAATATCCCGTCCGGGATTGTACAGAAACATTTGGCGCCGTCTATGGGAAATGTAATGTAAGAGGGAACCTTCCTTATCTATAAAAGGAAGGCTCCCCCTCTAGATATATTATTCGATCCGGATCTGGAAGATAGTACTCCTCCCCGCGCGGGATGGATACCATTGTAACCCCAGAGATGATACTTAATTCTAAGTGGACGTAGCCATGTCCCCCGAGGCATGGTGAACCACTATACGTCCTTGTGTTCACTGTTCATACTGTTCATATCCCACCATCAGCTTCCGCAATATCCCGTCCGGAATTGTGCAGAAACATTTGGCGCTGTCTGTGGGAAATGTTGCAAAAAGTCATGTTGCTCTACCGCCCGAGAGACATTTCAGCCGAGAGACAGTTCACTTAATTCCATGAGCAACAGGTCCATCGGGAGGTGCTGAAGCCCATCACAAGGGCTAGCTAGTCAGCAGGTTGGCATGCACCCTGGTAGGCCCAAGGCTGCCATCAGGTCCAAACTGTCATCCCGGCCCAAATCCATCTGCGGGTCCGGCTAGCTAGGCAGCGGGTCCGAGATCCTTTTTTATGTTCCACCACTTACTCTCCCGGAGAGACCCGGTCCGGATGTCACCTAAGCCGAGGTACCGATGCGTGAGGCCGGTGGTTCCTCTCCCGGAGACCGGTCTCTCGCCTAGCTCTAAGCGACGCCTCTTAGTAGGGAGCACCAGGGGAAGGCTCACGGGATCCTGCCGTCCATTCCCATCCCGGGTCCTTGTCCTCTTAGTCCGAAGAAGGACTTCGGGTTCCCGGTTGGAAGCATTTGGCCATGGAAGTCCAAGCTCATCCCGGCTCTTCTCAGTTCGAAGGACCTCTGGTTCCCGATTAGAATCGTCCGGGAAGTGGAGTTTGAGCTCGTCCAGAGGGACGACTCCGGGTTCCAATTGGCAGAGTCCGGGACCGCCCAGTCGGTGGTAGTCAGCTGTATCACCCCCGGGATCGTCTCCACCACTTGAGACCTCGAGGTATGTGAGTCTTGCGGCGTGATTCCGTTCTCCGGCTAAAGAAAGAGATTGGTCTGGGCACCCGTCATTTTACTGTGGGCACCCGGCTGGGCAGAACCATCACCTTTCCGAGGTCCCCGTCTGATCCCGATTGGAAGCGCCCGGGAATCATCTCTCCGACTTTCCGATTGGAAACGTCCGGGACCTATGTCCACCCTCATCCCGGCCCCCTGTCCTCAGTCCAAAGCCTCTGGTCTCCTGCAAATCCTAACTGAAGCAAAATGGTATTGCTCTGGACACCCATCCCGATTGGAAGCACCAGGCTTCATCTCTCCGGCTTCCCGATTGGAAGCTTCCGGGACCTAGAGTCCACCCTTATCCCGGCCCCCTGTCCTCAGTCTAAAGTCTGCAAGGGAATTCCACTCGGGAGTGGTGTTGATCTGGACACCCAACGAATTGTTCTGGGCACCCGTACGGCATCCCGATTGGAAGCGTCCGGGATTGTTCAAATGGCATGGAGTTATCTGGTGATGAAAACATGTCATTTGTCTGCTCTTGGTCGGTATGGATCAGTTAAAAGGCATAGAAGAGGAAATACTCTTGGCACCCTAACACCAACAAAAACTGCTATGGACACCCAACTCGGCAGCAACTTCATCTCTCCGGGCTTTAATCAACTTACCCTAATGACTCCAAGTTTAAAGAGTTGGTCATCCGCGAGAAACGAGATTGAAGAAGGTAGAGAATTGAACCCATGTGCAAAGTCAGGGCCCCACCACCTTTATCTCCGGGTATCGAAAGGGGAAGGCTCAGTGCCAGTTTAATCTGCAAGCAACGGGTCTCGGTGGTCAAAAAAAAAAATCTTCTTGTAGGTAACCAGACCGTATTGGCACCAAGGATTCATCATACGGGAGTGGTACAGGCATGAATCAACACCTCTTATGTCCATCCATTCGGCAACAATTATCACAGATAAGTCTCGTCCATTGGTCTGAAAATTCATAAATATTCTACTTGTAAGTCAACATGCATGTTTTTGGCATTCCACCAAGAGAGAGGTATTCCACCGGGAGATAGGCATTCGACCAGGATTGAAAGATTGGCATTCCACCAAGAGTATTACACAACTGCATGAACCATTGTGCTTTTCGATAATTATTATAATTGTTATGTCAATGCTTGTCGATCATTTGTTCATTATGAAGGTGCAACAATCCTCGCCCGGCCGAATAAGTTTTGAGGCCGGGACCGAGAGGGGCATTTCTTATCTTCTGGGAGGACTCCTTAGCTCGCCCTTGAAGAAATCAAGAAGAGCAAGACCCGTTCAACACACGTCTTGAGTGCGGACTTGGGGGGGACTGGGACTGGGTCCGTGTTGGGGGCATATGACTGGTCTATGGGCATTTTGTATATTAAGTCCCCACTCAAGAAGTGTCTTGAACGGGAACTTGGGGGGACTTGTAGTCGGTAGTCGGTAAACTACCTCCACTGCCCATAGACCAGTCATGAAACTTGTAGACCGACGTCCAGGCTACCTCGCCATGGTGAAAGATCATCAATGCGACATCGGGAATGTGCTTCTCCAAGCTCCACAAGAAAGTACCATGAGAGTATAAATATGTACAGTGTCCCACATCGGAAATGTAATGTAAGAGGGAACCTTCCTTATCTATAAAAGGAAGGCTCCCCCTCTAGATATTCGATCTGGATCTGGAAGATAGTACTCCTCCCCGCGCGGGATGGATACCATTGTAACCCCAAAGATGATACTTGATTCTAAGTGGATGTAGCCATGTTCCCTGAGGCATGGTGAACCACTATACGTCCTTGTGTTCACTGTTCATACTGTTCATATCCCACCATCAGCTTCCGCAATATCCCGTCCGGAATTGTGCAGAAACACCAACCAAGCCACGGCTCACCGACTTGGTTGCATCGAAAATATGTTACTTTAATTGGTTTTCCCTGATGGGGGTCAGTTTAGATAGTTTTTTTTTTTTTTTTTGATTCATTGCTTTGGTTTCTGTTTGTGGTTTTTATGGAAGATTTTATGAACATTTGAAGAGTTTGGAGCAATGATGAAGATCATGAAGGTAAGAGTTTACTAAACTTCTGTATTATCACCCCTTTCAACTCATAGTTATATCAGTTACAAATGCAAATCGACTCACCATCCCCAGTGAGTACTTTATCCCCCTCCCTCTCTCTATTGAAACTATGAATTCCATCAGTCTATATAAGTTCTTTTTGTAAACACTCATGGCAGGAACTCACGGTATCGTAGAAGAATTGTGATTCGGTTGGCTTGGCTTTGATTCAATGTAAACTTGGCAATTATTACAGCGGAATTCAAGCTTGTGGAATCTAATTTATGATTTTTGAAATCAATAGCAATGGCTGATGATATCTGGAGTTGTATCATATGGATCATGATGTTTTCTGAGAATTTGTGGATGGAGATGATGGAATTTTTAGCATTATCTTTTCTTGTGCTAAACCAAGGCTGCAGTGATTTAGTTTTTTTTTTTGGTAGAAGAATATCTCAGTCTTCTAACGACATGAAATAGAATGGAAAAGAGAGAAATCTTAGATTTCAAATGAGCATTCTGTTTTAAAATCCTACAGGCAACTACTGCCTGAATAGCTAACGCAAATAGGGCATCACTGAACTTTACAAAACACAATGACCATTAGCCATCCATCCAATGGTATAATCTTAATTCCAGCCGACACTCTGCATTTCCTAAAATGCAAGAATATCAGGAAAGAAAGTTTCTATGGAGAAAAGACAACAAGCTTGTTGCCTTATATTGGCACATCAATAATACAAGAAGCCAACCTACAGAATCATCCAATTCTTCCCTGAAGCATGCTATGAATGTGCTAACACGATAGTAGCTGCCATAAACAGTGCTTCTTTTCCAAGTGGCAAGATCTCCATATTCCTAAACCATGAGTGTAATAATACAAGGTTAAAAAGAACAAGAAGCACTGAAGTTAGTTACTAAACAGTGGGCCCTAGCTACAGTTGATATAAAGTAGAAGAATTGTAACAGACTAACAGGTCACTGAAAAAAAAAAAAACAAACACAAGCAAGCATAATTCGATACTAATTCTGAGCTTACTTGTCTGCAATCCTGAGATTTTTGAATGCAGATATTATATTCTCAGATACTTCAATGAGGGAACTGTTGCTTCTTTCTTCACTGGAAATAAAGGTGCCCTCAACATGTTTGAATGGTATGGACACCTGAGCCTGATAAAGAAAGAACAAAAGATTTGATCAATATTCTGATAAAGGTTCAACTACAAAACATGCTATGTGAGCGACTTAACATTGTAAGCCTCATTCGAAAAGAATACACAGGCACTACGTAGACATCTATCTATATTTACTCTTTGTTATGCATAACTAGGAGGCTAGAGGCATAGCTAGGTGCAACTCATATTATCTTCAAGGAGAGTATCCAACTGATCAAGTAAGAAAGAATCCACATGTAATGAGTTTAAGAATAAGCATGCAGTCCATTTGTAGGAATCCCTATTTAGGCTGTTGATTGCTATGACCACAGTGACATATACACATAAATACACAGTAAAAAAATGTAATGAAAAAAATGACACATCTCACCCTAGAAAGCCAAATATTTTTCTAAGTGAGTCTTCTCACAATAGCTAGAATATGCACCTGAAGGCCATGTGCTAAAAGCAACTGAGCTAGTTCTGGCCTAATCTTTTTTATGGTGGTTTTTGTGCTGGTGGCATTTGAAAAGCACTTCAATGCTCCAGTGAATGATGCATCATCTGTAGGATTGTTTGATCTACGAGTTCGAACAGAAGGCTACAACATGCAGAATGTGACAAGTTAAATGATGATCCCAATCAGGACAAAGTGCACTTCAACAATTTCAACTACCACAATGACATAAATATTATTCTGGAAAACATACACAAGAAAAGGTAACACCGTAGATAAAGCATGTCATGACAAAGCAGAAGGACTTTTGTTGGCTGATTTGGATAAATAACTGGTTTTCTATAGCTTTGAAAGCTCACCTTACCAATGTATTTCCACAAATACTGCACAATTATCTCAAGCTTCCATTTAGGTTCACTGAAGACCTGCAATGCACCTCATAAAAAAAGGGGCAGTAAAAAGGGTTAGTTATCATAAATAGTCAAAAATGAATCAGATTTTGCAAGTAAAAAAAAAAAAAAAAAAGGTTAGTGGGCGCGAAAAGAATAGATTTTAAAATTATATATTTAAAGTGGCCTGGTTCGGGTGGCTTCCGTCAGGGGTTAAAGTTTACAAGGGATATCAAACATGTTCCATTTACAGTCAAAGATACTGACTGGAACATACGCTTCAGACTATATATGACTCTGGAACCAGAACAAACTATAACTGGAAAATGGAAAGAGATATGAACCTGAAGAAATGAGTCAAGGATATCCTCATCGTAAGTTAGCTCATCCAGAACTATCTCCAGCAGAGGAGTTCTGCACCAAACCCAATAGCACATTGGTTTTCAACTAATGAATGATACAAAAGAAACAGAAAAATTCATTATCAAGAAAAAGAAAGAAATACCTGACACCATCTGCTCTTGTAGTGGACCCTCGGGTATCTGCAGTCTTCTTTGACATGTCAAGCTCCATAATCTGAACAATCCAAATTAGTGCCAATGGTGAAACTGATTCAAACTACGAACTAGCCATCAATTGCTTACCATTATCAAAAACTTCTGAATGGCTGCGCAGGTATTATTTCCTATCTCAAGCAAAGCAATTGTAGCAGCCGTATCAAATATTTTAGCTGGTTGTGCCATAGACTTCTTTGAACTTATCAGATCATCAGTGAATCCAGCATTGGCTTGATACAGCTTACACATAATGGCTATGACAGTCTTCATTAAATTTTTGTAGTTAATCTTTCGTGATACCTTCAAAAGTGATTCAAGTTTGAGTAAGCACCATGGTATAAACATTCTATTAACCATATAGTGTATCAGTGACAGAAAATTGAGTCTTCACTAGTCATCAGTATTCATGGGTCAAGAGAGAATTACCAAAAGCATGTTGAGCAACAACTCTCTCAGAAGGACCCAGTTTGCAGTTTCTGCATCCAACAATGAGCAACTTAACCCTTCAACAAATGTAAACGTAAGTTAAATAACATAAAGATAAAAATCAAATTACCTGCATATACACAGTTGCGTGGTTGAAAATCTCCTTCGAGAACATTAACTAGGTATTGAAACAGCAACATATTTCCTAGGGCCTGCAATGAAACAAGGTCAAGAAATACCCAAAAAAGGAGGAAACTTTTCTTTATGTTTTGCACTGAATAACAAGACAGAGAACATATCGATCATCATGAACTGAATGAAAGCTCCTGTTGGTCTCCAAACCATAAAGACAGAGAACTGAGAGAAGTGAGAGCCATCATTTCTCTTCTTGCCCACTTCTATATTCTTCCAAAATATAAATATGTGGAAGTATAAAGATTAAGATACTGATATCTCAGTGTTTGATTACCCATTATTCCAAAAGTGTCAGCAACTACAGAATTTGCTTTTTTCATTAAACACTCCATTGAAAAGATACTGAACTTGAAAATATTCCCAGTCCTTCTCTTCTCTTCTCTTCTATTGTCTTACCTTATACCTATTTTATCTCTTATCCTAACTAAAAGATCAAGCCCAGCAATTGAAGTATTAAACTTACGGCTTACCTTTGTCTCTGAGGCTTGGAAGTTTGGTTCAGCAGTTGCATCAGTAAGGTTTTCTATCAGATGTTGGAAACCCTGCAGATGGCAACAGACACTTCAATGAAGGTGGAATGGGAATAGGTAAACTATTAGAATCAATTTTAGGATTAGAGCTCCCAACAGCAATAGATATAGAAATAAAAAAAATTAAATATATAAAAATGAAACAAGATGCTCAGTGATGTGAAAACCTGGTACACCTATGCATCAAGGTAAAGTTCCTAATAAGGATATGGACCAAAATATAACTGAACATGAATGATTCCTTATGCCAAAAGGTTCTTGAAAAAAACAGTTTCAAACTACAAACAAAGTACAGATGAAAAGTTCTCATCAAAATAAACAAGACAAGCAATTTCTGCACATACATATGATTACCCATAAGTACAAACTAAGATATGAAAAAAAAAATGTTATAGAGAGCATACTACAGGTCCATGAACTTCAAAATAAGATAAACTACAGGTCCACGTCAAGTCTAACTTACAAAGGAGTCAACTGATCCCCCAGGGTTATTAGCAGCTTCCCTCTCGCTAAAAGCAAATGGTGACCAAGCCTAGCAAGAACAAATTGGAAACCAATAATGATAGCACACGAGTCAGTCAAACATACATGGCAGAAATGTACATACATGAGTCCGTTAAAACCTTTAATACCTCATTCTCCACGATTAATGTGAGTTTACTGGACGATTTCATTTCATCAACAGCAGACAAATGCACCCGAGGGAAACGCTAAAAAAGGAAAGCCAAAGTAATTTCTGAGAAAACTTCACACCATCAATTTATACAAATCAAAAAATCAACTCGTAGCAACTCATCACCTTATCCAACTCATTCAACAGCTTAAAACTTGCCATAGTCAGCTCCAGAGATTTCCCAATCCTCAAGATAGTGAATATTGACTCAAACCATTTACTGTCCAACAAAATCGACACCAAACATATTAAATCCACAGGAACATAGACACTATCAAATTCTTTGCAAAAAAAAAAAATACTAATAATATTCAACAAAAGGTAGTGCCTACTAGGTAGGTGGAGTTCCATTTTCGGGTACAAGCGAAGCAGCACGAACGGCATCGAGGAAAGCAGTTCCTGTTCATCAATTTTCATCAATAACCAAATAAATGTATAACCTTTACCAAACACAACACTGCAATCCGAGCACTACACAGAATTCAAATCAAGATTTCATCTTTCATCAACGATATTACTAGTAATTTAAATTAGTAACTGCTATTTACCCTTGGCGTTTACTCGGCGATCAAAATCAGTAAAAATAAGCAAACGAAATCGAAAAAAGGGGATTAGGGTTTACTGTCGTCGTTGGCGTAGTGAGTGTCGTCGGCTTCGGTGGAGTCGAGGATGGCCAAGATGTTCTCTTCTACGGCTCCGGCGGTGGTTCTCTTACTGCTAGGGTTTTCCATCATTTGGATCCCAAAAAGGAAAATTGGAAGCCCTAAATTTGATTTCTGACTCAGAGAGAAGAGGAGCTAAGAATTGGGGGTTTTGTTCCCGCCAATAATCCCAGGCAGCAGCTACGACGTCGTTTGATGAATTTTATACGACGTCGTTTTGTGACTTTTATGTAAGAGTGAAAAAAAAAAACGAATTCCGTTGCCGGGACTTGAACCCGGGTCTTTCGGGTGAGAGCCGAATATCCTGACCAACTAGACTACAACGGAGTTGTTAGCATGATTACGAAATATTTGAATTGAATGGTTTAGGGTTTAGGGACATGAATTGTAGTCCTGTAAGCTACCAAACTTGAAATTCGATTATTAAAGTCCTGCTTGGAAATTGCCAAGCATAGCTATGATCTTCTAAGATTAACAAGTATATTTAACTAAATGCAAATGTTCCTCCTTATTCCGCATTGGACTGAAGTCCTTACAGAATTTACTGCTGCCTCCAGGCTCCTAGTTCATGTTATTATGATCTACAACTGCAACTGGAAGCAGAAGAACCTTAATTAGTTTTATGATTCATGACAATGGAAGTAGTTGAAACTTGAAACTGAATTATTTCGAACTTTGTATAACAGAAAATGATCGAGAGCCAAGGACATCATCACCACCTCTGCATTTGAGAATGCATGTTACCTAGACTTAAATGCATCCCAGATCTTTGTATCATTATTAGGTTTCAATTTTCAAGCTATTGAATACCCAGTTTCATGGATCTGGTAATAAGCATTTACAGAAAAGTTAAAGGAGCTACTAATTCTGTCTCAGCAATTAGAGCAATAGTACTTTCCACCGAAATCCACATTACTCTATCTTCGACTACTAGTACTACACTACTACTACTTGCTAGTTGTAGTTATAGATTCTGTGGTCCTAGAGCTACTAGGAAATAGGCCATCAATGATGTTTGACCATTTGAGTAGTTTCACCAGTTTGTATATGGCTCTACTGATAATCACGAATGCCTCCGAAGTTAGTTGATCAATAACAAGAAAAAAATGACACGAGCGAAGACCAAGGTCGTTTCAAATCTTGAATATCTAAGTTTTCGATTTAAAGAAACCTGCTTCGATATCAATGATTAAATCTTGAATATCTAAGTTTTCGGTTTGAAGAGACCTACTTCGATATCCCAGTTAATGATCACACGTACTATCTCAAAGTCAGTTTAGCAGAGAAGTTAGTGAGAGAACCAAACAGTAAAGGGTACAGAAACAGATTTATATATATTATAAATCTAATAACAACTATCAAAACGAATTATATTAACAACGAAATTGAAATTGAAATCACTGACTTGATCGATTGAGGCCTGCGTAGCAGTGTCCTTAGACAGAAATTCGTCCCCACTTGTGCTGTAGTTGCAGACGTCTATCTTGAGGATACAACAATCACAAACAAGTTCTTGCACAAGAACTTGTTCTAGCGAATTTACTGTGTGGATTTCCGAAGAACAGAAGAAGAAGAAGAGAAGAATGTTTTTCGTGTCTTGTAACGACGACCAACGTCGTCTATAAATAATAGTCACACGAATAGATAAACCCGAACAAACAGTTGCAACTATTCGAACAGTTGTAACTGTTTATCAGATAAAATTAAATTCAAAATTCAAAATATTAATTAATTAAAATAAAAAATATTCCGAATTTAATCAACAGAGCCCCAAGGCCCAAGGCCCAAGGCCCATCTTTTGACTATTAAATATATGTGAAATCTATGTGCAATTCTATGGAAAATCCCATAGAAAGCCCACAAAGCCCATTCTTTCACATATCACCCATTTAATGAATTAAATGGGTTAGCCCTTATAAAGGGCACAACCTTTTCAACTTCTTCAATGTGGGACTAAAGTCCCACAAGTTCCTACAATACCCCACATTTTCTATTCAAACTCTAATAATACCCCACATTTGAATAGAAAATAAGATAATTAGGAACTTATCGCGTTTTCGGAGAACTTAGATATGACATGCATCGGAAAAGGTGTCTTTTGGACTTGAACCTTTCGTAGTAAATGCTTATCGGATTCACTTTGTCAAGTAGTGAACTTAAGTCTTGAACTATTCACGTTGTGTAGTAAATCGAGACAATAAGTATTACACATATCATATCAAAACACATTTCAATTCTTACGGTTGTGTTCATTTTGGTCCTGAACAACTCCTTACTTCATGAGATTTCTAGAGAACGTAGCCATTTCGGTTCTCATAGATGCGACCCGACATCAATCTCATATAAGTAATGCTAATTAAGAATAGTCCGTACTATCCCACCTTGACAAAGGCTATTAGCATTATTAAGAATACTAAGATTCAACCCTTAATCATCTACGGAAACACACTTTATGTCATCATAGGAATAGGTGTACTTGTGTGTTATGCTTCTTGAGTCTTCCTCAACTAGTTTGCCTATTGAACCTAGACCATGGGATCTCCAATGTTGCTAGGTTAGGTTTCCGACAAGTAGTGACTCATTGTATTGGCTTTAAGCCCATTCCCCTCGATGTAAATATAACTTGCTCTCTATTTAGGCCTTTAGTCAAAGGATCCACTATATTTTCCTTTGATTTTACATAGTCCCATCTTTTGACTATTAAATATATGTGAAATCTATATGCAATTCTATGGAAAATCTTATAGAAAGCCCACAAAGCCCATTCTCTCACATATCACTCATTTAATGAATTAAATGGGTTAGCCCTTATAAAGGGCACAACCTTTTCAACTTCTTCAATGTGGGACTAAAGTCCCACAAGTTCCTACAGTTAGTTCAGCAGAGATGATTGCCTAAAGGCTATAGGGCCCTATCGGTTTTCTCAATCTTAGTATGTGGGAAATCTTGTACCAGCATTAATCACTTTGGCCACAGGATTTAATGAAGCTTTTTGAGCATCAATTCTCCTTCCCTATCATCAGCCTATTAAAGAAGAGGTGATGAGCCAAGTGCAATTCAACAGACACACAACATATAAGTACTTATCTAGCAGTTCCTTCATCAACTTTCTCATGATTCAAACAATGGCAGATATGAAGATGACGGCGATGATTAGTATGAAAATACTTGCTTTGTTAGCTTTGCTCTCTGGAGCTTTGGGTTCTGCTGAAATGAGGAAAGACGTTGCTCGAATCAATGTGACATGTATCTTAGTATTCGGAGACTCCAGTGTCGATACTGGCAATAACAATGTTCTGCACACCACCATGAAAGGGAATTTTTTTCCTTATGGCAAAGACTTCTTCAATGGCCAAAGGTTCAGTAATGGCAGACTTGCCACAGATTTCATTGGTAATATATATATATATATATATATATATATATATATATATATCAACTCGATCTTTTGATATAAAGTTGAGTTTGAGATCAGTTTAATACCATTTACCACTTTGTGTTTTTTTGTATCTGCATTTTTTCCACTGCTGCCAGCATGTTGAACCTGGCAATAACAAGAGGGTCGATATTGATCTGTCACGTTAGGCCTGTTCTGCTTCATCAGGAAGCTAGTTTTTCTGTTTTAATTAAAACTCAGTAGTACTTTGATCATGAAGAAGCAACGGTCAAACAGAACACAAAAGGTTGAGAATTTTCTGATGTATTGAACAAACCCCAAGTCGGGTATATATACAAGCACAGTTCTAACCCTAGAAGGAAACTAATTACACCGACAGATTTATATAATCCTAGTTGATTACAGAATATATATCTTCCCAATATATTAGGATCGAGACTCATGTTAACATTCTATGTATAAACTCATGCATGAAATATTTTTTAGTATACAGTTAGCTCATTATCAAGCTTTTGCCTTTTGACTTCGAGTGGTTGTGTAACAGATCTAACATTGAGCTACTTTGTGTACCTTTGTTGATGACCAGCGGAAGCAGTTGGGTGTACGAAATCAATTCCAGCATTTCTTGACCCAAATTTAAAAGCTGCAGATCTGCTTCATGGTGTTAGTTTTGCATCAGCTGCTTCGGGTTATGATCACCTCACTGCTAATTTTTTGGTAAACTCTTCAAGTAGTAATCCTTTGTAGTAAACCGATAGGGAACATAGGATCGGAAGAGAGTACTAATATTCAAGTAGCTAATACATTCATATATTCAGCTAATATTTTTTTTTTCTTGTTGTTTAAGCAGAATGTACTACCTCTTCCCAGACAGATAAAGAGTTTTATGCATTACAAATTGAACTTGACAAGATCGGTGGGCAAGAAGACTGCTGAAGATACCATCAAAAATGCTGTATTTGTTATGAGTATGGGCACAAATGACTTTATCCAAAACTACTACTTGGAATCAACTCGCTCCAAGCAATTCACTGTGGAACAGTTTCAAAATTACCTGGTCTCTTGCATGGCTCATTCCATTCAGGTTGGTCTATTGTTTTGAAACATAGGCCCTGTTTGTTTTCGCTTCTAGGCTGCTTTGCTTTGTAGTAAAGTTGCATAAAGTGTTTGGTAACTTTGAAAATGTCTTGCTTTGCTTTGAAGCCAGGGCCTTTTCCAGCCAAAAGCCAAAGCAGCTCCTACCCTGCTTTTGAAAGCAGAAGCAGCGTGCTACTGTAGCGATGAATTAATGAATCTTTTAAAATACCAATGGGTACCCCTCATGGCTCATAGGAATTATGACCCAATACCATTTATGAAAATGCTGCTACTTCATTCGCGTCTTCTCTTTCAGTTCTTCAACTCTGCCGCTCTCCTTCACAATTCACAAACGTCAATCACAACCCTGGCCTAAAAAGAAGAAGGAGATCGTTTGATTTTCTGGTGATTTCTCTTCTTCTCCTTTTCGCACCTGATACATGAAGTCAGGAATTGTTTACTTGATTTCCATGGTAGTTCCATACTTCCACCGCTGAATGGCTGTACTTGGATAGAAGGTAGAACCCATTCTTGTTTATTGTTTATTTGTATTACGGATTCAGTTGATGAGTAATTGGTAGGTTTAAAGAGATTTTGAGTAATTTTTATTTAAGGTAAATTCATAGATTGATTATAGTTGAATATTTGTTTGATTGTTGTGGTTTGAAGAAATTGATAGGTATTTAGTTCTGGGTTTGATTTTTGGATTCTCTTGGTAGAAGAATTATTTATCACCAAGCTCGCTCTATAAATCCTAAACTTGGCTTTGTAAATGCAGCAAGATAATTTTTCCTGGACTCCAATCATATCCAAAACTTCATGTCACTATTCAATCTCACTGGGTTTCTACTCATCTCAATCATTCCGTTTAAGACCATTTCCTAGATTGCTTCTAACACGGGAGCTAATAGAGGTACTAAAACTAGTAATCGTATCAGAGGGTTGTTGTCTGTAGGGGATTGTGGGGGTATTGTTTGGTTTCATCCCAAACACAAGCACAAGTTAGTTAGAGTGGTAAGGCCAATTGTTTTCTTCCACATGGTATGGGGTTTGATCCCCCTCATGCTACCTACTTAGCTATTACTATATATTTCTGCCTCCTAAAAGATTATCCAGTTTGACAAGAGGCCCAGTTTCAAGCCGGGCAGGTCGGCTAGAGCCTGTAAAGCTAAAAGGGTTTGGCAATACTTTCTGTATGAGATGATATTGATATCAAGAGGAATTAGAAACAATTGGATCATACCTTATTGGATAGGGCATCCTGAGATTATCTGTATTTGACAGAAATTTTTATGCAGGGTCACAATTTTACTGTTAAAATTGATAGGTACTATGTGGAGCCATTTGTGATCAAACATGAAGTATAGACTTTGTATTTCTAATCTTGTATTAAAATGAGGTTTATGAGGACCGGGATTATATATAATGTGATCAACATTACTAAAAATCGGTTACGACCAGTGTTTAAGCCAGATAAAGCTTGTTGCCTCATTAGATTAAGCCAGAGAAGCCGGTAATCTAATGTTCACAGTGTCCTGCACCCTTTATAATGTTTTGATTTTAGAACTCAAAACTTACCTGGTCTTTGTTTCTATTTTTCTTTAGAGTTTGAAACATCAAAGGAAGTGGAAACCAGATCCTTATACAAAATCCTGGTACGACAGAGGTGCAAAGACATTTTTGGCTGAGAAGTACCGGAAAGGGGCTTGTGAAAAGTATGTGAATCACTTATCTCTCATAACATTGATTCCTGATTGTTTTTCCTGTTATCACCTCATATCTAGAATGCTATCTGTAGTTCTGTATTAAGATAATGCTAATAGAATTGTCAATCATTGTTTTATGTTGCTCATTAACGGTAATGGCTGTTAATTCATGTGTTTTACAATTGATAAGCCATTTTATGTACAGTTGTAGCCCCATTGGTAAAATGCTTTTCGTTATAGGGAATTACAAGATTGCTGATGATGTTATGAGCTCTTGCATTGTGTATCCACCCATGCCCTTCACTGGTTTGTTAGCTCATCAAAGAACTTAACCATATTTACTTAATCATTTTAATTTATCTGGGTGTCTCATGAATAGGAATAATACACTTTGGGATAAAAGCAATATTACCTTTATACTTGGCTCATCATTAACCAGACAGGTTGAAATATTGATAAAGAAGTAGTAATTGGTTAAGCATTGTATAATACTGTAACAACAGTAGATTCATGTTAAACTTTTTCTTGTTTTAGTCTGTTTTCTTCTTACTTGACAAATGTCGATCCAAAGAACCGTAGCAAACATATTCGTAAACAAGGATCCTTTGTCTTCCTTCTGAACATGATCCTATCAGCATAACCAAATTTTCATGTCTTTCCTATATTTACATCTTTCTTTTGTTTATCAATAACAGCTTTGTTAGCTTTACAGACTTTAGGAATATGGAAAAGGCATGACTTTTTTAACATTTGTAATTATTCTTAAAAGGAACTATATTCTTCTGATCTCAAAATGTTTAGCAAATAGTAATACACTCTTCCATAGATTAGAACGCTAAATTCCATTCTTGATGTCCATTTGTATGATCTTGTTCTTTTTTCTTTCTTATCTCCATGGAACTAATTCTCTTCATTCTTGTCTAGGGCATTGCTTCAAGGCTTAAAGCCGGGGTAAACGGTGCAAGCTCATTGCTACACATCTATTACTCTCTTGGCAGTTTGGTACTTATCAAGGTAAATTATTGAACTACTGCATTCTTTGTAGCACTGCCCATTTTGATATTTTTAATTGTTATAGCAGTTTAATTGTTATAATACTTTGTGCATTGGCAGCCTTTAGTTTTTTTATTTATCTCAGTACCTAGAATTTGAAACTATGATTAGAAAACTGATATATTTTGTAGCTTATACTATAAAATATATGAGGTACAATTCGACTTTAATGGCATTGAACAAAATGGATTGTGTGTTATATTTATTTTTGCTTATATTTGTGCTAGATGGCAAAAGCGTCGGCTGTTTGGAGCGAACAATTAGTACAAATATTTTGTGACTTGTGTATGAAGGAGGTGGACAATAATAACCGTCCAAACACTCATCTTAGTAAAGAGGGATATGAGAATGTGATACGTAATTTTGAAAAAGAAACGGGTAAACTATACACCAAAAAACAAATGAAAAACAAGTGGGATAACCTTAAAGAGCAGTGGAAACTATGGAAAGACTTGAAGGGTAAACAGACCGGTCTTGGTTGGGATCACAGGCTCCAGACTATAGATGCATCCGAAGATTGGTGGCGTGAGAAAATCAAGGTTTGTACTCTATTTTATCATATTTTTTCAATTAATTTCATATTTTGTTACTAAAACATGTTTTAACAAATCTATTTATTTTGTGTAGGAGAACAAGGAGTATGCTAAGTTACAGAAAAAAGGAATTACACCTGAGTTTGAAAACAAGTTGGATAAGTTGTTTTCAGGAGTTGTAGCCACCGGTAGGTATGCTTGTACACCAGGTTCTTCACTACCTCAACCAACAAGTCCGGTTCACTGTGAAAATGAACAAGACCTTGAAGAAAGTGGTGATTCATACGATATTCAGCCTACATCTACCCAAGGTATAAGAAAAAGAAGTGAGAGAATTAAAAAAGGTAAGGGAATGGCTGCAAAAAAGGGGAAGGTGGGAGGTGCTGCTCTTCTGGCTACCAAAATTGATAGAATGTGTGAGGCAATTGAGAGCAGAAGTACCGCAACTTCAATTGCTAAGGGAGGCGCTAGCATCAAAGATGTGATGAAGGATGTTACTTCGTTGCCGGGTGGCGAGCCTTGTTCTCCATTGTGGTTCTTTGCCACGGATTTGTTTGTGTGCCAAGAGAAAAGAGAGATGTTTAGCACTATGGAAGATACTAACACGAGGTTGGCGTGGCTGCAATATGAGATGAGCAAATTAAAAAAATAGAGAGATGTTATTGTGATGTTTGTTTGGTTTGATGTTTGTCTATGTTCATCGGGATGATCTTTAGTTATAAGAATCAAAGACTTAATCAAACATGTGTCTTTCCTTTAAAACAATTATGAATTATTATCTATATATTTATGTTTCATTTGAACACAATAAGCATGATTGAACTTTGTAAACTTATGTTGATGTGTCTTTTCTTTGAAAACAATAGGCTTGTATTATTTTAATAATGATTAATGTGTGTAGAGATTTGATTATGCAGGTCTTCGTTGAAGTATGAACAACTCTGGAGATGATGATGATGATGATCAGATATTCTATTCTTGTGTGCAGCTAAATGCTTTGTTAATCCAGCATTATTATGAGAGTTACATTGACAAAAATCCTTGTATGGATTCTTCTCAAACATGTAATAGGTGGGTGATGGAAGTACTCCAAGGGAATAATGTTCGATGCTATAATGCATTTAGAATGGATAAGGATGTATTTTACCGTTTATGTAGTGATTTGGAAGTTAAGTTTGGGGTGTTTGGTTCAAATAGAACGAGTCATGTTGAAGTAGTAGGATTGGTATTGCATTTATTAGGACATGGGTGTGGAACTAGGTCGGAAGCAGAGCGTTTTCAACATTCCACAGAAACTATTAGTAGGTATTTTGGAAAGGCACTAGATATTTTGTATCAATATAGTGAATAAATTATCAAACCAACAGATCCTCATTTTAATGGCATTGCCCCGGAGATCATGAATGATAGGAGATACATGCCACATTTTAAGGTACTAGTCAAACTTTACTTATTTATATGATATGAATTGCATTGATTTTATTATGTCTTTTGATGGTAACTTTTAATATTTAAAGGATTGTATTGGTGCTATTGATGAAGTGCATGTTCCCGCTTCAATATCTCCTCAATATCAAGTACCGTTTATCAGAAGAAAAGGAACACCAACCCAAAATGTTATGGCAGCATGCAACTTTGATATACAATTTTATTTATGCATGTGCTGGATGGGAAGGGTCCGCTCACGATACAAGAGTGTTTCTAAATGTACTTAGAGATCCAAGTAAGAAGTTTCTTAAACCTCCACCAGGTAATATATTTGACTATAGTAACCTTTATTAAATCTTTAATATTTTTACTTAAGTCGTTTCTAATTATTTTAAGTAACAGGAAAATATTATGTTGTTGATTCGGGATACCTACAAATGCCGGGGTTTTTAGGACCTTATAAAGGAGCAAACCAACATTTCCAACAATATCGTGGGCGAGAACCAAGAAATGCAAAGGAGGTATTTAATCAAGCTCACTCTTCTCTAAGAGGCGTTATAGAACGCACATTCGGAGTTTGGAAAGCGAAATGGCACATTTTAAGTAACATGTTAGGTTTCTCATTTGAGAAGCAAGTGAAGATTGTCATTGTCACAATGACACTTCATAATTATATAAGGAGGCATGCAGAACGCGATAAAGATTTTTGCAATTCAGAAAAATTGGATAACATTTCAAGTGGTGACATAGAGATAGATGATGATGAACAAGAAGAATCACATAATCATGGAGCACAAGAAATGAAATTAGTAAGAGATAGGATCGCTCAAAGTTTGATGAGTGCACGTAATATGAATGTTTGAAGGTAATATGAAATTTATGATGGTTCTTTCTTACCGATGAAAAGCAAATTATTATAATTGTAAGGAGCTTAATGTAATTCATATACTTATGATAATGTTTAATATTATTCTCTTGGTAACCATGATTTATAAAACTCCAAGTATAGTCTACAAAATTTATATAGACATAAAATTGAAGAGCAATTATGTTATAATACATTACCAAAAAAATAAGGCAAAAACAAATTCTAAGGTTAAACTGGTCATTTACAAGTTTAAAGCTCTTTCAAAAAGCTAGTTTACCAAACAGTTTGTCTCTGCTTCTACCATTCACAGCACTTACAAAAAGCCAGTTTACCAAACACTCAGCAGCTTTGCTTGTCAGCTGCTTATTCTCAGAATAAGCCACAGCCAGCTTATTTTGGAAGCCACAGCTGTACCAAATAGGGAATACCTCCTAGACTCTCAACACATTTTGTTAAGACATTAAAAAAAAACAACTACCAATGACTGATAATTACTGCATCATTCCCTTCCTTCCTCAAATAAACTTGTCCTCGAGTTCACGGCTGAACAAAGCTTCCTTAATACCTCGATGTTGTGAGGATATAAATCTGGAACACTGAATGGAGAGTGGATACCCAATTGATTTGGTAAATCAACCTCATAAGCATTGTCTCCATGTGGATACTCAGCATTTCTCTCTTGAGCTTTCAGGCTTATGCCTCTTTTTTCTTTTCTTTTTTAATAAAATCTTTTAATAAGGATTAGGCGATATCAGCTTCTCTGTGGCAGTCTGATGGGTGACAGAATAACTTGTCTTTTCTTTTATTGACTAGCATATTATAGTCAACCCCATTCTCCTCAACTTTATCTATGAACTGCCGAGTTGTCAAGCATGTGTCTGTGACTTTCTTGTTGGATTCATGAAAGTGTTCATCTCGAATCGAAGCTAGGATTACTTGGCTCCATTCTTGTAGAAGGCATATACATTCTTTTCACCATGGTTGACAATATTGTTTTCAAACTGCCACGGCCTTCCTAATATGATCTGACATGCTTCCATATCCACCACATCACACAAGACGTTCAGAACACTACTAGGAAATAGATCAATAGGCACAGTCGTTTTCCGTCCCTATTAAGGGTCATTGGGCACGGAATCTATGCCTATTGACTGATGAGGACAGATTTTCTGTCTGTATCCCACTGTACCATCTTCAAATTGGTTTTTTACCATTAAGGGACGGATATCCCTATCCGTCCCACCCTGAGCACCATAACTCACGCGCTCTCTTTTTCCCTTTTTGATAGTAACAGTGCTCCCTGTTTTTTATATAGTATAATAATCTGATCTGTTGTTATTCATCCGTATAGTTTTGAGCGATGAAACTTGATACACCGTATATTCATCCGTGCCCAACTTGGGCAAATTTAACAAAAAAATAATAATTGAAAATTTCAATAAAACACCAATTGGGTTTTGAAATATTTACCCTTGTTTTGGTTTTTACTAATAGGGACCCAGTTTTTTGTCCTATATTGTACCACAACAAAAATGTTAAGTACTACCAAATGAAAATATAATACTTCTCAATACCTATATTCAAATGAAAATCTACATAATCTTTTCTCTAGACAATGAACACTCCATCAGCACTATAACAAACTCATCCAATGGCTCTTTGCCAAAATATATCCTGAAAAACAACATTTCATTTTGGTGGCATATATATTGGAAAATGTGGATTGAAACTCTGAGTACATATGAATGAGGAAATACTTAAATATAAATATGTCCCAAATAAAAAATGAATGTTCACTCGGTACCTTTCTGGATCTTATTCCGCTGATTCTTTACTCCAATATACCTTCTAGGTTCTTAAGTTCCTTGACGTTCAAAGCGCTAGCAGCTTCACCTATTATATGCCTGCAAACATCACTCGTACATTATCAGAATCAAATTTTATATACCTCCAGAAAAATTAAAAATAGATATTTACTGAGTGTACACTTGGTACTTAACATGTTTGAATTCTGAATTTTTCTGTTATGTTTTCTTAGTATAAATGCTTCTAGCTGGTAAAACTGAAGCCACGAATGTAGTTACACCATAAGTCAAACCAACTATACATATCCAGAAGATCGTGTAAGTTTAATTGAGGGACTTTTGTACACAAGGAGCGAATTTCTCCTTTATACACCTTGTCTCATTCTTCGCGAGGCATTGACGACTCCCATGTGGTCGTTTATGATCTGGCTGCGAGAGTGGTGGACTTGACAACACACCTTTGCGCGCTTTTCGTCGAGTGACAAGTATCCATCCCTCACCATCATCGCATGGGGCAGCTTTAGGAGCGAGGTTTATTTGCCGGATTGGCTTCACTCCTTCTAACTTTTTATCATTGCCCGTCTCTTTTGAGAAATGGCATGGCGCCTTTATTGGCATGGAAGGTACTTGAACCGGCTCAAAATACTCAAATGAAATGGTAGTGCAATTGACCGCATCAACCTCATCGACATCTATCTCGATTCTTCCTTGTTTGGCAAGCTTCATGATCAAATCATTCAAAACAAAGCACTTCTCAACTGGGTGGCTGACGAGGCGATGAAACTTGCAATACTTCGGATCATTGACCCGATGCATTTCTTCTGGACGTTTGCACTCTGGAAGTTCTATCACCTTGTTCTCAGGCAAATCCTCCAACATGTCTGCCACGTCGGAATCTGGGAATGGATAAGTATTTTGCTCCCACTCAGTCAATGAATGCTTCTTCCTCCCGTAGGCTTGAGTCGGTTCTACTCTCTTAACCTCCTTCTTGTCTCGTGTGGAGATTTTGATTGGAGTAACACTTATAGTCATCGACTCCTTTGTAGATCTTTTCACGACCTTGTCAACTTTGTTGCTGAAAGCTTTATCTTTTCGTTGATCATTGACAAACTCCTTCTTATCCTTGTGGCTAGCTATGCTCAACTCCATATCATGCGCTCGCGTAGCCAGTTCTTCAAAGGTTCGAGGCTTGATGTCTTGGAGAATGTACAACAAATCGAAATGCATGCCTTGGATACACATTTCTACTGCAGACATCTCCGACAAGCGGTCTTTACAATCGAGGCTGAACGAGCGCCACCTGTTGATGAAGTCAATCGCTGGTTCGTCTCTCCATTGTTTTGTGTTGGTGAGTTCCATCATTCCCACTGTATGCCTTGTACTGTAGAAGCGGTTTAAGAATTCATGTTCCATTTGGTCCCAACTGTCGATGGACTCGGGCTCCAAATCCATGTACCACTCAAAGGCATTGTCTTTCAATGAGCGAACGAAATGCTTGACAAGGTGGTCACCCTCCGTCCCGGCGTTATTGCAGGTTTCAATGAAGTGAGCGACATGTTGCTTTGGATTGCCCTTCCCTTCGAATTGCTGGAACTTGGGCTGCTGGTATCTCATTGGCATCCTTAGACTGTTGATTCTTTTGGTGTAGGGCTTGAAGTAGGTGAGAGAATCATGAGAAGGACCTCCATATTGGGCTCTGATGGAGTTGGTGATGATGTCTTGTAATTGCTGAAAGGACATAGATCCAAGCGAGCCATCATCGTCTTTGTCATCTTTCTTAGAGCTATTGCCTACTTTGTGCTTCTTTTCTTCATCTTGACTTTCAAGCCTGCTATAAAGCTCGGCAATTTGCAGGTCTTTTTCTTCCACCGTTTTGGTGAGCTTCTCAACCGCTCCCATCAGATTGGCTATTTGCTCTTCAATGGTGGACGCGCCTGTCACCATGACTTGCATAGGGATAGGTTGTGATGAATGATCCGCTGGCATGCCATACGTGTGGTCTTCATCACCATTTGGACTTCCATTGTATGAAGCCGTGCTTGATTCATCATCCGTGGCAGGTGAGAATGATCGCTCCCTTGATTTGTTTGGAGTTTCCTTCTCTTCACTTCACGAGGCACGCTTGTCCGCAAGATTCACCAAGGTGATGATTGGTTCGCGAGGCTTAGAAGGCAAAGCCACGAATGTCGTGGGTTGATTCCTCGCCATGCTACGGGTAACATGACCAGAGGGTTCGCTGTTTGACCTCGCGGTCGTTGGCTTTGACTTTTTCGTCGAGATGGCTTGAGTGCTCTTGGAGGCCATTACTTTGAACGGATTTGAGCTTTCTTGTGGAGAAGGAGATGAGAGGCAAAGTTGTCCCACTGGGCGTGCCAATTTTGTAAACACGAAAATATCTGCAACAAATAACAGAACAACACGTGTACAAAGAATAATTTAATTTAATCAATGCGAATGCGGGTTACAATCTTTGTGAACTCCTTTGATTCTATCTCCGAATATAGGTTTAACTAAAGGGTGACAAGTACTTGTTCTTGAGTGTTACGCGGGTTGATCACGTAACGAGTATTTGGGATTTGGATTTGGGTTTAATGAAGAACTGGCTATTTGGGGAGCTTGATAGTTCTTCAAGGGTTTAGGGGAGACTTCTGAGCTCGCGGAGGGATTTTCTGTCTCTCTAGTTCGCTGCTTTGTTTCTGCTCCCCCTCCTCTTGGTATAAGAGGGGGTATTTATAGTGTTAACATGCCTCCACTTAAGACATGTAATGAAGATTCTGAATCAATAATATTTCCTTAATCGAATCAATGAATCTTGACTGATTGATTTACTTGCTGATTTTAACATAATCAAATCAATCAAATCTTAAGATTTAGATATGCCCAGATCGATTTGGATTGAATATCCTGTTTTGATCAAGATCTTTAGTAAGGGGCGAGCCATCTCGCGGATATGGAATGTATCTTGCGAGGAACCTTGATTTCTAAGAAAGCGGTGATTTCTCGTCCCACTTCGCGGACGACTTATCTTGGACGTACATCCCCGCGTGCATGCGAACTCTATCGACTAGCTCCCTCGCAAGGTTCCCTACGCGGGGCCATCCCGCCTCGCCTTTATGTTAATCTACGCGCGCGGAGCCATCTCGCCTCGCCTTCATGTAAATCTACGCGCGCGGAGTCATCTCGCCTCACCTTCATGTAAATCTACGCGCGTGGAGCCATCTCGCCTCACCTTTATGTTAATCTACGCGCGCATAGCCATCTCGCCTTGCCTTCATGTAAATCTACGCGCGCGAAGCCATCTCGTCTTGCCTTTATGTTAATCTACGCGCGCGAAGTCATTTCGCCTCGCCTTCATGTTAATCTACAAGCGCAAAGTCATTTCTCTTCGCCTTTATGTTAATCTACGCGCGCGGAGTCATTTTGTCTCGCCTTTTTGTTAATCTACGCGCGCGAAGCCATCTTGCCTCGTCTTCATGTAAATCTACAAGCGCGAAGTCATTTCGCCTCGCCTTCATGTAAATCTACAAGCGTGAAGTCATTTCGCCTCGCGAAGTCCGATTCGTTTGGCGAAGTCTCGTTCGCCTCGCGAAGTCTAGTTAGCCTTGCGAAGTCTCGTTCGCCTCGCGAAGTCCGGTTCGCCTTGTGAAGTATAGTTCGCCTCGCGAAGTCCAGTTCGCCTCGCGAAGTCTAGTTCGCCTAGCGAAGTCTCGTTCACCTCGCAAAGTCTGGTTCGCCTCGCGAAGACTAGTTTGCCTCGCGAAGTCTTGTTCGCCTCTCGGAGTCCAGTTCGCCTTGCGAAGTCTAGTTCGCCTCGCAAACTCTACTCTCTAGCTCGCTTGACCGCTGGCGAACCATCACCAATTATTTTTAGGGATGTCTAATTAATTTAATTTAATTAATATTTAATCATCAATCGACACTTGATAATTGATTTCAATCGGGATTTAAGGTTTGTTGTCGGCCGACCATTTCCACGTTGCCACGTGTTATTTCGACAACTTTCCAATTTTGTTGACTCACGAGCCATGTATTTGCTTGGATTATTCAACGACTATTATTATCGTTAAATTTTATATGTCTACAAATACAAAGTCCTATTTTAACTACATATCATGTTGGCATAAGGCCAAGGCACATGTGGAATATCCTAGAACACTCCTCCTTGTGCCGCGCGCCGGTATGCCGGTGGTGCTGATATGTCGTCTCGTTAAAAACCTCGTCAAGTAACAAAAATCCTGTGGGAGAAAAACTAAACCTTGATCGTAGAAGAAAAAGAGTACAACACACCCTTCACATTTGATAGTGACATGCATGTGCTAGACTCCCCCCGAAGTTCGCACCTCCCCTTGATCTTTACATCAATCATAGGGTTCTTCCTGATTTTTACTAATCACAGAAGTTTTAACAACTTAGCATGTCAATGCTCTTGAACATGTCTTCAAATATGGCATTGGGAAATTATTAACTAGATCATGCC
The DNA here is from genome assembly GCA_034370585.1 of Fragaria x ananassa. NCBI lineage: Eukaryota > Viridiplantae > Streptophyta > Magnoliopsida > Rosales > Rosaceae > Fragaria > Fragaria x ananassa. Next base: position 2,028,176 of record CP139750.1, on the reverse strand, counting down.
GTATTCTCCTCAAACATGATCTTTTACACTTAGATCTTAAGGGGAAGACCGCTTGTGAAATCAAAACATAAGTTCGTGCAGGAAATCAGATTTCCGCGCAGCATGACCTTCAGTTACTAGAACAGCTGTAAGTTCCTCTAGAAAATACATATGAACAAACCGTAAATGGTTTTGGAAACTAGACTCATTTAGCTTTCCAACCGTATATTACAAACATTATGGTTCATCAAGAGCTGTTCGCAAAGTCCCGTCGAAATCGACTGTTTTGCTAAAATCAGATTCTCGGACAGATTCATCCTACTTTATAAAAACGGCTATAACTCACTCAATATGATAGGTATGATCAAATGGTTGATGTTTCCGGAAAGTAGACACATAGACCTTTCCAACGATACTAATTTCATAATTTTCCAATGAGTGAGATTTCATGTAGGTTCCGTGGAAGTTGACCTACAGAATTTGGCAGATTCTGATTCCGCTTTTGATGTGTCTTTCTTATGTAGGGATAGAATAAGCCTCAACCTTTTATACCATTAAGTATTTAAAAAAGAGTTAATGTCATTACATTGGCGTTGCGTGGGCGCATAGCTACACTTAGCTTTACAAATTTTCATAGCGAATGAGATGTCAAGTTTTTCGTATTGTGTTGAGTACATTGATGCGTCTTTATTGTACTTAGATGAGAATTTCATCTCTTAACACATATTTGTCATCTTGCTTTAGACAAAACAACGGATCTCTCTTTAGAGTAAAAACTTTGACTAATCATAGGGTATATGTAGGCCTCACTTTCATTAGAGAGCCTAAGCTGATTGATGAAAAATCATCATTAATAAGGCATGTCCGTAGAGGGTCGGTAGTGCGAGGCAGCAGCATGCACAACAAAGTTGGGGTTGGGCGTGCATCCTCTAAAGATATAATTGATTCGAGCTTCCCATAATTTCTAGCAAAGGAGAATGCAGTTTTTAGCTGTTTCTTTATCTTTTTTCTTCCTGAACCAGGAAAGAAACCAGTTATAGAAAGATGAATAATCAAAAGCATTAGTACCAGCCATATTCCAAACACTCACAGCAAAGGGGCAAGAGAAGAAGAGGTGGTTTAAATCCTCCTCCCCATTGCTACAAAGAGTACAATAAGAGCTAATAGTGTTTGAGTAACGAGCTAATCTAGCCCTTGTTTTTAGCCTCCCTCAGTCCCTCTAGCCAGGAGCCAAGCAAAAATTTTTGCTCTGGGAGGGATATTCAACTTCCAGATGGCATTCATGATTTTAGAATTCGAATGAGGAGAGTAATTATCACACTGCACCCAAGTTGCAGACTTCATAGAAAAAATACTAGTAGAGGTAGGACCCCAAACAAACTCGTCACTTGCTTCGATCGATGGGAGGGGAATTCCCAAAATCACATTAACTGTATGAGAGTCTAAAACAGAGTTTAATTTATCAATATTCTAGTAATAGTTGGAAATATAGTCATGCACAGTTTCATCTAAATTAATAGACGACCTGCTAGAAGTAGGAATAAGATTTAACAAAGGAAAATCATACGCCCAATTAAAAGTCCAAAACTTAATATCTTTACCATTACCAACAATCCATCTCATGCCCTTAGTGATAAGGTCTCTAGAATCTAAGATGCCCTTCCAAGCAAAGGAATGGCTAGACTTAGCTTTCTGGTCAAAAAAAGAATGCTTTCTAAGATACTTAGCTCTCATAATTTGCACCCACCAATTGTTTTTATCAGTTAAAACCATCCAGCCTAATTTAGCCAAAGTCGCATTGTTAAATAAGCGGGCTGGTCTAATACCTAGGCCACCAATAGCTTTAGGCTTGCAAACATATTCCCAAGCAACTGGGGGAGAGTGACTATCTTGTCCCCAAAAAAAGTCTCTCGCTTCTTTATCCATAGCTTTCAGAACTTTGGGAGGGCATTTAAAACACGATAAAACGTGGTTTGGAATTGCAGAAAGATTAGTCTTAACAAGAGTCAACCTACCAGCTCTAGATAGAGTTGCCTTCTTCCAACCTCCAAGCCTATTGGAGATTTTGAGAAGAAGGTCCTTGGTGTTAGAGGGGTCTTTCCAAAAGACAATATTATTTATTCTTAAATTGTTTCTACCTGTTTCGTCCCGAGCCGGGAAGTGGTCGCGGGGCGGAATGAAGTAGAATTCTTGGGGTCTTTCACTCGGTACCTGCACAAATGACAGCGTCACGGGGTCGGGACTTGGGTGACCCAGTCTTCGACTCTCCGATGCTTAAGTTAGCTTTGAGCACTTGTACGGGTAGAGGAATGAAAGAGGGAGAGAGTATATGTGAGTGTGTATATGTGTGTACCTTTTATGATAGGTTGAGCTTGTTTTATAGGCTAAGCTTGTGTACCTTTGCTTTGATCTCCAATGTGGGACTTCTTGCCCTCCTTTGGAGTGTCTCCCCTTTTGGGGGTGTTTTGCCGCTAGAGTGACTTTCGCAAGCGGTTTGTTACTGGCCCTTCATTCTTTGGATGCCTGTGAAGGGCTCACCAGGGCTATCTCGACCGGGTATTTGTACCTTATTCTCGGCTTAGCCAAGTATTTTGGCTATGTACTAACAAGTCCCCAAGTCCCTAGTCCGAGAGAGTTCTTGGGTGGGGAGTTATTCTAGAGATGCCAAGAATAGGTTTTACCCGGGTGCGGGAGGCATGGTGCCGAGTCCCCAAGTCCCCACGCGAGAGTCGCGAGGTGACGGGGGTAATGTTCCGAAAACAGGTGGCGAGAAGAAATGTTTGATGCTGCTCTGGCGAGTCAGTTCGCGCTTGGTTGGGGACTCGCTATGTGGCGTTGCGACCGCTGCTTGGCGAGTCATTCCGCGCTTGATTGGGGAGACTCGCTACTGAGCGTTGCGGGCCGTTGCCTTGGCGAGTCAGTCCGCGCTTGGTTGGGGACTGTCGCGAGGTGGCCAGTCAGTCAGCGCTTGGTTGGGGACTGTGGCTATGTGGCGAGTCAGTCCGCGCTTGGTTGGGGACTATCGCGAGGTGGCCAGTCAGTCCGCGCTTAGTTGGGGACTGTGGCTATGTGGCGAGTCAGTCCGCGCTTGGTTGGGGACTGTCGCGAGGTGGCCAGTCAGTCCGCGCTTGGTTGGGGACTATCGCGAGGTGGCCAGTCAGTCCGCGCTTGGTTGGGGACTGTGGCTATTTGGCGAGTCAGTCCGCGCTTGGTTGGGAACTGTCGCGAGGTGGCCAGTCAGTCCGCGCTTGGTTGGGGACTGTGGCTATATGGCGAGTCAGTCTGCGCTTGGTTGGGGACTATCGCGAGGTGGCCAGTCAGTCCACGCTTGATTGGGGACTGTGGCTATGTGGCGAGTCAGTCCGCGCTTGGTTGGGGACTATCGCTATGTGGCGTTACGGCCGCTGCGTGGCGAGTCATTCCGCGCTTGATTGGGGAGACTCACTACTGAGCGTTGCGGGTCGTTGCCTTGGCAAGGCAGTGCGCGCTTAGTTGGGGACTGTCGCTCTTTTTTTTTTTTGGGAGTGGCCAACGGTGACGTGGCTTGACCCTGACCGTTCAGTTTTGTGGGGTCCAGGGGATTGCCTATAAATAGGGTTGGAGAGAACTGAAGGGGGGAGTTCGTGTTTTGAAACTGGAAACTGTGGAGGCGCGATTTGTGTTTTAGGGTTTCGGCTATTCTACATGTTTCAGACTGGGAAACATCCAATTTCATCCTCAATCGATTGGGTGCGAGCGCTCAGCCGTTTGTAATCAGCTTCACTGCCACTACGCAAACCTGCTGTTTCCAGGTATGAATTCGTCGCTTTCTCTGTCTTTGATTTTGTATGTGGTGGCGGCGTTGTTTCGGGTTATTTCGGGTGTGGGATTGTTCACATGTTTATGGTGTTGCTAGGATTTCTAGGGTGAGAGATTTGTTGTCGGGCTGGTTAGGGTTAAGGTAGCGGGGTATGGCAGATCCGGTGTGGGTGTCCAGCGAAGAGATCGTGGTGGTCTCTAGTTCGCTTAGTGCCGATTCGGACACTTTGCACCGGATGGAGGAGGGATTGGATAACCTTATGGCGGAGATTGCCCTTGACTTGGGGGAAGGCATTCCTGTGATGGATGTCGGGTCTCATGTGTCCTCGTGTGACCCTCTATTGCAGGAGGTAGAGGAATTGATCATGGCGACATCTCGTGAGGAGGATGATTCATTTTGGGAACCCCCTGGCGAGAGTTTGACTTCGTCGGAGCTTGAAGTGCTTCGGCAAAATTGGAGCATTCCGGAGGAGGTCTTGTTGCGGCCGCTGGGCCGGGGGTGAAGTTTTGGGATCCCCCGAGCAACTTTACGTTGGTATACGAGTACCAACTAAAGTGCGGGTTGATGTTCCCGCTGCCCCCGTTTGTGCAGTACACCTTAGCGTGTCTGCATGTCACCCCGGGGCAGGTTACCCCCAATTGCTGAAGCAAATACTGGGAACGGGCGTGTTATTCCGCATGCTGAAGCAGGAGTTCCCGAACTGTGACGAGTTCAATGCGTGCTGGCATATGGGGTCATGCGCAAAGAAGGGCAGCCGGGGCTGCGTAACGATGAAGTCACGGGGGAAGTTCAAAGTGTTGGTGGAAGACTTGCCCACCTTAACAAGTGAAACCTGGAGGCGCAAGTGCTTCCTTGTTGGGGGACAGTGGCAGGAGTGGCACGGGCATCCCTTCCGGGTCCCGGGGAGCTTCTAGAGAATAGGTACCGTGCTCTTGCCTTATGTTGTTTTGTTTTGTTTGTCTACTATCACTACTGACAACTAGCTTTGAGCAGTGCCGCAAGAGTACAATTTGACTGAGTTGATGGAGCGGCGGATTCGCCGAGTGATATGACCAGGCACAGGAGGAGCCTGTTGTGGAGGAGGTTACGAACCGCGAGGAAGAGATAGGCGCGGCCCGGACTCAAAAGAGGAAGGAAAGGGTTGACCCGGCTCGCGAGGGCCCATCAAAGAAGTTGCGGAGGGACAGCCGGTCTGAGGGATCTGCAAGTCTAGCTGAGGTTGCCCAAGCCTTGGAGGGGACAGGGGAGGCTCAGCCATACTTGGCTCAAATGGCTCAGCCATACTTGGCTCAGCCATACTTGGCTTCATTACAGTCAAAGTGCTCGTGACATGCATGTACTGGAGGATGTGGATCCGCCAGCGGGAATGACTCTCGCTAAGGAGAAAATGACTCGGGTAAATGTTTATATGCTTGTGTTTCACTGGTTTGAACTTGGGGTTTATGCATTGATGTGACTGCAGGCGACTTTGTTGATGTACGCCGCGAGTGAACGGGCCACCTCCCACTGGCAGGATGATTCTGAGGCGAAGAGCCAGCAGTTAAGGGAGGCTGAAGAACGCAACCGTGGCCTTGCAGAGCAGCTAGCTTAGGCGGAGCAGAACCTTGCAGAGCAGCTAGCTCAGGCGGACCAAAACACGGTTGTCTTCCAAGCTCAGGTGGCGGAGCTGAAGGAAGTTGTGAGGAGGAAAGATGAACAGGTGGAGGCTTTGGAAGTGGCAGCTGCTAAGGCAACGTCCTTGGAAGCTAAGGTGGCCAAGTTTACGCAGGCACTTGCGGATCTGGAGGTGTCCTGGAAATCCAAGTGCGAGCGAGCTGCCATGGCGGGGCAAAGGTTGTTCCGGGAGGGTGACCTGTATAAGCAGCAACTGAAGGGTGCCTATAACAAAGGGCAGGATGAGTTGAGCCGGCTGGGCTGCCAGGCGGGATGGATTAACGAGGCTGCCATGCGCAAATGGTATGCAGAGAAAAATGCTGCAAATGTGGCGTGGGAACAAATGACGCCCGAGCAGAAGAAGCAAGCCGAGATCGCGCAGTCTCTGGCGAAACAGCATGAGGCATGGCGCGCAACGTCTGCTGGACAGAAGGGGACGTCAGTTGCGGGTGAGCCGCGACCTCCTGTCATTGCAGCTGCATCATCTGTGAGAGCCACTGGCCTCGAGAGGTCCATATCTGCTCAAGTAGCAGTGTCGCAAGTGGCTTCTTCTGCCATTGCTGCTCGCGATCCTCGGGCTCCGGGGTTGGTGGCGCGTGCGGGCCTTGAAGTTCAGAAGACTCCCGTGAAGGGACGCCCCGGCCCTGAGGTGGCACCTGGTAGTTCACTTATCCGCCCTGCCGTAGCTGTGAGGCCTTCCTTTTTGTCTCGGGACCCATTAAAGCAGCCGACTGGGCAGAGGGTAGCGGGGACTGTGGGCCAGGCGCGTGGCCGCAGTGGCGGGTCGAAGGGGAGTGTGAACAAGTCTGGCGACTCATCCGCTGGGAGGGAGTGAGATGTGCCTGTACATTTTGATAGTTTGTAGGACTTCTTTTGAAACAATGCAAGTGGCGTGGTTAGCCATTGTAACTATTTTATGCTAATTTACCTGGGAATCCAGGTTGATATTTTGGCGTTATGTGTAGCCTTTGTGTTTGGCTTACTGTATACTTTTGTATGGTTTGTGGCCCTGCGTTGCGGGGGCAAAGTATAGCATGCTGGAATGACAAAACACTTCATTGTACTTAGATGTAGCCGCTAGCGGGCAAAGTATACATAGGTGAAGCCGCTACTGGGCTATTGTATATACACTAGTAACAATGAAGTAACGGCTTTCGAAGCCAAGGTTAAAATTGGTTTAAGGTAGGTGGTGGCGAGCGTTTGTAGGACTAGGTCGCGGAGCTCTCTGTCCTGCACCCTTTTGTGTCGTCCCGGGGATCATCTATGGGTTCCGGGGGGTTGAGAGATAGCATCTCATGGGCTCCTCGCCTCTGTTGGATGGCATTAAGATGGCCATGCTCAATGGTTGCTCGATCCCCTTTAATTGTCAGGGTGCCACCAGGGGTAGGAACCTTCATGAGAAGCATGTGGCCAGTTATGAAGCACTGTAACTCCCAAAGTATGTCCCGCCCTAAGATGAGATTGTATGATGAAGGGCAGTCGACAATGAGGAAGCGGGCCGTAATGGAAGAGCGGCAAGGAGCTGTTCTCACTGACACGGTTAGGCGATTTGAGCCTAACGGCTGTACTGTCTCGCCAGAGAAGCTGAAAAGTGGGTCGTGGTTATTGTACAGCTTAGAGCGGTCTCGCCGGAGTCCTTGGTAGCAGTCAGAAAACATGACGCTTACAGCGGCACCTGTGTCCACTAGAGCTCTGTGGCACCTATAATGGTCCACCTGCACATTGATGATGAATGGCTCGCTGTGGTGGCAATGCAGGGTATCCTCATCGTTGCGAAATGTCACTTGATCTCATGCTGATGGGGTGATCGTGACACCGCGTTGGATGTCTAGGATTTCTGAGAATGCCGTGCATTGCCTTTTTACAGAAGGCTGGCGTGGGGGGAACCGTGGGGCTCCACCATGCAAGGTTAGGATCTGGCCATGCACTTCAATGGTGTTGGCTCATGTGGCGGGGGCACAGTATTGATGGAGTTGCCCCTTCTGGATCAGGTGCTGGATTGCATTGCGGAGGCCATTGCACTGCTCTGTTGTGTGGCCGTTATTGTTATGATAAGCACAGTACCTGTTGCCGGTGGCTCGCCGGGGCTTTTTTGGATACTTGCTTTTGGGAGGTAGGGGGATGAGATCTTTGTGCCTGGCCCATATGTCCTCATATGTAGTGGTCAGAGTAGTGTGGACTTCATAATGAGGCGGCGGGGAGAAACAACGCTGTTGCTGTGAAGGGCTTTGGTCCCTTGACTTGTAAGGGTGGTCGCGGTTTCTCTGTCCCCCATGGCGACGGTCGAAGCCGCGCCCCTGTTTTCCGGATGGGCCATGTGATTGCTCTTTTTCTTGTCCGCGGCCAAAGTGCTCATCTGGTGCCGGGGCAGTAAGAGCTAGCGTTGCATGGGCGGGATGTCCGAAAGTGGCGAATTCAGCACGGGCCCACCGCACCGCCAGGTCCATCAAAGCTTCGTAGGATCCTTTAAGGTTCTTATTGATCTCCATCAGGAACCTGCCGGGGAGGTGGGCCTGACGGAAAGCCTGTTCCGCCACGCGAGGTTCCAAGTTGTGGCATCTCGCTGTGGCAGATTGCCACCGGGACAGCAGTTCATGGAGGCCTTCGCCCTCTTTCTGCTTGGTGTGGAACATGGCGTTTACAGTGCGGTAGATGCTGGTGTGCAGTATGAAACGGTTGAGAAAACGTTCCGAGAGTTGGTCGAAGTTGTCTATGGAGTTGGGTGGCAGGCTAAGGAACCAACTGAGTGCCTCTTCCGAGAAGGTCTCTTGGAAGGCGTGGCAGGCTATGGAGTCGCTGTAGCCAGAGGAGCTACAGAGCGAGAAGAATGTCTCGAGGTGGAGATGAGGGTCTCATGTGCCTTTATACTTATCCATCTTAAATGGCTTGGCTCCCGGAGGCCGTTTCTCCATCTGCACTCAGGGTGTGAAGGGGCTGGGGCAATGTCCATAACCAGAGAACAAGGGTCGCTGAGCCCCACGACTCTCGACGCCTTCAACCCGTGAGGCTAACTGCGTGACAGTTTGGCTAAGCTGGAGCAGTAGGCGGGTTGGCATGTCAAGAGGTGGGTTGGGAGAGTTGGCAGTGGTGGAAGTGGAGATAGGTTGGGCGGATGGATTAGGTTGATGTGGCAGAGGGGAGTCATTGAGGATTGATGGTTGGGGGGCTGGGAGTGGAAATGAGGGGTGGGTTAGGGGATGGGACATGTATACAATCTGGCTAGGCCCTCCCGGGAGCATGGAACCAATCTTGCCTTGAAGAGAATCCGGGGTCTCGGCAATTCGCGCCGCGCGGTCCAAGCTATCGTTATACACGGTACGATGCTTTAACGTGGCGCGGAGCAAGAATTGCTCTTTCTCCAATTCAGCGATACGTACCCGGTACGCTTCCGCTTCTACCTTTCTTTTGCCGTCTGCTCGCGGAATGCATGAAAGTCCCGCTTGAGGATTTCAAAGGCTGTGGCGGGGTCGGGATGGTTAATGGGGGCTGGGCTGCTGGTTTGGGGAAGGGATGTGTCGCCGGGTTGAGGTTCCACTTAAGTGCCAGGGTCCACGGGGTCATCAATGATCTCCACCATGGTGCTGAGTTCCGAGGCAAGTGGGAGTTCCACAAGATAAGGACCCTCCTTCTAGCGCCAATTGTTTCTACCTGTTTCGTCCCGAGCCGGGAAGTGGTCGCGAGGCGGAACAAAGTAGAATTCTTGGGGTCTTTCACTCGGTACCTGCACAAATGACAGCGTCACGGGGTCGGGACTGGGGTGGCCCAGTCTTCGACTCTCCGATGCTTAAGTTAGCTTTGAGCACTTGTACGGGTAGAGAAATGAAAGAGGGAGAGAGTATATGTGAGTGTGTATATATGTGTACCTTTTATGATAGGTTGAGCTTGTTTTATAGGCTAAGCTTGTGTACCTTTGCTTTGATCTCCAATGTGGGACTTCTTGCCCTCCTTTGGAGTGTCTCCCCTTTTGGGGGTGTTTTGCCGCTAGAGTGACTTTGGCAAGCGGTTTGTTACCGGCCCTTCATTCTTTGAATGCCTGTGAAGGGCTCACCAAGGCTATCCCGACCGGGTATTTGTACCTTATTCTCGGCTTAGCCAAGTATTTTGGCTATGTACTAACATAAATATTTACCAATAGTAGACTTGTGCTTAATTCCAAGAATATTGGACAAGTTAGTGCGAGTAGTAGTACTTGTGTTCTTAGAGAAATAAAGAGAAGACTTATCTAGATTGATCTTCTGACCAGAGGCTGCTGCAAACTTGCTGAGAACCTTATTCACATAGCCGGCAGCTTTAGGGGAAGCCCTAGCAAAAATAAGACAGTCATCAGCAAATAACAAATTCAAACCTCTTACCCCTTTTGGGGAGGTAAGTAGGCCAACATGATTTTTATCACGAGAAACAATCGAATTGAGATTTCTAATAAGAGGTTCCATGCATAAGATGAAAATATAAGGAGAAAGAGGGTCTCCCTGTCTAATACCTCGAGGGGGGGGTGAAATTCCCTTCCTGCTTTCCATTGATGAGAACTGAGAAACTAACAGAAGTAATGCATTCCATAATTAGATTTATCCACTTGTCACAGAAACCAAACTTAATCAAACAATGCCTAATATAATTCCAATCCAGATAATCAGAGGCTTTCTCCAAGTCCAGCTTAATAGCCATTGAACTTGTATTAGCTTTTTTCCTGTTGAAGGAGGAGAATAACTCATGCGCAATTAAGATATTATCCACTATTGATCTTCTCGGGCCAAAAGCTCCCTGGTTTTGAGATATGCATTTCAGTCTACTAACAAGAATCTTCGAAATAATTTTATAAGCAACATTACAAAGACTAATAGGTCTAAAATGACTAACCAATTCCGGATTCTCATTTTTAAAAATCAACACAATATTAGTGTGGTTCAACAGCCTCAAAGAAGTGTTATTTTGAAAGAAATCAAGGACAAGAGCAGTAACTTTATCTTTAATATGTTCCCAAAAATTTTGGTAAAATAAGGCATGAATTCCATCAGGAGCTGGGGCTTTAAGGCTCCCAATAGAGCAGACAGCCTGATGAATCTCATGAGGAGTAACTGGAGATAATAAGCTTTCATTATCAATATTAGAAATAATAGGAGTACTAATGTTAACAAAGGCAATGTTAATATTAACCATACCAGAGTCTTTAAACCTATTCTTGAAATCCTGCACAAAAATATTAGCCATATCAGTAGGGTCATCAACCCAAATACCAACCTCATTCTTTATTTTAGAGATAAAATTGCCCTTTTTCCTAATAGTTGCTTGTGTATGAAAATTTTTTGTATTTTTATCTCCAAGAGCAAGCCAATTTGTTTTGGCTCTTTGGGCCCAAAACAACTCTTCCTTCTTCTCAAGATCAAGCAAAGTCACAGTAATTTCAGAAACTTTGTTCTGTAAGTAATGAGCATAGGGGAAGTTCATGAGTTGCTCTTGGTAGAGAGCCAAATCTTTTTGCAAGGTCTGAATTTTCTTAAAAAAGTTTCCAAAGACTTCTCTATTCCAACTAGAAATTTGGTAAGCAAAAGCACCAGTAGTAGCTAGCAGATTTTTCACAAGGTTAGTGTCCACATTTCGACTCCAAACTTTCTTTGTGATTTCTAAAAAGTCTGGGGGTGACATCCAAATAGCATCTAACTTGAAGCTTTTAGCTTTTCTATTTCTAATAGGGGCAATTGAGAGCAAAATGGGACCATGATCAGACCCAACAATGGGTAAATTTTCTAAAGAACAATTGGGGTAAAGTTGTAACCAAGCAAGGTTAGCTACCACCCTATCCAACCTTTGGTAAATAACAGAGCTATCCTTATGTTTGTTAGTTCAGGTGAAGGGAAGACCCTCAGCCGTAAGATTAAACATATCAATATCATTCAAATAACTAACAAAATTTTGCCTATAGATGTTGAGAGGGGAGAGACCCCCACTTTTTTCCGAAACATCACAAACATTATTGAAATCACCAGCAAGTATCCAGGGGTCATCATTAACAGGTTTAAGAAGTTTAATTTCATTCCACAATCTCAATTGATCAGGCTTATGAGGATAGCTGTAAACAAAAGTACACCACCAATGATTGTTAGAGGCTAAGTCCATAATATCACAGTGCAAATATCTTTTATGATGCCTAATCACATTAATCTTGACATTCTTAGTATTCCAAAAAAGAAGCAGACCACCACATTGACCATCAGAAAGAACAAAATCAAAACCATCAAAATAATAAGCAAAATGGGAAATAGTTTTATTAACCTGACTAGTGTCAGGGATCCTAGTATCTAGGATAAACAAAACATCTAACCTCAAGGCAACTATATAAAATTGCACTTGGGCTAGAAACCCTTGCCAAGAACTACCTTGGCTATTCCAGCTTAGACATCTCATGGGATAACATTGGTTTTTGGGTCACCAGTTACATCATTTTCAGCACTCATCTTCATGTCTTCAATCATCTGCCTAGTTCTTTTCTTGGGGCTAGGTGCCACCTGGGCAGTTCCCAAGAAGGAACCAGTTTCCCCAGCAGCTTTCTCAGCAAACATAGCCTCAGCATCAATGTATTGGTCCACCTCCTGTGATAAATTCGACAGAGCCACCACTTCCTTCGGCTTAGCCCCAGAAGGTCCATAGCTTTTTCCCATAGCAACATCCTTGAAGGTCATCCCGGGGACAATACCAGCTTTGTTGCGAGGTATAAACCTTGTACTCAGGCCTCCACTCTTTTGATAGAAATGACCCTTCCCTTGTCCATTAACCTTCCAAGAACCACTCTCATCCTTAGCAGTATCACCATCACCCTCTGCATACTTACCAACACCCTGCCCAAAGTAGCTAAACATAGGTTGAGGAAAGACAACAACTACATCATTTGAGAGGAGGGGTTTAATAAACTCATTATTAGCCATTTCAGTAGGGTACACTGCAAGCTCATCTTCAAACCTCTCCACCAAAAAGAAGTTATTCATCACTTGCATAGGGCAAACATGCTCCCTAGTACGGTAAAGACCACACCTGAAGCACACTTCAAAAATTACTTCATAAGACACAAGGATAGTGAGAGATCTACCATCATTACCATGAGCAATTATAGTTCTTTTCAAAGGGAACCTCAGGTCCAGTTCCACCTTAACCCTTGCGAACATGCACTTCTGAGCCATTAGAGCCATGTCGTCAGCCTTGATAAACTGATCCAGGTGTTGAACCAAGTGTTGGAGAGATTTGGTGTTCCAATGAGGAAGTGGTAAGTTCGAGAGTCTAATCCAGACCACCAACTTGTCAATGATCGCAACAGTAGGATCAAAATCAAGAGTATAGCGCTGCACCTTAAAGAGCCTTCCTCTGATGTACCAAGGCCTCCTCTCCAGAATAGAGTGCACGTCCCCCTCTCTAGTAAACTCAAAACAGAACCAATTGTTGGGTAGCCAAAGGTACTCGATTTTTTCCATGACAGCTTCTGGGGGAACATACATCCCAAAAACTTTGCCAACAAGACAAAGTCTCTAGTAGTGCGAATCACATTCCTCTGGGGGAGGAGGTAGGTCAACATGAGCAGCAAAGCGGTCAATGTTGATGGTATTGTCACCAATGGTGACTGGGATTGATTCATTCTCTGAGGAAGATCGGGGAAATGGAAAATAAGACCTAGCAGGGGTAGGCCTTTGGATGGTAGCATGAAATTGAGAGGATGGGTTAAAGGCCATTGAGGAAAAGAGATATCTAAGCTAGAAAACAGAGAGCAGGTTGAAGTGAAGAGCAAAGAGCTTCACCAACCTATATATACTAACCCCAAACCTTGGGCAACACTTAAAGAGCACAAAAACAACAAGGTGCATGCACAAGATAACCTTATTGAGATAATCAAAACAGATAGTAGGAGTTGGAAGTAAGTTTAAACGCACAAGAAAAAAATCTAGACATAAAAGATATGGAAAATAAGGAGAACTTAAACGTCTAAAGCAACACTGAGAAAAGCACCCCCCAATAAAGTGAAAGAGCAAATCATGATTAGAACTAAACACATGAGAATTAGTAGGGAAACATATGATAAGAGATAGAGAGACTCCCTCAAGTAATCGGAAAGAGCGAACCCAGAAAAAGGAGATTTGAGTCGGCATACGAATCATTTTGCATACGTCCCTGTTATTTCCCAAAGAAATCCCACGGTGGCTATGCAGACCAGTGGTAGGATGACCCTCAGTAAGTCGCGCATAGCCTGAAAAAGTTGCTTTAGACAGGCCATTATTAACTAGGCCTTCGAGCTCGGCGCCCAACTTTTCCTTTTCTTTGCCCTAGAGTTCGTCAACTTGCTCCCTACTGCTCGAATTAATTCCTCTCCAAGGATCACGCCAGCTGCTGATCCAAATGAACCAACTGATGAGGAGGAGGGTCGCGGACGCCCATAATCGGAACCCTAAAAAACCCCAAAAGGGGGGCCCGTGAGGCGCGTTCTATTTGAGATACCATTTAGAAGTTTATTCTGTAACTATATAATGTTTTTTTTTTGGTTACATAAAATGGTGGTCGGGTGGACTACCACTCCGGGGATTGGAGCAGGTTAAGGTCAAACCCCCTCCCCATCGGGTGTTTTTCACCTGCCGAGGATCGAACCAGAGACCTCCCACGTCGGAAGTATCTCTGTACACATTCGTCTGGCAAGCAGGCCTGTCCTACTTTACCACCAGACCAAACCCCATGGGTTGTAACTATATAATGTTGACGTAAGGTAAAACCACACCTGTGGAATATCTTAAAATAATATATTAATTATACAATAATAATAGTGTTAATATGATCATATAATATGATATTTTATATATTTTTAGATTAAGGATATTTTAGATATTTTAGGTTATGTATTTAGTATAATATTAGAATGAGAAATTAAATAAGTAATTGTTGAATGAGAACATATAATGAGAATAACAGTCTACTTATTTATTGATAGAAAAATCTATTTATAGGCATTACATAGAGTCTCCCGAAGGATCTAGAACATCTATTAATACTGTAATCTATTCTAATAAGGAAACGATTAGGTCAAGACACATAACAGAAGGACAGGAAAATATTTTCCTTAAACACTCCCCCTTATGTCGCGTGCTTAATACGAGATAGTGCATAAGATGTTGCCTCGTTAAAAACTTTGCCAAGTAAAACAAAAACCTCGTGGGCAAAACAAAACCAACTACAATTGAAGATAACATGTGCTGTAGACTTCCCCTTGATGTCTACATAACGACTCCCCCTGATTTGTAACTCAATCTTGGAGTTCAGATAAACGACGCATGTCAATGCTCTTCACATGTTTCTCAAAGGTAGATTTAGGTAGAGACTTAGTGAACAAATCTGCTACATTATCCTCAGAACTCACCTGGTTCACATGGATATTCAAAAATTGTTGTTGCTGCTGATTGTAAAAGAATTTTGGCGAGATATGTTTAGTATTATCACCCTTAATGTAACCTAACTTCATATGTTCAATGCAAGCCGCATTATCCTCATAGATGCAAGTTGGTTCAGCCGTAGTAGATGGTAATCTACTAGACTCTCGAATATGAGACACTACAGACCGAAGCCAAACACACTCTTTAACTGCTTCATGTAGTGCAATAATCTCAGCATGATTCGAGGAAGTAGCAACAAGGGTTTGCTTGGTTGATCTCCAAGATATCGCCATATTCCTAATTGTGAACACACATCCAGTTTAAGAACGTCCTTTATGTGGGTCAGAGAGATACCCAGCATTAGCAAATCCAACTAACACATTATTCGGTGTTTCAGGATAGGGGACTAGTCTACCATGCACATGAACTGCGACTATGGCAGCGTCAGACACAGTCTCTCGGTGGGAAGCCGAGGGCTATGATCCACCTATCCCAGACGTGATCTTTTGCTCTCTTGTTTCATTGTAGGGAAAGAACAGGCCTAAGTCAATGGAACCCTTCAAATACCTGAATATATGCTTAACACCATTCCAATGACGATGCGTGGGCGCAGAGCTAAATCTAGCTAACAAGTACACAGAGAATGCAATGTCTGGTCAAGTGCATTGAGCCAAATATAACAGAGCTCCAATCGCACTAAGATATGGAGTTTTAGCTCCCAGGATCCCTTCATCGTCATCTTTCGGACGGAACAGATCCTTTTTAATATCCAGACTTCGGGTAATCATGGGAGTGCCAAGAGGGTGTGCTTTGTCTATATTGAATCGCCTGAGCATCTTTTGGACATAAGCCGACTGGTGTATTAAGATTCCAGTCCCTCGATGCTCTAGTTCAATGCCTAGGCAAAATCGAGTCTTCCCAAGATCTTTCATCTCAAACTCGGATTTCAAGTAGCTAATCGTCTCATTGATCTCATTGAGATTTCCGATGATATTCATATCATCAACATGACTGCTACAATTGCAAATCCGGAACTTGTTCTTTTTATGAACACGCATGGGCACAAATCATCGTTCTTGTATCCCTTCCCAATCAAGTAATCACTTAGATGAGTATACCACATTCATCCGGATTGTTTCAATCCATATAGTGAACGCCTCAATCTGATGGCATAAGCACTCCGTGGTTTAGAGTCACTTGAATTGGGTAACGAAAGGCAGTCAGGCACTTTCATATATATCTCTGTATCAAGATCCCCATAGAGATATGCGGTAACCACAACCATAAGCTGCATATTCAGTTTTTCGGACACTACTAAACTGACCAAGTAGCGGAAAGTAATGACGTCCATAACAGGAGAATACGTCTCCTCATAATCAATACCAGGGCGTTGTGAGAATCCTTGCTCCACAAGTCTAGCTTTATATCACATGACTTCATTCTTCTCATTACGCTTCCAAACAAATACACATTTATGTCCAACAGGCTTAACATTTGGTGGGCATGGCACAACCGGACCAAAAACTCCTTTTCGATAGGGAGTCTAGTTCAGCCTGGATTGCATCTTTCCATTTCGGCCAATCTGCTCTACGTTGACATTCTGCAACAGAGTAAGGTTCTATTTCATCATCGTCAATAATCTCCTGAGCAACGGAATAAGCAAAAACATCATCAATAAACATGGAAGACCTATCCATCAGAACGCGCACACTTGTATAATTTAACGAGATTTCTTTGTTCTCTGACATCAACATTGATTCTGAGGCGTCCCCCAGAGGTTTCAATATCAATTCATGGACATAGCTATAGTCAGAGACAATCTCATGTGATGGATTCACAGTATTGATGATGAGCGGATCATTTTGTGCCTTGATGTCTTGCTTTTTCTGCGGCAAGACATCGATTGAACCTTTCTTTGGTCTCCCCCTCTTTCGGGTAGGAGCCGAGGCCGTAGCCACCCCTCCACCATGGGCATTAGGTACGCCGGCGACGCCGGTGGTGCCTAGCCCAAGTGTGGAATTAACTTGCCCAGTTTTCGGGACTTCCAACCTTGCAGAAACGTTTGCAGCAGGGATAGTTGATCTCGTCACTTTCGCGATATCTGTAAAGGAGTCAGGCATCGAATCTGCAACTTTTTGAAGATCAAGAATTCTTTGCACTTCAATCTCGCTCTGAGATGTGCGGGGATCATAATGAAACATAGTGGGAACAGACCACGACAATTCCTGTCAACCGGAACATTATCGTTCATGTCTCCCCCTAACGACGGGAAGTATGTCTCATCAAAGTGGCAATCTGTAAATCTTGCAGTAAAGAGATCTCATGTCAAAGGTTCTAAATAGCGAACAATCGTTGGTGCTTCAAAGCCAACATATATACCCAATCGTCTCTGAGGACCCATTTTAGTATGTAGTGAAGGCGTAATAGGCACATAGACCGTGCAACCAAATATGCGTAAATGTGAAATGTTAGGCTCATATCCAGTTACCAACTGGTACGCACTAAATGGTTGGTTGGTGGTGAGTCTGAAACGAATAAGTACAGCTGCATGTAAAATTGCATAACCCCATGCAGAGACGGGTAGATTGGTGTGCATCACCAAAGCTCGAGCCACAAGCTGTAATCGCTTGATTGTTGCTTCTGCAAGGCCGTTCTGTGAATGAACATGGGGAACAAGATGTTCAACATCAATCCCAATAGACATGCAATAATCATCAAAAGATTTTGATGTAAACTCTCCTGCATTATCTAATCGAATAGACTTGATCGGATGGTTAGGGTGGTGAGCCTTGAGTTTTATAATTTGAGCCAGGAGTTTAGCAAAAGCAGCATTCCTTGTGGATAGCAAAGCGACGTGTGACCAACGCGTCGATGCATCAATCAAAACCATAAAGTATCGAAATGGTCCGCATTCTGGTTTGATAGGTCCACAAATATCACATTGGATCCTCTGTAAGAATGGAATTGTTTGTTTTGTGTCTATATCAAAAGAGGGTCGTGCTTGCAACTTTGCTAATGAACAAGCTTTGCAAAACGAGCAGTGAGCATTGGAGATTGCCATAGAGGCATCAGGAGTGGAACCATGCGGCATAGAAGCCTGTGAAGGCTGTGATAGCATTTGGGACGACATTAAGGCCGAGCCCTGACCATGAGTGGTGCTCACGGCACTGCCACCATTTTCGGTGGCTATGTGTGTTCTCATATGCCTCTGTGCTCTGAAAAATAGATGACCGTGTGAATTTTTAAGAATACGGATCACCATATCATGACCAGGATGTCCCAGACGATTATGTCAAAGCTTATATGAGTCAGATTCGCAGAAGTTGCGAGCAACTGCATAAGATTCAATAATCCGAACTGTAGTAAGATAAAAATCACTACTTTGACTCAGAAGTTTCTCTAAGATGCGCTTACGGCCATATTCATTAGAGGTAATACACAAAAACTCTTTATCATTCTCACGATGAGTTTCCAAATGGAAACTGTTGGCGCGAATGTCCTTAAAACTTAGCAAGGTTCGATTGGCCTTTGGCGCGTATAAGGCATCAGTGACATGAATCTTTGTGTCATTTGGCAACAAAAAATGTGCAATACCTCGCCCCTGTACAACTGACGATGAACCAATCATGATTTGTAAGGCACAAAATCCGTAAACAATTGCATATTTCGTAGAATAGTGTGGGTAGTCTCATTGTCAGCCAAACACTCAATTTCGCTGTGAGACATCTACAAAAGAATGTAAATCAATTAGTCTTGAACTCAAGACATGGCGAACACTCTAAATAATATAGAGGAATTTCAGGGAATTGTGATCAAGTTGTGATCCCCTATTGAGTGCATAAGAATTTCCGCGCAGAATGACATTTGCTTACTAAAACGGTCATAACTTCGTCATAGAAATAGATATGGACAAACCGTGAGAAGATCTGGAAACTAGACTCATAGAGCTTTCCAGACATATGTCACTCACATTCTAGTTCATCTTGAGCTGTTCACAAAGCTCGTATGAAGTTGGCAGACAGATTGCTGTTTGCGCAAAGTAGCATTTGCAATTCGAACCATTCATGCATTATTAAGGGAAATAAAATTCTCAACCATTCTTTAAACCAGAAAAATAAGAGAAATTTTATTAATGCCAACTTAATACATCAAGGATGTTCTAATTCCAAAACAACTAAGAAAAACCAAAGTCTTAAAACATGACCATTGCCAAACAAAAGAACACTTGAATAACATAGCAGAAGAACCGTCTAATACATAGACTAATCAAAATCCGGAGTTTCAACACTCTCTGAAGAGACACTCCTCTTGGTCTCAAAATCTGCTATAGTGAGATTGGTGGTGAGCTCTGCATCTCCGTTTTCCATCTCATAATCTCCACCAGTAAAATTAGCCTCTTGAGTCAAATACTGCTTATGCCTCTTGTAGATATCTTGTATGTCCTTGCTTGGACGACATTGTTTGTGCATATCCATAGTTTAACCGCATTTGAAGCAAGAAAATCAACCGTGTTTGACAGAGTTAGGTGGAGGATTTCCACCTCTACTAGAGCCAGGGCCGGACTGGCCCTCTCCTTGGTTGTTGGCGGTGGCGCCGCCGTCCCTCTTCCATGTGAGGCTACGGTTTGGGCCGCATTGCTGGTTCCCTTTGCCGCCCCCACGTGAGGCAGATTGCCTACGTGTATAAGGTGCGGCCCGATCGGTTTTCTTTTGCCTTGGAGCTCTCCCACCACTAGCCTGATAACTTTCAGGGATTTTCTTAGTCCCAACCGGCCTTGCATTATTGTTGAGAATAATCTCATGATGCCTCTCTTTTTTCTGAAGAATATTCAGGAGGTCACTGAAAGTCTTGAGTCTTTCGTTTTCATACTCAAGGCGGTATTGATGAGCAAGTAAGCTTATGGAGGAGGGAAAGGTGTTCAAGGTCTTCTTGATCATGTCTTGCTCGGATTTATCAACTCCACAAAAACTAAGCTTTGCCTGGAGGTCCAACTTAGCTTGGTTGTAGTCCTCAACTTTGACAAAATCCAGCAAGCGAATGGTTTCCCATCGTGTAGTCAATTCTGGGAGTTGTACGTCATGCACATTGTTGAAGCGTTGCTTTAGAACGTCCCATAAATCCTTGAGATCCTCTTTTTTTAAATACTGCTTCTTCAGAATTGGGTGGATATGACGCCTCAAAAACATGAGGGCTTGAGCTTTGGTCTCTAAACTAGGAGGAGGAGTATTGGGAACATCCAAAGGGAAAACTGTGGTGATGTATCATTTACCGACGAACGTGTGAATCACGTCCGACACCCACCTATGATACTCTTTTCCTTGAGCATCAAGGATTTCAAACTCTATCTTAGATGGCTCGGTCATCTACAAAAGACAAGGGAGATTAGTTAGTATCGAGAATTTGAATACTAAAATCAAGTATATGGAATTAGAACGTGAGCCAAGATGTATTGGTCACAATATCGATGCGAAAAACCATGACTGTTAGACCGTCACATTCGATTTCTTCCCCTTTTTTTTGAGTTGTACCGTGAAAAAACCGTCACTAATCAAACTTGATATGAGGGGCCCAAATCCCTCAATATCGTCCCACGTTATAAAGAAAGGTGGGATGGAGAAGAAGGCTAGGAAGCCCGACTGTGAAGTTAAAAACTCGAAAGCAGCAACTTTTAGAAAAGATTTACCTCGTTTTGATTGCCGGAGAATTGGCTTTCGGAGACGAGCGTGAAAGTGCTTGGAACTTTGGGGATTTTTTGTTGAAAAGATGTAGCAGAAGACCGCCTAACACGGCGTGTATGGAGGCGCGCAATTGTGGCGTTGCGATGTTGGGGTTTTGAGAACTTTTTCTTCTTCTTCTTCTCCTTATGCGTTACCGTCGGTCTGTTGAGCGGTTCACCTACTTCTGGACCGGTTCTTGTAGTGAAATTTTGATACAAGAACCCTGACAACGACGTGCTATTGGTGACAAAATTTGAAGGCGATCGGACTTCGGGAAGGGCTTGAACCGGCGGCGTTAGTCAGACAGGAGGTTCGGGTATTCCGGTGACCGGTTCGGTACTGTTCCGGCCGGTTCTTGGGGTGAGGCTAAGTACTGAAAGTTTAGTCAGCCGATATTGGGTTTTTGGTTTTCTAGGGTTAGGGTTTTCTTTTGGCTATGGACTCAGAGTTAGAACAACGTGCTGATAACGTGTTGAAGGAGAACATATAACGAGAATAACAGTCTACTCATTTATTGATAGAAATGCCTATTTATAGACATTACATAGAGTCTCCCGAATGATCTAGAACATCTATCAATACTGTAATCTATTCTAATAAGGAAACAATTAGGTCAAGATACATAACAGAAGGACATGAAAGTATTTTCTTTAAACAGTAATGTATTTAAAAAAATGATTTAAAAAAATGATGTGTATTAAGTTACATCAGGTGTATATAAAATTTCTTTAATATAAAAAAAAAATTGGATGTGCTTATAACAGAGGAAAGCCTAATACACACCAACCCATAAACATAGCCAACTCCTTTTCTTTTTCTCTCTATTTCTTCTCAGGCGGTCGATGCTAGGGTTTGTCTCAGAGGTTTGTGTGGGTGAAAGAGAGGGTTCCTTCCTCAAATGCTCTCTCCCTTCCACAATCTCTCACTCGTCTCTCTTTTTATGTCTTCAATCGACCCCTTTCCTTCAGGGCCTCACAAAACCCTAATTCTTGCTTCCGGTTCTGACTTCTTTCACATACCTCATTCCCTTATCACCTCTTCTTCTTCCTGTTCACGCGTTTCTGGGTTCTCTGCTCAAAATGACTGATTCTAAGGTCCGCAAGTTCTTCCCTTTATATTGGTTTCATTTCAAGATTGTGTTTTTATTGACTATGTGAACTTTCTGGATTATAAAAGATTGGAAATTTCTTATATTGTGACTGTAATTTGCTCTAAGAATGAGAAAGTGCCTTAATTTTGTTTTTTGGTAGATATGTCTATGTTTTTTTTCAGCTCAATAGGATCTAAATTAGCTTTTGAGTAATAATTTAGTGGAATTATGTATGGATGTTTTGCCGGGTTGATATTGGTTATGTGATTTCTGTAATACTAATGTTGTTTTGGTTGTGGAATTTTACGTTTTGTTATGCTTTAAATGTGCTAAGTTTTGTGTTTTTTTCATTTGTTGCAGCTATTTTTATTCGGTTCTTTCTCTGAAGATGAGACCAAGTCGTTGCTTCTAAACCAATCACTGGGGAAGCCTTCACCAGTGAAGGATGAAAAGCCAGTGGAAACAAATGTATTGCAGTTTGGTTCGATAAATTTTGTTACGGATAAAGCTTTAGTCGAATTGAATCGTGAATCATGTAGATCACAAAGTTGTTTGAAAGTACCCAGCAAATTGGAGTCTGTAAATGAAAATAATACGCGCATTGGAGTGAAGACTGCAGAAGCAGTAGATGGTAATTTAGTAGGATCAGTAGCACTTCCGACACAGAACGGGTGTGCTGACCATTACAGTCAGAGTTCTACTCATAGTAATGGCGTGAAAGAGATTATGGCGGATGATGTTGATTTATCTTCATCACATCTATCACATAATGAAGGTGGTCTCACAAATCAATTTTCGAGTTTGGAATTGCAGAGCAAAGAGCAGAATGGTAGTGTTGGTTATCTATCGGTTTCTAATTCAAAGGGTGAACTCCAAAAGTCACTGAATGGGCCTGCCACAGTCTGTACAAGTTTGTTGCCTCGTGGTTTAATCAACTCAGGAAATCTCTGCTTTCTTAATGCGACTCTGCAGGCTCTCCTATCCTGTTCTCCATTTGTTCAACTTGTTCACGAATTAAGAACTCGCAACATCCCCAAGGTTTCCCCCCCTCCATGATCTATATGTTCATATGATCTATGTTAGAACTACTATCCTGTCCCACATTTCTAGCAACCTTGCCTATGCCTTGTTCGTTTACTGGTTAAGCACTTTACTAATATCTTGCTCATTTCATTTGGAACTTATTAGATTGGCTATCCCACATTGTGTGCATTTGCCGAGTTTGTCTCTGAATTCAACATGCCTAGTTCAAGTGCAAAGAATAAAGATACAGGTGTTGTCGAGACTGGTAGGCCTTTTAGCCCTGCCATGTTTGAAGGTGTTCTTAAAGCTTTTACTCCAGATGTACCAAGTACCATATCAGGCAAGCCAAGGTTTGTGTTCTATTTGTTGATTTTCTTTCTTTCCTCTTTATTGTTTTTTTTACCTTATGCTAGTTGTCATAAAATTTTTCAATGATCACCTTTTTGGGCTTATTGAAGCTTGATTGATAATTCCTGTGCTTGAAAGTGTCTTAAGGTTATATAAATAGTGTCACCTTCTAACACGATTGAGTTGTTTTTTTTTCCTAAGAACCTGCTACCTTTCTTTTTCCTTGCAGAACTTCTTTGTTTTAATGTGAAATATATTGGACTGAGATATAGAGAGTAAATTACCAAAGTTTTAATCTTGCCAGTCTTACCCACTTACCAGAGTCTTCTATACATAAATATCCACAATTATGGCTGTCGTGCCTATAATTACTAGCTGTTTTTAACATCTCCTGATGAAACTGTTGTTCTTTGTCAGACAAGAAGACGCTCAGGAGTTTCTTAGCTTCATTATGGATCGGATGCATGATGAGTTACTTAAGCTTGAAGGACAATGCTCATTCTTAAATGGTAGCAAATCATCTATTGTATCTTCTGCAGAAGAAGATGAATGGGAGACGGTTGGCCCAAAGAATACATCTGCAGTAACTAGAACACAGAGTTTTGTCCCGTCAGAATTGAGTGATATTTTTGGAGGACAATTAAGAAGTGTGGTGAAGGCAAAAGGTGTGGGATTTGCATTCTTTCTGCTGCTAGTTCAGTTTTAAGGTTTTGTTGACAGTTATTAGAAATATGTGATTTTGATTTCGAGCTGTTCACAACTGTATTCTGAAAAACAAATATAAGCCTATAGGGTGTGTTAATAGCACCAACCTATCTTTAAATTCAATCCGAATTCTTTTATATGCTGTCTTTATGTAGCATTTACATTTGAGTTGCATATTCATTGTTACATATTGCTTACACTTCTCATTCAGGTGGATTGATGGAATGTGAATTGTGAGGTTGTCATTTTATTTCTGTTCAGTACTCTTATGTTTGATTATCAGATTCTCATTATCTTCACATGCACTAAAGACTCATAGCTGGTTGAAGTAATCATGGAGAAACAACAAAATGTTTGCTTGTGCATTTTAGTCTATTTCCGGTCATGTATGCTGAATGACCCAGCAGTTTTGACGCCATTATGAATCAAGAGACTTATTTTTTTTTTTAATGTTTTTTCTTAAGCAGGAAATAAAGCTTCTGCTACTGTACAACCATATTTATTGCTTCACCTTGATATTTATCCTGACGCTGTTCGAACAATTGAAGATGCGCTTAAGCTGTTTTCTGCTCCAGAAACTCTCGAGGGATATCGAACATCAGCTGCGGGCAAGGTATATACCTCCTCTCTCTCTCTCTGATGCTTCCTTAATGTGTTCCAATTGTAGCATCTTGCTGTTTTATGGTTGTTTTTTTGTTTTTTTTTATGAGTTTCCTCCCTGGTTTCATCTTTCAAGTTTAGGGTTTGCCCTTGATTTTATGATGTATCCACTTTAAAGATGCATGGTTGCTTTAATCTTCCGGGGAATACTCTTCCCAACTTATGATTATTTGAATTATGAGTTAATTTAACCCAACCACCAATATATTTGGCACAAGGTTTTTAACAACTTTGACATATTATTGTTGTTAACCTGATGTTTGTGTTTGGATACAAATCATAAGTTATATGATAGTGTTAAATCGTTTTGATTATTGATTATTTCCAGGCTGGTGTTGTGAGTGCAAGTAAATCAATAAAGATACAAAAGCTTTCAAAGATCATGATATTGCACTTGATGCGTTTTGGTTATGGAAGTCAAGGAAGCACCAAGTTGCATAAGCCTGTGTACTTTCCACTCGAATTGGGGTTTGTTCGTGAATTACTTGTTTCTCCAACTTCTGAGGTGATGCTCTTTAATGTTTAATATTCTAAATTATTCTCCTTACAAGTTTGTTCACCCTTGCTGCACTATTGTACTTGTCATTTCTGCCCCTATGTGCATTATTTTATGTAGGTATAAACATTGATGCTCATCTGATGGATGGGGAGATAGAATATAGGGTATGCGTGATGAAAGCGTAAAGGAAGATGTAATAAGCATATTTTTATTTATTTAATTAATGGTAAGGTAATATGGGTTGAGATGGTATATCTTATTTATAGATTGATAAAAGTGGGTTGTGGTAATAGTTTAGATAAGAAATTTCTTTTGCCTTTGGGGTAAGAAATTGTGAAATAATAATGCAAATTAGAAATTGATAAGAAACCCCCAAGAAACAAACACTCTCCCAAAGATTACCCTCCCTCACATTGGCTTCCATCCAAGAAAAAAAAATATATATGGCCATCATAACAGATCTTCCCAACACCATTCCCTCTTTCTCCCGGCACAAAATTTAGTCTTTTGACATTCCAAGGATAATATAAAACCTGTGATTCCAACTTGATGACTGCTGAAGTGTAGTTACATCTGTCTTGTCTTTACTGGTTTCTTTGAGTGGTGGATTTTTAAGTTGCAAATCCACTCGTGTTATGTTCGTACCAAACTGTGTGATATTGTGAAGTTCAATTTGCACCTTATTTTTATTTTTCAAGTTTTTAATTTTTTTTATTGAATCCATGATGTTTCAGTATGTTTTCTGTAGAGTCAGATGGAATATAAATTTTGTTTTTGCACCTTTGCTTCTATAGGGACGAAAATACAAACTTGTTGCGACAATTACTCATCATGGGAGAGACCCCTCCAAGGGGCATTATACAACCGATGCTCTCTATAGTGGTCAGTGGTTCCGGTTTGATGATTCATCTGTCACACCAATTGGGTCCAAACAAGTGCTGCATGACCAGGCATATGTCCTTATCTACAAGCAGTTGTAGGAGGACAATTGGGATCAGTACTTTTGCATGACTGAGCTTATTTTATGGGAGGTTATAACCTTTCCTTCTACAGAAACTTCTCATTACTATCATCGGTGTAATTTATGCAGTAGATTAAGTCACCACTCGGGATCCTGTATGGTTTGCGATGAATTCCCTTAATGGTTCAGTGCAGAACCATACTCCAGAACCTTCATGGTTCAGTGTAGCAGTTTTTTTTTTTTTTTTTTTTTTTTTTTTTTTTTTCAGGTGTTGTGATGTAATATATGAAAAGATGCTGCTGCTCTGCAATTATATCTTTACCCAATCCCAATGCTTTCATGGGATACAATTATCTTCTAATCTTTAATAGATTGTTCTTTATGGCTATTCCCCATCTGATTAATATAGCCGTCTGATTAATATATAGCCGTTGTGTTTGACGTACTGAATAATTAATATGTAATATTTTGTTTTGATAATTTATTATCATGTATGTATTTGAATATTATTAACACTTCTCGTGCATATATTTTGAATACTATTAACAAAAATATAGTTAATCAATCTTTCAAGACACGTAACATGGTAAGACACGTCAAATAAGAACCGAAATATAATTTCTTTAAACAGAAAATAATTAAACATTCGTTTCATGTCTAACTGAGAAACAGATACATACGAGGAGAAGCGATCTCATCAACCGTGGTGCGCATGCGAGCGCCGCTCGTCGAGCTCAGGGAGAAGCTGACGAACTGGGCGTGAGCCCCTGCGTTCGTGTGTGAAGAGAGGGCCAGATCGATTGTCTGGGTTTTGAATTTGGCATCTGTAGTGAGAAACTTAGGATTATCAGCTCCAAGCAAACACTGGTCAGTTTCAAACTTCAACTTAACCTCTGTAAATTGTGTCAGTTAAATTGTGTTCATGAGATTCTGAGAAAGATATGCAATGATATGTATTCAAGGCACATATCAAACCTCTGGGGTGAGAGATTCAAGCTGTTGCTTGAGTTCCTGAACCTGAATTACTAGCATTACGAAAATGCAGGGTTTATTTAAGGTTGAATGTATGTTACTTTGAACTTTCTTCGACCAATTCACTTGTTCGCATTGCTTCTTTAGACACTTCATTTTTTTTTACTACAAATTAGATTCTTTGTTTACTAATGCATGGTTTCCAGTTTATTGACAGAAGATCCTAATCAGAGACTTGGAGAGGAGCAACAGAGGTAATTTTGGTTCTTTTGTTAGTTTCGGGTTACATGATTTCAAAACCCTTGTACATAAGCTGATAGATATGAATCATGATACAGGTAAGGCAGCATCTATTCTTTAAGGATATCAACTGGGATACCCTTGAAAATGGGCCTTTAAATACGAGGCTCAACGGGTCTGATTAGATCAAAAGAATTGGCAGAGAGAAAGAACAAATTCCCAAATTTGGAGGAATGGTAATCGGAAGGACCGGAGTGTACGTGGACGACTATCTTGAATGTAAGCCCTCTTATTCATTTTAAAATTTGAAATTCTGAATTTGAATTTGAATTTGAATTTTGGTTGAAATTGATTTTGCAAAGATGCAAGTACGTTGCCTGCTGAGCTGCAGAGGCTCCTCAATACTATCCAAGAACTTGAAGAACGCTCTCAAAGTAAGTCTCGCCATCTGCTTTCTTGCTTGCTTTAAATTTTTTATTTGGGATGGAATTGCTGAATATTTGCATTTGAACTATTTATTAAAAGCGATGATACACCAGACGAGGCAGCAGACGAAGCAGTGCTTGGGACTGTCAAAGAAATGGAACATGGAAGAAGATGAGGCCGCCATTGACAAACTGCGGAAAGAAATCGAATCCAATCAGGAGAACGCTGTCAGTCTCTGTACTGAGAAGGTTTTGCTCACTAAACAAGCTTATTACCTGGTCTGCTGCTTCTTCTTCTTCTTTCTCAGCTTATATCCTGCAACTCCCTTTTCTGTTGCATCACATTTTGTGATTTGGAACTTACATGGCTCGTGTTGCTGCGTTTGTGCCAGATAGATAGTCATGTGAAACGGCTTGACGAGGATCTGCATCAC
This sequence comes from Fragaria x ananassa, assembly GCA_034370585.1. Lineage (NCBI taxonomy): Eukaryota > Viridiplantae > Streptophyta > Magnoliopsida > Rosales > Rosaceae > Fragaria > Fragaria x ananassa. The sequence goes on along the minus strand of CP139750.1, from coordinate 2,000,273 downwards.
TTTGCAGAAGATTTAAAGCAAGGTACTGTAGCCTGTATGAAGGGTTTAATTTAAACCATTCCATATGTTTACGTGAATTTGTGTTCTAGTTAATTAGATCACTTTTAAGTGTAATAGACAATAGCTTGTAAAAAGATAGAAAAGTTTAACACTATCAACAACTTAAAAACTCAACTGAACTCCACTAAGCCACATGCATGTGCAGTGTAATTCAAAGTTAAAGCGATTCATAGACTAGATAAAAACATGATAAATATGTTCTGGATGGAGAAATATCAGAATGCTTGTTTTGTTCATTACATGCTGCCTTTCTGAACCTTAATAGGAAGTTCCAATACCGTTCCGTGATATATCAGCCACTTCATACAACACATGTTTTTTCAAGGATGCGTATTTTGAAGCAATTTGTAAGAAAGCTGACTTTGTTTTGTGTTTTCCTATTCTCTTAGAAGGAAAAATATCACCCGATGAACCAGCAATTCTTCCTCCATTACCCATTGTCCCCAAAACTGAAAAACGGAAGCCCATTTATGTAACTCCTCAATCAAAAAGGTTTGATTATAGAGATAGGGAATGGGATCGAGAGCGCGACAGGGACTTCGAGCTCATGCCACCCCCAGGAAGCCACAAAAAGGAATATGCTATTCCTATGGATGCTGATCAACCAATTGATCCGAATGAACCTACCTACTGTGTTTGCCATCAGGTTCTTCTTTTATAGTTTTGTTATTTTCAGTTTGAGCTATGATCTGATGATTATTTGCAGTTTCTTTAATGCCTGCTGCATGTATTGAACTAGTAATTATCATGATTTCTTCAGGTGTCTTTTGGAGATATGATTGCCTGTGACAATGAAAATGTAAGCCCTTTTTGCTTCATTCTTACTCTTTTTTTTTTTGGATAATCATCTTCTGTAATAGAATGTATCAGCCTAGCATTAGAACTTCTATGTCAGTAGCTATAGAAGTTCTGCATGTGTATATCTAGTAGACAGTGGTTCAGAAATTTTGAGGTTTATCCTAAAATGAGCCAAATAAACTTGTATACATTGCTGGGATATTTGAATGCTGGATATTTAATTTTGAGTCTTAATAGGTCAACGCTGGGTTGTAAATTTCAAGTAAATCCACATTATTGAACTATGGAATTACTTCATATCTTAGGACTAGTACTGTGGGAAAGAATATTGGTGTTTTTACTTATTGCATAAACTGTCCTTGTTTGTTTTTTGATGTTGTCAACCTTTGCTTAGTGGTTCTCATGCACTTCTTATCTTTAGGAGTAGTATTCTGAGAAAGAACATTGGTGTTTTTTGCTTGTTGCATTAATATGTAGCTTGGAGATTCTCACGGCTTAAAAAACCAAAGGTGTTTTTCCTTTTTCCGTCTTACGCAATTTGCTAAATATATTTGCTATTGTCTGTCACTTATATTTCTTGACAGTGCCAAGGAGGCGAATGGTTTCATTACGCATGTGTTGGGCTCACTCCAGAGACGAGATTCAAGGGGAAGTGGTATTGTCCAACATGCAGACAACAACCACAAGGTCAATATTTATATAAATCTAATGTGCGAATCGACTTGTCTTAAAAAACTATACTGGTTTCCAAGTATTACTTTTTCTAAGAAAGATGTGACTTCACTCTATAAAGTTAGTAATAGACTTTTGATCTACTAAAAATCTAAAATACTTACATGCATGTATCTATTTATTTTCTCATCTTTCTCCCAAATAAGTTCACCACTCCCCTTTTCCTATTTTGTGCAAGCACTCTGAAATTTTGCCTCAAATTTTATTTTGGGTAGGTTATAGCTACTTAAACTTGAGTAAAATCCGTAATTTCTTGAACCCTTGGCCTCTTGACATATTGTTTTCTCCCTGATAATTCATGGCCCTTGACCCTTGATAAGGCTCGGGTATGGAATTTAGTACATGAACATATAATTGTTTGCTTGAATTATGTTTGTTGCTTCAATGAAGTTGGCCGCAGATTTAGAAGTTTACTAATGGTGGGCAAATTGGTTGAATTTTTGTTTTGTCTGATTAGGTTTTGTCTTTTGTTTCAGGGTAGGATGTTCATGGCCCAAGGTTGTCTTTCTGTATATACTACCGTGCACCTAATGAGGGTACTGATCTGGACTGGATAGTGTCGTTTTTTTTTTTTTTTCTTCTGTTTCAACTTTTTCATGGATTATTAGAGCGGGAAATACACAAGTATTGGACCGGCAAATGAATTAGATAATTAATAAGATTTTATTTGGATTGACCAAATTAGCCTTTGCATCCCTCAGTGTTTAGTACCCCAAGAGTCACAATTATTTGCAGTCATGTATAAACATGTGAGAAATAACGTGCCACGTGACGGTACGGCAGACAAATCTAAACTTTCTCTAAGTTTGTTTCCTAAGTTTTTTTTTTTTTTTTTTTTTGAATAAAAGTTTTCCTTAGTTTGTTAAAGTGAGTATCCAAAACACCCCATTACATGTGCATTAATTGGTTTGTCTTACCAGTCACGTGGTACAAATGTGTTGTACTGTTTTTCGGCAAAAGTTCAGAGTAAGCTAGGAGCATGCAATGACTGAATTTGGCTTGAACTTGAGCTAAATGAAATTAAATCAGAAGTTCTACTACAATATTATGTCTTTATACAATATAAGTGCATGTTTGTTTGTTGGGACCAAGTATGACTGCTAAATAAGGAGTCTAGTTTAGTTAATACCATGTTTGGTGTCACTGGGTATAAAAATAAATGAGCTTACGTAACACCTTATTTTCATTCTGGCCTCCTTAGATGGTGTTATTGTGGGTACACAAACTAGTCATGCTTACGAATAGAAGTTTCCTAGTACGATTTGTAAAGATAGTCTACCCCAGCGTTCGTTGTCTCCCCCCTTTTTTGTCCCCATCGTTTCATTTGGATCAGCCGCTTCAGGTTTTGTGTTTTAGCTCTTCATTATTGTTTTCAATTGTTGAAAAAAAAAAAAGTGTTAGCTATAAAGCAGTGGTTTCTCTATGTCATTGCTTTAGCTGGTAGGTTGCTTTGACATGCATAGGCTGATAGACTTTGAGAAAAAGTCCTTGATGAAGTTTATATTTTCTAACTGCTGTTTGGTGTTGGAGGGATGCCTAACAGTAGTCCTTTTCATCTTCCTATATTAGCTCATGAAGTCTGATCGGCATCTCTCTCTTGTTACTGTCTAAACTTCTGTTTGTCCACCTTTAACACCGCCATGTTAGTGTTGATGGCAATTAGGTTTTAGAATCACTGATTAAATTGTTTTTAGAATCATTGATTAGGTTATGAGCAGCATATGTAATTATTGTAGAGATAATCATATATAATTATTCATGCAAGAGGGCCTTCTCAGTTGAATGGTAGTCCTTGTTGTATGCTGTAAAAGAAAGCAGTCAAATAGATTGTTCATGTCGTCTACCCTGTTATCACTTTCTCCTGTCACTTTTTCTCGCACATCTACATCAATTCAGCTGGATACAATTTGAATGTTTTCTTCATATGTAGTATTTTATGATTCTTTACTTCACACAGTTCATATAAATTTTAAACAAGACCATTGAAAGCAAACTAGAATGTAGCAAGCAATTCAAACATTCCAAAAGCATTAGCTCATCGAAAGCGTGTTCGAACCTGTACGTTGCTTGAACACTGTAAGAATAAAGATCCTTGGTATGACTTTGAAGTCTAGTTTCTGCTAGCTATTTCATTTAGTCTAAGAATAAAGAACGATAAAGAAGTGGTTTGTTTATTTTCTTGCTCCATTTGGTAGGTTGGTAGCTCCTTTCACATGAACTAATTTAAAGAAGAATTGGTCATGCATATGGTGTAACAGCAAAGAATGAGCAATAGTCGGTGCGTTTTGAAACTGAAACTTTTGTAGTTCACTGCTTGCTTCTGCCGTAAGATGGTCTGTGATACTTTTGTATCTTCATTTCGAAGAGTTAGATTAATTAGTCGAAACCATTTGGATCAATGTAGAGGCATTCCATTCGTTCCTTAAAGATGGAGTTTACTTGTTTTCTATGTCGAACTGAACATCTCTTCCAGGAGCTATGCATTCTGCTTCACCGAGTTTTGACACAACAAAAATTCCTTTGTCCACCTATAACAACATTCAATAGTCACATGGAAGACAAAAAGAATCTGTGTATATAATGCACGTCTAGAAAGGATGATCCTGAAAAATCCTCGAAGGCATTACTCGTTGAACAGTCTGAATTGCTCATGGTTGATGTGATCCATACTCGTTAAACATGTCAGACTGTCTGGTAAGAGAACATTACCGGCCTGTCGGAAAAAGTTTCCATAAATAGTTAAACAGATGAGAAATTCATCAGATGAAGAAGTGTCAGCACCTCCTGTGCTAGCTGTTGCTTCAAGTGACCATTTTTGTGTTGCAAATGAGAGATGACAGTTAAAAACTTTGACTTAAACTGTTGGTTTTCCTTGTAGATAGGACATGTGCTCTTCTCCACTGATAAGCAGAAGAATGTTTGGTTGGAAACAACCAAAAAGGAGATTTAGTTTAAAGAACATATTCTTTAGCTCTTATACTAAGCAAACTGGTTGTTCATGTTCTTATTCTTTTTCTTTGGTAGAGATCGGTTAGTTTTTTTTAGTATTCTTTCGTATGTCTGCCATTTTCAGGGTGTACTTGTTTTCAGGTTCATTGATCTGAGATTAGAATGACAGTTCTTCATTAACAGCAACTTAAAGCTGCAACATAATAAATCATGTAACCACTACAAACAACATTATTGACTCCATTGATGATCCATTAAACTACAAAATACAATTGATAAATCCATTGATGACCCACTAAAATCTTAAATACAATTGATCATGAAATGTAAGTTATGTAACCGACTAGCTATAGTGAGACGAAAACAAAAATCACACAACTTTTCCTATGACCCTTTTGTATTCCTAGGAAATAATTTACACCAATTCTCTGAAGTATAAGAAAAAAGAACGTATACAAAAACTCAATCCCAAAACCAACTCTAAAACATTTGGCATTCCAGGCTACAATATTGCCCTTTCCAATGCCCTTGAATCTGAATGAACTCTTTTGATCTGTATGCAACTATGAACTAAGAACCAACTATGATTTCAGACACCTAAAACCAAAAGGAAGGTGCCCAAAAATCAAAACGCACAAACTTTGAAGAAGTTCTAGCTCAACATGACAGACTTCTCCTCTGTACTCTTCTGTGTTGTGGAGGGTTTGGAAACCCACCAAACTCTTAAGCTCTTGTCAAGGCCTCCACTATACAGCATGAAACCACCACCAACACAATTCGGCGATGCTTGCAAGCACTTGACTGGCCCTTCATGGCCGCTAATAACCCCAATTTTGGAAAGCTTCCCAAAAGCTTCTCTCTTCCATATACCTATACTCTTATCTGCTGATCCACTACACAACATCTCCCCCATCAAACACATCGACAACACTGCCATTTGATGCGCTTTTGTTTCACAAACCAACTTCCAACTCCCAATTTGATCGCCACCGTTAGTACACCCTTCCCACCCCATCACAAATCCATCGGAACCGCCTCCATAGACCCATCTCCCATCTTCCGAAACCACCACCGAGTTAAATGACACATCCTTATGACCCTCCAAGATACCCTTCAAGCAATGTGAGCTCTTCCCCTCTTTTCCCCAAGCTTTGATTTTACCATCAGCAGAAGCAGAATACACAATCCCTTTACTTGCAGCCAACCCATTAATGGCATCATCATGAGCCTTGATCGACTCCACGCACTTCAAATCCGAAACCCTCCAGACCTTAAGGGTCTTATCCCAAGATCCAGAGTAAACCAACCCATTATAGAAAGCCAGACAAGAAATACTATCGGCATGTTCAATCCACAACCTCTTGTGATGCCTCCTCGTTTGAACATAGTTGCTTTGCTTCATGAACTTCCCCAAGTAGTCTTTCGTTGTAGGCAGAGTATCCACAAGCCTAAACACATTCTCCGAGCTCCTTGAAACCTTCCAAACTCTGATCCTGCTGTCTTGGTGCGCCGTGAAGACCTTGTTCCCAACGGTCACAACCGCCTTCACCGAGCCATCGCCTTGTCCGAACTTTGTAAAAGGCCTGAGATCAGGCTGCTGCCACACGATGATGTCTTTGCCTTGTGAAGCACTGAGGATGAACTCTCCGCATAAAGACAGGCACGAAATGGAGCCTTTGTGGCCGGAAAGGACAGCCAGTGATCGATAGGAGAAAAAGGACCCGGATAATAAGTGCGCCGTGCATGGAAAATGGTGGTAGCTGATCTCGAAACGTGCCGAGGCCGGCGGGCTATCGTCGGAGGCCTCGCTGCTTGTGGTTGTTGCTGATGAGGCTGCAGAGAGCAAGGGTGTGACTGAGAGACGTTTGTTTTCTGAGAGAGTCATCATGGGATGATGAAATATTGTGTCAAATGTTGAGAGAGAGAGAGAGAGAGAGAGGGAGAGCGGATGGAGGTAAAATGAAGGAGCTAGATTTGGTGATCTGGGGGGGGGGGGGGGGGGGAGAGGGGGAGGTGCAACGGCTACTTTGACATATCGGAAAGAGAGAAAGACACCATGTCTGATGCTTCTTTGAGCTGCATGTAGGGCCTTTTCTGCATATTTTAGCAGAGCTTCTGATCGAGGGAGGGTTGTTCGCTGACCAATTCGACGTATAGTTGGTTCGTATAACATGTTTCATCCCTACTTGCGTGTCCTTTTTCTAGTGACCGGAGAATTTTGTTCTCAAAGATATCCTCCTTGAACGAACATCAAATTTCACTAAATAACTACTATTTAGCTACTCACTACTCTTGAATCTTTCTGAAGTTTGACGGGTTGTGAATGAGAAATGAATTAATCTGAAGATTCAAGATTGTTACAAGTGAATAGTTTTGAAACTTACCATTTTAACAAAGACACAAAGTTAATACCATAACTATCTAGAATTCTAGATCGACCTGCTACAAAACCTCAATATCGTCAAAGCTAGATACCAAGTCGAGCTTTGCAATAGAAACCTAAAGATCGATCTTCCTAGGTATCGGAAAACAACAAGATTTGTTTGATGAATTAGTTATGGTTTTTGTATGATAATAAACAAACTAACTCGTATTACAACAAGTACAGAAGTTGAATTCAGAATCTCTCACTAAATTAAAAACGGCTAAATCACCGCACCATAGTAAACAAGACACACGGCTCACTCGGTCCAAGGACCCGGAAACGATGAAGACATAAAGGGACAGTCTCTAAAACGACTTGAATATGGAAATTTCTTCTGCAAATACCTACTGTGATTGACTCACCTGGCTAATTACTAGATGAACAGTTCCTCAAGTTTTCCTACGTTGACGAGAAAGCAAACATGCCTTGACACTTTCTCCCCTGCAACAGGGAAAAACCAATATAAATCTTAATTTGTTTCTACCATAGACCGGCCACTACTGCTATTAATTAACTTCAATTTGTTGAAAAAGTTGTTAAGGTTTTATGTTAATTAGTCTTCTTCCTTTAGGCCTTTTACAACGATCATTAAATCTTGGCCATAGGATTATTAATGATGTGACAAAAGAAAGGAGATGGAATCACACTCGAATGTGATTTGGTACGTTAAGCTTCCTATTGGCACTACTAAGTCTGATCATTAGCTCACATGAATCACGTTCCACACGCAAATCAACTACTTAATTCTGTTCGCTCTTCTCAGGCTAAGCTTAGTCTAAAGTTTTAGCCTTTAGGTTTAAGTATATATATATTCTTCGATCAAAAGCTAAAAGCTTTGGCCTTTAGTTTTAATATAATTGGATCACCAGCTCATGGAAGTGACCCCTATAGCATAAACGTTACGTTGGCCCCTAATATTAAACACAATTTATGCAAAATGGTCGGTTGCAAGTTATTAGGTTTTCTGAGTTAAAATAACAAGGACACGTTTACTAACTTGTAATGAAATTTTCATTAATAGATATCAACAAGAATCGGTATCAACAAAAATTCGGTATGAGAATATTTTATTTAATTCTACTGTTTATTTTTCATAAGCTTAATTCTGATACTCATCTCCCCCCTTTGGGCATAAGGAATCAATTCTTGATAAGCAAGTGAGACTCACACTCATTCCAATACCTTGACATGTTATTAAACGTCTGAATTCACTCATACCGGAATTAATTCCGTCACTCTTAATTCCATTCAAGGTTAGTAAACATACTGTAGTCGGTAGTCAGTAAACTACATTTCCCGCCCATAGACCAGGCATGAAATTTGTAGACCGACGTTCGGGCTAGCTCGCCATGGTGAAAGATCATCGGTACCACATGGGGAAGGTGTTTCTCCAAGCTCCACAAGAAGGCACAATGATAAGATATATGTGTAGTTAGTCCCACATCGGAAACATGTAATAAGAGGAAACCTTCCTTAGCTATAAAAGGAAGGCTTCCCCTAGACATAGAGATATATATATATATATATATATATATATATATATATATGAATATGAGGCTCCCTCTCACTCCCTTACTCCTCCCGGAGGGGGGATGGATGCTCTTATAACACCCAAAGGCCTATTGGCCATGATAGTTGATTCATAAGTGGACGTATCCATGTCCTTCGAGGCATGGCGAACCATTATATGCCCTTATGTCACCATGATTGTCTGTTCCACCATGATTTTACATAGACGTACGAGTTTATGTAGAAACATTTGACGCCGTCTGTGAGAATCATTACTAAAAGACATGTTGCTCTTCCACCCGAGAGGCAGTTCATTCAAATCCATGAGCAATTGGTAGAGGCGAGATAGCTCGCATGGAAGCGAGGCGAGATAGCACGTATGGAAGCGAAGCGAGATGACTTCGCAGGGGAGCAAAGCGAGGTGACCTCGCAGGGAAGTGAAGCGAGATGTCCTCGCATGGAAGCGAGGCGAGATTACCTCGCATGGAAGCGAAGCGAGATTACTTCGCAGGGAAGAGAAGCGAGATGACTCGCCCGGGTTCTTTTTGTCATCAGTATTTGACCAAAAGGCATCCCACAGAGAGACATCATGCCCGAGAGGCATCATGACCAAGAGCCATCCACCGAGAAACATTCCACCAAGAGGCATTCCCCCCGAGAGATGGGCATTCCACCCGAGAGGTATTCCACCAAGAGGCATTCCGCCCAAGAGCCATCCACCGAGAAGCATTCCACCCGAGAGGCAGCTCATTCAAATCCATGAGCAGTAGGTAGAGGCGAGATAGCTCGCATGGAAGCAAAGCGAGATGACTTCGCATAGGAGACTTCGACAAGAAACAAGAAGAGGCCTTCACCTATAAGGAGGACTGAAATTATCAGGCGAGGGGATGAGTTCCCACGTATCAAAACAGTGACATGAGTTGCATGCGAGCTGACCTCGCGAGAAAATGTGCTACGCAAAGTGGTGACTTCTTGCAGGCGGACCCCGCATGCCTTGTGAAGCATTGGTAACTCCACTACATTCCGCGTCCGCATCCCTAGAAGCAGGATCACGATCCGGCTGCAGCTAAGAAAAATAAAAAATTTGGCCACCCGATAGTTCTACTACCCTGTTGGTGTTTGTTGGAGCCTGGGAGTTAGATACTCAAAGTTGACTATTGAAGTGGTGTTAAAAGCTATGTACACCCGGAGCTATTTACCTGGGAAGAGTCAACAAATCTTATAGGCAGCCCGACCGTACCGGCAACAATGATTCATCACCCGAGAGTAGTATAGGCATGAATCTGCACCTCCTGTGTGCACCCATTACAGCTATTTTCAGTCATTGTGCGCGAAGCGAATTCCTTAGCTCACCCGATACGTTTCGCCCATATGCACGCGGATCGAACTCTACACCTCGCGTGGTAGTCATGGCACGCGGAGCGCACTTGTCAGCTCGCTAGACTTGTTTAGTCTTTGTGTGCGAGGCAGACCCCTTAGCTCGAGGGAAGCATTGTGCGCGAGGTTGACCCCTCAGCTTGCGTGTAGTCCTTGAGCACGGAGCGGACTCCACAGCTCGCGCGTAGTCCTTTTGCGCGACTCTTCAGCTCACGCGTAGTCCTTGTACGCGGAGCGGATGCCTCAGCTCGCGTGTAATATATGAGTATGCATGCTGGTCAGTAGGTTTTGACATTCGTCCGAGAGAGAGGCATTCCACCCAGATATTGGCATTCGACCGAGAGACATAAGTTTTCCCCCCGAAAGACTAGGCGGGATATGTAATGCAATGAAAGACATGTCATTGAAATCCCCAGTAAGACCAGGCGGGATAGGTAATCCACTGAAAGACATGTCATTGAAATCCCCAGTAAGACCAGGCGGGATGGGTACTTCACCAAGAGGCATAAGTTACTGAAATCCCCAGAAAGATCAGGCGGGATGGGTCATCCACCAAAATGTATAAGTTAATGAGATCCCCAGAAAGACCAGGCGGGATGGGTAATCCACCGAGAGACATAAATTAATGAGATCCCCAGTAACACCAGGCGAGATAGGTAATCCACCGGGAGACTTGTCATTGAAATCCCCAGTAACACCAAACATGATGGGTAATCCACCGAGAGGCATGTCATTGAAATCCTCAGTAAAACCAGGCGGGATAGGTAACCCACCGAAAGGCCTAAGTTAAATGAGATCCCCAGTAACACCAAGTGGGATAGACATAAAACTATCTTCCCTTTTAAAAACGGAGCAAGTGGCTTGATAAACCATGGACGGCGTTAACACCCCGTCACTCGAGTAGTAACACCGGATATTGAAAAGGCTCGCTATCCTTGTCCATGAAAGTATAACACCCGAGTGTCAGCCCTTGTGCGCAGAGCGAACTCAGCTCGCGTGTAAGTATTGTACGCGGAGCGAACTCCTTAGCTCGCGTGTAAGTATCGTACGCAGAGCGGACTCCACAGCTCGCATGTGTCACCGAGACCCATCTCACCGGGAACAACACCCATCTCGCATGTGTCACCGAGACTCATCTCGCGTGGAACAAGATGCACCTCGCATGTCTCACTGAGATAGTCATTGTGAGCGGAGCGGACTCCACAGCTCGCGCGTAGTCCTTGTACGCGGAGCGGACTCCCATAGCTCGCATGTAAGTATTGTATGCGGAGCGGACTCCCACAGCTCGCGTGTAGGCATTGTACGCTGAGCGGACTCCTCAGCTCGCGTGTAAGTATTGTGTGCGAAGCGAACTCAGCTCGCCCGAGTGTCAGCCCTCTTAGGCGAGAACTCCTCAGCTCGCGTGACAATTTCAGTCATTATGGCGCGAGGCGGACTCCTCAGCTCGCCCAAGTGTCAGCCCTCCTGGGCGAGGCGGACTCCACAGCTCGCCCGAGTGTCAGCCCTCCTGGGCGAGGCGGACTCCATCAACTCGCGTGTAGTCATTATGCGCGGAGCGAACTCAGCTCGCCAGAGTGTCAACCCTCCTGGGCGAGAACTCCTCAACTCGCATGACAATTTCAGTCATTATGGCATGAGGCGGACTCCTCAGTTCGCCCGAGTGTCAGCCCTCCTGGGCGAGGCGGACTCCTCAGCTCGCATGTAGTCATTGTGCGCGGAGCGAACTCAGCTCGCACGGTAGTTTCAGCCCTTTTGTCCGAGGCGGACTCCACAGCTCGCCTGGTAGTGTCAGCCTTTCTGTGCGAGGCGGACCCATTCAACACACGTCTTGAGTACGGACTTTGGGGGACTGAGACCGAGTCCGTGTTGGGGACATATGACTGGTCTATGAGCATTTTGTATATTAAGTCCCCACTCAAGATGTGTCTTGAACATGAATTTGGGGGGACTTTATAGTCGGTAGTCAGTAAACTATCTTTCCCGCCCATAGACCAGTCATGAAACTTGTAGACCGACGTCCGGGCTACCTCACCATGGTGAAAGATCATCAGTACCACATTAGGAAGGTGTTTCTCCAAGCTCCACAAGAAAACACAATGATAAAATATATGTGTAGTTAGTCACACATCAGAAACATGTAATAAGAGAAAACCTTCCTTAGCTATAAAAGGAAGACTTCCCCTAGACATAGATATATATATATATATATATATATATATATATATATGAATATGAGGCTCCCTCTCACTCCCTTACTCCTCCCGGAGGGGGGATGAATGCTCTTGTAACACCTAAAGGCCTATTGACCATGATAGTTGATTCGTAAGTGGACGTAGCCATGTCCTCCGAGGCATGACGAACCACTATATGCTCTTGTGTCACCCTGATTGTCTGTTCCACCATGATTTTACGTAGACGTACGAGTTTATGCAGAAACACATATTATAGACTTTGACACATGGAACGAATGTGTCTCCCAAGAAATTAGGGGGAGAAGTCACAAGGAAACAATACCGTTGGAAACTTTAATACATGTGACTAATATATATCTTTACTGCATAAGTATTCTTATAGCCTAAGAGTACTTAGCCGACCATTTTGTTTTTAAGGTGATAACAAAAATACAGGCAAATAGATTGGGGCATGTTGCTTCGAAGCTTATCTCTCTCCATCAGAGTGCCTTTATCAGTGGTCATACCATCGTGGATCTGATCTCTCTGACCTCAGAATGTATAAATATTCTGGATCCAAAGGGAAAGTCTAGAAATGTTGCAATAAAATTTGACATATGGAAAGCTTTTGACACAGCGGATTGGGGGGTTTCTATTAAAGGTGCTTAGAGCATTGTGTTTCAATACAACCTTTGTAAAGTTCAATAGTAATATTTTGCGTTCAACCCTTCTTTCCATAACTTTGAATGACAAGGGTTGTGGCTACTTCAATTGCTCCAGGGGTGTCCGTCAGGGGGACCTGCTCTCTCCTTTGCTTTTCTGTTTTGCGGAGGATGTTCTTAGTAGAGGGAAAATTCGTATACAAATTTGCATTCGAGACAAACTTAGCATGTGACTATCATTGTTTGAAAATATAGTAAAATAACAATTTTATCCCTTTAAAATGTCTTTGGTATGCTCTTGAATAGAAATAAGTAGACCACTTTTTGAGTTTGTATATCATACACATGTGTATGATAGACAAATTAGCTTCTTTAGTCGACAGGAACAAGATTAAATGTATTTCGGCCTCTCATGGGTATTTCTCCTCATTCACATGTTCTTTTTGCTGACAATGTTATGGTTTTCCTTCAGAGCAACTCAAAACATCTACATAATTAATGAAATTAATGGGTAAGTATGCAAAGGCCTCGGCCCAAGTAGAAAACAAAGAAAAGTCTAGTGTACTTGGGGAAGTACTACAGTATGTAGTACCTAGGCGGATTGTGTTCCTCGAGCCGCATATATCTTGTTTCAAGCTCGGCTTGTTTTTTTTGTCGGAGTTAGGGTTAGTTTGTTATTACTGTGATTTAAAAAAAAACTGTTATTGTTATACTGTAAAAATAATTAGTTGTGAATTAAAACAGTTTTGTGTTTGGTAAATATTAGTTTTAAAAGTGTTGCCAAGATAAAATTTATTAATTTCTAGTGTTTTTAGTGATAGCTGATTTTAAAAGTAACCTTCATGTTGCCTTCTAAAAACTGTTGCCAGTGACCTGTAATTTTTAAAAAAGATGTTTTTCTTTCATTAACCAAACAGTATAAAATCTAAAAGTTCGTATAGAAGTTGATTTAAAAAAAAACGAAGCTGTACCAAATTATGCCTTAATATTGAGCTCAAAATTAGTTAATTTATCTTACGAGCACAAGTCGAACCAATTAAAAACCGGGCAGAATACAATTTGAACATGAACCTAGAATTTACGGTATGAAACATATTTCCTTGGTTATTAGTAAAACCCCTAAGGCCCCGTTTGTTTGGTGGGAAATCATGATATGGAAATAGAATTAGTTTCATTTTCCATTCTAGTGTGTTGCTTGGTTGTAAATGAAGATTGGAAAAAAAAAACAAAAAATGAGATATGACTGGAAATTGACTATTTCATACAACCTAAATTGTATTACCTAGTTAGAGGTGGTATTCTATTTCCATTTCCACTGCCAAAGGTAAATTACAGAAATTAAATATCTAAAAAGTTTCAATTTTCTTAAATAGATCACATATGCAATTAGTAAAAGGGTGTTATTGAAAATTATAGATTTAAAGTTCATTATTATGACTTATTAAATATGATGATAAAAATAAATTACTAATTTAATTATAATAATAACCAAACAAGTACATAGAAATAATAAAACTTTTTTCTTTTTATATCAGTTAGAAAAGAAAAATAAATCTTTTCCCAAACATTCCTGCTAATTAAGATTTATTGAAAAAGTCAGCGGTTAAAACTGGTCTCACATCCGTGGAGTCGTAAGATATGAGACAACTCCTCTCCTTGGACGGGAACGCAAGTACCGAGTTCATTTGCTGCTCTTCTCCAGCCACTTCCAAGTTGTCATTTTCCATTTTCGGTTCTTTCTAAGTTCTCATTCATTTTCTCTCTTCTGGGAAACCACTTTGCCTACACAAATGCAATGCTCAATCTTTGCAACCGGCTGTTGGGTATGTTTTGAATTCTTGTGTTAATTGGTCCAACTTCATCTTCATGTCTTTCTGAATACCAAGTAGCTGGAAATTGGATAACGTTGTTAGAAATTTGCGGAGTTGCTTGGTTTGTAGCGGAGTTTGATTGTGACGAGGAATAGAGGAAGGGATGAGTGCTACCTCTAATGGGGTCAAATACTCACCCGACTGGTTGGTTAAATATTCTAATGTTTCTGTTGAGGAGAAGCTCGACGAGCTTCGGCGTTTAATGGGCAAAGCCGAAGGTGATCCGGTCAGGATAGTTGGTGTAGGGGCTGGAGCTTGGGGGAGTGTGTTTGTTGCAATGTTGCAAGATAGTTATGGACACTTGAGAGATAAGGCGGTGGTGAGAATATGGAGAAGATCCGGAAGGCCTGTGGATAGAGCCACAGCTGAACATTTGTTTGAAGTCATCAACTCAAGAGAAGATGTGTTGAGGAGGCTGATCAGGCGGTGTGCTTATTTGAAGTATGTCGAGGCGAGATTAGGGGACCGGACTCTGTTTGCGGATGAGATATTGAGAGATGGGTTCTGTCTGAATATGATCGACACCCCTCTTTGCCCTTTGAAGGTTGTCACCAATTTGCAGGAGGCTGTGTGGGATGCTGACATTGTGGTGAATGGGCTGCCTTCAACTGAGACTAGTGTTGTCTTTGAGGAAATTAGTAGGTATTGGAGAGATAGGAAGACAATGCCGATTATAATTTCTCTTTCGAAAGGTGTTGAAGCTGAATTGGTGCCTGTACCGCGCATTGTTACTCCCACTCAGATGATCCAGCGAGCAAGTAAGGCTGATTCCCATTTTGTTGCTTGAATATATAATTTAGCAATTCTCTTTGCTCGCGAATTATCTCTTCTCTGTCTAATTTGTATGTTATTTTCAGCTGGCGCTCCTGTTGAAAACATTCTCTACCTTGGAGGACCCAACATTGCCTCAGAGATATACAACAACGAATATGCTAATGCTCGGTTATGTGGAGCTGAAAAGTGGACAAAGCCAATGGCCAAGTTTTTAAGGCAGCCACACTTCATTGTGTGGGACAATGGTGACCTTGTTACTCATGAAGTTATGGGTGGCTTAAAGAATGTCTATGCGATTGGAGCTGGTAAGATTCAGTCTCATAGCTTAGTACAACCTGAACATGAGTAAAAAATTTAAACAGAAAATATAAGGTAACAGAAATAACAAGGTATACAAGATGGTATTCTATGAAAGTGCTATATTGTGATGTAAGAGGTTCCTTTTCTTAATGCTCTTAGTTTAGGAATACCTTCCTTGCTGTGCATTTTACATACTGTAATAACTGTCTTTTAGATGCTGTAGATTCAGTGAATTGAGAACTGGAAAAGGATTACATCTGATCAGACCAAGGGATTAGAAACGGTTGAGACTTGAGAGTAACAACATTATCCCTTAAACTATTGAGTGTTTACCCAGAAGCCAAGAACTCAACTTTTTTCCTTTATATATATATATATATATATATATATATATATATATATATATATTCATATACGAAATTGGACACTTCAAGTTGTTGTAAGGAAAAGATTCATGTTCATAGTCCAGTTATTTGGGTCAAGACTATCTGATGATTCTTGCTAGACATCCTTTGCAGATAAAACCTAAGTTTATTTTTAGTTGTCTGCTTTAATTGGTCATCTCATGTCAGCTGGAAGGTTATTATGTATCAGTTATCGTCCGATGACCTTGTGTTTTTGTACTGCATGTTTTATCAGGAATTGAGGATGTTTCTTTCTTGCTAATCCTGTATTATTATCCTTTCTTTATGGGACTTTTATACTTTGATTATTGTTGTATTGTTTCAAATAAATTTATTTGGCTTAATCTGTACATGAAATTTTGAATTATGATTCAACAGGAATGGTAGCTGGGTTAACCAATGAGAGCGCCACCAGCAAATCTGTATACTTTGCACATTGTACATCAGAGATGATATTTATCACTCATTTATTGGCAGAAGAACCAGAGAAGCTAGCAGGACCTTTATTGGCTGACACATATGTAACATTGTTGAAAGGTCGTAACGCATGGTATGGACAAAAGCTGGCCAAGGGGGAGTTAAACCTTGAAATGGGTGATAGCATCAAAGGGAAGGGTATGATTCAGGTATGGATCTCAATCATTTTAAATAGAGACAAAGAAACAAACATGAATTGATTGGTGATCTAAATGGATTTTAAAAAGGGAGAGATGAGGAAGGGTATTGAATACTTAAGAATTCCTTTAATTAAATCGTATTACTTGTGTAAAGACATCAGGGCTTCGGCTAGGGAACTTAACAATATTGGGAAGCATGCCAGATAGGGGTCATAGGAGTGGTCTTGCCTGTGTTTTACTCCCATGTGATAGCCTCCTCATAGTACCTCCCAGTTAGTTTCTAGAGTTTCCAGTCTCCTAAAGATAATAGGGTTTGGCAGGAAGCCCCAGTTTTGAGCCCGGCCAAGTGGTTTTGTGGGATTTTTCGGTATGTAAAACAAAATAAAGTGAAGGTTACCCGAGTTGTGCAGTGGTCAAGTTCTATTAGCAAGTGAATTCAAAGTTAAAATTTAAAAATTTTACAATCAGTTATCCCAACAAAGTTGCATTGTCTAAATATTCAAGGTGTGAGAAAATGTACTCTGGGCAGCTATTTGGGAACATTATTTTTGTTGGGCCTTGCTGACCCTGCAGTAGGAAGTTAGAGCTCGGTATAATTGTAGACTGAAGGATCGTATGGGATGTGTAATTCCTTGGTGATAGAAGTTTATATCTGGATTCAAACCCCAATGAACTATTGTTGTGGCCTTGTGGGAGAACTGTTTCACACTTTCATAGTTGCATAACTGATGAATCTACAATTTTATCTTTTCAATTCATGTTTCACTAGCTATTCACGAACTCGTTGGGTTCCCTCTACCTCTGGCACTACTCTTGAATGTATGCGTCTGCATTTTGTTTTTTTGTTTGACTTCTTTTTTTTTGTTTTCATTTAATTTTATGTTATTTTTTGTTGTCTGGAATGATCATCTCTATTTGTAGTAAAGTAAGACTAACCGCTTAATTAGAAGACCATAATCATTCTGATGATTTAGCATAGTCAACTCACCATCTGTGGATGATAATTCCTTTTCTATCTTTCAGGGAGTCTCTGCTGTGAAAGCATTTTATGAGCTGCTTAGTCAGGCCTCTTTAAGTGTCAAGCATCCTGAAGAAGACAGGCGCATTGTTCCTGTTCAGCTTTGTCCTATCTTGAGGATTCTATATAGCATACTAATAAAAAGGTAACTTTTTTTAATTTCAAAGTGAAAGAATGCCACTTGAGTCCTCTGGCATGAATTGCATCGATCAAGGACGCAAGTTGGTTTAAAATTTTAATTCACTAATACTAATACATTTAACTCTATCATGATGTTAGTTACTATAAGAAGTGTAATTGAATTCTGTATGATTGTGTGCAAAGGGAGTTCCCACCTGAGGCTATTCTTGAAGCTTTAAGGGATGAGACGATGCATGACCCTCGGGAGCGTATTGAGATTGCACAAACCCATGCTTTTTACAAGCCATTTCTTCTTGGTCAGCAGCAGCTTCCCTCAAAATAGCAAGAAGTGTTAGCATAAAAATCAAAATAGCATGTTCTGTCTGGTGGTGATTGTATCTGCAGAATGCCTGGGTACATATGGTCGCTACTGTTGTGTATTGTTTAAAGTTGGTGGAGATATATTGAGATCTTTCCTTCCAACTTAAATACGTAAAGCTTTAAAATATACAAAAGCATTTAGTTTTGAGGTAGTGACGATTTGTTTACCCATCTTGAGCTTTGCAATTGAGTTATGAGGAATACAAAAAGACTCGAAGTAATGGTAAAATGAGGAATACAAAAAGACTCGAAGAAAGGGTAAAAGCTTCTCTATATATTCACACTCTCTTGTCTGTTCCTTCCATTTTTGGAACTTGAGAAGCCAATGGGTTCTCTTCGCAAGCATCAAACATTTTCTTCCACCACTCCCCAATTTTTCCAGATAATTTTGGAGGACACTTCTAGAGATATCAAAATTGTATGTTGGTCTTCCTCTTTGCATGCATTTTGGATATATATGATTGCATGTTCTTTTCTTTAGCTTGACGTTCTTGTTTTGTCAGAGAATTCCAAAGAAATTTGTCATGAAATATGGACAAGATATATCAAATTCAGCTCGTCTTAAGCTTCCGAGTGGTGCTGAATGGCAAGTGGAATTGACTAGGTGCAACGGTAAGGTTTGGTTTGAAAAGGGTTGGCCAGAGTTCTCTAAGTTCTTCTCTTTAGACTATGGTGACTTCCTAGTTTTTTCGATATGAAGGGAATTCTGTATTCCAAGTTTGCATATTTGATAGAACTGCCACAGAAATCGATTACCCCTTAGCAATGCCCGGGATGGAAGAGACGGATCATGAAGATGAAGAAGATGATGATATATCTATTGAAATCTTGGAAGATTCTCCACCGGTACCCCGCCCGGAAGTTAAGAGGGAGAAATCTCCATTACCATGTCCTCCATCATACAAAAAAATGAGAACAAGTTGCAGTGATAATGCAGCTGAGACGATGTCTGAAAATGATGTCGGAGGCTCATCGACTACACGAAAATGCTTCAAGAGAACACTTGAGGATCTTGGGGAGTTTCAATCACTGAATAATGATGAGAAGGCTCGAGCTCTTTTGAGTACTGATGGTTTTATTTCTGAAAAGGCTCACTTCAACTCTTCAAGGTTGTCATGCAACCTTCATATGTTCAACAAAGTTATTTGGTAAGAAATTAAGCTTATAGCTAGAATTATATATTAACGTACATATATACTCTCCAAAATGTTTCCATGATATCGATCGTCTTACTTTTTCAGGGTTTGCCAGCGAAGTTTTTTAAGGAAAATCAAATCAAGGCCTCTGCTTATGTCACCCTTCGGGTTTCAAACGGAAAAACTTGGTCAGTGAAGTTCAATTATGAACAATCAAAAGCCACACTCCAGCATGGTTGGCTTGCATTTGTAAAGGACAATTGTCTCAAAGTCGGTGATGTGGTGTCTTTGTCTTGATTGAGGACATTAATCTTTTATTTCAAGTTGAAATTTTCAGAGCTACAATCTTCCCCGTAGCAGGTAATTACATTACACAGTAACTCACTATGCAGTTACTGAGCTCCATATATATCTGCAAAACTTGCACTTATGTTTTTGGTTTTCTCGAGTGGCAGGGCGTAGTAGAGGAGCAGCTGTACATGTAGAAGATAATTGAAGCTCATTGAAAGTGGAATCTGATTGCGGCTTGGACTGTGGTATGGCTTCTGTTAATCCTTCTCCGATCCTCTTGATATTGGTTAGCCTATAGCATGATTGTATGAATATGAAGTACATCATTTCCTAAAATCAGGGTTAAGGATTATATTTGATAATTGATCGTTGGCTTTAACTTTTGCTGTAGGCAATAAGAACAAAGGATCAGAAACTAGTGGGGAAGTTGCTGAAGGGCATTGCTCATTTTTGAGGGTTCCTAGGGATAACCTCGAAGCAGCCAGCAAGTTCATTCCAAAAAATCCCTTCTTTCGAATCAATAAGAGGGAACCTTCGTTAGCTATAAAAGAAAGACATCTCATATGTAGAAAACCCCTCCATCACTATATGTCCTTGTGTCTCTTGTATATGTTTGCATGTTCTACCGTGATTCTACATAGCCTCCGGCTTTATGCAGAAACACATGACATCGTTAATTCTGGATCGATTTCTGAAGGGAAGGTCATGTGTGTAGAATTACATAAACGAAGTGAACAAGCAGCAAAGAAAGAAAAGCTAGATCAAATTTACAAACTTACTCTTGTTTGGTCTGAACATACTCTTCTTTGGTAATCGAAACTGATAAAACTAAAATATTCATTATAATACAAAAGCAAATATAATATGGTAATTAAATACTGAAAATTCTCAGTTTTTTTTTTGTTTTTTGATAATCCTTACCGATCGAGTGGCAAAAAAAAATATTGTAAAAAGTAAAAATTTGAGGAGTGCGTCACAAAAGGGGCAGATAGAGGGTCAGTCTTGGTCTTTGGGAGAATAGCGAACGCAGCAGTGAAGGCAGACGCGAAGAGTTGAGAAGAAAAGCGAAGATGTCACTGGTGGACTACGCATCTTCAGACGACGACGTTTCGGAGGAGGAAGACGATAAAAACAAGGAAAACGAGCCAGCACAAGCACCCATGGAGGAACCCCACCCTCCCTCTCGTCCTCAACCCCAGTAATTCTTCCTTCCACTTGGCTTCTTGTTTTCACAAATTCCACTTCTTTCTTTACTACCCATGAAACGTTTTCATAATATTTGCATTGCTTTCATGAATGCTTTGGATTTTGTGGGTTGCTATAACCAAGATGGGTTGAGGGTTCTCAGAAAGATGCATACTTTAATTAGCTCAGCTTGGTACAACTGCTTTCAATTTTCATATTTTATTTTGAAGTAATAGGGCTTCTTGGGTTACATGACTGCCACATTTACTGTAAAGCACCGTTGAATTAATCTACAGATAATGTTAGATGCAAGAATAATTATTAGAATGGTCGATGTTGGTAAGTAAGTACCAACATCAATGAATGTGGGCAATCGGGTTGCAGACGCATGAGGATTACGAGTAATTGCAGTGAATGTGGGCAAATGTATTTGGGTTTTGATGTAGGACATTCTGCCTGTTTATGTTACTACAGTCATCCTGTTTTTGTAGATAGATGACTAGGACTTGATAGTGCAAATGTGTTGCAGACTCGTAGACTAATGAGTCTTTGGGGTTTTCTATCGGGGATGAGACTTGTAGAAGCTGAGTTTGGCTTCCATTTTCTTGGATTTAAAAGAGGGCTGTTTCTTTTCTTTTTCTTTACCGTCTATATATATAAGAATTTCATGGCAGGAAAGTAGTCATAATTATTTTGATAAGTTTCTGATGGGTTGCAAGTAATTTGGTGTTTTTTCTTCTTCTGTGTTATAGATCTGTTGTTTCATCGTATCAGTGGCCTGAAAGTGCTGCCCATTTATCAGCTCCATCGGTCCAGAAACTTCCAGATGCTTCACAACTCTTTGATTCTCCTGACTTCTCACCCAATATGATGAGTGGTAGCTACCATTCTTCTCATGTTGGAGGTGAAAGTGCATCACGCAAAAGAGAGTCAAACTCAATTGCTTCCTCTATTCCCCACAGTAAATTTCCTAGAGGTAATTTGCCCCATTCCAGGAATGTTCCAGATACTCTTGGTGGGATGCTGGCTCCACCTCAGCTTAGTGGAAGGTCAGTTTATTAATGTTTGAAGTACATCCGAGTGTTATTTGGTATCTGAGTTTTGTGCACTTTTTCTTCAATCGTTTGCACATGAACATACAGTCATGTTCTTTTGCATGTATGCACACATTACTTGATGAATTTACATCACAAGTTGCATTTTTACCGTACTAAGTGATTTTCTTATCATCACATGTAAAAATTAACTCTAGCAGAGCCCACATATTCTATTTCGGGGCCTATATCTTGTTATATATGCAACTGGTGGGAAGTAGTTTTACTACAACCCTGTTTTGTTGTTCTTAATAACACATCTAGTAATGTGAAGGGATACTCTGGTTGTACAGGATTTAAACATCACAATGGACTGTAATTACAGTCAGGTGGTGTTCCTCTCTTGTTGGGAAAAGAAAAACAGAAAAAATTGATATATGCAATTTTGGAAAGCCAACAGACTAGTCATATAAACATAGTGGGTACTGTGAACTCATGTTTACCCCAGTCATTTGATGAGGGTGGTATATATCAGCTTTTAGATAGTTCGCTTGTAAATCCTTGGATACGTATAGAATTGGGCACGAACGACTGCTATGCGCACCAGCACAGCATTATTGGGGATTGTGCACTATAACATAAACGCTGAATAGTTTATGTGTTTGTATTTTGTATGACATTGAAGTCATGAATATTAGCTGTAGGTGCATTTTCCGGTCACCACCACTTCAAAATCTGTGTAGTGGTGACTGGATTTTGGATCTTATACTGAACTTGTGGTACATATAGGTGATGCCGTGACTATATATAGATTGTTAGATTTGAGTATTTTATTACTTTTAGTCACTTATCTGTATCAGTCCAATCTGGTGAACTTTCTGAACTGGGTCTTCATAATAGGACATAATTAACCTTGGACATCTTAAATTATGAATCGAGGGCAAAGGAGTGCTTCAATCAGACATTTCTTTGTTTCCTCAAAGCATTTCCATATATTTGCCAATCACTTGGTAGGTTATGCACATGAGAGAACCAATTGTACATGTGCATCATGTGCCAGATATATAATACTTGTGCCTTCGATGAATGGACTGTATTTATGTGAGGTACAGTATTGAACAACAGTTGTGATCTTTTGTCAAAGTATATACTTTATATACGTGAGAAAACCTATATGTGCTCAATTTGATTTAATCAACTGAGTTGGTTCCTCATCTCCTCCACACTAGTTTTGCAACTTGGGGGTGCAATGTGAATTCTGTTTAACTGCTCTTTAATTATAGGATTCACTGATTTGTCAGGTTTTCTCTTTAGTTTTGCATCAAAAAATGGTGCTGCACCACTATTTGGTCATATCTGATTTTTGGGACAAGCACATTCTTCATGGGACAGCTCTTATGAAATTCTTGTTTTTGTTTTTGTTTTTTATTTTTATTCTTTTTCTGTTCTTCGGCCAGAATAGGATTTCTAATTTTTAGTAAGTTGACTAATGCTCATCAGCTGTTTCTGTGTTGGTTTCAGGAGCAATGTTGTCACAGAAGATGTCAGCAAGCTATTTGTCAAGAAGCCAGTTGGCGGTTCACCACAGTAAAGGATATCATCTGTGTGTGAGACTGAGGGGGTAGTTGTAGTCTTAGATAATGACACTATCATATCTGACTGCTGAGACTTTCGCTTTTGTAAAATGTCAAGAATGTTAGAGAACCCTTTTATTATATTTACATATTAGACTCTGGACAATGTGCTACAATATTTGACGTGTTCTAACTCGCTTGATGAACCATTACATTGCAGCATCATCGAGACAATGACATATCCTAAGTTTTCAGCTATTAATGATAGATTTTCATCTATAACCACTTATGAAGCGAATTTTGGAACTTTTCTCAATTTATATTGTTGTTCACTCTTATTATTTTCCTTTGGAATATCTCCCAAACTTGCACCTGATAAACAAGCCTCCTGGGTATGTGCTGATTGCTCGTACCTCCATGCCAGACTGCAAATCTCTACTCCTACAAGGTCTCAATAGTATAAAGCTTATTAGACCCCAACGCCTGTTGGGTATTATGAACAGGCAGACATCAATCTTATCGGACCCAGATGTTGGCCAATTCCCAGTGACTACATCCCAGTTATTACTTACAATTCACCAGAACCCAGTAATTGAACTCTAGCCAAGTTTCTATCTTTCCTTTTTGTAGACATGTAAAATTTAACAAAATAAATGGTTTATAAGTGATGGCTCGCAAGAAGTCAGGCGAGACGAGGCGAACCGCACTTCGCATAGAAATAAATGAAGGCGAGGTGGATTGACCTTCGCGAGGCGAACCGCACTTCGCGAGGCGTACTAGACTTGGCGAGGCGAAAGAGATTTGGCGAGGCGAAATAGACTTCGCGAGGCGAACAAGACTTGGCGAGGCGAACAAGATTTGGCGAGGCGAAATAGACTTCGCGAGGTGAACAAGACTTCGCAAGGCAAAATAGACTTCGCGAGGCGAACAAGACTTGGCGAGGCGAACAAGACTTGGCCAGGCGAAATAGACTTCACGAGGTGAACAAGACTTCGCGAGGTGAACAAGACTTCGTAAGGCAAACTAGACTTTGCGAGGCGAACGGACTTCGCGAGGCGAATGGACTTCGGGAGGCGATTGGACTTCGCGAGGCGAACTAGACTTTACGAGGCGAAACAGACTTCGCGTAGATTTACATGAAGGCGAAGCGAAATGGCTCCGCGCTCGTGGATTTACATGAAGGCGAGGCGAGATGGCCTCGCGTGGGGGAATCCGCGAAGTGGGATCAGAAATCACCGCTTGCTTGGAAATCAAGGTTCCTCGCGAGATACTTTCCATATCCGCGAGATGGCTCGCCCCTTACTAATGATCTTGATCAAAACAGGACATTCAATCCAAAGCGATCTGGGCATATCTAAATCTTAAGATTTGATTGATCTGATTGTGTTAAAATCGGTAAGTAAATCAATTAGTCAATATTCATTGATTCGATTAAGGAAATATTATTGATTCAGAATCTTCATTACTTGCCTCTCATACCAAGAGGAAGGGGGAGCAAAAATTAAAGGGGCAGAAACAAAGGAGCGAACTAGAGAGAGAGAGAGAGAGAAATCCCTCCGCGAGCTCAAAAGCCTCCCCAAAATCCTTGAAGAACTATCAAGCTCCCCAAGTAGCCAGTTTTTCACTAAATCCTTGAAGAACCATCAAGCTGCCAAATAGCCGGTTCTTCACCAACATCAAGCCTATAAGTTGTCAAATCCTGAAGAATCATCAAGCTGCCAAATAGCCGGTTCTTCATCAATCTCAAGTCTAGAAGTTGTCAAATCCCGAAGAGTCATCAAGCTGCCAAATAGCCGACATCTTCACCAACTTCAAAGTCGAAGAACAGGCACCACGTGACACTGTTCGTGACCAAAGTCTGATCAAGAACAAGCCTCTACGGCCCTTGGTCAATCAATTTCTACAAATCGTCAACATGATAAGAAGTCCAAATTACAACGATTCGATTCAAGATTAAGTGCTCGTCACCCTTGGATCAAATCGACGTCGGAGATAGAATCAGAGGAGTTCACAAAAATTGTAACCCGCATTCGCATTGATTAAATTAAATTATTGTTTGTACACGTGTTGTTCTGTCATTTGTTGTAGATATTTTCGTGTTTATACCTTCATGTATAGAGGACAAGCCCAGTTCATTTTTTTTTGTTGAGGAAAGAGGACAAACCTAGTTGATGGCTGTCTAAGAGTGTGATTATTGGGACCTCCAAATTTGCTCATTATGTCTCTCATTCTCTCTACACCACTTTTTTACTTTTCAATATAAGCATTTGCTCACTAAACCTCATTTCAAATTTCTAACATAACCTTAATTATTTATTGATATATATTTCAATCAATTAATTACCTCTTATTCACTCAATAATCTTCTCATTCTTTTTTTTCTTTTTTTTCCCCTTTTTGTTTTTCAACATCCATTATCCCTACCTTTATTTTTTTATTATTTTTTTCATGCAAGAAAATGTTCATAATAAACTATTCTATGTATCTTTTTAATTGTTTTTCTCTTTAATTTGTACGTGTTATTTTTTTCTCTATTTTTTTTCTTTTGAATAATTTGATCTCTATTATTATTTCAATAAATATATATTTTCTATAATCGATAGATATTAAAAAAATTGTAAAAATATTTATACACCTTGCAAGTATATATGCGTTCAACATATATATATGATAATACAAAATTTTATGTCACATGATCGATATTGATTATTTTTTCAGCTCTTATAAACTATATATATGCTTTAATAAAAACAAATTGGAAAAAAATATATATAAGGAAAATAATAAAGAATAGAATTAATTATTATTGAATTAGAAAGTCTAAAGAAAATAAATATAATATTTCTTTTTGTATAATTATTGTCCTTATTAACAGTCATTGTGTATGAGGATGTATATGTCATTTAATAATTTAAAATAGAGTACGTGAGGTCTAGTGAGCAAATTTGAAGGTCTCAATAGCCGCACTCGCTGCCTAATTGGGAATTGCTAACTTTGAATTTCCCCATATGTTTGACAATTGTGAGGGAATGGAATGGAATCCTCATGAAACCAGGAATTTTATTGTTACAGTAATGGAACGAAGACACCTGTCCTGACTTTCCTATTCTTTCAATTCTTCCCAACTTGTAATAGGAAAAATATTAAAATCCTATTTTTAATTCGCGTTTTCCCTTTATTTGGGATACATCAGAGTATAAATCAGAGGGATTCCAGTGAAACACTGCACAGTACGAGCAAGAAGCTAGATAACTACTTGACACCCGAAAACTACATAGTACTAGCTGCTAGCTAAGTATTTTCTGTGTTGCATATTCATTCATAGTGCTAGCAACACGATTGATCCATATATGGCTGTTCCTCCTTCTCCTAATAATAGAAACATGGAACTGTTGCCCGATCAGAGGACGGCTCGTAAGAAGATGTATCGAGATCGAAAGATGAACATATTCAAAAAGGGTGAGGAGCTTTCTACACTGTGGTATTGATGTCCTTGTGATCCTGTTCCAACCAACTGACAAGAGTAGTACTGCTCAGCCTGCTGCAGAGACTTGGCCTAAAAATCCCACAGAAGTCCAACGCGTTATCCGCAGATACAAGGAAAAAACTGCCTCCACTCATGCTTCATCTCCGAGCACAAGCCCCCCGACAATCAGAGGTACTACTAGTACTCTATCTTCATCGTCATCTTCATCTCGAAGTGTACCAGAGAAGAGAAAATACATAAACTTAGATTTGTCTTTGTCCGGTCTTTCTGATTCACGAACAAAAGTGTTGAAAGAGGACGAGGGTAAGAAGAAGTTGCATGTTCAGGATGATGATGAATACATAAATCCACAAGAGGCCTGCATGGATATGCAATTCAAGCATCCAACAATCTGGGATCATGCTGGCAGAGGTGAATTATACGACCACGGGGTATTCATGTTTGGATATGATGATCATCAGGCAAAACTTGCTTCATTGGAAGCTAAGCAAAAAGCTACAACAGAAATAATTGCTTCTTTGCAGGCAGCTCATGCTTAATTTCTTTTACTTAGATGGCTTAATTTCTTCTATCACAATGTAGTATCTCTAGTTATAGTTTCCTCATTGTAAATAGCAAGCAATCCAGATATAAAGCATACATTCAAAGTTCAAGGCTGGCACTTTACTTTTTGCTTTTTGAGAATGTTCAAACTTCAAAGGCACATTTCTGATTCACCTTGTACCATATTCCTAACTGGTCGTAATTTTTTACAGCTAATACTATCATGTCACAACATTCTCAATACTGAGATAAAAGAAAAAAAGAAAAAAAGAAAGAGAGTAGAACGTATAAATGTCAATCCGACCAAGAAAATAGTTCCCAGCTAATCAGTAAAATTCAAATCATTATCACCAAAACGGAAAAAAAAGTACAAGATCAATTTCCACACCTGACCTATCACCTATGGCAAAGAAAGTACAACCACATTAATCTGCAGTGGTTTAGAAAATTGCTATGTAAGCATGCCATGAAATGTGAGATATTGCTTCCAAGGTTCTGTACAATGATCTCTCAGAAGTAGACAACTTGTTTCTTCATGCCAGCTCAGGGCCACGGAGGAGAGGTTCGTGGATATCGCCGTGATCCTTAGCATCTTGTTTCCTTATTGAGACAGGAATGCACTTCAAGACAACAGCGACCAGTAAACTTACGGCTCCAATCAAGACGCTTGCTAACCACAACTCCCAGCTCAGTGGAACCGTTTGAGCAAAAGTGCCCAAAAATTCAATTATTAGGATTTGGAACACTACTGTGCAGATCATGACTACCATGAAAGTATAACTTTGAAACAACCCTCCGAACACATTGATTTTCTCCATATCACGGCTGTTTATCTCATTGAATACCTGACATACATTATTATGAAAGGTAAAACGTTCAATGAGAAGATTTTAAAACAGAAAAATAGTTTCCTATTCCTTCTTCCCCTTCTATATTTCTCAACTTGTGAGTAAATAAAACAGGAACGAATGAAACTACTTATAAGAAACTATCATGATTAAGCTGGGGACAAGCAAAGAGAAAACAAAAGATCAGTAGACAGTACCTGGCAAAATACAAAACTGTTGAATATGAAGGTCTTGAGAGTAGAACTTGCTTTTGGACCGGTGATATTTAGAAGACGCATACCACAGAAATTAAGAACCAGAAGGACAGTAATTTGATAGATACTCTGACCAATAATATTCCTCCACATGATCCCAGTGATGAAATTAGTATTCCTTCCAACTGGAGGTCTTCTCATAAGGCCATCATGTGGTGGCTCTGTAGCCAATGCCAAAGCACCAAGAGTATCCATGATCAAGTTTACCCAAAGCATTTGAACAGCAGTGAGAGGAGCCGATCCTGAATGATTTATCATGTGCATTAGTTAAAGACCAAAACATTTCTGTAATTGTTGAAGTTTAGGATAACATGAACAAACCTGAGACGCATGCTGATAGAAAATTGAGCATCAGAGCAACAATGTTAACCGTTAACTGGAACTGAACAAACTTTTGGATGTTGATATAAACTGCACGGCCCCATCTTGCAACATTCACTATACTTGTAAAGTTGTCATCCATTATGATAACATCAGCATTTTCTTTCGCAACCTGTGAACAGGCAGAAGATGTTGAGCCTAATATTTAAATTTAAATGAAGAACGTTCCATCTGATAAAATTTCTATATATGCGCTTCTTATGACTACAATTAAACATTAACATATGAAAAGTACATTTATAACTGAGTGAGCCTTTCTGGATTAAACTAAAGACTTAGTAAGAAGACCATAAAATCGTCATATTCATTGTTAATGTATTGCAGAAACTACTTAATTTTCTGCCTAGATATGAATCAAAGAACGAAAAATGAAGCTCTTCTGTATCACACTAGTAAAACACACACATGAGTACAAGTATTGACTTGACACGGAGGAAGCAGAAGAAAAACCTTGTTTGTTATGATATTAGGTCAATTAGTCATGTGCTTGGCACGTGCTTTAGCTAAATTGGTCTATATGTAGCTACTGAACCTTCTTTGTTCTTTGTGAATGAAAATATCAGCATTTTAATTTCTTTCATTTCAGTATTTGTTTGCTTTTCTCTCTAGTAAGGGCTAAAACCCTAACATTGTTCTTACTAATTTTGTGCAGATCGACATCTGAATATGTCGACATTCATTTAAAAAAAAAACAGTTCAATTCAAAGACTCCCTCATAAGAGTTAGGCATTTATACATGCAAGACAGTCAGATGAGGTAATTGCATAAGTGCAGAGATCCGTAACAAACCTCTGTACCAGCTATACCCATAGCGAGGCCAATGTCTGCCTCGTGCAAAGCAGGAGCATCATTAGTCCCATCACCAGTTACTGCCACTACATCTTTATGCACATTCCTCAACTGCTTCACTAAAGTGTGCTTGTCCAAAGGCAAGGATCGTGCCATCACCTGCACAAACCAATTTTTAGATATCATGGTCTAGAAACCATCTGTTCTTTTTTTTTTTTCAAAAGAAGGGAGCCTAAGATAGTTAGATGCTAAGTTACTACAGCAAGTGAAAAACTAAAACCTGCAGTTTTGGGATAATTTCTGCCATCTCTTGTTCGCTCATTTTTCGGAAATCTGGCCCTTCTATAGCTAAACCACCTTCTGTCAAAATGCCACACTCTTTAGCTATGGCTTTAGCTGTATTGATATTATCACCAGTGACCATCCGCACAGTGATCCCAGCATCTAAACAAGTCTTCACTGCTTCCCTCACGGCAGGGCGCACAGGATCCTTAATTCCCACAACAGCTATTAATGTATATCCATCTTCAGGAATACTTTCCGCACCAGAGGGGCTCTCTATATCCTTGAAAGCTACGCATAGAGTTCTTAAAGCTTCACAAGAAAAACCATTTATGACATCAGATATTTTGTTTCTTTGCTCTTCAGACAAAGGCAAAGCTTCACCATCAGTATTGACAACCTTGTCACACATTCCTAAAACTATTTCTGATGCGCCTTTGCAGAATGCTCGAAACATATCACTACCAGGAAGAGCCACTTGCACTGACATCTTTTTTTTTATTGAATTGAATGGTTCCACCATATCTATCTTATACTCCTCATTGAAAGATTTAAAATCACCTCCCAGAAGCATGCCAAATTCTACTATTGCCATCTCTGTTGGAGTACCTATAACACTATTTTTCCCATCTTCCCCTTTTACTACCTCTGAGGTTGTATTCAGAAAGATAGACTGCAAGAGGAGGTTATAAACTTTTTCAGACACTGACTTCAATACATCTTTGTCCTGAGCACTCTTGGCTTCGTCACAGATCCATATCTTATTCACCACCATATGATTTGTTGTCAAGGTTCCCGTCTTATCTGTGCAAATACAATTAGCGGATCCCATCGTCTCGCATGCTGATAGATGCCTCACAAGTGCCTTATCACCCATTAGTTTTTTCATTGCAAAGGCAAGACTCAGTGTCACTGCTAGAGGAAGCCCCTCAGGAACAGCAACAACTATTATGATAACTGCAGTAGAGAAATAATTCAAAAGTGCTGATGCATCATTCATAGACCAGTTCGTCATGTCATGGTGCATTCCCTTGTTAACTAAGTACCTCGTAGTCAGAACAACAAATGTAAGAGCTGCAAATGCCAAACCAATTTTTCCAATAATGGTTGCAACACCATTGAGTTTCACCTGTAGTGGTGTCTCATTGTCTCCTCCCTCACTCAGAGTAACCATTAGCTGTCCCCATTCAGTCCTCATACCAACTGATGTAACTAGCATTTTACCAGAGCCATCTTGCACTTTGGTTCCTCCAAGAATAAAAGGTCTATCTTGATTTATGTCCACCGGCTCACTCTCACCTGACAAGCTTGATTCATCGATTTGTAAGCTGTGGCCTGATATGAGAAGGCCATCAGCTGGAACTTGATCTCCAATTGAAAGATGAACAACATCTCCAACTACCAAATCGTAGATAGAAACCTTCTGTCTGCGTCCATCTCTAGTTACCTGAATCATTATATTTTTTTTCTCCTTATCCAGTTCTTTGAATTGCAAAGACTGCCTGTAGTCACTGATTGCAGTGACCATCACAACCAACAAGATGCTGAGTATTATACCCAACCCATCATACATACCCTTTGGCCACCCTTCAGTTGCAATGCCAACGCCGATAGAGACCACAGCAGAAACCATAAGGATGATTAGAGTTAAATCTTGTATGGCTTCCCAGACGAACATCCAAAAGCCTTTAGAAGGCTTCTCCATAAATCGGTTGAGGCCAAATACATCTTGTCTACCAGGTATCTTGCTTGACACGACACCTTCTTTCAAGGATACTGATATATTTCCTGCTACTCCGTCTACTCCCCCTCGTGCTTCCAAACCCTTCTTATCATGGGATCGCACAAATGATGCAAGCTCGTCGGGTGAAATGCTAAAACCAGCATCACTAACTTGTTTGGAAAGGCTGTATCCACGAGCTTCTTTACCAGCTGTATTACACAAAGAAAAGTAGATGGCTGAGAAGGGAATACGAAGTCTAAATGCAAAAATTTACTACAAAGGAGAAGACGCAATACCATCGATGAATTGCAATGCTGCTTTTTGCACATAAAGAGCTACTCGTATCTTTTCCTGTAGAATCCATAGGAGTGTTATAGGTTAGAAAATAGATTAAAATCTATCAGAATTCTGGAACACAGAACAAAACACGAGAGAAAGAAATTTCATGCATTCAATTTTAAGCAGATACATAGTGCATTAGTGCCTGACTAAATACTTCTTGGAATATTCGACAAGCCTTGATTGACACCATCAAAATTGATTTGAAATAGTGGCCTGTTGTTTGGACAAAGCTAGCCACCATACCCCAAAAAATATGTACTTCAACTCAGAAGCCATTGGAATTGTAAGAACCAAAGAAATGTGTAAATGGGAATCTAAGACAGGGACAATGACTTACAAATAGACAAATACACCATTTCTCTTCACAATTGTCTTCAAAACATATAAACACTGAGCGGTCATAACACTAAAACTGAAAGAAAATTTTCGTCCTTTGATTTTCATTCATATTTCATATCTTTGACACCATGAAATCAAAATGCAGTGAAATGAAAATAAGATGTAGCATACAGAAGAAAATAATCGAAACTGGGAACTGTATGGATTTTCCCATATAGTTTCTTCTATTTTGGTGGGCATCATTAGCTTAAATCCACAACAAATCCAAATCACTTTCACTCTAAATGATCTAAACCAAAAGATGGACTCATGAGTGGTAACTATAGTGGCATAGCACTTACCTCCACACTTAAGTCGACTGTTTGGCTCTCGCTCTTCCCTCCCCGACCCATGACCTAGACCTTCTTTGATCCAACAAAAGGCTTTTTCTTAGTAGATGTAAAATCCTCTTCATTGTAGGTATTACTTTCATTCTTGAAAGTTGAAAGAAGAGTTAAAAATTTCCCTATTGGTTTAATTGTTTAATTAAGCTTACATTAGTAACCACCATGAGCTTGGAAAAAAAACCTATTCCAAATATTCATAAAATTACTAAACAGTAGTAAAGAGGCTAACCAACCAACGACCCTTTGTGAAAGATCATAATAGTTAACCAAAGGTGTATTTTACTCTAACGTTTACAAACATAACTGGTGAAATAAATGCATCAAACTGCAAAATTAAGAGTCCAAATTCTATCAGAAACCGTATTTGGTAGAAGGCCTCAAGGCCTGCCAAATGGGTTGCCCCATTAACCCGTTAAGATACCAGGTTACCCACAAGACCCGTGCGTCTCCCGAACCTAGCAACAGTCGTGATGAACAAGATAAATAGATAGACAGACCCATACATTTGATATTTGATGTAACTAGCACAAAAAATTCTTCAACGTACCAAGTTGTACTTGCATCGTCATATGATTAGATATATGACGTTGGTATTATCAAACCTTGTATTTTTGTTGATGCAAGTGTATGTGGATGCTCTAATAAACTAGTTTAACTCGCTAATGACTTCTGTAATAAGATAGGGCTGCCACCGGCGCGGGTTTGATCATCTTAAAAACAAGGGTATGAGTTATGACCCACGTCAGGCTTGCAGCTCAAGGCTCAAACAAACATCACCGGTGACGTAGGAAAGTGTGTCATGGATATGACCTAGCTGCCTAATGGCCACCGCTAAAAAAATTTCACCCTACTTTTTGTCTTATTATTCTCATCACTGATCTTAATTTTCCGATTACAAAATCCGAGCACACTAACACGGTAACATCAATGTCGATATGTAACCAGTGATTCCATACATGAACAACACATCCTTCTCAGTCAACCAAAACAGATTGACAGCGTAACCCATCGAGAAAAAAATAGCAATCGATGCAATCTATGTTACACATGCATAACAAAATGATGGATCAATGATGGAACATGACGACGATGAAGATTATTGGAAACGAAATGAACCTGGAGTTTCTTGCGCTTTTTATCGTCTTCGGCCCGCTTGGCGAGATCGGCGACCATGCGGAAGCGGCGGCGAGGGTTCTTGACGACGGAGACGGCATCTCTCCAGCGCCTGAGGGCCTCGTTGGAAGGTCGTTTTGGTTCGACGTCGAAGTTTTTTCTCAAGTAGTCCTCCATACGAGACCTCATGCCTGTTGGTATTTCTGATCCTACGTCTCCTTCAAGCCTGTGGTTGATCAATTAATCAGAGAGAGATCGATTTTCCAACGAACGTAATCAAATCGAATCGAATCGAAATCGAATCGGAGTGAGTTACGAGAATAGAAAGGTTCATACCATGCCAAGCCGTGAATGGCGGGAATGTGTTATAGTAGAGACTAGAGAGAGAGAGACGAATGAGCTGATCGAGTGCTGTTTATATGGTGACAGATTGAGACACAGTAGGGGTACACTTAATACTTCCAATTCCTAGAACAAATGTACACGATAGTTTGGGGTATGTTAGTTATTTGGAGTGACTAATAATGTGGGGGTGATTTGTTCAAATCTCAATCATATCATACTATCATAGAATGACGGGTGGTATGGGAAACAATGCCGCTTTAACCAACGCTTGTTACAGTCAGAATATATAGGAAAACACTATATATAGGAAGGCTAATCACGGATAATACTTTGATAGCTAATGAGATTTCTCATTTCATCCATGCTGGGTTGGGTTCTGATGGTACCATGTCTATAAAATTTGGATATGAGCAAGGCTTATGACCGGATGGAATGGAGTTTTTTAGAGGCAGTCTTACTTCGGTTAGGGTTTGCATAATCATTGGTTCGGATTATCATATAGTGTGTAACCACTGCAAAGTATAGTTTCTTGATTAATGGGAAACCTAAAGGCTATGTGCTTCCATCCCAAGGTTTGCGTCAAGGTGACCCTCTCTCACCGTATCTCTTTCTATTATGTGCCGAGGTTTTCTCTGCTTTGCTTGATCAGAATGCTAGCTAGTCAGGGTTTGCTAAAGGGTATCAATATATGTGAAGGAACTCTAGAGATACAACACTTAATATTTACAGATGATTCTTTACTGTTGGGTACTGCATCACAGGAAGAGTGCCATCACATTAGGGAGGTTCTAGAGGACTATGCCAAAGCTTCTGGCCAATTGGTTAATTTTGGGAAGAGTAGTGTTGTGTATAGCCGGTCTTTGGGGGTGTCGGTTTTGGAAAAACATAGCAAGTATTTGGGTATGCCTACTTATGTAGGTCGTAGCAAAACAGAAACCTTTGCTTACATAAAGGAACGTTCAGGGCAGAAACTTGAAGGGTGGCAGAATAAGATACTAAGCGGAGCTGGTAAATACCTACTCATCAGAGTAGTGGCTCAAGCCCTTCCTTCTTACTCGATGAGTTGTTTCCTACTTCCGAAGAGTTTTTGTGCATCCCTTCATCAGAAATGTGCAAGATTTTGGTGGGGGAGCAAGCAGGATGATCGTAAGATCCACTGCATGTCGTGGGAGCGTCTATGCAGACCCAAAGACAACGGAGGTATGGGGTTCAGAGATCTTTATGCTCACAACCTTGCTTTATTAGCAAAACAAGGGTGGAGAATACTGAAATTCCCTCATTCAATAATTGCTCGTCTTCTTCGAGCTCGGTAGTTTCTGAATGGTGATTTCTGGTCGGCTTCGGCAGCTGGCGGTTCTACTTGTTGGAAGGGAATAACTAAAGCAAGATCAGTGCTAGCTCGGGGTGTGCGCTGGCAGGTCGGGAATGGTACCTCAATTCACATGTGGGATGATCTATGGATTCCCCGACCTTTTTCTTTCAGACCTTTTATGCGTGGCCAGACTGAACTGAGGATGGTGAGTGATCTAATCTCTGAAGGAACTTGGAATTCGACTTTGGTCACTTCTTTGTTATCTCCAGGTGACGCCGATCTAATACTTGCAAATACCTTTGAGTTCTAGAGGTTCGAATGATAAAATTGTTTGGCATTATGAGGCAAAGGGTTTGTTTTCTACATAATCAGCTTATTGGCAAGCTTTGGAATTACTTCATGCTCATGCTTCATCATCAAACCAAGACTCAAGTGTTTGGAAAGGTATATGGGCAGCTAGAGTTCCTGGCAAAATCAAAGTGCATGCATGGAGGGTATGCAACGCAATTCAACCTACAATAAGCCAATTATGCAAGAAACAAGTATTCATTGAGGAGCCGTGTTACTTTTGCAATTCGGAGTTAGAAACAGTAGAGCATATCACAAGAGATTGTCCATATGTTCATGATACCCTTGCTAATGCCGGACTTGAGGGGTGTTTTGTCGAAGGTGCAGTTGGCTCTTGTATAGATTGGATTGAGTAAAGCTATGCTTCACTATCGGCTGAAGCCTTTAGAGAAGACTTCTGTAGGGAATTTGGTCTATTTAGAAGGAAAGAAATCGTCGTTTATGGGATATGGCAAATCACTATGCTCGGCTCAGGTGCGCATTGGCCTTGGTATACAGCAGCACAC
The DNA here is from genome assembly GCA_034370585.1 of Fragaria x ananassa. NCBI lineage: Eukaryota > Viridiplantae > Streptophyta > Magnoliopsida > Rosales > Rosaceae > Fragaria > Fragaria x ananassa. The sequence continues at coordinate 1,963,887 of CP139750.1, read as the reverse complement.
TTTCCAAGCTGCTAATGCTAAGACGTCTAGGGTTACTAGACGGGTTCTCTATCCCTGGAAGCCTCCATCAATTGGTTGGTTGAAAGCCAACGTTGATCGAGTTTTTAACAATACCAGTAATAATGGTGGGTTGGGGGTGGTGATTCGCGACTCAGATGGGGTGTTAGTAGGAGGAGGATGTGTGTTTGTTATGCATGTTCATAATTCGCTAATGGTAGAAGTGCGTGCTGTGCGTTTGGCATGTCAGGTAGCAGTTCAGTTTCATTTATCTCATATTATCTTTGAGTCAGATTGCTTAAAAATTGTGTATGATATCAAAGATGGTAAGGAGGATAATTCAGGCTATGGGATAGTTTTGGATGACATTCGACAGTTGTTGGCGGCACTTCCGTCCTCTCTTCGTCATGTCTACGGAGAGAGCAACACCTTGGCACACAAGGCTGCAAAGTTAGCTCTAGGTTCTCAGTTGAATGTTTATTTGTTGGTTTGGGGATCAAGATTGTATCAGTAGTGCTGCCACTACTCTTATATAATTGATCCTATATAAAAGTTTTATCGGAAATGTGGCTTAGATATGAGCCATTTGGAATCCCACATCGGAAACATGAAAGAGATATTCTTGGGTTATAAGAAATGGTACCACACACACTAATGTTGAGACCTTTTGTGTAAAACCTCATATCCGTTTATCCACCGGGTGGCGAAAATGGGGGGAGTATCGGCATTATAGGACATGTGTGTGTAGGACCCGTGGGGCCCGTCGGCCGCTTCCGCGTAACAAGTGGTATCAGAGCCTAGGCGACGCTCTCATTCAATCGAGTTGTAATTTGGTGGAGCTCCCGTTTGGATTGGAAACACAAGAATCAGATGGTTGTGATCAAGGTTCAGCTGTTGGAATTTGGATCATGAGACAGCTGGAGATGGCTCGAATCACGCAAGGTTGAGATTATTGGAAAAGTGTGGTTTAGATATGAGCCATTTCGAACCCCACATCGAAAATGTGAAAAAAGTCATCCTTGGGTTATAAGGAATGATATCACACACACTAATGTCCAGACTTTTTGTGTAAAACCTCATACTTGTTTATCTACCCGGTGGCTAAAGTGGGGAGAGTATCGACATTATTGGACCCGTGTGTGTAGGACCCGTGGGGCCCGTCAGAAGCTTCCGTGTAACAAGCTTCTCTTTCTCTAGTAAAAAAAAAAGTTTAGCTGTCACAGCCCGACTTTTAAAATTTTACCCTAATTACTAGCATAGTATTAACATGAGTTTTTACCGTCTTTTTTAGGTGGGGGACTGGGTCAGTTTGGAGTTAGAAGCCCAAACAATTTCTTCTCACTCTCTTTCTTTTTCTATGAGCCCTCTCTCCCAGCCGGAAGTTCCCCACGCTCGTCCGCCACTGTCCGGCCAGCTCCGACCACCGCACCGGTCCCAAACGGTCGGCATTCGTCCCCTCTCTCTTCCTGGGCCGGTGGGAGCCTCCCTAGCATCAATGTGAGAGAGACATCGCGCCCAAAAGCTCCGACTGTTCCGTGGTGTTCCGTCGCCGGAACTCCATCCTCCAGCCGCCATAGCCGGAGCTGCTTGGCTCAATTGGAAGCTCTCCTCCCGTGCATCAATCTCTCAAAAGGATTCACTCCATCTTGGTCTAGTAAGGACAATCAGGTGTTAGAAATTCGAGGGTTTCATTTTGTGTTTTGGTTCGATTGACCTAGTTAGGCTTGAAATTGGACTTTGTGCTACATAAGGAAGTTGTAGAGCAGGTTGAGAGGAATATTTTGTTAAATTTTGGTAGGCATTGGAGGTCACCAGAGTAGGCTGCCGGTGGAGCAGACTGCGCCGCCGCTGTTAGGTAGCTTTTTTCGGGTTTTGAATTTGTTTGTTGAGAGGAGTATAATGATGTGAAGTTTGGAATTTTTTGATAGGTTTGGGATTTTTCAAGGATTGGAGAATTTGGTGGTTAATAGGGTAGAATACAGCCGTTGGATTAATGTTGTTAAGACTGTAGAAGGTTATAATAAAGTTGTCGGTGCTTGTGGTGAAATTCAAGCCTTATTGGTCTAAGGATGGAGAAGTTAGGCAAGGGCGAAGGATTTATAGGCTCATTTTTATTCTTGCAGTTTTATATAAAGTATCGAGTTAGTCTTGAGATTTAATAGTATCCTTTGATCAGGACGTGAGGAGGATCGAGCTGAAGAGACCTCGGATCAACGTCAGACTTAAGTCTAAATATGTGAGTGGACGTTTGTTTTAAATTAAATGCATGTGATGGTTTCATATTTAATGATTGAGTTTAATTTATTGAATCTTAATTTGTGGAATAAATTTCCTTTTATAAATGGTTTCTGCGAAGTATTTTCGGAAATGAATATTCATATTTTATTTGTTAATTTCGTTATTTGGAAAGTTACCGAAAATGAGATTTTCGGTGGTGTCATATATTTATTTCTTCTTTGATAATTGATAATTTTCATTATTTTGGAGAGTTACTGAAAATGAGATTTTCGGTGGATATGTATATGGATATTTATGAGGATAGTATGTATATAAATGCTAGCTAGGCATACGTGTTTTTTCGCCATAATGAGGTAAAATTTCATTATGGTGTGACATGAGCGTGAGACGCAAGCGTCGTAGCCCTATATGAAAGTAGTAATTCATATAAGGGATATGCACGTATATACACCCGTCGTTTCCGCCATAATGAGGTAAAATTTCATTATGGTGTGACTCGAGCGTGTGACGCAAGTGTTGTAGTTTTGTATGAATTTCTATTTTTCGTATATTTTCATAAGAATTCATATAAGGAGTATGATGAGTGTAAATACATACATATATATATATTTTTTGGACCAGACTGCCGTACCGGTCCGATTAGTCGGCCTTCAACCCAACTCTCTTTCTGGACCAGTGGGAGCCGTTCTAGTGCCGCCGTGAGGGAGAAAAGCCGCTCGAAAGCTCCGACTGCCGTGGAGGTCCGGTCGCGGGAACTCGCCCCTCCGACCACCATAGCCGGAGCCACTTGGCTCATTTGAAGGCCCTCCCTCCCGTGTAGCAATCCCTCCAAATGATTCGCTCCCTTTTGAGCTTGGTAAGGAGAATCAGTGAGTTGAAGTTTTAGGGCTCAATTTTATGTTTTGGTTCAATTACCCTATCTAGGCTTGGAATTAGTGTTTGTGTTAGTTAGGGAAGTTGTTGTGCGTGTTGAGAGAAACGTTGTGCTAAATTTTGGTAGGCAATGGAGGTCGCTGGACTCGGCCGTCGGCCGCCGCCGTTAGGAGGATTTTTATGGTTTTAGATGTGTAATTTTAAGGGGAGTTTAATGATATGAATTTTGGAATTTTTGGAGGAATTTTGGATAGGTTTGAGATTTTTCAAAGTTTAGTATTTTCGCCGTTAATTTGGATAGAATCCGGCTGTTAGATTATTGTTGTTTTGGCCGTAGAAGGTTGGTTTAAGGCCACCGATATTTGTGGTAAAGTTTGGACCGTATCGATTTTAAGATTGGCAAAGTTGGGCAAGGATGAGAGTAGATAAGGCCCACATTTATTTTTACGTATTTTTATATAAGCGTTAGTATATAGTTGGGATTAATTTATGTTTTTGAAACAAGACGTGAGGAGGCTCGAGCTGAAGAGGTCTCGGACCGACATCAGGCTTAAGCCTAATTTGTGAATGGACTTTTGATTTATGTAATATGCATGCTATGGTTCTGGGTTGAACAATTTTTTTTTTTTGGAGCATTTGAGGTCATTTTATTTTGTTGATTTTATTTATTTTGAAGAGTTACCGAAAAAGGGATTTTTCCGCAAATTATAAATATTTATATGAGGAGAGTATGTATATAAATGCTAGCAAGCCATATGTGTCTGTCCACCTTAATGGCGTAGTATATAACCGCATTATGGTGTGACGTGAGCGTTTGACACAAGCGTAGTAACCCTATATGAGTGTTTAATTCATATAGGGGGTATGAGCACATATTTATACACCAGTCTGTCCACCTTAATGGTGTAGTGTAGCACCGCATTAGGGCATGACGTGAGCGTTCGACGCGAGCATGGTAGCCCTATATAAATTATTTTAAATCTATAAAATAATTATATAGGAAATATGGACGTGTGTAAATACATACATATATTGATATATATTTTTGAGATAAAAGATTTATTGCGTGGAACACACATTCGTTTTGTTTGAAATTTAAATTGGGAAAGCATAAATATTGTTATTACTTTCTTTATTTATTCTTTTATTTTGTCCACTCACTTTAACGTTTTTCGAATGTTTTTTCATGGGCCCTTCGTTTTAAAAATGCCCAGTCTGCAAAATCTGGGTTAACACTAGTAGGAGGCGAGGCAAAATTACCCACTTCTCCACCACTTTTCACCCGTAGGTTACCTGTTAAATCTTCCAATGTATTTTCTTGTTTCTTCTTGTTTTTCTTTAGTAGCTCTGATTACTCTTGGGGTTAGCGTATACTTTACTGGTGGTGTGCTAAGATTTATATTATTATCTAGATATTTATGGGATGAATTGGAGGTTGGTTGTTTCGTTTCGGTTAGAGTTGTTCATTTTCAAGGGAGGTTTACCGAGTTCTTTAGTAAATTTTCCTTGGAGGTGGACCCTGCAAGACTTACTTTGAGTTTCAGGGTGAAATTTGGGGTGAGTCTTGACAGTTGGTATCAGAGCTTTAGGTTTCATTTCCTGCCTCCTTATTACTATCATATTTGCCTAAGAAGCACGTAGTGCCTATAGAGTGGTGATCCAACCGTGACGAGTTCACTAGCATTTTGTGCTTTGGATGCTATGTGTTATTGGGTATGTGTGATAGTTCTGTTAGTGTTATATACAGACTGCTAAATATCTCCTTCCTCAGGTACTATACCTCTTAGACGCAGAACCTGTGTGGCTACCTCGACCAACGCGAATGAGGGTGATGAAGTTAGAGGATTAGTTTATTCCATTCGGAACATGCTGAGAGGTGTTTTAGATAGGGTTCAACACCCTCGGTCTGTGAAGAAGAAGGATGTCTTAGATACTGGGGCAATTGAGTTCAAGGGTGCCAAGGGACCCCTTGATGCATACACTTAGGTAGATAAGATGGAAAAGGCTTTTGAGAGCACTGAACTGCCGGAAGAAAAGAAAGTGAAGATGACAGTGACTTTTCTAGATGACTCAGCGCATCATCGGTGGACTCTCGCTAACAGAAATAATGGTGGTGCTCAGGATATGACTTGGGAGCAGTTTAAGACGCTCTTCTTGGGTCAATATTTCAATCATGCTCATTGTAGTAGGATTCAGACATTTTCTGAACATGAAGAAGAGGGATGATGAGGGTGTCATAGAGTTTGAGCAGAGGTTCACTACCTTGAGCTACTATGTGCCATATTTGGTTCCTGATGAGAGGACCAAGATTGACATGTTCATTGGGGCACTTGGTGGAGTGTATGTAGATACTCTGTTCAAAATCCTATTGTTCCAGGACAGAAAGTCTGCAGTGATGAAGATGGCACTAAAGTAGACGCAACATTGTTCAAACAAATGGTGGGAAGTTTGATGTTCCTGACTGCTACTCGACCTGATCTTATGTTTGTTGTAAGCCTCATTAGTCGATACATGGCAAAACCTACACAACTGCATTTTGCAATAGCAAAAAGAATCTTGAGGTACTTACGAGGGACAATGGATTTTGGTGTTTACTACAAGAAAGATGGAGAAAGGGATTTGTTGGGATTCACTGATAGTGACTATGCTGGAGATGTCAAAGACAGTAAGAGTACTTCAGGACATGTTTTTATGATGAGTGGAGGTTAGCTTGGTCATCAAGAAAGCAACCTATAGTAACCTTGTCAACTACTGAAGCCAAGTTTTTTGCAGCTGTGTCTTGTGCTTGTCAAGCAGTGTGGATGAGAAAGATTATGAGAGAAGTTAATCATGCTCAGATAAGAGGAACGGTGTTAATGTGTGATAACACCTCAGCTACAAAATTATTCAAGAATTCAGTCTTCCATGGTCGCACTAAACACATAAGGGTTCGTTATCATTTTCTTCGAGACCTTACTAAAGAAGTTATTGTTCAGTTGGTGTTTTGTGGATCTCGTGATCAGCTTGCAGATCTGATGACTAAGCCTCTGAAGCTTGAAGCATTTCAGAAACTTCGTGAAGAACTGGGAGTGTGTGCTGCTCCTGTTTTGAACTAATTAGTTGTCATGGGAATTAGTTCAAGGGAGGGTTTGTTGAGTCAGTCGTAGGAATCCATGAATGTAGGAATAATGACATATTCCTTAGGTTAGTTAGCACGTATTTGAATCATTCATGTTGATCAAATCCATTATGCGTATGTTATGCTAGTGGTAGCTGGTTCTCAGCTGTTTCTGTTAAGTTTGTAAGGCTATAAATAGCCAAGCCTTGTTTTTCAATGAGAGGATAACTTTTCAGTCCATTTGTTTTGTGTTCTCGAAATAAACTTGATCCTTACAAGCCTCTGAATTACAATTTTACCTCTCGCTTTTTGAAAATAACGATTCTACCCCTCTCTCTCTTGCAGCGGAGCGCGGGTAAACTACAAAGTAGAAGGTAAACTCGGCGCACACAATATGAACGGTGAGCATTAGTGATTAAATAACATGTGTGCCCAACAAGTCCTAGATACAATATTACCATGTGTGCTAGTGCGACATTGTAACTTACCATCTCATAAAAGCCAAAAACGAAGCCTTGGATTCTCTTTCCGCACAATCATCATACTCATTTCACATTGAACACATCAAAGAAAGTGAGAGTGATACAATTGTATGTCATTGTTACCTCGTTCATAAAATTTACCATATGCTCAACTTTCTATCAATAGTACCTTACACATTCTAAGTGCATTACGAACATTTTATGTTTTAGTCACATAATGGAGGCGGCGGCTCAACTTGTTGGAGAAAAAACTGCTCAAAGTGAAATATATTTGATGAACTTACATTGATTTCCTCATTAAGTGTGGAAATGGAGACATGGTTGTAACCAAGAATTAAAATATCAGTATTGGCATATCTATCGGTAATTTGAAAAAGTGAGACATCATATATATCCTCAGAGATATTGAGGGAAAAAAAATATCTAAAATTTGGGAAGAATTTTTTTCTAAAATATTTAATTTATTAGATTTACATATAAATTGTACAAACATCAACTTCATGTATATCTAGAAAAAGACTCGAGGTGGTTAAAAAGACACACGGTGGTTTACAAAAATACAATTATCAGACCAAAACATATGACCTATATAATACGAATGGTATTGTTGAATATGATAGTCATATATATCTTTGAAGCTGCCGACTGTTTAACCTATATCTCTTTTCGAATATAGTTGAAGGTAATTTTTTTTACGTCTATATTTTTTATAAATATTTCTTTAATATATCAAATATTTATTGTAAATATCTTAAATATTAAAGATATTAATAAAATTGAAAAAATATAAAAAATACGATGAAAGATAAGATATTTACCCGAATAAATATATCAGTCCCTTAAAAAAAAATATCAGGAATATATCTGAGAGGTTTTAATCCTTGATTTTAACGAGTCATATCCAAAACAGGTATCAAGGCAAAAACTTTGTTTTTCTCCCTCGTCTGGCTGCGCCGCAAGTCTAGTGTCGACTTCTGGCTATCCCGGTTTCTGATAGGTGTGGCCGGACGAGACTTCTGGTGGTGCACAGTTTCCGGGCTCGGAGGATGGATTTGAATCGGGTAGCTCTCCGCAGTTTCTGATTTTGAGCGACGTTTGCATCAAGGGTTGGTGGTTGCTTGGCTTGGAAATTTATCGGTGCTGGTTTCTGGGCAAGTTGAATCAGCGGCTTGCAACAACCGGAGATTGGGCTTGAAGGGTTTCAAGAACTGCTAGTCGACGGGATTGTGACGGGGTCATATGGGCGGTTTCTAGCCTTGGTTCTGTTATACGGTGTTGTGGATCTTTAGTGGTTGGAGGACATGTCGACGGAGACTTGTCAAGGTATGACGCCGATGGGTGGACATGGAGACGGAAGGATGATGCAGCGGCGATTTTAGGTCGGAAGGTGAAGGGCTCTGGCTAGATGGATCTGTTCTATTGGATCTGGGCTTGTGGGCCTAGGGTTTGGTTGGACCTGGGCTTCAGTTTTGCCCAGGTTTGGTTTGAAGTTTTCTTCTGGTTTTGGTTGGGTCTAGTGGTCCCTCCTCTTTGGGCGAGGGTTTACAGTTGTGTTAGGTGTTGGTGTCGTTTTGTGGGTCGGTAGTGCCAGGTTTTTGGTGTCATGTTTAGGGAGTATTGGTCTTAACATCGGTATTTTCTTGTCGTCAATGTAATGAGGAGCTTGACACCTATATATATATATAGGTAGTTTTAGTATAAAGTGCTTAAAGGAGTGGTTTTTTCTTGAGGTTTACTGTAAAGAGGTTTTAAGACTTCCAGATTATGTTTAATTTACATTTGGACCCTATCTGTTCATGTTTATTGTAATCGTTAGGTATGAGTGTGAGGAATTGTTATTCATCATTGAGATCTCTCGTGATTGTAATGTTTGATTGTTATTTTATAAAATTTATATTTCTAAAAATTATAAAAAAAAAAAAGTGTGGAAATGCAGGTATTTATATTTCGTCATATATCTAACTAGAATGCGAAGTTAAGGAAAATAATGAAAGTTGGACGATCATATTCTCGTTGTTTTGTCACGCATATGCCTGATAACTTTGTAAATTGTAATGATGGGAAATAGCGAAGGACGAAACCCTATTAAAACTTAGACGGGTAGGGGTTGTGTCCCTATTTTTCCAAAGGGTCTTTTCCTTGTAGATTTCTCAGTATCTTGTCCCCCGAAATTGTTCTTCCCAAACGGCCATACCTAACCCCGTTTAATTTCTCTTAATTAATCCCACACAACACAAACCCCGAAACGTCTTTATCAACCTGGATTTGCTTTCCCCCTCACCCATTAATCCCCTACAGTGACAACACCAAATCCACAAATCATTCCAATCCAGTCAGCTCTCTCTCTTCACGGATCCATGCATGGTCTCCCCCTCACCAAATCATTACCCCAAACCCAAGCCCAGTGACGTCACAGTCAAGCTTTTTCGCTCTTAGATTTGTAGATATCAATGCCAGCCTGTTCCTCACTCACACCCAATCGCATTACCATTTATTACCGCACAGTACTTTTTCCGGCTCCAAACTCCGATGCCAACAGTAAAAATAATTTAAATTCAAACCCCAAAAGATTCTCTCATCCGTGCACTTTTGTCATACGTGTGGGTGGGCGTCACTTTCCTGTCCACTTTTCTTTTTTCACCTCGCCTCACATGGGCTGGGCCTGTGGGGCCCTCCGGCCCCCCCGCCACGTCAACACCTCCCCATGTGACATTTCGCACAAGGTGGCTCCCACAGCACACTCCATAATAATAGAAATTGCTTTAAGGTAAGACAGAAAAGAACGTAAAAAGTCAAAACACCTTGTTCAGGAAAAATAAATTAAAATAATAAACACACAGTAACAGTAAAACCTCGGGCTTCTTTTACTTTCTGACATTTCCTTCTACATTTCTTTTCTTTTTAACTGTCTGGTACAAACATAGAGTACAAGGTAGCAGCAGCCACTTTGACAAAGGTAAAAGAAAAATTTCCCGATATGTCGCAACTGCTACAGTTGGGCTGGGCTCACTTGAGGCTTATGGTTATCGAGGAAGGAGGATCAACCTTGTAGTTACACAAAAATTACAGTTCCTTGTTTGTTTTACCTCTTTCTTCGTACTCAGCTTAGCTTCTTCTGGGTTCTGCTTCTTCTGCTGTACAGAGTTGTTTACACTAGAAAAACACTAGTAACACCGAGACAGACACTGCCTAGACTACATTTTGGGCACCCTTTGCGGTGAATAGGAGACACCAATTCACTTTTTACGGTGCCCAAAAGTTACAAACTAATTTTTGACGGTGTTGGTGATTCCTTTGTCTCTCTTTCTTTTTTAAACCTGTGGTTCTTCCGACTTAAAACTACATATAATGAGATGTGACAAAAGAAGACTAGTAGTACAAGAACAAGAAGGGAAAAAGAAAACGAGCTAGGCTGACTGACCCACACTTTCGCTTCTTCCTCCTCTCTTCCTTTACTGCCTTTTACGTATGCATTTTGTATGGTAGTAAGTAGTATGGTATTTTCTGATGAGAGAGGGGCTGGTGGAGATTTGATTCTTTTTCTACAGATGTTGGATGGTGTTTTTTTTTGGTTATTCTTAGAAACTTGCGCTGTTCCTCCCTACAAACACAAAAACAGGCCATGTTAATCACATAAACTATGTTACTCTTCTATTTTGAAAGGAGCCTTGATCAATTAGATTTGACAACTAACCTGAAACCTAATTTAAAGGCTTAGGAAGTTCCAACTGGGCATTTCGGCCCCGCTGCACCGGCAGCAGCATACATCCCTATTGCTCCATGGCCGGAAGACAGCCTGGATATGCAAGAGCAGATGTTCAGAGTTAGAATTCAGGCAACAGTGCATGCAATATTTGGTAGGAATTTATACATGTGAATTAGGGGACGGGTTTACCTTGGAATCTGGCAGTTAAAAGACTTGAAAGATGCTATGTCCAGTGAGGAAGTAGTTGGCAGCAGGGAAGTAGCCAAGTTAATGTTAGCTGTTGCAGCTGAAGCACCTGATGAATCATTGGCCTCAGTGGCCATGACCGGACAGCCAGACAGGTAATCTCGGGCTCCATTTGTTGGAGAAGCGAAAGGGCTGTCGGGGAGGTTGTGCTCCAAGCTGTAGTGGAATAGAGAGATTCATAAGTGCAGGATTTGGAATAACTGCTGCAAAGACACGAGTGATGCAAAATCATTACTTACCTTCCTAGCAAACCACTGATATCATCATCATGGGGGCTTTCCTTGCCACTCCCACTGTCGTCACTGTTGGTAGCTGATTCTTTACCCGTAGCTACAGTTTCTACCTCGTTTAGCTGCTGGTGTGCTGAGAGAACTGAAGAGGGTGGCACCGGGCTTGCACGGTTCTCTGCAGTTCAGCATAGCACATTTGAACTGTCAGCAACCACAAGAAAGCATGAAGACGCACATCACTACTATATAATAGAAAAACTACCTTGACTAACTTCTGGGCTATGAAATGAAGGATGCAGAAAGTTCTGATTGAACATGCTGGGGGACTGAGTAGGAGAATTATTCGGACTGCTGGCGGAAAATGCTCGATGGTGATGCTTCTTGACATCAAGAAGCTGCAGTCCCATTAGCCTTCGGCTTTGAAGTTCAAGTGCTTGCTGCAGCTCAGCTTGCTCCTCCAGCTTCCTCCTCCACAACATGTCTTGAGAATTGTAAAACATCCTTGCTCCTACATAATTCAATAGAAAAAATAATAATAATCAAACTACATCCGGTCAATAAAATAAAACGAAATCATCTAATTAAAATCATATACATTATGTGTGAGGAGCTACCTAGCTGGAGATCACAAGGGTCTCTACCATCAAGGCCCGTAGGTGTGCCACAGTGCGAAAAATCTCTTTCCCCTTGTTGCTTCCTGGCAAATACAACATGCAAGGACCAATAGCTTAATATATCAACTGAATCTTGATTAGTTGGCAATTAATAAGAGTAAACAAGAACTGAGAAGAGAAGAGTGTGCCTGTACTTGTCATGAACTTTGCCCTTCTCCTTGTAAGGCTTGACCAGCACTCTAGCATCACACACAAAATGAGGGTTCCCCTTGGCCAAAATAAGCTTCACAGTATCCGGGTACACAAATGTAACAAAACCAAACATCCTCTTCTGCTGGTATGGAATTCTCACATCTTGAACAGGTCCATAAATGCTACAATATTCAATTAAACAGTCAGCAAAACAAAACCCACATATTCTTCCACTAAGCGCATCATAATCACTGTAAGGTAAAAAAATCATGAGCAAATACCTGAAGTAATTTGACACGTCTTCTTCTCTGAAAGTGCTATCCGCTGGAAAAGTCAAGTATATCTGCCTTGAGGCTGGGTTCACCATCCCAGCGCCACCGTTCATCATCGGAAACTCGTTTCTTTCCAGCCGAGGAGATCGACTAAATTTGTGGATATCATCACCCATCATCAAGGCTGCTGCAGCCCTATTACATAATAGCACAATGAAGATTAATGACAAACCAAAATAAAACCAATATGACAATTGATTTGTTGATTAGAAGCTGTAACGTACCTCTGCGCATCAGTTTGTTGCTGCTGAAGAAGGAAGTTCATGCACTTAGATGAGTAAGGAAAAGAGTTGGCCGAGGCCATGAGCTGAGAAGCTGCAGCCAGTCTTTGCTGTTGAGCAGGCTTGGATCTCAGAAGCACTTCATGGCATGACTGGTCCATCATATCAAGCTTGCTTGGTGACCCAACAAGTTGAGCACCATCTGAACCCAAGTCTCCAAGTCCACCACCATGCAAGAATCTACAGCTAGTCCCATTCTTGCAGTACCCTCTAGCATAATACAAACAGGGCTTCCACCCGAACCCCGAATTCGGGTCTTCCAAGCACACATCACTCACAGAGCAGCTCCGGCGGTGAAGAGGCCCACCACCACCCCAGTTCCCGGAGCCACCGTAGGAGGAGAAAAGGGCCTGATCAGAACCATTGGTGGGGCTGGAAGACAAGTCTGATTGTGGGTAAAACAAATCCGGGGACTTGGGTCTTCCCAGGTTTAATGCTCCATCGTTGAGAAAGGAGAGCTGGTCTTGCAGCTGAAACTCCTCAAGGACATGGTCTGGCCCACCGTTTCCGAAAAAGGAAGAAGAAGACCCGTTAGGAGCCATGTTGTTGGGGCTCATCATCATACTAGTCTCGTCTTGGTTTCGAAGCTCGGAAGACAGAGCAGCCCAAGTAGAAGCCGAAGAAGATGGGTTTGGAATAGTGAGAGATAGCCTCGAAGAAGCAGAGTTTTGCCTCGAAATAGAGATTGGGTTGGTGGAGAGGAAAGGAGAGGGAGAAGAAGGTGTGGAAGGTGTGGATGGAGAGTTGGATATGGGCATTAGTCCCAAGTCCTTGCGAGCCTTGAGAATCACAGAGTGGAGAAAAGCCTCGGGGCCGAAAGCTAATCTGATCATTTCTTTCTCACCATGGTCTTGGATTAGAAGAAGACCCATGATTTTGGAAGCATTTTCTGGGTCCAAGTTTGTGATTCTTGAGAACACAATCCTGGTAGCTTCATAGGATTCCATGGTTGTGGGTTGGTGCTAAACTTGACACCGCCACCAACCCTTCAAAATTATTTAAGTGTGAAATCTGCTCAGTGTTTCTCTATCGGAACAAGTAAAATTTTCTTTCTCAACCACACACCAAAACCTTTTACCTACCAACTTGTGATGAGTGGAGAGATGATGAGTGTCTTTCTTTCTCCTCTTATTCCTGCAAAACCCATGAAAAAGAAAGGTAAAGAGACGACTGGAAAAGAAAAACCATTAAAGAAAGGTTTTCAGTGTTAAAAGTAGTAGCAGAGTGCCTTTAATTGTTAAAAGGAAGAAGGAAAACAAGAACAAACTTTGGTAGTTGAATTTCTCATTTCTCCAAAAGAGAGCAAAAGTTGCAGGAGAGTCATAAGCATACAAGGGTGAAGAAATAGCAAAGAAACCCATAAAAATGAAAAACCCATTCCCTTTCTTCTATTAAATACACTGTTTCTTTGCCAAATTAGAACCCAAATCCAACTATGATTGAGAGAAGTACAACTTACCCTTGAAAGATAATAGCAGTCTTCTTCTAGCTTCTCTGTCTCTCCCAGCAGCTCTACTACTTGAAGCATATTAAGATTTAAGTGCTTTCTTTCTGGTCAAACTTCCACAACTAGAACTTGTGTGCTTTCTAGGCCAAGTTTAAATTTTTCTGCAGCAAGAACAGAGCAGCAGAAGAACCATCAATTGCTTCACTACTGCTTCTGCTGCTGTCTGTGTCTCTGGGCTTTTTGGGTTCTGAGCTCATAAGAAGGAGCGCTCCCTCTCTCTCTCTCAATGATAGATTTTTCTAATTCCCCACTGTGTCTCTCTCCTTTGAAGTCTAGCTTATAGGGCAGTGAGTGAGGGGAGTGAGTGACGGCGCGTGGGGTTGATCGCGTGGGGCTTCTTTGAGCGGATCCAGATCTGTGCCTTCAAATATTGCACGTTCTCTTGCCTCTAGGCTCTGACACTGTCTATAACTCGTTTTTCTCTTTCTTCCCCGAACCAAAACAAACCTGGTTGACTCCACACACTCCCACACTCGTGTGTGCCGCACGCGGCAGTCAAAACTTTGGTTGGGAATGGAGGGGCAATTTATGAAGCGACTCGCACTCGACATGAGTTTACCAAATTTAGAGCAAACTAATTTTGGCAATTTAATTACTTCACTTAACTATTAGTTAGGGGAGAAATTTTATACCATAGGAGACGTTTGGCTGACTTGACTAGATTGGATTGGTATAGGATTTTGATTTGCTATTCTTATCTAGTGTTTGGAGCAACCAGATATAACAACATCTGGATAAGAATATTTAAACAAAATCAAATAAATTAAAAGAAGATATCAATTTAAATTTCCAATTATTATGAAAATAAATTGGATGAAGTTTGCAGATCTGCAAACCGATAAGATACATCTTTGAAGAGAGTAGTCCATATCAGCTTTCAATTTCTAGCCATAGATTTAGCCGAAACGAGTCTAATTTTGCTATGTGATTCCCTCTTCGGATCAGATCATCCACAACGTGGTTGAGATCCAGATCGTCGGCGTCAACATTTTGGATCTTGCAGTTGCAAACCTCGCCGTTGCGGTGTCCTTGAGCATGGCGGAGCCGCCGTCGCGATCGACCAAAACGTGTTCGAGAGAGAGGCGTCGCCGGAATCGGAGGTCGAAGGAGAGAGAGAGACGTGTGACTGTATTTTGACGAAATAGTGCATATGTTGGAGCAATGTCTGGTTGGATAAATTTAATAACACCTTTTCAGCCAGATTAGAAATCCAGGTCTCATAGGAAATGAGAAATCTGCCCACACATTATCCATACCTCCAAACACCCTTTCCAAGCAGATTGGTAACAATTAATCAAATCCACCTTCTATCTCCGGGTAAACAAATGCAGCCTATTTGAAAAAGGTTTGACGAAGAATAGTAATTGATATTTTTCATTAAACAATTGAATGTTTTCTAGTTATAGAGGTGGTTTGTGGATACCAATTTCTCAAGAATCACGTTTTCAACGCATGTCATATAAGTGAAAATTTCTAAATACGAAATAAAGTAAAATTAGTTATGTTTTCTAGCTTTGAAACTGACTATAACAATGGTATTCATGTGTGATTGCAGCAAGTATAACAATGCTACCTAGTCAATTTAAGACTTATAAAAGATTTAAACTCCTTGTCAAAAAAATAAAATTTAAACTGTAAACAAAATTTGAAAAAGATAAGTTAATACGGTAGCAAACTTTGCAATGGTGATTATGCGCTTGTTCTTTAGTTCATTAATGGAAACAACTAAGCTTCTGAGCTGGAGATAATTTTATGAAATCAAATGACTTTCATTGATGTTTGAGTGGACAATATTATACAAAGAATTTCATTGTTTCTCAGTGGAGACAACATAATGATAATAGTGTCATCTTAAACATATTTGACATGTCAAATTCATTGTTAGAGACATTCAACAAATGATAAGAAACTGTGCTTGAGTTTAGTTTTGACATGTATTATGAGAAACCAAAACGTACAACGGCAATAAGTCAATAGTTAAGAGCTCTAGTTTGGACTTTCAAATCACTCTCTTCCTCGTTTTATCGGAGCAGATTTTATGCACCAATGTGCACTTGCACCATTAATGTGTAAGTGCTCAAATCGTTGTATGAGAAGATCGAATGAAAAATAGAAACTCTAAATTTCTTCTTTTTAATTTCATTTTTGATTCAATCAAATTAACTATTCATAATAAGAGTACATATTCTTTGACCTAATGTTCTCACCTCCTTAATTGGAAACATTTGAGACTATTTTTTTTATTTTGTAAATGGTATTAGTATATATGCATGTAATGCGACGTAGATGACCGGATCAAAATACTGCATATTAGTTACTCGGTTCACTTACACCTTGTTGCATAGAAGAATTTTCGTCGTTTCATAAGTAGTGCATTTCATTTTGATAATTTGGGAATGATGTCCCATTAGTTTTAAGGTGTGGGTGTTTTTTTTTAATTATGACAAGAAAAAAATAGTGAAAAAATAGTGAAAATTGCTCAAAAGATTGAGCATCTAATTATGATGGCAGTGTGGATTACACGCTCTTGGAATTTGGGTTGAGAGACAAATTCCATGTGTGTTTTTGTGGGCTAGTCAATGCATTAAGCCAAAACTAAACAATTAGCTTAATTGAGATGTATGATATGGAAATGGGATCTTCTGTCTTTGTTTTCTAATCTTTGGCCAACAATGTTTAATTTTTCCATCATCTTTAAGCACATTATTAAGGGTCATTACTCATTAGTGCTCATGTCCCACCAGCTTATATATATACAAACACATTGTTCATCTCTTTTGGTCTTTGCTTTCTATGGGGCTTTTGTTCATTCCCCCTTTATATAATTGTCATTATGATGATGATTATGGATACTATAATCCCTAAATTTGCAAAAGAGAGAATGGGGTTTTGTTTTTCTGGTGATAGTAAACAACAAAAGGTACGGGGGATTTGCTTAATATAGATTATAGAGGAGGGGGCAAGGCAAGGGCGACCATCTTCCTCCTTTGCTTTCTTTCAGTTGTCATTATTGTTCATATAGATGAAATACCCCCACAACAAATGAATGATGACTGAAATCTTTTCCCTATCTCCTTCTCTCTTTCTCTCCAAACACCCAACTCAGACCTCATTATAATTTACGGCAAAGAGGGCCATGGCTTTTCTCCAAACCTTTTCATGTTCATTACTCAAAGAAAGATGAAAGGAGATCGAGTACGAATTGTTTGGTCATGGTGGTGAGTAACAAATGTAGTTGGGACTTGAAGAGTACAGAGAGCTTTCATTTCATTAGAGAGAGAGAGAGAAGCAATTCTGGAGCTTCCACATGGGGTGTCATGGACTCATAATCTTACCATGTATATATTGCTTTTCATCTTGAATATGTTACACTACGAGGGGTATTACGTATCGGTATGATATTGTTGAACTAGATTCCGGCCTTGTGAAGAGATCCTCTATCTTTTTCTTGCATAATTTTGAGGAACACACATCTATCTTGGGCAAAAGTGTAGATTCAGTTCATTCCTGTTTGGCATTAGAAATGTCATGAGATACTGAATGACTAGTCCCACATTCGTGCAGGGCAAGTGTGAACGATGAAAGGCTTTTTCAATTGTCATCAAATTCTTCTAGTTTATGTAAGATGATTAATTTGAGAAATTTTACGTAGGAGAAGTTGTTGAAGGCGGTAAAAGGTAAACTTTAGATAGTAAAAAGGTAATGTTTTTGGGTTGGGTATTAAGGTTACCGGATCGGGGGAAACTGGTTTGGAAAAGAAAAAAAAAGCCCAAACACTCTCTCTTCTCTCTCTCCTCTCCCCCGAGTCTCTCTCTCCCTACCAACGACCTCCACCTCCGATCACCGCCGTCCGGCCAACTCAGACCACTGCACCGGTCCCGTTTGACTTGCTGTCATCCCTTCTCTCTTTCTGGGTTGGTGGCAGCGCCCCTCTCGCCGTCGCTTGGAGGATATCACGGCAAGAAGCTTGGTCGACCTCTCGCCAGAACTCCCTCCTCCGGCCGCCATAGCCAGCGATTCTTATCTCTTCTTGTAGTACTCACCTAGGGTAGTAAACCCTCAAAAGGACTTGGTCCGATTCGTTTTTGGTAAGGAGAATCAAATACATGAAGTTCTAGGGTTCAATTTACTGTTTTTCTTCGATTAACATGTTTATGCTTGGAATTGGGCTTTGTGTTAGTTATGAAAGTTGATCAGCGTGTTGAGTTGATATTTGTGTTAAATTTTAGTAGTAATTGGAAGTGGCCGGAATTCTGTGGTGGCCAGCTGCCGTTGCCAGCGGTGCAGACGGCGTCATCGCCATGTGGAAGTGATTTTTTTTGAGCTCTGTAAGTGGTTTTTGAAGAGGGGAGTCCATTATTATTAAGCTTGGGTTTTTTAGAATGTATGATAAGTTTAGAATTTATTTTGGAGGGTGGAATTATTGGTTCTTGGAATAGAAATTGGTCTTTGAGTTTTCGTCGATTAAGCCTTAGAGGTTTTTTTAAGGGCTCTTATGTAAGTGGTGAGGTCCGGGTAGAATCACGTGATGATTAGAGAAGTTGGGTGGATGAGCGTTGTATAAGGCTCACTTTTATTTTTGCCTATTTATATGAGTACACCTTGGAGTTCCAATTCAACGCCTCGAATAATGCACATGAGTACGAGACATTGATAAGAAGGTTGCAACTCGCCCAAGATATTAGGGTAAGTAGAATGGAAGTATACAACGACTCGCAGTTAGTCGTAAATCAAGTCAACAGGAGCTTCGAGACCAAGAAACAACAAATGAACTCGTATCAAGCGTTATCCAAGGCTTTCATGCAGCATTTTGAATCACCAGCTAGCGAAAGAAGAACAATAATGTTGATGACTTGGCTAGGTTGGCTACATAAGGGCCCAAGAAGTGAAGAAAAAAGCAAGAATTGAGATGCTGGAGAAGCCAAGTATAAGCAGGACCATCTCGGAGATATTTACAGTCAACACATGTCCCAGGGAACCTACATGGGTGGATCCAATCATTGAGTTCATGAAGAAAGGGGTGCACCCTGAGGAATAGGAAGCAGGCAAAAAAAAAACTATAGTCAAGATGTGTAAGATATACACTTTTGAATGGGAAGCTATAGCGCAGGGGTTACTGCTTCCCAAATCTGAAATGTGTAACTGTCGAGGAAGGAGAAACGATACTGGGAGACATACATGAGGGTGTGTGTGGAAATCACTAAGGACGGAATATTTTTGGCCAAACAATGCTTTAAGGATGAAATATTTTTGGCCAAACACGGGTGCAATGGTGGACGAAATCTTAACAAGATGCCACAAATGTCATTTACATGCCAACAAGACTCACTCCCCTTCTATCACCTTGTCGATTTTAATGTCACCATGGCAGTTAGCACAGTGGGGCTTGGATCTCATCGGAAAGATGCTTACAACACCGAGTGTGTGGAGACAAAGTCATTAAGAAAGATAACCACTGAGTGTGTAAAGAACTTCTTGATGAAGAACATATACTGTAGGTTTGGGGTCTTGGAGACAATCGTCACGGACAACGAGACGCAATTCAACAATGACCACCTAATCTAGTTCACAAATGAGATGGGCACCAAATGGTCTTTGCATCGGTGGCGCACCCACAAACCAACAGGCATGTAAAAGCAATTAACAAGATCATCAAGAAGCTTCTGAAGAAGAAGTTGGATGAGGCGAAAGGTTTATGGGCCCAGAAGCTCCTAGAAACATTGTGGGCAATTAGAACAACAGCAACAACATAATCAACAAGAGAAACCCCTTATTAGATGGCTTTTGGTGAAGAGGCAGTCTTGCCAGTCGAGACGACTATACCAACAAGAAGGGTGGAGAACTACGATGAAACAACCAACGAGGAAGGTCTTCGGTTGAACATTAACCTAATCAAGGAAATAAGGGAGAGGGAAAATCTGCATAACCAAGTGTACAAGCAACGGGTAGC
The DNA here is from genome assembly GCA_034370585.1 of Fragaria x ananassa. NCBI lineage: Eukaryota > Viridiplantae > Streptophyta > Magnoliopsida > Rosales > Rosaceae > Fragaria > Fragaria x ananassa. Next base: position 1,944,142 of record CP139750.1, on the reverse strand, counting down.
ACGCGACTACAATAGTAAGGTCAAAACCTAGACATTGGGATCGGGGGACTAGGTCATGAAAAAGATCATGACCAAACCAAATGCTTTGGACCCAATCTGGGAGGGACCAAATGAGATCACCGATGAGGTAGGCCCAACAACATTCTATCTCCGGGACTGGAATAGAGTTACGACCGGGCATCCATGGAACACCAAGCACCTTAAGTTCTACCCGATGTAGAAGAGAAAGCAAATCACGGTGCACTACGCCAGATAATGCATCACACGACGGGGAAAAAGCGTCGTCTGATAAAGGTCAAATCCGTTGTTAATCTGATCGCCGTCTGATAAACGTGTCACACAACGGCTAAAAAGAGCTTGTCTGACTAACTGACACACAACGCTACAATAAAAACCATTATGTGATTCTCGACAGATATCATCGACAGCTGCCGACACATGTCGAGCTGCTTCTCGGCAGCTGTCAACATATGTCGATGAAATATGCCGAGAATCACACAATGGTTTTTTGTAAAATGTTGTTGTGTGAGTCTCGGCATATATTATCGACAGATACCGACACATGCCGAGCTGCTTCTCGGCAGCTGTCGATGATATCTGTCGAGAATCACATAACAGTTTTTTCAATAAAAACCTTTGTGTAATTGTCAACTCACACAACTGTTCCTTTTAAGAGTTATTGTGTGAATATCGACATATCTCATCAACATATATCGACATATGTCGAGGTCGCTCTCGATAATATATGTCGACATTCACACAACAGCTTTCAACATGAAAACTATTGTGTGAGGTGATGTTTATACAACCAATTTTCTCGATTGCATGGTTGTTTGATTGTTAAAGAGTAGACATGATTTTTGCTAATAGACATTGTGTGAATAGATACTCACACAACGTTATATTACAAAATAATTGGTTGTATAATCATTTTCATTAGACAACGTTGGATTGCCATTAATGTGTTGTATGTCCTACTAATTTACCAAATAAACAATAGCAACTAAAAAATAGATATGGAATACAAACCAAAATCTCATAAAATCATCCAACCACTGTATTGACCATTGTATATAGAATATCCATCAATACATATCTAAGATCCAAAATAAGTAACCTACAAAAACCACAATTCCAACATCCAAAATCTACTCTACTACACTAATATCATTTTAAGGGCCAAATTATCCAAATGCAGTAGCATATTCTTAGGGCATCTACTCACCTGCTTCTGCACTTTATACCTGTAGTTGAAGTACCTCAGGTATCAGTCATATGTCAATCTGTCCGGTAGCCAAAGATGCATGCATTGCTATGAATCCACTCTTACGACCCATCAACTTTACAATGCCAATACCACGATAAGCACTTTGTACCTATTAAAGATCGAGGAGAAAAATCAGTTCACCATTTAGACATTAATACCAAGAAATGGATGAGCAAGTTAATTAGACACTATATTTCTCTATTTGTCATGGAATTCATATACAAGATGATATTACTAAAGCATTACCTAGTTGCCATAGTTTGAGAAATCTTCTATCTTCAAACTGTGCACATCAAAAATCCTAATCATAGCACAAATCTATAATTAGCTACGTACACGCAAAGACATCTCTCTATAGGTAAACATTCTCTTACCATACGTCTACAATCACAAGCATTCTCTTATCCTAATGTGTCATAATTCATATCAATTGATTATTTCATAAAAAGAAAATAAAACCAATTTCACTATTTCAATTTCACATTGCACAGTTCAATACCTTTTGCTTGTTGAACTCTTCCAGGGCGAATCGAGCAAGCTCCATTCCTCTCAAGTTCATATAATGATCATATACCTCTTCAAAAAGAAAGAAAAAAAGAAAAAAAAGCATAATTATAATCCTAAACAAACAAAAATGTGAAAGAACTATGGGTTATGTACCTTAGGCAATTTTCTTTTCCTTTGACAGTTTCCATAGTCTGATCAGTGGCGGAAGTAATGACCAGCAAAGGCGTTGCTTTAGTAATTGCATGTTTTGTCAAATGAAAACTGTAATTCCCAAAAGCCTTGAGCAATTCCCAAATCCATTGTTTTGTAACAATGAGCTTCAAATCTGAGAAATTTTCAGGAAGTAGGTAAGGAAGAAAAATTCACCAACAACTGACCTTTCATTATTTTCATATGACAATTTCCAGAATCAAAATAGACAAGCAACTCTACAACGTGCAGAAATTTCAAGTCGTATGGAATTCAAATTGACAGTCAAACAGAGATCCAAAGTGACTAAAAGTTTCTGCAGAAAATTCTGAAACATTGTAAAATTCAAAATAGCACAAGTTTCTCAAATCAACTCCGTTTTTCATGAGACCAAGTTTAAAATGATCATTGAAGAGTCTATTTTGAACTGTTAAAAACTGAGATTGAAAGAAGAAGTATAGGTTTTTAAAAAATCTTGGAAAAGCCCACTGGTTCAGCTTGGTTGTATCTTTAAGGCATATTATCAAACATGTGGTGTGCACTATGTGATCCTTGGTCTATTTTTGTTCTAAGCATGCTAAAGAACCTACCAATACTAGGTAATAGTCCAAAATGTGAAAGAACTATGGGTTATGTACCTTAGACAATTTTCTTTTCCTTTGACAGTTTCCATAGTCGGATTAGTGGCGGAAGTAATGACCAGCAAAGACATTTGAACACGTGAGTCCCCTCCCTCGATGGGTCCCCTCCCCTCCCCGACCACCCAAACCCCCAAACTGAAGAACCCTAATTGAATCGAGCCCAATCGAGAGAGATGAGAATAGTACAACTTGGAAATAAATCGAGTGAGAGAGGAGAAGAACCTCAAAGCAAATTGGAACTCCACCCCTAAATCGAAGAACCCTAATCGACTTGAGCCCTAATTGAGTAGGTGATAGAGGCGTAGACTCGAGTGAGAGAGGAGAAGTTTTGAGAAATCGGGTCACGGAGTAAGAGAGGAGAGTTTTTGAGTGAGAGGCAGTTTTTGAGTGCAATGTTGAGTTTTTGGTCCAAATGTGAAGTCTTTTAGGTTTTGACTCGAGTGTCTATAACTAAGTGTTAAATTCATTTTACAAATCAGACAACATCTATAGTAAATTTTATTGTTTGATAAGAAAAAACAAAGATGGCACGCCAAATTGTAAAAGCAGGAGATTTCCCACAAACACATTTCATTCCTAATTGTTCTCTGTCTATTTTACAAATCACACAACATAAATTAGATATTTCATTGTCTGAGATCTAAATTGTAAGAGCGGGAGATTTCCCTCTACTTTTCACTTTTACAAGTCACTCTAAAAAAACCCTATTTTTTAGTCACACAACGCCGAGAAACACTAAGAGTTGTATGAATATGAGAGACTATGGTCAACCATAAATCGACCACCCTAATTACACGAAAACACGTTGAACTGCAATATCGTTACTCGTATTTTTGAGTATGCCGACATTCGTTGTAGCCTCATAGTATTATTGTGTATGAACTCATGTAAAAAGTTGATGAAAATTGTATCCCGATGGTTTGGCTCCCCATAGTGAAACGTAAGGGTAATTAGGGTTGACCATGTCGATCGACACCCATTTAATATCAAAAATTGTTGATGTTTTTACCACAATCATGCTCCATTGCCGTAAATATGTCTATACGGTTCGATTTTCAAAATTTTATTTCCTCAATTGTGTCTCTATAGAGAAACATATGTTTATATAAGATGTACTACACATGTTAAGCACATTATGTACAACATAGTAAACATGTTATACCTCACTAGTAGGTTGATTGTGGTTCGGATGTCTAAAATTAAGATCATGGAAATCCGACCGTTAGATATAATCATGACAGTGAAGTATTGCAGTGTAACAAAATTCACAAAATTTCGGTAACGTTTGGGTATCGATCGACTCGGTCAACCATAAATTCAACGTTTTTGCTTTTTCATCACACGTCAACATAGAAGACAACCGTTGTGGGATTATAGTAGAAAACTTGGTGTTAGAAATTAGGGTATTTTAGAGGTTAGGGGTTACGATACACACAACATGATATAAAAAATAGTTGTGTGATATTTAACTTGCAAGAGCGGGAGATTTCCCGCTCCTACATCTCAGCCTTAATTTTTTAGCTATCCATTTTACAAATCAGGCAACGTAAATTCTATATTTTGTTGTCTGAGAAGAAATGACATCTTTAACTTGCAAGAGCGGGAGATTTCCCGCTGCTACATCTCGGCCTTAATTTTTTCCTATCTATTTTACAAATCATACAACATAAATTGCATATTTTGTGTTGTCTAAGAAGAAAGAAAATAGAGACATTCACTTAATAATCGTGAGGGCGGGAAATTTACGGTTACTTTTCATTTTAACGAGTCACTCTTTAAAATAACCCTAGTTTTCACTCACACAACGCATAAAAGCACTAAGCGTTGTCTAAATATGGGAGGCTCATCATACAAATGTCGAAATGCAATACTCTAAACATTTTTTATGTCATTGTCGACACTCGTATAATCATATGGTTATTGTGCATGAACTCATACAATAAGTGGTGTCAATTATATCATGATGGTTTGGCTCCCCATAGTGAAAGTAAGTGTAATTATAGTTGACCGCGTCGATCGACACTTGTGTAATACCGAAAATTGATGACATTTCTACCACAATCATGCTTCAATATAGTAAACATCTCTATACAGTTCGATTTTCAAAATTTCATTTCCTCAATGGTGTCTCTCTAGATAAACACACGTTTACATAATATGTACTATACATGTTATGTCACATTATGTGCAACATAGTAAATATGTTATATCTCATTAGTAGGTCGATTGTGATATAGATGTTTAGGATTAAAATCATGAAAATTTGACCGTTTGATATAATTATGACAGTGAAGTATAGCAGTGTAACAAAATTCAAAAATTTTCGGAAACGTTTGGGTATCGATCAACTCGGTCAACCATAAATTCAACAATATTAATTTTATATCACACATTAGTATTAAAAATAACCGTTGTGGCACTACAATAGGAAATTTATTAGGATTTAGGGTATTTTAGGGGTTAGAGGTTATGATACATACAACGTAATATTGAAAACAATTGTGTGATATACCTTCACACAACATTTCTTAGTTGATTGTTGTAGGATGAAGAATTTAAGGTAGTATTGCCAAATGCAAGAGAAGGGCTTCATCATGACACACAAATACATTATACAACCAAAACTGAAAAGCCGTTGTTTGATTGTTGAAAATACTCTACTATCACACAACAGGTTTGAGTGTTCCGTTGTTACATCAAGACCACCAAGACTATCCTTCATAAAAAATTTTGGTTTTCGGAGGATATGTAAGAGCAATTTTAAAACTAGAAGTCTGCAGCCTAGCATGAGAGATATATCGTACAACAGATATATAAAAAGTATTGTGTGATAGTTTAAATTGTATACATTCACACAACATTTGTTTGTTTTACTGTTGTGTAACAAAACCCAGTTATATGTCAAACTAGAGTGGGGTTAGAAGCGAAATGGGCCTCATTTTTATCTGCATTCACACAACAAAATATTATCCAAAGTGTTGTACTAGTTTACGGAAAAAAAATCTGGAATGATCTCAGACTATCCACACAACGCTTGACAATTTCTGAACGTCGTATGAAGCATTTTTTAAATTTGTACAACCCTGCTATTATGAACCGTTGTGTGAAAAGTGTCGTTTGTTGCACTTATTGGCGTAGTGGTGGCCATCTGGATGATACCACTTTTGTAACTATAATCAGACCCACCGAGAGATAAATCCATCTCGGAGGAGGCCTTCATTTATATCGCCAGCTCGCCTCGATATAATCTGCTTGCCTCGCGTACGCGAAGTGTCAATCTCGCCTTGCCTACGCTGAGTGTCTAGTAATTTCGCGTGCGAACTGTGTAATCCGCGCGCGAACTGTGTAGTCCGAGCGAAGTCGTTCCGCGCGCGAACTGTGTAGTCTGCGCGAAGTCGTTTTGCATGCGAACTGCGTAGTCTGCACGAAGTCACGTTTTCACGCGAACTGCGTAGTTCGTGCGAAGTCATTCCTCGTGCGAACTGTGTAGTCCGCGCGAAGTCATATTACTTGGGAAAAAATGCCTTCTGGCTCAAACATTGCCCCTAGGTCTTGAGCTTTGAGACTAAGCGAGAAGGCCTTATTGAACATGTCACGACGCTTCAAAATATGGGAGATTCTAACATTTTGGCGTCATTGCGATCTTCGTCTCGCAGAAGACCAAAGTTTTGATGTATGCATTCCCAACTACCTCGCGAGACAACTTACTTCTTCCTAAAAGGGTCCTTACTCACTGCGTAGTGAGGAAGTATATATACTGATGTAAAGTTGGCGAAGTGAACTACGTTGTCTCGCTAGCGAATATAAGGATGATGAGGCAACCCAACGGGAGAAATGAACCTCGCCAACCTCGACGCCCCGCGTGTACAGGTTGTAAAGAAACTTAAGAGACTTTGGTCCAACTTCATTTCGCTTGTCATGTTTCCTTCAATGTAACTTTTTCACTAAGCAACAAAACTGCTGCGGTTCAAAGAACAATCTTCCCAAGTCTTCCTGCCCCCTCGCCATGGATCTTTCTTTCCTTCTTTTCATCTTTCTGTCCCTGCTTAAAGCGAAACTACCATTTCTTCTGCTCATCGTTTGCTTTGATGAGTTTCGAAATCTACTCTTAGGTTGAGGGTGAGTTTCAAAATCCACTCTTAGGCCAATCCTCCACTTGAAAGAATAAAGGGTCTAGGAACCTTTTGCCTTGCACTTGCTGTTTTGTCCACGCGTGAGGCTTCGGAGGCCCTTTGTCCACTCGTGCTTTGGAAGTTAGCCAGTGTTCTTGAAGCACACCCCAAAACTTGGGCGGTAGCATGAGGGACCTTGTTCTAGTGGACCTCTAGCCTTCAGGCGCTTTGTTCTGGGGTAATTATGCCTTTAAGCGTAGGGTAACCAGAGTTCACTGTAAGCATGTTTCGCTTCGGCCGCAAAGCCGCTTATGAAATTTGTATCAAAGTGTAAGAAGGAAAAAATATGTGATGTTATTATTTAGGGCCTCTAGGACATGCCCCAATCTTGTACTTGTCTGTTGTTTAGACTTTACACGTTTATGATGAAATAGAAGAGAGAAATGAAGAAATTAGCACGTAAAAAACATTATTTAGAGCCTCTGGAATAGGCCCGAATCTTGTACTAGTCTGTTTGTTAGACCTCGTACATTTACAAAGAAATAAACTAACTTATCTCTTGGATTGCCCCCTAGTGGGAGACGACGGAGTGTTATTGCGAAGGCGCGGAGCACTATGAACAGTGGTTGTGGAGTCAGCCGAATATGGAGGGTCTGCGCGCTCCCAAACGCCAGCGATATGGCGTTTTAAGAAACGACTATTAATAGGATTGGGATGGAGTGGACCGTCAAGGTTGCGCAAGTGGTATGCTCCCTTGGGCAATATGCGATGAATAATAAATGGTCCTTCCCACCGCGCGGACCACTTCCCGCGGCCTTCGGTCTTTTCGCCCAATGGTAGCTCTGCGCGCCATATTGTTTGGCCCTCAGTAAAGCTCCGTCTGCGGGTAATCTTATCATAGGACCGAGCAACGCGCTGCTTCTCAAGGATGAAATTGTTGAAAGCAGTGATGTGATGTTCGTCAAGGTCTTCAAACTCTTGCCACATTGCTTGGACATAATTGTCACCAAGCAACTGGTGCTTTTCCTAGACCCAAAGCGAGGCGACGTGAACCTCAAGGGGAAGGACGACGTCATGGCCAAACATGAGAGCATAAGGGGTGGTATCTGTCAGACCGTGCTTAAAGGTACGGTAGGCCCACAAAGTATGGTAAAGCTCTAGATGCCAGACGCGGGGGTTCAACTCTAGCATTTTACGCAAGATACCGAGGATAACCTTGTTGCTCGCCTCCGCTTGACCATTGGATTGTGCATAATAGGGGGTCGAATGCAGGAGCTTGATACCATAGCTAGTGAGGAATGTGACTACAGAATCGGCCATGAAAGCTGCCTCCTGGTCCGTCACGATGCACTCCGGAATACCAAAGCGAGAGATAATGTTGCAGAAGATAAAGTTGCGAACCGAGGTCGCGGAAGCGACCTTGAGTGGCTCGGCCTCAACCCACTTGGTAAAGAAATCGATGGCCATAATAATGAAATTATCCTACTCGGAGGAATGGGGATGAATGATGCCGACGAAGTCTATCCCCCATCCTCGACCTGGCCATGGTTTAATGATCGGCTGCAACGAAATGTTTGGAATATGTTGCACTGGTCCCATGAACCTGGCAATGCTGACATCTTTTGGCGAAAACAATACAGTCTTTGAGAATGGTAGGCCAGAAGTAGCCGTGGCGACGGATTAACCAACGCATCTTCGGTCATGCCTGATGCGAACCACAAACTTCGGAATGAATCTTGCGCATAAGCCGCTTAGCTTCGCTGCCATACACGCAGCGGAAGTCATTACCGTCTTCGCCACATCGGCGAAGCTCACCGTTGCAAAGCACAAAGTTGAGGGCGAGAAACCGCATTTGGCGGGAATGAGTAGCATCATGAGGGTGCTCGAGGTAGGCGATGAACGGTAGCCGCTAGTCTTCATCGATAGGATCTAAGGCAGCGACGTCAAGAGAGTCTGCCTTATATTGCCCCTAGCAATAAAAGAAGGAAGAGTACGTCGTTCGACCATGAGCAATCGTTCGCGCACTCCATCTCGCAAGCTAAGACCGGATGCAATCTATGCGAGCTCATTCGCCGCAAAGTTAAATTCGCGTGGAATGTGCTCAATGTGGACATCGTCGAAGCGGTCTAAGACGTCAAAGGCTTTTCACAGGTAAGGCTTAATGGACGAACTTAAGCACTTGAACTTCACCACAAGTTGGTTGACAACCAATAACGAGTCGCCGAAGACATGAACCTCGCGGACTCCTAAGTCCAGCAAGATTTCCAGTCCGATAATGAGCGTCTCATACTCCGCTTGATTATTTGTACATTTAAAATCCAGCTAGAAGGAGTAAGAAAAACGGTCTCTTGCAGGGTTCTCGATGGCAATCTTGGCACTTACGACAAGTTCAGTACGCGGCCCATCAAAGTAAAGAGTCCATGGAGTAAGGGACACAACGACGAACTCTAACTCGTGGAATGTTATTAGTTCGGTTGGTGGATGATGAGCGAGGAAGTCCGTTATGGCTTGTCCTTTGACTGCTTTTTGCGGAACATATTGCAAAGAGAATTCAGACAAAGCCAATATCCATTTACCTATGCGTCCCCGAAGAATAGGGCGGGATAGCATGTATTTGACTAGATCGGACTGAGTAATCACCACCGTGGTAAAGGCCAACATGTAGTGGCGGAGCTTGCAACATGCAAAGAATAGGGCGAGACATAACTTCTCCATTGGGAAGTAGCGCGTCTCGCAATCCATTAACACCCTTCTAAGATAGTAAACGGCGTGTTCCACCCCGTTCTCATCGTTTGGTGACAAGAGTTCGCCAATAGACAAGTCCGCATAGGGCATTGCCTCCGCGTCGCTCAATTAAAGACTCCCATGCGAATTGGAATTTAGGAATATCCTTATCTCGCGGGGTGTCACAGACTCAAACCATCTTGCGGGCCTTTCTAGCTCGCGAGCTAAAAGAAGGCTTTTTAATTAATAAGGGCCACATGGATTGGCTCAAAGCATGTCAAAAACTGGTGAGAGTCTTCAACGATTAAATGTGATGCACACAGACTCCGCTTATGCCTTCTTCGTGAAGCTTCCCGTGCGAGCCAGTTCGCCAGCTCGCCTCGATATAATCTGCTTGCCTCGCGTACGCGAAGTGTCAATCTCGCCTCTCTTACGTAGAGTGTCTAGTAATTCCACACAAAGTCATTCCGCATGCGAACTGTGTAATTCACGCGAAGTCATTCGGCGCGTGAACTGTATAGTCCGCGCGATGTCATTCCGCGCGCAAACTGTGTAGTTCGCGCGAAGTCATATTTCTTGGGTAAAAATGCCTTCTGGCTCAAACAATCATAATACCCAAGCAGGCTCCACTCGTTGAACTTCTCGGTGATGCCTCCATCCTGTGCAGCCTTAAGCATAGCCTTGAACTCATCCGACTCTTTGAATTTAGCAATGGCAAGATCACACTGGGCAAGCACTTGACTCTGAAGGTTAAGAATCTGATCATCCTGCTCCTTAAGCTTTGTGCGGAGCATGGCAATCTCCTGTTGCAACGCATCAATGTCACTTTCTAATGCAGCCACCCGGTTAGATTTCTCTTCTAGCTCCTTGGTGTGTAGGCTCAGCTTGGCAAACTTGTCAACAAGGGAGAGTTTCTCTTTCTTCAAGGCCTCCAGTTCTCTCTCCTGCTTGGACTTTTCACCGTGAAGGTAACTGAGGTGATCATTAAGGCTTACCAAGCGTTCCCTCATCTCGTTGGAGTCCTCACTCACATCGATCGAATAGACCGCGAACAAAGCTTGCAAAGAAACAAATATTAAGCAAATTCTAGGAGGGTAAAAAGGAAGTCACAAGCAGGCAAGAAAGGGATACCTTCATCATGGGCCTCACGGGCGTATTACCAATTCTGCTGAGGCGTGTTTGACACTACCCAACCTTAACATAATCGAGCTCAATCCCCTTTAGATCACTTACCATGTTACGGACAAATCGCTCCTCGACGCACATGTACTCATCAAGCACCTACCGGATGGGGGTCTTGGGAATTTGAGGCAGGGAAGGAGCGAGAGCACCCAGAGAGAGAGAGAGAAGAGGAAGAGAAGCAGATGATGACCTTATGGGTTTGTGCTTCTTTGGTGGAGGAGAAGAGACCCCGGTCACACTAAGACCAGTCAACGTCACCATTTCATTTCGAGAGAATTGAGACTTCTTGGAGTGTTGAGCCTTTTCTTCTTACCCAAGTTGACCTTCGCACCCATGCTGACAGCCACAACGTTAGAAGTTTTGTTAGGACCTTCAGAGTCATTCGGAGACTTCCTGTAGCCCTCATCCACAATTTCCAGCAACACCGGTCCCTCCGAGACGCGGGTGGTGGAATCCTGAAGATTGATCTCAGTATGGGATGCCACTTTCCCAACCTCCAAAAGACCGCTCAGTAAATCCATGTCAGAATCCATATCGTGCGGGTGATGGGAACACTGCTTGTGTTTGGGAACTTTAGCTGAAACACAAGGAAAGAATGTAAAAACACAGTAAACATCTCAGATACAGACAAATCGACCAACATAAACAAATGAACAAGTAGAAGTGCAAGATTGGAAACCCCACCGGGAGTACGACCAAGTTCGCAGTGCACCAAGACATTCCACCGGGTCAAATGCTAGGAGATGTGGTCTTCTTCGTTAGGCCATGCAACAAATATTTGAGCAATCCATTGCCTCTTGATATCGGAAAGTGTATAGGATTGATCGCAAATGTACCTAAACCTATTGGGGACAACGAATGTCTGGGAGTCCCTTTGCCATATGCCACAAGCAAGAACAACCTTGGAACGCCAATTGTTATTAATGGAGGTTGGAAGATCAGTAACGAGAGACAAGAAATCTCGAGCGGTGAAAGAAACACAACCACCACAGTTTTGTTTCTTCGAATAGGATAGCCGGTATAACGCCCGAAACTCATTGATTGTGGGCCACTCCATATCAGACAGATAATATAAACAACAATGAGACAGAATTTGGCGCCATTGATTCGGGGGAATATGCTCAGGAGCTAACTGGAGCATACTCAGCAGATACTGAACACATTGAGGGAGCGGGAGGGAAAAACCATTCCTAAACTTGTTATCATGCACAACAACAAAATTATCCCTTGCCAACAGGCTAGTTTGCAGTCATAGAGCCTTCGAAGGGTGACCTCGGAAGGAATATCCCAGTCTATCCTTGTGTTAGGACCAATCCCAAAGCCTTTGTACTAATCTGTTATGGCTTACAGAAGCACATGTGGATTATGTTCAATCTCTTTCCATAATTGCTGGCAGTAGCATCATGGTCAAGACTTCTTCAAAGGACCACATTTTGTCTCCTAGAGTCTAGGACTCTTTTGTTGTATTCTGTGGCAGCAGACCACAATTCCTTTATATTGTACTTTCAGCTTTTAAGGCAAGGGGAAATGAATTATGCAACTTTAAACTCTCTCCCTTTTCTCTTGTTTAAACTCTCTGGAGCCGATCGATTCACCATCATTACAGATCACCAAACCTTGCGACATCTCATCAACTAGCGCATCTCGACCCCATCCCAACACAAGTGGCTATCCAAACTCATGGGCTATGATTATGAGATTCAGTACCGAGCGGGTGCCCAAAACTTAGTCCCAGATGCATTGTCGTGCCAATATGAGGTATGCTCCATCTAGATAGTATCAGCCCCTGTGTTGAATTATATTCACCAAATTGATCAGGCATATCTCCGAGATCTTAAAGCTCAATCAATTGTAGAAGCTTTACGTGCTGGACTACCCACAGAGGTCGGATTCTCTATGGGCACCAACCGGTTGCTTTACAAAGGTCGAATCTTCGTGCCCACTTCATCGGAATGGAGGGCCAAATTGTTGTTTGAGTTTCATGCTTCTCCTCAGGTAGGTCATTTTGGCTACTTGCGCACCTACACTCGTATTTCTCGTAGTTTTGCTTGGCCTGGAATGCGTGCGATCAATGCCAGAGACAATCCTATGAGACCATTCGTCCTCCCGGACTCCTCCAACCATTACCGGTCCCTGATGAGATCTTCACTGACATTTCGATGGACTTTATTGATGGTTTGCCACAATCTCAAAATCACAATGCCATCATGGTGGTTGTCGATCGACTCTCCAAGTATGCACACTTTATACCGATCTCTCACCCCTATACAACAGCTAACATTATATCAGTGTTCACCAAGGAGGTGTTTCGCCTACATGGGATGCCTAAGAGGATTGTTAGTGATAGAGATCCAATTTTCATTAGCCAATTCTGGAAAGCGTTTCATCAGCTGCAAGGGACTAAGCTTTGTCACAGCTCCGCTTACCATCCTCAATCCGACGGACAAACAGAGATGACACCATTTGAGGCCATATATGGCAAACCCCTTCCGTCAGTTGCTCGCTACTTACCAGGTTCCACTACCGTCCACAAGGTGGATGTTGCTCTTCGCAGCCGTGATCAGCTGCTTTCTCAACTCAAACAAAACTTGGAGCTCGTATGTAACCGCATGAAACAGCAAGCATATAAGCAACATAGAGAGAGAGAGTTCCAGGAAGGTGATTGGGTTTTCCTCAAACTCTACCCCTATCGCCAACAATCCCTGGTTAAGCGACCTTCTTACAAGCTCGTGCCTCGATTCTACGGCCCATTTCAAGTTCTAGCTAAGGTAGGGACGGTGGCATACCGTCTAGCACTCCCACCTTGCTCCAAGACTCATCCTACATTCCACGTGTCCTTACTCAAGTGACGTATCGGAGACGGTACCCTGGTTTCCACCACTCTGCCCCCGTTTGATGATAATGAGGAATTGCTTTGGACACCCGAGCGCGTGCTAGACATGGCGGTACATCGCAAGAACAAGAAATCAGTGACAATGTGGCTTGTGAAATGGACTGGCCTCCCTGAAGAAGATGCAACCTGGGAGGTGGCTAGGTCCATGGTATCCAGATTTCCAGGTTTTGGTGCTTGAGGGCAAGCACCCTCTTAGGGGGTGGGACTTGTTAGGACCAATCCCAAAGCCTTTGTACTAATCTGTTATGGCTTACAGAAGCACATGTTGATTATGTTCAATCTCTTTCCATAATTGCTGGCAGTAGCATCATGGTCAAGACGTCTTCAAAGGACCACATTTTGTCTCCTAGAGTCTAGGACTCTTGTTGTATTATGTGGCAGCAGACCACAATTCATTTATATTGTACTTTCAGCCTTTAAGGCAAGGGGAAATGAATTATGCAACTTTAAACTCTCTCCATTTTCTCTTGTTTAAACTCTATGGAGCCGATTGGCTCTATCACCTTGTAATACCCCAAAAAATTAATATTAGTTTCTAATATTATTTGGGAATTTTTCGAGTTAGAAGTTAGTATGTTTTGAGATTCGAAGGAAGAGCGAAAGTGTTCGGATGCTTATTTTACCCGAAACGGTTTTATAGTTTTGAAGGGTCAAGAGTTGACTTTTTAATATGTTGGGTTTCTCGAGAAACTTCCTTCATGAAAGTTGTAGAGCACGACGATACGAGTTCGTAGACACGTGGCAATCGTAAAACGGACTTTGTATGTGAAAGTATTGATCAACAGAAGTTCGTGGCTTTACGGGATTTTTGGGTTAAATAAGGAAGTTTAAGGGTTCAATTCTTTTTTCCAAAACCCATTTCTTTCTCTCCTCCTTCTCTCTCTTCTCTCTCTCCCGAGCAACCAGCACCCTCCACCTTCGCCAGAAGAGAACTTCGTCGTCCGACGGTAGATTGCCACCAAACCACCTCCATTTGATTCATCGCATCCTCCTCTAATTGTTTGTGTCAGTCTCTGACCTTGACAGCCATCGACAGCGGTGCAGTTGGGCTCGAAAGCCACTGCACTTCCAGTCACTGCCCTTTCCTTCTCCGACGTATGACGGTGAGACCAAGCCAGTGCAGTCACTGTTCTTTTGTGAAGCTTTCAGACCTTGTGGGTGGCTCCAATTCGAACTGGCGTGGCGGAGAAAGTGGCGATGCCCTTGCCGGCGACCGCCGAATTCGATGGCGATTAGGGGTGAAGTTTAGGTGAGTTTCGATCCTCCTTCTCATTAGAGTTTACTCTTGTGTGTCTTGCAACTCGATTTTGATAGTGTGATTTAGATTTGCAGTTTGAGGCAGTGAGTTTGCAGTGATGTTTTGGACCCAATTTCTGTCAAATTGGTTCAAACGTCAGGTATAAAAGATGATTCCCTTGCTTCAATCTACAAGTTTGTTGTTGGATGTTTGTTCAAATTTTGAAGTTTATGGGGTGGTGCTTGGGGCTCACTCGCCGCCCCCTGTGGTGGTGCATGGCAGCGCGTCTGGTAGGGTGTGTATGCTCTGTTGCAAGGGTTAGCTAGTTCTTGTTGTTATGAGCATGTTGATATGTTATAAGGCTAGGTTGAGTTCATGTAATGCTTTTTTGTTGGAGCTTTTTCGTTGAGGTGTGAGGTCGTTGAGTTTGTGTTTTCGAATGTATGAGCCGTTTTCGGCAGTTGTAGGAGTTATTGTTTTGGGTGATTGAGGACCTTGGGAGGTCTTGAAGGAGAGTTGCCCTCCCTTGGGCAAACCTTCGGATATTAGTTTTGGGTTAAGAGGGCAATTGTTACCCTTTGGTTTGTTTGGTTACTAAGGTTAATATTTGTGTTAAATAGGTATCTTGTGGAGTTGATATTTAAGCTTGGCTCTTGTGTTGTGTTGAAGACGCAGCGAGATTATTTAGGTGAGTAAAATCTCACCAAGGTTCATTTTGTGACCTATTTATTTATGGTAATTATATGATGATTATGAAGATGATAATATTGATGAAAATGTTGATGATGATGATGATGATTATTATGATGATGGTTAAGATGATTATGATGATGATAATGTTGATGATGATGATGATGATGATGATGATGATGTTGATGTTGATGATTTAAAAATTATGTTTTTCTTTCGTTTGTTTTAAAAATATATGAGCTTGATCGCCAATGGCTCATGGTAAGTGAAAATAAGTTTTCTGTAAAAAAATATAATCTTTCAAATGGACTTCTGATCATGTGTGTGCCTTAGTGATGATTGTAAGCATTAGTTGTGGATGTGTGTGCCTTAGTGGTGATAGTGTGTCTTAGTTGTGAATGTGTGCCTGAGTGGTGATTGTGTGCATTCATTGTGGAATGGTGCCTTAGTGGTGATTGTAAACATTAGTGGTGGATGTGTGTGCCTTAGTGGTGGATGTGTGTATTAGATTAAGAGCCTTCGTGGTGGACCGAGAACCAAGCCTTGGCCGGGTGATTGGTTACGGTCAATATAGAGCTCTAGTCTGTCTGTCGGTACTTCATGGGGGATGACTAAGTGTTGGCGAACCTATGAGTACACGTTTATTTGGTTACTTATGAAGAATGACTAAAGTGTTGGCGAACTCATAAGTAAGAGTAGAGAAATGATTGTGTGATGTTCTTATGTGTTGTTATTTGAAATTCTTTGTTTTGAGTATCTCTTGAACTACGCTTATCCGCAGGATGTTCTTAAATCTTAATTGTGTGATTTTAATAGAATTCATGAACTATGCTTTTGCAGGATTCATTATGATTTTGAGTGATTTGAATTGTTGTGTTTTCTTAATTATTTCTTTTGAATTCTCTTGCGTTTAGACGATTCCTGAATTAAGTTGCTAATGCATGAATTACCAGTTTTATCTTTTATAAATTTGTTGGATTGGTAGAATTAATTATTGTGCTTATTTATTCATGTGTTTGACTTTGGTGGTAGAAGTATTGAGTTATTTTGAGATTTACTCATACAGGCTTTTTAGGTTACCGAGTTTGTTGTTTACAAACCGGTGCACCATTTCCTGGTGTAGGGGTTAGACATGCAAGTGTTGATCAGCAGGGTTAAGGCAGAAGCATAGTGGCAGGATTTTAGTTTCTGTGCATTTTATTTTATGTTGTTTTTGACAGTTTGTTTAAGCTCATGTGAACGACTTAATTATTTCTGGACGTTTGAAGTTAATGTAATTAAGTAGGTTTAACGTTTAACTCGATTTACGAGTTTGTTGACTTGTACACTTCCAGTATTGTTTTTAGTTTTGGAAGTTATTGAGCAGGTTTTGAGATTTTAAGATTTTGAGTTATATCACGCCCAAATTTTTAAAAATTATCCGTCAAAAATTGGGGTGTGACAATCCTAAACTGTTCAATCTTGGCAGGAGTCATGCAGCTCACGGGCACATCACACAAAGTGCCATCCTCCAAACGATAACGTGGAGACGAAAACGCACCAAGAACGCGAGTCATCGGGACCCCTTGGTAAACCCAAAAGACCAATCCACCTCTCTGGAAGCGCTAGCAACAGTGAGCTCTTCCTCGGGGCTCGAGGAAGCCGAGTTAGGGATGGAGGCTGACACACCCGGACGGGAAGGTTGGCTCAGGTACTTATCCACCCTGTCGTCATCATCTATTACTGGGCGAGAGGAAGTGCTAGCACCACTGAGGTCAATAGTATTTCGAGAGTCTATTTTTCTTAAAATAACACCGAGAAACCCTAGAACCTATTAGAATGCGCCGCCGAGAACACCAAGAAGGTTGACCACCCAAAAGCCAAAGAAATCATAATACATCCACCACCCCCAGAAAACCCAAAAAGTACAGAAAGGAAAAAGAAACCGAGAAAAGCAACAATGTGCAAACATGGCAAAACAGATCAATCACAAGAAGAGAAATCGGATTTCTCAAGCAAATAAGCAACAAAAGAATCTCAAAACCAAAACCCATAATAACAACAGAGCAAAGAAAAGAGAAAAGTGCTCAAGAAAAGGATTTAGGACTTATGAATTCTCTTGAGCAAAAAACACGCCGGAACAACAAAAGGATCACACCTCGCAATTGCAAAGCCCGGGTAAGCAAATCGATGAAGCAGAGGAGGAAGAAATAAAAGGTAGCACAGGCTCAGGCTTCTCTTTAAAAAAAAAAAAAACTTCTCTCTGGAAACTGAAGAAAGGACTAGGCCAAAAGAACAGAAATGGGGGAGAGGAAGAGAGTGGGCGATTTATAAGGGAAAAGGAAGGAAAAGATGCTCGGTTCCCCAAAAAAATGCAATAAAAAAACCATTAACCAAAAACAAGGAACCATATACCATCTGATCAAACCGCAGGATGACGACACGTGTCTCACGCCGCGGTAGCTTCTCGAAGAAGAGAGAGTGAAGCGACAGATGGTTAGCGCATTTATTGCATGTTAGTTATCCCAAGGGATAAAGCGCCATCTGGCGCACATGCATTAAATGCACCTGACACAACAATGGGAAGCAATCAATCAAGAGAAACTCATATAAGTATCACCGAGAGAAGAGAAATATGCAAATCCAAGAACTTAGGATAAATGTCACTAGAAGAAAATACAGGATGACCAAGGAATCAATAAACCAAGAAATTAAGTCCCAGATGCGCCTCCCCGAGAGGCCGGGTCCGGGCAATTATATCATCTCTTTAAAAACGGAGCAAGTGGCCTGATAACCCACAGACGACATTAACACACATGATATGGAGAGGTTCACTACCTTTGTCCATGAGAAATTGCAAGACCCATTCAAAACACGTCATGAGTCCGAACTTGGGGGGACTATGTTCGGGAGCTCGTTCGGAAGAGACTAGTCTACGAGCTTATTTTAGCAAGCCTCCACTAAAGATGTGTCTTGATGGGGAACTTGGGAAACTTATAGTCGGTAGTAGATGAACTACCTCCCAAGCCCGTATACCAATAGACATCCCACCATGAGCAAGACGGATCGGGCCCAAGCCCAGCAGCAATAAAGGTCGGAACCAACCAAGAAATGGACTAGGAGAGAGCTGAGTGTGAAACATCAGCGGGGACATTTGTCCCACATGGACTGGTAGGTAAAAGGAGAACCCACACTGGGCCAGCCACCAGCTTATGAGGTAATATTTAATTATGCAAGTAATTACACTTCAACCACCGAATATTGATTTTACCATCAGAGAAGGAAAGAGCGATGGATCCCGGTCATCATCTTACTTGCAGGTCACCCAGAGGAGAGAGAATTCTCATCCACAAAGCACACGCTTCTGAGGACCCAACGTGATCTTGCAAAAACATACATCAATGACCTAATCGTAATCACAATCATAATCTAACAATAATTCCTAAGAATCCAAATTTAAAAGAAAACTTGATAAAAAAAATTAGAAGAAAACAAATAACCTTAAATAAAAAAATCATAAAACAAAGATAATGATACTAACCTAAAAATACTAAAACACGAATAAAATAATTAAGACGAAGTCTTCTGTAATCTCATTCTACATCAATCTCTACTTTAGAGGAGGCATTGTAGTTGGTAGACATACACCACCGTACCCTCAAGTATTAATGCCAAAACCATGACATTGTGATCTAATATGTTCCATCAAATCTAACACTTGCTACTACAAGTTTCATGTTATTTCAAACAAAACCATCCTTTGCTCCTTAAACATTAATTGAAACACTAATACAAATATACAATCATTGAATCCAAACCAAACAAATTAGGATGTTTTGAGCTCTCTAATCACAACATTCTTTTATCAAGTACGCGCGTGAATCAATTCAAAGCTCAAGAAGCGCGTGGGAGCATATAAACACACTTTTATTTGTAGCATCATTGATGAATGGCCCATGACATGTATATCTTCATATTTGTGTTGCTTTTCTTGGGTTGGTGGTGGGTTTCATGTATATCAATTATCAAAACTGTGTTTCATTCAATTTATTGTGCCCCGGTCTGTCGCAGATAAAAAAATCTGTTTATGAAAAAAAATTCTACTATATCAATGTATTTGGAATATTAAAGAAATGCTCTTTTATATTAGTGGTTATAAGTCACATATTTATGTGCCCCTCATTGGCCTCAAACACAAACCCTCGTACTGAAAATTGGAATACTACCCCTCGTACCCCTCAAACACATATTTATAAGTCACATATTTTTGTATCACACACATATCAATTCACATCATTGCTTCCCCTGCATGGCCATGATGGAGGATATAGATACTACGAGATACGGGCTAGTTGAGTTGGGTTTTGTTGTTGTTGTTGTTCGTGAGGAGAAATTTTGTTGAGTATTTTGTCTCACCAATTGAATACTGACTAGAGAAGTAGCTGACCTAGAACTATCGAAAAGCTTATCTTGATCGTTCAGTCAAAACTTGACCGAGGAGGGATGGAGGGGGTTACAATTAAAAACCATCCTATGTCTGAGCGAGTCACTACGTTGCTTAGTCGAGTCTGGTAAAATATAAATCCATTGAAGTTAGATCCTCATTCACCGTCGCTTCACTCCCTTCTTTTTTAGGTGTAGGTTAGACTACTTGTGCTGCAAGTGTTACTTGTACAACAAGTTTCGATCCTTTGGTGTGAGCGGCAAGAATTAACTGCTTGCTCGTTAATTAGGTAGCTAGTTGTCATCGCTTGATCGGCAAGTCGCCGGTAGCTCCGTAATTATGGTCGTGATTACCACTCATTTTATTGTCATACTTGAAGAGGTTATGACACCACACTTATTTTTTCAATTTACTGTTATCATGATTGTCGAACTTATGACTGCATTAAACACTACATTTGTCTTGTTCTAAATGTGTGGTTAAATTATGGTACGTTTATTGTCACCCCACAAACCACTTAGCTCATCTCACTCACACGTTGATATATTAAAAGACCAAAATACTCTAGTAATTACAACAAGGGATAATAAGTTGTTACAAATTAGTGATTTTACAAATTTTTTTTTATTCTTTCACACGTTGTTGATTTATGGAAAGACCAAAATACCCTAATGTAAAATCACAGTAAGGGACAATAAGTTATTACAAATTAGTGATTTTACAAATTCTTTTTTTTTATCCTTCTGTTTTGGATGAACACATACTTCATAATCTCTAACTCATAATTTATTATATTTGGTCGTTCTATAAAGTTTGAAGACGCTAGCATTCATCCTAAAATTGAGGTGAACTATTTGTATTTTTTTTCTTTGTTGATGTTTCGTCTCTATTTACTTATTATTTTCCATGTCGATTTTGTATGTAAATTTTCATGTCTAGTGACTCACTTATATCCGGTTTTTTTTTTTTTTTGCATCGGCATCAGAGATTTTTCTAAGTAATGGTCGTTTGAACAAAGAAAATTTGAAACTGAAAAATATATGCAGGGAGAGAAGAAAATGTAGGGTGAACAAAATAGAATCGAAAAAATGATATTTTGGGTATTGTAAATGAGTGAACAAAGTAGACTTACTATTAAAAATATATAAGTATGGTGTGATGAGAATATGTGGTGAGTAAAGTGGTTTGTGGGGGTGTCAATAGATGCACCCTTAAATTATTGCTTCACTCCAACAATGCACCAAATGTTCACTTTGGGCACTCGATGTGAGCAAGTCGTTGCTGTGTGGGTCGCTAGGAGCTCAACAAGACTGGGCGTACGACAACAGTGTGCGGCACCCAGAGAAGACGGTGGACTGGTCCGAGCCAATTTTATGATCTTGGAAAACATTCCTTGGGCGGCTGCCCTATAGGGCTTCAAGCTATGTTGCACCGACACTCCACACCCCTGGAGTGTCGGAGTGTCTGACACTTCCGACACGCCGACACGTCACGTGGCGTGTCCGAAAATGTTGACTTTTCGGACACGTCATGGACACGTTGACCTCCTCCGACACGCCACGTCAGCAAGACTTTAAAAAAAATTGAAGTAACTGAGGCACGCTCGGATTCGATCTCTCATTCTCTTCTCTTCTCTCCTCAGTCCTCTCTGTGCCTAGTACTGCCGACTCTTCTCTTCACCGCTTCGATTCCCAGACGAAAAAAGACGCTCACCGTCAGCCACCCATTCTCACCGTTCGCTAGTCGCCAATCCGCCACCCAGTCGATCTGTTCACCAATTTGACCTCTTCTCTCTACCGTCCGCCGTCGCCAATCCACCGTTGCTAAGGTTAGTTCATTTTCCTTCTATATCTGATAGTTATGCTAAATCTTCTTCCTAAAATACAAAAAAAAAAAAAAAAAAATTCTCCTATGTGGTATTGCTGATTGAATTCAAAATGAGATGTGTTTGAGACTTGAGTTAAGGAGTTCTGCTAAATCTTAATCAGGTTGTTCTTGTTCTGCATCTCTTTTGTTTGTTTTCTTTTTTAGGCATGCTTTTTGTTAGTTTGTTTAACTCGCTTATTTAGGGCTAACTAGAAGACATTTGACTGGAAAACTGAAGAGTAATGCATCATCTGTTGCATAGCGGGTAGGATCAGAATCTGTGTATATTTAAAGCTGTTTGTGGTGGGTGGCAGTTTGGTTGGAGTCTTTTGTTCCACGTTATTGTAAATATTTGGTACTTTGGCAGTGTAATCTTGGTCTGTAGTGAGTAGTAGTTTATCATTTATGTTGCTGTATTAATTTTAAGTTTTAACCGTGCTGTTGTGCTAGAGATTGCCCTGTTTAAAAACAAGCTACTGCTCAAGTTTGTTTTTCTTTAATGTTATGTTTTAGATGCTCCTTTTAATGGTATTAGTTATGTACTTGACTTTTTTCTTATGGTTATGAAATATATTGAATTTATAATTTTATTTAGTAATGTAATAAACTTATTTCATATTTTAGTATTTTTTTATTTATTAAAAATACATAAATATATAATTCTATTTGTCGTGTCCAAGCGGTGTCGGAAACTCAGTTTTTGAGTTTTGCCGTGTCGCCGTGTTGTGTCTGTGTCTATGTCTGTGCCTGTGCAACTTAGGCTTCAAGTTTTTGGGCTGGGTTTTCTGACCTAGTTCATTGGCTTTAAGAGCAAAGAAAATGGTGATGTCTCTGATGTCAATGAGGTTCTGAAAATAAGGGTAAAATGGATACACAAATCATGCGCCTTCACATTAATCCATGGAGGAAAGACAATTGAAATGGAAATTGCTAGGATAGAAATGAACACTGTTAGAGAGAAACACCGAGAAGCTTTAGTGGGAAGTAGAAGACGAGAAAGAGTACGTAGAAATTAGAGAGACAGAAGAAGACGAAGAAAGGGAGAAGACAAGTTAGACAGAAAGCAAGAGGAAAGAAGAAGGGAAACCATGTGCAGGCCGCGTGCTTTCCATGAAATGTCACTGTTTATGAGGCAAACAGTTTTGTCGCTTCAGTTCAATCTGATAGAGGCAAATAGTTGCGATCTATGCAATTATACCGAGTCAGATATGGCCAAGCCTCACTGTTCTTCATCATTTCTAATTTGGTTATCTTAATCTGGTCTTAGTTGCACTGAACCTTTTGATTATTCTTCTTCTCCTGGTTTCCAAGGGGATCGATAGCGATACAAGGAAAGCTACGTACCCTTTGATGTCCATTCTAGCTAGCAAGCAATTCTAGCATCAAGTCTCATAATTCCAAAGAGAAAAGGTTGGCGCTAAATACAAAAACACAGTTGCAAGTTTGATTGTTTAATGAAGTGACAAGTGATGGTTTTGTTTATTAATGACATGTTATGGGGCGGGTTGAGATCTGGGGTATAATCTTCTTTTGCCTAGCTCGCAAGGATCCTTGTATATACAGTGTTGGAAGATTTGGGTCGATGGATGTTAATAACGTCATCAGATTTTGTCATCTACAAAATCACATGAATACTCAAAATTATTAACAAATAATAATACTTATAATGATGTCAAAATAACAATAAAATAACAAAATATAAATACTTATCTTTGATTATGAAGCTTGAGTTAAACACTTGTTCAGAAAAATGTTTAAGGTTGAGGCGTGTAAACACTGCCCTTAAGAGTAGATTTCGCCCCTCGGAGACAATGTCTCGGTGTAATAGGTTTATGGCGTCTACCCTCCAGGGTACAACAACCGTTGATCATCGTAAGCGTACACTCGCAATACTCGGATCCTAGAACCGCTTGATAACTTTCTTTGGCACTTGAAAGATGAATAAGAGAGCATATGATCAAGTAGAATGAGAAGACCAATGAGAAGAATATTATAGTGATAATGTACAACAGTTATATATGTATATATCATGGTCATGAAGATATGGATATATATATAGCTCAACAAGGAAGATTGGTTACAAGTCATGATACTGAGCATTAATTAATCATAACTTTAGTCTTTGTAACGGACAAGAAAGAGTTAATATGTGTTACAATTGTAACATACATATTTATAGAATGAAAGTTCTGTTGGAAATCAAAGCACCAATTAATTGACTACAATTAACCTCAATAAATAATTTTTGTATTTTAAAATATCACATCAAAAATTCCAATATACAGGACAAAGATGGCGATACACAAGTAGTATCAAAGCGCTACTCTCTTTTCTTTCTTTTTTTCATGAAAGAAAAAGAAATTTGCAACGAGGGAAACGTCTAAAACATTCTAAATTAAGAGGAAAAATTCTGCTGTGCCGCTAAGCATAACATGCATACTAAATTTCTAAACAAATTTTCTTCAAAATTCTCACCCTACCACTCTTGTTATACATGCAACCTCATCTTAGTTATATGTATGTCATAGGTCCTATGTGCACCAAAGACAAACTCAATTAAGAGAGTCAAAATAGAAGACATTTTGAGCATGACAGCGTATCAATCCAACTTACAGTTCTGACATGATGGCCAAGATTAGCTAGTGCGTCCGCAACAAAAGCTCCCCTCCCTACAGAGTAAAGCTGATCGAAGCTAGCCAAAGTTCCAATATCAGCATTGTTAGCTCATTTATAGTCAAGAGTCAAGACATGTACATACAGTTTTATGACATTTAATAGTAATTTTGAAAGTTGATCGTACGTTAGTGATACATATCCTTACTTGATATACACTAGTAGCAAGTTTTATGCAATGTTGGGCGAGGATGTAGCTCCTCTGCAACAAGGATGTGTTTAGTTTTGATGAATTACAAAAACTACTCTAGTCCTTGTAATCATGCCTTATGTTTACAAGTATACGAGCTTCCTGCATCGACGGCTTCCATGTACGTATGAGTGTCTTTGCTGCAAGCAAAGTCGGTGGTGTATGTATACGGTCCCATATGTACATACTCGGTGCAACATGTCCATTTGCACACAGGCACAACTATGTATTGTGCCAATCAATTTGTGAACTGAGAGACAAAACCTCTCTCTCTCTCTCATTACATCATCAAGATTTATGTAGAACATGGAAAATTTTGACAGCTGATTAGTGCGTGGATTAGTGGATTTATGTTTTTGGCTTATATACGCGCGTCTCAAGTTTCATACATTGTTGTGCAAGAATCAGACTTCATCTGTTATATTGAAATTGGATCGGTGGACAGTGATATATGTCCGTACTTTACACACAAGTATCAACTTCATGCATTCTTGCGCAAGATCATCTACCGCTTCCAAATATGGGTGTCTTTGTAGCAAACAAAGTCGGTGGTTGACGTCCATATGTGCCTACTCAGTGGTACCATAATATAGGGATTTATTTGTCATGCAGTTTCATTTACGGTTTAGACCTAAAACAAGAGATATAATTTCATTTTAGTACTCCCCTTCTATACCACATAGAAACTCCTACTACAATCTTACGAACACTAATCATTAATTGAAGCAACAACTAGATCAGTTTGTAGACTCTGCATCCTTTTCAAACAACCATATACTATGTTTTTAGGAGTTCCCTTAAAACATACAGCAACACTGGGAAAGAGATCCCCTAAATACAAATATAGTCTGAAATATTGACATGAAAAATGAAACCAGCATCTTCTTCATCAAACTCAAGCTTCAATGAAATTAGGTGACAGACAATGTTCATTCTCAGTCTCCTGCAGCTAAGTTCCAATATAATGAAACACGGATCAATGATGCAATGAAATGGAAGTGGCACAGAAGTGATAGAACCATCTATACTTGTGAGGTTGTTGAACTTTCATTTCCAAAGTTCAGGTTCATCATCCAGTAGCATGAAGAAGTTACAAATACTTGTTTGCAAACAGAAAGCCTTATTGTCCCACACTTCAGAGATGGAAACAAGGATAAGGAAGAAGCCCTATGACACAGTAGTGAGGATGCCTCTCCAGGGCTCTTCTGCTTCAGCAAGCTCTAGTCAAATGAAGTTCTTATTTATTTATTTATTTGAATAGGCAAATGAAGTTCTACTACCAAGAGAACATTGCAGTCTCCGTAGGTAGGAAGGTATAACCAAGACCTCAAGGGTTCCCGGCAATAATGGTTAACAACCTCAAACACATGGTCTCCAATGAGCCGAGATCACTTCATACTGTCATATGGTTGGTAATCAAATAGATTTCACATTTGCAATGCTCATTCTAAACTATTCAAATTTCCACTACTGTATCAAAGTATAGCTGCTTTAATTTAGAGTCGTTTACTGTCACTATGAGTTGAAACAGACAAGCTAGTCACAAACTCACTTATACATATACTCATATACATATACATATTCTCTGTGTAATGAACATAAACCAGGAGACATCAGACATAAACTTTTCATCATTACATCACTTTGTGGAAAATTAAATACATCCGTAGTTATCAACATAGCAATAATCAGAAACTGTATCTATCTATCAATCAACTAATTCCATATCACTGATTCATTTGAGACACACCATGAAATGAAAAATTTAACAAAAATCCTAGTTTGACACACTACCATTTCAGCAAATGATTGGCTAACATCATAGTTGATCATAATAATATGATCTCATGACATATTTGATTGTGCTCTCAATGTTATTGACTAAAAGAAGCTAGCTCATGTGCCTTTTTTTTTTTTTTTGAAAACAACTAATGTGCTATTTAAGTAAAATAAGTTGTAGTCGGTTGTGTGTGAAACAATCTCTCTAGCCCAAAAACCTATAGATATTCCACCACAACCGTGACCGATTTAAGGATCCCGCCCATAAGCTGGATGAGCCGGGTTAATCATGGTCGTAACACTAGGCTCAGGACGATTGCAGGCACGAGAGAAATCCACCTTCAAACTGGACATGGAGTCCCATATCGGTTTCCTGGGAAAGGGAGCATCGGTTGGGCTACAAATGCAGCCCAACGTCAAGCTTGTCAGGTACAATTACTACCTCTATTAATTACTCTTTGGCCCATCAGAAACTGACTTAACCATCTAAGGAGGAAAGACCGAAGGCTCCCAGTCGTCCTTTCACTTGCAGGGTACTAGGAAAGGATGTAACAGCCTATCAGACCCACCATCAGCTTCGGCATAACCTTGTAAACACGAAAATATCTGTAACAAATGACAGAACAACACGTGTACAAAGAATAGTTTAATTTAATCAATGCGAATACGGGTTACAATCTTTGTGAACTCCTCTAATTCTATCTCTGACGTTGATTTGATCCAAGGGTGACGAGCACTTAATCTTGAATCAAATAAGTGTAATTTGGACTTCTTGTCGTGTTGACGATTTGTAGAAGTTGATTGACCAAGGGCCGTAGAGGCTTGTTCTTGATCGGGTTTGATCCACGAGCAGTTCCACGTGGTAGTTTGTTCTTTGTCTTGGAGTTGGTGAAGATGTCGGCTATTTGGCAGCTTGATGACTCTTCGGGATTTGATAACTTCTAGACTTGAGGTTGATGAGGAATCGGCTATTTGGCAGCTTGATGATTCTTCAGGATTTGACAACTTCTAGACTTAAGGTTGATGAAGAATCGGCTATTTGGCAGCTTGATGATTCCTTAAGATTTGACAACTTCTAGGCTTGAGGTTGGTGAAGAACCGGCTATTTGGCAGCTTGATGATTCTTCAGGATTTGACAACTTCTAGTCTTGAGGTTGATGAAGAACCGGCTATTTGGCAGCTTGATGATTCTTCAGGATTTGACAACTTCTAGGCTTGAGGTTGGTGAAGAACCGGCTATTTGGTAGCTTGATGATTCTTCAGGATTTGACAACTTCTAGGCTTGAGGTTGGTGAAGAACCGGTTATTTGGCAGCTTGATGGTTCTTCAAGGATTTAGTGAAGAACTGGCTACTTGGGGAGCTTGATAGTTCTTCAAGGATTTTGGAGAGGCTTCTGAGCTAGCGGGAGGGATTTATCTCTCTCTCTCTGTCTCTCTAGTTCGCTCCTTTGTTTCTGCCTCCCGGTTTCGCTCCCCCTCCTCTTGGTATGAGAGGGGGTATTTATAGTGTTAACATGCCTCCACTTAAGGCAAGTAATGAAGATTCTAAATCAATAATATTTCCTTAATCGAATCAATGAATCTTGACTGATTGATTTACTTGCTGATTTTAACACAATCAGATCAATCAAATCTTAAGATTTAGATATGACAAGATTGCTTTGGATTAATGTCCTGTTTTGATCAAGATTATTAGTAAGGGGCGAGCCATCTAGCGGATATGGAAAGTATCTCGCGAGGAACCTTGATTTCCAAGCAAGCGGTGATTTCTGATCCCAGTTCGCGGACTCCCTTAAGCGAGGCCATCTCGCCTCTCCTTCATGTAAATCCAAGCGCGTAGAGCCATTTCGCTTCGCCTTCATGTAAATCTAAGCGAAGTCCAGTTCGCCTCGCGAAGTCTTGTTCACCTCGCGAAGTCTATTTTGCCTTGCCAAGTCTTGTTCGCTTCGCGAAGTCTATTTCGCCTCGCAAAGTGCGGTTCACCTCGCGAAGTCCGGTTCGCCTCGCGAAGTCTAGTTCGCCTTGAGAAGGTCAGTCCACCTCGCCTTCATTTATTTCCATGCGAAGTTCAGTCCGCCTCGTCTTCATTTATTTCTATGCGAGCCACCACTTATAAACCCAATTATTTTGTTAAATTTTACATGTCTACAACCCCGTCCGGGATTGTGCAAAACATTTGGCGTCGTCTGTAGGAACTCGTGCTAAAAACCGACGTGACTCAATGGCCGAATCAAGCGACCACATAGAGCGGGAGGCAGGAGAAGAAGAACAAAGAGAATCGATAGTTGCAAGAACCCCGGAAGCAAGAGGAAGCTTGCAAGGGGCAGGACTAGTTATCTGGGAGGAAACGCCGGAGGGAGAGCCGCGAGACTTAAAGGCTCAAGAGATAGCGGAGGCAGTGGAAGAGATGAGGGCACAGATCACTCAGCTGGAGCAACAGAGGGTAAGAGATCAGGAAGAAGCTTCCGGGAGGGAGCGCAGGCTAGAAAAAGACGCTATTGAGCGCCCTATCCCGAGGCATAGGTCAACGGGAAGCGTTGGATAGGGCAACGGAATTGGATAGGGCGTATCGGGACGAACCTGTTCTCGGATGAAATGAGAAATGATGGACCTCTTCCTGTGCCCCAGCCGATCACGGATCACCATGCTGGAAGATTGGGAGAAATGGAAGAAACCCTGAGGGCGGTCAGGGACAGTGTTGCTAGTTTAGCCGAAAGGGTCACGGACACTGAGAGAAAGGGGCGCGTAATCCAACTCGCGCAAGTTTCGAGGAAAGAGGGGGGCCGTTCACGAGAGCGATCACCCAGTCCGCCCGACCGAGCACGGCTAAACCGTTGAAACTAAACTACAACAGGGATCGGGACCCTCATCTTTTTCTGGATAGTTTCAAGTCTCACACCAATGCCAAAGGGTACTCGGACGCGATATGTTGTAACATGTTCCAAGAGACCTTGTCGGGGGAGGCGCTAAGCTGGTTCTATGAGCTCCCGTCGGAATCGATTGATTGCTTCCGGCAATTGGCCGAATGGTTCGTCAACAGATTCATCCTGCGAACGGACGGACAGAGCACCGCCCAACTATTCAAGGTTAAGCAGGATAAGGGCGAGGGGTTGAAAGCTTTCGTGAACCGTTGGCAAGGAGCCACTGCGAGGGTCAGGAATTTTGACAAAAGGGTTGCAGAGGAGGCATTCGTCCAGGGAATGCTTCCCGGAAAATTCATGTATGCTGTAAGGATCGAAAATCCACAAGGCTACGACGAGCTTATGGAAATGGCGATCAGGCATGCCCAGGCGGATCACGATACCTACGGGGAAACCTTGGTCGGGAAAAGAAAGATCGAGGTGAGTGAAGGATCGCTAGTGCAAGTGTTCCAGGAAGTCCGGGCATGGAAGGGAGAGCAAGAGCCGAGTTCCTACTCAGGAAAAAGACACAAGGAAAAGGGCAGTAGGAAGGCAGGGAGGCAATATCATTTGCCAGCAAAGGCGAAGGGCTCCTACAAGGACACGGGGTACGTGAGAGCGGCACCGGCGATCAAAGAGCATTTCTCGACGCTCAACGCCACTTACTAGGCAATATGGAATGAAAATAAGTCTATCATTCTGCCACCCCCGACAAGGAAGTTCCCCGCCACGCGGCTAACTAAGGAAGACACGGGGAAATTTTACGGGTATCACGGGGAGGTAAGTCATCACATAAACAATTGCATAGAGTTGAAAAGGGCGGTGGAGAACCGGCTGATTTGGTCATTCAGGCTGGCCAGGCGCTCCTTCATCTCATTCGTGTCTTCGCTGGCATCAATAGCATAGACAGCAAAAAGAGCCTGCAAAAGGTGTTGTTAAAGCTACAAACTCCCGGACAGTAAATGGAAATCAGAGTTAGTGGGAAATCTACCTTCATCATCGCTTCCCGCGCGTGTTGCCAATTCAGCTAGGGTGTGTTGGACCCTATCTTGATCTTGTCCAACTCGATGCCCTTCAGGTCGGCCACCATGCGACGCACGAACTTCTCATCAGCGTAGCCGTACTCGTCCAGCACCTGTCGGATGGGTGTCTTCCGAATCGGGGGCACAGCCGGAGTTAGATCGGTTAAGCTCACTGACTAGTCAGCCGAAGGCCCCACCGCTTTATGCTTCTTCTGAGGATGCGAGGTGCCCGGAACGCTCATTTCAGTAAGCGTCACTCCTTCGTCGCGGGATTTTGACCTCTTGGACGAGGATTTCTTCTTCTCTCCAACATTTATGTTGACTACGTCGCCGGTCCTCCCGGGACCCCCAGTATCGCCCGGTGGCTTCCCGAACCCTTCGTCTAGAATCTCCAGGGATACAGGGCTTTCCAAGACACGGGCGGTAGAGTCCTTTGCGCCTCCGTCTGTACAAGCGGCAACCTTCCCAACCTCCAAAAGGTCAATCAGGAGGTCTATGTCTGAATCCATGTCACGCGGGTGTGATATCCGGGGTTTGCGCTTGGGTATTTTCTCTTCCAGCAAGCACAACAGTTAGAAGTACTGCAACATTTATGAATAAAGGTGCAGCGCGAGTACAAGAAAACGAAAGAGGCATTTAACCAGGAACCCCACCAGGCATGCGGCCGAGTTCATAGTGAACTAAAACGCTCCACCGGGTCAGATCGTAAGAGCTACGGTTCGCGTCCGACGGCCAGACCGCGAACAGCCGAGCGATATGTCGTTTCTCGAGCTCTGAGAGCGAGAAAAATTGGTCTCGGATAGGCATAAACCTATTAGGAACCACATACATCGGGCAGTTCCTTTGCCATCGACCGCCTGCAAGCACGACCTTTGAACGCCAGTTGTTGTTCACCGACGTGGGAAGGTCGGTAACGGGAGGTACGTCCCGAGCGGCAAAAGAAATACATCCCCCGCAATTCTGCTTCTTCGAGTACGAGATGCGGTATAGGGCTCGAAACTCGTTGATAGTCGGTCACCCTATGTCCGACAGATAGTACAGGCAGCAAAGTGACAGCAACTGGCACCACTGATTCGAGGATATCTGCCCGAGCGCTAACTGAAGCATGCTAAGCAGATACTGCACGCACTAAGGCAGCGGGAGGGAGAAGCCGTTCCGAAACATATTGTCGTGTACCGCGACAAAGCCGTCCCTCGGGCTGCAGGCCAGCTCGCCCTCGTACAGTCCCCGAAGTATAACTGTCGGTGGGATCCGCCAATCTTCCCGGAGTTGTTCCATCTCGGTCGAGGTCATGCTGCTCTCGGGTTCATCGCAAACGGTTCCATCTTCCAGTATGTATCTTCTAGATGTGGAAGAGCCAGCGACATTGGTCATCGGGACACCATGGAAAACCCTAGCAGACCAATCGACCTCATGGGCTGGCATGTCGTACATGACCTCTCTTGGCCTCGCCGACCGCTTTCCCTGACGCGAGGGCCGGTTAATGTAATCCTCCATTCTTCTGTCATCGTCAGCTATCGGCTGAGAAGATATGCTAACCCTACTCGAGTCTGTTGTACTCTGAGAGAAATCCATCTACCCTAGAATAAAATCCTAACGCCTATCAGTACGTCATCGAAAACATGCGCGTAGCGCACAGCCGCAACCCATAAATCCTTAACTCATATTTCATCTAGTGTAACCAAACAAGTGCAAAACACAGAAATTCGAACAAAGGCAGAGAGAATGGCAGAAGCAAGCCAGGCATACTAGATTCTCGACGCATAAGCATCGCCGGAAACCAAGACGTCGGGAAACACCTCGCAATTGTAGAGAATTGCAGAGAGAAGCCGGCGCGGCGTGAGCACGCGAAACAGAGGGCCACCAAGGGAGGAAGAACACAAACAACAAATAAGAACACCGGACTGAGCACAAGAAAAGAAGCTAGCAAAGAAAACCCAGAAAGAGAACCAAAAGCGAACCCAACAACACAAAGCAGAAGCGAAGCCAAGTGAGAAGCAGAGAAAACCCAGAAAGAGGAGCGGTTTCTCAAAAATGGAAGTGAAAACGGAAAGCGGGACGGTCTATATACACGCACGACGAGTGCACGCCTCGATCCATGAGACGAGCGGTTGAAGTTCACGAGACACCCCTCCCTGTTGGATCACACCGAAGGATGAGGCCACGTGGCTCGCATGACCGTGGCTTCTTGGAGAAGGCAAGACAGAAGCGGCTGGCATTAATTGCCGGTCAGATCACCATAAATGTGGCGACAGACATTTAATGCACCGGTCACAGCTCGCACACAATTAACAAAGTGTGCGCGAAGCGAACTCCTTAGCTCGCCCGATACGTTTCGCCCATGTGCACGTAGAGCGAACTCCACAGCTTGCGTGGTATTGTACGCGGAGCGAACTCCACAGATCGCGTGGTAGTCATTGTACGCAGAGCGGACTCCATAGCTCGCGTGTAAGTATCGAACGCGGAGCGAACTCCACAGCTTGCGTGGTAGTCATTGTACGCGGAGCGGACTCCACAGCTCGCGTGTAAGTATCGAACGCGGAGCGGACTCCACAGCTCCCATGGTAGTCATGGTACGCGGAGCGGACTACACAGCTCGCGCGTAAGTATTGAATGCGGAGCAGACTCCATAGCTCGTGTGTAAGTATTGAATGACCTGGAGCGAACTCCACAGCTCGCGTGGTAGTCACGGCACGCGGAGCACACTTGTCAGCTTGCGTGACCTGGTTAGTCCTTGCACGCGGAGCGAACTCCACAGATTGCGTGGTAGTCATGGAACACGGAGCGCACTTGTCAGCTCACGTGACCTATTTAGTCCTTGTGCGCAAAGCGAACTCCTTAGCTCGCGCGATATGTTTCGCCCTTGTACGTAACACCCGGGCATAAGATCCATCTCGGGTGAATGTCACCGAGATCGTAACACCCAGGCATAAGATTCATCTTGGGTAAATGTCACCGAGATCGTAACACCCATGCATAAGATCCATCTCGGGTGAGTGTCACCGAGATCGCAACACATGAAAGACATCTTCCCTTTAAAAATGGAGCAAGTGGCTTGATAAACCACGAACGGCGTTAGCACCCTGTCACTCGAGTAGCAACACCGGATATGGAAAGGGCTCGCTACCCTTGTCCATGAAAGTATACCACCCGTTCAACCCACGTCATGAGTCGGAACTTGGGGGGGCTATGGGCGGTGGGCAGAAAAGTATTGGTTTACGGGCTTAAGTTAGCAAGTCCCCATTCAAGATGTGTCTTGAACGGGAACTTGAGGGGACTTGTAGTCGGTTGTGCGTGAAACCTCTCTAGCCCGTAAACCTGCAGGCATTCCACCACAACCGTGGCCGATTTAAGGATCCCGCCCATAAGCTGGATGGGCCGGGTTAATCATGGTCGTAACACTGGGCTCAGGACGATTGCAGGCACGAGAGAAATCCACCTTCAAACTGGACATGGAGTCCCATATCGGTTTCCTGGGATAGGGAGCATTGGTTGGGCTATAAATGCAGCCCAACCACTAGCTTGTCAGATACAATTACTACCCCTATTAATTACTCTTTGGACCATCAGAAACTGACTTAACCATCGGAAGAGGAAAGCCAGAGGCTCCCGGTCGTCCTTTCACTTGCAGGGTACTAGGAAATGAGGTAACAGCCTATCAGACCCACCATCAGCTTCGGCATACCCCGTCCGGGATTGTGCAGAAACAGAAGTTATCGTCCCAAACATAATATCATAAAAACTAATATACCATTCACAAGGAAACAAATTAAGAAACTTTTATATACATGATAGCATGACTCAAGTTATTGAAAGATGCCAAAATCACAAACACAAATAACTTAGGATATGCATCACAGATGTAATCACACCTTTTAAACACTGTACAAAAATATCCCCCTCTGCTACAAACTATGACAGACTCGAAGCTAGTATAAGTACCGGTGTATTCATGAAACTTACATGGAATATTTGCCACAGTAAGCTACTTATCCATTGCTGAGGATACCAAGGTTTCTTGTATGTGGGGATTTTGTACTTCAGCACTTGCCATCACCTTTGGATGATCTCGGCATTCAATTAGCGGGGACTGACAATTTCCTCCAAAGGACGCCATTGTTTTCTCACTCGCTCCAATTCCGGCCTCTAATGATAAGCCAACAGCAGGTGGACAGAAGCATGGCAAATCAATTTGACAACGAATGCCAGTTTCCCCAACATTAGATTGCAGTTCACAATCTCCTTCCTTGGAAATAACACCAGGTTTATAATACTGTTTTTCAAATGGAAAAACACCCAACTCACTATCAATTTTTCCTCTTAAGTCCAGCAATAGGTTTCTAAGCCTTAAAAACTCTGCTTCAACACTTGCCTGCCCCTGTAATTTCCTAACAAGTTGCTGGTTCAACAGCTGCAGTTTCTTAATTTCCTCTTCTAAATAAGCTGGTGTGCCTTCTTTTTCTCTCTGTACTTCCGAACTGCTTCTCTATTTCCTGAAGGCCTTCTTCTTTTTGGTTTCAATACCAAATCCTCTTTACTGTGATCATTTTCCTCCGACGGAAGAACTTGGGTATGTGTGTGATAGCAAGTGTGTGTGTGCAGCATCAGGGCCAGGTAGGTTGCATGTGTGAGTGTGAAGGCATGTCCGAAATGTATCTATAGAAGTTGGAGTATGGAAATTACCAGAGGAATTGGATTTTGGAATTACAGCATGGTCTAAGGTCTCTACTTCCCCATCATCCATCTTCTCTTTATTTGAAACAAGAACCATTAGGAGCCAAACACCACAAGATAGAGCTCATCTGCAATACCCAATTCTCAGTTATTGGTCATCAGGCTATAGCATAGCACTACAATAAAGCTATATAATTTATGTAAATAATAAGAACTTCATGCATATTTGAATCAAACCTCACGGTTCTTACTCAACTACGAACGCTCAGTTCAATATAGTTCATGAATTAACCATAAGCAGAAATAAACCTAAGTTCAAACCCAGAAGCTAGAGGCTGAAGTCATAAAAAACTAATGATAAAGACAAGACCATGGTATTGATCCTCCAACTAGTGGAAACTGGAAAGAGAACCCAAGCTTCAAGTGGGGGAACATGCTGGAATAGAACATAAAAAAGCAGAGAATCTAAAAAAGAAAGCAAGAAAAGGAATAGGGAATCAGATTGTGTTGTAGAAAATTGTGGATATTCTTTGCAGTTACCTGGGTTTTGCTAAGGTTCAGTGAGAATGAAGATGATCATAGTCTGCCACCTTCAGAGCAAATGGAGCAATGTCAACCGTATTTTATTCAGATGACATAGACTTGGCACCTTGTCTGCGGTCTTCTATGTTTTTTTACTTTTTTCTAGTGGGGTAGGTACTGCTAGAAATCCTCATTTATCCTTCTAATTCTGATTTATGCTTCTAAAAAATTTGCTTCAGTAATCGACAAGGAGTGTGGTCATGAAACATGTCACTAATTCAAGATGTGTAGTCACACAAACACAACGTAAACTTCTTCATCGAAAAAAAAAAAAAACAGAATGTAAACTTCTTCCGTAGACTGGCATAACCTTTTTTCCTTCATCTATTTTGGCAAGGATCATACCAAACGTTACTCTGATCATGTATTATTTGCGCTTCATTATACCACCGCTACAATCAGATTACAGGACTACAGGCAACCCGAGTATACCAGATTTAAAAGTGTATGGATTCCGAAATCATATTTAGTTGAGCAATCATTTCTCAGCTCAACGAAAAATATACTTCACAATCAATCATCAAATTCAACATAAATCAACATCTGTGTTTGAGTTTCCATGACCACAAAAGTAGTATATGGCTTGCAAAGGAAGTTCAGCTTACGAGGAAGCAGCAGTTTGATTCCAAAATGTGAGATTTGTATAGGTGCATCCCCCTGCAGTTAGTCAACATGAGTTGACGAGGGTATTGATCAATGCTTGCTACTGAAAGCAGTCTTCAGGAGATTGCAATGTCCGAAAACATTGCCATAATTCTGGTAGCACAACAATTAAGGAGTTCTCGAATAGAAATTGTAACACTTTACACTCCAGCTATAGCTACTGGTACAGGATGGGACCTAGCAAGTACTTCTGGATTGATCAGGAATGCCAAAGATGTATTAACTGCATCCAAATATGGGTTAAAAAACATCCCCTTGGGAAAAAGATGTAAGAATGTTGCATTACAATGAATGCTAATTTGTTAAAAGAATGAGAAAGCAAACCTGACAATACTTCTGTGTTTCTATCTATCTTCTTGCCATTACCATAAACTCACCAAGGGGATGTTTTTTATCTTGGGCCAATCTTCTCCTTTGTCTTTTCCACAACGATGTTTTAGAAGCGAACAATTCTGAATTGTCAAGGCAGAAATCGTTGCTGGTAGTCCCATCTCTGGCAAAGATTGGAGCTTATCACACTCCCTGATAGTCAGCTTTTCAAGTGAGATGAGATTCTCAAGCACCTCCGATATGGATTCAAGATCTGGGAGTCTTTGAATGCTTAAAGAGGTTAAAGTGTGGGGAAGAGGATAATCTTTCGAAAAGGACTTCAGACCAGGAAATCCACCAATGATGAAAACATCTAGAGAGGATAGTTTGTGAAGTTTCCACTGATGCATGGGAGTAAGCTTTTCACAATCAGTAACTTTAAGATCTCTTAAGCTGCTAGGCAGACCCCACTTTGGCAAGGACAGGAGACTAGGACAGCTAGAAATCTCCAACTTCTGAAGACGTTCGAGTTTATGAAACAATTCAGGTAGAGACTGGAGATTCTCACATTCGGAAATTGTGACAAACTTTATATTGGCCGGCAACCCACCCTTTGGAAAGCGCTGAAGAAGAGGGCAGCTCTTTACTTCCAAGGTCTCAAGATTTGTGAGGTCGAGAAGGCTCAGTGGCAATGCCAGCAAATTAGAGCAATCACTAATCTCAAGACGCTCAAGGGTTGTTGGTAATTCACCATTTGGAAAGGTCATGAGAGAGGAACAGTTGTCTATCTCCATGTACTTGAGAGTCGTATTGTCTTTGCGCATCAAACCCTCAGGCAGTGATCTCAGAGTTTTGCAGTAGTAAACTTTCAAATGTGTCAGAGTTGATGGCAAATTTCCGTCGTCAAGAATGGACACAAGAGAAGGACATTTATGAACTTCTAAATACTCGAGAATATTGTTATTGCAGAGAAGCTCCTGAGGAAGGGTCTTCAGAGCACCACAGTCACGGATTACAAGACGCTTCAGTTTGTCAGGCAACCCCATTTCTGGAAATGACTCAATGTTTGAACACCATTCAATCTGCAGCTCTGCAAGACACTCAAGGTTGTGAAACTTACCCGGCAGCTTCATCAGGCTACGACAATGTTTCAAATCCAAATATTGAAGTACAGGTGGAAGCTTGTCATCTTCATCAGGTAAAGCAACTAACTTAGGACAATTGGATATTGTCAAGCGTTGAAGCGACGCAAGGTGTGCTAGTCCAACTTGGTCATCTGCCAAATATTCAAGGTCAGGAAAGGCTGAAAGACTCAGTTCTTCAAGTTTTTCACACTGTTGGATAAAGCCTTCAGGTAGACACTTCACATGTGGAATATGAGTTAGGTGCAGAGAGGTCAGCGAGCTGAATCCCATCATCCATCCAAGTAATTCAGCGTTTGAATCCATCAGGTACATTGTGCTAAGTTCCACCATCCTTGGAAGTGCAGCCAGTTTTCCGCAACCATCTATCTCAAGCACTTTCAACGAAGGGAGGGAAAAAGGAAGGTTTTCAAGATCACCACAACCAACAAGAACAAGCAGTTGCAGGCTAGGGAAATCTACAGGTTCCAAATTCCCAAGTGCAGGGTTCTGTGAGAAGTTAGTCAGTGCTCCGCACTTCCTGATGCGCAGCTTTTCTAGAGAAGAAAATCCATGTGAAAACTTTGTTAACTTGGGACATCTGAAAATGGAAAGCACCCGAAGGCTGGGAAATTCTTTACGCCTTTCATCTGAGGACCATTCCTCCCATTTTTCCATGTCCTCAAATTTCAAAGTCTCCAAAGAGGGGAAACAAATTATGGAATCATCATCATCCACAAAAAATTCAATTCCTACATGTTTTATTCCATGCATTGCTTCAAGTTTGAGATCTTTAAGAGAAGGTAGTTGGCCAAGGGGTGGTAACGATGTACATTTTGCGCAACCATAGAGATGTAAGTACACCATGTTAGTGAACAAAGGATCTCCCATCCAATATGGGAATTCTGTACCTCCATAATACTTGATGGTGAGTTTCTTCAGATTTTCATGAGGCTGCAGTGCATCAAGTACTTCTGGCTCGATCCCTTCATTTCGTGAACCATCACTACTGCTCCTCCATTCCAAAACCAAATCATCCACGTGCTTCTTATCCTTCAATCTGGCCTCAATTGCATCTCTAACACTGTTGACATTATGCAAACACAAAATAGAAATGGATCCTCGAAGATGTGACAAGTCCTTGAATTCTGCAATCCCTTTTCCCATGGCTTTCCCCACAATGAAATCTGACAGTATTTGAAGGTTAATCAATCTTCCCATTCCCAAAGGCATACTTTTCAGCTTAGTTCCCTCAATATTGAGATGCCGTAAATTCCTTAGGTTTCCCATGTTTGCAGGCAGCCTGGTAAGTGAGCAACATCTGAATAAAATTAATGTCTGCAGATTGTAGAGACTGCTTGTTGACTCAGGTAGCTCTTCTATTTGACAATGAGAAAGATTGAGGTACCGCAGATGTTTCAAACTGCCAAATGAATCTGGCAACTTTTCTATGAGATAACCACTAAAGGATAGCACCCGCAAGAATCTTAATTTTGGTATCATATCACAGGGAACCTTGTCAGTCAATCTACCCATAGAAAATCCTTGCAACGGGTCTAATGGTAGAAAGGTCCGTAAACAATCCACATTACTGAATGCCTCAAATTTCTGAAATACATCGTTAAATCCACGAGTATATGATAAGTGCCGAGCTTTTGTAAACTTGTTATGATTCTCTGTATTTTCCTCCAACCTAACAAATGTTTTTCCAGACACAGATTGTGCAAGATCATGTATGAGGTCATGCATTACCAGTCGTAACTTGTCATTGGTGTGTTGGAAGAAGGACCTTGATAAAAAATCTGACACGTATCTTCTAGCTACATCTTCGATTCGCTGGTTCCCTTCTGGCTCTGGCACAAAACCCTCTGCCATCCATAACAAGATCAGCATCTCTCTATCATATTCATAGTCCTTAGGAAACATTGAGCAATAAGCAAAGCACCTCTTCAAATCCTCAGGAAGGTGATGGTAGCTTAATCTTAGAGCTGGTAAAATATTGTTGTCTGCCAGCTTCCAAATTTTGCTATTCAAGATATCATTCCAGTAATTCTCATCCAGTTCTGGTTCAGCACGCAGGAGCCCTTCTAGTGCCTTTGCAGCCAAAGGCAACCCTTTACACTTGTCTACTATTTCCTTGCCGATCACTTTCAACTTTGGATAGGCATCTAAATTCCTGTTCCGAAAAACAATTTGTTCGAATAGTAACCAACAATCACCATCTGAAAGCCCCTCCAAACAGTAAGTAGAAACAGTCCCCATAAGTGATGCAACTGTTTTGTTTCGTGTCGTGATTAGGATTTTACTCCCTGGTGCACCAACTGTGAAGGGGACTCTTAACTCATCCCAGCTTTTATACTTCTCGTTCCAGACATCATCCAGAACAAAAAGAAATTTCTTGTTCTTTAACCACGTTTTCAGTTGTTCTTGAAGTAACTCCAAATTGTCTGAGCTACAACTTGCTTTAGTCACAGACTCAACAAGTGCTTTTGTTATCCTTTGCACATCGAACACATCAGAGACACACGCCCAGGCTTTCAAATCAAACTGGCTACTTACATTAACATCATTATAAACAAGCTGAGCAAGTGTGGTCTTCCCAATGCCCCCCATGCCTACAATTGGAATAATAGAAACCTCATCATCACTTTCACCCAAGTTCAGCAAAGTAATTATCTTCTCCTTGTCAAATTCCCTACCATAAACATGAGATTCATCACCCAACATCGGAGTTGTGGGTGATCTGTCGAACCCTGATTTTACACCTCCAGAATCTTCTCTCAAACGAAGAATATCTTTCTGTTTTGCAAGCTCTTCCAAAATATCTATAATCTTTATCATTTTCGACTCTACACGTTCTCTAAAAGGATTAAGAGTATCAGCAATGTCTTTGATTTTAAAGTCTATCCCTTCTTTGATCTTAGAAATCCATACCTCATGTTTTCTGTTTTGTGATTCGAGGGCATCATTGGTGATATCATCCAATATGTCCTCAGCATCATAAGCTGCAACTCTGACATCCTCAAGCCAAGCTTTGACACTCGAGTCCTGGACTTGCTTCTCCTCAGCATGATTGAGAACTGCATGAATGACAAG
Organism: Fragaria x ananassa; assembly: GCA_034370585.1. Lineage (NCBI taxonomy): Eukaryota > Viridiplantae > Streptophyta > Magnoliopsida > Rosales > Rosaceae > Fragaria > Fragaria x ananassa. The sequence goes on along the minus strand of CP139750.1, from coordinate 1,903,402 downwards.
CAGGTTCCTCTTGAGCTTTGCTCGAAGCGAGTCATCGATTCCCCACTTGAGGAAGAAATTTATGACATCTTGAGTGGCCAACTTGTTAAGGAGGATGCTTACAGAAGCAGATTCAAGTGCTCGAACAATAGGCATGGCTGAGGTCTTGGTTTCTGAATTCGGAGGAGAGGAGGAGTAAGGGAGAAGATGATCAGATAATATGCTAAAGAGAGAAATGGAGAAAGCAAGTAGGCATTTGTTCAACTTACAATAGCTACCATGTTGTCAAGTGGTTCTTATGTATTGATTCATGTAGTTATTAAATATGCATTGTTAATAAAGCCTATCAACGTTGATTCAATATAGTACTCAGACAATTGATGAGGACAAAAGCAACCTATTTATAACTCTTATAATTAGCTCACCATAGTTACCAGGTCTTTGAGTTGCAAGTCAAGTCTGTTCTGAGTAATTTGGCCAAAACAAAGGAAGAAGAAGTCTTCGTGTGTAGCTTGTATGGATCCATGTATATGAAATAAATTCGGTTCAAGTTATATCAGACATTAACAAGTTGAGGAGATTTGATCAGCATAATATATGTACAATGTGTCATCCTTTCATTCTAAAATCAATCCAGTAATTGAAAAATAAGTGAAGAAAAATCTGGGTTTCAATGAAGTGATGATAGATCGTACCTGCCTCAAAGCCAGTAGTAGTTGCAGATTCCAATCACTGTCTTCAACCTGGTTCATAATACAATGCTGAACCAAAACCGTTGAAAGCCAAAAAGAACACTTCCAAGCGAAACCCATAAACCAACTTAACTTGTCCAGAAGATTGACGGCGGCGTTTCGGCGATTCCTTTGGGTGGCCGGCGGCACGTTTGGGCGTGTCTTCACAAGAAGTTCAAGAACACAGACCGGCGATCAACGTTGTGCCTTCCTTCCTAATTTTAGTTTTATTTTCTGTCGTCCTTTCTTTTTACGACACGACTTACGAGTACAAATCCACTCCAATTCCACAATTACTATAATTGTTGGCAAAAACTGGAATACATGGGTAGTAGCGTACTGCAGACGGAGACGTTAATGAAGAGGTAGTTCTGTAATTTCAGGCAACCACGGTAAGTGACTGATTTTACTGTGAGATGGAAGGGCACAACGGAAATTTTGCCAAAGAGTCACAATCTCATGTGTGTACTGTATATAGCTCTTGAGCGGCACAGTGAACGCTCTACTGCTCTACCCAATCCGAGATCTGCTCTATCCTTTACATATCTGAAACAGAAAGCTCTTGACCATCGCCCGAGCCAGCGGCCTCGGATTAACTTCTTGAGATTGGTGTCGAGGTACTCGAAGACGAGGTGGAGGATGGGCTTGCCGCTAGTTCGTCCTCTCCGTTGAGGAGACGTGGCTCATCTTCCGGCAGCGTGGAATTAACAACTCCCTCTTTCACCCCACCGGCATATTACACAGAAGCCCCTGCCGTTTAACCCAGACGCCGTCGAATCGACTGGATTTCCCGTCAAATGAGAAATTCAAACGTTATCCCTCAGACTTGTTCACTGCTACTAAAGCGCTGCCACGTGTCTTGGATGCCCACCCGTACTACCGTGTATTCCGGTTGTTGGCCCAAATTTAAATAAGTATTTGCTGCTTAATATTAATTTGTTTTTTTGGGACTGTTTTGCCCTTTTCTTTTAGATAGAAATAAAATGAGGTCACTAAAAAGTTTGTCGAACCTCCTTAAACTTTATCAGAATCTCACCGGACTTTAGCGGATACCACGCCGGTTGTTGGAGGTCAACATAGAGGTCGTCGAAGGCCCACAACAAGATTGTTAAATATCTTGTAAAATTTTTTGGAGGTTTATTAAACTCCAATGAAAGATCTTTTTACCCCCAATAAACTTTTTATCGCCCCTTAATAATTTTATTGCCCCTTAAAAGTTTTATTAGTCTCCTTATTTAGTGCCCTTGAATAAAAAGTTTTAATTTAAAAAAGATGATAAGAGTTTATGAGACAAAATATGGTACTGAGGGCAGCCCGGTATATCTTACTTTGTTTTTTACACATAGTTGAATAAAAATTACAATATATATGAATCAAATTACAACATTAAGAATAAATGTACCATATTCATTTATACTATATACACAAAGTTGAACAAAATTACAACACTGAGAACAATTTGTTCAAAAATTTGTAACATGCATGATTATACATTTTGTAATTATAATTATTATAACAAGTTTACAAACCGTACGACTTAATATTACCATTTTGATTATAAATATGTTATCACATTTATAAAAGTGAGTATCACATTCGAATAGATACCGTAGAATTTTTCAATATTTCTATTAAGTTGGTCCACTGCTCGCAATAAATGAAATGGAGAACAGATAAAAATCAACATGTAGAAATGAACGAAATTGAAATAACAACTTTAAGAAAAGAAATACGTACTTTTTTCTTGATTGAAATATGATTTTATTACCTTCAAAGATAAATACATACAAAAACGGTATAAATATGTTCAAATTGAACACCCCAACTCACACAAGTAGTTCTTAGCAATTACATCATGAAACCAAGTCAGCCCCTGCTCCTTACAATACCAACGTTTTAGACAAAGACGTACAACATTATGCCAACCGGTGTATTATGCGGTGTTACTTAACCAACGGCGGAGGCACGTTGGGACCTAATGGGTCTCGTGTCCCACTGAAGTTTATTAATGCCTCGAGTATGAATGTTATACCATTTTACTTGTTTAGCGTAGGGTAGTGTAGTTTTCTTAGCAACTAAGAGGTCTTTGGTTCAAGACACTTGATTGACACCTGACCACAAGTAGTTTTGGTGGGTTTTCTTTGGTTTTTGCATTTATTCTTTGGTTTTATGGGTTTTCTTTTCTGTATTTGTTTTTTTTTATTTGGTTTTGATGGTTTTCGTTTTATGTCTGAGAAATTTTATTCATACACTTAATTACTAGATACACATACCTAAATTTTTTTGTTTTAACTTTTTCTTTAAACTTCCTTTAATGCCCCTCTTGTTGAAGGAGAACAAGAAGAATGCAGATAGATTCAAATGTTCAAATCAGATCGAGTAATTCAACCACCACTAACATCAAACAAATCGAATCTCATGGATAATGAAGAAGATATGTATCTAAGTATTAAAACAAGGTGATGTCTTTGCAATACAAATAAATTCTCTACACAGAAACGTGATTCAAAATCTAAAGAAACTAATCCTAGCACTATAAGCTAACAAACCTATTTAAATTCATTCAGTTAAACTCGTCAAAGTACCAAAAGTAATAAAGTTTGGTCTGGATCTAGTTAGCTCATAGAGCATGTTCTATTGAATTCATTAAATTACCCAAAACAAAATATTTAGGAACATGAACATATGCACTGGCGGAACTAGCTTAGGACCAAGGGGTGCCATGGCACCCCCCAGTGTTTGAAGAATGTAAATTAATGCTATGCTATTAGTAAGATTGTATGGTTATTATTATAATTGACACCCTTAAAATTTTGAAAAATATCAATTAATAGGATTGAATGGTTATGATTATAATTGTATAGATCTAGCTTCCTTTCTATGTAATATTATGTCATGTTTCCATTGCCTCTTATTACCATATGGATACATCACCACAATTAATTAGGTATTAACTAATTATTTTACATACATCTAAATTTTCAATACACATATATGTCGTTACATAGAGATAAATGAAACTTTACAACGAACAATTATGTTTAAAGATTATGAAAAAACAATAATATTACTTTTAGTTAAAACAAAATTTTGTCAAACGATTTAAAATTATTATATATCTTTTTCCGTTCATTATATTTCGGCCCCCCTAAACTTACGGTTCTGGCTCCGCCACTGAACATATGCAATAAGAACCTTTTGTTCAATCCTAATAACAAGACCTTGAATAACAACAATGGAGAAACTCCTTTCATTCAACACCCAGATTTCCTTATGTCACCTTATCGTGAGCGGTGTAGGAGCTTCATTGGTTGCCCGTCGTTGGCCTTGTTGGAAGGAGTTGGCATCGATCGTAAATATAAAGAGTAAAAATGTATTAAATTTAAAAAAAAAAACCAAGAAGTGTGTATTAAGAAATCAGATGTGTGCAAATGAAATTTATCTTATCTTTTTGTTTTTGCTTCTTTTTGTTGGTTCTAAACAAACAAGCTTAGTTGTATAATATATATTTTAAGGATTAACATTATTTTTGAAATATTTTCAGAAGCTTTAATAAAATTCTAATTTAACTTGGATAAATTTGGCCTTTTTTTTTTGAAAAATGCCCAAAAACCCTTAATTTGAAGATTGTTTTTTTACCCACTAATAAAAACAGATTTTGTTGAAGGAGAAAAGATAACGAGAATAACGGTTTACTCATTCATTGATAGAAAGGCCTATTATAAGCATTACATAGAGTCTCCCGAATGATCTAGAAGATCTATCAACTGTAATCTATTCTAATAAGGAAACCGGATTAACCAATCCTACGTGTATTAAGGCAAGACACATAACAGAAGGACATAAACATAATTTTCTTAAACACTCCCCCTTGTGTTGCGTCCCTAATACAATATGGTGTTTATGGTGTTGCCTCGGTAAAAACCTTGTCAAGTAAAACAAAAACCGCGTGGGTAAAACAAAAGACTTAGACGAAGGGAAAAAAAACACAACGCACCAACTACAATTGCAGATAACATGTGATGCATGTAGACTCCACCTGATGTCTACACAATGACTCCCCCTGATTGGTAACTCAATCTCGGAGTATAGATGAACGGCGCAAACCAATACACTTCACATATTTCAAAAGTAGACTTGGGCTACGATTTAGTCATTAAATCCAGCCATATTATCCTTAGATCAAACCTGCTACACTTAGCATTACTTTGATTTTTAAGGAGAAGGTTACCTAACAACTCAAAACATAAGTTCGTATTGAAAATCAGATTCACGCGTGGCATGACCTTCGTGTACTAAAACAGTCATAATTTCTTCGATACAATAGGTATGGAGGAACCGTAAAACGTTCTGGAAATTAGACACACGTAGATTTCCAACCATATAAGGTCCATAACCTAGTTCATCTTGAGCTGATCACAAAGCTCTGTCGAAGTTGACTGTTTTGCCAAAACAGATTCTCAGACAAATCAGTCATACTTTACAAAAATAACCATAAATCACTCAATATGATAGGTGTAATCAAATGGTTAGTGTCCTTGGAAAGTAGACACATAGACCTTTCCAATAGTACCAATTTCACCATTTTCCAACGAGTGGGCTATCCTGCAGGTCTTGTGGAAGTTGACCTATGAAACTGGGCAGATTCTGATTTCACATTTGATGTGTCTTTCTGTAGGGATGAATAAGCCTGAACCTTTCATAGAAGAAATCACTACCATTACATTGGTGTTGCGTGAGCGCATCCGGCCATTACCTTGATGTTCCTTCACACTCATCTAAGAGGGAGCGAAGATGCTCAACCGCTAGGAAGAGAGTTGAAAGACTAAGGAGAACTTGGCCTTACAACTTTATAGTGAATGAGATGTCGAGTCAAGCATATTGTAACAAGTACATGAATGTGCTACCGTACTTAGATGGAGAATTTCTCCTAAGGACTTCTTCGTTATACAGACGAAACGAGTCTTCTCAAGACTTCGACCGATCAAGGGATACATATAGTGATATAGGCATAACTTCATCGTCCTTTAGATTGCCTTAAGCCGACAGATCATCAATAACGGTCTTTACTTTCAAGACCAAGTATTCCGAAGATCCTTTCATTCTTAATTTTGGATAAGTGGCATCTCTTAGTTTAACAAGAGTTCATCACTATTCATCCAGAATTTACACGTAAATAGGCATAATTCTTCATATCTCTTCCCCATCAAGTAGATACTAAGCAAATACCTTGCAAACGCACTCCGTGGTCAGGAGCCACTTGATTTGGGTGAAAACCGATCTATTCAAGATCTTTATGTATATCTCTTAGTTCCCAACATAGATAAGTTATGACCACAAGCTGCTTGTTCAGTTTTTCGGAAACTACCTAACTGACAAGGTAGTGGAGTGCAATGACATCCATTACGAGAGTATATCTCATCGTAGTCGACTCCAGGGCAATTGTGAGAGACCTTACGCTAGAAGGTGAGTCTAAACTCTTTTTTTCACTACGTTTTCTAACAAAGACATAACTAATAGAGTTTACACTTGGGGTGTCGGCATCACCAAACCAAAGCACTATCTCTTTGTTTAAACTGGATCGCATCTTTCCATTTAGGCCAATCTACAACGTTGGTATTTTCTCAACAAAGTATGGTTCGATATCAAACTCATTAAAACACGTCATCATGTACACCGATGTAATTTCTAAGTGTAGAGATCTCTATATGGATTGATATTTACATTGAGGCGTCCCCCAATGATGACCATAATCCAAAAATAACAGACGAATGAGTATCATTGATCAAATGATCAAGTTGTGCCAAACTCGCATTCTCCCTTGGCGAGTATGTATCGAACCAAGTGGTCTCCCCCTAAACCGTGGGAGCCACGGCCTAGCAACACCATCTACCACATTTGTGGTGTCACCATGCCACCATCTATGGGTGACGACATGTCCTCTTATTTGGACATCAACATGTCCTCTTATCCGGACATCAACATGTCCTTATCCGGACATCAACATGTCCTTATCCGGACATCAATCCTTGCAGGCATGTTTGCAGCATGTATATGTGATCTCGTCACTTCAGGGAACTTGATGAGACACAGTAGGGACAAACCATGACAATTACAAGTCGTTCTACTTAAACATTCTTGTTCTTATCTCCCCCTAACGACGGGAAGACTGACTCATCAAAGTGACATAAAAGAGATGGCATGTCAAGGTCCTTATATAAGCGGACTATAGTCGGAAGCTCATGTCTTATTCAAAGACAATATTCATCATAAATAACTCATCATTGTGCGCTTGTGGAGGCGCAATTTGGCACATACAACATGTGGACGATATAGATTGCAGAATGTTAACTCAATCCGTTAACAAATATGCAGACCGTTGCAACCGTAACATAAAGATTTGAATGATGGTGGGCAAAGATGAATAAGTAAAACTATGACCCTGCTACAACCCGTTGTCATTGGCCCTACTGGTCCAAAAAAAAAACCGCTGGCCTCAACGTCGGGACCGGTTTAGACTCTCGAAATTTCCTCGATAACCGATATTTTATTTCTTGCTTCTACTAGATCCAAGCTACCCAACAAGAATGATGCATGAAGAAACCGTTGAACACTACCGTTGTCATACATGAAGTTGCATTAACGTGTAAACCTAATCTGATGGCTCCATTTGCGTAACACTACAGCTTGTTTCCAGTTCTATTTACCTACAAACGAGTTTCCCTCCTTCCCGTCCATTTCAACACGTGCTTATCCATCATACCAGCCACGTCAGACATAGATATTCTAGGACGTGTCTGATTGGACCTCGCAGCGTGTTGTAGGCCGCAGAATTCGTTTTGGTCGCAGACGATCAAAGCTTGAGTTTGGGCAGCGACAATTGATTAGGATTTGGGCCTGTCACTAACGTGCGTAGTAGGGACTGGACTGTGGCCTTAGTTCTAAGGACAAAACTGGCCTAATAATATCTCCACTCGTCTACTTCACATTTTTTTTTCCCTTTTGTTTGTGGCTTAATTTCGTTCTTCAATGCTGACTTGAGGAGTTGAGGGTGACTTAGCTTGATTTTTCAACTATGTGTCTAAAAGTGTGAATACATATATTTCCTTTGAGGTCGGAAAATCAATTAACAAGTTGATCGATAAGTTTATGATATCTTACATATCACGGTGTAGTAAACTAGAATGATACCATTCTACTAAGTTATTTCACCGCAGACACTCTAACAACTGTTTTAGGCTTCTTGTTGGTTTACAGCGAAAAAGAAAAAGGTATACCGAACTACACAAATCAAAAACTAAATGACTAATTGCTATTTTTTACAAGAGTTTGAATTATTTTAAAGCTCATCTATTAAAGATAATTATTAAATTTATACCGTGTTTCCTTGTCTTGTTTTTCTTATCATAATGAGTTTGTTTGCCGTACATCAATGTATCAATACATCAAATAAACTTATTTATACATATACGGAGTCATGAGTAGACCTACGCTTACCCTTTCAAATAAGGTTATACAAATTCTTCTTCTTTTTTTGAGTCGATTGTACAAATTCATCTCGGCATGCAACTATAAGACCATCTCCCATTATAAGCTAAAAAGCCAAATTTAGCCTATAATTACTCTCACCATAAGCCAAATTACAATTTTTAAGGTAAAAAATTTAGCTTGAGCTATTTCGTAAGCCAAATTTGGCTTATGTAATTGGTAGGCTAAAACTAAGTATTGTTTTATTCAAACTTTAGATTTTGTTCTTTTAATTTCACTAGCATCAAAATTGAAAATTCGTTACTAACAAAATTTTATACCATCACGACGATCGCGACAAGATCTTTCATATGAGCCCCATATCGAATATATTTATATAAATTTTTTTTCATAATTAATTATTAAATTAAACAAATAAATGACAAAATAAAAAGAAATGGCTTTATCTAAGGATTTAGCTTATGGTGGGAGTGCTTCTTTAGGCTAAAATACTATTAATTTGGCTAAAAATTTAGTTTATGATGAGAGAATTTGATAAGTTAAAAAAAAATTCTATAAAATATTCTTATTTTATAACCTAAATTTGATTTGAAATTTGGTTTACCACGAGAGATATGCTCTAATGCAAGTATGGACTTGAATGATTTGCGTGGTTTGTCGGTGTGGACTTTAGAGGGGAGCGGATCTTTTCTGGTATTTAGATAAATAATACAAAACACAAATTCAAAAGTCGGTTTTTCGCTTGGCTTTAAGAGGAAGAAGAAACGTTTAAGCAACCGCGCGTATCATTTTCTCACTTTCTGGATCTTTCTTTCTCTAAGCTCCTAACTACTTGGAGAAGATTGAACCTTCCACAAACTCTAATGAACCTTCTCTGCTCACTTTGAAGGTAAACCCACTACACAAAACTCATGTTTATTCTTATTAATACTCTCTTTAGTATGATGCTGGAGCTCTTTGATTTGTCAAGATTGCTAGTGTTTCATCTTTTCACTATGAACTGGTTATTATGTTGAGGCTTTCTAGTTTATTATGAGTTCTGTTCATGTTAAATTGTTTTTCCTATGCTTATTTAGTCAAAGAAAATGATTCTCTTTGCTTTGTTCTTGGTTTGATTTGCAAACATATGTTGGAATTATGGAATTGAGATACTGGATGTTAGTTACTTTCAACTGGGGTGTCAGGACTAAGATTATACTGCCACTTTATGATGTATAATACTTGAACACACTGTACAAAATAGGATTTATCAGTTGTGATTTGTGTTTTCTCGGTTATTGATGTTTTAGACGGTAAAGCTTACTCCTTCCTGAGTCTTTTGATTGTTGTTGATCATTGCAGAATACAATTTCTGGGCATGGAAATACTCTCTTACAGTTCTGCTTCGTGCTGTGATGTTGTAAATTTAAGGTGGAACTCAGCTGTAAAAGGTTTGAGTTTTGGTGGATCCAAGCTCCCAGCTTTTAGAAAGAGTAGAGTCATCTATGCTAATTTTGATTCCGCAAGTGAGGTTGTGAGCTGTTATCATATAAATCAGTCTTTCTCAAAGAAATTAAATCACCGGGGAGGTTTCAGGTCATTAGACTCCCATGAGAAGTTTAAACAAGTTGGTCCAATTATGTCAAGTGGAAGCTCTGATGGCTACGTTATTGGAGCGGAAGAGGATGCAAATATTTCAGAGACCGGTGGACCATTAACGAAAGTGTTGATTCCTGGTATACCGAACGAATCCAATGGTGAACCAAGTGCTCCTATAAGCAGTTGCTTTTGGGAATGGAAGCCCAAGTTCAACGTGCATTATGAGAAAGCAGGATCTGAAAACTTGGGCTCCCCACCAGTGCTGTTTCTTCCTGGTTTTGGGGTTGGTTCATTTCACTATGAGAAGCAAATGAAGGATTTGGGACGAGATTTTAGAGTGTGGGCAATTGATTTCCTCGGTCAGGGCATGTCCTTGCCATTGGAAGACCCTGCCCCTCGTAATAGGGAAGAAGGTATGACGGACAAGAACAATCTTGCTTGGGGCTTTGGAGATGAATCTGAACCATGGGCAAGTGAGCTTGTTTACTCAATTGATTTATGGCAGGATCAAGTTCGTTATTTCATAGAAGAGGTATGTGATAGCTTTATAGTTTTATAACTTTTATTTGTTCCATTATCTGATGGGGACTTGCAGAGAATCAGTTCTATCTTCTATATGATCTTTTATTAGATGCTCATATTGTGGCTCATGCTGCCTCTACCTTCCTTTACACACTGAACCCCGGGTTTACTAAAAGTTTCCTCTTTTTTACCTTGCATCATTGTTGTTCCAGATTGATCATTATACACGGATATGAATGGATCATTGCAGTAATAATGTAGTATACAACATATCAAGAAATGTAAGACCATTTTGGGGTCTATTGATAATTCTAGTGAGACCATTTTTATCAAGAAATGTAATTGTCCGAAGTTGTTACTGTCCCTTGTTATGCTAGTTGTACCGTTATCCTGAGATATTCTATTTGTGCTGTACACTACATATGTATTTATGAGGCTAGTGATATCGACATGCCTTGAGTTTGATTTATATATTCATATGCATGGGATACTGTAAAGCATTGATAAGCTAAAAGTTGGAAGTTGTTTGCATGAATTCTACCAAGTGTTGACCACTTACCAGTGATCACATAATCAGATTTGATTTTTCGTTCAGGTAATCGGCGAACCTGTCTATATTACTGGAAACTCACTTGGAGGGTTCGTTGCTTTATATTTTGCTGCATGTAACCCTCATTTAGTGAAAGGTGTTACATTGCTCAATGCAACTCCTTTCTGGGGATTTCTACCTAATCCCATTAGATCTCCAACACTGGCAAAATTATTCCCATGGGCAGGAACATTTCCTCTACCTGCCAATGTGAGGAAGCTCGTAGAATTTGTGTAAGTCTCTTATAGCCTGCATAAATATTTTTGGAGTAAATTGTAGAATTAGTTCCTCTATTTACAAACAAGTAGGCAAACTAAAAATTGACAGTGAACTGATTTAAGAGAGGCTTCTTTATGTGGGAACTGATTTAATATGAGAACTGAACTCTGAGATCATCTTTGGTGTGGACTATATAGTTATAAACGAACTATAGTAGACTCTTGAACTAAAACATCTTGATCTTGTCTAATTTCAGTTGGCAAAAGATAAGTGATCCTAGGAGTATAGCACAGATACTCGAACAAGTTTATGCAGATCATTCAACAGATGTTGACAAAGTATTTTCCCGCATAGTTGAGACATCAGAACATCCGGCTGCTGCTGCATCATTTGCTTCAATCATGTTTGCTCCTCAGGGAGAATTATCATTTAAGGAGGCTTTATCCAGGTAGGCAATGCAAAGATATTTATATTTATCTGCTTTACTTTTTTCTGGTCCATGTTTATTAACGGTTTCAGGGCATTTTATGTTTAGATGTCAAACGAGCAACATACCAGTTTGTCTTATGTATGGGAAAGAAGACCCATGGGTGCAACCTATTTGGGGTTTTCAGGTTAAGAAGCAGGTTCCTGAAGCTCCATTTTATGAGATCAGTCCAGCTGGTCACTGCCCTCATGATGAAGTTCCTGAGGTAATACAATCCTTCAGTAATTACTAATTACCATGAAAAGTTTTCAGTCTCCCATTCAGTAGCTAGTAAATTCAAGAATCGTTACTGGAATTCATAGCCTGTTATACAATATATACAAAACATATATATATCGAAGGATAAAGGTATTACAAGTTGGACCAACTATATATTTATGCTACCATATTGGTCTTTGGTTTTAGATTTCCTAAGACATTCTTGTAACCTATTAGTTTCCTTTGGCATCATTTGCTTTCCTGTGTTGTGTTCTTAGAACTAATCATCATTTATACAGGTTGTGAACTACTTGTTGCGTGGATGGATTAGAAACGTAGAATCTCAGGGTTTAGTTGCATTACCTTTGCTTGATGCCCAAGAAAGTACGCAGATTAACATTGCCAGGGACTTGGAGTTCATCAGAAATGGATCAAAAAAGTCAGTGAAGGTGCGGTTCTTTGGATCGAAGTTCTCACTTTGGGACAAGATAAGCTCTTACATCAGTTCTCAGTTTGGGAAATTAGAGCTCAAAACATGAAACCGGGAAAGATTTCTTAATAGGTATTGTAGATATTTAAATGTAAATTGTAACATATATTCTTTGATTAATATGACATCTTCCATGGTTATAGTTATGTGACTCCATTACTGTGAGCCCCAAACTTCCCGACTCCAGCCAGGAAATACAGGGATCATTTGAATAGATAATGCACATAATGTGTATAGACTGACACAAGACCCTTCGCGCTTTACCATTAAGTGATATGGTATTATTGACGGTTAAGGCTTATTATACTTATAATACTTCGCGCCCTACCCTTTGCGCTCTTGATACTTACCATACTTCTTACGCCCCCTATTGTATGCAGTCGTTCCATATGAATGTCGAAGGCGGCCACACCATCCTTGTTTCAGAATAAAGAGTTAATTGTTAGAGGAATTTTATTCACACATCCTAAATTACTCAATACACATCCCAAATTTTTTGGTACTTATTTTTCTCATAAATTGCCTATTTTGCCTTAACATTGCACGCCAATATCATCATCTTCCCCAAGTCTCCAACAAGGCTAGTTCATCACCATCATCATCCCTCACCACATTATGTATCTTCATTGTGTATCATATTTTAATTAGTTGAAAGCAACAAAAGCCATCCAAAGAGTCTATAAAGATTATAGAGATTTCAACCTCCGACCACCAACATAATTCGCAGTTGCATGTCATGGAAAAGAAGAAAATTCAGGCTTTAGTAAGGCCAATTAGTATCAATCCTATCAACTATGTTTTATCATTGAAGTTCCTCGATGACTTGGTGTTTCATTTGTATGTTTTATCATTGAAGTTTCTCGATAACTTAGTGTTTCATTTGTTTGGTTTTGTTGCAACCCAACTACTTGACTTGCACTCTAATTCGTTATAACATAAGATCCAATTTTATTGCTGTAATGTTATTCACCTCAATGTGTACGAATAGTCGTATACAGGCTTTCAAGAATGTGATTATGCTTGAAATATTGGTGTCGTGGCCTGATTAGTTAAAAAGCTTAACTGACAATTTTGAAGTTAGTGTTCAAACCTCACTGATATATGTAAGGTGTGTGAGTTATTTGATATTTTTTTTTACAAAAAAGAAAGATTATGCTTGAAATTAGGTTTAATGTTTACAACTTCAATTTTTTTCTTTCATTCTGAAATTAGTTTCAAGGATAATAGTGTAATAAAAAAAACTTCAAAAAAGAGGTAGGTGTATTTTTTTTTTATGAAAGTTAGTTGAAATTCATTAGATCAATCAGAGGCCTAATTAATTTGTTAAGCCTAATTCATGCTTTAAGGCGATTTCTACTCGCAACATCAGGCCATGCACGTGGATTCAAGCCACATTCATGCACTTGGGGCTTTCAAGAATGAGTGTGGCGTGGAAGGTAACAGAATTGAATGAGGTCCGTTATTAGTTTTAGGATCGTCTGTAATTTTGAACTTGAGACCTAAATTTATGTCCAATAACCTAACTCCTAATATAAATAAATAAAGAAGAGAGTCCCAAAAGTCAAGCTCAAACCCTTTAAGATTCAAACAAAAAGTATGTTTCTTATTTCCAGCCACATAATAAAATATAAAGCAAAACATCAGCAGAATCCCAACAATAGATTTCTTGGCCCAAAGCCTACATTAACGGCTTTCAAAGCCTAGTCCACATGCAACTAACAACTTTAGACATAACTTGACATACAAAATACTTTACAAAAACCAATACCCGCTTAAACCTACTCATCCCCTTCACTCAGCAATGAAAAAACCTTCAACCAAGATTCTTTTAGCTTATGTTATTGCTTATAAATACCTGTTGTTATTAACTAAAGAAACCAGAAGGAACGAGGCTAGCAATCTCTATAGTACTCTTCTTCTGCCATGCTACATCTCTCCCACCATGCTTCTCTCCCTAGCCATTATCCAATCTCATAAACCACTTTAAGATTCAAGAACAACTCAAAAGAAAGCATCACTCGATCAGATCTTGATGATTATGTTCTTCCAAGAAATCTGATCAAACTCCTTTATCTCCCCCATGGTGCTCCCTCCATTAGCATCAATCTTTCAGATAGATAGACCGGCAGGACCTTTAGCAAGTTAATCCAAAATGAGGATTTCACCAGAGGAACCTCTTCAACATAATCAACACCATCATATATACTTCCCCACAGCCACCAACACATGGTTGAAACCTTACGGACCACCACCTCAAACCCTAGTTCGATCATTAGGGTTTGAGAACGTGAAAAACAGACGTTCTCCATCAGTTAGTTCAACTCGGAACTGTCCATTAAGAGTGCATGCAATCTTGAACATGCCCATGAAAGATCTTTTTTTAAATAATCATCATATATATAATCAAAAGTCAGACGATGAGAGTACAATGATCACATGGATCAAAATAGTGTCATTATATTAGACATATAACTCACTTATTTATGAGCTTAGCAAAGAAAAAAACTAGATACAAAAAGATATCAGGGAAACATGAGACTGGAGCCCATGAAAGATTGATTGTTGTACCCTGGGCAATGAGTAATTTTCCAACAAGAAAAACATCCGCTTTGAGAAAATTAAGTGACCGGAGATGTGTGAACAAAATTTTTAGGGTGCGGCTATTTCCACCCTACTAAATGCTCAGTTCACCCCACTCCTTATTTTTTTACCTTTAACGTTCCAATTCTGCCCTTAAAATTTTGAGAAAATATTATTTTTATTTTCTTTCTTTTATTTTCCTCAATTTGATAAAATCTAAAAATATATACAAATATCTCATCAATATATTTGATGCAGACCTCCATTCTTCTCAAACTTCATCCTATATATGTTCTCCTCGATCTCTTTTTTGAGCTTCTTCTTTACGATTATATATATATATATATATATATATATATGTTCTAGAATATTATGTATCCTTCTAGATATTCTTTATGTGTGTCTTGGTCTTATGTCAATAGGATATGTAGTTTGACTAGATCTATGAAATACTATATTCTTACCTAATTGATATTGTGTAATTCCCTATATAAAGGGCTCTTATCAATGAATAATATACACATCTTTCACGATTCTCTATTCTCAAATATCTCTCACTTCATCACGTTATCAGCTCTTGGCTCAATCCTTGAGCTAATACTTTTTCCCAAACCCTAAAAAAAAAAAACCAAAACCGAAGGTTCTCGACCTTGCCTCAGCCGCCGCCGCCGCTGCCGCCGTCCGCTCAGCTGCTTTCTTTTCATCCGATCAAGCATCCAAGTTTTTACCGTATGTTTACTTTACAACCCTAAAACTCTTTCAAGTTCAATAACCTCGAGGGAGATAAAGTGTTTTATCTCCTTCTTCTAATCCATTCTATGTTTGGGTCGGTGTATTTGCGAGTTTAAAATCCTGGTAGTCCTCATCGGGTCCAAAGTTGTGTTTCATCAACTTTGGTTATTTCTTTTTGAAGGTGTGTTTGATCACCTTCACACAAGTTTTCTGAATCGTGTTTGATCGACTCCGGACACTTAGGGTTGTGTAGGATCAACCCTAGAGAGACAAACCAATAATAAAAGCATCGTATTGAGTATCCTTTTTGGGTCTCTAACAGAAAACTAATACGACTTGTTCTCTCTTATATGCAGATGGACAGAGGCATCGAATTCGACGTCCTCAACGCCCATGGTATTGAGTATCATCGCTGGGTCTTGGATATAGAATAGACCTTCATTGCTAAGGATTTGACCGAGACCATATTCCCCGATACAACTCAGGAACCGCCTCATAAGAGAACAAAATCTCAAGCGCTCATGTTCCTTCGTAAGCATATCGATCCCACACTGCGCAGACAGTATCAATCAAAGCATAATCCAAAAGATCTGTAGGATACACTCACCGAACGCTTCGGTATTATCCATTCGACCTTGCTCCCAGAACTAATTGCTCGCTAGGATGAAATCTGACTTTTGGATTACAAGAAGGTTGATGACTTCAACAGAGATATGCTTTGCCTACAAGCTCAACTGAGCTCATGTGGAGTCAAGAAAAGGGATGTCGACATGATTGAAAAGACTTTCTTGACCTTCCCTTCTGCTACTAAGATCCTAATGAACCAGTATCGACTTGAGTTCCAAAATAAGAGGATTACAACATTTAGCGGCTTAATGACGCAACTCCTTATGGAAGAAAAGAACAACATGATCAATGATCAACATAATTTGCATCCTGTAGGCACCCGAAAAATTTTGAAATCTAATTACAACAGCAAACGAAGTAAGAAAGCTCTGAAACGCAAGGATCAACATCAGAATGAACCTTATGCACGTGTGAATCAACACCACCGTGCCTCTGGTTCTCGAGGACAAGGTAGTGGCTTTAGTGGCCATACCAACACATGGTGTCGAGACACCGGTGCCGCTCCTCCTCGGAAGCAGCATGTTTGCTCTTCTTCTTCTACCTTTAATGGTCAATGCAACAGATGTGGGTCCAAGGACCACTAGTTTAAAAGTTGTTGCGCTTCTGCAAATGTTGTTGCCGCATATAAGAAATACAAGGTATTGATGGAAGTCAATTCCACTGAAAACAATGGAGTTGAACATAATGTTACCTTCAAGGTCGCAGACCCCAATGGACAATGTTCTGACTTAGATGCTTCTGACTTTGAAGCCACCGGCTAGATTGTTTTCCCTTTTACAAGTCATGATGTAATAAGGCATCGTTAGCATGCCATGCTTAGTTTTTTTCTCAATTGTTTTTTGAGACCCTTATGTACTCTTTTCAGCGCATTAATGAAAGTTTATTCCTTTTTTGTTCTTCTTGTCTCTACATGGTTCGAATTAATTTACATCTACCTTATAAAACATGGCATCAACGCCGTCTTTGGTCTCTCCCTTAGAGGAGGTGACATACGGCGCCGTGACTCTCAAGGAGGGTTACTAACGTGTTTTTTGGTTTAAGTCTTTTACCCTATAGCGGATTTCCATCATCAATTGTTCAACTAGGCTCATCCAAGTTAGTATGATGTCTTATAATTGTCCAAAATTAAGGAGCTAGTGGTTTTAAGTGTTCCTCGCACTACCGACCCTCCACGGACATGCCTGGTCATACTTAATTTGGAGTTACCAAAAGCTCTTGATTTTGGATCCTTCTTACGGTATTACTCCAATTGCCGTCTTGTAAAAGACATTAAAGACTTGGTAAAACTGGATCACCATCGAATCCTCTAGGTTCTCTGAACTTGGATTTGATCATCAACACGTTCCTGTGGCTGAGCATACGTCTCCATGCCACCAGCAAGCTTCAAAAGCTTCGCTAATGGCAAATCTGCGAAAAATAGTAATCTGTCCTCCCTGGACAGTCACTTCGTTTGAGCTTTGTGAATAGCTCCGGACGAACCAGACAGTGAGAATTTTTCAGCACGCTCAGGATTGTTGCAACTTTTAGCCTTTTCAATCCTTCTAAATGGCTTGATATCGACCTATTTACTCATATATCTACTCTCTTTTGTAGGTATGTCTCTTAGAGAGATCGATTGCCTCGCAGATAGTGGATCAACCCACACCATTCTAAGGAATTGGCAACTATTCCTTGATTTAGTGCCATGTAAATCATCTGTGACGACAATAATTGGATCTTCTCCTGTGATCCTGGAGCGTGGAACCGCTCGCTTCTTTCTGCCTCATAGCACTATGATCCACATTATGGTCGCTCTTTATGCCCCAAAAGGGCACCGAACCCTGTTGAGCTTTAAGGACACTCGCGCTAATGGCTTTCACTTGGAAACTCATTGTGAAGATGAAACTGAGTTCTTGTGTATCACTTCTCATGAATATGGACGTAAACGTATATTGGAGAAACTCATGAGTCAATCTAGTGGTCTTTACCTTACTACGATTCGGATTATTGAATCCCATGTAGTCGCCAAACATGATCTTTAATTTGGGACTCTGACTCATACAAGCTTTGGCATGATCGACTTGGTCATCCTGGAAGGGACATGATGATCCAAATTCTACGTAATTCTCATGGACATCCCTTCTTCAGATCAAAACGAAAACATTTGGGAAATGATATCACTTAGAATCATGCTGGTGACGCCACAACTGGTCATCACAGTCTAAAGGGGACTTTACGTCTCCCAGGCTCGGCACCAACTTCTTGGCTGTCGCTCGGCCGATCCCTCAAGCAATTGAGGTGCACCGTTCTTCCCTTGATGTGTCGTTGAATCTTTCAAACGCTCATCGTTTGTTTTGCAAAGTTTGCTCTTTAGCAAAAGTAGTATCGAGACCGTCTTACGCTAAAGATAACACCGAGAACATTCCATTTCTACATCGTATCTAAGGTGATATTTGTGGACCCATCCATCCTGAATGTGGACCATTTCGATACTTTATGATCCTTGTGGATGCTTCAACGCGTTGGACTCATGTCGCGCTCTTATCCACACGTAATACTGCTTTTCCAAAACTCGTAGCACAAATTATTAAACTTCGGGCTAACCACCTAGATTATCCAATTAAGTCAATCCGACTGGATAACACTGGAGAATTTACATCAAAGACTTTTGATGACTATTGCATGTCTATCAGGATTGAAGTTGAGCATCCCGTACCCCATGTTCACACGCAAAATGGTCTTGCCGAAGCTACAATTAAGCGACTTCAGCTTATTACTCGAGCGTTGGTAATGCGCACCAACCTTCCAATTGCATCATAGGGCTATGCAATATTGCATACAACTTATTCATTTCAGACCCACTGTCAAACAACCATTTAGTGCATACCAGTTGGTCATTGCATATCAGCCTGACATTTCGCATCTACACATTTTCGGTTGTTCGGTTTATGTGCCAATTACGCCTCCACTGGGTTATAAGATGGGTCCTCAGAGACGATTAGGTATCTATATTGGTTATGAATATCCAACGATTATTAGATACCTAGAGCCATTAACAAGTGATCTTTTTACCGCAAGGTTTGCGGATTGTCACTTTGATGAGACATTCTTTCCGTCGTTAGGGGGAGATACGAACAAACGTGTTCATGTGGAACGACATGAATTGTCGTGGTTTGTCCCAACTCCATCTCATTATGATCCCCGCACCTCACAAACTGAAAGTGAAGTGAAACGTATTCTCGAACTTCAGAAAGTAGCAGATACGATGCCTGACTCTTTCTCTGAGATTGCGAAAGTGACAATATAAGATATACCAGCTGCAAATGTTCTTGCTAGGCTCGAAGTCCCTAAAAAGGGCATGGCCATCCCCGGGAACGAGACTGCTACCGCTGGCGGTGCCACCCATAGTGGGGGGATGGAGGCCGTGGCTCCCCAAAGGAAAAAGGGGAGGCCATTTGGTTCAGTTGACACGCGTCCGAGAATGAAACGGACCGACAAGGCACAAGTCAATCCTTTGATCATCGATGTTGAGAATCCTTCTCACGAGATCATCTATGATTACAGTTATGTCCACGAATTGATGTTAGAATCCATGGGGGACGCCTCAGGGTCAATGTCAACATTAGAGAACATAGAGATCTCCATGTGTTATGATAACACTTATGAATTGATGAACCGGTGATCAACCCATGTCGATGATATATTTGCTTATTCTGTGGCTTATGAAATCATTGAGCATGATGACATCGAACCACGCTCTATTGCAGAATGTCAAAATAGAGCATATTGGCCTAAATGGAAAGATGCAATCTAGGCAGAATTAGACTCTCTAACAAAGAGACATGTCTTCGGCCCAGTAGTGCTAACTCGGCCGAGTGTAAAGCTTGTTGGACATAAATGGGTCTTTGTTAGAAAGTGTAATGAGAGGAATGAGGTACTTTTGTATAAGGCCCGCCTTGTGGCGCAAGGTTTCTCACAACGCCCTGGGATTGATTACGAAGAGACTTACTCTCTGGTCATGGACGTCATAACTTTCTGCTACTTAGTCAGTTTAGTAGTGTCCGAAAAACTTTGACATGTAGCTCATGGATGTGGTTACGGCATATCTTTATGGGGATCTAGATTTAGAGATATATATATATATGTATATATATATATATGTATATATATATGGTATATATATATATATATATATATATATATATATATATATATGAAAGTGCCCGATGGCATCACGTTACCTAAATCAGCTGGACACAGGTCCAATGCTGTGCATGCCACCGTCGCCTTGTCCTATGCCGAGACACCTAACAATACGTAGGTGAGTTTCGCTGACACCGGATATTTATCTGATCCTCATAAAGGACGTTCTCAAACTGGTTATGTGTTCACCATTGGGAGTACAACGATATCTTGGAGGTCTACCAAGTAGACTCTAGTGGCGAAATCTTCAAATCATGTAGAGATTATAGCTTTGCATGAAGCTGTTCGGGAATGTGTTTGGTTGAGATCAATCATTAAACGCATTAGAGGGACTAGTGGATTAAATTCTAAAACTGATAGACCTACATGCATTTATGAGGACAATGCAACTTGTATTGAGAAAATGATGAAGTTAGGTTACATCAAGGGTGATAATACAAAGCACATTTCGCCTAAGTTCTTCTACAACCAACAGCAACATGAGTTTCTCAACATTCAAGTGAACCAAGTTAGTTCTGAAGGAAACGTAGCAGACTTATTTGCTAAGTCCTTACCTAAGTTTACTTTTGAAAAACATGTGAAAAATATAGGCATGCGTCGGCTTTCAAGTCTCTCTGAATAGTGTTCACATCAGGGGGAATATCATTTCAATGAAGTGGGCTGGTGCGTTGTATAAGGTTTAGTTTTTTTCCCACAGGGTTTTTATGACTTAACGAGGTTTTTGACGAGGCAACAGATCAGCATCATCGGCATATCAGCGCGCGGCACAAGAGGGAGTGTTCTAGGATATTCTGTATCATTCTAGATATTCTTTATGTGTGTCTTGACCTTATGCCAATAGGATATGTATGGTCTTATGCCAATAGGATATGTAGTTTGACTAGATCTATGAAAGACTATATTTGAAGCTATAAATAAAATAAAAATAAGAAGAAATAATCTCACCACACTGTATAACCACTCTGTTGAAGATTGAAGTGATTCTTAAATTTGATTTGAAAGATGTAGAGAATTGTTTTTTTTTTCCGATGTAAAGATGTAGAGAATTGTTATTGTTTGAATTTTATAGATTTTAATTTAATATTATATTTTCACAAAAATTCTTGATGGTGGAGTTAATATTAAAATATTTAATTTAAAATTAAAATATGGGGTGAATAAAGATTTTTATTGATGTAAAACATTTTTTTTGGGGAGAAGTAAAATATCAGCTGATATTTAGCTGGTTAGTTTGAAAACAGAAAAGCCCAACGGTTCTTTGACACCTTCACTTTGCCTATATATAATTCGAAAAGTTCAAAACTTGCAGACAATCCCATCGTAAATAATGACGCGGCTCTCCACGACATTTCCTTCCGTGAAGCTCACAAACCCTCGCCCCTCCTCAAATCTATTATCGTGTTCAACATCACTACCCAAGATCAAATCAGAAGCAACATCCGATTCTCCCTCAAAATCAAAGTCAAGGTCTTGGTCTGTGTATCTCATCCTTTCCACCAATGCCCCCATCAAGACCTACGTTGGTGTTACCACCGATTTCTCTCGCCGGTATGAACAAATTGCTATCTGGGTTTTGTCTATTTTGTTATTTTCATTTGCTAATTGATAAGGACCAAATTTCTATCTGGGTCCTTCCAAATTATCCGTTTCATTACACAATTGCTATCTGGGTCTTTCAGAGCTATCATTTTTCATAAGCTACATGATAGATTGACGACAAATTCTATCTGGGTCCTTCAAATTTATCCCTTATATTGCAAATTACTTTCTGGGTCTTTTAAAGTTATCATTTTTCAGAGCTACTTGATAGATTTACGACAAATTTGTATCTGGGTCTTGTTCATTTTGGGTGCTTTGGTGTTTATATGGGCTGTATTCTCTAGCAATTTGCCTTTCTGTTTCGCTCTTGGAATTGGGTTGGTGCTCAGTGATGTTTCTTTTTCCTGGTTATGATTCTGGGCTGTTGAGAAGAATGAGAAGGTAGTCAATTGAAGCACTGATTGCCATTCCATCAGTTACCTATTGTGGAACCTGCCAGTTTTGAAATGAATAGATAGTAAATTTCTCCAACTTCATTTTAGAAATAATCCAGTTTTGATAAACAACCATTAGACATGTCCGTGCGGATATTCACTGTATGCACTAAGTAATTTGTGTGATTACCAGCATCAATTGTTACCTTGGGAGCAGAGATGCATGGTTATGATATTGATCTTGACATTTGTTACCACGTTAGATAGATTTTACTTTGTAGTTGTTGTATGATCTATTGTAGCAAGCAATTTTGTGCTTTTATGTTTGTGTTTAACTTCAACATTGTTTGAGGTTTTTCAAATATTTACCTAAGGTGCTCTTGTTTCTTATGTTTATCTTTTAATTGTTTGAAAAGAACACACTTTTGTGGTGTTATGATGTGCGAATTTTTTTTTATAGAATCGAGCTATTTCTGGGAATCAATTTAAATTGCTTGGACAGGCTGATTATGATAAATTTTTATATTCATTTGCAGTCTGAAACAACACAATGGTGAACTAAAAGGTGGTGCAAAAGCATCCCGTGCTGGAAGACCATGGATTTGTGCATGCCTAGTACATGGTTTCAAGGACCAAAACGAAGGTATTTGATTGGATACTTTGATAAAAGAGCTTGTGCTTCTCACATGATTATTCCTGGGATTTACTTGAAAAGTTGAGTTTAAGGCCTATTACAAAGCATTGAACTTGAGTTATTCTAGCGTATATGACATTGTGGCTATCCAATGAAGCCATAATTTTTTCTTAAGTTCACACCTTTTTGGACATTTGATTCTTTTTGATTACTCCAGCTATTAAAAATTTTGGCCAACAAAGGTACTCATATTTTGGAGTGTCAGTATGAAGTATATTATCTTTTACATGGTTTGCAACAGGGTTGTTTGGTCAGTTTTGCATGATCCTCTTTATTTTGATCTGAATGAGAAAGCTCTAGTGGTGATATGTGAGTGTTCTTGGAATCCATATTTTTTAAGAAAATGTTTTAGCGATTCTGAGCTGGTTTTTAGTGGATAACCGATAACTACTTCAGTAAGAGGATGAGCGTTGATGTTGATGGCTGGCCATTCCATGATGATAAGTTCTATTATGAAAACTTCTTGGTAAAGTTCTGGTGGATGTTTATGCACATTCCCAACGAACTTGGACCACTTATAATCCATGCGTGCTTTTTACTTTCATATTGATTGCCACTCACCCAAACATGGTGACCATTTACCATTTGATTATCACAGGGACCGGTGAAGCAATGGCATTCATGAGAAAGTTTTTAATACAACTATCTTCATTGCATATGTTTTAAATATATCCTTTAAATACAGACAATAGGGATCTGAACTACAAGTGTTAACTTCTGAGTTTGACCCTCTGTTCTTATTCTAGACAGCTACAGTCATTAGAGTGCCTTATGATTGGCATGCTATTATGATCTTATTGTTTTGGTTCCTTTGATGAAAATACACACTATTTTTCATGCAATTGATATATGCCCCTTTTGTTTTTCTATTGGCCTTCAATGGAGTGGCTAAAAGCTCTTCTCCTCATTTTCAACACATACAGACAAGTTGCCTTCAATTTTTGAGCCACCCTTCATCAGTGGTTGTGAATGACTGATTTGTCTCACTCTTTTTAAACATGTTTCCATAGGAGCAAGTTAGAAGGATTGAAATAGAACCATCTAATTTTCTATCCACCCACCTTTATTTATTTTGCCTTCATATAACAAAATCCATACATTAATGAACCCACGATCCTTGTTCATTGTCTAATGTGATTTTTATGCCCTTGTCTAATGTGTACTCATACTGATCATTCCAGTTCCTTTACCATGAACCCACGATCCTTGTTCTGATATACATTTATGCAGAAGTAAAGATCTTTTATGTCTGCTATTTGATCTCTGATACATTGTCATTTCTTTAACTCTTTTGTTTAATAATAATAATGTTCTTTTTGTTTTGGGTAGCGTGTGCTTTTGAATCAAAATGGAAAACTTTATCAAGGAATTTGCCTCGAAAAAGAAAGGATGACAGTAAGGCAGAACAAGCACACAATTTGTCGCTTCCTCTACTACAACACAGGCGAGCAGCTCTAAATAGAGTTAAAGGTATATTTGATTGCACTGACTTGGAAATTGACTGGAAACTGAACCCATTATAACATGGTAAACTGTAAACCCCAAGTTGCTACACTTTCCATTATATTTATGTAAATTAATATGTTATAACTGAAAGAAACTTATCTAACCTGAGGACAATCAATTGATCTTTATACTACGTAACACTGAAGCACTGTAATCACACACAAAATTCGTCGAAAACTAAAAACGACTGTGATGATGGAGAAATTTTTGTCTTGAAGTGGTCTACTACAGTATATTATTACTTACTATATGAAACAACAGAAAGTTTGTAATTATTTGTTCAGCATCCTCTTCACACTCTATTCTGAACTTTCTTGAAGTTAATGAGATTTACATTTTACTGGTATTAGTTATAGTCAACCACTTAACTGTATTGTTTCCCTTAATGTGTCCTGCAACACTAATCATACTTATGTAATCATGTTATGGACATAGAATAGAACTTCCATTGATTCAGTCTAGGCTGGTTTGGTTTGCAGTTCTATGCTTGGTTGGTTGCTTCTGACAATTGTGTTCTTACACCTTAAGTTTGTTTTGGTTTCAAGTGGCGTTCAATACTTATATTTGGTCAATGAGTTACTGCCTTGCAAGATGCAACACATAGTTTCCCTGAAAAACATTTAACTTCTACCATCAATTATTGCAAGCTCAATAAGTCAATAGACACTTCATGTCATGTGCAAACTTCAAATAACGTTTTGTAATGTTTGCACGCACGTAGTTTCCAAGTTTGTGAAGTTTAATAAGATTAGGTTTCTTGCGAAAGTTGCAATCCTTGTACAAGGACATGAAGACTGATCTATTACACTACCAATTTGAAAAATCAAAATTGATTTTGATTGTTTTCATTAGCCGTTGTTAGAAAGCCTCGTATGATTTTATCACGAAACATACTATCCACTGGTTTATAATTCCACAAATAGGAATCGAATATATATGTATATGTATATATATATATATATAGAGGACCAGAAGCGGACGTTCGCACGGTCCTTAAAGTGCGGACGTCCCTCCGTTCGCCATTGTACGGCGCCAGCGAGGGCGCGCCTCCACCCCAGCGGACTCAAACAGCGTCCCCGACCACTTTTCATCCCCGGCGAGTTCGCCGAATTCCAGTTTTCCAGTCAGATCGACTTTGTTTGAAGTTTTGGGTGATCTAGTCGGAAAACTGGAATTCGGC
This sequence comes from Fragaria x ananassa, assembly GCA_034370585.1. Lineage (NCBI taxonomy): Eukaryota > Viridiplantae > Streptophyta > Magnoliopsida > Rosales > Rosaceae > Fragaria > Fragaria x ananassa. Next base: position 1,877,647 of record CP139750.1, on the reverse strand, counting down.
GGACTCGTCGGTGAGGAAAAGTGATCGGGGACGCTGCTGGGGTGGAGGCGCGCCCTCGCCGGCGCCGTACGGTGGCGAACAGAGGGACGTCCGCACTTTAAGGCCGATGCAGACGTGCGCCTCTGATCCGGCCTATATATATATATATACACACACACACACTATTGGTTGGTGACCATTTTGCTGACAAGCAAGTGGTATTTTTGTGTGCTGACCATTTTGCCCCTACTGTTTTTAGAAAACCACAATACTACCATTAACCCTAGATATATATATACACACACACACAGAGCCGTTCGAGAGCGGACGTCTTAGTGCGGACGTCCCTCCGTACGGCGCCAGCGAGGGCGCGCCTCCACCCTAGCAGACTCCAGCAACTTCTCTGCCGAATTCCAGTTTTCTCGCCAGATCGACTTTGTTTGAAGTTTTGGGTGATCTGGCCGGAAAATTGGAATTCGGCGGACTTGCCGGAGAGGGAAAGTGGTCGGGGACGCTGTTGGAATCTGTTGGGGTGGAGGCGCGCCCTCGCTGGCGCACGGAGGGATGTCCGCACTTTAAGGCTTGTGCGGACGTGCGCCTCTGATCCAGCCTGTATATATATATATACACACACACACATATACGGAGCCGTTCGAGAGCGGACGTCTGCACGGCTCTTAAAGTGCGGACGTCCCTCCATTCGCCACCGTACGGCGCCGGCGAGGGCACGCCTCCACCCAAGTGGACTCCAACAGCGTCCCCGACCACTTTCCCTCACCGGTGAGTCCGCCGAATTCCAGTTTTCCGGCCAGATCACCCAAAACTTCAAACAAAGTCAATTTGGCCGGAAAACTGGAATTCGGCAGACTCGCCGGGGATAGAAAGTGGTCGGGGACGCTGCTGGAGTCTGCTGGGGTGGAGGCGCGCCGGCGCCGGACTGTGGTGAACGGAAGGACGTCCACACTTTAAGGACCGTGCGGACGTCCGCTTTTGATCCTCTATATATATATATATATATATATATATAATCAGTACGATGTTTTGTTGGGTCAGGTACCTCCATCGTTGAGTACAACCTCTGCAATTCTTGTTATTAGACAATTGTTATTGGAATGTTTGACATTCTTAAGCATGTCACTTACAACAAAGACACTTGTGTTACTAGACCAACATATCATGAGCTAGATAACCATTTTTGGAAAGTCTGAGCTACATTCTTCATGTATGCACCTAAAGCAACATACTCTTCAAGCATTCTAACATCAGCCTTACTCCGAAGAAACTGTGGAAAGAAGAGCCAGAAGCAAGTCACAACCACAAACCCTACTGTCAACACCACTGAGACTGGTGTCGGCAGCCGGAACCTGCCCTTCAACGCCTTCTTCAAAAGGATCTCCACCGTCAAACACGACCCCTGCAGAACGAAGAACCACGTAACCTCCCATGTCGGCTTCACGCGTCCCTGGTAATAGTAAATCAGCTCATGCATGAGCCCGGACACTACGAAGCTTCCCATTACAGCAGGGAGAGGAGCCCATTTCCGGCCAATGAAGCGCGTGGAGCAGTCGAGGATGGGCTCGTATACGGCTGGCCGTAGGATACTGGTGGCCATGAGGTTCCATCTTCTGCCCCAGATGTCTTGTAGCGATGTGGAGAGGTAGGGCTCGTTGAAGTGGGGCTTCAGTTCCAATCCCAAAAGGGCTTGAGCCAGGACTCCTACCATAGCTAGGAGGAACTCTAGGAGGAGATATATGTATAGACAATGAAGGACTAAGATGAGGTTTGGATGAAAATGTTCACTATAATAGAGGATTCCTATCAGAATGACCAAAAGGAAGCCCTTGATTACATGATTCAGGGTTGTTGATTTGGGGCTTCTGGGATGTGGGGTGTTCCCATTTTGGCCATTCAGATGGGGTTTTGATGGAGATGGGTCAGTTTTAATGTGGTCATTTTGATGTTTTGGAGGTGGGATTTCTTCAATTTCGATTGGGAGGCAAGCAATGGCCATGAAACGTCCAATGGAGATTGACTGGTCTGAAGCCAAAGGACCTTTGCCAAAGGCAAAAAGCAGAAGCTTGAAGCTGCCAAGCCATGAAATGAAGAAAGCAGTGGCACCTCCAAGATGTACAGAGGAGAGGTGAAGAGGGAGGTACAAGAAGAGACAGACAACTGGGACAACACAAAGAAGCCTGGTTTTACCTTTGGGGACTATTTTGCCAAGGGAGTAGGAACAGAATAAACATGCAAATATCGAACTTAATACCTCAATGAGGTTGCCAAATTCACCTTCCATTTCTTCTCTGATCTTGATTTCTCTTTGTTTATCTGACAAAAATGGAAAGTTTGGAGAGGATTAAGAAAGATCAAGACAGATGGAAAGGTACTCGATCGAGTTGATGACTCATGAAACATAAAGAATCAACTGGGCAAACTCAATTGGTGCTTTTGGAGTGCAATATAGGCATTTGATTCGATCTGGAGCACAAAAAGCTATTACTAGCTCATTGGGTTATTGACTATTGGCTTCTTTTTTGTGAATGGGAGATCATATGCATTTCATTATTTGATTTGATTTGATTTCGTGCAAGAAACTGATCTTCAGTTTGTTGGTTATTGACATATGGGCATTACATAGTTCTTATAATCTGGCTGCAAGTCTACAACACACCAATTTTAGTAAATTTATTGGGATCATTTTGATCCTTTTGGTATCAGGTCCTTCTCCAACCTATCAATTCAAGGTTTTAATATATCACTCATTGGTTTCGATCCAAGTAAAAGATTCTGTAATGAACTACTAATGATCATGTTCGGTTGATATTTAACCTGTATACTATTTTCTGAGATGACGTCAGTTTACGAAACACTGTTCCCGTGAGCAGTGCTGGGCCTCGGTGTTGGACCTGCATCCCTTTCTCTCCCTCCCCATTCATGAAACTTCGAGAGCACTCAAGACCTGCAGCTTCCTGACATCTCTCTCTTTTCCTATCTGTTCTTTCACTCCTCTCTCTCTCTCTCCCTTGCTTTCCTTCTCTTTCTACCATGCATTTCTACCAGCTTCCATTCTAGACCGGTGGCAGCCTCTCTAGCGCCGTCGTGAAGGAGGAATCAACCCCGAAAGGTTCGACTGCCGGAAGATTTTTTTTCGCCGGAACTCCTTCCTCCGGCCGCCATAGCCGGCGAGCCTTGGCTCAAAAGGAAGCCTTTCTCCCGTGCTTCAGTCCCTCCAAAGGGCTCCCTCCATCTTGAGCTAGGTAAGAAGAAATCAAAATTTGAAATTCTAGGGCTTTTATGTGTGTTTTCGTTCGATTGACATGGTTAGGCTTAGAATTGAAGTTTGTGCTAGTTAGAAATGTTGTAGAGGAGGTTGAAAGGAAGATGCTGCCAAATTTTGGTGAGCATCGGAGGTCGCCGGAGCTGGTCGCCGGCCGCCGGCCGCCGCCGAGAAAATGTTTTTGGTGGAGAATTTTATGAGGAGTTTAATGGAATAAGTTTTAGAATTTTTGGAGAAGTTTTGGATAGGTTTTGGAATTGTTAAAGTTTGGTATTTTTTGCGGATTAATAAGTTAAAATCCGGCAATTGGATTATTTTATGATTAGGACGGTGAAATGTGATTTTTCAGGATGTCGGTATTTATGGAGAATTGTGATTGGCAGTGAAGTTAAGATTTAGAGCGATAGACATGGTTGAGCGCGAGAAACTCATATTTATTTATGCCTATTATCTTTAAGCGTCGGTGTTTTATTTTAAGGATTTATTTATGTTTTGGAACAGGACGCGAGGAGGCTCGAGCAGAGGAGACCTCCGACCTACATCAGGCTTAAGCCTAAGTTATGAGTGGACCTTTGTTTTAAATAATGTGCTTGAATTGTTTTATTGTTGAATAATTTCCTTTGTTGGGATTTTAACCGGAATTGAGAATTTTAGTGTTTATACTCATTTATTGACGTTTTTGAGAATAGTATGTATATGAGTGAACGCTAGCTAGCTATACGTGATTTTCCCCCATAATGAGGAAAAATATCATTATGGGGTAACGTGAGCTTTAGACGCGAGCGTAGCAGTCTTGTACGACTTTCTATTTTTCGAGTTTATTCTATTTTCACATTCATTCATAGAATTCGTACAAGGAGTCAACACACATATATATACCCACTCGGTCGTTTCCCCCATAATGAGTAAAAATGTCATTATGGGGTGACGTGAGCGTTAGACGCAAGCGTAGTAGTCTGGTTTGACTATCTACTTTCAAGCTTATTCATAGATAGCATACAAGGAGTAGACGAGTGTGAATACATACTGATATATATATATATATATATATAATTTTAGCCTGAGAGGCTGTATTTGTTTAAGATTTGGAGACTAGCCGGAACTAGTCGTGTCCTTGCCAGTTTTTGAGCTGTCGCTTGTATAGCGCTTTCTTTTATAATTTTCTTGGGGAAGTATATTTATTTGTCGAGATTATTTTGTTCACTCACTTTGATGTAATTAAATATTTTCCCTTGGGCTTTTCCTTCGTTTTTAAATGCCCAGTCTACAGAGTTCTGGTGGGGTCTAGAAGGAGGCGACAAGGCATAGTCACTCATCTTTCCACTACTGTTCGCCAGAAGGTTATCTGTTTAACCCACTAGAATTTTTAGCAGCTTCCGTTGTCTTTCTTGTAGTAGCTCTGCATACTTTCGGAAAAATAACTATGTATTATTTTATTCGGTTATTTGGATTGAGTTGAAGAATTTATATTTTGGTTAAGAGAGTGTTCTTTAATTTTTCCGGGTTAGGGTTGTCCATTTTCAAGGGAGGTTTGCTGAGTCCTTCGGTAAATTTTCATTGGAGGTGGTCCCCGCAGGACTTACCTCGGGTTTCATGGTGAAATTCGGGATGGGTCTTGACACAATTAATGTAATCATAGGCGCATAACAAAATGCTTAAAAGCAAAGGGCATTTACTAAACCTTAACATGATTGAGAAGGAATGAGAGGGAGGAGGAATGATAGAGAGAGAAGGAATTGGAGAGTGAATGAATCATTCTCATTGCGTTTACTTGTTTTTTTTTTAATTAGAGAAAAACATGTTTACTTGTTCAAAAAATGAGAAATAAGGAATTAAAATAGAAATAAAGTTGATAACAAAAATATTAGCCTGGGATCGATATGGGACGGTACGGGATTTGACCTATCCCGATATTAAAGTCGGTATCGGAACAAGATGGGACATGTAATTTTCAAATTTGGTACCGAACCGTCCTGATACCGATCACTTCGGGACAAGTTCGGGACCAATCGGGATAAAAATAGAGGCATCAAACCAACACCAAATTCTAGAAATCTTGCACTTTATCATGAATATCTTAGATATGTAGTTCATCAAAAGATCTCAAGAGAGGGAATCTGGGTCCAATTAGATGGAAAATTAAACAAAATAGTTCAACAACGGGTCACAAATTATGTAAATCAAATGTTCACCATCCTTGTGAATCATATATGTAACGGAACTTCAACGCAATTATTCACATAGTGCTCAAGAAATCAAAATCAAACAAACTAATAATACTTCTATTAACAATCTGAGATAGGCAACAAAACAAGATCACCACAATTTCGATAAGCAACAAACAAAAGCAACTACTGGGCTATACTATGCCAAACCTAAACATCCATATACGCATACTTTTTTACACAAAGTATAAAATTGCTTCTAGTTTTCCCACTGTGAGAGGCTTTGAGACTTCGAGAGAGAGAGACTAAGGAGCGGTAGACATGGCGAACGGTGGACGGCGAGCTCGGACAGCAAGTGCGGACAGCGAGCTCGGACGGCAATTGCGGAGGGCGAGCGGCGGATAGTGAGTCCGGACTTGGCGCAGTACTGAGAGTAGAGAGGCGCATTTTACACTTTTACTGGTTTTAGAAAGAGGAATGCAATGGATTAGGATTTGAGAGAGGCGCGTTTTAGATTTTATACTTTAGGGTTTGAGAGACTTTATGGTATGAATCGTTTCTGATATTGGACTGGGCCTTTGGGCTTATATATTCGGGTCGGGACGGTAAAATCGGTATTTACTTGGCCCATACCGATCAGACCCATTTACATAGATTCGGGACGGGTCGAGACAACAAATTTTTACACTTTTATCCCGACCTGACCGGTATCGGGACGGGACAGTCGGGATCTCGGTATTAAGATATCCTTCTAATACTAATGTCATGGGGTTTTTGTGTTTGGTAGTTTTAAGTTTCCATAAAATTATGAGGTCATTTTTAGAAAATTGTTGATTCACCAAGGAATGAGAAGTAATACAAACTCCCTCTCCCCAGGAAATGAAAATGAGAGAATGATTCCTGATTTTCTTATGGGATGTGCATGTCGGGCAGACAGCTGGTGATTAGCGTTTTCCCAACAACCTATTTGTTGCACCGGCATTGTCACTACCAACGTTTACTGTACGTCGGTCGATCGCAGACCAATCACCCATCCCTCCATCATTCTGCCATCTCACCTCCCCCATTTTAGGTCATATCCTATCCCGATCTAAGATATTCGATCAAACCAACGCTAGTCAGTCCTTGACCTTGCTGCCAAATGCACGTCAACACCAGGAAAACGAAATGCTCTTAGCGATACTAGCACCCCACCAAACGTTATAGCCATTGAAACCACCCCAACACCTTTAAAACATCAAATGGACTACCCACCACTGGACACGGGTTCCTCTTTAGCACATCTAACGTTGTCACCGCAAGTGTCGTTTAACTAGGCATTCACTTTGACTGAGAGAAACAACTTTCACCAATGATTCTTTTCACAAGAGAGAATTACTTGACTTTCTATACTTATTAATATTTACAAATATTCAATATACATATTTTGTATTAAGAAAATCAAATAGAAAAGCTACATCATAAAGCTCATAACTAGCCTCGGATAGCATGAGCTATAATAACTAGCTTGCCTACGATAAAATTCGCGTCATTATGATTTTTATCGTCTAAAGTTTTAACATATGTTTGGATATATGTTTTGTCACGATAATTGTTGTTGAGTTTAATTTTTCTGTAAAAAGTAAAATAAAAAACTGCAACACTCTCAGTAGAGAAAATCTTCCGTGCAACAGCCGCACCAGCTGCCTGATGCGACTAGCCACACAGAAGCAGACACATTTCTGAAAACACAACGAAAATCCCCGGTTCGTTTCCGGCTGCACCTTCGCCGTTTCGCCGAGAACCGCTTATTGCACCAAGCAGAACAATCTCTACACCCTTGAAACCCTCCTCCATCGCGTCAACGCCACCACCTCAAGCTCACTCATGAACGCTTGCACACCATACCCCTGATCTGGGCAACAATGGCTTCACTGATTTCAATGAATTGAATCAGATTGAGGCTCCCAAGAAGTGCATATTGTTGACGGCGGCGACGGAGTGGAAGGAGACCCTCGTCAATTTGACGCAGTGGACGGCATGTTGTTGACGGAGGAACGACGGCAATTTGAGTTATAGCAGAGGAAAGAAAGGGTTACAAAGTGCCATGTGTCAACTTCTGTGTGGATGGTCGCACAAGGCAGCTGAGATTTTCTCCTCTCGGTAATAGTGTGTTCATTGGTTTGGTCCCATATTTTCTGTGGTATTTGACGCTTTTGACCCCTAATGATCTCTTACGGTAAACGAGAGAGGAGAGCTAACAATTCCGGTTCTAGGTCTGCTACCGCCTTCGAAGTAGAGAGAACGAACACATTTGGGTGTAAAGCTCTGACCTTTGTGGGCAGATATTCGTTTTGCTCAGGTACTTGTTTCTTTGATTCTTGTTGTTTCTATTTAGTTAGATTCTGTGTGCGTTTGTTTGATTTTGATCACTTCATTGATTATGGTTGTGGAAAGTTTCTGGATGGAGTTTGAACAGTTTATGATTGCTCCATGTTACCAAATTTCAATGAATGTTTGCTTTTCATCATTAACTGATCAATACTTTTAGGTTTTGGCTGGAGTTGATCAAATTTAGTGCCTTTCATATGATTTGATGTTTTGTTACTGTATAACATTCCCTAGAACAATATATTTTTTGTCTTCTAAAATAGAATTTAAGTTTTGATCTTCAGAAAATAGACCAACAGTAAACGACGTGCCATGAATCTATATTCTTGACAACCAAGTGTTTGGGATTTTAGAGAGTAACTTTGTAATCTGTGAGATATGCCATGAATTTCACAAACATTAAAACTAAATCCTATTACCCTGGACAGTGCAGGGTATATGTAATAGATCCAGATTTGCCTGTCCACCTTTTATAAATGAGAGAGATAGAAGGGTTTATGAGTGTATAGCTAGACTTGCAGAAAGGGAACGTTAGCCCTGCAACCATATTTGTTGCTCTTGACATTCAGAAAGGGTTTAGATGTATCCTTATCTGGAATGAATGTTTAGTTGTTTTGTAAAATGGTTGGTCTTGTGGTGACATTTGAAAGTTCAAATGGTCAAGATTATCCTTATCAAAAAAATAAAATAAATAAATGGTCAAGATTATCACGCCTGCCAATTCCCTACTTTAGGAGTGTTGATATATTATATTGCTGGCCTTTACTTGTGAATGATCGGTTAATGGCTTAATAACAGCATTTCGAGTAAAATGGCATCAAGTCATGTTTTTAACTTGGTGAATTCTACATTGGATTGGGTGGCTGAGACTTTAGATGCTCCCTCCTCTGGAGCTGTTGTTTTTGGAGTACCGATTGGCGGTATGCTACTTATTTTCACAACTGTCGTTATGAGATTCGTGCTTTTCATTAATGAAAGTTTGTTTCTGATTAATAAATCTTTGTTGATTAGCCTTTTTCTACAGGACATCTTAGCAGTGATCATGACATGCCCCCTAAGAAGCCTTTGACAGATAAGGTTTCTTTAAACTTCTATGCTAGCAAACCTCACTCAATCCATTGGACTGCTTTTTATATTCACAACTTAAGAGGTGAGGCATTGTTGTAATTTGATCATATTCCGTAGTGGGATTTAAAAGAACGTATCTATGTGAACAATTTAGTTTTTTACTTTTGTCTCAATGAACGTAGTTTTTAGTGATGCCACTATGTGCATATCACTGGACATAAACTTGTTAAATGTCTACTATGATGATATCCTCTGAATCTTGTGCTTTTTGATATGACATCTATCCTGGATTCTTAACTGAACTTTGCTAGTGTATTAGTACATGTAGGAAATTGATGATCTATGTGTGGAATGGGTTCCTTAACCTTCATTCCTCCTATCACTGAAGATATGCAGTATGAATCTCCGGTGTTGGAAGGGTAAGTGATCTTAGTCCCTAGCTGTCAATAAACAAATCCGTAGTTTGGTTATGCTTTGATTTGTATTTTCCTCTTTTTTATTTTCATCAGGGGAGAATGACCATGTAGTAGTGTTATACTACATCTCTTTCTGAAGAAAGAAACAAACATTGGTCACTGCACTGTTCTCCATGTGTAATCTCGGACTCAAAAAGATGTTGCCTACTATCATATAATTTATTGTTGTATAGTACTATGGGCTGTATATAGTTAAGAAGTATGAATTTGAATAATGGATAACATAACTTGGAAAATCTTGTGACTGTTAAGCTACGTATTACTGAAGTAATTGAAGTATGTTTATATTCAGATACATGCAGATTAGAACAGTTACTCTTTGCTCTCATATGTTTCAGGTGCTACATTACTTTTCTACTTTACTACTGTACTGTCCTGGTCTTAGCATATATGGAGTTTCTGCCTGCTAAAAACATTGCACGAAAATTTCTGTTTAGATATGAATTTATATCTAAAGTGGGGTTTTGTTCCTCTTTTCAGAGATGAAGGAGTCCATTGGGGAATACAAAATGGTCTTTATCCCTCTAGAAGCACAATTGTATATTTTAAGTCCAGTGACATGGATTCGTCATGGATTACTCTTGAGAGAATCACTGTCAAGAGCAAGCGTGCTAAGAATCTCTGGCGCTGCATTGTGGTTGAAGCTGTTTACCAGGTATCTATGTCTATGCATTACATCAAGTATATCTTTTTGATATAAATTATTTGGGCATGTTTTGAGGTCTTTGAAGACACAACTCAGCATCATCCACTTTCAATTCAGAGGTTGCTTACACTGTGAAATAAATGTGAGATTTCCATCTCTTCATGAATTGCTGTTATAAGAGCACTGTCAGCAGAATGACAATTGTACTTAAAAATCAAGAGCTTGCTATTAAACTAGAAAGTCAACAAATGACCTTCCATCATTTCATAGTTTTCATGGTAGCAAATAGCCTCCATTCTTAATGAAAAATGAAATAGATGTATGCAATATAAGTTTTGATTCCTATTATAGGTGTATTGACTTGTTCTGTTTTCATGTACTCTGTTACGGCTTTCTGATGCCAAGTGTTTAACCTATTTTATAGTTGTTTCATTGCTTTGACTGATGTGGAACTTTGCAAAAGCATTATGAGATCTCCTGTTTAGGGCTTTCTCTGTCACATTATAACATACAGTCACTCCTCCTTCCCATCTTCTAATTAGTTATAGAAATATTTAACTGGGAGATATTGACTGGTTATCTTCTATTCTAAAATTTGCAGAATTCTGGCCAAATAGCCCCCCTCGATGAAATTGTTAAATTGAAGGAGAAATATAGGTTTCTTGTTTTATTAGATGAGAGCAACTCATTTGGTGTGCTTGGAACAGCCGGACGAGGTCTCACTGAATTTTACGGGGTTCTGGTATTTTTCTAACATTTCTCTAGAAGAAAATATTTACAATATTGATTAATAGTCAGTTTGTGATTTTCCGGTGGTGATATATGCAGGTTGAAAAGATAGATATTATTACTGCTGCAATGGGACATGCCTTAGCAGCAGAAGGAGGATTCGGCACTGGAAGTGCTAGAGTCAATGATCACCAAGTATGGTGATCATAATTTGCGAAACTGATGTGATCCTGACGTATGTGTCAAATGATTGGAATTATAACATGAAATTTTGGCCTTAACGTAATAATTGTTATGTTTTTGTGTTGATATAGTATATCATTTCCAAAGAAATAAGTTTGGGGTATTGTCTGTGGCAGAGATTGAGTAGTTCTGGGTACGTTTTTTCTGCTTCTTTGCCTCCATATCTTGCGAGTGCTGCCATCACTGCCATTGATGTTCTTGAGGAGAACCCTGAATTGATTATGAAGCTGAAGAAAACATTACTTTACTATGAATAGGTCTGTGCTTGATCTCCTTTACCATGTGCATAATTGTGTTTCTCAGTATTTTTGGATAATTACTATAGCAGTCACTTATCACATGTCTTACTCTGGCATCCTCTTGATTGAGTATTGTGCTGGGATTGTGCAGGATTGTCAGATGTTTGGGCCTCATATTAGCAAGCAATCCAGAATCACCTATTATGTTTCTTAAACTACAGAAGTCCACAGGTTCTGTGAAGAGTGACCTGCAACTCCTCAACGATATTGCTGACTGTGTAAGTATATGGTTTTTTCTTGGTCAAACTAAGCTGAATCAATTTTCGATTTTTAAGCATGTTTTCTGTGGTTTTACAGTTAAAGGATGATTCAATACTTGCTTTGGTGTCCGAAAGGTCAACACTCGATAAATGTTGTTTTCCCGTGGGAATTAGACTTCCTGTTTCTGCTGCCTGTGCAGAATCTGATCTGCGCAAGGCATCAGATTCACTGAAATGGTTGCAGAATCAGTGCAGAAGAATCAAATGTGACTGGTAAATGTAAATGCCTTTCTCTTACTGAGTGAAGCACATACCCTGTGTTTATGAAACCCTTCGATGGTTGAGCAATTTTTGAAATGCAGACTAACAAAGAAAATACGTCTGGTTGATGCGATAGAGATATGATTACTTTACAAAATGCATTGTTTCCATTGCTTTTTAGTATGTGATCCGTATTGTTTTTTGGCCACTGTGTATACATGTAATCATGATCAACGTCAAACCTAGTCTCAGAACACAAATACATCATTGATTGTTCATAAACCTTTCAAACTATTTACGTTAACTGTATTGGTTCCTGAATCTTGATTCCTTGAGATTTTTCATTAATTTTAATCGAATATGTCAAGGAAATGATACTGTTTCTATCATTCAGAAATTAGAATGACTTTTACACACTGCTCTGAATTACAATTCCTCACTTGTTCTACATGTTCATGAACATTGCATCCTACATTTATTCTTTATTTTACATATATGTTGGATATACTTTTGACATTGTATATATACCAAGAATTTGGAACTCTTCAAAGTTTAAAGTATCCATTCCATCTACCACATTAACTTCTAAACGTTCAAACAACTTCATCTCCATTCCAGTTATTCTTTATCTTGGGACCTGTAGGCCCTTCTTCTCCCAATACTTCATCAGGTATACTTCTGATAAACTTGTCAAAAGGACTCTTGAGCGGTCCAGGCAAAAGCTTCTCCACCTTTTTTATTTCATCCGCAATCTGATAACTAAGTTTCGGGCCCCATTTCCTGCAGTAGTTGAGCCATGGTGGTTCAATGATAGCCTTGCCCAGATACTCGGCTGCCATTATTGATGGCCTTAGTCCAGAGTCCATTACCATTTTACTCTTTGCAGTATCATTCCTTATTCCTATGCCTCCACTCCCTTGCAAAACAAGCCCTGGCTTGGGATAGAAGGCATGTCCATGCAAAGATGCATAAGTCACCGGTTTGTTACCATCTTGAAATTCAAGCGCAGAAGCGTCCACCCATATTCCCTTACTGTGTTGGGAGAAGTAGACACTCCAGAGTTGGCCAGTGAAATTGCTGACTCTTAATGTGACATGCTCCCAGTCACCAACATGTTCACCTATCTTCCCCAATGAAACATTGAAGAACTGGACTTTGGCCCTTGCAGGACCATTGAAAGGGTAGAAGATCCAAATAGCTATGTCAGTGAATGTTGAGCCTAACATGGGTTTTATGTGTAGGTTGGCCTCGGCGTCAGGGAGATCTCCCTTCTTCACTCTATCTTTGCCGCCTTGATCGACCGGTAGGTCCAACCAATAGGCACCATCATTTGAGCCACCTTGTGGAAGGTTAGCGCCGGTGGGTTCAATCGGAACGGGATTTTGTTCTTGATCCTTGTTATACAGAAGTGCTCCATTGGTGAAAAACCAACCCACAGACGAAGGGAGGTAAACTTCATCTGGGTGGAAGTATATGAATGGAGCGTAAGCCTGAAGTAATGCATCAATTTGGCTTTGGTTTGGCATATAAGTATTTGGTTGGGTGTTAGTGTTCTTCAAACAAGCTATATTATTGTCATTCGAAGATGCTTTTCCATTTCGGGCTAAGAATGTGCCGACGGGGACACCCCTTGCTTGGATGCCCCTATCGATGGGTGTGAGGCTATACACATTGAACCCATCACTGGCTGCACCAGGAGGTCCCCAAATCCATGAGTCAGCTTGACATTGATCAGTTAGGTCGGTTCGAACGCACCTGATTTTATCAAGAGGTGGCTTCTCAGGCGAGCTAGTGACAACATGTCCCATGGCAGCATAGCCCTCCGGGGCAGTGGGTAACCATACGTATCCATCACCATCTTTCTTCATCTTCACAGACTCGCTGTTCCATACCAGTGTGTAATCAACTGGTTGCTGTAGAGCTGGGGATGGAGAGGAAGGTTGATCGTCTTCGGCTTTGGCAGCAAGGGTCCATCCGAAGAGGGGTTTGTTGTTGGGTTGGCTGTAGCAGCCGAGCATATAGAATCCTTGGGGTAGGGATGAAGGCTCGAAGAAGGTTGCCCCTATGTTGTCTGGTCCTCCCTCATGAGTTGCCCATACTTTGTTGAAAGATGAAATTTGGCATACCTGTAATCCTCCTAGATTTATGATTCCATTTGCGAATCCACCACCTGCATGCATGCACGACATGAATATATATGCATGGCCATATCTATCTAATCATGTATAGACCAATCATATCTGTAACTTACATACTTGTAATCTTGTATTGTATATATGGTAATTAAACAGCCAGTACTAAATTAGAAACTGAGGAATCAAATGAAAGTTACTGCAGCTGGGAAATGGGGGAATGCATGAATGTGTTGTAAATCAAAGAGCTACTGGATGAATCTGAGATTATGGACTACTTACCAGATGGCCAAGCGGGAAATGGAGAGGGAAGCTTGAATGTGGTTTCGATCGGAGTCGCCTTCGTTGAAGATGAGAGGGAAAGGCAATTTCCCATTGTTGATGACCAGTCTTTCTCTTAGGAAAGATTAAGTGCATATGATATATAACCTGGCTAGAAAGAAAAGAATTAATTAACGATGGATCGATGTAATCTTTGGAAAGCTATGAGCAGCTGGTATCAGCTGGCTAGCTAGGAGAGGGAGAAGAAAATGAGGAGAAAGCGGACAGAACAAGAAGCAGCATTTGATCTGTAAATTGATGGAAGGACTGAAAAGATCATATATGTACGTCAAAGAGAGATAGATAGAAAAACAAACAGCAAAGCTAACCAAGGGAAGGGACCGGCCCTTGGATATGTCGTGCAAGCAAACGAACTTGGCTGCTTGCTTTCTTCCAAAAACTTTGTTCAACTTATCGTGTAGACCAATCAAGCTCTGCTCCATTCCTTTGCAATCCGCAACATAATGGCCATTTATTTGCAGTTCATCTCTTCCAGGTAAAACATATGTACATGCAACCCCCCATTTTACGGTTTAATTACCTCTTAATTGTTATTAATTTTCATTGCGTTTATGTGCATGTAATGTGTAACCCCAAAGTTGCCTATCAAGGACAGTGACTCTCTTAGCCCCAATCAATCTGGGATAACTCTTATCACAGAACATTCAGATTAACATTCCAAGTCACCTGCTGGATTTCAGAGTTCTGCTGGGCTCTCATCATCAGAATTACTCCCTTGCCTCCAGTACGTGTGAATTACTAGCTTAATTTTCATCCCCACTATTTCCTACCCTGCCACTAGATATACTATACATAAAACAAGTACATACGATTCATCATTTCTCTGATCTATATATATGTGATGATCATGAAAATAATAATAAGAGACTAAGAGTTGTAGAACAACCTGTGATGGATGATGAATATTATGATAAGATCAAAAATAAAAAAATATGTTCATAAAGAGGGCTTTTGTTTAATTGTTTAATCTTGAATCATTTTTCATCACATACTATAACGCAACATTGAAAATTTTCAGAATATTATAATTAGTTTCATCTCTCCCACCATGTTGCCACCAGAAGATAGTAGCATATTTCGGTAACACTTAATTTCTATCACAAAGGGGTTACAAAAATGTTTGATGAAGTAAGAAACTCGTTGCATTGTCTAGCTATCTTGGGGTCACCAAAGGTGCACAAACCGGGAAAAGCCCCCATGTTCCATCACAAAATGGTCGCGAGTTATTATCTACCTAAAACCACCTAAAATTAAAAAGAAATAACAAAAAAGAAATAACAAACAAGTGTATAACAATTTGGGCTTAGGGTTAAAAAAACCTAGGTTTAACCATCACCAAGCACAAGTGAGTAAATGTCTGCATGATCTGTTGACGCAGTCCGTCTAAATTGTTATATTTGGTGCCTTGGGAACCAAGTCTCTTTTGCAATCAGCAATCTGTTAAGCAACCCGTTTGCGTTGCATTCATCTCTTTCTAAGCTTCAGCGGAATCAACAATCTAATCAGCCAATATTCCACATTCAACACAATCCATGCTTCAGCAAACACCAATACCACGAGAAATTTTTCAGCGCTACGGGATGACCCACGTAGTAATATAACATAGTCCTACATTCTAATAAAATATTAACATATGAATTTTATTAAGAAAAAATTACATCAGATATTTTGTCATATACAATTTTAGGTTTGTTGTTGCTTTTTAAACCCTAAACCCTAAATTTAAACCTTAACCCCTAACCCCTAAACTTAAACCCTAAACCCTAACCCCAAACCCCAAACCCCAAACCCCAAACCCTAAACCCTAGTCCAAACTCAACAAAAACCCATGAAGGTCATTTCACAAAAAATAGAAAGCTTTAGTTTATATTTTAGTTGTAATAAATCCACGTGTCAATATTTGATTGAAATGTAAGACCACGTCATACTACCACGTGGTCCTCCTGTAACATTTAAAAATTTCTCCAATGCCACAACACTCCTCCACTTTCCTGTTTAATATATGTATGGTATTTTGTTTTATCGAATGCCATCAAGACATTTTCATTACTCAAGCAAGAATGAGGCGGATACATACCTTCCTCTGCCATATATCTGTTTAATACATCGTTGTTAATTAATAACAAACTAGTCTCCTTGATAATCAATTCGCTCTAGACTCTAGTAGAAACGTAATTAAGAAAAAATGTGTTTGAATTAAACAAAACTGATCACGGAACTAGCCAATTCTTGGACTTAGAATTTGTTCGAACTTTGAAGTAGCCAGTGCCTTTTCATCCTCTTGATTGGCTCTGGACATTATGCATGGTTATCAATTCTTGACTTCAATAATTTGGTCTATAAATCAAGAATTCAAAATCGACTTCACACGTACTTCTGATTCAAGTTTTATCCTTATACTTCTTTAATAATATATAATTAAGGTTTTGGTAATCTTGAACTACACGAAGTTGCCTATATATGGCCTTATCATCTACAATACGTTCTATATATGCATATATACCATGTTTTCCTTTGAGCGATTTCAGTTTAAGCATTTCGATCGTGTTGTGTTGCGAATATGATCCTGTTCTTTCTATTGTTTCGTGTTCTCTTCTCTGAAAGTTTCCTCTTAATTTCTTGACAAAATGAGGTTCATCTTGCATTGCCCTACTCAAATATTAATGTGGCATGCAACTTTGTTCATGAATATTATGCAAAATTGACTCTAAAGTCTAAACCAGGTGAGTATCTTCCACCAACAGATCATGATGCTCAGATTTGGATTAGAACGTACTCGTGGTTTAAGCTAGGTTAGCTAGCCAAGAGTGTTGGCATGCGCATCATCATTTTATGGAAACTGCAAGCTGAGGGGGGACTTCCGTTGCAAATATGCAATGCTACTAAGAATGTGACTTTGGTTATTTTGCACGTTCAGTGTGTGGTTGATACCCACTGAGAATTTGGATGCAATTTGACAGATGGTTCAACTACTGATCGAATATATATCCTGCAATTGATACTGGTACTGGTAGTACTGGTATTTAAAGAAGATGATCACTCGTCTCTCATCAATGTTGATCACCCTTTGAACGAGTATTAGCTCTTCTTGTGGATGTATGTGAATATTCAGTGTCTGTCGATATTTCTAATATTGAGAGTTTGAGACTGTGGCTAATGACAAACTGAGAAGGTTCTTATGTTGGAGGGTCCAAAATGTGGATGACAACTCTACTGGTCCCGAACCACTAGTAGATTAATGCATTACCGAATAGGAATGGGGATAATTGATCAATGTGGATAGGCTTCTGGACTCTCTTCGATCACCTTAAGGGGGAATTTTACCAAATGGTGTCTAGCTAGGTTAAAGTTCTTGGTCCGTTGCTTGGCACGTACATGCAGACAGGATGGGTTTTCTATCAGGGTTACAGAGAATGAGTCCTGACATTCTCTTGAAGACGTACTGATGAAGCACTATAGGACCACAGGCAAAAGGGTGGTGATGATCATGAAAAGGCTCACTACTAATTTCTTTTTTGTTGATTTCGTTCAAAATTTACTTCCTAGATATTGAAGAGAAGGTGAAGGTCCTCATAGGGGGAAACTTTGCTCTTAAGGATAGCAATATTTGATGCTACGTTCGCGTCTAACGTTCACGTCCATACTTTCCTCTTAAGGTGAACGTCCATACTCCCTATATAAATTTTATAGATTTAAAATAATTTATATAGGGATACTACGCTCGCGTCTAACGCTCACGTCACGCCTTAATGCGGTGATACACTACGCCATTAAGATGGACGGACGGGTGTATAAATATGTGCCCATACCCCCTATATGAATTAAACACTCATATAGGGCTACTAGGCTCGCGTCTAACGCTCACGTCACACTATAATGCGGTTATATACTACGCCATTAAGGTGGATAAACACATATGGCTAGCTAGTATTTATATACATACTCTCCTCATAAATATATATTTATATACACCGAAAAATCTCATTTTCGGTAACTCTCCAAAAAGAATAAAATCGTCAAAATAAAATGACATCAAATACTCCAACAAAAGAAATTGTTCAACAATAAACCATAGCATGCATGTTATTTAAAACAAAAGTCCATTCACTAATTAGGCCTAAGCCTGATGTTGATCCGAGACCTCTTCTGCTCACGCTTCCTCACGTTCTGTTCCAGAAACATAATTAAATTCCCAACTAAAATTCAATACTTACACAAAATAGGCAAAATTAAATGTGAGTCTTATCCACACTCATCATTGCCCAAACTCGCCATTCTTAAATCGATACGGTTCAAACTTCAACACCAACACCAACACCAGCAGCCTTATTACAACCTTCCTCAGATTAAACAACTTTAATCCAACGGTCGGATTCTATCTTAATTATGTCACGTCCCGACTCTTAAATTTTATCTTATTTACTAGCATGGTGTTAATAAGAATTTTATCGTCTTCATCATTGAGTTTATAGTCCTAAGGTCCCTAGAGGTGTGTTGAGGGACGAATATTTCGAAAGAATTATTCGTAGGAGGAAAATGTGACGACGGTAAAAATGGTAAATTTTAGCTAGTAAAAGGTAATTTTTATTGGGGTATTATTTTGGGGTGTTAAAGATTTGGATTTGGGTTATGTTTAAGTTGGACCGGGCCCTTGTTTTTGGTCAAAGCCCAAAAATCATTTCTCTCTCTCTCTCTCTCTCTCTCTCTCTCTCTCTCTCTCTCTCTCTCTCTCTCTCTCTCTCTCTCTCCCGCTCCTGATTCCCTCTTGTCAGAAATTCCGGCCGCCCGTCCGCTACCATCCGGATGCCCCAAACCGCCGCGCCGGTCCCAATCGATTGGTCTCCAACCTAGATTCCATTCTAGACCGGTGGGAGCCGCCCTAGTGCCGCCGTGCGAGAGAGAAGCCGCCCGAAAGCCCCGACTGCCGTGGTGGTTTTCTCACCGGAACTCCCTCCTCCGGCCGCCATAGCCGGAGCCCCTTTGCTCAAAAGGAAGCTCTCCTCCCGGGCGTTCATCCCTCCAAAGGACTCCCTTCCTCTCGAGCTAGGTAAGGAGAAATCGGTATTTGAAATTCTAGAGTTTTTTATTATGTTTCCGTTCGATTGGCATGGTTAGGCTTAGAATTGGAGTTTATGATAGTTAGGAATGTTGTAGAGGAGGTTGAGAGGAAGATGCTGCCAAATTTTGGTGGGCATTAGAGGTTGTAGGAGCTGGCCGCCGGCTGCTGCTGAAAAAATGTTTTTAGTGGGGATTTTTATGAGGAGTGTATTGGAATGAGTTTTAGAATTTTTGGAGGAGTTTTGGATAGGTTTTAGAATTTTTAAAGTTTGATATTTTTGGCGGATTAATAAGTTAAAATCTGGCCACGTGATTATTTATGGTTAGGAAGATGGAAGGTGTTTTTGAGGATGTCGGTTAAGATTGTGGAGTTGTATGGTTGGCAGTGAAGTTAAGATTTAGGGCGATATGCATGGTTGAGCGCGCGAAGCTCATATTTAATTATGCCTATTTTCTTTAAGCGTCGGTGTTTTATTTTAAGGATTTATTTATGTTTGTGGAACATGAAGTGAGGAGGCCCGAGCGGAAGAAAACTCCGACCGACATCAGGCTTAGGCTTAAGTTGTGAGTGGACCTTTGTTTTAAATAACGTTCTTGAAATGTTTTATTGTTGAATAATTTCTTTTGTTGGAAATTAACCGAAATTGGGAATTTCGATGATTATACTCATATATAGAGATTCATGAGAATAGTATGTATATAAATAAACGCTAGCTAGCTGTACGTGATTTTCCCCCATAATAAGGTACAATTCCATTATGGGGTGACGTGAGCGTTAGACACCAGCGTCATAGCCTTGTACGACTTTCTATTCTTCGTATTCATTCATAGAATTCGTACAAGGAATCAGCACGTATATATACCCACTCGTGCGATTCCCCCATAATGAGGAAAAATGTCATTACGAGGTGACGTGAGCCTTAGACGCCAGCATCGTAGCCTTGTATGACTATCTATTTTTCCAGCTTATTCATAGATAGCATACAAGAAATAGACAAGTGTAAATACATACTGATATATATATAATTCTAGCCTGAGAGGCCATTTTGTAAAGTTTTCTTGTGGAAATATTAATGTTTTGTCGAAATTACTTTTGTCTACTCACTCTGACGTAATTGAATATTTTCCCCTGGGCTCTTCGTTTTTAATTGCCCAGTCTGTAACGTTCGGGTGGGGTCTAGAAGGAGGCGACGAGGCATAATCACCTATCTTTCCGCTACTTTTCGCCAGTATGTTATCTGTTTAATCTACTAGAAGTTTATCAGCTTCCGTTGTCTTTCTTGTAGTAGCTCTGAATACTTTCGGAAAAATATTGTGTATTATCTTATTCGGTTATTTGGGTTAAGCTGAAGAATTGATATTTTGGTTAAGAGGGCGATTCTATAATTTTTCTGGGTTAGGGTTGTCCATTTTCAAGGGAGGTTTGCCGAGTTCTTCGGTAAATTTTCCTTGGAGTGGTCCCCGCAAGACTTACCTCGGGTTTCAGGGTAAAATTCGAGGTGGGTCTTGACAAATTAACCGCCAAAATACCAAACTTTGAAAAATCTCAAACCTATCCAAAACTCCTCCAAAAATTCCAAACTTCACATCAATAGACTCCCCTTAATATAACACATTTAAAACCATGAAAATCCTCCTAACAGCGGCGACGGACGGCTGACTCCGGCAACCTCCAATACCTACCAAATTTTAACAGCATCTTCCTCTCAACCCACTCTACAACTTTCCTAACTAGCACAAAACTCAATTTCAACCTTAACTAGGTCAATCGAACAAAAACATTCAAGAATCCCCAATTCTAGCTGACCCTAGACCAAAAATCCTCCTACACACTCCGAATTGATTAATTACCTTCTAGGGGATTGTTACACATGGAGAGCACTTTCAAATGGGACTCAAATGACCAGTGATGGTGGCCGGAGGAGCGAGTTACGGCGATGGACTTCCACTGCACAGTCGAAGCTTCTGAGCGTGCCTACTCGCACACGGCGGCGCTAGAGTGGCTCTCACTGGTCCAGGAAGAAGGCTGGGTCGACAGACGACCGTTTGAGACCGGTGTGGCGGTCAGTGGTGGCCTGACGGCGGCAGAAAAAGCTGGGGTATCCGGCGGGTCAAGGAAGGCTCGGGGGAGAGGGGAGAGAAGAGAAAGAGAGAGTGTGGGCTTTTTTTAACTAGAATTTGACCCGGTCCTACTTTAAAAACCCCCTCCAAATAACACCCCAAAAATAATACCCTACTAAAAAAATTACCTTTTTCGCTAGCTAAAATTTACCCTTTTATCGTCTCAAATATTTCTTCTACGAATAATTCCTCCGAAATAATCGTCCCTCAAAACCCCTCTAGGGACATTTGAAACTATAAACTCATTGACGAAGACGGTAAACCTCTTATTAATACCAAGCTAGTAAATAAGGTAAAAATTTAAAAGTCGGGATGTGACAAAAACACACCATGAAATTATCGACAAAAGAACAAAAAACCATTCCTGAAACGATTGCGTGGGAGCTCTTCGTCCCCGGTGGTGAACCCATTCCAAGCTACGCCGTTAACGTTTACCTACTCTTTGCCTGGGGATCGGCGACGAATGTTGCTATGCAGTTGAATTAGTTCAAAAGTCATTAGGTCTTGTTGTGTTAGACCAAGGAATGATAAGCTCTTTAGTGGAATGAGAGGTGCTAATGGCTTCAGCCATTACTGGTTTTAAGCTGATATGGAGACCGGGACATATTGCAAAAGGAGTAGGGGAGATGTTCATGTGTCTGAGCTTCTAGCGCTAGAGCTTTCTTTTTCACTTGTACCGGAGTTGCTCACCTAAATGGGGTTATAATAATCTCGCTGGCAAGAAAGAGAACGGTGAGTTGTCTGGTAGGCTCAAGGAACAAATGGAAGGTTGAGGATGTCAAGCCATAGAAGTTGGGTGTAGCTAGTTCAGGTTTGAAGAAAGCGAACAAAATGAGCTTTGGAGCTCGTAGGGTGTTATTTGCTTTAACTGATGGTATTGCATTTGGTTCTACTGTTGGTGGAACGCTGAGTGGTCGGTTCCCGTTACCTTTGGTTCTCCCTCTTAGGAAGCCTACGTTGCGTAGTCGGGCTTAATTTTTTTTTTTTCAAATAAGGGAGATGATTATGACAGGTACGAATTATTGATCATGACGCTTAATTTAGGTTTTCAATATTAAGATAACTTACGTATTTTAGTTGTTTTGCATAATTCGATATTTATGTAGCCCGTGAGGGTGGACTATGTTCATTTTGTATTTCTACATATATTTCCTTTGATCAAAAAGTGATTGTGCGTAAAAAAAAAGAGAGAGCAAACGAGTATATAAAGTAATAATTGATGAAATTAATGAATGAAATGTCTCTTTCGAAGAAAGATATGGTTCACATAATTTTTATCTAGATCTGAATTATTTTCACTAAACAATCTAATCAAGACATCAAGTAGACAATTTACAAAAGTAAGAAGGACCGAAACTCTCTCTAAGGTTTTATGAGCAAGGAGGCGGCGGTACTTCATACATCACTCCCAACCACTAGGGACACCTTCTGGGGTCGTGTTTCTAGTGCATATGGGAGGCCTCCGGATCTTGTTCTAGTCTAGGGGTTTGGGGGTCTTTCTTTGGTGGTTGCGGGCGGCCGTGATTGAGACAGCCTAGGAGAAGGTTTTAACCCTTGGTGCTTAGCAGCGGCGATAGGCAGCGGTATCTATAAGGGGTCCCAAGGCCGAAAAGCCACCGGATGGAATTGGTGGTAGGTGTCCCCGCCGGGAAGTTTTTCGCCGGACTGAACTGAACGGGAGAGGGGATGAGATTGGTTTGGCCTTTAGGTCTTAGCCAGCTGGGCTACGGTTATGTAGCCTGGTGGGCTAAGCCCTTGTGCCTCTGCTTTTCTTTTCTATTTTTTCATTTGGTTTAGGCCTACGTCAAACTCTGAGGAGAGTGGTGAAAAATCCCTACGTAACCTTATCGAAGAGTCTGCCCCCTTTTTTGATGGAAAGGTACACCGAAATGGTCTTAAGTCTTGAATCATTGAGCTGTGATAATTTGGTTGGTTATATAGGTTATTGCTTTCTACGCCAAAATGAAGTCCTCTTGTGGAGATTAGTTTTTTTGAGGTAGTTTTCTTTGTAGTTTTGTAGGCTCTTTGAGTTGTATCGGAGCTTCGCTCCCAGTTGACCAACCGTTAGATTTGTTTTGGAGTTTTACTCCCGCTTGTCTCATTGGTCTAGTGAGCATCGTCATGTAATATGGAGTTTGTCTTCAGATATTCTCCTGGCTTGACCTAGTAAGGTCGTATGATTGAAATCAAATGAGTTAGACTCCATTTTCCCCTAAAAAAGTAGACAATTTTATATAAAATAAAAAGAGGAACAAAAGCATTTTCGGCTCTTGTTTTCTCGAAGTTCCTAGATCGAAACCCTAGGTTTAAGTAAAATTACAACGGCGGCCTTGTGGTCTTCCATCTGCGTGGAGGATGTTCCGATGTTGGGTCCTAAGACGCTATGGTGCCAATTGTGTGGTAAACGGTGGTTTTAGATTGAATGCCTTGGTGTTTCTCCTTTATACGGGGTTTAGTGCGCCTAATTTTGGCAAAGCCTCAGCTTTGCTGGTGAAGAGGCTTTGGGGTTTGGTCATTCCACATTGGTGGTTGAATACATCGTTAAAGTGGATTGCTTTGCGGAGGTAGTCGGCCTTTTTTTCCTGGGTTTGAGGAGATGGTAGTCGAATTTTGCTTGGGAGTTCTTTATGGTGACTTAGGGGGTTCTTTGCGACGACGACATCATGAGCCTCGGGTTTGGAAAACCATCAGACTAATTTGATGGTCCGAGGCTCCGACGACAGTCATCTCAGTTTGGGCTAACTAGGTTAGATGAGGTAAAGGTTGGGCTTTGGGCCATGGCTTGCTGGGCTGAAATTGTGTGGGCTGGTGTGATTGGGCTTTGGGTTTTAATTTTCTCCTTCTTTTCCCATGTAGGCTAAGTTTGTGATTAGGCTTTTATGGGAGTGACATCTCTAACTTATATGGCTGCTAGTTTGAAAGTCTTCCATGATCTGTCAAGTGGAAACGTACACCAACGGAGGTCTTAGGCATCATACTCTACAGGACGGATGTTTTGCCCTATAGTTGTACAAGAGTAGAGAATTTTATAGCTTTTGTTAGTAGTAGTGCTGGATTGCCCATCTTTTTTGTCACGCCCCGACTCTTAAAGTTTACCTTATTTACTAATATGATGTTAATAAGAATTTTACCATTTTCGTCACTGAGTTTATAGTTCTAAGGACCCTAGAGGTGTGTTGAGGGACGAATATTTTCGAAAGAATTATTCGTAGGAGAAAAATATGACGACGGTAAAAATGGTAAATTTTAGCTAGTAAAAGGTAATTTTTATTGGGGTATTATTTTTGGGGTGTTATTTTTCGGAATGGGTTTTAAGTGAGTGGGTTGACCCGGTTTTGGGCCAAGCCCAGTCAGTCACTCCGCTTCTCTCTCTCTCCTCCCGGTTTTCTCTCTCCTCGAGCCCCTCACTACCGAAAATTTACGGCCGTCCGTTCGTCGCCGTCCGGCCGCCCCAGACCGCCGCACCGGTCCCAAACGATCGGTCTCCGACCCAGCTTTCGTTCTAAACCGGTGACAGCCTCCCTAGCGCCGCCTTGAAGGAGGAATCAACGCCGAAAGCCCCAACTGCCGGAAGTTATTTTTCGTCGGAACTCTCTCCTCTGGCCGCCATAGCCGGCGAGCCTTGGCTCAAAAGGAAGCCCTCCTCCCGTGCTTCAGTCCCTCCAAAGGGCTCCCTCCATCTTGAGCTAGGTAAGGAGAAATCGGAATTTGAAATTCTAGGGCTTTTATTGTGTGTTTTCGTTCGATTGACTTGGTTAGGCTTAGAATTGAAATTTGTGGTAGTAAGGAATGTTGTAGAGGAGGTTGAGAGGAAGATGCTGCCAAATTTTGGTGAGAATCAGAGGTCGCCGGTGTTGGCCACCGAGAAAATGTTTTTGGTGGAGAATTTTATGAGGAGTTTAATGGAATGAGTTTTAGAATTTTTGGAGGAGTTTTGGATAGGTTTTGGAATTGTTAAAGTTTGGTATTTTTGGCGGATTAATAAGTTAAAATCCGGCCATTGGATTATTTTATGCTTAGGACGGTGAAAGGTGATTTTTCAGGATGTCGGTATTTATAGAGAATTGTGGTTGGCAGTGAAGTTAAGATTTAGGGCGATAGGCATGGTTGAGCACGAGAAGCTCATATTTATTTATGCCTATTATCTTTAAGCGTCGGTGTTTTATTTTAAGGATTTATTTATGTTTTGGAACAGGACGCGAGGAGGCTCGAGTAGAGGAGACCTCCAACCGACGTCAGGCTTAGGCCTAAGTTGTGAGTGAACCTTTGTTTTAAATAATGTGCTTGAATTGTTTTATTGTTGAATAATTTCCTTTGTTGGATTTTAACCGGAATTGAGAATTTCGGTATTTATACTCTTTTATTGACGTTTTTGAGAATAGTATGTATATGAGTGAACGCTAGCTAGCTATACGTGATTTTCCCCCATAATGAGGAAAAATGTATTTATGGGGTGACGTGAGCGTTAGACGCGAGCGTAGTAGCCTTGTACGATTTTCTACTTTTTGAGTTTATTCTATTTTTCAATTCATTCATAGAATTCGTACAAGGAGTCGGGACATATATATATACCCACTCGGTCGTTTCCCCCATAATGAGGAAAAATGTCATTATGGGGTGACGTGAGCGTTAGACGCGAGCGTAGTATCCTGGTATGACTATCTACTTTCAAGCTTATTCACATTTATTCATAAATAGCATACAGGGAGTAGATGAGTGTAAATACATACTGATATATATATATATATATATATATATAATTTTAGCTTGAGAGGCTGTATTTGTTTAAGATTTGGAGACTAGCCGGAACTAGTCGCGTCCTTGCCAGTTTTGAGCTGTCGCTTGTATAACGCTTTCCTTTATAATTTTATTAGGGAAATATTATTGCTTGTCGAGATTATTTTGTCCACTCACTCTGACGTAATTAAATATTTTCCCCTGGGCTTTTATTTTATTTTTAAATTCCCAGTCTGCAGAGTTCGGGTGGGGTCTAGAAGGAGGCGATGAGGCATAGTCACCTATCTTTCCACTACTGTTCGCCAGTAGGTTATCTGTTTAACCCACTAGGTTTTTTAGCAGCTTCCGTTGTCTTTCTTGTAGTAGCTCTGAATACTTTCGGAAAAATAACTGTGTATTATATTCCAGTTATTTGGATTGAGTTGAAGAATTTATATTAATGGTTAAGAGAGTGTTCTTTAATTTTTCCGGGTTAGGGTTGTCCATTTTCAAAGGAGGTTTGCCGAGTTCTTCGGTAAATTTTCCTTGGAGGTGGTTCCCGTAGGACTCACCTCGGGCTTCAGGGTGAAATTCGGGGTGGGTCTTGACATTTTTGGACTTTACTTTTTTGGCATTTAGTTTGAGTCGAATAAGGGCTCTCTCAGCTTGTAAAAAAAATTATTTCTCGCTTGACTAGGCGTTTCACCGGTCGTATTAGCTATGCCAAACAAAACTATTTCCATTAGGGTAAATTCCTCCTATGGTAGTTGAGGTATGACCAATTACACATTTGGTACCTGACGTTTAAGAGATGACACTTTGGTACCTCAAGTTATGCTCAGTTTGGTACTTCCGTCAATTTTTCAGTTAGATATGAAGACAAAATTGACATTTAGGTGTTGTTTATAAATATAAACGTAAAAAAAAAACATAAGTTTTGGGGGTTGATGACCATTAGTATTGGATATTCATTATTTTTTTAGTCTTTCGGGAGCACATAAACATGAATTATTGTTTTTCGGTTACATTGATTGAATATGACTTAATTTAATTATATGTTTAAGAAATTTGTATTTGTGATTTGAACACCACGACTAAATTCATTAAACCATGACACTACCTTCAATGGATTAATTAGATATAGC
Organism: Fragaria x ananassa; assembly: GCA_034370585.1. Lineage (NCBI taxonomy): Eukaryota > Viridiplantae > Streptophyta > Magnoliopsida > Rosales > Rosaceae > Fragaria > Fragaria x ananassa. The sequence continues at coordinate 1,850,420 of CP139750.1, read as the reverse complement.
TCCGTGAAATAGTTTGGTAAGTGTTTAGATCACAACGACTAAATTTCTTAATGTAAAATTGAATTATGTTTGTCTTAAAAATAAATTGATTGAGTTTAGAACAAAACATTAATCTTATATTATAGATGAAGATTTGTGACTAATACTCATTAAACCACAAAACATGTAGTTTTATGTTTTATTTATGAATAGCACCTGAATGTCAATTTTGCCCTCATTTTTAACTGAAAAGTTAACGGAAGTACCAAACTGTCAAACATAACATAACTTGAGGTACCAAAGTCAAAATCAGACATGAAAGTTTCCTCTCATTCGGCTCTAGTAGTTGCACCAAATAAACATAAAGAGCCTCTTTCAAACGCCAGGTACCAACTGTCCAATTGGTCATACCTCTGGTACCATAAGAGGAATTTACCCTTTCAAAAAAAATGAATGAATAACATTTAGTTTTATTGTACTTTAACCTAGAATGGCTGGAGTCGACAAGGAAGTCCAAGTCTCCAAGGCATTGTGCGAACACCCATTTAGACATGATATAGTCTGTTACAAGCAGCTACCAATCTTACCATCAGATTCAATAGTAGCGAACATGGCTAGAAATCCACCTAAGAGAAAACTTAAGCAGCGTCCCAAGAAATGCGTCCATTCCCATATTTGTCTACGAAGCAGGCGACCGCTCATTCACAATCGAACAAGGACCTCAATCCAAACTGGAGATCCAACATTTGCCTAACTCGGAACCTCCAACCGCCATCATGTCCAAAGGTACAACACTTTTGTAAATATTGATATTTTTCTTATTCGAAAACTAAATGATTACCAAGAAAATCCTCTGAGACAATTTGAGTTTAGATTATCGAATAACAAAACTCTAAACACAAAAACTTAGTATCCATCTTGCCACGCACAACTGTTAGGGAGTTTGTGACCTTCATTCTAGAGACAATATTAAGCAAATACAAAAGTTATTAATGTAAATATCTTTGGGCCAAAAATGTTATTAATGTAAACTTGCATTATTAATCGTTACATTATTTTGGGGGTGTGAAGTTTAGCAGTTCTCATTTATAAACTAGGCATCCCTTTAATACTATGCTTGTGCACTAAGTGATTGGATTTAGGAGGGATATTAAAACATCTAATATCAAAGCATCTCTTAATGATAAGGGCCACAAATTGAGTACTTGTTTAAGCCAACTAAACATGGCATAATAAACACCTCTAAGCTATGAGCCTAAATAGTTTAGTACAATATGAGAGGAAGGAAGAGAGGAATAAGTTGACAATTACACAACTTACGTACCACTTTTACATTTATACAATGTCATGTGTTGATGTGTAGAGGACTCTCTCCTGGATTCCAAAATAGGAAGGTGGGCTCTCTGTTTTTGAGTCTCTCCACTTATTTACAGTTTCTACTTTGTATAACACCACCACCAACAGAAACCCAAAACTTCCTCAACCAATTTTGCTAGTGGTAACTCCTAACCTCACCTCAAACACCACCCAACTCTCTCTCTTACATTTTCTTTTTCTGTTCTTCAATCCCAAAATTCCGAAGTAACAGTCTTTCTTCTTCTTCTGAGATTAGAAAAATGGGGTACCTTTCGTGCAAAGCTGAATCTGCTATCTCCGTCGCCAATTCCCAGACCCCATCATCAGCATCATCATCATCCCATGAGAAACCCATCAAGATCCAACACTTTGATTACAGTGATCTCGTGGCTGCCACCAATGGCTTCTCTGATCAGAAGCTTCTAGGCAAAGGCAGCCATGGCTATGTCTACAAAGCTGTACTTCGTGGCCGTCTTGTTGCGGTCAAGAGACCCTCCAGTGCTCGCTGCCAAGTTCCCAGACCCACCTCGGTTTCTGGGTCTGAACCCACCAACGAGGTCGATAACGAGATCGAGATCTTGTCAAAGATTCATAGCCCAAGACTTGTCAATCTTCTTGGGTTCTCCAACGACTCGAAAGATAGGCTGTTGGTGGTGGAGTTCATGAGCAACGGTACTCTCTATGATGTCTTACATTCTTCTAGTACTAATAACAATAAGCCTCCCAGTTGGGGAAGGAGAATTAGATTAGCTTTGCAAACTGCTAAGGCCATTGACACGTTACATTCATCAAACCCACCTGTAATTCATAGAGATATTAAGTCTGCAAATGTTCTTATTGACCGTAGTTACAATGCTCGGTTGGGGGATTTTGGGTTGGCTTTAAGGTGCCATTTGGATGACTATAAGCTCCGGTCAACCCCGCCGGCGGGAACTATGGGGTATTTGGATCCTTGTTATGTGACCCCGGATAATTTGAGCACTAAGACTGATGTATTTAGTTTTGGGATTTTGTTGTTGGAGATTATAAGTGGGAGGAAGGCTATTGATGTCGGGTTTTCGCCACCTTCAATTGTGGATTGGGCTATTCCGCTTATAAAGAGAGGGAAGCTAATCACTGTTTATGATCCTAGGATTGTGCCTCCTAAAGACCCTGTTGTGAGGAAGCAGCTGGCTGTCATTGCAGCAAAATGTGTGAGGTCTTGTAGGGAGCGGAGGCCGTCGATGAAGGAGGTGGTGGTTTGGCTTACTGGGTTGAGTAAATTGGTCCCTCTGCATTCGTGGAATAATTTTAACAATCCATGTACGATGGTGGAGACCATGGGGCAACCGGTTGAATCAAGGGCTTCACAGATGAATTTGAAGCCACACGGGTTCGGAGAAGAGCATTTTGAAAGCATGGAAGCTAAGTTGGCTAGGCAAGCTATGAGGAATTCGAGGAGGGTTTATTCTGATTTGGGGTTTAGTAGCAATTTGATGGAGCTTATGGCTGGTACTGATGAAGAGTCTGAATTTCGGGGTAAGGGAGATGGACACGAGCCCAATTCTAAGCCAGTAAATCGGGTTTCTAGATTTAGCAGTTCAAGATACTTTAGCCGAGGGAGTAATCAGTCAACGCCTAGTAATGGGAGAGAAGTCCCTCATTTGAATCGAAATCATTCATTCGGACAGAGGTCATTTATATGTTCAAAAAGAGATGATACCATTTCGCATGCAAGTGATATCCAGTTTGCTGCATAAATATTATTCAAGTGAATAGAATGAAGGACCTGTAAGCTTTCTGGCTTGCAATTTATACATTGATGTAGAGTTGTTGGTATCTCATTTATTCTTGATTTTGTTACCTGATATCTGTGTATTCATTTATTTATTAATGTTTTATCAATTGTCATATAACATTCAAGGGTACATTGCTGATGTGCCTCCTGTAGGTTTTATTTTTCATCTGTCCATCTGTTATTGATGTAAATGATATAATGCTTCATTGATGATAATATCTTAAGATGATTGAATTTCCATCATCGCTTATGGATATGATATTGCATTTTGGCGCCGGCATATGAGGATAATATTTTATAGATTTTAGAATATTGATTCTGAAGAGATTCTATAACAATGTCTATGCTGCTGCGAACTGTCTTGTGGGTTCTAATATGTGCAGGTGTTGAAACTAACAATGTGAATCCTGCTCCAGTTCTGCTTCTTGGTAGAACTACTTTGCACCGATTCTCTGCTGTCCGAAAGCTTTTTCCTCTCATTGCTCTCACCGTAAGTATCCAAGACAATTATGTTCAGGGCTGAGCTCTAAATGTATATGCCCTGTTAAATGATTGAGCAAAATCAGGAACTTAAGCCTTGTTGAATGCAGAATGCAACCATCTTTTTCTTCCCATTTTTGAGATTTTGATATCGGTTCCACACTCTAGGGTGTGATCGGTAATTCAAGAAACGTTTCCAGGGACAAAAGGTAAGTGTTGCGTTGTTTCTGATCTTTACATGTAATGTGGTTTCTTGTGAAACAAGATATGATTGAGATGACTATATCAACAGTTCAAAATAAGATATATATTTGCAAGTTGGAACTAGCTGAAAGTATCTACTGGCGTCCTCCTGCTATATTGTAGCCAAATGCCATAATGGCATCACGGGCATCCAGATTAGCATGGTTGGTAACCACAGGTGTGTAAGAAACAGGTCCTATCACTCCTATGGTTCATATTTAACGAACTATCTTCCAGGTTTTCTATTTCCAATATTTTATCGAGTTGTTGAACGTATCATTGCACCCCTAAATTATTTTGGCGTTGCCGGTCACCAAATAGCAGGAGAAAATACACGTTTTTTTTACACATCTTCAGCATTCAAAGTCTCTAAACTAAAATAAGGTAAATCTGTTGGTCTATAAGTCTCCATCTTTCGTCCAAAGCTCGAATGAAAACGCAGTCGAAAGCATCACAAACCTGAAATTTTGGTTATATAATGCCCAAATTTGAATATTTGTTTTGCTTCTAGATGGGTTTGACAATAGGTCGACAAGGCAGAATAATTCTACCCGGAATATAATTGGAAATTTCCACTTTAGTCTTTCTTTTCATCTTCTTGTTTGACTGGCTAATAGTATCACACACTGTTGCTTTGTTTTTCCACCATCAAAGTTGGTCATGCAATCTCGTCTTTAATCTTACACCATCTAGCACCTGTTTACTTTTACTTTTCACTTCTTCATCCCCGTAGTCATCTTTCAAGATGTTAAACACTACCAGTCATTATCACAAGCAACTGGTTTTCTTCCTCTCACTATAAACTTTTAACGTTCCAGTAGAATACCAGACTGCACTTGATAAATCTGAGAATTGAGAAAAGGACTTGCACGCTCATGTTGGATTTGTAATTTGTTATTTCTACAGGTGCTCGATCAACTTTGAAGTCACAATACCAAATCGTAACACTCATACTAGAATCGATTCAAACATCTAGAATTTTTTGATCGTGCTTATATATGCTCTAGTCATAAGAACAGTCTGTTCAAACTGAAGTCGATCACAAACCTAGCTCTATTCTTGCGTAGGCTTTACTATATTAGTACCTCAACTGTATCTCAATCACGTACGCATTATCCGGTTCAGAGTGAAAAGACTGCACAAACACCAAGCTAGCTGCACTCAACTGCAGCCAAGCAGTCTCTTTACTAACGACAATTCCTTATTTTCTTGCTGTTTGTTTCCCATTTGGAGTGAATAAAACCCAGAAAAGCACAGACAAGTTGAATTGCAATCATCGAAAACCCAAGAAAGGCTCTTACAAAATTTGGTTTCAAACTCGAAAAAAACCCTATAAAAGGAACTGTGTCTTTAGCTTTTAGCGGCAAGCAGAAGCAACTATATTCCACTTCCATATGTCAAGGCTTTACAGCTTGCATGTGCTTCTCGATCAGCCACTGCTTTTGAAATTCTGAAATTCGAAGCCTTTTGGTTAATAAGACCAAAAGGTATATAAATGTTGACGTTTTTAATTGGATACGCCTATATCTTGTTGCCTAGTGTTTGGCATACTTGATCTTTTGGCCTTGATGAGATCAATTGGTTCACATCCAAATACTTGCCTACTTAGAACTTCCAAATATAATGATGGTGGATAAGGCCGGGTGTTTTGACGTGAGAAACCGAGATCGGGCCAAACCAATATTCAAGATCGACTATTTGGTTCGATTTTCAAATTGTAAAATCCAAACCGGCCTAAATTGATACGGGGATTAACAGTTCAATTTGGTTTTCAAAATGAACATTCAAACCGAACCGATACTTCCTAAATTCGATTCGGTCTTGAATTATGTTCTGTCTAATTGGTTTTCAGAAAATTATATCCGGATGCTTGGACAAGTTGATACAATTAGCGCTAAACAACCCTATCGCCTCTCATTATTTTCAAAGACAAATAATGTGTTTGTGCAACATCAACACAAATAATCAAGGGACCTGAAATTCACACTCCAAGAATTACAATCTACACTCCCTTTCAGTTTTCTAATAATATCTAATCTTCACTCACTTTTCACTTTCTTAAAATTGAAAGGGAGTTTGGATTGAAATTCTTTGAGTGTAAATCCCATAATCAATCTCCATCTACCATGACTTAAAAACGAGCAACAAAATTAGTCAAAGGTTTGAACGGAAAAAGGAATATAACTGAAAAAAAGAATAGTATTTCATCATCATCAATGCGAGAACTTTGAGAGCTGTTAAGATATTAATCTCACTATGGAAGTACTTGTATTGGAGATGGAAATAAGAAATAACCACGCCTAGTATTGGACCAAAATCTATGCCAATATTATCGTAGAGTTTTCATCTTCAACATGAGAAAATTACACAAAGTGCTTGAGTTGTGTACAAAATCTATGCCAATATTATCGTAGAGTTTTTATCTTCAACATGAGAAAATTACACAAAGTGCTCAGATTTATGTGTTAGCCCTTTTATCCGACACCTTTTGTAGTTTGTACGTACACAAAAGGTTAATTAAAAAATTGATTAATGATTGCCAAAATAATAAACCCAATGGAAGAGCCCAAGAAAGACCAAATACAAAAAGTTACAATTTAGCTCAGTCCACGTGGATTACATCATCTCATAAAGAACTAACAAAGTTGGCGCCGCGTAAGAGCAAGTCCACCCATGAAGAAAAATTCAACCTGGGTTAGATGCCACTTAGGAATCCAACCCAACTGAAAAAAACACCCCTTCCACCCATAAAATGAGCTATCTCATTTTCTAACCCGGGTGAAATTTTGGGGGAGATATCCAACCCAGGTTGGAGGAGATATCCAACCCAGAATGAGATCGGTCCAGTCAGCCACGAGCCCAACAAATGGCTTACGTCATGCTTGCATCAGCCACGAGCCCCGCCTGCATCAGTCAGTAGACCACTGCACCGACTCTCTCTCTCAGTGCGTGAAATGCACGGACCAACAGCAGCCGAACTTCCCGCGCGTGTCTTCTCCTTTTTGTCGCGACGTGCGAGCTTCTACCCCACCCTGACACGCGTCACGCCACCAACGCTGCTCACTTTCATTTTGAATGCAACGGTCAAAAGATCTGAGCCGTTGCTGAATCAATCTGACGGCTGCAATTAGCTAGCCGTTGGTTTTTTTTTTTTTTTTAATCTTACCGTTGTGAAAAAAGTTTATAACGGTAAGAAAAAAATATTTAAAAATAAATTCTTACCGTTTGGAATTAATACAACGGTAGGGAAAAAAATAGGCAAAAAATATTATATTTTTTTGTATAATCCCCTATAAATACCCATCAAAATTTTACACATTCCACACCAATTTCTCTCACACATCAAAATTTCCTAGTTTTTAAATTCCATAGATTTCATCTTCTAGGTTTTTCCTTTGTTTCAACCATGGCCGGAGTTAACACAACTTTGCCGAGATGGAGTCCGGAGGAAGACCTCCAATTGTGCAAGTCGTGGAGGTTTATTAGCCAAGATTCGAGAAAGGGTAAAGATCAAAAGAAAGCCGAGCTATGGGATAATGTCTGCAAACACTACTTCGAAAATTTACTGGATGCTACCGATCGAAGTGCATCCGCATTTATAGGGAGGTGGAGAATTTTGAAACCCGAATTGTTTCAATGGCATTGTGCTTTACGACAAGCTAAGAATTGGGTAAAGAGTGGTACAAGTCCACTTGATGAGGTATGAATAATTAGTTACTAATTTCGTGTTCACATAATTATTATGATATTTTGATAAGTTAGTTACTATTTCATGTATCCCACTAATTATAGTTTTTAAATTTGTAGTATAAGAAAGCACAATTAATTATTATGATATTTTGATAAATTAGTTACTATTTCATGTATCCAATTAATTGTAGTTTTTAAATGTTGTAGTATAAGAAAGCACAAGAAATTTGGAAACAAGGGATGTCCAAAGGGAAATCAATCAAAAACCAAAAGGATTTCTCAAGTTTTGCTTGCTATGAAGTTGTTCAAGGTTTTCAAGCATTTCACGACATTCCATCTCCGACTGAGATGAGTGCGGCAACATCAGTGGGAGGCAATGAAGGGATGTCTACGCAACCAAGTTGTGATGAATCTCCTATCAACTTAGAAAAAGATGTTGATGAAGTTGCTCCCGACCGGAATGTGCGACCTATAGGAAGAAAGGCTGCAAAGGAAGCACACCGAAAAGGGAAGGCGACCAAAGAAGAATCACCTGTTGCAACTGCTGTCGTGACGCTTGCAAACAGCCAAGCATCAATCTTGTCAGCAAGGGAAAAACGAGATGAAGCATACGCAAGGCAATTGCAGGACCAACAACAACGAGAATATATGCGGCTCCAAATGGATATGCGGAATGAGCAATTCAAAATCCAAGAGAGGGAAGAGCGTATCATGGAGATGAATCCAAGCACTATGTCGCTAGGGCCTAGGAAAGATTATTGGCTAGCAAAACAAAAGGCGATAGCGGAGACACAAGCAAATTTGTCGGGGTCTTTCCCCGGAGGATATCCCCAACCATCTTTCCCCGGAGGATATCCCCAAACACATTTCCCTGGTGGATATCCCCAAACACCCTATCCTGGTGGATGTTACCAACCACCTTTTCCCGGTTACTATTATCCCCAACCACCTTCCATTGATGAATCTACAAACCCCATCAATGACAATGATCCTTCAAACACCAATTTCTTTTGTAATGAGAATAATAATCCTGATAATTAGATAGTTATTAGGAAATTTCAAATTATTGTAATTTTTTTTTCTAGACTTGCCTGTCAATTAAATGTCATGGAATAAAAAAATTAATTTCATTAAGTCATATTGTTTAATTACTATTTATTTACAACTAAAATCATTATTCGCACTTAAAAACGTTTTTTAAAATTCAATAAACAGTCACTGCCACGTGGCAGCAATCTCACATTTCAGACGGGTGGAAACTGCTGCCCAGTCACAGTAACCCAGAGTGACCCAGGTCACTGTGTTCATTCTAACCCAACGGGTGAACTTGCTCTAAGAGCATCTCAAGTGGATACGTCTTTTGACAAGAAATGACATAATCAACCATCTCCAGCACGAATGTCAAATTCTACGTGGACCTACGGAATACCACTCATCACTTTCAAATTTCACAACGCTCTCAACCACTATCAAATTTTTTTCTCTCTCTTTCTTTGTTCTCCCTTCGTTCTCTTTCTCTGTTCTCATCTTTCTCTACTAATCAAATCGATTTAACCCAACCAAGACTATATAAATCCATTATCTTTCCCACTAAATCAAGTTTGATCTTCTCATCTCTATCTCAATCAACTTTCTCAGCAAATTCTCATCTAAATAATAGATTAAGTTTGTAATCAGAAGATTAGTACTGAATCAAACATTAGTAACTTTACCCAGCCATCAGAAATTGAGATGTAGATGTTCTCTTCTTTTCCTCCAAGCTTCTGATGTTTGTTTTTGTAGAAAATAAAAAGAAATAGGAAGTCAAGATTGGGCAGAAGTTTGGTTTGGAGAAAAGAAGATAACGTATTTGGATAGAAGAGGTGGAGAGATCTGGGCACGTTTGATCTGGGTTGTTTGATTTGGAGTGAGAAGTCATCGACAGTGAGATAGATAAGCATTTTTTTTGTTGAACTGAAGGTACATAAGGATCATATTTTTGTTATTTGAACTAGCAAAAAATACATATCCATTGGAGACAAATTCTGCAAAAATGACAATGTCATGTCACTGTTGGACAAAAATTGTAAACAACGTATATACCCAACATAATCTTACTAGTTAAGATAGAGCTTTAATTATGTCTGGTTTGACTTATTCTATGTCGGGTTTTACCTATTCATAAAAAAATAAATTCCTTAATTACAATTCTTGTTTTCAAGGGAAGACCCTTTGATTCTAATTATGAAGCAATAACTGGGAATGTGTGTTTTTGAGGGGACTGGCTTGGAAAGAACCAATGATTTTGATTTTAGGTGTGGTTGTATCCATACTTGAATTCAGACTGCCTACATACCCTTGTAAAGGGATCAAACTATTGTAGTTCAAAAGGTTTGGTTATGGATTTGATTTTTCTGGTGCTTTAGGAATTTGACCAGAATCATTTGGACTGGATGAATTTGACTGGTGGTGTCAGCGATTCTGTTTGGAATTGTGGTTGCGCCTAGTGGTTTGCCAGATTGCCTACGTACCCCATTGAGGGATCAAACCGATCGTAGTTCATGAGGGTTTGTAGGTTTTACGGCTTAGTGCCAGTTTTGGGTTTGACAAATGTATTTTTGAATCCCTCAACTGTATTTCTTGTAGACACTCAGTTTGGTAGAGTGTCAGCTGATTTGAGTTGTCAAGAGGCTTGAATTGCCTTAACCACAGTTATTGATAGTGGCGTAGGTGATCTGCAAATCCAGTTTCCGCGTGTGAGCGGACTCCGCCTGCATGCGGACCTCGCGTGTATGCTTATAAGCGGACTCCGCGTGCTTGTGTGTAAGAGGACTCCGCGTCCTTGCGTGTAAGAGGACTCCGCGACATGCTGACCTCGCGTGCAAGCAGACTCCACGTGTATGCTTGTAAACGGACTCCGCGTGCTTGCGTGTAAGCGGACTCCACGACTTGCATCCTCACGAAATCTTTTGCATGGAGAGATCTCGCCTGTGACGTCATCTCGTCTCGCCTGGTCTTCTAATTTTGTGAAGTCATCTCGCCTCGCCTAGGGTTTCTGCTTTGACGCGAGGTCGTCTCGCCACCCCTTAGGGTTTCTGTTTTGATGTGAAGTCACCTCGCCATCCCTTAAGGCTTCTGCTTTGACACGAATGTGATCTTGCCGCCCCTTAGGGTTTATGCATTGATGCGAAGTCACCTCGCCTTTGCTTTGGGGCTTCACCCATCTCGCCAGGTCATCTCGCAAGGCTACCCATGCGGGGTTGTTTCTGCATGCGGATTGATGTGTAGTTTGCATGATAATGTTTAACAGGAACATGTTGTCTCAGCCAGAAAAACTTTGTAACCGCAATCATATGAACCACATAACTCCTCAAAGACGTCTTTCCCAGTTCGAATCGGCTTGACACCACCTCGATAATTATCATCTTGAGAAACCTTTTTGCAGATGATAATCGAATATGATTGGGAGTCGGACTTGAGGATGCTGCTCCTTTATAAATGGAGATATGTCATCTCCATTGCTTTGATCGAGAGCATGCTCAGGGATTCTCCAAGTTGCCAATGGTAAGTTCATGTTCTTCCAATTCGCGTTGCCTGGAATGCTTGTTTTCTCTTCTTGTACGGCTTGTTATGCGAAGCGCAAGGCCATATGTAACAAGAGGAAGGACCGAGCGGCCATATGTTTGTTGTAATAAGAGGAGGGGACGAGGTCATCTCGCCATATGCGAGGTCGTCTCGTCCCCGCTCAAGGGCTCTGCTTCGCGCCTTGAGGCTTTTGAGGCTTGAATGGTATTGGAGATCCGCCGGAAGCAAGGGATGAGATAGAAAGATAAAGTCGCTGCAAAACAAAAGAAAATAGAGTTAGAATGGGAGCTCCACCTTCTCGTTGTTGGCCCGCCGGTCTTCCTCTGCTTTCTTCTTTGCTTCTTCTCTTTTGCCTCCCTTTTCTCCCTTTTTTTTTGTCTCTCTGCCCCTCTCTTCTTGTCTCCTCCCCGCTCTGTCCCCCCTTTTGGAGGCTTTGACCTCTTTATATAGAGTATTTGGCTATGAAGATTGATTTGCAATTGGACTTTGATACCCGAATTGTATTCATATCCGGATACCTTTTTTTTGTAAGAGTTACAATTGAACTCAATAGCCTTGTGCATGTAGCACAAAAAAATGATTATCATTATTTTTATTATTATTTTTCTTTTGTAATATCTTTTTTTTCGGTATCAACAGTGCCCCCTCAAGCTTTGTGCGTGGAACTTGCTTTTTGGGCGCAAAGCTTGACCTGCTTTTGTTTGCTTTGAAAATCTCAGGTATTAGACGTATACAGTTGAGTCTTTTCTGAAGTAGCTCTTGACAAAAGGGTGCACGGTGTTGATCTTTTGTTGGCCTTCAATCCATAATGCAGTTGAGCAGAATTCTACTTGCCGTTGTTCATATGTGTGGGAAAGAATACCACACAATTAGGCATTTTGAGGTCTTCTTACTTTGCTGCCAATTAATTTTTCTTGTAGTTACTGAGGTCTCCATCCATAGTTTGACATGTCAGTAGGAGTAGTGAAGAATACGTCATGGCAAGACGTTTTGAGCTTCACCTTTTTATTGCCATCATCATTTTGTTTATGCAGTGCAGATGCCTGGCGTTTGCCGCATGTTCTTGTCCGATGCTTTTAAGCATAAGATATTTGTCTACTTTTTGGCAGTAACTCGTTTCTGCTAGCTTTACTTTTATTGCGTATGCAGAAAATTGTAAGGAGAACCACATAGTTTGTGCATTTTAACTTCTCCTATACATTTGCTGTCAGTGAGATTTCTTTTTGTTGTTGAGATCTCTTTTTTTTGGTGGGTCATAACATATACGCCATACGAAGCGGTTGGGTAATAACCGGGACACCGTTCGAAGTAGTAAGGATAATAACCAGGTTGTCGCACGAGGCGGTATGGGTAATAACAGATACGCCGCACGAAATGGCAAGGGTAATAACCGGGACGCCGCATGAAGCGGTTGGGGTAATAACCGGGATGCCACACAAAACGGTAGAGTAATAACCGAGATGTCGCACGAAACGGTTGAATAATAACCAGGACGCCACACGAAGCAGTAATGGTAATAACCGGGTTGCCGCACGGTAAGGGTAATAACCGAGATTTCTCACGAAGCGGTTGTCGTAAGAAGCGGGAAGGGTAATAACCGAGATTCCTCACGAAGTGGTTGCCGTAAGAAGCGGGAAGAGTAATAACCGAAGGGACGCCGCACGAAGCGGGAAAAAGTAATAACCAAATGGACACCGCACGAAGCGGGTAGTGATAATAACCGAAAGGACACCGCACAAAGAGGGAAGGAGTAATAATCGAAGAGGACACCGCACAAAGAGGGAAAGAGTAATAACCGAAGAGACGCCACACGAAGTGGTTAGGGGTAATAACCGAATGGACGCCGCACGAAGCGGTAAGGGGCAATAACCGAAGGGACACCGCACAAAACAGGATGGGTAATAACTGGGACGCTGCACAAAGCGGGTTTTACCTAGACGCCGCACGAAGCGGTAAGGGTAACAACTAATGCGCCAGACAAAGCGATTGGGTAATAACCGATACGCCGCACAAAGCGGGTATGGGTAATAACCGATACGCCGCACCAAGTGGGTATGAGTAATAACTGGGACGCCGCACGAAGCGAGTTGGGTAATAACCGGGGATGCCGCATGAAGCGGTAGGGGAAATAACCGATGCGCCGCACAAAGTGGTTGGGTGATAACGGGACGTCACACGAGGCGGTAAGGGTAATAATAGATACGCCACATGAGGCGATAAGGGTGATAATCGGGACACCGCACGAAACGGTAAGGGTAATAACAAGGATGTTGCACGAAGCGGTTGAGATAATAACTGGGACGCCGCATAAAATGTTTGAGTAATAACCGGGACGCCTCACGAAGCGGTAAGAGTAATAACCGGGTCGCCACACGAAACAGTTAGGGGCAATAACCGAAGGGACACCGCATGAAGCGGTAAGGGGTAATAACAGACGGGAGGCAGCACGAAGCGGTAAGGGGTAATAACCGACAGGAGGTCGCACGAAGCGGTAAGGGTAATAACCGAAAAGACGCCGCACGAAGTGTGATAGGGTAATAACCGGAGACGCCGCACAAAATGGGTAGTGGTAATAACCGAAGGGACGCCGCATGAAACAGGAAAGGGTAAGAACCGACGAGACGCCACACAAAGCGGTTATGGGTAATAACCGAAGGGACGCCGCACGAAGTGGAAAAATGTTCTTGAAGAGTAATGAAATGAATAATTACCTAGTGTTTTAAGTCTTGAATGTGTCTGTCTATTTAAGTCTCAAGTAATTTTAAGAGTCTTATTATTAATAAGTTATACAAGCCTTATGATATTCTAGGAAACTAGAGGTTTTATTTGAAGCCTATAAATGGCCTTCTAATGTACTCCGAAGAGAAGATTGGAATGAATTAAGATTTTATTTATTGAAGGCTTGGCCTTGTTCCTCCCCCCTAACCTCTCATTTTATTTCTCTCTTCTAAAGCTAACTTGTCCCTTCTGAAACCCTTATGTTTTCTTAATCTCTCAACATTCTCCAGCCACATTATTCCCTCTATCATTGACTATTGGCCTCTCCCTGCATTAATGATAATTCACCATTTTTGTCAGTATAGAAATATCAGAGAGAGATATAAAGTGCAAAAAAGAGGAACTTGAACAGAAAATGTTTACCTGATATGTTTCTCCTCTTATGTCACTTCAGATATGGAAAAAACATGCATACAATACGAATGTCCCCAACATTTAAATCCAGCAGAAAGATTATGAGTCACGATGGGATTACCTCAAGTATCATGTGAAGCAATTGGAAGCGGCACGCATCCCATTATCTCTAAAAGTGAAGCGGAGTTCCTTAGAAATAATTCCTCAGTGGACTCCGATGAGCAATTACTTGAGTGGTTCACACAGAAAGTTCTACCTGAGAACAATGATGCATATACATAAGACAATCTCAGAAAAAATGAGTAAGCTCCAATACAATTACCAAACAATAATTATGCAATACCATATTACCATGCCATGTAAAGTTGTAAACATCTTGCAACTACTGCAATGTAACTTGGCCTTAATGATTAAGAGTCTTTACCTATTTAAGTCTTAAGTATTTAAGAGTCCTAAGTCTTAGAGTATCTTTACCTATTTAAGAGTCTTATTATTAATAAGTTATATTAGTCTTATGGTATTCTAGGAGACTAAGGGTTATATTTGAAACCTATAAATGGCTTTCTCATGTAATCCGAAGCGTATATTGGAATGAATTAAGATTTTATCTTCTTGAAGGCTTGGTCATGTTTCCTCTCTCCTAACCTACCTCATTCTATTTCTCCCTTCTACAGCTAAGAAACCCTTGTCCCTTCTAAAACCCTTATGTTTTCTTAGTCTCTCAACATTCTGCAGCCCACCCTATTCACTCTATCTCTAACAATTGGCCTCTCCCTGCATCCAAGATAATCCACCATTTTTGTCTCAGTCAACTATGATCTATGTTTCACAAAAGAAGAAAAAGAAAGATAGCTCAAACTATTTGTTGATACACTGATGTTGATACCATTCTAAGAATCAGGGTCATTATTTCTGGGCATTATTATGCAGATACATATTTAAAAGCAATAAAGATTACTTCCTATTCTCTAGTTAACTCCATACAAGCAACAAATTTGATTTAATTCCTCTCTGTATAGAAGCGTAAGTGAGATATAAAGTGGTGCCTCCAAACAGGGAAATTCTTTTTGCAAGTAGTGTTAATTCCAAATGTTTCTTCATTTCTTCAGTATAGAAATATTAGAGAGAGATATAAAGTGCGAAAAAGAGGAAGGACTTGAACAGAAAAGGTTTACCTGATATGTTTCTACTCTTATGTCACTTCAGATATGGAAAAAACATGCATACAACACGAATGTCCCCAACATTTAAATCCAGCAGAAAGATTATGAGTCACGATAGGATTACCTCAAGTACCATGTGAAGCAATTGGAAGCGGCACACATCCCATTATCTCTAAAAGTGAAGCAGAGTTCCTTAGAAATAAATTCCTCAGTGGACTCCGATGAGCAATTAGTCAAGTGGTTCACACAGAAAGTTCTACCTGAGAACAATGATGCATATACATAAGACAATCTCAGCAAAAATGAGTAAGCTCCGATACCATTATCAAACAATGATTATGCAATACCATATATAATGATCTGAGTATATTTCTCATATTACCATGCCATGTAAACATCTTGCAACTACTGCAATGTAACTTGGCCTTAATTAATATCATAAGCATATGTCCCATGAAATCTACTATTAATAAAGCAAATTGTTGTCCGAATGGTTAAATTTTAAACTTCCTATAACACCCTTGATTGATTTAAATTTCAAGTTTAAGAATTTATAAAACCATGGGCAGAATATAAACTTCAAAATTAGAAATAAAAAATGGAAAAAAAAAACAAAAAGGATTGTATAGACACAAACGGCAATTGTTAGTTATTTTTTTAATTGGACTCTTTTTCTATGAGGGAGAGAAAAAAGTTGAGATGGAGTGTGTAGGGCTGAGGATAATTGCAATAAAAAAATACAAAATTAATTTATAATAAGAGAACAAAGAACTTAAATTAAAAAAAAACTATTATACAGAATATAATTTTTTCCCCAAGGTAGTTATTTTTTTCTTTTTTCCTATAAGAAACACAAGTTTGTTTATCAAAAGAAAGAAGTTCATCAACGCAAAACACAACAACAAGAAACTAAAGCCTAAACCCAGAGCAAAGACTACTCTTTGGCCCAAAACAGTGAGACCAACTAAGGCAGTATGGAAAACATTGTAAAACGGCTCACAATAAACAGGCCAGGACTTTGCTATTTAGCAATTACTTGTGAGATGTGAAATATTTCACATGATTACACTTTGTGATAGCTAATTCATATAATGCATTATTGAAGAGGAAATAATCTTCTCCTACATTGAACAGTATTGGACAAATTTGTTCACAAATCAAATTCAAGTAAACTGCATACTTGCTCCTTAAAAAGTTGCCCACACAACCTGCCTCGTTAAGAGTTCTTATACCCACAACAACAGAACCTTTTGATTCAAAACTTTCAGTAGCCCATCCACCACCAACTACAAGCCTCATCAAACCTCCCCGAGCCTCACTTTTTGAAATCTGTAATTGAAGCATAAAATGAAAACATGAATTTAGTGTAATTACAGTAACTATTCTCATGTGTTGACCTACATGATTAGAAAAAAACAAAAACAAAAAAACACATTAATAATTACTGATACTTAAATAATTGAAGTCTAAAGGATCAAACAATATTTTGGGTCTTCAATTTCCAGCTTTGCTTCAAAAATATCAAATTAATTATTTTTCCTATATTGATGAGCAAAAACAGTGAAACTATATTTAAGGATTAAAGAGCCTCAGACCCTCAATTTGGAAGAGATCACCCACCATGATCAAGATCATACAACCCAAAACTGAATATATTATCTTCTTATATGTGGCTTATTATGGTTTAAATAGATACTTCACATTTTCAGACTAAGTTAGGGAATCCGAAATGGACCCGTGTAGCCCAAGTCAAGGAATGATTATATCGAAAATTCAACATAACATCTCCCTTAAAAATAGACTACCCTAAAACCTGTAAATGAATCAATAAGTACACGTAATTTCTCACATCTCAAATAACTCCCATTTTCAGACTAAGTTTGGTTGTAACTCTGTTTCGTAAACCGTTTGCGCCTGCATTCTTATGTCCTGCTCAACGTTCCTATGTTAATAAGAGTATCTTTAGCTATTTTATAATCAAATTTTAGCTAATATAGCTAAAAAATCATTTCAACTCGAGTTTGATTATTAATTATATAAATAAATAAAATTAATTTAATGTGTTTTAATATTATATAAAATAACTTGAAATGAATACATTAAATTAACATAAATTATATATAGTTTCAGAGATAATAAGATGGCTGGGATCTATATATGTTGACGGAATTGATGAAAAAAATTCCATGAAGTATCTCTTTAATGTTGGAACTGCCATGAATATAATTTTATTATTATTCTTTTGTTCTTTTTGTTATTCTAGATCAAGAGTAAAATTGGATTAACATAAGTAATATTATGATGTAAGGTAAACAATAGCCGCATCCTTTTTGTTTTTACATTATACAACAAATTTCTTACCTAGGCAATACCTCTTCTTCTTTTTTTCTTTTTAGGGGTTGAATTTTAGGGACAATTTTGAAGTTTGAATTTTGAAGTACAAAAATTTCGTACTTTAGGTGGTTGTGAAATTGTCTGTGAGGATGCAAGATGAAAAAGAAAGAGAATAAAAAAATTAGGCAGCAGCAAGCTAGCGTTATTAAGGATTTAAGGATGTCCAGCAAATCCACAGGTATTTTCTAATGGTTTGACAGGAGGAGCTTGTCTTCTTAGGGACCGAGCAAGTAACTACTAGCAACACAGATGAATTTCAAGGTTGTTAAAGGGCAAAATTTCCACATCAGTGACCACAATGATCGCATGGATAGAATTATGATATTGAAACCAAAAGAGAAAATGTGTTGCCAAAAGTGTATTTTATATATCCCAAATTGGCAAAAGAGTAAATATAAAAGCAAAGCAAGTCGATCACTTTCATCAAAATTGAAGTCATCATTCTGATTTGTGGGTTCATATAATGAAATCACAAAGGTGGTACACGTTGATGGCCAACGTAACCAGACCACTAGATATGCTTGAAGCAGCTCTGTAAACATCCTATGCAACTGTGAGAAAAAAGAAAATCAATACTATTTCTGATAACTACAAATATAAAATAGAAACAGTCAAGTCCATTACTGTCGGGATACTATCTTCACTAACTGCTTTGAAACCAATCACTGGCCTATGAAAGTGATATTGAGACCAAATTCCCGAAATCGAAACCTATAGATGCTCTCCTTGTGTGCACAAAAGATGCAACAACTCCTGCACCAACAAGCCTTGGGCCACATCAAATTTCAAAAACCAATCAATCTGACACTCGGGAACCTCCTTAACTTAATCTCACATTTTGTCTGGTCTTGATCATCCGCTTGAGGGTTGCAAGCCAAAAGTTGCATTCATCCCACTCGGTAGTGGTAAGATGTATCTATTAAGGACGAAACCAAAGAAAACTTAAGCATATATTCATCGTTTGACATACATAAGGGTTGAAGTCTCCATTTTAGTACCTGAATTGTTAGCGCAGTGTTGAAATCACCGTTATCCAGTGCCTGGCACAGCTGCACAAGATTATCAGCCGCATTTTTAGATATGTCTCCACTGTTAAGTTTGGCAAACAATGCTCCTATCTTCTTCGAATTATCTTCTATTTCACGCTTCTTAGCCGGGTTCGCACGTGAACCTCCCAACGCTTCAGAGGTTTCACTGAAAAGTCTCCCTAGTGTTGTGATTATGGGCTTTTGGTGGGCTGTCATATACCACAAAAATGCACTCAAGTTAGAAAATTGAAGCAACTTGTCTTCTTAAGCTGCAATATGAAGTTTGCTTCATATAAAGATAGCCCAAGTTCAAAGGGAAGCAAACCCCCACAGAATCAGAAAGTTTAACCAGATTAAAGCAAAAAATTACCAGGAACTTTTGAAGTATCAGCTGTCTGTATGGTAGGTGGTGGAGCTGGAGCCACAGACTGTCGAGCTGGAGCAGCGGGACTAGATGGCTGCAGAGTCCCCTGAACAACTCCTGGATTAGTGACTGGCATAAACCCACTTTGTGGAGGGGGCACAGATTGTGGCATCTTATTTCCGGGAACTGGATTGACATGTGATTGATGAGGAGCTCCGGAGCTAGGCCCTGTTTGCATATGTTGAAAAGCACCTCCCTGCTGTAGCAGAAACAGAGAAAACATTAGAATATACATTGTGGAGATGGTTCAGACCTATAATTTAAAATCAAGTGCAGATCTACAGACAGGATACAACTGAGACCCCAGCGTGTTGGTGTTGGCCTGCTGATATTTTTCTCCATTTAACAAAGCAGGAGGAGTCGAAGGAATAAAGGTCGCAGGAGGCTGAGTAGGTGCAGGAGTTGTATAGAATTTGTCCTACAAGAAAAACATATGCAAGTCATATGAAAATGTTCCTTGTATACCACAAACTCGAGGATTGAAAGAAAAAAAAAACTATTACAAAAAATGACTTGTAGGTCTAAATTTAGAAACACAATATTATGAAAGAATATATATTAATAACAAAAGGCAAAGGTACCTTTGGTACTTGAGGTGTTTGGATAGGAACAAACATGTTAGGAGGCTGTGATGGAGGCTGTGATGGAGGCTGTGACGGAGGCGGGTGGAAAGAGGCGGGAGAATATCCATGATATGGAGGATTCGCAGGTTCAGGATAAACATCATACGTATTGCCAGGACCACGAGGTTGCACATGTGTCGGAGTTGGTTCCTACCCAATTTAATAAGAAAACGTTCAAGATAAAGTTAATCCACAATGAAGACACTTGTTAGGCAACAAAACAACAATGACATGTCTGAATGAATACCGGATAATATGAAACGTTCCCTGGCCTGTAAGGGTTTAGTTCTGGATATATATTAGCTGGTGCAGGGTTTTCAAACTTAGCGACTTTCTCTGTTGCAGCAAAACAACAGATACAATCCATCAGTGGTGATGAATAATGCAGGTATGAGGAAAAGGCTTCATATTTGAGATATGTCAACATCAAGTGAATTTTATATCATGTATATATAATAACTTTTACACAATTGATAACAATCATCATATTATTATTGATGGCTGCTGAACATGATCTTCAGCAAAGAAATAGTACATGAGGCTTCTTTATAAAATAAAATAAAAAATAAAAACATTTTCAAAAAAGTTAGTACAAGTAATGAAAATTTTGAAAAGAAAAAAAAAACTAAATAAATAATTATCGCCTGAGCACCTGTCAAGTGCTTCCTCCTACA
Organism: Fragaria x ananassa; assembly: GCA_034370585.1. Classification (NCBI taxonomy): domain Eukaryota; kingdom Viridiplantae; phylum Streptophyta; class Magnoliopsida; order Rosales; family Rosaceae; genus Fragaria; species Fragaria x ananassa. Next base: position 1,829,893 of record CP139750.1, on the reverse strand, counting down.
AAAGATTTTTGCCACATTTAAAATGTTCTTTTAGGTCTTCTAGAAGCATCACAAAGAGGCCCATAATGAACAGAAAATGTGTAGCATTTCCAAAAAGTACATACCAGGTTCTGTAGAAAGAGCAATACGATCCCTTAAGATCACAAGTTCAGGTGACAATTCATCAGTGCCCAAGAGTTTCAGGTACTCCAGTGCTGTTGTTAAAAGACCTTGACTAGCTAAAATTTCAGCATATTTCTCAACAAGTTTACACAAAGATGCACTAAATCGCTTCTGTCCAGTTGCCAAGGCAAGTACTATAGTCTTCTCCATTAATTCCTAAAGCAAATACATAATTTTGTCAAATTCAAGTCCTGAAAGCTTCAATGCACTATAAGATACAATATATATATATATATACATATACATATACATATATATATACATATACATATATATATATATATATAAAACAAAGTTACCTGAAGAAGGTCAACATAGGATCTCCCTTCGTGATCAGTTGTCAGATTCCTTGACCAAATATCTACCGTCTTATCAATATTTCCAGCACATATATAACAAATAGTTGCTGCGAGGGTATTACCAGCAGCTATAAGTCTGGCAGCAAGCGTATTACAGAGGTCTTCCCACGCCTCTACTGATGAAAACTGTTGGATCATGAAAACGAAAATGACATAAATCACATATATAGCAATTGTAAGTGCAGTTAAGAAGACTTGGAAATAGTTATGTAACACATATTCAAATGCATATATTTTCTAAAACTTCACTTATTGCATATATAATACATTTTATCACTCTTCTAGCATGGAACTTACACTACAGAGAACAGCAAGTGTTTCCTTCCAGAATTTGAGGGGTCTGGTGTTAACAAGACTTGATAGATCATTGCTCACCATTGCAGAAACAATCTGACAGCAAACAAAGGTTCCAATTTCAAAAGATAAATCAAAATAATTATTCTACCATCTTATTGTGCGAGAAATCATCACATGTAAAATATCACGTGTTTTACTGCCTTCAAGGACAAAAGAAGAAGGTTCAAGTACCTTAAGGTAAGGTGAATGGCTCAACTTAAGGTATTGATCCCGAGTGCTCTCCCACAATGTAGGACCACCAGCATGAGCAATAACTAAAGCATCAGCCATTTTATTTGCTGAAATGCACTTTGCAACAGCCCCTTTATAATCTCCTACGGCTAAAGCATGTTGAACTGATTCATCAAATGATGGATCGGCACTCTCTTCCGGTTCGTAATGTTCTTCTTGAACTTGGTCTGTAACAGGAACTGTGTCCCCCGCCACAAATTTGTCACCAGAGGTTGAATGAGGAGTGTCAGCTTTAGGACTAGGAAGATTGTTAAAGAAATCTTCTCCATTGTCACAAGGAAAAATTGTAGTTTCCTTCTCAGCACCCAAACCAGCTTTGTCAGTTGTTGAATCCTCAATCCCAGGTGCATTGACTTCTGCAGATAGATTGTCTTCAACAATTTCTTTTGTTTCCTCAGGTACAATGAAACCAAGATGTGTGATCAGGTTTGTCCTTGCAGTCCCATCATCTTCAAACATAACCCTTAATAAGCCCCATGTTTCCCGGTCATCAGCAGTCCTGGCAAGATAACCAAGAAAAATTGAGGCCAAGAACAAACATGATAAAAGAGAATTGAAGGGATAGAAATGGTGTCTCTCCCAAGGCTGATGAAAACGTTCATTTCTTATGGTAAATGACATACTCAGACTCCTGTGCCTTCTTGTCACATAAAGCCCTGAGTGAAGACCTCTCCCCATTTTGTATTGCACTTTCAAATTCAGATGAGCGATCCACCAAACTTTGTTCAGTAACCAAGCTGTGCACATAAACCTGGAAAATAAAAAAATAAAAAGCTATAAAGTGCATCATAAGTTCACAAAGCCAATGCAGGCAGCATACTAATAACCTACCTCTGAAGCACCTGCACCAGATGAACTAGGGTGAAAGGACACAATCTTGCCTCCAAAACCAAAAGACGCCCCAGCTGGTCGCTTGTACCATTTTGGTGCTCTCAGAGGCCCTGTGTAGAAAGGAAAAACACATGAGCTTAGAGAGAGAGAGAGAGAGTAGCAATAGGCGACACTCCTTCCAGGAGAACTTGTTGAAAAATAAAATGCAGTTTCAAAATATCCGATCTTACATTATTCCATAATCGTTTCTTAGGACCATTAAGAATACAAGTGAGGCACAACGATGTAGGTCCCTTGGCACTAAAACTGAAGCTTTTTTCCCTTTCTTTTGAATATTATTCATTTTTCGAGTTTTGTATGATCATTGATCCTCATCTATTTAACAAACATAAGTGTTGGTACCTATTATACCATTGCACAATTCTAATCCGAATCTAAAGCTGCAAGACATAATTTATTTAATGCTTCCGTATTACAATAATTGGACAGATGTATTTTGATAATTCCTGTGATTGGTAATCTTTGACCTGAAGGTCATACAATCATTGTCTGATTAACCCCTCAATTTCCTAATTAGGTGTTGACCTGAAGAAATCCAAAAGAACAGAAAAAACGCATATAATCAATTATTTCATTTTTTTTTAAATTTTCCTATAGTATACGCCAGCCCTAACCCCTGAATCCATCTTGTCAAAGAATCACCAAGAATTATTGCCAGCTGGCAAAACAGAGGATGTGGGAAAACCGGAAAACAAAAAAGGAAAGAGAAGAAAGAAAAATGCTAATCCAACAAAAGAGTACTAATAACATGCAATTGTTACGAGTATGAATTATACCAGCACCAAAGTCGCTCTCCCCCACACCATATCTACTGCAACCCTGTGGGGAAAGAAGATTAACCACAGTAAGTTCACTCATCAGAATACATGCTTGTATTCCAATTACCAAAAACAAAACAAACAAAAAAACAATCCTTCATTCTTCAAATTTTGAAACAAAAGGCTGCACACCAGCTAATAATGGTGGCCAGTCATGAGTTTTAGTTGTTCATCAATCATCAAACTTAGCCTAAGCATTCTTATCAAATAAAAAAGCCTTAGTATAAGCATTCACCAACAATACTGTTGGGCAGCATTCTATTTAACTGGTCACTTCAAATGCTTTTGGCTCACCAATCTCAATGTCAGATTCCTGACTTCAATTTTTGTTCTTTCAATTCGTATCCATCAAATATCACACTGAGAGGATTTACATTACATAACTTCAAAATAGCAATAAGAAAAAGGGCATACCTCAATATTATAAATTCCAATTTTTCCATCAAATGAAGATGCTGATATCACTCCAGGTACTTTTGGATACCAGTGCACATCGAAATTCCAGTGGGTGCCTGCAGGCAATTCACATACAATCTGGACGAACATACAAGAAAACAGTCAAATTAAACACCAAACAGTGCACCCCACGAAAAGAAAAAAGCAGATTAAACTGACACCAGAAGTGAGGGGAACAATTGGGGTTGAGTACAAAAAGCATTGGTCTGTGCTGAGGAGAGTAAAGTAATACCTCTGCAGAAACTGTGTCCCAACAGATAGTTCGATTATCCTTGGCACATGTTAGCAGATAAGAGCTGTCGTTAGGACACCATGACATTGCAATTACACCTGGGGTAAGATTATACACATACAATAATCATAATCACGTCTAATCAACACGGTGAAGTTGATGCTACAATGATTAACACATTCCGATAAATGAGAACACAATGCATAATAAAAAAATCTTTGGCCACCATCGGAAACAACTATTCCCCAATTATACATGTTAGTCATAAAATCAGAAGGGTCTTTGAAGGTAGTGATCCTTTCTCCCACCTCCATTCGCATAAACAAGATAGGGTAAGTGTCTATAGCAACAACTAGCAACTAGAGGTTTTGACAATGTCCTGATGCTTTCTCCCTCTCTTTTTTCAAACTAATAGCATCATACCCATGTGATGCACGTGTTTGAATGGAATTTTTCTTCCACCACCTTCTTTCATTTTGTTTTATGTTTTTTTCTTATAGGATAATCCATTTTAAGTGGTTTTTTCAGAACAAAGGGTAATTTAGGCAATCCACAATTTGGTGAAGTTTTTCTGGCTTGGCTTTACAGTAGTAGAGATGACCTAGAATAAACGAAATGGGGTGTACTATAGTGAGAAACACGAGCTGACTAGCAAGTTAGGATTTGACAGCTGGATTATCCTCAGCCAACTAATACAGTTCCATAAATACCCCTTTTTTCTCCAAACTTGAAGGCAGTTCAATTTTAATCCCAACAAAGGTCAACAACAGAGAACAATGACAAGAGAGCAAAACATTTATTTCACAAGTCACAAGTCTAATACTAAAACTAACCCATAAATACAAAGGTTAACAACAGAGAACAATAACAAAAGAGAGGGGGGGTGTAACAGAAATTCCAAAACTTATGGCATCCATACAGGGCAAAGATAATTCCCAAGCAAAAGGGAAAGGACTAGACATATCACAACAACAAGTAATAGGAAGATAAATCATATTGCACATGTTACCTTTAGTGTGCCCCACAAACTCTTTAACTGGTGACATTATATTACGCATATCCCAGAGCTGCATAAACTAAGAAGTTAACATGTTTGATCCCTAAGATATTCTCACGGCTAGATAAATGAAATATCATGTGCAAATTTGTTACCCTGAGAGAAGGTGAACCGTCGTCATCTGAAGCAACAACAAGCTGAGTGGCAATATCAGGATTCCACTGCAAAACAGAGCAACGTCTTCTAACTGAATCCGCGAAGCTGTCAGCAAATAATGTTAAGTCAGGTCGTTGAAATGTTGTTCACATTTGTGCAAGAATGCGAGATAAGTTAACAGTAAAAAAAAGTGAGAGAGAGAGACGTTACCTAATCACTGGCTTTTGCTTTTTTAGGTCCCAAATCACTGGAAAAGATATCAGATGTCATTTTCTGAAATTAACTGCAATCTGTAGCCAACAAATCCTTGAACAGTATAAGGTTACTCACCAGTTGTCCCGTTATATGAAGAGGATGCCAGTATATGTTGGACCTTGCTATTCCAAGATAAAAATGAAATCTCACCCTGGGCAGCAGAGCCACTTCCCTGCATGAAGATCATAAGTTAAGGATCAATAATGCCCAGATACATATAACATTCTCAAATATTTAGAAAAGTAGAGAGATAGATCTTACTATGGTGAAGGAACATGGTAACAATATATGTTTATATGCCTCATCAAGTTACATCTAAAAAGAAGACTCTCGTCCTTCCCAGCTGTCCAGTTCTCATTGCTTATTTTATTGCTTTGAAAATCCCACATCTTTATCATAGTTGCTATGCATATTGTAAAAACCTTTTTTTGTAGAACTTTCATTAAAACGAACAAGAGAATAAGAAAACTTACAGATATTCACGCATTTACATATTCAAGATCTAGTACATAGTTCTTGCCATAAATATTGCGCGTACATATTTATATATGTTAGCTGTCCAAATATACATGGACGTGTATACGAGTCCAAAGTCCAATAGTTTGTCCTTTAAAACAGAAAACAGTTCGAGAAAATTCGTGTTTTACATATTCAAGATCTAGTGCTTTACTTTTGCTACAAAGTCACATATTGTGCATACATATTTATATATGTTAGATGTCTGTACGAGTCACAAGTCCAATAGTTCGTCCTTTACGAGAGAAACCAGTTGAAGAAAGCTGTGTTTAAGAGATTATGCCCTAGAAGTGCATTTCATGGCATATTAGAAGAAAAGTGTGTGATGCATTCAGAGAAAAAGAATTGAACTTCGTCAATCCGATAACCGATCAATACAAACCTTAAGAGGCGGAAACTGAGTTGGCTCAGTAGGATTAGCCAAGTCCCAGATGCAAATTTCACCATCATCGGCCCCAGATGCAAGTAAATGTGGTGTAATTGCATTGAATTCAAGACCACGAACCTAAAATAAGAATAATAAAACAAAAGCTTTAGAAGGTTAAAACATGCCACAAATCATCAAATATCCTAACACTGAAAGAATCTTTAAAAAAAAGACTTACTGGCCCCTTATGTCTGGTGAGATGCTCAACTGAAGCATTTTCCCCTGTCTTGGAACTAAGAATAAGCAACAATATATTAAGTTCTTTCTAAAGCAAACCAAAGAAATACTATAATATTTTGAAGAAAGGTAGCATAAATAACAGTAAGAGACAAAAGTTAACATGAGCCACAAATTATTGCAATTTCCCTAATATTCGAGATCCCTTGCCCTTTCTATTTGATTGTATTGACAGGCCCCAGGAATAAAATAAAATATATACACATGAGCACAAAAGTTTCATAGATAGCAAACTATTCAAGTAAAAGTACACTTATCAGCAACCCTGATACACAAGAAAATATAATTTAAATGAACATGCATAATATAATGGAAATCGTCACAGGAAAAACAAATTTCATGGCATCATACTAAAATTTCCAGGAAGTAATGCAATAGCTTTTTAAATGTTTAAAGCCTCATCTACCATTGGTCATATGATAATATACAAGGAACACATGAAAAAAACTATGGCTAGAATCTACCACGTCAAGTTTTATATATCTTACTACTTAGGAATATATTCTACAATACTATTAAGAGTTAATATTGATGTACGAGATCACAGAACACCCCCACCACCACCACCACCAAAAGAAACATGATAAATATAGGAGGTACTGCACCAGTAATTATATAAACAAATGACAAGTAGTACTGAAAATAAAGTGGGTAGTTTAGACCTGAGTTTTATTAAATGAAAAAAGAGATCACACCAAACCTATCTTAATGTGGAAAAATTTGACCAAGATGTCTGGATCAAATAACATTTGTAATGCCACCTCAAGCAGCCAAAAATAAATATGCCAGAAGAGAGCACACGATGTCCATTCGCAAAAGTATCATTATACAATATCTACACTAAATTACTTGCTCAGAAACCATGTGACCTCATTCTAAAAACAAAAAACAAAAAAAAACACGTAAACCAGTGGATGGGGTCTTATGTTAGTCCCCCAAGGTCCAGCATCAATGCTCCACACAGACCAACTCAGATTTCTCTACATTTACAGTACTCGCAGCAAGAAAGTTCACACACCATATCACTGGAAAAAAAACTAGAGATAGAAATAGATTGTAAAACCAAATCAAAATGACTAATTGGGCCAGATTCAATCACACTTAATCAAGCAGATCATAGTAAAACACAAAAATACTAGAGAACTCGAAAAATTCTAAAGCCATATTTCGAAACCGCATAAAATCTGAGATTCGTTTCAATCCTAATTGAAACCAACACGAAAGGCGAGAGAGTTACCGGATCAGAGTGAGCGGATTCCAGATATCAATAGTCCCATCGACGAGTCCACCGGCGATGAGGCCAAGGCCAAAGTCTTGAGAGCCTGATCCAGCAGCGGGCTTGGACCACGACAACCTGTTGAATCTCTCGGAGCTCGTCGACTCTCCGACCACAGGAAGATCACGATCGTCGGACTGTAAATCGAGCTTGAAGATCTCGATGTTGGCGGAGGAGCTGAACGACAGATCCACGGCTCCCGCCATCGTCCCGGCCGCCATGTACGGCGCGTCCGGCGCGACCGCCACCGACGCCGATCTGTTCACCCCTTTTATACACGCCATGGCTCAAGAAATTGTGCCAATCTTGGAATCAATCTATACAGAGACGCCTCTGGAATTGGATCTGGTGGGATTGGGAGTCTGGAATTTCTAGGGTTTGGATCTGTGTGTGAGAAAGTGAATGAGGGACACTCGCTCTCTCTGACTCTCTCTCTCTCTCTCTCTCGAAATTGTGAGGGGAGAGTTCGTGTGTGTGTATTTGATATTTGCAAATCGCTGGCGTTACACCGGGCTTGGCTTATGAGTCTTGTTTGCGGGTTGTGTAATCCTATGTGGCTCCGGCTTTTATTAGTGAGGTCTGTGTAGCAACAAGGCCAATCAGATCGTGACATGTGTACACGACTTTAGGCTATTTGCTTGCAACTTTTCTCTCGTGTCATAGGATTTTTTTCATTTTTTAAAATGTGAAATATTTAGAGAAAAAAATCCAAAATATGAAATATTTAGAGAGAAAAAAAGTTTGGAGCAAAGATTCTGTCTAAACCGTTACTAAACAACTCGGATAGTACAACGAGTCACAATTGTGAGTTGAACTCATGACCTCCAACTTATAAATGAGAGACTCGTATCACTATATCAAATGGTACTGGGTGACTGTAACTTTTTTTACAATGATTTTTTATAGAAGTTGTATTTCATTGATTCAATTATGTGTGCAATGATGAGTATTTATAATAGAATATTACTTGGTAACCAAGCTAAGCTAAGAGGTAGAAATCTATACAAAGATTACGTGTTAAATTACCAAACCAATATAACAAGATCTTCATCAGGATTGTTGATGGTAGTGAGAGCATCTACAATTGATTTGGCATGACGAAGGTATTCATCAATTGTTTGATTTCCCTTTTGCAGGTCAAGAAGTTTCATCTTTAGACTGGCAACACTTGCAACGGACTTTTGGGAGAAGTGGCGTGCTAAGAAATCCCAAATTTCTTTGGCAGTGTCGAAGTCGATTGTAAGAGAAGTGATTGGCTCGGTGAGTGTGGTGTTGAGGATACTGACAGTCAATTGATCGTCGACGAACCATTGTTCATATGCAGGATTGGGGATACGAATAGGAAGAGGAGGGATGCCCTGAACCGGAGTAGTGGCGTCAGGAGCATCAGCGAGTTGCACGCCATTACAATAGTAAAGTCAGGACCCAGACGTTGGGACTGGGGGATTGGGTAATGAAGAAAATCATGACCAAGACAACGGCCCTGGACCCAACCTGAGAAGGGCCGTACGAGATAATTGAAGAGGTCGGCCCAGCAACTTTCTTTCTCCAAGATCAACATGGAATAGTCACCGGTCACCCGTGGAATACTGAGCACTTGAGATTCTACCCAGTGTGAAGGGGGACGAGACCCATCCTTGTAAAATGTATATTTATAAGTATTGCTGCCCCCGAGAGAACAGCAAGTCTCGGAGGACGCCTCCATTCATTTTGAATGACTTAATACAGGAATGGGGAAGTTGAACTCAAATTCTAATGATAGGCAATCCACCAGGAGGCATAAGTTAATAAAATCCCGGGTAATATCGAACGGAATAGGCAATCCACCAAGAGGCATAAGTTAATAAAATCTCGGGTAATATCGAACGGGATAAGTAATCCACCAGGAGACATAAGTTAATAAAATCTCGGGTAACACCAAGCAGGATACGCGTAATACAAATTATATATAATACAGGAGAAGCAAGCAATAAAATTGGATAAGGCATCATATATCAAAACCCGGAATGCTGGGAGTATACCACCAATGGGTATTTACAAAAGCTCTCGGGATGTATCATCACCGGGATAAGGCACAAGGCCAATGTCTTACAAAAGCAAAAGCAAAAGGCAAATTACAACTTATGCCTCCTACCGTCTTCTTCCTGGTTCTCAGACGACTCGGCTAGGTTGTCGTTGTCATTAACGCCCTTGTCAGCATTCTTCTCGGACTGTTTGCCTGCCAAGTCCTTTGCGCTTTCAGGCTCTTTCTCGGTAGCCACCTTGGATTTCGCCTCTCTCTCTCTTTGGACTCCCGGGCAGCGATTAGGTCAGCAGTCATCTTCGCCTTGTCCAGGTACCCAAGGCGGCTCCATTCACCAAACTTCTCGGTGATGCCACCCTCTCGGGCAACCTTGAGCATAGCCTTCAACTCGTCTGACTCCTTGAACTTGGCTACAGCAAGCTCGGCCTGGGGGGGGGGGAATTTGGCATTGCAAGTCGACAATCTGGTCGTCCCTTTCCTTCAGCTTAGCATTCTCTCGCTGAAGTGCGTCTATGTCGCACTCCAAAGCTGCCACCTATTCGGCTTTTCCCTCCAGATCCTTGGTATGAAGGCTGAGTTTGGCTGTCACGCCCTGAATCTTAATTTTTACATTTATTACTGGCATAGTGGTAATAAGAGTTTTTACTGTGTTCATCACTAAGTGTGTAATTTAATTAGTTCCCAGAGGGTGTTGAGGGACTAATATTTTGAGGGAATTATTCTAAGGAAGAAATTTTGACGACGGTAAAAAATAGTAATTTTTGCTAGTAAAAGGTAATTTTATTGGGGTGTTGAAATTTTTGGATATTGGGTTTAAGTGGGGTGTGGACCGGGCCTTTTGGTCAAGCCCGTTTTCAGATTTTTTTTCTTTCTCTTCCTCTCTCCCGGTTCCTCCCCGAGCCCGTTTTCTGCCGAATTCTTTCCGGCTGCCGTCCGGCCTCCGTTCGCCGCCGGACCGGTCCCGTTCGATCGGTACGCGTGATTCATTTGGATATCGAAGTTAAGCCAGTCGAACTTTAGTGGGAAACTCCAAAGATTGCGCATTGAAGTCCATGACCACTCAACTGATTTGAATCATGTAGAGTAAAATGGGAATCCGAACTATACAAAGTTTAAAAAAAAAAAGAAAAAAAGAACTATACAAAGATTAAAAGAAAAAAAAGATAAAAAGACGATTTATGACACAAATATCGATTGATGTAAAACGATCAATACGACTACTTCATCGATGATCGATGAACTGCAATCCATACCAAAATATAAAAACAATTTAAAGCATTAACTCACTACAACACACTCAAACAAAAGAAAGATCAACAAAAACACAGAAAAAGAACATCAACGAAAGAACTTGAAAGAACATGACGTATCCTATGAAATGCTACATAAGGTACATGAGGTGCTCGATCTCTTGAGAGTCAAAGAGGCACAATTGGAACCTAGCTACCCAATCAACTTCGCAAGCACTTAACCTTAAGATTACCATGTTGACCATCAAAAGAAAAAGCCGCTACAGTCACTTGTCTTCAGTACCACTGTCGCTCACATCCACAGGAGGATTATGCCTATCAAACGGCAGCTTTATTTTGCCCATGGAACCTGCAGGAACAAGCTTGAGATTCTCACAATTGCATATCTCCACCATGAATCCATCTGGGTCATTGAAGAATAATTGATCAATTTTTGCCCCATTTTTATCATCCCCCACTGTCCTCTTCATGTACTCTATGTTTAGCTCCTCCAATTTCATCACCATTGCATCCATGTCCTCACACTGCAACCATTCAGAGTTCACAAATTACCAAACTATCATGTACGTAAAACCAATATCAGTTGAACATCATCATGATATATACATGCTCATTTGAAATTGAAACTTGAAAAAAATCAATCTATTTTGGTTGGGTTACGCTCATCCCCTCAAACTCAAAGCCAGCTAGCTAGTATAAACAACTTTGTCTTGGCCTATTCAGGATTTTAGCTCAAATGTAAAACTCTGCTCCAAGCATGGCAAAACCAACTTAAGACTTGTATAGAACAAAACCTTCATAACACTGAACAACTAAAGTGTTGGGATGCGTACGCATAAGAACTTTGGTTTTGAGTATGACCAAGAATCATATCCATGAAAGGTAGCTGTTGTTTATATCAACTCCAACAAGCACAAAACCATGCAGGTAAGGTAACAGGACTAAGTTGTGTGTATAATTAAACAAAGACGTGAACACAAACTTTTTCAGGGAAAAAGAAAACCTGAAATGAGATGTGGTTGTCCATGGGATCCAAATGATTTTGATGAGGTAGCGGTAGCCTATCCTCATCCTTGGACTGCACCAAGTGAATCCCAACTCCATAGTTAAACAACCAAGCACCGTCGAAATTAAAAGCCGGTGGCCTCTCGATCTTCACAAACCCCAAGACTTTAGTATAGAAATTTACCGACTCCTCCACATTCCTACACAGCCTCGATACATGATTCAAGGCCATTAGAGGAAGTTGGTGCTCTTCCTTTTGATCTTTCACTCTATGATCTTTGTGATGGTTCTCCTCAATGTTTGATAACTTCAACTTCTTCTTCTCTTGCACATTAGTATCTTCTTCCTTCCTCTGCTGCGTCTGAGACATTTTGCGTTCTCCTCTCTCTGTTTCAGGCTTACCTAGCCACCTAAGCGGTGAAGGGGTTTCCATTGTGTTTGGAGGAGGGAACAGAGGGGAGTGGGTATAATGTTGGTTGTCTCAAATTCTAGTAAGGGCAGATGGACGATGTGAGCTATTGACAGGTGGTGAAAACCTGCATGGGTAGGGCTTTACGTGTGATTTTTCTGCATCTGTCCTGCCACAAGCTGTTCCTAACTTGTCAACATGCAACTCTCTCTAGCAGAGTTTTATATTTGGTGTAAATGCTGCAACCCAACACAACGGTGGAGTATTCTTCGAATCTTTCAGATTTAATAAGATACCAAAGCTCTACCCGGAGTTGTAATGGAACATCTGATTTAGGACAATACATCAACAGTGGTGATGCAAGTTCTGTTCCGGTTTGTTTGCTCCGACCAACACCTCATCAATTCATCATATCTGAATCACCTTCTGACACAATGAAGACGATGAGGGGCTCTCTCTGCTCACCAATCCCAGAGAAGGGAAAAGAGTTTGATATATGTCTCCTCTTTCAAAAACAGAGCCGCAGCAATATCTGGGTAACTTGAACCCATGAGCAAAATGTACTAGCAGAGTCTATTAGGGTATGAAACACAAAACTGCCAATGAAACCATAAGCAAGTCGTAGCACAATCTCTAAAAAAAACAGAAATACTGTTAGCTTAAAAATCCTGTGAAAATTGATAGAAAGGTTATGACAATAGTTCATTTCATTTGAACATTTAAATCACAGATGCTCAAAAGTTAAGAACCAAAAAACGAAGAAATCAGAACTGTCTGAAGTATTCAGGATTACATGTGAATCACTAGTTAACAAGGAGGTTTGAAAGTTAGAATGATAATGACTTTTATGGATGGTGTCTATCGCTACCAGCAAAGTTGTTAGCAATATATTACTGCAATTTTCCAAATGGTCAGCATCCAACCGTCTCAGGTATGTTTTCTCCCACCAAATCCTCACAACATTATCTAGCCAGTTCCCAAAGGCTAGAAATGGCTGTCTCTGCACCACCAATCCAACAGAAAAGGGAGAGGAGGTTGATGTGATTGCTGAAAGGGGAATTATTTCCTTATTCCCCGTGTTGTTGCTCGAGAACCCGAAAGCATATCTACTTCATCAAGCTCAAGTGCAGCAACACACCTACAGACACCTACAGACTCTTACTGACAAGGTTAAGATGTGTAGGGTGTAGGGTTTGAGATGTGTAGGAGGTTACTCTTTCCTAGACAAGGTTTCACCTGTGGCAACTTTCAAGAACAAACCTACAGACTCTTACTGAAGGTAGAGATTAGCCATCTTGGTATGCGAACTTTCAAGAGCACACCTACACATCTACTGGGATAACTTATTCAGAAGGTAGAAAAATCAAAACACAGCTTACTTAAAAGTATCAGGATTATGCAGATAAAATGTGGAAAACAATAGTAAATGTAACTTTTGAAAGACTAAGAATCACTACATGATAAGAAAATGTTTTAGTTTGAAAATGTTGGGGAAATTGATAGAAAAGATTGAAACAGAAAGTTCAAGTAGCAGAAATGTAAAAACAATGCTTCACAAGAAACAAAAAGGAGAAGAAAATGCAACTTTTGGAAGTATAAGGGTAGATATGAATCACCGAGTAGTAAGTAGGAATTTCAAATGAAAATGCAAGTGCGCAAAACTTAATTCGGAATGAGGGACAGTGACTCATATCATTACTCCACACTGTGGTTCTTCTGACACCCTAAAACCATTTCAACTTCATCAGGCTCGAATGCAGCAAAACCTTAATCTTTCCTAACCACACATGATTTCCACTTGGGGCATCCATAAACAACATATCATTAGACGATCTCTGGTGGAATCTAATCAGCAGCATCATGATCAAGAGACTTCTTCAGTAATGTTGCAATAGCAATTCAAGTCTGTGAGCAATTTACCTTTCTCCACTCGTCCAAAGTAGTCCACCATCTATTCTTGATTGGGTGTTTGAACATAACCTTTTTCTTGCAGCCGCACAGAAGGGCTTCGAATCAACAAACTCAGGCCACACAACATATAAACAATCGGGATATGGTCTTCTAAATGACTAAATCCCATTAGTAGTCAGTGCCAAGTTCTTATAGGAACAACAATGAGATCCTGAGGCCGCCTCTGCCTTTGGATAACAAGCTGCTGTGGACATGACATCCTTTGCCCATATAATTTTGGTTCCAAGCACCAAACATTGAATCTGGAAGATGAGGTATTGTAATCCTCTTCCTCAATAATCTGGTATCCAAGCCCAAGCTTCCGTTTCCATCTCAATATGGCATTGTCGGAAAGTATCCTTTTCTTTTTGTCAGGGTGATTACTTCTTCTATGTCTTAGATGGAACACTGAGCACCCCATGATGAAATCAGTCCAAACCCAGTGCCAGAGAAAAGAGAGAGGAGCTTGATGCCATTGAGAAACAGAGAAGTGACAAGCCATTGTACTCATCTGGAATAAGTTGAACCCTTAAGCAAAATGGAATAGTAGAGCATCTGACAGAAGTAATCATAATTTGAAAATATAGTAGGATGATTGATAGAGAGAGAGAGAGTTGAATATAGAGTTCAATAAGTAGAAAAAAACAAAATCAAAACATAATAAATTACTCGTAAGTTAAGGCTTCAGAAAAATTCCATAAGGAAAAGTGAATGCACCACTCTGGAATAAATTGAACCCATATGCAAAGTGTAAAAGAAGAATATGTCAATAGCAATTCCAATTTGAAAATCTTCTGGGATAGAAATATAAGGTAAGGTAGATAGAATAATCGAAACATAAAAGTTCACTCAAAATATCAAGCTTCTGCAGATAAAACATAATAACAAAGAAAATGCAACTTTTTGGAAGACCCTGGATTTATCTATAGATATGAGTTACTGCATATTAAAGACTTTGAATTGGATAATAAATTATAATGCAGCAGATAATATCTAACAAGCAGAATTAAGAATTAAATTTAGTTTGAAAATGGTCGAGTGAGTTATACTAATATGCAAGCATCAATAAAAGAAATAGTCACCATAATCTCTAAGGAAGGAGCTTATCATGGATCTTCTGCTACATAAAACTGCACTATAACAGGCACTTCTTCTAAAAATATTGAAACAAAATGATCTCAGTCACAAACTGATAACATAACTTCCATTCCTGTATACACGTCACTATGACAACTAAGATTGAAACCAACCAAGAAGATCTAAAACCAAAACATTGAAAGTCCAGGAATACAAAGAGTTCCATAACAATTGATAGAGTGAAGCCATAAAACTAGACAGCCCAAGGCCAAACCATTCGCACATGCCCTGTAAGTGCATTTCCTGGGAAAGCCTCAGTTTTCAATAACAATAGAATGGAAATTTCTTGGTGAAGAACCGTCTTGAGCAAAAGTATATCACAATCAAACAATGAAAACAAACTTATAACAAAAACAAACACCCAATTTTTTTTTGCATCAAATCTGAAAACTTTATTGAACCAAAGTGCACTAAACAAAAACTCATTCAATCCAAAGCCGTTTACAAACCCACATAGTATAGTCACTTAACAGAAGCATCAGAACACACAATTCTATCAGAAAATTCACCACATTGGAATCAACAAGGCAGCTTCCCAGCTCGAAAAGTTGCAAACTTGGAGACTTGGGAGTAGGAATACCTCACCCCATTTTCCTTCAAGAACTCCTCAAGCTTCTCCTTAGCTCCATCAGGATCAGCACTCTCACACTCAATCTCATAACAAGTCCCAAACTCATACTTAGTCTCATCCACCTCCAACTTCAACCCTTTCCAATCATACACATCCCTCACATTCCCAAACCCGCCCATCCCCACAAACCCTAAAACCCCAAACTCCTCCCTCACCCTACGCAAAACCCTAGACTCCGCCGCCATCAGCTTCTCCGGCTCGGCGGCGCACGCCCGCCCCACCGCCGGGTCCATCTCCTCCTCGTCCTCCTCCACTCGGCTGACGCCGTCGACGAGCACCGCCTTCGCCTTCAGCGTCACCGCGCAGAGAGGGCTCCGGTCGGAGAACCGGAGCCGGAGCACGGCCCGGCGCGCCGAGAGCTCGGATTTGGAGCCGTCGAAGAAGAGATTCTCCTGGCGGTGGGTCCCGCGGTGGAAGGGCGCTAAAAGAGTGGTGACCTGGCCGTGCGCGGCGGCGTCCGGCAGCCGCAGCTTGACCTCGACCTCCATTAGGGCTTTGGAGACGTGAGACATTGTTTTTTTTAATTTCCGATGATGCGGTGCGTTTTGGAGGAGGGGTCTTTGGAGCGGTCGAGGTGGCTGAGGACGGTGGACGCGGCGGTGGTTGAAGCGGCGGCGCGTTGACGAGCTTCTTCGAGTTCTTCTTTGTCTTCGATTTTGAGCTCGATCTTGGTTGGCTTTCTTCTCAGCATTTCTGATATGAGGTCGAATGACTGAAGAGGCTGTTTTAATATATCGGGTCGGGTGGTTACGGGCCGGGTCGGTGTAGGACGGTCACGGAACGACACCGTTTTAAGGAGGGTATATAGGATAGAAGTTTGTGAAGCACAAAACCCTAGAGGGAGAGATGACGCAGAAGGCGACGCAATTCAAAGGGCAGCAGAAGAGGAAGACGATTCCTCCGAACCGCCATGGGAAGAGCGTTCAAACTCGTAAAGGGAAGCGCAACGTGAAGCCGGCTAAGTTCACCAATGTTAGGGTATTAGCCCTAACTAGAGAGAAAAACAAAGAAATGCAGAAATGAAAGAAATTAAAATGCTGATATTTTTATTGACAATGAGCTAAAGCCCTTAAAGACAATACATATAGACCCATTGGCTAGTCACGTGCGCAACACATGACAAAATGAGTGAAATATCATAACAATCCATCCCCCTTTAGCAAACTTGACCTCAAGTTTCTATTATAAGAGACATTGCAAGTAAAGCAACTCAAATCTAGACCAAACAGCATGAACCAGAAGAGAACACTTCAAACCTGCAATTCTAAGATCAACACAATATCCTTGACACCTTTGCCAATCAGTCAACCTGCATATGAGAAATGACATTCTAGAAGCCTTGAGTTCAAACAACCACTTGCGAGCTAGCATATCATCCCCAAAAGTGATCATCCGTACCTTTTCACTCAATATAGCAATTCTGTCCATAGTAGCATGTCTGAACATATCACCAGTTGTTCTAAATTTATTCAAGTTCTTCAGTCTCTCTACACAGAAAGCTAGCAGCTCATTCAATTCTACCGGGGTCTTAATCCAAGTTCTCTGAGGCTGCAAGTAGGTATCACATTCAAAGCAATGCCTCATGGAAACTTGCTTAAGAAAATCTTCGGTAATGCCAATTGCATCATACATGTTAGGTGGGAAACTGGCAGAGACTTTCCACCCTAATTTCATGCCATATCGTTGTAAAGCACTAGCAAAGAAAGTTGTGATTCCAAGATGTGAAGCAACACACTCAAATTCTGGTATAGCCCATATCGCTTTGTTCACAGAAACACCCTTCAGCACAGCCTTCTTGCTCAAACCAAACTTCATTAATCCCAACCCATATAACATGAACCCAGAAGGCATCTCATCACTTAAAAACCCCTGGCCACAATCAATTTCACCAAATTCGGACAGTTCTGTTGTTCTAGACCCATTCTTGTAGTCCAAAACATAATAAGCTGACATCTCGACCTTGGTCCTTTTGATATGAGAAGACCTTGGATCACCATCACAAGGACAATTCCCAACACCCTCAACAGAAAACGAGTTCTTACTTGAGGAGTCAGCCACTGAACTAATCTGACCAGAATTTCCTAAACCCCTGGAAGTCATCATCAAGCAAAAAGCAGTCTCTTCTATATCTACTCCACAGTGGGCATACATATCAATAAGAGAGCTAGCAACAGATCCGGTTATCCTAAATATATCATCATGAAACAAATTTTCTTTTCCAACTTTGCAGTTAAAGGAACTAGGATTATGGAACTTAATCACACCAGACACGAAAGTCTCAAAGGCACCTCTAACATCTTCAAGATTTAAAATCAAAGTAGTAAATACCTGTGATTGTGTGTTAGAAGGACGTATCATCATCACATTGTTAAGCTTGAGCACTTCCTTGACTATAAAATCCAACTCATTTGCATTCCCTTCAGTTGCAAACTGAGCAAACATTGCACTCCATAACACCAAATTTCTACCCCACATTCCTTTCGAAATCATTGTATCATAGTCACCCAACATACTTGCCAATGAAGCTGCACACACTGTTTGCCCCTTTACAGAATGCTCAACACACAAACTGATTGCACAAAATTTTGAAGTCAATATGTTGACTGCATGATCAATTACCAAATTGGCAGTAGCATCTATCACAGCTTCAAGTTCCATGTCTTTTGATTTCCCATAGAACTCAATAATGAATTTTTCTTCATAATGTATAAGACACCGGTACTCCAACTGATGGTCAATTTGATATGCCCAGCTTTGTATTATACTTGCAGCTTTTCTCTTAAACCTTGTACTAGGAAATGCAAACAACCAAAATAGAATTGACATGCCTACTAGTTCCATCATTATCCCAAATGTGTCATCAGGAACTACATTCTCAGCATCCTCACTGAGAGCACTATAGATCACGACAGGGAGCTTTACCAAGTTACACAAGACATTCTCAAAAGCTCTTCCCACATCTTGAGAATTTAAATTTGCGGCAGTGGATACCTTAGACAATGAGTTGGTTTGAGTCATTTCACTCCTTCTGTCGAGTGGTTCCTTGTAAAAGAGTATTATCTCTTTTGATTTCCACTTCTCCAGTATTATCTCCAGCACCCTTTTAAAATTTGCTATTATTTTCTCATAGTTATCATCCACGATATCAGTTGGTGTATCCCTCTCAAGAACAAATGCAGTCCTCAACCCAGATTGGACAAGCTTTAGTGCATCAGAACTCACCCACACATCATTAGATAAATCCTTGGTAAACAATGTAACAGATGAACCACCAGCAAGTAAGTTATCCCATTCACCCTTCACACTTCCACAACGCATGTTTAATAACTCTTTCAAGGGTATAAGACCTACAAAAGACTTGCTACTGTAGAAATCCAGTTGAAAATAATTTTCCAGCTCATGAATATCCGAAAAAACTACAGTGCCTCCACTAAAATAACTTGACTGGAAAATCTTCAAATCCTGTTTAACATAATTTTCATTTTGATCTCTCCCTTTTGACACTCGAGGCTCAATAAATTGATTGCTAATTCCCATCTCCGATATAGCATTGCCATCCACAAGTTTTTCAGTCTTCCTAACAGATGATCCATTACCATAATCAATAACCTTCAAATCAGCAAGCTTGGTCTTATTCCGGGGATCCTCCTTGTTCTCAGAAATCCCAACGAGTATCTGACACTTCTGCCCCTTGAGTTCCAGCTGACCCTCAACAGAAAATTGCTTGACATCCTTCCCAGATTTCTCAAAACCATCATCCTCTTCTGCACACTTCACTCCAATTGCATATTCTAGAGGCCGGTAATATGCAAGTCCCCCACCTTTGTCTCGGATACTCGTAAGATCTGCAACAGTCCTCCTTACACTACACAACCCCTTTGACTGAGGCATTTCATCAAGCAGTTGGAGTGCATGGCGCTCTCCCCCCTTCTCACCCGAATTTGGTCCCTGATTATCATGCCTAACACTAACACCAACAGGAATTGACGCAACAAAAACAGAATCAACAGCACCACAACCATTATTCACGAAACTGAGAGTGCCAGTATCACTTACTGAACAAAAGGATGCATGAGTGTTGTTCGATACAACCGAAATGACATCGTCAAGGAGAGGGGGCGCAACTGAGCTCTGGACCCTCAAATTTGTCTTGAATGAGAGCTTGAGCATCAAAAGCTTATTACGTTGCAGAAACTTGCGCTTCTTCACTCCTCTAGTGGCCGGAATCGACATGCTGGAGGCTCGTTTGATACGAGACATTGAGAGATTGGCAACTGAAAGAGATTGAGCGTCACCCAGATGAGACGGCTTGGAAGTGGGTTGTGGCCGCAGTGGGGAGCATATGTTGGGCTCTGAGCTCTGAATTTTGGGAGTGTGAGTGGGCGGAGGAGCATCGTCTAGCAGCGAGGGCGATGAACCTTCAGACGATTGTATCCCCTTCATACATTTAGATATGCAAGCATCCCACAATCTACTCACAGATTCTAGGAACTCACTCACCTTTGCATCTGAGAAATTGAACTCACAGTGTCTAGAATCAGTGATTGGGACCTCTGAACCACTTACCCGGTGAACTTGCAGTGGAGTTGAACAAGGCTGAAGATCAGGTTTAGCCTCCCTTAGGTATGCAAATGGAGGTGGTGTCTCATGAGTGGTTTGTGGTGGAACAAATTGGTTTGTGGGAATGAAATGAGGCTGGGTAGGTGGGTAGCTTGGTCGGTAAGGATGGTACGCATACGCGGAGTAATGATTAGGCAGTGGTGGTGGGTGATAGCCCGACGGTGGTGGTTGATAGTCTGGCGGTGGCGGGTGATAAATCGGCAAGGAAAATGGCAAACCCCACTGTTGCGGAGACAGCGAGAACTGCACTGAGTGGTATGGGTACTGATTTGAGTACCATAGAGGCGGTTCAACGCCGTAAGGCAAAGACGCCGGTTGCCCAGCTCCCAGATTCATGGCTCTGGATACCAATTGTTAGGGTATTAGCCCTAACTAGAGAGAAAAACAAAGAAATGCAGAAATAAAAGAAATTAAAATGCTGATATTTTCATTGACAATGAGCTAAAGCCCCTAAAGACAATATATATAGACCCATTGGCTAATCACGTGCGCAACACATGACAAAATGAGTGAAATATCATAACAACCAAGGACATGGACACCGATCGGGTACCTTTCTCTTTTTGCTACTGCTTTTTCTGTATTCCATAATTTTTATAGATGGGCGTTTATTTATATATCTTGGTTTCTGTTTTGCAAAGCTGTAGTGTGTATTATGTTTCTTTCTTATTAGCTTCTGCAGAAGCACTTTGCTTTACATCTCTTCTGGCTACTTGTTTATTTTTTTTATTTGGTGGAATCAGGAGATAACAAAGTTCATAAACCACTGCAATGAGGTGAAGGCAGCCACTGCTGCAAACAAAGAAGGCGGCCAACTAAGTATTGTCAAAAATCCTCCAGAGTCACATAGTGGTGGAAAGAAATAGTAGTTTCCAAGTTGTGGATGTAGAGAATATAGATGGTCTGCGAAAAAATCTCTAAACATGACACTATTGAACATCTTTTATTAGATTCCTTACTCTTGTGTTTCCTTGTTCAGCTTCAGTGCATTGACTACTTTGTAGCTTGCATTGATATCAATCCTAAGTTTGAAGTTTTGTTTTTAACCAGTACCATTTGAAGTTTTGTTTTTAGAGTGATATGGATGTTCTCTTCGTATTCAAAACCAGAAGTTCACTGAGATTTGTATGTTGTGATCTGTAAAAGCATTAAATGATTTTAAATCTTGATTTTACAGATCTATGTTTCCTTTTGGGGGTCATTGTTTTGATGGTAAATACAGGAATTTCTTGTTGGATGACAAGAAACGAGGCTTGCTCTTGCTCTTGCATACGCCTCTCTGTCATTTTCGTCTTTTTGTACAAGTCAAAAGCCACCCAATTCTCCTTTTTCCCCAGACGCCATCTCCGCCGTCCCTTCACCACCACGCATATCCAACCGTTCACTCATTCCCCTCCCCCCGATTTCCACGTGCACGCTCTCGTCACCCCAGCGCGTAGGTCACGATTCCCCAAACAACAAACAAGTGGGCCCCCACCTGGGCTTAGATACTCTGAGGTACTTAATTACCGTGACGCAAAAAAGAAGAAGAAAAACAGAAGCCACCAGCATAGCTTGACGATGATGGATTAATAGAGCAACCCACCTGACATTCATTCTCCGACAGCCACACCGCCGTCATGGGTGTCGAACAACCCGTAAAGTTTCCATCTTTATTTTTATGTTTCAGTTGGTTTGGTTTGTTCGTTTGTGTGATGAACTGTGTCATAGGGTCTAAAGCTTGATTTGGTGTTGTGTGCAGGTGGTGGAGAGAGAAAGTGAAGAGCTGGAGGCGAGGGAGAGAGATGAGAGGGAGGAGGAGGAGGAGGAGATGAGGAGAGAGCAGGAAAACAAAGATGCTGAGAAGAAAGGTGAGGTGGGTTATGAGCAGCAACAACTACAGAGTCAGAGAGATGATGTTCGTATGTCAATGTTGCAGAGGCTTAATCCCACAAACCCTTTGAGGATTGCTATTAATCCTAAAACCAGAAGCGCTGCTCCTCCTCCTCCTCCCATGAGGTTCCAACAGGCCCATAATGTCAGAGTTCCTACTGCTACTCCTTCTGACTTGTCTCATCAGTCTCGCGAAACTCCTCCTCCTCCTCCTCCTCCGCATTCCCAGCCTCGCTCTACTCCAACCCCTCAAGTATGTCTTGTCAAACATCTTCATTTCTGTCGGAAGATAAAGTCGATTTGTTTTCTTTTTATGAGTTTTCGGCCATAATTTTGAAGTTATTAGTTAGAGTTTTGATGCCTTTTGTTTTTCTTTAACTGTTTCTGAATTGTTGACCAGCCATCCATTACAACATTGAACTCAAAAAAGTACACCAACAAGTTATCTTTGTTCCTTTTCGTTGTGCACATGGTGGCGGCTATTGGGCTAGTTGGTTTTCTTCTGTTCAAGGGAGTTCAAGGTCTGATAAAAGATTCAGGCAGTGTTTCAAGAAAGGAGAAAAGGGTGTTGCGGTACTTTCTACCGCAAGTCGAAGCTGCATCTCTTATGAGCATTACTCTTGCATTTGCCTGGCAAAAGGCATTTAGAAAATGGCCTAAGTTTATGGTACATTTCATACTGTGGAATACTTTTGTCATGACATTATCTGCTGGAATCCTACTAATTTGTTTCCAAAAGCCTGCTACTACTGGTGTGGGAGTCTGTCTCATTGGCTTTGCCATTGGGAATAGCTTGTACGCTTGTTGGATCACACCGCGGATAGGATTTTGTAGTAAGGTATTGATCCAGTCGCTCGAACCTGTATCAAAGTTCCCTGATTTGAATCAACCCACTTACTGGATGCTTGGGGTCGGATTCTTGTGGATGTCTCTATGGATTTTAGCAGTGATTGGATCCATGAATTTCTACTTTACTCCATTAGTGATAATTTTATTGGTATTGAGCCTGGCTTGGACAGCCGAAGTAATGCGGAATGTAGCTAATATAACTGTGAGTAGGGTGATTGCTTTATATTATCTGAGAGGAATGCAGTCCAATACTCAGTTTTGTTTCCAGAGAGCCTTGAGTAAAAGTCTTGGAAGTGCTTGTTTTGGATCTCTGTTTGTGCCTGCAATTGAAACACTGAGAATTGTTGCACGGGGTCTAAATCTACTTGAGGGAGAGGATGAGTTCATGTTTTCTTGCGCGCATTGCTGTCTCCATGTCATGCAGTCCATCTTCCGATATGGCAATGGCTGGGCCTTTGTTCAGGTACCTTCACTTAAGTCATTAGCTATATCTTTTTGAATCAATTCTCTCCAACATTTGCATATCATGCACAAAGCAATAAAAAAGTCTAACTTAATGTTTTGTTAAGTGATCAATATCTTGTCAACTAACTTCTGCTTAGTATTTCTTATTCTCAATTAATTATCATGCAGTCACCATCCAATACCTCTAATTTTATATGAAGTAATCCATGTGTTGTCAATGGTTAACATTTTTAGTAATGAACTCAAATTAATTAGATATAAATTAACTTATTGTAAATCAATTACCACCAGATAGCAGCATATGGCAAAGATTTTGTGAGGGCATCACAAGAGACTTGGGAGCTCTTTGAAAGGCAAGAAGGAGTTGTGCACATTGTGGATTCCGACATCACCAGCTCAATTTGCTTCCTGACCGGCGTCTGCAGTGGCTCTATGTGCGTCATAGTTGTGGCTGCTTGGACCGCCAGAGTACACCTAAGTTTCATGGCCACCATTTCCCTGCTTGCATTCTTCATTGGATACCTTATGGTAGGTGGCCCTTATTTGACTAGTCTATCTTCATACTTTAAAATTCATCTAAACGCATATAAATCATGTGATCAACTTGGCCATTCTTTAATCTTTGCTGTTTGGCTATTCAGTATACGTACCTAACTTGTATCAATTCTTATTAACTTGATGTTTTTCAGACCAGAATAGCAATGGCACTACCACATGCCTGTGTAGGTTGTTACTACGTATGCTGGGCAGAGAATCCAGACAACAGATTATTTGACAACACAATGAAGGATCGTCTTGCCTTGATGGATTCTGGTCGAGATATACTCGCCCCCACACCTCGTGCCCCTCACCGGTTCGCAGCAAGGTAATAGAGAGTGACTCTAGCATTAACACCTTGCCTCCCACACTCTTCTGGAGGAGTTGCATAAGATACTCCCAACACTCATGCTTCGATGAATCAATTTTGCATGAACCTTCATCTTGCAACATTTATGCGAGAGAGTCGTCACGAAAAGTAAGAGAGAAGCTAAGTTATATATACACCTGAGGCATACAGTCACTATCTTTGGTTACTATCTATGGGACATGAAGAAAAACCAAACCAGCTCCGTTGGAACATTGTAAAGCTACAAGAGGGAAATTGAGAGAGAGATGGTGATTGGTGATGGAGAAATTTGAAGGAGAGCGCTGAAGCATTATTGAAGGTAGCAGTACTATTGGGAGCTAGGAACGTGGAGAGCCCACTGAACAAAGCCAAAAGCAAGCGTCTTTTGAACATGTCCTTTGTTTAATCTAATGCTTTTGGCATATCCCATATGCTTCCAAGACATACAACTATTCTTCTGTAATTATTCATTTTTTGATTCAATGTAATCTCATCTTGTGGATATATCTTCGACTTTGTGATTCAAAGTTTGACCTTTCTTCTAGTCTTTATGGCCATAAATAGTAATAATCTGGCTTAGACTTAATAGATTAATGCACATTGTTGATAAGTGATCTTGACATAATTAGTGTGTTTCGTATTAGACTGAATCAGAAAGATTAATGGATAAATGCTCCTAAATTTACCACTCCATTCTCTTCCATTTCAGTAAAAGATCCACCCTCCCCATTTTGAGGTCTTGAGGATACGTATATAAGATACTGAAAAAAAAAATTGGTTTGCTCGTATACCGGATAACGTTTAAGGACCGTTTTAATTATTACATTTTTTGACTATATAGAAAGACATCAAATGTGAGTTTAAGAATGAAAAGAATCATTCTATTACAAATAACATACTTATATATATAACATATATATATATATATACACTCAAGTTAGTAACAACAAGGTAAGAAATTAAAGAATGTAATTGATTATGATAAAGTTAAATCCAGCCAAATTTTAGCTCAGTATTTGAGTTTCAAATTGATACAAAAATTGAAAAAGATACCAAATTTAGCTTTATATCGCCTGAAGGGCAAATCAGAGAAACTAAAAAAATGAAGAAAACTAATAATTATAGACATATGCTCTATATAGTAAGTTTGCTTATGTGGAGTGAGTGTAAAATAAAAGAAAAATATGTACTGGTTTATCTTAAAAGAGGTATAGTATTTTGGGTTTTTATCTAATTTTCTCTATTTTTAATTGTCAAATTCATTTGTCCCGAACAATCTTTAAAAAAAAGATGCAAATCGTAAAAGCAATTTCGCCCTCCTTAAGAGAAACCTAATATTATAAGAAACCGCTTTCCTCAACGGTGCTTTATCCTAAAGTCTTCCTTTCAGTATGTCTCCGGAAACCCAATAAGAGACTATAGGCCTCATCATGGGCCGAGCTAGGGTCGACCCTATCCTAAATTTTAGGGCTTAGGGTAGGGTCGAGTAGGACTTTGACTTGGTCAACAAAATTTAGGGCCGGGTATGGTCGGGCTGAGGCTCAAATATGCAAGCCCTTACCTGCCCTTAAAGCCCATTTCACTAGGCTAGGGCTAATAGGGCCGACCCTTTGAATAAGGCTAAATAGGGCCGAAAAGGCCGAATATGACATGAGTTTTAATTTTTCTTCTCAAATATTACCTCAAAGGATATATGTGATACATGATCCTATTTTTTGTCATATTTAACATACATATACATTATATTTAACTTAAGACATCTAGAATTATTAATCTAAGTAGTTATATTCATATATTTCATTAACTATCTCTCTAAATCATCAAAAATCAATCGTTATTTAACAAAGAAAAATACAAATTAAAGAAATAAAACTTACAAGATCAGTTGTATTTTATAAAAAATAAGAAACATATTAAAAACAATAAAAAATAAGAAATTATTAAGGCCTAAATGGTGGGCTTTTAGGGCCGGGATAGGGCCTGTTGGGCTTGGCTTGGCCCTAAAAGGCTCAATAGGGTATGATCGGATTTCATTTGCTTGACCCTTATTTTACCCTATTTAAAAAGGGCTAGAGCCGTCTGTCCTAACGAAGAACCGGCTAGGACGGGGCAAGACTAGGGCTGCCACTTGGTTTGGTAAATACCAAACCGATCGAAAACCGACCGAAAATTTATGATTTGGTAAACCGAATTTTGGTAATCGAAATCAAAAAAACCGAAACCGATAAATACCGAAAAAGTTGGTTTGGTTTTTGGTAAATACCGAATTTACCGAAATTCTAATTATTTAAAGACTTATATTTCTAAAAACACACAGACTAATAATCTTATCTCCGTTTTCAATTGTATATACCATTTAGTAAAAAACAAGACAATGAATAGAAAAATTCAACTATACTTGGTACCGTTCGGGTCTCAATTAAAGCGATCAACTTTAATTCAATGTTACTTGTTATATAAAAACGCTCTTACCTACCCGTCTTAGTCGATTCATCACACACACACATAGACAAACCCACTTAGATGAAATGTAACCGCCCATGTAAAAATTTAGGAATGTTTTTACCTCTCTTGATGATAGGGCTCCCCATAGGAAGTACAAACGTAAATAAGGTTAGCCGCCTTGATCAAGGCCAAAACATGATCAAAAATACCTAATTTTTCTACCATAGTCGTATTTCACTATATTGATCACATCATAGTTCACAAGCTTTTTGAAAATTTTGCTTCCTCTTTGTAGTTGGTTCACAAAGATGTACATATGCATATAACTTACTAAATAAGTTATACCACATTATCAGGCATGTTGTGGTTCCAATTATTACAATTCACAAAATTAAAATTCGACCGTCTGATGTGATCATTATACTATAATACAATTATGATAGAAAATTCAATTGTACTCAATAATGCTCGGGTCTTGATCAAAACGGTCAACCATAATTTAACGTCACTTATTACACGAAAAAGCTTTTACTGCCCTTATGTGACTTATTTTGGTCGACTCTTCCACACACATACTTTCACATAGATGACACATAACTTGTTCATATAAAAATTTGGAAACATTTACATCTTGACTATTTCGGTAGAAAATTAAATCATACTCGATAATGTGTACTGAAATGACTATCTTTTGTATATGTATTATCAGACTCTAGAAACTCAAGTGATATTTAAATTTTATAGTTTTGTATTGTTTTGTTATATTTTGAAAATATATTTGTTGTGAAGTTTGGTAATACCGAAAAACCGACATCCGAAGTTGGTAAGATTTATCTCATACCAAAGTTTTTGGTTTGGTAATTGAAAGTCATATTTCATTACCGAAAGGTTTGGTTTTGAAGTTGGTAACGCCCATTACCGATTCGAACTGACCGAGTGGCAGCCCTAGGCAAGACTGAAGGGCCAAATGATGAGGCCTAGAGTGTAGTGGCAAACACTGTGAGAGTGTGAGATAGAGATCACAGTGCTATCACAAATTTTGTCCGACTTTTGAATTAGCATCGAACAAATTTTATATGCTCAATTGATTCCTAGTTGAGAAAGCAGCCCTCTGCCCTCCAACTTTTTTATTGGTATATGGTATGACTCATCACGCAAATCCACCACTTAGTGGTTATATCAATCAACTAAATCAAACTAAAGTCTTATCAAGGATTGTGTTATTCATAAAACGTTATTTTGTTATTCACATCTCATTTATGCTAAATGAGTGTCAATCATGAAACATATTCAAATGAGTAGTTTGTAAGTAATTTCAGTCGCTCCATTGCCTAGATCCTCTAGGCAAAACCTGTAAACACGGGCTGTCGAGGAGCTCTAATGAATTCACCACTTAATCAGCCGTCAAACTCATCCCTTCCAGCGCCTTCAGACTGCACAAAAAACCTTGATCGATCTCTCGAATGTCGAGATCCGTCGCTCAACTCTGAGCCTTGCCTAAAAAACACCCTTAATCATTGTAACCAACCGTCGCGACTGAACTCCTTGACACGTCATGACTCCGTCGCTTGAGAAACCTTAATGAAGTTTCTCCATTCAATAAAATTAAAGAAGCTCCTCCTGTCCTCCATGCCTATAAAATCATAGAAATCTCAAGTCTACACAGTATAATCAACAAGTATATGATGAGATTTGGTTTATAACTTGTGCACGTAACAAACAACCAATTAAGGCTGTTTGTTTGTAGGGCACGTTCAATCTATACCTTTCAATTCCACAAGCACAAAATTCTTATATTAACTGGAAACACAAGCCCTTATTTCATAAATTTATAAGACACTTCACACAATGTTTTGTAATTTATTAGCATGACATATATGCAATTATATCACATATTTCAGAAAAAAATCGAGTTTTTTAACTTTGCATTTTTATTATTTTTAAGGGGCATTGGTCTTAGGTCCTCCCCTATTTGTTGTTTTACCTCTCTTTGATTGAATAAAATTTCTTGTTTTGCCAAAAAAAAAAAACTTTATCTTTGTGAGCTGTTACGTACGTAGTTTTTCATGCCAAAGCAAAGTTTGCTTGTGTTTTTAATTTTCTCCAATTGTTAATCGCAACAAGTGGTAGGTTTGGTATATATATATATACATGCCATCTACGTCCAAAATTGTTTTACCTCTCTCTCTCTCTAGTTCGTGAAAATCTGCTATCGGTTTCTAGGATCACAGTCTGCTAACAACATTGATCAGGTGGAAAGATCTGTGACTTAATTAGTTTCATGATCTTTCCTAGCATTGCTGGGAGAAAGAATAAAGTGCCCCTCAAGCGAATGAGAGGAATACGCGTGAGCAAGAAGCTTGTTACATAAAACTGATTAACCCATCAGTTAGTTTTGAAAATTACCTCTCATTGTTGAATATAGATAATGTTTATTTAATTCTTAGGGGTATAAAAGTAAGAAAAATTTAAAATTCAACAACATAAACAGTAAATTAGTTCGACTGATAAAATGACTATAAGTTGAGAGAAGTCAACTAACCCAATAGCAATCTAACATGGTTTAGAATGGAAGTAAGAAAGGATTTTACAACTAACCTAAAAAAAAACACCAAAAAAGTGGTTAGTTAGTTCGGTAAGTTGAATTGGTTACGTTGAACAAGACTGAAACTAATACGCTCATATTTAATCGACCAAAATTTTCCACAAAACCACAAAGCAAATTGAGCAAGAAGACTCTGAAAGCTTGTTACAAACCCCTAAATTTAAGATTTTCTGTTCTTTGGAGCATTATTTATCCCTCGTTTTCTCTTCTTTGTGAATGTACCGATAGGGAACCAAAAAGAAAGCAGAAAACTTATTGAACTTGAGGAGTTGAGGGATTTAATTGGGAACAAATAAAGCTCGAGCTTACAAAATGGCTCAAGCATACAATATCACGTATAGATCCAAAACCTCTTTCAAAGTGTGTTACAACAAAACACGAACCCATGCGACCGGCTTATGGAATGCTGAGAACGCCTGGGTTTCATCTCTCCCACTGCTCATCATCCAACTCCTCTCCATCTTGTTGCTCAGTCACATTCTTGCCTACCTCCTCAAACGCTTGCGCCAACCTCGCATTGTTGCTAATATTCTGGTGAGTCCCAGTAATGCTTATTTGCTTTTCATTTCGGTACATACAATGCTGCATGCGATTGATTATAATAGAGCATGGATTCGTTATTTGTGTGCAGGCTGGAGTTCTGTTAGGTCCATCTGTGTTTTCGATCCCGAAGATTGTGGGAGTGACCATAACTCCTTTTGATAGCATAATCACCTTAGAGACTATGGCAAACTTGGGGCTTGTGTACCATGTTTTCATGATCGGGTTAGACTTCGAAATCAGACCAGTAGTACGTGCAGGGACAAAGGCTATCAGCATTGCCGTAGCCGGAGTAGCCTTTGCCATCCCCGCCGGGTGGCTCTTACATACCTATGTCCTCTTCAGAGACTTTGAAACTGTGAGAGATAAAAGCAATTTGAAAAACGTAGCCTATGGCCCCATCTTCTGGGGAATTATCCTCGCCGGCACCAACTTCGCTGATCTCACCCAAATTCTTGCCGACTTCAAGATTCTCCACTCGGAGGTGGGAAGACTAGCCTTATCCGGTGCCATTATCTCCGATGTGTCATCTTGGTTTCTTTTTCTTGTGGTGATGGCCATACTCGGCGATGGTAAATTGTACACGGTGTTGCTAACCTTAGGCTTCATTGCATTCTGTGTCTTCTTACTTCGGCCAGCTCTGGCCAGGGCAATGTCTTGCACCACGAAAGATGACAGCTATAGTGATGCCCAAATATGTTGTATTCTGTTTGGGATTGTATTGTGCGGATTGATAACCGATGCCTGCGGTGGACATTCCATCGTCGGACCTTTCATGTTGGGAGCAATTATGCCCAAGGGGATGCACTTCAAACAAATGTTCAAAGATCGTGTTGGAAAGTTTGTGAAAAGCCTTTTCATGCCCCTCTTTTACTTGGTCATTGGGGTGGGATTCAATTCCTTTTGGCTTTTTGGCGATTTCAATCAGCAGTTGAAAACCGAATCAAACGTAGCTCAGCTTGTTGGGGTGATCATCCTGGCTTTCGGAGCGAAGAGTGTCGGCACTTTCATCGCTGCTTTGTTCAACAAAATGACAGTTCGAGATAGTTTAGTTCTGGGAATCCTCATGAACACTAAAGGCTTATTGGCACTCATTATACTCAGCTCCTCTCTTGACCTAAAGGCTTTGGACAACCAAACATATGGAGTAATGTTGGTTGCAGTTTGGGCAATGACGGTTTCGGTCGGACCTTTCCTAGCCCTCTTCTGCAAGTCCACCAAGAGTTCTACACTAAAACAACATAGAAGCATACGAAGTGTAGGAGCTGAAACAGAACTTCGAATCCTTGCATGCACCCACACTGCGAGCAATGCATCCGGCATCATAAGCCTCATCGAGGCCTCCAATCCGTCAAGCAAATCCCCAATTCATGTCTTAGCTGTCAAACTGGTCGAACTTACTGACCATAACGCTGCGATGCTAATCGTACATGATGCTTGCCACAAAACCGGAGCAGATGGCAACAACAAGCTACAGTCTGACTTCAGCTGCAATGCATTTGAGAACTATGCAAGGAAAAGAGAGAATGTCTCTGTCCAGTCACTCACTGCTGTGTCTGCCTACTCTACTATGCACGAGGATATATGCAACATGGCTGACGAGAAGGATGTCAACTTCATAATCATCCCGTTCCGAATGCAAACTACTATTGATGGAGTCCCAGATGATCGTTACGATCCTCTTCTATCGGAAATTAGTAAGAAGGTGACGGAAAATGCCAAGTGCTCTGTAGGTCTTTTTGTTGATTGTGGACTTGTAGCATCCAGAATTACAGACTTCCAAAATGATTCTATGGAGTCCCACAAATACGCCATGTTTTTCATCGGAGGGCCAGATGATCGAGAGGCACTAGCGTACGCATGGAGGATGGCTGGGCATCCTAGGGTAAACTTAACAGTTGTACGGTTCACTCCAAGTAAAGAGGCATGGGAGGAGAGTAGTCATAGCGGTAAGGAATACACGGCATATGAAAACATTAGGCAGCAGAAACAACTTGACGACGCATGCATAGATGAGTTCAAACTTAAGTCCATGAATGAACCGTCTATAGTTCTGTGTGAGAAGCTGGCCAATAATTTGGAAGAAATTATCAAAATAGTAAGCACCATGGAAGGTCAATATCAGCTGTACATAGTGGGAAGAGGTCATGATGGTTGCTCTCCAATAACACTACCATCGTTCGAATCCATCAGGACCAATAAGCTTGGAACTTTGGGGGAGACGTTGGCATCTTCGAGCTTACCGGGAAGTACATCCCTTCTTATAATGCAGTAGGGTGCTTCCGTAGATGAACTAGATGAAGAAAAAATGGGATGTAGCGGAACATTCTGGGGATATAACTTGCTTAAAACTAGGATGTAGCATCTAAACTAGGTGTATATATGTAACGAATTAGATATTAGAAATTCAGGGGTTGAAGAATACGGTTCTTGTATCACCAACAACATTTCAATCTAAACTCTCAGTGCTCAAATCCAATCTATACCTGATTAGCCAATGACACGACTAAGACTAAATCGTAAATTTACTACCCAAATGGCCAAATGTTAAGAGGAAACAGTGTGAACGTAACAACAACAACAACAATAACCTTAGTTGAAATCAATGCACATTACTTGATTCTATCTGTGTTGTTACCACTATGTACATCCACCATCCTGAAATGCAATGTCATCAATCACTGCCATGGATAGGTTTGGATCAAAGAAAGGGCCTGAAACATGGTGTAGATGGGCAAAGAAAGAGTTCAGATCTGAGAGAGGTGTCGGGAAAAAACAGTGGAGGGAAGTTTCAATTGTGGCTTGGGTAACTGTCTCAAGACGCCTCACACTTTTTTCTTTTTCTTTTCTCACTAATTTTGAGAAAAAGAAGACAACTACACTAATGTCAACTTTTATCATTCTCCAGCTTTCTATTTAATTGTATTGACAGTTAAGCACACCAGACCAAAGTAAACACCGAGCACTCTTTTCACAAAACCTTAATTATTTGGCGTACTCCAATGCATGAGTGCCAAGTTATAATGGGCTTAAGGAATCTAGTTAATACTGAAAATGAATGAGCAACCAGACCCTAAAAGCAGTGGAATACCAGCTCAGCATAGAGAGAGGTTATATTTGCCATCCCAAAAGTGGGAGGGTGGTGGAATACATCCAAACAGGTAATGCATAACTGCATACCCTTAATGAAACAATTCTGTCTCATGCAAAACATTGAGATGGGAAACCAATGAATAAGCTAGAGAACTAATCAAAAAACTAAGCCAGCAACTCATAAGCTGTATCGTTTTGCTTGATAAAGGAAAGGGGGGAGCAAAAAAATCTTCATAATCATAACTTAATGACATAATAAAAGAGTAGAAACAGAGAAAACTCCTGTAATGCTGGTGAAAGATGATATAATCACCATATATCTGATACTCTTCTTTATGAAAGAAACAGAAAAAAAAAGAGGCATAAATTCCCAACTTCCTATAATGATTTTCAAGAGCAACGCAATTTTTATTCTTTATAAAAGCTTTTGATTCGCTATAGAGAGCACTATGCAAGCCAAGATCTTTGATAGGATTACTACCTAGCAAGCTATGTATCCAACAAATTAACTACTGAAACAAAAGACAGATCTAAATTTTCAATTGTTCTATGGCAACTCACTTGGCAAAAGAAAAAAAAGAAAGAAAAAAATTAAGGGAAAGAAACTACTAACATTTTTGAATGGAAGCTATTCATTCCCTGTACTTTGGAGATGATGACATTATTTAACTTCAGAAACAATCACCTTATACAAGACATCCCTTTAAAGTTACTACAGTTGGTCATTATAACTGCATATAGAAAGTAAACCATCTCTTGTACAACAAGATATGCGCTTCGATAAATGATCCTAATTGAAACATACGAACAGAAAATATGAAAGTTTCAAATGAAGCTAGCAATCACGTTTGGGCATAATGGTATCTCCTGCCCTTTAACAACAGAGCTGGGGCTGGAGATCCTGATATCAATCAGCTAGCAGAGTAATCTAGTCATATTTCCTACTATATTTCAGTATTACTCTGTATTTCTGATTCTTAAGAATCAGTCGAGATAATAGAGCTAGGTAGAACTAAGTCCCTATATCTTATGAGCATGAGGGTAAAGGGCACACACTGACAATCAGAAAACACACAAAATACAAACGATAAATGCACAATCAATGCAACGCGATTCCATGTCATATTCACAATGCAATACTACCAAAGAGAATAAAATCACTTGTATTTAAACATCAAGCTGAATAGAAATATCATAAAACTAAGTTCCAAATACTTGAACGGCATACATTTTCACCAGATACAAACCAAAACAGTCGAGACATACCAGTATCAAAACCACAGCGCAAAGTAAAACAGTACATTCTTCTGACACAGCTCAATTTTTACCTCTATCACTTGGCACTCCCTGCCTTGGATTTGGTCTCGGCCGGCTTGGCCTCAGCGGAGCAACACCCGCCCTCATGGTGGTGGTGATGGTGGTGGTGATGGCCATGGTGCGAATGAGCATGCACTTTCTTCCCCTTGAGCTCCTTCCTCATGTCATAAGCATCTTCTCCGTCGGCGTAGTACTTGGCTTCAATGTCATGAATCTTATACCCCAAAGTCTCGGTGTACAGATTGAAGGCGGCGCGGTTGCTCTTCCTGACGTGGAGGGAGACGTACTCGGCGGAGAAGACCTGCTCCATGGCGTTCTGGGCGGCGCTCATGAGCTTGGTGGCGAGGCCCAATTTGCGGTGGGTGCGGAGGACGGCGAGGGAGGTGATGTGGCCGTGGCACTCGTTGCTCTCTTCCTCCATCTTGGCCAGGACGTAGCCGACGATGCGGCCGTTGTAGTCTTCGGCGACGTAGAGCAACTGCGGCCACGAGAGGATGTGGTAGAGGTAGTACTTCATCTGGTAGTTCTCCGGGAGGCAGAAGAGGTTGCAGGCTTGCATCGCCAGCAGATCGTCCATTGTGGCCTTGCGTATGCACACCATTTCTGCAAGCTGGATTTCTAGGGTTAGGGTTTTGGAGATTGATTTGATTTTGGATTTGGGGACGAAGAAGCGCTGCCCTTTGTGAGGTTTTGAGGATTTTTTAATGAGATTTTGGTTCTCTCTCTGCTCTGCTTGGGTTAAATAATGGGCCGCCTCTGGTTTCGTACGAGGCCCAATAAAAAATACCCAAGATTAATTAAAGCTGGTAGCTTTTTAATTGGAGTGCGCAGAAAACTAAATGGAAGAGCAAGCTAGCTTGCACAAGAATGGCAAACCATATCTGATTTCAGGAAGGACGATTGCATCAGAGCTCAAAAGGCCATTATGAAGCCCCAGAAACCAGACTGGTTAATTTCAAATTGAACTCAGATGACGCCCATTTCACTTTGGAGTCGATGCTTTGCTCATCTACTATGTCACATATACACTCTTTTGGGTTCAAGGCATTCATTAGCTTTCAGAGTTTACATTTAAGAGACTTCTGCATTTCTTCTCAAGGGACTTACCAGTTACTATGTCTTATTTGGTCTCCTTTATAGAGGGTTTCATTTTGTTTTCCAAGGTTATACCTTTATTTGTGACTGAACGAGTAGCTAATGGCATGAATATCAAAATCACATGTAAAAATGAAGCATGTATTTGCACTCACAAAGATATCCGAGTTTCGTTGTGTCTACCTTTTACTTTTACTAACCAAAAGCTAATAATTCTGAATTAGGTTGTTTTGTTTATCTAACATTGATGAGAAGTTAGTTGTTATACAGAGATCATTTTGAAATTGCTGGAAAAATCATATTAATCTCTTGAAAAGTACCATTTTCATCTCTTGGAAAGTAGCATTGTCTATTCTTATATGCATCAATACCATTCCTTTACAATCAATTAGCTGAAATATTTGATTAAAAACCAAGAAAGTGGTCTACAGATTTACTTTGGAAATTCACCTAAAAATATTTTGGATCCGAAAAGAGCTTCGGAGGAGTCCCAAACCAACTAGGAATGTATCCGGCCTGTCCTCGCAAGGCCAAGTTTACTCAGTGGAGATATTGAGGGTAGAGATATATATCTTCTTCCAAAATCCGAACATGTCTCATTCCTAGTTTCAGGCATACAGTGTTTCTACAATTCATCAAAGATGTATCGATGCAGACAAGTTTGTAGTTTGTTGAAATGACTTGCTCACCGTGAGGTTGACAACTCTTTAAATTAGGAACCATCTGGTGAAAGTAATGCAGTTTTTGAAGACCAAGGCCCAAATTAAAGAAAACCAACCTAGCAGAAAAACTAATGGCAACGGCTATCATAAAATTAAAGCTCACTGATTTTTCCAGTCTGCACAAAATCAAAACGAATCAACAAGGCAGAGAAACTTTGCATAAGAATAGGCAAGCATTATAGGAAGGCCAACTGCATATAAAGTTCACAGGCCACAAAAACAGCAACCAAGTTCAGTAGTCAGACTGGTTTGAAATTAAATACAAATGACATAGATTTATTGCTCAGCTGGGTTTCTTCTCTGTGTGTATGTCCTTTTGGACATTACTCAAAGCATTTATGTTTGGAGTCAATGCATACTGTGTAACATGCCCTTATGCTCACTTCATTCAGATTTATTATCTTTCAGGATATTTCTTGTACTCTTTCTTTTTCTTGGTCTATATATTTATCATGGGGATTCAAGGCAGTCTCACATTTACTTCTGCTGCTGCCTCAGGTTCAAACCTACTTTAGTTTCTCCTTCTTTCTTCTTCCTCTTCTTCTTTAAATCTCTTTGGCACTAGTAGAAACTGATTAAAGGTGTTCTAGTTTTAATTTTCAGAGTTTACACTCTAGAGAGTTCTGCATTTCCTGTTCTTCTTCTAGGCATCAAGGTCAGTCTTTTCTCTTCTTTCTTTAGTTTATTATACCTCCTTTTTCCTGTTTTTTTTTTTCCTAGGGGTTGTGTTTTTCTAGTCCAATTCGCTTCTGTTTTGGGCCTAATTTCCAGCAAAAGCTGAGCCTCAAGTGTTGAGCCTAATTTCAAAACTGAAAAAACGCTTTGGAAAATACTAGTATAAGTACTACAGCATAAGAGGAAGGTATATAATGGCACTCAGAATGTTTCCCTTGAGGTTCATTTGATATTATTTTACCCTTTAGTCTCCAAGCATATGTAGGCAGCCACTGCCTTTAAAACTATTTAACCTCTGTTCATCTTTGAGGTTCATCGTATCTATTTTGTAGCTGTATGTACCCACAGTAGCAGGATTAGTATATAAAGCAACTGCTTCCAAGACACTGATCTGTGACTATATTTCTGAGCTTATTATCTAAATTGAAATTAGCTGCAGGTAACATCTTCAAATGGCTAGTTCAGTACCAGCGCCAGCCTTTTTCACAGTCCTTGTTGGTGATTTCTCTGAGAAAATGGTAACGTCTTGACCTCCTTTTTCAGTTTTCAAGATATTTCCCAACATTCATGAGTGTACAGTAAAATCTACATTCATGAGTCTACAGTTCACCTCAATTTTACTTTAGGGTATTAGAAATTCGCGAATCCATTTATTTCTAGCGTATTCCATATCAAGTGTATGATTTTCATCAAATTCTAATATTAATGTGTGATACTAAATCATTAGACCATCTCTATTTTTCTAAAATAGCAAGTAGCAAATGTCTGAGTTAAAGTAGTGTTGTATATTCAACAACATTTTGACTGAATATGGAATACTAGTGACAAAAAGATCAGAAAAAAGAAGAAGCATTTCTAACATGATATCACCTCCTTTTGCTAAATGAGTCTGTTGAGATATATATCCCACATCGGGAATATGGGACCTTGCCTGTGGGTTAATAAGAGTTTGGGCCACTCCACCCATTGCCAATTGGTTTTGGATGTGAACCCCAGACTACTTTATCATGGTATCAGAGCGGGTTACCCACGTCCACGTGTGAAGCCTAAAGGCCACACGAAACTCCACGTCACCCAAATGTTGTCCACGTGTTAGGCTTGAAGATTCGCCACACGTGCGGGGGCGTGTTGAGATATATATCCCACATCGGGAATATGGGACCTTGCCTGTGGGTTAATAAGAGTTTGGGCCACTCCACCCATTGCCAATTGGTTTTGGATGTGAACCCCAGACTACTTTATCAGAGTCGATGATCAGTAGTAAAATTATCTAAAAAGCTTTCAAAGAGATGGCCTGAAGTATTTCAGAAGTGTTCAGTTATGTTCCATGCCTTATTTGCCTGTGTTGTAATACAAATGAAGTTCTGGTAATGGTTAAACAGTAAACACTTAAACATTAATTTTTTCTGATAAGAAAATTTATTTTGTAGAAAATACCAAGAGCTTTTGTCAACCACTTCAATGGACCAGCACTCCGCCAACTTGAAGGCCCTAATGGAAATTGCTGCGATGTAAAATTGGAAGAGCAAAATAATAATTTTTTCTTCCACAAAGGCTGGAAGAAATTTGTGAAAGATAATTTTTTGGATGAAGGAGACTTTCTGGTTTTCGATTATGATGGCAATTCGTGTTTCGAAGTGACAATCTATGATGAAAGTGCATGTGAAACGGACATGGAAGCTGCCAAGACAAAGAGAAGTGGCGGTGCTCAAAGGAGTAAGTAGCTACTTTGCTTTACTTCACTACAAGACCAGACAACTAAGTTTATTTTCATCTGTCAAGTAATTTACATTCTTCTGAAATCGTGTTTCAATTTGGGACTGTATAGGGGATGACGTTCCGCCTGGGGAGTCAAGAATCATTGAGTTCAAATCAAAGCATTTTTGCTTCAAGAGAACTATGGAGAAGCACAGATTGTATCAGCTGGTGAGTAATAAGTGGTCATACTACCAAGTGAATAAGCTTATTATGTTTCAAAAGCATTTTCCCTGTTATGATTGAAAGATATTTATTCTTGTCTTTTGAATGCAATGCATGAGAATAAGAAATATCGACCATTTGAGTGAAAGATGTCCATGTCAACTGCAAGGTTAATTCGTTTCTTTTGCTTTATGTTCCAACCTGTAGGTCATTCCTATAACAATAGCCAGGGCTAAGCTTGACATGAGCAGGCAGATTTTAGAGCTCCGGGATCCAAAAAACAGACCATGGCCTGTTACATTGGCTCCCATGGAAGATGGCCGTCTGCTTGTGAACAAAGGCTGGCGTGATTGTTGCCAAGCGAACCAGATTGAGGTCGGGCACACCATCGTTTTGGAGTGTGTCAAGAAACATGTGAAGCTTCACATCTTCAGAGATGAGGGGTGTGATGTGATACTCTCCGGTCCTCATGTCGTAGATTGAAGCTAGTCGTCCCCCTGCAGGTGCAAGCTGTTTCCAAATCCTGTGTGTTTCGAGTGAAGGGTGATTCTTTGTTATTTAAGTAAGGTTTTATTTCATTTCCCAGACAATTCTATATTTGTGATTGTTGTTTAGTATGTTATGTATTGGACTTATTGGGATCTGAATGCAATTAAAAACAGATAATTGACTAGTTCGTATTTGAGTGGTTACATTTGCACTGCATTTCTACAAAGTATACAATTGACTAGTGTTTGATCATTGTGACTATAAGATAACTCAGGGAAACATATTATCATGATTTGAACTAAGTATGCAACAGTCAAGCTTTTTAACCCTTCTCTTCATCTTAGAAGTACAAACTGTTATAATAAAGCGTATCCGATAGATTGTTTAGGAATTTGAAATATGCACATCTCCATGCCTGGTATACAAAGGGCCAATGATTCCCAGAAAACCTGTGATGTGACCAAATTTGAAACCAGGGAACTTGTTGCTCATGTTGACTGTTCTTATCTGCATCATTGTCATGAAATGGTAGGCACTGATTCGGAAATGGCAAAGTGTTGGGTTCCCCTCAAATGCAGAGACTTGTCTCATCAGTCTCGCGAAACTCCTCCTCCGCATTCCCAGCCTCGCTCTACTCCAACCCCTCAAGTATGTCTTGTCAAACATCTTCATTTCTGTCGGAAGATAAAGTCGATTTGTTTTCTTTTTATGAGTTTTCGGCCATAATTTTGAAGTTATTAGTTAGAGTTTTGATGCCTTTTGTTTTTCTTTAACTGTTTCTGAATTGTTGACCAGCCATCCATTACAACATTGAACTCAAAAAAGTACACCAACAAGTTATCTTTGTTCCTTTTCGTTGTGCACATGGTGGCGGCTATTGGGCTAGTTGGTTTTCTTCTGTTCAAGGGAGTTCAAGGTCTGATAAAAGATTCAGGCAGTGTTTCAAGAAAGGAGAAAAGGGTGTTGCGGTACTTTCTACCGCAAGTCGAAGCTGCATCTCTTATGAGCATTACTCTTGCATTTGCCTGGCAAAAGGCATTTAGGAAATGGCCTAAGTTTATGGTACATTTCATACTGTGGAATACTTTTGTCATGACATTATCTGCTGGAATCCTACTAATTTGTTTCCAAAAGCCTGCTACTACTGGTGTGGGAGTCTGTCTCATTGGCTTTGCCATTGGGAATAGCTTGTACGCTTGTTGGATCACACCGCGGATAGGATTTTGTAGTAAGGTATTGATCCAGTCGCTCGAACCTGTATCAAAGTTCC
The DNA here is from genome assembly GCA_034370585.1 of Fragaria x ananassa. NCBI lineage: Eukaryota > Viridiplantae > Streptophyta > Magnoliopsida > Rosales > Rosaceae > Fragaria > Fragaria x ananassa. The sequence goes on along the minus strand of CP139750.1, from coordinate 1,789,255 downwards.
CTGATTTGAATCAACCCACTTACTGGATGCTTGGGGTCGGATTCTTGTGGATGTCTCTATGGATTTTGGCAGTGATTGGATCCATGAATTTCTACTTTACTCCATTAGTGATAATTTTATTGGTATTGAGCCTGGCTTGGACAGCCGAAGTAATGCGGAATGTAGCTAATATAACTGTGAGTAGGGTGATTGCTTTATATTATCTGAGAGGAATGCAGTCCAATACTCAGTTTTGTTTCCAGAGAGCCTTGAGTAAAAGTCTTGGAAGTGCTTGTTTTGGATCTCTGTTTGTGCCTGCAATTGAAACACTGAGAATTGTTGCACGGGGTCTAAATCTACTTGAGGGAGAGGATGAGTTCATGTTTTCTTGCGCGCATTGCTGTCTCCATGTCATGCAGTCCATCTTCCGATATGGCAATGGCTGGGCCTTTGTTCAGGTACCTTCACTTAAGTCATTAGCTATATCTTTTTGAATCAATTCTCTCCAACATTTGCATATCATGCACAAAGCAATAAAAAAGTCTAACTTAATGTTTTGTTAAGTGATCAATATCTTGTCAACTAACTTCTGCTTAGTATTTCTTATTCTCAATTAATTATCATGCAGTCACCATCCAATACCTCTAATTTTATATGAAGTAATCCATGTGTTGTCAATGGTTAACATTTTTAGTAATGAACTCAAATTAATTAGATATAAATTAACTTATTGTAAATCAATTACCACCAGATAGCAGCATATGGCAAAGATTTTGTGAGGGCATCACAAGAGACTTGGGAGCTCTTTGAAAGGCAAGAAGGAGTTGTGCACATTGTGGATTCCGACATCACCAGCTCAATTTGCTTCCTGACCGGCGTCTGCAGTGGCTCTATGTGCGTCATAGTTGTGGCTGCTTGGACCGCCAGAGTACACCTAAGTTTCATGGCCACCATTTCCCTGCTTGCATTCTTCATTGGATACCTTATGGTAGGTGGCCCTTATTTGACTAGTCTATCTTCATACTTTAAAATTCATCTAAACGCATATAAATCATGTGATCAACTTGGCCATTCTTTAATCTTTGCTGTTTGGCTATTCAGTATACGTACCTAACTTGTATCAATTCTTATTAACTTGATGTTTTTCAGACCAGAATAGCAATGGCACTACCACATGCCTGTGTAGGTTGTTACTACGTATGCTGGGCAGAGAATCCAGACAACAGATTATTTGACAACACAATGAAGGATCGTCTTGCCTTGATGGATTCTGGTCGAGATATACTCGCCCCCACACCTCGAGCCCCTCACCGGTTCGCAGCAAGGTAATAGAGAGTGACTCTAGCATTAACACCTTGCCTCCCACACTCTTCTGGAGGAGTTGCATAAGATACTCCCAACACTCATGCTTCGATGAATCAATTTTGCATGAACCTTCATCTTGCAACATTTATGCGAGAGAGTCGTCACGAAAAGTAAGAGAGAAGCTAAGTTATATATACACCTGAGGCATACAGTCACTATCTTTGGTTACTATCTATGGGACATGAAGAAAAACCAAACGAGCTCCGTTGAAACGTTGTAAAGCTACAAGAGGGAAATTGAGAGAGAGATGGTGATTGGTGATGGAGAAATTTGAAGGAGAGCGCTGAAGCATTATTGAAGGTAGCAGTACTATTGGGAGCTAGGAACGTGGAGAGCCCACTGAACAAAGCCAAAAGCAAGCGTCTTTTGAACATGTCCTTTGTTTAATCTAATGCTTTTGGCATATCCCATATGCTTCCAAGACATACAACTATTCTTCTGTAATTATTCATTTTTTGATTCAATGTAATCTCATCTTGTGGATATATCTTCGACTTTGTGATTCAAAGTTTGACCTTTCTTCTAGTCTTTATGGCCATAAATAGTAACAATCAGGCTTAGACATAATAGATTAATGCACATTGTTGATAAGTGATCTTGACATAATTAGTGTGTTTCGTATTAGACTGAATCAGAAAGATTGATGGATAAATGCTCCTAAATTTACCACTCCATTCTCTTCCATTTCAGTAAAAGATCCACCCTCCCCATTTTGAGGTCTTGAGGATACGTATATAAGATACTGAAAAAAAAATAGGTTTGCTCGTATACCGGATAACGTTTAAGGACCGTTTTAATTATTACATTTTTTGACTATATAGAAAGACATCAAATGTGAGTTTAAGAATGAAAAGAATCATTCTATTACAAATAACATACTTATATATATAACATATATATATATATATACACTCAAGTTAGTAACAACAAGGTAAGAAATTAAAGAATGTAATTGATTATGATAAAGTTAAATCCAGCCAAATTTTAGCTCAGTATTTGAGTTTCAAATTGATACAAAAATTGAAAAAGATACCAAATTTAGCTTTATATCGCCTGAAGGGCAAATCAGAGAAACTAAAAAAATGAAGAAAACTAATAATTATAGACATATGCTCTATATAGTAAGTTTGCTTATGTGGAGTGGGTGTAAAATAAAAGAAAAATATGTACTGCTTTATCTTAAAAGAGGTCTAGTATTTTGGGTTTTTATCTAATTTTCTCTATTTTTAACTGTCAAATTCATTTGTCCCGAACAATCCTTAAAAAAAAGATGCAAATCGTAAAAGCAATTTCGCCCTCCTTAAGAGAAACCTAATATTATAAGAAACCGCTTTCCTCAACGGTGCTTTATCCTAAAGTCTTCCTTTCAGTATGTCTCTGGAAACCCAATAAGAGACTATAGGCCTCATCATGGGCCGAGCTAGGGTCGACCATATCCTAAATTTTAGGGCTTAGGGTAGGGTCGGGTAGGGCTTTGACTTGGTCAACAAAATTTAGGGCCGGGTATGGTCGGGCTGAGGCTCAAATATGCAAGCCTTTACCTGCCCTTAAAACCCATTTCACTAGGGCTAATAGGGCCGGCCCTTTGAATAAGGCTAAATAGGGCCGAAAGGGCCGAATATGACATGAGTTTTAATTTTTCTTCTCAAATATTACCTCAAAGGATATATGTGATACATGATCCTATTTTTAGTCATATTTAACATACATATACATTATATTTAACTTAAGACATCTAGAATTATTAATCTAAGTAGTTATATTCATATATTTCATTAACTATCTCTCTAAATCATCAAAAATCAATCGTTATTTAACAAAAAAAAATACAAATTAAAGAAATAAAACTTACAAGATCAGTTGTATTTTATAAAAAATAAGAAACATATTAAAAACAATAAAAAATAAGAAATTATTAAGGCCTAAATGGTGGGCTTTTAGGGCCGGGATAGGGCCTGTTGGGTTTGGCTTGGCCCTAAAAGGCTCAATAAGGTATGATCGGATTTCATTTGCTTGACCCTTATCTTACCCTATTTAAAAAGGGCTAGAGCCGTCTGCCCTAACGAAGAACTGGGTAGGACAGGCTAAGACTAAAGGGCCAAATGATGAGGCCTAGAGTGTAGTGGCAAACACTGTGAGAGTGTGAGATAGAGATCACAATGCTATCACAAATTTTGTCCGACTTTTGAATTAGCATCGAACAAATTTTATATGCTCAATTGATTCCTAGTTGAGAAAGCAGCCCTCTGCCCTCCAACTTTTTTATTGGTATATGGTATGACTCATCATGCAAATCCACCACTTAGTGGTTATATCAATCAACTAAATCAAACTAAAGTCTTATCAAGGATTGTGTTATTCATAAAACGTTATTTTGTTATTCACACCTCATTTATGCTAAATGAGTGTCAATCATGAAACATATTCAAATGAGTAGTTTGTAAGTAATTTCAGTCGCTCCACTGCCTAAAACCTCTAGGCAAAACCTGTAAACACGGGCTGTCGAGGAGCCCTAATGAATTCACCACTTAATCAGCCGTCAAACTCATCCCTTCCAACGCCTTCAGATTGCACCAAAAACCTTGATCGATCTCTCGAATGTCGAGATCCGTCGCTCAACTCTGAGCCTTGCCTAAAAAACACCCTTAATCATTGTAACCAACCGTCGCGACTGAACTCCTTGACACGTCATGACTCCGTCGCTTGAGAAACCTTAATGAAGTTTCTCCATTCAATAAAATTAAAGAAGCTCCTCCATGCCTATAAAATCATAGAAATCTCAAGTCTACACAGTATAATCAACAAGTATATGATGAGATTTGGTTTATAACTTGTGCACGTAACAAACAACCAATTAAGGCTGTTTGTTTGTAGGGCACGTTCAATCTATACCTTTCAATTCCACAAGCACAAAATTCTTATATTAACTGGAAACACAAGCCCTTATTTCATAAATTTATAAGACACTTCACACAATGTTTTGTAATTTAGCATGACATATATGCAATTATATCACATATTTCAGAAAAAAAATCGAGTTTTTTAACTTTGCATTTTTATTATTTTTAAGGGGCATTGGTCTTAGGTCCTCCCCTATTTGTTGTTTTACCTCTCTTTGATTGAATAAAATTTCTTGTTTTGCCAAAAAAAAAAAACTTTATCTTTGTGAGCTGTTACGTACGTAGTTTTTCATGCCAAAGCAAAGTTTGCTTGTGTTTTTAATTTTCTCCAATTGTTAATCGCAACAAGTGGTAGGTTTGGTATATATATATATACATGCCATCTACGTCCAAAATTGTCAAGGAGAAGTTGCTAGAACATGACAACCACACCAAGTCACCAACGTAGGCATTATGCAAAGTCTTGAATCATAATGATTAATGACAGCTATAGATACGATATGGTATTATAGCATCGATATAGCAATATACGATTTGGTGTAGCACAACGTACATGGGATATACGATGAATCTCTCTCTCTCTCTCTCTCTCTAGTTCGTGAAAATCTGCTATCGGTTTCTAGGATCACAGTCTGCTAACAACATTGATCAGGTGGAAAGATCTGTGACTTAATTAGTTTCATGATCTTTCCTAGCATTGCTGGGAGAAAGAATAAAGTGCCCCTCAAGCGAATGAGAGGAATACGCGTGAGCAAGAAGCTTGTTACATAAAACTGATTAACCCATCAGTTAGTTTTGAAAATTACCTCTCATTGTTGAATATAGATAATGTTTATTTAATTCTTAGGGGTATAAAAGTAAGAAAAATTTAAAATTCAACAACATAAACAGTAAATTAGTTCGACTGATAAAATGACTATAAGTTGAGAGAAGTCAACTAACCCAATAGCAATCTAACATGGTTTAGAATGGAAGTAAGAAAGGATTTTACAACTAACCTAAAAAAAAACACCAAAAAAGTGGTTAGTTAGTTCGGTAAGTTGAATTGGTTACGTTGAACAAGACTGAAACTAATACGCTCATATTTAATCGACCAAAATTTTCCACAAAACCACAAAGCAAATTGAGCAAGAAGACTCTGAAAGCTTGTTACAAACCCCTAAATTTAAGATTTTCTGTTCTTTGGAGCATTATTTATCCCTCGTTTTCTCTTCTTTGTGAATGTACCGATAGGGAACCAAAAAGAAAGCAGAAAACTTATTGAACTTGAGGAGTTGAGGGATTTAATTGGGAACAAATAAAGCTCGAGCTTACAAAATGGCTCAAGCATACAATATCACGTATAGATCCAAAACCTCTTTCAAAGTGTGTTACAACAAAACACGAACCCATGCGACCGGCTTATGGAATGCTGAGAACGCCTGGGTTTCATCTCTCCCACTGCTCATCATCCAACTCCTCTCCATCTTGTTGCTCAGTCACATTCTTGCCTACCTCCTCAAACGCTTGCGCCAACCTCGCATTGTTGCTAATATTCTGGTGAGTCCCAGTAATGCTTATTTGCTTTTCATTTCGGTACATACAATGCTGCATGCGATTGATTATAATAGAGCATGGATTCGTTATTTGTGTGCAGGCTGGAGTTCTGTTAGGTCCATCTGTGTTTTCGATCCCGAAGATTGTGGGAGTGACCATAACTCCTTTTGATAGCATAATCACCTTAGAGACTATGGCAAACTTGGGGCTTGTGTACCATGTTTTCATGATCGGGTTAGACTTCGAAATCAGACCAGTAGTACGTGCAGGGACAAAGGCTATCAGCATTGCCGTAGCCGGAGTAGCCTTTGCCATCCCCGCCGGGTGGCTCTTACATACCTATGTCCTCTTCAGAGACTTTGAAACTGTGAGAGATAAAAGCAATTTGAAAAACGTAGCCTATGGCCCCATCTTCTGGGGAATTATCCTCGCCGGCACCAACTTCGCTGATCTCACCCAAATTCTTGCCGACTTCAAGATTCTCCACTCGGAGGTGGGAAGACTAGCCTTATCCGGTGCCATTATCTCCGATGTGTCATCTTGGTTTCTTTTTCTTGTGGTGATGGCCATACTCGGCGATGGTAAATTGTACACGGTGTTGCTAACCTTAGGCTTCATTGCATTCTGTGTCTTCTTACTTCGGCCAGCTCTGGCCAGGGCAATGTCTTGCACCACGAAAGATGACAGCTATAGTGATGCCCAAATATGTTGTATTCTGTTTGGGATTGTATTGTGCGGATTGATAACCGATGCCTGCGGTGGACATTCCATCGTCGGACCTTTCATGTTGGGAGCAATTATGCCCAAGGGGATGCACTTCAAACAAATGTTCAAAGATCGTGTTGGAAAGTTTGTGAAAAGCCTTTTCATGCCCCTCTTTTACTTGGTCATTGGGGTGGGATTCAATTCCTTTTGGCTTTTTGGCGATTTCAATCAGCAGTTGAAAACCGAATCAAACGTAGCTCAGCTTGTTGGGGTGATCATCCTGGCTTTCGGAGCGAAGAGTGTCGGCACTTTCATCGCTGCTTTGTTCAACAAAATGACAGTTCGAGATAGTTTAGTTCTGGGAATCCTCATGAACACTAAAGGCTTATTGGCACTCATTATACTCAGCTCCTCTCTTGACCTAAAGGCTTTGGACAACCAAACATATGGAGTAATGTTGGTTGCAGTTTGGGCAATGACGGTTTCGGTCGGACCTTTCCTAGCCCTCTTCTGCAAGTCCACCAAGAGTTCTACACTAAAACAACATAGAAGCATACGAAGTGTAGGAGCTGAAACAGAACTTCGAATCCTTGCATGCACCCACACTGCGAGCAATGCATCCGGCATCATAAGCCTCATCGAGGCCTCCAATCCGTCAAGCAAATCCCCAATTCATGTCTTAGCTGTCAAACTGGTCGAACTTACTGACCATAACGCTGCGATGCTAATCGTACATGATGCTTGCCACAAAACCGGAGCAGATGGCAACAACAAGCTACAGTCTGACTTCAGCTGCAATGCATTTGAGAACTATGCAAGGAAAAGAGAGAATGTCTCTGTCCAGTCACTCACTGCTGTGTCTGCCTACTCTACTATGCACGAGGATATATGCAACATGGCTGACGAGAAGGATGTCAACTTCATAATCATCCCGTTCCGAATGCAAACTACTATTGATGGAGTCCCAGATGATCGTTACGATCCTCTTCTATCGGAAATTAGTAAGAAGGTGACGGAAAATGCCAAGTGCTCTGTAGGTCTTTTTGTTGATTGTGGACTTGTAGCATCCAGAATTACAGACTTCCAAAATGATTCTATGGAGTCCCACAAATACGCCATGTTTTTCATCGGAGGGCCAGATGATCGAGAGGCACTAGCGTACGCATGGAGGATGGCTGGGCATCCTAGGGTAAACTTAACAGTTGTACGGTTCACTCCAAGTAAAGAGGCATGGGAGGAGAGTAGTCATAGCGGTAAGGAATACACGGCATATGAAAACATTAGGCAGCAGAAACAACTTGACGACGCATGCATAGATGAGTTCAAACTTAAGTCCATGAATGAACCGTCTATAGTTCTGTGTGAGAAGCTGGCCAATAATTTGGAAGAAATTATCAAAATAGTAAGCACCATGGAAGGTCAATATCAGCTGTACATAGTGGGAAGAGGTCATGATGGTTGCTCTCCAATAACACTACCATCGTTCGAATCCATCAGGACCAATAAGCTTGGAACTTTGGGGGAGACGTTGGCATCTTCGAGCTTACCGGGAAGTACATCCCTTCTTATAATGCAGTAGGGTGCTTCCGTAGATGAACTAGATGAAGAAAAAATGGGATGTAGCGGAACATTCTGGGGATATAACTTGCTTAAAACTAGGATGTAGCATCTAAACTAGGTGTATATATGTAACGAATTAGATATTAGAAATTCAGGGGTTGAAGAATACGGTTCTTGTATCACCAACAACATTTCAATCTAAACTCTCAGTGCTCAAATCCAATCTATACCTGATTAGCCAATGACACGACTAAGACTAAATCGTAAATTTACTACCCAAATGGCCAAATGTTAAGAGGAAACAGTGTGAACGTAACAACAACAACAACAATAACCTTAGTTGAAATCAATGCACATTACTTGATTCTATCTGTGTTGTTACCACTATGTACATCCACCATCCTGAAATGCAATGTCATCAATCACTGCCATGGATAGGTTTGGATCAAAGAAAGGGCCTGAAACATGGTGTAGATGGGCAAAGAAAGAGTTCAGATCTGAGAGAGGTGTCGGGAAAAAACAGTGGAGGGAAGTTTCAATTGTGGCTTGGGTAACTGTCTCAAGACGCCTCACACTTTTTTCTTTTTCTTTTCTCACTAATTTTGAGAAAAAGAAGACAACTACACTAATGTCAACTTTTATCATTCTCCAGCTTTCTATTTAATTGTATTGACAGTTAAGCACACCAGACCAAAGTAAACACCGAGCACTCTTTTCACAAAACCTTAATTATTTGGCGTACTCCAATGCATGAGTGCCAAGTTATAATGGGCTTAAGGAATCTAGTTAATACTGAAAATGAATGAGCAACCAGACCCTAAAAGCAGTGGAATACCAGCTCAGCATAGAGAGAGGTTATATTTGCCATCCCAAAAGTGGGAGGGTGGTGGAATACATCCAAACAGGTAATGCATAACTGCATACCCTTAATGAAACAATTCTGTCTCATGCAAAACATTGAGATGGGAAACCAATGAATAAGCTAGAGAACTAATCAAAAAACTAAGCCAGCAACTCATAAGCTGTATCGTTTTGCTTGATAAAGGAAAGGGGGGAGCAAAAAAATCTTCATAATCATAACTTAATGACATAATAAAAGAGTAGAAACAGAGAAAACTCCTGTAATGCTGGTGAAAGATGATATAATCACCATATATCTGATACTCTTCTTTATGAAAGAAACAGAAAAAAAAAGAGGCATAAATTCCCAACTTCCTATAATGATTTTCAAGAGCAACGCAATTTTTATTCTTTATAAAAGCTTTTGATTCGCTATAGAGAGCACTATGCAAGCCAAGATCTTTGATAGGATTACTACCTAGCAAGCTATGTATCCAACAAATTAACTACTGAAACAAAAGACAGATCTAAATTTTCAATTGTTCTATGGCAACTCACTTGGCAAAAGAAAAAAAAGAAAGAAAAAAATTAAGGGAAAGAAACTACTAACATTTTTGAATGGAAGCTATTCATTCCCTGTACTTTGGAGATGATGACATTATTTAACTTCAGAAACAATCACCTTATACAAGACATCCCTTTAAAGTTACTACAGTTGGTCATTATAACTGCATATAGAAAGTAAACCATCTCTTGTACAACAAGATATGCGCTTCGATAAATGATCCTAATTGAAACATACGAACAGAAAATATGAAAGTTTCAAATGAAGCTAGCAATCACGTTTGGGCATAATGGTATCTCCTGCCCTTTAACAACAGAGCTGGGGCTGGAGATCCTGATATCAATCAGCTAGCAGAGTAATCTAGTCATATTTCCTACTATATTTCAGTATTACTCTGTATTTCTGATTCTTAAGAATCAGTCGAGATAATAGAGCTAGGTAGAACTAAGTCCCTATATCTTATGAGCATGAGGGTAAAGGGCACACACTGACAATCAGAAAACACACAAAATACAAACGATAAATGCACAATCAATGCAACGCGATTCCATGTCATATTCACAATGCAATACTACCAAAGAGAATAAAATCACTTGTATTTAAACATCAAGCTGAATAGAAATATCATAAAACTAAGTTCCAAATACTTGAACGGCATACATTTTCACCAGATACAAACCAAAACAGTCGAGACATACCAGTATCAAAACCACAGCGCAAAGTAAAACAGTACATTCTTCTGACACAGCTCAATTTTTACCTCTATCACTTGGCACTCCCTGCCTTGGATTTGGTCTCGGCCGGCTTGGCCTCAGCGGAGCAACACCCGCCCTCATGGTGGTGGTGATGGTGGTGGTGATGGCCATGGTGCGAATGAGCATGCACTTCTTCCCCTTGAGCTCCTTCCTCATGTCATAAGCATCTTCTCCGTCGGCGTAGTACTTGGCTTCAATGTCATGAATCTTATACCCCAAAGTCTCGGTGTACAGATTGAAGGCGGCGCGGTTGCTCTTCCTGACGTGGAGGGAGACGTACTCGGCGGAGAAGACCTGCTCCATGGCGTTCTGGGCGGCGCTCATGAGCTTGGTGGCGAGGCCCAATTTGCGGTGGGTGCGGAGGACGGCGAGGGAGGTGATGTGGCCGTGGCACTCGTTGCTCTCTTCCTCCATCTTGGCCAGGACGTAGCCGACGATGCGGCCGTTGTAGTCTTCGGCGACGTAGAGCAACTGCGGCCACGAGAGGATGTGGTAGAGGTAGTACTTCATCTGGTAGTTCTCCGGGAGGCAGAAGAGGTTGCAGGCTTGCATCGCCAGCAGATCGTCCATTGTGGCCTTGCGTATGCACACCATTTCTGCAAGCTGGATTTCTAGGGTTAGGGTTTTGGAGATTGATTTGATTTTGGATTTGGGGACGAAGAAGCGCTGCCCTTTGTGAGGTTTTGAGGATTTTTTAATGAGATTTTGGTTCTCTCTCTGCTCTGCTTGGGTTAAATAATGGGCCGCCTCTGGTTTCGTACGAGGCCCAATAAAAAATACCCAAGATTAATTAAAGCTGGTAGCTTTTTAATTGGAGTGCGCAGAAAACTAAATGGAAGAGCAAGCTAGCTTGCACAAGAATGGCAAACCATATCTGATTTCAGGAAGGACGATTGCATCAGAGCTCAAAAGGCCATTATGAAGCCCCAGAAACCAGACTGGTTAATTTCAAATTGAACTCAGATGACGCCCATTTCACTTTGGAGTCGATGCTTTGCTCATCTACTATGTCACATATACACTCTTTTGGGTTCAAGGCATTCATTAGCTTTCAGAGTTTACATTTAAGAGACTTCTGCATTTCTTCTCAAGGGACTTACCAGTTACTATGTCTTATTTGGTCTCCTTTATAGAGGGTTTCATTTTGTTTTCCAAGGTTATACCTTTATTTGTGACTGAACGAGTAGCTAATGGCATGAATATCAAAATCACATGTAAAAATGAAGCATGTATTTGCACTCACAAAGATATCCGAGTTTCGTTGTGTCTACCTTTTACTTTTACTAACCAAAAGCTAATAATTCTGAATTAGGTTGTTTTGTTTATCTAACATTGATGAGAAGTTAGTTGTTATACAGAGATCATTTTGAAATTGCTGGAAAAATCATATTAATCTCTTGAAAAGTACCATTTTCATCTCTTGGAAAGTAGCATTGTCTATTCTTATATGCATCAATACCATTCCTTTACAATCAATTAGCTGAAATATTTGATTAAAAACCAAGAAAGTGGTCTACAGATTTACTTTGGAAATTCACCTAAAAATATTTTGGATCCGAAAAGAGCTTCGGAGGAGTCCCAAACCAACTAGGAATGTATCCGGCCTGTCCTCGCAAGGCCAAGTTTACTCAGTGGAGATATTGAGGGTAGAGATATATATCTTCTTCCAAAATCCGAACATGTCTCATTCCTAGTTTCAGGCATACAGTGTTTCTACAATTCATCAAAGATGTATCGATGCAGACAAGTTTGTAGTTTGTTGAAATGACTTGCTCACCGTGAGGTTGACAACTCTTTAAATTAGGAACCATCTGGTGAAAGTAATGCAGTTTTTGAAGACCAAGGCCCAAATTAAAGAAAACCAACCTAGCAGAAAAACTAATGGCAACGGCTATCATAAAATTAAAGCTCACTGATTTTTCCAGTCTGCACAAAATCAAAACGAATCAACAAGGCAGAGAAACTTTGCATAAGAATAGGCAAGCATTATAGGAAGGCCAACTGCATATAAAGTTCACAGGCCACAAAAACAGCAACCAAGTTCAGTAGTCAGACTGGTTTGAAATTAAATACAAATGACATAGATTTATTGCTCAGCTGGGTTTCTTCTCTGTGTGTATGTCCTTTTGGACATTACTCAAAGCATTTATGTTTGGAGTCAATGCATACTGTGTAACATGCCCTTATGCTCACTTCATTCAGATTTATTATCTTTCAGGATATTTCTTGTACTCTTTCTTTTTCTTGGTCTATATATTTATCATGGGGATTCAAGGCAGTCTCACATTTACTTCTGCTGCTGCCTCAGGTTCAAACCTACTTTAGTTTCTCCTTCTTTCTTCTTCCTCTTCTTCTTTAAATCTCTTTGGCACTAGTAGAAACTGATTAAAGGTGTTCTAGTTTTAATTTTCAGAGTTTACACTCTAGAGAGTTCTGCATTTCCTGTTCTTCTTCTAGGCATCAAGGTCAGTCTTTTCTCTTCTTTCTTTAGTTTATTATACCTCCTTTTTCCTGTTTTTTTTTTTCCTAGGGGTTGTGTTTTTCTAGTCCAATTCGCTTCTGTTTTGGGCCTAATTTCCAGCAAAAGCTGAGCCTCAAGTGTTGAGCCTAATTTCAAAACTGAAAAAACGCTTTGGAAAATACTAGTATAAGTACTACAGCATAAGAGGAAGGTATATAATGGCACTCAGAATGTTTCCCTTGAGGTTCATTTGATATTATTTTACCCTTTAGTCTCCAAGCATATGTAGGCAGCCACTGCCTTTAAAACTATTTAACCTCTGTTCATCTTTGAGGTTCATCGTATCTATTTTGTAGCTGTATGTACCCACAGTAGCAGGATTAGTATATAAAGCAACTGCTTCCAAGACACTGATCTGTGACTATATTTCTGAGCTTATTATCTAAATTGAAATTAGCTGCAGGTAACATCTTCAAATGGCTAGTTCAGTACCAGCGCCAGCCTTTTTCACAGTCCTTGTTGGTGATTTCTCTGAGAAAATGGTAACGTCTTGACCTCCTTTTTCAGTTTTCAAGATATTTCCCAACATTCATGAGTGTACAGTAAAATCTACATTCATGAGTCTACAGTTCACCTCAATTTTACTTTAGGGTATTAGAAATTCGCGAATCCATTTATTTCTAGCGTATTCCATATCAAGTGTATGATTTTCATCAAATTCTAATATTAATGTGTGATACTAAATCATTAGACCATCTCTATTTTTCTAAAATAGCAAGTAGCAAATGTCTGAGTTAAAGTAGTGTTGTATATTCAACAACATTTTGACTGAATATGGAATACTAGTGACAAAAAGATCAGAAAAAAGAAGAAGCATTTCTAACATGATATCACCTCCTTTTGCTAAATGAGTCTGTTGAGATATATATCCCACATCGGGAATATGGGACCTTGCCTGTGGGTTAATAAGAGTTTGGGCCACTCCACCCATTGCCAATTGGTTTTGGATGTGAACCCCAGACTACTTTATCATGGTATCAGAGCGGGTTACCCACGTCCACGTGTGAAGCCTAAAGGCCACACGAAACTCCACGTCACCCAAATGTTGTCCACGTGTTAGGCTTGAAGATTCGCCACACGTGCGGGGGCGTGTTGAGATATATATCCCACATCGGGAATATGGGACCTTGCCTGTGGGTTAATAAGAGTTTGGGCCACTCCACCCATTGCCAATTGGTTTTGGATGTGAACCCCAGACTACTTTATCAGAGTCGATGATCAGTAGTAAAATTATCTAAAAAGCTTTCAAAGAGATGGCCTGAAGTATTTCAGAAGTGTTCAGTTATGTTCCATGCCTTATTTGCCTGTGTTGTAATACAAATGAAGTTCTGGTAATGGTTAAACAGTAAACACTTAAACATTAATTTTTTCTGATAAGAAAATTTATTTTGTAGAAAATACCAAGAGCTTTTGTCAACCACTTCAATGGACCAGCACTCCGCCAACTTGAAGGCCCTAATGGAAATTGCTGCGATGTAAAATTGGAAGAGCAAAATAATAATTTTTTCTTCCACAAAGGCTGGAAGAAATTTGTGAAAGATAATTTTTTGGATGAAGGAGACTTTCTGGTTTTCGATTATGATGGCAATTCGTGTTTCGAAGTGACAATCTATGATGAAAGTGCATGTGAAACGGACATGGAAGCTGCCAAGACAAAGAGAAGTGGCGGTGCTCAAAGGAGTAAGTAGCTACTTTGCTTTACTTCACTACAAGACCAGACAACTAAGTTTATTTTCATCTGTCAAGTAATTTACATTCTTCTGAAATCGTGTTTCAATTTGGGACTGTATAGGGGATGACGTTCCGCCTGGGGAGTCAAGAATCATTGAGTTCAAATCAAAGCATTTTTGCTTCAAGAGAACTATGGAGAAGCACAGATTGTATCAGCTGGTGAGTAATAAGTGGTCATACTACCAAGTGAATAAGCTTATTATGTTTCAAAAGCATTTTCCCTGTTATGATTGAAAGATATTTATTCTTGTCTTTTGAATGCAATGCATGAGAATAAGAAATATCGACCATTTGAGTGAAAGATGTCCATGTCAACTGCAAGGTTAATTCGTTTCTTTTGCTTTATGTTCCAACCTGTAGGTCATTCCTATAACAATAGCCAGGGCTAAGCTTGACATGAGCAGGCAGATTTTAGAGCTCCGGGATCCAAAAAACAGACCATGGCCTGTTACATTGGCTCCCATGGAAGATGGCCGTCTGCTTGTGAACAAAGGCTGGCGTGATTGTTGCCAAGCGAACCAGATTGAGGTCGGGCACACCATCGTTTTGGAGTGTGTCAAGAAACATGTGAAGCTTCACATCTTCAGAGATGAGGGGTGTGATGTGATACTCTCCGGTCCTCATGTCGTAGATTGAAGCTAGTCGTCCCCCTGCAGGTGCAAGCTGTTTCCAAATCCTGTGTGTTTCGAGTGAAGGGTGATTCTTTGTTATTTAAGTAAGGTTTTATTTCATTTCCCAGACAATTCTATATTTGTGATTGTTGTTTAGTATGTTATGTATTGGACTTATTGGGATCTGAATGCAATTAAAAACAGATAATTGACTAGTTCGTATTTGAGTGGTTACATTTGCACTGCATTTCTACAAAGTATACAATTGACTAGTGTTTGATCATTGTGACTATAAGATAACTCAGGGAAACATATTATCATGATTTGAACTAAGTATGCAACAGTCAAGCTTTTTAACCCTTCTCTTCATCTTAGAAGTACAAACTGTTATAATAAAGCGTATCCGATAGATTGTTTAGGAATTTGAAATATGCACATCTCCATGCCTGGTATACAAAGGGCCAATGATTCCCAGAAAACCTGTGATGTGACCAAATTTGAAACCAGGGAACTTGTTGCTCATGTTGACTGTTCTTATCTGCATCATTGTCATGAAATGGTAGGCACTGATTCGGAAATGGCAAAGTGTTGGGTTCCCCTCAAATGCAGAGGCATTGGAGCTTTGGAGTTGAGTACTAATTGGATATCTGCTCTTGAAAATCACTGTCCGAGGCATTTAAAATTTGCTTACATGGACACAACAGAACATTATTAGCAGCAATGTACAATAGAGTTCATGCTAATTAACACACAACATGTGATCTTCATTATGTCGTCTAATGTGTTGTATGATGCAATCTTTGTAGTAGTTATGTATTGGATTCTGATGCATTATCCATTTACTGTTTTTCTTTTCTTCTTCTTCTTCGATATTGACATATAATAGGGCAACAACTACTAGCAGACGTTTTGAATAGTTGTTTTGAATGAAAAGCGGTGTCAACCTTAGAATTCTGGTTTGATTTCCCTATTCCAATTCTGGTGTACTGTGTCCACCGTGTACTCGAGATGTATTTCCTTATGGATCAGAACAGATGAAAAAGTAGAATAGGGAAATCAAACCAGAATTCATAAGACACATCAGAAATCAAACATTTCATGAAGACACGGCACAAAATAATGAAGGCATTTTTATTAAACATCATAATTTTTTTTTCAAAATGTATGGTTTTACATCGTTGAATCTCTAAAACAGATTGCATATTAAGCATCTAATCAAGAATGCCTGGTGTTTGAAGGGAGGAAAGTGAACAACCCACTAACCCCAGGTGTTGGGCACCAAACTGGTAAAATCATCTTTCTGTGAGACTGCAGTTTTTCTCCCAGTCCTTGAGTTTAAGCTGCAGATTTTGAGATGCTAACAAAAAGAGTACCCTCTCTCGGTTAGTTGAACTTCCACGTTCTGATGTACTTATTATTGTGTGTGGTGATAACCTTCTTCATCCCGACCGCCAAGCAAGTGATGGGAGG
The DNA here is from genome assembly GCA_034370585.1 of Fragaria x ananassa. Classification (NCBI taxonomy): domain Eukaryota; kingdom Viridiplantae; phylum Streptophyta; class Magnoliopsida; order Rosales; family Rosaceae; genus Fragaria; species Fragaria x ananassa. The sequence continues at coordinate 1,772,717 of CP139750.1, read as the reverse complement.
TCGACTGCTTCTAGGAATGCTGTCAATTGAAGCATTTTGTGAAAGCCTCCGTCCTATCATTCTTTGGACAGTGCCACTTCCAACTACGTGTTGATGAGAACTTGAACTTGATAATAAGTTGCCTTCCAAAACAAACCTTGAAACTACTTCACCTGTGTTCTGATTCAGTATACGTAGCACACCATCTATTCCACCAACAACCAAGCTTGATGTATCATTTCTCAGGTGTTGCATTGAATATACCACATTTGGACTCACTCGGGTCTCCCACAAACTTCTCCATGTCCTAAATTTTACAATAAAATGGTTAAAAAGACAGTCCACCAACCACAAAATAAACAAATATCATCTGCTACTATTGAAAGAGCAAACTAAAGAGTGGAAGAGGAGACTATTAACACAGAAAGAGTCGGACAACCCTATTAGTCAGTTTCGTGTACTACTTTCAAGTTTCAAGATCTCAAGACCCTAATTAAAAGTTATGAAGTTCTTGACCAATTTTACTCCCAACGGCCTTAAAAACAAATCAGAAACCTTAAAATGAATGGTTGTGCACTAGACCATCTTTTAGAACTGGAATCAGCACCTCCAATTTTGTGATGTCCTAAACAGATACACACACACATACATCCATGGAATCTAGCCGAAAATCTATGATTTATTCAGAATTCATATTGGATGTACCTAACAGTTTGCCATCACTTCAAAAAGGAGATATGTAAATATTACAAAGCAAAATTACTCAATACTTCAATTTATAGTTTCACTCACCAAACAATTATTCTTTCTTCAGATAAAAAGACAAGTCACTCAACATATATAGCACGGGTGTGATATCATATACAAAAGCCCATACACAAAATGGAATAGAACCTAACATTCTCTTCTCAGTTAAAGGATAAAAAAAAAAGGCACACCGGACGCTGATAACCAATGATACAGTAAATTATAGTATAGACACTAATAATGATATAGACTTTCATCAGAAATCAAGTTCACATCATTACGATAGCATTTGAAGTAATATCATACCTAATGTCCCAACAATCTACGTATCCAGAAGTTGATCCAGAGAACAGCAGGTGTGATGAGGGGTTGAAACACAAAGTCCTTATGCCTGTCATGAAAAAATGAAACTCAATTTAAGGTCACTCAGGATTATAATGACCTTACCACTCTGAGAAACAGGGTTTCAAAAACAAACATGTCATAGAATAACTCATGAGTGCCAACAATACAAAACACTGAAAATGACATTTCTCTTTCCCATGCATTCAATAAGGACCAAAAAAACAGGCAAAAAATTATATAAACTAATGGCATACATTAGAGTAAGAAACAATTATGATACAGTACAATCATCGGAGCTAGTTTGACCCCATTTAAACAAGTTGGTTTCCAAAGAGTCTTGGGGAATCCCACAACCCATAAGCCGGGAATGACTCTTTGTAAAAGGTTACATTAAATACATTATAAGCAGGGGATAGCTTATACAAGTAGGCCTTATTGTAAATTCCTGAATTCTTATTTTCTCTATTTTCTCATTTTCTGAAACACTCTTCTTTATTTCTCTCTTCTCTAATTTCTTTCTTTAACTCTACATCACTTGTTGTCCTGCATCACTAAGTCACATGACTTACAGCCTACCACTGAGGACAAAAAGGGCAAGAGAAAAAACTACAGGGTGGAGGCTAAAGAATAACAATTGATGACAAAAGTTAAAAACTGATGACATAAGTATTGCGAGGCCATTCATTGACAAAAGTATTTATATACAGTATCACTGCATGAGGAGATGCCAATAACTCAACACACTCATTTGTTGACGGAAAACAAAATTACGAAAGGATGTAGATTGTTGAGGCTATATTAAGGGACTAAAAGAGGCAAATATCTTCCATGACTTATATAACACGACAATAATAAGAGGCCTCATAGAGCAGGCATACAATGTAACCTGTGGAATGTGTCGATCTTAATTCTGCAACCCGTTGATCAGATAAAACTCCGTACACACTGATACTGCCAAGAGAAGAACCGCTAAGTATCAATTGATCCTCACTCAAACATAAGCACGTCACTGGACCGGCATGCATTCTGCAATCAAGAACCAAAAGCTATGAGCAGTATAAATGCAAATTACAGCAGCAATCAGGACTTGGCACGAAACACATTCATTGAATTAGTAGTGCCAGACAAACGTTTTCTAATGTATATTTGAATCCCGCATTCCCACTTGATCAAGAAATTTATGTGTCTGTTGAAACTAAAATTCATAACTCTAACTTATAAGTCAAAAACTACTCTCCTAGGTCATATACAAGAAATTTCTGGAAAAATCATATCACAAGTCACCTCCAGTATTCTTTACTGTAACAAAGAAATATCGTTCAACAAGTAAAGGAAAACGTCTTAGAGTACATACTTCACGATTTGGGAACATCGTTGACTGTACATGTCAAAAATTCGAGCTGTCCCATCAACACATCCAACCACAGCATCAGGATCGCAGTAACTATTTACAGAGGAGATCATTAGTGCACGCAAAAAGAAAATCTCCAAATATGTATATCAAACCCATCTGAATGACCAAATGATGATGCATCTTGGATAGCTTTTTAAATTCAAAATCAATACAGTTAACCCATATAAAAATAGTAGGTCAATCTCAGTAATAAATTTTAAGAGACGCTTGTGTGTTCTTCATGCTTAAAGAAGCAAAATAATAAATTTTCAAGTTCTATGCTTTTCATCCTTAACACGCATAGTTTTTTTCTCATGAATCAACATATGCCAAGACAGTGAGAGTTCTTAATATTTTATTGACATACCGCATGCATAAGCCCTTTGGAAAGGTGCCCTCACGTGAGGGAAATATACTTCTTATCCCATTCCGCCTCCATATGCATATACGACTGCCGACCAAACCAACAATCTATAAAATATTTAAGTTGTGCATATAGAAATAAGCAATTTCCTTCAACAATAAAAGACAACCATGTACTTTTAAACAAATAATTAATTAAATGTATTATCTAGTCAGAGTAAAGACTAAAGGTCAAGTAATTATACCATAACCATCACCCATATCATTCAGAAATAGAAACAGGAGGAAAAGGGAAGGTGCACATGATACATGCTTATACATGTCCAAGGAAGCTAGAAGAATGCATGAAGTATGATAGCACAACATGTCCAAGGAAGCTAGAAGAATGCATTAATCTTAATAGCAAACTTTTAGTAGTCCATACATGATCACTCACATAAACGATATTAAAGCTAGACTGATAGTTACATGGATCTGTAAGATGAAAAAGCACACAAAGGATGCCAATCCTTTAACAAGAAGATGTAGTTTAGCAAACAACATCTCAGCGACCACACAGACTTTTTTCACAATCTGGGGACTGAGAGTCAATCTATTCAAGGTATGGCTCACATGGATCTGTCGATCTAAACATGGTGCATAGTAATTAGTCAAGCCTCACATAAATTACAACCAAAAACTTGTATTTTGAGTTACCTTGCTTTCATCAAAATCAAAGTCAACTAAAGGGACCTTGTCTGGAATGGGATATTCACCCACACATTTATAGCTTTCCAATGACCAAAGGCGCATAACCTAGCATAATGGTAATGCCAAAAGTCAGACAATATACAAAGAAGAGAAATCTCATAAGAGGATAACTAGTAACGAAAATTATGACAAGAAGAATGAGTTGGTCCATCAAACAAAGGTCTGTTGGTTATTCAGATTGGACATGGCATTGTTATTACAACCCTTAAACCAAATTCACCAGTCAAATAAGGAGTACTTATTACAGACAGACCTCACCTAATCACATGTCATTACCTACTACTTGAATACTATTGTAAAAATTCATAATTCTTAAGTATATCCATTAATAATTACATGTTTCTTACCTAATATACAATTTAAGTATCACCACAGCAGATGTGTATTAAGGAATTGTGAAGTAGGAATCTATAGGCTAGTTTTGTAAGCTGTGCACAGGGGAAATTACCTTATCACCAATGCCAGTAAGAAGCAAACCCATCTTTTTTCGGCACTGATCAACCCTAATAGAAACAAGGTTAGGAAAATGATATCATCCACATATGCACCTGCTTAGAAGCAGAAATTATAAAACAGAAGAAAACTGGCTTGAGAATTTGCTTGATACGTCGGGCTCAGAGATGTGTGATACCAATTATTCACAATTTTACACAGTTCCTACTCTAAAAGAGTCACTAAATTTGAAATATGCATGAAACCATTACAACATAAACCTGATTCATATCCCATACTAATACACCCTTCCCTTGCTTCAATTAATGCTATAAACATAACCATTTTGGCGGGCGTGAATGTGAATGATTCCAACTATCTTCATCATTGCTAACAAAATTGAACTGCATATTTCTGAGTTGGATTTTTCTTTTTGTAGGCCTATTGGTTGGTCTTTTCAGCTACCATCTGATTTCCTCGTGTGTCTTGCTTAAAATCTATATATGTCTCGGTATCAAACGGATAACCCCTTGTTAGTCTCATCATTGCCACTCTCTCTAAACCAATCATAGCATTGGTTGTTGGTGTGAAGTTCTCAACATGTTGTAAATGCCACATGCCAAATCAAACTCATGTCCTTCCAGAAATGCCTCAAAATCGGCCTCTTATGAATTACACTCATCTTCACTGTGAGCTTCATCATCTGATCTTAACACCCATCCCTCCTTATTTTTATGCATTCAGCAAGTCCACCAATCTTGTCTCCCATTTCCTATACCTTTGGCTCAAGTCACCTCTAGACGTCATCCAATTTACCCCCTTAGTACCTGAGACAACTTATTAATGATTCCGAGTTTCTGGTCATTGCTACACTATCCCCTCGATTCTTCCTACAATTTGACTGTATAGCAATTTCACGCCTTTGATTTACCCCCTAAGTCTATGTAGTTGAGTTCATGTGATATTTTACGACACATTAAATTCCCATTTCCCATTTACAGTGTCTACTCATTACATTCACAACAACAACAACAACAAAAGCCGCAGAATTCAAAGAAAGAACTGCAAGACATGAAATGAAAAGGAAAGAAACAAAATGCGAGTGTAAAGACAAAAGGCAGTACCCAACAGAGTGAGCTCTCCAGTGATCAACATGAACCCGACCTTGTTCTAAGGCCACCCTATGGTGCTGCAGAGCCATCTCCTCCAAATAAACATTCAAAGATTTCTCAGGGCACCCACCAGACCTACTCTCAGCACCCACAAGACCCATCTGCCACTTCTTGTAGTAGAGCGCTTCTAGCAACTTGGACTTGTTGATAATACCACTCCTGGCATCAACACAACAAAACACCCACAAGACCCATTTACCTTAATGTTTCGGAAGGAAGAAGACAAGACTAGTTGGAAAGTACCAGGTTTTACGGACGACCGAACAACGTGCGAGGTCGAAGAAGTCGAGAAAAGAGAAGATGATGCAGAGGATGTCGTGGTCGAGAGATTGGATTTTGGCCGGAGCTCTTGAGCTTCTGGTTGGCCTCTTCCTGCTGCCGGCGCGACTGGGTTCCATCTCCGCCGGGAAGCTCTATCGAGCTGAAACGTGTTCTGAGGTGTCGTCTTGGTTTTTAGTTTGGTACAGAGTGTACCAGATTACCTACCTTACTCACGCATTCCGTATGCGTAGTAAATTGTAAAATAACTATTTACCGGCCAGTAAAACAATTCGTCAGCTCCCGCCTTCTCTCTTATTTCTTTTTCTTTTTCTTTTTCTTTATTTATATCATTTCAAAACTGTTCGGTTTCACATCATCAAGCGCAGAGCTCTCTCAATTTTCTCTAGCCAGATAGATCTGCTTCAAGAAAAATTTAATTTGTTCAAGAATGAATACGAGAAGCTAGCTTTTGGTAACTCTTTCCGACCATGTGTATTTGTCTAGCCATTAGTGTTAATTTTGTTGCGGTGACTATAACTACTTGACTGTTTGATAATTGGCTCTGAGAGTCATTCATTTTGCAATGTTATCATGGAGCTCTAGTTCTGTCTCTATAGCTTTATCAAATTTCCCTTGTGCTTGTCAAAGTTCTGTGGCATGCTTTTGAGGAACTCATTGTTGAACTAGAACATTCTCTTTTGGTTAAATCGTTCTTCGTAATGTCTTTTTGTATGGCAATTTTGATTGCTACTTTTGCCGATCGAACTTGACTGAAACTCAGAACTAGAGGTTAAAGACATGTATAATTCCAACAAAAGAACAGACCCGTTGAGCTTTTCTTGTTTTCTTGGCCACTTGGAATAATACATTATGATTCATCTGTCGGAGGTTCACCTGTTGAAGGCAAACTAGTGGAGTCACTTTTAGCAACGTTAACCAAATATTAACCTGGGGCATATCATCATGTGCATCTTTGGAGGCCAATAGTGGAAATGAGGCATGCCCAAGCTTGCTACATATGTGGAATTCAATATTCACTAATGAAATCTGACGGCAAATCTTCAATATTCACTAATCAATGTTCACCCTGACTTTGCTTAGACATTGTGTAGACTGGTAGGGGATAAATTTGTAATAAGTGGAACGATATTGTAAGAACAAATCAATCTCTTCCTCAAATCAAGCTATGATTAGGATGTTATGATTTGGTGTAAATTGTATATGAGTTTTGATACTGTTGTAAATGTAGTTTATTTCCTCTTTATTACTGATTTGTACGTAATAGCAATATTAGCCATACTACTGCTATATTTCCCTATATTGTATCAGTCGTGTTCACACGATTACTAGCTGATCATGAAACATTTGCTTAACTATCATTAGATTAGGCTCATTTAAATCCAATGGATAAGAAATAATGATACCAAAATTAAACTAAAATTATTACTTTATATTTTGAAAAGAGGACACTCAGACGTCATATCTCTCTTCTTCGTCGTCTCTTCTTCTCCTCTCAGTCCTAAATTCTTATAAGTTTGCTGAAAATCCAGATCGATTTCATATTGCTGTCCAGCTTTTGGTTTCATATTATCTTCAACATGAGAGATATATACTATCTCAACTTCTGTTGGGGAAAACTGCAATTCCTCTGAAATAGTTTCCGTTCACACCTCTGTAAATAGTAAGATTAATAACATCAATTGCATGTAAACTGTGATATCTTCAAACAAGAACATAAGATTCTAACTTTGCTGAAATCAAGATTTTATATATATATATATATATTTTTTTTTTTTTGAATGAAAGGAGGTCAGACGATTTTATTCAATAAGCACAAGCCATATTACACAGTGACCCGCCTATGCAGGGCCGTCAGAAAGAGACACCTCTAAAACATTATATGTCAGGACCCGCCCCGAATTTCACCCTGAAATTCGAGGTGAATCCTGCGGGACCCACCTCAAGGAAAATTCTACCAAAGTTCTTCGTAGAATCTCCCTTGAAAATGGGTAACCCTACCGGAAAGAAAGGTCACCAAACCCAACTCGCTAAAACTCCCAAACCACATCCACAAATACTCTCTCTAGCAAACTTAAACAAATGGATCATTTTCAACATCTCATAATACACTTAGACATTCCCATAAATATCAGAGCATCTACTAAGGAAAATGAGATAAACAACACAGTAAGTTAACTAGTAACCTATATGGGAAAACTGGATGAGGTGGAAATCTATGACACGCCTCCTATCCTCGTCGAACCGAACTCTGCAGACTGTGCATTTTAAATACGAAGGGCCCAGGGGAGAAGCATTTAAAACGTTAGAGTGAGTGGACAAAATAAATGACAAAAGAAATATGGAGCAAATTAAATCAAATCGATGCTCTCCCATAATTTCAATTAGAAAAATATTTATGCACGCCATTCTTGGAACTCTTCCCGCAATTACTTATAAACCAAAATAACGACCAATCCCATTGGTTCTCAATAAATCACAATAAATAGGGAAAATATTTCACCAAAACTATAAGCCTCTCAGGCTATAATAGCGTCCCACGCCAAGCGCTCAACTCACAAATGATGAGGACCGCTTAATAGATATAATGGCGTCCCACGCCAAGCGCTCAACTCTCATATGATGAGGACCGCTAAATAATAGCTAGCTGCTAATAATATATACATATACCGATCGGTTGCCTCCCAGGCTATAATGGCGTCCCACGCCAAGCGCTCAACTCACATATGATGAGGACCGCTTAATAGATATAATGGCGTTGACACGACCCACCCCGAAATTTCACCCTGAAACCCGAAGTAACTCGTGCGGGGACCACCTCCAAGAAAGATATTACCGAGAAATCGGCATAACCTCCCTTGAAAATGGACAACCCTTCCTAACGAAAACCTGCAAACACTTCCAAATTTTTTTTAATCCAACCTTAACTCCGGGAGCCTACGTGCTCCCCAAAAACAACTACTCCCAACAACACAACATTAACCAACATCAAATAACATTATCCAAAAGATAACATAAATCCTCCAATAAATATTCTAAAACGACAACAAGTCTTCACCCACAACCGAAATAATATACATTAAACCCAAGTATTCAGAGCTACTAAACACAAGCGGAAAATGAAACCACAAGTAGGTTAAACAGATAACCTACTGAAGAAAAGTGGTGGAAAAGCGGGTGACTATGCCTCGTCTCCTACTAGGTCCAACCCGAACTCTGCAGACTGGGCAATTTAAAACGAAGGGCCCAGGGGAAAACATTTAATAACGTTAGAGCGAGTGGACAAAAATAAAATAATAAATAAAATATTTATGTTTCCCCAAATTAATATCTAAGGAAAAATCGAATGCATGCCGCAAGCGATAACACTTTTATCTCATAGAATATCGAGCCTCTCAGACTCTATAATATATGTATGTATTTACACACGTCCATACTCCCTATATAAATTCATGGGTCTATATAGGGCTACTACGCTCGCGTCCAACGCTCACGTCACGCCTTAATGCGGTGCTACATTACGCCATCAAGGTGGACAGACGGGTGTATAAATATGTGTCCATACTCCCTATATGAATTAAACACTCAAATAGGGCTACTACGCTTACGTCCAACGCTCACGTCACGCCTTAATGCGGCTATATGCTACGCCATTAAGGTGGACAGACACATATGGCTAGCTAGCATTTTCTATACATATTCTCTCATAAATACATATTTATATCCACCGAAAATCCCATTTTCGGTATCTCTCCAAGAGAAATAAAAGCGTCAAAATTAATTGACGTCAAAACTCCAACAAAAAAGGAAATGTTCAATCATGAACCATAGCATGCATATTATTTAAAAATAAACGTCCACTCACAAATTAGGCCTAAGCCTGATGTCGATCTGGGGCCTCGTTTGCTCGAGCCTCCTCACGTCCTGTTCCAAAACACAAATAATTCCTTAAAATAAACTCCCAAAGCATAATTGGAAATAGGCATAATTAACTGTGAGCTTCACCCGCTCAACCGTACCTATCGCCCTAAATCTTACATTCACCGCCAACCACAAATCTCCAAAAATACTAACATCCTCAAAACCACCTTCCAACCCTTAATCACGAAAATAATCCAAAGGCCGGATTATAACTTATTAATCCGCCTAAAATACCAAACTTCGGAAATTCACAAACCTATCCAAATCTCATCTAAAAATTCCATAAATCACATCATTATACTCCTCTTAATATTCCACATTTAAAACCCTAAAAATCTCCTAACCGGCGGCGGCGCCGCCGGCGGCTCCGCCGGCAGCGGCGGCCGGAGGCCAATTCTGGCGACCTCCAAAACCTATGAAATTTGGACAGAATAATCTCCTCATCAAGCTCTACAACTTTCATGACCAACACACCACCCAATTCCAAGCCTATCTAGTCTAATCGAATGAAAACAACTTAAAAGCCCTAGAAATTTCAACTCCAAATTTCTCCTTACCTAGCTCAAGAGGGAGTGAGCTGATTGGAGGAGTTGCTGCATGGGAGGAGGGCTACAAAACCGTACCAAGCTTGCCCGGATTGGTGGCCGGAGGGGGGAGTTCCGGCAAAGTGACGTTTTGGACAGTCGGACCTTTCGGGCGGCACAGCTCTCTCACGGCGGAGCTAGGGCTCCTCTCACCGGTCCAGGGAGGTTGCTGGGTTGGAGGTCGACCGAACGGGACCGGTGCGGTGGCGGTTGGTTGCCGGATGGCGGCAGGAGGACGGCCAGAAAACCGGGCAGCGGGAGGAAGAAAAATCGGGGAGAGAGAAAACCGGGAAGAAGAAAAAAGAGAAGGGAGAAAATGGCTTTGGGCCTCCTCCCCCAAAACCGGTCCAACTTAAATACCCAATTAAAACAAACCCAACTCCAAAAATAAAACACCCCGAAAATAAATACCCGAATAAAAATTACCTTTTACTAGCTAAAATTTACCATTTTTACCGTCGTCGAAATTTTCTCTTACGAACCATCCTCCACACATAATCGTCCCCGAAAACACCTCTAGGGACCAATTAAACTATTAACTCAATGATCGAGACGGTAAAATTCTTATTATAATCACGCTAGTAAATAAGGTAAAAATATACGGGTCGGGATGTGACAATTCTCCCCTCCTTAAAAAAAATTTCGTCCTCGAAATTAACATACCTGTCATCCGAAGAGATGGGGATATTGCTGCATCATTTGCTCCTCTGATTCCCAAGTAGCTTCTTCTACTTGATGACTTCTCCAAAGCACCTTGACAAGCGGGATTGTCTTGTTCCTAAGCACTTGCTCCTTTCGGTCGAGAATCTGAACTGGCTCCTCTTCATAGGACAAATCTCTCGTCAAACTAATCGGCTGCTCTTGCAGCACATGAGAAGGATCGGCAATATACTTGCGAAGCATGGATACATGAAACACATTATGTATCCTAGCTAACTCTGGAGGCAAGGCTAATCGATAAGCAAGTGAGCCAACTCGCTCAATAATCTCATAAGGGCCAATATACCTCGGGCTAAGCTTCCCACGCTTCCCGAAGCGCACAACCCCTTTCCAAGGAGATAATTTCAGAAACACCCAATCTCCCACTTGAAATTCTAGATCTCTCCTACGGACATCCGCATAACTCTTCTGCCTACTCTGAGCAGTCTTGAGTCTATCTCTAACCACTTTAATCTTCTCATTCGTAACATGGATTAACTCTGGGCCACAAAGCTCCTTTTCCCCCACTTCATTCCAACACAAAGGCGTGCGACACTGCCTCCCATAAAGAGCCTCAAAGGGAGCCATACCAATGCTAGAATGATAGCTATTATTATAGGCAAATTCCATCAAAGATAGGTTTTTATCCCAATTACCTCTGAACTGCATGGCACAAGCCCTCAACATATCCTCCAAAGTCTGAATAGTCCTCTTGGATTGCCCATCAGTCTGAGGATGAAAAGCAGTGTTGAAAAGTAATTGGATACCTAAAGCTGCCTGAAGAGCTCCCCAGAATTTAGAAGCAAAACGAGGATCCCGATCTGACACTATTGATTCAGGAACACCATGAAGCCTCACAATTTCGTTCACATAAAGCTCCGCCAATTTATCCAATTTATACTTCTTTCCCACTGGCAAGAAATGTGCAGACTTGGTGAGTCTATCCACAATCACCCAAATACCGTCATGCCCTTCACGGGTACGAGGTAAACTAAAAACAAAATTCATGGTGATGTGGTCCCACTTCCACACTGGAATAGGCAACGGCTCAAGCAACCCAGAAGGCTTCTGCCTTTCAGCCTTGACTTGCTGACAAATCAGACATCTACTCACATAAGCTGCAATTTCCCTCTTCATGTTTGGCCACCAATAATAATCCTTCAAAATTCGATACATTTTTGTGCTACCCGGATGAGCAGCATATGCAGAGCTATGAGCTTCCTCCATAATCTCACTCTTCAACTCTTCATTTCTTTTTGGAACACATAGCCGGTTCTTAAACATTAAAGTCCCATCTCTTCTAACTGAAAAAATGGTCGGCTGCGGCTCCATTCGATGCTCTTTCCATCAGTCGAACTATGGAAGGATCATTATACTGTGCTTCCCGCACTCTATCAACCAATACTGGCCTCACATGAAAACTGGCTATCAAAGCACCAACCTCATCTACTGATAAATCCACTCCTGTAGCTCGCAACTCACAAAGAAGCGGAACACGAACCATCTTTATATGAGATAAAGATATGGAGGGATTTCGACTAAGAGCATCAGCTACCACGTTAGCTTTTCCAGGATGATACTCAATAGTGCAATCATAATCATTGATTAACTCCATCCACCTTCTCTGTCTCATATTAAGCTCTCTTTGAGTGAACACATACCGAAGACTCTTGTGATCGGTAAATATCTGACACTTGGCTCCATAAAGATAGTGTCTCCACAACTTGAGAGCAAAAACTACCGCTGCAAGCTCCAGATCATGAGTAGGATAATTCTCCTCATGCGGCTTCAATTGCCTAGAAGCGTAGGCAATAACTCGATCATGCTGCATCAAAACTCCACCTAGACCACGTCTAGAAGCATCACAATAGACCACATATTCTCCACTATCATCTGGAAGTGCCAAAACAGGAGCACTTGTCAAGCAATTCTTCAATTCTTGAAAACTTTGCTCGCACTGATCTGACCATTCAAACTTAACCCCCTTCCTGGTCAACTTTGTGAGAGGAGCAGTAATCTTTGAAAAATCTTTCACAAAGCGCCGATAATAGCCTGCTAATCCCAAGAAACTACGAATCTCAGTCACAGTGGTGGGTCTTCTCCAATTCGACACTGCTTCCACCTTTTGGGGATCCACACTAACTCCTTCTGCAGAAATCACATGACCCAAGAACCCCACTCTATCTAGCCAAAACTCACACTTGCTAAACTTAGCAAATAACTGCGATTTTTCCAAAGTCCGCAATATTATTCTTAGATGCTTGGCATGCTCCTTCTCATTTCTTGAGTAAACCAAGATATCATCTATGAATACGATCACAAAACGATCAAGATATGGACTAAACACCCTATTCATGAGATCCATGAACGCCGCGGGTGCATTAGTAAGTCCAAAAGGCATCACCACAAACTCATAATGACCATATCGTGACCGAAAAGCAGTCTTGGCTATATCCCCCTCTCGGATCCGCAACTGATGATAACCCGATCTCAAATCAATCTTGGAGAAAACAGAAGCACCCCTCAACTGATCAAACAAATCATCGATCCGAGGCAATGGATATTTATTCTTCACTGTGACCTGATTCAACTTTCTATAATCAATGCATAGTCTCATGGTGCCGTCTTTTTTCTTAACAAACAACACCGGAGCACCCCATGGAGACATGCTAAGCCGAATAAAACCCTTATCTACCAACTCCTGCAATTGAGTCTTCAACTCTTTCAATTCTGTTGGAGCCATTCTGTAAGGCGCCTGAGAGATAGGCATAGTTCCGGGAAGTAATTCTATAGAGAAGTCTATCTCCCTTGCAGGAGGCAAACCAGGCAACTCCTCAGGAAAAACATCCGGAAACTCTCTTACTACAGGAATATCTTCTAATCCCACAACTCCCATACTTGTATCCACCACATGAGCTAAAAATGCCTGACAGCCTTTACTCAACAATTTCCTTGCAGCAACAGCGGAAATTATGCAACTAAAAATAACATCTCTTTCCCCTTGGAAAGCAACCTCAAAACCATCTGGACTTCGAAGCACCACTACTTTTTGAAAACAATCTACCATAGCTCTATATGCTTCCAAAAAGTCCATTCCCAAGATCATATCAAACTCCACTATATCTAAAGGAATTAAATCAGCCTCGAAATTAACTCCTTCCACTACCACTTCACAGCCACTAAATACCCAATTTATTCTCATTGCCTCACCGGAGGGTAGAGACACATGCCACTCGCCTGGAAGAGACGATGATGGCACATTGGCATGGAGAGCGAATCGACTAGACATGAATGAATGAGTGGCTCCGGGATCAATTAAAGTAAAAGCAGGCTGACCAAAAATTAATAACGTACCAATGATGACATCTGGAGAAGTACGACCCTCCTGCTGGGTCATAGCATGCAGTCTAGCGCGAGTCATGGGACGTCCACGCTGACCACTTCCCCGCTGAGAGACACCTCTGACCGAAGCACTGCCCTGGGCACCACTACTAGAGCCTCTAGCTGAAGACTGACCAACAGGCTAAGTAGGGGTGGGAGTGGTCCTCTGAGCCAACAATGGGCAATCTCTCCTGATGTGGTCCTGACCACCACACTCAAAGCACCCAGAAAACTGCTGCTGCTGCCCATAAGAAAAAGTCTGGCTACCGGATGACCCACCATGGAAACTGCCACCCGAACCATACTGCCCAGACTGCTGCTTACCCAACTGGCTCCTAGCAGGTCTCCTGTGACGTCCTCTAACTCTAAACCGAGAATGAGAACCTGATCCCCCACTACTGCCACTACCAGCTGATGAACCTGAAGCGGATGATGAAGCAGCTTTCTTGGATGGACCCTGACTAGGGCCACCGAAATCTCGTGACCGAGCACTATAAATCCCCATAGACTCAATGGCCATGGCTGCATGAACAACGTCATAGAAAGTCGGGTAATAAACACCCGTCATCTTTTCTGCAAACACTCCACCAAGTGCCCCAATGAACATCTCCATCCTGGTCCTCTCATCAGGAACCAAATATGACACATGATAGCTCAGGGAAGTGAATCTCTCCTGGAACTCTATAACACCCTCATCATCCCTCTTCTTCATATTCAAGAAATCTGACTGAATTCTGCTGCGGTGGGCAGGACTGAAATATTGCCCCAAGAAAAGCGTCTTAAACTGCTCCCACGACATATTCAGCGCATCCTCAACATTCCTGCTAGCGAGCGACCACTAGTGATGTGCTGAATCATCCAGGAACATTACTGCCATTTTCACCTTCTTTTCTTCTGGCAACTCTGTGCTCGCAAAAGCCTTTTCCATTTTGTCCACCCAAGTATAAGCATCAAGGGGTCCCTTGGCACCCTTGAACTCTCTGGCTCCAGCTTCAAAAACTTCTCTCCTATTCACAGTAGGAGGGCGTGGAGCTCGATCCATGACATTCCTTAGCATATTCCCAATATCATCAACCAGTCCCCTGACCTCATTGCCCTCATCGGCATTGGTCGAAGTAGCCACACGGGGTTGCCGTGGGCGCCTAGGAGGCATAGTACCTGAGGAAGAAGGAATTTAGTAGTCCATAAACAAGACTAACACAATAATCACATATACCCAATAACACATAGCATCAAAAGCATAAAATGCCAATGAATCCGCCGCGGTCGGATCATCACCCTATAGACACTACGTGCTACTTAGGCAAATATGATAGTGACAAGGAAGCAGGAAAAGGAAACCTATAGCTCTGATACCAACTGACACGACCCACCCCGAAATTTCACCCTGAAACCCGGAGTAACTCGTGCGGGGACCACCTCCAAGAAAGATATTACCGAGAAATCGGCATAACCTCCCTTGAAAATGGACAACCCTTCCTAACGAAAACCTGCAAACACTTCCAAAATTTTTTTAATCCAACCTTAACTCCGGGAGCCTACGTGCTCCCCAAAAACAACTACTCCCAACAACACAACATTAACCAACATCAAATAACATTATCCAAAAGATAACATAAATCCTCCAATAAATATTCTAAAACGACAACAAGTCTTCACCCACAACCGAAATAATATACATTAAACCCAAGTATTCAGAGCTACTAAACACAAGCGGAAAATGAAACCACAAGTAGGTTAAACAGATAACCTACTGAAGAAAAGTGGTGGAAAAGCGGGTGACTATGCCTCGTCTCCTACTAGGTCCAACCCGAACTCTGCAGACTGGGCAATTTAAAACGAAGGGCCCAGGGGAAAACATTTAATAACGTTAGAGCGAGTGGACAAAAATAAAATAATAAATAAAATATTTATGTTTCCCCAAATTAATATCTAAGGAAAAATCGAATGCATGCCGCAAGCGATAACACTTTTATCTCATAGAATATCGAGCCTCTCAGACTCTATAATATATGTATGTATTTACACACGTCCATACTCCCTATATAAATTCATGGGTCTATATAGGGCTACTACGCTCGCGTCCAACGCTCACGTCACGCCTTAATGCGGTGCTACATTACGCCATCAAGGTGGACAGACGGGTGTATAAATATGTGTCCATACTCCCTATATGAATTAAACACTCAAATAGGGCTACTACGCTTACGTCCAACGCTCACGTCACGCCTTAATGCGGCTATATGCTACGCCATTAAGGTGGACAGACACATATGGCTAGCTAGCATTTTCTATACATATTCTCTCATAAATACATATTTATATCCACCGAAAATCCCATTTTCGGTATCTCTCCAAGAGAAATAAAAGCGTCAAAATTAATTGACGTCAAAACTCCAACAAAAAAGGAAATGTTCAATCATGAACCATAGCATGCATATTATTTAAAAATAAACGTCCACTCATAAATTAGGCCTAAGCCTGATGTCGATCTGGGGCCTCGTCTGCTCGAGCCTCCTCACGTCCTGTTCCAAAACACAAATAATTCCTTAAAATAAACTCCCAAAGCATAATTGGAAATAGGCATAATTAACTGTGAGCTTCACCCGCTCAACCGTACCTATCGCCCTAAATCTTACATTCACCGCCAACCACAAATCTCCAAAAATACTAACATCCTCAAAACCACCTTCCAACCCTTAATCACGAAAATAATCCAAAGGCCGGATTATAACTTATTAATCCGCCTAAAATACCAAACTTCAGAAATTCACAAACCTATCCAAATCTCATCCAAAAATTCCATAAATCACATCATTATACTCCTCTTAATATTCCACACTTAAAACCCTAAAAATCTCCTAACCGGCGGCGGCGCCGCCGGCGGCTCCGCCGGCAGCGGCGGCCGGAGGCCAATTCCGGCGACCTCCAAAACCTATGAAATTTGGACAGAATAATCTCCTCATCAAGCTCTACAACTTTCATGACCAACACACCACCCAATTCCAAGCCTATCTAGTCTAATCGAACGAAAACAACTTAAAAGCCCTAGAAATTTCAAATCCAAATTTCTCCTTACCTAGCTCAAGAGGGAGTGAGCTGATTGGAGGAGTTGCTGCACGGGAGGAGGGCTACAAAACCGTACTAAGCTTGCCCGGATTGGTGGCCGGAGGGGGGAGTTCCGGCAAAGTGACGTTTTGGACAGTCGGACCTTTCGGGCGGCACCGCTCTCTCACGGCGGAGCTAGGGCTCCTCTCACCGGTCCAGGGAGGTTGTTGGGTTGGAGGTCGATCGAACGGGACCGGTGCGGCGGCGGTTGGTGGCCGGACGGCGGCAGGAGGACGGCCGGAAAACCGGGCAACGGGAGGAAGAAAAATCGGGGAGAGAGAAATCCGGGAAGAAGAAAAAAGAGAAGGGAGAAAATGGCTTTGGGCCTCCTCCCCCAAAACCGGTCCAACTTAAATACCCAATTAAAACAAACCCAACTCCAAAAATAAAACACCCCGAAAATAAATACCCGAATAAAAATTACCTTTTACTAGCTAAAATTTACCATTTTTACCGTCGTCGAAATTTTCTCTTACGAACCATCCTCCACACATAATCGTCCCCGAAAACACCTCTAGGGACCAATTAAACTATTAACTCAATGATCGAGACGGTAAAATTCTTATTATAATCACGCTAGTAAATAAGGTAAAAATATACGGGTCGGGATGTGACAGGCGTCCCACGCGAAGCACTCAACTCTCATATGATAAGGACCGCAAGTGGGATTATAATAACTTCCCACTCTAAACGCTCTACTCACATATGATGAGGACCGCTAAATAATATAATGGCGTCCCACGCCAAGCGCTCAACTCTCATATGATAAGGACCGCTGGTGGGATTATAATAACTTCCCACTCTAAACGCTCTACTCACATATGATGAGGACCGCTAAATAAATATAATGGCGTCCCACGCCAAGCGCTCAACTCTCATATGATAAGGACCGCTGGTGGGATTATAATAACTTCCCACTCTAAACGCTCTACTCACATATGATGAGGACCGCTAAATAATATAATGGCGTCCCATGCCAAGCGCTCAACTCTCATATGATAAGGACCGCTGGTGGGATTATAATAACTTCTCACTCTAAACGCTCTACTCACATATGAAGAGGACCGCTAAATAAATATAATGGCGTCCCACGCCAAGCTAACAATAAATAATATCAGTCATCCCTTTTAGGGTGCAATTGAATTCCAAATAAAAAGACCTATTGACATGTCCCACATGTCAAATGAAATGAGCAAGGGAGTTCCCCAAATAACGGTGGGAACTCGCAAATCCCAAGAAAATACTGAATTTCTAAAATACCCTCGAAATTAATTAACTTTAGTGCATGCATGGGATTAAAATCAAAGGTCGACTCACTGTGCTCGGCTAAGCCTGTCGACGACCCGAAGCTTCTGTTGAATAATCCTCCTCACGGCCTGGACAAAAATAATATTAAAATCTTAAATGAAACACCGAACGTTTAAAGGCGAAACATGCATAATTTAATATGCTACGCGCTTAACCAAGCCTAATACTCCAAAATCTTAAATCCACAGCCAACCTCAAAACTCACAAATTTTTACCGACATCCTCAAAAACACTTTTCACCAAATAAATTCCAATGGCCGAATTATTAATTAATAATCCGCCAAAAATACTTGACTTCAACAATTCTTAAACCTATCCAAAACTCCTCCAAAAATTCTAAAACTTATTCCATTAAACTCCTCATCAAAATCTCTACATAAAATATTTTTCCGGCGCCGGCGCCGGCGACGGCTTCGCCGGCAGCAGCCATTTTCCGGCGACCTCCAATGTCTCTCAAATTTTGACAGAATAATCCTCTCATCATACCCAACAACTTTCACAATTAGCACTTAGTCCAATTCCGAGGCTAACTAGGGCAATCAAACTAAAACATCCTAAAATCCCTAAAACTTCCAATTATACAAAACACCACAACGAGATCGAAATAAACCGATTCCTTTTGAGGGAATACTCACCTTGACGAGGGCTACAAGATGAGCCAAAAATCACGGCCTAAGGTGGCCGGAGGACGGAGCTCCGGCGAAATGACGATCGGCGGTTTTCGGCGGCTTTTCTCCGGCGGCACTATCGGCTCGGATGGTTGGCCGGGGAGAGAGAGGAGACGACAGGGGTCCTTCCTGGGCCGGAGCGGCGGTCCGTCGCTGGCGGGACGACGGCGGGCGACGGGGAGACTTTCCGGCGAACACGGCTCGGGTCGGGGAAAGAAGAGAGAGAGAGAAGAGAAGAAAAGAAAGAGAAAAGAGTCTGCGCTCGGGTCCCTGCCCGGTCCAGTTTAAACCACAACACAAAAATATCCAACACAGAAATTTACCTTTTTTTACCAACACAAAAACTTTACCATTTAATTGATAACTTCACCATGCTTACTCCGAATTTAACGCATAGCATGTCTACGAACTCGTAATGACGTCCTCTACAACTTTCATGAAGGAAGTTTTCTCAAATTCCCAACGGAATAAAAAGTCAACTTTAAAGTCCTTAACAGTAAACGGTTAATTAATGCGGTAAAAGACCAAAATAATACCGGAATAAATAACCGTAAAATAACTCAAGGACTGGGGTGTGACATTATACAACTTACCTATTGAGTGAAGCTTAGGGGGGAGTAAACTAATAAAGTACTGATAATAAATTTTTCCGCAGCATCCATTAGAATACTCGCTAACAACATTTGATCAATAATCCCAGCAGTTCCTCGCAGGTATTGATCACAAGAAAAAAATTAGTACCAAACTAACATTAAGTCCTGGGTTCCAAATTTTTATTCTAAAACCACCTAGATCCCAAATATGAATCCAAAACTTTAAGGACCTAGATATATTTACTCTAGGTCCCAAAAGACTTAGGCCCAAATTCAAAGAAACACCTTGAGCCCACTTCCCCCTAGGGTTTCCCTAAGCAAACACCACGTCGGCGCAGCCGCCATTAGTGCAACCACAACGTCGTCCCCAAATGTGCCGCCGCTTGATCCAACCGGGATTTCGTCACTCGCTCACCAATGTGAACCGTCGCGCACATACACGGTTGACCACAACAAGAGGATCTTTTCCATTTAGCTTCAAGAGATTCGGCGGGACGACCAACATCTCTTTCCACCAAGAGAAACACTGTCGTCGAGGAAAAACTGAAACCCTCCTCTTCCACCAAGCGACATGTTGGCCCTCCACCAAGATGGTTGGAGCGATACCAGAGACGTGCATCTTGATGGACCCTAGATCCCATATTTGAATCGGATCTGCCTGAGAAAGCCGTCGTCCTTTCCCATCATCCCTGAGCAAAGAAACAACAACAAAGCATCACCAGGAGGAACATAGAGAGTTGTAGCAGGCCGATGCTTGCCCTAGAGATTCGCGAGACTGAGAGGCTCATCAGCCAAGAACTAGGATATGAAGCGACCCCGTTCAAGAGATCCAGAAGGGAAAACCCTAGTAAGGGTCGCCGCCAAAGTGAGAGAGTGAGAGCTCTCATCATAATTATGGTTGAAGACGGCTGAGGTTGATGATAAACAAACCCTAGCAGAGCGCTAGGGTCGAGAGAGCCAAGATTTTATATATTATAAAACTATAGAGATTTAACAAGAAAATGTGGTTCTCATTGGATTATCATATCAATTAATCAAAAGAATTAGAAAGAGAGACGAAGAGCCCAGTATGATACCATAAAGTGGATTGATAACTTAGTATATCCAACACTTCAGCACTTATATTCTACTAGATTCTCTAACAAATTAATTCATGTTATTTGCTAAACAACATGTTGAGGTCCTACTCAAAACAATGGAAGTAGAAAATATTGGTAAACCAGAATTTTTTTTTCTGCAGCTCGACACCTATGTTAGGATCACATTTAGAGAAAAAATAAGTAACCTATCAAAGATGATTTTATGATCGCCTTCTCCGCTCTTCATCGTCGGAATCCAAGATCTTCTTCCTCCAGGCAAAATCAATCTAGGTTTTCAACAAACTTTTAAAAATTGGGGACTGAGAGGAGAAGAAGAGACAACATAAGAGAGAGAGAGAGATATGACGTTTGGCCGTCTAGGTGTCATCTTTTCAGTACCAATTGACTTAATTGCCATTTGAAAATGATTAAAAAAATATAAAGTAATAAATTTAGTTTAATTTTGGTATCATTACTTCTTATCCATTAGATTTAAATGAGCTTAATCTAATGGTAGTTGAGCAAATGTTCCGTGGTCAGCTAGTGACTGTGTGAACGAGACTGATATTGTACATGATATCAGAGCGGGTTACCCACGTTCACGTGTGAAGCCCAATGACCACAAGCACTCCACATCACCCAAATGTTATCAATGGTATCAATCTCGTGCCTTCTCCTTTACTAGCTCCAACAACTGAGCCTTCTCCTCCGATGACTCTCCCAGTCGATCCCTCTCTTCCAGGCGTCACCACATGGTCCCTAGCTGACATCATCAAACCAAAAATCAGAAGTGATGGTATAGTCTGGTAACCACTCCCCAAAGCTCTCCTCACCATTGTTGAAAACAGTGAACCCACATGCTATTCCCAAGCATCCACACTGGTGTGAGTGGTGGGTTCCTGCAAGTATACAAGGTGGATGTAGTATAATGAATGGAAGAAAAGGGGTTGTTGTTCCCACGAGGATCTTAGTTCAACTTAAATTATGATATATCTAAACTAACTATACTAAAACACACAAAACAAAATACACAAATTGATAAAGACAAACATAAAGACTCAAACTAAATTGTACTTATGATTTTTAGGGTTTTTGAAAAGGGTCTTATGCTAATGAAAAGTAACTTATAAACAGAAACTAAAAGAGAGTAACTAAAATTAGAAGAGTAAGAATACGATGATGATGATGAGCCTAGGGTGTCGGAATCAACCACAAGCAATCTTATCTACGACTTGATACAACTAATAGATTCTTTTGTTTCTCCAGATAACAATCCTCGTATCTAAGTCCAGGTACGGCACTTAGACCTTAGTTTTCCTTAATAGTATGATGCTCTCCAGGTACGGCAGAGATCGTATATCCTAGTATGCAGTCTATCCAGTTATGGCATAAATTTAACACATAGGACTCATGATGTTTAGAAAACAGAGAATCATGCAAACTACTATTCCAGTTACGGCAACAATATAATTCACAATCCTTAATCACAAGAAGCTAAGTAGAATTCTATTGCAGTTACGCCTCAAATTCAACTTCTGATAGCTAGATGCAAAGCCTAAAGGTCGCGAATCAATAGAACTTTATCACAAGCAACAATTCAAGCAGAGATTAAGAATTTATTTGAGAAGAAACTAATAATTCATCAATTAAGTATCAAACCATGTAGACAATCATGCTAGGGCTTCATCCTAGCCCTAGAGAAAGAGTTTAGCTACTCATGTTCAAAGCAAACATATTATGAGTTCTTAAAAACATAAAGAAACTAATTGAATGGAGATGGAAGTAGAAGACAGTGGATGGCAGCAACTTCTTGGATCAAATTCTGATATGGATCCCGTTCTTTTGTGCTTGATAAACCTCCTTTTATATGATGTCTTTTTTCTTGTTGCTTCAGGCTTTGAGAACTCTTTAATGACATAGCCCAAAAACTCTAAGGAAAACATGTGTTGGACTCTCAAGAGGCCCATAATGCTATATTAATTTTTCCGGAATTTTGCTAAGTCATTCAGGTCTTGAAAACTCGAGCTCTTGGAAACATGCTGAAGATTCGCGCGTACCAAACAACCTGTACTTAAACGGCCATATCTCCCTCTAGGAATATCGAAATCACAAACCGTAAAATTCTGTAGAAAGTAGACATCCAGGGATTTTCGTGCATATAAGGCTCACTCTCTGGTTCATCCTGGATCAGTACAGTTAAATCCTCAAAGTTGGCTGTTCTGTCAAGACTGCTTCAGTTGTCAGGACTGCAAACGACCTTCAATCCTTTTTGCTCTCTTTTTGCTTCTTTTCCTCATCTTTGCTCTTCAAACCTACAAACATAGTAAACCAAATAAATGGACTAAAAACAAGGAGAACTATACACAAATATCAAGATTAAAGGGCGTAAAAACATAGGAAAATACCAGCACATCAGTGAGGCAATGTCAGAAGAAATCAATGCCTTGGTAAAGAATCAGACTTGGTCGTTGGTTCCACCCTCACCTTCTCAGAACACAATAGGCTGCAAATGGGTGTTGTCAAACCCTAAATTTTCGAAGGGTAATTTTCAAAATTTTTGGCATGATATATCCTAAAATATTAATATCCTAACATCTGCTCAACAACTTCCAAATTAAAAACAAATACTCGAAATGTAAATGTCAATAAACTCATCAACCGAGTTAAACATTATATCTTTTAATTACATCAACTTCAAAAGTCTAGTAATATAAAGTTGCTATCACGAACTTAAAACAAACTGTCCAAAATAAACAAAAAAAGTGCACAGAAACGAAAATCCTGCCACTATGCCTCCGGCTCAACCCTGTTGATCATCATCTGTAGGTTTAACCCCTACATCATGAATTGGTGCACCGGGTAGTAAAATAACAAACTCGGTAAGCTAAAAAGCTCGTATGAGTAATCTCAAAAATAACACAACACTTCTAACATCCAATTTATCACAAGAGCAATTAGATCAATAATTAAAATCCACACATCCAACACATTTACTAAAAACATGTACCCATGAGTCCTAGATATTAATAAGTACCTTTCATGACCTACAACAACAATTTGTGTACCCATGGGTCCTAGATACCATAAAGTATCTCTCATCACCAACACCGACAGACGGACTAGAGCTCTATTTCTAACCATAACCAATCACCCGGCCAAAGGCTTGTGTTTCTGCATAAACCCGGACGGCAATGCGGAATCACGGTGGAACAGACAATCATGTGACACATGGGAATATAGTGGTTCACCATGCCTCGGAGGACATGACTACATCCACTTATGAATCAACTATCATGGCCAATAGGCCTTTGGTGTTACAAGAGTATCCATCCCGCCTGGGAGGAGTAAGGGAGGGAGAGGGATCATATATCCATCGAGTGAGTGTGAGAGATCCTTTCTACATAGGGGAAGCCTTCCTTTTATAGATAAGGAAGGTTCCCTCTTATTATATGTTTCCGATGTGGGACTAATTATACATATATCTTATCATTGTGCCTTATTGTGGAGCTTGGAGAAGCACCTTCCCGATGTGGTATCGATGATCTTTCACCATGGCGAGGTAGCCCGGATGTTGGTCTACAAGTTTCATGACTAGTCTATGGGCAGGGAATGTAGTTTACTGACTACCGACTACAGCTTGGAACCTAGTTTGACTGTTCAATATCAAAACACAAAATAATAAGTAGCATCATAACTGTAACCAATCACCCGATTAAAGGCTTGGAACCCGGTTTGACTATTTATCCAACAATCACAATATGACAACATCATCATCAACGACATAAGTTCACATCATAAATTATATCCTTCCACATAGATATATTATATGAACAAATATTAATATTCCACAATAATAATATATCAAAAACAATAAAATTATGATCACTTAAACCTCAAAAATAACATATAAGGAAAACTCGTTTTATCTTACCTATGAACCGTTGGCGATCAAGCCCATATATTTTACAACAAATAATAACATAGTATTAATTTTATCAACAAATGATCATAATAAAATTTGGTCCTAAAATGAATCTTGGTGAGATTTACTCACCTAAATATCCTGCTGCGTTTTCCGCAAAACACAAGAGCCAAACTAAACCACAACCACAACCTCACAAATCACCTAACATTACACAATTAAAAACCTTAGTAATTTCTCAATAAGGATCAAAGTACCCTTAACCTAAAGGTCGTCCAAAGAAGGACAATCCTTCCTCCGAGACCTCCCAAGGTCATTGGACATTCAACAACAACCTATACTACCACCAAGATCAAACTTTCAAAGTTTACGACCTAACAAACACCAAAAACGACATAGCACTTAAGATGCTAGAACCAAAACAACACTTAGCCTTCACACACAACAACACACTAGTGACTACAAGGACTAGCTAACACGGCAACCAAAGCACCCACATTGCCCGGACGCGCTCCTACACGCCGCCACAGGTGGAGGCGAGTGAGCTCCACGCGCCACCACCAACCTCAATATTTGGGGAAACTCACAACATGAAACTTGTAGATTGAAGTAAGGTGAGTAACTTTAATACCTAGTGGTTCAACCAATTCGGCCGGAAAACACCCCGAAACACCAACCCGAAATCAATTTCCAAACCTGTAAATCGGGCGCCCAAACTTGATTTTCAGGTCACCAAAGCGGTATAAACAGCTCTAGAGGATGGAGATGAGGAAGACTTACTTAACTCTCACCGAAATCGCCGTCGAAATCGCTGGTTTTCCGGTGAGACAGCAGCAGCTCTGCCGCTTCGTGGCGGCCTCTAGGCGGCAAGATGGCGAGCAACCCTGCCCCAGGAGTGGAGAGGAGACCCGTGCCGACCCAACGCGGCGTCCACTTTGGTATCCAGAAGGAGGAGAACCGAGCCGCAGAAAGGAGAGAGCGGGAGGAGGTCGGGAGAGAGGAGAGAGAAAGAGAGAGAGAGAGCTGACTTTAGGTTTCCCAAAAAAACTCCCAGACATTTTTCTATTTATACACTTTCCAAAACCGGAAACTAATTTCCTCTGACCATAACTTTCTCATACGACATCCGTTTCACGCGTGCCACGTGTTTATGAACTCGTATCGACAAACTCTACAATTTTCATGAAGTAAGTTTTTGAAAATAACTTACGGAAAATAAAGTCAACTTTTGATCTCTTAAAAGTCAAAGCACCTTAAACTAAACTCTCGAAACTTCAACTTCGCATAAACCAATAATAATTTCCATAAATAATCCTTCACTAAATTCTGCAAATAATATAAGGAAAATTGATATAAAAATCTGAGGTATTACAATCTACCCCCCTTAAAGGAATTTCGCCCCGAAATTCAACAATACTAACCCAAAAACAACTTGGGGTACTTAGCCCTTATGTCTGACTCTAACTCCCAAGATGCATCACCCTCATCATGGTGACTCCAACACATCTTAACCAAATCGACTTCCTTCTTTCGAAGCCTCTTGGTTGACCTATCCAAGATTCGAACCGGTTCAACAACAAAAGTTGCATCCGCATTCACCTTGATAGTTTCATAGTCAATCACGTGTGACGCATCCAGAATATACTTCCTTTAACAAGGACACATGAAACACATTGTGTACCCCGAACATGATAGGAGGTAAGGCAAGCAGATAAGCCAAATCCCCTACCTTCTCCAATATCTCAAAAGGCCCTACATACCTTGGATCCAACTTCCCCTTCTTGCCAAATCTCACCACTCCCTTAGTAGGTGAGACCTTCAAGAACACATGATCTGCAACATCATCCTCTTCAAGTCGACATAGCTCTTTTGCATACTTTGCGCCATTCAGATCCTATCTCGGATAATAGAGACCTTCTCAGTCGTCTCTTGAACAATATCAAGACCCAACAACTCACTATCACTCACCTCCGCCCAACAAATAGGAGATCTACACGGCCTACCATAGAGTGCCTCATATGGTGTCATGCCAATACTAGAGTGATAACTATTGTTATAGGCAAACTCAATCAATTGGAGGTGATCCTCCCAACTTCCCTTGAAGTCCATGACACAAGCCCTTAGCATATATTCTAACACCTGATTCACCCGCTCAGTCTGCCCATCAGTTTGAGGGTGGAATGTTGTACTCATGTCTAAGGTAGTACGCATCGCTTTCTGAAAACCACCCCAAAACTTTGAAGTGAATCGGGGGTCTCGATCAGAAACAATCGAAGTAGGCACTCTATGAAGTCTCACTATCTCCTTCACATACAACTTGCACAAAACATCTATTGTGGACGTCATCAACACAAGAAGGAAATGTGTTGACTTCGTCAAACGGTCCACAATTACCCATATAACATCATGTTCAAGCTTGGACTTAGGTAGTCTAGTCACAAAGTCTATAGAAATCTGCTCCCATTTCCAAGTAGGAATAGGTAATGGCTTCAACATACCTCCAGGTCTTTGATGCTCCACTTTCACCTGCTGACAAGTGAGGCACTTAGACACATACTCTGCTACATCTTTCTTCATCCCATTCCACCAAAACTGCCTTCGTAAATCTTTATACATCTTGGTGCTCCCTGGGTGCACCGTATAACGAGATCAATGTGCCTCCCAAAGGATCTCCCCTTTGAGATCATTACTATCGGGAACACACAATCTCAATCTATACCTCAATCCACCATCTAATCCAACTGACCACTCGGAAGGACAATCATCCAACAAGTTCACCACTAACTCCGCCAACTTTGCACGTGAGAACTCGTCAGGTGCTTGACCCTGAATGATCCTGGAAATCAAGGTGGGTTGCACAGAGGCGCTTCCAAGGAAGATCCCTTGCTCCCTGCCTGATGGCAGAAGACCAAACTCAGATTCAGTCTCCAACATGAGCCACTCCTCCACCATGATAGAGGCAACTATACCCCTAGGTTTCCTGCTCAATGCATCTGCCACTACATTGGCTTTCCCAGGGTGATACTGCAAAGTGAAGTCATAGTTCTTAAGAAGCTCTATCCACCTCCTTTGCCTCATGTTCAAATCTTTCTAAGAGAATAAATACTTCAAACTCTTATGATCAGAAAAGAGCTCGAACTTCTCTCCATACAAGTAATGTCTCCAAATCTTCAAGACAAATACTATTGCAGCTAGCTCTAGGTCATGAGTGGGGTAATTCTTCTCATGAACCTTTAACTGTCTAGAGCCATATGCCACAACACCGCCAAGTTGCATCAACACACAACCCAAACCCTGATGAGACGCATCGCTATAGACGACATAGTCAACACCACTAATATGAATGACCAACACTAGGGCGGTAGTCAACCTAGTCTTCAACTCCTCAAATGCCTTCTCACACTCATCGGTCCACAGAAACTTGGCATTCTTCTTTGTCAACTTGGTCATGGAAGAGGCAATACTAGAAAATCCCTCAATAAATCTCCGGTAGTATCCTGCCAACCTAAGGAAACTATGAATCTCAGTAGGAGTAGTGGGACGACTCCAGTTCAACACTGTCTCCACCTTAGAGGGATCCACCGAAATCCCTTCCTTTGACACCACATGACCAAGGAACTTGACCTCTTCTTTCCAAAACTCACACTTCCCAAACTTAGCATACAACTTGGCCTCCTTAAGAACCTGTAGTATGATCCGTAGATGCCTATCATGATCCTCTAAAGTGTTGGAGTAAATCAAAATATCATCCACAAATAATACCACAAACTCATCCAGATAAAGACTGAAAATGTGGTTCATCAAATCCATAAATGCAGCAGGCGCATTGGTCAGACCAAAAGGCATAACAACAAACTCATAATGCCCATATCTAGTCCTGAGAGCAGTCTTCAGAATATCCTCCTCCTTCACCCTCAATTGGTGATAATCAGACCTCAGATCAATCTTAAAGAATACTATAGCACCTCTAAGCTGATCAAACAAATCATCAATCCTAGGCAATGGATACCTATTTTTGATGGTCACCTTGTTCAACTCACGGTAGTCTATAGACAACCGAAGTGTATCATCCTTCATCCTCACAAATAACACTGGTGCACCCCAAGACGACGTGCTAGGTGTAATGAATCCCTACTCGAGAAGATCTTCAATCTGAACCTTCAACTCTTAAAGTTCAATTCTCCCAATCTGATAAGGAGTCTTTGATACATGTGAAGTACCTGATACCATATCTATAGCAAACTCTACTACCATCTTAGGAGGTAACCCCGGAATCTCCTGGAACACATTACTAAACTTAGAGACTACTGCAATATCCGCAATACCCACGGTACTACTTGTAGCCTCGATGTGTGCCAACACTCCTTCCCACATGGTCATGTCCGACCTATGACAATGATAGTGGAAACTCGGCTGTCCCGGAATGTGGAAAGACACCACCATGTCAAAACAGTCAATCAAAGCATGATTTGGCCTGAGCCAATCCACTCCCAAACTCACATCATAGGAGCGGTCTGGAATCACAATCAGAGAAGAAAGGAACTCTCTAGCACTAATCACTATAGGACATGCATCACACAAAGTGCCAAGCTCAATAGAAACACCGAGAGGCGAAGAAACACATAATGATCTAGAAAGAGGTGTCGGAGTCAAGCCTAACGCCCTCACCACTGAGCTTGATATAAAGGAATGGGTTTCCCCCATATCAAACAAAACTATAGCAAGCAGATCATAAACAAGAATGGTACCTTCCACTCCTGCACCCCGCTGACCAATAACATACACTCTCGCCTGTGCTGGAAGTAACTACTTCTACTGGTTACCCTACCCTCCAGCCTGAGGTCGGGTGCAATCCCTAGCAAAATGATCTGCCTGCTCACAAGTGAAGCATCCCTGCCTCCTGGGCTTTGTGCATGCTGAAGAGAAGTGGCCCAGCTCACCACAATTGAAACACTTCAAGGGTGTTGCCTGCCTAATAGGTGGAGCCCTCATAGGTGCAGCTGCTGTTCTAGCTGGAACCAGTTGATGAGTCCGCTGCTTCTTCCCATAACCGCCTCTGTGGTCTCCTGAACTGCTGCTCCCTGCCAGGGCCTTGCCCTTCCCCTGAACATCTCTCTTCCTCTCAGTCTCATGCATGGCCTCCTCCTGCTCAACTGCAAAGGCACTCTCAACCACTTCTGCTAGAGTAGCAAATCGGTGGAAAGTCACCAACTTCCGGAGCTCATGCCTCAAACCCTGTATGAACTTTCGTGACAAATCTACTGCATCCATCTCTCTAGAAAAACGATACAGCTGAGAAAACAAGGCCTCATAATCCCTGACATTCATCAAGCCCTGCACTTGAGCTATGAACTCAAGCTCTAACTGCTCCCTCATAGTATCAGGAAAATAGTACTTCTCCTGAAATAGCTGAACAAACCCCTCCCAAGTCAAGGCGGTCACATCTCTAGCTCTCTCTACCTCGCTCCACCATACCCGTGCCTCATCCTTGAGAAGAAACGTAGCAATACACATCTTCTCAATCTCCGTACACGTGATCATGGTGAAGTATGTCTCGATGCCCTCTATCCAATGATCAGCTACAAGGTAGTCTGTACCTCCCAGAAAGGAAGACGCTCCTAACCTGATGATACCTTGAGCCAGCCTGGCCAGACGTAGACTATCATCTACCACAACTGACACCGGCATCTCCAACACCACATCCTCCTTAAAGAAATCATCCACAGGTGGAGCCCTACCTCTGCCTCTGGCCCTACCTCAACCTCTAGCTCTTCCTTGCGGAGGATCCATCACCTAAGAAGCAAGTAAACCTTGGTTAATTTATGCATAAACTTAAACCAACGTAGAAGTCTAATACAACATTTATTAACCAATGTGGGCACAAAGATTCAAAGTTCCACTAACAGAGTATTCTCTACTCTGACATCCTATTGACCTAGAGGCGACACCTAACCTTTCACATACCCAATGCCATATCAATACCGAAGAGCTTATGATGGTGATCCGCTGCAGTCGGGCCATCACTCCGAAATATTGATTATCACCAAATATGTAAACCTCGCTCTGATACCAAATTGTCACACCCTAAATTTTCAAAGGGTAATTTTCAAAAATTTTGGCATGATAGATCTTAAAATATTAATATCCCAACACTTGCTCAACAACTTCCAAACTAAAAACAAATACTCGAAATGTAAATGTCAACAAACTCATCAACTGAGTTAAACATTATATCCCTTAATTACATCAACTTCAAAAGTCTAGTAATATAAAGTTGCTACCACGAGCTTAAAACAAACTGTCCAAAATAAACAAAAAAAGTGCACAAAAACGAAAATCCTGCCACTATGCCTCCGGCTCAACCATGCTAATCATCACCTGCAGGTCTAACCCCTATACCATGCATTGGTGCACTGGGTAGTAAAATAACAAACCCGGTAAGCTAAAAAGCTCGTATGAGTAATCTCAAAAATAACACAACACTTCTAACATCCAATTTATCACAAGAGCAATTAGATCAATAATTAAAATCCACACATCCAACACATTTATCAAAAACATGTACACATGAGTCCTAGATATTAATAAATACCTTTCATGACCTACAACAACAATTTGTGTACCCATGGGTCCCAGATACCATAAAGTATCTCCCATCACCTACACCGACAGACGGACTAGAGCTCTATTTCTAACCGTAACCAATCACCCGGCCAAAGGCTTGGAACCCAGTTTGACTGTCCAATATTAAAACACAAAATAATAAGTAGCATCATAACCGTAACCAATCACCCGATTAAAGGCTTGGAACCCGGTTTGACTATTTATCCAAAAATCACAATATCACAACATCGTCATCAACGATACAAGATCACATCATAAATTATATCCTTCCACATAGATATATTATATGAACAAATATAGATATTCCACAAGAATAATCTATCAAAAATAATAAAATTATGATCACTTGAACCTCAAAAATAACATATAAGGAAAACTCGTTTTATCTTACCTATGAGCCGTTGGTGATCAAGGTCATATATTTTAAAACAAATAATAGCGTAGTATTAATTTTATCAACAAATGATCATAATAAAATTTGGTCCTAAAATAACCTTGGTGAGATTTACTCACCTAAATATCCCGTTGCGTTTTCCGCAAAACACAAGAGCCAAGCTAAACCACAACCTCACAAATCACCTAAAATTACACAATTAAAAACCTTAGTAATTTCTCAACAAGGATCAAAGTACCTATTGTCGGTAGTCATGAAACTACCTTCTCCGCCCATAGACCAGTCATAAAACTTGTAGACCGACTTGTGGACTACCTCGCCATAGTGAAGGATCATCAATGCAGCAACGGGAAGATGTTTCTCCAAGCTCCACAAGAAGACACCAGGAGAATACATATATGTGTAATCAGTCTCACATCGGTAATGTGTAATAAGAGGAAACCTTCCTTATCTATAAAAGGAAGGCTCCCCCTGTGTAGAAGAGATCGATCTCTGACTTCCCCATCTCACTCTCCCGGGGAATGGTAATCACTCCATCCCAGAGAACTCTTGTAACACCAAAGGCCTATTGGCCATGATAGTGGAATCTTAAGTGGACGTAGCCATGTCCTCCGAGGCATGGTGAACCACTATATGTCCTTGTCTCTTGCTTATGTTGTCTCGTTCATAATTGTTCATGTTCCACCGTGATTCTGCATAGCCTACGAGTTCTTGCAGAAACAATTGGCGCCGTCTGTGGGAAACATTACAAAAAGTCATGTTGCTTTGTCTCCAAGAGGCAGTTCACTCATGTCCATGAGAGCTATAGGGCCATCGGGTCGTCCCCAAACCCAGGGTTGTAGGTAGCCTAGTCAGCGGGTCAGCAGGCCACTCAGTATGCTCAGGCTTTCAACGGGCCAGCAAGACCATCCGGCCTGGTCCAACTATCATCGGGCCCAACCATCAGGTGGCATAGCATGACCCGCCCATGTCCCCTTTACCACCGGGTCCTCACCAAGAGCCCGACTACAAAGGCTCCAAGCAGCACTCGAAGATAATTAATCGGGATCCTGGAGAAATAGTTCATGTGAGGGGATTAGCCATGCATCGTCGGTGTCCCGTTGGCAACTTTACAGAAATCTATTTCCAATTCATCGCCTTCAAATTCTCGCACCGCCCAGCATCATCGGTGTCTTGGTGTCCCGCTGCATCCTATTTGTCTGATCTCGCCAGTAGCTCCGCTCCGTCTGTATTGTCCTGGATTATGTCATCTTCAGAATGCATGCACCATATCGGCAGGCGCCCTACCGGTGGCACCTTCATCATGATCGTTCTCGATACAAACCAGCACCCGATCAGCTTCGGGGTGGGACCTGATTATCTCTCCCGGGTCTTGTTCATCAAATCACCAACCGGAAACAATTCGCCGGGCTCTGGTAGGCTTCACCGGCCTACAGATCTTTGTATCCATGTTGAGTTCGGTATCCGGGAACAACCCTCGGCTCGAAGGGCTGAGTGAATCGTCAGAATCCGCTGGTTCCTAGAAGAAGGGTTATCAGGGTCAACCAGGTGATGTCATACATTGCGCGCGAAGCGAACCAGTTCGCCTGGTAATGCCACTCTCAGCGCGAAGCGAACTCAGTTCACCTGGTGATGCCACTCTCAACGCGAAGCGAACCCATCTTGCCTAGTGATGCCATGGGGGACGTGTAATCGATAATCGATAATCGATAATCTATCATGGATCGGTGAGACCAATCGGGATCACGACGCCGGAGCTCACCGGAGACCAATCCAGGGGAGTTCATTCTGTACACCCAACACCCTACTCTGGCCACCCGTAAGGCGTCTTCAGAAAGCTCCTAGATGATATCCTTATCTGTAATCCTACCGATGGCACCCACTTTTCTTACGGTGCTTGGGAGTCAAGAATGTAGCTCTAAACGAAGTCATGCCCGGGAACTCGTATGAGGCAGGAGAAGAGGAAAAGGTAGGCCCTCAGAGAGTTGCTATAGGCACCGAGAAGTTGATTTGTACACCAGGCCGTAGAGCGCAAGCCACCGGGATCATCCGGACAGGTCTCCTACTCTTGAAGGAGTTACTCATCAAGCCTCTATGAATTTGACAACCCGCTGATTTGATAGGTGGCCAGGTTGGGACAGTTCACAGATCCGACAACCAGAGTTCAAGCAAGATACAACTGTCACCTGTCGGTTTCATCAACAAGCGGGAGCTAGAACACGAAATCTAGCTTTGAGTTTCTCGTCTTGGTCAGCATGCCCGACAACTCTGTTATCTTGTTGGTAGATATCACCAGGAGAACGTGTCTCCTTTCTTGAATGATCACCCCGAAGCTATCTGGCCTCGCTCCATGTGCATGTGGACCCTGTCTCTTGGTCCTTCACGGGGTCTCTCTTGTGCAAAGCCATCTCGCCTCGCCTCCATGTGCATGTGGACTCCGTCTCTTGTGCGAAGCCATCTCGCCTTGTGGACTACTACAAGAAGCCACTTCTTGATTCCATGCGAAGTCCTCATGCGAACTCTACTATGCGATCTCGCCGGCGGGCCATCACTTATAAACTCATCTATGTTGAGCATGTTTCGTTGTCGAACCAAATCATGACATAAACACCTATCTTGGTCCGGAAACCGAAAACAACCCTCCGATATAAAGATGAAATCTGCTAGTGTATCGGGAGCACACATATACATCTCAAATGGGAGCACAACGTTACATGAGGTCGCATCATCCTCCCGGTAGGCAACAACTGCCAAGAAGGAATCGTCGGCTCCAGATGGATAGGGTTTGGGAATAGGAATGACATGAACTTATCTGGTGATGATCACATAGTCCTATCGATGAGAGTAACATGACACTCATCTGCTCTCGGACGGTACGTATCTCGGCACCACAACTACTGCCTAATTGCTATGGACACCCATCTCATTTTGTCCGGAAGAAGTCCTTCCCGGAAGCAATTTAATCTCCCGGTGAAACACGGTCCCATGTGTGTTTCAAATGTTCAAGTAGTCTGTGATCAAAGCTTCATCTCCCTCCTGCTGTTGGGTTCGCTCTCAAGGGCAGAAGGATTTCCGAATTCCAAATCGACGGGACACCTTCAGGTGGTGCTTTCACTGAGAGCCAACGCATGGACCACACCATTTGCCCACCGGGAATCTACCCTTTGCACCTATCGGGAAGCATCATCTACCAGTGGTTATCTCCTGCAAGCACCATCTGACATCCATATCTTGTCAACTCCAAACTCCTGATTGGGAGTGGGTCACTCGATCTGTCGGAGAAACTGTGTTCAATACGGTACCCACTGAAAAATTGCTATGGACACCCGGAGTTATTTATCTGGAAAAAGTCAACAACCGTACTGACAACAAGAATTCATCGTCCGGGAGTAGTACGGGCACGAATCAACACCTCCTATGTGCACCTATTCGACAGCTCTTTCCACAGATAAGTCCTTCATTTAAATTGCCTCTTATGAAAATACAAAGCATGCTTCATGTACAATTATATCATGGTACGGTTGACTCACCATGCATTATTGTAACCAAGTACGAACTATATAACATGCAGTCCATGATCACTATTGTCCATTCAAATTTGTGAGGCAAATGTACGTAGATCCCCCGTCTTCCCGGACATTGAATAGGGAGTTCCAAGTTTTTATGATAGTAGTAAGTCCAGGATAGGGTGGGAAAAAATAGCAGGAAAATTGTAAGTCCCGGATAAGTGTCACTGGGAGGAAGCATGCAACAACTGCTTAGGAAAATCTCGATTCCCGGATAAGAACTAACGGGAAGAAACATACAACAACCGTTTCATGAGATTCATATACCCGAGCAAGAACCAACGAGAAGCATACATGAACTCAAATGCATGAACATACCCTGACCATGTACTACCGGGAAGCATGGGCGAAATAACTAGAGCCATGAGAAGAGTAAGTCCCTTGTACAGCTCTTGTAGAGTGGGAGTTGGGCAGTTCATATCATTCCCTTCACATGGAGAATACTGGCCTGATAACCCATGCGGGAATAATACCCCGCGCTCGAGCAGAAACACATGATATATAAAGGTTCACTACCTTCGTCCCACATAGGGATGAGAGATAGGCATTCGACCAAAATTGGCATTGGACATCCAGTATTACACTTGCATGAACCATTTTTCTTTTCGATAATTATTATGCCATATCCATACTTCGTTAGCCCCATAATTGTGTCGATAATTTGTTCATTGTGAAGGTACAACAATCCCCGCCCCGCCGAGTCAGAGACATTTTTTATCTCATAAGCGAACTCCACAGCTCGCGGGGTAGTCCTGGCACGCAGAGCACACTTGTCACTTCGTGTGATTTGTTAATTCTTTATGGCGCGGAGCGAACACAGCTCGCGTGTAGGCAATGTCCGCGAGGGGAACTCCACTCTTCGCGTGAAAGTATTGCATGCGTAGCTCGCGTGGAGCGAACACAGCTCACCTGAAAGTATTGCACGCGGAGCGAACACTGCTCGCGTGTAGGCAATGTCCGCGAGGCGAACTTCACTGTTTGCGTGAAAGTATTGCACGCGGAGCGAACACAGCTTGCATGGTTATCATGGGCGGAGCAAACACAGCTCGCCTGAAAGTATTGCACGCGGAGCGAACATAGCTCGCGTGTAGGCAATGTCCGCGAGGAGAACTCCACTGTTCGCGTGAAAGTATTGCATGCGGAGCGAACACAGGTTGCTTGAAAGTATTGCACATGGAGAGATTATAGCTCGCGTGGTCATTACGCGAGAAGCGAACTGCTCAGCTCGCACCTCGCATGTGTCACCGAGACCCATCTCGCATGTGTCACCGAGATCCACCTCGCGTGTGTCACCGAGACCCATCTAGCCTGTGTCACCGAGATCCACCTCGCGTGTGTCATCGAGACCCATCTCGCATGTATCACCAAGAGCCACCTCGCGTCTGTCGTCGAGACCCATCTTGCATGGAACAAGATGCACCTGGCCTGTGTCACGGAGATAGTCATTATAAGCGGAGCGGACTTCCACAGCTTGCGTGAAAGCATTGTACGCGGAGCGGACTCCTCGGTTCGCGCGAGTGGACTCAGCTCGCCAGCTCGCCCGAGTGTCAGCCCTCCTGGGCGAGGCGGACACCTAAGCTCGCGGGTACTCATTATGCGCGGAGCAAACGGCTCAGCTCGCGCATAGTGGACTCCTAAGCTCGCGGGTAGTCCTTGTGCATGCGAGATCCTCAGCTCGCGCGGAACGAACTCCTCAGCTCGCATGACAATTCCAGTCCTTGCACTTCGCGCAGTACTCAGGTCGCCCGAGTGTCAGCCCTTCTGTGCGAGGCGGAGACCCGTTCTCCACACGTCTTGAGTACGGACTTAGGGGGACTAGGACCGGGTGCCCGTTGATAAATAACTGGTCTATGTGTATTTTATATATTAAGTCCCCACTCAAGACATGTCTTGAACGGGAACTTAGGGGGACTTGTTGTCGGTAATCATGAAACTACCTTCTCCGCCCATAGATCAGTTATGAAACTTGTAGACCGACTTGTAGGCTATCTCGCCATAGCGAAGGATCATCAATGCAGCAACGGGAAGATGCTTCTCCAAGCTCCACAAGAAGACACCAGGAGAATACATATATGTGTAATCAGTCCCACATCGGTAATGTGTAATAAGAGGAAACCTTCCTTATCTATAAAAGGAAGGCTCCCCCTGTGTAGAAGAGATCGATCTCTGACTTCCCCATCTCTCTCTCCCGGGGAATGGTAATCACTCCATCCCGGAGAACTCTTGTAACACCAAAGGCCTATTGGCCATGATAGTGGAATCTTAAGTGGACGTAGCCATGTCCTCCGAGGCATGGTGAACCACTATATGTTCTTGTCTCTTGCTCATGTTGTCTCGTTCATAATTGTTCATGTTCCACCGTGATTCTGCATAGCCTACGAGTTCTTACAGAAACAGTACCCTTAACCTAAAGGTCGCCCAAAGAAGGGCAATCTTTCCTTCGAGACCTCCCAAGATCATTGGACATTCAACAACAACCCATACTACCACCAAGATCAAACTTTCAAAGTTTACGACCTAACAAACACCAAAAACGACATAGCACCTAAGATGCTAGAACCAAAACAACACTTAGCCTTCGCACACAACAACACACTAGTGACTACAAAGACTAGCTAACACGGCAACCAAAGCCCCCACACTGCCCGGACGCGCTCCCACTCACCGCCACAGGCGGCGGCGAGTGAGCCCCACGCGCCACCACCAACCTCAATATTTAGGGAAACTCATAATATGAAACTTGTAGAATGAAGCAAGGTGAGTAATTTTAATACCTGGTGGTTCAACCAGTTCGGCCGAAAAACGCCCTGAAACACCAACCCAAAGTCAATTTCCAAACCTGTTAATCGGGCGCCCAAACTTGATTTTTAGGTCACCAAAGCGGTATAAACAGCTCTAGAGGAAGGAGATGAGCAAGACTCACCTAACTCTCACCGAAATCGCTGTCGAAATCACTGGTTTTCCGGCGAGACAACAACAGCTCCGCCGCTTCGTGGCGGCCTCTAGGGGGCGAGACGGCGAGCGAGGCTGCCCCAGGAGTGGAGAGGAGACCCATGTCGACCCAACAAGACCGGCGGCGTCCACTTTGGTGGCTAGACGAAGGAGAACCAAGCCGGAGAAAAGAGAGAGCGGGAGGAGGTCGGGAGAGAGGAGAGAGAAAGAGAGAGAGCTGACTTTAGGTTTCCCAAAAAAACTCCCACACATTTTTCTACTTATACACTTTCCAAGACTGGAAACAAATTTCTTCTGACCATAAATTTCTCATACCACATCCGTTTCACGCGTGCCGCATGTTTACGAACTCGTATCGACAAACTCTACAACTTTCATGAAGAAAGTTTTTGAAATTAACTTATGGAAAATAAAGTCAACATTTGGTCTCTTAAAAGTCAAAGCACCTTAAACTAAACTCCCGAAACTTCAACTTTGCATAAACCAATAATAATTTCCAGAAATAATCCTTCACTAAATTCCGGAAATAATATAAGAAAAATTGATATGAAAATCTGGGGTATTACAGGTGTTCTGGGTGAAGCGCAATCCTGATGGCATGATTGAAAGATACAAGGCTCGACTTTTAGCAAAGGGCTTCCATCAACAACCAAGTATTGATTATGTGGAAACTTTCAGCCCTGTTATTAAACCTGCCACTATTAGAACTGTGATTAGACTTGTTGTGTCACGTTGATGGCCTCTTCGTCAATTGGACGTCAAGAATGTCTTCCTTCATGGCTTTCTCCAAGAGGATGTGTACATGACACAACCCCTTGGTTTTATTGATCCTTCTCATCCATCTTTTGTGTGTAAGCTTCACAAGTCTCTATACGGCCTCAAAACCCCCCGAGCTTGGTTTCAAAGGATGCCCTCATTTCTTCTCTCAGTCGGTTTTGTACAAAGCTTGGCAGACTCCTCACTGTTTATTTTCCATCATGGATGTCACACTATCTATTTTCTGCTATATGTTGATGATATCTCACTATCACTCGGCCATATATTGCTTTTGCGGTGAACTTTGTCTCTCAATTTATGAGTCAGCCGCGCGAACCTCATCTTGTAGCTATCAAGCGCATTCTTTGATATATCAAAGGTACTCTAGCTCATGGACTCTTCTTTTCCCCTTAGCGTCAACCTGTTCATTTATCTGTTTATTCTTATGCTGATCGGGCATGTTGTCCGGATTCACGGCGTTCTAAATCCGGCTACCTTATCTACCTTGGCCCCAACTTGATATCTTGGTGCTCTAAAAAGCAACCAACAATTGCCTGCTCAAGTGCCGAGTCTGAGTATCGCTTTCTAGCTCATGTCAGTGCCGAAACTACATGGTTAGGTTTTCTGTTACATGAACTTGGTGCTAGGATTCAGTTTCCTATTTTGCCCTATGTGACAATATATATTAGCACTACTTACATGGCTTCTAACCCTGTGTTCATGCCTACACTAAACATATAGAGCTTGATTATCATTTTGTTAGGGAGAAAGTAGCCCTTCGGAGCCATAGGGTCTGCTACAATCCTTCTGTCGACCAGCCCGCTGATCCCCTGACCAAGCCGCTCCATAAGGCTCCACATCTTCTTCTCTCCACCAAACTTGTTCGTCCAGAACCGTCAAGTTTACGGGGGATGTTAGAACAAATCAATCTCTTCCTCAAATCAAGCTAAAATTAGGATGCTATAATTAGGTTACTATGATTTGTTGTCAATTGTATATCAGTTTTGATACTGATGTAAATGTAGTTTATTTTCTCTTTAATACTGATTTGTAATAGCAGTATCATTAGCTATATTACTGCTATATATATTATATATCTTGTAAACAGAAAGTAATGAGAATCGATTTCTACAGATAGCTAGCCAGTATGCTGAACTTGTAGAGTACATAACTTTAATGTGGATGGTTAACACAATGACACACCCACCATAAGAAAAATTCATGCTTGTATATTAAGATGATAGGAAATGTAGACATTTGGTAATCAATGAAAAATATATTAGCGTGAAATATTGAGTACACTGAATAACCAGCTAACCTTGTGTGGATAAAAATTTATTAACAAGGCAATGACAGACATTCTGAAAGCTAATAAGAAATGAATCTGTACTGTCTTTTCGTTTTGATCAAGTATATCTTGTAGTATCAGGAAGAGGTGTGCCATCAAGGAAGTGCTTGATGAGTGAAAGTGCCCTCGCAGGCTGGTAGCTTGGGACTTGATGCCCTGCCTCCCTCACTGTGGCAAATGTTATGTCTCCTTCATACACTTGTGTGTAACCACCAACCTGTCCGCTAAGGAACCAAGCGTGCCATGCAGTCTTGATTGGTAAATTCATCTTCTCAAGAGAATACTTTGTTGAAGTGACTGGAACCCTTCCATCGGTATCGCCACTGCGATAGGTAGTTACGCGTTCATATGAATTTGTATTAATTAGCTAGATTTCACATGATTCAGTCATATTTCTTGCAAGTACTGAAACTA
Source organism: Fragaria x ananassa (assembly GCA_034370585.1). Lineage (NCBI taxonomy): Eukaryota > Viridiplantae > Streptophyta > Magnoliopsida > Rosales > Rosaceae > Fragaria > Fragaria x ananassa. The sequence goes on along the minus strand of CP139750.1, from coordinate 1,731,940 downwards.
CAGAACAGAGATTAATGAATTAAGAGGAAGAAGAAGTTGAAAGTATACCTAAAAATCCAGACTCGAAGTCCATTATCCATAAACTCATGTAAAAGGGGTAGTATAGTTGCTGAGTTATCTCCCCAATGTGTAATTACATCACTGCATGGTTCCCAGTCATGTGAGAGTTTAGTGACATTAGCATGGAGAGCTTCTTGAACATCAGGCCGATTCAAATACGCATACGCATAGTTCTCGCTACACGGATCAAATTTCAGTATCTGTACCGCAAAGTAGCACAGTTGAGAAATAGCCGGTAGAATTAATAGGAAGTTTGGTTTTTACTTGTATTGGGATGTTTGAACTTACTGAAGCCTTTTTGGGTTTGACAGTGAGATTGGAAGAGGTGCATAAGGGGGCGTAGATGTTATAGATATCAATGTAATAGGTAGCCCTGTCAATAGCATCCATAGCATCATCGCACTCCTTGGTTTGAGTAGTGGAATTGGGTGAAAAATCACAGTATTTGTGGACTTGATTTGCAATTTCATCGGAAATGAGAGCGTGAGTAGCAAGGTAGTCATACATTCCTTTTGTATCAGTTTCATCATTAATCACTGCATTCCCAATCTGCATCATATACCAAAGAACATTTATAGGCAAAGGGAGAAGTGGGATAGTTGGTGTTTGCAACATATAGAGATCTCAATTCAGTTGTAACTCTGTTAGAATTATCAACAACTTTGGCATTGTATTAGTATTATTTACTTGGTGCCGTTACCATGTATTGGTGAAGGCCGGCATAATATGTTTTGTGTGTTCCCATTAAAACTCATACATGAAAGATGTTAGGTATATAAGAGATTAAAGCATTAAACCTAAAACCAATTAGCAATGGATAACGATGTTCATGATATTTCATGTTAATGTATGACAAGATTATATATACTCTTGAACAAAATTCAAAACAATAGTACTATTGCATATTCACATCCCAGTGATCTCACACCCTAAACCCTAAACCCGAAATGGGTATCACATCATGAATTCCTAAAGAAACAAACTATATAAATAGGAATAGGAATCAGAAAGAGAAATGATGAAAGGGACAGATAAACAAGAGTAAAAGGGTTTTGTGCAACAATTGCCTAGAGGGACCAAAGCAAGTTTGTTATTCTCTCCACAACCTTTATGCCTTTCACTAACCACCAATAGAATCCAAGAATCCAAGAACATAGCACTAGATCAAGTCTAAATTCTAACTACCAAGAGAATCCAATTGTAGAGGAAGATAGAGAGAGAGGGACTTACAATTATGCCCTTGAGGTTGATGATGGTTTTGTTAGCCTTCTTGTTGTGGTGGAGGATAGTCTGTGCAAGTTGAGGTACATAGTGCCCTGCATAGCTTTCACCAGAAATATAGAACTCCCTCCCCTTATATTCAGGAAACCTCTCCAACCAATTCACCAAGAACACATAATTATCTGCTGCTGTTCTTCTGTCCCCACTTTTATCATAATCTGATGTTCTGTTGGAGTATGAAAACCCCACACCAGCAGGAGACTCGAGGAACAAAACATTTGCAGCTGAACAGGAAAAAAAATTACGATTAGTTGTATCGAAACTATGAATTAGTTTGAAAATGTGATCAATTGCATTGGATCATTTAGTACCATAGTTCCATGAAAATATGTTCCTGTAAAGGGTTTTGCCATCGCTATGAATACGGAACGGTCCAAGCTCAAGCATTGCTCCATAGGCAAGAGAGGAACATCCAGGTCCTGTAAGACATTCATCATCAACAATGATCCATATGAAAGTTCACTCAAGTAGTGAGAAGTGTAAATGAGTGCATGGTATACATCCAGCACCGTAGACAACGCCTATTCTAGTAATGATTGAAATGAGAAAAGGCAACCCAATTGGACTATGAAAACCATTGTTAAATTGGCATATATATATATATATATATATATATATATATATATATATAGTTAGTTTACATCTGTGTTTGACCACAACATGTGAGTGTAAATGATTTGAGTTGGATGTTACCAATATATAAACGAACTTGTTCAAATGTTCATTTTTCTATTACAGAGTTTTCAACTAAGAGTTTTATAACTACAACTTTGAACTCCGAGATATCTTCCATAGGAGTGAATTCTGGGATTTGAGCCCTGATATCTAAAAAACATGTGGCAGGAAGCCACCTATGAAAGAGTCATGATAAGAAGAAATTTTCCAGTGTTACGGAAGGACTACGTGACATTCTAACATCATAACTATCAACGGTTAACTAGAGTATGTCCACACTTAAGCAATTATCAACCGTTAATTATGATCCACAGTTGTTCACTCATCGATCAGCAATAAGAGTTCTTGATTGCCATACCAAAGTCATTAGTGTAAGAATTGATGAAAGTTTGTAAACCAAGCAACAATGTAATTACTAAAAAATAATTTAGTTAGTTTGCTGTCATCAATAATTGATGAATGACTATAATATTGCCACAAAACTATTCTTTTTTTTACAAGCAACTCCAGCCTAATATAGTTTTGGAACCGTCATGCAAAGAGTGGTTCATACTACAAAACAAAGAAAGAGTTGTAGCTTAGCATGAAACCGGAATGATCAAACTTTTCATTTTATTGCATTGGATATATAATTAATCACCAAAAGTAGAAAATAATGATAGGACCAAACAAAATGAAGAACAGTAACAAATCGAGAAAACTATCAACCTTAGATATCTTCTATAGCAAACAAACTATGACAGCACCAGTTGAGCTGGTGATATTGACAAATAGGAAATTTAGAAAGCAAGGATGTGATCGAGAAATTACCTCCATTGAGCCATAGAAGAAGAGGCAAAGAATCCTTAGCCTGCTGATCCTCAGCTTCAGCAAAGTAGTAAAAAAATGCACGACCGGCTTTTTTATCGACAGTAACATACCCACCATACTGATTGAAGTTCACCTTTGGTTGTCCAGGCAAGCTCGTGATCTTATCTTTCTCCTTCAACCCTTCCTGGGGATGATGAATGCTGCTCGCATTCGCATGAAGAATCACCTCGAATGGCTTCGTGTCGACGCCTGCGCTTTCTGCATTCAGCTTGGACTTGTAAAGCTGAGAAAGCGCTTGTGAATGCTTGCTCCCATGGATTTGAGGGATATTGGAGAAGCAAGAAAGAAGGAAAAAAGAAGAGAGAAGAACCAAAGATGGCCTAGGAATATTCATCCTAATTAGCAATGTAGTACTTTTTGAAGGAAAAGAAAAGAGGCTTAGGCTTTTATGGGGTTTGGGGTCCAAAGAAGAATGATTGTTTTGAAATGTGGAGGGGTTGTTCCTAAGAACTTGAAATCCAATGATTCAGAGAAGAAGTTTGTGGTGAGGAGCTTGTTCTTAGTCACCAATCATGTTATGCCATGTGAGTAGTGTTTTGGGGGTGCTTGGTTCATTTAAGAACACACACATGGAATACATATATACAATGAGAATGGATCCAATTAACCTGACAAGGAATAAGCCACAAATCCTATAGCTCACATGAATTTCTTCACTAGTTTGAGAAGTTTATTGTCATTAGTTATTAAACTTGGTCATGATCAATTTAGAACTTTGCCAATGTTCGAAATGACCACACCAAGTTAGTTAAATTGGGATGGGACTTGAAAATTAATTGACAGACGTCCGGTTGCTTAATTTGTTGTCTTGTTAGTGTAAAGAATATGCGGTTCTAGTAGGTACACCTACTAGCTCTCTTTCGCTAATCCCTCTTGATCATAACAAACATATATGCACATCGATCATGGTAGTTAATCTTAGGGAAACGAATTTTGTAAATTCCATTCCTCAAAATTGATAATTGATTTCGGAACTTGTTTAGGAAAACAAAACAAGACTTCAAATTCTCTATACTAAAGAAAAAGAGTGTAAGATATTTCTCTATTTTCTTCTTTTGGTGACGGTGAACCCTACCTCTAGGGCTTCGTCCGTCAGTCTCCTTGAATTGCACAAGGGTGCGGAATTCATCTCTCTTAGGTGGTCGTATCACCTGTTACAGTTACGATCGATCACATGCATTAGTAACAATCTCCACTGTTCACATGAATTCCCTGACCATATATTGTTTGAGCCAAAGGATATTTTTGTCCAAGTAATATGACTTCACGAGGAATGACTAGCTCACTCCGCGTATGCGAGGCGAGATCGATACTCCACGTAGGCGAGGCGAGATTGACGTTCCGCGTAGTTGAACGAGACACTCTGCGTAAGCAAGGCACGATAGTATTTCGTGTAAGAGTCCTAGGCGAGGCGAGATTAACACTCCGCGTAGGTGACGAGCGGATTACGTGAGGCGAGCTGGCGAACTGGCCTGCGTGGGAGGCTCCGCGAAGAAGGCACAGGCGGAGTCTGCATGCATCACATTAATCGTTAAAGACTCTTAAAAGTCTTTGACATGCTTCGAGCCAATCCATGTGGCTCTTTTAGTATAAAAAGCCCTTCTAAGGCCCGCGAGCTGCAATAGCCCGCGAGATAGAAGAGAGCTTCAAGGGCTCGCGGGATGCTTCAGGGGCTCGCGAGATGGTTTGAGACTGTGACACCCCACGTGATAAGATTGTTCCTAATTCCAGTCTGCATAGGAGTCTACATTCGGCAGCACGGAAGCAAAGCCCTATGGGGAATGGAGTGTGCGAACTGGACATGTGTCATAAGTTGATTGGTCCGCGCTGGTTAAACCGTGTCCTTATGGATTAGGGTTTCAAAGCCCGACTTAGATTCCAAGTTAACTTTCTTCTGCCGCAAGTCGGACCACTATATAAAGGGATCGAACTGTCTCTCAAAAGGACACATACTTATACAACAACTCAGAGTCAATCTCTTTACAAAAATGAAACTCAGTTACCCTTCGAGCTACTTGAAAATCCTAACCCTAAGCGCGCCGCCGCCTAGGCTTTTCTCAGAGCCCTCCTGGACTCTCCCCCGGTCTCCCTGATTCCCTATAGTTGCTCTGCTTGCGTCCCGTTGTGAGTATCGATCGCCTTGTGCTCGTAAATTCCTCATCTGAGGTGGCACCTGGAAACCCCTTCCGCCTGATTAAGAAGTCAAGCCCGCACACAAGCTTTTTCCTTGTCCGCGAAGTGGCACGCCCGCAATAAACCCCCCACTCTTTGTTCGCTATTCATATCTGCTCCACGCGCTGAGGATCGTGGCCAAAACATATATAATTTGATTGATATGCTTTGAAACATTTCTATGTGTCTGCGATGATAGATATGAGACTATCTCTCCATATATTAAGCGAGGAGGGCGAGTTACTGTTCATGTAAACAGTAACCTGACCACTTTATCCTCTGTTTGTTCCTAAACTCTAAATATTAAGCGAGGAAGGCGAGTTACTGTTCACGTGAACCTGACCATTTTATCCTCCTTTTGTTCTTAAATTATCCCTTCAGCCACCACGTGTCAGATTTTAATTTTTTTTCGCAAGCTTGTCCCTCACTGCCGCTTCATTATCTTATTCAAGCTGTTTTGGCCACGATCCTTAGCGCGCGGAGCAGAGGTAAATAACAAACAAATAGTGAGAGAGATTGTTGCGGGCGTGCCACCTCGCGGACGAGGAAAGAGCTTGTATGCGAGCTTGACTTCTTGATCAGGCGGAAGGGGGTTTCCAGGTGCCACCTCAGATGAGGAATTTATGAGCACAAGGCGATCAATACTCACGGTATATCGCGAGCAGAGCGACAATAGGGGGATCAAAGATCGGCGGTGAGTCCAGAAGGGCTCTAAAACTAAGGCGGTGGTGCACTTAGGGTTAAGGTTTCAAGGTAACTGGTTTGCAGTTTGTTTGTTGTTTTGTTGAGAGATTTGATTGTGTTTGCTTCAACAGGGAAGTGAAGGCAGAGCTTCGGGGAGCATTGGAGGTTCGACTCGGTCGAAGGTTTGTATTGTAAGATTGATTGTTAAGATGTATTGAGTGTTGTTCTTTTCTGTAAACCTTCGAGCCCTTTATATAGTGGTTTGACTTACGACAGAAGAAAGATAGCTTAGAATTCAAGTCAGACTCTGAAACCCTAATAGCATAAGAGCACTGTTCCGTCAACGCGAACCAATCATCCTGTGACACATGTCCAGTTCGCACACTCCATTCTGCATAAGGCTTTGCTTCCGCGTTGCCAACTGTAGACTCCTATGCGAATTGGAATTAGGAATATCCTCATCGCGCGGGGTCAAAAAACTTGTCTCCATCTCACGGGTCTTTCTAGCTCGCGGGCTTTAGAAGGGCTTTTTATATTAAAAGGGCCATAGGGATTGGCCCGAAGCATGTCAAAGACTTGTAAAAATCTTCAACGATTAAAGTGATGCACGCAGATTCCGCCTACGGCTTCTACGTGAAGCCTCCCACGCGAGCCAGTTCGCCAGCTCGCCTCGCCTAAGGCTCCACTTTTACGCGAAATATCACTTCGCCTTGCCTACGCGTGAAGTCATTAGGCGCGCGAGCTCTGTAATCCGAGCGAAGTCTACTTAGCGCGCGAGATCTGTAGTCTGCGCGAAGTCCCGTTCGTACTCGAACTTTGTAAGTCAGCTTGCGTGATTTCACTAGCGGGTCATCACTTGTAAACCCAAAGAATTTGAGTTCGCCCTGTGATGTGGAACAAGATTTAATTAATATTCACATAGACATTTACTCATCCAATAAAATATTCATTTAAGCGTAAACACAAGCTTCCACACTTCTATCACCCTTTGTATCTCCGTGAAGTTTCTTCGTCATCCGGGGTATTTTTTTTATCTTCTTCTATTTGGTTTTTTTTGTAGGAATTTCTAATCTATACCGTCTACCTCGGATGGTTCCACCTATTTCCCCACTATGAAGCATCGTCGCGGCGGCCGATCAGGCTGGAACCCGGAGGCCCAAGCGTCAACTTCAGAGCCGCCGATCCTGCCCAAAGCTGCCTTCGGAATAGCTGATGCCATACGTTTATGTAACTCTCTCTCTCTGGTTAGAAGGAATAGCCATAGGAGTCTTCAAATTTATGCAACTACTAAAGCAAGTTTTAGTGTGAAATTCAGATTTTAGTGTTTTACCATGTCTTTTTGTATCTTTAAATTTTGCTGGCTGCATGTGTTTCTTTGTTTATGGGACTGGGAGGATGGATATTTGTTTGATTTTTGAACAGGTAATTCACAGATTTGATTTGTAGGCTTCTTGGGTTTATGGGGTTATTATGATTGAGGTTAGGTTAAAGAGTTGTATGATGATCCATTTTGTTGAACGGTATTACCAATACTAGAGGATCGCTCTTCGATCAAATCAATCAATAAAGGTTGAGGATCGGTTGCTACAAACTCAAGAAACTAGATTGATATCGCCGATTTTGTTCTTTTTTTCTTTTGTGCAGATATTTGAGGATCATGTGAGCATTATATGCTCAAAAAGATAGTGATAACGGAATTACTGATGCAGAGAATGATGCATTGCAGCTATGGTTGGCTTAATTCTGAAGGTGATAAGCCATTTTAGTTCTGGATGTCAAGTTGTTATGCTACAATTCACAAGTTGAACTCATAATTGTAAAACTAGCTTCTGGATAGTAATTATTGCATTTTGTATGCTACAGAAGACTGCGAACAACTTATTGGAATAGGAAAAAAGGTTCTGTATTCCTTTAAAACATATGGTAGAAGCATGACGATGCAGGTGTTTTTTAAATATATTCTGCCTAATACTTTTACTTCATATATATGGTAGTATGAAGTCGTTACATTTTTTAGATTTAGATTTCATTTCTCTTTTTTTCCTCTTCAATCTCTCCTCTTTTCCTCTTTAATTGCTTCTGCTTTTCGTATTTGTTCAATTCCTTCTGTCATCAAGGTGACTCACTAAATGGACCTTCTGTTTCACAACAAAATCCTACTCTAATAATCTCAATTGTTCAGTCATCTGTTACTAACTACTATACAAATTTAATTTTTAACTATGAGAAGTGCAACCATAAAGTAATGGCTAAACACCCAAGTAAGACTCTTACTGCAAAAGTAAGCATTGAAGCCTTTTTTTTATTTATTTACTTTCAACTAGATTTACCTTAGTTTTTCATTATAGCATTTTCTCTGAATTTTGATGTTAAATTGACCATGAGGGTAGAAAGCAAGGGCAGGCACAAAACCAAACAACACTGGAATAGGCACAAATGATCCCTTTTGTAAAGATAATGGCGCCTGTACAATATGATCTTCTCTTCACATTATATCAGTCAGCAATGGACAATGTTATAAACCCTACTAGGAGACGGTTCTTAATGTGTGTATAATTTACAATAGGAGCATTGACCCTTACAAGATATCACTTTCTATTATGTAGGTAGATATTGCTTTTCATATTATTTGATTATCTATTGACGGTTAAAGATTACATTTTGTATCTGTACAAATTTGGTTTTCAACACCCGGCAGCAGCATTATTTGTTTTTTTATTACTATTTCACTCATTTGTGTCTTTTTTATTTAGGTTTCAGAGAGGTGTCGTCTGTAAAAACAGAGATCGAAGTAGCAAAAATTAGACAATAACTTATCGAACTGGCATAAACCGCACTTCTACACGTGTGTAAGCGTGTGTGTGAAGGCTAGTATGTATCAAGCTTTTGCTTGTTTTCTTTTCGATGTTCTTATATATGCATGCATCGTCGACATATTGTATTCCTCGATCACTTGAAAATACACGTCCACGAGAAAACCAAGTACGCACGACCCTGATTAATCACAAATCTCAGCATTATCATTAACATTAAGTTAAGAAGACATACAGTAGTTTTGGAAACCTCATATATATCATGTGTAACAATTATGAATATCACGTCCTATATAGGAACATGGCAATATTGGGAACGATCAAGAGAGAACATGCATATATGCAAGCTAGGTAAAGTGCCTCTATCTTCCTATATATTGTATAGTTCCCGTAGTCAACGCATTCTTGTTCCCTATAATTGCTTTGCCCCTCGTGAAAGAATCGCCGCCACCAGAAGGCTTAAACAACTACATATCACCGTCTAGCTAGTACTTTCACATCGATCGCTTTTGGATCCTAAATCTTCGATCACTCTAGCTCATATATTATTGCACTAGTAGCTAGTACCAATTCAATCCTATATATCCACCAAGTTCCCATGCACGAAAGAATGAATGAATGATCAATGAATCAGTATACCCAGAGAGAGATGTATATCAGTAATTGTAATTGTTAAACTGCATGCATGCTCATGACAACTTTTGGGTCAGCAATTTCAACAGCCAAGCATCACGTCAAAGATGCACATTCCAATAAATTATCCTCATTGTTTAGAGATGGTTACTTGAAAATGACGAGAGAAAAAAACTAACTTCATGTATATAAGGAAAAAAATTAAGAGTAGTGAGAGTTTACATACGTAACTGGATATGGACCGCGTGATACAATATAACAATCATTGAGAGAATGGAGGTTGCTATTGAAGCAAGGAATGAAGATGCATCTACTGGTTGTGTTGCAGTCTATCGAAATGGGAAGGCAGCTGGCCGTAATTGGACAGAGAGATAGTTTCCTAGTGTTCCTAGAAGATCTAATGTGATTAGAGTTGGGGTTAGTACAGTAATTGTGTAAAGGACCCTATTTCCGCTAAGGTTAGCAGTTTGTAACTTGTATATATGCTGTAAGTATCGGCAATTGCCAAGCAATGAAGTGAAACAGTTTTCTCTTCCATTCAAACTTCTTTATGGCCGGTATTAGTAGCACACAAACGATCCTAGACCTTAACCCTAACCACCAAAACTCAATCAAACCTCTACCATGGCAGTAGGTGACGAAGACGTGAAGAGCACCAAATCGCACTCATCGTCGCGCACACCAGAACCTTGGGAGAACTCCAATCATGCTCCTTATTTGTATCATTCAGATCAACTAGGAGCCGTACTCGTAGCTCAGCCGTTGATGGAGGACAACTTCAATGAATGGACATCATCCATGAGTATGGCCCTCAAAATCAAGAACAAACTTGGTTTTGTCCTCGGTACTCAAACCAGACCTCTTGTCAATCTTGAGGGACAACAACAATGGGAACGATGTGACACGCTTGTTAAAACGTGGCTCATAGCTTCCATGTCAAAGGCACTCTCTGGCAGCGTCAAGAACTGCAAGACATCTCGTGATGTTTGGCTTGATCTTCAAGAAAGGTTTGGTCAGACTAATACGATTCAGCTTTTTAACGTTGAGAACTCTATTCATGCTTGCACTCAGGGTTCCGATACAGTCAACATGTTCTTCACCAAACTCAAAAGCCTATGGGACGAAAGAGACACCATATGTGACCTCCAAGCATGCAACTGTGCCGAAGGAGCCAAAGTTGGAGAGTACATAAAGAACTTAAAGACTATGCAGTTCCTCATGGGACTTAATGCAAACTATGATACTCTTCAAGGTAACATTGTAACTCTCGACCCTCTGCCTAGCGTGAACAAAGTGTACTCAATGGCACTCTGCCATGAGAAGCAAGTTGCGGCAAGCAGCAACAGCAAAGCAGTTTCACAGCTCGAAGTGGCTGCTTTCACCATGCAAAAACAAACTGCGCGTGAAAGTGAGTAGAAAAACAGTGACTCTCGGTGTGAAAAGTGCGGCAGGGGCCATGCAACCAAGAATTGTAGGCAGCACCTCAAGTGCACTTATTGCAATTGGAAGGGTCATGACTATGATCATTGCCAAAAACGTAAAGCTGTAGAAGAAGGGAACCGAAACAACTACACGGATGCTGCATTTGGAGATTTTCCTTTCTCCAAAGAGGAATGCAAACAACTTGTCGAGATGTTAAACAAGAACAAATCAACCAACGTGAACCAAGTCGGTAATGTTTCCTCTCATGATGAGATGTCAGGTAAAGCATTCCAAGTTTCATTTGGTAATCAAAAGAGTGTATGGATACTAGATAGCGGAGCTAGTGACCACATCATATGCAACCCTAGTTTGTTTACCAAATCCTACCCGACACAACCAAGATATGTGAGACTGCCTAATGGTGACATAACTCGAGTATCACAAATAGGGATAATGACCTTCTCTCCTCAATTCACACTACATAATGTCCTTTGTGTTCCATCTGTAAATACGAAAATATCTGTGACAAATAACAGAATAACATGTGTACAAAGAATAATTTAATTTAATCAATGCGAATGCGGGTTACAATCTTTGTGAAGTCCTCTGATTCTATCTCCGATGTCGATTTGATCCAAGGGTGACAAGCACTTAATCTTGAATCGAATCGTTGTAATTTGGACTTCTTGTCGTGTTGACAATTTGTAAAAGTTGATTGACCAAGGGCCGTAGAGGCTTGTTCTTGATCAGGTTTGATCCACGAGCAGTTCCACGTGATGGTTTGTTCTTCGTCTAAGAGTTGGTGAAGATGTCGGCTATTTGGCAGCTTGATGATTCTTCAGGATTTGACAACTTCTAGACTTGAGGTTGATGAAGAATCTGCTATTTGGCAGCTTGATGATTCTTCAGGATTTGACAAGTTCTAGACTTGAGGTTGGTGAAGAACCGGCTATTTGGCAGCTTGATGATTCTTCAGGATTTGACAACTTCTAGACTTGAGGTTGGTGAAGAACCGGCTATTTGGCAGCTTGATGGTTCTTCAAGGATTTAGTGAAGATGTCCCGTCCCGACCCATAATTTTTACCTTTATTACTGGCATAGTGGTAATAAAAATTTTACCGTGTTCGTCAATAAGTGAAAAATATAATTGATCCCCAAAGAGATGTAGGGGACGATTATTTTGTGGGATTGTTCTAAGGAAGAAATTTTGATGACGGTAAAAAATGGTAATTTTTGCCAGTAAAAGGTAATTTTATTGGGGTATTATTTTCGGGTGTTGAATTATTGGAAAATTGGTTAAAAGTAGTGTTGGGTTGGCTGGGCCGAGCCCAACCCGTTTCTCTTCTTTTCTTTCTCTCTCTCTCCTCCCGGTTTTCTCTCCCCCATGCCTCACTGCCTGAATTCTTTTTGGCAGCCGTTCACCGCCATCCGGCCGCCTCAGCCCGCTGCACCGGTCCCGTTCGGTCGGTCTCCAAGCCAGCAACAGTTCTAGACCGGTGGCAGCCTCCCTAGTGCCGCCGTGAAGGAGGAATCGACGCCGAGAGCCCCGACTGCCCGAAACTTCATTTCACCGGAACTCCTTCCTTCGGCCGCCATAGCCGGCGAGCCGTAGCTCAAAAGGAAGTCCTCCTCCCGTACTTCAATCCCTCCAAAGGGCTCGCTCCGTCTTGAGCTAGGTAAGGAGAAATCAGAATTTGAATTTCTAGGGCTTTATTGTGTATTTGTATTCGATTGGCTTGTTTAGGCTTAGAATTGGAGTTTGTGGAAGTTAGGAATTTGTAGAGGAGGTTGAGAGGGAGAAGCTGCCAAATTTTGGTGACCATCGGAGGTCGCCGGAATTGGTCGCCTGCCGCCTCTGCCGGCGGAGCCGCCGCCGAGAAAATGTTTTTGGTGGAGAAAAATGTGAGGAGTTTAATGGAATAAGTTTTAGAATTTTTGGAGGAGTTTTTGATAGGTTTGAAAATTGTTGAAGTTTGGTATTTTTGACGGATTATTAATTTATAATCCGGCCATTGGATTTTATGTGGTGGAAGGTGATTTGAGGATGTCGGTAAAAATTTGTAGAGTTTTGAGGTTGGCAGTGGAATTAAGATTTTGGAGTGTTAGGCTTGGTTGAGCGCGAAGCATATTTAATTATGCATGTTTTGTCGGTGTTTTATTTAAGGTTTGATTTATATGGAACAGGACGTGAGGAGGCTCGAGCGGAATAGACTTCCGACCGACATCATGCTTAGGCCTAACATGTGAGTGGACCTTTGTTTTTAAATATTATGTTTGAAATGCTTTATCATTTGAATGATTTTCTGTTGTTGGATATTTCCCGAAATTGAGAATTTCGGTGATTATACTCGAGGTACAATTCCGAGAATAGTATGTATATGATTATATGCTAGCTAGCTATACGTAATTTTTCCCCATACACGAGGCACAATTCCGGTATGGGTGACATGAGCGTTAGACGCGAGTGTCGTAGCCCTGTGCGATTTTCTAATTTTGCATTTATTTATTCAAAGATTTCGTACAAGGAGTAAGCACGTATATATTACCACTCGGCCGCTATCCCCCATATGCGAGGTACAAATTCCGGTGTGGGGTGATGTGAGCGTTAGACGCAAGCATAGTAGCTTCGTATGATATCTACTTTATTCAAGTTGTTCATAGATATCGTACCAAGGGTCAGGCGAGTGTGCATACATACTATACATATATAATATCCAGGCCTGAGAGTCAATGTCTTAAAGTTTGGGAGTCTAGCCAGGCTGGACCCCAGTTTAGAAGCTTTCCAGTGGAGCTTTTGTTTTTGCAGCTGTTGAAAGCATTTCTTTTGGGGAAATATTTATTTGTTGTCGGAAGCATTTCGTCCACTCACTCTGACGTGTTGAATATTTTCCCCTGGGCTCTTCGCTTTTAAAAATGCCCAGTCTGCAGAGTTCGCATGAGGTCTAGCAGGAGACGCCGAGGCATAGTGACTCATCTATCAGCTACATTTCGCTAGTAGGTTACCTGTTTAATCTACTAGGGGTTTGTTAGCTTTCGCTGTATTTTATTTTATTTTATTTTTAGTAGCTCTGAATACTTTTGGAATTCTTCGGTGTAAGTTGTATTCTGGCTACTTTTGGATTGTAGCTGAAGATTTATTTTGGAATAAAAAGGTGGTTCTTAAATTCTTAAGTTAGGGTTGTCCATTTTCGAGGGTGGTTTGCCGAGTCTTCGGTAAATTTTCCTTGGAGGTGGTCCCCGCAGAACTCATCTCGGGTTTCGGTGTGAAATTCGGGGCAAGTCTTGACAGGAGAACTAGCTACTTGGGGAGCTTGATAGTTCTTCAAGGATTTTAGGGAGGCTTCTGAGCTCGCGGAGTGATTTTTCTCTCTCTCTCTCTCTCTAGTTCGCTCCTTTGTTTCTGCCCCTTCCTGTTGAATCTTGAAACATTAGAAGGAGACTCCTGACTCCATGCTCTGCTCAGTCATCTGAGTAAGGGATTCGAGGTCAACCTCTAGCTCAATGGTGTCGTATGTTTCCCGGAATAGTCTCTCCATGGTAGGCCAGTCCGCAATGGATCCTGGCTTCAACCTGAAATACCAACTGAATGCAGCTCCGGATAGAGAAGTCCCGAAGAGCTTGAGCTTGAAAATATCATTATTCCCATATTGGCCGCACTGGACTTTGAAGCGGGCCATATGGGTTGCTGCATCTTCCCTTGTTTCCCTAGAAAAGGTGGTGAACACGACGTTCTTGAACCCATGTGGGAAAGGGTATTGCGCCACACTATCAGGGTTGGGGTCACGATACTGCAAGTCAGCATCACCTTTTCCGGTTTGCTCCTTGACGATGGAGGAGATGAGCTGGCACCAGTCGGCTGTTGTCACAAGCGCGGACTCTGCTCCTTCCTCATTGTTTGCAGAGAAACTGATGGCATGTCCAACATTCTTGGGAGTAAGGCTGGAGTAGGCTAGAAGCGGGTCATCTGGTGTCCCGGCTCCCTGGCGTAGAGAGTTATTCAATCCCTTGAAGGGAGCAACAGAGCCATTAGGGGGAGGACTCTTTGAAGTTCCTACCCCTGACACGAACTACGGGGCTTTCGGAGTCCCGACCTTAGGGTTTCCCCTGGCGCGCTCGTTGGGAGGGATGTACTTGGATGTTCCTTCGTTCACGCTTGGGCCAGTAGGATTTAAAGCAGGATTCTTTGGTGCTTGCGCCCTCATCCAATCTTCAACTTCAAGGACCCGTAAGTTCAGCCGGTCCTGTTTGTCCTTGAATTCGTCCAGCTTCTCCAGACTGTTCTTGCTTCCAAAGAACGAAGCATTCTGCTGGTCATACATCTTGGCGTCATGGTCGTCCAACCGGCGAGTCTGCTCATTTACTGTCGTGCGTGTGAGCGACAGGATCTCTGCATTTTGCTTCACGGTCTCCATGTTCTGCTTCACGGTCTCCGTGTTCTGGTCTAGATCTGACCGGATTTGTTGAAGGCTACCTTTGACCAAGCCCTTGGTTTTAGTGAACTTGGAATCAAGGTCTCCTCACCGAGTGTGGTGAGTCTGTCGTGGGTGGCCTGAAGAAGGTCCCTATCTTGCTTGACCTGTTCAGTTAGGTCAACAACGCTTTGTTGAGTGGCGAAGATCTGGGTTGTCAAACCTTGGGTCTGGGTTGTCAAACCCTGGATCTGGCCCTTGAACTCCGCGAACATCTGTAAGACTTGCTCTATAGACGGGGCAGAGCCTGTGTCTTGAGTCGGTTGAGAGCCTACCATGGTGGTCTCGCGGAAGTCTGGGTTACCAAACTGAGCAAGAACCTGCTCTTGGGTGAGAGAACGGCAAGCCGCGTTGTTGTGGGGCTAGTACCGTAGCGATCTGTGCTTAAGACAAGAAAGCTGAGGTTTTCTGTATGGCGATTCATTTGGTTTCCCTATGATGTATCGCTTGTACTCCCTGTCCCACTGGGCGTGCCAATGTTTTGGCCACGATCCTCAGTGCGCGGGCGAGAGGTAAATAGCGAACAAAGAGAGGGGGAGTGTTGCGGGCGTGCCACCTCGCGGACGAGGAAAGAGCTTGTATGCGAGCTTGACTTCTTGATCAGGCGGAAGGAGGTTTCTAGGTGCCACCTCAGATGAGGAATTTACGGGCACAAGACGATCGATACTCACGGCGTGACATGAGGAGAGCAACATTAGGGGGATCAAAGATCGGGGGTGAGTCCAGGAGGGCTCTGAAACTAAGGGGGTGGCGCACTTAGGGTTAGGGTTTCGAGGTAGCACAAAGGGTAACGGATTTGTAGTTTGTATTTGTTGAGAGATTTGATTGTGTCTAAGTTATGTGCTTCGAGTCCCCTTTTATAGAAGCTCGACTTGCGGCAGAAAAAAGGTAATCACAGTCCAAATCGGATTCCGAAACCCTAATGTCACAAGGACACTGTTTCGCTCGCGCGGACCAACCAGCTTGTGACACATGTCCAGTTCTCACACTCCATTCCACATAGGGCATTGCTTCCGCGTCGCTCAATTAAAGACTCCTATGCGGACTAGAATTAGGAATATCCTTATCCTGCGGGGTGTCACAGACTCAAACCATCTCGCGGGCCTTTCTAGCTCGCAAGCCAAAAGAAGGCTTTTTAATTAATAAGGGTCACATGGATTGGCCCAAAGCATGTCAAAAACTGGTAAAAGTCTTCAATGATTAAATGTGATATACGTGGACTCCGCCTATGCCTGTCTCGCAAAGCTTCCCGTGTGAGCCAGTTCGCCAGCTCGCCTCGATGTGATCCGCTTGCTTCGCCTACACGAAGTGTCAATCTCGCCTCACCTACGGGAGTGCCAATCTCGCCCACGCGGAGTTAACTAGTAATTCCGCGCGAAGTCATTCCGCACGCGAGCTACATAGTTCGCGTGAAGTCATTTCGCACGCGAACTGTGTAGTCCTCATGAAGTCGTTCTGCACGCGAACTGCGTAGTCCGCGTGAAGTCTCGTTTCCACGCGAACTGTGCAGTCCGCGGGAAGTCTCGTTTCCACGCGAACTGTGTAGTCCGCACGAAGTCATATTACTTGGACCAAAATGCCTTCTGGCTCAAACAGTACTAGAGATGCCAAAAGTGGAAAGAGGTTACCAATGAATCTTCTGAAGATATTGATGTTAGAAGACCCAAAGTCTCATATCTCGCACCAATCGATGAAGGATAGTCGGCCAGACGATGACAGTGAGAATTAGAGGACAAGATGACGACGAGCCTGGGAGGGCCATCGCGGAATCTTTTGTGGCGGCCATGGTCTGTGAGAAAGGGAAGATGATTTGGGTTTGTGAGGAGGGCTACAAGAAATTTTGGGGAAAATAGTTGGATAGGGTTCAATTGGGGAAAGCTAAATCTAAGGGACTAGAAAAAGTGCAGAAGCAATTAGATAGCAAAGATCTGAGCCAAGGCTCTGATACCATGCTAGAAACCACAGATTATTCAAAGGAAATGCAGAAATTGAAGGAAAGCAAGTAAAGAAAACGAAGAGGCTGCAAATAGACTACATCTTGTATTTTTGATGATGAATAGTGTACATATCATATAATTTATATAGGGTAGGGATTAGAGTCAAAAGACTCAAATACCCTTATACTCTTAACACCCCTTTCAACTATATGCTTGCTAATTTCATAAAAATAACATATGCTTGTTGCACAAACTTAGTACATAATAAAAAAACCAGACAATTACATGATGCAGACCAGTTACAAGATAACATCCCAAATCAAAACTCATCATCCTTGTTGCATGTGTTGCATTACTTGTGAAGAGAGAATGATCAATCTGCATTATAAACTAGTAAACACTAATTCCCATGACTTGACCCATCATGTTTTTAATAATTACCAAAAGAGTAGATTTGATCTGCCACTATTACATTTCTTTTTCAGACCAGAAGTACCAACCATCATAAGAAAAATAAATTGCAGTAACTATCTTCAAACTTTTCTTCAGCTAAAATCATTATAAATTTCAAACATCTATGTAGGTGACTCCAAACCATATGCAACCCCATCTCTAGGGCATAAGAAGACCAAGATATGTAAACATCTCTCATCATTCCAGAGCCATAGAATCAATCACACATCCATTGTGTCAAGCCAAATTCACCAGCCCAAAAAAAATATAAAATTCTTGATCAACTTAAACTTTAAACTTCTTGATCAACTTAAACTTAAACTTTAAACTTCAAAATAACAAAGAAATGGAAAAATGATGAACCTGTGTAGAACAACCAAGACTAGAGAAATAGTCTACAACTCAAAGTGTGAAAAATGCCACTCTGAAATGGATACCAAATTCTGCATCTTCACAAGACTTTAAAATTGCATAAGCACATATTCTTGTATAGCAACCACTCTAATAACTCCTCACAACTTTCCATTAGAAGATATAACAACTCTAATCAAACACTGCAGCATCCTTATAACCACTAAGAGAGCAGTAGACATAAACTCCAAATTTGACAGCAATGTCGAAAATACTCCAAAATAAACATAACTCTCACACAAGCCATACATTCAAACTATAATCTAATCATCAAGTCAATTTACCACTCAAAAAAGAAATATAAAACTGCTTCATCACCTTCTTCTTTAGTTGACGGCAAACAAACTTTGACAAGAAAAATTAAAGTGAAAAACTGATGGATTGATCATAACAGCCAAGACTAAAGAGAAAATCCATGAATCGAGTGAAAGATATGCCAAATTGGAGAGATATTACTAATCTTGCTAAAGAATTTGATGCTAACAGAGATACATGAGAACCGAAGCATAGCAAAGTAAGACCAGAAAAGAAAAATTGATATCAATATCACCAACAAATCAAAAGCCCAGGGATATTCACTCTCAAAATACTCATCTCCCATCTAGATTCATCTCAAAATACTCATCTCCCGTCCAGCCAGATTCATATCATCATCAATTATATATCAAAAAGCTCTTCGAAAAGTTCAGATAGCGAGAATAAGCAGAAGCTAGAGATGATTATACTAGAGTGACCTTGGAGAAAGAGATTCCAGATTGAGGAATTGAAGTCGGCGCAAAAGACGAAGGAAGACCGGGCGGCGATGACGATGTCTGAGATGAGGATTTCGCGGCTTCGAGATAAGAAGCAGTCGCGCTTAGAGACTCTGATTCTATGCTTCAATTTGAGAAGACACGAGAAGAATATGAGGTTAGGGTTTGTGAATTTGGGGGAAATTGAAATTGAAAACAAAGCTAGAGAAATCTAAAATGCGGAAGCTAGCAAAGAAATTCAAAAGCCACAGGATTGTGACCATATGACTCAAATACCCTTATACTCTTAACAACTTTTGGCAACTATATATAAAACTGCATTGGAAGATCTGTATTTATCTTATGGATTGTTGAGAGATGAACATAAAGTCTCAAACTATACTGATCCAAATAGTAATTGTACAAAATTTGGATAAGTGGGAAGAACATAAGACTTCTCTTTTCACACACTCAATTCATCAACTTCCTTTCCCTTCCAATGCATCTCCAGATTCACCAAAACCAAGCTTTCTCTACATGTTATCAGTTCATTCTCATCGGTAAAGTACAGCATACGATAAGCTATTGGGGACCTTATGATGGATGCGATGTAGGCTAAGATGGAGGAGGCTAGGTGACATTTTGGGGAATGCGAATAATTAAGTTGAGGCATGTTCTAGCCAAGATATTTTGGGTCACAAGTAATCAAGTGTGTACCATGTTTATTTTTTCTTGCATGTTTGGGGGAGAGAGTTCTTCTCCAAGGCAAGGTTCTAAAAAACTGTCTAAGTGCCTAGGCGATGAGGGAAGTCGGGTGGGGATTTGGCGGTGAGGGAAGTCGGGTGGGGATTTGGTGGTGAGGGAAGTCAGGTGGGGATTTTGCAGCCGCCTAAACGACCTAATGTTGACTTAGGCGCTAGGTTACATGCGTGTTGAACTCTTTTTCTTCTCAAGCTAGAGATAAGAAATCGAAGTTAGAGACTATTATAAGAAGTTCGAGTCAAGGGAGAATGAAGGACACTTGATGTGCAGTTACTTATAGCACCCTAGAAAGGGGTTAACCTTACCGTCATGATTCCAAGCCAACGAGAAACCGACACGTCTAAAGATCGTTTTGACAACCCATTAACTTAAAACCAAAAGGTTATTTTAGAATTTAAAACAAATAGAATGAGTGAGATATCTCATAATTTTCGTAAGTACACAAATAGGAGTTTTTAAAACCCGCGGAAGGTGGACATTTTAAAGGGCCAATTTAAAACATTGTGACATCGATCATAAAAAATTCACGTCACGAACAACAATTTGGGAGCAGTCTTATAATTTTACATAACGAAATAAGGAATGATTCAAAGAGGAAGAAGGAAAACATGTTTGCACTACATGATCAAGACAAGAACATTAGGCCAAGGGTTCACACACCTAGCTTCCCTCTCATTCTATCTCGTCTCAACTAATTTCTGAGTTTTGCAAGCTTTGAGAGATTAAGTGATTTGGGAGTTTTCTATTGAGACTTTAAGTTGCAAGGAGAGAGGTTATTTGAGCATGGAAGAACCAAATCGTTCTTCATGTTGTAATCTTCTTCTTGTCTATAATATCCACCCTCATCATCAATCATATGAGGAAGTATGTTAAGTGTTTTGACTGAATTAAATTTCCTTACAACTGCAAACCCCCAATCCAAGCGAAAAGATTCAATATGGTGATTTACATCCATATTAGAAACTCATTTTTTTGCTCATTCTAAATGCTTATTAATGAACTTATTTGGCAATGCGTACATAAGGTAAGATATATACGATTCATTCAACGAGACCAGTTATTATTTGGTATCAAAAATTTATTAAGTGATACAAATTTTAATATGGTCGTACATTATCATATATATGAGCAGACATACATATTTGTTTATTATTTTCTTAAAGACAATAAAGCGAGCTAGTTCCTTCTTTCTTGATGAGAACATTAACGTCCTAATCCAGAACAAGGAGAAGTAGAAACACTAGCAGTAGCACTGCCATCTCTTGATTGTTGAGTACACTCACCGTTACTCGTGGAGGTGGAATCAGAACCAGCCTTCTCAGTTTGTTGAAAATACTTTTGCAAATCGCTTTTCAACTTCTCAAACTGTTCACGTTTTTCCTTTTCAATAGCTTTAACTGCCTTCTCTTGCTTCTTGACCTCTCTACGTTGCTTCTTCCAATCTAATAACTCTTGATTGGATTCCTCTACCTCACTGATAGGGTTATCAGGATCCCCATTGACACGTAGGTACTCGTTGTCATTAGTCCTAATAAAGAGGGTCGCCTCACCCTTTATCTCTTCCATATATCTAACATGTTTAGATAAAGCTATCAAATTGCGACGCAACTGTCGCTTGTTTGTTGGGTTCAACTTTGAAATGAAGACATCCATGCGGCACAGGTTAATGATGTGCAAATAATGCTAATACCCAACCCTATATATTAGAGATGAGATTCGTACTCTATGTGTGAAATCTAAAGAAGTATTTATAATAGTGTTTTAATCTTCTATATGTGTCAAATAAACCATATATGCTGAATAACACCCTATTAATGAGGGTTATTGTTTTCTTCCATATTTGTGCATGAACACAATTGACTGTCCTCCTTAGAAAGTTTCAATATTAAATTTGGCCAAAACAAGATGATTCATTTTCGTGGGATCGAGTTAGAATAGAAATTTTGTTAATGATTTGTTGTTTCAGCCACTATGCCATTTTCATCATCAGACGACGGTCCAAGTCCGTCGTTTGACGTTTTTTTTATGTCGTCTGAGGAGCTGTCGGGTGATAGTCTATCAGACGACGGAGAATAGCCGTCGTCTGAAATGCTATCACACGACATATCTTATGCCGTCTGAGAAGAGTGGAGATTGAAAAATTTCAATAAACACACCACAGTTAAGTGTGGACTAAATAAGCATCCAAAAACTGTAATATCATATCACAAGACACATCAAATGTCGTCTGTTTTTTATACCTACCACATATAAGTGTGGACTGATTGGAGAATAATTTGATTTATTGGATTTTTCTATCAAATCACACTTCAATTAAGTGTTGAGTGTGTGAGCTTACAACGTCAAAAACTTGTAATATATGTGGTTATATAGAAGATCTAACCTCACTTATCTGTCGTTTAACATTGTAAACTATTAAAAAAAAATTTGGTGCTTCTGTCATACGACATTTAGTTGTAGTTGCATTTGTATTCATACCACATATTTTTACTTTTCGACTTGGTATTACCACAGTTAACTGTCGACTGAATGAAGCATTATCATAGTTTGTTATGATTTTGTCATACCGAGGTCTTTTACTTGACATATATATGCCGTCTGATTGAAGAATTACAAAATTTAATCTTGTGAGTCCTTCTCAGTCCACATATATGTGTTGAGGTAGCTTATATCCATCGACACTTTTTTTGTTTTATGTTGTTACACGACATTTGGACCACATATATATGTAGGTTGAGGGATAGCAAGTAAGTTTTTCCTATCCTAAGTCGACATTTTAATAGAGTTTGATTCTGTAAAATATGTCGTCTAATGCTCAATTGCACTACATTATCATGTTTTTTGGGAGTTTACATATGTTGTTTGATCTAGTACGAGACGACACATTTGTGTCTTTGGTTGCATGATGTTGCCTGTCTATTTTAGCTCAAAAAGTACTGTTCATATGGTAAAACAGCCTCAATTTAGTACAAAAACCTGTGCATTCTACACCATATATGCCAATCAAACCTCACACATTATGAACCATAAGGAAATCAAGCTGCATTAAACTTGTAGATCATACTACTTAAATTAAACAAAAGCCTTGTAGCCATTTCCAAGTACATGCACAACATATATAAACAAAAATATATGTTCGCGGGCATAAGTAAATTTGTTCAACATAGAATAACTTAGCTACCTAGTTGGCATCAGACCCACAAAATAGGCATATTAGTCATAAGTATTTATCATGTTCCAAAGTTATAATGCAATAAAGCAGCACACCTATGTATGAGCTATACTACCATAAACCAACATCAAGTCTGATTTTACTGGTCTGGAAACTGTAGCACATGCTCTGCCCACTCTCCTCGAATCTCATCAATGTCCTCGGCTGTGTAAGTCAGACCAGCCCTAGTTCCCCACTGAAAGCAAATGCAGCATACATAATGAGTTTCCAGTGTACGTATCATCAGAAAATACGTAAATTAACTAAATAACAGTGTCAGCATTATAAAAAGTGCCAATAAAAAAAAAGTGCCAAATAGCTGATGTATAGTTGGAATATAATCGCATCCATTCCACTGCCAGGTTTATCCATATAAATACATAAATGTGAAGACACAAGTATATGTAAAGTTTATATGTGGTTCCTAAATCTCACCATCCTATGGATTTACATAAACATACTAGTTCCAAGAGCTAGCTAATTCATAAAAACTTAAATCACCAATGTCCATCACTTATAAGCAGGTCATGATTAATCTACAAAATTGCAGTACCTTTTTATCAAGGTCAATGTTGTTGTCCTCCACAATTTCCTTCATGTAGCGCATGACGTAATATCCACAACTCACATCATCTTTTTGTATCGGAGCACCCTGAAAATTATGAATCAGGCTTATCAAACAGAAACAAAAATCAAATTATACTGTAAAATTATACACTACTAAGTTTTAAAATGCTTACAAGTAGAGGTTTCCAAGGAGATGCTTTCTTCTTTCCAGGCTGCTTCCTCAGTAGGCCTGTGTACATTTTTATGGAGCTTCCAACAGAAAAAATAATAGTTAGCATCTTCATGGCTAAACTGATCAATGAGTAATACTAAAAGGCTAGACCATATAGGAAAACTAGCATACACTTACTCAGTGACAATAGCAGGCCATTCACTTCCATCCAGGCGCCTTTTCAGTGGATCCATATAGCGTGCGGTTTCCAATTCCGGGTTCACAATCGTCAATGTCCAGTGTTGACTATGCAATAACATACAATGTCATCCCAGATGTTTGTCTTAAGCACTAAATCATTTGTACCCACAAAATCTAGTTCATTGTTACGTACGTACCCTGTGTTATATGGAATCAAATAGATCTGCCCAGGCTTCCCATTCTTGTACATAACGGACAAATCACGAGACCTCGCTGTGGGAGTTCCACTTCCAATTGCACTGACTTTATCAGAGTCGACAAACCGTATCATATCCTCCATCTTCTTCTGCTTTAACACTTTATTCAAGTAGCTACAAACACATATTGCAACATGAAATGATTATAACTACTTCAAAATAAACAAAGAAACATGCTTCATAATTCAGCCGCATAATCCATTATGAAATATAAGAACCAGTAAACAAGGATAATAATTTACCTCATGTAGAAGAAAAGAGCACTGTTCGATACTTCTTTCTTGTGGGCTATGGAGTAAACATCAGCTCTGCATATATATGTGCTTTCTTTGGATGTCCAAAAAGATCTGCTTGAAACACAGTGTTCACTGTCTTCCCTTCCTTAAGAAAAGTGTTTGCCCAATTGCATAAGTCAAGCAACGCCTTCGGCAGATTCGGGGGCAAATTATCCAGATCTTCATTTTCCTGAATGCGTTGAATTGGTATCTTCCTACCATAACCACGTTTTGGTTTCTTGTTTTGCAAAATTAAGAGAAAATGCATGTTAGCAACTTAAATAAGGAATTAAAACATGAACTATTGTCAAAAAAACTCAAATATAATTGCACATAAATAAAGTACATCAAACATATATATATTGCAGTACCTTTGTTTCAGTTGTTGCAGTAACAGCCTTTGCTCCATGTGTAACAACCAGGTCCTTAGGCCAAGCAACACAGCCCCCAACCGCATCGTCCACGGTTATAATCTCATCCCTCACTGGAATCGGTACCAGGGCATCATCTTCAATAGCTCGTATAACTGAAACGCGCATGTTGTTTTCGCCCAATGGCACACCATGTAGTAGCTGATTGCTTGACTCACCACCGACATCAATGACTTTTGCAATGGCAACTATATTTTCCACCGTATCTACTGCCAGTCGACACTCATTTTCATCACATCTGACACTCAAACATAAAACATCTGACACTCAAACATCTGACACTCATTTTCATCACATCTGACACTCAAACTCATTTTCTTCAATGCTAAGGTGAGGACATCTGTTGACCCAACTGTGGTAAGTGATCCCTCAGATGCTTGTTTTTTTAAGGTTTCCTGAAACAAAAGCTTAACATTAAACATACAACATAAAATATCTAATATTAAATTTCATACTCCTTGAACAATGGTAAATTACTGAGTGATTCTAACAGGACTTACAATCCTTTTGGCCGCGTTCGCCACCTCAGGTGATGAGAAGTTACCATCCTTGTCAGAATGTGCATTCAGCCACATTGTGGCACGGTCCAGCATCTCAATTGGGACTCCCAGCTTCTTAGCCTGCAACAATATAACAAAGCAGAATCATGTTAGAAGTAGAACACATTTTGATTAAGGAAAAAATATTTGCTATCAACCAAAACTTACCAATTCCACTCTTGATTGAGCATATCCTTTACGTGACATCCTGTGATTGTACTTGTTAAGCTTTCTCTTTGCACTTTGAACTTCCCGCAGTTCCTGCGAAGAATAGAATTCATGAACCACAATGTTAACATCTTATTGGTTATAAGCCAGCTTAAACAACAAGGTGGACATAAAAACATGTTCACAAACCTTAAATTCTTCACTAATCCTATCTTCCACAAAAAGCGACCAATGCAGCTTAGGGATGCATCTATAATCATCAGGAGGATTTTCCAACTTCTCGAGACTGTCCTTGAATGACATAACGTAGTGAGTGGTCAGTGTGCTCTTGAATTCCCGCCATTTGGTTGAAGCAGATTTAAGGACAAATCTTCTACATTGCTGAGGGATCACATAAGCCTCCTACATAAAACAAGAGAAAAATAATAGTCAAGACCTATAACTAATGCTATTTTTACTAAAATTACCAGAAAAATAATAGTCAAGACCTATATAACTCATTAAGTCGATGAAAAAAAAAATTACCTGAATTGCTTCCCCTATCTTCTCTTTAGGTTCATCATCCACATTCCTCCAATCATCAAAGATGATGGGGATCGTCGTACGTGCTAAGACCCCAATGTACGATTGCATATCTGCAGCATTTTTACCTATTGGTGTCCCCCTGTCATCAGATTCTATGGGAAGCTTGATCCCTCTGATCAGTCGCTTTGTTACTCTTGCCATAGTGACCATCGGTATGGATAGTAATCGCAGACCACCAGTAATATTGGGGGTTTCCGCATGAGGAATTTGTTCTTTCTTCTTTCTGATCGGCTTTGCACTGGTTGAAACTGAATTAGACTTGGCCTTCCGGCTATACTTCATCTTCTTCAGGGCTGACACTGCCTCATCACTTGGAGTTGCATTTTTCTCAAGGGTGGCATCCGCTTGAGGAGAAGTACATAAAGTCTTCCCAGAATCCAAGGTTGCTGTACCGGAAACTGCAGCCTTCTTCAGTTGTCGCACATCATCGATTCTTCTAGCAATATCAGCTGCATTCTTTTGTGCAGAAGTAGACGCTGCTGGAATACTATCAGTAGCCGGCATTTGTCGCGTCACCTTGATTCTGGAAGCAATAACTTCTGCAGCTGCCCGTTTTTTTTGTCCCTTCTTTGAACCTAAAGAGTTAAGACCTTTCCTTGCTGGTGCCATTACCTGAAACCCCATTTAAAAAAGACTGGTCAGCTAGCATACTGAGGTTAAAAAAGAAGAACAATAATGTCGATAAAAATAGGACAATATAGAAAAACACACTCTCCATCTTCTACCAACCTAAGGAACTCATCTGAGTCACAAGACATCTCCTCGTCCTCATCTTCTTCACCCTTATTTTCTTCACCCTCTATATCCTCCGGCTTATCTACTGATTCAGAATCTCCGCCACTATCGCCCTCCATAGCAGCAGCTTCACCATGACAGTCCCAATTTTTGTAATTGGTCATGATGCCATTAAAATATACATGGTCCTTGATGACAGCAACGGTAAATCCACTGTGATTACAACACTTCATACAAGGGCAGCGTATGCTTGATTTGTCGGCAGCATTTGCCGACGCAAATTTGAGGAAATTTTCAAACCCAGTTTGAAACCATGAAGATCTCCTATCAGCGAGCATCCAAGTTTTTTCCATCTTATATAAACACATAAAAATGGAATAATAACTAGTTTAATAACCAATCACAATCATTAAAAATAAATTGAGGATCAAGATAAACACTTGTACTAACATCATAATAACCACAATCACAACATGCGCATAAAGACAGAAAAATAACTACAACACTTAGGTACTGGAGCAGAGGACTGAAACAACTACCCAAGTCGAGGTCATGCTTAAGTCTAGTGTTTTCAGTTCAAATCAGTAACAAACACTTCAACTATTAACAACTTGAACAAACAAGATAAACAATCACAAGCACAACAATAATAAATACAGGAATTCTAATTAAAAAGCTAAACAAACGAGCAAACTGGCTTACTTCAATTTGGATACCTCCGCTTCAACTGATAACCACTTCAACTGCTTGCCTACTTCACTCCAAACTATCACTGAACAAGAACAATTGAATTTCCAATCAATCACTATAACAAATCCCAGACCCAGAAAAATAAGAGACTAACACACAACATATAATAGATCAATTGAGCAAAAACCCATCATTCATCACCAAACACAGCTTATAAGAAAGAGACTGGGTTACCTGATTGAGAGAGAAAACATGTTGTTATGTTCGAGAGAGACAGAGAGAAAGATGGTGAGGTCGAGAGAGATGGTGACTGCGAGAGAGATGGTGAGGTTGAGAGAGAGATGGTGAGGTCTGGAGAGATGGTGACTGCGAGAGAGATGGTGAGGTCGAGACAGAGAGAGATGGGTTTCAAACAAAAAGAGAGAGGCGGCTTTTAGACACTGAAAAGGAAAGAGTGTGTTCAAACACTTAGTGAAAATGACAATCCCCCGTGCAAAGGGTTTGTAACCTAGCTAATTGGAAAGGGTGTGTTCATCAGAAAACATACATATATCGTCTGAGTTGACCAACTAACACGTCATCAAAGCGTTCTTTGAAAAGTATTGGTCACACGACATATATATGTCGTTTTTGAAGTGACTAAGTAAGACTCGATTAACATTGACCGCATCAACCGAGACCCGAACTTTATAATATGACCGTTGGATATGATTGCAGTACTTAAATATCTATGTAGAAGAAAATTTACCCATTTTCGATAACTTATAGGTCTCGATCCTTAGAGTCAACTTCATATATAGATAAACGTTCCTATTCTTCCTCATGGGGAGCTATATGATCGGTCGATAAACGGGTCTGAATGTTCGCATAAAATAGTTTCGTTGACACTAGATGATGGTATAAGAATTGACGAATCCCAACTTTAAGTATTGGTCGGTCTAGACAAGAGCGTTTTCGTTTAGATAAAAGTGTTGACTTTTAAAAGTATTTCTCAGACGACATATATATGTCGTCTGAAGTTACTAAGGAAGATTCGATTAACGTTGACCGCATCAACCGAGACACGAACTTTATCGAAAATGCATGAATTTTGTTCTACATCCATAATTCACTATCATGATGACATCTGACACTCAAACTTGAAAAAAATCTTTTTCCGTCATTTGAATCACAACATGCGTACTAATGTGCTATAACATGTTTACTAAGTTCTTTGTAAACATACATCTTTATAAGGCAACTATATACAAGAGACAAAATTTACCTAATCTGGCCATTGGATATGAT
Source organism: Fragaria x ananassa (assembly GCA_034370585.1). Lineage (NCBI taxonomy): Eukaryota > Viridiplantae > Streptophyta > Magnoliopsida > Rosales > Rosaceae > Fragaria > Fragaria x ananassa. The sequence continues at coordinate 1,703,470 of CP139750.1, read as the reverse complement.
CGCAGTACTTAAATATGTATGTGGATGAAAATTTAGCCATTTTCAATAACTTATAGGTCTCGATCATTAGAGTCAACTTCATATATACATAAACTTTCTTATAGCTTTCGCAAGAAGTACATAATCGTTTCACTATCAAAGTGCCCAAACTATTACATAGATCTATTTTCCTACTCTTAACAAGAGTTTGAGTACCGGCTAATCAAAAATATAAGTTTTGGTCGGAGGAGATAAGAGCGTTTCCGTTTGGAAAATATGCACAATTTACGTTGACCACTATTTACAACATTAGATGACATATAATCGCCGTCTCACATTGAAGAAAAGCGAGGGAAAATTTCGGCGCCCAAATTCAAATATTTCATATTCATACGACATTTTTATGTTGTGGGATGAATACATTAAGGTTGGCGCCCTCTCCCAAACTCAAATGAATTTGAATATTTCAAGTTCATACAGACGACATATTAACCTCGTCTGATGAATAGATTAATAGGTTGAGCCATTTTTCAAACTTATATATCAGGTTCCCACAGACGGCATTCATACAACATTTTTATGTTGTGGGATGAATACATTAAGGTTGGCGCCCTCTCCCAAACTCAAATGAATTTGAATATTTCAAGTTCATACAGACGACATATTAACCTCGTCTGATGAATAGATTAATAGGTTGAGCCATTTTTCAAACTTATATATCAGGTTCCCACAGACGGCATTTATATGTTGTCTTATTAAATACAATAAAAGGTAACCAAACTCAATATTTAATTATAAATTGAGTATTTTAGGGTCAGAGAGACCACTTTCATATGTCGTCTGAAGTTATATCGCATATGATCGGTCGATAAACGGGTTTGAATGTTCGCATAAAATAGTTTTGTTGACACCAGATGATGGTATAAGAATTGACGAATCCCAACTTTAAGTATTGGTCGGTCTAGATAAGAGCGTTTTCGTTTAGATAAAAGTGTTGACTTTTAAAAGTATTGCTCAGACGACATATATATGTCGTCTGAAGTTACTAAGGAAGATTCGATTAACGTTGACCGCATCGACCGAGACACGAACTTTATCGAAAATGCATGAATTTTGTTCTACATCCATAATTCACTATCATGATGACATCTGACACTCAAACTTGAAAAAAATCTTTTTCCGTCATTTGAATCACAACATGCGTACTAATGTGCTATAACATGTTTACTAAGTTCTTTGTAAACATACATCTTTATAAGGCAACTATATACAAGAGACAAAATTTACCTAATCTGACCATTGGATATGATCGCAGTACTTAAATATGTATGTGGATGAAAATTTACCCATTTTCAATAACTTATAGGTCTCGATCATTAGAGTCAACTTCATATATACATAAACTTTCTTATAGCTTCCACAAGGAGAAGTACATCATCGTTTCATCAAAGTGTCCAAACTATTACATAGAACTGTTTTCCTACTCTTAACGGGAGTTTAAAAACCGATTAATCAAAAATATAAGTTTTGGTCGGAGGAGATAAGGGCGTTTCCGTTTGGAAAATATGCACATTTTATGTTGACCACTTATTTACAACCTCAGACGACATATAATCGCCGTCTCACGTTGAAAAAAAGTGAGGGAAAACTCTAGCGCCCAAATTCAAATATTTCAGGTCTAGACGACATTTTTATGTTGTGCGATGAATACATTAAGGTTGGCGCCCTCTCCCAAACTCAAATGAATTGACTATTTTAAGTTCATACAGACGACATATTAACCTCGTCTGATGAATAAATTAAAAGGTTGAGCCATTTTTCAAACTTATATTTCAGGTTCCCTCAGACGACGTTTATATGTCATCTTATTAAATACAATAAAAGGTAACCAAACTCAATATTTAATTATAATAAATTGAGTATTTTAGGGTCAGAGAGACCACTTTCATATGTCGTTTGAAGTTATACATTACAAGGTTCGTACACTCAATTTTATGGGTTTGTTATACGTCATTTGTTTGTCGTCTGAATAAGTGAATTTAAGGGTTCAAAATGGAGGTATAAATCAAAGATTTATGGTTGTTTCAGACGACATTAATATGTTGTTGGACGAAGTATATAAAAAGGGGATTAAAAGTAGATTTCGCATTCTTTCACAGACAACTTTTATATGTTGTCTGACGTATTACCATAAAGTTGCGAAATGTTGCTTTTTTACACTGCATATATATGCCGTCTGAATTTTTGTATATGACAGCCAAATTGAGCATCATCCAGAAGTATGAAGGGAGCATGGCACTCATACGACTTATACTTTATAAATGTCGTCTGAAGGGTCGAAAAATTAATCAGACGACACAAACTCAAAATCGTCCAAAATATGTCGTCTGAAGAGTGTCGTCTGATGATATAAATGGCATAGTGAGCATTTGGAAGAAAAACAATTAATTCTGAAGAACATGGCCTGAATTGTAGAAGATAATCTCTTAAAACTTAAAAACGAATAAAAAATAATAATATGAATAGGAGAAGTTTAGGAAAATTGTCTGTAACAATTTAAATTGAAAGTTTTATCTTCAAAAGTAGGAAAGATTTTAACAAGGTCAATTTGCTTGTTGAAAAAGAATATGTTCCAGTCAATATAAATCTTCGTCGATGTGTCTATTTCTCGTAATAATCTAGTTTAGTCAAAATAAATCTTTGTCAACGCGTCTTTCTCTTGTGATAGGGTAAGGAGACTCTAATGTAGTGCAAATAAATGTGTCTCACGTATGCACAATTGGTCGAAATAATGAAAGCAATCAACTCGTTTAATTTGAAAATAAATCGCTTTGAATATGTTTATTAATTAGTCATGGACTGGCCTTTAAGATTCAAGAGTTCTAAATTCTAATATGTTTACTATCATCCCCATATCGGGAAATAGCCGGGACACACCACAGGTAGGCGGTTGCCAGAGATATACACGGGCGACCGACCATCGGAGGGCCACGCCCATCTGCCTGGCAGGGCGCCGACGCTGACGCCTAGGAGTGTAATACCCTGAAAATTTGATATTAGTTTCTAATATTATTTTGGATATTATCTAAGTAGGAGTTGTGCAAATTTTTGGTTTAGTGAGTGGACTGAAAGTTTTCGAGCTTTTAAATTCTTGAAAATGCTTATTTTGAAGGGTCAAGAGTTGAACTTTTAATCTGTTGGGTTTCTCGATAAACTTCCTTCACGAAAGTTGTAGAGCACAACAATACGAGTTCGTAGACATGTGGTATGCGTAAAACGGACTTCGTATGTGAAAGTTATGGTCAGCAGAAGTTTGTGGCTTTACGGGGTTTTGGGTTAAATAAGAAAATGTTAGGGTTTACATTTCATTTTTCCAGAAACCACCCTTTTCTCCCTTCTTTCTCTCTCGCGCCTCACCCTCACTATCCGAGTCTTCCTTCTGACCTGACCCATACTCGGTTGACCCGACTCGACTTTTCCAGCCGACTCAAACGGCGGCACCGATCAGGTTTTCTTCCTCTCCTCGGCGTGATCCTCCTTGTGTAGGTGGGTGAGGATGACTCGAGTGGGATTGAGAGATTCAAATGCCAACAATGAGGGTGGCAGACCCGATTTCAAACCGAGGGCTTTCCGGCCGTGTACGATGGCGACTAGAGGTGAGGCTGCCCATTTCTTGTACCATTCTTCTCTCTAAGCACGTTTCAAGCTGCCATTCACCTCATTTTGAGGTCTAGAAGTCGGATTGAGGCCGCCTTGGCAGCCGGGTTTCTTTTGGATGATTCCGGCCAAATTGGTTCACCCTTCAGGTATAAAAGATGCTTCCATTGCTTCAATCTATAAGTTTGTTGTTGGAAGTATGTTCAGATATTGAAGTTGTTGGGGTGGCGCGTGGCAGCGCATCTAGTAGGGCATGTAGGTTATGTTACAAGGGTTAGTTAGTTCTTGTTGTTATGAGCATGTTGATATATTATAAGACTAGGTTGAGATCATGTAATGCTTATTGTTGGAGCTATTTCGATGAGGTGTTACGTTGTTGAGTTTGTGATTTCAATGTAGGAGTTGTTTTAGGCAGTTGCAGGAGGTTTTGTTTTGGGTGATCGAGGACCTTAGGAGGTCTTGAAGGAGAGCTGCCCTCCATTGGGCAAACCTTCGGTTTTAGTTTTGGGTTAAGAGGGCAAATGTTACTCTTTAGTTTGTTTGGTTACTAAGGTTAATATTTCTGTTAATTAGGTAACTTGTGGAGTTGATGTTGAGCTTGGCCTGTGTGTTTTTTTGTGAAGACGCAGAGGGATTTTTAGGTGAGTAAATCTCACATGGGTTCATAAAGGAACCGAGTTTACTTTATAGTTTATTATTGCTAATTGTGAAGTTGTCCTTGAAGGAAAATGATTTTGTTTTTAAATATAAATGAGCTTGATCGTCAACAGCTCATAGTAAGTGAAAACAAGTTTCTGTTAATAATAATCTTTCAAAAAGACTTCCGATCATGAGTCATAATTAGAGTTGGTAGATTATTCTTATTTTAAATATTTATATCTACGTGTGTATGTGTGAAAGGCACGTTATGATCATGTGATATTGTGATGTTGAAATATGGTTGTTAATAGATTATTATAGTGGGAATATCTATGTTTTTTTTTCCCATATAAATATATCTAGGTGGAAAGATATAATTTATGATGTGCTCTTGTGTTGTTGTTGATGACATTTCTATATTGTGAATTGTTGTTTAAATAGTCAAACCAGGTTCCAAGTCTTTAATCGGGTGATTGGTTACGGTTATGATGATATTATTATTTTGTGATTTTGATAAGTGTTATGATGGGAGAGTATTTGAATGTGTGCCTTAGTGGTGATGTGTGCATTAGTTGTAGATGTGTGCCTTAGTGGTGATTGTGTGTTAGTTGTGGATGTGTGCCTTAGTGGTGATTGTGTGCATTCGTTGTGGAATTGTGCCTTAGTAGTGATTGTGTGCATTAGATTAAGAGCCTTCGTGGTGGACCGGGAACCAAGCCTTGGTCGGATGATTGGTTACGATCAGTATAGAGCTCTAGTCTATCTGTCGGTACTTCATGGGGGATGAATAAGTGTTGACGAACCCATGAGTACGCGTTTGTTTGGTTACTTATGGGGGATGACTAAGTGTTGACGAACTCATAAGTAAGAGTAGAGAAATGATTGTGTAATGTTCTTATGTGTTGTCATTTAAATTCCTTGCTTTGAGTATCTCTTGAGCTATGCTTATCCGCATGAGATTTTTAATCTTAATTGTGTGACTTTAATGGAATTCCTGAACTACATTTTTGCAGGATTCATTTACGATTTTGAATTGTTGTGTTGTCTTAATTATTCTTTTGAATTCTCTTGCTTTTAGGCGATTCATGAACTAAGTTGCTAATGCAATTACCAGTGTTATCTTATGTGATGTTAGAATTGTAGAGTTATTATTTTGGGAGTTACTCATACGGGCTTTTTAGCTTACCGGGTTTGTTGTTTACAACCCGGTGCACCAATTCATGGTGTAGGGGTTAGACCTGTAGGTGATGATCAGCAGGGTTGAGGCAGTGGCTTAGGAGTTAGGTTTTAGACGATGTACATTTATTTGTATATTATGACAGTTGTTTTTAAGCTCATGTGAGCGACTTTATTTTTACTAGACTTTTGAAGTTGATGTAATTAAGAAGATATAATGTTTAACTCGGTTGATGAGTTTGTTGACATTTACATTTCCAGTATGTGATTTTAGTTTGAAAGTTGTTGAGCAGGTTTTGGGATATTAAGATTTTGAGATATATCATGCCCAAATTTTTTAAAATGTATCCTTAGAAAATTGAGGTGTGACAAGGAGCCCCTCACGGGAGCCTCACATAGTAGCCATCATAAACCACTAACTTGGTAGCGAACCTGCCCTAAATAAGCAGTCCCATGCCCTGAGGGGGAGTGACACAGTTTCCAAGACAAACCTTTATAAACAGGCACGACCTCCCAAAAGAGATAAGTTCTCAATCTACACTAAACTTTCCCGCACCTAATCAAGTAAGCATTGTTGCTGACTTAGGCATCAGAGAATCATAGGCCAACAATCTTGATCTTGACTCCCTGATTGATTGCTTCTTGTGCAGGTTTTGAAGGATTAACGTCAGAATTCTCTATCAGCCCGCTACTGGGACGTCTGTAAAAGTATAATACAATACTTTGCTTTTCTTATTAGAAAATAGTGAAACTAAAGAAAAAAAAATTCAACAATATTGATCAAGCGAACTACTATGCTAGGATTTATGGGAGGGCATCTCTCTTTTCCTTACATCTGCCGTCATAAACGAGTACCTTGTTATTGGCTTTGAATTGTTTAGCAAAATTAGTTAAAAGACCTTGTGGTTTTAGGTGAGTCAATCGCTTGTTGGCTTAGAATCACTGCGTGTGGTCTACCTTGACAATGTCATTTGTTCTGGGTTTGAACTGGAGTCTTGGGGAGATCAACATGATCTAGGCACGCAAGAACAAAGCCACAAACTTATCAAGAAAAATGAAACATGCATCTAGCTCCATCATTGATATAAGCCGGAAGCACCAAACCTTTAAAAACTAGCTTGCTGACACATAAAACTTAATGCAAACTCATACTACTAGAGTTGTAGGGGGAATACTGAGCTTATGTACTCTGATGACCAATCCTATTTTTGCACCAATCTCCTACTATCAAAACAAAAGCTTCATTTTTTTTAAAAACAAAAAAACAAAACCTCCATACGTTGGATGGCATCATCAAATCGTGATGCATTGCCATGCAACACCCCTTCACACACCAACATCATATCTAATCGGGACATGTGGAGCAAGTGCTCGGATTTTGAACACCACTGGTGGAGCTCAAAGCCTCACCATTATTTCGTGAAACACAACCGATTCCACTGGTCTTCATGAAAGAGTAGGAGGAAGACTATTTACACCATCATCGAAGACTTACAATTCTCCCTGGATTATATGCAGTTGTTGAATCCCACAATGCAAGTTTTGTGGCAAGACTCGTCGTCATCTCATTTGTTTTTTATGATAGGAAAAGAATAACTAGATAGAGGTGACTCTAGTCCACCCACAAATTAAAACGTCAAAGGTTAAGGCTAAAGCTGCATCTGGAGGAACATACTCCACCCAAACGCAAGAATTATCTGACCTATGACCAAGATTCGTGATGACATTTGCTACAAAGTTTGCTTCTCTGAACACATCTTTGATTGTTTGAAGCTTATAAACTCGAAGGAGCTTTAAAGAGTCTTGATATCTTGACAAAGCTTGAGAATTCTTCAAGAAGGTGCAGAGTCGCCATCTCATTTGTTTAACACATATGAGATTAAAGGAAGTGCTCCAATAGTACGTATCAACTGGTAATAATAGAGAAAAACCAATTGGGTAAATTGTCAAGAAAATTCCATGAAAAAAATTCAACTGTAGAAATACCAATTGGTACAAAATTTTATTTATGTAAAAAGAGAGGTTATAAGTTTGACTCGATTGGGTAAATTCAACCGTTCAGTTCAGTTCGGTTTTCGGTTTACATTTAAAAAAAAAACCGAGCTGAACCAAACCAATTTTTTAGTTCAGTTTGGTTTTCAATTTTAAATGAAAACTGAATCGAATAAAACCGATAACAACCCTAGAAAAGAGATTTTAAGTTTGACTCGATTAATCATTTTTAGTCAATAAAAATAACAACCAAGAGTTCTCTTTTAAAAAAATATCGTCATTCGTCAGCACAGAACTACACTAGGGAGGATAAAAGAGCTCACACACTTCAGTCCGTTTGATCTCAAGAAAACCCTACTCACCCAAAATTCCACTCCCGAATTCCAATCCCAATATCTCAATGTTCAACAACAACAGCATATCAATCTCAGTCTCCGATGAAGAATCCGACGAGCTCGGCCGGATGCGCGTCCGAGTTCGCCGGAAGCGCAAGAAACTCGGCCACCGATTCAAGAACGAGTTCGTTCGCCGAGTGGTAAGGAATCTGGTCAAGTACTGGGCCCTTCTGATTTTTGTGCCCGCCATTTGTTTGCTTCTGTATGAGGCCTGGAGCATCGGCTGGAGATCCACTTCGCCGGTGAGTAAGTCGGAGAAGCCGAGTTTGGTGAACAATGCGAGCACGGAGAAGAAATCCGAAGCCAATTTAAATCGGCTTGATCCTACCACTCGGATTATTCATGGCATTAGGCAACGTAAGTTCCTTCTTCTTTGTTGTTGAGTGTTTGATTTCGATAATCTCCGAAGCCAATATGAAAATGATGTCGAGTTTTGCTCTCAGCATTTGATTCCGTAGCGTTTTCGATTCAGTTTCTAAGGTTCAGTTATGTAGACTAAGATGGTGATTTTAACTTGAATTGGAATGTTAGAGAATTTTGATGTGTGACATGAGTTTAATTCCCAGGTTGCTTGCCGATTTTACCTCCTGAAGAACTTGAGCATTTGGAGGTGCCTTTGCGCAAAGATTCCAGTAGCACTGTTAAGAAATTGGTATACAGAACTGAGAATGATGATGCTCCGTTGTTAGGAGGGTACAACAGCATGTCCGAAGAGCACACGGACGTGACGAGATTTAATATGTTCACTGGGAATCAAACTCTAGATCAGAGAGGTGAAATGTTTAAGGTTATAAGCTACATCTTTTATCTTAATTTCTAGGGGCTAGTTTATTGTTTATAAGATCAATAGTCGACAGAAAAGTAATTGGGTAGGATGTGATGTCAGTGTTGTAGAAGAGGCAGTGTTCATATTCTTATAGAATTGTGACTCACAGGTAAATGAAACTGTTACCATGAACTGTGGTTTCTACAGTGAAATTGGTGGGTTTAAGATCTCAAATGAAGACAAGAAATACATGCAAAGCTGTGACATTGTAGTCTCCACTTGTGCATTTGGTGGTGGAGATGATCTTTATCAACCGATTGGAATGTCAGAGGCATCCCTTCGGAAGGTTATTATCTTTTTCCCCATGCATCACTTATTACAAGTTCAGTACTTAACTACTTATGTAAAGCTCCTCAATTTGTGCAGGTTTGCTATGTTGCCTTTTGGGATGAAGTTACTGTCAGTACTCAGGAATCAGCTGAACATAAAATTGGTGAGGATGGATTTATTGGGAAATGGCGCATTGTGGTTGTAAGGGATCTGCCTTTTGCGGACCAAAGGTTAAATGGAAAAATTCCAAAGGTAACAAATTTTTGCCTTACATAATTCATCATATTTTCTATCATTCATTTTGTATTTGAATAACTGTTACTTGCATTGTATCTTGATCTATACTTTGAGCCAATGTGTGATCACAATTTCTAAGGGCTATGGTCATATCATGTAATTTTTCTGTATAGTTCTGTTTGATGTAGTCACATCAATTATGTGCATTGATTCAGAAGTATGTTGAGCACTTGACAGGCTGAGAGTATTTCATCTGATCAGTTTAATCTGAGTATCAGATTTTCAATTGTTCTATTATAATTGCTAGTTGAAATCATACTTATGGGCGTGAATATCTCTCTGATACTTTATTTTGTCTGGTTTTAGATGTTGGCGCATCGTCTTTTTCCTCATTCAAAGTATTCCATTTGGGTAGATTCAAAGTCCCAATTTAGGAGGGACCCTTTAGGTGTTCTGGAAGCCCTTCTTTGGCGTACCAATTCTGTACTTGCAATCTCAGAACATGGAGCCCGCAGTAGCGTTTATGATGAGGCAAAGGCTGTTGTCCACAAAAACAAGGCAAAACCGGAAGAAGTTGAGGTGCAGTTGGCTCAGTACCGTCATGATGGATTGCCAGAAGACAAGAGGTTCAATGGAAAGAAAGGTATGTTTCTTTTTTTTTTATTACTTGTTCTAACATAATCTCTAGATTGGCATTATGATGCATCATCATTGGAAAGTTATTATGCATCTCTGTTGACTGTGTTATTTTTGAAGTTGCAGTAGTTTAATCTACCTTAGTTGCGGAATAGTAAAGAGTATTCGCTATCGGGTTTTTGTTAATGATGTTATTTTGAGGGAAAAACGAGAAACCACTTATTTATTCAAGTTTTGTTTATCAGTCCTCATCTCTATTTTTGTTCTTATTAGCCCTTTCCAATAGCTGACACTAAAGAAATTATAATAACTACCTTCATGTGAAAATCAAAAGAGAAAAAAACCTGCAGAACTATATGATCTATAAGCCTGTGACCTTGTTGTCTTGTCTTTTATTACTATGCTCAATCGCTGCATTGTTGACCTGTGCAGCCCTTGCCGAAGCATCTGTTATCGTGAGGGAGCATACCCCGTTGACTAATATGTTTATGTGCCTCTGGTTCAATGAGGTAGTTCGTTTCACTTCTCGCGATCAACTCAGTTTCCCATATGTACTGTGGAGGTTGAAAGTACTCAAAAACATCAACATGTTCCCTGTATGCACCCGCAAAGATCTTGTTAATAGTATGGGCCACATACGCAAGGCTAAGCCTCTGAAAATTTGACTCTTGGGTAGACTGGTGGTGCTTCTACTTCTGGATTTGCGCTGGGAACTCGGTCAGTACTAAATTCCTTCATTCATTTGAAACTTCAATTGTCCACTTCTATATCTTAGCTTGAAAAGGTATGATTTTACATAGGTTTTGTAATTTTATTCTCTCATTCTATGTATTTATTCCCATTGTTTTTATCAAAGGAATATTTGTTATCCTGCTTACGCTCTGTGTACTTTCAATTAGTTTGCTTCCATATTTAGGTAAGAAAAAGCAAGATTAGCTAGGTTTAGAAACTAAAAGTTGAGATAGGGTCTTTAGCCTAGACGGCGGATCTGCATGTAAGCGTTGATGGGTTTCACTTTGGCGGGTCCGGGCTGCGGCTTGTGAAGGAGAGTGGATATTTCTATTGGTTGAAGTTGAGAGGAGTGGATGGAGTTGGAGTCCTTTATTGCCGACGTCTTGTTGGCATTCTGATTGAGTTCTTGATTCTTTTTTATAAGAATTGATTCACCTTAGCAATGACTTGGGGTGTAGCAGATCTTGTGTTGCTACGATTATTATGGTTTGGCAATCGGTGCAGCTTGCATCTGCTCCAGCGCCTCATAACTTACTGGGCGTTCGAGGCAACTCGACCCAGAATTTGGTTACTATCTTGAACTTTATAGGTGTAATTCAAGCGGTTTATGGATGAGCAAGTGGTAATCTTGGGGGGGGGGGGGGGGGGGGGGGGGGTATTCAATCCAGATTTTAAAAGATTTTGGCTGACTCTGAATAATCCATAAATTCTGCTAATTACATAGATTGTTTTAATTCCATATAGAGTCTAACAGATTTTATTAGATTGATTTATCACTATTTCGTTAGACTTTTATAAGTCCACGGAATGTTGTAACTGTAATTAATAAAACGTTCATCAAAACACAAACGATAGAGTAAAATAATGACAAAACAAAATGCTCTTATACAATGGCATAGTTTTTTTTTTTAACAAAAAATACAATGTCACAAGTTACTCGTATCACATCATACAGATAATTGAATCGAATCCAATCCCTCTGTTTGGGATCAACTCCCCTATAATTGAATATTCAAGAACAATTTTCCCAACATAAGTTCTTCATACTCAGAAAAATTGATTTTCTTCACCATCTAAAAGCAATCTGGCATTACTACTAACCAGATCCATACCCATATTTCTTTCAAAACACAATCAGCTGCAACTTGTCACAACCAGAAAGATACCAACACCAGCAATAGCATGGAGGGCATTTGCATCAGCACCCTTGAACAAGGACTTGGCACCCTCATTCTTTAAGATCTGAGTGAAGGCTTCAAAACTCTTGTACTTGACGGCTTCACCAGGTCATTATCGATGAAACAATGTCAATTAGGTAGGAAGCAAGACCAGCACCATTTCTGATGATTATTGACCCATCCAAGAGCAAAGCTAGCAAAAGAAACTATCCTATGATTTTCAAAAACAAAAGGATGTCAGCTGGATACTCTGAAATACGAGCAGGGAATGCCTACAAGCCATGAAAATCTTAGTCCCGGACAGGTAAAGTAAATATATACACAACTTCCGCCAACACATTGGAACTTGCATATCCTCAAGCACATAAAAGTACAAAGAATACCAATCAAATTACTACAATAGCCAATAAATCAGCTTTTCATTCTAAATTTAATAAAAATTTCCACTAGACATTGCTATCCAACACAAAGTAGTAAACTATCAAGACCATGATGATGGACCAAAAAATAAAGCAAACTAACCTGCAAATTTCCTGTTAGGACCACAAGCTTGAGTGAATCGTACAGTCCGAAGTACTCAAAACTTATTAGAAAAAAAAAATAATAACAAAAATACATATAAAGGAAAGCAAATCCTCTAGAACCTGGATAATCTCAAGATTATGATCCAGTGATCCATGAGTGGCCTCAATACTTCTCCAACAAAAATTATCATTTTAAACAGAATATAAGGGTATTCAGATATACAAGAGTAGCAATGAGATCGCAAATTGAAGAAAACATATGTATATATCTTGTAATTAAAAGAGATGGAACAACAGTTAGATAATGACATAACAAATCTTTGGTTCAAAGTTTATCTACTCATCCATTCAAAACAAACGGATCATTAGCTGCTACACAAATCACAGAATCATTCCTTTTACCCTCAAAGTTGTCAATGTTGTTCTTGTAAATAGGCACATTCTGCTGGAAACAAATACCCTTATATACATCCTGACCTACAGACATATATAACAATATCCAACACTCAGCAATTCAATGCTTCTCATTCATGCTCATCTAATAATCCATTTTCTCACTGAAGAAGAATAATAAAAATCAGTAGGCTTTGGGTTTGTTTAGGATTTTAGGATTTTTGTGGTGTTTAGTTGATTGATGGGGTTTGATTCAAAGTTATCAAAACTTCTTTATTACTGCTCACCTACATAACTACACACATGTTTGTCTTTCTCAAGTTCAAACTGTCTTAGCATACTGGAAATCATATGCCATTAATCAGAGGGAACTTTGTACAGCCTCCTCAATGTCAAGCTAACTAGTTCTTATAATCAATACATTATCTCTTCTTTCTTTTTTCCTCTATGAAGCTTGATGCTTTGGCCATTAACTATGAAATTGTTTCCTGGAAAGATAATGTACTGCGATCATCTACTTGTCCGTGTGCATTCATACTTCAGAGACACCATGTGGAATGTGGTATTTTCTGATAGAGATATTTTCCTAACATATTGATTCTATTAATCAAAACCTCGTTAAAAACATACCTAGGTTGCAAATTCAAGTTTGATTCTACTAATTACACAATCAACCTAAGCAAGTGTTCAACGAAAAGGTTCTGAAACAAATGCGACAATACCAGCAAGAAATATGAGATGAACATTCAAATAGAAAAACAAAGAGCTGGAATGATACCTTTCGAGTGAATATGGATCATTGGCGATATCGATGGCCTCGAAAGTGAGTCGTTCGCAGCGCTCGATTCCTTCGTTTCTGGCGGAGGCGTCGCCGCCGCTGTAGGGCTTTGGCTCGGTCGTTGTTTAGGCCATCGATCAGGCCTCATCGAGACTCGGAAGAGCCTATCGAGGAGAGAACCCACAGAGCTCTCCTCAGACTTGCAAAATCTCGAGTGAGGAGGCCAGATTTCCCCTAAAATCCATCAGAATCGGACGATTAATGAAATCCTTGAGAATCTATGGAGTTTTGAATACCTACATATTTTGACGGATATTTTAAAATCTGAATTGAACACATCAATATTTATAAGGACTTTTTAAAATCTTAATTGAATACCCATGGAGGGTTTGAGAGTGAAGACTAAATCAACCGGTCATATGATTAGATTTTTTTAGATATTACGAGCACACGTAATAATCTAGAAGTAGAAAATAATTTCACCTATTTCGATGTGACACCCAAGTGTTGTTATATTTAATCTGTGATGTTTGGATATTTTCTTGAAAAATACGTGCCAGCAGCCATGGATGTTCCTCTTTTAACTTGAAACAATTGAAAGAAGCACACACACGTTAATGGAGTCGTATCAAGTTTACACGCACTCTGCTCAGTGCCGCAATTTAGGAGAAGAAGAAGAAGAAGAAGAAGAAGAAGCAAGAGCCAGCCGTGTTGTTGACCTGGTTTGTTGTATTTCTTGTCAGCTAAGTTAACTCTACACACACTACTACCTTGTCCTTTTCATATTCCCTAATCCCTTTGCCATGGATTTTGAGACAGTGATGCCTTTGGAGCCTTCTTTTATCCAAACCCACATCCATATATGTTCATCGCCACACTGGAAATATTCCATCTTATCTAGAAATCAAAGTAGCAAGAAGAGTCCACATTCCTTCCTTCGCTACATAACGTGCATTCAAAGCCAAACAAAAGGACCCCCACCCGAAATCGTGTTTCTGAAGCAGAAAAGCTGATGATAAGCACATTTGACCAGCCTACCATTTTGGCCTCTGTTTCTATAATTCTATTTCCTTCGCTGTCCGCACGCACCTGGTTTTGCCACCTTTTTTATATGTCTATGTGTCTCAAGCCAACCCAAACACGATTTGTGGACTTTTCCCAGCCAACTTGTATATAAAACCCACAAGCACAAATTATACCAACTTACCAAGCACCAAGAAGCTTTCAAGTTTCAAATTAAGCAGCCTTTTTTCATTGTGTTTTCTTGCAATGGTTCTCTTGTTACAAAAGATTGACGAGCTCTACTCAAAGCTGGAGAATTACCACCATCACAATCACAACCACCAATCACAAGCCTTGTCATCTTCTCTGGAGGCTTTTCAAACCCTTGTTTCCAGTTCGCTTAACAGATCATTGTTTTCGAGTTCAAAATCAGCAGAATCCGAAGTTCCATCATTTCCATGGATTCAGCAGTGTTTTGAGCTCATACCCATCATCAACAATGGTTTTGCAAAGCTAGTTGTGGCCATAGACTATCCCATGACTAAATGGGAAGCTGACTCTGTGGAAGAGTATCTACAATACACCTTGAAGTTGCTAGAGTTGTGCAATTCCATCACTTGGTCTCTTTCTCATCTTGGGAAAGAGAGGATGTCACTGTCTCATGGTTTGAGCCTTGTGGAGAGTTCATCACCTTCTTTGGCTGTGGAGCGTCTGAGACAAATACAAGTCCAACCAAAGAGTTTGAGCAAGGATTTCAGATTCCAAGGAAATGAAGAGCATGGGAAAGAAAGGTTTTCAATTACCAAGAGATCAGTTTTTCATCAGGCTTTGGTGGTTATGGAGGGGATGGTGTTTTGGGTATATGGAATTTTGATGACTGGTTTAGTTGGGGATTCCAAGCCATACTTGGAGATGAGAAAATCTGGTGGAAGGTTAGTAAGTTCATTGATTTCTGGATTGGATTTGAGTGTGGGTGAAGTAATTGTTGAGAATAAAGGTATGTTGAAAGAGGTGATAGAGATCAATGACTCAGTTGCAGCCCTTGTTTCTGCTATTGGGATTGGGCAAAAGAGTAAAGCAGAAGCTGATGAATTACAAAGACGATTAGAGGTGTTTGAAAGATTGGTGGAGGATTTGGGAAAAGAGGTGGATTGTGTTTTCAATAATGTTTTGGCTGGAAGAAATCAACTGCTCAATGGATTTCAACACCAAAAGCAATAGTTCTCAGATATACTGTGTAACGAACTGTTGTAAGTTCAATGATTTTACTTTTTATCATCGTGATACAGATTCTGTAAATGGCAAAAATAAAAGAAAAAAAAAATTTGATTGTTCAAAGTCTCAAACCATATTGTTCATTAGATTTGTTTTATCATCAACATCGTGGAGCTTCTTAGGAACTGGAAATTACTTCTGGCACATGATTAACTAGATTCTCAGTATATGAACATGAGTCTAACTTCTAATCATTATGCTTTCAGTACTGAAAGAAATCACAAGACCATGTAGAAAAATAAGTTGAACCTTTAACCTTTAAAAACTATGGCAGACATTTAGGCAACTTCTAAAAGTACTCTAGGTACACTAGAGACCTCATAAAACTAAGGAAAGTTAGCTACAATGTGCAAGAGCAATTACCAAAATACATTTTCCTTTTTCTAGACTTGGATTACTAAAAAAGCTAGTAAATCTAACTAGACAAACTTCTTCTTCCAACCGAATCAACTTCTATGATTTTGGGGCCACCTAGGGATTCTACTCTCCTTTTACAGGTTACTTACTGCACTTTCAACAAACGCTGCTAAGCTAGTCTCAACTGTATCAACTCTCCAGAACCTGTTGATTCTATGGCAAAGAGAAACTTGGGAACCATTACAGGCCTAGTTGGCTCCCTGAGTCGTTTGAGTGGCTTTCCCTTTCTGGAGCCTTCCTCTTGCGATAAGTCTCGCTTGGCAGCCTGGAATAAACACAAGTAACTGTTATTAAGAGAACAATATAAATGTTCACATCTGAAACTTTTTTTTGGTTTGTACTTGATTATCTCAATGAATTCAGCAAATGCTTGATACAAACTGAGTCTAGGGTGCTTAAGAAAGAATGATCAACATGCGTTTGCAATTTATTTCAAGGCTAAGTTTTTTCACTGAGGAAAGAACAATACCCTAATTGTAAAGTGGTGTCAGAATCTCCATTGTCAAAGGCAAAATTGCTGACCAAATCAGGACTTTTGGCACCATGGTTCACAGGGGAGTTCTGTTTTTGTACAGGATAATACTCGAGATAAGATGGAACTGCATGAGCAGCCTGGGGATATAAACGGCGAAGCTCCTCAATCTACATTTAAGAATAGGCCAAATGGATACCATTACAAAAGGTATATCTTTAGTCCAATGGCAAGTATTCAACAATGAAATTTGCACTAGCAAGAAGAGTATTATATACCTGTTTGCGCAAGGTTTCATTCTCCACTATAGCACGCTGTTCCTGGAGGAAAGAATAGATGAACACTATAATTAAGGAAAAACCGCTTTTGTAATATTGACAGTTTGACACCAGGTATAGATGCAAAGGTTTTTATTTTTTTAATTTTTTTTTTTTGAGAGCAAGTATAGATGCAAAGGTTAAAATGCTACTCGTATGTAACCAAACTACCAATCTATTAAAACCGCAGCAGAAATATTTATTAAGGAAAAGCTTTGCATCTTACATTTGTCACATTCTCTTTTCAATGTTTTCATTTGACTTTTTCATTTTAAATACTATCTTATAAATTCATCTCTCATATGTTCGCAGAACATGAAGATCATTAACTTCTTATGGATCTAAGTTAAAAAAGGAGGAATTTAGATAGTTGTACCTGTACTCTTGATTGCTCTAGTTGCTCCATCAGTAATTTTTCCTGAAATAGTATGACATTTATATATCAAAGTCATTGACATTGGAGAAATTTAACTGCTATGTAATCTGTATTCCTACTGATGGAAATCTATAACCAACAAAGAAAAACAAAAACAAAAGCAAATGAGAAAGGAAATATATTTTGCAGAACCTTTTTCTCCTTCACCGAAAATAATCCTTCAGCTAATTGATCTTCTAGTTTCTGCAATTCTTTCAAGCTCAAACTAGACAAGTCATTGCCCAACAGACGCCTACAACAAATATTACATGTTAACACAAGCAACAGTTGCCATGTATTCCAAAATTCTAAAAGGTTAGATACAAAAACTAACTAATACGTACAGTTGTTTCGATTGGAGCTTCTCAAGTCCATCTTTTAGGATATCCATCTCCTCATGGTGTTCCTCCTGAAGAGTCAGGTAAAGTCAGAATTTTCAATCTAGAAAGTACTATTAGAGAACAAGCATATAACATATATAGTATAGAAACAGATAAAAGCCTCAAGGGATACATAAAAAAATCCTACAGACTGCGCTGACTCAAGTCTGGTCTACAACAATCTTGCAAACCAAAGCCTTATAAAGCAACTGATAGGTATGTTAATAGTCTTTTTTTTTTCTTTTCTTTTTTCAATATGTTACATAACTACATTGCCCCACTACTGGAACAAAGGGTATGTCAGCAGTTCATCAGCCTTCTAGGTTACTATGAATTTCATTAGCCCATTCAGAAAGATAGTACAAGCTATTTTCTTTCTCTGTTCATGTATTAAATCTGATGCAATGAAGGTAGCTACTTCTTATACAGCCTAGATGAAGTCATCTCTAGCAACAGAACAATTCTTAAAACCTTCCGTACTAGCTTTTAATGGCTAAAAATGAAAGCTTTTGTTAAGATAAGACTCCAGAACTTATGTTTATTATAAGCATTCCCAACTCTATCCAGGAAGGTCAAATAATTTCTGGAAACCTATAGGTATTTCATATATTCCAAGGGAATCAAAGCCCAGGAGAAACAGAACAATTGAAACATATGACCTTTTGGCACAAAATTTATACTATATTTTCAATTGCCAGATAATCAACACCAAGATGCAGCTGGGAGAAGAACAATGAGCAACAAGAACAGCAAACATATGACAACTGATTAACAAAACTTTCCTTATTTTAAAGTTTGTGACTACAACATATATCATTATACGGAACAATACCTCTGCCCTTGATTCAACAGGAGCAGTCTCTGAAGACTCATAGCACTTGTTGTATCTTGCAATAGTTCGCTTCATGCTGTAAAAAGTTGGAACAGACAAATATCACCAGCTACAATTTGTATAAAACAGGATACGATTAATGTCATCTGGCTATAACACTCAGCATTGTTTCTAAGGTATTATACATGGAACTAGTAATAGATAGACAAACGAATTAATGCTTCTTCTCACTAAATGCAATCATACAAAAGATGCTTTAACCAAAAATGTCCAGAACAATATAATGTAGTTGAAAGACACCAATGGGACCAACTAATTAACTAAAGACGGTACTTTTGTGTCACTAATCCTTGGAGACAAGGAAGTATGGTTGCCAATGAAACGTCCCATATAGACTGGGGACTGGAGAAAGCGCCTCTACCTAAAGCAGTAGGCAGCATCTTCACGGAAAGACTAACGGCTTAAGGCAGTAGGGATATTTAGATTCAAATATTGTAATCATCAGTGAGAACTAATGGCATATGAACTCTCACTCGAGTGTTATTGGATCTTATATAAAAGTTGGCTACATACAAATCAAGACTGTCAAAAAGAGATTGTAGACTTATTTATGCAAGATTATTTAATAGGATAAGCAGAGATTCGAGACTTGGTTAATAGGTCCTTAGAGAGTTCAACAACAAAATTCGCACTCTTGATCACACATGTACTTCCATAAAGCCAAGACTTAAAATCATGTCAAAATTCCTTAAAATAAACCCATGTCAACTTCACCAAAGCCACAAAGGAGGAACAACCAAACAAGGGAGTTATCAAGTAACAAAAATCTCTTTCAAACTCTAGTAGAGTTTCTTATGTTTCTGCTATAGTGACCAGATTATCAGTAATGGAAGCTGAAACCAGAGTAAACAAAACTTTTTACAAATTCGCACCAAAAATACCCAACCAAAGGTCCACTTCAGAGTCAACCAAGGTACCCATCAATATAACAACAACAATTATGGAATCGGTGATCCAACTTGTTACTATGAACTCACTGAATTGCAGAATACATAGCTCGAAATTGCTCATCAATAATCACAATCCACAGAGGAACACGCCCAAAGTCGACAATGTAGAGGAAATCGCTGTCCCTAACTAAAACATTATTCCAAGACACTTCACACAAATCCAAAAAGAAAACCCGAGAAATAGAAGCATCCACTAGTCCATATATGATAGAATAAAAAAATATAATGAAAGTACATAGTTTTGCAGACCTTGAAAATTTACAGCAAAAGAAATCAGAGGAACCATCAAAACCCCAGATAACTTCAACCAAAGACAAAGAAAAAATTGTAATAATAGAGTAAAATAATGGAGTAAACATGATCAGAAGCACATGCATGAACCTAAAAAAAATATTCAGAAAATTTAGCCCAAAATTAAAAAAGAAAGTTGGAAAATTTACCCAGCACTGGAAAACTCAAAAAGCTTGCCAGTGTTAGAGAAGACGATGACAGCAACCTCAGCATCACAGAGAATAGCCAATTCCTGAGCTTTTTTGAGTAACCCACCACGCCTCTTTGAAAATGTGACTTGTCTGCTGTTAATGTTCTCAATCTTCTTGATCTCAATCTTCCCCCTACCCATTGTTTTCCTCATAACCACTCAAAAACCCAGAAAGCCAAAACCAGTTAATAACCCCTCAAGAGGCCTAAAGGCCAAACCTTTGGAGTACCCAATTCACAGAAAATGAAGAATCTTTCTGGGTTTTTTGGTCTCCCTCTCTCTAGAATCAAGAAAAGGAGTGATCTTTGCTTCTTTCCCTTTCTCTTTCCCTCTAGGCGTTTCTGGGTCTTGTCTCTGTTGTTGGGAAAGAGATGGGTTGCCAAAATTAGATTGGGGAGAAGATAAAGGAAGGGGCAAGGTGTGTGTGTATGTGTGAGAGAAACAGAGAAAAGAAAATAAAAGAGAGAAGCGTTTTTACCCCAAATGGCGAAAGCTTGGAAACGGCAAGGAGCTATGCATGGCACTGTTTACTATTTAAGAGAGTGGTTGCATGACTCTTTTTTGCCACATTTGGAATCCTTTGCTCTTCATTGGCTCCCTCCTCTGTACCCACCTTTCCTTTTAGTCACACTCTGGCCCCCACTTGGACGTTTTCCCCCAAAAAAAAGAAACCCAATTTTTCAATTTCATGTTTTCAAGGTAAATTGTTGTTTTGGCAGCTTAAATGTGGTAGCTAGGGATAGTAAAGGGGGTTGCCAAAATTAGAGAGGGGTGGAGTACTGTGAGATTTTGCTGTTTTGGGGAAGGGAGAGTTCATCCATTTTCCATTTGAGTAATTTGGTTTTGCCACATTTAGAGTCCTGTTTGGAATTGGGTTTGTTGGGGGAGGGAGAACCCACTATGCTTTATTTGCCATTTTGGGTAGGTTTTGGTTACATCATCAAAGTGGGTAGATTTGGTAAAGTCACTGCCAAATTTAGAGAAAGGCATTGCCTCTTTTGTATAATATGCCTTTTTCTGTTTTTGGAAGGAATATCAGGAAGTCTTGACTAGTCTTTTCTTCTTTGGACAAAAGTCTTGACTAGCTAGTCTTAGCTGTAATCCATTATTGGTTATGGCAGATCTTCATCTTCTCATTGCCAAAGATTTTTTTTCTTTCCACAGATTTTAATGATATTTTTTTGGCTACATATAGTAAGTTGAGTTTCAATTATTTTACTAAAAGAAAAATATAGATATTTCATCTAATTCCTTCTGTTCATTTATATTGTCTAACTACCTGCTCTTGAATAAGTTGCTAATTTTAGTTTTTTCGGTTTCCTCCAAAATTATTTGGTCATGAGGCTCATGATGTGCCTGAAAATTGTTAAGGTTAAGTCACATTATTTTCCCTTTTATGTACTAATGTCATGTAATTATTTTAGGTTTTAGTTTTTTTTTTTTTCCAAACAAAAAGTACTCAAATGTTTCGGACTTTTTGTTTGAATTGAAATTTATAGATAATCGTCATGTAGTAGCTAGATACTACAAAATTACAGTTCATCATTTATTTTAAATTAAAAATCTTGAGACATGAGATATTTTAAATTTAGACCTCAGTCACCTCACTGGCTCATTACACACTTTGTAGAAAAATATCGTTGCATCAACTTGGTCTCCATTATTAAGAAATGGTGTAGAAAGTAATATATGAAATGTAAATCTTTTAATTCTCTTTTTGGTATAGTGTAAAGCTTCAAATGGAATTTTGGTGTGTAAGAGAAATATTTCATTACGAAATCGTAAGACATTTTCGTATAAACTTATAGAGTTTGAGAAAGTATTAGATTCTAAACTTGTTTTAATTAATTGATTGTTAGTTGCTCCCATTCATTGCTTAATATAAAGTCCGGTGTGATTGAAGGCCTAAGTTAGTTGTATCCAAATTCCAAAATCATCTTTGGGGCTTAAAAGATGAGTAATGCACCCGACTACTCCTGTCAAGACCCGCCCCGAATTTCACCTTGAAACCCGAGGTGAGTCCTGCGGAGACCACCTCCAAGGAAAACTTACCGAAAGACTCGGCAAACCTCCCTTGAAAATGGACAACCCTAACCCGGAAAAATTAAAGAACACTTTTAACCAATAATATAAATTCTTCAGCTTAATCTAAATAACCAAATAAAATAATACACAGTTATTTTTCCTTAAAGTATTCAGAGCTACTACAAGAAATACAGCGGAAGCTATTAGAAATCCTAGTGGGTTAAACAGATGACCTACTGGTGAACAGTAGTGGAAAAAAATGAGTGACTATGCCTCGTCGCCTCCTTCTAGACCCCACCCGAACTCTGCAGACTGGGTATTTAAAAACGAAGGAAAAGCCCAGGGGAAAATATTTCATCACGTCAGAGTGAGTGGACAAAATAATCTCAACAACAATAATATTTCCCCAAGAAATTTAACAATGCAAACGACTAGTTCTGGCTAGTCTCCAAATTATAAACAAAACAGCCTCTCAGGCTCAAATTATAAATATATAACAGTATGTATTAACCACTCGTCTACTCTATGTATGCTATCTATGAATAAGCTTTAAAATAGATAGTCACACCAAGCTAATACGATTGCGTCTAACGCTCACGTCGCCCCATACTGGCATTTTTCCTCAGAATGGGGGTAATGACCGAGTGGGTATAAATACGTGCTTACTCCTTGTACGATTTCTATGAATGAATGTAAAAACATAGAATAATCTTAATAAGTAGAAAATCGTACAAGGCTACTACGCTCACGTCTAACAGTCACGTCACCTCATACTGGCATTCGTCCTTAGGACGGGGGCTGCCACGTATAGCTAGCTAGCATTCTCTCTCATACATACTATTCTCGGAATTGTGCCTCGAGTATAAACGCCGAAATTCTCAATTTTGGGAAAATATCCAACAAAGGAAAATTACTCAACAATAAAACAATGCAAACACATTATATAAAACAAAAGTCCACTCACAACTTAGGCCTAAGCCTGACGTCTGTCGGAGGTCTTATCTGCTCGAGCCTCCTCGCGTCTTGTTCCAAACATAATTAATTCCTTAAAATAAAACACCGACAAAACATGCATAATTAAATATGTTTCCCGCTCAACCAAGCCTAACACTCCAAAATCTTAAATCCACTGTCAACCTCAAAACTCCACAAATTTTTACCGACATCCTCAAAATCACCTTCCACCAAATAAAATCCAATGGCCAGATTATAAATTAATAATCCGCCAAAAATACCAAACTTCAACAAATCTCAAACCTATCCAAAACTCCTCCAAAAATTCTAAAACTTATTCCATTAAACTCCTCACATTTTTCTCCACCAAAAATATTTTCTCGGCGGTGGCGCCGGCGGCAGCGGCGGCGGGCGACCAACTCCGGCGACCTCCGATGGTCACCAAAATTTGGCAGCATCTTCCTCTCAACCTCCTCTACAACATTCCTAACTACCACAAACTCCAATTCTAAGCCTAAGCACATCAATCGAACGCAAAAACACAAAAAGCCCTAGAAAATTCAAATTCCGATTTCTCCTAACCTAGCTCGAGACGGAGCGAGCCCTTTGGAGGGATTGAAGCACGGGAGGAGGGCTTCCTTTTGAGCCAAGACTCGCCGGCTATGGCGGCTGGAGGAAGGAGTTCCGGCGAGAAACTCTTCTCGGCAGCCGAAGCTTTCGGGCTTGGCCGCTCCTTCAAGGCGGCGTTCCACGTGCGGGCACTGGTCCAGGAAGAGAGAGGGAGAGGGGAGGGTCCGAACGGGACCGGTCCGGCGATGAACAGAGGCCGGACGGCGGCGGAAATTTTTTGGCAGTGAGGCTCGGGGAGAGAAACCGGGAGGAAGAGAGAGAAAGAAGAAAAGAAAAGAAAAACTGGGCTTGGGCCCGATCCGGGTCCAAGTCCCCTTTTAAACCCAAAATCCAATAATTCAACACCCCAAAATAATACCCCAATAAAATTACCTTTACTAGCAAAAAAAATTACTATTTTTTTACCGTCGTCAAAATTTCTTCCTTAGAATAATCTCACCAAATAATCGTCCCCTACACTTCTCTGGGGATCAATTATATTTTACACTTAATGACGATCATGGTAAAATTCTTATTACCACTATGCCAGCAATAAAGGTAAAAATTAAGGTTTGGGGCTTGATAACTCCAGCATTACCAAAGTCTAATTAAGATCGAGCGACATTTGTCGCTCTGTAACAAGTAGGAACTACTAATTTCATTACCTATAATTAGTCTCACTCGATTAAAAGTACTATATATGTTCTTGGAACACTATTTATATATCATCTGCTCTATTATATTGAAGACTCTGGGAAAATGTGTAAGTAAATACAAGAGAAATGAAATGAAATCATGAACTTAGAAAATTTTAATCTGAATAGTCCTTAAAGTCACAATTTTTCATTCAAATAGTCCTTATGTTTTTGACGCAGCGGAGTATATAGGTTAACAAGCGATTAACCTAGAAAGAACCAAGATAAACTGGAATCCACCAGAGTTTGAGAAAAGTTCTCGTTTTTGATTGATAATATGAAAAATAAGTCTAGCAGCCACAAAGAGGCGCTTAAATACCGAAACAAAACCCTAGGGCGCTAACAAAAGGCCTACTCAAGCCCATGGGTCGAAAATAAAATAAAACCAAAAATAAATAAAGTCTTAAAAAGGTCCAATTCTACTCAGACCTGTATTTTACCGATTTTACCTTTCCTGCGAGCAAGCTGTTCTTCAATCTTCAATGCCATCTGTTCTACATCAGTCTCCTCTTCTGGGGAAGAACTCGACCCCGAGTTAACACCATCTGGATAAAGAGACTCATCTCCACGGAACTCATGCAAATCAGCAACATTGAAAGTATTAGAAATTCCCCAACTGCTCGGCAACGCCACCACATAAGCATTGTCATTAATCTTCCTGAGAATCTGATATGGCCCATACTTCCGAGGCTTCAACTTGTTGTAGGTGCCAACAGGAAACCTCTCCTTGCGCAGAAAAACCATGACAGCATCACCTTCCTTGAATACTTTAAGTCTCCTCTTCTTATCGGCAGCAGCCTTGTTCTTGGCATTAGTCACCTCCAACCTTGCTTTCACCTCGTCTTGAACAGATTGGACATCCTTGGCCATGCCTTCAGCAGCAACACTAACACCTGGAAGCCTAGGAAGCTTAACCAAATCAACCACATGCTTAGGAATAGCAGTATAAACAATGGAAAAAGGTGACCTCCTAGTAGCACTGTGAACTGCACTGTTATAAGCAAACTCCACCTGTGGCAAAGCATAATCCCACTGTTTCGGTTTATCTCCACAAACACTACGCACCATATTTCCCAAAGTTCGATTCGTCACCTCTGTCTGACCATCAGTTTGAGGGTGAGCAGTGCTACTACGGTTCAAAACTGTCCCAAACATCCTCCATAAAGTCGTCCAAAAATGGCTTAGAAATTTCACATCCCTATCCAATGTGATGGTCTTGGGAACCCCATGAAGACGCACAACCTCCCTGAAAAACAGTTTGGCTATGTTGGAAGCACCTGCTGTCTTCTTACAGGCTATGAAGTGCACTATCTTCGAAAACCTGTCAACCACCACAAACACCGAGTCCACTCCTCTCTGTGTACGGGGCAGCCCCAAAACAAAGTCTATAGACAAATCTTGCCAAATACCATTAGGAACTGGTAAAGGTAAATAAAGACCAGTATTCTGAGACTGACCTTTAGAAGCTTCGCAGATGTAACAACGGCTGACAATGGCTCCAGCATCCCTCTTAAGTTGTGGCCAATAATATCGTTCCTCAAGACTGGTAACAGTCTTGTCACGACCCAAATGCCCACTGAGACCCCCTCCATGCAGATCTCGAATCAATTTCTCCCGTAAAGAAGTCTTTGGGATGCACAACTGATTACCTCTGAATAAATAACCATCACAAATGAAGAATTCACCAACTGGACGCTCCATGCACTTCTCCCAGATCTTTTTGAAGTCCTCATCATCCGCATATAACTCCTTTAAGAACTCAAACCTAATGACTTCTTGAGCCAAAGTGACCAGCAAAGAAGCCCTCCTACTCAACGCATCTGCCACCTTATTTTGAACACCAGATTTATGCTGAATGACAAAAGAAAATTTCTGTAGAAAACTCACCCATCGCGCATGCATATTGCTAACACTCTTCTGGCTATTTATAAACTTCAGGGCTTCATGATCTGTGAACAAAACAAACTCCTTATGAACGAGGTAGTGCTCCCATAACTTCAATGCACGGACCACAGCATAAAATTCTTGATCATAAGTACTCCACGTTTGTCGAGCTTCACTAAGCTTCTCGCTCATAAATGCTACAGCCCGCTTCTCCTGTGACAGAACAGCCCATATTCCCACACCACTTGCATCACATTCAACCTCGAAAACCTTTTCAAAATTTGGAAGAGCCAAAACTGGTGCAGTGCATAACTTCTCCTTAATCAAAGCAAAGCTCGTCTCTTGTTCATGACCCCCTTGGAATTTTCCCTTTTTCATGCACTCAGTAATAGGAGCAGTAATAGTACTGAAATTCCACACAAACCTCCTATAAAACGTAGCTAAGCCATGAAAACTTCGTACCTCAGAAACAGTTTTAGGAGCTGGCCATTCTTTGATTGCTCGCATTTTCTCCTCATCCACCTGAATTCCGTCCTCACCAACCACAAACCCCAGAAATAATAGTTTGTTAGTGCAGAAAGTACATTTTTGCAGATTGATGTACAATTTGTTTTCCTGCAAAACTGTCAAGACTTGACGAAGATGCAACAAATGTTCTTCTTTTGTACGACTGTAGATCAGAATATCATCAAAATAAACCACTACAAAAGAACCAATAAAAGGACGAAGCACCTGATTCATCAACCTCATGAAAGTACTCGGGGCATTAGACAACCCAAATGGCATGACCAACCACTCATACAACCCCTCCTTGCTCTTGAATGCTGTCTTCCACTCATCCCCATGCTTAATACGAATCTGGTGGTATCCACTGCGAAGATCAATCTTTGAAAAGATTTTAGAACCCTCCAATTCGTCCAACATGTCCTCCAAACGAGGAATGGGAAACCTGTACTTAACAGTAATTTTGTTAATGGCCCTGCTATCGACACACATTCGCCACTGCTTATTTTTCTTTGGGAATAACAAAACAGGAACTGCACATGGACTCATACTTTCACGAATGAACCCCTTCCTCAATAAATCTTCAATTTGTTCCCGCAGAATTTCACACTCCTTCGGACTCATGCGATAATGTGGTAGGTTTGGAAGACTAGCTCCCGGCACCAAATCAATTTGATGTTGAATATCGCGCATTGGTGGAAGTTCATTAGGAAGATCTTCCGACACCAACTCTTGAAACCCTTTTAATATCTTCTGTACCTCTAAGGGGATCTCGATTTCTTCCTTGGTAGCAGTTAATAGCCCTTTCACCACAATTGGAAACACCATCTCATCCTCCTTCATGTCCTTCTCCATGTCAGATTCATTGCTGCTCACTATCAGAAAGTTATGCTTCGGTCTTGTAGTACTACCGGCCGGTGCTAATGCAATTTTATGGGTCTTTCACATAAACATCACCACGTTGTCCCTACCCTTATGAGTTGCATCAACATCCCACGGCCATGGACGACCTAGCAGAATATGGTAGGCATCCATATCAAGTACATCACAACGTACCTCATCAGAGTAGTGTTTTCCAATCGAAAGAGGCACTTTGCACACTTCTGTAACTCTTTCACAAGGTCCTTTTTCACCCAACCTAGTGAATAAGGGGCGTTGTGAGCTTCTGTAGCCAACTGTAGATGTGCCACTAGCTTCCTGGACACGAAATTCTCACAACTTCCATTGTCCACTATAAGGTTGCAAACCTTATTCTTCACAATACAAAAGGATTTGAAAATACTATGACGTTGTCCTTCTTCTTTAGGAGCCAACAACATTCGCTGGAGTACCAAGTTGACTCTTTCTGAACTCTCCTCTGTGGCGAATTCAGCTCCCTCATAAGGATCCGACTCCTCCGACTCTTATTCTTCGTACCCTTCTGATCCATCCATGATAACTAGTTGCCTTCGACCTTCAGGACACTCATGAGACCTATGACCCTGCTTCAAGCATCTGTAGCAAGTGATTCCAGCAGGCTTAGAATATGGATTTTTATTACCAGTAGGTCCAACTGTAGTTCCCTTCGAAATAGGAGCCTTTGGGGTTACTCCTTGATTCTAAGGGGTTTGTTTTCCTGTTTCTGCTGGGACACTGGATGACGCAGTAGAATTCCTGGAATAAGGAGTTCTCTGATAAGACCTGTTTTTCTCCAACATCTCTGCTTTCGATGCAAAATTCGAAGCATCAGCTATGGTCCACATGTGTTGCATACCGATCTTCTCCTGTATGGACGATCGTAGACCACTGACATACCTTGCTATTCTCTGATTTTCAGTTTCTCCCAAGTCATTACGTTCCGCAAGATGTAAGAACTCGTCTGTGTAGTCGTTCACTGTTCTGCTTCCTTGCACGCACTCGAGGTACAGACGATATAGTTGCTGCTCATAGTCCTTAGGCAAGAATCAGTCTTTCAGCAAGCCCTTCATCTTCTTCCATGTGTGAATTTTTGCCTTCCCTTGCCTTGTTCGAGAAGTTTGTAATTGGTCCCACCAGTTTGAAGCACTACTTTTCAGTTTCCACGCAACCATCTTCACCTGTTTGGACTCTGGGATCTCCATGATTTCGAAGAATCTCTCCACTTCTACTAGCCAGTCAAGAAAATCCTCCAACTTCATGTGACCTGAAAAAGTTGGGATTTCTGCCTTGACCCTGTAGTCTATCTGTTCTTCGCCGCCTCCTACAGCAGGTTGCGCCACTTCTTCCTCAGGTTCTGACTCACTTGAGTCTTGATATTGGGGTTGAGGTCGTGGTTCCCTTCTTCCCCGATTTCCCTGATTGCCCTGATTCTCGTTCAACAACCTTCTCATCTCTCCCATCAGTTGAGTTGTTACCTGGGTGGTAATCTGATTTGTTAAAGCAGCAAGTTCTGCTCTAGTAACAGGACTATCATCGTTACCGGCCATGGATCGTTTCACAAGCGATAGAAGACAGGGAAAACCTGCTCTTGATACCACCTGACGCAGCGGAGTATATAGGTTAACAAGCGATTAACCTAGAAAGAACCAAGATAAACTGGAATCCACAGAGTTTGAGAAAAGTTCTCGTTTTTGATTGATAATATGAAAAATAAGTCTAGCAGCCACAAAGAGGCGCTTAAATACCGAAACAAAACCCTAGGGCGCTAACAAAAGGCCTACTCAAGCCCATGGGTCAAAAATAAAATAAAACCAAAAATAAATAAAGTCTTAAAAAGGTCCAATTCTACTCAGACCTGTATTTTACCAATTTTACCTTTCCTGCGAGCAAGCTGTTCTTCAATCTTCAATGCCATCTGTTCTACATCAGTTTTATTTTAATCTGAATAGTCCTTAAAGTCATGATTTTTTATCCAAATAGTCATTCCAAAAATTTTCTCAGTTAAAGGCCATAAGGACTATTTAGATGAAAAATCATGACTTTAAGAACTATTCAGATTAAAATAAAATCATAAAGACTATTTAGATGAAAAATCGTGACTTTAAGAACTATTCAGATTAAAATAAAACCATAAGTACTAAACAGATGTCGATTTTAAACCACAAGGACTATACAATATTTTACCTGTAAAAAAAAGAGTTCATGAAGCAAAGCCTACCAATAGAGTTCGGAATCCCAACCTAGCTAGACATGCAGGTAGACATTGTCAACTTTTGTGAGAGTCGTTAATTATGTTGATTGTTGCCAAAGGAAGCAGGAAGCCTAAAGCAATTTGTCGTGTAGATTATTAATTACCTGAAGAAAACTTCTACCTTTTCCATCTTCCGCTAAAAAGTTGATAGCAACTTCGTATAAATATTTAAGAAATTTAAACTTGTTCTAGGATATTCTGTATCTTTTTAGATATTCTTTATATGTGTCTTGGCCTTATGCCAATAGGATATGTAATTTGACTAGATCTATGTATTCTTTTTCCTTACCTAATTGGTATTGTGTAATTCTCTATATGGCTTCTATCAATGAATAAGAGATCATCTTTCACGATTCTCTTGCTATCTCTTTGTCTCTGCATTTTATCATTCATCACGTTATCATGCACTTTGTTCTAACCCTAGAGCCAATAGCCCACCATTTGTTCTGAGTTAGTTTATGTTCATGTTAGGGGAGCTTTTACTAACTAGTCATGGAGTTTACGACCTTAGAACGACCGAAAGGACTTGGTTTTGATCATACACACGTCACTTTTGGCTAAGGCAAAAGCCTACACGCCACATGCAAGCTTTATAGCTTCGCACATGTCAATTCTGCGAAAAACAGCAATCTCTTCTAGACAGTCAACTTCATTTGAGCTTTTTGAATAGCTCCGGACGAACCAGATATTGAGCTTTATATCATTGGAAAGCTCTAGGAGTCTAGTTTTCAGAAATTTTTGCGGTTCATCCATATCTATTTTAACGAAGACGTTATGGCTGTTTTAATGGGCAAAGGTCATTCTGCGCGGAAATACACTCTCGGGATTGCAGCTTTTCGTAGCTTCTTTCAATCCTTCTAAATGGTTCAAGTGGAACTATTTACTCGTCTATCTACTCCTTCTTGTTGATATGTCTCATCGAGACATTGAGTGCTTCGTAGATAGTGAAACTATCCACAACATTCAAAGAACCAACAACTATCTTTGGATTTTATGCCCTTATAAATCTTCTGTGACTACAATAATTGAATCATACCAGTCATTCAGGAACGCGGTTTAGCTTGAATCTTGATGCCTCGTAGCACCATGATCAACGTCCCAGATGCCCTCTATGCATTGAGAGGCAACCGAACCATGTTGAGCAAGAATTCTTTTGTGTATACCTTTTCATTAATGCGGACTAAAGCGCATCTTGGAGAAGTTCATGAGTCAATCTAGTGGATTGTATGTCACTACAATTTGAATATTGAATCTCATATTGTCGCCAAACATGATATTTGGGACACCGACTCATATAGGCTTTGGTTTGACCAAATCGGTAATCCTAGAAGAGATGGTCCAAATTTTGAGATTTTCTCATGGACATCCATTCTTCCACTCAAAGCAAAGACATTTGAGATCTAGCATCACCATGAAGCATGGTGGTGACCCGGGGGACATTGACGTCACCCAAATACGACTCCAAATTCTAGGAGTCCGTCCGGCCAATTCCTCAAGCAATTGAGGTGCACCGGCCTTTCCTCAATATCGCATTGGCCCCCTGCAATGTTCATTGCTCGTTTTGAAAGCCTATTCTTTAGCTAAATTAGGAGTAAGACCCTCCTATGCTAAATGACACAAAAGTGAACATTTCATTCTTACATCAAACTATGTAGATAGATACAACCAACTTGCAGACACATTTTTATGTTTTATGGTGTTGGTTGAAGTGTTAACACACTGGTCAGATGTTACACTATTATCTACTGCTTATGTTGCTTATACTTCTACGGGCTCACTACCCATTCTTTAAAGAAGTGTCTCAGGATGTAATTTGAAGTGTCATGTACCCCATGTTCACATGCAATACAGTCTCACCGAGGCTACGACTAAGCAACTTTAGCTTATCGCTCGAACATTATTGATGCTCACCAATCTTTCTATTGCGTCTTGGGGCTATGCAATATTTACATGCAGCTTTACTATTCACCTATGACCCACCATCATTGAATATTGTTGTACTACAGCTCGTGACTATGTACTAGGATTGACACGAAATTGCAATCCTTGAGCTCGACAAGATTGAAACGGATCTCCAATCCTTGAGCTCGACAGGATTGAAACGGATCTCTAATCCTTGAGCTCGGCTAGATGTTATTTCTAGGTGCCAAATCGTAATGCCACTGCGCACAATGATGGGTCATTTGAGATGAATAAGTTTCGGTTGGATATGAACCTCCACCTATAATCCGCATATGTAGAAACCTTGTCAGGCGATCTCATTCACCGCTAAATTGCGAATTGTCATTTTGATGAGATAATATTCCCGCCGTTAGGGGGAGATAAGAACACAAGTGTTCGAGTGGAACGACTTGAATTGTCATGGTTTGTCCCCACTAAGTCTCATCTTGATCCCAAATGCTTAAAGTGTTAAAGTGACGAGATCACATGCTGCAAATATGTCTGCAAGGATTGATGTCCTACAAAAGGACATGACGCGACCAAAAGGTGTTGGTCTTGACGCCATCACCATAGATAGTGAAATGGTGACGCCATATAGTGGCAAAATTGGTGTCACAAGGCCGTGTGGCTCCCCATAAGGAGGGAGGCCTTTAGGTTCGATACTTTCTCGCACTAGGAAGAAAGCGAGTTTGACACAATTTGATCCATTGATCAATGATACTCAAATTCGTCTCATGAAGTCTGAATTGTGATTATCGTTGGGGGACGCCTCAATGTCAAATCCAATCCATATAGAGATCTCTACAAGTATTACACTAGTATACATGAGGACGTGAGATAATGAGTCTACTATCGAATTACCTTTCGTTGATGGATATCAACTTAGTTGATTGGCCTAATGGAAAGATACGATCCAGCATTAAAAAAGAGATAGGTCCTTGGGTAGGTGATGCCGACACCGCAAGCTAAACCCTATCAACTACGTCTTTGTTAGATAGCGTAGTGAGAACAAGAGTTTAGACTCACCTTATGGCGCAAGGTCTCTCACTAACACGCACTGAGATCGACTACGATGAGATATGCTCTCGTAATGGATGTCATTGAACTCCACTACTTTTTCAGTTTGGTAGTTTCTGAATAGCTGAACATGCAGCCTATGAATGTGGTAATAATAAACATCTCTACAGGATCAGAGATATACATGAAGGTCTTAATCAGACTTCATTCATCCGAATCAAGTGACTCTAGACTACAGGAGCATGCGTTTGCTAAATATATTGGAACACACATGGACTCCACTTGATTTAGAAGGGATATGGTGAATTATGTCTTTGCGTGTTTATTCCGGATTTACATGGACTCTTGATGGATCAAGAGATGCCAATATGTATTAACATCCAAAGAAAAAGATCTTGGGAAGACACGGTCTCGAAAAGGTACTCGATAACTGTATTGATGATGATTTTCCATCAATCGGCTTAGGCACTCTATAAGTAGTGAGGCCTACATATACTCTCATGATTAGTCAAATTCTTTACTCTAAAGAGAGATCCGTTGTTTTGTCTAAAGCAAGATGACAAATATGTGTTAAGAGATGGAGTTCTCATCTAAGTACAATAAGAAGCATCAATGTACTCAACACAATACGAAAGACTGGACATCTCATTCGCTATGAAAAGTTGTAAAAGTTAAGTGTAGCTATGCGCCCACGTAATGACAATGTAATGGCAGTAACTCTTTTTTCAATACTTAATGGTATGAAAGGTTGAGCATTATTCTATCCCTACATAAGAAAGACACATCAAAAGCGAAATCAGAATCTGTCAAGTTTCGTAGGTCAAATTCCATGAGACATATAGGAAATCTCACTCACTGGAAAATGGTTAAATTGATACCATTGGAAAGGTCTATGTGTCTACTTTCTAGGGCCACCAACCGTTTGATCATAGCTATCATATTAAGTGAGTTATGGCCGTTTTCGTAAAGTAGGATGAATCTGTCCGAGAATCTGATTTTGGCAAAACAGTCAACTTCGACGGGACTTTGTGAACAGACCCAACCAGAATGTGTGTAATATACGAATGGAAAGCTAAATGAGTCTAGTTTCCAAAACCGTTTACGATTCATTCGTATGTATTTCCTAGAGGAAGTTACGGCTGTTCTAGTAACTAAAGGTCATGCTGCGCGGAAATCTGATTTCCTGCACGAACTTATGTTTTGAGTTCACAAGTGGCCTTCCCCTCAAGATCTAACTTGAAAAGATCATGTTTGAGGACAATACGGTATGATTTAGTTAATCATTACCCAATGCCACATTTGAAGACATGTTAAAGAACATGGTCATGCTAAGTTGTTGAAACTTCCGTGATTAGTAAGAATCAGGAAGAGCCCTATGATTGATATAAAGATCAGGGGGAGGTGCGAACTTCAAGGGGAGTTTAGCACATACATACATGTCACTATCAAATGTGAAGGGTGATTTATACTCTTTTTCTCCTACGATCAAGGTTCAGTTTTTCTCTCATAGAGTTTTTATGACTTGACGAGGTTTTTGACGAGGCAATAGATCAGCACCATCGGCATATCAGTGCACGGTACAAGGGGAAGTGTTCTAGGATATTTTGTATCTTTCTAGATATTCTTTATATGTGTCTTGGCCTTATGCCAATCGGATATGTAGTTTGATTAGATCTATGTGTTCATTTTCCTTACCTAATTGGTATTGTGTAATTCCCTATATAAATGGCTCCTATCAATAAATAAGAGATCATCTTTCACAATTCTCTTGCTATCTCTTTGTCTCTACACTTTATCCTTCATCAAAACTTGGTATTTATCTGAATCCTTCCATATATGCCGCAAGGTCTTGTGTTGATAATTACAAGACTAAACCTAATTAACTTAATTGGTACCTATGAATCTGTTAAAATCAAGTTCTATGTTGAACTGATAATCGATCACAACCAGAAAAAGTTGAGGACAATGAAGCTTCTACAGTCAATCTGATCATCAAACAAGATTTGACAGTTTTTCTTTTTTAAACAAGACAGGTAAACAAATGTCCGCATGAAAATAAAGCAAAGATCGAAAAAAAACCCTTTAAAAGTAACTTTGGTATCATAGTTCAATACAAGATATACTAATATTGGATACAAGAAACTTAGTTACAGTATAGTTCAAACAAAATGAAGAATAACCCCAACAAAGTTATTAACAACAGATCCTATCCAAAGGTTTCCATAACGCTGCTCAACATGACTCACAGGGTTGAGTCCATCTACCACATCCAGAAAACTTCCTTGGGCGTCAAGCTTCACCGCTTTACCTCTTCCAGCACTATTTTCGGCGACCCAGAATTCTCCATTGAAGTTTCTGTTGATGTTGTCTGGGGCTCCTTGCAAGTTGAAAAAAGTATCAACAGTGTTGGCTCTAGGCCCTCGAAGCCAATACCTCAATATGTTCTTTGCAGTGGTTTGAGTCACCAAAACAAAATCACCATCTTTGCTTAGTGCCACCCCGTTTGCAAAAGACAATCCATGAAGCAACACTGTCACGTTCTTTGTTGATGGATCGTATCGCATCAACCTTCCAGTTTTATCACCTGTACTGACTGACAACTCCCAATTCCTTCTCTGATAAATAGTACTGGTGTCTGTGAAGTAGACCATTCCACTTTGGTGATCAATGTCCACACCATTCAAGAAACGGAAAGGAAATCCTTCAGCTGATGTTGCAAGTACTTGAGCTGCTCCACCATATGGTCCTATCTTTAGAAGCCCGAAGTATGCGTCTGCGATATACAGTTCGCAAGTTGTGAGGTCAAATTTCAAACCAAGTGGCCTCCCGCATATAGGTTCGTTTTCTTTGCTTGTTGAGAGATCGCACACTTCTCTCGGCCTATTCGGGGCGGTGACTGTGAATTCTGTCCACCCAAACGGGAGTCCTAGCCACTTGAAGATCCTGCCATCAGCCACACCCACGTAGGGTGCACCATTGCAGTCGAAAGCAATGCTTTCGGGTTGTGGTACATGGATGGGTATTTCATGATGGTTCAGGTTTGGGAGTGAATAATATGCTGCATGGGCTTGGTTACCGGACAAAAAGAACAAGAAGAAGACAAAAACAATAGCTGACTTCATGGTTGTGGCTGAAAGGTCGAAGGTATTGTAGAAACTTAGAAATCTGTAGCTGTGTTTGCAAAATGAATAGGCTATTTATAATTGTGTGTTCCAGAAACATAGTCCGCGTTGGACAAGGAGAACAAATCAAACTAGGACATGGAAACAATTGTGTGCGGGTTTCCTGATTTTACGTTCTTTCCGGTTTCCTTTTAATTTGCAAAGCCGAATTCTTATCCTATCTGGATTAGGTATCCAAACAAAATTGGGATGTTGTTTTCGTGGTAGTTTGCGGTGTTATTTTTGGAAATTTCGTGCTTAGATGATTTGTCAAAAACGAACTAAACAAATGTCTTTACATGCATTTTACACTAGAAAAAATTGTACATCATCCAAAAAATTGTACATGAGGCTGCCTAACTTTAGCCTCATCACCGATACACGTATTTTTTCAGCACATTAATTACCAATAGCAAGCAAACTTTTTATATCTCCCATTAGGTTGGTCTCGGGCCTCCACTACAAAAAAGAATTCAGTTAGCCACCCTAAATTTCCACGCTGTGGATTTGCCGTCGTCATTGGTCCAAGTTTGGCGGCGGCAACGCTTCCGTCGCTAAATTAAAACAATTTTACGACGGCAACTTTATGTCGTTGTAAAAAAAAAATTAAAATTTTGCGACAGCAATGTGAAGCCGTGGTAAAAAAAATGGAAACTTTGCGACAGCGTTAGAAAGCCGTGAC
Source organism: Fragaria x ananassa (assembly GCA_034370585.1). Taxonomy (NCBI): domain Eukaryota; kingdom Viridiplantae; phylum Streptophyta; class Magnoliopsida; order Rosales; family Rosaceae; genus Fragaria; species Fragaria x ananassa. The sequence goes on along the minus strand of CP139750.1, from coordinate 1,666,837 downwards.
ACCCTTTAAAATCACCGCTTTTTATTTTGTCTCGTCCTTTAATTTCGGCCGTGGATTTTATATATTGACCCTGAGTATAGAAGTGAAAAATCTAATCTACAGCTGTGGCTTCCAAAATAAGCTGGCTGTGGCTTATTCTGAGAATAAGCAGCTGACAAGCAAAGCTGCTGAGTGTTTGGTAAACTGGCTTTTTGTAAGTGCTGTGAATGGTAGAAGCAGAGACAAACTGTTTGGTAAACTAGCTTTTCGAAAGAGCTTTAAACTTGTTACTTAAAATGTGTCATTTCGTTTTCCAAACTCCAAATGTGCGTTCTATAACGCCTCTTAGAGAAGAGTGACCTTGATTAAATACCTCCTTTGCATTTCTTGGTTCTCGCCCACGGTATTGTTGGAAACTTCTTACTTAGATCTCTAAGTACATTTAGAAACACTCTTGTATCGTGAGCGGACCCTTCCCATCTAGCACATGCATAAATAAATTGCATATCAAAGTTGTACCATGTAGGAATGACTTCCAAATTTGATAGCAGTTTATAGCATGTTACAAACAGTAGGTTAAGTGAATGAATTCAGTGCGAGTAATTAAAATTCAATGTGTTATTACTCTTTCATCACTATAATTTTACATCACTATAATTCAAAGTTTGCACAAAACAGTGAAGCAGTAAGCCTCTTCAGCCCTTCCCTACTCAATTCACAGCGGCTGCAGCGGCCTCAGGTGCCTGGTGTGCAACTTCATCATATGTCCCAGTCTCAGCATTGTACGAGTACCACAACCCCGACACAGCCGAGCAATACAACCCTGTATTTGGATCATAATAGTACCCCAAGCTGTGACTATAGTAGTACCCAGAAGCATCATCAAACACATAATCATTCCCCAATCCTCCACCATTGTTCTCCAAACCCGGCTCAGCAGCAGCAGCAGGCTCATCATCCCCAAACATATCAAATGCATCATCATCATCATCAGCCACAGCACCACCTCCCTCACCACCACCAACAGCACCAATGGACGCGATCGAATTCGGCCTCAGATTACCAAGCCAGAGTTCCTTTTTCGGTTGCTTTTGAATGTGTGTGTTTCAGGACTCATGTGCTGCTATGTATTTCTATAGATATCTGGTATGGATATCACGTATGGAACTCCTTTATCAAATAGACAAGGCATTCATCTGTTTGTTTTTTGTATATATTTCTAGAATCACACAAATAGAAATATAAAACATCAGTACAGAACAGCTACATTATAGCAAGTAACCCTGAACATTTGAAAGCTGAAAGAAAAAGAAATTGTAAATTATAAGTAGTTCCGCAATGATACACCAGAATACCAGTCTACATAAGTGCAGGAGAGAAAACTAACATGATACTTGAATTCTCTTTCAAAATAAGCGTAATCAACAGCATCACTTACTTCCTTAGTCATAAGTACTTCATCTTCAACACCACAGCACAAATATCAGAAGTCCTTATCTCCTACTGAGATGTCGACGCCATCTGCTTCAGCTTTGCTTGCAAAACTAACCCAGCTTCATCAGAAATGCTTTTCTTCTTAGAAGAAATCTACATATCAAATTCACAGTTTTGTAATCAGTAGAAAACAACAACAACAACAACGACACGAGCCAAGCAAACTGATAACCAAAGAAACAAGAGTAGCCATTGTCTAGAGGAGTTTAAAGTATGCATTACTCCTCTTTAGAAGAATCAAGAGAGTTTGACAGCAATCAACAATCCCCAAAAAAATCTTGATCAAATGTCATAGAAACACTAATCAATTACAGCTCCCATACAACAACAACAACACGATCAAATGTCATAGACACAGATAGCATCAAAACAATGAACTACAGTAATAGCAAAGCAGACGAAATATAAAATTGGCAGTACTAGCACCAAACAAGAAACAATAGCAAACGGGCAAAATGTTAAGGATAAAGAATCCATGTTGTACCTCGACGAGTTGTTCAAAATTGGACTTGAGGAGGCTGATCTTGCGGTCGCAGTAGTCTTTGGCCTGAGGCATGTTCTTCTCGATGAAGTAGCCGGTGCCGACGTCGACGAGGATCTGGTCAGGATCCTGGAGAGTTCCGGGGACGTAGAGGGAGGAGGTGATAGGGACGAGCATCTTCTTGCCGGAGGGGCGGAGGGAGAGGTCGTGGAGGGCGGAGGAGGTCAGTTCGAGGAGGGTGGTGGCGGTGCGGATGTTGTTGAGGGAGTCGTTCATGCTCATCGTCTGCTCTTTCACTGCCTTGAGCTGCTCCACGCTCAGCTTCTCCATCTCTCCTCTCACGCTCATGCTCATCGTCGTCGGCCGCTTCTCCATTTGGCTTTTTCGTCTCCCGGCTTCACTCTTCTTCCCCTTCGAAAACCTAGCCACAGTGCTTTGGAAGCACTTCAAGCTTTCAGAAGCACCTAAAACCCGGCTTTGGCTTTTGGACTGAAAACAGAGGTGCTTAAAAGCAAAGCCCCTCATTTTGTGGTCAACCAAACACAAAACTTTGCTCAGCTTAAAAGCAAAGCTGAAATAAGCCCAAACAAACAGGGCCAGTATCTGACACCTAATCTCTCATTTGAGTTGGTTTCACACTTTCACTATCCTCTTCACAGTTCACTCAATTCTTTTGTTTTCTTCTCAGTGGAAAAATTGATGGGTCTGAAATATCTTTGGATCTGGATTGATGATGATCGACACACCATGAGGCTCCATCAGATATCCACCTTGAGGATTTTATTTTTCTTGGATCGGCTATATCTTCCCATTTCAATGAAATCTTCACCTTGGGGCTCCGTCTCATCCAACCGATTTCCGAAGGTTCATAACTTGAGATCTATTCTCTCTGTTTATTATTTGGATTTGGAAAATTATTTGTCTTCCTTAGAATTCAATTCTAGAACCAATTTAGGGGAAGGTCAAGTTTCCCTACCACTTAGTTTTTGCCTGCATTAAGATGTTGACTTTTGCAAGTAGAATTGGGTTCAAAGTTGTCAGGTATGTATCGTCTGTGTTTCAATTGTTAAGGTTCCATGACCTTGTTGAAAATAGAAAGGTTATTTGCTTCTGAATCTTTACAAAATAGGTGCTCTGTGGCATTAGAATATGATTTCTTTATGTAATGCAAGCACACTACTAGAAAACTGGGTAAAAGCAACCATTTTTGTCACTAACATGCTCTTGAACTACAATTTTTGGATCATGATGACACGGTTTTGCCTTTTCAAGGTGAAGCTAACTATATATTTAAAAGCATTTCTATATATTTTTTCCTCTGCATCATATGAACTCAAATTGTGACTTATATTGCCACCCACTTTACTAATTCATGTATTTACAAGTCAAATAACACTGACATGAGTACTTATTGAAAATGTCATGTGAGTGTTCTTGGAACTTCTGGACTGTAAATGTCAGGATCATATGATAAGCAAAGAGCTCAGCAACTGAGTTTCTGGTGATTTTACTGTAATCAGATGATTTTATGTGTTTCCTAATCATGTTAATAAGAGCATTTTGTGTTGTTCATCAGTGAATGAAATAATGCAAATCATGTTATTGCTTTTCTGATATGTTTTGTCTTTGGAAATGTGAGATTACTCTAGTAAGTAGCATAGTAGTTTTGGCTTTTAAAATGTGAGATTACTTAATATAGATTGAATGCTGCGAGTAATGTCCACATATGCTAATGGTGTATGATATGTGAGTATCATCTTTTTTCTTTTTCTTTTTAAATACAGTACTATTATTTCAAGAGGTTGATATCTTTAGTTCAAGTTCAGATTATTTTTATTACAGTTGTGCATCATACAATTAACTGGATGTTGGTGTCATGTGTTTTTTAGTCTGTAGGGTCAGGATCTTGTTATTGCAAATATTGAGGACTCTAGAGTTGTGATAGATACAAGAGATGAAGATTGTTCTCTTGTTGTAGTTCAATTGTGTGTACGTAGACTTAAAACCAAGTAAATTACTTGGCTCTTATTTTAGTTAAGAATAAAGATATGAGTTTTTTAGTGTTGTGTTTATGTTTGTGATTAAAATTTAAATTTATAATTTCCTATGATGTATACTAAAGAATCTCTATTGCTGGTATATTTCTGACATGAACTTTATTTAATTACGCATGAAGGGTTTTTGAGTTGTCTGATGACTCATATAAACAAGGCATCAGACTATTTGAGTGGTAATATATATAAGCAACTCCCGTCCGTTTGATTGTTAAGAAACTTTGGCTTAGTTGGTTGCACTTAGTTGCTTTTGTCTACATATTATGTGCTTGTGTCAAGGAACTAATTAGTAGAAACACTTGACAATTATTGCTCCATGTTCTTGTATTAATAGTTATTGTGCAAGATTGGCATTTGAGAATCTTTAATTGAATGTGACAATTCTTTTTCAATGCATTTGATTCCTTTTTGCACAGCTTTTGTCCCCAAAAAAAATTAAAAAAATCTAGCATGCTAATATGCTTTCTAGATTTTTTTTTAATTCATAAATAGAATTTGCAACGGCATTGCCAATGGATTATTTGCAACGGTGGAAGCAGTCGCTGCCTGTCGTCGCAAACAAATTGCGACGGCTCGTTGCCGTAGCCAAAAACAAGGGCGACGCCCTCAACGAAGCCGTCCCCGTTGCTCTTTCGCGACGACAAAGTAGCTTTTGGCGACAGATTTTTTCCGTGGCTAACTGAATTTTTTTTTAGTGCTCCTTAATTGATTCGTTGTGTAAATTAATACTGAAATAAAAGGCAAATGCCCATTTGGTAATAATAATTTTAACCCCTTGTTGCCCATTCAAATGACAATCTTTTGTATGAGCTCATTTGAATGTAAGAAAACTTTTGTGTACCCAAATTGACAAATCTTTACTAAAGTCTTGACAAACTAAATTATTTTAAGGCTATTTTGCCCTAAACCCTTAAACATCCATAAAGAGAGAAAATGGAGGAGTGAGAAGGCTTGGCTGGAATCTCACCAAACTTCGACCGTCGGACTCCGATCACCAGTCGTTGGACTCCGGCCACCGGAATCTTTCCGGTCAACATAATTTTTCCAGTCGACAGAATCTTGCCGGATTTTTTTAAATGTCACAGGAATTTCACCAAACCTTGCTGGAACCACATGACACCCTTGTTGGAAGTTTTTTTAAGAGGCAATAATATTGAAAAATGTTTTACTGGGGGCAATAAACTTCTACTTAGAGTCAATAATTTTTCTATTAAAGATCAATAAAGATGAAATATCATCATAACACCTAAATCTAATGTATAAAAAGGTAAAAGACGACTGACAGAAGTTAATAAACAATTTATTGGGGGTAATAAAATTTCTATTACCACTTCAACGTTCAGTTTTGAGAAGATGAATTTCCAAATGAAAGGAAAAAAAAAGTGTATCAACCCTTAATAATAAATTTATTGCCCCTAGTAATAAATTTCTTACCCCTAGTAACATGTTATGGGATCAAAAACACCGAGAATTCCATCTGCCTCCACCTGACCAGCAACTCCGAAACCAAGTCAAGGTCTCCCATGCCCCGCCGCCGCCGAGATTCAATCCAAACTGATGGCCTCGATCACTGGGAAGGAATCAAACGTCAGAGTTTTGGATTTGCAAGGCATATTCTCACCGCGTTTGACCTAGCATTTCAATAGAGAAATTGAAGTTCAACAACTCAATTACATATCTAGAACTAGAGAAAAACCTATATCAATGAAATTGAAGACCATAACAATGAAAAAATTGAGGAGCACATACCTGAATATCAAAGGAGTTTGAGTCAAGATTGGTCATGAAGAGCCAAAAGAAGCATGTGAGCAAGCATTTGTGCGGTTGAAGAAGCTCTTGACATCGGCACCTATCATATCACCGCCGGATTGGACTTTGCCATTTGAGCTCATGTGTGATGCATCAGATTATGCTGTGGGAGCTGTGCTTAAACAAAGGTATTCTCTGAAGAAAGTTTATTTCTTACATTGAGATGATACAAAGTTCTCTTCTTATACAGATTACTTACAATCAAGATCCACAATCTATGGTCTACAATAGGAATGTAATTATGCACAATAACTAATATCTATAACCAGCTGATTTCCCATGATCTACTCATTCAATACTCCCCCTCAAGTTGGAGTGTATGTTGATTACACCCAACTTGCCCAGTAAAATCTCAAACTGCACTGAGCTTAAAGGCTTTGTGAATATGTCTGCTGGTTGATCCTTGCTTCGGATATGTGCTGCTTCAATAATTCCTCTCTGCATTCTCTCTCGCACAACATGACAGTCTATTTCTATGTGCTTTGTGCGTTCATGGAATACTGGATTCGAAGCTATATGAATAGCAGCCTTATTATCACAAAACAACTTCACAGGCCGACCTAAACGTATTCCCAAATCATTTAGAATGTACCTTAACCAAGTCACCTCACTAGTTGTTGAGGCCATGGCGCGGTATTCAGCCTCCGCACTTGAGCGTGCTACTGTGGATTGCTTCTTTGTCTTCCAAGAGACTGGTGCATTCCCAAGTGTTATGAAATACCCTGTTACTGACCTCCTTGTGTCCTTGCATCGTGCCCAGTCTGCATCACAATATGCTTTTAACTCCAATGAACCAGAAGAAGGCAAGAGTATCCCTTGTCCTGGTGCTTGTTTAATATAACACAAAACCTTGTGAGCAGCATCAAGATGTGGTTGCCTCGGCTTATCCATAAATTGACTCAAAACATGGACAACATACACCAAGTCTGGTCTTGTGATAGTAAGATATATCAAGCGTCCCACTAATCTTCGATATTGGGATGGATCTTTCAACAAATCTCCACCTGCTTGTGTAAGGGACAGCCCTTGATCAACTGGGAATCGTGATGGTTTGGCACCAAGAAAACCCGTATCTTCTAGGATTTCCAAAGCATATTTTCTTTGATTCAAAACAAGTCCATGCTTTGACCTTGCTACTTCAATGCCAAGAAAATATTTGAGCTGTCCCATGTCTTTTAACTTGAATTGACTGGAAAGAAATTGCTTAGCATCTTCAATCTCTTTCAAGTTGTTCCCTGCTACAATTACATCATCAACGTAAATCAACAATACAGTAATACCACCAGGCCTGTTTCGGACAAATAGAGAGTAATCTGCCCATGATTGATGGAAACCGCCTGCTTTGAGTGATGATGATAGCTTGATGAACCATTGGCGGGAAGCCTGCTTGAGCCCATACAGTGACTTATGCAATTGACAAACTCTAGTCTCCCCCTTTTGTCCGAAACTGGGAGGTAGTTGCATATACACTTCTTCATATAAATCACCATTTAAGAACGCATTGTTAACATCAAGTTGATGTAAATACCAACCCTTCAGAGCAGGCAAGCTGAGAAGAACACGCACTGTAGTGAGTTTAGCGACCGGAGCAAAAGTCTCTCTATAATCCACACCTTCAATCTGACTGTACCCTTTAGCTACCAAATGAGCTTTGTATCTCTCGACTGTCCCATCCGAATTAAGCTTGATCTTATACACCCATTTGCAGCCAATTGGGGTTTTATGAGGCGGCAGGGGAACCAGACTCCATGTCCCATTTGCCTGAAGAGCTTGAATTTCTTGTTGCATTGCTTCACGCCATTCAGCGTGCTTCATAGCCTGAGAAAAACTTGAAGGCTCTCGCTGGGTTGAGAGTTTAATGGTGAAAGCTCTATGCTTGTCAGATAACTGGTCATATGATAATACAGTGGAGAGGCAATGAGGAATACCTTTAGTGACCAAATTCGTGGAGGACGGTGGAGCGGGTCTTGAAGGGAGGGCCACCTCAACATGGAAGTCCTGTAAAAACGTTGATGGTTTGGTTGGTCGGGTAGATCGCCGGAGTTGGGGAGGATTGGAAGACTCGGGTATTGATGACTCAAGTGGTTGTGGATGTGAGAGATCGGGTGGATCCGAACTGGATGAGATTGGGGTGATTTGTGGATGGGAGAGATCGGATAGATCCGAACTTGATGTGTTTGGAGTGATTTGTGGATGGGAATTGAATGCATTTGAGGAAGATGAGGTAATTAGGCCTGGATGATCGGTTTCGGCGGAATTTTCAATTGGAATGGCAGCGGAATTTGTGGTGGGTGGAGTAGATAAATCACTATCAAAAACTGAAGGTGGGGGATTGGAATGTGTGAGAGTTTGTTTTGGAAGTGATTCTGTGGTGGAGATGGATTGATAGGGAAATTCATTTTCATAAAATATAACATCCCTAGAATCAAGAGTCCTCTCTTCCTTAATGTCATAGACCCGATAACCTTTCTTTCCATATGAATAACCCAAAAATATGCATTTGATGGCACGAGGGTCAAATTTGGTTGGTTTGGAAGGATGTGTGGAAACGAAACAAAGGCACCCAAAAACCCTTAAATGATCATAATTTGGGGTCTTATTAAAAAGTTTCTCAAAAGGTGTCTTACCCTCTAAAACCTTTGTAGGTGTTCGATTAATGAGATAAGTGGCTGTAAGTATGGCATCTCCCCAGAACTTCTGAGGTAGGTTGGCTTGAAAAAGGAGAAAACGGGCAACATTGAGTAAGTGTCGATGTTTACGTTCAACAACACCATTTTGTTGTGGTGTGTTAACGCAACTCGTTTGATGCACAATGCCCTTAGACGCATAGAAGCTGACAAGTCGAAACTCTAAACCATTATCACTACGAACAATTTTGACTCGTTTGTTAAATTGATTTTCAACTAGGTAAATGAAATCAACCAAGAGTTTTCGAGTATCGGACTTATGAGTCATTAAATATACCCAAGTGCTCCTAGTGTAATCATCTACAATGGTGAGAAAATATTGTGCACCCGTAATAGAAGGTTCATGATAACCGCCCCAAATGTCAACATGGATTAATTCAAACGCAGACTCACTTGATGTAGAACTTATTGGAAATGGCAATCTAGTTTGTTTAGCCAAAGGGCAAACTGAACATTTGTTATTGTGACAAGGTTTATTGGAAGTAAATGGAAACATTGGATAGACTTGATTGGAGGGATGACCTAGACGTTGATGCCAAGTCTCGACAGAGATGCGGCTGTGGACGTTATGACATGTTCCTTCCTTGCGTTGGTTGAGGTAGTAAAGCCCCTCCCATTCATTTCCCGTCCCAATCGTCCTCCCCGATCGTAGGTCCTGTACCACACAAAATCAACCGCCCCAAATGTCAACATGGATTAATTCAAACGCAGACTCACTTGATGTAGAACTTATTGGAAATGGCAATCTAGTTTGTGAAATATGGTGATATAAAATGAATCATGCGCCAATTTGCTGATGGAGATTAAGTTCAAGTAAAAATGTGGCACGCATAGAACATCATGAAGAACAAATTGGGAAGAAAAGACCATTTTTCCAATGTGTGTAACCTGTGTAGTGGTACCATCGGGTAACTTGACATATCGGTTGACAACCGTTGTCAGGGAACTGAGATTGGAAGAATCGTATGTAATATGGTCACTAGCACCACTATCCAATATCCAAACATTATCTTTGCCTTGATGTAAACCAACAGTAAAGGCTTTACCTGAAAGTTCTTCAAGGTGTGGATTTATACCAGCAACATTATTCATCTTTTGTTCATACATCTTTCCCAGATACTCATGGCATTCATCTTTAGTAAAGGGAAAGTTGACTGCATTCACATTGTGCATTTTGGAACTGCCCTGACCTCCTTCCAACATAGCTTTCTTTCTTCGGCAGTACTCAAAGGTATGCCCTTTGCCACCGCAAAAGGTACACTTGAGGTGTGCACGACAATTCTTTGTGACGTGATTAGTCTTGTTGCACTTCTCACATCGGGTTTCTCCGAGATCCTGATTTTGATTTGATCTTCTAACCGCGAAAGCGGCCACTTCTGGCTGCACCAGAACTTTCTTTTTTGCTGCTTCTGCCTGTTTCTCATGGCGTAGTGCCATGGAAAAGGCCTTGTTTGATGTTGGCATGGAATCCATGGCCACTGCAGTACTCCTCACAGAAGCAAATTCTTCATTAAGACCCATCATGAACTTCATTGTCTTTTGATTCTCCATGTAAATCTTGGTATGCTCTGCTGCCTCACAAGTACAGGGAGGTGCTGTGCATAATGCATCTTTCTCATCCCAGAGGCTCTTCAATTCGGTGTAAAACGTAGTCACCGAGTTGGTACCCTGCTCCAAGGCATGAATTGCATTCTCAACATGAAATAATTGCACTGTGTTTACCTGAGAAAATCTCTCCTCTAGTTCGAGCCACACAGTTCTTGCATCCTTGCAATGGGCAACACTTTTCTGAATTTCTTTGGACATGGATCCCCGCAGCCAAGTCTTGACCAAGGTATCACATCGATCCCATTGGTTTTGTTCATCAGTCCCTTCCGTTGGCCTTTTGATGGATCCATCAATGAACCCATGTTTGTTCTTGATTTTTAAAGCACTGGACATGGACTGGGACCAATCTGCATAATCATCTTCCACCAGTGGTTGAGGCACAAGAATAGCTCCTGGCTTATCCGAGTGGTGGATAAAAAGAGGGTGGTTTTGATTCTCCCATGGCTGAGGAACATTCACAGAACTAGTAGATGGTTTGAGAAGGGGAATCTCCTTCTTGTTCTGTTCTTCGTCTCCAGACATGAGGAAATTGGTTTTGGTAAATGTATTTGGGATTGTGTCTAGGTACAGATCAAGAGCTCTGGTACCATAAACAAAGGTATTCTCTGAAGAAAGTTTATTTCTTACATTGAGATGATACAAAGTTCTCTTCTTATACAGATTACTTACAATCAAGATCCACAATCTATGGTCTACAATAGGAATGTAATTATGCACAATAACTAATATCTATAACCAGCTGATTTCCCATGATCTACTCATTCAATAGTGCTCGACCAAAGGAAGGAGAAGAAGCCGTGTGCTATCTATTATGCATCACGAACTCTCAACGATGCTCAGCTGAATTATTCCACAACTGAAAAAGAACTCTTAGCTGTCATTTTTGCTTTAGAGAAATTTCGATCTTATATTTTACAATCTAAGACGAAGTTTCGGCCGCCGTCCACCAACCGCTGGCGTTCTAGTCAATTCTCATGAGGGGAGAAACAACGGTGAGATTTAGATAGAGAGAGATAAGAGAGAGAGAGAGAGAGGTGGAATGGATGTTGTCGTCGTCGTCATGAATTCTATGGTCATTGTTGTCGTCGTCATCGCTAGAGAGATCTCACCGGAGGCAGAGTTGATCTTGGTTCACTTGGTCGCGGCTTCGTCATTAAGGCAGCATCTGTGCTGAGAGAGAGAGAGAGAGGCTAGGTTTGTGCTCCAAATGTGGGTGGGTGGGCACAAATGGTCAATATCCCTAATATATAACAGGGAGAGGTATTAAAATGGGAATGTTCGGTTCTTTAAAAGCTGGAGGTATACTTTGTATATTGCGGAGTGCTTTCGAGAAGCGAAACCAAGGTTTCGTATCAAAGATGGCGAGTTTCAATCTTCTTACTTCTCTTTGAATTATCTCTCCTTGCGGCATTAGGGTAAGGAAGTGTTAGTTCCGACACATTCAAATCAAGAGGCGGATCAAAGGTGAGACTTCCGGTGGTGCCCCTAAGGGTAGTCACAGTCCCACTAGGGTTCTTAGCCCTCAAGGCCTCGCCTAGTGAAGAGTAGACTAGATGGGTCCTTAACCGTCATGGCCTCACCATCTAATCTAGGGTCCGAGACATCCTCATCCCTAGAAGATTTGTTCTTCAACAGAGCTCTTTCTTTGCCACTATTAATCAATCCATATTGCTTGCATCATTCTCAAAGGACAAGAAACCATATCCTTTACGAATAGTAGCTCCTCCGGAAGGTACATTTTCGTCTCTTCTGGCTTCCTTATCGACCCCCTTATTTCTCTTTTTTGTATACAAGGTCACATCACTCCTCTGATCTAAATTACAGGAAGGTGCATTTTCTTCCCTTCCGGTCTCATCCTCCGTATCATAATAATTATCGTCAACATCATCATCAAATACAGGATTTTGGTAACTAGAAGGAGAAGACATATAAACATGATTATCATATACCTTTCTCGAACGTAGGGTGGTGATGGCATTGCATTCATGGACTTTGCCTCCTCTTGGATTCGGCTCCGGTTGTGAGGGTAAGGCACCCTTTGGTCTCTCACTCATGTTAGTGGTCATTTGACCCACTTGAATCTCTAGTCTAGCCATGCCTTGTTTCAAGGTTTGATACCATTGCCTTGTCTCCTCATTAGTAGAGTTTTGAGCCTTTAGGAACTCTCCCATCAAGTCTTCTAAATTAGGCTTCTTGGGTTCACTTGGAGCTTGAGTAGGAAAACGTTGAAGATTTGGGTCTTGAAATGAGCTAGAATTGCCTTGAAACTTGCCGCCACTATAGGCAACACCTTGTGTAAACCCGGGAGGGGTGTTTTGACCATGAAATCCATGACTTGAGGTGGAGTGGCCTTGAGAATTAGGCCCATATACATGCTGCCCATATTGACCATGTGGTGAAAAATGAGTGCTCCCTTGGTGTGCATTGCCATAATGAGCAAAATTGGATGAGTCTTGACCTTGCCCACCTCTAAAGCTTTGTTTTCCACCTTGAAGCACACTAGATGAACCTCTTTGGTCTCTCCAAGAGGAATTGGGGTGATTCTTCCAACCGGGGTTACAAGTGTTGGAGTAAGATTCACTTCTTTCGTTCCTAGGTTGGTACACTCCAACTTGTTTCACATTTTCCTCCATGAACTCCGAAAATCGAGAAGCTAAGTGGCACTCTTGAGTGGAATGTGCTAAGCTCTTACAAATCAAACTTGATGTAGAGGTTGCCATCTTCACTTGTGCTTGAGGTGGAATCCGGTTTACTTGATTTAGAAATTGATCAATAATCTTGCCCTCTAGCCTTTGAACTCTTGCAAAGAAGGCATGGATGATTTTTATTTAACCTCATACATTCCACCGCGGCTTGGGATCCTCTCTTTACTAGGTGCTTGTTGTTTCCTTGCATCATGATCATCCCAATGAAGAGAATGAGAGAAAGCTCTTCAAATGTGTCACATGCAGCATCGGGAAGCTTAATTGCAATAGATCCACCACTAACGGTGTTAACTCTTTGTCTTTGCTCCAACAATAACCCTCAATAAAATTTGTCAACAAGAAACCACTTCTCTAACCCATGGTGTTCTGGGCATGATCTCTGAGGGGGGATCATCCAGATGCAGGGGCTTCCTCCTATAACCTGTCAATCAAGGAGAGAAAAGCGTCAGAGGGAAGACCGGCTGCTCCGGCCTTCAACCCTCCGATACCTAAGTCAGTGAGCCTGATGCAGGTAATAAAGGAGTGAAAATGAAGATCGTGAGAATGAGAGGGAGAGAGTGGTATTTATAAGGGTATGGTGGATGCACCCTAAAAATACCACTTTGCCCTTGTTTAGAGGGTGATTACCATTATGCCCTCAAGGAATAGTGTGGGCTTCTTGGGCTTAACCAAGGCCCAAGCCCGTTTTATGTGGCGGCATGCGTCTTCTTAGGCGAGTATGACTGATGTTGTACAGTGTACTAACAAGTCCCCAAGTCCGCGGTCAAGAGACTCTCTTGGGTGGGGACTTAATCTGATACAATATCGGGAGTACGAGTCTCTTACTAGTGGCGACATATCCAGTCCCCCAAGTCCCCATGCAAGGGAGGGGATGGACCGGCTCCCTCCGAGTGGGGTATGCCGTGTATCGCTATATATGATCGAGACATCGGGTTGTTGCTCCCATGTATTGTTTGGAGATGGCAGGGCGATCGGGGGTCGAAGTTGAGGTACCGCTGGCGAGCATCTCGCGAGGGCCACGGGTACCGGCATGTTGATATGCCTTGGCGTTTCAGTAGCCTTTGACTTGTACCAGCTATATGCTCGAGCTAGCTGAGTTATTCCAGCATATGTTCGAGGGGGAGATTGTGGTGGCATATTTTGTGGTTGCCTCTAGGTGAGTGCTAGAGTGCCTACGTACCCGTTTATGGGATCAAACCAGACGTAGTTCACCATTTCGCCATCGAGACAAGTGTGCCGTCGAGGAGTGGCGAGGAGTGCCGCTGAGGCATGACGATGGGTGTCGCTAGGGCATAATGATGGGGCTTGTGTAGAGCTGTCGAAAAGCTCGCTAGGGGGCGTAGCCAAGATGCCGATGGGAGGTGGGTGGTGCCAAAGTGTATCGAGAGCACGTCATGAGGCGTGTATAAGGCTGTTGCCTAAGTCCCCCAGTGCTGGGAGAGATTATGGTGGTGAGACACCGAAATGAGGACCGAGTTCATATTGAGCCGAATGAACTGCGCTAAGGGTGTGGCTGGCCGCTATCGGACAAGCCAGTTCGCGCTTATGGCGTGGCGAGCCGCTACCAGGTGAGTAATTGTTCGCGTTATGTGGCGAGTCAGTCTGCGCTTGGTTGGCTGGACTGTCGCGATGTGGCGAGTCAGTCCGCGCTTGGTTGGCAACTGTCGCAATGTGGCGTTGCGGCCACTGCGTGGCGAGTCAGTCCGCGCTTGGTTGGGGAGACTCGCCATTAAGCGTTGCGGGCCGTTACCTTGGCGAGTCAGTCCGCGCTTGGTTGGGGACTGTCGCTATGTGGCGAGTCAGTCCGCGCTTGATTGGGGACTGTCACGATGTGGCGTTACGGCCGCTGCGTGGCGAGTCAGTCCGTGCTTGGTTGGGGAGACTCGCCATTAAGAGTTGCGGGCCGTTGCCTTGGCGAGTCAGTCCGCGCTTGATTGGGGACTGTCGCGATGTGGCGTTGCGGCCGCTGCGTGGCAAGTCAGTCCACGCTTGGTTGGGGACTATCACGATGTGGCGTTGCGGCCGCTGCGTGGCGAGTCAGTCCGCGCTTGGTTGGGGAGACTCGCCATTGAGCGTTGCGGGTCGTTGCCTTGGCGAGTCAGTCCGCGCTTGGTTGGGGACTGTCGCGATGTGGCGTTGTGGCCGCTGCGTGGCGAGTCAGTCCGCGCTTGGTTGGGGAGACTCGCCATTGAGCGTTGCGGGTCGTTGCCTTGGCGAGTCAGTCCGCGCTTGGTTGGGGACTGTCGCTATGTGGCGAGTCAATGTATGTATGGGGTTGGGGATAGCTGGAGGGGGGAGTTCGTGTTTTGCAAACTGAAAATTGGGCGAGCTGCAATTTGTGTTTTAGGGTTTCGGTGGTTTTACAAACCTCAGATTGGGGAGCGTCCCACTTCACCCTCGATCGAGTGGGCGCGAGCGCTTGGCTGTTTGCAACCAGCTTCATTGCCACTACGCGGATCCACTGTTTCACGGTATGAATTGGTGGCGTTCTTTGTCTTTGGATTTGTATGTGGTGATGGGATTGTGTGTAGCTAGAGGATGCATGTGTGAACGCTGGCTGTTTACACATGCTGTGTGTGTAGCCTGTGATTGATAGAGATAGATGTACATCAATGTTTGGCTTGTAATCATGTGAAGCAAGTGTATATGTAACATGTGATAGAGAATGCATGTTTGCTAACTCCATGTCATGAGAACATATTATGATACATGTGGCATGCTATTTGTATGATAACAACTTAATTGGATAGTGTGAAGACTTATCTGGAGCCGCGTAGAGCAGCTATAGTCATTGTAGAGAACTTGGAGTTGCGCAGAGACTCTGGCAAGACCAGTGGAGTCTGCGGGGAATGGCGAGACAAGAGGAGTCCGCGGAGTCTGGCATGGCGAGCGGTGTCCGCGGTGAGAAATGGATGGTCTCGGGAGGGAGGAAGAAAGGAAGGCGGATGTGTGATGCGGGTCACTTGTGCTGGCACGTTCCGAGAACATGGTAAGCAAGGGAGGGGGGCCTCGGGAACTTGGGGGGCCATGTGGGAAGGGCTCTTGGACCTCTGGGCAGAGCCACTTGTTTCTTGTCACGGGATTCTTGGTCAGGACTATATCTTGTGTCAGGACCAGACGCCGTGTCGGGAAGTTTTTTTTTTTTTTTGCATCCTTCTGTCGGGATAGAGGAATCCCGGGAAGTCGGAATGGAGAGCTGTGTGGGGGGAGTTCGCCACGGGAACTACTAGGGATGTCCCCACGCGAGGTTTAAGAACTCTAGCGAGATCAGGGAATGCCGCGAGGAGCTGGCGAGGCGAGACCAGGGGAGTCCGCGAGGGTCTGGCGATGTCAGCGGAGTCCGCGATGACTGGCGAGGTCAGCGGAGTCCGCGAAGGGATGGCCTGACCTGCGGAGTCCGTGAATGGATGGCGGGACCTGCGGAGTCCGCGAATGGATGGTGGGACCTGCGGAGTTCGCGAAGGGATGGCGGGACCTACGGAGTCCGCGGATGGATGGCGGGACCAGCGGAGTTCGCGGATGGATGGCGGGACCTGGGGAGTCCGCGAATGTTTCGGGAGAGCAGAACCGGGACATGGGCGGGCCTCCCCGGGAGAGAAATATCACGTGGGCGCCAAAAGCAAAGGTAATTGTTTCTACCTGCTCTGTCCCAAGGTCTCGAGCCGAGAAGAGGTGCCAAAAGCGAAGGCAATTGTTTCTACCTGCTTCGTTCCGAGCCGGGAATAGGTGCCAAAAGCGAAGGCATCTCCCGGGAGGGAGGGTACCGAGATTGGGGTCGCAAGACCAAGTGCGCGTTCCCGCTTCAGCTGAAGGAAGCTGGGTGTCCAGATCAGTTTCTAGGCGCTGCTCTCCGGCGCGTGGGCCTTGGCCGGAGGTTGGGGTGGCCACGCTGGATTCATTGGAAGACTGTGTGCCTGATGGCTGTGAAGGTGAGTCACCTTGTTGCGGCACGCCCAAGCGAAGGAGAGAGAGAAAGTCTCTCCTCGGGATTTCTGGGCAGATGATGGCCATGGCCATGGTGAGCGACGTGAGAGTCTCCACTTGAGGACACCCTCCTTCTAGCGCCAATTGTTCTGGGCATGATCTCTGAGGGGGGATCATCCAGATGCAGGGGCTTCCTCCTATAACCTGTCAATCAAGGAGAGAAAAGCATTAGAGGGAAGACCGGGTGCTCCAGCCTTCGACCCTCCGATGCCTAAGTCAGTGAGCCTGATGCAGGTAATAAAGGAATGAAAATGGAGATCGTGAGAATGAGAGGGAGAGAGTGGTATTTATAGGGGTATGGTGGATGCACCCTAAAAATACCACTTTGCCCTTGCTTAGAGAGTGTATTACCATTATGCCCTCAAGGAATAGTGTGGGCTTCTTGGGCTTAACCAAGGCCCAAGCCCGTTTTATGTGACGGCATGCGTCTTCTTAGACGAGTATGACTGATGTTGTACTGTGTACTAACACATGGTGAGGACATACATCTCAAGATCTTTAAACCGCTCCCAACACTCATGAAAACTCTGTAAAGGTTGTTCTCGAAATGCAATTAGCTCATCTCTAACATTAAAAGTTCTTGAAGGAGGATAACACTTCCCCAAGAAAGTCCATTGCATCTCAACCCATGTTTGTATAGATCTTGGAGGCAACTTGCTCAACCACTTTCTTGCATAGTGCTTGAGTGTGAATGGGAACAATCTAAGCTTCAAGCCATTAGGAGTGAGACCATTTAGTTGAATGGTAGTACACACTTGCTCAAACTCCACAATATGGTCATAACGGTTATCTGAAGGCATGTCATTGAATATGGGTAGGATGCTCAAAGTAGACGGCTTGATCTCATAATGATAATTACATTGAGGGAGCACAATGCATGAAGGGTGATCAATAATAGCGGGACTAGTGTACTCCCTCATGGTCTTTGCTTGAGGAAGAGGAGGATTTTGTGCACCCCCAATGTTAACTTCTCTTTGTGGCACTCTCTTGATCAAGAAAACGAGGTGGAGCACTCTCGGTAACAAATGGCTTACGAACCCTTCTTATTTGTCTTCCTCTAGTGTCCTCACTCAATATCCTTCCACTTCTTAGAATGATCAGTTGAAATGAAAAATATGCTTCATTCATACATATTGGTGGAGCCAATGAATGACCAGTGGGGGCCGTGCCCCCATAAGAATATTGAAGTTGGTTGACTCGTCTTCTTTGTGCCCCGACTGTCATGAAGGTTATTCATCTTCTTCTACCTCTGATCGGAACTAGCCTTCTCTTTTTCTTTCTTCTGTTTGGGTTTTAGTCATTTTAGCTGGGCTTTTTGGACCGTGTCCCTTAACTTTTCCACAAGAAAAGCTATAGACTTGAAGAATGATGGGATATAACTAGCTTGAATTGCCAAAAGTCATTGTTGATTTAAATTGATGGGATATAATTAACTTGAAGAATGAACATTTAGTAAGTATGAACTTATGAAATTTGGTTTGGGAGTTGTGTACAGATGTAGAGAAATTCTGGGTTTGCAAACTTAAATTTTTGTACACACATTCGATTAGAGCAAGTTAGGTGCAGCCGCAAGAAATTTTTGTGCCCTCTTTGATATTTTTTCCTGCCTCCGCCACTGTTCATACACCTTGAAACAAAAATAAGAACACATAATAAGTAATCAAGAATTCAAAAAAAAACAATGCAAACAAGAAAAATATATATTTTTGTTTTTTTAGCTATACACACTGTTTACGCCCAAATTAATATTTTACTGGACAACAATTGTATATGTGAATATTAATTAAATTTTTGGTCTATGTCAGTCGGCGAGCCCAAGTTCCTTTAAAGTTTACAAATAAAGGCCCGCCAGCAAGACCACGCGGGATGATCACAAAGTCCGCGCGCGGAATGACTCCACGTAGACTAACGGATCTCGCGCGCTTTCAGACAAAAACAGAGCTCACGCGCGGAATGACTTCGGCGGAGTGGGGATCCATCTCGCGCGCTTCGTGCGGAAAGCACAGTTCGCGCGGAATGCTTTGCGCGGAATGACATTGGCGTCAGGCGAGGAGGAGTGTATCTAGGCACTGGCGAACTGATTCGCTAGTTTGCGAGGTAGACATACGCGGAGTCCGCCCGCGCGAATGCTTATAATCGTTTTGGACTTTTTACAGTCTTTGACACGCTTTGGGCCAATCACTGTGGCCCTTATCAATTAAAAAGTCTTCTTTTGGCCCACGAGCTACAATAGTCCGCGAGGTGGAATTGAGCTACAGAGTCCGCGGTTCGCGCGAGTTTGTTTTCTACATGGACTGTGGCACCCCACGGAATAAGATTGCTCCTAATTTCAGTTTGCATAAGACTCTACAGTTGAGAGGCGCGCCAGAAGCAGTGTCCTATTCTAAATGAACTATACGAACTGGACATGTGTCACGTGGAGATTGGTCTGCATGGGAGGAACAGTTCCTTTATACTTCATGTTGCAGAGTCCGACTTGGGTTCTATAATTATCTTTCTTCTTGCAAAAGTCGGCTCCCACTATATAAAGAAGCTCGACCTCTCTCTCTGGAAAACACACATTCAATCAATCAAACAAATACAAACACAGCAAACTGCAACCCAGTTCTCTTCGAAACCACTTCGAAACCCTCAACCTAACTAAGTGCCCCGCCGCTTTAGTTACAGAGCCCTCCTGGACTCTACCTTGATTTCTTGGAATCATCCCTATAGTTGCTCTGCTCACGCCGCCGTGAGTATCGACCGCTTGTGCTCGTAAATTCCTCGTCCGCAAGGTGGCACCTGGAACTCCTTTCACCTAATTCAAGAAGTCAAGCACGCAATCAACCTCTTCCTCGTCCGCAAGGTGGCACGCCCGCAACACACCCCTTTCTCTTTGTTCGCTAATCACCTCGGCTCCGCAGGCTGAGGATTATGGCCACAACACACACTAACAAATATGAACAAAAACTAAGCAAAGAAAATGCTAATGACCTAACAATCATAAACCAAGAGATTAGAGTTATTACACTCTAATCCCGGGCAACGGCACCATTTAAAATAATAGCACGGTCATCAAAAATAGGGAAAATATTTAGAGACCAAGTATCGTACCACAAGGATTGAAAAGCTAACTCCAACCCTCGGTTTTGTCGATTACTAAGTCACTAATAATTTTAACAAAGTGATATGAACAGAGTGAAAAAGTTGATTTTGGTTTTGGAAAGTTAAAACTAAAATTGTAATTGAAAAATAAGAATAATAGAGACTATTCAATAAATGAGAATTAGGTCAGTAGGGTATCCTCCTAACCAAATCTAATGCACAAATGTGTTTCTAATGATCATTCAATTACTAACGGCATTAAGAACCGTACCCAAGGCTTTTCAAGGCCCATGGGTCATTAGATTCCTTCAATGGTACTCCTATTCAGGATCAAGGGTAATAGAAACTTAATTGGAATAATCTAGAGCATTGTTAGGACCTTTAGATGGGAATATGATCTGATGGTGACGTCATCTCTTTCTTTTTTTTCTTTTTTATTTTCTCTTCTTTCTTATTCTTCTCTCTTAATGCATTTCCGAAAATCCAATCCAAGGCAAGTAGCTTCCACTTTTTTAGGGATGTTGACCATGATCGACCGGCGCCGTCTATTTCGACTTCTTGTTGAAAATCCAACTTTCTCCAATTTCGCCCAATTTTCTCTCGTTTGCATAACTTTCACTATTTCCTACAAAATAAATCAAAAACGGATTAATTACATAATTTTGCTATAATGATTAGCTAATTCATAACGTTTTAGTAGTAACTATGTGTATGAAAATACACGTAATTACTTGGCCTGCAGGTTAAACATCTTGACAATGACATGTTTCTCTCTCAATCTAAATATGCAGAGAACCTGGTCAGGAAGTGTGGTATGGACAACAAGAAGAAGTTTACCAATCCAATAAGCACAACGGCAAAACTCACTAAAGATAAAAAAGGAAAAACAGTGGATCAGACCTTGTATAGGTCTATGATTAGAAGCTAGTATACCAGACATATCTTTTAGTGTAGGTGTATGTGCAAGATTCCAAGCAAATCCAAGAGAATCACACTCGGAAGCTGTCAGGAGAATCATCAGATATATTGCTGACACAACAGGTTGCGGACTATTCTATACTTTTGATACTAATGTTGAGATTGCAACTTACTTTGATGCAGATTGGAGAGAATATCTTCAGGGAAAAAAAAAAGCACATCAGGAGGGTGCTTCTTTGTGGAAAACAACATGGTGGCTTGGCATATCAAAAAGCAGAACTACATTTCACTATCCACTACTGAAGTAGAATATGTAGCAACAGGTTCATGCTGCACACAGATGTTATGGCTCAAACAAATGCTATCTGATTATGGCATTCTCCAAGGTATGTTATCTATCTTTTGTGAAAATACCAGTGTCACATCCCGACTATTAAATTTTTACCTTATTTATTGACTTGGAATTAATAATAATTTTACCGTCTTCGTAAATGAATTTATAGTTCAAAGGTCCTTAGAGGAGTGTTGAAGAACAAATATTTCGGAGAAAATTGTGACAATGGTAAAAATGGTAAATTTTACCCGGTAAAAAGAAAAATTTTATTAGGATATTATTTTTAGGGGTGTTAATTTTGGATTTGGGTTAAAGTGGGGTGTTGGATCGGGTTGGGGAGAAAAGCCCAAACCCCACTCTCTCTCTTCTCTCTCCTCCCTCCCGATTCTTCTCTCTCCCTGTCGGATTTCTCCGCCTCCGTCAGACGTCGTCCGGCCGACCTGGGCCGCCGCACCGGTTTCGATCGAACCACCGTCTCCTCCTCTCCCTTCCTGGGCCGGTGACCAAGCGTGCAGCGCCGCCGATCGGGAGAAACCTCCTCTGAGAACCCGACTGCCTCTTCTCCGGAGCTCCCTCCTCTTGTGTAGCAATCCCTCCAAAGGATTCACTCCCCTTTGGTCTAGGTAAAGAGATTTTGGTGTTGGAAATTCTAGGGCTTATTTCATTGTTTGGTTCGATTACCCATCTAGGCTTGGAATTAGTGTTTGTGCTAGTTAGGAAAATTGTTGTGCGTGTTGAGATGAAGGTTGTGCTAAATTTTGGTAGGCATTGGAGGTCACCAGAATCGGCCGCCGGCCGCCGCTATTAGGGAGATTTTTATGGTTCTAGATGTGTAATATTAAGAGGAGTTTAATGATGTAAATTTTGGAATTTTTGGAGGAATTTTGGATAGGTTTGGGATTTTTCAAAGTTTGGTATTTTGGCCGTTAATTTGGATAGAATCCGGCCGTTAGATTATTGTTGTTTTGGCTGTAGAAGGTTGGTTTAAGGCAGCCGATATTTGTGGTGAAGTTTGGACCGTATCGATTTTAAGATTGGTGAAGTTGGGCAAGGATGAGAGTAGATAAGGCCCATATTTAATTTTGCCTAATTTTTATATAAGCGTTGGTATATAGTTGGGGAATAATTTATGTATTTGAAATAGGACGTGAGGAGGCTTGAGCTGAAGAGGGCTCAGACCGACATCAGGCTTAGGCCTAATTTGTGAGTGGACATTTGTTTTAAGTAATATGCAAGCTATGGTTCTGAGTTGAACAATTTCTTTTATTGGAGTATTTGAGGTCATTTTATTTTGATGACTTTATTTATTTTAAAGAGTTACCGAAAAAGAGATTTTTCAGTAAATTATAAATATTTTTATAATGAGTATGTATATAAATGTTAGCTAGCCATATGCGTCTGTCCACCTTAATGACGTAGTATATATATAACCGCATTATTGTGTGACGTGAGCGTTAGACGCAAGCGTAGTAACCCTGTATGAGTGTTTAATTCATATAGGGGGTATGGGCACATATTTATACACTCGTCCGTACACCTTAATGGTGTAGTGTAGCACCGCATTAAGGCGTGACGTGAGCGTTCGACACGAGCGTAGTAGCCCTATATAAATTATTTTAAATCTATAAAATAATTATATAGGGAGTATGAACGTGTGTAAATACATACATATATTGGTATATATTTTTGAGATAAAAGATTTATCGCTTGAGGCATGCATTCGACTTTGTTTATAATTTAAATTGGGAAAATATAAATTTTGGTTATTACTTTCTTTATTTTGTCCACTCACTCTAACGTTTTTCGAATGTTTTCCCCTTGGCCTTTCGTTTTAAAAATGCCTAGTCTGCAGAGTTCGGGTTGGCACTGCAAGACTTACTTCGGGTTTCATGGTAAAATTCGGGGTGAGTCTTGACAACCAGTGTCATTAGCATCACTATGAATCCTGTGCTACACTCTAAAACTAAGCATATAGAACTAAGGTATCAATTCATTAGAGACTTAGTGGAGAAACAAATCTTGGAACTTAACTTTGTGTCTACTGAATCTCAACTTGCTGATTTGTTTACTAAAGCATTGGACTCTGAAAGATTTTTAAAATTGAGAAATGCTCTAGGAATTTCAGAATTTTAATTGAAAATGCTATGATCTGTTTGATGGCGTATATGATCATAAGGCTCATCAATGAAATATGTTGGGAAACAAAATCTTACTTATGAGATCTTATGTACATGTTGTGCCTTATATATTCTGGACTTCAATTTTTTTTTCTTGTGATTATATCATAGCTTTATATTTGTTTCACTTCAAATTGCTCTTCTTGTGGTATATATACTATTAAGACATAATGTGTTTTGAAAGTCTCTTGCACTTGCACATGATCATCGGTGACAAAAAAGCGAAACGCAAATTCAGTGTTGGACTTGGTATATTTCTGAAGTAACATGGCTCTGGAGGTGGCGAAACTCTCAGGGTGTTCAAGTCAAAAGGGGAGCATTAGTCTGAGAAAAGAAAAGCACCAAAATAAACACAACAAACTAAGGTTTAAGTTTAAAAAAAAAAAAAAAAAAAAAACTAAGGTTTAAGCTGCTGCAGATCAAATGAAATGTCTTAAGGTTCATCACATATATACTCTCCTAATCATCAAGGAAAACGTCACCATATGTTTGGTGATCCGCTGTGGCTCACTCTTCCAATCTCATGACATGCAGTGTCTTACGTGGTGATCCATAGAATGGTAATGCACACACTCAATCAAAATTGCTGTGATGTGATCACATGTTGATTTTTAAGTTGGTAGAATAAATCACAATCTTCAACGTCATGATTCGAAGATCTGTTGCTTCTGCAAAAATATTTTGGTGAGATTCTCATGTAGATTTTTTCAAACAGATTCATAATTACATGCTTAACATAAATTCTTTTCTTTTCTTGAGCATATCAACATATCTTTCTCATTAGACCGTTGTTTTAGGGGGAGACGTTCTTGGTAGTTCCTGGATATTCAGAGAATCTAGGACACTTGTTGCATAATTTACTCTCCTGTTTTGTTTCTGACTCTCTGTGTTACAGCGGTTTCTAACCCTACTTGTTCACTACATATTGGCAGGCCGAGCATTCTCTCTCTCATCCGTTTTCCATCCACAGATCTCACGTTTTCCTCTGATGTGCAGGTTTTCAATGGTTAGAAACGAGGAGGTAACGAGAAACAACTCGATGAACTAGGAGCAGACTCATCCTTCAGGATGGTACAGGAGGAGGGCTGCACAAGGACTTCCCACTCATCCCTCTGAAGAATTCCCTGATCCAAGAATTCCACTACAGCAAGGTCCTCAGGTACCTCCTCCTCCATCACCCTCTCCTCCTCATCAACCTCCTCCACCTTCTCCACCACAAAGAAGGAACAACAACAACAGTCCAAATCATGTTCAAGCCAACTTGAACGAGATGTTTCAGTATCTTGTGGTGATCAGAGATCAACAGAAGGCTCAGAATTGCAAGCTTGACTCAATTGAGAGAGAGATACAGACTCAACATCGTGTCATTGGTCATCTCTCCGGTTCCATCATGGATCTTCAAGCTTTGCAGAATTAGTCTCCTCTTGGTGATGTTGCTGATGAGGACGATGATCTTCTAGACGAGGTGGAGTGGAAATCCTAAGGCATTCAAATTCAAAGGGAGAGTGTGTTGATGTTTTTAGATGTTTTTATTTTCGCTGAACAGGGTTGTAAGTGCATAAGCACAAACTATTTTGGATGCTTGGATGCTGGTTTATGGTTTTTCTGTTAGTTAAATTTTTTTGTTTTAGCAGTCTTGGAAGATGATGATGCTTGATTTTAAAGATTGCTACAACTCTTCTGTCTCAATGATCTACAGTCCACATCTGTAATACCTGTCTTACAGATCTTAGACTATGTTAGACTCTGAAACTTTGAACTTTGCCTCTATATATGTATATGTTTGGTCTTGTGTCATTGCAGGAACATCAACAAGGTGAAGTTGAATATGAATGTCATAGGAGGAGATTGTAAGCATATGGAAATCATATTCAACTTGGAAATAAAAGAGATTCTGCCGAAATCAAGGAAAATAGTCATTTCCTGGTTCAACCAGGAGAAGCAAAGTCCAAGCTTTATTGACTGCAGTAAACTTGCAGTAAAATGATCTCGATCTCTGAAGGTAAATGCATCTCATGCATATCATGTTTTTATAAATGATTTGGAAAAGATTGAGTTTCACTATGTTTAAATTTATCTAAAATATCTTTGAGATGTTTTAGGAAGTTCAATACATATCTGTTAGAAAAAATATTTTGAAAATCATATATGCTCTTACTGATTTGGTTTAGAATAAGTTTCCTTGTGTGTCTCAATCACGAATCAGTGGGGATTCGATTGAGGGGGAGATTTTATCTTCCTCTATATATACACATCGAAATAGAGAGTGCACAAATTCGATTGAGGGGGAGATTTTAAACATACACAAATGCTCTTTGTCGATGATGACCGGTCCCCACGATTCTTCTAGCATTGATGATTGGATTTGCGCTATTGTTGGGCAGAATGTTGTTCAATTCGAGTTTCGAATATTCAGAATATTCAAACCCAATATACCTTTTACAATACCCAATTGCCTGTTTTTTTTTGTGTCTAAGATACTGACGATTTTGAAGCTTTACTTTGGGCAGAACGACATCAGTATTGATCCACCTAAATCACGTTGTTTTTCAAATCTAAAAGTTCTCCATGTTACAGTTCTTGTTCATCAGCTGTCGTCAATGGAAAAATTGTTTTCTTGATGCCATGTGCTTGATGTTTTGAATATTGGAGGAACTTTCAAAGCTAATATTGAAGCTAATGAAGGTTATGAGGTTTATAGGCTTGTGGTTTCTGTGCCTGAACTGAAGACGTTGGAAATTGGTTTTCGGTCCTACTTAGATTCTGATGTTTGTGTGTATATCACTGCACCAAAGCTTGTAAACCTTTATATCACAAGGGATTGTTTCTGGGGTTTGTGCATTTTCCGCCTAAAGGGGAGCATGAAGTCTTTAGTCAATGTTAGTATTGATTTCAGAGAAATGAACGAGCTACAGCTCTCTTGCGATATAATTGAAAAAAAAGTCCTTATGTTTCATAATTACAACACATGGACATTTAATACAAAAGTTTTAACCAAATATCCTTATGTTTGTAAAAAAAAAAATCAAAAAAACCACAATATAGAAAATTAGTAGGTACTCTAGAATTTTCCATATGATTGATCTTTTGAATAAGGTTTCTAATGTCAAATACCTTTCTCTTTCAGCTAATAGGTTTAAGGTCAGTATACCCAAGCTTTTGTTCTTTTCCAACATACTGAGTTGGAAATAATACAGGAATGATTAATTTAAATTTAAATTATTGGTAATTGGTAGTTCGATTTTAGTTCAAGATGAAATTAAGTAATGTAATGGAGTTGAGAGAACTCTGACTCTTACTTCAGCACCTTTCTCCCTTGGCATTTTCACTATATGTTTTAGTTTCTGCACAGATTTTTGTCTGATCATTACTTGTATATCTGAACCAGGATTCGCTTAGTAGGAAACTCCCTGCTTTTGGTAATTTGAACCAACTGAAGCTGGTACTTGGGGATCGCTTATGCTGGGAATCGCTAGCTGAGTTTCTCAGTAGTTAAGACTTGAGACCAGTTTCCTTAAAACGTACGCTACATTGGTAACATTATACTAACATGCAACTGCTTAAGCTTATTCTCATTTCATGATCCTTTTCTTCTTTTCATGATTCATTTCTTGATCAGAGCATCAAATTGGAAGGAAAAGATTCAATGTTTCAATGGAATCCACCTGAGCATGTGCCTGTTTGTTTGTCGTCACACTTGAAGACTATCTCCATATCAGGATTCAAGGGACACCAGGCGTGTACAATGAGCTTTCAATGTCCCAGGAATACAACAAAATAATGTTCGTATAGGGTCTCTGAATTACTGTTCCTTTTTTTTTATTTCTAGACTTTCATACTTGAAAGCTAGCAGACTCATTACATAGAATCATTTATATGTTACAGACACCCAAGGATGATAATTTATCATCCTCGGTAGTAAACACATAAACGGCAACAGTGCATGTTGATGCTAGTATCCCAAGCACAAGCACCATCACACTCGAAGTGATCACTACAAATCATCCAGTCTCAATCAATCTATATAACGCAAGTAATTCCGTGGCATCCTTCTTTTTACACACGTATATGAAGTGGGAAGCTGGATCTTCCATCACAAATTCAGCTGGAAGGGATCCGTTTTGAGTGACAGGAACAGGTTCCAAATATGACTTTTTTGAGGAACTGCAGCCTTCAGGCCTCTGGAATCCAGGTCTGGCTGTTAAAGCATGGTCAAAGTATAAGTTCCATGTTTGTAAATTTGAAACCACAAGGTACTAACTAAAATACTGGCAAACAGGAAATGAACCCACATAATATATGTTGACTATCCACAACAGATCCCAGGAAAGGGTGGACAGATGACATGAAAACATTAAGATTCCAAAACAATAATTGTATAGGTCTTCCCTGGGCTCTGACTACGCTCTTCTGGCATTAAAATTTGACAGATGTTCACTATCTGTAGTTATTGAAATATTATAGCTTTTTTACTTATATCTTGCAGTTCCCTTTGGGTGTCTAATTTATATACCTACTGACTCCGACCTTGTTTCTGACTTATGGAGCACAGAAAAAGACTATGGATGCAGTGGCAGTGATCTACGAGTAAGAAGTGATACACCATCTGTTGTTAGGTATTCCGATGGTGGCTACCACAGGTGTATCCAGTGGCACACCCCAAATCCTCCATCCCTCACCCTCATCCCCAACCCCAACCCCAACCATGCCCTGCTCTAATAGCAGAGTTCTTCCTCTTAGGTGCTTATTGACCTTCATCCTTGACCAAAGCTGGATCGCCC
The DNA here is from genome assembly GCA_034370585.1 of Fragaria x ananassa. Classification (NCBI taxonomy): domain Eukaryota; kingdom Viridiplantae; phylum Streptophyta; class Magnoliopsida; order Rosales; family Rosaceae; genus Fragaria; species Fragaria x ananassa. The sequence continues at coordinate 1,638,742 of CP139750.1, read as the reverse complement.
TTTCACACACTTGATGATGTTAACCTACTTAATTCCCCAGAAAAGGTTCACACAAACGTACTACAGCTACAGTTGACATAATAGAAATAAAAACTGCCAATTTATACTTACTTTCAGTTGACTATCACATGCTATGTTGAAGTCTTTAAACACCACTTGAATTCTGTATTTGATACTAAAGTGGATAAGCTTGTCAGGAGTCAGATTTTGCAGATAACTAAGAGTAAGAAATTACACATTTATCAATATAGGGGACTAATGATGCAAGCTTTCCCAATTTAACATATGAAGTGAAGTGAAAAATAGATTACATCATGATTTACGAGTTTTTCATATCTAAAATATGAACATGGCAGGAAACCAGATACTAGCAAAATTTTCCCTCTTTACTGCAAAAGCCAATAATCAACCATTGGAATGATACTATCAAGAGACTAAAATCACAATAAGATATCTTAACAGAATATGACCGAGTTTTAAAACGTTATCAGTCACAGCTACCAACAACTTCTAACAGGGATCTGATTATTTTATGCTTCGTTTTGCGTTTGTATGTATTAACCATTAAACCAAAGCACAAGAGGAGTATCACCTTAATGTAGGGATGGAATCAGAACAAGAATTTTGACTTGTTACATGATTGGTTTTGGGAAGGCAGAGAATACCTCCTAACGTAGTAAACATTTAACAGTGACTTAACATCAAAAATCTTTACTTGTTTAGATAGACAAAAACAAAATATAAACAGTTCCACCAAATGTTGAAAACAATGTGCAATGAAACTAGTAATTGGATCCCAATATGGAAACAAAATCACGTACAGAAATTTGAACAAACAACAATAAACATAATTGAGCAGCTAGATAAAGAAGAACAGAAATAACAGGACATACAATTCCACTTACGTTGGATATACAGAACGGTGTTCCAATCGTACACCGGCCGGCTCAAATGAGGCATTCTAACTTTAGGGTCACCATAAGTTATCTGTTATAGGGCATTTTTAAGAACAGATTATGTACTTTCAACTTCAAATATAAAAAAGAACACAAAATATAAACCTAAGGAGTTTCAGTTACCAAAATATAGACCCCTCCAGGTTTGAGAAGCCTGCAAGTGAATACCACCATGATTAGTAAACAAATATAACTAAACAATAAATGAATTATATAGAAGAAGAGACGTGGGAAATAAAGCCCCGGTATAAAGTATAAACAACTGCAACTACAATGTTTGAGTCTTAGAGTCTACAACCTATTCACTTCCCCTAGCATTTGGGCAGCACTAATCGGAGCATCATTGCCACACTAGAAACAGAACGAGAAATGAGACAAATTAGAGTGTGCTCAGTAACAGCCAGGAGGAATCACAACAACATGTCAACATGCATCATACCATCAATGAATCAAGAGTTCCTATATCAAGGTTTTCGACAGATCGCAGGTGCACAAAGTGGTGACAGCAACAAAATATTACCAAGCCATAGAAGACATCATTAGTACACAAATACCGGGTATATTAAAGAGTAACCACAACAACTAAACAGACATGGTACCTTTATCAATGATACCGTCGAAAGACTCGTCTGGAAAGAAGCTCATATCCCTCACATCCATTTGCTTGTCTATAATCACCATACATAAACGAAAGAAAAACCAAGTCACTATAGAAAAAGTCCTACATAGTGTCTTAAGTAGTGATTTTAAGGATGGATTTGAGCAGGTTACATTTCAACTGAGGAATGTGCTGGTTTCGGGTTTTCATGAGGTTGATAGCCACAGAAGAGATGTCAATGTTCATAATGTCTTGATATCCATCCTTGGCCATGTCCTCGGACATCACTACAACATAGTTAACATTCTTGATCAGATTCGATTCCTAGTATTAATCCCAATCTCATGTAAAAGACCATGCATGTTTTTTTCATAAGGTTCAACACGCTATCCAAAAGACTCTTTAGGTAATCCGAAACTAAAGGAGAGACAATGCATGTTCAGGAGAGACGACTGAAACTAAAGGAAGAAGAGTAAAAAAGGGTAGGATTGAATAATACCGGCATTGCCGCAGCCGACGACGAGAACAGGGGAGGAGGTGTCGGGGATGAAGTTGCGGATGAAAGGGCGGAGAGCAGAGTAGCGTTGGTACCAGTCGAATAAGGAGTCGCCTTCTTGGACGTAGCAGGCGTCCCAGTAATCGGCGTCTCCGTAATCGTACGTGTTGCAGCTCGACACGTCCTTCATCATCTTTTCTGCTTCTGCTGATTTGATTTGATTCAACTCACGGCGGTGGTGGTGGTCGGTGAACACAAACAGTGAGAGACAGAGTTTGAAGGGTTTTCGAGTTCTGACAATAAAACAAAACGGGCCTGAGGTTGGGCTTGAAAGGGCTATTTGAGGATGAGAATCTACTCCACGTCTTCCACATTGGGAAAGTTTTGTTTTTGGTAGTTCCTTTGGGAAAGTTTAGAAACGTAGAAAACATGGGTTTTAACTACTTTCTATACCGGAGAGAACAGAACTTTGCTGTTGTTGCTCTTGCTAAACTCGGACATTCTTCTAATGGAATCAAGCTTGGCATCAGAACTTAACCACCTCAGCTAGGACTGCTTTGTATTTTGAACTCAGTAGGGCTCGGTTGTAGTCAAAGGGTTCTCTACCCTTGTAATTTTATTGTACTTGACTCAGGATATCCCTTTACAACCACAAGCACAGTTCATTTCAGTTGACTAACGCTGCACAGTTTGCAACTTATTTAAAATTTTCACTTCCATAATTCCTTTCATCCAGATTTGCAACACCGATGAAGTATGCATGACATCCACAGTGCTAAACTTGAAACATGAAACAGAGGTCTAGAATAGAAGTTCATGTTGAAGCAGGAGAATCCATGTTGCTGTTTTGGGGGAATGAATAAAATTCATTGACTTAAACGTTATTACAATCAAGGTTTATGAGCTCCTCCACAGACAGGAGGAGAAACACTGAACAAAATCAAAGAAAACAAGGCGTGTTTAGCCTCAAAAGCCAGCGCATGAGCCACCATGTTGGCCTTCATGAACCCGAACATGAACAATCTGAACAAGAGGCTAACTATAATAATTCTTTAAGATCCTGAACAAGGAAACCCAACTCAGACTGACAGTCTGTCTCTACAATGAGAGGAACAAGAAGGTGAGCAACAGCAAACTGGAGTCCATAAATCGGAGCTAACAATTCAGCAGGTTTAGCTGAGTTTGCTCTATTAATAGTATGTCGAAAACCACCCAAACAAGGAGAGTTCAACGTTGTTGAGTTGTTATTTTGTTTACCACCTGACAATATTAAAAATCAGACTTTTCTCTTTAGTGGGTAGCATGTACCACAAGAAACTCCAGCATATCCAACATTGTTGAACGGGTTTTTTCAATGCTCAACCATTTTGCAGACAAAGTTTAGTTCCAAGCATAAAAACTCTAAGAAAATACTTGGTTTGAATGCAACAGATGGAATAGTTAGAGATGTTTAATTACCTTCAAATTCAAAGGAATTCTAATAACATTGTTAAATCATTAAATACGTAACAAGATCACTGAAAGCAAAAACCTTTCAAAAAACTGAGATTTTAAATGCAGCTTAAAAATTAGCCAAAGTAACCAAACCAGATTAAACGTTGTCATCACTCTTTGAGCAACATCCTTTCCAAAAATAACGTGCAATAATCAGTAAGTATTTATCACGAAAATCCTACCACTTTTGTTTTAAATCAAGAAAAATTTAGTGTGTATAACAAAACGGCTAAAAAGCACAGTTATGCCTTTATACTACAGAGGATGAACAAAACTATACATACAAATTACATCCAGATCTAACTAGAAGTGAACTTACAGAATGATAGTCGCTTATGGACCCCTATGCTCTAGTCCAATATCTATTGAATTCCAATCCAGCGTGCATAATCAACCCACCTGTCCCAGAATATGAATTACTTATGAGACATGCATAGGAAAACACAAAATAGTAATAGAATCATAGAATGAAATTCAAGGATAACTTAGATCTCACATCAAGGACCCCAAAAATGTGTTTCCAGTTCGAACAGCAAAGCATATTGCACTCAGTGCAAGCTTGTGTTGGTGTAGCAAGGGTTCTAGAATACGTTGTTCAATTATTCCAGCGAGAACTTGGTACCTTTCAACAAAAGGTATATTCTTGTGTAAGTTGAGATAATAGTCATAATACAGAATAAATTGTGACTAGCCTGTATCATTTATAAGAAAAGACCAAGTGGTAGTGTACTTTCCATTAAAATAACCATGTCACAGATATCCTTACATTCGCAAACCCTAGAAGTTGTACCTTAGATTGCTAGAAACTGCCATATAAACTCCATAGGCTGCACTAGTTGATAATATGGGCACATCTTCCGCTTCACCAGCAAAGGATTTGTCCAAAGCTTTTCTTGCAGCAATCAATGCATTTGTGACACCTGTACCAACCTGAAAATAAATTTACAGAATGAAAACACTGCAATTAGTCATACAATACCATGCAAGCATATGACATAAATGGGAATCATGTCATACCATGAAACCTGTACAAACTTGACTAGTTCCTTTTAGTTTGCTATATCTCTAGTCATTAAACTAGATAAGTTTTGGTTATTTAGTTGCTAAGAAGCAAACAAGACAAGGAACATGTTAGCATAAACAAATTGTTTAGCTGGAAAAGCTCTAGCCCGGTACTAAACTCCCATTTCTGTTACTGGCTGCATAAATTGCATAGAGATGATATTCTGCACAGCAACTGAAAATGACCATTACTTATAACAGTTTACTTGTTATCTATTGCAGAGATATTATAATCAAATTTAAAAACCTAAATCAGAGGCATGAAGTTCAAAAGTCAAAACTAGTAGGGGGTTTACTTACCAGAGATGCACCTGTCCCAACCACAAATAATTTTGCTCCATTTCTCTGAGTAAAAGATTAAAATTCCATGAATATCAATTCGTAATCAACATGACTGCTAAATTTTATGAGCTGCAAACGTACCAATATTGCGCCTATTCTCTGCAAGAGTGAGTAAGATGTTCCGGACAAAGCTACCTGCAGACAGGATTATAGATTCCCATGAGGTTATAGTTGACAATGCAGCAACTAAGAAAGCCATAGTCATGCACAAACCTGGAATGCATTGTCAGGGCAGCCATAGAAGAACTTGGCAACACGCCCAGCACTAAGAACAAGAGGTTTTCGAAGCGAAACAGTAGGAGCAGGAAGCCAGACGAGCATGAAATCAGCTATAATGGCCATCACCTAAGATTACCCAACAAAAAAGAAACTAAGTCAGTCGATGCCAGATTTTCTCTTTCTGGAGTGAGAAAACTTGTGGAGTTATAAAACCCAACAAACATAAAACAGAAACACTTGATCACTTAATAAAGATTATTAGTTTCTAGAAATGCTTAGTTTTGTGTTCCAAGGAACAACTCAGAGCTTAGCATCCATGAAAATCTTATCAGTAGGACAGCTTAACATTGATTGAACTCAGGATGAGCAAAGGTACCATTCTACATCCATCAAATTTCAAATGCATAACATCCCATAATACAGTACTGTTTAGAGCAACTCTGTTGCTGGACCCTATTATATGAACTGAGGAACCAACTGAATTTTCAGTATTGCATTATGTAAGCGCAATGAAATCATACCACATCGGCAAACACAAAATCCAGCTCCTTGGTAAATTTCTCTCTGCGGCGCTCCAACTCCGCAGCAGTCTGAAAAATAAAGCAGCATGGAAAGAAATCATGGTGACAAAATGAACAGAGGACTATTGTTTCATTTAAATGATGGATGACGTGGTAAAAGTAAAAGCGTAGAGATTACCTTGGTGAAAATCCCGACACCGCACTCGATGCCAACTTTGGTCAAGAACAAGTCGTCGGCGAGCAACCGCTCCTTGAATCCATCAAACTGAAGCAGCCACCTGAAGATGGGCGACTTCTCCAGCTCAAAGAACCTCTTCACAATCAACCCGGGCACCCGGCCCGCCTCCACCGCCGCCGCCAAGTCCTTCGGCAGACTCTCCGCCGTCCTTCCCGCCTCCGCTATCGCCATCGCCGCCTCCGCCTTGTTCCTCTCCCGGTCCTCCTCTCCGTCTCCTCCGCCTCCGCCTCCATTGTTGTGATCTCCTCCGCCGCCGCCGACGGAGGGGGGACCGCCGGAGGAGAAACACGTGGCGAAAGAGGAGCGGGGGAAGGGTGACGTGGCGAGAGAGAGGGAGGCGGGGGATCTGGTTTTGGTGAGGATAGTGAAACTGAGGCTTGTGGATGGCGGGAAGGAAGAAGAAGATAGAGAGAGTGAGGGCGTGGTGAAAGAGGAGAAGTTGGAGAAGGTGGCGACCGCCATTGTTGCAAGTCCTCCGATCTCAGCTTCTTCTTCTTATTCAGAGAAATGCGAGAGTGGACGACACGCGCCAAGCTAAGCTAGCTTAAGCTGTCAGTCGGTCTTCTCCGACTGGTCTGCTTCTGCTTCTGCTTCTGCTTCTCGGTTAAGATGAATAATTGAAGGGATATATATATATAAAAGCTCAGGGAATATAAAAGGTGGGGGATTTTTGAATGGCATACATGGGATTTTATAAAGTCCAAGTCTTTGGGTTAAGGAGGACAAAAGAGCAGGACCCGAATTGCATGATTGATTGATTGATTGAAAGGAACTTGAGAGAGAGAGAGAGAGCAGAGCAGAGCGAGTGGTGCTTGCATGGCCAGAAACAGGTGGAGATATCGGTGACTAAACCGGTGATTCTCAGAGAGTCAAAGGGTTATGGACCAATGAGGAAAGTTACCGTATCATTCTCAGGTCATGCTCAGTTTCAAAAACAAAAACATTTCAACTTTTACTCAATTCAAAGTGGATTTTACATCAGCAGTAATATTTATGTGGTTTAACTTGTATTTGTTGTAAATATTATGTTTATTTAGATTTTACTAAATCAATGGCTAAAAGTCTATGTGATGATAATTTTATCAATATTTTAGTATTTTTTGAAGCTAATGTGACTATGATATCTGCAATTATAAACATGGTTTATGTCTCTTTCCAGCCTTCTGTCTCACCCAATTCCGACTCACCTCTTTCCAACGCCTTCTCGCCTCCATCTCAGTACATGTGTTGAGCTGGTTTATGCATGAGCCACGCAAACCTCACATGGAAGCAGCTTTACGAGTTGTCTGTTATCTCAATAACACGCCTGGACAAGGTTTGTTCTTTTCTTCATAAAGTGATCTCAAACTTCGTGCTTATTGCAATTCAGATTGGGCTGGTTGTCCCATGACTCGGAGGTCCACTTTAGGTTATTGTGTCTTTTTTTTTGTTCTTCATTAATTTCTTGGAGGTCAAAAAGACAAAAGTCGGTTTCACTCTCTTCCGCTAAGGCAGAATATAGAGCAAATGACATGAACTTGTTGCGAATTATTGACATGGTTGAGGAACCTCCTCAAAAATTTAAATGTTCTCCATTCAAAACCTGCTTTGATGTATTGTGACAATAAAACAGCTTTGCATATTGCAGCTAATCATGTGTTTCATGAAAGAATCAGACATATAGAGATGGATTGTCACTATATCAAAGACAAGATTCAAGATGGTTCAGTGGTTACAAAACATGTGAGTTCTTCTTTGGCTGATGTTTTCACTAAGGCTTTGGGAAAAGATGGTTCAGTGGTTACAGAACATGGATTGTCACTTTATTCCTTTGATTCGCAAGTTGGGAGTTCGAGATATCCACTCTCCAACTTGAGGGGGAGTATTAGGAGAGTAATCTCTTGTATCTTATTGTATCTTGGTTATCTTGTTATTTAGGAAAGTATCAATCATGTGAATATTAGTATCAATTGTATTCTGGTTGTACTACATGATTGTAGTTGTTTCCTTGTAGGTAACGAAACCCTCATGTATATGTATTCTGTTGATTATCAATGAATATTATTCTAACCAAACTATCTCTCTTTTACACATTAAACTGTCAAACGATAGTATGTTGTCTCTATTCAAGAGACTTTATTCTCTTCTACATCAAAAATGGATTCATATTGAGACCACAAAGATCATATAATGTGGAATATTTTTGGATAAATTCCAATAATTACGCTAAAAGTGTTGATTGCAAAAGTTAGTCGCTCTATCATTTGGGTTGGGTTACATACACAACCATCCCACCAACTATGACTCATTACTTGAGTAAAATATGAAATTTTGTAACAGCCCGGCCCAGTCCATTGAGATATTGTCCGCTTTGGGCCCAACGACCCTCACGGTTTTGCTCTTGAGGTTTCACCCCAAAACGCGTCTCAATGTAAAGTGCTAGCTCTGCACATATAAGCATAGCAACTTGTCTCCCTTGGGCGATGTGGGACGGATGCACCTACTAGCTTGCCTGCCTAGTTAGGTCATCACAATCCACCCCTTTTAGGGCCCGACGTCCGCGTCCGCACACTTCTGGTTTGAGACAGGCTCTGATACCAAATGTAACAGCCCGACCCAATCCATTGAAATATTATCCACTTTGGGCCCAACGACCCTCACGGTTTTGCTCTTGAGGTTTCACCCCAAAACGCGTCTCCCCCGGGAGATGTGGGATGAATGCACCTACTAGCTTGCCTGCCTAGTTAGGTCATCACAAATTTGATGAGGCTATGATCCTCTATGGTAAGGACAACTGTCCGAAATTCGAGTATATTATTTTGTCAAGTAAATTGGATCAAAGACCTTGCCATTTTGAAGGCTTGGACTATGGCTTTTCATGATCCCAAATAATGACAAATATATATTTTACATACAGTCTAATTATGAACATGGACATGGACATGTTGAATTACATATACTTTTTGCAATTTACGCTACAAGGTAACGATCATCTCATCAAGAGTTAATGTGTAATATCCCACATCAGCCAAACGGAGAGGGGTTATGTGCTGTATATGTATATGCCCACCTTCAATCTAACACGAGGTCTTTTGGTGGCTCAGCGGCTTCGGAGGGGATGGGTACTCCGAGGTTAAACATGTTGATGCTAGAGCAATCCCAGGATGGGTGACCTACTGGGAAGCTGCTCCTGAGCTGCCGGAAACAAAACCGTGAGGGCCGGTGGGCCCAAAGCGGACAATATCGTGTTACGGCAGAATGGGTCATGGGATGTGACAATGGTATCAGAGCCACTCTGTCGTGTGGTGCGAGTGTGCCGACGAGGGCGTCGGACTCCCAAGGGGGGTGGATTGTAATATACCACATCGGCCAAACAGAGAGGGGTTATGTGCTGTATATGTACATGCCCACCTCCAATCTAACACGAGGCCTTTTGGTGGCTCAGCGGTTTCGGAGGGGATGGGTACTCCGAGGTTAAGCATGTTGATGCTAGAGCAATCCCAGGATGGGTGACCTACTGGGAAGCTGCTCCTGAGCTACCGGAAACAAAACCGTGAGGGCCGGTGGGCCCAAAGCGGACAATATCGTGTTACGGCGGAATGGGTCCTGGGATGTGACATACTGACCTTAATAGCATTTTCCAATTGAGCTCATATTATGTTACCAATATGAAATATGTATCATTGTGTATATTGGTGAAGATAAATTCCACATGATTAAGTTGTATTAATCAACCATGTACAACTGTATACATGAACTATGTGTTCCATATATATAGCCTGATATATTATTTTGGCATGACAAATTTTTGTCAATTTTTATTTATAATGTCACTTAGACTCCTTTACAACTTTATAATGTTGTACAATACAAGAGAATATAACCGCATATTTTGCGGGTTGTCACTTCTAGTGACACATTCCCCATCATCAGGGGAAGAATAATTTATTCAAAAATTGGTGATGAGCTACTTTTCCACCGATCATCCATTTTTATTTTTGAGGAAAATCTCAATCAATTAATTGAGAAAGTGACAAGTTCACAATATGTATTTTGACCTAAAACTTTGGTTTGGGCTCGCGACCCACCAATTGGTAAATAAATATTTTTTTGAAATGCATATCTGCGTATGGTCAAAATTATAGTCTTCCTGCCGTTAGAAGAAGAAAAGACTAATATAACGGCGTGAATTTATGTTGTGGAATACATCTACTATGTCCAAAGATTTACATTCTCAAATAAGTTATCCTTAAAGAGACAAATATTCGCCCTAAAGAAGCATGAGTACTCAACATAATTAAAAGCTTATTATAGCTTATGCATGCATATATGAATGTGTGAGATTGAAAATTGATGATACATCTTATCAATAGTAGCTACTAATATCATCAAGGGTTGTATATTGTTCCATGTTATTTTGTTATGTCGACAAACTTTACTATTGGTCAAATTGGAAAGAGGCAATTCTAATGAAATAAATGTGATGAAATACTTAGATTTTACAATCCCTAAATTACATAGGGTGACATTTTAGTGAAATAAAATCACTATGACACAATTTCTCTCTATAGAGACAAGGGCTATCATTCTTCTTAAAACGATAATTTTTGCTATAAGTACAGTGTTACATATAACTGTTATATGGACGAGAGGCTTATGGAAAAATTGTCTTGTTTTATTATGAAGATGTTGTTAAAGGCACATTAATAAATGTACATCCCCGAACTTTATGTGTCATTATAAGAAAATTGTTTAAACAAATCCTAAGAGGATTGATATTGCCAAAGGAAAGTCCATGAATGATTACTATAGCATGAAACTCACTCATGGAATCAAGCAGTCTAAGCTCGCATACTCATTCTATCAAAGTCAAGATGACTTATTGCCTCAAAGGCAAGACTAAGAAATCAATTGAATCACAATGTTGCAACATATCCTAATTAGAGCTCCATGTAGCCTATATGAGATTATCAATTTTACAGATTGATACTTATGGTTAAGTGCCTAAGTGTGACATATCGATTGTTGGAATATTTGTATTTCTTTATATATTTATTCTTTAGCCAATCAATGTTTTTAACAAAAGAAATTGGTCTCTTATCTTGCGAGGTAAGATTTATTCATAATATTATAGTTTTGCTGGTATTACTCTAACATTTGCAGGATCAAATATTCATGATGAGTTTCCTTCATGCAAAGCTTAAATTATCTCACTTTTATGATGGACACGTCATATCTATTATACATGGAAATACATGTATTTTATCAAATACATGATATGGAGCTTACATCAATCAATCAAATGAAGATTCTCATCAGGGAGAGCATTCAAGATTATGTTACACTACCAGAAAAAGTACTTTAGCCGACGAAAAATTTTCGTCGGCCTGTTAAAAAAATTCGTCGGCTAAGACCTTAGCCGACGATCCTTTGTCGGCTATAGTGTCGTCGGGAAAAGGCCGTCTGTGATGACTTTAGCCGACGAAAAATATGTCGTCGGCTATAGTCCCAGACTTTAGCCGACGAAATATTCGTCGGCTAAAGTGCGTAATAAATAATAAAAAATAACTATAGCCGACGAAATATAAAATATTTCGTCGGCTAAACCTTGTAAAAAAAAATTAAAAAATAACTATAGCCGACGAAATATAAAATATTTCGTCGGCTAAACCTTATAAAAAAATTAAAAAATAACTATAGCTGACGAAATATTAGGTTATTCGTCGGCTAAACCTTATAAAAAAATTAAAAAATAACTATAGCCGACGAAATATTAGGTTATTCGTCGGCTAAACCTTATAAAAAAAATTTAAAAATAACTATAGCCGACGAAATATTAGGTTATTCGTCGGCTAAACCTTATAAAAAAAATTAAAAAATACTATAACCGACGAATATAGTGTTTGAATATCGTCGGCTAAAGTTGCTGGGTTTTGAAAAAAAAAACTGCAGAAACTTTCGGCTAAACTCATGGTACATGTAATTATAAGCCATGATTGATTATTAGGAAGCAATCCAAAGTATTTTGGACCACAAAACAAATAAGAATCTCATGGAAGAATTATGATAGCGCAAAACACTTTAAAAGAAAAAAAAAATCTTACAGTTTGCACATTTTAAAAGAACCTTTTTTTTATTTTTTATTTTTGTGTGTGTGGAGAATCTTGACAGAGAAACTGTGATATACCTGGGTCATCAGGACCTGGGATAAATAGAAAACGGCTACGCTTTGTTAGCTGTTGATGGGCTGCAATTATTTGCCCCAGCTTGCCAAACTGCAACCTGCACATCTAATTTGCTCAGTAATGCTTCTGTTTATGTGAGAATATAGTGTTCAAATAAAAAAAAAATATCATAAACAAACCCAAAAGAAGAAGAAGAATCATAATCTAGAAAAAGACCCCCTTTCATTTTTGCTCAATTTGCATTACCCTACTCTGCGACTATATAAAGAACTTTAGCCGACGAAATTCTTTATTTTCGTCGGCTAAACTCTTTGGTTGACCGCCAAAAAATTTTGGTTGAAAATTTTGAAAATTTTTCGACTTTAGCCGACGACTTTTCATATATTTTCGTCGGCTAAAGTCCTTTGAAAATTTTGGTTGACCGCCAAAAAATTTTGGTTGAAAATTTCGAAAATTTTTCGACTTTAGCCGACGACTTTTCATATATTTTCGTCGGCTGAAGTCCTTTAAAAATTTCGTCGGCTAAAGGTACCAATTTCGTCGGCTAAAACTTGAAAATTCGTCGGCTAAACCTTCTAAACTCATCGGCAAAACTTTATAAATTCGTCGGCTAAACCTTTGAAATTCGTCGGCTTAAAGTATTTTTATACATTTGGCATGTTATGATTGTGATGATCAAACTTGAGAAACAGAAATCCAACCGTCAGATCTGACTATCATGATAAAATACATGTATGGGAAAAAATTCAACTTGATCCGAAAAGAATAAGGGCTCGATCCGGACGGTCAATCTCGTAAGTAAAACCCCTAAACGCACGGAAAAGGTCGTTCGACCGTCTAAATTACGTATTTTGGCCGGACCTCCAACTGAAAATAGTTTTAAACCGATGACACGCAACAAGTCGTATAAAAATTTTATGCAAAATAACCACCGAATATAGGGCTACTCATAGGGGGAAAAAATGAAAAATTGCATTGACCGCAACTATCGGCACCGAATATTTACCGGAATAGTGTGATTTTTCAACCGTGGATGTATTTCAACATTCTCGTCATATCTTATTTCATGACTTTTTAGCGTTTGAAGGTTTTACGTATAAGTTGTTTTTGAAACGGAACATTTACATAACACTTGGTAAACAAGTTATACAACATTAGTATGCATGTTGTGATTGTGATGATCAAACTTGAGAAACAGAAATCCGACCGTCAGATCTGACCATCATGATAAAATACATGTATGGGAAAAAATTCAACTTGATCCGAAAAGAATAAGGGCTCGATCCGGACGGTCAATCTCGTAAGTCAAACCCCTAAACGCACGGAAAAAGTCGTTCGACCGTCTAAATTACGTATTTTGGCCGGACCTCCAACTGAAAATAGTTTTAAACCGATGACACACAACAAGTCGTATAAAAATTTTACGCAAAATAACCACCGAATATAGGGCTATAGTAGGTAATAGAAAAATTTTAGGGTTTAGCCGACGAATACCCTAACGTATTCGTCGGCTATAGTATGTAATTAAAAAATTAAAAAATATCTATAGCCGACGAAATATTAGGTTATTCGTCAGCAAAAACCATCTTAGCCGACGACTTTTCATATATTTTCGTCGGCTAAAGTCCTTTGAAAATTTTCCTCCAACTTTGGTTTACCGCCTAAAAAATTTTGAAATTTTTTGACCTTAGCCGACGACTTTTCATATATTTTCGTCGGCTAAAGTATATAAATTCACGAAAACACTCATATCTCCCCCTATATTACGTAGTTTGGTCAAATCTTCCACACGAAAAACTCTCACGTAGATGAGACGCAACCACCTATATAAAAATTTTGAAAGATGTCTATGATAAAAAATTCAACTGGATTCGACAAAGTTAAGGGCTCGATTGAAACGGTCAACTCTAATCGAAAATAAGAAAACTGCATTTTGAAGCCCTAAACGGACTCGGATGGCCAAAAAAGCCTATACATCATGGCATTAGCAATGAGTTTGACTCGTAGCGCCGTTACGCTTCCGGAAAAGTATCACAATAGTCAATCAGACACCAAACGCCAAATCTGCAGCATAGTGAATAATAAGGGTAAGTCAACTATCGGCATCGAGACTTTACCGGAATACCGTCATTTTTCAACCATAGACGTATTTCACCATTCTGGTCATATCTTATTTCACGACTTTTTTGCGTTTGAAGGTTCTACGTATAGTTTTTTTTTCCAGATGAGTTGTTGTCCAAATCTGTAAATATAAGACACTTTAGCTGACGAAATTATATTTTTCGTTGGCTAAACTTTTAAAAATTTCGTCCGCTAAACTCTTAAAAATTTCGTCGGCTAAACTTTTGAAAATTTCGTCGGCTAAAGTTCACAGACTATAGCCGACGAAAAAAATTATTCAGACGACGAAATTTTAATTTCGTCGGCTAAAGTTGACCATAGCCGACGAAGGAAAATTTCGTCGGCTAAAGTCCACTTTAGCCGACGAAAAAAAAATTCGTCGGCCTGGTTTTTTTTTTCGTCGGCTAAAGCCTTTCTTCTGGTAGTGTTACCTAGGACATATGCGCGTTGCACTTTTTTTCTCCTTCGACCAGTATTGTTTTTATCCCACAAAGTTTTTATTACCTGACAAGGTTTTTAATTAGACAACAATAAATGCGTCTATCACCATATCATTATTGGTGGACATCCAAGGGGGTTGTAAATATTATATATATGTGGATGTCCACGCAATTACTCGTTACTTATGTCTTTGTGATGTAAACTATACTCACATATAAAGGAGTCTAATGAGAATGAATAATACATTTCTTAGTCCTCCCACATTTTGTTTCTCTATCATCCCTCTCTCATTCTTTAGTTTATAACAGTATTTAAAAAAAAAAAAAGAAACTGAAGAAAAAAGAACTTTCAAAGAGATAAGAAAACAAAAACAAAAAAAAAAAGAGATCGAAGCCCCTCTGGAAGTTCGAGAGTTTATACGAAGAGCTAAAAGCAACTTACCAAGAAATATATGCATTCCATCCAGGTTTTAAGCTAGTGGATTGAAATATCAATATTCACCAATGCAACTGCGAGAAAATTTCTTATCGAACACATGAGAAAAGAAATTGTGACGCTTGGGAACATCACATGAACTTTGCACGTTTTATGATTAGAGAAGAGTGTTCCATAATAACATGACTTTTAGCAACTTATAAACTATCTTTTAAGAGCAACGTCCTTTGCAATCGAGACACTAGAGACTCTAAGACCTCAAGAACCAACAACTAAAGGGGAATCTTCAGAGTTTTTGATGATATAACAAGAAACAACTTGGAAAGAAGAGGATACCAAGCCATGAAAATTGAGTTTGACCTAGTTGGGGGTTGGAGGATACCACTTAATAACCTTAGACTCATTAAGGAGGTGCCTATGAGGGAATCATGTATGTAATTGAACTGTCAGTAAGAGAACCCAACCGAATTAGCAACATGCGTCACAAAATGGAAGGGAAGAGAGCACGTCAAATTAAAAAAAATGACGTTGTTTCAAGCTTTTCAAATTTGCTGGCACACATGACATAATCTTCAAGAGTAGTAGGAGCTTCATTCATAAACATTGAGGTCGACCACTTCTCAAAGCTAGGGAACAAAATATGAGAGGGTAAATTGCTAACACAACTCGAAATATGGTGGAAAAGAAAAAGACAATTAATATTCTCCATCCCATAACCACATAGAGCACAAATCTAATCAATGTTATTGATAACAATCGAGCTAAATAATCTCTAAACTTCAGCCTAGCAAAGTTTCAAACTTACAGATTGGTTATAAGGAAAGTATGTTTTTTGCTCAACTTCAGTCAACCCTCTTTACCAATTCTGTGAGCGATCAAGAGTTTATCACATGAAGTTTCATAATTTCTATGTAAAAACATTAGTTGAAACGCAAACACATGTTTTTATACAGGGAATGGGCTCATTGCGATTCAATGCATTTCGATCATACAAAATCATTCATTCCATAGATGTCCCCAACATGTTTAAAGATCTAGGGTTTCGAAGTACCGGGTATACAGGCGCACCCAAGTCATCAAGGTATTCAGAGGTACATCATATGAATTCTCAAGACCATCATGCATCCCTAAGTATTACTTCGATAGTGCCAAGGCCATATGATTATATATATACTAGCACGATACCTCTCACCGGCGTCAGTCACCGACAATCCTCTCTTAAGCCTCCAGTTCGAATAGATAGTCCCCTTAAAGTAAGGAAACATGGATAAGGGTCGAGAAGATGATCCACCAGTTATGAATGATCATTATGGATTGCAGTCTCTCCTCCGATCACGCTTAGATTGAGACGCGCATAATCAGATAGTAGCAACTGGGATGAGGCAATCTGAAAAGCAGAAACAAGGGATTCAACGATAGCAGCTGTAGATTTGTGAAGGTTTTGTCGAAGAAAAGTGTTTTTCTCGTTAACCCTAACAGAGCGTGCGGCTAGGTTCCTCCAAAGCAGTAGACATTACAAATGTTCTTTATCTTCTGAAGCTGTTCCTCTTCGAGTCAGTTTCCGATGGAGAATTAAGACATGGAAGAAGACTTTGTGACTATGTTTTCAGTAAATATGTTTAGTGGTTCTTCTGCAAGTATGGTGTAACTTATATCTTTTGATGGTAATGATTTTTTAATAATGAAATTATTCATTTTCCCCAAAAAAGAACTTGTCGAAAAAAAAAAGAAGAAGAAAAGTTACACATGAGGTCATGATGAGATGAAACAAAATGGAAAATAAAATAAATTGAAAAACAGTCTCTTGCTCTTTGAGTGTGCAATAGACAATAAAGCCCTCTCTCTTATCCCAAATGTATATGGATAGATAGAGAGCTCTCATCTCTCCACAACAACAACAACAACAACAATGGCTACAACTGCAGCATGTACCACCCGACCCTCTTCTCTGATGCTGACGTACGCCTCCTCCTCCTCCTCCTCCTCCTCCTCCTCCTCCGCTTTCCCACAAGACCTGACTCCCTCACTCGTCTCCTTCAAACCCACCAAGCCTCTCTTCTCAACCTTCTCTATATGCCCACTTGTTCTCAGACCCAACAGAGTCAGAAGGGTCAGTTTGAGCTTCTTGAAGGAACCCAAGTCTGAGCCTTTCCATGTCGTCTCGGCTGCTCTGGCCGCGGAGGCAGAGGTGGACGAGGCTGTGGAAGATGAAGCTCTCAAAGGAGCTGATGGGTCTGCTGCTCCTGTCACCGTTTCCAAACCCAAGAAAGGGAAAGCTGCATTGCTTTTAAAGAGAGACAGAGTGAGTCTTTTTGGTGTAAAGTTTTAGTCTTTCGGTTGTTTCGTTACTGGGTTTTGTTTGGTTTTGGGTTTTTCAATTTCTGAAACTAATGCCTGTTTGATTCTAGTATTGTTTCTTTGTACAACGGTGTGTTGAAAACCCATTGTTGAATCACGGAAGGGATTAAGATTCATTCTTGCTTGCTTATATGTTTGTTATGCTTATTCAAATTCTAAATGCTGAGGATTGATTTATTTATTTGGGTCACTTTGTCGTCTGTGAGAAACTACGGTTTCACAAATGTGTTATTTGTATCGATTTAAGTTTGTTTTGGTTTGTACCGTGCTTTTTAGTTGATTTCCAAAGCTTGGAGAAATCCACAGAGCTGTTATTGTGTTAATCACATGCTTAAATTCTTCCAAGAATTCGCCAGTGATTCAAAGGCTCATTGTCTTCTGTTGAAAATGTCAGACGAGGTCCAAAAGATTCTTGGAAATTCAGAAATTGAGGGAGACCAAAAAAGAGTATGAGGTGAAGCCAGCTATTGCTTTACTGAAGGAAATGGTGAGTGCAAAATTTGTAGAAACTGCTGAAGCCCATTTCCGCCTCAATATTGATCCAAAATATAATGACCAACAGCTGAGGGCAACTGTGAGTTTCTGATCTCTGGTTGGTACTGAGAAAATACATGTAATGTCTTGTCAACTGGTCGGTGTTACAATACACAATCTTGATATGTTTTTGACTTCTTTTACTAGGTTAATCTGCCCAAGGGAACTGGACAAACTGTTAAAGTGGCTGTTCTTACTCAAGGTAATTGTTCATACCAGTTCTATATAATTTAGCATGGGCTCAGGAGCTGAACCAAATCTTGTACATAACTCATTTGTCTCAGTGAGGTTGAAAGCAGCTTTTTATAGAGGAGCACTATTTGTAGTAGCTTATGTTAATAGGTAGGTAATTTCAATTTAGAAACTACTATCTAAATTCTTCACAGGCAAGTTATTCTTTCAATTGATATAAAGCATAGAGAAAGCCTTTATCAAATGGTCATTATTTGTTTTTTTTTTACCTTGGTTGAAAAGCAAAGCTTGGCTGAAATGAGTGAACTGTAGGCATCTCTCTATGGTTGTACTTTCTGTTAAGGTACTATTTGCTAATGAATTGGCTAGATGGGTGTATAGTTTTCTCATTTCGTCCATGATCTGGAAATCTGGTTTAATGGATGATGTGAACTTTGTTCCAATAATCGCATTGAATTAAAAATTGTGGGTCCTTTCTATCATTTGTCCTGTAAGGTTTATATACATCATATTTAAACCTCAAGTTCGTTAGTTTTTAGTTATATATAGATATATAAATTATTATGCCTCTCTTCTGTTCTTTTCCTTTTTTCAAATGAACCTCTGCTCATTACAGTAATATATATACATTGTTATACCTTATTTATTTCATACATGGATACTTCATTAGTCAGTAGTGAGTAGGAAGTGATTGATTTATTTAATTAGATGTATGCTCTATTTCATTACTCAGAAGGACACAAAAGTACATGGACATTCTGCTTTTGCAATGTGCCGAAGGTTATCTCTTTATTTAATTTCTTTAGGTGAAAGATTTGAGGAGGCCAAAAATGCTGGAGCAGATTTGGTTGGTGGAGACGATTTGATACAACAGATCAAAGATGGATTCATGGAATTTGACAAGTTAATTGCTTCACCAGATATGATGCCCAAGGTATTGCCTGGATTATCTTGTTCTACTCAACATGTGGCTATACGTGAAATTGAGCAGTCTGTATGGCATTGAATTATGTTAAAGTTGCATTATGGAAAAAGTCATAATCAGTAAAAAGCCAAAAATATGGTTGTTTGATTGACACAGAAGCAGTTTTCCAGTAAAGAAAAAAAAATTGCAATTCATACTAGGTTGAATCTGAATCCTGTCGTTCATGATGTGATATGTGCTTTTTGTAAATGGCTTTTCATTGTTCATGTTCTGTGTTCTAATTCCGTTATTCCCCTCCTTCCAATCCCCTTCCGCTCCATCTCTTCTTTTCCTGGAATCTTTAGAGTTCCTTATCCTTTTAAGTTTGATGTATAGAATTCGGTTAGTTTATATGGCTAATCAACTTTTCACTTCCTAGTTACGATGATAAATTCATGTAATTGTTGTATATAAAAGGGAATTACTGTGTATTTGACTTGCTGCTTATGCATGCAAAGATTCTATGTAATGCTGTCGGATTGATCTCAATGTGTTAAGAACAGACCAAAATGAACTGCATTAATATACATCTCTCATATGAGTCACCTGGACCCAAAATGATTGCATATTACTTCACAGTTATGTGGTGTATTTCTGCGGATTTATACTTTGGCCGGAAGTTGTGGTCTCAATTAATGTCCATTTTGTTTTGCTGTTTTCCTCAGGTTGCTAGCCTAGGAAAGATTCTAGGACCAAGAGGGCTCATGCCAAATCCAAAAGCTGGTACTGTGACTCCTAATATACCCCAGGTATATTTTGGGTTTTGTTTCTGCACATGCGTTTTTCTTACCCTGAATACTTGCCTTTTCTCTAGCTACTATTTTAGTTGTTTCCTCGTACCATCGTGAATACATTGTATGTTTCTTACCCTGAATACTTGCCTTTTCTCTAGCTACTATTTTAGTTGTTTCCTCGTACCATCGTGAATACATTGTATTTATGTGCATATACATCCAATGCATTTGATGTGGTAAGAATAATGGGAACTTGGGCAAAATAAAATAAGAAAAACCTTGCAGAAATAGAAAAAGAATGAAATGAAAAGGAATCGAGTTGAAACAACCAGGTTACAGGAAGGGGTCTGATTTGTTGCCTACCGAGTGAAATGGGCTAACTGTTTCCAACTTTTTACAGGCCATAGCAGAATTCAAACAGGGGAAAGTTGAATTCAGAGCAGACAAAACTGGGATAGTTCATTTACGTTTTGGAAGAGCTGACTTTTCGGAAGAAGATCTTCTTGTAAACCTGCTCGCCGCAATTGTATGTTCTCCATTCCTAATATTCAATGCGGCCTAAATGCCACTCGCTCACCATGAAATCTAACTTTATGTATGCTTTACCTGGCAGAAATCAGTAGAAACAAATAAGCCACCAGGTGCAAAAGGTGTTTACTGGAAGAGTGCACATATATGCTCATCGATGGGCCCTTCAATTAAGTTAAACATAAGGGAGATGCTTGATTTCAAGCCTCCAGCAAATGCTTGAAGAACTCTTAACACATGTACATGTTGTCT
Source organism: Fragaria x ananassa (assembly GCA_034370585.1). Lineage (NCBI taxonomy): Eukaryota > Viridiplantae > Streptophyta > Magnoliopsida > Rosales > Rosaceae > Fragaria > Fragaria x ananassa. Next base: position 1,618,093 of record CP139750.1, on the reverse strand, counting down.
TTAAAATGTTTATTCAGCCTCTTAGATCTACTGTTAATATTTGCGAATGTAGTTAGTAAAGATGCTTGGAGAGTATGGCGGATGAAGAGAGGTGGCTTTGGTGTTGATTCCGGGCCAACTCTGTCTCATAAAGCATACAGTTTCTTCTACACTGGGTGAAAAAGGCCATGTACTTTTGTGAACAACTATTACTCATCACTTTTGATTTTTTTTTTTCATCAATGAGGAAGAATTTAGCCAATTTACAATGTTTGCATAGAAAAATTCTACAATATATTAAGGTTACGAGGTAAATTTGATTACCACTAATAAAGTTCAATTACTCGAACAAGAACCTACCTTGACGGAGACCTTTAATCATCACATGGAGTTCTTTTGTGTACATACCAGTCTAATTCGTGCAGTGTATAGTGTATGGCTTAGTTTGATATTATGGTTTAAAACCTCAGTTTTAAATAAATAACTCTTAACCTACTTTTTAAAATCGTGGTTATTTAAACTAAAAAATTTTAAATAAGTACGTTTTAAAATTTTATCAAACAAAAAATTTATTTAAAATGGTAATTATAAATGATTTTAATCCTCAAAACTCAATACCAAACTAGACCTATGTGTGGATCTTTTCGCAAAAAAAAAGAAAAGAAATGGTATAGGGATAAATTCCATTTTTTGTGTGAATTATTCCAATTTCGGGCTAATAGTCAAGAACCAAATTCAATCAGTTAACAATGGACCTAAGTTGGGTCTCAAATGCTTTTCCTTTACTCTCAAAGAAGCAACAGAAGACAATACCATATTATGGAACCAACGTTGGAAGGCTCCAGTTCTAGTTCTGGGGAAAGTGAAAATTTGTGTGTCGAAGGCTGCTTCTCACATTCTTCCGTCGCCGAGTAGGCTAAGTGAAAAAGGGGTGTGGACAAAGCCCATTATGTGAAAGAAGAGGTAGAGGTAGTCTCCTCTACATGCCTTGAGGGATTGTGCTCATGCTAATTCATTATTACATTTGGCTCATTTGCCTAGCTCGGTTTCGATATCCAAAGTTGGACTTTTTTGTTTGCTAATTTCCCAAATTGATCCCTTGCTGTATACAAGGCATTCCCTGCACAAAACTACAAGGCATTCCCTGCACAAAACTACAAGGCAGTCCTATGAACTGATCCTAGAGCCTCTACCAAGCAAACAAAGATACATTTGTGAGGGTTGTGTTTACAAAAGGATATGACCGACGATTTGCACGGGTGGAATCGGAAAATAACTGTACAGAGCCATCAGATTCTGGACAACACATGATTATTTCTGATGGATAGAGGCAACTGCTAATTCAACACTGGCTTTTTCCAACCAAGCCCATGACAGTTCCCCAACTATCACCAGCGCTCCACACTGAATTCAGAAAAGAAAATCTTATGTTAAAATATTAATAATTTCAATATATCAATAGATAATATTGACTTTGAGTAACATCTTTACCTTCTGCAGGCTGCTCAATCCAAGGGCCAGTCATTATATTCAAAAGGGTGCATGCTTCACTGTATTCTAGATCTGGCAGCAACTTCGGTGTAAGCAAGAAACACCTGATTAAGATTGACAGATATCAAGTATTAGTTTCCAACTAACCAATAAGAGTACAAGTATAATTAAGGCCACTTCTAAAGCATAGCAAAAAGAGACGGTCGACACGAGTTCAGCATATTATCTCTATGTAGCATAATTCGTTGAGATGCTCCAGTTTATAATATTGATGAAGACACACAGAGCAAAATAGAAACAGATATCAACATAATTTGTGCATATTTTCTCTTACTGGGGTGTATTTGGTTGAGATGCCGCTCTTACTAATTGCTGGAACATCTTTCTTTCATTTATAGGATCCATCCCTGAGAAAATATTAAATGACACAATCAGTTATCCTTTGAACTTGATCGATCTAAGACAATAAAGAAAATACTGTTCTGTAACCAACCTTGATTTATCTCATCAACCACCCTAAATGGGCAATTTGTAAGATCTTGAAGAGAAACAAGATAGAGTATGGTTGAAACTGAACGCTCCTAGCAATCAGAATACCAAGGCATAATAAGACAAGACTGTTCGTAGTCAAATCAAGAAATCAAGACTGTAGTTGTTGTAATACCCCTCCAGATTGATGATGGGCACTAAGAACTTGAAGCTGTCCTGCTTGTCTGTTGGTCATAATGTGAAAAATAATTAACATAGTTATTCAGAAGTATTTTACATAATAAATCTAAAAACTTTGAATTCACAATTTATAAATTATCATAATGTAGGTTTAAAATACCAAGATTTTGTTGGAACTTTATAATTGAAACAAAATAAAAAAAATCAGATTCCTGAATGATGAAGATACAGTAAATTGTTTTATTTCAAACAATTAAGATCGTCTGAAATTGAAATCTACTGCCGGCCAGATGAATAAAAACCTATCTTTCGTGAATTAAGTGTTTTGAATTTTTAGAACATAAAAAAAAAGTACTCTAGAAAATGATCTGTTGTAGGAACTCAAAGCTTTTAAAACAGTAAGATTTGTCTCGAATCGACATCAACCATGGGCGAATCATGCAAAACTTCCAAATATTTGCTGAACTCTGAATTAACAAACAGCATTTTTTCAGCTATATTGATGATTGTCTATATAAAACATCATAGTTAAATGGATTCAAGTATTATAATATGCCAAAATAGAAAGTTCACTTTAAAATAAACAGCATCCATGATTCCTCAAAGAATTACTGATCTATTCCAAACACCAATGAAAAAGTTTTAGACTTTTGCTCTTTCTCCTGGAAATAAACCCCAACTAATCTGATTCTAAGGTCCAACCATCTAACTTCACAATCTATTCAAACAGAAGGTTTCAGTTTTTTATCCAAATGCAAGTGCCAAGAGCACCATGAAATGGTAAGTAAACAGGAGTGAAAATGATCACCTGAACTTTACTTTTATAAGTATTCCAAACTGATCAAAGTCCATGTCGTGCTCATCTGAGAAGAAACATCCAATCAAAAAGGGAAATGAAAGAACATTCCTTAAAGAAAGACATTTCTATAAAGTGTGATACCCAATGAAACTTCCCCTGCAACAGCCATCTCTTGGAAGTTCCAACTGAATGTCTCATTTATCTGAGCAACAAGGTTTCTTAATGTTGGGAGCCAAGTTTCCTACAAATAATTTATATCAGGACACTATTTTGGAAACAACTTTACTACATCAACACATGAGTGAAACAACCTACACTGATTAAAGTAGGAAAAGAATGAGGAAAAACATGAAAGAGACAAAAATATAAGAAAAAAAACTACACAAATATTACTTTGACACTGACATTAATAATTTCTTAAACCTTCTAATGATCAACAAATATAAATAAAAAATAAAAAACCTTTAAACCCTTCACAACTGTGGTTCAATTACTTATCCAAGTTCAACATAATAATATATGAAATGAGATGAATTGTTCAATGCTTTTGGAAATTGTAGTCTAAACCACAGTATCAATGAAGGCTTCAACCTAAGGGTAGGGCATTCTGGTTACTTGACTAGTTACAGCTAAATAGCAAAAAAAAAAAATAATAATAATACGAGTACATTGCGGATAGCAATAGCAATCTCACAAAACAGCCATTAAGGTGGAACTGAACTTCACTCACCTTCAGATTATCCACTTCAGCTATACACCTCATTAGCTCTGCTTTATCTTCTTCCAATTTTTTTGCGATAGCGTCAATCTATAACATTTATGTTGCAAGTATGGGTGACAAATCAAAGAAGAGAGTGGGAAGAGTTAAAAAAAAAAAAATGTCAAATGGAATTACCTTGCGCTGACGGTCTTCATATTCTTTCAGTATATTCTGATTGAGTAACAGAATAGAATTACCTTGAGAAGTAGTTTCATCTATAGCAGCCTCCAGGTCTTCAATTGTAGTAGGCATCTGGATACAATAGTAAACAATTACTTTCCAGAACCACAGACAAGAAAATATTTTGCCATGGTACTCGGATAAATATTCCATATGACAACTAATCCTACTTTGAATACCCTTATAAATCACTGTTCACCATTCACCAATACATAGGGAATATTTTATGTGTAAAGTTCATAAGAGTAAACGGACATAGATTTTTATCGACATATAACTCGATCACTAAGAAACTGGTAGGCATGCTTTCATTGTGTCATCGAACAATGTTCTGTTTGGCTAAAACTTGAAGACTAAATCTTTCAAAAAGGGGCTAAGAACCAATGCTCGTGAGATAGATTACAGATGTACTTGACCTTTTTGTTTGTGTCATGCTTTCCATATGACTTTTGATGTATCAAAGATGCCTTTCTAATTCTAATGAAATTCACCATATAGCATGTTGTTCTTGTAACTGGTTAGGGTGTTTGTCCTTAAATATTTCACTAACCAGAAAGGATGACCTATTTAACTTTCAAAGCATCAGATGCAGCAAAAAGAAGTGACGCCTGACTGCCTAACACAGAAGTTTGAGAAACTGACTCATACATTACAATGTATTCAAACTGAAGTTTCTTTCCAATTTATATAAGTTAACTCATTGCATAAAAACCTCAAGAAATGCCCTCTGAAGTTCGGGAGTCATCATAGCAATGGACTCTGCATGATTCTTAGCAGCAGAAAGCTGTTGTCGGCAATCCTCTACTACTTTCGTACCTGGATACATCAAAATGGCAATAATTAGTTTTACATAAGTATATCCTTAGAAAATTATTTTATACATAAGAAACATTAGTTTTACAAAATGGTAGTATATCACTTAGATGAGTCACTTTTGGGATAAGAAACAATAGGGTTCCCAGTATTAAGTGCCAAAAACAGAAGTATTCCCAAGGTATCCCAGAATAAGAGGTCATTGTTCTGAACCTTCCCTTATTCAGAAACCATGTACAAGAATGAATAATTAAATAATAATAATGATAACAACAACAACAACAATAATAACATCGACTCAGATCTCTCCCCCGCCCAAAAGATACACAATACTTGCATTTCTGTGAGCTGTGCAGACACGCATAACAAAAAGAGTTGTTTGAAAAGCCAAGCAATGTTGTTGAAGATAATGTCTCGCAAGTTAGCTGCTGATCCAGGTTTAGTTGAACATTTCAGTTTTACCTTTTTATAAGATAAGATCTGCAATAATTACTTTAAAACAAATAGAAATATAGAATTTATACTTGTCGATTATTTCTAAAAAAAATAGAGAAGAGTTTATGCACAGATCTATAAGCTTGAGCAAAATTCCAACACGGGAAGAATTCTGAAATGATTGGAGAAGTACTCACTCTCATCAAGCTGAAGGGTTGCTTGAAGTGCATATTTTTCATGCTGCTTGATATTGACCTCCATTTCTCTAATCTAAGAAATGAAAAAAAGTATATATCACTTAATTACAAGCTTCTGCATGACATATTAGCATTTAAACAATAAAAGTAACATAAACATGACAATTCATTCTTTTGAAGTAACAACACATCATTGTAGAAATATAACACTATGTGCTTGCACAAACTAAGAGCATTAAAGTTGTGAGCCATTTGTTACGTCTTGTCCTCCCCTAAACTCTGAACAAAGAAATACCTTCCCTAAACTTGCAACATGCCTACTTGTGGATGACAAAGAGGGATACTTCCCAAAAAAAAATATGAAAAAGAGGGATGCTTTGAAAGAGCCATACAAAAATCTTGAATTTAAGAGAGTACTTGAACAAATAAGCCCTAAAGCAAACAAGAATCATGATCTTGTCCCACGGGGAAGCCAGCTCATCTTGTTTATCATGAAATGTACTTCTATTCCTCTCGAACCAAACAACCCATGTAACTATCAAAACAGCAAGCCTCCATATAAATGCACACTCCTCCTACCCTCCCACTCCCAAGAGATTGTCATTCTTTAAAAACAAAGAATGACAATCTCTTGCGGCTTAACTGGCCACAACAAAAAGCCCTAATCAACCTGCTCCAGATGAGACATCAGTGAAAAGTGCAACAAACTATATTTGGAAAACTTTTAAGACCATTACCCACTAAAGAAGGAATATTGAGTTGCAGGGCATCCTCTTAAAGCACTTCACAAGTATTAAATCCACCACAGCACCAGCCAAGTAACTGAACTTTAGTAATTTTCAAATAAACTTAAATAGGAGAAAAGGTGTGTGGAATATCACGAAAGCAGGACATGAATTACTACACCTCTCATCAATAAAGTCTCCTAAAGGTGAGATGCTAAAGGGAAGGAGATTAAATAAGCTTTTATTACACTACATTTGGGATACATTTAAATTGGAAAAACTGAACCGAAAACAGAAAAATAAAAAAAAGAATGAGCCTTCCATGTAAAAGCTAGAAGAGGATCCACACCAATATAAAAATATAATTTTTTTTAAGAAAAAAAAAAAAGAAGAGAATTTAAGAAAGGAATTGATACTTTTGAAATTCATATGAAAGCATGATGCCTCGTATAGTTATACAATCAATATTTCTAATTTTATCCAACAGACCAAACAACACTTCTGCAATCACTCTATATCAATATCTAAAAGCAGCCGCACACACGATTTAACATTCCTTCAACTACTGAGTGGCAGCAGACTTAGTATATTTCTATTAAAAATGGTCTTCAAGAAGGCACAAAACAGCATGTTCAAGATCTTAGTGGATGTACCTGTGCATCAAACTCAATGTCAACCATGTGTCGTTCAATAAAACTTTGATTCAAAGAAACTGCCTCAACAAGTAGACCCTGATAAGAAAAATAGCAGAACCAAAAGAATGAAGACTCCAAATCTTGAAATATATTTCTATGCCAAACAATAGTTTCACTATCCATAGTGATAATAAACCTCAAGTGTAATAAATGATTAGCAAGAAAAGAGACCTTGAGTTCCATCACTGAATGAAAGCGCTCAATGCTAAGTTTTGCAACATGTTCTCTGAGCTTTGCCAAAGTGGTATCCGCGTCATCCGCCTTCTCCTTATTTGCTAACTTCCCTTTCCATTTTTCTAACATCACCAAAGTATAGTACTTTGAACATTATATGGAAGTTATTTAGCATAAAACTTCTAAAATATCAAATCACGAACTATTATTTCTTACCAACAAGACCTTCCAAATGTTGTCGATTTTTCTTGTGGTTAGCCATACTTTTTTGTATCTCCTCCTACAACATATTTTTATAACAAAAATTCGTTAAAAAAAGACATAGTACGTCTAACCAACCCCAGTTAGTAGGGTATAAGACATATTTTTATACTCATGTCCGCCCAAAGAAGACACAAGTATAAATTACAATCCATGACATCTACTGTACTCATTTCAACTTACCCTCTCTTTTCGAAGTTTTGCTTCTTCATCCTCGATCTCTCTTTGCTCAACTTGAAGCAATCTAACACTTTCTTGTAAAGTAGCAACAGATTCTTCAAGCTCAGTTTTGTTAGATTTCAGTCCATCGATCTCTCCAGTATCCACACCTATACGAATAAAGAGAGACTTCAGAGTGTTTACAGAAGTTCTTTGGATTATGTGCCAGTAGAGGAAAACGGTTTGTTGAAACATACCACACAGAAGAAGTTTAGAACGGCCCACTGGCTCAACACTCGAAGAAACATGACCACCATATCTAGATACTGTACACCGATAGTGATTATCTGGAGTCCAAAAATCTAAAATCCCCAAATTGGACACCTGATCAGCTTTCTGATCAGTTTGCCGGGATCCAATGTACTGAGGGAGACAAAAGAAAAACAAACAATTGGATATCAAATTATGATCCGAAATGAAACACCTGCCCAAATTCCCATATGTTTAACATGATTATCAACGTCATATGTCCTTCCAAAAATAAAGAAGACAAAAGAAAGCTTGGGAAGCATACTGATCTATCTAAGCCAAACTGGCTAGTCAAAACCTCTTTCACAGCAGTAGGAGCATCAAAAACTTGGTCCAGCCGGGAATGGATCCCCACTGCACTCATCTGCACAAGTAAACACAAAATTAAAAATAAACTGACACAGCTGTTCATATAAATCACAGGGGGCAGCAAAAGCCATACCTCCTCAGAAATGTGAAAGGGTTCTTGTTGACTTTCATTTCCCACGTAATTCAAAACTGGAACATCAAATGACTTAAGATTTCTGACCAAACGGTCTCGATCCTGAGAATCTTGAGTTATGAAAGACTACAAATACAGGAGAAATAAGGTCACCAATATGAAATCTGATAAGTCACAGTCAAAATGAGTTATTCAAGCCAATACATAAATATTTAAATAGCATCTTAGAATGTTTCTATATAGCACACAGGTCATCACTGGAACAAAAAGATACTAAAACCCCAGAGAAAAGGGCAGAGAAGCAAATAGAAGGAAACCATGATTAAATGACTACATAGGAAATTTTGGTAAAGCTAACCCATGGACATAGATCTATGTGGTAGAAAGTTAAGATCTAAAGGGCAGGTAGGTAGAAGCATAGCAAAATGGCTTCTCAACCTTATCACATAAAATTTTTTTTTGACAAGACACCCGGTATAAGCCCCCTATACAAGACAAACATTCTATGAACGTAGGACTCACAACACTAGTGTATGCCGTGGCAAAGCGTAAGATGATGAGAGCTGTAAAAAAATTAAAATCTAATTACCTTCCAGACGTAATAAGCAACATGATCTTCTAAATAGTCAGCATGACGGCGGTCAGACACATTAACCTGAGTGTGAACTCGAGTATATTATGAAAGATTCATGGAAATATCCAGTAAGCACCGAACAAAAGTGAGCATTCTAAAAGCATACCTCGAGCAAAGCAGGGCCATACACATCCCTGTTGAATTCATGTTGATGTTCTTTCAGCCAGTTATAAGCATCAAATATCTTATAAGCTCCTGTTTTCTGTAAGGCTAATAAGAGTTTACTACTTGCATTTTCCATCCCCTTCAGCCTGAGAAAGATGTATTAAAGATGCATTGTGAAAGATGTTTGAATTACAGTAACGGCAATATGAGACAAAAAATAAGCATGAAGAAGATTTACTTGTGCAAGCACTCATTTAAAGATGCCTTCTTTTCAGATAAGTGCTTTTCCTTCTCATATTTCTGGACCCTCTTTGCATTTGCAAAACCTCCTTGCTTCACAATTTGGTCACCTAATCTTTTCTGATCGGGAATGGTTTACTCAGTAACATAATGGAAGAACTAAAGCAAGTCTACAAACCAAATGAAAGCAGTGAAACATGACAGTTTAAAAGTGGGATATCACTATTCTGAATGAACAATGTCTGCTTCATTGTTTATAGCAGAGGTCTTTTCCCAAACTCCATGTAGTTAGGATTAAATCCAAATAGACTTTTACTTTCCTCAAAATTACTGATAACATGTCTGCAGCTCCTAAAATTACAACTAATCTCTCTTATTTGTTTTTAGGTATGGCCAGCATGTCAAACAAAAACTAGATGACCCAGCTACTTTCCAATAAATATTGTAAGAGTTGTATTAAATACTAAAAGTCATACCCATCGTTGGATTAGATCTAACTTTCATAATAGGAGACCAAGAAATGTCTTGTTCCAAGGTAAAAAAGTGAAGAGTTTTGTAGCTTAAAGGCAAACAACACTACGAACTTGACATGATGTGGGCCAAGAAAATATTATAAAATACCGAGAAAGGGATTCAGGGAACCACACCTCTTACAAATGGTTGGCTTTAGCGGATGAAAATTAAATGCCTTTATGTTAATCGAAATAGCCAGAATAGAATTACACCCTTTTAGTTTGAATAACAGAGGAGAATGACAACTTAACTTTTGAAAATCAGAACGTTTTAAACATCAAATCCATAACTTACAATTTCATCCACGAACGGTGCAGAAGGAGGCAGATTCTCAAGTTCTCGTTCAGCAACAGCTAGATTCTCCTTGAATTTTAAGATTTCTTGTTGACGAGATTCTTCTTCCCTTCTTGACTCTTCCATTTCGCTGTAATTTCCTTTTATTTGAGCATCCTATAAATATATAGATGAACAATCAGCACAAAAAAGATTCACTAACGACCATTCTACAAAATACTAGAGCACATTAGCAGGAGTAAATGAAAGTAGTTTCCAACATACCAAATGGTCTGCCTTCAGCAAAAGTTCCTTGCGCTTGTTTTCATTCCCACTAATGAGTTTGCCTACTTGTTTAGTCCTGGAATCCCACATGGCTTTCTCTTTCCTTTTCTTCCTGCAACCCAGATAACACTCAATATACCACAGCTGAAGTAAAAACAAAGTCACTGCAATTATGAAATAAAAGGCAGTAAAGAGAATTTAGTTGAACAACATCTGTGATTGGATTGAACGATAAAAACTTCTTTTTGTTGTTACATTGGGAAAAAGTAAACTTGCAATGGGAATTGAAAGACCAAACAAAACGGACAAAAAAGTATATCGAGCCAGGGCCCACACATCAAGTGCGGGAGCACTTTATGGTGATAAGAAAGTTAGTTGTAGTTGGTGATTTCTTCAGACAAGAAAATAGAGGCTGGTTTCTCTACAATTTTTTACTTCAGAATTGAATTTTCTATCCCTATTGATAAATCTGGTTTTCTAAAGTTTTTTTTAGTACTTTACAGATGTATAATCCATTTTTTCAGTTATAGATAAAATGCTTGCTTGGTAAGCACATTGTTACATTTACATAACCACTTGCTCTAAAAGCCTCAGACATTGGAATAACCAGTCGCGTTGAACAAGAGTAACATTAAGAAAACATGTTATGCCACATAACTTGACTAGAGCAGCTACTTAAAATATATTATGTATGACTGACAATTAAAATAAGTAAGCATACTCAATAGGTTCTTTTAGATCATTTAAAAATCTTGCAGCATCATCCAACTTCTTCTTTGAAGCCTTTTCCTTCTCCTTAGCTTCAAGATATTCTTTCTTCTTCATATCGTACTTTAGCCAAGGCAATTTAGTTTTCATGGTCTCAGCCTGCAAATGTAATTTTCATGATAGTCTGATCAAGTAAGATATTTTAATTGTCAAGGAGTGTATTCTGATGATCAACAAAAGCAAGAGGCAAACCTTTGCAAGAAGTTCTTCTCTTTGACGGACACGCTCAACATCTTTTTCTTGTTCAGCATTAAGAGCTTTCATCTGATTCAAAGTTTCTCCGTTTTTTTCAACAGCCTACATCACAAAGGAACAATGTCAAAATGACAGGACCAAGTTTTTTTTAAAATGCCTTACGAATAAAGGACCAGTTAGAACTCACTTGCTCCATTCTCTTCACTTTCTTACTAATCTCAATAAGTTTACGATGTTGGATCGGCAGTTGAGCATCACCTACAGCCTTTTCAGTCTCTTCTAATAGTTGCACTGGAGTCAATTTGGCAAACTCACAGACTCGGTCTTGTGGTAAAAACTATAACCCCCGCCCAAAAGAACATCACACACAAACAAAGAGACGATGAAAAAAGAAAGAAGAAAGAGAGGAAATCAGTGACAAAAAAACACTAACAGACAGAAACAGTTAGATGCATATCAAAGCTTGAATTTGCATCTAAACATAAAAAATACAAATTCAAACTGGAATGTTCTGATATTGATTCAAGCAAATACTCACTTGAGTTAAATTGTTGACTTGTATGTTAAACCTTTGAATGATTTCAGTCACTTCTTTCTTAGGTACCACTTTTCCTGAAATCCAAAGAAGATAAATAAAATATTGGTCAAGATACTCCTCTGCCTTCTTGTTCTCGATAAATGCAACAAACAAAAAACATTTCATAATTCAGTAGAAGGTCTGTCGATTCAATAATCAAGTAGGAGTTAAAGATAGTGACAAGTATGTTTTGTAGGAAAAGTAGGTTAAACAGGCCAGTTTAAGGGGCTACTGACAAGGATGTTTTTCTTCATGACTAGAAACCTATTTCAGGTTTGTGCCTTAAAGTCTCAGTATTCGTTTGTTGCTAAATCCATTCACAAAAGTTGTTAAATAGTTAAAAAGACTAGAATGAAATGGTGAGTCAATAACAGGTATTAAACTACATACCATTGTATAACCATTCCGATTTGTTATTACGCGCATCAATCTTACGCATGATAACAATACTCTCTTCTCTTGTGTTTCCTCTCAAGGTAATCTTAATGTGAGCCGATGTCTCCCCACGCTTCACATAGGCACCCACACTGGTAGCCCTCCCGAGCAGCTGCACTCACGAAAATTCCCCATATTCATAAAATCTTCAAAAACAATCCAACTAAATAAAACCGCACACTTGTGAACAACTAACCTGCGGCTCACCACCTAGACCCAGTGCTATTGCACACACGAGGGAGCTCTTTCCGGATCCATTGGGTCCAATCACAAGGTTTAGCCGAGATCCCGGCACACACTTCAACTTATCAAAAGTCATGAAATTATGAAGCTCAATCTCGGTTATGCTTCCGGGCATGTAGTCATCTTCACCTCTGGAATAAAAGTTCCAAATTTTCACAAAGATCAAAACTTAAACTCTTCATCTTAGCGTAACAAGAGAGCCAAATTATAATTTCGAAGAGACCCAAATAACAAAAAGCTCAAATCTTTGTCCCTCTAATAAAATAAGAATACTGGGTAGTTTTCAGAGAACAAAATCTGGGGAAAAAACCCTAATTGGAAACCAGAATGAGAAATTGAAAATCGGAACCTTGTGATCTTGGGGCGCTTGGGCCGAGGCTCGGCCATCGCGTGAGTATCGGCGGTGCTACTTTTCCAGTGGGTTCAGAAAGATTGAAGCTTTCGGGGTCTTCCTCGATTTGGGGACTGGGAGTGATAGCTAGGGCAAGAAATTGGCGCCAAAAGAAAAGGGGAAGAGGTACATTTCTTTTCTACGATATGGGCCTGTGCCAAAAGTACTGTGGACTCTATTGTCTTTGGTCCAAAATAGAAATGCTTTTCTTCTTTTTTTTCTCTTTTAGGTTCAGTAACCGAGAAAAAGAAAAGAAATCGTAAATCAGGCCGTCACAAAGTAGAACAATGTTGTTTAATCAATAATGTCGACGGAGCAATCAGCTTTCAGAGTGGTAAGATTGGAGCTGGTGGTGAAATCCGAGACTATTCCGGTGTGTGGATTGAGGGTACTTGCTGCTTTCATTAGCAATGGGGAAGTGATTGAAGCTGAAGCATGGGGTCTCAAAATTACTGTTAGATTGGGAATAGCAGGATTGGCTATTGATTGTGATGATGATGTACCTGTCCATCTAGCAGGTTGTTGATGATTTTCATCCTTGGAAGTTGGAAGTCCATCATCAAATCTTGTGTACGCCTTCAAGATTCTTTCTTGAATTAGTTCTTTCTCTTTTATTTTGTAGAATGATTTGGAGTATAGTCTGATTCATGTCTACGGGGAAAGTTGATGAGTATAAAAGAACATATGAATTAATTCTTCCAAAATCCTATCAAAGTCCATTTGCAGCTCTACTTTCACAATGTAGTTTGATCCAAGTGACTTTCGAGCCAATATCCCCGTCCACTCCACCTTTGCAATAATGAACTTTGAGTCCACTCCACTTGATCATGTTCTCGATCAACAATCATTTTTAACGTGCATGTTACATTTTTAAAAAGTAAATATTTAACCAAAAAATATGAGATTCATAGATAGATACCAACATATTCATAACAAAAAAAACCCTATTTACTTATTTGAAGATGCATGGAACAAACAAACAAACCCAAGAGATAGAATGAGAAAAATAAGAGTAATGCTAGGTGAACCACCTTTTAGAGAACCACTATAGAGCTCATCTTATGTGGTATATCCACGTCATCAAAGCATTAGTTATGTCTTTTATATTTTTATTTTTTCTTAATTACTAATTTTTTTTTTCTTTTCTCACTTTATTAGTTTAATCTTATCAACCCTATTTTTCTTCTTTTTTATCTAACTTGTGTCATCTTCATCAAACAAACCATCTCACCTGCTCGATCTTCCATCGATCAACTCATAGTGAATTAGAGTATCACATGATTCTTATATGCTTCCATGGTTATTTTGTGTTGGATGGAGATTTCTTAGATATCTATGTGACTATGATTCTTTTTAAAAAATTATAAAAAAAAAAACCTTCATGTGAATTTGATTCGATTACCATGACCGGAAGGATTGTTCACCGACATTGGGTTGATAGTGAGCACTAATTTATTTCTTCCTGGCCCTAGATAGACCACGGTATATCATTATTATCGTGGCGAGATGGGCACTCTTGAAGACCTTAATTTAATTTCAAATTACAACTTCCTTATGAGAATTTATGCATACTGCCATGTGTTTGTTCATATCGAATGGTAAGAGGCTATAGATGAACATGTGACATGCTATATATATTTAAGGAGTGCAACTTGCTATTAAACCATAATTACAACTTGCTCTATTTGGGATCCTTTGCGAAAGCAAAAGAGGATAAAAAGTTTTCAGTGTTTGCTCTTTTAGGCATCAACATATTTCTTTTCTCTAATTTCAGCTTACCAGATCGTCTTATTGATAAGGGTGAGATTGTTGGTCTGATGAAGATGGTTGGTTTGATGAAGATGAAGACGACGTAAGTTAGATACAAAAGAAGAAAAAAAAGGGTTGATATATAAGATTAAACTAAAAAAGTGAGAAAAGAAAGAATTTTTATAATTAAGAAAAAATGAAAATATAAAAAATATAACTAATGCGACGTGGATATGCCATTTCTATGTCCTTAAAAATGGTTCAGAGAAAAATAAAATTGAACCGATGAGTGAATAACAACCACAGATACTAAAACAAGGTCCAAACACATCTATCTCCTCCCTCCAGAGGCCTTTGTCCCGCGCTCCCATATGGCCAAACACAAAATATCTCCAAACAAGAACTTGCTTGAGACACAGTTCACTCTTCCACTCTGCTGCATGGCCATTACCACCGGCATATGTCCATCACCAAACCAACCCCCACCTCTCCCCACAGTCTCACTCCCAACCCTCACACCACTCAAAACCAACTTGCCTTTTCCCTCCTCCAAGTTTGGCGCCAACTTAGTCTCCAATGATGCATTGGTCAATGGGGCTGCCGCGGAGGCAGTGGCGCTGGCACGCGCTGTTGCGGAAGTGACCAGAGATGCGGCGGCGGTGAGAGTTGGGAGTAGTGAGGTTTGGAGTTGCAATGAGAGTGGGAACTATGAGAGTGGTGGTGGAATGATGGTGAGGAGGAAGAAGAGGAGGAGGAGGAGAAAAGGGTTGGAGTGTTTTGATGATGAGGAGAGAAAGATGGAGCTTGAAGATGGGAGGTTCTCATTTGGGGTTGTGAGATATGGTTATCTCAGCCCAAGAGAAGAGGCAGAGTGCTGTATGAGTCTAAAGGTATTCACAGTCATGACTATATATGTTTGACAGCATTATGCAACTACTACCATAATGTCACTATTGTTGGTATAATCTCAGGCTCTCAGCTTGTGCTGTTATTTATATACCCAGTTGGTTGAAGTATTGAACTGCATAACTAAATAATTGATTAGTTCTTTTCGACTTGTGTTCTTAGAATTCGGTATTCTCATTTGTAAGTATCACCATTGTGGGTGTGATCTCATCTTGTTAGTATTATTTTAACCAAATTGGTTAAGTTGCATAGCTAAATTTGGTTCTGTAAACATTACTAGTGAATGGCCTTAAGGGTGAGATTGGTTTAGTGAATGGCCTTTACTGTTGCAGTAATCATATTTAATGACACAGGAGGGGGCAAAACTAGAATCTGAAAGAACAAGAGTCACAGAAGCTCAGGAGCATGAGCCAACCTCGAAACAGCTGGCTAATGCGATGAGGATCAAGATGAGTAGTATAGACAAGGTTATTTGTAACAGAAGAGAGTCGCAAGAAAGGATCATCAAGAGCTATAGGGGACTTGTTGTATCTGTTGCCAGCAGTTATCAAGGGAAAGGATTAAGCTTACAGGACCTCATTCAGGTTTCTACACCTGCTTCCACTCCTACTTTGTTTTCCAAATTGTTCTATGAAATTGATCACTACTGTTTTAGCAGGAAGGAAGCATTGGACTTCTTCGAGGGGCAGAGAAGTTTGATCCTGAGAGAGGATTGAAACTATCAACATATGTGTATTGGTGGATTAGACAAGCTATCATCAGAGCCATAGAAAACAAGTCTAGAATAATCAGATTACCTGTGAGTAGCTGACCTGCTCATTCCTTTTTTATTTGTTACAAAGAATGATTGCCTTTGCTTTCATATGATTAAGTCAGTCCTATACATTCTTGCGAGGTAGGCTCGTAAAAATGCCTTGATACAGAAGTATGGTTAGTTTGTTTGTGCAGGGACACATGTGTGGAGTGATGGCAAAAATCACAAAAGCTAAAATTTCTTTCAACCAAAGATTTCAGCGGCTGCCTAGTCATGATGAAATTGCTGAGATGATAAATGTGCAAGCCTCAATTGTAAGACTAGTTTGTGAGAGGAGCAGACTCCCTCTTTCATTGGATCGAGTGGTGACTGATCAAGGTTGCATGGCACTCCAGGTTCCTCTCTTGAATCTTAAATCTACTTTTCTGAATGTATGTGATTTCATCAACGACTGATTCATAGCAAATCTCATAAGAATTCTAGTGCTCTTGAATTTCATGCTTTGATATTGGACTGAGAAATTATGGGTGTCCAGTTAGACCTTCTCCTAAAAATGCTTATAAATACAGCAGGATTTCTGGGTTATAAAATTTCAAAAAGTTAGGTTTCATGAGTCTTTTTAATCCCAGCTCACATGATTTCAGCTTCCTTCTGAGAATTAGGAGTAAATTAGCTGCATACTGCAGATTCAACATTTGCATAACTGAATCATAGATGGCCTGACAACTCAGTGAACTATATGCCCTTGGCTCTAAAAGTCATTCAGAATTAGGATAAAAATCTGCATAAACAGTAGACTCAAACTTTTATACTCATAAGTTGATTCAGTGAGGTTATTCACCAAGTTATCTAATCTTCACTGTGAGAATTTCACAAGAAAATATCAGTTATGGTCCGTTACTCAATCCTCAAGTTAACAGTTCATGTTATTGTTATATTGCAGGATATCATAAGAGCGCCGGATGAGATGATGCCAGAAACTATGCTTAAAAAACAGCTAATGAAGCAAGAGGTGGAGAAGCTTCTAAATACATTAAGTGACAGAGAAGCAGAAGTATTAAGATTACACTTTGGGCTAAATGGAGACACACCTCAGTCCTTCGAGGAGATAGGAAGATTGTTGAAACTTTCAAGGGAGAGAGTTCGACAGATCAACAGCATTGCATTATCAAAATTAAAGCAGACAAGCACTTTGGACGATCTAAAATTGTATATTGTATAGTTTTTCTATTATTGATGAACAGAGTAAGAAGCTAGAGAAATGTAAATAGTAAAATTACAACAAAAAAAGGGAAAGAAATAAAGATAATACTCCTTTACTGCATCACTACTGTCCAAGACTTTGCTAGAAACTAAGGGCATGTTTACTAACCTGGAATGGAATTAAAAGTGGCGGAATTGATTTCGGGATGAGTGAATTCCGGTGTTTACTAACCTGTCAAGGTATTGGAATGGGTGTGGGTCCCACTTGCTTATCAGGAATCAATTCCTTATAGACCATCTAATCTGATACCCATCTCCCCCCTTGGGTATCAGAATCAAGCTTATGGAATCAACTTTTGCTTCCAAAAATATCCTCTCATAATTATAATATTTCCAAAATACCCAACCCTAGATATATATATGGAAGAGAAGACGACAAAATGAGAAAACAACAACGACAAAATAGAAGAGCAGACGGCGCACTCCAAGGTCAGTTTCTCTCTTCCATGGTGATCGATAAGCTTACTTGTTTTTGTTTCTCGTCTCCTCTTTGTTTCGTTAGGTTCTATTTCATTCTCAAGTGTTCATATCTGTGCTGCAATGTTAATTTCTCCTCTCTGTTCGTAATATGTTTTTCGTTATATGGTTTATGAATTCTTGTTCATGATGATTCTTCTGTGAGTAGCATATTTCAATGAAATCATAATAGGAGACGATGTCATTAGCTCCACCTTATTTATCTTGGTTCTAGCTAGTATATCATATTTACCTCCATAACTAGCCATCTTTATAATGTTTGATTAAAAGATGAAGCTCTCCTTATTTATCATGTGTACTTGAGCAGCATTTCTCCCCAGGACCTACTGGGCATGTGAGTTTTGAACCTGTGAATTGTAGTTTTTTTTTCCTTGTGGCTTTTGTATCGGAAGCTAATAACGTGCTTGTTTGAATATATTTGGTGCTCACCTATGATCAATATTTTGGATGTGTTCTCATAATACACATATACACAATGATATTCTTAATGTAGATAAATGGCTCGTCTAAGTTTGTCTACAAAGAGGAAACTAGTTGTCACCATAAATGCATTGCTTGGCTACCTTCGAATACTATTTGCTGTATGTGTTGCTGGTTATGCTTATGTCAACTTAGTTGGTACTAAACAACGTCAACAAAGTCAACCCCCAAGCATAAGACTCTATAAACGACGGGAGTACTTGTATACTCTAGTTTATTGGAGCGATGCTATATGTATTGACCAACTACGAATGGACAGACAATCCTTTCATAAATTGTGTCAAATTCTGATCAGTAAAGGCCAACTTAGATCAAGCCGAAATGTGTCTGTAGTGGAGATGGTAGCAATGTTTCTAAATATTCTTGCACACCACAAGAAGAATCGTAGCATATCCTTGTACTTTACTAGGTCGGGACGAACTGTAAGTAAATACTTTCATGAGTGTTACTAATGAATGATATCACAACCTGGTGATTGATGAAGTAGATTGTTAGTTGGTTCAGGTGATTAGTTATGCAAAACTTTGAACACGTGCACTTGAAAAGAAGAATAATAAAATTGCAAACATCTAGCTTCCTTTCTTGTAGGGGTATTTTAGTAATCAAACTAGTTTTAATTCCGATTCCATATGGTAAGTAAACAACATCAATCGTAATTTAATTTCATTCTTGTTTTGATTCCTGATGGTAGGTAAACAGTAGAATGGAATGAAATATTCCGATACCGATTCTAGTTGATACCGATTCTTGTTGATACCAATTCATGATAATTTCTATTCCAAGTTAGTAAACGTGCGGTAAGAGGATCAGAGAATCCTTGCTTTAATCCTCCAAATTGTTCTTTCATCAAATCAAGTGAACAAGTTGTAGCGTTGTCATGGAGATTTCTATTAAATTTTGGATCCCCCTCATGGAATATATGACATTACTGAAAGTGAAATGAGAAGGAAGCTACAAATCCATAGTTTCTTATTCACCCTTCACCCCTTACCATTTCTGTTTGACTGTTTAGTTTGTCATTCACCCTTAACGCTTTACCCCTCACCCTTCATCATCCATCAAATCCAAGCGCCCTTTTAATAACTTCTAAACAGAAGGAAGCTACCCTACCTACGCAGATCTTGGTTGATTTTCATACTAGCCATTATTATGAAGAATTGAAGATACTTCACGAACACTCCAAAATGGATATTTCATTTGGGAGATGTATATATTTCGTGAAGGTGAGCCACATTTACAATATTTACTGTAGATGTCTGAAAACACTATCCTTCTTTGTGTAGATTATGAAGGATGTACAAAGAAGCAGAAGATAGAAAAATGCAAACAGAATAGCTCAGTAGATCCAAACCAGTGGTTATTTTCACCATTTTGCTCCTCTCAAACATCTTTACCAGAAGAATCATGACAATAACATGTCCCACTTTTGTCTTCAATTCATCAAGTGAGCTAATTTTCATCCACCTAGGCCTCTCCTACAGACCCAAACAGTCAACCAGTCATCTTGGTATTGTAAAATGAAATATTAAGCGGCAAAAGTGGAAATTTAGATAGGAATAAAGGGGAAGAAAATTGATATACAGTTCAAATTACTAACGACTTCATTCTGTCAGTGAAAGAAAACCAGAAATTAATGCCAGTAAGGATGTAAGTGTAGGTTGTAAATATCCTAAAAAGTACCATGGAAACATATTTTGTGTGTCTTTGTATGACATAGAGCAAAACTTTGTGTACTTGATATTTTAGTAACAATTTCTCAAATTCCTCCTTTTTTGGTGCATGATAGACCAAAAGGACAGTCTATTTTGTACAATACGAACTATACGACTTTTAAGAGTTCACATTGTAAGTATTTCAATGAGAAGTAGATAGCAATGTCAATGGAGAATAATATCTTCTCTGTTAGAATCTGTTAATATCTGTGCAGGTCTGAGAAACAAATGTCAATTACACTTGCAGGGAAGGGAATTAAGATTACCTTCAAAGCGAACATTCCAAACAAAGAAGATCCCTTCAAAGCACGATCAGCACTAGAAGGCACATCATTAGGCACATTACTGATAAATAATCCATACAGTCCCATACCAAATATCAACATGACGGTCCCAGCAAGATAAACATCTACATCGTAAAGGTTGCAGACAATGAGTTTTACCATGTCAAGAAAGATTGAAGTCAGCAACATGGTATATTACATAATAATTCTATAATATGTACTTAAAGACGAGACACAAGAAAATTCTGAAAACTCTACCAATTGCTTCAACTAGTCGTAGAACCATTAGTCCAGTGTGATGCCCTTTGACACAACTGCCCCAGTAAACTCTATAGGCATCTACTACATAAACACATCCCTGCAAAGTTGAATGTAGTATGTGTATGAACAAGTGCAGAAACTTTAGTTAATGGAGTAGTCATATCTTACATTAAAATTCTTCAGAGTTGAAGACCTCAAGGCATTTTTTTTTTCTCCTCAAGTAAGAATAGAGAACATATGGCAAAGAGAAATTACATTGAGGAAGCACAATAGTGAACCAGCCAATGAACCTCCAACAGCCAGTAGTGCCAAAAATCGGAAGTCAAATATTGTCTGCTCAACAATAGACATGTAAAGAAATGCTTAGAACACATTGTTATTTGTTGATAAAACAAATATCCAATCAGACGACATAAGGAATGAAATCTTAAGAATCCAAAACCTGCTTCGTAGCTGTTTAAACCAGAAAATTTTCATATAGTATTATCTTTATATGAAGTCAAAATGGGGCAAAAAGTAGCTGTGAGAACATCTGCATCTTCTCTAAATATCTACACTTACTGTACTTCAAAGTTTCATATCTTTATACTTCAAAGTTTCATTAACACTATTTCTAATTCGACTTAATTCTCAGCGCAATCTGTCAAACAGGGATGTGCATGTACTCAATGATCGATTAAACGTATAGGCAAAAATTAAAGAAGGACTAATATCAACACATGTACAACAAATGGTCAAGTTCATGTACCCTTTCAATGGAAGACTCGGCAGACTTGGCAAACCGAGAAAACGGGCTACCGTTGGCAGAAGCGTAGTTGAAGCTCGGTTCGGGGGGTCTGGAGGAAGCAGGATAAGCATTTGCCGAAGTTTCAGTGGAGGAAGCTACTGTTTGACTTGGAGCTGATGATGATTTTGATTCCGGGGATGATGGGGAGGTCAGAGAAGAAATAATGATGGGATGAGTGAAGCGCTTTAAGGTGTTGAGAGGGCAGCGTCCGATCGGCGCCGCGGCGGAGAAGGGGGAGGAGGAGATGGAAATGAAGAGAGCCATTGTTGTTATTGTTGACAGGAAAGAAGAGAGGGGTTTGAGAAAGATGGGGGAGATTTTTTGGTTGGAGGGAGACTTTTCTGTTGCATCGGATGGCGGGTAAATAACGGGAATATGGGAACGTCAGTGCTCTTCACGCGCGGAAGAGGCGCCTGGTAAGTGGCAGCAAAACAAGTGTGTTACCTGTATCTTTGTGTACCGATTATTTTACAGTGGAGATTCTTGTGTGCTTATGTATATTGCCGAACCATGTTATATATAGTGTTCTATTTTTTATGATTTTTTTTATCTCTTTGAGTGTTTATGTTTTTGTGATTGGAGTGGTTAATTAGTTCTATTCTATTGTTTTCGCAACATTTTGCACATTTAAGAAATTGACTGGTCCACCTATCTTAATACACGTTTGATACTCATGACTACATTACACCTCCTTGTTTTTTAAGAGTCCAATACAAGGTGATCAGTGCCACCAGCACAACTTAGATACTAAAACAAGTCAACATTACAAAAGCACTAAGAAGACTTTCAAGTCACAGTTGCCTAGAAGCCCGACACACTTTCACCAACACAAAACCATAGACCGAACTGTCTCACAACGTTTTGAACTACAAGCTCACATACCCGCTTTAATGAGCCCTAGTAAAAAATGCCACCAAAACTCGAATTATGAAGCAACCAAAACACACGATAAATCGATCAACCACCCTAAAATCAACGTGAATGGAGCACTTGATCGCTCTTACCTAGACAACCATTTAAGCTAGGAGCTACTAAACCACCCCTTACAAAACTCATTGTCTCAAAACACACACCGCACACTGATGAGGCCAGACACGGTATGGACTATGGAGGCCACCGACGAGAACTCAATGAATCATAGCCGTACTTGATCCCCATTATTTTATATTCTCTCTTCTTTTATGTAATAAGTAGTAGGTTAGCATTGAAAAAATTTGTAGTGTTTTGTTCCGCGCAGATTTCAAGTTCGGCTTCCACCACGTTGAATACCTCGTATGTTTTTTTTGGGGGTATATAAGTCATAACCAGACTCCATAAAGAGCATATTAGACCATGTAGTCAAATTCAGGCGGCAACAATAATGGTAAGAAAAGACTTGTAGTTATATTATGCTATGAACAACAATGTAGTAGTATAAGCGGGGTATCATTCAAACCGAGGATTAAGGGCTCTCCTGTGAATAATGGTCTAAAGAGTTAATAATTATCAATAAAAAATATTCACAAGTATTTATTTACAGATATACATATGATACACAAGATAATAAAGGGGGGGGGGGTTTAAGTTTATTTTTATCTAACATTCCTAAAAACATAAAATAAAATAAGATATATACAAGTGATCGATTCATTCAACACTTCAACCAGAGAGAAATTCAAAATTTGACCACACATTAATGATCATGTTTCAACCTTAGCAATCCGATAACATGTCAATTCAAAGAACTATAAACAATCTCAAAATACAAACGTACGAGGTCATGCATCTTATAGTTCTACTTACTTATCCCTAGCTACCACAGAACGTCTAGAACTAGGACATCTCATGCAAGGTTGCTATCAATACTACGAGTATCTGTCTACGCTTAACATGAGTCTTTAAGATCTATAGAACGAGATTGAACACAATTATATCATGAACGTCACGAAAGAGAATCATGTAGCACATGTTTCCAGCCAATTTGACATAGCTTCCTCCACTAGGGATCTACACTTACCTACGAGGCTTAGTATAGATCATGACATTAGTTAGCATGCATTCTAACATGATTAATAAAATAGAAACACATACTTTCTAACTTATAAATTGACAAGGTCAGATTGCTAAAATATCACAAACGAAACTTTGACATGCTTTACTAAAATTCTGAATTTACTAGTACCATAACAATTGAAACAAACATCCAAATCCAATATTGAAAACTGAATTCATGCTTTCAAGCTCGTAAAGAAACCTAAACAAGAGTACATGCATAGGTTACACATTATCTGTCTTCACGGCTTTAAGCTTCTTTGCTCCAAGGTTGTTGCTCTTGTGGAACGTCTGACAAGACTTTGGCAAGGGAGGAAAGCTCGCAATGGAGGAGGAGAGGTTGCTCGGTAGAGCTTTGGTATTTCTCTAAGTTTATGCGTGGATGAATGATGATTTTGGTGAAGTAGAGAGCCTCTATTTATAGTGGACATGCATGCTGAACCCTAGGTCTTCTCCTAGCCCTTGATCAACTTTTGATCCAACAGTCTCTGATAATTGCATAAAATCTTGATGAAAATATTTAAGAAATTCTATAGAATATCTTATGCAATTATACTTTGAATGTAGCTTGAATCGCGACCGGGTGCATTTGCTTAGGCTTCAAGTAGAATCTGCAAGGAAAATCTTTCCTTATTTTTAAGACTAATTTCAGTTTACCCCCATCAACTTTAGGTCGATCATCATGTTAGTCCATTTTCTTTCAATATCAAAAACATCCATCGACTTCCAATTTTCATCAACCATGTCTAAACATCCGTTTTCCATCTAATTCACCAGTCATATGATGATATGACATTGAGAAGAAAACCAAATTTGAAGTCGCTGGGCCTATATAAAAAGGACAAAATAGACAAATTGCATTCAATCCCACCAAAATCACTATAGTAAGGGGGTTGTGATGAGAACATAAATGTGTATTAATATGGGGGAAAAGTGATCAGAAATGTTATTTTCAGAATTTGACTTTCTGGTTGATGTCATGTCAATGGTGTTTTGGCTACTCCAGTAATTCTGGGTATGCAAAGTCTCTTTTAGTCGTTGTAGGCGTGCCACCGCACGGGCACGGAAAGTGGTGGTTGTAGTAGCGGGGTGCGCTTAGCTTTCTGCTTCTAATCAAGCGACTGAGGATGGAGAGAACACCAACTCCACCGCAGGTTTCTTCATATTCGCCTTGTGTACTGGGCAAGGACTTACAGTAGTCCGCCTGAGCGTCACAATATCGATACTCGACGTGAGATCGAGCAGAGCTTCAATTAGGAAAGAAAGGATAAAGGCAGAGCTCCGGGGAGCGTTTGGAGGTTTGACTGGGTCGATAGTATTTTGTACTTCTGTTGAGTAGTTGAGTATTTAGTTGTGTAGAGAGAGATTAGGGTTTCGAGCCCCTTTATATAGTAGCTCGCTGCCAAGAGGGAAGTAATTGAGTACCACAAGTATACGGCCTCGCCTGCTGCTCAACTTTAGACTCCTATACGGACTCAAACTTATCCCACGAGGTGTCACAGTCTTTGTAGAAGACTATCTCGCGTGCTCCTGAAGCTTATCCCGCACGCCCCTAAAGCCTGTTTCTATCTCGCGGGACCTTGCAGCTCGCGAGCCTTAAAAGACTTTTTCCTTAAAAGGGCCACAAGGATTGGCCCAAAGCATGTCAAAGACTTGTAAGAGTCTTCAACGATAAATGTAGGTGATCACGTGCATGCGGACTCCGCTTGTTGCTTCTTCGCGAAGTCTCCTACGCGAGCCAGTTCGCCTCGCCTTCTTGGCAAAGTCTCCTACGTGGACCAGTTCGCCTAAATGTACTCAGCCTCGCCTAGACGTACTTCCTCTCGTCTAGATGTACTTCTCCTCGCGAAGTGTCACCTCGCCTAGCCTAAGTGAAGTCCATTTCTTTAATTCCACGTGATGTCCATTCCGCATGTGAACTCTGCCATCCAGCTCGCATGATCTCACTGGCGGGCCATTACTTGTAAACCTAAAAAATTTGGGCTCGCCGGTGTGATGTGGATCAAGATTTAATTAATATTTACATAGACATTTACTGTCCAGTAAAATATTAAATTGGCGTAAACAGATGGAATACAGAGATTTGGACACGACTGATGAAAATTAGGAGTCCATGGGTGTTTTTGATGAAATTGAAAGATAATGACTAACATGATGATCAACCTAAATTTCATGGGGGTAAACTGAAATTAGTTCTTATTTTTACGTCAATCACATCTTTGATGAAGATTTTAGATACTCCTTGATTGATGCGCATGAATGGGATCCCTACAATTGATGAGAATCAGATTTATGATACATATATGGACCAAATAAGAATCTTAATAAATAGAAATAGAAGGATAAAAAGATAACTCCCCTATTTTTCTGATATTGAATCAATTAAGTATTTCTTGATTTGAGGAAGATATTATCCCATCGCCAATTTGCAGTCATAAGGTCCTTTTTGATCTTCCCAAATTTCGGCCAAAAATCCCTAAAGGATTGCCGATCTCCTTACTTGCTTCTCACGCCTCCAACGAGTCCTCTCTTAATTATATTCATTCTTTGACTCCACTTCTTGTTTCCTGGTTGGGACGGGAATCCTGCTTTGACTAGGGTTCTTCTTAAATTGCCGGTTTTAGCTTTTTTTTTTTCTGCTCTTTGTACCTTTACAATCACAAAATATGTTATAAATGACATTACTACGAGAATATCATAGCTACATAGTTAAAAATATATTATAAACGTATCACTTTATGCTCTTATCACCCTTTGGACCGCATACAAAGGATGCAAGTATTCATGAAGTTACTTTTTGTGCTTTAGCTTCATTATTTCTATTTGTTCATACCCGTCATACCTTCAACTCAAAGGAAAAAAAAAAAAAACCTTGAGTTGGGGTGTGACATAGGCTTTCCAAATACAAATGCGTACCTTCCTGGTACTTTAGCTCGCCATAATCATTTCCATAAGTTGAAACTGATTACCAACAGAAGTAGAGGTAAGTACCTCTCCTATCACTTTGTTACGAGCTATCCAATATGTTGTTTTGACCGAATAGAAACCCCTCCTTTCTGGACTCCACAGTAATTTGTCATGTATTCTTCTATTACGTACTGAGTGATATGCACATAATTTTTGTTGCAACTTCGGGTGAGAAGGCAGCATGTATATATAGCTTCCGGGATCCATTGTCTTGTGTTGGAGTCAATCAGATCAGCTACAGTTTCAAAAACACAGTTTGAAGGTTTATGTAACAAGTAGCTGGGGGTGTTTGGAATCCATTGATCTCTCCAAATATCCACTCGTGTTCCATCACCAATACTCCAGTGCACTCCAGCTTGTAACACCGGTCTTGCATTGAGAATACTTCTCCACGAGAAGGATGGAGAGTCACCTAATTATGCATTCCAAAATTACTGATATAGATGGTACTTGGCTTTGTATATTCTGGCTACAAGTGACTTTGGGTTGGTGACAAGCCTCCACCCTTGTTTTGCCAACATAGCATAGTTGTACACTTGTAGGTTCTTGAATCCCATACCTCCTTCATTTTTTGTTAAGCACAATTTCTCCCAGCTTCTCCAATGTATATGTTTCTTTTCATCTGTGTCTCCCCAAAAAACGAAGCACATAACTGATGTATATCATCACAAAGACTTTGAGGAAGCTTATAGCAATTCATAGCATACAATGACATGGTTTGAGCTATAGCTTTTATGAGAGCACTACTAGGAAATCGATCAATAGGCACAACCGTTTTCCGTCCCTACACTATGCCATATACATCATCAGACGACGGTCCAAGTCCGTCGTCTGACGTTTTTTTTTATGTCGTCTGAGGAGCTGTCGGGTGATGGTCTATCAGACGACGGAGAATAGCCGTCGTCTGATAGGACATCACACGACATATCTTATGTCGTCTGAGAAGAGAGAAGATTGAAAAATTTCAGTAAACGCACCACAGTTAAGTGTGGACTGAATCAGCATCAAAAAATTGTAAAATCATATCACAAGACACATCAAATGTCGTCTATTTTGTATACCTACCACATATAAGTGTGGACTGATTGGAGAATAATTTGATTTATTGGATTTTTCTATCTAATCACACTTCAATAAAGTGTCGAGTGTGTGAGCTTACAACGTCAAAAATTTGTAATATATGTGGTTATATAGAAGATCTAATGTCACTTATCTGTCGTCTAACTTTGTAAACTATTATACATTTTGCTAGTTGTTCTGTCAGACGACATTTAATTGTACTTTCAATTCTATTCCTACCACAAACTTTTAACTTTTCCGCTTAGACTCTACAATGTAACCACATTTAAATGTTGTCTGAAAGAAGCATTATCATAGTTTATCATGGTTTTTGTCGTGCCGAGGTGCTTCACTCAACATATAAGTGTCGTGTGATTGAAAAATAAAAAACGTTCAATCAACATTTTGTCTTGTGACTCCAGCTCACACTGCATATTTGTGTTGAGGTTATGTTGCTTGTTATAAACACATATGTTGTCTCTATAAATTGAACTTCATATATAAAGAAAAACCAAGAATAAAAGAACAAAAGAAACACTTCATTGAACTTTGATAATCCACTTCAATTACAAAATCATTTGAAGTGTAGGAATCCATGAAAATAGCTACAATACCAACTTGTCCTAATCTATATGCAACTGCATTTTCATTGCTCCTCCGGCAACTTTAAATCACATTCCTTTCTCCTATGTCCTTTCTCCTATGTCCTGTCAAAAATATCACAACAGAACAACTGAGTTTTGTGATATACATGGAAGTGTGGAACCTGCCAGTCACTTGTCATTGTCATAACTCCTAACCCAATTACGTTCAGTAGCTTATCACTCATACACAATAATAAGTATACAAACAGTTAAGATATTGCAATGCGATTTAAACTGGGAGCTCTAACTAAAGAAAGCTATTTACAGAATCCAATGACTAGCTACCTCATCACTAGAGCTGTCCAAATCTGAAAAGTCATCCGGAAAGCTTCCTTCGTAATCAGAGGAAAACTGATCTGAATCGGTTTGTTGCTGTTCTTGGGAAGAACTTTCTAGAACCTGAAAAATGTTTGCAAGAAATAGAAGATAAGATAGGAGTAGATTACCTATGACACATAAATCTTGCAAATAAAATTAATGTGCTCCTGAACAACAAAGAACAATCTAACAATGTCCCACTTTATTATGCTACCGTACGACACATTCAACATCAAATAATCAAAGGAGATTGAAGTTAGAAATCTTTATGTACCAATCTCATATGTACCAATCTTTACTGGTAAACTATCCCATTTGACCGTTATACTCAAAAAGTTCTATCTACTTATCTCATTAAGCATCATCATTGTAGCATCTAAGAACTAAGTCTTAAATTCATCTTCCTAACTCCCATCACACAATCATTCTGTAAAAGATAACACAATCATTCAGTACGTGTTAATTTAGCTATAGGAATTAAGCTGAAACAGTCTCAGTCCCCAATAATAATGAAGAATGTCCTCTCTTTCCACTAATACACAGACTTATATATCTCATCAAATTAATTATAAAAGCTAGAAATGATAGATTCGTGCATATATATAGACAGGCACATACTTTTCTCTCACAATATTCGTGATGATGACTTGAATTGATGATCATTGTGACAAGATCTTTTCGTACAAACATCAATTCAGATTTCAGAGTTAGAGATCACATTATATACCTATATCTATATATAGTTATGTACCTGAGGGAGAAAACCGGTACCGAAAAATAAGTTATGATGATGGCAACAAAGTGGCGGCTGATGAAGAACAGAAGAAGCAGAAGGGGACTGATCAAGGTACCCTAGAAGGCTCTGCTGGTTGAGCATTAGCTGCTCTGGGTGATGACGTTGAGAATGGTAATAATTATGATAGAGTTGTTGCTGTTGAAGATGAAGTTGCTTGCAAAGCTTCCTCTTAAGCTTTTGTCTGTCCCTTGCCTTGTGGTTCTGAAACCAGTAGAACACATTCTTGCCCTCAATCTTTCCATAGTAAGAGAGCTGGGTAGTGATGTGTTGAATTTGGGAAGCATTGGGAGTTCTGACTCCAGCCCTATACATCTCTTCAAGGATCATCAGTTGCTTTGGGGTTGGGCACACTATGCCGAAAAGGAATCATAACCAACCAAGACAAACACATCGAAATTCATAAAAGTCAAAATAACAACAAGAAAACTGCTGCCGGAGAATAGAGAATTAAATTCGAAAAACAAGAATGAAACTCGTATGCGATAAGTAGGCGAAATCATCAAGAATCAGAGCATCAAAAGAGTGAACAGAACAGTGTATCAAGCCTATGAAATCCGACTGAAACTAAAATACAAACTACAAAGCCTCATACTTGGAGTGAGACAAAACTAAGCGAAATCCAAAAAGGAAGGCTCGAGTGGAAGATATGGAAAAGAATTGTAATTGAACAGTGAGAGATTATAGGTAATACCTTCGCTTCATTTTTCTCCACCCTCGCTTCACTTTTCTCCACCCTCGTGTCAGACACCCCCTCCCCTCTCCCCTCCTCTTCTTATTCTTACCTTCCAAGCAACACTTTCATGCTTGCAAGCAACTAACCCGACCCGGCCTTAGCCCGGAGACCCGACCCAATGCAGACCTCCTCCTCCTCCCCCCTCCAAACCCTCCTGGACCTCATCAACGAGACCTTTTCCCTCCTCCTCCGCACCTCCCTCACCGTCTGATCCTTCCCCTCCCGCTGGCACCCCCTCCGCTCCAACCTCATCTCCCTCTACTCCTCCATCTCCTCCGTCTCCAACTCCCCACTCATTGCTGAGAATACTCGAATCCGGGACCACCACATTGAAAGAGAAGGCCGCTATCGCCGTCGAGACTCTCACCGCCGACCCAGAAAACGCCTGGGCCGTCTCGGCCTACGGCGGCGAGAAAAGGGGGGAAGGGTTTGCGTTGATAGCGGGGAAGGAGTGAAGGGAGTAGTAGTAGTAGTACTGTGTGATGGGGTTTTGTGAAGAGAAGAGAGACAACTAAGAGGAAGAGGGAGAGAAGAATGAGATTGAGGTGACCAAGTATTTTTGATGGAAAAAAAAGTGTGGGAAGTTTAAGTTTTGGTGAAAAAACTGAGCGGGAGCCGAAAAGAAAAATTCGAG
This sequence comes from Fragaria x ananassa, assembly GCA_034370585.1. Classification (NCBI taxonomy): domain Eukaryota; kingdom Viridiplantae; phylum Streptophyta; class Magnoliopsida; order Rosales; family Rosaceae; genus Fragaria; species Fragaria x ananassa. The sequence goes on along the minus strand of CP139750.1, from coordinate 1,587,491 downwards.
ATTGAGGTGTTCATCAGACAACATACATATGTTGCCTGAGTTGACCAACATAGGGTTTTCGTTTAGATAAAAGTGTTGACTTTTAAAAGTATTTTTCAGACAACATATATATGTTGTCTGAAGTTACTAAGCAAGATTCCATTCACGTTGACCGCATCGACTGAGATCCGAACTTTATCGAAAATACTTGAATTTTGTTCTACACCCATAATTCACTATCATGTTGACATCTGACACTCAAACTTCAAAAAAAATTATTTCCGTCATTTGAATCACAACGTGCGTACTAATGTGCTATAACATGTTTACTAAGTTCTTTGTAAACATACATCTTTATAAGACAACTATATGCAAGAAACAAAATTTACCTAATATGACCGTTGGATATGATCGCAGTACTTAAATATGTATGTGGAAGAAAATTTATCCATTTTCGATAACTTATAGGTCTTGATCATTAGAGTCAACTTCAATTATATATAAAACGTTCCTATTCTTCCTCATGAGGAGCGATATGATCGGTCGATAAACGTGTCTAAATGTTCACATAAAATAGTTTCGTTGACACTAAATGCGGGTATAAGAATTGACGAATCTCAACTTTAAGTATTAGTCGGTCTAGATAAAAGTGTTGACTTTTAAAAGTATTTTTCAGACAACATATATATGTTGTCTGAAGTTACTAAGCAAGATTCCATTCACGTTGACCGCATCGACTGAGATCCGAACTTTATCGAAAATGCTTGAATTTTGTTCTACACCCATAATTCACTATCATGTTGACATCTGACACTTAAACTTCAAAAAAAATTATTTCCGTCATTTGAATCACAACGTGCGTACTAATGTGCTATAACATGTTTACTAAGTTCTTTGTAAACATACATCTTTATAAGACAACTATATGCAAGAAACAAAATTTACCTAATTTGACCGTTGGATATGATCGCAGTACTTAAATATGTATGTGGAAGAAAATTTATCCATTTTCGATAAATTATAGGTCTCGATCATTAGAGTCAACTTCATATATACATAAACTTTCTTATAGCTTCCATAAGGAGAAGTACATAATCGTTTCATCAAAGTGTCCAAGCTATTACATATATCTGTTTTCCTACTCTTAACAAGAGTTTGAGTACCGGCTAATCAAAAATATAAGTTTTGGTCGGAGGAGATAAGAGCGTTTCCGTTTGGAAAATATGCACAATTTATGTTGACCACTTATTTACAACCTTAGACGACATATAATCGCCGTCTCACATTGAAGAAAAGCGAGGGAAAATTCCGGCGCCCAAATTTAAATATTTCAGGTCCAGACGACCTTTTTATGTTGTGCGATGAGTACATTAAGGTTAGCGCCCTCTCCCAAACTCAAATGAATTGAATATTTCAAGTTCATACAGACGACATATTAACCTAGCTCGTCTGATGAATAGATTAATAGGTTGAGCCCTCTTTCAAACTTATATATCAGGTTTCCATAGACAACATTTATATGTTGTCTTATTAAATACAATAAAAGATGACCAAACTCAATATTTAATTATAAATTGAGTATTTTAGAGTCAGAGAGACCACTTTCATATGTCGTCTGAAGTTATATCGCATATGATCGGTCGATAAACGGGTCTGAATGTTCGCATAAAATAGTTTCGTTGACACCAGATGATGGTATAAGAATTGACGAATCCCAACTTTAAGTATTGGTCGGTCTAGATAAGGGCGTTTTCGTTTAGATAAAAGTGTTGACTTTTAAAATTATTGCTCAGACGACATATATATGTCGTCTGAAGTTACTAAGGAAGATTCGATTAACGTTGACTGCATCGACCGAGACACGAACTTTATCGAAAATGCATAAATTTTGTTCTACATCCATAATTCACTATCATGATGACATCTGACACTCAAACTTGAAAAAAATCTATTTCCGTCATTTGAATCACAACATGCATACTAATGTGCTATAACATGTTTACTAAGTTTTTTGTAAACATACATCTTTATAAGGCAACTATATACATGAGACAAAATTTACCTAATCTGACCGTTGGATATGATCGCAGTACTTAAATATGTATGTGGATGAAAATTTATCCATTTTCAATAACTTATAGGTCTCGATCATTAGAGTCAATTTCATATATAGATAAACTTTCTTATAGCTTCCACAAGGAGAAGTACATCATCGTTTCATCAAAGTGTCCAAACTATTACATAGAACTGTTTTCCTACTCTTAACGGGAGTTTGAAAACCGATTAATCAAAAATATAAGTTTTGGTCGGAGGAGATAAGGGCGTTTCCGTTTGGAAAATATGCACATTTTATGTTGACCACTTATTTACAACCGCAGATGACATATAATCGCCGTCTCACATTGAAAAAAAGTGAGGGAAAACTTTAGCGCCCAAATTCAAATATTTCAGGTCCAGACGACATTTTTATGTTGTGCGATGAATACATTAAGGTTGTCGCCCTCTCCCAAACTCAAATGAATTGACTATTTTAAGTTCATACAGACGACATATTAACCTCGTCTGATGAATAGATTAAAAGGTTGAGCCATTTTTCAAACTTATATTTCAGGTTCCCTCAGACGACATTTATATGTCATCTTATTAAATACAATAAAAGGTAAACAAACTCAATATTTAATTATAAATTGAGTATTTTAGGGTCAGAGAGACCACTTTCATATGTCGTCTGAAGTTATACATTACAAGGTTCGTACACTCAATTTTATGGGTTTGTTATACGTCATTTGTTTGTCGTCTGAATAAGTGAATTTAAGGGTTCAAAATGGAGGTATAAATCAAAGATTTATGGTTGTTTCAGACGACATTAATATGTTGTTGGACGAAGTATATAAAAAGGGGATTAAAAGTAGATTTCACATTCTTTCACAGACAACGTTTATATGTTGTCTGACGTATTACCATAAAGTTGCTAAATGTTGCTTTTTTACACTGCATATATATGCTGTCTGAAATTTTGCATATGACAGACAAATTGAGCAACATCCAGAAGTATGAAGGGAGCATGACACTCATACGACTTATACTTTACAAATGTCGTCTGAAGGGTCGAAAAATTAATCAGACGACACAAACTCAAAATCGTCCAAAATATGTCGTCTGAAAAGTGTCGTCTGATGATGTATATGGCCTAGTGCTATTAGGGGTCATTGGGCACATAATCTATGCCTATTGACTGATGAAGACGATTTTTCTGTCTGTATCCCCCTGTACCATCTCCAAATTGGTTTTTTACCATTAGGGGACGGATATCCCTGTCTGTCATCCTAAATGACCAAAACTCACGTGCTCTCATTTTTCCTTTCTAACACAAAACAGTGTTCCTCTTTAATACACCGTATATTCATCTATATATTCATCTTGGGCAAATTTTGTGGAAAATAAAAAAAAAAGGATATAGTCCGTCCCCATGTTATTTGGTTAGATTTGCCACATCAATATTCAGTCCGTTCCTAATTTGTACAAATTTAATAAAAAAATAATTGAATATTTTATGAAAAACTAATCTGCAGATTTACCGGTTTTGAAATTGTTTACTGGTTTTGGTTTTACTATTGGGTCTCATTATAGATGTGTGATAACATGTCATACACCACATACATCATGGTAACATGCTAAACATACTAAACATCATATACATCCTCAACATGCTAAACATCATACAAATTTCAGATTAAATTCAAAAAAAAAAAATAACACAAAAAACAAAAAGAAATTGAACACAAGTACAAAAACTGGTTAACAACTATAATTGTGGAAACACAGTCCATTTCTTAAACACAAAAGGAACCATACCAAATCAAATCCTTAAGAAATATATGAACAGCAATAATAACTCTAATACCAGCAAATCCTAAACACAGAAGTAATATATGAACAAAACAACTGCAAAAAAAATTGAAAAAAAAAACATAACACATCTGCTAAATAAGGTCTTTTGGTTCATAACCTGTTATCATATATCCATTTACATATACAATGCTAGGAAATGTAGCATCCCACACAATATCTATACATCATAAGCGACATCATTAACGCTATATCATAGCTTCCATATTCCAAAAGCAAAATTTATTCTAATCCACATTTATTTGATAGAATGAATTTTGTTTCTATCAATCTGATATAACCTAACCATATTTGGATCCAAAAGCTGGTAAACTTAAGCATTCAATATACATATTTCCAAAAAACAACCACAAACTTGAAACTATATCCAACATGACAAAGATTGTAAGATCCGACAAGTACCTATCAAGTATGGCAGCCTTAGTCTTCATGTTGAGCTATTTGGTCATCTGAATGACAACTAGCTTGAGGATTCGCTGGTTTCTTTAGAAAATTGATGAGACGCCCTAGATCTAACGACTCCATTGAATTAACTCCGGCTGCAGCAAAAATTTGGGTCAAGGGATTAGCACGGACTTGAGCTTCTAATTCCTCCAACTTCTTATTCACCTGTCCAAGAGAAGATTAATGTAGGGACTCTTCCCTCTCAGCTGATTCTTCTATCTTTTGCGCCAAAGAGTCATGTTCTGCTTCATAAGCCTCCCTCAAGGCTTTTAGTTGATGTTTTAACCCATTCTTTTGGGTATTAATCCCTGGAACATCAACCCATTTCACACCACAACCATATCCTCGCACCCTATTTTTCTTCTCACGGCCCATCACCGTGTTAAATAACTCATTCCGAACCTCATGAGTTAAATTAAGACCCTCATTAATTGTCTCATCCTCAAGCTCTTTAAATTTATCCTGCAAAAAGTATGTAATGCATAAAATGTCTCCTCCTGTGGCATTCTCCTATATCATCCATTAAATACTCCAATATACAAAACCAAATTGTAGATATCCTAGATTTTATTCATGAATGTAAACAACAGCAAGACCAATACTTAACTATTTAACATTCTACAAATTGTGCAATTCACATAAGTAATTGATATTGATACCAATATCAATTAGGATAACTGTTGTCACAATATTAAAATTAAAAATAAGTTACTAACAATATGAGAAGCTAAAATAAGAGATAATTTGTTACAGCAAGCTAATTCATAACAAAATAACAAATAACTAGTCATAATAGTTATCATTACTATAGTTTCTTATCTGGTTTAAAATACACTAATAGCTCAATGGTTATATGGATGACATGTAATGACAGACAATGTAACATTCAATGTAAATCACTCACCATTCTTTTCTGAGCTTCCTCGTTCCTAGGCCGAACCTTAGCTGGATCTTTGTTGGTTGATGAATGTACAAGGCCGAAGAAAGTTACCCTATCAAGCACTTCTCCAGGATGCTCAAGTTCCTAAAAACAAAATTATTCTGATGAGTTTGGTTTAATAACACAAAAATATAAAGATGCACACTTTATCACATATAATGAATTCATACATAGGTTTAGTAGTTGTTGCCACATAACCTATATCTTTTGTAGTACCAAATTGTCTTTTGATTGTCAGGAACTCAAGATTTTTCTATTCTCTCACATTTTGGGAGGGAAATTTGGGGACGGTTTGCGAAATTTGTGGCTATATCGTCACTTTAAGGACGGACATCTGTGGCCAATTTATGTATAGACACGGACATCTGCGACCAATTTGTGTATAGACGCGTGATAAGGGATTTTGGGAAAATTTGGGGACGAACATTTCATATTTGTCCCTTTTATGTCTATAAAGGTACCGAAAACCTCGCCGTGCCTATTTGATTTGTGCCTATTGATCGATTTCCTAGTAGTGTTAAAACCCAATACCCAATCTTACAAATTTAAACTAAATAAATAATTTTAGATTTAAACTAAATAAATAACTATGGTTAGATGAATTAAAAAAAATAAGACATGTGTCGTGCATTTAAACGAGTGAAGATGAAGGTGGAGAAATGAGGCGGGGAACAAATTTGTATCCGGTAAATCTGACGATCTTGGTTGCAGATACTACAAGATGGTTGAGGTGTCAAAGGTGCTTGGAGACACATAGGCACATAGCTATCCAAATATCCAATATGCGCATCGAAATAAACAGTTGCATAGAATCCCAGATTTTAGTCGTCATTTTCAACCTTTTCCGTTATCTCACTCCGTCTCAGAATCTCATTTCCCTTTCACTTTCCTCACTCCTTTTCTTCATCAATACCCTAACCCCACTCCCCAACTTCACACTAAACACTCCAATTAGGGCTCCGCATTCACAATTACATTTGAGGTGCAGTAAATTTACACACCCATTTGGCAGAATTGAAGTAAAGCAGGTATCTTTTTTGGTTCAGTTGAGGTGTTTCTTGATCAAGAAGTATGATTGTGGAGCTTAGAGGTTGGAATTAAGAAGCAGAGGAGATGATTGCAGAGAAGCCCAGTTGGATTAGGCATGAGGGTTTGCATATTTTCTCCATTGATGTTCAGCCTGGTGCTCTTAGGGTTGCCACTGGTGGGGGTGACCACAAGGTCTGTCACTTCTTTCTGCTTTCTTTGCTGCCTATAGGACTAGGATTGTGAAAGAAAATTGAATCTTTTTGTTTCTTGTTTTCGACATTACTCATTGAGGAACTCTACATTTCTCATCATTATCATTACTTTTTTGTTTGCTTGAGAAATTAAAAGCAGCCAAGCAATATGAGGAACTTGTTAGAAACCATCTTGATATGTCAAGTGAGCTTTCTTGATGGCAATATGTTGGAACTTGTATGTATAGTTTTGTGCTTGAATTGTCAAGTCTTATTAAGAATTTCGGAAAAGGACCGGTAATCCAGTAGTATTATGCTGGCATCATTGATTCCACGGTTTGTGTATAGTTTCAGTGTATCGTGGTCAAAGGTTAAGCAGATGGTTATTCAATGTTTTGTTTTCTAGGGGTTTTCTTGTATGCTTCCAGGACTGGACTAGTTTTGTGCATTCTGTCACTCCTAATTTGGTAGATTAGTTAAGACCCTGATACAATATATGTTTCATTATACTTGAACAATCACAGAGTAAAAGTAGATTGTTCCATTAAAATTATAGGACTACTAAATCATGTCATTTGTTTCGTCCTCTCTTTACGATTCATCATCATACATGCTCATTGAACAGCACCCAATTTTATTCACAGGGTATTTTGCATTAGAAACATTTGCTCATAGTTACATGTATGGCTCACACAATATCTGTGGCATGATTTGCTATACTAAAATATGGAAGTGATTTTCTCATTCTTACCCATTACAGGTGCGGGTATGGAACATGAAATCCCTGGGCAGGGATTTGTCAAATGAAGAATCAGCCCAGAGGCTACTTGCGACCCTCCGTGATCACTTTGGTTCTGTGAATTGTGTTAGGTGGGCTAAGCATGGTCGGTATCTTGCATCAGGATCTGATGATCAAGTAATTCTTATTCATGAGAGGAAGCCGGGTTCAGGAACCACTGAGTTTGGAAGTGGAGAGCCCCCTGATGTCGAGAATTGGAAAGTTGCAATGACTTTGAGAGGGCATACAGCAGATGTGGTAATGATATATCTTGCATTATCATTATTATTTTTTATTTATTTAATTTTTTTTTTTTGCATACGGCAGATGTGGTAATGAGTATGCTATTATGTTTCACATCCCAAATTTGATTGACCTTTTGTTTTCAAACAATGTGTGGTTTTGCATTTGGAATTTACTTCGAGCTGCAATAACGTTGTAACTTTGTTCTCTGAAGCTATCAGAGGATTCTTATAATCTTTTTCTACATCTGTCCCAACCAAGGGACAAAAATGGGGATACTGGAGATATTTTTATCGAAGTTCCCTTAAATATTTGCCATGCATTTGTCCAGTTCTTGGTGGGTATTCACTAACGTAAGTGCTCCTTTTCCGTGCTTAAAGTAGGTGGATCTCAATTGGTCTCCAGATGACACGATGCTGGCCAGTGGAAGTTTAGATAACACTATACACATCTGGAATATGAGCAATGGTATTTGCACTGCTGTTCTTAGGGGTCATTCTAGCTTGGTTAAAGGAGTTACTTGGGATCCTATTGGCTCCTTCATAGCAAGTCAATCAGATGATAAGACTGTAATTATTTGGCGAACAAGTGACTGGAGTCTTGTTCACAAAACAGATGGCCACTGGACAAAATCAGTATGTCAATTGTGGTTTGTTTGTTTGTTTTTGTTCTATTCAATTTTTGATATGAATCTCTGACAATGATTATTTCTTCAGCTTGGATCTACCTTTTTCAGGCGGCTTGGATGGTCGCCTTGTGGTCATTTCATTACTACCACTCATGGGTTCCAGAAACCAAGGCATTCAGCACCTGTTCTAGAGAGAGGGGAATGGTCTGCTACATTTGACTTCTTGGGACATAATGCTCCTGTGATTGTGGTGAAGTTTAACCATTCAATGTTTAAGAGGAATCTTTTCAATACTCAAGAAGGGAAAGCTGCACCTGTTGGGTGGACCAATGGTGCTTCAAAAATAGGAGGGAAAGAAAAAGAACAACAACCTTATAATGTTATCGCAATCGGGAGTCAGGATCGTACAATAACTGTATGGACAACTGCTAGTCCCCGCCCTCTCTTTGTAGCAAAGCATTTCTTCACTCAAAGCGTTGTGGATTTATCTTGGTAAGTTTCTCATTTCCAGAATACCTACCAGGTTCTTTATTTTATTTATTATCTATTATTTTGTTGTTACCGTTCTATTTTTATCTTTCTGGTCGTACCTTTCTTCAATGTTTTTTTGTTCTCTGCTGGAAACAGGAGCCCCGATGGTTATTCACTCTTTGCATGTTCTTTGGATGGTTCAGTGGCTACTTTCCATTTTGAAGCGAAAGAGCTTGGCCACCGGTTAAGTGATGCTGAACTAGATGAATTGAAGAGAAGTCGTTATGGCGATGTTAGAGGTAGGCAGGTAAACTTAGCAGAAAGTCCAGCACAGTTATTGCTTGAGGCAGCCTCTGCTAAGCAAGCCCCAACAAATAAAAAAGTGGTTAGGGATGCTCAGCAAACCCAGACAGTCAAACCTTCTGCTGATGTGGGGGTTGCAACAACAGCATCTGAGTGTCATGTTGATGATAGGAAGAAGAATGGAGGAGCTTCTGCTGATGATTTAAATAAAGTTTCATTGCCTGCCCGAATGAGTCCTGTAAAGCAAAGAGAGTATAGACGACCTGATGGTCGAAAGAGGATTATTCCAGAGGCAGTTGGTGTGCCTCTTAGGAAGGAAAATATTTCTGTTGGGGCTCAGTCCCAGGCACTTGACTTCCCTCTCATGCCTTCTGATCACAGAAAGGATGATATTGGTTTAGTTGCTGCTGATGGGAGGATTAAAGAAAATGTAGTTAGGGAGACACTTGTGAGAGGCACTGATACAAAGGACGGACAGGGGGTCACCGCTAGAGCTATGATTACAAACAGCCTTGTTATTGAGAAGGTTCCCACCTCCACAGGTAGAGATGAAAGAATAAATATAGAACAGTTAGGAACTGTGAATGCTTCTAATACAATACGTGGTTCTAGTCCTATTCTTTCAATCAGGGTGTTTGATAAGATGAAAGCAGAAGATGCTATACCATATTGCTTGGAGGCTCAGCGTAAGGAACATGCTGCAAATGACATTATTAACATGGGAAATACATTGATCTTGAAAGAAACAGAAATCACCTGCACAAGAGGGTTGCAAACGCTTTGGTCTGATAAAATATCAGGGAAAGTCACTGTATTAGCTGGAAATGTAAACTTCTGGGCTGTTGGATGTGAAGATGGATGCATCCAGGTAAGCATATACATCTCTTTCACTGGTTCACTTGTCCCCTTCTCTTTTGTTCCTGTTACTTTTCGCCATTAGAAGTTTTCATTTCACTAGAGCAAAATTCTCGCGTCAAATTTTTAATTTGCTATTGGTGGTGGTTCTTTGTATCATCTTACTTCATGATTACCGCATTGGAGGGATGCTGCAGATTGAAACTTGAAGTGAAGCATAATTGTTACTAATTCTATGTTACCCAATGACACCATATATTATTACAGACATTTTCTTGGAAATAGTCTTCTGATGCTGGCTCTCACTTAGAATTCTTTTCTATGAAACACTGGTAGCCTATAAGTCTTACATTCCTTTTGCAATATTTGATACGGTAAAGAACGATGCTAGCTAATATGTTCAGAATTTATCATCTTTTAATTGTTTACTGTGTGGTCACATATAAAAAATCATAAACAGAAAAAGTTTATCCTTTTACTGATATGATTGTCGACTATTGACATTGGTACAGATATCTGTAACAGAGAACCATTGTTACAAACATTATTTCATCTATTATTCATTTTATCTTCTGATAACTTCTTTACCAGTAACACTTGGGTAAAGTTGTTGAATATGTTTGATCATATTTATTGTTCCCTGAACAGGTTTACACAAAGTGTGGGAGACGTTCTATGCCGCCAATGATGGTAGGATCTGCGGCAGTTTTTATAGATTGTGACGAGTGCTGGAAGTTGTTTTTGGTCACCAGAAAAGGATCATTGTATCTATGGGATCTATCAAAGCGGAAATGTCTCCTTCATGACTCACTGTCATCTCTGGTTGCTTTAAATCCAAATCCTTCTGCAGACGATGCAGGTACCGTATCACACCTGAATATATATATATATATATATATATATATATATATTGTTCTGTAGGTGTTGGCTGATGGGCATAGCCCATGTTTTGTCAGCATGTGGGTTAGAACTTAAGGTTTGTTTAACATTTGTCTCATTATCCACACTTTCCAGGCATGATCAAAGTTATATCAGCAAAGCTATCAAGATCAGGATCTCCTCTTGTTGTCCTCGCTACTCGCCATGCCTTCCTTTTTGACATGGGACTGATGTGTTGGCTTAGGGTAGCAGATGACTGCTTTTCTGGGTCAAATTTTGCAAGCTCCTGGCATTTGGGTTTGACTCAGAGCGGTGAGCTGGCTGGTTTGCAGGTTGATGTTAAGAAATATTTGGCTAGGAAGCCAGGTTGGAGCAGGTTTGTACTTAAAAATATGGAAATGGAATTAATTACCAGTGACCTATTGACCTATAATATTTCAGTTTACTTTTTTCAGTCTTAGAAATTAGATTTGATTTCATTCTTGTAGGGTGACTGACGATGGAGTACAGACACGTGCTCATTTGGAAGCTCAGCTGGCTTCTTTGCTGGCTTTAAAGTCCCCTAATGAATATCGCCAATGCCTTCTGTCATATATACGCTTCCTTGCCAGGTGCTTGTTTTCTCCTTGTGTGCATGTATAGCCATCATTCTATTTGCACATGCATTGTCAGTAATATTGTGGAATTCTATAAACTGTTTCCTGTGATGCTTCTCTTCAATGTCCACTGGTATACTTGGTGGCGGCTTCTTTGTGACGACATTATCTTTATTCTTTATTTGTTTCATCATAATCTGTAAAGCAGAAAACATAAGGTTATGTAACAAATATGACAGTAGCATGTTAAAATTAAATACTACCAGAACGTTCTTTCAAATCTGTCGCTCTCCTTTTTTCCCTTATAAACCTTTTTTTGGCTCTCTGGGTGACAATGTTATCAACAAGTGCATATAACTTGTCCCTGAACTTTACTGTCGTAAACTATCTACTAGTTTATTTATATAACTTGATTTGCTGATTTCAGAGAAGCAGATGAGTCCCGTCTACGAGAAGTCTGTGAGAGTTTCCTTGGGCCTCCTACTGGAATGGTGGAAGCTACTTTAGATTCAAAGAACTTGGCATGGGATCCTTTTGTGCTTGTAAGACTTTTGATACAGTTTGTTAGGTGTCCCTTGCTATTTGGATATAGACCAAGAACTTTTTCAATTGTCCTCTCTCTCTCTCTCTCTCTCTCTATGGCCTTATTAGATGTTCTTGTGTTGAGTCAGTTTGACATTTATTTTATTTTCTTACTGATTCCTGAGGGCTTGGTGAGGGTGAAGCAGTATATTACATTATACCATGACTTTTAGCCTTGAGAATGTGATACGTATGTGTTATTTATGTTTCTTTTGCATTGCGTTTCTGCCTCTGCAGGGAATGAGCAAACATAAGCTCTTACGAGAAGATATTCTTCCAGCAATGGCTTCAAATCGAAAAGTACAACGTTTGCTCAATGAATTCATGGATCTAATTTCCGAATATGAAAGTGCAGAAGTAAATATAAAGTCAAAAACTCGAACTTCACCAAAGGCACTTTCGTTAGCAGCTGATCCAACGGAGTCTTCTCCATCCGGTAAAAATAAAATGGACTCTCTCCCTGTGCCAACTGGTCAAGCGAAGCCTATTCCCGAAACTGATCAAAAGGACTCCACTCAGTTAGCAACAGATAGAGAAAATTCTGAGTCAACAGCTGATGATAAAGTTCCACCAAATATCAATCACGTTAGTCTTACCCTACATAATGCAGGTTCTTGATATTTGCATCTTCTCCCCGTCAAAGGAAATGCAAGAGATGGGTCATATTAACATGTAGGTATACAATAGTTTTGAGTTTTGATGACGTAAGAAAATGTTTGGTGTTTACTTTACCCATGACACATCCATATCTAGATTGGAGTCCATTTTGCTACTCACCTTTCTGCTAAGGAAGAGCGAATGACAAGTGTATGATGCGGCCTCCTGTATCTGTTAGTTAATTTCTGGTGGTGTCCTCTCAGGTTTCATGTGGTCCAGAACTCTGATCTCTCACTGCATAGTTGTATCACTTGTTTCAGTTGTATGTAAGCAGCTTGGTGGATTTTGTATCTTGTTCGTTTATTATCTGCCATGGATGATAGATTATAGAATCATCTATCATTATCTGCATCTGTTAAGCTTTTTTATGAAACATGATTCCCTTATAGATTGGGGCAAACCCAATGGTTAATTAACTCGTGATTTTCCATCCTCTTCTTGAAAAGCAACGGAACAAGTTTCAGATCAGTAGTATTCCTATCCTTATTGAATCCAATGGATTCACATGTTACAAATTGGATTCTCGGGGTTCCTTTAAAATGGGGATCTAGTTCAATAGCGAAGTTATATTTGTTGTCTCTGTACTAATGGGTAGTTTGGACATTTATGGCATAAACCCTAAGTACTCCATCTCTCTGAGAGCTATACATACAAGGGCAGCACATGACTGCCTCCCTCCAAAATTTCTCGATGTTAATCTCTAAACCTAGAAGCCAAAGCATCAAATGAGATCTAGATTGATAACTCATGTCAAAGGAGGGATGAATCTTCCTCGATTTGCCTCGTATCCATTTCTATCAGATCTGTTTCCATCTGTTCACAACATACAGCAGTCATTTCTCTGTATAAACAAATTGAACTCCCGGGTGTCTTCCGGGTACGTGCTCTTATTGAACTCCCTCATCTTCTTCCTAGCGATAATTATTTCAATTATATTTCGTCCTTTAGAGTTTATGATGTGATATTGTCATATGAGCGTTTATAGTTTTGATTTAAATTTCTGTTTCTGTTTTTTTCATTTTTATTGAAAGGTTGGATTTCTGCTTTGTGCTTCTGCTTTTTCTGATTTTCCGATTTTGATTTGTGTGAATGAATTGTTGTTCGTATTTTCTAGTTAATAAATGAATTAAGGGTTTATGGGTAGTAAATTGTGATGTAATTTATTAGGGGGTTAGTAATTTATGTTGGGCCAATAATAAAATAATACATTTAGAAGTAATAAATAATAAAAATGTTAACAAGCTCATTGAAATAATCACCAAAGAAATAGCAGAAGAAAGAAAGAAAAATCTTGAGCAGAAGACGAAGAACAAGATAGGAGAAGGAGATGAACTGACCGAGCATGGAGATGTAATTCATAACATCGGTGATGATGACAAGGAACCCATCCCGATACAGATTGTGCCAACCATCGCGAGGCCAATACGGATTATGACTCCGAAGGCGGTTTGGACAACTTCCAAAGCATTCAAGTGCATGGATCCATTGACAAAGGAAAAATGGAAAACTTGCTGGGACAACTTAGATGACGGGTAAACTCAAATCACTTTGAAAATTCATTTTTGATATAAAGTTTTTCATGTTGAATTTAGCACACTAGTAAAGCCTTGTGTTAATGTAGGCAGGTTAATGTAGTTACATAACTGTAACATGCATGTAACTACCCATGTAACTATCAATTTATAGTTACATTGATAGTTACATAAATAGTTACACGCATAGTTACATGGATAGTTACACGCATAGTTGCAGACATAGTTACATGGATAGTTACAAACAAAATTGATAGTTACATGCATCGTTACATAAAGATCACAAAGATGGATAATGGAGGCTGATGTAATCTGTAATCTAACCAGCTTAATCTTTTCCTGCAGAGACTTCCTATGGGAAGACTCGTTGTATGGTTCAGAGATTACAAAGCTTGATCTGCTGGAAGTTATAATGGACAAAGCAGTGGCATGCAATGTAATAGACTGATTTGGTGCCATTATAGCTTACGAAATTTCTTAACAAGATTCTCAGTCTGTCGTTGTTCCTAGGGTTATGCAGACCATGACATGGGTAAGGACTGAAACTATTTGCATCTCTATTAATAATTGATAATATAAATAGTTACATAGATAAATAGTTACATAGATAGTTATATTGATAGTTTATGTTTCATTTTAATAGCATTCAACTGAATATCTTCACGGAAGGAACATCCACCACTACTTCCTTGACAAGTTGTATGACTATTTGGGAGAAGCGACGATGATTTTTTTTTCCCATGACAAGTGAAAAAAAGTTTCACCATACACTCCTTGCTTTCCAAGTTCAACCGCCCCATTTCTACCACCTAGATTCAATGAAGGGAAGAACTGATGGGAGTAAGGGACATACATGGAAATATGCCAAAAAGATGGTAAAAATTTTCTCTTATTATCTGTTGTGAAGGTTTAATGTAGCTATAGGGATTCTTTTACATTCTATGTGAGATGTAACTACCCAAATAACTGCCAATCTCTAGTTACATGGATAGTCAAATAAATGGATAGTTACATAGATGTATAGTCACATAGATGTATAGTTACATATATGGATAGTTACATGCATAAGCAGGTCAATGTAGTTAACCGTAGGGAAACTATTATGTAAGAAATTGACTATTTGTTCAATGATTCTGTTGTGCATGCAACCATGGTTGAGTTATGGATGGCAGCAATAAAAGAATAGGGAGATGAAATGCTGAAGAAAGGCTGCCGCAGAAAAATGGACATGAACATGAGCAGTTCAGAAAAACTAGTAATGAAAAAAGCAAAGCTTACGGAGAGAGAGAGAGAGAGAGAGAGAGAGAGAGAGAGAGAGAGAGAGAGAGAGAGAGAGAGAGAGAGAAAGTCCATACAATGGGTCCAGAAAAACTATACTGAAAGAATCCCGATAAGTTGTAATATCAACAGACCAATACATCAGCAACGTCCCACATCGTAAGTTTTAAAATTTTTCTATTCAGATTTAAAGTTATGGTTAGGTAACTGCCCAGGTAACTAACAGTCTGTAGTTACATGGATAATTACGTAGGGAAACTATTATGTAAAAAATTGACTGTTTGTTAAATGATTATGTTTTGACTTGAATGTTTTTCGAAAAACAGATTGGATTGTGGGATATTCGTTATGTACTATATGGACAAAATTTCCAAGGAGGAAACGTTTGACAGAACATTGAAGAAGGAAGATGTTTTGAAGTTTAGAGCACAAGTGGTGAAGATGTTTCTTGACCACATGCACAGTTAGTACTCAATACATCATCAACCATAGGTTCACCAAGTTTAATATCAATGTTTCATCAATTGTATTTGAAAAACTATTGGAATGGAACATATCTCCATTAATACAGATTGCTTTGCTTTGCTATATTCTGTGTTCTGTGTGAGGAAAAAAGTAGTTACATGATTGCTTTGCTTTGTTTTACATGTAACTATCCATGTAACTACCTAGGTAACTAGAAATTTGATAGTTACATGGGTAGTTACATACCTGCTACACTTGTGTAACTATGCATGAAACTATGCATGTAGCTATCCATGTAACTACCCGAAGCCATCTCGCCTCGCATTCATGTTTTAGGACTCCACTTCCTGCTAGATCAAAAATTGATAGTTACATGGATAGTTACATACAGAGTTACAAGAATAGTTACATACATAGTTACAAGAATAGTTACATGAATTTGTTTAATAATAATTGCAGCGTGCCGCTGCACCACAACGGCAGCGTCCCGCTGCGTATTACTACAGAAATCTATTAAAACACATGTAACTAGCAATGTAACTGTTGGAAAAAACAAACCTTAAACAAACCAATGAAACTTGAAATAAACAAAGCACTTGGAAAAACTAAAAAAAAATGAGGTTTGCATTAATATTTGCAGCGTGCCGCTACACCGCGAAAAATGAGATACACAGTTTCCACTATCATAATAAAAAACAACAGCTAAATAAATGAAACATCCAACAACAAAATTGTAACTGTGCATGTAACTACTAAAAAGAACTTGAAACCATCAATGTAACTACTGAATCCATCAATTTAACTACTGTATCCATCAATGTAGCTGTCATATGTAACCAAAGGCTATATTGGAGCTTTACAACTCATTCTGTTATGCCCATTGTATTTCCCACACCTGGAACACTTGATCTGCCTTTTTACCTCACTCCTACTTCGGTACCTTCTTATTTTTGGCCTTCTAGCAGGTCTTTTAGTCAAAGGAGGCTGCAATGGAAATGATGATCGAGCAAGATCAACATGCATTGAAATGGAAGGGATTGGGTTAATGGTGTGAGAGTAGGTTTCTCGGAATTTATCCACCTTGAAAAACAAGCAGTTACATGATCAGTTACATTGAAAAACAAGCAGTTACTGGACATGTTAGTTAATAAAAGCAGGAAACAAACGCAGGAAACAAGAATACAAGAAACTTTGGTTTTGTATTTAGAAAATCTTCAACAATAGAACCCCCTTCCTCCTTCAATTTTGCAAGCTTGGTTTCATACGAGTCTGGGGTGCGAGAATAAGCACAACACATGAACAAATAAGGAACAGATTTATGAAGGGGTGACTGACTTGGATACTTTTTGGAGAGATTGTCTACAAGGTGCCTAAAACAAAAACCATGTGGATTATTGGGAAAGACATGCGGATATGCACTAAGAAGACCATGATTCCGATCAGAAATGAATGTCACCTGCCTCATAGGGTGTCTTGACAACACTTCAGATACACACTGAAGGAAAAATCTCCAATTACTTTCAGTTTTAGAATCAACAATAGCATAAGCAACTGGATATAAACCTACAAAAAAGACGAACAAAAAATCAGTATGAATAAATGAAAGTTACATGAACAGTTACATAAAAATGTCAAAGCCATCAAAAACTGAAGCCCCTGGAAACTATGTAACTATCACAATCAAAGAAACAATTCATAGGTATGCATCTGTGATGCAGGGACTTGAGTTGTATTAGTTACATGCATAGTTACATGGATAATTATATGCATAGTTACATGGATAGTTACATAGATAGTTACATACATTGATAGTTACATGGATAATTACATGAATAGTTACATACATTGATAGTTACATGCATAGTTACATGGATAGTTACATGAATAACTAGTAAAGTAACTATCTATTAAAGCAATCAAAACTGAAGCCCTTGGAAACTACGTAACTATCACAATCAAAGAAATTGCCAATGTAATTAAATAACTTTCACTAAAAGGTACCTTGATTTGCATCCTTGGTAGATGCACCAATAAGCTGCCCTCTATATTTGTTAGAGATGAAGGTAGCATCAATGAACATAATGGGTCTGCAAAACTGAAAACCCTTCATCCACACATCATAACACACAAACATTCGCTTAAACCTGCGAGTTTCAGGTTCATACTCAATCTTGATAGTACAGCCAGGGTTTGATTCCACTGCTTTTTGACCAAACCAAACTAATTGAGCATAAGAATTAGCATCACCACCAAGAACAGATTCTCTAGCACGCTCTTTACCGTACCAAGCCGTACGATAAGAGACCTCCATCCCATAATCTGACTTGATCACATGGTATATATCTATAACCTTCTTGTTAGGATTCTCACGAACCTTATCAAGCATTATAGACTTTATAATATTGGAACCCATCATCTTATTAGTTTGCAAACGAACAACACACTGACAGCTATGCTCATTCACCAGATCAGTAATGATAAAAAACGATTATACTCTAACAAGGAAGCCTTCACACACCATCCACAATGCTCCGATTCTCTCTTAGAACAATAAGCAACAACACGTTTCTTAGTATTTCTAACATACTTATACTCAAATCTCATCTCAATTGCATACACGCAATTTCAACCTAAACTTTTCCACACTACCTTGAAACTTCTGGTCCTTTGATTTGATATAATTCTCCCACCCTTTGCTACAATACCTCTTTGCTTCATCTGGTTTGTAACATCCTAAATAATCATTTTCATCAAACGAAACTCTAGAGTCTTCACTAACATTGTTACTCAACACACTTTCAGAACCAGAAGCACTAACATCAAAAGATCAAACATCCACATCAACAAAATCTGAACTGTAATGAGCCAAGACTCTAAACATTATCTTCATATCATCTTCATTTTCAAGACGATAAGATACAACATTAAGCAAAACAGTATACCTCAGATTGACAATACTTCTGCCCAATACCGGAAATCGGTCATGTACAAAATTAGCAAAATCAATATATGAGATACTATGATCAAATGAAAGTGCTGCTCCTTCACCAGAGCACACAAGCTTTGCAGTATAGTTACTGTCTATAGTATCTGAACAGAAATATGTATAGTATTTCAGATTACAAGTAACTCATGACACCTATAAGTAAAACAATGCAAACAACCAAAATAAGCAAAACAATACAGACAAATCACTTTTTCAAAGACTAAAATCACTAAATTCCTGGGAGGCTGTGAATAGAGCACAGATTGAGTCAAAGAGCTTCAAATCCCTAAATTTCTATGAATCCTAGAATTCACCGATCGACAACATATGAAATTGTAACAATTAAACACATAAATAAATCAATCAAAACATCAAAATATGAAAGAAATCAAAACAGATCAAGAGAGAAAGTAGTAACGGAGAGAGATGAGAACGAGACAAACTAACAAAAAGGGTAGAATCGTAAATCTATAAAATTTGAAAATGTACTTTTTTTTATCATAATTAACACTTAATCATGACTATTATATCATGTTATATATAATTAAGTAATTATTTTATCATCTGCTAATATTTAGGGTGACCATTTTAACATATGGAACAATTGATGATTTTTTTTTTATCATTTATATGTTCAAATGACACTTTTGTGTTATTTGCCCATTTATGTTTGTGTGTGTGATTAATTGTTGTTTGTTGTTTAGGTTTTCAAGCTGTTTTGTTGCTGTGATATAATTTATTGGGGGTCAGTAATTTTTGTGAACTCTTTTTTTATGCAGGAACAGAGTTGATTCTTTGGTTGCTCAATTTATCTATTCTGGAAATGGATTTATTGTTCAACTTAATGCACTTATGAACTTTTATGACTTGATTAACTCCATTCGTCAAAGATTTAATTAGATTTTTGGCCAATGATTCTTTTCATCTTCAGTATTCATCCCCTGCTTGTGCTGTCGTTTATCTCGATAATGAACCTGATTTTAAGATGTTGTTCTGTTGTGCAAGTATATATCACTTGGATCATGTTGATGTGTCTATTGTGAAGGATGTAGGAAATAGCGGCTCAACAACAAATGTTATAGTTATTAACACCCAGTAAAATTATTGGCTATGGAAATGGAACTTGTGCTGAAAGTTTAATAGCAGTAAACTTCTACTGGGTTTACTAGGGGGCAGTAACCTTGTGTATTAGGGTATCTATTGTGTATAATTGACATGAAAATAAAATGGAGATATTGTATTAAAAGTTTACTGACCGCAGTAGAAGTTTACTGAGGGGCAGTAAACTTCTACTAGGTTTACTAGGGCACAATAAACTTGTTTATTAGGGTATATGTTGTGTTTTGTGACCCTGAAAATGAAAGGGAGATATTATATTGAAAGTTTACTGACCCCAGTAGAAGTTTACTGGGGACAGTAAACTTGTTTACGTGGATATGAATGTTTAACAGTAATGATGTCGTTGTTATAACGTGTACATGAGCCTCAGTCCACACAAAAAGAGGACGATCAAAACTAAATACTATGTGGAAACATGAGAAGCTTGATTCAAGATTTGGAGCAGGAGCTGCCAATGGAAGAAATGAAGAAGAAGCTGACAGAACTTGCCAAGACAAATGAAGAACTGGTGAAGAAAAACACTGTTTGGCAGGTTAAAGAAAGCGGACGACCAAATCATTGAGCTAGAAAAACAAAGGAGGGCATAAAAAAATCAAATCAAGGCTCTTAAGAAACTGTTACATAAGGGAAAAAAATAAGGCACCAAAACATGCTCAGAAGCAGCAAATAATATGTGTAACTGAGGAGAAGGAGGAGGAGGAATGAGACAAGAAATAGAAAGAGGATAGGTCAAAGCCGGTTGAGGAGGAAGAATATTGATACACCCCGAACTTAGTATTATTTTTATGTTGTGGTTTCTTATTTAAAGGTGGAAAAATTAATTTGTGAGTTGTGTTACTATTTCTGGTTAGAGGTGGTTTAGTTGAGTTAGCGAGTTTTTAGTTACCTGAATGAGAGTTTTTAAATGAGGGGCAGCTAAAATAATACCAGTTCCATTTTTGGGCTAGTATTATTAAGCGGGGAGTTTTATATTTACGGTGAAGGAGGAATTAAAATAGAAAACCACTTCTCATTTTCTCTCTCCCCGAGCCCGACACCTAGCCTAACCCCTCCGACTTCCCTCTGACTGTTCGCCACCGTCCGACCATGCCTGGCCGCCGCACCGGTCTTGTTTGACAGCTGGGACACCGCTCGTCATTCCTGGGGTGGTAGCCAGCCTCGTCTCACCGTCAGCAGTTCACGGTAGCGCTGTCAAGACCACCGGTTTGTTAAGCCGGAACTTCCTTCTCTGGTCACCGATCCGAGAAATATTTGGGGGGTTTTGAAGCTCTTCTATTGGTCTTTCATTCATCCACAAGAGGAAGATCGATTTGAGGTGAGGAGCAAATCAGGTTTGTGGTGTTCTTGAGCTTGTGAGGTATTTTCCGGCCAAACTTTTGATTTGTGGGTTTTGTGTTAGTCATAATTGTTGTAGAGCTTGTTAAGAGGAAAAGATTGGTGTGTGCCTTGTTAGTTTTAGTCGAAGTTGATATGGTGGTGGTGGTTGATTGCCACTGCCGGCGGTTGACCGCCGCTACTGATTTTGGTGGTGGTTTTGAGGAATATTAGAGGAGTTCTAGAAGGGATTATGCTGACTTAGTATATGAGATTTTATTTGGTGATGGTTGTTTGGAATTAGGAATATGGTGTTGGAAATTGGTTGTGGGAGGAGAGGATTTGAGGAGGTTCATTAGTTTGGTTCATTATATGGTACACTAGAGCTCCTTGTCGGATTGTAGGGAGTTGGTGGTAAAGTAGAGATATAGGTAGATTTCGGGAAGTTTGGGCGAGTAAGAATAATGCTAGGATGGTTTTCTTTGTATTTGATAAATGTTTGATTTTAGTGTCGGGCCTTAAATCTCGTTTTTTACAGGACGAGAGGAGACACCACGTGAAGAGGGCTCCGACCGACGTCAGACTTAGCTGCCTATATTGTGAGTGGACATTTTGGTTTTAACAAAATGCATGCATGGTTTAATAAGTGGTTCTTTATACTTTCCAAGCTTAAATTATGATTTCCGCTTTTGGATTTGAGATTTACATTAAGGATTGGAGGTTTGAGATATGTTGTTATTTGGCTTAATTATTACATTGAGCATTTTAACGTGTGGGACACGTTATTTAATTTAATTTATTTCTTTCTCTTGAAATTTTCCGAGTACGATTGGGAATCGTACTTAAGCTTTTAATACGAGTTTCGGGGAAACTCACATGAATTTATATTTTTCCCCTCTTATGCCATATTTTTTGGATTATATGATGTCAATGCTAGCATGTCGTTCCACCTTTCGAGGTGATATGACTTTCACGTTTCAAATGGAGTCACTCAAGCCCTTTCCACCCTAGGGGTGATGTGATGTTGCCGGCGGCATCACGCAAGCCCTGTGCCCTATCTGTCAACTCGACGTGAAGGTACATGAAGTATGAGAGTACTATGCCTGGGAGGCAATCGAGTCTGGGAGACTCACTTATATGGCCATATAGATTTCCTTATTTGAGTTGTTAATTTGACTAGCGGGGCTAGTCCTTTATTTTTGGGAGTTTTCATATGAGAGGTGTTTATTTATTTCTTTTTTGTGTTGTTTTACGGCTAGCGGGGCTAGTGTGAATTTATAATGAGCTTATTATTTTCTGCATGCATGGAAATTTCTATTTCCGTATAAAAAGGGAAAACATATCAAGTTGGATTTTTCGTACAAGCTTGTTCTTGGATATTCATAAATTAGTTTATTTTTCGTCCACTCACGCTAACGTTTCAAATGCTTTTCCCTGGGCCCTTTTGTTTTCAAATGCCCAGATTACAGAGTTCCTGTTCGGCTTCACTACGAGTTGCGGCATAGTATCTCCCGCTGCACCTTGTTGATCGTAGGTTACCTGATAACATATGTGTAGTTATTTTATTTTCTTCCTGTAGTGCTCTGAATACCGTGGGGATACGTAAATTTAGTTGGAGTTATTTTTAAGGGTTATGACTCAAGTAGAGAGTTTAAATTTGGTTGATGTTCTTGTTTAAGTAATGAAGTTGAATTGTTGGTTTGGGTTGTTTAGTGCTTTTATCGAAAACGAAGGGAACCAGGAAATCTGGATAATTGATTTAGTAAATATATTCTTGTTTTTTTCGCAAGTTGGGTTGTCTATTTTTAGAGGAGATTATGCCGAAATTTTGGTATGATCTCTTTTAGAGTAGACCCCGCAAGACTTGTCTATTTTCCTGTGTGATTTCGGGGTGGGTCTTGTCAAATATAATTGCAGAGACAAAATGGAGGACGTTAGCTGCAGAGAGGAGCAACCAGGAACTAAAGATGTAAGAGTAGAAATTAGTTTACTGGGGGGTAGTAAAACACTTACAGACCCCAATAAATATTTTGTTTTTTTTAGGATAACTTGTGTGTTTTCTTTTGTGTAGTTTTTTGAACCAACAGAACCAGTTCCGTTGCAAAAGATATTTCCAGAAGATGTTGAACCTCTGATGACCGATGTCAACCTATCTAACCTAGACAAACTTGTTGTTGAAGCTGTGCAAATGGCTGAAAGAAAAATAAATGAAGAAACCAGCTTGAAGAATAATGGACAGCAAGCAGAAGGGCTCAAGACATATGTGAAGAAGAAAAAAACACTGTGGAGCCGCATTCAATTGAAAGAAACATCAAGCTGTACAAGTGTGAGGCAGAAAAAAGGAAAGAAGAATGGGAGTACGACACTGCTGAATGGCTAAAGCTAGTGAAAAGAACAAAGAAGGAGGAGGACAAAGTCGAAAATGGTATTGTTATTGATGGAGTGAACTGCAACACCAATACATGGAAGTTCTTGGATGAAAAGGTAGTGCATCACTATAAGAATTGGTTTGATTTGAACAAGGACAAGAATGATGAGTAAGTTTATTCTTCCCTAGTTTATATATAACCGTACAATTAGTTCCCTATTTTGAATTGTTTATGACTTCTTTGTGTCTGGACAGTTACCGGTTTTGGTAGTGTTGTGAAGGTATCATCGACATTACCAAAGACGACTTGAAGAGAATCATTTAAGAAGGAGAGATTACATCTAATGTGAGAAAAAATTATTGGTCTTACTAACCCCAGTAAAGTTGATGTTTGAGTACCTAAAGATGTATTCTTTGTTGTAATTTGTGAATTAATGACTTATATTGTGCATGCAGACAATCATGGTGTACCTGCAAATCCTGAAAGAGGAAGTGGAAAAGAAGGTCTTGGTGGGATTCCTAGACATAGAGGCAGCGGTAAGTAGTGTAACTTGAAATAGCAGCGTGCCGCTACACCATGGTGTCGTCCATTATTTTTTTCGGTTAGCACAATCTTACTTGATTTTATAAATACAACGTGTGGCGGTTGTACATGAAGAAAAATTGAAGGAGTTCCTTACTAGAGGAGGAAAACAAGGGGAATTCAAATGTAATAAATTGGATATAGAGCTTTCCATTATTAATCCTCTATGGTCCATCTTCAGTAAGGACTTGGTTTTCATTCTGGTACATCACGGATCTAGCCACCACTACACCTTGGTTGTGATTAACAACAAAGATAGATGCTTCTATCACTTGAAATTAATGCTACCGCCAAAGAAAGATTACTCTACCGACACCAACATCCACATTCAGAATGCAATGGCAGTGGTGAGTTGTAACTGATTTATTAGGGTAAGAAGTTTACTGGGGGGCAGTAAACTTCTATTGAGTTTTGTTTGTTGCTTGTTCTCTTGGTTTGTTTGAGTTGTAATTTACTTGTGTGTTGGAACCAACAGGTGAAGCATATTATGGTGTTCGTCAAACGCGTATATGATTACACCATATACTCTCTTAGCCAAGACTTGGACCCTGAGGAATGGAGAGAAAACTATGACGAGAAGGACAACCAAGGAATAGAGGTTGACGATTACTCGATGATAAGTGTTGAAGAGAAAAGAACAAGAAGATGGATGCTAGGCTAAAACGTTTATCAAGCAAGATACCCGCTGATTGAAGTTTTTTTCTGCCCGCAGCAAAAGAAATTATCATAAGTACCTTTAAACTTCCTAAAAACAACCAAAAACTGTTTTATTGGGGTTAGAAATTACTTGTTTGTGATGTTTAAGCACAAGTTTTTTTTTTCAACGTAAAAATTTAGTAACACTATTTCTTAATACATTGCAAGTCGGACTATGGACCATTTTTGCTCCACATTATAGAAAGCCTATGTCATGGGAAAAAACCGACAAAAGCTGGTGGCGAGGAAATGAGAAAGAACCGTGCCAAAGCTGGTGGCGACAAAAGCTGCTAAAGTTCATGGATATCAATATTGAAAATAGAACCATGCCATATTAGATGTAGGATTTTGAAAAATGTGAAAATATGTAGTATTTTAGTAATGTTTTAAGAACATATGAATGATCTCGAATTTCAGTGCAAGCACTTGTTCTTTTATTTTGGTCTATTTTGATCTGTTTGTTAGTTTTAGTTATCTTGCATAATAGACTTACTGAAGTGATGAAGTTCTGAGTGGTTATTGGGGTTAGTAAACTTTGATTGCTCTGGGGTCAGAGAAATTACTAACCCCAATAATTTTCATACTTGAGATTTTACTACCCCTAGTAACTTTTGACACCAATGAGAAATTAAACATGAAGTCTACCATTATATCATTAGAAGATGTTTGAAAAGAATCTAAATAATAACAATCAACCAGAAACTTTGGTTGCTCTGGTCAGGAAAATTACTGCCCCTAATAATTTTCAGTTTTCGGTTCATCATCTATGAACAAAACAAACACCTAGAAAAAATTAGAAGAAAAAAAAATCATCATATATGACCAAGTTAATTTGGAAGGATGAAAAATGTGTTATGTTGTATCCAAGTAATTTACTGCCCCCCAATTATTTTCCATACTTGAACATATATGAGCATAACAAGAATGGAAGCATTCTAGAGTAAAGAAAAGACCTGGAAAAAAGAAAAACAAACAACCAAATATCAAACTAGAAGAAAATCAATGAAGGGATGTGTTGTATCAAGTACTACAGAAAATTACTACCCCTACAATTTTTCATGTTTGGACATATGAACATAACAAAAACTAGAAGCATTCTAGAGTAATGAAAAACACAATCTTGAGTCAGAGTCATTACAATATGAAATTAAGAAATATTACTAACAACCAGTAATATCTGAATCTTCAGAAGACATTCAAAAAGAAACATTCCTAACATCCAGTAACCACCAAAATGATGTAACATGAACTATGGTTCCCCATTCAAAGGTTATGTACAGCTTTTCATGTTATGATGGCCCATCTTAAGACATCGACCACACCAAATCAGCTTTTTCTCACCAGTAGATTTAATCCTCTTCACTTTAGGCCTCCTAGCCGACCTCTTTGTAGTAGGAGGTAATATAGACTCCTTAGTAGAAACAGAAAAAGAAGCTTCCATGTTACTCACAGGTTGAATAGGAAAGCTAGTACGCATCTGAAAGTAGTCAGCACTAAAATACGGGTCAATAAAATCATAAACATTTAATCTTGCACCTTATATAACAGTAAGGGCATGAGGGCATAGGAATCAATTGATCTGCCACTTCACACAAGAGCAAGTACGAGTAGAAAGGTTACAGAATATGAGTACTGATCATCTCTAACCTCACAAACACTTTCCTAGGAGGCAATAACCCTGAACACACGCGACTCATCCAGCTGCTCATTCAGCCTCTTCTCCATTTAGGAGTAAGCTGAGTAGTCCAAGATCGAGACTCAACCCTCCTATCCGACATCATCTTCATTTGTTTCATCCTAGTCTGGTCTAACATAGCAAAAGGGGGGAATGAACACTTAACAACAATCCAATTATTAAAGGACTCGGCAATTCCATTTGCCACAATCCTATACTGGCAACCTCTATAAAATGCCCTACACCAATGCTCCAAAGGAATCTCTGTTATGAATTTATCAATAATATCAGCCCCACCCTCATCTCTCAACACTTGTAAATAATGATAGTAAGACCTCTCGGTCGACGCATACACCACCTTCCAAAACTTTTTTAACACACTAGCAACCACAAAAATACCCCATTTATTCCTATACTTTTGCTTAAGATTATATCTCAAATGATGATAATAGAAAAGATGAGGATTACATGAAAAAATTGATCGAATATTAATGCATGCAAAAAACCAACACCACGGTCATTAATAAACGTAATAACTCTTCTTTGCAGTTCCAACAAACCCTTCAAGTGCTTGAAGAAAAAAAACCAGTTTTCTTCAGTCTCTTAATCACATATACACGAGGCTAAAGGGAAAAAACTTGCACAAACAAAATAATTATTTGGGGTCAATAACTTATAAGGCAGCGTGCCATTGCCCGCAAACGGGAGCGTTTCGCTCCAAAATGTGAATTTATCAAACAAAAATAATAAAAGAAAACAATTTCAACACAAATATAAGGCTGAACAAAAATTACTGGGAGGTAATAATTTATTGGGGGTACCTTTGTTTCCATCTCTTCCAGTGGCAAAAAGAATCAGACTCTTGTATATGCTCTTTCCAAATTGACCATCAACATATAAAACATGGGGATTGAACTGAAAACCCTAAACTTGGCTTCCGTAAGCTATAAAAACTCTTTGAAACCTATTAGTACTCTCATCAACTTAAATGATTCTCTTCAAGTCATCTTTGGTCGATGATACCTTCACAACAATACCAATACCGGTAACTGTGCAGACACAAAGAAGTCATAAGCAATTCAAAACAGGAAACTAATTGTACTGTTATATATAAACTAGGGAAGAATAAACTTACTCATCTTTCTTGTCCTTGTTCAAATCAAACCAATATTTATAGTGATGCGCCACCTTGTCATCCAAGAACTTCCATTTATTGGTGTTGATGTTCACTCCATCGATAATAATACCATTTTCTACTTTCTCCTCCTCCTACTTTGTTCTTTTTACTGTTTGATTCTTCACCGAATTTAGCCCTTTAGGTGTGCTGTACTCATATTCTTCTTTCCTTTTTACTACCCCACGCTTTTATAGCTTAACGTTTCTTTCAATTGAATGCGGCTCCACAGTTTTTGTTTGGCTTCTTCACGTATGTCTTGAGCCATGCTGCTTGCTGTATAACTTGTTCATCTTCTGAAAATATCTTTTACAATGGAACTGGTTCTACTGGTTCAAAAAGCTACACAAAACAAAACACACAAGTTATCCTAAAAAAATGATGAAAACACAATATTATTGGGGTCTGTAAGTGTTTTACTACCCCTGAGTAAACTGATTTCTAGAGGTAAGTTAATCGACCAAGTTTATACTCTTACATCTTCAGTTCATGGTTGCTCCTCTTTGCAGCTATAATCTTCCATATAGTCTCTACAACTATATTCTTCCTCCTGAACTAGCTTTGACCTATCCTCTTTCCATTTCTTCTCTCCTTACTCCTCCTGCTCCTCCTCTGTTACACATCATTTGCTGCTTCTGAGCATATTTTGGCGCCTTGTTTTTTTTCTCTATGTAACTGTTTCTTGAGAGCCTTGATTTGGTTTTTGTCTACCCACTTTTTTTGTTCTAGCTCAAAGATTTGGTCATCTGCTTTCTTTAACTTGCCCAACAATTCAGTGTTTTTGGTCACCAATTCATCATTTGCGTTGGCAAGTTCAATCAGCTTCAGCTTCATTTCTTCAATCGGTAGCTCCCCCTCCAAATCTTGAATCAAGCTTCTCATGTTTCCACATAGTATTTCATTATGTTCTTCCTCTTGTTGTGTGGACTAAGGTTCCTGTACACGTCATAACAACAACATTGTTACTGTTAAACATTCATATCCAAATAAACAAGTTTACTACCCCCTAGTAAACTTCTATTAGGATCAGTAAACTTGCAATATGATATCTCCCTTTCATTTTTCAGGCCACAATACACAACAGAGACCTATTCTTACCCTAATAAACAAGTTTATTACCCCTAGTAAATCGAGTAAAAGTTTATTGCCCCCCTCAGTAAACTTCTACTGGGGTCAGTAAACTTGCAATACAGGTTCCATTTTCATAGCCAATAATTTTATTGGGTGTTATTAACTATTCAAACTTACCTGATCTTTGAAGCTTGGTGTTTCCTACTCATCTTGTTGCTGCTCATTCTTGCTGGAACTTAAGGCTGGGCATGAGACATGATGAGATGAGATAGGGCTAATCCCAAGACCCGTCCCGGATATTGAAATCGGGACGGGACGGGCTTTATGTTTTTTAGATTTCATCCCACCCGGGCTCGTGTCATTGTCGAGATGAGACTAGCTTAGTCCCAGATAAAAAAAAGTTGAAAATAAACTTGTAAGCAAAAGAAAAATGTTCCATAGTTTTATAGTGCTCTCTACTCTATAAGAGTAACTTTAGCAGACTCTCTATTTTAGCTTTAAGCTATTTTAAAGAGCGTGTTTAGTTGTTTTTTTTTTATATTTTTGAAACTCCTCTATATTTAGCTATCTCGCTATCTAAATATAGAGAGTGAGATGACTCAGATGATGCTAGCTATAATTTAATACATTCCTTGTAAGATATTTTATGTGATATATAAATTTATTTAAACTATTTAAATTCTATTTGAAGAATAATGTTGATGTAATGCTAGTTCAAATAGAGAACATTGATGCAGCCACATTTCTAAAGTAGCTAGCCAAAATGACATTTTAGTCAATTTGTGTAAAATTTAACTTAAAAATGGCTAGCATTTCTAAAGATGTTCTAAGTTTTAACAAGTATTTGTAACATATTTACAAGTACAACACGGTGTAATAAGAGAGTTTATACTGCTTACTTTCTCTAAACCAGTCATCACTACAAGGGTGCAAAAAGAGAGTCTATAACAATCAACAAATTAAAGTATTAAACATCACTGTTATTGAATTGGAGACAGTCTAGTAACTTCAAGAAACAAAGAGTTAAGATCAAAACACTTAAATGAAAGGCTCAAATCACATTTTAATCAATAAAGAATCAATAATTAAAATAGTCGGGACGAGACGAGCCTAAACGAGACTTGAATTATCTGTCATGTGTCTTGTCCTGTTGTGTAGGGATGGGACGAGACGGGCCTGCCATTTTGAGATTTAAATCCTGTCCTGTCCCTGAAAATTTCGGGACGGACCCGAAAAGGGTTCGGGATTACAGGATTTTATGCCCACCTCTACTGGAACTCGTTTCCTCCTTATATGTTCATGGACCTTCTATTATCAGTTCCTGTTTTTACATTTGTAAGACACAAATCAGTTTAATTTAGTTTTTCGAAGAACAAAAAATACAATGCAATAGTTTTATAAAAAAAATATATATTATTACCTCTGGCAATTCAGGTCTTCTCAAATATTCCTTTTCTTTGATGATCTCTTGTATTGACCATCTTATAAATCTTGGAGTCTCCTTCTCTTTCCCAAGAATCCGCATCTTTATTTTTGTTTTCTCAAGGAACTAGTATAGAACCAAAAGGAGGCATCCATTCAAAACTTTTGGCTCCCCCTTTATGTGTTTGTGAAGTCCTTCGTGTAAGAATTCTAAAACCTTATGTGACTAGTTGTATTTATCGATGCCTTCAAGGTCTTCACACTTGAGTATCAATTTCCATTTAATGTAGTTCCCGCTTCTACTAAATTCTGCTGAAAAATAATACTGACATAAGGTACATGATAACCAAATAGGCTATCTTCCTTGGATTCCCCTTCTTCTTCTTCTTCTTCTGAATCTTCCTTAGCTCTTCGATTAATGTGTCCTCAATAATCTTTCCTGTGATCGGTCTTCTTATTTGTTTTCCAAAGACAGCAGAATCTGTGTTTTCTTCTTGCCCTTAATGTATTTCTGATATATTTTGATATCCACATTTGACCTTTCTTTGGTTATTCTAAATACTGAATGCACGTTATGCCCCATAATTTCAATCTCTGTTTTCCCAAATATGAAGTTTTTCTTGTCATTGTTGTAGTGCCTCATTAAGATCTCAAAATCAGATTCAAACTTCTTCACTTGATTGTCATCAATCTTGCCTTATCTGAATGTTTCAATTATGCCCCCAAAACAAGTATTGTTTACCAACTCCTATGTTTCTTTTGGGATGCTCTCCTTGTGTTTATATATTAACATAAAAAAGGATGTCAGTGAGCACTTTTGCTTCACGTGGCAGATTTTGTTCAAGTCAGATTCTTTATCTCCTCCTTTTTCTTTCTTCGTCTTTCTTCCCTTTTTTTGCTCCTCCTCCCCTGATTCTGTCTCCTCTCATTTTCTCTTTACTCTTGTTAATCTTTTCTGAAAAATGAACTTTTCTATTTAACCCTCTTCATCTTTAGTGTAATCATCTTCTTCTTCTTCCTCTACCACTACTTCTTCTTTTTCTTCTTCGTCTTCTTCTTCTTCTTCAGCAGCACCCTTCTGGACCTCTTTGCTCTTTTTCTTCAACTTTATGTTCTTTATAAAACTGCACCTATATTTTGGTTTGTCCTTATAGAAGCTTCTGATTCTTGAACCGAATCTTCTTCAGATTTAGAAGTCACAATTATGTGTCTTGAACTTCTTCTCATCCTGCATATAAGTAGTAAAAACTTGAATTTATATACTGCATATGCAAAAAATAAAGTTATTGCCCCTATTAAATTTCTCCTGGGTTAGTAAACAATAATACTATTAACTCTATTATACACAAAATGAACACTCTCAAACCAATTTTTTTGAAAATTTCAAAGCCTCCGTTTTATCTTTTTGTACCCTCTCTCTCTCTCTCTCACTTCATGTTAATTTAAATAAACATTAAATTAAATTAAAATTAGTCAAGACATTTTTTTTAAATATTGTAAACGTACACGATACCGACAAAATGTTTTGTCGCCTTAGAGAACTATGTTCGTTGCTTAAGCATTCAGGCCGCGACTTGGCTTTCGTCGCCTAGGTGGGCACTTATGTGACAAATTAAAAAAATTTGTCGCTTAAGAACCTATGAGACGAGCCATATACGATGAATATTACGTGACAAATTGTTCGTCGCTTAAGCGCTTAGGCGACAAACAATGCGTCACTTAAGCGCTTAGGCGACAAATTTTAGGATTTAGGCGATGAAATGTACCCGTCGCTTAAGTAATTTTTTTTACAACTAATTTCAGTTTACCCCCATCAACTTTAGGTCTATCATCATGTTAGTCATTCTTCTTTCAATTTCATCAAAAACACCCCTCGACTCTCAATCTTTATCAACTGTATCCAAATCTTCATTCTCCATCTAATTCCTCCGTCAAGTGATGACGTGGCATCAAGAAGAAAGTCAAATTTCAAAAAAATAACATTTCTGAAAATCCCCCCCCCCATATCCATACACATCTCCTGTAATATCCTAGAATTTCAGTTTTCTATTTTTAAAAGGAAAATTATTTTTCGAGTTATTTTTATTCCGATTTCTATTATTCTTTCAAATTCTTTGTAGCTTTTGAAAATTATTCAAATTTTGTCTTTCGAGCCCATAGGATTAATCTAGACGTCATTACGAGTTTGTGGGATTTTGCGGAACATCGTTTGGACATCAGAGTTATTTTTAATAATTTTTGAAAGTTTGGTTTTATCTAAAAATTATTGAAAATAGAAAATCAAAGTCGGTGAAATCTGGACCGTTGATTGAGTTTATATTATAAAGGAAATAGATCAGTCCAGATCGACCCCGTCCCGAGCTGCGATGGAGCTCAGCTCCTTCCTCCGTTGTCCGGCCGTCTCCCGGTGCAAGGCTGGTATCCACAGGTCCGTCTCGCCGTCCCCGACCTCACTATGTCCTTCGTGTTCTAAGAGGAGCTCCGGCGAAAGAAAAAAGTGTTAGACTAAAACCACAAAGACAAAACACTTATCATAAACACACATAAACAAGATCACATATATAAGCATCAGATCATGGCCAGACATATAGCAACATACATGTACATGTACTGATATATACACAAGGAACATAAGTAGTACCTTGCTCAATATTTAGGGCAGCCATCGAGATGAAGTGAGGCGGCAAGGAGCTTCCAAAAGAGATCTTCTGCACAGCACTCAGGTACCAAAGCTCTGATGGAGAGAGACTAATATTTGGCGTTCATTAGAGTGTGCACAGGGACCCCTTTTATACTGCATTTTGGATAGCCCAAACTCTTAACCATCAAAGAGTTTGAGTTCCACACAAATACCACAATATTAGCCTATCTCTATTATCTTGTTATACAAGATAATTCAAATGTATTTCATTGTTTATCTAACAATTTCATTTAGATAAACATATCATGATACTGCAATTAATAATCTCACAATGTTCATTATGTTATTCTATAGAAGTTGTCATGCCTTAGGACTTATAATGCTAAGTCCATTCTAACATTCTCCCACTTGGACTAGCATTACAAGTCTGTAACAAGAATCTATAATAAGATTAGATACAACATTGTTCCTTTGTGCACTTGAGATTACCAATACACATGTTAATACAAATATCATTGATTTGTCATTACACAAGAGGAATGCAGAATTTCTAGCATATTGTATTCACTGAACACATCAACTTGAAAATCACCAACACAACTCTAAATATAACACATGACCAATCAGAGATAATAGAATTGCAAAAGCGTTTCCTGATGAAAATGGAAATAATCAAATACTTAAGCAAAGCAGTCCAATCCTTGGTGCAGTATGCGAGAACATCAACACAAAATTTCAAAAGAAATATTCCTGTGTTCTTTTAACCTGTAGAATGATGCATCATATCTACATTTCACATATATGCAAAGTTGCTTTAAAATATTCAAGCAAAACAGGTAATTGTATTCATATTATGAATATCATAAATCAAAGAAATATTATTGCAATCATATAGTTTGAACTGAAATTTTATTGCAATCCAATGAAAGTGGCAAAATGCCAAACTTTCAATATGAGAAACAAGTACATAAATAATCAAGGAAAAATGAATAAAACCAAACATGCTCCCACTGTTCTCTAACTTCCTCAAACACCTAAATCAGGTAAAATACCAATGCTCCTTGCATGTTCCTCAAAACTCATTGCTGTCAAGGCTTTGGTAAAAGGGTCTGCAAGTTGAGATAAAGTGCCAATTTGCATAACTTCAATTTCGCCATGTTTTACCTTTTCCCTCACACTGTAATACTTAAGTCACAAATGCTTAGAATTATTGGACCTCTTATTATTTTTAGTGAAGTACACAGCAGCAGAATTATCACAAAAATATTTCATTGGCCTAGACAAACTGCTATCAACAAGTCCTGTCTAAATTAAAAAAATTTTCAGCCAAACACCTTCACACACCGAATCATAAATTGCAATGAATTCAGCCTGCATAGTAGAAGTGGAAACCAATTCTTGTTTTACACTTCTCCAAGCTACTGCTCCTCCTGCTAAAATAAAAACATAGCCGGTGGTGGATTTATTAGAGGATGGAAACTGGGATGTAAAATCTGAGTCACAATATGCAGTAATTTCTAAGTTTTTCACTTGTCTGTAAACTAACATATGTGCCTTAGTCTTCTGTAAATATTTTAGCACCTTCTTCCCCCTAATCCAATGCTCAAGCCCAGGATTGGATTGAAACCGTGCTAAAACTCCAACTGCATAAGCCAAGTCAGGCCTTGTGCATGTCTGTGCATACATTAAACTCCCAATCAGCTGTGCATAAGGCTTACCCTCCATGTTCTTCTTTTCTAAATCAATCTTGGGACACTGATCCTTATTTAGCTTATCGCCTTTTGTCATTGGAACATCATTAGCTGAACAAGTCTCCATATCAAATCTTTTTAGAACCTTCCTGACATATCCCTCTTGTGACAATCCCAAAACTCTGCTGGCTCTATTTCTTTTAATCTCAATACCAAGCACATACCTAGCATCACCTAAATCTTTCATGTCAAAATTCTTCGACAAGAAATCTTTAGTATTTTTCAATAACGTCAAGCTGGTAGTAGCAAGTAGAATATCATCAACATAAAAAATGAGAAAAATAAAATATTTTCCCTCAATTTTCATGTACACACACTCATCTACTTGATTTTCGTTAAAGCCAAAACTTCCAATCACTGCATCAAATTTTAAATACCATTGCCTAGATGCCTGCTTCAGACCATAAATCGATCTATTCAACTTACACACTAACTTCTCAGTTCCAGGTTCTATAAACCCTTTAGGTTGCTTCATGAAAATCTCCTCCTGTAGCTCACCATTCAAAAAAGCTGTTCTAACATCCATCTGGTGCAATTCCATATTAAAGTGAGCTACCAAAGCCATAATCAATCTGAAAGCATCTTTTGTAGAAACAGGAGAATAAGTCTCATTATAATCTATCCCTTCTTGTTGTGCAAACCCCTTAGCTACTAATCTAGCCTTGAACCTTTCTATACTCCCATCTGCATTGGTTTTGGTCTTATACACCCACTTACATCCTATGACTTTAGCATTATGAGGCAACTGAACTAGTTTCCAAACATCATTAGCTTACATGGATTTTAATTCAGATACCATTACTTCCTCCCATTTTTGAGAATTCGAGCTTTCAATAGCTTCTTTAAAAGTAGTGGGATCATCCAACTCACCAACATCAAACTCTATTTCATGCAAATAAATCTGGTAATCTACAGTTATATTGGCTAAGGCTGACTTTCTCTCTCTCTGAGATCTTCTCAAAACAGGTTGTGGTGGTGCCACAACATTCTTGGCTATATTTTCTACTACTGGATTAGACATTTCTTGAGCTACTACATTTTGCATAACTGGAAATTCATTTTGGTTTGGTACTATGGCATCTGCATAATTCTCAGTTGAAGGTATATGAATGGTTACAGTAGGCTTGGACACAACATGCATATCAACATCACACAAATCAGTCTCAACCAATTCATCCAGTACAAAATCATCAAACTTATCTGTAAAAGCCATCTCATTCAAAAACACAGCTTTGTTGGTTTCAATTGTTCTACTGGTATGAGAAGGGCAGTAGAATTTAAAACATCTAGAATTCTCAGGGTAACCAATGAAAAAAGCTGAAATAGTTTTCAAATCCAATTTGGACTCTTTAGGATTGTAGGCTCTAGCTTCTGCTCTACACCCCCACACATGTGCATGCATCACACTAGGCTTTCTACCCTTCCACCATTCAAATGGTGTCTTTGTCACTGCCTTGGTTGGGGTTCTATTAGTGATGTAATTTGCAGTTTTCAATGCTTCCCCCCACAAAAATTTGGGAATCCCTGAAGTGCACATCATGCACCTCACCATGTTAAGAAAAGCTTTGTTTTTTTTCTCAGCTACCCCATTCTGTTCAGGAGTACCTAGTGTAGTGTACTGAGCCTGGATCCCATTTTCTTGCAAAAACAGTGCAAATAAACCCTTGTGTTGTCCCTTCTCAGTGTGTCTACCATAATATTCTCCTCCCTTATCTGATCTCACAACCTTAATCATTGCATTCAGCTCTTTCTCAACTTCAGCTTTATAAATTCTAAACTTATCCAGGGCTTGGGATTTTTCAGAAATTAAATAGACATGACAAAACCTTGTGAAGTCATCAATAAAGGTTATGAAATATCTATTGACACAAATCGTTTGTATTGCAAATGGTCCACATATATCAGTGTGAATCAATTGCAACACACTGCTACTCCTTACTGCAGTTTTCCTTTTCTTTTGTGCAAACTTCCCTTTCACACATTCAACACAGTCTAACAAATCACTGAAATCCAATTTTGGCAAAATGCCCTGTTTAACCAGTAGCTGTAATCTATCCTTAGACACATGTCCTAACCTCCTGTGCCATAAATAAGCTGAATTTTCAGAAAGCTTTCTTTTCAAACCAGTCAAAACACGACTCTGATTCTCATCGTTCAAACCATTCTCAATCATCAAAACATCAGAAGAAGCAAAAGAAACATCTTTTAATAACCAATAATCACCAATCAAACTAGCAGAACCAATATACTGGGAACCATGAGAGATTTTTATTCTAGCTGAATCAATCGAAAAACAATATTGTTCTTTAACCAAAGTACTAACTGAAACCAAATTCCTTCTCATCGAAGGAATGTAATAAACATTATTCAAGACTACAAAAAATCCAGGCCTAACTTCTAACTTGACTGTCCCTATGTCCTTGACAGCCACTCTCATGCCATTCCCCACATGGATCTTAAGCTCACTTCTTCTTGGCTCCCTACCCCTGCTGCTTTGGAACCCCTATAAAGAGTTACAAACATGTATAGGTGAGCTTGTGTCGATACACCAAGAACTAGGTCTAACATCAACTAAATTAAATTCAATAGAAAAAGCTAATTTATTACCTTGCTTAGCCTTCCAGTTCTTAAACACATTACAGTCCATCTTCATATGACCAGGCCGCTTACAAAAATAACACTGAAAATTCTTATTCTTATCATTCCCTTTCCCCTTCATGTTCTCTGGTTTTTTATGCAGGTTAGGCTTATACTGACCTCCAACCTTCTTACTCTTCCACTGAGGTTTTGTGACTAGATTCACAACAGCAGACTTAGTCTTCTTAAGCCTCTCGTGCTCCTGCACACAGACTGCTATTAACTGATCTAAAGTCCACTTGTCAGTTTGGGTATGATAAGCAAGGGAAAGACCGTTAAAATGAGATGGCAGAGAGTTAAGTACTTGATACACCATATAACCATCATCCAAAGGCATACCAAGGTCACTAAGCTGGGCTGAGATGCTAATCATCTGAAGGATATGCTCCCTCATGTTCATGTTCGTGTTGAACTTTGTGGTGTGCAGCTTGTCCATCAGCATACTGGACTCTATCTTAGCATTGGTCTGAAACTTATCAGTGATACACTGTAGGTAATCTACAACATTAGTCATGTCTGGGATAGCCCTCCTCACAGTATCAGACAATGTTTTCTTAATAGTCAGAATACATTGCTTGTTAGCCCTAGCCCATTTTCTCTAACTCTCAGATTGTTCATCAGTGGGATCCTCAACCAGCATAGGCTCAAGGGTGGTAAAAATTCAGTCAATTCCTTGACTCAAAAAGGAAAGCTCTATGTCCCCTCTCCACTTTTTGAAATTACTCCCATTCAGTTGGACTACAGTCCCCATGTTAAGCACTAATATATAAAATAAAAAATAAAAAATTTAAATTTCAGTTTAATCACTGTATATAATACATAAGTTTTGTAAAAAAAAAAACAGAATAAAAAAACACATCTTCCGATTCAAATCAACAAACAATACTTTACACATTCAATCAGACAAAAAATGCAGAATGTATGTCAATATAAATGACATTTTCCTTATGCATACTTCTTTTTCAATAACCTTGACTACCTGTATGGCAAAACACTGGTTATTCCTTAGTTTCTTTTAGTGTTCTATCATTTGTTAGAACACGTTTTATAATTAGACAAGTCAGTACCTGTATGGCAAAAAGAAAATGTCGAACTATACATCCTTATATGCTTCAACACATGATATACAAAACCACAAAATTTGCTTAAAATTACCTTGTTTAAAGCCATCGGTTGATGATACAAAAACAATTCTAAACAGTTTTATGCAAGTTCTTGTTTTAGTATCTTTATGACCAAAAGAACATCTTAACCAACTATGTTGTGTGCATTATGAAGTTTAAAACACCTAATTTGATCCTAAAAGTAGTGACTGATTACCTTCGTTTTCATATCCATAAAATTTTCATTTTATAAGAAAACTCAGCATTCACTTATGTTATCTTTAGACACAAATCTTTCAACTAGGGAGATTTATAATTCAGTCATTTCATGTCCAAGAATCACATAAGCAAACACATGTTATCATACATCATATAATAGATATAGGCATATCATAGACAATTCTATAAGAGCACAGTAGTACACACATACCACAAGCATATTTCACTCAATTCAGAATCATCATTCATGGTTTTCCAACACCTAAATCTATCACATAAGTTTCATCTGGGCATCTATCCTAAAGCTTAAGCACCCCCCAGGAGAGCAACTAGGGTTCTTGTAATGAATCAAAAAACGGAATTCAGCAAAATCCCAAAAATCATGTAAGAACATACCAGGATGCTCCCAGCGCTGCAAAACAGAGTTAATCTAATACATATATCGATTCTTGTTCACCAATTCGAATCAAAACAGCAATTAAATTAAACAAGATACTTTGAATCCATAGTTTGCATGGATGCGATCATAAAACCCAGAAATTCCTTTTGTTAGTTCATCATTATGTTCTAAGACAATGATATTCTTTTTGTTTCAAAAAACGGGTCGCAAGGTCGGGTTAAAAGAGACCCGCGTGTTTTGTTAAAACAAGTCAAATAAATGGGTAAGACACGCTTTCAGGTCAAATACATGCTAATGGGTCAAACAATTATTAGATCCCAAATTTTGTTTATTTTATTAATTTGTTCTTCAATAAATTTGAGAAAAAAATTATGAAGGAAAATTTTGTAAGAAATTTTTGATCATGTAAAAAGGTTTATGAAAGCATTTTGGTGGCTTTGATACCACATGTTAGACTAAAACCACAAAGACAAAACATTTATCATAAACACATATACATAAACAAGATCACATATATAAGCATCAGATCATGGCCAGACATATAGCAACATACATGTACATAAACTGATAAATACAAGGAACAAAAGTAGTACCTTGCTCAATGTTTAGGGAAGCCATCGAGATGAAGTGAGGCGGCAAGGAGCTTCCAAAAGAGATCTTCTGCGCAGCACTCAGGTACCAAAGCTCTGATGGAGAGAGACTAATATTTGGCGTTCATTAGAGTGTGCACAGGGACCCCTTTTATACTGCATTTTGGATAGCCCAAACTCTTAACCATCAAAGAGTTTGAGTTCCACACAAATACCACAATATTAGCCTATCTCTATTATCTTGTTATACAAGATAATTCAAATGTATTTCATTGTTTATCTAACCATTTCATTTAGATAAACATATCATGATAATGCAATTAATAATCTCACAATGTTTATTTTGTTATTCTATAGAAGTTATCATGTCTTAGGACTTATAATGCTAAGTCAATTCTAACAAAAAGAAGGAGAGAAGTGTTTTCTGGGTTCGCCGATGAGATTCTGATTCCGACGACGGCGGCGAGAGTGAATGGTACTGGCAGCTTCCTCTCGTCCTCGTGGTATTCCCTATGTCCTCAGTTTCTTCAGAAGAGTTGTTCGATGGCGGCAATGGTAGTGTTTTGGTGTTTGTTTGGTGGCGCTGGTGGTGCGTAAGAGCTTGCTAGAGTTGAAGGATGTAAACTAGGATTTGGTGATCAAATGTTGATGTTGGCAACAATATGAATGTTGTAGTGTGGAAGGAGTTGAACATATTAGTTTCAAATAGAAAAAGAAACTAATGTATCACATGGGGAGGAGTAGTAGGATTTGGTATGTTTGATGAAAACATGATTGCCAAACTAGAGTTAAGTGGGAAGGGAGTATTCGGTGTCCACGATGGTGGTGTTAGTGATTATATTTAAATTTGGATTTAGTATAATGTTAAGGGAAGTTGTTGAGTGGTGATTATGGGTGTCCAGAGTAAATTGGAGTTGAGTACGTAGTTGGAGCGCAATTTGGAGATGATGAAGGCATTGAGCAATAAGATGAATTACGATGTAGAAATAAAAGGAGATGAGTATATTGTTTCAGAATTTATGAGAGACTGTGAGAGGATTTGGTCTATAAGGCAATGTGGGTGTCATTAGTAGTTTTTAAAGACTTGATTAGTTTTGGAAATTGATTATTTGAAGAGGTTTGACGACTTTCTTGGAATAAGGATTTGTCACGAGGATCGAATGTAAGTAGCACGATTCCACGAGCAGAAGGATAAAGATTTCATAATGCGTGTCGCTGATGAGTTATTAATTTTAGCTAGCGTCAAAAGTAGCACTTGGATTCCAGTTAGGGTCTTTCTCGGGGAACCTTTATTTAAATCGATAATTAGATTATTACTGAAATTGGTGAATTGTTTGCCATTGAGTGATTAACTCGTAGATGTTACTGCTTTCTATAAAAGCATGTGTAGTTGTTGACTTATATGATTAATGTTATCATTGTTCATAAAAAGCATGTTGTTTAATATTATACTATGAACATTGATATTTGATTGCATATATAATGCATTGTGAGGAAACGTGAGGATAATGAGAATGATGATTGTAGAGAGGTGTGAAAGAGATTTAGAATAGATACATTTTGTGTAGTTGAGTTTCCTCATGGGTTGTCCAAGATCCAGGCTAGCCCACACGTGCACAAATTCAGGGAATGTATGCTCTTTCGATGACGGACATCGACAAAATGATCTTATCAGGTTTCGGGTTTAGAGACCATGAGTACAACAACATGACTAACAAAATAGGTATATGTGGTAAGATATTACTGATTGTTAAATCATATATTCGAAACATCTGAGTCACCCCCGCCCCCCGGTTGGTAAAATACATGGTATAGGACGTGTAGGCTCACATGTCTTTGATGTATGGACTGATAGCAAGTAATTGAGGAAGACATTTATTAGCATACATGCATCGACTTGTCATTATATTTATTTAAAGTATTATTTGATTTGATAACTTGGTTGTGTGACGTAATTAAATATAACCTAAAAAGGTTAGGCCCTACTGAGCGTAAGATCACCCTTATTGACTTTTGTTCAGGTACAATATGTCTTTCGAGAAGACTAACTGTGACGTTAGCTTACGTGTACACGAGTCGAGAAGTATGAAAGATTAGAAGTGAGATAGATCGCAATGGCTCATCATTTTGTGTTTGTATTTGTTTTGTTATTTGTAAACGTTTTATTTTCTTTTATTTTTGGAAAAGTATTTAAAATTGTTTTATTTTCTTTTATTTTTTCCGCTCACGCCTGGGGTTCGGTGTCAAGTGCATGGAAACCACCGACATTAGGTTCGGGGTGTGACATCTCTGTTCTCATTACCACCCCCTAACTTTAGTGATTTTGGTGGGATTGAATGCAATTTGTCTATTTTGCCCTTTTCTGTGGGCCAAACGACTTCAAATTTGGTTTTCTTCTTAATGCAAATCGTTACATGACGGGGGAATTTGATGAAAAACAGATGTTTGGCACGGCTGATTAAAATTGGAAGTTGGGGGGTGTTTTTGATGAAATTAAAGAAAATGGACTAACATGATGATCGACCTAAAGTTGATGGGGGTAAACTGAAATTACCGTTTTGTGTAAGTCTAGTTTCCAGATCATCTTACGGTTTGTCTATATCTATTTTCTAGACAAAGTTACGACTGTTTTAATGCACAAAGGTCATGCTGCGCGAGAATCTAATTTTCAGCGTGAATTTATGTTTTGAGTTCTTAAGCAACCTTCTTCTCAAGATTAAAGTGTAAAAGATCAATTTTGAGGACAATGCAACAAAATTTAGTTAAGCATAGTCCAATGCCACATTTGAAGACATGTTAAAAAGCGTTGTTATTTAAACTCCTATGGTTGATGTAAGAATCAAGGGGAGGTGCAGACTTTATGGGGAGTCTGACATATACATGTCACTATCAAACATGAAAGGTGCGGTTGTGCTATTTTTTTCTTCGACCAATGCTTTATTTTTGTCCCAATGGGTTTTTTTTTACTTGGTAAAATTTTTAGTAAGGAAACATCACATGCACAACTTCTCATGAAAATATCATTGCTCTGCATGAAGCTGTTCATGAATGCGTTTGGTTAAAGTCAATCACTACACATATCAAAAGAACTAGTGAATTAAATTCTACGACTAGTAAACGTACATGCATTTATGGAGACAATACAGCTTGCATCTAGCAGGTGAAGTTTGGTTTTATCAAGGGTGATAATACAAAATATATTTCACCTAAGTTCTTCTATAATCAGCAACAACAAGTGTTTCTTAATATCCAAGTGCAACAAGTGAGTTCCTAATGAAACGTGACAAATTTATTTACTAAGTCTTTGCCTAATTTACCTTTGAAAAGCATATGTTCTTTTTTTTAGGTAAGCGAGCTGAGAACTAACTCATCATCCTCGCTCGAAAATTTGTTAATAAGGTAAAACAATTACATAAGGAAGAGAGGATTAAACCAAAGCCACTTCCCCAAGGAATAAACAATATTGATATAAGACAACAAACTGAACAAACAACGGAAACATAAAAACTTTATAAGAACAAACAAGCACCAACTAAAGCTAAGAATACCGAAAAACATGTGAAAACATTGGGATGCGACATTTATCAAATCTCTCTAATTAAGGTACTTATCACCTAATTCAAGTTTTCAAAGTTGTAGTTGGTGCGTTGTACTATTTTTGTCATTCGATCATAGTTTAATTTTTCTCCCATTGTGTTTTTGTTACTTAACAAGGTTTTTAACGAGACAACACCATATGCACCTTTAGATAGTTAAACACGACACAAAGGGAAGTGTTTTAGGATAACTCAGTTTGTTGTGGCTTGGTCTAATACTAATAGAAATAAAAATTACATTTCCATGTAATGATAGGTTTACAAGATAGAGTAGGATTATGTTTCTTTCTATATATCTAAATAACACACCCTATTTTGCTATTCACACACCCATTTCATGATTTG
Organism: Fragaria x ananassa; assembly: GCA_034370585.1. NCBI lineage: Eukaryota > Viridiplantae > Streptophyta > Magnoliopsida > Rosales > Rosaceae > Fragaria > Fragaria x ananassa. Next base: position 1,544,042 of record CP139750.1, on the reverse strand, counting down.
AGTCAATCATAAAGCAACTTTAAAAGACAATTTTGTAAACACAATCAAATTTGTAGTGGTATGAAAATGTATGGGGTGTGTGAATAGAAAAATAAGGTGTGTTAATATCATCACTCTATCAACAAGGTACTCTTTAATCCTATATATATAGGCCCGATGTGAAGCAGACGTCCGTACCGAAGAAAAAGTGCGGACACCAGCTCAAGGAGGCTCCAGACGGTGTTGACGGCGTTAGAGACCTTGACGTCGCTAAAGCAGACCTCCATCTTGTCCTTCTCCTTACCGACAGACTCTCCGACAACGAGTTCAAAGTCAATGAATGAGCTGTTTGAAGTTTTCTGGTAAACTTCCCGGCCGGACCATCGATCTAGCTCACCTCGGCTTTCACCTTGATGATGACGACATCTGGGATGTCTGATGTCTTCAAGGACAGAAGCAGAGTTGCCATTGACACCACCTGGAGCCTCCTTAAGCCGGTGTCCACTTCACATCGGGATACACACACACACACATACAGAAAGGATGAGAGGTGGACGTCCGCAAAGGTGAAAAAGTGCGGACGCTGGCTCAAGAAGGTTCAAGGTGGTGCTAACGCCCCCGTACCTAACTTTACCAATTTACCGGTCATTCAGACGATGAATGAATTTACTTTACATCATTTTGACACATTAGAGATCTAAAACATGGACGATTAACTGAAGTCTTATTTGGACATCGAGATTAGCATTTGGGCTTGCGTTCATCTTTTTGAGGCTTTTTAATTTTAGTTGGGCTTAATTTGTAGACGGGAAGCGGTTAAGGATGTCTCGACGAAAACGACTCAAGTATACAAGCCTAAAACCTGAAGGAAAATTTATAGTTAAGTCTTGAAAAGTGGTCGCAAGGGCAAAATAGGCATTTCCGTGTTCAAGCATAAATAGTTTAGAGGAAGACAACCTTCTCGTTCTCTCTGGTTTTCCCTCTTGGCCGAGTAGCCTCTTGCTTCTCTTTTTCCTCTTCTCACTGTCACCACCAGAAATCATAGCTCCGGCCACCACCTCCTCTCACCGCCGCCACCTCACCACTCACCAAATAATAATGAGCAAAACCCAAGAGGCTTTTTGATTGCTAGCGCCAAACGAAGCCGCACGCGCCTCCGCCGGTAGACTGGGTTCTACAAGAAGCGTGGATTAACGCAGCTTCACTGCTCTCCTATGTTGCACGGACACCGACACGGATACGGCGACACGATACGTACCGACACGGCGACACGGCAAAACTCAAAAACTGCATTTTCGACACGGCTCGGACACGGCAAATATAATTACTTATTTATATATTTTTAAATAATAAAAAAATGCTCAAATATGAATAAATTCATCACATTGCTTAAATAATGTTATAAATTTAAACAATTGTATAACTGTAAGTCTGTAACAAATAATATAAAAGAGAGTCAATATTAATCTAAAGGATGATTACCAAATAGTTATATCAAATTCAACATATTCATTAAACTGAATGAAAATGCAACATTCCTAACCCCATAACAACGTACACCAACTGCCTAAAACCCCATAACTGAGGTATTCAAAATACAGAAGAGCAAGGCACGCATGCATGGGCATCATCTTTTATCCTTGATAGTTAAAATGATTCAAGTTCATAATTAACAACATAAAAGCTAAGAAGAAGCAATTCATCATTGCAAATGAAGAGATGTTCATAAATGACATATGCAATAGCCACAATAGGCAGCAACGTTGGAGTTTGGACGTTTGGGCAACAACTTTGCACCTTCAACAATGCAACACCTAATACACAATAAGAGTTGGTCATTCCATAATCAATCTAAACATCTTAATCATTCCATAATAATTGAAATAATAGAGAATATATAGCTAAGAATTTACCTACTAATCACCTTCAATAGTCCATCTCATCATTAACAAGCATCCTCTCTAATGTCGGTTCATCAAGGGACAATTCTGCAAGCTCAAGCACATCATCATTAATCCCCGGTTCCATAGACTCATGACCATCTCCCGTAAGATCCCACATTGAGTCCCTATCTTTATAATAGGTAGGCTCGGCCCTTGCCAAAAGTCGAAGATTTGTATGAACATACACCAAATCTTGAGCTCTTTTTGGTTCTAACTTGTTCCTCTTCAAACCTTGTATGAAGCTATATGTACTCCAATTCCTTTCGCAACAAGAAGATGAACAAGGTTGATTAAGCAACCTGAAAGCCAAAGATTGGAGTCTTGGTGTAGAAGCTCCATAGGAGGCCCACCAAATTAGAGGCTCAAAATAAAACTTGTTTTCCAAAGCATCCGGTCTTGAGTAATCACCCATGTTCAATGAAAAATATCCATATTCTTCCATCACTTTATTACGAACTTGCGGATCCGGATAGAGCTTGATAAGACATCTCCTCCTCTCATTGGTGAGCTCGGTATCTCTATGTGGAGCAACCCGGTTAGGATCCTCTTCAAGCCATTGAGAGCTATAATACTTTGGGTTCAAAGAGTGAGCCATGCAATGAAGTGAAGTGGAACTCTTAGTCCACCGAGCAATCAAGGTGGAGTACACCACATCATAAAACCTTGATGCATCACAATGAATTGATAAGACATTGGCAAACTCGGGAGTATAAATTGCCTTCTTCACTTTCTCTATCATTGTATCCCACCACTCGTAAACCAAGTGAAGACAAGGCTTATCCAAATCGGCCATCCTTATCATCTCATATATAGGTGACATAAATGCAATCATGAAATCAATTTGCTCCCACAAGGTGTCACTCAATAGCATTTCCTTCACTGCTCTTGCTTTCTTAACATCATCTTCTCTATACATGTCCCATCTTGGACTAATCACCATTTGTTGCATGCCATTCTTCACATCTCTAAACCTTTTAAGCATCACATAATGAGAAGCAAATCTTGTCTCGGCAACTTGGAGCAACTTCAAGGCACAATTATCATTATACATGGACAAACGCATGTTATGGTTCACGATAAAATTCTTTATGAACCAAACATCATTGCAAACATCCATAAGCCACCCCAACTCTTTTTCCACATTCTCCCCGGGTAGATAAGCTTTAGCTTTCAAAGTATCTTTCAAAACAAGATTGAGTGTATGTACCACACATGGTGTCCAAAATATGTGTGGATGTGCCTCTTCAACCATTGCACCGGCAGCAGCACAAACAGGCGCATTATCCGTCACCACTTGAACCACATTTTCCGAACCAATCTCATTGATGGATGCCAAAAGCAATTTTGAAATTTCAGTTTTGTCTTTGGTCGTGCCATCACAATTGACCGCTCTCAACATCATAGCCTTGTTTGTAGCAGCAGCCATCATATTGATTAATGGCCTCTTTTGGCCATCAGTCCACCCATCGGAACACAAGCTCACACCGGTCTCTTTCCATGTCTTCTTCACAGGTTCCAATGTCCGCTCAACATGACGCCTCTCATTATCAAGTAGTGTGGTCCTCAAAGCATTGTACCCTGGAGGAACATAACCCGGAATATTGCTAGCACGGGTGTAAGAGCTTCGGTAGAGAGGATTCCTTGCAACATTGAACGATAGTCCACTACTGTAAAACAATCTCGCAATCTCAGCATCACATTGTTGCCTATCTTCAATCTTGAAAGCTTTGGCTAGTTGTGGACTCACTCTTCTCTTTTTTGCTTCATCATCCCTCTCCATCAATGGAAAATAGCTTGAACCACTTCCGGAAAAACTAGAAGAGGGAGGCAAAGGAACCTTATTAGGAGCCCTCTCTCGCAATTGCTGCGCACACCAATCAAGAAGTTGTTGCATCTCTTGCATTTTTGCTTGTGTGACTTTGGTGCAAGGCTTGATCCCTTTTCTTGGGATTTTAAGCAAATGAGCCTCGACTCTAGAATGTGACCCATTGAATCTCTTTTCACAGAAACTACAAGTGAAACTCACATTTCCTCCTCCTGCTCTTGCAACACCGTCAGCATCAACAACTATATCCTTAGTGACATATTTCCAAAGTGGCGCAGATAAATTTTCCTCCATATTTGAATCGACACTAGGTTCTGTAGATGCTGCTGAAGTACTCATCCTGTGCAATTGAATCACAATATACAAACTTTACACCACATACCGTAAGTCCATTTTTAATCTAACACATATATAAGTCCATGCATAAATTGATTGAACAAAGATGGAGAATTCTCAGTCTAACATGCACATAAACAAAGATGGAGAATTCTCAGTCTAACATGCACATATGTATATATATATATATATATTAATATATATATACCGACTATATGTATGAGAAACAGCTATTAGCTACTCCATTTTCCACCATATATCAGTCACAAGCCGAAAATGAAGTTCCTAGTAAAATTATAATCCACTTCCCAAGTAATTCTTTATTGCTTTACCCCTTCTCAAGTTCTCAGTAGTCTTTCTACCGCAAGTTCTTTTACCAAAGATTGGAGGCCTAGCTCCCCACCACTGAAACTTTTTTAGAAAACTGAAGCCCATAAAGACTTCCACAAACTGACTCTATCCCACCCATCCCCCTCTCTTATCCAAATTACCCAAAACACGGATGCACACTCTCCGCTTCAATACAACACTGACAGGAGAGATAATCACAAGTATTAACCCTCCATCATCTGCATCTGCATCATTAGCAATTGAGCATCATCAACAATTCAAGCTTACCCAACATCCTCATTCCTCTGCTGTCGTTTCGTTCCCGGTTCCTCCGCCCCAACCACACTGGAAATTCTCCACACATATGCACCCACCCACCGCACTTACCTCCTTCCTCCATTTAGTGATTTTAGTCCATTATCTTCATATCAAATTCTAACCCAGTAACCCACAGTCCCACACTGATTTGAGGTCGAAAGATGAAAAGAAAAAGAAAGAATTACTTACAGTGAGGTCGGAGGCTGGAGAGGTCGCCGGTCTGAGGTCGTCGGTCGGAGCTGGAGGCTGGGTTCGTCTTGTGGTCGCTGGGTTCAGCTTTTCTCACTCTGGGAACTATTTGGGAAGAATGGCAAGAATGAGAGAAGTGCGGCTCCAAGGTTCGGCTTGTGGTCAGGTCAGTTCGATTTTTTTTTTTTTTTTTAAATGGTGATGTGGCGTGTCGAAACCGTGTCGACGCCGTGTCGAGAAACGGTCAACGTGTCGAAACCGTGTCGAAAAAGTTTGACTTTTTCGACACGCCACGTGGCGTGTCGGACGCCGTGTCGGGCCGTGTCGGTACGTATCGGCGTGTCGGGGAGCGTCCGACGCTCCGACACTCCATGGTTAGAGGTGTCCGTGCATCTCAGCTGCTCTCCTACTGCCATACCCTCACTCTATTTGATTTGGTAATCGTTGTGCCCTTTTCTCTCTTAACACCCCCATTTCTGATTTGAACTCTACTCTAATCCGTTACTTTACTCTGCATTGTGTGATATTCTGGAATTTCCTTTCAGCAATTGGGGATTATGGAGTATTTGGGGGTCGTGGAAATTATGAGATTTTGGAGAAGAGAGAGACCACTGGTTCAGTTTCAAAGAAAAGGGGGAAAAGGTAGGGGCCATGTGCTGGTAATGTTTCAGGTGCTAAAATAAGCATGGGTTGTTTGCTAATGATTTGGTGCTGTTAGGTGATTGCATGGTTGTAGGTGAAGGATTTGTTCAATCGGCGTTTTGGACATTAGGAGTGGAAGAAGAAGCTTCTGGGTCATTTCGGTTGAATTGGAAAAGAGGTTGAGGGGCTGGTACCTATACTGTTTTGGTGTTAGTTAGGTGATCATATGATTGTTGGTGGTCTGAAGTTTATCTCTTATTGGAAAAGAAGACTTGCTAGGGGATTGTGTAATTTGTTAACAAAATAAGAATTTGGCTGTGCCACTAGAGTGATGGAGGATTATGTGGTTTACAAATTATAGTGGAAACGTGGCAAAATATGAATGAGCCCTTGTAAAGAAAGAATTGGTTTGTCAACTAAGAAGGAGATTACATTCTCAAATTGGCTATGTCATTTTTACATGGTAGTCAAAGAAAGACCATATGTTAAGGAAATTGGGCTCACCATGTTAAATAAATTGGTCGGGATTTGTTTTTTATAAATTGGGTTGTGGATTATAAATTGGTAATTGGCAGACATGAGTAAGGGATTTGTTTTTTACTCATACTATTTAGGTTCTTGTTAAGGTCTTGTTCCTGCACACTTAGAATTGAAATGAGGTATTAATTAAGTAGAAAATGGATCGTCGCAGGACATGGTAGGGAGCTTGACTTGGGAAGCCTCGACTTGGCAACTAAGTTTACCGAATCACTGTGAGTGGACACTTTGGTTTTTAATAAATATGCATGCAAGATTTTATAATTTATCATTGGGGAATTTGATGTTACACCCAAAATCATAGACCTATTTTAAATTACACTCACATGTTATACTCTTTTAAAATATACCAAACTTATTAATTAGGTTGATTTAATAAAAATATTAATATTGTTTATCTAAACAATAGAACTTGTTGTTGAAGGAAATTGCTGAAATAACACCAACTGAACCATTGCAATTAACAAGCTGTTTGGCCGACTCATTAAACATAATTACCCGGCAGCTGAAAACCCGGTTCCACAGACTATGCCCAAACCCTAAACCCTAAACTAAACCCTAAACCCGGTTCCACAAACCCTAAACCCTAGTCTAAACCCTAATCCCTAATCCCTAAACCCTAAACCCTAGTCTAAACCCTAATCCCTAAACCCGGTTCCACAAACCCTAAACCCTAGTCTAAACCCTAAACCCTAATCCCTAAACCCTAAACCCTAGTCTAAACCCTAACCCTATTTAAAATAGAAGAAAGTCAAGAGCCACATTTAAGGAATGTCTTCTCATTCAATCAGAAGGGAAAAATCTTCTCAAGAAAAAACAAAAAAACAGAAGGGCAAAAGAGTCAAGGAAAAGAGGGATACAAATTCCAAAAATAAAAATAAAACATATAAGGCAGGTTCAATAATAGGGTTGGGTGTAAATTAAAATGGAATATGAGCATGGGTTTATTTTAAAAGGGGTTTGGTTTTTTGGGTTTTTGTCTAATTTTCTCTTTATCATTTTATTTTCCGAGTGTATATTATTTGAGTTTGATGCATTGATTAATTGTTGGTCATGATTTATGGATTTGAGTCCGGATTATTAATTTGGAATTTGAGTTTGGATATTCTTTATGAATTCCGGATTTCATTATGATTGTTTTATTTGTGGACTATGAGATTTATAAAAGATTTCCGAAAATGGGATTTTCAGTAGTTTGCTATTTATAATTTTCTTATTTATTTGTGGAATATCGATATTGACCTTGAGAATGTTTTAGCGAGTATTTCAGATTGAGATATTAATTACAATTTTTACTTGATTAAATTTCGTTTATAATTATGGTTTGAGAATATTTTAACGTGAGACACGTCATTGAGTTTTATTTTAATTTTTTATGATAATTTCCAAATATGGTTGGGAACCGTACCATTCATATGACATTGGGAAAGTTTTATGGATTTAAGTGATTTCGTATGTTTTTTGTCACCATACTATAGGGTTGCTCATATTTTATTACTAGCTAGCCTTTATTAGCGGTCCTCATTATAGGTGAGTCGAGCGCTTAGCGTGGGACGCTACTATAGTCTGGGAGACACCGATCGGTTATTATTTATTGTTAGCTAGTCTTTATTAGTGGTCCTCATCATAGGTGAGTCGAGCGCTTAGCGTGAGACATTATTATAGCATGAGAGGCACCGACCTGAGCTTGGGAGGCTGTTTTTACATTGTGATAACTCTTGCCCTTATTTTATTTTTCTCAGTTATGTATTTAATTAACCAGCGGGGCTAATTTATCTCTTTTTACGAGATTTCTTTATTTGATTAACCAACGGGGATGGTTTGTCCATTCTTATTCTGGAATTTAAGTCATATAGTTTATCAAAGTTGCGTGCAGCTAAGTTTTTAAAATTGAAATGTGGAAAAATATTTAAATTACATATTTTGTTAAATTATTTATTTTTGTTCACTCACTCTAACGTTTTTAAATTACTTTTCCCTGGGCCTTTTGGTTTTAATTGCCCAGTTTGCAGGCTAAGTTTGTTTGAGGTCGAGCGTACATGGAATAGAGGCATAATCAGAGGTTGCTTCTGCTTATTCTTTATTCATTGTTTTTCTTTTATTATATATGCTCTGATGACCATTTGAGATTGTTATTTGTTGAATAAGGCTTGATGTATTTTGGGAGATGTTATGAACTTGGGGAGCATGAAGGCTGCAAGAGTTGAGGATGTATAGTTTATAATAAAAGTGTCTATTTGGAATTTTTCAGGTAAGGGTTATCCATTTTCAAGGTAGATTATATCGAATATTTGGTAAATTTTTCTTAGAAGTGGACCCGGTAGGATTTACTTTGGGTTTCAGGATGAAATTCAGGATGGGTCCTGACAAATGATTTGACAAGTCTATGCACGATATGGTATTTCCGTTTTATATATGAGGATCATACATTTGTATTAATGTTGGCAAATCTCAACCATTTATATAACATTGTGTATCTGGACGCTCTGCACTAAAGACTGTTTGGTATTAAAATTTCCTGTATACAATGTGGTGGTGCAAGTACACGGGACTGATGTTGTACTACACTACTACTGAATGTTGTACTACACTACTACTGATACAAATGTTGATGTCATCCAATCTCAAACCCTGTTTTTTTTTTCTTTCTAAAATTATGTATATGAGATATACAAAATTGATATATGAAACCCTAAAAAAATTGGCATGTTTTGAATATAAAAAATTATATAAGGGGCACATTTTTAACTTTTGCATCGGGACTTGAAACCTTCAGGACCGGCCCTGCAAGCAAAATATCTAAAAAATTGCTAAACAGAATTGACAAATTTATCAACGTAGACAAGAATTTTTTTTATCCACATATCAGTTTACAATTCGTTAAAAATATTACTTAACTTACACAATTCCTATTTCGATTGTTAAATATCCTGATTATTGTTAAATTTATCAACAATTTGTGACACAGGTTCGGCACACGCATATCATAAATCCCACCATCATCTGCTACATCATTATAAAAAATCAGGATAGAGTGGTCTCCCTGCCACAGAAACTAAGCTCTTACTTCCTACGAGAGACAACCGGAGAGAAGAAGAGACGAAAAGGATGAGTTGTGGAGAAAGCAAGGTGGTGTGTGTGACAGGAGCATCAGGGTTCATAGCATCATGGCTGGTCAAGCTCTTACTGCAACGGGGGTATACTGTCAAAGCCACCGTTCGGGATCCAAGTCAGTTCCATCACTTCTCCTTTCTTTCTATCTTCCCGTTTTGATTTCAACTTTTAATTCATTCAAACTTTATCAACTTGAGCTACTTCTTCAACTAATCTTCAACATCTACGTTTTAACTTTCAGTCTTAACTAAGCAAGTTCTGCTTTTGGCTTTTGCATGCTGCAGATGATCAAAAGAAAACAGAACACCTACTCTCACTTGAAGGAGCAAAGGAAAGGCTTCATCTATTCAAAGCTGACTTGTTAGATGAAGGTTCTTTTGATTCTGTAGTAGATGGTTGTGAATGTGTTTTCCATACGGCATCACCTGTACTTCTTTCAGTCACTAACCCTCAGGTTCATTTCTTTGTTTACATTCTCGGAAAGTTTAATGAACATGTACCAGTTTTTCTAATTTGTTGATGCAGTTTGATCTTACCTGTAAAATCTAGCAAGATCAATATATATGCACTTGTTTTGCACTATAATTAATGTTACTAGCTCTTAATCTTTTTCAGGCAGAATTATTGGACCCTGCTTTGAAGGGAACGCTTAATGTCCTTGGATCGTGTGTGAAGGTTCCCTCTGTTAAAAGGGTGGTTATAACATCCTCTATTGCAACAATTGTATTTAACGGAAAACCTGAAACTTCTGATGTAACCATTGATGAAACTTGGTTTTCGGATCCTGCTTTTTGCGAAAAATCAGAGGTTTGTGAGTAAATGGTTTTGGTGGTTGCCTGCATACCGACTATATATGAGTTCTATCACATTGCTTTCAAGCCATAAATACTATGTGCATTGTATTTACTAAGACATTGGTTTTCATCAGCTTTGGTATGTGCTTTCAAAGATACTAGCTGAGCAAGCTGCTTGGGAGTTTGCAAAAGAGAAAGGCATTGATATTGTTACAATAAATCCGGCATGGGTGATTGGCCCTCTCTTACAGCCAACTCTAAACTTAAGTGCGGAACAAGTTCTAAATCTCGTAAATGGTACTTTCATTGGAAAATATTTGCATTATTTAGTGGAAAACACTTTGCTCTTCACCTTGATATCCGTCTCAAACAATCTGCCAATTCGAAACTGTTGTTGCTGATTATCGTTTAATTGAAGCAGGGAAGGAACAATTTCCTAACATAAATTACAGATTTGTTGATGTTAGAGATGTTGCTAATGCACACATTCTAGCCTTTGAGAACCCCTCAGCTTGGGGACGTTATTGTTTAGTTGGAAGCACAAACCACTGTTCAGAGATTGTGAAAATGTTGCGCAATATCTTCCCCGCTCTCACTCTTCCAGATAAGTAAGTTGCATTAACATTTTCATACTTGGCATACTAGCTGGGACTTCACAATCTCATCGTCAGTCTCTATTTTTGACAGATGTACAGATGACGAGCCTTTTCCACCAACATGCCAGGTATCAAAGGAAAGAGCCCAATCTTTGGGTGTAAAGTACACACCGCTAGATGTGACACTGAAGGATACTGTTGAAAGTTTGAAGGACAAGAACTTCTTCTAATTTCGCAAGTCATGAATGTTGGCTAATTAAACCAAATTTGTTTTGTTTTCTCTAGAATAATGCTGCTGTCAGTTACAGTCTTTTAGTTCCCAGTATTTTCAGTTTCATCAGTTATGAGTCCATCCATCTTCATTAGCATGAAGTGGGTGTTTAATGTTTTATGATAAGTTAAGAAGTCTTAGAGTCGGGTCTTGTTCCTATATAAACTTATGTAATCTTGCTGTTTGAGATAAGAGAGAGTAGAAGCTTTCAATAAGAACTTATTTCCAAAACACTTGCTCTGTTCTCTTCATTCTACATTTTGGTATCAGAGCCACAGTAGCTCTGAGCAGTTCCTATGGCGAATGAAAACAGCTCCAGCTCCAACTCCAATATGCTATCACTCATTCCTCGTTTCAATGGTGAGAAGTATGATTACTGGAGCAAGAATGTCAAGGTATTGTTGAAGTCCCTGGAGATCTGGAACATTGTCGAAGAAGGTTATATCGAACCGGAGAATGAAGGCGCATTATCACAACAACAACGGAATGCTTTGAGGGAGAATCGAAAGAAGGATAGCAAGGCACTCTTCTATATTTACCAGACAATTCAAGAGTCTGTGTATGAAAGAATTGCTCAAGCTGAGACCTCCAAGGAAGCCTGGGACATCATTCATGCAGCCTACAAAGGAAAAGAAAAGGTGAAAATGGTTCGTCTTCAAACTCTAAGATCAGAGTTTGAAAAGCTAGAGATGAAGGAGACAGAAAGCATCAGGGAGTATTTCACAAGGGTGAATTCTGTGGTCAACAAAATGGCATCAAATGGAGAGATTTTAGAAGATGCAAGGGTGGTTGAGAAAGTTCTTCGGAGCTTGACACCGAAGTTTGATTATGTTGAAGCTGCTATTGAAGAGTCAACAGATTTGTCTACTCTCAGTTTGGATGATCTGCAAGGAAGATTGGAAGCTCATGAATTCAAGATTAATAAGAGGAACTCTGCCTCTTCTCAACCTGATCAAGCACTCAAGTCCCAAGTCATGTCCACGGGAGGCAATTGGAATCAAGGTCACAGATTTCAACGTTGGAATGGCGGAGTTGGTCGAGCAAGAGGACGAGGACGTGGTTTTAATTCTCATGGAAGAGGAAATATTTTTCAAGGAATTGGAAGAGGCTCATCAAGCAATCAACATGAAGATGACAGAAGTGCAGACACTACGTTTCCAAGCAGAGGAAGAGGCCGTGGCTACTATCGTGGAGGAGGACGTTATGGAGACTCCCATTATTACAGACCAAATTATGGCAGGAAAAATTATTGGCGCAAGCATGGAGATGAGAAACAAGTCGGAGCTGGTCTTGTGCATGAAAGCAATATTGGTAACAATGAGCAAGACACTTTATTAGTTGCTGCCTGTCATGGAAATTGCATGGAGGAGCTGTGGTATCTTGACAGTGGAGCAAGCAAACATATGACAGGTAACAAAAGTCTTTTCTCCACTCTCAAACTGGTGGATCATGGTGAAGTAACTATTGGTGATGCTAAAGCTTACAAAATAGAAGGAGTTGGAGAAATAACATTTAAATCAAAAGCTGGAAGCATTGAAAAGATGTCAGATGTTTATTATGTTCCTGGTTTGAAAAGCAATCTGCTAATTGCTGGGCATCTGTTGAGGAGAGGGTATGATATTCACTTTCATGATTATGCTTGTTTTGTCACATCCCGGACCCTCTCCGCCGTAACAAGATATTGTCCGCTTTGGGCCCGTCGGCCCTCACGGTTTTGTTTCTGGCAGCTCAGGAGCAGCTTCCCAGTAGGTCACCCATCCTGGGATTGCTCTTGCATCAACATGCTTAACCTCGGAGTACCCATCCCCTCCGAAGCCGCTGAGCCACCAAAAGGCCTCGCGTTAGATTGGAGGTGGGCATGTACATATACAGCACATAACCCCTCTCCGTTGGCCGATGTGGGATATTACAATCCACCCCCCTTGGGAGTCCGACGCCCTCGTCGGCACACTCGCGCTACACGGCAGAGTGGCTCTGATACCATTGTCACATCCCAGGACCCTCTGCTCCCAGAAACAAAACCGTGCGGGCCGGGTGCGGAAGGCACTGGCGGGCCCAAAGCGGACAATATCGTGTGGGGTTGGGCCGGTCCGCTGCGCCACTCTACTACGAGGCCTTTTGGTGGCTCAGCGGCTTCGGAGGGGATGAGTACTCCGAGGTTAAGCATGCTAAGCCTAGAGCAATCCCAGGATGGGTGACCCACTGGGAAGTTGCTCTGTGAGCTCCCAGAAACAAAACCGTGCGGGCCGGGTGCGAAAGGCACTGACGGGCCCAAAGCGGACAATATCGTGTGGGTTTGGGCCGGTCCGCTGCGCCACTCTACTACGAGGCCTTATGGGAGCTCAGTGGCTTCGGAGGGGATGAGAACTCCGAGGTTAAGCATGCTGAGCCCAGAGCAATCCCAGGATGGGTGACCCACTGGGAAGTTGCTCTCTGAGCTCCCATAAACAAAACCGTGCGGGCCGGGTGCGGAAGGCACTGGCGGGCCCAAAGCGGACAATATCGTGTGGGGTTGGGCCGGTCCGCTGCGCCACTCTACTGCGAGGCCTTATGGGAGCTCAGTGGCTTCGGAGGGGATGGGAACTCCGAGGTTAAGCATGTTGAGTCCAGAGCAATCCCAAGATGGGTGACCTACTGGGAAGCTGCTCCTGAGCTGCCGGAAACAAAACCGTGAGGGCCGGCGGGCCCAAAGCGGACAATATCGTGTTACGGCGGAGAGGGTCCGGGATGTGACATGTTTCTTATCAAAGAATGATCAGCTTATTGCAAAGATTGGAGTGGCTGGAAATAATTTATTCCCTCTCAAGCTTGAAACAACAAATCTATCATGTTTTGTTGGTCGTGAGAAAAAAAATTCCAGGTTATGGCATGACAGATTTGGTCATTTGAATTATGGAAGTTTGAAGCTGCTGGCAACAAAAAACATGGTTGAAGGGCTACCACAAATCATTGAAGAAGAAGGTGTGTGTGAAGAATGTCAGATTGGTAAGCAGCACATGAATCCATTCCCGCAGCACTCCTCTTGGCAAGCAAAATATCCACTGGAACTGGTGCATTCCGATCTCTGCGGTCCTATGCCAGTTGCATCATTTGGAGGTAGCAGGTATTTTATTTCGTTCATTGATGATTTCTCAAGGAAAGTTTGGGTATGTTTTCTGAAAGAAAAATCAGAAGCATTCCAAGCCTTCAAAGATTTTAAAGCAGAAGCTGAGAATGTTGTTGGCCGATCAATCAAAGTTTTGAGAACTGATCGTGGAGGAGAATTTCTGTCCAAGGAGTTTGAGAAGTTTTGCAAAGATAATGGAATTAAGCACCAGCTGACAACTCGCTATACACCTCAACAAAACGGTGTAAGTGAGAGGAAAAATCGAACTATAATGGAGATGGTGAGGTGCATGCTCAGAAGGAAGAACTTGCAGAAGGAGTTGTGGGCAGAAGCAGTGTCATGTGCAGTCTATTTAATCAACAGATCACCAACAAAATGCTTGAAAGATTGCACGCCTCATGAAGCTTGGTATGGAGTGAAGCCAAATGTGCAGCATCTAAGAGTTTTCGGGTCTGTTGCATATGCCCATGTTCCAAAAGAAATTAGAAACAAGCTTGAAGACAAGTCAGAGAAGTGTATTTTTATTGGATATAGTGACCGGACCAAGGCTTACAAGCTGTACAATCCAGAGACAGAGAGGATCATTATAAGCCGAGATGTATTGTTTGATGAGTATGCTGTTTTTGATGAAGAAAAGAAAGACACAGCCAGCCTTCCAGCATTTGGAGATGAGTGTGAAACATCCAATACTAATGAATCTGGTGAAGATGACTCAACTGAAAGTCCTCCCCGGAAATTCAGAAGCATGCAAGATCTTTATGACTCCAGAGAACAAGTAAGTTTGCAAGATGATGTTGTTTATTTTGCATTCTTTGCTGGAGAGGATCCAGTTTACTTTGATGAAGCTTGTAGAGATGAAAAGTGGAAGAGAGCTATGGAGGAAGAAGTAAAAGCTATTGAGAAGAACCAGACTTGGGAGCTCACAGATTTGCCATCACACAAGAAACTCATCGGTGTAAAATGGGTGTACAAGACAAAGATGAATCCAGACGGGTCTATCAACAAGCACAAGGCGAGGCTTGTGGCAAAGGGGTACAAACAAAAGGAAGGAGAAGACTACAGAGATGTGTTTGCTCCCGTTTCCAGACTGGACACCATTCGTTTGGTGATTTCTCTTGCTGCTCAAAACAAATGGAAGCTGTTCCAAATGGATGTGAAGTCAGCATTCTTGAATGGTTCTCTTTAAGAAGTTTATGTTGAGCAGCCTCCAGGTTTTGTCAAGGAAGGAGAAGAAGATAAAGTTTACAAGCTCAAGAAAGCATTATATGGTCTGAAGCAATCACCATGGGAATGGTACAGTAGCATCAATTCTTACTTTGAGAAGCATGGTTTTCTGAAATGTCCATATGAACACACTCTCTATGTCAAGAGCAGTTCACAAGGAGGCTTTATGGTTGTAAGTCTTTATGTTGATGACCTTATTTTTACTGGAAATAGCTTGGAGATGTTGCATGAATTTAAGCTTTCTATGATGGAGGAATTTGAGATGACAGATTTGGGAGAATTACATCACTTTCTTGGAATTGAAGTTCAGCAGTCCAAGGAAGGCATTTTTATTTCCCAGGAACGCTATGCAAAGGAGGTTGTTAAAAACTTCAAGATGGAGCATGCTAATTCAGTAGCAACACCATGTGTTACAGGTGTAAAATTGAGCAAAAAAGGTGAAGGGAAAGCTGTGAATTCCACCATGTTTCGGAGTTTGGTGGGAAAATTGATGTACTTAACAGCGACAAGGCCGGATATCATGTATGCAGTGAGTTTGGTGAGCAGGTTCGTGGAGAAACCATATGCTAATCATTGGGAGGCTGCAAAAAGAATTCTGCGTTATATCATTGGAACTATTGATTATGGTATTTTCTATCAAGCAAATGTTCTAGTGAATCTTGTTGGTTATACTGACAGTGATTTAGCCAGAAGTATCGATGATAGTAAAAGTACTTCTGGTTATGTTTTTAGTCTTGGAAGTGGTGCAATTTCATGGAGTTCGAAGAAGCAACCAATTGTTGCACTCTCAACAACTGAAGCAGAATACATTGCAGGTGCTAATGCAGGATGTCAAATTCTATGGCTGCGAGGTGTTCTGGAAAGTTTGCAGCATAAGCAAAGCAGTCCAACAATTTTGTTTTGTGACAATAGTTCCACCATTTCAGTTGCAAAAGATCCTGTTCTTCATGGGCGGACAAAGCACATTCGTATGCGTTATCACTTTCTAAGGGACCTGGTGAAAGAAGGAGTTATTGAAGTGAAGTATTGCAGAACAAATGATCAGATGGCTGATGTCTTTACTAAGGCTCTTGGTGGACAAGTTTTCAAGGAAGATATTGCAAAGTTGGGTGTCAAAAGCAAGTTTGGTTTACGGGAGGCTATGTTGGCTAATTAAACCAAATTTGTTTTGTTTTCTCTAGAATAATGCTGCTGTCAGTTACAGTCTTTTAGTTCCCAGTATTTTCAGTTTCATCAGTTATGAGTCCATCCATCTTCATTAGCATGAAGTGGGTGTTTAATGTTTTCTGATAAGTTAAGAAGTCTTAGAGTCGGGTCTTGTTCCTATATAAGCTTATGTAATCTTGCTGTTTGAGATAAGAGAGAGTAGAAGCTTTCAATAAGAACTTATTTCCAAAACACTTGCTCTGTTCTCTTCATTCTACAATGAAACGGTTGCAGATTGATATACTGTTCTTGTTGCCTTGTGTAACTTGTAGCTTTTGGTGATGATTTGCACACACACACACACACATATATATATATATATGTATTTGTGATGGGAGAATGTGTACTAATTTTAACCCTTTGTTACCTATTTTAATGACAATCTTTTTAGAAAACTCATTCCGATATAAAGTACATATATTTGTACCCAAATAAACAAACCTCCGGTCACCCGTGACGGACTGCAATCTTCAACTTATAATGCATAACTCCTCACCCCTTACCATAATGCATGTTGATTTGGATCATTTAGCAAAATCTTCAACTTATAAGAAAGCATAGGAATACAATACTGTCTTGATGATATATTCATCTCCCAAGGAGTTACTATAGAATCACAATCGATACACATATTAAGCAGAAATATCCGATCGAAATCTAAGTCGAGGCACTAATGCTAATTGATATACAAAATAAATTATAATAGAATTAGTTGATACAGTTTACGTTTGTCGCAACATAATTTTTTTGAGGTCTGAAGAAATTATCTTGCACAATAAAAAGGACAATCGAAATTTCTTCAACAGATAGGCTCCTGTGCGGCATCGATGTAAATTTATGTAACTCTAAGATGTGTCACTGGAAATTGCGGGTGAATGAAAGGGCCAAGTTAGTGCTAATGAACATTTTCCCAGAATTGATAAGGAAAAATATTTATTCCAAAAGAAAATTATATAATAAAAAAAAATTACAATCAGGCATCAGCGTGGTAAAACAGTAAAAGTCTAGTGTCATCTAATTCAACCAGCGTGGTCTCCGCTGCCACTTGTTACGAGAAAGAAGCAGAGAGAAAAAGACAAGAGAGGATGAGCTGCGGAGAAGGGAAGGTTGTGTGTGTGACAGGAGCATCTGGGTTCATAGCTTCATGGCTGGTCAAGCTCTTGTTGCAACGAGGTTACACTGTTAAAGCCACTGTACGGGACCCAAGTCAGTTCCATCACTCTTCTCTCTTTTCTTTCTTTCTTTCTGTTTTGTTTTCAACTTTTAATCCATTTGAGCTTGCTTAATTCTTCTACCACTATTTCTCACATTCAACATCTGGGTTTTAATTTTCAATCTTAATTAAGAAAGTTCTATTTTTGCATGCTGCAGATGATCAAAAGAAAACAGAACACCTACTGTCACTTGATGGAGCAAAGGAAATGCTTCATTTGTTCAAAGCAGACTTGTTAGATGAAGGTTCTTTTGATTCTGTAGTTGATGGATGTGAATGTGTTTTCCATACGGCATCACCTGTAATAGTTCCAGCCACTGATCCACAGGTTAGATCTTTTCTTTATTAACTTGACCAGTTTGTCTAATTTGTTGATGCAGTTTGATTTTACCTGCAAAATCTTGCTAGGTTATTGATGTTGCTGCCTCTTAATCTTTGTCAGGCAGAATTAATTGACCCTGCTCTGAAGGGAACGCTTAATGTCCTTGGATCGTGTGTGAAGATTTCGTCTGTCAAAAGGGTGGTTACCACATCCTCTATGGCAGCAGTTGCATACAATGGAAAACATTTAGCTGATGATGTAACCATTGATGAATCCTGGTTTTCAGATCCTGCTTTTTGTGAAAAGACAAAAGTATGTGTATATATGGTTTTTGTGGTTGCCTCACATACCATGCTACAACTTAATATGACTTCTATCCTGTCACTTTCAAGCCATAAAAAACTATGTGCGTTTATTAAGACTTGGTTTTCATCAGCTTTGGTATCAGCTTTCAAAGACATTAGCTGAGGAGGCTGCTTGGAAGTTTGCAAAAGAGAAAGGAATTGATGTTGTTACAATAAATCCGGGTTTGGTGATCGGCCCTCTCTTACAGCCAACTCTGAACTTTAGTGTGGAACCAGTTCTTAAACTCGTAAATGGTACTTTTATATATTGCATTACTTACATCTGAAGTTCATTTTTACCTATTTTACTATATCTTGGTGAGAATTAAAGTGTCTGTTGATCTGCTAAACTTCTGCATTTGTATAATAGACCTTTGCGTTGAAACCCCTTGCCTCCATGGCCATGTAACCATATATAACTCATCTAAATACTACTACTCATTTTATTTAATTGATTCAGCACATTTTGAATAATGATTATTCTTTAGCACATCATTAAGAGTGTTTTTATTAGTGTCATTTGAGTGATACTTCTTATCATCAGCTTATAACTATTACATTGAAATGCTGATTTACATTCACAGTATAATCATTTGCATGAAAGTAAAAACATGGTGATTTACACATGGATATTTCTGCTGAAAAGGGGGTCGGGAGTCGAGTTGACTGGTGAAGGTGTAATTTGCTTTGTGCTATAAACTTTAAGTGAAAGTTACTTTGCTCTTCAGCTTGATATCCGTCTTAAACAATCTGCCATATCTACCAAGAAATTATTGTTCTTGATTATCATTTAATTGATGCAGGGACTGAAAAGTTTCCTAATACAACTCACAGATTTGTTGATGTTAGAGATGTTGCCAATGCACATATTCTAGCCTTTGAGAACCCTTCAGCTAGTGGCCGTTATTGTTTAGTTGGAAGCGTAAAACATTGTTCAGAGGTTGTGAAAATGTTGCACGATATCTCCCCTGATCTCAATCTTCCAAATAAGTAAGTTGCTAATATAATTCAATTGTCACATGCCATTCCTTTATGTGTTTAGAGGTAGTTGTAGGAATAGTGCAGGTTTACTTTGTCAGAAATGGTACATTTGCAGATTTGCAGCTAGATTTCATTACTTGCCCTCTTGCATAGTCCGTATTTGCTTATAAGGACACAAAATGCATGTTACTTCTGGCATGAATGATTAACTGATTGCCTATAAAATGTGTATTTGGACAATATCTGTTTTAAGCCTACATTTTTCTTCTGATAAAAGTTCATTGGTCAGCTTAATATCCACAAATAGATTTTTTTTTCTACATCCCCTGCCATTTGTCCCCTGATCTAAAGTAAATGTTATACTCAGTACAGTCAGTAATCTAAACATCTTACTATTGCCCTATACATAATATTGGGACTTCAATCTCATAGTCTCTATTTTGATAGATGTGCAGATGACAAACCTTTCACACCAACTTACCAGGTATCAAAGGAAAGAGCCCAATCATTGGGTGTAAAGTATACTCCGCTAGAAGTGACACTAAAGGATACTGTTGAAAGTTTGAAGGACAAGAACTTCTTCTGATTATGGAACTCATTCGCAAGTCATGAAACAGTTACAGATTGATAGTATATGTACCTCTCAGTCTCAGGTTTTATCGTTTATGATATCATTGCCTTATGTAACTTATAGCTTGTGGTGATGATTTGCATATATTGGTGCTTTGTATCATTTGCAAAAACTATAACTTATCAGAAAGTATAATGTCTTGACAATCATCTCTCAGGCTTTATATAGTATGACATCCATGTATATTAGGATAACTAATTAATCCTAAGCTAAGTCAACTATAGTACTAATGCTAATTGATATACAAAATTAAACATGATAAAGCTAGTTGATACAGTTCATTCTGTTGCAGCACAATTTCTCCAATCAGAACCAAATACTTGCACCATAAAAAATCTGGGTAAGTTCAGACTAATTATCAATTTATCATTACTTTTTGTTTTGAGAGAAAACTGAAAACAACCATCAACCATTAGCTAATTCATTAGTTATTCTAAGATGACCCAGTCAAGGGAATCTAATACATTAATTAAGCTGCATGGTCTCCATTGTCACAAAAACTCAGCTTTGTAAACTACGTTGTATGCCTGGCTTTGTCTGAAGCCTGGCTGCTTCTATATATTCATCCATTTACCAAGAGAAAAAAAAAACTCGGCTCTAACCTTCTACCAGTGAGAACAAGAGGACAAGGATGAGCTGCGGAGAAAGCAAGGTTGTGTGTGTGACAGGAGCATCTGGGTTCATAGCATCATGGCTGGTCAAGCTCTTGTTGCAACGTGGTTATACTGTCAAAGCCACTGTCCGTGACACAAGTCAGTTCCATCACTCTCTCTTTTCTTTCTTTCTCCCCAGTTTTGTTTTTCAACTTCTTATCCAATTAAACTTGCTCAGGTTAGCCAGTTCTTTCAAAATCTTGGTTTTAATTTTCACTCTTAAGAAAGCATGTTTTGTTTTTTGGCTTTTCCATGCTTCAGATGATGCAAAGAAAACAGAACACTTGCTTTCACTTGATGGAGCAAAGGAAAGGCTTCATTTGTTTAAAGCAGACTTGTTAGAAGAAGGTTCTTTTGATTCTGTAGTTGACGGATGTGAATGCATTTTCCATACGGCATCCCCTGTACTTCTTTCTGTCACTAATCCTCAGGTATCATCTGTCTTTGTTTACATGCTCGGCACGTTTACCAGTTTTCTAATTTGTTGATGCAGTTTCATTTTACCTTCAAAATCTAGCTAGATCAATATGCAGTTATGCACAATGATGTTGCTAGCTCTTAATCTTTGTCAGGCAGAATTATTGGACCCTGCTTTGAAGGGAACGGTTAATGTCCTTGGATCATGTTTGAAGGTTTCATCTATCAAAAGGGTGGTTATTACATCCTCTATCGCAGCAGTTATATTTAATGGAAACCATCTTGCTCCTGATGTAATAGTGGATGAATCTTGGTTTTCAGATCCTGCTATTTGTGAGAAAGCAAAGGTTTGTGTGTGATGGTTTTCGTGGTTGCCTCGCATACCATGCTGTACCTTAACACTAATTGTATCTTATTTCTTTCCTGCCATAAAAACTATGCACAGTGTGTTTACTAAGACATTGGTTTTCATCAGCTTTGGTATATGCTTTCAAAGACATTAGCTGAAGAAGCTGCTTGGAGGTTTGCAAAAGAGAAAGGCATTGATATTATAACAATAAATCCAGGATTGGTGATCGGCCCTCTCTTACAGCCAACTCTGAACACAAGTGTGGAAAAAATTCTGAATCTCGTGGATGGTACTTTTATTGAAATGAAATTCTACAACATGTTAATATATGAGATACATACAATCACCTATGACTTAGTCTGGTGGCTTTGTGTTACAAAGTAACTGTCAAAGTTAGTTTGTGCTTTAGCTTGATATCGGTCTTAAACAATCTGCCATGTACTTATAGTTCCTGATAATTTTTTATTGATGCAGGGACTGAAAAATTTCCTAACGCAACTTATGTATTTGTTGATGTTAGAGATGTTGCGACTGCGCATATTCTAGCTTTTGAGAACCCCTCAGCTAGTGGACGTTATTGTTTAGCTGAAAGCATAAAACACTGTTCAGAGGCTGTGAAAATGTTGAGTGATATCTCCCCTGCACTCAACCTTCCAGAGAAGTAAGTTGGTAGAGAGGGAGGGAAGTTCATTTGGTCAAGTTAATACCTGCAAATACATCTATGCTATATCCCTGCCTTTTGTTCTGTTCTCATACTTTGTTAAAGTAATTCTTATGCTCAGTACCGCCAGATAATGCAAACATTTTCACAATCTCAACAGTTGCTGTTTTTGACAGATGTGCAGATGACAAACCTTTCGCACCAACTTACCAGGTATCCAAGGAAAGAGCCCAAACTTTGGGTGTAAAGCTTACTCCACTTGGAGTGTCTTTGAAGGACACTCTTGAAAGTTTGAAGAGCAAGAACTTCTTCTAATTATATATGGAACTCATTTGCAAGTAAGGAAACAGTTACTGTGTATCCTGTAGTGTTAATTTGCTCATAATTAAGCGTACCTCAATGGTGTTCTGAGTCATCTGCAGAAAACTTCAACTATGATTAATATGAAGCCCTTGAGAGGCAGTGCATGGTGCCATTACCGGCCTTTACGAGGCCTTTGGTTTGGGACATTGGGGTTATTACGTCTTAAGACTTTATGTGAAATGAAACCGACAAATAATGAAAATTAGAGCAATATTGCAATGATAGATTTCATTGCTTGTGTAACCGTTAGGACTGTTGGGAAAATAATATAATGGCGATGTGTCTACGTCCACGGGACAGCAATAACAAGAACTTCCACTATGAAATAATGGGTACACGAGATACACAACTTCAAGAACAGTACTTGAAGGAAACCCTCTCTCACACTTGTTTTGCTATTAACTACTCTACACTCTCAACTTGGAGTAGACACTCTTCTCTACTTGGAAGATGGATGTTTCTCTCTTGGAAGAAAAGCTTGAGATGGATGAGATGCATGGAATGAGCAAATGACTCTCCTTTTATAGGCTAAAGAGGAATCATCTAGACCTCATTAGGCTCTCCCAATAAATGGTGTTTCATGAATATTCTTGTAACTCATACCTTGACCATAACTCCAAAATCATCTATGTAACTCATGTAACTCATATAACGTTTGTGTAACTCATGAAACCTTTTATACTATTTTATTTATTTTGGTATGGATATTATAACAAGGACAACAATTTGTATTATATCAAAAATCCCAATAACAAGTTCATAATAGATTGCAAGACCATGCAAGAGAAGAATGTCTGTTTCTCGAAAGCTTGCATGCAAATTTAGCAAATATCAATATCATGGTTCGATGTTGAAGAACTGATATATGCATGTTTCATCCGTCCAAGCATCTCATGCGGATAAGCATCCAAGCTATGCCACTGTCTAATATATGATGATGACGTCGGCGCTGATTGCATATTGTTTGACTATGTCATAGAACAACAGCTGATGACGCCTTCCCTTCCGTCATAAATGAACTGAGTGACAACGTTAATACTGACCCAGATCGATCTTCATCTCGATCATCAGTTCATCACTATAAAAAGTACAGAGAGAGAGAGAGAGGATGAGTACTGGAGCAACGAAGGTTGTGTGTGTAACAGGAGCCTCCGGTTACATAGCATCGTGGCTGGTCAAGCTCTTATTCCAGCAAGGTTACACTGTAAAAGCCACCGTTCGTGACCCAAGTCAGTACTAGCTACTACCAATTCCACTTTCAGTAACTTTGTTCAACTTAACTTGTATCAATTCTGTTGTCTACCATCGTCTTATTGCCATGATGGTTTGGTAAAGCCTTAAATTTGCAAAAAGTGATCGATTAATCTGTTCGAGTACCAAATTGTATAAGCTTTAGAGTCCTGACTGACTTATTTGACTCTCATTATCCATGGATGTGTGTGTATGTACTTGACAGATGATGCAAAGAAAACAGAACACTTGCTTTCACATGATGGAGCAAAGGAAAGGCTTCATTTGTTTAAAGCAGACTTGTTAGAAGAAGGATCTTTTGATCCTGTCATTCATGGTTGTGAAGGTGTTTTTCATACAGCATCCCCTGTCCTTTTATCATCTACCAATCCGCAGGTTAGTCGATTTTTAACTGAATTCATGTTAACTGTAATCTTTTCACCCGTTATATATATGATCAAAACTGAGTTGAATTAAAGAAATCCGTACCAAAATTAAATAAGGATGGCTGTACCTGAGACACACACCCAATGAATCACTGATGATGGTTAACAAGAACACCAGATAAATTCTTATATATCATAGAGGAACAAATACAGTATGTGTGTGTCTGTATTTGTTGAGATAATACATTTTATTGTCCGAAATCAATCATAATTTAAGTACAAGCAGCGATGATTCTTTGTTGATCTGTAGGTGGAAATCATTGACCCTGCACTAAAAGGAACACATAATGTTCTGAAATCATGCGCAAAAGCTGCGACTGTCAAGAGAGTGGTTTTAACTTCTTCAATGGCTTCAGTGATGTTGACTGGAAAACCTTTGACCTCAGATGTGGTAGTTGATGAAACATGGTTTTCAGATCCTCTTGTCTGTGAGAAACATAAGGTATAACTGTGTTTTCTACCTGTTGTGAGAAGTATAAGGTATATGGAGTTATGAACTATAAACTCAAACTTAACTTCTTTAATGTGCCACTTGTTCGATCAGCTATGGTATATTCTTTCAAAAACTTTAGCTGAGGAGGCTGCTTGGAAATTTGCCAAGGAAAATGGGATTGACCTTGTTTCAATGAATCCCGGCTTTGTAATTGGACCGCTGTTACAGCCAACTCTAAACCTCTCTGTAGAGGTGATTCAGAGTCTCCTTACTGGTACATGCACATGTTCTTCATCTATCTTTTTCTATCATTCATCATCTCGTATCTGGAACTGATCAGATGATTCTTGTGCTGCAAGCTAGCAGCTGATGATGTTTTGTTTCCCTTTTATGTAGGCAAGGCATTGCCGGCTACAAATTACAGATTTGTTGATGTTAGAGATGTCGCCTCTGCTCATATTCAAGCATTTGAACTTCCTTCAGCTAGTGGAAGGTATTGTTTGGTCAGCCATTTCGTGCACATCTCCAAGGCTCTGAAGATTATAAGACAACTTTATCCGACTTTGAACATTCCTGAAAGGTACATTGTCATTTGCAAAGTAGAACAACTAATACCAGTGTCACTAATTAAGATTACTGTAAATTCCTCATATTATTATTGGCAGATCTGAGGATGACAAGAATCCTGTTCATATTCTTCCTTCTGACCCATTTTTTCAAGTATCCAATGAGAAAGCAAGAGGTTTGGGAATTAACTTCTTTCCTCTTGAAGTAACGCTCAAAGACACTGTTGAAAGCCTGAAGGAGAAGGGCTTCCTCAATTAGCTAACTGGATTAAAACGTGCACACTGGTTAGATGTTTGCAGTTGAAGTCTTTTTTCTCAACTCAATAGAGAATGTTGAAGATGCATACATGTCCAGGATTTCTTAAAATAAGCAAGTCAGATTTGGAGCTGTCCTTAGTTTCTTATTCGGCTCATTTAATCAACAAGTGCTGACTAATCAGAAGCACATTTGTAGAATTCAAATAAAAGGAGAATCACAACTTCTCGAATTCAATCAGCTGCTCTTATGGATTGAAGAATCAGTATCTGTTGCTCTTTGTGGATCTGTTAATCTGTTAGTTTGCTCTTTAGTTACTATTAAGTACGATGTTGCCTTAATTTGTTCTGTTTTGTAAACAATTTTTTTTTTTTTGGCAATGGGTTTGTAATCATATTATAGGCGCTTCTTTGTATTGATGTTCATGAGAACGTACGTAGAAAAAGGGTAACAACGCTATAGAGTCAAAAAGGGTTTGAATTTTTCAGTTACTATGTATGAAGGGATATGATTGTTGCAACCGCAATGAGGCGTAACATTTGTAATCTCAATCTTACATGTCATGTCATCTCACATCAACAGATCATGTAATATATACTTGAAGAGAAAAATTATATTATCCTTTTAAAATCTAATGGGTTTAAAATATCTTGGCTTTCTTTTAAAAATAATTATATTTTGGCTTTTAGCTTTCAATTTTTCTTTTCAAAAGAAATTACAAATTGATAAAACTCGGTGGTTTTCCATCTCCAAGGAAAACCAGTCTGATCCCCTATCAGAAAAATCCCCAATTCTCCTTTTAGACCTTCCACTCGTACATTAACCTGCGTAGATTTAAACTTTCTCAAGCTCCGTTCAATCTTCTCTGCTTTCACATACTAACTTCAAACCTGAGATTTTTTTAGAAGCTTTTAATGGTTAGTTGGGGCCTTGGTGGATATTAGAAAAAGCTAAAATAGCGTACATGAGATTTTTAGAAGCTTTTAATGGTTAGTTGGGGCCTTAGTGGATATTAGAAAAAGCTTATTTTAACGTACATGAGATCTTTGGGGGAATGAAAGCAACAAGTTAGAGCATTCCAATGGTCCGATGGAAGTGTTAAATTTCTTTCTCAAATTTGAATTTAACATGTCAGGTGGAATATGTTTTTGAAGTTGTAATCGATAGTCGATAAATACCTCCTCTGTGCCACGATGCTGTGAAGCCCAGTATGAGATAGATCGAACAGGCCTCATCTTAGAAGCTACAGCAATTTGGGCCGGGAGGGAGACACTCCACAGAAAACCAAATAAACAGACCTCAGTAGTATATTTGTCCCACACCGAATAACAAACAAGATATAAGTCAACACGAGGCTATAAATACATGGCTGAAGTCAACTAAAACGGTAAGAAATCTCCTAGCATTAAATACTATAGCTACCACATAACTGACTTAATCATCGGAAAAAAAGACCGGTAAGACCCGGTCAATCTCCTCTTGCATGCATCCAGTCAACGACAATCAAGGGCAGAGATCACGTCAAAGAGGTTGTACGAGGTCTACGGGATCTTGCATAAACAATTGGTGTCGTCTGTGGGAATCTATATCAAAAGCCACCGAGTCTCGATGGCTGAGTCAAGTGAGCTAGTAGAAGGGAGTATGACAATGCTGGAAGACCAACACGGTCTCGGTGAGGAGAGAACACCGAAGACCACAGCTCGAAATGAAGGATCGGGTGAGAGGCCAGAATGCGCACCCATTGGGAATGGCCGGGAAAGAACCCCAGACGGAACAGTGCATGATCTCACGCAGGATGAAGTGGAGGATATGGTTGAAAGGCTAAGGGCAGACGTGGCACATTTGGAGAGAGAGAGAGAGGACCCAGGATAACCTAGAAGCAGCAGTCCGGGAGAAAAAATTGGAACGCAATAATGCCACTGTAATGAGCGCGTTGGCACGAAGGTTAGAGAGTGATGAGGCGATCGAACGAGCAGCAGCCACCCTCCGAGAACAGCATGCAGAGGGTCGGGAATCCCCTGTAACGCCACCGGCAGCCAGTAGAACAGTCCATGTTTGGGCCAATCTGTTCCCGAAAAGCATGGAGGGAGAGGGCTCACCACCGCTCCCAACCCTCGTTGAAGAAAGGGTGTCAAACCCAACGGGAGTAGAAGCGGCCCTAATGGCCATGCGAGATAGTGTGGTGAACCTAACCACGAGAGCAAATGAAGCAGAAAGATGAGCGGCGCATAACCCGCCCGGTATGGGATTCGAGGAAAGAGGGGGACCGTTTACGAGGACCATCACGCAGATCTTGTGCTCTCACGCAGCTAAGCAGCTGAAATTGAGCTACGGGGGCGAAGGGGACCCCCACCTCTTCCTCGATAGTTTCAAGTCCCACACCAATTGTGAAAGTTACACGGACGTCATGTGTTGCAACATGTTCCAAGAGACACTATTAAGAGAGGCACTGAGCTAGTTTTACGAGATCCCGGCTGTCTTGGTAGACAGCTTCAGGCAACTGGTTAACAGGTTCGTTAACCGCTTCATACTGCGTACGGACGGGCAAAGCACCGCCCAACTACTCAAGGTAAAGCAGGGACACGGTGAAAGGCTTAAAGCCTTCGTGAATCAATGGCAGGGAGCCTTAGCCAAGGTCAGGAGTTTTAATAAGAAGGTGGCGGAAGAGGCATTTGTTCAAACCCTGCTGCCTGTGTCAGGACCCACCCCGGATTTCACCCTGAAACCCGTAGTAAATCCTGCGGGGTCCACTTCCAAGGAAAATTTACCGTAAATTCAGCTAAACCTTCCTTGAAAATGGACAACACTTACCTGAAAATCTAACTTGACACTTCTAAACCAAACAATAAAGACAGTATTAAATCACTAGCTGGTGATCATAGCATATCTAATAAGGAAAGAATAACCAAGAATAAAGATGAAGCGGAAGCAGCCTCTGACTATTGGACTAAGCCTCGACTCCATGTACGCTCGACTTCAAATTAACTTAGTCTGCAAACTGGGCATTTGAAAACAAAAGGGACGAGGGGAAAGTAATTTAAAACGTTATAGTGAGTGGACAAAAATAAATTAATTAATTTAACCAAAAGTAATTTTCAATATTTTCCCACATTTAAACTTTAAAACCTTGATGCGCGCAACTTTGATGAACATTTAACTTTAAATCCAGTATCTCGTAAAAATGAACAAACCAGCCACGCTAGTTAATCAAATACAGAAATTTCGACAGAAGAGATAAACCAGTCTCGCTGGTTAATTAAATACGGAACTAAGAAGATTAAAATAAGGGGAAGAGTTATCAGCATGTAAAAAGAAGCCTCCCAGGCTCGGGTCGGTGCCTCCCAGGCTATAATAGCGTCCCACGCTAAGCGCTCAACTCTCATATGATGAGGACCGCTGGTAAGACTATAATAGCGTCCCACACTAAGCGCTCTACTCACATATGATGAGGACCGCTATATAATGGCTAGCTAGCAATAAATATATATATATATATATATATATATATATATATACCGATCGGTTGCCTCCCAGGCGATAATAGCGTCTCACACTAAACGCTCAACTCTCATATGATGAGAATCGTTGATGAGACTATAATAGCGTCTCACGCTAAGCGCTCTACTCACATATGATGAGGACCGCTATATAATGTCTAGCTAGCAATAATCCATATAATCGATCATATATTAAGGTGACTAATAACATACGAAAACACATAAATTCACTAATCTTCCCCAAGATCATACGAATGGTACCGTTCCCAGCCGTACTTGAAAATCATCATAAGAAATTGTATTAAAACTAAATGACGTGTCTCACACGTCAAAATATTCTCAATTTATAAATATATAAGCGAGATTTCATTATTTCATATAAATCATAAATAATAATAACTCCACTCGAAAATACTCGTTAAAATATTCTCCAAGTCATAATCATTATATTATAATGGAGAACTACCGAAAATCCATTTTCGGTAATCATTTATAAATCCCAAAATATCCAAAAATAAAACCGATAGTACTTAAATCCATTAAACTCAGTACAGTTCCCAACTGTACCTGGAAATATTGCGTAATAAAATAAATCATTTGACCTGTCCCACATGTCAACTAAAATGCTTAAGAGAGTTCTCGAAAAATGAATGAGACTTATTACTCCAAGAAAAATATTAAATTTCTAATATCCCTTTGAAAATTAAATAAACTCTAGTGCATGCATGACATTCAAAACAAAGGTCAACTCACAGTGCTCAGCTATGCTTGCTGACGACCCGAGGTTTCCTCCAATAATCCTCCTCACTTCCTGAACAATAATTAATATTAATTCCTAGTCAACAATAAACTTTAATAAATAATTCCATAAAATTAATGGTCTAAAATCAATCCTCTTCCTTGCCCATTTTCTCCATCTTTAACCCATTATAACTCAAGATTCACCACCATCACCGATAACCAAAAATTAATCTTATATGCATATTTAAACCGGCTAACCAAACTACCGATATTCTATTCTAAACACCGCCAAAATCCTTAACCATTGAAAAATCCCCAACATTATCAAAACTCCTCCGAAAATTCTAAATTATACTTCATTAAACTCATCTCTTTAATACCATCTTAAAAACATGAAAAACGGCGGCGCCGCCGCCGCCGCCGCTATTCTTCGGTGACCTCTAATGCTTCTCAAATTTTAACAGAATAATCCTCTCATCATACCCAACAACTTTCATAACTAGCACTTAGTCCAATTATAAGACTAACTAGGGTAATCGAATCAAAACATCCATAAATCCCTAGACCTTTCAATTATACAAACCATGTAACGTCCCGTACCCAATTTTACCTATTTACTGGGTATTCTACGAGTTACTGAGGGATTTAACCGTGCTCGGTAACTAAGTAAGTTAACACTCTAGTTTATTTGCGAGTTCTTCTGGAAATGTCAAATTCTTCTTTTAAGGTCTTGGTGTCGTAGTTCGCGTCGACACGGGTTATCCGGTGTTTTCAGTCTATTGTCGGAATTTTGAAGTATTTTCTACGATTTATGGAAGGTATGGTAAAAGAAATTAATTTTCTGAAATTAGAATAGCTCATTTAATTATGGCCGTTTGATCGAGTAGGGTTTCGATCTTGACCGTTGGTTCATGTATAAAAAGAAAACAAACGGGTTGACTTTGTCAAACCCGCAATTGGGCGTTGACCCGAGCCAGCTCTCCCTCTTTTCTTCTCCGCCTGCCTCTGCTCTCTCCGGCACGGTGTCGCCGATTCCGGCCACCTCTGGTCACGAAATTACCACCGATCTCTTCCTCTCCTTCTTCTCTACAAGACCCAGTTCATAGATCATCATTGCAACTCGATTCGGTGGTAATCGATTGAAGGGAGCTCGACTGTGTTCACCGGTTTCCAGCGTTTTCCGGCGAGTTAATTGGACGCCGATGGTATGTCTCGGTTCACCTCTCTCTTCTCTTCATCTCTGTGCCTTTGTTTCATAAAATCGGACCCTAATATGAAAATCCCTTTCCCTTCTCTTTTCTGGGTTTTTTTACGGCGAGTCTCCGGCGAGGACTTCCGACGTCCCTCGTCTGATCAGCGTATTGGAGGACCCCCATAAATTGTTATTCTTCCAATTTGAGTAAGTAGTTCCTACTCTTGTCTAGCTTTCAAATTCTTTGGATTTTGGGTTTATCTGTGGAGGCCGACGCCACCATTGTTGGGGGTAGATCGTATTTGGTTAGTGTCTGAGTTTGGAGTGCGTTTCATTTAGGTTACAGAAGCTAAGGGCTGAGGTGAAAAGAAAGAAAAAGGAAAGAAGGGAAGAGGTGCTGCTGGGGAAGGTTTGGGGTGTAGAGAGCAATTACTGCAAATTTACAGAATCGGTAAAGAAGGTAAGATACTACTGATTTTGGTTGGACTATGATGTTTAGTTTGGAGTTGGAATTTTAGTTAATAATGAGTGTTGTATTTATGTGTGGTTAATTAAATTGGTGATGTTGCGGGTTGGCAGATTTGTAGTTGAGGTGGGAAAGATAATTATATGATGGTTGTTTAATCGGAAGTTGGGTTGAAATTGGTGTGGTTAAATGAAAAGAAGACATGTAGTTAGTTTTATCGACCTTTGACTCACGGTTAATAAATTGGTCTAAGATAGGCATTGGGTGTCCATAGTAATTCGACGAATTATTATGAGACAACCTAATGATAAATATAAGTAATGATTACTTTTTCATCGGTTAAGGTTAGGTTGTTAATTGAAGGATGTAAGTAAAGGATTTATTGTTCACTCATACAATTTAGTTTTTATCAAGGACTTGACCGCGTAAGCTTAGAAGTGAAGGAAAGGGGTTGAATCGAAAATTGATCGTTGGGAGAAATTGCCGAGCTCTAGTCTTCGGAGTCTTAGCTTGACAGCTAGTGCAACCGAATCGCGGTGAGTGGACATTTTATTTTTTTTAAAGGAGTATGCATGCATGATTTGTTTAGAAAATCATCATTTATTTTCTGAGTTGAAATTATTATTTCTCCTATGAATGGATTTTGAAAATGATTTGAGTTAATCTATTTTAAGTATGTTAACGTGTGAGACACGTTGAATTTAATTAACTATATTGCTCTTAGAATTTTTCCAAGTACGGTTGAGAATCGTACTTGTATTTATTTATGAGTTTCGGGGAAACTCATATGAATTATATTTTTCCTTATGCCATATTCTTGGAAAATATATGATGTCTATGCTAGTATGTCGTTCCACCTTTCGAGGTGATGTGACACCCATGTTTCAAGTGGGGTCACGCAAGCCCTTTCCGCCTTCGGGTGATGTGATGTTGCCGGCGGCATCACGCAAGCCCTGTACCCTCTCCGTCAACTCGACGTGAAGGTACAGGGAGTATGGGAGTACTATGCCTGGGAGGCAATAGAGTCTGGGAGACTCACTTATATGGCCATATAAGATATTTTATTGAGTTGTTAATTTGACTAGCGGGGCTAGTCTATTATTTTGGAAGTTTCTTATATGAGGAATCCGTTTATTTTTCTCATTGCTTTATGACTAGCGGGGCTAGTCCATTATTTTGGGAGACTCCCATATGAGAGGTGTATATTCCTTTTTGCAAAGGTCTTTATTGTTGTTTTGACTAGCGAGGCTAGCCCATTATCTTTGACACTTTCTTCAATGAAGGTTATTATTTATCTTTGTCAATATTTTGACTAGCGGGGCTAGTCCTTGTCCTCGGGATTTTTTTTTCTTTTGAAGGCGTTATCAACACTTGCATGCAATGGATTATTGCTTATCGAAAAATTGGGAAAGTATTGAAAATTACGTTTTGTTAAATTAATTAGCTTATTTATTTTTGTCCACTCACTCTAACGTTTTAAATTACTTTCCCCTGGGCCCTTTGTTTTCAAATGCCCAGTTTGCAGGCTAAGTTAATTTGAGGTCGAGCGTACATGGGGTCAAGGCTTAGTCTAGTAGTCAGAGGCTGATTCCGCTTCATCTTTATTCATGGTCATCAGTTCCTGCTTAGATGTGCTCTGATAACCCGCTAGAAATTTTATGTTGTCCTTGTTGTTTGGTTTAGAAATGTCAAGTTAGATTTTCAAGTAAGGGTAGTCCATTTTCAAGGAAGGTTTAGCCGAATTTTCGGTAAATTTTCCTTGGAGGTGGACCCCGCAGGATTTACCATGGGTTTCAGGTTGAAATCCGGGGTGGGTCCTGTCAGTTGGTATCAGAGCATTAGGTTATTCGATTCCTTTCTCTTTTAGTACTACCTCATATTCTTGGTCACACTTAGTGTCTATAGAGTGATGGTCCGACCACGGCAGATCTATTAGCATTATATGCTTTGGACACTATGTGTTGATTAAGTGAGTGATGTAGTTGTTCTTATTTTATTTATGGACAGTAGTGTGTCATAAATGTTTTCATCTCTAAGACTATGCCTCTGTACGCCGACCTCTTAAGTGATCATCCTATTTTGATTAAGGAAAGATGTATTTGGATTATGCATTTCCAAGGGTTATCGAGTTGATAGCATAAATTGTTAGAGTTCAATTGCGAGTTGGGAACTCAGTTGGCATTCCTTTCATTTGATCAATGATTGATTGGGTTATGATTAAGATGCTAGGGTGAGCATCTCGCGAGAATTTGTAGAAGGTGAAAAGTTTAATTCAAGCCTTGGAGTTCACTATTTTTAGTGGGCAAGATTGGAGTCAAAAATTGATTGATGGGAGATTTTAGTATTGAGTTTCGTGACTTCTAAGAGAGTTGAGTTGGAAGAAAAGTTCGAAGTAGTGGTGTTTTCTATTGATGAAAAAGTTAGTTGAAATGATGAGGTGAGGTATCCAATGGAAATTCAAAGGGGTACCTATATGAGTTGTTGAGGACCCTAGTCTTGGGTTAAATAAGGTTTTAGGGAATTTGTGGCTAGTGATTGGGTGGTAAGACATTACTGCATAAAGAGTTAAATGTCAATTTAGATAAGTCTTGATTGAAGGCCAATTTGCCGACTATGTTTGTCCGCAGTAGAGATCAATTGAGAACATGTTGGGATAATTTTGGTTGTGGCGGTATATGTTCTGGTTTCTGCAGTGCTAATTATGGATATGTTTATATCCTTAGAGCATTTTATCCAGATGGTAGTGGTAATATATTTTGAAATTGATGGATGTTAGTAGTCGATGAATAGTAGTTTCAAGCAGTGACGTTCCGAGTGGTTGAGATAAGTATTGAATTTGTTATCGAAGTTGGTTTATTAGCATCACTTCGTTGGCAATTGGTGGCTAGTTATGACACATCAATGGGGGGATCTGTTCACTCCCCTTTTATCTATTTCGGTGAAGTGGATCAGAGTTTTAGTTGTGGTGTAGTGGAAGTATATAAATTATTTATGTTGTAGTTTTGAGTAATATCCTCAGAGTTTGAAATTATGGAGTGCGAATTCAAGCTCTATGATTTAAAGGTTAGAAATTCTAGTTAGTCTGTCGAAGTTTCGAGGTAAATAATGAATTGGTTATTGTGTCATAGACTTGAACTAGGGATAAATCCAGTGGTGATCCTAAGTGAGCTGGAGTTCAATTAGGCGATGAATCAGGGAGCCGTAAGTTTTGCGTGATAGCTTGAGAGTTGTGTGGAAATGTTGAATAAATGGTTGTGTCGTTGTAAGTATATTTTATGTGTAGCCTTATGGAAGAAGATTTTCCCTTGTTGACTAAAGAAACATTTCGAGTTAAGGTTTATTAAGAAATTTAATATGGTGAATAGTAGATATATGGATAGGTTGAACGACGTCTCTTCTCGGGATCGTATTGTGGTGGGACCACTTATTGATCCAAGTTTGATTTGAGAGGTCTTTGCTTTTTGGTTGTGTGGTCATCCATTGGTGTTAAGGTGATTAGTTGAAACCACATTTGAATGTTGATTTCTAGTGCGTTTTCAAAATGAGTTCTAGAGGACGTCTGTGATTTGTGGAGCTCTTGAACTCGGAATCATGGGACTCGTCCTCAAGTTTTATAAGCTAGTTTTTCTGAAGCTTGAGTGGAAGTCTGCCCTGATTTTTGACTTTTGCTTGAATTTATAGTTTCGTTGGTTAGTGAACCACAAAGTGTAATAGTGGACCGGTTATGGAAATAAATTTTTATATTCGATGGTTAACTTGGAGCTGCAAGCTCGGTTATCGGAGAATCTTTTTGGTGGGAAATCGTGGCGCCTGAGAAGTGTAGGAGAGTTGAGCATATCTGATTTTCAGATCGTACTCGGCTACCAGATTAATTGTAATTTGTGGTAGAAAAAGAAGTGTGTTTGTCGGGTTCAAAGGCTTTGGCATCTAGAATCTTCCTTATGGAACGATTAAGGAGAGCTGTGTGATTTTTAACTATTGAATTTGGGGTCGCGATTGAACCCGAATAAGTAGCATGGCTGAAGATGCATTGTTTGCCAATGCTTAAGGGAGGTGATTTTCAATGTTAAGCCAGACGACCTGAATTGTCTGTGCTAATTTGTCATGGACATTTTTAGTCAGTTTCATTTGTAGCAAGCAAGAAGGAATATCTCGTTTTCACATGAATTATGA
Organism: Fragaria x ananassa; assembly: GCA_034370585.1. Classification (NCBI taxonomy): domain Eukaryota; kingdom Viridiplantae; phylum Streptophyta; class Magnoliopsida; order Rosales; family Rosaceae; genus Fragaria; species Fragaria x ananassa. Next base: position 1,508,698 of record CP139750.1, on the reverse strand, counting down.
TTCAGATTATCTCTTGGATTGTGGTGAAGAGATTTATGGGGATAACGGAGCCATGAGAGAACTTGAATTCCGATAAGTTGCCAGTTTGTATGCATAAATTGGTATTGTTATCGTTTGTGTGGAAAGGACTAAGTGGTGTAGTTATTAATCATTGCATAATTTCATTTCGATAATTGAGGTGATGCTCCTGTTGGACGAATCGCTTAGGCGAAGAAGGGTTGTCTTGTGGTATGGTAACTTTGACTCTGCGTAGTATCTCAGTATTAGAAGTGATTGTTACAATTTCTGCAGTGTACACGTCTTTGAATCTATTCTCTTAGCGAGTCCTAATTTTGATCTCTATGCTCATGTGGGAATGCGTGAATTTTAGTTTCCTAATAAGTGGGTTTCGACGTCGAGTTCGTGAGCAGCGTATTGGCAAGTTGATGCATGAAATTTGAATATTTTCACCGACGTTGAAATCGAACTCTGTTCTTCGAGGGGGATAACTATTTTTTTTTCATTGTATGGAAAAGTGTGAGCTTACATATTGGTATTTATATTTTGGTCTAGGCACCGTGGAACTATTTTTCAAAGTAGCTTCGCCGTATGCTATAGGTTCGTAGTCATACGAGAAAAATGCTACATGCTAGCGGAAGTACGCGAATTGTGAAGACTTAGATCCCTGAAAAATATTTTACTCGTGCCGAGCGAGGGGTTGGTGAAGTAGAGTCCAATGTTTTAATTGTGGCGACGCCACGTTTAGATGGGTAGAGTCAAGATCTTAAGTTTCTTAACGAAACAAAGTGTATTATGTTGTCAATCAATGATTGTCCGCCTTGGCTCCTTCAGTTTGAAATTTCGAGGACGAAATTTTTATAAGGAGGGGAGATTGTAACGTCCCGTACCCAATTTTACCTATTTACTGGGTATTCTACGAGTTACTGAGGGATTTAACCGTGCTCGGTAACTAAGTAAGTTAACACTCTAGTTTATTTGCGAGTTCTTCTGGAAATGTCAAATTCTTCTTTTAAGGTCTTGGTGTCGTAGTTCGCGTCGACACGGGTTATCCGGTGTTTTCAGTCTATTGTCGGAATTTTGAAGTATTTTCTACGATTTATGGAAGGTATGGTAAAAGAAATTAATTTTCTGAAATTAGAATAGCTCATTTAATTATGGCCGTTTGATCGAGTAGGGTTTCGATCTTGACCGTTGGTTCATGTATAAAAAGAAAACAAACGGGTTGACTTTGTCAAACCCGCAATTGGGCGTTGACCCGAGCCAGCTCTCCCTCTTTTCTTCTCCGCCTGCCTCTGCTCTCTCCGGCACGGTGTCGCCGATTCCGGCCACCTCTGGTCACGAAATTACCACCGATCTCTTCCTCTCCTTCTTCTCTACAAGACCCAGTTCATAGATCATCATTGCAACTCGATTCGGTGGTAATCGATTGAAGGGAGCTCGACTGTGTTCACCGGTTTCCAGCGTTTTCCGGCGAGTTAATTGGACGCCGATGGTATGTCTCGGTTCACCTCTCTCTTCTCTTCATCTCTGTGCCTTTGTTTCATAAAATCGGACCCTAATATGAAAATCCCTTTCCCTTCTCTTTTCTGGGTTTTTTTACGGCGAGTCTCCGGCGAGGACTTCCGACGTCCCTCGTCTGATCAGCGTATTGGAGGACCCCCATAAATTGTTATTCTTCCAATTTGAGTAAGTAGTTCCTACTCTTGTCTAGCTTTCAAATTCTTTGGATTTTGGGTTTATCTGTGGAGGCCGACGCCACCATTGTTGGGGGTAGATCGTATTTGGTTAGTGTCTGAGTTTGGAGTGCGTTTCATTTAGGTTACAGAAGCTAAGGGCTGAGGTGAAAAGAAAGAAAAAGGAAAGAAGGGAAGAGGTGCTGCTGGGGAAGGTTTGGGGTGTAGAGAGCAATTACTGCAAATTTACAGAATCGGTAAAGAAGGTAAGATACTACTGATTTTGGTTGGACTATGATGTTTAGTTTGGAGTTGGAATTTTAGTTAATAATGAGTGTTGTATTTATGTGTGGTTAATTAAATTGGTGATGTTGCGGGTTGGCAGATTTGTAGTTGAGGTGGGAAAGATAATTATATGATGGTTGTTTAATCGGAAGTTGGGTTGAAATTGGTGTGGTTAAATGAAAAGAAGACATGTAGTTAGTTTTATCGACCTTTGACTCACGGTTAATAAATTGGTCTAAGATAGGCATTGGGTGTCCATAGTAATTCGACGAATTATTATGAGACAACCTAATGATAAATATAAGTAATGATTACTTTTTCATCGGTTAAGGTTAGGTTGTTAATTGAAGGATGTAAGTAAAGGATTTATTGTTCACTCATACAATTTAGTTTTTATCAAGGACTTGACCGCGTAAGCTTAGAAGTGAAGGAAAGGGGTTGAATCGAAAATTGATCGTTGGGAGAAATTGCCGAGCTCTAGTCTTCGGAGTCTTAGCTTGACAGCTAGTGCAACCGAATCGCGGTGAGTGGACATTTTATTTTTTTTAAAGGAGTATGCATGCATGATTTGTTTAGAAAATCATCATTTATTTTCTGAGTTGAAATTATTATTTCTCCTATGAATGGATTTTGAAAATGATTTGAGTTAATCTATTTTAAGTATGTTAACGTGTGAGACACGTTGAATTTAATTAACTATATTGCTCTTAGAATTTTTCCAAGTACGGTTGAGAATCGTACTTGTATTTATTTATGAGTTTCGGGGAAACTCATATGAATTATATTTTTCCTTATGCCATATTCTTGGAAAATATATGATGTCTATGCTAGTATGTCGTTCCACCTTTCGAGGTGATGTGACACCCATGTTTCAAGTGGGGTCACGCAAGCCCTTTCCGCCTTCGGGTGATGTGATGTTGCCGGCGGCATCACGCAAGCCCTGTACCCTCTCCGTCAACTCGACGTGAAGGTACAGGGAGTATGGGAGTACTATGCCTGGGAGGCAATAGAGTCTGGGAGACTCACTTATATGGCCATATAAGATATTTTATTGAGTTGTTAATTTGACTAGCGGGGCTAGTCTATTATTTTGGAAGTTTCTTATATGAGGAATCCGTTTATTTTTCTCATTGCTTTATGACTAGCGGGGCTAGTCCATTATTTTGGGAGACTCCCATATGAGAGGTGTATATTCCTTTTTGCAAAGGTCTTTATTGTTGTTTTGACTAGCGAGGCTAGCCCATTATCTTTGACACTTTCTTCAATGAAGGTTATTATTTATCTTTGTCAATATTTTGACTAGCGGGGCTAGTCCTTGTCCTCGGGATTTTTTTTTCTTTTGAAGGCGTTATCAACACTTGCATGCAATGGATTATTGCTTATCGAAAAATTGGGAAAGTATTGAAAATTACGTTTTGTTAAATTAATTAGCTTATTTATTTTTGTCCACTCACTCTAACGTTTTAAATTACTTTCCCCTGGGCCCTTTGTTTTCAAATGCCTAGTTTGCAGGCTAAGTTAATTTGAGGTCGAGCGTACATGGGGTCAAGGCTTAGTCTAGTAGTCAGAGGCTGATTCCGCTTCATCTTTATTCATGGTCATCAGTTCCTGCTTAGATGTGCTCTGATAACCCGCTAGAAATTTTATGTTGTCCTTGTTGTTTGGTTTAGAAATGTCAAGTTAGATTTTCAAGTAAGGGTAGTCCATTTTCAAGGAAGGTTTAGCCGAATTTTCGGTAAATTTTCCTTGGAGGTGGACCCCGCAGGATTTACCATGGGTTTCAGGTTGAAATCCGGGGTGGGTCCTGTCAAACCACCCTAACGAAATCGAATTTAGCCGATTCCTTTTGAGGGATTACTCACCTAGATGAGGGCTACAAGTTGAGCCAAAAATCTCTGCCTATGGCGTCGGAGAACGGAGCTCCGGCGAAGAGACATTCGGTAGCGGGGAAGCGGATTTCTCCCGCTCGGCGGTGACCCGTGTACGATCTCCGGCCCAGGGAGAGAGAGGAGGTGGCGGGGGTCCGAACGGAAATGGTCTGGCGGTTGGTGGTGGCCGGACGGCGGCGAACGTGGGTGAGGAGTCCGGCGGTTCGGGGAAGATTCAGGGGAGAGGAGAGAGAAGAGATAGAGTGTGGTTCGGTTTGGGCATCTCCAATAATACCCGGTCCAACACTTAAAACACCCCAAAATAAGCCTAGTAAAAATTTACCCATTTTTACCAACTCAGTAACTTTCGTTTTTAGACCATAACTTCTTCATACGAACTCCGTTTTAAACGTGTCGCGTGTCCATGAACTCTGTTTAACGTCCTCTACAATTTTCATGAAGAAAGTTTTCCCAAAATAATTTTCCTACAAAAAGTCAACCATAGGGTCCTTAAGGGTAAACGGTTACTCATCACGGTAAAAGACCAAAGTAATACAAAAGGTAAATAACCTTAAAATAACTTAATAACCGGGGTGTGACAGCCTGAGAAGTTCTTGTATGCCATAAAAATTGAAAACCCGCGGGGTTATGATGAATTGATGGAGATGGCAATTACGCATGCTCAAGCGGACCATGATACGTACGGGGATCAATATGCTGGCAAGAGGATAGGAGGTCCGAGTCCCAGGGGCAAACAATCCAAGAAGTAAGAACATGGAAAGGGGATCAGGAGGGACAAGCTTTCACCCCCAATAAAAGGTATAAAGAAGGAGGTAGGAAGCCAGCCAAGCAGATAGGGGGCCCGCAGATTAAAGGCAAACAGGGTTACCAGGAGGGCGGTTTCACAAAAACGGCTCCCGTAGCCAGAGAAAATTTCACTAGCCTGACCGCGACTCCGGAGGTAGTTTGGAACGAGAACAATGGTGCAATCTCAGGGCCTCCCACAAGGAAGTTCCCACCATCTAGATTAACCAGGGAGGACACCAGAAAGTTCTGCGGGTATCATGGGGAGGCCATGCATGCGATAAACAATTGTGTGGAGCTCAAGAAGGCGATAGAGAGCCAGATCAAAGCAGGCAAACTCCAGCAGTATGTGTCAAGTCAGCGGCAAGGGGCCGGAGTTCCCGTTTATAGGACGATCAACACGATCCGCAGAGGAGTAGTGCAAAAAAGCAGTGCACCGGGATAAGGGAAGGGCGGGAGATATTCACCTTTGGTAGCTGCAACAACTAGCATGTCAACATGAGCTGGAGAACGGTGACATTTGAGAAAGGAGAAGAGCGAGGGATCAGGTAGCCTCACGAGGACCCGTTCCTAGTTACCGCGCAGTTGGATCATTACCTGTGCAAGAAAATCCTAATTGACACCGGGGCATCGGTGAATGTTCGAAAACATGTGGCAAGCGTTGAGAAGGGGAACAGCAAGCTCACGCAGTTTAATGAGCCGCTGATAAGCTTCTCCGATGACGTGGTGCAGCCTTTAGGCTCAGATCATATTCCCATTATCCTGGAAGGTGTAGAAGGGAACACGTTCTACCTGAGGGACCGTGATGGCATAATCATCGGGCACCTATGGAACACCGAGCACCTTAGGTTTCACCCAGTATACTCTAAGTTCGGCTTGGGAAATTGTAAACTATGCCCACCGGGTTGGCTCATAGACCCAGGAGGATGCCTTCATTTGTTTTGTACAACAACTAATACAGAAATGAAAAAGTCAAATTCGCAACACTAGGAGTAAAGTCAAATTCGTAACACTGGGAGTAAAACAAGAGTTACCAACAGGATCCACCAAGTTCAAGAGGCAAATAAATAAAGGCAAAAATCCACCAAGAGAATTTCAACCAAAAAAAAGGGCCAACAGGAACCAGTATATAAATAGTAAATATATCAACCGGATTACAGGGCAAAATTTACATCATCGGGAGTAGGCTCGAGGTCATTGTCCAAAAAACTAAAAAAAATGGAATCCAAAAATTAGTCTGGTATGATGCAAACAAACAAATCCTAAGCCTGGTCTTTCTCGGCCGGGTCACCAGGCTCCTCTTCATCCTCACTCTCGGACACAATCTTGTCATCTTCGACAATCTGTAGATTGGTCTCAGGAGGACCCTCCGTGAGGACAACCTGGGAGTCCTAAGCCTTAGCTTTTGCCTTTGAGGCGAGCAGGTCAGCCATCATCCGAGGCTTGTACAGGTATCCATGCTCACTTCACTCTGTGAACTTCTCTGTGATGGCCCCATCTCAGGCAACCTTTAGAAGATCCGTCAGCTCTTGAGATTCCTTGTACTCGGCCACGACCTGGTCGTAATGAGCGGGAATAAGGCGCTCGATCTCCGTGAGCTCGGATTCTTTCTGTCAGAGCTTACCCTCCAACTCGAAGCTTCTCGAGTGCCAAGTGCAATGACTCCACCTCAGCTTCAAGCTCCGGGACCCGGTTAGCCTTGGGCTCCACTTCCTAAACATGTAGCTGCAGCATCGCCAACTTCTCGGCCAGTGGATTCTTCTCCTTCTCTAGAGACCCCTTCTCGGTCTAGAGATAGCTCACCTGACCGTTTAGCTTGGCCACTTGCACCTTGAGTTCAGGGGTGTCCTCGCTGGCATCGATAGAATACACCGTGAAGAAAGCCTGCCAAAAAAAAATCAAATTAAACTAATAGCATGAGCAATAAAGGAAAAGATGTCCCGAACACTAACCTTCATGAGATGCTCTCGAGCAATCTGTCTGGACTCCGCAGGAGAGCCTTCTTTGAACCTCACTCGGTCGAGGTCAATACCTTTCAGGTCTCGGATCATTGCACGCACGAACTTCTCATTCGTGCACCCATATTCGTTGAGGACCTACCTGATCAGGGTCTTCGTGATGGTAGGAAGGGGAGGGCAAGCAAGGACAGTGAGAGAGAAGAACCCCCGGGTGCCATCTTATGTCTCTTCGGGTTTGGGGCAAGATCCCCGGAGACGTCCTTCCCGGTGTAGGTCACTTGGGAATCTAGAGCTGCCTGACTTTTCTTCTTTGAGTGGTGGTGGTGGCGCTTCTTCTTCTCGCCCAAATTCACAACCACCTTGGAGCTTCCGAGAGGAGGTGGCAGCGGAGGAGGAGCCGTTGTCTAGTAGGTAGCGTCCGGGACTTCCAGCAACTTTGGGGACTCCAAGACACACACAGATTGCGTGTCTAGGTCCACCTCCATGCGAGAGGCAGATTCCCCCATAGTCAGCAACTTCTCTAGGAGATCATGGTCTTTCTCCATATCGAGCGGGTGATTAGGACGCGAGACACGTCGAGGGATTTTGCCTGCAGAAAAAAAAAGTCACTAGCACATTGTTCCAACAAGGCATCCAAAGTAAAACAAGGAAATAATGCAGAAACAACGAGCAAGATATGGAACCCACCGGGCAGTCTACCCATCTCGTAATGTACCAGCACAGCCCATCGGGTCAGGTGATACGAGCTACAATTCTTCTCGATGGGCCACGTAGCGAAAATTCGGGTGATGCGCCCCCGATCGATCAATGTCAAAGAGTAGTCTTAATCCCCAATGGCCTGATAATTGTTGGGAACGGTATGCCGTCTAGTTTTACGCTGCTAAGAGCCGCCCGCCAGGAAAACCTTAGCGCGCCACTCTTTGTTTATAGAGGACGGAAGATCGGTGATGATAGACTCGTAGTCCCGCGTGGTAAAGTTTATGCACCCGGAGCTCCCGGTCTTCTTCGAGTATGACAACCGATACAGGGCGCGGAACTCGTTAATCATGGGCCACCCCATGTTGGACAGAAAGTACAAACATCTGAGTCCTAGGAGCTGGCACCGTTGATTTAGAGGTACCTTCCCGGGAGCCAATTGCAGCATGCTCAGTATGTATTGCACGTATTGAGGAAGCGGCACCGAGAACCCGTTCCTAAACATATTGTCATGTACTGCAATGAAATTATCTCGAGGAGCGCAGGATAGTTCTCCGGGACGTAATCCTCACAACGGGAGGTCTGAGGGAATGTCCCACTCCTCTCTGAACTGTTTGATCTCCTCAGGCGTGAGGCTACACATCGGCTCGTCACAAACACTACCATCCTCCAAACTGTGTAGGGTCCGGGTGATGCGGATAGCCTAAAAAACTACCCCTGCGCCACTGTCTCGAGCGAGAATAAATGTGTGGTCAAGACTCGAGCAAGAAGACTCGGAAGGAGAAGAAGCCCGAGCGGGAATGTGGCGGGTAGGTCGCTGCAGATACCCTTCCATCCTTTTGTCATCATCAGCGAGAGACCGCTGAGATGAGCCTGAGCCATTAGCGCCAGTTGCCCTAGGATCCATTTACCCTAAACAAAAAAAACCTAAGACCTATCAGTTTTACCTAGCCACGCCGCCAACAACGAGAAGATGCAAAACTCGTGCGCGACCCTAACTCACACAAGCATAAAACCCAGAAACTAGAGAAAAATACCAAAAAGAAAACACATCCATCCACAATCCAAACCAAACATCTACTCTGCAATTAGTATGAAAAGCAAGGAGAGGCAGTACTCACCAGATAGTGAAGGTCGAAGACACGCCGAAGTAAAAGTCGGTGCGCACCTCGCAATTGCAGAAGCCAGCGACAGAACAAATGGAAAACCTCTTGGAAAACTTTGGAAAGCGCTTCGAAACATAGAACGAATGAAAGAGTATAAGACAATGAAGAATAGAAGGTAGTGAAGAAAACGAAAGAGAGAACATAGAGGAATGAAACATAGAAGCAGAAGAGGAGACTGGGGGACTAAGGCATATATACGAAACGGGGGGGGGGGGGAAGCCGCCTCGGTTTCCCCCCCCCCCCCAGTCATTAAATAAGCATTTGCTGCAAACGAGGAAATTGGAGTCTTCGAGCTTCATCGTAGGATCACGCCACATGTCCCACTAAGCGGTAGCTTCTCGAATAAGAGAAGGATGAAACGACGTGCATTAAATGCACGTCCCTTCGTTCCCCAACACAGTGACACTTGTTGAACATGCAATTAATGCCCTGACACCACCAACCCAGAGCCGAAGAGCAGGATCCCGTATTCAACTCTCCGGGACCGGCAGTTCTTGAATTGAAGTCTAGTACAAACCAATGACAAAAGACCAAATAGGCCCACCAGTAAAACCAGCAGGAATACCGTGCTGGAAATGATAAGACTCGGAGAAACATGAAAACTGTAAGTCCCGGATAAGAACTAACGGGGAAGAAGAGTACAACTGTTTCGCGAGATCCTTACACCCGAGCAAGACCCAACGGGAGACATGCGCGCGAACCAAGGCATGCATACCACCTCTCAAACGTACCACCAGGAAGCATGGGAAACAACTAGAACCATGAGAACCGTAAGTCCCTTGTACAGCTCCCGTAGAGAAAGAGTTGGGCAGTTCATATCATTCCATTTACACGGAGAATAGTGGTTTGATAACCCACGCGGGAATAATACCCCGCGCTCGAGCATGAACACATGACATGGAAAAGCTCGCTATCTTCGTCCATTGCAATAACAACTCATTCAAACATGTCCTGAGTACGAACTTGGGGGGGACTAGGAACGGGTACCCGTTGAAAATTGCAAAATCGTGGCCATTTCTTCAAGTCCCCACTCAAGACGTGTCCTGAACGGGAACTTGGGGGGGGACTTATAATCGGTAGTCGATAAATACCTCCCTTGGCCCACGATGCTGTGAAGCCCAGCATGAGATAGATCGAACAGGCCTCATCCTGGAAGCTACAGAAGTCTGGGCCGGGAGGGAGACACTCCACAGAAGACCAAATAAACAGACCTCAGTAGTATATTTGTCCCACATCGAATAGCAAACAAGATATAAGTCAACGCGGGGCTATAAATACAAGGCTGTAGTCAACTAAAACGGTAAGAAATTTCCTAGCATTAAATATTATACCTACTACATAACTGACTTAATCATCGAATAGAGAAAGACCGGCTTGCAGGCATCTAGTCAATGACAATCAAGGGTAGAGATCACGCCAAATAGCTTCTATGAGGTATACAGGATTTTACAGAAACAGAAGTAGGGTATCCATAAAAAGTTAAAATCTTTACAAACCACATAGCTTAATCTAAGAGGGCTATGTCAAGTGGACAAGATTGAGTCATTCTTAGGTGACCTAGATCGATCTAAAACCACAATGCAAGCTAAACAAGACCATGCCTAAACGTTGTAACAATTCATTAACACCCGTTGAGTAAGAGTCAAAGCGAAGTAACTCTGAGTTACTAACTCGTTGACACCCGTGTGACTTGCTGATATCTCTCCAGCTCACGCGTGTGTTATTTTAGACAATGTTGAAACTTGAAAGCTCAAGAGTCAAAGAGTCCTCCTTTATCAACTACCCAATCTGCAGTAAAGCAAATAGAGAGTGAGGAAGAGAGAGAGTTAGACTTTGCCAAAAGAAAACAGAAGACATAGGATGAGCGGAGCAAAGAACCATGCTGTGTGTGTAACAGGAGCTTCTGGTTATATTGCATCATGGCTGGTCAATCTTTTGTTAGGACGAGGTTATATTGTCAAAGCCACTGTACGGGACCCAAGTGAGTTTCAACTTCTGGGGATTAATATTTGTTTGTTCGTGATTCAAAGCTTCATTCTTGAAATATACTACTATGTATCATGTATGCTTGATAAGACAAAACATGCTACAAAGCCAGAAGTCCACATTTAGTTTAGCGAAAATGAAAGAAATATATTGTTTAGACAAAATCAGAGTTGTATATACCAGATATGAGGAAATGTTAGCTTCAGGAGTTGTTTAACCCCAAACCCATCAGCAAGTATCCTCTGCTTCCTCAGCTCATATTAGCCAAAAGGCCCAAAACCTTTATGTATGTTTTGTTCTTGATCACGTACTTAAATGAACTAAACTTGTCTGCTGAGATTTATACTCCAATGTGCTTGATGTATTCTCAATTCAGCTAACTAGCTGTGTTTATGTATGCCCCAGACGATCTGAAGAAAACAGAACACTTGCTTTCGCTTGATGGAGCAAAAGAAAGGCTTCACTTGTTTAAAGCAGATTTGCTAGATGAAGGGTCTTTTGACCATGTGGTTGATGGATGTGATGGTGTTTTCCATACAGCATCTCCGGTACTATTTTCATCCATCAGCGACCCACAGGTTCATCTCTTTAATTACTTTCGCACATCAAGTATGTTACCGTCCTTTTAACTACCTATTGTTAAAGTTATTCTTTCAATCTTAGTGTGTAGTATTCTATTCAAGAAAAATTATCAGAACACTCCAGGAGGCTCACGTTGCCAGTTTGCGTAATGTATTAGAATTTCAAGAATGCACCTCTCTGCAATTTGACTTGTTAAGATAGCATTATGATCGTTGTGCTCGTTTCGCATTCACATCTTCTCACTGAAGACATTGTTGGGACCAGTATCCCCTAAAAAATTCTGATGTTGTCAATAAAATTTAGTTGAGTTTGTGAAAAGAGTTGTTCTAGATTGCATTTCTCTTAAGTGGCCATTTCTTATGAAAAGTTCTTCTTTCACCCATATGCAATCATAGCTCGTTAACCCAGGTGGCATGAATATCGTGCCGTGCTCTTGTACATTTTAAAAACAATATAGAGTAAAGGAAGGAAGCTGTAATTACTTTTCTAGAGAACTAGTTGAGTCTCATGTTGCCAAAATCACTAGTATTTCAAGAAAAGATGTACAAGCCAACTGATGAAGTTACTTTCTTTTGTTTAGCCCCTCACTATGAGTTTGACTTATCTGTTAAGATAATGCTAATTTCTGTCATTTCCGTTAGCAGCAATGATTCTAATATTTTTCTTTGTTACTTTTTTTCTATTGGCTTGTTTTTCCCCTAGTTTCTCATAAGAGAGGTGATTGGGGATAGATTCCAGAAGACTCCTCTGCTGCTGTCAGTAAACCACATTGAGTTTGTGAAAACGGTTGTTCTAGTTTTAATTTTGTACCCTTTGCAGGATCATAATTTTCAGCATGTGTTTTTATTTTCTTAGAGAACTTGTTACTACCAAAGATTCAATTTTTTAGTATTTATAACCTCATCATGTAGAGAATGCAATGAGCATTTGTCTCTATATCTTCAGGCAGAACTAATTAACCCTGCTGTGAAGGGAACACTAAATGTTCTGAAGTCATGCAAAAAATTTCCAACTGTGAAGCGATTGGTTTTGACATCTTCTATAGCTTCTGTGATAATGAATGGAAAACCTCTGACCCCTGATGTTGTAGTGGATGAAACATGGTATTCGAATCCACTTATTGCTGAGAAGAACAAGGTGAGTAGGTTCCATTTCCCATCTTGTTCCAGGTTTCACCTTTTCTATGATTTTTTTTTAACTAATGCATCTGACTCCTACTTTCATGGAATATATTTGAGATCGAGGTATTATGCTTACATAAGAGAATTACTTTGTATATTGTAATTGTTATGAACTTTCCTTTCACATGTCCAGCTATGGTATCTTCTTTCAAAGACTTTAGCTGAGGAGGCTGCTTGGAAATTTGCTGAAGGAAATGGAGTTGACTTGGTTTCAATAAATCCGGGGTTTGTGATTGGACCAATTTTGCAGCCGGCAATTAATTTGACCGTGGAGATGATTCAGAATCTCATAACTGGTACATACTTCAGCAATTATGTTTATGTATTGCGTAGTTAAATTAGAGCAAAGTATGAAGGAAAGTTGGAATTGAATAATTCTTGTGCTGCAAGGTAGTAGTTAATTATTTTGTTTCCTTCTTATCTAGGCAAGGCAGTGCCCGCTTCAAATTACAGATTCATTGATGTTAGAGATGTTGCCTCTGCTCATATTCAAGCATTTGAAGTTCCATCAGCTACAGGAAGGTATTGTTTGGTCAGCCATAGCGTGCACATTTCCGAGGCTCTAGAGATTATAAGAGAGCTTTATCCCAATTTGCACATTCCTGAAAGGTAATTACAAAATGCCATGGCTGATGCCAGTTACAGTAATTTAGATTACCATCCAACTGGATACCAATTTTGTGACTTCAACTTACTATATGTAATATCATGTGTGAATCAACAACTTGACTCTATCTTATGACAATCAACAGCGTGACATGTTATTGCCGGACTGTCAATTTGGAGCATTAGTCTGAGGTTTAATGCTGTTTATATTTCTAGTCTATATTGGTAATCTAACAAGATAACATACTTGATATCTAATCAGAAAATATTTCCCTGAGTGGCTGAGTCATAGCCCTATTCATAATATGCACAATCTAACATATCATAATCATATATTAACTTTTAATCTTCTGCTCAGACACCTCAAGTTGCAAAACCATATGGCTATTTGAGCTGTCTCATTGTGCAGGTAGACTGGTCACGCTACCACCTTTTCATTTTTGAAGAATTTGCAAAATTTACATCTATTAGGAACTCAGTAAACTGATGAATGTGGCAAGTTTCTGACGGGTCTTCCTCTTTCCCTTTTCTTTATGTCATTAATGGCAGATGTGAGGATGGTCCTCTTTTGCTCCCTTCTGATCCACAATTTCAAGTATCCAAGGAGAAAGCAAAAGGTCTGGGAATTGATTTTTATCCGTTTGAAGTAACTCTGCAGGACACTATCGAAAGTCTGAAGGAGAAGGGCTTCCTCAACATTTGATTTATCCAACTGACTGCATCTTGTTAGTGTATCACCTATTGGCAGTTGAAGTGTGGTTTTAGCTGAACTACAGAGATATAATGATGGAAGATAAGCAAATGGTTATGGCTCCATCTAGAATAAAATCATGAATTCTCATGAGAACAGCATAATGTGAAATTTGAATAAACCCAGAAAGCATATTGTAAAATCTTCCGGCACAGCACATCCATTATTATTGTGTTGCATGTCATCTATATGTCCATAACTAGTCTTATGAAAGCAATAGGTCATTATGAGAATCATTAGCTTGGGTATCCAGGACGGAAATAGGAGAAAAACGTGTATTGATTCGGTTGGTAACAGTAACTTAACATTATCATTGATTTATTACCCTCATTTTCGATTTGTAATCATCTTGAAATTTGCTTTTTTAATTTAGCTATTGGGTTTGTTTGCTTCATATCCTTGCATTGAAGAGGTGTCAGTACTAGTTTTCTTAATGATTCTTCAGATGTTTTCAACAAAACCTGTTGAGTTTGTGGAAGGGGTTGATCACTTGATCTAAAATGCATCTAATTCATGTTTGCAGGATCATGTCATGTGTCTATTTTCAGTTAATTCTTCTTTGCAGGATCAGATGTGACTGTGCCTGCATGAGCAATCCCAGGCATAAATCAAGCCTGCAGTGAAGGAACATATGATGTTCATCAAAATCAGGGGTAAACACCACTGTGAAGGGAATGGTTTTAAGTTGAGAAAATTAGACAAAAACCCAAAAAATCAAACCTCTTTTAAAATAAACTCATGCTCATATTCCATTTTAATTTACACCCAACCCTATAATTGAACCTGTCTTATATGTTTTATTTTTATTTTTGGAATTTGTATCCCTCTTTTCCTTGACTCTTTTGCCTTTCCGTTTTTTTTTGTTTTTTCTTGAAAAGATTTTTCCCTTCTGATTGAATGAGAAGACATTTCCTAAATGTGGCTCTTGACTTTCTTCTATTTTAAATAGGGTTAGGGTTTAGACTAGGGTTTAGGGTTTAGGGTTTGTGGAACCGGGTTTAGGGATTAGGGTTTAGGGTTTAGACTAGGGTTTAGGGTTTAGGGATTAGGGATTAGACTAGGGTTTAGGGTTTAGGGTTTGTGGAACCGGGTTTAGACTAGGGTTTAGGATTTAGGGTTTGGGCGTAGTCTGTGGAACCGGGTTTTCAGCTGTCGGGTAATTATGTTTAATGAGTCGGCCAAACAGCTTATTAATTGCAATGGTTCAGTTGGTGCCATTTCAACAATTTCCTTCAACAACAAGTTCTATTGTTTAGATAAACAATATTAATATTTTTACTAAATCAACCTAATTAATAAGTTGGGTGTATTTCAAAAGAGTATAACATGTGGGTGTAATTTAAAATGGGTCTATGATTTTGGGTGTAACATCAAATTCTCCTTTTAAGTTCTGTGACTTCAGTCTTCAGGAATGATGAATGCTGTGTGTAAATAACTTAAAAGTCTTTCAAAGCATTCATCTAATGCCTCTGCACTGTATTTGAACTTAATAGTCTAAGACAATGCAGTATTCTTTGTGTAGTGATATGTGTTTGAAAAATAAGTAGGCTGCTTGGAAAATTTGCCCAAAATAAATAGATGGCACTGACTCAATTCGCATAACAAGCATGATACCAGCATCAGGCAAGGCTGCTTGAAAAAGATATGTTTTCTTCTGTAAGGCATGATGCTTGATATAGGAGACATCAGTTTCCTTCCTATAAAAGACAATGACAAAAATCGGGGGGAGGAGGAGAGCAACTTGGTAGTGCATTATTGCACCGCATATTGACAATTGAAATCTGTTTAAAGCTAAAAGCCTAAAACCCAATCAGATGAGGACGAAAATAATATTCTTCCCGGCCTCCACTTCCAGACTTCTTTGAATTTATGTGCAAAGATGCATACCCATATCTTTCACATTTCTTATCTTATCATTTCTGTAAGTTTGTGGACAATTCCATAGAAAGTTCAAGTCAACTTCGTTTTGTACGCTTGACAACCTTACAGATAGCGTGGAGTAATGGATGAAGTGTTTTATAAAGATCTTGCCATTGAGCCTAATTATGCAATAAGCTATAAAGAACTGGTCACTTTTTTCAAGGACAATAATAGCACGCAAATAAGTCAGTTTTCACAAAAACCTTCCTCTAACTTGAGAACCGGAAATAGCATGCATGCTAAACCTCCATCCCAGCACACGAAATCATTGGAGAATCCGACTTCCAAATGTACTTTCTCAATCACACATTTACGAAGAAAGACTCAAGTTCGAATTCTCTCCTCCCCCAACTGTTGAAATTGTAAAACACTAAACAAATGCAGAGTTTTAGACTTTTAGAAGTGAGAAACCGAAAGAAAGAAAAAAATGATCGAAATAAAACTTGATGAGCAGCAGCACACATCACAATTGACGATTTGTGACTAGGGTATGCCACCGCAAATATGAAGCAGATTATGTTATAGTTTACGGAATCCAAGTTGAGAAATATGAGACAGATTTGAAGTGCATATTGTGGATACCGGATCCAAATTAGGTATGAAACGAACTTTTTTAGGCACATATTGACCACCCCAGATAGAGTGGACTTATCCTTTCCATTTTTGTCTTCGAAGATCTTTGGAGGATCCACAATTGGTTGATTATAGATAAGCAGCATACCCTAATCTCCAAGTGAAGCCTTAATTTTCTATACTTTTGTGATCTTTATATATATATATAAAGTGCAGATATGGGACCGATCCCGCAGAAGTGCAGACCTTTATTAATAAATTAGTAGCTAGCTAGCCAGCCACCAGTGTTTATGATAACGTTGAATCATATATAAATGGAATTATGGATGCAGGCTAAGCAGCCAATAAATACGAAGAGATAGGTATACAGAAGCAAACTAATCTGAGATGGATGGAGAAGGGAAGGTTGTGTGTGTCACAGGAGCTTCTGGTTCATAGCTTCATGGCTGGTGAAGCTCTTGTTACAACGAGGCTATGTTGTCAAAGCCACCGTTCGCGACCCAAGTCAGTGTCATCACTATGGTTTCTTTTATTTCCATTACTTTCTGTTCAACACAACAGAATAATATTGTAGCTCAGCTAAACTGGCTAGTTGTTTTATTTGTGTATGTGCTGCAGATGATCCAAAGAAAACAGAACACTTGCTCGCACTTGATGGAGCAAAGGAAAGGCTTCATTTGTTCAAAGCAGACTTGTTGGAACAAGGATCTTTTGACCTTGTTGTTGATGGATGTGAAGGTGTTTTCCATACAGCATCTCCGGTAATGTTTTCATCGATCAGCGACCCACAGGTTCATCCAATCTCCTTGACTACTTCCCTACATGCTTAAAATGTTTTACCATTTAGAGACACTTCTTGACTACTTCCCAAGATTAATTATTGGATGTAAATCTTTATCATACTTGCTTATTAGAGGAAGTTCTTACGTACTCTCAGTAATTAATCATTTTGCTCAACATCTCAGGCAGAACTGATTGATCCTGCTGTAAATGGAACGCTTAATGTTCTTAAATCATGCACAAAATTTCCAACAATCAAGAGGGTAGTTTTAACATCTTCCATGGGTGCAGTTTTATACAATGGAAGACCTTTAACCTCTAATGTGGTAGTTGATGAAACATGGTTTTCTGATCCACTTTTTTGCGAGGAGTTGAAGGTATGTGTGTTTGTTCCACTAGTTTCACATATTATTCCCGTGTAGTAGGAACAAAATGTAACTGTTTGCCTGGACATGTATGGTATGAACGTTTCAGGCATGGTATTTTATGTCGAAAACTTTAGCAGAGCAGGCTGCTTGGAAATTTGCTAAAGAAAACGGGATTGACATGGTGACCATAAATCCAGCGTATGTGACGGGTCCGCTCTTGCAGCCAACTCTAACTTACTCTTTGGAGATGCTTCTGAATCTTAAGAATGGTACACACTTTCAGAAATAATCACCTTTTATCTTCCTTAGTTAGAGCAGGGTACGATGGAAAATTCAGAAAGAAATCTGCCTAAATCGACACTGAGGTTTAGGAATGAGGAATTTGGGTAAAGGTTTTAGTATTTGGGGACTACACGTGGAAATAAAATCAAATACACATGTAAACATAAGAAACAAACTTCCACACATATGTTATAGATGATTCTTGTGATTCAAGCAATTGATTGTTTGTTTCTTTTCCTATACAGATATTGACGAAGTAACAGCTGCAAATTATTTATCTGTTGATGTTAGAGATGTTGCCTTGGCTCATGTTCAAGCATTTGAAGTTCCTTCAGCTAGTGGAAGATATAATTTAGCTGGAAGTGTCACCCCCATGGTCGAGGCTTTGAAGATTTTAAAGGAACTTCATCCCAGTTTGTACCCACCTGAAATGTAAGTAGCATTTGCAAAATGCCACACATATTCGCAATAAAGGTTGATAACCCAAATTTTAAGACAAAAGGTCACTGAATTTGACAGATTCTAAGTACAGATTTGGTTTCTTCCTATTTTTGCAGATGTGAGCATGATGTCCCTACTGCCCCAGAGCATCAAGTATCCCAGGAAAAAGCAAAAAGTTTGGGAGTTAGTTTCCTTCCATTGGAAGTAAGTCTCAGGGACACTATTGAAAGCATGAAGGAGAACGGTTTCCTCAAGGCTTGAATTATGCAACTCACAGCAACTTGTTCATTGCGCAAGTTTCTCCAAAGAGCTGATGATTCTATGTTTGTTTGTGTTCGTTTCTTTAAGTTGTGTACTGAAAAGCGGCATTTCTTATTCCAATTTTTGTAAGAAGATGGTAGTAAACCGGTGAAAACAGGGTTTGTATGATTATGAAGTTGTTTCATTTCATTTAATATAGCTTTCACTGTCTTTTAGTTTTTATGCCATGATCAGGTTTTGTATCAATATGACTCATCGAATTGAGTTGAAGGAAAACTCAAGGATCACATTAGGTCAGGAACTGAATATAAAGCATAAAGGTTGAAGAATTACTTATTCATCAGAAAGTTTTCATATTCTAGTGTGTTCCAATTACACTATGTATCCTTTTAAGATCTCTATAACTTCCACAACTTCTCCTATTTTGTTATTAGGTAACAAAAATGAAAGAATAATTGTTTGCACTTACCAATAATCCCCGCATGAACAAACCCCGTCACGGAAATGGTGAAACCGATTCACATCTCGGACTAGAATCTCTCTATTGGTAAACCTTGATATAAATTTCGTAACATAATGGCAATCTTCACACAGCCTCAAATTCTTGGAAATCCGAATAATTTCCCCAGGTTTGGTATTGATAAGACCAAATGCAACTGCTAACTTTTCACTATGGCCTAATACTATTCGTTCCTTCTCTTCCTCGTCAAGATCATACAGGACAACTTTGGTCTGTGGCTTATATCCTCGTCCTTTCATCTCCATTGACAATTCACCCAGCAGTGCATGAAGCTGTTCCATTTGAGGGTTAAACTCGTCAACAGAATCAAATGAGTATATCTTCCTATTAACTTCAATCCAACTGCGACCCGGTACCTTTTGAAGTTCCCGATCTTCTAGAAGTTTTTTTACTCTTTTTACCTCGTCCCACATCTTGGCCTCGGCATAAATATCAGCTAGAAGTACATAATTCCCAGCATTCCTAGGCTCAAGCTCAAATAACCTTTTGCTTGCTCTCTCTGCCAGCTCAACATTACCATGAATCCTACATGATCCAAGAAGAGCACCCCAAACTTGAGCTCCTGGTTCAATCCGCATATCATCAATGATTTTGGCTGCTTCATTTAACCGATTAGCGCGACCAAGAAGGTCCACCATACAAGCATACTGCTCAATGCGGGGATATAATCCATGCTCTCTCACCATAGACTGGAATATTACCTTCCCCTCTTCAACAAGACCTTCATGACTGCAAGCCCCCAAAACACTAACAAATGAAATGTAACTCGGTGATACACCATGATCAATCATGTCTTCAAAAACTTGAATGGCCCTCTTTCCATATCCATGAATCCCATAACTTGAAATCAAGGAATTCCATGTAACAACATCCTTCCTTTTGATCTTATTGAAAACTTGTTGGGCCGACTCAAGCTTACCACACCTTGCATACATTGTGATAAGGCTACTCATAACTGAAAGGGTTGAATCAAGACCCCTTCTCAGGATGTACCCATGAATGAACTTCCCCTGCTCTAAGGCAGCAAGAGCTGCACAAGCCTGAAGAACACTAACCATGGTCACGGAGTTGGGAAACAAATCAGGGGCCTCCAGTATCATTTTCCGAAAAAGTTCCAAAGCTTCATAGGGCCTCACATTCTTTGCATAGCATGCAATCATAGCACTCCAAGAAACCACATTTCTATTTTGCATCTGATCAAAGACACTACTAGCATATGAAACACACCCGAACCTTGCATACATATCCAACAAAGTAGTTGTTACATGAACATGGGCCCCATATCCATGACGCAAAATATGCCCATGAATCTCCTTTCCCTTCTGGAGGAGCGAACTCAAACACTCTGAAACAACACAAGCTTTGAGTACATACGTATACGTAAACCGATCAGACGGAACTCCAATTGCATTCATTTGTCTGTACAAATTTAACACTTCAGTTCCATGGCCAGCCAACGTAAGGGCCCTAAAAAGTGCATTCCACATATAAATAGTTCTCTTGCGAGTTTTATCAAACACCTCGCGTGCATTCTCAATGGAGTCCAACTCAGAGTACATCTCTATAAGTTTGGTAGCCAAAAAAGGGTCTTGGTCCCACCCGCCATTAACAAGGTGGCGATGTACATCTAACCCATCAGGGAGAGAATCCTGGCGGATGCAAGAAAGGATTAAGAGCTCACAGGTCTGTTGGGAGGGGTTGGGTTCGTGAGGAAAAAGTTGTAGAGCTAGCTTCAGGTCACCTTGATTGGATAAAGACTGTATTAATTGGTTTTTGTTTCCATCAACCCTCTGCAGCTTTTCAACAGCTGCGGCCTCATTATCCTAAAAACCAAAATGTCAAAATGGAAGAAACGCAAGCAAATAATGGACAAAAGAAAAACAATAAACAAAAAGAAATCAAAGGAAAAACTTATCCACAACTCCAGACACCCAAAAGTATTTCAATGTATAATTGAATTAGGAGGAAAGCAAAAACACGTACCTTACCAAGAAGAAACATCGAAAGAGCTTCCTCTAGTCTCAGATCAGTAAGCTCTGATACAATCAGACACTCACACATAGTTTTAGCTCTATCAATCTGCAAAACAGTATCACAAGGTCAGAATCTAACAATATAAAACAATTAATGACTCTTTTCTCCCATTTCAAAAGGGACCAGATCCATATAGTAGACTCAACCCACAAATGCCTTCCCAATAATCTAAACTATGTGTCCATTACCTTAGATAATAATGGTGTTTTCTCAAGAGATTTTTTACTTCTAAGAAGACTCTGAGCACGAGCAATAGCTTCAAACCCCTGGGATACTTTGTTCTTCTCAAAACCAATCACAGCAGTTGCACACTTCAAGAAAGGAAACCTATGATAAGAAAATGACGCTAAAACTAAAATGCAGCCAAGATCCTGACCTACTTGCTGACAAGATTTACCTCAGCCACTGCCATAGAGAGAAGAATATCATGAATATATGGCTTAGCTTCTGGATGCTGAATAGCTGCTTGACCAATATCTAGCACAAGCTCTACTTCACCAACCTGGAAGGAAGAAGTATGTGACTATGTATATATTTAGACAGGCTTAAAACTAAAACAACGTAGATTGGACAAATACAAAAACATACCTCTTGAAGGAGGCAAAGAGCAGCTCCAAACCATGCCCAAGGGATTTGAAGAGCAGATTTAGGTCGGATATTTTCATTACTATTACCAGCATATTCTGGTTCAGCAATAAGCTTATCCCTCACATCCATTAAGAGATCCTACAAAGCAACCCAAGAAGAAGTTGTTGAAGATAACGAATTTTAAGGTTTGAAGGAAAATTTTAATACTGTAGTTTCAAGTTATCTACCTGCCGAGATTTAATAGCATTCTCAGTGTAACCTTCTTCGACTTGAGAAATCTTCAAATCCATTACTGCTTTAATAACCTCATCTTTCTCAGCTTGATCGGGAACGCCAATGAGCTGCAATTCAAAGACAAACTAATAAATAAACTCGAAAAAGAATATTACTAGCAGCACAAGGAACACATTTCACTTCCACTAGCAAAAACATTGCTCTCTGATGCTTCTAAAACCGGTTAGACACACGGCATATTCGAAAGAGGGAAACCAATTAACAAACATGGGGTACTGAATCTTAATACTTCAAATCCAATAATGTGTACGCAAAGATGCAATTTGCAAATTCACATTTCCATATATAAAAAGAAACTGTCTTTCAACTCTTATCAACATCAACAAGCTCGACCAAATGAATTGCGGTAACAAGTGAAGCAATTGAGATGACCTGGTAACAGGTGACGGGGATTTCAACGGTGACGGGAGCCGGAGCGCTGTGTACGGTGACGGTGTTGACGGCGTTGAGCCTGGACCGAGGGGCGGTGAGATTAGCGAGGGTGGGGGTGATTCTGGTAGAAGTCCTATAAATGGGGGAGATTGGAGAAGGGCGGGAAGCGGAGGAGAGGTGGGGATGGATGGCTCGGCAGAGACCACACCGAGCTGGGATTCCGAGCAGGGCGTGGGCCAGAGCAGCCATGGCTTACTGAGTAGGGTTCTTGGAGCTAAAACCCTCTCTGCGTCTGCTTTGCTTCGGATTGGGTTTAAACCATTTACTATACTTTTTTTTAACTTTTTACTTGCTTCACTTTGGTCAAAACAACACCTCCACAGCAATTACATTAGTTTAGTTTAGTGACCGGTGTTGAAACTTTTAATATTTTGTCACTTGGATCACCCGGAGGAAGTAATTTCACTTGTTTGCGTCGTTTTTTCCATAATCTACATCACAATACTGCACTGCCTTAGTATTGGATTTGCTCATCATTTCGGGAAGCCAACTTTCTTACAGATACTCTTACAAGTTTGGGTCATGTCTTTCCTACTCTAAAGGATTTGGATCAAGCTTTGCAGGCTTTTCATGTAGATACTATTAATATCGGATGTCTTAAGA
The DNA here is from genome assembly GCA_034370585.1 of Fragaria x ananassa. Taxonomy (NCBI): domain Eukaryota; kingdom Viridiplantae; phylum Streptophyta; class Magnoliopsida; order Rosales; family Rosaceae; genus Fragaria; species Fragaria x ananassa. The sequence continues at coordinate 1,486,046 of CP139750.1, read as the reverse complement.
GAGAAATTTTTAAATGTCACGAGAGAACCACGTGACCGTCTGACATAGTTTTACATTCCACTTAAATTTAGTTATGTAGATTTTTTACAACTAAAATATAAACTAATATCTTCTATGTTTTGTAAAAAGACATTCATGGGTATTTAGTGAATTCAAACTAGGGTTTTAGGGTACAGGGTTTAAGGTTTAGGACTTGAGGTTTAAAGTTTTAAAAACAACAAAAAACCTAAAATGGTCTTTGACAAAATAGCTGATATAATTTTTATGAAAAAAAATCCAAATGTCTAGATTTGAGTGGAATGTAAAATCACGTCAAGCTGCCACGTAGTTTTTCCGTAACACTGAAAAATTCCTCGTCTTAGAGGCTCTTCCTTGTAATTGTTATTTTCTTAAATGGTCTTAAATGACATGTCCAGTACTCCAGCATGTAATAGACATCTAATGGTAAGCACTATGCAAATGACCATAAATCACGAATTTCACATAAGTCGAGTTTCCAAATACCAGATTAATTCAACAGGCAAAAAAACAAAAAGGAAAAAAAAAATAAAAAAAGCATAACGAGTAACTGGTAAATCGCTGCCTTGCTCTTCCTCCTCAGAATGCCAGCTTGCAGAACGCTTACACCCAAATAGATGATCTTCAACGATTTAGGAGCTTTCCTGTCAACCGAGCCTGTGACTGATTTTTAAGTTCCCAAGTCTTGTTTATCTTTTTAGGTGTCTTCCTGTTGACGCATACTTGTATTCATATTGCAGCACGAAGAACTTCAGTGCTAGATTCAACACATGACACTTCAAATAATAGTTGCCTGTACTTTTGTCTATTGCCATTAACCCATCCATAACTTCAAAACTCTATCCTTACCACCAGAAGCAACCTTTTCACCATCTGGACTCCAATCAACAGCGTAAACCTTCAAGAATAAAATAAAAATGTGAAAATAGTTTAACAGATGTCAAACAAAGAGGGTCCTTTATGCTAAATGTTCGGAGCTTCTCAAGTATACAACAGCTAGTTTAAGTCACTCAACATCCAGAGATAAATGTGAGAATTGGTTACTTGGTTTAGTTCTACTGTACTTATAGATATGTCTATCAATTTTTTTCTTGGGGTCTTCCTATTCTTATATGGAAACCTAGAGGATGACAAAGTAAACAGTCTCTAGTTCCCTGCCTTTCTGAATATTCAAGTGGCAAATAAACAGTTGTAGAAGACTTGATGGACGACAAAAAAATAAACACTCGTACCAAACTACATGATGACAAACTAAATCAATAGGCATATCAACGCATAAAGCAAACTATTCTACTCAAAGCTTAGATAGTGCCATTTTGCATGATCATGTATTGCAGGCCCTCAAAAATGAAAGATTATTAACCGCTTGTAGGGTCAAAGGAAAACCATACCTCATCTGCATGACCTGGGAGGTCTTGTTTCAGTTTCATAGTCCTGATATCCCAAACCTGAATAATTGAAGTTGAGCAACAGGTCATGGATCCCAACCAAGGTCCAATTGAAACAAGACAGCAATGATCAAGAACATAAACTTTGGATGCTCAAAAGTTGGAATCACAAATGCTGAATAATTTCATTCACCCGTAGCACACTACTTCATCATACCTAAGAAGTTACAATGCCTGAGGTATAAAATGATTTTTTTTTTTTTTTAAGTTTTCCTTTATCTCTCATATAAGCAACAATATTAGGCTTTATATACAGCAGGCCTGTCATACACAGAGGCTTAAATTATCTAAATGCCATAAGAATGAAGTGCAAAGATCTGGCTTAAATTATGAACTGAGCATTACCCCAGCAGCAAGTTGAGATGATTGTTTTACCATGGCATATACGGTTATTGAAATTTGAAGAAATCACTTCCAATTATCAAAAAGTTTAAGGATGATGATTTTTTTATATCCAATTATACCACATTACATGAAGTTACTTTTCATGATCTTCTTCAAATCAATGTGAGATCTAACAAATCTCTCTATTTTGTCAGGAACCTCAAAAAAATTGATTATCTGTAAAGGTTCTACCTTTAGAGTTGAATCTTTGCTGCCACTTAAAAGTAGCCTGCTGTCTGCGGACCAGCTGTAGGAAAATATATAATGTCATGATTAGCCATAAATATAAGCACATCCATAAAACTAAAACAATTGAATAAAGTCAGACCTGATCTGGTAAACAGGACCAACATGTCCCCGTAGAACTCCAAAAAACTTGCCAGTAGTACCATTCCATATTCTGACAGATCTATCAAATGAGGCACTTGCTATCCATTGCCCATCAGGTGAAAAGTAGACATGGTTTACAAGCTGTTGGCAAGAAACATGGAAGTTGTAAAACCTTAGACGCAAAAAATTGCAACTTTAAATAGCGTATTCAAGTTTCATCTAATCATAAACATGAGTGTCCACACAGCCCATAAGAAATCAACAAGAGCACCCATAGAGAACAAACTACATCAGCTTATGTATCCGTTATCAGGTATGAGTAGCCATAACGTGCAAGCTACCAACAGAGCTCTAGATTAAAATTAACTCTACAACAAGATGTGTCATGCATTGAAATAATCTGGGAATGCCAGTCTTTAAATGTCAGCAACAATGACGAGAAATGAAAGAACAATCTAATGTGTTCGTTTTGTAAACATTTTTGTATTATTAAAATTAAAAAAAAAAACTGGCAATAGTGTGAAAGCATGTTACTTAATAAACTCTTGCCAGTGTCATCCGAGTTTGAACTCGAAGAACATGATACTACATGTTTGCATTTGTAAAAGATATATAAGAAAATTAAAAATTAAAAACTAAACTGCTATCATTTTCAAAAGACTCATTTTTTTCATATCCAATATTTGCCAGTGAGGTGTGGCCTGTTTGTTATTAGGGATAACCGACACCGTGGTGGTTATAAGTTCAACTCATTAATCATAAGCATGCTGATACCGAACATAAATTGGAAAAGTAATGGCCTGCATTTTGGACCATAAGTATTCAACTCATTATTACACTTCAAATAAACAGTTTAACAACTTGGATCTGCAATTGAAGCCAAATAGGTTGCAAATTTTTTTACCTGTTGATGACCTGTCATGCGAGCTTTGGGTTGTTTGCTGACAAAAGGCTCCCACAGAAACATAGTGAAATCATCTGATCCAGAAACCAATCTTTCAGGAGCTTTGCCTTTCATTTTGTTATACCTTTCCAAAGCTGCCTATATGTCACATGAATATATAATCAATTCCACGAATGGGGAAATGACGAAAAATATTCAAAAGCAAAAACATTGTACAATGAATAACAGGGGGAGGTGAAAAAAAATTACAGAAAATAAATAGTGATATTTTTTTTTTATTGGAAACATGATACACTTTGAACTAACGAAAATTGTGTCTAAAGGACTAATAAAACAGGAAAACACTGAAGATCAGTTCCAACCAAATCACACACCAGCCAAGATAATAAGGTGAACAGAAGAAAATGTATCTAAGTATAGATTATAAAACAAGAAAACACAGATGATCAAGTTTCAACCAAATCAAATAGCAGTCAAGATGGTGATAAATTAAATGACCAAGCCTAACAAAATGTTCTGGTCATGAATGTCAAGATAATCAGGTGATGGCATCTGATGATTGACTATCTACTGCAGTAATATATTAAGAAGTGATAATATTAGGTACAAGGACTAAATTTACAAGGGCAAATTGAAGTGCCATCACTTTACTTTTTGTCTCAGCAAAAATCTGTTTCTTCTCCAAAAAAAAAGCCAAATTATGCAATATAGTTACCTTTTTCATTTCCTCAGGAGATGAATATTGCTTTTTGCCAGTGTGATCATAAGCTCCAGTGCGAAGAACATATTCAGTACTCAATGCAAGAGTGTTAACCCAGTGCCCATGACCCTTAAACCATGTAGCATAACGGGTACACAGAGCATGTGAATGAGGGATATATAAAAAGAAAAACAACGGCATCAAGAATTAAACGAAACCCCTTGATATGAGTGATGTAATGGCAAACTGTTATTTGAGAGATGATAAGGCAATAATTCCAATAACATTAAAGACAAAAACAAGGCATGAAAGAAAGGGTAAACATTATATTGCTGAAAGAGCCACTAGAATTTGCCAAGAGGCACTTATCTATATATTTAATACAATAAAAGCATTACAGCAAAGAAAAAAAGGCGCAAAATCTCATCAAACAATAAACACCTTATCAAGAGTTCATGTCCATGAGAAAAAGAACTACTATGGAGAAAAATCTCCAAAAACCCCATCATCAGTCTGAGCTATCAAATGAGTTTTGGAAGGAAATACAGCAAGACTCACTCACAACCCCCAAGCACTCTTTGAGCAATAAATTATAAGTCAACTAAAATATTTTATTATGGATAGTGATGACACATAAGATGCCACGATCAAAAGTGTGAATATTTAATTTATTAAAAAAATTGAAAATTGAGAACACCCTTGTGATACACTGTTATGATTTCCCAAAACAATTCGCTCAAGCCTTGAATACAATAAATTTGAAGATAACATGCTTTCTACTAAACCACAAAAATAAAATAGTAAGGAATCTTGTTGACATGAGACTACACCAAACGACAAACTATAGAAGAAAACAAATTAAGTCCTCACAAGAACAACACGACTTATTTTTGGTATCGAACTAGCAACAAGGTGAAAAACAAGGAAGAACTGGGCTCATCAATGCTTGAAAGATGTAGTAATAATACCTTTAATTCACGAATCAGCTTCCCTTGCGTAGTCTCCCAGACCTTGATCGTACAATCTTGGGAACTGTGACACGTAAGGTTGAGTAGTTAGTTACATCTCTACAGATAATTTCCGCTTAACAATGTAATTTTAAATAGATGAGCTAGCAGTATTGCCACTTCAGAATTCAATGCCCAAGATACATTTCGAATGAGATAACTCAATCATCGTTTAAATGGACTCCTCCAATGACATATTTCTATTTTCTGAGCAGCAAGGCACCACAAAGTTATTAAAAAGATTTAGAACTATTCACACTTGGATGTCGTCAGCCATCCAAGTGATTAGCCTTGTGATTACCCCTGCCACTTCAGAATTCAATGCCCAAGATACATTTCGAATGAGATAACTCAATCATCATTTAAATGGACTCCTCCAATGACTTGTTTCTATTTTCTGAGCAGCAAGGCATCACATGAAAGTTATTACAAAGATTTAGAACTATTCACACTTGGATGTCATCAGCCATCCAAGTGATTAGCCTTGTGATTACCCCAAAGTTTATTTTTACAATAGAAACAACTGAATAGTACAATCAACAAATTTCAACATTAAATCATGAAATAAGAAAAGAGTATACCCTGTATATATAAAACCATCTCCACCCCATTTTACACAGGTTATTGCAAGTGTGTGACCGGTGAGAGACATAACGCATTTCTTCAATGTGATGTCCCATATGCGTGCATCACCATCTTTCCCAGCACTTACAAATCGTCTACATGGAGCAGCAAGGTGGACTGGTTCCCAAGAGATCCCAGTAATCCATTTCTTATGGCCCTGGCACACATGAAGAAACCAAGATTTCATAAAAAAAAAAAAAAAAAAAAAAACATGTCCATGAACACATATACCCTGAACAAGACAACTAAGATTCTCACAGGATAGGTTATTTCTAGGAACCCTCTTCTGCTTTCAGTTGTTTCTCACAAGGCAATTGTTCACCACACTTGGACTAGAAGGTTTTATTAAGTCACATACACAGTTACATCTATTTGTTGATATCTTCAAACATTAAAGTTTAGTTAAACAGAGCACGGCACATGCATAACTGATTCAAAGCGACATCGAGTATGCTCGCAATTCACCTTTCCCCCATTATACATATTACTCGACCAAGAACCAAAATTTTGTAAAAAGGTAGATGATCAGACGGTGAAGGATATATAACTTACAATCAATGGGTTGCCTGATGGTTTTCCTGTTTGTGGATCCCAACATTGAAGTTCTCCAGACTTGCTCCCACTAACAAGATACTTTCCATCAGCAGACCAAGCAATACAAAGAACCCAATTCTTATGTCCTGAACAAAGGATAAACAGAACAAGGATGAAATCGTTTTATCTCACACCATAACAAACAAGAAAAGTCACGAAGTCCTCAGATACCATACCTGAACATGTGTACAAAGGTGTTTGAGTATTAAGGTCCCATATTCTGACAGTGGTATCACCAGAACCACTCGCCAACTGTTGACCATCAGGACTAAAAGCAACTGAAAGAACAGCTTCTGAGTGACCTGTAGTAACAACAATAACATGAATAGTATAAATCCAAGCTGCATATCAATAACAAAAATTGACCAAATAAAATGATTGATTGGGTGCCCAGTGAAGCTCTTAAAAAATTCTGACTTTGAAAAGCTTTAAAATAAAAAGACCAGATCATGAAGTTCCCAAATTTATCTTCCGCGCTATAACTATTTGACCATGATCAAAAAATAAGATGTTATTTGGCAATAAATACGGCCTTAGTTAAACATAAATATAAGAGAGACACTCATACCAGCAATTGTGGCCGAGCAACGATTGACAGGACGAATTCGGAAAATAGCTTGTGGTTGATACACGATTTTGAGTACCTTCTCCACAGAAACTGCCACGGAAAAGAGTAACAAGTAAAGAAGCGTCCACTAAAATCTTCTGACAAAAAAAATTCAGACTAGTCACAATCATGTCAGCTGCATTGTTAACAGGTAGTTCCAGAGAGATGTAACTAACTTTTGTTCTTTTCCGCATATACGCCCAGCGCCTCATTAAGTTCCTTATTTTCTATGTAGAAAGTATAAGGCATCTTCTCCTCCTGAGCACACACAAACCACAGACAGACATTACTTATCATTGATTGTTAATATATCTTTCATCGAAGTATCGAACTATCGAACTATCGACAACACAGTTTAACATCATATTATATTGAGTCACACATGAAGCATATATCAAACTGGGTACATTTTGCTGATTGAGTATGGAAATTCTACAAAATAAAAACATGAACTTGAAGATCATCAACAAAAAAAAATGTAGCAAAATTGAAACTTTAGTGAGAAAGAGTGAGTGGGTTTACATTTTGAAGAAGGCGATTGACGATTTGTTGGAGTTGGAGGGTGGTAGTGTGTTGAGGAAGATACATGAACTGTCCTAATGGAGTGTCATCTGGGTCCGTCAGAAGGCACATCACGGTCCTCTCCGCTGCTGCTGCTTCGACTTCCATGGCCATTTCAGCAATTCTAATTTGGGGAAGAGGTTTAGGGTTTATGTTTCTCATCAATTTTTAGGGTATATATGTCTCTCGCTTCGCAGGGTTTTACGTTCGGCTCCGACCCGAACCCGTTCACCCAATTACCCACTTTGACATTTTTATTTTTATTTTTTTTTCATATTTATACAATTAAAAGTCCTAAAATGCCAACAAATCTGATGTAGTTCATACACATCTTGACTAATGAGATTCCAGGTTTGAATCCTGGCACTGGAAAATCTTTTTAACTTTTTGTGACTTTTATTTTGTTTTTGTTATTTATAAAACTATATGTCCAAATTCATCAACAAATTCGATGTAGCTCATACACATCTTTAAATATTGAGATTCCAGGTTCGAATGAAAACTTTTTTTCACTTTTTGTGACTTTTATTTTGTTTTTGCTATTTATAAAACTAAATGTCCTAATTTGTCAACAAATCCGGTGTAGCTCATACACATTTTTAGATATTGAGATTCCAGGTTCAAATGAAAACTTTTTTCACTTTTGTGACTTTTATTTTGTTTTTGTTATTTATAGGAGTAAATACTTGTGACACCCTGTAGTTTATACCTAAAATCAGTTTTGTCCTTCACTTTTTTTTTTAAATTGGTATACCCCTATACTTTGAATTCTCGACTGATTTGCCCTTGTCGTTAATTGACTGTTAAAGAAGACTGTTAAGTTGCTGAGATGACCGGCTTCAGCTCCTCCATTGTCTCCGGCCTCTCACTCTCTCTCCCACTTCTTCTCCCTCATCTCCCCACTTCCCCACCGCCCAAACAAAATGGAGGAGAAGAAGACCCCCCATCTCTTCTTTTTCACTCTCCTCCTCTCTCTCTCCTCTGCCGCCCTTGACCACCACACCCTCCTCCTCTCCCCCCTCCCCTCCGCCCCCTCTCTCTCCTAACCCAAATCCTTTTCAGAAACATCCGAACCCGACTCCGACCCATCTTCCCTCTCCCTCCCTCTCCACCACCTCGACGCCCTCTCCTCCAACCAAACGCCCTCCCAACTCTTCCACCTCCGCCTTTGCCGCGACTCCCTCCGCTTCAACTCCCTCAACTCCCTCGCCTACAACCGCACCCGACCCGGCCCACCCTCCTCCGGGTTTAGCTCCTCCATAGTCTCCGGCCTCTCCCAAGGCAGCGGCGAGTACTTCACACGCATCGGCGTCGGCTCGTACTTCACCTGCATCGGCGTCGGCTCTACATGGTCCTCGACGCTGGCTCAGACGTCGTCTGGCTCCAATGCGCCCCTTGTAAATGCTGCTACTCCCAAACCGACCCGGTTTTTGACCCGAGAAAATCCTCCTCCTGCTACTCCTAAACCGGGCCGAGTCGGGTGCGGTTATAGGCGAGGGAGGTGAGGGAGTTGAAGCGGAGGGAGTCGCGGCGGAGGTGGAGGTGGAAAAGTTGGGAGGGGGTTTGGTTGGAGGAGAGGGCGTCGAGGTGGTGGAGAGGGAGGGAGAGGGAAGATGGGTTGGAGTCGGGTTCGGATGTTTCTGAAAATGATTCGGGTTGGGAGAGAGAGGGGGCGGAGGGGAGGGGGGAGAGGAGGAGAGTGAAAAAGAAGAGATGGGAGGTCTTCTTCTCCTCCATTTTGTTTGGGCGGTGGGGAAGTGGGGAGATGAGGGAGAAGAAGTGGGAGAGAGAGTGAGAGGCCGGAGACGATGAAGGAGCTGAAGCCGGTCATCTCAGCAACTTAACAGTCTTCTTTAACGGTCAATTGACGACAAGGGCAAATCAGTCGAGAATTCAAAGTATAAGAGTATACCAGTTTAAAAAAAAATTAAGGGACAAAACTGATTTTAAGTATAAACTACAGGGTGTCACAAGCATTTACTCCTTATTTATAAAACTAAATGTCCTAATTTGTCAACAAATCTTGTGTAGCTCATACACATCTTTGGATATTGAGATTCCAGGTTCGAATCCTGGCACCGGAAAATCTTTTTCACTTTTTGTGACTTTTTATTTTGTTTTTGCTATTTATAAAACTAAATGTTCTAATATGTTAACAAATTTGGTGTAGCACATATACATCTTTGGTTATTGAGATTTCAAGTTCGAATCCTGGCACCGGAAAACTCTGGTGTAGCTTAGGTTAGAGTTGACGTCTTCTCCATCTATAGAATACAACCGGGCGGCATGAAAGGAACAAACTTTGCACACGCCATGAACTGTCACCTCCCTCGATCACATCCATGAATTGTCTTTCATTCTTCTCCTTCCATCGAGTAAAGCCAAGCTTGCATTGCTCGACATGAAAGGAATAAACTTTGCACACACCAACATTAGAGCGGCTTTGTCGTCGCGTCCGGCAAAAGCTCCAAGCATACTAACTCATTTGCTTTGGGATCAAAAGACATCCTATCATTAATACCCCCCTTTCCCACCGCCCACAAGCTTTCAATCATGAAAACCCAAGCCTTCAACTAATCCAAAATAACCCCGCCGTGCAACATGTTTTTCCAAAGGCAACGTGTTTTCCAAAGGCAACATTTTCCCACGCCGACATTAGAACAGTCTTGTCGTCGCGTCCGGCAAAAGCTCTAAGCATACTAACTCATTTGCTTTGGGATCAAAAGCCATTGTATCATGAACACCCTCCTCTCCCGCTGCGCACGACCTTTCAACCATGAAAACCCTAACCTTCAGCTAGTTCAAGACAACTGTAATATCTCGTACACAATGTAAATAATAGTGATTGAGTGCTCAATATGGTAAACAAAAAAAAATCGCCACTATTAATTTAATCGATGTGTATCAAAGAAACATTAACGGAAGTGTGTGTTATACAGTTATACTTCGATAACATTAAATATGCTTGTACTTTTCGGTGGCACTCGTCCTGTAACAGGACTCATGTGTATGTATACTCACTCTCTTAAGACAAAATATATGTGTATATATATATAAACAATTGATAAATAATAGTAGGAGAGGGAGGAGAATTCTAGAGAGGGAGGCTCTAACAAAGGTTGTCTAGAGTTGGGAAGAAGGGGGCACCGACCTTGACTTGGACTCTATCTTTTTATTTTCTCAAGGATCACCAAGGAGAGAGGAGGGAGAACACGGACCTCACGCCGATCTCCTCCACTAATTGATTTCTCTTTGTTTCTAATAGTGAAGCAATTATCGATCCACACAACGACGTCAGTGATATTTGTGATCAAGCCCCTAGTAGGCGCCTAACAATTGGGTATCCTTGTAGCTATATATCCATGATTTCGCGAGGGGTCATGGAATCGACGATGGGGGTGCATCAGACATGTTTTGTATACTTTCTTAAAATTGAGACCAAGTTTAATTTGTTTACACTACCACAAAAACCGCTTTAGACAACGTCTATCAGACGACGTATAATGATAACTCGTCCTATGATTGATTTTTAACTTTTTAGATGTCAGTTTTATAAAAATCATCGTGTGAAAGTGTAAAAATTTGAGTGTCAGATATCCCACACTGAATGGTGTTCAACATGTAGGAGTGATACCACGATTGGTTAAAAAACTGTGGTGTGAGTGTATGTATTTTCAACAAAACCCTATCCCGATGCTTGTATTTTTCGGTGGTACTCGTCCTGTAACAGGACTCATGTATATGTATACTCACTCTTTTTTTTTGGGTAATATGTATACTCACTCTCTTAAACCAAAATATGTGTATATATATATAAACAATTGATAAATAATAGTAGGAGAGGAAGGAGGATTCTAGAGAGGTCGGTTCTAACAAAGGTTGTCTAGAGTTGGGAAGAAGGGGACACCGACCTTGACTTGGACTCTATCTTTTTATTTTCTCAAGGATCACCAGGGAGAGAGGAGGGAGAACACGGACCTCACGCCGATCTCCTCCACTGATCGATTTCTCTTTGTTTCTAATAGTGAAGCAGTTATCGATCCACATAACGACTTCAGTGATATTTGTGATCAAGCCCTTGGTAGACGCCTAACAATTGGGTATCCTTGTAGCTATATATCCATGATTTCGCGAGGGGTCATGGAATCGACGATGGGGTGCATTAGACGTGTTTTGTATACTTTCTTAAAATTGAGACCAAGTTTAATTTGTTTACACTACTACAAAAACCGTTTTAGACAACTCTTATCAAACGACGTATATTGATAGCTTGTCGTATGATTGATTTTTAACTTTTTAGATATTAGTTTTCTAAAAAAATCGTCGTTTGAAAGCGTAAAAATTTGAGTGCCAGATATCCCACACTGAATGATGTTCAACATGCAGGAGTGATACCACGATTTGTTAAAAAACTATGGTGTGAGTGTGTATTTTCAACAAAACCATATTCCCATTATTTTCCTTTGACATCTCCTCGCAATTCAACCCCAAACTTGTAGGGGAAAGCACAAAACGATATATACGGAATGTCAAAACCTCAAATTTCGGACATGAAAATGAAACCTAATTGCCGCTTGTCTCTCGTCTTTTTCTCTCTATCAACCCATCGTTCTCTCTCAACCCACATCTGCTCTCTCTACCTCGTCGGAGACGACGACGACGAAGCTGTCCGCAAGCCTTAGCCCTTAGACCATCGGCCGGTTAACCCTCCTTGGATTTCATTCCTATGGTTTCGAATTCAATCTCCGATAATGAGTTCGGCGAGTTCCAAGGGCGGCCGAGGAGATCCCAAGGCATCTGATTCGTCTTCTCAAAACTCATATTCTCATACGAAGAACCCCTTCACCGTAGTCTAGCTAGCTTCAAAGCTGATATTCTCCCAAAGGTAAATGTCCCAATTTAATCTCAATTGAAATTTCTAGGGTTTTTAGTTTAGGTATTTCTAACTGTTTCTTCTTTTGTGTTGGGTTGTTTAATGTATTCACACCAACGTGGGAGCAGCCTATAGGTTTCACAAAGGGATCTCCACGGATCAGTCAGGTCAGCCTATAGTTCGTCTTTCTGTGAGGTTGGGAGAGAGATGGAGATAGAGAGAGAGAGAAGCTCATAATGTGTTTTTGTACACAAGATTGCTAGATCTGGCATGGACCTCAAAAGCAAATCAAGGGTTAGTAACTTATCTGCAGTTTCTCTTTGTTATTCTATTCTGGTTTGGTTAATTGATTGAGAGAATAATAATAGTTTTTGGGTGTGTGAAGATGTTGCCAGGACCAGTACGTGACCCCTCAAAACTTCCCAAGTGGAATTATGATGAGTCTAGCACAGGCGAAGCTCCAAGGGAGAACAGTAAGATCATCCTCTACTAAGATGTTCTCTTTATTTCTTGTGATTAGTAGTTTTTTTTTATTATTGCGCACAAGAGTTCATAGGAGAATCAGAGTTTTGTTGAAGTTAAAAGTTGATTATATCTTGTAAAAACTAGTTTTGTAATGAGTTAACCAACGTTGTGTCTCTCTACTATATGCTTCTATATGTTTTGCGTTGATTACCTCTATTACTCTAATGACTAATGTCATTGCACTCATCCTTAATTCCTTGCAATATATTTTATAATCTGCTTGTTTCGCTTTCTGCATGTAGGACTTGGCCATTTACATGCAAAAATTGAATGAAAAGTTGTTTTGAACTAGGTAAGCTCCTTAACAATCATCTACTCTAAAAACATTCTTGTTGAAAGAATGGATGCCACCAAAATTCACTGCTTTCTTTGTTCTTAGTCACGTGTGTAACAATCAACTCAACCTTCTCTTTTTTTTAATTAAATCGGAAAGTTGTTACTCTTGTTCCAACTATTTCAAGGGAACTAGTTTCTTTGACCCATAATTTGGAATTTGATGCTATATATAGGTAATTGTGGTCCTAAAGATACCAAAGAGAACGGAAGATTATATTGTTTACTGCTGATTAATTCTATAATAAACAGAGCGATTTGGGGAGAGACTGAGAGAGGCTTTTGGGGTGCAGACAGTTAATTAATAAATGGTTCTAAGCAACAGTCCAACTTGGCCATCTAGAACCAATTTGTCTTTGGTTGGAATCAACGGTTGTAGAGAAGAAAATGTAGCTGTTCTACCTATTGAAGGTATGAATTAAAGTTTGGTCTATTGACACTCAAAATCTGAGTCTTGCCTATTTAGGTTCTAGAAATGAAAAGGAAAAATTTCAAAAACAGTACAGGAAGTTTGATCGACTCTTAATTTTAGTACATTTCGTATTCTTTTTTAAAGGAGCATTTCGTTTTTTTTTTCAAAACAGTACACAACGTTAGTAATCCAAAATACATCATTCATACATGCCATTATTGGATCCGTTAGATAGTGGTTCCCCCCCCCCCCCCCTCCCCCAAAAAAAAACACACCCTAGAGTGGTTTTTTTTCTAAACTTTGTTTTTTGAAAAACGCTATACTCCCTTTTTCCATAACGCGCCTAACGTGCGGGAAAACCTAGATTTCCCTTCGTCTTCTCTTCCCCTCGTTTGGCTGCACCGCGGCGCTGGCACAGACCATTGGCCACGCCGACGCACAAGGAGTGCGGCCGGACGGGATAGTGGTGCTGTGGAAGTGTTTGTGCTTTGGAGGATGGGATCATGTAGCTTTGGTTCACGTTCTCTTCAAAATATATATGGTGGTTGCTGCATCGAGGGCTTTGGCGAGATGGGGGGACAGATCGGAGCCTTGATTACTGGGGGATTGATGCGACGCCTCACGGTGGTAGGTGGTCTGGCCGAAGTCGGTTGTTTGACTGATTGGGCCGGCGTGAAGGAAAGACTAAGCTTTCCTCCGATCTCGAATTTGATTCCGATTTGGAAGGCTCGGTTTGTGTAGGAGGCTTGTGCTACTTGTGGGAGCCTAACCCCAGCGGCGCGAGGATAGGTACGACGGTGGAGCGACGTCCTCAATGCAGCGGGGTACTGTGGTAGGGAGGTCAGCAATCGAAGCTACTAGCTTCATCCATGTCTTCAAGGGCATGGGCATGGATACTGCCTAATTGGATTGTGCCTCAAGATCTTTGGGCTTCAAGCTGGGCATGTGTCTTTGATTGGGCTTGGGTTAAAGGTCCAAATGAGTTATCAACCCTAATTCTCTTTGTTAATTTAGGTTTATGTTTCCTTGGGCTCCATGTTTATGGGCTTAATTCACCCTTGTGGTACATTTTTCCTATGTGGATTTTACTGTCTATGTCAAGAACAGTAGGACTTAGTTCCTTACACTGCTGTCGAACAATCTCAAATTTTTCCAAATTTTTGGTCACCCAACACCAAAACATTCTGTCAATCACTATTATAAACTTACATGAGAGCTTGTGTGTCTGCACGCTTAATTGCATATACCGTGAAGTACTAGCTATATATATGTTCTAAGGTGTTGAACTCAATAATAACGAAATAACGTCCATGTATGAGGTTTTTGTTGTACTAACCTCTCAAAAATTGTCAATACGTGTCAGGTTTCACTCCTAAAAAAACCTCGGTACAATCAAAAATATTTGAACCAAGTATGTACTTATATATAATATTTTTGTGTCTCTTTTCTAATATGCAACTTTAATTATCATTTCTATCTCGTTATTTATATCGAGCCACACTTCCACCATAAGGTGGCACGACCAAGCTCAGCATGCAAATGATCCAATGACTGGGCGGGGGGAATGCAATGGCTGGACAAGACCTTCAGACCTTGGTGTCTCTATAAATAAGGAGTCTTGTCCCTGCTCTTTCTACAACAAGCACTACCAGAAATTTCAACTTGGGCGACGAAAAAAAATCGTCGCCCTGTTAAAAAATTTCGTCGCCTAAGTACTTAGGCGACAACATGTCGTCGGCCAAGACGTCGTCGCCAGAAGTGCGTCGGCCAAGAACTTAGGCGACGAAAATTCATTCCGTCGTCGCCTAAGAGTAATTCTTAGGCGACGACACGAATTTCGTCGCCTAAGATATTATTCTAGTCGCCCAAGATTTAACACCTTGGCCGACGAAAAAATTTTTCGTCGCTTAAGATGTTATAACCTGGGGCGACGAAACTAAATATTTTGTCGCCTAAGATCACTACATCTTAGGCGACGATAATTTTTTTTCGTCGTCTTATATGGTAAGTCCTTGCCCGACGATTTAGCAATTTCGTCGCCTAAGATATATTTAAATTTTTTATTAAAATATTTAAATAATTTTTTTAAATATATAAATAATGTTTTTTTAATTTTTGCTGGAATTTTTTTTTCGGCATTTCTTTAAATTTTTCTAGTACTAAAATTTAATTAAAAATAACACAAATTTATAAATTTATAAATAATTTATTACAAAAATTCAGTCCATCTGCCTACGGAGAAACTCGAAATCTAACTCATCATTACCGTTCGGAGGGTCCTGAGGCGGCGGCTGGTCAGGCTGAGGAGGCTGGGGCCACTGAGGTATTGGTATAGGCGTAGGCATGGGCGGAAAATCAAGTCCGGCCGCATGTGCAGCGATGCAGGCAGTCATCCACTGTCCCATAGCCGCCTGGTTGGCATTGTTGACTTCATTCAACCGCTCCATATGCGCAGCCGTGGAAGCCGCATATGATTCCGCCATCACCGCCATCTCCCTCGCTCTTTGGGCTTCCAGCTCAGACTGTAGACATTCGAACTGATCCTGTAGCCGACTGTTGCTGCTTGAGGCTCCGGCGGCTCCCTTGCGCTGAAATCCTAGCGTCGTCTTCAGGATCCCCTTTCCAGCGCCTCCCATACCCCGGCAGTAGTAGCTGTTGGAACGCTGCGCGAAGGCAGTGGCCATAATCTGCGCCCCAACGGTAGGATCTGAAGTGTCGATCCTGGACATGGCCTCTGACATGTCATCCTCTGCCGTGCCCGGCCATGTGTCGTTCACCATGCCTCTTATGACCTCTTGCTCCGCCTCCCTCACCCTCGCCTAATTGGATATATTAAAAAAAATATTAATATACATTTAATAAAATGTAATTAAAATTAAAAATTAGAAAATATAAGGAACTTACAAGATCCTCCTCAGAATGAGGATATGCCCTCTGAAAGGTCCCCACATAGGGGTTCTCCTCTGGCCGCTCTCGCCGCACGTCGTCCATGATGGCCGAAAACGGCCTCGAACCGGCACGATGGTTGGTTGTGTTTTGTTGCCGGTTCTCAGCGTTCACCCGGGCGAGGTGCTTCAAAAAAAAATTATCGTTAGTAAATATTTAAAAACATACAATTATAATTAATTCACTAATTAAATATTCAAATTTGTTTACGAATTACCTGTTTGTGAGTGTCGTTGAACTGCGTGACAAGAAGTCACCGCCACTCGTACTCCCGATACTCGAACTCCTTCGGGGTACCCGAACGGTCGCTCCCGTACTGCTTCCAGTGTAACCGGAGGTCGTGCTTCCACTCCTTGAACCTACATATACAAAAAAAATATTAAATATATTATTAAAAAAATAAAATTTAATAAATTATTAAATAGAGGTACCTCTCCCTATGGGCCTTGTCCGCCCAGTCACGTCCCTCCTCGGGAACCACAAACCATTGCTGCATTACCACTTGTTAGTATTTTTTTCGATAATTAAATAATTTATTAGTTAAAAAAATAGTAATTGATCGAGTAAACTCACCGACATCGACTGATGGAGCATCTCCTTCACTCCATCAGGAACCTGGCTCCAGACTCCCCACAACATAGGGAGTCTGGAGCGGATGGTGCCTCCCGCGGCGCGCGTGTACCGGTTTCCCAACACGGCGTCCACCGGTTTCCCGTTGGAAAACGGGATGGCGATCCGTCCAGCGGACTCGATCCGTCCACCGGTTTCCACAATATATTTACAATTATAATTTATATTATTTAATTATTTAATCAAAAATTATTTAATCATTTACAATATATTTACAAATTATTTCCACAAATCCTAAACCCTAAACCCTAAACCGTAAACCCTAATATTTTACAATTATCATTTACATCACAATTTACCATAATTTACCCTAAAATCCTACCATAATTTACACAAATTTACCCTAATTTACCATTAATTTCCTAAATTACAACAACAACAACAATAATTTCACCAACAATTTCACAACACAACAATAATTTCACCAACAATTTCAAATAATTTCAAACAATTTCACAATTTCAAACAATTTCAAACAATAATTTCAAACAATTTCACAATTTCAAACAATTTCAACAATTTCAAACAATTTCAACAATTTCAAACAACAACAACAACAACAATTAAAATTTTCATCAACATAACCAATTTAGGGTTTTAGGGTTATACCTTAAATTGTGGGTCGGCGTCGGGGTCGGGGTCGGGGTCGGGGTCGGGGTCGGGGTCGGGGTCGGGGTCGGGGTCAGGGTCGGGGTCGAGGTCGGCGTCGGGGTCGGCGTCGGGTTGCGGGGTCGGGGTCGGAGAGAGGGAGAGAGAGAGGGCTTCGGTGGATTTTCGGAGAGAGAGACAGAGAGAGAGGGCTTAGATTTGTGAGCGGCTGCGCGAATGGTTAGGGTTCCGAATTTTTACCTTTTATTTTGCCGTTCTTGGGCGACGATTCTATAAAAATCGTCGCCCTGTTTTTTCAAAATCGTCGCCTAAGTTAATCTTGGGCGACGATTTTTTGAAGTCGTCGCCTAAGATACCCTACTTGGGCGACGATGTTCTTCACTATAAATATCGTCGCCCAAGATGAAGAAAATCGTCGGCCAAGAGTTCTATCATAAAATTCAGAATATCGTGATTTTGGTGATCGGAGAAGAGGAACTGAAAACCGACCGTCAGATATGACCAGCATAACGAATTACTTGGGTGGGAAAAAATTCAGCTCCATCGGAAAACGATAAGGGCTCGATCCGTCCGGTCAATCGGCGCGGTCAAACCCCTAAACGGACGGAAACGGCTATTCGACCCTCCAAATCACGTAATCTGGCCGGACCTTCAACTGAGAATAGTTTCCAATCGACGAGACGCTTACGGGGATATAAAAATTTGGTAAAAAATAAATACCCGGGACAGGCTACCACTAGGTAGAAATAAGAGAACAATTCGTTGCCCGGAACAACCGGCACCGAAATTTTACCAGAATATCTTCATTTTACACGGGTTGACGTATTTCACCGTTCCGGTCATATCTTATTTCAAGACTTTTTTTTGTTTGAGGCCTCTACGTATATGTTGTCTTCAAAACGAAACTTAAACTCAACACTTGTATAAAAAAGTTATACAACATTAGTACATATATCGTGAGTTTGGTGATCGGAGAAGACGAACTGAAAACCTACCGTCAGATATGACCAGCATAACTAATTACGTGGGTGGGAAAAAATTCAGCTCCATCGGACAACGATAAGGGCTCGATCCGTCCGGTCAATCGGCGCGGTCAAACCCCTAAACGGACGGAAACGGCTATTCGACCCTCCAAATCACGTAATCTGGCCGGACCTTCAACTGATAATAATTTCCAATCGACAAGACGCTTACGGGGCTATAAAAATTTGGTAAGAAATAAATACCCGGGATAGGGCTACCACTAGGTAGAAATAAGAGAAATTCGTTGACCGGAACAACCGGCACCGAAATTTTACCAGAATATCTTCATTTTTCACGTGCTGACGTATTTCACCGTTCCGGTCATATCTTATTTCACGACTTTTTTGTGTTTGAGGCATCTACGTATACGTTGTCTTCAAAACGACACTTAAACACAACACTTATATAAAAAAGATATACAACATTAGTACATATATCGTGAGTTTGGTGATCGGAGAAGACGAACTGAAAACATACCGTCAGATATGACCAGCATAACTAATTACGTGGGTGGGAAAAAATTCAGCTCCATCGGACAACGATAAGGGCTCGATCCGTCCGGTCAATCGGCGCGGTCAAACCCCTAAACGGACGGAAACGGCTATTCGACCCTCCAAATCACGTAATCTGGCCGGACCTTCAACTGAGAATAATTTCCAATCGACAAGACGCTTACGGGGATATAAAAATTTGGTAAGAAATAAATACCCGGGATAGGGCTACCACTAGGTAGAAATAAGAGAAATTCGTTGACCGGAACAACCGGCACAGAAATTTTACCGGAATATCTTCATTTTTCACGGGCTGACGTATTTCACCGTTCCGGTCATATCTTATTTCACAACTTTTTTGTTTTTGAGGCATCTACGTATACGTTGTCTTCAAAACGACACTTAAACACAACACTTATATAAAAAAAATATACAACATTAGTACATATATCGTGAGTTTGGTGATCGGAGAAGACGAACTGAAAACCTACCGTCAGATATGACCAGCATAACTAATTACGTGGGTGGGAAAAAATTCAGCTCCATCGGACAACGATAAGGGCTCGATCCGTCCGGTCAATCGGCGCGGTCAAACCCCTAAACGGACGGAAACGGCTATTCGACCCTCCAAATCACGTAATCTGGCCGGACCTTCAACTGAGAATAGTTTCCAATCGACGAGACTCTTACGGGGCTATAAAAATTTGGTAAAAAATAAATACTCGGGATAGGGCTACCACTAGGTAGAAATAAGAGAAATTCGTTGACCGGAACAACCGGCACCGAAATTTTACCGGAATATCTTCATTTTTCACGGGTTGACGTATTTCACCGTTCCGGTCATATCTTATTTCACGACTTTTTTGCGTTTGAGGCCTCTACGTATACGTTGTCTTCAAAACGATACTTAAACTCAACACTTATATAAAAAAGTTATACAACATTAGTACATATAACGTGAGTTTGGTGATTGGAGAAGAGGAACTGAAAACCTACCGTCAGATATGACCAGCATAACGAATTAAGTAGGTGGGAAAAAATTTAGCTCCATCGGACAACGATAAGGGCTCGATCCGTCCGGTCTATCGGCGCGGTCAAACCCCTAAACGGACGGAAACGGCTATTCGACCCTCCAAATCACGTAATCTGGCCGGACCTTCAACTGAGAATAGTTTCCAATCGACGAGACGCTGACGGGGCTATAAAAATAAAAAACATTACCTTACAATTTAAATGTGTTTTATTTTATTTTAATTATTCGGATTACTCTTGGCCGACGAAAGTAGGGTAATTCGTCGGCCAAGATAATACTTGGGCGACGATATTTGTTAAATTCGTCGCTCAAGAGTAAAAATAAAAAATCCTGTACAATGAAATTTAAATGTGTTTTATTTTATTTTAATTATTCGGATTACTCTTGGCCGACGAAAGTAGGGTAATTCGTCGGCCAATATAATACTTGGGCGATGATATTTGTTAAATTCGTCGCCCAAGAGTAAAAATAAAAAATCTTGTACAATGAAATTTAAATGTGTTTTATTTTATTTTAATTATTCGGATTATCTTGGCCGACGAAAGTAGGGTAATTCGTCTGCCAAGATAATACTTGGGCGACGATATTTGTTAAATTCGTCGCCCAAGAGTAAAAATAAAAAATCATGTACAATGAAATTTAAATGTGTTTTATTTTATTTTAATTATTCGGATTACTCTTGGCCGACGAAATTCTTTTATTTCGTCGGCCAAGTAAAAATAAAAAAATAAAATACTTAGGCGACGATATATTTGAGTTTCGTCGCCTAAGGATTAAAAAACTTAGGTGACGATATAAATATCTTAGGCGACGAAATATTGTTTCGTCGCCCTAGTTTCTATATTAGGCGACGAAATTTAGCCTTAGGCGACGATTTTATTTTCGTCGCCTAAAGTTGAACTTTAGGCGACGATTTTTTTCCCTTGGGCGACGATTTTTTTTTTCGTCGCCTAAGTTTTCTCTTAGGCGACGAAAAAAAAAATCGTCGTCCGGTTTTTTTTGTTTCGTCGCCCAAGACCTATTTTCTGGTAGTGAAGATCTTCAGACCATCCCATCTATGGTGTCTAAAACTAGCAGAGGAGAAGACTAAACCCATCAATTCGTCAGTTGTTGATCGACTTGCAAGCTCATTGGAAGCTATGGATATAAATGAAGGTGTTGTTGGTATATATACCGCAAGCATAAGCAATTACCGAGTAGACCGTTCTCCGGCCACGAAGGGTCCCGTCCCCGACATACTTCCGGTAGACCGACATCCGGGCTACCTCGCCATGGTGAAAGATCATCGGTGTCACATCGGGAAGGTGCTTCTCCAAGCTCCACAAGAAGACACAATGATGAGATATATGTGTAGTTAGTCCCACATCGGAAACATAATATGTGATGGAACCTTCTTTAGCTATAAAAGGAAGGTTCCCCATAGATAGATAGAACATAGATGGATGGATCTCTACTCACTCTACCGAAGGCCTATTAGTGTCTCTTGTACATGATTGTCTGTTCCACCGTGATTCTACATAGTCTCCGGCATTATGCGGAAACAGAAGGTATGTATGTAATCCCATTAGGTATACGTAGTTCATGTATGATCTTAATCATGTGTGAATGTATGTTTGTGAATGATCTGGTTAAGCGCATTTAGAACTTACAGTTGGTATCAGAACGCCTTTACAAAATCATAAATCATATAAACAAATCAACGGAACAAAATCATAATTATGTTGTTTGTTCTTTAGTGTTTAATCTTATCAAAGAACCTTCAGTTTACTAGTATGTGATTTGGGTTTGTTTGAATTTTAATACTCTTGAGAACATGATCAAATCAATAATTAGTTCCTGCGTTTTCTGGTTGATGAAGTTAATGAATGAGAAAGATGACATTGTTGTCAGTAATGGGCATTGTAGCCCTCTTATGAGGACCAGTGATATGACTAAAGCTGTTGAGAACGCCTTTAAATGAAAATGATGTCTTGGAATAGCCGGGGTAGTTCTCGGCCTGGATTTCAAGCACAGGCGCTTTTTTATGCTTCCTTTTTTGCCCTAGATGTTCTTTTTATTTTAGATACGAGAACATCAGAAAATTTAGGAAATTTTGATGTACCTGCACAAGGCCAATGTGGCGGATTGTGTCTCTTTTGGAAGTCCAGAAATATTAATATTGATGTAATCTTTTCTCATAATCGTTTTATTCACTGCAAAATTTTGGATTTAAGTGTTGGAACTTCTTGGTTTACTACTTTTGTTTATGCGTATCCCCAAAAAAGTTTGCAGGCTAATCTCTGGAATGAAATTTCCAGGTTTAAGCCGGTTAATGATGATCCTTGGATTCTTGTAGGTGACTTTAACATTATATTGCACCCTTCTGAAAAGGTAGGAGGGAGTAACTTAGCTACTAGATACATGACTGAATTTGGAGATTTCTTAAATAGTAATAATCTTTGTTCAGTCCCAAGTACTGGAGTTCCTTTCACTTGGACTAACAACCATAAGGACCACACTGTGATTTATGAGAAATTGGATAGAGCTTGTACTAATCCAAATTGGTTGCTTCAATTCCCTGATGTGCAAATCGAAAATTTTCCCATCATTGGTTCGGATCATGGACCAATCCGTATCTCTTGGAATCACAAGAACCCCAAAATGCATAAGTCTTTTAAGTTTGAGGCCATTTGGTTATCTCACCCTCTTTTTACGTCTATGGTTGCAGACACTGGAAAGAGATTTTGGACTCGGATCCGATAAGAAACTTTACCACAATTTGTGGGAAGTTTGCTACTCTTGCACGAACCTGGAACAAAAATGTGTTTGGGAATTTATTTAAGAAGATCGATAATCTGCAGGAACAGTTGGCTACTTTACAATCTCAACTTATGAATGACCCTCACTCTGTTCTCTTGCAGGAAAGAAACATTGCCCTTATGGAAGAATTACAGAGGCTGCAAAGAGATGAGGAAACTTTCTGGGCCCAGAAAGCTAAACAAAACTGGTTACAGCCTGGAGATAGAAATACCAGATTCTTTCAAATGAAAGCAAATCTCAGGAGAAAAAGAAACACCGTAGTTAAGATTAAAAATGATAATAATATTTGGTTGACTATTTCTAATGATATTAGTAACCATTTTGTGCAGGATTTTAGAAGACGTTTTCAGGCTATTTCATCCCCTAATGAAGCTCGGTTGAACAAGTTTATAGATATAATTACTCCTTGTATTGATCCTTCTGACAATGATATGTTGGTTGCACAGGTTACAGATATAGACATTCTGGAAGCAGTTCAATCAATTGGCCCTCTTAAAGCTCCTGGTCCTGACGGCCTCCATGCAGCTTTTTCCCAAAATTGCTGGAATGAGGTTAAACATTCTGTTATACCTTTAGTTAAGAATTTCTTTCTTAATACTGCCTCGCTTAGAGCCATTAATCATACTAATATTGCTTACTAATATTCCTAAAGTGGAGGATCCTGAGGTTGTAGGTCAGTTTAGACCAATAAGTTTATGCAATGTGTCTTACAAAATTATTTCTCAAATCATTGTTAAAAGATTAAGGCCTTTACTTGAAAGTTGTATCTCTAAAAATCAAGGTGCTTTTGCACCTGGAAGGACTATCCATGACAATATTCTCATTGTTCATGAGATTTTTTCGGATTTTCGTCTGAAAAAAGGAAGGACAGGTGCTATGGCTATCAAATTGGACCTAGAGAAAGATTATGATTTTCTAAGCTGGGATTATATCAAGCTTTGTCTTAAAAAATTTGGTTTTTCTCCCATCTGGATTAACTGGATCATGGAATGCATCACCTCAGTATCTTTTTCAGTGGTTATCAATGGTAAAGCTGAAGGGTTCTTCCACCCTACAAGAGGAATCAGACAAGGTGACCCTCTCTCTCCGTACATTTTTATTTTATGTATGGAACCGTTGATTAGACAATTAAATAAACTTGTTGATACTTCGAGTTCTCATGTTGGCCTGTTATCCTCTCCTCGTGGTTCTAAAGTTTCCAGCTTAATGTTTGCTGATGATTGCCTTATCTTTTGTAAAGCTTTTCCAAAAGCTGCTAGGAATGTGTTGAAGATTTTTAAATGAATTTTCTGAGACCTCAAGCCAAAAGATTAATTTTCAAAAGTCCTCGTATTTCTCCCCCAATGTCCTGAGCCATGTTAGGAATGATATTGTGACAGTTTTGCAGATCCAACACAAGGCGACTATTGGTAAGTATTTAGGAGTTCACACCATATTTTTTTTGGAAGGATCCTGCCAACACAAATGATTTATTACAGAAAATCAATAACAAGTTGGCAGGTTGGAAAAAAGGTACTCTTTCTAGAGCATGTAGGCTCACGTTAGTGCAAGCTAATATCTCAGGAATGCCTAACCACATTATGTCTTGTTTCAAGTGTCCATCAAAATTTACTAATGCAATTGATAAGAAGGCGAGAGATTTTTTCTGGGGGTCTGGCTCCAGGGCTGCAGCTGTGGCTAGAGCTGGGCATCTTTAGTTCGGGTCGGTTTTAGGACTAAACCAAAACCAATCCAAATTATTCGGTTTAAGGTTTTTTTAACCGAATCCGGATTTTAAAACCTTTAACCCGAATATTCGGCCTATTCGAATATTTGGATTGGTTCAGGTTGGTTTCGATTTTAGTCCATATTTGAAAAACTTTTTGCCCATCTACTATCTCACTGTAAAGTTGAACTTCAAGTTTTTAACTTGAGTAACATGTTTTTTTATAAAGAAAAATAGAAATTCAAAGTAAAACAAGCAATCCAATGCACTTCCAATCTTTTCTAGATTAACAGATTTTTCTAAAAAATGAGTTGAATAAGAAATTATCTTTTTAACTGTGGGAAAGTACACTATAAGTATAGATAAAATCAACTAATAATAATAACATTTCAGGTTCATAAATTATATATATTTATACATTATATAATTCGGATCGGTTCGGTTATTTTCGGTTTGTTTAAGAGCTTGAACCGGATCAAATCCGATGTTCGGTTCACTACTTGTTTTGACCCAAATGGTTTAGTTCGGTTATCCGATCCGGTTTTTCGGTTTGGTTCGGTCAGTTTTTTGCACATATTCAGTTAAATGCCCAGCCCTAGATGTGGCTTGGAATAAAGCTTGTACTCCTAAGAATTAGGAGGATTAGGTATAAGACCTACTGGTCATTTCAATAATGCAGCTATATATAGCCAAATTGGGCTGTAAAATCATTACTCAGAATGACAACTGGTGGGTTCAAATTATGAAGGCTAAATATCTATGATATCATTCTTTTTTCCAAGTGTTTTCGTACAATCCCAGATAGAGTTGCAGAAGCTGATGACCTATCTGATATGTGATTGGCTGTCCTCCTGTTGACCTGAGATAAAATGATGACCGAGGGCTTCCGGTCTTATCTCCTCCGATGGCTAAGTCAGTATATGCTGGTAGAATATAATTACTAGGGAAGTTAATAATCATACCTGACAAGCTAGTGGTTAGGCCTTATTTATGGCCCAGCGTGGGTTTATTTCACTTGGAAACCGATGTGGGACTCCCACCCTAGTTTGTTGTTTCAAATGTGGACTTCCCTATGCCTTCTGCAGTCGTTCCAAGCCCATCGTAACCACCAAGGATGGGCCCGACCCACCCTACTCATGGGTGGGAACCTCGAGGCGGCCTCGGTTGTGGTGGAATGTCTGCTGGTTTACGGGCTTGAGAGGTTGTTTCATGCACAACCGACTACACCAGGTTAAGAAGAAAGCCTCTTCCTCTCTAGCTTGGAAATGCATTTTAGACCAGCGAGATCTTATTCAGAAGGGCATGAGATGGACTGTAGGAGATGGTACAGACATTGCCTTATGGACTTTCAATTGGGTATTTCCTTTTCCTCTTATTAATCTTATTAATGAAAATAATTGTAACAATGTAAATTGGAGTGACTCTGTGGCTGATTACATTATTAATAAAGCTTGGATCAGGGAGAAATTACTTACTATTTTGGATAAAAATACTGTGGATCAAATTTGTGGCATTCATATTCCAATGAATTCTCAGCCAGATTCTTTTGTTTGGGGTTGCAGCCCCAATGGGGAATTTACAATTAAGTTTGTAACTTGGATACAAAATTCTAAGGTTGAACCTCATGAATATTCTTCTCTGCTGAAAAAAGTTTGGAAATCAAATTTGGCTCCCAAAATTAAAGTTTTTGGTTGGCTCCTTCTAAGGGGAAGGTTAAAGACTAGAAACAGACTGCACAGGTTTAGTATTACTCCTAACAACTTGTGTCCTTTATGTGATCAGGAGGAAGAAATTATCTCTCATCTTTTCTGTAAATGTTGTAGAACTAATCAAGTTTGGAATCTTTCTAATTGCAGAGATATCTGCAATTCTGATAGCTTGGCTCAAAAGATGCATGACATTTTTATTAATAATCCCTTTGATGCTTCTAAGTTTGGGAAGATTTTTACTTTGTGCTGGCAGATTTGGCAGAAACGTAATGATTTTGTGTTTAGGAACAAAATTTTCTCTCCTTAAGCAGTTGTGGCTTGTGTTGCAACCTATCACTGTGCTAGTCCAAATTGCATCAATTCCTCCCCCAGCAGTACTAGCTCAAGGCTCAACATCAAGTGGAATCCCCCTTCTCAGGGCCAAGTCAAGATTAACTTTGATGACTCAGTTATCCAACAAACTTCTGATGCTGCTGCTGGATTTATTTTGAGAGATGATGCTGGGTGTCCTTTAATTGCTTCTGCTCGAAATCTCGGGAAGACAACTGTTCCTATTACAGAATCCACTGCACTCAGAGATAGTCTTCTTAAAGCACAAGAAATGGGAATCCAAGATCTTTTGGTGGAATGTGACTCTTCGTTAATCATCAATTGTGTTAATGAGAAGTTTAAATGTCTCTGGAGGCTCCTTCAGATTATCCAAGACATTAAGAAGATTGCAAGCTCTTTCCATTGCATTCACTTCCAGCATTCTTTCCGTGAAGCCAACTTTGTTGTCAACGCTCTTGCTAACCTTGGTCACCATTGTGTGAGGCCTAGTTTCTAGGATTTAGACTTTCCCCTTGTTGTAGGTTCAGCTATCACTTTTGATCTCTTCAGAGCATGTTGTTTTAGAGGTTTCGTTTTGTAATAGTTCATAAGCATAAAAAAAAAAGGAACATGAACTAGGATTTTGTATTTTGGTTTTCTGTCGGAAAAAAAAAACATTCTGAACCTGTTAATAGACTAAGGCCCCGTATGGGCCATTCAGTTTTAATGTCGGGCCCAAACCCAAAAACCTGTTTGACCTCGCTAAAGACTCGACCGCTGTTTTGAACGATCAATTTTGAAATTGGGGATTAGGGTTCTTCAGCCTGGGATTGGAGAAGAGAGACGATTGCGTCTCTGGGGCTTTCAAGTAGCATGCTCAAATTTGGTTATGAATTCGCTTCCGCGCTTAATTTTTGAGCAGAATAAAGGTCAGAAATTTGGGATTCTTTGTTTTCTGTTTTCGATTTCGTTTTCAAAGCATGCCTATGATTTCTGTAAAGCACAAGAACCCTAGATCCATGCCCGGTGTGCAAAATAGGTTAGAGTGATGAAACTTAATTTTCAGATGCTATGTGATAATGTATATATGTATGTCTCCCACTTTTGTATGAATTAAGTTGCAGATATGTATGATTTTACTGTAAACACTAAAGTTTTGAGAATGTAAAATCTAAAGAACTTCGTCATGATTTTAAAGGCAGGAATGTTGCACAAAGCAATTTCTTGCAGGAGATTTGAAATAAAAAGGGACCTGAACTTGTGTTTATGATTTTAGACTATATAACTGCTGTCTCCCAAAGGAGTAATTTTGTATGGTTTATGATTTATGATTTATAAACAGAATCAAGTATGAATTTTGAACTCAAATTCTGATACTCAAAAGCTTTTCTACTGCCAAAAAGGTATTAATTGTCTTTTCTTCATAACTTGGGTTTAATTTGGTGGCTTGGTGATTTAGACAATTTAAGAATAGCATGTCTTGCATTCTCAAAAAAAAATAAAAGAATATCATGTCTTTTACTGGTAAAAGTGTAGCTTGATATTGAACTGCAGTATTTGGGATGTTTTGATGTGTTTTCTGTAATATTCTGTGTGTCATTGTTGGAATTAATGCACATTGATAAAACATAATCTAGAGAAATCTAGATATTGAATGGAAGTCTAGAGTTACTAGAGTACTAATCTAGATTAAGAGATAATGATCATGTACATTAGCTAGCTAGTGTAGAAACATCTAGACTAATCATGCATGTAATTAACTAAATTGCTAGCTAGATGTATCTAGAAATGTCCAACAATATCGGTGGCAGTGTCAAGGTCGGCTAACAAGGTATATATATAGCCATGTACTCATGTAATCAAATGTAACTAATGAGTGAATGAAATTACTTTGAAGCAAGCTTGTATACTATCCTCCTCTATTTCATATCCTCTATATTACCATCTCCTCTTATCCTCCTAAACTAGTTGTCATAACAACCTTGTCCTAATAACATCCTTCTCCCAAGTCTAGCTCCTAATACCTTTCTCTAAACATATTGTCCTAGCCCATCACTCACTAAATAGTTTCCGCACATAAATCACAAATTATAATAGTGGTATCAAACCCACAACAATTTCTAACAGTGGTATCATAGCCACTTCTAAAAACTAACAGTTATTGAACTGATTAAGAATTACACAAGAAAGTATGCAGAAATTTTTTAAAATACATGTTTAAGAAGAACTTTCAAAATTACTAAAACTTATCTTTCTTTGTTTTGCTCTCTAGGAGTCACCTACCTGAAAGTTGATGATATTCAAATGCTCACCGGATCCAACTTCAAAGACTGGAAAGCCTCTATTGATCTGTACCTAATGTCTCATGATAACATGGACATGTGTTTCACTGACCCACATTCTAACACTCTAAGATAACAGTAAGCAAGTTCTTTTTCATGCCCTTTGCAAAGATTGGAATAACTGCTGGTATTAGCCCTGAAGGACTGGTATAGATCAAACTATAGAGCCGAAACCTTGATGAGGAACTCCATGACTAGCATAGTAAGGGGTAGCATAGATGAACCTGTGTTAGCCACTGATTTTATGGATGCTATTTCTGAGAAGTACAAGGAGAGCAACAAGGCAGAGGCTGCAAGACTTGGGAAGGAATACAATGAGCTTAAGTACAGTGGAGCTGGTGGAGTTGGGTATCACATAATGAAGCTCACTAAGCTGAATTCTTGGCTTTAAGAGCTAGGTCTAGGAGTGAAGGATGATCAGCTAGTTCACCATGCCTTAGACAGCCTGCCTGAGTCTTTTGATGTTTTGAGGACAAGTTACAATGCACAGAAGGAGAGCTGGACCTTAGATGAGATGATTTCCATCTGTGTTGATGAAGAGAATAGGATGAGGATGGGGAAGCAGCCTGCAACCTCCATAACCTATTGCAGAAACCTAAGTGGAAGAAAAACAAGCTTAAAGTCAATAAAACTATAGAAAAGCCATCTAGTTAACAAACTATAGAACAACCCCGTACATGGTACAAGGTAAGTTAACTTCATTGCTTATCCATGATACTATAAAGGGTTTAATCAAAAGCAAGGTGTTAACTTGTGTTGTGATATTTCCAATCTATATTTCGTGCACCACCGGGGAATACTCCTTTAGCTTTAGATATGATTAGCATGGGAAAAGGTCAAGTATGGATCAATGGTAGAAGCATCGGACGCCACTGGCCTGGATACATAGCACATGGTAGTTGTGGAAATTGTTCTTATGATGGAACTTACACTGAAAAAAAAAGCAGGACGAATTGTGGCCAGCCGTCTCAGAGATGGTGAGAAAAGTTGAACCTTATGCCTTTTTCTTTGTTTTGTGGATTTTTGTTATCATAACAGAGCTGTTGTTTCAGGTACCATGTTCCGCGGTCTGGTTGAAGCAGAGTGAAAATTTGTTGGTGGTGTTTGAAGAATGGGGTGGTGATCCGACTAAGATTCCCTTGGTAGCATGAAGCTATGAAAGTTTAGAGCAGACCCTCTATAACATAGCGAGCTCCAATCATATGAGATTGCAAGTGTAGAAGTCAAACATGTCTGGTTTGGTTACATACTATAGAAAGTGATTTCCATTGATAAACAATATTACAATTGTACAGATTTTTTTAATTTTTTTACAAGCTGAATAAATCATTAAGGAGGCAAAAAGCCCAAACGACAAAACACAACACGAATGATATATAGTAGCTACTCTAGGAGAAATTTTTAGATGCTACTGGAGGACCACATGACAGTATGACGTGGTCTTAGATTATAATCAAATATTGACACGTGAATTTATTACAACTAAAATATAAACTAAGGTTTTCTATTTTTTATGAAAAGACCTTCATGGGTCTTTGTTGAGTTTGGACTAGGGTTTAGGGTTTAGGGTTTAGGATTTAGGTTTAGGGTTTAGGGTTTAGGGTTTAGGATTTAGGTTTAGGGTTTAGGTTTAGGGGTTAGGGTTTTGGGTATGGGTCTAGGGTCTAGAGTCTAGGGTTTAGAGTTTATAGTTTAGGGTTGAAAAAACAACAACAAATCCAAAATTGTCTTTGACAAAATAACTTATGTAATTTTTCCTTAGTAAAATCTAAGTGTCAATATTTGATTGAAATGTAGAACCACGTCATACTGCCACGTGGTCCTCCTGTAGCGCTGAAAAATTTCTCTCTATTCTACTCTAGGTGAAAAACAGTAAATACAAATGATAAGATTGACATGTAGTTATAGCATAGAATCAAAACAGCCTATGAATTCTTTATGGGAGGAGAATCAGATGGCTGGGTTTTAGGAGAAGATTGAGTCTGTCTACGAAAGTTGCACCAAGGAAAATAAAGTCTATGCTAGCCTCTACAATCTCAAACAGTGAAGAACACATACTTTCAACAATATCGGTTATGCTGAAAACAAGAAAGGCACCTGCTACAACCTCTTTTTCATTACATTCATCACTCCATGAAATTGGGTTCTTATTCCCTCTGGAGTTCCATTTTACATGCTTCACTCCGGGAGTCTTAGTCTCCCTTGACTGAAAAATTCTGCCCGTGGTGGCATAATGCAGCAGCAGTTCTAATCCCTCTTCACTGAGATGACTGGAACAACAAAGCAAGATAGCTAGTGGGATTCTCCGGAAAATGACATTTTTCTGAAGACTAAGTCCACCGGATGGTTTTCTTTCAGAAGATTTATACTTGTTAACAGTTTCACTACAATACATCGTGTCCCATAAACCGTATCTATGTAGTGTAAGAGTTTGTATCTCTTGAACCAGACACATATTGAGAGTCGAGACAACATTGCTCCACATTCTTTACGATCTACGCATTTGTCTGTAAGTTAACCGTATGTGCTAGACATTCTTAAACCATTTGAGCGCGTCGACTGTTAATTCATAATGGTAACTTTAGCTCTCCAATTTACTATGATATGTTTACATTGACATGAAAATTGAAATGAGGCACAACACTTGCCAAAGATGCCTCAAATCGATGCAACAACATTTTGTCTTCTGCAGACTGGTTAAACATGGATGGACCATTATTTATCAGCAGAAAAAATCCACAGAAGATATTGCTTTGAAGGACATTGTTTATTGTCCAGAGGGCATAGGAGCAACACCAGAAGGAACCAGACATTAACATATTGTTGGTTTTGAAGCCTCCAACACTACCCCAGAATCCTATTCCCTATGATCAGACCCTAGATTTCATCACAAGAAAAAGAAAAATCCTATTCCCTATGATCAGACCCTAGATTTCATCACAAGAAAAAGAAAAATATATAGATATGGAGCAGATCCTTTTTGTTTAACGGGGTGTCCTTCCTCTAATGCCTTGTTAAAGAAAATCTTAGATACCAACAAGATATGTTACTAAAAACTTAGTTTATCTTGGCTTTAAGCATCATTGCCTCACTAAAGCTTGAAAAGATATTTTCATTTAGAGAGAATAATGAAAAGCAGAAAGACAGCTTCAATAATGTATCAATATACACAACTTTCAACTTAAAGATTTGAGAAAAAAGCAAAACATCTCAATAAATCATTGGATTTCATAGATGTTAGACACAAAGCAAAAGAAATGTACTGTCCAAAGGTGGAAAGATTCTCACAATTTAACAAGAGATGGGACATAGATCATAAGAAATAAATAATTATCTTATAAAAATAAGGATTAATTACAAAACACCACCCGAACTATGATGTTATTTTCATTTTCATACCTAACTATCAAAAACTTGCATTTTCATATCCGAAGTTTCATTCCGTTAGCATTTTGATACCCTGACCACTAACACCGTTAAATTTTGAGGGCATTTTCGTCATTTCAATAAATGTATTTTTTATATCTACTTTAACAAAACAATTTATTTTTTGAGTTTATCAAATACAAATAGAACAATTTACTTTAGCAAAAATATTCAAAAAAAACTCCAAAATTAAATATTTATTTTTGCAACAATATTTTAATTTATTTTATTTTGTTTTGCTTAACATGTAACTCTAAAAATATATATACATACAAGAGTTCTACTAACTTTTATCACTATTGCAAAAATAAATATTTAATTTTGGAGTTTTTTTAAATATTTTTTCTAAAGTAAATTGTTTTATTTGTATTTGATAACCTCACAAAATAAATTATTTTGTTAAAGTAAATGTAAAAAATGATATATTTATTGAAATGACGAAAATGCCCTCAAAATTTAACGGTGTTAGTGGTCAGGGTATCAAAATGCTAACGGAATGAAACTTCGAGTATGAAAATGCAAGTTTTTGATAGTTAGGTATGAAAATGAAAATAACATCATAGTTCGGGTGGTGTTTTGTAATTAATCCTAAAAATAAATATGATTTACGAATACTATACGTTATGTTGTTAGATTATAATGTACGCGTCTGCAACCTCGTTCATCCCCGTTCATGACGGTTAAATTTGACCTAGGAAATGCTTATCTACCTCTCTTGACAAGAAAATTGGAAACTAGTCATATGATGAAGAAATGAGAGGTAACATCTTGCACTGTCAACTGCACAAATTGCAGCTTTGGTCAATTCATAGAAGTACCGTACTCTTACACGGTTGTGTAGAGACTGCAGACAATGGTCTCAGAAACTTGAACTGTATTCCAAAATAATCAAAGAGAATCGAAAATGGAGAGGGACATGATGAGATTTGTAGAATTGATGGAGCAAGAAAGTAAAAGTTTTGTGTAGAATATGACCCTTTGTTGGGTGGTTTTCTCATTGGTTTGTGAAATTGCTATATGATTCTGCTTTTGATAATTGAAAAAAGCATACAAGCTTAGTAGTCTGTCATATGATATGTGCAACTGTTTGATAATGGTTTTTGCTCCAGATTTTGATTCTCATTCCTAAATTTGAAGTAATGTCTCTTAAGAATGAATATAGGTGATGATGTTTATTAATCCAGCTCTATTTTCATTATGTATCTCTTTGTTATTTACAAGATGCAAGGGCTGCCTCTACATGTTTAAGTTTACTTAAACGTGTGTAAAATCAGGTTACATGGAGCATCAATACATCAGGTAAACTGTTAAACTTTTGCTTATTTCTTGCTCATCTGTTCCATGATTTGCAAGTTAAAAGTGAGAGACATCAATTTTGATTTCTTGTATAAGTTTAAGGCTTTAAACTGTCTTGTGTATAGTTCTTCATGGTGCGAGATGTTTCTCAATGCGTCTGTATGATTATGGATTCACGATTTCATTCAAGCTCGAACTCCTCATTCTTCACTATCTCCTTTATTAGTTGATTTGTAAGAATATTACATCAAAACTTAAATATTGTTAGTTTGATATACATTGTGGATGAGAACCTTCAACATATATAATGATGATGATTGTAGGCCAAAGATGGTCGAGGCAAGTAATAAACATGTTGGATTAGTAGTGGGTGGATAGTAGGGGATGGGGCAGCAAATAGAGATTCTCAGTTGTTTGTTTATGAACCAGACAATGACTTGGTGACAGAAGGTATGTGATTTGCACAATAGGAGAGAGAGAGAGAGAGAGAGAGAGAGAGAGAGAGAGAGAGAGAGTCTCGTTTTGATTTGACCATACACCACTTCCAAACAGACACCCTTTTTCCTTTTCAAGCCACAAAACCTCAGCACAAGAGGTTTAGATATTTAAGTGCCCACATCAACAACCTATCAAGGAAGTGCCCATAAACCATATGATTTGTTGCTCACTAATATAAACAAGCACACATTAATTCAAAGCCACTGATTATTTTCGAAGAAGACAATCTAATGGATGGGATCCTTGGTGGAGATGATTTTTCCGCTGATGGCAGTCTCGACGCTCGTTAATGTGTTCGATCAATTGTCTCAATAAACAAATAAATATGCGAAGTTTCGTATCACTGCTCAAGATGAGACTCTTTTGAATCTAAAATCGAATATCTAAGACTTTCGACACAAGAATCGGGTGTAAATTTGTTTGTGTTGCTTTTGGTCAGTGATGTTCTGTCTCTAGTAGAGGAGAAGGATTTGCTGTGTAGTGAAATCTTATGGCACCAAGTGGGTACTGCTATGTATTTAGAGCTAAACTGTCTCATTATATGTCCTGCAAATCAAACCCACACTCTACACACTTGTGTGCCTGCTGGGTTTGCTTATATTCAATTACCTGGAATGGGGTACCTGCAATAATAACATTCAAATAAGTCATTCTGAATTCAAGAGGGTATCTGTTCAACAGATCAAGGAGATCAGATATCAATAACAACTAGATCATCTCTATTTCTGTCTTATTGTCAAAAACAATGTGGTTATAAGGCGAAAATTGTACAACACTCGAAGTTTAAGAAAACTGTTAGATTAGTCATTGCATGCGAAATCCTCCTCACAATAAGATAACACAACGACTCTCGGATTCAGACATATCGAATTTTACTAATATAACAGACAAAGGTTGTGCAGTGTTGGAGAATATTGAAATTCCGGAAGATATGCAAAATCACTCACTATTGGACTGACTCCCTTTTGGCCACAAGAAAACACTAACATCTGCTGAGATGGGACATGAGATAGCTGTGGTTTGTATCCCACTGTCCTGTGAACTCACCAGCTCATTGATTGATTCTCCTAAGTTGTCAAAGGTCTAACTCTACCGGAGGAATCATTCACCCCCATCGAAATATAAAGGAAAACTCATAGAAGATATAAGAACCTCAATCATGAAATGAATGTAGGGAA
The DNA here is from genome assembly GCA_034370585.1 of Fragaria x ananassa. NCBI lineage: Eukaryota > Viridiplantae > Streptophyta > Magnoliopsida > Rosales > Rosaceae > Fragaria > Fragaria x ananassa. The sequence goes on along the minus strand of CP139750.1, from coordinate 1,450,732 downwards.
AGGCTTTGTATGGATGTGGATTCAAGAATACTATGTCATGGGCAAACAAATTGTCAGTGCAAGAAAGGAACTGGTGAAAGGAGTCCTAGCTGGAAAGGGCGGGTTTATCGGATCCTGTCCATTGAGAAATCCAAAATAAGACACTTGGTAGGGAAGAGAAGTGGGATCCAAAGCCCCCATCTCTCTCCTGGTTTGTTTTCTCTGCCCTCTTGGGCTTTAATGAATATCTTTTCACGTCCAAAAATAAAAAATCTCTCTCTTGTTTTGTACTACTCAAACTTGATCTCAGTATCAAATACCATGTCAATGAAGAACAGTAGGATCACAAACACAATAGGGAAGAGTAGTGAAAGCAATGGGAAAATGAAAGAAGCTTGTTTAATTCATGCAGTACATCTCTAACAAATTGTCCCCCATATCTCTCTGACTCTTTGACCCCCCCTTCCCCTAATTCTCTTGCTCTCTCATTCAATTATACTTAAAGAGAAACAACGATGTTCTAATCGAACAAAATGACAATATATGATAAATATCATAGCAATAAATCTTCAAAAATAAACAAGTAAAAGTCTTCCTTCTAAACCCCAACATGGTGGTTGTAATATTGGAGAAGCCTATTGGCTTCTCTAAGACCACTAAAGTAAGCTCCATGGGTTGTGGAATAGTGAGTTCTGTGTGTTGCTTCCCCTGCAAACAGAATTTGAAGTGAAGAAGTTGAAGTAGCACTAGCAGCCTTATCACAATTGCTTAACTTTGGCAATGGCTCTGCCAGGATGTCCAAATCCTCACCACTTGATCCAACAGCAACATAAGAGTAGGATCCAAGAAACAAAGGATCACTACCCCATTGACTCTTCAACACCTTGGAAAATTTCACTTGAGAGTTTTCCTCATCATGGTTCACATGCCCGTTGCCCAAATGGGAATGAGAATTTTCCTTCTCTTTCTTGCGGGGCTTTGATAGAAAGCTAGAGATTGTTGCTGTGACTCCATTGACGATCTCTTCATCTTTGAGTGATTCAAGCTCAAGTGCTTCTTTCCCTGCAAACCAAGACAATAGTACACTGGAATTGTGATAAAGTGGACAAACTGAAGCTGTCTTCCTCATCCACCATGGAATCTTCTTAAGCCTGAACTCTGAGTCTTCTCTGTGAAACACCATTTGCAAAAATGGAAACTTGCTGAAATCCTGGCCTTTTGTAACATGGGTAGAGCTCAGTTGCAGAAACAGCTTGTTAACAACACCAAAACCAAGCCTTGATATTGCATCAGCCTTGAAACAAGGCAAGGGAGGACTGAACATACCTGAATCTTGGTGTGTTGCAGCTTTAAGTACCCCCAAAGAAACAGTAACAATAACATGATCAGCCAGCAAAACTGACCCATCACTAAAGTGTACCTTCACAGGCCTTGAATCATAGCCATTTTGATCCACACCTAAATGAGTAGCCTCTGCCTTCCATTCAACCTTGGTGACCCTTTTGCCTAGTTGGATCACATCAGGTGGTAAAACAGAGGCTAGGGACTGAACAATGCTCAAGTAACCTTTAGCAATGGTGATTTCTTCACCTGGGAACATCCTGTACTCGCTTTCTGCATTATAATCCAGAGTCAACAAGTCACCAGCTGAAGTATAAGTCCTCTGGGTGCTCTCATGCATTGCAAAAACCGCATCTTCTAGCGTCTTTCTGCTCCATTCACCACAACCATTCACCTCCTCCTTGCTCTTGTTCGAAACCCAATAAGCATCCAGCCCTTTTCGAAGAAATGACCCAACACTAAGCTTCCCTGCCACACCATTGTCAGAAGCAGCTTCATCTCCAAGCTTCATATACTCAACCTTCTTCCCCTGAGCATAATCCATCAGATTCTTATACAAACTAGTAATTGGATCCACCACATTCAAACTCACCTCGAACCCACCTTCAGCAATGGTCTTGGCTTCGTCTGATGACCCGTCCATGCACTCCCATGGCTGCTCGGACTCAAGGGCCTTGATTTCTTGAGCTATTTTGTGAACAGGGCTGCCTCCAATGCCATGGATCCAAGTAGCACCCATCTCAATCCGGTCACCACCAAACTCTGAAGTGTTTATTCTGCCTCCAATTCTAGTCCCACCTTCCACAACAATGAGCTCAAACAAGTCCTCACACCCAGAAGTGTAAAGCTTGTTAGCTGCTGTAACACCAGCCATTCCTGCCCCAATGATAACAATTCTTGGTTTCTTGGCCACCATTTTTGCACAAAGTTTGAACTTTCACTGGCTCAAATCAACACAAAGGGTTTAGGGAGAGAGAGAAGAACTGTGAGGTGGGATTGAATTACTGATGAGGATTTTATAAAGGGGGTCTATGTCTCTATGTGGTTCTCTGTGATATTTGGGTTAAAGGACTAGACTTTATTAAAAAATTCTAATGAAGACAGGGCTCTACTTTTTTTTGGAGCTCAATACAGAGACCCCCAATTATATGGCTCATATACCTAAAAGACCAGTGCTCAGGAAATCTTGTCCTAGTAGCCCTAAATGGTGCTGCCATCTTTGTCCAAAATATATCATTGTATTTGAATCACACTCAGTTGATTTACCCCCATTTTACTGCTTGGGCATAAAGATCTCAGAGGCAAATTTTACCCCAAAGGCAAAAGCAAAAAGATTAAAACTTGGTGGTGCCCAGAAGCTCCATAACATATCTGAAGCTTTTAAATGTTGATAGGGCCTATCACCAACCCTTCATATAGGGGAAGGGACAAGCTCACTAACTGATCAATCATGAATTGATCATCTTATGAATTTACCAATCATGGCCTCTTGGTTGTTTTCGTTATGGTGACTCTGGTGATCGGTTGCAAAGTTATTACATTTGGCAGAACACTCTTACTAGGAGTCCCCTTTGATAATGGCTTCTCTAGAAGCCCTTCTAAGTACTTTTGATATAAGCTCTCTTTATGAAAAAAGCAAAAAAAAAAAAATAATAACACAAGTGTTTTTACGGTTAATTCGCGTAATTTACTTTTCATAGAGCTGTCAGTTATATGATGACTGGTATCAAAGTCATACTAGTGATTCTACTCTCTTTTTTTAAACGAGATAATGAAAAGTTCTTTACGCCTACTAAAATTTTTATTAAACAAATTGATTTACGAACCTATAAAGTCGAATAAATACTAAATTATACTTCAATTCCTTAGTAGCAGTATTTCAGAGTATTGTATAAAGATTTCTGCTTTTCTTATGGGATCTATAAGCTTTTACAATTGGGATATTGTGGTCAACTTATGCTTTGGATTATAGGAGTGAGAAGTAAAGCTTACAACGAATCTTGGTGGCCATAAGCATCATTATGGCAATTTTATACTATGACCCAAGCTTGTTTATAAACTAAGCCAATGGCGATGCATATTTTATCAGTTCCTTTAAATTGCTAAAGACTTCTTCAATTGTTTACCATATCCAAACCTTTCTTGTAAATCTTCGTTAAAGGAAGTGCAAATATGACACTATAAAGGGCCTCTATATACTAGAAAAGGGTTTTCAATTGTACTTATTTCTTGAAGGAAAGCACTGTTTAGTTTTGCAATGGTGTTATGCATACTACAATGGTGAGTTATATGTGCTATGTTGACCATAAAAGAAACCGACTGTTATACATACTCCAATACTGTAACGGAATGAGCATTTTGCTTGTGGAGAATAAGAGGTATTATTAATATTTACACTTGCTTTTAGAGAAAATATTATGTGCGACGGTCGTGCCACGTGGATGGCGAGACCCACCATTCATAGGCCGACACGTGTTTTTTTTTCACAACTCTTCTTCTTCCTCCCTTCCTCTTCTCGGGCGAAACCGATCCCCTCCGGTGAAAAAAACATAGCAGGTTATTTCCCTCTGCCCAGCCGCCGCCTCAAACCTAGAACCCCCGCCGCCTCCACCATTAAGCCTCACCGCTCCAACCTCGATACAAAGGAAGAAGAAGCTTCGCCGGAGAAGAGGAAAGAAGATCGGAGGGGATAGGTTTCCGACTGGAGAAGAGGAAGGGAGGAAGAAGAAGAGTTGTGAAAGAAAGAAAGAAAAACGTGTCAGCCTGTGAATGGTGGGTCGCACCATCCACGTGGCACGATCGTCGCATGTAAGATTTTCTCCACCTTTTATTTTTGTGGTATGATGATGAATTGATAGGAGAATAATGAGATTGGAATGGGGTACAAAAGCATGTCAACGTGAGTCACAATCCTAGTATATTGAGAAGATGTATATTCTGTAATCAACTAGGATTATGTAAATCTTTCGGTGTAATTAGTTTCTTTTTAAGGTTAGAATTGTGCTTGTATATATACTCGACTTGGGGTTTGTTCAATACATCAGAAAATTCTCAACCTTTTGTGTTCTATTTGACTTGGCATAAGAGCCTAAGTCGATCCTGGCAATTTTAGTAATCTGACCCTGTTGTTTTCCGCTGCAAATTTGTTCTAAACCTGTCCCAATTTGATATGTTCGACGTGTCGAAGGAAGCTTTTGATTTCGTCGAATTTTGTCGTACTTGTTATGTTCCTCTATCATCAAATCCTCTTTGCAATGGATCTTGCAATCTTTGGTGATTAACCTGAAGTTTCCCGTGAACCTGATTTCTATGGAGTAGGAGGACAAGAACTCACCACAGGTATGTGTTCTCAGGAGAAAAGAGGTAAAATTGGTATTGCATTAAAAATTTCTGACTTTACTGGTAGTGATACATAGATAATTGATTCTGGTGCGTCTGATCATATGACATTTGCTAAGTCCTTTTTTTTTAGTATGTCCCCATCTCCCATACCTGAAGTGTCTAATGCAAATGGAGTGTCCTTCTTGGTCCTAGGTATAAGGTCAATTCAAGTTACTCCAACAATTGTGTTAAACAAAGTCTTTTATGTTCCTACTCTATCACATCACTTATTATCTGTTTCTGAATTGATTTCACAAAACAAATGCTCTATAACCTTTTTTCCTATGTATGTTATCTTTTGAGACCTTTTATCTCAGGCGATAATAGGCAAGGGGGATCTACGGGGGAGACTGTTTCACTTGGATTGCATATACAACGGGGAAGCAAGAGCACCGTCACCAACCGTTGCCCTGACATTTGGGTCACCAACGAGTAAAAAAAATTTGGCTATGGCATCGCCGAACGGGTCATCCATCTTTTAGAATCATGAAGAAGTCGATGCCATCTTTGTTTTTTGGAATAAAAGAGTCAAGTCTCCATTGTGAAACTTGTGTTTTTGCTAAGAGTGATAAGTCCAGTTTTTCTTCTAGTTCTGCACCATCCGAGTTGATTCATTCTGATATATGGGGGCCTTCGAAGAATTTGACATTGACAGGAATGACGTACTTTGTTTTGTTTATTGATGACTTTACAAGATTAACTTGGGTTGTGTTATTGAAAAAGAGGGATGTTGTGTTTTCGGCTTTCACTGTTTTTCATAGTCTCATTTGAACTCAGTATGATGGTTGTGTGAAAATATTTCGATCTGACAATAGAGGAGAGTTTGTTGACCACTCTTTTTGAGACTATTTTCAGCAACATGGAATTGTGTTGTGATATCGGCTAATTATGTATGTCAAGGAGCCCTAAAAGAACACAGCAAACCAAGAGAAACAACCACAGAGATAAGACACAAAGAACACAGATTTAAGGTGGTTCAGCAAAACTTTTGCCTACATCCACCGGTAGAAACACTTCCACTATATTAATAATGGGTACACCAGAAAGAATAAGAAAACAAGGACTCTCTCACTTCTCTTCCTACCTCTCTCCTCTCTGCCTTCTCTCACCCTCTAACCGAGGATGTAACACACTTTGCTCTTCGTCTCTGTGATACAAAACCTAGAACTAAACCTCTCCTTATATAGCCATAAGGATATCAGATCTCTTCATCAAACAGGAAATCCTATTCCTATCAGTGGTAGGTAATAATGCCTCATTCCTTGATAGGAGCGCAAAATGCTACATTTATAATATATTTCCAACCATATTTAGCTATGTAATTCCTTTAACAATATTCATATTAACTAAGTTTGTGTTTTTAGGTCATAAATAAAGCCAAGGAGCTCAAAAGAGACAAAAGAGGAGAAATCTTGAAGGAAAATGAATCCATGTTGTGCAAGGAAAGAAATCAGAAAATCTGCCAGAAATCGTTAGTCAATTTCAACAGAAGATTTTGATCAGCTCACAACGATCCAGAAGATGTGCTATATATCAATGGAAAGCTACAAGATCCTACTTTCCAGAATTTTTTACGGATCGTCAATACCTGTTTTGGAGAAGAAGTTATGACCGTTTGAGTGGCTGAAGGTTAGTCTGCCCGAATTTCTGATTTAGACCAAAACTTCTAGTTTGAGGCCCAGACCACATTGGCAAGCCCATGGACGAGTTTTGAGGGTTTCATAACCCTAATTACAGGACGAAAAGAAGGAGGGACGTGAAGATTAGAGGAGGCAGCGATCTCACATCATCAGAACCTCCATAGTTGTGGACTCGCACAAGGAAGCCCCCAAGCCATCATCGATCTCTCCATCATCCACAGTTTACCTTTCCTTTGTCATTTTTTATTCTCCTTATGTGATTTTGCAGCCATGTATGGCTGAATTCTCTTAGTTAGGGGCAAGGTTTGAAGCCTCAAGAATGTTTTAGATATTGTTTTGAACCTTGGTTTCAAATTATTGAGTCTTTCAAATTGTTTATTTGGTTTTGGTTTATGAGGAACTCTTGCTTGTTTATGTTCATGTATGCTCAATATAGAACATTATGAACTTGTGAGTGGGGCTAGAAATATGTTGATTAATCTCCTAAACGGTTAAAATGCATGTTTCAAAGTAGTAAAACCTATAGGACAATACGTGAAACTAAATAAAAAGGATTGCATGCTAGGTAGGCGTTCCACACTAGTTTTGCATACTTGTTCAATCAAACTTGCATTGATCTTAATGCTTAGAATAATTTGTTGATAGGATAGCGTCTATACCTTGATTGGTTATTCTAAAGGCTTGGTAACGGTGCGTTCATCTTGCTTAAGTAATCTAAGGAAGTAATAAGGACTTACGCAGTGCGTTCACGGTTTGTTCTTGATTGATACCGATTTGCGACTTAATAATTGAAGCTTTGGTTGTTAACATGTCTTGAAACATACTTGGTGGTGGATTTCTAAGTCTCTAACATCTCATTCATCTGATATTTTCTGCTTTATTTTGTTTCTTTGTTTTCTTTTGTTTATAATCACAAAACTCCATATCTCTAGTACTATCATCTTTTGTTTTATCCTGTTTTGTAATTAACGTAAATTGTAAAGGTACCCTCAATCCCCGGCTTTTATAACGATACATTTATTTGCTATATACTACAATGGACAAAATACTGGTCACTCTTATTTTTTAGGGTTCGACAGTTTAGTCCTCTTTTTTTCAATTTCAACAGCTCACTCCTATTAATTTTCAATGTCATACAATTAGGTCTAATTTGGTCCAACTGTTAAAATTGACTGTTAAGTGTCCACATCGGGTTATAAAATTCCTAATCTACCCCTAGCCTATTACACCCTTATCAACGCAGGAAAACCCAGGTGTGATTCTTCAAGAGAGCATTGATTTCCTCAGTCATAGCCGAACGTCATTCCTTGGATTGAGATGCCTCGGTATATATAACAAGAATGCTTCATATCATTGATAACAGAGAGTAGAGCACGAGGAACCGGATATATACCTGACGGTTCCATTAGTGAGATTTCTGGGTTTTAAAATTCCAGAGCGAGATCGAGTTTGGTTTTGGTGTGCAGCAGTAGCAGGTTGGGCTTCAGAGGGAGCCACTAGAGGCGGTGGTTCAGTCGGATCGGGGAGTGGAGCGTCAGAGGCAGGCGAAGTAGCAAGACAAGCAACCGTGTGTGGTGGTTGTTCGGGCAGAGGCAACGATGGCGACGGAATAGACGGGGATAGGTTGGTGTCGAGAGTAGTGGAATCGAAGATTGGTGGTGGTGGTGGGTTGGTGGCGCGGCGATGTTAGATGCGCACGGAAGGTGAGAGGGTAGCAGTGGGAGATCGGGGATGGGTTGGGGTCGAGAGTGGTGGAATCAGAGATTGGTGGTGGTGGGTTGGTGGCGCGGCGACGATAGACGCGCACGGATGGCGGAGCGGGTAGCAGTGGGAGATCGGGGATGGGTTGGGGTCGAGAATGGTGGAATCGGAGATTGGTGGTGGTGGGTTGGTAGTGCGGCGACGGTAGACCCGCACGGATGGTGGAGCGGGTAGCAGTGGGAGATCGAGGATGGGTTGGGGTCGAGAGTGGTGGAATCGGAGATTGGTGGTGGTGGGTTGGTGGCGCCGTGACGGTAGACGCTCACGGAAGGCGGAGCAGGTAGCAGTGAGAGATCGGGGATGGTGGTTTCTGGTGGAGGGGGAGTGGCGATTTGTGTTTGGGTGAGAAGGAGAGAACCCAGGTTAGTGGTTTCGGCAATAGGAGGTGAAGGGGAAGGAGTGGGTTGATGTATCAAATTAGAGGGGTTTCCTGCGTTGATAAGGATGTAATAAGCTAGGGGTATTTTAGGGATTTTACAGCCCGATGTGGACACACTTAACGTGCCACGTCATCATATTAACAGTCAATTTTAACAGTTAGACCAAATTAGACCTAATTGTATGACATTGAAAATTAATAGGAGTGAGCTATTGAAATTGAAAAAATGAGGACTAAACTGCCGAACCCTAAAAAATAAGATGAGTGACAGTATTTTTGACAGGACCCAACCCGAATTTCACCCTGAAATCCAAGGTAAATCCTGCGGGGTCCACTTTCAAGGAAAATTTACCGAAAATTCGGCATAACCTTCCTTAAAAATGGACGACCCTTACCTGAAAAATCCAATTTAACACTTCTATAACCCAACATACATCTTCAACACCTGGAGCCTTCCTGCTCCCCAAGTTCAACACATCTCCCAATATAATAATTCCTCACTTAAACTAATCCTACAACCCACAAGATAACCAAATTGTAAATACTTTCACTAATTTCCAATATGCCATAAATTCGTTGCATGCAAATGTTAACCAAAATCTTTCATAAAGAAAATCTCAAGGAGACGAACTAGCCCCGCTAGTCAAATTAATGACAAAGATAAATAATAACCTTCATAGAAGAAGGTACCAAAACAAGGGACTAGCCTCGCTAGTCAAATCAACAACGATAAATAAGAAACAGCTTTAGCCATACAAGTGAGCCTCCCAGACTCGGTTGCCTCCCAGGCAATAGTACTCCCATACTCCTTACACCTTCATGTTATGATAACAGAGAGGAGTAGGGCTTGCGTGATGTCGTCGACTACATCACATCACCCGAAGGCGGAAAGGGCTTGCGTAACCCCACTTCAAACGTGGGAGTTACATCACCTCGAAAGGCGGAACGACATGCTATACAAGTGAGCCTCCCAGACTTGGTTGCCTCCCAGGCAATAATACTCTCATACTCCCTACACCTTCATGTTATGATAACAGAGAGTAGGGCTTGCGTGATGTCGTCGACTACATCACATCACCCGAAGGCGGAAAGGGCTTGCGTAACCCCACTTCAAACGTGGGAGTTACATCGCCTCGAAAGGCGGAAAGACATGCTATCATAAATAATATCGATCCAACAAGTAGGGCATAAATAAAGAAACATAATCCATGTGAGTTTCCCCGAAACTCATAATTAAAGCATAAATACGATTCCCAACCGTACTCAAAGAATTCAAAGAGTAAAGAAACTAATTAAATTCACGACGTGTCCCACACGTTAAAATGCTCAATGAAATAAATAACTTCAATGATTATCATCTTTCCAAAAACCAAATAATATGCAGTTCAATATAATACCTCAAATCCAGAAATCATAAAGAAAATCTTAAAATCGAAAATGAGATAGGATCTCATTCTCAAACCAAACAACAACGCAGTTTTACTGCGTTTGAAACCTAAATTTATTTTGTTAATTTGTGGCTGCACCCAAAACTTGATCGGGCTGCCTACGTACCCTTTTTAAAGGGATCAAGCCACTCGTAGTTCATCATTTTATACTAATTCTCCACCTTCAACAACAACTGTATCGAATCTAGAATTTGTATGGGTGTAAGTCCTCAAATTGATAAGGACACCCAAGTTCTCAATCCCACACTTCCTCTCACTTTCTCCAATAGTTTCCTAATTACATACCATGCTCGCTCATATTAAGATTCATCGTCACATTCCAATTCACCTTTAGGCTTGCTCATATCAACACTTCAATTACTAACCTATCTCTGATTTTTTTTTTTTCTATGGACACCCAATCTTGTATTGCATTTCTCCCATAATTGTATCCAAACTCAATCCACCGACTCACAATTTCTCCAACACCATTCCAATATCAATTATCAAATACATTGTCAACACACCACTTCTCCAATTTGGAAATCAAGTAACATGCCACAGCAATATAATTATGTTTTAATGCTCCTGCCAAACACACCAAAGCTCATAAACATCTGCACCCCTTAACAACACAGTCCAATCTTCCGATCATCCTTCTCCAACTCCTTAACTCTCTGTAATTCAAGCCTTATTAATGCAATAGCAAGAACCAAATCAATAATAAACTGAGAAAGCCAGCACCACCACCACACACGGTGGCAGACGACTGCCCAAAATCCCAAAACTCTAGTTCTTCATCTCTCAACAAAATACGAATTCAAGCAACACCATAACATATTTATGTTCTAATGCTACTGCCAAGCCTAACCAAACCTAGAAAATAGTCAGAACACCTTCACTGCTGCCGCCGTGCACGGCAGCGCACACGGCGCTCTTCCTCTGTCAAAAACCAATTTCTCCCAAACACTACCAAACTCAATTTCAAGTACATACAGAGGTAGAGCTCGAAAAATGGACAAAGTTTCGTACCTTGATCGAAACCAGTAGCCGCCAGAAAACGAAGAACACGACCGGAAAACTTAGAAACTCCTCCTCGTAGATTCTCCCTCACCTGACCTCGTCTAGGCAAGCTGAAGATACAGGAACGTCAAGGATGAGGAGATGAAGCTATCCATACTAGTGAGAGGCGTCGACGCTGCCGGAATCGGAGACTCGCCGGCAACCCAGCCTCTCCTTCTCCACTTCGAATCTCTCACTCCAGACTTCTTATCTGAAAATCAAGGGCTTGGGCATGACCAAGAGAACGAGAGGAAGCTGCCGCTACCATTCTTTCTCCTCGCCGTCGCCGGAAAACGGAGAACCAGTCGGGTTGACCCGTCCACTCCATTCGGGTCGAGAATGACCCGTCTTGGTCTGAATTCTTTCTTCCCCACTCTCTCCCGAACCTTCCTTTCCTCTTTATAATCTCCTCCTTTCTCCACCAGATTCTCGACCCTTCTTTTCTTTTTTCTTTTTTTCCAAAAGTTTCTCTTTATATATATATATCATTTACTGAGATAGTAACTTCCCGTTTTTAGACCATAACTTCTTCATACGAACTCCGTTTTAAGCATGCCGCGTGTCCACAAACCCCGTTTAACATCCTCTACGACTTTCATGAAGGAAGTTTTCCCGAATTCCAAACGGAAGAGAAAGTCAACTTTGGAGTCTTAAATAGTAAACGGTTACTTAAAACGGTAAAATGTCAAAGTAACCCAATAGTAAATAACTGCAAATTGACTTAAGAACCGGGATGTAACAATTTTGTTATACTACAATTGACACAAAAGAGTTTTTAATTGAAACGCCCGGTTTCGCTCGCTATCATTCCTTCTCTGTATTCAACAAGATTACATGTACACCATCATCAATAAGGATATCCTTTCCTTATTGGAACCATACTCTAAAACGAAACATCTTAGGAAAAACACATGGGTTGGAAACTCAATAATCTCCCCCTCTAGACCATGAGGGAGGAACACCGGCGCGACTCCATTACCAGGAGTCCGCCCGAGCTGACTTGATGCAGAATTACGTGGTTGGAGCTTGCAGCTCCCCCTAATCAGGCTCCCCATGGTCGAACAACTCATCACCACGTCCCCAGTGGTGGAACAATTCTTGACCATCTTCTTCCTGGTCAGAACAACCATTGGAAAAGGAAATTTAGGACATCTTTTCCAGAACACCTTTCTTCCTTATATGGCCATCACTTTGGTGCCATACGCCCGAAGAAGTATTACCCATTGCACTCAAGTCATCTTTGTACACCAAGCTATGTGTCTTGTACAAGGAACAACACAGACTTCCTCTAACAACCTCTAACGACCCATTCATAAGCTTCCACTTTCCATCACCAATATACTGGTGAAAACCTTGTCTGTCAAGAGAACTTGCAGACAGTATGTTGACACGCAAATCAGAAACGTGCCTTACATCCTTCAATGTCATATGGTAACCAAGATCAGTCTCAATGCAAATGTCTCCCATTCCCGAAATCTTGGACCAGCCTCTATTACCCATCTTCAATATCCCAAAGTTGATTGCTTCGTATGTAGTAAAGAGCTCCAAGTTGGAAGTAACATGACAACTTGCACCGGTATCCACGAACCAATCATGACCCTTGTCACCAACATACAGACATTCTTGAACAGTGAGAAGCTCCCCCGAGACAGTAGCAGTAAAGCCATTATCTTCATCATCTTGATAGTTGCCCTTCTTTTTGTCTTGTTTCCACTTTCGACACATCCGCTTTATGTGGCCCTTCTCGCCACAGTAGTGACATGTGCCACTAAACCTTAGACCTGAATTCTTGTCTCTACCCTTTTACAACAAGGGATCTTCCGTGCCCATCGTCTATGCCAACAACTTTTCTCCTTATTTCTTTGTTAAGCATGTTGTTCTTAAAGGTATCCATAGACAATACACCATCAGACGCGAATTAGTCAAGGTCACCACAAAAGTCTCCCAATTGTCCGGCAAAATCCCTAGCAAGAAAAATGCTAGTATCTCATCGCCAATCTTCATACCCATTGTCGCCAACTAATTGGTCACATTCTGGAAATCATTCAAGTGTACAACAACACTTTTATCCTCATTGAACTTCATGTTGATCATCTCTTTGAAAAGGAAAGCTTTCTTTGCAACGGTCTTCTTCTCAAAGAGGGATTCCAATTTCTTCCAGAGTTCTTCCGCATCAGTTTCTTCCGACACATGGTGAAAGACGGAATCATCTACCCATTGTCTTATCGTGCCAACAGTTTTCTGATGCAACTTTCGCCACTTGTCATCCGCCATATCTACAGGCTTGCCAGCCACACCTTCAATAGGCTCATGCATATCCTTACAATAAAGGATATCCTCCATTCTTGGCTTCCACGTCACCTAATTCGTGTGGGTGAGTTTGATCATTGTGCCTTTGTCTTCACTCATCTTGACAACACCAAACCTGCTGAATCAAACCTTGGATCTACAAACTAACCCCGCTCTTGATACCACTGTTGTGATATCGGCTAATTATGTATGTCAATGAACCCAAAAAAAACACAGCAAACCAAGAGAAACAACCACAGAGATAAGACACAAAGAACACAGATTTAAGGTGGTTCAGCAAAACTTTTGTCTACATCCACCGGCAGAAAACACTTCCACTATATTAATAATGAGTACATCAGAAAGAATAAGAAAACAAGGACTCTCTCACTTCTCTTCCTATCTCTCTCCTCTCTGCCCTCTCTCACCCTCTAATCGAGGATAAAACACACTTTGCTCTTCGTCTCTACGATACAAAACCTAGAACTAAACCTCTCCTTATATAGCCATAAGGATATCAGATCTTTTCACCAAATAGGAAATCCTATTCCTATTAGTGGTAGGTAATAATGTCTCCTTCCTTCTCTGTAATCAATAAGATTACAGGTACACCATCATCAATAAGGATATCCTTTCCTTATTGGAACACCATACTCTAAGACGAAACATCTTAGGAAAAACATATGGGTTGGAAACCCAACAAATTGTTCATCAGACTACTTGTCCTCAGACACCAGAACAAAATGGGGTATCTGAGAGGAAAAATCAACACCTCTTGGATATTGAAAAAGCTCTCTTACTCAGTGCCAATCTACCCAAATATCTATGGGGTGAAGCTGTGTTGTGTGTCTCTCACCTTATCAACCGTCTACCATTTGCAGCTCTTCAAAATCGGGTTCCCTTTGAGGTATCTAAACATGTTACTATTTCTTCTCTCAACAAACTTCCTGCTCGTGTCTTTGGTTGTGTGGCATATGTTCATCTTTACCAAAATCAAAGATCTAAGTTAGAGGCTCGTTCCCTTAAGTGTGTGTTTGTTGGATACAGATCCCATCAGAAATGATATAAATGCTACCATCCTCTGTCTCAACGATTCTATGTCACCATGGATATCACATTTAGTGAAGACTTGTGCTATTTTTCTCCTACGGTATCTCCGAGTGAGGAGGAGAAGCATGTTTTTTATGAAGATCAATTTGGAGAACTAGAAGATTGTGTAATTGTTGACAGTAACCCCGCTAAAAAGGATCTTCGGCCTGTCACCGACCAGATCCAGAATCCAAGAGATAATACTCTGGAACCTCAAAAATTGGTTCAATCTGTTGAACCTGCCCAAGTTGAGGCATCTGTTCCCTGTTCTGAATGTCTTCGACATGACGAACAATTGTTCGACACGTCGAAAAGAGGAGAATTGAATAGTAATCAGCCGCCAGTTGTTGAAGATGTACATGCAAGTTCAGTCTCTCCCTACATCAATGATCTCTCCTGGCTTGTCATCACCTGAGGTATGTAGTACTATTCCGTTGTCATCCTCCAATGTCCCTGAATCTAGTAGAGTCATGCCTGCTAGGTCAACCCGTGGTCAACTTCCTAAAAATATGAGCCTCTCTTGTCAGTTAAAGCCAAGTATCTTACAGCCAACTATGTGTCAACTCATAGATTGTCTAAACCTTATGTAGGCTTTGTGAATCAATTATCTGTTATGTCTCTTCCTAGTAAAGTGCAAGATGCAATCAAGGAAGAGAAGTGGGCCAAAGCAATGGAGGTTGAGATGGATGCTCTCAAGAAGAATGGTACTTAGGATTTGGTACCATTACCACCTGGAAAGACCGTTGGTTGTAGATGGGTTTATACTGTGAAGCATAATGCAGATGGCTCAGTTGATAGATATAAGGAAAAGTTGGTTGCAAAAGGATACACTCAAAAATATGGGGGGGATTATGATGAGACGTTCGCACTTGTGGCAAAGATCAATACCATTTGAGTCCTCATGTCTTTGGCAGCTAATCTGGATTGGCCACTGCAGCAGTTTGATGTGAAGAATGCATTTCTTCATGGATATTTGAATGAAGAAATTTATATGGATCTTCCTCCAAGATATAATACTTCTACAGGCGAGAAGATGGTGTGCAGATTGAAAAAGCCCATGTACGGATTGAAGCAATCCCCAAGAGCTTGGTTTGGAAGGTTCATGTCTTTCATGAAGAAGATTAGGTATAGGCAGAGTAACTCAGATCATACTTTGTTCGTGAAACACCGACAAGGTAAGCTTACTGCCTTAATCATTTATGTAGATGACATGGTAGTGCCAGGTGATGACATTGGTAAAATTAGAAGATTGAAAGATCAGTTGTCTTCTGAATTCGAGATGAAGGACCTTGGGAATTTAAAATATTTCTTAGGAATTGAGGTAGCTAGGAACAAGGACTGTATCATGCTGAGTTAAAGAAAATATGTTCTGGATTTGCTAGCAGAGACTGGTATACTTGATTGTACACCAGTTAATACACCGATAGAACAGAATCATCGGATTGCAGAGTATCATGATCAAGTTCTGACTGATAAATCTCGATATCAAAGATTGGTTGGAAGATTAATTTACTTGTCGCATACTAGACCTGATCTTGCTTATGCGGTTAGTGTGGTGAGTCAATATATGCACAATCCTAGTGAAGATCACATGAATGCTGTGATGAGAATCTTGAGATACTTAAAGTCTGCTCCTGGAAAAGGCCTGGTGTTTCGTAAGCATGGACATTTGAGGACTAGTGGTTACACTAATGCGGACTGGGCAGGGAACATCACTGACAGGCGTTCTACTTCTGGCTATTTTACGTTTGTTGGTGGAAACTTAGTCACTTGAAGAAGCAAGAAACAAAATGTGGTGGCCCGTTCTAGTGCAGAAGCTGAGTACAGAGGTATGGCTCAAGGAGTCTGTGAGTTGTTATGGTTAAGAAGTTTATTAAAGAGTTTGGGTTTCAAGCAGGAATAGTCAATGCCTCTTCATTGTGACAATACTGCTGCGGTTGAAATTGCACATAATCTTGTTCAGCATGATCGGACAAAGCATGTAGAGATTGATAGACACTTCACCAAGAAAAAGCTAGATGCTCGCATAATCTCTTTCCCATTTGTTCCTTCAGAGGAGCAGCTAGCTGACATCCTTACCAAAGCTGAGTCATCTAGGGCGTTTAGTGACTCACTTGACAACTTGGGCATTCAAAATTTGTATGCGCCAACTTGAGGAGGAGTGTTAACGTGAGTCCCAATCTTAGTATATTGGGAAGATGTATATTCTGTAATCAACTAGGATTATGTAAATCTTTGGGTATAATTAGTTTCATTCTAGGGTTAGAACTGTGCTTGTATATATACTCGACTTAGGGTCTGTTCAATATATCAGAAAATTCTCAACATTTTGTGTTCTGTTTGACTAAGCAGCTATGGAATGACATCATTGTGTTAATAATAATGTTGTTGATCTCCCATTTTTTATCTTAGGTATATAGAAGTTACTACACAATTGGTTTTTTGACATCCTTCTCTGTCTCCATGAATCAAACTTCATACAGATGATGGTTTGCTAAGGGCAACCCTGGACCTGCTGCTTGTGGCAGTGTTTCGGGATGAGCATGGTCCCTATACTGGTGGGTTTTGTCAAGGTTTGGGTCATCGGACACTTTTTTTCGCAGAACTAAAGGTGTATATTTCATATAAGACAGCTGTTGGAGAAATCATTGTCAGTAAAACTTAGACCAGCAGTTTCTAGTATCTAATGCATCTTATATGATGCCTTCACAAACCAAGGTAACATTAAATATGGTGTTTGAAATGTCATGTAAGGATATAAACCATCATATGTAAAGCTGCTAGAATCATTGAAATGAATTTTGATCTACAGATGATGAATAGAAATTTCAGTTAGGAGAGATGTCAGACCTTGATATCACAAACCACTTGATGATTAGAGATTATTGGGTAGTTGCTATAGCTGCCACGCTGGAACCTATTGTTCCACCAGCGGGGAACTGGTATATCAGTAGCTTCAGAAATGTTGGGTCCAAACATGTCCTTAAGAAACCCCAATGGCTTCTTTCACCGTCTCCTCATCACATTGAGCTTCCACACACTTTGATTTCCCATTCGTCAACGTCACGACCAGGATATTGGATCCAGGATATGCATTTTCCATGTGCTGATGACATAGAAGAAAATAAAAAGAGATTAGCAGCCAGCTAGTTGGACACAACAGTACGCATCAAACATAGATTAGAATTTGATGAATTTCTTCAATTACGCATCTTATTTTTCGTAATATATACTATAACCTTAGAATCCATAATATTGGTAAAGTAAATAATATATCTTATATGGGAAAGAGACATTGACAATAGACAATGCCTCCATAAAAAGCCATGTGTGGTACTTAAAATATACAGGTTAGTTCCTACTAAACGAAAACAATGATGTGGTATACAGGTTTGAGATCTCGTTATATTATGCAGTGTTCTGATTTAAATCAAATGAACAATAGGTAGAGCTCTAGAGATAGAGACTTATTGTGGTTAGCGCCCTAGGATCTTTTCTGGTCTTTATTGGTACTTTACGACTTAATCAAAGTAGATAGATGAACTTGAAGAGAGAAACACAGCACACATCAATTTTATAGTGGTTCAGCCAAAACCCTGGCCTACGTCCACTTTGTGATCTCTCTTGAGAGAATCACTAGCACTATGGAGAATAACAACCTGATTACAAGTACTTGTTGAAATCCCTATGCTAATCCCCAACTCTCTGCTAGATCTCTCTATCACCCTTTGCTCTTGGTTTTCTGTGCTCTCTATCTTACCCTTAGAAAACCCCCTGCAGCTCCTATTTATACTGAATAGGGGATGCCGATACAATAAGGTTTTAGGACTCCTAAACCTAGTAGACAAAATCCTAACAGATCTTAAAAGATTACTTTCCTAGAACTTATAGAAAAAAAAACCTCTTTCCTTTCTGGACTTGGATTTGCTTACTGAATCTTAACTTCCAAATCATATCAACGAGCCAAAACACAACAAGACTGAACTCAAAATTTAACCACTATTGCCAGCTTTAACAAATTGATAGAACCATCTCTGAAATAGGTAGAGATCCAAACTACTGACCAACTGTCAGAAATGCTGGAACAATTTAAAATTATCCTGTTTCAAAACTCCTTTGATGGTCATCTAAACAACACGAAAGAGAAATAAGCCAAATCCTCATATCTAGCATGTGCTGGAAATGAGAAGATCTGTAGCTATATCACAATTAGGTAAAATGTCAAGGACATTAGCCAAAAGCAACCTCTGTTACTAACTTACTATCAACTACTACCATAGAACTAAAAGTTACTAATGTGAATCACAACACTTCAAATGAACATATGTTTAGTTAAACAAAATATTATTTGAGGATTGTAGAAAAATCTATGCAGAAGGAAAAATACCGAATCTGTAAATCTGCTGGCAGCAGCATGGAAAATTTACGTTTAACTAGTAACAACGACGACAACCATTGAATCCAACCTGCCAAAATGTGTAGTAGCCTCTTCGGTCATGGGCATTGATGAAAAACTCTTTCCCAGGTCCACATAGCCAGAACTTACGAGGGAACTTGAGAAAGATATTTGTATACACCATCACATCCAATTTCTCTATGGCCTCAGTTTTCCATTTCTGTGTCGTTATATAATCCATAATGTTAGTATTAATCAGAAGCAAAGTTGAATAACAATTTCAGAAGAGAGATTGAATGAGAAAGGATTTCAGTCAATCATGAGCAATTTTACCAGTTATCTTAACTCAGAAGATACTAATAAAGCATATCCTTGTCACAGTTAGTCTGCCTAAGCAGACCATACATAAACAACTGTAGGTCTTTTGCTAGCAAGGAAGCATATGGATTAGGATAATTATGCTAGAACTACATGCGACTCCAACGTGTTACATCATATAATTTGCATTACCAGCTTCTGTAAGAAGCTACTAGAGGGAATGCTACAATTCATACAGTTGACAATTCAACCATGATTTGAGAACGAAGCCAATAATCTTTAGTTACTCAAGTAATGCCAACACTAGACCGTCATATTACTATTTTCAAATCAAAAGGTTAACCAACTATGGAGGCACTAACTATAACAAGGCAAACTCCTAATGACATAAGTTCTTCAACATGATGAACATACTAGAATCCCATCAATCTTGAGCCTGAGAACAGAACGGTTGAAGGAGTATTTAATATGGGAATCATATATTTAAGTAAGCCATAGTAATAATAGCAATAAAATAAACTTTCAGAAGACAAAAGCTAGATAATCTTGGCGTCATAAAGAAGCCCACCTTTACCAAGGTTAGGGTTATGGAATGTGAGACTTTCTCATTATGCAGCCCATCTTATTACACAATAGGCAGTCTCCCAGTAGACCAAACAGAAAATAGTTCTTTCATATATGAACCTTCTAGCTTGAGTGATACTAAATAATAAAGTATAGCTGCTAGTTGAATCCCCCCAATCATTCATTTATACAAATATCAATGCAATAGAATCTACTATAAACCCAACCCAGTAGCTAAGTACGCACCGACCAAATTAGTGTTAACAACTTATTCTCTGAGTTCCCTTATTTCAGCAAGTACAATTGTTTACTTTAACCTCATCTGAGGATTGACTAGGGAAATTGAATGATTTCATTGCTACAAATATAACTAATTGCAGGTGAAATCCAAAGACCAAAGTATTTGACAAAAGTCAAAGGAAAACACATTTTTAGATACCTGAATGGTCAATGGTGGTAATCATCCTTCTTTTCAAATCTTCGGCAGCAGCAGTCATGCCTAGTGCATTGCAGGCTTGGATCATGGTAGCAAAGGTGATATGGTCAGGAACACATTTTTTCTCTTCCATTGTCAAAAATAATTCACCCATCTTATTTATATCACCAGCCCGACCATAGGCACTAATAATACAGTTGAAAAAAGCTGCATCTAGTATAACATCTGAATTCTCTACTTGCCTCAAAATAGAATCAACTTTATTGATATTCCCAGCTTTGCTGTACGCACTAATGAGTGAACAATATGTAATAGAGTTAGGCTTCATTCCTTGGTGCTTCATGTTTCTGAAGTATTCCTCCATCTTCACAATCTTTCCAGCTTTCCCAAATACCTCAATAACAATGTTATAAGTAACAACAGTTGGAGTGAAATACCTTTTCTTCATAAACTCCATAATAGATCCCATCTTTTCAAACATTGTTGCTTTCCCATATGCTTTAATCAGGATATTAAATGTCTTGAGGTCTGGCTTTATTCCCATTAGCTGAAATTCATCGTACCACTTCTCCATCCTGTCTATCTGCCCACTTTTCCCATAAGCACCAAGAAAAGAGTTGAATGTGAAAACATCAGGAACGCAGTTGCCACTTTCAATCATATCTGTCAATGAGTCCTCCATCAGTTCAAACAATTCTGATTTACCATATCCATCGATAAGATTGTTGTATATGACTGTGTTACACCCAATTCCCAGATATGACATCTCAGCCAAAACTTGTTCAATCAGATCATAGCGACGAAATTTGGTGCAGCAATTTATAAGAATGGAATATGTATATACATCAGGTTTGCAGTCAGAAATTGACTTCATGTCATCAACAGTAGAGAATGCCTTGTCAAAGAGACCGCTTTTGCCATATACACTAACAAGAGCTGTGTAGACGTCAACAGTTGGTTTGAGCCCATCAGTTAACATGAGCTCGAAAAGTAAGCCAGCCTGCTCAGGTTGCTTGCACTTTCCAAGCATCATGAACAATTTTGCGTAAGTTTGGCATCTCGGCTCATACCAATGTTGCTTACGCAGTAGTCCAAATATCTACAGAGAGGAACATTGTCTCATACCAGAAATATGAACAAAAGGCTCAAATGTAGAAGCAGAAGAAAATTCAACGGTATATGGGCAACAGAACAAAAAAAAATTCAACGGTATATGGGCAAGGTAACAAATGAAACTGCTATAATAGCAATGACAACGGTATATTGGCAACTTTACATAGTTAATCAATCAACAAAATGAAATGTTAACTGGGATGTTTGGACTCCTCAGAACATTAAGCATGAAACCACTGAATCATCAAGAATTCTTGATACGTAAAATTGCAGCTATTAACTCATACTCCCTGAGATGCATCCATTTACAAATAAAATCTTCAACAAAGATAAACTCACTATTACTTTGCCACAACCACACTTGTACTAGTATAACATCAATTAACACACTGCGTTTGGTTCATACTTTAGATCATTGCATTGGTTTGAATAATTCAAGAATATGGGACTGTCTGGTCAGTCACAAACTAACATTGCATCTAATCACTTCAATAGTAACATATGCTTATTTTCTTTAAGTCGACTTAAATATTCATAGATCAACAACCCTTTTCCCTATTGGATAAATATCATAAGGAAAAGCAATCTCTATATATACAAAGCTCAAAGGTCTTTGAGATGTCATTGGCATTCACATTTAAAACTGCCTAGCCAACTCACACTAAGCTCAGAAGCGCCCCTTTTTTCCTTTTTTTTTTTTTTTTTTTTGTATATGATTTCTTGGCTTTGAGTCTAAAGATCATTACTTTTCATCACAAATCTTCCTAATTCTACTCCCCTCAATCAAAGTTATCAACTTTATCTGGATTGCTAACATATAACAAACACCAACCAAGAACATAAACAAGTAAATATGCAAACCACCCAGAAAAGCCAAAAAAAAAAAACAAAGAACAAACCTTGAGAGCATTCTCCCAGACATTGTTGGCAATAGCCTCATCAAGGGCCTCCAAAACAGGCTTAGGCCAGAGGTTGTTGTACTTGTTGGAGTTTGCTTTCCTCTCAATGTTTTTAACAGCAGCCTCCGTTCTCAGAATCCGAGAAAGCTCCTTCTGTGTAGACGGGCAGGAGCTCCGTTTGGATAGACGGAGACACTGGATTGGTGGGTTTCGCTTGTGGGTGTGGTCGGAGTAGAGAGTTGGGGTCGATACAGGGGAGCGGAGGTGTAGCTCCATTGGTTACCGAGTGTGTAGTGAAAATGAGGTGGAGGAAGACGTGTGTTTGGTGTTTATGATGATGTGATTTTGATAAAATAATTCCCTTTTGTTTTACTCCGAGTTACATTTTCCTCTCGGTAATTTGATTATATGACTTGAATCATGTAACTATGAGTGAGTAATACTTTACTTTGTCTATGGTCGAGAGTTAGATGTTTAGAATATATGATTGATGAATATTCATCATCAACTTAACGTGTCAGCTCAAGAGTTGAATGTATATGTTTTATAATGACATGAAGAATAACCAGTGTCTTTTAACCTCAGAATGTCAGAGTATGGAAGTCGAATTAAGTGTGCATGCATGTGAACAGTATGAGTTCAAATTGCAACGACTTAGAGAATTACATATTAAGGAGTGACTATAGTAATATAAATTTAACATGGTGTAAGAAATTGTTAACATTGTTGAGGTGAATCGATCTTCTGTTATTTGTTAAAGCAACTCAAACAGCTTCCTCATATTGTCACATCCCAAATTTTGGATAAATAAAAATTTCAAATTCAAGGCATGATAACAAAAATAAAAATATCAAATAATAAAATCTGACGTTTACATAACTTAGGAAGTCAAGTAAATGTCACGCTCTAAGGAGCTCACTACAATTTTACAATCAAAATTCAAATGTTCAACTACTAACAAGCAGCTTCTAGATCCCTACGTCTCAACTTGAAAATTCTCACCTGCAAATTCAACCTCTACACCATGGAAATGGTGCACCGGGTTGTCAACAACAAACCCGGTAAGTTAAAAAGCTCGTATGAGTAAATCCCAAAATAACAAAATACTTCTACCAACAAAGTAAAACACATGAACAAATGAGAACAATAATTAAATCTACTAATCCAACAAATTTACAAAAGATAAAACTGGTAATTCCTGTATTGGTAGCTTAGTTCAGGAATCACCTAAAAGCAAGAGAATTCAAAAGAAATAATTAACAGAAACACAACAATTCATAACACTAAAAATCATAATGAATCCTGCAAAAACATAGTTCAGGAATTCAATTAAAATCACCAATTAAGATTTAAGAATCTCCTGCGGATAAGAATAGTTCAAGAGATACTCAAAACAAAGAATTCAATTAAAAACACATAAGAACATTATACAATCATTTCTCTACTCTTACTTCTGAGTTCGTCAACACTTAATCATCCCCTATAAGTAACCAAACAAACGCGTACTCATGGGTTCGTCAACACTTAATCATCCTCCATGAAGTACAGACAAACATACTAGAGCTCTATACTGACCGTAACCAATCACCTGGCCAAGGCTTGGTTCCCGATCCACAACAAAGGCTCCTAATCTAATGCACACAATCACCACCAAGGCACACACATCCACAACTAATGCACACATTCACCACTAAGGCACCAATTCACAACTAATGCACACATTCACCACTAAGGCACCAACATGAACAGAAGTCCATTTGAAAGATTATATTTTTAATGGAAAACTTGTTTTCACTTATCATGAGCCGTTGGCGATCAAGCTCATATATTTTAAAACAAACAAAAGAAAAACATAATTTTTTTTAAATCATCAACATCATCATCATCAACATTATAATCAACATTTTCATCATCATTTAATCATCAAAACCATCATCATCGTCATCAACATAATAATCATCATCATCATTATCAAAATTATAATCATCATCATCATCATCATCATAACCACCATAAATAAAAAGGTCACAAAGTGAATCTTGGTGAGTTTTCACTCACCTAAAAATCCCGCTGCATCTTCAACTCAGCACAAGAGCCAAGCATAAATATCAACTTCACAATATACCTATTTAACACAAATACTAACTTTAATAACCACTCAACAAAAGAACATTGCACCCTTAACAAGCATTAACCCAAGATTTGCCCAAAAATGAACAACCTTCTTCCAAGACCTCCCAAGGTCATAGGAACCCTCAACCAACCTATTGAAAAAGGTTAACAAGATCTTCAAAGCTCAAACACCAAAGCTTAACAACCTCTCACGATTCTCAACTTATTCTTAAACCTAGGATGCAAAACTTGACCATAACATAACCTCATGACATGTCAATGTGCTCGTATTGACAAGCACAAGCTAACAGTTACTCCTAACCTTCCAACCCCTGCCGGACGTGTCGCCATGCTCCACCACAAACGGCGGTGAGTGGACACCACGCGCCACCACAGAAAATCTGAATTTGGGCAAACTCAAAACACGAAACTTGTAGATTAATTGAAGAGAGGGGAGCATCTTTTATACCTGACGTTTGAACCAATTCGGCCGAAAAACGCCGGAAAACTCGCCGGGAAGTTGGAATCTGCCACCACCACTCTCCGCCGTGAGTCGAGCTTCAAGACTACTCGAAGTCGAACTAGGGTGCTAAGGAGCTCCTATCCCGACCGTTCCCAAGCCGCGTCGCCGCCGCAGGAGGCGAGAATCCCGACCGGTCCTCAACCCGAAACTTCTAGGCTTTGATTCACACGAACCACCAAGAATCGAATCAAGCCACTACCACAGGGAAGGTTGCGCCGTCGAGATAAAGCGACTCCGACCGGTGTCGTCGCCTGAGTAGGTCGGAGTTGGCCGGAAAAACTAGGTCGGGTTGACCGGGTTCGGGTCGGGTCAGAAGGGAAACTTAGCTAGTGCGGGTGAAGTGCAAGAGAGAAGGAAGAGAGAAAAAAAAAAAAAGGGTTTCCGGAAAATGAAATGGAAACCCTAACTTTTCCTTATTTAACCTAAAAATCCCCGAATTTCTGCTGACCATAACTTTCTCATACAAAGTCCGTTTTATGCGTGTCACATGTCTACGAACTTATATCGTCATGCTCTACAACTTCCGTGAAGGAACTTTCTCAAGAAACCCAACAGATTAGAAATTCAACTCTTGACCCCTCAAAACCATAATACCATTTCGGTAAATTATGCAACCGAACACTTCCGCTCTTTCATCGAACCTCAAAACACATTAACTTCTTACTCGAAAATTCTCAAATAATATTAGAAACTAATATTAAATTTTTGGGGTATTACACATATTCGTGGTTTTCTCAATTTTAGAAAATATTTTAGTTGTTTTGCCCCAACAGATTTCCTAAAACTTTCTCCAAAATGAGGAATGTGATGAGAGAGAAAATCAAATTCCTCATATTTGCAGCAAACTCAATTTGGGGAATGATCATAAAATCTTCAAAATAGAGAATCTGTTGAGGTTGGAGAAAAAAATTGTTTGAAGTATTGACATGGGTGCATCTATTGCCACCCCATAAACCACTTTGTTCACCCCACATATTGTTAATTTATTGAAATACCAAAATACTCTTATGTAAAATTACATAAACAAACAATAAGTTGTTACAAATTACAATTTTTTTTCTTTTTCGTTTTTATCTTTTTGTTTTGGATGAACATTGTTCTGGCGTGATCTCTGGGGGGGGATCACCCAGATGCAGGAGTTGTCTTCAAGCTCCCATAACCTGTCAATCAAGGAGTAGACAGCGTCAAAGGGAAGACCGGGTGCTCCGGCCTTCAACCCTCTGATGCCTAAGTCAGTGAGCAGAAATAAGGTGATAAGGGAGTGAAGATGGAGAGAGAGAGAATGAGAGGGAAGAGTGGTATTTATAGGGATATGGTAGATGCACCCTAAAAATACCACTTTGCCCTTACTTAGAGGGTGTATTACCATTATGCCCTCAAGGGATAGTGTAGGCTTCTTGGGCTTAGCTAAGGCTCAATCCCGTTTTATGTGGCGGCACACATCTTCTTAGGCGAGTATGACTGATGTTGTACTATGTACTAACAAGTCCCCAAGTCTACGGTCAAGAGACTTTCTTGGGTGGGGACTTTATCTGATAGAATATCGGAAGTACGAGTCTCTTACTAGTCGCGACATAACCAGTCCCCAGTCCCCCAAGTCCCCATGTAAGGGAGGGGATGAACCGGCTCCCTCCGAGTGGGGTATGCCGTGTATCGCTATATATGATTGTGACACCGGGTTGTTGCTCCCATGTAGTGTTTAGAGATGGCAGGGCGATCGGGGGTCGAAGTTGAGCTACCGCTGGCGAGCATCTCGCGAGGGCCACGGGTACCGGCATGTTTGTATGCCTTGGCGTTTTAGTAGCCTTTGATATGTACTAGCTATATGCTCGAGCTAGTTGGGTTATTTCAGCATACGTTCGAGGGGGAGATTGTGGTGGCATATTTTGTGGTTGCCTCTAGGTGAGTGCTAGAGTGCCTACGTACCCGTTTAAGGGATCAAACCAAACGTAGTTCACCATTTCGCCATCGAGGCAAGTGTGCCGTCAAGGTGTGGGGAGGAGTGCCGCTGAGGCATGACGATAGGTGCCGCTAGGGCATAATGATGTTGCCGATAAGGCTTGTGTAGAGCTGTACGGGGCGACGCAGTTCACGCTAAATGGCGAGAGGAAATGCACTAATGGCGTTGCGTGCCGTTACTGGGCGACGCAGTTCGCGCTAAGTGGCGAGAGGAAACGCGCTAATGGCGTTGCGTGCCGCTACCGAGCAGTTCTGTTGGCGTGGCGGGCCGCTGCTGGGCGAGTAAGTTTGCGCTAGGTGGCGAGACTCTCGCGCTCTTGGCTTGGCGGGCCGCTGCTCGGTGAGTAAGTTCGCGCTAGGTGGCGAGACTCTCACGCTGTTGGCGTGGCAGGCCGCTGCTAGGCGAGTAAGTTCGCGCTATGTGGCGAGACTCTCGCGCTCTTGGCGTGGCGGGCCGCTGCTCGACGAGTAAATTCGCGCTAGGTGGCGAGACTCTCGGGTGGCGGGCCGCTGCTAGGCGAGTAAGTTCGCGCTAGGTGGCGAGACTCTCGCGCTGTTGGCGTGGCAGGCCGTTGTTAGGCGAGTAAGTTCGCGCTAGGTAGCGAGATTCTCGGGTGGCAGGCCGCTGCTAAGCGAGTAAGTTCGCGCTAGGTGGCGAGACTCTCGCGCTCTTGGCGTGGCGGGCCGCTGCTCGGCGAGTAAGTTCGCGCTAGGTGATGAGACTCTCGGGTGGTTGGCCGCTGCTAGGCGAGTAAGTTCGCACTAGGTGGCGAGACTCTCGCGCTCTTTGCATGGCGGGCCGCTGCTCGGCGAGTAAGTTCGCGCTAGGTGGCGAGACTCTCGGGTGGCGGGCTGCTGCTAGGCGAGTAAGTTCGCGCTAGGTTGCGAGACTCTCACGCTCTTGGCGTGGCGGGCCGCTGCTCGGCGAGTAAGTTCGCGCTAGGTGGCGAGACTCTCGCTCTCTTGGCGTGGCGGGCCGCTGTTCTAATGGAAAATGGAACTAACACAAACAACATCATTAAAGAACAAAATTATATTAGTACAGGTGTCCTAAACAGATCATACAGATAAAACAAATAACTAGTAGACCATTAAGACAACTGACTCGTATAGTTTCACCAGTACAATTTCTATGTTCCTACATACCACAATTAAATTAAGCTGCTGAATGCATCAATTAATCCTAAGAAGTCTCGATATAGTAAGATAAACCATAATCACTCAACATTAAGATGGCAAACCAGAAACCCATTAAACTCACCACTAAGTAAAATTTCAAGCTAACATGTAAGCAAACAAAAGAATATACACACAGATTCAAAACTCAAACTAAGACAAAACCAAGTCTCCCACAATAAATTTCACACTTTAAAATCACCAGCACATAATCAGAACTTGTCAGGTCTTTCTGGGTATCATAAATCTAGGGTAGGTGGTCTAGGCAATGTAGGTGGTCTTGCAGACTGTCACGCCCCTATTTTTTTTAAAGATAAATTCAAAAAATTTTGGCATGATATATCTTAAAATATTAACATCCCAAAACCTGTTTCAACAAAACAAACAAGGAAAATAAACTCAATGCGTAAAGTAAATTTACACACAACCCCAAATTGAGTTAGATATTACATTTCCTTGTTTTACATAACTTTAGAACAAGAGAAGAAACGCTCACATGAGTTTAACAATTCATATCCCCATGAATATAAAAGAATATACAAACACACCCCAAACCCAACAAAAAACCCTGCCACTACGCCTCCATCTCAACCCTGCTGATCCTCACCTGCAGGTCTAACCCCTACACCAAATAATGGTGCACCGGGTTGTAAACAACAAACCCGGTAAGCTAAAAAGCTCGTATGAGTAAACTCAAAAACGTCACAACATTTATCACATCCAATATTCATAAGAGAGATTGGATCAATAATTTCAAAACCACACATCAAACACATTTCTCAAAAGATGTACCCATGAGTCCCAGATATTTAATAAAATACCTCTCATGACCTACAACAACACTATGTGTACCCATGGGTCCCAGATACTATACAGTATCTCCCATGACCTACACTGACAGACGGACTAGAGCTCTATTCCTACCGTACCCAATCACCCGGCCAAAGGCTTGGGATCCCGGTTTGACTGTCTAACATCACCACAAAAATGATAAATAGCATCTTAACCGCAACCAATCACCCAAAAAGGGCTTGGAACCCGGTTTGGCTATTTATCCAACAATCATAAAAATTTCACAACATTATCCACAACAACACATGATCACAATTATAATTCTCAACAACATAATATATATCGCATCATTATTCTCAACATCACAATATAAAGAAAACTTGTTTTTATCTTACCTATGAGCCGTTGGCGATCAAGCTCATATAATTTTAAAACAATTTAAAAGCATAATAATAAAACCAACATCATCATCATTATCATGATATAACCATAAAAACCTTAGGTTCAAAAGTGAACCTTGGTGAGATTTACTCACCTAGATATCCAGCTGCAATTTCCACAACCAAAATTAGCATGCGAAACACAACTTCACAACCACCTAAAAACACACAATTAAAACCTTAGTAACTAAAAATACTAAAGGCTAACACAAAACCCTCAACTAATCCCTTAAATCAAGAGATGACAACTTTCCAAAGTTGTCGAACTTAGAGACCCACAAAGGCTGCCTCTAATCCTCCATTCCTAACTCAAACCTCCACCAAAACTAAAATCACATTTAACGTTCTAACATGCCAACATTTCTTAAAAACTAACCAAACTACCACTCATCAGGCTCACAGCAGTAAGGACTACCTAACACAGAAAACTAGGGCTGCAACTCAACCGGACGCGCCGCCACAGGCGGCGGCGAGTGGGCCTCACGCGCCACCCAAACTTCCGAATTTGAGAAAACTCCCAACAGCAAAGTTGAAGCTTGAAGCAAGGGGAACAACTTTCATACCTGAGACTTTGGCCAAAAATGGCCGGAACTGGCCGGAAAACCGCCCGAACAGTGACCAGAATTTTCGAAGCCAAATCTGCAAAACCGGCCTTAAAACCTTAAAAACTTGCTTCAATCCAAGCCTAAACACTACCAGGGGAAGGAGAGGATCAAAACTCACCAAAGAAAGTACCCCGTCGCCGCCGTACACGGCGGTTCCGACCGGTGGCACAACAGCCCCTTTTTGCCAACCAAAACGTCGTTTCCGGCGTCCTACTCCGAGCAGCAGCTGCCCAGCCTTGAAGAGGGCACTTGTGGGAGTCGAACGGGACCGGTGGCGGTCCAAACGGCGGCCGGACGGAGGAGCTAGCTCCGGCAGAAAACTGCCTCTCGGGGAAGTTCGGGAGAGAAAAGGGTGAAGGGGAAAAGAAGAGAGAAAAAAAGTGAGGTCGGGTGAGGTGCGTGAGGAGAGAGAGAGAGCTGCTTTAAATGCTAGGGTTTCCAAAAAAAAATAACCCACACACAATTTGCCACTTAAACACTTTCCACACCCGGAACCTAACTTCCTTCGACCACAACTTTCTCTCACAACTTCCGATTTAAGCGTGCCGCGTGTCTACGAACTCGTATCAACAAGCTCTACAACTTTCACGAAGGAAGTTTTCGAAGATAACTTACGAAAAATAAAGTCAACTTTTGGTCTATTAAAAATCAAGGCAACTTAAATAAACTCCCGAAACTTCAACTTCGCATAAACCCAAGAATTTTCATGAATAATCCTTCATTAAATAAAGGAATAATACAAGGAAAAATGATATGAAAATCTAGGGTATTACACAGACTATCGATACAGAATTGTGTTCCTGAGCAGTATGCAGATTTACCTTGATTGAGAACAACACAACTGTTGGATCACTACGATTTTCGATCACAAAATAGAAGACATGATTTTGAACAACTTTTGTGAAGAAGCTGTTCTGGAATAAATCATAGAAGTGGAACTTTTGAGCTGTTGAAGTTGACTGACGGGAATGATTTCCAACAGAAGTTTTCAGCTTACAACTCTCTCTCTCTCTCTCAATTCAAGTTGATGGACCAGAGATTCAATCAGCCTATTTATCATCAAAGCTTCCTCAGAACTCAAGAGCTTAAAGACTAGATTAAAACTTTACACTTTGAAATCACCAGGAAGAACAACCATGAAATCCAAAACAAACAGGGTACAAAAAAATCCCAGTACTAGAAGCAATTCAATTGACTCTAATCCAACCCCATCAGATTCACAAACCAAGTTCGAATTTTTATCACTCAATTACACAAAACCAAGCCAACCCTAAGCACAAACATCCAAGCAAAACTAAAATCAAAGACTAAATCCCACAAAACCCAAATAACAAAAATAAGCAAATCCACTAATTCTCAACACACAACTCAAAATTTCAAGCTAAAGCAACATAATCACATACCGATTTGAAGTGCTTCACCTCGGCCGAAACCGTCTTAGAGACGTAGACCTCTCTGAAGCTTGGAGAAGAAGACGACAGCGACCCCATGTCGATCTATACGCGCCGGTACTTCACGTCTAGCAGGCTCTGCTGGCAAATAATCTCGGCCTCACGTCTGGTCTGGATGTAGGAGAGAGAGAGAGAGAGAGAGAGAGAGAGAGAGAGAGAGACGATGCAACATGTGATATTAGAGAGACGCGTATAATGGTCATGTAAAAAGTGTGAAAATAGACCATTTTATCATTTAAGATGTTATGAGGTGACTATTTTATCATGTAACATGTTTTAACGGTGATCTTTTTATCAAGTGGAACATTTGAAAACTATTTTATCATTTGTACCTTCAAATGGTAGTTTAGTGTTATATATCCATTTTTTTATGTTCATTGCATCATGCAGCTGTAAGTTTTTATTTAACTGTCTTAATTAGACAAATTTGTTACATATCACCTACCAACATTGTCACGCCCCGAACCTTAATTTTTACCTTTATTACTGGCATAGCGGTAATAAGAGTTTTTACCGTGTTCGTCACTAAGTGTGTAATTTAATTAGTCCTCACAGGGTGTTGAGGGACTAATATTTTGAGGGAATTATTCTAAGGAAGAATTTTTTACGACGGTAAAAAATGGTAATTTTTGCAAGTAAAAGGTAATTTTATTGGGGTATTATTTCGGGGTGTTGAATTTTTGGATTTTGGGTTTAATTAGAGGCTTTGGACCCGGGTTGGGCCAAAGCCCAGCGTCAGTTTTTCTTTCTTCTTTCTCTCTCTCCTCCCGTTTTCCTCCCGAGCCCGTTTTCTGCCCAGAAATTTCCCGGCCGCCGTCCGGCCTCCGTTCATCGCCGGACCGGTCCCGTTCGATCGGTCTCCCTCCCAGCTGCATTTCTAGACCGGTGGCAGCCTCCCTAGCGCCGCCGTGAGGGAGAAACGACGCCCGAAAGCCCCGGCTGCCGAAACCGATTTCTCGCCGGAACTTCCTCCTCCGGCAGCCATAGCCGGCGAGCCATAGCCCAAAAGGAAGCCCTCCTCCCGTGCTTCAATCCCTCCAAAGGGCTCGCTCCGTCGTGAGCTAGGTAAGGAGAAATCGGAATTTGAATTTCTAGGGCTTTATTGTGTTTTTCCGTTCGATTGATGTGCTTAGGCTTAGAATTGGAGTTTTTGGTAGTTAGGAATGTTGTAGAGGAGGTTGAGAGGAAGATGCTGTCAAAATTTGGTGACCATCGGAGGTCGCCGGAGTTGGTCGCCGGCCGCCGCCTCCGGCGGAGCCGCCGCCGAGAAAATGTTTTTGGTGGAGAAAAATATGAGGAGTTTAATGGATTAAGTTTTAGAATTTTTGGAGGAGTTTTGGATAGGTTTGAGATTTGTTGAAGTTTGGTATTTTTGGCGGATTATTAATTTATAATCCGGTTATTGAATTTTATTTGGTGGAAGGTGTTTTTGAGGAAGTCGGTAAAATTTGTGGAGTTTTGAGGTTGGAAGTGGATTTAAGATTTTAGAGTGTTAGGCTTGGTTGAGCGCGAAGCATATTTAATTATGTATGTTTTGTCGGTGTTTTATTTTAAGGAATTAATTATGTTTGGAACAGGACGCGAGGAGGCTCGAGCA
Organism: Fragaria x ananassa; assembly: GCA_034370585.1. Taxonomy (NCBI): domain Eukaryota; kingdom Viridiplantae; phylum Streptophyta; class Magnoliopsida; order Rosales; family Rosaceae; genus Fragaria; species Fragaria x ananassa. The sequence continues at coordinate 1,418,003 of CP139750.1, read as the reverse complement.
GAGGAGACCTTCGACCGACGTCAAGCTTAGGCCTAAGTTGTGAGTGGACTTTTGTTTTATATAATGTGTTTAAATTGTTTATTGTTGAGTAATTTCCTTTGTTGGATATTATATTTCCCAAAATTGAGAATTTTTTGCGATTATACTCGAGATAAAATTCCGAGAATAGTATGTATGAGAGAGAATGCTAGCTAGCTATATACGTGATAGCCCCCATTCTGAGGACGAATGCCAGTTGGGGTGACATGAGCGTAGTAGCCTTGTACGATTTTCTACTTGTTGAAATTATTCTATGTTTTTCCATTCATTCATAGAAATCGTACAAGGAGTGTGCACGTATTTAAACCACTCGGTCTTTTATCCTCCATTCTGAGGAAAAATGCCAGTATGGAGCGACGTGAGCGTTAGACGCAATCGTATTAGCCTGGTGTGACTATCTAATTTAAAGCTTATTCATAGATAGCATACACGGAGCATACGAGTGGTTAATACATACTGAAATATATATATTTATAGATTGAGCCTGAGAGGCTGTTTTGTTATGATTTGGGGACTAGCCAGAACTAGTCGTTTTCATTGATAATTTCTTGGGGAAATATTGTTGTTGTTGCGATTATTTTTGTCCACTCACTCTGACGTGATGAAATATTTTCCCCTAGGCTTTTCCTTCGTTTTTAAATGCCCAGTCTGCAGAGTTCGGGTGGGGTCTAGAAGGAGGCGACGAGGCATAGTCACTCATTTCTCCACTACTGTTCACCAGTAGGTCTTCTGTTTAATCACTAGGATTTCTAGTAACTTCCGCTGTATTGCTTGTAGTAGCTCTGAATACTTTCGGAAAAATATCTGTGTATTATTTTATTTGGATTAAGTTTAAGAATTTATATTATTGGTTAAGTGTTCTATAATTTTTTCGGGTTAGGGTTGTCTATTTTCAAAGGAGGTTTGCCGAGTCCTTCGGTAAGTTTTCCTTGGAGGTGATCCCCGCAGGACTCACCTCGGGTTTCAGGGTGAAATTCGGGGCGGGTCTTGACAAACATGATCGATATGCTAATTTGGTATGAATATCATATTCATTACAAATTTGTTGATATATTTAAGCCCTATTTCACTATAAGTTGTACAAACAAGTGATTAAATTTAACACATGTTTGATTGGTTAGAGAGTCTAACCAACAACGTTGAGATCATAAGTTTTAAAACTCACTGATATAAGTAGGTTGCATGTCATGGACAAATGCATCTCAACTACATGAATCAAATTGAAAAGCAAAAATAACACAACTTAAAACTATGCTATTTGTTTTCAGCTATCAAGATGAAGCATACCCCTTCAAACAATATAAGTAATTGTATAAAATGTTTGAAGCTGGATCATATTGTAGATGGGGTATTCCATTTTTAATAGAAAAAAGAAATGTGAGAACATTCTTTCTCTCTCTTCTTTCGCTTGATAAGATTTACTAAATTGAGATTTTAGCCAAACTTATGCCATTTTCTCCATTTTGTTTTGGTTTTTAGATCCAAACATGACATAATTAACAAAAATTGAAAAGAAGGGTCGTTTTGGGCGGGCAGCATATGTCCCTCTCTAGAAATGGACGACTAGTCGTAGATCTGTGGAGCAAGTCAAACAGTTAGAAAGGTACATCCCCTAATCTTGACTCCAACTCAGGGGTATAACTGGAATGACCGGCATTAAACTACCCAAAAGCATAAAGTCGTAACGCGGCGAACATGATGCGCATTTTTAGACGAAGCCCAGAGTTACCGAGTCCAAACCGCGCTTCTGTTCTGTTCTGTTCCCATGAAATTCGGACATTTTGTGGTTCACAACTTTACCCTTTTTCATCTCTTGCCCTTACTTTCTTTTATTTATATCTTTTACCTTTTTCTTTTGATTTGACCAAGTGGGTATATATATTGTCCGATTCTTAATCCATTTTAAACCGTAGTATCGGACAATGAACATTCTCTTCTACAGATTTAGGACTAAACTAATTCTATTTTTTTAATAATATAAGAAAACTAATTCTATACAATAACACAAATTTCTCACATAAGCATCTTAGTGAAAAAATTGTTTTGTTAATGACTAATTATGAAATTGAGTTGTTATCGCAAATGAAGCGTCTCAGTTTTCTTTTTACTTTCTTCAATATGTGTGTTTTTTTTCCCTCATTTAGGAGTTCCGATTGTAAAAGTAGCATACATATGGGTTTAATATTTCTTTTATAATACTTATTAACACGGAAAAGACAGTGTATTTCATTCTAAAAAAGAATAAGATATCATAATTGTTTACTCTCAAGGCTCCAGCCATGAGCCAAACAAGTGCCTAGACTATTTGAGTACAGTCTACTTGATGTAGTGTTCAATTGTCTTCCTTGCCTGCAGGACTTTCATCTCAATAGGAATATAGGGTAGGTGCTTTCTGGGGCCAGAATAAGCCCTCTGCTTCATTTCTCGTAACGTCAAATACACGAAACCTGAAGGGCCTGATAGCAAACGTGTCACACAAACCAACCTAATATTCGGTAAAATGTGAAAAGCCAACCACCAACGAAGCACCTAAAAAAAAAAAGGAATGGGCCAAATATGAAATAAAAGAAGTTAAAAGCCCCACCCTGGAAATAAAAAAGAGAAATTATTAGGGGAAAGGTGAAGCAAAGACAGCTATAAAAACAGCTCAAAGGCTTCACACATCTGCCGTCATCGTTCTCTGTCTCTCCTAATTTTCATGGGAGCTTCTGTCTTCATAAACCACTTCTGGGACGTCTTCTAAATCCAACCCCCCCCCCCCTGTTACTCTCCTTCCTTGCCTTCCAAACACTCTTTTGTTTTGTTTATCCGAGATGGGTATGAAGTTGGTGGAGCTTTTGGACCAGGGAGCCAGAGTGGCCTGTAGGTTTCATTCCAATTGCCCCCAGACCAGTCGCAAGTACTACCACCCTCCGGCGCCTAACCACCCCGACGACCACCACCATAACCAGCTCAATAACAATAACAGTAACACCTGCGCTTTGAGCGGCGGAGACGCGGCGGCGATGCGTTTCAAGAAATCTGACAACAGCAATGAGTTTATTCTTTTCTCTGTCTGACTATTATTCGTTATTGGCAAATGTACGCACATCAAAGTTTTGGTCTTAATAACATTGGTTATTTTTTGAAGCGAATTGAACATTGTCATATTTTTTTTTTCTGCAAATTCTGTGATTCTGTGTTTCTCATATTTGATTCTCGTTGCACTGGTGGGTTTAGAGAGTTGAAGAATATTGTTCAAGCTTATTGTGTATGTGAAAATCCAAAGCAAGCATCTTTTTGGGGAATTGACAGATCTGATTTTTTGGTTTTTGCCGATTATAGATCTGACTCATGATTTATGTGTCGACAAAATGTCTCGACAATTGGCACAATGCCCTTTTTTGTTATCGTCCGCCCGTTGTTAACATATGGACAATTTGAGACGATTGTCCCAGGAAATATCATGAAATCATGTGTAGATGATTCTGTGCCCTAAAATATGAATCCACACCCACACATGAAAGAGGAGTTTAAACAATTTAGGAGCGAACAAGAACTATATTATCCAAGACTTGAGGACACGGTACTTAGATATGTTTGGAATGGCTGGGATTTGCTAAAGTCTCCGCAGCAATACGATGAATGTCTCGGTGTTTAGCTTCCAAAAAATGTAGCAAACCCCATTGACACAATCGTTACAACTTTGAAGTCCCTTCCCACAACGATTTTTCTAAAATCACGCTTTTCAGGTAATGATAAGGCTATAGCTTTAGTGCTTTGGACATTAGTAACACCAATTCTTCTTGAAGCCACACATGAATAAATTGAAAAACGAGAGAGGAATTATACAACAATTTTTGGAGTGATATTTCTGGTTCAACTTGAACCTGTCGACATCTACAACTCTATGTTGGCTGGAGAACAAGGTCACTTTCAAGAAAGCTGACCAACCAATTCGAGTGGCTTGGGGTTGGGGGGTTCATTTTCATTACAAAAAATGAAGTCAAATTAACAACCAAAAGCACCCAATTCCAGCATAGGACCAAAAGACCAAACTAGGACTAAATCAATTCGATCGAGTAACTTGGAGGAGACTATGTCGTAAACTCAGTGAAGACGTTACCCCCTCTTTAGAAATTGACATGAGGAGCATGTTCCAAACTTCCAATGGCTGAAATCGGCGACTATTCTCGCTGTCTCGCCATTTTGTAGCTACAAATAGAGCATAATTGCTCGCAATTGGATTCTAGAATGCTACAACTTGGTCATTGTGAACATCAAAAAAATACTTCTGTTAGCCATTCGGTTCTTGGACTCTGAGAATTTTCATACAAGTAGCACAAGATTAAGATGACAAGGTGCCATATATAGGACATCAATTTTGAGAGAAGAGTCATGCTTATTTATTGTAGATTTAATAGAGGGTCGCTTGTCAGTTAGTTCGGTAGCTTGTAGTCAGTATGTTGGCACAAGACGACGATTGATGTATATGTCTTCTAACCGTGGATAAGTAATAAAATTATCTGGTTTTTAAAAAATTAGTCTCATAATGGGAAAAAAAGAAAAGCCAGATAGAACAAAAGGACTTTCCGTGACTTGAAATGGTGCCATTTGCATCTTGAATCCGCAGACATGCATCTAGCTTTTCCATCTCCACTAAATTATGAAAACAGATGATTAATATTGTAGACTAATTACAAAGGTTGACCTGGTTTCAAATTGCAAACCAACATCATCACGATAGTTTGGATGATAAAAACATGTTTTCACAGTGGACATGTTTTCACATTTGATCAAAGGTTGACCTGTTTTCACATTTGATCAAAGGTTGACCTGTTTTCACATTTGATCTAGCTAGTCTTGCTGACACTTGGACTAAACATGATAAAAACATGTTTTACTCCTCTTTGAACCTAACTTCTTACAACTAGAGAAAGCTTAGAATCACAGATAGACAACAAAGATAACTTTGAATGACTTCTCTTTCATTTGAGTTCCATACTTGTATCCCTATCTCCATGTATTTTGATAAAACGCACTTCCGTATTTCGAAAACGTATTTTTGAATGAAAACATAACATAATGGTGAAATACGTGCATCCCTCTTTCAAGTCTTATCTACACATTATACATGTCACCTTAGCAATGATAATATTCACATATAAGTCTGCACTTTACTTTCTTGCCTCTCTGATCAATGCATTAATGTTTAAACTATCAATAATAATCATCTCAAGAATGAACTAAAAAGTCCTTAGAGGGAGTTGAGGAGTCCTTGTTGAGAAAGTAATTTGAGAGACTCTTTACCAAATAGTACATGAAGGGATGTTTCTTTCTGTTTGAGCCCAGTGGGCATTTTCGGTCCAAGACTCGAGAAAGGCTTGGATATCATTTGGGCCAACGCCTGTGGCCTTTTTTAGCCCATAAAGGGTAGCGAGGTTTGGGAGCACGTGACGTGGCTTTTATCCAGAGGATTCTGATACCTTGCGAGATTCGGTGTCTACGCGGGATCCTTATCTCCAGTTCGCATGGGACTCTATAGTTCTTGCGAGGATGGGTTGGAAATGACTAATAACGCCCTCGGGATAAGGTCGCTTAGTGTTTGAGTTCGCTTACTACACGACAAATGAAATGCAGCGAGGCAGGGAACGAAACCTAAGCGAGATAGGTTTGACACGTGTTGCATGGAGCGCACGACTGGCGAGTTAAACGTATCCTTGTGGGATTCTAATTGCAGAGTCCGCATTGGATTGTGAGTAAATCTCCACGAGTTGCTTACGGATAGATATATAAGGGAGCTCCATGTTCTTCAAGGACAGACAATCAATCAATCAACAAATCTCTCTCAAACAGACGTACACAGTCGAAACCTTCGAGTCTTCTCGAAACCCTAACGTTCTAAGCGCACCCCGCTTTAGATCCCGGAGCCCGTCAGGACTCGTCTCCGATTTCCCAATTGTTGCTCTGCTCGCTCTTACAGTGAGTATCGATCGACAGGTGATTAGAAGAGTAAGCTCGGAAATATTTCCTCATCAGGTGACGCTGGAGCCCTCATTCGCCTGGTCAAGAAGTCAGGACGCGCACCGTTCTCTTTCCTCATCCGTGAGGTGGCACGCCCCGCACACACCATTTTTACATTTGTTCCCTCTTTACCCTCGCTGAGGATCGTGGGCCAAAACATTGGCACGCCCAGTGGGACAGGGAGTTCACTTTTCTGGCAATCATTGGGAAGTCTGACAACTCCCCCTACCGGAGACCTTCGCTTTCTTGCTTGAAACATAAGGCTCCGCAATACAAGCCCCATAACAGCGCGGCTTGCAGATCTCTCGCTAAAGAAGAGATTCTTACTCGGTTCGGCAATCCCGACCTTACTAAGTCCACAATGGCAAACCCACAACCAACCTCTGAAGCAGGACCTACTCTGTCCGCAGAGGAAGTCCGCAAAATGCTCGAAGAATTGAGGAACGATCTCAAGAATGAGATCGGGGAGCGATCTAATGAATTAAGGAGCGATCTCAAGAATGAGATCGGCGCGCTCAGGAGTGAGCTCGGCTTAAAAGTCGAAGAAGCTCAACAAACTGTCCAGGACCTCTCTACGCAGGTCGCTAAGGACAAGGAGATCTGGCTCGCAAACCAGAAAAACCACGCTAGGCTCAGCGAGGAATTCAACTACGTGGTTGGCACGATCAGGGAGGACAAGGACATAATGACCGGCTCTCTGCAAAGGATCCAGACTGAATTGGATCAGAGCAAGGTGGCCTTTACAAAGGCCCTAGAAGCCCAAACCCATCGTCTGAACGACCATGACACCAAGCTGCAGCAACAGCAGGACGCTTCCTTCTTCGGGAGCAAGAACAGCATGGAAAAACTCGAAGACTACAAAGAGCGCCATGATACCCTGAGTACAAGGGTCCTGCAGATGGAAGACTGGATTCGGGCCCAAGCGCCGAAGAATCACGCTGTGAACTCCACCAGTTCAAGCGCAGCAGAGGGCTCGAGGTATATCCCGCCAAATGAGCGTCCTAGGGCAAATCCGAGGGTCGGGGCCCAGAAGGCTCCCCAATTCACATTGGGGGCCAGCTCATCAAGGACACCACCCCGTCTACCCTCGCCATGCAGCCCTAGGATCACACTCAAGGGCACCGATGCTCTTGCGCCGCAAGGAATGGGGACACCAGACGACCCGATCGTGGCTTATTCCAGTTCGACTCATAAGAACGTCGGACAGGCCCCTAGTTTCTCCGCATGGCATGGCCATGACCAGGGGGCAGATTCTGCACCAGTAACGGCGGCCGACTGGCGCCAACTCATCTCAAGCATTGTCAAGGAGCACACCGGAAAGGGTGATGCTAGCCTGCACTACCGTGACCCCTATCCAGATAGTGTGGCACAATATCCCTTCCCCCACGGTTTCAAGAACATCGTCTTCACCACGTTCTCTGGGGAGACAAGGGAAGACGCAGCAACTCACATGGCCCGTTTCAAGGTCCAATGCGGCCAATACGGGAATGATGATATGCTCAAGCTCAAGCTCTTCGGGACTTCTCTGTCCGGAGCCGCTTTCACCTGGTATTCCAGACTGAAGCCGGGGTCAATTCCAGACTGGCCCACCATGGAACGTCTCTTCCGGGAGACATATGGCACAATTGAGCCCGAAGTCGGCCTCGACTCCCTCACGCAGATGAGCCAGCAGAGCATGGAGTCCGGAGTTTCTTTCCTCCAGCGCTTCAAGATCCAGCAGGCCAAATGTGATTACCTGCTGCCTGAGCAGGAAGCCATCAAATTGGCTATCCGGGGTCTGGAGCACCGCCAGCGGCTGAAGCACCATGGAGAGCGTTTCAGTTCCATGGGTGACCTAATCAACAAGGTTGGCAGCTACGAGCTCATCCTGAACGAACTGGACGACAAGGCCAACGCTTCCAAGGGAACCTATGTACCAGGAAAGAACCGGATCGTGGGGGCACTCAGCATGCAAACCCCTGCTCACGATCCCTACTATCAAAGGCCGGAGCCAGCCCATGCAGATCAGGACTTGGACGACATTGGCGCGGTAGAGCTAACTGGCAAGCAAGTGGCTCACAAACTGAAGAACCTGAAGATGACCCGCGAGCCGATCACCATCCAGTCCTTTGCCTGGACCAAACCAGAATACGAGTCGTACACTTACGACGCCAAGAACGCCCATTTGGTCTTCAATGACCTAATCGAGGCGAAGTACGTGCGCCTGGACCACAAAATTCCGCCTAAGGAGGAGCTGAAGGACAAGAAATACTGTGCCTTCCACAACGTATACAATCATGATACCAAAGATTGTGTCAAGCTCCGGGACCAGCTGCAGACTTGATTAAACTCAGGCGAGCTGAGGATGAAGGCACCGGGTAGCACGGCCTCATTGGTCGATGTAGACCCTTTCCCGCCCGTAGTGGGTATGGTCGAGGTCAACTGGGCTGATCAGGCCCAGGACGACGAGCGACGTCGCGCGCCTAAAAGGGGCCTCGAGGAAGGAGACGATAATACCCGCCAGCCGCGTCGCCAGTACACCTACAATGAAAGTCTGGCACACGAGGTCTTAGAAGATCTCAGAGAGGCTGGACTCGTCACACTCCGCTCTTTGCCATACAGCGAGTATAGGGATGGACGCGTCCATTGCAGTTTCCATGACAGTTGGGGGCACAGGACCTGCGAATGTCGCCAGCTCCGAGACCAGATCCAAGACTGGCTTGACCTCGGATACATCTGCTTCAAGGACGAGGGCGGCTTTACAATTGCAACTGCTGGTTTCGCTTGGCCTCGCGTTGGCCAGCGAATGATCACACTAGACCTGTCACCAAATGCAGGACCAGCCGAACCACCAGGCCGAAACCGCAAACGGCCGGCGAACAACTACATGCTCCCAGATAACCAGATGAGGAGCGCAGTCGACCCAGCTCGACAGTTGGTCGCAAAGCTCGAACCAGACCGCCCCTCCTACAAGGATAAGGGCAAAGCAATCATGAGGGACGATAGACCGTCTCCCGCCAAAGGCTCCCAGCCTACGAGCCCCAGGACTCGCGAAGAGCTGGAGAAAAGGATAGCGCGTCTCGAGACATACGTTGCCGCGCATTGGGCAGCCGCAATACCTCCATCCCCTACCGCAAGCGAGATGGACATTTCAGAATCCAGCAGCGAGAGTCACAGCAGCGGCGCCCCAAGCCCTCATGACGGCGTCTTAACCAACCCTTACATTCCCCCGACGTCTAAATCAGCGATCAAGGAAGGGGTCTGGTACACACAGCAAGGGGGCAAGGCGGTGACCATCAGCAAGTCCAAGAAGCGCAAGCTCCAGAAGCGGTACGGCAGCATCCTACGCGCCTTACGGGCTGTCGACGAGGGCGCTATACGCCCCTCGCAGCTCGCACAGACGCCTGAGCGGATGTGGCGGGAAGCAGAAGGTCTGCGCGCAGTCCTTCAAATGCCGCCAGTCGCACCTCCAAGGATCTGCGAGCAGTTCATTGACGATCCTGCGCCCAAGCCAAATGTTTTCTGCCGACTCACGGTTCCACCAAAGCCGGATTCGCACCCTCCCAGGCGTAGGCAATCACCGCCACATGAACAAAGAAGGGATCCGCAGCCTCCTAGACGCAGGCCATCCCCAATACCTGAAAGGAGGAGGGACCAGCAACCTCCCAGACGCAGGCCGTCACCCGTGCCTGACAGGAGGAGGGATCCTCAGCCTGCTAGGCCCAATCCATCACCGGAGCCTGACAGGAGGAGGGATCAGCAGCTTTCCCGGCGTAGGCCGTCACCGGAGCCCGAGCAAAGCAAGGCTCCGCCTCCCGGCCCTAGGCGTAAATTGTTCATGACTCCGGACTCAGAGTCTAAACGTGAGCCGTCTCAGCCCTCACGACGACAAGAGCGTCGAGATACAGAGGCTGACGCCAGAAGGGAGCCACCATCGCCACAACAGCCTCGGCCACGGCGTACCCCGGAACCCGAGACTAGGATGGTTCCCCGAGTATCTGCCCTGCAGCAGTTAGGGAAAGAAGACAACGGTAAGGCTCCTGCGGCAGCAGACAGACAGCCAGCCAGGGATCATCAGCCTTCACCCAAGCCAGTATGGCGTCCGCGGTAAACTCAGGCTTCAGAGCCACCAGCAGAGACACCGGCACCCTCCAGTCCTAACCTCGCCGAGCAAATGGCCCAACGTTTCCGCGAGAATGAAGAAGCCGACGAGGCACATTCAGAACCTCGGCTCAACCTAGAGGAAGAGCAAGACGAAGAGCAGGCTGAGTCATTCACCTGTAATATGATAGAAGTCTCCGGATGGGATACTGATGAAGGGCTTAGCCGCGAAGCAGATGCCTTTGCCGTGCTCGAAGGGGAACACGGGATGATTGACACCCCTCTGATCCCAGTCTCCGAACAATTCTCTTTTCAGGTCGGGATGGTTTTCTTCATTTCGGAACGATACGCTCTTCCACCAAACACGACCTGCAGCGCGGCGGATATCACTATCATCAGTGAGGACGACAGCAACGTACCCCCGCCATGCAGCAGCGAAATGGGCCCAGTACTGGCCCCAACCGATGGCACTCCGCAAGAGGAAGGTTCGAGTAGCTTCGCACAAAAGCCAACCATGACCTTTTCTACGCCAACCTTGGACATGGCCACCCACATGCGACCACAGTATATCACGGCAGAGGTCCAAGGGAAACTGATCAACAAGGTCATGATCGACACCGGTGCCGCGGTTAATGTCGTCACAACCCGCACCATGGGACTCCTCGACATCCCGCGCTCAATGATCCAGACAACGTCCTTAACGGTGAAGAACTTTACAGGACAGGTGTCCAGAACCCTAGGTTTGCTGTTCCTACGAGTCAAGGTCGGGCCAGCATCGCGGGTTTATACATTTTTCGTCGCCGAGTGCGTTTCCTCTTACAGCATGATCCTCGGCCGCGACTGGATCCACAGAAGTTTTTGCGTGTCTTCCTCCATGCACCAAGAACTCATGATCTGGGACACCGAGAAACGCGAGTCAGTCATCATCAAGGCCGACCCGCGGCCTTTCTCCATTTCCGCTAACCTCAACGATGCCCGGTACTATAATACGGACTTGGGCCCGTTGGACGTTCAAGGCGTCGATCACAAGGGCCGCCCATACGGAGTAACGGCCTCCAATTTAACGCGATGGGGACTTACCCAGGCGAGGGACGATTTGCAACGTCCTCACACCATCGCGACTCTCACACCCCATTTCGATGGATAGTGCCTTTTCCGAGGAGGCACGCGAGGCTGGCGAGTCCTTGTGCGAAAGACTCCTTTCGTACTGGGCAGAACGCGAAGCCTACGACAAGGTCGCGACTATGGAATATGTCGATGAAGTGGTGGATTACTCCGATACCAAGGAAGAAGTTATTCAGTTAGCTCCTGCTGCCTTGGACGACACTCCACCTCAAGTCCGCGACCCCACTTTACAAGTTGATGTAGGGACTGCAGAAAAGCCCTTACTTATTTCCATCAGTGCAAAGTTGGCGGAGGAAGAAAAGGAAGCCCTCCTTGACCTATTACGCGAATACAGGGATTGCTTCGCCGACAAGTACGAAGATATGCCAGGCTTGTCCCCGGACCTGGTCTGCCACCGGCTACCAACCTATCCCGACCGGCGTCCAGTCCGGCAGGACGGTCGTTTCATGCGAACTGAAACCCAGATCGTGGTTAAAGAAGAGATCGAAAGCATGCACCGATCGGGAATCATTCGCGTAGCCAAATATAACGAGTGGTTGTCTAACGTCGTCCCCGTCCACAAGAAAAATGGCAAGATGCGTGTCTGTGTTGATTACCGAGATCTCAACAACGCAACACCAAAAGACATATACCCCATGCCTGTGGCTGACCTACTTATTGATGCCGCCGCAGGGCACGAGGTGTTATCCTTTATGGACGGCACGGCCGGGTACCATCAGATCCCCGTCGCCGAGGAGGATCGACACAAGACCGCTTTTCGCTGCCCTGGTTTCGCTGGCGCGTTCGAATACGTTGTCATGCCCTTCGGCCTTAAGAACGCGGGGGCAACGTACCAGCGCGCCATGAACCTCATCTTCCATGACATCTTGGGCAAGTTGATCGAAGTCTACATCGACGATGTGGTAGTCAAAACCAAATCGCGAGCAACCCACGTGGAAGACCTCCGGCAGGTGTTCACACGGATGCGCAGACATAACCTCAAGATGAATCCCGCCAAGTGCGTTTTCTTCGCGGAGGCCGGTGATTTCCTTGGCTTCCTCGTACATCAAAGAGGCATCGAGATCCCAAAGGATAAAGCACAGGCGGTCATCACCGCTTCGCCTCCCACTACCAAGAAGGAGCTACAACAGCTACTAGGGCGAATCAACTTTCTCCGTCGCTTCATATCAAACGCGGCAGGGAAGGTCCAACCTTTTTCCCCTCTACTTAAGCTCCAGGGGGCAACCGAGTTCGTATGGGAACCACAACATCAACAGGCCTTTGATCGAATCAAGGACTACCTTACGAACCCACCTGTCCTAATCCCGCCTCGCGACGGCGCCCCGCTCAAACTTTATATCGCCGCCGCCGATCTATCCATCGGTGGACTCCTGGCCCAGGATGATGAGAACGGGGTAGAACATGCCGTCTATTACCTCAGCAGGGTTTTAACGGACTGTGAGACACGTTACTCGCCCATGGAGAAGTTATGTCTCGCCCTCTACTTTGCAGGATGCAAGCTGCGCCATTACATGCTTGCCTTTACCACGGTCGTCATCGCTCAATCCGACTTGGTCAAATACATGCTTTCTCGCCCTATCTTGCGGGGATGCATCGGCAAGTGGATCCTCGCCATGTCCGAATTCTCGTTGCAATATGTTCCGCAAAAGGCAGTAAAAGGACAGGCAATAGCGGATTTTCTTGCCCATCACCCACCATCAGAGCTCACAGCGTTCCGCGAGTTGGACTTCGCCACAGTAACACTCGCTCCTTGGACCTTGTACTTTGATGGTTCACGGACTGATACTGCAGCCGGAGCCGGGATAGCCATAGCCAATCCCGCTGGAGATCGCTTCTCCTACTCGTTCCAGCTTGCCTTCAAATGCACCAACAACCAGGCCGAATACGAGGCACTGATCATCGGCCTAGAGATTTTGTTGGACTTAGGAGTCCGCGATGTCCAGATCTTTGGCGATTCTTTGTTGGTCGTTAACCAGCTTGTGGAAAAGTTCAAATGTTTAAGCTTGTCAATTGAGCCATACCTGCGCAAGGCATTCGAGGTACTGGATCGATTCGACGACGTGTACATCGAGCACATACCACGTGAATTTAACTTCGCTGCCAACGAGCTCGCCCAGATAGCGTCTGGCCTCAGCCTGAGAGACAGAGTGCGCGAACGCCTGCTCAAGGTCGAACGCCGTACTCTTCCCTCTTTCATCGCCAGGGGGCAATTTCGGGACGCCATCCCAGAAGTTGCAGCCTTGGACCCCATCGACGAGGATTGGCGGCTACCATTTATCGCCTACCTCCAGAACCCTAACGATGCTGCTCATTCCAGGCAAATCCGCTTCCTCGCCTTAAACTTTGTACTACGCAATGGCGAACTCCGGCGGCGTGGGGAAGACGGCAACGACTTCCGCTGTGTATACGGAAACGAAGCTAAACGTCTCATGCGCGAAGTCCATTGCGGAGTTTGCGGCTCACACCAGGCCGGGCCCAAAATGCGATGGCTGATCCGCCGCCATGGATACTACTGGCCAACAATGCTGAAAGACTGTATTGCCTTCGCCAGAGGTTGCCAAGACTGCCAAGCTCACGGACCAGTGCAACATATTCCTAACATCCCATTGCAGCCTATCATCAAACCTTGGCCGTGTCGCGGATGGGCAATGGATTTCGTGGACATCATTCATCCCCATTCCTCTGAGCAGCACAAGTTCATTATCGTTGCCACCGATTTCTTTACCAAATGGGTCGAGGCCGAACCACTCAAAGTCGCCTCTGCTACCTCGGTGCGCAACTTCATTTTCCGCAACATCATCTCACGCTTTGGTATCCCGGAGTGCATCGTTACGGACAGGGGGGCAGCTTTCATGGCCGATTCAGTTGTTACGTACTTAAACGATTACGGCATCAAGCTTCTACACTCCACACCATACTATGCTCAGTCCAATGGCCAAGCGGAGGCTAGTAATAAGGTCATCCTTGGCATCCTCCGCAAGATGTTGGAGTTGAACCCTCGCGTCTGGCACCAGGAGCTCTACCACACTTTGTGGGCCTACCGCACTTCCAAGCGAGGCCCAACGGATACCACACCGTACGCTCTCATGTACGGTCATGACGCCGTCCTTCCCCTTGAGATCAATATCGCTTCGCTCCGCGTTCAGGAACAGCATCAATTACTTGGCGAGGATTACGTCCAAGCCATGTGGCAGGAGCTTGAAGATTTAAGCGAGCACCGTGTCGCCGCTTTCAACAACCTTGTCTTAGAGAAACAGCGCATCGCCCGCTCCTATGATAAAATCACGCGCGGGCAGAGCTATGCTGAGGGCCAGAAGGTGTGGCGAGCAGTCCTCCCGCTTGGGGACAAAACAGATGGTCGGGGCAAGTGGTCCGCTCGCTGGGATGGACCCTTTATTATTCACCGAATCCTTCCCAAGGGGGCATACCATTTGCGCGACTTAGACGGTACTATTCATCGCAACCCTATTAATGGCCGCTTCCTCAAGCGCCACATTGCAGGGGTCTGGGAGCGCGAGGATCCTACACCTCCACCAGATCCCGCCACCACAGTCAATAGTGCTACGCGCCATCGCGTACTCGCTCCGCCGCCTAACACTAGGGGGCAACTCGGGACAGAAGACTAATAGAATACATTGTAACGTACCAGCCTAAAAAGGCCTGTATTAGATTGGGGCCTATTCCAGAGGCCCTAAAAAGTTCTATTGTTTTCTTTATTCTCTGTAAACGTGCAAAGTCTAAACACAAAGACTAGTACAAGATTGGGGCCTATTCCAGAGGCCTAAAAAATAAATTCATTTATTTTTGCCCTTTTTGACTTTGTTCAATACATGTTTCGAATTATGGCTTTGCGGCCAAAGCAATTACATTGATCAGAAAAGGTAAATTAGACTATGTTTACATTTCAAAAAGCATAGATCTACAGATACTGGAAGCCTCATCCCGGCTCGCTTGGCTAAAGAAAAGTCTGCCGCGGCGTCCTTCGCTCAAAGTTGACGAACGCCTCGCAGCTTTAGACCAGCCAAAACCCTGACGCCGGCCTGGACCCAACAGAAAGTGTTGGGAAGCTACAGGTCCAGCGGGTCAGGATCCCTCATGCTACCACCAGTCTTCCGTTTGAAGGGCCGGCAGAGCCAGACGCACTGATAGAACAGCAGGCGCAAGGCAGAGGGTACCCGACCCTTGGTCAGGCCGAACAAAGGCTTGGCCTGAGAGTAGATTTCCAGAATCACTCTAGGCCTGAGAGTAGATTTTCAGAATCAGCAAAGGATGGGAATGTATGGTTGAGGGCTTTGCTCTAAGCAGGGACAAGAGGATGAACAGAAGAGAATAAGAAATCATGGTGAGGGGGCAGAGACTTCACTGATACTTCACCCCGGCCAAGCGTTTCTTTTTATAGGCGGAAGGGGCGATTGTGCGTTTGACAGTTGTCCCCCATGCAATATTTGCTCCGAGATACGGGCTTTGGAGATAAGGTCAGACGCGTTTTTCAATAATGATTGCCCGCGTTCCGAGCGGGCAGTTACATTGGAAACCGTCGCTAAATCTCGAAAAGGGATTTTTTCCTGACAGTTATTACAGAACAGTTGGCAAAGCGGCGAGCAAGGTTGGTCGACCAAGAGGTCGCCGCCGTAAGGCTCAGGTTCGGGTCATTGGCAAAGGGTTTGGGAGGCATGGTTTCTGGTTAAAGTTTGTTTGGTGCTGGGGTTTGGCTGTTTGCAGAAGGCGGAGATTGTTTTGAAAGCGATGGTAAGATGTGGGGACCCGCGTCGAGGTTTATAAAGGAGACGAACCGTAACGTCCCTTTCAATCAATGGTCGCAACGAAAAGACGCAATGACGACCGAAACGTCAGCGCGTTTCAAAATTCGAAAACCCGTAATGATGAAGGGAAGCGATAGCGCCGAAGCGTCAGCACCTTTTGAAATACGAGTTCCCATAAAAAAGCTTAATTAGGCCTTTTCGCTTATCCGTTGCGAAACGGATTAAGCTCAAGGCCTAGGGGGCAATGTTTGAGCCCAGTGGGCATTTTCGGTCCAAGACTCGAGAAAGGCTTAGATATCATTTGGGCCAACGCCTGTGGCCTTTTTTAGCCCATAAAGGGTAGCGAGGTTTGGGAGCACGTGACGTGGCTTTTATCCAGAGGATTCTGATACCTTGCGAGATTCGGTGTCTACGCGGGATCCTTATCTCCAGTTCGCATGGGACTCTATAGTTCTTGCGAGGATGGGTTGGAAATGACTAATAACGCCCTCGGGATAAGGTCGCTTAGTGTTTGAGTTCGCTTACTACACGACAAATGAAATGCAGCGAGGCAGGGAACGAAACCTAAGCGAGATAGGTTTGACACGTGTTGCATGGAGCGCACGACTGGCGAGTTAAACGTATCCTTGTGGGATTCTAATTGCAGAGTCCGCATTGGATTGTGAGTAAATCTCCACGAGTTGCTTACGGATAGATATATAAGGGAGCTCCATGTTCTTCAAGGACAGACAATCAATCAATCAACAAATCTCTCTCAAATAGACGTACACAGTCGAAACCTTCGAGTCTTCTCGAAACCCTAACGTTCTAAGCGCACCCCGCTTTAGATCCCGGAGCCCGTCAGGACTCGTCTCCGATTTCCCAATTGTTGCTCTGCTCGCTCTTACAGTGAGTATCGATCGACAGGTGATTAGAAGAGTAAGCTCGGAAATATTTCCTCATCAGGTGACGCCGGAGCCCTCATTCGCCTGGTCAAGAAGTCAGGACGCGCACCGTTCTCTTTCCTCATCCGTGAGGTGGCACGCCCCGCACACACCATTTTTACATTTGTTCCCTCTTTACCCTCGCTGAGGATCGTGGGCCAAAACACTTTCCACTTCATGACTTCATATAGGCGAGGCACATTACAGATGTTTTCTTTCTTCCATTCAATATAATTAGGGTATCTTTTAAGTGATTTTTCGGTCCCTCGGTTTCTCACATCTCAACTAATCATGCTTGAAGATACTAATACGTATCAAGAAAATGCTACAAGTCTAATTCTGTGTGCTATAGAGATTAGTGACTACAAGTCGCAACTGACGAATAAATACATACTTGTAAGCAGGTTGCACGTTGATTTCCTTCATCAAAATAAATATATACCTTACTTTTTGGAAAAATAGAACTAAATAATTTCGTCGAGAGTTACTATGCATTCTGTCAGATGTGAATCAAACCAGATGGGGTGAGTTACTATGTCTACTCTCGCTTTCTCTCAACAAGATTTAAATCTACCAGGACCAACTGGAGGAAAGTAGCTAAAAGAAGAGAAGATGGCAGGAATCAAGTTCAAACTAAATGACAGGCAAACCGGCCAGTTTGATACTAAGACATGTTTGCTTCTGCACATGTTGCTGCTGAACAAAGTCCAAATTTCCACATGAAGATGCAGGGGAACAATAGTAAATGAAATAAACAAAGAAAGAAACAACACATGAACAAACAAACAAACCAGCTGAACCAGGGTCGAACTTTCGCTCTCATTGTCTGTATCCAAATGGTGGACAAGGTTGACGAGTACAAGTACAAATTCAAATACAGATGCTATTAATAAACACACAGGATAAAACACACACAAGCTGCTATGACAACTTCCATGTCAGATGGGCATGATCACAGATCCATTCTAACGTACATCTTCTCCATGAGTCGAATCCCCGGAGGATTCTGAAACCACGGCGGCAGGTTAACTAGTCTGCACTACTAATTTACTGACTATCTGCAGCTGAAAGTGGCTTACGGGCCACAAAGAAATACATTGGTGTGAAGATCTCTTTCCTGAAGATCATAATCAAGAGAATGTTGTCAGTATAGCCAGTATATGCAAATATCTCGAATCACTCTAATCCAATTCACTTCTTGTACTCCAATTTAGAAAAGAATTACTTACTTTCCACCTTCGACTAGCCCTTCAGCAGCTTTCTCTAGAAAATCTTGAACTCTTTGGCTTCCTTGCGGAGCAAGTCCAACATATTCTAAAGCTTTGACCTACATGAAAAGTAGCAAAGAAATATTTACTATGTTGCAAAATCAACAGAAGAAAGTGGTTTTCCAAATCCTTGTAATAACCATAATATTAATAATCATACCATGTTTTTAGTAAAAAAGCGGCCAACAGCTGTTAGTCGGAAACTACTAAGTGAAATGCGACTTTTGTCCAAAGGTAGGTACCAAGGAAGAGGCGACTCCTTTACATCCTTTGCAAGATCTTTCTCCCATATGACCTTTGGTTAAAAGAAAAAGGAAGCAGATACAATTAAACAAAAACTTTCCACATATGTCATAAGATTTCAGAAAGAAGGATAAACCGTTCAGCTGACCTCAAAACCAGCTTGTTTCAAAGCTTCAAGGCACTTCCCTGTCAATCTGATGTCCGGGAGGCCATCACCAATCTCAATCTCTGCCTGTGTCACCACCATTGTGTTCATATATGTGTGTACTCAGAATCTAAAATCCATTCAGAAGTAATTTAAAGTTCATACAAACACCTAGATTTATGCATCTGGTCCATACCTTAATTTTTTGATGTTCTGCGTTGTTGGGATCAAACGAATCAGTCATGCACCACTCATATGCAGCAAAACATTGACCAGGTTTTAGTACTCTATAAATCTCTTTGTAACATCCATACTGCACAGAACGAACCAAACATTTAGCCAACAGATGTGTCTGGATATAACACTGAGTGTTTGCTTTTAATATTTATGAGTTGGAAGCCCCCTAGCTAAAAACTGAAAAGGCAACTTACTGCATCTGGTGCATGGCAGGTAGCTTCAATTGCATATACTGCATCAAACGTATTTTCAGGAAATGGTATTTTCATGAAGTCGGCCTGCATCATTTAGAAACAAGTACGAAGTATATATTATTAGCTAATTACTGTAGAAAATTAAGAACGAGGCCGGGGAGTATTTCATGAAGTAACCCAGTAGGAACATGAACTTCATATACTGGACTACGAACCTTAACGAAATCACAGGTCTTGTCAACTCCGGCGATGCGGTTCAGTTCCTATAAAGCAAAAAAAAATCTTGAAGACTAAGCCACCTTGCAACAAAATCATCAATCATCCCAGTAATAATTCCAAAAATGAAAAATAAAATAAAAAAAGAACCATCTTTTTACATTTTATACTTCCATTGAAGAATATTGAGAAATACTCCAGACTAGCTACTGAAATTATATCAAAGAAAGGTGTCCAATATGTACCAACCTTTCCTCTTGATATCTGATATTCATTGTTGTTCAACCCGGTAATTGACGTTGAGCTGCATAAACACCATATACAAAATTATTGACAAGAATTCCCACAGTTTTCTTGTTGAATAATTATATTATCTTCTACTAATAAGCACTTACAGAATTGCCTAATAATCAATGTTACTTATATGTAATATTATTAGGTAATTGCAGTACAGATTCAAAAAAAAAAAAAAAAAAAAAAAAAAAAACAATGCATATAAGGGAGCTAAAAACACGTTCGATAGCATAGTCTGGCCTCGAGATGTATGCAACTTCATAATTGAAATACCATAGCCACGAGACCTCAACCAAAGTAAAAATAAATAAATGGCATTCACCTGAAGCGAGCTATTTCTCTAAGTGGTCCTCCAATTCCACAACCTACATCCAAAACCTAGCACCAAAAGATACAATAACAAAGTAAATATATTGCACCAAATACTAAAGTATCTCCCTGGCTTAATAAGCCGTGTTACATTAAGTCTACGAGTCAAACCTTCTGTCCAGGTTTCAGTCCTAGTTGCAAAGCAAGGAAGTGTTCATGCCGCTTGATGCTCTCTCGAAGAGACTCTCCTTTCCATCTGCAAGAGAAAGGTTCATCTTTCAGTAACTCTTGCAAAAGAGATGAAATGCCTTTGGTTTTTTGTTTTTACATAAAAAGATTCCATGGCTTCATTTGGAGATTGGAACAAGGAGGAACCTGGGTGCAAAATGGAAGGATTCTCCCCAGCCATACTCATAAAAGCTGGTAACCAGATCATAATATTTATTCACCTAAAAAGCCAATGAAAAGTAACCAGCTTAATTAGTAACAAAGCATCATTCACCCTTAAAAATCAAAAGAGACCTCAAAAGGCCACCTATAGCTTGTCATACTCGACTGACTTTATTGATGATATTAACAAATTTTAATCGTTTAGATTGCTATGCCTTTTCTATACGGACAAGAATAGCTCATTAGGAGCATGTACAATGTAAAACATGAAGCACTAATTTCCAGGTTGAGTGTTAATATAAATAGATATACAAGTTTGAAGCATATCTCATGAATCAATATATAAACAGAGGGAGTTAAACTAGGTTCTTCAAATGAGACATACACAAGGGTTTTAAACAGAGCTTCACTTACCATATCAGTATAGTTAGATTTTCTCGCATCCTCTTCACCTCCATAACAGACATGATACTTCTCATACCTGAACCATTGTTCATTGACTAAGATTAGAGCCCATATCCCACAACATAATATATATATATATATATATAAATATACGAAAACGATATGAAGCGGACGTCCGCACTGTGCTTAAAGTGCGGACGTCCCTCCGTTCTCCTCCGTCCGGCGCCAACGACGGCGCGCCTCCACCCAAGCGGACACTAGAGGCGTCCCCGACCACTTTCCCTTCCCGGTGAGTCCGCCGAATTCCAGTTTTCAGGCGAGATCGATCTTGGTTGAAGTTTTGGGTGGAGGTTGCTGCCCAAACCTTCAAATCGATCTTGCCGGGAAGGGAAAGTGGTCGGGGACGCCTCTGGTGTCCGCTCGGGTGGGTGGAGGCGCGCCGTCGTCGGCGCCGGACTGAGGAGAACGGAGGGACGTCCGCACTTTAAGCCCAGTGCGAACGTCCGCTTCATAGCGGGCCTGTATAAATATACACGTTACGAGAATGTCTGGTTCTTTTTTCTTGGAACTTTATATTACAAGAGGGTCAAGAATTGGTTCCTAGTTTTATAAAAATGAACAGCTGCTTCGAAGTCCTATTGTCTCACAACCCATACAACAGGTGGCTGGTTTCAATATATAACATGAAGAGACTATATGATTTAAACATTGTGGTGTGTTAGCATCAAATTGAAAAAGTTGAACACCGCAATGTTATAGCCCTTGAACGAAAATTGCAGTTTACAAAGTATACTAACCAAGCTGCATCGACAATCTCAGAAGAAACACAGGTAAAGAAAAACAAAACACTTGATTTTTGTAATTTTGAGTGCAGGGAAACATCATAGCCTTCTAAATGCTCCCAAATCGAACAAATGTTAATTAAACCTCTTTGCAAGAATTCCAAGGCTTTAATCCTCAATACATGTGTAACTCATGAATATCAAGAGCTTAAACTCACTCATAATCTAACTGATTAATTATAGAAAACCTTTCCTAGCAGCACTAATAAAGTGCATGCGTAAATTTGCCATTTGGCAAATGAATACATTTCATGGGCTGCTTGCCTCCTCAAGCTAGGTTCCAAAAATAAAAAATAAAGCTTCAACCTTTTAATTTAGGTAGATCTGACAGCAAATCACCCAGAAATAGGAAAGGGAACATAACACGGCAACTACCATTCAGACTCTTATTAACAGTGTAATTGCAAAACAACTAAACAAAGAATCATCAAACTTAACACAACTTTCCCAGAACTCAATTTCTTTCCCACTACCTATTTTTGGATACCAAAAGAAAAAGAAAACGAGGACCACACACTGAATTGGGGACCTATAGAAACTTGAGGCACAGTGTATACGGGACTGGGCAAAGTCATCCAAAACATGAGAACGGGCAGCCCCAACATGACATGTTACTCTCACCAACACCACATCACACTCACGTGACTTGTCCAATCATTCCCCTAAACAACATAGATCACCAAAAACTTTAGAGATTAGCTTTGATCTTGACTCTGGTGTTACTTGGGTCAAACCAAAACTAACATTGTAAGTACAGATTATAGATAAATCGAACTAAAACCCCCAAGCTTAATCGAATGTAGAGAGAGAAACATAGTAAAAGAAAGAAAATATCATCATGCAAATATAGAGAAAATGAGAGATGAATTTGAATGGGGAGAGTTACTTGTCAACAGCAGAGAGAACGTCATTTTTGTCGATCTTGCCGCCGAGGCCAGACGCCAGATCAAATGCTCCGGCTTTCGACATCGTCTCCTTAAAATCCCAGAAACCCAGTTACCGAGATCTGCACACATCACCATCATCATCAGTCAAACACTGAATTATTGGTTCTGTGTTGTGTCAAATAAAAATAAAAAACAGAAGAGAAAAGGTGAGTGTTGGAAGAGATAATGTGAGAGCATGAAAGACTGGTTCTTTTACATGGAAAAGGAGAGAATCCGAGACACCCTGAGAAAAAGGAGAGACTTTATCTCCGAGGGAGGCTCGTTCGCTCTAGGCTAAGTAGTCCTCTCTTGATGAGAGAGAGAGAGACAGAGAAAAACCAATGTTGGCTGTTAATATACAGAGGCTGAGGAAAGAGAGGGCCAACTCAAAAGACAGAGTGTTTTCACGTTTTAAATCATGTCTATCCATCCATCCATCTCCATATCCAACCGGCTCCACCGTATATCTTCGTTCTTCTTTTTTTTTCTTTCTCTTTTTTAAACGTCGTATATTAGATTACATTGTCGATTATATAAGAATTAAACGTTACGTTGGCTGTTACAAAACCAAAAGTGTCTTAACTATAAAACGAGAAATACTTTCCTGCTAGTAAATCATACGAAGTATGTAATTGTAGTACGTGAACATCCAGCATTTCTCTTTTGGATAACTCATGCCAACCAAGTACGCAATTGTAGTACATAAACATCTAACACTTCTCTTTTAAATAACGCACATCAAGTACATCTAGTATTTCTAAGAAGAAGACTAGTAGAAGTAATCATTGGTGATATCCGCTAACCAATATGTAAAGTTAGTATAAACAAGGCACACATTGTTCATAGACTGGGAAAGTAGCTAGCCCAATAGCTACTCAAAGTTTGATGAATATAGGTTATAAAGGGAGGATCTAAAGATGAGCTCCTTATTATAAAATTTGAGGATTTTTATTATTTTACATTAGTAGATGATTTCATTTAACGATTTCAACCGTTGATCTTTTAGATTCATATGCAAGAAACATGTCTACAAAATTTCAACTAATTCCATAGTTATTTGGTCATTCAAATTGACGTAAACAATTGTAGGCCGTTAGATAAAATTAAAATGAATATTGTGCTAATCAAATGGTTAAACGTTTTTTATTTTGGCTAATTTTTTGTATGATTCATATATGGGTAAGTAACTAGGGAATGAGTGGCTTTGATTGTTAAAATACACGCTAGAACTAAAAACATCCTCACTTTAAGAGTTTAAAGAGGTTCTCTCTAGATCCGGATTCATAGATTATATGTGTAAGCATGTATATATCGAGTGTGTAAATAGACAGTCCAGCACACCCTTTCTCTCTGCATGTCCGTCAACCACAAGCTTGTAGAAGGGCAAGGCGCATTGACACACGCATACAAATACGATCTTGTGCCGATACAATCTACTAGAGCAGAGTTAAAGAATAAAGTTCGACAGCTAACGCCAACTCCACTGAGCTCTGACGCCTATAAACTCTAATAATTTGCATGTCATCTTGAGCTCTACTTTCTCCTAACTAAACGTGAAATGACTTAAGGTTGTGTGAATGAGGCCTGCTGTAGTAGATCTCATGATATTGTCTAGTGATATAATCTTTTATTTATAAGTACCAGTTCGTGAGTTCGAATCACGTAAACGTTGATATTTGACTTGTTTAACTGAAAAAAAAAAAAAAGTAGCAGATCCGATAAACAAGTTGATCTGGGGAGATAATGATAGATTAACAGAGGCATTACCATAATTATATATACTAAGGAGATCTTGTCCTTAATTACCCACCAAACCAAATCGGTTCAGACCAAGAAATAAAAAGAAATGGGGGAGTGGAGAAGCAGTGTCACCCTGTCTGTCCTTTTCACTGACGACAGGTCGTAGGACGCTGGATTCGAGGGTCTGTTCATAAGCATGTGCACCCATCACCCTCATTTTAAATACTCCCATCCACTGGCGGAGCCGGGCTGGAGCCTAGGTGAGTTTTTGAAACTCCAGAAAAAAACCTCTATCACATCTGATTTATAGGTTACATATAATGGGCAGGCCAGAGAGATGTGCCGCAAGCTGATTGTAAGATCTTTAGGTGGGCTCCAATTTTATTCTGTCGCTTTGCCTCCAATCCTCTTGGCCGCTTGTTACGTTGCAACTTCCCATTTCCTTCAGTTTTAAAAGACTCATTTGTCAGCACAAAGCTCAGATTCATGATTTTCACTAGGACAAAGCAAAACCTAGTTAAATAATTCTTGTGGCTCAAAGTCATCCCTTGTAGCAGCAAACTACTTGTTGCACCTCTCTTCTGGAAAATGACTATTCTCCCTTTGATGAGTTCTTCTTTCCCTTTGATCCATGGTTCCTCCATTCAATTCAGGAGAAGAACATATTACAATTGAACTAATAAAATAGAAGTGATCGGGTGCCGTCGGTTCTAGTGGAGTAGGTCTATGGTCGTAGCGTTCAAACTTCGTAGTAAATACGATTACACGAAGTTTTTAGTTACTAGTGTAAGCATTTTCAAAAAAAAGTTGCTAGTGTAAAATTTACACACTTTAAAATGAATAACTAAAGCTTTCAAACGTAATTACCAATACACATAAACAATTACAAATTAAAAGTAACGGATTAAAAACCTTAAAAAGTTAGAATATATATGTGTTACCAATTTTTTGCACTGCTGAGTTTCAATGAATTTTTTTCATGTGTTACCAGTAGCCTAGGTGACATTTTCATCCTGGCTCCGCTACTACTCTCATCCCTTTGCGGGGGAGATTTTGCGTAGGCCCTTTTGCATATCTTGAAGAGCCGGCCTCTACTGCTTTCACTTGGCCATGCCCGTATAATCTCATAGTCATACTCAACCACCCTGCATGTCTTTCATCTACGATCTATCCTTTTGGTAAGTTTGTGTTTACATTCTGTTAGTTTTGTAAACTTATCATTTTGTGATTTTTATGCTGTAGTTTTTGGTTTATATTATGCCCGTTTAACCAATTAATGTCTCAAACGAATTTATAATTCAAAATAGGATGCAAGTGGTAAAACATATTTTACCGTGGAGCGTCAAAATTACTCCAAATTCTAATGCCATTTTTTCTTTTTTCAGTGGTGATATGATTTTGATGAGGTTACTAAATATTATATCATCACAGCCCGTTAGTTAAATTGTTTTGAGTTGCAGCTCTATAGACTATAGCTTTACGTTACAATGGCGTTTTCAACATTGTTACAATTTCGAACAGATACTAATTTGCCACAAAACAATAGTAGTGGAGAATGGAATTACCTACCTTCATGTTTAATGGAACTATATAGTGTTCTAACGTAAAGCAAGTCGTTATGTGACGAAAAAGGGTGCAATGAACCACCAATAAAGCATGAGCTCTTTTAGCTTTGATAATGGGGCTATTCATTACTTCACTTAGAAGATAAAGTTTGTACTTGGGTGTTTATCTATCTCTATTGTCTATTATATATAAAGCGAGCAGTCTCTAAATTATCAAATTATGTTATGTCGATATTACCTTATTAAGTTACTTCAGATTATTAAGAACAACGGTTACTATAGTAATAAAAAATAAAAAAATTAAGAGATAATTGGGGAGAGAAAAACGTGGGTAATGGATAGAAATTATAAAATGGGATTACAAGGATAAACTGTACTACACTAAAAACAGATAAAAATTAACTATTCTTTAGTTTTAGGTGACTTGATGAAAACATGTAAATTTGCACAGATAGAAGGCTAGCATGAAGAAAATTAAGAAACTTTTTTCTAGTTGGATAGAGATTGATGGCCCTTTTCGAAAATGCCTCTCAAGATAAATCTATCCCTGTAGTATGAGAGACTATTGCTTTGCTTGTTAGGGATGAATTGTGAAGAGTCAAGACTAGGTTTACTAGGTGTTCTTGCGCAAGGCCAAATAAAGATGGAGAGGTTTGAGTAACATGCAGTGGTATCAAACTACACATTAAGCAAACAAAAGATGTATGATATTCTTTTTTCGTATATATAAGAGCATCAGGCATTACGGTTAATGGCTTTCCTTTCCTGTTACATGGTAAGGATTCATATACTTTGCTTGAAACTCAATCTCTTAACCTTCTATAACCTCTGAAATTAATACTCTACTCCATTGACAGGAATTTCTCTTCTATTATATCCTAATCAACATAATGGCCTGAGTAAGAATCCTCAAACATTACAGAAGGGATCACTTGAAGACTCAGTTCCTTGTATTTAAAGAAATATGATTGCTTTAATGTGTCAAAAATGAGCTCGAGAAGCTAGTTGCCAAAATCAAAGTTGTTCTGCTTGAGGCAGAAGAAGAAAGCCAACAATGAACTCAAAGAGTGACTTAAAAGCCGAAAAGACGTGGTTTACTGATGTTGACAGTTTGCTAGAAGAATTCTACACCGAAACAGTGAAGCTCAATGCAGATAATTGGTATCCGGAAACAAACAGTCAAGAAAGGTTCGTATCTTTTCCTCAAGCTCAAGCCAGTTTACTTTTTAACTAAGGATGGGTCATAACATAACAGAAACTAGCAAGGAAACACATATACATAGAGATTGCAAGTTTTTAATCTTTCTGGATGTACTACCATTTCCATTCTTAGGTATTGGATTATCAGAAATACTGCACTTGCCTAGGTTGCATATGCATAGAACGTCAAGTGGGTCAGAAAATAAAATTGACCTGCAAAAGGGATATGGATTTCTTATGTTTGAGTTCGGCACACTTGTTCAGAATATCATTGATTGTTGGGAAACTAATACTTAAAAACCTTGAGATGAATCAGTTCCAGAATGGTCTTCCAAAATGATTAGATGAAAAAAAAAACATCTTGTGTTTTACGGCGTCGAAAATGATCATCAAATTACTTGGTTTAGAAAACATGTTCGTCGCACGATGCACAAGCGAAGTATTAGTAACAGAATTTAGACATAGGAGAAAGCCACAGAATTCAAGAATAGGAGTCCAGACTTGGAAAATCTTGGTGGAAGATTTTGCATGAAAAATAAGTAATAGATGCTGCAAATGAGCTTGAGCAGTATTTTCACTTTCTGCTGTAAAGTGAAGGCAAATTACCTCCCGAATAATTTCCATGGTGCATATTACTAAGGGGTTCATACATGCCGTCTTTGTTGATCGTATTCAGGATCGTTTAAAGTCTACTTATGTTCCTACATTGTGAAGGACTCTATATATGTGTATGAACGTATGCATTCCACATATGCTGGTGTCTGCATTCATAAAAGGAACACGTACAAACAGGAAAAAACAATTACAACATGTAGGTAAAAATAGCTAAGTTTCTGACTTCCGCAGATTCTTTATCTTGGTTCCTTCTGTTGGGGTAGAGCTGTAACTCACCTCCTCTGATCCAAGCTTGCTGCACTCTTATACAACTGCTCTTCACACTTCAATCGGGTACGTTGCCTTGATCTTAATCTCCTGCACTCAATCACACACACACCACTATATATTTGATACAAGGATAATAGTAGAATCAAATAGATACAGAGAGATTTGATGAAATGGGCCGGAGCTGTTACTCTCAGTCCTCTTCTTTCATATATTTTCTGATGTGTTCTGATACAAGGATTGCAGCTCTGATACTGTTATATCAGATCCCTTTTTCTTTGTGACTTCTTAGACACACTACTTTGCACACAAAAGTCAAAGATTAACTAAAGCTTATTTTAACTAGAGTTAAACCAACTAGCATAAGGGTAAGAGTAAAGCATTAACTTTAACACCTTCTCCGGTAGGGCTCAGTTTTTCTGTTCTGTTTTTTCCTCACAGGTGATGGCATAAATGGGTGATGAATGCATGTTCCAGTTGTTTGGGACGTACAAGGGCATTCTTTGGCTGTTAAAAACTCTAAATCATTGACAGTTCTCCTATTTCAATTGCTATGATTCAAGGAAATGGAACAACGGTTCTATAAAAAAATAAATAAAAAATCATGATTCATCTTTTAAACAATCTATGAGCTGAATTTGTAGGATTTGAGAATCAAATGTCAGGCTAGATTAAAAGTTGATTCATACATTCCAGGTTGTGAAGTAAAAGCTGATTCATAGATTCACGACATATAGTTCATAGATTATATTGCTCAAGTCCACATAGTCGGCTGCGGACGAATATTTGCAATCCATCCATTCAACATTGGTATGTGAATAGTAGCCCTTCGATTCAATGTTGTCTACTTTTTTGTTTTTGACTTTTGGTTATTGTATTCAGCTTGATGGAAGATGAAAATTGATTATAAAACCAACGAAATAGGAGAACTATGATGTACTTTTGAAGATATCAAGTATATATCTACAGTAATTTGTAGGAAAGCTTACATTTTTATTTTTATTGATTCAATTATTGACTAGCGTTTGTTATTTTATTTCAAGTATCGAGCTTATTAGTGATACCTCAAAAAATTTAAAATTGATTATAAAACCAAAGAAATAGGAGAAATAGAATGTATTTATGAAGAAATCAAGTATATATCTAAAATAATTTGTAGGGAAGCTTACATTTTATTTTATTGATTCAATTATTAATTAGCATTTGTTATTTTATTTCAGGTGCTGAGCTTAGTGATACCTCAAAAAATTTAGCAAAGCAGTATGTTACCGGAGGTTTCGTTGTTAAGGTGATGCAATTTTTTAAAATTGGTGAGTGATCTTAATTTTATTGGAGAGTGCAACTTTAGCTTTCGTTGGCTTATAATGTCATTCAGAATTGATTTGTAATGTCAGTTTTTGATATATGTAATTATCCGAGTTATTAATATATATATAATCATCTATGGATGCAGTTAATTGGCTGTTTGGAGCAAGAAGCTAGCTTCTCTGTTGTGAAAAAAGTGCAGCCGACTGTGAGTTAATTTCTCCTCAGGTTGTTTGTTTTCATTATTGTGTGATATCTTGGTTGGTTAAGGTTACTTGAATTTCGGGCTGTTTTTCAAGTTAGATAAACATAGAACACACTTCAACTATACAAATATATCTTTTATAAGTGAACTGCATGTTTTTTTTTTTTTGGGTTCTTTGCTCTATCTGTGGTTTTCAGGAATGAATGATGATAAAAAAAATTATTTGTCTTTCTAATATAATATAAAATAGATAATTTCAAATCCAAATTAAATCTACAATTTTGATGCTTATGATCTATGCAAGTTTATGCTTGTGTAAATAAGGAGGCTTTCAAAATACATTTAACCGCACTATCCTCTAGAATTGTCCCTTTTTGATAGTTTTACATTCCTGTGCTTGCTTATTTGTGTTCATGATCACCTTTATATTCTGAATTAGGGAAACTAAGAATTCAGTAGCATCAGTGTTCATTCATTTTCAGTGTGACCAGCAGCATACTTTTACCTTGACTCATAAATAACGAGGCAATTGGATGGTTTCATCTATTTGCTCTTTTGACTTGTAATTTTTTTTTTTCAGGTTTCATATAATTCTTGACGGAAGATGGTTCTTCATGTACATGGGCTTCCATTAGTGGTTTGTACAAGTTATTGCATTGTTCAACATTCCATTTTCATTTCTACATTTAATTTTGTTTTTGCAAAATTGTAGCGTCTTCTATTTGGTGTTGCTTTAAATGTTCTTGCTCTCCACATTGATCACTTATAATCAATTCGATGATCACCTTTCTCTTAAAATTGACCATCGGACTTGAATAAAATTGCAGTAAACTCAAATTTGCTTCTATGAACTGCATTCCATGTTTCAATCGATCCTAACTTTGTCTTTTGTATCTTCAACTAACAGGGCAACACAGGAAGGAACAAAATCATCATTGTTAACCAAGCAACAACAAGTGAAGCAAAATAACGATTATCTCAATCATATGATGCTCTCTTTTTGTAACTGTTGGTAAACTAACGTCCCTAGTAAAGCTGCAGCTGATAGAACTTTTATTTATTTATTTTTTTTATTTCAGTACAACAATTGGTCAAGAATCTGGAGTATATGTACATGTCTTATCACAACAACAACACTTCTTTCAAACAAACTCCAGATCAGACTCCAGTTGACACTGTAGCTGCAACGTTGGGACTTTATTTATTTTTTTTGAAAATCTTTTGTAAAAACAATCCAATCAATAAGTGATTGCAAACATCTGTTGTTGACATCCATCTACTCTTTGTACTGAACTATTTGTGTACTGGAACGTTTGTACTGTATTATGTAAACTTGAGGCACCAAAAAGATCCTCGACAAGCACTCTTAATCAATCTGTTCAAATCATATAATAACCACCACGTGGCTAGGCGCGAGCGCTCATCGAAACAACGCTAACTTCTCTATCAAAAAAAAAAAAAGATGGCCTTGCAAACTTTGGAAGAAATTAAGAAAACTAGCCTTTTACCCATGCAATTGCACAGGATCATGATCCACCTATAAAGATTTTTTTTTTGATCAAATGCACAATTAATGTGCTACAATACTGTAAGTCGAACTCACGACCTCTCACTTACAAGGAAAGACTAAGAAACTCGAGTGGTTAATTTTGGTTAGTTTTCCTCAATCATCTTTATGTTTTAGTTTTATTTTATTTTATTTTGTAGTTTATTATAATGATCTTTGTTTGTATAGCAAACTGTATATTAGTTACTAACTAAATTTTAGTTTACAAATATATCATCTACACATTAGTTACTAACCAAATTTCAGTTTACAAATACATCCTCTACACATTATCTTACACTTTTAAGGACAAAAGTTAATAAATCAGGACAAATTGATATCCACATGTCATCTGTCACTATGTATTTTACCAGAATACCCTCAATCACATATTCTACTGCTATTGTCGACAAGAAATGTGCTAGTGCTGAGTAGGAATGTGCTACTGACGAGAAAAGTGCTATTGCAATTTTTTCTTGAAAATTCTCCGAAACCAAATAAAGTTGTTACTATCGATTTAGAAGCTGCTATTGCCGACTACAAAACTAGCTACTACTGTTATTGTTTAAATCATTGTTGCAATGCTGCTGCTGTTAAAATCATTACAACATACTACTGCTACTGTTCGTGTAAGTTGCATCATCAAGCCTTTTGATTTTTGACACAGTAGCATCAAACCACCTTCATACACTAATTCAATAAAGCCTTTTTTATACTAATTACAAGTAGCATCAAGCATTTTCCTCTCAAACACTTCTACACATGTCCTCACCAACACAACAGCAACAAGCCTTTGACACAAACGTAAAGGTGCCGGATATTGTATTAACGGACAGAGAGAAAGAGAAAGAGGGAGAGAGAGACAGAAGAGAGAGAGAGATAGAGAGAGAGAGAGGTACCAATTACAAGGACTCCGGTCGCACCAACGATATCTCTAAGCCGACACCGTCGTCGAGCTACCATCATCTTTCGTCGTCAAACTCCAACACCGGCACCGTGATCTACAACATCACGGTCCACTCTTTTGATAAGCCCGTGATCTCGACCTTCTTCCTCGTCGCCGATGAGCATGACGGAGTTACGAACCACGACTGCCGCACTTGTACGACCTCAACTATTCGAATCAAGATCCAATCTACGTGTAGATCGAGAGAGAGAGAGAGAGAGAGAGAGAGAGAGAGAGAGAGGCTGAATCAAATGAAGTTGTAGATTTTGACTTTTTTATGTTAGAGAATATTATATAGTAACACAGTAGCACATAAAGTTTCAGTAGCTTTATCAACAATTTTCTAATTGTGAATATCTTTTAGGTTGGATTTCATAATAAATTGTTGCATAGCAGTAGCAGGTTTTGGATTTTTTGCGTTTATGTTATGTATTTAATACAATAGCAGATACAATAGCTTTTTTAACTGATTTTCTAATTGTGTTATGTAGTATGACAATATCAAGACCCACCCCGGATTTCACTCTGAAATCTAAAGTGAATCCTACGGGGTCCACTCCAAGGAAAGTTTTATCGAAAATTCGGCATAATATCTCCTGAAATAAACAACCCTAACCTAAAAACCTAAAAACCTAAAAAACACATTTCTATAACAACCATCTCATCCTCAACTCCTGGAGACATCCGCTCCCCTCAAACTCAATCACCACAACATAACATATAAAACATCTCCAAGTTCATCAAATAAACATCCCAAAGTTAAAACATAACATAGTGATCCAAATACTTCTACAGTAGGGTCAAGAGCCCTTAACACACAACCGAATTATACTACAACACCCATAGATAATCAGAGCAATTAAACCAGAGGAAACAAGAAAAATAAACATGTAGGTTAAGCAGGTAACCTACTAGTGAAAACTGGTGGTGAAAGTGGTAACTATGCCTTGCCTTCTACTAGTGCCGAACCGAACTCTGCAGACTGGGCATTTAAAAACAAAAGACCAGGGGAAAACATTTGAAAATGTTAGCGTGAGTGAACAAAAATAATAACGATAATAAACACTTGTAATAAAAAAAATTTAACAAGATTTAAATGCTTTCTCATTTGTTCAACGAAAATACAATTATGCATGCAACACCTGATGCTCACCAATAATACTTCAAAAGAGTAAAAGTGAAGAACCAATCCCACTAGTTTGAATAAATCAAAGAAAACAGAAAGGGGTTTCACCATAAAGATGAGCCTCCCAAGCTAGGGTTGGAGCCTCCCAAGCTCTAAATAATAACGTCTCATGTTAAAGGCTATCTATAAATAATAATGTATAACAACCCTTATATGGTAAAATAAGATCACATAGAGCTCACGAGATAAATATCCCGTCCCACTAGATAGAGCTCACGAGAAAGGTATCCCGACTCAACCAAGGAATATAACAACGCTCATTAACGTGTCTCACATGTCAAAATATACTCGAAATTATGATTATAAGCGAGTTTAAATTATCAAGTATAAATCGCAATTAATATCTCAACCCGAAATACTCGTTAAAATATTCTCAATGTCAAGATCGATATCCCACAAATAAACAATAAAATTATAATAGAGAACTACCGAGCCTACCAAATTTTAACATAATCTCATTCTCAACCAGACCAACAACATTCACAACTACGACAAATATCAATTTTGAGTAGTAACATGCCGATCGAATTAAAACAGTAACAATCCCAATTTAAGAACCCTAGAATTTAAATCAATCGATTCTTCTTACCTATTACGAATTGGTTTGATTCCTTCTAGGGTATTGTTATACCAAGAAAGACCTCAAGATGAGACAAAAATCTCTGGCTATGACGGTCGGAGGAGAGTTCTGGCAAGAGGGCATTCGGGCTTCTGGAGGGGATTTCTCTCACTTGTTTGAGTTGTAGACTCAATCACCGACCCAAAAAGATGGAGAAGACGACGGTGAATCGAAAGAGACTGGCGCGGCGGTCTGAGTCGGGCGGACGGAGGCGGAGAAGATTTCTGGGTAGGGAGAGAAAGTGTAGCTCGGGGGAGAGGAGAGAGGAGAGAGAGTTTGGGCTGTTTTTTCTAGTTTCCCGATCCGGAAACTTCTAAAATGGAAGTTTCCCCTTACATACTTAACCCAAAGATATTTTTTTTTACCTTTTTACTAACTAACTTTTACCATTTACCGTCTTCAACAACTTCTCTTACGGAAAACTCCCGAATTAATCATCCTACGAACACATCTCTAGAGTCCTTTGAACTATGAAACCGTTAACAAAGGCAGTAAAAAATCATGTTAACATCAACATAAGTAATTGTAAAAATAATTAAGAGTAGGGACGTGACAAACAAAGCCTATATTTGGAAGATTTACCTATGGCACATAGAACGTTCTTTTATCGTTGTCTTCAAGCACCACCTATGAAGACTTGCTTGTGAAAATTTCCTCAAGGTTTTAGTATCTCAATGATGGTCGGTTTGTTCTAAGATATATGCTCTTGGATTGTTCCAATTGTCATTTAAAGTGTGATGATGACATTTCTGTTATGTTGGGTATCTTTCCTATACAAAATTCTCCGTTCATAGATATACATGTGGTGAATGTTGGATCTAGTAGTTGTATCGATGAGGAAACTCCTGCTACTGTGACTAATGTTGCTGAGAATATCCCTCAACATGTTGCTGACTATTGTGTTAGCAATGATGATTCAAACTATGAGGATGAGGATAACATGATAAATGGAAATTTTGTCAGTAATAGGTCCACGCAAAAGTATGTTTAGTGAAAGGAGCGACTATATTAGTAGAACTGGTCAAGTTTTTGTTGGCGGTGCCATGGATTTTGGGAAAAGTTGTGCAAGTGTGCAATAGAGAAGGGTTTTCTGTTTGATTATGCGAAAAATGACAACTTCAAGGTTGGTGCTAATTGTTCGAAGAAGGAATCTTATGGGTGTGAATGGTACGTTTATGCTTCCTTAGATAAGGCTAGCGGCTTCTTTATTATTAGGAAGTTGGTGAATACTCATTCTTATCTTTGTGTTGTGAGGCATCAAAAGCATATGAAGCTAGGATCTAAAGTGATTTCCAGTATCATTATTGATAAAGTGAAATTTGATCCTTTGATCAAGCCCAAAGATATTGTTAAGCATTTTAAGGAAGACTATGAGTTGCTCATCCCATATCACATGGCTTATAGGGGGAAAGATTCTGCGAATCATCTTTTGAATGGTAGTGAAGCTCTTGGGTATGCTCTATAGCCTTGGTATATTGATGCATTGAAGAGAAATAACCCCGATTTATACGGCATTCTCAACCCTATTGAAGGTCGTTTTCGACGATTGTTCATAAGTTATGGCGCTTGCCTAAAGGGTTTCCAATATTGTCAACCAATGTTGTTTTTGGACGAGACATTACTAAGAACAAACACAAGGGTGTCATGTTAAGTACTTGTGCTAAAACAGGGAACAAAGGTATGCATACTTTTTTCTAGAAGTTTACTTATGTTATTTCGATCTCTTTTTTTTGTCTAGGTAGTATCAACATATGTATATACTTTGATTTTATTGTAAATTCAAAGGAACTTCATAGTAGCAGCCTCTTTTGTTCTGTTATTATTATTTTTTTTTCACTCGTGATTTTCGCATGAAGCAGAAAGGAGTAATAACCGAAAGGATGGCACACGAAGCGACAAGGGGTAATAACCTCGAAGGGATGCCGCACGAAGCGGCAAGGGGTAATAACCGAAGGGACACCGCACGAAGCGGTAGAGGTAATAACCGAAGGGACGCCGCACGAAGCGGAAAGGGGGAATAACTGACGGGACGCCGCACGAAGCGGAAAGGGGGAATAACCGACGGGACGCCGCATGAAGCAGAAAAGGGGAATAACCGACGAGACACCGAACGCCATAAGGGATTCAAGACCATAAGGGATTCAAGACCCCCTAGTGCTCTAAATTTTAAAATGGATATTTTGGTGAAATTTTCGTTCTTGTTTTGCTTCTGCTATATTGTATTGTTGCAGCGCTGTACCAGATGCTAAGATAAGTTCTCTAGATGTTAAGCTTGTTAAAATCATGACTTTGTGTTCATGAAACTGTCATATAAGAATTGTTGGTGATGCTATGACTGTTTTGTTGATTATTCAGCGTTTGTTACATGAAATATATGATTTTAACATGATCAGGAGATAAAGAACTGTATGTATGCATATTTTGATATTTTGTATACTTGATGCTGCTGTGAATTCGATAGAAAATTACATAATTATGAAACTGAAAATCTCCCAAAGACTAATCATAAAACTTTTTATCTATAATTCACATTAGGAATTCCATGATAACAGATTCATAAAGACAAGGAATTTATGCAGAAATCAAATTGCTTACTTTTCTGAAATTTTACTGATGTGCTGCACAAAGTAGTCTTCAATATTATTTTGGAAAATTGAGTATAAACAGGAGGCAACTTGTGCAATTGAATCTAAAATTATACTTATAATTTGTTCCTCCAAAGAGGATGTTCACTTTATATTTTTATTCCAATGCAGCACCTTATATATCACCAGATGCTTATACTGATTGCTTGAAACCTTACTAAACCAAAGTTTTGATTGTTTCACTTAATAACTAGCATCTGCTAAATATGGTTTGGTGATTTGGATTTTCAGTATGTTGAGTTTTATGCCACAAAGGTATTACCTGATATCTTCAGTTAAGGGACTTTAGTTACGATGATTGTGTTTTGCCTTTGGTATTGCTTGACACTTATTTACATTGCTTTAGTACTATCACATGAAAGAATATTTCAGATTTAACACACATAATAATACCACCTGCATTAATTGCTTTAGTACTTACACCTTTTATTTTCTTCTGTTAAGGTATCATGATTGCTACCCTAGGACAAGTTGAACTGCTCAATGGTGACAACTATAGGAAATGGCGAAATCAAGTTGAATTTTACCTGTCCATGCATCAAAACATGGATTACTGCCTTTTGGAGAGCAAACCTAGTGCCCAAGATAAGGATGGTGATGAGGATAGCAAATGGCACTAAAGGGAGTGGTATAGAACCAACCGTATGGCTAAGAATGTAATTAGGAAAACCATGTCTGAAATTGTGAGAGGTTCAATAGTTGAGCCTGATGATGCTTTTGATTTTCTGGAGGCAATTGGTGAGAAATACATTGATAGTGAGAAAGCTGAGGCTGCCAGATTGTCCAAGGAATTTCATGAGCTTAAGTATCCTCGGAATGGGAGATGGGAATGTCAGAGGAGCAGGTTGTTCATATAGCATTTGGATTCCCTGCCTAACACTTTCAGCAACCTGAGGTCCAACTATAATTCTCAGGAGACTAAGTGGACTCTGAACAAACTCATTTCAGTCTATGTTGATGAGGAGAGGCGCATTAAGAATGAGTCTGCACCAACTACTGCAGTGAACCTACTTGAGAAAGAAAAGGCAAAAGGGAAGAAATACAATAAGCTGAAGGCTAAGAAAATCAACAATACCAAAGTGTCTGGTAAACCTCCAGAAACCAAGGCTGAAAAGGAGTTTAAGGACAAATGTTACTTCTGTAAAAAGTCAGGGCATGTTAAGAAGGATTGTCTAGGCTTCAAAGCTTAGATGACCAAGAAGGGTATGATTCAATTAACTTCAGTATTTTCTTTAGAAATTCGTCTTGTTGATGTAGCTTCTAGTTCCTTTTGGTTAGACTCTGGCTCACCCTTGCATATTGTTACTTCCATACAGGCTTTAACAAGCAGGAGGACACCAAGGCAAAGTGAGCAGAAAGTGTGCGTGGGGAATGGCCAAAGAGTGACTGTGAAGGCCATAAGATCCTTGAAGCTCGATTTAGGATTAGGCAAGTCTGTTTCTTTAGACAATGTTTTTTGCATTCCTTCTTTAAAAAGGAATTTGATTTCAGTTGGCTTTTTAATCAGTTCTGGTATAAGACTTATTTTGGATTCAGATGGAATAAAGTTACTTCAAAGTTCTGAATATATTGGTTGTGGAGTGCTTTCACATCATTATTTGAGCTTTCACATCATTATTTGAGATTAAGATTAATTACATAAGACCCCCCCCCCCCCCCCCCCCCGGAACTATAAGCCTCTCTTCAATTTCATACCCAATTCAGTCGTTATACTACCTCAACTTTCATGCCGTTAACAACTTCATACCCCAGGCGTTATCACCTCCGTTAACTGCCGACGAGACAGTTAAGTTGGAATTGACTAAGGGCAATCTCGTCATTTCAAGATGTTTAAACCAAATTAAACAAAAATACCTACCCCGCATCACAGCGGGAGGGATCGAACCTGTGCACTAAAACTCATTCATGAATGATGCGCAACCCAACCACTAGATCAGCGCTATATATATGTATATGTAAGAGACATTAGTATTATCCTAAATCATTGGTTGTTTTAATAAATTAATTTCTAATCTAAAACAAGCGCTTGTATAATAGTTTGATACATGGTATTGTTCCCCCCCCCCCCCCCCCCCTCAGATGAAGAATCATTGAATGACATGACTAAAATTTTCTCATCTAAAATAAGCACTTATGTAATAGTTTGATGCATGATATTGTTTTTTTATTTTCTATTTTTTTTTTACAAAAGATGCCTTATATAATGAAGAATCATTGAGTGATATGACTGAAAATTGCACTTCATATTTATATAGATATACAATTTCATAAAACTACTATGAAATAAGAAATGAAACGGCCAACATGATATAATATACTTTATGTAACTACTAAAGTTTTATCAAAGTCTTAAGATTTCTTTAACCCAAAAAATGAAGTTGTTTCTACAATATCGAAAATAAAAAGAATATTATGTAACCAAAAAAAAGAAAGAATATTCTTCAATTTATATTTAACCTATAGTATTAATGCATGTTCCTAAATAATTTCATGATCAATTATTCAAAAAAAAATTACATATAATGAATACGATCTCCAAATTGAAAAATTACAATGCATCAAAAATATATATTAGTGAATGTATCTTAAGCTAGATATTAAATTATACAAAAGAAAAGGAGGGTATAAAAAAAGAAAAAAAGAAAAGAAAGAAAACAAAAAAAAGGTCTAAAGCGTATATAAGTTTTTTGTTCGCTAGATTTTAAGATCCTAAAGCGTGGCCAACTATTGGCAAAGTCACAATTTCATGCCGTTAACAATTTCATTTTTCTTATATTGTATGTCAATGATATTCTTCAAGCTGGCAGCAATATGAAGTTGCTTAAAGATACCAAGTCTTTTCGGTCAAATAACTTTGATATGAAGAATTTAGGGGAAGCTTCATATGTTTTAGGTATCAAATTAAATGTGATAGAGCAGAGGGTTTATTAGGCTTATCTCAGCATAACTATATTCAGAATGTTTTGAAGAGATTTGGTATGGAAACCTGTGCATCAGGAAAAGCTCCTATGACAAAAAGAGACAAACTATCCAAAAATAAAAATCCTAAAAATGAGGGGAAGAGTGTGCCTCCATCATATATGGAGAGTACACCATATGCACAACTCATAGGCAGTCTCATGTATGCTCAGCATTGCACTAGGCCTGATATAGCATATGCAGTGGGAATTCTTTTGAGATTTCAGTCTAATCCCACTAAAGAACATTGGATTGCAAGTAAAAAGGTACTTAGGTATTTACAAAGAACTAAATCTCATATGTTGGTATACAGACAGGTTAAGAATTTAGAATTACTTGGCTTTACTGATTCAGACTTTGCAGGTAATCACTCCAATTCTAACAAATCAACTTCAGGCTATGTGTTCATGCTTGCTGGTGGAGCTGTTGCATGGAAAACTATGAAGCAAAAGTTGATTTCTACTTCAACTGTGCAGGCTATATGAAGGGGTATGTGAAGGTCTTTGGATTAAAAACTTTCTGCTATATACTGAAGTTTTAAGTCACATAGTCTCAGATGGATTTAAGGTATTCTGTGACAATGAAGCTGCAGTATTTTTTGCAAAGAACAGTAAAAGATCAAATAATTCTAAGCATATAGATCTCAAATTTTACAGTGTTAGACAAAGAGTTAAGAAAAATGAGATTTCTGTGCTAAACATTGATACTAATTCACAACTAGCTGATCCATTTACAAAGGCTTTATCAGTCAAGGATTTTCAGAGACATGTGGAGAAAATGGGTGTGTTATCTGACCTGTATGCTTGAGGTCAGTGGGAGACACTCTAGTATTTTTAGTCAGTGTAATAGTTTATAGATTCTTTCATCAGCATTGTAATAATATTGCATTCTGCAAATTATCAATAAAATCAAGTTATTCCGGATTCAGATGATTTTGTTATTGCTTTTGAAATTAATGTGTTATCAGGTAAACTGCTACAGCTTTAGTAACAAGTGCAGCATTTCAGTTTACTGGTGTTTAGTATTGCTGCTGAGATCTTGACTCAGACAAGATCATTTTGAGGACTTTTGAGTATGCAGGTTTTCCAGGTAGATATACTTGCCTTGCAACGCAATATCACTTTGTGCTTATGTATGTGTAGTGGTTTTTGTTAGTGATTTTTAATCAACTTGTTTGTGTCAAACATACTTGATCCTGAATTCTACATTACATGCTGCATTATGACCAAGCTGTACAAGTTTTGGATTTTCATATAATTCAAGTGCACATTTCAGTTGCTGTTCATTTCAGTATTGATCCATTTGTTCAGTAAAGACAATGTTAGTCCAAGTGGGAGAATGTAAGAAAAATTATGGACTTAACATTATCTAAAACACTTAAGTAAATATTAGATGGATTAATATTAAGTAAATAGCAGAATTATATGAGTAAAACTCCTAATCCTAGTTATTCTCTTAGTTATATATCTCCAGGAGAAGTAGGAGACTTATGTGTTGATAACCTCATCAACATCAAGGTATTGTGATATATTTAGATGTTATTTTGATAAGGATGAAATCACAATGAGGACTCTTTATGGGATTAGTACAAATTGTGATTTGTGGCCAATATATAAACAGATGAAAGTCCTTAAGTTCAACACAGTTTATTGCATTCATATCAGTCCTATTTTGAAGCATATTGTGGTTGATACTCAGAAGACCTTCTCGACTTGACTCAATGACTGTTATTGGAGCTGGTGGTGGTTCTGGATATGGAGGCTATGGCTATGGAGCACCTGCACTGGGTGGAGGTACTTATCCTACTGTAATTAGGAATCTATGTTTATGTTTGTTCTGGTTAATCTGAGTTGTATTGATATATGTGTTTGTGTTTTGTGATATAAATATCATGAATTCAGTTTGTTATCCTATAATGGGTAAGAACTGAAAGGGCGCCGCACGAAGCAGAAAGGGGTAATAACCGAAAGGGTGCCGCACGAAGCGGAAAAGGGTAATAACCGACAGGACGCCGCACGAAACGGTAGGGGTAATAACTGACCGGACACCGCATGAAGCAGTAAGGGGTGATAACCGACGGGATGCCGCACGAAGCGGTAGGGAAAATAACCAAAAGGACGCCGCACAAAGCGGCAAGAGGTAATAACCGAAGGGACACCACACGAAGTGGGAAGGGGTAATAACCGACAAAATGCCACACGAAGCGATAATCGACACGACGCCGCACGAAGCGATAACCGACGGGACGCCGCACGAAGCGGCAAGGGATAATAACCGACAGGATGCCGCACTAAGCGGAAAGGGGTAATAATCGAAGGGACGCCGCACGAAGCGGAAAGAGGTAATAACCGACAGGACACCGCATGAAGCGGCAAGGGGTAATAACCGACAGGATGCCGCACGAAGCGGAAAGGGGTAATAACCGAAGGGACACCGCACGAAACGGTGAGGGGTAATAACCGACAGGACGCTGCACGAAGCGGAAAGGAGTAATAACCGAAAGGACGCCGCACAAAGCGGTAGGGGACACAACCGACAGGACGCCGCACGAAGCTGTAGGGGAAATAACCGAAGGGACGCCGCACGAAGCCGCAATGGGTAATAACCGACGAGACGCCGCACGAAGCGGCAAAGGGTAATAACCGACAAGACGCCGCACGAAGCGGCAAAGGGTAATAACCGACGGGACGCCGAACGAAGCGGGAAGGGAAATAACCGAAGGGACGCCACACGAAGGGGCAAGGGGTAATAACCAAAGGGACACCGCATGAAGCGGCAAGGGGTAATAACCGAAGGGATGCCACACGAAGCGGGAAGGGACGCCGCACGAAGCGGGGAAGGGACGCCGCACGAAGTGGAAGGGGTATTAACTGATGGGACACCGCACGAAGCGAAAACGGATAATAATTGATAGGACGCCGCACGAAACGGCAAAGGGGTAATAAGCGGGATGCCGCACGAAACGGTAGGTAATAACCGAAGGGACGCCGCATGAAGCGGTAGGATAAATAATTGAAAAGACGCCGCACGAAGCGGCAAGGGGTAATATCTGAAGCGAAAAGGGGTAATAACCGACAGAACGCCGCACGAAGCGGTAGGGTAAATAACTGAAAGGACGCCGCACGAAGCGGCAAAGGGTAATAACCGACGGGACACCGCACGAAGCGGTAAGAGGTAATAACCGACGGGACGCCGCATGAAATGGTAGGGGAAATAACCGAAGAGACGCCGCACGAAGCGGCAAGGGGTAATAACCAACAGGATGCCGCACGAAGCGGTAGGGGTAATAACCGAAGGGACGCCGCACAAAGCGGTAGGTGTAATAACCGAAGGGACGCCGCACGAAGCAAAAATGGGGTAATAACCGACGGGATGCCACACAAAGCGGTAGGATAAATAACTGAATGGACGCTGCACGAAGCGGCAAGGGGTAATAACCGAATGGACACCACACTTAAATAGGTAAAGATACACTTTATGCTGCCTTTCGGTTACTACCCCTACTGCTTCATGCAGCATCCCTTTGATTATTACACCTACCGCTTCGTGCGGCGTCCCGTTAGTTATTACCTCTTGCCGCTTAACCGACGGGATGCCACACGAAGCGGTAAGAGGTAATAACAAAAGGGACGCCGCATGAAGCGGTATGGGAAATAACTGAAGGGACGCTGCACAAAGCGATAAGGGGTAATAACCGAAGGGACGCCGCACTAAGCGGCAAGAGGTAATAACTAACGGGACGCCGCACGAAGCGGTAGGTGTAATAACCGAAGGGAAGCCGCACGAAGCGGTAGGTGTAATAACCGAAAGGCAGCACAAAGTGTATCTTTACCTATTTAAGTCTTCAGTATTTAAGAGTCTTATTATTAATAAGTTATATTAGTCTTGTGGTATTCTAGGAGACTAAGGGTTATATTTGAAACCTATAAATGGCTTTTTTATGCAATCCGAAGCGCATATTGGAATGAATTAAGATTTTGTCTTATTGAAGGCTTGGCGTTGTTTTCTCTCCCCTAACCTGCCTCGTTCTATTTCTCCCTTCTAAAACCCTTGTCCCTTCTAAAACCCCTATGTTTTCTTAATCTCTCAACATTCTCCAGCCCACCCTATTC
This sequence comes from Fragaria x ananassa, assembly GCA_034370585.1. Lineage (NCBI taxonomy): Eukaryota > Viridiplantae > Streptophyta > Magnoliopsida > Rosales > Rosaceae > Fragaria > Fragaria x ananassa. Next base: position 1,374,692 of record CP139750.1, on the reverse strand, counting down.
ACTCTATCTCTAACTATTGGCCTATCCCTGCATCCAATGCGAATGTCCAATATGGAGAAAACATGCAGACAACACGAATGTCCCCAACATTTAAATTCAGTAGAAAGATTACGAGTCAGGATGGGATTACCTCAAGTACCATGTGAAGCAATTGGAAAGCGACACGCATCCCATTATCTCTTATAGTGAAGCGGAGTTCCTTAGAAATAAATTCCTCAGTGGACTCCGATGAGCAATTACTCAAGTGGTTCACACCAAAAGTTCTACTTGAGACCAATGATGCATATAAATAAGATGATCTCAGCAAAAATGTGTAAGCTCCAATACAATTATCAAACAATGATTATGCGACACCATATATAATGATCTGAGTATATTTCTCATATTACCATGCCATGTAAACATCTTGCAACTACTGCAATATAAATTGGCCTTAATGAATATCATAAGCATACGTCCCATGAAATCTACTATTAATAAAGCAAATTGTTGTCTGAATGGTTAATTTTGAACTTCCTATAACACCCTTGATTGATTTAAATTTCAAGTTTAAGGATTTATAAAACCATGGGCACAATAGAAACTTTGAAAATTAGAAATAAAAAATGAAAAAAAAAACAAAAAGAATATTTTTTTGAATTGGACTATTTTTCTATAAGGGAGAGAAAAGTGGAGATGGAGTGTGCGGCTGAGGATAATTGCAATAAAAAAATAACAAAATTAATTTGCAATAAGAGAACAAAGAACTTAAATTAATATATATATATATATATATATATATTATACATAATAATTTTTTTCCCCAAGGTAGTTACTTTTTTCTTTTTTTCCTATAAGAAACACAAGTTTGTTTATCAAAAGAAAGAAGTTCATCAACGCAAAACACAACAACAAGACACTAAAGCCTAAACCTAGAGCAAAGACTACTCTTTGGCCAAAAACAGTGAGCCCAACTGAGGCAGTATGGAAAACATTGTAAAATGGCTCACAATAAACAGGCCAGGACTAAGATATTTAGCAATTACTTGTGTAACTACAGTTATTATTCTTGTGTATATTTTATCAATAACAGTGAAAGAAATTTAGCATAAAAATTTGAAAAAAAATATATAGCTGGGGCATGACATCTGAAGTTTCAAAATGACGCTCAATCTTAGACACGCTATGCTTATATAGTATAATGTATGACAGTACATTATCATGTTGCATCATCCTTCATATTTCGATCTTCTTACAGTGATGAGCACTGAATTTTATTTATTAGAAGATAAACTAAAAACAAGTACATGTCCAAGTCTGACTAAAACATAAGCAAGAGATACCTTGTAGTTTACAGAAATTCCATTTGAAAGACGAGCTCTAGTGATCCCTGTTTCTTTGTCATAAATTTTTGTCATACTTGTTTCAGGGCTACAGGTGATAAACGATGGCATGCACTCCAACCTCAAATCTTGTAACTACAATGAAGATATCAATTCTTTTGGAACCTCAAGCTGCACAAACAAACAGATAACCAGTAAACAAAGAAGTCAGGAAGAACTTTCCAGAGATATATAAACAATGAGGTTAGGGGAAGAAGCAGGCCAAGTTCATAAGAAAGGCATCTCTGGCTCAGGTTTGATGGGGTCCTCCAATCCAGCTCTCGTAGCAGCTGTAATTTCATCACGGGAAATGGTGAACTCAGTTTTACCCTTTCCATCAACATGCACTTTCTTTGGAGCACAAGCAACAATCGTTGCAGGAAGGGGTGCGGTAGGCTTTCCAAAATCAGAAACAAATTCCAACACCTTAGCGCCGATTGAGTTAACCTACATGATTAGGAAAAAAAACAAAAAACAAAATAATAATTATCGATACTTAAATAATTGAAGTCTAAAGGATCAAACAATATTTTGGGTCTTCAATTTGCAGCTTTGCTTCAAAAATATCAAATTAATTATTTTTCCTATATTGATGAGCAAAAACAGTGAAACTATATTTAAGGATTGAAGAGCCTCAGACCCTCAATTTGGAAGAGATCACCCACCATGATCAAGATCATACAACCCAAAACTGAATATATTATGTTCTTATATGTGGCTTATTATGATTTAAATAGATACTTTACATTTTCATACTAAGTTAGGGAATCCGAGATGGACCTGTGTAGCCCAAGTTAGGGAACGATTATATCAAAAATTTAACATAACATCTCCCTTAAAATGGACTACCCCAAAACCTGTAAATGAATCAATAAGTACACTTGTAATTCTCACATCTCAAATAACTCTCATTCAGGACCTCCTGTCCCTCATAATCCATCAATAAAGAAAATAAATTTCTTAATCAAAATTTAACAACTTCACCAAGGCTAGGAGGCATAACAAGGTTACAATATCCGTGAAAAGAGGAAAAGATTGATACCAATTTTATGGCCGGAATCGGCGCCGGCGACGTGATATTTGGATGCGGCGACTAGCCCTTTCCTCTCTCTCTCCTCCGGTCTCTCATCAACGTGAGAGAAAAGAAAGTATTCATTTATCTAAGGGATGGGATGAAGTGACCAAAATGCCCTCCAAACGAAAAAACAATTACAATATGTAGGAAAAACTAGCCGATTCTTTATCTTGGTTCCTTCTTTACAAGACTCTGGTAGGGCTCAGTTTTTCTGTTCTTTTTTCCCTCACAGGCGATGGCATAAATCGGTGATGAATGCATGTTCCAGTTGTTTGGGACGTACAAGGGCATTCTTTGGCTGTTAAAAACTCTAAATCCTTGCCAGTTCTCCTATTTCAATTGCTATGAAAAGCATTGGAGAAGCGACAATGTATTTCTGTTTATATACTCAGCAGTAGTACTACTATTCATCCCTATGGTACTTTTGGAAGGTAAATAGTTATAATTATAAGACCATTTGGGAACGGCAAATCTGAAGTCTATGCTAAAACTTGATTTGTGCACCTAATCAGAATGGAGTCTTCCAGGACTTGAGTATGTCGGATGTTAATTCTGTCTTTTAATTTGTTGTTCCAGTGGTGTAGTTGTCTTTTTCCTGTCTTGTGTTCTCGGCTTAGCTGGTATTTGTTCTTATTATTTTCCAGGTATTCTGGTAAGCATTTTACCAGCCCCATTATTTGGATTCTTTTATGAGTAATTTTAAATACACACTCATAATCTCTTGATACACACTTTTATTAATTTATGTTTCACATCAAATATTTTAGGCATGTTTAATGATCAAAACAAACATCTATTATTAAAAAAGAAAAGGAAATCACAATTAGAAATCTAATCTCCTACCCTAAAACCATCGAAACAACTATTTCTTCCCTAAACTTGACTCTTCTCCACAATTCACAGTTTCATACCGAAAAAAAAAAACTCTTTTAGAATTCATGACCCGAATTTCGACTGCTACCAAATAATCACATGTATTGTTCAATTAACATATGTTCATTTGGGTTCTGTCTTTTTTTTCTTTTTTCTTTTTTCTTTTTTGTATCAGTTTTAGTTTTGATCTTGCAGACCATTTTGAAGTACTACATGTTCATCTTGACATGTTGTATTGAAAAAAGTAGGTATATATGTTTAATAGCTAGTGACCTAATGTACTTTACTAGCTTGTGAATTCTAAAAACTTGAAATGGTTGATATTTTTTTGAATTCCAAATGATTGATATCGCATCGAAGATTTGAGTTTGTGTAATAATAATCTTTTGATTATAAATTTGACGATGAAAAGAAAAAAATTCTAGCAAAAAATAGAAAAAAATACGTAAAAGAGTTACCAAAATATATAGTAATTTTATAATAATTATACTAAATAACATATTATTTCTTAGTTTTAGATATAAGGGTATTATAGGCAGTTTGAGATGTGTATTAAGTTTAATATCGAAATCAAAAACTAGATGATGGGTGTATTAAACAATGGGTATGTATTAAGAGATTAGGGGTGTGTATTTAAAATTTCTCTTCTTTTATTTACCCAAAAAAAACTTCATCTTTTTCATTTTCCAGTTTGTACCATGGTGCTGAACTGCTGATCATTGCTGTTACCGTCATGGTTTCTGCCGTTATCAACTGCTTGACAAATTACACAAGTTCTGTTCCAGTTTTTGCCCGGAATAATGAGCAGTGACTGTACCAACCCAACAAAAAGTAGACTTAAAAACTGATCAATATTCAGTAGTTTGTGGCTCACAGGTTTAGGCTTCGACAATCAAGGAGTCCTTAGCAACATGGCAAGAGCAAGAGTGAAGCCTATAAATTTTGCTGTTATGAAAACTGCTGAACTTACTCATATCTATAAGTCTATAACCACTCCAATAATATTAGATTTAGGTGGTTTTGGAGTAGCGCTCTTGAAAATGGAATACAGGTGGCTGCCAGGGTCCATGGCAACAACAATTAATAGACCAAGATGTTTGAAAGCAGTTTATGACAGAAGTTGGTGCGCGCCTTGGGAACAAATTACTATGATCTAGTTAGACTCTACTTTCAACCTGCAATTAAAGCCCTTGTCTACGACTCAACAAGTACATGAAGAAAGGTTTGAGTTCAAGGTAAGAGGGACTGGAGATAGAGTAAAAGAAACTTGATGGTATTGCAGTACAGACTGTAAAACGTTGCTGGCACACTTGCAGGAGTGTGAAAAGAGAATCATTTACTCTGATAATGAGTCGATAATGTCCTCCTTGATAAGAACCTGCATCCAAAGTAAGGTTTTGGACTAGCCAAGCTTTGCAACAGTGGAAGCAGTCGAATGCTCTTATCAAATTTCAGCTGTACTGCAGGATATGAGACATGGAAGCCGTATTATGTGACTCACAAATCTGACGGTCACAATTATTTTTGGTCTTCTTGCTCCTTGAGATCGTTTGCAAGAATAGATAACTGTATGGATTTGAATTGTGAAATCACTCTACCACCTTTCCCTTTTGAACATCTGCACCAAATTCACTCAACATAGTGGAATAGATTCCTATAGCACTTCTGCACAAAGGTGCTGGGCATGAAACTGAGCTTGTTGTTGTCTGATAGGTAAGAGACATTGTTGTATACCTATCAGTTCATTTCAATATTGTCTTCATATAAATGCCATAACATGCAGGTACAAATTCCTGCTAAAATAGGGGATTTCCAGACTTTCAGTGTACTATATCTGCTTCCTCTATATGAGATGCGAAGAGGACTAGCTACATGTAAATTTTACACAATATCATTATCTAAACAACTTAACATTAGGAACAACGCCCACAAAAGTATTAACGACCAATCATAGCCACAGCTTGTCATGACTCGTATCATTGTTGAACATGAGCAACAAGTTTGACGTTCCTAAATAGTTTTCTGGGGCGCCAATCTTGGCTACTTACATTTTCTGCCACTATAGTTTGCAATCCTAAGTTCTCAATTTTTGTTGAATTTATCTTGGAAAAGAGTGTCTACAGCTTTGTGTGCCCTCGAAGCCAGCTTTGCGATTAAGGTTACCAGCAAGAAAGAATCGTCTCTGCTTAGAGACACCTGATGCTGCAAGTCAATTGACTGATGAAATGAACTCTGCTTATGATCTTTGGATGACACGAGACCGAATCCAAATGGTGCGTGATTGGACAAACAACTCACTTACACCGGCAGTGCTTAGATTAACAACTCACTCTAGCTACTACATTCATTCTTCGCCTGGCGGTGTAAGCGAGTTGTTAATCCAACCAAGCACCATCTGATCCTATGCCATCCAAAGATCATAGGCAGTGTTCATTTCATATGTCAATCATCGGTTTTAGAGCAAAGGGGTCAACGACAAGTGCTATCACATATCCCATAAGTTTTCTCCCCTTGAGCGTGGGCAGAATTAGTGCCACCGTCCAATTTGATGATCGATGGACTAAAACTTGGTGAGATGGCAGGTGTTGTGGAGGAGGACTTGGTGGAGGAAGAAGAGGTTATTGGAGTGGTAGCCATTGCAGGATGGGTGTGGGAGGGAAAGAAATTTTTCTGATGTTTAGGCTTGTGCATACCATAAAGGATTTGATTTGAACTGAAGGAATTGTGGCTGAAGAATGCTTATATATTGATCAGTTACTTACAAGTAGAACTGTATGAGGAGTACTGTAAAGAAACCTATCTATACTTGTACATGTATGAGTAATTACAATATCAAATAGCGAGTATACTACGATGGTTATCACAAACAACTTGGAGAGAATGTCAGTACATACCTACTAACTAATTGGGAAGTAGAAAAATATCTTCACTTTTTCTCAAACTTATTCTAAATTAAGGTGATCCTGATAGGCTTAGAATTGAGTTTTTTTTTTTTTTCTTTTTTTTGAAGAGTGTTTTAGTAGAAAATAATAATTCAGTATGGTTTTGTATGCTTCAATGTATATTCTTCTCCATATAGGAGGTTTATATAAAGATACAATTATAGTGCTAATAGGAAAATATTTCCTACACATATATATAATATTTAACCTACACATACAAGGAGAGTAAATATTTACAAATATTCTACACTCCCCCTCAAGTTGGTGCATATATAACAATCATGCCCAACTTGTCAACCGAGTTGTCAAACACTTTCCTTGACACTTTTTTGTCCAAGTTTTCTATGATAAAATGTCGATCAACCTCCACATGCTTGGTCCGGTCATATTGAACAGGATTATGAGTAATTTCAATTGCAGACGTGCTATCACAATGCAAGTTCATGGGTTTCTTAAGTTTGAAACCCAATTCTTTCAATACATTACGAATTCATAGCATCTCACAAACTCCATGTGTCATACCTCGAAACTCTGCTTCAGCACTTGATCTTGCAACGACTTTTTGTTTCTTACTACGCCAAGTCACAAGGTTTCCTGCAACATATGTAAAATACCCAGATGTAGACCGTCTGTCAGTATTATCACCAACCCAATCAGCATCTGTGTACCATACAACTTCCAATTCACCCTTCTTTTCAAACAACAAGTTTTTTACAGGTGTCATCTTAAGATACTTCATAATACGATATACTGCATCCATATGCTATTCGCTGGGATAATGCATAAATTGACTAACCACATTCACAACATAAGCAATATCAGGTCTAGTATGAGAAAGATAAATAAGTCTCCCTACTAGATGTTGGTATCTTCATTTATCAGTTGGAACTTGATTTGGATAGATGACAAGGTTGTGATTCATCTTAATTGGTGTCTCAACAGGCTTACAGTCAAGCATGTCAGTTTCAGCTAACAAGTTAAATACATACTTTCGCTGGGATAAAAAAAATTCCATTCTTTGACCTTGCAACTTCAATTCTGAGAAAATACTTCAACTGTCCAAGGTCCTTCATCTCAAACTCCTTTGAAAGATACTTTTGTAGAGCCTCTATATCCTTTAGGTCATCTCCTTTAGGTCATCTCCTGTAACAATCATATCATCAACATACACAATCAGAGCGATGATCTTACCCTGATTACGCTTGATAAACAAAATGTGATCCGAGTTGCTTCGTCTATAACCAAATATCTTCATTGATTTGAAGAATCTTTCAAACCAAGTTCTAGGAAGAGTGCTTTCAACCATACAGAGACTTCTTCGGTTTCCGGCTCGGAAGTGTCACCCCTACCTTAAAATATCATATTGTGTTAAAAAATAAAAAACCAAGATATATCTCTCTCTTCAGCAGTCGCGCTCTCTCTTTCTCTCTCTCTCTCTCTCTCTATACCGTCGTCGCATCTCTCTGCCTCCCTCCGCCGGCCACGACCTCTTCCGCGGTCGCCGTCCCACCATATTCGGCGTCCTCCACCATATCCCAGAGAAGAGGAGAAGAACTGAGAGAAATCAGCTGGGTTCGAATTCTGAGCGGGGAGTTTAAGGTGAGTTGAGTTTTGGAAATTCATTTCAGTTCTTATTGGATTTTCATTCATTATGCGTTTAGCTTACTGAGATTTCTATATTGTCTATAACTGGCTTAGTTTTTGAAGTTGGGTATGCTATGTTCTAACTTTTGATTCGGTCTGGTTCTCAACGTAGAAAATAGATTAGCAATTACACACAAAGCTCTATGTTTTTTTTTTTTTTTTAAGATTTTTGGTTAAGGTTGAAAACATGAACATAAAAAGAGAAAGATACCGCCGAAGGGAGAAAGTCGGATTCCCTTTTGAGCCGTGTCGTTTGCTAACTGTGAAACAAAAGTTAGCAAAAGACAGACGTATAAATAAGACAGAAACAAAAGTTACAAGTGGGTGTGGTGTAAAACATCTTCAGCTCAACTAAAGCCCAGCGAGTCGAAACTATCTTCCCTGTTCCTCTTCTAATCTCTCTCTCTCTCTCAATTTGTAAGCATCTCTAAATTTCAGTTAATTCCCCGATTAAATTTTTGGGTTTTAAACGCTTTTTTATTATCTCAGGTATTCTTACTGTTGAATTCATATGTGATTTGCTCTTGTTTGTCCCCCTTGATTCTGGGTATCCGTTGTTAAATTTTGTTGATTTGTTATTGTTTGTTTAATTTGATTAAAACCGGGAGGCTGTTTTGGTTGTTTGGGTTTAGGATAAACAAAAATCAGGAATCAGCTTATGGGTTCCTGTTGATTTTAGCTTGAATGAACGTTCATCCATGATTTCTAAGTAATCTATTACTAAGTATTACTGTTGGAAACCGGCACCCAGAACGATGATTCGGTGATCCAACAGTTTTGAAGCTTTTAGGGACTCATAGAGTTAGATTCAGTTTGGTTTTATTTTGTTTTCAAAGTGTTGTCTTGCATTTGAGGGGAAAGGCTCACCGTGTCCCACGTAACCAGGTGTGATCATCCTTTGAAACATTACTAAGAAGTTTTAGCTCACCCAGGTCTTCATTCCTAGACTGCCGCTGGTGAAAGCCCACAAAGCTCCATTCCTCATCTTGTTGTCAATTTCAACTTGCATTTGAAGCAGAGATGAAAGTTATTCTTCAAAATCCACCGTCGTACTACATGGCCCGTCAAGCACTTCACCAACCGGTATTCACAGTTCTCATTGATTTTCCGTTTGTTTGAAACAAAAAAGAGTTTTCTTCTTCTTGTTAGTCTGTAATTTTTTACAAATTTTGGATTCTTTGCAGAGTTGGAGCTTATTATCAGGAGGCTCCCTTGTTTCATTCACTAGAGGGCATAACTTGGTGCGGCGGAGCTCACGGCTTCAGTCACCATCAACTTCACGCAATCTAGGTCGGTTCCTCTTCATAGAAATACATAGTATTTATTTTTGTTATATTTACCCTCCGATGCAACCAAAAAATTGACAATCCATTCTGTGAAATTTGCCCCTATATATGAGTTCCTCTTCTCTTTCTCCTGCCCTCCAGATATATACTTTCTGGGTGTTCTCCAACTGATTGATCAATCACTGATTTGAAAACTTCAATTTTATGCAGTATTATTAATAAGTTCATATTCAAATTTATCTCGTTTGTTAGTAAATTCAAAGAGTATTGAGATGAAAAATCATGAAACAGAATATGCATGAAAATCTTCTAAAGCCATTTGGTCTAGTGGCATAAGTCTTCCCTTTGTAAATGGGAGGTCTTGAGTTTGACTCACAATAGGCTAGTTGTTGTATCTGAGTTATTTATTTGATCAAAAATAAACCATCAGATACCAAAAATGGGTTCTAATACTTTGTATTTTCTTAAAACTTTTCACAACCATGAGAGTGTTTACCTTTCATGTGTTGTTCATTATTTTCTAATAGTTAACCAAAATAAATCTTCTGTTAATTTCTTTTGGGTAGGAAAAGTTCTCACTTTTATGGTCTTAAAAGCTCTTTACCTTTCTGCTGTCTAGTCTATGCTTTTTATAACTTGTTGCTCTCTTATAATCTATGTAACTCCTCATTTCAGCATTAGTTGTGTTTATCCTCAATACAAATTATGCAAGCATATATCTAACCATTGTATTCATGAGAATGACTATCTAAGTGAAATTTGTGAAAGCTTATTGTTTAACATATTCATATTTGCGAGTCCAAACAAAGGTTGTTTAAAAGTCGTTTGAGGACTTAATACATCACAAGAGCATGTCTCTTTGTGACAAATTTATTATTCAATATGCAAATATTTCTTTTTATTGTTAAGTGGATGATGCTATTTATGTAGAAGGTGTGGGTTAAGTGTCGCTTTACTTTAATTTGGATGATGATCTGATGTATGATCTGCACAGTTGTTAAGGCGGTTGCTACTCCAAATTCAGCTCTGGAATTACCGTTGACTGCAGAAAATGTGGAAAGTGTATTGGATGAAATCCGACCATATCTCATTTCTGATGGGGGGAATGTGGCATTACATGAGATTGATGGTAATGTAGTGCGGTTAAAGCTACAAGGAGCATGTGGGTCATGTCCGAGCTCTGTTATGACAATGAAAATGGGTATTGAGCGTCGTTTAATGGAAAAAATTCCTGAAATAGTTGCTGTGGAACCAATAGCAGATGAAGAAACAGGCCTTGAGCTGAATGAAGAAAATATTGAGATGGTAATATTTTCTTTTGACTGCATGAAGTGCTTGCTCCTTTATAACTATTAAATTAGATGCACTTTCCTTTGAATGGTCGATGACTCCATGTAGATTGTATTTCTCTAGTGGTTCTGAAAAGATTTTAGGTTGGAAACTTGGAATTAGTTTGCCTATAATTTGATTTTGTGTCTTCAATAGAAAGCTTACTTGGATTTCAATCTATGCCTCCTATTTCTATTATCATTTATTCTCTCCCTCATCTCTTCTTAGGTGCCCAGCACTTTTGGAGTAGGTTGTAAGTAAGCTACAGTGTTATGGAAAAATTGAGAATTTAAGAGGGGATGAATTGCAGAGCTTGTGGGGGTGGAGTTTGTTTTTGGGCTTCTCTATGGGCATCAATTTCTTCAGCTTTTAAAAAATAGATTGTTATTTGCTATTTGGTAGTTAATTAAATGTTTGTTCGTCTCTAGTTCTGGTTTATTGTTGGTGATGGTGTCTGAGGATTTCGATATATTGTCCACTTGTTTGTCATTGTTATTTCTTTGTGTTTTTTCTAAAGTACTTTCCTAAACAACAACGAAGGTTATCTTATGTACGTACAAACTCTTCCAGGTACTTGAAGAAATTAGACCCTACTTAGTAGGGGCAGCAGGTGGATCTCTGGAACTTGTTGCAATTGAAGAGCCTATAGTCAAAGTTCGGATAACCGGTCCTGCTGCCGGGGTGATGACTGTTAGAGTTGCAGTCACACAGAAATTGCGTGAAAAAATCCCTACCATTGCAGCAGTCCAACTACTGTAAAGTAAGAATCTCGTTCAAACTTGCAAGCTGGCTACTTGTACAAGCTGAAGTTGTAATTAGTAGTATCTGCAGTTGAGGTGATTAAACAGAAATTGTTTTGCACTGTAATATTACTTTTTCTTGATAAATAAAATATTACTATCCTCTGATTTTCTGTGCTTTATTTTGAGAACATCAACTGTCAATTCATATATACATTAGAACCTATATAGGTATCTGGTGCATAAATCTACCAATGCTCAATACCTGCAGCATCTGTACAAAGAGGAAAAACTTGAGAGGTTATCCAACGGTATGAACGATATGACATTTATTGTCCTAGATGAGCTTCTGAGTTCTGCACAGTTTTTGGGTTCCCTTTTTGACAAGATTCTGGTGCTTTTTGTTTTTATATTTTTTTTCACAGGCCATAGCATATATGATTGACTTCATGCTCTGAGATGTTTGGGAAGTACGAGGACATGGATTTGGCTGTTGAAATCCGTGCTACCTGTACTTAGCTGGGAGAATCTCTAATAAAACTCAATCAATATGAAAAAGCATTGGACAATGCAGTATTATTGTAAGTACAATCCTTCACAAGAAAATGTCAGCAGTTGTAATATTCATTTCTAAGATACCAAGAAGTTACCTTAAGCTGTTTGGGAACTGATGCTAGAGGTAGGAGTTTACACTAGAAAATAAACATATCTATTTACTTGGAATGGAGTCCTCCGTACTGGTGTAGTTGTTTCTTTTCTGGTGCGGGGTTGGTCTTTTGTTATCAGAGTGTTGGCCTGTTGTTACTCTCTTGTTACTCACTCAACGTTTTGCTTCCAGCTCTTTAAGTGGATTCACCAAAAAAAAAAAGATTTATTTTCCTTTCTTCAGTTTCTAAAGGGGTGATCATTGTTGTTACATGCATTGTATGTGCCATCATTTACATGCAGGATAATGAGCAGTGACAGCAGTAGCAACAGCATATAGTTTTCTGAGCTAAGCAAATTGCAGAATTCACACATATCTATGACTGAAACATTTTAGCTTCAGGTGGTTTTGGAGTAGAATATAAAGGGGTTCAGGGTTCTCAAAAAATGTACAGTGGCTGTCAAGGTTCTTACCATTATGGTTAATAAGCAGTTTAGGGAAGAATACCCTCTCCCAAGGATTTTGGTGGACCTTGTTAGACTATGACACTGCTTTGACCCCAAAATGAAATCCCTTCTGTACGAGTACATGGAGAATGGCTCTTTTGAGAATGAAGACTTGGAGAGGTAAGTTAGAGAAGCTTCATGGCTAGTATTGTGCTCCAAAGCATTTGCTAATTGCTATGGATATAGGGTGCCAGAATGTGCTTCTTACTACCTGAATCCATAGGTGCTTTGCATAGAGAATTGGTCAACTGCTCTTAAAAGATTTCAGATGGACAGCCCCAGTTGATTTTAAGGCAAGAAACATCAGCTTCCAAGTTCTTGTGTCCGTCTTGTTGGATCTTTGTTGAAATAGCAAATTTGTGTGTTTATTCCAAACTAATTGCTTGCGCAGTCCTAGATCAAGTATAATGAAGACACTCAAAATCTAGCTAGTAGCCTTCGGTCTCACTTGTCGCAGGTGATGGTACCACAGTTGATATATATATATATATATATATATATATATATATATATATATATATAAGGTGTAGAATGTTGCCTCGCAGTTGGAAAAATGTATATGTAGGTTTAGCTTTGCCACGAAGAAATTATTGGGAGAGAAATTGAGAATATGATCCTAAACCTCTCATTACCAAAACACCATCACCACTGTTTTATTTTGTGTTTTGGTCACAAACGGTACACCGACAGTGCATGTGGGATTTAATTATTGAAATGCAGGCATGCACATGAGGTTTATCGTATCATTCAAAACTCTAATGCAAGTCATTATCAACCTCGGGCAGCTAGCAAGTAATCTAGCTAGAAATTAAGTGACAGTTTTTGGATACAACAACAGACATTAAGTGAAGCTTCCTGGTTATAAATCTCCAACATCTCCCAAACCAGTAACATGATTATCCATCAACTAAAGCAACTTTTTCTTTAATTCCATCTCATCATAATTCTTCAAAGTCAAGTAGCTAGATTTAAGGTCGCCCCCATTAAGATCGACTTTTTTTTTTTATACGAACAAAAAAATTACAAAGAGAAACATCTCGGACAACCCGAGCTTACATTATCAAAGAGCAATGCTCTAAAAATCAAGTTAAGAATTATCTTACTTCATATGCTATTAAGATTGACTTTATAAGACTTGGTTTGTAACCCTTTAATAACAAGCCTAGAGTGTAAGCATTCATCTGAGTTTAGATGAGTTTTTTTTTTTCCTTTTTTCTTTTCTTTTCAAAAACACAGATAAATAAACAAACTACAAACATACCGCTGCAAGTCTACAACAAAGCACTGATCAATCAAACCAACACAACAGCATTTGCATTTGACAAAGGAAGGGAGTACTCCCACATTGCCAAATTACTAGTTGTTGTAGATAATGCCGACTAATTTGAAAGTAAAGTAGATTAAACACTTGTTAAACTAAAAGTATGAATAATGAGAGCCCACACGGCTCAATTAAAATTATCATAACTCATTTGCAGAGACAGAATCTGACAACCTTTTCCCAGTCATACTTTCCAAATGCAGAATCATGAAAGGACAACCATACCCCTTCCACTGCTAAACATTCAAGTTTATTCGGTGGGAAACTACAATTTCCTTCTTTCTTTTGTTTTTTTTGTTTTTCGAAACAAAGAGCCAAACAACACAATATTTTGTACAAACTCCTTTATATTGACTATTTCATCAGCCTTGATAGACTCCTATTTGATAAGAAAGAAATATTCCAAAGAAAAACTTTCAAAACATCCGCATGATACGTCACTAAAGAAATTAAACTGAAACTCTAGAATACAGCCTTAAATGATAAAGGTAATTAAGAATCTCAAGCAAAATGAGAAAGATATCGAGTAGAATGAGTATCCTAAATTCATAAGGTTATCAACTAAGAAATTGACATCTCGTTACACGTGACAAAACGAAAAACGTGAGAAAACTCCTTAATTTCTTACTATTGAGATTTAATATGCCAGGGTGGATAACTAGTTCGGTTAAACACATCAACCTTGTGACCTAGTCATGTTCAGGTGATTGGGCTGTTAAGCTTTGTAGTATTCTGATTCATCTACTATGTATGAATGTATCCATATATCAAAATACTAATCTAATATAAAGATAAACTAGTTTGATACATAAATAAAATTACTCTGAATGAATATGTTAAAATAGCGTGATACACACTAAAAATTTTGTGACACCCTGAATGGAAATATTGCAACCAAGGAAGCCAACAAAAATTCCACATGGATTGCCCAACAGAATTTGTAGTTTTTCTTCTGACGGTGGATTGAAGAGTTTGTTTTGTTTCTGATTTCAGTCTCGGAAAAACCAAGTAATAATAATGGAGTTAGATTACGACAGGCATACCCATGAATTTAGGAGAAAAAAGACGCTTCTGAGAAACCTGGAGAAACCCAACAGAGAAGGCAACGTGATTTCTGCAAAACCTTTCCCCATTTCCCATCTTATCCTCAGACTTCCACTATAAATACCATATAAGCACTCAACTGAACCTCTACTCCCTCATACACAACCGCCTCCTTTCTCTTCTCTTTTGGGTTGAAAATGGCTCTGCTACTAGTCTCTTTTACACTTGCTCTCTCCCTCATTTCCACCAGTCCTGCCTTTGCTGTTGCACCTAAGCCTTTTGAAGGTAATGTGCTGTTCCTCTCTCTCAAATCTAAACTCTCCCAGCTCAGTTTAACCTGATCTGTTTTTACTCAGCTATGTCTTTACTACTTTGAACTGTGTGCTATTTCTTGTGAGCTGGTTTTTTTGGTATGAACATTGTTCTTAGCTGTATAGAAATGTCTATTCTTTGCTCCATTTTGTGCTCACTGTATTTGCCTCTGACCCCATTTGGTCTTATTGTACTTTGAGGTTAAATCTAATCTGTTGAATCATTCTGTTCTGCAAAAGTTGGGTTTTCAATAGTTGTGATTCTGATCTGGTGGGATTTATTAACATGGTTATTGTCCTTTTTCCTCAAGCCACTGTCTTTGATCTAAACTCCCCTGGTGGTGTTGTTGAGGAGAATCTTACTTTGATATGTTTAAATCAGCTGTGTGCTTACTAACTTAACCTGACACTTTCTCTAGCTTTATGTCTGAGCTGGTTTTTAGGTTGTAAACTGAATCTAGTGTATACAAAAGTATGTTATGTACTCATTTCGGCTCCCTATCTTTGTCTCTCTTATCCCTTTTGGGGTTACTGTAGTGTGTATCTACTTGATGGAACATTGTGGTGTCTTATTCAAAAGATTGGGTTTTCAAATTTCTTGAATAACTTTAGATCCTGATCTGGGCTTGGTTGGTCTATTCATGCTGATGCATATTCAAAGATTTGTTAAGACTTGTCTTTTCAGCTCAAATCTTAGTACCTCTCTGTTCTGATGTGTTGTTACAAACAAAATGCTTTAGATTTGATGTGTTTCCAGTTAAATGTATGCAGATACACATGTTCCCAACGAATATAATTTGTTAAGCATTCTTGTTTACTTTCCAAGTACTTTACACTCTCTTTCCTGTGCTTATTTTGTTCAGGACTCTTGGCCAATGGAAATTTTGAAGAACCACCAAAACCAAGCAGCCTCAAGAAAACAGTACTCATAGGCAAAAATGCACTGCCCAAATGGGAAATCAATGGATTTGTGGAGTACATCTCCGGCGGGCCTCAACCAGGTGGCATGTACTTTGCTGTAGCTCATGGTGTCCATGCAGTTAGGCTTGGCAACGAGGCCTCAATCTCTCAGACCATAAAGGTCAAACCAGGGTCTCTATATGCCCTAACATTCGGGGCATCGAGAACTTGTGCACAGGAAGAGGTTTTGAGGGTATCAGTGCCTCCTCAGGCAGGAGACCTTCCTTTGCAGACTCTATACAGCAGTAATGGAGGCGATACTTATGCTTGGGGATTCAAAGCCAGTTCTAACACAGTTAAAGTGACTTTCCACAATCCTGGAATTCAAGAAGACCCTGCTTGCGGTCCACTCTTGGATGCAATTGCTATCAAGGAGCTCTTCCCTGTACTACCCACCAGAGGTAGTTACAAATTATAACTATATTTGTGCTCTACTTTGGATAAATCTTTTGTTTCTTGTGTTTATGATCCAAAAACAGGTATAAATTGTGTTGATCTATACCTTTTGGCAACTTTAGTTGGCTCTCCAAGTTTATGTACTTGTTTCTGCTTTTCATCTAGCTAGATTTTAAACCTTGCGACATTTGAGAATCAGAATCTGAAACAAACTCACTATGTCGTGACTTTCAAATCTCTTTTAGATGTGCTTTGCCTTTTGAAATACAGAGTATGGGGTTTGTTAAAACTTTGAATGTCTTTTGCAGATAATCTAGTCAGAAATCCTGGGTTTGAGGAGGCACCCCATAGGTTAATGAACTCTTCCCATGGTGTACTCCTTCCTCCAAAACAACTAGATGCAACCTCCCCACTTCCTGGCTGGATCATTGAGTCCCTCAAAGCCGTAAAGTTCATTGATGCCAAGCACTTTAATGTCCCATTTGGAAAGGGTGCGGTTGAGCTTGTTGCTGGGAGAGAGAGTGCCATCGCCCAGGTTCTTAGAACAGTTCCCAACAAGCTCTACAGTCTCTCATTCACTATTGGCGACGCAAGGAACGGCTGCCGTGGATCAATGATGGTCGAGGCATTTGCAGGCAAGGATACCTTGAAAGTTCCTTTCAATTCCCAAGGAAAAGGCGGTTTCAAGAATGCTAGTTTCAAGTTCAAAGCAACTTCATTCAGGACCAGAATTACATTCTTCAGTTCTTTCTACCACACCAGGACTGATGACTATGGTGCTCTTTGCGGACCCATCCTAGATGAAGTTAAGGTTTCTCCTATTGCCTAAGATGAAGTTAAGGTTTATCCTATTGCCTAGATGCTAGCTTAATTAGCTATATCACCATAAAACTTTTATATCCTTAAAGAGAGATTGTGCAACGGATCTCATTCCTACGAGTTTTTTTTTGTATATTTGACCGTTGCTGAGGCAGATGTTTTACCATTATAGTAGACTGGACAAGCCTACAGTCCGGTCTACAGTACTATACTTTCTACCAGAGTTATGTATCCTTCTCTCTTATTTTTTAAGGTAATGATATTAATGCAGCAAAGTATGTATTACAAGCTAGATTAGAGGACATGTTTCTCGTCTGATCTATCTAAACCAATTGATATAGTGGGCAGGGTTGCAGAATACAATTGATCATTGGACTCAGCTCATACCAGTTGGGATTATCTGATCTTAACATCTCTATTCATTTGGATTCGAAAGGTTTATGTATGAGTTCACCATTGAATCGACTACTACAACTTTTAAGGTCAGCTGGCCTGCTAAGATTTGAATGTTACCATCGCACAGATGATCATTGTTAAAACGAGGAGTTTACTCCTTTCAAGTTGATCAGTCTTCTGAGCAGCCGAAGCACCAAAACTTCCATCTGACTCAGTACGGCATGTTTTCGAACTTGCAGGCGGCACTTTGCTTGGAAGATGTCTTGTGCCAATTTGTTTCATACTACCTAGAAGAATTGTTTCGTTTCAAAATCCTGCAAAGGGTCCAAACTTCAGCTTATTCTGTAATGCCCTTGCTATTAGAATGAGCACCAGTGCTTGCATTAGCAGCTGGAAGCCGAAACTAATGCATCATCCAATCTGTTTTTGTACCCTTTCAAGCACTTCCTCTATAGTAATCCAGCAATTTCTTTAAGCCAATGCAAGTGAGACACACTCCTACAAATACCCAGATTTTGTGACCATATTAGGTCTTGTGCTATTTCTATATTTCTTTCCCCTTCCGCAAAAGAAGTACCACTGATTCCAACTAAATCACTAGCTTTTGGAAGATCCCATGGATCATACTTGTAGATGTCAATAAGTTTGATGGGCTCAAGACGAATAGGTTTATTCTCCACCTTCCTCCTGAGGTAAAACCTCACAAGTTCTTCATCAGTGGGATGAAAGCGATACCTCGGAAGATATTCTTCTTAGTGTTGTTACTCGAATGGAATCCCTCATCATCATGTTCTGCACTTCCATTCTGTTTGGCTTCTTCCAGCATTATACAATCCTTCCAATTAAGGAAATACTGGTGGGAGATTTTCATGTCTTTGTGAGGGTGTAAACTTTGAAGTATCAGATTACGGACTAGTCTTTCATTTCTTCCTGTCCTGACTTATTTTGGTCATAATCTACATCTACTAAACAATTTGATAACTATAGTTACTCGGAGTCGTATTCCACAGCGTCTAAAACCTTTCCCGTTGCCTGGTATAGCAGCTAAACTCTGCCATAGCATTCATCATTTAGAATTTTGCTGTAACAAAATTATTTCATATTTAAATTACTTGAAAGAACAAATGAAGTTCAATTGTATGTGGTTACATTACTAATGGGTTAGTGAGAAAATGTAAGATGAAACAAAATCTGAATTTGACAGATTGATACACAAATTATATGCAAAAGTAAATAATGTTACAAAAATTAGATATGTACCAACGGGTTTGATAATTTAATGTTAACTTGGTACACTTCGTATGATTACTGGCCAATCTGCCTGTATGAAGTACCTATATTTTTAGTGACTGGAATCTTGCTGCCCTTGTCCATCATCTAAAGTACCAACGAGACACTTCTCAAGTAAAAAATCAGCATTCACCCAAGCATGGTATTTATCTAAAGCAATGTAGTAAGGACTGCAATTGTTAACATCAATTGTTAAGAGGCAAAACTACAAAGGAAGATGGAACTCAAACATATTTTGCTGACTTTAATGCCTAACAGACGCATGAAGTGTCAACCTGCTTTGAGACAACTATGGGGTTTACAGTAACCAAATCTCAGGTACTTGAATGAGCTTTTCATATTTCAAAAGCCAGCATTTAAATTCGAAATCTCAGAAATGCTGAGAATAATATATTTTTATCAGGTCATAAACACAAATTTTAATTTTGGAACCATTGTTCATCAGAATTTCATATGATAAAAACGTAGAATAGATTCTTGGTAACCAGGCACCTCTTCCTTCCCAAAAGCAAATCTTTGATTTGGGGATTCTGGAAACCCATGGTAAAGCTAAATAACTAATTTTCATATATATATATATATATATATATATATATATATATATATATCAATGGAAGGCACTTTTTGCAAACACTATATGTATGAGAGATATGCACATTTTGAAGGAAAAGAAAAACCAGCATAACCCAGTTGAGTAGGAACGGCAAGACTTTCAGTTAGTTCGTATGATAGAGAAATATGACTGGATAACAATAAAAACAAAGGAGGGTGCCATCTGGGCTGAAAGTACTTAAAAACCACTGAAACTTAAAATAAATTATATAAAGGATACTGAATAAAGATGTGCAGTCTTTTCCCACAGCCTTCTTTAGAATATCAACACCTGAAAGGATGGTTTTGTCAGAGAAAGGAACATTGTTGTGTAGTTTATGCCAAACAAGATGTATAGAAACTCCGGACAGAGTTAACCATTTATACTAGTTGAGTCCATCGCTTAGCAGTAGGTGAGGGCATCATTTAACTATAATATATTCACGTCAACACATTGGAGGGTAATGTATGCATATGTATAAATGGAGATGATATCCTTAACATCAGAGTGCCTTACCAATGCAACCATGTTGCCTAACATCATCACTAATCCTATAACATTAATGATTTCAGAACTGATGCTAGGCATCTCTCAATGAAATAAAATCACTAGCCCTCCTTCCTCCTCCCTTATCAATTATATAGAGCTACCCTTCAGAAGCAAAAACTAACAAATTATTGGTGTATGATTTCTCCTAAGTGTCCCATCGCCTTAATTTTACTGTCAGCATGGGCTATATACTGGAGCAAAAGACTGATATGGAGTGTAACTAGTGTCCTACCAAAAAAATGCCTCCACAGAATTACTTATTCACTTTGGAGTATGATAAGGTAAGAAAGTGCAGATTACCTACATCAGTAATACATAAATCCAGCGACAGAACTCAATCCAACAAACAAACTTGAGCAAAACAAAATAATGTCCGTACCTCCAGGGTGAAATCTCATATATGGAGATAAATTGTACACACGGCCTTTTAGAACAGTCCACATGGAATCCCCTTTTTGGTGTTGTTTAACTTCATTCATGGTAATAAGCCTCTTATTTGACTGTCCCTTCAAACCTGAGACAGTACATCAAGAAGTTAATACTTTAGCAATCACTGCAATAAGAAACGTAAGTTACTTCCTGAATTCATAATAGCAAGCATAAGTTCACAATGAAAATCCCATCTCAGAACACACTATATATGCAATCATGTATCTCCATTCCCGAGTTCTAATGAGCCTCACTTAAACATGTCTATTACCAAAATACATCAGTTCGTTTGGCTTGAAAGAAGATACATTGTAGTTTTACTAGTATAAGATGGATATTTGGGTTGGCTAGAGATCATACCACCACTCAAATGTAGTAATGAGCCATGAACTACTCCTCAAGCTCAAACTGAGAATGGGATGTTATATCCAAAAAATGGCGTTATTAAGAATTTGAAATTTCTCTCCACATGAAACAAGATGGCATCACATAGCATCACTGCAAGTCACATCTACATCTACCACATACAGAGATGACTTAATTCTTTGATACAAAGAGGGCTTCCACAACATAACCCTACTTTAAGATTAAAGGAGCTGATAGTTTAAGATCTGAGTTCGCAATTGTATCACTCTGCCGCATCATACTGGTAGTCTTTTGATGTACGCTTGTTAGAAATTAAACGTGTATACCATCAATCTTACTGTGGTTCGATATAGTTGGTTGTGTGCTGCTTACTTCTAAGGAACTGGGATCGCGTCTTATCCGTGGGAAGAAAAGCAATAACATATACGAGGGTACAAAAATAAAAATAAAACCATGAGCTGCTGTATAGCATCTATCTTATAAAAGTACTGGCAATTACATATCCAAAACCAGATTACATGGAGTATGTTATGACACTACTAATATAAACTACTTCTTAGTTCACGTCAGACAATGCGCACATATTATAGGATCAAAATACCATGAAATTGTTTGCAAAACAAACCTTGGGGTAACAAGCTGATGCAATCATACATAAGCTATGTAGAAACCTAAAAGCCAGTGTTTACATTCTTAAAAATTCTTAACATATCTAAGCCTAAAAGCTCATGGCAGCTAACACTCTCTTGAAGTTGGTCTTTTCAATTGAAAGGACAAATAATAGTGAAGGATCACGATGGACGCTAGTAAAAGAACATATCAACTAAATATCACATGCTCTCCACCAATCATCTATCAGGAACCTCAACATACTACTGGAGTTGAGCCCACAACTAAACTGAGAACTGGATACGATTATCACAAGGTACTCAAGCTTTTAAAAAATATGAAATTAGAAGGGTGGGTCCTTTTGCAAGTGTAATAAACTGTACCAGAAAAGAAGAAAAATTATAATTATGAATGCTACATTGGTAGCAAGATACAGTAGCCTCTAACAAAAGATGACGAGGTTGCCAGGAAGAAGAACAAAGAACTCATGTACCTGCTAGATGGGGATGCGTTCGAGTAAGCTTGAGCCAATCCATTTGGCTATACCCCTTCTCAAAAGGAACTTTGGCAGGCTTCACTGACTTTCCACCATCTCCTGAAGGTACTTTTTTGGGAAATTGCGAGTATTCGTTCGTGGATGACGCATGAATAACAGTGACAGACAAAGATCCAACTGTTTCCTGTTTCCCAGAGGAGCCACCCCTTGGAACTCCACCTTTCCACACTGAACCACTATTCTGATCGCTCATAGAGCCATTAGAAACCTCATCTTTAATGGCAATAGCGTCTATATCTGAAGCAAGCTTGTTTGTTTCGAGAGCATCCTGGTTGTCAGACGAGGCAACCTAAAATATATACAACAGACCTTACAATTTTATATGTTACAAACTACGAGTGCGAGTTTTGTTATTCTCAAGTGAAATGTAAATACCAAACTACTTGCCTGGCAAAACGTGAAATCTTCGTTATCAGTGTCCATTCCGACGGTGAATGAAGCTCCCAGATTATTTTAAACAAACTTTCCTGCCAACAAATAATTACTTTAAATAATTACTCGATTGCTGAACAGAGATGCGTTGAGTTGCAAAAAAGAAATTGAACAAGACATGGCAATGAAATTGAAACAATTGTGAATTGAATGAAACGAAGAGGAGTCAAATCAAAATCAATAAGAAAGAGAGGAGAGAACCTCGCCGGAAATTGTAAGCTCTGTTTATGAGTTGAAGTTTAGCGGCGACTAAAAACAGAGGGAGATGAATCAAAATGAGGGGTATTCGTTCTTTTTCTTTTCTCTTTTTTAATTATTATTATTATTATTAAGGAAAACCGTAGAATACATCCACGCTTAAAAATACCTGCGCGCAGAGCAAGCGATCAAATATCAATCTTGCTGCAATCTCGAAAATTGAGAGTATCCTTGTGCAGGTATCTTTTACAAGTTGTTATTGATCTGCAAAGCTTGGTTGCGAGTTTCTTTCTATCTATAGTCTGGAACTTGCTAGTAACCGCGTTTGCATGTGTCTCCTATTTTCTGTTTGAGCCCAGTGGGCATTTTTGGTCCAAGACTCGAGAAAGACTTTGGATAGCATTTGGGCCAATACCTGTAGCCTTTTTAGCCCACGAAGGGTGGCGAGGTTTGGCAGCACGTGACGAAGACTCGGTCAGAAGATTCTGATACCTCGCGAGATTCGGTGTCCTCGCGGGATCCTTATCTCTAATTCGCATGGGACTCTACAGTTCCTGGCGAGGGTGAGTTGGAAATGGACAATAACGCCCTTGGGATAAGGTCGCTTAGTGTTTGAGTCCGCGTACTACACGACAAATGAAATGCAGCGAGGCGGCGAACAAGACCTAAGCGAGATAGGTTTGACACGTGTTGCATGGAGCGCACGACTGGCGAATTAATCGTATCCTTGTGGGATTCTAATTGCAGAGTCCGAGTGAGTTGTGATTAGGTTTCCGTGGTGTGCTTACGGATGAATATATAAGGAAGCTCCATGGCTTGAACAAAAACACACAATCAATCAATCAACAACTCTCTCAAACAGACGAACACAGTCGAAACCTTCGAGCATCCTCGAAAACCCTTACGTTCTAAGCGCACCCCGCCTTAGATCCCAGAGCCCGTCAGGACTCGTTTCCGATTTCCCAATTGTTGCTCTGCTCGCTCTCACAGTGAGTATCGATCGACAGGTGATCAGAAGAGTAAGCTCGTAAATATTTCCTCATCTGAGGTGACGCCGGAGCCCTCTTTCGCCTGGTTAGAAGTCAGAACGCGCACCGTTCTCTTTCCTCATCCGTGAGGTGGCACGCCCCGCACATACGATTTTACTTTTGTTCCCTCATCACCCCCTGCTGAGGATTTGGGCCAAAACATTGGCACGCCCAGTGGGACAGGGAGTTTACTTTTCTAGCAATCATTGGGAAGTTCGACGACTCCCCATACCGGAGACCTTCGCTTTCTTGTTTGAAACATAAGGCTCCGCAATACAAGCCCCATAACAGCGCGGCTTGCAGATCTCTCGCTAAAGAAGAGATTCTCAATCGGTTCGGCAACCCCGACCATACTAAGTCCACAATGGCAAACTCACAACCAATCCCAGAAGCAGGACCTACTCTGTCCACAGAGGAAGTCCGCAAAATGTTCGAAGAACTAAGGAGCGATCTCAAGAGTGAGATCGGCGCGCTCAGGAGAGAGTTCGGCTTGAAAGTCGAAGAAACTCAGCAAACTGTCCAGGACCTTTCTGCGCAGGTCGCTAAGGACAAGGAGATCTGGCTCGCAAACCAGGAGAACCACGCTAGGCTCAGCGAGGAGTTCAACTATGTGGTTGGCACGATCAGGGAGGACAAGGACATAATGATCGGCTCTCTGCAAAGGATCCAGACAGAACTGGAACAGAGCAAGGTGGCCTTTACAAAAGCCTTGGAGGTCCAAACCTGTCGTCTGAACGACCATGACACCAAGCTGCAGCAACAGCAGGACGCTTCCTTCTTCGGGAGTAAGAATAGCATGGAAAAGCTCGAAGACTACAAAGAGCGCCATGATACCCTGAATACAAGGGTCCTGCAGATGGAAGACTGGATTCGGGCCCAGGCGCCAAAGAATCACGCTATGAACTATGCCAGTTCAAGCGCAGCGGAGGGCTCAAGGTACATCGCGCCTAATGAGCGCCCTAGAGCAAATCCGAGGGTCGGGGCCCAGAAGGCTCCCCAATTCTCATTGGGAGCCAGTTCATCAAAGACACCGCCCCGTCTACCCTCGCCATGCAGCCCTGGGGTCACACTTAGGGGCGCCGGTGCTCTTGCGCCGCAAGGAATGGGGACACCAGATGACCCGATCGTGGCTTATTCCAGTTCGACCCATAAGAACGTCGGACAGGCCCCTAGCCTCTCTGCATGGTATGGCCATGACCAGGGGGCAGAATCTGCACCAGTAACGGCGGCCGACTGGCGCCAACTCATTTCAAGCATTGTCAAGGAGCACACCGGAAAGGGTGATGCTAGCTTGCACTATCGTGACCCCTATCCAGATAGCGTGGCACAATATCCCTTCCCCCATGGGTTCAAGAACATCGTCTTCACCACATTCTCTGGGGAGACAAGGGAAGATGCAGCGACTCACATGGCCCGCTTCAAGGTCCAATGCGGCCAGTACGGGAATGATGACATGCTCAAGCTCAAGCTCTTCGGGACTTCTCTGTCCGGAGCCGCTTTCACCTGGTACTCCAGACTGAAGCCAGGGTCAATAGCAGATTGGCCCACCATGGAACGTCTCTTCCGGGAGACATATGGCACAATTGAGCCCGAAGTTGGCCTCGACTCCCTCACGCAGATGAGCCAGCAGAGCATGGAGTCCGGAGTTTCTTTCCTTCAACGCTTCAAGATCCAGCAGGCCAAATGCGATTACCTGCTGCCTGAGCAGTAAGCCATTAAGTTAGCTATTCGGGGTCTGGAGCACCGCCAGCGGCTGAAGCACCACGGAGAACGTTTCAGTTCCATGGGTGACCTAATCAACAAAGTCGGCAGCTACGAGCTCATCCTGAACGAGCTGGACGACAAGGCCAACGCTTCCAAGGGAACTTACGTACCAGGGAAGAACCGGATAGTGGGGGCACTCAGCATGCAAACCCCTGCTCACGATCCCTACTATCAAAGGCCGGAGCCAGCTCACACAAATCAGGACTTGGACGACATTAGCGCGGTAGAACTGACTGGAAAGCAAGTGGCTCATAAACTGAAGAACCTGAAGATGACCCGCGAGCCGATCACCATCCAGTCCTTTGCCTGGACCAAGCCATACGAGTCGTACACTTACGACGCCAAGAACGCCCATTTGGTCTTTAATGACCTAATCGAGGCGAAGTACGTGCGCCTGGATCACAAGATACCGTCTAAGGAGGAGCTGAAGGACAAGAAATACTGTGCCTTCCACAACGTATACAATCATGACACCAAAGATTGTGTCAAGCTCCGAGACCAGCTGCAGACTTGGTTAAACTCAGGCGAGCTGAGGATGAAGGCACCAGGTAGCACGGCCTCATTGGTCGATGTAGACCCTTTCCCGCCCGTAGTGGGCATGGTAGAGGTCAACTGGGCTGATCGGGCCCAGGACGACGAGCGACGTCGAGCGCCCAAAAGGGGTCGCGAGGAAGGAGACGACAGTGCCCGCCAGCCGCACCGTCGGTACACCTACAACGAAAGTCTGGCACACGAGGTCTTAGAAGATCTCAGAGAGGCCGGGCTCGTCACAATCAACTCCTTGCCCTACATCGAGTACAAGGAGGGACGCGTTCATTGCAGTTTCCATGATAGCTGGGGACACAGGGGCCAGCGAATGTCGCCAGCTCCGAGACTAGATCCAAGACTGGCTTGACCTCGGATACATCTGCTTTAAGGATGAGGGCGGCTTTACAATCGCAACTGCTGGTTTTGCTTGGCCTCGCGTCGGCCAGCGAATGATCACATTAGACCTGTCACCAAATGCAGGACCATCCGAGCCACCGGGCCGAAATCGCAAACGGCCGGCGAACAACTACATACTCCCGGATAACCAGATGGGGAGCACAGACGACCCAGCTCGACAGTTGGTCGCAAGGCTCGAACCAGACTGCCCTTCCTACAAGGATAAGGGCAAAGCAATCATGAGGGACGATAGACCGTTCCCCGTCAAAGGTTCCCAGCCTACGAGCCCTAGGACTCGCGAAGAGCTGGAGAAAAGGGTAGCGCGTCTTGAGACATACGTCGCCGCTCATTGGGCAGCAGCGATACCTCCATCCCCTGCCGCCAGCGAGATGGACATGTCAGACTCTAGCAGCGAGAGTCGTAGCAGCGCCCCCCCCCCCCCGAGCCCTCGTGATGGCGTCTTAACCAACCCTTACATTCCCCCGACGTCCAAATCAGCGATCAAGGAAGGGGTCTGGTATACGCAGCAAGGGGGCAAGGTAGTGACCATCAGCAGGTCCAAGAAGCGCAAGCTCCAGAAGCGATACGGCAGCATCATACGCACCTTACGGGCTGTCGACGAGGGCGCTGTACACCCCTCACAACTCGCACAGACGCCTGAGCGAATGTGGCGAGAAGCAGAAGGTCTGCGCGCAGTCCTTCAAATGCCGCCAGTCACACCTCCAAGAATCTGCGAGCAGTTCAGTGACGAGCCTGCGCCCAAGCCAAACGTTTTCTGCCGACTCACGGTTCCACCAAAGCCGGATTCGCAGCCTCCCAGGCACAGGCAATCACCACCACCTGAACAAAGAAGGGATCCGCAGCCTCCTAGGCGCAGGCCATCCCCAACACCTGAAAGGAGAAGGGACTCGCAACCTTCCAAACGCAGGCCGTCACCCGTACCTGACAGGAGGAGGGACCCACAGCCTGCTAGGCCCAACCCGTCACCAGAAACTGACAGGAGGAGGGATCAGTGGCTTTCCCGGCGTAGGCCGTCACCGGAGCCCGAACAAAACAAGGCTCCCCCTACCGGCCCTAGGCGTAAATTGTTCATGACTCCAGACTCAGAGTCTAAACGTGAGCCGTCTCAGCCCTCGCGGCAACGAGAACGCCAAAACTCGGAGGCCAACGCAAGAAGGGAGCCGCCATCGCCACAACAGCCTCGGCCACGGCGCACCCCGGAACCCGAGACTAGGATAGTTCCCCGGAACCAGCCTAGGGATGCTGCCGATGAAGGGTTTAGCCGCGAAGCATATGCCTTTGCAGTGCTCGAAGGGGAACATGGGATCGTTGACACGCCCTTAGTCCCAGTCCCTGAGCAATTCTCTTTTCAGGTTGGGATGGTGTTCTTCATTTCGGAACGATACGCTCTTCCACCAAACACAACCTGCAGCGCGGCGGACATCACCATCAGCAGCGAGGATGACAGCGTACCCCCACCATGCAGCAGCGAAATGGGCCCAGTACTGACCCCAGCCGATGACGCTCCACAAGCGGAGAGTTCGAGCAGCCTCACCCAAAGGCCAACTATGACCTTTTCTACGCCAACTCTAGACATGGCCACCCACATGCGACCACTGTATATCACGGCAGAGGTCCAAGGGAAACTGATCAACAAGGTCATGATCGACACCGGTGCCGCGGTTAATGTCGTCACAACCCGCACCATGGGACTCCTTGACATCCCGCGCTCGATGGTCCAGACCACGTCCTTAACGGTGAAGAACTTCACAGGACAGGTGTCCAGAACCCTAGGCTTACTATTTCTACGAGTCAAGGTCGGGCCGGCATCGCGGGTTTACACCTTTTTTGTCGCCGAGTGCGTTTCCTCTTACAGCATGATCCTCGGCCGGGACTGGATCCACAGAAATTTTTGCGTGCCTTCCTCAATGCACCAAGAACTCATGATCTGGGATACCGAGAAACGCGAGGCAGTCATCATCAAGGCCGACCCGCGGCCTTTTTCTATTTCCGCCAACCTCAACAATGCCCGGTACTATAATACGGACTTGGGCCCGTTGGATGTTCAAGGCGTCGATCACAAGGGCCGCCCATACGGAGTAACGGCCTCCAATCTAACGCGATGGGGACTTACCCAGGCGAATGACGATTTGCAACGTCCTCACACCATCGCGACTCTCACACCCCATTTCGATGGATAGTGCCTTTTCCGAGGAGGCATGCGAGGCTGGCGAGTCCTTGTGCGAAAGACTCCTTTCGTACTGGGCAGAACGCGAAGCCTACGACAAGGTCGCGACTATGGAATATGTCGATGAAGTGGTGGATTATTCCGATACCAAGGAAGAAGTTATTCAGTTAGCTCCCGCTGCCTTGGACGACACTCCACCTCAAGTCCGTGACCCCACTTTACAAGTTGACGTAGGGACTGCAGAAAAGCCCTTACTCATTTCCATCAGCGCAAAGTTGGCGGAGGACGAAAAGGAAGCCCTTCTTGCCCTACTACGCGAGTACAGGGATTGCTTCGCCGACAAGTATGAAGATATGCCCGGCTTGTCCCCGGACTTGGTCTGCCACCGGCTACCAACCTATCCCGACCGACGTCCAGTCCGGCAGGACGGCCGCTTCATGCGAACTGAAACCCAGATCGTGGTTAAGGAAGAGATCGAAAGCATGCACCGATCGGGTATCATTCGCGTGGCAAAATACAACGAGTGGTTGTCCAACGTCGTCCCCGTCCGCAAGAAAAATGGCAAAATGCGTGTCTGTGTTGATTACCGAGATCTCAACAACGTAACACCAAAGGACATATACCCTATGCCTGTGGCTGACCTACTTATTAATGCCGCCGCGGGGCATGAGGTGTTATCCTTTATGGACGGCACGGCCGGGTACCATCAGATTCCCGTCACCGAGGAGGATCGACACAAGACCGCTTTCCGCTGCCCTGGTTTTGCTGGCGCATTCGAGTACGTTGTCATGCCCTTCGGCCTTAAGAACGCGGGGGCAACGTACCAGCGCGCTATGAACCTCATCTTCCACGACATCTTGGGCAAGTTGATCGAAGTATACATCGACGATGTGGTAGTCAAAACCAAATCGCGAGCAACCCACGTGGAAGACCTACGGCAGGTGTTCACACGGATGCGCAAACATAACCTCAAGATGAACCCCGCCAAGTGTGTTTTCTTCGCGGAGGCCGGTGACTTCCTTGGTTTCCTAGTGCATCAAAGAGGCATCGAGATCCCAAAGGATAAAGCACAAGCGGTAATCACCGCATCGCCTCCCACTACCAAGAAGGAGCTCCAACAGTTGCTAGGGCGAATCAACTTTCTCCGCCGCTTCATATCAAACGCAGCAGGGAAGGTCCAACCTTTTTCACCCCTACTTAAGCTCCAGGGGGAAACCGAGTTCGTATGGGAACCACAACATCAACAGGCCTTTGATCGAATCAAGGACTACCTTACGAACCCACATGTCCTGATCCCGCCTCGCGACAGCACCCCGCTTAAACTTTATATCGCCGACGCTGATTTGTCCATCGGTGGACTCCTGGCCCAGGACGATGAGAACGGGGTAGAACATGCCGTCTATTACCTTAGCAGGGTTTTAACGGACTGTGAGACACGCTACTCGCCCATGGAGAAGTTATGTCTCGCCCTATACTTTGCAGGGTGCAAGCTGCGCCATTACATGCTTGCCTTTACCACGGTCGTCATCGCTCAATCCGACCTGGTCAAATACATGCTTTCTCGCCCTATCTTGCGGGGACGCATCGGCAAGTGGATCCTCGCCATGTCTGAATTCTCGTTGCAATATGTTCCGCAAAAGGCAGTAAAAGGACAGGCAATAGCAGATTTTCTTGCCCATCACCCACCATCAGAGCTCACGGCGTTTCGCGAGTTGGACTTCGCCACAGTAACACTCGCTCCCTGGACCCTGTACTTCGATGGTTCACGGACTGATACCGCAGCCGGAGCCGGGATAGCCATAGCCAATCCCGCTGGAGATCGATTCTCCTACTCGTTCCAGCTCGATTTCAAATGCACCAACAACCAGGCCGAATACGAGGCACTGATCATCGGCCTAGAGATCTTGTTGGACTTAGGAGTCCGCGAGGTCCAGATCTTTGGCGATTCTTTGTTGGTCGTTAACCAGCTCGTGGAAAAGTTCAAATGTTTAAGCTTGTTAATTGAGCC
Source organism: Fragaria x ananassa (assembly GCA_034370585.1). NCBI lineage: Eukaryota > Viridiplantae > Streptophyta > Magnoliopsida > Rosales > Rosaceae > Fragaria > Fragaria x ananassa. The sequence continues at coordinate 1,344,110 of CP139750.1, read as the reverse complement.
ATACCTACGCAAGGCATTCGAGGTGTTGGATCGATTTGACGACGTTTACATCGAACACATACCACGTGAATTTAACTTCGCCGCCAACGAGCTCGCCCAGATAGCGTCCGGCCTCAGCCTGAGAGACGGAGTGCGCGAACGCCTGCTCAAGGTCGAACGCCGTACTCTTCCCTCTTTCATCGCCAGGGGGCAATTTCGGGACGCCCTCCCAGAAGTTGCAGCCTTAGACCCCATCGACGAGGACTGGCGGCTACCATTCATCGCCTACCTCCAGAACCCCAACGACGCTGCTTATTCCAGGCAAATCCGCTTCCTCGCCTTAAACTTTGTATTACGCAATGGCGAACTCCGGCGGCGTGGGGAAGACGGAAATGACTTCCGCTGCGTATACGGGAACGAAGCTAAACGTCTCATGCGCGAAGTCCATTGCGGAGTTTGCGGCTCGCATCAGGCCGGGCCTAAAATGCGATGGCTGATCCGCCGCCATGGATACTACTGGCCAACCATTCTGAAAGACTGTATTGCCTTCGCCAGAGGTTGCCAAGATTTCCAGGCTCACGGACCCGTACAACATATCCCCAACATCCCGCTGCAGCCCATCATCAAACCTTGGCCGTGTCGCGGATGGGCAATGGATTTCGTGGGCATCATTCATCCCCATTCCTCTGAGCAGCATAAGTTCATAATTGTTGCCACCGACTTCTTTACCAAATGGGTCGAGGCCGAACCTCTCAAAGTCGCCTCCGCTAACTCGGTGCGCAACTTCATTTTCCGCAATATCATCTCACGCTTTGGCACCCCAGAGTGCATCGTTACAGACAGGGGGCAGCTTTCATGGCCGATTCAGTTGTTACATACTTAAACGACTACGGCATCAAGCTTCTCCACTCTACGCCATATTATGCACAGTCCAATGGCCAAGCGGAGGCCAGCAATAAGGTCATCCTTGACATCCTCCGCAAGATGTTGGAGTTGAACCCACGCGTTTGGCACCAGGAACTCTACCACATTTTGTGGGCCTACCGCACCTCCAAGCGAGGCCCAACGGATACCACACCGTACGCTCTCATGTACGGTCACGACGCCGTCCTTCCCCTTGAGATCAATATCGCTTCGCTCCGCGTTCAAGAACAACATCAACTACTTGGCGAGGATTACGTCCAAGCCATGTGGCAGGAGCTTGAAGATCTGAACGAGCACCGCATCGCCGCTTTCAACAATCTCGTCCTCGAGAAACAACGCATCGCCCGCTCTTATGATAAGATCACGCGCGGACAAAGCTATGCTGAGGGCCAGAAGGTGTGGCGTGCAGTCCTCCCGCTTGGGGATAAAACAGACGGTCGCGGCAAGTGGTCCGCTCGCTGGGATGGACCCTTTATCATTCATCGTCTACTTCCCAAGGGGGCATACCACCTGCGCGACTTGGACGACACTATTCATCGCAACCCTATAAATGGCCGCTTCCTCAAGCGCCACATTGCAGGAGTTTGGGAACGCGAGGATCCTTCTCCTCCACCGGATCCCGCCACTACAGTCCAATAGTGTTACGCGCCATCGCGTCTTCACTCCGCCGCCTAACACTAGGGGGCAACTCGGGACAGAAGACTAATAGAGTACATTGTAACGTACCAGCCTAAAAAGGCCAGTACAAGATTGGGGCCTATTTTCAAAGGCCCTAAAAAGTTCTATTGTTTTTCTTCATTCTCTGTAAACGTGCAAAGTCTAAACACAAAGACTAGTACAAGATTGGGGCCTATTCCAGAGGCCTAAAAAAATAAATTTTATTTATTTTGCCTTTTTGACTTTGTTTAATACATGTTTCGAATTATGGCTTTGCGGCCAAAGCATTTACATTGATCAGAAAAGGTGCAATTAGACTATGTTTACATTCCAAAAAGCATAGATCTACAGATACTGGAAGCCTCGCCCCGCATGGCTCGCAAGGCTAAAGAAAAGTCTGCCGCCGCGTCCTTCGCTCAAAGTTGACAAACGCCTCGCGTCTTTAGACCAGCCTGAACCCCAACGCCGGCCTGGACCTAAGACAAATTGTTGGGAAGCTAGAGGTCCAGTGGGTCAAGATCCCTCATGCTACCACCAGTCTTCAATTTGAAGGGCCGGCAGAGCCTCACGCGCTGATAGAACAGCAGGCGCAAGGCAGAGGGTACCCAACCTTTGGTCAGGCCGAACAAAGGCTTGGCCTGAGAGTAGATTTTCAGAATCACTCACGGCCTGAGAGTAGATTTTCAGAATCAACTTAAGCTAAGAGTGGGAATGTATGGTTGGGGGCTTTGCTCTAAGCAGGGACAAAAGGATGAACAGAAGAGAATAAGAAATCATGGTGAGGGGGCAAAGACTTCACTGATACTTCACCCCGGCCAAGCGTTTCTTTTTATAGGCGGAAGGGGTGATTGTGCATTCGACAGTTGTCCCCCATGCAATATTTGCTCCGAGATACGGGCTTTGGAGATAAGGTCAGACGCGTTTTCCAATAATGATTGCCCGCGTTCCAAGCGAGTAGTTACATTGGAAACCGTCACCAAATCTCGAAAAAAGATTTTTTCCTGACAGTTATTGCGTAACAGTTGGCAAAGAGCGGGAAAGATTCAATTTTGATATTATCATTAAAGTTCATACACAAGGGGGCAAATACAAGTTAAATCACTAAGCACGCCTACAAACCCTATACAAATTTAAGAGCATGCCTTCTAAGGCTATTTCTTCATCATAGGCCTGGGCTTGAACTTCTTCGGCAGCAACAATGGCCGAGTCCAAAGCTTCCTGGGCCTCCTCTGCGACCTACAAACGGGCTTCCACTTCCAAAGCGCGGGCCAAGTCTTGGCGAGCTTGAGCAAGTTGAGCCTGCAGCTCTGCAATCTGAGCCTCCAGGGCCTCCACTCGCCGAGCATGGCCAGCACTTGGATTCTCTGAAGACGCTCCCGGGATTCCAGCGTCACCAAGCTCGGCTAAGAGGTTTGCCATCTGATTGTCTAAGTTTCGGCGAGCTTGCTCATGGGAAGCTGATTGAGCACCGATATCCAGGACTCGGCGAGCCTGCGACTCGACAGCGCTGGCCAACTCCAACGCTTGGTCCAGAACAGGATTGCCGCCAGTGAGATGTCGATCCAGAGCTTCATGAGCCTCGCGAATACGTCCTACCAGGTCAAACACGTTCGAGCGAGAGCCGTGGTGCAGCAACCCATGAAGGAAAGAGCGAGCTAGGCGGATGGGCTCCGGATCAGCAGGCGGAGTAGTTCGGGCCCAAAGACGAGCGGCCCGGGTGCCGAAGGAAGAAGACTCCTCGCCAGGTGTTCTCGTTGGAGCCGGAGTGGTTGGTTCAACCTCGGCAGCCGCCTCAATCTCTGGAGAGGGTGGCGGAGTGCCACGAGCTGTTTCTGTCTCCACCAAGGGGGCAGTAAGATCCTTTGTTGGAACCGCCGGAGGTACTTCGCCGGTACGACCCGCTCGGCCCAATCGCAGAGGAGGAACCCAAAGTATCAATTGGAGGCCTTCGGGCGAAGACGCCAAGGGGGCAGTAGGATCGGAGACCTGTTTGGACTGGTCGAGAGCTGCATTTTCAACTGGAGCCAAGGTTGGCTCTGGGATTGGACCAGTTTCGCCCGAAGCGGCGGTTGGAGAGGACGGTTGCACTGGCCATCGAGGTAGCCTTGCCAGCCCCCTCGACGACCGTGGTAGTCTCCTCCGCGGCCGCTTCGACAGTTTCTTCGAAGATCATCTCCTCGCTGGCTTCAGCATTTTCTTCGAGGGCGACCCCCTCGTTGGCCCCACCAACTTCTTCGAGGACTGGATCCGCGCTTGCCATAGCGCCTTCCTTGATTGCCAAGGGTGCTTCTCCAAAGAGTGGTTCTGGAGACGGGACTTCCGTCATCACTGGCGCCTCTTCAACAACAGCGAGGCGAGGACGAGTGCGGCGGACCTGTCAAAAGCAAAGTTAGCGAGTCGTTCTGACTTAGGAAAAATTAATCCGAAGATGATTCGTTTACCGGGTTGCTTACCAAGCCATACTCTCGCTGGTACCGCATATCCTCGAGCAAGTCCTCTTCGTCCTCGATAGGACGCTTCCGCGAGCTTTCGCCGCTCGTTGATCGAGGAACGACAGGAGCAGTCTCGCTGTCGTGGCCCGCCACAGTTTCCCTCCGGACATGTGTCTTTCCTCTGGCAACTTCAGACCTGTCGATTGTTCTCTGGCGGGGGGCAGACTGAAAAAGTAAATAAGAGGGTTAGAGAGAAGCATTTTATCAATATGTCAAAGGAAGTGCGAAATTTACACACTTAGTGACATACCTCGAGTGCGGGATCGCGTTCTCGAATGACGACCCCCGTCGGGCGGCGAGCAGCAGGAACTGGCGGAAGCGCAAGTCTAGTTCCCGTTGTAGCCCCTGAACCCCTCTCCGCACGCTTGCGCTGGCCATCGAGGATGACGCGGTCTGATTCGCCCAGAGTGTCGTATAGAGGACGAAAGATGGTGGCAAAGACAGCATCGTCTGAGAACTCCCAATGGTTGTCGGACAATGACCGCCACCAAGCGAGGTAAGCGGGGTCGACACCCTGCGAAGACTCGATCTCCAGCAAGTTGGGAGAAAGAGGGTAAATGTTTTGTAGCGGGGTGACCCGGTCGGACTCGCCAACTTTCCTCCACGAGGTGTACTTGTTGACCGAATGGAGAAGCGGATAAGGAATCCCTTGATGGAAGCCAAGTTGCCTCGCGAAGTGATTGGGGGCATACAGCTCGAAGCCTTGTTCATCCTCGGCGAGCTGAAGGTCGCAGCATGAGGTTGCTCTCACGAAGGCGGTCCTCGCATCGTTGTCCGAGCTATGGCGGGGGAAGAAGCCCGTCGATAGGACTTCAGGATGACGCCGGCGGACCATCATATCCATGGTCGGGGGCGGCTCAATGTGGTTGTAGAGGATGGAAAGGCTGGCGAAGAAGGACAGAGGAGTCCGATTTGCGGCGTTCTTGCACACCACAAAGCCAAGCAGCTGATCCTCGGGCAGGAATTCCGTCGGGGCTCGCCGGAAGAGTGGAAAGTATAGCTGCATCCACAGGTCCAGGATCCACAGAGGGCCGCCAGAAAGGTGGAAAGGCCTCAGGGACAGCAGGTGCAGGGTCCGGTAGAGTGCGCCTAATACAGGTTGCCCTAGCCCGACTTCAACCCCATTGTACAGTGCTTCGGCCAGCTTGGTCCATTTCCCGGTTGGTTTGTGAGCACTGCCGCAGAAGACAAATTTGTCGAGCCAATACTCCAGGAAAGCGATGCCTCCTTCATGCGGCTCCGCGTGGTCTATATAAAATTTCCTCCACGCCCCATATGAACTTCTCAGGGCGCGGCGGGCCCCCAAGTTGCAGGCATATGTGAACTCGGTCGACGCAAAGTCGCTTGGCGCATACGGCTTTGCGTGAATCGGCAGCCCGGTGATGGCGAGGATGTCCAGCAGAGTAATGCCCATCTGCCCGAAGGGGAAGTCGAAGGTGTTAGTGGCACTGTTCCACAGGCAGGCCACGGCAGCGATAGGCGCTCGGTCGGTGTGAGGGGGCAGCGAGAAACTCAGGGCAATGGCTTCATGAATGCCGGTCGCTTCCCAGATCGTTTGGTCGGTCCGGAGGCGCTCCGCGTACCACGCTCGATCCTCTGCAGTGGCGCTGGGCCATTCCCCGACTCGGACATTTATATGGGAACGGGCTTGCCAGGTAGAGAAGTTCCCCGGTTCGCGCCGTTGGGCCAAGATTGGTCGACGCACGGAGGCGTTGTAATGGTTAAGATCGGCGTCGGACAGAGGCTTCGAAGGAGTCGGGCCGAGCAGGGCCGCCCCTGTGTCAAGGAAGTAGATAGGTGTTCCTTGAGGCGGGTTGGTGGCGAAACGACGAGCAAGGCTGGTCGACCAGGAGGTCGCCGCCGTAAGGCTGAGGTTCGGGTCATTGGCAAAAGGTTTGGGAGCCATTGTTTCCGGTCGAGATAAGGACGGTGTTGGAGTTTGGCTGGTTGCAGAAGGCAGAGTTTGATCTGAAAGCGATGGTAAGATGTGGGGACCCGCGTCGAGGTTTATAAAGGAGACGAACCGTAACGTCCCTTTCAATCAATGGTCGCAACGAAAAGACGCAATGACGACCGAAACGTCAGCGCGTTTCAAAATTCAAAAAGCCGTAATGATGAAGGGAGGCGATGACGCCGAAACGTCAGCACCTTTTGAAATACGAGTTCCCATAAAAAGCTTAATTAGGCCTTTTCGCTTATCCGTTACGAAATGGATTAAGTTCAAGGCCTAGGGGGCAATGTTTGAGCCCAGTGGGCATTTTCGGTCCAAGACTCGAGAAAGGCTTTGGATAGCATTTGGGCCAATACCTGTGGCATTTTTAGCCCACGAAGGGTGGCGAGGTTTGACAGCACGTGACGAAGACTCGGTCAGAAGATTCTGATACCTCGCGAGATTCGGTGTCCTCGCGGGATCCTTATCTCTAATTCGCATGGGACTCTACAGTTCCTGGCGAGGGTGAGTTGGAAATGGACAATAACGCCCTTGGGATAAGGTCGCTTAGTGTTTGAGTCCGCGTACTACACGACAAATGAAATGCAGCGAGGCGGCGAACGAGACCTAAGCGAGATAGGTTTGACACGTGTTGCATGGAGCGCACGACTGGCGAATTAATCGTATCCTTGTGGGATTCTAATTGCAGAGTCCGAGTGGGTTGTGATTAGGTTTCCGTGGTGTGCTTACGGATGAATATATAAGGAAGCTCCATGGCTTGAACAAAAACACACAATCAATCAATCAACAACTCTCTCAAACAGACGAACACAGTCGAAACCTTCGAGCATCGTCGAAAACCCTTACGTTCTAAGCGCACCCCGCCTTAGATCCCAGAGCCCATCAGGACTCGTTTCCGATTTCCCAATTGTTGTTCTGCTCGCTCTCACAGTGAGTATCGATCGACAGGTGATCAGAAGAGTAAGCTCGTAAATATTTCCTCATCTGAGGTGACGCCGGAGCCCTCTTTCGCCTGGTTAGAAGTCAGAACGCGCACCGTTCTCTTTCCTCATCCGTGAGGTGGCACGCCCCGCACATACGATTTTACTTTTGTTCCCTCATCACCCCCTGCTGAGGATTTGGGCCAAAACATTTTCATTGATATGATTATACACTAATGTATCTTATTTCGTGTCCCGCAACCTAGGTTCGATTCAAGATGTCATCATCGTCTTCTCTGCCCATTGGTTCTGAGCCCAATAATAAGAAAAGGTGCCGTAGTGAGGATGATGAGCAATTGCAGCAGCTCCAGGAGGATAGAAAATCACTGCGGATATACCGTTATCGTGATGCGTTGCTCGACATTGTTCAACGCAATCAGGTTGTTATTATTTGTGGCCAAATTGGGTGCGGGATTACCACACAGATACCCCAATATTTACTCGAGACCGGATATGGCAAAGAAGGGAAAATTGGGTGCACACAGCCGCATGGGGTTGTTGCGGTGAGTGCTGCTTCCAGAGTTTCTAAACAAGTGGGTGTCGAGCTCGGGCACGAGGTGGGATATTCCATTCCTTTTGAGGATTGCACATCTGAAAAGACTGTTTTGAAATATACGACAGATGAAATGTTGTTGCATCAACTCTATCGTGAACCAGATTTGATAACCTATAGTGTGTTGATGGTGGATGGTGCCGATGAGAGAACACTCTCAACTGACATCCTACTTGGATTATTAAAGGATATTCTTCGGTTTAGAACCAAACTTAAGGTAATCATCTGCACCGGAACTACTGATCATGTTGAAAAGCTGAGTGGTTTTTTTAATAAAGTTCCTATTTTCAAAATCCCAATACGGATGAGTAATGGTCACACAATTGAATACATAAAGGCCCCAGTAGCAGATTACGTGGATGTAGCCATAGACACTGTACTTCGAATCCATGCAACAGAACCAACTGGGGGAGATATCTTGGTCTTCCTCACCGATCATGAAGAGATTGAAACAGCAGAAGAAGAACTCAAGCTAAGAGCTGGCTTAGCTGAAGAGCTGATTATCTACCCAGTACATGAATACTTACCTGCTGAGCTTCAAGCAAAAGTTTTTGAGCCCACACCTCAAGGGCACAGGAAGGTTTTCCTTTCCACAGTGGCTATCGATGGGGTAAAATATGTCATTGACCCTGGGTTTTGCAAGAGGAAGTGTTATAATCCGAGAACTGGGATGGAGTTAATGCAAGTCGCTCGCATTTCAAAGGCAACTGCATTGCAAAGGATGCTGGTAAGTGAAAGGGGAAATCGAACGGCACCTGCCAAGTGCTTCTGTTTATATACTCATTGTACGTATGACAAAGATTTTAGCGAAATCACAGTGCCAGAAATTCAACGGACTGACCTTGCAAACGCTGTTCTTAGGCTTCTGCATCTCGGGGTTGATTTATCACAGTTTGAGTTTATTGACCCTCCACCTGCCGAAGCATTAACAAAAGCCTCAGAGGTGTTACTTATACTAGGTGCTACAAATACTGAAGGTGAGCTTACTAGGGTTGGTGTACAGATGGCGGACATCCCTTTGCATCATATGCTGTCCAGGGCGTTAGTTGCTTCAATCCAGTACAAATGCTCAGCTGAGGTGATTTCTATTGTTGTCATGCTTTCTTCCGGTGATGCTTCAGTCTTTTGTCGATGAGGGGACAAAGCTGCTGATGCCGACAATGCACGTTTGCATTTTCAATCTGAGAACGTGGGGGATCACATTGCATTGCTTAAAGTTTACAATGCATGGGAAGAGGCAAATTACTCAACACAGTGGTGTCATGAAAACTACATACGAGTTAGGAGCATGAGGAGAGCAAGATATGTTCGGGATAAGCTTGAGCAGCTGTTGGAGAAGGTCGGAATCAAGCTCACCTCAAATCTAGATAATTTGGAGTCTATAAAGAAGGCTATTACCTCCGGTTTCTTACCTCATTCTGCAAAGCAGCAAATCAATGGATCTTATAGAACAGTCAAAGAGCCAGATTCACCAAGTATCCGAATACATCCCAACTCAGGGATGGCACAAGTGCTCCCGAGATGGGTTGTGTATCATGATTTGGTGCCCACAACCGGAGAATATATGAGACAGGTAACAGAGATCAAGCCGGAATGGTTGGTTGAATTAGCTCCACATTATTACCGGCTGGAGTATGCACTGGATGTGGTTTAAAGAATATGCCTAGCCTCCCTCTCAAATGTAATACTTTTCTATTGATTCTCAAGGAAAGGAAAGGAATCCCTCTGTGTGTGTGTGTGTTGTTTTTCTTCTGGTTGGGTTTAGACTTTAGACTGTTATTTTTCTTCTGGTTGGGTTTAGACTGTAATCAGTTCACTAGTAGTTCTTCAGTCAATATCTTCAAACTGTGCACAGTACATACAAAGTCAACTCGTTCTGCAAATTGTTCATGTCCACCTCAGGTTGAAATATTGCAGTACATACAAGTATGAGCAGAGTTCCAGAAAATAGAGTTGCTGCTGGTAAATACAGCAAACTTAAATTTCCACCCTATCAATTGATTCAATTCCAATGTCATCCTCATTCTCTGAGTGCCTTTGAGAAATTATATTCATGAACTTCTTAGTCACTTGGCCAACAGCTTGAGAAGTCTTCTTTGCTGCTCCAATAACGGCAGGTTGCAAAGAGATAACTGGCAGGTTTGCCCTCTCTTGAATAATTGTTGTGTCATGAAAATCAGTAGTTTGTAGATTTTGAATATCAATTTGAGTGTAACATATTATGATAGTACTATTGGAATCAGACCTTCTCTTTACCTACAATGACTCTCTAAACATACAAGGAAGAAGAGATGTAGATGAGAAGGCTAAGAAGATAATGAGATGAAAAAAAAGGAGAGCAGACCATGTAGCTCTTCTGATATTTCTCTTTTTAACACACAGAGAACAACAGATACTTAGGCTTATATCCTAGAACTTTTTGATGTTGCTGGAACAAGCCAAACCACATATGGCTAGATGCACTAAGCACTTACAGTAAGGTCAAAGAACTATATAATACAAAAAGTCTAAGACCATAATACTTAACTATGAAGTAAAGCAATAAGACAATAATTCTAACACTCCTTCTTAATGTATTGCTGTTGTACTCCTAGTAGTCCTCTGAGATAGATGAACCTTTCTTTTGGCAAAGCTTTGGTGAAGATGTCAGCCACCTGATCTTCAGTTTTGCAGTAAACAACTTCAATCTCCTTGTCTTCAACAGCAGACCTGATGAAGTGATACTTCCTTTTAATATGCTTTGTCCTGTTGTGAAACACAGGATTCTTAATTATAGTTATTGCAGATTGGTTGTCACACAAAAGAGGAGTTGCATCAGGTTGCAATTCACCAAAGTCTTCTAGAATTCTTCTCAGCCAAATTGCTTGAGAAGTAGCTTCAGCTGCAGATACATATTGTGATAACTTTACAGTACTTTGTTTTATTCATTGATAACTTTACACGATTATCTTGGGTGGTTTTGCTTAAGTCGAGGGATTCTATTTTTTTTTGCCTTTACATCATTCCATAATCTTGTTCGTACTCAATATAATGCTCATACCAAAGTCTTTCGTTCTGATAATAAGGGTGAGTTTGTCAATCATTCTTTATGTGAGTATTTCCATAACCATAACATCACACATCAAACTTCATGTCCACAAAAACCTGAACAAAATGGGATGTCTGAACGGAAAAATCGCCATCTCCTGGACATGGCACGGTCTCTCCTCTTAAGTGCTAACATGCCTAAGTACCTTTGGGAAGAAACGGTGTTATGTGCGTCTTATCTAATGAATCGTCTTCCGTTAGCTCCTCTTCAAGGTTGTGTTCCTTTTGATGTCCTATCTCAATATGTTCCTACTTCGTCATCAAATACTCTTCATACTCGTGTCTTTGGTTGTGTTACTTATGTTCATTTGTATAAGAATCAAATGTCAAAATTAGATACTAGAGTCTTTTAAGTGTGTGTTTGTGGGATATGGTTCTCATCAGAAAGGATGTTACCTTCAATGAAGATGTGTGTTACTTGTGACCTCCGGTGACTCTCTTCAGGGGGAGAATTCGTGTTATTTTGAGGATTTGTTTAGTGGACAAGATGGAAGGGTAGAACTGACAGTCCTGAATTCTTCTGCCCAAACTCGTTCTTTGACCGACAAACCGGGTCTTTTCACAAATGAACCGGGTCGCGACTCATCATCCTCCAAATTTGACGACCGGATCGTCCTTGATCAGTCAGCCGGTGGTGTCCTCCTTTCGCCGGAGGGAGCGAGGAGACGGGAAGAGAGACGAGAACACCGACGAGATGCCGTCAACCAACAGTGTTCATCAGCCATCGGAGGGAGGAGACAAGAACACAAACAGTTCAATTTGTCTGGGAAGTTCTCCGGTTCCCAATTCAATTCCCAATGTGAGTTCGAGTTCAAGTCAAGAACAGTGTCATCCAATTTCCAGTCAAGGTTAGTGTAATCCGATTTCAAACAAAGAGCTAGCAGTGCAATCTGGTTTCAAGTCAGGTACAGTGCAATTCTCTGAATTTCAGTCAAGATGAATCAGTCTCGACAACTTTGGATTAGAATCATATTGTGAACAGTTCTCCCTCTCCTTCACAGGTCCCTCAAGCTCATGTATTACCGGAGGTAGATTCTCAACCTTCTTCTTTGTCTAGTAATGTGTCAACTAAACAATTGCCTAACTGTGTCACTCGTGGTCAACCTCCGAAACGCTATGAGCCTACTCTGGTTGCAAAGCTCTGTCCCTCTTCCTCCTGCCGTTCGCAACCACCATGAATCTATGCTTTAAATGTTAGATTTTTTTTTTGCCTCAAGGAGTAACATAATGAATCGTCACTGCATCCATCCTCAGCTTCAACATATTGGACTCGAGACCCGCTCAATCTGCATCTCCCCCCACCCACCCATGCCGTCGCAACCATCATACTACTTCTTGAGACTAGGCTAAGCAAATACATGATATGCCGCCACAGTAACTTGGTTCTCTTCTCATGTCGCATACCTCTTTTGGCCTTCATGTTGATGATGTAAACTTTCAGTGTTGAAACAGCAAAGCGACTACTTTCTCTGCTTGTAGAGTGCTAGCATTTTTTTTGTTCTGGTTTTGTTTGACATTAAATCACAATGTAATCGTAAAATTACCCAAACAAGTCATTTTCACCACTTCTTATATCTCTTCAATTTAGGATCACATCACATTCAAAAGAGATGGATGATATTCTAGTAAGATCGTTTATGTACATTGTATCCGGAAACTAAATCAGTGTACATATCCTGCCTTTGCTTTATTTCCTACCTAAAATCAGTAAAATGCATCTCATAATTCTCATTGTAGTTGACAATTTGAATGGTAACAAATCTTCTTTCTTCCGCAACGCACCCGATCACAGCTCTCCTCCATCATCCCTTTGAAACCCAAAATCCAATCACAGTCGTCTGATTGTCTTTCAAAATTTCAAAATCCCGCTCACACCTCGACGCATTTCAAATTTCAAATCCCCAGTGTACCGTTTCACCTCTATATCTATCTCTCTCTCTCTAACATTCAATTTCATTTCTCTCTCTCTCTCTGACCCCAAAACGCATCGTTTCGGTCTCTAAACCATGGTGGTGGAGAAGAAGCGTCCGCTGCAGAGCAGCAACAACGCCAACACGGCGGCGGCGATGGACGGCAAGACGATCGAGGAAATGTACCAGAAGAAGAGCCAGCTGGAGCACATCTTGCTCCGACCCGATACCTATATCGGATCCATCGAGAAGCACACCCAGACGCTTTGGGTCTTCGAGAACGACGACATGGTCCACCGCTCCGTCTCCTACGTCCCCGGCCTTTACAAGATCTTCGACGAGATTCTCGTCAACGCCGCCGACAACAAGCAGCGAGATCCGTCCATGGACGCTCTCAAGGTCACAATCGACGTCGACCAGAACTGCATCAGTGTCTATAACAACGGCGATGGAGTTCCGGTGGAGATTCACCAGGAGGAGAAGGTCTACGTGCCGGAGTTGATCTTCGGTCATCTCTTGACTAGTAGTAACTACGACGACACGGTCAAGAAGACCACCGGTGGACGCAACGGCTACGGCGCCAAGCTCACTAATATATTCTCCACCGAATTCGTCATCGAGACCGCCGACGGCAAGCGCCAGAAGAAGTACAAGCAGGTATATATATCTATCTGTGAATTACGATTTGGTGTTTGATTTGTGAATTTTGTTCTAGATATTTGTATCATGTGCTCAATTACGATTTTATTGTGGAATTGATTGACAAAGTAGTCCTCAATTGGTGATTTGTGGTGTTTTGTTTCGATGAGGATTTGGAAGGTGTTATATATTTAGGGTTTTCAGTTACATGTGCTTAGTATATGATGTTGAACATGCCAGTTCTAGTTTCTGCTATGTGCTTGGTTGCATATTTGCTTAGCAGTATAATTCAATTTGGGCATTTGCTTAGTTGTAGAGATCATCGGTAGTTTTATTAGTCCAAGTCTCTCGAAATTGTGGCTATATATTGGTGTAAGTGTAGTGGTTTTGTGAGTCTGAACATCTAGATAGTTTTTATCACTTCTTAATGGAAATAAGCATTACAATTGTGTTTACTGTAGCTTTACGATTCTGTCAAGCTATGCATATGTTACATGTACATAAGCATCTTTGGTTTCTACTCAGAATCAATTCCCTCGAAGAATAGCACAATGTTGTGATTTCACTTGTCCTGGATTTTGAAAGGGAGACACAGTTTCGAAACTTTCCATTTCCCTTTATGTTTTTCAAGAAACAGAAGTTTGTAAACGGTAAAGATTTGTGTCAGGGATTAGTAATGTCATTGTTGTCAATTTCAGGTGTTCACAAACAACATGGGGAAGAAATCTGAACCAGTCATCACTAAATGCAAAGAGAGTGAGAACTGGACTCGAGTGACATATAAGCCTGACTTGACTAAATTTAACATGACATATCTGGAAGAAGATGTGGTTGCATTGATGAAAAAGCGAGTGATTGACATGGCTGGATGCCTTGGAAAGACTGTGAAGGTTGAGTTGAATGGAAAGAGGGTCCCTGTAAAGTCGTTTCTTGATTATGTTGATCTCTACTTGCAATCTGCTGGGAAATCAAAAGATATTAAACTTCCAAGGTACTTATTGTGAAACTGTTTGGTCTGCATCTTCTTTCACTTAGGGAAACTTGCTAACTATATCTGTTCACTTGTCAGGATGACTGAGAAAGTCAATGATAGGTGGGAGATTTGTGTGAGTCTCAGTGATGGCCAGTTTCAACAGGTTTGTTCAAACTTTTTCTGAACTCCAAATAAAAAGTTTTTGCACTCAGAATTGTGTCTCATGTTGCTGGATTTAACTTTACCAGGTCAGCTTTGTGAATAGCATAGCTACAATCAAGGGGGGAACACATGTCGATTATGTCACGAATCAGATAACCAATCATGTGATGAATGTTGTAAATAAGAAGAACAAGAATGCCAACCTCAAGGCTCACAATGTGAAGAATTATCTTTGGGTCTTTGTCAATGCTCTTATTGACAACCCTGCCTTTGATTCCCAAACAAAGGAAACTTTGACAATTCGCCCAAGCAGTTTTGGGTCTAAATGTGAACTACCGCAAGAGTTTTTAAAGAAAGGTATGCTTACACTAGTTCAGTAGTTTAACTGCAAGAATGGTCTCAAAATTTTTAAACATTGTTCTCATATACTGATTATTTTTCAGTTGCGAAGTCTGGGGTAGTGGAAAGTCTTCTCTCTTGGGCAAATTTCAAAAATAACAAAGATCTGAAGAAAACTGATGGAACAAAAACAGAGAGACTTCATAACATCAACAAGTTGGAGGATGCCAACTTAGCAGGAGGAAGGAACTCTGAAAAGTGTACCTTGATTTTAACAGAAGGAGATTCAGCTAAGGCTCTTGCTGTAAGTTGTCATTTTGGTATCAATGTTAAATTTTGTTTTTAGCCTTCAAATAAAAGATTGACCTAATTTCATATAAATCAGATGGCGGGGCTTGCTGTTGTTGGCCGGGACCATTATGGTGTTTTTCCATTGAGAGGTAAATTGCTCAATGTAAGAGAAGCCAGCACGACTCAACTCAGGGATAATGAAGAAATCAAGAATATTAAGAAGATTCTTGGTCTGCAGCAAGATAAAGAATATACCAACATCAAATCTTTAAGATATGGGCATCTGATGATCATGACTGATCAGGTTAAATTTCAAGCTTCTTTGGTTTTAGCTCTATTTCTAGTTTGAGATTCTAGTTCCAATATTAACAGCTTATCTTCTTTATAGGATCACGATGGTTCCCATATAAAAGGGTTGCTGATCAATTTCATTCATTCCTTCTGGCCCTCTCTGCTAAAAGTTCCATCATTTTTGGTTGAGTTTATAACGCCTATTGTTAAGGTTGGTTTTGGTTGAATTAACCTTTATTTAAAGTGGACCATTTTCTCTATGGATATTTATAACTTGTAATCTGCTCTGCACAGGCAACTCATAAGAATGGGAAAGAACTTGCATTTTATTCAATGCCTGAGTATGAAGCTTGGAGGGAAAGCTTGAGGGGTAATGCAAGTGGCTGGACCATTAAATACTATAAGGTTTGCATTTTACACTTTTGCATGTAAGCCTGATTCTTGTCAGTAGCGTTATGATACTTACACTTACTTTCCTTCCATCTCAGGGGTTGGGAACAAGTACTTCAAAGGAAGGTAGGGACTACTTTCAGAATCTAGATATGCACAAGAAAGACTTTGTTTGGATAGATGAGCGGGATGGCGAGGCAATTGAACTTGCTTTCAGTAAGAAGAAAATAGAAGAGAGGAAGAACTGGCTTCGGCAGTTTGAGGTAGGAAGTTTTGTTTTATGTATATTTTTCTATAATTTTATTTAGCAAGTGACTCTTTATTCTGAAACTATGCTTTGTAGTAACTTGTTACATTTTCTATGCTGCAGCCTGGTACTCATCTTGATCAGAAGGAGAAGCTTGTAAAGTACAGTGATTTTGTTCATAAGGAACTCATACAGTTTTCCATGGCGGATCTGCAAAGGTCAATACCATCAATGGTTGATGGGTTGAAGCCAGGTCAAAGAAAGATACTATTCTGCTCCTTTAAGAGGAACTTTATAAAGGAAGCAAAAGTTGCACAGTTTTCTGGTTATGTGTCTGAGCATTCCGCCTACCACCATGGTGAGCAAAGTCTTGCGAGTACTATCATTGGAATGGCACAAGATTATGTGGGCAGCAACAACATCAATTTCCTTCAACCAAATGGTCAATTTGGGACCCGTAACTTGGTAAGAACCATTAATCTATTTTAACATATCAGTTAGTGAAGAAGATTTCATCTGTTAGTGTAATTTTCTTCAGAGATGTTTTACTTACATGTATGATTTGCTTCACATAGGGAGGCAAAGACCATGCAAGTGCTCGTTATATATATACTCGGCTTTCTCCTATTACAAGGTTTCTTTTTCCAAAGGATGATGATAGACTTCTTGACTACTTGAATGAAGATGGGCAATCAATAGAGCCAACCTGGTATTGATTTGGTACCAAATGATTATGCATGTAAGTTTAACAAGATGGTAGATAAGTATAGCTGAATGACTATTTCTGTTGTGTAGGTATGTGCCGATTATCCCAACTGTTCTAGTGAATGGTAGTGAAGGAATTGGGACAGGGTGGAGCTCTTACATCCCTAATTATAATCCAAGAGACATCGTTGCAAATGTAAGGCGGTTGCTCAATGGTGATGAAATGGTTCCAATGGATCCATGGTATAGAGGCTTTACTGGATTTATTGAGAAAACTGTCAAGGAAACTGGTACAAGCTACACAGCATGTGGGATAATTGAGGAAGTCAACGAGACAACACTCAGAATTTCGGAGCTGCCAATCCGTAGGTGGACTCAAGATTATAAGGAATTTCTGGAGTCTATCTCTCAAGGGAATGACAAGGCGAAGGATCCTTTCATTGAGGTATAGTCAACTAAACTACTTGACAAAACTTTGTTTCACGTAATTTTGAGTTTCTAACTAAAATTATTTATTCTGCAGGGTTTCACACAGCATAGTGATCACAGTACTGTTGAAATTCTAGTCCACTTGCCTGAGGAGAACTTGATGGCAGCCAGAAAAGAGGGTTTGCTGAAGAAATTCAGACTGACCACTAGCATAGCCACAACTAACATGCACCTGTTTGATCCAAAGGGTGTTATCAAGAAATATGACACTGCTGAACAAAGTAAGTGTTAACATGATCTGGCGTGGTTTGGTTAATGCTTAGTGATACAAATATATAACTCAACTTTGTTTTTGCCTTTTTCTTTATGCAGTTCTTGAGGAGTTCTTTCCCTTAAGACTTGAATTCTATGAGAAACGAAAGGTTAGTTTATTTGTTGTCAGACATGAATGTAATTATTATGTGAATCAACTTAACTAATATTCTATCATGTTTGCAGAAAGTGTTGGATAATCAACTTAACTATTATTCTATCATGTTTGCAGAAAGTGTTGTTGGATAACCTTGAGTTGGAGTTGTTGAAATTGGAAAACAAGGTTAGATTCATCCTTGGTGTGGTGAATGGAGAGATTATTGTGAGCAATAGGAAGAGAGCTGATCTATTCCTTGAGCTCCAACAGAAAGGTTTCACTCCTTTCCCAAAGAAAACAAAGTCTGTGGAGCCAGAGGTTGCTGGGGCAACTGAAGATACAGAAGAAACAGAAGAGAACTCTGAGACTGTCATTGGTAATGGAGTACGAATCAGCGATTATGAGTATCTAATTTCCATGGCAATTGGAACCTTGACCATTGAGAGGGTTGAAGCTTTATTGGCTGATAGAGATAAGGTCAATGAGCAGGTTAATGATTTGAGAGGTTCAACTCCAAAGTCATTGTGGTTGAAGGATCTGGATGTTCTTGAAGGGGAACTTAATGTACGCATAGTAACCAATCATATTTCACTACGTTTTGTTATACTTCATTTTTAACATACGTGTCTGCTTAACTTATTTAAATCAGGAGCTGGAGAAAAGTGAGGCTCTGGCAGATGAGGCAAAAAGGAAATCAAGAAACAACCAAATCAAGAATGCTCCTGTCGGGAAGGTTTCTAAACAAGCACCTAAACCTCGAAAGAACACCAAAAAGGTTAACAATGCAGAAGCTATTCCAGAAAGTAGGGAAACGTCTTCCAGTTCTGCAATGGAGATTGGTAAGCCAACGTAAACAATATATAATATTTTACATATCAATGTATTGATTATGCACTCACTGAACCAATATCTTCTGCCTTTCTTTTTCAGAGAAACCTCCTGAGGTGATGAAACGGAGAGGTGCGGCAGCAGGTTCAAAGAAAGCTCCTGCTAAGAAGGTCTGTCTGAACACTGTTTTGTTATTTGGATTTTCTAAATTCTTATGCTGTACTAGAGGGATTGAGACCTTATGCTGTTTGTTGTTCTTGTTTAACAGCAAGTAAAATCCACAGTAGTTTTGTCCGATGACGATGATGATGAAGAAATGCTTGATTTGAAAGATCGGCTTGCTGCCTATAATCTTGATTCATCTCCAGGTACTTTATATAACCTTTTGTAATTTTCAAGATTTTTCTCATGGGACTACTGGACGTAATGATTCGGTTTAGTGTTAGTGTTTATCTATTGTACAGCCTTGAAACGACTCCTTTCTCTTGGTTTGCCACAAGTTGAGTATTAACATAGTTTCATTGTGACAGATAAGGAAACTGAAGTGCCACTAAAACCAGCCCAGAAGAAAGCAGCCAGCAAAAAGGCCACACTAAAAGACGACGAGGATGATGATGACGATGATTTTGAGGTGGAGATAGCAGCTGCCCCCGCAGCAGTAAAGAAGGGAGGCAGAAAGCCTGCTGGAGCTGCAAAGGCAGCAGCAGCGGCTAAGCCCCCTGTGGCAGCCAAGAAGAGAGGCGCAGCGGCTAAGAAGGACTCTCAAACATCGTCTTCTTCAGGCCAGAAGCTCTTAAACGATATGTTGAAGCCTGCTGCTGAGAGTTCACCTGACCCCAAAGTGAGAAAGATGAGGGAATCTCCATTCAACAAGAAGAGTGGCTCTGTGTTGAGCAGGGTTAACTTGGAAGATGAGATGAATGTAAGCGAAGAGAAAACCGAAGCTCCGGCAGCTGGAAGAGCTAGGCCACAGAGGGCAGCTGCTCGTAACAGGAAAATGATTCTGGTGAGTGACTCTGAGGAGGATGCAAATGATAGTGATGAGTCCGAGGTGGAGGAAATTGAGTCCGACGATTCTGAGTGACCAAAGTTATGTAGCTTCAGTTAGAATTCTGAGAGTGACAGGTAAACCTGATACGGGGAAATTTCAGCTCATTTCCTCTGGTACACATTTCAAGTTTGCTGCTTTCACATAGTTGTTTGCTTTGATGCTTTGGGTTAGTTTGTTTGACTAAGAAAGTAGTTGTGATTTGGACGGGCTTTCTTGTTGCCTTGATTGTAGGTGAAGCAGTTGTTTTCTAGGTACTGTTGCCTCATGTTATGAAGTTTCTTGATTTGAATTTGGAAACTGTGTGGTAGGGTTGGTACGTAGTCCATGTCTTGGTCCATGTATGGAACCCAACGACTGTTATGTCAAGCTCAATGTTCAAGTGTTTCAATAGTCTAGCCAGTGAGAAATGTGTCGTTTGGTATAATCTAGTCTAGACATTGGCTTATACTAATGTCGGAGACTATTGCATCGAATTATATATGCCCTGTTTGGCTTATATACTACCGTAGGAAACTCTTGCATGTTGACTTTGGTGTAGAATCCAACCTTGTTGTGTAATTTGAAAGTTTTGTTTATAGAAAATCTTTCGCATAGCTGTTTGAATTCTATGATTTTTATATGCAATTGTGTTTGTGCTTGGTTGATTTTGAATTAGAAATGACCACAACACATTGAATTAGACTGAAATCAGTGTTTTCAGAAATCAATGATCATGAGGAATTGAGGAGGATACAAATGAATAGCCGACTTAGGCTATGTAATTTGCTTTTGCATGAACATGTGGCGGAGAGAACGAATTAAAATGTAGAGAAGACTTATTTCTCATATAGGACTTGAGTCCACAAAAACACTGCTTAATAAACGTGAGACAGCTATCATTGCCTTATTGGAAAAAACAACAATTTTGGTCACACATTTCTTAAGACACTATAATTGCCATATTCTTTTACAAATTATTTTCTTCACTGTTTTCACATGATTTAAAAAACAATTATGTGATGAACATGTACACACTAATAGTGTTGAATCTAGAAAATTATGAAGATTTTCACCTCTCTAACGAAAATTTTAGCTGTAACAAAACTCTATCAAATTTCAAGAAGAATATTCTCAAGCTGCCCATTTTTCATATTTTCCTCATGTTTAAATATAAAAAACCAAAGATACTTGCAAACTCAAAGAGAAAATAGAAGCCCACATGGAGAGAAAATAAAAACTAAAGATACTTGCAAACTTAAATATTGTCTGTAAACTGTGACTTGGTTGGTTAATGTGTTTAACCGACAACTTTAAGGTCATGAGTTCAAACCTCAGAACATACGTAGAGTAAAATGCGTAAGTTATTAATAAAAAGATTTAAAAAAAACCCACATGGGAGAAAAAAAAGAGAAAATAATTGCGCGTAGCAACACGCGCCTTCCTACTTTGCACTCTCCGGACACAGATTTCAATGCATTTCCACGCAGCTTGCGTATTCAACTCTCTCTCTTCACTCAGTAGTTAAAACAGCGTTGACTCCTCATCCTACCAAAGTTTGAACTCACCATCATCCTTGGATTCTTTCCTTTCTCTCTTCATTTTCCCCCTATTTCCAATTATGCCCCTCTCCCGCTCCTCCTCCGCCGCTCTGTGATTCCGCAACCACCACCACCACCACCTGACGTGGCGCTAGCCGTAATTTCAACGCCACCAGAAATACACAACCGACTTGATCTTTTTTTTATTTCTCTTTTAAAAAATGAAGAGGCTGAGATCCAGCGAGGATCTCGATTCTTACGGTAAGGATCCGAATCCGAGTCCGAGCCCGAGCCCGAACCCGTACCCCAGCCGGACCTCGTCTTCTTCTTCGCACCGGAGCTTCTACTACAGCAACAAACCCGACACTCCCCGCAAGGGCTTGCTCTCTTCTTCCTCCTCCGCCGCGAGGTCTAAAGGAGACGATGATCGCGAGGCGGCTGCCGGCGGCGGGTCGAGGATGGTGAGGAAGAGGCCGCCGCCGGACCACGAGTTCGAGCGGAGGAAGGGGATCGATAGGTATGGCGGAGGTTACGATCGGAGGTCGGAGAGCTTTAGCGGCGGGTCCAGGAGGGGGTCGGAGTTTCCGAAAGGGTTCCGATCGGAGAGGGACCGGTCGCGGCGGGAAGGGAGCGTGTTGTCGTGGCGGCGGTTTGGGAAGGAGTTTGAGGAAGGGAGGAGTACTAGTGGTAAGTTGGAGGAGAGAGGGAAAGTCGGAGGAGGTCTCCGGTCGCCGTCGAGGGTTAGGTCTCCGCCGCGGCGATTTAAGGACGGGAAATCGTCCAAATCTTCGACCTCCAAGTCGAAGTCGCCGACTTGGTCCAAGGACTCTGTTGGGAGTGAGCAATCCAAGAGTGTTGAGGTCAAGAAGAGTGAGCCTGAGACTGAGCCGGAGCGGGAACCGGAACCTAAGAGGGAGCCTGAGCCTGAGCCGGAACCGGTACCGGAGAGGGAGACTGTTCCGGAGCCGGAGACAGAACCTCTTCCTAAGCCGGAATCCGAGCCAGAGGCACAGGCTGTGGAGGAGGAGGTTCAGGGTGAGAGTGGTAGTAGTACTAGTAGTGAAATGGAGGAAGGAGAGCTTGAGCCTGAAGCTGGACCGGAACCTAAAGATGGAGGTGAAGAACCTAAATTGGTACCGGAAGCTGTAGCTGAAATGGAAGAAGGCCGAGTTCAGGTTGGGGGCGAAACGGAGACTAAGGTTTTGGAGGAGAACGATGCGTGCTTGGATAAAGAAGGTGTGAATAAAGAGGGTGTATGTGAGGGGAAAGAAGAGGAAAAGAAAGAAGATGAGTTGCCTTCGGTTGAAGAGACCAGAAATGTAGGAGACCGCGAAGATGGATTTGGTGGAAAAGAATCGTCCAGGGAAGAAGGTAAGGAGGAAGTGGTTTCAGAGAGGTCGTTGGAAAAGGAAGAGGGGCCAGACCATGACATGGGGATAGACCTTGAAGTGAAGGCTGAGGATGATGAAATGACAGAGTCTGATAGGGAAGTGACAGAGGAGGACACTGGAGTTCAGACACTGAATCTGAGTGCGGATTTGACTCGGAATTTCAAGGACAAAGGGAAAAGCGTGGCTCATGTGGAGGAGGATTCAGCAGAAAATAGTGGATGGGCTGAGAGAGAATCCAGAGAACGCCTAACTTGCATGGACAATGACATGGAAGGACCGAGCACCAGGGGTTTCGAGTTGTTTACGTCCTCTCCTGTTAGGAGGCAGGAGAGAGCTGATTCTGGTGTTAATGTGAAGGATGAGAAGTTGGTTCTTGAGCCACTTGACCTTTCACTAAGCTTGCCTAATGTTTTGTTACCTATTGGTGCCACTCCTGGTTCTCCAGATCAAGCAATGAGTGTTCAGTCTTTAAATAACACTTTCTGTACCAACTCGGATGGATTTACTCAGTCAGTATCTTTTTCAGGTTCTCAGTCATTTTATCACAATCCTAGCTGTTCTCTAACAACCCAGAATTCGATGGACTTTGAGCAATCGGTTAAAAGTCGTCCCCTTTTCCAGGGAATTGATTGGCAGGCACTAGCTCAGAATGAGGCTAAAACCAAGGAGGTTCCATTTTATCAAAAAACTTTGATCACCGGCAATGGTTCTCATCCACAGTCTGGTGTTACAAATGGTCAATCTGTGCAAGGGCAACAGCTTAAACATCCGGAAGGAAGCTCTAAAGGGGCTAATGGATTTGAAAGGCAGCTAAGCTTCCATAAGCAGTTGTCAGGAGGGCAACCAAAGCACCATGAGGATGTTAGGTCACCTTCGCATAGTGTTGGATCTCATGAGATGGGATCAAATTATAGTTTTGACAGAAAACGATTAATGAGAGAGAAAAGTAGTGGTAGTTTATATAGGACTAGCAGCCAGAAGGAAAAAGAGCAGTTGCTCATCAGTGGGGCTGATTTTCTTGAGACAATCATTGCCAGGATAGTATCTGATCCAGTACATGTAATGGCGAAGAAGTTTCATGAAATGACAGGACATTCCGCAGCATGTATGAAGGCGAGTATTCACGAGATTATGTTAAATGCAGATAAGCGCATGCAACTATCTGCATTTCAGAAGGCACTGCAGAACAGGTCTGACATAACCTTGGAGACGCTACTAAAAGCCCACCGGGCACAATTGGAAATCTTGGTTGCTCTCAAGACTGGTCTACCGGATTTTCTTCAGCAAGAGAGCAGTGTGTCATCTTCTGATTTGGCTGAGATTTTTCTGTACTTGAGATGCAGAAATCCTTCTTGTCGGAGTCCTGTGCCTGTGGATGAATGTGATTGCAAGGTCTGTTCTCAAAAGACTGGTTTTTGCAGCAGTTGCATGTGTCTTGTGTGCTCAAAGTTTGATATGGCCTCAAATACATGTAGTTGGATTGGGTGCGATGTTTGTCTTCATTGGTGCCATGCTGATTGTGCATTGCGGGAATCTTATATTAGAAATGGACGCAGTGCGACTGGATCTCAAGGGACGACTGAGATGCAATTTCATTGTGTTGCTTGTGATCATCCTTCTGAAATGTTTGGCTTTGTGAAGGAGGTTTTTCAGAATTTTGCCAAGGATTGGACGATTGAAAATCTTGCCAGGGAACTTGAATATGTTAAGAGAATTTTTGTTGTCAGCAAGGACATGCGAGGGAGACAGCTGTACGAAATTGCTGATCAATCGCTTGTCAGATTGGCAAATAAGTCTGGCCTTCCGGAGGTTTACAGTTACATAATGGCTTTCCTCTTGGGTAAGTTGTTTGATTTATATGCAAATTTGTTTTTTTTTTTGTGTTCTGCTGCCCTAATGGTTCTGAGGTCATAATGTGTGGTATCTTGCTTCTTTTTAGTAGTAGTATTGCTAGGAATGATTTTAAGCTGCTCTTGCCAAAAATATCTATGCTGAGGAATTGAGGTATTATAGAATAGGCCAATTCCTCGGCACCATATGTTCCCAAACCGACTTTGCCTATCTGAAATCTGCTAAATGCATCATTTATAAGATATGGATGTGGTAATGCAATTCTTAGTGAATACTCATGAAAGTTGTCAAATTGTCTTCTGCTGTAATTTTAGATAATAAAGAAGCAGCTAAGCCTTTTGTTTACACATGTACATGTGGGGGGGGGGGGATTCAAGCTCTTAGGGAGAAGTTTTTTCTGCTTTATATGACAGTTATACTAATACCAGAGTTCAAATATAATTGCTATATATAAACCATGACAATGTTTTCTATATATTTGATGCATTATGTTTTTAGCATTTTGGTAGTCAGGCATCTGTAGTGGTAGATCAGTAGGATTTCAGTTAGCAGAAACATATGCTTAAGTAAATCTGAACTGCTTTTGAATGCTTATATAAGATTCAGATATACGGTGTAATGTTGAGACACTTGGAACTTAATTCCATCAAATGAGATTAGCTTGCAGCTTCCGATTTGTATCTTTCTTGAAATTGAAATCTGAGCGTTTTCTGTGTGATCTAGTTCTGATAGCCGAAGGTCTTTAACTGTAAGGGCTGACATTAAAGTTTCTTTCCTTTAGCTGCAGATGCTGACAGTTCCAAGTTGGGCAAAACACCCATTTTATCTGGCAAGGATCAAGGTAAAGGAAACAGTGGTATTGCTGGCCCAAGCCAGGAACCAGCATGGCTGAAGTCTGTGTATACAGAGAAGGCCCCTCAGTTGGACTCTGCTCCTAGCATTCTTCCTGGCTTCAACTATGACCAACTTGATAAGCGCATGATGGAATCTGAGATGCACATGAGCTCTCAAAAAGAACCTGTTTTCGATGAGTTAGAGAGTATTGTGAGGATCAAGCAGGCCGAGGCTAAAATGTTCCAAACACGTGCGGACGAAGCAAGAAAAGAAGCTGAGGGGCTGAAACGCATAGCACTGGCAAAGAATGAGAAAATTGAAGAAGAATATAGGAGTAGAATAACAAAACTCCGTTTCGTTGAGGCTGAGGAAATGCGGAAACAGAAACTTGAGGAACTGCAGTCTCTGGATCGTGCTCATCGAGAATATTCCAATATGAAGATGAGGATGGAAGCGGATATCAAAGATCTTCTATTAAAAATGGAAGCTACAAAGCGAAACCTTTCCTTGTGATTTGCAAGATGAACAAGATTTGCTTTAGAATTTGTCAGCGCAGCAGGTAATTCTAACCTTGTGTTGGCTGATAATTGTACTATTAGCATCACGGCTCCAATTTGATGTAGCCGGCTTTAGGCTTGTTTTCAAGGTAGCTTCTGTTGTATTTGTAGTCGTATTTATTGTATCTGTGTTTGAACTGCTAACCAGAATCTGTACAGAGAGAGCGTCATCCCCCGTTATGTGTTGTTAGTTCTCCCCTCCCTTTTTATGAATCTGGGGATAAATCGTGGATCAAAAGTTTCGATATATCCTGGGATGGTGCCTGATTGTAATGTGGTTAAGCTGTAGTAGGTGCTCAATCAAATCATTTACCTTAAAACTTCCCTTTGTTTTCCTTGTGCTTGCTTGAGGTATCAGTATGTTACATCAATCAGAGTGTTATTATATGCCTGCGAGCAAGAATTTTGGTTTAGAATAATATGGATGGTGGTTCGTCTTGGTGCAACTACAACGTGGCGTTGAGGCATGGTTGGCCTGCCGGAATATTGGAAATGGAGGATTTAAATTTTAAACCATAGACCAGATCACCAGATGAAGGCTCACACCTTGACCTTTCCCTGCTGTTTGATAGGTTATGTTGGACTGAAAAGGAGACTGCAACTACAACTGAGAGATGTAGAGAAAGGTACTAGACTACACTAAAGTACACGACGTGTGAGATGGAGGTGAGAGACTTATAGTCAAGATAGGGTGAGACTAAGCACCGCAAACGTCAACGGAAACTGGGAATACATTTTGTTTTCTATAAATTCTTACATGCACGGATGTGTATGTACGCGGTGATCTTAACCATTTATAACACATGTACACAGTGCAATCATAGAGGTCACTGAAACTTGAACGACTACACTCGGTTTAAAATGCCATTCTTTATAAAATTGAACCGACTCTATTTCTGAACATGGCTTTCCTACTTGTCTTACGGTGACAACTTTCACAAGGTAACTTCTGTTTTTCTTCTGCAATTACAATCGTACAAGGTAAAAGCTAACGTTAAAGTGGACACTGCAAATGGAAGGCTTGCTTTCTGTTTCTGGCTCAAGTCTTTGGGGTAATGCTTTGGTTGATTTCTAATTCCTTTTAACTTAATCAAGGTAAAATGATACGAGCAAATTCCGTTCAATGTATCTTATAGCATGAAAACTGTTGCCATATAAGATTTTACTCAAAGGCATAGAATCGTCCCCTCACAATTTGAAAATGAGTGAACCTTTAGGATCATGACGCAAGTCTTCAATGTTTATTCAAAACACCAGTACATGAATCTCCTCAGATATGTTACACTTCAAGAGTCTCTTTGGTAAAAAAGAAAAGAAACAAAAGAAAAAAAGAAAACAGAATCAAGTGTTTTGACTACTCAGCTTTTTGCTTCTCACGCCTGAAGAGACTGTAGAATAATGACAACAGCCATTGCCAGATTCTGATCAACCAATTAGTTTGCTTGGGTTTAGGTTCCGGAGTTGGTCCGAAAATTCCCTTGTAGATCTCCTTCTGTTTCTGATAAACAGCCTTGTCATGTTCAGCAAGCAGGCGTAACTCTCTTGCAATAGCTTTGTCTTGAGGAGCAAATTTGCGTGCCTTTAGAAAATCTTCACGCGCAGCATCTGTCTGCCCAAGCTCTGCTCTGGCTTTTGCTCGCCTAAATAGGGCTTTGACATTGTTTTCATCTTCTGCCAGTACCTGCAATTATCCGAACATAGTTAGCACATAAGTTTCACAATACTCTATATTGGGTCCCTGAAAGCAAGTATCATCTGGTTGTCAATAAAGCATATCCCATGACAAGGACAAAAGCGGCTGGGTTGGAGAGTCATAGGCACATACTAGTATACTACAAAGATCATAGTACAGTACTCTATTATATGAACAATGGTTCAAATTAAGCATGGACTTCCCGACTCTGATTATTGATCAAAACCCTGCCAGTAAGACTTCAAAGTCATTGCATTGGATCATAGCCACACTAAAGACCACCCATTTCTCAAGCACTATATGAAGAATATTATGACTCAAATTTCTGGTATCCCAGTCCACAAATAAGCTTGCTATAGTTCACCTTCGTAGTATCTTACAGATGAATAATACAATTGCTGATAATAAATTAAATATACTTTATCTTGTGATTGCATATACTTACAACAGTGCATTGTCCAATGGCTTCTTCATATCGCTTGAGCTTTATCAGGGATGCTGCCATGTTAAGGTGGCATGGATTTTTAACAGCCAAAGCCATGTCCCTGTACTTCCCAAACAATTGGAACATGAAGTCATCGCCCATATATGCTATTGCCTGACAGAAGAAGCAGAAAACACCCGTCAGATTGTTGTCCCATGAAACCGAGCTGAAGAAACTGTGAAACTCAGGAACTCATCCGGAACCATAAATGTAATATCTAAGAATCACAAGTTCGTAACCATTTCATACTGTTGCATAGCCTCTTCCAGTTTTTCCTCCTTAAATAAAGCATTTCCGTCCATCTTTCTTCTATCTGCTGCTCCAATCCTCTCCTCCACAGTCATATCACCACGAGCTTTCCCCTATGAAGGAAAGTTCCGCAGATATACATTTAGTACATTACTCGAGTCAATTCCTTAAAAAGAAATCGAACCTTGTATTGATAATTAATTGGGAGGACAACTGAAAGCAACTTACTTCTTTGGTCTCATCAAATCCAATAAGCTCAACTTCATACAATATATCTGCTGATGGTGGAACGTTTGGGAAAGAAAAGTTTCCTTCCTTTCCGTATCCTAATTCCCAGCCTACATGTAAGAGTGCACGTTCTCCAGCCTTCATGCTGGATACACCAATAGCCAAGCCAGTCATTTCTTTTTTCTCTGTGTAGCAGTAACAAAAACATTACAAACTATAAGTTCATTTTATATTTTGGCAACTTGTCTATAACTCCATATAGATACTGGTGTAGTTCTGTAATTACATGATAATCAGGATGACGAAACATAATCAGGTGTATTAATGCAACATACAAATTCCAAAACTCAATGCTGGTTGAACATGTAAGAACAAGCAACTCATCAACAGTCATTTCCATATATTTAGAATAATAATAAAATAAAAAATACTAGCAACAGATTACTTGACAAGCCAAATACCTTTTCCTAAAATCATTTCAAGTGGTCGTTGTTCATCCCATGTGTCTTCAAATTTATGCTGTGTGCTCTCAGTCCATGCCCTGTAGTGCACTATCACATGTATGAAGTCATCAGATATTAATAAATTAGCTAATTACTTCCACCAAAAAAAGTAAAACTGAAAGTAAAATATCTAGCTAATCTACCCTATATGTAAACCTCCCAATGATATAGTATATGTACTTTGTGGGTGATTGCATTTTCTTCAAAATCACCTATATGAGATACATAAGGTGTTTGCTTGTCTTGTATGTATAGTTTGAAATGTACTTCTTTCTAAGAAATAGTATTTGATGTCCCAAATATAAATTTTGATGCAACAGGTAAGAAGTCTAGCTTGAGAATTATCAGAAAGACAAACTTTTCTACGAGTACTCAAAGGTTACCACATCGAAAGTATTAAATTAAGCAAACCATCTGACACTTACAGAAGCATGTTGAATATTTGGATGGTATTGGACCATGGCCTTCCTTAATGATTTGCTTCTTAACTTTGTCATGAAGAATTTCTGCCTTAGTATTAACTTTTGGGGGGCCGTTAGCATCCTGAGGAGGTTCCGCATGAACAGATGCAGCATTTTCAATGACTATTTCGTTTTCACCATCTTGACCTAGAAAAGATACAGACATTAGAGTGTCTTGCAATGTCTCTAAAGCTCGGATGTCTTACAATAGAACAATTGAAGAGAACAAAATATGGTATCTGTAATTGCTCCACTCATAAGAAGAGGGGAATACAAACACCTTACTCTTTAAGCTTAACAAGACGGGTATCATGTAGCTGGAAATCTCCCTTATAGCTACTACTTCAACATTGAAATACACGCAATTCAAAGTAAATATATGGAGGAATCACAAATCGAAGTATGGGGAGCACAAGGAACTGTCATTGTTGTCCAAGTATTTTGTGTCTTCTCAAAATTTACGTAAATTTCAGACGCTAATCAAGTCACGGAAAAAATAAGATGCCATAATCAAGTAACCAATCATAAGAATGAGACCTAAAACAGTTTGACAAGAGATATTTAGATAAAAATAAAACTAAAAAGAAAACTTGTTTTTGTATGCAGTCCCACGACTCAAAAACCACCTTAACTTAAGGTTATTGAATCAAGAACCATGACTTAAAGCAACCTAAGATAATTACTAAAACAACCTGGTCTGTCCAGATTTTTTTTAGATTCAAAGTGCTATATCACTCTATATTCACATAACACTAAACTTGGTGATGTGATTTATTGCTACTCGGACAACTTCCCATAACTAGAATCGAAACCCGGAATTCAACTTCAGATAATGAAGCATCAATGCTTAACAATATGGAAAGTGATGGACTTTCCTGGTATCAACATCACACAATAATAGCTCTAAAGATATGATAACTGAAAATGAAGGATGTAAAATACCAAGTGAGGGACTTTGCTGCTCCTGGACATCCTCCATTGTATAAAGTCACAACCTTTATAACCCAAAATCTGCAAAGACCCAATTCAATTCAGTTCAATTCAATTCGAATAGAAACCAGAAACTAGAAACTAGAAACTGAAAGTCAGCTGAAATTAGATTGAACAATTGAAAAATGCAAATGCATATTTCTTAAGGCGGGTTGACAAATAGACTTGACTTACTGATCGGATTGGAGTTTCTATGAGAGTTGCAAGATCTGAGCTTTATGGCTTTTCTGGCTCAATTCAATCAAATTTTCAACGATCGTAGAAGATTCCAGAGAGAGAGAGAGAGAGAGAGAGAGTGAGACAGAGGTAATTAAACAAAGTCCATATTTTAATTGCATTTCAGTCCGTCCGAATGACTGTTTTTTTAATTACATTCCGGTCCCTCCGAAAATTATATTAAATTATTGATATTCAGAAATTTTAAATAAACACCTTTAATCTCTTAATACACACCATTTGCTTAATACACTTATCATTTAGTTTTTCATTTCGATATTAAACTTAATACACATCCCAAAGTTATATCTAAAATTAAAAAATAATATGTTATTTAGTATAATTATTATAAATTTACTATATATTTTGGTAACTCTTTTACATATATTTTTTTCTATTTTCTGCTAGAAATTTTTTCTTCTCATCGCAAAATTTATAATAAAAAAACTATTATCACCCAAACTCCAAATCCCCGATGTGACATCAATAATTTAGAATTCGAAAAAAAATATCAACCATTTTAAGTTTTCAGAATTCACAAGCTAGTAGAAGTACACTAGGTCACTAGCTATTAAACCTATATACTGACTTTTTTCAATACATGATACAACATGTCAATATGAACATGTAGTACTTCAAAATGGTCTGCAAGATC
Source organism: Fragaria x ananassa (assembly GCA_034370585.1). Lineage (NCBI taxonomy): Eukaryota > Viridiplantae > Streptophyta > Magnoliopsida > Rosales > Rosaceae > Fragaria > Fragaria x ananassa. The sequence goes on along the minus strand of CP139750.1, from coordinate 1,313,194 downwards.
AAAACTAAAACTGATACAAAAAAGAAAAAAGAAAAAAAAAGAGACAGAACCCAAATGAACTGATGTTAGTTGAACAATAAATATGATTATTTAGTAACAGTCGAAATTCGAGTCATGAATTATAAAAGATTTTTTTTTTTCGTATGAAACTATGAATTGTGGAGAAGAGTCAGGTTTAAGGAAGAAGTAGTTGTTTCGATGGTTTAGGATAAGAGATGAGACTTCTAATTGTGATTTCTTTTTCTTTTTTAATAATAGATGTTTGTTTTGGTTATTAAACATGCTTAAAATATTTGATGTGAAACATAAATTAACAAGAGTGTGTATTAAGAGATTAGAGGTATGTATTTAAAATTACTCAAACAAAATCATATGTTCGAATTATAAGAGTTAAATCTTGCTAGAAGTAAACGGCACATTGCACTCTCCCCGCTCTGCCCAATTTGTGATACTCACTCAGAATTTATTGAACACGCCGTCTTGCTTTGTCCATGGGCTCAAAAATGCTGGTTTGTGCATCCTCTGTCCTACAAGGTAGATGAACAATCTATCACCTCCATGGATTGATGGTTCACGACTCTTTGTAATCATCAGACTCAGAACAACGCAATGGGAAACTCCTTATTCACTCATGTTGCTTTCTTATTATGGTTCATATGGAAGGGGAGATTTGATTATGTGTTTAACAAGGGTTCACCTGATCCAATTGCAGCTGCTTCAAGAGCTTTCTCAGCAGCGTAAGAGTTTCTAAGAGTCCCCAAAAATTTATTATTCCCTAATCATAGCTTGAGATCTGTGGATGCCTCAAATTTCCAGTCTTGGACCCCTCCGAATCAAAAAATGCTGAAACTTAACACAGATGCGCGCAGCTTGAGATACTGTCTCCCTCTCTTGTGGACTTGTTGTGATGGTTCGAAATGAGCAAGGTATCTTAGTTGCTGGGTCCTCAAAGTTGGTTTTTGCGCCATCTGCCATTGCTGCAGAAGCCAAATCAATTGATTCTGGTCTCTGTTTAGCTTCTTCTCTCTCCCTCTCCTCTTTTTTGCTGGAATCAGACTCTCTCTCTCTCTCTCATTTCGGCTTTTCGAAATCCTTTGTCGCTTGTGGACTGGTCTGCTTCAACTTTAGTTTCAAAAATCAGACGAAAGACCTCAAGCTTCAAACGAATTTACTGGTCTTGGACCAGCAGAAAGGCAAACTCGGTTGCGGACTTTGTGGCCTCTTTGTCTTTGCAGAGGGTGTGCTTTGTAGATTGGATTACCAAACCCCCAACCTCCCTCATGCGGGTTTTAGTCTTTGATGCAGCTTCTCCCCCTCCTTAATGGGGCTATGTTTAAGTTCTGTTTTTCTTTTTTCCAGTCTTTTTCTTTTCATCGTGTATTAGCTCTTTTCTTCTTTCTCTATAATGAATTTTTCATTACCAAAAAAATAAAAATAATAATAAGAGTTAAATAGACTCTCCATTCCAACTGCTTACATTCACGAACAATTTTAAAAGCACTCTCCTTGACCAAAGAACTTCTCTTCCTCTTAACATATGTCACTTTAGGAATGAGTTTCCTAGCTGCCTTAGGTCTATTTGTACTTCTCATGGCCTACCCATTTTCTTCTTATTAGGACAGATCCAAAGTGACACATTGTTATGTTGTACAACTAAAGCCACATGGTTATCAACTTTTACCGTCGGAGAAGCCATAAAGAACTTCTTCCATGGACGATCCAAATGTGGTTTTAAATGAACCAACAACGACGCAGTTGCCACCCTCATCAAAGTGAATAACATTCAACCTCTATAGAGCCGACATATGCATCAGTGGCAACACTAGTCACCTGCTTCGAGGTCTCTATAGTCGGACTCTGCCTAAAAGAGAGCTGCTATCTCATTACTTGTAGCCTCCAACTCCATATACGTTGGTGCCTCTACACCTCAGCATTCTACACTCATTTCATTTGTTCAATGACTACACCTATATATGTATGTTGCCACGATCATTGTCACATGATCACATTCAGTTTGGTATCAATTCTACCTAGCTTTCTCCAAAAGCGACAACCCCTGATAGTTTGATTTTGGTCCAAGCAGAGCTATGGCAATCGATCTACCATATAGCTATGGCGGTCGATAATAAGTCCTTGATCAGCTCTGACATTGCTGAGAAGAGTTAAGGCCTTCTCATTGCACATGGCAATCCGAAGAACCTTCACTGGGCACACTTCCAGGAACGTCGTCATAGTCTGCAAGCTGTAACATTGAGTTGTAAAAAAACCCTAGTTGATCCTTCAATTCCCGCTGCAAACAACGAACCTCTTTCTTGGTCAAAAGCCGCCCACATAGGTAAAAGAATTGGTCTAGGGGGTGCCGTCACCTATGCCATGGCATTTCGATCCAAGCCGGCTAGCCACAATTGGACTTCCTAAAATTAGCCACATAACTCCACAAAATTTATAAATAATGACAAACTTTAATCAATATCAAATACATACATTATGTAACAAATTTACAATCCTCAAAACATTAGAACAAAGCTGCAATTAGCCTCTTGAGCAAAAAATAAAAAATTAACCTGCAAATGATTTGCCTTGGAAAAATATAGTAATTTGGACAATCATGGAATTCGGGAACTATACTAGAAAGTAGAAACTTTAAGAATAGGTAGAGGAGGAGGAAGGAGCTAACGAGCAAGCTTGCAATAGGTGAAAAGTTAGTGTAATTGTAAAGGTGAAAGTACTAAGACTAGCTCAACCTAGCTAGGTGTTCATCATGTAAACCAAAATCATTACGCAGTTTTCTTACTTACATTGTAGATTCCTCCTCTACCCAAAATGTAATCTGTACATTTTCTTCACTTCATGGTAGACGAATAAGCCCGGGCCATATCTAAAACATGTACAAGGGAGACCCTCATAAAATTAAAACCTCCCATTGAAAAAGGAAAAGGAAAAGAATACATGAATGAAGGAACCGGTTTGTGGACAAAAAATGGTGAGGCCGATATCAGGAACAGCAACACTACAAACAAGGAGTTTTCAGTGATTCAACTTGGGACTCATTCGTTACTCCAGTGCAAAACTCAATTCTTACAATGGCTACCAAGCTATCTCTACAAATTAGCAACCAGCAGCCTTTAAAAAGTTATCATAGGGGCTCGACGCAGGTAGCTGAAAGCGGGGATAATGTTGGAATCCAGTTGCACTAGGCATCGGACCATTGCCAACAGGTTGGTTGACCGGAACAGCATTTGCATCAAGGAATGGATTACCACTCTGCAGTTCCAGGCAGGTTCAAAACTCAGAACAATTTGCTAAAAGACACTAAGAGGCTAACACAAGAATCACAAAGATCAAATAGAAACTATAATGCATGCTATAGAAGGACTGATCTCCAATATTTTTCCATTTAATATGTCAATCCAAGAGAAAGGAAGTACCGTAGGCACACCCAGGACAACCGAAGGAGGCACTTCGTTTACTACATTGCGATCCTGAGTAGAAAATCTAATCAAACTTTCTTGCCTTTGTTGGGCAACTGTGAATGCAGACAACTTCTTCTGCTTCCCCATTTGAAGGGCTTCACAATGGCCAGCCATTTCCATGTAAGGCATATGTGAAGCAGTTGAAACTGATATTCTACCTACCTGGTGAGTTGTCTCCAAAACCTGCATACAAATCAACTTGCTTAGAAATATGTACAAGCTCCTAATCAAAATCAAAGAGATAGACCAATTAGTGCAAGAAGAGTCCGAATCTAGCTTAAGCCGTTTTGTCACCACTGTCATTTTGGCACTACGACCACCATTATGATTAGTAGTTTAGTACCATTGCAATGGATACTAATCATGTAGCAACTACCATCCACCCTTCTCAAATTCATCATCTACTACAGTAGCCATCATATTCCCCATGTAACCCATTATCACTTTTTCCTAGTTAATGATCGTGTCGTAGTCTGGACTCTGCATCTGCAAATAGGCTAACGAAAGTGTGGGAGCGTTCATGGAAGTGGCTAAAATGCTTCCACATAGCTAGAAACGGTTTTCATTGAACCCCAAAGATGCAAGAAAAGTGTCTCTAGCATTCCATAAACACCTTAAGCAATTCATGAAAACTACTAGAGCAGTTACTTAGTACTGGATCTAAATGTTTTCTGATCTATAAAAATGAAAACCACACAAGATTTCAGATTAAGAATCCTTTTGCCATAGTTTCACATTTTCTGATGAAAACTGAATCACTTGAAGTCACATGCTCTGTCACAAACATTACTCATAAATATATTGCTTTTTTTTTTTGGGTCAAGACTCAAAAATATAGTGTTAATTTCATGCATATCTGATATTCCCCTTTCATATTTACCTCTAGGAATCCTGAATTTCAAAGCACATATGTAAGGGAACTTTTAAAGTGGATTGTCCTATCCCCTCATCACTTTTGCCCACACTTCCCTAAGAAGAGGCTTGTTCATATTGAGGAATGACCTATATGCAAACTCATTACTTTTTTATCATATTCATGTCATTGCCTATTCCGGATCCTCTGATCATATCTTTGTAAAATTATTAACAGGAAACTACACTCTTGTTAGAAGAAGGAATCAGAAGCTATGGAAAAATCTAGAAATTCCAACATAGTTCTCTTTAGTTCCTTCTTTTTGGTTTCACTCTGATGAGTTAAACACTAGTATATCATTCTTTGCTAAGGATATAGCCCAACTCTACTAAAGCCAGAACTAGTGAAATCCCAAAGAAGAATTAGTTCTCAATACGGTTAGCATTTAGGTCAGCTACTCATATAGTTTCATTTTCATTACATTAACTACTGTATTCATCAAAGGCATTTTGACACAATATAGTTACACTTCATCAGTGAGCATGATACCATACTTACCGAATCCAAAAGTTCATTGACGCTGATGAGGCTCAGATTTTCTGCGGCCAGTTTTGTGCTCGTATCTGTTTGACTTTCAGATGCATTGGGTAAAGCGTCTTCATCAATTATGAACATTGGAGGCTCAACCTGCACAGTAAAACCCATTGTGTACATTTATTTTGTTTGCAGATAAAGACAAAAAAAAAAGTTGAAATGATTCAAGTAACTTACAGTATTAGGAGCTGCATTTTCTGGTAAGCCAGATTGGTTGATTTGTACGGGTGTTTCCATGCACAATGGAGCTCCCAAAGGACATGTATCATCAGGAAGAAAATCGTTAAGTAACTGCTGTCTCATAGTTGAAAATTCCTGTAGTACAACTAAACAGTCAGCATCACAATTCTAATAACAAAGAAGATACGTCTCATATCTTCAAGGGTGGATATTTACATCTGATGATTTTGCCAGTGTCTTCACTATCATGGTAGCATATGATTCCTTAGATTGGGTATCAGCTTTTTCTAAAGCCGAAAGTGACCTTAAAGCATCCTCATCATCTTCTTTTGATCCATAAACTTTCCTTGGTTGGTCAGGGCCAGATTCAATAGCCTGTAACTTGGAGTCATCAACTAACTGTAGAAATGGATCAACCTGATAAACAAGTCATTACAGTATGCAAATCAGTATCAAGTGATGTTAAATTTCTGTACATTCTTCCAAGACTAAGAAACTCTATGTCTATGTACATACTTCCAAGACTAAGAAACCCTATATATATATATATATATATTTGTGTGTGTTTGTGTGTGTGTATACTAGGGGTTTGTTCCACAACAATGAAGAAGTTAAAGCATAAATAAGCAAAAGGATAAACCAGTTCTGTTACACCTACTGTTTCATTTGCAAGTGCTGCTTTAGCAGAAGGAGCAAGGCCAACAATGTTGTAGGCTTTAGCTGAGAAGATAATCATCGATGTTGCCAAGGTAAAGAGAGATCTGCATCTTGAAGGCTGCAATCCTGAAAATTTGAAAAGAAATCCCCCACTGAGAAAAAAACAGCGCAAGGAAAACATTACGACTTCCCAATGTGTTTTCTAACCGTCATATTTCAAAGCAATGAGGTTAGCATACATTATCCAATCCAGAGTAGCAAACTAACGTTTTAATATCTCATCCTCATCAAAATCATATTATTCTGGCCTCTGAAAGAAGAATCAAGTATAACAAGAGAGAAGTATAATAATACTTTCAAACCTCAATCACTAATTGAACCTTTTTATACCATTCGATTCTTAAATGGTACAGTTATTAGATAAGTATAGTTATGACCTACGTAATCAAACTTTAATACTGCATTGAAAGAATTTCATAAGTTGCAAGAAGTTATAATTCTATGAATACTATTTGGACCTGAGTACTCACCTTCACCAAGAGAAATGCTCCTTAACGAAAATGCTAGTTGAAAACTGCGGATCAGAGTCTCATGGGAGGTGTTCTACATGAAACAGCAGATCAAAATAAATAAAAATGTGAAAAAGGGGAACAGAAAGAAATCAAAGAATTAGACAAGAGCAATGAATATATAAAAGTTGATTTACTCTCCCTGTTAGTAGTTCTCAACTCCTGATTACTAGGAATGATCGGTGTACTATAAGTTATGTAAATCAAATACAGCAATTCTTTGTCACTAAATCTCTTCTATTCAACATGGTAACAGAGTGATACGCTCCTGAAACTAAACCCACTACAGCACCCTTTCAGTTTCTTTATTTCCCTAGATAGCCTATCCCCTCCTCAGAACACAGTAGCCTTGCTACTTCCCAGCAAGCCCAAGGAGAGGCCTCCCATTGTGACTGCTTCAAAATTAAAGGAGCAAGTAGCCTAGGGGACAATCAGATTGGATATTTGGAATAAGAGTGAACCAACTTGGATATCTGGTATAGGAGTTATAGAAACATTTTCATCTGAAATGCAGAAATAAAATGTACACTAGATTTAACGTCTTCGAAATTTTTTGACTATTAAGTCAAAGAGTTCTCAAGTAGCTTCCAAGAGTCCTAGGCGTATCTTCTTGAACTTTGACTTAGAACAGTAAACACAAGGTCACTGAAATTGAGTTCAGCATAGATTGCTTTCTTAAATAATTTCTCCTTCAGTTGAATTTAGGTCTTCAGTTACTAAAGATTAGTGATTTTTCTGGTTTTAACCCCAAACAATGAAGCATAGGTAGACGATGATATTTATGATGAGGGGAAGTACACTATTTGAGGTGCTCAGTGAAGCTGAAAGTTTAAGTTTTCTCTAGTACCATTCCCTAACTAAAATAAAAAGAAGGAAAAACAGCAAATGGATTCTCCGTTTTCCTTTTTTGTTTTTCTCTATTCCTCTCGGTGAGGCCACGACAGAAGCCACAAGGATTTCAACAAATTAGCAGAGGAGAGACTGAAGACTCAAAATCCATGGCAAGTGTGTTTATTTGAGTCCAAACTTGAGGGTCACACACATAGTAGTGAATTTTTCTTGTCATGCTTTGAATGAAGCTTATCATTTTATTCTTACTCCAAGTTTCCTGTTTAATAGTTTTAGAAGCTGACAGTGTTAATACATACTGGAAATAGAGATAGTGCATACTTGTGTACATGGGTCATGCATCCTTGGAGCTTGCTTTCTTTGTCGAAAGCTCGTACTATATAAAAATACTAAATTTTACCCCCAAAAAATACCCACTTTCCATAAACATGATATGAAGACTATGCAATACATCATCAGCTTATTGCATTTGAAAAATAAAAAAGAGAAGAAATGATTTCAAAGAATGGATAAAGCAGCATAGTTTTTTAATGCCAATCTTAGTGGTTATGCTGCTTTAACCTTTCATTCAGTTCTCAAGTCCATACTAAATGAAAAATCTGTGTTTGCAGTTTTGCACAAGAATGGATAAAGCAGCATAACCACAAAGACTGTCATCATAAATGCATAGCTAAACCTACAAGAATGAGTTATACCTTAGTCCGAGCATATAGCAACACAAGGCTGTAGGAATGAGCAATTGCTTGATAGTTTTCAGGCGAATTCAGAGGGTAGATGGACTGTGCCCAGATAGATGAAAGCAATAGGGTAATTTGGCGACTGCTTAACCTAAGAGACATTGTCTGCAAAAATTAGAGAGAAAGAAAAGTGGTTATCAGAAAACGATAAGGGTTCATTCTATTCACCATAGATAACAGAATCAACAATCCATACTGATTCTTTTTGTGGAACAATTGGAGATGTTGAATCAGTACTCATAGTTGATGGTTGCCTTTTCATACTGTAGGCTCGGCTTAAAGTTGACTTCAATCTGTTAACTGTAGGATGGTTGTTGGCTGTAGCTTCCTGAGCCCCTAGTTCAATTGAAGCCGCTTCGTGTTTTTTTGAACTAAACTTGGATTTCAACCTGTTCAACATGGTGTGGTTAGTAATCTTTGCTTCTTCACCAATTAAAGCATTGTCCTTGGTGTCATGAATGATGTGTTCTTGCGAGTGAGATGGCTCCTTCTTCAATTTCTCGAAAAGAGCAGCTGAAGAAGAAAACACAGATACTGTTCTTGAGAGTGTCCTTCCAATAGGATTTTTCTTTGGAGTGTGGGGAGTAGCAGCAAGAGGACGGGGGCAAACAGAAGATGGAACAAGAACAACAGAAAATATACGGTGTGCACCGACTCTGGTTTCATGGTCAGGATAGACCATAGCTACGAGTAGCTGATGAAATAATGCCTCAGGAAAGGTCTACAGAGTTCCAGACAATCAAACCAGAAAATGGAAACAAATGAGAATTAGAAACTGTTGTGGTAAATTAATGAAAAATAAATGTAAATCAATGCAAGTGTAAGAGTTGATGAACTCTTGCCTTGTTTTGATATGACAGATTAGGTATTGTTGCCACAATTTGACCAGTACGGTAAACAGCAGAAATCAAAGTTCTCGCCATAACAGTAATATTAGACATGTTTTCTAACATCACAGCCATCATGTCAAGAACAGGACCTGCGTCTCCTACCTGCCAAACATAAGAATATAGAAAAGTTCAAGTGCCACATTTACAAAAAGAATTTAGTTCCAAATTTTAAATATTAGGCATAAATTATTTTTCCCTCTTTGTGAAAAGTAATAGAATTTATTATACAGAAGAGAAATTCTATCACAGGGGACGAGAAGTTCAAACTTATAATGAAATATGAAAGATGTTACCATCACCTTATGTGTTAACTGAACAAGGCAGTCATCCACTGCTGCTCTAAATTTTTGGTTCCATTCAATAACTTCAGCCCCCAAATTTGAATCATCAAGTGAGCAATGTATACTTTTTCGCAGATGTCTCATCATATCACTCAATGCACCAATTATAGCAACTGATGATTGAACCTTTGTTTCTTGAGCAAGCGAGGTGACAACATCAACAATGTCCAGCTGCATATTTGGGTTTTTAAGAACATTCTTGTGATCAAGATGCTTAATTAAGATGGACAATATGAAATGCCTGTTCTGCCCTGCAAGAAATTACAAAGTCATCAAAGTATCAAATGAAAAGATTGCAGGAGAAAGACAACAAAGGACAAAAAAAGTAAAAAGAAATCTAACGATATTCACATACCAGAATTTTCAATTATTAACTGCATATCCATCAAGACAGATAGAGCAAGTCCATGTGCAGGAGACCAGAGATTGCCATTATCAAAATATCGGAACAAAGAGTCCAAAACCCGCCGTACAGTTGTAGCTTCCTTGGCTAACTTAGCAATGTTATAGAGGCAAACCCTTGACCAAAATCCAGGATTGTGCAAATCCTCTCTGTAACAACAGCAAGAAGAAGAAAGGTACATGTTATTGGTAGGTATGAAAGGGATACACAGCTGCAATTACTAAGCATTGTACAAGAAAAAAAGTACCCTGAGACATTGACATCCCCTTTTTCACCTACTATCAACCTCGAGGAAGAAATCCTTCTCATGGGTTGTACTGAAGGAGAAACTTCTTCCAAACCTCCAACCTGGGCATCTTGTCCTGAATTTTTCTTTACACCTCCATAATTTTCTAAGACAACTGAAACAACCTGATTTTAAAACAAAAATAAAAGGTTACTGGAAGCTAAACATCAGGATCAATAATGTGACCAGAGCATGATCACACCTTTGCCATTATGGAATCAGCAATCAAGAAAAGTGATAGACAACAAATTATATAAAAAGTAAGATAGAATGCCAAATAACTTACATTGTCAAACTCTGTTGAAATGTGAGAGAATTCACCCATGAACCAAACCTGCACATGAAATTTTTTCACAATGTTAAATTCTACTCAAGCGTGACGGTGCTTGTGACAGAAAATCCATCCAGCAAGAAAAGTCCCAGTCTTCTAGATAAGGATTTGTGATAACAAATAGAAAAGGAAATGCCTAATTATAATTCAAAGTTTCGAACTGCCAGAGAGCAGCATGATATTATTTCTAGATTTGTATGCCAGATAAGGGACTCATTTCAACATGCTAAGTCTAACACTGGATCCTTCACATCCTGAAAGTATGACTTCGCTATTCCACAATCATTCTTCAAAACCAAAACAGGCAGCAGAATCAGTTAGAAACATATTATAGATGCCAAGTTCTACTATATAATGGACTCGCAAAAAGTTACAGGCAGGTATATATGTATGATACATACAGCAGGGGAACTAGACTATGACATTGCATTACCCATTATAGTCTTCTCTCTTTGTTTTGTGTGTGAAGGTGGGAGTGGGCAAGGGGCAATGAATAAACAGTTACATACATCCAGTGAAGTATGGGTGGAAGAAAAAGCACTTGGCTTTAGGATTCCTGGTCAAAATTGTTGGAAAATTTTATTACCGAATTTTGAACCTTCTAATTCTCTTTTTTTCTTTTTTTGTTGGGATCTAAAAATTGTCAGTTTCTGATAATATATGCAAAAAACGGTCACAGCATGAAGTAACAACAAAAAGAGAATGTGGATAGATTACCATTGAGGAAAGAGCTTGAAGCCCAGCTGCCCGCACGTTCATTGCCGTCCCATCCTCCCTCATTTCTTGAGCTATTTGACAAAGTTTTGGAATCATGCTGTCTAGGTTAAACATATATGTACCATCCTTCTGCATATTCAAAAAGGTCACATGATCTAATAATTATCTCAAATGGAAAAGAAGAAAAAGACGAAGACAAAACAATCTGAAGGATGAAGAACAGACCAATTCCCACCTGATTATTCACAAACTCGAAAAGAGTTTGGCATCCTAAAATGCGTATTTCATCATGTCGTGATTGATCAAGTAGAATTTGAACAATGGTAAGTAAACTACTTGCAAACAATGGCCTGCAAACATAAACAGATTAAAGCTTGCATAGCAGTGAATAAACATAAGCCAGAAACAACTTCAGAATATAATTGTGTGAGTTCCCAAAAAATCACTCATCATCTAGACAGAAAAGTATTGCACAAAAGACTACTGGAAGAAATAGAAGACAAAACCCACAGAAAGTAATTTTCTTGTGTCTCATACTCATTTTACACTACAATGACACACATGAAGATTACTCTAGTGATCATGGTAAACACAATGAGTCTGAAAAAAAAAGCTAAGCTACATGATACACAAAAATGTTTAGTTTGAATGTTTTCATCTTCATGCATGTGTGCGCGCACACACATCGTACAGGCTCTTACGCCAAAAAAAAAAACACTGAAAACACCAATATATTACCACATTTGTGTTTGGCACGTTGGCTATCTGAGAAAAGTCATAAAATGAGTCTCAAGATTTTGCATCAGCCAATATGATAAAAAGCTAAGAAACATGTATGCTATGCGATAACCTTAATCTTTACTTTTACGTACTAAAGAACTCACATTTGATCCTTACAAGAAATCAACAACTTCCGGTAGACACACATGACCACTTTCACAGAGTGGAAGTTCTCAGTTCTCAAGTCCTTATAGCACCTTTGCTCCAGTGTAGTTGTGATCTGAAATATATGAACGTCTATCAACAAAAGAAAAGAATACATGAATGAAAGTAAAATTAGACCTATAGCCTAGAGCACCAGAAGATAAAGAAAAATGTTTGTCACCAGGCTAGAAAATGGTTTGCCAACATCAGATTAAGTATGGTATACAAAATTATAACTGTTGGAGCCTCTTTTACAAGTGTGAACATACAATTCAAATTAAATACCATGCTTAGGTGGGATGCAAAGAGATGTGAATTTCTGTCTATGTAGTTTAGCTACCACTCTTGAATCATTTAGTAAAAATAAAATTAAAATAAAGACAGCATTTCAACTAATGGCATGCAGCACTGAACTATACATCTTACAATTTAAGCTTCCTCATCTTCATCTTAAAAATTTATATAAATTCTTTCACAAAAAGACACTTTTCATCCCCTTTACTGTATACAGAATTGAATTATGCACTGATCTAGACCATTGCCTTAAACGATGTAGTTGCTATAACACATGATGATCACATCTTCCAAGTTCCACCTTACCTTACTAGTACTGTACAGAAAACTTCATTATTAAGCTTTTAATCATCTTTAAATTAGTTAAACTTTTCTGATATTCTAGATAGATCTTCCATATATAAGATGTACCAGAATTCCAAAGTTAGATAGATGACCACTTAAGTTAACATGCAGCAATATGATCCACATGTAGATAGGTTTCGAGCATAAAAACAAGAGCTAGCACCTTTGGAATACGGAGAGGAGTTTTTGAGGCATATTCACATAGCTTACTGATCTTGCGGTCATTTGGTTCTTCATCCTGCCAAAATATTTTCAGACATAATTCAGTGACAAGACAACAAAGGAACAACCACATTATGAAAAGTTGGACACATATAACAGTTATGCTTAATCGTGGACAATAAATTGAACCAAAATCTGTGTCTGTGGTTCGAAATTTCAAATCACGAAAATTTAATTAGTTTCAGAAGAGAAGGAACTAAACATTTTTCCTTTGTTTCCCCTCATTCCATACCTCACATCATAAATTCACAGTAAGAGGTTCTCATTTCTTGGGAAACAAGTTACCCTTACACGAACATAATTTTCATAGCATTTGATCCACAAACATCCCTAAAACCTTACAATCACCATGCCCTTTGCGTTAGACAATTAATCTATGTAGAAATTTTCATTGCCCACCCAAAATGGAAAAAGATAAAATAAAAATAGAAAAAAATTGAAAATTGAACAAGTAGATTACCGGAGAGCGAGGAAAAATCTCGGCGAGCAGCTTCTTGTATCGTTTGACGGGATGGCGTGATCTGGCGCGCAATGCAGGACAAAAGAAGCAGAGACTTTCACAAACAGGGAAAACTTGCCTTTGGATTAACCCCATCTTTGTCCTTTTGATTCTTCCTCACAACTCCTCGTGATAATTCTCAACATACACCTGCTTGATCAACTGAAATATTTGCAATTGTCTTGAATCAGATAGATAGGAATTGTTTTGATTTCTTTTTTTAGGTGAGATAGAGATTGGGAATGAAATCGTCGGACTGGGGTGAAGGAGCCTCCGGCGATCGGACGGTGGAGGGAGAAGAACAAATGCGCTAGAGCGCCGGATCACCGAAGTTCACCACCGGAGGAGGAGGAATGTTTTCTGAAGAGGGGGTAAACCAAAGTAAAAACAAAATTGTTACTCTCTTTCACCATTTCATTATTTACCAGTTTTGGGCTTTTAAACCAAACTGCTATATTTGGCACTCTTTTTTTTTTTTAAGGAGTAATTTTCGTGCTCAATCTGATATTACTTTATTTTCTAAACTTCTGATTATCTATTATAAGATTTGGTGTTCTAAAAATGATCTAATATTTCATAATTTTGGTACGTTACGTTAGGGTGAGAGATTTTCATATTCTTAATTGCAATTTCTACTATTTAGTTATGTCTATTTGAGATTTGAAGTATTTTTGCACCCTTTTTGGGTAGGACGAAATTGGCTTGGTCCCGATCTATGCACCTTGTATGCCTTTTCTGTCCTAGGTAAGCGGCGCGTATTTTGTATGGTCGGACATGATAAAACTAAGTGTCGTCAGATTTGTTTTCTGGAAGCAACATAGTAGAAAACTGTTTTATTAGACATTAGGATATGTAGTCGGGTTACGTATCTACTGATCTTTCCGTTATGTCACCGCTGTGACAAAACAAATATGGAATCACCTTTAAGGTAATATTTTTTTCTAGTTGGTGCTTGTTAGAATATAGCTACGTTGTAGAGATTCTCAATATTAATTCGCGTCTTTGTATTAAAAGGTTTAGGCATTATGTCCCTCCTAGTATTCGACAGTTTCATTAATGAAAGCTTGAGGGCAGCTGTACCAGCCTTTTATTAAAAAAAAAAATCTTAATGTCGCCGCTCTCTCCTTCTCCAAACCCTAAACTCCCCACTCCCCCAATGGAAGCCGAAGTCGACATACTCACTAAGGGGAATTCTTTTCTCCATTCCAGCCCTCCAATGTCGTCTGTCAGAACCCACCCCGAATTTAACCCTGAAACCCGAAGTAAATCCTGCAGGGACCACCTCTAAGAAAAATTTACCGAAAACTCGGCACAACCTCCCTTGAAAATGGACAACCCTTCATAAATAAAACACCTGCAAACACTTCTAAAAGTTCCAACTCCAACCTTATAAACTCCTAGAATCTTCGTGCTTCCCACAAATCACAATATCTCCCAATTTATATTTATTAATCTAACAAAAATCCTATAACCAACAATTCATAGGTTCAGAGCAATTCTAACAGCGAAGGAAATATATATATATATATATATATATATATATATATATATACGGAAGCTATACGATGCACTATACCTCGACTTCATGTACGTCCGACCTCAATTATACTAACCTGCATGAGTTATATTGGAGATAATTTCAGTGAGTAATTGAGTCCTAATTTAGTTAGGATCTCATTACATGATTGTTGTGGAATTAAACAAAGGAAACTTTGTGTTAATAGGACTGATTTGATATCCACACATTTTGAGACAAGTTTGCTTAAGGAAAGAAATTCTACATAGACATACCTCGTTCGGGTGCTTCGGCATCTTCATGATAGGGCTTCAAGTGACTTACATGAAACACTGGATAAAGTTTGGTGTTAGAGGGTACTTCCACTAGATATGCCGTTTTGCCTACCCTCTTGAGGATCGGAAAGGGACCTTCATACTTTCGTAGCAAGCTCTTGTGAAGTCCCTTGTTCGCCTTATGTTGTGTAGGAATAACCTTCACGAACACTAAGTCGCCGGTTTGGAACTCCAAGTGTCGCCTTTGCCGGTCCGCATACTTCTTCATCCTCTTTAAAGCCTTCTCTAGTTGCGAACGAGCGAGCTCATTGGCTTGCTGCCATTCCTTGGCTGTTTTGTATGCAGCGGGGCTACTTCCCATGTAGCCGGTCACCAACATGCTTGGAGTCAAGGGTTGTTGTCCCGTTGCTAGCTCGAACGGACTTGCTCCCGTCGACTCCGACCGCTGCAAGTTATAAGAGAGTTGGGCGACATCAAGCAACTTCGTCCAATCCTTTTGGTTGGCACTCACGTAATGCCTTAAGTATAGCTCCAACAAGGCATTTACACGCTCCGTTTGCCCATCGGTTTGCGGGTGAAAGGCCGTGGAGAAGTTTAACTTTGCTCCAAGTAACTTGAAGAGTTCCGTCCAAAACCTTCCTGTGAATCGAGCATCTCAATCACTAACCATGCTCCTTGGAACTCCCTAATACTTCACCACATGCTTGAGGAATAAGCATGCCGCTACCTCCGCGGTACACTCCACGGGTGCCGGGATGAAGGTGGCATACTTGGTGAATCGATCTACCACAACGAAGATGGATCCACAACCATCAGACTTGGGTAGATTGGTGATGAAGTCCATGCTTAAACTCTCCCATGGTCTTGAGGGAATGGGAAGGGGTTCCAACAACCCTCCCGGATGCTTTTGCTCCACCTTGTCTTGTTGGCACACAAGGCAAGTCTTCACATATGAATCGACATCGTCCCGCATATGTGGCCAATAGTAGGTGTCGCAAAGCAACGCCAACGTGCGATGAGTGCCGGGGTGACCCGCCCACTTTGAGTCATGGCACTCCTTCAATATCTCCCTTCTCAAGTTGTCCCATTTCGGGACATAGAGCCGCTTCCCCGTTGTGTAAAGCAACTCTTCCTCTAGCCAAAATCGCCTTGTCGTTCCACTTTTGACAAGCTCCACCAAGTTCTTGGCTTGAGAGTTATGGGATAGTCCCTCCTTGATTCTCCCCATGAGATTGCTTTGAGGTGTAAGCACGACGGGTGCTAGCTCGGCCTTCCGGCTTAGGGCATCCGCTACCACGTTCTCCTTGCCTTGCT
Source organism: Fragaria x ananassa (assembly GCA_034370585.1). NCBI lineage: Eukaryota > Viridiplantae > Streptophyta > Magnoliopsida > Rosales > Rosaceae > Fragaria > Fragaria x ananassa. Next base: position 1,296,925 of record CP139750.1, on the reverse strand, counting down.
TGTACTCCAACTTATAGTCGAACTCGGCAAGGAACTCTTGCCACCTCGCTTGCTTGGGAGTAAGCTTTTGCTACGTTTGAAAGTAGCTTGTGGCCACATTGTCGGTTTGGACTATGAAATGGGAACCAAGTAAGTAGTGCCTCCAAGTGCGCAAGCAATGAACTACGGCTGTCATCTCCTTCTCATGCATCGAGTATCGTCTCTCGGTGTCATTGAGCTTACGGCTTTCATATGCTATTGGTAGTCGATGCACATCCTTAGTGAGCATTCCTTCTTCCTTTGGAACAAGACGGGGGCGTCGTATGGACTCTTAGACGGTTGAATGTAACCGGTATCAAGCAACTCCTTAAGTTGCTTCCGGAGCTCCTCTAGCTCGGGTGGCGCCATTCTATAAGGGGACTTTGATGGTGGCTTTTCTCCGGGTTCCAACTCGATGGCATGATCCACCTCCCTCCTTGGTGGCAGCCTATTCGGCAACTCCTTGGGCATTACATTTCCAAACTCCTCAAAGACTGCCTCTATTGCCTTTGGCAATGGTTCGGACTTCCCTCCAACTTTTTCATCTATCTTCAAGGTTGCTAGGAAATTCGGCTCACCCTTCTTCCAAGCTTTGGCGAGTTGCATGGCGGATTGGACCTTTATCTTCACCCTTGCTTGCCTCGCCACAGGCACCACGCAAGACAATTCTTCATCCGCTACAATGCAAAAAATGTTATAAAATGGAATGGGAAATGCTCGTACCTTGTCCATGAACTTAAGGCCGATTACCACACCATAGTTGTCCATGTTGACCACGGTGAAATCCACTTTCCTCTTCCAAGCGTCAATGTGAACCTCCACATCGCGCACTACCCCAACAATGGGCATGGCAGGCGTGTTCACCACTTTCACGCTGCCCCACTCCTTCGTGACTCGGAGGCCAAGCTTCCTCGCTTCTTCCGACGTCATGAAGTTATGAGTTGCTCCGCAATCCACCAAGGCACGTACCATCGTGTCTTTCACCTTGACATCGATGTAAAGTAATACACCTTTCGCTTGTTGCCTTGGTTGAGGGACTCTAGCCTTCACGCATTGAGCAGCCTGATGCACCCCATCCTTACTGCATCGTCCTCCTCCGCCTCGATCCTAGGCTCTTGCAATGCCATGGCTTTGAGGGCTTTCTTTTGAGGGCAGTCACGCATCATGTGAGGGCCATCACATAGGTAGCACTTCACTTCCCAAGCCTTGCTTGCGGACTTGTCGTGCTTCTCGAAGCTCCTCACCTTCGGCTTGTAACTTGACTCGGGCTTCTCCTTCGGCTTTGGCGCGTCTCCCCCACTCTTCTTCCCCTTGAACTTGTTGTCGCCTTGGTGGCTAACTTTGAATTCGATGAGGGACTCGGCAGTGACAATGACTTGAGACAAGGTTTGCACTTGTCTTCTTTGCAACTCGAGCTTCGCCCAACTTTGTAATCCACTCATGAAGTATATGAGCTTGTCCTCCATCATGTTGGGCATTTCGAATAGCAAGTTGACAAATGTGTTGACATAGTCTTTGACGCTACCGGTTTGCTTTAGCCACCGAAGCTTCTCCTTGGCTTCGTATTGAGCATTTTGGGGATAGAAGTGCAACTTGATATCCTTCTTAATTCTTCCCAAGTATCGAGAGAGAACGTACCTTGCTCAATTTCCATGCCACCACATAAGGACATTGTCGGCTAGGAACACGGTAGCCGTTGAGATCTTGGACTCATCATCTTCAAGCTTTAGATACTTGAAATACCTTTCCATATTCCATAGAAAGGTGTCAAGCTCTTTAGCTTCCATTTTCCCATTGAAGGATTTAGGTTTGAAAGAGTCCAATGCCTTCGTCTCCTTTGGCCCTTGCGACTTACTCAACGCAGCCTCCTTGCAAAGTGCCCAATTTCCCCTAACCTTCACTTCCTCTCGGAGGGCTGTGAGCTCGGCGGACATCTTGTCAAGCTTCTCTCGGATCTCCCCACGGATCCTATCTGCCATAATGTTGAGAGCGCCGTGCATTTGCTCTCGTAACTCTTCCACCATGGCTGCGAGATCCCCCTTTGTCACGACGTCATCTTCAAGTCGAGTGTCAAACTCGACCACGGCCGATTCCACCTTTCCAAGCCGTGCATCTAAGGCAGCAAGAACTTCTTTGTGGCTCCTCTTGGCGCCAGCAGCAGCTTGCTCGACCACCAAAACTACTTCTCTGGACATCTTCCTTGTCTTTGTGTTGTGCGTGAGCAAACCGAGGCTCTGATACCACTTGTCACGGGATGAGAACTTCACTTCTCCTCCAACCGTACGGCCTTAGAGTTGTTCACCTCCTAAAACTCTCTAAGTCAGCCTCTCTTCTATGCAGCGGAAACAAAAGCAACACAAGAGAGCAAGAAAGCTAGAAGTGTGCTAAGTATGCAAAGCTAAGCAAAGCAAACATTTAGATAATGTGGGAGAAAAGAACTTTGTATTGATGTTGATAACTCTTTACAAGGATGCTCTAGGATGCTTACAAGGGTTCCCTAGGATGCTTTCCCAAGATGCTCTAGGATGGTTTGGCTAAGTGTCTTCACCACCTATTTATAGCCTAACACCTCCTCAATTGATGGCTAAGATTAATTCAATCCAATAACTATAATTACAAGTTCTAGAATATACACCACTTATCTACAAGAAAATATCTAAGCTTAGAGAATTCTAAAGGGTTCTAGAATTCTTTAGGCATGTCCACCATATTCTTAAAGTGTTTCCCTTTAAGCTTGGACCTTGCATGATGAACTTAGATTTAGACGTGTGTCATAGACTTCCTTCGTTCAAACTCGGTCCATGACATATATTCCCTTGATAAAAACCCGTAAAACGAATCGGTCCTTTTTACATAACCCAGACCGATCTACTGTTGGTGGACCTCACCGCGACCACCACATCCTATTCGGACCCAACAGAATCATTCTTCCACCAGCTCCATCTCAAGATCAACCTTTTTTTTATTTAATTGGTCTTTAATTTGTCGTTGAAGATTTGTTTCAGCTAATTTCGATTCTCAAATAGAATAGAATAGGGTCGGGCAGGATGTCAGGCCAGAACGAAGAGGTTTCGAAGCTTAAAAACGAGGTACGTTTGTGATTCTATATCTGATTATATGAAATAGGTATCACATTCCAGTACTGAAATTAAGAACCTGATATGATCGACATGCAGATAATTAAATGCCAAGAGGAGACGCTGCAGCTATTCTACGAGAAGCAGCGGTGGCCGGACAAATGTTATGTTCTGGGACAGACAAAACAAAAAGCCGTAGCTGACCTCAGAAAACAACTATCAAGTAAATCCACCCAAACATCTCATCTCGAGGATCTCAACTCGGCCTTGAAGGCTGAGGACAAGTTGCACACTCTGGTATATATATCTTCTACTCCAAACTATATTCAGAATTTGCTTTAGTGATTCTTTAAGCATTTACATACATTGATTTTGAATTGATTTCTGTTTGCAGCTAAATGGGACTTTGACAGATATCCAAATTGAGTATGATGAATATAAGAAATCCAACGCAATGCACCTGATAGATGTAGCGCAGCGGTTGGATGAGGGAAAGAAGAGGTTGTCTGATCAAGAGTCAGAAATCAATAGGCTGTGCGAAATTCGCGTAATGATGGAGAAGACACTAGAAAATCTTAATGCTTTCTGTGACGCTGTGTATTCTACTCTCGATTCAAAGGAGTCTAGTGGTGTCTCTTTCGTCAAGGAAGATAAGGTGATGTATTTTATCAATATGATTTGTTTTTTTTTCCAAGAACAGGAAGTTGTTTCTTGAATGTGGAATAGCTAACTTTCATATTTTAATTGGTGATGCTTGATCACCCTGGTGGACAAAATGGACAGAAACCGCAAAAAAGGCTAGATCCGAAGAAGTCTAGATAGGAACCTATATACTTAACATGGAATAATGAAGACCTCTTTGGAGCATGTTGGCTGTGAGTGGAACTTTGACTAATGTACCAGGAACTATGCAATTATTGGAGTCTTTTTACTTGTTTTCTTTTACAGTTGGGATTCCAGTTGTTTATTATGTTTCTAAGTCATTGCTAGATGTTCAAATTCTGCTTAGACATTTTTACTGCTCTTTTGACATTGTTTAAATTATATATTTTGATGAATGTTTAAACTACCCTATGGTTTCATGTTTGTTCTGGTTTCTCTCTCTCTGCCACTTTGGTTCATTTTTCAAGTGAATCTAATTTTTCCTCAATAGCTGCAATTTAAACTTCTGTCCTGTAATGTTTGCGTTAATATTTCACTTTGTTTCCTTTGGTATGTTGAAAAGTTCTGTTATCCACCAAAGGGTTAGTTCCACTGAGTGCACTAGCAGCGTGCTGGCCACTCGCTTGGTTCACTGGAATTAAGTGAAAATAGACTGATGTCTGCCAACAAAAGGAAGGATACGTAAAAAAAAAAAAAAATTAATGATAATAATCAAAATGAGATAAGTGAAAACCTTCAATAAAGAAGGTTAAAAAAAGATGGGGTAAATCTGATTTTGGATTCCGCTTTGAGTAAATTAGGGTGGCTTACAAGGGAATGATTGTCATGTGAGAAATGTGTGCTGGGCATGTTTCCTGATTCACTGTCAGCATCCTTGGTACCTACAGTTCATATCTCCAGTTTTCGAGGAAGAGATCAATCCAAAAAATTTGGGTTGTCAAAGGAGGGGCAACCACTTGATTTGGCTGCAACACACTGGATTGATAAGAACTCACAGGTTTGTACGTTGACTCCATTTCTACAGTTGAAATTGGTATGATATCTGTAGTTGTCATTTTTGATCTATGTGACTTTCGTCTGTAATTGTGTAATGGAATAGTTGGGTAATAAGAGGGAGATAATGCAACAAAGCCTTTCCTTTCATCATTTGTCTTGGGTCTAAATAGATAATTTAATTCCCCAAAGTATTTGAAAAGACTAAAGATTACAACGTTCTTTGCCCTAGTTAGATTAAGTGTTAAATTTATATTCCAGTTGTCATTTGCTGCAGCTAATTTTGCTTAGAATGGGTAATTATTCATTGCAGTGCAGAACGATAAAGGGCCAACCTTATTCGTTATCAAGGATAAAGACAGTTATGTGTATGGAGGTTATGCTTCTGAACTTGGGAGAGGGACAGTGATTACTATGGTGATTAGAAGTCATTTCTTTTCCCATTATATTCAGGCCTACTGGAGCAAACACTAATCTACAATGGGTGAGTTTCTGATTGAATCTCATTTGGTTCTGAAGTAGATGTCTTTGCGGTGTAATTTTTCAGAGAGAGATATTAGCCTTCAACTCTTGCCTTGTTTTCTGTAAACTATCTACCATTGTTATGGCCTGGCAGGCTCGACAGGTGGACAGGCACTCTCTTTGGATCAATATGTGATAGTTTGTACTGTAATCCAGGGGACTAGGTTATGTATGTCTTTGTGCTATATATTGCTAAAGGAACATTATCCATTAGAATCTTATTGTTGCTTGGTGTTTTGAGTGGAAACCAATCAAACTAAGTAGATGTAAAATTATGAATTATGTCCCCTCATTTGCATATGGGGAGCATTTTACAATCCATACTCCGTCTTTCCTATTTTAGTTTAAGTTTTCACAAAAGGATAAAAGACACATGAATAAAGACAATATAAAAGTTGCTATAAAAGGAAAGGAGTGTGGATTGTAAAAATGGAAGTGCAAATTTCAATTCCCTTGCATATTCCTACCTTCTGAAATGTCACAATCGCCACTCTGCCACAATCTGAATTTGTTTCGCTACTTGACATGATTTGCAGTAGGTACAGAAGGCACAGCATTTTAGACGCTGTGAAGTTTCATCAGACTATGCTTTGATATAAATTTTTGGAGACCAAGTAACTGGAGTTTAAGCCGAAACATTGAATCAGTTGATTTAGATATATGCGCTGTGGAATTTGAAGTCTTGAAGAAACTATCTAAAAGTCTAACCACTTGGAATCCCTGCTAATTCTTTAGCTTAGACCACCTAAAACTTATACAGTCGTTGTTATGATTTGACCTTGGGACCAAAAGGAACAAAAGAAGGTTATTCCCCATATTGTTTCTATGTGTCTTAAGTTATTTAAAATATATATTTGTTATTCTATACTGAGGAAGAATGTATTTAGGGTGTCTTAGTTGCATTCTTCGAATCAACGCACTAAGCTGCATCATATGCATAACTAAGGCTCTTCAAGTTGTTATGAATCATATGCTGATGTTGTTATTTCCTTTTTGGCAGTGTGCTGTGAATTTCGGTTCAGAGAGCAGCCTGAATGGTATTAATTTTGGATGAAAGGTGAATCACTTTGGTCTCTTCCTTTCAGCAAACTTTGATCAGGAGCACACTTGGCATATTTGGGTAAAGTTTTTGTCTCTAGAAAAAAGAGTGTAATTTTTGTTTTGCTGTGAACATGCATATTTAGGTTGAGGCCACACGGATATTAAAATTGTATTTTGGTTTGCTTGTCTTTCACCATCATTTCATACACACAAACGAAATCCTAACTGAGAATGACCGATAGAAATGGGAGCTAAACCGGTTTGTCGATTTTCTTGGCTGCAACCAGCAAACCCATCCTCTTTATATTCATGCTCATGCATATATGTGAAGTCCAAAACTCCCAAAAAAAAAAAAAAAAATCTCCAAATGAAATACACTTAACAGTTCACACAATGAAAGGTTTATAGTAGGATATAGTTGATTAAATCTAATGTATAATCTAATTTGATATAGAGATAGACAATCCCAAAGTATTTGTTGACTAATCTGGCCTATTCTTGATCAGGAAAAACTTTCTGGTGTACCACATTTGGTTCCCCTTGCCTCTCCAAGACCAACAAAATCAGGCCTGCTCACCTGCGGGAGAGTATTTACGGGACAGATGAACGATGGCCTTTAGATTTAAATGAAACTGATCTGAGGGCTGAAACAAATTATACCTCAATTCGTGAGTTCACACCTTATCATTCTTGCTCTCCTTTCAGTCCTCTCTCTCTCTCTCTCTCTCTCTCCGTACCGGTTAGAAACCCAGCCGAGGTGCACAGTAACACCACCACCACCACCACCATAGCTACGACGAAGAGCAACGAGTCTAATTCTTTGGGGTTTCTTCAATTTGAACTATTATGATCCAAAAACTCGAAACTCTGAGCTGGCAAATGGGTTGCTCCTCCTCCCTTCCAAGTAAATTTGGATCCCTTATAGCTTACCTTTCTTGGGTTTTGCTGTTTTGATCTAATTAATCTCAGCTTTTCTTCCTGGGTCTGTTTGATTGGATCAATTGTTGATTTATGAGCTGAATTAATAGAGTGAGAGTTGATTGGTTCGATTAGGTTGTGGGTGTTGTGTTGAGTGTTTGATTCGAAAGTTTGGTTCTTTTTGAGGAATTTATTGCAGAAGAAGGTTCTTGGTGGTTGGTTAGGCATAATGAGGAAGAGAGTAGAGCTGCTGACACCAAGGTTTCTAACCGGTACAAAGATCCCAAGCGCCGCCGCTTCGAAGGCCTAGGGCGCATGCGCATCTTCTGACGTCACCTCGCCTTCACCGTCACGAACTGCCCATCCTCCCCCTCGACCGAAACCACCGTGCTCAGTTTCGAGTCTTTAACGTCCGACCGCTGTCATACATGGACTCATGGAGTGGTCGGCGAGAAGAGAGCGGAGAGAGAGGACTGAAAGGAGAGCAAGGAATGATCAAGTGTGAACTCACAAATCGGGATAGATTTTGTTTCAGCCCTCAGATCAGTTTCATTTAAATCTAAAGGTCATCATTGATCTGTCCCGTAAATACTATCCCGCAGGTGAGCGGGCCTGCCAACAAAATATGCCTGAAAGTAATAGAATGCTGGCAGGTAGATTTACATCAATAAGACCTCAATGATGAAGGCGGCATCTACTAGAATGATTCGTACAAATTCATCACTAGTGAACTCAATTGTCTCTGCATAACAGCTGAGCGGGTCTTCTTCTCTTTCCCCTATTACTGCTATTAAAGCCTAGCGTTGCTTGGGTCAAAAACTGGGAATGAACGGAAAACAAAACAGTTATTCTGTTCATTCTTAGCTCTGTATTCAAATTTCTTTTGACAATTAGAACTTGGAGTTGTGCACAATAATACAATGGTTACCAGTTGCAATCCCTTTGGACGATCACCTAACTTTAACAATTACTATGCTAAGAGCATTTGACTCCGTCTTTTTACGTTATATGTAAAAGCACCACTGGACACCGTCTTTTATCTTCTGAACAAATTTAAAATTTTTGACATTGCAGCAGAAACTGGAGATATAAAATCAACCCTGGGAAACATCTCATGTCTCTTCTGATCATAATCCAGTTGTAGAGCATCATACAACTCCTCTATAAACCAGTCCCAATCATCGTCATCACTCTTGAGTGTGTTAATAAATGCATCATAGCGGGCTTGGAGCAAAGGTTTTACATCATCAGTGATCTTTATGTTTTCCTCACAAGTCTCAAGAAAAGCAAGCAAGTTGTTCCGTTTCTCATCTAACTGTGATTCTAGCTTGCGCACAATCCGTCTGTGTGCTATTAGGCGATCAGTTATGTATTGGTATTCATCAACCATTCTACCATACTCTTCCCTTTCCTTTTCTAGTTCTGCTTCCATTTCCATATAAAGCATATCAGTATCATCCAAAAACTCCTTGGTAGCGGTTCGTAGCTGCCAAAAAAGCATCAAACCAGAAAGTTGAAACTTGAGATGTCCGAGCATGTTTAGCACCAGAAATTGCACTTAACCAAAGAAATCATACATTAAGTACACTCTTCTTCTTGGTCTCCAAGGCCTCCTCAAGTGTCTTCCTTTTTTGTTTATATTCAGATGTTGCACCCGAATTCGATTCTATTTCAACTCTGAGTTTTTCTTCTACTTTCTCTATTCCCCGCTGCACAAGTGTCTCCTTGATCCTCCATCTCTTTTTCTCTTGCAAGAGCCGCTCCCTTTCGAGTCGGCATTGACAAAGCTGACACCGCCAATTGTTACAAGTGAATGCATAATAATCTAATGAGAAATCTACCTACTTAGCTAGTAGCAATATTAGACATCGAATAGTAAATAACAGTTTTGCAAACCTTCTCTTGGAGCTTCAAAACCTCTTCGTCGACGTCCATGGTGCCAGCTGCCTCACTTGACATCCTCCCCCTATTTTCAATCAAACTACCCAATTCGAACCCTATAACCTCAATTTGATCCGAATTCCGGTATTACGCTGAATTGAATCCCCAAAACCCTGGCCGTGACTCGATCTGATTTCTATCTCTGTAGAGAAACCGCTGGCAGGGACGTGAATCGGAATTCCCCTCTCTCTCGTTTCTGTGCCAAGCGCCGATCACTCGCGTCAGTTTTCCGCGATTGGGATGAAAAGCATTTATTTATGAGAGCATATATACCCAGTTAACTGATTTAAGTCAATTCGATATGACATCTTTTTTCTTATAAAAAAAAGAAAAAGAAAAAACCTATTAGAATACTGTCACATTTTCTAACAGGAAACGGATAACTCAGTTGATCATACGTGTATTAGGGTTATACACATAACAAAATGATGTAAACATAATTTTTTTAAACACTCCCTGTTGCATTCCGAATACGTAACGATGTTTATGGTGTTGCCTCGGTAAAAACTTTACCAAGTGAAACAAAAACCTCGTGGGTAAAACAAAATACTTGAACAAAGGAAAAAAGAGCACAATACACCGACTACATTTGAAGCTAACATGTGATGTAGACTCCCTCTGATATCTATACAACGACTTCCCCTGATTGGTAACTTAATCTCGGAGTTCTATAAAACGGCGCAAGCCAATACACTCCACATACTTCAAAAGTAGACTTGGGTAACGATTTAGTCATTAAATCTAGCCACATTATCCTTAGATCAAACCTATTATACTTAGCATTATTTTTTATCTTTACGGAGAAGGTTGCCTAACAACTCAAAACATAACATCGCGTTGAAAATCAAATTCACGCGTGACATGACCTTCATGTACTTAACCAGTCATAACTTCTTCAACACAATAGGTATGTAAAAAGTTCTGAAAACTAGACACTCGTAGTTTTCCACCTATATAAAGTCCATAACCTAGTTTATTCTGAGCCAATCACAAAGCTCTGTCGAAGTTGACTATTCTGCAAAAGTAGATATTCAGACAGATCCGTCCTACTTTATGAAAATAGTCATAACTCACTCAATATGATAGGTGTGATTAAATGGTTAGTTTTCCTGAAAAGTAGACACATAGACCTTTCCAATGGTACCAATTTCACCATTTTAGAACGAGTGAGCTACCTTGTAGGTCCCGTGGAATTTGACCTATGAAACTATGTAGATTTTGATTTGCCTTTTATGTATCTTTCTGTAGGTAAGGATGGATAAGCCTAAACCTTTTGTGGGGGTATAAAATTTCAGCTTAGGCCCCCACTTAATGAATTAGGCCTGATGGTTAAAGCTCATATTGACCAACAAGTAGATAAGAAGAAAAGAACGTGAAGAACCAAGAGATTATGAAGAACATGAAAACACTACTCCTTCCACTACTCCCACTACGACGTGAAGTGAGGACCAAGAAATCAAAGGTCTATAAATTCACATGTTGATGGAGAAGAAGGGGTGGTTCAGGAGGAGGATCAACTATGGATAACAACGGTAAGAAGTATCGAATCGATTTATTTTATTGTATCTGCTTGAATCGAAATTGGATTGGGCGTCGGAGTGTGTTTTTGTTTTGCAGGTACCTCTTCCCCCATGATTCATCGTCATATGGATGCGTCCAAAGCTTCTTTGTTAGTACCAATTCAATATATGTTCAAACAGTGTGTGTATATATATATATATCAACGAAATTAAAATGAAAGTGGAAAATTTACAATAAAATAAAACGAATAACACCAACTTGATTAATCAGATAGAGACCTGTCTTGCAGTGACCTAAGACAGAAATTTGTCCCCGCTTGTGCTGCAGATTCGGACGTCTATCTAGAGGATATAACTATCTGGTTCAAGTTCTTGCACAAGAACTTGACCCTGGTGAATTTACTTTATGCTTCAGAAGAAATAGTTTTGGAGAGGAAGAAGAAGAATGATTCGATGATAAAACAACGACATAAGTCGTCCTTATATAAAAGTCAATTCGAACAGACACAACTGCTCGGACAGTTATTTTTTTTGATATTTATCTGAATTAATAATTAAATTAAATGATATTAATTTCCAAAAATTAAATTTGGATTTAATCAACAGAGCCCAATAGCCCTAAGGCCCGATCTTTGACTTTTATTATATATATATATATATATATATATTTCTATTGAAAAACCCAATAGAAAGCCCACCAAACTCATATTAGGCTTTTCATCCATTTAATGAGTCACATGAATGCTTCTTCAATGTGGGATTAATACCACACAAGTTCCAACATTCTCAAGAATCAAAAGAGTGAGATTTTTGTTAGGAAATCTCTCTCCCGAATTTTTTTGCAACAATAGTTGACGCCGTCTGTGGGAACTGAGCAGAAAGTCATTGAAGATATTGAGAGCCCATGGACGTTATTATCAAGTTTGAGCAGGAGATAATATTGTTCTTCTCATTGCAGGGGGCAAAACCCTAACTTTCATGGCTTAGTTCATTTTTACTTATGGCAGACTCAATAAAAAAGGCATATACATGAGCCACCATTGAATGCACGTATACGATGCGAAACGAACCAAGAGTAGTCGTGATACCATAGCAACATTAGCCATGTATGAATGCACGCTCGGTAACCGAGGAACAACCTCGACGAGCCAATTCAGACCAGAACCGACGTGGTTAGCATCGACGAATGCGGTGCCCCTGACGCTGCTGTTGCACGTTGCCGATTGCGCGATCGCAAATAGTCTAAGCCTCTTCGAACACTCGAGACTGACACCCATATTTAAGCATACCATGCTGCGTCCAGATAAGAACTTTCTTCTTTGATTTTTGATCAAGCATTCAAGCCGTATTGATTTCTTTTTGGGTCAAAATTTGATATACTTGATGATACTATTGTCGTGTGGTAAATGATGAAGATGATGACTATTAACGTGGAATACCAAGTGTTCCGATTCAGACGAACGTAGCAAGGAAAAGAGATTAAGCAAAGACCAAGGCCTTTGAATTGTTTGTCATTTCATATGCACTGTTTGTCTACATGACATCCCTTTCTTTTATTCCAAAGCATATAAATCAAAGTTCACAGCATTGAACCATGGTATAATCTTCATGATTGAGTCGTGCTTTTGGAATTGAGTCCAGCTACAAACGTCTCAATACTACTATATGTTTGTATTTTATGTTTATCTATGCCTCACATTTTATCAACTATCATTTATGTCTTTCTAGGAATCGCATCCTCTCAACCGTCTTGCTTCATATTATATGATCAATACCCTGCGTTCCTTATCATCGCATGCTCGCGATCGGTTGTGTTGAGATTTTAAGTAAAACTTCTCAAGTTTGAATATATTTTATTATCATTCTCTATTTGTCGTTGTGCTTTATTTGTCTTTTAGTTTTCCTTGTTTGCAGTTAACTTATCATGTTCATATGTTGTTGGTTTATCAGTAACCGACTCCTAGAGCTCATCTTTGCTTATATAGGTCAATGACATCTTATATGATTCCCATTGATTGATATAAAGGTGTTGTTAAACTCAATGATTTTTTGGAGTAATATGTGTTTGAGTATTTCATTTGCATGATTATAATTGCTCAAATACTTGCAATTTTTGCAAAGCATACATGTACAGGTATTATAAACTAAAATATAAATGCTTTCAATGATCAAGCATTTAGTTAAATCAAATATTTGTCTTATATATTTGTGTTGGTATACTAACGATTCGTGATGAATTGCCTTGAGCAGCCTTATGGGACAATTGATTGAATACTCTTGAATGATTTATGATGGCAGCTAGCAACAACGAATAAGTCATCTAAATTTCTCTAACTCATGTCTATAGTTGAATTTTGTGTTAATATATGGCATGGTTTCAATTTTTCAGTTATTCAATGCTAAAAGCATATCGGCGCTACAAAAGCTTCAATTGGGGGCAATATCTTTTGAAGAGACCTAGAATGGATCATGTATCTCATTCCCAATAAAAGAGACCACATTAATCGATTAAACAAATCTGTTATCTTTAGTAAATTTGATATGAAGTAAGGATTTTGGCAAATCCAAATCAAAGAAACAGATAAATACAAAACCGCATTTGTCACACATTTTGGCCATTATGAATGGAATGTTATGCACTCGGCCTAAAGAATGCTCCTAGTGAATTCCAAAATATAATGAACCCCTACAGTCATTTTTCCATTGTCTACATTGATGATGTCCTAATCTTTTCACATTCAATTGACCAGCATTAGAAACACTTACACCAATTCTTTTCCATAATAAAAAATAATAGTTTAGTTGTTTCTGCCTCAAAAATTAAATTATTTCAAACCAACATTCGCTTTCTTGGATTCAACATTCACCAACTTCAAGTTAGACCCATCGATAGAGCCATACAATTTGCTGATAAGTTTCCGGACGTCATTTTAGATAAAAATCAATTACAAAGATTCTTAGGATCCTTAAATTATGTAGCCGATTTTTACAAAAATCTTAGGAAACACTGTAAACCTCTATTTGATAGATTACAAAAAAAATTCTTCCCCTAGACTTCAATTCATACGACCTTAGTCAAAGAAATTGAAAGTCATGTTAAAACCCTACCATGCTTAGGCATCCCTCTTCCCAATTCCTATAAATTAGTAGAAACTGATGCCTCTGAAATTGGTTATGGAGGTATCCTCAAACAACAAACTTCTCCTAATCATCCAGAAAAAATTGTTCATTTTCATTCTGGGGTTTGAAACCTGGCCCAATCAAACTATAGTACTATCAAAAAAGAAATCTGTTCAATTATTCTATGTATCAGTAAATTACAAGATGATTTACTAAATCAAAAATTTTTAGTCCGAGTTGATTGTAAAAGTGCAAAAGATGTTTTAGAAAAAGAAGTTCAAAACATTGCTAGTAAACAAATATTTGCTCATTGGCAAGCAATCTTAAGTATTTTTTATTTTGAAATTGCATTCGTTAAAGGCAGTGACAACCATATACCAGATTTCCTAACTCGTGAATTTCTACAGGGCACCAAATCATGAAGCTCAGTTCCTCCAAAGGGAGAAATCCCGAAAAATCAATATTTAAATCATCTCCACCTATTAAAACAGAATCACCTTAGTCAAAACCAAGCATCGTTCCTTATGCAGGTAATTCTTCTATTCCTTTAGTCAACCAATACAGTGCTCTTGGTAGCACCCTCAGTCCAACTACACCCAATTACCAGTCAGTCTTAGTAAACCAATATGATCCCTACAAAACCGGGTACCCTCCAGTTAATTAAAAAAAAAATCTTCTCCTTACATTACCAGGACCAAACAGTTCATGCTTTATATTGAACATTCTCTGAGTCACCTAAAAAATCATGCATCTTTAGTAAAAAAAAATTATGGCCTGAATATTCATTATCTTATCCAGGAAAACCCTTAGCATTCTATAGAGACATTCTATTCAAATCTCAATCACTCTCTATTAAACCAATCCATGATCTAAAAGACCCATCTAAAATATTATACCATTCTCTTTACATAATCTGTATTATTTCATTAACCCAATGGGGTGATTCCCTTTTTACTCCTCACAAATGCGAATCAATTACGTTTACCTATCATGAGTACATTGAAGCATGGAGTAAAATCTTCCTCTATCAAACAGAAGATTTTTCCCATTCATGGTTTCTAAATTTTGATCGAAGATTCAATCGCCAATTCCCTATGTGGTTTAGTGATTGGTGAAATAATCACGGTTGCCCTTATGATCTATTACCCTCTGATCTCCAGGATGCAGTTACAAACTTTCATTCAGTCATAACCTTCACCGACTATGAAAAGAGATTCTCCCCCACTCTCCAGTTCATGGCCAAATATAAAATCCCTTGAATCTTCAAATGACAATATAAAATTGAAACTGAAGATTATATGGTCCTCAGACAATTCCTAGTCAAATAGTGGGATAAATTCAATTCTGATAGAGTCTTATCCCAGTTCAGTGAAGCATTTTCAGTTAATCCATCCAAATCTGGAACTATCATTCCTATCCAGTCAACATCTCCAATTTCTCAGTTAAAAACTCAAGCTCCTCAGTTACCATCTTCATCTAAAAACAAAGTCTCCAGTTCATCTTCATCTTCCAAAGCAGAAGAATTAAAAGAATTGGCCAAACAATTATTAAAGCAAGCAGCCAGTTTATCATCAGATGAAAAAAGTGAACATTCGCCATCAGAATCATCAACTCATAGTCATCAAAGCTCTCCCAGTCAACCAATCAAGTGGGCCGATTATGAAGATAGTCAAGACCCATATGCCGATTTCCAGTAAAAACAAGACCAGAAAAACATCGTCAGCAATTCAGTGGCAGACAGACTACTATTCATCAACAGTAAACTCGTTGCAGACCAATTACTATTCATGGACAGTCACACTTTTTCTATTCATTACTTTTGTAACTCCTATATATAGGAGCCCCTAGTTTCATTGTAAGCAGACTTCCATTTTTTCTCATCTCTTTCTCTCTAGTCAGAACTTCCTCTAGTTAGCTCTTGTACTGAGCATCTATGCTCTTCATTCATGCATTGATTTATACCAGTAAGTTGTAAACTCTTTATTCAAGTTTATTAAATAAACAAAAAATCTTTATTTGGGGAGGATCTAGACGAACTAGAAGTGACTGAGTTAACTAGAAAAGGTTAGTGAATTAACATCAGATGAAGAAAGTGAACATTCGCCATAGCTATGATTTTGGCTAAAAAGACTAGAAACATAAACTCTATGTAAAAACTGGCATTGATTAGGGTTCATACTAGAATGGATGAGTAAAATTTTATCAACTTGGAGAGAATAACAGTTTATTGAAGTTACTAGAACTCTAGAATTTTATACATATATACATATAGGATTTTTCTCAGCTGCGGACGTCCGCACAAATGGTTTTCGTGCGGATTTTCATTTTTGCACAACTTTTCGATCGAATTTCCTCATCTCCACCGTCTAGTATCTAGATAATATTGTGTAGATCATCTCTGCAAAATTTCAGCCAATTTGGTAATCGTTAAGGCCCTCAAACTCGAAAAACTAATCGACGGACTGAATTCTGTCAAACATGAACCATTCATGTTTAAAACAGAAAGATGTCATTTTGAAGGCCTTAATGATTATCAAATTGGCTGAAATTTTACAGAGATGATCTACACAATATTATATAGATACTAGACGGTGGAGATGAAGAAATTTGATCGAAAAGTGGTGCAAAAATGAAAATCCTATATATATATATATTAAGTTCAAGTTCATGAGCCTGTAATGTCTGTCTTTGCACTCCCTCTCATTGCATATTTTTCAAGATAGGAAAGTTGGTCATGGCTGACTTTGTTTTTTACTGGTGAAGCTTGATCATCCTGATGGACAGAAAATGCGGAGAAGGCAAGGGTCAAGGAAGTCTCAGTAACCTGTGCTTAATGTAAAAATAATGAAGATCAGTTTGGGCTTGCTGGCTGTGTGGGACTTCTATTTTACATTTAGGACTTCATTTGTTTCTTATGTTTCTAAGACATAGCTAGATGTCCAAATTGTTCTTAGACTTGTTCTTTTTATGCCCTTTTGACATTGCTTAAACTTTAAACTACTGTGTGCAGCTATATGTTTTGGTTATTGTTGTATGTAGATATACCGCAAGCATAAGCAACGACCTCGTAGACCGTTTTCCGGCCACGAAGGACCCCACCCCCGACATACTTCTGGTAGACCGACATCCGGGCTACCTAGCCATGGTGAAAGATCATCGGTACCACATCGGGAAGGTGCTCTCGTAAGCTCCATAATAAGACATCATAAGAAGATATATGTGTAGTTAGTCCCATATCAGAAACATAACGTGTGAGGGAACCTTTATTAGCTATAAAAGGAAGGCTTTCCATATGTAGAAAGTTCTCTCTCCCTCCCGATCCCTACTCACTCCATCTTGGAGAGCTCTTGTAACACCAAAGGCATATTGGGCTATTGGCCATGATTGTCAAGACCCACCCCGAATTTCACCCTAAAACCCGAAGTAAATCCTGCGGGGACCACCTCCAAGGAAAATTTACCAAAAATTTGGCATAACCTCCTTTGAAAATGAACAACCATTCCTAATAATACATGCATACACTTCAAAAAAATCCATCTAGAACCCTCTACTCCTGGAGCCTTCATGCTCCACAAATCTCAACATCTCCCAATTTATTTATTAACTTTAATAAGAAAAACTCAAACCAACAATCAAAGGTTCAAAGTAACTCTATTCGAGGAGAAAAGAACTAGAAATATAAAAATGAGCGGAAGCTATACTATTGACTATGCCTCTTCTCCATGTACGCTCGATCTCAACTATGCTAACTTGCAAACTGGGCATTTTTAAAACGAAGGGCCCAGAGGAAAACAATTAAAAACATTAGAGTGAGTGGACAAAAATGAATTCAATAAAAATATTTATGCATTCCCCATTTAATTTCCATAGAAATTATGCTGCATGCGACAGTTCAAAGCTTTCTACTCACAAACTGGCAAAAACATGACTAGCTCCGGCCAGTCTCCAAAACTCAATAAAATGGAGCCTCTCAGGCTAAACTATATATAAACATATGAGTATGTATTTACACTACATATATGAACAAAATAAGAAAAATAGTTTTCATATAGGGCTACAACGTTTGTGTCTAACACTCACGTCGCATCATAGTGAAATTTTACCTCATTATGACGAACCAAGCACGTATGGCTAGCTAGTATTTATATAGATACTATACTCATCAACATCCAATATACATATCCACCGAAAATCTCATTTTCAGTAACTCTTCAAAAGATGAAAATTGTCAAATATCAGAGAACGCAATAAATTTCAGCAAAAGAGTAACTGATCAACAATAAAATGCATCACATGCTTTTTAATTAAAACAAAGTCCACTCACAACTTTAGGCATAAGCCCGACGAAATCCAATTCGCCACTCAAGTAAGGTCTCCTCAAATCCTGGCACAAAAACCATGCTTATGACCAAACTTCAATTTCAGAAAAATAATACTTAAAAAAATATAACCCAAAACTCTTTCACCTAACCAACTACCCTTTCTAGGGTTAAATTTATCGGATTCACGCCAAAATCGAACCACGGCCTCATTTTATTTATTTCAACATTCTAAAACAAAAATAAGGGAAATCCAACGGTCGGATTCTACCCCATTATCCACCAAATTCACCAATCTTTCAAAAATCCAAAACCTATTCAAAACTCCTCTAAAAATTCTAAACTTCATAACATTAAACTCTTCTTAATATTACACCTTTAAAATCATAAAAATCCCCCTAACAGCGGCGGCCGACTCCGTCGACCTCCAATGCCTACCAAGTTTCGACAACAACTTCCTCTCAACTCCCTCTACAACTTTCCTAACTAGCACAAACACCAATTCCAAGCCTAACTATGCCAATCGAACGAAAACATTCTACAAAACCCTATAACTTCAACTCCACATTTCTCCTTACCTAGCTCAAGAGATGGTGAGAACTTTTGGGGAATTGCTGCACTGGAGGAGGGCTTTCTTTTTAGCCAAGCAACTCCTGCTATGGCGGCCGGAGGAGAGAGTTCCGGTGACGGAGAGCTTTGGACAGCCGGAGGTTTCGAGCGGCAACTCTCCCTCACGGCGGTGCTAGGGGAACTGTCACCGATTTAGAAAGGAAGCTGGGTCGAAGGCTGACCGATCGGGACCGGTGCGGGGGTCTCAGGTGGTTGGACAGCGGCGGACAGGCGGCTAAAAGTTCCGGCTAGGAGAAGGGCTCGGGGAGAAATCGGAAGAGAAGAGAAGAGAAAGAGAGAGTGGACTTTGATCCCAAAAATGGTCCGGTCCACACTTAAAACACCCCACTCCATAACAAACCCAACTCCAAAAATAACACCTCAAAATAAAACCCTAATAAAAATTACCTTTTACTAGCTAAAATTTACAATTTTTACCGTCGTCACATTTTTTTTCCTATGAATAATTCCTCCGTAATAATCGTCCCTCAAAATCCCTCTAGGGACCTTTGAAACTATAAACTTATTTACGAAGACGGTAAAACTCTTATTAATACTAAGCTAGTAAATAATGGTAAAAATTTAAGAGTCAAGATGTGACAATAATAGTGGAATCTTAAGTAGACATAGTCATGTCCTCCGATGACATGGTGAACCACTATATATCCTTGTGTCTCTTGTACATACTTGTCTATTCCACCGTGATTCTACATAGTCCCCGGGATTGTGCAGAAACATTTGACGCTGTCTGTGGGAATCAGTACTAAAAGTCTTGTTGTTGTACCAGTAAGCTCATGCAGGGAGTTCAGCCCAAAGTATCCAGTATGCAGGCCTAAGCTATCAGGCCCAACCTATTAGGAAGCATCACTTGACCTGCCCGGGTTCTCTTTATCTTTGGGTCTTCACCAAGGGCCAAACCACAACCACAACGGTTTGTGAGCGACATCCAGGCAGCACCCGGAGATGATTCACTAGGACCCGTAGTTAGTCATGTCGGCCGAGAGCTTCACCGGTGAAGACCCACTCCTTCCCCTGCCCGACCATCTTATTACCCCCGTGACTTCAACGGTATTCGTCATTCCCCGGCCGGGATGAGAATTCGTCAGAAATAGCGAGGGGATCTGCCTGGCATATTCGGGGTCCCGTTGGTAAATCACCAGCAGTCTCTTTGCCTTCAAGATGACGGAATCCGAGTTCAGGCTAAGCTCATGTTTCTGGTTGGTTGGGAGAGGGAGTTCATGTGGAAGTTGGGATCAGTCACGATCAAATTGGTAGCTTCACCGGGACAGCTCTCACATTATAGGTCGCCAGGAGTTATCCCTTCCCAGCTCGCCTTGGTCATCAGAGCGTCCGGTTTCATCATCGGGACCTAGAAGGGCATCCCGGGCGATTGGTGATTATTTCAATTGCTATTCTGCCTCCAGGATAAGAATTGACGACGACCTAGCATGCTAACATCTTTGCAAGGATCATTGGACAACAATCATAACATACTTGACCAGGAACCCTCTCTCCACCGGGTAACATATTCTGTCTCCGGGATCGATCAAAGAAACTCCAAGTTCTGGGCAAACAAAAAATACCGAGCGGCATGGCCTCTGGATTCATCTTTGTGAAAATGTACATACTTTATGTTTATACCTTATTTTGCCTCCCAGACTTTGCATATGAAAGTTTAAGTCTTCATGATTAGAAAAAGAAACCACCGAGAGATTGGAATTCGACCGAGAGACATTCCACCAAGAGATTGACATTCGACGTTTGGTATTATACAATTGTATGAACTATTGTGTTTTTCGACAATTATTATGCCATAACAATACTTGGTTAGCCCCTTATTATATTGATCAACTAAACTATGTAAGCTGCTAATCGATCATTTGTTCATTGTGAAGGTACAATAATCACTAAGCAACACCGGGGATAACACCTATGTGCCAAAAATGGAAAAACACCCGAGCAAGACTTGTGGGGACATAGTGAATCTTGTCACTCCTTTCAAAAAGAGAGAAGAAAATCGTGAGAGAAAGGGTGAGAGGGAAATAATTTCGAGTAAGAGAAATTTCTTCCTTAGAGAGTTGGGGGACAAGGGGTGTATGCCGTTACTCGGTCCTTACTTATGCTTGACAGCATACCATTTATTTATAACTCTCCAAGCAGTAAGATGGTCCTCTTACTCGGAAGTTGGGGGGACATGTTGTATGTAGATATACTGCAAGCATAAACAACGACCCGTAGACCGTTTTCCGGCCATGAAGGACCTCGCCCCTGACTTACTTCCGGTAGACCGACATCCGGGCTACCTCGCCATGGTGAAAGATTATCGGTACCACATCGGGAAGATGCTCTCCTAAGCTCCACAATAAGGCATCATAAGAAGATATATGTGTAGTTAGTCCCACATCGAAAACATAATGTGTGAGGGAACCTTCCTTAGCTATAAAAGGAAGGCTTCCCATATGTAGAAAGCTCTTACTCTCGATCCCTACTCACTCCATCTTGGAGAACTCTTGTAACACTAAAGACATATTGGCCAAGATAGAGGAATCTTAAGTGGACGTAGATATGTCTTCCGATGGCATGGTAAACTACTATATGTCCTTGTGTCTCTTGTACATGATTGTTTGTTCCACCGTGATTCTACATAGTCCCCGGGATTGTGCAGAAACAATTATTTTGTCCATAATTTTGGTTAACCCACAGTGTGCCGTTGCTAGTGAAATGGTAGAATTGCATACTGCTGTGTACTTGAAGCTGGAATTACATTTGATAGTTTGAAATGAAAATATGTGTGTCAATTTGTAACTATCATTTTCTCCACCTCCCTGTTTATCACAGGAAGAATCAAGTACCAACTCACAAAACAGTCTCATAGAAATTTAACTAGCCCATTCAAGATTTTACAGAAATGAAGGAAATATAGCAGTTGCTATGCCCATATTTTTTTTTTCTTTTGCAAAGAATGGTTCAAATTCCTTAATGATCAAGCATGCATCATGAGAAGGGGTAGGTACAAATATTGGGAACGCCTATGTGATGCAATTTGAGCTAAGAGGTGCGCCACTTGATTAGCTGCTGTTCTATTCTTACATGTATTATAGCAGAAACAGATGCCTATCCCATAATAGCTTTAAGATCGATCTTCAACCAAAATTCCCACCTCAGACCAATCAGTAGCAATGGAAACCAAAATAATTTGTCCCCTTGGTATCAAACGCAAAAGAAATTTTAAAAAACAAAATTAAAATGTTCCCAATAATTTCTTTAAAAGTCGTACAATTTCAGAATTTCTACTAGTTCTCCTTCAATTTCTCCTAAAACAAGGCAATTGATTAGAGCCGCTAACTCATTTTGCGAAAAGCCAAGGTCCAGACAAACAACAATGGTGGCACAAATCATTTGCAAACTTTTGATAAAGAGAAAAAGAAAAAGAAAATCTTTGGGGAAATAGAAAACCCAAAGAAGAAAGCAAAGAGGTTGAAGAAAATGGAGGTGAGAAACAGAAAAGAGGGCGGTGTTGATACAAATGACATTCCTGATGGATGCTCGGTACAATTAACAAAGCTTATCACACATGTAGCCATTCATGTTGCAGGTTTCTTCTTAATGTACATTCTCTGTCATCTTTCGCACTACCTGCTAAAGCCTTATTCCCAGCCTCGCATTACCTCTGATACCTTTGTGAGTCTCTCTCCCTTTCTTCTCTTTTTTCCTTATTTTTTGAGGTTGGCAATCTCAAATTTTTTATTGAATATTAGACAAGCGCCCCTATTGCTCATTATTGGAACCCAACATTGTAAATTAAGCCGTTTATGAAAATACCAGTTGTGTTAGGGTAAATGTTCTCTGCAGAAACTTGAGTTACAAGCAACCCAGATTTTAATTGGTTTAGGGTTTCATGGAGAAATAGTTTTACATGCTATGTGGTGTGCTAAACCACAAACAGAAGCACTCTTTTTTTTTCATATGCATCCTTCTGAGTATCAGTAATTTTGATCCGAATCAAGAGACTCACAAAAGTGTTCACTTGCTAATCATTTTAAATATGAAATGTTGATTTAGATGCTGTTTTCTTTTCTACAGCATCGCACTGCATTCTATGGTGATTAAGTTCTTATCTCTTATGTAATGCAGGTAGGACTAGTCATTGGAAACATAGGGTTCATACGTGGTGTTTTATCACAGTCATCAAAGCATATATTGCGTTACCTGGTTGAATTTGGAATGATTGGCTACATGCTTGTGCTAGGAATAGAAATGGATCCATATGTGCTTTTGAAAGTACCAACCAAAGACGCGAAAGTGGCCTATGTTGGTATGCTCTCCACATTCATCCTAGCCTGTGGAATAACCCCATTTCTGCACTATACAGAAAGTTTTAAGATTGACTTCACTCTCTCCCTCTCCATGGTCCTTTCGAGCACGGCTTCGCCTGTACTGACACGAATAATAACTAGTCTCAAAATAGGCAAGTCAGACATAGGCCAGCTCGTCATTGCTACAGGAATGCACTCTGATTTTATAGCCACTCTTCTCCTCTCCATTGGCTTTGTCATTTGGCCTGTTGAAGATGCAGCTAAAAAAAGCAGCCTTCATAGATCCCTTGAGATGGGTATTGCATTGTTGATCACGGCAGTTTTTACAGCCTTTGTTTCACCAATCTTCATGAACTGGGTTAACAATGAAAACCCCGAAGGCAAACCCATGAAAGGCTCACATCTAGTCCTCTCTATGGCTTTCATGGCCTTTGCCGTGGCCTGCCCATCATATTTTGGGTACAGTTCTATTTTGAGTGCATTTATGGCAGGTGTCTTTTTACCAAGGGAAGGAAGAGTGTCAAAGTGGGTGATAGGCAAGATCAACTACTTGTTGAGTACCATATACTATCCCATTTTTTTCTTTTGGATGGGGTATGAAGCTTATTTTGCAGAATTCCAGCCTCTTGACTGGATGACATGGGCAAGGTTATTTGTTGTTTTTGCTATAGCAACAGTCGGAAAAGTTTTAGGAACAGTCATCTCTGGAGCCCTCTTGGGGTTTAACTGGCCTGAATCTGTCGCACTAGGGCTTCTTCTCACAACCAAAGGCCATTTTCATATATACTTGGCCATTGCTGCAAAATCGGTTAGTACGACACCTCTGCTTTTATCCCATGTCCTTGGTTTTTGTTGCCCAATTTCCATGTAAACTAATTCATGAATGAAGCCTTTCATTTCTTGAGTTATGACACGTACAGTTTAAACTTCATGCTCTTTGCATCTCCATCTAATCCTAGCTGAAAGTTCGATAAGTACGATACATCATTAAAATTTTCTTGTCTTTTTCATGGTATGAAAGTAAATGCATGAGAATTTTGTTTCAATTTACACTTCTACATGAACAATTATAAAAGATAACTTGATCAACTAACAATGTTCGCAATGTCTCTTCCAAAATGAAGCTGAACTAGTCAAGTTGAGTCAATAGAAAACTGATTGAATTCTTTCTGATCCATTAGGCCAAGTAATGTATGTGTTCGTATTGGAAATAAGTAGTGTATGTTTAAACTGAACCCAGGGACAGACTAATAACTGTAGTTATCTTACAAATACCAAATTCAACATTCATTCTCATGCATATTGATATATTCCTCTTTACTGTCACATTTTGAACCATAATGATCTTTGTTTTCTTTGCTCTTTTGATCAACTGCAGTATGGAAAAACCTCTACTTCAACCAGTACTGCGATGGTAATAGCTATTTTTTTCACTGTGGTGCACGCCCCGTCAGTTGTGGCACAAATTATTAAGCGTGCAAGGAGACGAGCATCCACTCATCGGATGTCACTTCAGTTGCTTGACCCCTCAAGCGAACTACGTATATTACTATGCCTTCATGGGCCACAAAATGTGCGTACTGCGATTAACTTCATTGAGCTATGTAGAGGGACAGCAGACCCTGGAGTTGTAGTATTTGTAACAGACATGATTGAACTTACGGACCAAATAGCAGCAACACTAGTTAAAGAACAAGGAGTGAACACAATGACTGTGACTGACAAGGCGGTAACAGACATGAGAGCTCAAGTCACTGCTGCAATTCAATCCTATGTAGAGGAAGACGATAATGGTATTACACTAGGACGATTGCTTGCACTCTCGACTTTCAATGGCATGCCCCAAGATATATACGTTTTGGCTGAGGACTCGACGGTGGCCCTCATCATATTGCCATTTCACAAGACACAAAGTGCAGATGGGACATTAGATGGCGGTCATTCTGGTTTCAGATTTGTGAACCGTAAGGTAATGTGCAACAGAATACTTCTCTCTCTTTTTTTTGTTTAACAGTCACATAAATAGCAGTTCAAGAATTTTAACACCATGGTCGTATTTGGAATGAATCTATATACACAGTTTGTACAATTATAGCTGAAAACATATTCCAGAACACTTTCACGGGATCACTTCCCATCTTAAAGCATAAACATACAATCCTGCTAAACAATGATTCACCACACAACCTTGTAAACTTTGAGCAGGCTGTATTACTTGCTCTCATATATGCAAATTTTACTTGCATATGTATATACACCACTATAATTAGTTACTACAACATAGTATCTGCTCAAAGACCAGGGTTTGCTTCTTTAAGTATCTGCTCTAGCTAGCTTGGAAGCCTATAAATTCACAACCTTTTGGATACATTCATGGACATATATATGTAGTTTAGATACTCTTCTACTTCGCATTGACCAGTTACTGATGACTATGGTATTAACAGGTCCTCAAAAATGCTCCATGCTCCGTAGGAATTCTTGTAGACAGAGGTTTTGGAATGATTGAAAAAATATCAAGATCTTATGATCATTCTATCGATATGGCTGTCATCTTCATTGGTGGAAAAGATGATAGAGAAGCACTCGCCTATGCCGGTCATGTAGCACGACATCCTGGTGTAAAACTCACCATCTTAAGATTTTTGGTGGACACTACCACAAATGCGTCAAGTAGACCTGGCCATTACCCGGTCAGCCGTGCTCTACAAGAAGAGGAAATGAAGCTTGATGATGAGTGCTTTGCCAAGTTCTACGAGAGACATGTTGCATGTGGGCAAGTTGCGTACATGGAGAAGCATCTTGCCAATTCTTCTGAGACTTATAATACCTTGATGGCATTAGATGGGCAGTACTCACTTATAATAGTGGGAAGAGGGGAAAGGGTGAATACAGTTTTGACGTTTGGGATGAATGACTGGCAGCAGTGTCCGGAGTTGGGTCCGATCGGTGATGTTCTTGCGGGTTCTGAATTTTCAGTCAGAACCTCAGTTTTAATCATTCAACAAAACAGTGTAAAAGGAGAACTAGACGGCCTTGATGATGACTTTTCTGTCATGTAAATGTTCAAGCTAGCAAGTTAGGTTAGAGTTTAATTGTAGATACCAATTGTAGCAAAGCAAGGAACCAGAGGTTTTGTGAAAATGATAGATCATAGAAAGTTAGAAGATTCTAACTTCAGGTGCAAACAGTTTAGAAATTGTACGTATAGGGTAGTGTGCAAACCATTCAATGATGGAAGTTTGGATAGTTACCTTAATTTTCTATCAATGTACGCCTATACGGTACTATTCCATCCAATTCAAGCTTCCTACATGCATAACTCGAAATTGGAGATCACCATATATATTGTGTCACATCTGAAAAATTCAATCTCAATCCTAATACGTCTCGTTTGGAATACCGAGTAATGAAATTTTAGTATGTTTAGCTGCTTTCGCGTGAAATCTTAACAAATATTATAATAATAAAAAAAATCAGATAACAAGAGAGTTTTTTTTTTAAATAAAGACATCACTCCATTAATAAACTGAAAGTAAGAGTACATCAAACACAATCCGCCATCATGGGGCTCGAAATAATTGAACCATGCAAAAAAACCTCAGAAACACTTAGACCTAAAACATAAGCACCCTAAGCAATTTTAATGCCAACTATAGGCGAGGTCGACTGTAATATCTTGAAAATTAGATTTTCTATTTTTAAATGAGAAATTATTTTCGAGCTATTATTATTTCAATTTCTGTTATTTTTTAAATTCTTTGTGACTTTCGAAAATTATTTGAAATTTTAGTTTGTCAAATTTTGTTTTTCGAGCCCATAAAATTAAACTAGACATTGTTACGAGTTTGTAAGATTTTTCGGAGAATCATTTGGACATCGAAACTATTTTTAATGATTTTTGGAAGTTTGTATTATCCATAAATTAATTGAAAAAAAAACAAATAAAAATGGCTTAATCTAGGTCGTTGGATCTATTAGACCGCTGAATCTCAGCCGTCCATGGCTTTTGATATATAGCAGAAGAGAGAATGGGGATCAGATGAGAACAACAAACTTAGACCCAGACCGGGTCATTCTCGACTCGATCGGAGGCAATGGGTCAACCCGACTGGTTCTTCATTTTCCGGCGACGGTGAGGAGAAAGAATGGCGGCGAATGCTTCCTATCGACATCTTGATCGTCCATGTGGCCTCAGTTTCTTCATATGAAGTCCGGTGACCGAGAATCGAAGAGGGGAAAGAATTTATGGGTTCATCGGTGAGTTTCCGATCCCGGCCATGGCGGCGAGCATGACCAGTACTGGTAGCCTCGCCTCAACTCCCTGAACATCATTGTGCTACTGGTTTTCGAAGAGAAGCCTTGAGGAGGGAGAATCGAGCAGAAGAAGGTTTATAAGCCTTGGCAAGTGAGGTATGAAACTTGATCTTCTCGTTGAGCTCTACGTGTTTATATAATTAGAATTGAGATTGGTTGGGTGTTGGAGAAGTTGGGTTTTGGCAGTGGAGGACCGCCGTGTGTGCCACTGTGCATGGCGGCGGCGGTTGTTGTTTTTGTAGCTTCTACCTTTTGAATTAGTATATGGAATTGATGGAGTGATTTGAGATGCTTGCTTTTTATACTAGTGGAGTTTTGAGGAATTTGGGATTTTGGGCAGTGTGTGCAGCTGATTTGTTTGGTGGCGGGAGTGGCGGACTGGTGGTGATAGCTGGTGATTGGTTATTTCTGGGTTGGCAGTAGCATTAGAACATGATTAAGTTGTTGTTGAGCTATGTTGTTAGTACGAAAGTTTATTCATTTTGATTTGGCATTTGAGGACAGTGAGGGAGAGGTTGAAGAACTGGTGTGATTACGTATGCAAGATGACTTGGATTTCAATTGGAAAGGTGAAGCAGAGGTCAAGTTCGGTGATGGAGATTTGGAGTGGTTGAGTTTCTTTGTTGACTGTGAATGAGCATTTAATAAGTTTGGGTGTCCTTAGCAATTTCAAGGACTTGATCACATGGACTTGAAGTGATTCATTGACCTATAATAAATGTGATTTAGTTTTAAGATTGAACGACACTCGACAATTCCAGAAGCAGAAGGGTAAGGATTTCAGAATGTGTGTTGCTGAGTTACTAATTTCAATTAGCGTCAGAACTGACACTCGGATTTACAGGTAGGGTCTCTATCGGGGGAACCTTTCTTTAATTTGATAATTAGAGTAATAATTGAAATGTGTGATTTGTGTGTCATTGAGTAATTAATTCTTGGTTGTTATTGTCTTGTTGAAAACATTTGTAATCGTTAAAATATATGTATTTATGCATAAACCCGGAGGCTATATAGAATCACGGTGAAACATATAAACAAGAGACAATCATGTACAAGAGACTCAAGGACATATAGTGGTTCACCATGTCATCGGAGGACATGACTACGACCACTTACGAATCAACTATCATGGCCAATAAACCTTTAGTGGAGTGAGTAAAGATTCATCCATTCAACATCCTATATATAAGAAGCCTTCATTTTATAGCTAAGGAAGGTTCTCTCACACATTATGTTTCCGATGTGGGACTAACAACACATATCTTCTTATGATGTCTTCTTGTGGAGTTTGATCGGTCGTTGCTTATGCTTGTAGTATATATACCATCTACATGTCCTCCCAACTCCCGAGTAAGAGGATCATCTTACTTGGAGAGTTACAAATAAACTGTAGGGTTAAATGCACCAACAGTGTCTGAACTCTTGGAGGACTGTCAATATGGTACCCGAACTTTTAAATGTATCAAAGTGATACCTGGACTTGTATTTTTGTACCAACGTCGTACCTGTCGTCATTTTCCGTCACAGCTCTGTTAGTTCACGTCATTTTCCGTCACTTTTTTTTTCAGTCACGTGCGTCACATGTGACATGAACTAACAGAGCTGTGACGGAAAATGACGACAGGTACGACGTTGGTACAAAAATACAAGTCCAGGTATCACTTTGATACATTTAAAAGTTCGGGTACCATATTGACAGTCCTCCAAAAGTTCAGACACTGTTGGTGTATTTAACCCTAAACTGTATGCCGTCAAGCATAAGCAACGACCGAGTAACGGCATACACCCCAACTCTCTAAAGAAGAAGGTTTTCTTACTCAGAATTATTTCCCTCTCCCCTTTTTCTCACGGTTTTCTTCTCTTTTTGAAGGGAGTGACAAGATTCACTATGTCCCTCTAAGTCTTGCTCAGGTGTTGCTTTCCGCTTTTGACACAAGTGTTATCCGTGACGTCCTTAGTGATTATTGTACCTTCATAATAAACAAATGATCGATTAGCAGCTTACATAGTTTAGTTGATCAACACAATTATGGGGCCAACCAAGTATCGTTATGGCATAATAATTTTCAAAAAATACAATGGTTCATGCAATTGTATAATACTGAACGTCGAATGTCAATATCTCGATCGAATGCTAATCTCTCGGTCGAATGTCTATCTCTCGGTCGATTGTCACTCTCTCGGTCGATTGTCAATCTCTCAACCAACGAGAGAACCGAACGACATGTTGCACACTAATGACACCCTTGCATGATGCATATATATACCAGTTGAAGTATGATGCCATGAATTACCATACAGAACACAAGGTGTGAAGTGATATTTGTGTTATGGAGATATGCATGGGCAGTATAATATCAAGTCAATTGAAGACTTCATGTCGAGCATGATAAGATGATCAACTTTTATGCTTTCTACATGCTTCGTAGATTATACATAAACAAGCAAAGCTATGTTTAATTTCTCCAATAGTTCACGTACAACAAGCATGTTTAGCTCTCTAGTTCAAACACTAGAAACATAGCAGCAGCATGTGTCATCACACAGACCTCTCGGTCCCTGGTCAAACAATTATAAGTGAGGTGCCAATGTGCCATGTTGAGAGATAAACACACCACGTGTGCACACATAGCTTTTGTGACTCACTAACAACCATCTCAGTATGAGAAAGAGAACAGCAAGCATAACCGTGTTATTGCAACACTGCATATCGAATACAAGAAGGTAGTCATATATGAAGAAAGAAAGCTTAGTTTCGTTTAGTTGTTGCATTCTTGACTCCCAGGCAAACGATAAGCAAAGTGGATGCCATCGGTAAGATTACAGATAAGTATATCACCGAGAAGCTTTCTGAAGATGCCTTTCGGGTGGCCAGAGTAAGACGTTGGGTGTCCAGACAAAAACCTGACCAACTCCCTCCTCTCTTTAGCCGGAGGAGAATCACTTCTCTGACCTCGCAAGGCTTTCCCGTGCCGGGGTCCCGGTGATTCGACCGAGTTGAACCCATGTGCCATGTTGATTTTCAGACGACCAGCAAGGTCACCGAGTAAGGTATAGCTGAACGACGGGCCGCGATGAAACACACAATGATCTAGTAAGCGGTGTCGGAGTCAAGCCTAATGCCCTCACCACCGAGCTAGATATGAAGGAATGGGTTGCCCCCGTATCAAACAAAACTGTAGCAAGCAGATCATAAACAAGGATGGTACCTTCCACTCCTGCACCACGCTGACCAATGACATACACTCTAGTTGGTGCTGGAAGTAACGGCCTCTGCTGACTACCCTGCCCTCCAGCCTGAGGTCGGGGGCAATCCCTAGCAAAATGGCATGACTGCCCACAATTGAAGCATCCCTGTCTCCTGGGCTTCTTACATGCCGAAGAGTAGTGGCCTAGCTCACCACAATTAAAACACTTCAAGAGTGCTGCCTGCCTAATAGGTATAGCCCTAATAGCTGCTGCTTTAGCTGGAGTCAGCTGATGAAACTGCTACCTCTTCCCATAACCACCTCTGTGGTCCCCTGAATTGCTACTCCCTGCCAGGGCCTTGCCCTTCCCTTGAACATCTCTATGTCTCTCAGTCTCATGCATGGCCTCTTCCTGCTCAACTGCAAGGGCACTCTCAACCGCTTCTGCTAGAGTAGCAAATCGGTGGGAAGTCACAGCCTTTCAGAGCTCATGCCTCAAACCCCGCACGAACTTCCGTGACAAATCAACTGCATCCATCTCTCTAGCAAAACGATACAGCTAAGAAAACTGAGCCTCATAATCCCTGACACTCATCAAGCCCTGCACTAGAGCTATGAACTCAAGCTCCAACTGCTCCCTCATAGTGTCAAGAAAATACTTCTCCCGAAAGAGCTGAACAAACCCCTCTCAAGTTAAGGCGATCACATCTCTAGCTCTCTCTACCCCGCTCCACCATACTCATGCCTCATCCTTGAGAAGAAACGTGGCAATACGCATCTTCTCAATCTCTGTACACGTGATCATGGTGAAGTATGTCTCAATACCCTCAATCCAATGATCAGCCACCAGGTAGTCTGTACCTCCCAGAAAGAAAGGCGCTCCTAACTTGATGATATCTTGAGCCAGCCTGGCTAGACGTAGACCATCATCTACCACAACTGGCACCGGCATCTCCAACACCACTTCCTCCTCAAAGACATCATCCACAAGTGGAGCCCTACCTCTGCCTCTGGCCCTACCTGCTCCTCTGGCCCTACCTCAGCCTCTACATGTTCCTCGCGGAGGATCCATCACCTAAGGAGCAAGTAAACCTTAGTTAATTTATGCATAAAACTTAAACCAAAGTATAAGTCAAATGCGACATTTATTAACCAAGGCACTAACTCAAGATGGAACACAAAGATTCAAATTCCCCATTAGCAGAGTAATCTCTACTCTGTCATCCTATTGACCTAGAGGCGACACCTAATCCTTCACATACCCAATGACATATCAATACCGAAGAGCTTATGATGGTGATCCGTTGTAGTCGGGTCATCACTTCGAAGTATTGATTATCACCAAATATGTAAACCTATGCTCTGATACCAAACTATCACACCCCAATTTTCGAACGATAAATTTCAAAAATTTTGGCATGATCTAACTTAAATATAAATATCCCAACCTATTTCAATAACAAATCCAAATCAACTAGAACTCAATAGCGGAAAAGTAATATCATACAACTCATCACTGAGTTAAATATTACACTTCCTTATTTACATAAACTTGAAATACGAGAACATGAGAACAATCTCATGAGTTTAATATTTTCTACCCGATTAACAAAACTATACAGAGTACAACAAAAGCAAAAAAGAACCCTGACACTAAGCCTCCACCTCAATCCTGATGATCCTCACATGCAGTTCTAACCCCTACACCAATAATTGGTGCACCGGGATTGTAAAATAACAAACCTGGTAAGCTAAAAAGCTCGTATGAGTAAACTCAAAAATAACACAACATCATCACATCCAACATTTCACAAGAGAGATTTGATCAATAATTAAAAACCACAATTCCAACACATTCCAAAGAAATGTACCCATGAGTCCCAGATATTTAATAAATACCTCTCATGACCTACATCAAATTGTGTACCCATAGGTCCTAGATACCATAAAGTATATCCCATGACCTACATTGACAGACGGACTAGAGTTTTATTCTTAACCGCAACCAATCACCCGGCCAAAGGCTTGGAACCCGGTTTGACTGTCCAATATCAAAACACAAAATAATAAATAGCATCTGAACCGTAACCAATCACCCGATTAAAGGCTTGGAACCCGGTTTGACTATTTATCCAACAATCACAAGATCACATCATATGATTATATCCTTCACAAGGGTATAATTATATGACCAATATATATTATTCCATAGGAATAACTTATCAATAATCAATAACATTATGATCACATGAACTTTAAAAATAATCATAAAATAGGAAAACTTGTTTTATCTTACCTATGAGCCGTTGACGATCAAACTCATATATTTTAAAACAATTAATAACATAGTATTAATTTTAACATCATAATCATTATTATCATCACATGACCATAATAAAATTTGGTTCAAAAGTGAACTTTAGTGAGATTTACTCACCTTGAAATCCCACTGCAAAGCCCCCAACACAACGAAGGCAAGCCAATCACAAAATCACAAATCACCTAAAATCACACCTTAGAAACCAAAATACTAAAGGATAACACAATACCCTTAAACTAACTCTTAGCTCAAGGGAGGACAACTTCCCAAGGTCATTGAACTCAACGACACAATTGAGTTGCTTCAAATCTTCAAAACATAAACTCAAACTCAACCAAGCCAAAACAAATAAACCTAAGTCCTAACATGCAAACCTTGCTCAAAACTTAATCAAACTACCTCTCAACATGATCACAGCAACAAGGACTAGCTAACCACATGAAACTAAGACCACAACTCAGCCGGACTTGCCGCCACAAGCGGCGGCAAGTGAGCCCCACGCGCCACCCAAAAACTTCCGAATTAGAAGAAACTCATAACATGAAACTTGTAGATTGAAGTATGGTGAACAACTTTAATACCTGGGGTTTTGACTAGTTTGGCCGGGATCAGCCGGAAAACGCCCCGAAACTCCAAAATAAAACCAAAAACAAAATCTGCAAAACCGACATCCAAACTTGGTTTTCAGATCACCAAAAACGTATAAACATCACTAGAGGAAGGAGAGGAGCAAGACTCATCTAATTCTCACCTGAAACGTCGCCGATTAATCAGTAATTAAGGAAGACATTCATTTGTATACATGCATCGAATCGTTGTTATTTATTTAAAGTATTGTTTAATATTTGATAACTTGATTGTGTGACATAGTTAAGAATAACTTAATAGGTTTGGCCCTACTAAGCTTAAGCTCACCCCTATAGATTATTGTTCAGATTTATATGAGGTACGACACGTCTTTCTAGAAGATTAATGTTAGCTGCCGTGTACAAGAATAGAAAAGAATTACGGAAGATTAAAAGTGAGATAGACCTCAAGGCCTCATCTTTTTGTCTTTGTAATTGTTTTGTTATTTGTAAACGTTTTATTTTCGACATTTTGAGAAAAATATTTGAAATTGTTTTATTTTCTTTTACTTTTCCCGCTCACGCCTCGGATTCGGTGTTAAGTGTTTGGAAACCATCGACACCGGGTCCGAGGTGTGACATCAACTCAAACAAGAACCAAACATGTTAGGTAAACCTAACTTATTCTTTGCCTCTCGAAGAAGAGCTTAAGCATAACTAGACTCCTCAAAGGAGGAGCTAGCAACAGACGAATGCGAAATCGCCCCCGATACTGGATCATCTACCTTACCTTCATCACCAACCAAAGTAGCCTCCAAGACTAGAACCACCATGCCAGCAGCAACCTCACCCAGCACCAACGCCTTCCTTGCCCTAAAAGTCCTCCTCTTAGCTCTCTTAGGCTAGTTGCCCCGACTCAGGTGCCTGCCACGATGCCCGTCTCCCCTTCTTGTTCTTAAAACCTAGAGGGCATCCTACTTTCCTCTTCTTCGCCAGCGACACTGTAAGAGTCCCTCCAGAGTGAGGTATACGGGCAACTCATAGGGCACTCTATATAGCAGATTGATCCGGCTCAGGTACACCACAACCTCTCTTGCCAAACGACACTAAAGCTAGTTCACCACTCCTCTTTTTTTCCAGCTAAAGATGGCGCCGGAAGCACACTTGCTGGGATTGTCACCACCTTTGGAGCCGGTACCGAGATCGGCTCAATCACCAGAGCAGACCGAAATCAAGCTAACTGCACGACAAGATCAGCAACATAAATTCCAAGGAGAGAGAATGAAATCTTCGGGAAATCAGACAGACCCCCAGATCGATTTCTTGCAGCTTCAAAAGGGTTAAAGGCAGTACTTGGCAGTGATTAGAGAACCATGTTCTTCACCCCAGAAGATGGCGCACCATTGAAATCCACAAATGTTTTCGGGATCAGACTAGGGTTAGGGTTTGGTTTGGTTCTAGACACCCTAGTTGCTCCTCTATATCCAAATGGAGTCGTCATCGACTCTATTTCAATGAAATGGTGTCAACACTAGCTTGCCAGCGCAACTGAAATCAGGATGGATCATCATGCCGCACACCTTGTAAAAACCAACAGCCCGGTCGTTCTTTAGTTGAACTTTCATCGGAAATCTCCTTGATCCAAACTCAAAGGGCATATCCCAAAAGGCTTCCTTGACAAGATTGCACAGATGGTGTAAAACCCTAACCCTAACCTTCAATCCGCGCTTGATGTTCAGTTTGTCGACATGGTCCATAAACCTTAGAGTTAGACCGGTCTTCTCAGCTGCCTCCTCCGTGATCAAGGCATCTGGAAGCCCTTGATTTCGATCCACACTAGGAAAGACTCAATAGGGACCTGAGACATATCTTGTAGACCATCATATTTGGCGAGAACAAACTGGGGTCTTCCATAGAACCAAGGACCGTTGGACATGATGTTATTATGATCTTTCACTCTATTGAAGCGCAATACAAATTGATCATCTATTGCATGCATTTGAAGGCGATTCTGGAGGTCCCATATTTAGGTTAGAGTACCGATAATCGCCTTCAAATTTGGGACCTTTCTCTTGAGGGTGAGAAGACAGCCTACAACAAAGAACTGTTGCAGAGCCAGGGTGGAGCGAGCGACTCCAACCGAATGTCGATCTTCGTCATAGAGAGCTAAAGCGGAGGTAAATCTCTGCGAGACCTCGTCAGACCTGGTGCCATTGGGGTTAGGGTGCAAAGTAACAACGTTTGGAGAACCCTTAGGAGAAGCCAGAGAAACCCTAGGAGATGCGGCTAACTATAGATAACAAGACAGTTAGACAACTGGTTAGGTGAGTTTTTGTTTGAAACGATGATTGTTAGACTCTAATAGAATAGTAACAGGTACAAAAATGACATACCTAGTGAGTCCATTCGAAAGAGCGATTTTACAGAGCTTCAACACCTATACTAATAGAATAAGATCCAAAAGCCCCAATACACCGACTTGATAGAATAAAGCACACTTGTTCAACAAGAAAACTAAAAGCCCGAGCCCGATTGCCCGAAGCAGGAAAAAAAATGATTCGTCATAGCTAAAGAAAACTTGGACATCAATCAATTAAGGCCCTAGAAACCCAGACCCAAACTGAAGAATCCGGGGCCTAAATCCGGGCCCAAATTCTTAATAAGTCTTAATCCCACAACCCTACACTAGCCCTACCGATGTCTTGAACCTTGGCAGACACATGATCCCAGATTTGATTTGGATCTGTCGGAGAAAAACTATGTCATCCCCATCATCCTTGAAAAAAAACGCATGTCCCCACGAGAAACAAATGAGGTTACAGCAACCCAAAACTTGCCTTGGAGAGATTCACGAGACCGAGAGGTTCGTTAGCCGATAACTAAGATCAAGAGCGACATAATACAAGGGGTTTGGATGGGAAAACCTTAAGTTGGGTTGTTGTGAGAGAGTGAGAGCTTTGATGGTTTACATAAACTCGAAAGCCTTTTAGTAAGATTGGATCAAGTTCGATCATTGTTCATCGGAAATATATACCCTAACAGGATTTAAGAGGCATGAGTTTATATACTTCCTGATTTGACACCATTTGTGCACCGGAGATTGGAACTTACATCACTTTTATATTGTATGTTTGAAGCTAACCAAGATACATGAACCTGCAACTAAAAATCTAATTGTTATTGAAAGAGATTCTAGAAAATTATAGTACCGAAAATTAGTTTATATAGTAACTCTACAAGATAGTAATTCACATGCCACATAAAAATTAAGGCAGGAGTTATTATAATGGTCAAGATAAATTTGACAAGCGAGACGTTTGTCAGGTAATAACACTGTTTTTTTAACTCATTATGGTTAAACATAGATATATATCCGCTCGATGTATTTTTATTTATTTATACCAATAACATGAGTGTGTTGTGTTGATCCATCATTATACTTAACCACATAGCCCTCTAGGTGACATTATTTTTCCTCTATGTAAAATGAACACCAACATTCACCCCATGTCTCCATGGATAGTTTAAAATTCTAGATTTATAATTTGACCCATTGTTATATATGT
Source organism: Fragaria x ananassa (assembly GCA_034370585.1). Lineage (NCBI taxonomy): Eukaryota > Viridiplantae > Streptophyta > Magnoliopsida > Rosales > Rosaceae > Fragaria > Fragaria x ananassa. The sequence goes on along the minus strand of CP139750.1, from coordinate 1,259,911 downwards.
ATTAACCAAGTGACCCACAAATCGCTGTTAAAGGAGCCCGAAACGACACGAGAAATCCCAAAATTGAAAATAAAACGCACAAAGGCACAGAGAGGGAGGACACCCCTGTTTCTCTCTTCGTTTCTCCCTCCCCTCTCTTCTTCGTCATCACAGTCACCCCCTTTACCTATATACCCAAATTATTTTCCAAATATAAACTTTAATTTTTATTTATATATTTTCCTCGTGAAGTAAAAAAATTTAGGAGGGGCGAGATCCCTGAACACCAAAAAAATTTGGAAATCTAAAATCCCCTTTGTATCATCGCAATATGGCATTTCACGTCGCTTGCCCAATTACATGGTACGCTCCTTCTTTCTCTCTCTCTCTAAAACCCTCTCTCATTTTCTCTCTCTAAAACTTCTTCTTCTTCTTCTTCTCTGTTGTGGTGTTCAGCCGGCGAATCTGCTTCTGCCCGTTAGGGTTTCCTCGATCCCTCGCCACCGCGAATTCCAAGGCGAGCTTCCTCGACGAGGTCATCAGAGTCCATCAGTTTCTCATCGATCCGTCCGGAATTAGGGCTCGCGACGACGGCAGAACTGTCCAGGTCGTTGTTCCCAGAGTCGCGCCGCCGCCTCCGCCGCCTCCTCTGCCGGTTCCGCCGTCGTTCGTTGGGGATGCGGTGGCGGCGACGGTTGATGAGGAGTCGGCGGCTGCGGCCACCGCGCAGGCCAAGCGGGCCGCTCTCCAGCGCAAGGCTGCTGCGGATATGGTGGCCGCTGAGGACTTTGCTCGCCGCTTTGAGTCTGGTGATTTGTCGGTGAGGTTCTTCGAATTCAATGCTTTTGAATTATGTGTGCTATGCATCTGCTTGTTAGAATTTTATGTTTTTGGAGTTACTGGCTGTAATTTGGAGATAATTTTGGATTGTATTTGTGCATAGATGAATGCGTGTTATGTGAGTTTTGAGTTTTTGTAGAGTTGATTGCGAAACAAGGAATCTGAGATTATATATGGTACTGGGAAAGTGCTTCGGGAGTGGATATTAGATTTTGACTGTTTCGGCTAGATATTGACTTGTATGTTTTTCGGGCTCATGCTGGTTTCCCGCAATGAGATATGCTTCTGAATTACCAACCGGGAATTTCTTTGAGTAATAGGGGTCCATTTATTATGATACATTACATACATGTTTGTATTTGCAAGCAATGCGGTTAAGATGGTTGAGATATGGACAAGTTCTGTCAGATTTTTGTTGTCTCTTATAAAGGCCAATATGACTGACTAGGTGAAAATATGATACATAGGTGAAATTATTGTAGTAAGGGGTGAGTCTAAGTGGTGGCAGCACTTTTAGCTGCAAAAAAAATGCAAAAAGCTTTGAAGTAGCTTCTAAATGTACGAACCCAGAGTAGGGTTTATACTCTCATATTGTAACCTTTAACTAAGATGCAACTGTGCTTTTTCCCTGACTATAGAACTTCCCAGCTAGACACTCAAGATGCCATGCTATGAAAAACTCCAATTTATATGCTTTGATAAGCAATAGAACATTATGTTGAAATGCCCTTACCCGCTTCGGGTTATATTGACTTTATACCCCATTAGCTTTAGACACAATATGAGACCAAGCAAGTTTTTCTGTTACTTGAATGGCATACCTCCGTTTAGTTGCAAGTTTTTTAGAGTATCTGTTGTATTTGATTGTTGGGGCTATAACCTTATTGTTATGTCATACTTGTGCCATTTAAACCTTTTCATATAGTATCGTGATTTAGATGAAAAAAAGTTAGCTGTTCAATTCTTTTCGATCCTCTGCTACTCTATCCCCTTACTCACCTCTTTTATTTATGTTGAAAATACCAACTTTTCATTCATTTCTTTCTCTCTTCCTGTTATCAGGACACCTCCAAAGGAGTTGTGGGAGAAGAGCAGGGTCAGTCCAATGTTATGTGTCGGATATGCTTTTCTGGGGAAAATGAAGGAAGTGAGAAAGCAAGAAGGATGCTTCCATGTAAAACCTGTGGCAAAAAGTACCATAGGAACTGCTTGAAAACTTGGTCTCAACACAGAGGTACTAATAGTTCCCAAGCTTTTGTAGGAGGCTATAGATCTGACATATTAATGTACTGGAACTTCTTTGCAGATCTATTTCACTGGAGTTCATGGGCATGCCCGTCGTGCCGAATATGTGAGGTATATGAGTGATTTGCAGTACTCGTCCATGTTGTTACATGTATTTTCTATTCAAGCTCCTACATTACCTTTTCAGTGTGTCAGTATTATCTTTTATTGTTGGTCTACGAAAGTAATGTGTCCATATTGCATGCACACCCAATGGTGTGTTTTCTAGTATCCTCCTGATATGCCTTCATTTATATGTTTGTTTCTTTTTCCTTTCCTATTTTGATCATTGCTCTTATATTGTAACTGTCATAACCCTAAATATTTGTAGGCATCCTAATAGTATGATCCATGATAAATGAAAACAGATTAGTCTGATGCCTATACCTAAAATTAGGGCTTTTGGCCACCACTACATTCTGTATATCCCTCCACTTGGTCTATTATCATAGGCTATAAATTGTCTCTTAATAACACTTCATGAGGACTTATTCATTTAATTTAACCTATGATTCTTTAATAGATTTCATTTTATACCAAAGATGCCATATTGTTTGGTATGGGTCAATGTTCCTGGTATTCGGTTTCCAAAGAGGCACTTCTTAACCAGGTGCCTATTGCATCATTTCTCCAGGTATGTCGAAGAACAGGAGATCCAAACAAGCTTATGTTCTGCAAAAGGTGTGATGGTGCTTACCACTGTTACTGCCAACATCCTTCACACAAGGTGGGATGCACTACATATTCATGATTTCCTATCTTTGGTTGAAAATATGCTAATATTTGTTCATGTATGTTGCAGAATGTTTCTGCTGGGGTTTATGTATGCCCAAAACATACAAAGTGTCACAGCTGTGGGTCAAACGTGCCAGGAAATGGTCTAAGTGTTAGGTATGTATTGTTACTATTTTGATCTATTAATCTTTTTATTTGCCTATACTAATGATAAGATGATTGTTATTGTGATATTCTGATTTAGTTCAGTTGGTAGTATCTTAGTTTTCTGTGTACTGCACCTTCTTAGATTCTCTCCTCACACCATGCCTATTATTATGATTTGTGGTATTAGTGTTTGGCATATGGCGTAGTTTCTCTATGTCGTTGAAATCCTTCTAAATTAGGAACATGTTATGGGCTCTTTAAGTTTCTTACTGTTATCACCCAGTTAGCTAACTTGGGAGCACGTCATAGACTTAAGCTTCGCTGGTTAAATTGACAGGTGGTTTTTGGGATACACTTGCTGTGATGCATGTGGACGATTATTTGTTAAGGGGAACTATTGCCCTGTTTGCTTGAAGGTACTATTTATTTCTGTAGCCTATTTTCCTGAGGTGATTTGTTTTAATCGACTTTTATGATTTTCGTTGCATTTGTATGATCAGCTAATTATTATTAGGAGCTATGGTATGTATGTACTAGTTAGTTTAAACAGTATATCTTATTTTTTAACCATCTCATTGGAATATGTCCTCTTTCTACACTCTTGACTTTTTTTGGTTTTGTCATTTTATAGGTTTACAGAGACTCAGAATCAACACCTATGGTCTGCTGTGATATTTGCCAGCGTTGGGTACATTGCCATTGTGATGGGATCAGGTTGATTTATTTTTATACTAACAAATACTCTGCTTAGTCTCATCCTTTGATTTTGCTGATTCTGAAGGAATTTTTTTTTATCAAGAAAATGATTGATCATCCAATTTCAATAGGAGATATGATTTCATTTAGCGGAAAGTAATGGAATGACATGTCATTCTGTTATTTCATTTAGGGGAAGAGAAATTCGTCTTAATGGTATACGAACTTTTGCTCTTTATAAACTTTGGTATATCAAGTTTTGAAAATATCAGAACGGTATCTCATGTTTTCATCCTGACCTAAGATTTTATTTGGCATATATAGCCATTAAGATGACCAATTTACCCTTAAGTTCTTTTTTTTATTTTTTATATATATTTCTTTTCATATTCCATAAAATTAGAAGAGGTTTTAGAATTTGATGATTTGGGTTGGTCTTTATAAACTTGAAGAAGATTGAAGAGATGAAACATACAGAAATTCAATCGTTGTTGTTTCCGTTGACATTCAAGGATCTTGTTATTGCTGTTGACATTCAAGGATGATTGAGATGAAGAACTGATTATTAGCAAGGAGAAAGTGATGATGAATTTTTTCTCTACGTTCTTAAAAATATAAAAAGCCAAAAAAAGAAAATTGGAATATGAAAACTAAGAAAAAAAGAGAATTTAACGGTAAATTGGTCTTCTTCTTTTTTGGGTCTGAGGGTAAATTAGTCATCTTAATGGCTATATATGCCAATCTTAGGTCGGGATGGAAACATGAGATACCAATCTGATATTTTTAAAACTTGATATACCATAGTTTATAAGGAGCAAAAGTTCGTATACTATTAAGACAAATTTCTCCTAGGGGAAAGTAATGGAATGACATGTCATTATGTTTACTCTCTCTCGTTACTCAGATTTCTAAAGCCTTAGGTCTGGCTAGCAGGCAAATCATATATATTATTATGCATTTATGTTAAATGAATGTTTTCTGCTCGGGCTTTCCTTCGATCCTTATATAAACGCACAATTACTTTTGAATATAGTATCAGTTATTTTCTTTTATTTATTTTTGTATACTAAATGTGTCATTTCTTTTTCCAGTGATGAAAAATATCAACAATTTCAGTTAGATGGAAATCTCCAGTACAAATGTGCCACATGTCGTGGAGAGTGCCATCAGGTCTGCTAAATTTAGATACCAGTTTTATCTTCCCAAAAAAAAATGTAAATGATTGATCCTTGTTCAAAAAAAAAAAGATTGATCTTCTGTTGAATCTCTTCTGCCAGGTCAAGAATCATGAGGATGCTGCGAACGAGCTTTGGAAGAGAAAAGACGAAGCTGAACGAGATTTAATTACTAGCTTAAGGGCTGCTGCAGGGTTGCCAGCTCATGAAGAAATATTTTCTATTCCACCCTATTCTGATGATGAAGAAACTGGCCCCCCAAAACAAAAGAGTGAATATGGACGCTCTTTGAAATTGTCTCTCAAAGGATTAGTTGATAAGTCGCCAAAAAAGACCAAGGATAGTGGTAAGAAATCCTTGATCAGAATTCCTGCTAAGAAGAAGGAATACCATGAAATTTCAGTTAGTACCAAAGCAAATCAGAGTGTTCGAGGACATGATTCCCAGTATCTTGGGTCGGACAAGAATGATGAGATGCAGTCCTCCAAAAATGCAGAACCAGAAGTATATTCTTCACCTCTTGCTGGAAGTGTGAGCCATACTGAAGAGATCTTCTCTGTCAGTGAGCCAAGTGCATTGAAGCACAAGTCTGTTGATGAAGTGATGTTAAATGGGGGAGATAGGACGTCCAAAGTTCGTATCAAGGGCAGGTCTCATGGTCTGGATAGTGGAGAGGACACTCGAAAGCATGCTGGTAAGTCTAAGCCTGTGAAAGAGAAGAAGCTTGTGATAAACTTCGGCGCCAAAAAGATTAATATTACTAAATCTCCAAGTTCTGATGCTTCAACCTATCAAAGAGTGCATGCTCCCGTGACCTCTAATGGTATGTCATCTGTACACTGTATCGGGAACAAATGTCATAGTGTTCTCTCTCTCTCTCTCTCACTCTTTATGATTTGTTATTCTATTGATGAGCAGGTGGTGAAGATGCGAGCCAGAAGACAACAATGGAAAATAAACATGATAGTCCTGCTAATTTTGGCGATGCTAAAGGTATAAAAGGTAGAATCCCCTGATTATTAAATTTGATTATTATCTGTTTCCTATTTAATTATTAGTATCTTGGTCAATTCTCATTATTTTACGTAATCAAAATCTTCCTGGTGGTGTCCAATTTGCAGATAGAATTGATAATTTGTTTTTATGTGATAGGTTCGAAGGTTGCTGGAAGAGAAGGGAATGTAATAAAGTTGGGAAGGGTAAGGTCAGGAGCACCGGATCATAACCCCAAACTTGTGAAAAGTGATAGGGTTGAGGTAGTCGAAGGCATTCCTCCAGAGCAGGTGCATGTTTCATCCGGAAAAAGCACTGAAGAAGGCACGACTGCAAGTGAGCCTGCAGGTGAGATCCCCACTATGAAAAATAACAAGGTTTATTCAAGGAAGCACTCAGAAAGCAGGTCTGCTGTATCTGCTCACAAGAATGATGAATCTGGCCAAACGCCGGTTTCACAATCTTCCTCCAAAGAACATAAGCCTTCATTGAAGTTTAAGCTTAAGAAACCTAATGTTGAAAGCCAGAGTTCTTCTCAGCATGATGAAGAAAAAAGCTCTGTTAAGGGCCAACGTTCAAAAAGAAAGAGACCATCACCGTTTATGGAGAAAACATCATTCAGTGAAAATGATAGGGGACCGTCAGTTGAAGATAATTTAATGGACGAGATCATGGATGCTAATTGGATATTGAAAAAGTTGGGAAGGGATGCAGTTGGAAAGCGAGTAGAAGTGCAGCAGCTATCTGACAACTCATGGTGAGTGATATTGTTTTACCTAGTTTTTTTTGTGTCGAAGTTTTACCTAGTTTTTTTTTGTGTCGAAGTTTTACCTAGGTTTGGGACATCAGTCATGTGTTGAAATTGTTCCATTATCTGCAAATTGTCCTAATTTATTTTATAATTTAGAGTAGTATACAGTTATTGAAAGCTTTTGGGAGGATGATGCTTAGTTGTTGATCCAACTCTGCTTGATGAAAAACAAAACCCTCATCCAAGTAAAACAAATCAAGAATCAAAACATTGAATAATGCATGTTTGGTGAGCTGCGAACGTACATTTTCTGTTTCTTACCTCTAGAATATAAATGATACTACGAAGACATCTGCTTCACAGCTTAGGAGACAATGTCTATGTTTCTCAGCTTGTGCCATGCATATGCATTTTAGCTGCCTTTCATGTTTAAAGTTTCTTTCATTATACAAGGGCAATAGTTTATTATTTATTATGTAGTGTGTCTACTGAAGGGAGGGGGCTAATTTTTATAAAGGAATGAAGATTAAATGGCTGGTGTTGTATGTATCATGTCAAGAGAACATGATGAATGCCATTTGGTGTGATAATTTTTGTGCATTTTGAGAAAAAATAAAAATAAAAAAATTCTGTCTTAGTGCTCCTTTCTTGCCTAGTATGTGTTAGTATGGTAGAAGAACTGCGGTTCATACATTATCTGTTGATTTCATTTTCCCTTTTCTTGTATTCAGGCACAAGGGAGTCGTTAGCGATGTTATTGAAGGCACATCAGTGTTATCTGTTACTTTAGATGATGGCAAGGTCAAATCTCTGGAACTTGGAAAGCAAGGGGTTCGCTTTGTATCCCAAAAGCAGAAGAGGTCAAAAACTTGAGGTGGATATACCCATCTTCATGGGGTTTTTTTTTTGGAGGGAGTTGTTTGTTGGGTGCTCTTTAGTATTCCTTGAAGAGTTAACTCCTTCCAACCAGGGTCAGCTATACGGCAAGCTTTATCCGCTACAGCTCCCTCGCTCTCCACTTGAATTTCAATAGTCTAGTCTGGATGTTAAAAAGATTTCTGTGATAGGACAGGAATGGAGACCCTGAAATTGTAGGGTGCTGTTTTTATATCAGGCTTGATGCATTACCATATGTAGAAATAAATAGAATTGATTTTGTTCCTGAGTTGAGATCTTCGACTCTCTCAAACCCCAATTCTCTCATACCCAGTCTTGAATTTTGATGAGGCGGTGGAAACTTATTGGGTGCTCTTCCTATCACACTTCCTTTTCTTATAGCTCCAGCGGCTACTGAAGCTCTTGCATTTTATTACGGACTCAAATACAGCAAACAGCTAGGAGTGATGAGTTATGGTGAAGGGTGTTGCTCTTGATGTACTGAATGGCTTTGATATGGTTAGGATCTGAACGGAATTGTAGGAGTTCTTGATGCAGTTAATTAGATCTCCGTAGATCCATGCATCAACAATGATTGTTCAAAGCAATGAAGATTTAGTAAAAGATTTATGTTTGTTCTAGCTCTTGCATTATGTGCTTTCTGGTAGATGTTTAAAATTCAATATCTGTTTTCGATTGTCTGTAATTGAGTGCCCAAAGCAATGATTTAGAATGATGCATGGTACTATTACAACTGTGAGAAACTAGAGAATGCTGAAGCTCCGACTGCACAAATCACCCATGTATTAGCCCAAACACTAACCGCCCAAATATATGCATTTGCTAGTATCCAAGTAAGGTCTACTCTGTATCATTAGCCTCGATCAGCATCCATCACATTCCGACATTGAGTTTCTAGATGCATCTCATCAGACAACTGAGAAACTGAGCTTGAAGCAATATAACTGAGAAACTATCGTGTAACAGTAATTTCCTTACAAAAAATATGAACAACTGAGACTACTATACAGGTGGAGGTGGCAAGTCTAGAAGAAGCCAAAATCCAACACAGTCATCTGATTCCAAGTCCCCCTGGATGGCAAGGAAATGCAAGCCTCCACAAGCCTTCTTTGCTTCTTCCCAAGCTTCCGCTTCCTTTGTTGTCACTGGACTTTTCTTATATGATGCATAAATATACCGGCCAGAAATTCCGACAGAAAGAATCAAGCACGCCCGTGCAAAATCAACTTCAATCGCACAAACTTCCAACCCATTCATCCAAGCTACAGAAAAGTGTTATGAAGTTGTGTAAGGCAAAATAAGGATGACACAGCAGATTCAAGCAAACATGTGTACTCCAAAATCACTTGTGATGCCAAGTACAATTTTAATGACTAAATTACTAAAGGTTTAAACGTTTTATAGTGTGGTCTTTGAGGAAGGAGGTAACTAGGCAAGTGATTGCAGTATGGTCTTTAATCCTGATAGCAATCCTTGTTATGACTTATGAAACAGGACTGTAGTATATATGCAGTTTAGTTATCCCTGCCTCATCAAAAAGAAAGTGCAGCTCTTCGGTTAGGCTACATGAAATTGGAGGGCAATACATTGAACAACTCATGCACAATGTATACAAGTCCTGGCATTTGTAATTCAATTCACAATGTTAGAACTGCGTAATACTATCGTTTGCACTCTGAAGGGTCATATCACCAAATCTTTCATGAGTGTATCAATGGACTTCAAATACAAGTATGACTTTTAAACCTTGCTTGTACTTTTTAAAATGTATCACAGGCCCCCATATGGAGCCAAGTTTCTGAAAACTCAGAGGTAGCCAAGTTGGTAAATATTCAGAGGGCCTTTTGTGGGTGTGTATATATCATATGAAGTGAATAATGATGAGAAACAATGGTCATGATGTAGAAATACTAGAAGATTATATTCGAGAGAATTTGCACCTGCAAGTGGTTTAGCACGTGAAGAAGCAACAGCCAATCCAGGAATCAATGTGTCATCATCAATTTCAATCCCCAACAGATCCAAATCCAGACTTGCTCCAAACACCAGATTCGAGTCCAAGGATGAGATTTCCTTCTGGACAGCTGAATTCACGATCAGAATTTGTATGAGAACAAAAGATGTTTAATAGAAATACTGGATGTGTGAGGACAGACAGAATGAGACATATTATATTTGTCACAAGCACAAACATCGTACTCAGCAAATCCCTTACCTGAAAAGGGCAGTTGGACAAAGGCCCATTTTTCTCCAAAAAGATTTTCTGGAAGTTCCATGGGGAAAGGGTTATCTAGTGCAAGGAGAGGCTTTGAACCTTTTTGGAAACCAGGATGGCGTGTGTATACAGTCTCATAGCGTTCTTCCAACCACAAAAGCAGTGACAGGCACTGAGAAAAAGAAAAGTTTTAAGACAAGGGAACCAGTTCTACCAATAACTCAAAGCAGGCTACATCTCTATAATCTTGTCCTATATTTCAAAAACACAAGTAAGTTCTCCACCATTGTTATAGTATCTCTATAAAATGAATAACATGAACGGTTCGTTCTGATATATAGTTCTTGTCTAGTTAGTGGTAATGTCTGGCTCGCTCTTAATAAAAAAATAGTAACGATTATAGTACTAATCTGTGCTTCATGTCATAAGGAGATGTATTCCCAAATCTCAATTACTTGGGTTCGTTGAAAGGAAATCTTGTTCTCTGTTACCTATACGGAAACTGATCAACTCCATACCAATTTTTCCTTTACAGAGCTGAGTTAGAGTGTTAGCAACAGGTAAATGTAGTTCAAGATATCCCGACACTACTCGAATAGTACAAACAACTTTCTTTCTGGTGACCATCTACACAACTAAAACAATCAACCTCAAATTTTCAGTAGACATAGCTGGCTAAATGAGTAGAAGCTTCATGCACAGGTGCACGATTAACTCCTACAGATGAAATTGGTGTAGCTTTATTTAAATCCATCGGAACCTCGCGTATCTATCAACCGGATTTCATCATAAATTGAAAACTTTTATCTGTGAAATGGCTCTCGGGGAAATTAGCTGAACTATCTCAAGTGACCTGATTGGGAAAATTGCCTAAACAATGAATTACGTGACTAACAGGAAGTCACTTGCAGTGATTGATCTGTAGTCTAGAGTTTGGCAATAAAAACAGAGTTAACAAGAAATAAGCAAAGCATACTCACCCTTTTACTCGGAATAGGTTTTATCCCAAGCTCGGTACAGGCTTTTGTTATAATGGTCTGCATCTGTGACCTATATACAATTCACCAAGCAAAACATATCATACATGATTGCAAAATATACAAGCACATTTCTGATATTTAGTGATTTGCTTACCTGAAGTATCGAATCTTCTCGGGCAGAGGCACACCTAGCTCATCACTAATGGCAACTATGGCTTCTTTCAAAGTAATGCTGTTGATGACATTGTTAGGGAAGTACTTTGTGTGCTGTAAAGAAAGAGAGTCATCACAAACCACAAGCTCCCACACTTTCTTCCCTCTGATATCCAAAATGGGCCTGGAGCAGAAGTCCAGCTCCCACTCCGTAATGCTCTCCGGGTCGGTTTCCGGGTCCAGGTAGCTCAGTTCGGCAGTCGGGTCATCTTCGACTTCTTGTTCGTCTATTTGTTGCGTTGAGACGGAGGTTTCCGACACGGAGTTTGGTCGGAAATGGTGAAGCTTTGGGAGGTTGTTTGAAGAGAAAGTAGAGGGAAGTCTGGTGGGTTTAGCGCGAGAGATGGGTTTGTGTTTGTGAGATTGAAGAGTTGGGGTTCTGATTCTGGTGGTGTTGAAGCTGAAGCTCGCCATGGAAGAAGAGTGGGCTAGGAAAGCTGTTAGTTCTGCAGTTATATATCGACCACATATATGATCTATCTTCGTTCATCAATCATGATCGTTATACTGTAATTGCCAAAATTCCAATGCAATTTTCACTTTTTACTCATACTTTATTTGGAAAAGGATAGCATTGCATTAGTAGTAAGCATTTAGACAATTACATCAGGCTCGGTACATACGGACAGTCATTGATGGATTTGATCCCCATTCACATACGGACTGTCATTGATGTTCTTAAATCTTAATTAAATGTGCGCTAGAAGATTCTTCTTAATCTAATTTTTTTTTCTCTTTTTTAAAAAACAAACAAAACTAAACGGGCGTTCCTTGATTACATTTCTTAGACCGTGTTCGTTTCTTTACATTACTAACCGGACATGACAGAAAATTATCTTAGCTAGTGTTTGGTGGTTCAGATTATATTAAGAATAGATATTTTATTCTCGTAAGAGTAGGAAATAAACCCTTGTTAGAGAGGTGGGATATGCAGTATCAGCACAAGATTATAACTAAAAACAACCATGATCCGTATGTTCATCTTTCTTCGGCTCTCGATTTTATCCCTCAATCTCTTTCACCTTCTCATGAATTCATGATCATACATTCCTCCACCATCACTGCACAACCAAGGGCGTAGCTACAATGGGGCGAGAAGGTTCAATTGAACCCTCTAATATTTCAGGCGCAGTTGTTTTTCTTCGGTAGCTGTTAATTGGGTGGGGTAAATATATATTTTACTTTATATCAATACTGCTTAATTTTGACACCAATTGTTTTAAGAGTGCGGTTATTGGGACCTTCAAACTTGCTCAGTATACCTCTCATGCTATTTACACCTCATTTTTAATTTTAACTACAAGCATTTGCTCACTAGACCTCTTTTTAAATTCCTAAAAAAACCTTAGGTATGTTATTCACATATATCTTAATAATTTACTTAGTATATCTCTTATTTATTCTCTATACCTCTCATTCTTATAATTTTTTTCTTTTTGCATGCTATCATCAAGACCTCTATTCCTTGATTTTTTTTCGTTCAAACCTCTTTCACGACCTCAATTCCTTGATATTTTTATTTCCCATAGAATGTCACCAAACTTTCATTATTTGATCAATTTGTAAGAAAAAAATTTCAATGACATCAATTTTTCTCTTAAAAATCAAATAACACAAAATATTGGGTTTCAAAAACTTATACCAGACTAGTACCATCTCTCCTTATAAGTGAAAGGTCGTGAGTTCAACTCACAGTAGACTTGTTGTAGCATATTAGTTGTTTATCTGAGGAGAAAAAAACTTATATTTACCAACAAGAAAATATTCTAATATAAATTAGCTTTTCTTTTTCTATTTTACTTGTGCTAAACAACGATCAAGAATAACAATTGTATACTATGTATGTTCTTTTTTTCCCTCTATTTAATGTACATCATGAAATTATTTCAATAGTTATTTAATCTTTGATGGAGTTTGCTTACAACAACAGCTACCATTTTAGTATTGGCATGGCTCCCTTTGAGGCACTTTATGGAAAGCAGTGTCGTACACTTTTATGTTGGAATGAAGTAGGAGAAAAAGAACTTTGTGGTCCTGAGTTAATCCATGATACTAATGAGAAGATTAAAGTGGTCAGAGATAGACTCAAGGCCGCTCAAAGTAGGTAGAAAAGTTATGCAGATGTCCGCAGGAAAGACCTTGAGTTTCAAGTGGGTGAATGAGTGTTCTTGAAACTATCTCCTTGGAAAGGGATAGTATGTTTTGGTAAGCGTGAGAAGCTTAGTCTGAGGTATATTGACCCTTATGAGATAATAAAGCGAGTTGGCTCACTTGCTTATCGGTTACTTTTACCTCCAGAATTATCCATGATACATAATGTGTTTCATGTATCCATGCTTCACAAGTATATTTTCGATCCCTCTCATGTGCTGCAAGAGCAGCCGATTAGTTTGCAGAAGGATTTGACTTATGAAGAGGAACCGGTACATATTCTTGACTGAAAGGAGGAAGTACTGATGAACAAGACAATCCCACTTGTTAAGGTGTTTTGGAGAAGTCATCAAGTAGAGGAAGCTACTTGGGAATCAGAGGAACAAATGAGGCAGCAGTATCCTTACCTCTTTGATTGACAGTTATGTAAATTTCGAGGACGAAATTTTTTTAAGGAGGGGAGAATTGTCACATCCCGACTCTTAATTTTTACCTATTTACTAACATGGTGTTAATCAGAGTTTTATCATCTTCGTCAATGAGTTTATATTTTAATTGGTCCCCAGAGGGGTTTTGGGGACGATTATTTCGAAGAAATTATTCGTATGAGTGACGACGGTAAAAATGGTAAATTTTAGCTAGTAAAATGTAATTTTTTAGGGTATTTTTATTGGGGTGTTTTATGTTATGGAGTGGAGTGTTTTAAGTGTGGACCGGGCCATTTTTGTGGTCAAAGCCCTCTCTCTCTCTCTCTCTCCCGCTCCCCGAGCCCTCTCCCTACCTAATTTTCTTTCCGGCCACCGTACGCCTCCGCACTGGTCCCAAACGGTCGGTCATCTCCTCCTCTTCCTTCCTGGACCAGTGGCAACCTCCCTAGCGCCGCCGTGAAGAAATGTCTGCTGATTTATGGGCTCGAGAGGTTGTTTTATCCACAACCGACTACACTTTCAACAGTTGAATTTGCATCAAATAATAAATAAACATGATTGATTTAATAAATAACTGACTAGGTGAACACCGTGGTTATCACTCACTACTAAGAGCATGTCCACCCCTAAGCCAAAAGCCTGACCTGGGCCTTCAGCCAGCTCAAAAGATGACCCAGAAAAAAAAAACCCAAGTTCACCCATGAAAAAAATGATGACCCAGCCTTCATTGGGTTAAGACCTGGGTCAGACCCATGACCCAGGCAAAAGAAAATGAAGGCCCGGGCCTTCCGCGCCACATCAGCCCAAAACGTGGGCCACACGGACGTCAAGGCACAGACGAACAGACAGAGGCGAGTGGAGCATGCGCACGTCAGAGCATGGACGAATGGGTGAAGGGCGTCATGGACACGTTCTTGTCTCCACCTCCACTTGCCAAAAACTAGGCCATGCATAATCGGGCCTTTGCTTTTAATTAAATAATCCAAGGGTTTTAATTACTACAACAATTATTTATACAAGCTAAATCTAATTATGTTTTATATACTAATTGATAACCTAATAAACAAAAAAAAACTATTGGGTAAAAATAATATTCTAGGTTTGGAATATACTTTTATTTACATTATATTTATGTTCTAATTATTCTAATTAATTCCAATAAACTGCAAATGAAACGTGGCTACCTATAATCAAAATTTATTTATTACATTTTGTATAATTTCAATAAGTTATTTATAATTTTATTAATATATAAAATCATTATTTACATTCAAAATACCTAATATAAAATTCAATAAACAGTCATTGCCATGTGGCGACCCAGAAATAGAAATCGTGGGTGAAAACTGCAGCCCAAAATCACTACCACGTGGCGACCCAGGTCTCGCCCATGACCCAGGTCTTCCCAACGAAGACCCAACGGGTGGACATGCTCTGAATGTAAAATCATTGGGCCTTATCCAATAGTCCAGTCATCCCGGACCAGGAACGCCCTATCATAATCAGCTTCTCCTGAATTAACGGACACCACCAGCAGGAGGAGGAGGAGGCTGCCATCGCTGTGAGTATCCTTTATCCAATTCTGATTTCTCATTATTTTACACACACCCACACAAAAAAAAGAAAAAAGAAAAAAGAATGAAGCTGGCAACTTGTTCATATTCTTCACCAACCTCCGTCACTCCTTTTCTGCTTCTTCAAACCCGTCGCAGATTCTCATTCAATATTTTTCAGGCCTCTTCTTCTTCAGCCCACCGACGACCCGCCATGGTTTCCGCTCGCAACTACAGCCACGCCAGCTATCTTCCTCCTTATTTCAGGTTACTTTGCAGTTCCTTTATTCTATTTCGATTTCTAGGGTTTGAGTTTGATTTTGATTTTGATTTGTTTGGGGTTGTGGTTTTGCAGTGTGGCACCTATGATGGAATGGACTGATGTTCACTACAGGACTATGGCTCGCCTCATCTCCAAGCACGCCTGGCTCTACACTGAGATGCTTGCCGCCGAGACTATTGTCTATCAGAAGGACAATCTGGTAATCTACTTTACACCGAGATGCTCTCTTCACCTCACTTTTCGGATACACTCTTGTATTTTTGTGTTATGCATCTGTGATAGGCTTTGATTTCTTTGGCAAGCAAGTTTAGCATTTGTAGATAACTATTCATTGTATGTGTGGTGCCGCTCCTATTCCGAAAGTAATGCATAAGAAAATGGCTAGAGGTTAACTTCATCTAGCATGTCTCTGTGCCGCTACACCATAATAATTGAAAGGAGTTCTAGTTGATTACAAACTGAAAAAGAACCCAACTTTTACTAAGACTTTAGCTGTTAAAGGGTCATGCTCGTATGTGGCTCCCATGTGATCTGCGGATTGAACCTTGTCAAGTTACCTACCTAGCTGTTTGCTGGAGTTTCTTGCCTCCTAAAGATTGTAGGGTTCAGCATGATTCCCCAGTTTCGAGATGACTTGCCTTATCTGGCTACAATCGACAACCTCTCTATAATGAGTTTCAGCAGGCTTAAAGCTGATAGCTTTGGTCACTAGAACCACACCCCCACCCCAACCAGCCTACTGACCTGTTCCTACTCGAGCAACATATTAACACCTCTTGGTAAACTGCAGAAACTTTCAGTTTACGGTTAGGGTAACCCTGAGTTCTTTCAATTTGATCCAGCTGATCAGATTTGGTAGGCAACGTTGCTTATATGGTTCAGTTGCTTGCTTTCTTGGTGGCTCATGGGAAAGTAAATTACATTTTCAATAGCATATACCAATCCATCATCTTAAGTTCTTAACCCTCATTGGTGAATTCTATTTAAGGTTTGGGAAGAGTGTCTTGACAATTGGTTCCTTCATTGTCCATTTCCAATTTAAGTCTGGTGGAACATTTTCAACAATTTCTGTGCAAGTTGGGTCTTGCCAAAGGGGTGCAATGAGCTGTTAAGTATTTTTTGCAAGTGCATCGGCTGGTGTGAAGGCTGCTGTTTTGATTAACTTTGTATTGTTCGATTTTCATATTTCCTTTTTGAGTTTAGTGCCTTTGTATCTAGTTGTTTATTTAGGGACTATCACAGAAGGAAGGAGGCGCTTCCTTTCTTTTCCCTTGTTTCCGTATCTTCCTTATAGTAAATGCATTATTTCCTGAAGGTTACAGACTAGAATGCAGATTAAACTAGAATCCAATAAATTATATCTGTTGGCTGGGACAAGGACAACTGACGGCATTTTTTTTAATTGTTCAGGACAGATTCTTGTACTTTCCTCCAGAACAACACCCTATTGTTCTACAAATAGGTGGCAGTAATTTAGAGAATCTGGCCAAAGCTACTCAACTTGCTAATATTTACAAATATGATGAGATCAATTTTAAGTGAGCACTCTTACTACTTTCTATCTTTTGGTTCACTATAATCTGTTTTATTTCTTACAAATATGACTTTGCTAACTCTATGTTTAATCAGTTGTGGATGTCCCAGTCCAAGAGTAGCTGGACATGGGTGCTTTGGTGCCCGTCTTATGCTGGATCCAAAGGTTTGATAAATTTGCTTATTACATCGTTAATTGCAAGAGAAGCACCGTAGTGTTTTCTTTGTATTGTGCTCTGATAAAGACGTTTGTTCTTTACAAGGAAAGTTTGTTGCCGAGGCTATGTCAGTGATTGCTGCAAACACAGATGTCCCTGTCAGTGTTAAGTGTCGAATTGGTGTTGATGATCACGATTCATATAATGAGCTCTGTATGGTCCTTTTCTGTTGAATCTTGTCTATTATTGTCAAGTCTTGACAATATAGCTACATTACTCATGACTTTCTCTCTCATATATATATATATATATATATATATATATATATATATATATACACAAAAACGATATGAAGCGCACGTGCGCACTGTCCTTAAAGTGTGCACGTCCCTCTGTTCGCCACTTCGCCACTGTCCGGCACCGTCGACGGCGCGCCTCCACCCTAGAAGACTCCAGCAACGTCCCTGACCATTTTCCCTCCCTGGCGAGTCCGTTCTTTTCCAGTTTTCCGGCGAGATCACCCAAAACTTCAAATAAAGTCGATCTCGCCGGAAACTGGAATTCGGCGGACTCGCCGGGGAGGGAAAGTGATCGGGGACGCTGCTGGAGTCCGCTGGGGTGGAGGCGCGCCGGACGGTGGCAAACAGAGGGACGTGCGCACTTTAAGCTAGTGCGGACGTGCGCTCCACATCCAGCCTTTATACACACACACTGGGCCCTTCCACTAAGGGATCCCTTATGTGAGGGATTGAGCATTAGATTAATTTTTCGATCACTTTTTTCAATCTTAACCTTTCAGTTCTTAGGTCCTAATATGTAGATCATTGCTGCAAAATTTCATCCAAATTGGTGATCGTTAAAGTGCTCAAAACTGCAATTTTCATGAACGGTTCAGGTTTGACATATTTGAACCGTCTATTGATTTAAGCTAGTTCGAGACCTTAAAGATCACCAATTTGGCTGAAAATTTCCAGAAATGATCTACTTATATATACCTAGAGGTTGAATGGTGGAGATGTTGATATGTGATCAAAAAGTTGGGCTAATGCTCAATCCCTCATATAAGTCATAATAAGGGATCCCTTAGTGGAAGGGCCCAGTATATATATATATATATATAAAATTGAAATGGCATGTGAACAATAAACCGAAACTAGCATTAGGTAATATATAATACACACACATATTGAGGAACAACCTCTAAAGTAAGATCCCCTTCAATTGAAGCGGTCCACATGTGAGGTTCCTTGCAAGGTTCATCTTAACCAAAAATAAAACCAATCAGAAGCCTCTCCGTATGGGAAACTTTGTTAGATATATGTGAGCTTTTACTATAAATAGTAGTAAAGAAGTTGTAGCTTTGTTGTAAATGTTAACAGGGACAAGAGATTGAAATTTTATCTATAAAATAAACTTTATTAATTATACATCACCAACCAATTGCAATGTTTTCTAAAGCACTTAACTATGTTTACTTTTGTTGCCGGAGTTGCATCCTCACTCTGTTGTCCCACCTAATCTTCTTTTCAGGTGATTTTATTTATAAAGTTTCTTCTCAATCACCAACTAGGCACTTCATTATACATTCTCGGAAAGCACTACTGAATGGAATCAGCCCAGCTGAAAATCGTAGTATTCCACCTCTTAAGTATGTGTTGTGTCCATCCATTGAATGTGAACTAGCATGCAACTTAACTGATATATGGGTATTATAATTATGTTTGCGGTATGCTTAACTTAATACCGCTGTCCTAACAGGACCAAAAGAAACTACATGTATCGTAAGTATTCTTAGATATATAAAAATCTGTAGGTCACACTTTGCATTTACTTTATTTGCAGATACGAGTACTTTTATGGCCTCTTGCGTGACTTTCCAGATCTGAGATTCACAATAAATGGTGGCATAAACACTATTGATGAGGTAAACCAATCACATTAACTTTTTCTTTTTTTTTAAATTGTTCTTTTTCTTTTAAGAATTTCCTGAGTTCAGTGGTAAATAAAGTCAGTTGGAACTTCGACTGTTCTCTCTGAGCTTATATTTCCTTATTGCTGAGAAAGGTTATTCAAAACTTGCATTTTGTGAACATTTTTCTCTACTTGTAACTATATAGTACAACATTTTCTAACGTTACTATTGTGATGCTTACTGTCATTATACTATTATTGTTATTTGGGAGTATATATTAGTTGTGACTTTCAGGCAATTTGATTTTGTTAATGTTTCTCTTTAGTGATTGGAATCGTAATATGGATTCCAATCACTCTTTTCTCATGTTATTTCCATTGCTTTCAGGTCAGTGCAGCTAGGAAAGCAGGAGCTCATGGTGTAATGGTTGGACGGGCTGCATTTAATAAGTAGGTGAAATTTTTCGGATTTGGATTGTTTCGTTCTTTCAGTACACTTAATATTTGGTTACGTTTGGTTGAAGTCTTGGCCTCATACTATCTGGTATTATAATCTGTTTTTGTTCTTTTTTATGTTTGGGTTTACATGTAATCTTTCACCATTGATGATATCTCAAAAATTGTTTCTGTTTTCTATCCACCAACAACAGATTAGAACCTAATGAACTTCATGCAATCAAAAAACAAGGGAATAAGTACGTTATGTTCACTGTATAACTTGAAAGTCTGAAACGCTGTTTGATGATTACCATGAAATATGAGAAATGAGAATGCAGAGTCTGCTGGGGAGAATGAAACATGTTTTCTTGAGCTTTCCTGCTCTAAGATTCCAATCTAAATGACAAAATTTATTCTATTATTTTTTGCCTCACTTGTAAGTCTGTTCACAATCTTTTAACCCAATGCATGTCTTCGGGGTGAATTGCAAAAATACTAAAATGCTAATGAAGAATAACAAAAATGCTATAATGATCACACCATATTGAAATTCCCCAAAACTTAATGAGTTGTGAAGTTATTCAATTGTAGTCCTGTGCAAAACGAAAATTGGACTGAAAATTGTTGTACATTTTCAACAGCCCATGGAATACTTTGGGACACGTCGATACTGCTATTTATGGTGCACCAAGCAGCAGTGTAACACGGCGCCAGGTTCAGTTGCAAACTCTTCTACGAGATGGTTGGCTATTCAATTTCTGTTAAATTTTATGCTGCGGCTCACTCATTTTTTTTTTCTGGTCGCATTTAGATACTGAAAGAGTTTGAAGCTTATGGAGAGACTGTTTTGGGAAAATATGGACTAAAGCCCAATGTTCGAGATGTGGCAAAGGTTAGTATTTTCTACTTGTTTAGTTCAGTTCTGCTCCCTCATTTATTTTACACATGCACTGTGAACTGTCATCCTCACTATTCTCATTTTGATTAAGTTGAATGTGTTTCTTTGGTCTTGTCACGCGTCTCACATCACAACATCGTGATATCACCCTCATCTGAGGGCTGCATTGCTTTGGTTTTTATGAGTGAAGGGGTTGATATGTATTGTGACAGACGTTACTACAATAGTAGCCATTTCATGGGCGATCTATCACTATTGGTACAACGGTACTAGTGTACTACCATGACTCAATCTAATTGCCTGGTTGGGTGATACTTGTTACTTTAGGGTCACCCACTGGGGTTGTGGTTGTGGATTTGTTCAACCATAAAATATCACACAATGTCTTTGCAGTTCGGGCATGGTGTGAAATGCAATAGAACAGACGATCTTAAGCTTCTTTTTTTTTAAGACCCAAATTTTAATTCCATTTTGCGATTCATTACCTTGTTTTTGTTCTGCTGCAGCCTTTGCTTAGCCTTTTCTATGCTCAGCCTGGGAATAGCCTTTGGAAACGCAAAGCTGATGCTGCTTTCATGCATTGCAAGGTATATTTGTTACATATTATTATCGGTCTCTAAACTAAAAATGATGTGTAGTTGAGGAGATTATTTTCCGAGTACGTGTCTTATTCTCTGATCTTCCTAGGACACCTATATCTAACAGCTGGTTGAACCTTGCAGACTATGAAATCATTTTTTGAGGAAACACTTGTAGCAATTCCAGACTTTGTTTTGGATGCACCTGTCGGAGCGCCACCACTTGGTAGTAAGGACCCTTTTGCAAACATACATACGTTGTTGCCTCCGCCATATGAATCAAGGGAACAAGAGCTACAATATGCTTAGTCTGTCAAATCTGTACTTTAGTGGCAATCCGTAGTGTCAGGTTGAAGCATATTGTTTATACTCTTGGAATTGAACCTATTGATCCGTTGTAACAATATACTCAAATGTGTTGATGCATAGTCGTAGTTACAGTTTTGTAAGGCAGATTTGTCCATCTTGAAAAAATTCAGACGGGGTGACAAACAGTTTGTCCACTACATCTATACCGAGAAGGCCTCCGAGTTTTGTGGGATGTTGTAATAGGGGAAAATGGTATTTAAT
The DNA here is from genome assembly GCA_034370585.1 of Fragaria x ananassa. NCBI lineage: Eukaryota > Viridiplantae > Streptophyta > Magnoliopsida > Rosales > Rosaceae > Fragaria > Fragaria x ananassa. The sequence goes on along the minus strand of CP139750.1, from coordinate 1,238,505 downwards.
TTGATACCTTTTTAGTCCTTGACTTCTGGATTGCTCATAATCTCACCTTTAGTTGATACTTTGGACAAGATTTTTTGTATTTTCCTTTTAGAACAGTTTAGATTTATCTAATGTGATAGACTATATATTTCAGTGTCTTAGAAACATAAGAAACAACCTCAAATCTTAAATGTGAAAGAAAACGAGTACACAACTCAAATATTTGCAGACAACGTGAAATAAAGTCAGCTAAATTAACCACATTCTTGAACTTGATCCTCACAAATGATGAGAAACATGTCCAATGAGAGGAAGAGTGAAAGACAGCTTTTACAGACTCATGAACTTGAGCTTAATACATCACAATACACGACTTTTGCACAGCCTATTGATTTCTGACTCATTATCAGACAACCACTTCTTTCCCTCATCCAACCTCTTCTACTAAAAATGAAATATAATATTGCTTGCAACCAATTCCCGGCCTCTTAACCCTCCATATATAATATATACTGTCCTTTCCATTGTACAATGTGGTCGATCTTGTGAGCAGATTCATGTCAAGGTCATCCTTCTATCCTTGCAAAAATTCCATCAGCTGCAAATCACTGGCTCCCAGCGAGGATCGAACTCGCGACCTTTGGCTTACGAAGCGAACGCACTACCACTATGCTATGTAAGCCAGCTGCTGAAGTTTTTTATTGTTGGATATAACATCTCCGTATATGTTTGAGGTTAGAAAGGCTTGAAAAGATGAATCATATCATCATGAACCATCTGAATGCCAAGGAGTAGAAACTTTATGACCCAAACTTTATACAAGAAGAACCCAGGGTTGATATAGAAGGCGATTTCTGAATTTGAAGAATAAAAGTAGACACTCAAGGATGCCTTGGAGGCCAAGAAGCAGAGTATTCGTCAGGGAAGATTATAACATAAAGGCTTCCTAATCCTTCTACGGTGAGGCCAACTTGTTCCATATATACGATTAAACGTTCAATAATCTGTCAATCCATGTAAGAAACTATGTGATTACGTATAAAAAAGAAGAAGACAGAAATAAAATCACAAACCTCGTTGGAAACATCTCTGTTGCTTCTCTGCCCCTCATTTCCAGTCTCAAGCTGATCAAAACAACCCCAAGAATAAAAATCCTAAAGCCAAATGGACAAAATTCAAAAATCACACGTGTGGACAAACAGCAGCACAGGTGTGCACGGAAACAAATAAACTAGATTACCGAGTTTACCCCTCACACTCTCATCAGCAGCAGGTCTCTTTTTCTCTCTCTATTCTCTGAAAACCCCCACACACCACCACCATGGAAACACAAAACGACGACGTCTCTTCATGGAGCTCCGCTACGAATTGGTCCGTCGCCCGTGGCGCTCTCGTAGATCGCATCACCTTCGAGTCCTTCTTGTCTCCGATCGACGGCGACGCTCCAATTTCCACCGCCGGATCCTCCCTTATTCTTCGCCCTCCGTCACCAGATTCTGGACCTTGCGAGATCATCGGTATGTTTCACTACTTCCAAGCTTCTCTGATTGAGTTTTCATCCCCTAGTTGCTTTATTGCTCGATTCTAGTTCAAATTGAGAGCTGAATCCAGTTAAATGAATTTCAATTTAGGTCATACCTGAAATTGGCATCGGAAAATTTATTAGAATTGTAATGTGTTTTCCAGCTTGTGTTGAATTTCTTTTGAGGGAATGAAGGAAAATAGTATTGTGAAATTAAGGTGGCTTTTTTGTAAGGTAGGGTTTTTGAAGCTATCAAGTATACTGTTGAGGATGAAGGACCACTAATTTGGCGACATAGTCTATATGGTTGGATTAAGGACCTAGTTTCAACCATTAGAGGCACATTTCTTGTACTCAAGTTGTCATAGGTGATCCCAAAAAGAGAAGTTTTGATTTGTTCAGAGTATGAACAATGTCAGTTAGTGCCTAAGGAGAGAGGCGAGATTGTGCGTGGCCTAGTGTCAAAGAGAAGTTCAACTAAGAATATCTGATGTGACTTATGGAATGAGAAGTTTTGATTTGTTGAAAGTATGAACAATGTCCGTTAGTGCCTAAGATATTGTGGGGTGGTGTCAAAGACACTCCCATATGACTTAGTTGTTTGCTTTGTTAAGAAGCCATTCGAATATGATTCAATCTTATTCAAAAGTTAGTAAGAAAGAGGTATTTGATTCTTGAATGAATGTCACCAATTGATGACCATGACATGTTCATGTAAGGTAGGGTTTTTGAAGCTATCAAGTATACTGTTGAGGATGAAGGACCACTAATTTGGCGACATAGTCTATATGGTTGGATTAAGGACCTAGTTTCAACCATTAGAGGCACATTTCTTGTACTCAAGTTGTCATAGGTGATCCCAAAAAGAGAAGTTTTGATTTGTTCAGAGTATGAACAATGTCAGTTAGTGCCTAAGGAGAGAGGCGAGATTGTGCGTGGCCTAGTGTCAAAGAGAAGTTCAACTAAGAATATCTGATGTGACTTATGGAATGAGAAGTTTTGATTTGTTGAAAGTATGAACAATGTCCGTTAGTGCCTAAGATATTGTGGGGTGGTGTCAAAGACACTCCCATATGACTTAGTTGTTTGCTTTGTTAAGAAGCCATTCGAATATGATTCAATCTTATTCAAAAGTTAGTAAGAAAGAGGTATTTGATTCTTGAATGAATGTCACCAATTGATGACCATGACATGTTCATGTATGTTATGGAAAAGAGGAAAAGGATTATTAAGTTATTTTGTATGTGATCGTGCACTTTAAAAGTCAAAGAGAGTCAATACTATTGAAGTTGCTTATATTTGAACTTTCAAAATAGATTTGAACTTTAGACTTATTGTGTTAATATGGTTGTCCTATGATCGAAAGAGTTCATCACCTAGTACCATGCTACAAACATTTTAATCACAACACCCTGTAATGCTATTTTGTTACTATAGATGATTCTTGTGCGGATAACAAGGCGCTATAGATTATTTTACATCTGCAAATATGTGTCCCCTTGCATTCATAAGCCACAGGCTTAAGTAGAACTTCTCAACATTCTCATTGTACCAAATGCATCATTATCCATGTGAAGATCACTGGAATGGTCAAAGTAGAAGAGAATCAATACTTGTGTTCCTATTTACAAATGACCAAAAATTTCTTGCCTTGCAGTTAAAGTAGAAGAGAATCAATACTTGTGTTCCTCTTTACAAATGACCAACAATTTCTTGCCTTGCAGTTAATTTCACACAAAAGCATGAGGTCCAGCAGATTTATGTTCGGAGTACTGCCCGAGTCTATGAGGTATACTATGCACCTGATTCACAAAGTGACAACGAATATCTATGTACTGTTCGCTGTGGAATTGCTGCCAGAGATAAAGAAGTGCTTCACACAGCTAATAATGAAGAAGTTCATTCTGCAAATTCAAATGGGTCTCTTAAGGAGGTATCTGAAGAAAACCTAAGAAATGGCAATAACTTGAGTACCAGTGAAGATGACTGGGTTGAAGTGAAAGTCCCAGATGGTCATGTGCTTGATAAAAAAATCAGCTCCTTGCCATTGAATTCTGGTTCTGAACAGGTATGATGGTCCCCCTCCTCATTCTTTCAGCCACTTGTCATCACTCTTTAAATCGTTAGCAAGTTTTCCTGCAATCGTAGCATTGAACATCATGGACAAGCTAGCATGTGAGCACTTTCAAGAGTGAACCAGAAATGCATCTGCATATATAATAGAACTTGCGAAACCTTCACCTGCAAACTAGGCAAACTGTATTGAGTCTTTCAGCCACTTGTATCGAGTCTTGGTCCATCCTAAAATTGAAATCAGGTTTATCAGTTGTGACGTAGCAATCTAGACTCTACCCTGTTTTATTGCGGATCTTAATTTGATAAATGAGTCCAAACCACCGAATTTAAAGATTAGCTTATTGCAATTTTCAGCCAATTTATTTTTCAAGTTGCCAACATCAGAATATATCTTGGCTGTTTCCTTTCACATGTAGTCCCCCTTCTGCAATTTGTTTACAGAGAGAGGCAGAGGCCGGGGGAATGGGGAGAGGTTTTATTTGATAAGTGGGTTATGAGTTATGAGTGACTGGTTTATGAAAGCACTGATGTATATTTGTTATTATTAATGCTGGCCACTGTACAATTTTTCAGGCTTTTTATGAAGCCACAGCACAGATGAGTGATGTAAATCCTTGTATATCCTTAACACTACGTCTACTGTCACTTGAGAGGAAAGATTGTGTTTATGTTGATGAGATTTATGTGTTTGCTGATCCTGCTGATTCAGCAGATTTGGAAAAGGAAACAAGTACAGTGGAAAACTCAGCTGGGAGTGCTCTCATGGCCATGTTTATGCCTACCCTCTTGCAGTTATCTAATACAAGGAGTGTTAACCAAGCCCAAGACTCCCAAATGATTGGGTCAAAAGCCTCTGATTCTACCAGTGTTGCGACTAAGTTCCCGACAGATATTAAACCCAGCATATCCGAGCATCAAGAAGTATTGTGTCAGGATGCGAGTAGGGATACATTTGGTAGCACCCCATCACAGATCCCTGTAGGGGTTCCTGTTACAGAAAGCAAAACTGATACTGGGAATCACCATGTTGAAAGATCTATGGACCTGCTTTTTTCTCGAATGGGCAGAATAGAGGATCTATTATTGAGATTTGAAGACAAAATGGTCAAGCCCATAAGCAGCATTGAGGCAAGGCTTGAGAGGGTCGAGCAGCAACTTGAAGTACTCAGCAAACAATCACAGAATTCTAGATTGTCAACGTGCTCAAGATTCTATGCTCCTTCTTTCTCATGCATTGAGTCTGATTCCAACTCCTTCTACAACAGTGGAAATGACTATCCCAGTTGTGAGGCAGTAATATCAGGTAACAAGGATGCTCAATCTGAGGCACTCTCTACCACACCTTATTACATGTCTGATTCAGTAAATCCTTCAAAGTTGGTCCCAGGTCTAGTAGTAACTGCTCCTGAATTTTCAAGTGATGATGAGGATGAAGATCAATCATCAAGTCTAGTGATAACTCCTTCAAAGAATACACCAAGGCCTGCTTTGACAATTGATGATGCCCTAGCATCTGCACTAGCTGGGTTCCTGTCTCTGACTTCTAATCACGCTCAGAGGTGTAGTCAACCTTTTTCCGTTAAAGCTCCAGAATTTTTAAATGAAGAAGATGGTAGCCCTGACACAAAAGCTTCAGTGGGAGTTGAAGAACTAGGGACAGGGCCATTCATGTGCTATGATGAATCTGATGGGATACAGAATGTGAAAGATTCACTGGCTCATTCATCCAGAATTTCTTCATATACTGAGGAGAATGATGAAAGATTTGATGATGAGCGCTCTGTTAAACCAGAGGGAATTCGTGTGCAGCAAGAGCATCATGAGATCACAGGAGAAGACAAACCAGATGGTAAGAGCAGTGAGAATGCAGTTGATCATGGCATGGCTCGAACTGATATCTGTGAGACAACAGAAGAGATTGAGAAGGGAGTAGTCATCACTGAGATTAGCAATATTGCCAGCCCTGATAAAACAGATATTCCAAATGGGTTGCGTCAAGATGAGACTGATGATGGATTTAACAACGCCCAGGAAGATACTAACCCAGAGGAAGTGACAGAAGAGAATTCTGACAAACCTGCAAAGGAAGAGAAAGGAGAGAATTCTGACAAAGATGTTTTGAAGAATATCCTTGAATTCTCACGTGCTTCTTCTGTGGTGGATTTTGAAATTGCAGTGTTGGATGTGAAATTTACTTCTCTTGAAAGTTGTAATGGCACTTGTTCTCTTGCAGCCCTTTTGTCTGAATCACCGGAATCAATGACTGAAGCATCTTGTGTGAAGGAAAGTGATGATGCACCCCCGGTGAACGAGGAGTCGAGCTTGATTTTGGTGGAAGACGGGGAGCGGGTCGGTCCTGCTCCTGATGGTAGTTTTTCTGTGGATATGGATTTCTATAGTGTAGCAGAACCATTGAGCACATGGGGTGCAAATCTGCAGTGCGAAACATCTAATAGCCATGAGACTTTTGCAGCAAGCCTCATTTGATAGCTTCTCTATTGATAACTTTGGCCAATAGTCTGTACATGTATATGCGCTAGACAAGAATTGGTTGTGCACTATCGTGTGTTTTTTCGTTGCTTTAGTACTCGTAAACCAATTCAACTTTACTCACTTCGACTTTTTTTACGGTTTAACCTCAGGTCAATATTCATAGCTCCACAAATGAAAATTGAAAATGCTCAGAAGCCTTATATTTGTCCTCCCCCTCTGGAGGCGCTGTTTGTTGGGACTAACTGAAACTTACAACCAAACTCTGAACCCATCATCTTCCACCATTTATAATACAAATTCGCGGTCATTTGTTCATCCATTTATTGTGATAATCGACTACCACCCAGATTATCGGTCACACTGCCAAACGCATTGTCGAAACAAAATCGTGTCTCCGGCATTCAACACAGCCAAAAAAATAGGGTTAGACTTGGACCTAAGAGTATCCACATTTACCCAACAAAAAAAAAAAAAGCTTTCATTTTCTGGTAGAGAAAATTTTTCAAATTGTGTCTTAAATTAAACTCATTTATTATTTTGACATCTCAATTTTGAAAACTATGATAATGGTACCTCAACATTTAAACTCAACACAACATTAGTTCCTTCCGTTATTAACACCGTTAAGTTGGAGTTAGTCCATGGGTAAAATTGTATCTTTATGTTTTTCCTCCACAAACCTTTCCCTTTAGAATATATCATTTCCCCAAAAATTAGAGACATATAGAAATTATAATACACCATCGGCTATTAATATTAATCAAAATACAACCATTGTTACATAAGAGTTTACAAGATGAAGAACTTGAAGTCTCCAACTGCTTACAAAAATTCCCAAAGGAGCAATATAATTTGCTACCAGTTGGTTGTAGATGCCTTAAAAACTTCTGGAAATTAAAATACACTATTGGCTATTAATATTGTCTCAAAATTAACGGTCAATGGTGTATTATAATTTCTATATGTCTCTAATTTTTGGGAAAAATGATATATTCTAAAGGGAAAGGTTTGTAGAGGGAAAATGTTTAGGAGGAAAAACATGAAGAGACAATTTTACCCATGGACTAATTCCAACTTAACGGTGTTACTAACGGAAGGAACTAATGTTGGGTTGAGTTTAAATGTTGAGGTACCATTATCATAGTTTTCAAAATTAAGATGTCAAAATGATTAATGGGCTTAATTTGAGGCATCATTTGAAAAAATTCCTTTTTTTGGTAAGTAAACTTCTACCTCGCCGGATAATGAGAGATGACTGCTATAAATATCTGTACTAGAGATACATAATTGTGTCCTTTTCATTTCTACATTTGTTCTGGAGCTCACAAAAAGTTGATGAATGAGAAGGGTAGGGTTTGTTGTCGTTATTGTTTTTTTTTTTTTTTTTTTTTTTTTTTTTGTGATACAAGCATTTGGTAGTTGAGACTAGAGAGGTGCTCACATGAACACCATGCATTGCAGCTACCACCTCCATTTGTCCCTTTTCCTTCTTCCCCACTCTTCTCACCTAAGTCGTACCATTTTTATTAATTGCGACACTTGCATAATTAGATATAAAATTATGTAACTCTGCCTAGTGCCTAGCTACCCCCTAAAATAAAACTCATAATAGTCAACTTTGCTGGTATGTTTTGATTTTTTGGCATTTGGTCATGTTTATCCAAAACTAAAATTAGTTTATTGTTTGTATGTTTTTCTTTTTGAATAAATTGTTTGCATGTTTTTCAATTTTAGGAGAAGTGGAAAACTTTCGATTATTAATGTGTATGAAACAGCTAAAAGATTTAATTAATATGTATGAAGCGGTTAAAAGATATAATTGATTATCTTTCAGTTCGAGTAAATTTGAGACAATATAACATTCTTAATTAATAGAACCGACTCAATTAGCTATAAACGTTATTTCTGTTTTTGAGTATATATTTGAATGGGAAATTCGTCCATATGGTATGTCAACTTTCGGTCTTTATAAGTTTGATATACCAACTTTCTTAAACATCAGAATGGTATGTCATGTTTCCCCCCCCGACTGAAGATTGATACTTTTGACCGTCAGCTCCGTTACGACGTGATTCAAAAATCAAAAATGGGGGGTACTGTGGTAAATTTACACGCTCTCTCATCTCTCTCGTCTCTTTCGCCGTCCGCTCTCTCTCTCTCGTCTCTCCTCTGTCCGCTCTCTCTCTCTCGTCCGCATCCTCATCTTCCTCATCTTCCTCATCGTCCAGGTCATCATCATCTTCATCATCATCGTCATCCATGTCTATATCGTCATCCTGGATAGCCTCTCCAGTAAACCAGGAGACTGCATGTGGGATGATCTTATCCCGGATAGTGGACCCAACATCATAATCTTGTTCCATCTGATTCTGGAGTTCCTCAGCAGCATCTTCATCAATATCTTCATCCTCTTTAGGAACTTGTGGTGGACTAAAAAAGTTAAAGAAACTCTCACAATCTTCAGTTTTTGTGATTGGCTTACTGTTCTTTGTTCCCTTCTTAGGCTTCTTCTTAAGGATCTTCTGTGTCAAGCACTTGCCCGGATACCACTCAATCTCGGTTCCAATTGCCTTCTCAAGAATAGGTTCATCTTCATCGATCATGTGATACGTCTTTGTCAAGATGGTGTTCTTAAAATAGGGATTAGTGTTGAAGTAGAAGTCGAGTTTGAATCCCTTGGGGTTTTCTATCCTAGACCACTTGATGTCCTTCAGATATTTTAGAGCACCTTCATCACGCTCTGTTATCTCCTCAGAGAGCACATCATTGTTTTTCAAGGCATTCAGCCAGAAATCAGGCACTCCTTTGTCTTCAGCATCCTCTTCATTTGTGGATGCTTCAGTAGTGACTCCTTCAGCTTCAACAGCACCAGTTACAATCTCGTACCGCTTGTTGTACAAAGGTTGGTACAGCTTCTGATACTTAGCTTCCAAAGCAGCTCGCTCCTCAAAAAACTTGGTCTCCAACTCATCATGTTGGCTCTGGATTTCCCTAAGGAAATCAACACGCTTCCTGACATTAGGAGATAAACCTCTCAGGACTTCCTCCACATGCTGACCACCAGCTGAACCCTTGAGAGCGTTGAGGATTCCTTCCTGGTTGGAATCCTTCAAAGCGGCGGCGAGATCGGTCATGTTGATGTTGTTGTCGTCGCTGCTCATTCTGAGAGAGGCGGAATTTCAGAGAGGAAGAGCGAGAGGTTAAGGAAGAAGAAGGAAGGGGCGGCAAAAGCTAAAACCCTAGAAGCGGTGTGAGGAGTGAGAGAGAGAGGAGAGAAGCGGTGGTGTGTGCCTCTGTTAAATCCTTTTCTCCTCTCTTTTCGCTGTCTCTCTCTCTCTCTCTCTCTATTCCAAACCCTACCAACCAAAATTGAAAGTAATTCAATTTGAGCTCTGAAAGAGAAAGAGAGAGAGAGAGAGAGGGGTATAGTGGATGAGCGAGTCGGGGAGTCGCAGAAGAAGCAGCGGACGGCGGCGTGGGCGGTGTCGCCGAACCACGGGATCGTGTTTGATGACACGTGGAAGATTGTGGATGATTTGGAGATTTTGGTGAAGAGGTTGAAGGCGAAGCAGGCGGGGAGCAATGGCAAGGTGAAGGGTGAGAATTTGGAGAGACCAAAATACCCATGAAAAATTGGCAGCTAGCAACTGCTATAACGGAGCTGACGGTCAAAAGTACCAATCTTCAGTCGGGGGCGAAACATGACATACCATTCTGATGTTTATGAAAGTTGGTATACCAAAACTTATAAAGACCGAAAGTTGACATACCATGTAGACGAATTTCCCTATTTGAATAGGTAGAGCCTATCAGTTGACATTTTGGTTTGCAAATACATGTGTAATGTCGATTTTGTACCAAAAAGAAAATTGAACATCTTGTTTGGTTTGGTAGGTAAAACAAGAGAACATAGGCGTTCCAACTCGTGTGGAGTTTCGATAAGCCAGCAACGTACACGATGCACGTGCCTACGGTGACGTGGCTGGGGGGTTTCCAAACGAGGCAATTGGGCAGGCACGTGATCTCCCATCTACCCACCCTCTTCCCCCTCTTCCCTTCTCAAACTCCTTTTCCGTGTATATATAAAACCTCCCCTTCTCTCCTACCATTATATTCCAACATTTTTCATTTGCATTATAACGCAACAACACACAGCTCCATCTATCCCTCTTCCTCCTTGGCCTCCCCATTTTGTGACACTTCTCCGAGATATCGAAATGGTGACCGTCGAGGAAGTCCGCAAGGCTCAACGCGCTGAGGGTCCGGCCACCGTCTTGGCCATCGGGACAGCAACTCCTCCCAACTGTATTGACCAGAGCACGTACCCCGACTACTACTTTCGTATCACCAACAGCGAGCACAAGGCTGAGCTCAAGGAGAAATTCCAGCGCATGTGTAAGTAGTACCACCTAGCCACTGATCCATAATTTTCTTTCTTCTCCATGTCAATAAAAATCATAACTTTGTGTTCGAATTATATAAATAGACTACACTTTAATCCTTTCTATGCATGATTTAATTATATAATGCTGTGGTGTTGCATTTTCAGGTGACAAATCTATGATCAAGAAGCGTTACATGTATTTGACTGAAGAAATTCTCAAAGAGAATCCTAGCATGTGTGAGTACATGGCACCTTCACTTGATGCAAGACAAGACATGGTGGTGGTAGAAATTCCAAAGCTTGGAAAAGAGGCCGCTGTCAAGGCCATTAAGGAATGGGGTCAGCCCAAGTCCAAAATCACCCACTTGGTCTTTTGTACCACTAGTGGTGTCGACATGCCCGGTGCCGATTACCAGCTCACTAAGCTCTTGGGCCTCCGCCCGTCTGTCAAGCGTCTCATGATGTACCAGCAAGGCTGTTTCGCCGGAGGCACGGTGCTCCGGTTGGCAAAGGACTTGGCCGAGAACAACCGGGGGGCACGTGTTCTCGTTGTTTGCTCTGAGATCACTGCCGTGACCTTCCGTGGGCCTAGTGACACCCATCTCGATAGTCTTGTGGGCCAAGCTTTGTTCGGTGATGGTGCTGCGGCCATTATTGTTGGGTCCGACCCATTGCCCGATGTTGAGAGGCCTTTGTTTGAGCTGGTCTCAGCGGCCCAAACTATCCTTCCCGATAGTGACGGGGCCATCGACGGGCATCTTCGTGAAGTTGGGCTCACATTTCACCTCCTCAAAGATGTTCCCGGGCTGATTTCGAAGAACATCGAGAAGAGCCTCAACGAGGCCTTCAAGCCTTTGAACATTACGGACTGGAACTCACTGTTCTGGATTGCACACCCAGGTGGCCCAGCAATTCTGGACCAGGTTGAGGCTAAATTGGCCCTCAAGCCTGAGAAGTTAGAAGCCACGAGGCATATCCTATCCGAGTATGGAAACATGTCTAGTGCGTGTGTGTTGTTTATTTTGGACGAGGTGAGGAGGAGGTCTGCAGCTAATGGGCACAAGACCACCGGAGAGGGGAAGGAGTGGGGTGTTCTGTTTGGGTTCGGGCCTGGGCTCACCGTCGAGACCGTTGTGCTTCACAGTGTGGCTGCTTGAACTTAAAGGTATCTGGGTTCACTTGGTTGATCTGCTATATGTATTCTTTCCACTCTACGTTTCTGGGAAGTTTTCCTTTTTTGGATTTATTTTTCTGGTGATCTTCATTTGGGCATTCTGAGGTAAACTTAGATGCCATCACCTTGGTTACTTTCATGTTGCTAATTACTAGATTGATGAAGAAAACAAAAGGGGTAGCAATATCTGTAATGATGAATAATACGATTCCTATATTTCAAAATGATCAGAACTTTGTGAAATTATTTAGTTACCAAGTTACATTCCAGGAAGATTGAAGGGATGAAAGTTATCTCCCACAAGCTGGGGGATTCTCCAGGGATAGAATATGTGCATTAGCAACATCTCAAAACATCTATGTACTGCATTTGGGAGTGTTTCACTCCCTGCATCATACAAACCAATGTTTCAATATGGATCCGAATATATCTTCTTTGAAGTAGCATGAAATATTTCAACCGAAGAAAATATGCTATACTATAAAAGTATTAGTCAATGCAGCATATTGATGATGAAAACAGAAAGAGCAGGGAAATGGCATCTGCATAAACAAGTAAATGAAAGTATAAGCCCAATAAATTTATAAAAAAAGGTCTTGAACCGCAGCTACATTTGCATACAAGACTGCTGGAAAAACAACAGATCTTTATAGCGTATAGCCATGGATGCAGGGTCAGCATGCAAATCCAATCTTTTGTACAAAAAGAAAAATGTGCAGAGATTTGGCAGACAACACAAAGTTTACATTTCCGGAATGGCAGCTGAAAGTGATACAAACAAGAGTACAATTAACTGAGTTACATTCACTTCATTTTCATCCATCACTAAGTGCATTACAAACACATAAGCCTAAAATTTTCTCTATGCTGAGGTGACTAACATGAATCCACAAGCATACTTAATGTAAGAAGAACAAGTAAACATGTATTTCATTATCACATTTTCTATAACTTCCTCTAAAATTTAATCATTCGATTTTAAAAAGTAGTTCAAAACTTCAACATTTCCCAAATTTGAGTCTCAAAATGACGTGGTGTTCATGTGGTAGAAATAAGGACACATCATCATATCATGCTGGACATTAGTATGTAAGAAATCAGAACAAAACAGGAAAAATGACTGAACAATGTCTCATCTTTTGGACAAGCAAACCTTTGGTATCTCACATTTTAAAAACATCAAAACGGTATCTCACGTTCTTATCCTGACTGAAAAATAATATTTAGGACCGTGAGATCCGTTAAGTAAACTAACGGCAGCCATAATTTTACACTGAATGACCAATTTACCCCTCATTATTCTTTTTATCTTAATTTTTTTTTCTAATAAAAAAGGTGAAAAAGATTATTATTATTATTATTTATGTTTATCTCTTATATTTTCTGCAAACTGAGCGATTGGCCAGCTGATCATCCAAAATCAGATGGATTTTCTTAAGTCGCACGATTAATAACCTATACCTTAAGAGAACGAACTTGGATGACTAACTGTATATGCTCGACTATATGTTAAGGTATATGTGTGTTTATAACCCAGCCACCCAGGTATATATGCTTGACAAGCATTTGTTGTCCTACCACAATGATGAGGCAGTGAAGGAATATATCAGTTCCTTAATTGAGACGAAGTCCAATGGAAGACGAAGTCTCAATGGAAGAAAGCATATTTTTCAGACCTCACATGGTGAAGCTAGAAGAGCTGAGATTCCCTCAACTGGGTCCTCGTCCTCTTCGCCATTCAGAAACACCGCCGGCAACGTTTCTTTACTGTTGCTGCTCAGCCGGAAGAAGGTGGTCAAGGCCATCCTGTCAACGCCGCGCTAGTGGTACGAGTATTCAGATTGGACGGTGTATAATGATAAGCCAGATAGCATTTCAGACAACATTTCTACAACAACATTGAGAGAAAACTCAGATCCGAAAGATTGTGGTGATGGGTTCGTTGGGTTTGTCGGCGGGAACGCGAAAATGGATGATCGGAGTTTGTTGGGTTTGTTTGATTCAGTCCGTGTTTGATTTGGCAGGAGGAGGAGGAGGAAGAAACATAAGACGATAAAGAGAGAAAATCATTGTGTATGAAAATAAAAAATCAAAATTGAAATTGACGAAAATAGCCCTCATAATGTGTCTACCGTTAGTTTTCTTGACGGAGTTAATGTTTTCAGATATCATTCTTCAGTCGGGGTAAGAACGTGAGATATCGTTTTAAGTTTTTAAAAATTGGGATACCAAAACTTTATTTCTGTAAAAGGTCATACACTGTTTGGATCATTTTTCCAGAAAAAACAGCAGACATGACAAATGCCAGATCATTTATGACTCGCTTAACAAGATGACATGGTGGAAATGAAAGTCATGTGCTTATTAACAAGATCACAATGCCATCAAGTGGGTTATGAGTGATGTAAGTATATCCCTAACACTTCATCCACTGTCACTCCAGATGAAAAACATGTGTGTTTATGCTGATTTGATTATGTGTTTGCTGATTCTACTGATTCAGTGGATTTGGAAAACCAAGCGACTGAGTACGGTAGAAAATTCAGCTGGAAGTTTACTCATGCATGTTTATGCCTACCCTCCTGATGCAATTATCCAAAACAAGGTAGTGTTTCCTGCGCAGAGTAGCACATTAAATTGCACACTGTAGCTCATACATGTAGACTAAAGTGAGAAGGGCAAGCCAGCAAGGCATTTGGATTTGGTAGCTAAGACTTGAGAGGGTTTTACAATAGAGAAGGGAATGGTCAAGCACATGAATTGCAGCTAGCTACCATCCTCTCTCCTTCTCTCTCTCTTCCCATACTAACAAAACTCATTCCTCTCACCTAAGCCTATCATCTTTCAGTGACTACAATTATTGGCAACCCATGCTCAATTAGTATATACTAAACTCATTCCTCTCACCTAAGCCTATCATCTTTCAGTGACTACAATTATTGGCATTCCATGCTCAATTAGTATATACTAAACCTATGTATTTAGTAGAGAAATTCGTTTAAATCGTATACGAACTTTTGCTCATTATAAACTTTGGTATATCAAGTTTTGAAAATATCAGAACGGTATCTCATGTTTCCATCTCGATCTAAGATTAGTATATATAGCCATTAAGATGACCAATTTACCTTTAAGTTCTTTTTTTTTCTTAGTTTTTTTTATTTGTTTCCATATTCAAGAAATATTAAAAGAAGTTTTGGAATTTGATGATTTGGGTTGGTCTTTATAAACTTAAAGAAAATTGAAGATTAGAAACATACAGAAGTTCAATCATTCTTGTTTTCGCTGACACTCAAAGATCTTGTTGTTGCCGTTGACATTTAAAGATTAAGATGAAAAATTGATTATTAGTAAGAAGAAAATGACGATGAATTTTTTTGTCTACGTTTCTAAAAATATAAGAAGCCAAAAAAGAAAAGAAAATTGAAATATGAAAACAAAGAAGAAAAACTAAGAAAAAAAGAAGAAGACGATAATTTAAGGGTAAATTGGTCATTTTTGTTTTTGGTTTGAGGGTAAATTAGTAATCTTAATGGCTATATATACCAATCTTCGGTCGGGATAGAAACATGAGATACCAATCTGATATTTTAAAAACTTAATATACCAAAGTTTATAAAGAGCAAAAGTTCATATATCATTCAGACGAATTTCTCTATTTAGTATATACTTGGTCAGAAATAAAATATCACTGCTTTCATGTCACTCTGCCTATTTGGTATATACTAAACCCATGCTCAATTAGTATATACTAAACCTATGTATTTACCTAGCTACCACCCCAAAATATAAATAACAATCAATTTGCTAATATCTTCCGACTATTTGGTATTCATCATTTTTTTAAGGGAAAATTTTAAAAACAGTACATGAAGTATGGGTGACTGAGAATTAAGGTAAATATACTTTGTAATATATCACAATGGTGTCTGACGATTACAAACTCTATTCGATTTAGGTACACACCATTACTAACATTGTCAATATTATGTAATTATTTATTTATTAGAAGGGTAATTTAGTACTCTTATCCTCTCATCTCTCTTTCATACCAAAAAAAAAAAGAACCCATCTCTCCCTCCGTCCCCATCCCCACCTCCATTTTCCATTTGTCAATCCAAAACCCAGAACCTATTTCATATCTCCCTCTTTCTCAACAAGTCATGATTCATGAACACAAGAAAGATTCTTGCTTTCTTCCTCACGGACTGGATTGACTTCAAGAACAACCAGAAACTGCCCAGAATTTCGACAAGAGGAACACGGACCAAATCGGATTTCGTCCCTATTGAGAGAATCTTGGGTTTGTTTTTGGAAGAAATGAATTCCCCCAAGAATTTTGTTTGTGGTTAGTAATCGATGGTGGAGGAGAAGGGCTTGTGCAGTAATGGAGGAGATAATCAATAGGTGTAGAGAGAAATCTTGGTGTCCACAGTTTTTTTTTTTTTTTTTTTTAATTAAAATGGTGGGGGAGAAAAGATGAGAGTTGCATATGAGTTTTTTTTTCTTGTATCATTCTTAAAAAGACCAGTTTGTCCTGAAAAATATAACGGAAAACAAACAGACTAAAGATATGTACTTTAAGTTAGGTCTTAAGTTGAGTCGTAATTTTAACCTTAGACACCATTATGATATTATAGAAACTATATTCATCTTATTTATCAGTCATCCATACTTCGTATACTGTTATTAAAATTTTCCTTTTTTTTTACCCTAAAATAAAATGAATCACTTTTAGTGTTTTTTAAGGAAAACAACACTACAATTTTGAGGTAAGCGGAGTCAAGCTCCATTCAATATATCAGCGACGTCATTGCGTCTAAGCTAGAAGAATTATTAAAATGATAAAATATCACAAATGGTCACTGACTTTTAACACATTAATCACTTAACTCGCTCACATTTTAAAAATATCACTTAACTCACTCATTTTTGATTATGTCTCTCACTTAACTTATTGTCGTTAGACCTGTTAACATCGAGAGTATATTTGTCTAAACACCAAAAAGGAATTCTAATTTTTTTTTTGGAAAAAAAAATTTATTTTATTCTCATCAGATTTTAATTCTAAAACATTTGTTTTGTATTAGAAATTCTATATTGTTTTTTTTTTGTTTAAAGTTGAAAATAATTTAATAACTTTCAAATAAGAAAAATATGCATTTATAAGTTTATAATGTATCGTGAAAAAAAATTTCAAAATAATTTCAGATTTTATAAAGTCACTCTTTTTCATAAAATAAAAATGAAAATGATTTAATAACTTTAGAAATAAAATAAAAAAGTTAGAAATGCATTTTATGTGGTTAGACAAATATACCCTCAATTTTAACAGTTTCTAACGGTAAGTTTAATGGCAGTGAGTTAAGTGAGAGACATAATCAAAAGTGAGTGAGTTAAGTGATATTTTTGAAATGTGTGTGAGTAAAGTGATTAACGAGTTAAAAGTCAGTGATCATTTGTGGATTTTTGCCTATTAAAGATCCCTCAAAATACAATATCAATGACAATGAAGTCGTAAAAAATTTATAATTAATTATCTTTCAAAATAAATGAACTCCTAAAAGTAATGTAAGATTAAAGTAGGATCACATTTTTAAATGAGTTAAAAATAGAATTTCTTGGATTAACATATGTATATATGGTATTGTTGCTCTATCGATAATAATTTAAATGACAACTGAAATTGGAATTAAAAAGAGAGAAGGCTGTTTGATTTTTCGCAGCCCTTTTGTTTGGTAGGTAAGACGAGAGAAGCAACGCATCCCAAATCATGTGAATTTTGACCACACAAAAATACCATGCACGTGCCATTCTCTTGGGGGTTCTAACAAGGCAATTGGGCAGGCATGTGATCCCCCAGCTACCCAACCCTCCCTTGTATCTTTCATATATAAATACAACTCCATTTCTCATACCATTATATTCTGAGCTTTGCCTTCCTACTGTAACACAACACCAACTGCTCAATCCCTCATTGTTCTTCCTCCTAGCCTCCCCATTTTGATCCTTCTCGACACTTCTGGGAGAAATCAAAATGGTGACCGTTGAGGAAGTCCGCAAGGCTCAACGCGCTGAGGGTCCGGCCACTGTCTTGGCCATCGGGACAGCAACACCACCCAACTGTATTGACCAGAGCACATACCCCGACTACTACTTTCGTATCACCAACAGTGAGCACAAGGCTGAGCTCAAGGAGAAATTCCAGCGCATGTGTAAGTAGTAGAGCCTAGCAAGCCACTGACCCATGATATATTTCTTCCTTCTCTATTTCTGTCCTTAATTCATAAGTTGTCCATTTTTGTGTTGAAATCTTATAAGTAGCTTCCCTAGCCTCTTAAACCTGTGAATTTAATTAGAGAATTTATGATGGAAGATAATAGAATACTGATGGCTAGAGCCACGATGTTGCATTTCCAGGTGACAAATCTATGATCAAGAAGCGTTACATGTACTTGACTGAAGAAATTCTTAAAGAGAATCCTAGTATGTGTGAGTACATGGCACCTTCACTTGATGCAAGACAAGACATGGTGGTAGTTGAAATTCCAAAGCTTGGAAAAGAGGCCGCTGTCAAGGCCATTAAGGAATGGGGTCAGCCCAAGTCCAAAATCACCCACTTGGTCTTTTGTACCACTAGTGGTGTCGACATGCCCGGGGCCGATTACCAGCTCACTAAGCTCTTGGGTCTCCGCCCGTCCGTCAAGCGTCTCATGATGTACCAGCAAGGCTGTTTCGCCGGAGGCACGGTGCTCCGGTTGGCAAAGGACTTGGCCGAGAACAACCGGGGTGCACGTGTTCTCGTTGTTTGCTCTGAGATCACTGCCGTGACCTTCCGTGGGCCTAGCGACACCCATCTCGATAGTCTTGTGGGCCAAGCTTTGTTCGGTGATGGTGCCGCAGCCATAATTGTTGGGTCTGACCCATTGCCCGAGGTTGAGAGGCCTTTGTTTGAGCTGGTCTCAACGGCCCAAACTATCCTTCCCGATAGTGACGGGGCCATCGACGGGCATCTTCGTGAAGTTGGGCTCACATTTCACCTCCTCAAAGATGTTCCTGGGCTGATTTCGAAGAACATCGAGAAGAGCCTCAACGAGGCCTTCAAGCCTTTGAACATTACTGACTGGAACTCACTTTTCTGGATTGCACACCCAGGTGGCCCAGCAATTCTGGACCAGGTTGAGGCTAAATTGGCCCTCAAGCCTGAGAAGTTAGAAGCCACGAGGCATATCCTATCCGAGTATGGAAACATGTCTAGTGCTTGTGTGTTGTTTATTTTGGACGAAGTCAGGAGGAAGTCTGCAGCTAATGGGCACAAGACCACCGGAGAGGGCCTGGAGTGGGGTGTTCTATTTGGGTTTGGGCCTGGGCTCACCGTCGAGACCGTCGTGCTTCACAGTGTATCTGGTTGAACTTTAAGGCATCCGGGTTCATTCGAGTGATCTTCTCCTAGATTTGTGCTTATATTTGTAATATTTCCATTCTGCTTTCTGGCTATTAATTTTGCTTTTTTTGAATTTTTTTCTGGTGAACTTCGTTTGGGCATTCTGAGGTAAAACTTCGAAAATCAATGAGCCCATGCCATGTAGCAATATATGTATTGATGAATAATGCAATTCCACATACAACTATGATAAAAATGTCGAAGTTAGAAACATACTTTGCTAGAAGATTGAGGGCAGGGAAGGATTCTTTAAGGCCAGAAAGCATTGACAGCATCTCCAAACATCAACCCATCTATCTATGAGAGTTCCTGCATTAAAACTGAAGTTTCAATGAGCAAATGAACCAATGAGCTCAATACAAAACAATATGCGGAATGAACAATGTCCCAAACCAGAAAGAAGACACAAGAAGATATAGAATTTAAGTGGTTGACTAGATAAAACTCCACCTATATCTGTTGATATCAAGGTGGTTAAGCCGGGAAAATAGTACGATGCCTTGCCTAGAAATAGACCGTGAGACAACATTCAACAGTAGAAAAAGATGCTATATTAATATTATCAGTCGTCAATACAGCATATTGATGATGATAACAGAAAGAGTAGGGACATGACACCTCCATAAATTAGTAAATGAATTTATAAGAATAAAAAAAAACTAAGAAAGAAAGTCCCAAACGATAGCTATATTAGCATAAAAGATGTGCTGGAAATAAGGTGATAGCCTAATAACCTTGGAGCGTTGGTAGATAACAATATTCATCATGCTGAACATTAGTATGTCAGACATGGCATATGCCGCATTATTTGTGACTCAAGTTTAACAACATATTTGACATGCCAAGCATTTCCCACTTTCTAAATGTCATCATTTGAATATTCTTACATTTGAAATCAATTTCATACCTCTCTATTAATACAGAAGAAAGCATCAAGCATAAGATTATATTGGTAGCTAGATATATCAACCAAGGACAAGATAAATGGGAGTGCATGACTTGTGAATCATACATATATCATCACACTCAAGCACATCTACTATTGTTATAAATACCAAGACTAGCAGTTCTTTTCTTCTTTCCCTAGAGTAAATCTCCTGTCATGACACTGCACTAGCTAAATCTAGCAAAAACTTTGCACACACAGACAGGTAAATAGTGAGGATATGTAACTTTTTACATTGCAATTCCCTTAAATTATTGGATCTCATCCTCAAAACAAGTTTTTCCATAAAGATTATATGGCATATTGAAATCATGAAATGAGATGGTAATACTAGTTCTTTGAATTGCACCAGCAGTCAGTAACAAAGTATGAAATAAAAAAGATTTCTACAACTTATTGGTAAGATGATGCAACAAACCCAATGAACATTAGCATACAAGTGAGTTAAACAACAAGTGAATTACAAGAAATAAATAAAGAGATGATGGAACCTGTGAGTCAGTGACCGAAAACAAGTAGAGGCAACAAAGGCGTCCCTTGTTCTAAGTTTGCTAACAAGTCTGCTTCGAACGAATGAAGCCTCTCGACCAACTGCTCTCTTTTCTTTTCATCATCCAGAGCAAGTTCAATTTAGGTCAAAACCAAAAAAGAAGAGGGGTTTATTTATAATACTTGTCAAAATTAGGGGTCAATTAGAATAAATACAAAATTGAGCCAAACCCCACAAGAAAATTGAATATAAAGAATTCTTTTTTGGCATTCCTTGGGTTTAATCTAGAGAGAGAGCAGACGAGGTCGAATTTAAACTTAGATAGGGAGCCCGCTCAGACTCTACCCAGTCGAACATTTGCAGAAGCTGAAACCCAGTTTAGGGTTAGGGTTAGGATTTTTGCGACCGAATGGAGGCCGTGGTTGTCGATATTGGCTCCAAGCTCCTCAAGGCGGGACCCGCCGTTCCCGATCAAGCTCCTGCCTTGGTACATCTTCTCTTTTTGCTCTCAATTTCAATTTCTTGAGACTTGGTTGGTTTGGGTCAGCTCCCGTTTGCTTGATTTCATGAAAGCCGGTGCTAATTTAACCGGAATTTTTTTTTACTGCAGCTAAGGCAATTAGACTGTTTGGTTTGCAACAAATTATATATACATATAATTTTCTTGGTTCTTGGAGGAAAAGAAAGTCAGTTTGTAAGATGGTCGTGTCGAGTTGATTATTTTAGTGGCTCAAGGTTGAATATTTAAAATTCTTTCATGTATATCTCTCTAATTCAAAGAGCAATTTTTTTTTTTTTCTGGGTTAAATGTGATATGGGTTATATGTCAATATACATGGGTAACATTTAGGAATGATTGGGTAGTATGAGAATTATCAATTATACACAGACTATCCATTTGCTTTTTACCTCTACTTTCAGCTAGTCAGCTTTCTTCTAACTCCTTCTACTTAAACTCTTATCGATCTGGATATGCATTGTATCTGTTTGGTTGTTAGAAACTATAAGAAACAATTGTTGTTCTTATAATAAACTATGTAAAGTACTTTCTTTTGACTACAAACTTATACTTTCTTTGAAGTTGTACAAGGACCATCGTTTATGCCTAATTTTGGTTTGGCCTAGTATTTAGGAATGATGAATCAGAATCACATCTGAGACACAATAATTTATGTTGGTTCACCAAATTCAATTTTGATTTAACTTTTTGATTCAACTGCTAAGCAAATGGTGGCCCACTAAGAACATCAAGAAGATTACATAGTACAAAAGAGTGTTTATCTCTATAAGTTACAAAGGCCACTGAGGTCTGTCACTATGGTACTTTGTCTGAGTAATTTCTGTTACAAAACAAGATCCATATGATGCAGGAGCATCCTAAAAGACTCATATATTCAATTAGAAGTTCTCTGCCCTGCATCACATAGATATATAAGGCCATTGATTGTTTTGCAAAAACAGTTTTGCATTTAAGAAAACGGATGTTTTGCAGAACCGAAATTCTGGTGTTAAAAATGTTAATATAACATTAAGAACTTCAACTTTTGTTTTCTCAATTAGACAAAGAAACATTTTTAGCCTGCTCTATTAAGCCTTCTTAATGTATGAAATGGGTTTGAGACTTTAAGGTTATAAACCTATTTTGATCCATAAGTGAGTACTTTATAGGAATCAGATAATCACTTAATACTTAATTTCACTGTGGATGAATCAAAGATATCGCTGTGGTTCATTTTCAATATCCTTCTAACTTTTGTATACCTGTCCAATTTTCAGATAATTCCCAACCAAATGAAACGCATCCCTGAGGATGGATCAATGAATGATAGTTCACCATTTGAAGATATAATTGTTGAGCCGGTTGTGCGGTCTTTTATTAAAGACTGGGATGCCATGGAAGACCTGTTGCATCATATCCTATACACCGGTCTTGGATGGGAAATAGGCAATGAAGGGCAGATATTATTTACTGATCCACTGTGTACTCCCAAGGTTAGCTCATGTGTTCCTTTTTCTTGTATTTAATTTTCTTTAGCTTGTGATGTAAAGAATATGGTATATGCTGAAAAGCCTGGTAGTTTGATTTTACTGTGATAGCATTTAGTTCAGAATCAATAGTTTTTACTTCCTGTGCTCTAGACCGGAATCACTCTGCAAACTATAAATTCAGAAAGTTTTAATATCTTGGTTATGTAGTTTTTTTGTTTAATGTTATGATTGTTATCTAACTTGTATTTTAAAAAGGATTTTGTTGTCTCGCTTCTATATGTTATAAATCAGTTTGTCACTCTTCATATTGCTAAGGGTTGCATTTCTATTTCACTATTTGCTGTGTCTATGTCATGTGCATGCACATTTGATTTGGATTATATAAACTCCTATTAAGGATTTGATGACCCTAGATTGATTAGTCTTTTCGCCAACAAAGTTAATTTAATGCATAAGTTTACTTTCTCTAGTTCTAGTTAATGTATGTCATTAAAGAAAAACTAAAATTCATTTTATTTGGCCAGGCTGCCCGAGAACAGTTGGTACAACTAATGTTTGAAACATTCAACATATCGGGCTTCTATGCATCAGAGCAAGCAGTATTGTCACTTTATTCTGTAGGACGTATCTCGGGATGCACTGTTGATATTGGGCATGGGAAGATTGGTATGTATAACTTTCATATGAAATCTTTATTGGTGTCTTTTTTATTTATGAGACAGATTAGTTATATGATCTGGTTCGTTGATACATAATGGTATTTAAGATATTCATATCCTCTTCGCTACAGGCTAGTTTATATGTAATTTAAAGTCAATGGTATCATCTCTAGCATACTATCAGTCAGTTTTTTTCCATCTAAAAAACTGTAACTGTTTTATGTTTCCTGTTTACGAAACTTGTACTGGTACAACAAAGTATATTAATGATATTTGATATTCTGTTGCTATACGAAGCAACCATGCACCACAATAATTTAGGTCTTCAGGCAGCCATATGATAACTTTCTAGTGGCTGAACTGAAGCTTGTGGCTGAACTGAAGCTGTCAAGTAGTTAAACTTGCACGATCTGTTATTAGCATTTGATTGATTTTAACTGTGCCTTCTGTAATGTTGGCCAATTGTTACAGATATTGCCCCAGTAATTGAAGGGGCGGTTCAGCACATTGCCTCTAGAAGGTTTGAAATTGGAGGTATTGATTTGACAAAGTTACTTGCTGAAGAGCTTGGGAAATCCAATCCTCTGGTGAATATCAAGATGTCTGATGTTGAGAAAATAAAAGAGCAATTTTCATGTTGTGCTGATGATGAACTTGCTTATGAAAAGATTAAAAGATCCTGCCAGACAGAACAACATACCCTTCCTGATGGACAGGTCTGTATAACTTGATGAAACATTATGTGGATAGATTGATGAGAAAAAAGGCAGAAGTAGGCATAATGGTTATCTTGAGGAAATGTTTAGTAGTCGGAAGTAGTTTATGCTCATTGTTCTCTACTTATAGAAAACATTTTTATGCAAAAATATCCATACAGTGATGAAGCATAGCCATCTGTCTCTTCCTAGACAATCCTCTTTCCACTCATTTCATTAGACTAAGTGCTATTGGCAATGTTCTTATTTTCTGAATGTAACATTAGTTATTGTTTAGGTCATTACAATTGGAAGGGAAAGGTATACTGTTGGGGAGGCATTATTCCAACCATCTATACTGGGTTTAGAGGCTCATGGAATTGTTGAGCAACTTGTTCGTTGTATTTCCACAGTATCCTCGGATAATCACCGGCAATTGCTGGAAAATACAGTACTGTGTGGTGGCACTGCTTCTATGACTGGTGAGTTTTATATTACTGATTTGTGCATTTCATATGCAGTGATCAGTATATTTGCCTTTGAACTTTTCTCGTCACCTATTGCGTGCTCTTGTTGGAATTCATTGGTTATGAATGAATCTGTGCCAGGCCTCTTTTTGGTTGCTTTTAATTATTGTTATATCTAATTCTTGTAATAAGTGGATTCACCATGTTCTGGGATCCCGGGGTTTGGAATTTTTTTACAAATACAAGTGGGAAAACCCTTCTAATGAGGATCCTTAAGTTGAGGACTAGTTGAGGAATTTTCGGCTTATCCCACTTTTCGATTTTATATCCACATCTTGACCGTTCAGTTTATAGATATTTATGAGTAGATCATTTCTGTAAATTTTCAGTCATATTGAAAATCGTTAAGACATTCATAAGTATGATTTACCAATTATGAACTTAAACGGTTTATGTTTGACATATTTGGTTCGTTCATTAATTTGATCTAATTTGTTACTTTAACAATCACCGATTTGGCTGAAAATTTGTAGGGTTGATCTACATATATAGACTTAAAAACTGAACAGATGAGATGTCAAGATATGATCGAAAAATGCCTTTTAAACCATAAACCGAAAAGTCCTCAAGTAGTCCTTAACTTAAGAGTCCTCACTAGATGGGCTCTCATACGAGTGGTATCAGAATAAATTGAAATTCACGTCTGACAATTTTTTTTCAGAATAAACAGAGAGTTTTCCTTTATTGTTGCTGATTGGTAGTTGGATAACTTCTTACAGGTTTTGAAGAACGGTTCCATAAAGAAGCTGGTCTATGCTCATCTGCTATCCGCCCTGCTTTAATTAAGGTAATTTATTTTATTGGTGTTTTTCACTTTCCAACCTCCAAGCATAGAACATTTTTGGTATTCCACTGCTTTGAAAAAGCAATGTGAAAACACTCCAGATCTGATGGTGCAAAACACAATTAAACATTATTGAATCATGAAAATTTGCAATAATGTTTTAGCTTGAGGAGGTGGGCTTGGTTAAACGTTTAAATCTGTCCAGTAAAAATCTAATAAATGATTTGCTGAACAATTCAATTTATTCAACATTATGTCATCTTCTTGACATAGCACGTGGTTGATTAAAGGCAATTCATCAGACCCTGTCTAAAAAGTGCAGAGTTTAAATGAGCTGTTGAATGTCAAACTTGTGGCCCATAAACAACGTAGGCTTTCTTAATTGATCTAATGTAACTTAACGTTCATTATCTGCCGGCTATTGTATCACAAATTATTCGTAATTGCCCTGTGTAGGCAGCTTGGAGTTGGTCTTCCCTATCTTTTGTGCCAAAGTTCACAATCTTGCAGTCACAGTTATATACCTCCTTGCCTCTGTTTGTCAAACTTCTATTTTGAGAGAATAAATTGTTTGTTGATATGGAAATGGTGTTTGACTAGTTATAAGAATTCCTGTGGAGTACAGAGGATATGATATCAATTGATTACTAGGGATATAGTAATGTCATAATGTTGTTGGTTGCTTGGCTGCATGTTAATATTGCAGGTGCTTCACTGAAATAGTGAAATATGAAACTGTATTTGTATAATGGAATTGCATTTCACTGAGGTCCATCTGACCAAAGTTTGAGTGGTGTGATCGTTGATAATTACTTACCTGTCATGTCTTTCTTGATATAGTCACCTGTCATAATATACGGTTATGCAAAATATATTTTGATATACATAAGGGCATTTTCGGATCGTGGTTCTAATCCTATTTTGCTGTTGGTTCAACAGCCTCCAGAATACATGCCGGAGAACTTGACAAACTATTCAGCATGGGTGGGGGGTGCCATACTTGCCAAAGTTGTGTTCCCACAGAATCAGCATGTTACCAAAGGAGACTATGATGAAAATGGCCCTTCAGTTGTTCACCGGAAATGTTTCTAATCATTTGTCTGTATGAGTTCCTGAAGTCTAGCGTAGTTTAATTAATTTACTAGTACTATAATGTCTGATAATGGAACGAAACCATACTTCAGTCGTGGTAGATTCTAATTGCAGAACTATAGCGCTTTCCTTTACAGAGAATGAATTGAAAGATTCAATGAACTGTTGTGGACATTAATTGATCATATGTGTCACGGAATTTTCATCCCATTTTTCTTGTGTTTGTGTGTGTGTGTGTGTTTCTTGCTTGATAAGTTCAAATTTCTGACTTCCAATAGTCCTGGTTTTATTCAAAATGTATGCATCAACCAGTGGATTCTATTTCTTTTCTATCCTTTTTTTTTTACAGCACTAAAACGCTATTCTAATTAAGCGCATCAGATCGAGATTAAGTTGTTGAAGAACATTTTGGTGAAACTATCCCTCTATGACGTACTCCAACATTCTGACATGAAGCTGTGGCGATCCCTTCATCATTTAGAGCTACTATGTTCACGTCTTGCACCAAGATCTTCCGGCATCCGAAGCGCTCACTGCAATCGAATTTTACTGCCACATTAGAAGCACTTGTGCCTCTCACATTTCGGTATACCACTCCGCTTATTTTTACTGCCGAAGCCTGCAACTTATGTACGTTATGAGGATATCGATATGGCCTGAATATACAAACTAGGTTATACTAAATATCTGACTGTTGCATTACCTGATCTTTGCATGGTTTTTTCTGATCACAGTAATGTTGGTCTATGATTATGGGATTGGTGACATTGTGCAATAGAACATTTTGGAAACTGATGTTTTTTGCATAACCAGAACCTCCTTGCCAAGTCTTGATTCTCAGTCCATTAGTGGTGCCGATAAGCTTGGCTCTAGTTACTACCACATCTGAAACCTGAGCTTCTGAATTCCCAGCTCCTAAGCTTCCAATACTGGACGAACAACATCATATTTAGCATGGAGATTGTTAAAATTTTGGAAACATTGTCATATATATAGGTATCACATCCCCATATCTAATGCTATACCTTATTCCATGACCTGGTCCGCAGGTTATATCGCTAGCTTGAACATTCCTTGATCCGCTTACTATCGAGATACAGTCGTCACCTTCATTTAACACATAATTTCCAGGTGAGTTTTTCTTCAATATGTCATGTTGCGAACTTACCATATTGTCATGAGTCGACTTAATCGAATCAGTTTATGGTCATATTTTTCGACAATATGACATGTAGATTATCCAAGACCTATTTTGTGGAGCTTACCTGTCCTAATTTGGCAGCTGTTTATGCTAATGTATTTTGTATCAGTGACATGGATTCCATCGGTGTTAGGACTATTCGCTGGTGCTGTTATTATCAGATTGAAGACTTTTACAAGCACACATTTCTGAAAAGACAGATGCATTTTCTGTGCATTTCGGAACCTCAGATTGGCTACCTCCAAATTTTTGCACTCATAGAAAGTCACAGCCTAAAGTGCGACAAGAAAACAGAGGTAAAGAAACAGATTTGAATCATTTGATTAACAACTAATATAAAAGAAGAACAAGTGTTAGGTAACGATTAGGAATTGGAAATATATATGATCTCATAGACACACACTTACAGTTGGGGCGCTCGTGCAAGGCTGTGATAGAATTATGAAAGGTTCCACAGAATAAGAAGAGAAAAAAGAAGACAGTTAGTCCAATATTTCAGTAACCAGAATAGATTATTTTTGAAGAAAATGACTTACAAGGGACTTGTTAACTTTGCAAGAGTTCTCCCACCATTTCCTTCCATTGCCATTGATGATGCCAGTTCCACCACCTTCAACTCTGAAGTTCTGCAAATTCTCGAACGTAATCCAATGCCTTCTGTCCCTTTTGTAATCCGATGGAATTGGTGATGCTTTGATCGTTCCATAGATCTAGAGATGTATATATACATATTAAGCTTATCTCGAACACAAAATATAGCGTGAACTAATGAAATTGGAATCAGAGTTTCATTAGTTTGAGTATCTGAGGTATGCATGTAACTTTGTGAATGTGTTAGTTCACAAACTATATACTTTGATGCACATATAGTATAAGTAATATAAAGTGATAAACTCACCTTAAAGGTGACATGAGATTTGCAAGGACCAGATAATGTAATTGGTTTGAGGTGAAAGTTTCTGTTCTTAGGGACCACGAGTTCAACAGTTCTTGCTCTAGAATTAGAGCATGCCTTCTTCCATGCCTTCCTAAATGCCTACAACAACAAAAGTTACACCACCCATATCTTAACAACCACAATATATATGATAAAGCACCCATCAACTTAACGAGTTCGATCATCAATGTCAAATATTTGAAACGAAACGTAAGTTAAAGAAGGGAGTAAATTAAAGACGCCCTAATTTCAATTTATTTTGAGAAACGGCAAGCGAGAAGCTAAACAGATCGAGAAGCACTGTTCATAATGAATTAAAGAGAAAGAGATCGATGGACATGCAAACTAAACACCTTGGTATCATCTCCTCCATTTGCTTTAGCTCCAAAATCATGCACATTATAAACAACCTTAGCTGAAGCCCTGGCTGTAATAAGCTCTCTCCTGCTTGTCTTTCTCGAAATATTATGACCAGTATACGTTTGATGATGATGATGATCAAGCACAGGTCGCTCCTCTGGGCTGTTGTGGCCGAGAGGGAAGGAAAAATATGAAGGTGCAATAATGAGAAGGAGAAATAGTAGTGACAGACAATGGCGTTGAGATGAAGACTGCATCTTAACTTTCACTTGTTCAACAGAAAAACACAAATGATGGGGCTGTGATCGAAAGGCCTCGAGCAGCTATATATTTAAAGGAGAAAGTAGTCAAAGCTAGCTTGCTTGTATTCTGTAGAGAGAGAAGGGTAAAAGCAACAATGAGTGAGAGAATGTTTGTTCTAATTCGTGATGATGATGATGATCGATGAGTCAGAGAAGTATGGACATGTTTTGCAGGAGGGATTGAGTCGACGAAAGAATCACCCAGCTGAAGAAAATTAATGACCGAACTAATAGAGAGAGAGAGAGAGAGAGAGAGAGAGAGAGAGGGAGAGAGAGAGAGAGTTAGGTCACTTAGGTCTGGTGTTATGGTGCTTGTTTACCAATATTGCAGAAACAAACACATCTGTGGAATTATAACTAAAAAATGAAGAAACAAAATTTAGTTACGACATTCCAAAAGTTTCTTCAGTTATTTTGGATCAATTACAAGGCTCAGAATTCGAACAATCTATGTTTTGAGTGCGGGTATTGGGACCTCCAAATTTACTCACTAGACCTCACTCTATTATGAATTATTAAATGACATATATATCCTCGTACATAATGACTCTTAAGGACAATAATTATACAAAATGAAATATATACACAATGACCCTTAAGGACAATAATTATACAAAATGAAATATTATATTTATTCTCTCTAGACTTTCCAATTCAATAATAATTGAATACATTTTTTATTATTTTCTTTATATATTTTCATTTTCCAATTTCTTTCTATTAAAACATATATATAGTTCGTAAGAGCTAAAACAATGATCAAATATCGATTACTCTATAAAAAATGATCAAATATCGATCATGTGACATAAAATTTTGTATTATCATACATGTTTAACGCATATACTTGCAAGGTGCATAAATATTTTTGCAAAATAAATATATATATATATATATTGATTATAAAAAATATATATTTATTAAAATAATTTATTATGAGGTATAAAATAGAGATCAAATTATTCAAAATAGAAAAACATAGAAAAAATGACACGTACAAAAGAGAAAAACAAAAGTTAAAAAGATATATAAAATAGTTCATGTAAAACATTAACTTGCATGAAAAAAATAATCAAAAAATGAAGGTAGGGATAATGGATGTTCAAAAACAAAAAGGTAAAAAAAAAAGAGGTTTATTGAATGAATAAGAGGTAAAGTAAGTAATTAATTGATCGAAATATATGACAATAAATAATTAAGATTATGTTAGAAAATGCTTATATTGAAAAGTAAAAAGGAGATGTAGAGAAAATGATAGGTATATTGAGCAAATTTGGAGGTCTCAATAGCTGCACTCTTATGTTTTCATCTACGTACGTACACGTACTATATATCTAGTTATAATATTGAATTACCAATTTTACCATTTCTATTTTCTTTTAGTTTTTAAGAGGCAAATCAATGACGTCATCAGTGAACTTTATTACAAATATTAAGTATTAATATAACGAATATTTTTTTACATATTAATTTAGGTGAAGATTAAATATTTTTCCAAATATTAATTAAAGATCCTTAATCAATTTTGTCCAAAAAATAACATTATGATCAATTCAATCGATCGAATTTGAAATTATATATGTCAAATGATGAGGGCTAAAATATTTCATGTTTGTAACAGTAACTATATATCAATATGATTGTTTTTGGACAAATATATATATATATATATATATATATATATAGGAAAAATAGTCCAAACTGTATCCCACATTTTAGCGAAACAAAACTTTCGTATCTCACATTTCAAAAACTTCAAAATGGTGTCCCACGTTCTTATCTCGACCAAAGAACAGTATCCAGAATACTAGAACCGTTAGTTCTGTTAAAAAGCCACATTTTTAACGTAAAATGACTAATTTACCCTTTTTATCCTTAATGCTAAAAGCAAAATAATTTACTTTTTTTTTATCTTTAATACTAAAAGCCAAAATAATATTGGATTTGTTTCTCAAAAAAAAAAAAAAAAGACTCGGATCCTTTGTTCTTTCTTATGTTCTTCTTCCTCTCTCATTCACAACCCAATCATCTGAGATTGGGCATCAGATTCATCTTGTGTATGAACATCCCCTTGTTTTCTAAATCTTTCATCATCTATTCCTTACCCAGTGATTATTAGATCTTGTATATAAACTGATACCCATCAATCTCAACAACTAAAGCTCTCAAATTCAGATCCCTGCAATTGGATTTCTACTGGCAACTCTCTCTCCTCTCTACCCTTTCTCCCGTCTTCAACATTCATCAACAAGATCATATCTTCTTGCACCATACCGTTGTCACCATAGCAAGGGACTCTCTCCTCTCTCTCCCAAGTCGCCAACCCAAGCCATCACCACCATCAACCACCCCTGCACATCTCATGCTTGCACCATTTTTATCAATGGGTATGAAAAAGAAAAAATTGGAAAAGGATTGGAATATAAATATTTAGTATAGATTTCAATTGAGTTTTATTGAAATTCGGCTTTAATTTTTACTGGGTAAGAAGAGAACAAAGAGAATTTCAAATAGAGATTTTGCTTTGGTTGAATGCCAAGGATTGGAATTCTGCATTGTTAACATTTTCTTTGGGTTTGTATGAAAGTGAAGAGAGCAAGGAAGAAAAACAAAATCAGAATGATAATGGAGAAAGAGAGAGGTTTAGAGGAATGGAGGACCACACTGGATTAATTTGCAAGAAGATAGAAAAAGAAGAAGAAGAGACATGACGAAGAGGAAGAAG
This sequence comes from Fragaria x ananassa, assembly GCA_034370585.1. Taxonomy (NCBI): domain Eukaryota; kingdom Viridiplantae; phylum Streptophyta; class Magnoliopsida; order Rosales; family Rosaceae; genus Fragaria; species Fragaria x ananassa. The sequence continues at coordinate 1,206,726 of CP139750.1, read as the reverse complement.
AGACATGGCTAATATCAACCGTTGGATCAAGATGCAAAAATTGAAAGTTTGAAACAAAGTAAAATAATGTTTAAGAAAACAAATTAAAATGAAAATTGACGAAAATAGCCTTTGAAATATGTCTGCCGTCAATTTTTTTTATAGAGCTAACGGTTTTGAATATTGTTCTTTGGTTGAGACAAAAACGTGAGATACCGTTTTGAAGCTTTTAAAATGTGAGATACGAAAGTTTTGCTTCGCTAAAATGTGAGATACTGTTTGGATTATTTATATATATATATATATATATATGTTCTATGATATTCTATATCTTTCTAGATATTCCTTATGTATGTCTTGGTTTTTTGCCAATAAGATATGTAGTTTGATTAGATCTATGTATTCCTTATTCTTACCTAATTGGTATTGTGTAATTTCCTATATAAATGGCTCATATCAATGAATAATACACACATCTTTCACGATTCTCTATTTTTAAATTACTTTCACTTCATCAATATATTATTTATTTCTAGCATGAACAGGATTTGCAAGAACCCAATAACTAATTAACTTCGGCTTTGGATTATCTACAAACATTTTTCTTCACAACCAAATTATATCTTGATTATGATATACGTCTCCAATGATGCTACATATCTATGAAACGGTTATTGCATGCATGCAAACTTTTGGCACATACGTTTTTTGAGAATTTTCATTTCTCAATTACCAGGTTGCAAAGAGAAAAATTCATTGGTCATTCTAAAAATAATAATAATAACAGAGAGAGATCAAATTTGATCTACAATGGGGAAATTTCTAGAACTTTAAAGTTCGTTAGAGCATGTCCATCCAATAAGTTATGCAATTAATGGAAAATACGTGCTACATATTATGTAGTTGCTACAATGGAAAAGGCATGGATATGTAATCATTTGTTCTTCTCTTTTGGACATTTTGTTTTCATCCTATGTAACAATATACAGTTTTGTTAGGTATAATTTGGTACTTCCGAAACTGATAGGTATATTCCCACTCATGGCAGTTTTGAAACTCTCGTTGACATGCATGCGTTCAAGTAATATGAATGCGATTAACCTCGATCTGCTAATACAATGGTAGACTTTGGAAACCTAACTAATTTCAAATTTGAGTGCCATATTCACATAACTGGCGTCTCCTTGAAAAAGTTTGAACCCATTTCCGAGATGCACGGTGCACTAATCTTCAACTTAATGATGATATAGTAGGCGGAAGCTAAAAGTTTAGGCACTTCTGTAAATGCGTGGAATTCAGAGACTAGCTAGTTTACTTATTTCGTTAGGAAGAGACTAGTTTAATTTGTTGGAGACCATTTTTCTGTTCTCTATCTCTTTTGTTTAATGATCAAACTTTTACTCGGGTTCCTTTCATAGATAGATTAGATTACGATTGAGACAATTGTGAGAATATGATATAACTTTGTTGTTTTGGATCGGTTGTTAATTTCTAATTGAACGATCATTACGCGATGTTATCTAACTGAGGTACTTTTTTGGAAGATACGAACATAAATGACTGATAGACGTAGGCTAAAATGACATCATATAAGAGTTCGTTAGGGGAATTTCTTTTATAGTTGTTTTCTGCACAATCCCGGATGGGGTATGATGAAACTGATGGTGGGTCTGATAGGTTATTACCTCTTTTCCTGGTACCCTACAAGTGAAAGGATGACCAGGAGCCTCCGGTCTTTCCTCCTCCGATGATTAAGTCAGTTTCTGATGGGTCAAAGAGTAATTAACATGGGTAGTAATTGTACCTGACAAACTGGTGGTTGGGTAGTATTTATAGCCCAACCGGTGCTCCCCTTCCTAGGAAACCGATGTGGGATTCCATGTCCAGTTTCAAGGTGGATTTCTCTCGTGCCTGTAATCGTCCTGAGCCCAGTATTACGACCATGATTAATCCGGCCCATCCAGCTTATGGGCGGGATCCTTAAATCGGCCACGGTTGTGGTGGAATGCCTGCAGGTTTACGGGCTAGAGAGGTTGTTTCACGCACAGCCGACTACAAGTTCCCCCAAATTCCCGTTCAAGACACATCTTGAGTGGGGACTTGCTAAATTAAGCCCGTAACCCGATACTTTTCCACCCACCGCCCATAGTCCCCCAAGTTCCAACTCATGACGTGGGTTGAACGGGTGTTATACTTTCATGAATAAAGGTAGCGAGCCCTTTCCATATCCAATGTTACTACTCGAGTGACGGGGTGTTAACGTCGTCCGTGGTTTATCAAGCCACTTGCTCCATTTTTAAAGGGAAGATGTCTTTCATGTGTTACGATCTCGGTGACACTCACCCTAGATAGACCTTATGCCTGATCTCATGCCTGGATGTTACGATCTCGGTGATACTCATCCGAGATGGATCTTATGCCTGGGTGTCACGATCCTGGTGACACTCACCCGAGATGGATCTTATGCATGGATGTTACGATCTCGGTGACACTCACCCGAGATGGATCTTATGCCTGGGTGTTACGATCTCGGTGACATTCACCCGAGATGGATCTTATGCCTGGGTGTTACGATCTCAGTGATACTCATCCGAGATGGATCTTATGTCTGAGTTTTGCGTACAAGGGCAAAACGTATCGAGCGAACTGGGCAAGCGAGCTGAGGAGTTTGCTCCGCGTGCAAGGACCACCACCCGAGCTTAAGAACTCGCTCCGCGTGCAAGGGCCGAACTTATCGCGTGAGCTGAAGAGTTTGCTTCGCGTACAAGGACTAAATAGGTCACGCGAGCTGAGAAGTTCGCTCCGCATGCCATGACTACCACGCGAGCTGAGGAGTTCGATCCGCGTGCACAGACTACCACGCGAGCTGAAGAATTAGCTCCGCGCGCAAGGACCACCAGGCGAGCTTAAGAACTCGCTCCGCGTGCAAGGGTCGAACTTATCACGTGAGCTGAGGAGTTTGCTTCGCGTGTCAGGACTAAACAGGTCACGCGATCTGAGAAGTTCGCTCCGCGTGCCATGACTACCACGCAAGCTGAGGAGTTCGCTCCGCGTGCACGGACTACCACGCGAGCTGAAGAATTAGATCTGCGCGCAAGGACCACCACGCGTGAGCTGAGGAGTTCGCTTTGCTCATGCTTTGTTTACTGTGTGTGAGCTGTGACAGGTGGATTACATGTCTGTCGCCACATTTATGGTGATCTGACAGGCAATTAATGCCCGTCGCTTCTGTCTTGCCTTCCCCAAGAAGCTACGGTCGTGCGAGCCACGTGGCATCATCCTTCGGTGTGATCCAACTGGGAGGGGTGCCTTGTGAACTGTGGTCGAGGTTCAATTGTTCGTCTCATGGATCGAGGAATACACTCGTCGTACGTGTATACAGACTGTCCCGCTTTCCCGTTTTCACTTTCATTTCAGAGAAACCACCTCTTCTTTCTGGTTTTTCTCTGCTTCTCACTTGACTCTGCTTCTGCTTTGCGCTGTTGGGTTCTGTTTGCATTTTACACGTTGCTTTGGTGGTTTCTCTGCTAGCTTATTTTCTTGTGCTCAGTCCTGCGTTCTTACTTACTGTTTGTGTTTTTCCTCCCTTGGTGGCTCTCTGTTTGGCGTGCTTACACCACGCCGGCGTCTCTCTGCAATTGCGAGGTGTTTTCGGACGTTTGGGATTCCGGCGCTGCTTCTGCGTCGAGAATCTGGTAAGCCTGACTTGCTTCTGCCATTCTTTCTGCCATTGTTCGAATTTCTGTGTTTTTGCACTTGTTTGGTTACACTAGATGAAATATGAGTTAGAGATTTCTGGGTTGCGGTTGTGCGCTACGCGCATGTTTTCAGTGACGTACTGATAGGCGCTAGGATTTTATTCTAGGGTAGATGGATTCCCGGAGTACAACAGACTCGAGTGGGGTTAGCACATCTTCTCGGCCGAGAGCTGACAATGACGGAAGAATGGAGGATTACATTAGCCAGCCCTCGCGTCAAGGAAAGCAGGCGGTGAGGCCAAGAGAGGTAACGTACGGCATGCCAGCCCATGAGGTCGATTGGTCTGCTGGGGTTTTCCATGGCGTCCCGATGACCAATGTCGCTGGCTTTTCCACATCTAGAAGATACATACTGGAAGATGGAATCGTTTGCGACGAACCCGAGAGCAGCATGACCCCGGCCGAGATGGAACAATTCTGGGAAGACTGGGGGATCCCACTGACAGTTATACTCCAGGGACTGTACGAAGGTGAGCTAGCCTGCTGCCCGAGGGACGGCTTTGTCGCGGTACACGACAATATGTTTAGGAACGGCTTTTCCCTCCCGCTGCCTCAATGCGTGCAGTATCTACTTAGCATGCTTCAGTTAGCGCTCGGGCAGATATCCCCTAATCAGTGGCACTAGTTGCTATCACTCTGCTTCCTGTACTATCTGTCGGACATAGGGTGGCCAACTATCAACGAGTTTTGAGCCTTATAATGCCTCTCGTACTCGAAGAAGCAGAATTGTGAGGGATGTGTTTCTTTTGCCGCTCGGGACGTACCTCCCATTACCGACCTTCCCACGTCCGTGAACAACAATTGGCGTCGAAGGTCGTGCTTGCAGGCGGTCGATGGCAGAGGAACTGCCCGACGTATGTGGTGCCTAATAGGTTTAAGCCTATCCAAGACCAGTCCTTCTCGCTCTCAGAGCTTGAAAAGTGACGTATCGCGCGGCTGTTTGCGGCCTGGCCGTCGGATGCAGACCGTAGCTCTTACGATTTGACCCGGTGGAGCATTTTAGTTCACTGTGAACTTGGCCGCATGCTTGGTGGGGTTCCTGGTTAAATGCCTCTTTCTTTTTCTTGTACTCGTGCTGCAGCTTTATTCATAAATGTTGCACTTTTAACTGTTGTGCTTGCTGGCAGCAAAAATACCCAAGCGCAAACCCCAAACATCACACCCGCGCGACATGGATTCAGACATGGACCTCCTGATTGACCTTTTAGAGGTTGGGAAGGTTGCCGCTCGTACAGACGTAGGCGTAAAGACTCTACCGCCCGTGTCTCAGAAAGCCCTGTACCCCTGGAGATCCCAGACCAAGGGTACGGGAAGCCACCGGGCGATACTGGGGGTCCCGGGAGGACTGACGACGTAGTCAACATAAATGTTGGCGAGAAGAAGAAGAAATCCTCGTCCAAGAGGTCAAAATCCCTTGACGAAGGAGTGACGCTTACTGGAATGAGCGTGTCGGGCACCTCGCAACCCAAGAAGAAGCATAAAACGATGGGGCCTTCGGCTGACCAGTCAGTGAGCTTAGCTGGTCTAACTCCGGCAGTGCCCCCGATTCGGAAGACACCCATCTGACAGGTACTGGACGAGTACGGCTGCGCCGATGAGAAGTTCGTGCGCTGCATGGTGGCCGACCTAAAAGGCATCGAGTTGGACATGATCAAGATAGGGTCCAACACACCCCAGCTGAATCGGCAACACGCGCGGGAAGCGATGATGAAGGTAGATTTCCTACTTCCTCTGATTTCCATTTACTGTCCGGGAGTTTGTATCTTTAACAACACTTCTTGCAGGCTCTTTTTGCTGTCTATGCTATTGACGCCAGCGAAGACACGAACGAGATGAAAGAGCGCTTAGCCAGCCTTAATGACTAAATCAGCTATCTTCGGGCCGAGAAGAAGAAGATTGAGAAGGAGCTGGAGGTGGGGAAGAAAGAGAATATCGCGTTAGCCGATATGTTGGCCAAAATCCGCCTTCATGCCATAGAACTGGAGGGGAAGGCCGAGCGAGTGGTTGCGTTGGAGCGCGACATAGAGGCGCTGCAACGGGAGAATGCTAAGCTGCTGTCGAAGCTGAAGGACCGAGACGGCCAGATTGTCGATCTGCAGGGCCAAATTCCCACACAGGGTGAACTTGCCGTTACCAAGGTCAAAGAGTCGGACGCGTTGAAATCCATGCTCAAGGCGGCCCGAGAAGGCGGTATCACCGAGAAGTTTGGCGAATGGAGCCGTCTTGGTTACTTGGACAAGGCGAAAATGACATCAGACCTGATCGCGGCCCGGGAGGCTAAAGAGAGGGAGTCGAAGTCTAAAGCTGCTGCCGACAGGGAATCAGATGCCCTGGAGGGTGAGCCGTCTGAGAGGGCTGCAGAGAAGGAAGGAGATGGTGATGACGATCTGGCCGAGTCGTCCGAGGATAAGGACGGGGAAGGCCGCGAAGTGTAGGGTGAAGATAGGCTTTTGTTTTTTTTGTTTTTGCAAACCACGTACTTGATCCTGGTGACTTAACGTCCCGGGCATTTTGTAAAGACCCATTGGTGGAATTCACCGGGATACCGGGTTATAATATATTATGCTTACCTTATGCGTCACTTACATCGCCTGGTGTATTGCCTCGACTATATCCGGGATTCTAATGGATTGACTTACATCCCGGTCGACATTTCTCGAGATATTATTTGACTTATGCCTGTGGAATGCCATCCCGGTGACTTTACTCGGGATATTAATTGTAAGCTTGTAGACTGTCATCCCTGTCGATATTACTCGGGATATTAATTGATTTATGCATGTGGAATGTCATCTTGGTCGATATTACTCAGTATATTAATTGACTTATGCATGTGGAATGCCATCCCGGTCACTTTACTCGGAATATTAATTGACTTATGCATGTGGAATGCCATCCCGGTGACTTTACTCGGGATATTAATTGACTTATGCCTGTGGAATGCCATCCCGGTCGATATTATTCGGGATATTAATTAACTTATGCATGTGGAATGCCATCCCGGTCAATATTACTCGGGATATTAATTGACTTATGCCTGGAGTTTAGAATTAATCAACATTCGTGTATTGTATTTTCTTAGACCTTTGTGGGGGGGGGGGGGGGGGAAGCACCTACCGGGACATGTTAACCTCCTTTCCTGTTAGACTTACAAAAATGACAATGGGTCTCCTTCCTCCCATCCTTACAAAAATGACAATGTTAACCTCCTTTCCTGTTAGACTTAAACTGGGTAGAATATGAGGTGTTATGTATTCCAGGGGTGCTCGGTGACTATCCCATCCTCATCCCAGAGAAAGAATGTGGTCGGGCCAACCTCCTCGATTATCTCGAATGGCCCTTCCCATGTTGGATCCAGGGCGGCCGTCTTAATCGTGATTTTCTTCATCACCCAGTCCCCCAATCCCAATGTCCAGGTCTTGACTTTATTATTGTAATAACGCGCAACTCAGTGCTTGTAGACCTGATTATGCAAGTCTACCATTTCCCGCCTTTCTTCAATGAGGTCGATATTCAACTGGAGGCCTTGCTCGTTGGTATGTAGGCCTTGCTCGATATCAAAGTTCTCGACCTTGCCCGAAGGTATGTAGGTCTCGATCGGCAAGACATCTTCTATGCCGAAGGCCATACAGAAGGGTGTCTGTCCCATTGCTTCTGTTGTTGTGATTCTAATTGCCCATAATACCTCCGACAACTTATGTGCCCACATGCCCTTGGCATCATCCAGCTTATTTTTTAAAAGCTTTTTGATGATCTTGTTGACTGCCTCTACCTGACCATTGGTCTGGGGGTGTGCCACGGACGCGAAGACCATCTTGGTGCCCATATCCTTGGTGAACTTGATCAGGTGGCTATTATTGAATTGAGTTCTGTTGTCCGTGACGATTGTCTTCGGGACCCCGAATCTGCAATATATATTTTTCATTATAAAGTTCTTCACGCACTCGGTGGTTACTTTCCCAAGAGGCTCCGCCTCCACCCATTTTGTGTAGTAGTCAACGACCACTATCACATACTTGAATTGTCTGGGGGCCGTGGGCAGGATCCCGATGAGGTCTAAACCTCATTGTGCAAAAGGCCAAGGCGATAGCAAGATCGATAAAGCGATAATGTGTCTCGTTGGCGTGTAAATGGCACTTACGGCACCGAGCCGACATCTTGTCCGCCATGGCACCCATGTTCGGCCAGAAAAATCCTGCACGTAGCGCTTTGTGTGCCAACGACCGAGATCCCGAATGGTTCCCACATACTCCCTCGTGTATCTCCTCCATGATGCCTGCAGTGAAGACCTCCGACCTTCTCCTCCCGTCGTCAACCGCGTATCAATTCTTGCCGCCGCACGGTCCCCTCGGATCGTAATGACTCCAGTTGGGGTTGGGACCTTCATCATCAACATATAGTCGACAACAAACGACTTCAGCTTCCCCAAGGCTGGCCTTCCCAAGATCCCGTTGTAGTATGACTCACAATAAACCACGATGAATTCAACCATCGCGCGAGCGACACCCTCTCGCCCTTCCATGCTCACTCCAAGGCTATCGGATCCGAGAGGCTGAACAACGTCGCCCGAGAAACTGATTAAGGGCTCATGGTCTTGTATTAACTTGTTACGCCCTCGATGTAGTCCATCCCAAGCACTTCAGAATAACACGTTGACCGAAGCCCCCGTGTCGACCAGGATCTTCTTCGTTATGTAGTGGTCGAGTTGTAATGTTATTAAGAACGGGTCCTCGTGCGGCCTTATACCGTCCTCTTCCTCTTCTAGAAAGGTTACAAATTTCCAACCAGTTGCCACCTGTTGATTGTTGCTACTTCCATAGGCGAAGACTTCCCAGCCATCCCTCCTTCATGTACACTGCTTCTTGGCTCTGTTGCTCCTGTGATCTATCCTGGAGCCGCCATGTATAGTGTGTATCGTCCCGTACACTTTCATAGCCCCTACATGCCTCTGCCCGGGCACGTATTGCTGCAATTTCCCTTCTTTCAAGCGGTTTTCCACCGCCCTTTTCAACTCTATGCAGTTGTTTATGTGATGACTTGCCTCCCCGTGATACCCGCAAAATTTCCCCATGTCTTCCTTAGTGAGCCGTGATGCGGGGAACTTCCTTGTTGGAGGTGACGGAATGACAGACTTATTTTCATTCCATATTGCCTCGTAAGTGGTGTTGAGCATCGAGAAATGCTCTTTGTTCGCCGGTGCCGCTCTCACGTATCCCGTGTCCCGATATGAGCCCTTCGACTTTGTTTGCGAATCATATTGCCTCCCTGCCTTCCTGCCGCCCTTTTCCTTGTGTCTTTTTCCTGAGTAGGAACTCGGCCCTTGCTCTCCCTTCTAGGCCCGAACTTCCTGAACCACTTGCACTGGCGATCCTTCACTCACCTTGATCTTTCTCTTTCCGACCGAGCTTTCCCCGTAGGTATCGTGATTCGTCTGCGCATGCCTGATCGCCATTTCCATAAGCTCGTCGTAGCCTTGTGGATTTTCAATTCTTACAGCATACATGAATTTTTGGGGAAGCAGTCCCTGAACGAACGCCTCCTCTGCAACCCTTTTGTCAAAGTTCCTGACCCTAGCGGTGGCTCCTTGCCAATGGTTCACGAAGGCTTTCAACCCCTTGCCCCTATCCTGCTTAACCTTGAATAGTTGGGCGGTGCTCTGTCCGTTCATTTGCAGGATGAATCTGTTGACGAACCTGTCGGCCAGTTGCCGGAAGCAATCAATCGAGTCCGACGGGAGCTCATAGAACCAGCTTAGCGCCTCCCCCGACAAGGTTTCTTGGAACATGTTACAACATATCGCGTCCGAGTACCATTTGGCGTTGGTGTGAGACTTGAAACTATCCAGGAAAAAATGAGAGTCCTGATCCCCGTTGTAGTTTAGTTTCAAAGGTTTAACCGTGCTCGACCGGGCGGACTGGGTGATCGCTCTCGTGAACGGCCCCCCTCTTTCCTTGAAACTTGCGCGAGTTGGATTACGCGCCCCCTTTATCTCAGTGTCCGTGACCCTTTCGGTTAAACTCGCAACATTGTCCCTGATCGCCCTCAGGATTTCTTCCATTTCTCCCGATCTTCCAGCATGGCGGTCCGAGATAGACTGGGGCACAAGCGGGGGTCCGTCATTTCTCATTTCATTCGGGAACAGGTTAGTCCCTATATGCACGGTTTTGCGATCCACCACCCTATCCAACGCTTCCCGTCGACCTATTCCTTGGGATAGGGCGCTCAGTAGCGTGGCGTTTTCTTTTTCTAGCCTGCGCTCCCTCCCGGAAGCTTCTTCCTGATCTCTAACCCTCTCTTGCTCCAGCCGAGTAATCTGAGCCCTCATCCCTTCCATTGCCTCCGCTATCTCTTGAGCGTTTAAGTCTCGCGGCCCTCCCTCCGGCGTTTCCTCTTGGATACCTCTTCCTGCCCCTCGCGAGCTTCCTCTTGCTTCCGGGGTTCTTGCAACTATCAGTTCTATTTGTTCTTCTCTTCCTGCCTCTCGCTCTAGGTGGTCGCTTGATTCGGCCATTGAGTCACGTCAGTTTTTAGTATGAGTTCCCACAGACGATGTCAAATGTTTCTACACGATCCCGGATGGGGTATGCGGAAACTGATGGTGGGTCTGATAGGCTGTTACCTCTTTTCATGGTACCCTGCAAGTGAAAGGACGACCGGGAGCCTTAGATATTTCCTTCTCCGATGATTAAGTCAGTTTCTGATAGGTCAAAGAGTAATTAACAGGAGTAGTAATTGTACATGACAAGCTGGTGGTTGGGCTGTATTTATAGCCCAACCGGTGCTCCCCTTCCTAGGAAACCGATGTGGGATTCCATGTCCAGTTTCAAGGTGGATTTCTCTCGTGCCTGTAATCGTCCTGAGCCTAGTATTATGACCATGATTAATCCGGCCCATTCAGCTTATGGGCGGGATCCTTAAATCGGCCACGGTTGTGGTGGAATGCCTACAAGTTTACGGGCTAGAGAGGTTGTTTCACGCACAACCGACTACAATAGTAATCATAAAAATTTCATTTATCGAAATCATAACAACCATAACAGTCAATATATAAGTAATGTGAGGACTACATACCACTCAAACACAAAGCAGAGTACCCTTAATTAAAACTACAAACTACGAATTGGAAAACAATCTCAAAACTATGTCTAAAAATGAGGACATGAAAACTAGAAAGCAAATCAGGAAAATAACATTTAATCTTTACTATAATAAAGTCAGGCGTTCAGGAAATTCATCAAATTGTGAACTGCCGAAACTGTCACTCTATTGGCCAATTCCATAAACAAAGAAGAGGAATATTCTAGTAAAAGACATACAAGAAAAAAAAAAAAAGAGTTCATCGTGTGTAGATGTGGAACAGAAGTGGGAATATGGTATTGTGGGAAGAACAGACTAAGAAGAACATGTATTTATTCACGATCAGCAAAAATCAAGGGAACAAGATAACCACCCTTGAAAAAATTGTATAAAAGAGAACTAATCTTTTACACGCGCGTTGTGCGGGTCAGAAGGCAATTCAATCGTGTTGATAAGTATGACGCTTACTACCCATTGGTATACGTTTTTCACACACCGGCCCGACTCAAATAAGGTAGAGAAAAAGAGAAGCCAAAGGCCCAACCCATTGAGCTGCAAAACTGCAACCTAAAGAAATTGAGGTCCAAAAGACCGAAACCCTTCTTCTTCCTCCTTGCTACACAGATTCGAAAAGCATCAGAGAAGCCCATAGAAGCCAGCCACCGCCGAATCAATTAGGCGGCTTGCCTAGCAGAAATACCCTCTCCACCATCTGAAACACCTGGCGAACCGCCTGTACAAGACCACCACTGTCGTAGAACGACACCCAAAATCCAGACCGGATCTACCTTCTCAGCACACACCACCTAGCAAATTAACAGACACTCCTCGAAATTGAAATCGTCACCCCCGAGCCGAAAGCAAGTCCTACCTCTGCTGAGCATATATGTACGACTCTGAATCCAAGCGAGCCCAAGTATACAGCACCCGCCATACCTTGACAAACTCACCACAACGATGGAAGACGTTGATCTCAACTGAGCTTCTGACCAAGTTGAAGCGTCGATTGAGGAACCCAGCAGCCTAATCTCACAGACGCCTGCAACTAAAACCTAGGGTTTGGAATTAATTCACAGCTTCGCGCTTAGTTTCTCAAGCACGTTATGTGCCCCGAAAAGAAATTTTAAAGCTCCACTATATTGTAAAATTCGGCTCACGTCATCAAACGTCACTATATTGTAAGAAAGCTCCAACGTCACTATGACCCCAGGAAAATAAACACAACATCACTGTCATTCTAAACTTGGAGCAAATTTAGAGCTCCCTCACAATCACTACCGCCTGGAAAAAAGATGGATGTAGATTCTGATGCACCTAATCGCCTCAACCCGGTGTTCATGGGTGGATCCCTTGTCTCTGAGCACGATCTAGAAGAATAAAATGAAATAAAATACAAAATAAAAAACCTATATTGGTAGAAATCTACCATGAACTTCAAGCTAAACTACCCCTTTGACCAAAGAGTATGCTACTCTTGTTTGTGGTAGCCCAGTCGGCGCAAAACCAGCTAGAGCCACCACAAGACAAGGCCACTACCGAACAAGGGAGCTTGGGATGATGGTTTTGGTTTGTTGTTTTAGACTCAGGAGGAGCTAGGTTTTGGCTCTCTAATTAATGTACATTGCTTTAGATTGTAAACGAACTAACAGAGAGAAGAATATTTTGGGAAATGTCAAGGCTTTCACACTAGCCTGACACTGTGTTCTATTTATACAGATCAATTGTTTACAAGATAAACATCTCATGTACTTGAGATAACAACAAATACAAACAGAACTCTATCGTTTGTGATACATGGGATATACATAGCATATCTAGAGATTAGAGAATCTAGGGAACTAGCTGTTCCTATCTGAACTGGAATCATCATTATCTCTTAATTCTGTTAGGTTTGGCTTATCATTCCCCCGTAAGCTGAGTGGTCTGAGAAGAACAGGAAGCTTGGAGACCAAAAAATGAAAACGAGAGGCAGCCAAACCTTTTGTAAAGATGTCGGCAACTTGATCAGCAGTAGGAACGAAAAGAACTTGCAACTCTTTATTCACAACCTTCTCTATGACATAATGATAATCAACTTCTACATGCTTCGTCTTGGCATGGAAAACTGGATTGGATGCAATGGCAATAGCTGATAAGTTATCACACCAAATTTTGGGACACTGTAAGAATAGATTAAGATCACAAAACATGGACCTTAACCAAGAAATTTCTGCAGCAGTAAAGGCAAGTTGTCGATACTCCGCTTCGGCACTCGAGCGGGACACAGTACGATGAGTCTTGGAGCTCCATGAAATGAGGTTCGAGCCAAGATACACACAATAGCCGCCAGCAGATTGACGATTATCCGGATCTCCATCATAGTCGACATCAGAGTAGGCACTTATAAACAAAGAACCAGGCTGATATTTAAGGCCATAATTGACTGAGAACTTGAGATAACGAAGAATGCGTTTAACAGCAATCCAGTGGATATTGGTTGGAGAATGCATGAATTTACAAACCTGATTGACCGAGTAAGATATATCTGGCCTTGTGAGTGTGAGGTACTGGAGAGCTCCAACCACGCTTCGATACTCAGTAGGATCAGTGAGTGGTGTTCCAGAGTGAAGGCTTAATTTCTGATCAGTCACAGATGGAGTTGCACAAGGATTGGCTTCAAGCATCTTTGTTCGAGTAAGTAAATCCACAATATACTTTTTCTGAGTCAAGTAGAGAGAAGAGCCATCATAAGTAGCTTCAACACCAAGGAAGTAGTGTATGCGACCAAGATCTTTCATGGAGAACATTTTGCCTAGCTCAGATATAAGTTGAGATAAGTGACTGTTGCTGTTGCCGGTGATCAATATATCATCCACATAAATGAGCAGAATAAGAAAAATGACATTTTGTGCATATGTAAACATAGAATAGTCAGAGAGAGACTCCAAGAACCCCAAGCTTAACAAGTATTCGGAAAAACACTGAAACCAAGCCCTCAGTGCCTGTTTGAGGCCATAGAGGGAGCGTTTTAATCTGCAAACATGATTGGGAAAGTTCAGATCAGTAAAGCCAGGAGGTTGTTTCATGTAAACTTCCTCTGTCAAGTGTCCATGTAGAAATGCATTGTGCACATCAAGTTGTCGAACATGCCAACCATTGGTAACAGCAAGAGCAAGAATTAAACGGATGGTTGAGTGCTTCACCACGGGACTGAACGTTTCAGAGAAATCAATGCCCTCTTGTTGATGAAAACCATTAGCAACCAGTCGAGCCTTATAGCGTTCAATACTGCCATCTGCTTTCCTTTTGAGTTTGAATATCCACTTGTTTGGCAAGACATTCATGGATGATGTAGATGGAACCAAGTCCCAAGTTTCAATTCATTCTTTTGTAAAGCACGAAATTCTTCTTCCATTGCTAAGCGCCAGTTTGCATCTTTGGCAGCTTTACTGTAACACGTAGGTTCTGCAACAACATCATTGATGAGAGAAACATGCATTGCATATTTAGGATTAGGTTTAATGATCCCATCTTTCAGTCGAGTTTGCATGGAGTGAGAGTTAGCAGAGGGACGTACCTGACTTGAGTCATTCACATTATCCAAAGTAGTATTAAGAGAAGATGTTGAGTCGGAGCTAGAGAGTGGCTGTGAGTGAGTTTGTGCAGAGGGAGGTGACTTTGGTGAGGAAAGATCAATAGGTGAGGAAGTATTAAGAGTTGGCGTGTGCGTGTTAGAAGATGGAGGATGTGTGTGCTGTGAGTTTTGTGATGAAGTTAGTTGTAATGGATTGGAGATCATATCCTGAACAGAAAAGAAATATAGTGATGAAGAGGAAGAAGACATACCTGTTGGGGAAGTGAGAACGACCTTACTGAAAGGAAAACAAGTTTTATCAAACAATACATGTCGAGAGAGATAAACCTTTTGTGTGTCCAAATCAAGACATCGATAACCGAGATGATTAAGAGAATAACCTAAGAAAACACATTTTTTGGACCGATGTTGAAGTTTAGAGTTGGTATATGGACGAAGATATGGGTAACATGCACACCCAAAGGTTCGAAGAAAAGAGTAGTTGGGTTCTTTTTGATAAAGAGATGAGTAGGGAGTTTGATGATGTAGAATGGGTGAGGGGAGTCTATTGATAATATAGACAGCTGCATTGCATGCCTCAACCCAGTATGAGGATGGCATGTGAGCATGAACAAGAAGAGTTAGAGCGGTATCCACAATATGCCTGTGTTTTCTTTCGGCGAGGCCGTTTTGCTCAGGGTGTTTTGGACAGGAGAAGCGATGGTGAATTCCATGTAGAATGAGATAATCTCTAAAGGCATGAGAGGTATATTCTCCTCCTTCATCACTCTGAAATTGTTTGATAGAAGATGAGAACTATTTTTCAACATAAGTACGGAATTTGATAAAGATTTGGAAAACCTCACTTTTGTGTTTCATTGGAAAAATCCAAGAGTACCGAGAGTAATCATCCACAAACAACACATAATAACGAAATCCTTGAACAGATAGAGTAGAGCAAGACCAAACATCAGAATGAATTAAATCCAAAGATTGACTGGAAATAGAATCAGAGAGTACAAAAGGTAACTTAGTACTTTTTCCTAAGGGACATGATTGACAGAAAGAAATAGAACTACTACCGGCCAGTGGCACAGCTTTATTTGACAAAATCTTAGACAAAGTACGAAAGGCAGTATGCCCTAATCTAGCATGCCAAATTTGAGAAGAGACCCTTGCTCCTACAAACGCAAAATGCTTCTGATCAAAACCAGCTTGTTGAAGAGAACGTAGAGGATAAAGGCCATTCTCACTTGGTCTTCTAAAGAGGATCCTCCCCGTCTGGATGTCCTTAATGATAAAGTGATCAGGATAGATTAGCATAAAGAAATTGTTATCTGATGTAAAACGATAGATAGAGAGAAGGTTTGTAGATGCAGAAGGACAATGAAAAATATCATGTAATTTGAATGTGTGAGTAGGAGTTGAAAGTGTAGTTGAACTAGTGTGGGAAATAGAAAGGGGAGTTTCATTACCTATGCCTCCAACACGATCATTCCCTTGATACTCTTTTGGATTCTGCAAATTTCCCAAGTCAGAGGTGATATGAGAGTTTGCACCACTGTCGAGCAGCCAAGTTGGAGGAGCTGAAGTAGACCCAAAAGCTGCCATAGCACTAAGGTTCCTAGAGGGCACCCTTCCTTGAAAAGACAGGTTCAAACGATTGTAGCAGTCTAGGGCAGTGTGACCACTCTTGCTGCAAATCTGACATGTAGGACGAGCTTGATTGTTGAACAAGGAACTGGAGGATGGATGAGGTCCAAGAACAGAAGCACCTCGCCCTCTATTGAGAGGAAAACCTCGACCGAAGTTGGAAGTAGGGTTTCTAGCAGTGTAGTAATTTGGAGGACCGCGGCCGCGCCCTCGACCTCCTCGAGGACTGATTTGTGCAGCATGAAATGCAGTGGTTAAGGAAGAGACATCCAGGGCAGCTTGTTGCTGATCTTTGATGCGCCTCTCAGCTGAAAGAAGAAGGGCTTCCAGAGACTCATATGTGATGGGAGTGTCTCTTGCTTGAGCAGAGCTTACTGTATTCTCATAGAGTGGTCCAACATTGTTCATGATGATGGATACGAGATCATTGTCACTGATGGGACTTCCTGCAAGTGCCAAGTTATCGGCAATAAAATTGATCTTATCAAGAAAATCGGAGATGGACATGTTACCCCTCATGGTCCTGAGTAGCTCTCCGCGGAGTTGCAGGATGCGGTTTTGGGATTGAGAGGCAAAACGTTTTGCGAACGAACTCCATGTATAGAAGGAGGTAGTGGACCGAGCGACTGTAGCCAAGACTGGAGGCGTCAAAGAGTTGTTGATCCACCCAAGGACCATCTGATCATTAGATATCCATTGTTGATACGCAGGATTGACATCATATGTCAGTTTCCCTTCAGCATCTGTTTGGAAACAGGGAGGGCAGCCTAAGGTTCCATCAACATACCCCATCAAATTTTGACTCTTCAGGGGTGGCTGTATCTGTGCCAGCCACAGGGGGTAGTTGGTTCTGTCCATCTTGATAGAGAGGAAGTTGGACACAGTAGGGCTAGAGTTTTCAGGAACCATTCGGTGGTTTAAGGTGTGGGGGACGAGTTCATTGTTGTTTGCACCATTTGTGATAGGGAGAGGAGTTTCAAGGTTGGAAGGAGAATTTTCAGAAGGAGAGGCCATTGTTAGGAAGCGAGAAAAAAAATTGTCGTTTAGACTATGGCTCTGATACCATAAACGAACTAATAGAGAGAAGAATATTTTGGGAAATGTCAAGGCTTCCACACTAGCTTGACACTGTGTTCTATTTATACAGATCAGTTGTTTACAAGATAAACATCTCATGTACTTGAGATAACAACAAATACAAACAGAACTCTATCGTTTGTGATACATGAGATATACATAGCATATCTAGAGATTAGAGAATCTAAGGAACTAGCTGTTCCTATCTGAACTGGAATCATCATTCTTAATTCTGTTAGGTTTGGCTTATCAGATTGTTGGTTTACATTAGAATAACATAAACGCGTGTGCATCTAACTACGCTACATACTGTATGTTTTTTTAATAAAGAGATCGACCCTTGTATTGACCAGATGTGAATATAAATAATGATGCATCTAGTGGGGCTAACAAAAAAACCATTACCTAAGTACAACTATCATTTCCAGCTATGAAGCCCATCAAAATTCCCATGAAAATTCAAATAAACGACAAGCCAACAAGAAGACTAATTGGCAACATCTTTACTCAAAAGAAGGATAGAGGTCACCGCACCCCATCCATTATGAATAAATAAAATACAAAGATAAAAATAAAAATCCAAACCATAGAAAATTACCTTTGCAGCCCAAACCAAACAACCAAGAGAAGGCCTTGATCCATCCCCAAAGTAGTAAAGGCCCAAGACTAATCAAATTTGCTAAGGGCACCCAGTGAGCACCCCTAACACTAGACCGCCGCCGAGTCGCCAACTACCACAAAGGTCTCCCCAAGCTAGCGATCGTTGTTGCAGGCATGATAATCAACTCATGCATCTAGAAGCACAATCGTGATCTAAGAACCTGCACAGACTGTAATATTCCGGAATTTCAATTGTTTATTTTTAAAAAAGAAAATTATTTTTCGAGCTATTTTTATTTCGATTTATATTATTATTTTTTCGATTCTTAGTAGTTTTCAAAAATTATTTCAATTTTTAGTTTGTCGAAAATTTTCTTTTTAGCCCATAGGATTAACTTAGACGTCGTTACGAGTTTGTAGGATTTTTCGGAACATCGTTTGGACATCGGGGCTATTTTTAATGATTTTTAAAAATTGGTATTATCCAAAAATTAAATTAAAAATAGAATTATTGCTGGCATGATCTGAGCCGTCAGATCTTTTAAACCGCTAGATCTTGGCTGTTGGTTATAGGATATATAGAAGTCAGACTGGATCAGCTCGACCCAGTCCCAGACCGACCTCGTTTTGAGCAGACGGAGACCTCCGATCGCTCCTTCGTTGTCCGGCCGTCTCTCGGCGTCCAACCAGTGGCTACAGCTTCGTCTCGCCGTCCCCGACCTCAATATGTCCTTCGTTTTCGAAGAGGAGCTCCAGAGAGTGAGAATCGAAGAAGAGAAGGAATTCTGGGTTCGCCGGTGAGATTCTGATTCCGGCGAGGACAGCGAGCGTTAATGGTACTGGAAGCTTCGTCTCGTCCTCCCCATCCTCCCTGTGATCTTGCTTGCGTCAAAGGAGCTTCGGTGAGAGAGATTCGAAGAAGAAGAAGCTTTTCTGGGTTCGCCGGCGATTTTTCGAATCCGGCCACGGCGGCGGGCATGGATGGTGCTGGTAGCTTCAAATCGACTTGGAGAACCTCTCTATGTCTTTGGTTGTCCACGACGAGCTCTGAGGAAGGAGAATCGAAGAGGAGAAGTTCTGGGATTTTCCGGCGAGAGTTCGACGGATTCCGGCGACCTTTGATTTTGATTCAGGTATCAAAATTGGTCCATTTGTCGAGCTCTTCCTCTTTGAATAATTGAATTCGATTTTGATTGAGAGATGGAGGATTTGGATTCTGGGCAGTGTTGACTGTCGTGGCTACTGCCGTGTACGGCTGCGGCGGTGCTGCTCCGGTCAGTGTTTAATGATTTCTAGTTTTTTATGAAACTCTGAGCTTAATCTTGATTGCTAGAATGACATGAAATTGAGGAGTTGGAGAAGGATGATCGGAAGATTGGACTGTGTTGTTAAACGGTGCAGATGTTTATGAGCTTTGGTGAGTTTGGCAAGATCATTTTAAAACATAATTATATTTCTTTGTCGTTTTACTTGATTTCCAAATTGGAGAAGTTGTGTGTGTTGTATTTGATAATTGATATTGGAATGGTGTTGGAGAAATTGTGATTCGGTGGATTGAGTTTGGATACAAATTATGGGAGAAATGCAATACAAGAATGGGTGTACAGAGTAAAATATGAAGTCTATTTGAGGTTGTAGCCTTTTCTTTTGATATAGGGTTTGGGTGCCCTTAGTAGTTACTAAATTTGCATCTTGTGCATATTGTTATGCAGTTCCGATCATTTGGGGGATCTTTATTTATTTTGAAGTGTTTTGGTAATCGTCATTAGATTCCGGATTCGATACGAGGATAGCATGATTATCGGCATTTCCAGAAGCAGAAGGATAAAGATTTCAGAATGCGAGTCGCTGAGTTACAAATTTCGATTAACGAAGCCAAAGCTTGAATTTCAGATAGGGTCTCTCGGGGAACCTTTTTATAATTTGATAATTAGAGTAACAACTGAAATCGTTGACTTTTGTGCCATTAGGTGATTAATTCTTGGTTGTTAATGTTTTTGTTAAAAGCATGTGTATTCGTTGATTTATATGATTGTTGTTATTGTGTTCCATAAAAGTGTGTATTGGATATTATATTACACATATCGATATTTGATTGCATACATAATGCATTGTGAGGAAACGTGAGAAATTGTGAGAATGAAGATTCTCGAGAGGAGAATGAGATTATTAGAACAGATACATTTTATGTAGTTGAGTTTCTTCATGAGGACTTCCAGTAGCTATGATCAGCCCATATGCGCAAATGAGTAGGGAAAGTATGCCCTTTCGATGTATGAGTTGATAAAACGATCTTTCGGGTTTCGGGACTGGGGACCATGAGGTTAACAAAAGACTAACAAAAGAGGTACTACAGTTTATATATATTACTGATTTGTTAGGTTGTATATTCAAGACATCTACACGGTATGGGACGTGTAGGTACATGTTTCTACCTATCTCGTCCTGAGGACACGAGCCGGGAAGGGGTTGCGAGTCGGGGCGAGGTAGAATCCTTTGGTCCTGCACTCGGAACCTGCACAAGTAACAACGTTAGGAAGTCGGGACTGGGGTGGCCCAATCTTCGACTCTCCGATGCTTAAGTTAGCTTTGGGCTACTTGCGTGTAAGAGAGTGCTGGAAAAGAGTTGTCTACCTTATATGGGAGTTTATGTCTGTTTTATAGGCCAAGGTTAGGCATTGTGGCCTCAGTCTCCGATGTGGGACTATTTGTTAACCTTTGTAGTGTCTCCCCTCTTGGGGGTGTTTTGCTGCTAGAGTGATTTTGGCAAGTGAGTTGTTATCGGCCCTTCACTCTTTGGATATCCGTGAAGGGCTCACCAGAGCTATCTCGCCTAAAATGATCTTCGGTGACCGGCTCAGCCAAGCATTTTGGCTATGTACTTAACAAGTCCCCAAGTCCCCAGTCCGAGAGAGCTCTTGGGTGGGGAGTTATTCTACATATGTCGAGAATAGGTTTTACCCTGGTGCTGGAGGCATGGTGCCGAGTCCTCAAGTCCCCACGCGAGGGACGTGAGGTGACGGGGGTGAAGTATCGAGTTAAGTTGGCGAGATAAATCGCGCTAATGGCGTTGCGAGCCGCTACCGGGCGACGTAGTTCGCGCTAGATGGCGTGGCGGGCCGCTACGGGGCGAGATAGTTCGCGCTAGAGAGCAAGAGAGTTCGCGCTAGATGGCGAAAGGGACCGCGCTAATGGCGTTGCGGGCCGCTAAGGGGCGAGACAGTTCGCGCTGGATGGCGAGACCGTTCGCGCTAGGGGGCAAGAGAGTTCGCGCTAGATGGCGAGAGGGACCGCGCTAATGGCATGGCGGGCCGCTACAGGGCAAGACAGTTCGCGCTATCTGGCGAGACAGTTCGCGCTAGAGGGCCAGAGAGTTCGCGCTAGATGGCGAGAGGGACCACGCTAATGGCGTTGCGGGCCGCTAGGGGGCGAGATAGTTCGCGCTGGAGGGCGAGACCGTTCGCGCTAGGGGGCAAGAGAGTTCGCTCTAGATGGCGAGAGGGACTGCGCTAATGGCATGGCGGGCCGCTATGGGGCGAGACAGTTCGCGCTGGATGGCGAGACCGTTCGCGCTAATAGCGTTGCGGGCCACTATGGGGCGAGACAGTTCACGCTGGATGGCGAGACCGTTCGCGCTAGGGGGCCAGAGAGTTCGCGCTAGATGGCGAGAGGGACCGCGCTAATGGCGTTGCGGGCCGCTACCAGGCGAGACAGTTCACGCTGGATGGCCAGACCGTTCGCGCTAGGGGGCAAGAGAGTTCGCGCTAGATGGCGAGAGAGACCGTGCTAATGGCATTGCGGGCCGCTATGGGGCGAGACAGTTCGCTCTAGGGGGCAAGAGAGTTCGCGCTAGATGGCAAGAGGGACCGCACTAATGGCGTGGCGGGCCGCTACTGGGCGAGACAGTTCGCGTTGGATGGCGAGACCGTTCGCGCTAGGGGGCAAGAGAGTTCGCGCTAGATAGCGAGAGGGACCGCGCTAATGGCATTGCGGGTCGCTATGGGGCGAGACAGTTCGCGCTAGGGGGCGAGACAGTTCACGCTAGATGGCGAGAGGGACCACGCTAATGGCGTGGCGGGCCGCTACGGGGAGAGACAGTTCGCGTTGGATGGCGAGACCGTTCGCTTGGGGGCAAGAGAGTTCGCGCTAGATGGCGAGATGGACCGTGCTAATGGCGTTGCTGACTACTACTGGGAGAGACAGTTCACGCTGGATGGCGAGACCGTTCGCGCTAGGGGGCAAGAGAGTTCGCGCTAATGGCGTTGCGGGCCGCTATGGGGCAAGACAGTTCGCGCTGGATGGCGAGACCGTTCGCACTAGGGGGAAGAGAGTTCGCGCTAGATAGCGAGAGGGACCGCGTTAATGGCGTTGCGGGCCGCTACCGGGCGAGACAGTTTGCGCTGGATGGCGAGACCGTTCGCGCTAGAGGGCAAGAGAGTTCGCGCTAGATGGCGAGAGGGACCACGCTAATGGCGTTGCGGGGACGAAGTGTAGCATGTTGGAATGACAAAGTACTTCATTGCATTTAGATTTAGCCGCTAGCGGGCGAAGTGTACATTGTTGGAGCCGCTACTAGGCAAAAGTACATAAACAATGACGTAACGGCTACGACGCCGAGGTTGGAATTGGTTAACTGGGGTAGAGATGGAGGTGGCGAGCGTTCCAGGGGTGGGTTAGCACGCGACCATCACAATCGCAGAGATAAAATGTGGCGGGTCCAGGAGCGTCAACTATCTTGAGTGGGCCCTCCCATTTTGCTTTGAGTCCGGTAGGGTGGGGAATGACCTCTTTCATGACCCAATCGCCTACCTTCAGGGGCGGGGGATGACTTTTTTGTTGTAGTATCGGGCTATTTTATGTTTGTTATTAATGGTCCTGAGGTATGCCTTGTCCCGGCGCTCCTCTAGGAGATCCATGTTAAGTCGTATCCCTGTTGCATTTGTCTCGGGGTCATAGGTTGTGACACGTTCACTCGGGACCTCTATTTCCACCGGTACCACTGCCTTGGTGCCGTAAGCTAAGAGGTATGGGGACTCCCCTGTGGCCGTTGTAGGGGTGGTGCGGAGTGTCCAGAGTACGTCTAGGAGTTTTGCTGCCCAGAAACCCTTGGCCTCTTCCAGGCGTTTCTTCAGGTTTTGCTTAATGAGCTTGTTTATAGCTTCTACCTGGCCATTGGTCTGGGGATGTGCTGGGGAGGCATAAAAGATTGTTGTGCCTTGAGCGGACAAGAATCCCCGGAATGTGTCATTGTCAAATTGGGTTCCGTTGTCAGTAACGACGGCCTGGGGTACTCCAAAGCGACAGTACAGATTTCACCAAAGGAAGCTGATTACTTTTTCAGTGGTGATTGTGGTGAGGGGCTCTGTCTCAATCCATTTTGTGTTGTAATCCACAATGATAATGGCATACTTGAACTGCCCCGGGGCTGTGGGGAGCTGTCCTATCAAATCGAGTCCCCACTAGCTGAAAGGGATGGGTGAGATGATGACAGAGAGGGGCACTGGAGGGTGACGTGCAAAATCTGCAAATTTGTGGCACTGAAGGCATGTTTGGACGACCGCCTTGGCATCACGTTCTAGGGTTGGCCAATAATACCCCGCGCGAAGCGTTTTGAACATGAGGTTCCGGACCCCCGCGTGGTTCCCACAAATGCCGCTGTGGAGCGATTTCAGCACTTTGTGCCCTTCTGTCGTGGGTAGGCATCGCAATAGGGGACATGATTGGCCCCGGCGATATAGCTTTCCACTTCTGAGTAAGTAAAGGGAGGCTTTGCGGCGTAGCCGCTGTGTTTCATGCTTGTCCCGGGGCAGGGTTCCATCTGAAAGGAAAGCGATGAATGGGTCCATCCATGACCATGGGCTCAAGGGCAAAAATTTCTGAATAGGCTCTTGAGATGCTAGGCTTGTCGAGTGTTTTGATGTGCACATCAGGTGGCGTGGACTCGGGAGGGGCCATGGCGAGTCTCACAAGGGCGTCGGCCTTGGAGTTTTTTGCTCGCGGGATTTGGGTGAGTTTATATGAGGTGAAATTTTGCAGAAGAGCCCCCGCGAGACTTTTATAGGATCCCAAGTTGTGATGGTTGGCCTTGAAGTCCCCTGCCACCTGACTGACTACGAGTTGAGAATCACTGAAGATGTGAAGTGTCGGGCTCCGAGTTCTCGACAGAGTTGAATGCCTGCGATAAGAGCTTCGTATTCAGCAATGTTGTTGGAGGCTTTGAATTCAAACAGGAGGGCATACTCATACGAGTGGCCCTCTGGGTCTGTGATTATGATTCCTGCTCCGCTGAGTCTGTTGTTAGAGGATCCATCAACTTGGAGCTCCCAGATGGCGTCCCCGGTGGGGGCGTCTGGGTGGGGACTGCTATCAACCAAGGGGATAAATTCAGCAATAAAGTCTGCAGCTGCCTGCCCTTTGATGGCCACTCGCGGCTTGTAATGCAAATCAAATTCTCCTAGCTCAACCGTCCATTTTTACCATGCGGCCTGAGGTTTCAGGTTTCTGCAATATTTGTCGTAAAGGTTGGTTGGTGAGTACATGGATTGTGTGGGCTTGGAAATATGACCTGAGTTTCCTAGCGGCAGTGATGAGGGCGAGAGCAAGTTTCTCTATGCTTGGATAGCGAGTCTCTGGATCCGCGAGTCCTCTGCCACAATAGTAAACTGGGAGTTCGTTATCATGAGTATGGCGTGTGAGCGCCGCACTGACGGCAGTGGCGGAAATAGCCAAGTACAGATAAAGCACTTCGCCAGGGATTGGCTTGGATAGGAGAAGGACAGTGGCAAGGTATGCCCTTATGTTGTTGAAGGCGTCGTCATGCTCCGGGCCCCAAGTGATATCTTTTTTATGCTGTGCCTTGAGAAGTTGGAAGAATGGATTGCACCTGTCTGTGAGGCGGGAAATAAAACTTGCCAGGGCTACCAGGCGTCCTGTAAGGCACTGGACCTCACTCTAGGAGGTCGGGGCAGTCATGTCCAGTATGGCTTGGACTTTTTTCGGGTTGGCCTCAATGCCTCTTTCACTGACCATGAAGTCAAGGAATTTGCTGCCTCCGATGGCAAGGATGCACTTCTGAGGGTTGATACGCATCCCGTGTTCTAGGAGCTTAGTAAATACTCTGTTGAGGTTGGCAATGTGGTCGTCCTCTGTCTTGCTCTTGACCAACATGTCATCGACATACACTTCCATGACCTCGCCAATTTCATCCTCGAATAGGGCGTTGACCAGTCGTTGATAAGTCGTCCCCGAGTTCTTGAGGCCAAAGGGCATGACCTCGTAACAATACAGTCCCTTATTGGTGACGAAGGTTGTGTGAGCTTGGTCGGCGGGGTGCATTTTGATTTGGTTGTAGCCCTAGTAGGCATCGAGGAAGCTGAGCGTTTTGAAGCCAGCTGTGGAATCAACCAATTGGTCGATTCGTGGCAAGGGAAGCTGTCCATGGGGCAGACCTTGTTAAGGTTCATGTAGTCAACACACATACGCCACTTGCCGTTAGGCTTGGGGACCATGACGACATTGGAGACCCATGTCGGGTAAGAAACCTCATGGACAAACTTGATTTCCTTAAGTCGTTGGACCTCGGCTTGGATAGCTTGATACTTGTCTGGGTGGAAGGCACGTCTCTTTTGCTTGACAGGGGGTGGTCTTGGAGGATGTTGAGTTTGTGGGTGATGATGTCAGAGGAGATCCCAGGCATGTCGGCATAGGACCAAGCGAAGACTGCTTGTTTTTCTTGGAGGAAGGCAATGAGCTTGTGGCGGAGTTCCGGGCCGAGACTTGAGCCAATGTGGACTCTTCTTTCCGGGGCGGTGGGTGACAGGGACACTCATTCTATGTCTTCCGCTGGATTAGGTCGCGGGGCTCTCTTTTTCTCGCTCCTCTTTGGGTCGTCCCGCGGATCATCTATAGGCTCCGAGGGGCTGAGAGGTAACATCTCATAGGCTCCGCGCCCCTGCTGGATGGTGTTAAGATGGCAATGCTCAATGGCTGCTCGATCCCCTTGAATTGAGAAGATGCCACATGGGGTAGGAATTTTCATGAGAAGCATGTGACCGGCTATGAAGCACTGCAACCCCCAAAGGATGTCCCGGCCTAAGATGAGATTATAGGACGAGGGGCAATCGACAATGAGAAAGCGGGCTATAATGGAAGAGCGGCAAGGAGCAGTTCCCACCGACACAGTTAGGCGGTCTGAGCCTAAAGGTTGTACTATCTCGCTAGAGAAGCTGACCAGGGGGTCGTGGTTATTGTACAGTTTAGTTTGGTCTCGCCGGGGTCCTTTGTAACAATCAGAAAACATGATGTTTACGGCGGCCCCTGTGTCCACTAATGCTATGTGCCACCTATAATGATCTACCTGCACATTGATTATGAATGGCTCACAGTGGTGGTAATTTATGGTATCCTCACCTCTACGGAATGTCACTTGATCCCACGCTGATGGGGTGATGTGTGTTGCCGTTTTACAGAAGGCTAGTATGGGGGGAACCGTGGGGCTCCACCATGCAGGGTTAAAATCTGGTCATGTACTTCAATGGCGATAGTGCCTGTGGCGGGAGCACAATATTGGTAGAGTTGCCTATTCTGGACCATGGCGTCGCTGTAGCCAGCGGAGCTACATAGCAAGAAGAATGTCTCGAGGTGGAGATGGGGGTACCCTGTGCCTTTATACTTCTCCATCTTGGATGGTTTAGTTCCTTGAGGCCGTTTGTCCATCTGCACTTGAGGTGTGAAGGGGCTTGGGCGATGTCCATAGCCAGAGAACAAGGGTCGCTGGACCCCGTGACTCTCGACGCCGTCAATCCGCAAAGCCAACTGTGTGACTGTTTGGCTGAGTTCGAGCAGTAGGCGGGTTGGCATGTCAAGAGGTGGGTTAGGGGAGTTGGCAGTAGTTGAAGTGGAGATATGTTGGGCAGATGGATTAGGCTGATGTGGCAGGGGGGAGTCATTGGGGATTAGAGATGGTTGGGGGGCTGGGAGTGGAAATGAGGGGTGGGCAAGGGGATGAGATACATATATGATCTGGTTAGGGCCTCCCGGGAGCATGGAACCGGCCTGGCCTTGAGTAGGAGGAGAAGAGGTGGGGTCTGGGGTTCCGACAACTCGCGCCGCGCGGTCCAAGAATTGTTCTTTCTCCAACTCGGCGATGTGTACCCGGTACGCTTCCGCTTCTACCCTCTCTTTCGCCGCTTGCTCGCGGAATGAATGGAAGTCTCGCTTGAGAATTTCAAGGGCTGTGGCGGGGTCGGGATGGCTAATAGGGGCTACATTGCCGGTTTGGGGAAGGGATGTGTCGCCGGATTGGAAAAGTTCCTTCTCTACTTTAGTGCCAGGGTCCAAGGGTCGTCAATAATTTCCACCATGGTGTCGAGTCAAATGGGAGTTCCACAAGATAGGGACCCTCCTTCTATCGCCAATTGTTTCTACATGTATCGTCCCGAGGACACGAGCCGGGAAGGGGTTGCGAGTAGGGGCGAGGTAGAATCCTTTGGTCCTGCACTCAGAACCTGCACAAGTAACAGCGTTAGGAAGTCGGGACTGGGGTGACCCAATCTTTGACTCTCTGATGCTTAAGTTAGCTTTGGGCTACTTGCGTGTAAGAGAGTGCTAGAAAAGAGTTGTCTACCTTATATGGGAGTTTATGCCTGTTTTATAGGCCAAGGTTAGGCATTGTGGCATTAGTCTCCGATGTGGGACTATTTGTTAACATTTGTAGTATCTCCCCTCTTGGGGGTGTTTTGCTGCTAGAGTGATTTTGGCAAGTGGGTTGTTATCGGCCCTTCACTCTTTGGATATCCGTGAAGGGCTCACCAGAGCTATCTCGCCTGGAATGATCTTCAGTGACCGGGTACTTACACCTTATTCTCGACTCAGCCAAGCATTTTGGCTATGTACTAACAGTACATATGTCTTAAATGTATAGACTAATTAGCCAGTAATAAAGTGGAGGGAGTGCATTAGCATTTATGCATCGAATTGTCGTTATTTATGTGTAGTATTGTTTAATACTTGATAACTTGATTGTGTGACGTAGTTAAGTATAACCTAAGAAGGTTTGGCCCTATTAAGCGTAAACTCATCCCTAGAAAATCTTGTTCAGGTAGTACGAGACACGTTTTTTGAGAAGACTAATTGTGTCGTTTAGCTGACGTGTTTGAGACTTTAGAAGAGTTACAGAAGATTAGAAGTGAGGTAGATCGCAAGGGCTCATCTTTTTGTTTTTGTATTTGTTTTGTTCTTTTTTAACAATTTGTATTATGGGTTTTTAATTAAGAAAGTTGTATCCGGTGTAATCTCTCATACGCTAAACACTTTAGAGAGACCATATCTTAAGATATCGATCTATCTTTTTTAGAGCCGCGCGAGTGCCAAAACCCTACCAGCGCTAAGAGTGACAAAGCAGAGCCCCCCATCATGTCCGGTGGCGAGATCTTTCGCTGTCGTCAGACAAGTTCTTATCGTCGAGTTCTCGATCGACACCTCCTTGGTAGATCAGGGAGTTACAGTGGCTAGGTTGGAGAAGCGGGAGGAGGAGACCAGAGCGAAGCTTGGGATTCGGTCGGATTCCATCTAGTCTTGTCGGCAAAGTGGGCTACGGGGGAGAGCACAGAGGCTGCTTGGGTTTGTTTGGCAACACCGTCGGTACAGCTTCTACCTAGATTAGGTCTGATCTACAGTTGTGGTTTGGATTTTATCTAAGGTATGAAGTTGGGGCTCATCTTGGGCGGTGATATGGCCTGGTGTGGTCACGGTGGTGTGGTCGGGCGGAGTCATAACGGCGGAGGGTGCATGGTCTCAGTTCGACGAAGCGGGTGGAACAAGCAGATGGTTGGCTGCCTGTGATCGATGGCTGGAATTGGTTTGGGTCGGGCCAGGTTGGAAACTATGATCTTTCTTCTTTACTAGGTTGAGACCTGGGTTTGGGGTTGGGCCCAATTTTTGGGTCTCCCTTAGGCTTGGGTCTTGGGCCATTACACTTTTCTTTTTATGCATGTTTTTGCTTTATTTTTGCTTTATTGCATTTTAATTCTTGTACTAAGCGGTTTTGTTCCGCTAATAATTCCCTATTACTATATGATAGGGAGCGAAGGGCCTTGTGCCGATCTATGCATCTTGTGTACCTTATTTGCTCTAGGTAGGCAGTGCATCTTTTGCTTGGTCAAATGATCGCAACCTTCTAGTGGTAGAATGAGACTAAGTATCGTTGGGTTTATTCTTTGACGGTAACATAGTCGGAAAGCTCCATTATTAGACATTAGGATATGTAATCATGGTACATGTTTACTGATCTTTCCATTATATCATCGTTGTGACAAAGCAAATAGAGTCGTCATTTGAGTAGTACTCTTTGCTAGTTGGTACTTGTTTGAATACATGTACGTTGTAGAGATTTTCGATATTATTTTGGGTCTTTGTAATCAGGGGTCTAGGTTATTAGAGTAGTACTCTTTGCTAGTTGGTGCTTGTTTGAATACATATACGTTGTAGAGATTCTCGATATTATTTCGGATCTTTGTAATTAGGGGTTTAGGTTTTATGTCCCTTTTTGTATTCGACGATTTCATAAAACGAAGGCTTGAGGGGAGCCGCACCGGTCCTTTATTCAAAAAAAACACTTTAGAGTAAATTTCATTCACTTAAAGATGATGTAGTCGGTTGTACGTAAAACAATCTCCCAAGCCTGTAAACCAGCAGACATTCCACCATGACCAAGACAACCGAGGCCGTCCTAAAGTTGTCATCCATAAGCAGGATGGGCCGGGCTCAACCTCGGTAGCAACGAGGAGCTGGAAACGATTACAGAAGACATAGGAGAGGACTATATTTGAAACAGCAGCAAAGGCAATTGTCCCACATCGATTTGAAAGCAGAGAGAACCCACGCTGGGCCATAAATACGGCCCAACCACCAGCTTGTCAGGTAACATTAATTACGGTAGAAATTACTCTTCTACTATAGACAACTGACTTTACCATCAGAAGAGGAAAGACCGGAAGTCTCCGATCATCCCTTTTGTACACAGGTCCACAAGAAGGAAGACTATCATCGAGTGGACACATTTTGAGCTTTTGCAACCCTGTCCAGGATTGTACAGAAACATTTGGCGCCGTCTGTGGGAATCTTTAGCCAGTGTGACTTGATGGTTGGGCTAAGTAAGCAACAAGAGAAAAACATAGGACGGGAAGAGCAAAGGGAAGCAATGTTTGGAAGGACCCCGTAAACAGCGGGAGGAAGTTCACGAATCATGGGAATAGGTGTCTGGGAGGAAACGCCGAAGGGATTAGTGTAAGACCTCAATCCCCAAGAGGTAGCCGAGATGTTGGAGGGGATGAAGGCGCAAATCACCCGACTGGAGCAACAAAGGGTCCGGGATCAGGAAGAAGCCTCCGGGAGAAAGCGCAGGTTGGAAAAGGATAACGCCACCCTCATGAGCGTGCTGGCCCGAGGGATTGAGCATCGGGAAGCGTTGGATCGGTCGGCCGCGTCACAGCAGACTGACGCAACGGCTCCGATGGGAAGGGACCGCAGGACCGTGCATTTTGGGGTAAATTTGTTCCCAGAGGAGATGCAGGATGAGGGGTCGCCGCCCTTGCCTCACCCAATCCCGGAGATCCAAACCAGAAGACCGAGAGAGATGGAGGAAACCCTAAGAGCTATTCGGGATAACGTGGTGAGTTTAACAGAAAGAATCTCGGACGACGAGAGGAGGGCATCACATAATCCAACCCTCACGAGTTTCGAAGAAAGGGGGGACCGTTCACAAGAGCAATCACCCAGTCCGTCCAGTCAAACACTGCCAAGCCGTTGAAACTTAGTTATAATGGGGATCGAGATCCTCATCTCTTTCTCGATAGCTTCAAATCTCACACGAACGCTAAAGGATATTCGGACGCGATATGCTGCAACATGTTTCAGGAAACCTTACTGGGGGAAGCGCTTAGTTGGTTCTATGAGCTCCCGTCGAACTCGGTTGATTGCTTTCGGCAGTTGGCCGATAGGTTTGTCAATAGGTTTATCCTACGCACGGACGGGCAGAGCACCACACAACTGTTTAAAGTAAAGAATGATAGGGGAGAGGAGCTGAAAGCTTTTATGAATCGCTGGCAAGGAGCCACAGCCAGGGTCAAGAACTTCGACAAAAAGGTTGTAAAGGAGACGTTTATTCAAGGGTTGCTTCCTGGGAAGTTCCTATATGCATTAAAGATCAAAAACCCGCAAGGCTATGATATTAGGGGGATGGCGATCAGGCACGTGCAGGCAGACCATGATACTTTTGGGGGAACCTCGGTCGGGAAAAGAAAGGTCAAAGGGAGAGAAGGAGGGTCGCCGGTTCAAGTGGTCCAAGAGGTTAGGGCCTGGAAGGGAGAACGAGAGCCGAACTTGTATTCATCTGGAAAGAGACAGAAGGAAGGGAGAGGGAAGAAGGCAGGGAGGCAGTACAACCCGCAAGGGAAAGCAAGGGGATCCTACTAGGATGCTGGATACGCGAAGGCAACACCGACAACCCAAGAGCAATTCTCAGCACTCAACGCCATCTATGAGATGATATGGAACGAGGATAAGTCCGTCATTTCGCCTCCCACGACTAGGAAATTCCCAGCTTCCCGGCTCACCAAGGAAGACACGGGGAAATTTTGTGGGTACCACGGAGAGGCCACCGACCACATAAATAACTGTACAGAGCTGAAGAGGGCAGTGGAGAGTCGAGTCAAGGAGGGAAAATTACAACAGTATGTGCCCGGGCGGAGGCAGCTAGGGGCGATCAAAGTGTATGGGACGATCAAACCATTCATGGCGGGTCCCGGATAAATAATAGGAGCAACAAGACTAAAAAGCAGTGTACGGGAAGAAGAGATGGCAGGGAAGTTTTTGCCTTCGGAAGTAGCAACAGTCAGCAAGTAACCACCGGTTGGAAGTCCGTTACCTTCCTAGAAGAGGAAGAGGAGGGGATAAGGCCGCACGAGGACCCGTTCCTGATAACATTGCAACTCGATCACTATATCATGAAGAAGATCCTAATTGATACGGGAGCCTCAGTCAACGTGTTGTTTAAGAGTGTCTGGAAAGGATTGCATCAAGGAAGTAACAAGTTGATGCAAGACCATGAGCCGTTGATCAACTTCTCGGGCTATGTCGTTCAACCCCTGGGATCAGGCAGTTTTGGGGTAAGCATGGAAGGCCAAGAAGGTGTCGCTCGGGCGACAATAGAATTCATCGTGTTGGACTGTGAATCATCCTACAACGGGATCCTAAGAAGGTTCGCCTTATGGAAGCTAAAGTCGTTTGTCGCTGGCCAAATGTTGATGATGAAAGTCCCAACCCCAACAAGAGTCGTTACGATCTGGGGAGATCAGGGGGCAACGAGGAGTTGTTACACTGTAGACAACAGGAGGTAAAAGTCAGAGGTTATGTCGGCAAGCCAGGCCATTGTGTCCGCCTCGGATCCTTATGTGGATCCCAGAGATGATACCAACTCGAACGAGGAGTGTCCGAGGTCGACTGAAGAAACAGAAATGGTATCAATCTCCGATGAGTTCCCGGATCAGCAAGTGACCATAGGGATGGGACAGACACCAGGTGTACCAGCGGCCCTAGTGGAATTCCTGAAGATAAACAACAGGGCGTTCGCTTGGTCGTATAAAGGTATGCCCGAGACATCAGGAGAAATCATAATACACAAGTTAGGGATCGAGATAGGATTCTCTCCCGTGCGGCAAAAGCGAAGGACGTTTAAACCGGAGAAGTATGAAACGATAAGAGGGGAAGTGCAAAAATTGATACACATCAAGTTTATAAGGGAGGTTAGATACCCCTAGTGGCTTGCCAATGTAGTCATGGTTCCAAAAAAGTCAACGGGACAGTGGAGGATGTGCGTGGATTATTCAAATCTCAACAGGGCATGCCCAAGGATACGGCCGAGCCACAGATGAAAAATTAACAATGTTATTAAATTTAAACATCGATCTACCGGCGTCGTAAAATAAGAAAATGTCAGGGTATACATGAACGGAAAGAGCATTAAGAGCAATATGGAGAGGTCTCTACTCTCTAACCAACACTAGAAAAAGGCACATTGGACCTTTCATAAAAAGAGGCACACATTGGATTTGGTCAAATAACGACTTGTATAGGTGTCATTCTCCCCTTTACTAGTCTCCCTACTTAACACACACACACACTAGCTATGTTGTTCGAGTCCTTATGGACATGATTAAGTAGACGAAACCATATAAGCTAGCATAAGCATGATGCATGTAGAGAGACGAGACGTATCTGTGTTTGTTTGAGTGGTGAAGAATAATTAGGGTTGGGGATGAAGTTAACACGAATAGGTGAATGGCATTTGCGTATGCTAATTAGTTTGCTGGGGATGGTGAACACGAATAAGAAGCAAGTCATTTCCAAATGCCATCAGATATGAATTTGCCGTGGCTAGAGGGATGGGCGAGCGCAGAAAAATTAGTTTGTGATTGTGATGAACTACCTTTACTTCTGATCTCTACGTGACATCAGACCTCCTCACCTCCATTCCTCATCTCTCTTCACAATACGTATTGTTACAAAGAATTCACCAATTTTACATTCTTTTAGAACATGATATAAATACTCGTTTCATTTCCACAATACTCATTTCATAAGAGTAACGACAAAAGTTTGAGCATTTTCTTATGCTCCAAGTACGTACACTCTAATGACCTAATCTTAATCAAAGGATTTCCAATTTTCCATCAGCAATATTACAAATAACAGAACCAACGACATGCTGTACGTAGCAGACCTATTTCGATCTAACTGAGCCATCAATGCATAGTTCTCCTTAAGTTGCTTGGACTCTAGGCTAGCAGTAGTCATATGGAGAAGAAGTTAATTAGGACGGGCATAGACGTATCAGCAAAGCTCAGGCGCTCAGCAACAGTTCACCAGGAATATATTGAAGGTGTTAAAAACACGTCAAACACTTCTTAGGAAAATAATTGTTGAGATCAGCTTACTTGTGATACACATCTCCTCTCAATCCTTCTGTCATTGACATATGTGCATGTATAAATGTGTAGGTCCAAATTTATAGACAGAATGTAAGGAACTGCTAGTAGATAGGATGTTGTGGTTCTTAGCTTGTTTCCTTCTCTTCTATATGTACCTACCTCTGTAAGTTACAACACAGTTAGTGAAATATATTCATCTTCTCCATTTAAATCTTCTTTATGGTATCAGAGCAGTGATCCTCATAGGACCTGCATCTGTTCTTTCATTCCTCATTCTTCATATCCATAACCAACGTGGAAACCTAAACCAAAACAACAAAGGAGACTACTGCTACTGATCCTATGGCAACAAAATCAGAATTCATGGAGGGAAATCCAAATCAAAGACTTTCTTCTGTTCTTCTCAATGAATATAATTATCTACCATGGTCTAGAACTGTTACACAAGCTCTAGGAGGGAAATCAAAACTCAGCTTCATCAGAGACAAGAAAATTCTAGATTTTGAAGATCTTGAGTATGAGAGTTGGTTGTGCAAGGACCAACTGGTCATGTCATGGCTCCTCAACTCTATGGAGCCAAAAATATCAGAAATTTTCAGCTACTCAGAATCCTCATGTCACCTCTGGGAAGCTGTCAAGGATATGTATGGAAACTTAAACAATGTAGCAAGAGTTTTTCAGCTAAAAAAGGATATTGCAGCTCTTTAACAAGGTAATCTCTCTTTTGTTCAACACCTTGGAAATTTAAAATCCAAATGGAATGAACTCGACATGTATAGACCTCATACTATCGATCCAATCATTTTGCTAAAAAGAGCTGATGAAGACAAAGTCTTTCAACTTCTTGCAAGCTTGGGATCAGAGTATGACGATCTCAAAAACCATTTGCTGATGAGTCTTGATCTGCCCTCTTTTGCAACTGTGTGCAACACCATACAAAGAGAAGAGGTGCGCAAAAAGGTGATGAATGTGGAGATCAGTGCTGGAGGTTCAGATGCAAGAGCCTTTACTGCAAACAAAGAAGCAACAAACAGTCAAGTGTACAAAGGGAGAAGACCAGACATGAAGTGTACTCACTGTAAAAGCATTGGAAGAAGTGGTATAGGCCACATGAGAGAAACATGCTGGATCCTATTTCCAGAATTGAAGCCAAAGTATAGTGAAGATCAGAGATCACACAGAAACAATGGACAAAGAGGTCCATTCACTGCTAATCCTAAGGCAAATCTGAGAAGTAACATGTTTGAAGAGTTGGTGAATTTTACAGCCAATCTCATCTCTCTCATCAACGAGTTTGCAAACTTCCTCCAAAACAAGCAAGGAAGCATAAACAACAGGGACAGTGGAAATACAACTGCCTTGCTTGGAAAATTTGCAAGTTTTTTGGAAGAATCAGACAGTGCATCAGCAAATGATATTCCAGGTATCATATGTGCCCTCTCAACTGCTCTAGAAGTTAGCAAAAATGGTGATTTTTGGATTGTGGATTCAGGAGCCTCAGAACATATAACAAATGACTCATCCAATCTTTCTAATTTTGAAAAACTTACAAATCCTTTTCATGTTTCAATAGCTAATGGCAACAATGTTCCCATTTTTGGAAAAGGAAAAATAAACCTTTTTTTCAAATTGCATAGAGTCAATTGCATTGTTTGTTCCATCTTTCCCTTTTAAACTTCTATCTGTTGGGAAATTGATTCGTTTACTGGGTTGCCTAGCTATCTTTTCTTCTCATAACATTGTTTTTCAGGATCGAGTCACAGACAAGAAGATTGGTGAGGGATTCTACTTAAATGGTCTTTACTACATCTCCACCTCTCCAAGTTTTTCAAAGTGTCTTCTAATCGACTCCAACTCTACAACTCAACAACAATTATGGCACAAACGCCTTGCTCATCCTTCATCTCCTGTCTTGTCAAAGTTATTCCCTAATTTTTGTAAAATTACACATGAGTGTGAAATTTGTCATATGTCTAAGCAGACTAGAATTCCTTTTCCACTTTCACACTCAAGAACAACCAAGCCATTTGAACTTGTTCACTCTGATGTATGGTGGCCTGCCTCTATTGAATCTTTTGATGGTTATCGATTTTATGTCACTTTTATTGATGATTTTACTCGATCTACATTTGTTTACTTGTTAAAATTTAAGAATGAAGTTTTCCGTTGTTTTCAAGATTTTCATAACTTGGTCATAAATCATTTTTCTGCAAAACTTTGCACTCTAAGGTCAGACAATGGCACCGAATACACATCCAACACCATGACTAAATACCTTAGTGAGCATGGAATTATTCATCAAACCAGCTATGTAGGAACACCACAGCAAAATGGTGTTGCAGAACGTAAAAATAGAGACCTGCTGGAAAAGGCAAGAGCACTCATGCTTCAAGTTCATGTTCCAAAACGATTTTGGTCTCAAGGCATCCAAACTGCTGCATATCTAATCAATAGATTGCCTAGCAGTGTCTTAAAATTCAAGTCACCATTTGAAATTCTCAAGGGAAGGAAGATTGATATCTCTCATCTTCGTATTTTTGGATGCACCTGTTTTGTACATGTTCAAGCCTCACGCAGAGATAAGTTTGATCCAAGAGCTGTCAAATGAATGTTTCTTGGATATTCATCTACAAAAAAGGGTTATAAGTGCTACAATTCAGCAACAAGAAAAATCATTGTGTCGAGAGATGTTTGTTTTCATGAAAATGAGTCATTTTATCCATCTTCAGACAATAAGCTTCAGGGGGAGTCTTGGACTGAGTTGTTCCGCGCTCCTGTTCTTACTGAAATTGATTCACTTGTGCATCCACAGTCGATTGACACTGAAAATGAGCATGATGATAGCAATGAGCATGAAGAGAACCATGTACATGAAGAAGAGGTTGTCCATCAACCTCCTTCTCCTCCAAGAAGAAACCCTCCAAGACATCGAAAACCACCATCAAGGCTTCAAGAGTATGTGACCTACTCAACTAGTTATCCACTCGAGCTTGGACTTGATGATGTCCAACCAACACACAACGCTTTCTTAGGCAAGCTTCTCACAGAACATGAACCAAGAAGCTTTGCAGAAGCCAACCAATCTCCACAGTGGCAGAAGACAATGCGTGACGAGTTGAAGGCCCTCAATGAAAACCACACATGGAGTATTGTTCCTCTCCCAAAAGGACATAAACTTGTTGGAGCTCATTGGATTTACAAGCTAAAGTATCAT
Source organism: Fragaria x ananassa (assembly GCA_034370585.1). Lineage (NCBI taxonomy): Eukaryota > Viridiplantae > Streptophyta > Magnoliopsida > Rosales > Rosaceae > Fragaria > Fragaria x ananassa. The sequence goes on along the minus strand of CP139750.1, from coordinate 1,169,829 downwards.
TCCGATGGCACCCTTGAGCGACATAAAGCAAGGTTAGTAGCTCGTGGTTTTACACAAACTTTTGGTGTAGACTACAAGGAGACTTTTGCTCCAGTAGCTAAAATGAACACTGTTAGGGTTTTGCTATCTGTTGCTATAAATTATGGTTGGTCACTATATCAGATGGATGTGAAAAATGCATTCTTGCATGGTGATTTAGAAGAAGATGTTTACATGAAGCTACCACCAGGGCATCCTAGAGAGATTGAGGTTGGAATGGTGTGTAAGTTGCACAAGGCATTGTATGGATTGAAGCAGTCACCTTGTGCTTGGTATTCCAAGTTGAGTTTAGTGCTCACTGCTTCAGGCTTTAAAAGAAGTCACTCTGATTCTTCATTGTTTGTTCGAAATGGCAAAGTGGGAAAACTAGTGGTTTTGGTGTATGTCGATGATCTCATCATCTCTGGAGATAACATGGACGAAATCCAGTCCCTCAAAGCTGCTCTCCACAAAGCCTTTGCTATCAAGGATTTAGGCCCATTGAAGTATTTTTTTGGGATAGAGATGGATATTTCTGCTCATGGTCTCTTTCTTAATCAGCGCAAGTATGTTGTTGATCTTCTAGATGAAGCAGGAATGACAGACTGCAAACATGCTCGTACTCCATTGCACAGCAAACTTAACTTGGACACTCTAGGCACCACCTTGACAGATACCAATAATTATCAACGTCTTGTAGGTAAGCTCATTTACCTTACCATCACAAGACCTGATCTTGCCTATGCAGTGAGCATAGTGAGTCAATTCATGCACTCACCTTCTACTTATCATCTCAGTATTGTCAAAAGGATCCTGTGTTATCTAAAAGGTACAATCAGTCAAGGTATTACTATGAATCGAAATGATCATTTCAAAATAGAGGGGTAAATAGATTCAGATTGGGCAGAGAATGCATTGGATCGAAAATCTACCATAAGCTATTGCACATTCATTGGAGGAAATCTTGTTACTTGGAAAAGTGAAAAACAATCAGTTGTGGCTAGAAGCAGTGCTGAGGCTGAGTACCGGGCAATGGCATCCATTTCTTGTGAACTCATATGGTTGAAGGCTTTGCTGAGGGATTTAGGGATTGAGCATGCAGCTCCAATCCTTCTTCATTGTGACAATCAGGCTGCAATGCACATTGCAGCAAACCCAGTTTTTCATGAGTGCACAAAGCACATAGAGGTTGATTGTCACTTCATTCGCAACCAAGTCCAATCAAAGCTCATCGAAACCATGTACACAAGATCTTGTGATCAACTTGCAGACGTGTTTACCAAGGTTCTTGCTTCCGCACAGTTTGAGAGTTTGTTTTCAAAGCTGGATTGGCTCAAGAAACTCCCTTGATCCAGCTTGAGGGGGAGTGTTGAGATCAGCTTACTTGTGATACACATCTCCTCTCAATCATTCTGTCATTGACATGTGTGCATGTATAAATGTGTAGATCCAGATTTATAGGCAGAATGTAAGGAACTGCTAATAGATAGGATGTTGTGGTTCTTAGCTTGTTTCCTTCTCTTCTATATATACATACCTCTTTAAGTTACAACACAGTTAGTAAAATATATTCATCTTCTCCATTTAAATCTTCTTTAATAATCCATATGGATCCTTTGAAAAAAAAAGAAAAAAAAGATAATCCATGGCTGCACCTCTCGTATATATCCCTTTGTTACTTTGAAGTATTACCTTACAGTGATATATGGCTCCCTAGCTAGGCAATTAGTTCATTGTCATTACTTCATGATTTCCTGGATCGGTTTAGATCATTGGAAATTAACACGGTTCTAATTAATTAAACTTGGGTGGTGCATGTAGGTGACGAAGGGCAGGACAAACCTTTGGCGCTCCTGGATGCTCTGCAGATACTGACATACATGTATATGCACCACCAGCGTAGGCCGGTGACGTCGCTGCTAGCTGTTGTTTTGTAGCGGAGGCATCTTCACAATTTGTTACAAACGGAATCTATCTAGCTTGTTATATACGACTTCCTCTCATTTCCAATCAACAAGGGCACTCCCTCTTTTCATTAGCTGCACTTCCCGTTCGGCTCCTTATATTCTTTCTAATATGTCGAATCTCCAATTTACCCTTGAATTGCACCAACTGTATATATCCTCTACATAACCAATTCTCTCGTGCTATATATTCGATCTTCTCCGGCCTAGTCCCACCGGTGGTTCACTAGTATCACCACCGGAGATTCTTTCCATCTTTTCCCGAAGGTATTAACAATCCTCCCCCTAACTTTGATGTTTCGATCAGATCAGTGTTGAAGAGAGAGAGAGATAATATGGTAAACAAATATCGTTTAAGATAAGGAAAAATTTAAAAACAGTACATCAACTTTGCAAGACTGATAATTAAGATTTTTCAACTTTTCGAAATAACATTTCTATACATGAACTAACGACATCAATATCATTTATGTACATACCACACGACACTAGTTCACAAACACAAGAACAAGAGCCAAACCAAGAAGAGTGTCATCTGCTTGGCTAGAGAAACAGCAGTTCTGATGGCAGCGGTGATCGAGAAGCCTCACGTCACTGATGACCGTGATGACGTGAAGCAGAAGCTGATGAGCAACGACGGCATAGTGGTGCCGAATCCGAAGCCGAGCAAAGGGCTCACATCCAAACTGGTGGACTTGGTTGAGAAGCTCATTGTCAAGTTGATGTACGACTCTTCTCAGCCTCACCACAATCTCGCCGGAAACTTTGCTCCCGTTATTGAGGAAACGCCTCCCACCAAGGACCTCAATGTCATCGGCCATCTTCCTGTAAGTTCCTCCCATCAATCATTGATGTAAGCTTTTTGGGTTTGCCATTGACATCCATATTTGACATAACAGGATTGCTTGAATGGTGAGTTTGTAAGGGTTGGCCCCAACCCCAAGTTTGCTCCAGTTGCTGGATATCACTGGTATTCTTTTTATCTCAAAATCTTTCTTCTTATTTTTTGGTCCATTTCAGTTTTTGTAGATTGAAACTTGAGAGTTGGGTATTGTGCTGATCATGTCCTTTGTTGCTTTCTCTTTCTGCAGGTTTGATGGAGATGGGTGAGTGACTCCCTGCTTCCTTACTGAATTTATATGCTAAATTAGCTTGTTGATTACCATGTCTACATAAGTAATGCGACTCGATTAAGTTTGGTTGGGATTATTTGGAGTATGCTCTATTAATAAGGTGCATTGTAAGATAGTATGTCCATGCTCTAAAAGATGGAAAAGGATGATTTTTCTAACATTTTTGCAGTATGATTCATGGTATGCGTATCAAGGATGGGAAAGCAACATATGTTTCCCGCTATGTAAAGACATCACGTCTTAAGCAAGAAGAGTACTTTGGAGGTGCCAAATTTATGAAGGTACACCTGTGTAACTACTTGAGCAGTTGGAAATCTAGCTTAAAATCTGCATAACAGATGTTGTTAAAGATCCAAGTCTTATGTTTGTCACTGTCTCATTTTCAGATCGGAGACCTGAAGGGGCTTTTTGGTTTATTCATGGTTAACATCCAGCAGCTGAGAGAAAAACTGAAAGTAGTAGATGTTTCATATGGACATGGGACAAGTATGTTCTCTAGTACAGTAAATAATTTTTCCAAAACACACTGCTCACGACTGCCTACTAGTATATTCTACCCATACAATTCCAAAGACATTTACCATGCATCATCTTGCTGCTTTATGGTTAATGCCTCTTTTGCAGTTGTGATTTTTACTCCATCATTCATGGGCATGTCTGCTTTTGGAAGTTTTTGAGTACTCGACAATTTTTTCTTTTTGGCATTATTATATGTTACTTGAAACATGTATCGAAAATGTGCTGTACATGTGTCCATGTGTCTCTGGTTATTTTGAAGTAGTTATGGAATTTTGGTTCTTGGAAATTATGTTATTTTCCTATATGTTTTATCTCGTCAAAGGAAGGAATGTGTGAAACCTAATGTTAGTTACCCACATCCAGGTAACACAGCTCTCATATACCACCATGGGAAGCTTCTAGCTCTTTCAGAGGGAGACAAACCTTGTAAGCCTAACTCATCTGTTTCTCGCTCCTAGTTTTCATTTCTAATAGATCTTAGCATCGATGAAAGCTGTGTAGTTAAGATTTTCTGTATATTTCCCATTATTAAGGGGGAATAAGTTTTTCATGTTTCTTCAAGTGCACCGCTGCGTATTTCATGATTAAGAAAAAAGATAAATGATTGAATGGAAACAGTTTTGTATATCTGAGGGACCTCCCCCGCTAAAAATTTGACTTGTTTATTACCGTAGAACTGAATTCTATGGGTCTGTCGTATCATGTAGATGTTCTTAAAGTTCTGGAAGATGGAGATCTGCAGACAGTTGGCTTGTTGGATTATGACAAAAGATTGAAGCATTCCTTCACTGCTCATCCAAAGGTTGACCCTTTCACTGGTAAGCACATTCTCATCAAAGATAATTAGTCGGCCTCTATTCCCATGTAACTTATGGAGTACCTAATGCAGGTGAGATGTTTACATTTGGCTATTCGCATGATCCACCATATGTCACGTACAGAGTAGTTTCAAAGGATGGTTTCATGCATGATCCTGTACCAATAACAGTACCGGCTCCTATCATGATGCATGATTTTGCCATTACTGAGAACTATGCAATTTTCATGGATCTCCCCATGTACTTCAGACCAAAGGTATGTAAGACTCAATCAGTGAATTGTGCTGGAACATCCATTATGTAAATGATCAAGCATCAATAAAATTTAGTATGCATCCTAACAAAATAAACTTCAAAGAGTCTTGGTTAAACTAAGAGGGGCTGGAGTGAAAAATGAAGGGAAAGAGAGAGAGAGAGAGAGAGAGAGAGAGAGAGAGAGAGAGCATTTTAACAAGTTCATGTTTAGAAGATTAAACGTATGCCATTATTTAATTTGGTCTCATTGTTGCGCTCCTTGCATAGTCCTATGAAGATTTAGGATTGCCGTTACTTAACATGGTAATTCCAGGACCCTTGAGTTTTGGAATTTCTTTGGGTTTCTACATATGGGCGTGGAGCTGGTTAATGGTCAGGTGAGGTTTTTTTTTGGGTAACACAGGTGAGGGAGTGTTTAATCTGTTGTTTTGGCATGAAATACAATGATACGCCAATCTTTTCTCATACTGAAGCTTTTTGGAATAGTAATTTGACTTCAGAATCATGGTTCAACATCAAGCAATCACATTATCGAGATTCAAACATTTTGTTGAATTTAATTTTTCCAGGAAATGGTCAAGGAAGGCAAGCTGATATTCTCATTTGATGAGACAAAAAAAGCTCGCTTTGGTGTCCTTCCACGTTATGCAAAGGATGATTTGCTGATCAGATGGTTTGAGCTTCCAAATTGCTTCATTTTCCATAATGGTACACATTTCTTTCCTGTTTAAGATAATGAAAGAGACGGTGTGTGCGAACTAAACAATGCTTGTTCAACTAACTTTTTGAATAACGAAGAGCAACTTCATGCCAACAAAATTTAATTGGTGAATCTGGTACTCAGCCAGCATCATTCATACTTGGTATCCCACTTTTGAGGCAGTTCTAGGAATGTTGTATGTGAAATAAGCTCAATCTGTAAACATTTAATTCGTAATATTTTCTTTGCGAACATTGAATTGTTTAATGAGGATATGCATGGAGTATATTGTTGCTGCATGGAGAAGAAATTTTATTTCCAGCCACTATTTTGTGTACTCAAGCCTTAAGGAGCTCTCTAACTATCAATTCTAACTCTGATCAGTCTGATGTAGCTTCCACTCATGAAAGTGTGTTTACACTTTTTTTGGTTTTCATTTATTTTTCCTATTTAGTATTTCTAGTTTCTAGATTCCCCTCATATCCCTTCCTTTCATACTTCCCTAGCTGAATCGCAGACATTATGTACTTATTAAGGATTACTGAGTTTCGTATCAAAAAAAAAAAAAAAAAGGATTATTGAGTTGTTTTGGCCTCCCTTTGCTTGAGGTTAATCTGGTCTTCTTTACTGTCTTGAATCAAATGCAGGACAGAAGTTTATGTATTCAATTATTCCATGTCCTTTCCACATATGTGGTCTAACCTTGACTACAAAGTTTTGTTAGAATACAGGCATGCAGATGATCTGTGATTCTGACTGTTTGGTTGTTTTTCTATGTCATAGACATATGAGAATTGATCTATTTGGAAATATTATCAGAATTATATTGATTATTGTGAGACCTGCTCAAATAAATAAATAAATAAATACAGGCATTCCGCATTTCTATCTTATAAAATAAAATACATCAGGCGTTTAGGTTTCCCCTAACTTTCAAATTTGCTAGAGATCTATAGGTTTCTTTTGTCTGATCAAGGTGTTTAAATGAATGACCTGGATCTCTTTTTCTGTTCATGTTCCATACCAAAAAAGATTTTGTTTGAATATATAATATTTTTGTGCGTGATAATTATCGGCTTACGATAAATATATATCTTTCATGGGCCTTGAATCATGGTGAAGCTATGCCAAGGTTTGTTCTTCTATAGATTCTGATACCAATGTCTCTGACTTATTTCAATAGCTAATGCTTGGGAGGAAGAGGACGAAGTTGTCTTAATCACATGTCGCGTTGAGAATCCCGATCTAGACATGGTCAATGGTCCTATCAAGAAAAAGCTTGACACCTTCAAAAACGAGTTGAACCATGATTCTGAAGTCAAATTACCATCGATGTAAGAAACTTTGGCCTATGTTGTTAATGTGAATACCATTGCATATGATGTTGTATCTGAGTCTTCTAAATAATTTCAGGTATGAGATGAGATTCAACTTAAAAACCGGTCTAGCAACACAGAAGAAATTATCAGAATCAGCTGTAGATTTTCCCAGGGTGAATGAGAGCTACACTGGAAGGTATGCATCTCCTGTCGTTGCATGGAGATTTCTGGATCTAAAAGTGCACAAGTATACATGAATGTGCAAAGCTAACATTATAGGGAGAAAACTAGATATTGAAAAACCACATTGCTTTATCAGCTGAAAATAAGTTCTTGGTAACAGGAATCCCTGGTGGTTATGTGCTTCTGTTAATATTTTCTGAGTCCCTGCGTAAATAGACTACTTCTAAGAATTTAGTCTTGGCCTTTTCAATATTTGGAACACAATAACATATTAGCGTTGTTACTCCTCTGGGCGGGCTTTCCCTGTTCTGTCAAGGTGTCTTCAAATTTTGTACTGTTTGTCATCATATTAGCCTAGTGCAGTATTCATGATGTTCATCTACTGACTAATTAACTAGTTTGAAATCAGGAAGCAACGCTTTGTCTATGGAACCACACTGGATAGCATTGCAAAGGTGACAGGGATAGTAAAGTTTGATCTGCATGCTGCACCTGAGGTTGGAAAAACGAAAATTGAGGTTGGAGGAAACGTTCAAGGTCTTTATGACCTGGGACCTGGTAGATTTGGTTCTGAGGCTATTTTTGTCCCTCGTGTTCCTGGCATTACTTCAGAAGAAGATGATGGCTACTTGATATTCTTTGTACATGATGAGAATACTGGGTATGACTCTCATCTTTCACACCATTTACTAAGTTTAATAATTTCAATATTAGTCATGTGCTAATCATCAGTAGGCTATCACGATATGTCTTGTTCTAAACTGTACATCTGTCCTAATTTTAGTACAAGTGTTGGCTTATGTGAATGAAATCATAACTGTGTAATATCGGTTTTGATGGTCTGTAAATGAACTCTGTGTTATACTAATAAATGAAGTTAATCCTCTGCTCGTTTCCATTGTAATTGACAGTTAAAATTCTTTGGAATATTGTACTTTCATTTGTTTAGTTTAATCTTCTGGAGTGTACAAATCAATCTGAACTTGAATTCTGACCATGCAGAAAATCAGCAATACATGTACTAGATGCAAAAACAATGTCCAATGATCCTGTTGCAGTTGTTGAGTTGCCCCATAGAGTTCCATATGGGTTCCATGCCTTCTTCGTGACAGAGGTCAGTGCCACTTCAAATGTTCCTAGGATGCTGCTCAATTATTATTCGATTTAGTTTGCTTTCTTATCTACTTTCTAACCCTATTTTTGGCATTTATATTTCGTTCTTCTACTTCCACACCATTTTCTTATAATGCTTCTGATCTTGATTTATGGTTACTGGAACAGGAGCAATTACAAGAACAAGCAAATTTATAATTGTTCAAATCATTGAAAGAACCTTATTCCTCCGATGGCAGCCCTGTATAAATTGAATCTGTTGCGTAGATGGTCTCCTCTCTGCACAATAATGTACTTATATACACCTTTTCAGTGTAATTATATATCAACTAAAATAATCCGGCTGTATTAATCTACTCTGGAGTGGAGAAGGAGATGAACATCCAGGATTGGCTATACGCCTACACTCGTAATGCTATTATGCTAATACCTTGTTCATTTCTCTTTTCCTTCAATTGTTGGATTCAGTATCTAAATTTTTCATTGACAGCTTATAAATCCATTGGAAGATCTCTGTGCAGCATCCATTGAACATTAACACCACCTGGTTCTTACTTGTCAGTGGAACTATCACTGTTTGCAGCATAAATACTTGGATTCTCCCATTTCATCTTGCAGAAGGAAAATGGTTTGCTATAAGTAAAAACCATGACTTAATCAGTGATGGATTTTCAGGGGAGCCAATTTGTTCTTCTAGTCAAGCATGGCATGACGTCCATTAAAGGAAACACCACCCAACCTCCCTTAGACGACTCCTGTTTTATGGTATTATATAGTTCTACGGTGAAAAGACCAGTATAGTCCAGTCAACTCACCTTCCAACACTAATCTAGATCATCTCCTATCTTTTAGTAGAAAGGGGGTGCAAGCTGAAGTTACCAAGATTGGCACACCAGCTCTCTTTTCTTCTGTCTCATCTTCTTGGTTTGTTATTCTATTCCTATGGTGTTGTCTAAACTATCCTCACACCAAGTCAACACTGATCAATCTCTCCAAGTCTACACTACTACATGGGATATCAACTAGGAACCAAACCCATGTCTTTGGAAAGCAGTCGTGTGCTGAACAGGTCTGAAGGGATTCCAAGCAGAAGAGACCGAGAACACACCTCCAATCCCAGGAACCCAACTAACAGATAGTGAATAGCTTCCAGGGTGTCTTCTTACAATGGCCCCTGAACCATTCATCTGTAACCCAATTTGTCTCTATCTTCCGAGGATTTTCTTCGAACAATTTGGAAGCTTTGATTGTGGAAGCTCTGAATGGTTCAATACGAACTGCAGTTTCAAACAATCTTAGTAACAACAATCTCAGCAGTATGCCCAACAGGCCAACAGTACTGCTTCAATGATGACTTCTTTGTTAGAACCTCAAGTTGGGAAAAATCACTCGAGTGACAACGATCTTATTAACATGATTTTACAAGCCAACAATCTCAGCAGTATCCCCAACCTAACAATTTTAATCAGACCTTCAAACCCAAAATAGGGTTCACGAAATTCTGACCTTGAAATCAAGCTGAGAATTGACTAAAAAAAAAAAATCAAGCTGAGAGTGTACACTCGGCACTTTACGCCAAGTTCCCATTACAATTTCCACATAAACTGCCTTCCACAATGGGAAGTAGCAGGTCCAACAGTCAAAATCTAGAGACCATCACATGGATGAAATGAACTCCAAATTGTGGGAGGTAGTGTAGAGAAACTCTATTCAAGTAGGTACAGTAAGTTCTCGTTGCCTCGAACAGAAATTCTTAACACTTACAGAAAAGGAAAACCACACTGTTTCAAATCTACTACGCACAACTATTTTTTAAAGTTCCAAACAGCTACTTGTTTTACTGCGTGTGTACAACAGGGGGCGAGTGGAAGCGGTTCATGACTGAAGACAGCATGGAGTCCATCACCTATCTCCTGGCGTATCATCCCAATAATTACAAAGCAACCAAAGCCAAGAATGAATTGCCTGATTTAGACATTGCACAAGAAGGGTTTTTCCAAGCTGGAAAGTGCACACCTTCAGCAACACCTGCAAGATAGGCAAGACCCTATAAGAGAGATAACATCAACAATATATCTAATCTTATGGTTTGATATACAAAATTCATATCCATCGCCCAGAGGTACCACAACCTTATAGGGGAATTTTGTCATTTACTGTGAATGGCCCCATGTGAGGATCCATTCACCTGCATTGTTTCCTTCGGTTCACCAAGGAAAACACCTTTCGTACCGTTACCAAATGTTGTACGATATGCCAATGAGGGGCCATGCCCATTGCCATTACCATGGGTGAGTGTGTGGTTATTGAGTGTCCTGAACCATGAACCTGATCCTTCTTGCTGGACATTGGAGGAAACAAAATTTCCATTACCATCATTGGGAAAGCACTGAAAACCGGATTTGGCAGATTTCGGTGAAAAGTTTGCATCCAAATTAATGGATTTTTCTAATGAGGAATTTGCATCACTGCCATCTTGCTTCTTCGTATTGAGGAAACGGCCTCCACAACCCCTTGCTCTCCTCAAGGCATGCTGGTGACGAGATTCGTGAAGATATGGCTGCCAAATAGAAAACATAATTATATATAGCACAACCACTTATGGTAATAGACTAATAGCAACTAACATTTAATTAGCTAAAATCCAATAGTTATAACACGCCTTCAACAGTTGCGTCTTCATTTATATATGTACAAGTGTGTATGAAGATCTGTAAAAAAAGGGAATCATGTGGGATATATAAACATTGTCAAAGCCATAATAACATTAACAACAAAGGGGTAATCAGCAGCAATCTGGCTACTGTTAAAGTTTACTCCCTCAGATTTTTGTTAAAGTTTACTCCACGACTCAGAAAAAATAATAATAAATAAATTGTTATACTTAATCACTGTGCCTATATGTGCTACTTCAGTAAAGAGGAAGAAGAGACCTAAATCATTAACTTACCTTCCTAACTTTTATAAGCTTCCTTTCTAGCTCAGCTTTGGCACGTGACTGTCTTCGTCTCAAAATACCATGGTACTGCTTGGCATTTACATAAACAGGTTCCTCTTCCATTTCAAGAGGCAAGGGCATTCTGCCATGGTGCAAGCCATAGAATTGAGGGGGCACCTGCATTATTTAATGGAACAATAAATAAAAACAATTCAAAAAAACTCTGAATGCAATAAAAGCCAGAAGGTGTACTTCATTGAAGCCTCCCAGCTGCTTTCGAAAAATTTTGAGGCAATATACTACTGCAGTTTGCATACCATAGCTCGTGGCCCATAATGAGTCAACATCCCTCCATATTGTGGATCTGGATATGGATATGATGTCAAAACCTGCATTATTTAATGGAAACTAGTAAACCTTCTTCGTATAACCCAATAAAAGCAATTCAAAGTCCAGAACCATAAATTGAACAACAGACGTTTTCCCACCAGAAATTTGTGTGCCTGTAGAGTATGGATGTGAATTTAAGTTCCTCACATGTCAGTTCTAGGTTCCCATTTATCTCATATCTTTGTGTGCACATAAAGTGAGTGAGTGAGTGAGAGAGATAGAGAGATTAGTTACAATTGAGTGGCCAACAAGTTCCATTTGTGAATTGGCATCAAGATGTTCACCCAATTTAGCAGCTGCTGCAGATGAAGTGTTTTTCATTTGTTGGTTTTCACGTCCACTATTCCCATCTGAAAAAAGATACTTGCAATAACTCAAATATGTATATGGGTGATTGGGCGTGGTCATATTGAACAAAAAAAAAAAGATATAATGCTGGACATGTTGTACGGAAGATACGTAGTAGACATATTCCATATATAGTTCTGATAACATTTTAAGAAGCATATAGAGAAACCAGGAATGTTCCCTCAAGTAGATAAATTACTGGATTTGACATGGTAACCTTTTGGCAACCTATGACAATATTCATATAAAGCTTGTGTCTTAGACTACAGGAATATCATAGATTTAATTATATAATTTCCATTTCTGCATGGTAGCCCTAGAAACCAGAGTGGCGGGAGAGGTCAACTTACACATTTCCTAGCAGAAACAAGTAGAGTATAGAGCCACTAAAATTGGTGAAATTATCAACTTTCTCCTTTTATCTTTAGTACTAAATTGGTTTCCAGCAAAGGGACCTGATATCAAGCAAATTTACTTGTAAAAGAATCAGTAGTGAAAAATACTGTAACAACCAACAACAAGTGTCTGAGTAATGCCTAAATCTTTTATTCTTTTGCTCCTTCCACTGATGTTAATCTTAAATGTATCAAGTTCTAGTCAATCCAGTTCTTAAGCACTATCTTAATCATACAAAGATTAATAAATATAAAATATAAATATAAATAAAAACTTCATCTATCCCTTGTTTCTCATATTAAATGATAGAGACAAGCTATGGTACTGGGATGTATATCCTACTTTTATTTTACATGTACTTGAACAAAAATTACAATGTTATGAATCAAATTACAACATTGAGAACAAATTTACCAAATTTACCAAAATTATTTACACTATTTACATGAAGTTAAACAAAATTACAACTATGAAAACAATTTGTTCAAAAAGTTGTAAAATGGTTGTACATTTTGTAATTACCATTATTAGAACAAGATTACAAACAATACGACTCATTACCACTTTGACTACAAATATGTTGTCATATTTGTAAATGTATGTATCACATACAGGTAGGTACCATAGAATTTCCCTAAATGATATCTATCATTACTTAAAATCAATAATGCAATTTGTGCTTCATTCACACAAAAGAAACAAAATTTTAGAACAATGCCATTGTTTCATAGAGTAAATAACTTACTAGTATGTATATATAAAATCTCCCGTTTTGCTTGTTATATGAAACATGACATTTTCCAGGGCAAATGCTAATTCTAAGAGCAAGTACCAGACTGTGATCCTATTGTAGTCTGTACATCTTTGTTGAAGTTGCTTGAATGTGACTGCATAGCTCCATTCATCACAACACCGTTACCACGTTCTGCCAAAGATGATGCTACAGCACTTTCACCAAAAGAAAAACTATTTCCCACTCCATGCCACCAAGGTTGTATAGTTGATTGCAAAACAATCTGGGCTCCTGGTTTTAATTGTGGATCTTCATCTTTAGATTTGGCTGGCATCATTCACCACTTTCCTGGGCAGAATATTAACGTGGGTTTCAGCATACAATAAAAGAACAAGAGAATGGAAACATAGAGATAATGCTGGTCAACATGTAGAAATAAATCACAGAGAAACCTACAAGAATCAAGTCTACCAAAGCACATTCAAGCAATTATACCTACCATATAAGTAACCAGTAATTACATTAATAGAAAAACATGTAAGGAGACCAGAACTAAAAAAAACAAATAAATATATTGCAAATGGCTGGCTTGACCTTGAGAAGAAATACAGACACTATTTTGCAAATTCACAAAGAAAATAGAAAAGTATACTGATGCAGTTTAGGTAATCAATGGAGATGTAGCCAACAAGCAAGTATTAAAACTCATAAAGTGTTCACTCTTTAATCTAGCACCATGTATTCGATCACAGATAACAAACTTGAATCTCCAAAAGCTAAATAAAAATTTAATCAGAAAGGATATAGGTAATCACAGCAGAATTGTTATATTACGCAAAGTTATTTGGGACATCTCTGTTGTTCACAATTTTCTGATGAGCCAACATTTCCGGTTACCGTCATTCTAAAGCACATTATGATAACGTCAAGGATATCAAAAATTCTTAAAGTCATCTCTCTACAAACAGGGAAGAAAAAATACCCACTACAACAAGTGTGGCTATTCTATCCCAAAGGGAAAAGATGCTACATCCCTAGCTCTCTCAGAATCTCCAAGGTAGGTTGAGAACAAGACTAATCAATCTGATAGGAATGATAAGAAGCATCTAAAGAATAATCCCACTATTATCTACTCTGCAAATCTACATGAACACAAAAATCCACAGCTTCCGTGCAACTAACACCACAAAAACCTCCAGGGAATGATCCAATAGAAACAATCCAAAACCAACCTCAAAAATAGACTAAATTAATAAAACACCATTGGATCACACAATTCCGACATGAATGAAAATTCACTATTCACAGCTTCAAATGGATTATAAAAATTCAAACTTGATAATTCCTATACATGTAAAAAAATCAATCTTTCCAATCCAGGCTAAACTTTCATAAATCAATTCCATCTGGGTACCTAAATATTTCAACACCCAGAAAGCTGGAAAATTCTGGGCGCCATTTTCACTATTCCAAACCCAAAGCTCGAGAATTTATTCATCTTCGTTATTAATTCTCGAGTTTTCTGAGTAACCAAAGAAGGTTTTCTCGGTGAAAAAATAGAAAAACTGAAGCATGCAATTTGAAGTTTGAAAATTGAATAGAAGTCTTACAGTGGGATTGAAACTGGGGGAAGCTGAGGTGTTTAGGGAATCGAAGTCGCGGAGGTTGGACTCATTCTCTCTCTCTTCTCTACTCCTCAAGCTCTCTCTGCGTCTCTCTCACCCTCTCTCTCTCTCTCTCTCTCTCTCTTTGCAACCTTAAGAGAGACAGTGGAGGGTGACGCATGTAGAGAAATAAATTTAAATACGTTACTATTTAATTTAATTCAACAGGTTTACTTACCAAATAAAAAGTTAATTTTCATTTTACTAGCAAAAGATAGAAAACAATCGATTAACCGTAAAGCATATATAAAACATGTATAAATAGTACCTCGTAATCGACTTTAAGAAAACAACGGCTACAAATGGGTTTAACGCTAATCTTAGTATGTCAATTTTCAATACTAATAACCGTATGACTATAAGAGTGTCAGTAATACTTCGTAATCATTTATGAAAAAGACTTCACATTATTCAGCATTGTGTCTAAAATATGTCAAGTATGAAATCAGATGTAAAGATCGATCTCTGGTCAGCAAATAGACACTTCACGAAACTATATACTTTGATCATCACTTTTAGCCGATAAATAAAGACATTTGATAAACTGCAAGATATTGTATTTTGATAAAAGAAAAATCAACGAAATAATAACTAAGATTATTAGGTAACTTCTGTCATATTTTCAAGTAGCAGACTGGCCGACACACTCAAAATTTCCGGTTACAAAAAATGCACTAACTAGTAAAAGCAAACTAGTATCTCTAAATTGACCAAAACATTCCCTTCAAAAAAAAGATGACCAAAGTATTTTCTCCACTGGAAAAAGAAAAGAAGACTAGGACAAATGAATTTGGCTTCTCTATTTGGATTTATGTTGCTTGAATGACTTCTAACCATTGAATTGAGTATAATCTGAGACCACCCTTATGTCATTTTTACTTTATCTAATGATTATAAGACATTCAAGCAGATCCAAACAACTTAAATTCAAACAGACAAATAACCCATTTGGTTTGCGACAAGGTTCCGAACAATAGACAAGGTAGATAAAACAGTTAATTTTATTATTTAAACTAATTCTTTCCGATCCAAATCTAGCTTCAGCCAAACGTGAAACCAGATGCAGCAACGTGTCAGCTGACCCGCCTTTTCGGTGGGACCACCATTCCACTGTCCTCACATTGCGCTGGTGCCGTCGGTTTCTTATAAATTATAATAATACTCCAACATACCCGCGGTAGCAGACAAAATCCGTGCTACCTTCTCACCACGCAAGAGTTTCGGGAACCCACGTGTCTCAGCACGTGTTAGTAGGGTTCAAGGGTGGAGGTGGCAACACTTGGCAGCAACATGGACTAGTAATGGAACATTCACTATTTCTTCGAGACCAAAATTCTCTGTTACATTGTTTTGGTAGATACATTTTAGCGTTTTTGTCTCTCTTTTTTTCAGTATTAGATCCAGTTGAATGCGAAAATTCTTGTACGTATTACAATACAAGTGAACTGAACACTAAATATGCAATCTCACCCTTTGATTTGATCCAGTTATCCACGTAACACTATTATGTATATATGGGAACGCAGTTAACAAATTTGGAACCTAAAAAATTAGGCTAAGTGTTTTTGAAACAGGAGATAAGGACTCGAAATCAAAAAAGTTATAAGAGCTTAATTTGATGTAAGTACATCTTAATGCGTGAAATCCGTTTCGAGTTGAATGTTGGGTAGAATGCGAGATACAGATTTCAGACCGTTTCATATAAGATTGGACAGTCAAAATAATTCTTTAAAACAAATTAAGAAGAGAATCTCAAGCTTTCAAATACAGGATAATTCCGAATTATACAATAATTACTTAAGTCCACTCTCATATATATAAGTCGGACAAAACGAGAAACACATTGGAAGTACAAAAAGAAGGAATGTGCTGGCAACTTTTGACACGGGGATGATGAGGATATATCTACGAGAAAGTAAAGCTTAAGTTCGTGGGGGGCTTTAAAGAAATGTACTAATGCTTGACCTTGTCCCCTTTGATAATTATATATCGCGGTAATATACCTAATTATTATGAAGAATGAATCAAATACAAAGTGGTTTGATAATCATCAATCATTTACTTTAGTGTTAGAAAACTCTCTTTTCGAGTGGAAAAACTGGTTCGATTCATGATAGTTTCAAACCATTTTTATTTTTGGGTTACAAAAGTAACAAATAGAAACTAAAGAACAAACCTCTCATTACTCTCCATCCTAATTGATCTAAATGAAACATTTGGGACACTAATCGAGGAAGGTAGTGAAACCAGACTAAAGAAAAATAGGAATAACCAAGAGAAAGCCACTACGAAATGATTGCTAAAATGATCTCGCAAAACAAATCCGATAGAAGCTTAGTGATGAACTATGGAAGGATTGGAAGCACCAAAATTCACTTTGATAAACTTACTGCATGTTTGTTACACGGGACTGTGTAACCTAGGCTTAAATTCTAATACAGTCCAACACTACTTAAGCCAGGCTTATTTTTCAATATGACTAACCCATGTTTGGTGTCATATAGGACTAAAAAGCATAATAGCTGTATACTTCTGACAATGCAGCCTCTCCATGCTTCCTAAAACAGCCTCTCCATCGAATTTCATCACCACCTCCTATTTTCTTTAAAACAGAAGGCATAAACAGAGGGCATAAACAGATGGTTTTACCATGCAACAACGCATTGGCTTTACCATGATTGTTTTTGTGTTGTCTGCCAATTCGCTCACAGTATCTGTTTCTTGACATGCTGTAGATCATGAGTCCAAACTCTGAGAACCAATACCAGCTGAAATTATACTTGAGGACATAAGAAGAACAAATACCTCTAAAGTCAGATACAAGGTAGCACCTATACACTTCCAATTTAATCAACTCCAGATATCAAGTTGTGAGCAGATCACATGCTTGATCATAAAATTTATATCATCATATAGAATGTATAGAGAGAGAAGCACAAACGTTTCAGAGAAAAAAAACATACCCAGGCATAAAATTGATCAAATTTTGAGCAAGCCATACACCAAATCCTCAATCAATTCGTGAAATAATCACAGCCCATAAACAAATGACAATAGATCCTCACTTCCTAGTCTTTAGTAAAACGAATGACACATACAAAGAAGAAGGTAGAGTGGGTTGAAAGAGATATTGAACAATAATCAACACAAGACAGAGAGTGTGAGAAACGAGAGAAACTAAACCTGAAAGAAGACTAAAGCGAAAGAAACCAGTGAATCAGAGTGAGACGATGAGGTTGCTGCCGAGAACGAGCAACAACGAGATTTCAGCGTTGCGCAGGCGCGGCTTCAGTAGTCCTATGAATTTTGGGGCCGCTATGTAAGGAGGCGTAGAGCGCGTGTGGGGCACTACGGGGACTGCTTATGCTCATTTACTATATACTAAAGTTTGATCGACTGTTCATAAGCACTGTTTATAAGCTTATGAACAGTGTTTTTGTGAGTGGTGCGGGTTGTTCGCGGGCACTGTTCACAGGCTTATGAACAGTGGTTCGCGGGTCACTGTTCCTAAACTTATGAACAGTGGTTTTGTGTGTAGTGCGGGTTATTCGCGGGCACTGTGTACAGGCTTATGAACAGTGGTTCGCGTGGTACTGTTCCTAAGCTTATGAACAGTGTTTTTGTGTGTTGCAAGCCACTGTTTATAAGCTTATGAACAGTGGTTTTGTGTGTTGTAAGTGACTGTTCACAAGCAAGTAAACATTGTTTTATGATCTCGCCAGAGAACAGTGATTTGTAAACAGTTGAATCCGCGCATAAACAACAATCAAAATTACTGTTCATAAGCTTATAAACAGTGATTTGTGAACAGAATCCGCGCCCTTCTATTGGACGGAAAATAGAAAAATCTAGAGAGATTGAGAGAGAGTTCGTCCAAAAAAAAAAAAGACAATGATATCCAAGCGGAGTCCGCGCCATTCTCTGGGGCGGATAAATAGAAAAATCTAGAGAGACTGAGAAAGAGTTCATCCAAAAAAAATAACATAAAATAAGAAACAGTGCGTGCATACATTTACAGAAATAGAGAGAGGAAAGAGTTCATCCAAAATAAATAAATAAATAAAGTATTGATCTCGCCAAAGATATAGAAAAATCTAGAGAGATTGAGCGAAATTTCACCCAAAAAAAATAATGGTCTCCCAGCGGACTCCGCGCCCTTCGCTTGGGCGAAGAAATAGAAACATCTAGAGAGACTGAGAGAGTTCGCGCAAAAAAATAGTAATCTCTCTAGATTTTTATATCGCGAACCGAGAAGAGAGGAGGCGAGACGAACCGAGGATAGGCGAGGCGGAAAGAGATTAATGGAGGTGAGGAAAGGATAGGCGAGGCGAGGCGAGGAAAGGATTAAGCGAGGTAAGGAAAGGATAGGCGAGGCGAGGAAAGGAGAGGATAGGCGAGAAGAGAGGAAGCAAGGCGAGCCGAGGAAAGGATAGGCGAGAAGAGGAATGGCGAGGCGAGGAAAGCATAGGATAGACGAGGCGAGGATAGGCGAGGCGAACCGAGAATAGGCGAGGAAAGAATAGGCGAGACGAGGAAAGTATAGGCGAGGAATGGCGAGGCGAACCGAGGAATGGCGAGGCGAGCCGAGGAAAGGATAAGCGAGGCGAGGAATGACGAGAAGAGGCGAGAATAGAGGATAGGCGAGGTGAGGAATGGCGAGAAGAGGCGAGAAGAGAGGAAGCGAGACGAGGAAAGGCGAGGGGAGGCGAGAAGAGAAGAGAAGAAGCGAGGTGAGGTGAGGATAGGCGAGAAGAGAGGAGACGAGGAGAGGAGAGACGAGGCGAGACGGGCGAGGAGAAGAGAGGCGAGACAGTCTGCACCCTTCTCTTGGGTGAAGAGGTAGTTCGTCCAAAAAAAATATTAAGACACAATCATATCCAAGCGGAGTCCGCGCCTTTCCAAGAGGCGAGAAGAGAGGAAGCGCAGCGAGCCAAAGCAAGGAAAGGTGAGGCGAGGCGAGCCGACGCGAGGAAAGGTGAGGCGAGGCGAGGAGAGGATAGGCGAGAAGAGACGAGGACAGTATAGGTGAAGCGATGAGAGGCGAGAAGAGAAGAAGCGAACAATAGTTTTTAGAACAAATCCTCTGTCTCTTTATATTTCTCCACCAAAAGAGGCGAGAAGATGGACGCGGAGTCCGCTGGAAGTTTTTTTTTTTTTTTTGTGGAGATATTAGCTATAACTATATAAATGTTTTCCATGTACTGTATACACCGCGACAAGACGCAGGTATCTTCCTAGTTTAATATAGTCCCTGGATGTGCGGGACAACTCCTGTTTTTTTACGTAAGCAAGTCCAGTCTAGTCCTATCCTCCCGTAACAAACATGCACTTAGGATCTAGAGGATGCCATTTGATATTAGAATGCGAGCATATTGATACGGCTAAACAAGATGGTATCGATGGAGACTTGATTTCTTGTCATTATCAATACATAAAGTATGTGATTTTTTTTTTGTATAAAAAAAATATACGTGATTTTTCCATAATAGAAAAGTATGTGGTCTTCAAATTGAATGTCTTTCTAAAATATGAATGATGGGGATTTCAATACTTGTAAAATCAGATGGAAGAAGTGTTTAACTTTGACTCTGGCATTTGACGTTATAGGAAAGAAAGATCTCATTCTCACGACCTTCCCTGAAAACTACATAAAACTATAACATTTCAACCGAGTAGGAGACAGCTATGGCCTATGGGAGAAGATTAGAGAATAAGACAGCATTGCATTGCATTGCATTGCATTGCTTATCATTACTAACCTAAATACGCCAACCATGTAGTCACACCTAAAAACAAGAACACAATGTCAAGCCTACCACAGCTGTTCTACTGTTTCTGTGACTCTTCTAGTTGGAATATATATATATATATATATATATATATATATATATATATATATATATATATATGCCTCGAGAAACGAAGGCAAAACAATTTGAGCATTTCACTGGCCTGCTCTTTCATACTGAACTTCATGCAATTAATGTGTGAAATAGGATATAACCTGCCTCCTCTCTTGTGATGGGTTTGACTTTGCCTTCTGTCACTGATAGTTATATACACTGAAGTTTGACACAACATTAAACTCAAAAACCTTCCATCTTCCACCATGTTTAATGGTTTGGCAATATGGGGGAGATAGAGTTGTCATCCCATAATTTGTTACTATCAAGGAAACATTCCCTCAAGATACTAGTCAAAGTTATCATCGTCTTCATCATTGACTCTGTTATCACTTGTGGAAAGTGAAGCCTTTTTTCCTGCCAAAAGAACTAAGCAAATCAGTAACTGTTTAGAGTGCCATAGGACTAAATAACCACTTTAGTCTCGTATCCCTGTCAATTGTATGTCCCACCATATCTACTAACCAAATGTAGTTCAGCTTTCTATAACCAGGGAAGAAAACAAATAAAAAGAATTCTGCAATTCTACTTGATCGATGATGAAATAACATTGAAGAAAACGGATGAAATGGAAGTACTAATGAGATCAAAACCTAATGAAAGTATTTTTCACGACTGTAGTATACATAATGACAAGGTACAAATGAGATAATGTCAAACCTTTTCTCCTCTCCTTGCTTCCCTCATCATCAGTGCCATCACCATCCCCTGACCAGTCCCTGCAAAGAGACTGGTTAGGTTTACGTCTTTTGTTTGGTTTTTTTTGGTCTGATGGTTAGCTTTGCTTTAAAAAAAAAACTTATAATTCCCAATGGAAAATTAAGAAAATAAGAAACCCAAAAGAGGCAAGGTTGTATGTGTCAAGTTCAAACCTCTTTCTTCTGTTCACTTCATTTTTTTCTTTATCCATGCGTTCCTTCTCTTTTCGTCATTTGTAGTGAAGCTTTTCCGAACATCTGTTAGGGATCATTGAATCAAACCATCAAAAAGAACACAATCAAAGCAAATAATTTAATATCTCAAGTGATCAAGAAAGCCGACCATGTCAGCAGTATGAATAAATAGCAGACAAAAAAACAATTAAACAGACAACTAGAATCTATAAACAATTAAATGAAATTTGCATGACAAAGTACTAAAATGAGCCTGAGACAGATAATAAATGCCAATTACCTCTCACAATTTACCAATTTGACCAGCGCTTGTTTATTTTCTCCAGCTTCATAATAAGAGAAGTTCACCTGTGAATGGAAAACCAAAATATCAGAATGCAAATCTATTGTCAAGTTGACAGCTATATAGTACTTAGCAGTTCTAATCTGTAAGCTTAATTACCAAATAAAAAATGGTGCAACCACATAGCAAACTTTCAAAACAGGGGAAGAAACAGTATTTATGACATGACATAGTTGAGTAGTTCATTGTACCAACACCAAATGACAGGTTAAACCAAGACAAACCAAATACTCCTTGTCGTACTTTTACTCTATCCATATCACAAATAATTATCCAATAGAGTTACCTCTAGGTAATATTATTTCACACTGATTGCTACTTTCATACACAAAATACCAACAATACAAGCCTACTCCTACCTGAACATGAAATGAGCAATCATAAGTCTGCCCATTCAAATGACAAAATAAACCTTTGTGTTTGATGAGAATTATGAGTCATGAGTAATATATACAAAGTTACAAACACTTGCCTCGTAGCTGGCTAAGGCATCTTTCTTATCGCAATGTTTGCTACCACATATGAACTGCCCTGTCAGAAAACAGTATCAAGTCAACTATATACTCCAGTTCCATCCCTAATTAAGAGCAACCAACTAGAATAAATGATACACCATGTAAACCACTATTGAAAAGTGAAATAAAGAAGGTGGAAGGTCCTCTTTGTATCATTGCTTCTTAAGAGTCAGGGATGATTATGAATCCCTGACTATGAAGGGGGTTGGGGAGGGAAGTAATGAGGAAACATGACATCTTATCAATTTTGAGTTCAAATTTTGTAGATATTACAGTTACATTTCCGCCAGCTTAGGCTAGAAAAGAACTTAAGGAACTAAAAATGAACAGCTTTTCCACAAAATAAAGCTCATTTTGAAGAATTTTTAGCTAAAAATAAAATTTTCACTAAGTTTAGGCTCGTGCAGGAACAAGAGAAAACAAGCATTCAGATGCAGCACTTCATGGACAATTTTGTTGATCACCAATGGCAGACAACATTCTTGCTGGATGCTTTAAAAACTCATTTTTTTTATCTTCACTAATCTCAATAAAGTGAATTTGCATCATAACTTGCAGAATGATGCTTTACTGAACTAATACATAGTATACATAATGTCTTACAAAAGGATTACATATACAACTAGTCACCTCAAATAACTGACTGTCTTGGAAAGTTTGATTTGTACATGAAAGAACATGTTTCCTGAGAGTCTAGACTTTACAGGGAGGGTAAGAGAACTGATATTGTATAAATCAAAGGATTTAGAGAGAGGTGCCTTTGTGATTAATGCAGAGAATTGCATTACCTTTACCAGATACGACTTCTTTTTCTGTTCTCCACCTAAGGCCAATCTACAAGATAATTGGAAATCAAACAGCATTATAAATAGCATGATGATAACAACAGTGTTACAGTAGATAAGGGACCAAACATGGAGAAACAATAGTTCAACGACATTCCCTTTAAACACTCCAGAGGATCCAATTAATAAGGGTGGTCTGGATGTTTAGGCATTAAAGTGTGAATTGAGAAGCATGCAAAAGATGGTAAAACTTTTGTAGGAATTTTTCAAATCAATGTGACTAACCTTACCACTCTTGTAATGTGACATGTCAGCTATGCAATATCTTCAATAAGATTAAGGCAACAATCAATGAAGCATTTTATGATAATGTTGAAGCAACACTGTTTGTTTATACATATATGAAAACTGATATACTCCAGGTGAAAAAAATGAGAAAATGCAGAAATAGATAATGCAATGAGTACGAAACTAAAGAAAAAAAAACTAAACCATTCCGACCGAATAATAAAACCAGATTTTAAAGGGGTTGGTGTCAAATTTCTATAACTAATAACCAATATATAATGCATCGCTAGGCTAGATAAGTTGATAATCATTTTTTTACTCAAAACAGTTGCATGAAATTAGCACCACTGCACCAGTTTACAAAGGATACTCTTTAAACAACTTGTCATAGTATCGCTTCACCAGCCTCTGCTCCCAAGATGTGTCCATGTCATCTTCCTCCGATCTTATAAACCTAGTAAAAAGTGGTTACGAATTAGATCAAAATCTCACAATAGGAAAGAGATACTAAACTCGCAAGAACTCCCAGAAAGAAAGAAAAAAAAGTTATGTTAAAGGAAGGTCTAGACCAAACAAATACCTGACATGTGAAAACTTTGACTAGAAACAACATATAAGAGCTCAGTGTGCTGTAACAAAGTGGGAATTTTCTGTAGTTTTTCTTTCGAAGAAATGGTTTAGTTAATACAACCAAAAAAAAATTTGCTAGCACCAAGAATTCTTTTTGACAATTCGGATTTCAAGGGTACAGAAATACAGACGAATCTAGTTATTACAAGGGCTATACTGCTCTTCTAGATGTTAAACTAGTTACAAAGGGAAGCTTCTTCCAGCATACGCTTTATTTAGATTTCAGAAGGAAATTTCAGCTCAAAGTTTCTCCTAAATATGTGTGTGTGTGTGTGTGTGTTTCAGCTTTTGTAGATACAGATAAGCCCCTTTGTTTTGTGTCTGAGGGACAACCCTCAATATCCTAAAGCAAACCATTCACATAGGTGTTTTAGGACAGACAAAAGCTACTAGCAATACCAACAAGATGGTACAATGTACTACATGAAAGAAGAAGCAAATACAACTTACATACCGGTACCCTTCTCTTAGTGTATCTTGATCAGTTTTGACAGGCAACTTCACATGTGAAGACTTCTCTCCACCATAATAGCTAACTGCAACAGTAATGAAAATTATATATAAAAAAATAATATACAAAAAGGGTTACTGAGAGCCGCTAAACTTTAAGAAGCAATTCTAACATTACCGGTAAACTACTATCAAACTGGCAAAGCTAAATGTCATTGACAAACACTCAAATGGCATCCAAAAATAGCAAACAAAAACAGAGAAGTCGTGTGTGAGCGTGCATGTACGGACAACTGTAGCCACCATCCTTACTAAGTAGAGGAGACTATTCATCATCCATTTGCTCTAGGACATCAAGGGGTCCAACAAATAAAGAGCTTACAATTTGCGGATGCTTCCTTTCATGTCCTTTCTTTGGCGTTTCACAGATTACATTTCCATAGATTTAAGCCTTTATATCAATTAGAATATAAATAACTCAAAACTCCAAATGACATGTAGACTTCGTCCGAATAGAAGCCCAGTTCTATCTTGATAATGCCAATCAGAAAATACCCAAAAGAGAAAAATACCAAAAAAAAAAACTGATATGCTCATTGTAGGCAAATACCGTAATCTTTGACGAACTTGTTGTGGCGTTCGTAAGCGTTGAGGCCGCGAATGTGATCCTGGTACTGCCTGAATCATCCACCACCAAGATATGGATTTTAGAAGAAGAAGAATCGATAGGGTTAGAGAGGGAGAATGGTACCGTTTTCGCTCTTCTCTATCGAAGATTGTCGATTTCAAGGACGCAAAAGAGGCCATGATGCTATGCTTCAGTCGAACCCTAATCGACCCGACCAAATCCAGCTCCAATTCAACAACAAGAACAAGGAGAAGGTGTTTAAAGCAAATTGGTTTCGACACTTTTTCACTTTAGTCCTTATTTGGTTTTCTTTTGTTTTTTGTGCCGAATAAAATGTTTTAATTGAAATTCGAACAACACCAAATTATTTAGTCTTTTTTTTTCACCAAATTATTGAGTTTGACTAAAGTTCACAAATTCCCATTTAATGGTTTTTATGCATTTAGTGATTTTTCCGTGTAAAATGAATTATATTATAAGAACAAAAAAAAACACAACACAAAATAAAATAATGTGATGTCAAATAAACTTTCATGTTTTCCTCTATTCATACATTGCAAGGGTATGAGGCTAGTATGTTTAAAAGTGTAAACACTTTAGCTTCGGTAACATCATAAATGTTGTAGGAGCCTATGTCAAGCGCTTTAGTTAAGCCTTGAGCATGCGTTCTCTACCGTCAGCCAAGTGCAGAGTGCCTCTCAACCGTACATTTGGACACACAGGCACCGGTCCGATCTTGACCGTGAGCCTAGAAGCCTCATTTTGAGGAGCCAAGGGACAATTGTCCTCGACAACTGGCATTCTCTGCCAAGACAAGCCTTGTCTCTCCACGCCTATAAATAGAGGTCTTGCCTCACCTTCAAAGATAACTTAACTCATTCCCCACTTCTCTTTCTCGATTTGTTTGCAAATGGCTAACTTGAGCGTAGGAGGGGGTTTGTCCGGATCCATCCGGGCGCCTCTCTAACCTCGTTATTGTCTTGCATGAACTTCATTGGTCAATCTCCTCCGTGGACAAATCCTTGTCGAGTGGATCCTCATCAGATCAACTTGTGAACTCCTTACCCCATTTTTTTTATCACAAACAGTTGGCGTTGTCTCCGGACTCAAACACCTCCCACGTTCGATCGCATAATATCCCACACTAAAAGCCATGTTACCCCTTATCATACAAAACAATGACAGCTCTTTAGGCGCCACTCATGCATCGCTAAAAATTTGAGGCCAAAACTTTGAGTACATCTATATAGCTAGGTTGAAAGATTTTTGTCTGCTTTTATGATCGAAAACGCAAAATAAACTTTGAACTGTGTTTTTCTCTTGTTGCATTAAAAGGTTCCAAATCTCAACTTGATGATGTGGCTCACCGACGAACCTATAGGGAGACAAATGCAAGCTGTTGCTCGTACAAATTTCTATTTAACCCTTTTGTCTAGTGGAAAATGTGTAACATTAGTCCAATTTTTCTTCAAAATCTTATACTTTCGCCCTTATTTCAGTATTTCCTTTTTTGTTCATACACACAAAATCTTGGGTTCGCCATTGATGTGGCTTATGGTTAGTTTGTGTTGATTTCTTCTCGTTATAAAATATTTTACTTTCATTCTTATCACGATTGCATACTTAATCATATCGCATATAATAATTGTGATTAAGTCTTTATCTAATAAGTTTTCAATTATGATATATGTTTCCATACTTTTCCTTTTGCTTGTGTTAACCTGATATATGTTTCCATGCTTTTTGCTTTGCTTGTGTTAACCTGTGATTTTATTGCTTTTTTTTTCTTTCTCCTTCTCATATTAGTTTTTTGTTGCTCCCGCAAACTATGAGAAAGTTTAGGGTCTATCCGTTTTTTGAAAACAATTTTAAAAATTATCTTTAAAAAAAAATAATAATAATAATTTTGAAAATATATTCATAGTTTATTATGAAAAATATCTTACACATTTTCTAAACTAGAAGAATGAAAAAGTGAAAACATCAAATTAAGGTTTTAGTTTTTCGAAAAATTAAAACGTTACAGAACGCCACCTTAGTTTTACGCTCTTTTTCAGGGTTGTTTTCTTTATCGTTGTAAGACAATTATTACTCTAGTAATAACTTGTGATAACCACAATATTTCTTCTCAATTTAGTGATGAGTGTTATTTCTTTACTGGTTAACGTGCTTATTTTATGTGTGCTTTTGAGGCTAGTTTAAGATTTTTGTTCATGTCATTGGGATGTTCATTAAAGTTGGTGATAAAAAACAAAGATTTATTCAAATTTAGGTATGGCCAACGTATAAACCACGTGATAATATGCCCGACCAATTTTCTAAATTGTATTCCAAACCAACTTATGTTTAATTTTAACGAAATACCTAAAACACCCATATGATAGACATTGGCCCAACGTACCGCCACGTGGTTTGAATGTCCCGAAGGAGTTGTGTCCTAAAACAATCATTTTGATGTAATTATTATTGTAGTTATTATTACTCAAAAAGGCAAGTTTATTGTTCATTGCTTATATTTAATATTTGATTGAACATGGTCCAAGGAAATTGAGTTAAAGAGAAAGTAATCTAAAGAGTTAGATGTATGAGACTTTTAGTCTTTTACACTCTTATCCTAAATGTTCCTAGTCATAGGATTATCATTTGGACATTGTAAATTCGGAAAGACTAGCACATATTATGTATGCTCAATATGGAGGATGATATGTCTCTTGTCATTTATGTAGAGACACTAATACAAGTATGTGGGTGCTTTTATTTTAAAGAGTACACTGAATGCGATCGTTAGAGTTCTTGTATGGAGGTTTACTTACATGTCAAACTTGAACTCTAAATTGCAATAATACAAATTAGTTGTCATGACCCACCCCGGATTTCACCCTGAAACCCGTGGTAAATCCTGCGGGGTCCACCTCCAAGGAAAATTTACAGAAAATTCGGCTAAACCTTCCTTGAAAATGGACGACCCTTACCTAAAAATCCAACTTGACACTTCTAAACCAAACAACAAAGACAACCTTAAATCACTAGCGGGTTATCAGAGCATATCTAATAAGGAAAGAATAACCATGAATAAAGATGAAGCGGAAGCAGCCTCTGACTATTGGACTAAGCCTCAACTCCATGTAGGCTCGACCTCAAATTAACTTAGCCTGCAAACTGGGCATTTGAAAACAAAAGGCCCAGAGGAAAGTAATTTAAAACGTTAGAGTGAGTGGACAAAAAAATTAATTAATTAATTTAACAAAACGTAATTTTCAATATTTTCCCACATTTAAACTTTAAAAACTTGCTACACGCAACTTTGATAAATATTTAACTTTAAATCCAGAATCTCATAAAAATGTACAAACCAGCCCTGCTGGTTAATCAAATACGGAAATCTCGACGGAAGAGATAAACTAGCCCCGCTGGTTAATCAAATACGGAACTGAGAAGATTAAAATAAGGGGAAGAGTTATCACCATGTAAAAAGGAGCCTCCCAGGCTCGGGTCGGTGCCTTCCATGCTATAATAGCGTCTCACGCTAAGCGCTCTACTCACCTATAGTGAGTAACCGCTAATAATGGTTAGCTAACAAATAAATATAAATATCGATCGGTTGCCTCTCAGGCTATAATAGCGTCTCACGCTAAGCGCTTTACTCACCTATGGTGAGTAGCTGCTAATAATAGTTAGCTAGCAGTAATCAATATAATTGACCCTATATTATGGTGACTAAAAACATACGAAAACACTTAAATCCACTGATTTTTCCCAAGATCATACGAATGGTACGATTCCCAACCGTATTTGAAAATCATCATAAGAAATTGTATTAAAACTCAATGACGTGTCTTACACGTCAAAATATTCTCAAACTTATAAATATAAGCGAGACTTCGATATCAAATATAAATCATAAATAATAACAACTCCACTCGAAAATACACGCTAAAATATTCTCCAAGTCAAAATCATTATGCCTCAAATAAACCATTAAATTATGATGGAGAACTACCGAAAATCTCATTTTCGGTAATCATTTATAAATCCCAAAATCATCCAAAAAAAAAACCCGATAATATTTAAATCCATTAAACTCAGTACAGTTCCCAACTGTACCTGGAAATATTACGTAATAAAATAAATCACTTGACATGTCCCACATGTCAAATAAAATGCTCAAGTGAGTTCCTGAAAAATAAATGGAACTCATTACTCCAAGAAAATATTAAATTTCTAATATGCCTTTGAAAATTAGATAAACTCTAGTGTATGCACAACATTCAAATCACAGTATACGGTTATGCCTGCCGTCGATCTGAGGTCTCCCAACACGATCATCCTCAAGTCCTGAACAATAAATAATTATTAAGCCACCAAACTAGGATAATACTTTAATAAAATTTCTGAAATGAAAGTAGGCCTATAAATTCTCTTTCCTTGCCCAAATTCTCCACTTTTAATCTAATACGGCTCATAATATTCCAAAATTACCGAAATCCATAATTTAACCTTTTTGAAGTTTAAATCCTGCTAAATCAACTGCCGGACCTCCAATCGAATAACCACATAAATCCTTAATCATTGATAAATCCCAAACTTTATCAAAACTCCTCCAAAAATTCCAAACTATACTTCATTAAACTCCTCTCATTATAACAAACCCAAAAACATGAAAAACTGCTCCTAAGGGACGGCCGGCGGCCGTACTCCAGCGACCTCCAATGGTTCTCAAATTTTAGCACAACACTCATCTCAACCTGCACAACAACTTCCTTAACTAGCACAAAGTCCAATTGTAAGCCTAACTAAGCTAATCGAATTAAAATCCAAATGAAGCCCTAGAACTTTCAATTATACAATTCACCCTAACAAAATCGAATTTAGCCAATTTCTTTTGAGGGATTACTCACCTTGATGAGGGCTACAAGATGAGCCAAAAATCCCGAGCTATGGTAGCCGGAGGAGAGAACTCCGGCAAAAGTTCAATCGGCGTCTCTGGCGAACTTCCTTGCGAACGGAAGCGTTACACGGCCGGTCACCGGCCCAGGAAGAGAGAGGAGGTGGTGGGGGTCCGAACGTGACCGGTCCGGCAGTCAGTGGTGACCGGACGGCGGGTCGGGAAGAGCTCACGGGAGAGAGAGAGAGAGAAAGAGAATGGGGGGGGGATGTTGGGCTGCCCACACCCGGTCCAACAACTTAAACCCCAAAAATTATACCCACTAAATATTTACCCCCTTTTACCATCTCAAAAAAATTACTCTTTTAATTAATAACTTTTTCAAGCTAACTCTGATTTTAACGTATAGCATGTCTACGAATTCGTATTAATGTCCTCTACAACTTTCATGAAGAAAGTTTTCACAGAATAATTTTCCTACAAAAAGTCAACCCTAGGGTCCTTAAGGGTAAACGGTTACTCATCACGGTAAAAGACCAAAGTAATACCAAAGGTAAATAACCGTAAAATAACTTAAGAACCGGGGTGTGACATTAGTCCTTTGACCTGAGACACTATGGTTGTCTTATGAGTGAATGGATTTATTCTTGATGATGTAGTAACATTATGTCCCTTCATGGATCTGATTCATGCACTCGTTGGTGTAATCAATTTGCTCATAGAGACATGTGAATATACAATAATGAATCTTTATTCTTAAGTAAATAAGGTGTATGTTCAAAGATGTGATTCAAATAGTCTTTGGCCAAAGCATTGAATACGATTAAAAGAAGTTTATAATCACATTCTACGAATCACATGAGAATGGGAATCACATTAGGGGAATGACATATTACTTCCATACCCTGATGATGTGATTTAGAACATTGTATTAGATAATGACCGTATTGTATTGTAATTCCAATTGTATAGGTTTCTTGTCATTCTATATTAACTAGGGTAGTCATGATATGTTGCAAGACGTCACTCATGACTTGTGAAGTCCTTGAGGATTGATAAACGTTTAGAATCCTAATAACAAGGGAGAATCAAAATGGAGTTTTGATTCGTAAACGAAATAGAATTGTTCTACAAACTTCACTGCCTTGATTCAAAATGGAGTTTTGATTCGTATACGTTTTGACTTGTTGACCGACACGCCATCTCAGCCTCTGACACGCCACGTCATCAATTATTAATATATTTTTTTAATAAAAAAAATGAGAGGTTTAGATGGATTATGGAATAATTAAAAGGTTTGGATAGATTATAGAATTATTGGAATTTTCTTATCTATTAGGTGTTAGAGGGCTGCTATGATACTGAGTTGCTGCCTAGTTTTTTTTACAACCTATACATTTGATTCTTTTTAATGTTATTTCAATATGCTGATGCAATGGATTGAATTTAGACAAAAAAGAAAGAAAAAAAGAGTCAATTTAGAACATGATTTTGGTAATCTAATGAACTTATTTCCAATTTTATATTTTTTTATGTATTAAAAATACATAAATATATTATTTTATTTGTCATGTCCAAGCCGTGTTGGAAACTCAGTTTTTGTGTTATACCGTATCGCCGTGTCGTGTTGCCATGTCCGTGTCCGTGCAACATAGTTCATGAACTTCTGTACTTGATACAAAATGCATTTTAATCAATGTTGATTATTTCTCTCACCGGTAGGTTGCAAAAACTACTTTTAATAATGAATATTAATGGTCAATGGTGTATTATAATTTCTAAATGTCTCTAATTTTTGTATGCAGCTAACACATGACCCACCACAAATTCTGATACTGATCGGAAAAAGAACATTATTCTGGAGGGAAATGTTTGTGGAGAAATAAGATTTGGTGAGGGAAAACATGAAAATACAATTTTGCCCATGGATAAACTCCAACTTAACGGTGTCAATCACGGAGGGAACTAATGTTAGATTAGGTTTAAATGTTGAGGTACCATTATCATAGTTTTCAAAATTAAGATGTCAAAATGATGAATGGGCTTAACTTGGAGCACCATTTGAAAAATTCCCTCTCACTTTAATGTTAAAATAGTTTCCAACTATATAAAGTGGAAGGATGGACATAAGGTGATATGAGTTTTTTATTTCTATCTTTAGTTGATAGAAGAAAAACTCTCTCTCTCTTTCTCCATTTTCATAAGTTGGTAACAAAGGAAGAAAGAATACTTGCATACTTCTTTCATTCCTTTCATCTTCTTCATCTCTTGATTTACTTGGTGAAGATCCTTAGTGATCACATTATTTTATGGCTTTAATTACTACATCAAGGAAAAGCTTACTAGCACAAGGAGTTCTTAATCAAGGTGTATCAAGGTGGAGGAAACACACACAAGGAGAGATCAAGGAGAAGAGCTTTGGTGGTTCACTTGGATCGAATTGAAATCATGCTTCAAGGGTGAGTAGAACATAAACTCCCCCTTTGTTCTTCCTTACCATATATGCTATGTTTATATACATATCACAATAAGCCAAGATCATGAGTTAAAGGAATGAAATTTATGTTTAGTTAGTAGTTTAATGGTTAAACTAATTCCACACTAATTAAAAAGTTTTAAAATCCATCCATTCCTTCATGTCCTACATACTAATTTTTCTTGGAGTCATGGTGATTTACTCATGTTATAAGATGGTTGTGGAGTCACTAATGAATTGATGGTAGAGACACTCTGTTAATTAGTGAGGTCGTCAATTGATTAATGAAAAAAACAATAGGTAATTGTGGTCATCATTATATGATTGATTGATTGATTATGGAGCCAGTTGGTGAGGATAAGGTTGTAATAGGTGTTGAGGTTTACCAGTCGGTCGGTGAGACTAAACAAACTGTGAAATTGCTTGTCAGCTAGTACGCCGTAGTTCCCGGTTAAGTGGCTGTGTAATGACATTCTTGTATGAAGACATAGCTTTTCTTAAGATCATGTTTTAAGGGCTAGTTTGTTATTGTTGTGATACTAAAAAGAAACTGTTGCTGCTGTATTGCGAAAATAATCAGCTGTGGATTGAAATAGTTTTGTGTTTGATAACTATTAGTTTTAAAAGTGCTGTCAAGATAAAATATGTTAATTTCTAATGTTTTTAATGACACTAGCCAGGTTGCTTCTAAAAACTGCTGCCAGTGACATGTAATTTTCAGAAAAAAAAACTGTTTTTGTTTAGTTTAACAAACACTATTAAATCTAAAAGTTCACATATAATATTTGCCTTTAATATAGTTTCAACCACGCCGCTCTCCAAAACCCTAGGGCGAGAGTAACCGCAGAGATCATATAAAGCTTGTCCAGCTGCGCACCGTCGTCGACGACTGTCTCTAGCCCAGCTGGCGTACGTCGGGCATAGCTTGATGGATCTATTGGATTAAGTCTTCGACTCAGAGACGTTCGGATGGCTTCTCTCTTCTCTTTTGGTTGTAAGCTTTGTCGAGCCGGGGAGTGGGTGTAGATCTGTGGGTGGTTTTCAGGGCAGTGTAGGGCTGACAGAGATGAGTGGATCTCGGAATCAGGCAGGCTCGATCCATTCTTTTGATTGGATGTGTTTCCAGGATTGAAGAGTGAGATTTGTTCTTTGGTCGGATCACGAAGCTTCTGACGAGAGGCGGTGGTCGGCGGCGGTCAATCGGTGTGTGTCGTGGATGGACGAAGGAAACGACATGGACATCATCAGTGCTATGTTGCTAGTTTGGCAATGGGTGGTGAGGGAAGGGGGCGGAGAAGCAAGTTTGGGCTGGAAGTACTGGGCTCGGCCCATTTGTTCAAATCTTCAAGCTTGAGCTCTTGTTTGGTAGAAGCTGGGCTAGGGTTCCCGTTGGGCGTCGTTTGGTTTCTGTTTTTTATTTTTTTAAGTTTAGACTAAAGTTGTTTGCGGGTTTAGAGTATTTTCTTAGTTCTTTGGCTTTGGTCTTTAACTAGGGTTTGTTGATGCTCTAGGGTAGCCCCCTCTGCTTAAGGTGGTTCTGGAAGTGGTCAAATAATGATGGGTTTAAGACTTGTCTCTTCCTACTTGTGTCTTGGTGTCAAGACACACCCTGAATTTCACCATAAAACCTGAAGTAAGTCTTGCAGGGTCCACCTCCAAGGAAAATTTACTGAAGGACTCGGTAAACCTCCATTGAAAATGAACAACCCTAACCCGGAAAATTCAAGAATTACCCTCCTAAACGAATCAACCAACCTCCAATTCATCCCATAAATATCCAAATAATATAACATAAATCTTAGCACACCACCATTAAAGCATACGCTTACCCCAAGGGTAATCAGAGCTACTAAAGAAAACTAGAAGAAGCAATAAATACATTGGTAGGTTTAACAGGTAACGTACTGGTGAAAAGTGGTGGAGAAGTGAGTAACTATGCCTCGCCTCCTACTAGTGCCAATCCGGACTTTGCAAACTTAAAGAAAATAAATAACAATATTTATGTTTTCTCAATTTAAATTCTAAAGAAATCGATTGCATGTCTCAAGTGATAAATTTTTTTTCTTAAAAATATAGAGCCTCTTTCGCTCAAAAATATATACCAATATATGTATGTATTTACACACGTTCATACTCCATATATAATTATTTTATAGATTTAAAATAATTTATATAGGGCTACTACGCTCGCGTCTAACGCTCACGTTACTCCTTAATTCGGTGATACACTACACCATTAAGGTGGACACACGAGTATACAAATATGTACCCATACCCCATATATGAATTAAACACTCATATAGGGCTACTACGCTTGCGTCTAACGCTCATGTCACACCATAATGCGGTTATATACTACGCCATTAAGGTGGACAGACACATATGACTAACTAGCATTTATATACATACTCTCCTCATAAATTTATTTATAATTTACCGAAAAATCTCATTTTCGGTAACTCTTCAAAATAAATAAAATTGTCAAAAGCTTCAACAAAATAATTTGCTCAACAGTAAACCAATGCATGCATATTATTTAAAACAAAAGTCCACTCACAAATTAGGCCTAAGCCTGATGTCGGTCTGAGGCCTCTTCAGCTCGAGCCTCCTCACGTCTTGTTTCAAATACATAGATTAATTCCCAACTATATACCAACACTTATATAAAAATAGGTAAAATTAAATGTGAGCCTTATCTATTCTCATCCTTGCCCAACTTCGCCAATCTTAAAATTGATACGGTTCAAACTTCACCACAAATACCGGCAACCTTAAACCAACCTTCTACAGCCAAAATAACAATAATTTAACGGCCGGATTCTATCCAAATTAACGGCCAAAATACCAAACTTTGAAAAATCCCAAACCTATCCAAAATTCCAAAATTCACATCATTAAACTCCCATTAATATTACACATCTAAAACCATAAAAATTCCCTTAACAGCGGTGGCCGGCGACCTCTAATGCCTACCAAAATTTAGCACAACTTTCCTCTCAACACGCACAACAACTTCTCTAACTAGCACAAACACTAATTCCAAGCCTAGATAGGGTAATCGAACCAAACAATGAAATAAGCCTTAGAACTTCAAGTCACCGATTCTCCTTACCAAGCTCAAGAGGGAGTGAATCCTTTGAAGGGATTGCTATACGGGAGGAGGGCTTTCAAACGAGCCAAGCGGCTCCGGCTATAGTGGCTGGAGGAGCGAGTATTGACGATTGGACCTCCACGGCAGTCAGAGCTTTTGAGCGGCTTTTCTCCCTCACTGCAGCACTAGGACGACTCTCACTGGTCTAGGAAGAGAGCTGGGTTGATGGCTGACTGATTGGGACTAGTGCGGCGGTCTGCGGTGGCCAGACGGCGGCAGAAAGCTCTGGCAGGGAGATAGCTCGGGGAGAGAGTCGGGAGAGAGGAGAGAGAAGAGAGAGAGGTGTTTGGGCTTTTCTCCCCAACCCGGTCCAACACCCCAATATAACCCAATTCCAAAATTAACACCCCCAAAAATAATACCCTAATAAAAATTACCTTTTTACTAGCTAAAAATTTACCATTTTTTACCGTCGTCACAATTTTTCTCCCTACGAATAATTTCTCCGAAATATTCGTCCTTCAACACTCCTCTAGGGACCTTTGAACTATAAACCCATTTACGAAGATGGTAAAACTATTATTAATTCCAAGCTAGTAAATAAGGTAAAAATTTAAGAGTCGGGATGTGACACTTGGTGGCTGGTTACTAGGTTCTTTTGCCACCAAGACAGGTTTTTGTGTCGACCTCGCATATGATTTATGACATTAAACTAGCTTAAGTTGGCTTAGGTTCTTAGGTCTTAAGTTTTTGAGTTGTTTTGCATGAATCAATTCTAACGTGCCCTAGAGGGCGGATCATTTTTATGTTGTATTCCTACTTTCAGTTATCAATATATGGAAGAGTATTGCTAGAGGGCCTTAATAAAGCCTAAGATTTATGACTTTAATCTTATGTGGCATGTCATATGTTTCTACCTTTTCCCAAGATCACGGGACCGGAGGTCGAATCCTCGGCTCCAAGATCACAAGTAACACTGCGTCAGGAGTCGGGACTGGGGTGGCCCGGTCTTTGACTCTCTGATGTTTAAGTCAGCGTATGATTGCTACTTGTATAGTACGAGAGTAAGGAAGTAATGATAAACTTACCTCTTTTGGGAATTTGTGCCTGTTTTATAGGCTAGTATTGGGAGCTATGTCGTTAGTCCTTGATGTGGGACTATTCTTGTGGTCCTGTTCGACATCTCCCCTTTCAAGGGTATTTAGTAGCTATGAAGTGGTTCCAATAAGTGTATTGTTGCTAGACCTTCCTTCTTTGGCTGCTAATTATGGAGGTCTTGCCGGTGTTGTCTTGCTCGGAATGGTCTCCAGTGACCTAGTGGTTGTGCCATATTCTCGGCATGACCAAGCGTTCTTGGTTATGTATTAACAAGTCTCCAAGTCCCCAGTCTGAGAGAGCTCTTGGGTGGGGAGTTATTCTCAAGTTGCACCGAGAATGTGTCTTACCTGGGAGTTGGAGGCATGGTGTCGAGTCCCCAAGTCCCCACGCGAGGGCGCGAGTTGGCTGGGGTTATGTTCCGAGAGCTCGATACAATCCTTTCATCATATCTCACGGGTGTCATAAATGACCAATTTATGAGGGACACGTGGTCATTTTATGACGTCATTAAGGTTGTAACGGTTAGTGCAATTAACGCTTGTGTGTGGGATCGTGGGGCGCGTTGTAATGTACATCTTGATCGTGGTTGACGTGGCTTCTCCCTGACCGTCAAGGTGGGGAAGATCTGGACGATCGTGGTTGACTTGGATGTCTATAAATAGACCTGGAGGAAACGGAGGAGGGAGTTTGCATTTTGAAAATATAGAGATTAGGGCTGAGGGAGCGGTTTTCAAGTTTCTGGAGGGGTGTTTTGGAAGAACTGTTTCATCGATCTGGGGAACGTTCAATTTCATCCTCAATCAGTTGGGTGCGAGCGCTCGGCTGTTTGCAATAAGCTTCACTGGCACTACGCATATCCGCATTTTCAAGATATGAAATTGTCAATTCTTATTCTGAGTTCTGTTTTTGTTTTGGTTCGAATTGGTGGGGAGTTTTGTTATAATTTTCGCATTGTTTGCGATTTTTGCTGGTTAAATCAAAAGTAAGGGATTAGGTAGTTTGTTGTCGGGTTGGTTAGGGTTAAGGTAGCGAGAGTCTAACTCGTGAGGATGTAGGATATGACAGACCCAATGTGGGTGTCCAGCGAGGAGATTTTTGTTATCTCTAGCTCGCCTGATCTTGATTGGACACCTTGCACCGGTGGGAGGAGGAATTAGATTATCTAATGGCAGAAGTCACACTTGACTTAAGGGAGGGCATTCTTGTTACGAATGCTATGTCTCACGTGTCCTCGTCTGATCCTCTATTGTAGGAGGTAGAAGAGTTTAACATGGCGAGTTCTCGACATGCCGATGATTCGTTTTGGGACCCTCCCGGCGAGAGTATGACATCTTCAGAGTTGGTAGCTCTTAGGCGGAATTGGAGCATTCCCGATGAGGTTTTGTTACGACCTCTTGTGAAAGGCATTAAGTTTTGGGAACCCCCGGATGACTTTACTTTGGTTTATGAGTATCAATTAAGGTGTAGGTTGATGTTCCTGCTACCTCCTTTCGTTCAGTATACTTTGACGTGTCTACATATTGCCCCGGGGCAGGTGACCCCTAACATGTTGAGGCAGATATTGGGGACAGGGGTGTTGTTCCGCTTATTAGGACAGGAGTCCCCTTGTTTTGAGGAGTTCAACGTCTGCTGGTATATGACGTACTGTACAAAGAAGGGTAGCAAATGTTGCGTGACCCTGCAGTCTAGGGGGAAGTTCAAGATTATGTTGGAAGATCTGCCCACCTTGACTAACGAGAGTTGGCGGCGGAAGTATTTCCTTGTCAGGGGGGGGGGGGCAATGGCAAGAGTGGCATGGGAATCCTTCCGAGTTCCACCGGCTTTTCAAAAAATAGGTACCGTGTTTTGTGTCTCATGTTTTCTTACTTATTACACTGTACTATCCTTGTTGAGTTCTGACTTTGTGTCAAGAATATAATTTAACCGAGCTGATGGAGCGTCGTATACATCGGGTGATATGGGCATTCGAGTCTAAGAGCTCATATCGGATATGTCGCCTCGACATATATAGCCAGCTTGGCTATTCCAGGGTTTCGGGTCTGTATTTTATTTTGGATGTGTTCATGTGTTATTTGGTTTAGACTATGCATAACTATTGTTTTTTTTTGTAGTGACGATGCCTCGGGATGGTGGGTCACAGAAGAAAGAAGGTTCCTATGACAGGGTCTCTAACGAGGATGTGCTGTATAGGTTGCGTGTCGTGGCTGACCATGCCAATCGATATGACATCGACTTGGAGACTGGCGAAGGGAAAGAAGCAGAGTTTGAGGAGGGTGAGGACGATTTCTTGAGGTTGAAGTTGGCAGATGAGGACTACGCGTATTTGCCTCCCCTGGTAGCAAAAGCAATGGGATTGGGTGACCAAGAGGTGGACGACGAGGTCACTGAGACCGAGGGTGGTGACCATGGGGATAATCATGATCAAGTTCCTGTGGGGGAGGAGCTAGTCTCGGAGCCAGTGGGAGTAGAAGATTTGTCTCTGGGGAACGTGGGCGACCCCCAAACTGGCGGTGAGGACTTGGTGATTGAGGAGGTGGATCATGTTGTGACGAGGACTCGGAAGAGGACAGAAGGTCAACCGAAGAAATCCCGCAAGGAAGGGTGTTTCGGGAGCTCCGGGAGCCTGGCTGAGATCACCCAAGCACTAGAAGGGACTGGGGAGGTGCAGCCTTACTAGGCGGAAATGGCGTATGACATACGTCATCGCTCCCGCAACATCTATGCTTTGGAGGAGGTTGATCCTTTGGCTGGCGTGGCTCTCGCCAAGGAGAAGTTGACTCGGGTAGTTGTCCACATAACGTTCAGTTTTGTTCCTCTTCGTTCCCTGCCTCTCTCTTTATATTTTGGTGCTAATTATAGGCGACGCTACTGATGTATGCTGCAAGTGAGAGGGTTGTTACCCACCTGCAGGAGGATTCTGAAGCTAAATGCCAGCAGTTGAAGGAGGCGGAAGAGAACAACTGTGCTCTCTCGCAACATCTTGAGCAGCTGGAGCAGGATGTTGTTATTTTCCGAGATCAGGTTGTTGTAGCCGAGAAGGAGGTTGCTGAGTTGAAGGAGGCTATGCAGGAGAAGAACAAGCAAGTGGAAGCTGGAGAGGTGGCCATTGCCAAGGCAGTGTCTTTAGAAGCGGAGGTGGCGAGATTGACACATGCCTTGGCGAAGCAAGAGAAGGTTTGGAAGGCATAGTGTGGAAGGGCTGCCGGGGCTAGGGAAAGGATCTTCCGGGAGAGTGATGTGTATAAGCAGCAGCTGAGGAACGCTTATAACCGCGGGCAAGATAAGTTGAGCACGACTGGCTGTCAGGCCGGCTGGATAAATGAAGAGGCGATGCGCGAGTGGTATGCCGAGAGGGATGCTGCAAAGAAGGCTTGGGAGCAAATGACGTCAGAGTAGAGGAAGCAAGCCGAGATCTCGCAGTCGTTGGCAAAGCAGCACGAGGCCTGGCGTGCTGCATCACCTGTTGTGCCAAAGGAAGTTCCTGCTGTGGGCACGCCTCGACCTCTTGCGACTGTTGCTGCTTCGCCGCTAAGGGCTCCGCGTCGCGAGGGGTCCCCCTCTACTCAAGTGGTAGTGTCTCAGGTTGCATCTTCTGTTGTTCAGCCCACTGACCCTCGAGCACCTAGACTTGTGGCGCCCCTACGTTCTGAAGTGCAAAAGACTTCTATTAGCAAGTATTTTGCCACTGAAGTGCAACAAGTGAGTTCGCTTGTGCGTCCTAATGTTTCTGTGAGGCCTCCCTCAGTGTCTCGTGAATGGTTTAAGCACGTATATGGTCAAAGGGTGTCGGTGAACATAAGCCAGAGTCACGGGCGTGGTAGCAGCTCGAGGAGTGGCGGGAGCGTGAACAAGTCTGGTGGGGCATCCTTTGGGGAGAAATGACTGCTTTTTTGTTTTGTTGTTGTTTTTTTTATTGGGACAATGCTTAATGTTCATGGTGTGGTTAGCCATATTTGAATAAATTGTTGTTCACGAATTGCCTGGGAGTCCAGGGTAATACTTGGCGTTATTTCCTTTTCATTTAAATGAATGTTTTTGTTTGTGATTCATCTGTGTTTTTGGTTCCGTGTTCTTGATACGGTATGTTGAGAAATTATATGAAAGAAAATATAGCATCTTCATTTAGGATATGCCGTTAATGGGCAAAGTGTACATTGAATGTGAGTTGCTAACGGGCTAAGGTACACGAAATTATGAAGTGCTAGATACTGTGCCGGCTCTCGGAATTGATAACTTAAACATGGTAGAGGTGGAGGTGGTGAGCATTTCAGGGCTAGGGTAGCACTTGGCCATCAGTGTCGTAAAGATAGAATGTAGCTGGTCCCGGGCCATTAACTATCTCGAGTGGACATTCTTACTTTGCTTTGAGTCCAGTGGGGTGGGGAATGACTTCTTTCATGATCCAGTCACCTACTTTCAAGGGACGGGAAACAACTTTCTTGTTGTAGTGTTGAGCAATTTTCTGCTTGTTGTTGACATTCCTGAGGTGTGCTCTGTCCTGGCGCACTTCGAGGAGATCCATGTTAAGTCGTAGACCCGTAACATTTGTCTCAGGATCATACGCTGTGACACGTTCACTAGGGACCTTCATTTCTACTGGAATTACTGCCTCAGTGCCATAGGACAAGAGGTATGGAGATTCACCTGTGGCTGTTAACCACAAGGTCGGAGGTTCGAACTCTCCTTCTAGCGCCAATTGTTTCTACCTCTTCCCGGGATCACGGGACGGGAGGTCGAATCCTCGGCTAACACTACGTCAAGAGTCGGGACTAGGGTGGCCCAATCTTCGACTCTCCGATGCTTAAGTCAGCGTATGATTGCTACTTGTATAGTACGAGAGTAAATGAGTAATGCTGAACTTACTTCTTTTGGGAATTCGTACCTGTTTTATAAGCTAGTATTGAGAGCTATGTCTTTAGTCCTCGATGTGGGACTATTCTTGTGGTCATGTTCAACATCACCCCTTTCAGGGATATTTAGTAGCTATGAAGTGGTTTCAGTAAGTGTATTGTTGCTGAACCTTCATTCTTTGGGTGCTTATGGAGGTCTTGCCAGTGTTGTCTTGCTCGAAACAGTCTCCGGCGACCGGGTGGTTATGTCATATTCTCGGCATGGTCAAGTGTTCTTGGCTATGTATTAACATCATGTCCCCTAGATAAATCATCAGTTTAAAAAATCATGTCATATCATTCTCAGGTCAAAATACAATCGTATCATTCTCAAATCCAAATTAGACAATAATTATACCAAATTCTTCTTTCATGTAGATGATTTATTTACCTCTTTTATCGAGTTGATTTAGTTACCTCACATCAATTTTATTAAATTTATTTCTTAACAGAGTCTAACATTATAAAAATTTATCAGATTTTAGGGGTCACAATTACGATATTAATAATAATAAAAAATCCATCTTTGTGAATCAGAATTCAATTTTAATTTTCTTAATTCATCATTCTTTTTTACTTTTACGATTAGAAATATATATATATATATATATTCTTTCTCAAATTTTAAATATAAAATACAAAATAGAAAAACATGTATCGAATCATTTTTTGTTGAATTATATAAATTATTTTTAGACGAACTTTTTTCCTTCGAAAAACTATATATATATATTCAATTGAATTCATATTTTGAACAAATATAATAGGGCCAATTACATATAAGTCCACTTTGAGACATTTTTTCCCACATAGATTCACCCTAACATTTTTACCCACATAAGTCCACCCAATTCTAAATAAAGTTTTGTATTAAGTATTAAAGTTCAACATAATTACAGACTGCCATCCAACAAAAAAAATTAGATTTTCTCCTTTATATTTACAAGAATGCCACTAGTATAAAAAATCAACAATCACTCTCATTTCGGAACAGTGTCCGGCGAGATTTCCAGCTGACCTCCGGCGAGGTTTCCGGCCGACCTCCGGCGAAGTTTCCGGCCGACCTCCGACGAGATTTCCGACTGACCTCCGGCGAGGTTTCCGGCCGACCTCCGACGATGACAAAAATTACTACTACAAGCTAAAAAAGCTACTACCACCAGCTATAAAAGCTACTACCACCGCCTACAAAAGCTACTGTAAAAGTTTCCGGCCGACCTCCGGTGAGATTTCCGACCGACCTCCGGCGAGGTTTCTGACCGACCTCCGATGATGACAAAAATTACTACTACAAGCTAAAAAAGCTACTACCACCAGCTATAAAAGCTACTACCACCGCCTACAAAAGCTACTACTGTGAGGTTTCTGATGAAAACAAAAGCTACTACCACCAGCCACAAAAACTACTACCACAAGCTACAAAAACTACTACCACCGCCTATAAAAGCTACTACTGTGAGGTTTTCGACGAACACAAAAGCTACTACCACCAGCGACAAAAGCTACTACCACCAGCTACAAAAGCTACTACCACCAGCTATAAAAGCTACTACCACCGCATACAAAAGCTACTACTGTAAGGTTTCTGATGAAAACAAAAGCTACTACCACCAGCCACAAAAACTACTACCACAAGCTACAAAAGCTACTACCACCGCCTACAAAAGCTACTACTCTGAGGTTTTTGACGAACACAAAAAAGTCTCCGGCCGACCTCCGGAGAGGTTTCCGGCCGACCTCCGGCGAGGTTTCCAACTGACCTCCGACGATGACAAAAATTACTACTACCATCTACAAAAACTACTATCACAAGCTACAAAAGCTACTACCACCGCCTACAAAAGCTACTACTGTGAGGTTTTCAATGAACACAAAAACTACTACCACCAACCACAAAAGCTACTACCACAAGCTACAAATGCTACTACCACCGCTTACAAAAGCTACTACTGTGAGGTTTCCGACGAACACAAAAACTATTATCACCAACCACAAAAACTACTACCACCAGCTACAAAAGCTACTACCACCGCCTATAAAAGCTACTACTACCGCCTACAAAAACTACTACTGTGAGGTTTCTGACAAAACACAAAAACTACTACCACCAGCCACAAAAGCTACTACCACCGCCTACAAAAGCTACTACCACCGCCTACAAAAACTACTACTGTGAGGTTTTTGACGAAACACAAAAACTACTACCACCAGCCACAAAAGCTACTACCACCAGCCACAAAAACTACTACCACCGCCTACAAAAGCTACTACTGTGAGGTTTCCGACGAAACACAAAAACTACTATCACCAGCCACAAAAACTACTACCACCAGCTACAAAAACTACTGCCACCGCCTACAAAAGCTACTAGTGTGAGGTTTCCGACTAACACAAAAAATACTACTACCAGCCACAAAAGCTACTACTACCATCTACAAAAACTACTACCA
This sequence comes from Fragaria x ananassa, assembly GCA_034370585.1. NCBI lineage: Eukaryota > Viridiplantae > Streptophyta > Magnoliopsida > Rosales > Rosaceae > Fragaria > Fragaria x ananassa. Next base: position 1,126,014 of record CP139750.1, on the reverse strand, counting down.
CCACCTGAAACCAGATTACAAGTCGTCTGGCGGCCATCAAATCAGCACATGCCATGGCAGCAGCCTCTAGCTCATTGAAAGTCACCAAAATCCTCAACAGAAACACAAAAACACACCAAAATCCTCTAGCTCATTGACGTGCCGAGGCTGACTGAAGAAGGTGCTGCTGGCGGACTTCTATGTAATTGACCCCTAAATAGAAAATCTTATCCGTCAAACTACCACAAATAAAGTACACGAAATCCAACCAGCATGAAATTCAAGTTGAATGATTAAATTGCAATCATCCAGCATATAATGAGATTAAGACTGAATTAAGCTTTAAAAGCAGCAAGGCTCAGATAAAAGAAGACCGCTGAGGATGAAGGAAGAGCTCAGAGATCTTCCGAAGGCTTACCATGGCTTCATCTTTATCGGAGAAATGATGGAATCACAGGAGAAAGAGAAGATCGAGAGAGAGAGGAGGTGGACCGCGTCATCGGAATCGGTTTGACCTTCGCGTTGATGAGATGCAGTCGAGGCCGAAGCGGAGGTCGTCGAGGAGTCTTCGACGGTGGATCCAGAAGTCATCGTCGAGGCGGCGGCAACTTTGTCACGGCGGCGGCGGAATTGAAGTGGAAGAATGGATAGAGAGAGAAGGTGATCTATGGTTTCCCATCCCGGTCTTCTTCTCAGCTGCCGACGACTGGACCGCCATGAAGGACGTGCGAACCACGGCGGACGACACTTGTGGAGCTCTCAACTAATCGTATTTTGCTCCGGTCCTTATGTCCAATCTAAAATTCTGAATCCATACGAGAGAGAGAGAGAGAGAGAGAGAGAGAGAGAGAGAGAGAGGAATAGACTTGATGTAAAGATATGAGGGTATTTTAGGTATATCGTAAAAGCAAAATGACATATTTATGCTTAAAAATGGACTTATGTGGGTAAAAATGTTTGGGTGGACTTATGTGGAAGAAAATGTCCCAAAGTAGACTTATATGAAATTTTCTAAATATAATATCAAAAATATATATATTGCACATTATATTAGGTGTTTATAAGCATGAACATAATAGAAAAAAAATGGCTTCAAATTTTTTTATTAGAATAAAGACAAGATAATCTAGAGCATTAAATTTGAGAATGATAAGATTGTATTTTTACTTAAGAATGAGATGACATGATTTTTTAAATTGATAATGTGTGTAGGTGACATGTCATGCTACCAAGGATTAAGGCAAAAAATCTTAGGCCTTATTAAGGCCTATAATCATTTTCCAATATGGAACTAACGTCTATTTTTTTATAAAAAAAAAATTCGTATAAAAGCTGATTTTTTTAAAAGCGAAACTATACTAAACGAGGCCTTATTTTTTCAGACATACTTCTATATCTTCAAATAAACGATACTTTGCAAAACATTACCAAATGTAAAACTAAACTAAAGTAAAATAATTGAAATTTGCTTAGTCCTTATGGTTTGAAGTCGACATCTATTCGGTCATTGTGATTTTATTTTAATCTGAATGGTCCTTAAAGTCATGATTTTTTTATCCAAATGATATTTTCGTCAATTTCTTCTATTAAAATACTTATGTGACCGTTAAAGACATTGTAATTTTTGTTGGTCACATCAGCAATTTAACTGAGAAAATTGACGGAATGACCATTTAGATGAAAAATCGTGACTTTAAGGACAATTAAGATTAAAATAAAACTATAAGGACTAAATCAATGTCGACTTTAAACCATAAAAATTATACAGTATTTTACCCAAACTAAAAACTGATAAAAAAATACTAAAAGCTAAACTAAAGCAAACTCTCCCTATGTGCCGTGATGACGTGGCAGAGCCTGATTGCACTATGAACTAAAGGGGAGGTCAAACTTGAAGTACAGCACAAGCATGTTCACAATATCGAGCGGAAACCACTGGCAGTGAACATTCCACAGTTGGAACAAAGTTGCAAAGGTACAACTCAAGTTACCCCCAAGTTTCCTTTTTTATTTCATTTCCCGATTTATTTTTCTACACAGATATTTTCTTTTTCATAAATTTCCATTCTTTCCTTTTTAATCAGGAACTCAAATTATTGAGGGTAGAAGACGATGTGTTGGGTTTGGTTCTTCAACAACACATGCGTCATCTCTCTCTGTCTCTCTGTCTCTAACCACTGTCGGTGCCGCTTTGAGAGCCTTGTAGTTGCTCTGTCTCTTTCGTCTCTGTTAAGCCATTTCTCCCTCCCTCATTATTGTTATTATTATTATTATATCTATATATTTACAGCTATACACAGACTCACACACTCTTTGAATAGAAGAGAGAGACAGAGAGAGGCATTGCCGGCTTCAGTCAATCACTCTTCTCTCTTTTTGGGTCTACTTCTTTGATCTCTGATCTTCAAGTAGAATCCTTTTCTGGGTTCGTTTCTGTTTGGAGAACTATCGGGGAATTGGATCAATTCTAGAGGGTTGAATTGGGTAGATCGGCGTTTTAGAAGAGATAAGGTATACTTCTCTGATTGGTTCATCTCTATCTCTTATGCTGTCTCTGCTGTTCTGGTTATTTACTGGATTTCACTAATTGCGCAATGTGTAATAGCTGAGGAAAACTAGGAAAATTGAAGTATATTTTAATTTTCATTCGCCTGACTTTTGAGTAAATTATGCAGTCTTGCTTGGTTTCTCCAAAGTTTCAGAATTCTGCTCGCTCTGTTGTCTTTGGTTTAGACATTATTAACTCAAGTGATTCATGTTGTTAGTAGTGAAATCTGATTCTTGACTTGATTTTCCAGGTGCTTTACCAAGATCTGGGGATTTCGAAATGCATAGATCTTGTTGAAACTTCCATACCATTTAGAACCATTGTTCAAAGCTGAGCACAGAGAACGTGGAAATGGAGTCGGAGGGAGAAACTGAGGTAAGCATCATACTGGTTCTGGTTGCCGTTTGTATGTTTAATGTAAAGTTTAAGAGAAATGAAAATAACTATCACAATCAGCATCAAAGTTTCACTCAGTGGATATTTTAATTGAGTTTTGGTTGTTGGCCATCACTGTCTCTATCAGTTGTCATTAGCATTGCCTTCCATTCTCACTGATTAATCTTAATCTTTAACTACTTAGACAAAGCCGATGAAGAACTTGGGTGGTCAGGTCTGCCAGATCTGTGGGGATAATGTTGGGAAGACAGCTGCTAGTGAACCATTCATTGCCTGCGAAGTCTGCTCTTTTCCTGTTTGCAGGCCATGCTATGAGTATGAGAGGAAGGATGGAAATCAGTCTTGCCCTCAATGCAAAACCAGATACAAGAGGCACAAAGGTTAATCACATTCCTCCCAAGTTTAGTTGCGCAGAAATTTCTGATGTCGTTGTCCATTATCCCAAAATTGTCTGTTTTAACCCTGTCAATTTTTAGAATGTATAAAGCCTTTGATCAATTTGAGTTATTAGAATTCTTAATCGGGGTTTTGTGACTGATTACTTTTGTTATTTCGGTCTGTGGTAATTTCAGGAAGTCCTGCAATTCTTGGTGATAGAGAAGAGGATGGTGATGCTGATGATGGTGCCAGTGAATTCAACTATACTTCAGAGAATCAAAATGAGAAACAAAAGATTGCAGAGCGTATGTTGAGCTGGCATATGACGTATGGGCGAGGAGAGGATATTGGGGGTCCGAACTATGATAAAGAGGTTTCTCACAATCACATCCCTCTTCTCACTAATGGAACAGAGGTAGATTAAAACCTTTGACATGCTATTTCTAATTTTTTTTAAAAAAATTTGTTCTGAACCTACTATTTGAAAATTGCCAATATATAGGTTTCCGGAGAACTGTCTGCTGCCTCACCAGGGCGCCTTTCCATGGCATCTCCTGGAGCTTCAATTGGTGGAAAGCGTATCCATCCTCTTCCTTATGCACCAGATGTTAATCAATCACGTAATACTCTCCTTCTGTAATGTGTCATCATTTCTGTTTCGTTATGTCTTCCTGCCAATATGCATTCGAGGTTGTTGATTACACTCTTTTTGCAGCTAATTTAAGGGTTGTGGATCCTGTGAGAGAGTTTGGTTCTCCTGGGATAGGTAATGTAGCATGGAAAGAGAGAGTGGATGGTTGGAAGATGAAGCAGGACAAGAATACTGTTCCAATGAGCACTGGTCAAGCTACTTCAGAAAGAGGGGTTGGAGATATTGATGCCAGCACTGATGTGATTGTGGATGACTCTTTGTTGTGAGTGCTATTTGTTGTTGTAAAAGTTTTCTTTTCCCTTGTGGTTATGATTGAGAATGTGTTAGTCTCCGGTTTCATAGTTTATTTGGTCAAAAGATTCATTTGATCTTTGCTTCCTGTCATGATTACATTACCTTTGCCATGAGGCTGGTCTGACAATAACTTTCTGGGTTGATAGTTTTCCTGACGCCAAGACTTTGAAATTTGTTTCTTGTTTCAGTAATACACATTTTTTTGTCTGGTACAGCCCTCAGAATAGCAATAGTTGTGTACATAGTGCACTGTAGCAGAACATATTATTTATCTATCTACAATTTGATCAGTAAATTTCCTTGTTTCTAACTCCACTTTACCAGTAGCTGACTTCCATTTCTTTGCTTTTCTGTTTTGCAGGAATGATGAAGCAAGACAACCTCTCTCTAGAAAGGTCTCAATCCCATCGTCTAGGATAAATCCTTACAGGATGGTCATTGTACTGCGGCTGGTTATTCTCTGTATTTTCTTGCACTATCGGTTAACAAATCCTGTGCGCAATGCCTATGCTCTGTGGTTGATATCAGTCATTTGTGAGATTTGGTTCGCAATATCTTGGATTCTCGATCAGTTCCCTAAGTGGCTGCCTGTAAATCGTGAAACATATCTCGACAGACTTTCTCTGAGGTACGAAAATGTTTCATTTCATTTTATAACCACTGCTGGATTTCAGCTTTAGATCTCAAGTAGCAGTATCACTTCGACTTTGAAGTTGCCCTTGTATATTGGAGTTTAATCCCTACTCCATCTGAGTTACAGATATGACCGAGAGGGAGAGCCATCACAATTAGCTGCTGTTGACATCTTTGTCAGTACTGTGGATCCACTGAAGGAGCCTCCTATGGTGACAGCAAATACTGTGTTATCTATTCTTGCAATGGACTATCCAGTTGACAAGATTTCTTGCTATGTTTCTGATGATGGAGCTGCAATGTTGACATTTGAAGCTCTCTCTGAAACTTCAGAATTTGCAAGGAAATGGGTCCCTTTCTGCAAGAAGTATGCCATAGAGCCTAGGGCTCCTGAATGGTACTTCTCACAGAAGATTGATTACTTGAAGGATAAAGTTCAACCATCATTTGTCAAGGACCGCAGAGCAATGAAGGTAGGTCGTTAGGATACAAGTTCAATAGCTGCCCCGTTCTCTCCATCCCTTCAATAGAAGTACTCGTTATTAATGCTATTTCCTTTATTGTATCAGAGAGAATACGAAGAATTTAAAGTTCGTGTTAATGGGCTTGTTGCAAAGGCGACAAAAGTACCTGAAGAAGGATGGAGCATGCAAGACGGTACTCCATGGCCTGGAAATAATACCAGAGACCATCCAGGAATGATCCAGGTAGCTACAGCTTCACATTCAAGATCCTTATGCTGCAGTTTTCTAGTTACTTAAGATGCTCCTCCTCTGCTTTAGTTTCAATGTTTCCTAAGATTGTATCTGTTTTGTCACTTTCAGGTTTTCTTGGGGCAAAGTGGAGGGCTTGATGCTGAGGGCAATGAACTGCCACGTTTGGTGTATGTTTCTCGTGAAAAGCGTCCCGGTTTCCAACATCACAAGAAGGCTGGTGCTATGAATGCACTTGTGAGTACTTCTCATTTCTTAGTTTAAAGTCAGTTCTCACATAATTTTTACGTCTATCCTCTTCTGATGATAAATTCAAATTTTGATGCAGGTTCGTGTATCTGCAGTCCTCACGAATGGACCTTTCTTGTTGAATCTTGATTGTGATCACTACATCAACAATAGTAAGGCCTTGAGGGAAGCAATGTGCTTTCTAATGGATCCTAACCTTGGGAAAACCGTGTGCTATGTTCAGTTTCCACAGAGATTTGATGGGATTGATAGAAATGATCGTTATGCCAATCGAAATACTGTTTTCTTTGATGTAAGTTCTCCGATTCACATGATCACATAAGATAGATACTTTAAAAATAATGTAGTTCCTTTCTAGTTGATATATGGGGATCAGTTTGATATTATGTTCTCACAATTCCTTCTTTCTGGATTTCAGATTAACTTGAGAGGTTTAGATGGTATTCAAGGCCCAGTTTATGTGGGTACTGGATGTGTTTTCAATAGAACAGCCTTGTATGGTTATGAACCTCCTCTGAAGCCCAAGCATAAGAAAGCTGGGGTTCTGTCATCACTTTGCTGTGGATCACGAAAGAAGGGATCAAAATCAGGTAAAAAAGGCTCAGACAAGAAGAAATCAAGTAAGCACGTGGATCCTACTGTACCGATTTTCAGTCTTGAGGATATTGAAGAGGGGGTTGAAGGTAATAGTTCTTTCTGTTTCGTATTATACTATTGTTTGGGCTGTTTTAAGTGTCTTTAGATATCAGTTTACATGTCGAAAAACTGGCAGTTATTGCCATGGTTTTGTTTCTTTTTGAGTTTTTCACCTTATGCACAAGATTTTATAATGAAGCCTGCTGAGCCATCTGTGGAGCTCTATGTATCAAATGAGAGTAACATCTTAAATTTGTTTATAGCATCACATCTGTGAACCTTTTAGGTACATTATTTTCATATCAATGTCTATTTGTAGGCTTGTATTCTATGTTCCTTCCAGAAAGAATGCTCGGACTGTTATATCAGTTCTTTCCTTTTAGTTTACATGTTCACATTTGCATGACTGAAACCCAAATGGTCATCTCATTTCTGTATCAGTGTGCAAACGATTTAATCTGTATTTAATTCCGGTAGCCGTAGGTACAACATATCAATCCCACTAGGTAGCAAACTCCAATGCAGAAAATTTTGCTTCTCTCTCTCTCTCATTATTAATTTTATTAGTTGGCACTCAAATCTTCGTATTTCTATTTCCAAAATCAGGTACTGGATTTGATGATGAGAAGTCATTATTGATGTCACAAATGAGCCTTGAGAAAAGGTTTGGTCAGTCTGCTGTTTTTGTTGCTTCGACACTTATGGAGAATGGTGGTGTTCCTCAATCTGCAACACCTGAAACTCTTCTTAAAGAAGCCATTCATGTTATCAGCTGTGGGTATGAAGACAAAAGTGACTGGGGACAAGAGGTAAGTTGTACTTCATCAATCCCTTTTGTACCTTCTTCATATCCTTCTCTGTCCAATGCAATGGGGAAAGTTTCAAATTTAGTTACACTATATCACCTTCTGAAACCATGTCTCTTGAATTCGTTTTGGATGAAAGAAATGAAAGTGTAAATTTTAAAATATTTAGCTACCTTATTTGGATTTTTAGTTCTGCGTGTTAGTGGAAACAAGCCTTTCATAGTCAAGTTTTATTCTGCTTCACTTGTTAAAGTGTTATTAACATATATTACTTTCGAGTAACTGCTCCCTTGGGCATTTGAGAGAAAAAAAATTCCACATGATAAATTTTTCCTACACTACTAACTCTTTTTCTTGGTTTCTGTTTATTCTTTCTTAAGATTTTTCGGAGTGTAGTTTGTATTAATTTTTGTTGAGCTTTTGTTCCATAAAGTAGGAGCAAGGCATCATAGACGGTTTGTACTGATATCTCTGTGTTCACATGTTTTGTCTGCTTTTCTGCATGATATTTGTTGTTTCCTTATCTTATTCTTGTTTGATCTAAGAGTAAACGTTATTTTGCAGATTGGATGGATTTACGGTTCTGTCACAGAGGATATTCTTACAGGATTCAAAATGCATGCCCGCGGGTGGAGGTCTATTTACTGCATGCCTAAGCGCCCAGCATTCAAAGGGTCTGCTCCCATTAATCTTTCAGATCGTCTGAACCAAGTGCTTCGATGGGCGTTGGGTTCTGTGGAAATTCTTCTTAGTCGGCATTGTCCCATCTGGTATGGGTACAGTGGTAGGCTAAAATGGCTGGAGAGATTTGCATATGTGAACACTACCATTTATCCAATTACTGCCATACCTCTTCTTGCATACTGTACATTGCCAGCTGTCTGTCTTCTTACCAACAAATTCATCATTCCACAGGTTTGTCCTTTTCCAATATCTTCTATGTACTCTATTTTCCTCCCTAAAATTTCAACAGGCAAGTGCTTTCTGTAATAAAGAATGAGATCAGTGATATCTTTCGGTGTAGCTATATAACGCTTGTTTTAAGACTAGATAGGCTAGGTTATGTATACAGGAGAGGATGAACTTATTTGGACCTTACAGCAAAGTCTATCAGCGTGTAGTGTGAAGATTTGTTAGAAGATTATTGTAACAGTTCACTGAATTCATCTGCTCATTTTGGTTGCAGATTAGCAACATTGCAAGTATATGGTTCATCTCGCTCTTTCTTTCCATCTTTGCAACTGGTATCCTAGAGATGAGATGGAGTGGTGTCGGAATTGATGAGTGGTGGAGAAATGAACAATTTTGGGTTATTGGTGGTGTTTCAGCCCATCTTTTTGCTGTCGTCCAGGGTCTCCTGAAAGTACTTGCAGGTATTGACACCAACTTCACTGTCACCTCCAAGGCATCAGATGAAGACGGGGACTTTGCTGAACTCTACATGTTTAAATGGACAACCCTTCTCATCCCCCCAACAACTCTCCTCATCATAAACTTGGTGGGGGTGGTTGCTGGTATATCATATGCCGTCAACAGTGGTTACCAGTCATGGGGTCCCCTCTTTGGTAAGCTTTTCTTTGCCTTTTGGGTGATCGTCCATTTGTATCCCTTCCTCAAAGGTCTAATGGGACGTCAAAACCGTACACCCACCATTGTTGTCGTGTGGTCAATTCTCCTGGCTTCAATTTTCTCTTTGTTGTGGGTGAGGGTTGATCCATTTACCACCAGAGTCACTGGTCCAGATGTTGAGGTGTGTGGAATCAACTGTTAGACATAAGACAATGGTACTGTCTGAAAATTCATATTCATTTTGGTCGCCCAACTAAAGCTCGTGATCAAGTGACTAAACTGTCTTATATTTTGCTCTGATATATTCTTTTTCTGTCAACTAGTTTGTCCATTTGAAGCATACAGTGTTTGTAGATGATAATATTGATAGGAGGCGAGGGAAAAAAAGAATTGTTGTTGTACTTAATTTGAAAATGTGAAGACTATTTATGAAAGAATATTTAATTTATTACACAATATATATTTCTCTAGCAACTGGTTATAGGTACACTTTACAGCTTCACTGCTTCAGCTTGGGTAAAGGATGATATATGAGTGTACCTTCAGCTTCAACTAGACATCTCAATCTAATTTTCAGCCCTCCCTTACTACTTGAGCTAACAAGGATTATATACAGCTGATACTCTAGATTTCATGCTTTCATGAGCATAGATTTAAGATTTCGTTCTTGGGTACAAAACACCATAAATAGAGTTGTTATTTAGGAAACTACCATAGGCATAGTTATTGCCATTGATAATTTGAGTGTCCCATAAACTATCCAAAACTCGTAGGCCTCATGCCCCGCATGTACAAGCAAGCAAAGGGAGGTCCGGTGCAACTCTTGTTTGCAGTGGAGATGTGGTAGCGTGACTAGTGTCATTCCTCGGCTAGATCGGAGTTCGGTTGGAATGGGTTCACCTCATTCAGGTCATGTTGTCTCTAGGGTTGATTCTCTATTTTCGTTAGGGTTGATTTTTGTTCTTGTTGTCATCTTTCTGTAAGCTTGTGATGCATTAACTTAAATACGAAACCAAATTATCCTGATTACAAGTCCTACTACCATATGCTAAGAAATTTCCAAACATTTTTGGATATAGTAGCCGTTGGACCAAGAGCCAACACAAAGTTTCTCATGGAAAGCTAAAAATACTTATGAAATATGTAAAGAGAAATCAAAGTACCCTAATTATACATCTACTATTGAAATTTTAAGAAAACTTACCTTAAACATCTTCAATTTGAGAAAACTACTAGCCGTTGGAATTAAATTCTTTCTAAGAGTTAATACATACCACAATATATACTTATGCTTGTGATCTTGAAAAATTTAGACACAATCTACCTAAAATACTTATGATCTATGCGCAAAAAAGAATGAAGTTGAAGAACAAACCAAATTACCCTAATTATATGTCTACTATTGAGATGTTAAGAAAGTTTACCTTAAACATCTTCAATTTGAAAAAACTAGCCGTTAGAGTTAAAATCTTTCTAAGAGTTAACACATACCACAATACATATACTTGTTATCTTTGAAAACTTTGAACACAATCTACCCAAAATCTTTTCAAAAGATTGAAATTGAAGAAATCTTTTGTGGGTACGTGAGATTTTGGTATATCTACCTCTAGATTCTCGAGCTATGATTTCTAGTCGTTGTGCTGCTTGCCGGTATTTGAGAAGGAGATGCCCTTCAGATTGTATATTCGCTCCATATTTTCCACCAAATAATCCTCAAAGATTTGCTTCTGTTCACAGAATCTATGGTGCTAGCAATGTTGCAAGAATGCTCCAGGTATTCGAGTTACTACATATCCTCAACCAGTTCTATTTCAGTGATTTCATATTGAGACTTAAATTCAAAACCAAAATATATGATTTAGGACAATAATCAAGAAAATTTGAACAATGGAGGTTGTCTTAGTAGCTCACTAACCTTAGTGGGTGATCGAAGGGTTTTATTCCTTAGCCAGCTTGAAGTTCAGAGTATTTGAATATCCTGTTCATTTTTAGTCTAAACAAAACAAAACGAAATTAACGAATTAGTCTAGTTCTGAATGTTAATAGTGTATTTAATTTGATGACTAATATTTTTTGTTAATTTTGTTCGTAATACTTAATCAGCAACTCCCACCTGATCTTCGAGCTCAAGCTGCAGACACTTTGTATTATGAGGCTGAATGCAGAGTAGAGGATCCTGTATATGGCTGTGTTGGGGTTCTTTCCCGATTACATGAACAAATAGAAGAAGCCGAAAGTGAATTAGCTAAGACACGAGCTAACATTGTCCTTAACTCTGATGTTGGACAACAATCTCAAGTTCAGCAAATTGATGATGAAGTTGAAGACAACTCAAGTCTTTTGCAAGAGCAAACCATTGTTGGGCAGACTCAGTTTGGTTCTTCCTACTAAAGGTCCTAGGAGTAACGATCAGTTTTTTTTTTTTTTTTCAGTCATGTCAGAAAATAATGGTTGCAATTCAGTAATTTACGCTTTTGGTTATTCTTTGGTTAAACAATAATGTTATTCCCAAATGCATGTGTTCTTTTAACCTGCAAGTACCAATCTCCTTCAAAATCAATAATTCATCCTTGGCCGGAACCTATCCACGCACAATATATAGTACTTCCCTTATACTGTAACCTAATAGACAGATATGAATGCAAGAGATTGGAAAAAAAATGTGCTAACGACGTATAAATATGTGAACTTGATCGTAAGAGTACTATCTATTTTTGCTGAATTATAAACGTGGTCAGAACTCAGAAGAAATACTGTAATGTTTTGATGGTTGAATTAATCTTTAGGCCTTGGACGCTGGAAATTTTCTCCGGTCTGTTTCTCAGTCAGCAGCTGGTCACAAAGCCAACGCAAAGTTATTATCGCCTTATCCATTTGAGACAGTCCGAAACGAGGGTGTCAATAAAAAAAAAATACTAGCCATTTCGATCCAAAATTGCCGGTGGAAACTCATTCTTCCGATTGGTAAATTGGACAGGTAAATTTACCGTTGAATCTCTATCCATACATCAGCTGAGCTGAACGACGAAGCATCACGTGACGACACACGTGGTCTATCATACTCCTTTGCATACATGCCCCACGTGTACCCTCCAACGCGATCTTCATCTCTTTCCCAATCCCACTCTCCACACCTTAGCCCGCCACCTGTTCCGAACCCTAATATCACCTTCCCAGTCTCCGACGCGTGTCACGTCGATTCCTTTATAAAACGCAGAAGAACTTCTCGATTCTTCTCTGTCTTGGTTTGTTCGACGTGAGAAAAAGAAACAAGTGTTTGTTTCTCCGGGAAAAAGAAAGAAGGTAGTAGTGATGGTGGCTGTGACGATGACAACGTCGACAATGGCGAATACGGAGGAACCGATTCTGTCCAGGTTGGACCGCCTCGACATCATACTTCGGCAGCTGGAGGAAATCAAGGGGTGTAATAATCCCATCCATCAATCCTCACACTCGGCCAAAAGCTCTTGCGAATCCACGCCGTCCAGTGGAACCATAACCAGTGATTATGCACAGGTGTCGTCCACGGCGTCGTCCGCCGACCACTTCTCTCCCAAGAGCCTCGAGAAGCACTGCCGTCCGATTCAGAACGTGATGATGGAGACGGGCGCCAAGGGGACGCTGATTGAGAGGCTGGATCATGTGGAGGAGCGTGTTTAAAGCTGTGTATGGAGCTGGAGGAAGAACTGGAGGCCGGTGAGAGGAAGAGAGTTGGAGATCGGTTCAAGGTCGAGGAAGAGGTGAATAAGGTAGTCGAGGAGAGGAGGACTACTCGTCACAAGAAGAAGGGGTTCAAGCAGCTTGTAAAACAGTGTGTTACAGGGAAAACAAATTAGCCTTGCATGTTTCTGTTTGTAGACTTTTGTGTTTCTGTTGTTTTAGCTCTCCGGAGTCCGGGCCGCTACTTCTGTACTTCTGTGGCCGGATTAGGGCATGGTTATCTTACACAACTTGTGTAAGCAAAATGAGAACAACGGACGGGTTAGCTTTGTCTTTGTTGGTACTACGACTATCTTACATAATATTGCTTTTGATCAACTGGTTGTTTTCTGTAAGCAAAATGACTAAAATGAGGGTTGCATTTTTGTTCTATACTTTTTGGTGCATGGAACAATTGGTTAATTGTGAGTCTTCTCTTTTAAATGATCATGAACAAGTTAGAGGCTAGGTATAATTACAATAAATTACCAACTCGATCCCAATTTGCTCATGTGTTAAAAAAAAAGAAATGAGATCGCAGCGCTGCATATATTAACCTTGAAAGAAAGAAAATTATCAGGCAGAAAATCGACATCAAATAGAGGCACTCTGGAGAGGATTCGCTTTTGTACATCTAATGAGTTTCATTCGGCATATATTTCCGGCGAAAATAATCATACTGAAAAACATCCATCCTTGCAGTCCACTGATTCGTTATCCGAATCAAGATGAGGGACACAATTTGTTCCAGGAGGAATCAGTATCTCGTGGCTTAAAGTTTGAAAGTAAGCTAGCAGCTACATGAGAAATTGACCTTATATGATGGTGACCACACAGCAATTATATGTGGATTGCAAATAAGTTTTAAGGTTCCGAGAACATGGACAATAACTGATTTGATATCAGTAGCCGGACATATCCAACATGTATGGTTCTATTTCAGGGAGCGGATTTGATTCGCCATAAAGTGAGTCATTGTCAAGATCATATTTGGCGCCAAGCACGTACAGTCCCTCAAAATAAACAAGAGCACACTCCAGCAGGTTAGGATCTGGCTGTACGTATGATGATACAAGTTAATTGTGTCCATATATAGTACCACATTAGAACTTTCAATCCAATAATATAAAAAATACATCATATATATAGAAACAGAAATTGTCAGGCTACAAGTTTCAGCTGCTCTAGACGTGTGCGTCAAGGGGACTCCCTTTCCCCTCTGTTATTTTGCTCAGTTGAAGAAGTTTTAAGCATAGGCACTGCTATAAGCTCGTGGATGAAACGAAGATTGATGGGTTTGCAGATCCGAGAAAGCTTACTTTCGAAAAAAAGATCCGAGAAAGCTTCAACCTCTCTCCTATGTATTTTTCGTTGAAGCATGAGAAATTTGTTTAGTTTATTGAAGGGATATATATGCACTTTATTCAGGGTTAGTGATTAACAAATAACAAATCAAAGTTCTTTGCTTGTATTGGGAAGTTTGGGCAACACATAAGAGTGTTAATTCAACTGTTTGCTCAAAAATTGTCTTAGCCGAGATGAGGGCCGAGGGTCTTGAGAACAACCGTCTTTTTAATATGCGCGGGCATGCCAACTCGCTGCCGAACGACCAAGCGAGGTTTTGTTTTTTGTTGTGCGTCTCATCTGACTTCCTCAAATGATTGTAGGTCGAGGAAAAAACCCTCTCAGCCGTTAGGATCTGAGGGCTTAATCCTCACCGGAATCCTCGAATATGTTTACTCTTTAGGCGAATTCGAATGTTTGGGTGACAAATGAGAGATCTATTGGGTGAACATACTCGCAAATCACCGTGAATACGAAGAGGAAGCAGACTCGATTATTGAGGTGTTGTGAGGTGATGTGTGTGTGTGAACAGTGAATCGCATCGACCCAATCCAGACTGACCGAAAGAGATCAATGGACGAGAGTTCTACATTACAACTACTCCTAGGTGCGATAAGTACAGTGCATGTAAATTAAAGAAAATGAAATATAGTGCTTGAATGTAAAGAACTAAATTGAAAATAAAGCTTAAAAATAAAATTGAGTTTGGATGTTTGCAATTGTGTGAAAAGTTGTATATTAATTTGTTTGTGTGGTGCATGACCTTTTACAACGAGTTATAATGTTCTATATGTAAAAGTTAGAGATTACCAAAAAAAAAAATGTAAAAGTTAGAAAACCTAGCTAGCTTTTCTCTACGTCATGAAATCTCATAGATATCCTACTTTTTTTGGATTGAATCACACATAAATGTGTTGATCTCGTTGATGTCTGAGATACGTCGCGCTTGAAATCTTTGATCTGATTGAAGTTTTTCCTTATAGAGATTTCTTTCCTAAATGAATTTTCGGCCGAGATTGTCGTATGAACTCGGTCGACTACTCATAGTTATTGGATTTGGCCTGCTTGCATTGGTCCACTCAAATTGTCCAAATAGATTGATGTTTAATTCGAATGACATAAAACCACTACATTGTTTAAGAGATACCTTTATCTCAGTCGTATGGTGGAACCATATATTCTTGGCTCAATGACAAAGTGAACACCTTCACTTCGGCTATGCGACCTTAATGACCTTCATTTTCGGCCGAATGGCCAAAATATACCTTAGATAATTTTGACTTTGGGTCATATGACTTAGGATATTTTGAATTTGAGCACTTTATCCTGGTCATATGGTCCAACATCTCTCTCTAGTCGTTTCCCTTATTTCGGCCGCAAAACTTCATTCTTCATATTCTCGGCCAAATGGTTGAGTGACTCCACTCACTCTCGGTTGAACGGCCGAACGGCCGAATGTAATACCCCGGAAATTTGATATTAGTTTCTAATATTAATTGAGAATTTTTGAGTTAGATGTTAGTGTATTTTTGAGGTTCGAAGGAAGAGCGGAAGTATTCGGGCACATAAATTTACCCAAAACGGTTCTTTTCTCTTCAAGGGTCATAGAGTTCACTTTTTATCTGTTGAGTTTCTCGAGAAACTTCCTTCACGAAAGTTATAGAGCACGACGATACGAGTTCGTAGACACATGACACGTGTAAAACAGACTTTGTATGAGAAAGTTATGATCAACGAAAGTTCGTGACTTTACGGGAATATGAGTTAAATAAGAAAGGCGACACACGCGATAAACAACTGTGTTAAGCTAAAAAAACGATCGAGAGCCAACTGAAAGCAGGAAAACTTCAGCAGTACGTGTCAGGTCAGCGGCGAGCAGCGGGAGAATCCGTGCAAGGGACAATCAACATGATCCGCGGGGGAGCACGAATAGACCGTAGGAGTAACAGAGCCAAGAAGCAATGCCCCGGGATCAGAGATGGACGAGAGATATACACCTTAGGAAGCTATGGCCCCCAGAATGTCAACGTGAGGTGGAAATCAGTGACGTTCGAAGAAGAAGAAGAGCAAGGGACCAGACTGCCTCACGAGGATCCATTCCTGATCACCGCACAGTTGGATCATTATCTCTGCAAGAAAATTCTAATCGACACCGGGGCGTCCGTGAATGTGCTGTTCCAAAATGCTTGGCGGGCGCTAAAGTGGGGAAGCAGCAAGCTCATGCAGGATAATGAACCGTTGATAAGCTTCTCCGGGGATGTAGTGCAGCCTCTGGGATCTGACTACATACCTATGATCCTCAGAGGTTTAGAGGGGAACACGCTGAGGACAATGGTAGACTTCATAATTGTCGACCTCGATTCTTCGTACAATGGGATACTCAGGAGACCGGCCCTGTGGAAACTCAAGGCATTCATCGCCGGCCACATGCTGATGATGAAACTACCCTCCCCAACGGGAATTGTTACCATCCGGGGTGATTAGTTGGCTGCGAGAGGATGCTACTCTATCGACCGAGATAATGGCAGGAAAAGAGCAGAGGTATTGTCATCCGGGATCACGAGTAGACCCGTATCGGATGTGTACGAGGATCCCAGAATTAATGTTGTAGTAGAAGGAACCAAGTCCGAGATACCTGGATTAGTTCAGGAGACAGAGCTCATCTGCATCTCGGACGAGTTCCCAGCAAGAACCACAAGGATTGGTTCGTGGTTGCCAATTGTCGTACGGGAGGAGCTCATGCGTTTCCTGAAGGCCAACAACAAAGCATCTGCGTGGTCATATGCTGATGTGCCCGGTATCTCAGGTGATATAGTCACGCACAAGTTGGGAATTCGTAAAGGCGTACCTCCGGTACGACAGAAGCGGAGGTCGTTTGATGTAGCCAAGTATGACGTCATCAAGGGAGAGGTACATAGGCTGCTGGATATCGAGTTTATCAAGGAAGCGAAATACCCTCAATGGTTGGCAAACGTGGTCATGGTCCTCAAGAAGGCGGTAGGGCAATGGAGGATGTGTGTGGACTACACCAGTCTTAATAGGGCGTGCCCCAAAGATAGCTTCCCTTTGCCTCGAATTGATCAACTCGTTGATTCCACCTCCAGGTTCGAAATGCTGAGTTTTATGGACGCTTACGCGGGCTACAATCAAATAATGATGGATCCCGCGGACGAGGAGCATACCGCCTTCACGACCTACAAAGGAGTCTACTACTACAAGAGGATGTCGTTCGGGTTAAAGAACGCGGGAGTGACCTATCAACGCCTGATGAACAAAATGTTCGCTAAGCAGCTGGGTATTACCATGGAGGTGTATGTGGACGACATGTTGGTAAAGAGTCTCACTGCGGTTAAGCACGTGAGCGACCTGTAGACAACATTCGATATTATACTCGCGTACGGTATGAGGTTGAACCCGGAGAAATGCTTGTTTGAGATTGTCAAGGGGAAGTTCCTGGGCCACGTGATTAGCCGGCAGGGGATCGAAGCAAACCTGAAGAAGGTCCAAGCTATAATGAATATGATGGTCTCGAAAGTCCAGAGCGACGTCTAGTCCCTAACGGGCAAGGTGGTGGCTCTCGCTAGGTTTGTCTCCAGACTCACGGACAAGTGCGCGCCGTTCTTCAAACTGCTCAAGAGCCAACACTGCAAGCTGATCAATTGGGGGCCCGAGCAAGATGAGGCTTTCCAGAATATCAAGGAATATTTGGCATCCATGCCGAAGCTTTCAAAACCAATTCCTGGGGAGATGCTATATCTCTATTTGGCAGCATCCAATACGGCAGTAAGCTCAGCTTTGATCAGAAAAGATGACGCCGTGGAGCTTCCGATGTATTACGTAGGCAAGGGCTATACGCTGGCTGAAAGCAGGTACCCGGACTTAGAAAAGTTGGCCCTAGCGCTCGTCGTAATCGCCCGGAAGCTGCGGCACAACTTTCAAGCTCATTCCATCACCCTGTTCACTAACTGCCCCCTCAGGCAAGTCCTCCAGAAGCTAGAGACGAGCGGGAGACTGGCCAAATGGGCGATAGAACTTGGAGAGTTCGACATAAACTACATGCCGAGAGTAGCCATCAATGGGCAGGCAGCTGCGGATTTTATCTCAGAATTGACCCCCATGAAAGGAGTCGTGGATTGCTCGGAGGTTGAGCGAGAGGTTACGGTGACTCCCCAAGAAGTCCAGCCGTGTTGGAAGTTGTTCGTCGACGGCTCCGTCACTAAAGAGAAGAGCGGGGCGGGAATAATCTTGGTTAGCCCGGACGGGTTCGTATACAAGTACGCACTAGAGTTTAATTTCTCCACGTCCAATAATGCAGCCGAGTACAAGGCATTGATCGGGGGGCTACAGTTGGCACTAGAGATTGGAGTAAAAAGTGTCGAAGTGTTCAGTAACTCGCAGCTTGTGGTGAACCAAGTCAGCGGGGAATTTGAAGTTAAAGAACCTCACCTGAATTCTTATCGGGCACTCGCGAAGACCCTTCTGTGCGGATTCGTGTCAGCAACTATGGCTCAGATCCCTAGGAAGGAGAACAGCCATGCCGATGCTTTGGCTCGGCTTGCCACATGTACCCGCCAGAAAGGGCGTAAAAAGGTCAAGGTTGACATCCTAGACCGGCCGAGTATCGACAAGACGATCATGGAGATATTTGCCATCACTACTGGCCCCAAGGAACCGACATGGATGGACCCCATCATTGAGTTCGTCAAAAAGGACGTCCGTCCGGAGAATAGAAGGCAGGCGAGGAAGTTGCAATCGAGGTGCGCCAGATACACGCTGATCAACAGTAAACTGTACCGCAGGGGTTACTGCTTTCCCAACTTAAAATGTGTATCAGTACAAGAAGGTGAGATGATTCTCCGGGACATCCACGAAAGTGTTTGCGGTAATCACTCTGGATCGAGATCATTGTCCTTCAAGGCGTTAAGAACGGGGTATTTTTGGCCCAATATGGGAAAGATGGCGGATCAAGTGTCAGCGAGATGCCATAAATGCCACCAACACGCTAACAAGATCCATTCCCCGTCCATTGCACTCTCGATCCTGCTGTCTCCGTGGCCCTTCACACAGTGGGGTCTAGACTTGATCGGGAAATTTCCACAGCTCCCGGACAGTACAAGTATGCCATAGTGGCGGTGGATTACTACACCAAGTGGGTTAAAGCAGAACCGCTTAGTCGAATAACCACCTACAGTGTGATGATTTTCCTCATGAAAAATATATATTGCAGATTCGGTGTCCCAGAGACTATTATAACCGACAATGGTACGCAGTTCAACAACCCGAAACTCATCGAGTTCGCCAACGACATCGGAACCCGGATGGTGTTTTCATCGGTAGCTCACCAGAAGGCTAACGGGCAAGTGGAGACGGTCATCAAGATTGTAAAGAAACTGTTGAAGAAGAAGTTGGACGATGCTAAAGGATTGTGGGCAGAAATGCTCCCGAAAGCTCTATGGGCCATCTGAACCACTGCTACTGAGTCAACGGGAGAGACGCCTTTCAGCTTGGCTTTCGGCACAGAGGCTGTCATTCCCATCGAGGTGACGGTACCGACTGGAAGAGTCGAGGGATACGATGAGCAAACCAACACATAGGGGCTACAGTTAAACATGGACCTCATCGAGGAGAAGAGAGACAGGGCCGACCTACACAACCAAGTTTACAAGCAGCGCGTAACCCGGCACTATGACTGCAAGGTCAGCCCACGCACCTTGGGTCTAAGAGATTGGGTGATGAAGCGGGTGATGACCCAACCAATGGCCCTTGATCCAACATGGGAGGGCCCTTACAAGATAGTGGATGAGGTCGGCCTTGCAACGTTCTTCTTGAGGGACTGGGACGACATAGTCACCGGGCACCCGTGAAACAATGAGCACCTTAGGTTCTACCCCGTTTAATCAAGTCAGGGATTGTAAATCATGCCCACCGGGCCTGACTAGGTCAACTCAGGAGGATGCCTTCATTTGTTTTGATAACAACTATTACAGAAATGAAAAAGCTAAATTCGCATCACTGTAGTGAAGTCAAAATTTGTAACACGTAAAACTGTCGGTTTGATACACCGGTAACACAAATAGAGGCACAACACAGAATTCAAAGACGGAAATGGGAGATTCGACATGGACACTTGAATTACGAGTATAACTGGACATCCGGGCAGAAGCCTACATTTCCCGGAGCAGGCAAAAAGCCATTCCAAAAAAAAAAAACATCAAAAATTACAATCCGGTTGCACCCAGTTCAAAGCACTAAACTAAGTCATTCTCGACCGAGTCGACCGCATCTTCTTCGTCCTCACTCTCGGATGCATTCACTTAGGCGCTGGTACTGTCAGGATTGGATTCGGGAGGACCCACCTGGTGGATAGCCTGGGAGTCCTTCGCCTTGGCCTTCTCCTGCGCAACAAGCAGATCCGCAAGCATCCGGGATTTGTCATGGTACCCATGTTCACTCCACTCCGTGAACTTCTCGGTGATAGCTTCATCCCGAGCAGACTGGAGAAGATCTTTGAGCTCCTGGGACTCCTTGAAAGCTGCAACGGCCTGATCGTAGAGCGCGGGAACAAGGCTCTCCAGCTCCGCGATCTCGGATTCTTTCTCACGAAGTATACCCTCCAGCGGGCGATACTTGGCAAGCTCCACTCTCAAAGACTCCACTTCAGCTTCGAGTTCCGGGACCCGATCAGCTTTGCTCTCCACCTCCCGAACATGTAGCTGAAGCATGGCTAGCTTCTCGGCCAAGGCTTTTTTTCCCCTCTCCAGAGACCCCTTCTCGATCTGGAGGTAGCTCACATGACCATTGAGCTTGGCCACCTACTCTTTCAGTTCGGCAGTGTCCTCGCTGGCGTAAATAGAGTACACCACAAAGAGAGACTACAAGCAACAACCAAAGTAAGCAAGTTCCTAAGAACAATTCGAAAAAAGAAGAAGAAGAAAACAACCGTACACCAACCTTCATTAGATGTCCCCGTGCAATCTTTCGGGACTCGGAAGGAGAACCTTCCTTGAATCTCACATGGTCGAGATCAATCCCTTTCAAGTCGCTAATCATTGCACGGACGAACTTCTCATCCGCGTAACCATACTCATTGAGAACCTGCCTGATCGGGATCTTCGAAATCTTAGGAACGGGAGGGGCGAGAACAGACAGCGAGGGAGTCGAAACGGGGGCCTCAGGAGCCGCCTTATGCTTCTTCGGTTTTGGAGCAGGGATCCTGGATACATCCTCACCGGTATACGTCACCTGGGACTCGGCACCTTGGGTTTTCCTTGAGTGATGGTGGCGCCTTTTCTTTTCACCCAAAGTATGCCGCGAGGCTGCGGGAGGACGTACCGACGGAGTCTCCGTTGACCCGTATACTTCGTCTGGAACTTCAAGGACCTTTTGCTTGTCCAAGACCCGTATGGTGTGCGTATCCACGTCCACTTCGGTGCGCGAAGCCAGATCACCTTTGGTCAGTAGCTTCTTCAAGAGGGCTTGATCCTTCTCCATGTCCAAAGGGCGATTAGGGCGAGGAACACGCCTGGGGATTTTTCCTACAAACCAAAGACAATATTAGTTGAATTGAGCATAACGAGGAATTCAAATGTAAAGTGGAAGTAAAGATGAACCCACCGGGTACTCTACCCATCTCGCAGTGCGCGAGAACTGCCCACCACTTCAAGTGATAAGAACTATGATCCTCGTCGTGGGGCCAGTCAGCAAATATACAGGCAATACGCTCCCGCTCGATTGCGGTCAGTGCGTAGCTCAGATCCCCAATAGCCCAGAAGTAATTGGGCACCGTGTGCCGTCTCGTCTTTCTTTGCCACATGCCCCCCCACCAGGACCACCTTCGCCCTCCACTCCTTGTTTATCGAAGAAGGGAGATCGGTGATGATTGACTCATAGTCCCGCGCAGTGAAGCCTACGCTCCCGAAGCTTCCCACCTTCTTTGAGTATGACAATCTGTAGAGCACGCGAAACTCGTTGATTGTCGGCCACCCCATGTTCGAAAGGTAGTACAGACATCCGAGTCCCAGAATTTGATGCCACTGATTCGACGGGACCTGGCCGGGAGCAAGCTGCAGCATGCTCAGTATGTACTGCACATATTGGGGTAGCGGTATGGAGAACCCGTTCCTGAACATGTTATCATGCACCGCCACGTAATTGTCTCTCGGAGCGCACGCTAGTTCTCCCAGGTACAAGCCACGCATAGGGATACCGGAGGGAATGTCCCACTCTTCCCTAAACTGTTCGATCTCCTCGGGCGTGAAACTACATATGGGCTCATCGCACACCCTACTGTCCTCCAGACGGTGAAAGGCATGTGTGATCGGGATTGCTTCAAGCACAGGGCACTCGGGATTCGAGCTGGAGGATCTGGAATGAGAGTTTGCCCACCCGGCATCTCTGTTAGTTTCTCGCTGCAGGTACCCTTCCATTCTTTCGACATCATCAGCGGGAGCCCGCCTAGACGAGCCAGAGACGCTGACATCGAAAGCCCTAGACTCCATTTAAACCCTAGGAAAACCCTATGGACCATTAGATACCTACATCGCGTGCCACCGCCGGGAGGTTTTTGACCCAACCAATTTGAACACGGCGACAGTTCACAACCAACCTAGAAACCCAGAAAAGTCTACCGATCTACAAACTCTACAAGATAAGTTCAGTAACATAACTCAACGCAGGAGAAAGGGAGCTAACCAAATAGTGCAGGCCGGAGACGCGCCGGAGCAGCAAATGGACAACACCTCACAATCGCAAGATCGGCCGTAGCAGGGAAGCAGAACTCCCTCCAGGCACAAGAATCCCTTTTTCTTATGAGCTCAGCTTCACAGCACCCCCTCCGATCTACGTTTTAACGGACGGAAAATGAAAACAGAGAGAGCAAAACAGAAGAACGCAGAAGCAGACAGAACGAAAGAAGAATGAAACAGAAGGCAGGGTCAGTGGGGGGACTGAACATATATACGAAGCGGGGGAAAGGACGCCTCGATTTCCCCCCCCCCCAAATTCATTTACTGCGCACGAGGAAATCAGATCCGTCGCGACCCACCGTAGGATTGTGACACGTGCCCCACTATCGGGTAACTTCTCAAACAAGAGAGGAGTGAAACGACTCGCATTAAATGCATGTCCCTTCGCCCCTCCCCACAGCGCCACCTAGAGGACATGCAGTTAATACCCTGACACACCACCACCAACCCAGGCTACCAACCCAATAACACTACCTGGCACCAGTCGCCGGTAATCACCGAGCTCCCGTGGAGTGTGTAGATCCATCCGTTAAACCATCAGGGATGTCGTTGCATCCGGAGACAAGGCGAGTCCCGGATATTCCACAACGGGTTATCCTTAACCATCGCGGGCAAGAACCGTACGCGGAGCTGATTTCATAGCTCGCGTGTAAGTACAGTACGCAGAGCAGACAACATAGCTCGCGGGCAAGAACCGTACGCGGAGCGGATTACATAGCTCGCGTGTAAAAACCGTACGTGGAGCGGATTTCATAGCTCGCGTGTAAGTACCGTACACGAAGCGGATTTTATAGCTCGCGTGTAAGTACCGTACGCGAAGCGAATTTCATAGCTTGCGTGTAAGTACAGTACGCGGAGCGGACAACATAACTCGCGGGCAAGAACTGTACGCTGAGCGGATTTCATAGCTCGCGTGTAAGTACAGTACGCGGAGCGAAAAACATAGCTCGCGTGTAAGAACCGTACGCGGAGCGGACTTCATAGCTCGCGTGTAAGTATTACGCGAAGCGGACTCCTCACTTCGCGCGTTCTCCTTGTACGTGGGATGAGCTGACTCGGACGAAGCGGAGCGCACTCAGCTCGCCTGGTACTATCATTCTTTCCGCGCGAAGCAAATTCAGCTCGCCTACTAATTTCATTGCACATGCGTGAGGCGAACTTAGGCGCGAGATCCATCACACATACATTCAGCCGAGATCGCTACGGGGCCATTATGTTCCAACCAAATGACCAAATAGCCAGCCTCGGATACATGTGGGCTTTATAGCAGGACAACTGTAAGTCCTGGATAATCTCAATCCCCGGACAAACGCTTGAGGAAGGAACAACTGTTACTTGAGATTCCTATTCCCGAATACGAACCTCAAGGAAGCACGCTTGTGAACTAAGGCATGCATACCGCCCTGGCAACATTTCACCAGGAAGCAAGCTTGAAACAACTAAGCCTTGAGAGTTATAAGTCCCTTGTACGGCTCCTGAAGGGCGGGAGTTGGGCATGTTTGTATCATTCCCTTCACACGGAGAATAGTGGCCTGATAACCCATGCAGGGATAATACCCCGCGCTCGAGCAACAACAACTAACGTGGAACGGCTCGCTACATTCCATCGCAACAACAACCCGTTCAAACATGTCCCATGTACGAACTTGGGGGGACTATGATCGTGTACCCGTTAGTAATTCGGCATCACGGACCACTTCTTCAAGTCCCCACTCAAGACGTGTCTTGAATGAGAACTTAGGGGGACTTGTAGTCGGTAGTCGATAAATACCTCCCCCGGCCAGCGACGCTAGGAAGCCCAGCATGAGGCAGTTCGAACAAACCTCATCCTGGATGCTATAGCGGTCTAGGCCGGAAAGGGGAGACTCCACAGAAGGCAAGATAACAGACCTCAACAGTGTACTTGTCCCACATCGAATAACACAGAAGATATAAGCCAACCCGGGGCTATAAATACAAAAGTGAGGTCAACAAAAAGGGTAAGAAAACATCTCCTAGCATTTAATACTTCACCTACCACATAACTGACTTTACCATCGGAGAGAGAAAGACCGGAAAGTCCTGGTCGGTCTCCTTTTGCAGATAAGAAGGAACATATCCAAGGACGGATCACATGCAACAAGTTTCTACGAGATCTACGGGATCCAGCAGAAACAATATGTATTTACACTCGTCATACTCCTTGTATGATTTCTTATGAAGTAATATAAGAAAAATAGAAATTCATACAAGGCTACAACGCTTGCGTCTAACGCTCACGTCACGCCATAATGAAATTTTACTTCATTATGCGGAAAAAGACGGGTGTATATATACGTGCATATTCCCTATATGAATCATTATTATATTCATATAGGGCTACCACGATTGCGTCTAACGCTCACGTCACACCATAGTGGTATTTTACCTCATTATGGCGGAAAAATACGTATAGTTAGCTATCATTTATTTATTTATATACATACTATCCTCATAATCATTCATATATAAATATATACTCACCGAAATTCTCAATTTTGGTTATTCTCCAACAAAAGAAAATATTCAACAATAAATCTTTTTGCAGGCATAATATTCAACACAAAGGTCCACTCACAAATTAGGCCTAAGCCTGATGTCGGTCCGAGACCTCTTCTGCTCGAGCCTCCTCACGTCTTGTTCCAAATATATAATTAATTTCCCAACTTAAAAATCCAATATCTATTCAAAATAGGCAAAATTAACTGTGAGTCTCAACCACGCTCATCCTTGTCCAACATCGCCATTCTTACTCAATATTATCCAAACTTCACCGGAAAAATAACGGCAGTCTTAACGCACCATTCCACAGTCTAAACAACATTAAACCAATGGCCGGATTTTACCCTATTAATCCGTCAAAATTACCAAACTTTAACAATTTCCAAACCTATCCAAAACTCTTCCAAAAATTCCAAAATTCACATCATTAAACTCCCCTTAATATTACACATCTAAAACCATAAAAATCCCCCAAACAGTGGCGGCATCAACAACAGTCGGGATGTGACAACAACAGTCTCATTGGACATAGCAGTGCTAGCTATTTCAGGTATAACTTGAAATTTGGCCTAATTTAGAGAGACAACAATAAGATAAAACCATAGAGGGAACATGTTTTGGATATGACCATCAATAACTAGCATAAAGTCACTAATATGTCTGCAAAATCACTTGGTATTCCTTCCCCTTCTTGTAAACTCGAAATCATAACTACAATTCAAACTAACACAAACAAATGAATTAGTGGTTCCACACTACAATCTTGAATATCATACCATATCATAAAAATTATTTGCTACAACTTCGTACAATGGACCCTCATATATGAAAAGCTTAGGAGCAAGTGTAATTCAGTAGCCAAGAAAATCATAGTCGACTGAGGTTGTCGAGAGTCATTTTCCGTCATTTAATTCACTAAACCGACGGAAAAATATTCATCGCCTAGTAACAGCATTACCGACAGAAATATTTCGTTGTCTAGGAGTATCTAAATCGACGGAACTTAGATGACGAGAAATTTTCGTCAGTTAAGAAGCTCTTAGTCGACGGAGGTTGTCGACAGTCAGTTTCCGTCGCCTATGAGTTACTAAGCCGAAAAAATTCTGCTGACGGGAAGTATTTGTTGCCTAGGATTTACTAAGTCGACGAAACTTAGACGACGAAAACTGTTTTGTCAGATAAGAATATCTCAGTCGACGGACGTTCTTGACTGTCATTTTTCGTCACCTAAATCGATCTTAGACGACACTTTTGGGATCTTATATGACAGTTTTGTTTCCGTCGACAAAGACGCGCTTAGCCGACATATTTTTTATTTTCCGTCGGCTAAGAGGAAATTTCATGTAGTGTCAACTACTCGTTACCGGCCTTCTCTGCATGAAGGGCAACAACTGGATCCTCAATCTCCTCTACCATTGGTTGCACACCAGAACCCTCATCCTCAGTTTAAGCCAACACCCAACGAGCACCAAAATTTCTCTTGGCCTTTTTTCGCCCTGGCTTGACAATGTTAAGTTTCGAAAGTCAAGTTGAAATTTCATTACTCATTTTTTAAATTAAGCTTTATGACTTACTATATAAAACTTGATAAAAGAGTTAGACTTTTACCCTATTATGAAAAATTTATGAATCCACAAATGTAAAATGAATTCAAATTTATTAAAAAAGTGTAATTTAAATACCAAATCAATTATCATTCCTATTGTTCTAAGAAATATAGTCTTTGCTGCTCCATGCCTTTTCCTTGGATTTGACTCCACAATTGACCACTGCCCTAACGTCCGTTATTTCTCATTAACGCCACAACCTGATTGGCGGAACCCAAACACCCAGGATTCCAATCTGATTAAACCCGTCCTCTCACATCCACTCTACCGTCCCCACCTGCTAAACCAGTTACCCGCTCCCCCTAATGGAAAAGCACAAATACCCCCCTTCCACCGGCACAACCGGTCTCACTTATTCCCCCACCACTTTCAAAACTCTGGACTTGAATTTAGACTTCATTTCACATGCATTCACTGTGAATTTCGAGGCCCTTCCTCCTTCCCCTAAGAATTAAAATAAACCCCAAATTGCATTTCATCTTCATTTGCATTCCAATTTTCAATTACCTTCTAGACGTTTCTCTCTCTCTCTCTCTCTCTCTCTCTCTCTCAACTCACTCTCTCTGTCTCTGCTGCTGCTGATCTCTCTCTAGATATGTCTCTCATTGTCTTTGTGTGATGATTCTTCGGTCTCATCGATGGAGACGGAAGCTTTAAAGCTTTGGCTCTCTTAGCTTTAAAGTTGTTCTAACATTTGGACTCGTCAAGACCTCTGATCTTTGTGTTGGAAACTCTTTTTTCCGGTAAGTCAACACGGTCCTGTTTGTTTTGCCGGATTTTTTTATTTCCTCCGATCCGGTTGCTTCATTATTTTTCTGTAAGAGTTTGCACAAAAGTCGGACTGCCAAATCGAACCCCCTCAAGCTATCTTTCTTATTTGTTTTATTTATTTATTTTTTCTTCTATAATTTATGTTGTGAATAATGTGTGTGTTATACTATGACTATTAATTCATGAAATTATTTGTTTTTATAGGTGAGCCTAAATTGGGATTTGATTTGTTATCATTTGAACAATTTTTGTTGTAGATTCTTGATGCTTATTCATGTTCCAGATTCTTGATATCACGAAAGATAGCACCTTTCTCTTTAAAATTTGTTTGTATGCTAAGAATAAGAATAATTTCTTTTTCCAAACTTTATTCAAATCAATTGAGATTACATCTGTGTTCGGTGATTCTGGATTTGCTTTTAAGACGTATTGTGAGCTAGGTTATGGATGTCTTTGTCGATCAGTTTCTACAAATTCATGTTTTTGGTACTCATTCCTTTTTTAAAGTATATAGCTTGGTGTTCTTTTTGAATACCTTGTGGCTCAGACGGTTTCTCGATCATAAATATATATATTTCGAGCCTTTCCGGCTGTATCTCCACCAATCTGTTATACCTTGTTGGTATGCCCCTAATCGCTGATTTTATAATCAATGTTCAAAACATATGTATGTGTGCTTGATGATTTTTTCTAATGGTTTATAAATCATTTTTGATTTCATCTGATCTGTTGTTTCTCATTTTGTGTTCAGTATTTCAGCTATTTAAAGCATTTGTGGCGGTTCTAAAACAACTTCAGCTGAGTCCACTGAAACCAACTCTAACCTGGAAATCATGAATCACCTGACTGTTGCAACTGAAGATTCTTTTTCCAGAGCACTCGAATTTGCTTCTGACAATGATGTTCAAGGATTTAAGCAATTGATTGACCATGATACTTCTTCAATTAATCAGATTGGACTATGGTACAGCCGTCGGAAGGGATCCAAACATATTGTCTCTGAGCAAAGAACTCCGTTAATGGTTGCTGCTACCTATGGTAGTGTTGATGTTGTCAAGCTTATTGTCTCGAATCCTGAGGCTGACGTAAATTTCTCATGTGGTTTGGATCAAAGCACTGCCCTTCACTGTGCTGCATCTGGTGGGTCCGTTAATGCATTGGATATTGTCAAGCTCCTTTTATCTGCTGGTGCTGATCCGAGTTGCTTGGATGCTAGTGGTCATCGCCCAATTGATGTTATTGTTGTTCATCCCAAGCTGCAAAGCATGCGTTCTGTTCTTGAGGAGCTTCTCTCAAGAAAAGCTTCTGATTGCTCAGTAAGTGACTGCAGTTTACACCTATCCATCATTACATCAAATTCTGATTCACTTGCGCTTTCTTCCTCCTCTGAAAATGGATTGCAATCTCCATCAGAATCAGTTTCTTCTCCTGCTTCAAAGTTTACTGAGTTGCTTGTTAATTCTAACCAAGAGAAGAAAGAATATCCATATGATCCATCCCTACCTGACATTAAGAACAGCATTTATGCCACTGATGAGTTCCGCATGTTCTCATTCAAGGTCCGACCTTGCTCACGGGCATACTCTCATGACTGGACAGAGTGCCCTTTTGTTCACCCTGGGGAGAATGCCCGAAGAAGAGATCCCCGTAAGTTTCACTACAGCTGTGTGCCCTGCCCTGAATTTCGTAAGGGTGCTTGTAGACGTGGTGACATGTGTGAGTATGCTCATGGAGTGTTTGAATGTTGGCTCCACCCTGCTCAGTACCGAACCCGGCTTTGCAAAGATGGCACAAGCTGCAATAGACGAGTATGTTTTTTTGCACATACAACTGAGGAGCTGCGTCCCCTGTATGTGTCAACGGGATCTGCTGTCCCTTCCCCGCGCTCTTCTGCATCTGGTCCTACTGTCATGGACATGGCTGCTGCTTTGAGTCTCTTGCCTGGTTCACCTTCATCAGTCTCTGCGATGTCTCCATCCCCTTTTAGTCAGTCCATGTCTCCATCAGGAAATGGCATTTCTCAATCGTCAGTGGCATGGCCTCATCCAAATGTGCCAACTCTTCATCTCCCTGGAAGCAACCTCCAATCAAGCCGCTTGAGATCTTCCCTTAGTGCACGGGACATGCCACCTGAAAATTTAAACTTGTTGCGTGAATTGGATGCTCAGCAGCAGCTTTTGAATGAACTGAACTGTTTCTCGCAGCCCCGTCCAAGTCCCATATCTGTTGGTCGTTCTGGCCGCTCTAAAACATTAACCCCCTCAAATCTTGAAGAGCTATTTTCTGCTGAATTCTCCTCTTCACCACGATATTCAGACCATACAGCTGCTTCTGTTTTCTCACCTACCCACAAATCAGCTTTACTGAATCAATTTCAACAACAGAGCATGTTGTCACCCATCAATACCAATGGTATGTCACCAAAAACTGTTGATCATCCTCTTTTACAGGCTCAGTTTGGAGTTCAATCTCCTGGAAGGATGTCACCTAGGAGTGTGGAGCCAATCTCCCCAATGGGCTCTAGGCTGTCGGCATTTTCCCAGCTTGAGAATTCGCACCAGCAACTACGCAGTCTCAGCTCAAGGGATCTTGGATCTAAAAACTTTTCCTCCATGGTTGGGTCTCCTGTAAATTCTTGGTCAAATGGAAAGTTGGATTGGTCTGTTAATGGAGAAGCTGAGGGCAGACTGCGAAGATCATCTTCATTTGAGCTTCGGAACAATGGGGAGGAACCTGACCTTTCCTGGGTTCAATCTCTAGTCAAGGAATCACCACCTGAGATGATGAAAGATAAGTTTGCAGCTCCGGCTTCAAGTGCTGTCGCATCCGGTGAGGTTTTGAATTCCAATTCTCAAATTGAATCCATTGATCATTCTGTTTTGGATGCTTGGCTTGAGCAGATGCAGATTGATCAGCTAGTAGTCTAGATAAAATGAATTCATTTTACTCATTGAACTAGGTATTTAAGTTCAGTGAGGTACATATTCTTTTTCTGGGTTTCTTTACTGGAAATCGAAGTCAAAATTAAAAGTTTTAACTGGTGGAGGGTAAGGTTGAAGGTTGTGGAGAAGGCTGGCTCAAATGTTCCCTGAAGATATCAAATTTTCTCCATTCATTCTTTTCACAAGAATGAATGGAGAAGGATGAAAGACCCTCTGGGATTAGAAAACATAGTCTAGTTTTGGAGGTTCTCCACATTTATATTTTGTGCATTTTATTTTCGTTTAATTTTGTCTCTGAAGAAACTACAGAATTGACTGCAACAAAAACAAAGAGCTCTCAGTAATTTGTTATATCTCAATTTTCTTCAATATTTTCTATTGTCGATCTCTGTAGTTGTGGTTAGGCGAAATGAACTTTGGAGGGAGATTACTTTCTTTGGAAGGTGCAAAAGTGTTGTACCCTTGAGATTTGCATTACTGTGGTAGCGGAGCAGTTTTGCAATATGGTTTATCTGTTAATGTAAAACTGAATCCATTATATTATTATTTATATGAATTCCTTTATATTAGTTTTTTATAAGGCTGCCTTGGCACTATTATGCTATACCTCTAGCTTTACTTGCATTCATTGTGCTTATGTTTTTGATGGGGCGATTGTGATTGTTTTTTGTGGATTATGGGGTGGAGAGGTCTTATTCATTGTAGGATTAGGATAAACATATATGGAATTGCAATAGGATTGATGTTTGTGCTTCTGTTTTTGTTATCTTTTTCTTCTTTAATAAGAAATTGTGGATCTCTAAAGTTGGAGGACTGGAGATGTTGTGATGTGCCCATATGGTGTACCATATTTTGAATTGGTGCCAACCACTAATGTGTAGTGGGTGGGTGGGAGGACTTTATTGGAGTTGGGATATAGTTAAATGGGTTGGGGAATTTGAGTGAGATCTGATATGTGGGGGAATGTGGTAGGACTTGGGAAGGTATTTGCTTTTAAAGGTGGGTTTCTTAATGGTTTAGGTTTAAGGCTTTCCATTGATGTCCTTATCATTTTCCCATGGAGCATCCATTGCTGTCCAAGTCGATATTGGTATATCAGTGTCGCACTCACTTCACTCACCATCTTGCTGCACTGATGGTGCAGTCTGATGATTAGTCACCATCTTGCCGTAGGGATGGAGACCGGTGAATAGGTCTTGCGTTTGCGTTGAGACTGGAAATGTGGTGTCTTTTTTTTTTTTTTGGAGAAAATGAAATACTTTATTAATCAAGGGGCAAACCCAATTACAACACTTGCAAAAGTTAGGCTAAAAAGAACTACAAACAAAAAGCATGTGTCTCTAACTCGATCATATAGGAAAGATATAGAGGAAACCAATAGCTCGTTAATCTATGGGCCAAAGACCCTTATAAGTGAAAAAGAAAATGCAACAATATTAACTAATCTACCACATCCATCACTCATGCAAGCTAACATTGTCGTCGCCATTGCCGCTAGCAACTGTGAGATAATGAGGAGTGCTAAATCGGAGCACTGATGCCTGAATAACTGATGTCAAACAAATGCCAAAGCACAAATCATATGGAAATTCACAGTCCAGAGGAATAGCTTTCTCAAAATAACACCATACAAACCACCATTGACACCCAAGTCATGAGCGAGAAGTGGCTGACGAGAGAGGACAAAGAACCGTATCCAAGAGCCAAATCTAACAAAAAAAATTGGGGGGGGGGGTGATAAACCCATGCGTGAGCACCCATAATCTAATAAGTAAGTGCGAAGCTGCATTTTAGACGTGCAGCCACAAAAGCTCACATGAAGGTATACAATGGTAGTATATGAGTTGTTTTGGACTTTTGGTGTTGAATGACCAATAATATGTGAAAAGTTGGGATCGTTTGACACCGGTTTGAGGAACCGAGTCCTTCCTTGCTGGACCAAGCCAGAATAATCCACAAAGGGAACATACACCACAAGGGTGATAAAGGCCGATAGCTGAGGCCAGAAATAACATAAAACAGTAAATAACAATGAAATTTAAGATAGATACCACATGTGGGCTGAAAACCCAAACCCAAGCCAAAACCCAGGCCCATTGAACATGAGGTGTAAGCCCAGTACCCAGCAGATCACACAGCCCAGGCCCATGAAGCCTATTGTGTGAGTTCCTGTACGCTGCCCTCCCGGATTGAAACCTCTGCTGCAAGGGAGACTCCGCACCACCGCCGTACTAGGATCGGACCAGTGTGACGCCGCCACGCCACATGTGAGCCTTTCCGTCGAACCACCGACTCCGGCACGCCCTTCGAACTCCTGCCGTATCATGCCCCTTCTCCAATGCAGCAAACTCCCAGATCTGTGAAAGACATGCACAAAACCAAACTGATTCCCTCCTCCGAGCAACAAATACAGGCAACCCTTCACCCGTGCTCGTCGGCGATCTGATAGGTACAGATCGAGGTCGATCTGCCCAACTCGATCTCGAGAACCACTTCACGTGCCCAAGACCACGTTTCTGCTGTGTAGTCACACCACTATCGTGGACAAACATCCCCTCCCGGGCCGGAACGCAGCGGCGGGAGAGCCGACGGCGTTCGGCCGAGAGAGAACAAACCTCTGCAGAGAGGGAACTAGAGAGAGAAGTAGAGAAGAGGTAGCGATAGAGATAGAGAGAGTGATTAAGGAGTTAGCCAAAACCAAATTGAAACCTCGGTGGTGTCTTATATCGGAGTATTGATGTTATGGAGACGTGTAGTTTAGTTTGGTAACATTCCTAGCCCTTCTCATGCATGATTTACGTTTTGAAAACTAAATGAAAAATTGGTTAGTTAGATTACCAAAGATACTCCGCCATGAACACACTAACAAACGCTTTCATTACACATTATGGGACGGTGCTGAACTTTCTTTTTCGATACAATATGAGGTTGGCGGCCACTCAATTGCCACACGACTGTACTGTTCTTCCACCAAACCATGGCACAATGTTTTACAGAGTGGTGAAGTTCAGGGCTCCAGAGAAGCCCTCACGAGTCACTGGCTAGTGTAGGGTGAGTTGTAGGGCAAGATTCATCTGTTTGTGTTTCATACATGTTCTTGGGGTGGCATGACAAACAAACAAAATCCTCTTAGTATTTGTTTCCTTGTTTATATGAAGAAAAAAAAAGGATCTGTAAGACATTTGAACATAACGAAAGAGTGCCATTGTAAAGACTGAGAATTTAGATTTTAGTTATGAGTTTTCGTGTTTGATATTATAGAAAAGACTGATCGGCGAGTGCATTTTTGCATTCATATTGTATCGTCACCAGATAGAAAACCAACGTTTACCCATAATGCTGATGTTTGCGGTTGAAACCATCTCGAATTTTCGATACAGCTACAACATAGACATATACAAATTACAGATACGTACAGTCCCTCAATCTAAAACTTAAATCTTGTGTTGCTTTGGCAAAGTCAGTAGTGAAAAAATGCACATCAATTATTGGTCATTGGTAACCCATCTTCATTCATGAAGATTGCATCAGATGTACACTTATCAATCCAGTTATCAAGAACAACAGCTATCAGATTTGTTCCATCAGATACATGTGTATTGAATACTAATGAATGACCAAAAGAGAGAAAGAAAAAGAAAAGTTATTAGACCTCCGCTACAGAACCAACAGAAGCCAATGGATCGACGAGTGAGTTTCTGCAAACTGGGCATGTGGGGTGAAGCAGCAACCATTTGTCCACACAGATTTGGTGAAAGAAATGGCCACAATTAGGGACAGATCTCAATACATCCTTGTCTTCAAACTCAGCTAAACATATGCAGCAGCAAGAAGGAGAAGTACATGAAACTGAATCAAACATATGCAGCTTGACTTCTGAGTAAAGCAGCTTTGGATATGAACATATTGTAGCTTCATCAAGGCCTCGTTCAATTGTTGCAGATGGCTCATCATCATGATCTGAAGGATCCACCGGGGATTGCCGGCGATGGCAGTAAGAAACTACAATGATCAGTAGGATTATGGCAAGAACACCAATGAAGACTCCACCAACATCATATAGTTCATCACGATCCATTTTCCTGGCTGACGCACAACCATGCAAGAAAAGGTTCTATCTTTTTTCATGTTTCTTTGACTGATTGATGGGATTAGACAATGGAATATTGCTGAGTAGTATGAATGAATGATATGTGAGGGCGGCGATTTGTAGATGATTACTTTTGTTTCGGTTTTGGAGCTATACTATCTGTTCTGTATCTGGTGAATGAACTCGGTTGTTATCTGGGGTCTTTTCCAGTCGTGGAGTTTCTATCTGTCATAGTTTAATATTTTTCTATCAGTTTCTTGACAAGGGAATTTGGCCCTAATTGGTAGGCAAGATCTTTTATATTTCCAAGATTGCTTTGTACGTAGTTGCAGGTGTCAGAAAAATAATTCTATTATTTCTCTTTTGGACTCAGGAGCGTAAGGTAGATAGCAATTAGGCCTATACAATATTATTTTTCCTAGCAAATCAGTTTTCCTTTCTGGTGAAGGGGCATCCGATAAAATTAGAACAAAACAGCAAGAGACCCAAAACGGACAATATATACGTAGCTATCGAAGAAGCTTTGTATGTAACAACGCAACTTCACTAAATTCCCGCGTTTGTTGCAATTTACTTGACATTGTTTTTTTTTTTTTTTTTTTTTTTTTTATCGAGGAGGTGATTTATATTAAGATTTTTGTTATTTAAATGACTAGTGTTGCTATTGGGACCTTTGAATGCCTCTTTACGGCCGCGCAAAGCAAAGTCTAGAGAGCAACTTCTTCGTCCGGCGACGACTCAGTCATAGGGCTTGGCCGTTGGCCTTGAAGTGTCATTGGAGGCTCCTTCAGCTAATTTAGGACATCAAGCTCATAGCTAATTCCTTTTAGCATATATATTTCCAGCATGTCCATCATGAGGCAAACTTTACGGCCGATGTGCTAGTCAACATGGGTCATCATTTTAACCGGCCTAGCTGTTGGGATTCGAAGCTAGTTTCCTTCTTCTGTTGGTTCTGCTATTAACTTTGATCTCTTTATGTTTGCTCAAAAATGGTCTCGGCTGAATTGAGGCCGAGATCCTTGGCTACAAATGTCCTTCTGTTGCGCGGGCGTGCCAACTCGCGGCCTGTTGGCCAAGCGAGGTTTTGATTAATTTTGCGCCTGATCTGACTTCTTCCAAGCGATTGTAGGCCGAGGAAGGAACCGTCTCGGTCTTTGGGTTCTCTTGCCTTTGTTGCAAGGACTTTCGGCGTTTTCACCGATGTTGCTCCTCTTTTTGTTGTGATTTTTGTATAAGTTTGGGAGAAATAAAGTGCGAAAATTAATAGAACGAAAATCTAATTTGCATGAAATTTAAAGAGAATGAAATGGCTAGAAAGTTTGAGTGCAGAAATTAAAGAGCGGAAAGTAATTGCGAGGAATTAAATTGCATGAATTTAAAGAGGCGGAAGAGAAATGACATGAAAATAAAGCGCAGAATGTAAAGAAAGCGATAAAGAAAAAGAGAACTATGCTAGAACATGGATAAAAAGATTGATATTGTAGAAATTCGTAGAGAAAGCGATAAAGAAAAAGAGAACTATGCTAGAACATGGATAAAAAGATTGATATTGTAGAGAATTCGTAGAGAATTTGATAGAGTTTGTATTTGAGTGTTGTTTGTGTTGGTCGGGGACCCTTTACAATGAGGCTGAGGGTCGAATATATACAAGCGTATAAACACAAAAATTAAGGAAGGAGAAAACAATTAAATAAAATAAATATTTCGGTCTTAATGACCGAATCAAAGATATGCTCCGTATTGTTTTCTCCTTAATCACACGTTTATTTCTTTCTTCTTGCGGCTTCGTTGGAATTGATTGTCTCTGATTATGAAATATTGTCATCAATGCCTTCAAACGCAATTACATCTCGGTTATTTCCCTCCTCGATTGTATATCGGCAATTATGATAAATCGCCGTCATTTTCTTCCTTTTTATATATCGGAAATTATGAGAAATCGCTGTTATTTCCTTCCTTTTTAATTTCTTCTCCATAGGTTAATATCTAATAGAATTTTATTATGAAATTCTATTGAGATATTGCTAATAAAGCACCAAATTTTCCTTATCTATCGGCCAAGATTTCAAGGGCCGATTTACCAAAAATGGGTGCAAACACTTTAGAGCTGGATGTTCTAAACGTCTAGAGGATTTGTCTTGTAACTAGTCTTTTAGCAATTTTGTTATTTTATTTTATTTTTAAAAATAAACGGTTAAACTCTGAAGAATTCTAGTACAATGAGATAAAAATTAGTGCCATTCATTATTCAATTCCAAAATTTGGATTCAACCAAATCTATAAAAGAGGTAACCTTGGGTGCAGGTTACTCAGTTGCTAACTTTGAAAAGCAAGAGAATGACCTAAGCTAATTTGGACTATATCAGATCTGTATAGCAGAATTTCCCAAACACTCATTGTAACAGTTTCATTGTCAATGTATTTCTTCTCTTGATCAAAAGAAGGTAAAACACCCTACTAACAAATAGTAAGGCAGAGAGGAATAGAGAGATTAAATAACAGGGACTTAAAAAGCTCATTCCCTTCAATTTCATGGATCTCCTGTAGAAAAGTTATCGGATACAATGGTGGTGTGAAATTACAGTACAACAACGATACATTTAAATTAATCCAGTGTCTTTCAGATGTCACCATGATACGAAATGGGGATAGTTGCTGATGGAAAATTATGATTATATATATATAACGTACTGACTGGAAGATGATAAAGCAAATTAATCATGGTAATGCACTGTCTTAATTCCTATTTCACTAGACTTATGAAAGCTGAGGTGATGAACGATGCTTGAGAAAGCGCCAAGGTCCGGTTCCAGTCCCCATCCTGCAAACATATATAGTATCAGCACCCTCAGTTCAACTGATTCCTTATGAAAATCATATGCTTGATGGACCGCAATTTTCAATCACGTCCGAGTGAATTTAGAATACGATTCTTATAGCATTTTTAGTTGCATAATTACCTCCATACGCCAGCAAATGCACGCAACCCCATATATATGGTCAAAGCAATCCATATTCCAACAAAACCATCGGATTTAGAGAGAAGGAACAAAGAAACAATGCTTGCTATGGACACCAGAACCTGAAAGAAAATAACCAATTATTAATTAACAGAAGTTTATCACAAAGAAGAAAACTGCAGGATGTGGAAACAAATAAGAATTGATGAAGGTGCAAGACTTCATTACCAAGGAATATGCAGAGTATGCAAAGTCAGATGCTCCAAAGTTGACACCATCAAAGACAAAGGAGAGGGAATTGATTGGTTGTGTTGCTGCAACAAACTGGGAGATGTGTTGAAAATAAATTAGTTGAATAATTATTGTACATTATAAAAAAATATAGATACTAAATTACGAGTTTTTTGATGAACAAAGTAGGCATACAGGAAGGCCAATCTTAATAAGGTGCAAAACATTGACATCTCTTGAGAAGATTCCAGCTCCAAAGTACAAACCAACTCCAACAACAAGAGAGAGTCCAACACCAAGGATAAATCCCATCTGGACAAAGGAAAAAAAAAAGAATATGAACTCGAGGGAAATTCCGACCTGTGAAAATTGTCGATGGAGGTTGAAAATTTATGTATCTATGAATGGTTAAACTTGAATACCTGTAATACCCGAGTTGCGGTAGCTGTGGCCTTTTTGTAGTCTTTCTCTGCAAATGCACATGCTAGGATAGCCTATAGAGCAGGAGACAGCAACAAATAGGTTGTATGATGAAGAAGCTCATATACATAAGTAGCATAACTCTGGTCCGAAAACAAATAATAACACAAAATTTTCTGATTTGATAACTATAAAATGAGTAAACTAAACTTAATAATTACCTGCCCTGCAACAGCTAGCCCATCAGCAAGAAGGGATGATGTCAACCAGACTTGTAAGCATGTCTGGAATGCAGCCATGGGAGTTGGACCGAGCCGTGCTGCCAAAGATGCTGCTAAGGTGACACAAAATGTCACAGCAACCACCCTAGCCAACAACAGAGAACCTGCATGTTTCCAAGAATAACTGCTTCAGATGATAAAGAACTTTTCAAAGAGAGCAACTAAAATGAATGAATAAGCTAATTACCATTCTTAAGAAACTTGCCAAACTGCAAGTCTTTGATACTTGGTGGCATGAGATTAACCTTCCTCATTAAGATTAAGAAGAGGACCAGTGCCATCAAGTACCTTAAGAATTCCAAACATTGTACGTGTTAATATAACAAAAATGACATACACTCTACAGAAGGTCTTAAAGGAATTCCAAGAAAAAGGTGTACTACTCACTGAGAAAGAACATGTGCAATAGCTGCACCTCTGATGCCCAAACCGCAGACGAAGATGAGAAGTGGATCCAAGGCAATGTTAATTGCATAACCAGCAACTAAAGAATGAAACAAATTAAAAAAAGTGAAGTTGGAGTGCAGTTACATCAGTTTAAAAACAGAAAACATTTACTCTTCAACAACTAGTTTCTTTTATATAACGATGTCAGCCTTTCATTGAAGTAAACAGATTACAATGATACGAATAGTAGCATATTCAGAATATTTTTCTTTTTTGATATAACGATGTCAGCCCTTTATTCAACAACTAGTTAATATGCATCAGAATAGTAGCATACTCTTGTTCATTTTCTGCCGATTCCTTGACATGTTTATTGTTAGTTTTCATCACATGAAACCAGTACACTCACATGCACTCGTTTTCGTTTAGTACCAAAGATACAAAAAGATAACTACTTTTGCTTTTCTGAAGTTGTACGTATGTCTAGATCAGATTATTTTCATGTTTATGGTTTTCTCAACCAGCATATGTACTATAATGATGTAAACAACTCAATATATCACTAAGACATTATCTTCTAGTAAAGAACCAACAAGAGTTGTCCATTACTACAGTCTAAGTTATATACGGCTATCCTTAGCTAGTTTCTTGTGTTTAACGATATTGGAGGGCAAGAAGTAGGACGAATATATCAGAAGAGAATTTTAGGCCTACCAATGACATATAAAGGAGTTGTAGTATCCTTAAACCCTCGAAAGATTCCTTGCATGGCCAATGTAAGAAGAACAGCAGGTGCACCGATGGACCTTACTGTCAAGTACTTCAATGCTGGTCTTAGCATAGGGGAGTCCTGCTCGATATATAAGAAGACATGTAAATACTTCCCAGATTCAATAAGGATGATTGATTAGCTGATCTTCTACAATGGATCGAGCAAAAGATATGCGACATATGACACAAAGAATGCATGATAGAACACAATGATTAGTTGAATCCACTTACATGTTTCACACCCATCACACCAAGCAAAACTTTGGATCCTAACATGAGAAATATAGCTTGAAGGAGGCCAAGTATTGCTCCAAAGATGAGTGCAGTTGATGCAGAAGCAATATTACGCTTTTTGTTCTTCATCTTTGCCTTCTTAGTTTTGCTCATAACAACAGATGGACCGTTTTCAATACTTGTCTTGGGACCTGATCAATAAAATAACCGATACTATATGACACAATCACGTACAGTGGTAGTTCAGGATGTTCATTAATTTTTGACAGATGGATTGAAAGAGTACCATTTTCTTGTGGTTCACTGTTTTTGAGATCACCTTTATCTCCATTCTCCAGCTTAGCATTTTCCGGTATGGATTTCTTTGGTTCACTACCTTCATCTAGTCCCCTGTCTGAGTTCTCACAATTTTCTGTGTCTTCGTCATTTTCCAGGTATTTGCCATTTTCTGCGGCTTCGTCATTTGCATCATCTAGTGCAGGCTCTTTGGTCTCAGACCTTGGTTTAGCAACCCCATTTTCCATGTCATCAAGCATGTCTGAACCCTTTTTCAATTTCTGGCCTTCTCCTGACTTCATTTTCATTTTTGCTACAGTATCTTCCTCAGCAACAAAGGAGGTGGTGATACTGACAAGTGGGAATATAGTAATCCTTGAAGCTTGATTGAACAAGGCAATAGCTACTCCTGCTGCTGCAAGTTCCACTGGACCTGAAAACCGAAAATCAAAATCCATGACTGAATCTCTCGATGAAGCACTAACTAGTAAAGGCTTAGTACAAGTGCAACTTAGTGTGGATGTGGATATATCATACGTACATTAGTCAAAAACAGAATTTATCCTAAGATTGGATGCCTAAAAGTATAGTGCATGCCAGAAAAAAAAAAAAATCAAGAAAACATAGTATGCATACCTATATGACCAATGAATGCTGTGTCGATTAAGGAAGCGACAGGATCAGCAGCTACAGCCAGAGCAGCAGGGACTGCAATCTGCAGTATCTCCTTACCAAGCACATCCCATTTGAAAACACTCCTGCGGTTGCATTTATCATACATCGATCAATCAGTTCACATGCAGTGATCCTTTTCTTTTTCTTCTCTATAATCAATGGTAAAAGCAATTTGAAAATTTATAAAGAGAAACAAGAACTGTACCTTACATCCCTGAAGAATACACCAACAGGCATCTTACAAAAGCTCACTGGTTCATGCATATCTTGCTCCTCTCCCATTTATGCTTCTGTTTGAAAAGATAGTAGCTGCAAATTAGTTAGAAGTGTTTCTGATGTTGTCAAAATACTATTCTCACAATCTAAGCTATATATAACTGCAGATGATGTGAGATAACACAATCTCCTACCAAGCGAAAGTTGTCGAAATTCCAAAAATATAGACTACAACCTATGAAAACATGAAAATGAAATGCCCACTTACTTGACAGGGAAGGTCAAATAAGTTCGATTTCAATTTTCGAACAATGGGTGATATGTCAGTAGCTTTTGAGAATTAACGCCAAGAAGGTGACACAGAAGGTACAAAATAGTGCTAGAAGTTCAGAGCAGATTTATAGGAGCATAATCGGTGATAGAATAGAACCTACCTCAGTTGTGTTGTTTTCTATATGCAACATCAGTGAATACATGCAAGCCTCAATACATGAATATTATTTTTCATTGTTCTTAAAAGACGAACCTTTGCGGAGAAAGTTAAGGTCAGGCACTGTTAAAGTTTATAGAGTGCAACCAGACATGTTTGGATGAATTATGTCATGCTATAATTTATTATTAAATTCATAACTTAACTAAAATGCACAATACGAGATATTTAAATCTATAAAGACTCGTTAAAGTTTTCTAAAATTTATAGACGACCCTGGTTGTTTGAACATATACCGTATCATGTGACATTTACATCCAATTTCTTACGTTTGTACGATATGCATTCCCATTTGGCAATTTCATTTTGTACACCTCACTATCTATTTTCCAAGTTAGTCAAGACCATTTAACAATAAGAAAGATTACTTCTATCTTGCTATTTCTTGACAGACAATTATTTGACAACATAATCTAGACATAGGTCTTTCTCCAATATATATATATATACACACACACACACACAATTCCTATCCAGAGCGAAGGTTCGCTATGAAATAATGTGTGAAGTTCCTTATTTAACTAACTTTTCGGTCATATTTCCATGTCATGTCTCCACCGTTCAGTTTGTAAAACCTAATGCATAGATCACTTATGCAAATTAGTTTTATCTAATTTGATGATTGTTTGGGGTTTTCGTAATCGTGATTTACACAAACAGTTCTGGTTAGACATATTTATGGTCATTTCATTGATTTAATCTAATTCGGTACCTAAACGATCATTAATCTGAATAAAATTTTGTAGGAATGATCTATACATTAGTATCAATAAACTGAACGGTGAAGATGTGGAAATATGACCGAAAAGTTGGTCAAATAAGGAACTTCACACATTAATTTCAGAGCGAAGCTTCGCTCTAGATAGAAACTAATATATATATATATATATACACACACACAGAGCTTCTCAGTTGCGGACGTTCGCATTTATTTTTACGGTGCGGATTTCCACTTTACACTCACTTTTCAATCGAAATTTCACATCTCCACCGTCTAGTACTTAGATACTAATGTATAGATCATCTCTGAGGATATATCTAACATATATATATATATACATATTTTCTTAGGTGCGGATTTCCACTTTGCACTCACTTTTCAATTAAAATTCCATATCTCCACCATCTAGTACTTAGATACTAATGTATTGATCATCTCTGCAAAATTTTAGCCAATTTGGTTATCATTAAGGCACTCAAAACTGCGTTTTTCTGTTATAAATATGAACGGTTCAAGTACGACAGAATTATGTTCATCCATTGTTTTAATTGAGTTTGAGTGCCTTAATGTTAACCAAATTGACTGAAATTTTGCATACATGATCTATCCATTAACATCTAAAGACTAGACGGTGGAGATGTGAAAATTCGATTGAAAAAAGAGTGTAAAGTGAAAATCCGCACCATAAGAATAAATGTGGACATCCGCATCTAAAAAAATCTATATATATATATATATGCATGTTAGATAAAAAAATCTATATATGCTCCTCGCATGAATAGCAAACAAACGTTGAGTTCCTACTACATAATACAAAGTTTCTCTGGCGATGGAGGTAGGATAAAAATGTTACCTGGGCTAGTTGTAAACACAAAAAAAAAAAAAAAATTGCAATGAAAATCGAAGATGCGAGAAATTTTCTTAAGTTTTCCTTCCTTATAAGTTTGAATTTAATTTACAAAGTAGTGTGCTTATATTAATTACTCATTTTACATT
The DNA here is from genome assembly GCA_034370585.1 of Fragaria x ananassa. NCBI lineage: Eukaryota > Viridiplantae > Streptophyta > Magnoliopsida > Rosales > Rosaceae > Fragaria > Fragaria x ananassa. The sequence goes on along the minus strand of CP139750.1, from coordinate 1,082,780 downwards.
TGAAGAATATATTCTTTCAATAACTGAAATGTTGGTAGCGTAAACAAAAAAGATGATAGGGTGACAATAAGATGGATTCATTTGCCGTTTGTAAACCTTGAACTAGGTAAAGGACAGAAAGCTACGATGGGCTAAACCGCTAAAGACAAAAAGAAGAAAAGGGAAAGGACAGCCAGAACTTCTTCATGAAGCCTTCCTTGGTTGCACAAAGCCCCTGATATCACCAGGAGCCTTGCGGGTAGGCGTCTTCTAAATTTCTAATACTTCAATTATCAAGACAGAAGATATGGTGAATCATGATCCTTCTTCTGTCCATGTCTGTGCGAACGTTCCTACTAAAACAATATTCGACCTGTCCATTGTGTGAAACTTGGTTTATACAATCTAGGGATGTGGACTACATATGGTCAGTACGTACGATTGTTGTCAATTCCAAAATTTTAGGGACTATGTATTAAAATTATTTTATAATTTATAACTTTAAGTAAAACACTAACACCGTCTAGAAAAACTTTATAAAGTATCATTAAAAAAGACTACTAAATCTCGATAAAACAGAATATATTTTCATATTAACTTACAGTAGATCGAATCTAGAGTTTAAAATTTTAGATTCAAAATAAGGGTAAGTATAACAATGCAACTTTTAACAAAAATGTTTCAAAAATAGAGTTGGGTTTTATCATATTGAACCGAATAATAATGTGTTCATGCATGTAAATTTGTGAAGTAGACGTAACTACCAAACCTAACAGCAGGGGGTTGTTCGTTTACCTACCAAGTACTAATTAACCCAATAACATATATATGATGGCCTGGTAATGGAGCTGGTCAAATACATTGTGATCAGTAGTGGAAGCTACATAAGCAAAACAGCATTGTTGATGGCTTTGATGGAAAAGGCCAGGAGTGATAAGGATTTCCAAAGAAAAATCTTTGGCATGTGATCCAGGTTTAACTGGGGACAAGAGTTTTCCTTTGTCCAAACTAGCTAATATATTGCATACAATGACTACTGGAGATATGTAGGGACCTAGCTCAAAGAACACACAAGTCATCGGTCTCTTTGGACTCTTCCGTACTTTGACCATCCAGTACGGTATTCCGGGCACCCGGCCGGTTGGGTACGTACGTAGTTTGTGTGAGGTTGAATATCTTATTTCTTCGATATGGTGTATTGGTGTTGCAGTGAGCAGAAATTCTTTACTTTACATATCAAACAATTTTAAGTTGCAAATATTCGTATACAAAATTAACTTTCTTCTTTAAAGTTGCAAATACCTCTCTGTGTACGTATTAGCTCGACAAAAATAGGTTTACGAGAAACTTTTATGCATCTAGATGCATGATTACTAATGCTTCCATCCGACGACTTGAAATGAACTCATGTTTTCTATCATTCTATGAATAATCATGTCCCTAGCTTGGTCATATATAACGGCTAAAAACACTGTCGTGATAAATATTCACTGAATTTTCCAGTTAACATGCATCCGTTCAATATATAACGTTCGGATCGTTAAACAAAAACATAGGGGAAATAAATCAGGTGCGTGTAATCTGTAGAAGTATATATACAGATCAATATATAATATATGTTCATGAATCGAAAGTGTGCGCTAGAAAAGATAATGCATGCAAATTAGTCTGCGACACGTACAAGGAATTAGCTCACTTGATTGAGAACCAAGCAAAGAACACACAGAGCTAGCCAGGATATGATCGATATCTGAAAAGAGAAAATTGAACTGATCTAGCTAGCTTTGGGAATGTAGATTAGAAGAAAAGAAAACCAGTAGTACGTGCTTTTATCAATATTTTACAAGTAACCAGCAACTGCATACCTTAAATATTTTGCTCTCTTATACGACGGTGCTCTGTGCAGCTAGAGGAATAGCGAAATTGCGAAGCTCGATGGGTTCACCTACTTCCTGGCTTGGCCTTTTGCTTCAGACACACTCACTTGTACAGAGCCCCATATACCTTCCTTTTTATAGGTACTCTCTTCCCTCTCCACCTCGCCATTCATTAATAAAGCTCTCTTCTCCACTCGGATCTCTAAGTCCTATTCCTCTCCCAGAAATAGAAAAATAAATAATGGCTCAAGAGTGAAACATACGAAAAAGTTTAATCCTTTTAAGGGTTAAGAAAGAGATCACTCATTTAGATCAAATTTAATTTAGAAGTACTTGATACCAATCCTCGAGTGCCAGATATATAATCTGGAAAAATATGCAGGAACTCACGGATGAGTTTGTTTAGTTTGTGGAAAAGGTGGACAGTCCACAATCAACGTAAGCTGTGCTAGCTATAAACTATATATTTGATGAAGGAAAAATATAATTGATTCAATCTTTTTGTCCTACATAGATTGTGATGAGGGAAAATAGAAGTGCTTGTATCTGGTATCAAACAGTATAGCTAGCTTTTTGCAAGCTAATGAGGTCTACGTAGGATTCCCAATAACCTCTTTTGCCTGGCCTAATTTTTGCTTACATGCATTATATATCCGCCAATGTATGATTGGTCAATTCGATCTTTATAATTATCTTGGGTTTTACTGGTTAAACATGCATATTTATATGGCCAATCACTAATGATCCTAGCTAAGCTAGCTTCACATCATATATAATCTTATTATCTTGATAAAACTGTGTGCGTATGACAAATACTTCATGTAAAGATGTTGTCATCGTCCATCTATATATTAAGATCATACCATATTCACAAATAGTTAGAGTAGTACTGCGCGTCCGCTAAATAAACTTTTTCAAAATTTGAACATATCTAGTTAAAAATGTCACACTTGCAATGCTATGTATGGTTCAATTATTGGAACGTACTTCTCAGGTTTTTGCAAGAATCATCGCTAAACAGGATTGATATCAATTAGTCGAATGCTAATTAAACACGATTTTTTCGATTAAATATTTTGGCATGAGACTAATTTCAAACCCTAGCCAGCTATATTGTGTTTATGCAGGGCAACCTGCAGTGTTCCTTCAAAGATAATTCAATTGCTATTGCAATTGATCTAGACAGATAATTCACTCAATCATGGCATAATTTTACACTGATAAGACTCGTGCATGGCTCAAACTAGGTCCAACGAATAAGCGATTATCGATCTCGTTCTTGTTAATATCATTAGAATCATGCAATAATTAACACAAAAAATGTTTGAGAAACGAACTCGACATACCAATACTACTATACTCTACCTTTGTTATGATTAGATAGGATTGACCACAACTCAAATTCGCTCATGCAGATCGATAGATGTTGAAAGAGAGAGACAGAGATAGTGCGGGCTCTGATTATTAAGGGAGAAACATATATGCATGATGTATTTGTTAAATTTATCTCAAGAACTTAGCTTTACCTGATTTACGTAGTGCACAATACTTCATCTAGGACCAGCGCTGGCCACCAACCGTTTAACTTTCTTTTTCTTATTTTCTTCAAACCAACCAACTGGTTAACTAAGATGAAATGCATACCTACACATCGATCAGACTCATCAGACACGATCGAGATACCAGAACCGTAACCCTTTACTCATATTGCTCATATCTAGTTAACATTCATCATCGGCTTATGAATGAACTAATACTCATTTTCTTCTAATACCCACAATGTTAAGGAGAATCTTAGTGATATATACCTAGCTATATGGTATGCATGTTAGTTGCGATATTCAATTAGATATGTAGACGGAAAGACTTGTACTAAGCGCATGCATGATGAATTTGATTCACAGGATTTCAATTAAAGAGAAAAAGCAGTCCACTTTCGTGTGGAAGGCACTATGTCTCCACACTTAGCACATTAGGCGTGATTAAACTAACAAGAATGGATTCAACTTTCGCGTGGAAGACACACAACAATATATGTTGCCATTTCTAGTACATTGAAAAGATGAAACCCACTGAAATCATATCCCTTATTTTTTTTTTTGGCGGATGGGAAGGAAGAAAAACTCAGCTAGCATAAAAAAGAAAAAGAAACAAGTACATACTAGATGACCACTTCACACGGGAAATGCAGTATCGCACCATACCGTATCAGTTTAAACCGTATGACACGTTTACTTAGTTGGAATGAAATTCATCATGAATGAAAGACTAAAGGAATGAGAAACGAAATGAAACAATATGTGGAGGTTTCAATTCCATTGAGCTGTTTACTTACCACATGAAATTATAACATGAATGTAATTAATTACTATTTTAATTACTAAAATACCCATGAAAAAAATAAGCTACACATTTCGATCACTCTCAACACAATTTTTTTCTTATATGTTGATCCAGTTTTGTTTGTTGTTTTGATTGTAATCATGTGGTTACACATTAATAATATAATAAATAGGCTACGTGTGCGCTTGTGTATATTGTAATCTCGTCCTTGCATAAACTCTCTTCTACCATGATTTATCAAAATCATTTGGACCTAGTACTAGCATTTTGGGTGTATCTCAAACTGCAAGTTGCAAGGGTTGAACAACAAATTTTTTTTTTTATCAAGTATATTATACTGTGTGAGTCGAACTCACAACCTCTCACTTACTACAGGGGAGACTATGCCACTAGACCAAATGGTACTAGACATCATACGTTTATAAATTTTAGTAATATTATATTTAAATCAAGTAAGCAATTTTCTAAATACAAAAAAAAATTAAACATCTTTCACAAATAGTATATTATTAGCATATAAAAAGAAGCCATTAAGAAAAAAAATTGAAATTATTAGCATCTTAAACAAATTCTTCAATATTATTAGCATAATAAAATTAAAGAGGGTATTTTCAGAATAAAAGTTCATTCCTGATGGTGTCATTCTTAATCCCACCTCGCCCCTTGGTATTACAATTCAGAGTTGCAAACGAATCGATTTCTTATTAGGAGATGAGACCCACACCAATTCTAATTCCATTATGTGTAAGTAAAAGCTAGAATTCTCCTATGTCGGAATCATTCCCTCACTTTTCAATTCTATTCCATGTAAGTAAATGTGTCTGTAATGTAAACCGCACCGATTGTAGTGGATTAAATTAAGATTAGGAAAACTTCAACCCACATGAAAGCGAACTGCATTAGGATTGGGTTTAAATCAATCCGATTTAAACCAACTATTTAATTTATTTCATTAATTAATTAATTAATTTCACTATTTGTAATACATATGTGTGATTTAAAGCCTAGTTAAGTAGTGTTAACATACAATCCCGGATAGGTTTGTTATAACTGAAGGCGTAACCTGCTGATGCTGAGTCCTCTCTTGTGACAACTTGCGAGTGAAAGGAGGACCGGGGATTTCCGGTCTTTCCTCCTCTGATGATAAAGTCAGTCTTTCAGTTAAGTGTAATTACTACCGTAGTTAATGTTACCTGATAAGCTAGTGGCTAGGCCGTATTTATGGCCCAGTGTGGTTCTCTCGCTTTCTACAAATCGATGTGGGACAACTGACTTGCTGTTATTTCGCTCATGGACCTCTCTTTCTCCTTCTGTGATTTGATTCCGGCCCCTTATTGCCATCGAGGTTCATCCCAGCCCATCCTGCTCATGATGGACAACCTTAGGACGGCCTTGGTTGTCTCGCTTAAGGTGGGTTTCCTGCTGGTTTATAGGCTTAGAAGGTTGTTTTACGTATAACCGACTATAAGTCCTCCCAAGTTCCCGTTCAAGACACATCTTGAGTGAGGACTTGCTAAATAAGCACGTAGACCAGTCTATTTCAAATGGGCTCCCGCCCATAGTCCCCCTAAGTTCGGACTCATGACGTGTTTTGAACGGGTATTACGATTTCCATGGATAAAGGTAGCGAACCCGTTCCATATCCGGTGTTACCACTCGAGTGACGGGGTGTTAACGTCGTCTGTTGTTTATCAAGCCACTTGCTCCGTTTTTAAAGGGATGATACGATTTTCCGCATGGGCTGCTGCCCAATTTGCTAACAGTTATGCTCCCAGTGACCGATTCCCGAGTTATTTGAACATTAGTAGCTGCGTAACTTTAGCGGCGATCACCCGTACTGTGAAGTTCGCTAGAGTGATCTCGCTGATACTTATCCATATTTGGATTTTCACAGTTGGAATAATCTCGGTGACACTCACTCGAGTTAAGAATCTCACTGGTGGTGTAATCTCGGTGATACTCACCCGAGAGGAATTTCACTAATGGAATGATCTCGGTGATACTCACCCGAGAGGAATTTCATTGGTGGAATGATTTCGGTGATACTTGCCCGAGATAGGAATTTCACTGGTGGGATAATCTCGGTGATACTCTCCCGAGAGGAATTTCGCTGGTGGGATAATCTCGGTGATACTCACCCGAGAGGAATTTCACTAGTGGAATAATCTCGGTGACATTCACCCGAGAGGAATTTCACTGGTGGTCTTAATCTCGGTGACACTCAGCCGAGTTGGGAATTTCACTGGTGGAATAATCTTGGTGATACTCTCTCGAGATAGGAATTTTACTGGTGGAATAATCTCGGTGACACTCACCCGAGAGGAATTTCACTGGTGGAATAATCTTGATGATACTCACCCGATTTGGGAATTTCACTAGTGAAATAATCTCAGTGACATTCACCCGAGTTGGGAATTTCACTTTGAAGTTTGTGCGTTGCTGTGGCAGGTGCATTAAATGCATGCTCACTAGATGTCGTCATATTCCTAGGGATAACTGCCAAGCCATAAATGCACCAACCCCTGTCGCTTCATTCTTTCTTCTTCAAGAAGCATCGGCGGTTTTAAGCCACGTGTTAACATCCTGCGGCTTGATCCGACGGTGAGGGGTTCCTCGTTAACTGTTTGGGGATTTTTTAATGCGGTTTGTGGGGAACCGAGGCATCTCTTCCCTTCTCCCACTTTTCATTCTGTAGCTTCTTTATACTCATCCTCCAGTTTCTGCTTTTGCAAATATTTTTTTCGTGGTTCGTCGTCGATTTCGTGTGTCACAGCGCCCTCATGGTTTGATACAGCGAGTCAGTGCGATTGTGAAGTGCTTTCCGTTTGTGATTCCAATGTCGTATCTGCGTCGAGATTCTAGTAAGTTCTTGCGTTGTTTTTGTCGCACTTTTGTTTCTGTTGAACTTTTGTTTTTGCCTCTGCTTTCGTTTTGTTGCCTCTGTTGTGTTATTTGTGGTTAAAACCTGGGGATTTTAGGTAAAGTTTGGGCATTTCGGGCTAAAATCTGGGGATTTTGATGTTCTAGTGGGTTTATGGGTATAGGCTCTGTTAAGTTGTGCACTTCGCGCTTGTCACACCCCAGTCCTTAAGTTATTTTTACGGTTATTTACTTTTGTATTATTTTAGTCATTTACCGTATTAAGTAACCGTTTACTGTTAAGGACCTTAAAGTTGACTTTTTCTTCCGTTTGGAATTTGGGAAAACTTTCTTCATGAAAGTTGTATAGGACGTGATTATGAGTTCGTAGACATGCTTTGCGTTAAAATCGGAATTAGCATGGAAAAGTAATCCTCTAAAAAGGAAATTTTTGTGTTAGTAAAATAGGGGTAAAAATTTAGTGGGTTATTTTGGTTGGGGTTTTTAAATTGGACCGGGTGTGGGAAGCCCAACACCCGTTTCTCTCTCTCTCTCTCTCTCTTCTCTCTCTCTCCCTCCCGCAAGCGCACCCCGACCCTCCGAAGACTCTACTCGCGCCAATCGCCGTTCGGCCGTCAGGGACAGCCGGATTGGTCCCATTCCGACCCCCGCCACTTCCTCTCTCTCCCTGGGCTGGAGATCGTGCACGGGTCACCGCCGAGCGGGAGAATCCGCTTCCCCGCTGCCGACTGTCTCTTCACCGGAGCTCCGTCCTCCGGCCACCATAAGCCGAGATTTTTGGCTCAACTAGTAGCCCTCGTCTAGGTGAGTAATCCCTCCAAAGGAATAGGCTTAATTCGATCTTGTTGTTGAGAAATGTATAATTGAAGTTCTAGGGCTTAATTTAAGGTTTTGGTCCGATTAGCCTAGTTATGCTTAGAATTGGATTTTGTGCTAGTTAAGGAAGTTGTTGTGCTAAAATTTGCACTACTAGAAGAAAGGCTTTAGCCGACGAAAAAAAAAAAACCAGGCCGACGAAGCATTTTTTCGTCGGCTAAAGTGGGCTTTAGCCGACGAAATTTTCTTTCGTCGGCTAAGGTAAATTTTCGTCGGCTAAGGTAAATTTTCGTCGGCTATGAAGCCCACTTTAGCCGACGAAATTTTATTTCGTCCGCTATGGTAAACTTTAGCCGACGAAAGTTTATTTCGTCCGCTATGGTAAACTTTAGCCGACGAAAGTTTTTTTCGTCGGCTAAAGAATTTATTTCGTCGGCTAAAGTTCACAAACTATGGCCGACGAAATATTTAAAAGTTTAGCCGACGAAATTTCATAGTCGTCGGCTAAAGTGCTTTATATTTGCAGATCTGGGCAGCAGCAGCTCATTTGGAAAAAAACGAGAAAAAAAACGGGAGAAGAAAAAAGGGAAGAAAAAGTTTGGGTGTTGTCGAAATCTGTCCATAATCAGTTTGTGGAGCCATATATGGGTACGTATATGTATATATATGTTGATTAATTGAGTTTTATTTGAGTTGATCGATTTTAATTAGTGTGATTAATTGAGTTTATTGATTTTGATTGTGATTGAGTTAATTAATTTTGAGTACGTTGGATGTATATATATATATATATGTGTGTGTGTTGATCGATTTGGTTGATGATTTGAATTGATAATATTTATGAATTAATTTGTTGTTAATAAATAGTAGATATATATATATATATGTTAATATTAATTTATAATATTATTGTGTTGATATGGTATGAAGTTGTTGATGATATATATGAGTTCATGATGATTTTGTTATTAATTAGTTGTAGTACGTAGAATATATACTAAATGAATTGAGATTTTATATATGGCATGAAATTTTATTAATAATTAGTTAGCAGCGTTATAAATATATATATATATTTTGTTATATTTTCAGGATATGGATAAGAGTTGGATTTCGCTTCCAAAATGGGACAAAAGATACGGTGCAGGAGTTATGAGTTTTATAGAATATGCGCTGGCTAATGCTAACGGGAATACAATTTTCTATTGCCCGTGCACGAAATGTCAGTGTCGCAGCGATATGCATCGATTTCCCATTGACAAAGTATGGCAACACCTGAGGAGTAACGGGTTTTGGGAGAAGTACAGATGTTGGTTATATCACGGTGAAACATCATCAGGGGGTCCGCATGATCATGGCCAATTTTCTGAGACGGGCAGTACTAGTACATCCAACGATCCAACAACGACATTCATCAACGACATGTTTCCTTATGAGAGCGGTGTATGCGCTCAAGGACAGTATATGCCTGACCCGGTGCAGCCCTTCCCTAGAGCTGTGAACACTGCTGGTATAGAAAAGTACAACAAACTGCTTGCTTTCCAACAGACCCCTGTGTACCCCGGTTGTCAGAAGATCGTTCTTGAAAGTGTGATGGACGTAATGAGGATTAAAGTTGAGATAAAATCGACCGTGAAGGCTGTTGATGAGTATCTACAATACACTGCTTCGATGCTGCCCAACGGTCATCGTCTTCCTACCACTCATCGGAAGGTCCGATGTATCCTGAAAGATCTTGGGCTTTCCTACATCAAGATCCATGCATGCAGATATGACTGCGTTCTCTTTTGGGGTAAAGATCCAGAAGGGAATGACCTTGGTGGCCTTGACGCTTGTCCGGTATGTCACACTGACAGATATAAGCTGACTCCTGCATGCAACAGGAAACCTGTAAAGGTACTTCGGTATTTCCTTTTGACGGATAGGTTGGAGCGGTTATACATGTCTTCACACACGGCCGAAGCGATGAGATGACACGCTGATAGGGAATTGCATGACGAAGATACCCTTATACACCCTGCTGACGGGGAGGCTTGGAAGCATATAGACAGGGAGTTTCCTCATTTTGCGTCAGAGGTCCGAAATGTGAGGCTCAGGCTCTCATCCGACGGGTTCAACCCTTTTGGCAACATGAGTCTTCAATACAGTATATGGCCGGTGATTTTGGTACCGTACAACCTTCCCCCATGGATGTGCATGAAGAAGGAATACAATATGTTGAGTCTGTTGTTTCCGGGGCCCGGTTATCCGGGGAAGTGTATTTGAGACCCATCGATGTGTATTTGAGACCTTTGATTGAAGAGCTTAAATTTTTGTGGGACGTTGGTCATCCCCACTTATGACAAGTACACGCACGAGATGTTCCAGATGCATGTCATGGTTGTTGGTACCATCAGTGATTTTCCTGCCCGTGGGATGTTGTCGGGCAACGTTGTTAGGTGATACAAGGCTTGTCCAGAGTGCCTTAGCGATGAGGGGAGCAGCAGTCATTGCAACAAGATATGCAGATTGGGTCACCGTGCTTTCCTTCCATATGATCACGTATGGCGGTTCGATGACAAGGCATTTGATGGGACCGTAGAACACGGTGTGCCTCCCAGAAGATGGACGGGGGAAGAAATTTTAGCAGTGCTTAATGAGTACGATTTTGGGCAGCTCAGCAATCATCCCAACATTGTGGCAGCAATACCTGAAAGACCCGACAAGTACAAATTTTGGACACATAAGAGCATATTCTGGGAACTCCCATACTGGAGTAAGTTGTTGATCAGGCACTACCTGGATGTGATGCACATAGAAAAGAATGTGTGCGACAGTGTGGTGGGCACAGTGCTGAACTTGGAGGGGAAGACGAAAGACGGTCCTAAGGCACGCATTGATCTAAAAAAATGCGGAATAAGAAGACATTTGTGGTTGAAAGAAGGGAAGAAAAAAATGCCTCAAGCTCCTTACACCGTGAAGCCTGACCAGAAGAACCTAATTTTCAGGTGGATGAGTTGTGTGAAGTATCCTTCAGGCTATGCAGGAAATATAGCCCGGTGTGTGAACTTCCGGGACAATAAGATGTACGGGTTGAAGAGTCATGACTGTCATATCCTGCTACAACGTCTCTTCCCTGTTTTTATTCGACCGTTCCTTCCCCGTCAGGTGGTGGAGCCGTTAGTAGCGTTGGCAAGATTTTTCCAGAAGTTATGCACACGGGAAGTGTCTCGATGTGACCTCCGGGAAATGCAAATGGACATCATTTATATCATGTGTAAATTTGAGAGGATATTTCCTCCAAATTTTTTTGACATCATGCCTCACCTGATGATCCATCTTCCCGAGCAATTGTTGCTTACCGGTCCAGTACACTACACTTGGATGTATCCCATGGAAATGTACGTTTTTTACTTTCATGAATTCCTCAATATATATACATGTTCAATAATCATAACATTTTGTAACTTGATTTACAGGCAACTTGGAGACTACAAAAATTATGTGGCTAATAAATCCGCTCCTGAAGGATGTATAGCTGAAGCATATATTGCGCACGAGTGCGTCACCTACATGAAGTTGTATTTAGGAGCGTTGAAGGAAACTCCGCAAACCATGCCGGTAGATGTACCGAAGTTCAATATTTCCATAGTCTCTAGTGATGTTGAAGTGTATGGAATTTTGCCAGACTCCTACAAGTTGCAACCACATGAGCTAGTCATTGCCCACTGGTGGGTATTGATTAACTGTCCAGAAGTTGAATACTGGAAAGACATCCATCTCAATCATCCCCACATTCAAGGTGATCTCGAGTACCACAATAAGGAGTTCGCAGATTATTTTGGTGGTTGGGTACGTAATTTAATTTTTCTCTACGGGTTTATGTTTATTGCATAATTATCCATATTTACAGTTGAGATGGTTAGTTGCAGATGAACCATATTCAATCTGATGGTCACCCAAATTGGTCGCACGAACTAAGACTTCTAGCCATGAAGCCGATAGTCTCAAGAGTTTATCCGATGTGCAAGGTGAATGGCGTGCAATTTATATGCGAACAAAGAGACAACAAAAAGAGAACACAGAGTTCTGGGGTCATGGCACATGGTGGGCGGAATGGAGTTGACTATTACGGTGTTCTTGATTCAGTGGTGGAACTCGTTTACGGTGAAGGCATGACAGTGCATCTCTTCAAGTGTAGATGGTTTGATACTAGGCCGCAGAGCATGAAGACCGATCAGTACAGAATATTATCGGTGAACACTGCTACAAGTTCTTACGAAGATGACCCGTTCGTTTTTGCCACATCGGTAAAACAAGTGTTTTATCTTGATGACCTTGCTAAGGGTGACGCGTGGAAAGTAGTCAACCTTGTGCACCCTCGAAACATTTACCGAGCGGCTACACTTGGAGAGGCCGAAGACGAGGAAGAGGATGTTGCGTATCAAGAGCCCAACGCAATAGGTATTCCTAACTCCTCTACCATTCGCCTTAATAATTTTAAAGCGGGTCGTTCGGTGCGAATTCGTGATGAAGAGCCAAGGCTTGTTGATGTTGATCCAAATCAAGAAACAGACGAAGACTCTGGCGATGAGGAAATACATATATTACCAGAAATTAATTCTGACACCGAAGAAGACTCATCGGATGATTCCGATTACGAGCCTTAGTTTTAATGTATGATTCCGATTAATTTGTATAATTTTTCAAAGACCTTTTCCTTTATAGTTTACGCATGTTAAATTCATATTTCAGTTATTTTATATGAATTTCGGTGATACATGATGAACATGTTTTTTTTAATGTACGGTTTACGAATATCGTCTGTTTTTTTCCCTTTTTTTTTACTTTAGCCGACGAAATACACTACAATTCGTCGGCTAAGATAGTTTTTGCTGACGAAAAAAGCCTTAATTCGTCGGCCATAGATGTTTTTTATTTTTTTTATTACACACTTTAGCCGACGAAATACACTGTCATTCGTCGGCTACGATTGTTTAGCCGACGAAAAAAGCCTTAATTTCGTCGGCCATAGATGTTTTTTATTTTTTTTATTACACACTTTAGCCGACGAAATACACTGTGATTCGTCGGCTAATATGGTTTTTGCCGACGAATAACCTAATATTTCGTCGGCTATAGTTATTTTTTAATTTTTTAATTACATACTATAGCCGACGAATACGTTAGGGTATTTGTCGGCTAAACCCTAAAATTTTTCTATTACCTACTATAGCCCTATGTTCGGTGGTTATTTTGCGTAAAATTTTTATATGACTTGTTGCGTGTCATCGGTTTAAAACTATTTTCAGTTAGAGGTCCGGCCAAAATACGTAATTTAGACGGTCGAACGACCTTTTCCGTGCGTTTAGGGGTTTGACTTACGAGATTGACCGTCCGGATCGAGCCCTTATTCTTTTCGGATCAAGTTGAATTTTTTCCCATACATGTATTTTATCATGATGGTCAGATCCGACGAAATTTTTATCTTTAGCCGACGAACAAATTATTTCGTCGGCTAAAGTCTTCGGGTTTAACTGCGAAACCCTAGCCTCCTCCCTCATTTCCGCAGTTTTTCCCTCCTCCCTCCTCCCTCCCGGTCTCCTCCCTCCTCCCTCCCTCTCCCGTCGCCGCCTCCTCCCTCCTCCCTGCCTCCCGGTCTCCTCCCTCCCTCCTCCCTGCCCTCCGCCCTCCTCCCTGCCTCCCGCCCTCCTCCCTGCCCTCCGCCCTCCTCCCTGCCTCCCGCCCTCCTCCCTGCCTCCCGATTGATTCTCAGGTTCGGTGCTTAATTTTGTTGTTGTTGCTTAATTTTGTTGTTGTTGATATATTGGTGCTTAATTTTGTTGTTGTTGATAAATTGGTGCTTAATTTTGTTGTTGTTGATATATTGGTTTAATTTGTCTTAATTTAATTTATGTTAATTTAATTTGTGTTAATTTAATTTGTGTTAATTTAATTATGTGTTAATTTAATTATGTTAGTTTATGTGTTTATTTTTGAATATATGTGTTAATTTATTTTTGATTTCAAATTTAGTTTTATGATATGTTAGTTAATTTATGATGATGTTGATATATATAATATTGTTATGTAAGTAAAATATATATATATATATATATATATCTATATATATATATATATATATATCTATATATCAGGGCCCTTCTAATGAGGGATCCTTATTTTAAGTCATTTATAGGGATATGACATTACACCAGCTTCCCGATTATAATTTTACATCTCCACCGTTCATATCTTAGGTCTATATGAGTAGATCACCTCTACAAAATTTCATATGATTTGGTGATCGTTAAGGCTTTCAAAAGTTCAATTTAGTTTTAATGACCTTCAACGGTTTTAGTTTAACATAAGCTGGACCGTTCAAGATCATTAAAACTAAATCAAACTTTTGAAAGCCTTAACGATCACCAAATCATATGAAATTTTGTAGAGGTGATCTACTCATATAGACCTAAGATATGAACGGCGGAGATGTAAAAATTCAATTGGGAAGTGGTGTAATGCCCTATCCCTAGAAAGTGGCTAAAAATAGGGATCCCTCAATAGAAGGGGGTTGATCTATATATATATTGGTATGTATATCTATTTATTGAATAAGTATAATTTTAAACATGTATAATTTTTTATAAAATAAAGACAAAATAATCTAAAGCTATAGATTAATATTTTAAATAGGATAAGCGGCTTTTTTCAATCGAAGAAGAGTTCGAAGGGCCAAAGGTCCGAATCGTCTGAGGTAACCTCTAGCAACCCTCAAACGACGTTTCAGGGCCAGATGACAGCCAGACGTGCGAGCCTTCTGGAGACGGCGCCGGAGGTGCCCCTTTCATCGAGGCAGGCGGCCGTCCCTCGTTCCCCGAGGCCCTTGTGGCCTCAGACCCAAACGGAGGTGTCTGCACCTCGTATGCCCGAGATACACCGGGCGCCCACTCCGGGTCCTACTTCTTCGGATAGTGGGTCATCTGGGGTACAGATGCCGCCGCCTCATCTGTTCCTTCTGCGGATGATACCGGCGTTACCTGTAGTCGATGGCTCAGGGACGCCGGTTTATCCACTGCCCCCGCTAGTGGCTCCATCAGCGGCGTACCGGTTCGTGCCTTTTGATACGCCTCTTATTTCTGCGAGGGTATCATCATCGGGGACAGAGCCGGAATCTGTCGCGAGCTCCTCAGGTAATCAGTGATGCAAGATTACTTTTAAAGGGTCATATATATTTTAATAATCAATTTGGCCGTATCATGTCATAGGCACAAAGAAGAAGAGAGGCCCCGTCACAGGGAAGGCTCTCGAGAAGATGGTGAGTACCGTGGGGAGGATCGTCATCGATACTGACGGGGATGGCCACGTAGTATCGGGCGGGAAGTCGAGGACGTACGCCGGCCGCGTGGGAGCTCTCATTAGGGATAGAGTCCCTATGTTGTGGTCCGACTGGGGCGAGGTCCCGCAGGAGGTTAAGGACATGGTCCACAACGCGATGTCGGTGAGTTTACAAAATAATATTATGTATTAAATTGTTGATTTCTCGAAAAGCTAAACTAATAAACGGTTAAATGCAGGTGTGGTTTGAGGTTCCCGAGCACCTGAGGGACAGCTGGGCCGACATTGTGCATGTGGGAAGGTACGTTGGGAAGTTAATGAAAAACAAAATTGTATGTGATATTAATAATATTTCTAATATTTTTGTTGTATCTGTAGGTACAAGGAGTGGAAGAACGAGCTGCGGACCCATTGGACTACGCACGGGAACGCACGTTCTGGTACCCCTGCTGAGTTCCAGTACAGGGAGTACGAGTGGCGTTGGCTTCTGACATCAGAATTCAACAACCCTCGTAAACAGGTATTTAAATAAATTAGTTAGTTAATTTAAAAATAAGTACGTGCGTTTTAAAATATTCTACTAATAGTTTACTTTTTTCTTTGAAGGCGGTTTCCCTGGTGAACGCTCAGAACCGGCAACGCAACACAAGGAACCATCATGCCGGTTCTAGACCGTTCGCTGTCTTCATGGACGAGGCGGCCAGGGAACATCCAGAAGTCAACCCGTACGTCTATACGTACGAGAAGGCATATCCTGACTCCTAGGAGGATATTGTAAGTCACCTTACGTTTTTAAATTTTTAAATTTATGTAAAAATTTTAAATAATAATTTTTTTCCTATCCATATAGGAGAGGGTGAGGGAGGCTACTGATGAGGTCATGAGTACCGTAGTGAGGGAGACATGGCCGGACACGCAGGAGGAAGAGATGTCCGAAGCCATGTCCCGGATCGACACTTCGGATCCGACGATTGGGGCGAGGATCATGGGCACAGCCTTCCCACCGAGAGAAAACAATTTCTACTGCCGAGGTCTAGGAAAGAGAGGCGAGGGGGTCCTGAAGACCACTCCAGGATTTCAACGAAAGGCAGCCTCGACCAGCAGCAGGACCACGTCCACGATCAACAGGACGACTCAGTTAGAGTCGGAAGTTCAGAGACTACGAGAACAGCAAGCTGCTCAGGCTGCCTATATTACCTCGCAGGCAGCCTTTAATGCCGCGCAGACAGCCTATGCTGCCGAGATACAGGCCATCCAGCAGGCCCAGCAGCAGCAGATGTTCCAGTACATGCAAGACTTTGCAAATGCCCAGATTCAGGGACTTCCGCCTCCGCCCATGCCTCCGCCCATGACGCTACCCCAGCCGCCGCAACCTCCGCAGCAGCCCCCAGAAGAGGACTTTAATTTAGACGATATAGAATTTACGTAGTTGATATATAATTTTATGTAATTGATACTTTTATGTAGTTCATATATTCTTTTATGTGTTTGTTGTTGGTTATATGAAATTGTTTTGGTGTTTTTTGCAGCTTGCTTGGAATGGTAATTCAGAAATTTCGGGGGTTTTTTTTTTTACTGGAATGCACTTATAGCCGACGAAAAAAGCCTTAATTCGTCGGCTAAAGTTTTTTTTAAAAAATAATAATAAGTTTTAGCCGACGAAATATGTTTTAATTCGTCGGCTAAATGCCTATAAAGCAGACGAAAAATACTATATTTCGTCGGCCATAGGTGTTTTATATTTTTTTATTACAAACTTTAGCCGACGAATATTTTAAATTATTCGTCGGCTAAAGTTTGGAAGATAACCGACGACACAAAATGTCGTCGGCTAAGGTATGGACTATAGCCGACAAAAAAATCGTCGGCTATAGTGCATACTTTAGCAGACGAAATAATGTCGTCGGCTAAGGTTTGGACTATGGCAGACGATATTATTTCGTCGGCTATAGTCATACTTTAGCCGACGAATTTTTTTTCTCGTCGGCTAAACTCATCACAGACGACCCTTTCCCGATGACACTATAGCCGACAAAGGTTTGTCGGCTAAGAGCTTCGCCGACTAATTTTTTTAACAGGCCGACAAAAATTTTTCGTCGGCTAAAGTACTTGTCCTGGTAGTGTTGAGAAGCATTAGAGGTCGCCGGAGAACGGCTGCATTTAAAAATGATATTGCAGACTTTGAGGGAAGCTCAGTTGTATGCAAAGCTTAGTAAATGTGAGTTTTGGTTGGATAAAGTGGGGTTCTTAGGCCATGTGGTTTCGGCTGAAGGTGTCAGTGTGGATCCCTAAAAGATAGAAGCGATGACAAATTGGAAGAGACCTTCTAGTGTGACGAAGATTCGTAGCTTCTTGGGGTTAGCAGGCTATTATCGTCGTTTTATTCAAGATTTCTCAAAGATTGCCGCTCCTCTTACAAGATTGACTAGGAAGGGGGTGAAGTTCGAGTGGTCTGAGAAGTGTGAGCAGAGCTTTCAAGAGCTCAAGGATCGTTTAACTAGTGCTCTAGTTCTAGCACTCCCTGATGATAGTGGGGAGTATGTGGTTTATTGTGATGCTTCTAGGCAGGGTTTGGGTGGTGTGTTGATCCAGCATGAAAGAGTAATTTCTTATGCTTCTAGGTAATTGAAGCCGCATGAAGTGAATTACCCCACCCACGACCTAGAGCTTGCTGTAGTGGTTTTTACATTGAAATTATGGAGACATTATCTCTATGGAGCCAAGTGCCAAATCTTTACCGACCATAAGAGCCTTCGGTATGTGATCACTCAGAGGGAGTTAAATATGAGGCAAAGAAGGTGGATGGAGTTGATCAAAGATTATGATTGCACTATTGAGTATCATCCTGGGAAAGGTAATGTAGTTGCGGATGCTCTTAGCCGCAATCCTTCTATGTCTCTAGCCTATTTGAGGACGGTTCGGGTCCCTTTTCTTTGTGAGTTAAGAGCTTCAGGAGTTGAGTTGTCGGTGGATGAGATTGGTGCTTTGGTAGCTAGTTTTCATGTGAGACCAGTTTTGGTTGATAGAGTGCGTGATGCTCAGCAAAATGATCCCTCCATAGTTCAGTTGATAGAAAGAGCACTTAAAGGGTCAGCAGTGAATTTTTTTGTTAGGAGAGATGGTGCCTTGTTGTTTAAAAACAGACTATGTGTTCCAAAGAGGAATTTGGAATTGAAATAAGAGATAATGGAGGAAGCTCATAGTTCTGCTTATGCTGCACATCCTGGTAGTACTAAAATGTACAGGACCCTGAAGGATTTTTATTGGTGGCAAAATATGAAGAGGGAGATTGCCTCCTATGTGAGCAAGTGTTTGATTTGTCAACAAGTGAAAGCTGAGAGGCTGAAACCTTTTGGTCTGCTTGAGCCATTGCCTATTCCGATATGGAAGTGGGACCACATCACTATGGATTTTGTTTTTAGTTTACCTCGTACCCATGATGAGCATGGTGATATTTGAGTGATTGTGGATCGATTAACAAAATTTACACATTTTCTGCCAGTGGGGAAGAAGTATTCATTAGATAAATTGGCGGAACTATATGTGAACGAAATTATGAGACTCCATGGTGTGCCTGAATCTATAGTATCAGATCGGGATCCCAGATTTGTTTCTAAATTCTGGGGAGCTTTGCAGGCAGCTTTGGGCACTCGGTTGCACTTCAGCACAGCCTTTCATCCTCAAACAGATGGGCAGTCTGAGAGGACTATTCAGACCATGGAGGACATGTTGAGGTCATGTGTGATAATTCAGAGGGAGTTGGGATAAGAATTTGTCCTTGATAGAATTTGCCTACAACAACAGTTTTCATTCTAGTATTGGTATGGCTCCCTTTGAAACACTTTATGGGCGGCAGTGTCGTACACCTCTATGCTGGAATGAAGTGGGAGAAAAGGAGTCTTGTGGTCTAGAGATAATCCAGGACACAAATGAGAAGATCAAGGTGATTAGAGATAGGCTCAAGGCGGTTCAAAATAGACAGAAGAGTTATGCGGATAACCGTAGAAAAGACCTTGAGTTTCAAGTGGGGGATTGGGTATTTTTGAAACTATCCCCTTGGAAGGGCTTAGTACGTTTTGATAAGCGAGGAAAACTTAGCCCGAGGTATATTGGTCCTTATGAGATTATAGAGCGGGTTGGCACGGTTGCTTACCGATTGGAGCTACCTTCAGAGATACCCAAGATACATAATGTTTTCCATGTGTCCATCCTTCGCAAGTATATTGCCGATCCTTCTCATGTCTTGCAAGAGCAGCCGCTTAGTTTGAAGAAAGATTTGACCTATGAAGAGAAGCCGGTTCAGATTCTTGATCGGAAGGAGCAAATGCTTAGAAATAAAACAATTCCTCTTGTTAAAGTTCTTTGGAGGAGTCAGCAAATAGAGGAAGCTACTTGGAAACCGGAAGAACAAATGAGACAGCAGTATCCTTATCTCTTTGAGTGACAGGTACGCAAATTTTGGGGACGAAATTTTTATAAGGAGGGGAGAATTGTCACACCCCAGTCCTTAAGTTCTTTTTACGGTTATTTATTTTGGTATTATTTTAGTCTTTTACCGTATTAAGTAACCGTTTACTGTTAAGGACCTTAAAGTTGACTTTTTCTTCCGTTTGGAATTTGGGAAAACTTTCTTCATGAAAGTTGTAGAGGACGTGATTACGAGTTTGTAGACATGCTACGTGTTAAAATCGAAATTAGCATGGAAAAGTTATCCTCTAAAAGGGAAATTTTTGTGTTGGTAAAATAGGGGTAAAAATTTAGTGGGTTATTTTGGTTGGGGTTTTTAAGTTGGACCGGGTGTGGGAAGCCCAACACCCATTTCTCTCTCTCTCTCTCTCTCTTTTCTCTCTCCCTTCTCGCGAGCGCACCCTGACCCGCTGGAGACTCTACTCGCGCCAGTCACCGTCCAGCCGCCAGGGACCGCTGGACTGGTCCCGTTCGGACCCCCGCCACTTCCTCTCTCTCCCTGGGCCAGAGATCTTGCACTGGTCGCCGCTGAGCGGGAGAAATCCGCTTCCCCGCTGCCGACTGTCTCTTCACCGGAGCTCCGTCCTCGGCCACCATAGGCCGAGATTTTTGGCTCAACTGGTAGCCCTCATCTAGGTGAGTAATCCCTTCAAAGGAATAGGCTTAATTCGATCTTGTTGTTGAGAAATGTATAATTGAAGTTTTAGGGCTTAATTTAAGGTTTTGGTCCGATTAGCCTAGTTATGCTTAGAATTGGATTTTGTGCTAGTTAAGGAAGTTGTTGTGCGTGTTGAGAGGAGTGTCGTGTTAAAATTTGAGAAGCATTGGAGGTCGCCGAAGAACGGCTGCCGGCCGCCCCTTAGGGGCTGATTTTTCATGTTTTTAAGATGAAATTAAGAAGAGGAGTTTAATGAAGTATAGGTTGGAATTTTTGGAGGAGTTTTGATAATGTTGGGGATTTTTCAATGGTTAAGGATTTTGGCGGTGATTAGAATGGAATATCGGTAGTTGGGTTTACCGGTTTTAAAATGCATATAAGGTTAATTTTTTGTTATCGGTGATGGTGGTGAATCTTGAGTTATAATGGATTAAAGATGGAAAAAATGGGCAAGGAAGAAGAATAATTTTAGACCCTTAATTTTATGAAATTATTTATTGAAGTTTTAATGTTGAATGAGAATTAATATTAATTATTGCTCAGGACGTGAGGAAAATTATTTGGAGGAAGTCTCGGGTCGTCGGCAGGCATAGCCGAGCACTGTGAGTGGACCTTTGATTTGAATGCCTTACATGCAATAAAGTTTATTTAATTTTCAAAGGCATATTGAAGATTTTATAATTTCTTGGAGTAAAGAGTTCCATTTATTTTTGAGAACTCTCTTGAGCATTTTATTTGACATGTGGGACATGTCAAGTAATTTTATATTAGTTTTTGGGGAAGTGACCTTCTGAATATTTGTAATTTCTTTTTTTCACCATAAATGGTTAATATATAATCATTATTGCTAGCTAACTATTATTAGCGGCTACTCACCATAGGTGAGTAGTGCGCTTAGCGTGGGACGCTATATTAACTTGGGAGGCAACCGATCGGTACTTATATATATATGTTAGCTAGCCATTATTTACGGCTACTCACTATAAGTGAGTAGGGCGCTTAGCGTGGGACACTATTATAGCCTGGGAGGCTCCAACCCTAGCCTGGGAGGCTCCAACCCTAGCCTGGGAGGCTCATCGTTATGGTGAAATCTCTTCCCCATTTTATTAAATAATGAGAACCAATGGGATTGGTTCCTCATTTTTATTTGTAAATATTTATGGAAAATCTTCCATAAATATTTTTCTAATGGAAATTATGGGAGAGCATAGATTTGATTTCATTGCTCTATATTTTTGTTATTTATTTTTGTCCACTCACTCTAACGTTTTAAATGCTTCTCCCCTGGGCCTTTCATTTTTAAATGCCCAGTATGCAGAGTTCGGTTCGGCGAGGATAGAAGGCATGTCATAAATCCCCACCTCATCCAGTTTTCCCATATAGGTTACCAGTTTAACATATTGTGTTGTTTTTCTCGTTTTCCTAGTAGATGCTCTGATAATTATGGGATGGTTTAAGTGTGATAAGAGCTGATGAAAAAGATTCATTTGTTTATGTTTATTTGAGAGATTATATTTATGGATATTGTTTGGGAATTATTGTGAGTTTGGGGTGTTGGTTGTTCATTAGAGGGAGTGGGAGGCTCTAGGATTCGTGAATTTATAGTGTTTTTAGATGAGTTGGGTTTGGTGACTTTTCTCCCAGTTAGGGTTACCCATTATCAAGGGAAGTTTTGCCAATGTTTTTAGTAGAATTTCCCTTAAGGTTGGTCCGCAGGATTTATTCTGGATTTCAAGGGGGAAATGAGGGGTAGGTCCTGACAATTGGTATCAGAACATTAGGTTGTCCGATTCCTGTCTTTCTATATCACTACCACATGTGCTTAGTAAAACTTAGTGTCATGAGGGTGATGGTCCGACTGCGGCGGATCCATTAGCTTATGAATGTATGCTAAGTGTTTATTGAGTATGTGGGTATTAGTCTTTTTCTTGTCTCTTGTGCTAAATATTTTATTCTCAGGTAGTATGCCTCCTCGCCGAGCACCTAGGCAGAATCCTCCAAGAGGGTAAGATGAGGACGTACAGGGTGATTGGACTAATACCATGGTGCAGTTCTTTCAGCGTTTTAGCACTAGTATGGCTCCCGAGATAAATTATGATAGAGCCTACAAGAATGGTGCTAGAGCGTTTAGCCATGCTGTTGAGCCATTGGATGCTCAGAATTGGGTAGAGACCATCGAGAAAATATTTATGCAGGTGAGATGCCCAGAGGATAGAAAAGTGAGCTTGGCTATGCGAAGATGACCGCCTATCTGAGCGGCCCAAGAGGCCAAGGAGCGGGAGGAGAAGACCAAACCTGCAGCCGAGAAGGAGGCTCAGTTGATTGGCGAGCCATCCGTTGCCGAGAAGAATATTGATGGCAAGGACGCGATGGCCGAGACGTCCGAGGACAAGGAAGAGGACGAGTGGGAAACATAAGTTGTAAACTTTTGCTTTTTGTTTTTTTTTGTTTGACTAGAAGGACAATGGAATTATGCCTAGTCCCATTGAAGCTACATCCCGGTGCATTTTGTAAATACCCATTGGTGGTATATTGCCTGGTTTTCTGGGTTTTAATATATTATGTTTTTGCTGACTTTGTCTCGGATTTCTTTTTCCTTTTTTTTTATTTTTATTGTTGCTCCTCCTTGTGGAATTTCATTGAGACTTCTTGGTGAATTGTCGTTCCCAGTGATTTGCCCAAGTGTTACAATTTATGTCTCCCGGTGGATTACAAATTCTGCCTTACAGTGGATTGCCTATTTCGGGGGGTTACGAATTCTGCCTATCACATATTGGTGGATTAAGAAATATGCCTATCACATCTCGGTGGATTAAGAATTATGCCTATACGTTTTTGTTTTGACTTGTGTGGTGCCCGGTTTATTGTTTATTGCCCGGGTCATGATTCAACATTAATGTACTTGAATTTAACTTCCCCATTATTAAGTCTTTCAAAACCAATGGGGTTATCCTCCGGGACATGAAGTTCTCTCGGGGGTAGTAGTACTTACAAATATACAGTATTGCAAAGTTGGGTCTCGTCCTCTTCTTCTTAATTACACTAGGTAGAACTTCATGTGCTCTGCATTCCATGGGCGCCCGGTGATTATCCCATCCAGATCCCGGTGACTATCCCATCTGACCTCTTCAACAATTTCGTACGGTCCTTCCCAGATGGGATCCAAGGCCAACAGCTTGGTCATAATTTTCTTCATCACCCAGTCCCCTTGTCCCAACGTCCAGGTCCTGGCTTTATTTTTGTAATGGCGTGCAACTCGCTGCTTGTAAACTTGGTTGTGTAGGTATGCTCGCTCCCTTCTTTCCTCGATGAGATCGATATTTAACTGGAGACCGTCCGCGTTGATTGTGGCGTTGTAGTTCTCAACCATTCCTGATGGTATTGACGTCTTAATCGGTAGGACCGCCTCTGTGCCGAAAGCCATAGAGAATGGGGTCTCTCTCGTTGATTCTGTTGTTGTGGTCCTGATAGCCTAAAGTACTCTGGGGAGTGGGAGCTTTTGGGCCCAAAGTCCCTTGGAGTCATCCAGCTTCTTTTTCAAAAGTTTTTAGTGATCTTGTTAATTGCTTCCACCTGCTCGTTGGTCTGTGGGTGTGCTACCGATGCAAAGACCATCTTGGTACCCATCTCCTATGTGAAATTAAATTGCGTCCCGTTGTCAGTAACGATTGTCTCCGAGACCCCGAATATGCAATATATGTTCTTCATCAAGAAGTTCTTTACACACTTAGTGGTTATCTTTCCCAAGGGCTCCGCCTCCACCCATTTCGTGTAATAATCAACGGCCACGATCACGTATTTGAATTGCCTTGGTGCTATAGGCAGCTTCCCGATGAGATCCAAACCCCACTGTGCGAAAGGCCATGGGGACAATAGAATTGACAAGGCAATAGGAGGGGAGTGCGTCTCGTTGGGGTGCAATTGGCACTTATGACATCTTGTCGAGACTTTATCTGCCATCACACCCATATTTGGCCAGAAGAATTCCGTTCGTAGCTCATTGTGCGCTAATGAGCGGGATCCTGAGTGATTCCCACAAACTCCCTCATGTATCTCCCCTAGGATCGCCTCACCTTCCTCGGCTGTCACACACTTCAAGTTTGGGAAAATGTAGCCTCTGCGATAAAACTTTCCGTTCATGAGTGTGTATCTCACACATTTTGACTGTAGTTTCCTGGCCTGCCTTTTGTCCTCTGGGCGCACCCCTTCCTTCATAAACTCGATTATGGGGTCCATCCATGTCGGCTCCCCGGGCCCCGTGTCGACCAAGAATATCTCCGAGATGGTTTTGCTTATGCTCGGTTTTTCCAACACCTCAATTTGTGCTTTGTTTTTGCCCTTCCCAGATCCTCCGGCCTTCTTAGACCCCCCCGGTAGCTAACCGTGCCAGGGAATCTGCATTACTGTTTTTCTTTCGAGGTATATGAGAGAGGGTTGCCGACTCGAAGTGCTGCATAAAGGCATTGGACAAAGCTTGATAAGAGTTAAATTGACGCTCCTTGACCTTAATACTCCCGTTGACTTGATTTACAGCCAGCTGCGAGTAGCTATAGACGTCAAGTCTTTCCACTCCAATATCTCGGGCGAGCTGCAGTCCCCCTATTAAGGCCTCATACTCTGCCGCATTGTTCTAGGTATTGAATTAAAATTCCAAGGCGTACTCGTGTTTGAACCCATCGGGACTATCTAGTATGATTCCCGCCCCACTTTTATTTCGTGTCACTGAACTATCAACATATAGCTTCTAAAAGGGGGTTGGTGGCTCCTTCTCCCGCATCTCTTCCTTTCCTTCCCTGAGATTACTTACCGATTCGTCTGCTAATTTAATGGGCGTGAGATCAGATATAAAGTCCACTGCGGCCTGCCCCTTAATAATTATTCTCGGTCGATAGTGAATGTCAAATTTTCCTAGCTCAATCGCCTATTTTACTAACCTCCCGCTCATTACTGGCTTCTGCATGATCTGCCTCAAGAGATGGTTGGTATAAAGGGTTATAGAGTGTGACTAGAAGTAATGCCTGAGCTTTCTCACAGTTACGATGAGCGCTAAAGCAAACTTCTCAATGTCCGGGTATTGGCTCTCGGCCAGTGTGAATTGTTAGGACCTATCCCGGATTTCCCCTTGAAATCCGGGATAAACCCTGCGGGACCCACCTTAAAGGAAATTATACTAATATTTTGGCATAATCTCTCTTGAAATTAGACAACCCTATCTGAAAAATACCAACTCCCAATACACTTCTATACCAAAATATTCAACATCTCCTAGAGCCACCCGCTCCCCCAAATAAACATCCACCACCTTACAAACATAATATCTCAAACAATTTCATAATTTAATTTCTCATACAATCCCACCAAATAAATCTTTCAAATCACACCTAAATTTAGTCATAAACCCTTAACACACTTTACCATAAATTAATAAAACATCTCATGGTTATCAGAGTAACTAATAGAAGAAAACGAGAAAATATACAAGTAGGTTAATCCGGTAACCTACGAGAGAAAACTAGATGAGGTGGAAAATATGACTCGCCTCCTACACTTGCCGAACCGAATTCTACAGAATGGGCATTTAAAAACGAAAGGCCCATGGGAGAAGCATTTAAAAACGTTAACGTTAGTGAACAAAAATAAATAACAATAATATTGACTTAAATATGGAGCAATGAAATCAAAGTTATGCTCTCTCAAATTTTCCATTGAGAAAAATATTTATGCATGCCACTCTTGGAAATTCTCCAAAAATATTTATGGACATGAATGATGAACCAATCCCATTGGTTCCTAATAAATCATAAAAAATGGGAAAGAGGTTTCACCATAACGATGAGCCTCCCAGGCTAGGGTCGAAGCCTCCCAGGCTATAATAACGTCTCACGCTAAGCGCTCTACTCACCTATTGTGAGAACCACTAATAATGACTAGTTAACAAATAAATATAAATACCGATCGGTTGCTTTCCAGGTTATAATAACGTCTCACGCTAAGCGCTCTACTCACCTATGGTGAGGACCGCTAATAATGGTTAGCTAGCAATAATAAATATATATCAACCATTTTATGGTGAAGTAAAATATTAAAATAAAAAGATCAACACTTCCCCAAAAATTATAATAAATTCGTAGGGATAGTTCCCAATTGTATTTGAAAATATTACGTAATAATATAAATCACTTAACATGTCCCACATGTCAACTAAAATTAGCAAGAGAGTTTCAGAAAAATAAATGAAACTTGTTAATCCATGAAAATAATTAAATCTCCAATATGCCTTTGAAATCAAATAACTTAAGCGCATGCATGATATTAAAATCAAAGGTCCACTCACAATACTCGGCTATGCCTGCCGACGGTCCGAGGTCTCCTCCACACGATCCTCCTCACGTCCTGAACAATAAATAATATTAAGTCTTCAGACTAGATTAAAGCTTTAATAAATATTTCAAAATAAAGGGGAGCCTAAAAATTCTCCTCCCTTGCCCAATTTCTCCATTTTTAAACTATTAAGGCTCTAATTTCACCACAAACACCGATAACCATAAATTAACCTTTTTAAAGTTTAAATCCTACTCAACCAACTGTCGAATTTTTATTCTAATAACCGTCAAAATCTTTAGTCATTGAAAAATCTCAAACCTTATCAAAACTCCTCCAAAAATTCCAAATTTTACTTCATTAAACTCCTCTCATAAAAATAAACTCAAAAACATGAAAAACTACTCCTATGCGGCGGCGACTGGCAGCTGAACTCCGGTGACCTCCAATGCTTCCAAATTTTAACACAATATTCTTCTCAACCCGCACACCAACTTCCTTAACTAACACAAAATCCAATTCTAAGCTTAACTTGGGTCATCGAACCAAAACAGTGAAATAAGTCTTAGAACTTCAATTAACCATTTCTCCTTAACAAGCACGAATCGAGTCAATTCCTTTTGAGGGATTAGTACCCTTGATGAGAGCTACAAGATGAGCCAAGTATCGCCGGCTATGGCGGCCGAAGGAGCGAGTTCCGGCGACAGGACTCTCACGGCACAATCGGCTTCCGAGCGACTTTTCTCCCTCACGGCGGAGCTAGGACGGCTCCCACCGGTCCAGGAAGAGAGCTGGGTTGATGGCCGACCGATTGGGACCGATGCTGCTGTCTGTGGTGGTCGGATGGCGGCGGACGGAAGTGAGGAATCCGACGGGTCGAGGAAAGTTCGGGAGATAGGAGATAGAAGGGAGAGAGAGAGAGAGAGAGAGAGAGAGAGAGAGAGAGAGTGATAGTTTGGGCTTCTCCAAATCCTACACGGTCCAAGCTTAATACCCACAACAAATAAAGCCTACTAAAAATTTACCCCTTTTTACCAACTCAAAAATTTACCCTTTTATCTGTTAACTTTTTCATGCTAACTCCGATTTTAATGTATAGTATGTCTATGAATTCATATTAACGTCCTCTACGACCTCCTTTAACAAATTTTCCCAAAATAATTTTCCTACAAAAAGTCAACTCTAGGGTCCTTAAGTAGTAAACGGTTACTCAAAGCGGTAAAAGACCAAAGTAATACCAAAAGTAAATAACCGCAATTTAACTTAAGAACCGGGATGTGACATGAATCCTTTGCCTGCATAAAACACCGCGCTTGACATCTGACTCCTTTCTGATCAGCACTGAGCTAATCGCTGTTTGTGATGCTGCCACATACAAGTAAAACATCTCGCCCGGGATTGGTTTTGACAACATCAGTGCGGTTGAGAGGTATGCTTTTATCTGTTTGAAAGCCTCTTCTTGCTCGAGACCCCATGTTATTTCCTTGCACCTCTGATCTTTCAACAGTCGCAAGAATGAGGCACATTTATCTGTGAGCCGGGACACAAACCTTGCCAGGGCGACAATCTTCCCAGCCAATGAATGCACCTCATTTCTTTCCTTGGGTGTTTCCATGTCCAAAATGGCTTGAATTTTCTCCGGGTTGGCCTCTATACCCCTCATACTGATTACATGACCTAGGAATTTCCCTTTGATCACTCCAAATATGCATTTATGAGGGTTCAGCCTCATCATGTACCTTAGGATTACCTTAAAGATCTTCTCCAGGTGCCCAACATGCTTATCATCTGTTAAGCTCTTCACTAGCATGTCGTCGATATATACCTCCATGAATTTCCCGAGGAAATCGGCAAACATAGCATTCATTAGTTGTTGGTAAGTAGCTCCCATATTCTTTAGCCCAAAGGCCATAACTCTATAGTAATACAATCCCCTGTCTGTAGTGAAAGCTGTTGAGATTGGAATAATCCACACATATCCTCCACTGTCCCGTTGAATTTTTAGGAACCATGATCACATTGGCTAGCCACTGGAGGTATCTGACCTCTCTTATAAACTTGATGTCGATCAACTTTTGCACTTCCCCTTTTATTGCTTCATACTTCTCTAGCTTAAACGTCCTAAGTTTCTGCTGCACGGGTGGGACACCTTTTTCAATGCCCAGCTTATGCATCAAAATTCCTCGATATCCCGGCATATCCTTGTAAGACCAAGCGAACGCCCCGCTGTTTCTCTTGAAGAATTCCACTAGGGCTGCTCGTATGCTTGTGGTCTGTCCCATCCCTATGGTCACTTGTCGGTCCGGGTACTCTTCAGAGATTGATACCATTTATGTTTCTCTAGTCGACCCTGGTCGCTCCTCATCCGAGTCGAAATCATCTCGGGGATCCACATAAGGATCCGAGGGGGTACAAACGGCCAGTCTTGCTGATAGAACTTCTGATTTTTTCCTCCCGTTGTTTATTGCATAACAACTCCTTGTTGCCCTCTGGTCTCCTCAGATTGTGATTACTCTTGTTGGGGTTGAGATCTTCATCATCAACATATGGCCGACTATAAATGATTTTAGTTTCCACAAGACGGGCCTTCCCAGGATCCCATTGTAAGATGACTCACAGTCCACCACAATGAATTCGACCGTCTCCTGGGCGATCCCTCTCGGCCTTCCATGCTGACACTAATACTATCCAAACCCAAGGGCTGCACGACATCGCCCGAGAAGCTAATCAATGGCTCGTGGTCCTGCATCAACTTGTTACTCCCTCGGTGCAATCCTTTCCAAGCATTCCTAAACAATACGTTGACCGAGGCCCCCGTATCTATCAGAATTTTCTTAGTGATGTAATGGTCGAGCTGCAAAGTTATCAGGAACGGGTCCTCATGTGGCCTTATCCTCTTTCCTTCCTACTCCAGGAAGGTAACAGACTTCCATCCGGCAGTCTCTTGTTGACTGTTACTGCTCCCAAAGGCGAAAACTTCCTTGCCATCTCTTCGTCCTGTATACTGCTTCTTAGCCTTGTTGCTCCTATTATCTATGCGTGACCCGTCGTTGATGGTGTTAATGGTTCTATAAACTTGAATTGCTCCTACATGCTTCTTCCCAACCACATACTGCTGCAATTTCCCTTTTTTAATTCGACTCTCCACGGCTCTCTTCAGCTCGATCCAATTATTGATGTGGTGGGTTGGCACCCCGTGATACCCACAAAATTTTCCCGTGTGCTCCTTCGTGAGCTGTAATGATGCCGGGAATTTCCTGGCTAGCAGAGGTGGGATGATGGCCTTATTCTCGTTCCATATCGCCTCATAAGTACGTTGAGCGTCGAGAATTGTTCTTGGACTACCGGTGACACTCTGTGGAGGGCACTTTTGATTAAGGGTTATATGGCAGTGAGACACGCATGACCGAGCCCAAAAATGTCGTCCTCTTCTTTTGAGTTAGCAAAAACTAGGCCCAGAAAGCTTCGAAGGATTAAGATCCTAGGAAGCTTGATGTTGTGTTCTTCCTGGCGGCACTTTCTTCATTAACGGCGGTGATCTGCAACTGTGTTTCTTTCAATGAAGGACTTAGCAAGATGTGAATGGCGTGGGAGCTAGAAAAACACGAGTTTGATAAGAAGAGAACTTAGTTGTGTTTCTAAGGTAGGGATTGAGGTATATGAGATAAGAGATTTGGGATAGATATTGGTGGATTGCTTGAGTTTGCTGCTTGGTTTCATATGTGTTTTTAGGGTTGTATTTGGATCTGGGAATGGTATGGATATGTGATTGGATAAGGGCTTTAGAGAGAAACATGGTAGGAGAGATGGCAGAAGAGGAGTACTAGTGAGCTTGCTAGCCTTCTCCTATTCTGGTTGTTGTTTTTAGTTGATAACAACAACTATTTATAGGCAATAACAGCAGCTAAAGGAATCTTGGTGGTTGAAGGTTTTTTTACTGCTGTAAAGGGGCTGAGTAAGGTTTAGCGTGTATTGGTTTCTGTATTGCCTATAGGCTTGTCAGTTTGTCTCTAAAGTTGAAATTGTAGAATAGATTTTGGGCAGATTTCACGCAGAAAATCTGCTGCTGGATTCTACTGCTATTTTATATCATATTTTATTTTGTTGTTGGAAATAAAAAGCTTACTTTTTTATTTGGACCTTAAAGGGTTTGGGCTTAGCTTTTAGGTCTCTCTTCTTTATTTATCCGTATTAGAAATTAGGTCGTTGAACATGAATTTTGGTCTCAAGTCCAAAATTACCAACGATCCTAAAATTAATAGCGGACCTCATGCTTTTCCGTTACCTTCCGCCCAACACCCATTCTTGAAAGCCCCAAAATGCATGAATGTGGCTTGGGTCCACGTGCATGGCTTGATGTTTGCGTGAATCGGGCTTGACGAATTAATCGGGCCTGCTAGCTGGATTTTTAGGCCTCAACACACTCTTGCGTACCCGGTATCCTGGTAGCTTCTTTTCGCCTTCCCTTGCAGGGTGTACTGTTGGCCGGATTTTTTCCTGCTCCCTTCCTTCTGCCTTTTCTAGGACGAATATGAGGTTGGCTCTCGTTCTCCCTTCTAGGCCCTAACCTCTTGAATCACTTGCACCGGCGACCCTTCCTCTCTCCCTTCGATCCTCCTCTTCCCGGCCGATTTTCCTCCATAAGTATCATGGTCTGCCTGCGCGTGCCTGATCGCCATTTCCATGCGCTCGTCATAGCCTTGCAGGTTTTCGATCTTTATTGCATACAAAAACTTCCCAGGAAGCAACCCTTGAATAAATGCCTCCTCCACAACCCTTTTGTCGAAATTCCTGACCCGGGATGTGGCCCCTTGCCAGCAATTCACAAAGGCTTTTAGTTCTTCTCCCCAATCCTGCTTTACCTTAAACAATTGTGCGGTGTTCTACCCGTCCGTGCGTAGCATGAACCTATTGATGAACCTATCAGCCAATTTCCTGAAACAATCAACCGAGTTCGACGGGAGTTTGTAGAACCAGCTAAGCGCTTCTCCCGCTAGGGCTACCTAAGGAAACTCCGATTCGATCCGCCCCTTCGGCTGGGAGGCATCTACCTCCTAAAACATGTTGCAAGATATCGCGTCTGAATATCCCTTAGCATTTGTGTGAGATTTGAAACTATCGAGAAAGAGGTGAGGATCGCGATCCCCATTGTAACTCAGTTTGAATGGCTTGGCAGTGTTCGACCGGACGGTTTGGGTGATCGCTCTCGTGAATGGTCCCCCCTCTCTTCGAAACTCGCATGGGTCGGATTGTATGACATTTTTCTCTCAACGTCCGAGATTCTTGCTGTTAAGCATGCCACATTATCTCGAATCGCTCTTAGGGTTTCCTCCATCTCACCCGGTCTTTCAATGTGAACGTCCGAGACCGGTTGCGGTATCGGCAGCGGTCCTTTATCCAGTATTCCCTCCGGGAACAGATTTACCCCAAGATGCATGGTCTTGCGGGTCCTAACCTCTAGAGTTGCCTTATCCGCTTGTGGTGATGCTGCCTCATGGTCCATTGCCTCTCGCTGATCTACCACTCGGGCCAGCGTACTCATGAGGGTGGCATTATCCCTCTCCAATCTGCTCTCTCTCTCCTAGAGGCCTCTTCCCCATCCTAGACCCTCTGTTGTTCCAACCGGGCGATTTTTGCCCTCATCCCCTCAAACAACTCGGTTACCTCTTGGGGATTGAGGTCTCGCGCCGTTCGCTCTTGGAGACTTATTCTTGTGATCCTCAAACTTCCTCCTGCCATCTCCGGGGTCCTCCTGAATATTGCTTCCCTTTGCTCTTCCTGCTATATCCCTTGCTCTCGTTGCTTGCTTGGCTCAGCCATCGAGTCACACTGGCTTTTAGTAGAGATTCTCACAAACGGTGCCAAATGCTAACGTACAATCCCGATGGGTTTGTTATAACTGAAGGCCTATCCTGCTGATGCTGAGTCCTCTCTTGTGACAACCTGCGAGTGAAAGGAGATAAAATCAGTCTTTCCTCTTCCGATGATAAAATCAGTCTTTCAGTTAAGTGTAATTACTACCATAGTTAATGTTACATGACAAGCTGGTGGCTAGGCTGTATTTATGGCCCAGTGTGGTTCTCTCTCTTTCTGCAAATCGATGTGGGACAACTTACTTGTTGTTATTTCGTGCATGTACCTCTCTTTCTCCTTCTGTGATTTGATCCCGGCCCCTTATTGCCACAGAGGTTGAGCACAGCCCATCCTACTCATGGTGGACAACCTTAGGACGGCCTTGGTTGTCTCGCTCAAGGTGGGTTTCCTGCTGGTTTACGGGCTTGAGAGGTTGTTTTACGTACAACCGACTACAAGTAGATTGTTATTTCAGTGTTTTTAACCTTGTTGTATTTTAGTGTTTCTAATAGCTTGTTGTTTCAACCACAACCACATACAACAACTTGTGTTTCATGTTTCAATGGCACCTGTTTTATTTTTGGGCCTAGTTAGTAAATAACAATTATTTGGCAAAATAGAATATTGGCTCAATCTGAAACCACACCACACCAACCCACGCCCACCCTTACTCACTGATGTGGGAAGCAAATTTGCTCCCCACCCTAACTAACCCACCCATCTTGATGAATGTCATGTGTCTTGTTTTTTAATCACTCTAACCATGGTTAACTACATGGGCTTATATTAATAAATTATATTATCTTATAACTCTAATTCTTTCCTTTTTCTTTTTTGGGTTATTCCTCCATCTCATATGTCTTCCAAATTCTGGTGTTCGATCCGTAGCTTCAGATTTTTCATATGGAATGCCATCACTAGCTTCTTTTCCTCAAGTCATGCCTTATCGGCCGGATGGGCCACATATCTACCAAGTTGGAGCTTCTAGTTCTCAAGCCATTCCTAATCAAGCACTTGGTTACCAAGTTATTCCCCCAACGTTTGGCGATTACTCACTATCATGAATTTGCAGGTTTCTAACTTTCTGATCCTTGTTAAGATATACTTGTTAAACAAATATTTTCTTTTCTGGGTTATTCCTCCTTCTCATATGTCTTCCCTTTTGGTTTCTCTTGTAAGTATAAAGCTCTGTTAAGTTTTTCATGTTTTTGTTCTTCTCCTTCTGGTAATTGTGAATTTCTGATAAAGTCTATTGATCAGAACCCATCGTCTTATGCATAGCAGTGGACTATGAGGTTGAAACACATTCACGATCATGTCTTGTGAGGTTACAATCTAACAAGGTATATATGATGCTATCAATTTTTTTTCCTGAATAAGCCAATTCCCCTCTCATTGAATTTAAGATGTAATAGTTTGGCTTTGGCAGTTCTCATGAATGGGCCAATTTCCCTTTCTTGAATGCTACTACAAATTTTAATATGTACTTAGTGTTATTATGTTCAATGTCAATAGTTGGTTACTGCAAATTTCTATAGTGATGTGCTTGAATCTGAATGTAGGAAGATCATGAGAAAACTGTAGCTAAAATTTTAGACTGATCATGTTGTATTCTATGACATTATCCTTCAGATGTTGCTTATTACTGAGCCGCATGGAATTTTCAGAGGGAGAATTTTGTGCTCAGGATTATGGTAACGTTGATGAAGCTATTGGTGATGTACAATCAGATTCGTATTCAGAAAGCTTGGATATCATGGAAAATAATGAGAAACAGGATACGACAATGCCACTACTTTGGTGAAAGTAATGAGGAACATGTAGAAGATATTGAAGAACTTACTGATGTTCCGACTCTTGGTATGATTTTTAACACTGAGCAAGATGCATATGAATATTATAATTCTTATGCTAAAACTATTGGCTTTAGTGTGAGAAAGCATAGAGTTAATAGAAAGAAAAATACTAGTGTGGTTTGGAAAAGATTATATACATGCTCTCGTGAAGGTTTCTATCATAAAAAAAACACTCCAACAAAAAAAAAGACGATCGGAGATGTGGATGTGAGGCACAGCTTGAGATCAGACTTCAAGAAGATGGAAAATTTGCTGTGACAACATTTCATTCTGAACATAACCATGATCTAGTTCCTCCATCACTTTCACATGCTTTAAGGTCACACCGAAACATACAGTCTTCTCAAGGTGGATTCATGGATCAAATGAACCATGCAGGGTTCAAGCCTTCACAAATCTTCAGGTAGGGTTTAGTCTGAAAACACAACATGTATATATATATATATATAATAATAATAATAAATGACATGAATCTCTAATTTTACTTTAAATCATCTTCTTTTATTTTTTTTCTAGGTACATGACTGTTGAAGCAGGAGGGCACCAAAATAAGAATTTCACCCAAACAGATTGCAACAACTTCATTCAAAGTAGGCGGGCAACACTGCTGAAAAAGGGTGATGCAAATAATTTTCTTGCTTACTTCAAGAAAAAGAAAATTGAGGATGAGTCTTTTTTTTATGAAATTCGAACAAATGATGACAATGAGATATGTGGTTGCTTCTATTGTGATGGGAAATCAAGACAAGATTATGCCTTATTTGGTGATGTTGTTGCCTTTGATACAACATTTAAAACTAACAACTATGAAATGGTTTGTTCTTCGATAATTGGGATTAATCATCATGGTCAGACAATCCTATTTGGATGTGGATTATTAGATGGAGAGACCACAGAGGTATGTACATGGTTCTTTGAAGTTTTTGGGCAAGCTATGAGAGGAAAGAAACCGAAGACTATTTTTACAGATCAAGTTGCATCAATATCTGCTGCCATTAGGGAAGTATTTCCAGATTCCCATCATCGTCTTTGTTTGTGGCACATATTCCAGAATGCTGCAAAACATTTGAATCATGTCTTTGAAAAGTTTTTGACATTCTCACAAGAATTCAGAAGTTGTGTGTATGATCCAGAGACCATTGAAGAATTTAAGTCAAGTTGGAAGTCGTTACTCGAAAAATTTGGCTTGAGTGAGAATGTTTGGCTAAAAAGCTTGTATGAAATACGTAAAAAATGGGCACAAGTATATGGCCGATCTAACTTTTGTGCAGGTATAAATTGTTTTTGACACTTCTACTTATTAGTTGTTATTATGCTCATGGTATTCATCATGCTTTATGTTTGCTTATAAGTTTTTTCCTTTTTCAATTTTTTTGCAGGCATGACAACAACACAGAGAAGTGAAAGCATAAATAAGTTTCTGAAAAGGTTCTTTTCTAGAAACCTTTATCTTTGTCAGTGGGTCAAACAATATGAAGTAGCACTAGATGATCGAAGAGAAAAAGAGAGGCTTGCAGAGGTTGCAACGTCACAAACAAAGCGCATCTTTTTATCAAATTGGAAAGTGGAGGTTGAAGCAGCAAAGAAGTACACAAAAAACATTTTTTATCACTTTCTGGGTGAGTATAAAAAATGTTTGGATCTGAAATTGGAGTTAGAAAGTGATGATGGCATAATACAAAGACATATAGTTGAAAGACCGGGCAATCCATTTTTGAGAAGGTCAGTAACATATTGTTCTTCAAATCAGTCGATTGTTTGTAGTTGCAACAGATTTGAATTTGAAGGAATTCTTTGTTCACATGCACTAAAACTATTTCGTGAGTTAGCTGTGCCTTCATTACCATCTAGATATTACCTAAAGAGATGGAAACATGATGCTAGACATGGTGGTCTGCCCAGTGGATTAAATGTAAATGTTCCTAGCACATCTTCCACCATTCAATATAGTCAGTTATCTCAAATAGCACAAAGGTTGTAGCGAAAGGTTCAAAAGACAACAAATCATGCACTTTGGTCGAGTCAAAGTTGTTAGAATTGGAGGCAGAATTAGATGGTAACTTACAAGTTGAACAAGGACATGGTGCAATGAATGATGATTTAGACATCGACATTGAAATGCATGAAAATAATGCAAATTTGGTTTTACGAGATCCACAAAAGAAACGTAAAGCTCGCAATAAAGGTAAATGGAAGAATGTCTTGGGGTCAAAAAGGAAAACAAAGAGGAGTGATCAGTCCATGCAACAAGAACGAAATGCAGTACCAGATGATGAGAACACTACATCAGTTTCAAAGAAAAGGAGAGGCTCATCCAAAAGAAAAGGTCAATATAAAATTTTTGTATTTGTATTGTTCTTCTTATAGGGTTCATCTGAATAAATCACTCTAATTAATCTCAATGTGCAGACACTGAAGAATCAAACTCAAAAGAAAAAAATGTTGTTGTGTTAAATGACAAGACCACTACATCAGTACCAAAAAGAAGAACAACTTCATCTAAAAAAAAGGTTAGTAAAAAAATAATTTTTGTATTAGTATGTTACTCTTCTTTTAAGCTTCATCTATTAAATTCATTTTAATCAATCTTTACTGTATATGTTAAAGAATCCAACTCAAACATACATGAGATTATTGGCCCTTCAAATCCACATCCATATAGTTAGGTACTTTCTATAACAATGAAATGCATGAAAATTGAAACACAAGTAATTGATGTTATTTCGTGAATATGAATGTCTAGGAATCATTTGGATTTGGTTATCAAAGCCAACAGAATGTCACATTCTTATGTACAAGATTTCCAAATTCTGGTGTTCAATCCGTAGCTTCAGATTTTTCATATGGAATGCCATCACTAGCTTCTTTTCCTCAAGTCATGCCTTATCGGCCGGATGGGCCACATATCTACCAAGTTGGAGCTTCTAGTTCTCAAGCCATTCCTAATCAAGCACTTGGTTACCAAGTTATTCCCCCAACGTTTAGCGATTACTCACTCATGAATTTGCAGGTTTCTAACTTTCTGATCCTTGTTAAGATATACTTGTTAAACAAATATTTTCTCAATTCATAGCTAAATAATAAGCACTAACAATATCTTATAAACGTACATATAACAGGAAACTGCCCGATCAATAGCTGAAGGATCAGCTCGTCAACTAAACTTTGATCCATCAATGACATAGCCTTCATTGTTGAAACTAGGAGTAAGTATTTGCACTCAATATTTTGTCTAAGGAGGCACTCAATCTAGAAAAAAAACAAAACAAAACAAAAGGAGTTATATTTGCTCTCATTATAGTGTTATGATTTTTATTGAATTCTCTCGCAATGTAAGGAGTTATATGAGAAGGAGGAAAAACCAAAAGGGAAGACATATGAGAAGGAGGAATAACCTAGAAAAGAAAAAAGAAAGAATTAGAGTTAGAAGATAATATAATTTATTAATATAAACTCATGTGGTTAACCATGGTTAGAGTGATTAAAGGACAAGACACGTGACATTCATCAAGATGGGTGGGTAAGTTTGGGTGGGGAGCAAATTTGCTTCCCACTGATGTGATGGAAGATAAGAACACACGACAATCCATCATACATAAGAACACGAGCAATAGGAGAGGGTGGAATCCAATTTGCAGGGCAAGAACCTTGCTGGACAAAAACTAACTAAATTTTAGTATTTTGCTACATTTTTAATGTTTGACGTCCTGAGCAAATCATATCGTTAACATTCCTACATTTCTGCCAATGAGGTTTAGCTCATTTGATAAGGACGAGCTTGTGGTTGAGACCCAATCCAAGTTTGATCCTTGTTGCCAGCAAAACGTTTGATTTTTAATGTTGGCCTCGTTGGTTCGTGATTTGTAAATTCTCTTGTGGAAAATCCATACTTGGAGACTGGTGTGACAGCCAGGTGTCCACTGTAAGTCCTTCAGTGTTGAGGTTGCAGGTCTGCCCTAACAATAGTGGTGCAGCGTGACGAAGCTCTCACATAAACTTTCTATAAAAAAAATGTTCCTACATTTCTTACTCATAACCTTTTAAGTGATAAAAGACTCATAAGATCAAACGTTTAGAAGAATTATAGATATAACAGAACCAAGAAAAGAAGGATATAACAAAGCCATTCATCTCTCTCTCTCTCTCTCTGCGCCGACCGTCAAAGCTTGACGATGATGATAGATAGCCAAATACTCGATGAAGATGACGACTTCAGGCAATCCCGATGCTTGATGACGACAACCTAATCGAGTCGGTCCCAATACTCGACTCGACGAAGATGATATGATTTACTTAGAGGGAGTGCTATGACTCTCGAGAAACTGAACTTTGCTAGCCAAGCTTGAGTACACACCACTCTATCAAGCCTTTCCTTTGTATGAGAATCACTCCAAGTGAACCAACCTCCAGCAGCTCCCATGTCATCAAGGTGACAGTCCGTTAAATAAGCTTCCCTAAACACTGACATCTAATAAATATTTCTGAGACGACCTCCCGATTTCTCACTCAGTTGTAGGATCTCATTGAAATCCCTAGCCACAACCTATTTGTATGTCTGCCCTCAGTACAGAGAGCGAAGTAGATTCCATGATATGTGTCGTTGTCCCATATCCAGATGCCCATAAAACTCAGTAAATCACCATTCGCAGTTCTCCGGTCTAATCACATCTACATCGATAAAGAAGTAGTTGCGATCCCTGACTGAAATCTGGATAGTGTCGTCCCACAAAAGAGCGACTCCTCCGGCCAAGTCCTCGCGATCATAGAACTCGACATGAGCCATTTCAATCTCTTTCTGTAAGGACTGATGTTGTTTGGTCTTGCACTTAGTTTCCGAGAGGGAAACCATATGAATCTGGTGTTTCTGAATCAGAAGTTTCAAGGCATGACGAGTTTCTCAATTGGTGATGCCTTGATAGCTCCAGACGAGAACATTCATCACGAAGATGGTAGGGGGACCTTCCTGGTTGTCGGAGATTGATGGATGACACTGAGAAGCCAAACCTTAGGCGGCTGCGCTCCAGAGAGGTTTTCGATTATTTTTAGGGGGATTTTCATATACACCTAATTTTAAAGAGTGTTTTTAAATAAAACCCACATAATATTTCTTTCTAATAGACATCTAAAATATATCAATTATGATACAGATTATGTCCTATTTTTTCTAAATTTTACACAATTGCCACCATTCAACTATAACATATAAACATAATAAATAAGCTTAATTGATGTTGTCTTAAATATCTTGATTATGAGTTTTTCTTCTAACATAACATTTTTCAATCAATTTGTAAGAATCATGCAGTTTTCTTTATTTTATAAAAAAAATCTAGGTGAAATAAATACATTCTATGATCTATACATCAGGTAAAATATAATATAAATAACATATCTAATTATTAAAGTAAAAGAAAGAAATTTTATAGTGTTACCGTAAGCCCTAAGCCCCAAACCCCAAACCCTAAGCCCTAAACCCTAAACCCTGTACCATAAACCCTATGCCCTATACCCTATACCCTATACCCTAAACCCTATACCTTAACCTTATACCCTAAACCTAATTTTAAGTTTCTTCTTTGTAGGTATATTATCATATCATGTCCTACTTAATAAGTACATTAGAAATGTAAATATTCTCTCAATCAGGATGAGAAATGATATAATAATATACCTAAAAAAAAGAAAATTAATCAAAAACCAAGAACGTGTACCTTACAGTTAGACATTTTTCGACTACGTAGAAAGACATCAAATGTGAGCTTAAGAATGAAAAAAATCATTCTATTACAAATGACATACTTCTATATATAACATATATATACACACTCAAGTTAGTAACAACAAGGTAAAAAATTAAAGAATGTAATTAATTGATTATGATAAAGTTAAATCCATGCCAGCTAACTTTTAGCTCAATATTTGAGTTTCAAATTGATGCTAAAATTAATAAAGATATCAAATTTAGCTTTATATCGCCTGAAGGGCAAATAAGAGAAACTAAAAAATGAAAAAAAAAACTATTAATTATAGACATATGTTCTATATCGTAAGTTTGCTTATGTGGAGTGGGTGTAAAATGAAAAAAAAAATGTATTGATTTATCTTAAAAGAGGTCTAGTATTTTAGGTTTTTATCTAATTTTCTCTTATTTTTATGATTGTATTATCGCATATCACTAGTGGAAAAAATCACTTAGCCGACGGAAAAATAATATTTTCGTCGCCTAAGATCTACTTAGCCGACGGAAAACCTTCCGTAGCCTAAGTTTTTACCTAGGCGACGGAAAAATATTCCGTCGGCTAAGAAAATCTTAGGCGACGGAAATTTTTACCTAGCCGACGGAATATTTATATATAAATATAAATGATTATTTATGATAACCTAGGAGACGGAAAAATATTCCGTCGGCTAAGAAAATCTTAGCCGACGGAAATTTTTACCTAGCCGACGGAATTTAAAAAAAAAAAATTTAAAAAATAAAAAATAAAAAAAATAACCAAATTTAAAAAAAAAAATTTTTGGCGGGATAACTGCCGCTTAAATATTTTGAACTTAGGCGACGGAAAAATATATTCCGTCGACTAAGTTCAAAAATTTTAAGCGGCAGTTATCCCGCCAAAAATTTTGAAATTTTTTTCGGTACCATTCTATAACTTTCAGCTCTCTCTCCCTCATCCTCTTCATCTCTCTCTCCCTAGCTCGTCTGCTGCTCTCTCTCTCTCCCTCGTCTGGTTGCTCCCCCACCACAGCGGCGCCTCCTCCTCCTCCTTCGCCGCGGCACCTCCTCCTCCTCCAAGCAGTGCCGCCTCCTCCTCCTCCTCTTCTCGGCGGCAACTCCTACTCCTCCTCTTCTCGGCGCCTCCTCCTCCTCCTTCGCCGCGGCACCTCCTCCTCCTCCAAGCAGCGCCGCCTCCTTCTCCTCCTCTTCTCGGCGGCAACTCCTCCTCCTCCTCCTCTTCTCGGCGCGCGACACCTCCTCCTCCTCTTCTCGGCGGCACCTCCTCCTCCTCCCGGCGAGTTTAGCGTCGGAGGTGGAGTGGAGTTGTTCGGGAACACGCAAACATAACCGTCGTGGTCGCCGGAGAAGAGGAAGAGAAGGAAAAAAAAAAACCTAAAAAAACGAGAAAAAAAAACCGCGCCAATTATTCTAAAAAAAAAATTTAAATTTTTACTTCCGTCGACTAAGATCTTAGGAGACGAAATATTCCGTCGGCTAAGAAAAACTTAGTCAACGGAAAAGTAATTTCCGTCGATTAAGTTCCGTCGACTAAAATCTTGGCAGACGGAACTATTCCGTCGACTAAGTCCCACTTAGCCGACGGAATAATCAATTCCGTCTGCTATTGTCTTAGCAGACGAAGCTTAGCCTACGGATCTTAGCCGACGGAAATTCCGTCGGCTAAGATCTTTGCAGACGAAATATATGTCTTAACCGACGGAACGGTTCCGTCGGCTAATAGCCATAATCCAGTAGTGATATCCTTGGAAGATAGAACTACCGGTACTCAAAGTACCGGTTGCTACTATAAGCTCTTTACCAATTTTATCTCTCTTCTTAACTAATTATATGTAGTTTGCTATTATTAAATAGCGTTTTATTTATTTATTATTTATCAAATATAATATAGTAAATCGAGCTAACATAATGTGTTGAGTAATGTAGTACGTCGAATAAAATAACACATTAAATAATATATATGTAATAAATTCAACAATGTAGTACATTGAACAAAGTATAACAATATTATTTTTATTAAGAAAATAAATATATTTTTTTTAAAAAAACTAAATAATATTCTTATAAATTAATAAATTATTAATTTATCGATTATTTAATAACTCGCTAAATTAATAAATTTTGTAAGTCCCTACGTTATAAATTTATAGAGGTTTAACTGTACCTTGTTTGATTAATAGCAGTCTCAATTTATATCATTGGATGTACTCACGCACCGCTCGCTGCCTTGACTATATTTTCATTTCCCGGCTATGCGACTTATAAATATGCTGATGAAGTGATGATATTGAATTATTGATCATATGAAAATTTTCATTCAGTCCAATATCAATCGCAGCAAAAATGGAAAATCGAAAGGACGTACGCAGACCCTTCATTTCAAGCTTTAAACAAACTCGCATGGGGATAAAGTGATACACTTCAGTGGCTGTACGTACGTGGGAGTACAAGCCAATAATTATAGGCTTCCATCATTATATTGCATTTCATTTTATGCATATACATAGATATAGATAGTCTCATTCCAATGATCTCTACCACGACTAATTCTTCTTTTAGGTGATTATGCAGCTGCTGTTGAAT
The DNA here is from genome assembly GCA_034370585.1 of Fragaria x ananassa. NCBI lineage: Eukaryota > Viridiplantae > Streptophyta > Magnoliopsida > Rosales > Rosaceae > Fragaria > Fragaria x ananassa. The sequence goes on along the minus strand of CP139750.1, from coordinate 1,040,093 downwards.
GCCTGAGTTCCATGTTTTTTGTCGTATGCCCGATTGAGGACTAATGAGCACCGAGCTTGGTGATGGAACTTGGGCTTGATCAGATTCCGAATGACTTGAAAACTTGAGCGCAATCTGACTTGAACCACCAACGGCAAACCCTTGCCTGAGTCTAACATGTCCTCCATGCTTCTTCCAGCACCATACATAGGCCTGTTCCTTGTTCCCACATATAACTTGAACTTTGTTGACCCACGCTCAGCAAATAGCTTTGGTCCCTGCACACACACACACACATATATATATATATAAGATATTCATGTATTTACCAGATGAATATTTGCTATTTACCATACTTAAAGAGATCAAATGGCTAGTTACCAAACTTAAATTGGCATATGCTTACATGTGAAGATGCAAAAGACAGGCGACCGAATGAGACGTCCATTGCTGGAGGACGAATGTGAAGTCCAAAGATCTTAGACTTGTTCTCTATTAGTAGGTCTATGGAACAATTGCAGGTAAGGAACTTAGTTGAAACACCTGAGCCATCAACTCCTTCCCCTAACCCAAATTGCCCTATTCCTGCCATCTGCACTGTCTTATAACATTAAAGCAAGTAACTAGCTAGGAAGTGAGAGAATAAAACTATGAGAACTCAGTCTCACTATGAGTTGTACTCTCTCATTATATCTTTTCTCCGTTACCCAAGAGAAATACACTCTCTTGCTAAGGATCGTATAATTCATACCTTCGTTTACTACCCCTAATCCGATTGGTCATATATACTCATAATCGAATAAACCAGACCTTGTACGGGAGGAAAATATGATAAACAACTTGGACATAATCCATGACCATTTAGGGGCATGTACCAACGAGATAAGTTCAGTCTCTCAAATTTTCGTTTTCATTGACTTGCTTTATAGTGTAGTCTGATGTCTCTTATTTGGTGTTTTTGGGTACTGACTTTAGTGTCATCCAACTTGATTGTAATCTTTTTTTTTATTAATAAATTTGAGGTGAGAGAGCACTCTGCTCTACTAGCTCCTGTTGACTAAAACAAACCATGCTCTGATGATTTTCATTCTATTCTCCTCTTCATGACATTTGCAATATCCATATATAATGGCATTTGCACCCAACAAATTATTAAGAGACAAAGGCCTATATATATATTTTTTTTTTCTCAGGTGCGGATGTCCGCATTTATTCTTATGATGCGGATTTCCACTTTACACTCACTTTTCAATCGAATTTTCACATCTCCACCGTCTAGTCCTTAGATACTAATGTGTAGATCATCTGTGTAAAATTTTAGCCAATTTGGTTATCATTAAGGCACTCAAACTCAATTAAAACAATGGATGAACATAATTTTGTCGAACTTGAACTGTTCATGTTTATAACAGAAAAACGCAGTTTTGAGCGCCTTAATGATAACCAAATTGGCTGAAATTTTGCAGAGATGATCTATACATTAGTATCTAAGTACTTGACGGTGGAGATATGAAAATTCGATTGAAAAGTAAGTATAAAGTGGAAATCTGCACCGTAAGAATAAATGTCGACGTCCGTATAGCTGAGAAGCTCTGTGTGTATATATATATATATATATATATATATATATATATATATATATATATATGCTTTTCACAGAATTGACGATGCTCTGTGCCTCTGTTTACACTCAGTTTGATAATCTGTAATTCATACATGGTTATTGTAATATAGTCTGCATGTAAACTTACACCATACCAATGCGACTACTTATGTGAAACATTGAACATACGTACAGTACGTACCTTAATAGATACTTTGGGTGGGGGTGGCTTTGTGGCGATGTAAAACACAAGCAATGCAACCCAGAAGCTCAAGATAGCCCTCCAACTTATTTGAATGAAGATCCACACGCACGAATCCGAGTTTCGATACGAACAGTACCTCTTCCACCACCCTGATCTTTTTCTCATCCCGTAATAATCATATTCATCATCATCGTCACGACTATCACCATTACAAATATCATCGCCGCCGGCATCCACAATAATCAAGCGGTTCTCACCATTTTCGTGGCTACCAGCGTCGTAAGAGATCTTTTTCTGGTGATGCAAGAAGGAGTGGCTGGAGCCGCGGGAGGAGGAGTAGTGCGAGAGAGTGAAGGCTCGAGAGGCCACTTCATGGTCCTGAAGGGTAGGGTTTGTTGGGTCGGGTCGGGCTGGGGAGTGGAATTGGAATTCGGATTCAGGGATGATGCTGTTTCGGATATCGACGCTGTTGGCATGGGAGATGGTGGATGGGCTCTGGACGTAGTAAGCAGGGTATGAATGGAATAGAGTAGCTTCATGATCATGCTCCATTTTTGTTTATCAGCTGTGACATGAGAATGAGGTTTATGGAGGGTTTTTAAACTGGCATGGATAGAGATGTAAGTGGCTTGGCTACATTGCTAGGTAGCTGGCTTTGGCTATGAGTCTATGAGCCGAACAATGCTTCGCTTAGTAGGGAAGATAACAATGGTACTGAGCACTACACATGAAATAATCATCCCGCTTTTACAACCAACTTGCATAAATCAATCATCCATACAATTACCTTTAATAATACTGAAACGGTAAGTCTGTCTGATGTGGCTCCTACTCCTCCTCGGTCTGGTGTGAAGAGAGGCACTGAGAAGGCCTTAGTGATAATGGGGAAGCGAGACCAAGGCGATGGTGACTCTGAGAAGCTTGTTATAATGCCTTTTGAGATTTTTTTTTTTTTTTTTTTTTTTTGCGCCGGAAATATGGCTCTGGATCACTCCGGTGGGACTCTTACTGTCTCGCTGGCTAAAAACTGGGGAGGGTGGGTCGACCACGGGGATCTAAGAACCAAAAAGGAGAGTCTGATGTGGAAGCTGGCAAGACCTTGGCTAAGACAGGTCCACCAAGGGCCAAGAAGAGATTATTTGGGGATCGAAAGGCTTTTGGTGCTGAGTGAGACTGTTTTAGGTATTGAAACTGAGGCTCCAGTGCTTGAAGAGATTACTCCTTTATCTGCTGATAGCTCTTCCGGGGCAACCTAACAAGTCGAGGGTTGTGGTCAACTTTCATGGTTTATGATGTAGAGATTGCTTAGGCACTCTTAGGGTTTCTTAAGTTTTCTAGGAAGTTTCGCATAATTCAAATCTTTTCATCATCCGCGAGAACGGATTGTGTACATGTTGTACTTCTACTTTCAGTGGCTAATAGATTCACGTCATTTATCAAAAGAAAAAAAGAAAAAAAAAGTTCTGATGACTCAATTATTCTCATTGTAAAGTCTTTAATGGAGAAAAGTAAATCTTAATCAAAATTCAGAAAGAGAGATGAGAAGAGATCATGAAAATATGAGATGATAACACATTATTATTAGCCTTGAGAGCCGAAGCTAAGTGGGAGCCAATAACAGTATGAAATGTAATCCGAGAATTGCGGGAGAGCCTAGTAGTATTCGCTTTTACACCGATGTGTCTCTTTTTGCGTATGAGGAATTATAACAAAGTAAGCACGCTTTGGCAATTAAACTAAACTAAATTTGTTGAGCCTCGAGCACAACGAATTTGATCAAGGTAGCTAGCTAGATTGCTTTCTTTTAAAGGAAGAAACAGATATTGATTCAAATATAAGATTTGCCCATCTATGGCCATGTTTGTGAATATGTATAACAGTGAGATTACATATTGAAACAATGGAGTAAGTTTTGCTTTTGAATCAAGGAATTATGAAATGCACTCCCACACTACTGTATTCATCATCACTTGTCTTCTAATCAATTAACAATAAATTTATTCCACAATTACAACACTCACTTAAGGGATTACTTCGACAATGATAAAGCATTTAAAACTACTTGCTTATCATCACTTGTTAGAAAAGACATTGACATGCATGTCAATATATGGATTCAAGAACGAGAATTGGATTGCACAACAACTAGCTAGCCAAATCAAATTAACCAAAAAAACTACAAGAATAAATGGAACAGGTGACCAAAACAATGTATTGTTGGAGCACCATCACCGGGAGATCTCATGTAATAAGTAATAAACTGCAGGCTTAAACTGAACCACGTTGCCTGCAGAATCCAGCAATGGACTGAGGCTTAGGAAAACTATACTGAATCGCATTAGGAGAATCTAAGACAACTACTTTGCTTTGTAACAGCATATTCTTATTGAAGATCTATACGGACAGAAAGAACCTCTATTACTCAAAACATCAAACAAACAAAAACCTCTAAATCCATTGTAATAGATGCAGAGAGCATATGTCCCATATGGTCCAATGACGAGAAACTTGGGTCCATATTTAACATGAGTCTGCATCCAACTAAGGGAAGCATGGGATAGAACCCGGCCACTACCATACGTCTCACTTATAGAGTTGTTACTTGTAGTTTCCTTTTTAGTAACATTAATTAGAAACGTTCCCATGAATGAATAAAAACTGTAAGAAGACCACACAACAACGACGCTTTGGCCGAGTGGTTAAGGCGTGTGCCTGCTAAGTACATGGGGTCTCCCCGCGAGAGTTCGAATCTCTCAGGCGTCGTTTTTTTTTTATCATATATGAACATCTTTCTACTTTTCCCATAGTTATCATGAAGTTTGTATTCTGAGTTCGTTCTTGCAAACATCTATATATACTTGTTCTCTACTTTTATTTTCATATTTGTTTGTTGTAAAAAGAAACCAGTCTAAACGTTTGATGTGAATCTTGAGATATTTGTGGAATGTTTTAAGTATTTTTGTTTCTCTTTTACGATCAACGATCAACTTTCTAGTTCCACCAACTTACTATCTTTTTTCTACATCTTACCTTTCTTTTGCTACCATTACTCTCTCGTTTTCATACTCTTCACATTCCAGATTCTTCATTTGAGAAACAACTATGATCGATGATTTCACTTCTCAAACGAAATATTTTTATTTGGATCAGGGGTGCTCTATTTCGTAGAAGATTCTCATTAGATTCGAATCAACAGCCTCCTGCAATAAACCTTCTATCAAATTGCTAAAACTTTTGACCTCGGCTTATAAATAACGTTACAGTCTTATAGGTCTAAGCTGTTGCATGTTCTCCAACACTTTCACCTTCGGAATCAGAGTGACATTGGTGCAGTTTACCTGTCTCATAAACCCCTCTATACTCATAGCATCTCACTAAGCGCTTTTGTTACATCGTCCCCCACCAAATGTCAAATTTTTTGATAAAAGCATGGAGCGAATCTGTCAGGCCATGGTGCCTTGAAAGGTTACATTTGCTTTAGCTCTTTGAAAACCACAGCCCCTTCAAACTTGCTTGTTAGCGCCACATTCATATCTGCAGTCACCACGACAGGGAAGAGATCAGTGAACAAGTGCATATTGGTAGGGCAATCCGGCGTAAACAGCTCTTTGAAATAACCAATAACAATCCTCCCTAGGTTAGTACCCTTGGTACACCAAACTGTAGGAAAATTTGGGTCGACGGATGTTAATAACGCCACCAGATTTTGTCACATACAAAATCACATAAATATTTAATATTATTAGCAAATAATAATACTTATAATAATGCCAAATAACAATAAAATAACAAAATATAAATATTTATCTTTGATTATGAAGTCTACGTCGAACACTTGTTCATGGAAATGTTTAAGGTTGAGGTGTGTAATCACTACCCTTAAGAGTAGATTTCGCCCCTCGGAGACAATGTCTCGGTGTAACAGGTTTATGGCGCCCTACCCTTCAGGATGCAACAACCGTTGATCCTCTTAAGCGTACACTCGCAATACTTGGATCCTATAACCGCTTGATAACTTATTTTAGCATAACTCATTGTTTCTACTTGTTACGTCCCGAGCCGGGAAGTGGTCACGGGGCGGAACGAAACAGAATTCCTGAGAGGCTTTCACTCGGTACCTGCACAAATGACAGCGTCACGGGGTCGGGACTGGGGTGGCCCAGTCTTCGACTCTCCGATGCTTAAGTGAGCTATGAGCACTTGTACGGGTAGTGGAATGAAAGTAGGAGAGAATATATATATTTGAGTATGTGAGAGTATAGATGTGTGTACCTTGAGCTTGTTTTATAGGCTAAGCTTATGTACCTTGAGCTTGTTTCCAATGTGGGACTCTTTGCCCTCCTTTGGAGTGTCTCCTCTTTTGGGGGTGTTTTGCCGCTAGAGTGACTTTGGCAAGCAGTTTGCTACCGGCCCTTCCTTCTTTGGATATCTGTGAAGGGCCCACCAGGGCTATCTCGACCGGGCAATTGTACCGTATTCTCGGCTTAGCCAAGTATTTTGGCTATGTACTAACAAGTCCCCAAGTCCCCAGTCCGAGAGAGTTCTTGGGTGGGGAGTTATTCTAGAGATGCCGAGGATAGGTTTTACCCGGGAGTAGGAGGCATGGTGCCAAGTCCCCAAGTCCCCACGCAAGAGTCGTGAGGTGACAGGGGTGATGTTCCGGAAACCTGTTGGCAAGAAGAAAAGTTTAATGTTACTCTAGCGAGTCAGTCCTCGCTTGATTGGGGACTATCGCGAGGTGGCCAGTCAGTCCGCGCTTGATTGGGGACTGTGGCTATGTGGCGAGTCAGTCCGCGCTTGATTGGGGACTGTCGCGAGGTGGCCAGTCAGTCCGCGCTTGATTGGGGACTGTGGCTATGTGGCGAGTCAGTCCGCGCTTGATTGGGGACTGTCGCGAGGTGGCCAGTCAGTCTGCACTTGATTGGGGATTGTGGCTATGTGGTGAGTCAGTCCGCGCTTGATTGGGGACTGTCGCGAGGTGGCCAGTCAGTCCGCACTTGGTTGGGGACTGTGGCTATGTGGCGAGTCAGTCCGCGCCTGATTGGGGACTGTCGCGAGGTGGCGAGTCAGTCCGCGCTTGATTGGGGACTGTCATGAGGTGGTGAGTCAGTCCGCGCTTGATTGGGGACTTTGGCTGTGGCGAGTCAGTCCGCGCTTGATTGGGGACTGTCGCGAGGTGGCCAGTCAGTCCGCGCTTGGTTGGGGACTGTGGCTATGTGGCGAGTCAGTCCGCGCTTGATTGGGGACTGTGGCGAGTCAGTCCGCGCTTGATTGGGGACTGTTGCGAGGTGGCCAGTCAGTCTGCGCTTGATTGGGGACTGTGGCTATGTGGTGAGTCAGTCCGCGCTTGATTGGGGACTGTCTCGAGGTGGCCAGTCAGTCCGCGCTTGATTGGGGACTGTGGCTATGTGGCGAGTCAGTCCGCGCTTGATTGGGGACTGTCGCGAGGTGGCCAGTCAGTTCGCGCTTGATTGGGGACTGTGGCTATGGCGAGTCAGTCCGCGCTTGATTGGGGACTGTCGCTATTGAGCGTTGCGGGCCGTTGCCTTGACGAGGCAGTCCACTTTTCTTTTCTTTTTTGGAAGCGAGGCCAACAGTGACGTGGCTTTACCCTGACCGTTCAGTTTTGTGGGGTCCAGGGGGATGCCTATAAATAGGGTTGGAGAGAACTGAAGAGGGAATTTGTGTTTTGAAACTGGAAACTGTGGAGGCGCGATTTGTGGTTTAGGGTTTCGGCTATTCTACAAGTTTCAGACTGGGAAACGTTCAATTTCATCCTCGATCGATTGGGTGCGAGCGCTCAGTTGATAATTTAATCTGCTTCACTGCCACTACGCGAACCCAGTATTTCCAGGTATGAACTCGTCGTTTCCTCTGTCTTTGATTTTGTATGTGGTGGCGGCGTTGTTTCGAGTTATTTTGGGTGTGGGATTGTTCACATTTTTGTGGTGTTGGTAGGAATTCTAGGGTGAGGGATTTGTTGTCGGGCTGGTTAGGGTTAAGGTAGCGGGGTATGGCAGATCCGGTGTGGGTGTCCAGCGAAGAGATCGTGGAGGTCTCTAGTTCGCTTAGTGCTGATTAGGACACTTTGCACCGGATGAAGGAGGGATTGGCTAACCTTATGGCGGAAGTTACCCTTGACTTGGGGGAAGGCATTCCTGTGGTGGATGCCGGGTCTCATGTGTCCTCGTATGACCCTCTATTGCAGGAGGTAGAGGAGTTGATCAAGGCGACATCGCATGAGGAGGATGACTCGTTCTGGGAACCCCCTGGCGAGAGTTTGACGTCGTCGGAGCTTGAAGTGCTTCGCCAAAATTGGAGCATCCCAGAGGAGGTTTTGTTGCGGCTGCTGGGCCGGGGGGGTGAAGTTTTGGGATCCCCCGGGTAACTTTACGTTGGTGTACGAGTACCAACTGAAGTGCGGGTTGATGTTCCCGCTGCCCCCCTTTGTGCAGTACACGTTAGCGTGTCTGCATGTCGCCCCGGGGCAAGTTACCCCCAATATGTTGAAGTAAATATTGGGAACAGGCGTGTTATTCCGCCTGCTGAAGCAGGAGTTCCCGAACTGTGACGAGTTCAATGCTTGCTGGCATATGGGGTGGTGCGCAAAGAAGGGCAGCCGGGGCTGCGTGACGATGAAGTCACGGGGGAAGTTCAAAGTTTTGGTGGAAGATTTGCCCACCTCAACAAGTGAAACTTGGAGGCGCAGATGCTTCCTTGTTGGGGGACAATGGCAGGAGTGGCACGGGCATCCTTTCCGGGTCCCGGGGAGCTTCCAGAGAATAGGTACCGTGCTCTTGCCTTGTGTTGTTTTGTTTTGTTTGCCTTCTCACTGTTGACAACTAGCTTTGTGCAGTGCCGTAAGAGTACAACTTGACTGAGTTGATGGAGCGGCGGATTCGCCAAGTGATATGGGCTTTCGAATGTAGGAGCTCATATCGGATATGCCGCCTTGGCATATACAGACACTTCGGCTACGCCCGGGTTCCGGGTCTGTATTTTAGTAGTTGCACTACTTGTTGTAAGGTTGCGAGTCGTTGTCTGACTTAGTTTGTTTGTTGCAGTGACGATGTCACGCGACGGGGGTTCGCGGAAGAAGGAGGGTCCTTACGACAAAGTGTCAGATGAGGACGTGTTAGATGGGCTGCTGGCTGAGGCTGATCATGCCAAGCAATACGACATCGACTTGGAGACGGGGGAGGGAAGGGAGGTGGAGCTGGATGACTGTGATGACTTTCTGAGGCTGAACCTGGCGGATGATGATTACGCCTACGTACCTCCGTTGGTGGCGGAAGCGATGGGCCTAGGTGTCCAGGATGTGGAGTTGGAGGGGGAGGAGGTACCGGCGGAGGGTGATCACGAGGGCAAACCCGACCAGGCGCAGGAGGAGCCTGTTGTGGAGGAGGTTGCGGACCGCGAGGAAGAGGTAGTCGCGGCCCGGACTCGAAAGAGGAAGGAGAGGGTTGACTAGGCTCGCGAGGGCCCATCAAAGAGGTCGCGAAGGGACAGCCGGTCTGGGGGATCTGCAAGCCTAGCTGAGGTTACTCAAGCCTTGGAGGGGACGGGGGAGGCTCAGCCATACTTGGCTCAAATGGCTTACGACATGCGTCACCGTGCTCGTGACATGCATGTATTAGAGGATGTGGATCCACCGGCGGGAATGGCTCTCGCCAAGGAGAAACTGACTCGGGTAAGTGTTTATATGCTTTTTGTGTTTCATTAGTTTGAACTTGGGGTTTATGCATTGCTGTGACTGCAGGCGACTTTGCTGATGTACACCGCGAGTGAACGGGCGTCCTCCCACTAGCAGGATGATTCTGAGGCGAAGAGACAGCAATTGAGAAAGGCTGAGGAACGTAACCGTGGCCTTGCAGAGTAGCTAGCTGAGGCTGAGCGAAACCTTGCAGAGCAGCTGGCTCAAGCGGATCAGAATACCGCTGTCTTCCAGGCTCAGGTGGCGGAGCTGAAGGAAGTTGTGAGGAGGAAGGACGAGCAGATAGAGGTTTTGGAAGTGGCGGCTACTAAGGCAACGTCCTTGGAAGCTGAGGTGGCCAAGTTGATGCAAGCACTTGCGGATTTGGAGGTGTCCTGGAAATCCAAGTGCGAGCGAGCTGCCATGGCGGGGCAAAGGCTGTTCCGGGAGGGTGAAGTGTACAAGTGGCAGCTGAAAAGTGCCTACACCAAAGGGCAGGATGAGTTGAGCCGGCTAGGCTGCCAGGCCGGGTGGATTAATGAGGCTGCCATGCGCAAATGGTATGCAGAGAAAAATGCGGCAACGGTGGCTTGGGAGCAAATGACGCCCGAGCAGAAGAAGCAAGCCGAGATCTCGCAGTCTCTGGCGAAGCAGCACGAGGCGTGGCGCGCAACGTCTGCTGGGCAGAAAGGGACATCCGTTGCGGGTGACCCGCGACCTCCTACTATGGTAGCTGCATCATCTGTGAGGGCTACCGGTCCCGAGGGGTCTATGTCTGTCCAAGCAGTAGTGTCGCAGGTGGCTTCGTCTGTCGTTGCGGCTCGCGACCCCCGGGCTCCGGGGTTGGTGGCGCGTGCGGGAGTTCAAAAGGCTCCCGTGAGGGGACGCCCCGGTCCTGAGGTGGCTCCCGGTAGTTCACTTATCCGCCCCGCCGCAGCTGTGAGGCCTTCCTTTTTATCCCGGGACCCGTTGAAGCAGCCGACTGGGCAGAGGGTAGCGGGAACTGTGGGCCAGGGTCGTGGCCACGGTGGCGGGTCGAAGGGGAGTTCGAACAAGTCTGGCGACTCATCCGCTAGGAGGGAGTGAGAAATGCCTGTACATTTTGATAGCTTGTAGGGCTTTGTTTTGGAACAATGTATGTGGCGTGATTAGCCATTGTAACCAATTTTATGCTAATTTGCCTGGGAATCCAGGTTGATATTTTGGCGTTATGTGTAGCCTTTGTGTTTGTCTTACTGTATACTTATTGTTTGGTTTGTGGCCCTGTGTTACGGGGGCAAAGTATAGCATGTGAGTGACAAAACACTTCATTGTACTTAGATGTAGCCGCTAGCGGGCAAAGTATACATAGGTTAAGCCACTACTGGGCTATTGTATATACACTAGTAATAATAAAGCACCGGCTTTCGAGGCCAAGGTAAAAATTGGTCTAAGGTAGGTGGTAGCGAGTGTTTGTAGGACTAGGTCGCGGAGCTCTCTATCCCGCACCCCTTTGTGTCGTCCCAGGGATCATCTATGGGTTCCGGGGGGTTGAGAGGCAGCATCTCATGGGCTCCTTTCCGCTGTTGGATGGCGTTAAGATGGCCGTGCTCGATGGCTGCTCGATCCCCTTTAATTGTTAGGGTGCCGCCAGGGGTAGGAACCTTCATGAGAAGCATGTGGCCAGCTATGAAGCACTGCAACCCCCAGAGGATGTCCCGCCCTAAGATGAGATTGTATGATGAGGGGTAGTCGACAATGAGGAAGCGGGCCGTAATGGAAGAGCGGCAAGGAGCTGTTCCCACTGACACGGTTAAACGGTCTGAGCCTAACGGCTGTACTGTTTCGCCAGAGAAGCTGACAAGTGGGTCGTGGTTGTTGTACAGCTTAGTGTGGTCCCGTCGGAGTCCTTGGTAGCAGTCAGAAAACATGACGCTTACGGCGGCACCTGTGTCCACTAGAGCCCTGTGGCATCTGTAATGGTCCACCTGCACATTGATGATGAATGGCTCGTTGTGGTGGCAATGCAGGGTATTCTCATCGTTGCGAAATGTCACTTGATCCCACGTTGACGAGGTGATCGTGACACCGCGTTGGATGTCTAGGATTTCTGAAGGTGTCGTGCATTGTCGTTTCGCAGAAGGTTGGCGTGGGGGGAACCGTGGGGCTCCACCTTGCAAGGTTAGGATCTGGCCATGCACTTTAATGGCGTTGGCTCCTGTGGCGGGAGCACAGTATTGGTGTAGTTGCCCCTTCTGGATCAGATGCTCGATTGCATTGCGGAGGCCATTGCACTGCTCTGTTGTGTGACCATTATTGTCATGGTAAGCGCAGTACCTGTTGCCGGTGGCTCGCCGGGGCTTTTTTGAGAACTTGCTTTTGGGAGGTAGGGGGATGAGATCTTTGTGCCTGGCCCATATGTCCTCATATGTAGTGGTCAGGGTAGTGTGGACTTCATAATGAGGTGGCGGGGAGGAACGACGCTGTTGCTGTGGGGGGCTCTGGTCCCTGGACTTGTAAGGGTGGTCGCGCTTTCTCTGTCCCCCATGGCGACGGTCGGAGCCACGCCCCTGTTCTCAGGATGGGCCATGTGATTGTCCTTTCTCTTGCCCGCGGCCATAGTGCTCATCTGGTGCCGGGGCAGTAAGAGCTAGCGTGGCATGGGCGGGACGTCCGAAAGTAGCAAATTCAGCACGGGCCCACCGTACCGCCAGGTCCATCAAAGCATCATAGGATCCTGGGGGGTTCTTATTGATCTCCATCAGGAAACTGCCGGGGAGGAGGGCCTGACGGAAAGCCTGCTCCGCCACGCGAGGTTCTAAGTTGTGGCAGATTGCCACCGGGACAGGGCGTCTACAGTGCGGTAGATGCTGGTGTGCAGTATGAAACGGTTGAGAAAACGTTCCGAGAGTTTGTCGAAGCTGTCTATGGAGTTGGGTGGCAGGCTGAGGAACCAACTGAGTGCCTCTTCCGAGAGGGTCTCTTGGAAAGCGTGGCAGGCTATGGCGTCGCTGTAGCCAGAGGAGCTACAAAGCGAGAAGAACGTCTCGAGGTGGAGATGAGGGTCTCCTGTGCCTTTATACTTATCCAACTTGAAGGGCTTGGCTCCCGGAGGCCGCTTCTCCATCTGCACTCGGGGTGTGAAGGGGCTTGGGCGATGTCCATAACCAGAGAACAAGAGTCGCTGAGCCCCGCGACTCTCGACGCCTTCAACCCGTGAAGCTAACTCTGTGACAGTTTGGCTAAGTTGGAGCAGTAGGCGGGTTGGCATGTCAAGAGGTGGGTTGGGAGAGTTGGCAGTGGTGGAAGTGGAGATTGGTGGGGCGGATGGATTAGGTTGATGTGGCAGAGGGGAGTCATTGAGGATTGATGGTTGGGGGGCCGGGAGTGGAAATGAGGGGTGGGTTAGGGGATGGGACATGTATACAATCTGGCTAGGCCCTCTCGGGAGTATGGAACCAGCCTGGCCTTGGAGAGAATCCGGGGTCCCGGCAATTCGTGCCGCGCGGTTCAAGCTATCGTTGTACACGGTACGATGCTCTAAAGTGGCGCGGAGCAAGAACTGCTCTTTCTCCAACTCAGCTATGCGTACTCGGTACGCTTCCGTTTCTGCCCTTTCTTTTGCCGTCTGCTCGCGGAATGCATGGAAGTCCCGCTTGAGGATTTCAAGGGCTGTGGCGGGGTCGGAATGGTTAATGGGGGCTGGGCTGCTGGTTTGGGGAAGGGATGTGTCGCCGGATTGAGGTTCTACTTGAGTGCCAGGGTCCACGGGGTCATCAATAATCACCATGGTGCTGAGTTCCGAGGCAAGTGGGAGTTCCACAAGATAGGGGACCCTCCTTCTAGCGCCAATTGTTTCTACCTGTTACGTCCCGAGCCGGGAAGTGGTCACGGGGCGGAACGAAGCAGAATTCCTGAGAGGCTTTCACTCGGTACCTGCACAAATGACAGTGTCACGGGGTCGGGACTGGGGTGGCCTAGTCTTCGACTCTCCGATGCTTAAGTGAGCTATGAGCACTTGTACGAGTAGAGGAATGAAAGTAGGAGAGAATATATATATATTTGAGTATGTGAGAGTATAGATGTGTGTACCTTGAGCTTGTTTTATAGACTAAGCTTGTGTACCTTGAGCTTGTTTCCAATGTGGGACTCTTTGCCCTCCTTTGGAGTGTCTCCTCTTTTGGGGGTGTTTTGCCGCTAGAGTGACTTTGGCAAGCGGTTTGCTACCGGCCCTTCCTTCTTTGGATGTCTGTGAAGGGCCCAGCAGGGCTATCTCGACCGGGTAATTGTACCGTATTCTCGGCTTAACCAAGTATTTTGGCTATGTACTAACACTCATAATATAGTTGGACTCACAAGAGGAATGACTAGGGAGAAATGAGAATAGAGAATAGGATGAATATTTCATTGTGTATATATTGATTTGAAATATCACATCAAAAATTCCAATACAAACTGCATTCTTATCAAACATGCCCTGTATGCTATTTCGTTTTCTACAGTTGCAAGCTTTCCGGTGTAAAACCCTTGTAGTCCCCATTCTTCAGCCGTAGAACCTTCGCCCTCTGCTTCCAATATAATTGCTCTTTATGGAGAACTTTATTTAGTTTTGATTCCAATCTTTGCCTTATGGTCTCCCTTACTGCATCCCTACCCCAATCATGAAAGACTGCAAGTTGTACCCTAGTGTGCGAAATTTCCTATTGTAAACTCCCAAACTGTGCTTTACTCCATGAGATCAATCTTATCCTCGTATTATCTATAATAAATTTTGTTTGCACACTGCCAGGTACGGATTTGGATCATTTGCACCCCCAAGCCTTCTTCCACGATCCCCTTACATTCCTTATCATGCAACTAGAAATTCTCTATCTGAAATCGCTTCTTTTCCTTTTCCTACGAGGTCTAATAGCCCTCACCTCCAAGAGAATTGGGAGATGATCAGACTTTGATGGGTTTAGATGTACAACACTCGACGCCGGAAACATCTCTACCCAATTACTCGTAGCCGCGCACCGAACCAGTCTCTCTATGATTAGGAAAAATGACCTATAAAAGGGTTACATCCAACATTCCAACCCATCTCTCCAAAACATGCCCAATACACATGTTTTTGAGTAAGCTCACGGTACAGGGATAGGTTAGCGTGTCTCTGGGAAATGAGTACTTCTCTGATTTCTCCTTCTTTCACTTATCAACAAAGACAAACGTCAGAGGGGGAGCCCGGGTGTGCCAGGTTCGACCACTCTGATGTTTATGTTAGTAAAGGTATGACGTGGCAAAGGAAAAGGAGTGGGAATTTGTACTTACTTGTTTTAGAAGCTTGTGTTTGTCTTTATATGCTTGAGGGAGGATGGCCTTTCCCTCCATTTTCGATGTGGTACCGGGATAGGTTAGCGTGTCTCTGGGAAATGAGTACTTCTCTGAATTCTCCTTCTTTCACCGGTCAACAAAGACAAACGTTAGAGAGCAACCCCGGGTGTGCCGAGTTCGACCACTCCTATGGTTAAACCAGTAAAGGTATGACGTGGCAAAGGAAAGAGAGTGAGAATTTGTACTACATGTTTTGGAAGCTTGTGCTTGATTTTATATGCTTGAGGGAGGAGGGTCTTTCCCTCCATTTTCGATGTGGTACAGGGTTAGGTTAGCGTGTCTCTGGGAAATGAGTACTTCTCTGATTTCTCCTTCTTTCACATGTCAACAAGACAAACGTCAAAGGGCGACCCTAGGTGTGCCGGGTTTGACCACTCTGATGCTTAAGTTAGTAAAGGTATGACGTGGCAAAGGAAAGAGAGTGGGAATTTGTACTTACCTGTTTTGGAAGCTTGTGCTTGTTTTTATATGCTTGAGGGAGGATGGCCTTTCCCTCCATTTTGGATGTGGTACCGGGATAGGTTAGCGTGTCTCTAGGAAATGAGTACTTCTCTGATTTCTCCTTCTTTCACTTGTCAACAAAGACAAACATCAAAAGGCGACCCCGGGTGTGCCGGGTTCGACCACTCTGATGTTTAAGTTAGTAAAGGTATGACATGTCAAAGGAAAGAGAATGGAAATTTATATTTACCTGTTTTGGAAGCTTGTGCTTGCTTTTATATGCTTGAGGGAGGACGGTCTTTCTCTCCATTTTCGATGTGGGAGCTCCTTGCTTCCCTTTTGGGGCAACTTTCCCTATTCTTTCTTGTTCCCATTGTATTTCTTTATTGAGGTGGCATTATTTTGCTAGTAAGTGAGTATGAAGCCTATTTTGGGCTTTCTAGCCAACAACACCAACCTGAGAAATTTTGTCATTTGAGCCTCGCTCAAATCTTGCACAGAAAAGCAATCAAGTTTTTAAAGCCAATATGAGACTGAACAGAGTTTAACTCCCTTTCATCACACCTAGTTGCACACAAGAAAATAACTTCGGGATGGTAGGGCGCATATAAGTCCTTTCAACCCTTTAGTTGTCCAAGTGTTCCCGATCTTTTGGCAATTCTAACACAGAACAGTCATTTCTCGAGGCCGGACCCATCATAAAGGAACGATTTTGATCGAGCACCTCTAAAGCTCTCTTTTTTATCAAAATCTTCTTCATAGTTTACCCAACCCTCACAATCTTCCCAACACATGACAAATCTTTTCCCTCATATTTCAAAAAGACGAAGGACAAAACCGATTTTATCTTTAAAGTTTCAGAGGGTAAACTGAATTTAATATTAAAATTGCTAGTTAATGACATGGCATATACCCATCATTTGGTAATCTAATTTAATTTTGCATAAAAATTTGGTGTCTCTAGCCACATTTTAAAATAATAATAATAATAATAATAATAATAATAATAATAATAATAATAATAATAATAATAATAATAAAGGGCTGATGCGGCTGCCCTCAACCCTTAATTAATGAAATCGTCGAATACAAGGGGGGACATCAAGCCTTAACCCCTGATTACAAAGACCATAAATAATATATGCGATCTCTACAAACAAGTACTCTATAGGCACCAACTAGTAAATAGTGTTCTATTAGCTACTCTATTTGTTTTGAAATAACGGTGACATAACAGAAAGTTAACTTGACTATTGCGAAGCATAATTACCACAAGCGCAACTTTCCTAGTATGTTGTCGCCGAAGGATAATAAATCCGACGACACTTAGTTTCACCCTACCATTAGGCGGCAACGACCATTTGACGAAGTAATGAACTCGCCGCCAACTTAGTGTAGGCAACTTTATGTGTACACACAGACATATAGCCTGACTTGCCTTACAGAACTTATGCAGGGATTTATTGCACGCATAAAGCGAAACATAACATAATAGTAAAAATAAAAAAACAACTTTAAAACAATACACATAAAAGATACCTAAGGCAAGGCTCATGGGATGAGCCCATCAGCAATTCAGATAGCAAGGAGCCCAAAGATCGTTTTGGAGGCCTAGCCCATTTAGCTCCAAGAAATTTCTAACTTTTTTTTTTCTTGAATTTACTGACAAGAATTAGGCGATATCAGCTCCTCTGTAGCAGTCTGTTAATTGGGTGACAGAGCAACCACTCTACTCCGAAGGGGACCGCTACAACCGGGAACCCACCGGCCATCCCTTATCAGATTTTTTTATTTATAATAAATAGAAATTACATGAGGAGAGGAATGGAGGACTAGGCCAAAACCATTCCAACAACAAACCAAAACAACATTCCAAATGACATTGTTTATTCTACCCATAAAAACTAGGCAATCCTCCTACTATAAAAACCGATAATTAGGAAAGCCCAAGTAATCCGCTTGCAAGAACTCATGAAGCTCAGTAGGAGGATTATCATACCAAGTAAATGATGCATTTGACAACCCCAAGTTTGTCATCTTGTCAGCTACCATATTTCCTTCTATAAAAATATGATTGCAACGGAAGTTCATTTGATAGATTATAGAAAGACAGTTGCGCCAACGAACTCTTAAGTTCCATGAAGGAGAAAAAGTCCTCGAAGAAAAGCAAGCTACCACACTAACAGAGTCACTTTCCAACCATAAATAGATCCACCCTCTATCATGAGCAATTTCAATTGCCAAGATAATGACATAAAATTCAGAATAAAAGGAAGTATTTCATCCAAGCGATTGATAAAAACTCCCTAAAAAACCACCTGAGACATCACGAAACACACACCCACAAGCTGCTGGACCTGGATTGCCTTTTGCTAAACCGTTAGTGTTTACTTTGATCTAAGGAAAAATCAAAGACTGCCATAAGACATGTTGAATTCTAGGAGCCTTACCACATTTAGGAGCAACTCTAAGAGAGGTCAATAATCGGGCATCAAGAACACCCCTATAGTGACCAAGAGCAAAAAGATTAATTTGACGAATCTATGCCATAATTGAGCAACATATTGTATAGAAATTAGGGGATTGATTATCAAACATTAGCTTATTCCGAGCCTTCCATAGAGCCATGGAAGTAAACATGCCAGCTGCTAGCCACAAATTAAATAGCTGTGAGGAGAAAGGCTTTCGACAGTAGCTCTGCCAAAATTCTAACATGGAGTTGAAAGAAGATAAAGAAGTGTCAAATTGAGCAGCCAACCATCTTCAGAGCCATTGGGAAAAAGGGCATTGTAAAAATAAATGCAATATATAATGTCTCACCAGAGCAATAACATATATAGCTGACAAATAGTCACAATAGGAATTCCTCTAATTTTCACTCTATCATCAGTTGGAAGCAGATCAAATCGAATTCTCCAAAGCAGAAAAGAGTAACGAGGTCGGATGAAAGGCCGCCATACATTAAAAGCCCAATCTTTGACAGTGTTATGGTGCTTCAGAAATTCATACCCAACAGAAATAGTTAACTCACCGGAGGTAGAGGGCCCCCAAATAAACATATTTGACTCATCAATAAGAGGGAGTGTCAATTATGATATCTACCTAGTCAAAAGCGGAAAAGTTTGGCAAAAGAAGGGAGGAAGCTGCCATGAATGATGAGAAATAAAATCTGCCACATGAAGATTATTGAAGTATGACCAATTTAAGATACCCAAAGTCTCCAAAATAGGAGCTTGAAGCCATTTATCCTGCCAAAAACACACATATTTGCCATCCCCAATTAACCATCGACAATTTTGTCTAAAACCATGAGCAACAGACCAAATACCTGGCCAAATTGAAGATTTACGATAGCCCAACTTGCAGGCTGATAAAATAAGATACCTTGACCATACATAATCTTCCCATTGAGAATGATCGAGAAGAAAAAGAATCCTAAGCAAACTTTAGGATAGCAGCTGAATTAAGAGATGAAAAATCAAGAATACCAAACCCTCCTTCCAACTTCGGGGCACAAACCTGAGCCCAAGGAATAGTGACGATTTTCCAAGTCCCAATATTACTAGACCAAATAAAATTTCATGCCCATAATGTTAACTTCTTCACAAGATACACTGGCCACTGATACAGAGAAAAACTATGCAGCAACATACTTTGAAAAACTGATTACACCAATTGAGTACAACCAACCATAGATAGAAGTCGTCCTTGCCAACCCATAAGTCTTGATTTTGCTTTATCAGCAATAACTTGAAGATGACACCTCTGAGGCAATTCGTTAAACCCAAAGTTATAATATGTTGCAAGAAATGATCATAATTCGAATTCAATTTTGTAGTTTTGCCATATAACTCACTGAGGCAATTTCAGTCACGTTTACCATGATGAGATGAGTTTATTTGAGCTAGTTTTAGACTCAATTGAATGAATTAAATTTAGTGTAACAGCCATCATAACGAGATATTCTCCACTTTGGGCCTCCCCCTCACGGTTTTCTTCTTAGGTTGGAACCCAAGATACGTCTCATTAATGTGAGGTGCATGTGTTTGCATGTTAAGCAACAAAAGTTACATTAACATTTCATAGATCATCATGGAGTTCATGGAACGAACGAGCGATAGTGTGATGATAACGTCTTATATATAAACTAGAGGATGAGATAGAGAGTAGAGGTGGGTTCGGTTCGGTTTGACATTTTTTGAGACATTGAACCGGAAATCAAACCAAACCGTGGTTCGGTTCGTTTTCGGTTTTTCTTCTTTTTTAAAAAAATAATTTTTCTTAAAATTTGTATGTTTTTAGCATATGTTGAAGGAAAAATACCTTAAGTGTGTCTTCGTCAATGTAACTAACGAAGAGTAAATTAGGATGTTAATAATCAATAGATATAACAGCTCAATTAGTTATGAATCAGTCATTATTGTCATTATGTACGTTGTAATTACCTTTGTAATCGACCTCTATAGAAAGAGGGTCTCTAAAAATAAGTAGACCATTCCAATTATCATTTTACTTTTACAGCTTAGTAAAAAATTAGCGTACTTTAGGTCTTTTTTCTTCTTCCATTACTTGTTATTATAAGAGCAACTTTAGCAGACTCTCTATTTTAGCTTTTAGTTATGTTAGAGAGCGTGTTTAGCTGTTTTAATTGATATTTTCGGAGCTCCAGGAGACTAGTCAAAGTTTAGCTATTATGACTTTTAGCTATCTTGCTAGTTAAATATAGAAAGCGAGATGACTCAGATGAGGCTAGCTATAATTTAATACATTCCTTGTAAGATATTTTATGTGATATATAAATATATTTAAACTATTTAATTTCTATTTGAAGAATAATGTTGATGTAATGCTAGCTAAAATAGAGAGCATTGATGCAACCACATTTCTAAAGTAGCTAGCCAAAATGATATTTTAGCTAATTTTTCTAAAATGGCTAACATTGCTAAAGATGCTCTAAGCACATAATATATCAATAAAATTTATGATAATGATTCTCCAACAAACCAACAATCTATAAAAATGTAACCAATTAAATAGATATAGTTTAAAAGTTTAATACTCAATAATTTCGAAAGTATTGGGAATTGACCACACTAACACACCATGATACCATAATTTTAAAACTTCTAAGTTCATCTTGAACACAAAATATAGACTGCATAGTTTAAAGTTTATTCAAATAAATTCCAGATTTTAAAGTTTAAAAATCATAAATTTGAATAAAGAAGAGAAAAATAAATTAAATATTATAGTACATCATGTATGTACTGATTGTACTCGTACGAATGAGGTCTTCAATTTTAGAGGTGACATATCACCTCCCTATATTTTGCATACGCGACACCTAGAACATTTATATATGTACATAAAACGAAAATAAAAGGCAAAATATTAGAAAAAATAAACATATAATTATATAGAACATAAAAGCTCAAAATCATATTCTTCAAATCAAATATTTAATAAGAAAATAAAGATAAAAATGACGTCGTTTTAGAGGGATTCGGTTTTTCGGTTCGGTTCGGTTTTTCAAGGGCGGAAACCAAAAACCAAACCAAACTAATTAGGTTCGGTTCGGTTTTTCTTAATTCGGTTTCGGTATGGTTTTCGGCTCAGTTTTTTTTGGTTTTCGGTTTCAAAATTTCACCCCTAATAGAGAGAAATTACATGCTATGGGATACAAAACGGGAAAATTGGACATATGGAATCATGAAATCCTGAAATTTAATTAAATTCCAGGGAATTCTCCCGCATCCAAACATAGCGTTACAACTCCACTGAAATTCTTATTGATCTTTTGTATACAAATTATTTAACAAAAATTATTACATCCTCGATTATATTCCATTGGCCTCTACATTTCTGTATCACTATTATTATTGATGTACTTACACTTGAATTTCTTCAAAGTAATTACAATGACATATAATTGCTTGCCTGCACAAAAACCGTTAGGGTTTTGTTTGGATAGGCAAAAGAAACGGGTTTTAGTTGCCAAAATTTTCTTTGCAAAATTATGGCGAAGCTAAGAAAGAAAGCAGGATATATCTTGCATGAAACCCTCAAAGTCCCATTCTTCTCCAACTCTAAAGCTTCCTCCAGCTTCCGCTTGCCCAAATATGTCACCGTCATCTACTTTAAAGCTCATATTACTCGCCGTGTTAATAAAGCAATTATTACTGTTGTTATTATGGAAGTGGTTGATATTGTTATCGCTTATTTTATCAACTACTTGACCATTCTTATTCTCTGTTAAATTTCGTCTACTAGTCTCAAGAGGAGGAAGACAGAGATGATCACCTTCTATCCCCATTTTATGACCAGCCTCCAAGTAATTTCCGTAATCCCCATACTGCCCTTCTGGTAGTTGTGTCGAGCCTGTGTGGTCGACATAGTTCAGTAAAGATGAGCTATCAAGCACAGAGAAGCTGGGTTCCAATGTGCTGTTGTTGATGACATGCATGGATGCTGAGGATGAGGACGTTGATGAGTCTATGTACATCATGCTCATCAACATGTCCTGTTCATTGTGCATGGCCGGGATAAATGGCCTGACTGCTCCCCGAATGTTGACATTCGGCTCCGACGAGTGATCGCTCTCGTCCGGTGTTGTTGAGATGCTATTTTTCAATCTTTTTTTCAATGCAGAGTTCCAAAAATTCTTGATTTCATTGTCTGTTCGTCCAGGAAGACGTGCAGCAATCTGTGACCACCTGAATTCATTGAAACCCAACAACAACAGAAAATATGTATGATTAATTATACATCAGTATGCATGAATAATATCAGCTACGTATATCTGTTAGGTTTTGTCAAAAATTAAAAAGTATATCTGTTAATTAGCTAGGTATCTCTCATGCAGACATATAAATTTAATTACTTTTTTTTTTTTGACGAGAAAACGAGAAGCTTATATGTGATCTTAATTTCTAATGTGCATTTGTTTTATTAGATGCACCAAGCTAAACGAGCAGATCGACGAGATCAAGCATGAACTAGTGCAGGTAGAAATCATGTCCAGGATGTAAAGTAAAAACAAGCAGACGGCGCGGATAAGTTATATCAACTAAGCTAGCTTGTACACTGGTAGTATTTCTAGGAAGGGATTCCGAGTTGGAATATTTCCTCGTCCTGATGAAAACACCCTAGAGATCGATGTCATCTAACTAAAAATTGAATTCGTAGTAAGCCCTTTGTTAATAATTTAAACTTCATTTTTTTTAAGATAAAAAAAAATTATAGGATGAATCAAGAGAAAAATTGAGGGAGAAAGGAATGAGAAATGACATATATAACAGAGACTGTATGAAACAAATTACACTTTGAAAATGAAAACAATGTGAAGAAATCTGTAGTTTTTTTCTTTAAATTGATATTGCAAAATCAAGTTTTCGATCCTTTTTACTTCCTCTTAACTGATTAGATTGTGATTTGTGAATACCAAAAACCGAAACAGAAATGTATGTTATTAGACAAAATGTTTATATATGCTATTGTGAAAGTGTTCTGGAGTGGGATGAAGTGCCGACTGGCAGGCGCGTTGTGGTTTTAAACATTTGAACGATGAGGCAAACATTCGAAATATCCAAATTGCGGTCACCTGAAACCTCCATACATATACAGAAACACACACACATGCACTCGTACACTATCAAACCCAAACCTAGTCAGAATGTAGATCGAGAGGTGTGTATATATAGAGATGTAGAGTGTACACGTACTTGTTGCCGAGAATGGAATGGAAATGGATGATCAGGTGTTCCTCCTGAGGCGAAAATGCACCACGTTTGAGATCAGGTCTCAAGTAGTTAATCCAACGAAGACGACAACTCTTTCCACACCTTTGGAGACCAGAGTTTCTAGCAATGTCACTCCAACACCCTTGTCCATTGCTCAACATGTACCTCATCAACTTCTCGTCTTCTTCTGGCGACCACAATCCCTTCCTAAGCTTATTGTTCATCATCTTATTCTTGCTGTTATTGTTTGCTTTCACATCTTTTTCTATGGACACCTCTGGCTTTCTCATGATCAGAAATTTTTGCTAGTTTGGTTTCCAATATGGTATATACCGATCAGATATGGGGTATGAAGAGAGAAATTAAGCTAGAGAGTTGCAGGCTTTGTCTTGTTTAAGTGATGGAGATCGGAGAGAATGAGTATATAAGATGAGAGATGAGATGGATGGCTTCATGGGCTGGTAATGGTGATGATGATGTTGATGGTTTGTGGGGTTTGCTTGAAATTGTATGCAGAGAGAAAGAGAGATTGTGTTTGTTGGTCGAAATATGGGTGGAGTGGAGAACGGATTGGAGGGGGACCTCCATAGGAGATCGATGCCCTATAGAGAAAGAGAGAGAGATGATTATGTGAAGTGGAAGCAAAAAATGTGTATACACAGAGAGCAGATAGATATGATCATTACCTTGTGAGTGAAGAAAAATGCATCGAAAAAGACAAGAAAGAGTCAAACACAAGAACACCAACTCTCTCCCTTTCTCAATATACACGTGAATTTGAAGTATAAGCCTAAGGCCCTGAGATATCCCAGAGAGAGAAAGAGAGAGGGAGAGAGATATAGTACAGAAGTACTCTTTGTACACTAAAGTGTTGCAGTTTTGACACTTGTTTGTACTAATAGTTAGTTTGGATTGTTTAATTCGTAGCATGAATGAAACTTATTGAATTACCAAACATGCTTCCCAAGCAAATTTTGTTTCGGATCTGCAGTGCCCTGTATATGATTGTTCCTCTTTTGGTCAAATTAATGGATTCTCAATCTCAAATTAGAAGTTAAGATTGCGCAGCTAGCAGAATTAAACATGTCGACCAATAATTGGCATGCAATAAAGTAAGTAGTTAACTAGCTGCCAACTCACGATAAATGAAATTGATATATGGTACGTTTATGACTGTATCTTGTGGGAAAATCGTTAAATTAAAGCATTTAAAATGAAGGTAACATTGGGTTTAAGTTTTTCATTTATACGAGTCTATTTGGAGAATGTTGTGATATGCTCCTTTGGATCGATACACATAAGGCGCGCTTTATTAGATCGTGTCGACCTTAGTCATCACGATGATGCCATTCATATCACTGTCATAGAACTCAACAGTTACACTTAATTATTTGACACTATATTTTGATTCTGCTTTAAATATATGATGAGAAGTTAAATAATTACCATAAAATATAAATATATAGCAAACCATTACCTACATAAGCTTGCCTGGCCCGAGGTTAAATGTTGAACACAGGTACAAACATCAAGAGCCAATAGATCCTGAATTATGAGTTTGCCATTACTTGCTAGATAAGCTAGCTGTTCCATTCTTATCCAAAAGCCCTGGCATTTTCTTACATCTCATCACGTACTACTTCTGTTAAATTAGTATGCATTTGAATATGATCTGATTAAGCCAACATAATCTGAACTGTAAACCAAAAACGATGCACCATTTGCACAACCTTTGGATACAAGTTCCACGTACACGTTCTTCATAATAAAACACAGCTAGCTACCCTTGTATTGCCTTAACAGTTGGCTTCTCTTAAGCTCTTTTCTCTCCTAGCTAGCTACCAAATCCTGCTCTCCCTGCATGTTAAAATCTAAGACTGTCTTAGTCATTTTCAAATCCAAATGGCAAATCAGATTATAACGCAGTCATATTCAATTCCTCGAGGAATTTCAGTTACTTGTATTTGTTTACCAAAAGACACTTGTCACATTTTTTTCAGGGAAAAAGTAGCGAGTGGAAACTCTCAAGCTACTCAAATGTTTGTAAAAGCTCTTTCAGAGTTTTCTACAGCTGTCCAAGATAGAATCGAAAAGCTCATGCTTTTGAGGCTGTCCCAAGCAACATGCATACTTGGTTACAAAGACAAGACCACCTCACCTGAATCCATTCAGTCTTACACCTTGTACTGCAAACTGCATATATCATTGTTGAGAGAATCGAATCTGTCTTTTAAAACTGGGTGCATGAGTGCAGTGAATTGCCAAATTCCTTCCTGCAGAGCAACAAATCATGAGTGAGCACTGGTGAGAACATCTGTGAAAGAAAGGTGGACAAATTAAGCCGCTTAGATTCCCATAACTGGTTAATTTCTGATACGGATCAGGTATCGAGAACGGATCTCCAAATGTCACTCAACAGACACCAGAAATAAGGAGTAGCAAACTCATAGAAAAGGGCAAATACATGTCACAAATAGACTAATTTAATTCAAATAACATAAGCTCCCTAACAACTATTACAATACACATATCTATATGGATTACAATACTTGGAGAATAAGTAGCCTCAAACTAAAAGGAAAGTTAATTAAACGGCAATCATAATAATTATAATTTAATTCCCTAAAACTATCTCAATAACAAAATATCAAATATTGCGAATATATAATTAAATATTGTCTTATATGCCAATGCATCAGACTCCCTTGATTGGTTCAAATTCGAGGACGAATTTGAACCAATGATATAGAAAATTCAGACAAAATCTTCCACTGCTTCAAATATTTTTTTGACAGATTCGCTTGTAATTAAATTCTTCCTTTCTAAATAAATAGATAGTTGGAATAAATGTTTGATCCTGATCTAATAAATTTTCTCTTCAACTTCAATCTCGCAATCCTAAAATTGCATTCACTATCATTGATGTGATTAACAATATTAACTACGACTTTGGGAATTTGCATAATGAAGAAATTAACTTCAAGAAAATCAACAAAATTATGATCAGTATCCTTCTTCAATGCCCTTGATCACGTCCTTATTGGTGTCTTCATCTTATTTCATACCACAATTGTCATAGCAAGCCTCACAAAAACAATCATCATAAATCGGTGGCTTACTAAAATCCACAACACCATCTTTTTTTTCTTTTTCTGAATTATTATTGACTGAAAAAGTAAAGATAGAATTTGAACCTTCATAGTCGAAACTAACAGGCTCTTCCCTTTCATCCAACTCACACAACAAAGCACAGCAATGAAATGGGCTAACACAAATCTCCCCGTCAGAACCGTCACCATCTTGGTTGAAAGTTTCGATGCGATCAATACGTTGATGATAGGTGGTAACGTCTCTCTCCCCGTCAGAACTTTTACGACCCAGTCGTCGAGCTTCGATGCGATCGATACGTACCACAAGTTGCTGAAGCATCCTTTTGATTTCAGCCATATGTCGTTGTTGACGTCACGACCCTCCATTCTGAAACCTCCGCCTCTTCGCCTGACCTGAGACATGGAATCCACCAAGCTCTCCCCAGAGCTCTGATACCAACTGATGCGGATCAGGTATTGATAACAGTCTTTCAACAGTCACTCAACAAACACCAAAAATAAGGAGTAGCAAACTCGTAGAAAAGGGCAAATGCATGCCGCAAATAGATTGATTTTATTCATAAAACATAAGCTCCCTAACAACTATTACAATACCCATATTTATCTAGGTTACAATACTTGGAGAATAATTAGTAGACTCAAACTAAAAAGGAAAGCTAATTAAACGTAAATCCTAATATTTATAATATAATTACCTAAAACTATCTTAATAACAAAATATCAAAGATTATGAATATAAAATTAAATATTGTCTTATATGCTCCTTATTTCTGGTGTCTGTTGAGTGACTGTTAGAGGTATGTTCTCGATACCTGAT
This sequence comes from Fragaria x ananassa, assembly GCA_034370585.1. Taxonomy (NCBI): domain Eukaryota; kingdom Viridiplantae; phylum Streptophyta; class Magnoliopsida; order Rosales; family Rosaceae; genus Fragaria; species Fragaria x ananassa. The sequence goes on along the minus strand of CP139750.1, from coordinate 1,013,154 downwards.
CCGCATCAGTTGGTATCAGAGCTCTGGCGAGAGCTTGGTGGATTCCATGTCTCAGGTCAGGCGAAGAGGCGTAGGTTTCAGAATGGAGGGTCATGACATCAACAACGATATGGCTGAAATCAAAATGATGTTTCAGCAACTTGCAGTACGTATCGATCGTATCGAAGCTCGATGACGGGGTCATAAGAGTTCAGACGGGGAGAGAGATGTTACCACCTATCATCAACGTATTGATCACATCGAAACTTTCAACCAAGATGGTGACGGTTCTGAAGGGGAGATTTGCGTTAGCCCATTTCATTGTTGTGCTTTGTTGTGTGAGTCGGATGAAAGGGAAGAGCCTGTTAGTTTCGACTATGAATGTTCAAATTCTATCTTTACTTTTTCAGTCAATAATAATTCAAAAAAAAAAAAGATGGTCTTGTGGATTTTAGTAAGCCACCGATTTATGATAATTGTTTTTGTGAGGCTTGTTGTGGCAATTGTGATATGGAAGAAGATGAAGACACCAATAAGGACATGATCAAGGCATTGAAGAAGGATACTAACCATAATTTTGTTGATTTTCTTGGAGTTAATGTCTGCATTATGCAAATTCCCAAAGTCGTAGTTAATATTGTCAATCACATCAATGATGGTGAAGGAAATTTTGGGATTGCGAGATTGAAGTTGAAGAGAAAATTTATTGGATCAAGATCAAACATTTATTCCAAATATCTATTTATTTGGAAAGGAAGAATGCAATTGCAAGCGAATCAGTCAAAAGAAGATTTGAAGCAGTGAAAGATTTTGTCTGGATTTTCTACAATCAATGCTTCAAATTCGAGGATGAATTCTTTTCAACCAAGAGAGTCTCATGCAGAGCATATAATGTAATATTTAAATATATATTCGTAATCTTTGATATTTTGTTATTAAGATAGTTTTAGGGAATTATATTATAAATATTAGGATTTACGTTTAATTAGTTTTCCTTTTTAGTTTGAGGCTACTTATTCTCCAAGTATTGTAACCTATATAAATATGGGTATTGTAATAGTAGTTAGGGAGCTTATATTTTATGAATAAAATCAATAGATTTGCCATTTTCTACGAGTTTGCTACTCCTTATTTCTGGTGTTTGATGAGTGACTGTTGGAGATCTGTTCTCGATACCTGATCCGCATCAAACTTTTCATGGATAGCAGCTGATATATATGATGGTTTTTTTTCGTCAAACTTTTCAAGGTGGAAAAAAAAGTGAGGAGGGATGGAATGATCGAGCAACCAATGGAAAAAAAAGTGGATCCACAGAGATATCAATAATAGGGAAGGAATCATTTCCAAAAAAAATTAAAAAATAGTAGGGAAGGAAAATGCCACATAAATTACAAAATCATTAACCAACTGGTAAAGCTATGTATAGTGTTGTGAGGGTCTTTTTTGAAATGAAATGCGACTAGGTCAAAATCAATCCCATAATTCGATTATTGGGAAGACTTTGTATATGATTCAGATCAAGTAGAAATCAAAAGGAGCTTTATAACGTGAAGCATGGTGTGGGATCAAGGAACTGGTAAAGCTATGTATAGTGTTGTGAGGGTATTTTTTGAAATGAAATGCGACTAGGCCAAAATCAATCCAATAATTCGATTATTGGGAAGACTTTGTATATGATTCATATCAAGTAGAAATCAAAAGGAGCCTGATAGCGTGAAGCATGGTGTGGGAGCTAGAAATACACTGCGGTGATGAAAATTGGACTGAGTTTTAGCGTTAAAATCCTGGGAAGGATCTGGGTTTCAATGATGGGGATTGAATGATGGCTGGAAATGGGGATTTTGGCTTGGCAGGCTTGAAAGGCATGAAAGCTTGAGTGTTTGGGGATTTTTCTGGGTTGTTCCTTCATTAATCCTTGCAACTTCCCGGACCTCCCTTTTATAGAACCGGATTGGAGGGTTTTGTGACGGGTCACGATACCTAATCCACCGTGTAAAAGGGTTGCTCTTCTCAAGTACATGATCTTGACCTCAAAAGTTGGCAGAGAGAAGTTGACCTTGAGAGATGGAAGAGACGACTCACTGCGAGGAGGCTGCGAGGACGGTTGCAGAGACGAAATTCCTGAAACAAGACAGACTAAGTAACTTGAATCCCACAATCTCGTCATCCAAGGATGAAAGAGCCGCCTTAGAACCAGTCGCTAGCCTTCTCCTTCCTCAGATTGGGAGTGGATGGCACCTTTTTGCTGTACAAAGCTTGTCGCCGTACTGCTTGAGAGATGGAATAGATGACTCACTGCGAGGAGGCTGCGAGGACAGCTGCAGAGACAGAATTCCTGGAACAGGACGGACCAAGAAACTTGAATCCCATAATCTCATCATCCAAGGATGAAAGAGCCGCCTTGGAACCAGTCGCTGACCTTCTCCTTCCTCAGATTGGGAGTGGATGGCACTTTTCTGCTGTACAAAGCTTGTCGCCGTACTGCTGCAAGGAAGAAATAAAGCGTGGTATCCGGTTCAACAATGGGAATGCAAAAGGAGATTGGGCTTTTCCTAAAAGAAGAGGGTTTGGGCTTTTCTAAAAGAAAAGGTGTTGGGCTTTGGATTCAAAGGCATTTTGGGTTTTAGGAATGGGTAGTCCAATTATCTTGTTATCACCAATTCGTCACCGATTTAAACTGTTGGGCTTGAGTTTCGGCCCCAAGACCGAAACTATTAACGACATATTAAACCGATGGACGAGCATCATGTGTCTCCGTAACCTTCCACACCACACCCACTTCTACAAGCCCCAAGGATGCGTGGATGCGACTTGGGTCCACATCGATGGGCATGTTTGCTTTGCGGGTTAAAATTATGGATTTAACCCAAGACAATGAGTTTTTTTGCATGAATCGCTTAACAAATTGTTGCATGACAAAGTGTATGATTTTTCAGGTATCAACAAGTGTGTTAATGCATCTCCTCCATCAACTTTATTTTATCACTTTGAGTACTCAATTACCACATTAAAGACACATTTTTCCACTTAAAAACTAATATTGTAACTAAAAATTTTCACGACTTTAAGAACTCATGCTACAAATTTAATGACTAACATTACTATTTTGAGAACTCGTTTTACAACATTAAAATAAAGTTTAGGCATGTCATGCGTTAACACATTATAGATTTTTCTTAACCAAACAACTGACAATTGCATATGAACGATAACGTTGTTTCAATTTTGAAAAGAAAATAGAGAAACGAGAGAAAGAATAAAAAGAAAAGGAAATGAGGCAAGAAAAAATACGCGAGGCTTTTCTTTTCATTTGCGAAAATGAATATATCAGGAATATACTTGAATGCACATTAGTCTAGTTGAGGTGCTCTTGGTTTTGCAATGGACAATGTTTAATTTAGTGATAATTGTTCACATTATTTACTTCTTCTTTTTTTGAATAAAGGGTTGGTGTGACTGCCCTCAACTCTCAATTAATGAAAATGTTGAATACAAAGGGGGACATTGAGCCTAAACCCCTGATTATAAATATTTGAAATAATATCAAAAATCTCCACAATACAGTTGCACTCAATCAAACACCAACTAGCAAAGAGTACTACTCTAATGACGACTCTATTTGTTATTAAAAATCATATAACTCGAACAACCCCATTCAATAATTATATGCATGGCCAAAATACCTAATAAATATTGAGTCTTGAACATGGACAAGAGTTTAAAACTGCATACACAACCAACCTATGAGCTAAACAAAAGAAGAGACAGAGGTTCTTAGACTCAGAGGTTTCATGACTAATTTTTATTAGTTATCTTGGCATGCATGTTAATTAAAACAACAGTCTTCAAAGATAATACAAGGTCATCAGTTTAACAGAATACTAACATAATCATTTCAGTGTTTCCCTGTTTTGGACTAAAAGCCTACTAATTAAGAAAATCAGAAAAGAAAGAGGTGAAGAACATACTTGTGTGTGCTTGTAGTATTCACTACAGTCTTCTCTTCAGGATCTTCAAAAGATCATGAACATGTAATCACGAACTGCTACTAGAACTGCTACCTTCACCAGAATATGAACATGCACAAGGCTTGGACAGCTACTGCAATCCTCGAACATCTAGATGGAGATTATATGAACATATGCTTGAGCGGATATGTATATAGTTGAGAAGATATGCATATATAATCGAGGGAATCTGTTTATGGTAGAGGAGATATGAATGCTTGAGAAAATCTAAACAGAGAGTTGTTGTAAACTGAAAAAGTTTTATTGATACTGAAAATTGTACAGACTACGAGAGATTTTGTTCTAAGATTTTTGTTTCTCTAGCGTATTGTACCTTCTATTTCCCTTCTTCTGTTTCTTATACTAGTCTTAATCTGGTCCAAAGTTAAGGACTAAAGCAAGTGGCTAATGCATGTAAATATGTACAATATGTCATGCATAAATAGATAAAAAAAACCATGCAAGAGCATGTGATACATTGATACGTGTGTATCATGCTCTGCAGGAGCTTAGCTAGATTCCTTTTCCAACTTAGTTAAGGAAACAGTTTTCTTACTTAGATAGGGAAATAGTTTCCAAGTTAATTAAGGATTATAAGGTCTATAAATAGAGATCGATGTTTAGTTTAGATCTAAACATAGAGTGAAACATAAACAACATCTGTTTAGATAGAGTGAAACAGAAACATAAATCTGTTTAGTGATATTGTGAGAGAAAGATTTAGATATTTGTATCTTTTGCACAATATGGAAAAGAAGATAGTTTTCTTCAAAAGCTCTGTTCTTGTTTGTTTTCCTTTCTAATTGCTATTGATAATTTCGCGATCAATAGCATCTTGCTTGGTGATTTGTATCAAGTTGGTATCAGAGCGCATCGATTTTACGGGAGGTTCCTGTGGTTTATGGTCTTTACTTGTTCGTAATACAAAAAGCTAGGCAAGGTTCTTGTTTCTTGGGAGAAAACCAGGAGGACAAGGGAAAAGAAGATGGGTGACAAAAGAACAGATAAAGATAGACTTATTGCGTTAGACAAACAGATGGCATCGATAAGCTCTACTCTTACGAAATTGGCCGATTTCATCAAACAGGAAAAGAAAGTCAAACCTTTGAAAAAGCCAAAGAACATGACTTCCGCTTCAGATGATGAAGGGGATTCAGCAGATTCGGAGAGTGAAACAGAAACAACATATGTTTAGATAGAGTGAAACAGAAATAACATTTGTTTAGATAGAGTGAAACATAAACATAAATCTAGTTAGTGATATTGTGAGGGAAAGATTTAGAGATTTGTATATTTTGCACAATATGAAAAAGAAGATAGTTTTCTTCAAAAGTTTTGTTCTTGTTTGTTGTCATTTCTAATTGCTATTGATAATTCCGCGATCAATAGTATTTCCACGATTAATAATATTTTCTTGGCGATTTGTATCAAGTTGGTATCAGAGCAACTTTGCAACACTTTGCAACAAGGAGGCAAGGGTTCTTTTCAGAATCTGAAGATCGATTTCAAAGTTGAAATCCCTATGTATGATGAGAGCGTCAACGTAGAGAGACTGGACGATTGGATTGAGCGTCTAGAGACATATTTTACTCTTTACGGCTATAAGTCAAAGGAAACAGACGACCTCAGCAAAACTTTGCAACAAGGAGGCAAGGGTTCTTTTCAGAATCTGAAGATCGATTGAAATCCCTATGTACGACGGGAGCATCAACGCAGAGAGACTGGACGATTGAATTGATCATCTAGAGACATTTTTTACTCTTTATGGCTATACGTCAAAGGCGAAGATTATCTTCGCAACTCTAAAACTATCGGCTCATGCTCTGACTTGGTGGAAGTCCTACCGGAAGTATAGTGATGGTGAGGCAGTGTCGTGGAAGAAGTTCAAAGAGTTGCTTAGGAAGCAGTTCAAAGAGTTGCTTAGGAAGCAGTTCTATCCAAGTGGTTTTCTGGAAGAACGATGGTGCAAGTGGTACAACTTGCGTCAGTAATTCAATCAGTCTGTACAAGAATACACCACCGAATTCCATAATCAAGCTATGGTTTTGGATGTTCATTGAAGGAGTATTCCGTGTTCATGAAGTATATGGTGGGTCTGAGTGAATATATTCAGAAAGAGTTGAAGTTATTCATGGTAGAAACTATTGCAGAATGTAAGAAGAATGTAACATAAAGAGATGGAAAGCAATATGTGAGCAAGTCCAATGGACCCAATGTCAAAGAGGAGGAGCATGAGAATGGTGAGTCTGATGGGAAAGAATGTTTGGTTTGCAGTCACTGCGAAGGAACAGGCCATGTGGTGGATAAGTGTTGGGTGAAGTATCCTCACCTTAAACCAAGAGGGTTAAGACAGAAGGAGAAAAAGAAAGCCGTTTTGACCACACACGGGCCAAACGAAGTACCAAGGATGACGAAACCAAATGCAAAGCTCAATCTTATGGCAGGAAATAAGAAGTCAGTAACGAATGAAACAGACCCCAGGGAGCAGCTCTTTGTTGTTAAGTTACAGGTGAAGACTAGTTTGGTTGATGCCTTTGTGGATCTGGGTAGTCAGAAGAATCTTATCTCAGAAGCCTTGGTTCAGAAGTTGGGTCTCAAGACAGTCACACATCCGAAGCCATATCCGTTGGGATGGATCCAAAAGGAAGCCGGCGGGATGAGTGTAAGCAACCAATGCACATTCAAGTTTGCGCTTCATGAGTCTTACATCGATGAACTGACATGTGATATGGTGTCATTGGATGCTTGCCAGGTAATTCTAGGTAATCCTTACTTGTGGGATAGATATGCAGTCTATGATAAGAGAGCCCAAAAGTATACGTTCACAAAAGATGAACAACAGTTTGTTATTCGAGCGATTTCCCTGCTACAAGAGGCAAGGTTGGTAGCAGCGACTCAGGCTAAAAGATTAGTCAATGCTTGCAGGAAATTTGTCTTGTTGACACGTCCACATGAAGAGCACTCAAGTCAAAATGATGGGCGGGTAAAATTGAAGAAGTCACAAGCAAAGTACAAGGATTGACATGGTAAACATCGGGTACCTTGTAACTTTGGTATTAGCGACTTAGTATGGTTAAGGCTGAGTAAAGAGCGCCTTAAAGAGGATCCATTGCTGGAAAATTGCATTTTGGAGCAGCAAGTGGCTATGACACGTCGAGGGGAGCGAACAGTGTTCCGCATTGGGCGTGCAGGTCAGGTTCCAAGCAAAGCTAAGTGGTTCAACAAAGACAAGGGAACTCTCAAGTTTCCTCATCTCCTAAAAGGGGGAGACATGATACGTGTGTATTATGTTCTCCAAGAGCTTAGCTAGATTCCTTTTCCAACTTAGTTAGGGAAACAGTTTTCTTACTTAGATAGGGAAATAGTTTCCAGGTTAGTTAAGGATTATAAGGAGAGCTTAGCTATAAATAGAGATGTTTAGTTTAGATCTAAACATAGAGTGAAACAGAGACAACATTTGTTTAGTTAAATTGAAACAGAGACAACATCTGTTTAGATAGAGTTAAACAAAAACATAAATCTGTTTAGTGATATTGTGAGGAAAAAATTTAGATATTTGTATCTTTTGCACAATATAGAAAAGAATATAGTTTTCTTCAACTCTGTTCTTGTTTGTTTTTTTTTTAATTGCTATTGATAATGATTTGTATCATACATGAAGACAAACTTAGCCATGCAAGAGCATGTGATATGAAAGACAAATTTCTTCTTCTCATGCAGGATGCTTGTCTCATGTGCTAATGGACAAAAAAGAGCCATGTAAAAGGAGAGTGCAGTCTTAGTCTTCTGCCATTTTCGGTACAGGGAAAGTGCCTCACTGATGCAAAATGACTTTTTATAAACACCGACATCTGTATCCGATACAACGTTCTGTAAAGTTAAACAAGAGAGATATGTATTTAGTATTTAATGATGTATTAATAAAATTTCTTAAAATTATATCTACTTATTAAGGATATTGATTGAAATTCAATAAAATCTCATATGATATCTGGAATTATTGAACTTAATTCGGTTAACATGGTATCTGGCATAATCGTCAATTTGTATTACCAGGTTGGCCCTATAGGATAAAACTTAAGAGCATCAAATTGATCATTACGACTTTCTACCAACAATGACGTATTGTTTACCAAATATATGCTTCCGCTCCTACCCTTTGTGATAAGGAGGCACTTGATCTTGATGTGGAGTTTACACCCCTGACCGCCATACACAACATTTATGACTTGATAGCTAACAAGCTCCAGTTTTAACCAGTATTCAGAAATGCAGTAATGATTAAAGTGTAACTGACATTCTGACTAGAGAATACATATTACTGAACTCCAGTTTGATACTTCCTCCATTTAAAATTAAATATGCATTAATAACCACTTCACTTGAACAAGACAATGTACTTCTCTCATTGATCTTATTGAGATGAGACCTTGTCATAACTTCAAAGCATCGAATAGGAAGGCAAACAAAAAATGGCTCATCTCTCAAACTGCCTAGAACAATTTCTTAAACCGTTATTTTATTTGCAAATAGACGTCATACCAATCATGTGGCTTTTCCATCTTTTTAAACTGGATTCAAGCACCAAAATTAAACAATATCTCTTTCCTTCATAGAGCTTTGGCAGTAACGTATCAGGAAAAAGGATTCTTTTCAGTAAACACCATTTAGAGGTTGTCCCAGTGAACAGGATCCCGCAAGTACCTCTCAAACTGGCGTGCCCTCGTCTTAATGGACATGTCAAATACCTTCTGCTGAAACTCTACCACAAGCCCACCCATAATACTGGTATCAATCTGTCATGTCAAAGAGAGAATCAAATTCCCGTCCATTATACAAAACTTGTGCATATAAGAGCAGTTAAAATACAACAATAATGCATACCTTCTGTTCAAGCTTGACTGTCTTCCCTTTTCCAATCAACTCCTGCAGTGTCTCCTTCAATTCTTTCTCCTCTTCGGCAGGGAGGGGCTAGTCACAAGAATAAAAATTAGATGGTCATTTCATAAAAGTACTGAACCACTTCAGATATACGTAGCACCCGATATAAGAAGATAAGGGCCCACATACATATCAACACAAACTAACTGATCTTGGTAAGAGTCCTGCATATATGACATTCCAACATACATATTATTGACATCCATATTCTCTTGGCCCAAAGGTTTAACACTTTTATGCCAGATTGCAATTCTTCTTTCTGAACTTCTAATGACCTTTCAAATTTAACATACCAGACTATGTGATAAGAAACATTATTATTCATAGGCACATCTTATCTCTTTTTCTTTTGTTCTTTTTTTTTGTCTAAAGGACCTTACCTTATATGCACACGATAGTGGTTTTGATATCAACAGCAAAAAAAAGAAGATAAAACAAATCAAGACTGTTAGATTTGTGACAGTCTCAGTTGAACCAAAAAAATAAAAATTATTTTTCTTTTTGTAGAAACTCATGAGAAAACAAGCAAAAAGAAACCAAACACAAAAAAATAACACCATCCTCACAAAGCTATAAAAAAAACAAATACTTAATAGAAGTTTCAGCACTTGCCTCCCATGCCAACTCCTAATAGGTCAAAGACAAACCCCACAAAAATTGCAAGATTACATGTATACTACTCAAATGGAACTTATATGCGGGAACTTTTCCCACCAAAAAAAAAATTGCATCAAATAAAAAACTAATAATAATGCACTTCTTAAGTTATCAAAGTATGCTACCATTCGTCTTCTTTTTTCGGGTGAATGCCAACTATTAAAAATATTTAACATTTGCATCTAGCATTTGCATTACTGACCACTCTGAGTAGAAATATGACGGAATACCAGCTCAATACTTGCCCAGATAAAGACGTGTTTTCATCCTCTTTTGGTTAAGGCATGTAGGCAGTATATGTAGGCAGTATAAGATATACTCCCTTTAGAAAATGAAATTTACTCCAAATGTAACTTACAATGACAGATGTCACAATAACTTTCACTATTCCCTTATGCGCCATGGTCAGTTCAACAAATCTCTTCGATATGGTATCGATGTTCCTTAGCCTTCCATTCTCAGCCAAAAGGACTACAAAAAGAAATATGATCTGTAAATACAGAGAGACTTCTAAGATAAATATTTGTTCACTGAAACAAATAACAAAAAATAAATAAAAAATTGGAAGATGTAAAGTTAAAGAAACCTTGTGAACTATAAGCAGTGAGAGTATAGAGATATAGTAAGGAAACATAATTGTAAGAACATAAACTCAAACATGATAAATTTCCTTGATGAAGTTAGTTATTAGAGCCTCAAGAGCATGTCTAACAATGGAACCTCATTTCAAACACTGAGATCCCCAAGTCACTATTCATCCATATCGAGGGTCTCATAATTCTTTGCATTAGAGACCCTAGGATTCCCCATCTCAGCAAACCAAACCCTTGATTCCTGCTACAACGCTTTGTAACAGTAAACAGAGAACTATACCAAAGAGTTTGTTTTATCGAAATGCCCTAAATCGAACATCAGATCCTCCTTTTCTGAGGATGTTGCCCCTACAGTAGCGCCAATAATGAGTTTGGACCAGACACCAGTCCTCTGCATGTCCCTCTCCCCTCTCATCATCAGAAGCAATTCAAGAGCATCAAAACCTTCTAAAGAATATCTATAGCACCACAAAGGCTCAACCGCAATCATGCTAGAAAAGGGCAGCGGAAGATGCTGGAGTCATCTGGAAGGAGAACTTAACCTTTGAAAGCGCTAGACGCCAACGTCAACTTCCTCTTATGTGGCCTCATCAGCATCACCTACCCATGGGACTGCTACTTGTATCTCATGCCAGACCAAGTCTCCCAAGTGAGACCTATTCCAGACAAAGTCTCCAAGTACCACACTTTCCTATTGGACAACTGACATTGCCCTAGGGTGACCGAATATGAGTCTGGCATGGCTCATGTAGGGATTCCAAGACATGCTATAATCTGAACAAACTAAAGCGCAATCAAAGTCTTGACATATATTGCAGATGATCATATTCACCCAATTTTACAAACAATCTAACTAACTAACATGTTCTGCATGTAGCTACATATGATAGTAATAACAACGGATTCTAAAGTCAAGGCGTTCGCAGGGCACTTAGTCTCCACAAAGCATCCTCATAGCATTGAAGCTATATAATTGTTCAAGCTCTGATATACCCAGATTGTGATTACCAAACGTTCTACAGATTCTTTCAAATAAAGATGCAATTAAATGGCATATAAGAACTATACAATGAGGGATAGTAACCAAAAACATGAGCAAAAAAGATTAAAGCACCCAAAAAAAAGGATTGAAATCACAGACTATAAGTTCAATGACAAAGGAAGTAGTCATACTCAAGAAGTTCTTCGTAATTTCTGAAAATTTAGCTTGGGCAGCAATATCTTCAATTGCCTTCTTTCTAGTATCTGCAGGCACCGCCAAATCCTTTGTGAACTGAGAAAACATAGGACTTTTCGTCATTGCCGCAACAAAGTCGAGAATCTCAGACTCAACCTTGTCCAACAAATTAGTTTTCACAGAAGCAATGTACAAAGCAGAGGCATAATTCCCGGAGCCCCCAAACAAAGCCAAAGGCACCTAGCAAATCATAGAAGATCTAATCAATATAAATCTCAATCATTGATAATGAAACAAGAAACCTAGGACAGAAATCAATTATCCTAATATATCATTAACCTTTAATATATAAACAAAAAACCCTGTTTTTCTTTTTCTAAGTCAGAACTGGGAATTTTCATCAGCATCATAAATTCGAACAAATATGACAAAAGCACCTATCTAGTTTCACTAAAGACCAGATACATTGAGTTCAAAGAGATTCAGTATTTGTCAATTTGATGCAAGAAAACAAAACTCCGAGAACTGGATAGAATAACCCACACAGGATATGTGACAAGTAAAAATCCCAGATAATTTTTTTTTTCCTAAATTAAAAATGTGAGCCATGGAATCCGATAACCTGTAGAGTCCAAATATTTCAATTACCTTGACCTTCACATCCTTCTTCTCGGTTGCAGTGGCAAAATTCCTCAAAAACTGCAAGCAAACACCACAGAGTTCGAAATGGTCAGTCCACAATCCAGCGATTCATGAATTCAAACATATTCGAACTAAATGACTCGTAAGTTTTAACCTAAAACTCTATTACAAATCTGCTCATACAAAACACTTCAATACTACAAAAATGTCAAAAGAGAATAAATCATAAACTCCTGCTTACAAATCTTATTCCTTGAAAACATCCAACAGAAATGAGAATTAAACTCGAAATAAATCAAAAAGCGAAATCGGAGATAGCAAGCAGACTAGATCGGAGGTCGGAATAGAGTTTGTACCTCGGAATCGGTGAAGGTAGGGCAAAGAAGAGCACGGTGGGCGACGGCGGAGCCATTGGCAGCGGAGAGGGAATCCGATTTGAGAATCTTGGAGACGAGAGGGAGGCTCGATCGGATTCGATTAGCAAATGCCATTTTGAGGAAACCCTAAAACAGCTAGAGAGCTTCGAATTGGGGAATAAGATGACAGTGCAGTGCGAAATGGTAACATAAATTACCGCAGGGTCTCTGGTTTGGTGTGTTGGCTCACACGTGTGAACAAATAGAACTAATAAGAACCTTCCGCGTGTCACAAGGCAGAAAAAGCCAAAAAGCACTCCGAATTTGTGTCATTTTGTGACCTTTTTCGGTAATTCAGTTTTATTTCTGTTTTTGTAAATGGTGATGTTCTATTTGCACCTTTAAATTGGCTTCATAGAGCTACATTTCTTAGCACAACTCTATTTTACTTTTTTGCAAATATGAAAATCTAAGTTAATCTCCTTACTCTTACCAAAACACCTCTGAAAATATTATTACAGACGATTCTTCCTCACGAATAAAAGAAAAAGTCAAGCACGTTCTTACATTTACAATGCATTATTATGAAAATCGATGTGAAGCCTGAAGTTATCCTAGATGAGCAAAACAAAATGATTATATTCAGTGTGATACCCGGCCTGAACTTTAAGACACTTATCAGTTATGTACACGTTTACACAGCTAATGTCATTTAAGCAGACATAGAGCATTCTCACGTCAACATCTCGTGTTATGTGTGATGCGATTACTTTAAATGGTTTGGCAAAATAAGTGAATCATAACACCATTAAGAGATATTGTGATAGATCTGTAGTTAATTTATAGTTTTATACTGCTATCCAGTATTAGGATGCGAACAAGCCTGCCCTCCTATGTCTGATTCCCAAAATTGTTGAGACATTGACTCATTTCCATTAGTTGGGAAATTTACACCCATTCTGTACTTAATAAAATGTTCACCAAATGATGAAAAATGTATATGTTGTGAAACTGTCTGATATAAAGTTTGGTTGATCTCTTTACATAGCTCCCCCCAAATATTCGATCTAGTTGATACATAACAAACACCTAATGCAACTCGCAGTAAATTCTCCAGCTCTGTATTCAATCCACAACCAGGCAAGCCACGGCTTAAAACAATATAAAATGGATGGAGGTGAAACCTGACTTGTATCTGTAGCGATGGATCTCAGACTCATGAAACGTGATCCACAATTTAGTCTGTAAATCTGTGCAAAAACACAATAAATCTATAGCATTGCAGTATAAGATAACAAATCTAACATTACTCAGATAGTTGATAATGCATGAAATGGAGATGGAAAAAGGATGGCCTATTTCACGCACCTCTCAGAATCTTCTAATACTTGATCTTCCACAGTATAGAGGAATGTAATCTATCAACTGCATAACTCAGCTCAGAAGACTCAGAGCCGGATATCTTATGATTTAACAACTGTAACTTCAACGAGGAGAGCAACTCCTTATACCGTGATTGTTTTCTTTTTAACACTTGGATATAAGCATATAAACCAAGCCATTCAACTTCTTCCTCTTCTAATTGAAGAATTGGGCAGAAGTTAGAGTCAGTATACAATGAACACATCCTCTTCTTTATGAGCCTGTACATGAACCTAAATTGAATACCAAAAAAAAAAACATAAGTCTTCCAACAATGAGAAAGAAAAGTAGAGAGCTTATAAAGAAATCCAGTTGTAGACTAGACTCAAGTATATCAAGATGTTACTCAATGATCAATCAAAGTTTAACTAATGGCAAAAAAGTTCAACTAACAGGCATGTAGAAAAAATGATTGCAAGAGATAAAAGACAAAGGAAATTCAGTATACCTCAATGATCTTTGGATAATGTAAGCGTAGAATCTAAAGTGAAACTTGCAGATATACGATAAGGCTCGAACATAACAATGGAACTTCATTGCACATAACAAGAAGGCTTGGTAGACATTCAATCTCACCACAGATGCTGAATTAATGTGGGAATCAAAGAATAAGGGATGACATTTAGGACTCATGTAGTCAAGCAATTTTTTCTTCAAATGGTGACCAGGTCTGCCTTGGTAGAGGACAGTAAGAGTTGAACTTAGATGGTTTTTCAAGTACCTGACAAATAAGATGAAACAAGTTACTTGAAGAAACAAAAACTCAAATCATTGAAGGACTAATTATCTTGAGAATAACTGTGTTATAAATTAATTGAGCAGAAATTTAACACCTCACCAACAGCTATCGATACAAACATTTTAGACATGAATTATTTATGCACATAGTTTTTAACATTTTCTGAAGTTACTATTAGGCCCAGTAAAATCAAAAATAAAATTCAACATGAATGGAATTTAACTTTGTATAGTCTGCCTGAACTTCAAGTGTGCAAGAATTGATAAGCAAGCCACTCCACCGAACAAATAAACTGCCATCGTCACCACTAGATACCCTGTTTGATGCCAAACCAGCCATGTTTCCGATATCAAAATTGACACAGAACTTTTTCTCATTCATGTAGCAGTTGTAATCCCGAAATCCTCGTTGCAACCTTGAGAAGAAGCTAGCAGCCTGCGCCTTTGAGGTTGAAATGAATAGAAAATCATCAATAAATCTAAGTAGAGTATATCTAGAGGCTGAGGAGATTTTATCCTCACTGCTACTCTTTGCAGCAGAAGCCACTTGAAAATCATGTCCTCTAGATAAATCTGCAGAAGGTTCCCAAGTTTTTTCAAGAAATGGAAAGATCACATTCCGATCCAGATGTCCATAGTATAATGAGCAAAGCAAAGCTGATAGAATGCTTCCTTGAGGAATACCAGTACGTTGCAAATAGAACTTTTTATCCAACTGCAGCACATTGCGCTTAACATGCTCATGTAGATTAAAAAATAGCTCCTTCTTCTTCACAGACCTGCTGCACTCCTAAGAATTAGAAAGCAAAAGTATCAGCTAAAGCTAAGTTTTCCTTGATCAAAAACAGAAGGGTCACATATACATTAAATGTCTGAAGAGAGTTTAAGCATGTACACAAATGTCATCCCTTTCCCATGAGATCTATACTACAATTCAAGTGTTTCTGTAGTAAATATTAGGAAACACAAAAAAAAAAAAAAAAACCCTAGCACAATATTGTGTTCAATATTTCATGGTGATATAATATTTATTGAGCAATTTAGTTTGCTGCAAAATAAGCAATACTGATGGCTTCAATTAGTTCATACATATTTTGTCATCAAACAAATGGCATCTTCTTCTGGAAATCCTAGCTATTCTTAGCATGATATTGGGGAATCTCATTGCTATTACTCAAACAAGAATGAAACGTATGCTTGCGTATTTGTCCATAGGTCAAATTGGATATGTAGTTATTCAACAGGAATTACAAAAAAACGGCACCGTGATTGTACCATATTCGACAGGAACAAATTAGTGTGAAATATATAGTCCGGCACTTTCTAAAACGCTAAAATAAAATATAAAAGTTTTAATAAAAAAAGAAAAGAAATAAAGAAACAAACATACCTGATTAACAAGGACACTACATAATTTGGATTTAAAACTTGAGCCGGTATTTTGATCAAGACATGCACGGTTCTCATGAACCCTTAATGACCCCTTCTTGAAAATGACGTGATGAGACTGCTGCAGAATATATTCATCTAGTCTTATAACATCTTTCAGCACACCAAGCAGCTTATCCTGGTTAACAGAATCGAAGGCTTTTGACACATCAGAGACAATGATAAACACATTAGGTTTCGTAGTGAATCCACTCCTTATACCAAGAAGAAATGGGCATAACTTCCTGTATACATCATTGTAATCAAACACTGATGATCCTAATTTCCCTGGCTCTTTCAGCTGCATAGCTTTTAGAACAACATGTGAATCACGAAGAACACGATTCACGGACTTGAAACGCTCAAATGTGATTTTTCTCCAATGCAGTTTCTTTCCTCTTAATAATTTACTAGACTGGTCTGCCAAACATAACTCTTTCCGTGACATTTTTGATGATGCTTTTAAATTTGCTAGCAACCTCACTTCATATTCTTTTGGAAAAATCCGGAGCTTAGAAAACCCAAATGATCGTTTCCTTATAATTCTTCTAGTTGCCGCATCATCCAAATACTGATAACTCTGATCCATGTAAGTCATGATGGTCTTATTCTTCATCTTCTCCCAAACTGACTTCCGGTAGTAATATACATCTTGCTTCCCATGCTCACTTTGAGTGACATAGAAGTTGGCTTGCAACAATGGCACAACCAAAGATGAAAAGAACCAATAAATCCAACTTTCTAACAATTTTT
This sequence comes from Fragaria x ananassa, assembly GCA_034370585.1. Classification (NCBI taxonomy): domain Eukaryota; kingdom Viridiplantae; phylum Streptophyta; class Magnoliopsida; order Rosales; family Rosaceae; genus Fragaria; species Fragaria x ananassa. The sequence goes on along the minus strand of CP139750.1, from coordinate 996,461 downwards.
CTTTAACAATATGTATGGCATCATTCAATATACTGGATCCCTTTTCAATGTCTACACCTTTTCCATCCACATGTTTTGGTGCCTCAGTATTCAGGCAGCAGAAATAATGTTTATTGGATAGAAATGGGAACCTAGACATTTTCAATTTATGCAGACACTGTTTTAAGGAAAACCTTTCATATCTTCTGAGTCGAATGAACTTTGAAATAGTTCTCCTCAAATTTATCCAGTTCGAAGGAGTTCCTAGCAGCTCGGGAGGAACAATACTCCTACAAACTGCCCATATAAACGACTCCACCTGACTGTTCAAACAGTGAGACTTAATTTCCTCAGAGAAAGATTCACTGACTTCAGGAGATTTATTGCAATGGTCCGTAGTACAACACTGAGATTTCTTGAGTACACCGTACTCCCACTTTTCTCCCTGAAGGTCAAAGTAAAAAGGAACAAGGGGCAAATCAGAAAATTTAGAATATCTGGATACTGGAAAACTTAGCAACATGTACAAGCTAAATTGTGAATACAACACCAATTTGCCTAACAATATAAAGAATGGTCCTGAAGAGACATGTCCTAATCAACGGCATACTTCTTAGACCATCATATGTCACCACAGTTACCCCAAATATACTGCTAACCTCAAAGCTGCAACCACCGCTTTTAATTGAATTAGGATTTACAGTAGTAACAACACAGTGCTTTTCCAATAATCTCAAGTGATGGCCATATTGTGCTCTACGTATAAGAATCTTTAGCAACTTAACAAGTGAATGATACCTGGAAACCATAAACAAACAACTAAAGTTAGCGAACAAGAAGACAAAACATACAAGAAATTCTAAAAGAAATAAGCAGGCATGAAACAAAAATTCCAGACCTAAGATGATCATAATTATTAAATAAGGACTCCCGCAGACACACAGACAACAGAACACATAAAAGAGAATGAAAAAGCAGTTGAGAAAACAGTTCAAGGCCTATGATGACGTTAACCACCCAAATAATAGGAAATCATTAAAATAACCTCAAGTAAATGTCATCAGCATCACTAGCCAAACTGAAGTCACATCCAGCTTATCACAGAAAGATGGCAAATACTCTTTAATTTGCTCCAGTGCTATCATTTACTTGGGAGTTGGAACAAACCTTTTCAATCCAACAGGGAATATTAAAAGAGGACAGTAAAGGCATATCTGTGTTTCTTTAAATAATACTAAGATCACTGCACCCAATAATAGATGAATAAAAGTCCCAAGACTGATTACTAGCTAGTTACTGAAAGTTATCGTGCAAACAATCAGCATTTGAATTTTGTTAAAAGTACAGATTCCAATGTGAAAGGTAAGAATTTGAATTTGCAAACTAAACCAGAGACAGCAGCAGAAAAGTTACAAAACAAATCAAAATTCACAAAGAACAGCATAACATGCAGAAGTATGCTGCAACACCAAATTGTTATTTAAGTATCACAAGTTGCTTACAGGCATGCAGAACCCATGAGACAAAGACCACTGCTATTGGAGCATGTCTTTGACAGTGCACTTTCTGTGTCATATACACCAAAAATACTACTAACAAGAAACTCTGAACCAACAGAATCAGGCTTTACAGAATTCAGTACATCTGAAATCATTAAGGAGAACACGTATTATCATAAAGAAAATATAAAAACAAAGAATAAATCAAACATGTGGAAGCTGCAGTAACTCATAAGTGTATGAAAAGAAACAAAGCAAAACTATGTTTCTTGGATAAATGTAATCAAAGGAAATGGAGTATCCTTCGGTGCTTAAATTCATCAAACATTAATGTAAATCAACTCTATGTAATGGCACTGGTGGACTCATCTACCACTGGTCTACCATTGCTTAAAACTAGTCTGCCACTACATGCAGCAGACCTACATTCATGTATGGATGTGTTAATGTACTGTAAATGGCACATTACTGCATGATACAGAATCAGCATATTTCATGGAGATCAAGCATGAAAATCAATATGTTACAGTATATGTCTAATTGCGGAGATAAGATTCAGAAAGATGGGAATGCACGTATCAAAACATGGAGAACAAAACACAGCTGCCATACAAAAAACTATATTCATCATTTCTGTGTAACAAAGCATGTACAAAAGGATACGCTTTCTAGGAAAGATTGATGAAGAACGTTCCAAGTTGTAGAACAAGGATTTCCTATCTATTTCAGCACCCTTGGCAACCTTTTGGGCAACTTGGAAGCCCAAACAATAGCACTGCCATTAAACAAAACTTGAGAAAAAGTAATTATATATACAGAACAAAAACTTGAGTGAAGACTTTCAGCCTACAACACTTCAGACCAATTTTAAATCAAAGAAAATTTAAAAGTTTGCCAAACCACCTGTTCAAATTGTCGACCCAAGCTGGGTTTCAAAGAAGACAAATGCCTTCCAGGTAACCATTGATTATCACTGACAGTTGTTTTAAAAAGACCCTTCACACTGGCTTCTTGAACAGATATTTGCCTGCGTTTCCTGCAACGCTGCCAACGATATGGTCTTGAACGCTTTCTTAGAGGTTCCAAAATCTCTGTAAGTTCCTTATTTAAATTCCCTTCACAACCATTGGTCAGTGTGCTGGTTGCTGGTGTAGATGTTTCAGAAAAACTTATATGAGTATGCGTCTTCCTGTGATTTTCACTATTGTTGCAGCAGCCATTGCAGGTAATAGAACTCGAGCTTTCTCCAATGCTGACTGAACTCATGAGCTGGCTTTTCTTTAAAATTGAGTGAACGTTATCATCTCTTTTCCTCTTGTTTCCGGGTCCTGAGACAAAGTTACAATTGAATCATGCACTGATTCTCTTTTATGACCTTTATGGGGTATGAGCAAGCAAACATAAACAGGATATGAAAAAAGTTATAAGGAATCATATCAGAGACAAGTGACACCATAAAAACACAGTAATGATATTTGAGTAGATTAATAACTAGAAAGATAGAAAGAAAGCATTATGAATCCAAATAAATAAATTATAAATGCACATTGAGTAAGAGCAGACCAAAAAAGAATCTGGTAGTTTGAATCCCATAAATCATGAAATGATGACTGAGGAATTTAATGAAAGATCCTAGGATCAACTGGTAGAACTTAACGATTAGCTTATTATTTAATGTTGTAGCTACAATTCACCTCTCAAAGAAAAGAAAATAGATCATTTTCCTAATGCATGCCTCGTATTAGAATTTGACGACTGCTGGAGACATTTTTTTCACTTTAAAAGTTCAGCATTACCACATGGAGCAAGGGATGACGGTTGCCATTTCGAACTCGGTGTGCAATTGAACCTCTTACATAAGTTACTAATGGGCGGACCAGTCACCTGCTGGTGTTGCTCATCCGCAATTGGCAGAAATATGGACGCATTCTTTAGTAAATAAACCATAATGCCGTCCCCAACCTGCCACATACAAAACTCCAACTTCTGATTCAAAATTCATACTTGTAAATTCATTCACATCATTTAACACAATCAGTCCGTCCGTTACATACCCTTTCTAAGAGAAGACACCAAGCTGAAGAAGTAAGTAGTTGCGAAATGGGGCTGGACTTGTTAACCTGTCATATAAAAACACCAAATATAGCCTATTCATATTGAAATTCCAAGACATTCAACAACAACAACAAAAATTGGTGCTGTACCTTATTATAACCGCTGCATATCACATTGGAAGACATGGATTGCTCCAGCATCGTCGTTTCGATGACAGCTGTCACAATCTGAACAAAATTGACCTTAATTTTATACAAAATCTAAACCTATAGATGTATAAAAGCAAGAATGGGTATATGAGTGAGTATATATACCTCAAGTTGGGACCAGTGAGATTCAGGGGAGAAGCGCGTGATGGGGGGCGCGTTGTCGGACAGGACGACGAAGCAGGTGTCGAGGAGAGAGCGGTAGTTGGAGGGGTCGTTGGGTCGGAGGAGAAACGACATGGCGTCGGAGCAGCAGCGGAGGCAATGGCGGCCCTTGCAGAAACGACATTGGGGTTTTGGGGAACGAGGAGGAGGAGGAGGGAGTAAGGTGGCGAGAGTGTGGGCCAGAGTGCGCGCGCGGTTGTGGAAGAGGCGCCAAAGGACCACCGGAACGCGGCGTCTCTGCTTCATTTCTTCTCGTGGAAATGGCGATAAACTCGGAGGGGAAGACGGACTCTGTTGGAATTGGACTATGTGGGAATGGCTTTTCGAATTTTAGAGCCAAAAGAGTGCGCTGCCTTTTTGGTGGGTGTTATTGTAATTTTGGTCCCACATTTTGTCCACGGGAGATTGCAGCAGGCCGGCAGGGTATAAACCAAGCGCAAAAGTCCCGGCTATCCTTTGATAAGCGAGTTCGATCAGTAAGTACTTGGTTTGGATATTTCTGCTAGACAATGGTTCTACTTAGTAAGTGTGTCGATAGGTGTGCAATCTAACATACATGTCATTGTCTACATATCAAGAATGTATTTACTTTGGCACAAGTAGATTCCTTCTTTTTTTTTTTCTTTTTTTTTTTTGGTCGAAGTAGATTCCTTCTTCCACCCTCTTCTTTTGCGGCAGAGTAGTATAGAAGAGACATGTCCTTTGTTTTTGTTCTATTTCATTATGGTTTTTTCTTCTTGAGAAATTTTAACAACACATGGTTAAATACTAAATACACATCTCATACTTAATACATCATCAAATAAAGGTGAGGTCATTGCCACCCCACCAAATACTTTGTTTACCTCACATTTCAATTTAAAACTAAATATTCCAATACAAACCTTACAATCAAAAATTTTTGTGAAAATATAATATTAAACTAAAATCTATAAAATTCAAACAACAACAATTCTTTACATTTTTACATTGAAAAAAAAAATTATCTACATCTTTCAAATCAGATTTGAGAATCACTTCAATCTTCAATAGGGTGGTTATACAGTGTGGTGAGATTGTTCGTTCTTATTTTTATTTTATTTATGGCTTCAAATGTAGTTTTATATATATATAGTAAAAAAGGAACTTAAGAAAAAGATCGAGGAGAATTTATATAGGATGTGGTTTGAGAAGAATTGAGGTATGAGTCAAATATATTGATGAGATATTTGTATATATTTTTAGATTTTATAAGATTGAGGAAAATAAAAAATAAAAAACAGATTTTCTCAAAATTTTAAGGGCGAAATAGGAACGTTAAAGATAAAAAATAAGATGTGGGATGAACTGAGTATTTAGTGGGGTGAAAATAGCCGCACCCTAATTTTATAATATTAACATTTTACTAGATACACATATTTAAACTTCTTGGATTACCCTCATTCAAAATATACCAATACTACCATATATATTTTCTAAATACATATTTATTCCTTTTTTATATCATTTCGACTTAGAAAAAAAATAAAAGTTTTCTCCCTCCTTGCTAAACAACGAGAAGACTATTTTTTCTTTACAAACTCAAGAGCATTCAAACTAATCCACCATGATTGATCAATATATGTAGAATCATTTGACATATTCATTATTTTGAAAGTTTTTCACCCAAACATGTTTTAGATCATTGCAAAACAGATGTCAAACTAGATCACCAGTCTCTTCTGCTTCAAAACCTCAAGTCATGGATACTCTACTTGTTTGCAGGATAGATAGTGTCATTATATGTTTTTGCATGGTTGAAGCCAACCAAAAACCTTCATCTGCTTGGGGGAATCCATTATTTTGAATCATTAAGCTCTTGCCCATGAGACCATGATTAATCGTAGATCAATTCAGTAAAAAATATGCCTATTGTCAAGTTTTAAGTTTGAAACTTCATTCATGTAGAGAAAAGAAAACATTAAAGTGAGATGTAATATACTTTAAGTTTTCAATAATATTATCTAATTAATATAGACCTTTTTGGGTAATTTAATATACTTAAACATTTTTATGTTAGATGTGTAAAAAAAGGTATGTGTATTTAGTATTTAGGAGTGTGTGAATAAAATTTCTTTTTCTTCTTTGTTTTGGCCTTTTTTGTGCGAAAAATTTTATTAACACATGCCTAAATGCTTGATACACATCTATTTTTTTATACAAATTATATAAGAGTTTGTGGGTACGTAAATTATCAAAAGAAACATTCATATCAAAGGTAAAGAAAACTTGTTGAAATAAAGTATCCGCTTAAAAGTTTTCTTCTTCTATACGAGAACAACGTATATGAAGATACCAAACCCTATAATTTAAACCTCTATAAATTAATAACGTCGGGACATGCAAACAATATTATTTAATCAAGATTGTTAATTTATCGACATCAATTTTGCTAATTCTTTATTCCTGGGTTGGCAAAAAATATTATTTAATCTGTTTACACCCAAATTAATATTTTACTGAACAGTAATTGTTTAGGTAAATATTAATTAAATTCATGGTCCACGTCATACCGGCGAGCCTAAAGTATTGAGTTTATGGCCCGCCAGCGAAGTCAGGCGAGCTGGGTAGCAGAGTTCACATGAAGTGTATTGGCTTCGCGTAGAAGATTGAGCGAGGCGAGATGCCTTCGCGCGGGAAGACTTCGCCAGGAGAAGGTTTCTATTCTTTAATCACATGTATGCAAGTGTATGTATTCTCTATGCGTGGCGAAGGAAAATGCTTGCAGCTACAGTGGAGGCGGGATGCATGCGAGGAGGTTGCATACGACAGAATCGATACCTCGCGAAGTGGGTTGCAAAGTCAAAGGTTGCATGCGAGGTGGATATGCATGCTGACCGAATATTCACACGCGAGGTGGTGACTTCGCGTAGATTGAGCGGGGTGAGGTGACTTCGCCATGGAGACCTCGCGAGACCGCTGAAGAGACAAAAGGAAGAGTCTGCATGGGAAAGGGCTGATGTGTTGGCCGCATATGTTGACTCAATTAGATAAGAGCAATATCCTTAATTGCTTAAGGGATTATACAAAACAGTCGTACGTGCATGTGAAGGTCAAATCAGAAGGTATACATATTGATTAAGGTCTCTCTTCCTTACGTGCATGTGAAGGTCAAATCAGAAGGTATACATATTGATTAAGGTCTCTCTTCCTTAATTAGATGAATCGTCTACATCCATATCTGGTTCTACTCCTCTACATAGTAGGCAGTTGGTTACTTCGCCAAAGGATAATCACGGCCAACAAGTGATTAACATCGCCTACGTCACATTTATCGTTGAAGACTCCTACAAGTCTTTAACATGCTTTGGGCCAATACCTGTGGCCCTAAATAATTCTATATAAAGAAGCTCTACGGCTTACACAATTACTCTACTACACAATCAATCAAAACACAACTCACTCTCTCAACACACAATCAATCAAACAAACAAACAGACAAACACAATCAAACCTTCGAGCGTCCTCGAAAACCCTAACGTTCTAAGCGCACCCTGCCTTAGATCTCAGAGCCCGTCAGGACTCGTCCCCGATTTCCCTTTGTTGCTCTGCTCGCTCTAACAGTGAGTATCGATCGACAGATGACCGAGAAGATTTTGCTCGTAAATTCCTCGCCCGCGAGGTGGCACCGGAGCTCTCTTTCGCCTGGTTAGAAGTCAGGAACGCGCACCGTTCTCTTTCCTCGTCCGCGAGGTGGCACGCCCCGCACACATTGTTTTACTTTTGTTCCTAATCACCTCATCGCTCCTTGCTGAGGACGTGGGCCAAAACATTTACGTGGTCCCACTGGGCGTGCCAATGTTTTGGCCCACGTCCTCAGCAAGGAGCGATGAGGTGATTAGGAACAAAAGTAAAACAATGTGTGCAGGGCGTGCCACCTCGCGGACGAGGAAAGAGAACGGTGCGCGTTCCTGACTTCTAACCAGGCGAAAGAGAGCTCCAGTGCCACCTCGCGGGCGAGGAATTTACGAGCAAAATCTTCTCGGTCACCTGTCGATCGATACTCACTGTTAGAGCGAGCAGAGCAACAAAGGGAAATCGGGGACGAGTCCTGACGGGCTCTGAGATCTAAGGCAGGGTGCGCTTAGAACGTTAGGGTTTTCGAGGACGCTCGAAGGTTTGACTGTGTTTGTCTGTTTGTTTGTTTGATTGATTGTGTGTTGAGAGAGTGAGTTGTGTTTTGATTGATTGTGTAGTAGAGTAATTGTGTAAGCCGTAGAGCTTCTTTATATAGAATTACTTAGGGCCACAGATATTGGCCCAAAGCATGTTAAAGACTTGTAGGAGTCTTCAACGATAAATGTGATGTAGGCGATGTTAATCACTTGTTGGCCGTGATTATCCTTTGGCGAAGTAACCAACTGCCTACTATGTAGAGGAGTAGAACCAGATATGGATGTAGACGATTCATCTAATTAAGGAAGAGAGACCTTAATCAATATGTATACCTTCTGATTTGACCTTCACATGCACGTAAGGAAGAGAGACCTTAATCAATATGTGTACCTTCTGATTTGACCTTCACATGCATGTACGACTGTTTTGTATAATCCCTTAAGCAATTAAGGATATTGCTCTTATCTAATTGAGTCAACATATGCGGCCAACACATCAGCCCTTTCCCATGCAGACTCTTCCTTTTGTCTCTTCAGCGGTCTCGCGAGGTCTCCATGGCGAAGTCACCTCGCCCCGCTCAATCTACGCGAAGTCACCACCTCGCGTGTGAATATTCTGTCCGCATGCATATCCACCTCGCATGCAACCTTTGACTTTGCAACCCACTTCGCGAGGTATCGATTCTGTCGTATGCAACCTCCTCGCATGCATCCCGCCTCCACTGTAGCTGCAAGCATTTTCCTTCGCCACGCATAGAGAATACATACACTTGCATACATGTGATTAAAGAATAGAAACCTTCTCCTGGCGAAGTCTTCCCGCGCGAAGGCATCTCGCCTCGCTCAATCTTCTACGCGAAGCCAATACACTTCATGTGAACTCTGCTACCCAGCTCGCCTGACTTCGCTGGCGGGTCATAAACTCAATACTTTAGGCTCGCCGGTATGACGTGGACCATGAATTTAATTAATATTTACCTAAACAATTACTGTCCAGTAAAATATTAATTTGGGTGTAAACATAATCGAGGTTATTAATTTATCAAATATTAAATTATCAAGGTTTTACTATCGATAGTACAAATTGAAGTTTGAAATTTAGATTAAACTGTTCACGCATGCTAGGTCGTTCAAACTGAACACCAAACTAGAACTTGGGATGATGTTATATATATACTCCTCTTTTTTTCTGTTTCTTTTTTTTGAATAAATTGAGTAGCAGATCTAGAAAAGTTTGTGTATTTAGTAAATGGATTGTGTATTTAGTGAATAAGTGATGTATTTTAAATGAGGGTATTGTAGGAAGATTAGGTATGTGTATCTAGTAAAATGTTAAAATAATAAAGTCAATAAGTGGTGTATTAAGAATGAGATGTGTATCTAGTAATTAGGGATGTGTTAATAAAATTTCTCTTTTTATGCTCTTTGGTTGGAGGTCTTGTCCTCCAGCTTCATGTATTTTTTTTATTCTATCAATGGAAAGGGATTTTCTTAAAAAAAAATTAAAAAAAAAAGTAGATTCCTTCTTCCCCTATCTACCTCAATCTTTAAAAAAGTACTTAAGATCACCCAACTCATTTATCTCAAACTCATAGGCTAATTGTCTTTGTAGTTTATTCATCTTAACAGTATCATCGACATAAATAATTAAGGATGTTACCTTTCCTTGTTGATGCTTGAGAAACAAGATGTGGTCTAGATTACTCTTTTTGTAACCAACCTTACGCATGAATTGTGAAAACCTCTCAAACCAAGCATGTGGTGATTGTTTGAGGCCGTACAAAAACTTCCTCAATTTGAATACAAATTCACCATACCTAGGTGGAAGACTCATCTCTCCATGAAAAAACGTGTTCTTGACATCAAATGGTCGGAGTGGTTAGTTTAAACTAGAAGCAAAGGAAATCATAACCCAAATAGTATTTATTTTGGCAACATGAACAAATATCTCATCATAGTCTATACCATATGTCTGAGTAAACCCCTTTGCAACATGGAGTGCTTTGTACCGATTCACTGATCCATTTGCATTGTGTTTCACAGTAAACACCCAACGACAACCTACATCCTTCTTGCCCAAGTTGCCAGGTATCATTCTTCTGCAACGCCTTCATCTCTTCCTCCATTGTCTTCCTCCACTTTGGATCTCCCAATGCATCCTGCACTTTGTTAGGTATTGATACGTACAAATATTTGATTCACAAACGATTCATATGACTTAGATAATCTCCTAATGGACATATAATTGGCTACTTGGTACTTTGATTTGGCCTGAAGAGTGAGTTCGTATCTTTTGGCTAGTTGACCTCATGTAGATCTATGGTAACTCATATTGACCACTAATTGAAGACTTGGTTCCTTTCCGGCAGCAAATCTCAACATAAGGTACAAACATTGACTGTTTTTTTTTCGAGTCGTATTAATCACCAAAAAAGAAGCTAGCATGCTTGCTTTCATTATTAAGTCATTTCGAATTGGCATGAGAATGATAGTGTTGTTTGCTTGATGTGTGACATGGTATAGACTAGCATGACACTACTGATTCGAATGGAACACACCCCTTTTTTTTAGTGGGAGCATGAGACTTCATGCATTTAGGCTATAACAAAAAAAGAGATGCAACATGCTTTCATTGTAACCATTATGGCTTGAAGATTGATTTTCAGAGTATGCTAATTGAATCGTGTAATATACCAAAAGTATGGTGTATTTGATATATATGGGTGGAGTTATTTAAAGTATTGTTGGGATTTGGGTTTTGGATCGATATAGGTGCTAGTTATGGCATGTGAAAGCGATGACATGATTTCTCTCTTTTTTTCAGATGGGAAAAGCCGGATGCATGAGTATGCGTATGAGGCTATAAATATTAGGATGGATGAGTTGTTGATTAAAGTAATTATCAGCCCCCAAGTATGCATGAAGAGAGGTAGTATGCTTTGAGTTTCGAGGGATGCTCGTATGTCTTTTGATTTGAGTAGATAAGTTGATGGCTAATGAAGTGTTGGATTACTTTGCATGCATAACAACAGCTTAAACATAAAGGTTGTGTTTCTCATGGAATCCTCAATTCTTTTTCGAATTCTTTCTTTTCAGTGCATTATGAATGCCATTTCTAGCTTTTCAAGATCTCCATCATAACTGGTTTATCATTTTACTTACTTAGATGTGACAAGTATTGCTTGATGCATGAGTACGAGGCTCAAAAAAGTTTGGGTGGATGAGCTATTGTTCAAGGTAATGAACCAAATTATGAGCCTCCAAGTGCAGTAGCTTGATTAGAAGTTCATGACTTGACTTTTGTGGCATGTTTTCCGGCAATGAATATCACTTGAAAAGTGTGAAGAGCTTGTGCTTATAACCATTGCTAAGAAAGTACTTAATTTTTAGATCACAAAACAAATGCGTGTCGCTGTTGTGAGGGTACTTCCCTACGACTTTAGATTTTTGATATAGGTATCAGATGTCTAGAAAATCAGTATTGCTTGGAATAGTATCAACAACGAAGAGTTTATGTAAGGTTCAGTAAAATGGTATATCCAAATAGGCTCAAAATACTTATAAAAAATGGCTAAGACATGAGTAAGATTTTGTATGGAGCTGATGAATATAATGTTTGCAAGGGTGTTAATAATAAATTTCACTAGGCAATGATTTAAAGATTAAGAACACAAATGAGAAATATGTGTTGGAGCAAGGGAGAAGCTAGCTGCTAGTATCATATCTTGGCCTTCAGGTAAAAGGCTCCAACTCTTGCTTGCATTATTTTGAGCTTCTTTATTGTTGTTCTGCTTGGTTGTGTGTGCTGTTGTGACAACAAAAACATGGGTGATTTCAAGAAATCATAAGCACGCCAAAGAATATGAGCATGATTTTTTTGTTCCTTTTCATTCTGAGGTATAGATCATTGCTATGACATTCAATAAGATGTGAATAACCACGACATGCATTTGAAATTCAGTAAGCAAAGACTTCAAGTATTATTGCATGGTGCTTGAAATTACTTGTGCACTAAAGGATAGCTTTGTGGAGTATAATGAGTTAGATTAGGCCTGGTATTATAACGAATAAGGGTTAATATTTTGTCTCCCATGTTGTAGGTAAGGTTCATGAAAAATATGGCAAACAGGCTGGAAAATAATAGTGATGCTTGCAGGTTGTACAAAATTTCTCTCAACAACGATTTACGGAGATCAGAGATCAATCATCTTGACATATGTACAGCAAGGAAGAAATTAGTTGCTGGAATCTTAGTACAAGATTCAACCATATCAGACCTAGAACAAAAGCATGAACTGGTGATGAAGTTATTTGTAGTGGTTTGTTTGGTTTTGTTGAAGTGTATGAGGTGAGATTGCTTTAAATAATAGAGCTCTGAATTTGTTCACTCAATATTAAAGCTTGAATATTGAATGAATAAATTTAATTTTGACAATATTCATGTTTCTTGTTACAGAAACTCATTGAATGAGGTATCAGTGGTAAAGCATGAGTGGTTTCAAGCTAGCATGGAAGATTTCTATAGTACAGAGTGTTGTTATTCAAGAAGTTTAGGTAGAAACACTGCCTAGTCCCTAGTGAAGTCGCCAAAATGTGGAAGATACTTTTGATTAAGGGTGATACGGCAGTGAGACAAGCATGGCCGAGCCCAAAATCTGTCCCTTTTGCCTGAGTCCACAAAGACTAGGCACAACAAACTTTGAAAGACTGAAAATCCTAGGAAGCATATTGTTGTGTTCTTCCCGGCATCTCCTTGCATGTTCACAACTGTCACGCCCCAATTTTCGAAGGATAAATTTCAAAAATTTGGGCATGATATAACTCACAAATAAGACTACATGACCTGCTCAACAAATCCATACTAAACTTAAATGCTGGAAATGTAAATGTCAACAAAACTCATCGACTGAGTTAAACATTACATCTCCTTATTTACAACTTCAAAAGTCTAGTAAAAAGAAGATGCTCACACGAGCTTAAAACAACTTACATAATATACAAATAAAAAATACATCAACTAAACCCCAGCCACTATGCCTCTGCCTCAACCCTGTTGATCAAACACCTGCAAGTCTAACCCCTACACCATGAATTGGTGCACCGGGTTGTAAACAACAAACCCGGTAAGCTAAAAAGCTCGTATGAGTAATTCTCAAAATAAACTCCACATTTATCACAGTCCAACACTTTAACACATCCAAATAAATTTTGATAAATGAATAAAAACCACACACAACAAGACATGTACCCATGAGTCCCAGATATTTAGAAAATACCCCTCATGACCTACAACAACAATATGTGTACCCATGGGTCCCAGATACCTTCAAGTATCTCCCATGGCCTACATTGACAGACGGACTAGAGCTCTATTCCTAACCGTATCTAATCACCCGGCCAAAGGCTTGGAATCCCGGTTTGACTGTCTAATATCACATCACAAAATAATAATAGCGTCATAACCGTAACCAATCACCCGATTAAAGGCTTGGAACCCAGTTTGACTATCTACAACGACAATTCACAAAAGAGTAGAATCATCATAACCGCAACCAATCACCCGATTAAAGGCTTGGAACCCGGTTTGACCATCTACAACGACAATTCACAAAAGAGTAGAATCATCATAACCGCAACCAATCACCCGATTAAAGGCTTGGAACCCGGTTTGACTATCTAACTTGTTTTAACTTACCTATGAGCCGTTGGCGATCAAGCTCATATATTTTTTTAAAACAAACAATAACCAATTCTTTAAATTCAACATCATCATCAACAACATCATCAACATCACAATCATTCTCATAAAAATCATCATCATCACAATTATCTAAAAAGCATAACATTTAAATCATCATCAACACAATGAGCACATCATAAAAAATTATAACCTTCCACATAAATATAGATATTTCCACAAGAAATAAATCTATCAATCACCCATAATATTATAATTTGGTCTAAATGTGAACCTTGGTGAGATTTACTCACCTTTACTCCCGCTGCGTCTTCACACAAACACAAGCGTCTAGCTCAAAACTAAACTCCACGAGAACAAGCAAAACACCAAAAATCGCCAATCACCTAGATAACACAAAGTCATCCTTAATAATCATTTAAACAACATAACATTGCACCCTTAAACAAGGTTTAACCCAAGATTGCCAAAAAAAGGGGCAACCTTCTTCCGAGACTTCCCAGGGTCGTCGGACACTTAAAAACCTTCCATAAATCTAAGATTAACCATAATATCCTTAGGTTCAAAAGTGAACCTTGGTGAGGTTTACTCACCTAGATATCCAGCTGCAAATTCCACAACCAAATTTAGCAAGCGAAACACAACTTCACAACCATCTAAAAACACACAATTAAAACCTTAGTAACTAAAAATACTATAGGCTAACACAAAACCCTTAACTAATCCTTAATTCAAGAGATGACAACTTTCCAAAGTCGTCGAACTTAGAGACCCTCAAAGGCTGCCTCTAATCATCCATTCCTAACTCAAACCTCCACCAAACCTAAAATCACATTTAACGTTCTAGCATGCCAACATTTCTTAAAAGCTAGCCACACTACCACTCAACAGGCTCACAGTAGTAAGGACTACCTAATACAGGGAAAATAGGGCTGCAACTCAACCCGACGCGCCGCCACGCGCCGCCACAGGCGGCGGCGAGTGGGCCTCACGCGTCACCCCAAATTTCCGAATTTGAGAAAACTCCCAACAGCAAAGTTGAAGCTTGAAGCAAGGGGAATAACTTTCATACCTGAGACTTCGCCCAAAAATGGCCGGAACTGGCCGGAAACCACCCGAACAGTGACCAGAAATTTCAACGATCAAAACTGCAAAACCGGCCTTAAAACCTTAAAAACTTGCTTCAATCCAAGCCTAAACACTACCAGGGAAAAGAGAGGATCAAAACTCACCTAAGAAAGTACCCCGTCGCCGCCGTACATGGCAGCTCCGTCCGTGGCACAGCCGCCCACTTTCCGGCAACACAGCCCCGATTCCGGCGCGCCACACCGAGCAGCAGCTGCCCTGCCTTGAAGAGCACCCTTGTGGGAGTCGAACGGGACCGGTGGCGGTCCAAACGGCGGCCGGACGGAGGAGCTAGCTCCGGCAGAACAATGGTTCTCGGGAAAGTTCGGGAGAGGAAAAGAGTGAAGGGAAAAGAAGAGAGAAAAAAAATCAGGTGAGGTGCGTGAGGAGAGAGAGAGAGGGCTGCTTTTAAATGTTAGGGTTTCAAAAAAATAACTCACACACAATTTCCCACTTAAACACTTTCCACACCCGGAACCTAACTTCCTTTGACCACAACTTTCTCTCACAACTTCCGATTTAAGCGTGCCGCGTGTCTACGAACTCGTATCGACAAGCTCTACAACTTTCATGAAGGAAGTTTTCGAAGATAACTTACGGAAAATAAAGTCAACTTTTGGCCTATTAAAAATCAAGGCAACTTAAATAAACTCCCGAAACTTCAACTTCGTATAAACCCAAGAATTTTCATGAATAATCCTTCATTAAATAATGGAATAATATAAGGAAAACAATTATGAAATCTAGGGTATTACAACAACAGTGAATCGAACATTCTCAAAAACGCTTAGCAAAAGGTGCATGGCGTGGGAGCTGGAAAAACATAAGTTTCAGAAGAAGAGATACTGGCAGTGGTTGGTCTATTGTTAAAGGTATTGGGGAATTGTTTCGCTGGAAATTGCTTGGGTTTTGCATGACATATATATATGTTTTCATTGGGTTGTTCTTGAATTTGGAAGTGGTTTATGGGATTGGATAAAGGCTTGGGAGAGAAGCATGGTGGGAGAGGTGTAGCATGGCAGAAGAAAAGTACTAGAGAGCTCGCTAGCCTCGTTCATTCTGGTTTTCTTTGGTTAACAGTGATAGCTATTTATAAGCGATTTCAGCAGCTAGAGGGAATCTTTGTTGAATGTATTTACTGTTCGGTAAAGAAATGGCCTGGTTAAAAGCATATATTGGGTTTTGTATTGTCTTTTGATTTGTCAGATTGTGTCTAAAGCTGAAATTGTAAAATAGGCTTTGAAAGATGTGATCGTAGGCTTTGAGCATATTTTATGTAGGAAGTCTGCTGTTGTTTTGCTTCATATTTTATTATGTAATTGGAATTAAGAATCCTATGTTAAAGCTTACTTTTTGTTTGAATCTTCGAAGGGTTTGGGGCTTTTCAGAACTCTCTTTTTCATTTATCCGTATAAGAAGTTAGGTCGTTGGACATGAATTTCGGTCCCAAGATCCCTAAATTACCAACGATCCTTAAATTAATAGCACACCTCATGCAATTATGTTACCTTCCACACTACACCCGTTCTTATATGCTCCAAGTGCATGAATGTGGTTTGGGTCCATGTGCATAGCATGATGTTTACGAGTAGAATTCATCTTAAAGTGTGATTTGAGCTTGAAGAATGAATTAGACATGCTTATTGGATTTTTAGGCCTCAACATCCTCATACTAAGATTACTAGCCTCTCTCTTAACACACGCTCATGCATGTGTTAATTTGCTTCTCTTTTTTTATCAAAATGAATTCATTTCATTTCATTAGAAAATAACAACAAGGAGTATATAGTGGTCTCATTAAACCCAACAATAATTGGGAAGAGTACCACACTCCAATAACAACTCTTACAAACTTGAGTCATCATCTACTATTTTACCAAGCCACTCCAGCACCAATTGCCACCAATAGGTAGGAAAATGATAGGATATGGCATCTCTAGCTACCGAATGGGCAGCTATATTACCATCTCTTGAGACAAACCCCTGAGTACAAGACAGAAAAAGACTGATAAAAAACTTTGCTTCCTCAATGAGAGCTCCATCAACACTGTCATCCTCAAGAGATGAATCTAATGCTGCAAAAACTATTTGTGCATCACCTTCAATATGAATATTTGTAAAGCCAACATGAAAGCAAAAGTGTAACCCATTGACCAGCGCCAAGATCTCGCACGCCTGTGGACTTAAAAAACCAGTACCTAGAGATGCTAGCACACTTAGACACTTGCCATTCTCATCACGGAAGATTGCTCCAGTGCCAAATTTTCCATTCTTTACAGCCAAAGCACAATCTATGTTTAGCTTGATTAACCCTTGACTCGGTTTCTACCACTTCACTACCTCTCTTCTTCTTTCTTCTCTCTGACCACTCCTTTGTAACCCCAAACTCTCATCTTCATCAATTGCCTTATTTTCCTGCTCATAAATTTCCCATCAGGAAACCATTTTGGACATAAGCCCAGCAACTAAAATTGACTCCTTCCCATGCACATAACTATTCCGTTCATGCCAAACATGCCAACCAATTACCCCAAAACCACTCCAATTCTTTTTTCCTTAGCTATTGTTGCTACATGTAAAAACAGCCCCATAAAATCTTTCTCCCTTCACACTTTATAAACATCACTCAAGAAGGAATTCTGCCAAACTTTTCGAAGCTAGCTGCACTCCCATAATACATGGATTACATTTTCATCTCTACACCCACACCTCGTACAACCATTTTTCTGACAAATGCTTCTTTTTTCTAGTGCTTCACTTGTAGGCAGAAAATTATTGCATGCTCGCCATAGAAACAAATTGATCTTATTAGGTAAGTTCAAACCCCATAGCCTTTTCCATCCATTATACACCACACTGCCCTGCCCTAAATTGCTCGCACACAGTCACCCACCATACCCCCATCTCTCCTCAACTGCTCCTGATTTGCAACCTAATACCTAGATTTTACCGAATATCTTCCGTTTTTATTATAGTGTCAAATGAGTTTATCAACGCTATTATTTTTTGGGAGAGAGATAGATAAAATAGAGCGTACCTCAAAATCTAGAATCTTGGATTGTATGAAAGGTACCTTCCATTGTTTATTTTCATCGATAAAATCTGACACCTTCAAGTTCCACAAACTTGCATCTGGGGAGATCACTTTAAAAGTAGTAGGTTGTGGCAGCCATTTATCACTTTTCACATTAATGAACAGTCCATTTCCAACTCGCCATCGCATTACCAACTCTAAGATCTCTTTCCTCCATATTAAACTACGCCATATCAGAGAAGGTTTTCCACCCTCTCTAGCTGACAACCACTCTGAAGTTGGGAAGTATTTTGCTCTCAACAGCCTACCAACTAAGAGCATATGCAGCGGAGAAGTCCATCATCTCAAAAAGCATGATGTTTGTTATATTGATGGTAAGAAATAATGCAGCAGAGACGAATTGAAACCAAGAAGATGAGTGGGACCCATTCAACTCCATCACAAAATCAGAGAAGCAAGTAACATTTGCATGCCGGTGTGATTGCCATCAACTGGCGGGACCCACGCACGTGGGTTCCTGCCAACAGTTTTTTTTTTAAATCTGGCGCGTGTGTTACACGCGCCTTTATAAAAAAAAAAAGCCCAGACAGCTGCAGAGCCGTTGGTCATTCATGGACTGTCACGTGGCACCCTGTCTGGTGCAACGGCTCTTTAGCCCAACGGTAATTTTTTTTTCTTACCCCAAAAATTATAAAAAAAACCCTAAATTTTTCCTTATAAATACCCTGTTCTTTTCTTTACAATTTGCACCACTTTTCTCTTATCTCCTCTCATCTCCTTCCATCTTCTCTCACAATTTCTTTGAGTGTTCTTTGAAAATGGGTTCTAGTTGGCTTCCCTCCGAAGAGTTACAATTGTGTGTTTCTTGGGTACGACAATCCACTTGCAACATCACCGGCCGATATCAAAACAAAGACAATTTGTGGAAGAAAGTTCATGATGATTACGTCAAAAATTGGTGTGGCGATCCCGAAAATCCTCTAGCCGAGCCTCGTACGAAAGTTGCGCTCGAATCACATTTTCCGCGATTGAAGAAATTGCTCAAGAAGTGGCATACATGTCTATACAAATCAAGAAACCGTGCGGCTAGCGGGACGAATTTGGTAGATGAGGTATGCCTAACCGTTTGTTCTTCATGGATTAAATTTTTCTATTAATATATTTTTTGTTATTGTTTTATCATTTTTTCTTCATGTAATTTTTTTTGTTATTTCCATTAACATAGATTAAATTTTCGTATGAATCTAAATTTTGTAATTTTTTCTGTTTAGGAAACTCAAGCTCAATCATTATATTTCAAAGATTTTAGCAAGAAATTTGACAAGAAAGAATGTTATGAAGCAGTGATGAATCATCCACATTTCTTGACGGTTGTGAGTACTCCTTCTCCGTTTGAGCGGAATTTTCCAATTTCTCCTGAGCTCCATGACACGGATGGGCATGGTGACTTGGATGATGATGAAAGATTCACAACTCCGCCATCCAATCAAGAAAGACCTCGTCCCCCAAGCCCGGTTAGGCCTATGGGAGTAAAGGCGGCCAAGGAAGCAAAGAGGAAGGGAAAAAAAGGTATGGCACAGAAAGACGAGCTGTGAAGATTGTGTGAGTAGAGAGGGTGATGAAGCTTATTTATGGTCAATTTCAGATTATACAACTTGTAGATCATGTTACGTGTCGAATCGTCATTCGTCAAAAATCCTATCGAAAATCTTATTGAAAATCCGGCCGACATTATTTGGCCGACATACACACACGTGTCACTTTTTGGTTGATCGGAAATCCTATAACATTATTTGGGTGATCACAACATCTGACAATGTCACATGTCGTCTGGTGATTGATTGATTATCATATATGAAAATAAAAAAATAAAAGATTCAATCGATAAATAGTGATTGCTAAATTGACGGAGCTGCACCGCTGCATAAAAACATGCCCAAAAAAGTAATTTACAGTGAATAGTAATTGATGGAAGCAATTTAATTGATGGTTTGATAGTTTGATGGAGTTCAATGGGTGCATATGCTCTAATGAATGAGGTGATTTCATGATGCGCCAAAAGGTTTTAGCTAGCAGCGCTTGGTTAAAAGTCTCCAAATCCCTGAAACCCAAACCACCATCTTCTTTACGTCTGCACAGTTTGTTCCATTTACACCAATGTATCCCCTTCTTTTCCCCAGCAAAACCTCGCAATTTTTGACTGAAAGGCTTTCAAAACACCTTTTGGGAGCTTGAACACGCTCATACTGTAATTAGGAAGAACTTGGGCCACCGACTTAATAAGAGTCATCTTCCCGACTTTAGATAGCAATTTGTTGTTCCAACTTGATAAATGAAAATCTAGTCTTTCATGTTGCTTCTTATATATCTCTTTCTTATTCCTACCAACAACCGTATGCAAGCCTAAATAACGCTCATGAAATGGAAGTTGTTGAACCCCCAAAATTTGTAGTAACCCTTCCTTCACTTCCGCTCTAACTCCTGGTCCAAAAGCCACTGCTGATTTATCAAAATTAAGTTTTTGTCCTGCTGCAGCTTCGTAAAGTAACAAGATTTGCTTCAAGTTAACCACTTCATGTGGATCAACATTGGAGAATATCAGGCTATCATCCGCGAATAGGAGGTGCGAAATTGAGGGTGCGTCAATACTAGCCTGTACTTCATGGATTGTACCCATCACATCTACGTGGGAGAATAAGCTCGATAATCCCTTCGAGCACAATAAGAAGAGGTACGGGGATAAAGGATTCATTTGTCTTAAACCTCTACTTGGTTTAAAATAGTCGGTAGGTTGACCTTCCCACAATACCGAGAAGGTTGTTGTGCACACACACCTCATAATCATACTCCCCCAACTATCTACAAATCCCATCTTGACCATCATTCTTTCCAAAAAGGATCACTCCACCATGTCTTAGGCTTTACTAATATCAAGTTTCAACACCAGATTACCTCTTCCATCTCTTGCATTTTTCCTTATCGAATGCACAATTTCAAAAGCTATAATTACATTGTCATGAATTTGTCTTCCCGGTACAAATGCACTCTGTGTAGGCGAAATTACCCTATCCAGCACTAGCTTCATTCGATTCATGATCGCCTTTCAATTAAGTTTATACAATACTGTGCATAGACTGATAGGACGGACTATTATATTAAAAAAGCGCTAGCGCGCCCCTGGGGCGTAAGCATTTCAGACGTAGCGAAGCTCTTAATCCACCCTCCATCCTATATCCATTCATTCTCGTCGTTGAACAAACCAGCCACCCTGTCTCTACTACCCCGATTGTTTGCGAAGCTGTGAAAAATTTGGTGTTGTTGTCTCCTTCCCTTAACCGGTTTATCCAAAACACCTGCCTTCATAAATCTTTCTCATGCCCGGACCTGAGATGAGGCCCAAGAGACGGCCGCCCCAGGCCCAAAATAATGAGGGGCACCAAATTCTTAACTTTTCCACTTCTTCCGCGACTTCTCTATACTCAATAGTCATAGATTACAAAAATTTGAGATCTCTGAATTTCCATCGGTTATCAAGCAAATCAAACAATATGTCTTGGAACTCAAATCCATCGGTTCCTCAAAGCGATTTATCCTCTCTAAATAGGCTGAATAGCCTACCACATGATTTCAGTCTCTCTGACTCCACCCAATCCAGTTCTCCAGACTTAAGTCGATCTGCAACTCAGCCAACTCTCCAAGGTATACATCTTTAACTCTTTTCTGCAAATCTACAATGAATCTAATGATTCTTTATCAATTTTTTATTTTTCAATTTCAAAGGTACTTATATCCGTATATATGATCAAGAATTTATAATTTGAGAATTGGGTTTTAAATTGTACAAAATTTGAACTATCTTCATTCATAGAATTGGGTTTTAGAATTTGAGAATGAGTTTTTTTTTCCTTTTCTTGCTGTTAATCTATTATAGATTCTTGGTAATGGTATTGTAGATGGATAGTTGAGGATTAACATCTTCAAGCTCATGACGTTCAAGTTGGCATTCTTAATTTCTTATCCCGGCTCGTGTATTTCTGCTGAGAGTTGGTTGACTTGGTTCACAATTTCACATTGAGGTGCCAAGAGTATCAAATATGTATCATTATTCATTAACCAGTACCAAGACTTAATGAGAATGGTACAGCGGTACAAGACAAAATTTTTGTTTTTTAGGCTCCCTATTGTATCTTCCTTTGTTGTTTTTTCAAGGAATCAAGTTGTTTTTTCAAGGAATCAAGGTGTTAGGTTTTGATACTTTTGCCTCCAAGACTGCGAGACAAGTAGTATTTAAGTAACTTTGTGATGGCTTTATGGTAACTTGAGGATTGTTTTCAGTTTATATTGGTTTGGAATCTTTTTTGTTTTCTATGGCAGATTGGCCGGCTGAACCATAACTAAAGCATTTCCTTCATGTATTGTACTGTATTGGATCTTCTCATCTTCAGTTTATATTAATTTGGAACCTCTTTGGATTTTTTTTTGGTATAACTTTGACAAGGCACCATTTTTCGGACTCGCCTCAGGCCCAGAAATCTCAGGACCGGGCCTGATCTTTCTCATGCCTTTCAAGTAGGCCTGGGCATCCAAAACCGGTCCCGAAGGCCCGTCCCGATCCCGATCCCGTCCCTAAAATTCACGGGACGAGACGGGACTTCACTTCGAATATTGAAGGCCCATCCCGGCTCGGCCCGTTTTGAAAAACCGGGTTCGGGATCGGGCCTTGTCAGCTGGATCCCGGAAAGGCCCGGCCCATCTCGTTTTAAAAAGCCCTAATTGAAATATTGAATTGTTAACCCATACGTGTCTATAACACGAGTTGTCTCTCCATTATGAGTCACTGCCGCTTCAATATGGCCTGAAGATCGGCCCAAAACTCTAACTGATAAATAATTAAATATTAAATAGTCTTTCCAAGCTAAAACTAGCCCACCACTTTATTGTCGTTGCTTTTCTACTACAAACACAAAGCACTGCGAAAAATCGAACCCATTACACAATCTGACAATCATACCATCTCCATCTCCTTTTTCAGTTTTTCTTTGTCTCCATTAAGAACATCATATCAGGGTTACGATTACGTGATGCGGCTCAGGCCCTCAATGCCTCACTTCTTCAGTTCTGCGGGTTCAGTCTTTACTTTAGCACTCTTTCTCTCTCTCTCTCTCTCAGACCATCATCGCCATTGTTGAAGACTTGAAGATCCACCACACCTCACCGGGCGACTGAAAGACGAAAACGGGAAACCAACCAGTAAAATCTAAATCGGTGAGTTTGGGTGGATAACGATTTCAATTTTTCTGGGTTTATGTGGGTTTTTGGGATTGATTAACGATTTCAATTTTTACTTTTCAAGATGTGATGGCTACAGGGAATAAATCAGTTGCTCGGCGAAATCAAAATGTTTCCGGGCTTGCTGATTCTTCCACAACAACATCACCTTCTGAGCCCCTTCAAATTGAAGATGTCGAAACATCAAGCGAGGCAGGAAGTGAACAAGCTCCTGGAACATAAGAAGATATAAGACCAGAACAAGCTCCTGAAACACAACAAGCTCCTTCAAACCAGCAAGCTCCTGCAACAGAAGAAGCTTCTTCAAATCCAGGTGAGTCTTCTCTAAGGGATACAAAGGTTAAACGTAGTAAAGTTTGGAAGCACTTTAAAGAATATCAAAAGATTGTGAAGGGTAAAGATGATGAAGGGAACCCGATAGACATTGTGCAATATAGAGCTCACTGTATCCATTGTCCTAGAGGGAAAATTGGAGATTTTGCAGTGGCGAGTGGGAAGAATGGGACTTCGGGGATGATTAGGCATATGGATAGGTATTGTAGGTACTTTCCCACTATACAGAGTAAGAGTCAAAAGGTTATTGGTGGTGATAGGTCTAAGGGAAGCAAGATGGTTGTTTTAGGTTACAATGAAGATGACTATATAGAAGTTGTAATTGAAATGATTGTCATAGATGAGTTGCCCTTTAGCTTTGTTGAGAAAAAAAGGGTTCAAGCGGTTTTGTGCTAGGATGTGTCCTTTGTTTACTTTGTTGCCCTCTCGTAGGAAGCTGGTTACACGCTTTCATAAGTTGTATGCTGCAGAAAAAAAAAGAGTTGAAAAAAACTTTGAAGGGTTATAGGGTATGTCTCACTACGGACACTTGGACTAGTGTGCAAAACATCAACTATATGGTGCTTACTGCCCATTTTGTTGATCAAATTGGAAAATGCACAAGAGGATTATAAACTTCTGTGTTATCCAAAATCACCAAGGGGCAACCATAGGCAGGCTTATTGAGTTATGTTTATTGCAGTGGGAGATTGAGAAGGTTTTAACAATTACTATGGACAATGCTTCTGCCAATAAGTCGGCTATAGAATGGCTTAAATCAAAGATGAATGATTCTGATGCCTACCGATCTATTTTAAAGTGTAAATATATGCATGTGAGATGCATATCCCACATATGCAATCTGATTGTAGCACATGGCTTGAAAAGGTTGCAAAAGACTATTTTGGCCATTAGGAATGCTGTCAAGTATGTTAGGTCTTCACATAATCAACTTGACAGTTTTCGGAAAGCTGTGGCAAGTGAAAAACTTGCCAACACTGGTCTGGTTTGTCTTGATGTTCCAACAAGATGGAATTCAACATATCTAATGTTGGGGGCAGCCATAAATTACAAGAAAGCTTTTATTAGAATGGAGGAAGATGAGGATCAGCTTTTTGTGAATTATTTCAAGGAACCGTAGGAGGAGTTTGATGAGGACGGCAATATCATTGTTCCTACAAGTAACAAGAAGGGTATAGTCGAACCTCCTGGAAAATCAGATTGAGAAATGGCTGAGGTGCTTGTTGAACTGCTGCAAGTGTTTTGGGATGTCACACTAAGAGTTAGTGCAAGCTTGCATCCAACTGTCCATAAAACATTTCATGATGTTGTAACAATGGAGAATAACATCAATAGCCTATTTGTTAAACCTGAAATGGCAACTGGATCCGAAACAGAAAAAATTGTAACAGACATGGCTGCAAATATGAGTTCTAGGTTCTTGAAATACTTTGGCAGCTTTACAGACATGAACCACTTGATTATTGTCGGCCTTGTACTCGATCCAAGATTCAAGCTTTGGAATTACACACATTCTTTGAGGGAAGAGGAATTGCTAGAAGAGGATGTGCAACAACGAACCAAAGATATTAAATCTTTGTTGATGGCACTCTACGATGAGGTACAACTCTTAATACATCAATTCATATTTTTTGCTTGTAGCTTGGCCAATACATAATTATATGTTAGATTTTTAGGTCTACTACTTTTTGATTTTTGTTGTATTATGTTTTTCAGTATGCATCAACAGTTGATGGTAGCAGACATATGCCCAAGCAAGGAGGCTCTAAAAGTTCCAGCAGCATAATCACTTCTTCAAGCAACAATTCTAAGAGAGGTGTCAGGGGTCGGATGTTGGACAATTGGAAAAATATGGTCCAAGAGAGTGATGAGGCAGTGGTGGTACATGAAGTGGATCAATATTTGAGTGCCGCTCTTGAATTAATTAATCCGAAGGAAGATGATTTTGACATATTGTGCTGGTGGAAGATAAATGGTCCGAAGTTTCCTGTTTTGGCAGCCATAGCCAGAGATGTACTTGCCATTCAAACATCCACAGTTGCATCAGAGTCTTGTTTTAGTACTGGAGGTAGAGTGATTTTTGCATTTAGAAGTTCATTGACTCCTAAATCAGTGGAGGGATTAGTCTGCATGCAAAATTGGTTGTTGGGAGATGAAATTGCTGATGTGGAAGACAAGCTTCCTTCCATTAGAACACAGAATTCTATGAAAAAGCTGAATTAGGTATATGTTCAGTTTGCTTCTTCCTTTTTTATTTCAGTGTTGTTACTTTTTAGTTCTTATTTTTGACTTGTTTTGGTTTATTCGTTAGAACACGAGAGCACTGCGTCTAGTAGGAATACATGCCCTGTATTCTCGAAATCGAAGGGGAAGGCAAAGACAAAGGTTGTGGTGCACCTTAACAAGTAACAACTAGTTCTTTGTGAGCTTATGATGTTGATCATTTTGTGTTTTCAGCTCTAAGTGCTTGAAGACCTTAAAAGTATGTAACTATGTATTCATTTGATGTTTAAACTTACGTATTTCAGTTTGTGACTTAATCTTGTTATGTTGTTGTAATTGTCTTGGACTTGAAGCATACATGAAGCATATGTATTATATATGTTTAGGTTTGCTCTATTTTGCCAGTTTTGGTTTTTTGTTATTTTTTTCCTTTTTCAGTTTTTTGGTTCAAAAACCCGTTTTGGGCCCGGTCCCGGCCCGGTCCCAAACGGGATTCGGGCCTATCAGGATCACTTCTCAAAACACTAATCCCGTATCGTGCCGTCCTGTTTCAAAATTTCGGATTCGGGTTCAGGATCACCTTATTCCCAGCCCATCCCGACCTATGCCCAGGCCTACTTTCAAGTCTATCTAGTTCTTTATCCACCTCCTTTCTTATATTTTGCTTATCAAGAGAAAGACTATCAAAAGATAAGAGCATCAACTCTTTCAGATATTTAGTTCTTCTCGGGGAATTCCCTATCTTCCTTCTATTCCACTAATCCATTCTATTCAATCATTTCACCAATTTAGAACACACCCCCTCTCCCACATCCTCCTGTGTCTCCCATATTTTCTCCACAACCTTCCGGCATCCCTCTTCTTTCATCCAAAATTGCTCAAACATCTTTCTTTTCTTCTTTCTATGTCAACCCACTTCTTCCCCATTTGTAGTTACAAATATAGGCAGATGATCAAAAGTACCAAAATCAAGATTAAAGACATGTAGTTTGTTGAAATACCCGAAAGCAGAAGAATTCGCAAATGCTCTACCAAGCCGCTCCATCATCGATCCATTAGTCCAAGTGAAGCATGGTCCCTCAAAATCAATTTCCTCCAACCCGTTGTTCATCACCGCATCTCTGAATTTGCATCTGGGCCTCAGATCTTTCGTTTCCCCCAAATGTTCACTCCCATTTAAGATCTCATTGAGGTCGTCGGTGACCACAAGGGTTCCCGTCCATCACTCGCTAATCTCTCCAAAAGCTCCCATGAGAAGCGTCTGAGTTGCGTGTTTGAATTTCCATAAAACCCTATCAGCTTAGTCTTCTTATCTCCTTGGGTCACAATTGCATCAATGTGGCCCATAGACTGCCCAACAACATCTCTTCCATGCAAGAGCAAGCGCACCGCTACGTTTTCTTTCTCTTTCCAATACACAACACCTTGAAAAGCCCAACGAGTTGCATATTCTCACAATTTCCATCTCTTTCTTTTTTGTTTCCATTAAAAACACCACATCAGGGTTTTGGGCTATAAACAATTTGCTTAGAGCACGGAACTTGTGCGGGTCCCCTACCTGCAAGTTCCAGTTAACACAAATCATTTTTTGTGATGGGCTTTAGAACCGGAGCTCATCACGGTTTTCTTCATGACCTTCATTCGCAAACCCGACATTTTTCTTGGAGACTCCTACTTACTAACCCATCTTTGGCTACCCACTGCAAAACCCCGACTCTTTTTGTGAGGCCTAATTAATCGATTAGGCCCTTCACTGCCTTTCACCTTGTCTGAACCCAGATGCTTCTTCTCTACACTATTTATTGCTAAACTTTTTGGTCCAGCATAGAGGCATGTTCGGCCCAAGACTTGGCCCAAAAATAGGCAGATCATAAAGTTCACTTTCTACCATCGTATTGTTTTTCCTTTTTCCTCCCGAGATTTCCTTCTTTTAGAATTAACAACTTCATGATCACCAGATTCCTTACACATCTTGATCTCCGCAGATTACGCCGAATCTTCTCCAACCATACAATTCTCCTTTAATGCCTCATCAATCCCACAATTCCTAGGATTACCTTCCATTAAAGTCTCCAGATTTTGTTCCAAAATGAACTCGCTCATTAATGCGTCCTCCGCCAAAGCTGAGTTTCCCTTTTCTGATCCCATCTCCCATGCCTCCATCTTCTAACTCATCTGCCCCGCCGTGATCTGGTGGTGCTGCTGATGCGAAATTTCGTTGTCAACATGTCAAAGAGGAGTCCGTTGAAACCCGACGTGGATCTTGATGGGGTTGACACTTAAGTGTGGAACTTCATCTCTGAGCTTTGGGATTCACCTGCTTTGCTGGGTGGTGAGGGCTGCGAGGTCGAAGAAATTGGACGACTGGGAACCAACTTAGGTGTTTCTCTCCAGCGAGTGAATAATCCTTGAATGAAGGGTTGCTCCCCTTTTTATAGAGTTTTGAGGTGGTGGTTCCCTCCCCTTACTCAGAGAACGGGCCCCCATCTTTAAGACATGTCCATGAACGTACCTCATGGTTTAGCCATGCTCCTTCCCTGACGCTTGATCTGTCTCAAGCATAGGACTGTCAGGTTTGGCTACTTGTCTCAAAGCCTTGTTTCTCTCTACTCCAATCATGCCATCCCGCGTCCCTGTTCACAAAGGGACTAGCCACAAGATGCACGATATACGTATCACGCATTAGGTCAGATTTGATCTTGACAAAAGATAGATATAGATACATGTTTACGAGTCATCGTTGCTTACACCCCAATTAATACTTTACAAAATATTAGAGTTCGTTTGCAAAAGGACTTCGCATGGAAGTGGAGTCCCAAAGCACGGACGCGAGGCGAGGTGGTCTGTATAGGAGGGGAGGCCCTAAAACATGAACGCGAGGCGAGGTGGCCTCGCGTAGGAATGGAATCCCTAAATCATGAACGCGGGGCGAGGTGGCCTCACGTAGGAATAGAATCCCTATGTCATGAACGCGGAGTGAGGTGGCCTCGCGTAGGAATGGAATCCCTACGTCATGAACGCGGGGTGGGGTGGCCTCGCGTAAAGACTTCGTGAAGAAGCGAGAGAGGGAGTCCAACGCCAGCGCACCCTCGCTCCCCTCGCCTTTTCACTCTTGGTACGCTAAAATACCACTTTGCCCTCAGTTAAGGACCGTGGTCAAAATAAGTGAATCCCTCATGGAAACTTGGACTTTTCAACATATCATACCTGGATACTTAGACTTTTCAACGTGTCCTACGTGTGCATTGTTGAAAAGTCGTAACGGTTAATGCATCTAAATTCCAACACGAACAGGTGCTTCGAAGACCTTTCAGCCATTTCCAGGTGCATTGCATCGGAAATTAATTTCTTCATCGTCTCGTGGACAAATCAGGTCCGCCATAACAGATTTAGGGACTTTGCATCTCCATCATGAGTTATTCATCTTATGTTTCAGATCAAAAGTCCTCCCTTTAAGCTCTCCTTCCAATCAAATATTAACCACCTCCCGTATAATTGTTCTCCATCTACCATAGCAAACTTCTGTGTTTGGATTGGTCTTTTTCTCCGAGCAGCTTGAAGTAAAACGTGATAGCAGTCCGCAATAAAAGCAAAAGTGTGGCAGCCTTTCATACTCCAAATCATATTTCTTAACTTCTACCATTCCTACTCTAACATTTATCCATCTTGGAAGTGGTGAGTTAAGACGAAGTCGAACTCCAATACGCAAACAGCTTCCAACCAATTCTCTGAGTTTGTCTTCATTAGTCCATACATGTCTACCGATACGGTCCTCAATTTGGTTCCTCATGTGTTTATTGAGGAGATGAGGAGGGAGCCCTCTTACATGAACCCAGATTTCAAACTCATCTAACTGGATCTCCCTCAAGTCTGATCTCCCATCCGTCTTCTCAAGCGCTACAAGCGCATTGTCGAAGTTCCAAGGGCTCCCCTCCAGAACCCTCTCCTGATCTTCTTCTGAAATAAATCAGACCAGAAATCGATATGAACCTTCAACATCACACACTCAAAATTTTTCTTTTGTTCGCCAAAGCTCTCGAAGTTTTCTAAAGAGCGCTGCATTGTTCACCGATTTCGAAGTTACAACTCTACAAACTAAATAATGACGAGCACTCTTCCGATCTGGGGGTTCTCAATTCCCTCAATGACCATCAACTCAGCCTCGCCCCCAACATTCTTCTCATTCCTTGTCACAACATATCTTCTAAAGAACACAGACTCCATCCACCCACTAGCCACACCCACCGCACAATCGTGGAGATTTTTAGGCAAGCACGTTTGACTCCGTGGTAGATACTCGCCGGAAGAACCATACACAAAGCTTTCTCAAACCCTAACACCTCTTACAAGAGAGAAGGGACTTTTTAATTTACTTTCTGTTGAAGGAGAAAAGATAACGAGAATAACGGTTTACTCATTCATTGATAGAAAGGTCTATTTATAGGCATTACATAGAGTCTCCCGAAGAATCTACAAGTTCTATCAACTGTAATATATTCTGATAAGGAAACTGGATTAACCAATCTTATATGTATTAGGGCAAGACACATAACAGAATGACATAAATATAATTTCCTTAAACACTCCCCCTTGTGTTGCGTCCCTAATATGATATGGTGCTTATGGTGTTGCCTAGGTAAAAAACCTTGCCAAGTAAAACAGAAACCTCGTGGGTAAAATAAAAGACTTGGATGAAGGGAAAAAGAGCACAACGCACCAACTACAATTGAAGATAACATGTGATGCATGTAGACTCCTCCTGATGTCTACACAACGACTCCCCCTGATTGGTAACTCAATCTCGGAGTACAGATAAACGGCGCAAGCCAATGCACTTCACATACTTCAAAAGTAGATTTGGACAACGATTTAGTCATTAAATCCAGCCACAACATCCTTATATCAGACTTGCTATGCTTAGCATTACTTTTATCTTTAAAGAGAAGGTTTCCTAACAACTCAAAACATAAGTTCATGTTGAAAATCATATTCACTCATGGCATGACCTTCGTGTACTTAAACAGTCATAACGTCTTCGATACAATAGGTATGGATGAACCGTATAAATTTATGGAAACTAGACACACGTAGCTTTCCAACCATACAAGGTCCATAACCTAATTCATACTGAGCCGATCACAAAGCTCTATCAAAGTTGACTGTTCTGCAAAAGCGGATTCTCGGATAGATCCGTCCTACTTTACGAAAATAGCCATAACTCACTCAATATGATAGGTGTGATCAAATGGTTGGTTTCTATGGAAAATAGACACATAGACCTTTCCAATGGTACCCATTTCACTATTTTCTAACGAGTGGATATCCTGCAGGTCTCATGGAAGTTGACCTACAAAACTGCGCAGATTCTGATTTCGTTGTTAATGTGTCTTTCTGTAGGGATGAATAAGCCTGAACCTTTCATAGAAGGAATCAATGCCATTACGTTGGCATTGCATGGGTGCATCCGGCCATTACCTTGATGTTCCTTCACACTCATCTAAGAGGGAGCGAAGATGGTCGACCGCTAGGAAGAGAGTTGAAAGACTAAGGAGAACTTGGCCTTACAAGTTTATAGTGAATGAGATGTCGAGTCAAGCATATTGTAATAAGTACATGAATGTGCTATCGTACTTAGATGGAGAATTTCTCCTAAGACTTCTTCGTCATATGGACGAAACAAGTCTTCTCAAGACTTTGACCGATCAAGGGATACATATAGGCATAACTTCATCGTCCTTTAGATTGCCTTAAGCCGACAGATGAATAAACATCATCAATAACGGTCCTCACTTTCGAGACCAAGTATTCCCAAGATCCTTTCATTCTTAATTTTGGATCAGTGGTATCTCTTAGTTTAAAAGGAGTTCATCACGATTCATCCAGAATTTACACGCAAATAGGCATAATTCTTTATATCCCTTCCCCATCAAGTAGATACTAAGCAAATACCTTGTAAACGCGCTCCGTGGTCAGGAGCCACTAGATTTGGGTGAAAACCGATCTATTCAAGATCTTTATGTACATCTCTTAGTTCCCAACAGAGATAAGTTATGACCACAAGCTGCTTGTTCAGTTTTTCAGAAACTACCTAACTGATAAGGTAGTGGAGTGCAATGACATCCATTACGAGAGTATATCTCATATTAGTCGATTCCAGGGTGTTTGTGAGAGACCTTGCGCCAGAAGATGAGTCTAAACTCTTTTTCTCACTATGTTTTCTAACAAAGACATAACTGATAGAGTTTACACTTGGGGTGTCGGCATCACCTAACCAAAGCACTATCTCTTTGTTTAAACTGGATCACATCTTTCCATTTAGGCCAATCTACAACGTTGGTATTTTCTCAACGAAGTATGGTTTGATATCAAACTCATTAACCCACGTCATCATGTACACCGGTGTAATTTCTAAGTGTAGAGATCTCTATATGGATTGGTATTGACATTGAGGCATCCCCTAATCCAGAAATAACAGACGAATGAGTATCATTGATCAAATGATCAAGTTGTGCCAAACTCGCATTCTTCCTTGGCGAGTATGTATTGAACCAAGTGGCCTCCCCCTAAACCATGGGAGCCACGGCCTAGCGACATCATCTACCACATTTTTGGTGTCACCATGCCACCATCTATGGGTGACGACATGTCCTCTTATCCGGACATCAACATGTCTTTATCCGGGCATCAATCCTTACAAGCATGTTTGCAGCATGTATATGTGATCTCGTCACTTTAGGGAACTTGATGAGACACAGTAGGGACAAACCACGACAATTCCAAGTCATTCTACTTGAAGATTCTTGTTCTTATCTCCCCCTAACGACGGGAAGACTGACTCATCAAAGTGACATAAAAGAGATCGCCTGTCAAGGTTTCTATAGAAGCGGACTATAGTCGAAAGCTTATGTCTTATTCAAAGACAATATTCATCAAATAACCCATCATTGTGTGCTTGTGGAGGCACAATATGGCACATACAACATGTGGACGATATAGATTGTAGAACGTTAACTCAATCCGTTAACAAATATGCATACTGTTACAACCATAACATAAAGATTTGAATGATGGTGGGTAAAGATGAATAAGTAAAACTATGACCTTGCTACAACCCGTAGTCGTTGGTCTTACAAGTCCAAAAAAACCGCTGGCCTCACCGCCGGGACCAGTTAAAAAAAAACCGGTTGAACCGACCGCCGGCATCATTGGACCTTTGTTTTACGCTTCCTTTAACGGTTCACTATCTTCCATAGCTCCAAACGTAAAGTGGTTTTTGGCGACGACAAAGTGGTTTTTAACACTACCAAATTTTGTAAGCAGGTAGAAATGGGAGTTAAAATTCCAAAACCGCCAGCCTCAACGACGGAACCGGTCGAAAATGTGCCGAACAGTCCGTCAGAGTCGCCGGACATCCGTGAACACGTCTTTTGAGCGGTTCGTCATTTTCCAGGTCTCCAAATGCCACAAAATTTTGTGTGATAGTAGGTTTGGATGTTAGGAATCAGGAGCCACAAGAATAACCTCAAGAACCGGTCTAAAATTTGGTGAACCGGTCCTCACAATGACCGGTCCTCAAGCGGAAAAAAAAACCCATAAATTCTAGGTTTTTTCAACTTTTCAATCATTGTTGAGGTTCCCCATAACATCTAATTGTTATGGTTTGAGTTAAAACATTGTGACATCACCATAGCGTCATTATGCCTTGAAGTGAATAATGAGAAGTCATTTAGGCCAACATCTTATGTATCATTCTTGTAGAATCACTCACAAACATTGTAATGTCTTACTTAGTGAACAACGACGTAACATTTTGTTTATGCTAGTCTCTACACATTGTCTTTAGCGTAGGAGGGTGTCGCTCATAATCTTTGCTAAAGAATAGACTTTACAAAATAAGTAACGAGCATGGCCAATGTGAGATCATAGGGGGTTCTTTTGCGTCATATGTGCTTGTGAAAGCATGAGTAGTGCCTCCATTGTATAGGAGGATGACGCAGACAGCTTTAATGCCATTTATAGGCTGTGAGCATTGCTCATGGCTCCACCAAGTTTTATTTTGGTGATATTTGATCTCAATGGTTACTTTGCTCAAAAGAAAGGATGTCCGTGAGAGTCTTTACTCTATAGTATACGGATCATCAAAACACGTCCAAAATTGTCCCGGACGATTTATGTTAAAGCCTACATGAGTCGATGTCTCCATTTTCATCATTGGTGACAATAACCGATTCAATTAACCGAATCTTAATGACTCATGAATGTTGCTCATTCATTATAGTGATACATAAGAAATTCTCATCAATTCTCACAATGTGTTTACAGGTGATAAACGTTGGCGTGAATATCATTAAGTCATAGCACGGTTCGATTGCTTCCTTATGCATAAATAACATATGTAACTTGAATCATAACGCCATTAGGCATTGAAACTTGATCATTAATCCGCTCTGATTATTTGTAATGATCTAGTCATCGTAGTCACAACGGATTTATAAAGCACTAAATCCATGAATAGTTGTCTATTCCTTGCAATAAGCTAAACACTCAATCTCACTACAACACATTCATATACTACAATGTAGAGACAACAGTCTTCTGTCAAGACATAGAAACTGAAATATGTTAACAATTTTGATGAAGATTGAAAAAAGGTTTTGAAACCCTTTAGAGTGCATTCCATAATATGTAATACTACAAAGATGGACAAAATGAGGCTTAGAACATGCCAAAGTTGGCAAAACAAGTCGTGAGCGCTATATATAGGAGCGGCGCCATCGCCAACGGCTCACTATTGGATCTTGTAGAGAAAGAGGATGATTTTTCAACATCCAATTTTGGATGACATATAGCGTAACGCAAATTCCTTTTTGCAATTATGAATCCGCTGAAGAGTGTAGAAAACTACTCTTGTTTGTAATGTCTTTGCAATTGTATAAGTGTGCATTGTGCGACACTTGACATCACAAATCCTCTTTTGATCCAAAATCGATGTGCATTTCGCCACATCATGATATTTAGCCTTTAGAAACGCCACCTTATAATAACTGGTGGTCCAATGTAGTGTCATATTGTAATGCGATATATTGTATTACATATAACTTATGTAGATCGAACCATATGTGCAAGACAAAATTCGAATATATATGCCAACAATTGTATCGAGGTCTTGACCATGAATTTAATTCAAAATATTACGACTAAATAACTTTAGTCAAATATGTGAGGTGTATGCCTTCACAAAACTTGAAAAAAAAAGGGATTTGTAGTGACTTAGACTATTAAACCGAAGTCATATGCTTCATATCTTCCGCAATATACCGTTTGCTTTTAAAATCCGTAACTATGAGAATAATGTTCTCATCTTCTTCCATATAGTGAGTTTCTTGTTACAAGAACTCCATATATTTTGTATACATTGACCATAATATTGTTTTCATTGCAATTAGTGAACCGATGTAGAACAACATCAATAACATAATTTTTCTTTCATTTACTGGCCCAATCTTTTTATGACATATGAGATCCAAGGCGTTGCCTCTCCCTCTTTTTAGAATTCGTGACATGAAATTCGTCACTTTTTTTTTATGTCAAATTCAGGGCTTATATTTCGGTCAATTATTTCAAACAACAAGATGAAAGATTGGCTATTATCAATATACAATAATTAATTCCAAGTATTGAATTGGGTCAAGACCAAGGTTTATGGTAACTCAATTCAATGTAAACCGTGACAAATTCCGTCACAAATCGATATTAACCGTGACAATTTCCGTCACAAATCGATGTTAACCGCGACAATTTCTGTCGCAATCGATGTTTGTCTCTTTATTAACCACAACAATATTTCGTCATAATACCGTGACTTGTCAAACTGTCACAAATTTCAACTTTAATATGAGGGGTCCCAATTCCTCATATCAACCCACGTTATAAGAAATGTGGAGGTAGAAGAAGGCTACGAAGCCTGACTATGAAATTAAAATTTAAAAACGGCAACTTTTATAAAAGCTTACGTGTTAGTTTGCCGTGTAAGAAAAATTGCATTTATAATTTTCATGCTTAATTCCATGCTGCGAAGTTACTCTCGCAAATACATCGCGATCCGTCGCGCGAAAAATTTCATGAAAAAGAAAAACATATGGTTAGTCATATTCACCATATAATATAAACAGTAAAACTAATTAAATAGTTACTACTGTAAATAAATTATTTTTACTTATAGGTAAAAACTTTTTACCTGGAGGGACAAATTTACCGTTTTACCCCTCGTACAATTATACAATTATACGTTCTCTCTTCTGCTCTCTTTTGCGGCAGCGGCGTCGGCGTCGATTGGGGCGCACATGGTTGCTGGGCGAGGAGGGGCCGACGTGCGTCAGTGGAGCCATGCCAGGGATTGGGATCCGTGGAGGACACCGAAACGCACTCGCAAGGGGAAAGCTAGGGACGCTCGGCTGCTCACGTCGAAGTTGCTGCCGTAATCTGGGGTGGTGGAGGTCGCTGGAGCTCGGTGGTTTACGCCGAAAGAGAAGGGAGATTTACAGGTGCACCAGTCCGGTGTTCGGAGACTGGGTGGAGGCCGGAGCGGTGCGCAAGGTTGGCCATGGAGGGTCCGGGTCAAGGCAGCGTCGGGGAAAGCCGAAGTAGGGTTGTCCACGCCGGAGGTGATTTGGAGGTCGCCAGGGAGTTCAAGCTTCGTCGGGGCATGCTCGGGCTGGGGCTTGGCCGGTGACCAGCGTGGTTTCGGCTCGGCTCGGGGCTGTAGTCGAAGAGTAGGCTTCGCCAGCGAGATGGGTTTGGTGCTCAGAGCAACTTTCTGGGTGCCCAAGTCAAAATCGATGGGGGTATGGCTGCAGAAAATTTTAGGGTTTTAGGGTTTCGTTATCAAGCTCGGGTTAGAGCATAGTGCTGATAACGTGTTGAAGGAGAAAAGATAACGAGAATAACGATTTACTCATTCATTGATAGAAATGCCTATTTATAGGCATTACATAGAGTCTCTATATGTATTAGGGCAAGACATATAACAGAAGGACAGAAATATAATTTTTTTAAACACTTTCTTCTTTTTTGTTTTTTATTCATGCTTTTTTCTGAATTAAAAAAAAATTGGTTATGTTTTTATTGCTGGATTGTTAACCGTTTTCTTTCGATGAAGTGGATTATAACTCATAAGTAAGCAGAACTATTACATGAAGCCAATAACTGCTCCACATTTGTTGGCTACAATCAAACCTTGATAAATAGATGTTTGATAAATTAATTAAAAACTTCGATTAAATAATAAATTTCTCCTGTTCCGACTTGGAACAATAATTTTTTTAGATTCCCTTTAGGTCCCAACGAATATATAAAGTAATATTTGATTAAATTAATATTAAAAAATATTTAATAATTGATAAATACATAAAAGAAAGAGTAAATAATGTTTCTTTTAAAAAAAGTAAAATAATGTTTATAATACAAATTAAGGAACTCTTAACGATTTTAATTTCTCAATTTAATTACTCTTAAAATTTCCACATGTAGTTCTTTGCTTTTTCCTTATCTCTACTATATTAGAAAGCCAGATTTTTTTGGTGTCAAAGATTTCACCAATTTTATGAAGTCTCCAAACTATCCCACACAAGTATAAAGTTCACTAAAATAAAAGATATCAGAGAGGGTTATTTCTCTAAAACAAACAGAAATTCATCAAATTATGTTTCACCAATTTTACCTTTAATGAGTTCATTGAAGGTTATCAAAAATAAAGGTTATTATAATAAGAAGCCAAATTTAAAAACAAAATAGTAAAATAAATAGATAATTGTGGAGAGAAAAGTGGGTAAAGGGATGAATATCAGTGATTGTGAATTTGTGATCCCGTGTAAATATTTGCACCGGTAAAAAGGCTAGTGTAGTCGCGGTTGTGCATAAAACAACCTCTCAAGCTCGTAAACCAGTAAACATCTCATCATGGTTAAGACAACCGAGCCCGCCCTAGGGTTCTTGTCCGAGAAAAGGATGGGTCGGGAACGGTCTCGGAAGGTATAAGGAAACTGGGAGTTTGAACTAACAGCAAAGGGGAGTTGTCCCACATCGGTTTTCAAGTGAAGAAAGACCCACTCTTGGGTCATAAATATGGCTCAGCCATCATCTTGTCAGGTATCATTAACTACCCTCATTAATTACATTCGGCAAGATACTGACTTAAGCATCGGATGAGGAAAGACCGGAAGCTTCCGGTCACCCTTGTTATTGCAGGTCAGCGGGAGGACAACCAACCACCTATCAAATACGTCATCAGCTTCTACAAACCTCATCCAGGATTGTACAGAAACAACTAGTATTATGAAAAACTAAGGAAACTCATAACAAATTAAGGAAACTCTTAATAACAAAACTCTTTATAAAGTAACATATATTCATGTATCGATAAATGAATAATTTATTCATTTATCGATAATATAATAAGGGCCCATATAATAACCCCTCTAAAGTAATAATTTTACCTGGTCCCAACATTATTCATTTGTAGAGGTTTTAATGTATTTTTCTTCTATTTTCTGTTTATATATATATACAGATTTTCTTCGGTGTGGATATCCGCATTTATTCTTACAGTGCAGATTTTCACTTGACACTTACTTTTCAATCGAATTTTCATATCTTCACCGTCTAGTCTTTAGATATTAATATATAGATCATCTCTGTAAAATTTCAGCCAATAATATCATTAAGGCACTCAAACTCGATTAAAACAATTGATGAACATAATTCTGTCGAATGTTAACCGTTCATGTTTATAACAGAAAAACGCAGTTTTGAGTGCCTTAATGATAACCAAATTGGCTGAAATTTTGCAGAGATAATCTATACATTAATATCTAAATACTAGACGGTGGAGATGTGAAAATTCGATTGAAAAGTGAGTGGAAAGTGGAAATCCGCACTGTAAGAATAAATGCATACGTTCGCAGCTGAGAAGCTCTATATATATATATATATAGGACCTCCTTAAATTCTTAAAGTAAGGATGTTTTTAGTTCTAGCATGTATTTTGACAATCAAAGCCACTCATTCCTAGTTACTTACTAACATATGAATCCTATAAAAAATTAGCCAAAATGAAAAACGTTTAACCATTTGATTAGCATAATATTCGTTTTAATTTTATCTAACGGTTTACAATTGTTTACATCAATTTTAATGAACAAATGATTATGAAAATAGTTGAAATTTTGTAGACATGTTTCTTGCATATAAATCTAGATGATCAACGGTTGAGATCGCTAAAGGAAGTCATAGTTGAAATCCTTAAATTCTTAAAGTAAAGACCCCTCCTCTTTAGATCATCCCTATATATATATATATATATAAGAGATAAATTCTGTTTACTACCCTGAACTTTTGTTCTAAAATCAGTTCGATACCTCATCTTTTTTTTAATCAGTTTCATCCCTAAACTTTTAAAATGACATCAATTTCGACCAAAATGACTAAAATAGCCCTTGTTACAGTTTTACTTAATCTTTTTACTCTCTCTCTCTCTCTCTCCACTCTCACCTCTTCCTCAACCTCCTCTTCTGCCGACCTCGTCGTTGCCGAAGACTCCTTGATGTCGCCAAAGAAGTTCCCATCCAGCGTCGTTGTCTTGGAGAACAAGCTCCCGGCGTAGCTGCTCCCGCTCAACAGCCTCGGCAGCGACACCTGTCGGTCAAAGTCTCGGTCAACTCTTCGATCGACCTTGAACGACATCGTGTCTGGGACTGCGGAGAGTACATCGACGACGGCCTCGGGCGGGAGCAGGAGCTCCCGATCCTCGTCGGTCACGTGGCAGAGAACGACGACCTCTTGCTTCTCACGTGGCCGGATTTGGATCTCTGCTTGTAATTGTGCTTCTCGTCGGTGACGAACCAGTCAGAAATGGCCGCCAGTTGTTGCTTCTTAGCCGATTGCGTGCTGCCACCGCCACCGCCGCCACTGCTACTTGTATTTGTTGTGTTAGTTGTGGTGGTCTTTTGTCCGCCCGTGAAATACTGATCAAATACAGTTGAGAGAGATAGAGAGAGAGAGAGAGAGAGTAAAAAGAGAAAAGATTAAGTAAAACCATAACAAGAGCTATTTTAGTCATTTTGGTCGATATTGATGTCATTTTAAAAGTTTAGGGATGAAACTGATTAAAAAAAAAGATGAGGTATCGAACTGATTTTAGACCAAAAGTTCAGGGTAGTAAACTGAATTTATCTATATATAATTACAACAAAAATCTTTAGAAATTAAATTATATATATATATATATATCAAATTACAACAGAAATATTAGATATTAAATTATAGTGTTATTGGAATGTAATAAATAAAAAAAGCAATTTAGGTATTTTAAAAAATTGATGAAGCCTTTAACACCAAAACCACCCTTCCCGTTACAGGAGTGGAGATTGGGCTGACCTGACTTGAAAACTTGACCAATTTAGGTAGGTCGAGTCATTTTTAAAGTCTCTAAAGTGTCGGTCAACTCAAATCAATCGACTTCCAATGGAGATTAGGCTCCTATTTATTTGTTGGGAAGTATCATCATGTTTCCTGTCACAATTGTGTGCCGACAAACGGAATGCTAGTAAATGATTTTGCTGTCTATATTTTAGGTTTGCGTTTAAAACATGGAGAAACGTTGATGATGTGATAGGAGTCACAATGCTTAGATAGGAAACAAATAAGTTTTTTTTAGGAAAATGCCCAAATGCATAAAAACAGGGATTTTAATGCCCACATCAATGTAAATCTTTTATGTTAGTCCATTTCAATGATTCTCATACAAAAGACATTATTACCATCTATAAAATTAAACCCACACAAATCTCATCTCTTTCTCTATCTCTTTCTCTTCTCTCTCTCCCTCTCTCTTCTTCTCCTCCCGATCTGCTCTTTGCTCTCTCTCTCTCTCTCTCTCTCTCTCTCTCTCTCTCTCTCTCTCTTTCTCTCTCTCTCACAGATCCTTCGTCGGTGACCTCATCTTCGCCTCCACCATCCCCACCGCGACTCCGGTAGGTGAAACTCTTAAGCATCGTTAGGCATGAGACGGGTTCTCTCTCGGATAGCGAGATCTTGATAAAAGGCTCAGAACAAGAAGAAGAAGAAGAAGGACCAGAGGGTGCTGTAAAACTGCCTGTTGGTTACTATTGGTTTAAATTCGAGGATGCAGATCTTATTATTACATCTGAAGAAGAAAAGGCAAAGAGTTACAAACCAGAGGCTACCCCAAAGCCTGCTGCTTACTATTGGCTTAGACTGAAGCTTGGACAACCTCTTACCCCAGCAGAGAAGGCGGCTGTTCATGATTACAGTTTGGAGGATCTCCTCGGGGACAATCTCTTATTTTGTACCATCTGTGGTGAGGAGGATCACTGGGTTTACAATTGTGAGAAATACTACGAGGAATATAAATGCTTCTTACGGGACTGAATATATTCCTCCAGGCATTACCCAACATGAAGAGAAGCCGGAGAAGCCCTCTGATGTCTGGACCACATCGAGCGCAAAACCCGGTTCCGGCGACTCGTTCTCTTCTGCGACTCTGCTGCGACTCGTTCTCTTCGGCGGAGGAATATGGCAGCGCTGTTTGCCTCTATTACCTAGCTCATCTTCCGGCTCGGTTGGAGTTTGATCCGGGATAGATAGTGGCTGGGGAAGGGCGCTTCTTGCTGGCGTGCGCCGGGGTCGATGGAGGAGGCCGGTGGAGGAGATCGGGGAAGGTGGGTGCCCAGAGAAGAAATATGGGTGCCCGTTTAAGTCAGTTTTTTTTTTATCCTTACCTTTGAAAGTGATTATTGAGGATTGATAACTGATTATTGGGGCCAATAAGTTATTATTTGAGGTTTGTAACCTGATTATTGAGGGTCAGTAAATGATTATTGGGTGATTACTGGGTGTCAGTAACTGAAAACTAACTCGATTATTAAGGTCAGTAACTGGTTACTGAGGGTCAGTAACTGGTTACTGGGTGTCAGTAACTGAAAACAACATGATTATTGGGTGATTACTGGGTGTCAGTAACTGAAAACTAAAAGTTATTAGGGGTCAGTAACTGGTTACTGGGTGTCAGTAATTAATCAATAACTGGTTACTGGGGGTTAATAACTGGTTATTATGGGTCATTAACTGGTCAGTAACTGATTATTGGGGATCAGTAACTGGTTACAGGGGAAAATCCGGTGACCGGAATCCAGCGGTGGGGGAAAATCCGGTGACCGGAATCCAGCGGTCGGGGAAATTCCGGTGACCGGAATCCGGCGGCCGGTGAGCGGAGTCCGAGGTTCCGGCCAAGTCTTTTCATGTTGAAGAGGTGGGGGTAAAATAGTCTTGAAATAATATGGTTTGTTAAGACTTTAGTAAAGATTTGTGCATTTGGGCATAAAAATGGTTACCTTATATTGGAATGGGCTAATGCAAAAGATTATAATTGGAATGGGAAATAAGAGGTTTGAATTAGTACTAAATGGGCATTTTCCCTTTTTTTTTTTCTGTGTTCAAGAATGTGTAGTCTCTAACTGTAATTAGGCTGGTCATAAATGTAAGGATATTTCAATGAGTAATTTTAAATATACCTTTATAGTCTCTTAATACACATTCATTACTTAATACACTATCTATTTAGTTTTTCATTTTAATATTATACTAAATACACATCCCAAACTGTCTAAAATACCCTCAATATCTAAAACTAATAATAATATGTTATTTAGTATAATTATTATATATTTATTATTTCACAACTCTCTTTACGTATTTTTTTATATTTTCTGTTAGATATATTTTGATCGGGTTAGAAATTTTTTCTTGATATTTTTCAATGTATAATCCAAATCTCCAATATGACATTAATCGGCTAGAATTTGAAGAAAAAAAATTTAACATACATAATTTGTTTCAAAGTTAAGAAACTAGTAGAAGTACAATAGCATAAAAACTAAATGAATCGGTAAATAGTATATGTGATTACTATAATAGTTGAATTTTAGATGATGAATTTTGGAGAAGAAGTTTTTATAAATTTTCTTTTAATGCGTAGTAATAGTGGAGACGAGTTAATAAGTTTTAGGAAAGAGAAAGTTTTTTTCTTTTTTTTTCCTTAATAATTATTCATTGATGTTTTTGTAATTAAACATACCTATAAAATCTGATGTGAAATATAAAATAAGGAAAAATCTTATGTGACCAGGTCTGGTCACTTGTAATCGACCAACACTAATGAAAAAGTGATATGTAACTAGAAAAACAATTAAATATAAATGTCAATTACCAATAACTCCCTGAGTGTTCTTAAAGTCAAACATAAACTTTTTAACGAGACACGTGTCCCTTCATTATTGATGTTGATCACTTGTAAGTGACAAGACCTGGTCACCGAAGTCAAGTCTATAAAATAATATGAATGTGTATTAAGAGATTAAATGTGTGTATTTAAAATTTCTTTATTTCAATCCAAGATGGAAAAGAAAACGTAAATAATTTTAATTGTGTTCTTATAATTAAGGAGGAAGGAACAAAAATGGAAGATGACTGTCCCATCAATATGGGATTATATTCATCCCAGGAATTACATACAAAACCCGATGCTGGAATTTTGCAGTTAAACACTTAAACTTGCTTCCTTTCTTATACTTTGCTATATAAAAAACGTGACTCAGCGAACAAGGACACTAGGACAGTAAGGTCTGCACATTTCTGATCACTCCCAACCCCGCAAAACCAACCCAACAACCAGTCAGTCCCATCTCTACATATTTATTCTTCACCCCCCATTTATCCATTTCTTTTCTTTTCTTCCCAAACCTTCTTCCACCTTCCAGAACATTTCGCCTTTCCCCTCCCTCTCTCATACCTTCAAGACCCTTTTGATCAGCTCTAATATTGAATTGGGAAATTGGGTTTTGATAGAGAAGATAGAGTCGATGGTGATTTTGCAGTTGTTTTTCACGGTGGCTTTCTCGGCGGTGCCTCTCACTCTTTACGTTCCGCCGCTCCGAAGCTTAAACCCTTTTCTGGAGACCCTGGAGGATCTGCTCTTGGAATCCAGGACTTACACGAATAGGGTCTACCCGCGTGTCCGCCATCTCTGGCTTAGGATCTTGGATTGTTTGCTTTGCACCACCACCAGGTAGATTCCATTCCTCACTTTCAGCTGCTCCAATTGTTCCAGATCATCATCATCACCACCTCTTCCAATCACATCAGTCTCATGAGTTTGCTATCATAAATGTAAAATATAAAAATACCAAACCGATCACAAACATATTTCAGATCATCCCTTCTTGTTTTAGCCTCTGGTGTTAATAAGTTTTTTGATATAGTTGTTTATCTTGTACAATTCATTGTTGTTCGTTATTGAATGAGAATGGTTTGATGCCGTATGTTACAGAGGTTTGCTTAGTGATTGATTATTTTCCTTCTTTGTTTTCTGGGTTTCTTGTTTGATTTGATGAGTAGAAATCTGGGTTTTACTGGGTCCAATTATGATTTCGTCATTGTACTCCTGGGTGGTTAATAAAAATTAGCATTATAAATTTTAGAGATCAGAAAATAGATTCAGGCAAAGTGTTTGATCCTGATTGGGCCGCAGATGAAGACAGGGGGTCACGGCTCGTCCGTACCGTTCATATGATATGGCACAGGTGTAAGCTTAGCTGCTTAGGAAACAAGACAAATATTCCCTGCTTATATCGTTTACTGTTGTGGTTATCTGAAAAAAAAAGCAATGATGAAGTCATTTCTTGAACGAGTTGATCTGCTTGCTCTTTCATTATGGTTATGTCGGAGAATTCAATCGGAATTGTATTGTGATATCGGCAGTTATGCCGGAATGGTTTCAAACTTCAGTTGTCTAAACACAACACATGTAAAGATGTAGACACCTGAGAAATACTAAGAGTAATTTTGTTTTTCTTTTTCAAAAAAAAGTTTTTTTTTTTTTTTTTTTTGACAAAGAGAAAACACCAATTAGGAATATAAGATGAGGATCCCGTTCTATTAAGGACCGGGTTGGTGAGGACTCACTGAGGACATTTGATGTCTACCATCATATTAAATCAATGGTCCTCAATTGAAGAACAAACAAAAACCCAGACCACCCAATCAGCTTAGAAGATGCCACGGTTTTC
This sequence comes from Fragaria x ananassa, assembly GCA_034370585.1. Classification (NCBI taxonomy): domain Eukaryota; kingdom Viridiplantae; phylum Streptophyta; class Magnoliopsida; order Rosales; family Rosaceae; genus Fragaria; species Fragaria x ananassa. Next base: position 951,580 of record CP139750.1, on the reverse strand, counting down.
TTGGTTTTCAAATACTAATCAAAAGAGACGGCCAAAGCCTTAGCTCTCACAATGGGAAGAGCCGACCAATTTTAGTAGACAAGTGCAGAGCAGTTGTTATTTAAGTAAAAGTAAGAATGCTGTTCGAAACTCCCCAAAAGAAAGAATGCTATTTCAAACTACCACGATGTTAAAAATTATAACTTTATTCATATCACCCCAATGCAATTCTTTGAGGGGCCTTCTATTACATTATATTTTCCTTTATTGAACTCTATGGTAATCAAGAACAAAGTAAAACTAGATGCTTCTTATGTAAACAAATGAACAAATGGTTACTAGGAGCTACAACATAAAAGAATGAATTAATGGTACTGGAAGTAATAGATATAATGAATATGAATATCTTGATCAATCTTAACCTCTTTAGGTAGATAGTGTGCAAGGTTTTAGAAACCAGAAGACGTCCAAGGTTCTTGCTTCTTTTCCATCAGCAATACAGACGCTCTTGGCTTTTTCTGTGGAATCATCCTTGGTGATCCCTTGTTTAGAATCATCCATGGCGATCACTTGTTTGTTGGTCTGCCCTTGAAGGATTCCCCCCTTTTCCTGCTCATTCAATAACCAATCAATCAGGGAAAGCTGAAATGCTTGATTTATAATCTTTATGTAAAATTGAAGTCTAAGAAATTGGAATGAATGTGTTGTAAAATTTAAGTCTAAAAAATTGGCATGAATGGTGCTTATGACTTCATCTTTATAGTTCTAGCAGCATAACAAGTCAACTCCAGTATTGTACTGATTTTGAAAGTTCTTTTAATCTGTCCATATTCTGGCTGGCATTATCAACAGAACTTAATGGCTACTAGAAGAATTCTATTGTAAAATTTCAAGTATGTTGATACACTAGTGTACGAAACTACAAACATGTGAATCAAACATAGTTGTCATGCATGTGTTGTTGGGCATCAAAGTAAACCTGGGTGAAATTTAGTTTCAAGTTTTACTTGAGTTACCAATATCAATTCCTGTGCAAGTAGAAGAATGAAAGACCTGAAAGAAACAGAAGAAGTGTTGACTAAACTTTATGCGCCTTGTTCCAGCTTTCATAACTGAAACTTTATATTTCTCAGATTTATAATTTATTCAGCAAAAAACCTAGGATTTGGTACTTTTATTGAGACGAAGCTATAAAGCTAAGTAATTTGCATCCAAGGATTGGTTTAATTCTTCTTGGTATACTTTAGTTTTTCTTGGTGCCTTAATTCGTTCAACAAAGATATAATATGAAGCAGAAGGATGCATCTAGTTACATACCATCAGTCTGGACTTTGAGGCTTTTGAAGGTGTTATATTGTTTTCGGCAAAAAGCCTAGGATTTTGTACTGTTACTAAGACGGAGCTATAAAGCTAAGTTGTTTGCATGTAAGGATTGGTTTAATTCTTCTTGGTATACTTTAGTTTTTCTTGGTGCCTTAATTCGTTTGACCAAGATATAATATGAAGAAGCAGAAGGATGCATCTGGTTACATACCATCAGTCTAGACTTTGAGGCTTTTGAAGGTGTGATTTTGCTGGGGGCCCTTGCAGCAGAAAAGCATTGAGGAGAGGGAGGGTTGGTCCGGATTTGCAACAAGTCCTCTCCCCTTTTTCGCTTTACACTCTCCAAATTTAAAGAGACTGGGATGTTCTCTGCATTATCAACTCTCCTGCAGAAGGTGGTCTCAAAATTAAACCATGCTTACAGTCATCAAAGGACAGCAAATCAATGTAAAAGATCCATTGCATTCAGTGACTACCAAAAGGATCCCAAATTTAGATAATTAGAAGTTAACAACCATTGAATTTCAAGCCTTGTGATCAGTTACTACTTGATTAAAATGAAGAGTAGTATCATGTTTAATAGATAATTGATATGCATAGTTACTGTACGATCCTTGTATTAGTCATCAACTACATGAAAGTTAAATGACTAGTAAACATTCTTTCTAGATGTAGATTCCTTGCCTGAATACTAACTGCAACAAGTGTTTTAATTATCTCAACTAACAGTGTTAATGTGGTCTGTTCATCCAACTAAAACACAAAGACAAATATATACAGGCTACGAGGTATAAAATAAAGGTATGATAAACTTACTTCTTAATCCTCTTTCCCTCCTGTACAATTCTTCCTTCAATTCCTTCAGTTTTCCCTTTATTGGCATCAAGCAATGGCATTCTTTCTCTTTGCTTCCCATTCACCTCACCCAGAACTTCAACTTTACACTGCTCCTTCTTCACCATTCTTTCTGACTTCCCTTTACCCAATTCAAGCAATGGCATTCTCTCTCTTTCCCTCCCATTCAACTCACCCAGAACCTCACCATTAGACTCCACCTTCTTCACCTCCTCTTCCTTGTTATTCCCTATGCCTATCTCCACTTCCTCCCTCTCTGCTTTCAACGCCAATCTCTTCAATTCGCTGCAGAAGCCAGTGATATGATTCAGAATGTCCTTTCCTGCAAATAAGTTCCTCGCCGAAAGCGTGCTTTTCAGCCTGGGGAGCACCTCATTGCTCTGTGTTGCAGTCTCAAGTGGTTGCTTCTTCTCTGTACTTGATTTGATTGCTTCTTTCATGGCCTTAGCTTGATAATTTGGAGGGGCTGATAGGTTGGGGTTCTGGTTTTCGCTCTCCTCCTTGAATCTTGAATTATTGGTGGGATGAACTGATGAGTTAGTGAGCCCTCTTCTTTTTAGTTTCACATCTCTACATTACAAAACAAAGATATCAGAGTTACATACATTCAGTGAAAAACCGAACCACATGGTACTATGAAAGATGGGATTCATGGGTTACCTTTGCACTTTATCACCAAGTGGAGAGATACCAGAAACATCAGATGAGCTCGCAACCTTTACCAAATCAAGAAACAAAGATGGAGAAATGTCAGACAAGAAAACCAAATGAAGCTCAAAAAAACCATAAAAAGAATTTGTGTATATTTGGCTCGCATAGTTTCTCACTAAACAAAACCAACAGACAAGGAAGAAAGAATGAACCTTGTAAGGTGATGAGGATCTAAGAAAGTCTTCGGCCGTCTTTGGGTGGTTGCATTCTGTGATATGTGATGATTATTGGGTTAGTAAAAAGTAGAGAAAGAAGAAAGAGCAAACAGAAGAAGGAAGGGAAAGGAAAGAAGCAAGACCGGGAGTGCAAAAGAAGGCGTGGTCGTCGAGGAGGTTGTCATTGGGATTCAAGAAATCGAACCACTTGGGGGCGTTGATCTGCTCGTAGGCTTTGTCCTCCACAAATCTCCATTCCAAGTTCTTCCAATCAATTTTTGCAGGCTCCATTACAGCTAGACAGAGAGAGAGAGAGAAGAGAAGAGAAGAGAGAGTGAAATATAAACAGACAAAGAGCCGGAAAGAAAGGCTGTACAGAGCAAAATTCACAAGACGGAGAGAGGATTTGGGGTTGGAACTTGGAACAAGTAACCGTTATGGAAGAGAGTGATGAAGCGAACGTTGGTGGGTTTCTACTCTCTCTCTCTCTCTTTCTGTTTTTGTGACCGTTGCAGGTTTTATTTTTATTTCGTTTAATGAATTAATTTAGAGGTGGAAGAGGAGGGAATGCCATTCCTGGATCTAGTTTTGGGGGAGACACGCCTTCTAATCATGCGGCAAAGCGTTTTTTTTTTTTTTTTGATGAGATCATGTGGCAAAGTGTTGGACATGACATCGTTACACCCAAAAGGAAATAAGATATTCAACGGATCGGAGTGTCAAATACCGTTGGGTTTCGGACTACAAGATCTTACTAGTTCACAAATGGGCCATAACTACTTGCTGGTCTCTCGAGGCCCGTGTTAAAAAGACAAGTCCGAAGAAACAGATTGCCAACCAAGACTAGAGCCTCATACGCACGTAAAGCTCATTCAAAATGATCCCTCAGCTAAATCAGGAATACAAGTTCTCATCTTGTTTCGGTAAAAAGGAAGGGGAGACTTGTACTCTGACCTCGGGTGCAGGATAAACGCTCAAACGGCTCTCTACACGAGAAGTACAAAGCCATAGCAGACCTGGCTTTAGTTCCATAGATTGTGTATGCCATAAATCAAACTACAATAAGCTAAATCAGGAGTTAATGACCTAAAAGATACCAAAAAGAAAGAACAAGAGGAAGAAGAATCAGCAGTTGGAAGCCTCAAGGTCGAATCCGAAACTCTTAGGAGGTAGAAATATTTGGTTTTCTTTCTTTTTACTCCGGCAGAATGTACTAAAAGAAGAAAGAGGGGCAACTAGTCTATGTATATTGGGAGGGGGACGAAGATAAAAGAGAGGGCAGGAGAATAAATTAGAAGGATCAAACAAACACCCATTTTTGTAAACAGTTAGCTAAATGATGCTTTAATGCCTTGAATCCTCGGCGAATACCTCAAGGTTGCAGACTGGGCATATCTGAACAAAGCAAAGAATAATAATAAGTATCTATGGTGGAGTCATCCAAATGACAGAACAGCATACAAAATTCTGAATTCTGTAAAGCCTGGATTGTTGACGAACCTTGTTGATGCCAAGCCATTTGCTGATGCATTTACTATGGTAAAGATGATTGCAGGGCAATTTGATTTGTCGAGCTCCTCTTTTGTACCTCGCCTGGCAAATTACACATCTGCCATCCAAACAACAGTATTATAAATGGAAAAATACCAAAATCTTTAAGGAAAAACAAGGACCCCCTGCCTCTCCACTTCAGAAAAGAATGGAAGAAAACTACAAAATATTCTTCCACAACCAGCACAAACAAAGTAGTAGTATCTACGGCATGCATCAACTGCCACAACAACAACAACAAAAAGAAGACACAAGAACAAAATAAAACACAAATGAACAATTAAGAGGAGATATATGAAATTATCAATTATATTAAAGTAATAATGTACATTGTTCAGAGTCTAAAAGCAGAAGACAACACCAAGTCTTTTGCTTGCAGTTTACTTCTCAAGTTCAGTACAGAGGATGTTGATAAATTGCCCTATTTATTGCAAGGCAAGTTTTGATGACATAATGTACAGTGATATACCAGTGAGCATCATCAATGGCATGATTTCAAGATTAAAGATGATACAAAATTTCCATATTGTCTAAACAAGGAAAGGAAAAAGAGAGGCAATCATATTTACTTCTGAGATGGGGAGGACAAAGAAAATGAAATAGAAAGGTCCAAATATATGTTTGCTTCTTTAGGTAAATAATAGCCTGCATTACTTGAATGCCAATGAATTAAAATGTTACCTCTCTCCAGATTTCTTTCTCGAGAAAAAGCTTCCACACTTGTATTTGGTTGTAGGAAGCATGCTAATAAGCTCATCAGAGAGCCCTCGGCTTTGAGTACCAACTGCCTCACCCAAGTCGAGTAATTCCTAGGACGAAATATAAAACTACACATATTAATGACATCCATTGAGACAAAAATAATATGTATGTAAGCATGTATGTGTGTGTGTGCATGCACAAATGTAGTATATAGGCAAACCGTTGCCCTTGTTTGTTTCCAAGTTTCAACCATGAATCACCAATTCAATCTAAGACATACCATAATCTTTCAAAGTCAGTCTATGTTTCACACAATAATGTCATAAAAGTATGAAATTGACAACACTTCAAATCCTATTAAGCTTCTGTATGGAAGAAATAGATAACTGTAATGTGAATATATTATTATATATATTCACCATCAACCAAGAAAATGACTATTATGTAGCAACCACCAGCCTTGGTCCAGGAACATGAGAGATCAAAATTCATTCACTCTTGGCTTTTACATTTTCATAGTTAACCGTTGTATTTGAAACCTATAGATTCATCAAAATATCATCATGCACTGAGAAATTTAAACAAGCAGCCAAACAAAGTTTTGGGTGACCATGAATGTGGTTCAAGTTATTGGCTTATTGCTTAACATCCCTGCCATGAAAAACAAAAGGTGGATTCGCTCTAATATCTAAAAGAGACAAGCTACAGTAGCTATGCAGAATAATAGGACAAGGTATATATAACAAACCTCATATGTCATGTTATCAGGATCAATGTTTTCTTCCCATTCCACCTGCAAACATATAGAGCAATAGTTCAAAATTTTAACGACAGTACAAGGGAGGAAATCAAACTGGAAATACATTATTCGATTTCTGTCAAATCAAAAGTAGTATAGATTTGATGCAATACATATGCATAAGCATTGACCCAGAACATAGCAGAAGAAAAATCAAGTATGCAACTACACAGACAAAGAAGGAAGACCCGCACCTGAGAAGTAGTTGTGTTTTGATAATTTGGAATGGCTGAGAAGGCAAAAGAACTATGGTCAGAGAGAATATTTGTTTACCATGGTTAAATTAATTAACCACAGAAATAAAGAAAAGACATTGAAGCTCCATGCAGAAAACCATTTGCAACAAAAATGCATTTTCAAACGTAATGGTACTTGGTTTTAAACCATAGTTCTTGAATATCATCTAAATATGGTTATGTGGTTACTAGAACAAGCCAGTAGCTTAATATTTAAGTCCTTTCAATAGGCGGCTGGTCAAGACTAAATGGATCTATATCTTGATTTTGATTACAAGAAAAAGTTTCAAAGCACAATACCAAGGAATTTTAATGTCGTGACAAAATTAGGCACCCATAGAATCAGTTATAACCAATATACAGTATAGGAAACAAGCAACAGAAGTTGTTATCACTTACATTCTTCAGTTGTGGCGTCAGATTCCTCGATTACATTTTCTTCTGGCTGCGTAGCAGTGGTTGCAGGCTCTTCTGAATTTGTCATTAAAGGATATTCCCAAGCCCTCCTGCTCATGTCCATTCTCGGAAAATGAGTATTTACCTCATAAGGACTGCAATAAGAAGTACTTTCCGGACCAGTGAGTCCAAATTTGTATGAATTCATATTCATTGACCAGTTTGCAGCTTCCTGGATGCATATATACCCATAAGTAAAATTCCAGCTCACAGAAATGATAAAACAGTGTTTCACTAACTAAAAGGCTGAAAGCAAACAATTTGGGTACGCATTTTGAACACAAAACATCACAATAGTGTGGTTCATCAAACTGGTGAAATATTTCAAACTTGATCAACCACAAATATAGTATCACACTCAGTATCATCAATAAAATATCTGAGCTTTTCCAATTGTTGTAAAATATATTGCTACAGGATACAACATCCTGCACTAGAAATGCGTTATAACTGAGATGAGTAGAATTAACCTTGTTCTACAGTAAAAGTAATGATCATAATCACATTAACTTTTAAGAACAGATTATTTCAGACTTTGTAAGTTTCTATTAACTAAAGAAGACTCCGGTGCGTGTTAATTGAGGAAATGACAAAGCAAATGCACCCCAAATTTGTCACTGTTAAACCAGAAATGCATCAGGACAAAAGCTGACTTTCTGAATTCACAAGCAACATGGATCTAAAACAACTTTACAATATTAACCAATTACAAGAGCATGAACATGAACACTCTAATAACTTGCCTAATAAAATACCATATTGTAAATGAAGAAAAGAGAACATGCCTGATCATGTACGGTCATGGGGTGACCATAGTTCAGGGGCATATGAGTAAGACCATCAAAGAAGTCCATAAAGCTTTCTGTCGCCGTGTAAGGGAAGCCGGTGTCTATGTAATGCACTTCCATTTGTCCATTTCCGTTCATTTTTGCAGAACTAACCAAATTCAGATTTGCATAACAAGCTACATAAGTAAATTAAACAATTCAAATTTCACAGGAAATAAAAACAACACCAAATTTAGAGCAAAAGATAAGCTTTTGGACTCATGGACTCATACCAACTATAAATTAGTAAATAAAGACTCAATCTTTATCACGGTTCTTGGATAATGAATGTGGGTGAAGAAACAAGACACTTGCACTAAGAAATTTGCCAAATGTAGAACAAAACAGGACACACCTACATAGCAGAAATTAAAGACTGTTTCTTTGGCCAATTATCTTCATTTTTCTTTGGCTACTAATACAAATTTATTAAATTCAAGATGGAAAATTTGTTTTTGTACGCTTTGAAAGAGATGAGCAAAAGATCCCTTCACATTTCGCAATGAAACAAAATCTGAGAGAAATTAGAGAGAAGAAGTGAAAAGCATTGACACTGAATTAGAAGGTTTGTAAAGAACTCTAAAAATCACTGAAAATGTGAATTCATGAAAAGAAAATAGAAACAAAGAAATGGGTTGAGCTCAGAAAGAAAGAGAAAGAGAAAGAACATACACTGAGGTTGGAACAACAGGGTGAGAAGGAGAATGGGGAATGAGTTTTGGCTTCTCACAGTTGTGAGTCTACAAAAACAAAAGATAGAGATAGAGACAATTGTGTCTCTCTCACTTTCTCACTTTCTCACTCTAAAATGGGTTTGAGTTCTTCTCTCTCTATAGTGTAGAGTAGAGAGGAAATACTGAAATAGTGGTGTTGGTATGGAGTGGGCACTACTATAGATTTCGTTTCAAGAATACGCTTCCTTCCAAGCTGAACTTAAACAACATCCCATCTTTTCATCTGTCTCTTGCTACTACACTACTGACTACACACAGACACTACTCCCTTCTCTGTTACTTTAATTGATTTTCGTATTTTATTACTCTTTCTTTATCACTGTTTTGGACGGCTATGATCATGATGTTTGTCATGGCTCTTTCAGCTATGTTCAGTATTCAATAGTATGTTTCTAGGGAAACTGCCCTTGTATTAACACCATTCAAGGACGCCTAGAAGGCAAGAATTGGATCTAGTCTTAATTTTTAGTGCCCGGTATGCGGAAATGTTTACGTTCAGTTGTAACGGTGAATCTACTTATTGCCTTATTGGGTCTCCATAGTTTCATGTGCTAAAAATTGTTGAAAAACTGAATCTATAGAATAGAAACAAGAAAAAGTTAATGAATATCATAATAAAAAAACAGGTAAAATTGGCATTGTGCTCAATCTCATATAGTTATGAGTTTGACTCACGTAGTTATAATATTTAAGTTGTTTACTTGATTGATAAAAAAAAAAACATTTTGTTTTATACAAACCACACATAGCTCCATGCACATGTTTATTGAGAAATTACTAATGAAGGAATGATTTATAAAAAAATAAAGTAGGTTTTCTTTGTGTGTGGGCTTGAGGGCTAGATTCACAAGATTGTGTAGGTTGGTAATCCCTCCTCGTGAACCTACAAAACAAGTCTGAATTCGGTACTAGAATGTCTTGGCTAGTAATCCCTCCTTGTGAAACTGAAAAACAAAGTCTGAACTCAGTGTATAACAGGGATTGAGCTTAGACGCTCTGATAGGGCTGGGCGCAGGTTGGCCCGGGTCGGTTTTAGGCCAAAACCGGATTCGACCCGGATTACCCGGTTTTAAGGTTTTTTGGGCCGACAACTGTTTTTTAAAGTACTGGGCCGAAATATTCGGGTCAACCGAAATTTCATTTCGGCCCGGGTTGGTTTCGGGCCAACACCGGTTTTAAATGGGCTTTATTATTTCACAAATCTGCCCCTATTTTTTTTTTCCAGAAATCATAGAACTTTTCCATGAAAGTATAAACTTGTATTCATCTGAAAGTTCTGCAACATTTTCCAAAAGTCCATAACACAGAAATATAAAAGAAAAGTCACAAATCCAACCAAAATAAACTAACAAAGTTTAGAAAAACATAAAACACAGATATGCAAATCTGCAGATGACAACAAAAGAGCAGCAACCAGCTTTGAAGTTTTTGACCCATCATTAAGTAGAGCTTTCATCTACCTGAGTCACCACAGATTCTACCAACAACAACAAAAAAAAGACCAAATTAGAAGATGAAAACAGCCTTATAAAAAACTGAGCAGTAATTAACAAAGAAAAAGAATTTACCTGATTCCAGTTTCTCAAGCTCAGCATAAAGATCTAGCTCTAACTTAGTAGGCTCTTTGTACTCATTGAAAGTTCCACCCCTTAACCAATCACTGAGACAAACCAGCCCCTCAACCATCCTAGGAGTTAAGGAAGCTCTGAAAGGATCCACAACCCTACTCCCAAGGCTGAAAGCAGACTCCGAAGCCACGGTGGAAGCTGGAACAGCAAAGACGTCCTTAGCAATCTTTGACAGAATGGGATATCTAACTACATTCTCCTTCCACCATGTTAAAATCTGGAAGTTTTTGGTTTGCAGGGTCTTCAGAAGCTTCAAGCAAATACTTGTCGACTTCGTCCCGTATCTCCACCACATCTTTTTGTTGCCTGAGCTTCAAAAACTGACTCATTGATGCAGCATGTGAGTCCTCCTCTCCTTGTTCAGCCTTAGGATCAACATGAGGTTATGCCAAATCATTTAAGGCTTGTGCAGCAGCAGGATCAGACACACAATACTCTAAATAAAGCTGCCGAAAGTTCTTCTTCACTTCATTGACCATAACTTTCACCATATTTTTGTCTGAATGCAGCTTTGAGAAAAAGAATTCAAGATACAATAATTTGTATCTTGGATCCAGCACAATAGCAAGCAGCAAAGCAGTGTTAAGGTCCTCCAACTTCAACCAGTACTTGTCAAACTTTGTCTTCATAAAGGACGCCATGCTAACCATCATAGGATTTGCACTTGTCTTGCATTTTTCTAACTCATCGACTATGGTACAAATCCATTGAACAGGTTGGTTTGAAGTAACTACCTTAGTCCCACTGAAAGTTAAGGTTGCATCATAAAAGATTTTCACATGCTTTACCAAACTCGCAGCTTTCTCCCAATCCTCCCTCTTAGGTGGTCCAACCCTCTGTTTCCCTCCAACTTTCTCCGAAAAATAAGCATCATACAGTTGGTCCTCATCTGCGAGCCTAGAGAAGGCCTTCCTATATTTAATAGCTACATCCAACATAAAATAGGTGGAATTCCACCTTGTGCATACATCCAACGGCACTACACCTCCTTTGTGTTCAACCTTCTCTCTAATAGCACACTTCCGAAACCTGTCCAATCTAGCAGGTGAACTTCTTATGTACTTGACAGCATTTCTGATCGCATCAATGGAGTTATCAAGCTCCTCCATCCCATCCCTCACAATCAAATTTAACACATGACAGCAACACCTAACATGCATAAAACTCCCACCCACAGTAAACAATTCCAATTGCCAATCTTCTCTTTAATGTAATCAAGTGCAACTTGATTACTTGAGGCATTATCAACCACAATGCTAAAAACTCTCACAATACCCCAGTCGAGCAAGCAAGACTCTACCAATGTCCCAATGGTCTTCCCCTTATGGTCTGGAATAACAGCAAAATTGAGGATTCTTTTATGCAAAGTCCAAGTGTCATCTATGAAATGGGCAGTGAGTACTAGGTAATTGATATTCTGGACCGAAGTCCAGGTATCGGTGGTAAGAGACACCCTCATATTGTTCCTAGCCAGAAACTCACGAATCTTTTCCTTCTCCATTTGGTAGATATCCCAGATATCTTTACTGATTGTCCTCCGAGAGGGTGGATCAAACTTTGGGGATGCAATTTTCATAAACTTTATAAACCCCTCCCCCTCAACATGGCTAAATGGAAGCTCATCCCTTACTATCATCCTGGCACAAGCTCTCCTGTATTCAACAGTATCCCAAGCCCTAGCCACCAACTTACCCCCTTGATCAAAAGTCTCAAAAGAAAGATGCTTCTGCCGTTTGGAAGGGATGTATACTGGGCATTTCTTGCATTGATAGAGCATGTGAGTCCTCATGGATGTCGTCCCATTTGTTTTGGGGTCGCAAGCATAAGTCTGAGGACAATACTTGCACTTAGCTCGTGGTTTCGCCACCTTGGTACCATCAGGGTTCTTCAACTTGACAAAATGATCCCATACTTCAGATTGATTCTTCCTCTTCACGCACTCCCCTTCAGTGCTTAGGGAAGGTTCAAAAGAAGGTGCAGGGGCAGAGGCAGCTGCAGGGGGAGGAGGCATAAGGGTAGACGGTGATGCAGATTGACTGGTGGCAGTCATTGTTGTTGCCATGCTTGACCCAATTGGTGTTTCATTGGGAGTTTGCGAGGCACCCTAACAATGAAAAAAATATTTGCATCAGGCCAACAAAAAAAAATGAACTACTGAAGTATATATATACCTGGAAGCGAATGAACCATAGCAGATAAAGACATAAAAGTAATAAATTGAAGCAGATCAAGTAATAAATTGATGAACATAAATTTGATTAATGGATGAACATGATCTGAAGCAAATAAAGTAATAAGCTAAAGTAAAACTGAAACTGAATCATGTATAATCAACGAAATACGATTATTATAAATGAAATCAAACAACGATCTAACTGAATCAAATAAAGTAAATAAGTAATAAACTTAACAAAACCAAATATGAAATCAAATCATGTATATGATAGTATGATACCTTCTAAACAACGAAACCAAACAACAAATTTTGATTTTCATAAACAAAATCAAACAACGAACTAACTGAAGCAGATCAAGTAAATACGTAATAAATAGAACCAACTATGAAATTGAATTATGTATATCATGTACTGTAAACAACGAAACCAAACAATCATGTATATCATGAACTAACTGAACCAAATAAAGTAAAGAAGCAATAAACAGAACCAAATACGAAATCAAATCATAAACGGATATACAACCAAAACTTTGAAATAGGAATCAGTCAAATGAAATCATTGTTCAACCAAAACTTAAAACGATAAATGATGCAGATAAGAAACTGAGAGGAAAAATAAGAGACTATGAAGAAAAATAAGAGACTATTCGGCTAGAGTCTTACTGGGTCCATTTGGATTCGACGGGAGATGAGAGTTGAGAGGGAGATGAGAGACTGGGTCAATAGAGATGAGAGACTATGAAGAAAAGTTAGGATTCGGCTGGGCATTTTATATGGGGATTAAATTAGGGTTTCTTGACACAATTAGATGCAATAGATCCTACGTGAAACCCATTTCTAACCTATGAAAACTTGACAGCCCATTAAAATATGATTAATTTAAATAAAAATTATAAATATTAAATATATTTGAATAACCGGTGCAGTGCGGTTTTTTTTCGGCCGGTGTATTCCTTCAACTCGCTTTCGAACCGTACAAAAGCGGTGCGGGTCGGAAAAACTGCATTTTTGAACTGTTTTTTTTTTCGGTTCGGTGACCGAACCATTTTTGCGGTCCGGTTCGGTCGGTTTTTCACTAAACGGTCGGTTTTCGCCCAGCCCTACGCTCTGATGCTTAAGTCAGTATGAGTTTATGCAGTTTTGAAGAGCTTAGAGTAGAACACCTTACCATCGACAAAGAATTAAGTCTCGTTTGGTTCGTAAATTGTAAGGATCAGGAAAGAAAATTTGTTCATTTCCTGCTTTTGGGATGCAAATGGACATGAATTTTTTTTTGAATGAATGAAAAATAGGGGGGAAGTGATTCGTTCTAAACATGTTTATTAACTTTAAATGGAAAATATCATGAATATGTATCAACTGGAATGAGAGACGGAAGAAATTGATATAAGAATATTTCATTTCCAATCACTATAGGAATTAAAATAATTACAATTGATGTTGTTTACCTACCGTATGAAAACAAAATTAAAAATATTTTGATTACTAAAATACCCTTACAATAAAGGAAGCTACGTACAATATTCACAATTTTATTGTTATTCTTTTTTGAAGATTGATGAAATTCCCAACAATATCAGTAATGTGTAGATAATGATGATCGAGTTTGGTTCAAAGGACACTTTATTTACACCTTCTTTTACTCTGTTTTTTAACCGTTGGATTTAATTGTGTTCAATGGTCTTGATTTATTATAAGCATGAGATGGCAAATGACATGGAAATAATTATATTATAGGAAGAAAAATTATAAACTTGAAGAAAAATGATTTTATAAGGGAAATCAAAGATCAAAAATTGAAGATCAACATCTTCAGAATCTTCTATCAACGTCCTCTTCTTCTGCAAAAACTTGAGAGGCATTGCACTCTCCTCCAACACCATATTTATTTGATGTCGTAGTTGCTATCCGATGTTGACAATACAATATATATTTTTAGGGTTGGGTGGGTAATTTAGAGAGATTAAAATTATACGAGGGTATTTTTATAAGAAAAGGTTGATTCCATTAGCTTTCATTCCTAAACTCATCTCCCCCCTATCATTTTCAAGAGACTGATCATGACTCATGAGTTTAACATTAACTGTGGTGCCTCCAATTGAAAGAGAACTTGAACATTCAGGATCGGTTGTGCCGCTGTGGTTAGTTTGCTTTATGTTGTGTATGGTTGATGCTTGGCAAGTTGAGATTCAAAGAAAAAAGGATCAATACAGCCTGTATATAACTAATTTCGTTAACTAGTTTAGCTAAACCTAAATCTTTTAAGTAGTACGATGCAGTTGAATTTTTCTTCAAAAATATAGTTATATATATATATATATATGTATATATATATACACACATACACACAGAGCCGTTCGAGAGCGGACATCCGCAACTATGTTAAAATGCGGACGCCGGCTCAAATCAACTCCGGCGGCATTGATCAGAAGCTCTTCTTGCTGGTTCGATTCAAAACAAGAGGTACATCTTGAGCTTCTTCTCGCCAGCAGACTCGACGGTGATGAGTTTTGAAGCCAGGATTGAGCTTCTTCAAGTTTCTGGAGTTTTTTCGGCTCCAGACCTTCTTCTTCGAACACCTTGGCGATCAACTTAATGCTAATGGCGTATGAGGATGGAAGAAGAGATGCTGATCAATTTCACTGGAGTTGATTTGAGCCGGCGTCCGCACTTTAACATAGTTGCGGACGTCCGCTCTCGAATGGTCCTGATCAGACTACACAACCAAATTATAGAATTATTTTTAACACCGAAATTAGTAATCAGGTTCAGTAGCACATCAGAAAAACTCTATCATCGTCATACATTGTTTCGGCAAGCTAGGTCAGATTATTGTTTCATTTGATGTTTATATATATTTAAACGAAGATATAATTGCTGCAACAATAATCCGCACCGCCACACCTCGAAAAGTTCCACCGCCAAAACTCCTGGTGAAAATCAAAAATCGAAGCTCGGCACCTATTGTCGTCCTCCCAAAAAACATCTGCAAGACCAAAATACCCGACCACCAACACGCAAAGAACCTCCCTCGTCTGTAGACCTGTAAACAGACTGGATCTTCATTCGGATCCGTTATGGATCTGTTGATCTGTTAATGATCTAGACCAGTTAACCCGTTTATTAAACAGATCGGATACAAATTTAGGTTGATCTGATATGTTAATGACCCGGTCTTTTTTTGAAATAATTAAATATTATTCATATTAAATATAATATTACTTATTAAATATTAAATATGATATCATAATTATCTTCATAACCTATATCAATAATTTTTTTTTTTGAAACAAAGATGGGTTTAACACCTATTATATTAATAGTCGCAAGCCAGAATGACACCGATACAGACCCTAAAGGTGATTCACATACCATTACATTGTACAATTCCGCTCATCGAAGATGAGCCTAGCAAACTATAATCTTATCCCTACATAAAGATAATTTTGTATGAAAACTTCAGTTGTCAAGGCGCTCAATTACGGTGAGTCAAAAGTTTTCATTATCTAAATGTAAAAGAAACATTCGTAATTTGCAGGCTGATAAAACCTAACTAGGGTTCCTAACAACCTACATAAAGAGATTATTGGAAATAAACTAGCAAACGCTAATTTAAAACCTTAGAGGCCCAAAACAATAGGCTTAGAAAAGTAGAAAATATAAACAAAAGGAAAAGACTAGGCCCAAGACTCAAGCCAAGAGTGGACCCAAAAATAATTAGGCCCAAACTGAGCCCAAACTCAAGCCTGCCAAGAGAGAGACCCAGCCTCCAGCCCAACCCGGCTCAAACCAACTCCACCATCGTCGACAACCCTCCACCACCTACTCCGCTGCACCTGCTTCGACAGACCGCCACCCATCCTCCTCCTCCATGGCCATACCAGCCCATGCCTAGTCCTCACCACCACCACATATTTGCCCCATCTCGGATGTAGAAGCTCCACCCTAGATCCGGACAAAACCACGGTGACAGATCGGGCCCGGCTGCGACCCCAAAACATCCCTTCCCAGCCGTGTCCACGATCTCACCATTAGCCCACTCCGCCAACCAAAACCAGAGAGGAAATCCCCGAAACCCAGCAATCGGACCAGTCTCCCTCTCTCTCTTCTCCTACCTTGCCATTCACGACTCCTCGAAACTACCGAAGAGCCTCGTCGATGTCAGACCCATGAGGGATTGATTAGGACCTGTTCGATGACGGCGAAAGGGCTCGCCGCCGGACAAGATGGGGGCTTTGCTTGCGACCGCTCTCTCTGTTTTGGAGGTTAGGATTTTTTCTCCCCAGAACACACCTATATCAATAAACATTAGAGGTTTAGTATTATGTTTATATTAGTTTATCGTTTTAAGGAATATTTTGGTCATTTAATTCAACTTTTGACGAAAATCTTCATCCTGTTATAAATTTCATTAGTGTTTTATAAGATATTATAACAAACTTTCAAAAAAAGAAGAAGAAGATATTATGACAAAGTTTTAAAATTATAGTTTAAAATTTAAGAATACTCGTTGTTATAAACGGATCGGACTAACGGGTCAGGAATCCGTCAATCCCACGAGTACGGATTTGGGTCGAGTTATTAATGATCCGGCGGGTAAAAGATCGGGTCCGGATTAAAAAATTTCTATTACTAAACAAATCCGGATCTATGTTGATCTGCTCCAGATCTAGTCCATTCACAGGTTACTTGTTTGCTGCACAACCCCTCTGCTCATATAATTGACGCTTTAAGTCGAGATCTGAAACACTTGGACAGCAACCAACCCAACGTCAGATGTAATACCCCAGATTTTCATATCATTTTTCTTGAATTATTCCCACAATTAATGAAGGATTATTTTATGAAAATTCTTATTTGGTTGTGCGAAGTTGATGTTTCGGGAGTATTTTTTTTAAAGTGCTTTGACTTTTAAGAGGCCAAAAGTTGACTTTCTTTTCTGTAAGTTATTTGTAAAAAATTCCTTCATGAAAGTTGTAGAGTTTGGCGATACGAGTTCGTAGACATGTAGCACATGTAAAACGAATTTCATATGAGAAAGTTGTGGTCTGAGGAAGTCAGTTTCCGGTTTTGGAAAATGTATAAGTAGAAAATTGTGTGGGAGTTATTTTTGTAAACCTAACAGCCTCACTTTATCTCTCCTCTCTCCCGACCTCCTCCCGCTCTCTCTTTTCTCTGACTCGGTTCTCATTCGTCCGGCCACCAAAGTGGAAGATGCCGGTCCCGTTGGTCGGCACGGGTCTCATCTCCACTCCTAAGGCAGCCTCACTCGCCGTCTCACCGCCTGTAAGCCGCCACGAAGCGGCGGAGCTGCTGCTGTATCGCCGGAAAACCGACGATTT
This sequence comes from Fragaria x ananassa, assembly GCA_034370585.1. Taxonomy (NCBI): domain Eukaryota; kingdom Viridiplantae; phylum Streptophyta; class Magnoliopsida; order Rosales; family Rosaceae; genus Fragaria; species Fragaria x ananassa. The sequence continues at coordinate 934,103 of CP139750.1, read as the reverse complement.
TGATGGCGTTTTCGGTGAGAGTTAGGTGAGTCTTGCTCCTCTCCTTCCTCTAGAGATGTTTACACCTCTTTGGTGACCTAAAAATCAAGTTTGAGCGCCTGATTTGCATGTTTGGTTTTTGATTTCGGGTTGGTGTTTCGAGGCATTTTCCGGCCGAACTGGTTGAACCTCCAGGTATTAAACTTGTTCACCATGTTTTAATCTACAAGTTTCATGTTATGAGTTTCTCCCAATTCGGAAGTTTGGGGTGGCACGTGGGGCTCACTCGCCGCCGCTTGTGGCGCGGCGCGTCCAACTGTGTTGCATCCTTAGTTTTATGTGGTTAGCTAGCTCTTGCTGTTATGAGCATATTGAGAGGTAGTAATGCTAGGTTTTGAGCAAGGATTGCATGTTAGGACCTTATGTTTATTATTCGGCTTGATTAAGGTTTGAGTTTAGGCTTTGAGGATTAGAGGTAGCTTTATTGTGTCATTTAGTTCAACAACTTTGGAAAGTTGTCCTCCCTTGAGCTATGAGTTAGTTTAAGGGTATTGTGTTATCCTATAGTACTTTGGTTACTAAGGTTATTAATTGTGTGATTTTAGGTGATTTGTGAAGTTGTGATTTGGCTTGCTTTTGTTGTGTTGTGGAAATCGCAGCGGGATTTTTAGGTGAGTAAATCTCACCATGGTTCACTTTTGGACCTAATTTTATTATGGTCATTGGATGTTGATGTTGGATTCAATAATATGCTATTAATCGTTTTTAAATATATGAGTTTGATCGCCAACGGCTCATAGGTAAGATAAAACAAGTTTGATCGCCAACGGCTCATAGTCCGTCTGTCAGTGTAGGTCATGGGAGATACTTTATGGTATATGGGACCTATGGGTACACAATTTATTGTTGTAGGTCATGAGATGTATTTATTGATATCTGGGACTCATGAGTACATGTCTTAAGTAAATGTGTGGATTTTAATTATTGATCTAATTGATCTTATGATATATTTGGACGTGAGAAGTGTTGTGTTATTTTTGAGATTACTCATACGAGCTTTTTTGCTTACCGAGTTTGTTATTTTACAACCTGGTGCACCACTTCTTAGTGTAGGGTTAGACTTACAGGTGAGATTCAGCAGGGCTGAGGCGGAGGCTTAGTGGCAGGGTTCTTTTTGGTTTTGTTGTACTATGTATAGTTTTATATTTGGGAAGACACTATTAAACTCATGAGATTGTTTTCATGTTCTTGATTTTCAAGTTTATGTAAATAAGAAAATGTAATATTTAACTCAGTGTTGGGTTATGTGACATTTACATTTCCGCAAATGAGTTTTAGTTGCTTGAGAATTTTTGTTGGACAGGTTTTGGGATTTAATATTTTGAGACATATCATGCCCAAATTTTTGAAAATTATCCTTCAAAAATTGGGGTGTGACATCAGATGTCCATACAGTCCCCCTGAGACAACAACCCATCAAAGTGACATAAAAGAGATCACCTGTCAAGGTTTCTATAGAAGCGGACTATATTCGGAAGCTTATGTCTTATTCAAAGACAATATTCATCAAATAAACCATCATTGTGCACTTGTGGAGGTGCAATATGACACATACAACATGTGGACGATATAGATTGCAGAACGTTAACTCAATCCATTAACAAATATGCATACCATTACAACCGTAACATAAAGATTTGAATGATGGTGGGCAAAGATGAATAAGTAAAACAATGACCCTGCTACAACCCGTAGTCGTTGGTCTTACAAGTCCAAAAAAACCGCTAGCCTCACCGCTGGGACCGGTTAAAAATAAACCGGTTGAACCGACCGCCTGCATCATTGGACCTTTGTTTTACGCTTGTTTTAACGGTTCACTATCTTCCATAGCTCCAAACACTACCAAATTTTTTAAGACGGTATACATGGGAGTTAGAATTGCAAAACTGCCGGTCTCAACGACGGAACCGGCCGAAAATGTACCGAACCGTCCGATGGAGTTGCCGGACATCCGTGAACACTTATTTTGAGAAGTTCACCACCTTCCAGGTTTCCAAATGATACCAAATTTTGTGAAATATTATGGTTGGATGCTAGGAATGCGTGTCCACAAACAGACCCTGAAGAACCGGTTTAAAAGTTGGTGAACCGGTCCTCACAATGATTGGTCCACAAGCTGAAAACCAGAAATTCTAGGTTTTATCAACTTTTCAATCATTGCGAAGGTTCCCCATCACATCCAATTGTTATGGCTTGAGTTAAACCAGTGTGAACATCACCATAGCATCATTATGCCTCAAAGTGAACAATGAGAAGTCATTAAGCCAACATCTTATGTATCATTCTTGTAGACTCACTTATAGACATTGTAATGTCTTACTTAGTGAACAACGACTTAGCATCTTGTTTATATGCTAGTCTATATACATTGTCTTTAGCGTAGGAGGGTGTCGCTCCTAATATTTGCCAAAGAATAGGCTTTACAAAACGATTAATGAGCATGGCCAATGAGAGATCATGGGGGATTCTTTTGCGTCATATTTGCTTATGAAAGCATGAGTAGTGTCTTCATTGTATAGGAGGATGGCGCGAATGGCTTTAATGCCATTCATAGGCCGTGAGCATTGTTAATGGCTCCACCAAGTTGTATTTTGGTGATCTTTGATCTCAATGGTTACTTTGCTCAAAAGAAAGAATGTCCGTGAGAGTCTTTACTCTATAGTATACGGATCATCAAAACACGTCCAAAATTGTCCCGGACGATTTATGTTAAAGCCTACATGAGTCGATGTCTCCATTCTCATCATTGGTGACAATAGCCGATTCAATTAACCGAATCTTAGTGACTCATGAATATTACGCATTCATTATAATGATACATAAAAAATTCTCATCAATTCTCACAATGTGTTTAGAAGTGATAAACGTTGGCGTGTATATCATTAAGTCATAGCACGGTTCGATTGCTTCCTTATGCATAAAGAGCATGTGTGACTTTAATCATAACGCCTTTAGACATTGAAACTTAAGCATTAATCTGTTCTTTGATTATTTGTGATGATCTAATCATCGTAGTCACAACGGATTTATAAAACACTAAATCCATGAATAGTTGTCTATTCCTTGCAATAAGCTAAGCACTCAATCTTGCTACAACACATTCATATACCGGAATGTAGAGACAACAGTCTTATGTCAAGACATAGAAACCAAAATATGTTAACAATTTCGATGGAGATTGAAAAAAGGTTTTGGAACCCTGTAGAGTGCATTCCATGACATGTAATACTACAAAGATGGACAAAACAAGGGTTAGAACATGCCAAAGTTGGTAAAACAGGTCGTGAGCGCTATATATAGGGGCGGCGCCATTGCCAACGGCTCACTATTGGATCTTGTAGAGAAAGAGGAGGATTTTTCAACATCCAATTTTGGATGACATATAACGTAACACAAATTCCTTTTTGCAATTGTGAATCCGCTGAAGAGTGTAGAAAACTACTTTTGTTTGTAATGTCTTTGCAATTATATAAGTGTGCATTGTGCCACACTTAACATCACAAATCCTCTTTTGATCCAAAACCGATGTGCATTTCGCCACATCATGATATTTAGCCTTTAGAAACGCCACCTTATAATAACTGGTGGTCCAATGTAGTCCAATGTAGTCCAATGTAGTGTCATATTGTAATGCGATATATTGCATTACATATATCTTATGTAGATCAAACCATATGTGCAAGACAAAATTCGAATATATATGTCAACAATTGTATCGAGGTCTTGACCATGAATTTAATTCAAAATATAATGACTAAGTAACTTTAGTCAAATATGTGAGGTGTATGCCTTCACAAAACTTGGAAAAATAAATGGATTTGTAGTCATTTAGACTATTAAACCGAAGTCATAAGCTTCATATCTTCCACAATATACTGTTTGCTTTTAAAATCCGTAACTGTGAGAATAATGATCTCATCTTCTTCCATATAGTGAGTTTCTTGTTTCAAGAACTCCATATATTTCTTGTACATTGACCATATTATTGCTTCTTTGCAATTAATGAACAGATGTAGAACCACATCAATAACAAGATTTTTCTTTCATTTGCTGGCCCAATCTTTTTATGACATATAGATTTCGAGGTGTTGCCTCTCCCTCTTTTCAGAGCTCGTGACATGAAATTCGTCACTTTTTTTTTGTCAAATTCAGGGCTCATATTTCGGTCAAATATTTCAACAACAAGATGAAAGATTAACCATTATCGAGATACAATAATTAATTTCAAGTATTGAATTAGGTCAAGACCAATGTTTATGGTAACTCAATTCGATGTGAACCGTGACAAATTCCGTCACAAATCGATATTAACTGTGACAATTTTCATCACTAATCGATGTTAACGGCGACAATTTCCGTCGCAAATCGATGATTGCCCCTTTATTAACCACGAAAATATTTCGTCGTAATACCGTGACTTGTCAAACTGTCACAAATTTCAACTTTGATGTGAGGGGTCCCAATTCCTCACATCAACCCACGTTATAAGAAAGGTGGGGGGTAGAAGAAGGCTATGAAGCCCGACTATGAAATTAAAATTCAAAAGTGGGAACTTTTATAAAAGCTTACGTGCTAGTTTGCCGTGTAAGAGAATTTGCCTTTGCAATTTTCATACGTATTTCCACGTTCGTGTAGAGAAATTACTCGTACAATTCCATCGTGATCAGTCACGCGATAAATTTCATGAAATGAAAACATATGGTTAGTAATATTCACCAGATAATATAAATAGTAAAACTAATTAAAGAATTACTTCAGTAAATAAATTGATTTTACTGATGGGGTAAAAAAATTACCCGGAAGGGCAAATTTAACGTTTTGCCCCTCTTACATTCTGTAGGTTTTGAATCGGGTGAGAACAATCCAGGTCGAGCAGATCCGGGTCGGATCTAGTCTGCATCAGCGGTCAGGGGCGGACGTGGTGCCGGGCAGGGGCTGGACTAGGCGGCGCCGTTCGAGTGGGGTTTGATACTCCCGGATCGGGCGCAGGTCCGCTTGCATTTGCAGAGACACGCACTCGTCGGGGTTGTGGTGGCGAGGCAGGAGATCGCCAGGGAAGGAGGCCTACTAGGGCTTGACCAAGGTTAGGTCAAGGCTGGTGGGCTTCGACTGAGATGCTGAGGCTGCCGGGGTGGAGGTCGCCAGGGAGCTGGTGGGTGCCCATAGCAATTTTCTGGGTGCCCAGGTCAAAATCGATGGGGTATGGCTGCAGAAAATTTTAGGGTTTTAGGGTTTCATTATCAAGCTCGGGTTAGAGCACAGTGCTGATAACGTGTTGAAGGAGAAAATATAACGAGAATAACTGTCTACTCATTCATTAATAGAAAGGCCTATTTATAGGCATTACATAGAGTCTCCCGAAGAATCTAGAAGATCTATCAACTGTAATCTATTCTAATAAGGAAACCAGATTAACCAATCATACGTGTATTAGGGCAAGACACATAACAGAAAGACGGAAACATAATTTCCTTAAACAAATACTTATTTTATTGTTAACTGATCAAACTTACAGTGGGAAATCAACTGGATCAAATGGCTGCATTCGTTTTGTCCAAGGCTTACACCTAGAACCTCAACCTGGTAACTAAAATTTCAAGGCCATAGGACTTATCAAGCTAGTAACTCAGGAAAACTGAACTTCAAAAAAAAATACGAATAGAAATTTCTTAACTGGAATTTTACTCCCGCTCTACTCGGTCTCAAAGGAAATCGTCACCTCTTAAGTTTTGCAGGAATTGATCGTGACTGGAGATTATATGTCACTGAAACTGACTCGTCGATGTCGGAGGTCACTACTAGGATGGCCGACTTAAGAGACGAAACCATTTCGAGGCATAAGAGACATTATTCGTCGTATATGTACCTATGCAATGAAAAGTCGGTCGCATAATAGTCGTCGCATAAGTGACGAAGAATCTATGCGGCATAGTTACCCATCTCGCTTCTCCTCTCTTCTCATATCCTTGAGGATGCTGCACATATACGTCCGCACTAAGTTCACCATGTAGAAATGCACTTTTTTCATCAAGCTGGTATATATTCCAACCTTGTTGAGCAGCTAGAGCAACTATCATTTGAATGGTGTCAAGTCTTGTAACCGGAGCAAAATCCTCAGTATAATCAACCCCATACTATTGTGCATATCCCTTTGCCACGAGCCTAGCTTTGCACTTGTCTACATCACCAGCTTCATTCAGTTTTGTCTTGAAAATCCATTTGACGCCAATAGTTTTTGCTGCATCTGGAAGTGTAGTCAACTCCCAAGTATTATTTCTCTCAATGGATTTAATTTCAGTACTCATTGCATCTCTCCATTTCGTGCTCTTAGTAGCTTCTTCATAAGTGATCAGATCAGCATCAATCAACATCATCATTGCATTCAGTCCTTCTTCTTCTGATAATCCTTCACCTGTTACATAGTCTTGCATCCATGGTGGAGCGTTTCTTACCCTCCCTTCATTGAAACTTGGTGAACTCTCCTCATGTGTCTCACTAGAAGGTGAGTTAGTGCCATTTGAATTTGAACGAGAACCTATTCCACCATTTGAGCTAACTCCACCATCTTCTTCCTCTTCATTAACTTATGCCTCAAGTTCTTCGTCTTCACCTCTATCTTCTTCATCTTCACTGTCTCCCCACTCTAAGATATCAAGTCTCATCTCCTCCTCAGTTCTGCCCCAATCCTAGCATTCATTCTCCTTGAAAACAACATCCCTGCTAACTATTATCCTCTTAGAAATTGGATCAAATAATATGTAAGCTTTTGACTCATCGCTTACTCCCAGCAACACACATCTCTTGCTCTTATCATCCAGCTTGCTTCTCTTCTGGTCTGGAACATGCACATGTGCTACACATCCAAAAACTCAGAAGTACTCAACTGTAAGCTTCTCACCACTCCATGTTTCCTCTGGAGTTTTGTTTTGCACAGCTAAAGTGGGGGCACCGGTTATGGATATGCACCCTCCATTTCACAGCTTCAGGCCAAAAAGCTTTGGGGACTCTCTTCTCTGACAACATAGAGCGCACCATATTCATCACCGTCTTATTTTTCCTCTCACCAACTCCATTTTGCTACAGGGTATAGGCCGCGGTTAGTTGTCTACTTATACCATGTGTCTTGCAGAACTCTCCCAACTCATTTGAGGTAAATTCACCACCCTTGTCAGTTCTCAAACATTTGATAGATGCACCAATTTCTTTCTCAACATAAGCCTTATAACTTCTAAACATAGCAAAAGTCTCTGATTTTGCCGACCGAATTCGGCTTCTGACATAAGATTTGAAAGGTACATTTAAACGTAAGTTTTTAAAGTTCAATACTTTCAAATTCAAATAACTCGGGGGAATAAAATCCCTTCCCCTTCTCCATCTCCATTCTATTACTTGAGATTTTGTGCGTGTAAGGAAATCCTATAACTAAGAGCGTTCTGGGTCTGGGTTGTGTTGTATCAACTCCGGTGTTAATTTGGATTGTGTTGTATCAATCCTAGAATTCTGGGTGGTGTTGTATCAACCACGGCATTATTTCAGATTGTGTTGTATCAATCCGTAGGACAAACCATTAAAGCATCGTTTTGTGACCTCTATCAAGTCTCATAACTGCTTGGTTTTGTATGCAAAAGCAATATAACATTCTGCTCATTCGAGTTTTGACGTACTTGATACCCAAGGCGAATCTTCGCTAGGTATCTGTGAAACTTTTCATTGGAAAAGATTACACCACATATTTGGGACCCCAACGCTAAGAAGCCTAGATGGCGAGATTTAAAATCTCTCGTGCTCAAAGTTTTTGAGGCTCCACATCGACAAATGCCTTCAATGACAATATGTTCAAAAAGTAATTACTATAACGTATTGTGGAATGTACTTACAAAGCGTTTCTTTAAACGTCCATCTTACTCAACTTGTTGAGTTATTAGTCACGTAGATTGATTATCACCTATTTGACTACATATCATCGATGATATTTTGTGGCATCCTGATCCATAATCTTTAGCGGATTCAATCATCATCAAGTTCTTTAGGTCCTCCAAGTTGGTTTATGTTCATGTCAGGGAGTTTACTAACTACTCACGGAGTTTATTCTTTTGGAATTACCAACAAGGCTTGACTTTGATCAAACTTTTCAAACGGGAATTGCATATACGCTAATGAAATAAAAGTATTAGCCTGTGTCCGTAGGACTAACCCCTAGTGTGGGGAAGATAATGTGGGTCACTGAAACAGCAGAAGAAGCCGCACCAATGTCTAGAAAAGGGGGGGGGAGGCACAACCGGCCATAGTAGCTGCACTCCCAGCCTATACACAAACCTGTCAAACCTAGTCATGCCAGCTCAAGACAATGCAACTGTCGTAGATCTCTAGATCATTGGTTCAAGAATTTTCGAGCTCATCCTCAAGTCGTGAATGCATACAAAGAGTACAAAGAATCTTTGGAGATCAACTATACGGAAAATCAAAATGAGGACAAGAACGTTATCCTCATGATCGCGAACTTTAAAAATTTGGATCCAGCTCTAGATGCCTTTGACTTTGACGTCATTGGCGAGACTTTGATTTTCTTTCCAAATTATATGTAAACATATGTCGTATCAATGTCCCTAGTTTATTGTTTTTACAATTTGACACCTCGATGAAATCGTTCACACAATTTCGAAGAATTTTTCAAGTATTCAAAGTATTCTTCCTTTGTCACTTATGGTTCGAAAAATGTACAATTTACATCTTCCTTAGAACATGGCATAAATCACAATCTATAGAGTAGATTACGCCGGTTTTTGCTCTCTCCCAAGGGGAGGAGACACACGACATCATGCATCCTTGCGGAGGATTGCAACGTGATTCTTTGGTTAAGTCTTCTGCTTATAGCGGATTTTCCATCATCAATTATCAAATAGGCTCATCCGAGCTCTGTGTGATGTATAGGATTGTACGAAATTAAGGAACTAGTGGTTTCAAGTATGTTTCGCACTACCGACCATCCACGTACATGAATGGTCATACTGAATCAGACTTACTGAAAGTCTTTGATTTTGGATCCCCCTACGCTATTAAACCAAATGTCGTCTTGTATAAGACATCAAAGAATTCATATACCACATCATTGATGAGAAATCACGTCACTTCTGGCTAAGGCAAGAAGCCTACAAGCCATATGCAAGCATTGGAAGCTTTGCACATGCCAAACTGCGAAAACCAGAAAACTGATTTTCTAGACAGTCAACATCGTACATGCTTTTTGATTAGCTATGGATGAACTAGAACGTGAGTTTTCTGTGGTTGGAAAGCTCTCTAAGTATAGTTTCCATATCATCTCGCGGTTCTTCTAAATCTATTTTAACAAAGAAGTTATAACTGTTTTAGTGCACCAAGGTCAGGATGCACGGGAAAATTTTGCACTCTCGGGATTGTAGTGTGTTTTCAATCCTCCTAAATGGTTCAAAGTGGAACTATTTACTCATATATCTACTCCCTTTTGTAGATATGTCTCGCAAAGACATTGAGTGTCTCGCAGTTAATAGAATTACCCACAAGATTCTATGGAACCTGCAACTATTTCTTTATTTTAGTACCTTGTAATTTTTTTTTTGTGTGACTATGATGATTGGTTCATCACCAGTCATTCATGGACACGGTTTAAATCAATTCTTGTTGCTGCCTCATGGCACCATGATCGATGTCACATATGCTTTCTATGCACTGAGAAGCAATCGAACCTTGTTATGTTTTAAGAACATACACGCCAACGGTTACCATATGAAATGCATGAGTCAATTTAGTGAACTGCATGTCACTACAATTCGAATATTGAATCTCATGTTGTCACCAAACATGATATTTGGGACACCGAATTATACAAGTTTTGGCATGATCGCTTAGGTCATCTTGGAAGAGATATGATGGTCCGAATTCTATGAAATTCTCATGGACATCCATTCTTCCACTCAAAACGAAATCATTTCGGAACTAACATCATAATGAAGAATGGTGGTGACACCAAGGTTGTAAGTGGCGGCTCCCGGGATACATTGTCTTCACCCACACACCACTCAAGATTCTAGAGGCCGTACGCTCAATTCCTTAAGCAATTGAGACACACCAGTCTTTCCTCAATGTGTCATTGGTTTTTTCTAATGCTCATCATTCGTTTTGTAAAGCTTGTTCTTTAGCTCAATTAGGACCCTCCTATGCTAATGACACAAAATAGAACATTTCATTATTGAAACAAATCTGAAAGGGATTATGTAGAGATATAACCAACTTGCGGACTGTCACACCCTGACTCTTAAATTTTTACCTTATTTACTAGCATGGTGTTAATAAGAGTTTTACCATATTCGTCAATGAGTTTATAGTTTAATCGGTTCTCAGAGGGGTTTTGGGGGACGATTATTTAGAAGGAATTATTCGTAGGAGAAAAATGTGACGATGATAAAATTGGTAAATTTTAGCTAGTAAAAGGTAATTTTTATTAGGGTATTATTTTTGGGGTGTTAAATTTTGGAGTTGGGTTATATGTGTGGGTTGCCAGTTTTTTTTCTCTCTTTTCTCTTTTCTCTCTCCTCCCTCCCAATTCTCTCTCCCTCTTCCTCTGCCCGGAAAAATCCCCGAGCCCGACCGCCGCCGTCTGGCCACCGTAGACAGCCGCACCGGTCCCAATCGATCGGCCGTCGATCCAGCCATCTTCCTGGACCGGTGGCAGCCTCTCTAGCGCCGTCGTGAGAGAGAAAACGCAGTCGATAGGTCCGACTGCCGTGGTGGTTTTCTTGCCGGAGCTCCCTCCTCCGGCCACCATAGCTGGAGCCACTTGGCTCGTTGGGAAGCTCTCCTCCCGTGCATCAAACCCCTAAGAGGTTTCGCTCCCTCTTGAGCTAGGTAAGGAGAAATCGGTGATTGAAATTCTAGGGTTCTAATTACTGTTTTCGTTCGATTGGCATAGTTAGGCTTGGAATTGGCGTTTGTGCTAGTTAGAAAAGTTGTAGAGGGAGTTGAGAGGAAGATGCTATCAAAATTTGGTGGGCATTAGAGGTCGCTGGAGTCGGCCTCCGGCCGCCGTTGCCGGCTTAGCAGACGGCTGCGCCGCCGTTGTTTGGGGGTTTTTATGGTTTTAAATGTGTGTTGTTAAGAGGAGTTTATTGATGTGAATTTTGGAATTTTTGAAGGATTTTTGGATAGGTTTGGAAATTTTTAAAGATTGGTAATTTTGACGGATTAATAGGGTAGAATCCGGCCATTGGTTTAATGTTGTTTAGACTGTTAAAGGGTGCGTTGAGGCTGTCGTTATTTTTCCGATGAAGTTTGGATAATATTGAGTTAAGAATGACGAAGTTGGGCAAGGATGAGCGTGGTTAAGGTTCACAGTTAATTTTGCCTATTTTGAATAAATATTGGATTTTTAAGTTGGGAAATTAATTATATATTTGGAACAGGACGTGAGGAGGCTCGAGCAGAAGAGACCTCGGACCGACATCAGGCTTAGGCCTAATTTGTGAGTGGACATTTGTTTTAAATTTTATGCATGCAAAAGATTTACTGATGAATATTTTATTTTTTTGGAAAATAACCGAAATTGAGAATTTCGGTGATTATATATTCATATATAGATGATTATGAGATTAATATGTACATAAATAAATGTTAGCTAGCTATATGTGATTTTCCGTCATAATGAGGTAAAATACCATTATGGTGTGACGTGAGCGTTAGACGCAATCGTCTTAGCCCTATATGAATATAATAATAATTCATATAGGGAATATGCATGTATATATATGCACCCGTCTTTTCTGCATAATGAGGTAAAATTCCATTATGACGTGACGTGAGCGTTAGACGCAAGTGCAGTAGCCTTGTATGAATATCTATTTTTCTTATATTTTTTCATACGAAATCATACAAGGAGTATGACGAGTGTAATTACATATATATACATATATATATATATAGTTTAGTCTGAGATGCTGTATTTTATTAAGTTTTGGATACTAGCTGGAGCTAGTCATGTATTTGCCAGTTTTTGAGTTGAGAGCTTTTGGAGCTGTCGCATGCACCATAATTTTTGTGGAAATTAAATTGGGGAAGCATAAATATTTCTTTTAAATTTATTATTGTCCACTCACTCTAACGGTTTCAAATGTTTTCCCCTGGGCCCTTCGTTTTTAAAATGCCCAGTTTGCAGAGTGCAGATCGGTACTAATAGGAGAAGACGAGGCATAGTTACCCATCTATCAGCCACTTTTCACCAGTATGTTACCTGCTTAACCTACTAGGGTATTTTCCTGCTTCCGTTTGTTTTAGTAGCTCTGAATACTCTTGGGATTATTGTATAATATTCTCGGTGGTGTGCTAAGATATGTGTTGTGGTATTTGATTATTTATGGGTTGAAATGGTGAATGGTTAACTTGTTATAAAGGGTTATTCATTTTCAAGGAGATTTTCCAAGTTTTTTGGTAAATTTTCCTTGGAGGTGGACCCCGCAAGACTTACCTCGGGTTTCAGGGTGAAATTCAGGGTGGGTCTTGACACAGACACCTTATGCTAGTTTATGATATTGGTTGAAGTGTTAACACATCGTTCACGTGTTACACCATCGGCTACTACTTATGCTACTTATACTATGGGCATACTACTACCCAATACATGTTCTTAAAGAAGTTTTCATCATAAGGTTGATGACTATTACATATCAACGGGTATTGATATTTATAACCTATTTCGTTTCACGGAAAACGACTACTATAATAGTCTTGAGATTGGTAGATGCGCGCGAATACTTTCGTTTAAGGTTATATCGCGTGCAGCTTTAATAATTCGTCCATGGCCCACCATCATTGAATTTATTACACTACAGCTCGTAACTATGTGCGAGGATTGACATGGAATTGCAATCCTTGTGCTCGGCATCATTGAAACGGATCTTCAATCCTTGAGCTCAATAAGGTGCCAAATTACAATGCCACCGTGTCAAATGATGGGTCCTCTGAGATGAATAAGTTTTTAGGTTGGATATGAATCTCCACCTATAGTCTACTTATGTAGACTCCTTATCAAATGATCTTTTTTACCGCTATATTTGCGGATTGTCACTTTGATGAGACAATATTCCTGCCGTTATGGGGAGATACGAACACAAGTATTCAAGTGGAACGACATGAATTGTTGTGGTTTGTCCCTACTAAGTCTCATCTAGATCCCCAAATCTCTCGCACAAAGTAAGGTGTAGACACCTATAGTAACGAGATCACATACTACAAATATGTCTGTAAGGATTGATGTCTTATCAAGAGGACATGGCGCGACCTAAAGGAGATGGTCTTGGCGCCATCACCATGGATGATGATATGGTGACGCCATAATGTGGCAACATGGTGTCACAGGCCTTGTGGCTCCCTGGCTCCCCTAAGGAAGGAGGGTATGGATCCCTGGCTCCATGAAGGAAGGAGGGAGGCCCTTAGGTTTAATGATTTCTCACACTAGGAAGAAAGTGAACTTGGTACAATTCTAATCCATCGATCAGTAATACTTAAATTCGTTTCAAGAAGTCTGAATTGTGATTATCCTTGGGGGACGCCTCAATGTCAAATCCAATCCATATAGAGATCTCTACAAGTATTACACTAGTGTACATGAGGACGTGGAATAATGAGTCTATCGAATCACACTTCGTTGATAAATCGACATAATAGATTGGCCTAATGGAACAATGCGATCTAGAACATAGAGATAGATCTTTGGGCAGGTGATGCCGACACCACAAGTGTATACCCTATCAAATGTCTTTGTTAGATAACGTAGTGAGAACAACAGCTTAGGCTCATCTTATGGCAAAGTCTCTTACTAACACGGACTGGAATCGACTACAATGAGATATACTCTCGTAATTTGCACTCCACTACTTTGTCAGTTTAGTAATTTCTGAATAACTGAACATCCAGCCTATGAATGTGGTCATAATAACATCTATGGGATCAGAGATATGCATAAATGCCTTGAATAGACTCCATTCACCCAAATCAAGTGGCTCTAAACCACAAGAGCATGTGTTTGCAAGAGAGGTTGGAACGCACACTAAATAACTACTTGATTGGGAAGGGATATGGTGAATTATGCTCTTGTGTGTTGATTCCGGATTTATATGGACTCTTGATGAACTAAGAGATGTCAATATGTATCGAACATCCAAAGTTAAGAATTAAAAAGATCTTGGGAAGACAATCTCGTAAAAGCGCTCGAGGACTGTATTGATGATGATTTTCCATCAATCGGCTTAGGCGCTTGTGACAACCCAGAATTTTAATATTATATATATATACAGACTTTCTCAGGTGCGGATGTCTGCATTTGTTCTTACTGTGCGGATTTCCACTTTACACTCACTTTTCAATCGAATTTTCACATCTTCACCGTCTAGTCTTTAGATTCTAATGTATAGATCATCTCTGTAAAATTTCAGCCAATTTGGTCATCATTAAGGCACTCAAACTCGATTAAAACAATGAATAAACATAATTTTGTCGAACTTGAACCGTTCATGTTTATAACAAAAAAACGCAGTTTTGAGTGCCTTAATGATAACCAAATTAGCTGAAATTTTGCATAGATGATCTATACATTAGTATTTAAATACTAGACGGTAGAGATATGAAAATTCAATTGAAAAGTGAGTATAAAGTGGAAATCTGCACCGTAAGAATAAATGCGGACATTCGTAGCTGAGAAACTCTGTGTGTGTGTATATATATATATAAGCTTTGCTCTAAAATTAAAATGTGAAGGTTCTTTTTTGGTTCACTTTCAGTCACGTATCCACATCTCCGCTGTTCATTTTTTATAACCTAATGTACAGATCACTTCTATCAAGTTTCATTCAATTTGATAATCATTAAGGTGTTGAATTGAGTGAAATGCATGAACAGACTAAAATCTCTCCAACCAAAACTGTTCGTATAAATCACGATTGCGAAAGCTCAAACGATCGTTAAATTTGATGAAACTTGACAGAAGTGATCTATACATTAGGTTCTAAAAACTGAATGGCGGAGATGTGGATACATGACCGAAAAATGAGCCAAAAAAAGATCTTCACACTTTAATTTCAGAGCGAAGCTTCGCTCTGGATAGGAACTGTATATCTATATATATATATATATATATATATATATATATGTTTGTGTGTTTATACATACATAATTAATTTGTACTATATATGCTGAAAATTTAGATTAGTTATTTAGTTATTTTCTTTTTGTTTTATTGATAGTGTTATTTGGGTTAAATAGAGAGTTTGAGGCCCTTACCCAAAACTGTGACCCAGTACTGTTAACCCAAACCCGAGCCCAAAACAGTTTTTAAGAAAGAGAGAAGCTTTGTCATTCAGAATAGCAGAACGCTATTGATGCCCAGATTCGTCTTCACCGCCTTCTTCTCCTCTCACCGCCTTCTCCTCCTTGACCGACTTCTTCTTTTTTCCCTTGTTCTCCAAGTCTGAAACCTTGCTCAACCACCTTAGAAAAGCCAGAACCTTCTTAAGAAAAGGTTAAACAATAGCAACCGCCATGGAGAAGCATGAGGTGTCAAAACCCTAGAGATCAGCTGCTGACTCTTTGACGCTATATCGTAGGAGCTAGAACCCTAGAGGTCTAGTCTAGCACCTAAACGGGTAAGATTTCAGTTGCATAAATCAATTTTGCTTTCTTTGTTCTTGTCTTGGACTCCACGTTCTTTTCCCTTTCCGGACACTATAAATAGGGTGAGATTCGTGTGTTCTTGACATAGTTCATCTTAGTCTGTTAAGCACCCAAAAAGTGAGAGAGCGTGAATTGAGGTGTGTTTCCTTTTCAATTTAATTATTTTGTTCTTAGACTTATTGATCCTTTACTTGATCTGTATGATTACTTATTTATTCTTGCAAATGACATGTTTTGATAAAAAGGTATTAGTTTGTTTGTTTATGAAATTATAGGTTCTATTTGTGTTTATATATGAATTGTATTGGCTTCTGCTATTATGCCAAATTGTTTACGACTTTATATTTGTCAGTTTTGGGGTTTGTGATTTCTGTTCATGTTCCTGATGTGGAGGATTATATTAGTATGAAGTGATTATGATTTTCTTGTTGTTGCCTACTGGGAACTATCTTTGAAAAGGAGAAACATGATTTTGAGTCGAGATCTGTAATTTTGCTGATGCATATCAGTAACTTCGAAAAATGTATTTGTAGAAAAATCCATTTGCTGCGATTCTAGTTCTCAATTGATCTTTAGGATGTCTACTACAATTGTTATGAAGACACCAACCTTATATTCCCAGCCAAACTGTACTGTTTTTAACCAAAGATATTTCTGGTCAGATACTTAGTAAGGCCTTTTCTTATTTCAGTCCTTTGTTTTTAGTCTTAGTGTTTGTCTTTGATTCTTGCTCGATTTGATATGATGTTATACAGATGTATAGATTAGATTATAAGGTCCTTATACATGTTATTTGTTTCTCAAATTGAAATTAGAGATCAAAGATTTGGGTTGCTTAAATTTAGTTGAAAGATTAGAAATTTATGACTTACATGTTGCTTCTTTGTAGTTGTCTTTGTGTCATATAATGTCAGCCTTTTTCATTGAATGTTTCATGTGCTTTCTGTATGTTAAAACATTGGAGTCTTTATGTTTAGTTGCTAGAAGCTTTGTACAATATAGTTTGTCTGTTTTTGCTTTCAATTACTTGACATAGGCACTTAGCAAGAAATTTCAGAAAAACCTGAAGCTGTAGCTGAACTTTGAAAATCCATAACTAATTCAAAAAAAATCGTTTTAAAGTGATTCCAACTCTCAAAGCTTCTTAGTGTGTCTACTACAAGTCTTTAGAAGAAATGAAAGTCAAATTCCTTACAGTTTTGTACAGTTTACAGTGTGAAGGTGACTGGTTCAGAAAGATAGATTGTGTTGTTGTGTATTTGTGTGAAACTGTTTTGCTATTGTATCTTTTGTTTAGCATCCTAGCTGAGTCTTAAATTGAGTTCTATGTACTTGATTGCTTAAACTAATGTTTATATCTTTTTATTAGGAGCTTGTTTCAGGTGGTCAGCAAAGGTAGGGGGAAAATTGCTTATTATGTTTCATTGGTTACATGCTTGTGTGAAATTCTTGTTTTCTTGTTGTCATTAATATATGTAGGATTTGTTTTGATGTACATGTTATCATGTAAGAAAATGATGGTGCTATGTATAAAGCATGTTGGGGTAAAGTAGCTAGGATTAAAACTTTTGTGTGGTTGAGTCATTGTCCTCGGAGGTACCATATCCCACGATGCCCGTGTGAATGCGTAAGAATGGCGCAATTAGTATACGTGAAATGGCGGATTGGCGAAAGAGAAATGGACAAGAAGACTAGCAAAAGGGGAATGTGAGATTGAGTGGGAGGTAGTTCTAACAAATGAGTAGCCTAAGTCACCTTGGGGTAAAATACATAGTATGAGACATGTAGACTTAGTCTATTTGGCTATATGAACTATATGAAGTTGATAATAGATGCATTCATCCATTTTATTAAAGTTTTTATATTTTATCTTGTTTGAAGAGGTTTTTGCCTTCTTCTGGGCTTATTATGCCCACCCCTTAAACTATTGTGCAGGTAAAGAACAAGTTGGATTTCTCTTAAGGATGTTATCGTATTGTAATATATATGTGACTTTTGTTTCCGTAAAATAGACTTAGACTCTAGTTACTCTACTCTTGTAATTTTGGGTTGAGGTCTATTGTAATAAAAAATAAATTTCAGTTAGTGTTGAGTTGTTCTTTTCTAATTTCTTTCATATTCTAATTATGAAAAATTTATTTTATAGTTAGAATATGAGTTACACTTTCAAAAAAAAAAATCATTTTTCAAAAATTGGGTGTGACAACACTAACGAAAGTGAGGCCTACAATCTCATGATTAACCAAAGTTTTTACTCTAAAAGAGAGAAATTGTTTTGTCTAAAGGAAGATGACAAATATTTGTTAAGAGATGGAGTTCTCATCTGAGTACAATAAGACGCATCAATGTACTTGACACAATACAAAAGACTTGACATCTCTTTCGCTATTTAAAGCTAAGTGTAGTTATACACCCATGCATCGCCAATGGAATGACATAAGGACAGTCGTTAAATTCATGATAGAATGGACGTTATCCACATCATCGCTACCTATGCATGAAGAAAGATGCATCAAAAGTGAAATCAGTATTTTCCAAACAACCAACTTCGACAGAGCTTTGTGAATAGCTTGAGACGAACTAGTACGTGTGTAATATATGATTGGAAAGGTATAGATGTGTAATTTCTAGAACCGTTTACGGATCGTCCATATCTATTTCCTAAAAAAGTTACGGCTATTTTAGTAAGGTCATGTTACGCGAGAATTTGATTTTTTGTGCAAACTTATGTTTTGAGTTCTTAAGCAGCCTTCTTTTCAAGATCAATGTGTGAAAGATCAGTATTAAGGATAATACGGCATGATTTAGATAATCATTGTCCAATACCACATTTGAAGACATGTTAAAAAACATTGATATGCTAAGTTATCGAAACTTCCATAATTAATGTAAGAATTGGGATGCGCCCTATGATAGATGTAAGAATCAGGGGGAGATGCAGACTTTATGGGAATTCTGGCGCATACATGCCACTATCAAATATAAAGGGTGCGGTTGTGCTCTTTTTCCCTTAGATCAAAGATTTTGTCCCACCAAGTTTTTACTTGGCAAGGTTTTTAACGAGGTAACATTGCATGCACCGCATGTCTCATTCAGAGATCATTGCTCAACATGAAGTTGTACATGAATGTGTTTGGTTAAGGTTAATCATTACACATGGCAGACTTGTTTAATTCTTTTGTCTAAATCTACTTTTGAGAAACATGTGAAAAGCATTAGAATGCGGCGTTTATCAAGTCTCTCCGATTAAGATACTTATCAAGGGAAGCATCACATGACCGAGTTCTCAATGAAGTAGTTCGTGCGTTGTACTCTTTTGTCCTTCGACCAAGGTTTAGTTTTGCCCACAAGGTTTTTGTTATTTGGCAAGGTTTTGACAAGGCAACACCGTATGCACCATCAAGCATGAACACATGTGACACAAGGGAGAGTGTTCTAGAATATGCAACATGTACATCCTTGGTCTTATGCTAGTCAACGAAGGAATCTTTATTCCGTGTAGAGATAGAGTACTCTTTATACACACGTGAATAGTGTTTTGTAATACCCTATATAAAGGAACACTCATCAATGAATAAGATGATAATTCTCTATTCTCTTTGCTATCTCTTTTGTTTCTACAAACTTGAGAGTATGAACAATCAATCATGATCACTTGGTTAGTAATTGATGAAATGTCTAACCTCGATTGTCGTCGTCCAAGCACCATTGATAAAGATCCGACAGGAAGCCATCCTTGCCACCATCATCAATCCAACCCGAGTTCTCAATACCAAAATCAAGCCACTCGAGCTTAACCTCCCCAAAACCGCCATTAAGAATGGCCTGTCGCAAAATCTAAACCCCTCGATGCCGCGACGCAATCGCTCCCCACCACCCTCCACAAGCCTGCGCCATGTACAATTGTCGCCATCAGCCAAAGATCAGAACAAAAGGAACCATTTCGCCCCAATATACTGTCAGTCATGACAATATCTTGTCCGGCCACACACAACGTACGCCGGCGAAGCTAAGAACCTACACAACTCTACAGCGTAGCAGACAAGAGAAGGAAAGACGGAGACGAAGTTTTCTCTAGGTATGCGCGTGGAGCGCGCCTTTAGTCAAATTTTTGTGTGTATTAAACTAGTTATATTGTGTAAACTAATAAAATTTCTCAAAGATAAATGTGTTCGACGAGACATTTTTCAAATGTAAAGAATTAAAAATGAAAATATTTCTCGAACCCTAGGAAAAGAAAAACTTTTTCTCCCAAAAACCTTCCCACAGCAAGAGTATATGCATGCCATGTCCGACGACACACCCTTGCGGCGACGTCGTCAGACGGACAAGAGTAGATAAGTCTAGTCGTAGTGCAGGTTGCATGGTGTTGGTTCATGACCGAGTTTGCTTGGTGACCTTGTCGGGGACGGGAATTGGTGGTTGAGTGGAAGTTTGGTAGCGTTGGTGTCGTCGTTTCTCATGTCGAATGACCATTGATGGGAAACTTGGCCATCTGATGGAAATGAAGGTGTAGAGGCAAAATCGGGATATGAGATTCCCAATCTAGGTCTGATTTTTTTGAACTAGGCAGGAGTTTTTGGTGACGATTTGTGGAAGAGGATGGCTGGGTGGAACGGCTTTTCCCGATATGGGTGCGGCAATCGGTGGTGGGAAGTTGGGAACCATTATGTTATATTTACGGATATGTCATCCAATTTGATAGGAAGTTGGAACCATTATGTCCTCCTATTTTGATCACACTGTTGGAAGTAGAGGTCTATTGTCATTTGGATTTTTTCATGTCTTACTTTCTGCTGTACATCTTACACTTTACTTGTATAGCTTTTCTCTTTGTGTGCTTGTTGTTGGAAAGGAGAAAGAGTGTGTTCCCTTTGTTCCCTCTCTCTCTTCTCTATAAAGAGTATATATGTATTCTTCTTTGTTATTAAGAAATATATCAGAAAACTTCCACAAGGTTTTGTGTCCAGTTTTCTTCACACACACACTCTCTCTCTCTTTTCTATTAACATATGTCTTTTCAAATGACTTAATTTTATTCTTGATAATAAAATGATCATGTGTCAAAAGACTAAAAAGGTGGGCAAATAAGAATGGTCCACATGCAAGAAAAATATCTGCCATCTCAGCTGCTGTGCTGATTTCCTCCTCCCTCTCTTCTGCAGACCTCATGGAAACTTTAGCAACCGAAACCTAATAAGGATGAAGAACACAAATATTCAGATCCGTCATGCTAAAATAGTTACATGTTACATGGACTTCAGGACTTGGGATATGAAAGGTCAAATTCAAAGTTGAATAGACAAAACTTATATCAGTATTCAATGAAGAAAAAGCTGTAAGCGAGTTATTTTCCAAACTTTAATTCAATAAACAAAGCTATATCACACACATAAATGTAGGCATAAAATTTGTGTAGTCTGCTTTTAATAGGTTATAAAAGAATCAACATCAACTAAATAAATTCAATAAACAGAGATTATGTCTATTCACCTCAATGTTTCTTAGAATCTGACCGCGTTGTAACTTAAGCTCTTCAACCTAAGAATTATAAGAGTGAGCCATGAGCTGAAATTGGAGAAGGGGATAGGATGTGACATTATGCATCGATCTAGATTTTAGTTCAACCTGTTTTGTTGTCTTTGCAACTTATGATCCAACAACTATTAGACCACCATTATGTTCCTTGTTTATTCCTAGATCCTTAGGGAAGATTGGAGCTTTGGGAATAATTCCAATCCTTGCAGAAACAAAACTAGCAGCGGTGCGGCATAAGAATTGCTTGCCTTTAAGTTCTGCCTGTCACATCAAACACAAACGAATAAGTGGACATTTCTACAACTTAAACACAATGTACCAGAAGATTTGAAAAATAGACAAACAAACAAGTACAGAAGAAACGTGCCTTGATCATTCCAGCTGCAAAAACTGCCATATCTCTTTCGCTAGCAGCGTTAACTATGCATGTTGATCCCTGTTGCATGTGAAAATCAGAATATGAGTATGCAAGTACACAAGCGTGCCTGCCAAATAAGATTCGAAAATGATATTGCAACTAGCTGTCATAGCACATGAAAGCTTGGCACAAGAGTTCCAAGAGATTAGCTTTAATCACATATACAGTGTAGCAAATTTTGCAGCAGACGCCGCGGCAAATTTGGGACATTCAATAATAAGAAGAGACTGGATCCAACCTTTGCCCAGGTCTATTGGAAGAATGATTCTTTTTGACCAAATTGGTGAAGGCTGCCCAAGAGGCAGCTCCCTCTAGCTTTTCTTGTAATTTCTTTGTATTTTAGTATCAAAAAAAAAAAACTTGCTGTTTGAGCCCAGTGGGTATTTTTCGGTCCAAGACTCGAGGTACGTTTTGGATAACATTTGGGCCAGTACCTGTGGCCTTTTTAGCCCACGAAGGGTGGCGAAGTCTGGTAACACGCAAGTTGGAGTTGTCCAAAGATTCTGATATCCCGCGAGATTCGATGTCCTCGCGGGATCCTTTGTTCCAGTTCGTGTGGGATTCTACAGTGCATGGCGAGGTAGAGTTGGAAATGGACTATAGCACCCGCGGAATAGGATCGCTTGGTATTCGAGTTCGCGTACGACGCTACAGTGAATGATGCGGGGCGGTGAGCGAGACCTAAGCAAAGTATGTTTTGGACACGTGTTGCATGGATCGCGCGACTTGCGAGTTGGTCGTATCCTTGTGGGATTCTAATTGCTGAGTCCGAAGTTGATTGTGATTAGGTCTCTGCGAGTTGCTTGCGGATCATTATATAAAGAAGCTCCACGGCTTACAGAACTCTCTCTCTCAACAAACAAACAAACAAACACAATCAATCGTACACAGTACAGCTGCAAACCTTCGAGCGTCCTCGAAACCTAAAGTTCTAAGTGCACCTCGCCTTAAATCTCAGAGCCCGTCTGGACTCGTCTTTCTTTCCCAATTGTTGCTCTGCTCGCTCTAACAGTGAGTATCGATTCACAGGTGACCGAGATAGTTTGCTCGTAATTCCTCGCCCGCGAGGTGGCACCGGAGCTCTCTTTCGCCTGGTTAGAAGTCAAGAACGCGCACCGTTCTCTTTCCGCGTCCGCGTGGTGGCACGCCCTGCAAACCTTAGTTTACTTTTGGTAGCACAATCACCTCTCTACCCCAGCTGAGGACGTGGGCCAAAACATTGGCACGCCCAGTAGGACCGGGAGTATAACATTCTCGTCATCATTGGGAAATCAGACGGATCCCCATATCGGAGACCCTCGATTTCTTGTTTGAAACATAAGTCTCCGCAATACAAGCCCCATAACAGCGCGGCTTGCCGATCTCTCACCCAAGAAGAGGTCTTCGCTCGGTTTGGCAACCCCGACCATACCAAAACCACAATGACAGGTTCACGACCAACCCAAGACGCAGGACTTACTCTGCCCGCGGATGAAGTCCGCCAGATGTTTGAGGAGCTGAAAAACGAGTTCAAGAGTGAGATCGGCTCGCTCAGGAGTGAGCTCGGCTAGAAAGTCGACACCATCCAGCAAAACGTTGACTCGCTCAGCTTGAAAGTTGACACCACCCAGCAAAATGTCCAAGACCTCTCTGCACAGGTCACTAAGGACAGGACTATCTGGCTCGCAAACCAAGTGAACCATGCTAGGCTCAGCGAGGAGTTCAACTATGTTGCTGGTAAAGTCAGGGAGGACAAAGACCTGGTGACCGGCTCCCTTCAAAGGATCCAGAAAGAGTTGGATCAGAGCAAGGCGGCTTTCACAAAAACCCTGGGTGTGCAAACCCGTCGCTTGGACGAACATGACACCAAGCTATAACAACAGCAGGACGCTTCTTTCTTTGGAAGTAAGAGTAGCATGGAGAAGCTTGAGGACTACAGAGAGCGCCATGATACCCAGAACACAAGGGTCCTGCAAGTGGAAGACTGGATTCGGGCTCAGGCGCCAAAAAATCATGCCGTGAACTTAGCTAGTTCAAGTGCAACTGAGGGCTCAAGGTACATTCCACCTAATGAACGCCCTAGAGGAAATCTGAGGGTCGGGCCCAGAAAGCTCCCCAATTCACATTGGGGGCCAGTTCGTCAAAGACGCCACCCCGTTTACCCTCACCGGGCAGCCCTGGGGTCACACTCAGGGGCACTGGTGTCTTCCCATCTCAAGGGATTGGGACACCAGATGACCTAATCATAGCTTATTCCAGTTCGACCCCTAAGAACGTCGGGCAGGCCCCTAGCCTCTCTGCATGGCACGGCCATGACCAGGGGGCAGAATCCACACCAGTGACGGCAGCCGATTGGAGCCAGCTCATCTCGGGCATAGTCAAGGAGCAAACCGGAAAAGGTGACGCTAGCTTACATTATCGTGACCCCTATCTTGATAGTGTGGCACAATATCCCTTCCCTCATGGATTTAAGAATATTGTCTTCACCACATTCTCCGGGGAGACGAGGGAAGATGCAGCAACACACATGGCCCGTTTTAAGGTCCAGTGCGGCCAATACGGGAATGATGACATGCTCAAACTCAAGCTCTTCGGGACTTCTCTATCCGGGGCTGCTTTCACCTGGTACTCCAGATTGAAGCCTGGGTCAATAGCAGATTGGCCCACTATGGAAAGACTCTTCCGAGAGACGTACGGCATGATTGAGCCCGAAGTTGGCCTCGACTCCCTCACACAGATGAGCCAGCAGAGCATGGAGTCCGGAGTTTCTTTCCTCCAACGCTTCAAGATCCAGCAAGCCAAGTGTGATTACCTGCTACCTCAGCAGGAAGCCATTAAGTTGGCTATTAGAGGTCTGGAACACCTCCAGCGGTTGAAGCATCATGGAGAGCGTTTCAGTTCCATGGGTGACCTGATTAACAAAGTCGGCAGCTACGAGCTAATCCTGAACGAGTTGGACGACAAAACCAATGCTTCCAAAGGAACTTACATACCAGGGAAGAACCGGATAGTGGGGCACTAAGCATGCAAACCCCTACTCATGATCCATATTATCAAAGACCGGAGGGAGTTCACACGGATCAAGATTTGGATGATATTGGCGCAGTAGAACTGACTGGCAAGCAGGTAGCTCATAAGCTGAAAAACCTGAAGATGGCACGTGAGCCAATCACCATCCAGTCCTTTGCATGGACCAAGCCGGAGTACGAGTCGTACACCTATGATGCTAAAAATGCCCATTTGGTCTTTAATGACCTAATCGAGGCAAGATACGTGCGTCTGGATCACAAGATACCGCCCAAGGAAGAGCTGAAAGACAAGAAGTACTGTGCCTTCCACAATGTATACAATCATGACACCAAAGATTGTGTCAAGCTTCGAGACCAGCTGCAGACATGGCTAAACTCGGGCGAGCTGAAGATGAAAACACCGGGTAGTACGGCCTCATTGGTCGATATAGACCCTTTCCCGCCTGTAGTTGGTATGGTCGAGGTCAACTGGGCCAATCAGATCCAGGACGACGATCGACGCCGAGCGCCTAAAAGGGGCCGCGAGGAAGGAGACGACAGTGCCTGCCGGCCACGTCGCCAGTACACCTACAATGAAAGTCTTGCACATGAGGTTTTGGACGATCTCATTGATGACGGGCTCGTCACAGTGGCCAATTCCTTGCCCTACATAGAATACAAGGAGGGGCGCATCCACTGCAAGTTTCATAACAGCTGGGGGCACAGAACCAGCGAATGCCAGCAGCTTAGAGATCAGGTTCAAGACTGGCTCGACCTCGGGTATATCTGCTTTAAGGATGAAGGCGATTTCATGATCGCAACGGCTGACTTCGCTTGGCCTCGAGTCGGCCAGCGAAGAATCACATTTTACTTATCGCCAAATGCAGGTTTACGTGAACCGCCGGGCCGAAATCGCAAACGGTCAGCGAATAATTATATGGTCCCGAATAACCAGAAGGGGAACGCAGACGACCCAGCTCGACGGTTGGTCGCTAAGCTCGAAACAGACCGCCCCTCCCGCAAGGATAAGGGCAAAGCAGTCATGAGGGACGATAGATCGTTACCCGTCGAAGATTCCCAGCCTATGAGTCCTAGGACTCGAGAAGAGCTGGAAAGAAGGATGGAACGTCTCGAGACATTCGTCTCTACACATTGGGCAGAGGCGGTACCTACATCCCCTATCACGAGCGAGATGGACATGTCAGACTCCAGCGGTGAGCGTCACAGCAACGAGGTCCCGAGCCCTCGTAAAGGCGTCCTAACCAACCCCTATATTCCCCCGACGTCCAAATCGGCGATCAAGGAGGGGGTCTGGTACACACAGCAAGGGGGCAAGGCAGTTACCATCAGCAGGTCTAAGAAGCGAAAGCTCCAGAAGCGATACGGTAGCATCCTACGCGCTTTACGGGCTGTTGAAGAGGGCGCTGTACGCCCCTCACAGCTCGCACAGACGCCTGAGCGGATGTGGCGGGAAGCAGAGGGTTTGCGCGCAGTCCTTCAAATGCCGCCAGTCACACCCCCAAGGATTTGCGAGCAGTTCAGCGACGAGCCTGCACCCAAGGCAAACGTCTTCTGCCGACTCGCGGTTCCACCGAAGCCGGATTCACAACCTTCCAGGCGCAGGCCATCACCAGCACCTGACAGGAAAAGGGATCCACAGCCTGCTAGGCCCAATCCGTCACCAGAGCCTGACAGGAGGAGGGATCCACAACCTTCCAGGCGCAGGCCATCCCCAGCACTTGAAAGAAGAAGGGATCCACAGCCTGCTAGGCCCAATCCATCACCAGAGCCTGAAAGGAGGAGGGATCAACAGCCTTCCAGGCACAGGCCGTCACCGGGGCCCGAGCGAAGCAAGGCTCCGCCTACCGGTCCTAGGCGTAAGCTATTCATGACCCCGGACTTAGAGTCCAAACGTGAACCGTCTCAGCCCTCGTGGCAACGGGAACGTCAAACTCTGGAGGCCGATGTCAGAAGGGAGCCACTACCGTCACACCAGCCTCGGCCACGGTACACCCCGGAACCTGAGACTCGGATGGTTCCCCGAGTATCCACCCTGCAGCGGTTGACAAAAGAAGACAACGATAAGGCTCCTTTGGCAACAGACAAACAGCCAGCCGGGGACCACCAGCCTTCAACCAAGTCAGTATGGCGTCCGCGGCAACCCGAGGCTCCGGAGCCACCAGTAGCGACACCGGCGTCCTCTAGTCCTAACCTCGCCCAACAAATGGCCCAGCGCTTCCGCGAGAATGAAGAAGACGACGAGGCGCATTCAGAACCTCGACTTAACCTAGAGGAAGACCAGGACGAAGAGCAGGCTGAATCATTCACCTGTAATATGGTAGAGGTCTCAGGATGGGATGCTGATGAAGGGTTTAGCCGCGAAGCAGACGCTTTCGCGTTGCTCGAAGGGGAACACGGGATCATCGACACTCCTCTGGTCCCAGTTCCTGAACAATTCTCCTTTCAGGTCGGGATGGTGTTCTTCATTTCGGAAAGATACGCTCTCCCACCAAACACATCCTGCAGTGCGACGGATATTCCCGTCAACAGCGAGGACGTTAATAGTATACCCCCGCCATGCAGCAGCGAAATGGGCCCAGGTTCGGCCCCGGCCGACGACGCCCCACAGGTGGAAATTACGAGCAACATCACACATAGGCAAACTCTAACCTTTTCCACGCCTACTTTGGACATGACCACTCACATGCGGCCACTGTATATCACAGCCGAAGTCCAAGGGAAAATGATCAACAAGGTCATGGTCGACACCGGCGCCGCGGTAAATGTTGTCACAACCCGTACCATGGGACTCCTCGACATCCCGCGCTCGATGATCCAAACCACGTCCTTAACAGTGAAGAACTTCACCGGGCAGGTGTCCAGAACCCTAGGCTTGCTATTTCTACGGGTCAAGGTCGGGCCGGCATCACGGGTTTACACCTTTTTCGTCGCCGAATGCGTTTCCTCTTACAACATGATTCTTGGCCGAGATTGGATCCACAGAAGTTTTTGTGTGCCTTCCTCAATACACCAAGAACTCATGATTTGGGACACTGAGAACCGTGAGGCAGTCATCATCAAAGCCGACCCGCGGCCATTCTCTATTTTCGCTAACTTCAACGATGCCCGATATTATACTACAGACTTGGGTCCGTTGGACGTTCAAGGCGTCGATAACAAGGGCCGCCCATATGGGATAACGGCCTCCAATCTAACGCGATGGGGACTTACCCAGGCGAAGGACGATTTGCAACGTCCTCACACCATCGCGAATCTCACACCCCGTTCTGATGGATAGTGCCTTTTCTGAGGAGGCACGCGAGGCTGGCGAGTCCTTGTGCAAAAGACTCCTTTCGTACTGGGCAGAACGCGAAGCCTATAACAAGGTCGCGACTATGGAATATGTAGATGAAGTGGTGGATTACTCCGATACCAAGGAGGAAGTTATTCAGTTAGCTCCCGCCTCCTTGGACGACACACCACCTCAAGTTCGCGACCCCATTTTACAAGTTGACGTAGGGACTGCAGAAAAGCCCTTACTTATTTCCATCAGCGCTAAGTTGGCGGAGGACGAAAAGGAAGCCCTTCTTGCCCTGTTGCGCGAGTACAGGGAATGCTCTGCCGACAAATACGAAGATATGTCCGGTTTGTCCCCGGACTTGGTCTGCCACCGGCTACCAACTTATCCCGACCGACGTCCAGTACAGCAGGACGGCTGATTCATGCGAACTGAGACTCAGATCGTAGTCAAGGAAGAGATCGAAAGCATGCACCGATCGGGCATCATTCGCGTGGCAAAGTATAACGAGTGGTTGTCCAATGTCATCCCCGTCCGCAAGAAAAATGGCAAGATGCGTGTCTGTGTTGATTACCGAGACCTAAACAACGCAACACCGAAGGATATATACCCCATGCCCGTGGCTGACCTACTCATTGATGCCGCCGCGGGGCACGAGGTGTTATCCTTTATGGATGGAACGGCTGGATACCATCAGATTCCCGTCGCAGAGGAAGATCGACACAAGACCGCTTTCCGCTGCCCTGGTTTTACTGGTGCGTTCGAGTATGTTGTCATGCCCTTCTGACTTAAAAACGCGGGGGCAACGTACCAGCGCGCCATGAACCTCATCTTTCATGACATCTTAGGAAAGTTGATCGAAGTATACATCGACGATGTGGTAGTCAAAACCAAAACACGGGCAACCCACGTTGAAGACCTGCGACAGGTGTTTACACGGATGCGCCGACATAACCTAAAGATGAACCCCACCAAGTGTGTTTTCTTCGCGGAGGCCGGCGATTTCCTGGGTTTCCTAGTGCATCAAAGAGGCATCGAAATCCCAAAGGACAAGGCACAGGCGGTAATCACCGCTTCGCCCCCCACCACCAAAAAGGAGCTCCAACAGCTGCTCGGGCGAATCAACTTTCTCCACCATTTCATATCAAACACGGCAGGGAAGGTCCAACCTTTTTCACCCCTTCTTAAGCTCTAGGGGGCAACCGAGTTCGTCTGGGAACCGCAACATCAACAGTCCTTCGATCGAATCAAGGACTACCTTACGAACCCACCAGTCCTGATCCCACCTCACGACGGCGCCCCACTTAAACTTTATATCGCCGCTGCCGACTTGTCCATCGGCGGACTCCTGGCCCAAGACGATGTGAACGGGGTAGAACACGCTGTCTATTACCTTAGCAGGGTTTTAACTGAGTGTGAGACACGATACTCGCCTATGGAGAAATTGTGTCTTGCCCTATATTTTGCAGGGTGCAAGCTGCGCCATTACATGTTTGCCTTTACCACGGTTGTGATCGCTCAGTCCGACCTGGTCAAATATATGCTCTCTCGACCTATCTTGCGGGGACGCATCAGCAAGTGGATCCTTGCCATGTCCGAATTCTCGTTGCAATATGTTCGGCAAAATGCAGTAAAAGGACAGGCAATAGCAGACTTCCTCGCTCATCACCCACCGTCAGAGCTCACGGCGTTTCGCGAGTTGGACTTCGCTACCGTGACACTCGCTCCATGGACCCTGTACTTTGATGGTTCGCGGACTGATACCGCAGCCGGAGCCGGGATAGCCATAGCCAATCCCGCTGGGGATCGCTTCTCCTACTCATTCCAGCTCGATTTCAAATGCACCAACAACCAGGCTGAGTACGAGGCACTGATCATCGGCCTAGAGATTTTGTTGGATTTAGGAGTTCGCGAGGTCCAGATCTTTGGCGATTCTTTGTTGGTCGTTAACCAGCTGGTGGAAAAGTTTAAATGTTTAAGCTTGTCAATTGAGCCATACCTGCGCAAGGCATTTGAGGTGTTGGATCGATTTGACGACGTGTACATTGAGCACATACCACGCGAATTCAACTTCGCCACCAACGAGCTCGCCCAGGTAGCGTCTGGCCTCAGCCTGCGCGACGGAGTGCGCGAACGTTTACTCAAAGTCGAACGCCGTACTCTTCCCTCTTTCATCGCTAGGGGCAGTTTCACTTACCTCCAGAACCCTATCGACGAGGATTGGCGGCTACCATTTATCACTTACCTCCAGAACCCCAACGACGCCGCTCACTCCAGGCAAATACGTTTTCTCTCCTTAAACTTTGTTTTACGCAATGGCGAACTCCGGCGGCATGGGAAAAACAAAAAAAAAAGTAAGTGAAGTTAATTTAATAAGTATTAATAAGTTAATTTAATTAAGTTAATTTAATTTTAGGCTAATTTAATAACCCTTCCAGTGGCCAAAATTACTGTTTTGGCCACACCAGTAAGTCTGGGCGAGCAAAGTCTCTTTTAGTTGTTGCGGGCGTGCCACCGCGCGGACGCGGAATGTAGTGGTTGTAGTAGCGGGGTGCGCTTAGCCTTTTGCTTCTAATCAAGCGACTGAGGATGGAGAGAGCACTAACTCCACCGCAGGGTTCTTCAGATTCGCCTTGCGTACTGGGCAAGGACTTACAGTAGTCCGCCTGAGCGTCACAATATCGATACTCGACGTAGGATCGAGCAGAGCTTCAATTGGGAAGGAGAGGAAAAAAGAAAGAGAAAGCTCCAGAGAGCGTACGGGGAAACGAAAAGAAAGCTCCGGGGAGCGTCTGAGGTTCGACTAGGTCGAGAATTTTATTGTATTTTGTAGAGTTGAGTTGTTGATTTATTGTAGAGTGTAACCAGATCCTCGAACTCTCTTATATAGAGCTATTTAGGGCCACAGGTATTGGCCCAAAGCATGTCAAAGACTTGTAGAAATCTTCAACGATAAATGTGGCGTAGGCGATGTAAATCACTTCGTGGTCGTCGCTTTGTTCTAAACAGTAGAGTTTGCCTAGAACACTTCTTGGACGTATGCTCCTTCTAAGCACTGTATGAGTGCCCTTGAATACTAGAACTCTGGACGTGCATGCAAAGTAGATATGCACAGCTTGCATGTATATCTCCTTAATCCACTAGAATTAGGAGTGATCATATGCTTCACGTCTGGATATGCTTCACATGACTATTGGATAACTATTGCATGGGATAAGAACCCTTGCCATGCACGTACTATAGTCATATGCTTTATCCCATTAAAGACGAGATGACGACGTTCTCTCAATCAAGCATGCGGCGGCGAAGTATGAAGCCCGACTTTCTTGCATGCGAAATCCAATCGTGTGGAGTCCATCTCACATGAAACCTCTTTGCATGCTAATCATCTATGTGAAATCGTCTATGCGGGCTATAAGCACAAAGATATCTCCCTCCAATAATTAAACATGCATGCATTCGTGGGGAGACTTTGAAAGCCTACTGTACGTGCACCACTAGATATAATCAAGGGCAAGATGATAATATCTCAAGTCGAGCGTGAAAATGCTTGTCGAGTCGGGATGCCGTCGAGATACTTATGTAATTAAAGGACCACAAGCCATGCATGTGCTCTTGTATATACAAGTTGGGGTACGATGCTAAGTCGGGGCGAGGTGTTCCCAATCGGGGCGAGGTGTTCCCCCAACAATTAAATTCTTCTTGTACGCGAAGTCTGTTACGCGGAGTCCATTCGTACGCGAACTGTCCAGCTCGCATGACTTTCTGACGGGCCATTATTTGTAAACCCATTATTTCGGGCTCGCCGGTATGACGTGGATCATTAATTTAATTAATATTCACTAAGACAATTACTGTCCAGTAAAATATTAATTTGGGTCTAAACATTGCACCCCAGCCTCGAAGTCATGAATGTCAAGAATGACTGAAGAGGTTTATGTTTCATGCTGTCCCAAAGCCACTGGTATTGGCTCGGTTCATACACAAAAGAACTGTGAGTAAACAAGCCTGTGAATAGGCTCTAAAACTCAAGTACCCAGTAACAAAGCATTGTAGCGAAGTTGCTGTACGATTCGCCCAGTACCATATTAATCAATTGATGACCATAAACTTAACATAGGTACCTTGGACTTGAATGACTATGAATGATGCCGTGCGCTTCGCCTGCTCCACTCAGAGAACATAGTACCATGCATGCACCTCGACTAGATAATGTCCTTGAAGGAATGTACCTCGCACAGATGTACCTCGAGCTCGAGTGGATACACCTCGAGTGAATGTAACTTGAGTGGATATATTTGAAAAGGAATCGTCTTGACCTCGAAGGGATGTACCTCGAATAGATGTACCTCGAAGGAAATGTACCTTGAGCAGACGTTCACTTTGACTGGATTCAAAAATTGCATTCAAAAAATTGCCCTTCGCTTGAGCTCTTGGCACTGGCGAACCAAATCATGGAATGACTTCGTTGCCCCCCAGTATGGATCAAATGTGAATTTTCGAAAAATAGGCCACAGGGATTGGCCTAAATAATGACCGAGACACCTCAAGAAGGGTCTAAAGTCTGAAATATCTGGAACACATATCTACCCTAATGTGCCCCCCCAGTTTTGATGTCTGTTCGACGAATAAAGGACATCAAAACTTTAGTATGCCCCCCCCAGTGAAGGAGTTGTAGCACCATGCATAGTTGAAGTTAGCAAACACCGAAAAAGGTCATGGACCGGCCTTGAGTAGATCCCGGTGTATGAATAAAGGTACACAAAACTTGTATGGATGCCCCCCAGTAAAGGAAAGCTCGCTGCAAGGTCATGAAACACATTGAAAAAGCACATTGCAACTTCGCGCGTATCCTGACCTGTCTGCATTCAAACTGCCATAACTCCCTCCAGGAATGTCGGAATGACGAACCGTAAAATCATCTGGAAAATAGACATCCAGAGCTTTCTAGTGATGTAAGGCTCGCCTGCTAGTTCTTCCTAGATCATTCCAGCTGAATCGGCGAAGTTCTTCCTGGATCATTCCAGCTGAATCGGCGAAGTGGACTGTCCGGCATCCTGACCCGCCTGCATTCAATCTGCCATAACTCTCTCCAGGAATGGCGAAATGATGAACCATAAAATCCTCTGTAAAGTAGACATCCATAGCTTTCCATTTATATAGGGCTCGCCTGCTAGTTCTTCCTAGATCATTCCATTTTAATCGGCGAAGGCGACTGTCCGGTAGTGGCTGTTGCAACTTTCAGCAACTATTGAATTTTCTTCTCTGACTTGACTTCGCTGGCAGCAATTCAAGGCATATGGAATGCCTGCTGTATTGTCTTCGGGCCTCGGGGATAGGCCTCCAAGTAAAGTTTAAGCCTTTATAGGCAAAAACGTTGTCTTGCATCTCAGCAAAACCAAGAATCTCTTTTTGGTGTTTTCTGCTATTTGATTTTTTTTGTATTTTCTTTTTCAATGCAAGAAAGAAAGAAAAATGAAAGCAAACAAAAGTAAAAACTGAGGTAAAACTAAGAGTAAAGGAAAGAAGAGAGTATAGCATGGCTAGTTACCCTTCGTAAGGCCACGGGGGAGGCCACCAATGCTTCACTCCAAGCCTCGACGCCGTTATGTTTCCGGCATGAGAACCTCATCGTTGAAAATTTCCAAGTGTTGAGCAGAGATGTGCGTCAACCACCTGAAAATTTGAAGAAAGTAGCTCGTAGGGACTGCCTTGTTGCCCCCCAAGCATCTTGCGGACAAAATGGTGTAAATATCTGCCTTGTCACCGACTATCATGTCAGAATACATGGTCTTATCAGGTATAGCCACGCATTGCTTATGGAAGAGGACCATATCAAGAGCTTCACTGGGATTGAACTCTTGTGGAATATGATTATGAGACAGACGCACCAACATATAGTCTTCATCATATTCATCATAAATTGGCTCCGTTGAAAAATCACAGTAAGCTCCACCAATAGAAGAATTGATTTCTTCCTGGAAGGGAGGCATACTGAAGCCACCATAAGTATCACGTTGGGTGCAGGCTTGGCCTGTACCATCGCATACGAGTTTCTTTTGTAAGTGACTCGAATTTGTATAGTCGAAAGCAACGATGACATTGCCTTCATGAGAAAGTAAACCACATATAGCAAAGCCATTGGTTGGCTTTAGCATAGCATGCAAGTCACTAATCCATATGAATTGGACAATGAAGCCACGAATTGACTTGGGAATTTGATGTAGGGTTTGACCGGTTCCATGCAAACGTCCAGTAGCTAGATTGAATTGATCATATATTTGATTATGATCATATCCAGTAGCTTCTTGACTACCACCTTCTTTGATAAAGCCAAAAACCCTTTCTTTATCGCATAAGCCAAATTGATCATACTTGGGTTCTTCTTGGCCAGTAGGATCATCATCTCGGTGAAGTCGTTCGAGGACACAGTTTTGTCCCCCATGTGTTTGACCTGTGTCCACATATACATCCCGCATAGGAAAGCTGGCTCCTTGGTCACCTCTCATGTGAAGTTGTGGTTCGCCATCATCATCAGTGTTTGAACCAACTTCTTCTTCTAAGATGGACTGTTCTGTCCTATCTTCATGCTCCTTTTTCTGAGGAACACCGTCAGTTTTTGAGATAGAATGATTATCCATAATCTCAACGGCCTCGACCTCAGTTTCTTCATCATTGATTGACAAAGTAGTTTCTTCTTTGGACGTGGGCTCGTCCAAAGGAAAATCTTCGCGAATAGATTGGATGCTAGGCAGTTCAATCTTTTTGGCAAGGACATGCTCGTCAACTATAGTCTTTACATTTTGGCAGTGTAAAGCCTTTTCGATGTGTAGCTTTACGAGGGACAGTATTTGTTTCATTCTTGTTTTTGCCAACCGGTCTTGGAAGGCAACTCGGCGTTGCTGAAACTCTTCCTCATCGGCCTTCGCCTTAGCCTTTCTGTGTTCTTCAGCCTTCCATCTTTCCATGGCCGCAATGGCCTCCTCTTTTTTCCTAGCAGCCACTCGCTCGGCATGTCGTTTGGCAATGGCAGCCATTGCCTCGGCGTATGCCCTGTCGCCGGCAGCTCTTTCTTCGGCATATTTCCTGTCAATGGCAGCCCATCTATCGTCCCAATCATGCCGACCCATTATCGCATCTTTGTTTTCGACCGTCGATCCCAATGAAGGTGACGTCAGAGACTACCCTGGTCCCACCGGGCGTGCCAATGTTTTGGCCACACCAGTAAGTCTGGGCGAGCAAAGTCTCTTTTAGTTGTTGCGGGCGTGCCACCGCGCGGACGCGGAATGTAGTGGTTGTAGTAGCGGGGTGCGCTTAGCCTTTTGCTTCTAATCAAGCGACTGAGGATGGAGAGAGCACCAACTCCACCGCAGGGTTCTTCAGATTCGCCTTGCGTACTGGGCAAGGACTTACAGTAGTCCGCCTGAGCGTCACAATATCGATACTCGACGTAGGATCGAGCAGAGCTTCAATTGGGAAGGAGAGGAAAAAAGAAAGAGAAAGCTCCGGAGAGCGTACGGGGAAACGAAAGGAAAGCTCCGGGGAGCGTCTGAGGTTCGACTAGGTCGAGAATTGTATTGTATTTTGTAGAGTTGAGTTTTTGATTTATTGTAGAGTGTAACCAGATCCTCGAACTCTCTTATATAGAGCTATTTAGGGCCACAGGTATTGGCCCAAAGCATGTCAAAGACTTGTAGAAATCTTCAACGATAAATGTGGCGTAGGCGATGTAAATCACTTCGTGGTCGTCGCTTTGTTCTAAACAGTAGAGTTTGCCTAGAACACTTCTTGGACGTATGCTCCTTCTAAGCACTGTATGAGTGCCCTTGAATACTAGAACTCTGGACGTGCATGCAAAGTAGATATGCACAGCTTGCATGTATATCTCCTTAATCCACTAGAATTAGGAGTGATCATATGCTTCACGTCTGGATATGCTTCACATGACTATTGGATAACTATTGCATGGGATAAGAACCCTTGCCATGCACGTACTATAGTCATATGCTTTATCCAATTAAAGACGAGATGACGACGTTCTCTCAATCAAGCATGCGGCGGCGAAGTATGAAGCCCGACTTTCTTGCATGCGAAATCCAATCGTGTGGAGTCCATCTCACATGCAACCTCTTTGCATGCTAATCATCTATGTGAAATCGTCTATGCGGGCTATAAGCTCAAAGATATCTCCCTCCAATAATTAAACATGCATGCATTCGTGGGAGACTTTGAAAGCCTACTGTACGTGCACCACTAGATATAATCAAGGGCAAGATGATAATATCTCAAGTCGAGCGCGAAAATGCTTGTCGAGTCGGGATGCCGTCGAGATACTTATGTAATTAAAGGACCACAAGCCATGCACGTGCTCTTGTATATACAAGTTGGGGTACGATGCTAAGTCGGGGCGAGGTGTTTCCCCAACAATTAAATTCTTCTTGTACGCGAAGTCTGTTACGCGGAGTCCATTCGTACGCGGATTGTCCAGCTCGCATGACTTTCTGGCGGGCCATTACTTGTAAACCCATTATTTCGGGCTCGCCGGTATGACGTGGATCATTAATTTAATTAATATTGATTAAGACAATTACTGTCCAGTAAAATATTAATTTGGGTGTAAACACTTGCTGTCATAATTATTTCTTATTTTATACAGAAGACTCCCTTCCCGCTTAGGTTGGTTTGTATAAATTCTCTTTTTGAACCTATTAAATTCTCATCCTTACGCAGATCATCAGTTATTTCTCTGGTCATGAATGGACTTCTCGTTTCTTATGTAAACCAATATAATTTCATGATCTAGGAAACCACCAGTTGCAGGCATAGAGTGGCGAAATGAGCTGTTGTCTACCATTAATTTCTCTATCACAGGATCTCACTTCATCGCCATATCCACTTGTAAACCCACAAATTTGTATCCAATGCGTCAATCATCAACAAGACTCGGTAACAGGTTCCTCCCTAGATCCTTAATTAAGTAGGTACCTCGACCGGAGCTTCGTTGGTGAGTGGTAATGATGTCTAAGTTGGGATGATCTCAAAGTCTGAAAGTGTTTTCAGAATGAATGTGAGGATCAAACCTTCATCGTCCAATTGGGTTCATTCTCAGATCGCACAGATCACACCTATCCTATGCAAAGCAACTCTTCTAGAGAGACTGACCAAAAGTACGGTTGGCTCCTGAAATTAAAATGCTTTACTTCCTAACATGTTCCGGAAAACAAAAACTTTAGAATAAAATAGAATGAACTAAAACAATTGATAACACAATCATAAAATGAAAAGAATGAACCAAAACAATTGATAACACACACAAAAAAGACCGATGCATATAATCTGAATAAAATTCCAAATAAGTGTGGCATTTACACCACTCAGTAAAATTCTGGCTTATGCAAACAAAAATCAATCCCATTGTTAAAATCTGTTTGGGATCAACTCCCCTATAACTGAATTATTCAAGGAAAATTTTGCCGAATTAAGTTCTTCAGACTCAAAAAAAGATTTTCATCACCATCTAAAAGCTATCTGGCTTGGTAGACAAGACATTCTTAACCAGATCCAGACCCATACTTCTTTCCGAACACAATCAGCTGCAACTTGTCATAACCGGAGAGGACACCAGCACCGGCAATGGCACGAAGGATGTTTGCACCAGCACCCTTAAACAGGGATTTAGCACCCTCATTCTTCAAGATCTGAGTGAAGGCATCAAATGAACTCTTGTACTTCACAGCCTCACCAGAGGTCATCATCATTCTTCTCCGGACAGTGTCAATTGGGTAGGATGCAAGACCAGCACCATTTGTGATGACCCATCCAAGGGCAAAGCTAGCAAAGAAACTATCCTGTAGTTTTCAAAAAAAAAAAAAAAAAAGGATGTTAGCAAGGTATTCTGAAACACTGGTATGAAACACCTACAAGACATTGGGCAGGTCTAGCAAAAGTAAATACAACTTCAGTCAACACGTTGAAGAA
This sequence comes from Fragaria x ananassa, assembly GCA_034370585.1. NCBI lineage: Eukaryota > Viridiplantae > Streptophyta > Magnoliopsida > Rosales > Rosaceae > Fragaria > Fragaria x ananassa. The sequence continues at coordinate 896,152 of CP139750.1, read as the reverse complement.
TTTGCATAACCTAAGAAAAAAACCATCATAGAAAAAATAGTGCAAGAACATAACTTACAAATGACATCAAATTAATTACTACAATAGCCAAATTAATCAATTTTTCATTTAATATTGACCAATACTTCCACAAGAAATTGAATTTAACAGAAAGTAGCAAACTGATTAAACAAAAAGAAAATCACGAGGCACTAACCTGCAAACCTCCAGTTAGAACCACAGGCTTGAGTGAATCGTACAGTCCGAAGTATAGACCACGGTAAACAATGATACCAACACAAGATATGTTGAATCCACGATACAGACCAGCAATACCATCAGATTTCAATGTCTTCTTGTAGACATCAACCAGACCATTGAATTGTCTTTCTCCTCCCTTCTTTGCAGCCTTAGAATCATTAGCCAAACGAGTACGAGCATAGTCCAAAGAGTAGACAAAGAAAAGAGAAGAAGCACCAGCTGCTCCTCCTGAGGCCAAGTTACCAGCAAACCACTTCCAATAACCATCCCTGTCTTTCTTGAAATTGAATAGCCTCTTGAAGTAATCCTTGAATGCAAAATTCAAGGCCTGCCATGAATTACAGGAAGCAATTTTAGCATATCTTCAACATATAATACAAACCAGATAGAAGAAGAAAAAAGAGTGAAACATCACAAACCTGGGTGGGGAAGTAACGGATGACGTTGGCAGTGTTTCCTCTCCACAACGAACCGAATCCTTCTTCCTTGATTGTTCGGGAGAAGCACTCACCAATGCCCTTGTAGGGTTCAGACAAACGACCAGCCTTGATCATTTCATCCTGGTTCTGAATCAAAAGCTTCACACGCTCAATGGGAGCAGCAGCAGTCTTAGAGACAGCAGCAGACACACCTCCCATAAGGAAATCAATGACAAAGTGGCTTTTCTCTGCGGGGGCTTGCACAAAAACTGGAGATGCAGTTGATGGGATCATTGATAGATCAGCGGTAGCCCTGCAAGCTGGCATCACAGGGTACTGCAATGCAGCGTTGGAGTAATTCCCATATGCAGGACGTCTCTGGTACATCCCTTGTCTCTGGAAGCCAGTATCATAACTTTGAATGGATTGCTGAAAGAGCTGGCCAGCAACCTTTTGCATGACAGTAGGGTGTTGAACCTGATCAACCATGGTGCCTCCTACATGAAAAACAAGAAGTATTATTAGCTGATTATAATTAAGTTACCAAATTATTATGAGCAAATGCTCAGGTACATAGTAGGTGTAGGATAGTAATCATATTAAATATAGAACCATAAGATAGAATAACCAAATGGCTATACAATCAATCAAATTAAAGAAACAGATGGCAAAAGAGGTTGAAAACAATCACCATGTCTTAGAACATCAACATGCTGAAAACAATTGAAATCAGACATAGAACACCATTTGAATAAATCAAGTATGCATAAACCATTTCATTTTTATTCTAGATTCCCCAAAACAAAAAATGAAGATTTTCAAAAACTTAGGGTCAGGTCAAACCTGTAATTAAACAAAATTATGTACAACTACAATGCCACCTCAATGTATTGACAAAATATAACATGTAATTGGGATCAAAATATGAACATGTATTACTGCTTCACAATATCAGTTAACAATCAAATCTAGTGCATCACTTAAAAAACACAAGCTACTTTTTGCTTGAAACTTCAACTTTAAAAGCAACACAAACCAGGGGATGTTACCTATAATTTACCATAACCTAAACAACACAAACCATTTGAAGAAACGAAAAAGAAAAGGTGGATTGGGCAAAGGATACCAACACAACAATTCGGTATCATTTATAGCCAAAAGGGTCAAAACAAATCATTTTATATTACCACTAATCTCAACTTAATGATTCGACCGAGTGTAAAATAAATGTGAGCTGGTAAACGTCCAACACTGTAACTCAAGCCACCACACCAATCCCACTCCATTTGACTAGCTTTGACTAGACACAGAATTTTGCTTAAAACGTAGTACAATGATTGAAATTTTAGATCAACCATCTCCAGATCTACCAGAGTTGCAGATCCACAGTAAATAGATCGAATCAAAACAATTTTCAGACAAAATATCACTCAAAAACCAGATCTGAGAAAGACGAAGCAGTCAAAACACACAGATCAAAACTCAGATCTTGCTAAATCAAACACCCTAGATATCGAGCACAAATCAAGTCAGATCTTGAAATCAAAAGCACACATCAACTAGTATCATCAGTCTCTCAAATGAAAACAAGCAGCAGATCAAAAAGAAAATCGCGGAATTCTAACACAGGGAGAGTCATTTCAGATCTAGGGCGAGATAGTAGTCAGGAAGATTCGTATACCTGCGAAGAAAATGAAGAGCGATTGGTGGCTGCGAGGGGTCTCCGCCTTGAGCTCTTCGCTGAAATGCTCAAAGACAAAGACCTAATGAGAGAGCGTTGTGTGGAGGAGACGAGTCTTTTGAGGGCTTTTTATTGGGTGAGAGGGGGTCAGGTATTGGGAATCGGTATTCGACGGTTCAAATCGCAGCCGTTAACTTTTGGGACGGACGTCTGAGATTTGCCGTGACGGTATACTGAACTGTCGTAATGGACGGCGCCGTAACGACTCTAGGGTATGGGCTAAGCCCAAAATGGAAGATTCTATCGGGCTGGAATGAAATAAGCAGCTGCGATGCGTTTCCCAGATGCAATGTATATTCGGTCAACTTTTTCACCGAGAGAGAAAACAAGCAAAAGTAAAAGTAAAACCAAAAATTAATAACGTATCAATGATGACATCTGGAGAAGTACGACCCTTCTGCTGGGTCATAGCATGAAGTCTAGCGCGAGTCATGGAACGTCCACGCTGACCACTACCCTACTGAGAACCACTTCTAGCTGCTGAACCACCACTGGGGCCTCTAGCTGAAGACTGACCGACTGGCTGAGTATGGACGGTCCTCTGTGTCAACAAAGGATAGTCTCTCCTGAAATGATCATGACCACCACACTCAAAGCACCCAGATGACTGTTGCTGACCAAAGGAAAAGTCTGACCACTAGATGATCCCCCCTGGGAACTACCACCAGCACTAAACTGACCGGTCTGCTGCATACCCAACTGGCTCCTGAAAGGTCTCCTGTAACGTCCTCTATTTCTACTTCGAGAACCAGAACCTGATCCTCCACTACTGCCACTACCCGCTGAAGATCCAGAAGCAGATGAGGAAGCGGACTTCTTCTATGGACCCTGGTTGGGACCACTGAAATCTCGGGGCCGTGCACTATACGTTCCCCTGATCTCGATGGCCATGGCTACAGTAACCGCATCAAGAAAGGTCGGGTAGATAACACCGATCATCTTATCTGCATACACTCTGCCAAGTGCTCCAACGAACATGGCAATCCTGGTCCTCTCATCAGGAATCAAATATGGAACATGGTAGCTCAAGGTAGTGAACCTCTGCTCAAACTCGATGACATCCTCATCATCCCTCTTCTTCATGTTCAGAAAATCAGACTGGATCCTGATACGATGAGCATGACTGAAATACTGACCCAAAAAGAGTGTCTTAAACTGCTCCCAAGTCATGTCTTGAGCACCACCATTACTTATGCTAGCGAGAGTCCACCAATGATGCGCTGAGTCATCCAGAAAAATCACTACCATCTTCACTTTCTTTTCTTCCGGAAGATCAGTTCTCTCAAAAGCCTTTTCCATTTTATCTACCCAAGTGTATGCATCAAGGGGTCCCTTGGCGCCCTTGAACTCAACTGCCCCAACATCGAAGACATCCTTCTTCTTCACCGACCGAGGGTGCTGAACTCTATCTAAAACACCTCTCAGCATATTCCCAATGGAATCAACTAATCCTCTAACCTCATCATCCTCATTCACGCTAGACGAGGTTGCTACACGGGGTCGGCGTCTAGGAGGCATAGTACCTAAGGAAGAGACATTAAGTAGTCCGTACACAAGACTAACAGAACTATCACACATACCCAATAACACATAGTATCAAAAGTATCAAATGCTAGTGAATCCGCCGCGGTCGGACCACCACTCTATAGGAATTACGTGCTTCTTAGGCAAATATGATAGTATTAAGAAGGTAGGAAATGAAACCTAAAGCTCTGATACCAACTGTCAAGATCCATCCTGAATTTCACCTTGAAACCCGAGGTAAGTCCTGCGGGGACCACCTCCAAGGAAAATTTACCGAAGAACTCGGCAAACCTCCCTTAAAAATAGACAACCCTAACCCGGAAAAATTATAGAACCACCCTCTTAACCAAAATATCAGTCTTCAACTCAATCAAAATAACCGAATAAAATAATACACAATTATTTTTCCGAAAGTATTCAGAGCTACTACAAGAAAGACAACGGACGCTGATAAAATCCTAGTAGGTTAAACAGATAACCTACTGGCAAACAGTAGCGGAAAGATGGGTGACTATGCCTCGACGTCTCCATCTAGACCTCACCCGAACTCTGCAGACTGGGCATTTAAAAATAAAGGAAAAGCCCAGGGGAAAATATTCAATTACGTCAGAGTGAGTGGACAAAAGTAATTTTGACAGAACAATAATATTTTCCCAAGAAAACTTAATAAAAATGGCCTCTCAAGCTAGAATTTTATATATATCAGTATGTATATACACTCGTCATACTTCTTGTATGATTTCTTTGAAGAAATAAGAAAAACAGAAATTCATACAAGGCTACTACGCTCGCGTCTAACCCTCACGTCACCTCATAATGACATTTTTCCTCATTATGGGGGAAACGCACGAGTGGATATATATACGTGCTGACTCCTTGTACGAATTCTATGAATGAATACGAAGAATAGAAAGTCGTACAAGGCTACGACGCTAGCGTCTAACGCTCATGTCACCCCATAATGGAATTGTACCTCATTATGGGGGGAAATCACGTATAGCTAGCTAGCATTTATTTATATACATAATATTCTCATAAATCTCTATATATGAGTAAAATCACCGAAATTCCCAACTTCGGTTAATTTCCAACAAAAGAAATTATTCAACAATAAAACATTTCAAGCACATTAATTAAAATAAAGGTCCACTCACAACTTAGGCCTAAGCCTGATGTCGGTCGGAGGTTTCTTCCGCTCGGGTCTCCTTACGTCCTGTTCCACAAACATAAATAAATCCTTAAAATAAAACACCGACGCTTAAAGAAAATAGGCATAATTAAATATGAGCTTCTCGCGCTCAACCATGCATATCGCCCTAAATCTTATCTTCACTGCCAACCACAATTCTCCATAAATACCGACATCTTGAAAAATCACATTTCACCGTCCTAATCATAAAATAATCCAATGGCCGGATTTTTAACTTATTAATCCACCAAAATACCAAACTTTAACAATTCCAAAACATACCCAAAACTCCTCCAAAAATTCTAAAACTCATTCCATTAAACTCCTCATAAAATTCTCCACCAAAAACATTTTTTCAGCTGCGGCTCCGGCGACCTCCAATGCTCACCAAAATTTGGCAGCACCTTCCTCTCAACTTTCTCTACAACATTCCTAACTATCACAAACTCCAATTCTAAGCCAAATCATGTCAATCGAACGAAAACAACAATAAAAGCCCTAGAATTTCCTTTACCGATTTCTCCTTACCTAGCTCGAGATGGAGGGAGCCCTTTGGAGGGATTGCTGCACGGGATGAGGGCTTTCTTTTGAGCCAAGGCTCGCCGGCTATGGCGGCTGGAGGAAAGAGTTTCGGCGAAGGAATAGTCGGCGTCTCCCAACGGATTTCCCCCGCTTGGCGGTGTCCCGCGTGCGGGCACCGGCCCAGGAAGAGGGAGGAGGAGGCGAGGGTCCGAACGGGACCAGTCTGGCGGTCCCTGGGCGGCCGGACGACGACTGGCGCGGTGGAGAAAATCCGACAGTCGGGGAGCTCGCTGGAGGGAGAAGGAGAGAGAAGCGGAAGGGAGAAGAGAAGAGAAAGAAAAGAGAGAAGGTTTGGGCCTCCCCAAACCGGCCCAACTTCTTAAGCCCACACTCAAAATAAGCCCACACTCAAAATAAACCCAAAAATAATACCCCAATAAAAATTACCTTTTACTAGCTAAAATTTACCATTTTTACCATCGTCACATTTTCTTCCTTCGAATAATTCTTTCGAAATATTCGTCCTTCAACACCTCTAGGGACCTTAGGACTATAAACTAAATGACGAAGACGGTAAAATTCTTATTAACATCATGCTAGTAAATAAGGTAAAATTTAAGGGTCGGGTCGGGGCGTGACAACATTATTACACAGAAGGTCATCCACGGTGTTTGAAAAACGTCATGGAAACCTTTTCATGGCGTTTTTCGACGACGTCCCTTAACGTCGTCTATAGTGACGCCGTCTTTTTTATGGCGTTTTTTAAAACGCCATTAAAAACAATCCATGGCGTTCCCAAAACACCATCATATTAAGAATCAATGGCGTTTCCAAAACGCCTTTAAATTCAACGGCGTTGTCAAAATGCCATCAAAGGTACATTCAATGACGTTTATGAAACGCCATGAAAGGTTTTCTAGTTTTTTTAAAAAAATAATAATTAATTTTCTTAAATGCAGAAAATCAATTATCTTTTTGGCTATTGACAAAAATATCACACACCAGAAAGACAAAACTTTCATCAATGTCATTTTTATTGCTTCTCTACAATTTCAAGTTACATAAGCTTAGAGAAAGAACAGAAAAAAATGACAACACAAGCTATTTTAGGCTAGCTAAACCAGAGTTTTTTGGTAGTTGAGACTAGAAACTGCTGTCTTTGGAAGTGGTCGAGAGACTAGCAACTCCTCCTGTAAAACAAACAAAGAAAGATTGGACATTGAACAAGTTAATAATCATACAATACACTATAATTAGTCTCCAATGATATCATAGAACAATGCTAAGCATCCAAAAGTTTACAGGAATATTGAAATCATTTCAAAGGTCCCCAGAATCTCAAGTTATTTTTCACCTGTGGATGTTTAATTAGTGAATCACTGATGGAGCTTTTGATCATAGTCTCATAGGAAAGTTAAGATTGAGTACCACATAATACATATCTAATGTATATCTAATTGAATACCTAATACTCTTAAGCTACAGTTACGTGCAATTACCAAATCATAATAAAGGCTTTGCAAGACATGTACAGTAAAATTTCAAGTCAGAGATATATATACATATCTAATCTTAAGAGCAATGTGGACAAGTTCTACTTCTTCAGGTGACAAGTATGAGATAGTCGACTTAAGATCCTAAAAAAATCAAGATTACAGAAGATGTATAAGTCAAAATATATCAATGTTTTCATGACTCAAATTAAATGGGCAACTGATCAATAATGTGTAAAGTATATAAGATCATAAGGTAGAGTCTTACATCAGAAACTTGAATAAAAACCTAACAAGCACTTATTCCCATAAACAATTCACATGGTTATTCCTACAACTCCCTGTGTTTACATAACTATGGGGAGACTATGGTTCATAAGAATCTGAGCTACAACAAATATATTTATAACTGTTATGACAGTCAAGACTAAACATAAAGAAAAAGAATCACACATTTGCTCTACCACAAATGATCAAATAACTTTGCAAAAGCTGCATTTTCTGTTCCTTTTCCTCCTTCCTGACAACAAACACCACTTCAGCATTTTCCTTACTTGTAGTTAGCTTCCCTACTGCATAATGTCACCAGAAACAAAATATAGATCAAAACAACTGAAAGGAGAAAAACGGTATACAAAATAAGCAGTGAAAAATTAAAGAACTTGAAAAGAAGAATCGTAGCTTTTTCTATTAGGAAATATTTCATGTTAAAGCCAATCCTGTAACATTATCCCAAGAACCCTTTCATTCCTTAAATGCAAAACAAAACCAATTGACATCTTATCCACAAAGAAACCTTATCTCAAGAACCATTTCTCCTTGAATATGTTTCTATAGAGAAAGAAAAAGCTAGACAAAGGAATGACATTAAGAGACACATAACAAAAATAGAGTGAATGAACCGAACTCAACAATAGCATTACTTGTTTTACAACACTAAACAACAACACTAGAGGGTAATTTGAAAATGAAGGTATGTGATTATGAACCAAATGAACGACCTATTTGTTGCATAACTTAACAAGATCCTTTGTTCAACAAACCAATTAAACCCAGTAATGATACTGAGACCACGGCAATCCAGTGAGACACTTTGTTAAATGCACCAAGCAAACAGGCATAGGACACTTCGAGTTTCAATTAAGCTACTTAATAAAACTGAGAACTATAGTCAATAAACTGCCAAATGACTCCAATGAATGTTTCACAAAAAGCACTGCTGGTTTAACAATTAAATGTAATAAAACTATAAAAGAGAGACTGGATATTAATACCTCAATCTATATAGTTCATAACAAAACCGATTTCTATAGAAAATAATTAACCAAAAAACTTAACCTAAAAGTCAATAAGAACAAGCCCAAGCTAGAGTTCATCAAACTTTTGCATTTCAGATATTGATTAAGCAAAACTAAGGGGAGAGAGAGAGAGAGAGAGAGAGCTGAATTTGAACCTCGATAAAGACAATTTTGGGTTTTTTGGCAACAATTTGAAGAAGGTGCGGTCTCACATCGCCGGAATTTGAGTCTCTGACTGAGGCTTTGGGGCAGGAATAGGCAAAGCTTGGGCATCTCCTCCATTCACTGAAGCGTAGATCTGAAGCTCATCTTCCTCGCTGTAGTTGTGCACATCAAACGCGATCTTGTTGGATTCTATTTGAGGTTTGCAATCGTCCCCCAAAACTGAGAAAGTCGCGATAACTTATAGATTCCAAAAATAGGGTGATCGGAACAACGATGGTGAATGAGTGAAGGTGGTGGACTGAGAGATTATGGTAGATCGAGTTGTTGACGAACAAGATTTTGGTTTTTGGGTCTAGGTTTTCAAGAGTGAAGAGAGCGAGAGAGAGAGAGAGAGAGAACAAATTAAGAAAGGTCGAGTAAAATTGAGGAAGAATGAAAAATAGATTAAGTTAATCAGCATATACCATATTCATGGAGTTTTCAAGACGCCATAAACCTAATGGCGTTCTAGTAAAACGTCACTGAAAGGGACAAGATTTAACGGTGTTTCTATAACGCCATGTTAATGTTGTGAGACTTGTTTTTCATGACATTTTCTAAAAAAGTGTCATCTATAAAACTTTCTATGATATTTTGTGTTAAAACGCGATCTTTAAAATGTCATTAAAACGCATATTTGTAGTAGTGTTAAATCAATCTAAAACACATGTTTTTACCAACACGACAGCAAGAACAGACTGAAAGTTTGAAGTTCTGCAAACAGATTTCGATATCATCCTTCGTCCAAAGCTCTCTCTCTCTCTCTCTCTCTCCCACGAGCATCTGGTACTTCTCTCCTCTCTCTCTTATTCTGCAACACACCCTAACCTTAGATTTAAAAGATTTAACATATTAATTCTCAAATACCTTATCAAGATCAATTTACTCAGCAAGATTATTAACTCAATCAATCTGCAGATTATTTCCTTACCTCATCTCACCTTACGGCTCAAAAGGAGTGAGAGCCAACCTATTGTCAAACCCCATCGGTTAAACTCACCAATTTCCGTCTCACAACTTCAAGAGAGATGGTCTCCCACATCAAAACCCACAAACAAGCCATGTGCGCAATGGATTTCGCATCGTCATCAGCAACCCATCTCCCCTGTATCCTCAAACTAGACGAACTGTCTAGTAGCCTTGTCTTACTGGATCATGATCAATGGAGGATGTCGCCCTCCCTCAGAGAGACGAAGAGAGGATCCCAGAAAACATGAGAGAGAGAGAGAGAGTTATAGAGAGGAAGAGAGCACCAGAAGCTTCCCCCTCCCCGTTTTTTTCTTTTTTTAGGTCGGTTTTAGTCGACCTTTCCCGAACCCCATCCTTTTTTCTCTTCTTTTTTTCTATGTCGGTTCCTAAAACCGACCCTTCTCCTCTCTCTTACAATTATATATTTTTGGGAAAAAGCCCTAATGCACAAAATAGAAAAAGTCAAACCCCATTTCAATGATAATCTTTTTTATTAGCCCATTTAAATACAAGGTACTTATTTTAAGCCCAAATACACAAATCTTTATTAAAATATAATAAAATTATATTTTTAAAGACTTTTTTACCCTTAGCTTTTATTTAAAGAGAAAAAGTGAAAAAGATGGAGGGAAGGCTTTGCCGGAAGCACACCGGGCTCCGGCGCCAATCCCCGGCGGCCGCATTCCGGTCGTCGGACTCCGAACTCCGGCAGCAGGATTCCGGTCACCGGAATTTTCCGATGGCCGGAAAATTGCCGGTTTCCGGTGGCCGGAATTTTCCGGAAATCTCATTGGATTTTTTCAAATGTCATTGGAATTTACGTGATCTTAACCCAAGTACGAAAAAAAAAAGTTTACTACCTCTAGTAAACTTTTACTGGGGGTAGTAAACTCAAAATAAAGTTTCTCCATGACCATTATACACCTTAAAACAATGAAAAATCAACTTAGATGCAGAAAAATAAAGTTTACTACCCCTAATAAACTTCTGCTGGAGGTAGTAATCTTTTACTGGGGGTAGAAAACTTGCAAAACAGTAGTTCCAATGCCATAATTCACATTGAAAAGGAGAAAAATCAACTTAGATGCGAAAAAATGAATTTACTGGGGGTAGTAAACTTACAAAACAGTAGCTCCAATGCCATAATTCATATTCAAACGGAGAAAAATCAACTTAGATGCGAAAAAATGAAGTTTACTACCCCTAGTAAACTTTTATTGGGGGTAGTAAACTTGTAAAACAGTAGCTCCAATGCCATAATTCACATTGAAAAGGAGAAAAATCAACTTAGATGCGAAAAAATGAATTTACTGGGGGTAGTAAACTTGCAAAACAGTAGCTCCAATGCCATAATTCATATTCAAACGGAGAAAAATCAACTTAAATGCGAAAAAATGAAGTTTACTACCCCTAGTAAACTTTTACTAGGGGTAGTAAACTTGCAAAACAGTAGCTCCAATGCCATAATTCATATTGAAAATGAGAAAAATCAACTTAGATGCGAAAAAATGAAGTTTACTACCCCTAGTAAACTTTTACTGGGGGTAGTAAACTTGCAAAACAGTAGCTCCAATACCATAATTCATATTGAAAAGGAGAAAAATCAACTTAGATCCGAAAAAATAAAGTTTACTACCCCTAATAAACTTTTACTGGGGGTAGTAAACTTGCAAAACAGTAGTTCAAATGCCATAATTCACATTGAAAAGGAGAAAAATCAACTTAGATGCGAAAAAAATAAAATTTACTACCCCTAATAAACTTTTACTGGGGGTAGTAAACTTGCAAAACAATATTTTCAAGGCCATAATACATACTAAAACAGAGGAAAAACAATTTAGATTCGAAAAACTAACGTTTACTACCCCCAGTAAACTTTTATTGGGGGTAGTAAACTTGCAAAACAATATTTTCAAGGCCATAATACAGACTAAAACAGAGGAAGAACAACTTAGATGCAAAAAAATAAAGTTTACTACCCCATTAAACTTTTACTGGGGGTAGTAAACTTGCAATCTATTATCTCCTGAGAAAAATCAACACACAAGCAAATAATAGAAAATTACTACCCCTAGTAATTTTTATATTTTGGGTGCAGAGAGAGTAGTTTAACAACAAAAAAATCACTGCTACATTCGTCGCCGGCGCTTGGGAGGAGGCTTGTGGTTTTGCTTGGATGCAAATTGAGATCTGCAGCAGTACAAAATCGATACCAAAATAGCCAATCACTATTCACAAACACACAACAAAAAAATCTAGGTAGAAAAATAGAAACATAAAATAACGTACTAAGCAGAAGTGAAGGGCAATGTAGCAGCAGCTTTGAGTCCAGCTTTGTGAGGCCTCTGGTTCTTGGAATCGAACCTCCACTCGTCGCACTTCTTCCTCTTTCCCTCCGAGGAGGCGTTGCTCCGAATCAGAACCACCAAGTCGGAGCAGCAACAGCTGATTCGACTCACTCCAAGTCGGCCGCCGCCGACGGTGAGCCTCCGCCGCTTGCTGAGATCGTCCTTGTGGCGGTGGAGGGGATGCAGCGGATGACGGTGGCGGCTGAGGTGAGTCGCGAAGCCTCTCTCTTTCTTGGAATCGAACCGCCACTCGTCGCATTTCTTCCTCTTCCCCTCCGAGGAGGCGTTGCTCCAAATCGGAACCACTAAGTCGGAGCAGCAGCAGCTGATTCGACTCACTCCTAGTCGGCCTCCGCCGCTTGCTGAGCTAGTCCTTGTGGCGGTGGAGGGGATGCGGCGGATGACGGTGGCGGCTGAGGTGAGTCGCGAAGCCTCTGGTGGTCGCCGCCTCTGGAGGAGGAGGTTGAGAGAGAGAGAGCGTAGGAGTAGCAGTGGAGTGAGTCCGGTCCTCAAATCCGATCTGGATTCCGAGAGAGAGAGAGAGAGAGAGAGAGAGAGAGAGAGAGAGTTACTGATCGAGAAAAAAAAGGAGAAAAAGAGTTAAATTAGGGTGAGAGTATTGACGTCCTTTTATTAGAATTTATTGGAATGAGGTTGGTAAAGAGATTTTCATTGAAACGGGCAATAAACCTTTAAAATTAGTACTAAAGTATCATTTACTTTATATTTTTACTCTAATTATATATTTAATTTACATGATTGGCATGCACACATTATGCATAAGTCCCGACACAAATAGCATCAAACATCTAATTGATATTGCCGAGACGTTTGATTTCAACTCTCGTCTCAATTTGAATTTGCTAAACTACGGACGAGAGAGGACGTCCGTGAATTTGCTAAACTACGGACGAGACACGTGTCGTCCACTATCAGGTAATCCAGTAATTAATTTTTTCCTCTCTGCAATTCGTACTTTCTCTTTGTTTCTCTAACCCAATTTCCTCTCCCACCCCCCTCGGGTCCCGAAAGCTTCCCCCTCACTGCCTCTTGTCCGATTAGATCTTAGTGTTTCAAGTCTTGATTAACTCCCTCTTCGATTTGGTAATTAGCTCACTGTAAATTGAGAGGAGTCGTGGGGATCTATCTATTTGGTGACACTGAAGAGTTAATATTCTGGGTTTTGTTAATGGATTGTTGTATGGGTAATTATGGAGCAACTTAATTAGAGCAACGAAGGGCACGATGTGTGAGAATGGTGGTGAGGCTTTGTGATGTATATGATTGTATATTGAGGCATAGAGAAGATTAGTGAAGATACAAATGAAGTTTAAACATTGAAAGAAAGATTAAACTGGTTTCTGGGTTGCAAAACAGAGGAGAGAGGAGGAGATGTGCGTTTCTGGATTTTTTTCCCTTTAAACATTGAAGAAAGATCAAACTGGTTTCTGGGTTGCAAAACAGAGGAGAGACGAGGAGATGTGCGTCAGACCCACATGAAAATGAAATCAACTATCCACTTGACACATGTTTCGTCTGTAGTTTAGCAAATTCACGGACGTCCTCTCTCGATCGGCGGGATATATATATATATATCTAAATATCCTTATTTATTCAAAAGATACGGATTTTCTTAATTGACCCATTTTTTAATCATATTTTTTCATCTTAACCATTCATATTATAAGTATATATAAGTAGATCATCTCTATAAATTTTCAGCCAAATTAATAATCGTGAAGGTATCGAAACTATATGATTACAATGAATGAACCAAATCTGTTCAACAGAACCGTTCGTGTAATTCATAATTTTGCATACCTTAATTATTATCAATTTGGCTCAAATTTTATAGAAATGATCTACTTATATATACCTAAAAGATAAATGATTGAGATGAGAAAATATGATTGAAAAGTATGTCAATTAAAAAAATCTGTATCTTTTAAATAAATAAGAAGATCCGTATCTAAAAAGGCATATATATTTATATATATAATTTTCTACTGCATTTACTTTTAAAATGCACGGAGTATTACATCTTCTTCCTCCAATCCTCCGTCATGATAGACCCAAAAAAGCAAAAAGCAACGACCACATTGCTCTCTCCACCCACCTCATATGTTCTCTATCCTGGAAACAATTAGGCTTTGTATTAAATTTTGGATTTTGTATTTCAGACCATATCGACATTTGGGTTAGATCGATTTTGAGTCTTCATTCAACAAATTGAGTTGAGTATGCAGCTCAATGGAGTGTCTGTTTTAAATCTCACCCACCACCAGTTTCGCGTCGGCTTCAATATTTTGTGCCATCGTTTACGGTGCGATGGATAGCAACTTGTAGAGCAGATACAGAGCTTTTATGTGGGCAACCATTTGCAAGAACTTAGTGTACTAAATAGCTTGCCTACAGATATTGGTTTTCTCTTTGTGGATTCTATATGATTTCTATTGCTTCTTCTTTCAAACGTACCTCAACTGTCCTAGCTTCATTCAATTAGGGTTTGTGTACAACTTCACAAGCTTCCTCCTTTGCACATCCAACAGTTCAGGTGTTGTATTGATGGTACGCTTTGCGTGTTTTTACATGTAGAAAAACCCAGTAGTTTACAAATATCGAAATTTGTTAGTGTCAAGACCCACCCCGAATTTCATCCTGAAACCCGAAGTAAGTTTTGCGGGGACCACCTCTAAAGAAAATTTACCGAAAAGCTCGGTAAACCTCCCTTGAAAATGGACAACCCTAACCCGGAAAATTTAAAACATTACTTTCCTAAACAATATTAAGCATCAACTAAATCAACTCACAAATATCTGAAAGTGAAAATATAACAATTACAATCTTCGTATATTCTAAATTAAAATTTAGGTCTTAGCACACCACCATAATAATTATACAATAAACTCCAAGAGTTTTCAGAGCTACTAAACACTAGAGGAAGCCGAAAAATACTATAGTAGGTTAAACAGGTAACCTACTGGTGGAAAGTGGCTGAGAAGTGGGTAGCTATGCCTCATCGTCTCCTACCAATACTAACCCAAACTCTGCAGACTTGACATTTTTAAAACGAAGGGCCCAGGGGAAAAACATTCGCAAAAATTAGAGTGACTGGACAAAAATAAATAATTTTTAACATTTATGCTTTCCCAATTTTTATTCCAAAGAATACAAATACATACCTCAAACAATAAATCTCTTATCTCGTAAATATCAAGTCTCTTCAGCTCAAAATTATATATCAAAATATGTATGTATTTACACTCGCCCATACTCCCTATATAAATTAATAATAATCTATATAGGCTACTACACTCGCGTCCAACGCTCACGTCACGCCTTAATGCGGTGATACACTACGACATTAAGGTGGACAGACGGGTGTATAAATATGTACTCATACCCCCTATATGAATTAAACACTCATATAGAGCTACTACGCTTGCGTCCCATGCTCACGTCACACCATATATTTATATACTATGTCATTAAGGTGGACAGACACATATGGCTAGCTAGCATTTATATACATACTCTCCTCATAAATTTACCGAAAATCCCATTTTCGGTAACTCACCACAATGCATAAAATTGTCAAATAAAAATGACGTCAAATGCTTCAAAAAAATAAACAATTGCATGCGCATTATTTAAACCAAAAGTCCACTCACAAATTAGGCCTAAGCCTGCAGTCGATCTGAGGCCTCTTCTGCTCAAGCCTCTTCACGTCCTGATCTAAAAACATAATTAAATCATCAACTATATACCAACGCTTATATAAAAATAGGCAAAATTAAATGTGGCTTTATCTACTCTCATCTTTGCCCAACTCTGCCAATCTTAAAATTGATACGGTACAAACTTCACCACAAATACCGGTGGCCTTAAATCCACCTTCTACGGCCCAAAACAACAACAATCTAACGGCCGGATTCTATTCAAATTAATGGCTAAAATACCAAACTTTGAAAAATCTCAAACTTATCCAAAATTCCTCCAAAAATTCCAAAATTCATCTCATTAATCTCCCTTTAATATTCCACATCTAAAACCATAAAAACCCCTAACACAGTGGCGGCACCGCCGGCGGCCGACTCCGGCGACCTTCAATGGCTGCCAAATTTTAACAGCATCTTCCTCTCCATCTCCTCTACAACTTTCCTAACTAGCATAAACACCAATTTCAAGTCTAACTATGTCAATCGAACGAAAACAGTAAATAAAACCTTAGAATTTCAATCACCGATTTCTCCTTACCTAGCTCAAGAGGGAGCGAAACCTCTTAGGGGCTTGCTGCAAGGGAGGAGGGCTTCCCAACGAGCCAAGTGGCTCCGGCTATGGTGGCTGGAGGAGGGAGTTCCGGCGACGGAAAACTTTGAACAGTCAGACCTTTCGAGGTTGATTTCTCCTTCACGGCAGCGCTAGGGAGGCTGTCACTGGTCTAGGATGGAAGCTGGGTTGAAGGCCGATCGTTTGGGACCGGTGCGGCGGCGAACGGTGACCGGACAGCGGCGGACGGGCGAGAAGAAAATCCGGCAGGGAGAGGTTCGGGTGCGGGAGCGGGAGAGGAGAGAGAGAGAGAGAGAAATAAGAGTGGGCTTTGACCAAAAAAAAGACTGGCCCGGTCCACTTAAACGTCAACCAAAAATAAAACTCAACTCTAAAATAATACCTCAATAAAACTTACCTTTTTAATTGATAACTTTTCCATGCTAACTCTGATTTTAACGCATAGCATGTCTACGAACTCGTGATAACATCCTCTACGACTTTCATGCGGAAAGTTTTCCCAAATTCCAAACGGAAGCAAAAGTCAACTTTTAGAGTCTTAAATAGTAAACGGTTACTTAAAACGGTAAAAGACAAAATAATATCAAAGTAAATAACCGTAAAATAACTTAAGAACCGAGGCGTGACAGTTAGGGTTTCAAAATGACATTTATTCGAAAGTATGACATACGCTAATCTCATAACTTGTATAGTATCTTGAGGTGGAGAGTGATTTTGTCTAAAGAAATGGTCTTGAGCCGCCGTACATTGCCGACGATCGGGTCCACATAGTTGACCGATTTCGTGACAAAGACCCGTGATCTAGCGCTACTGCGAGAAGCTATGGAAGAGCACGCCCTTGAGGTCGTCGTTGTCCTGCGAGATGGAGTTGAGAAGGTGGTTGAACCATAGTGAGCGAATGATTGTGAAATCGAGGAAATTGTGAGGGTTTAAGATAATCTTGAGGGGTGTGCAGATATTTGAGAGAGTTGTGAGCAACGTCTCTTATTCACCTATAATCCAAGATTTCTGATGATCTTGGGGGTTTGCAAAATTTGAGGGAGTTGTGAGGCAGGGAAGAAAACAAAGAAGGTTTTATTATGAACAGAGGATCGTAAGGAATCTTAAATTTCAGATAAGTCAGTTTTTCAACATTTTTTCTCACATAAGTCCACCCTAACAATTTTACCCACATAAGTCAACTTCATGGTCCAAACCCATCACTTACTCTTTTTGTTCTACCTAAAATACCCTCATCTATATCTTAACCAAATCCAACTGATACTCTCCCCCGTCTCTCTCTCTCTCTCTCTCTCTCTCTCTCTCTCTCTTTCTCTGCAAATCGGAGCTCTAAAACCAGCGATCTGAAGACCAGATCGGCGCCAGCAACCCGTGTCTTCCTCTCCCGCACTTTGATTCCAAGGCGTATATCTACGGCGTTGATTTTGCTTCACCGATGTCAATCTGCTTCTCCGACGACGATGACGCCGCTTCGACCTCCACGCAATCGGCCGACGACGACACCTTCACCTCCGATGAAATCGACTAGGCCTACCTCCAGATCCGATCCAGATAAACCGGCAACAACGACGTCAGGAAACAACTACTATAAGGCTATACTGAGAATGGAACCGTCCTCTTAACACTCTCAACGCTCAACAAGATGACAAGGTTCGAAGTGCCTCACCGTATGGATTTAGCTTGGGATTGAATAACGTTTATTTAAGTCTTAGATCAATAGATTTCTGTGATAGTATATAAGACAATAGTATATTTTCGACACTGTGATTGTATATTTTCGTCACTGTGATAGTGTATTTTCGACACTGTGACACTATTGTTTGAGCCAGAAGGTATTTTTGTCCAAGTAATATGACTTCGCGCGGACTACACAGTTCGCGTGAGGAAGGACTTCGCACGGACTACGCAGCTGGCGTGCAAACGGGACTTCGCGCGGACTACACAGTTCGCGTGCAAATGACTTCGTGCGGACTACACATTTCGCGCGCGGAATGACTTCGTGCAGAATTACTAGCTGACTCTACGTAGGTGAGGCGAGATGACACTCCGCATAGGCGAGGCAAGCGGAGTACATCGAGGTGAGTTGGCGAACTGGCTCGCGTGGGAGGCTTCGCGAGGAAGGTATAGGCGGAGTCCGTGTGCATCTCATTAATCGTTGAAGACTCTCACCAGTTTTTGACACGCTTTGGGCCAATCCCTATGGCCTTTATTAATTTAAAAGCCTTCTTTTGACTCGCGAGCTAGAAAGGCCCATGAGATGGTTTGAGTCTGGACACCCCACGAGGTAAAGATGTGCCTAATTCCAGTTCACATAGGAGTCTATAGTTGGCAGCGCGGAAGCAAAAACCCATGCGGAGTGTGCGGATTGGACATGTGTCATAAGCTGGTTGGTCCGCGCGGGCGAAACGGTGTCCTTGTGACATTATGGTTTCAGAATCCAATTTGGACTATGAATATCTTTCTTCTGCCGCAAGTCGAACTTCTATATAAGGAGACTCGAAACACACAATTTGGACACAATCAAATCTCTCAGCAAATACAAACAGAACCTTTCAACCTAGTTGAAACCCCATTCGAGCCTCTCGAAAAACCCTAACCCTAAGCGCGCCGCCGCCTAGGTTTTCTCAGAGCCCTCCTGGACTCGCCCCCCGATCACCCTGATTCCCTTTGTTGCTCTGCTCGCGTCCCACCGTGAGTATCGATCTCCTTGTGCTCATAAATTCCTCATTTGAGGTGGCACCTGGAAACCCCTATTCCGCCTGATCAAGAAGTCAAGCTCGCATACAAGCTCTTTCCTCGTCCGCGAGATGGCACGCCCGTAACAATCTCCCTCACTATTTGTACGCTAGTTACCTCTGCTCCGCGCACTGAGGATCATGGCCAAAACATTGGCACGCCCAGTAGGACAGGGACTACAAGCGATACATCATAGGGAAACCAGAGGAAGCGCCATACCGAAAGCCTCAGCTTTCTTGTCTCAAGCACATATCACTACAGTATAAGCCCCATAACAGCGCGGCTCTTCGATCCCTCACTCAAGAACATGTCCTTGCTCAGTTTGGTGACCCAGACTTCAGCGAGACTACCATGGTACGTTCTCAGCCGGCCCAAGACACAGGTTCTGCTCCGTTTATGGAGCGAATCTCTCAAATTCTCGAGCAGTTGACAAGTTAGAGTTTGACTACTCAACAAAGCGTTGCTGACCTAACTGAACATGTCAAACAAGGTAGAGCTCTTCTGCAGGCCACCCACGACAAACTCACCACACTCGGTGAGAATTATGGTGACCTTGATGCCAAGTTCACTGAAACCAAGGGCTTGGTCGAAGGTAGCCTTCAACAGATCTGGTTAGATATGGACCAGAACACAGAGACCGTGAAGCAGAATGCGGAGACCGTGAAGCAACATGCAGAGATCCTGTCGCTCACTCGTGCGACAGTAGATGAACAGACTCGCCGCTTGGATGACCACGATACCAAGATGCATGACCAGCAGAATGCTTCATTCTTTAGAAGCAAGAACAGTCTGGAGAAGTTGGACGAATTCAAGGACAAACATGACCGGTTGAACTTACGGGTCCTTGAAGTTGAAGATTAGATGAGGGCGCAAGCACCAAAGAATCCTGCTCTAAATCCTACTAGCGTAAGCGCGAACGAGGGAGCATCCAAGTACATCCCTCCCAACGAGCGTTCTAGGGGAAACCCTAAGGTTGGGACTCCGAAAGCCCCGCAGTTCACGTTAAGGGATGGAACTTCAAAGAGTCCACCCCCGCATGGCTCTGCTGCTCCCTTTAAGGGATTTAACAACTCTCTATGCCAGGGAGCCGGGACACCAAATGACCCGCTTCTAGCCTACTCTAGCCCTGCTCTCAAGAATGTTGGACAAGCCGCCAGTTTCTCTGCATGGCCAAACCATGAGGAAGGAGCAGAGTCTGCACCTGTGACAACAGTAAACTGGTGCAAGATCATCTCCTCCATTGTCAAGGAGCAAACCGGAAAATGTGATGCTGACTTGCAATATCGCGACTCCTACCCTGATAGTGTGGCGCAATATCCTGCATGGGTTCAAGGACGTCGTGTTCACCACCTTCTCTGGGGAAACAAGGGAGGATACAACAACTCATATGGCCCGCTTCAAAGTCCAGTGCTTCCAATATGGGAATAATGATATTCTCAAGCTCAAGCTTTCGGGACTTCTCTGTCCGGAGCTGCATTCGGTTGGTATCCCAGGTTGAAGCCAGGATCCATTGCGGACTGGCCTACCATGGAAAAACTGTTTCGGGAAACATACGGCACTATTGAGCCAGAGGTTGGCCTTTATTCCCTTACTCAAATGAGTCAGCAGAGCGTGGAGTCAAGAGTTTCTTTCCTCCAACATTTCAAGATCCAACAGGCCAAGTGCGACTTCCTCCTGCCTGAGCAGGAAGCCATTAAGTTGGCTGTCTGTGGCCTCGAGCATCGCCAGCAGTTGAAGCACCATGGGGAACGTTTCACATCTATGGGCGACCTGATCAACAAGGTCGGCAGTTATGAGCTGATCCTCAATGAAATGGACTAGAAGGCAAATGCCTCTAAGGGGACGTACGTACCAGGACGAAACAGGACAGTGGGGGCACTAAACCTCCAATCCCCCACGTTTGATCCTTACTACCAAAGGCAGGAGGAGACTGAGGCCGCGCAGGGGTATGATGATGTCGGAGCAGTAAAACTGACTGGGAAGCCGTTGGCTCATAAACTGAAGAATCTCAAAATGACTCGTGAGCCAATCACCATTCAGTCTTTTGCATGGACCAAGCTCGAATACGAGTCATACACATATGACGCAAAAAACGCTCATCTTGTCTTTAATGACTTGATTGAGGCGAAGTACGTATGCTTGGATCACAAGATTCTGTCTAAGGAAGAGCTAAAGGACAAGAAATATTACAGCTTCCAGAATGTCTACAATCACGACACCAAAGACTGTGTCAAGCTCCGCGACCAACTACATACCTGGTTGAACTCTGGCGCCTTGAAAATGAAGACGCCAGAAAGCACAGCTTCTCTGGTGGATGTGGACCCCTTCCCAGCCGTGGTTGGTATGGTCGAGTTGAATTGGAACGACCATCTAGAAAAGAACAGCCGCCGCCGCGCGCCAAAGCCAGGCCAGTGGAGAGTCACCTTGGACTTGGCCGAACACCCAGAAAATAACAATCCGCTCCGAGCACCCAAGAGGGACTGTGAAGAAGGCAATGATGACGCATTTTGGTCATCTCGCAGGTATACCTACAATGTCAACCTCGCACACAAGGTTTTAGACGATCTTATTGATGGCGGACTCGTCACGGTAGCAAGGGCCCTACCCTATGTTGAATACAAGGAAGGCAGCGTCCACTGCAAGTTCCATGATAGCTGGGGACACAGAACTCGCAATTGCTACCAGCTCCGCGAGCAAGTACAGGACTGGTTAGACCTCAAGTACATTCGCTTTAAGGACAAAGGTGGCTTCATGATCACAATTGCTGACATCGCCTGGTCCCGTATCGCCAGCGCGCGATAACATTGGACCTATCTCCAAACGCGGGTCTACACGAGCCGCCAGGTCGAAACCGCAAGAGACCGGTGAATGATTATACCATGCTGACGAACCAAAATGGGAACCATTACTCGGCGAGGCAGTTAGCCGTCAGACTGCAGCCCAATCGACCTTCAAGAAAGGATAAGGGCAAGGCTATCATGCGGGACAATACACCGTCCCCCACTGAAAACTTTCAACCCATGAGTCCCAGGACTCGCGAAGAGCTGGAACAAAGGATCAAGCGCCTCGAGACTTTCGTCCAATCATACTGGACTGAAGACGTACCTTCGTCTCCAGTTTTAAACAAGATGGACATATCAGACTCTAGCAGCGAGCATCCTGACAACGAGGCTTCAAGCCCTCAGCAAGGCATCTTGACCGACCCCTACATTCCTCCGACATCCAAATCAGCAATCAAGGGGGGGGATATGGTACATGCAACAGGGGGCATGCCAGTTACCATTAGCTGATCCAAGAAGCGGAAGCTACAAAAGAAGTATGGCAGCATCCTGCGTGCCTTGCGAGCTGCTGATGATGACATCATCCGACCCTTGCAGCTCACGCAGACTCCCATGAGGATGTGGAGAGAAGCCGAAGGCCTTCGCGCTTTACTCCAAAGGCCACCTGTCATGCCTTCACGAGTGTGTGCGCTGGTAGCAGATGACCCCGCTCCAAAGACAAATGTCTTTTGTCGTCTCACCGTACCACCAAAACAAGATCCGCGCCCTGCCAGGAACAGACCATCTCCAGAACCGGAAAGGAAAAGGGATTTACAATCCTCCCGGCACAGGCGGTCACCGGAAGTTAAATGACGGAGGGATCCGCTTCCTCCACCACGGCGCAGGAAATCGCCGGAAGTTGAACGACGTAGAAACCTGCTCCCTCCACCAAGGCGTAGGCATCACCGAGACTGACAGAAGAAGGGAACCACTTTCACCAGAAAAGTGAAGACTATTCGCCCCCTCAGAGCCTGAGCCAAGGCGCGAGCCGCCTCGACTATCACGGCCCCGAGAGCCTCTTCGCCAAGAACCTGAGGCGGAGAGGGAACTACCGCGACCATGTCGGCCCCGGCCACAATCCAAGCAAGAGCCTCAAATCTCTGTCCCTCCTCCGTTGAAGACAAATGACAACACCAAGGTCTCTCTAGCCGCGAATGAGCGGCCAGCTGAGGACAAGCAGCCCTCGACCAAACTTATGTGGCGACCACGACAACCAATGACTAACGTGACGCCAGATGCCAAGAGTAGTACCTCTAGCCCTAACCTCATGGAGCTCATGGCCCAATGTTTCCGAGAACATTCCCTTAACTAGGAGGCTCATTCCGAGCCTCGCATTGACTTGGGAGAAGACCAAGCAGAAGGGCAGGGTGAATCATTCACCTGTAACATGGTTGAAGTGTTTGCATGGCCTGAAGACGAAGAGGTCAGCCCAATAGAGAGTGCATTCGCTGTGCTTGAAAGAGAACACAGGAGCATTGAAACGCCACTAATCCCAGTCCATGAGCAATTCTCTTTTCAAGTAGAGATGGTGTTCTTTATATCTGAAAGGTATGCTCTCCCGCCGAACACAACATGCAACGCGGCGGATATTCCAGACAGTGGCAAAAATGTCTGCGACAGATCCTTGTCTTGCAGCAGCGAGATGAGCCTGGTCCTAGAGGATCCCGCGAACGCTCTATCATTTTTAAGCTACAAGCAGCGTCATAAGCATGCCGACTCCGACCTTCTCCATTCCAACCCTAGACATGGCTACTCACATGGGACCGTTATATATCACGACTGAAGTTGAGGGAATTACGGTAAACAAAGTCATGGTCGACACCGGAGCTGCGGTGAATGTCGTTACCACCCGTACTATGGGACTCCTTGGTATCCTGCGGTCGATGATCCAAATTACATCCTTGACAGTCAAGAACTTCACTGGACAAGTCTCTAGAACTCTAGGCTTGTTGTTCTTACGAGTCAAGGTGGGACCGACATCACGGGTCTATACATTCTTCGTCGCCGAATTCACTTCATCCTATAGCATGATCCTAGGCCGCAACTGGATCCATAGAAGTTTCTGTATACCTTCCTCTATGCACTAGGAACTCATAATCTTGGACACTGAGAAACGCGAGGCGGTCCTCATCAGAGCGGACCCGCGTCCTTTCTCCATTTCCACCAACTTCAATGAGACCCGATACTATAATACCGACTTGGGCCTATTGGAGGTCCAAGGCGTCGATTCCAAAGGTCGCCCCTATGGGGTCACGGCCTCTAACTTAACGCGATGGGGACTCACCCAGGTGAGGGACGACCTACAACGTCCTTACACCATCGCGGACCCCTTCTACACCTCTAATGATTTGTGCCTCCTTAGCAAAAGCACACGAGGCTGGCGAGTCCCTATGTGAGAGACTCATCTCATATTGGGCGGAACGCGAAGCCTACGATATGATTGCGACTATGGAATATGTAGACGAGGTAGTAGACTATACCGATACTGAGGAGGAAGTTATTCAACTAGCTCCCGTTACCTTGGATGATACACCACCTCAAGTTCGCAATCCTATCTTACAAGTCTATGTGGGGACTGCAGAAAAGCCCTTACTACTCTCCATTAGTGCTAAGCTGGAGGGAAAAGAAAAGGAAGACCTTCTTGCCTTATTACATGAATATAGGGATTGCTTCGCTGAGAAGTACGAAGACATACCTGGCTTGTCTCCGGACTTGGTATGTCACCATCTGCCTACTCACCCTGACAATCTTCCAGTCCGCCAAGACGGTAGATTCATGCGAACTGAGACCCAGATCATGGTCAAGGAAGAAATTGAGAACATGCACCGATCGGGTATCATTCGTGTGGCCAAGTACAATGAATGGCTATGCAACGTCGTTCCCGTCCGCAAGAAGAACGGCAAAAAGCGCATATGTGTTGACTACCTTGACCTCAACAATGCAACGCCTAAGGATATATATCCCATGCTTGTTGCCGACCTCCTCATTGACGCGGCCGCGGGGCATGAAGTGCTATCCTTTATGGATGGAACCGCTAGATACCATCAAATTCCTGTCGCTGAAGAAGATCGCCACAAGACCGCTTTCCCCTACCCGGGGTTTGCAGGTGCGTTTGAATATGTCGTCATGCCATTCGGGCTCAAGAACGCGGGGGCAACATATCAACGCGCCATGAACCTCATCTTTCATGACATCCTAGGCAAGTTGATTGAGGTCTACATAAACGACGTGGTGGTTAAAACCAAGACGCGGGAGACACACGTTGAAGACCTCCGTTAGGTTTTCACGCGAATGATGAGACATAACCTGAAGATGAACCCTGCCAAATGTGTTTTCTTCGCAGAGGCAGGTAACTTCCTAGAGTTTCTAGTCCACCAAATGGGCATCGAGATCCCCAAAGACAAGGCGCAGGCGGTAATAAGTGCCTCGCCTCCTACAACCAAAAAGGAGCTCCAACAATTGATCGGACGAATCAACTTCCTCCGCCGTTTCATTTTAAACGTGGCAGGGAAGGTTCAGCCCTTTTCATCTCTTCTAAAGCTCCAAGGGGCAACTGATTTCGTATGGGAGTCACAACACCAAGAGGCCTTTGACCGAATCAAAGACTGTCTTACGAACCCACTTGTTTGGTCCCCCCTCGCCCCGGCGTTCCGCTTAAGCTCTACATCGCTGCTGCTGACTTGTCTATTGGCGAACTCTTGGCACAAGACGGTGAGAACGGAGTGGAACATGCCATTTACTATCTTAGCAGGTTGTTAACCGATTGCGAGACGCGCTACTCTCCAATGGAAAAGTTGTGTCTCGCCTTATTCTTTGCAGGTTGCAAGCTTCGCCACTACATGTTAGCCTTTTCCACGGTGGTGATCGCTCAGTCTGATCTCGTCAAATATATGCTTTCCCGCCCTATCCTACGAGGACGCATAGGTAAATGGATTTTGGCTTTATATCTGAATTCTCTTTGCAATATGTTCCACAGAGAGCAGTCAAAGGACAGACCATAGCGGACTTCCTCGCTCATCATCCACCAACCAAACTCACAGCATTCTGCGAGTTGGAGTTCGTCATAGTCTCCCTTACTCCATGGACTCTTTATTTTGATGGCTCGCGTACTGAACTCGCCGCAGGTGCCGGGATCGCCATCGAGAACCCTGTAGGAGACCATTTTTCTTACTCCTTCCAGCTAGATTTTAAATGTACAAATAATCAGGCGGAGTACGAGGCGCTCATTATCGGACTGGAAATCTTGCTGGACTTAGGAGTCCGCGAGGTTCAAGTCTTCGGTGACTCCTTTTTGGTTGTCAACCAGCTTGTGGCGAAGTTCAAGTGCTTAAGTTCGTCCATTGAGCCTTACTTGCGAAAAGCCTTTGACGTCTTGGACCGCTTCAACGATGTCCACATTGAGCACATTCCGCGCGAATTCAACTTCGCGGCAAATGAGCTCGCACAGATTGCATCCGGTCTTAGCTTGCGAGATGGAGTGCGCGAACGACTACTCAAGGTCGAACGACGCACTCTTCATTCTTTTATTGCTAGGGGCGTCAGGCAAACTCTCTTGACGATGCCTTAGATCCTATCGATGAAGACTGGCGAATACCGTTCATCGCCTACCTCGAGCACCCTCATGATGCTATTCATTCCCGGCAAATGCGGTTTCTCACCCTCAACTTTGTGCTTCACAACATTGAGCTTCACCGGCGCGGCGAAGACGGTAATGACTTCCGTTGCGTGTATGGCAACGAGGCTAAGCGGCTTATGCGCGAGGTGCATTCCGGCGTTTGTGGTTCGCAACAGGCTGGACCAAAGATGCGTTGGTTAATCCGTCACCATGCTTACTACTGGCCTTCCATTCTCAAAGACTGTATTGCTTTCGCCAAAGGATGTCAGGATTGCCAGGCTCACGGACCAGTGCAACACATTCCAAACATTCTGTTGTAGCTGATCATTAAACCATGGTCAGGTCGAGGATGGGCGATTGACTTCGTCGGCATCATTCATCTACATTCCTCCGACCAGCATTATCGTGACCACCGATTTCTTTACCAATGCTGGTCGGAGGAATGTAGATGAATGATGCCGACGAAGTCAATCGCCCATCCTCGACCTGGCCATGGTTTAATGATCAGCTACAACAGAATGTTTGGAATGTGTTGCACTGGTCCGTGAGCCTGGCAATCCTGACATCCTTAGGCGAAAGCAATACAGTCTTTGAGAATGGAAGGCCAGTAGTAAGCATGGTGACGGATTATCGTGACCACTTCATTATCGGCCTCAACCCAGTTGGTAAAGAAATCGGTGGTCACGATAATGAACTTAGTGCTACCATTGGGAGAAAAAACCGAAAGCCGCGGGAAGTGGTCCGCGCGGTGGGAATGACCCTTAATTATTCATCGCATTTTGCCCAAGGGAGCAAACCACTTGCGTGACCGTGACGGTACACTCCATCTCAATCCTATTAATGGTCGTTTCTTAAAACGCCATATCGCTGGCGTTTGGGAGCGTGTGGACCCTCCACACTCGGCTGACTCCGCGACACTGTTCATAGTGCTCCGC
This sequence comes from Fragaria x ananassa, assembly GCA_034370585.1. Taxonomy (NCBI): domain Eukaryota; kingdom Viridiplantae; phylum Streptophyta; class Magnoliopsida; order Rosales; family Rosaceae; genus Fragaria; species Fragaria x ananassa. Next base: position 868,810 of record CP139750.1, on the reverse strand, counting down.
GCCTTCACGATAGCACTCCGCCGCCTCCCACTAGGGTGCAACCCGAGAGATAAGTTATTTCATTTCTTTGTAAACGCACGAGGTCTAACAAACAGACTAGTACAAGATTGGAGCCTATTCCAGAGACCCTAAATAAAAAAATTTACGTGCTAATTTCTTCATTTCTCTCTTCCATTTCATCATAAACGTGCAAAGTCTAAACAACAGACAAGTACAAGATTGGGGCCTATCCCAGAGGCCCTAAATAATAACATCACATATTTTTTCCTTCTTACACTTTGATACAGGTTTCATAAGCGGCTTTGTGGCCGAAGCAAAACATGCTTACAATGAACTCTGATTACCCTACGTTTGAAGGCATAAATCTAGGATTACCCCCAGAGCAAAGTGTCGGAAGGCTAGAGGTCCACTGAAACATGGTCCCTCATGCTTCCGCCCAAGTTTCGGGGCGTACTTCAAGAACACTAGCAAACTCCCAAAGCACGAGTGGACAAAGGGCCTCTGAAGCCTCACACGTGGACAGAACAGCAGGCGCAAGGTAGAAGTTTCCTAGACTCTTTATTCTTTCAAGCGGAGGATTGGCCTAAGAGTGGATTTTGAAACTCACCCTCAACCTAAGAGTAGATTTCGAAACTCATCAACGCAAACGATAAGCAGGAGAAATGGTGGTTTCGCTTTAAGCAGGGACAGCGGGATGAAAAGAAGGAAAGAAAGATCCATGGCGAGGGGGCAGAAAGACTTGGTCAATGTTCCAAACCCGCTCTGTGGGTTCTCTTATAAGAAGAGGTGACTGACTCCCCTTGGACATGTGTCCTGCATGTAGAACTCTGCCCCGAGGCATGGGCCTTAAAGATAAGGTGAACGCGTGAATCTATAGTGACTTCCGGCTTTCCAAGCAAACAGTCACGTGAAGACCTTTACTCAATCTCAAAGGAAGACTGTTTCTTTGAACCGCAGTAGTTTTGTTGCTTAGTGAAAAAGTTATATTGGGGACAACATGACAAGCGAAATGAAGTTGGACCAAGTCTCTTAAGTTTCCTTACAACCTCTACACACGGGGCGTCGAGGTTGATGAGTGAGTAAGGACCCCTTTAGAAAGGAGTAGGTTGTCTCGCGAGATAGTGAGGAACGCATACCTCAAAACTTTGGTCTTCGGCGAGATGAAGATCGCAATGACACCAAGATGTTAGAATCTCCTAAATCCTGAAGCGTCGTGACATGTTCAATAAGGCCTTCTCACTTAGTCTGAAAGCTCAAGGCCTAGGGGGCAATGTTTGAGCCAGAAGGTATTTTTGTCCAAGTAATATGACTTCGCGCGGACTGTGTGAGGACTACACAGTTCACGCGAGGAAGGATTTTGCGCGAACTACGCAGCTCGCGTGTAAACGGGACTTCGCGCGGACTACGCAGTTCGCGTGCAAACATGACTTCGCACGGACTACACATTTCGCGCAGAATTAATAGCTGACTCCACGTAGGCGAGGCGAGATTGACACTCCACGTAGGCGAGGCAAGCAGAGTACATCAAGGCGAGCTGGCGAACTGGCTCGCGTGGGAGGCTTCGCGAGGAAGGTATATGCGGAGTCCGTGTGCATCTCATTGATCGTTGAAAACTCTCATCAGTTTTTGACATGTTTTGGGCCAATCTCTGTTGCCCTTATTAATTTAAAAGTCTTCTTTTGGCTCGTGAGCTAGAAAGGCCCGCGAGATGGTTTGAGTTTGGACACCCCGCGAGGTAAAGATGTGCCTAATTGCAGTTCGCATAGGAGTCTACAGTTGGCAGCGCGGAAGCAAAAACCCATGCAGAGTGTACGGACTGGACATGTGTCACAAGCTGGTTGGTCCGAGCGGGCGAAACGGTGTCCTTGTGACATTAGGGTTTCATAATCCAATTTGGACTATGAATACCTTTCTTCTGCCGCAAGTCGAACTTATATATAAGGAGACTCGAAACACACAACTTGGACACAATCAAATCTCTCAACAAATACAAACAGAACCTTTCAACCTAGTTGAAACCCCTTTCGAGCCTCTCGAAAAACCCTAACCCTAAGCGCACCGCCGCCTAGGTTTTCTCAAAGCCCTCCTGGACTCGCCCCCGATCACCCTGATTCCCTTTGTTGCTCTGCTTGCGTCCCGCCATGAGTATCGATCGCCTTGTGCTCATAAATTCCTCATCTGAGGTGGCACCTGGAAACCCCCATTCCGCCTGATCAAGAAGTCAAGCTCGCATACAAGCTCTTCTCTCGTCCGCGAGGTGGCACGCCCGCAACAATCTCCCTCACTATTTGTACACTAGTTACCTCTGCTCCGCGCGCTGAGGATCGTGGCCAAAACAACTATAGTTTGTATTACTTTGTAGTGAATTTTATAATGGGCGGTAATAGCTTTTCTTTATGGTGGTAGTAGCTTTTGGTTTTTTTGTCGGTGGTGGTAGTAGCTTTTGTTCTCAGTGGTAGTTGTTTATATTGTCGTCGGTAGTATCTTTTGTTGTCATCGGTAATATCTTTTGTTGTTGGTGATAGTAGTTTTTGTTGCTAGCGATAGTATATTTTTTCGCTGGTGGTAGTAGTTTTTGTTGTTGGCGTTAGTATCTTTTGTTGTTGGTCGTAGTAGGTTTTGTTGATAGTGGTAGTATTTTTTGTTGCCGGTAATAGTATCTTTTGTTGATGGTGGTAGTATTTTTTGTTGTCGGTGGTAGTAACTTTTGCTGTCAGTGGTAGTAGTTTTTGTGGTCGCCGGAAACTTCGTTGGAGGTCGGCCGGAAACCCGCCAAAGGTCGGACGGGGACTTTTCTAGAGATAAGAGTGGTTGTTGACTTTTCACGTTAATCACATTTTTGTAAATATAAAAGAGAGAATCTAATTTTCTGGAGATAATCACATTTTTATGGAGATAAGAGTGGTTGTTGACTTTTCACGTTAATCACATTTTTGTAAATATAAAAGAGAGAATCTAATTTTTTTATGGATGACAGTTTGTAATTGTATAGAAATTCAGCACCTAAATGGAAGAAATATTTGAGTAAACTTATATGGAAGAAAATGTCTTCAAATTTACTATATACTATTTGTTGGTTAACTATTCATCAGTCATTTGTGTGTTGTAAGTGACTGTTCACAAGCAAGTGAACAGTGATTTTGTGTGTTGTTTAGGCCCGCGCTTTGCTGCGGGATATTGAGAGAGAGTTCGTCCAAAAAAAAATTAAGAGATAGTCCGCGCCCTTTTCCCCAGCAGACTCCGCACCCAGAGAGATTTCGTCCAAAAAAAAAATCGTGATCTCCTAGCGGACTCCGCGCCCATATCTGGGAATGAAGAGGACAAAACAGTCATTTTACTGTCAGTAGTGAACAGCAGACTCCACGCCCAGAGAGAGTTCATCCAAAAAAAATAGTGATTTCTAAGCGGACTCCGTGCCCTTCTTTCTGTCCAAAAAAAATAGTGATCTCGCCCAAGAGATAGAAAAATCTAGATAGATTGAGAGAGAGTTTGTCCAAAAAAAAATAGTGATCTCCCAGCGGACTCCGCATCCTTCTATTGGGCGGAGAAATAGAAAAATCTAAAGAGATTGAGAGAGAGTGTAAGCTTCAACTTGACTGCAAAAACAACTGTAATACCTGCAGGAAATGATGGGTAAAGATTAGAAAAATTATTCAACAATTGTTCTCTCTAATATCTATTGTAGGAAAAAGAAAAAAGGTACCGAATTTAAAAAATCATGGATGATGTTTTAGCCCAAACATTCAATCTCCACGCATCAGTGTAGATGGATGAGTGTAAGTTAATCGATTTTCAGATTATAGATTCTTATAGAAATTGTCAATTTCGGCAAGGTTAGAGTTGGATGGATGCAAGAACGAAGATTATAGTTGGCGGTTTTGAACAGTGGAGGAAGATACTGAGACCAAATCTGAAAAGGATTTGGATTCAGTTACTGACTACAGAATATGAGAAGAGAGAGCGAGAGAACAGAGAGAAATCTTGAGCGACAGAATATGAGAAGAGCCTTCCTATATAGAGAAATTTTCTTTCACCGTCTCTTGAACCTTCCAAAGCGTTCTTATTGTTTTCCTTTTGCTCTTTTTCCCTCATGAAGAATCGAGAGAGATCTTGAGACCTTCTCCTTTTTTTCCATCTCTCTCTCTCTCATCCTTTTGCTGTTTCTGTGTCTTTTGTTGGCTGTCTCCTCCAACCATGGGTTGGATTCCAACAGTAGAGCAAAGAAGAACAAGAAGAAGAGAAAGAATTCCATAGAGTTGGAGGAGAGGCCATTTGACTAGATCAAACCCACTTCAGGTACTTACTGGTTTACATGTTTATGACATGAAAGTTTGATTCCTTAGCTCTAATCCAACTTCAGCAATCAATGTTTGTTTTGATATCTTCTAGGTTTGGTTAGTGTTATTGGGTTTTGTTGATAGTTCATCTGGGTTGGTTTAGTTGGAGCAAAAATGAGTAATTTAGTCTAATATTTTAAGGTGCAGAGTGTGATCGAACCCAGCTCTCTCTGTGTCTTTCGATTTGATGTGAGCATGAGAAGCATCGGTCAGAGGGTTGAATTTGATCTTGGTGTTTGGTTAATATGATTCTGAATTTTGAAAATAGAAAAATCTAGAGAGAGACTGAGAGAGAGTTCGTCAAAAAAAAATAGTGATCTCCCAGCGGACTCCCCGCCCTTCTCTTGGGCGGAGAAAGAGAAAAATCTAGAAAGAGTGATAGAGAGTTCGTCCAAAAAAAATTGTGGTCTCCCAGCGGACTCCGCACCCTTCTCCCCAACGGACACCGCACCCTTCTCTTAGGCGGAGAAATAGAGAAATCTAGAGAGATTGAGAGAGAGTTTGTCCAAAAAAAAAATAGTGATCTCGCCCAAGAGATAGAAAAATCTAGAGAGATTGAGAGAGAGTTCTTCCAAAAAAAAATAAGAGGTATCTCCCAGCGGACTCCGCGCCATTCTTTTGGGCGGAGAAATAGAAAAATAAAATAGTGATCTCCCAGCGAACTCCCCGCCCTTCTCTTGGGCGGAGAAAGAGAAAAATCTAGAAAGAGTGATAGAGAGTTCGTCCAAAAAAAAAATGGTGGTCTCCCAGCGGACTCCGCACCCTTCTCCCCAGCGGACACCGCGCCCTTCTCTTGGGCGGAGAAATAGAGAAATTTAGAGAGACTGAGAGAGAGTTTGTCCAAAAAAAATAGTGATCTCGCCCAAGAGATAGAAAAATCTAGAGAGATTGAGAGAGAGTTCGTCAACAAAAAAAAACAGTTTTCTCCCAGTGGACTCCGCGCCCTTCTCTTGGGCGGAGAAATAGAAAAATCTAGAAAGAGTGATAGAGAGTTCGTCCAAAAAAAAATGGTGGTCTTCCAGCGGACTCCGCACCCTTCTCCCCAGCGGACACCGCGCCCTTCTCTTGGGCGGAGAAATAGAGAAATCTAGAGAGACTGAGAGAGAGTTTGTCCAAAATAAAATAGAGATCTCGTCCAAGAGATAGAAAAATCTAGAGAGATTGAGAGAGAGTTCGTAAAAAAAAAAACAGTTTTCTCCCAGTGGACTCCGCGCCCTTCTCTTGGGCGGAAAAATAGAGAAATCTAGATAGACTAAGAGAGAGTTCGTCCAAAAAAATAAAAAATAGTGATCTCGCCCTTCTCTTGGGCGGATAATTAGAAAAAAAAGTAATCTCCCAGCGGACTCCGCGCCCATCTTTGGGAATAAAGAGGACAAAACCGTTATCTCTTGGGCGGGGAAATAGAAAAATCTAGAGAGACTGAGAGAGAGTTCGTCAAAAAAATTAAGAGAGAGTGATCTCCAAGCAGACTCCGCGCCCTTCTCTTGGACGGAGAAATAGAAAAATAAAAATAGTGATCTCCCATCGGACTCTGCGCCCTTCTCCCCAGTGAATTTCATGCCATTTTCTTGGGCGGAAAATAGAAAAATCTAGAGAGACTGAGAGAGAGTTCGTCCAAAAAAATAAAAAATAGTGATCTCGCCCTTCTCTTGGGCGGAGAAATAGAAAAATCTAGAGAGACTGAGAGAGAGTTCGGCAAAAAAAAATAGTGATTTCGCCCAAGAGATAGAAAAATATAGAGAGATTGAGAGAGAGTTCGTCCAAAAAAAATAAAAAATTAAGAGAGAGTGATATCCAAGCGGACTCCGCGCCCTTCTCTTGGGCGGAGAATTAGAAAAAAAATATAGTGATCTCCCAAATTATAATAATGGAAATTAAGAGAGAGTAATTGTAACTGGCTCTTGAAATTAATGGAAATTATCCGCTCTTAAAAAAAAAAAAAAGTACCCACATTGGGTTTGCACTAATCTCTCTCTTTCTGTCTACCACACAGGTGACGCAGCAGCAGCGGCAATCGAGGGGCGTATTATATGATGGCTATGGCTTTGGGTTTTACTCCAGCCTTTTGTTGCAGGACACCATACAGTTTAAAGATTGTCAAATCGTCCTCCGAGATTAGTAGCGATTGCAGAACGAACACATACCAAATCGGAACGAAGAAGCGATGCTTGAGGTGCAACAGTGCAACACCCTCTACACAGACGAGGATAATTCCCCTACTGCTTGCTCCTTCCATGGCCACACCAATACTGGTATGTAACATATCTCAACAATTCTTCTTTTCCCACAAATTGTCACAGTTCAGTATGAAGTTCCAAGTTCTCGCCAGAATGTTAGAAATGTTTTTTGCTAGGCTCAGTTTATTTTTTATTTTTTTGGGTGAGATTAGATTCTTTGAAGTGAATGAGTTGTTAAATGTGTTTCCTTGGATTGATACGTTTATGTAGGAGAGAAGGGATTATTTGCATTGGCTCCACCGCACCAAGGGATTGATGGAGAGTGGAGTGACAGGTCTAGAGTAATTATGTACAGATGGAACGAGAAGAACGAGAGACCAAACACTGGAAGTGGAAATTGGAAGAAAAGATGGAGCTGTTGTCAAGAGTATGATCAAGATGCCACACCCTGTCAAAAAGGACGGCATGTTTCCTACGATAATGGCTTCACTTTGTACTAGCAGAGTAGCAGTTTAGCCACAACAGTTGCCTTATATCGATGTCCATAGTGCATTTGTTTTGAAAAACAATAACTTTTCTTCATGCATCTGCAGTTCTGCCTACTTTTGAATGTGATCCAATTTGTAAAAAGCAGATCAAGAGCTTATTATGCCGAGGTAATTTTATTCTCCCTGTTCTATTTCATCTTTCAACACGCATGTCCTGCAAAATCGAAATAACTTGAGATCTATTATCAAGGAGGAGTAGCTTCCTCTATTCACCCTTTTTGAACCCTGTATCTTTACGACACGTTATATAATGAAACATTAACTAGATACGTACTAATTAGGAATAACTATAACGCATCCATGCCTGTCCTTTGACACTTGTTTGATTAATTTTTTTTTTCCTGAGAAATACTCGTTCCTTTTAGAATTTTAAGGCTGCTTGCTGCTGGTGCAGGTAAACTTTTAGACTTTGAGTGCATCATGGTTTAGTTGAATGTGCTTGATATTTGTAAGTAGTTTGCATTGAAATCAAGTCTTTTGGTTCTTCAGTGGGCTACATATAGTAGTACCAAACTCCATTATTTTAGCTCCAGTTAGGATCAGAAATAAGAAGTAGATGCAGAAGTCAGGTTGCTTGATGTGTAGTATCAGAGATTTTCAGGTCTTCATGAGTTCCATACCTATGAGATAGTCAGATGGAAGACATTAAATGGTAGATGGTGGTGTGGCCAATAGAGTTTTCCAGCCTTGACAACAAATGTCTCTGTGTGACAGTTCTGTTTCTTTTTCCCATGTTTTGAGCAGTCCATCCTTATATTCAATAGGCCTGTCTCTGAGTTTGTCTTAAGGCCTTAGAATGTTATGCAAGATTTAACTATACTTCCTTGTTTTCCTGATTTTTCTGTTCAATTAATGCTGATATCACTTATTGGAAGTAGATAGTGTAGTTTTGTGGCTTTCCTTTGTATTTCACTTGTTCATTTTATTTAGCTGATGCGAGCTTTACAAAAAAAGTGAAATTTTTTCCCCTTAATAGTTAATGCTCTAGCTTGAGATGCATGTCAACAATACTTATGGTTCTAATGGAGGAATTGGCTTGGCTGTTTACAGATTGATGAGCATGTACAAGAGAGATTTGTACCACAAGTCCTTGGAGCATCCCAATATCATAAGTTTGAAGTGATGATGAAACGCCATATTGAAGTGGTGTGTAACTATGACATTTCTGGAATCAATATTAGAGAAGCTACATTGTAGACTTAAACATATACAGTATGTAATGGTATTTACATTAAGTTTCTCAATATAATGGAGTTTTATATTGAAATGCACATTTTGTTTTGGTTGCATAATTTACTTTACTGTGGAATGTAAAGCACAAGTAACATAATATAGAATCTCTTGGGAAAAAAAATCAGAATGACAGCGTGCATTATGTCTATCTACGGCGTGCATATTGTCCATATGGATGAGCGCTCTGAATCCTTGACAGTGCTTGGTTGAACGTTTGTGTTCAAGCCTAAAGCTTAGGCTTCTCTTCAAAACACAACATTGTCTACTAAAATTTTGTGAAAACAGAGATCCACCTGATATATAAACCTTGGTGATCACCACCGGTGATTAACAAAATCCACCTACTAAGATAAAACCTGAAAAGATAAAATATTGTATAATCCTTGTGGTTTGAAGTCGACATTTGTTCAGTCCTTTGTTGTTTTATTTTAATCTGAATAGTCCTTAAAGTCACGACTTTTCATCCAAATGATCATTCCGTCAATTTTCTCAGTTAAATTGCTGACGTGGCTTTAAAGGCCACGTCAGTATTCTAACAAAAAAATTGACAAAAAAAACATGTAGATGAAAAATCATGACTTTAAGGATCATTCAGATTAAAATAAAACCAAAAAGACTGAACATATGTCGACTTTAAACCCTAAAGACTAAACAAATTTCAATTCAACCTGAAACGTGTTCATGAAACTCCTTTTCCACAATCCTTTCTTGAGCTATAACTCTGGGAAATGAAATTGATAGAATAAGCTATAGAAGTGCATTATCTATATCTGCATGTATATATATATATATATATATATATATATATTTCAAAAGCACACAGTTGAACCCAATTGTTAATCAAGTATCAATTATCCATCGAAATCAAAACACATGATCCCATCACAATATTGGCAACACTAATCAATAGTTTCCAACAGTTTTGAAAGACTCATGAACATGCTTCAACATATCATTGTCGCGGTTCCACTCGGGGGTAGGCGCATTCACAAAATGAGCATAGAGCTTGTTGTTAGCACAAGTCACCGAAATCAAACTATGTGCAGCAACCCCATCAATCTCGTACACATAGTAAACTTGTCCCTTGTCGTCTTTCTTCTCCTCCGACGTCACCGAATCGGCACTAGCTATCAAGTCCTGCTAGTTCACGTCTGACAGAGCTAGATTGTTCAGAATTACGTCCCTGGGAGCTAGCTGCCGATAGCCACCGAGAAAAGTCAGGTACTCTTTCACGGTCTTCTTCTTCGGGTTGTAAAATTCACTGTCAGTTCCATTTGTACCTGTATGATCATCACTCGTGGTTTATATCCGCACTTTAACAATAACATGTAACGAATATTTAGTGTAGAGTCTGGACTACTTGCCTTTTTCGACTTTTGATACTAAACGCTCTTTCCAACCGTCTGGGACGTCATACACGTACTCGGTGGAAGCCTTCTTGTCGGAGTTTCCACCGTATCCGCCGTAGTTGGAGGCGCTGGCGGCGGTGCCGTAGTAAATTTGGTAAGTAGGGGAGTCTGCTAATGATGGCGGAGTGGCAGTTAGGATGGCGGCAGCTGCGGCAGTGGCGGTTAAGGTGGCTGTTAAGGTAGTTAGGAGTGGCTTGGAGGGTGGGATGGGGAGGTGGGTTCTTGACGGTGGTGGAGTTTGGGGTGGTTTGAGAGATGGGATGGTGGTGTTTGGGGTGTTGGTGACATTGGTGGTGGAGAACATGGTAGCCATTGCGGGGAAATGGGATTGGATGCAGAGGTGTGGGTCGTTATTTTCTTTGTTATCCTAATTTAAGATTTTCCTTATCCAATGTGGTGGAAGATAATTGGAGGAAACAAGGACGTGTGTGTGGGGTTTCTTTTTTTGACATATATGAGAGATGATGAATTACACTAACTTTTCAATCACAAAATCACATCTCCATTGTTTAATATGTAGTTCTATATGAGTAGATTATTTCTGAAAATTTTGGTTATCGTTAAGGCATTGAAAACTACGATTTATAATTATAAGCATGAACGGTTCAGGTTTGAGGGATCCCTTTTTTTGACATATATGAGGGATGAGGGATTACTCTAACTTTTCGATTATATTTTTAAATCTTCACCGTTTAGTTTGTTAATCCTTATATATAGATCAATTCTGCAAATTTTCAGTTAATTTGGTGATCGTTAAGATGTCGAACAAGATTAAATCAATGAACGAACCAAATCTGCCAAACCTGAACCGTTCATGCTTATAATTATAAATTGTAGTTTTGAATGTCTTAACGATCACCAAAATTTCTGAAAATTTGCAGAAGTGATCTACTCATATAGAACTACATATTGAACGGTAGAGATGTGATTTTGTAATCGAAAAGTTGGTGTAATCCCTCATCCCTCATATATGTCAAAAAAAATGGATCCTTTAATGGAAGGGCCCTATACACACACACACACACACACACACACAGACATACGGTCGTCATTCTGTTAAGGATGTTCTTATTTATTCTTATGGTGCAGATTTCTATTTTAAACTCACTTTTCGATCGAATTTTCACATCTTCACAGTCTATTTTAAACTCACTTTAGATACTAACATATAGATCATTTTTACAAAATTTCAGCCAATTTGGTTATCATTAAGGCACTCAAAACTGCGTTTTCCTGTTATAAATATGAACGGTTCAAGTTCGACAGAATTATGTTCATCCATTGGTTTAATCGAATTTGAGTGTCTTAATGATAACCAAATTAGCTTAAATTTTACAGAGATGATCTATACATTGTATCTAAAGACTAGACAGTGGATATGTACAAATTTGATTGAAAAGTGAGTCTAAAGTGAAATCCGCACCATAAGAATAAATAAGGACATCCTTAACAGAGAAAGACTGTATATATATAGTCCGGATCTAGAGATGACTTCCTTAAACTCTTAAAGTGAAGATGTTTTTAGTTTTAGCATGTATTTTGACAATTAAATCCACTCATTCCCTAGTTACTTACCAACATATGAATCATACAAAAAATTAGCTAAAATGAAAAACGTTTAACCATTTGATTAACACAATATTTGTTTTAATTTTATCTAACGTCCTACAATTGTTTACGTCAATTTGAATGACCAAATGATTATGGAATTAGTTGAAATTTTGTAAACATGTTTATTGCATATGAATTTAGAAGATTAACGGTTGAGATCGTTAAATAAAGTCATCTACTAATGTAAAATAGTAGAAATCCTCAAATTCTTAAAGTAAGGAGGTCCTCTTTAGATCCTCCCTTTATATATATATATTTCATTTTTGAATGATTTTTTCCCGAGTGAAAAAGAAATGAAATTCTTGGCAAACCAATTTATGCCCTAGTGCTCAACAAATTATAATACTTGCTATACAACCTCTATTTGCAAAGGAAAATCATAGTTAACGACAGTGTTATGATTGAGAAATAACGACAGTGTTAGATACAATATAACAAGAATTCAAATCGACATATATGGATGTAGTTCAATCGATTTAATCTTTTCAGATCTCTTTATAATCTTTATACAAATCTTATAGCCCTCGATCAACAATAGATTATCATTGTGATGCTCTAAACCTTGACCAAAAATCCTCTGTTTTGAGGGAATAGTTGTACTTGCACACCATCATGTTTTAAAAAATACAGACCTTTATTTATTTCTTTATTAAGAAAATGAAAAAAAAAAACATTATGTCAAGTGTCATTTGGTCTAGCGATATAGTCTTTTTTTTATAAGTGTGAGGTCGTGAGTTCGACCCACAACAAACTCGTTATAGTATTTAAATTGTTGTGAGGTAGTGAGTTCGATTAAGGCTGGGCTCGGGCTAGGCCCGGCCATTTTCTTTACGGGCCCGGGACCGGACCGGCACACATCAGTTCGGGCCGGTTTTGTTCTTAAAATCTCTAGGCCCGGTTAGAACCGGTTTTTTCCTATAAAATCTTGAGCCTGGTAAAAGCCCGGCCCGGTTAAGACCGGTCCGGTTTGTCGGGCTTTTCGGTCCTAGCCCACAATTTCAGACTTTTCATTCTCTCAATATGAAAACCTGGACAGTGTACATCATAAATTATCCAACAATCCAACACAACTAAGTGAGCAAAATTAAAAATCCAACAGCTCTGGAAGTCTTAAACTATTTATCCAACAATCCAAGTTATCCAACACAAGTACACAACTACATAAGGGTTCAAAATAACCAAATAATCCAAAGAGTTTAACTGTTTAAGTGTTCAAAGTTTGAACTTCAAACTTCAAAGAGACAATAACCAAAGTACCAAACAGTTCAAGACTTCAAGTCTTCAAGAAAATAAAAGGAGTTAAAAAACAATGATCAATTGATCTTTGCTCAAGCCTCAAGGCTCAAGCCAGTCCACCCTCCACTTTCTAGCAACTCATTTTCATCTTCTCCCTAATTGAAAAAAAAAACAGCAAACATATAAAGCAAGTTAGCAACACACTTAGACAATAGAACTGTAGAATACACTTAAAGCTTAAAAATTTATAATTCTCTTGTACAAAGTCCAGTTAGCATCTATGAAGTGCGCTGTCAACACCATATAATTGATGTTCTGAATTGAAGTCCATGTATCCGTCGTTAAGCACACTCTATGACTACTCAATATCTTCTTAAGCTCAAGTTTCTTCTCATCATACAGCTCCCAGAAACTCCTCACTATCGTTCTTCTTGACGGCGGAATAAATTTAGGGACAGCCACCTTGCAGAAATGTCTGAACCCCTCTTTCTCCACATGGCTGAATGGAAGCTCATCGATCACTATCATCTCACAAGCTGCTCTAATACAACGATCATTGGACCATGGTTGTTGCTGTGTTAACTTCTCATCTTCTTCACCATCACCAACCAAGTTCTGCTGGCCTTCATCAACAACCTCCCTACCCGGATACATCTTGCAAACCTTCTGTATGTGTCTCAACAAAGAGCTAGTTCCATTGAAAGTAGAATCTGCTTGGAACTCACCTCCACAATGTATGCAAATTGCGATCTGTTCATGCCCAGCGGCTACCTTCTTCCCATCCTTTTCAGTGTAAAGAAGTTTCTTATGCTTCTCAAAGTGATTCCACACAATGGATTTTTTTCTGGAAGTCCCGGTTGCTGCAGAAGTACCCCTTCTTCTTCTCTTTCTTGGCGCAGAAGCTTGAGTTGCTGCTGCTACTTCTTCTACACCTTCCACTTCTATTGGAGCTTTCTCATTCCCAAGTTGCTGACCTTGAGTTGCACCCAAATCATTCCCTGTTTCAGCAGCTTGTACTTGCTCCACCGGAGCTTCATCTTCATCATCAACTGCTTCAATTTCTCTATCAGAATCATCATCCCATGAATGATAACCGATAGAGCATGATTCGGATGAGCTTGACATCTCTACAAATAAAAATTATAAAATACCAAATACGTACTCAGTTCAATGAGTTCAATTGCAGTTTCCAGATACTCAATAACTCAAATCGAAAATTCAACATTCAACTGATTTAACATTTCAAGCTTTCAACAGAGTACAAGACAACAATAATCAACATTCAAATTGAGAATCATTACGAGTTGAAAACTGAGACGAACCTGAATGAGTGGCAGACTGGCAGTTGAGAATCATTACGAGTTGAAAACAAGGCTGGTGGACGACGCGGAGCGGCGTGGTGGCTGTCCGGTCCGGTGCGGAAGAGAACGGCGGGCGGAGCGACTGTGGGCTGCGAGCCTGCGACCCCTGCGAGACAGCGAGAGTGCGAGGCAGCGAGCTTTACTGGAGAACTGGAGAAGACTCAGAAGAGTCGAAGAGAAAGTGAGAAACAGTTTTTGATTTTTACCTTTAGGGTTTTTAATTGTTACCTTTAGTTTTTTACTAGTTACTAGTTACTATTTACTATTTAGATTTACTAATTACTATATCGGGTTATTCCGGGTTTTACTATTGTAAAATAACCGGGACCGGGACCGGACCGGCTGATGTAAGGACCGGACCGGCCCGCCAAAACACGCTTAATTTGAACATAAAAACCGGCCCGGACCGGCCCGGTCGGGTCGGTTTTCTCGGTTTTTTTCCGGCCCGCGGGTTTTATGCCCAGCCTTAAGTTCGATCCACAACAGACTCGTTATAATATTTAAATTGTTCAACTAATAAAAACACTGCAAATATTTTAGAAAATATGAAAAGATTGATTAAAGGAAAATAACAACCAAGCTTAAGATTTGAACTAAAAAGTTCACCCAGACACAGAAGTAAAGACAGAAGACAAAAATTACAACAAAGCATAAGATTTCATGACACATAAAGCTGTAGAATTGAGAAGCGCCCACCAATAGAGGCAGTCCGCCCCAATTCCCAATTTACCTTTTACAACCCACCGTTTTGTACGCACCTCGCTTCGTCTTCTGTCGAGAGGGGCATTTCCGTGATTACAACCAAAATGGAGGGGCGGTCGCTACCGCCCAAAAAACCCTAGAGATACTCTCCCAATTCTGAGACTTGCACACAGACTTTTCCATCCCCTTTGTTTTTCCCCTTTTCGATTTTTGGGATTCAAAATTAGGGTTTCACGTTCCCCACAGGACCTTTCTCTCTATCGCTGTCTGTTTATACCTATCATTCCCCTGAGCGAAAGCTTGGGGGTTGGTTCCCAATTTCTTCTTCTTCTCCTTCATTTTCTTTTTTGTTTTCCCGAAATCGCGTCGTTTTCTTCATCGCCATGGCCAAACGGTAAGCTTTACTCTTGCAATTTGTCTTTGATCGTATCAGGATTTGAATTTCCTATGTTTTGATGTCCTATTTTGAATGTGGAAGCTCCATTTTTGTTTGTTTGTTTGTTTTTCTTGTTGTTCATAATTTGTATGATTAGATTGGAGGAGAATAATTTAGAATTGAAATGTTATAGGGATTATGAATTTGATTCATTTCACTGTGTATGGTTGGGTGGCCTTGTGAAAACTAGATTTGTGTTTCTATATCTACTGCTTTTGTGAATTTATTACACGGCGAATTTGTTCTGGGCAGTTTTGCATCTTGGAAATGGTTGCATAAATCGATTAGGTGCAAAGCTCAATTCTCCGTTGTTAATGTGATTGTGAAATTTGGATGAATATAAGAGATTGCAACGTTCCCTTAAATGAAGTCGTTTTCATTTGTACTGGGATTGCATTTTGTCATATTTTATCTGTGGAGAGACCACTACGAATTAGTGGCAGGTCCTTTGTGAACGGGAACTGAAGTTTGTTTACCGACACTAAGCACCACTGTTCATTGCGGTTGTCTTTGGCTCTTTGCTGAAGGCAGTTTTGACGTGGACTTTCTGATGTCTACAGGGTTCTCTGCAAGTTCTTTGCACATGGAGCCTGTTTAAAAGGGGAGCACTGCGAGTTTTCACATGATTGGAAGGATCCATCAAATAATGTAAGCCACTTATTGTACTTAACTTTTTAATGTCCATAAAATTGGATTTGACGATTACTTGTATCTTATAAATTTTCTTGCTTGTTCGTTACAACAGATATGTACCTTTTATCAGAAAGGAGCTTGTGCCTTTGGTAGTCGATGCAGATATGAGCATGTTAAAGCTTCTCAAGCTCAGTCATCTGGTTCGTCTTCATCAGCAAATTCTCATCAATCTCTGGCTTTTGATTCTGGTCTTGCTCATCCCTCAAGAACTGCATCAAGTGGAGTTGCTTTAGTCCCGGGCACTCTTTCTGAACTATCTGCATTTAGTAGTCCTTTTCTACCTCCCCCTAAACCTGCATGGAGTGATTCTCTGGATGATGGTGATTTTGACCACAGTGAGGATAATGACGTGGGGGAAACTAGAAATGCTAGACCAGCCGATCGTGCTATCTGTTCATTTGCTGCAGCTGGTAATTGTCCTCGTGGAGAAAAATGCCCTCATGTTCATGGAGATATTTGCCCCAGTTGTGGAAAACATTGTTTGCATCCTTACAGACCTGTAGAAAGAGAGGAGCATATGAGGATGTGTGAGGAAAAGCACAAGCAACTTGAGGCACTAAAGCGTAGTCAAGAAATAGAATGCAGTGTTTGCCTGGAACGTGTTCTTTCAAAGCCCACAGTTGCCGAAAGAAAGTTCGGGATACTCTCAGAATGTGATCACCCTTTTTGCATATCTTGTATTCGAAACTGGCGCAGTAGCTCCCCAACATCTGGTATGGATGTCAATAGTGCATTGAGGGCTTGCCCAATATGTCGCAAGCTGTCATACTTTGTGATTCCAAGTGTCATATGGTATAACTCAAAAGAAGAGAAAGAGGAAATTGTTGACAGCTACAAGGCTCGGCTTAGGTAAATATTTTTATCTGGTTGTCTTTATGTTTTTATTTTATTTTTCCTGAAACTGTGATTGTGATAGCAGTAGCCAATGTTTATCATTGTTACACTTCACTATCAGAAGTATTTTTGTTTTTTCTTCTAATAAAAAATGTGACCGAGAATTTAGGACAGGGATCAACTATGTTTTAGATTTGTTTAATTTGAAGTTGGAAAAGCATTGAGAGTGGGAATTTTTGGTGCCTTCCTCTCTCTCTGTGGTGACACTTCTATTTTTGTATCTTCATCTGGTTCTCCAATTCTCCTAATCTTGCAGACTAATTGTTTGGTTTTAATCTTGCAGATCAATTGATTGTAAGCACTTTGATTTTGGAAATGGGAACTGCCCATTTGGGACTAGCTGTTTTTATAAGGTAATTTTGTTGCATCTGGAAATATGTTGCTGTGCTTGTCATTCACATTTGTTTGTTTTCTGTCATATTGAGAGCCAATGTTTGTGTCAATACTCTCAGGATGAGATTGACAAGTATGTGATGGTCTGTTTTGCTGAAGTGATTAATATTTTCCAGTCTGTGCATTTATTTACTTTAATTTTTTCATATTATATTTGTTGCTTTTTTTTTAGGCTTTGAAATTGTTTGATGTTGTGAAATATGTTGGCTTGCATATGGGGCTTCCTCGAGTTCCTTATATTTCAACATTACTTCTACTTTTATCTACTCAATCAATGTTTGATTTGATCACAAGTGGATTTCCTTGTTTGTGGTCAGGTCAGGTGGCATTAGTTATTTTTGTGCTATTTTTCTTTATGTTCACGCTGAATGTTTTGGCTCTGGTTGTTTGTACTTCACTAGGATCAGGAAACATCTTGTATGCTTTGTTTGTAGTCTACAGTTTAATTGACTACACTAACTGAACAGATTTTTTTAGTCTTCTTCGGACTTTCATTTTATTATACAATATAAATTACATTTCTGCTGATTGCTTTGGTTGTTTGAGATAATGTGCTCTGTGATCTATATCTGCCCAAATTGGATCAGGAAATAACTATATTTAGTAACCACACTGACTGATGGGATTGGTCTTTCTGAATATAATTTTTCGGGATGTCTTCTTCTCCTGTAGTCCTTGAAGGTTTTCTTTCTATTGTTTCAATTCTTTCTTTTTGGTACTTAGGCTATAACGTGAAAAACTTGTGTATAAGTTGTGGTTGACTACATTTTGGAAATGTTACCTAAAGCCTCCTAAGAATATTCATTTTTGAGATGTAATTGTAGTTTCCCAAGAACCTTTAGTGCTGCCTGCCATTACAACAAATAGTCTCAAATAGTTACCCCACTAAAGAGCGTCGAATGTTTACCCCACTTAGTTAAAAAAAAAAAAAAAAAAACTTGATTAAATTCCTTAAATTATTTATACCCCAGTACAACAAATTATTCTTATGTCTAGACCATCATTTATATGACCCGGATCACAAGTTCATTATTATTTCTTTTAACTATCTTCTCGGGCATTGTCTTGTATTTGCCAGGTCTTAAGGTGTATATTTTCTATCTCTTTGGAGTGGGTTTAACATCTCTCTCTGGTGAATTTGTTCACATTAGAACTTGGAGTGTTTGGAACTTTTAATTTACAACTATCTTATTTCTACCTTGACTGCAAATTATTTTGTTGTCAACTCTAAGTTGGCTGAATGACTTTCTTTTTCAAAAGGTCTGGTTGTGTCTGACTTTCCTATTTATTTGATGGAAGAGGTGTTCAACCTTTTAAGATAGCCAATGGTGTGGTCTGTAGAATAGAATAGTCACCTTTCTGGCATGTGGCTTGTTATTATTGAGGAAGTTAAGGCTTCATCAATACACCGAATTGAATGTTAGTTGGATGTTTATTTGAGATG
Source organism: Fragaria x ananassa (assembly GCA_034370585.1). NCBI lineage: Eukaryota > Viridiplantae > Streptophyta > Magnoliopsida > Rosales > Rosaceae > Fragaria > Fragaria x ananassa. The sequence goes on along the minus strand of CP139750.1, from coordinate 850,336 downwards.
GTGAAATAGTTTGTGTTTTTATAATGATACATGGGGACGGTCGACTCTCTCTCTTCCCCTCCCTCCCTCTCCTGTCTCTCTCTGTGTCCACCTGCGTATCTTAGTGGGTTGATCATTAAACCTATAGTCTCCAGTGCCTTCTGTCAGTTTCATTTGGTTATATTGTAGGAGAAAATCAGAATAGCTATTTCTGAATGCTGGCCATAGAATCATGTACTTGTTGTTTATCGTTTTACTTTCATCTCGGAGAGGACACCTTTAATGGATATTTGTTGTGTTCCAGCATACGGTCAAGCCGGGCTCCTATGTATGGAAATTTCACAGGCCACCTCTTCGCCGATGTGATATTGTGCGAATGGATTCCCTTTATGAGATGTTCGACCGCTTGGAAGAGTTGGAGGATTATACTCCTGGTGATTTGGATATCCCTTTGGAAGTGCAGTTATTATTGATGCAGCTGGGTCTTTGTCCGAGCGATTCAAGTGATGATGAATTGAATTATTAGTCTTTATCTACTAGAATCAGCCATTTGTATCTGCTTCCGTTCCTTTTGGGCTTTTGGAGTTGTTGCCATTTTCTGATTGTTTGTATCAACTCCTATTTGTGAATAAAATTTAGATTTATCTGCCAGGATTGGGGCTGCATTATCTAAATCTCTTGTGATGTGATGGAATATTTTGTGTTCAAGTATATTGGAGAAGCATTTGTACTTTGGTTGAATCCTTATTGCAGAGAGCCTGAAAAGTTCATACCTTAAACTCAAGTCCACATCCTTTGAAGTAATGAAAATTAAATGTAGAAAAGAGTTGTTGTATGGTTCACAATCACCATATTCTCATGTCTATGATATTGAAAAGATGGATTGTCAAATGTACATGGCCTTCACGGATAAGAGAGTCCTACTATGTTGCGCATCCATCTTTTCATCATTTCTTGCTGGCCTTTGTATGAGGTTTGTGTAGATGATGTTGACATTTCTGTTCTTGTGTAGTTGTGTCTTGGAGTTTGAGTTGGGTGTTTTATTTATCGAGCTGTCTGATTGACTGGTGCTTTTGTTATATATGACATAATTTATGCTTGTGTCTCGTTCTGCATCTTTGCTGGTTTATAGCACGAATTTGTTGCTAGAATTGCATATTGAACTTGAATGTTATCTGATTGCAGCATGCATACCGGGATGGCCGTTTAGAAGAAGTTGTGCTGCGTCACCTTGGAAATGAAGATGGCCAGACTGTGATAGCTGCAGATATTAGGTTTCTCTCTATTCCTAAATTTTTTTTTTAAAACAAAAACCTTTTTTTTTTTTTTTCAGTTATGTACCTTCTTTTTCATACTAAGTTCTTGCAATTTCAGGCTGTCAGACTTTCTTGGTGATTTGCGCATAAGGTGAATAATGTCGTCTAATATACCAATGTAAGTTTCTAACCTGGTTTGGTTCGTGGTTGTCAATTGTTACAGTGGATATAGGGCAGATTTCTGCTCTGAAGGATTTGTTGTCGAATAACAGTAGCGGCAGTTATATTCTCAAAGCTTCTTCTGTAATGAACTGTTTTGCAGAATGTACTAATTCTGCCAATGAATGCAGGAGTGTTGTGTGTAGCAAGAACATATGTGCAGCTTTGATGCTGGTTTTCAATTGCTAGTGGAGTACTCCAGATATCTATAAGGTGTAGTTTCAAACCTATGATTTTTTTTCATATGCTAAATGGCAGTTGTAATTTCCCTTGATTATCTAATTTTGTTCCATATTAACTCGCACATCATTGGTCCTCTTGTTGGTTTTACATGTAATTGCCTGCCAAGTACATGAAAAGATATTGTTAGGTTATCTTGTCCCTGATTAGGATTGCATACAGCTTTGTTCTGTTATCCAGTTGAGGACTTGAGGTCATCAGATATAATCCTTGACAGTTTGTCATTCAGTTGTAAATAAAGAAAAAGTTAAAGGGGCAGTATTTTAGCCTTTTAATTGTACTGCTTCTGATAAATATTTCTCTTTTTTTCATTACATATACATTTGTGTATTTAAAGACATACTGTTGCCTTGACACAGATTATGTTGCTGGAGAATGAGACCTGGTTTGTGGGAGAAGACATGACGTGCTTGGTTGCTATTTGACAACATACATAATTCGAAAAATAAAAGTAATTATGGAAAGGATGAGTTATGTTGAGGATTTTGACAATTATATACATGCATGTGTGGCTTCAATATTCTACAGGTTGGGTATAGACAATGATTTTGAATAAAGGATGAGATATATGGATAGCATGAGAATATCATACTAGTTGAGAACTGTATATAAAAGCATACCTGCATTGGCGATTTTTCATCAATATTGATGGATGTTTTTGGAAATGAAACCATGCTCTTATATTGAGGATGCTTCTTGTAGTTCGTTCCCTTGTAGATCATCCTGGCTCTATCTTTAGATTATAAGTTATAATTTATAACTAAACTAGTGATCAGGTTAGGATCGCTACATAAGATACAAGCATGATAGTTAATTTTGGCTGCCTAGAAACAATTTTGAAGAGAAACTGTTTGCCGATTTCTCCTATAAACTGTTTTTTTTTTTTTTCTTTTATAGGAGAATGTTACATCTAGTTGACACATGTTTTAAACGATACATATAGACAATTTTCGGAGTACTGCTATATTGAACTGAAAATGTTACATCTAGTTCACACTTATTTTTTGTTATTGGTTACAACTTTTACAAAAAGATAAAACACTTGTTACTAAAATAACGCTTAACAGATGTGTGTGGAGAGACAAATTTGGATTCCCTATAGATATTGAACGATATGAATAATGCTTGACGAATCACTTGTAACTTACTCTATGTGGTACTTTGTAATCTGTATGATTCTTTAACTCTCTCTATGTGCGTGGTACTTTCTAATCTGTATGTTTCTTTACAATGATTAGTTAAACATAAAGTGAGTTCTAACTTCCAAGTGAAGCACCAAAAAATTTATGATTTGCTGTATCAAGATACTGAACAAGCGAATATTTTCAGATAAATAATTTTTTTTTTTTTTTTTTAGTATTTGTGCTGCTATCGAACAATTAGCAATACAGACTCAAATCCTGAATCAAGAGAGTGGCCGGGAATTACTTATCATCATATGAATGGAAATTAACAAGTAGCAATTGTTGATGAACCAATAATTTGTGTTGCATCAAATTAGCAAGAGATCAAAACAACGCAGTGGCTGGTACGCATCAGTTCTTAACAAAGTGGCAAGTATTCATGACGCGGCATAACCAAAGGAATTAGTAATGGATTATTTTGTATTGTATCATCAAGAATTTTCGTTCTGGTTAATCTAACTAGTCCGGATGAATGAAATTCATATTGGTTCTGGCAAAGAATACCCAAATAAATTTCAATCCATGTAATGGTTTCACCCAATAAAATCCAATGCACTCTGTATTCGTATCACATGAATAAAGAATAAAGTGGAAAAATACATACATACATATATATATATATATATATATATATATATATATCAGAAGAAAGAATTGGTAGCAAGTAAGAAATGGATGGATGAATGAGGGAAGGCCCAGTGCTTGAAGAGAGCTAGCACAGACAGGAAAAGTGGGAGGCAGATGATCATGGCTCCGGAGGCCATCGCAGAAAGAGGGGCGGCTCCTGGGATAGCAGGCGCCGGAGCCGGTGCTGCAGCGTCGAAGTCTTGGGCAGCAGATGAAGCCGCAAAGAGAACCACCGCAAAGAAAGCAAGGACCAAGGCCTTGGCGGCAGCAACACTCAAATGACCAGCCATTATAATATAAGGATAGAGTTAATCAAAGGATGATGGATGGGGAGCTGATCAGAAAAATGATGAGAATGGAAGAGAGGTAGCAGGTTGGGAAGAGTAGCAGGGAGAAGGAGCAGTCTATATAGCGAGAGGGGGGGAAGGGGAAGGCGCGTGGGTCCAGAGAGAACATGGAAGGCAGCTGGAATTGTGGGGTGGCCACGTTGTGGTGTGGAAACGCAGAAAGCTGGAGAAAGCAGCAACGGCTATATTTTCTGTAAAAAGATAACGGAAAGGTTAACGGCTATTTTTGCTTTAACGCTTTGTTTGGTTGAGAGGTGGAGAAAGTGAAACTCTTTGCTATTAGCTGTTGGTTGAGCCGCGTCGACGACAAGAAAGACCTTGGTTGGTAAGGTCGGTGGACTGACTGCAAATTACAGGCACTACACCAAAAATTATTTCTATTTTTTCATGGGTTTGTCTCCTATACCATACGATATGACATACATGTTTTGGCCACGATCCTTAGCAAACGCAGAGAGGTAACTTAGCAGTACCAAAAGTAAACGAGGGTTGCAAGCGTGTCACCGCGCGCTTGCGGAATGTGAATTGCGTGTGTGCTTGACTTCTAATCAAACGAAAGGGACTCCGGTGCCACCTCGCGGACGAGGGATTACGAGTAGCTCACCTATTCACTTTGCAATCGATACGCACTGTGAATAGCGAGCAGAGCAACTAAATGGAAAAGTAACCAGGAGCGAGACCGAACGGGCTCTGTAAACTAAGGCGAGATGCACTTAGCGTTAGGGTTTCGAGAAGCTCGGAGAGTTTTTGTTGTAGTTGTATGATTTGATTGGGTCTTGAGTGTCTCCTCGAACTCCTTTATATAGAGTTATTTAGGGCCACATGTATTGGTCTAAAGCATGTTAAAGATTTGTAGAAGTCTTTAACGATAAATGTGGCGTAGGCGATGTTAATCACTTTTTGGACATGATTATGCTTCGGCGAAGTTCGGCGAAGTAACTAACTGCCTATGTAGAAGAGTTGTATTAGAACACCTCATGAACACTTGCGAACCTTGAGGACTTCATACTACTGGATGCACATACACTTGCATACATGTGATTAAGGAATAAAAACCTTAATACATGCAAACTCCTCCCCTGGTGAGCCGCACACATATAGCCCTTTATGCAATTAAAGATAATTGCTTTCTTATCCAATCAAACAACCATGCGGAGCTCACCTCATCTAGGCGATGTTAATCACTTGTTGGACATGATTATGCTTCGACGAAGTAACTAACTGCCTATGTAGAAGAGTTGTATCAAAAAACTCATGAACACTTGCGAACCTTGAGGACTTCATATTACTGGATGCACATACACTTGCATACATGTGATTAAGAAATAGAAACCTTAATACATGCAAACTCCTCCCCTGGCAAGCCACACACATATAGCCCTTTATGCAATTAAAAATAACTGCTTTCTTATCCAATCAAACAACCATGCGGAGCTCGCCTCATCTAGTCTCCTTTTTGTATGTGAATAGCTCTTCTTGATCCTTCGTGAAGTCCTTCTCTTACGTGAAGTCATCATCACCTCGCGTGCGAAGTATGCTATTCAGCTCGCATGACTTTGCTAGCGGGCCATCATTTGTAAACCCAATTATTTTGGGCTCGCCGGTGTGACATGGACCATGAATCTAACTAATATTCACATAGACAATTAATTTCCAGTAAAATATTAATTTAGGTGTAAACATTGCCTCTCAACCTCAAAGTCATGAATGTCAAGAATGACTAAAGAGGTTTATGTTCATGTTACTCCAAAGCCACTGACATTGGCTCGGCTCATACATCAAATAACTGAGTAACAAGCCTGTGAATAGCAGGCTCTAAAACTCAAGTACCAAACATCAAAGCATTGCAGCGAAACCACTGTATGATTCAACTAGTACCATATTAATCAATTGATGATCATGCATTTAACATAGGTACCTTAGACTTGAATTACTACAAATTACGTTGTGCACCTCGCCCGCACTTCGTTTGCTCTACTCAGAATATATGGTACATTGCACATACCTCGAGTAGATATATCTCGAATGAATGTGTCTTGAACAGATGTACCTCGAGCGGATGTACCTTGAATAGATACACCTCGAGTGGATATAGTTCACTTCGCTGCCCTCAGTGTGAACCGATGAGAGTCAAACGAAATTTTTTTTAGAGGCCACATGTGTTGGCCTAAATAATGACCAAGGCATTTGAAGAATGTCTAAAGTCTGAACTATCTGGAACTCATCTCTATCCCATGTGTGCCCCCCAGTTTGGATGTTTGTTCAACAATAAGTGGGAAGAATGAAGGACATCAAAACATTAGTATGCCCCCCAGTGACGGAGTTGTAGTACCGTGCATCATTGAAATTGGCAAACACCGAAAAAGGTTGTGGATTGGCCGTGAGTAGATCCCGATGCATGAATGAAGGTACACAAAAGCTTCTTTGGATGCCCCCAGTGAAGGAAAACATGTTGCAAGGTTATGAAAACACATTGAAAAAGCACATTGCAAATGCACGCGTATCCTGACTTGTCTGCATTCAAACTGCCATAACTCTCTCCAGGAATGTCGGAATGATGAACCGTAAAATCCTCTAAAAAATAGACATCTATGACTTTCTGTTGACAATCAAGTTTACTTGTGGTGTAAGTAGCCCCGCACCTATAAATAGGTAGTGAAGCAACCATGTATGATATCTCATTCAGAATAGTTATACTTGACTCAATTGAGAAATTTATTTACTTGGGCATTGGAGGGTCTTTTGCAGGTACCCCCCTCCCCTTTCCCTTTTTCCCCTCAACTACCAAGCCTCAAGTCAACAGTCGAACGAACCTTCTCGAATGTTCCAAGTCAGCTGGGCATAACTCCTTAAAGGAATTTTCACTCACTAACAACCATCCTTGACACACATTAACCCCGAATCCTACAACCATTGCCGCCTCCGCCATAACCTAGGCCACCATCCTCGTCATGCTTCCACCACAGCTCAACACCCAGTCAAAAACAAAGCCGACTGGCATGCCAATGCTCATTGGGAGTGACCGAGCATCCCGGCCACCACCCAATCTTGCTGCAACCGCAACCCGACTAAGCTCTGCCACTCGCCCTGCTTCCCTTGCTTAAACCTTCAATAGCGGCGTCCATGAACACCTGAAAAGAAGCACGATCGGAGAAATGAAACCACCTCTTGTCGCCGAATCATGATCAACACCAGGATAGTGTCGCCACTGGTACCAACCCTCCTGTAGGATCACCGCCCACATCCAAGTGCGTCGTCAGATCTGAACCCTAGGGCTCAAAGCAAAAGAGCTCCGTAAGGCTCGGAACCCGCTCCTCATAATAGTGTGTTTGATATAAAAAAGTTAGGGTGCGTCTATTGCCACTCCACAAATCATTTTGCTCACCCACACGTTGATTTATTGAAATACTAAAATATTCTGATGTAAAATTACAACAAGGGATAATAAGTTGTTACAAATTACAATTTTTTTTTCTTTTTTTTATCTTTTTTTTTGGATGAACACAAATTTTATAACTCTAACCCAGATTTATTATATTCAGTCATGAGTTTGAAGACACTGACATTTAACCTGAAGATGAGGTAAACTGTTTGTATTTTTTTTTTATCTTTGTTTATGATTCGTCTATCCCTTTACTGATTATTTTCCATGTTAACTTTGTATGTAAATTCTCATAGACAACTATTATATACCATATTTATGAATAACGGATAGATCAGTAGAAGTATAGAAGGCGTTGCTACTAGAGATACATTTACAGACATTGTGCATTTTGATATCAACTAATACCATTAAGTGTTAAATTTGAGAGTTTTTTCTTGTTCTTTAACTTAGATTTATACCTTCATGTGAATTTTTGTTCACTTTGTGATTTTACTTACCTTGAGAAAATCTGAATTTGACAAAATATATGAAGAGAATGTAGGGTGAATGATGAAATAATCTGGAGTTCACATCCAAAACCAATTGGCTATGGATGGAGTGACCCAAACCTTATAAACCACAAGCAAAGTCTCATTTTTCCGATGTGGGATATATATCTCAACACGCCCCGTGATGAATCTTAAAGCCTAACACGTTGACAATATTTTTGGGTGACGTGGAGTTCGTGTGGCCTTTGGGGCTTCACACGTGGACGTGGGTAACCTACTCTGATACCATGATAAAGTAATCTGAGATTCACATCTAAAACCAATTAGCTATGGATGGAGTGACCCAAACCTTTATAAACCACAGGCAAGGTCTTATTTTTCCCGATGTGGGATATATATCTCAACAACAAAATAGAATTGAGAAAAATGTTTTTTTAGGTATTGATAATTAATGAGTGAACAAAGTAGACTTACAATTAAAATTATATGAATGGGGGTGTAAAGAGAATGTGAGGTGAGCAAAATAATTTTTGAGGTGACAATTGACACACCTAAAAGTTATTAGGTAATTTTGGATAGGTGACTTAATAGTTAACAGCTCATTTTTGCTGTAATGTGGTTGTCGGTGTAATTAGTTCAGGGCCTTTTGTAATTAGTGTCTTTCATGATGTAATATCATCAAGAAATTTGCACTAATTCACCAAGTGAACTAATTTACGCGTTATTATTAAATAACACCGGGAATGACCCCCGGCACCAAGTTCGTAAGGGATTAGGTAACTCCAACCACATATAAGTAATCATTAATGAAAAGTGAAATACAGTTATACCTCTATAAATTAATAACTTTAGGACTGACAAAATTTAATCGTTGATATTAATTTATCGAATATTAAATTATCAAAGTTTTACCGTAAACAAACACTTTCGGTCATATTCTTACCTTCTCATAAGCAATCAACTATTGCTCTTTTTCTCCATTTGGTTTCGTAAGAAAAAAGTCTAGAATACATAGAATACAAAGACCTTAGGTCAACATCTATTATTTACAGTATTATGAATTTCTGCAATAGCATAGGTTCTTTCAATAAATATTGAGTACAAGACCTCGACTGGCACCAGAAGAGTGAAAATGATATCGGTATATATATGTTATGACTTCTGCATTTCTAGGACGCTTTCTGAGAAATGCTAGTAACAAACAGAGAGCAGGGCAAAGCTTTGACGAGGGCAACCCAATCTCTCTAAAAAGCAACGAACTGACCTTTGTTTTGGCTGGTGCAAACAAAAGAAAGCAAACAAAATCTAATATTACGGATTTGGAGAAGATTGCATAGAAAAGATCGATCATATGAATGTAATGTTTTGCAATGCACCTCAGAAGAAAACTGAACTAAGCTCTCAAACCCGTATATATATAGTTGGGCATTCCATCTCATAATGTGCATAAGCCCATGCATTACCTACAAAGATGAGTTTCTACAATAAGATCTGTATGCTTCTGCCACTCTCAGTGATATTCTTACTGCAAATTAATTATGCAGTTTCAAGAATGCCGAAGAATACCAAACATATATTGTCCACATGGACCATTTCCAGAAGCCTGCTTCTTTCTTAAACCATGCTTCATGGCACAAGTCCACCTTACAATCATTAATCCCACCATCCTCTCTTGCAGAGCACGATGATGACGACATTGATGAAATGTTGCTGTACTCGTACAGCCATGTCATGCATGGCTTCAGTGCCAGGCTTACACCCACTCAACTATCTGAGCTACAGAAATCTCCTGCTCATGTTGCCACATACCCGGAGTCCTTTGGGAAGCTTTTCACAACACACAGCCCCAGGTTTCTTGGACTGAATAGTAAGTCCGGCATATGGCCTGCTGCCTGGCGAAGATGTGATCATCGGAGTTATTGATACAGGAATTTGGCCAGAAAGTGAGAGTTTCAGTGATAGGGGAATGCCAGAAGTCCCAAAAAAGATGGAAAGGCACATGCGAGGATGGAACGGCATTTAGTTCATCTCTCTGCAACAAGAAGCTCATAGGTGCTCGATCATTCAGCAAAGGGCTCAAGGCAGCAGGAATAAAGATCTCCACTGAGTATGACTATAACTCGACAAGAGACTTCTATGGTCACGGAACCCATACCTCATCAACAGTTGCAGGTAACCATGTACTTGGTGTAAGTCGCTTTGGATATGCAAAAGGCAATGCAAGAGGGGTGGCGCCCCGTGCGCATGTTGCCATGTACAAGGTCCTCTGGGCAGTAGATACCCTGAAGAGTGCAGCTACTGATGTGCTTGCTGGGATGGACCAGGCCATTTCTGATGGAGTTGATATCATGTCAATCTCTCTAGGCTTTGATGTTGTTCCTTATTTCAACGATGTCATTGCCATCGGCTCTCTATCAGCAATTGAAAAAAGGAATTGTTGTGGTCTGCGCTGCAGGGAGCGATGGTCCTTTTCGAAACACCATATACAATGGAGCACCATGGATCATGACAGTAGGAGCTGGCACACTAGATCGTAGTGTCACTGCAAGAATGACTCTAGAGAATGGGTGGACTTTTGAAGGAGTATCATACTTCCCTGATAGCGTTTCCATAACTGATATCCACCTGTACTACGGAAAAGGCAATGAGAGCAAAGCAACTTGCAACCACTTGGCATTGAATCATAAAGAAGTTGCTGGAAAGGTCCTCTCTGACAATTCAACCAATACAGACGTTTATTTTCAAGTGGAAGAAGTAAAGAGGACAGGTGCATATGCAGGAATCTTCGTCACTGATGCGTCAGACTTACTAACAGAAGACTTCACCATTCCCATAATGATTCTGCCAACTGCTACTGGATATTACATTAAAGAGTACGCAACAAAGAGTCTCACCTTCGTGCATACAAATTTGGGTACAAAACCAGCACCACAGGTGGCGGACTTCTCCTCAAGAGGACCAGACCCAATCAGCCCAGGTGTTCTAAAACCAGACATTCTTGCTCCCGGGGTTGATGTGTTGGCTGCAGTTGCACCTAATAGGCCAGTCGCAGGAGTAGGTAACTATGATTTAGTGGCAGAGTATGCAATCAAGTCAGGCACATCAATGGCTGCACCCCATGTCGCTGGGGTGGCAGCTTTGCTAAAAGCTGTACACTGCGACAGGAGCCCAGCAGCCATTCGATCAGCCATCATGACCACAGCATACACTCTCAGCAATACTCAGACCACCATAAAAGACCCATTCAATGGTCTTCTAGCCACACCTTTAGCACACAACTGCCTACCGACCTAAATTACCCTTCATTTATGGCTATCTTCAATGGAACAAACATTGCTACACCAAGAGCCAAGAGCTTTAGCAGGACTGTGACAAATGTCGGAGGGGATACAGCAACTTACCATGCATATTTTGAAGTTCCTAGCGGAATGAGAATTGCAGTAGAGCCTACTACTCTAACATTCACCAAAAAGCATCAAAAGCAACATTTCGTCCTGAGCATAGAGGTAGACAATGATGCTCCGGGGGTGATCTATGGGTACCTGAGATGGGTTCATGATCAAGGTAAGCACATAGTTTCGAGTCCTGTAGTGGTCATTAATAACTAGCTGACAGCAAGACCACCAGTTTTGGACCATAAGCTCTTTATCAAGATTCAAGAAGTGAAAATGATTTAAACAACACTCCATTGGGTCAAATGCTCAATAAGGAACATCTTCGACCTGTAACAGTTTAGAGTTAAGTTGAAAGAATAATTTGACTTCATAGGATCTTCCAATTGAAAACTGTGACTTCTTAAATAAGAAAGAATGGAGCACTTTCACGGTTTCACTCACCCGCGTTGTTTCCAGTTATAAAAAAATCACAGAACTAATTAGAGAACGGGGGACATGGAATCACAGCATTATATATTCTCAAAACTGCTATAGCCAACAATTATATTCCCAAAATACCATTTACCACAATAGAATAACTGAATCTATAGCATCTTCCAATCGCAAACTTGTTACTGTTTACTTAAAACTGAAAGGATGGAAGTGTTCCACTATTTTTGCAGTTGATGAAAATCACTGAACTAAGTTTTGAGGGACCTCATTCAGCAGAAAAGCCTCATTCAGCAGAAAAGTACTTTCCCAACAACCACTTTCGACTATTTTGATAAGGGTGTAACTGAAACAAGTCTCCCTAAAAAGATACAAGAAATGACCCAATACAGGAAAACCCAGAAATAACAATAGGATGAACTTTTGAATTGTGAATGTATGAATTGAAAGAGAAAGAGGCTGGCATACCTGGTTGTTTCAGATGAGCCTTCTTCCCATGGAAAGCTCTTCTTCTGTTTCCACACGTGTTTTACTCTCTCTATTTAATTGAATTGGGCCGGGCCTCTTCATTTGGGTCATCATATAACGTCAATTTGCTCTCTCTCTCTCTCTCTCTCTCTATCAATCAAAAACTTGGTCTTGATCTCATCTCTCTCTGTCTCTCAATTTTTGGTTCTTCGAAAATGGCTGCCGCCTTGATCTCTCGCCGATTCAGCTCAAAACTTGTAAGACCCTCTAACTCTTGCTCGTCATTCTCCTCCAACTTCTTCACCCAAAACCTCCAAAACCCTACCCCTAAACCCTTGACTCACTTTTCCAATTCCACTTTCTCACAAACCCCCTCAAACCCTTTCACCTCTTCCTCAAACCCCAACTCCTTTTTCCAAGTCTACAAAACAACACCACCAAATCCAAAACCCTTCAATGGAAAATCCACTAAAAGCTTGGCCTTTGATCCATCTTTGTCTTCTTCGATTCACCAAAGGGTTTTTGATCCAAAACCCAGCAATTTCAATCTTGGTACTTTTACCCAATTGAACACTACTCCCGGATTCAAATGGCCTTCGGATAATAGACCCAGATTTCTTTCAACCTCAGGCTCATCAGAGCCTGAGAAACCCCAAAACCCAAGTGAGTACCCAAGTCAAAACCCTAATTTCAAGCACCAAGAAATCGAAGGACCCACAGTGGAGCGAGACCTCTCTGATTTGGGAAATGAAACCCGAACAGTTCTTGAAACGATGGCCAAGAACATGTACAATCTGAGCAGGACTGTAGCTCTTGTGGGTTTGGTTCAACTCGCTCTTGGAGCTTACATTTCATACATGACTCGGTCTTCACCAATACCCGAAGTCTCGATTCAGAGCTTCTTGGCATTCGGGTTTCCGTTCTCTTTGGCATTCATGTTGAGGCAGTCTCTGAAGCCAATCTACTTCTTTAAGAAAATGGAGGAGCAAGGTAGGCTGCAGATTTTGACTCTTGCTCTTCAAGTTGCTAAGAATTTGAATGTTTTTTTTCATTCGGGTTCGTGGGGTTTCTGTCTTGTGCGTTGTGGGTTTATCAGCTGGAGTTTTGTTCCAAGTTGCATACAAGTTGACTTGATTTTGGTATTAGGTTGTTTTCATCACTTGTGATGCCATTATAATGAACTTATATATCATATGGAGATTCACATTGCATATTGTCTATGATTTTTGCTACTTGGCATTTCAATTTCAATGTTTCTTCACCTACCATATTCGGGATTCTAATGCCTTCTGGAACTGAAAAGAAATGGTGTCTAGTGTCTACTACACACTAGGAAAATCCCCTGTTTTTTTTTTTTTTTTTGCAGAAGACTACCCAAAATTTCTCTTAGTTGCAATTTCAGATCAACTATTTCCTTCAGTACTACCAAGCCAAGATAACAATAAGAAATTCAAAAGGCTACGTAAGCATATTGAATTTAATTTGATGAACTAGCAGCATTTGAACCATAACAGTTGAACAGCATTTTCGGTACTTCCCAAAAATTTTCTTCACGTAGCGCTATAAGCTTGTGAAAGTAGAATCTATAATCTCAAATGTTAGTATGCAGGTTACTTTTTAGAGACTCAACATTGCCTACTCGAGTATTTAGCTTCCTATTTGTACATAAAAATCCCTGCACAATCAAGGAGACACAGCGTCTTCTGAATGCATCATCTTCCCCGGCAACTCTATATTCCACAGTGGTTTGCAATCAGAAGTCTCAATTAACAAAGACGATTTGTCTTACTTCCAATCTCCATGCTTCTTCACTCCTTCAAGTGTCTACAATGAAAAGCTAAAGCCATCATCAACTTCACGGTATCAAGTCATTTTACCCTGTTGAGACACTATACTCTGGATTCAAGTGATGGGGAATGTAAGGTTCTGATTTTGTAGCAAATATGAATGCAAACAGCAGCTAGAGATGGTAAAGAACTTATCCAAACTTGGCAACATACCTTCTGTTTTTCCCTTTGGGATTCCGAGTCCCGACTCCTCAGTCTCTTCTTTTTTTTTTTCGATTGATAAAGAGAAATTACAAAGAAGCCGCAAGCACAGCTGCCCCCATAAAGATCAAACTGGAAAGCGGAGCTCGACAACAAAGGCAGACTAGATCTCCAAACTAACGAACTAGGAACAGAATGTCCAGGGAAGCATGACTATCAGCTAAGAAACTAGCTTCCCTCCAAACATAAGAAAATGAAACAGACTCAAAGTGTCGGGTTAATTCATGGATGTCCCGAACTATAGTTTTAATTCGCCAAGGTATTGACGTGCGACCATTGAGAGCATTGATCAGAAGTTTGGAGTTGCCTTCCTCCAGTAACACCTGAGAAGTGTGCTTTGACAGTTCAAGAAGTCCATCTCAAAATGCAATAGCTTCTGCGACAAGGATCTCCATGTGACCTATTTTTTTACTGGTAGCAAGGACAGGTTGGCCATCTGAGTCACGGACCACAAAGCCTGCAGCAGCATTGAGCTGGGGTTGAACTGATCCATCAAAATTGGCTTTGAGCATTGAAGGAGGAGCTTTCCATTTGATGCAACTTGGGAGCCACAATATTATGTTGAACATAGAGTTGTAATAGTCGAGCAGCTCCAAGAGTAACAGAGGCTGGTGTCGTCGTAGTTCCCCGGAAAATAATGCCATTGCTAGCGTGCCAGATAGACTCCTCAGTCTCTTGAATCCTGACCCTTTATAACCACATTCAGGTAAGAGACAAACTCAATATTGAACTCCAAAGTTTGTTGCTGTATAATACTGCTAGTCTGCGGAACTCATGACTGAAAAGGTTTCGCTGCATAACTGCATTCAATATTAATCAGGTGCATTTTCTGGACTGCTTTTTATGTTATGAATCCAGACAGCTTCCACTAGGGTAAATGCAAAGTGAAATCTGATATTAATATTGAATGCAGTTATGCAAAAAATGTACCTGATTAATATTGAATGAATTCTTCAGCTACAATAGCAACGAAGTTCACCAAGCTCTGAGAATATTCTGAAAGTGGAGAAGACATAGTATCTATCAGGTAAATAATATATAATAGGAAGTAAGGAACATTGTTGTGTCTAATAATCTTCTTTCTGTTTTTTCTTTTTTCAGAATTAAGTGGAATTACCTGCTGGAATGGAATATTAGAATGTTAGATTCCAACTGTTTTCTCTTGTATCACTTGTAATCAAGCAGCTTGAATTCTCTTGTCTCCCAACCATATGTAGGGGATGTGGGCTATGGAGCTCCAATACTGACCTTTACCTGGTTTGCATCTCACTTCTAGCAGTGGACAGTGACGGATACTAAGTTGTGTCAGTGAAAGAAGCCTGCCCTTATCTGGTATGGACAGTAGCTTGGGGCAACTCCAGATGTAGAGTGATTTAAGTGATGTGAGGAACTGAAACCCCTTGCTCGGTAGATACTTAAGATTTGGAAAGTCTTCGATTATGAGCTTAATGAGAGATTTGGGAAGTATCATCTCTTTCTTGGGTGGAAAGGAAACCAGTTCTGGGTCTTCACCACTGATCCACAGCTCTCTAAGAGATGTCAGTCTGTGCAAACTGCATTCAAAGAGCGGTTTACAACTCTTGAGATTCAGAATTTTAAGAGATTGAAGGTTAGGAGGAAACCCTTCTTCTAGAAAGGAAGTGAAACCCTCAAAATAGGGGATCCTTAATGTCTCAAGAGAGTTGAGGTTATGCATGCCTTTGGGTAAAGCCTCCAATTTCTCACAACTGGTGATCTCAATCTCTCTCAAGCTGGAAGGACTTCTTGGGAAGACTCCTGTTTGGAAGGAAACAAGACTTCTACAACCATAAATACTCAACTTCTGAAGATTGGGGAGGTGATAAAGACCTTCTGGTAAGGATTGAAGATTTGAGCAATACCAGATGTGGATGTACTCGAGATAAATGTTATCATGTAATGCATCTGCTATTGACTCCAGTTGTCTGCAAGTATATATCTGAAGGTGTTTAAGCGCTCTGGGTAGCTTGACTCTGGATGATAAAGATACCAAAGATGGACAGTTCCCTATGCTCAAATACTCGAGACATGACTGCTCATCCTGAATCAAACAAAGAGATGTAGATGAAGAACCCCCTATCGCCACCTCATCCTCCACCAATGATTTCATATTTTGGCATCTATTTATCTCTATTCTCCTTAGACTTGGCGGTATCTGGTATCTTGCAAAATAAGCAAGAGAATTGCAACCTCGAATCTTTATATCCTTGAGAGAGGGTGGCAAACTAGCCAATGTAAAAGACTCTAGGCTTGGCCACTTATCAATGTGAAGCTCTTGTAGTAAGCTGAGATGATGCAGCTGAAAAAGATGTGAATTACCTTCAATAATCAAATGACGAAGCGACATAAGGTTTTTCAGATTTCCATTTTCATTCTGAAACGAACATGTCAGCTCCTCACAGCCAGTTATCTCCATATCGATCAACTGAAAATCAACCACACTTCTGTATACAACCCCTTTGCAATAGCGGATGCATAAAACAGAAAGTTGTTTATAGTTGGCAATTGAAACCACCAGTTGATCACAATCTCGAACCACAAGCTCTTCTAATGAACCAAGGTTGTCTGGCACCATACCCTCCAGTTTGGGACAAGCATAGATGGAAAGCTTTTTCAGACAAGGAAAATCTATAGTTCCCTGATGTTGTTCACAAGGAATCCACTCCTTCCATCCTTGCATATTCTGAAATGAAAGGGTCTCTAATAGTGGAAACGGCAAGCTACCCTCTCCATAGAATTCAGAACCCATGCTTTCAACTGCAGACATTCCCTTTACAAAAAGCTCTTTGAGAGCACGTAACTGTCTAAGTGGTGGTAAGGATCTGCATTTACTACAGTCTTCCAAGTTTACAAGTACCATGCTACTGAATGAAGGACTTCCCACCCAAGCAGAAAATTGTTCACCAGTGTATCGCCGGATGGTGAGTTCTTTTAGCTCTCTATGAGGTTGTAACATGTCAAGAACATCTGCTTCCCTTTCTCCTGGGCTGTTCAACTCATGCCACTGTAGTAGCAAGACATCAAGACCTTTTTTGCTCGTTAAGTCGGCCCTCCTTGCATCTTCAACATCAGTCACATTCTCCAGTTTTGAGAGGTGTAATGTCCCTCGGAGATGCATTAGAGGACCTATCTCTCCTATGCCTGATTCACTACTCTTACCCACAACAAAATCAGCAAGTGTTTGCAGATTAGTTAACCGACCTAGTTGCATAGGCATTCCTTTCAACGAATGTGCACTTGAATTGTTGAGATGACGCAAATTAATGAGATTCCTCATATTTGTGGGTAGAGCCTCCAAACGAGAACAACTTTCTAGTACCAGTACCTGTAAGTTATAAAGTGTGCTTATTGATTCCGGTAAGCACATTATTGGCGTGTGAGACACATCAAGGTACCGTAGATACTTCAATTTACCTATGGAATCCGGTAGCTCGGTTATCTGGTAGCTGTTGAAAGAAAGGACCCTCAAGTAATGCAATTTTGGCACTAAATCTAGAGTAACCTTACAGGTCAAGTAGTTCTGTGGATTTTCTGAGAGTGTAAATGGAAGGAACGTCCGCAAACGTTTGGCGTCAGAAAAGGCTTCAAACTTTCTAATCCCATCAAACTCATCAGAAATGTAAGAAGAATGTCGAGCTTTTGGAGAACATCTAATATGTTGCATGTTATCATCCACATTGTCCTCCAGTCTGAAACAAACTTCTCCTGCAGCCCACCTTGCTAATTCACTAATGAGGTCATGCATAACATATTGTGAACTGTCCTAGTTTGATTTTTGAAACAATGACCTAGATAAAAGCTCCTGGAAATACTCGCTGCCCAAGTCTTCCATTTATCTACTTTGTTTTGGATGCTGTATCAAACCCTCTGCCAGCCACAGAAGGATCAACTGCTTCTCACTGAATTCATAGTCATTTGGAAGTATTGAGCAATAAGCAAAACATCTCTTTAGGTTCGAAGGGAGAGAATGATAGCTCAGTTTCAATACTGGGAGAATACCACTCTTATCTGACAGAATCCATAATTTGCTGTCTAATATTTCTTCCCATTCACCAATTCCTTTGCAGCGTAGAAGCCCACCAAGCGTCCTTGCAGCCAACGGCAATCCATTGCATTTAGCAATAATCTTGTGGCGAAGTGACTCGAAATTCTGTGGTCTGCTGTTGTTAATGTTCATGAATGAATGTTGTTCGAATACCTGCCAACAATCATCACTTGATATACAATTCACATTATGAACCTGTATGGCTCCCATCATTCTTGCAACTGATTCATGGCGCGTCGTCACAAGTATCTTACTCCCCAGAGCTCCAACACGAAAGGGGGATTGCAATTTGGTCCACATATCGTAGTCACAGGTATCCCAAACATCATCTAAAACAATGAGAAACTTTTTACCCGTCAACTCCTTGCTGAGATTATCCTGGACTTTACTGAACTCCTTCAACTTACAATGCTCCGATGTAATTGATTCCAGGATCGCCTTTGTCACTCTAACAATATTGAAGTCATCAGACACATACACCCATACCTTAATGTCAAACTGTTCCATGGCATCATCGTCGTCGTTGAATACATGTCCTGCAAGTGTTGTCTTTCCAACTCCTGCCATGCCAAGAATGGCCACAACATGAAAATTGATGGCACAAGGCTCGACCCCGGACAAAAATCCAAAAATCTGGCTTTTATCCCAGTCCCTTCCGATCACAGGTCCATCTGGTCTACACGAACTCGGTGGCGTTTTCCATGCCCTGTTGTTATAACTACTAGACATCCCAATATCATTCAAACGAAGAGCTTCTTTGCGTTCAGATATGTCTCGGAGTCTGTCAGTGATCTCCTTGATTTTAGAGTTCATATGGAAGTTAAATTTAGCTTGGGGGATCAGGCTCCGTACCTTACTTATGGTAGCAGCTCCATGCAGCTCCTTGACTCTGCGTCGGAAGACCTCGATAGAGAACTTGTCTAGGATGTCTTCAACATCATAAGCCAGGTCTTTGAGATCATCCAGCCACAGTTTGACAGCCTCGCTCGTAAGTTGCTTCTCCTCCGCATCATAAAGCACAGCTCCGATGGCGGACAGCGTTGAACTCCATTTCTTGAGCTTCTTGTCCACACTCACACCATGTACGCTTCCAAAGTTGATGATTGCTCGAGGGGTCAACCTGTCGAGCAGCACTTGAAGGAATGCCCCCAGAAAGACCTCTCCTAACACCATATCTACGGACTAAAGGGTTTTCCTTAACAGTAATCGAACCAAAGGGTTTTCCTTTCTTGGATCTTCGGCTAAATGTTCATGTTCCGAGTTCTTGACTTCTTTCTATCTCTCATCCGAGACCCAGTAAATGTCAGGTCAACTCTCAGAAAAGTCATGAGGCTATGAAGCTGCGACATAGTACTAAAAAAAAGAGTTAATACAAACCTAACCACACGCACATCATCTCGAGCATCAGATTTTGGTGTCGATACTGGTTCAGCTATCACATGATTGGGGTAGTTTTAGGCTTCAGGTCTCGTGCTTACTCCTTTTGTAGTGAACAGAAAAGAAAAACACCAACATGATTTTACTCAAATGTTTTTTAAGCTCACAAGTAACAGCAGACCTGGAAAATAAGTGTACTGCTACACTGTCACCTGACATCTCTAAATCTGTAAATCAAATAGTCTGCTGAAACACATAGAGGCTACTTATCTTTACTTTTCCCCTTTTTATCTTTCTTTTTTTCAATGAGTACATAAATTACAAAACAAATTTAAAGATATTATTGTCCATATCCATCGAAAAGAAATCATCTACTGTCCGCCCGCTCTATACAAATTTGTCCTAAAACAGTATATCTCCGGAAGAAACATCCAAGGACTTGACCACTCCGCCCAAATTAATTTCCCTCATTTCTCCCATGCCAGGCAGAAGAATTAAACCTACTCCCCATATCAAAAAATAAACCGGAAAAAATTTGCGATTAGCGAAACCTTTCCCTTCACCACTCTGGACCTTCCTTGTAACAATGTTCTCGACTTCTCAACCATATACAAAAATAATGTACTCAATTTTGCTGGATTCCAACTAACATTAACCATTCATCGCGCAACTTCAAGTCTGTCATTCTTAAGATCTTTGAATTAGTTGCCTGCTGGCTTAGCTTCTGTTCGAACATAGGTGAGACTACGACCTGTGGGTGAGGGAACAGCCATGCCAGAGACTGGAGTGCCACTTTCACCAGGAGTGGTTTGAGAATCCCGCTTCCACTGCATACTCCTGGCACCTGGTTTGATTAAGGCACGAGGCCTATATCCACCAGTCATGCCTCTTGGGAATGGTGCCCTAGAAAACCTGGCAGTGGAAAATGGAGAACCACGGGTTCCGCGTGGCCATGTCATGGCAGGGGCTGCTGCTTCTTGGTGAGCTGCACTCCTCTTAACGACCTGCAATAGTGAATACATATATAAAGGTTGACTTGCCAAATAACTATCAAGACAGAAATAGATAATGAAGTACGGATTCCACAATATGGTCCAATATTTGATGGATGGGGTGGGGTGTCAAAATGCAACGAATATCCATGCTGCTAAGGTTTGATTTCAGGATGCATATGTTAAGACTTCTGCCAAGCCATCATTTCTAACTAACTATGAAAATATGCAATTACAATGTGACTACCTTAAGGATCCGTGACATAAAGGAAGTGCCATCCAAAGATAATGCGTTGTCTGCTGCCTCCTTTCGCATGAACTCGACATAAGCCGATCTGCTCAACAAACGTTATTCAGACATAAGAAGTAATATGTAATCTCCTAATAAAATCAAAGGTTAAACCTTGTAGCTGGGAAGTCAAGTACAATTATCAGACCAACATCTTACCCTCTAGGTTGTCCAGTTGCTGCATCAGTAAGTATCACCACCTTTAGCACTTCACCAAACTTATTAAAATGTCTAGAAAGACTATCTTTCGAGGCAGCAAAGTGGACCTGTATATACAAAAAAACATATTTAACACTTAAAATTGGAGAAACCAACACAAACTCCAAAAACTAGAAGAACAAGGAGGTCAGCTCTTACATTACAAACAAAGATAGTTCGGGAATCTGCATCCTCCAAAGGACGACCGGCAGCATATAGACCTGCACGATCTGTTGGGGAAAAACAAAACAATAACATCAGCAAAATCAATCCATGCTGCTGATATCAAGATGGTAAGCAATTGTCTGACGGCTTGTAAAGAATAGGAGCCCTAAATACGGAAAGATGGAGTAAAAGAGGATGCTAGCATCATCTCATTGAATGATTTGCAGAGACACAAAAGGACAGTTGACTATAATTACTAGATTGAAATACCCACCAGTAGAAGATGAAAGCGCCTTCTGAGAATCTGCTGCAGGATTTGCCTGTCCATCAATCCCACATATTCAACACCAGTCAGTAATCAAGTACAAAAAATATTAAGCAACAGAAGCTGAGTAGATGTAGGTCCAGGTATCTTACATTTCCATTACTAACTGGCACAGGGTTGCTGTTCTCCTTCATTAAACGCAAATCAGAATTTGGAGCGCCTGCATCAATATCCTGTACAGATTTCCAATCGTCCAGCTCAGCTACCTCTCTTGGCTCCTGATAATGGGGTGGTTTCCAAGTATTGACATTCACGGATATGTTCACGATTTTATGAGAATTATTTGCAGGAGCAGTAGGTTGACCCTGATCTTTGTTAGTTGATATCCGCCTTAGATCATCACCGTTCTTAGCTACACTGTACTGCACCATCAGTGAACCGTCACCTTTGTTTCCAACAGATATACCAGTTTGAGAAACATCAGCAACTCTATGACCCTTAACATTGATATCATCAAACCCTTCATTGTCTGAAACAGAATCAGAAGGCAAGCCAGTTTCACTGTCTAACATAGAGTTCCCAGCATACTGCCCACTGTATTGACTTCTTTGCAGATATGTTGATCGGGTGCGTTCATGAATTTCTTCATAATCAACATCCTTGATAGCAGCTTCTCTAAACAATGCAAGTGGCCCACTGGTCTCAGAGACATCCATACCACGACCAAGTCGGTCAAACACACTTCCTGAAGATTTAACTCTTGTTACATCTTCAGCAGCCTCTGCAACAGCTCTCATTACTGTTGCCATGGAATTTGGCACTCTCGCAACAGACTGAAGTCGCCGAGGAGGATCAACCAATGATGAGTCACCAGTGGATGTAGAAACCACAGAACGGAGACGCTTTAAGGTGGGCTCTGTTGTTGAATTGGATTGCCTGGAAGTCGTCAGAGCATCACGAACAGCAAATTGGAGTAGCCTACGAGGGGCATCAATATTCACTTGAGAAGCTACCTCCCTCTGTCAAAAATTGAAAATTGAATAAACAAAGTTGGATAACAATTGAAGTGCATTAATTCGAAGTTCACATTAAACAAGGTGAAACCTTAACTATGGTTATATCTCTCTTATAGAGCGGGTAGGGAGAGGAAGCATAGACTCAAACCAAATGAAAATTAACTACCTTTTGGGTCTCCGTGATACACCAACAGGTTTGTTGTGTTTTATATAAAGTCAATTTAGTCCACAAAATTCTAATGGCGATAAATTGTGCAAGTAATGTTCCCTGCGTTTTAAGCCTTTAGCTAATCTGTCACCTATGCTTTTACCACTAGCCGAATTCATTCACATGATACATCTCTATCCAATTCCTCATATGCACCATTCAACACCACATTTACAAAAATGACCACAATGGTAAACGTGATACACAAGAGTATCAATTGGCAGAATTGAAAACAGAGGGACCAACCTAATAATGCCCTCTTGCACAAAAAGTATGCAAATCAATGCAGAGTATCAACTTGTTAACATATAAAACCTCGTACACAATAAAGTTCAGTGACAATTAAAGATAATGCAGGATTTAACATGTAAGAAGGGTGAAAATACACTGTATGAACTTCCGTTGAAAACATGATGAATGGAGCGCTGAGTAGACCATACTTCTAATGTCCTAAACTCACAGATGTGATTCATATCAAAATGAATACTCCTAATTAAAATATATAGAAAAAAAATAAAATATATATATAGACACACACTGCAACTCGCATACACAGTTCAATTACAAAATCTGTATAAGCTAATCATGACTAAATATAATAACCAAGTTATTCACTGTACACCACAGACCATACTGAATAACTCGTAAAGATAACATGAATTATATATCACCTAAGTGAAATCAGATGCAAGCTCCACACATCAGATTAATAAAGTTTACTCAAAATTACCCCAGCATAAAAGAGAAATTTACAGATTCAAACCTTTGAAAGGTGCTGCTCATCAGGCCGAAGTCTTTTCCTCTGAGCTGCAGGTTGCAGCGAAGGAGATTTGGCACGACTAACCTTGCTATGAACTTTTGTCTCAACTTGAACATTTCCAAGCTCAGAGCTTAGAAAAGGAGGGGGTTCAGCTGCATCCCTGGCTAGTCCTCTCCATTCTCTGTTGTGCCGGCTTCTAGATGATTTGTTAGACTTAACTTTGTCTGGCGCAGAACTCAAATGATGAGAATCACTTTTTCCAGTTTCGTCCTCTGATGCGGATTTCCTTTTATTTGCATCTTCCATATAAGAATCCTGAGGTTGTATATGAAAATCAGTATTTGAAGCCAGATGATCCCACAACCTGTTGGTAGAAATTTCACAAAAGTCAAGAGTAGTCTAGGGCATGTTAACAGAGTGAGGTTTGTAAACCTCCATTGTCCATGGACATAACTTTGCTCAATAAAGAAGACAAGGAATTACCAAGAAACAAAAGAATCACTGTCATCCCCTAAAAAGACATTTAGCTCATTCTTCGCTTCTTCTTTACATCTGCCATTCTTCAAAAGGACTATGACATACTCCTGCAATGAAAGATGGGAAATTAAACTAGAAAGAACAAAAGAAGATTAAGAGTGCAGTAATATGAGTAAGGAAATGTATTGAAAGAACAAAAGGAACAGGAAGCAATGGGTTTATACAAAATGCAACTTCAGAGTAAGAGGGTTTACACTTTATACATTAAGAGTTGAATTGCACCACATAAATAACTTGGAATATTTTTACACGATAATTAATGCAGCAAAAGATACTGCATGAATAAGATTACAGAACTACTCAACATGAGAACAAATGTGTGTCCCTGGCGCAGTTCAAATCTTCATGTTCATGTTTAAGTTTCTTGCAGTAGTTATCGTATGAGCTAATAGGCAGGAGGTACATATTAAGGCGAAACCCCTCTACAACTCTCATACACCCACTATCATGCCCTAATTAACCGCCTATAGTGCAACAGAGACATCAGCAACATATAAGAATGCCCTTGAAGGTCCAAGCAATGCACTTGTACATCTAAACCTATAAACATAGTCACCATTCTCGTACTATGGAGATCACATTTTAAAAATAAAGGGCATAAATTATGTGAAGAATCCCAAAGAGCATTCGACGATCTTAACCGAAGTAAGTAAGTAACTAAACGCAGCTAGTAAAAATCGAAAACATATCTACAATCTCTATTGCCTGGCTTAAATGGGATGAAATTGGAAACAAGAAGATGAAATCGAAGAGAGTACCACAAGAGTGTCGTCGGTGTAATCGCCCATGAACTCCTTAAGCTTCTCGCCGACGCTGCCGCGGAGCTTAAGAAGAGAATCGCCGGTGAGATTAACCTTGAAGGTCCGATAGACGCTGCCCATTGCGGAAGCAAAAACCCTACAAGAAGAAGAAGCCGGCGATTGATAGGGTCCAACGGAGAAGGGCGGTTTTTGGGATTTGCATAGAAAACCCCGGGAGGGAGGGAGGGAATTAGGTTGGAAATGGAAGAAAACGAGGGTTTTGTTTTTGAGAGAGAGAGAGGAGGGTCTGCAGCAACAAGTACCTCCAAATGCTTAGTTGCCGTTTGGGGATAAACTTCCTTGCTTCTGGGCCTTTATTTCTTGGACTCATACTAACCAAATAACCCCCTTTTGTCCATAAAGCCCAACACCAACTCAAGCTCCTACTACTATTCTTCTTGTTTTTTTACTTTGTTTCTTTTTAACTAGGAGAGGGTCTATTTGGACCGAGTCCACGAGAGTATTTCAGTAAAACCAGACCCGTAGCAAGCACGCGAACCTGGAGCAGGCCGTCAAACCTGTTGGCCACAAATTGGTAAGAGTTGAGACTCGAAGGGTTTTTCATACCTTACCTCTACCAAATTTTTCCACACAGTGGTTTGCAAGTGTTGGTACTTTGTGCAACTTGCTCTAGCTTATAATCTAAGGTCTTGTTCAACCCCAAAGGTGATTAATAGTTTTGCTTAGAATAATTTTCTTGCCGAATATCTTATTGTAAGTACAGTTAGCCCTAGTCATTCATAGAAAGCCGGATCTTCGTGCTAATGAAATGAACTTCTGTTTAAAAAAAGAGAGTGCATTTCGTTGTTGAACATGAACAATAATGTTGTGTCGAGGTTCGTTCGATTCTGGTTCGCCTGGTTCTTGCGGTATATGGTCCCGGACTCCCATTTGTGCCTGGTTCTTGTGGTTTTGTGTCAGATCGGTTTTTACCAAACTGGGTAAAACCATCCAGGACTCCCATGCCTTTAAGGTTTTAACTAAAAAGCTCACACAAAACCACGCACGTAACTTGTATTCCAGCCAGGATCCGCTACAATCAATTTCACTAGACTGGAATGGATTCTCGTGCCTGATTGGTTAGGCGTCAATTTAGCCAACAATAATTAACGTGGCTTGGCTGATGAGGTCGGTTACACACCCGATAATACTTACCCGGTCTCCTCCTCCGTATAAATTCACAGCTGCAACTTCTCTATCTCTCTGACACCTTTTTCCATTTCCTGTTCGCTTCGCTTTAGGGTTCGTATCTCCTCTCTCTCTCTTTTCTGGGTCTTTGGTTTTCGTAATTATATATTTATTTCGTTTCTTCATTTTATAGGGGAGCGAATTTCAGAGCTTGGTCTTCTCTGCGAGCAGGTGAGTCATCTATAGATTGGTATTCTGTTGCTGTTCTTCTTCTGGGTTTTACGTCTTTTCATCTATAACTTGTTTGGTTCAAGATGATGATAATAATAACTAACAAAGTATAGAAGTTTATGCAGTTTGGTGATACATAGTTTTTTTTTTGTTTTTTTGTTTTTATAAAGATTTAGAGAGTGATTTGTGAAGCTTATAACTTTGATGAGTTTTTCAGCTATTTGGTTTGTTTCATTAGCCATGATGATGATGATTAGCAAGAGTTGATGATACTGCTGTTGTTCTTATGTACTTATTTATGTGCTAGTTTGTTGATGAGAATGTATCTCTACTGATTAGTTTAGTATATAACCAACCTGAATTGGAATTGTTCGTTGCCCTTGTTAAACTATTGATAATTTGATATATGCCATTTCTAGCCTTGCATCGAGAAGGGATGCAACCCTGATTCTGAATTTTCAGTAGTTATGTCTTCATGTTTTATCCATGTTTTTCTTCTGATGTTGAATTCTCCTTTATTTTGTAGTATTATGAATATTCCATGGCAAGAGGGAAAATTTCTGTTAATCCTTGTATACTTACATCACATATTGAGCTAGATCTTGAGGATGTGTAGGCAATCACAAAAGTTGATCTCTTATATTATATTTAAGGGAATCTCCCCCAGGCAATATTTGAAAACTGCATGTGTTATACCTTTGCTCTGCTACGAGGTTATCCCTAATGTAATGGTAAAGAAACCCGGTTAGTGTAATGTCAGTTATTGTATTGAGATGTTGTCTTATTTGGTTTATTGGTTTGTCGAATCACCTATAAGGTGATTGTACATGAGTTTTCAGGGAAACAATTTCTTTTTGAATAAGCCCAGAAAATTTATATAAAAGTGGAAAGGTGTTTTGTGATTGTTGGTCTTCGTGGTTTAATATTATCTGAAACCAGGAAACCAAACCTAAATACATAAGGCCAGGGTTTGGTCACATTATGTCCTTAGTTCTCATATTTAGACAAGGAGAAAAAAAACATTTGGGAGAAATGAGACATGAAAAAAAACTCAGAACCTTTTTGTTTTTCCTGATTCTCTTTCATGTGTTTTTCCTCCCTTTCGCCTTCCTCAATCATCGTCCTCCATCATTTCTCCCCACCTCATCCCTCTTTGGTCACAGAATCCTACATTTCCATCTCATTTGCTAAAACAAAAACTTTAATCTAAACTTTAATCATACCAGAGTGGCACAAGGTTAGTGAGCCAAGTTAATCCCTATGCTGAATTGAGTTTAGCTGAGCTGAATTAAGTCCGCATTTACGATCATGTCAGCATGGCAGATGATTGAAGTATAGGTTAAAGCCATCTTCCTTAAATTTGGTACTTTGAGTTGATGATTGTATACTATATTTCTATTATTCACTTATATTTTCTTCTGATGTTTGATTCTCCTTTATTAGGTAGGTATTGTAAATTATATGGCAGAAGGAGAATTTTCTATTAACTTGGTGTATACTCCAATCTCTTAACTGGTGCATGCTGAAATCGAGTTATCTTCTTCAATGTTGAGCTAAATGTATGTGCTTGAATCTTTATCATTGTTTTACCGATTGTATTTATAACATAGAACAACACAGCTGGTGAATATATATTTCATTTGTATACTGACCATCAACTTTAGCTGGAAGCTTTACTGTTTACTGATGCTTGTTGCATTCAAATAACCATGAACAGGCTTAAGCTGCTTTATAGATCGTAAGATGCGCAGCCTAGGCATTCAATAGAGCTAGTATTTACTATTATATATGATATTACTGTCCGCAAATGGCAGAGTGCTTGTTTTTCTTTTCTATTTTAGGGAATCCTCCCTATTTAATCTTTCTTAATGAGGCTGCCTGTTTACTCTAAGCTAAACCTCCACCTTTACAAATTATATCGTCTTCAATATGAAGGATATTGGCTACAACATTGTACCATTCAGTTATTAGCTACCTGACCGGAAGACATTATACTTCTGTTTGATGAGTTATTGGTGTTGGATATGACTGCCCCTATATTTATTATATGCCTGTATAGGAGTATGACCGTTTTATTCCGTGTCAGTGTTCTTCTCGTATCTGTCAAAACGTGTCATGTATTATGGTGTTTGTTTTAATTTTGAGTGATTTGAGGTACATGTCGATTTATGGATAATTGAAATTCGTAGGTAGTCGCTGGATGGTATTTCCTATTTTCTGAGTTCTTTTTATTAAAAGGAATTTCCTTAAAAGATGGAATTGTTTGATCGTGTAATGGTTTTAGTGTTGTTTCGAACAGCTTAAGTGTTGTGGCTGTATTTCCTATGATCTGATTTGCCAGCATATTTTCATTCTTTCTCTCAGTCTTTTTATGTGTGTCGTGAGAGTGTATGCTTGAACTACCGAGTCCCTTTACTGTTGATCACGGCCTTTATTACCAATGAAGAAAGCAAAGGGCGAAAAAGAAATATTTCATCTATCTTCAGAACATAGCAATAAGAGCAGAAAAGCCATTTTTCTCTTCATGAACTTATTGTTCAGTGCGGTTCACCATCTGCATAGATCTTTAAATGGGAAGAGAACCATATCCGGGTCTTCGTCATTGTTGATTGTGATTTCATATTCTACGAAACCAAGAAAACCAACTCTGCCCCTTCACTAATCTGTCAGTTTTAGAGTTCTTCATTTTGGTTATTCAGATGGGAGAAAATGTAATGAGGAAATGCGGAAAACAAAAAACCAGAAACCAGAATGATATTTTTTTCTGGTTTGTTTGTTGGTTCCCTTCCTTCCATTCTCGTTTTGCCATAATTTCTCCCACCTTTCTGCCTCTTTCGGCGGACACTTCTAATACATCTTATTTGTATATTTTCTAAATCTCCTTGACGAATGGCTGAATTGAGTTGAGGGAAACTGAATATAGGTAATTGTTAGGATGATGTCTGCATGGCACTGTCACAGTTGTAGTTAAAAAGTCATTTTCTCTTGAGATATGATGCTATCTCTTGCTCTTTTGTAAAACATGTAACTGACTGTACTACACGTTGGATTGCTTGTTTGTATTAGTATTAGTTTTTTGTTTCTGCTTTTGGTTACCTTGTTGCAAAACTGAGAGGATTTTAGTGCAGGAATATTTCAAGAGGATGGAGCACAACGAGACAGGATGCCAAGCGCCTCCAGAAGCTCCCAAACTTTGTGCCAATAACTGTGGATTCTTTGGAAGTGCAGCAACCATGAACTTGTGTTCCAAATGCCACAAGGACTTGGTACTGAAGCAAGAACAGGCGAAAGTCGCTGCAGTGTCCATTGAAAGTGCTGTGAATGCCACTCCCAATAACTGGGGAAAGAAGCCTGCTGTGACTTTAGATGTCCAAGCTGGTTCGCCAGATTTGCCTCTTATCTCAACAGAGGCATCCAGTACTCCACCTCCAAACAATGAGGAGAAGGTGAAAGAGACTCCCACCCGGTGCAACACTTGCAGGAAACGTGTTGGTCTGACTGGGTTCAATTGCCGATGTGGACATCTATTCTGTGCAGTTCATCGCTACTCTGATAAACACGACTGTCAATATGACTATCGAGCTGCTGCGCAGGATGCTATAGCAAAAGCCAACCCTGTTGTCAAGGCTGAAAAGCTGGATAAAATATGAACAAGCGGCCTCTGAAGGAGCATTCCTCTATGATGTATTATTGCACACCATGCTCTGATTTCCATCCTTGTGACCTCTGCTTCTATTAAGTTGTTGTTATTCTGTGCTATATTGGAAGCTGTTTCGGGCATGTTTCATAATGACGGGAACAATGTGTGTTATAATCCCTGCTTTCAGCAAGAGCTGTGTTTATGGATAGTTTGCTTGCTTGTTAAGTTTGATGGTTATATTTTGATTTAAGCACCTTGCCTCTTTGCTTCTGAAAGCAACAGATTCCCAGTGTAATGTGCGTAACGGTTTATTCACATGACACAAAAGTAATAGAGATATAGACCATTCTAGCGACCCGTTTCCCAGGCCATTCATGATCGGCTTCTTCCGACTCCGGCGGAGCTTGGGATAGTTTAGCTTAAATCATAAGCGGCTTTATTTAACATTTTGCACAATATATGTATATTTTACTATTAAAGTCGTAAATTAAGTAGCTTTGTACATAATATGGAATGCCAAATTGAGGCTTGGACTCCAGACACCTGGAGTTGCATTTCTCACACATGTTCTTTCTTTTTTAGCTTGGATCTTGGTGTCATGACTTCTAAGAATTGTATGCCGGGCTACGCAGCATTAGGATAGTGGCTGCTAAGGAAGTCCGATATGGAGTGCTCTAAGTATGATTTCTTTCTAAGAGCAAGTCCACCCCATGGTGAAAAGCCTGACCCAGGCCTTCTTCCACCTCAAAGGAAGACCCAGCAAAAAAAAGCCAAGTCCACCCATAAATTTTCTTTAACCCAGACCTTCACTGGGTCTTTACCTGGGTCAGACCTGTGACCCAGGCCTCCATTTCTGAAGACCCGGGCCTTCGTCTCCAACTCAGCCCAAAAGCCGACGTCAGCCATGTGAAGCACGACGTCAGCCATGTGCAGCTCGAGCAAGTGGCGCGGAAGAAGCGAATTGGCGAGCGCGTGGCGCGGATGAGCGACCTGGCGAGCGCGTGGAGCGGGACGAAGCGAGAAGGCGGGAGCTGAGGACGACGCCAGGGTCACGCGTCAACAGCTGGGGTTGGTTTCCAATTCAAATCCAACGGTCATTTAATCTGGACCGTTGGTTGTAATTAAAGAAGCAGATCAACGGCA
This sequence comes from Fragaria x ananassa, assembly GCA_034370585.1. Lineage (NCBI taxonomy): Eukaryota > Viridiplantae > Streptophyta > Magnoliopsida > Rosales > Rosaceae > Fragaria > Fragaria x ananassa. The sequence continues at coordinate 819,459 of CP139750.1, read as the reverse complement.
TTCAATTATACAACAAAAATTACCGTTGGAAAAATTACCGTTGTATTTCCAACGGTTTAAAATGTTTGTTTTTTATTTTTTTAAATCCCAACGGTAAGAAAAAAAATTAAAAAAAAATTTATTCAATTCTCTATAAATACATATCACCCTCCTATACCTTTTTCATACCACACAAAAAATTGTGATCCATAGTTCTATAGCTATTTTCTTTCATTCTCCTATAGTTTTCATCTTTTTTATTGTTTCGATTCATGGCCGGTGGATCTACTTCCGATAGAAAACTTTGGGAAGCCGATGAAGACCTCCAATTGTGCAAGTCATGGAGATTTGTTAGCCACGATGCGGAAAAGGGCACCGATCAAAAGAAAGCGCAATTTTGGGATAATGTTCTCAAGCACTACTTCGACAGTTTTCCGGATGCTTACCCTCGAACAACAAGTGCAATGATAGGGAGGTGGAAATCTCTAAAAATAGAATTGTTTCAATGGCATTGTGCGATAAGGCAAGCTAAAAATTGGGTAAAAAGCGGTTCATGTCTTGTTGATGAGGTATGAATATTAAACTTTTTTTTAATGTATGTTTCGATAAATTATCTTGTATGTCATACATCTTATTAATTGTAGTTTTATTTATTAATTTGTAGTACAAAAGAACACAAAATATATGGAAGCAAGAGATGACAAGGATCAAAGGAAAGAAACAAAAGAGCGAGTTCAAAGCGCAAGATTGCTACGCCGTAGTGGAAGGTTTTCAAATGTTTAAAGACATTCCTAGCAACATGGAGATGCATGAGTCACCATTAACGGGAGCCGATTGTGAAAGGATGGCTTCACAATCAACTCAAAATGAAGAAGTTGATGAACCCTCTATCAACTTGGCCCAAAATAGTGATAAGGTACCCCCGAATCCAAATGTGAGGCCTATTGGAAGGAAGGCAACAAAAGAAGCCGCCCGGAAAGGAAAGAAGGCGGCCAAAGATGCGTGTCCCATGACATCCGCTGTTGTCACGATTGCAACCAACCAATCATCAATATTGCAATCGAGGGAGAAACGCGACGAGGCATACGCAAAACAATTGCAAGACCAACAACAACGAGAACATATGCGATTGCAAATGGATCTTCGGAATGAGCACTTCAAACTCCAAGAGAGGGAAGATCGTATCAAAGAGAGAGAAGAAAAGATTATGGAGGTAAATCCAAATACTATGTCACCGGGGCCTAGAAAAGATTATTGGCGGTTAAGACAAAAAGAAATAGCGGAAAGGCAAGAAAATACAACTAGTGGATATCCCCACACATCCTTCCCCGGCGGATATCCTCAAACACCTTTCCCCGGTGGATTTCCTCAAACACATTTCCCCGGTGGATATCCACAACCACCTTTCCCCGGTTATTACTTTCCTCAACCACCTTCGACCAGCGACTCGACCAACCCGACCAATCTCAATGACCCCTCAAACACCGATTTCTTTTGTAATGAGGATGTCGATAATTAGACTTAGAAATTTAAATTATTGTATTTTTCTTTTCTTTTTTTCCTAGGCTTGCCTTGTCAATTTAAGTCATGTAATAAATAAAATTAATTTTAATTTCAATATGTCATTTTGTTTATTTAATCATAATTTTATTAATATATAAAATCATTATTCACATTAAAATACCTAATATAAAATTCAATAAACAGTCACTGCCACGTGACGACCCAGAAACAAAAATCATGGGTGAAAACTGTAACCTAAAATCACTGTCACGTGACGACCTAGGTCTCGCCCATGACCCAGGCCTTCCCAACGAAGACCACGGGTGGACTTGCTCTAATGGTTGTTTTTCACAGGCTATGGTTCGTATTAAATAACTCATCTCATATTATTATAAGTCAGCAACGTACATCTCATATTACCGTGTTTTTATTAGACCGACCAACTTACTTTACGAGATCAAGTTATGAATCGACATGTGTCATCATTTTTTTAACCATTGTGTGTAATAAACAAACCAAGTGGGAAAATTCCAGAAACTCCAGGTAGGAACATAATATCAGGGACCCACCCACATGCTTAGGATATTTTTCAATCAAACAGAAAAAATAAAAAGAAATTATGTTAACAGAGTATGAGTCTCTTTTGTAACCATAGCAACTCAAGTCTGACTTTGCATCAAAATTCTGAACATTGAGGATATTGTGGATCGTCTGTCATCTCAACCCACCCTGTTCTATATATCCTGATGTAACTTCTTAAATATAATATATCAAAATAAGGTGGGGGTATTGGCATTCTGCACAGACATGTAATCGTACTAGAAATATAGAAATCAACGCATGCGTAGACGTAAACCTGGGAAAATGAAATTACGTATGAACTTAGGTCGGCAGTGGCGCGTATGGAAACCGAGAGGGAAGCAGACGCGTGTGGCGTCGGACGGACGAGAATAGAAAGAACAGCGAAAGCGGTCAGATGGGGCGGCTTGCTGCTGGGGGCCGGGACGCCAGAAATTGCCCTTGTCTGTCTCGCCATTTCCCATTTTGCCCTTCCACTTGTCTCTGTCTTCTCCGATCGCCGTTCATTTCTCCTCTCTCTCCCTTATACCCATGCAATGCAACACGCGCCTACAACATCAATAAACCAAATAAAATATATCAGCTTCTCAGTGGATGACACCCATGACACAAAATAACAAACAAACAAAATTACTTACATCATGTGGCCAGGACTCCTGGTTGTTATTTTTAAAAAGTTGGGAGAAAATAAAAAAACAGAAACATAAGAAATTTAAGTTTGTTTTTTTTGTATTTTATTTTATTTTCTTGACGGATTAAGAATCTTATACGCTCAATTATCTGACCCAAAAGAAATCTTATACACGCATACTTTATGTGACAATTAATAGAAAAAGATGTCAAACGAAATTGTCTAGGCATCCTTGAGGCAGCTTTTATTTGAAGTTAGGGTAATCCAAAGGAAAATTGAACTGACAAATTGCTTTTAAAGCATTCTTTATGTGTGATAACTTTAGGGTAAATCATAAATCATCACTATAAATTGTATAGCATCTTTATAGCACTAGTAACAATGACTAGTAGTGTTTCTTACTTATCAATCAAATGCTATGTTTAAAGTTGATATTTGAAATGACATTAGCCTTTTACATTCTTAAAAAAAAAGGCTTTTACATCAAATATAAATATATAAACAGAGATATTTGTTTTTTGTTTTGTTTTTGTGTGCGAAAATAATGGCTTTTTTTTTGGGATAATAGGACGACATCAATCCATTAATTTGAAAATAGGAGTAAAGCATAAACACACTCCGTTTTTTAGGTCACGAAAGAATTGAATCATGCGAAACAACTCAGAAACTTATGAATTTTTTTTATTTTTTGATAATAGAGCGACATCAATTTATTAATCTAAAAGTATGAATACAACATAAACATAATTCGCCTTCTAGGGCACAAAAGAATTGAACCATGTAAAACAACTCAAAAACTTAAGACCTAAAAACCTAACCCACCCTAATCTATTTTAATGTCATAAACCATATGCAAGGTCGACATAAAAACATGCCTTGGTGACAAAGAACCAAGTAGTCGGCCACCAAGACACACAAGGATGAAGGGACATATATGCAACCTATCATTATTTGACCACTTCCAGGACCACCATACACAAAAGGGGCTACCCCAGAATATCAACCACCCTAGTTTCAAGCCAAAGCCCAAAACTAAGAAAACATAAACCAAACCATGGCCCAAAAGGAAACCCTAGCCTAACTTATGCCCATCAAGAATCCAAGCCCAAAAGATCTGAGTAGATGGCCCAGCCCAACTCTTCCAGCCCAGACCTCTGCCTAGCCACCTCCCCTCTCACCACCATGTTGCTGGACCAGCAGCACATTGACATCGTCGTCCAACCCATAACGCCAACGCCGACTGCCACTAATCAACGCATCTCTCTAGAAGAAACCAGACTCCAAACAAAGATCAAAGCTTCATCACAAAACTTGTAGACACCAACCAACCAAAAAGATTGGATCCATCCCGCCTGAATTCGTGAACCTCCCATCTCCTGTCCGACCTAGAGCAATCACATATCTCTTCTGATCTTCCCTCACATCCCTGGCGTAGTCGACATCTTCCGCTGAAAGAGAAAGGTAAGAGCCACCCGATCATTGTTTCCAAGTTAAGGACTCATCCTAACAATTTGTCCGGTCATGCCCTGCATATGCCGATGAGGCCAGAGACCATCACCGACGATGGGGCACAACAGGACATGCACGATTTGCCTCTACGGTTTCTCTATCTTTCTAGGGTTAGAGAGGTGTGCGATTTTTTTTTTTATAATATTGGCTCCTTGTTATTCATTAATGAAACTGTCAAATATAAAGAGACATAAAACTTGAATTCCTAATTACAACAAATATCTACAAGATACATGTATTACAACAAATATCTACAAGATACATGTATTACAACAAATATCCAATATGGGGGAATCTGTACAAAATACATGTATTATAACAAGCACCAATTTACAAAAGAACTGCTTTAATATTGACTTACCTTGTAATGATAAGGTATTATTGGCAACATAAAGTCACATTTAACTAATAATGACATTAGATAACAATAAAGCATAAGAGAAAAGGACTGCAGCTTCAAAGACCCTACCACCCCTCCTCCCTACCACGCGGGCAAGCATCATCAACCCTCCTAACATCCTCCACAACGAGGTTCCAAACAACCCATACCATCTTGGATCCCTTTGATCTGATGTGAGCTCTTCAACTCTCACCCTCACACCATTAGGTGACAGCGTTGCCTTCAGTCCGCTACATGCACATGCGGAGATTAACCCTAGCTCCACTCACATGCAGTCAAGCCCACTTTGTTGGCAAGCCGTGTCTTGGTTAATTAAGTAGGTTAACTGACAACTTTAGTGGCATAAGTTTAAACCTCATTAACATATGTTCTTTCCTGTATTGGATATTGAACTCACCTCGCAAACTTCTCTCGATTGGGTTTAATCCATGAAAAGCCACCCAAGGAAACTTAGTGTGAGGGTTCTTTTTGATTGAAAGGTAACTAGGCCAAAATTAACCCAGAGATTTGGATTACTAAGTTAAACTTGTGCGTGATTCAAAGACAAAAGAAGCTTGTAGCGTGAGCCGGCGTGAGAGCTAAAGGTACACCGCAGTGATTAGAATTGGACTAGGTTTTAGGATTAGATTTCTAGGAAGAATCTGGGTTTCAAGAATAGGGATTGAAGGATGGCTGGTGGGGTTTTGGCTTGAAGGCATGAAAGTTTTGAGTGATTGGGGATTTTTCTGGGTTGATTGCTTGTTTCATTCACAACTCCCAAACCTCTCTTTTTATAGAGCCAAATTGGTGGGTTTTGCCATGCACTACAATGTTTCATTCTACTTGGTAAAAGATTTCCCCTTCTCAGGCACATGATCTCAACCCTAAAAACTGGAAAAGAGAAGCTTGTTTTGGAAGATGGAAGAAGTGGCTTAATGTAGGCATGCTGCAAGGACGGCTCCAGAGACATAAAAACGGGAATTAGGTCGACTGAGTGACTTCAAGCCCATGACTTTGTCATTCAATGATGAGGGAGCTGCTTTGGAATCAGTCACAGACCTTTTTCTTCCTCGGATTGAAAAGAAAAGGAGTTTCTCCGTTGTGTAAAGCTGCCAGTCTCTGCTATTAGGCTGCTGTGGGGAGAGAAAGTCAGAGAAAAGATCGAGAAGAAGAAAAAGTGAACATTTGGGCCTTTTCTCTATACATAAAAGAAGTTTAGGCTTTTAGGAGAGTGGATATTAGGATTTTGGATAAATGGTTTTAGGAATGGATAGTCCAATTCTATTGTATTCACCGATTCGTCATCGATTTAGGTCGTTGAGCTTGAATTTCGGGTCCAAGACCTAAATTATCAACAACGTTAAACCAACAAACAAGTGGCATGTGCCTCCCTAACCTTCCACATCACACCCACTTTCTACAAGCCCCAAATATGTGTGGATGTGGCTTGGGTCCACATCAATGAGCATATTTGCTTGGCGTGTTAAAATTCTAAGATTATAGGATTTTACATGAATTGCATAACAAATTGTCGCGTGACAAAGTACATAATTTTTCAGGTATCAACACTTAGATACACTCTAACTCGTCCGCTGTTGGCGCCACGTGCAGTGGAGGGTTCGTTCTATTCTTTTGTTGATATCGATATATTAAAGAGTTCTTGACCTATTAGTTATTTAGAGAACAAAAGTAATAGTTTACATACTTGCCTCATGGATGATTCATTACATTTCGAATAGAGCACATTGCGATATGACCTACTAATCCGTGTGATTTTGATCTCTCCTAATTTACCGAATCTGCACTAGAATACATTTCGGAACTCTTTTTTTTTTTTTTTTTTTTGAGAAAAGAATACATTTCCGGATTAAATGTGGAGAATGTAATAAAATGGTGGGTCCAATACGAGCTTCTGCCCAATCGGAGATGCACGACGAGTTTGTAAACCCGCGGCAGCGCTCGTAGTTTATTATAGCGCAACCAATGGAATCAATGCGACGGCTTCTGCATGTGGTAAAAAGGGGTGGACCCCCCCCCCCCGAACCTTAAGAAAAATAAAACCGATCTTTTTTTTTTTTCTCAATAATGACGGATCACCACGTCAGAACTAATATAGAACAAGCAAACAAAGCAGCAGGGAAGAAGGCCCTTTCGGTAAAACAACACGGCACAAAAAAAAGGGGTTTATACGCGTTTCTATGAGGCCCATAATTTTCCATCAACTCGCACATTGCCGACCTTTGAGAGACTCGACCTCCTTCATATGCCATTTCTGTTGTCTCCCTCCTTCGCCAAACCTCAAACCTTCTCTCGTCCTCTCTTTCTCTCCCTCTCTCTCTCTCTCTCAATTATTCTACCACAAAACCTCAACCTCAACCTCCGCCCTCTCTCTCTCTCTCTCTCTTCCTCCATCGGAGAGATTTACTACGTTCATACAAATATTATTATAGAGAGAAAGCTAGAGATCGATATATCGAGATCGTCGGAATCTCTATCCGGAAGAAATGGCTCAGAGGACAGAGAAGGAGGAGACGGAGTTCAAGGTTCCAGATACCCTAACGCACTGCGTCAACAACTGCGGCGTCACTGGCAATCCCGCCACCAACAACATGTGCCAGAAGTGCTTCAACGCCACGACCTCCACGCCTACAACCGTCGCCACCGCAACAACATCATCAACAACCACCGCGGTTTTCAAGTTCCCCGGCGAGAAGGTCCCGAGATCCAGCTCGTTTCGCTTCGACGCTCCTCCCTCCGAAACCATCCGTAAAGCGGCCGCGTCGGCGGAGAGCACGAGATCGGAGGAGTCGTCGATGAGGCGCGTGGTCAACCGATGCTCCGGATGCCGGAGAAAGGTCGGGTTGACTGGATTCCGGTGCCGGTGCGGGGAGCTGTTCTGTTCAGAGCACCGGTATTCGGATCGGCACGTGTGTAGCTACGACTACAAGGCCGCCGGTCGTGAGGCCATAGCCAGAGAAAACCCCGTGGTCAAGGCCGCCAAGATCGTCAGGGTTTGATTTTCATATTTAAACATTTGTAGAAAATGAAAAAAAAAACATGCATCAAAATTCTAGAAATTCCTCGATAAAAAGAAAAAGAAACAGAGAGGAATTAGTGCTCGGTTGTTGGTGGTGTCTCTTCCCCGGAGATCACCGGACGATCGTTTAGAGCAGAAGAGAGAGAGAGATGACTTCGGCTTCGTTATTGCTTGAAAGAAACTCAAAATCTCTCTCGATCATGGATTATTACTACTATTTTTTGCTAAATTTTAATTTTTTGGTGTGTTGTTGTTTGTTTGGAAATGATAAATTATTGTTATTTTGACGATGATGATGATATTCGACGTGTTGGTTGTTCTTGCTTCACCTTTTTCTTGTTTTCCTTTTCCATATTCGTATGCAATTCTTGTGAAGGGACAGGGTGTTTTTTGTCATTTAGCGAATTTCAACTGGTAAATCGGTTGGGCAAGGTTTCCGGGGCCCACGGAATGGGACGTTGTCAATTATTGAGTTTCTCGCGATATGATGGGACGAGAAGTTGGTGTCTCTCTCTCTCGTAAAGTAGGAGGCCGAATAGGATGGCGACACTTGTCCACGGCATGACAGGAAAGACTCTGGAAAAGCTGTAAAGTGGTGGAGAAGGGAACGCTTGCGTGTCTGATAATTAGTTGCTCTTTTTCATTATTAAAAGCGGGAGATCGGACGGTGGATGGTGAGAACAGACGGTGCGGATCAGTGCGTGAAGGGAGGCTGGGGGGAACCACATTGTGGTAGGTCCCTCTTCCTGGTTTGTGACCCTTGAGAGACATGAAAAGCTGTCAGAAAGAAACCGAACACAATTAAAAAAGTGACCCTAAACAAGAAAAATGGAATGCAGTTTTTTTTTTTTTTTTTTTCTTTCTCGATTTGTTCTGGGTAATGCAGCGACTACATACGAAAATTATTTTTTCTATTTTTTTAAAAAAAAACTAATTACGTTGAAAATTTGGAGTCGAAAATTGTGGATGTATTTTTGCCATGTGTATTGAAATTTTGAAGCTGTTAAGGGTTGGATCTGAAATTTGAAGACTTGAGGCCACTTTTAAAAATGATGTCTTACAATTATACAAGACAAAAAAAAGATAGCGAATTAACCATAAAAAATTAGTTATCTCAGAATTTGTAGCTATGAGTAATGAAGAAAGTAACCATGGACAAAAATAAATTAACTCCATACATAGATGAGTAGAATGGATGAGAAAAAAAGAAATGAAAAATTTAGGGTTTATATGAAAATGTCTATACATATACATATATAAGGAAAAATTTGGTGCATGAGGCGGTTGCCTTTTGCCTTTTTCAGCCTCACCTTGGGTACGAGCATGGGAGCTGTGATGGATGTCTGGTGACTAATTAATTTTATAACTTTTAAATATGAAAGTTCTAATGATTATAAGTATTATAATACAGTATAATGGTGAAGAAGTTTACATCAGTAAATTGCAAGATTTCACTTTCTAGTGCGAGAAGACACTCTACATGTTCAAACACTTTCATATACTTCAAGCTGAAGCTGATAATTAAGCTATATGTGGACAATATATTAGATGATATGGAACATATGTGATCGATAGACATTTACCCATTTGATGAAATATAACAAGTAAAATAGGGATATATACTCGATATATCGATCAGTTGACATTTCATTCATCGTGTACATAACCAGGTTGATACTACGTCTAGCCAATAATAGGTAATTTTACATGAAACTAGCAGGTTTGGTTTAAAGTTTAGGCTTTAGGGTTGATCAGTCTTAGTATGTGTTCTTGTCAACTTAAGTACGAGTGGATGATGACAATCATGGAACCTATTTCTAGTTGTCGTGATCATAGGTCGAGTTGAAGTTGCCGACTCCTAACTTGTCCTGTAATTAGCCTCATTTGTTTTACAATAACCAGAGCGGATTTAATGCACCATGGTGCACTTGAACCATTAACAGAGTTAGAAATTCTGTTAGACTAAAAAAACAAGTTATCGCGAAACCCAAAGAAAAACCCTCCCAAAACTCAAACCAGGTCCGGCGAGTTCTCTAGCCTCCCCACTCCAACGCCTCTCCACCTTCAAAAGCACAACCGTCCTCGCCAATCCCCAAGAAGCTCCAGCATGCCATCCGCCTCCTTGAAGACATAAGTTGCCACAGAGCTCACAATATTCATACTTTCACATCAGAAACCGGCGACTTCTTTTCCTTCTCCATTCCCAATCTCAAGTCTCAACCAACGAAACCCCAAAAACCCAAATCCCCTGCTTCTCTCTTTCCCATTCTGGATCTTTCCTTTTGGGGGTTTTCCCAATTTATAAAACAAAGGGAGGTAGCGACAAAGTGCAGGTTATGCAAGCACTCACTCACCTCCGACAGAGAAAAGAGAGAGACCCAGCAACAACCCAAAAATCTTGCCCATCACCGAAATCCAATAATCCCATATCGAAATTCAAGGCCGAAAGACAAGCGCCTCTAATATGCAATCTGAGCCCGATCTCACAAAGTCGCCGCCCAAGCCCGCTCTTCAATCCCGGCGTCACCTCCCCCAGAAATGTGATGGAACCAGACTTCGTCAGTTTTTTTTTCTAAATTTTATCAGTCACGTTGACTGTTAGTATAAAAGTAAACTCAGTTATAATCCACTAAATGGATGACTCATGTTTTGCCACGTGTCACTTAAAAGGCTGGTATACTTGCACCTTGGTGCATACTAAAACTTTCGTACAATAACATACATCAAGCCGCAATGCAAAGCCTCGTCATTTCCCTCTTCAAACAATTAGGGTCATTTATCTGTACTCGTGTGTACGGCAATTTTCTACTTTTCTTTTGATGGAGTGGGGTGAATTTGGAATACTAGTCCAAACTCATGCATGTTGGACTTTGGAATCTTTTGGTCTGAATTCCAAACCCAACAAGAAAATATCTACCGGATAACTCTCCCGTTCAACACAATTGCCTAAATATAGACTAAATCTCTAACCAGTTGATCAAATCAGTGAACCTTCAATGGCTTAAGCACAACTCTAGTTACGGTACAAGGATCATCAATTATTAATGATCAACACAAATATTAGCTTGCCATTTACGACAGATCAAATATATCAAGTCAACATTACATATGGAAGACTCACTCTGAAACAAAAACTGTCCATAATATTGGAAGCGTGACAAACTCATACCCAAAAACGTAAGAGTGGACCAACATTTTCGCTCTTCTTGTGACTAATTTATTATTTAGAATGATAAACCTTTAAATTTTCTCTTATAATGTTTATTTTGGACTCATGTAAAACAAAACCTTGTATATGTTACAAATCACGTAGTATCTTAAATAAATGTTATGTATTCAAGAGTGTATCTAAGCTATAGCATAAAATGTAGATTATAATTAAATTTGAGACTTCAACTGCTAATTCACAAAACAAAGGAAAGAAGCACCGTATTAGATTTGAGAAAGTGAAATCTATGCTCAGTCAAGAAAGTGGACAAATATGTATACTTGATCGGGAGACAACACATCAAAATAGCCATCAACAAAAGTGGCCACCATACAGCCATACATCAAATTTTCAATACTACCAAATGGCTGTCAAAACACCACAAAGTTATATGGTTCCACAATTTATTCTAAAGATAATACCTTCAAGAACCGTTTATTGGCTAGCTTCTGTTGGACAATTACTTTGCAACCTGAAACCGCACTAACAATGCAACCTAACCCCAAAAAAATGTGAAAGAAAAAATTCTGGAAATTAATCACCAAAACATCGACCCCATTCAAGTTGTCCTTTCATAATATCCACCCCATTCAAGTTCCCCTTTCTTCAAGTGGAGTGGAGCAAAATGAGCATTATAAACAATCTAAGCTTTTCTCTATTGAATGGAAAAATGATGTAGAAAACTTTATTGGACCAAAATGATTAATTTTGATTCAGTGCAAACGATTCCTTTTAGACCATGAATTCTGCATTGGTGTGCCAGCGCACTGAATTCATAATTTCATGATGGCCATTTGCCAAATTAGGGCAAAGCTACAAAAGATACACATATTTCTTTCCCTTTTTCTGTGAGGAAAGGGTACTCCAGATCTCATGAGGCAGAACCATAACTCTTCATTTTGTAAACAAGTGCAGCAAAACAGAAAAAATTAAACTAAGGTTGAATCAAAGTCGAGGGGATTTTACAAAGTGCGCAAATGTGGATAGGGGCAGCTATTGAGTTTCATCAGCAGAACTTGGGTCATATCATAAGAATGAGCATGACAAATTTAAGGCCTATGACATCATAAATACCACTATCATGATTTCTTAAAAACAGCGCAAAGCAAGTTGCTCCATCTTAGGCACCATCTGGCTGGCTAAAGGGGTTAGCAATCTCATCTGTACCATCTGTTGGCGACACAAGCATCACAGCAGTTCCCCTACAAACCTGCACAAAAATAAAGCAAATGAAAAATCAACTTGTGGAGCAAATTGTCTCATAACATTACATAAATGAGACATGCCTTTGCCATTCAAAGAAGAGAATTTGATGCCAATTTCTATCTGCTTGCACATATGCATGAGTCTAGAATTACTAAAAAGTAGATGAAGCTTTCTAACAGTTAGTTTGCCAGTCATAATCATTTAATCTGCATGCTGGAAAAATGAACGACCACCAATAAATTTCAGGATGGTTATGTTATGATTTTGGATAGTTCAGGATCTTAACATTAATGGGTAATTAAGAGGTTTTTGATTCTTACAAGAAATGCATAGGGAGGATTACATGAATCAGGAAATAGTGTGTAGACCTTACTTTGATTACAATTTGATGCACGAAAGAAACATAATTATGAAAGAGGTCATTATCCTCCCATGGTGGAAGAACATTGAAGATTAAGCGCTCTACAATAGAAACCCAAAGCTGTAGACCTGATTACAAGATGGAATTGTCAAAAATTCCACTGACTAAACAAAAAGAGTAAACTATGGAGGGATAAACTTATGTTTCTAGTCATTGTACTTTGGTATTAGTACTGAAAAGGGTGCATTACAGTTGATCTAGCTGCTTCTTGAAATATACCCCATGAAGAGAACGGTATGATGCTAGGGTGCACGAAGGCGTTTTCTGGAGTGAACCATGGTGTAACACCTATGAATTCAGCTGCAGTTTCAGTGTTCCTTACTTCCGTTCGAGTGAAAATTTAGGGCAAGACATAGTACTAATCAAACATGTAGCCAACATGCCTCTAGTAATACATTATGATCTCTCTTCTAGGGAGAAGGATACTATTCCAAATGGAGTGTAAACTGTAGAAGTTGAAACAAAATAAAAGCGGAAAAATATATTGATGAAATGTTATGATGACGACTGACATTAACAGTATTTACTACTAAGTATTAGTCGTGATGAGGTTTGATCCAAGATTGTCAAAACATCAGTAATAAATATATTTAGAGTTCGTCGTATATGATTACAGTCTACAGTTGACTGGACTCGTGTTCTTTGTGGTGGGAAGGTTTGGTCTGCTTCTCTTGATGAGGATACAGCCTTGAATGTCAAAATAAGACGTTGAAACGAGATTTTAATCACTTATAGGTGTTTGATTAAACTCACCATGGGTTGAAGATGAGATTTGCGCGTCACAGTCCCTATGGATGAATGTCACAAATTGTAGAAAAGGACGATTTTTTTTTCTTTTTTTTTTCTTTTTTTTTTCGATTACTTAGAAAAGAACAGACTTGTATGAAGATGACCATGAATTATACTTTGCATCCTCTCATAAAGTCACAAGACACCTTAAGGATTGCAAGATTAGCGGAGTTTTCACCCCAAAAAAGTTCCAATTCATGAACAGGAGATGAGGGATCAGGTTCATTGTTTTAAGTGGACTAGAAAAGAACAGACTTGTATGAAGGTGTACCAAGAATTATACTATGCACCCTCTCATTAAGTCACAAGACACCTTAAGGATTGCAAGCTTAGAGGAGTTTTCACCCCAAAAAAGTTCCAATTCATGAAAAGGAGATGAGGGATCAGGTTCATTGTTTTAAGTGGACTATAAACTACCTAGCACACCCACCTTCTGAGAGACTCTAGACACCAGGTTAATGATGATTTACCAAAAATTAGCCCACATCTAAGGAGCATCCAGCATAGCGAAAGTCTAGACTCTTAAGATAATCTACCATGACAATTTTGAGTACAGATAACTAGACAAGTTAGTATGTTGTCTAAAGTTGCACAGCAAATTTTGCTAACAAGATGAGACTAGATGCCTCAAACTTTATGCATTCAACGAAAGGACTGATGCAAATAAAAGCCTGGAAAAATGAGATAAGGACGAACTTAATTCAAGAGTTTGACATGATTCCTGACTAGAAGTGGAATTTGCTTAAAGAAGCTGAATTTCAGTCAAATTCTGTTTTAGTTGTATTCAGCGACAACACTTGAGTCAATTGATTGCCTAAGTTAGTCAGTTTGTAGAATTTATTTCAATATCTCTCATATACAGTGCAACTAAAGAGGAGCTTAGAATACATACAATTAGGCCGAGGCGCCTGGTTTGATCAGTAGTCTTCAGTGGATCATCAGAATCTGCAACAAAAGAGAAATTCACAAATCAATTTACCATCCACAGCCATAGAAAAGTTCCAAATATTATCATAAAAGAACCAGAAACACAAACTCCTAGAGATTACAGTCATCTAAGAATGATGAATGAAGTGGTACGGAACCCTTCCAAATAGTATGAAACATACCTCTTATGAACTCAACTGCTTCATCTAGAACAAGGTTTAACAACTGATCATATCCTTTCAGAGTCCCTGTCACTGTAACCAAAGCCACAAAATTGATGGCACAAGATTAGATTCTGCACATATACTGACCATTATAAAGTGAAGGCAGGAATCCTCATTCACTATTTTCCGAAATAGTAAGATGCAAAGTAAAGATGGATATTATATTTGAGCAAAAGAAGTAGGAACAGCTATTCTTATTGTCTTTTTAGCGTTGCTAGACAACCTAAGATACAGTACTTGCTCTACAATCTACAAACTGTGAAACTTCAACATTCTGCACTTGGACATTGCACATGGAGGTAACCAAATTTCAACATTCTTAAAAAGAACTTCCATAACCCTAACAAACTTCCATATTAACAACCAAAAGTTCGAAATTTTTACCCATAGGCTTAAGGATACAACAGACACAAAAACTAGATAGATAAAGAAGTTGAATCAACCTTGTCTACCACCAGTGAGCTTGACTTGAACACCTTTGTCCACAAACTTGGCCAAGTCCAACACTGTTTCTTTCCTCCCTGACTGAAATCCACTATTAAATTAATACAATCACAAAACCCAAAATATAATCAAATGTTTTCTTCTGGGTATCAAACTTACCATCTTACTTAGGTCTTTATAGTTCCTCTCCAAAACCCTAAAACGATAATATTTCGGGAAAAAAAAAAAACAAAGAGTAAGACGATTGAATGAGAAATAGAGCAATATCCGCACACAAAATTTTATTCAATTGAAGGAGACAATCAAGATTAAACACACTGAGAGTGAAGTTTGAGCGCAGAGGTATAAACCACTTGGATCCAAATTTAGGGTTTAAAGAAAAGGCGACTATAGAAGAAGAAGAAGAAGCGGAGATATCAAAGAGTAGCAGAGAAGAGAGAAAAAATGGGGTACCTTGGTGTCTCAGTGACGGTTGTTTTCGCCGACTGGGAGCGGGAGCTTGAAAGGTTTGAGACTCTGCCTCCACTCAAATATCAACCGGATTCTTAGGCTCGGGTCCTGTGGAGCCCCGAGTTGGACCAAAATTATGAGACGACAATCGAGTCTGTTTGTTTGTTTTTTTTTTTTAAACTAGTGAATTTTTTTTAAGTAGATAGCTTGTGGCTTGTGCGGCTGTACTCAAACTTTTATTAGTAATGTGGTAGTAGTAAAGTGTCAAGATATTAATTGTGTCATGTTATCAAAATAAAAAAACTGAAATTAAAACTTAACACAAGTTGAGAATGAAAACTCAAACCGAACATGATTTATTAGTTATTAAACATGCCACTCACAATGACTTACCTAACCTATTTAACAAAGAAGTCGAGTTGATTGAAAATATTTATGAACTTTTTTTTTATTACATTACATTATTTTGCCACTTGATTTTAGTAAAAGTTATTTAATGTGTTATTTATGATATTGTATACAATTTTGATTTCAACAAATAAACAAATGATGAAGGGTAAAGTAAGGAGAAAGAGATAGTAAGAGAATTATCATCTTATTCATTGATATGAGTCATTTATATAGGGAATTACAAAGTAGCAATATGATAATGATAAAGAATACATAGTCATATTCTAACTACATATCTTGATGGCATAAGGCCAAGACACACATATGAAATATTCTAGAACACTTCCCCTTGTACCGCGTGCCGGTATGCCTATGGTGCTGATATGTCGCATCGTTAAAAACCTCGTCAAGGAACAAAAACCTTGTAGGAGAAAAACTAAACTTTGATTGTAGGAGAAAAAGAGTACAACACACTCTTCACATTTGATAGTGATATGTATGTATGTGCTAGACTCCCCTTGAAGTTTGCACCTCCCCCTGATCTTTATATTAATCATAGGGCTCTTCATGATTCTTACTAATTACGGAAATTTCAGTAACTTAGCATGTGACATGCTCTTTAACATGTCTTCAAATGTGAAATTGGGCAATGATTAACTAGATCATGCCCTATTGTCCTCAAACATAATCTTTTACACTTAGATCTTGAGGAGAATGCCGCTTGTGAACTGAAAACATAAGTTCGTGCAAGAAATCAGATTTCCGAGCAGCATGACCTTCAGTTACTAGAACAGCCGTAACTTCCTTTAGGAAATACGTATGAATGAACCATAAACAGTTTTGGAAACTAGACTCATTTAGCTTTCCAACCGTATATTACACACATTTTGGTTCATCAGGAGCTGTTTACAAAGTCCCGTCAAAGTTGACAATTTTGGCAAAATCAGATTCTCAAACAAATCCGTCCTACTTTACGAAAATGGCCATAACTCACTAAATATGATATGTATGATCAAATGGTTGATGTCTCTGGAAAGTAGACACATAGAACTTTCCAATGGTATCAATTTCACCATTTTCCAGTGAGTGATATTTCTTGCAGGTCCCTTGGAAGTTGACCTATAAAACTTGGCAGATTTTGATTTCGCTTTTGATGTGTCTTTCTTATGTAGGGATAGAATAAGCCTTAATCTTTCATACCATTAAGTATTGAAAAAAGAGTTACTTCCATTACATTAGCGTTGCGTGGGCGCATAGCTACACTTCGCTTTACAACTTTTCATAACGAACGAGATGTCAAGTCTTTTGTATTGTGTTGAGCACATTGATGCGTCTTATTGTACTTAGATGGGAACTCCATCTCTTAACACAAATTTGTCATCTTGTTTTAGGCAAAACAATGGATCTCTCTTTAGATCAAAGACTTTGACTAATCATGGGAGTATATGAATGTCTCACTAGTTATAGAGCGCCTAAGCCAATTGATAGAAAATCATCATCAATACAGTCATAGAGTGCCTTATCGAGACCGTGTCTTCCCAAGATCTTTTTCATTCTACCTACAGATGTTGATATATATTGGCATCTCTTGATCCATCAAGAGTCCATGTAAATCCTGAATAAACACGAAAAGACATAATTCACCATATCCCTTCTATATCAAGTAGGGTCCATGTGTGTTTCAATACCTTTAGCAAACGCGTGCTCCTGTGGTTTGGAGCCACTTGATTCGGATGAATGAAGTACGTTTAAGACCTTCATGTATATCTCTGATCCCATAGAGATGTTATTATGACCACATTCATAGGTTGTACGTTCAGTTATTCGGAAACTACCAAACTGACAAAGTAGTGGAGTGTAATGACATCCATTACGAGAGCATATCTCATCGTAGTCAACCCCAATGCGTGTTAGTGAGAGACTTTCCGCCGCTCTTGTTCTCGCTACGCTATCTAACAAATGCATAGTTGATAAAGTTTAGCTTGCGGTGTCGGCATCACCTGCCCAAGAACCTATCTCTTTGTTAATGTTGGATCATATCTTTCCATTAGGCCAATCAACTAAGTTGATATCCATCAACGAAGGGTGGTTCGATAGTAGACTAATCATCCCACATCCTCATGTACACTAGTGTTGTCACACCCCAATTTTCAAAAGATAATATTCAAAAATTTCGGCATGATCTAACTTAAAATATAAAAATCTCAACCTGTTTCAATAACAAATCCAAACAACTAGAACTCACTAGCGAAAAAGTAATATCATACAACTCATCACTGAGTTAAATATTACACTTCCTTATTTACATAAACTTGCAATACGAAAACATAAGAACAATTTCATGAGTTAATATTTTCTACACGATTAACAAAACTATATAGAGTACAACAAAAGCCAAAAAGAACCTTGCCACTAAGCCTCCATCTCAACCTTGCTGATCCTCACCTACAGGTCTAACCCTTACAACAATAATTGGTGCACCAGGATTGTAAAATAACAAATCCGGTAAGCTAAAAAACCCGTATAAGTAAACTAAAAAATAACACAACGTTTATCACATCCATCATTCCACAAAAGAGATGTGGTCAATAATTAAAAACCACAAATCCAACACATTACCAAAAAAATGTATCCATGAGTCCCAGATATTTAATAAATACCTCTCATGACCTACAACAACAAATTGTGTACCCATGGGTCTCAGATACCATAAAGTATCTCCCATGACCTACACTGACAGACGGATTAGACCTCTATTCCTAACCGTAACCAATCACCCGGCCAAAGGCTTGGAACCTGGTTTAACTGTCCAATATCAAAACAAAAAATAATAAATAACATCATAACCGTAACCAATCACCCGATTAAAGGCTTGGAACCCGGTTTGGCTATTTAACAATCTCAATATCACATCATAAATTATATCATTCCACATAGATATATTTACATGAACAAATATAGATATTCCACAAGAATAATCTATCAAAATCAATAAATTATGATCACATGAACCTTAAAATAACTCATAAGGAAAACTTGTTTTATCTTACCTATGAGCCGTTAGCGATCAAGCTCATATATTTTAAAAACAAATAATAGCAAAATATTAAATTCAACATCATAAGCATTATCATCATCACATAACCATAATAAAATTTGGTTCAAAAGTGAACCTTGGTGAGATTTACTCACCTAGATATCTCGCTGCAAAGCCCCCAACATAACGAAGGCAAGTCAATCACAAAATCACAAATCACCTAAAATCACACAATTAAAAACCTTAGAAACCAAAGTACCACAGGATAACACAATACCCTTAAACTAACCCTTAGCTCAAGGGAGGACAACTTCCCAAAGTCGTTGAACTCAACGACACAATTGAGCTGCCTCAAATCTTCAAAACCTAAACTCAAACTCAACCAAGCCAAAACAAATAAATCTAAGTCCTAACATGCAAACCTTGCTTAAAACTTAGCCAAACTACCTCTCAACATTATCACAGTAGCAAGGACTAGCTAACCATAGGAAACTAAGGCCACAACTTAGCCGGATGCGCCGCCACAGGCGACGCGAGTGAGCCCCACGCGCCACCCCAAAACTTCCGAATTATGAGAAACTCACAACATGAAACTTGTAGAATGAAGCATGGTGAACAACTTTAATACATGAGGTTTTGACTGGTTCTGCCGGAAAACACCCCGAAACTCCAAAACGAAATCAAAAACCAAACCTACAAAACCGGCGCCCAAACTTGGTTTTCAGGTCACCAAAGACGTATAAACAACACTAGAGGAAGGAGAGGAGCAAGACTCACCTAACTCTCACCGAAAATGCCACCGAAATCGCCGGTTTTCAGGCGATACCGTAGCAGCTCCGCCGCTCTGTAGCCGCTTCCAGGCGGCGCGACGGCGAGCAGGACTACTCCAGAAATGAAGAGGGGGTCCGTGCGGACCGAACGAGACCAGTGGCGTCCGGTTTGGTGGCCGGATGAGGGAGAACTCAGCTGGAGAAAAATGGAGAGCGGGAGGAGGTCGGGTGCGTCGAGAGAGGGAGGAGAGAGAAAGTGTCACCGAATTTAGGTTTCCAAAAATAACTCCCCCGCATTTTTCTACTTATACAATTTCCAAACCTGGAAACTAACTTCCTCTGATCATAACTTTCTCATACTACATCCGTTTCAGGTGTGCCACATGTTTATGAACTCGTATCAACAAACTCTACAACTTTCAAGAAGGAAGTTTTCAAACATAACTTACAAAAAATAAAGTCAACTTTTAGCCTCTTAAAAGTCAAAGTACCTTAAAAACTACTTCCGAAACTTCAACTTCACACAAACTAAAGAATTTTCATAAATAATCCTTCATTAATTATGGGAATAATATAAGGAAAATAATATGAAAATCTAGGGTATTACAAGTGTAATACTTGTAGAGATCTCTATATGGATTGAATTTGACATCGAGACATCCCTCAACGATAATCACAATTCAGACTTCATGAGATGAATTTGAGTATCACTGATCAATGGATCAGGTTGTGCCAAGCTCACTTTCTTCCTAGTGTGAGAAAATATCGAACTTAAGGGCATCCCTCCTTTTGGGGAGCCACACGGCCTTGTGACACCAATTTTGCCATTATATGGCGTCACCATTTCACCATCTATGGTGATGGCGCCAATACCAACTTCTTTGGTCGCGCCATGTCCTCTTGATAAAACATCAATCCTTGTAGACATATTTGCAACATGTGATCTCGTCACTTTAACACTTTGAGCATTTAGGATCAAGATGAGACATAGTTAGGACAAACCATGACAATTTACGTCGTTCCACTTAAACACTTATGTTCTTGTCCAACGGGAATACTGTCTCATCAATCTGCAAGATGAAAATCTATAATCTTCATCACCATAGGTGAGTAGTGCGTTTAGCGTGGGACGCTATTATAGTCTGGGAGGCTCCGGCCCTAGTCTGGGAGGCTCATCGTTATGGTGAAACTTCTTCCCCATTGTTTATTAAATAAATGAGAACCAATGGGATTGGTTCATCATTTTTATTCGTAAATACTCATGGAGAATTTTCATGAGTGGTATGCATAAGTATTTTATAAATGGAAATTATGGGAGAGCATAAATTTGATTTCATTGCTCCAATATTTTGTTAATTATTTTTGTCCACTCACTCTAACATTTTAAATGCTTCTCCCCTGGGCCCTTCGTTTTTAAATGCCCAGTCTGCAGAGTTCGGTTCGGCGAGGATATGAGGCGTGTCATAAATCCCCACCTCATCCAGTTTTCCCATATAGGTTACTAGTTAACCTACTGTGTTGTTTATCTCATTTGTTTCGTTGTAGATGCTCTGATAAATATGAGATGGTTTAAGCGTGTTATGAGATGTTGAAAATGATTCATTTGTTTAAGTTTATTTGAGAGAGTATATCTGTGGATGTGGTTTGGGAATTTTTGCGAATTTGGGTTTGATGATTTCCTTTCAGGTAGGGTTACCCATTTTCAAGGGAGGTTCTACCAAGAATTTTGGTAGAATTTTCCTTTAAGTGGGTCCCGCAGGGTTTATTCCAGATTTCGAGAGGAAATCCGGGGTAGGCCATGACACTTTAGTTTGATATATAGAGGCCTGGAAACTCATCTTGTGCTCATCCCATAAGGACTCCAAGAATCGATTCATGTTTATTAGAATTCACTCAATGTTTATCTCTTAGTCTTTAGATTAACAAGGTTGGTTAACAGATAAGTTTTCAACTCCAATTGAGAGAGATATCTCAATAGGTAACAACAAGAGTTTAATAACTGCATTTCTACTGATTAATCCGAGAAAAAAATCCATCTATATCATTTAGGTTTTCAGGCATGTAGAGTCCAATTTGTTTCCAACAGTTATTATATGATTTGAACATACTGATTAAGAGTGCTTGTCGAGGATCTTTTTGGTGCCTCAAGTTTACATAATACAGTACAAACGTTCCAGTATTACACAAATAGTTCAGTACAAAGAATAGATGGATGTCAACAACAGATGTTTGCAATCACTTATTGATTGGATTGTTTTTACAAAAGCTTTTCAAAAAAAGTAGTCCCAACTTTGCAGCTACAGTGTCAACTGGAGTCTGATATGGAGTTTGTTTGAAAGAAGTGTTGTTGTGATAAGATATGTACATATACTATACATTCTTAACCAATTGTTGTATGGAAATAAAAAAGTTCTATCAGCCGCAACCTTACTAAGGACGTTAGTTTACCAACAGTTACAAAAAGAGAGTTGTATGGAAATAAATCAATTGTCTAGAAAATTCACAAGTGCTCATATCGGTACGAACTATTAGTACCATATCATGATAATTTATATCTCATTTCAATAACTTACTTTTATTCTCTTTCTAGACAATTGATTTACTTACTATTAATATTAACTAAGGGAATAAAATAAAAAAATAAATCACATATACATCCTCTAAAATGATTTGAAACACAAATAAATTCATTTGTGTTGTTGTGTTGTTGTTAAATAAATAAGGACAGTTTTTAACAATTAAAGACAATTTTTTCTCTGCATGCCATGTGTCATGATTTAATTTACCAAACTTACTCTACACTAATTAAATATGTTTTTAGAATAGAAAAGTCTCACATTTTGAGATTTTTCAATAAATGAAATACAGTAGCAGGTTTTCAATAACCAAATGTAGTAGCTGTTAATTCCAGGAGAAGTAGTAGCACATGTATGCTTCGACAATTCTCTAGTTATGCTATTGCTTGAAGACTAAGACAATAAAGGTTAACTCTGCTACTGCATTATCCTCCACTTCTGCTACTTTAGTTATCCACTTCTACTACTATTGCTTGAAGATTTATCTTCCAATTTTGCTATTGCCTTATATTCCAATTCTTCTACTGCCTTATCCTCTAGTTCACATAAAGTTGTTACTATCTACAGAGAAACTCATTTTTTAAGTTATGCTACTGCAATCATGTTATGCTATTTTGCTACTGCACTCCCCGAACTCGTATTTGTATTGTTGTGCTACTACATTATGACTCATTCGAGTCTGCTACTGTACCCAGTCATCATCCTTGCTACTGCACTCGTCATTGAATACATCATCCCTGCTACTGCACTCCCTGAACTCGTATTTGTATTGTTGTGCTACTACATTATGACTCGTTCGAGTCTGCTACTGTACCTAGTCATCATCCTTGCTACTGCACTCGTCATTGAATACATCATCCCTGTTACTGCACTCCCTGAACTCGTATTTGTATTGTTGTGCTACTACATTATGACTCGTTCGAGTCTGCTACTGTACCCAGTCATCATCCTTGCTACTGCACTCGTCATTGAATACATCATCCCTGCTACTGCACTCCCTGAACTCGTATTTGTATTGTTGTGCTACTACATTATGACTCGTTCGAGTCTGCTACTGTACCTAGTCATCATCCTTGCTACTGCACTCGTCATTGAATACATCATCCCTGTTACTGCACTCCCTGAACTCGTATTTGTATTGTTGTGCTACTACATTATGACTCGTTCGAGTCTGCTACTGTACCCAGTCATCATCCTTGCTACTGCACTCGTCATTGAATACATCATCCCTGCTACTGCACTCCCTGAACTCGTATTTGTATTGTTGTGCTACTACATTATGACTCGTTCGAGTCTGCTACTGTACCTAGTCATCATCCTTGCTACTGCACTCGTCATTGAATACATCATCCCTGTTACTGCACTCCCTGAACTCGTATTTGTATTGTTGTGCTACTACATTATGACTCGTTCGAGTCTGCTACTGTACCCAGTCATCATCCTTGCTACTGCACTCGTCATTGAATACATCATCCCTGCTACTGCACTGCTCTCGTGTTGCTGTGCTACTACACTTACTGTACTCGAGTACTCATCAATTTCAAAATGGAGGAACCACGAGAGCAACCACGCTAAATGCCCAACTATCCCGAAATACCATAACCTACATTTGTGCCCAACTATCCCCAAATACCATAACCTACATTTATACCCATTACCCCAGACTATTACTCCAAGCCTCTCAACCCACACGCTAGCTCACATGCACTACCAACACCAACATTTTTTTTTCTCTCTGAATTATCAAACTTCTTCTCCTCATACATACAACCTTTTGCTTAATTTTCACATTAGATCCACTCATCGTTGTCCCTTCCAAACCAATCAGAAATGTCATCGGCAAAGAAGACATTTAGAAGTTTCATGAAGCGTGCAAGCCTCCATCAATTGCCGATGCCATGAGCCCAGATCTGATCTCATCACCGACTTGATCCATGAACCGAGGTGCGATCTTGAGTTGGCATGAGGCATCTCGACCCCTTGAGCCCAGGTCGAGCTATCCTCATATCACATATTCGTCGAGAGGAGGGAGGGAGGAATACATTATGGCAATGTTGTGATTTTGTTGTAAATTTGAGCATTTTGTTAATTTTCATATGAAAATTCAAAGTCAAATTTTATGCTGTTAGATTTGGGCCATACTCATGTCCTTATTTGTTTAAATCTTTTAAAAAATAGGTTTTTTATAGAGTTGTGAAATCCACACACTTTTTTTTGGTAACTTAAATTTTATCTTTTAATGATTTAAATTGTCTTTTTGTTAATGTGCTAACCAAAAAAAGAAAAATAGTGTGTGAATTTCAATTTGGGTGTGGATTTCACATCCCTTTTTGTGTTATGCTACTGTTTGGGTAGTAGTATGTCATTTTCTTTTTATTATTTAAGAAACAAAAATTCAGGAAGAAATGAAAATGCAGAATTAGGAAGAAGACGAAAGTAGCCATACACGTTGATACAATATTAAAGGGAACTAGGGGCATTTATGTAGTTTGGCGTAAGTAAGAGTCAGTATATGATGGATGAGGTAGGGCATGTTTAGTAGCCGACGGAGCAAAGTTGATCGGAGGCAACCAACAATGGTGGAGACCAAGGCCGGAAAAGGAAGAAAGGAGGAGGTCGTTACCAGGGAATACACCATCAATCTTCACAAGCGCTTGCATGGCTGGTAAACCTCCTAATTGCTCTTGTTCATTCATTTGGATCTCAAATTATATATTTTCTTATTTGCGTGTCTTCTTCCGTGTGCGAGAATTTTCCATACATGTTCTACTAGATCGAGCTTAACCCAAGTCAGAATTCTGTGTATATTTATCGGGTTCTCTGTTATACTTTCCTCTATGAGGAGATGTGACTAGGAGACCTGCATTTGGCAATTGGCATTAACACTTAGTTGAACCTTGTTTTTGGAGTATATAATTGCATTTCCTTGGTAACCTTAGCTGTTTACCATAATGTTTCAATCAGTATTTTCATGGCGAGTTGTATCACTATTGCATTTGCTTCGAGCCTGATCCCTATTATATTCTTGTTTGTGAATGGGAAGTAACTAAAGCCGAGGTCGATGTTTCAACTGCATTTTTGTGGTTTTGTAGATATGTCGGTGTTCTTGATGTATTAAGCTATGTGTTAATATGGTTGTATCAATTATATCTAGTATTAAGTGATTATGATTTTGAAGGGCATATTTAAGGATTGTAAAGAATGAAATATCAAGTTGATTTACAAACTGTAATAAGTTTGTGCTTCAGTTAAAGATGTGTTGGAAACTTCATATATGTGCAGCATTTTCTTTCAACATTTGTTTTGCAAATGTTTATCCTGCATCTTAGTTTAACTTGTATCCCAATACTCATGCAGCACCTTTAAAAAGAAGGCTCCAAATGCCATAAAGGAAATCAGGAAGTTTGCTCAGAAGGCTATGGCTACTACTGATGTCAGAGTGGATGTTAAACTCAACAAGCACATTTGGAGCCGTGGGATTCGAAGTGTGCCAAGAAGGGTTCGTGTCCGAATTGCACGAAAGAGAAATGACGAAGAAGATGCCAAGGAAGAGTTTTACTCACTAGTCACTGTTACAGAGGTTCCACCAGAGGGATTGAAGGGTTTGGGTACTAAGGTGGTTGACGAAGAAGACTGAACTAGTTTACATCCCTTTGTTCAAGTTAGGTACCTCCAGTTTTGGCTGTAGTTCTGTTTACTTGATGATATTTAGTGCAGTTTTTGACTATGCGGCATATTGTAGAACTGCTATTTTAAAAACCGTCATATTTCGGTTGTTTTTTTCTCATAATTTCCTCCTCCGATTGCTCTCCCATGCCTCAGTTTTTAACAGAATAGTAGATAGGGAATCAGAATCAGAATACCTTCCTTAACATAATGTCAGTGTTGAAATTAGGCATTTGAAATTTCTCAAGGATGGAAGATTCGTAGAAAAAGTCACCTAGTTACTTAGCTGACAATAGTTTCGTCTCTAACTTCTTACAACCCAGATCCAATCAACCCCAAACAACCCCAATATCTTACAACCAATATCAAACAACCTAATTTCACCCGAGATCGCCTCCATAGTCATTTGCAAAAACACAAATTAACAAGGCCAAAACGGGAAGGGCGCGGAGTCCGCTGGAGACAAGGCACGCAGAGTCTATTGGGGAGATGGGCGCAGAGTCTGCTGGCGAGATGGGCGCGGAGTCCGCTGGCGAGATGGCTCGCGGATTCCTCTGGCAAGATGGCGCGTGAAGTACGCTAGCGAGATGGGCGCGGAGTCCTCTGGCGAGATGGCGTGCGGAGTTTTCTGGCGAGATGGTGCGCGGAGTCCGCTTGCGAGATGGGCGCGGAGTCCGATGGAGGAGGAAAATTAGACCTTCCATGAAAATGGTTGAATTTGAGAGGCAGGAGGCGACAGTGGCAAAGAAAGAGAGGCGACGGTGGGGAAGAAGAAGGAGAGGCAGAGGGAAAACGGCTACCAACGATGAGGGAAGAGGCGACGGTGGTGAAGAAGAAGGCAGAGGGAAAACGGCTGCCAGCGATGAGGAAGGAGGCGACGATGGCGAAGAAGAAGGCAGAGGGAAAACGGCTGCAGAGGGAAAGCTAGAGGGTCTCTCGGTGCGTGGAAACTAGGGTAGAGGAGAGGAGGGAGAGAAAAGAGAGTCTGGAAAAAAGAGAAGAGAGAGTTCAAAGAAAAAGATAGAGAAATGAAAAGTGAGGCAAAGGATATATAAGGAAACTTTCAAAAATTTGGTTCAAATTTTTCTGAAATTTTTGGCGGAAGTGATTAAAAATTTGGCCAAAAAATTGGCGGAATTTTTTACCCCCCAAATATTAAGTAGTTAGGTGACGAAAACATGAATTTTCGTCATCTCAGTGAACCAAAAATATTTATTTTTAAGAAAAGATTTTGATAGAATGTGATCTTGTTAAATAGGGAGGAAACAATATTTTCAAAAACCTTGTGAAATAGGATGTCATAGGTATGGTGAAATACGACTATGGTTAAAAAATCACATATTTTCGGTAACGTTTGGTCTCCGATACAAGCGGTCAACCCTATATACGTTTATGTTTCCCTTTGTGTAGCCCTATCGTTGAGAGGTGAACGTACCCAAATTTTTACATGAGTGGTTACATCTCATAAATGTGAGAGTTTTGTGTGTGAAATAATCAATCAAACTAGGTCATATAGGGGTAGGAAAGAGCGTTTTCGTGTAATAAGTGACGTTAATTTAATGTTGACCGTGTGAATCGAGACCTAAATGTTTTCAAAAACTGGTGGATTTTTTTTCATAGCTGTATTTAAGTACACTGATCATATCTGACTATTGAATTTTTATTTTGTAAAATTTAGCCAACAGAACCACAACATGTCTACTAATGTGGTATAACTTGTTTAGTAGGTTATATGCAAGTGTAGATTTTTGTGAACCAACTATAAGGAGGAAGCAATATTTTCAAAAATCTTGTGAAATAGGATGTCATCGGTATGGTGAAATACGACTATGGTTGAAAAATCACATATTTCCGGTAACGTTTGTTCCCCAATACAAGCGGTCAACCCTATATACACTTATGTTTCCCTATGTGGAGCCCTATCGTCGAGAGGTGAACGTACCCAAATTTTTACATGAGTGGTTAGATCTCATAAATGTGAGAGTTTTGTGTGTGAAAGAATGAATCAAACTAGGTCATATAAGGGTAGGAAAGAGCGTTTTCGTGTAATAAGTGGCGCTAATTTAATGTTGACCGTGTGGATTGAGACCTTATCGTTTTCAAAAACTGGTGGATTTTTTTTCATAACCAAATTTAAGTACACTGATCATATAGTACGGTGGGTTTTCTAAAATTTTACTTCTACCCCGTAGTTGGTTCAAAAAGACAAACAACTTTATGTTTCGTCACCTAAGTAAATGTGTTAGACGACGAATTTATTTTCGTCACAAAAGTAAGTTCTTAGGCGACGAAATGCATTTTCTTCACCAAAGTGCTCAAACTTTGGTGACAAAAACATATTTTGTCACCTAAGTGCTCAAAACTTTGGTGACGAAATATGTTTTCGTCACCTAACATATCACTTACATGACAAAATTTATATTTGTCACCTAAGTGCTCAAAACTTTGGTGACGAAAATATATTTCGTCACCTAACTTGTTACTTACATGACGAAATGTATTTTTGTCACCTAAGTTAGCTCTAAGGTGACGAAAATAGTAACGAAATAATGTTTCGTCACCTTACCTTAGACGACGAAAATTGTCACTAAGATGACGAAACCGGTTTTCGTCACTAAAGTGTTATCTTAGGTAACGAATTAAAAATATTTCGTCACCTTAGAACCTTTTTCTAGTAGTGATATATGTGTAGTTAGTCCCACATCGGAAACATAATATGTAAGAGAACATTCCTTAGCTATAAAATGAAGGCTTCCCATATGTAGAAACTCTCTGTCTCTCTGACTGAATCTCTCTCTCCCGATCCCAAAGGCATATTGGCCATGATAGTGGAATCTTAAGTGTACGTAGCCATGTCCTCCGATGACATGGTGAACCACTATATGTCCCTGTCTCTCGCCCATGTTGTTTATTCGTATTCCACGGTGATTCTACATAGTCTCCGAGATTATGCAGAAACACTAGGCTAAATGACTATTGCCTTATGACATGCTGCCCCTCAATACTAGTATATAGAACTGAATCTATTTGCATATATAAGACTGTTTGTCAATGTTTTTGCTGGATCCCGTAGACCTCGCAGAAACTTGTTGCACGTGATCCGTCCTTGGATATGTTCCTTCTTATCTGCAAAAGGAGACCGATCGGGACTTTCCGGTCTTTCTCTCTCTGATGGTAAAGTCAGTTGTGTGGTAGGTGAAGTATTAAATGCTAGGAGATGTTTCCTTACCCTTTTTGTTGACCTCACTTTTGTATTTATAGCCCCGGGTTGGCTTATGTCTTCTATGTTATTCGATGTGGGACAAGTACCATGTTGAGGTCTGTTATCTTGCCTTATGTGGAGTCTCCCCTTTCCGGCCCAGACCGCTATAACATCTAGGATGAGGTCTGTTCGAACTGCCTCATGCTGGGCTTATTAGCGTCGCGGGCCGGGGGAGGTATTTATCGACTACCGACTACAAGTCCCCCCAAGTTCCCGTTCAAGACACGTCTTGAGTGGGGACTTGAAGAAGTGGTCCGTGATGCCAAATTACTAACGGGTACACGATCATAGTTCCCCCAAGTTCATACTCGGGACATGTTTGAACGGGTTGTTGTTGCGATGGAAGGTAGCGAGCCGTTCCACGTTAGTTGTTGTTGCTTGAGCACGGGGTATTATCCCCGCGTGGGTTATCAGGCTACTATTCTCCGTGTGAAGGGAATGATACAAACATGCCTAACTCCCGCCCTTCAGGAGTCGTACAAGGGACTTACAGCTCTCAAGGCTTAGTTGTTTCAACCTTGCTTCCTGTGAAATTTTGCCAGGGCGGTATGCATGCCTTAGTTCGCAAGCGTGCTTCCTTGAGGTTCGTATTCGGGAATAGGAATCTCAAGTAACAGTTGTTCCTTCCTCAAGCGTTTGTCCAGGGATTGAGATTACTCGGGACTTACAGTTGTCCTACTATGATGCCCACACGTATCCGAGGCTGGCTATTTGGTCATTTGGTTGGAACATAATGGCCCCGTAGCGATCTCGGCTAAATGTATGTGTGATGGATCTCGCGCCTGAGTTCGCCTCGCGCATGTGCAATGAAATTAGTAGGCGAGCTGAATACGCTTCGTGCGGAAAGAATGACAGTACCAGGCGAGCTGAGTGCGCTTCGCTTCGTCAGAGTCAGCTCGTCCCGTGTACAAAAAGAACGCACGAAGTGAGGAGTCCGCTTCGCGTAATACTTACACACGAGCTATAAAGTCCGCTCCGCGTACGGTTCTTATATGCGAGCTATGTTGTCCGCTCCGCATACTGTACTTACACGCGAGCTATGAAGTCCGCTCCGCGTACGGTTCTTACACGCAAGCTATGTTGTCCGCTTCGCATACTGTACTTACACGCGAGCTATGTTGTCCGCTCCGTATACGGTTCTTGCCTGCGAGTTATGTTGTCCGCTCCGCGTACTATACTTACACGCGAGCTATGTTGTCCGCTCCATGTACTGTACTGTACTTACAAGCGAGCTATGAAATTCACTCCGCGTACGGTTCTTGCCCACGATGGTTAAGGATAACGCGTTGTGGAATATCCGGGACTCGCCTTGTCTCCGGATGCCACGACATCCCTGTTGGTTTAACGGATGGATCTGCACACTCCACGGGAGCTTGGTGATTACCGGCGACTGCTACCGGGTAGTGTTATTGGGTTGGTAGCCTGGGTTGGTGGTGGTGTGTAAGGGTATTAACTGCATGTCCGCCAGGTGGCGCTGTGGGGAGGGGCGAAGGGACGTGCATTTAATGCGAGTCATTTCACTTCTCTCTTGTTTGAGAAGTTACCCGGTAGTGGGGCACGTGTCACGATCCTACGGTGGGTCGCGACTGATCAGATTTCCTCGTGCGCGGTACATGAATTTGGGGGGGGGGGGGAAATAGAGGCGTCCTTTCCCCCGCTTCGTATATATGTTCAGTCCCCCCACTGACCCTGCCTTCTGTTTCATTCTTCTTTCGTTCTGTTTGCTTCTGCTTTCTTCTGTTTTGCTTTCTCTGTTTTCATTTTTTGTCTGTTGAAACGTAGATTGGAGGGGGTGCTGCGGAGTTGAGCTCATAAGAGAAAGGGATTCTTGCGCCTGGAGGGAGTTTTGCTTCCCTGCTACGGCCGATCTTGCGATTGTGAGGTGTTGTCTGTTTGCTGCTCCGGCGTGTCTCCGGCCTGCACTATCTGGTTAGCTCCCATTCTCCTGCGTTGAGTTATGTTACTGAACTTATCTTGTAGAGTTTGTAGATCGGTAGACTTTTCTGGGTTTCTAGGTGTTTCTGGGTTGGTTGTGAACTGTCGCCGTGTTCAGATTGGTGGGGTCAAAAACCTCCCGTCGGTGACACGCGATGTAGGTATCTAATGGTCCATAGGGTTTTTCTAGGGTTGAAATAGAGTCTAGGGCTTCCGATGCCAGCATCTCTGGCTCGTCTCGACGGGCTCCCGCTGATGATGTCGAAAGGATGGAAGGGTACCTGCAGCGGGAAACTAACAGAGATGCCGGGCGGGCAAACTCTCATTCCGGATCCTCCAGCTCGAATCCCGAGCGCCCTGTGCTCGAAGCGATCCTGATCACACGTGCCCTTCACCGTCTGGAGGACGGTAGGGTGTGCAATGAGCCCATATGTAGTTTCACGCCCGAGGAGATCGAATAGTTCAGGGAAGAGTGGGACATTCCCTCCAGTATCCCTATGCGTGGCTTGTACCCAGGAGAACTAGCGTGCGCTCCGAGAGACAATTACGTGGCAGTGCACGATAACATGTTCAGGAACGGGTTCTCCGTACTGAGCATGCTGCAGCTTGCTCCCAGCCAGGTCCCGCCGAATCAGTGGGGTCAACTTCTAGGACTCGGATGTCTGTACTACCTTTCAAACATGGGGTGACCGACAATTAACGAGTTCCGCGCGCTCTACAGACTGTCATACTCGAAGAAGGCGGGAAGCTCCGGGTGTGTAGGCTTCACTGCGCGGGACTATGAGTCAATCATCACTGATCTCCCTTCTTCGATAAACAAGGAGTGGAGGGCGAAGGTGGTCCTGGTGGGGGGCCCGTGGCAAAGAAAGACGAGATGGCACACGGTGCCCAATTACTTTCGGGCTATTGGGGATTAGAGTTACTTGATGACCGCAATCGAGTGGGAGTGTATTGCCCGTATATTTCCTGCCTGGCCCCACGACGAGAACCGTAACTCGTATCACTTGACGCGGTGCGTGGTTCTCGCGCACTGCGAGATGTGTAGAGTACCCGGTGGGTTCATGTTTACTTCCTCTTTACATTTGAAGTCCTCGTTATGCTCAGTTCAACTAATATTGTCTTTGGTTTGTAGGAAAAATACCCAGGCGTGTTCCTCGCCCTAATCACCCTTTGGACATGGAGAAGGATCAAGCCCTCTTGAAGAAGCTACTGATCAAAGGTGATCTGGCTTCGCGCACCGAGGTGGACGTGGATACGCACACGGTACTGGTCTTGGACAAGCAAAAGGTCCTTGAAGTTCCGAACGAAGTGTACGGGTCAACGGAGACTCCGTCGGTACCTCCTCCCTACAGCCTCGCGGCATACTTTGGGTGAAAAGAAAAGGCGCCACCATCACTCGAGGAAAACCCAAGGTGCCGAGTCCCAGGTTACGTATACCGGTGAGGACGTATCCGGGATCACTGCTCCAAAACCGAAGAAGCATAAGGCGGCTCCCGAGGCCCCCGTTTCGACTCCCTCGCTGTCTGTTCTCGCCCCTCCCGTTCCTAAGATTTCGAAGATCCCGATCAAGCAAGTTCTCGATAAGTATGATTGCGCGGATGAGAATTTCGTCCGTGCAATGATCAGCGACTTGAAGGGGATTGATCTCGACCGGGTGAGATTCAAGGAAGGTTCTCCTTCCGAGTCCCGAAAGATTTCACGGGAACATCTAATGAAGGTTGGTGTACGGTTTTTTTTTGTCGAATTGTTCTTGGGAACTTGCTTACTGTGGTCGTTGTTTGTAGTCTCTCTTTGCGGTGTACTCTATTGACGCCAGCGAGGACATTGCTGAATTGAAATAGTAGGGGGCCAAGCTCAATGGTCATGTGAGCTACCTCCAGACCGAGAAGGGGTCTCTGGAGAAGGGAAAAAAAGCCTTGGCCGAGAAGCTAGCCATGCTTCAGCTGCATGTTCGGGAGGTGGAGAGCAAAGTTGATCGGGTCCCGGAACTCGAAGATGAAGTGGAGTCCTTGAGGGTAGAGCTTGGCAAGTATCGCCCACTAGAGGGTATACTTCATGAGAAAGAATCCGAGATCGCGGAGCTGGAGAGCCTGCGATCAGGCCGTTGCAGCTTTCAAGGAGTCTTAGGAGCTCAAATATCTTCTCTAATCTTCTCGGGATGAGGCTATCACCGAGTGGAGTGAGCATGGGTACCTTGACAAATCCCGGATGCTTGCGGATCTGCTTGTTGCGCAGGAGAAGGCCAAGGCGAAGGACTCCCAGGCTATCCACCCGGTGGGTCCTCCCGAAGCGAATCCTAACAGTACCGGCGCCAAAGTGAATGTGTCCGAGAGTGAGGACGAAGAAGATGCAGTAGACTCAGTCGAGAATGACTTAGTGTAGGGCTTTGAACTGGGTGCAACCAGATTGTAATTTTTGATGTTTTTTTTTGGGAATGGCTTTTTGCTTGCTCCGGGAAATGTAGGCTTCTGCCCGGAGGTCCGGTTATACTCGTAATTTATTCAAGTGTCCATGTCGAATCTCCCATTTTCGTCTTTGAATTTTGTGTTATGCCTCTATTTGTGTTACCGGTGTATTAAACCGACAGTTTTACGTGTTACGAATTTTGGCTTCACTACAGTGATGCGAATTTAGCTTCTTCATTTCTGTAATAGTTGTTATCAAAACAAATGAAGGCATCCTCCCGGGTTGACCTAGTCAGACCCGGTGGGCATGATTTACAATCCCTGACTTGATTAAACGGGGTAGAACCTAAGGTGCTCATTGTTCCACGGGTGCCCGGTGACTATGCCTTCCCGGTCCCTCAGGAAGAACGTTGCAGGGCCGACCTCCTCCACTATCTCATAAGGGCCCTCCTATGTTGGATCAAGGGCCATTGGTTGGGTCATCACCCGCTTCATCACCCAATCTCCTAGACCCAAGGTGCGTGGTCTGACCTTGCAGTCATAGTGTCGGGCGACGCGCTGCTTGTAAACTTGGTTGTGTAGGTCGGCCCTGTCCTTCTTCTCCTCGATGAGGTCCATGTTTAACTGTAGCCCCTCTGTGTTGGTTCGCTCATCGTTTCCCTCGACTCTTCCAGTCGGTACCATCACCTCGATAGGAATGACAGCCTCCGTGCCGAAAGCCAAGCTGAAAGGCGTCTCTCCCATTGACTCAGTTGCAGTGGTTCGGATGGCCCACAGAGCTTCCGGGAGCATTTTTGCCCACAATCCTTTAGCATCGTCCAACTTCTTCTTCAGCAGTTTCTATACAATCTTGTTGACCGCCTCCACTTGCCCGTTAGTCTTCGAGTGAGATACCGATGAAAACACCATCTGGGTTCCCATGTCCTTGGCGAACTCGATGAGCTTCGGGTTGTTGAACTGCGTACCATTGTCTGTTATAATAGTCTTCGGGACACCGAACCTACAGTAGATATTTTTCATGAGGAAACCCATCACACTGTCGGTGGTTATTCGACTAAGCGGTTCTGCTTCAACCCACTTGGTGTAGCAATCCACCGCCACTATGACATACTTGTACTGTCCGGGAGCGGTGGGAAATTTCCCGATCAAGTCTAGACCCCACTGCGCGAAGGGCCATGGAGACAGCAGGATCGAGAGTGCAATAGACGGGGAATGGATCTGGTTAGGGTGTTAGTGGCATTTATGGCATCTCGCTGACACTTGATCCGCCATCCTTCCCATATTAGGCCAAAAATACCCTGTTCTTAACGCCTTGAAGAACAGGGATCTCGATCCAGAGTGATTACCGCAAACACCTTCGTGGATGTCCCGGATAATCGTCTCACCTTCTTGTACTGATACACATTTTAAGTTGGGAAAACAGTACCCCCTGCGGTACAGTTTACCGTTGATCAGCGAGTATCTGGCGCACCTCGATTGCAACTTCCTCGCCTGCCTTCTATTCTCTGGGCGGACGCCCTCTTTGATGAACTCAATGATGGGGTCCATCCATGTCGGTTCCTTAGGGCCAGTAGTGATGGCAAATATCTCCGTGATTGTCTTGTCGATACTCGGCCGGTCTAGGATGTCAACCTTGACCTTTTTGAGCCTTTTCTGGCGGGTACCGGTGGCAAATCTAGCCAAAGCATCGGCATGGCTATTCTCCTTCCTTGGGATCTGAGCCACAGTTGCTAAACCGAATCCGCACAGGAGGGCCTTCGCGAGTGCCCGATAAGAATTCAGGTGAGGTTCTTTAACTTCAAATTCCTCGCTGACTTGGTTCACCACAAGCTGCGAGTCACTGAACACTTCGACACTTTTTACTCCAATTTCTAGTGCCAACTATAGCCCCCCGATCAATGCCTCGTACTCGGCTGCATTATTGGACGTGGAGAAATTAAACTCCAAGGCGTACTTGTATACGAACCCGTCCGGGCTAACCAAGATTATTCCCGCCCCGCTCTTCTCTTTAGTGACGGAGCCGTCGACGAACAACTTCCAACACGGCTGGACTTCTTGGAGAGTCACCGTAACCTCTCGCTCAACCTCCGAGCAATCCACGACTCCTTTCATTGGGGTCAATTCTGAGATAAAATCCACAGTTGGCTGCCCCTTGATAGCTACTCTCGGCACGTAGTGTATGTTGAACTCTCCTAGTTCTATCGCTCATTTGGCCAGTCTCCCTCTCATCTCTGGCTTGTAGAGGACTTGCCTGAGGGGGCAGTTAGTGAACAGGGTGATGGAATGAGCTTGAAAGTAGTGCTGCAGCTTCCGGGCGGTTATGACGAGCGCTAGGGCCAACTTTTCAAAGTCCGGGTACCTGCTTTCAGCCATCGTATAGCCCTTGCCTACGTAATACACCGGAAGCTCCACGGCGTCATCTTTTCTGATCAAAGCCGAGCTTACTACCGTATTGGATGCTACCAAATAGAGATATAGCATCTCCCCGGGAATTGGTTTTGAAAGCTTCGACACGGATGCCAAATATTCCTTGATATTCCGGAAAGCCTCATCTTTCTCGGGCCCCCAATTGATCAGCTTGCAGTGCTGGCTCTTGAGCAGTTTGAAGAACGGCGCGTACTTGTCCGTGAGTCTGGAGACAAACCTAGCGAGAGCCGCCACCTTGCCCGTTAGGGACTGGACGTCGCTCCGGACTTTCGGGACCACCATATCCATTATAGCTTGGACTTTCTCCGGGTTTGCTTCGATCCCTTGCCGGCTAATCACGTGGCCCAGGAACTTCCCCTTGACAATCCCAAACAAGCATTTCTCCGGGTTCAACCTCATACCGTACGCGAGTATAATATCGAATGTTGTCTACAGGTCGCTCACGTGCTTGATCGCAGTGAGACTCTTTTACCAACATGTCGTCCACATACACCTCCATGGTAATACTCAGCTGCTTAGCGAACATTTTGTTCATCAGGCGTTGATAGGTCGCTCCCGCGTTCTTTAACCCGAACGACATCCTCTTGTAGTAGTAGACTCCTTTGTCGGTTGTGAAGGCGGTATGCTTCTCGTCTGCGGGATCCATCATTATTTGATTGTAGCCCGTGTAAGCGTCCATAAAACTCAGCATTTCAAACCCGCAGGTGGAATCAACGAGTTGATCAATTCAAGGCAAAGGGAAGCTATCTTTGGGGCACGCCCTATTGAGAATGGTGTAGTCCACACACATCCTCCATTGCCCTACCGCCTTCTTGGGGACCATGACCATGTTTGCCAACCATTGAGGGTATTTCGCTTCCTTGATAAACTCGATATCCAGCAGCCTCTGTACCTCTACCTTGATGACGTCATACTTGGCTACATCGAACGACCTCCGCTTCTGTCGTACCGGAGGTACGCCTTTACTAATTCCCAACTTGTGCGTGATTATATCACCCGAGATACCGGGCACATCAGCATATGACCACGCAAATTCTTTGCCGTTGGCCTTCAGAAAACGCACGAGCTCCTCCCGTACGACAATTGGCAACCTCGAACCAATCCTTGTGGTTCTTACTGGGAACTCGTCCGAGATGCAGATGAGCTCTGTCTCCTGAACTAATCCAGGTCTCTCGGACTCGGTTCCTTCTGCTACAGCATTAATTATGGGATCCTCATACACATCCGATACGGGTCTACTCGTGATCCAGGAGGACAATACCTCTGCTATTTTCCTACCATTATCTCGGTCGATAGAGTAGCATCCTCTCGCAACCAACTGATCACCCCGGATGGTAACAATTCCCGTTGGGGAGGGTAGTTTCATCATCAACATGTGGCCGGCAATGAATGCCTTGAGTTTCCACACGGCCGGTCTCCCGAGTATCCTATTGTACGAAGAATCGCAGTCGACAATTATGAAGTCTACCGTTGTCCTCAGTGTGTTCCCCTCTAAACCTCCGACAGGTATGTAGTCAGATCCCAGAGGCTGCACTACATCCCCGGAGAAGCTTATCAACGATTCATTATCCTGCATGAGCTTGCTACTTTCCCTCTTTAGCTCCCGCCAAGCATTTCGGAACAGCACATTCACGGACGCCCCGGTGTCGATTAGAATTTTCTTGCAGAGATAATGATCCAACTGTGCGGTGATCAGGAATGGATCCTCGTGAGGCAGTATGGTCCCTTGCTCTTCTTCTTCTTCTTCGAACGTCACTGATTTCCACATCACGTTGACATTCTGGGGGCCATAGCTTCCTAAGACGTATATCTCTCGCCCATCTCTGATCCCGGGGCATTGCTTCTTGGCTCTGTTACTCCTACGGTCTATCCGTGCTCCCCCGCGGATCGTGTTGATTGTCCCGTGCACGGATTCTCCCGCTGCTCGCCGCTGACCTGACACGTACTGCTGAAGCTTTCCTGCTTTCATTTGGCTCTCGATCTTTTTTTTAGCTTAACACAGTTTTTTATCGCGTGCGTCGCCTCCCCCGTGGTACCCGCAGTACTTTCCGGTATCCTCTTGGGTCAATCGGGACGGTGGGAACTTTCTGGTTGCCGGTCCCATGAGCGTTCCCTTGTTCTCGTTCCACACCACCTCCGGGGTTGCTATTAGTGTAGTGAAGCTTTCTCTAGCTACGGGAATGGCTGCTCTAAACCCACTGTCCTGATAGCTCCCTTTGCTCTTCCCCTGTGGACCCCCCATTTGCTTGCCTTGCTTCCTGCCTTCGTCCTTGAACCTCTTGCCAGGGGTGAAAGCTTATCCCTCTTGGTCCCCTTTCCAGGTTCTTACTTCTTTGATCGTCTGTCCTTGGGATTCGAACCTCCTGTTTTCCTTTGCTTCCCCGTGTGCTGATCCCCATAAGTGTCATGGTCCGCCTGGGCGTGCCTGATCGCCATTTCCATTAGCTCATCATAGCCCTGGGGGTTTTCGATTCGCACCGCATATAAGAACTTCCCGGGCAACAGGGCCTGGACAAAGGCTTCCTCCGCTACCTTCTTGTCGAAACTCCTGACCTTGGCCGTGGCCCCCTGCCAACGATTTACAAAGGTCTTCAGTCCCTCGGCGTGTCCTTGCTTTACCTTGAACAACTGGGTGGTATTCTGCCTGCCCGTATGCAGTATGAACCGGTTCACGAATCTGTTCGCTAGTTTCCGAAAGCAATCTATCGAGCTGGCCGAGAGCTCATAGAACTAGCTCAGTGCCTCTCCCGACAACGTCTCCTGGAAAATGTTGCAGCACGCGGCATTTGAATAGTCCTTTGCGTTCGTATGAGACTTAAAGTTGTCAAGGAAGAGATGCGGGTCCCTTTCCCCCCCCCCCCCCGTAGTTCAACTTAAGAGGTTTGGCTGCGTGAGAACGTAAGGTCTGCGTGATGGCCCTTGTGAATGGTCCCCCTCTTTCTTTGAATCCCACGCCGAGCGGGTTGTGGGCCGCCCATCTTTCTGCTTCATCTACCCTCGTGGTCAGGTTCACCACACTGTCCCGCATGGCCATTAGGGCCGCCTCTACTCCCGTTGTTTCCACCCTTCTGCTTTCGAAAGGCGTTGGGAGCGGCGGTAGACCTTCTCTTTCCATGGCTTCTGGGAACAGGTTCGCCCTCACAGCGACCGTC
The DNA here is from genome assembly GCA_034370585.1 of Fragaria x ananassa. Taxonomy (NCBI): domain Eukaryota; kingdom Viridiplantae; phylum Streptophyta; class Magnoliopsida; order Rosales; family Rosaceae; genus Fragaria; species Fragaria x ananassa. The sequence goes on along the minus strand of CP139750.1, from coordinate 780,553 downwards.
CCAAGGGTGACCGTCGGCGGTGTTATTGGTGAATCTCCGCCCTCGCCCTGCCTCTCAATGGTGGTCGCCCGCTCAATTGCCTCGTCGCTCTCCAGTCATCTTGATAACGCGCCCATTATCGTCACGTTATCTCTCTCCAGCTTTTTCTCCCGAGCGACTGCGTCTAAGCATTCCCGCGCTCTTTCTTTCTCCATACGGGCCACGTCCGCTCTCAGCCTCTCCACCATATCCTCAATTTCTTCCTGCGTGAGATCACGCATCGTTCCGTCCGGGGTCCTTTGCGGATCGTTCGTCGCTGGTGCGCATTCCAGCCTCTCATCCATTCCTCCTGTCCTGGTATCACTTCCCGATGTCCTATCTCCGCTGAGGCCACTGTGATCTCCCGTCATTATCCTGCTCCAGACTTCTGCTTCATTTGACTCCGTCATCAAGACTGGCTTTTCGTAAGAGTTCCCACAGACAGCGCCAATTGTTTCTGTTGGATCCCGTAGACCTCGTAGAAACTTGTTGCACGTGATCCGTCCTTGGATATGTTCATTCTTATCTGCAAAAGGAGACCGACCGGGACTTTCCGGTCTTTCTCTCTCCGATGGTAAAGTCAGTTGTGTGGTAGGTGAAGTATTAAATGCTAGGAGATGTTTTCTTACCCTTTTTGTTGACCTCACTTTTGTATTTATAGCCCCGGGTTGGCTTATGTCTTCTGTGTTATTCGATGTGGGATAAGTACCCTGTTGAGGTCTGTTATCTTGCCTTCTGTGGAGTCTCCCCCTTCCGGCCCAGACCGCTATAGCATCCAGGATGAGGTCTGTTCGAACTGTCTCATGCTGGGCTTCCTAGCGTCGCGGGCCGGGAGAGGTATTTATCGACTACCGACTACAATCAATGAAATCAAGGATAACATAATTATTGGATCACGGATACAAGCAAGCTAGCAAATATCACACAATTGAACAAATCGATGTAACCATCTACTATCCCTTTCGCATATGAATCCCCAAATTCTTCCCCAATGATCTAAAATCCCCAAAAACTACTGATATAATCATTTAATCAGAATGAGTAAGAAGACTTAGCTTGTTTGTGTGTTGTTTTGCTATGCTATTCATGAGATATGAGTCTCCGAGAGGCAAATACCCCATATACTCTTGGTTTCAGTGGAGGGGAATACAACTGACTCACAGGTGAAGTATTACACATCGGTGCCATACTACATATAACAGTGCGGAGACATCAGATGACTTTTTTTTTTCTTTTTTTTTTCTTCATCCCGTTGACATAGGCCCTTTGATGCTTGAGGTATCCCAAGATTAGGTGCTGACCATTCGGGTGCCGGAGACATCAATTCAGTTTCCTGGAAGTGATAATTGATGAACATACCGGGAAGTGATAATTGATGATCATGAGTGAAGAGGTGGAGTCAGTGGATGCATAACCTCTCGATGAGTTATTCTGTTTCAAACCGGAAGAATGCTCCTGGAGGCTCATTTTGCCTTAAGATCTTGGGTGCTACTGGTTCCCGATGCATCATTCCTGGCTGGCAATTGATGAGCTTGGCCTGGAGAGCTAATCGGGCTGGACCCGGACGATTATAACAACATCCCGCAGGCTCGCTCATGATTCTCTAGTGGATTCGCCTGGTTGATAGGTGATGCCGGTGTGATACCCATCGAGAACGATTATGTTGTAGGAACTGCCGGTAGAGTGCCTGCCGATTGATCGATACTGATCCAAACTCCGGCACGACCTCTCTCGATGAATTCAACCATCACGGAGCATGCATGCAATCAGCCCGGTCTTATTACCACGTACCTCTGGGGTGACATGATCCCGGAGGATACCAGCACCAAGCAGAGCTTCTGGCAAAGATCGAACGAACTGGACGCAGCCGTAGTCACCGGGATAGGAACCATCGGTCTTATACTTGGCCCGCTGATTAATTGCACCTGCAGATATACTTGGGCCTGATGGTAGATGGACCTGGTAGGGCACTCGTTGGCCCGCTAACTAGCTAACTACTTGCTGGGTTTAGGGACGACCCAATGGACCTATAGTTCTCATGGACCTATCATGAGTGAACTACCTCTTAGAGGTAGAGCAACGTGACTTTTTGTAATGATTCCCACAGACGGCGCCAAATGTTTCTGCATAAACCCGAAGGCTATGTAGAAGCACGATAGAACACAATAGACAATCATGAACAAGAGACAACAACATACAGTGGTTCACCATGTCATCGGAGGACATGGTTACGTCCACTTAAGATTCTACTATCATGGTCAATAAGCTTTTGGTGTTACAAGAGTTCTCCAACATGGAGTGGGTAGAGATTGCGAGAGAGAGATCGATAGATAGATCCTTTCTACGTATGTGAAGCCTTCTTTTTATAGTTAAGGAAGGTTCTCTCTTATTACATATTACCGATATGGGACAAAATGCACATATCTCTTATCATGGTGTCTTCTTGTGGAGCTTGGAGGAGGACCTTCTGGATGTGGTACCGATGATCTTTCACCATGGCGAGGTAGTCCAGATGTCGGTCTACCGGAAGTATGTCAGGAGCGGGGTCCTCCGTGGCCGGAAGACAGTCTATGAGGTCGTTGCTTACACTTGCGGTATATATACCATCAACAGTTTGAATGACATGTCACCGCAAACTCTATAAAAATACTCGTTTTATCAATGTTTCTGCAAGAACCCGTAGGCTATGTAGAAGCACGGTTGAACATAAACGTACGCACAAAGACACAATATTTATAGTGGTTCACCATGCCATCGGAGGGCATGGCTACGTCCACTTGAATCTACTATCATGAGGCCTCAATGCCTTGGGTTGTTACAAGAGTTCTCCGGGATGAAGTGGTTACCATTCCCCGGGAGAGAGAGATGGGGAAGTCAGACATCCTTTTCTACATATGGGAAGCCTTCCTTTTATAGCTAAGGAAGGTTCCCTCACATTGTATGTTTCCGATGTGAGACTGATTACACATATATATTCTCCTGATGTCTTCTTGTGGAGCTTGGATAAGCATCTTCCCGTTGCTGCATTGATGATCCTTCACCATGGCGAGGTAGCCTACATGTCGGTCTACAAGTTTCATGATTGGTCTATGGGCGGAGAATGTAGTTTCATGACTACCGACAACAAGTCCCCCTAAGTTCTCGTTCAAGACATGTCTTGATTGGGGACTTAATATACAAAGTGCCTATAGACCAATCATTTATCAACGGGACCCGTCCCAGTCCCCCCAAGTTCGTACTCAAGACGTGTGGAGAGCGGGTCTCCGCCTCGCACAGAAGGGTTGACACTCGGGCGAGCTGAGTACTGCGCGAAGTGCAAGGACTGGAATTGTCATGCGAGCTGAGGAGTTTGTTCCACGTGAGCTGAGGATCTCGCATGCACAAGGACTACCCGCGAGCTGAGGAGTCCGCTACATGCGAGCTGAGCCGTTCGCTCCGCGCACAATGAGTACCCGCGAGCTGAGGTGTCCGCCTCGCCCAGGAGGGCTGACACTCGGGAAAGCTGGCGAGCTGAGTCTGCTTCACGTGAATCGAGGAGTCCGCTCCGCGTACAATGCTTTCACGTGAGCTGTGGAAGTCCGCTCCCTTTACAATGCTTTCACGCGAGCTGTGGAAGGTCGCTTGTTCTATGTTAGTGACTATCTTAGTGACACAGGCGAGGTGCATCTTGTTCTATGTGAGATGGGTCTCGGTGACACACGCAAGATGGAGACCCGAGTTGGCTCTCGGTGACACACCTGAGGTGGCTCTCGGTGACACACCCGAGATGGGTCTAGGTAACACACGTGAGGTGGATCTCGGTGACACATGCGAGATGGGTCTCAGTGACACATGCGAGGTGCGAGCTGAGACGTTCGCTTCGCGCGCAATGACGACGCGAGCTGTGTTCGCTCCGCGTGCAATATTTTGACGCGAACTGTGTTCGCTCCGCGCAAAGTGACCACGCGAGTTGTGTTCGCTCCACGTGCAATAACCACGCGAGCTGTGTTCGCTCCGCGTGCAATACTTTCAGGCGAGCTATGTTCTCTCCGCGCCATAAAGAATTAACAAATCACGCGAGCTGTGTAGTTCGCCTATGAGATAAAAAATGTCTCTGACTCGGCGGGGCGAGGATTGTTGTACCTTCACAATGAACAAATGATCGACACAATTATGGGGCTAACCAAGTATGGATATGGCATAATAATTATCGAAAAGCAAAATGGTTCATGCAAGTGTAATACTGGACGTCCAATGCCACTCTCTCGGTGGAATGCCAATCTTGGTCGAATGCCTATCTCTCATCCCATTGTGGGACGACGGTAGCGAACCTTTATATATCATGTGTTTCTGCTCGAGCGCGGGGTATTATCCCCGCGTGGGTTATCAGACCACTATTCTCCGTATGAATGGATTGATATGAACTGCCCAACCCCCACACTCCAGGAGCTGTACATGGGACTTGTAGTTTTCATGGCGTTAGTTGCTTCCCGGTGGTACATTGTCGGGGTATGTTCATGCATTTTAGTTCGTGTATGCTTCCCGTTGGTTCTTGCTCGGGTATAAGAATCTCATGAAACGGTTGTCGTATGTTTCTTCCCGTTAGTTCTTATCCGGGAATCGAGATCTTTCTAAGCAGTGGTTGCAAGCTTCCTCCCGGTGACACTTATCCGGGACTTACAATTTTCCTGCTATCGTTTCCCACACCTATCCGGGACTTACTACTGTCATAAAGACTTGGAACTCCCAATTCAATGTCCGGGAAGCAGGAGGATCTACGTACATTTGCCTCACAAATTTAAATGGACAATAGCGATCATGGATTGCATGTTATATAGTTCGTATTTGGTTACAACAATGTGGGACGAAGGTAGCGAACCTTTATATATCATGTGTTTCTGCTCGAGCACGGGGTATTATCCCCGCGTGGGTTATCAGGCCACTATTCTCCGTATGAAGGCAATGATATGAACTGCCCAACCCCCACCTTCCAGGAGCTGTATATGGGACCCGTAGGCTATGTAGAAGCACGGTTGAACATAAACATACGCACAAAGACACAATATTTATAGTGGTTCACCATGCCATCGGAGGGCATGACTACGTCCACTTGAATCTACTATCATGAGGCCTCAATGCCTTGGGTTGTTACAAGAGTTCTCCGGGATGGAGTGGTTATCATTCCCCAGGAGAGAGAGATGGGGAAGTCAGACATCCTTTTCTACATATGGGAAGCCTTCCTTTTATAGTTAAGGAAGGTTCCCTCACATTGTATGTTTCCGATATGGGACTGATTACACATATATATTTTCCTGGTGTCTTCTTGTGGAACTTAGAGAAACATCTTCCCGTTGCTGCATTGATGATCCTTCACCATGACGAGATAACTTACATGTCGGTCTACAAGTTTTATGATTGGTCTATAGACGGAGAAGGTAGTTTCATGACTACCGACAACAATTAAGTTTTTGAGAGACGTTATGATTTTATGTTATGATATCTCTTCTGAATTTTTGGCTTTGGCAATAGATGACCTAAGAAAGGAAAATTAACAGCACAAAAAAAGGAAAGTAGAAAATATTACCAAAAAAAGGACAGTAAAATCCAAAAGAAAAATTAAATAAAAAAAGAAAAAAAGAAAAAAAGGGGATGAATTAACGTCCCGCCACGAGAGAGAAGAGAAGAGAGAGGAAGTGCAGCCCTAGAACCCACACAGTCAGTCAGTCACCCACATCTTATTTTCGACTCTGGTAATTTAACTTCTTCTCTCTTCTCTCCCATTTCACATTTCCCATTCTCGCGATTTTCAATTTTGATTTTTTCATGCAATTTAGGGGTTTCCGAGAGACTATTAGACTCCCGGCGTTCACCTTCTGGGCTTTGCCGTCGCTATTCAATTCAGGTATGTACAAAACAAGTCTGGATTCGCGAATAAGGATCTGAAATTTATTGATTATGCTATTCAATTCATTCTTGAGCAGTTGCTTTAGTTGTTTGCTATTTCTCTTTCAATTTGAGAATTGTGCTGGATTTCATTTCTGCAATTTTGAAATTGCAAACCCAACTTTTAGTTTTATTTTTAATTTTCATCATTTTATGTCAGAAGTTGGATATGGAGGAGAGTAGCAGGCAAATTAGTTTCCCTATCGAGACTCAATCTCCTGATATCAAGCTTGCTACTCTACTGCTTGCTACCATTCAGGAAGCGAAAGACCGGATTCAGGAAACCAAAGACCGCGTTTTACAGATCGAATATGTCTTCCTTGCTCAGCTCTACCCACTTTTACAGTCCAAGTCCGAAACTCGCCGGAAGTTTCAAGATGAATGGAAATCCAAGGAAGCTAATCTCTTGCTTCAGATTGAAATGCTTCGAGCTGAAAACCAGCTTACTGTTGAAGAGAACCGTTCGCTCAAGCTTGGCAGGGAGAAGATATTGAAAGAAAAGGAAGACATGATTAACCAACTAAGAGGTGAAGTGACAAGCATACAACTAAGGAGTGATGAGCTCGAGCAAATGCTTGACCAGAAGTCTAAGGAAGCCAATGAGCGAATGGAATTGCACAGTATGTTACTCCAAGAGGTTAAGTCGAAAGACAGTGTCATTGCGAGTAAGGAAAATCAATTGAAAGAGAGTGAAGAAAGTAGAAATTTGCTTTTTGCCAAAGTGAGTGATCTTGAGAAAAGAGCTGATGGACTCCAAGAGGAGTTAAGAGAAAAGACTGAACAAGTGGCCAAGGGAAATGATCTTGAACAAAATCTGTTCAAGAAGATTGAGTTTCAAGCTTCTGAGATTATGAAGAATGAAAAGCTCTTGAAGGATCAGGAAGAAGAGAAAAAACTGATGTTGGCCAAATTTAAAAACGTGGAGGAAAATGTTTGCCAACTCCAGAAGGAGCTCCTAACAAAGAATGAAGAAGTGGAAGATTGTGCAAAAGAGAAAAAACTTCTTCTGAGAAAAATGGCTGGTCTAGAGGAGAAAGTTAATGAGCTACAACAGGATCTCAGAGGCAGGGCCGGTGAAATGGCCAAAAGTAGGGGTTCAACTGAATATTTACACCAAGAGGTTGAAGCAATAACCGCAGATTTACTGGCCGAGAGGAAGAAGTACGGGGAACTTACTGCTGCGTACAAAAGTTTGAAATCCCAGCACACTTATCTGCGCACCAAGTATGGTCTTACGAGGGAGAATATGCTCCCCCAAAATAAGTTGGAAGATGAAAATGATTTATTGAGAACTGATCAGAATCCATCAACTTTCCATGGTATGATGCTGTTGCCTTGTCCTTCTTTCCTTATTCCTGTTTGTTTCCCATGGTTCCCTTCGTGAATTACTAAATTATAGTTTCCACTCTTCCAGATGATTATGGGTTGGCTTGCTGTTGTCTGTTACTTTTAAATTGTAGTATGAGTCTTAGCTTGTAATTTTCCAGAACTTTTAGTGGTCTCCGTTTTATAGTTATGGGCAGATATAGGAATGCGTTCACTTAGCCTATGGTTGTTTCTCTGTTGTGATCCTCTTTTTTCATTCTTTTATACAATCCATTATCTGTTTCCAAATTGTAGGTCTTGAAGATAATGGAGATGCTTCTCCAGATGCTTGTAACACAAAGAAAGTGAAGAATGAAATCAGTTTTAACAATAAGTTGAAGGAAGACAAAGTACAAAAACCAATTCAAGCAATAGCTCCTTTCTCTCCTACTTCTGTTTTCATTGCACCTAAATGTCCTTCCTCTGTAAAGTCTGCTCCAGTAACTGGTAGAAAGCGGTCTGCATCATCCTGGATAGACACTAGATCCCGCCAAGGCCAGAATGGGCCTGACCTGCATGATGATTTTCTTGATACCCCAATTGAGAACATAAGAGCAAACTTGAATAGATCCACAAAGGAAAAGGTTCCTGAGCTTCCTGTTCCTGTTCAAAATGACTTGAATTTAGGCAGCTCCGATGATGAAACACAGGATGTGACTGCTGATCCTCCCAAGCCACAGAAGCAGCATATGCCAGTTACGGTAGCTGGCAAAAATGGTTTCAAGTATGTGGAACCTGTAAGAAAGAGGGCTGAGCGGGAAAATTTGAAAGGAGTTGAATGCAAGCAGTGCAAAAAGTTTTATGATGCTGTTCTTCCAGATGCTGGTGGCAAGGACGATGATAATAATAAGCATGGTTTCCGCTGTGAGCATCATGAAGGTGTTTCTCGACACAGGTACAGGTATCTTCCCCCTTCAACTCCGGAAGGATTTTGGAACATTGGATTTGAGTCTGAAATGTGATTTTGAATAGTTTGTTATTCATTCTTTTGTAGAGATTTTACTTATATTGATTTCATGTTCCAATAAGACTCAGATCAGCTATTATCACCAAAAGGTAGAAAATGTGCCATGCCACCAGAACACAATTCATGTGATTCTCAATTAACTAGACTTTTGTCAACTGTAGAGAGAAGAGTTTCATAGTTTTATATGTACGATATTAGAAAGTCAAGTTCTTAATTTGGGATATAAACTGAAGTATTGAATAATATAGATGGAGAACAGATTATCACACATAAGTGTTTGATATGAAATGGTTGTCTTTAAATGATTTTATCATTTGAGAAAGCATTTTAGCAAGTGTTCATACAACTCTTTATGTTTGGTAAAATAAAAATACACCCTTGGAGTTAAAGTTAAGCGTTCCTTTTGTTGCGAATTTCCATAATACTGTGTTTCTGCTCCTCCTCATGGTAGTAGGAGTAGTTCTTGTGATGGATTTTGATTTTATTGAGGTTATCAGCCTGAGCTTAAACTGTTAGGTGAAGAACCCTTAAAGACATAACTAGCTATATTAGATACCTGGTCCAACTATTGCGGAGCTGCTGCTCAGTATTCCTTGTATCGGATCGCTTTTTTTGGATGTTCATACACGTTAGTAAATAGTCCCTGTAATTGGGATTTCTTATGTGTGGTCTATTGCTATTAAGATGACTTATGGTTGGTGGTTCCAATGCTATTAAGCTTTTGGGGCGGAGAAACCCAGCAAGTATATAGAGCTTTATTTGATACTTGGCCTAACTTACGTGAGACTGGTGCTCAAGTGCTCAACAAAGTTTAGGTGGCATATATAAAGGTGCGGGGTGGGATGAATTTAGGGTAGAGAACATTGGTTTGTTTGCCCCTGCAACAGAAAGGAAAGATCGATACATTATTTTTTGGTATTCATTTTATGTTATGCTTGTAAATGAAATATTGCACCCTCCTTGCTTTCTTACTCTTCAATATCTTCATTTCTAAGATTTGTAGCATAATTTCTTTGTTTTGGTTCTAGTAATCATGACTAACTGGTTGTTTGAACAAAGGCTCTTCAGTTTCATTTTGTTAAAATCCAATAAATCTGGTTATCATTCCTAACTTCTGGAGCTACTTATTAGCCATTAAATACTTGATCGTGGTTATGCTTACAAATGAGTCCTTCTCATATATAACATTGATAACATTTTGTTTTATCCTATAAAGATTGGTAGGCTTGTCAAGTCCTGGGAAACTGAACTCTTTGTGGAATTGCTTACTGGTTAATGAGACTTTGATACAAATAATTTTAATGATATGAAAGTAATCGGTTGCTTGGATTTAAGTAGTTGAATAGAAGAAAACTCTTAGACTTGATTAATGCAAGAGCATAGGATCAGGAAATGTCCCTAAAACTGTATTATGGAGGTTGATCAAGTTACTATCAGCTTTCAGTTTTGGTCTCTGGGAATGCAAACTGCCTTGGCACCTATGGCCTATGGCCATTGGTTAGTGGAACTCACTTATGCTTGTGAAGCCATGTTTATCATTGCTATTATACTTGCGAAACCATAGATACATATTTTGTTTCAACTTTGAAATTCTAAAAAAGTTGGTTGTGCTTTTTTACATTTAGGAGATTGAACCCCATTGTGTAAACTCTTTGCTAACTTTTTCCTGAAACTTTGATTGATTGTGAGTGATGTAGAATGGAAAACTCAGTACTGGGTGTTTTGGAAGTAATTTATTGCCTCCATTATAGATATGAAGAAGAAATCTTAGACTCGCAGAAGCGTAGGACTGGGGATTGGTCCCTACTGGTATATTTAAGGAGGTTGGTCAGGTATACATTTCGCTGTTGAACTATTGGGATACAATTGCTATCAACTTCCCATTTTGGTCGAGGAGATTAAAGACTGGTCTTGACCATTCTGGGAAGTGGTGGATGAATGTGGATCTCCAGCATGCTAGCAAAACCATGCTTACATTTGCCATGACGGGTAGCGTACCCCGAGAGTGCTACAAACTCTGAAGTGTGTAGTGGGGCAGTTTCCCAGACTGTCCCTGTGTGCAGATTAAATGTGAGATAGTAAAGAGGGTGGGATGGTTAGTAGGTAGTCTCATAGATCTGATCATGTATTGCTGTGCGAGAATTTGACCTCTCTTGCTTTGCCTATTGAGTAGTGACTGAGTAGGCAACTTCTGCAATGTTACTTGCTACTACATATTGTGCAGCATAAATGCAATGCTGTGCTATCAAGACAGAAATGCACACCAAAGCATGGGTTCACCACTTACCATGTCCCCCCTGTGATCATCTATATTTCATTGTCAAGCCTCACAATTGGTGTCAAAATTTGTGTAATATATATATATATATATATATATATATATATCTCTCTCTTCCTTCCTCTTTCTAGTAGTTAATCTGATGCATATAGTACTTACTGATCAAGAATTTAAGATGATGTTGTTCTAGGATATATGGTTGGGTTAAGCCTTAAAGGTTTAGTAGTATTTTAGTTGTGAGAACTTTTGAATAAATGGTCGGATGATATGCATATTGAAATTTGAAAATATCAACTAAAACTTAAAACACTTATTTTACCGTTCATTAAAAAATTATCAATGGGTTCTTATTATAAGATTTACATATTCAATTATAAGAGAGGTGTAGGTAATTTGATTTAGCTTAATATGCGTTTGTTTGCTTATTTTGAAACTTTTTAGATGCATAGTTTATAGAGTATGATTTGCATCATGTTAGTTTAGTCTAGCCTATTGTTTGTCTGCTCAAGATGGGCGAGGTAGAATATGCAACAAATGTTAACTTGATATATATATATATATATATCATTTAACACTTTATAAACTCACTCACAGCTGAGTAATTTAGAAATCTGAAAAGTAAATCAGTAAAACTCGCAATATTTAAGTGAAGACATAGAAAGAGCTGATGCGCGGTACCTAACTTAGAATTATCACATGTTCATTTATTGTTTGGATTTGCATTATTGAGTTATGTATTGTACCTGAGTGCCTTGATTTCTGTTTGAACGATTTTTTTTTTCCGACTCTTTAATTAGAATGTCATTGCTGCATCATTAACTTTTTCAAGTCATAATATCCAGAATATCCAACTTGTATCATTTTTCTCCCAAACCCTACATCATCAGCAAACATACACTAGTTGGTGGATGGCAATCGCTTTCGGCCACCTCCATCTGTGTCTGATCAAACACTTTATGATGTCTTTCACGGGAAATTCTTGTATGCACCGAGTGCAAGTGAATCAATAAATAATATACAATCTCAGCCATTCATGTAATCTGATGTCCACGTCATACTAACCTTCGTATTAACGCCGTTAATATGAATGAAAACGCTGAAAGCCAGTGTTTCCAAGTTCCAACACGTGAGTAAATACATACTTCAATTTATCTTTATTAATTCGATCAGCTCAAGCAGCTCCAATCGCCACCATTCCCTCTACCTTCTCCGCCGGCGCCGTTGCTTCCATTGCTACGGGAAACGTAGGTTTGAAATCCAGCCCCAACTGGGTTTGGTGTCGAAGGATAGAGCGCGTATAGATTCTTCTTTTGAAAATCATCAGAATCTTTGCTTATCTCTCATCGCTTCCAATGGCAATTTGGCATTCTGAAAACGCATTGCCTCATCATCAGACATGACCAACAAGAACCTGAGAAATTGAGGGAAGTTGGGTAGATTAATTCAAGCTTTTCTTGTTTTTTAAATTTTGGCTTCGGGTGTTGAAATGATTGTTCAATACAAGAACTGGAATTGAATCTGAATTCATCACCTTGGGGTGTTGCACTGGTCATATATGGCTTTGATTGTCTTTCAATGTTGACTACACTGCCCCTGGGGGCTGAGGCTATATTCCTCTCTAAACTCTATCTGGATCAAGTTCAAGAAGGTAAAGCCAAGAAGTGAACCAGATGCCTATGATGTTGAAGACTTGAAGACCCTTCTAGCTTCCCAATGGTTCTTCACACGTACCCATGCCACGCGCGATGAAAGAGAGGTAAGAGAACAGCTAAACGACGTTATACAACAGTTAAGGCACGTGATTTGCACACCGCTCCGGTCTTTCACGTGATTTGGTATTTCTCTTTTGCGGACTCTAAAACAAAGTTAAGACACCGGAAATAATGGCGCACAAATAGTTGAAGCTATTCTCAAGTTCATCCCCAGAGTTCAGTTTGATCCAAAATTACACATACATTTGTAAAAAAAGAAAATTTTTCTATACACGACGTGACGTGATAAGACATTTATATAATCTTAACCATTTATATATTACATGTTATATTAGAATTTTTTATATTACAGATCTAATTAAGTTATAGACCTTAATCATCCATATGGTGTCATGTATTTACATGTCGTAAACAGAATATTTTCTCAAATAAAACATGTAAATGTTCAATTCACGTCGCACAAAATTTTTACTGGCTGTTAACATCTATGAAATAATTTGTCGGTGAAATGTTCTTGGTATTTTCAATTAGTGCGAATAATGTTCTTAACAAACCTCACCGGCAATATGAAGGGAATAGTGTGAGAAATAAGAAGAAAAACAAAACCTCTGAGAATGAGATATTGTCTGTGTTTATTCTTAATACCCAAATATGACTTTTAATCTAGCCAAAGTGACATCTCAAATAGATTTTAGAACGTTTACATTTCTAAGATCGATTATCATCTTGTCCGATTGAATGACATTTTCGTCTACCCAATGGACTTGCATTTTTCAATAACAAAAGACACAACTTCCATCTGGCTAATTTGCTGATGACTGATGAGATAGTAAAATATACTCTTCACAGAAAGAAAAAAAAAAGAAAAAGAAAAAGAGAAAAGAGTATGCTCTTCATAATTGATAAAATTCTCATGAGAGAATACAATATACAAATCAAGTAGGGCGAATATGTTTTTTGCTTGCTCACTCACTCACTGGGTATAGGAATATCTCTATATATAATTTTCACGTGCATGCATCTGATCTGCCTTATCTTTGTCGTTCAACCCACGACACAAATTACAGAAGAGCATGCATGTACTGTATATTTTAATTTCGATTCTTCACTGTTTTCACGAATAATGATAATACACAATTACACAAACCAAACCCACGTAAATTACATATCCTGGAATTTTGGAGGCAAACGTTTCACTACATTATATATGATCATCAACAAGTACTCAACGGATTCCCGCAGAGACAGTCGTTGTTGGTAAAAGACGAGGCGTCCATATGGTCGAAGGGATCACCCATCGGAATATTCCCGCACAGGTGGTTGTGGCTCAGGTCCAGGTGTCCGATATACTTGGCCGACGACAGCGTCCCAGGTATCTTCCCTTTCAGGTTGTTGTACGACAAATCCAGAACCATGAAGTACGAGTTTCCGTGAAACACGTCCGGGATGCTGCCCTCAATGCTGTTCCGGCTCAAGTTCAGGATGCCCAAACCGTGGTTGCTTAACAGGGTCGTAGGTAACTCCCCGGAAATCGCGTTTCCGTCGAGGTTGAGTGTCGACAGAACCCTCATGTTTCCGAGGCTGTCCGGTATCGAACCCGAGATCTGGTTCCGGGACAGGTCTAGGTCAGCTAGGCGAGGCATGTTTCCGATGGACTCCGGGATGGATCCGGTGAGCTGGTTCCCGCTCAGCAATGCTCGGCTCAACATCTTCATGTTTGAAAACCCGGCGGGAACTCCACCGGTGAGTTTGTTGTTCCTGAGGTCCAGGTGCATTAGCCCGGCGAGGTTGACGATGCTTGCCGGAACGTCGCCGGAGATCTGGTTGTCGGCGAGGTTGAGGACTCTGAGCATCTTCAGCTTGCCGATATCGGTAGGAATGACGCCGGAGAGCTTGTTTCCTGTAAGGTCGAGGACTCGGAGGGAAGAGAGGAAGGTGAGGCATTGGGGGATCTGGCCGGAGAGGCCCTTCCAGTCGGCGAGGACGAGGGTGGTGAGGCTGTCGAGGTTGCAAATCTCGGGGGCGATGGAGCCGGACATGAAGCCGGACTGGCCAGACTTGGAGAGAATGGGGTCCTCAGACTCGCCGCGGAGATTAAGGTCGACGACGCGGCGAGTGGAAGGGTCGCAGCTGACGCCGTACCAGTTGAGGCAGCAGTCGGTGCCGGACCATGTGTTGAAGAGGCCGAGGTTGGATTCGGTGAGGGAGGCCTTGACGGCTTCGAGGGCTGCCAGGTCTGTTGGTAAGCAGGAATCAACAGAAATGGCGCAGAGCAGAGTGATCACGACGGCGATCAACACCACCCTCATGGTTCAGAGATTAAATCTGAATGTGAGCTACGAGTGAGCTAGAGTGAAGAAGAAGAAGAAAGAGGGGTAAGAGGCAATGGAAGTTGATTGGGGGTTGGGGTTGTTATATATACAAGGATTTGTGCGGAGAAAGCTGTGACTGTTGTCGTTGCTCCACTTTGCATGTGATGCCAGGCACAGCACATGCGTTGATGCATATGCAGTTCAACATACACAGTAGGTCATTATATACGTATGTATACGACTATACGTAAGTATACATTATGCTAGTTTAGGGTGTGGTACTTTTTTGATAAATTTATGGACATCACATTTAATTAGGTTTAGGTTTTGAAACTCGATAACACTTCATAATATGTGTTACGTACCAAATTACACTTAAACAAAATCGATTTTATATATGTATCGATTCTTGAGAAATTTGATGGTTTAATCCGTGCCGTTGTTTAGTAACTTTTCGAGGAATGTCAATTGAACGCATCATTTGGGAAGGAAATAAGGGCTTATGATTTTGGAGAGAACTTTTATGTCGGTATCAGATATCAATGGGATGGTTACTGAAGAGAAAGATTTATGTTTAATTGGTGATGATGATCAAGAAAGAGACAAAATAAAATTTAGATAGAGAAAGACCTTGAATCATTCAAACTGGATCTAGCAGGTCACTGTAGGGACATAAGTGAATCGTGCTTGCTATAGCTGAGTAGTGAAAAACTTGAGTGCCAAGCAACAAAGGGTACGTATGGTTCATAAATCGATTACTGCTAAGAGCCAAAGCCTCCCGGCCCCTGTTGGTACACACTAGGCTAGGAAATTTTTTATAATCACTGTGATTTGGCTTAGTCTATTTCAAGGTAATTTAAACGGGCAAAGTGAAAGAGATGTCATATCAATCTTTATGGCAAAACGCGTTGCAGTGGGTGACATAGCAAATTATTATCCAAAATTACTCAACACAATTGTAAAAATGGCTATGCAAAATTGTTAAAATGCAGTTACTATCCAAAATTGCTCGACACAATTGTAAACACATACTATCCAAAATTGCACAACACAATTTTGTTAAAATAGATGCACTTAGTGTTTCTGCATAAACCGGGAGGGCTATGCGGAATCACTGTGGTGCATGAACAGTAGACAACACAAGAGCATATAGTGGTTCACCATGCCTCGGGGGACATGGCTACGTCCACTTACAAATCAACTATCATGACCAATAGGCCCTTGGTGTTACAAGAGCATCCATCCATCCCGCCCGGGAGGAATGAGGGAGGGAGAGGGAGCATCATATACATTCATTCTATATGTGGTGAGAGTGAGTCCGAGAGTTCAATATCTTTTCTACACAGGGGGAGTCTTCCTTTTATAGATAAGGAAAGTTTTCTCTTATTACACATTATCGATGTGGGACTAACTACACATTTATCTTATCATGGTGCCTTCTTGTGGAGCTTGGAGAAGTATCTTCCCGATGTGGTACCGATGATCTTTCACCATGGCGAGGTAGCCTGGACGTCGGTCTACAAGTTTCATGACTGGTCTATGGACAGAGAAGGTAGTTTCCTAACTACCGACAACACTTAGTATCCAAAATTGCTCAGCACAATTGTAAAAATGGCTAGTTGTCACCAAAATGTTCTATGTTTTGTTTGTGTTGATGAGAAGTTCAACTGTTCCTGATTGTAGAGAGCTGCCAGTGAAAAAAGTTTAAATCAGAGAAGAAGTGTAATTGTGGTTATCAACAAACAAAATAAAAAAGTATCTATATTTTATGATAATTTATGATCCCACAATCCCGGCCTATCAATGAACTTATGAACTTTATCAAAAAGTTGTTCAATTATTACCTTAACCTCTTTCTGCAGGTCTTTATGTACTTCACTGCCAACTCCAATATTTCTTTTTTCTTTTTGAACTGAAGAAATTTTTTATAAACAAGAGCAGAACAAACAGACAACAGAGAGCTTGAACTTTTCCCAAAACAAGTAGGCAAAGAAAGCTGTGCAAGAAAAAATTAAGTAGGTGAATCTCCTGTATCTAACAAAAGGATCCGAGTAAAAGAGGAAGGTGTAAACTGAAACCAATCAGTTGGACACTTCCTTTGTCGAACTAACAAGGCCATACGGTCAGCTGCCTGGTTAGCAAGTCTGCTGGTCCACTCCCAGTTATGAGAACCCATATCAACGATTAATGCCTGGATGTGCTCTACAAGGGGCTGCACGGCCCAGTCTGTAGAGGGATTTGAATGAGAAAGCTTGTTAACCAGTTGGAGAGAATCTGTTTCAAAGATAAAATGTGAAGCTGTCATTGTTCTTGCCAGTAGAACTCCTAGACGAAGAGCCAAAGCCTCCGCTACCAGAGCAGTGGGGACTTGAGTATATAGAACTTTTCCTGTAATCAGAAAACCAGAATGGTCTCTGGCTATCACTGCTATACCAGTGCATTCCACAGTCCAAGAAGCATCAATATTTATTTTGATTTGGGAAGGCAAAGAGGAAGACCATTTTGGTTTTGGTGGAGGGCGTAAAGGAACTAACAGATTGCAAAGAAGAGAGGAAGAAGCAGTCTGCTGGTTCAAAAATTCAGAAGATGCTAGAAAAGATTGTGAGGCTATTAGGACAGGATTAGGAACAACATCATTAAAGATGCAATGAAATCTGTGTTTCCAAATGTTCCAAAGAAGAAAAGAGATATGAATAAATACAATACTACGGGATAAACGGTTAGAAGAAGGCAAATGCAGCAAAGAGAACCAATCTCCAAAAGTTGTAAGTTGTTGGAAAGGAGGATGATATCCAAGAGGATGGAGAAACCAAGTCCTAAGAGACCAAGGACAAGCTAGTAAAGCATGTTCAATTGTTTCAGGGTATTGATGACATAAGGGGCATAACGGATCCTGAACCAATTTACGATGATATAAATTTGTTGTAGTAGCGATAAAGTTGGAAGAAGCCCTCCAGAGAAAGTTTTTGATTTTAGAAAGAGTTTTTAAGGACCATACCATTTTCCAAAGCAAGGGATTGATAGAAACAGAAGAGTGTGGATGCACTAGAAGAGGTGTAGTTGTAAGAGCATGGATAGAATGATATCCAGATCGTACTGTGTATTCACCTGTCTTTGTCAAGGGCCATATCATCTTGTTCATTCTCAGAGGTGAAATTAGGGGTATAGCTTGGATTGCCTGACATTGAGAAGGAGTAATAGAGCTACCAATAACAGAGATATCCCACGAATGTGTATTCCAGTTGATCAGTGAGTCAACAATCATCTTGAGATCTACTGAAGAATGAGGAGTTAAGCGCATCCCAGGTAGGTGGGGAATCCAATTTGTGTTCCACACTGGAGTTTCAGTCCCATTACCAATCTGCCAAACAACATGATGATGAAGAATCTCCCTGCCATGCAAAAGACTAGACCACAACCAAGATGGGGATGAACCTTTTCGAGCGTCTAGAAAAGTAGAGGTAGCAAAATACCGAGCTTTAAGAACCCGAACCCAAAGAGCCGTAGGGTTTGTAAGTAGTCTCCATCCTTGTTTAGCAAGAAGGGCTTGGTTAAAGTCTTCTAGAGATCGAAATCCCATGCCCCCTTGAGATTTTGGACACCCCAAGGCAGACCATCTCGACCAATGAATTCCAAAATCTCCTTTGTTGCCCTCAACTCCAATATTTCTGCCATGTTCGTTTGCTGCCAGGGATTCAACATTCAATATTTTTTTTGTATCTAAAAGCAGGAAACACAAAAAGAAAAGACTAAGAATAGTGCATATGTATGCTGCCAGGGATTCAACATTCAATATTTTTTTTTGTATCTAAAAGCAGGAAACACAAAAAGAAAAGACTAAGAATAGTGCATATGTACCAAAGAAAATTGAGAGCAGCAGTTAGGAAGACTTTTCATTTTGAATGACCAGACTTTGGTCTAACCCAAAACTGATTTTCTGCAAAATAAAGCAAATGGAAATATCAAGCAAACCAAACAACCAACACATTAGACTGTAGAAAAAGAATCCAATTCATTTCAAATTAATACGAACGTCACTACCCATAATGAATCATTTCAAATTACCTATGTTTATTGAATGATACCATAAGGCTATAATATTGAATGCTACCAATATGGAATAATTCAGTTTACAGAATTGATTTAAAAAAAGAAGAAGAAGGTTATTCATTGGAAAACACCTGTTCTTGCTTTAAACATTAAGATGAGAGCTTTGCATCTTATTTCTGGTACACATGAGGCATTGGAGGTGAGGCAAGCTGCATCCAAATTTTAGTAAAGCAGAGTTAGAATATGAACCCAGTTTTCATCAAGTTAATGCTCATATTCTATCAGCCAAAATGAATTACACAGATCTTAAAACACCCAACAGACTAAATGCAGTACAGATGTATAGAGTGCCAAAAAAAAAAAAGAAAAAAAAAAGCGAGAGGGCATCTGATATTCATAAGTTCATAAGATAGCAAAGATTAGAAGATAAAATGATCAGAAGATATATTACAATGAATTAGAAGATATATTACAATGGAGCAAAGAACATATATTACAATGAAGCTAGAGTCATTCAGTTTAAAATAATAAGGCTCCTATTGTTAGCCAGTACAAAAAGTTAACTCTTGCTTCTATTCAAAGAACAGAGTGTGGAGCATGATCAAAAAGTTAACTCCAGTACAAAATGCTCTGCTGTTAGCCAAAAATGCAGTCAACTCTGTGTTAACTCAGCTTCGATAAGTTGAACAAAAGTAGTATATACACAGTGTGGTTCACATTCAGTTAATCTTCTCCTTCTCGTTTTGGTTCTTGCTTGATGTTGGTTCACTGATTTCCCTGTCATATGAAATTGAATAAGTACTATGTTATCAAGTTTTGTGGACAAATGAGCAATACATGTTTTTACCTTTCCAATTTTTTCTTTGGTTCTACACTTGCATCCATTCTTCTTTTCCTTTCAGAGGTTTTTTGTGGTGTTGTTGTCATTAGTTGTTGCTCTCTTGGTGATTTTGGAATTTGATGATCTGAGAGGATACGTTTCAATGTTCGTTGTCCATATTTGCTGAATTTGATCTCAAAAAGGTGGCACTCACCAATGGTATTTTCAATCTCTTTGGGCAGGGTTTGTTGTGCGCCAGGAGGTCTTTTGTTCACTAAGTGTTCACAGGTGATGCCAAATAATTTCTCTGCTTCCCTGCCCATTAGTGTAACAGTTGCTTCATTGGTGGTATCTTCAATAGTCATGTTTACTCAGTAACTATGTAAAATAAAAAGAAATATGTTTGAACTTTTCTATTATGATTTATGAAGGAGAATAAATTCAATATAGGAATGAAACGTTAAGTTGAAATTGAAGTGCAATGTTACCATGGTATAAGCTTTTGGACACCATGCTGGTCGCAAACAAAGGTGTGACCATCTTGCCTATGCTTCAGTAGTTTATTGCAATTTGGGGATGGACAGCCTTTGTACCACCAGCCATTGTGGTTGGATATCTCGTAATTGATGCTTTGCAATAGATGGTGTCATTCTGCATTTTTCAGGTATTAACAAAATAGGTTAGTATGTTCAAATTGTGTCAAAAAACTGAGAAGAGGAAGCAGTTAGTGCTAAAGTTGAGAAGTTGCTTTCCAAATCTAATTGAATGGTATTTGAGAAATGAGATCATTATCGAAGCTATCGAATATTTTTAGCATTTTTTTCCCTATCAATATAGTCCCCAGTAAACAACAAATCAAGCCTCAATAAGAAATGTGTGTGTGTACCATGTAAGCTTGTGGATCAAGTTGATATAACTCAGCCACTGTTTTGATGTTTTTCTCGTTTGGTGGATTATGAATTCCTTTTTTGATTATCCTCACTCTGTCTCCAGGTTTAGAAACCTGCAATATTTTTCAACTTCTGGTGTTAGTGTTTTGGAGGATAAGAAATAGATGAATTTAGTGATGAAAAAGCTTACTATGCTTTGTATTCTTGATCCTCATCAATTTGGGGATTTATAATAATGCAAGTATGTTCTGCTCTTGAGCCTATGATATCATCTGTGAATATTAAAGGTGATTAGTTATTGAGAACTGTTGGTTATAATAGTGTAATTTATTCATTGATCCTTACCTTGAATTTTTGTGACTCTCAGGCTGGTGATGAAAGCAAATACTGGCTGTGGCATCTATTCAATAGCATCGGCATCTAAATTCTTTGCTGGATCACCCCAAAGGCTGACTTTTATCTCCTCTCTCCTTATTTTGATATTGGAAAAGTTAAATATATATTTAGAGATCCAGCAAAATATTTAGAGAATTGATATGTATTGATAGGTAGAGTCTGTTGATGTTGTACCTCAAGTTTGCAAGCACTATTTCATGAACTGTCTTGTTCTTTGCATCTAGAGAAACTTCATATTCTGTTGATATGGTTTTTATACAGCCATAAAGATCTTGCAGGTAACAAAAGGAAAATATTGTGAGTGTGGCAAAAGAACAAATTGTTATATAATGTATAAGTGGGGAATACTGGAAGCTATAGGTTTACCTGCAAGAACTTTTTGTTTGTGAAGTTGAGCTGTGAATTGATGATATTGAAGAAGGTGAAATCCATATCTTGGAGGAGAGATTGTCTCATCAACTTCGATAAATTGAGTGAACCTATTAAAGAGGAGCTGGACTTCATGATTGACTAATTTTGTTGTAGTTGTATATCTTTTGTTGTGAAACTTGGTAATCTTGTTTTGGCCACGATCCTCAGTAAGGGATAGAGAGGTAATTAGTTACCAAAAGTAACAAGGTGCGGGCGTGCCACCGCGCGGACGTTGAATGTAGTGGTTGTAGTAGCGGGTTGCGTTTAGCCTTCTACTTCTAATTAAGCGACTGAGGATGGAGAGAGCACCAACTCCATCGCAGGGTTCTTCAGATTCGCCTCGCGTACTGGGCAAAGACTTATAGTAGTCCGCTTGAGCACGCATCACAATATCGATACTCGACGTGAGATCGAACAGAGCTTCAATGGGAAAGGAAAGGAAAAAGGGCAGAGCTCCGGGGAGCTTATAAAGAAAGGGCTAAGGCGAGATGCTTTAGCATTGAGTTCGACTAGGTCGATTGTATTTTTTGTACTTTTGTTGAGTAGTTGAGTGTTTTTGTTGTGTGTTTTTGAGTCGTTCAAACTCCTTTATATAGTGGCTTGCCTTGCCAGGAGAGATGTAATCAGAATCCAAGTCGGACTCTCAAGCAGAGTACCACAAGGACACTGTTCCGCGCTTCTCAACTATAGACTCAAATTAAGAACATTCTTATCCCGCGCAAGGTGTCACAGTCCTTGTAGAAACCTATCTCGCATGCTCCTGAAGCTTGTTTCCATCTCGCGCGCCCCTGAAGCTCGCGAGACTTAAAAGACTTTTCCATTAAAAGGGCCACATGAGTTGGTCCAAAGCATGTCAAAGACTTGTAAGAGTCTTCAACGATAAATGTGGCGTAGGTGATCACGTGCATGCGGACTCCGCCTCTTGCTTCTTCGCAAAGTCTCTTATGCGGAGCCATCTCGCCTAGCCTTCATGTACTTCTACGCGAAGTCCATCTCGCATGCAACCTTACACTTCATATGCATATAGACCTCGCATGCAAACTGTATCATCTAGCTTGCGCCACCTTGTAGGCAGCTAATCATCAGACCAAGTCAACCCACGTCTTCTAGTCTTCTATGCGAACTGTACACTTAGCTCGCATGACTTTGTCGACGGGCCATCACTTGTAAACCCAATTATTTAGGCTCGCCGGTGTGACGTGGATCAAAAATTTAATTAATATTCATTTAGACATTTACTGTCCAGTAAAATATTAATTTGGGTGTAAATATTGCCCCCCCAGCCTCGAAGCCATGTATTTAAAAAATGACTGAAGAGGTTTATGTTGCTCCAAAGCCACTGGTATTGGCTCGGGTCATACATCAAAACGAGTGTGAGTAAACAAGCCTGTAGATAGGCCTTGAAACCCAAGCACCCAGCAAAGCATTGTAGCGAACTGCTGTACGATTCGCCTAGTACCATATTTAACTGATAATCATGAACTTAACATAGCTAGGCACCTTGGACTTGAACTTAACGCGCACTCCGCTTACACTTCGCCTGCTCTACTCAGAAGACATGGTACATTGCACATACCTCGAGCAGATGTAGCTCGCATGGATGTATCTTGAATGGATGTTGTAACGCCCCGTACCCAATTTTACTTATTTACTAGGTATTCTACGAGTTACTGAGGAATTTAATCATGTTCGGTAACTTAGTAAGTTAACGTTCAAGTTTATTTTCGGGTTTTTCTTGAAATGTTAAATTCTTCTTTTAAAGCCCCGACATCGTAACATGCAACAATACGAGTCCACCAATGTCCTTGGATTATTTTGGGAGATTCGAGCTATTTTCTACGATTTATCGAAGAATCTGAGTCGTTGATCTTCAATCATTGATCCTGCTGTCCTTTTCTTTTGTTAAATAGGGGAAGACTGGTCAGACCTAGTCAAATAACCCAACTCCGGTTTGACCGAGCCCAACCGAGTCCATCTCCTTCTCTCTCTTTTCACTTGCTCGTTGTCCACTGATAAGGGTATCACCCTTTATGAATGGATCAACTCGGCTGCTAAGGAAACTAAGCTAAAAATGTAAAGAAAACTGCAGATTTCATTCAATGCCGTGCCAAGAAAACCCTAGCCAGCTTAAATAGGAACATGAAGAGTGACACTTGTCACGTATCCAACGGTTCACTACAAAACACAGGATTAAGACAGCTAATTAAGACAGCAGCTAATTAAGACAGCTAATTAACCTAATTAACCTACTCAAGATTCATATCATTCCAACCCCCTTGTCAAGGAACTTGCCCTCAAGTTCCAACAAAATCAAAAGGCCGGTTTAAAATCAGGGAACCTCTGCATAATCTCATCTGCCAACTCCCAAGTGGCCTCCTCTGGACTAGTCCCCATCCACTGGACCAGCCACTGAGTTGCAGCAGCGCCATGCCGCTTGACCATTCGAGCCTGCAACACGGCCTCTGGTGCCCATTTGTGAACTGAGGCATCACTGACATTAGGCAATTGTCCCTCCACCACTGCGGTACCGCCCATCTTCTTTTTCAAAAGTGACACATGGAATACATCATGTATTCTTGCTGTGGCTGGTAGCTGCAGCCTGTAAGCTACCTCTCCCACACGTTCAATGACCTGAAATGGTCCATAAAACTTCGAAGCCAACTTATGGAATGCAGACTTTCCCACAGAGTTTTGTTTGTACTGCTGTAACTTAAGGTAGACCCAATCCCCAACAGCAAAAGTTCTCTCAGTGTGGTGCTTGTCATGGTGCCTCTTCATTCGAAGTTGGGCCTGCTCCAAATTTCTCTTAACCAGTGCCAGTAATTCATCACGGCTGCGCAGCTGAAAATCCACGTCCGCCACCGCCGTAGACCCTGGCAGGTAAGGCTGAATCACTGGGGGAGGGTAACCATAAAGTGCCTCGAAAGGTGTCATCTGTAAGGCGGAGTGGTGAGCTGAGTTATACCACCACTCAGCCCACGGCAAAGCTTTAACCCACTCCTGCGGCTTGCTACCAGTAACACAACGCAGGTACTGCTCAAGGGTGCGATTCAAGTTCTCGGTTTGACCATCGGTTTGAGGATGGTATGCTGTGGATTTACTGAGAATGGTACCTTGCAATTTGAAGAATTCCTCCCAAAACAAACTCATGAATACAGGATCCCTGTCAGAAACTATCACCTCAGGCATTCCATGAAGCCGGAAAATCTCAGAAATAAACACAGAAGCAAGAGTGGCAGCAGTGTAGGGGTGTGATAGGGGAACAAAGTGAGCTACCTTTGTCAACTTATCTACCACAACCCAAATGACTGTCTTCCCCTGAGACTTAGGAAGTCCTTCTATGAAATCCATGGTAATTGTTCTCCAAGCTGCTGGAGGTATGGCCAAAGGTTGTTGCAGTCCAGGTGGCCGAATTGTCTCATAGTGATTGAGTTGGCATGTATGGCAGTTGGCAATGAACTCTTTCACATCTCTTTGAAGTCCAGACCATGAAAAATTCTTACCAAGTCTCTTGTAAGTTCTGGAGCGTCCAGCATGGCCTCCTGTGTAACCACAATGGTACTCTTGAATCACATGCTGCCGCCAATTGCCAATGTTAGGCACATACACTCTTCCTTTGTACATGAGCTGTGCATTTTGTAGAGAAAAATGCTTATGGGACTGAGGATTGGCTTGAAGCTGCTGGATTATCTCCATGGTCTTAGCATCAGAGGTGCAAACCTGGTGTATCTCTTGCACACAGTTATGAATTGGGATTGAAGCTCCTGTAACAGCTTGTAGAGACACTGACCTAGACAAAGCGTCGGGCGCAGCGTTGTTCTTACCCTTCCTGTACTTAATTGTGTAATCATACCCGAGCAACTTCAATAGCCACTTCTGCTGTGCTGAAGTTGTCACTCGTTGGTTAAGAAAGTGCTCAATTGTCTTATGATCAGTTAAGATGGTGAAATGGTGTCCCAAAAGATACGGACGCCATTGTTGGACTGCTGTGACTACTGCTAGCATCTCTTTGTCGTAGACCGAGAGGGCAAGGTGTCTTTGAGACAATGCCTTGCTCATGAAGGCAATCGGGTGTCCCTCCTGCGAAAGTACTGCTCCCACACCTAAATCAGAGGCATCACACTCAACTGTGAAAGGTTTGGAGAAGTCAGGGAATGCCAACACCGGGGTAGTAGTGAGTGCTATGCCTCTTCACTCCACTTGAACCCCTCTTTTTTAAGCAACATGGTCAGTGGTTTGGCAATTATACCAAACCTCTTCACATACTTGCGATAGTAACCTGCCAAGCCTAGGAAACCTCGCAACTCCTTCACTGTTTTAGGCACTGGCCACTGCTTGACACACTCAATTTTGGCAGGATCCACACTAACACCATCCTTACTGATGATGTGTCCCAGATACTCAACTTGTGGAGCACCAAAATTGCACTTGCTCTCCTTAACGAACAAGGACTGTTTTCGGAGTGTACTGAGCACCAATTCCAAATGTTGGAGGTGCGTTTCCAAGTTAGGACTGTAGATGAGGATGTCATCGAAAAACACCAAAACAAACTTCCTCAAATAGCAGCGTAACACATCATTCATGAGCGCCTGGAAGGTTGAAGGTGCATTTGTGAGGCCGAAGGGCATAACAAGGAACTCATAATGTCCTGTGTGAGTGCGGAAGGCTGTTTTCTGAATGTCCCTCTCTGCCATTCGAATTTGATGATAGCCAGCACGCAAGTCCAGCTTGGTGAAGATGGTAGAGCCATGAACTTCGTCTATCAACTCATCAACTACAGGAATGGGGTACTTGTCTTTGATGGTTAAGGCATTGAGGGCTCTATAGTCTATACAAAGGCGCCATGTACCATCCTTTTTCTTAACTAGCAGCACAGGAGAAGAGTAGGGACTAATGCTTGGTCTGATGATGCCACTAGCCAACATCTCTTGTACTATCTTTTCTATCTCAGCCTTTTGGAAATGAGGGTACCGATATGGCCTCACACTAATGGGAGCTGTATTAGGGAGAAGCTCAATTTGATGATCATGTGACCGAGATGGAGGTAAAGACTGAGGGTCTGCAAAAACATCTTTGAAATTCAACAACAGGCTTTGAATGGCAGGGTGGATAAGTCGCTGCTGGTCACGCGTGGTAGAGGGTTGCAGCTTGACCAGTACTGCCTCTCTCTCTTTTCTCAACAGCCTAGTCATGCTTTTGCTACTCACCAATGAAGCTTTGGGTGACACTATCCCCTGCAAGCAAACAGTTCTCTCTTCTACTTGGAACTTCATTTTCTTGGTCTCGAAGTTCCAAACAATGTCACCTAAAGTCTGTAACCAGCTATCCCCTAACACAACCTCACAACCTGAGACCGGCAACACATAGAAATCAGCAGTGATAGTCAGCTCTTGCATTGTGAGTTCAAGAGCTACTTGCCCTTTTGTGTACTGAATTTCCCCACTTGCCATTCACACTCTCACTGGTTTGATCCCCACAACCTGATGCTTTGTTGTTTTTAAGGCAGCTGGATGCACAAAGTTGTGAGTGGCTCCGGAATCAATAAGGACATGAACCTCTTTGTTCAAGATAGTGCCCTTCAGCTGCATTGTAGAAGATGTACCATCCCCCATGGCTCTCAGCTCTACTTCTTCTTCTACTGCCACAATGTTTACGTCCACATCATTCACAGGTGCTTCCTCAACTACTTGTCCTTCCTGTTGCACACCCTCCTCTTGTAGCACTTCCATTACCAACACCGCTTGGCCCCTTCGACAGTTATGCCCTGGTCGAAACAACTCGTCACAAAAGAAGCACTGATTTCGTGCGCGTCTCTCTTGGTACTCAGCATTGGTCAGCCTCCTGTTCCCGTCGAAATTCCTAACTCCTGAAGGATTTGGTGCTACTGGTGCACGTTGGGGTGCTTGTGGAGGTGGCCTTGATGGTGCCTCCTGCGCACGGCTAGCAAATGGGGCATTTGGTCGATGTGTGTTTTTGACATTGCTCTCAAATAGCTTGGCCAATTCACAAGCTGTATACAGGGTTGTTGGCTTGTGAGCCCTCACATGCGTTCGGATGGGTTCCTTCAATCCCTCTAAGAAGAATGAGAGCAGAGTTTGTGAAGAGAACCCGGGTGCGCGCCTGGACAACTTAGTGAACTGGTCCATATAAACATCAACTGAACCAGTTTGAGAAATCCGAGCCAGTGCAGCCTGATATTCTCCATAGTTATGCACACTAAACTCTCTCATCAGCAACTCCGACAGCCCCCTCCACGACTGTGGAAACTCATGCTGGAACATAAACCACCGGTCTGCTGCTTTGTCCACCAAATGCATAGCAGTTATGGCCAGCCGGCGCTCCTCGGGTACTTGATAAAACTCGAAGAACTGCTCCAACTTATGAATCCATTCTATGGGGTTTCCTCCTCCAAAGGAAGCCAACTCTAACTTCATCTGGCGCATAGAGGGCAGAGCTGGATCATACTGAGAATATTGTTGGCTAAAATTAGGGTTAGGGGCTTGGTGACCATTTGGGAGAGGATAACCAGGTGGCTGCTGAGCATATTGTTGGTATGGGTAGTCAAAGTTGTGTTGGGCATATTGTTGCTGTTGTGTATGGTCAGCAGTAGGGGTATGGTTAGTTTGTGGTGGTGGAAAAGAGGCAGTATGGCTAAAATTTGGAGAGCTTTGTCGAAATGGGTAGCCAGGCTGAGAAGGTAACGGTGGAGGACCAAAGATAGCGATGTTTGCCTGAGAATCAATGGGATGTGTGTGTGTCTTAGGGTAGGGGTGTGCAGACTGGTTTGGGGTCCCAAACGCTAAAGCTGGTGGAGGATGGTGCTGGTGGGGGTAAGCTCCTGAATGGCTCACATGGTTTCCGCCATCAGTATGCTGAAAATACTGGACCGCCTGCTGCTTACCACTCATAAGGCCTCCAAAACGACTGGTCTCACCTTGCTCGTGAGTGTTGAGGCCCAGTAGACCCCCAGCTGCCACTGAAAGGGACAGCTGAGGCACGCTTGCTGGCACTACTCCTTTCTCATGTGCAAAACCCAGTATGACTTGGTCCTCTCTCAGATCTGGTTGCCAATTGGTCTTGGACACACTCGTAGCTGAATTTCCTCCCATCACTGACAGCGACATACCATCCGTGCTTGATGGCGTGGTCCCTCGAGCTCTTAGAATCGGCGAGTCTGATGGCGGAGGCGGAGCACCAAAACAGCCAAAGCGCAGCGACTGGCCCCCGGTTGGCTCCAACTTGTCCATCAGAGCTCGGAACTGAGCTGTCATATCAGCGCGCAGCGTAGCCACATCCTCGCGGTGCGTCACCAACGAGTCACTCAACGCCGAGATTTGTGCAGCGGTTTCAGCTCGAAGAGTCTGCAAGTCGTATTCATCTGGTGACAGCTCGACGATCTTTGCGCCATCGGTGGTTTTGTGTTTCGACATGGCCCTCAGATCGAGGGCTCTGATACCACTGATAAGGGTATCACCCCTTATGAATGGATCAACTCGGCTGCTAAGGAAACTAAGCTAAAAATGTAAAGAAAACTGCAGATTTCATTCAATGCCGTGCCAAGAAAACCCTAGCCAGCTTAAATAGGAACATGAAGAGTGACACTTGTCACGTATCCAACGGTTCACTACAAAACACAGGATTAAGACAGCTAATTAAGACAGCTAATTAACCTAATTAACCTACTCAAGATTCATATCATCCACCTTCACCGGCGCAACGGCGATGACTCCGGCCACCTCCCACCACAAAACCACCACCAAATCACTCCTCTCTTTCTCCTCTATAAACCCAGTCCAGGAAACTCACGTGCAGTTCGATTAAGAGCCAAATCGAGGGAGAGAAGCCATGACTGTTTCCGGTGAGTCCTCAAGTTTCCGGCCACAACTTGATGAGTAGATGGTGGGGTTAGCTTCCTCTCTTCCTTCCTCACATTAAGGTGCCTTTCTTTTCTTGAATCGATCCCCAAATTGGAAACCCCTAATTCTGCCTTTTCTAGGTTTTGATCGTGGTGTCTGATGACGGGTTCCGAGAGCTCTACCGAGTCCTACGATCTTCGTAGGAGGCTTAGACGCCATTTGGAGGAGTTGTCGGAGCAGCTGCATTGATTTGAGATCATGGTAGAAGCTTAGGCTACTGCTGCTGTGATTCCGGCAAGGGCAGGGTCTGTGTTCTTTTGCTGGTTCTTCGGTTTGGACAAGGCAGAGGTAAACTTTGAGATCTAGTTGTGTTGCTCTTGTGTTGATCGTGCTTGGTTGTTTGGGATTAAACTGGAACTGAAATGGTGTTGTTGTGCCTTGTATGTCGATAGCTCGGAGAATTGGAGATTACAGGGAGGCTATGGCCATATATTTGGCAAGTGGCCGGAATCCGGCAAAACATTACGGCAAGTCGCCAGAATCCGGCGAAGGCAGCTTTTCCGGCTGGAGCTGAAGAGGTAGTTATCAAGGCTATTCTGTCTAATTCAAGATATAGTTTCTAGTTAGAAAAGTTCGGATTGTAATTGAAAAATTTATCAAGTTAGGAAAGTTTCTATTTATGAAAATTTTCCTATTTATGAAAATTTTTTTGGGTGCCCTTAGTAATTTGGTAGTTTCCAGATTAAAGTGGTTCGTATGTTTCTGAGTTAACAAAATTATCTTAGTTTGATTAATCAAAATCAAGGTTCACCAAAACGAATTATTAAGCGATGTCTAAGTGGATAATGGTTAGTAGGATGTATAATAAAAATTGGATGGAATTGTTAAATCAGAGGTTGAATTGGAAAATGTTAAGCATTGTTAGTTGGTCAATCCTGGTCAACCTAGGAAACCCTAGTCAAACTAGGAAAAAAGGCGAGACCATGGTTGTTCGTAAAGTTTGGTCTGACCAATTTGTTCTACAACTATTGATTAGGCATGGGATTGACTCAAGGGCATGGATATTTGGAGGCGGTGCTCAAGGAGTGTCTTGAGTAATGGAAATCTTACGCCTAATATGGTGAGTGGACCTTTGATTTGAATGTCTTGCATGCAATAAAGTTTTTGTATTTTCTGCTATTTGATTTTTTTGTATTTTCTTTTTTTAATGCAAGAAAGAAAGAAAAATGAAAGCAAACAAAAGTTAAAACTGAAGTAAAGCTAAGAGTAAAGGAAACGAGAGTATAACATGGTTAGTTACCCTTTGTAAGGCCACGGGGGAGGCCACTAATGCTTCACTCCAAGTCTCAACATTATTATGTTTCTGGCATGAGACTCTTGTCATCGAGAATCTCCAAATGTTGAGCTGGGCCGCTTCGGGTCAACAACTTGAAAATTTGAGCAAGATAGTTCGTAGGGTACGTCTCGTTGCCCCCCACGCATCTTTGTTTTTTGACCAAACATGATCTTTGACTACATTCTCGTGTACCGTATGCTATCAAGATCAGCCTTGTTGCCAACTATCATGTCATAATGCATGATCTTATCAGGAATAGCCACGCATTGATCATGGAAGGAGACCATATCAAGAGCATCACTGGGATTGAACTCCTGTGGAATATGATTATGAGAGAGACACACCAACATATAGTCTTCATCATATTCACCATAAATTGGCTCTTTGTCAAAATCACATGCAAAATTATCAAAGGTCGGTAGCTCAACCTTCCTTGCAACCATAGACATGCATGGGATATGTACGTATTTCGCACATAAACCAAACTCACATCCCGGCTTATGAACTTGCATATAAAAACTCAAATGATATTGGATAATGAAGCCACGTAATGGCTTTGCAAGAACACATGTTGGTTGATAATTAAGTTGGCCATTGTTTTGGCCATACTTGAGGAAACATCCAGAAGCTAACTGACAAAGTAGGCTTTCACCTATTCCTTCACTAAGACGCCCAACAGCTTCATGAACTTGCTTCTCTAGGTTAATTAAAGAATGAAGACGAGCTACACCTTGCCCCCCCATGTGCCTGACCCGTGTCCACATATACGTCTCGCATAGGAAAGCTGGCTCCTTGGTCACCTTTCATGTGAAATTGTGGTTCGCTATCATCAGTGTTCGAACCACTTGCTTCTCCTAAAATGGACTGTTCTGTCCTATCTTCAAGTTCTTTTTCTTGAGGAACACTGTCAAATTTTGAGAGGAAGCTTATGAGCCTAGCAAGGAATTTGCCGAAGGAATAATGGCTCAATTTCAAGCCTCTAATGCTCGATTGCAAGCCACCCAAGAACTAGCGCAAGCCTCCTTAACTCTATTACAAATCTATCTAGCAAGGAATGGACAAGAGACCATGATTCTCGAAGAATATCCTCATGAGCAAGCGTATGAGCCTAGAAAGCCATCACTTGAAGAATCGCTAGCTCAATTGCAAGTGTCTCAAGCTCGATTGCAAGCTACTCAAGAAATGCTTATACATTCCAATGAGCAACTTGAGGCTAGTCTTGCAAGAGAGTCACCTTTCCCCATTTATGAGCATGAGTCTTTCTTTGACCAATAGCCTAATTCAAAAGAAGAAGCGCATGTCGAGCATCTTGAGAAAAATTTCTTTAGCCAGGTTGAAAATGATGATAGTGATGTTGATGTGCAAGATTGTGAATTTGGTTATGAAAGTTCTAGTGCAAGTGAGATGAGAGACTACACTTCCGAGGAGTTGGTGCAATTTTGGAATTCTAAGTTTCCTAATAGAGGGAAGATATTTGATGATGCTTTCGAACAAGATGATAGCCTCTCTAGTGAAGAGGAAGTTGAGCTTGTAGACATCTTTCATAAGCCATTGATTATTGCGGCCGGTATTCCCAAAGAGGATGAGAGTTCTTTAGTGCCTTGTGAAGAAGAAGTCGAAGAGATAAGGACTTTCTCTCCTCCCACATCCATGGACATCCATCATGAGCTTCCCAAGGTGGATTGTAGAATATTGAGCACATGTGTACTTCAGGAGAAGATTGAGCTTGAGGGAACCTTACCTCTCAATCCTCCATTAAGTGGGCAATGTTTCTACAATGAAGTGATGGATTGGAAAGGAACTAGAGCACTTGAAATAAATATTTCCCATTAGTTCGAAGAGCCTCTACCTCCTATTGTTCCTATGAGGACCATTTCTACTCTAGTTTTGAAGGAGAAGGCAAAGATGACTCCTAGAAGAAAAATTGAGAAGAAGTGGAAGACTAAGAAGCTATATTTTCGGGAACCAATTAGAGAAATTGTGGATAGTTCTTGGTCTTGCCTCTACGATACATCGAGGAGTCCTTTAGCCCCAAACAATATGGTGGTCATACTTGAGAAGTATCCACCTTGACAAAGTTCACATTTTATGGACCGGCTTGGGGTCTTTAAAAACAAGCGCTTCTAGGGAGGCAACCCTATGTGCTTAGATATTTTCTTGTTCAATTTTACATGAATAAGGCTTTCTAGCCATTCTTGGGAGGAATGGGAGGTGTTTGGAATCGGAAGTGTAAAGAAAGAATGAAGAATGTAGTGAGCGGTTTCTGCCGAGATATTGTAGTTGACTTTGGGTGGCCATATTTTTCAGTATGCATGCTTTTTAAAGCTGAACATTTTTGGAGTGCTACCCTATATGTCTTCTGTAGACATGTAAAATTTAACAAAATAATTGGGTTTATAAGTGATGGCTCGCAAGAAGTCAGGCGAGGCAAACCGCACTTCGCATAGAAATAAATGAAGGCAAGATGGACTGAACTTCGCATAGAAATAAATGAAGGCGAGGCGGACTGACCTTCGCGAGGCGAACCGGACTTTGCAAGGTGAACCGCACTTCGCGAGGCAAACCGCACTTCGCGAGACGAACAAGACTTGGAGAGGCGAAATAGACTTCGCGAGGCGAAC
Organism: Fragaria x ananassa; assembly: GCA_034370585.1. Classification (NCBI taxonomy): domain Eukaryota; kingdom Viridiplantae; phylum Streptophyta; class Magnoliopsida; order Rosales; family Rosaceae; genus Fragaria; species Fragaria x ananassa. Next base: position 747,599 of record CP139750.1, on the reverse strand, counting down.
AAGACTTGGCGAGGCGAAATAGACTTCGCGAGGCGAACTGGACTTCGCGGGGCAAAACGGACTTCGCGTATATTTACATGAAGGCGAAGCAAAATGGGTCTACGCGCGTGGATTAACATGAAGGCGAGGCGAGATGGCCTCGCGTGGGGGAATCCGCGAAGTGGAATAAGAAATCACCACTTGCTTGGAAATCAAGGTTTCTCGCGAGATACTTTCTATATCCGCGAGATGGCTCGCCCATTACTAATGATCTTGATCAAAACAGGACATTAATCCAAAGCGATCTGGGCATATCTAAATCTTAAGATTTGATTGATCTGATTGTGTTAAAATCAGCAAGTAAATCAATCAGTCAAGATTCATTGATTCAATTAAGGAAATATTATTGATTAAGAATCTTCATTACTTGCCTTAAGTGGAGGCATGTTAACACTATAAATACTCCCTCTCATACCAAGAGGAAGGGGCAGAAACAAAGGAGTGAACTAGAGAGAGAGAGAGAGAGAGAGAAATCCCTCCGCGAGCTCAGAAGCCTCCCCAAAATCCATGAAGAACTATCAAGCTCCCTAAGTAGCCTATTCTTCACTAAATCCTTGAAGAACCATCAAGCTGCCAAATAGCCGGTTCTTCACCAACCTCAAGCCTAGAAGTTGTCAAATCCTGAAGAATCATCAAGCTGCCAAATAGCCGGTTCTTCATCAACCTCAAGACTAGAAGTTGTTAAATCCTGAAGAATCATCAAGCTGTCAAATAGCCGACTCTTCATCAACCTCAAGCCTAGAAGTTGTCAAATCTTGAAGAATCATCAAGCTGCCAAATAACCGATTCTTCATCATCCTCAAGTGTAACATCCCGGACCCAAATTTTACCTATTTACTAGGTATTTCACGAGTTACTGGAGAATTTAACAGTGCTCGGTAACTTAGTAAGTTAACACTCGAGTTTATTTGTGAGTTTTTCTAGAAATGTTAAATTCTTCTATTAAGGTTCCGAGGGTGTAATGCGCGATGGTACGAGTTCTCCATTATCATCGGATTATTTTTGGGAGCTTCAAACTATTTTCTACGATTTATAAAAAAATCTGGGTCGCTGATCTTTATTCATCGATCACCTGTTGTCCATTTCTGTTGTTAAATAGAGGAAGACTGGTCAGACCCAGTCAAAATGCCCAAGTCGGGTTTGACCGAGCCCAACCGAATCTCTCTCCTCTCCCCGACTCTCTCTGTGTCCGTCGTCGTCCCTCACCGGAGCAGCGCCGTCCGGCCACCCCTTGGCGACGAGACTGCCACCAAGTGGTCCTCTCCTCCTTCCCGACCTAGCTCAACTCTCATATCCGGGAGGCAGCCATTCTCGGTGGAGATCAGAAGAGGAGGACAACGGCTGTTCTTCCCAAATTCCGGTGAGTTCCGGCAACGAATCGACAGACCAAGGTCAGATTTTTATTCTCCTTCCTCTCCTCTTCTTTTCTGGGTTTGTTTCATCCCGAATCGAGTTCTAAACTGCAAAGCCCTTTTCTTCTGTTTTTCTGGGTTTTCCGGCGTACCTCCGGCAACTGCGTTCCCGGGAGGCTCGGCGGTCTCCTTCCCTTTCCTAGTGTTACCCTAACCCGAAGAGAGGCGGAGCAAAGGCTGGAGGGGGGAGCTTTATGTCATGGCTTCTGGGATGCTAGTTCTTGATTTGGAAGTAGCTGGAGGACCTGTAAGATGAGTTTTAGCAGGGAGGAGCCACTTGATTGTCATTTGGGCATAGTGGAGGTAAGTTTCGATTTTTGGGTGCTGCTATGTTGTTCCTTTGTGGTTTGGAGATGGTTAATGACTGCTTTTGGTTATTTTGTGTTTGTATGTCGAGAACTCGGTATATTGAAGGATATAGGGAGGTCATGGAGAAATTCCGGCAAGTGGCCGGAATCCGGCAGAATATTCCGGCAAGTCGTCGGAATCCGGCGAAGGCAGTTAGTCTGACAAGAGCAGTTGAGGTAGTTATCGAAGTTTTCCTTTTTGTTTTGCGTTGTTTCATAAATAGGAAAGTTTGTCGGTTTATAATCGGAAATCTTTCTAAGTGAGGAAAGTTCCTATTTTGGGGAAACTTTCCCTTTTTGAAAACTTCCTATTTATGGAAACCCTTTTTGGGTGCCCTTAGTAATTTTTAGGGTGAAGTTGTGTAGAGAGGAAATGAAGGAAATTCTTGGTTTTGTTTGATCGTAGGGGATCATAAATTAATTTTGGAAGTATTTTGGTTAATGTGTTAAGGTATGGAAATTGATGGTGACTTTGTTTCCAGGTTAAGGTTCATTCCGAATAAGTTATAGTTGCGAAGTTTAGTCGGAATTGATTATTTAATATATGTCGGTCAATCCTGGTCAACCTAGGATACTTAGTCAATTTAAGAAGAAGACGAATCAATGAATATTTCGGAATCTGGTTTGACCGATTTATTCTGCTGTTTATTATCAGACGTGGGATTGACTCGAGATTGTGAATAGTGGAGGCAGCGCTCGAGGAGTATGCCGAGCATTGCAAGGCTTAGGCCTAATACTGTGAGTGGACTTTTATTTGAAATAATATGCATGCTATGGTTCATGATTGAACATTTCCTTTTTGTTGGAGTTTTGACGTCAATTAATTTTGACGCTTTTATTTCTCTTGGAGAGATACCGAAAATGAGATTTTCGGTGGATATAAATATGTATTTATGAGAGAGTATGTATAGAAAATGCTAGCTAGCCCTATGTGTCTGTCCACCTTAATGGCGTAGCATATAGCCGCATTATGGTGTGACGTGAGCGTTGGACGCGAGCGTAGTATCCCTATATGAGTGTTTAATTCATATAGGGGGTATGGACACATATTTATACACCCGTCTGTCCACCTTGATGGCGTAGTGTAGCACCGCATTAAGGCGTGACGTGAGCGTTGTACGCGAGCGTAGTAGCCCTATATAGACTCATGAATTTATATAGGGAGTATGGACGTGTGTAAATACATACATATATTATAGAGCCTGAGAGGCTCGACATTTATGAGATAAAAGTTTTATCGCTTGCAGCATACATTCGATTTTCCTTGGAAATTGATTTGGGAAAACATAAATATTTTATTCGTTAATTTATTTTTGTCCACTCACTCTAACGTTTCGTTTTCAAATGTTTTCCCCTGGGCTCTTCGTTTTAAAAATGCCCAGTTTGCAGGATTACATAGTTGTGGTCGGACGTATATGGAGAAGAGGCATAGTCAATAGTGTAGTTTCCGCTCATTTTTATATTTCTAGTTCATTTCCTTTCAAATAAAGTTGCTCTGAACTGTGGTTGTTGGCTATGAGATTTTCTTGTTTAAGTTAGTATTTAAATTGGGAGATGTTGTGATTTGGGGAGCACGAAGGCTCTAGCAGTTTATGGATGGATTTAAATTTTCAGAAGTGTTTGCAGGTTTTATTAGGAAGGGTTGTCCATTTTCAAGGGAGGTTATGTCGAATTTTTCGGTAAACTTTCCTTGGAGGTGGTCCCCGCACGACTTACTCCGGGTTTCAGGGTGAAATTCGGGGTGGGTCGTGTCATCAAGTCTAGAAGTTGTCAAATCCTGAAGAATCATCAAGTTGCCAAATAGCTGACTCTTCATCAACCTCAAATCTAGAAGTTGTCAAATCCTGAATAATCATCAAGCTGCCAAATAGCCGATTCTTCATCAACCTCAAGTCTAGAAGTTGTCAAATCCCGAAGAGTCATCAAGCTGTCAAATAGCCGATTCTTCATCAACCTCAAGTCTAGTAGTTGTCAAATCCCGAAGAGTCATCAAGCTGCCAAATAGCCGACATCTTCACCAACTTCAAAGTCAAAGAACAGGCACCACGTGACACTGTTCGTGACCAAAGTTTGATCAAGGACAAGCCTTTACGGCCCTTGGTCAATCAACTTCTACAAATCGTCAACATGACAAGAAGTCCAAATTACAATGATTCGATTCAAGATTAAGTGTTCGTCACCCTTGGATCAAATCGACGTCGGAGATAGAATCAGAGGAGTTCACAAAGATTGTAACCCGCATTCGCATTGATTAAATTAAATTATTCTTTGTACACGTGTTGTTCTGTCATTTGTTGCAGATATTTTCGTGTTTACATCTTCTATCAAATGTCAAAATTTAAGCCTTTCTGAGTCACTGGAACTATAGTTATTCAATAGTCAATGCATGGAGGTCAGAACAGAGACTGCTACAGTATAGTGACTTTTACGAGCCACATCTTCTGCACATCACACAATTTGGAGCTGAAATTTTGCAGAGATGTAGCCCTATAGGTTTTCTGTATGAGTTAAAACAGTTTTCAGTTTGGACTTCTCTAACTTCAGTTATGGTGTTCCAAGTGGCAGAGGTCAGAAACAGGGCATAGCGGAATCTGCAGAACAGTTCAGTGAGTTTGGAGGCCAATCATTTCTGACTCAGAGATCATTTATCCGTGAATATTTACCACAATGAGGGTATGTGAGTCTACTTTTATAACCAGTTGATCTCACCATCTTTGCACCTCTGGAGCTTCAGATATTGCATTTTTGGTGACTGAGGGTCAGCAGCAAACTTCATAACAGACTAACAACTTTGACCAGCCATAGTTTTTATCTCATTTGGCGATAGGTGGCCGATTTTATATGGAAAGAACGCTCGCTGAGTCTACTTTCCACTAAAAGTATTATCATCTACCTATCTCACTTGAGTTTGAGATATGAGCATTTGAAGAGAGAAAGGTCATTGTTGGAATTTTCTGCACTCACGAGTTTTCTTCACTTGAGTTGGTCCGACTTCTTTGCACTTCATTTCATCGTTGGAGGATGATCAATGGGGAGTCATGTGGTTTGTTGGAGGTGGAAAAGCCTATGGTCTTGATGGTGGACCGTGTCTCTTTACTCCTATTTGGTGACACATTGCTCGATAGCATTCTACATTCTATATGGAGTTGATCTTCATGAGCACCTTGAGCTTATATGGAACGTATGCAAAGGAAGTCGATGCCTTGTGCCTTGAGGATGGTGTCACTTATTCGTCTTCTCCAAAGGTCGTGAGCAATGGAGGTTCTACAAAGGGGGTTTTCGCATCCTTTCTCCGCTTTTAGATTTTTATTTTCATAGTTAATTTGTGTTCCTTCGTTCGAACTTCACTCTCATGCCTAAATCCAACATGGATTTTAGCTTTCGAGCTCACGTTACAACACTGAGGACAATGTTGGTTTTAAGTGTGGGGGTGAAGGCTCGGTGCCTTTAATTAAAAAAGAATCTTTGTTTGTAATTTTTAGTGTAAATAAGTAGTGATGTCTAGTATTTTTCCAACCCTAATGATGCAATTTTGGACTTAATATGTTGTGACATGGATGAGAAAGAGCATGTTTATAGGTCTTAGGATTTATTTTGCAATTAATTGTGACATGTGATTGTGTGCTTAGTGCTAGCCTTATGTCAAACTAGTTTATTGCAAGTAGGGAAAGCATATCTAGACTTGTATGACTTGTATACCTATATGTGAGATTTTGAGCCTTATTGATAAATATGCATTGTTCATATTTACTTGTTCTTCATGTGTGCCAATTTTGCAATTACGGTCTCTAGAACTCGCTTCATACCCTTCAAGGCAACTTGGTAGGTCATGACGGGATTGAAAGGATTGGGGCATTATGATAAATAACCATCATGGCCAAAGAAGCATGTGCCCAAAAATATTTACCACTAGATTGCCACTTTGAGCCTTTGTATATATTTAGCCTTTTTGTTCATTAGCACCACAAACTCCTACCTAGCCTATACACTATCCTACCCTTCCATGGTAGTTGGTGAAGCAACTCGAGAGAAAAAAAAACATTATGTTCGAGTACTTCACAAAGAAAGAAAGAAAAACTCAAAAGTGCGAGGTTACAAAAGAATAAGAGTGGGGGTGAGTGATTTATTTCAAAAAAAAAAAAAAAGAAGAAGAAAAGAAAAAAGAAGAAGAAGAAGAAAGTATTACATAGTTATGTTTGTGGGTTGTACATTGGGATTAAAGTGAGTGAGTTAGCATTTGAAAGCAAAAGTCTAATATCTCTAAAAGAGAGAGTTGCTTCATTTATTTTCATGACTATTTACCACTAGATTGCCACTTTGAGCTTTTGTATATATTTAGCCTTTTTGTTCATTAGCACCACAAACTCCTACCTAGCCTATACACTATCCTACCCGTCCATGGTAGTTGGTGAAGCAACTCGAGAGAAAAAAAAACATTATGTTCGAGTACTTCACAAAGAAAGAAAGAAAAACTCAAAAGTGCGAGGTTACAAAAGAATAAGAGTGGGGGTGTGATTTATTTCAAAGAAGAAGAAGAAGAAGAAGAAGAAGAAGAAGAAGAAGAAAAGAAAAAAGAAGAAGAAAGTATTACGTAGTTATGTTTGTGGGTTGTACATTGGGATTAAAGTGAGTGAGTTAGCATTTGAAAGCAAAAGTCTAATATCTCTAAAAGAGAGAGTTGCTTCATTTATTTTCATGACTATTGACCACTAGATTGCCACTTTAAGCCTTTGTATATATTTAGCCTTTTTGTTCATTAGCACCACAAACTCCTACCTAGCCTAGACACTATCCTACCCGTCCATGGTAGTTGGTGAAGCAACTCGAGAGAAAAAAAAACATTATGTTCGAGTACTTCACAAAGAAAGAAAGAAAAACTCAAAAGTGCGAGGTTACAAAAGAATAAGAGTGGGGGTGTGATTTATTTCAAAAATAAAGAAGAAGAAGAAGAAGAAGAAGAAGAAGAAGAAGAAGAAGAAGAAAAGAAAAAAGAAGAAGAAGAAAGTATTACGTAGTTATGTTTGTGGGTTGTACATTGGGATTAAAGTGAGTGAGTTAACATTTGAAAGCAAAAGTCTAATATCTCTAAAAGAGAGAGTTGCTTCATTTATTTCCATGGACTTTGTATTTCTTTATCCTTCATTTCTTATAGTCAATTGTCCTTAGCCCCATTACAACCAAATAATAGACCTCTTGATCTTGAAAGTTGTGAAGCTACCTAGCGGAGATGCGGTTGAAGAGCAAGCCTATGGAGATCTAATTTGCAAAATTGTATATGAGTGAAACACATTAGCCCTAAACACTTGAGCGGAAGTATTTAGTGTATCCTTGTGAGTTTAGCGGTTAATCCAAGTTTAGAGTGTGTCGTACTTGCTTGTTATAGATTGGTTAGACACATGGCTAACACATAAGTATTTTTTGCATGTCGCATATTAATTGCCTTTTAAATTTGAGAGACCTAGACATTGCTCAATTGATTCCTTGTCATTGACATAATTTGGATCTTGAAGGTTGGAAAAGCTAGCACCACTACATCTCATTCTTGTGTTCTAGGTAGTAGTTTTCGGATTATTTTTCATTTAGTTTGCTTGAGGACAAACAAAGTTCAAGTTTGGGGGTGTGATTACATGTATTTTAATACACTTAATTACATTCCTAACATATAAACTAAACTAATATTCGAGTTATTTATGATATAGTTAATCTTATTTTATTTATTTTGTAGAAAATAAGCGGAGTTGCGGAATTGAGAAGAAAAGACGCGTGTAAATTGAGCAAATTGGAGTTTTAAGCAAAAGAACGAAACTGAGGAGATCTCAATTATACAAATTAAGTTTAATTAGTTGATTATACAATTAAGCTTAATTGCTTAATTAAGCTCAAAAACGTGCAGACCAGCCATGTTCTTCATCTGACATGGTGCACAACTTGAGCCAATTATGGCTTGACACATCACCATCAAATCATCTCTCCTCTCTCTGTGGAGAGCAGCCGAACCACACACCCTTGAGCTATATATATTCCTTTCAGAGGAAAGGGGAGAGGGGGGAGAGCAGACACAGAGAAGACTGGCGGCACACAAAGGAGTAGAGAGAGACGCACGAAGCAAAGGGAAGGGCTCTTGCCCTTTCCCATCACCATTTCATCCCTTCATCTCTTCTCTCTCTTCTCATCTCTTCATTTTAGTTAGTTTTCTTTTGGGAATTCAAGAAGAGCTCACCTACAAGCATCAAGACTTCATCACTACAAGGGAGATTCAAGATTGGTAAAGAGAGGGAGCTTAATTTCAAGTGGGTTCATAGTTGCTTATAGCAATTTGTGAATCTAAATTGTGTTTCCTCTCTACTCTATCCTTTCTCTAACTTTTTCATGTATTGGATGATGTATTTGTATATAGGTTGTGAGTGATTCAATTTTGGGAGTTAGGGTATTGAAGCCCTAAACTCATTTTGTATAATGTTGGTACTTTGATTGATAAAAATGCAATTTTCATTGTGTATGCTTTGAATCCGAATGTGTCGGTCCTTACAAGCATGTGTCTAGGCTTTGTCACCCTTTGAGATATTGTTGTGGACAATTTGATGGATAGATTGATAAATTGACAACTTATTAGTCTTGTGCATCTAGGATTTGAAGTGTGGTAACCATTAGCTAGCTTAATTGTAGCTAAGCTTGCTTGGGTCCTTATTATCTTGCACTTTAGGCCTCTAATTTAGATATTACGGCCTTAACCGGCGTAGTGCCTAAGTTAGAGAGTTGATTGTGGCCTTAATCGGCATAATCGATACACCGGAAGGATAATTGGTCTAGTAACCTTAACCGGTACTAGATACGGGACTTAGCACAATATGATATGTATTTGTGAAATTGGTATCGATGTTTGCAAATAAGTTAGTGTGGATCACCCGACACTCCCATATTCCCATAATTTTCTAGTTCATTAGTTAGTAGTTAATTTTTGATTTAGTTTTTCGTCAATATATAATTGATTCCCCATTCAATCTTCATTTTATATTTCGACTCATTGTAGATAATCATCATTAGGCTTCTAGTTTTAATTAGGCTTTGGTGAGAACTAGAGCCGAGCATTACTAAGGCTTGGTGCCTAGATTAACATTTTCTTTATTTTATTTTATTTCTTTGTTTGCATTAGTGACTTATTGTCGATTAGCCTAGGATTATGGGTTAGCCACTAATCCTCGTGGTACGATAACTTGGGCAATTATACTTCCCTATCTTGACAACGATACGTTCGCTTGCGTGAATTGTATTCAAGTCAACCTGCAACACCACGACCCGCCTCATCATGTCACCGCAACTTCATTGTCTGCAACTCGAGACTCCCCTAGCCATGCCACCACACTCTTGTGCCGCCCCGAAGACCCATCCCCGATCTAGATCTTCACAATCCACACCGTCAAATGATGTTGTTGGTACAAGAAGAACAAAAAATCTAGCTCCAGATAAGGATCTTACTTTTGTCGTTCTCGCACCAACCCAGCCAAACTCAACCCTGAAATTTTTGCGCCACCTTTCATCCGGCATATCCCAAGAGGCAATTGACCACACCAACAACATTAGATTTCGATTACTCAAAGGATAAGATTGTATGCCGTCCAACAGCATACCCTAGGACAACAACAAAGGCCGGAGACTGTCTCCGGTGTCCGGGCGCTACCGGACGAGACTGGAATTGCAATAGGAAGGCGCAAACGACTCATAGGGTTTTTCAAAAAAATAGTGCCTTGCCCATTAAAGATTTCTAATTGGATGCTGCTAAATGTACTTAGCAACGTGCTAACTAGACCTAGTAACGTGCTAACTAGACCTAGCAACACCTCTTTTTCCAATTATGCCCTTCAAACAAAAAGAAGAACGAAAAAAAAACCAACAACAACAATTGAAACAATGAATTATGGAATCTAAACATCAATTAGAACCAAACCAGATCTCCACAGCATCCGTCTCATTCTCTCTTTCAGTATGCGTCTTTTTTTATTCTACCATGTATTATTTGAATTAAAAGAGAGATAAAAAAGAAAAAAGAAAAAAAATGACTAAGAATAATTCTATGAATGTTTCTTGGGTTTTCTAATCTGTTGAAATTGGAGAGGTTCTTATACAGTATGATCAAGGGGGAGTGTTCTAGAATATTCTATATGTGTGTCTTGGCCTTATGCCATCAAGATATGTAGTTAGAATAAGACTATGTATTCTTTATCATTATCATATTGGTACTTTGTAATTTCCTATATAAAGGGCTCCTATCAATGAATAAGATAATGATTCTCTATTTTCTTGCTATCTCTCATTCTCTACACTTTATCTTTCATCACGTTATCATGCACTTTGTTCTAACCCTAGAACTAATAGCCCACCATTTGTTTTCCGAAACCCTAAAAAGTTTTTTTTTGGCTCCTCTGTCCGACTATCGCTGCCGCCCATTTTCTCGGCCGCCGTCCGACATCACCGGCTGCCAATTCCTTGGCCGCCGCCTGCCAACGATTCTTGGTTTCCTTCGACTACAATTTTTGACTAACACATAGGAAGAAGATTTAGCAGACTAAAGCATATGCTCCTTAATCCATCCATCAATACTAACAGAAAAATAACCTATAAACTATCAGATATAGGAGGAAAACGAACTCACCTTAGCAACGGCGGAATGGAGACGACAGCGACTGCCAACGGTGAACTGGCGACTGGTGAACGGTAGAGAGAAGAGATCAGATCGGTGAAGACTGAAGAGATTGACTAGGTGGCGGACTGCCGGACTGGCCACTGGCGACTCTGTTTGCCTGAGAATGAGTGGCGGACGGTGAGCGTCTTCTTCGTCTCAGAAACGAATCGGTGAAGAGAAGGTCGCCAGTACTAGGCAGTAGGCACAGAGAGGAGAGAAGAGAAGAGAAGAGAATAAGAGATCGAATCCGAGCGTGCCTCAGTCACTTGACTTACTTCAAATTTTTTTTTAAAGTCTTGCTAACGTGGCGTGTCGTAGTGACGTATCGGAGGAGGTCAATGTTTCAACGACGTGTCCGAAAAGTCAACATTTTCGGACACGCCACGTGGCGTGTCAGACACATATTTTACCGTATCGGCCTGTCAGAGTGTCGGACACTCCGACACTCCAGGGGTGTGGAGTGTTGGTGCAACATAGGTCCCCACTAAGTCTCATCTTGATCTCAAATGCTTAAAGTGTTAAAGTGACGAGATCACATGCTGACACTCTGGCAAGGATTGATGTCCTATCAAGAGGACATGGCGCGACAAAAAGGAGTTTGGTCTTGACGCCATCATCATGGATGGTGATATGGTGATGCCATATAGTGGCAAAATTAGTGTCACAAGGCCATGTGGCTCCCCAAAAGGAGGGAGACCCTTAGGTTAGATACTTTCTCACACTGGGAAGAAAGCGAGCTTGGCACAACCTGATCCATTGATCAGTAATACTCAAATCTATCTCATGAAATTTGAATTGTGATTATCGTTGAGGGACGCCTTAATGTCAAATCCAATCCATATAGAGATCTCTACAAGTTTACACTAGTGTACATGAGGACGTGGGATAATGAGTCTACTATCGAACCATCATTTGTTGATGGATATCAACTTAGTTGATTGGCCTAATGGAAAGATACGATTCAGTATTAATAAAGAGATAGGTCCTTGGGCAGGTGATGCCAACACCGCAAGCTAAACTCTATAAACTATGCCTTTGTTAGATAGCATAGTGAGAACAAGAGCTTAGACTCACCTTATGACACAAGGTCTCTCACTAACTCACACTAGGGTCAACTACGATGAGATATGCTCTCGTAATGGATGTCATTGAACTCCACTACTTTGTCAGTTTGGTAGTTTCTGAATAACTGAACATGCAGCCTATGAATGTGGTCATAATAACATCTCTATGGGATCAGAGATATACATGAAGGTCTTAAACAAACTTCATTCATCCGAATCAAGTGGCTCCAGACCACAAGAGCATGTGTTTGCTAAATGTATTGAAACGCACATAGACTCTACTTGATTTGGAAGGGATATGGTGTATTATGCCTTTGTGTGTTCATTCCGGATTTACATGGACTCTTGATTGAACAAGAGATGCCAATATGTATCAATCATCCGACATTAGAATGAAAAAGATCTTGGGAAGACACGGTCTCGATAAGGCACTCGATGACTGTATTGATGATGATTTCCATCAATCGACTTAGGCGCTATATAACTAGTGATACATACATATACTCTCATGATTAGTCAAAGTCTTTACTCTAAAGAGATATCCGTTATTTTGTCTAAAGCAAAATGACAAATATGTGTTAAGAGATGGAGTTCCCATCAAGTACAATAAGACTCATCAATGTACTCAATACAATACGAAAGACTTGACATCTCATTCGCTATGAAAAGTTGTAAAGCTAAGTATAGCTATGTGCCCATGTAACGCTAATGTAATGACAGTAACTCCTTTTTCAATACTTAATGGTATGAAAGGTTGAGGCTTATTCTATCCCTACATATGAAAGACACATCAAAAGCGAAATCAGAATCTGTTAAGTTTCGTAGGTCAACTTCCACGAGACCTAAAGGCAATCTCACTCACTAAAAATGGTAAAATTGGTACTTTTGGAAAGGTATATGTGTCTACTTTCGAGGGACATCAACAATTTGATCATACCTATCATATTGAGTGAGGTATGGCTGTTTTGGTATGGCTGTTTTCGTAAAGTAGGATGAATCTGTCCGAAAATCTGATTTTGGCAAAACAGTCAACTTCGACGGGACTTTCTGAACAGCTCCTGATGAAACATAATGTGTGTAATATACGGTTGGAAAGCTAAATGAGTCGAGTTTCCAAAACCGTTTACGGTTTGTTCATATGTATTTCCTAGAGAAAGTTACGACTGTTCTAGTAACTGAAGGTCATGCTACGCGGAAATCTGATTTCTTACACGAACTTATGTTTTGAGTTCACAAGCGGCATTCTCCTCAAGATCTAAGTGTAAAAGATCTTAACCCTAAACACTATCTTAATGTTTGAGGATAATACGACATGATCTTAATAATCATTGCCCAATGCCACATTTGAAAACATGTTAAAGAGAACTGACATGCTAAGTTGTTGAAACTTTCGTGATTAGTAAAAATCAGGAAGAGCCATATGATTGATGTAAAGATCAAGGGGAGATGCAAACTTCAGGGGGAGTCTAGCACATACATGTCACTATCAAATGTGAATGGTGCGTTGTACTCTTTTTCTCTTACGATCAAGGTTTAGTTTTTCACCCACAAGGTTTTTATTACTTGACGAGGCAACATCAACACCACCGGCATACCGGCGCACGACACAAGGGGAAGTGTTCTAGGATATTCCTTATGTGTGTCTTAGCCTTATGCCATTAAGATATGTAGTTAGAATATGATTATTCCTTATCATTACCATATTGGTACTTTGTAATTCTTTATATAAAGGGCTCACATCAATAAATAAGATGATGATTCTCTATTCTCTTGCTATCTCTCATTCTTTACACTTTATCCTTCATCAAGTACAAGGCGTCAAACAAGTGAAAACTAAAAGGAAGAACGCATGACCAAAAGTCCAAAACTCTAATACAAGAAATGAAGATGAGCACTATAGATTGAAATCTTGATCGAGATGGACACGCCCAACAATAAGAGTTATACAGAAATCAAAAACATGCTAACCCAAACACCAAATTGCAAATACAACTTCTACACTTCTTATTTTGACCGTTTGTTTCTCTCTTTTCCGATGCCAATTATGACACTCTTTCGAGTGATCCAAACGACCATGGGTGAATCTACGTTGGGGACTGTCTGGGCTGAAGCCTAGACAAAAATCCTATATGTAGTAAATAAGTACCCACGAAAACGATGAGAAGTCTTGGTTCAGTTGGCAACCTGACCAAATTATAACCTCCTTGTTTGATTGCTCTGAATAGTAGATCTGGATAATTTTAGTAGTTTTTCTCACTTTGGTACCACAAACAATACAATTCGTCCTTTCCTTCTTTCTTCAGTTACAATATTTTCTTACTCTTTTTTGCCCATTTTTTACTTTTCTCTCTTCAAATAAGAAATTCAAAACAAAAACAAAATTCTCATATAGTTCTTGCACTTATGATAGTGTTTCTTAAGAAAAAAAAATTCCTTCGATGAGTTTTCAGTGGGTTATAAACCTCAAAAAAAAAAAAATGCTTCTAACTAGCCTAGACAACTTCCGGATCCGCCATTGCAAATGACTTTGATTATATTTGGCTTAGATTCTGAGGGTTTGTATAATATCATGATGATTATGATCGACAATATAAAAGAACAATTCTTGACTTGATTGCACATGGCTCTACATTATTTATCGAAAACCTCAGTTTTTAGTAGAAATGATGAAGCTAATAATACAGGATACTTCCTAAATGATGGTGATCTATCACTATTGTTTTCCCTTTGGTTGGATTTGCAGAGTCCAGCTCATAGAGAGGCCTACCCATCTTTGTATGAGAGTCCTGTATCACCCTTTCGGCCTTGCATTTCAACATAATGAAGAAGATGATGGGATAGAATAACATGTCTGGGTCTGGTGAGGTTGTTCCCAGTGCTGCTGGTTCATTGCTTCAATGCTCGGCATATTCAGGCATTTGAGTGTGATGATACACCACATTTCGTTTAACAAAAAACAAAAAACAGAAAAATTTAGATACAAATATCCGAAAAAGAAAAATATTTCTTCAAACCTCATTGTACAAAACATATATTTTTGACACAAATAGATGATTAGAAGATCTATGAGTACGGTGAGTTGGTGCAAATAAGGACATTAGGTTCACTAAATGATCGTTTTAAGGGTACAAAAGATTTAAACCACAAAGTTACATACATAAAATTAAGGAAAAATCGCATGAACACATTTGGTTCATTTTAAATTTTGGTATCTTAAGTTTTCAAAATATCTGAACGTTATCTAAAGTTTTTATTCCAACACAATTTTCATACCTAAAACCGTTAACTCCGTACAACCCACGTGGTTATTTTGTCTTTATAAGAACATAATTCAAAGGTGACAGTGGTCACCCTCGACCCTCGTCAACTCTTTTTCATTTTCTATGTTATCTTATATTAGGAACAATGACACGAGGCTTTGGTGGAAATTAGTTGGAATACCAAGCTTTGATCATTATTGTTGCCCTAATTCTAATTTAAACAATTAGTTGAATCCCTGCATGTGGGTGATGAGTTCTAAAGCTGGCATGATCCAAGTGATGAATGTATAAGACTTGAGTCTCTTTGTTAGGCTGTGGATTACCCAGCTTTGGATTTCTTTGCCCAGGTATGGGTTTGAATTTTGGACAAATCTTTGTTAGGCTGTGGATTACGGATTACCCAAGACTTAATCTAATGCTCCATCCTGACAGCTTCACTCTGGGGAAAGTCTGTTAGTACATCAATGGTCGACAAGCTCCCTACAGCAATAGACCAGCGACATGCAGTCCTAGAGTAACTTGAATCCAAGCCACTCTAGTCTCTACCGTATGGAGTCGATTTATCTACCATTGCATAGAGGTGGTCTACATATGTAAAACCCAATACCTGTTTCTCAAGTTCTAGTTGCTAGTAAAACGTCAACTTCCATTACAATTTGCACTATGCAAAAATATCCTCTGTGACGATTGATTTTTCACTATCTATACAATTTTCAAGCGGAAGTTGAAGTTGCTCGTAATTTAGCTGTCTCGAAGCTTCATACAGAGCAATGCCAACACTTACAGAGAGATTGAGACATCTTACATATGTTTCAACCATTGGAATCCTAAGTGTTCCACCGCCAAATGTTCCACTCTTGCAGTCTTGGAGGGCTTCAGGTGGTAGGCCGCTCGTTTCTGACCCAAATATGAGAAAATCACCCCTTCTGTAAGAGAAATCCTGAAAATGGAACATTGTTTGGTCAATTTCATATCCTATTCGCCTCTAATATTATTTCACACTTCAGTCAGTTCAGTGTGGGAGGGTAAAAACAGTTCTGTATGCTAAGGGGGTTCAAACACAACCACTACAGTATGAGAGGCTCTATAGTAGTCCCGTAATAGAATAGATAAAAGAAAAGACTAAGCCTTCATGATAGTTGAAGAATTATAGTCAAAATGAAGCATCAGTTTGAACATTTGCAGCCTACAGTTCATACACTGTAATTCATAATCTCTCTATCAGATAAATAATATTGTTTGAAAATGCAAGTGAATAGTAAGTTGGCACATATGAAAACACTCAAAAAAGAATATTCAGAAATTTGTTTCTAAAGCACGTATAACACCAAAGTGACTGCTTATCACTTTCATGCTCTCATGACAGTTATAGGAATGTCTCCATGAATGACTACCAAGCATTGTGAAGCCTCACATATCTTTCTATGTGGCAGGGCATGAACCAATTATTAAGATCAACCAGCCAAATTGCTCATGAGCATACGCTGCATCTCTGGTTTATACGTTAACTCTCCTTCTTTAACGTCTAATGAAAGAATAGTTGGATATAAAATGCAAAAGAAAAAAATCGGTTTAGCTAAAGTACTAATGGAAAGATTTTATGACATTAGATTCACAGCTCAATGCCACAAACAAAAGATAAACAGAAAAATATAGTTCAAAATAAAGTTCCTATGTTGACGTATGGTTTGGTCCAGACAAATATGTCTACCCAAGGAAGCCAAACTATGAAGATTAAGACATTTCAAAGGTATACTGAAAACCGCGAATTGTAAAACAAAAACTAAAATAAAACAAACAAATGGAAGCAGACAAAGGGTATCACTGCAGATCTCAATACTGCAAAATCTGATGGAGAGATAAAACTACACGAACTTACTGAATGACATTTTGTTCCTCTCTTTGTAAATGCAAGCAACCGCTTTTCACCATCCTGTAGTCATAAAAGATAAGAGTGAGAAACAAAAATTAAGTCAAAACCCATGTTTTTACCTCCAAATCTCTTCTTTCATTTTGGAAATAAGACAAACCTGTTGCCTGAAATAGTCTTGAAACTCTGCCCATGAGCTGTGAACTTTAACAACCACATATCTAATGTCAGAAGTTAACTATTGAAAACAGGAAAAACATTTTCTGTGAATTTAGTTAACTGACAAGCTAAGATCATATTACAGTATTGTCAAGACACAAACACATACTAGCCAACATCATTTCAGTATTGTCAAGACACAAACCTTCATGCAAAAGCATCATTTCCTGCCTTGAACCCTATTTTGGAAGAAAATGGAATGCAACTTTACAGTCTTGAAATAAAAAAAGTTATATCTTGAATCTCAAAGGCAATGTGGATGTCTTTGCATAGCTAATTGACAATAAATTTATCAACCTGAAACTCCATTTTTCAACAAGCACTCTTAAATGTACTGACAAAACAAGGGATCCTAAAATGAATTGCAAATTAAAGGATACGGCCAATAATCCAATCCAGCACGCTTTAGTTTTGCATCATCAATCTGAAAGCCCATCGGCTGATGAAGAACAAAAACATGTTAGTCGAGGATAAGCATTCATTTTCTTGCTCAATGAATGAATTATTTAAAATGAGAAATGGAGCATAAACTGGCAGTACCTACCCCAACCAGATGAAGCCCAACTGCTGATGCTGCACATGTTCTGGCAATGCAACCTGTATTTCCAGGAATCTGCCAAGGACAATATATATCTCAGAACCAGCCTCTAGAAATTGAGGGATTCATGACCCAATGGAAAAGATACCCAATTTACCAAGCAATGTTAACTTGTATAGCTCGAAAGCGAAACAAGAGACAATAAAATGCGAGTTGTTGAGACACTATGAAGTAGATTAAACTTGTTGTATACCTGAGGAGACACGAGAACAACTTGAAGAATGTTAGTTCGTGAGACTTGGTTGAGTGCCTCCCCTGACCCATGAGCCAAAGAACACTCTTTGCCCCTGTCGTCAGCTGCAACCATTTCATTCACTTCATTATTGAACACTCAGACATATAGAGATAGAGAGATATATAGAATTAGAGAGAGAGTGAGTACAGAGAGAGCAGAGGGGAGAGAAGCGAGTGGAGGAAAGAGAGAGGCGGAATTTGCGGTTGAGATGAGACAAGTATAGAGCAGCAAAGAGGGGAGGTCGTGCCTTGGAGCGAAATGGATTAGGAGAGAAAGGGCTTAGGGTTTTAAGGCAGCTGGTGTCCATTTCTTTGCCTACTTACTTGTTATCTCCCCGCCTCATTTACAAATCCTCCTTCCTCCTCTTTGCTTCCCACCACGCACACTTCTGGGAAAATGATTTGGGCCTCAATCTCATGTCAATTCAAAAAGGTGCGTTTATTGTTACCCGGAAACCACTTTCCTCGCTCCGTACTCTTTCCACCCCTCACACGTATAATTTTAACCGTAAGTCTATTTTGTTCACCTATTAACAATACATAAAATACTCTTTTCTCAATTTTAATTTGTTCATCCTACATTCTCTTCTTAACCTACATTCACATTTGCTTAAGGTAAGTAAAATCACCGACTGAATAAAAAAATCACATTAAAATATAAATCCTAGTTAAAGAATAAGAAAAAACTCTCAAATTTAACAACTAAATGATATCAGTTGATATCATGATGCACAATGTTTGTAAATGTATCTCTAGTAGCAACGCCTTCCATACTTTAGAGTTCTTGAACTAATCTATATGTTGTTCATAAATACGGTACAGTAGTTGTCCATTAGAATTTATATACAAAATTGACATGAGAAATAATGAGTAAAATGATAAACAAATCACCAACAAAGAAAAAAAGAAAAGAAAAGAAAAAAGAAATATAAACAGTTTACCTCATCTTCAGGTTAAATGTTAGTGTCTTCAGACTCTCGACTAATTATAAACCTGAGTTAGAGTTTATGAATTTTTTGTTCATCTAAAACAAAAAGAAAAAAATTGTAATTTGTAACAACTTATTGTCTTTTACTGTAATTTTACATCAGGGTATTTTAGTATTTCAATAAATCAACAACATGTAAGGTAAACAAAGTGGTTTGTGGGGTGGCAATAGACGCACTCTTCACAAAAACACATCATTAACTTGCCAAATGTCATGTATTAATTGAAGAAAAACACTATCTTATCTTTTCTTACTCTTATGATCTCTTTTTTTTTTTTTTTTTAAAGAAAGAGATGATAATATTAATTAACAGTAATAAGTCAAGAACTACACATTGTGGCTAAAGAAGCCATAGATACCCTTAGGAAGAGAACCAACCCAACAACGTGAAAAGCCTGAACTAATAACTAATTTAGGTACTTTGTAAGCCAAACTATTCGACTCTCTATACACATGAACAAAGCGAGCACACTGCTACATTGTTAAGCAAGTCTTGATATCTTTCATCATATTTTTTAAAAATTTTAATCATAAGATTGACGTTACTTTTTAAGGTCTAAATTAAACAAAATTTCAGTAATTAAGTATGATTTATGAAAATTACAAATAAAAGGTAAATTTTAAAAATTAAAAATATGAATGCCGGAATAATATTAACCTCAAACTTGATAGAGATAGATGTCAACTGAAATTAATTTTTTATTTTTTACCAAAATAAATTTACAATTTTAATGTCATAAAAAAGAAACAGAAAAAGAGAGAGAATTATAAAGGTAAAATTTGCGTGTAAACCGACCCTACTCAGAAGAGCCAAGCGGGGTCTTCGGTTTCTCGTCCTCTAAACTCAGAGACAGAGTCGGTATCGGATTGCAATCCCTAATTAGGGCCAAACGTCTTCGTTCGATTTTTCAGAGCAAAAATCACTGTTTCGCCTTCTGGTTAGTTTACACTCTCTCTGCGTTTCGACTTTCGCGATTCTTTATTTTCGTGATTTCGTCCTTTTGGATGTTGTGATTTGGTGGTCAAATTAGGATCTGAGTTTCGTGTTTTGGATATATCTGAATTGATTTTGAATTGTTAGATTCGATTGGGGTATTCGGTTTGTGTTTGACTGTTTCGATTTCTGTGTCTCTTTGCATTTAGGTATATATATATATATATATATATATACTTGTTTGCTTTTCTGATGATTGTCTAGAAAAATTTATTTCAAGGGGGATTGATGATGATTATTTTCCTGTAATCTGGAATTTAGTTTTTCTTGTTTTCGATGAAAAGAGAAATAAATATAGCTGAATTAGATTGTATTTTGATGAGGCTGGAAGTTTATGTTAGGGATTGTGTCAAAAATTGAATGACTAATTGTGTTTCTGTTTTTATGATTCACCAATCTTACAAGTGATTAATCACCTGTTTCTTATACTAAACGTTTTAGATTGATGTTACTTTGTCTGTTCACTAAACAAATCACTTATAAAATACTATTAGACAAGAAAATCCTGTTAAGAACATGAAAGATTAATCAATGTTCTCATGTTATAGCCGCACTAATTTACCATTATAAAATGCTTTACAATAACCCAAACAGTTTGTTGTTCGTTTTTAGGCTCAAGCGTTATATAGTTTTAGTCAAGCAATGTTCATTAACCACTCCTACCAATTTTTGTCTGGTGATTGGTTTGTATTATTGTGGCATTTGAAAAGGCATGCATTTGTTTTGAAAACCTGCCTAGTGAACTATAAGAGAGATAGCTTAAGTTTCACGGTATACGTGTCTTATGGAAGATTTTATCATGGTACTACAAATTGCACCCTTTCTAGGTTTTCTGAGATGGGATTTTATAATATTTCTTTTGAATTTCTTATGTGATTATAACTGATAAAGAAAAATGTCATCTGAATATCGTGATATCTTCAACTAATCAAATTTAGTCTTGAATGGTGCCATTGGAGTCCCATCTCCTCTTATGTATCAAAAATACCAGTATTTTATGATGTTGGGAGTTTTGGCATGACCATACTGAGTATATACATTAGTTTTATTATGTATATCCAGTAATACATATCTTTGTAACTATGGGAAAGCTTTTTAAACTAAATCTTATGGGAATATTCACTGTTGTAGAACTAAATCTATTGTTATTTGTAAAGCTGTGTGGATGTAAAGTTAGATGTGGTTATCCTGGAAAACAAGGGACATCCACAGAATTTCACAAATATGTGGGATTTTTTCTCGTTTTATCTTTAGATGATAAGTTTTTCTTTTCAAGAGTAGAACCATCTCAATCATCCTGCATATTGAAAATCAAACATTTACAGAGATCAGATATAAGCATTACTTCAATGTCTAAATAGCTTGAAAGCTGCTTGTCAAACAGTGGATTCCTATAAACAGCGTAAAGCAAACTTGTCTCTTTGCAAATGGACAAAGGAGTGACTCCTAGCCTCTTTGTTAATGATGGTTCATTCCTGGAAAGGTTCAAACAACTTCAACAAGAAAAGGAAAATGGGAGGGGTGCTGCAGTAGAGGATTCGAAGCTTGGTAAAGCTGTTTCAGGGAACCTTACCATTGGTAAAACCAGTACTGAATCGAAGGCTAATGATACACGCAAGACCAGACATGCTGCTTCAGGTGGCAAACTTGCTTTCAGCTTGAAACAAAAGTCAAAGATTGTGGCCTCTGCTGTTAAGTTAGGAGCAGATGAGGATGAAGACAGAGATGTTGTAAATGTTTCGGGTGATGCACCAACTAAACGTCAAAAGTTGGGTGAGTCAGATGCGGCAGAGCAATCATCTGGTCAAGTGGATGTTGGTAATTACCACTTTTATGCTTATCTTCTTCTGGTCAAGTAAATTATTCTGCATTAACATTATGCTTGCATTATTTAACTTTTCTTTAATAAAATATGATGATGTTGATATGGAAATCTATGTCCACTCTTGCCGTTTTAACTCTTCAAGTTGTCTCGGTTTATCGTTCGATTCTTCATCTTCTCATTTTATCTTTTATTTATTATTTTAAACTTTTACATTCTTGTAAAATTTTGCTCTATTCTGCATTTAATATCTAAAATGTTTTATTTGATGTAATTTTTTGGCTGCTGTTCTTCAATCAATTTTCTACACATCCCGGGAAAAGATTTTTGATTCATGTTTCTTACATATGTAAGGCAAGTTGCAGTATAAGTCAAGTTCTTAGTTCAATGAAATTTACATATCCAGATAGAGTTTCTCATGTGGTTTCTGGAGCCGTAGTTGCCAGCCTTTTTTGATTCTTAGTTACTTAGTTGTCTAGGTGTTATTTCCGATCTTTAGCCAAAATAGTAACAGCAAAAGTAACCTGAAATTGGCCCCTTACGTTAGGATGCTGTTGTTGAGAAAATCATCTCAGTAGTTGTCTTCTCTGCTGATGAAGTAGTCTGGCTGAAGAGGACAAAACATTCTTGAATATTTCTTGTCTCATGAATGCAGCTTATTCCTTAAGTTCCTATCAACATTGGTGGAAAGAGATGTTCAATGAAAGATTTGGCATATGTGGCACGCCTGCTACAAGAGTAATTTGCATTCCTAGTTCATGCTCTCGGTATTAATCAGTTTTATGAGTGATATGCAGCACCACCTTCCCCAAGTGATTCTACAGTGAAGATTGTTGCTGACAAACTAGCAAGTTTTGTGGCTAAACATGGAAGGCAGTTTGAGCATATTACGCGACAAAAAAATCCAGGAGATAATCCCTTCAAGTAAGTAATCTATGAAGTTTTGACTTGTTAGTCATGTCTTTTGCTGTCTTAAATGTCAGTTCGCATTTATAGACCAGCTTCCTTTGGAGTTTGTAGTAGTAACTAGTAACTTTGTTATTACTTTGCTTAGTTTCTTTATTTCCTGGTTCTGTTTTCATCGTTACTTAATGCTGGTTTTTAAGCACTTTGCACTGTCATTCTGATTCGTTTTCAGATTTTTATTTGATGAGAGCTGTGCTGATTACAAATATTATGAATATCGGCTTGCCAATGAAGAGAAAGCCCTTAAACAAAGCAGGGAGCTTGAATCATCACGTAATGGTATTTCAAACATATTCTGTTGTTTACATATATTAAACAATGTTCATTAATATATGTGTGCTTCTGTTAAGTAGGTTAAAGCATTACAATTTGGTGTTCCAAAGTATTTGTGCATTTGAAAGAGATTTAAAATACAACTACTCATTTCTGTTCTTTGTCTTGCTTGGTCGAGAGGTTATCTTTCACATTTCTTGTGAATTGCTGAACAGAAGTCTCAAGTTGTAACTACAAAACATGGTGATGAACCAAAAGTTCAAGTTTATATGTTATGTGAAACTTCCATTTTTTTTTCCTATTCCTTTTTATTTGGACCTTGCTAGGATTCAGTTGCTTGGTGTGGTGGTGGTCACCCTTTGAGGCCCCTTTTGTGCTTTTATATGTAATTTTGTGATTCATGATGTATAAAACTGTAATAAAAAGCTTGTTACATTAACAATAACAGAGATTGTCATTG
Organism: Fragaria x ananassa; assembly: GCA_034370585.1. Taxonomy (NCBI): domain Eukaryota; kingdom Viridiplantae; phylum Streptophyta; class Magnoliopsida; order Rosales; family Rosaceae; genus Fragaria; species Fragaria x ananassa. The sequence goes on along the minus strand of CP139750.1, from coordinate 724,373 downwards.
CCATCTTTTCCTGAGAATTACTCTATTTGCGAGACTGAGGTTGTGGGGTGTCATTTTGCAGGAGGTTCAAGCATGTCAGCTTCTAAATCCACAAGCGGTTCCCAAAGGTCTACTGTGAAGCATCCTAGTTACCAAACTCCTGCCTCCGCATTGTATGAAGCCACCGAGGATCCAACATATGGGACTTCCTTTGGAAGGACAGGTGTGTGGTGTAACAATTTCTGTGCTTTAGTCAGATTCTTCGCTGGAGACTTGCTTCAGCTATGCATTAGAGTCGACTCCATGGGGGGATATTGTGATGTCTTTCAATAAACCTCAATATATGCCTCTGTGTTTCATGTTTCTTGCGAGGCTTGCCTTTTATTGCTTGATAGGCTTTAAAAGTAGTCTGTAACTCTATTCATTTGTGTTGGTAGCTCCATGCCTCCATTTATCTTGATGTTGAGAGGCTTTCAATCGAGTTAACATTATGCTTTTGTTGTTCTTTTTATTTTTCCTTTTGATTTTCTTGAGTTTTTTATTTATATTTCCACTTATAGGTGAGTCTAGTGCGCCAACAGGTGCAGATCCTATTGCCATGATGGAATTCTACGTGAAAAAGGCAGCACAAGAAGAGAGGAGGAGACAACCTAAATATTCAAAAGATGAAATGCCCCCACCTGCATCTCTTCAAGGTTCGTATATGCTAGTGATTGAGCCAGAATTGCCTATTGTTAATAGAAACATGTTCTATTTATGGTCCTTTGATGTTGATTTCCCTTGTACTAATTTTTTTGAATCTTCAATTTTTGGCAGTGTCTTCGCTTAAAAAAGGTCACCACATGGGTGATTACATCCCACAAGAAGAGCTGGAGAAGTTCATGGCTGCTTGTAATGATGCAGCTGCGCAGAAAGCTGCCAAGGAAGCTGCAGATCGGGCCAAAATACAGGCTGATAATGTGGGTCATAAACTCTTGTCTAAAATGGGTTGGAAAGAAGGTAAATCACATTGCAATGGTTTCTAGTATTTTTATTATGCTCTAATGTCATTTCATAAGAAGCCTAATGGATGATTGTGGACTTCAGGTGAGGGTCTGGGAAGCTCCAGAAGAGGAATCTCAGATCCCATAATGGCAGGTAATGTCAAGAAGGACAATTTGGGGGTTGGTGCTCAACAACCTGGAGAGGTGACTCCTGAAGATGATATATATGAACAGTATAAGAAGCGTATGATGCTCGGTTACCGTCACAGACCTAATCCTCTGGTACTACTATTTTCCTTCTCTTCTCATTTTCTCCTTTCTCAATTTGATTGTTTTTTTTAGAATTTTTTGTTTCATCTATGACCTTCTGACATGGTATTTTGGGTTGCAGAACAATCCGCGTAAAGCATATTATTGAATGCTGAATACACTGCAAGCCATATATATTTCTGATGGTTTAAGTAATTGGAGTTGAACTTATGGGTTATGGAGTAAAAGGAAATTGGATTGGTAATTAGTGTTGGAACAAATTTGTATTTGAAGTCGAAAGTTCTGTGAAATTCAGATTATATCAAAAGAAAGTCAGGATCAATTTTTTTTTTAATTGTTTTATTATTCTTTATGTGATTACATGTCTTTAGAACTACGAATTGGAGTTGTGGAACTTGTGTGATAGTCTAGACTTGCACTGTATGGGTTGCTCCGATGGTTTTATCACACTATAACCGAGGGACATGAAAAGTGGATTGCTCCAATGTTGTGTCGTAAACATGAAAAGTGCCTATGGCCCTGCTTCCACGATACGTTCTGTGGCGTTTATGGTTGTCTATAGATCAGGCCTCATAGTCCTAGTGATTTACATTTGAAATGGCTCGGAGATCAGATAACATCAGTTCTCACTTGAACTTGATCACCGAACTGTTGATTGAGCTGCCTAGAAATGGCCAAATTGACAGACATGTTGCTTTCTGAGTTCCATGTAGGGGATAGAACTTGACGAAGCTAACAGATTTTCCTCCCCCATCTCATTCATCTTTGATGTTATCACCACCTTTACAGTGTTTAGGTTAACTAACTGATGGCTTACTGCGGAACCTGAAATATTTTTTTAAAAAGAAGTCCAAATTGCTAAGCTCTAGTAAATAAATGTGCAAAGTATTTTGATGCAATCAAGCTAACTCAAAATAGATTGAAATTTCCACAACCACGCTAACATATGCTACCGCTCTCCTATATATTATCCAAAAAAAAGCAAAGGAGTTTACAAAACAAAACGAAGTTGCTTCTCTTCCTTTGCCATTTTCCTATTGCTAGCTTTACACGAAGAAATCAGGGGAGAAGGATTTGAATCAATTGTGTTTATGTTTACTAGAACAACTGCACTTGGCCTTTGTATCCTTGAGCGTCTGCACCAAAAATTAAAGACATTTTTAGAGGAAATATATATAGGTGGTCGGCTTTCATGTGGATTGTATTCAAATCCATTATTACCTTAACCTCTTTCTGCAGGTCTTTAATGTACTCAACTGCCAACTCCAACATTTCTGCCGTGTTCGTTTGCTGCCAGGGATTCAACATTCAATATGTAAAGCTAAATTCAAGAAAACATGCACACACTACAGTTTTGATTAATGTAGAAAATTCTTTACTACCTTGTCCATGTTTGGGAAAAGATCCTGCAGCTTCCTCATTCTTTCACTTATCCGCGTTCTTCTCATCTGCAATATGATCTTGGTGGTCAAAAATCGATACAAACAGTTTCGGTAATACAATGCTGATGGAAGTAATGTGATCAAAGAAACTTACCCTCTCTGCAATGCTTCTTGGGTGAGTTGCGAAGCCTCTTTTCGCACGAATTTTACATGGAACGGAATCTTGAAAATGTAAAAGCTTCTCCATACCAGGCATCTCAAAATGTTTAGCCAAGCTCAAATGATGAGTAAGACCATGACTGCGGTGTCCGAAATCCACGATCTGTCGAAAGAGATGAGATAACTAAAGTGAACAACAGGACAAGCAAGCAGAATTACCACTTTACAAGTAGTAAGATCATAGGAAGTGAAGAAAAAGTTCAAAAGCTACCTGAGTGTCCATTGCAGTCGTAGAAAACTTGTTCCCATCATTATCTCTGCCTCTTTTGAGATCATGAAATGCAACATTGTCCCAAGTATTATTTATACAGTCAGGTATGTAATGTGAACTGCCACCATTAGCGGCATTCCCTGAGCTTTGATCTGGTTCACTACCCTCTCCTATGTTTCCATTCCCAATTTCAGCAATTTGAGGCAAACGTCTGGACTCTGTTGAGTATGGAGGTGATGCAGAGGAGAAACTGAATTGGGTACTCAACCTAGAAGTTGATGGACTAGCTTCTCCATTTGTACCATTGCTTACTCCAAAACTTGAAGTATCTTTCATCAGATTGAAGCCTGTTGGTCATTGAAAAGGAATGTTATTTAGCAAAAAAAAAAAAAAAAAAAAAAAAAAAAAACAGAACAAAGTTCCAAGATACATTTCAGTGAAATAACCATCCAAATTGAACCTTGTAATGCCCCATCTTAACCCTACTGTTTTCCTCACACTTGCTCAGCAGTATCTTTTGGTGACTAGATGAGCAATTAGACGAAAACGAAAAGAGGAATTGAAAGTGGGAAATATTGGAAGGGATATAAGCAATAGATAAAGAGACGCATCCAAAAGGGAATATAAGATAGAAGAAAACAAACACAAACAGAACTCATGTGATAGAGATCGAATCCACTTTCCAGCTAAGAAAAGCTGGGTTCAGAGATGTTTTTGAGGAAACATTGTTAGATTTAGTCAAAGTGTATATGAATTTGTAGCCAAGTTTACACAAAGCAACATAGATCACAAGTTTCTCAGCATTTTAAAAGTTGTAAAAGTTGAAGGTCATGTGAGCAAGAGCAACAAAGAAATAAGCAACAAAAAGTTCATACCATTGTCAACGTTTAAGTTGGGGAAGAATCCAGCTGGAGAGCTACTTTGCCTAACAAGATTGGAGCGATTTGCAGCACCTATTTTTGATTGCATCGAGTTCTCCAAGCCGGTAGATTTGAACGCACCAAAGGAGGAGGCATTATCCAAAGGATGAACTTGTTGAGTCTGGTACATCATCTGAGGAGAATTTGAGTAACCATTCTGTTTCGAAACAGAGTCCCCTGCTTCTTGCTTCACAGGCCTTTCTTGGAACAAATTATGCGCACTATGATTGGAACCATTGTCATCATCAGGTGCATTACATGAGGAAATGAACCTTGCCAAGACGGTTTCCACTTCGGGGCTGGAAGGTCGAGGATATCGAAAATCTCGAAAATCCTCACATCCAGCACCACCATTGTTGTCCACAAGGTCCAGTAAGACTGAGCTCGGAGCAGACCGATACCGCATTAGGCCAGAGCTCTGCTGCTGCTGTGACTGTTGTTGCTGGAAACCATTTGATGAATCCAAGAATTCAGTGTGGCTCTTCCTCAACTCTGCCTCTGAAGATTTGAACTGCGGACTGTACAAAAGGCTACTCATAGTACTTTGCAGATTGAGAACAGAACGCACAACTTCTTGTTCTCTTTCTTTTGAGCCAAGTATGCCTAGCCTCTCGAAAACTCAAAGACAATATAATAATTGAGTGGTAGGTTTCAACTTCATCCGCTTGAGAAATGAGAACTAGATCTCCAAACTTGATTTGGAGAAACACCCAGATAAGATCTAGTTCCTGTTTGAGCTAAAATCTACATAACAAATTAAGTAATGAGCAAGAATAATCCAAATGAAAAAGCTTCAAACTTGAAAATTTGCCATTGCATACCAGAGTTCAACTGTGTAGATGGGGGAACAAGCTCAGAGGTGTTGGTGAACAGAGGCAGAGTTGCAGTGCAGAGAGCAAAATAAGATGAGGTCTGGTGGAACATACAGTTGAGGAGAAGTCAGAATCTTTATGGAGGTTTGGTCCTCTATCTATGCAATCAAAACAAGCTTGAAGACAAAAGATTCCACTTTGAGAAACTAACATGAATTGGACAAGAATAGCACAAAAGGGAAGCATAAGTACTACACATTTGAGCAAACAAGACTGGGCTGCAATAATAATTCAAGTACCTCTAACTTTCTTATTTCTGGGTCTGAATCTGAGTCAGCACCCAACAGTCTCTCCTTTGCAAAAGAAAAGCTTTGGATCAGTAGCAGCAAAATAGTAATAATGCAGTGAGAGATGCGGGTAGTGTGGTATATGTACTAGTTTTATCCATGACTACCCCTCATTTATGAATTTCTTACCCTAAATGCCATTAACCTGTGATGGCATCCAGGGCACGTCAGCACGAGAGCTGACCAAAGCTAACCCAGGAACTGGGATTTTTGTTTGCTGCGGAATAAACAAGGAGATGTTTTTGTTCTTCGATCCCCTCCCTTGTTTAATTAATTATTATGTCACTGTTTTTTCTTTCTTTTTCTTGTTTATCTAACTTTTTGATGGGATAAATATAGAGATGTAATGTTTATTAATATATGAATGAAAACAACTTTAATTGTGAGAAGAGATAATGGTATAGGGTGCTTTGCTTATGGACCATGCGACTCTTGAGTCTGGACAAGAGACTAGTCTACTCTCTCCTCTAAACTAAGCTCCTTCCTTATATGATTGGATTGGAGGTGGATTGGATTGGAGAGTAAATCTAAACTAAAACTAAATGCGGCTTCAAAACATAAAACCAGAAACTGGTTTTGAATTGGTCTTTGGTTTTTGGTCTTTGGTTCATGGGAAGGGACACTGATAGGTACATGCATGCATATATTTTCTCTCTTATTGCTTATAAACACTAACGATCGAAAACAACAGCCATGATTAACAGATTAATTCCTTTGATGCATGCACTTTTGGGTGCCAGAAGAAGCTAGCTAGTGGCATGCATGCATATATGGCTGCTGATGAAAATTCACTTGTAAAAGCGAGTTTCGGATAGGGGAATACGAATCAAAAGAACATATATGCTATGTATATTGCCGTAAATCAATATTCCCGGTTGTAATCGAATGAATAAAGAGGTGCATGACTTAAGTTCCAAGTAATTAGAACGTAGAGTTTAGGGTTTAACTCTTGACGTAGCTCGAATAGAGTTCCAATCAATTGTAAGTTTGTAACATACCTTCATCCTCCTTCCACAAGTTTGATAGTAAATACAATTTATGCACCACCATGTTGGTTGATTTACTAATACTATAAAGAAAAAGCTAGCTAGTTAATTATTACCGTGTCATGTTAGCTAGCTAGTTAATTATTACCGCGTCACTAACATGATCCATCATGAATAATTAAAAATGATAATCAATTTGACTGAAAAAATTTTCACTCGTATATACTTAATTTAACTAAACCGTTAAAAAAGAAGGCGGACAAATGATTAATTCAATTGAAGAAGGGAACAAGCAGATAAGATTAACAGAAGCAGAAATGAAGTAAAGGTCGTTGGTCAAAGAACCCAGCTGTGTGAACCCTAATCCCAAAGAAAGAGATGGTCTTAACTCTTAACCGTCCGATGAACAAAACAAGTTTGACCAGAGGTCACTGAAACTAATTTAGGATTTAATTAGTGGAAAAAAAAAAATTCAGAGATGGGTGTTAGTTGGTTGGTTTCTAATTTGTTGCTGTTAGGGAAAGCAATGGATTATTAAACAGATACACCACGTGTTGCTCGTGAATCCCAGTCAACTATGAATCAATTGACTTGATTACATTAGTCAACCCAACTCGATCAACAAAGTCATTACTCATTACTACTGTGTTTGATTTGGTAAAAACCTTGAGGCCGTGACTGACCATTTAACAACAACAACAACAATAATTCAGGTTTTACAACTTCAGCTTCTAATAATTAGAGAAAAGAAAACACAAAACTTGTTTCAACATATATAACATAGATTTATTTCTTCTGAAAGTGTCTTGTTTTCACATTACTTGACCATCATGCAATTCAAAGAGACTTTAGGTTTTTTTTTTTTTTTTTGGAGAATGTAAAGAGACTTTATGTTTACCAATTCTTCACTTGCATGTAACGTAATTAAGTTGGATTAATCTACAATTGACAAGTTAGATAAATGATAACAGGTTCCGGAATTATCTTATGTACGTTCACATCAAAATCTTAGCAGTTCTTGTTTACTAATATTGTCATGTACATAGCCCTGATGAGGTGTTGATTATAATAGGTAAGGTTTTGTTTTAGTTACATACATGTTTTTGCAATAGCAAAGCATGGTCCCGTTTGGTATTAAGTTTTGAGGCATAAAATCATTTATAATTACCATTTTAAATAGATTTCATGTTTGGTAAAATCTTATAAGACACTTATTTAAACAATTTTAGGGTTAAATAACCACGACTTTAGAAAACATCTTATAAGTTGCTTTTCTTAAACTAAGTTTTTTATTTAATTGAGTTTTTTTCACAACAATGCCAAACTAAGCCTATATATAGTAGCATTGTAGATTCAACTTGAAAATCTCTCAGGCAACCACGTACCACGTATAATTTTCAAGATGAATGGTCATGGCGGGGTTGGGGGGGGGGGGGGATAGGATTCTTACAGCTTTTTCGTTAAACTGAAGATAACAATAGATTGTGCTATCTCTATATGACCAGATACGAGACAACAAGATAAAATGTGTAAACAATGAACACGAAGATGTTTCTTACTTGCTGAAACCTTGAAACCAGGGAGAAAAACTGAGTGTTTATATTCAATTGAGGGACGTCATAACTTTTCACTATGTGAAACCACTTCTTACAAGATTACAAATTTAGGGATACAACTACACTTTGTTATCCTACCTAGTCAGCTTACTAGTCTACACCTATACTTCCTTTCTTGTGTTATTAGCAACATGTGAAAGCTCTATTAGAAGTCTATGTTCTTGAACCCAAATACTCCTTAGTTGAATCAACTACTTCTTGTTTTATTGCACTACCAACACATCTCATGGTAGATTTTCGTCCAACTCTAAGGTTTATAATCATAATGAAGACTTAGAGCACAATCCATGCAATCTAAAGCTAGGCTCAACAACGAAAACACAAATATCAGTTTTCAACATCATCGAGCAAAGCCAAAGATTTCTCTATATACAGGCAGATGAGACACCTAAAGAAAGGCTGGCACATCCACCAAAGTTTTTTGAGAATGATTTTTGGACACTATCCAAAAGTGATATGACAAAAAGAGAGTTGTCACAAGCCAACTCAATAAGACAAAAAGACTTTTTACAAAACAAGGTTGGATTCAAAATAACGAGCAAAAAGGTTTTAGAACCTATTACTCAATCCATAAGCGAATCGTGACTCAGCAAAGCTGATAAGTCACTGAATCAACCAAAAACCCAACTTAACCTTGGTTTTTGTGTATCACAAAACCTAGTTGGAGCCTTTGGACACTCAACCATTGGGTCACGCGTTGAAAATAGACCTGTAAATGGACCGGATCTGGAGCGGATTGACCTACATCCGGATCTGGATCCGTAATAGAAATTTTGGATCCGGATGCGACCCGTTACCCGCAGGATTATTGATAGCTCGATTTAAATCTGGATCCGACAGGTTAACGGATACCCAACCCGTTAATCCGATCCGTTTATAATAATAAATATTTTCAAATTTTAAATAATAATTTCTTAATTTTATCATAAATTTTCATAAAACACTAATGAAATATTATAACAAAATAAAGGTTTACATCAAAAGTTGAATTACATGGTCAAAATACTCCTTAACAATAAACTAATTGTAGTTGGTTGTGCATAAAACAACTTCTCAAGCCAGTAAACCAGTAAGCATCTCAGCATGGTTAAGACAACCGAGGCCGCCCTAGGGTTCTCGTCCGAGAAAATGATGGGCCGGGCCCGACCTCGGTGGTAGCCTTGGGCCAGGAACAATCTCGGAAGGTATAAGGAAACTAGAAGCTTGAACCAACAACAAATGGGAGTTGTCCCACATCGGTTTTCAAGTGAAGGAAAACCCACTCTTAGGCCATAAATATGGCCCAGCCACCAGCTTGTCAGGTATTATGAACTACCCTCATCAATTATATTCGACAAAGATACTGACTTAAGCTTTGGAGAAGGAAAGATCGGAAACCCCCTGTCACCTTTGTTATTGCAGGACAGTGGAAGGATAACCCACTACCTCTCAGACACGCCATCAGCTTTTGCAAACCTCATCTAGGATTATACAGAAACATTTGGCGTCGTCTGTGGGAATCTTTACAAAACGCCAACGTGACTCGATGGCTGAGTTAACCGAGCAGCAAGACTTGGAGGCAAGAAAGGAAGGACGAAGGGAGATGACATACGGACGGACCCCGGAGTCAGGAGGGGCAAGTTCAAGAATTACGGGGAGAGCCCTGCGGGATGGAACACTAGAGTATGTGCTGCAAGATCTCAATCCCTAGGAGGTAGCAGAAATGTTGGAAGATATGAGGGCCCAAATCACCCGGTTAGAGCAGCAAAGTGCTAGGGATCGAGGAGAGGCCTCCGGGAGGGAGCTCAGGTTGGAACAGGATAATGACACGCTCATGAGAGCACTAGCCTGAGGGGTTGAGCATCGGAAGGCATTAGATAGGGTGCGTGAGTTGGATCAGGCGGCCACGTCCCAGCAGACTGGCGCTTTGGTGGGAACGAACCATAGAACTGTGCACGTAAGGACGAACTTGTTCCCAGATGAGATGCGGAACGAGGGACCGCCGCTCTTACCCGAGCCAATCCCGGAAGTCCAAATGGAAGGCAGGGAGAATTGGAAGGAACCTTAAGAGCAATCAGGGATAGCATGGCAAATTTGACAGACTGAATCTCAGACGCCGAGAGGAGGGGAATGCGTAACCCGACCCATGCGAGTTTCGAGGAAAGAGGGGGACCATTCACAAGAGCGGTCACCCGATCCGTCTGTCCAAACACAGCCAAGCCACTGAAACTTAGTTACAATGGGGATCGCGACCCCCACCTCTTCCTCGATAGTTTCAAGTCTCACACAAACGCTAAAGGATACTCGAATGCGGTATGCTGCAATATGTTCTAGGAAACGTTAGCAGGGGAAATGCTAAGCTGGTTCTACGAGCTCCCGTCGAACTCGGTCGATTGCTTCTAGGAGTTGGCAGACAAGTTCGTCAATAGATTCATTTTACAGACGGACGGGCAGAACACCGCCAAGCTGTTCAAAGTAAAGCAAGATAGGGGAGAAGGTTTGAAAGATTTCGTGAACCGATGACAAGGAGCCACTGCCAGGGTCAGGAGCTTTGACGAGAAGGTTGCGGAGGAGGCGTTCATTCAGGGATTGCTGCCCGGAAAGTTTTTATATGCAGTAAAAATCAAAAATCCACAAGGCTACGACGAGCTTATGGAAATGGCGATCCAGCATGCACAAGCAGACCACGATACTTATGGGGGAACCTCGGCCGGGAAAAGGAAAGACGAAGGGAGAGACGACGGGTCCCCGATGCAAGTGTTCCAAGAGGTTAGAGCTTGGAAGGAGAGCGGGAACCGGACTCGTGCCCAGCTGGAAAGAGGCACAAGGAAAGAAACTGGGGGAAAGCAGGGAAGCAGCATAACGCGTAAGGGAAGGCAAGAGGGCCCTACCAAGATACCGGGTACGCGAGAACAATGTCGGCAGGCAAGGAGCATTTCTCAGCACTAAACCCCACTTATGAGGCGATATGGAACGAGAATAAGTCTGCCATTTCGCCTCCCCCGGCCCGGAAGTTTCCCCCATCTCGGCTCACCAAGGAAGACACTAGAAAATTTTGTGGATACCACGGTGAGACGAGCCATAACATTAACAGCTGTATAGAATTGAAAAGAGCGGTAGAGCGCCGGGTAAAAGAAGGGAAGCTGCAGCAGTATGTGCCCGGGCCGAGGAACGTAGTGGCAATTGAAGTATATGGGACAATCAACACCATCCATGGCGGGTCCCGTAAAGATCACAGGAGCGACAAGGCAATAAAGCAATGTACGGGACAGCGGGATGGCAGGGAAGTCTTTGCCTTTGGTAGTAACAATCAGCGGGTAACCACCGGTTGGAAGTCCTTAACCTTCCTGGAAGAAGAAGAGGAGGGAATAAGGCAGCACGAGGATCCGTTCCTAATAACGTTACAGCTCGATCACTATATAACGAAGAAGATCCTCATTGATATGGGAGCCTCAGTCAACGTGTTATTCAGGAGTGCCTGGAAATGACTGCATCAAGGAAGCAATAAGTTGATACAAGACCATAAGCTGTTGATCAGCTTCTTGGGCGATGTTGTTCAACCCCTCGGTTCAGACAGCTTTGGAGTAAGCTTGGAAGGATGGGAGGGGGTCGCCCGAGCAACAATAGAGTTTATCGTTGTTGATTGTGAATCGTCTTAGAACGGGATCTTGAGAAGGCCGGCCTTGTGGATGTTAAAGTCATTTGTTACTGATCACATGTTGATGATGAAGCTCCCGACCCCAACATGAATCATTACGATCCGGGGAGACCAGGGGGCGGCAAGGAGTTGCTGTGCGGTAGACAACGGGAGGAAAAGGTCAGAGGTTCTGTCGGCCAGCCAGACCACGGCGTCCCCCTCAGACCCTTACATGGATCCCAGAGATGATGCCGACTCGGATGAGGAGCGTCCGGGATCAGTAGACGAAACAGAAGCGGTATCAATCTCAGCGGAGTTCCCAGATCGCAAGTTGACCATCGGGATGGGACACTTACCCAGGATGCGAGCGGCCTTGATAGACTTCTTGAAGAGAAACAGCAGGGCATTCGCTTGGACATACAAAGACATGCTTGGGATAGCAAGCGACATCGTAACACAAGCTAGGAATCCAGAACAGATTCCCTCCAATGTGGCAAAAATGAAGGACGTTTAAGCCAGAAAAGTATGAAGCAATAAGGGGGGAAGTGCAAAAGCTAATAGACATCAGGTTCATAAGGGAGGTCAGATACCCCTAGTGGCTGGCCAACGTGGTCATGGTTCCAAAGAAGTCAACTGGGCAATGGAGGATGTGCGTGGACTATTCGAATCTCAACAGAGCATGCCCAAAGGATAGCTTCCCGCTCCCACGCATCGATCAGCTGGTGGACTCCACGTCCAAGTTCGACCTCATGAGCTTCATAGACGCCTACGCGGGCTATAACCAGATCCAGATGGATCCAAGAGATGAGGAACACACGGCCTTCACGACCGACAGGGTCCTGTATTGCTACAAGGTAATGGCTTTCAGACTGAAGAATGAAAGAGCCACTTACCAGCGGCTGATGAATGTCATGTTCGCCGAGTACCTCGGGAAAATAATGGAAGTATATGTCGATGACATGCTGGTCAAAAGTCTAAAGGCCGAGGAGCATGTAAGGCATCTTGAGAAAGTCTTCGAAGTCATAATGAGGTTCGGGATGAGGTTGAACCCTCAAAAATTCATCCCGGGAGAGATTCTTTACTTGTACCTCGTGGCATCCAAGTCGGCGGTCAGCTCGGTGCTCATCAGAAAAGAGTTCGACTTCGAGCATGCAGTATTTTACACCAGGAAAGGATTCACACCGGCCAAGAGCAGGTACCCGGACATCGAGAAACTTGCTTTGGCCCTCATTGTAACTGCCAGAAGGCTCAAGTATTATTTTCATGCCCACTTAATAACCCTTTATACCAACCACCCCCTGAGGCAGATCATGCAAAAGCCGCAAATCAGTGGGAGGCTGGTAAAATAGGTCATTGAATTGGGAGAGTTCGATATCCATTACTGGCCGAGAATAAAGGGCCAAACAGCGGCCGATTTTATATCCGAGCTCACGCCCATTAAAGTAATGGGGGAGCCGACAGAGCTCAGGCCCATGAAAGTGATGGGAGCTGAAGCCGACCGGGAGGAAACAGATTCCAAGCCATACGCAAAGGTACAAGCAGAGGAGTCATCGACACCATTCTAGAAACTTTTTGTCGACGGCTCGGTGACAAGAAATAAAAGCGTGGTGGGAATAATATTGGAGACCTCAGATGAGTTCCAGAATGAGTACGCACTAGAATTTCAATTCTAGGCATCTAACAATGCAGCAGAATACAAAGTCTTGATTGGTGGATTGCAACTCGCCCGAGACATTGGCATGGATAAAGTGGAGGTGTTTAGTGATTCACAGCTGGTTGTGAATCAAGTCAACGGTAGCTTTGAAGCAAAGAAGCATCAGTTGAGCTCCTACCAAGCGCTTTCAAAAGCATTCAGACAACTGTTCACGTCGGCCTCTCTCTCCCACATCGCCCAGAAGGAAAATAGTCATGCAGATACCCTTGCTCGACTAGCCACCGAAGGACCAGGTAAAGGAAAGAAGAAGGCAAGGATTGAGGTTCTTGGAAAATCGAGTATCAGTAAGACAATCTCGGAGATATTCATGGTCGAGGCAAGACCCGGAGAGCCTACATGGATGGACCCCCATAATCGAATTCATGAAGGAGGGGGTACGCCCGGAGGACAGGCGTGAAGCACGAAAACTCCAATCGAGATGTGAAGGTATACGCTCATGAACAGGAAGCTGTACCGCAGAGGTTACAGTTTCCCAAACCTCAAGTGTGTGACAGAGGAGGAAGGAGAAGTGATCATGGGAGAAATCCATGAAGGGGTGTGCGAGAATCACTCTGGATCTCGGTCGTTAGCGCACAAGGCACTGCGCACAAGGTTTTTCTGGCCCAACATGGGCGCCATGGCAGATAAAATGTCGGTGAGATGCCAAAAATGCCATTTGCATGCCAACGGGATACACTCCCTTTCTATCGCTCTATCCATATTGTTGTCACCCTGGCCTTTCGCACAGTGGGGCCTTGATCTCATCGGGATACTGCCAACGGCACCCGGACAGTACAAGTACGTGATAGTGGTTGTTGACTACTACACAAAGTGGGTGGAGGCAGAGCCCTTGGGAAAGATAACCACTGAGTGTGTGAAGAATTTCCTGCTGAAAAACATTTATTGCCGATTCAAGGTCCCGAAGGCAATTGTCACGGACAATGGAACACAATTCAACAATAACCATCTAATTGAGTTCGCGAAGGACATGGGCACTAAGATGGTCTTCGCGTCGGGCGCCCCTGGAACACGGAGCACCTAAAACTCTACCCCGTATGAAGGACCGAGGTCCATTCCATCTTTTGTAATATGTACAGTTGTAAGTGTTGCTGTCCCCGGGAGAAGAAAAGAAACACCAAGTCCCGGAGGACGCCTCCATTTGTTTTGAATAACCGAATACAAGAATGGAAAGTTCAATTCAAACTTTAGTGATAGGTAATCCACTGGGAGGCATAAGTCACTACAGTCCCGAGTAACGTCGAAGGGGTAATCATCCTCGAGGCAAAAGTCCCCAGTAACACCAAGCGGGACAAGTATAATACAAATTGAATATAACATGAAGACGCAAGCAATAAGGTTAGCCAAGGCATAAAATATTAAAACTCGGGATGTCGGGCGTATACCACCAATGAGTATTTACAAAAACCACCAGGATGTGTAATCACTGGGATACGACATGAGACCATTGTCTTACAAAAGCAAGAGCAAACAAAATAAATTACAACCTATGACTGGTCGGGGTCTTCTCCCTCATAAATTCCTTCTTCAGCAACCCTCCCGGACGGCTCATCTGTCTCAGGTTCTTTCTCGGCCACGGCCTTGGACTTGGCCTCCCTCTCTTTGGCCTCCTGGGCAGCGAGCAAATCGACAGTCATCTTGTCCTTGTCCAGGTACCCAAGGCGGCTCTAGATGTCAAATTTCTCGGTAATGCCACTCTCCCGGGCAGCCTTGAGCATAGCCTTCAGCTCCTCCGACATTTGAACCGAAAAACGACAAGCTCGCCTTGAGCGGGGATCTGGCTTTACAGATCAGCTATCTGGTCGTCCCTCTCCTTCAGCCTAGACAGCAACTTCACGTTCTCCCACTGAAGCGCGTCTATGTCGCACTCCAAAGCGATCATCCTTTCAGCTTTTCCCTCAAGCTCTTTGGTGTAGAGGCTAAGTTTGGCAAGCTTGTCGGCAACGAGCGTTTCTCCTTCCTCTCGGCCTCCAAGTCCTTCTCCATTTTCTTCCTTTCCGCCCCAAGATAGCTGATCTGGCCGTTCAAACTGGCCAAATGCTCTTTCATCTCATTGGAATCCTCATTGGCGTCAATGGTGTAGACAACAAAGAGATCCTGAGCAAAATAAAGTTAGTTCCACATCCAGAACAGTGATAGTAAATTGGCATTACTCGGGAGAAGCTTACCCTCATCATTGTCTCCCAGGCGTACTGTCGGTTCTCTTGAGGAGTGTTGGACCTGACCTTGAACGGGTCCAACTCAATACCCTTCAGGTCACCCACCATGCCATGGACAAATTTTTTGTTCGCATACCCATACTCATCCAGGATCTACCGGATGGGGGTCTTCGGAATTTTAGGAAGTGCCGGAGCGAGAGCGCTCATTGAAATTGGGTTCCCGGCCGAGGAACCGGCAACCTTCTATTTCTTCAGAGGTGGCGAGGTGTGAGAGATACTCAATCCCGTCAAAGTCATGCCTTCATCCCGTTGAGATTTCGATTTTTTGGATGACGATTTCTTCCTCTTCTCGCCCAAGTGGACGTTGACCACATCACCGGTCTTTACGGGCCCCTCTTTGTCAGAAGGAGGTTTTCCATACCATTTGTCGGGAATCTCCAGGAGTACAGCTTCATCCAAGATATAGGTAGTTTTGTCTGCAAGGTTCACCACAGTTCGGGAGGCCACTTTCCCGACCTCCAAGAGTTTGCTCAGCAAATCCATGTCAGACTCCATATCGCTCGGGTGTGACTCACGATGTTTTCGCCTGGGTATTCTAGCTGAAAATAAAACCAACAGTCAAGATCACGGGTACCAAGAATAAAAGGCCAGTGAAGAGAGAATAGAAAACAAGCGACGCTAATTTGGAACCCCACCAGACATGCGGCCGAGTTCACAGTGAACCAGAACAGCCCACCGGGTCAGGTTGTACGAGCTTCGATCCTCATCCGAGGGCCAGGTTGCATATATCCGCCCAATACGTCGCTTCTAGATCTCTGACAGCAAGAAGGACTGATCCCGGATATATCTAAACCAGTTAGGCACAACGTACGTCGACAGTTTCTTTGCCATCGACCGCCGGCAAGCACGACCTTTGAACGTCAATTGTTATTTATGGACGTCGGGAGATCAGTGACGGGAGGCAAGTATTCCCAGGCAACAAACGAAACACACCCATGGCAGTTCTGCTTCTTCGAGTACAAGAGGCGGTACAGGGCGCGAAAATCATTGATGGTCGGCCAACCCATCTCGGACAAGTAGTACAAACAGCATAGAGACAACAACTGGCGCCAATGGTTTGGGGGAATCTGCCCGGGAGCAAGCTGAAGCATGCTCAGCAGGTACTGCACGCACTGAGGAAGCAAGAGGGAGAAACCGTTCCTAAACATGTGCTCGTGCACCGTAACAAATCTGTCTCTTAGACAGCACGCCAGCTCGCCTTCATGAAGGCGACGCAGGGTAATCGTGGGCGGTATCCCCCAGTCTTCGCGGAACTGTTCTATCTCGGCTGGAGACATGATACTCTCGGGCTTGTCGCACACGGTGCCATCCTCCAAGATATATCGCCTTACTGAGCTTGCGACGTTGGTAATCGAGACGCCATGGAAAACCCTTGAGGCCCAGTCGACATCTCTAGCGGGTAAACCTTTGTGTAACTCGGTAGGCTTAGTTGAAGATGATTCCCCCGGGCGGGATGGTCGACTAATGTACTCTTGCATCCTCTCGTCGTTGTCCACTATCGACCGAGATGATGTACTCTCTCCACTTTGAACGGTCGAACATCGGAAATCCATCTACCCTAGAATAACAAACCCTAAGATCTCTCAATACATGCTGCCGGGAGTACGCACACTAATTCAAAGATAACACAGGTTCAACCTAGAAATCCCTAAAATGCTAACATTCCCAGTATTCCCCAAAACCACACAAGCAACACAAACACAGAGCAAAATGAAGAGAGGCAAAAGCAGAAACAAGCATGAAGCGCAGCAAAATGAAGAAAACCTTGCTAGATTTTCGACGTAGTAGCAACGCCGGAAACTCAGACGTCCGGTAACACCTCGCAATCGTAGGGATCGGCAGCAGCGAAACACAGAGAGAAGCAGTGACGCACAGAGAGAAGCAGTGACGCACAGAGAGAAGCAACGAAACACAGAGAAGCAGAGACACAATGAAGCAAAGAGAAGCAGAGTTATACACGGTCGCCTTGATCCACGAACTGATGCATTAAACAAACCAATAGCTGGAAACGAGGCATCCCTAGCCATCCGATCGAACTGCGGGATGGTGCCACATGGCATAACTGCCGTAGCTTCTTGAAGAAGGAAAGAATGAAGCGACGTGCATTAATTGCTTGGTAGTTATCCAGGCATATTGCGACATCTGGCGAACATACATTTAATGCACCTGCCACAGCAATGCGCAAACTTCACAGTGCAAGACTCATCTCGGGTGAGAGTCACCGAGATCACAAGACCAAGTGCAAGACCCATCTCGGAGAGTCACCGAGATCACAAGACCAAGTGCAAAACTCATCTCGGGTGAGAGTCACCGAGATCACAAGACCAAGTGCAAGACCCATCTCGGGTGAGAGTCACCGAGATCACAAGACCATGGGTAAGATCAAGAGTCACCGAGATCACAAGACTAAGGGTAAGACCCATCTCGGGCGAGAGTCACCGAGATCATACGAAGTAAAAACCCACCTTGCTTGAGTTCCACTAATATATTCATTCCCCCAATATTGGCACTCGACCGAGAGGTATAAGTAATTAACCGAAAGAAATTTTATATCATCCCTTTAAAAACGGAGCAAGTGGCTTGATAAACCACAGACTGCGTTAACACCCCGTCACTCCAGTAGTAACACTAGATATGGAAGGGTTCGCTACCATTTTCCATGAAAGAATGTAACACCCGTTCAACCCACGTCATGAGTCCGGACTTGAGGGGACTATGGGCGGGACCCATTCAAAATAGTATACTGGTCTACAAGCTTATTTTAGCAAGTCCCCACTCAAGATGGGTCTTGAACGGGAACTTGGGGGGACTTATAGTCGGTTGTGCATAAAACAACATCTCAAGCCCGTAAACCAGTAAGCATCCCAGCATAATTAAGACAACCGAGGCCGCCCTAGGGTTCTTGTCCGAGAAAATGATGGGCCGAGCCTGACCTCGGTGGCAGCCTTGGGCCGGGAACGATCTCGGAAGGTATAAGGAAACTGGAAGCTTGAACCAACAACAAAGGAGAGTCGTCCCACATTGGTTTTCAAGTGAAGGAAGACCCACCACCAGCTTGTCAGGTATCATGAACTACCCTCATCAATTATATTCGACAAAGATACTGACTTAAGCTTCGGAGGAGGAAGACTGAAAGCCCCCGGTCACCTTTGTTATTGCAGAACAGCGGGAGGATAACCCACTACCTATCAGACACGCCATCAGCTTCTGCAAACCTCATCCAGGATTGTACAGAAACAATAATATAATCAAAATACTAGACCTCTAATGTTTTTAGCAAAGAACATAAAAAAAATATAGGCATCAGTAACCTTCAACTTAATCAAATCATACTTTAGACACAATTTAGACGTTTAGGTTATCCAAATAATTATTAAATTATTTAATATTTATCCGTAATGTTGTATTTATAAAAATATTATTTAATTATCAACCTCGATCCGTATCTGATTCGTTTAATAAACAGGTTAACGGATCCAGGTTCTTAACAGATCCACAAGTCAAATTTTTGATCCAAACCCGTTTTAAAAAAAATATTCAGAATTATTTCTGATAATTAGTAGCTCTCGAAATCATAAGTTTGGCGGTCTTGGACATTTGGAAAGCAACGTATTGTGGTCACAAGGAGATTTACAATTGAAAATGAAAAGCTAATCGTGGATTGACCCAGAAGAACTAATGGTAGACTTTAAACGGATCAGCTAGAGAAAATATAAATTGGAGATATATTCAGGAAGAGTAGAAAATAAGGATTTAATACGATTTGGAATGCTTTAATGTATATTTTTCTCCATATAGGAGGTTTATATAGAGATTGATGAAGTGAACGTAATTTAAGAATAGAGAATTGTAAAAGATGTGTGTATTATTCATTGATAGGAGCCCTTTATATAGGGAATTACACAATACCAATTAGGTAAGAATAAGGAATACATAGATCTAGTCAAACTACATATCCTATTGGCATAAGGCCAAGGCACACATAAGGAATATCTAAAAAAGGTATAGAATATCCTAAAACACTCCCCCTTGTGCCGCGTGCTGATATGCCGATGGTGCTGATCTGTTGCCTCGTCAAAAACCTCGTTAAGTCACAAAAACCCTGTGGGAGAAAAACTGAACCTTGATCATAGGAGAAAAAGAGTACAACGCATCATCCTACTTTATTGAGATGATACTCCCCCTGATGTGAACATTATTCAGGGAGACTTGATAGCCGACGCATACCTATACCTCTTACATGTTTCTCAAAAGTAGACTTAGGTAAGGACTTAGTAAATAAGTCTAATGCGTTTCCTTCATAACTAACTTGGTTCACTTGAATGTTAAGAAACGCCTGTTGTTGTTGGTTGTAGAAGAACTTCGGTGAAATGTGCTTTGTATTATCACCCTTGATGTAACCTGACTTCATTTGCTCAATACAAACTGCATTGTCCTCATTTTTGCATGTAGGTTTATAAGTTGTAGAATTTAATCCACTAGTCCCTCTAATGTGTTTAATGATTGATCTCAACCAAACACATTCCCGAACAGCTTCAGGCAAAGCTATAATCTCTGCATGATTTGAAGATGTCGCCACTAGAGTCTGCTTAGTTGACCTCCAAGATATCGCCGTATTCACAATGGTGAACACATAACCAGTTTGAGAACGTCCTTTATGAGGATCAGATAAATATCCTACGTCGGAGAAACCCACCAACGTATTATTGGGTTTCTCGGCATAGGACAAGGCGATGGTGGTGTGCTCGGCATTGGACCCATGTCCAGCAGTCGTGCCAGCGGCCTCCATGGCGGCGGTCCGGTCCCTTGGTGGATCGATGACGTGCCTTCCATGAGCCATAGGACCATCTTCTGTCCTTTTTTAATCAGTGTAGGGAAAGAACAGTCCCAAGTCAATGGTACCCTTAAGATATCGAAAGATGTTCTTGACTCCGGTCCAATGACGTTGGGTTGGCGCTAAGCTAAATCTAGCTAACAAGTTGACTGAGAATGCAATGTTTGGTCGAGTGCAATGAACTAAGTACAATAATGCGCCTATTGCACTAAGGTATGGAACCTCTGCGCTCAAGACCTCTTCGTCGTCCTCTTTTGGATGGAATGGATCTTTAGTTATATCCAGACTTCGACCAATCATGGGAGTGCTAACAGGGTGCATTTTGTCCATATTAAATCGCCTGAGCATCTTTTGGACATATGCAGACTGATGGATAAGAATTCCACAGACTCGATGCTCTAGTTCAAGACCTAGGCAGAAACGAGTCTTCCCAAGATCTTTCATCTCAAACTCAGATTTTAGATAAGCCGCGGTCTCTTTGATTTCATCAAGAGTACCAATAATATTCATGTCATCGACATAAACGGCCATTATTGCAAATCAAAAACTTCTCTTCTTTATGAAAACGTACGGGCATAGTTCATCGTTCTTATATCCCTCCCTAATCAAGTAGACACTTAGACGAGTATACCACATTCGTCCGGATTGCTTTAATCCGTAAAGTGAGCGTTGCAACCTTATAGCATACGCACTCCGTGGTTTAGAGTCACTTGATTTAGGTAACGTAATGTCATCAAGCACTTTCATATATATCTCTGAATCCAGATCCCCATAGAGATATGCCGTAACCACATCCATGAGCTGCATGTCAAGTTTTTTGGATACTACCAAACTGACTAAGTAGCGGAAAGTTATGACGTCCATGACTAGAGAGTAAGTCTCCTCGTAATCAATCCCAGGGCGTTGTGAGAAACCTTGCGCCACAAGGCGGGCCTTATACCAAAGTACCTCATTTTTCTCATTACACTTTCTAACAAAAACTCATTTATGTCCAACAGGCTTTACACTCGGCGGAGTTAGCACTACTGGGCTGAAGACCTGTCTCTTTGTTAGAGAGTCTAATTTTGCCTGGATTGCAACTTTCCATTTAGGCCAATCTGCTCTGTTTTGACATTCTGCAACAGAGCGTGGTTCGATGTCATCGTGCTCAATGATTTCATGAGCCACGGAATAAGCAAATATATCATCGACATGGGTTGATGACTGGTTCATCAATTCATAAGTGTTATCATAACACATGGAGATCTCTATGTTCTCTGATATTGACATTGATCCTGAGGCGTCCCCCATGGATTCTAACATCAATTCGTGGACAGAATTGTAATCAGAGATGATCTCGTGAGAAGGATTCTCAACATCGATGATCAAAGGATTGACTTGTGCCTTGTCAGTCCGTTTCTTTCTCGGACGCGTGTCAACCGAACCAGGTGGCCTCCCCCTTTTCCTTTGGTGAGCCACGACCTCCATCCCCCCACTATGGGCGACGCCGGCGCCGGCGGTAGTACCGAGCCCGGGGATGGCCGTGCCCTTTCTAGGGACTTCGAGCCTAGCAGGAACATTTGCAGCTGGTATATCTGATCTTGTCACTTTCGCAATCTCGGAGAAAGAGTCCGGCATCATATATGCTACTTTCTGAAGTTCGAGAATACGTTGAACTTCACTTTCAGTCTGTGAGGTGCACGGACCATAATGAGACAGAGTGGGGACAAACCTTGACAATTCCTATCGTTCCACATGAACATGTTTGTTCATATCTCCCCCTAACGACGGGAAGAATGTCTCATCAAAGTGAAAATCCGCAAACCTTGCGGTAAAGAGATCACTTGTTAATGGCTCGAGGTATCTAATAATCGTTGGAGATTCATAACCAACGTAGATACCTAATCGTCTATGAGGACCCATCTTAGAACGCAGTGGAGGTGTAATTGGCACATAAATCGAACAATCGAAAATGCGTAGATGTGAAATGTCAGGCTCATATCCAGTGACCAACTGGTATGCACTAAATGGTTGTTTGGTAGTAGATCTGAAACGAATAAGTAAGGCTGCATGTAATATTGCATAGCCCCATGACACAATTGGGAGGTTGGTGCGCATTACCAACGCTCGAGCAATAAGCTAAAGCTGCTTAATCGTAGCTTCAGCGAGACAGTTTTGCGTGTGAACATGGGTTACAAGATGCTGAACTTCAATCCCGATGGACATGCAATAGTCATCAAAAGTCTTTGATGTAAATTCTCTAGCGTTATCCAGTCGAATTGACTTAATTGGATAATCCGGGTGGTGAGCCCGAAGTTTAATAATTTGTGCAAGGAGTTTTGGAAATGCAACATTACGTGTGGACAAGAGCGCGACATGAGTCCAACGCGTTGAAGTATCCACTAGAACCATAAAGTATCGAAATGGTCCACATTCTGGATGGATGGGTCCACAAATATCACCTTGGATACGATGTAGAAATGGAATGTTCTCGGTGTTATCTTTAGCGTAAGACGGTCTCGATACTACTTTTGCTAAAGAGCAAGCTTTGCAAAACGAACGATGAGCATTTGAAAGAGTCAATGACACATCAAGAGAAGAATGGCGTGCCTCAATTGCTTGAGGGATCGGCCGAGCAATAGCCAGGAAGTTGATGTTGTGCCCGGGAGACGTCAAAGTCCCATGTGGGCCATGATGACCATTTAAGGTGTCACCACTATGATTCAAAGTGATATCATATCCCAAATGTTTTCGTTTTGATCTGAAGAAGGGATGTCCATGATAATCACGCAGAATTCGGATCATCATGTCCCTTCCGGGATGACCAAGTCGATCATGCCAAAGGTTGTATGAGTCGGAGTCCCAAAGATCTTGTTTGGCGACTACATGGGATTCGATAATCCGAATCGTAGTGAGGTAAAGACCACTAGATTGACTCAGAAGTTTCTCTAATATACGTTTACATCCATATTCATGAGAAGTTATACACAAGAACTCAATTCCATCTTCACAATGAGTTTCCAAGTGAAAGTCATTAGCGCGAATATCCTTAAAGCTCAACAAGGTTCGGTGCCCTTTTGGGGCATAAAGAGCGTTCGTGACATGGATCATAGTGCCATGAGGTAGAAAGAAGCGAGCGGTTCCACGCCCGAGGTTCACAGGAGAAGATCCAATCATTGTCGTCACAGATGATTTACAAGGCAGTAACACAAGAAATAGTTGCCGGTTCCTTAGAATGGTGTGGGTTGATCCACTATCCGCGAGACACTCGATCTCTCCAAGAGACATACATATAAAAGAGAGTAGATATATGAGTAAATAGGTCGATATCGAGCCATTTTAGAAAGATTGAAAAAGCTAAAAGTAGCAACAATCCCGAGAGTGCTGAAAATTTCTAGCGCAGAATGACCTTTGCACACTAAAACAGTCATAACTCCTTCGTTAAAATAGATATGGACGAACCACAAAATGTTCTCAAAATTAGACACGTAGAACTTTCCAATGATATAAAGTTTACTGTCTGGTTCATCCGGAGCTATTCACAATGTTCAAACAAAGTTACTGTCCAGGGAGGACAGATTACTGTTTTTCGCAGATTTGGCATTAGTGAAGCTTTTGAAGCTTGCTGGTGGCATGGAGGCGTATGCTTAGCCACAGGGACGTGTTGATGATCAAATTTAAGGTTAGATAACCTAGAGGATTCGATGATGATCCGGTTTAGTCAAGTCTTTAACGTCTTTTACAAGACGGCAATTTGGAGTAATAGCGTAAGGGGTATCCAATATCAAAAGCTTTCGGTAACTCCAAATTAAGTATGACCAGGCATGTCCGTGGAGGGTCAGTAGTGCGAGGCACACTTAAAACCACTAGCTCCTTAATTTCGGATAATTCTAAGACATCATACTAACTTGGATGAGCCTAGTTGAACAATTGATGATGGAAAATCCGTTATAGGGTAAAAGACTTGAACCAGAAAACACGTTAGTAACTCTCCTTGAGAGTCACGGCACCGTACGTCACCTCCTCTGAGGGAGAGACCAAAAAATGGGGTTGATGCCATGTTTTCTATGGTAGATGTAAATCAATTCGAACCATGTAGAGACAAGAAGAATCAGAAAGAAATAGACTTTCATTAATGCGCTGAAAAGAGTACATAAGGGTCTCAAAAACAATTGAGAGGAAAACTAAGCATGACATGCTAATGATGCCTTATTACATCATGACTTGTAAGAGGGAAAACAATCTAGCTGGTGACGTCAAAATCAGGGGCATCTAAGTCAGAACATTGTTCATTGGGGTCTGCGACCCTGAATGTAACCTTATGTTCAACTTCATTGTTTTCAGTGGAATTGACTTCCATCAATTCCTTGTATTTCTTGTATATGACAACAATATTTACAGAAGCGTGACAGCTTTTAGACCAGTGGTCCTTAGACCCACATCTATTGCATTGACCATCAGAGGCAGAAGAAGAGCGAACATGCTGCTTTCGAGGAGGAGTGACGCCGCCCTTGGGGCCGGCGGCACCGCTGTCTCGATGCCGTGAGTTGGTACGGCTACTAAAGCCACTACCTTGTCCCCGGGAACCAGAGGCACGATGGTGCTGATTCCTATGTGCGTAAGGTTCATTCTGATGTTGATCCTTGCGTTTCGGAGCCTTCTGACTCCGTTTGCTATTGTAATTAGATTTCGGAATTTTTCGGGTGCCTACAGGACTCAAATTATGCTGATCATTGATCATGTTGTTCTTTTCTTCCATAAGGAGTTGCGTCATCAAACCGCTAAATGTTGTAATCCTTTTATTTTGGAACTCAAGTCGATACTGGTTCATTAGGATCTTAGCAGCTGAAGGGAAGGTCGAGAAAGTCTTTTCGATCATGTCGGCATCACTTTTCTCGACTCCACATGAACTCAGTTGAGCTTGTAGGCAAAGCATATCCCTGTTGAAGTCATCAACCTTCTTGTAATCCAAAAGTCAGATTTCATCCCAGCGAGCAATTAGTTCTGGGAGCAATGTTGAATGGATATTGTCGAAGCGTTCGACGAGTGCATCCACAGATCTTTTGAATCATGCTTTGATTGATATTGCCTGCGTAGTGTGGGATCGATATGCTTACGAAGGAACATGAGTGCCTGAGATTTTGTTCTCTTGTGAGGCGGTTCCTGAGTTGGATCGGGGAATATGGTCTCGGTCAGATCCTTAGAAATGAAGGTCTACTCTATATCTGAGACCCAACGATGGTACTCGGTACCATGGGTGTCGAGGACGTCGAATTCGATGCCTCTGTCCATCTGCATACAAGAGAGAACAAGTCGTATTAGTTTTATGCTGAGACCCAAAAAAGGATACTCAAATACGATACTTTTATATTTGGTTTGTCTCTCTAGGGTTGATCAAACACAACCCTAAGTGTCCGGAGTCGATCAAACATGACCCGGAAAACTTGTGTGAAGGTGATCAAACACACTTTTAAAAAGAAATAACCAAAGTTGATCAAAGACAACTTTGGACCCAAAGAGGACAACCGGAATTTTAAACCTGCAAATACACCGACCCAAGCATAGAATGGAGTAGAAGAAAGGGAGAAAGCACTTTATCTCCCCCAAGGCTATTGAACTTTGAAAAGTTTTAGGGTTGTAAGGTAAACATACCGTAAAAAACTTGAATGCTTGATCGGATGAGAAGAAAGAACTGGAGCGGACAGCCGGGAAGCAGCGGCGGCTGAGGCAACGCCGAGAGCTTCGGTTTTGGTTTTAGGGTTTGGGAAAAATATTAGCTCAAGGGTTGAGCCAAGTGCTGATAACGTGATGAAGTGAAAGTAATTTAAGAATAGAGAATCGTGAAAGATGTGTGTATTATTTATTGATAGGAGCCCTTTATATATATAGGGAATTACACAATACCAATTAGGTAAGAATAAAGAATATATAGATTTAGTCAAACTACATATCCTATTGGCATAAGGCCAATGCACACATAAGGAATCTCTAGAAAGATATAGAATATCCTAGAACAAAGATACAATTATAGTGCTAATAAGAAAATATTTCCTACACCTATACATAATATTTAACATACACATACAAGGAAAGTAAATATTTACAAATATTCTACACTCTCCCTCAATTTGGTGCATAGATATCAATCATGTCAAATTTGTCAACCGAGTTGTCAAACACTTTCCTTGACACTCCTTTCGTAAGAACATCTGCTAATTGGTCTTCTGTATACACGAAAGGGAAACAAATTATTTTTCTGTCCAAGTTTTCTTTGATAAAATGCCAATCTACCTCCACATGCTTGGTCCGGTCATGTTGAATAAGATTATGAGAAATTTCAATTGCAGACGTGCTATCACAATGCAAGTCCATGGGTTTCTTGAGTTTAAAACCCAATTCTTTTAATACATAGAATCTCACAAACTCCATGTGTCATACCTCGAAACTCTGCTTTAGCATTTGATCTTGCAACTACTTTTTGTTTCTTAGTACGCCAAGTCACAAGGTTTCCTCCAAAAAATGTAAAATACCCAGATGTAGACCGTCAGTCAATCTTATCACCAGCCCAATTAGCATCTGTGTACCCTACAACTTCCAATTCACCATTCTTTTCAAATAACAAGTCTTTTTCAAGTGTCATCTTAAGATACTTCATAATACGATACACTGCATCTATATGCTCTTCGCTGGGACAATACATAAATTGACTAACCACACTCACAACATAAGCAATATTAGGTCTTGTATGAGAAAGATAAATAAGTCTCCCTACTAGACGTTAGTACCTTCCTTTATCAGTTGGAACTTGATTCAGATAGATGGCAAGGTTGTGATTCATCTCAATTGGTGTCTCAACAGGCTTGCAGTCAAGCATTCTGGTTTCAGCTAATAAGTCAAGTACATACTTTCACTGGGATAAAGAAATTTCATTCTTTGACCTTGCAACTTCAATTCCGAGAAAATACTTCAACTGTTCAAGGTCCTTCATCTCAAACTCCTTTGAAATATACTTTTGTAGAGCCTCCATCTCCTTTAGGTCATCTCCTGTAACAATCATATCATCAACATACACAATCAAAGCGATGATCTTACCCTGATTATGCTTGATGAACAAAGTGTGATCCGAGTTGCTTTGTCTATAACCAAATGTCTTCATTGATTTGGAGAATCTTCCAAACCAAGCTCTAGGAGACTGCTTCAAACCATATAGAGACTTCTTCAACTTACAAAATTTTCCGACATCGCAAGGTCTACATTTGGCTCCTGGGGGCATGTCCATATACACCTCTTCTTCCAAGTTTCCATTGAGTAAAGCATTTTTCACATCAAACTGTCGTAGAGGCCAATCTTTAGTTGCTGCAAATGAAATCAAGATTCAAACAGTGTTGATTTTTGCTATAGGCGCAAACGTTTCTTCATAAGCAATGCCATACCGCTGGGTGTATCCCTTGGCAACTAACCATGCTTTATACCTGTCAATGCTCCCATCTGCTTTCAACTTTACGGTGAATACCCAGCTGGTTTAGGCACAATATCCCAAGTCGAGTTTTTCTGTAGTGCCTCTAGTTCTTCGTCCATCGCCTAAGTCCACTTAAGATCCTCCATTGCATCATGTACACTACTAAGAATATAAACACAAGATAATTGATTAATGACAAGGGCGTGTGACTCGAACAATCTATGGTTAGACATGTAATTGGCTACAAGATATTTAGCTTTGGCTTTGATTTCAGGTTCATATTGTTTCTTTGGAATACCCTTTGTAACCCTTTATGATTTTCTAGACACAACATTATCTACCCCATACAAATTATTTTGAAGCAAAGGTACCTGTGAGGGGACATCTTCGGCAGATTCTTCGACTAATGGCTATGTTGCATGGATACAGATACGGACACGGCGACACGACACAGCGCGACACGGCAAAACTCAAAAACTGAATATCCGACACGATTTGGACACGGCAAATAAAATTATATATTTATTATTTTTAATAAATAAAAATATACTAAAATATAAAATAAGTTCATTACATTACCAAAATAATGTTCTAAATTCAATTCATTGCATAACCATAAGAAATAACATTAAAGAGAGTCAAATGCAAATGATAGAAGTGCATAATTAACAATATTAGAAGTAGCAGACTTCTAACTTAAAATATAACATTAAAGAAAATCAAATTTGCAGTAGGTTGCTAAAAAAACTGGGCAGTAGCTTGCTTTCAAAAGTGGACAGTGGCTTTATTTAGGTTTTGGTTCCCTTTTTTCTCAATTAAAAAATAAATAAATGATGATGTGGCATGTCGAAGATGATGTAGCGAGTTGGTCAATGTATCCGAAACGTGTTGGAAAAATCAACATTTTCCGACACGCCACGTGACGGACACGTATTTTCCGGTGTTGGCATGTCGAAGTGTCTTGGAGGCATCTGGACGGCTTGGTGAGACGACACAACTTGGACGGCTTGGTGAGATGACGCGGCTTAGAGGCGTTTGGACGCAGCTTGGAAGCATCTGTTCGGCTTTCGTTTCCTCCCTTGCATGTTGTTGTGGTCCACGTGGCCCAATAGGTGACATGATGGGCTGGGCAGGTCCACATGATTCAGGTTGTGGTGCACATGAGCCAACATGTAATTCAGTCCGGTGTTCTGTGGCTTTATTAATTCCAAATCTTGACTTTAAAGATTCTATTTCATCAAACTCTTCGAAGTCAAATAACTATCGAGAATTTCTTCGAAATCAAATAACCATCGAGAATTTCCTTCACAATATCTCTCCTCTTGAAGGGAAGACTCGGAGACTCCCCCTGAATAGTAAGGTTCAGATTCATGAAAAGAAACGTCCACAGATACATGAATGGTGTCGGTGAGAGGATCATAACACCGATAGCCTTTCTAGAACTCGGCATATCCAAGAAAGATACACCGTTTGGCACGAGGATCAAGTTTCTTCTTTGAGCCTTGGGAACATGAACATATACTACGCATTCGAAAACACGGGGCTCCAAGTTAGGCAAGGATGGTATGGAAAGAAGATGTTGAAGTTGCTGTAGAGGACCTTGAAATTTGATCACTCGAGAGGGAGTACGATTAATGAGATAGGCAGCAGACTTCAAAGCTTCTCCCCAATATTCAAGAGATACGTTCATGCCAAATAAGGATGCGTGGACAACTTCAAGCAACTGACGATTCTTTCGCTCTGCCAATCCATTCTGTTAAGGAGTATAGGAATTTGAAGTCTGATGTCAAATTCCATGAGCTTGCATAAATTCTTGCATGAGACCATTAACATACTCTCCGCCATTGTCAGATTGAAAAACTCGAATAGCCTGTTGATACTGTGTAGACACCATCTTGTGAAATTCTTTGAACAAGGAACCAACATCACTCTTATTGTTCAATAGAGACACCCAAGTCATTCGAGTACAGTCATCAATAAAAGTCACATAATATCGAGCTCCAGAATACGTAGGTATATTGGCAGGTCCCCAAACATCAGAATGAATTTTCATGAACAGAATAAGACTTTTATTAAAACTAGGTGAATATGAAATCCGGTGGCTTTTAGCCAATTCATATACATCACAACGAAACTCTGAATCACTAACATTTGAAAATAAATGGGGTTGTAGTTTCTTAAGATAACCAAAAGATAGATGTCCCAATCGCTTGTGCCATAACCATACTGTTGCCTTTGCATTCTCTACTCCATTGACCTGATTCACTTCTCCCAATAACTATTGCTCTCCTTGCACTGTCAGATCAAGGTAGTAAAGTTTTCCCTGTCTAGTACCATATCCAAGAACCTGTCGAGTTAGAATGTCCTGAAACACACAAAACAAGGGATAAAAAGTCACAATGCATGATAATGCTTGAATGATTTGGCCAACTGAGAAGAGATTGTATGCTAATGATGGGACAACTAAAACAGAATCAAGGGTTAATGTGTTGGAGAGGACAATAGAGTCTTCTCCGGTGACCGGAGTTTGAGGACCATCAACAGTAGAAACAATATTTTGAGTGGAGGGTTTAAATTTTTTCATGAGACTAGGATCATTAACCACGTGGTTCGACTCCCCTGAATCAATAATCCAAGAACTATTCCTAGATACCTTACCGATCATACCTGTTTGTGCGACATTGGTGGATGGTTGTTCTTCATCTGTAGTAGCTAAGGCAACATTTGGTTGATTCTTTCGGGGCTTTCTTGTGAAATCCCACCAATCTGGGTAACCGATGACTTCATAGCATCATCGCTTGCTATGACCCAAGTCTCCACAAACTGGACACTTGACGTTTACTTAAGGATTCGGTTTTGCTAGTAAGCTACGTGGTGGAGCATTTGAGAAGCCTGGAGGAGGACCATGTTTGTGTTGGACAATCATAACAGAAGACTCAGAGGCATGTCCCATAACTTGCCGATCAAAATGCACCTTTCGAACATAGGTATAACTTTGCTTCAGGGTGAATTTTGGGTCTTTGCGAAGGATCTCACCACAGACTTGATCATACTCTGAATTGAGCCCACTAAGGAACATGTGAACTCGCATACGCGCCATAGCAGTCGTTTCTTGAACAACTCCAGCTACTGTGTTGTTTTGAGAGGCAATACATTGATCGATCTCCTGAAACATTCCCACTAATTCATTATAATAGGTAGGAAGAGGCCGACCATTCTGTCTCGCTGCAAAGCACTTCTTATTCAATTCAAAGATTCGGGTCTCATCATAATCATCATAAAAAGTCTTCTCAACTGCTTCCCAAACATCTTTGGTTGTTGGTAGTCGGATATACCGATTGATGAGTGATGGCTCCATGGAGTCAATGAGCCAACTCTTTACTCTCTCATTCTATGTGGCCCAAGTTTCAAATTCAAGTGAATTCTCATCCGGTGCGACTTTGGCTCCAGTGAGGTAGTCAACCTTACCTCATGCTCCAATCTTCATCTTCATAAGAGGTGCCCATATTGAATAATTGGTTTCATTCAAGGCAGCACTGGTCGGAAAGGCCAAGTTGTCTTGAGCGTTGGTGTGATAATGGTTGACGACCGGAGGCATGAGTGCAAATGGGTTTTCAAGTCCGTTGATTTGATCTCCCATTGGAATTTTGTTCTGCTTTTGCTTTTGTTTGTACCCAGCGGATTTTGTTTTTGGTGTTATGAAATTCGGGTTTCAGGTTTTCGGGTTTCGAAAGATACAAGTTCGACTGGCTCTGATACCAAGGAGAAAATAAGGATTCAATACGATTTGGAATGCTTCAATGTATATTCTTCTCAATATAGAAGGTTTATATAGAGATACAATTGTAGTGCTAATAGGAAAATATTTCTTACACCTATACATAATATTAAATCTACACATACAAGAAAAGTAAATATTTAAGATAATTTTGACCATCTGCAGCTAAGTAACGTGATCCGGCGGTTACTATAATTGGAACAGTAAAATCAAAAGAAGCTACAATTAAAGTCATAATGCATGCGACACAATGATCATATTATTCAAACTTGATTAATTTAAGCCAACTATATACGACTCCCTAAATTAGTTCATCATCAACGCTGTCTTCACATTGGAACACAATTCAAATGACCTTTTAAGTTTCAAATGATGAATATATGATCTCGGCCATCTATGTTGTCCACACGATGATAAAGTAATATAATTTTCAGATCTAAAACTAATTAACAACAGATGAAACGACTTAATCCCTTATAAAGTTCAATTTTTCTCATATTGGATGTATATATTCTCAACACATAAAATTGTTTGTTTGTCATTTGATAATTAAATAGTACGTATAAGAAAAGCTGTGATTTGTTAATTATTTTAGAATAATCGATAATGTAGAAATCAAGAGTCGACTTGGTTGATATGAGCTTAAAAGTCACTTTTAACACAATATACAAATATATATATATATATATATATATATATATATATATGATTAAAGTTACGGGAAACAATTGTTTGGTAACATCACTATCTTCTAAGTGATATGATACTCTCAACAGATACAAATTAAAGGAATTACGTAAAAATCCAAAAGCATCTGCAAGGCATTTGTTCTAAAAAATTATTCCTTGCAAAATTGAGGAGGTTGTCTATTACTCTACATGCAAGGCATTTGTTTTGTTTATCGGGATATATGTACATTCCTACAAATATATAACTACAACCAACCAACCGAAGTACGTTTAAAAGGTGATGATCT
This sequence comes from Fragaria x ananassa, assembly GCA_034370585.1. Taxonomy (NCBI): domain Eukaryota; kingdom Viridiplantae; phylum Streptophyta; class Magnoliopsida; order Rosales; family Rosaceae; genus Fragaria; species Fragaria x ananassa. Next base: position 692,076 of record CP139750.1, on the reverse strand, counting down.
ATATATTCTAGACTTTCATACAACTTGATTCTTACAAATTTTGTTTCAAAATTATAGCTGATTAACAAGGGTTTGTTTATCATACCATATTGTATGACATGTCTATTGCAAATGTGTCTAATTGTATGACATATGAGAGATTTTGAAAGGGTAAATGGTCATTACATGGTCATTTAGTTTCTTCTTCAATCAATGATAATCACACATTATGTAAGGATATCATATGGTATACTAGAATTTTCCGATTATAGCTCTAGCTAGATTCATAACCCTTGTATTACGTACAATCCGAATTCGAAGCCAATTACGTTGGAAATTGATTCTAATTAAGGACTACATGCATATAAAAATAATCCATTCAAGTATTGAAGCCAAATTATAGGAAGGAAGTAACAAACAAGATGATGATCAAATTGAAGATTAATTAGTTCGTTGTCTCTAAATTAGCTTATATTCAATTGATTAGCAAAAAGAAATTGATCGGATATATGTTGGGTGATTAAGCATCATTTGTTAGATATGGTAGAAAAGAGTTTTTAAACCTAAAGTCCACTGTCAGATGTGAAGTCACGATCGAGATGCAATGCCAGCAATTATTTACATAGTACGTACTAAAGTAATACAAAGTTTTCAGTACGACATATAAATAGAACTGATTGTTTAATCTGTATCCAAATCTACAGGAATCCAAGTCGTTTAAGTAAGTAATGCGCTGTATATGAAATGAATCGAAGCTGGATATATTTAATTATGTAGACAATCCTTCGTCCAAACCAACAACCCAAAAAAAAAGCCGACATACGAACTCCCACTTCCCAGAGCTCACAAGGTGGTCCTTGTTTCTTCAGAGACGTCCATATTGGTTGGAGCAGACAAACAACAAAACACAAGAACAAGTCATCAATCAACTTTATTTGATTGAACAAGCAGAAACAAAGTCATCGATCATCATCAATATATGTGAATTCTCATCAAAAAAAATAAACTTCATTATATATATATATATAGGCTTTCTCTGCTACACACGTCCGTATTTAGTCATACGGTACAGATTTTCATTTTACACTTACTTTTCAATCAAATTTTCATATCTCCACCGTCTACTCTTTGGTTACTAATGTATAGATCATCTCTGTAAAATTTCAGCCAATTTGGTTATCATTAAGGCACTCAAACTGGATTAAACCAATGGATGAACATAATTCTGTCGAACTTGAACCGTTCATGTTTATAATAGAAAAACGTAGTTTTGAGTGCCTTAATGATAACCAAATTGGTTGAGATTTTGTAAAGATGATCTATACATTAGTATCTAAAGACTAGACGGTGGAGATGTAAAAATTCGATTAAAAAGTGAGTGTAAAGTGGAAACATGCACTGTAAAAATAAATGCGGACATTCGCACCTGAGAAAACCGGTGAAAATGTCCGGAACAAAGGCGGTCCGCACGCCATCCGCCCTTAAAGTGCGGACGTCCCTCCGTTCTCCACCGTCCGGCGCCGACGACGGTACGCCTCCACCAGAGGCGTCCCTAATCACTTTCTCTCCCCGACTAGTCCGCCGAATTCCAGTTTTCCAGTGAGATCGATCTTGTCTGAAGTTTTGGGTGGAGGTTGCTGCTCAGACCTTCAAATCCATCTCGCTGGGAAGAGAAAGTGATCGGGGACGTCGCTGGAGTCTACTCAGGTGGAGACGCGCCATCGTCGGAGCCGTCCTCTTTGAAACGGAGGGACGTCCGCACTTTAAGGGCTGTGCAGACGTCCTCTTTGGAACGGCTCCGTGTGTGTGTGTGTGTGTATTTCCCTTTTATAGCGGTATCCCGTTTTAAAATTAAAGTGTAGACATCCTTATTTCGCTCACTTTCAGGTCGCATTTCCATATCTCAACTGTATAATGTCTAGAATATAGTGTGTGTGTGTGTATCATTTCTGCACATATATATGTATTCTGGCCGGAGAGACTGTACCTCTTAAGATTTACCACACAATTATAATTAGTAACAAAGACAGAAATTGATATTTGTAGGTATGAGTTTTACAGAAGATTATTTTTGGATGATCATAGAAGTATTTTTAGAAAAAAATAATAAAGTGTAGATTTAAGGGTGGTGCTATTAACACACCTCTTATATGGTGAAAATCAATTATCAATCAAATTGAAGTGACAAATTTGTAAATAAAATAAAAATATGTGGATAGGAAAATAGATGAGATGTGTTAATAACAAAAAGATAGGCATACCTTAGAGTAGTAGAAACAAGAACTTATTGTTCCAAGAAGAGGTATTAGATTCCATGGCTCCTTGTGCAACATAGAAAACAGACCCTACTGCTGAAAAAGGCAGGGAGACAGGGAGTAGTCCTCATTCATGAGACAAAACCCTACATACTTCTAACAAACAATATGCTCTCCTTTTCAATGTAAATGTACACATGAATGGTCTCTAGACCTCGATTCATTTAGCTCGGTACTTTGATTTTGGTTATGCTGGTTATTGCTTTCTTAGGTCTGTTTAAAAAAATATTCTCTTAGATTCTCATGTTCATTGTAATCGTCGGTATGTAGGTAGTGAGGTGTGTGGACTTGTTGTCCACCATAAAAAATCTCCCATAGTTGTAATGAACTAATGGTTAGTTGTAGGGGTGGGCATAAAATCCCTTAATCTCGAACCCGTCCTAGGCCCATCCCGAAATTTACCGGGACATGACGTGATTTAAATCTCAAAACTTCAAGCTCGTCCCTATACAACGGGACGGGACATAGGACGGATAATTCAAGTCCCGTTTAGGCTCATCCCAACTATTTTAATGATTGATTTTTTATTGATTAAGATGTGATTTGAGCCTTTCATTTAAGTGTTTTGATCTGAGCTCTTTATTTCTTTAGTTACTAAACGGCCAATTTAATAACAGTGATGTTTAATACTTTAATTTGTTGATTGTTGTAGACTCTCTTCTTACACCGTAGTATTGATGACAAGTTTAGAAAAAGTAAACAGTATAAACTCTCTTATTACACCGTATTGTACTTGTAAATATGTTACAAGTACTTGTTAATACTTAATAGAGTAAAAAACACTATAAAACTATGGAACACTTTCTTTGGCTTACAAGTTTATTTTCAACTTTTTTTATTGAGACTGGGCCGGTCTTGTCCCATCCCAACCGGGATAGGACCCGGGTGAGATGAAATCTTAAAATAGCAAATCCCGTCCCGTCCCATCCCGTTTTCAATATCCGGGATGGACCGATGAGGGATTAGCTTTATCACGTCTCATGCCCAGCCCTAATTAGTTGTTATCATATAAAGTTTTACATTTCTTAAAAAAATTGTATGCAATATTGCAATTGTCATCAAGTCGCGCGACATTAACAAACAAAACAGTAAATAGTACCAAAACTAAAAAAAAGACTGAAAATTTAAGGAGGCCCATTGTGAACCCAAATACATAATTTGAATGCATGACAAGGCTTGGGCTCTTCTCTATCTGTGTACCGCGTTCCATTTGGGCATTTTTCATTATTCACATTACAAAATCGAAAGCTATTGCTATAAGCTAGACTTTGAAAAGCCTGCGAGTTTTCACTAAATTCTATGCAAATTATATATGAAATGATCGTCGTCCGATATTGATATTGGTAGATCGGTCTTCAGTCGTGCCCTGTTTTTGTATGAGAATTGGGAGAAAGCCATGTCGAATTTGCAAAGTAGTTTCAATCAGAAGATCGACTACGTATTCAAGGTGGTGTTGATCGGAGACTCGGCGGTGGGCAAGTCTCAGCTCTTGGCTCGGTTTGCTCGTAACGAGTTCAGTTTGGAGTCCAAAGCCACCATCGGGGTTGAGTTTCAGACCAAGACGCTTTTGATCGACCAGAAAACCATCAAGGCCCAGATTTGGGATACTGCTGGCCAAGAAAGGTACCCCCGCCTTCATTTCTTGGATTTCCTGATCCACTTTTACGTGTTATTCTCTTGTTTTTAGATTTTTGGATGTGGGTTTGTTTCGATTTTTGATTTTTGTTGATGTCCATGGAATTGCTTTAACTTAGGAGGCAATCCCTTTGATCCATACCAAACAGACCCTGATCTATATGAAGTCAAGTAAAGACATTGGATTTAAATACCAATCTAAATGAACATGTTGCGGGAAGAGATCTTCCTGATAAACTAACATACTAGAGATGTTGCTGTAATTACCAATCTAAAAAATAAGCTTTCAGTTAATTGAGATTTCTTATGGTGTTATGGAAATCACCAAATGTAATCAAAATACTCAGGAGTGAAACTATATGTCCATTAAGTAGTAAGTTAATGCTTTAACTGCTGCATGAAGGAAGTTGCCTATCGTCTATGATTTCATCCGAATCGAATAAAGTTTGGTGTTATTTATGCTTTAATTTGTCAAAATATAGCTTTTAAAGATCTTGTTTTTGCATAATTGTTTCCATTTTTTAGGGGTTTTCTACAACTAATATTGGAGTCAGCTGCTACCACTGCTTTCTTTCCTAATGTTCTGATTTTTGTTTCAATGCATTGCAATATCATTCCATTCTTCTTTTTTTTTCTTGCAAAATATGATTCTTTCCGGCTTCCGAATGTCTCAACATAATGAACTCAGAACTCAGAAGAATTGATTCAAATCAGGGTGGATTTAAGATCTTGCTAGCTGTACTACATGAGATTGCAATATTCCACACATTGAGATATCCCATCTGCGTTGCAAAATCATTTTTTTTTATGTTTGTTTTTGTTTTGCAAACTTGTGATCGAAATCTATGTACTATACTGCTATAGAGGTGAGCCGATCCTAAATAATGCATTACATTTACTGCAATAGAACTTGATATTCGTTTTGTGGGTTACTTATATCATGATAATCAATGCTGTTCAATGAGGCGAGCTAAGCAGAAGTCAGCGACTTAGGATTTACTAATACTTAAGATGAGTTGAATCATAAGATTTTATATTTTCTTCTGTTAAACACGAACAGTGTCTATTATTTGTTACTGTTTGTTGGAAATTTATATTGATATTTGTATCTTGTTATGATCTCAGATATAGGGCAGTGACAAGTGCATACTACAGGGGCTCAGTGGGTGCAATGCTGGTCTACGACATTACCAAGCCTCAGTCATTTGATCATGTAACAAGGTGGTTAGAGGAATTGAGGGGGCATGCTGACAGCAATATTGTTGTCATGCTGGTTGGTAACAAATCTGATCTGGGGACGCTGCGAGCTGTACCGGCTGAGGATGCAAAAGATTTTGCCCAGAGGGAGAACCTCTTCTTTATGGAGGCATCAGCTCTCGAATCTACCAATGTTGAATCTGCGTTCATTACAGTCCTAACAGAAATTTATCGAATAGTTGGCAAGAAGGCCCTCATTGCTAATGATGAAACAGAGTCTGGAGGGAATTCCTCACTTCTCAAGGGAACTCAAATTATTGTCCCTGGACAGGATCCCTTGCCTGAAGCAAAATCTGGCTGTTGCTTCTCTTCGTAGTATTGTTTGCCTTTAACCTACTGTAGCGTGGGTTCTGCTGTTTACAGATAAAGTAATATTCTTACTTCTGTTTAATTCCTTTATATACATCCAACTTTCATGTCTGTCATTGTTTGACGTGGTTCTTCTCATTTTTCAGGGGACATTTGTAATACAGCTCAGGATATACAAGTAAATCAGTTTTCCCCTCTTGTAAAAATCTCTTGGTAGTTGAACAGCATAGAAATCTGTGGTTCAAACATACCTTGATGTGATAAAATTGACATGTACTTGGCTATAGTTTTTCTTTCCTTCATACCTTGTCTGCCTGTAGTTAATTTGTCAGACATTTTCCTGATAGCAGCATTTTGTAGCTGGGTTACCGGATATTTCTTTCAGCTATAGGTAAGTACACACACTCGGTCTAAAAACATGAAACCAGACCAAAAGAAAAGGGGCCTTGTGATAAAATGAGCTTGAGTTTGGTAGTGGAAGACTTCTGTAATTGGTTTGGTTATGTTTTTGGTACATGAATTTATTTCGCTGTAATTGATACAAGATTCTGTGTCACTGCTCTATGAGCTAGTAGTTGTGGTTCTTAATTACAAAATCGTTAGAGGGTTATTGTGACTTTACTAGAAATGTTTGGAACCTCTCCAATGTTGTGTCCCCAATTGATTGGGAAGAGGGTTTCCTTAATGTCCTTAAGGAACTTTTTTTTTCACAGCCTTATGATGCTGGTTTATTTGCAAAAGTAATTACCACTTGCTGGCAGGTCTGGAAAATTAGAAATGACATTGTTTTTAGAGGAGTTGTTTCTAATCCTCTATCAACTACCTTAGCAGCAGCTGCAATGATTTCAGGTCAGAATAATCTTAGTGAAAGAGTTACTGAGGTGCATTCCCAAAACCAGTGTACCACTATCAAGTGGCAAGCACCTCCTAACTCTTTTGTTAAGATTAACTTTGATGGATCAGTCACAAGTAATTCAGCAGCTTGTGGTTTTATAATTCGAGATGATAATGGAAGACCAGTTTCTGCTGCTTGTCGCATTAGAAGTGCTTCAGTCCCAATTGCTGAAGCTATGGCGTTAAGAGACAGTTTAATCAAAGCAAAGGATAAAGGCTTCACCAACGTTGAAGTTGAAGGAGATTCTAAGTTGGTGATAGATGCAGTGAATAGACGTCTTGAACCGCCTTGGAGATTAATCAAACTAGTGCAAGACATCAGAACATTAGCTATTAGTTTTGATTCCATTACTTTTAAACATGTTTTTAGGGAGGTGAACTTTGTTGCTGATGCCATAGCTAATCTTGGGCATTTTTGTAATTCGCCTATGTATTGGATTGATAAGGTTCCTCGTGAGGCTTCGAGAGCTTTATTATTTAACATTGTAAACGTCGGTTGCCCTAGAGGCTTCTTAATGTAATTTATTTCTCTTTTCAAAAAAATTACAAAATCGTAAGCTTTGTAAGGAGGACATGGCTAAGAGAAGATGGCTCGTTTGCCTTTATGTGTTTTTGATAATTTTCTCCTGTTTTGTTTTGGTTGGCGTTTCTAATTAGGTCCTTGTGCATGTTAGTCTAGTTGGTACTTAGTAGCCACTTGATGCAGTTCTCTGCTTCATCTGTATTACTCGCAGACAAGGCTCAAATTGATATGAAAAGGATGATATTCAAAGCAATCTAGTATCATTTCAAATTGATGCTCTTTTTCATGATAACAAAATTAACCACAAAACCTAAAGAATGGCTTGGACAGGCCACTTCTAATAAGTCTTAGTATACAAATTATATAGAAGAGGCAAATGGGTTGAAGTGAATGACAGGACGCAAGTTAAGTGGGGAAGCCATTGGCAAACTTATGCCTGCTCCAATCTGCACATTAACCTTAGCAGCAGCATCATCCCCCATTTTCCCAACCTTCCAATCAAAGCATTGAACCATGGTTGTACGTCATGTATACTGTTGAAACGTTGTTTTAGAACGTCCCATAACCCCTTTGGGATCACCTTTTTTTCAAATACTGCTTCTTCATAATTGGATGGATGTGACACCTCAAAAACATGAGGGCTTGAGCTTTGGCCTCCTCGCTTGGAGGAGGAAAATTAGAGACTCCCGGAGGAAAAATCGTTGAGGTGTACCGCTTACCAACGAATGTGTGAATCACGTCTGATACCCAATGAGGGTATTCTTTTCCTTGAGCATCAAGGATGTCAAACTTTGGCCCAGATGACTCGGTCATCTACAAAAGGACAAGGGAGATAGCTAGGATCAATTTTATAGAATTAGAACGTGAACCAAGATGTACTGGTCACAATATCGATGCGAAAAATCGTGATTGTAATACGATCACAATCGATTTTTTCCCTTATTTTTTTTTTGAGTTGTACCGTGACTAACCATCACAAATTGAACTTTTATATGAGAGGTCCTAATCCCTCAATATAGTCACACGTTCTAAAGAAAAGTCGGACGTAAAAGAAGGCTATTAAGCCCAGTTATGAAATTAAAATTCAAAAGCGACATCTTTTAGAAAAATTTACCTTGGTTGGATTGCCTGAGAATTCGTTTTCGGAGACGGGCATAAAAGTTCTTGGAGCCTTGGAGATTTGTTGTTGACAAGGTGTAGCAGTGAGCCGCCTGAAACGGTGTGTAGGGTGGTGCACAATTTTGGCGTTGCGATGTTAGGGTTTTGAGATTTTTTTTCTTTGTGTTTTTTTCTACGTTACAGTCGTTGTGTTGACCGGTTCACCAACTTTTAGACTGGTTCTTGCAGTGTTCTTATAGCACAAGAGTTTTGACATCAACGTTGTTGGTGCATATGATTAATTGAACCGCATTTATAGCAAGAAAATCAACGGTTTTTGACAGAGTTAGACAAAAGATTTCAACGACTACTTATATGGGAACGTAATATTTTTTAAAATTAGCAAACTACAAAAAACTACCTAACCAAATTTCAAAAAACAAATTAGTCCAAAGCATAATTTCGTTAACAATTTAGGACAAATATTTGCATTTTAGTCCGTTTTGTCTTTTATGCTCTTAATTTCTTTTTCTTTTGTGTTACCTTCAGTAATAAAATTTGACGGAGCATGGTGGACCTATGATTTTGACTTTTTTTATTTATCATAATACAAATATATAAATTTATCCTCTTTACTCAAAGATAAACAGTTAATTTTCATCATCAATTGGAGAATCAATTTATATCAGGTTAGATTACATATCAGAAGTTAGACAGTCCTATAAAGAATTGTAAGAAGGAAGAGAAAAATTAAGGAGTGCTTTACAAGTAAGTGTTTATCTTGTAATCATAAGTATGAATAACTAAACAGTTTTTAGCTTTTTGCATGAGAGCAATGCGGTTTTGTATTTGTATTTATGTTTAAATAAATAAATTATATCTTGTGTCCTATAATCCGTCACAAAAATATTTAGCTATTGTATGTGTTTCTGCAAGATTCTACAGGCTATGCAGAATCACGGTGGAACATGAACAATTATGAATGAGACAACATGAGCAAGAGACAAGGACATATAGTGGTTCACCATGCCTCGGAGGACATGGCTACGTCCACTTAAGATTCCACTATCATGGCCAATAGGCCTTTGGTGTTACAAGAGTTCTTCAGGATGGAGTGATTACCATTCCCCGGGAGAGAGAGATGGGGAAGTCAGAGATCCATCCCTTCTACACAGGGGGAGCCTTCCTTTTATAGATAAGGAAGGTTTCCTCTTATTACATATTTCCGATGTGGGACTAACTACATATATATATATTCTCCTGGTGTCTTCTTGTAGAGCTTGGAGAAGTATTTTCCAGTTGCTACATTGATGATCCTTCACCATGGCGAGGTAGCCCGCATGTCGGTCTACAAGTTTCATGATTGGTCTATGGGCGGAGAAGGTAGTTTCATGACTACCGACAACAGTATGTATATTTATATTTGCTTTGTATTCCTATATTTTGCTTTCTCAATGCTTCTATGCTTTGCTTCTAAGAACTATAAAATCTTTCCATACTAAGACATGATTCTGCCAGGATAGTAACCAGAAAAACAAGGTGTCGTTAGGTGAAAAAGTGGCATGTTAAAGGCTGGTTCTTAGGATGGTAAGTCTTCTTAGTCTTACTAAGTAAGTTAATAATAATAATAATAATAATAATAATAATAATAATAATAATAATAATAAAAAATAAATAAATAAATAAATATTGAGCAGAACTAAATTGTATAAATGAAATGTTTGTGGGTATATAAAAATGTTATGAGGTACTATTAAAACCTTATTGTTCTAGGATATTTTGTATCTTTCTATTTATTCTTTATGTGTGTCTTGGCCTTATGCCAATAGGATATGTAGTTTGACTAGATCTATGTATTCATTTTCCTTACCTAATTGGTATTGTGTAATTCCCTATATAAAGGGCTCCTATCAATGAATAATACACATCATCTTTCATGATTCTCTATTCTCAGATCTCTTTCACTTCATCACGTTATCAGCTCTTGGCTCAACCCTTGAGCTAATAGTTTTCCCAAACCCTAAAAACTAAAACCGAAGGTTCTCGGCCCTGCCTCGGCTGCCACCGTCGTCGCTCCCCGACTGCCGCTTCCCGGCCGTCCGCTCCGCTGTTTTCTTTTCATCCGATCAAGCATCCAAATTTTTACGGTATGTTCACTTTACAACCCGAAAACTCTTCCACGTTCAATAACCTCGGGGGAGATAAAGTGCCTTCTCCGCTTCTTCTACTTCAATCTATGCTTAGGTCGGTGTATTTCCAGGTTTAAAATCCCAGTTTTCCTCCCCGAATCCAAAGTTGTGTTTGATCAACTATGGTTATTTCTTTTTGAAGGTGTGTTTGATCATCTTCACACAAGTTTTCCGGGTCATGTTTAATCGACTCCGGACACTTAGGGTTGTGTATGATCAACCCTAGAGAGACAAACCAAAAATAAAAGCATCGTATTTGAGTATCCTTTGGGTCTCTAACAGAAAACTAATACGACTTGTTCTCTCTTGTATGCAGATGAACAGTGGCATCAAATTCGACGTCCTCGACGCCCATGGTACTGAGTACCATCGCTGGGTCTCAGATATAGAGTACACCTTCATTGCTAAGGATCTGACCGAGACCATATTCCTCGATCCAACTCAGGAACCGCCTCACAAGATAACAAAATCTCAGGCGCTCATGTTCCTTCATAAGCATATCGATCCCACACTACGCAGGCAATATCAATCAAAGCATGATTCAAAAGATCTGTGGATGCACTCGTCGAACGCTTCGGCAATATCCATTCAACCTCGCTCCCAGAACTAATTGCTCGCTAGGATGAAATCTGACTTTTGGATTACAAGAAGGTTGATGACTTCAACATGGATATGCTTTGCCTACAAGCTCAACTGAGTTCATGTGGAGTCAAGAAAAGTGATGCCGACATGATCGAAAAGACTTTCTTGACCTTCCCTTCAGCTGCTAAGATCCTAATGAACCAGTATCGACTTGAGTTCCAAAATAAAAGGATTACAACATTTAGCGGTTTGATGACACAACTCCTTATGGAAGAAAAGAACAACATGATCAATGATCAGCATAATTTGAGTCCTGTAGGCACCCGAAAAATTCTGGAATCTAATTACAACAGCAAACGGAGTCAGAAGGCTCCGAAACGCAAGGATCAACATCAGAATGAACCTTACGCACGTAGGAATCAGCACCATCGTGCCTCTGGTTCCCGGGGATAAGGTAGTGGCTTTAGTAGCCGTACCAACTCACGGCATCGAGACACCGGTGCCGTCAGCCCCAAGGGCGGCGCCGCTCCTCCTCGGAAGCAGCATGTTCGCTCTTCTTCTGCCTCTGATGGTCAATGCAACAGATGTGGGTCTAAGGACCACTGGTTCAAAACCTATCACACTTTTGCAAATGTTGTTGCCGTATACAAGAAATACAAGGAATTGATGGAAGTCAATTCTACTGAAAACAATGGCGTTGAACATAATGTTACCTTCAAGGTCGCAGGCCCGAATGGACAATGTTCTGACTTAGATGCTCCTGACTTTGACGTCACCAGCTAGATTGTTTTCCCTTTTTACAAGTCATGATGTAATAAGGCATCATTAGAATGCCATGCTTAGTTTTCTTCTCATTTTTTTTTAGACCCTTATGTACTCTTTTCAGCGCATTAATAAAAGTTCTTTTTGGTTCTTGTCTCTACATGGTTTGAATTGATTTACATCTCCCTTAGAAAATATGGCATCAACGCCATCTTTGATCTCTCCTATAGAGGAGGTGACGAACGGCACCGTGACTCTCAAGGAGGGTTACCAACGTGTCTTCTGGTTCAAGTCTTTTACCCTATAGCGGATTTTCCTTCATCAATTGTTCAACTAGGCTCACCCAAGTTAGTATGATGTCTTAGAATTGTCTGAAATTAAGGAGATAGTGGTTTTAAGTGTTTCTCGCACTACTGACCCTCCACGAACATGCCTGGTCATACTTAATTTGGAGTTACCGAAAGCTTTTGATTTTGGATTCCTCTTACGCTATTACTCCAATTGCCGTCTTGTAAAAGACGTTAAAGCCTTGGCAAAACCGGATCACCATCGAATCCTCTAGGTTCTTTGGCCTTGGATTTGATGATCTACACGTCCCTGTGGCTGAGCATATGCCTCCATGCCACCAGCAAACTTCAAAAGCTTCGCTAATGCCAAATCTGCGAAAAACAGTAATCTGTCCTCCCTGGACAGTCGACTTCATTTGAGCTTTGTGAACAGATCCGGACGAACCAGACAGTGAGCTTTATATCATTGGAAAGATATATGAGTCTAGTTTTCAAAAAAATTTACTTTTTATTCATAACTATTTTAACGAAGGAGTTATGACTGTTTTCGTGCGCAAAGGTCATTCTGCTCTAGAATTTTTCAGCACTCTCGGGATTGTTGCTACTCTTAGCTCTTTCTGTCCTTCTAAATGGCTCGATATCGACCTATTTACTCATAGATCTACTCTCTTTTGTAGGTATGGCTTTTGGAGAGATCGAGTGCCTCACGGATAGTGGATCAACCCACACCATTCTAAGGAACCGACAACTATTCCTTGAGTTAGTGCCATGTAAATCATCTGTGACGACAATGATTGGATCTTCTTCTGTGATCCTTGGGCGTGGAACTGCTCGCTTCTTTTTTTCCTCATGGCACTGTGATCCATGTCACAGATGCTCTTTATGCCCCAAAAGGGTACCGAACCTTGTTGAGCTTTAAGGACATTCGCGCTAATGGCTTTCACTTGAAGACTTATTGTGAAGATGGAACTGAGTTCTTGTGTATCACTTCTCATAATTACGGACGTAAACGTATATTGGAAAAATTCATGAGTCAATCTAGTTGTCTTTACCTTACTACAATTTGGATGATTGAATCCCATGTAGTCGCCAAATAGGATGTTTGGGACTCTTACTCATACAAGCTTTGACATGATCGACTTGGTCATCCAGGAAGGGATATGATGATCCAAATTCTACGTAATTCTCATGGACATCCCTTCTTCAGATCAAAATGAAATTATTTGGGAACTGATGTCACTTTTAATCGTGGTGGTGACGCCACAACAGGTCATCACGGCCCAAAGGGGACTTTCACGTCTCCAGGGCTCGGCACCAACTTCTTGGCTGCCGCTCAGCCAACCCCTCAAGCAATTGAGGGGCACAGTCCTTTCCTTGATGTGTCGTTGACTCTTTTAAATGCTCATTGTTTGTTTTGCAATGCTTTCTCTTTAGCGAAAGTAGTATCGAGACCGTCTTACACTAAAGATAACACCGAGAACATTTCATTTCTACATCGTATCTAAGGTGATATTTGTGGACCCATCCATCCTGAATGTGGACCATTTCGATACTTTATGGTCTTGGTGGATGCTTCAACACATTGGACTCATGTCGCTCTCTTGTCCACACGTAATGCTGCATTTCCAAAACTCCTAAAACAAATTATTAAACTTCGGGCTCACCACCCGGATTATCCAATTAAGTCAATTCGACTGGATAACGTTGGAGAATTTACATCAAAGACTTTTGATGACTATTGCATGTCTATCGGGATTGAAGTTGAGCATCCCATACCCCATATTCACACACAAAATGGTCTCGCCGAAGCTACGATTATGCGACTTCAGCTTATTGCTTGAGCGTTGGTAATGCACACCAACCTTCCATTTGCTTCATGGGGCTATGCAAATTGCATGCAGCCTTACTTATTTGTTTCCGACCCACTGCCAAACAACCATTTAGTGCATACCAGTTGGTTACTAGATATGAGCCTGACATTTCGCATCTACGCATTTTCGGTTGTTCGGTTTATGTGCCAATTACACCTCCACTGCGTTCTAAGATGGGTCCTCATAGACGATTAGGTATCTACATTGGTTACGAATCTCCAACGATTATTAGATACCTCGAGCCATTAACAAGTGATCTCTTTACCGCAAGGTTTGCGGATTTTCACTTTGATGAGACATTCTTCCCGTCGTTAGGGGGAGATATGAACAAACATGTTCATGTGGAACGATAGGAATTGTCAAGGTTTGTCCCCACTCTGTCTCATTATGGTCCGTGCACCTCACAGACTGAAAGTGAAGTTAAACGTATTCTCGAACTTCAGAAAGTAGCAGATATGATGCCGGACTCTTTCTATGAGATTGCGAAAGTGACAAGATCATATATACCAGATGCAAATGTTCCTGCTAGGCTCGAAGTCCCTAAAAAAGGCATGGCCATCCCCGGGCACGGGACTGCTGCCCACGGTGGGGGGATGGAGGCTGTGGCTCCCCAAAGGAAAAGGGGGAGGCCATTTGGTTCGGTTGACACGCGTCTGAGAAAGAAACAGACCGACAAGGCACAAGTCAATCCTTTGATCATCGATGTTGAGAATCCTTCTCACGAGATCATCTCTGATTACAGTTATGTCCATTAATTGATGTTAGAATCCATGAGGGACGCCTCAGGGTCAATGTCAACATCAGAGAACATAGAGATCTCCATGTATTATGATAACACTTATGAATTGATGAACCAGTCATCAACCCATGTCGATGATATATTTGCTTATTCTGTGGCTCATGAAATCATTGAACACGATGACATCGAACCACGCTCTGTTGCAGATTGCCAAAACAGAGAAGATTGGCCTATATGGAAAGATGCAATCCAGACAGAATTAGACTCTCTAACAAAGAGACAGGTCTTCGGCCCAGTAGTGCTAACTTCGCCGAGTGTAAAACTTGTTGGACATAAATGGGTCTTTGTTAGAAAGCGTAATGAGAAGAATGAGGTACTTCGGTATAAGGCCCGCCTTCTGGTGCAAGGTTTCTCACAACGCCCTAGGATTGATAACGAAAAGACTTACTCTCCAGTCATGGACGTGATAACTTTCCGCTACTTAGTCAGTTTGGTAGTGTCCGAAAAACTTGACATGCAGCTCATGGATGTGGTTACGACATATCTCTATGGGGATCTAGATTCAGAGATATATATAAAAGTGCCCGATGACATTACGTTTGTCAAGACCCACCCCGAATTTCACCCTGAAACCCGAAGTAAGTCTTGCGGGGTCCACCTCAAAGGAAAATTTACTGAGAAATTCAGCAAACCTCCCTTGAAAATGGACAACCCTAACCCGGAAAATTCAAGAATTACCTTCCTATAAGGAATCAACCAACCTCCAATTCATCCTATAAATATCCAAATAATATAACAAACTTCAACCTTCGAGAATTCGAAAAATATAATAAGTCTTAGCACACCACCGAAAAAGTATATGCCTCGCCTCCTACTAGTGTCAACCCGAACTCTGCAGACTGAACATTTTAAAACGAAGGGCCCAAGAGAAAACATTCGCAAACGTTAGAGTGAGTAGACAAAAATAAAATAATAAATAATAAAATAATTAACAAGATTTATGTTTTCCCAATTTAATTTCCAAAGAAATCGAATGCATGCCTCGAGCAATAAATCTTTTATCTTATAAATATCGAGCCTCAAGCAATATATACCAATATATATATATATATATATATATATATCAAAATATGTATGTATTTACATACGTTCATACTCCCTATATAATTATTTTATAGATTTAAAATAATTTATACATGGCTACTATGCTCGCGTTTAACGCTCACGTCACGCTTTATTGCGGTGATACACTACGCCATTAAGGTGGACGGACGAGTGTATAGATATGTGCTCATACCCCTTATATGAATTAAACACTCATATATGGCTACTACGCTTGCGCCTAACGCTCACGTCACACCATAATGCGGTTATATACTACGCTATTAAGGTGGACAGACAAATATGGCTAGCTAGCATTTATATACATACTCTCATCATAAAAATATTTATAACTTACCGAAAAATCTCATTTTCGGGAACTTTTCAAAATAAATAAAATCGTCAAATAAAAATGACATCAATTGCTCCAACAAAATAAATTACTCAACAATAAACAATTGCATGCATATTATTTAAAACAAAAGTCCACTCACTAATTAGGCATAAGCCTGATGTCGGTCCGAGACCTCTTCAGCTCGAGCCTCCTCACGTCCTATTTCAAAAACATAAATTAATCCCCAACTATATATCGACGCTTATATAAAAATAGGCAAAATTAAATATGAGTCTTATCCACGCTCATCCTTTCCCAAATTCGTCATTCTTAAATCGATACGGTCCAAACTTCACCACAAATATCGGCAGCCTTAAACCAACCTTCTACAGCCTAAACAAAATTAATCTAACGGCCAGATTCTATCCAAATTAACTGTCAAAATACCAAACTTTGAAAAATCTCAAACCTGTCCAAAACTCCTTCAAAAATTCTAAACTTCATACCATTAAACTCCCCTTAATATTACACATCTAAAACCATGAAAATCCCCCTAACAGTGGTGGCGCCACCGTCTGCTGCCGGCGGACGACTCCGGCGACCTCCAATGCTTACCAAATTTTAACAGCAACTTCCTCTCAACCCACTCTACAACTTTCCTAAGTAGCACCAAGTCCAATTTCAAGCTTAGCTAGGTCAATTGAACAAAAACATCCAAGAATCCTTAGAATTTCAACTCAACGTTTCTTCTTACCTAGATCAAGAGGGAGTGAATCCTTTGGAGGGATTGCTGCACAGGAGGAAGGTTTTCAAAAGAGCCAAGCGACTCCAGCTATGGCGGCCGGAGGAGGGAGTTCTGGCGACGGAACACCACGGGAAACTTACATTTTTACTAGCTATAATTTACTATTTTTACAGTTGTCATATTTTTCTCCTACGAATAATTTCTCCGAAATAATCGTCCCTCAACACCCCTCTATGGACATTTGAAACTATAAACTCATTTACAAAGATGATGAAACAATTATTAATTCCAAGCCAGTAAATAAAGTAAAAATTTATGGGTCGGGATGTAACAACGTTACCTAAATCAAGTGACTCTAAACCACGGAGTGTGTATGCTATAAGGTTGCAACGCTCACTTTACGGATTAAAGCAATCCGGACGAATGTGGTATACTCGTCTAAGTGACTACTTGATTAGGGAGGGATATATGAACGATGAACTATGCCCATGCGTGTTCATAAAGAAGACAAGTTACAGATTTGCAATAGTGGCCGTCTATGTCGATGACATGAACATTATTGGTACTCTTAATGAAATCAAAGAGACCGCGTCTTATCTAAAATCTGAGTTTGAGATGAAAGATCTTGGGAAGACTCGATTTTGCCTAGGTCTTAAACTAGAGCACCGAGTCTGTAGAATTCTTATCCATCAGTCTGCATATATCCAAAAGATGCTCAGGCGATTTAATATGAACAAGATGCACCCTGTTAGCACTCCCATGATTGATCGAAGTCTGGATATAACTAAAGATTCATTCCGTCCGAAAGAGGACGACGAAGAAGTCTTAGGCGCAGAGGTTCCATACCTTAGTGCAATAGGCGCATTATTGTACTTAGCCCAATGCACTCGACCAGATATTGCATTCTTAGTCAACTTGTTAGCCAGATTTAGCTCAGCGTCAACCCAACGTCATTGGACCGGAGTCAAGAACATCTTTCGATATCTTAAGGGAACAATTGACTTGGGACTGTTCTTTCCCTACACCGATTCAAGAAGGACAGAAAATGGTCCTATGGCTGATGGCAGATACGGCACCGATCCACCAAGAGACAGGACCGCCTCCATGGACGTCGTCGATACGGCTGCTGGACACGGGTCCAATGCCGAGCACGCCACCACCGCCTTGTCCTATGCAGAGACACCTAAAAATACGTTGGTAGGTTTCGCCGACGCTGGATATTTATCTGATCCTCATAAAGGACATTCTCAAACTGGTAATGTGTTTACCATTGGGAATACAGAGATATCTTAGAGGTCTACAAAGCAGACTCTAGTGGCGACATCTTCAAATCATGCAAAGATTATAGCTTTGCATGAAGCTGTTTTGGAATGTGTTTGGTTGAGGTCAATCATTAAACACATTAGAGGGACTAGTGGATTAAATTCTACAACTGATAGACCTACATGCATTTATGAGGACAATGCAGCTTGTATTGAGCAAATGAAGTTATGTTACATCAAGAGTGATAATACAAAGCACATTTCACCTAAGTTCTTCTACAACCAACAACAATAGGCGTTTCTTAACATTCAAGTGAATCAAGTTAGTTCCGAAGGAAACGTAGCAGACTTATTTACTAAGTCCTTACCTAAGTCTACTTTTGAGAAACATGTCAAAAGTATAGGCATGCGTCGGCTATCAAGTCTCTCTGAATAATGTTCACATCAGGGGGAGCATCATCTCAATGAAGTAGATTGGTGCGTTGTACTCTTTTTCTCCTACGATCAAGGATCAGTTTTTGTCCCATAGGGTTTTTGTGACTTGACGAGGTTTTTGACGAGGCAACAGATCAGCACCATCGGCATATCAGCACGCGGCACAAGGGAGAGTGTTCTAGGATATTCTGTATCTTTCTATTTATTCTTTATGTGTGTCTTGGCCTTATACCAATAAGATATATAGTTTGACTAGATCTATGCATTCATTTTCCTTACCTAATTGGTATTGTGTAATTCCTATATAAAGGGCTCCTATCAATGAATAATACATATCATCTTTCATGATTCTCTATTCTCAGATCTCTTTTACTTCATCACTTATTTAATAGAAAAGATTATAGAAAATTTCATAAAAGTCACTTTCTTAACATTTTTTTTTACATAAATCCACCTTAATATTTTTACCCACATAAGTTCACTTCTTGGCACAAATCCATCAGTTTATTTTCATATTATACGTAAACTACCCTTTCATTCGTATTAACCTAAATCCATCCGTTTTCTCTCATAACCCTCTCTCTCCGATGACAACGCCGGCTCAACCTCGACTGTGCTCCCTCCGACGACGATGTCAGCTCGACCTCGACTGCGTCTCCAATTCCATCAACGACGACCTTTGACTGGGTCTCCAATTAGGTCAACGACAACCTCGACTAGATCTCCGATTAGGTTGACGATGACCTCGGCTAGATCTTTGATTCTGACGACGACATCTTGCTCGACCTCGGCCGCATCTCCAATTTGGTGAACGATGACCAGGACTAGATCTCTGATTCCGTTGATGACGACCTCGACTAGATCTTTGATTCCAACAGAGGCCTCTTGCTCGACCTCGGCTGCATCTCTGAAATCTTCAACGCCTAAGCTCTAAGCCACATCGTCTACGCCCGCGCCGCTGATGTGCTCTACCGGTAAAATTCACAATCTTACTATTATATGCTTTGAATTAAACCAGCTTCAAGTTTTTTATTGTAGCATAATTGGAGATTGTTCTTCGTTTGTAGGCTTACCTATTCAATCTCAGTGACTCTGCTTTGATCTATCTAGTTTTACAGTAATTTGGTAATGTATAAGTTTGAGCAGACAATGTGAGATCTATGTGTGGCACTGCTTTGATCTATTCTTATTTAGTGTATGTTAGTACATAGCCAAAATACTTGGCTGAGCCCAAAATCTATCCCCAAAATCTGCTTCAGCATGTTGGGGGTAACTTGTCCCGGGGTGACATGCAGACACGCCAAGGTGTACTGAACAAATGGGGGTAGCGGGAACATCAACCCGCATCTCAGTTGGTACTCATATACCAACGTAAAGTTACCCGGGGGATCCCAAAACTTCACCCCCTGCTAAGCGGCTGCAACAAGACCTCCTCTGGAATACTCCAATTCTGCCGAAGCGCTTCAAGCTCCGACGATGTCATACTCTCGCCAGGGGGTTTCCAAAACGAATCATCCTCCTCTCGAGATCTCGCCATGATAAATTCCTCTACCTCCTGCAAGAGAGGGTTACACGAGGACACATGAGACCCGGCATCAATCGCATGAATGCTTTCCCCCAATTCAAGGGCAATCTCTACCATAAGATTATCCAAGCCCTCCTCCATCCGGTGCAAAGTGTCTGAATCCGAACTAGGCAAACTAGAGACCACCACAATCTCTTCACTGGACACCCACACCGGATCTGCCATACCCCGCTACCTTCACCCTAACCAGCCCGACAACAAATCCCTCACCCTAGAATTCATACCAACACCACAAACATGTGAACAATCCCACTCACCCCAAATAACCCAAAACAACAACACCATCACATACAAAAATCCAAAGACAAAGAAGGCGACAAATTCATACCTTGAAACAGCGGATTCGTGTAATGGCAGTAAAGCTGGTTGCAAACAGCCGAGCGCTCGCACCCACTCGATCGAGGATGAAATTGTATGTTTCCCAGTTTGAAGTTTATAGAATTGCCGAAACCCTAAAACGCAAATTGCGGCTCACCCAATTTTCAGTTTCGAAAGCACGAACTCCCCCCTCCAGCTATCCCCAACCCTATATATAGAAATTCCCCCAGACCTCGCCAAACTATCTCGCCATTAGAGCAGCGGCCCGCCACCCGAGAGTCTCGCCACCCAGCGCGAACTTACTCGCCTAGCAGCGGCCCGTCACCCGAGAGTCTCACCACCTAGCGCGAACTTACTCACCGAGCAGCGGCCCGCAACGCCAAGAGTGCGAGAGTCTCGCCACCTAGCGCGAACTTACTCGTCGAGCAGCGGCCAGCCACGCCAAGAGCGCGAGAGTCCCGCCACCCAGCGTGAACTTACTCGCCGAGCAGTGGCCCGCCACCAGAGAGTGTCGCCACCTAGTGCGAACTTACTCGCCGAGCAGCGGTCCGCCACGCCAAGAGCGCGAGAGTCTCGCCACCCAGCGCGAACTTACTCGCCTAACAGCGGCCCGCCACCCGAGAGTCTCGCCACCTAGCGCGAACTTACTCGCTGAGCAGCGGCCCGCCACGCCAAGAGCGCGAGAGTCTCGCCACCCAACGCGAACTTACTCGCCTAGCAGCGGCCCGCCACCCGAGAGTCTCGCCACCTAGCGCGAACTTACTCGCCGAGTAGCGGCCCGCCAAGCCAAGAGCGAGAGAGTCTCGCCACCTAGCGCGAACGGACTCACCCAGCAGCGGCCCGCCACGCCAATGGCGCGAGAGTCTCGCCAACTAGCGCGAACTGACTCGCCTAGCAGCGGCCCGTCACGCCAATGGCCCGAGAGTCTCGCCACCTAGCGCGAACTGACTCGCCCAGCAGCGGCCCGCCACGCCAATAGCGCGTTCCTCTCGCCAACTAGCGCGAACTGACTCGCCCAGCAGCGGCCCGCAACGCCATTAGCGCGAGAGTCTCGCCAACTAGCGCGAACTGACTCGCCCAGCAGCGGCCCGCAACGCCATTAGGGCGAGAGTCTCTCCAACTAGCGCGAGCTGACTCGCCCAACAGCGGCCTGCCAAGCCAATAGCGCGAGAGTCTCGCCAACTAGCGCGAACTGACTCGCCCAGCAGTGGCCCGCCACGCCAATAGCGTGAGAGTCTCGCCAACTAGTGCGAACTGACTCGCCCAGTAGCGGCCCGCAACGCCAATAGAGCGAGAGTCTCGCCAACTAGCGTGAATTGACTCGCCCAACAGCGGC
This sequence comes from Fragaria x ananassa, assembly GCA_034370585.1. Classification (NCBI taxonomy): domain Eukaryota; kingdom Viridiplantae; phylum Streptophyta; class Magnoliopsida; order Rosales; family Rosaceae; genus Fragaria; species Fragaria x ananassa. Next base: position 670,520 of record CP139750.1, on the reverse strand, counting down.
CCGCCACGCCAACTAGCGCCAACTGCGTCGCCCCGTAGCGGCACGCAACGCCATTAGCGCGTTTCCTCGCCACTTAGCGCGAACTGACTCGCCCAGCAGTGGCCCGCCACGCCAATAGCGTGAGAGTCTCGCCAACTAGTGCGAACTGACTCGCCCAGTAGCGGCCCGCAACGCCAATAGAGTGAGAGTCTAGCCAACTAGCGCGAATTGACTCGCCCAGCAGCGGCCCGCCACGCCAACTAGCGCCAACTGCGTCGCCCCGTAGCGGTACGCAACTCCATTAGCGCGTTTTCTCGCCACTTAGTGCGAACTACGTCGCCCCGTAGTGGCACGCAACGCCATTAGCGTGTTTCCTCTCGCCAACTTAACTCGGAACTTCACCCCCGTCACCTCGCGACCCTCGCGTGGGGACTTGGGGACTCGGCACCATGCCTCCAGCACCCGGGTAAAACTTATTCTCAGCATCTATAGAATAACTCCCCACCCAAGAGCTCTCTCGGACTGGGGACTTGTTAGTACATAGCCAAAATACTTGACTGAGCCGAGAATAAGGCGTAATTACCCGGTCACCGAAGATCATTCCAGGCAAGATAGCCCTGGTAAGCCCTTCACGGATATCCAAGGAGTGAAGGGCCGGTAACAAACCGCTTGCCAAAATCACTCTAGCGGCAAAACACCCCCAAAAGGGAAGACACTACAAAGGTTAACAAGTAGTCCCACATCAGAGACTAAGGCCAAAGTGCTCAACCTTGGCCTATAAAACAGGCACAAGCTCCCATCAAAGGTACACACAACTCATTCCCGCTCTCTCGTACATGCAAGTAGCCCAAAGCTAACTTAAGCATCGGAGAGTCGAAGACTGGGCCACCCTAGTCCCGACTTCCTGATGTTGTTACTTGTGCAGGTACCAAGTGCAGGACCAAAGGATTCTACCTCGCCCCGACTCGCCAGCCCTTCCCGGCTCGGGACCTCGGGACGAAACAGGTAGAAACAGTGTATATATTGCTGCACTCATAGCTGATCAACTGAACTTTGTAAACTTTGTGAACGTGTCATTTATTTTGGATTTGCACCAAGATGTGCAACAGTGAGTGGATCATTTGTAGTTTGGGTGCAGTCTTGATTTACCATTTCACCTGGCATATAGTATCTTTTCAATGTAGTCATAATATCTTTCTATGTCTAGGTCAATATATTTTCAACATGATGTTAGTAGCTTTCTTATCTTATTATATGTTAGTATATTTTCAACATAGTGATAGTATCTTTTTGTCTATATTAGTATCTTTTCGACAGTGTGGTAGTATATTTCTATGTTTGTGTTAATATTTTGTCATCGTGATTTCAGTAGCTTTCTTATTGTGTGGTAGTATATTTTCAACAAAAGAGTAATATCTTTTCAATGTGATGTCAATAGCTTCTATTTTTATTTCAAATATTAATATTTTGTTGTATCTCTGTTCTTGCAGAATTCTTCCCTTTGCATTTGTAGTAATAGATTTCGAAAATCATGTGAATTTGGATATTGAAGTCTCCATAGAGATCATTGGGCCAACCAAGAAAATCGCGCTCAAGATGGAAAAATTATGCCTTTGAGTTTTGACCATCACCATTAAAAACCTAAAGTAGTTTTATACAACTATTGTAGTAGACTTCCGCAACTACATCAATACTTCAATAGCTTTATGTAACTATGGAAGTAGCTTTATACATAATTACCATTGTACAAGGCATCAAACTTTTTGTACTATTGAATTTGTTAATAGTGGATTTTATTATGCATGGTAGTAGCTTTTCTTTATGGCAGTAGTATATTTTGTTGCTAGATGTAGTATCTTTTGTTGTTGAAGATAATATCTTTTCTTGATGGCGGTAGTATCTTTTCTTGGTGGCGGTAGTAGTTTTTGTTGTCGGCGGTAGTAGCTTTTATTGCTGACGGTATTATCTCTTGTTGCTGGTGAAGTAGCTTTCGTTGTTGGTGGTAGTAGCTTTGGTTGTTGGTAGTAGTATTTTTTGTTGCTGGCGGTAGTAGTTTTCGTTGATGATGGTAGTAGCTTTCTTTGTTAGCGGTAGTAGCTTTCTTTGTTGGCGGTAGTAACTTTTGTTGCTAGCGATAGTATCATTTGTTGCAACTGGTAATAGCTTTGTTTGTTGGTGGCAGTAGTTTTTGTTCCTGTCAGTAGTAGCTTTCTTTGATGGCCGTAATAGCTTTGTTTGCTGGTCGTAGTACCTTTTGTTGTCGGTGGTAGTATCTTTTGTTGTCGGTGATAGTAGCTTTTGTGGTAGGCAGAATCCTCACTGATGGTCGGCCGAAAAATTCACCGGAGTCAAGCCGGAAAATTCACCGGAGGTCGGCTAAAGACTTTTTGTGGTTGTTGACTTTTTACATTAGTGACATTTTTGTAACTATAAGAGAGAGAATTTATTTATTTAGTTGGATAACAATTTATAATTTTGTTGAACTTTAATACCAAATATAAAACACTATTTATGCAAGTGGATTTATGTGAGTAAAAATATTTGAGTTGACCTATTTAGATAAAAATGTCTTAAAATGAACTTATATGAAATTGGCCCAAAAGATTATCGGATAAACCAAGTTTTTCATTAGCAATTGTCAGAGTACACAATGATGGGTCCAATCAATTTTCTCCTTGATTTGATCATCCCAGTTCATAGCTCCTCAAGTCTTTATAAACATTAGCAGTTGCCCAAGGATACATCCAAAGCTATCCAAGGATGCAAGTTGAAATGTATAAATGTGACTTCTCAGTGCTTATTCCTTATTGTTATGCGTACTTCCTCTCTTCATTAGATTAATAAGCTGTTGCCAATCTTTTCTTGTTGATTTCAACTTGCATCCATGGATAGCTTTGGATGTATCCTTGGGCAACTGCTAATGTTTATAAAGACTTGAGGAGCTATGAACTGGGATGATCAAATCAAGGAGAAAATTGATTGGACCCACCATTGTGTACTCTGACAATTGCTAATGAAAAACTTGTTTATCCGATAATCTTTGACTTCAGAAAAGGGTAGCCATGCAGCCGAAAATCTTTGTTTTTCCTTCTCAACTCAGATAAAAAATAAGATCGTTCACCTAAGCCTAAATTGCATTGCCTAGAAGCTCACTAGAATTGCAGAGACCAACTATTGAAATGTGCAGATAAGAAATATCTTAAAAAATATTTCACATAAAGACTCGTAACAAAATTTAAACATACCAAACTAAGAAAACAAAGAGAAATGCACAGATGAAGAATATCATAAAACAAACTACATGTACCAAAATAAAACAGTCAAAGAGAATATAGATGAAATATTATTGAACCATACAAAACCTGGGTCTGCCCCAAGTGTTCAATTAAAACTGAGACCATATAGCTAAAATACAAAGTCTTGAATCATAACCCAAGAAACAAAATATGAGTACACATAGTAGAAAGATCTTCAAACCACTCCAACTCTGCAGTGCATCAATCCTGCAATAACATAGAAGAATAAGCACTACTTAACTATCAATCTCCCAACTAAGTGCAAAACACAATGACTAGATGCATTGCAGCATCAGATCGATTGATTGAATTAATTGACACGTTTGAAATAAAGTTAATTACTTACATATTTTATTGAATGCAACAATGTCACAACTCTGGACATATTCATTGATAGGTTCCGCGGTAAGACGATCCTCAATTAGAGTGTCCACAGAAACAAGGTCATCAATAATTGTAAGCATGATTGTCAACTTCTTTATGCCATACCCAACAGGTACTAGTTTAGCTGCATAGTTCAACAGAAGATTAAACAAGTTGAGAATAGAAAGGGTTGAAATTCGCACAAACTAAGATATGTTCAGTGGCTTATATAGCTATATAATCCTAATATGGGGGTAAGGGGAAGGAAACTTACATGCTCCCCAGTGTAAGCCCTCAACCTCAACACTCCTTACTGCTTCCTCAAGCTTTTTCATGTCTGTTTCATCATCCCATGGCTTAACATCAAGCAGAACTGATGACTTTCCAGCTGGTAACAGTACCACAAAGTTTAGTTAGCGAAGAAGTCCAAGAAAAGAGAGATGGATTCTAGTAACAGAAGTAAACTGAAAGAGCACAAGATAGTAAACTCACACTCTTTCTTTTTGGTAGATGCCTTGACAGCAGCTGCACGTTCTTCGGCAGCCTTCTTCTCCTCTTCGGTCTCCTCACCAAAGAGATCCACATCACTGTCATCATCATCTTCAGCAGCAGAGGCCTGAGCATTGTACCATATTCTAACACATAAGTATAACAATTTATTGCAGAATCTATAAGCAAAGGAAAGAAAGGAGTTCAACCTCACCCTAGCATTTCAAATAAACTAGGTAGCAAGCAAAACAGATAACAGAAATAACAGCCAGTAGAAGAGAAATTGAATACTTGCCTTTGAATCACCCACGGGAGGTGTGGCAACTGCTTCCCCTGTGATGGGAGCACATCCCTCAATTGTGACACCACAGCCTTCTCCAGAAACACCCCTACAATACAAGACATCATTCAGTCCCTAACTCAGAACCTTACACGATAGTCATAAAAGATATGAGAAAAAATTGGCAGAAGAAAACTTACGAAATCCTAAGAAGGGCAGCAATGTGGTTATACCACCGAGATGCATTCACATATTCAGATGATGGGGGCTCGGAGAGAGCAGCATGCACAGTGATATCATCCTTTGAAGCCTGATAGCCGGTGATGTAGCTGCGAGTGAGCAAGTACTGGTCCAATTTCTTGAGGCCAGCAGCCGAGTTGATGTCATGGAATGCAACTGCCATCTCTATCTCTGGGTAATATTCTTTAAAATTTACCTGTAACAAAGCAGGTTTAGTTAATATTCATCAATCAATTAGTAACATAAGAGACAATCTGCAGTGTTTACACAAATTCAGGGAAAATCTTTCTCTGGAATACCAGATCCAATTGAATGAGTAAACCAAGAGATAGAGATAATTAAACAAAGCACGAGAGGTACTAGTTCTGATTATTTGTTCAAAACCAGAGTTGACTAAGAATTAAGCTAAACACTGAGCGAGGGATGGATCTGAAGCTTTACCTTAGGAACGAGGAGGAGAGAGCTGCGGAGCGAAGACGAGAGAACAGGCGTAGTTGGGGGGCCTCTAGGGTTTCCGAGGTTCTTATACACGCTGGGGTCGTCTTAAATGGGCCGGGTTGACATAAGTAGGGCCCAATACGACTTGACCCGTTAAAATCCTCTTTTGCCTTGGTGAAGAGGAGCACCCCTTGATTGATTAATTTGGTGAAGAAAGAAAGAAGGGATGCCGAAGAGGACGACGCACACGTACTCGAGCGAGGACGCAGCTCCGGATGGACCCGACTCTGATCTCTTCGTCTACTACTGCAAGCACTGCGGATCTCACCTCCTCATCACCGGTATCACTCTCTCTCTCTCATTTTGGCTCTTCACTTCAATCAGCTGAACTGAAGCTTGTTTGGTTTAAGATACCCAGTTGCAGAAAATGCCCAAACGGAAGACGGACAAAGCCTATGTCTTGGACAAGAACAAACACCTCGCCAGGCTCAACATTAGTGAAGGCGGAAAAGTTTTACTCAAAAGGTACTTCATTACCTGCTCTCTCTTGAGATCGTTCATGTTGTTGGATTCAACTATGTATGCCTTTTCTTCTTTCGACTACTATTGTTTGAACTCAAATTGTTACATTTTTATGCAGGGGAGAAGGGAAAGTAGAGAAGCAGTACCGTATGAACTGTGTTGGTTGTGAACTCTTTGTCTTCTATCGCTCCGAACAAGATTTGGACAGTGCTTCTTTGATTTATGTTGTTGATGGTGCTCTTAGCACTGTTGCGGCTGAAACCAACCCACAGGTATTACAAACTTTCTCAACCTTCATTGTTCATAAAGGCTCTTCCTCTTCCTACACGATTCATTCTGAAAAAATAAATAGACAAGCAAGTTTATATGTTTCTATATGAGCGTAGCGATTTTAACTGCCTTCTGCAATGTCATCAATTTTCTTTTCTTTACATTCATGTCTTTGCTCCATCCGAATTTTGATAATTGTCTAATTTGAAATGTGACTTAGGATGCTCCTGTGCCGCCCTGCATATCCCAAATAGATGGAGGACTGGTTCAAGTGGCTATTGAAGTGGAAGATCGCGCACAACGCTCAGCTATCACAAGTAGGCGGAATTCTTTGATGAGTTTTTGTTATCATATTTAACATGCATTGCTTCTTAGTTTGAATGTTTATTATAAGCCAATCTTTCATCCCGATTCTCTTTCATGGCAATTAGCTAGTACTAGTCCATTCTGCTTCTCAAAGTCTGATGTCTTTTCTATAGACATGATAATGGCTGTCCACTTTAGCTTTTTTAGCATTGTAATAGTTGCCAAAAGAAAGTCAATTCCTTGAACTGGGATGATCTTAGATTTCGTTCAAACATATGGGTTCCTTGATTATGAGTTTGTCACACTTTGTTCTCTTATGTCAGGAGTAAATGCGGATGATGTTAGAGTTACTGTAGCTGCACCTGCAGCTCGAGGAGAAGCGAATAATGAACTTCTGGAATTTATGGGAAAGGTATAATTCTATTTCATCTTGGGCTGTTACATGTAAGACCTAGCTTTTTTGTTTCAAGTGTCTTGATAAACCTCAACATATTGCTCTTCTACACAGGTGTTGGGTCTTAGACTAAGCCAGATGACTCTTCAAAGAGGATGGAATAACAAATCGAAGCTTCTTGTGGTGAGTATAACACTGAAGTAAACCTCTTTGAATAAAAAATACTCTCTCTCTCTCTCTCCTGACATTTGGGGATTTTTTTCAGGTTGAAGATTTGTCTGCTAGACAAGTTTATGAGAAACTGTTGGAGGCTGTGCAACCTTGAGGCTGTATGATTCAAATGACAATTGTAATGAATGAAAAATGTGTTAGCTGGACCTTCAATGGCTTCATATTGTTATGGTGGTAGCTGTGATTGTTGAAGTGCAATGTGAAAATTCAGTTGTAGAACTTGAGTCAGTTTAATGAGAAATACCTTTTTTGATCAGGATTTGATCACTTGCATTAGCATTACAAGAATGGTTTTATGCATTGTTCGTTTCTATCTTTTTCCATCAGAATCTTGAAGTGGGTTTTACCTCTGTTATGGATGTGGTCCACGATGCAATTGGTGAATTTGTTCGATTTTATTGTCCTCAAGTAGGTAGATGCCTGCAAACTCGTAACCCAGAAGAAGTGGCAGAGAGAAATTATATGGTCTTCAAACCTATTGCTCTGGTCAGTAAATTCTTCAAATATATTAATGTACAATGAAAATGCAGATTAGTGCATGATCAAAATTCAAAAGGGATGTGTAATTCATTACTGAAGTTGCCTTTATTTTAATTCTTTTCAGAATTTGATGGTTTCACATGAACAATATGCGGTGTACATGAAATCATGTGGAAGAAGCAAATGGGTTGAAGTGATTAACAGGCAAAACTATGAGTGGGTGAGCCATGGGCAAAGACATACCCCCTCCAACTTCCATGTTAACCCTGCCCCCTTCTCCAACCTTCCAATCAAAGCATTGAACCATGGCAGCAATTGAAGAATTCAACAAGATGGTTGCCAAATTTGAACCCGGGCACCTTCTCCTTCCTGATCCAAACGGAACATATTGAAAGTTATGCCCTTTACTTTCATTCTGATCAAGTTCTGATTCATGTTTCTCTTTACTGGAAACCAAGAACCTCTCTGGCCTAAACTCATCTGGATTGTCCCATAACTCTGGATCTCTCATTATTGCATACTGGTTGATTGCTACCGAAGTCTTTTCTGGTATATCAAACTCTTTTATTTTACAAGTTTCACGGTTTTCTCTTGTTGACAAAGGAACTGGTGGGTGTAGTCTCAGGGTTTCTTTTATCACTGCCTGCAAGTAAGGGAGGTTTGCAACATCTGATTCCTCAACTAGTCTGGTGCCAACAACTGTTTTCATCTCCTCCCTGACCTTGTTGAATATTTCTGGATGGTTTATGAGCTCAGCCACTCCCCATTGCATGGCCTCTGCTGTGGTAGCGGTGCCTCCAATGAAAAGATCCTAACATCAAGGTAAAACTTCTCAATTTATTTGATAGTGAAACAATGTGAAAAACTTATGTATGCAGCCGACTGAGCATACTAACTGCAACTAGATTTTTTACCAAGAGCAATGTAGAGAACCACATCTTTAGACTTGCATGCACTGATGCACATATTGGTGTTACCAGTGAATTCATGCATTGGTCTACTCCAAGGAATTGAAGCATTTTGATTAGAGTTCAAAAGTTCTTCGTTGATAGCCAATTGAGGACTGACTGTGGCGATGGTGTTTCACGAATTGCAGTGTGAAAAGGAAAGAGATGACTTACAAGCAAGAAAGCCTTGACATGAGTTCTGGTAACCTGAACCTCAGCTTAATCATCCTGATATGCCCTGAGTAGAATATCCATCAAGTCCTAATCTTCTCTGTTCCAACCCTCTCTCTCTGCTCTCTCTTCATGCTGCTTCAGCATCCCCTCTAAAAGCTTACCATACCCCATGGTCACATCTATGAGCTGCTTTCCATAAACCCAGAATCCCACTCTCTTCAGCGGACCCAATACATTTCCAAAACACACCTTTGCGGCCAACTCAGATGATTCCTTCACTAGTGCCCTGATTTTCTCAGCTTCTTCACCATTCTCTGAGCAACTGGTGCTCATGGTCATCCTGCACGCAATTATAGCAATAATAGATATTAGTTTCCAAAATCATAGCTTATAATAGTATCTGAGAGTAAAGAGCATGCCTGCATATGCTGTTGTTTGTGAGCCTCATAAGCTCAGCGCCCACATCGATCATCTCTTTTCTTTCAGCGCACTCCATCATCTTCCTCAGAAACCTTGCAATCTCTCCCTGTCGGATGGAACGTGACCTTTCAATCTGCTTGGGAGAGAGCAGTTCCGTCATGCAGAGTTTCTTCATGAACCTCCAGTAGTCACCATACGGGGTGGCAAAGAAACCCAAGATTCTGTAAGGCAGGTCGTCAGCAAAAGCAAAGGAGGGTCGGGAAGCAAAAGCCAGGTCATTGGTTTTGAAGATTTCGGCAGCCATGGAGGCAGATGAAACTACAAGCATCCGAGAGGCGCCGAAACGGACGAGGAGGAGAGGGATTGGGATAAGGAGGAAGTGAGGAGGTGGAGGTGACCGATGATCGGCAGAGCCGGCGGGCTTGGAATGTTGTTGGTGGAATGTTTGGTATACAAGGATTTGATGAAGATGGTGGAGAGACAACAGAGGACGGAGCAGAGGAGGTAGTAGTGTAAATCAGTCATGGCTAACTAACAAGAAGCTGATCAACTTCACTGCAACATCACACTCTGCACTTGTATTATAAGTAAGAACAAAGGCTTCTGTTCACCTATTCAGTTGGAGCCTAGTGTTTTCTGTGTCCTATATGCCTGTGCTGTTCATACAGACTGAATTTTCAACTGATCAGGAGGGACAACAATGCTAGGAGTTGGCTTTGTTTTAATCTTGAGGTGTTTTGGTTACCGAGTGACCAAGTGAACAGAAGCGAATTACAGTCGAATTGGGTCACCAAATATCTTGTAACAAACTTGATCATGACACACTTGTTTGTATCAGGCAGGCTACTACTAGCAAAGTTGAAATTATGGACTTATGGTTAGTCAAGCTCGCCAGTATTGCCCAAGATAAAAAGAAGCACGTCAATTTTCGTTGAAAGCAAATTGTAGGATCGATCATGGACTAGTGAGGCAAATCTGTAGGAAAAGGAAAAGGGGGGGGAAGTAAAAACAAGATGGGATTTGAGAACAGTTTTTCTACCTTTCAATATATAGAGTCAAATGTGACTGCTGCTAGATAATAACAAATTAACAAGCTCAAGGGATGGAAATGTGGTGATAACAGAGAGAAATCAATGTCATTGCAAATACACCATTATTAAACTAGCAATCTATTACAACACAAACTAAACTAAAATAGAGTACAGATCTCAAATCAAAGCCTCTCTTATTAACTAAATGTTACAAAATCAAAAGGATGGATTCCTATAACTCTAAAAGACGCACTTATTCCAGAACTAATACTCCCCAGCTCTTTGCATCATCTCCTAATTCATTATTGAACCTGAATCAAATAACAAGAACACCAGATTCAGCATTCATACATTAAATTTCGAGACAAAAGCATTATGTGCACAATAATATATAATGTCCAAACACTTCTTGGGTCAAGTACCAGAGATAAAAGTGGTAAAGAGGAGCTAGAAGAGATCAGTTACATGGTTCAAAGTTGGCGCTGCACTTCTCCAGGAGCTGAATTGCCATGTTGCGATCAACGCCAGATATAGGAGGGCCATTGACGAGCACACAGAGGCAAGGCTGGCCTAAGGCTTTGAGTGCAGTGCAGCAAGTCTCACCTGGTGGGATGGGGCTCAAAGGAATCACTGCTGGTCTACAAGGTATTAGCTGAATTAGTGATGCAAAGAAGGTAAGACCACAACTATTGCCTTGACCTTGCACCCCCAAGCCTGTCATCATTAACACAAGCACAAAAGTTGCAAAAACCTTGGAGCTTCTAGTGTGCCTCATCTTCGATTTCAACTGCACTGACTAATTATACTGAAATGTTACAGAGAATGGGATCTGAAACCAAATATATAGGAGATGATCGATGAGGTCCATGCACCATGCACTTCCATCCTACCCAGAAGTCACACCTATGATGCCATTATTTCCATCTCTGCTTCAGATCTGATGCATAAACAGAAATTGGGCAGAAGTACATTCGGTGTGCTAGTAGAGCAGTTGTCAAACACAACCTTCATGACTCTGAAGTTTTCAAGTATCAACAAATGAACATGGTTCAGCAACCCTCCAATGTACCCTTTCAAAAGTGCCCAGAGTGATAAACAATAACATTGGACCTCACTAAACGACCATGAATTTTAAATTTTCTCATCATTTTAACTGATCTATCTAACTCCAACATTGAATCAACCTTACTGAAGGAAGATGCCCTAGCAGCATAGCGAAAACATATGTATAAATCAACAAAACTAAATTTTCAAACCCCATAAGAACTAAAAGCATTGAAAAACAAAATTGGCACCTCGCTATTCTGTAAGCAAAAGTTCACAGAAATGTCTGATTTATAGGAATTAAGCATCTTGAGTTTTGAATCACAGCAAAATCTATGGCAAACTACACGAACTTAAGATATGTAGTCAGCATATAATCAACCAAGAATGATCCCAACTTCGTTCATTGATAAATACAAGTACGACAATGTAAGGATCCTTGAAGATCAGTTTCTTCACTAAAATGTTTCATATATATTGAAACTACATAAACATTGGACTCAACATAATTCTGTGAAATCCATGCTTATTCTAAAACCACAGTTAATCATCCTCCCAACCTTCGTTATTCCAACTCATGTCAACGTCATCTCAAAGGCCTCTGTAAGATACTGTTTGGATCTTTAGCATCACAAGTCCCTTTTACAGGTCCTCAAACTTGTCCTTTGTTTCCTTTGAGATTGATTACAGAAAGCTCTTGTTCAACATAATCCCCAGCATGAATGGGCAGATATTTACTGGCAAGTGGTGAATCGGCAAAGTGGCCTAAGGGTTTCAACACAGCATCAGATGCTATGTGGCCAAACAACTACATGACCAAAATATGTCACACATAAGCACAAGAGGAAATAGAACCTTTGTTTCTTTTGCTGTTGTTTTAATATGATTATAATACCAACCAAGAAAAGGAGAACAAAAAAGTTAACTATGACAATAATCAATAGATATACTCACTGTAGAAGATACTCTCCATAAGATGCGATTTTGCTCCATTGCTAGTTTGATTGCATCAGTTGTCCTATTGGTTACGACAACTTCATGCATTCCAGCTATGCAATCTCCACCGGTTAACCATTCTATCTGCACATTGAGTAATGTGTAGATAGTCGGTAGATACATCTAAGCATAATGATGTATTTATGGCACTTAAACTCGATTAAACCAATGGATGAATATAATTCTGTCGAACTTAAACCGTTCATGTTTATAACAAAAAAACGCAGTTTTGAGTGCTTTAATGATAACCAAATTGGCTGAAATTTTGCAGAGATGATCTATACATTAGTATCTAAATACTATACGGTGGAAATGTGAAAATTCGATTGAAAAATGAGTGTAAAGTGGAAATCCGCACTGTAAGAATAAATACGGACGTCCGAAGCTGAGAAGCTCTGTATACATATACATATATATATATATACATATATATATACATAAATCATCATAGCCAACCATCTTAACAGCTATTAAAATCATATCACCTTGCAGGTAGAGAACTCTTAAGCTCAAAAATGTGTTCTATTTCTTTTTTTGCCAGAATATATGCATAACTTGTATTTTGGATCATCACTAAGCACAATTGTCATAGATATCGTTACCTGCTTTCCAGTCTGAATGAGCAGACATCCAACAGGAACTTTAACTTCAATTTTTTGCCCATTTCTTAGCCAGATATTAAGCCCTGGGAACCTACTTCTGCCATGAATAGTTAAAAAGTTCAGGTCATAGTGATATCCTGCAAAGACAGTACCCTCCTGGCCATAACGCCGCAGGTCACTTCCAGTAGGAGCTAGAAGGTGTGGTCCCTGGGTTAAAAATAAAAGGCTCTTAGAATAAAGTGCAAACCAGAAGATTGGCAAATGAAAGGAGAGTTTAGTAAAATAAAAAATAAAAGTAAAATACGATGAAACAAACATCAGTCCAAGCTGAATGCATGAAGATACTGATGAAACAAAAAAGTGCCAGCAGCAGAGCTTAGCTAGTTACATGGCACTATGCAGTAGTTGGGTGAATAGAAAACAAATCAAAAGGATATTACTGGCAGTATGGAGCAACATAAAAGTACAGAAAGAGCATTAGAATGCATTTTATGGGGACACACCCACAGTGACTGAAGATAAGAAAACGATGGATATAGAAGATGATGGTATGGAAAATATGATGGATATGGCTATTAGAGTCAGACAAACCACCAATAATTATTTTCTTTGAGTCCATACTGCCTCAAGATTAGCCATTAGTTTTAGACAGCAAGCACCGCGACATGATAACATATCTCAATTAACAATAACTGAAGTCATACATACCTGCTGCATCAGGGAAGTGAATGCATCCTTTGGCAAACCAAATCCAATGGCAGCCATTTCAGCAACAGCCTGAAAAGAAGAGAATTAATCACATGAACCAAATTCAAGCAAGCATTTTATTGAGCAATGCGGCTCACCTCTATTGCGGATATCATCTTGTACCCCCATGAATCCATGGTCTCTTTCCACTCAGGAAAACCCTCAGGCACAACCGGCTCTGCATTAAGTTCCTGTAACAAAAAAAAATAGGATCAACACAATAAGCATAGCAAATGACACACTAAGTCGAAAAGTCAAATTCCGGAAAGCAAAAAAAAAAAAACGAGACCTTAAAGCGGGTTTCGGAAGGACGAGGACCGACTCTCCACATGTATCGCCATTTACAATCAGGGCCCTTGGGAGTGGCAGGTTGCACTTGTTTCGGCATTTGTTTCAATTTTTCCTGCATTTCTTCATCCACCAGGCTTCTCGGAACTTCCACACCCTCGGGAGTCACACCGACCTGCAATTACGTAGCTTCAATTTCACTCCACAAATTCAAGACAAAACAATTGGGATTGAAATTCCAAAAAAAAGAAACAGGACCTGGTAATGCAAATGGGGCCGCTCGTGGAGTCGCTTGAAGTCGGAGGAAGAGTCGAAGTAGTGCTCCATCATATCGAGGAAGCGATCGTTGTCCTCAGCTGTGCATCGGGGGTCCTTCACTAAGAGAGCTCCCGTCTCTCTGAGACTCCTGCTGACCTGGCTGCACAGCTCCTTCAATTGCCCCTCCGATTCCGATTCCGATTCCGATTCCGATTTCAGGTAGGGGCTCAGATCTATCACCGCCAGCTCCATTTTCTCCGATTCAACCCTTGTTTTCTTTCAGGGTTTTTAATCGGGATGGCGGGAGATTTTTCCTTCTTTTTCTCTCTCACTCTCTTCTCGCATTAGTGGACTTTGATTTGCTGTCACGCATTTTTCATTTTCTCTTGGGGTTTCGCTCCCACAATATTCAGGGGCCTGACACGTGGAATTTCGACACTCCAACCAAATACTCTAGGGTTTATACCGCGAGCGACTTGACCGCAGCAATATTCAGTTATTTACTTAGTAATTGATTAATTAAAAAAATTATATTTTAAGAACAACTCTAATAAAAAAGTCAAATCCTAATGGGCAGTCAAACAACTACTTTTGGCAATCTAAAAAATTCTCTAACAAAGTGGTCAATTCCACGTGTAATTGATAATATGATTTCTATAATCAAATTTGACACAACCAAAAGAAAATATCATGCACTATTTTATTATTATCTCTCTCTCTCTTCTATTTCCCCGTTGCTTTCTCTTCTTCCTCTAAGAAAGAGTTGTATATGTATAATATTATGAAAATAATAAAGTAAGTTTAAAATTTAACTCCTTTGTTGGAGAGGATATGAGTCAAAAATGATATTGTCAACTCCTATGTTGCACGGACACGGACATGGATACGGCGACACGATACGTACCGATACGGCGACACGGCAAAACTTGCATTGACACGGCAAATATAATTACTTATATATTTCTAATTAATAAAAATATACTCAAATATGAATAAATTCATCACATTGCTTAAATAATGTTAAAGATCGATTAGAATTTAGAGTCCAATCGCACTGACAGGGAAAGACGACGTCGTTCTCGCATTGACAGAGAACGGCGATGTCGTTCCTCGGCTTCCTTTTTCGTCGTTCCTCTTCTATGAGGCTTCGTTAAAGTGGGCTTCCTCTTCGATTAGGTTTTATACTTTTTTGTTTTTTTTTTCAGTCAATACACGCTGACGTGGCGTGTCGGATGCTGACGTGGCGTGTCTCAGGATGACGTGGCGTATCGGTCAACGTGTCCAAAAAGTTAACTTTTTTTGACATGCCACGTGGCGTATTGGACACACATTTTGGTGTATCGTATCGGTATCGGTGTGTCGGGAGTGTCGGACACTCCGACACTTCATAGGGGTGGAGTATCCGTGTAACATAGGTCAACTCACATGTCAAATTTTGAAGTAGACAAAAAAATCTAACATGTTTGTTGGAGATGCTCTAATGTTGTTTTACTTCAACCGTTAGAAGTGATGAAGTTTGTTTGATCAGTTATAGACCAGGTTTGTTTGATGTACAATATTCGAAATAATCCGCAACCTTTTTGTTGGCTTCTCAGAAAACTAGACCATAGGTGGTATGACTGGTATCATACTGAGATAGAGAAACATTCGCAAGAGACTAACAAGTTTGAGATGGTAACACAGTTTCCACAAAATATCATATCAGTCTCCTTTAGGACAATGTGGATTATTATTCAATACATTTTGGGGGCGACACCAAAAACATAGGGACATGAATTGTCCATTATCGTTGTGAGATTTCAATTCAAATGATATATATGTACACTGCTGCAAAAATACTGCATCATCATCACAGGTCACCTCATCTAAATCGTAAGTACCATTTATGACTTGCAGTAGAAGAAAATTACATAACCTTACAAGCAACCTAAAACAACTCTTCCACGAATAGGTGAGTCTTTCTTTTCCGTCTCATTCCTCTGCTCTACTAGCTAAGCACGACACGACCATGTGAGATATATTAGAAACAAAGAGGACACTCCACCACATTATATTAAGATGCTCCTGCAGCCTCATGCTTGACGTATTCTCCTTGTTCCTCTTTGGAAAACTCTTCGATTAATTCACGTTGTCTTTGAGTCAGATTCCTGCATAAAAGTTAAGCATACAATGTTCAGACTTTTACCTTGAACCAAAACAATAGGTCTTATAGTCCTAACAAGCTGTCAAAGATGAAGCCAAGAGGTAACATACGTTGGGATGCTGACATTAAAGTGCACATATTGATCACCAAAGGTATAAGAGTTCCTCGTCTTGATTCCTGTTACAAATCACCAGGAGACAGTGAAGCGATGGCTATTGATTTATTAGGTATACTTGTGGCATTACTAATTGCAAAGAAAATGGAACAGCGGCTTTCAAGTAAGTCATAGACTATAAATACAATAGATTAGAGCATCACAATTGATTGCCCATTATATCTCGGTTATAATCAGATTCAGGTCAGGTTCAGCATATCAGGATGAAACCATTGTAAAGAAACTGTTTAATAGGCTTCATCAAACTCATTACTCCCCACTTTGACAAAGGCATATGACTACTGTGACACAGCAGACCTAAACTACGGCGCAACAACTTAGTTATAATATGTGCATTGAAGACAAAGAAACAAATGCAACTGTTAATACCAAGTCACAACAGTTGCTACATAAAACATCTCTATACTAGCAAGACATAGCAAGAGGTGGCACAAAGACAAGGACCAATATCATAAGATTTCATCTCTGATTTCAAAAAGAAAAGGATGGCCAAAGCATAAACACCAAATCATTAGATTAATAAAATTCCATTAAAAAAGAATCCTGCTCAACCTTGATCTTTGAAGGTCAATTAGAACAATTTAAAGGCAGAAATGCAGAATCAATCAATACTGAAAAAAAATATTTAAATAAATAAAACAAAGAATAAGATGGCATTAGTCTGATTCCCTTACCTTTCTTCTTTAAGACTACCTTCTGTCCAGGTTGCGTACCTGCACGAACCTAAAAACAAAATTGCATTTTAAAAATTCAGCCTCATAAAGTATTATAACAAAAATACCTTTACATGAGACCAATTTTTTGGTCTCTTCCATCCCTGAGTTCCAGAAGCAAACCTTTAGTACAACATCCCCAGTAAGAGTTGGGACCTGTATAGTTCCTCCCAAAATTGCCTGCACAAAAGTATCCCACCAAACCTCAGTATAGAAGATATAAGTATGATAACTATCACAATATATACTAGTATACAATATAATTTAAAAGAACTGAGAATACTCAAACACAAAATACTCGAATAGAACTGAACAAAGATTGTTTGTTCTTGAGATTGTCAGTTACCTCAAGGTGAATGATATTGTCAAGATAAAATAAAAATAAAAAATAAAAAGTTCCATCTTTCTCTACAATCCGAGAGTTTTACATTTTGAAAAAAATAAAATAAAATAAAAATATGTAAGCATACCTGGGTGATACTCAGGACGGCATCTACATGGATATCGGCACCATCCCTACGGAAAACTGGGTCTTCCCTAACCTGTTATACACATTTCATGTGTAAAATTCATTATCAAAAGATATACAAATAATATATATATTAAAAAAAATAAGGACATTAAGGATTAAGATCTCACACCTTAATGGTGACATAAAGATCACCGGGCTGGTTTCCATCAGGATCAGCTCCACCGCTACCATATACCCGTATAGTTTCGTTGTCGTCTACTCCTGTAAATGCAAACCAAGTGTCATCACATTCACAGTCCCCATTACAGTAGTAGATATAGCACGAATTAAGGTAACCTCTTTGTAGCAAATGACTGAGTAATTAATAGTGATAACAAATGGCAACTTTTGTATGTATTATGCTCTTAGCCCAAGAAAATTTTTACTTCCACATTTTTTTTCATTGGATTTATTAATTTTTCTGGTGAAGAATTCAAATAGAATGATCATAATATTCAGGATAAATACATAGAAAATATTTTTTATACAGTAAACATGCATCAAATACTGAAACAATGACAATAAACTCATACATAGTATGAGTTAATAACCAAAACATGAATATAGGTTCCCAATGTGACAGAAAGAATGCAAAACCAAAAGCATATCAATCATTTGAATACTACAAACTGAAATGATTCATGACGAAAGAAATATTCCAAGATTACAAACACAAATTGACCAGTTGGTAGCAATCCCAATGCCTCATAATTTAGACAATACTAATCTCAAAAATAAATTACAATACCTGGCATGACATCTAACTTGACTGATTTCAATCCAAATTTGACCCGTTTTCCATTACATGAATTGCAAAGTCTCTGAAATAATAAAAAATAAAACAACATAAATTATAACTTATTCAAACTCAATAGCAGACAATTTAACAATAGGAAAACAACATTTGAAAGTAATCTTTCCACAATTCCTCAGTCAATCTAAAGGCCATACAAAATCAATTACAGTAAAACTCAGCTATGAGATGCAATGTTTATGTAAATGTAAATGCTTACTTAGATACTTGTAATATAGGAAGATATTAAAATTACATTTGGCATAGAGGTACTTATTTTTGGAGCCACCTGTGTATTTCTTGAACTTGATTCTAAATCTCAAGTGAACTTTATGTATATGGGACATAAGGATCTAGCAGGTTGACGTTTATTCAATGTTTGTTACTCTTTTCTTACTTTTTTATTCATAAATATGGAGTTCCTAGCCAAAGCACTCTTGCAATCCCCATATACTACTTTCCCTAGACGAGGATCTGTACTCTCCTCAAGGAGAATCATAATTGGCCAGCAATCTTGCAACTTCCTTTATAAATACTTAACCAAAATAAGTAACTTCATAGTCATCTCTTGTGTATCAGACAATAAGTAGCTACAAAAAGGTGATAATAAAACATGTAGGAAGAAACAAGGTTAGAACACAAAGCAAAATAAGACTAGAATTCAAAATTAATAATATGATATCTCTAGAAATAATAAAGACAGTTGAACTTGATTGAAGAGTAGTGACTATCCATTATTTATCAATAACATGTGAGCCATACCGTGTAACTTTTACCAGACCCACCACATTGAGAACATGTTGTCTGCATCCTAAATGGACCAGTTTGCATGAAAGTCTGAATAAGCAGAAAATCAAAAATTAACAAAGGGCATATGATATCCTTTATCTTAAAGAAGTGATCAGATTTCAGTCATCAGTAAAACTAACCATGCCAGACCCTTTACAGCGCTTGCATGATTCCGGTCTGGTTCCAGGGGGAACACCACTTCCACCTACAAAGATCCAGACACACTAGATATTAGAACTAGAAACAAATGCCACAACTGTATTGTAAATTGCAAAATTGGCAAAAACATTTAGAAGTGAGCAGAATCAGCATACCACATGCTTCACAGGCCACAGCGGCCTGAAAGGTCACAGTTTTAGCACATCCCTGAACAGCTTCCATGAAGGATAGTTCCAAAGGAACCTGTTTACATAAGAAAACAAATACAAGTCATGGATCACAAACTCCAAAGCACCTCCATCAACAAAATACATTTAGAATGAAGGGGAACCTTGATGTCTTGACCACCAAAATTCTGACGGAACATGTTGAAGATCTAATCTCCATTGTATGTAGCGCCCCACCGATAACATGCACATAACATTCCATTAAAACATCAGAGCTAATTGAAAACAAAACAAATGTACAAGATCTAATAACTCAGAGAACATAAACAATATATCATAGTGTTGATATGTGAACACATTCTATTAATAAGTATTCAAAACTTTGAGTAAGACACTGAATAAATAAGCCTTAAATACTAACTATGAACAAACTAGCAATAATGAGTAATATATTAATGTTGGAGCGTGTCTATAGAATTGTATCTAGAGCCACATCCATGTGAAGTGGCACAGCTTTCGTAATCTGGAGGGATTCCTTACCAATCACTGAGAAAATTTACAAGTTTGTGTAACTAACATACTAAAATCATGATTCCATAGCGAAAACCTACATGCAATTCCCAATTCTGGCTAAATGGCAATATTTTCAGTTCAGAGTTTTTATCATAGGTTTAAAATTCCAAGTTATTTAAAAAAAAACCAACAGGGAAACAAACTCTTGCTGTGAGGAAGAAGTTATTACATTATCATCAAATATATCTTTAAATGGATTCCTGAAATCATTGGGAAAGCCCGAGCCTTGTTCTTCAAATGCAGCATGGCCAACCTGCAGGAGTAAACTTGTTGGCATCAGCGCAGACATAAAATTATGCAACAGATGAACCAAAGTGAGTCAATCTCAAAATGGGTTGACATGGAACATGAAAAACGAACATAAACGGAACGTAGCCTTGAATGGTTTGTTATCAGCATACAAACTATATGACTGTAACTGTAAACACAAGAATTTAAAGGCCAAAACCAATAGAATTAGTAAAGTTTAGTGTAAGCCCATGACAGACCCTAACATTTTCAAGTCAAAAAACAAATGAACCAACATATGGTGGAAAGAACAGCTATCAAAATCCTGAGGACCCATTCAAAATCCTACTCAGCCACAATAGTCAGGCACTTTAGCAGTTAATCATTTCATAGTAAAAGGCAGAGGGAGTAAAAATAAAGTTTAGTAGTAATACCTCATCATATTGTTGACGCTTCTCCTCATCTTTCAATACCTACAAAAATGTCAACGGATCTGATTTTAGTAGCTTAACAGGAATTAGTAAAGAAACTCTAGATTAGACAGTGACCTCATACGCCTTTGAGACTTCTTGGAACTTCTTTTCTGCCTCAGGATCATCTTTATTTGTGTCTGGATGGAGCTTCTTTGCTAGCTGAAATATAAACAAGGGACATGAGGTACCAAATGTAGCATTATTCCAATTTATTTATAAAAAAAAAGGGAAAAAAAAAAGGAAAAAAAAAAGGAAGAAGACACAGATGTTGGGAGATAGAACTAAGCACTATAACTCTACAAAATGAGCATACATCAACAAACAGAGTAAACAATCAGCATGCATAACAAAAGACTTCTCATTACTCGTCATAAACATAGATTCCTTTTATTCTTCCTACAAGAGAACTAAGATTATGACTTATTGAAAGGAAAAAACAATCTGAAGTCTTCAATCAGTTAAAAATTCATATTGCAGTAAAATGTTTTTTAGAAGTGAAATTTCTACATGCTATAAGACTTGACTGTATGGACATACATAAAAAGAACAGAAGTGAGGCAGAACCTACCCCATAATAAGCTTTCTTTATTTCAGATGCACTTGCATTCCTGCTAACACCAAGTGTCTCATAGTAATCTCTCGCAGCCATAGATGCTGGCACAAAAGGAAGTGCAAGCCACATAAATAAGCTCATACATATATCAAGTAACAACAAATAATGGTGTGGCAATAACTGTGTACAGTAAACAAAGCCTTAAGCTCCATATCTCTCTGTATAATATTCACCAGATTTTTCTCCAAAAAAATAAAGGATGAGACAGAGATACCCAGAGTTCCATGGTATGTAAAAATAGAGAGGATTTGGCATGAGTAGATGGACCCGATAAACAAGAAATTACTAGAGCGTTACTACAGATGAACAAATAAGAAGAGTTATATGGGGATACCAGTTGCATGAATTGATCTCACTACAGTCCAATTGGAACTCAGAGCTCCCGGCAACCTCCTGTAAACTGCCAGATAAATCAAAGGGTGAGAATTCAGATAGGGACATGAAACCTTCCTGATACTGTTATCACTAGACTGAAACCGATTCACCGCAAACTCGAATATGAAACCTTCATCTCTTACAATTGAAGAGGAAAAAAAAAACCCAAAAGGAATGTGCTTGATATACCATTAGTAGTAGTAGAAGAGTTTCCTAAAACTCTGGAATTATTGCAAATCCCGGTGTTAAATTTCCTATAAGCACCTCCTCCAAGCACTCTGGCGTAAACCTGAAACCAATTCAAATTGAAGCGATTGGTATGATAATGATAATGATTATATGTTGAAATTGATTGAAAAAGGAGGAAAGAGAAATACGGAGGTCGTGGAGCGGCGGGCGATGGAGTAGAAGAGCCTGACACCATTGGAGCGAACCATTTGGGGAATCAATCCAACAACAAAAGATTTGAGTCCTGTGAAACTGGGATTTGGGTTTTTTTTTTTTTTGGGGGTGAGGTAGGGTTTTGAGGAGTGATAAACCCTAAATTGGGAGAGAGAGAAGGTTCTAGTAATGGGCGAAGCAGAGAGACAAAGAGAGCCCAGTCCTGTGGGAGACAAAAAAAAAAAATGAAAAAACAAAAATCAGGGAGCGCGTGTTGAGGATCTTAGTTTGGTTGCGACTTGCGCGTGTGTGGAACTGCCTCAAACTCAAACTCAAACTCAAGGCCGTGTTTACAATACCGCCGTAATGGGAATCATTCCTCCTTCAAAATGTGTGTTTACCAACCAAACCAACCAAAGGGGAATACAAAGGTGTAGCCAGTAAACTTTTTAATAGACTCATCCCTAGCAAATTATGTTATATATTCTAAATTTACCCTCGAAGAAATCCAGCAAAAAAAAAGGCTCAATTCACACACCCAACATTCTTCCATAACCGTATCAAAAAAAAACAAAAACTTCTTCCCAGACAATAGTAACAACAGTAGAGAGAGGGTATTTGAATATTGATAATTATAAATATAATCATTTCAAAACTAATCATAATCATAATCATAATCGTCATCCATAGTTCTACAGTTTGAGTAAGTTGTTATATTCAAGTTCCACTTATGAATTGATTGGGAGAAATATGGTTTGGTCAATCCCAATGGAGTAGTAGCATGAATGCTGAGTGCAAAAACATTTTTTACTGGGAGAGAGTGGAGAAGAAGAGTGGGAGAGAAGTAGCAACATCCATAGAGCAGAGTTGCAGAGAGGAAGAAAGTGAAGTATAAACACTGAGAATTGGAGCTTTACATTTGAAAACCGTTGCTCTCAAATCAAGATTCTCATTTCATATAAGAACATGATGTTAATATATAAGAACATGATGCTAATTCATGTGAAAATCTCTTTAGTGGATACCATGATTACTGTTGTCGGTATTCAGTAAACTACCTCTTCTGCCCATAGACCAGTCATGGAACTTGTAGACCGACGTCCAGGCTACCTCGCCATGGAGAAAGATCATCAATGCAACATCAGGAAGGTGTTTCTCCAAGCTCCACAAGAAGGCGCCATGAGAGTATAAATATGCATTCTGTCCCACATCAGAAATATAATGTAAGAGGGAACCTTCCTTATCTATAAAGGGAATGCTCCCCCTCTAGATATAGGGATCTAAGAAAGGACTAAAAAACTATACTCTACCCCGCGGGACGGATAACCCCTCCCCAAACTGTAACACGCCACCTCGCGGGATAGATCCTTCCCCATCCCTCCATTCCTCCAACCCATGCAGGATGGTCCCTCTTGTACCCCGCGTGGGATGACAACTCAAACTAGTAACTTTACTCCATCCCGCGGATAAGCCCTACCGCGTGGGATAGGTAGCCCGCCCCTCCCCCATTTGTAATCCTTCAACCCGCGCGGGATGGTTCCACTTGTAACTCGCGCGAGATGGTTCCACTTGTAACAACCAAAGGCCTATTGGCCAAGATAGTAGAATCTTAAGTGGACATAGCCGTGCCCTCCGATGGCACGGTGAACCACTATAAATATTGTCCCTGTTCCATCAGAAATGTTCCACCATGTTTCTGCGGACCCTATGAGATTTTGCAGAAACAATTACAAATTAAGCCAAGATGAAACAATCATGATGGGAACATTTCCGACTTCTAAGACGAACCTAGATTTGATAAAGATGTGATGTCGTGATGGGTTTCACTTTTTAGATAAAATGCTGAGTGTAGATAGATATAGGGATAAAACAGGAAAGAATGTGATAAAAATAGAAGTGCTGGGTCTAATTAGCAATTTGTTGGGTACTTTTAGAAGCACCTAATACAAATTATGTGAGACCCACAGAAAACCAAGAATAAATCCCCAATCCCCATTTTCATTCCGGGGGGGGGGGGGACTAAATATTGATTCCTGGTCATGGGGTGTTGTCGGTAGTCAGTAAATACCTCCCTCGGCCCATGATGCTATGAAGCCCAGCAGGAGGCAGCTCGAACAGGCCTCAACCTCGATGCTAAAGCAGTCTGGGCCGAGAGGGGAAGCCTCCACAGAAACTTAACATTTGTCCCACATTGAAGAGGATGCTAAGTGTGAGTCAACGCAGGGGTATAAATGCAGCCAAGACCAACCAGAAAGGTAAAAAAAGATCGGTCTCAGCATTAAATACTCAACTACCCTTATTAACTTAATCATCGGAGAGAGAAAGACCGGAGTGTCCCGGTCATTCTCCTTTCTTGCAGATAAGAAGGTGGCGAAGAAGGAACTTCGGAGCAAAGGACAGGATTACGGAAGATTGAATCACGTGTAACAGTTTCTTCAAGAGCCAGCAGGTTCCAGCAGAAACAATTGGCGCCGTCTGTGGGAATACTTACAAAAAGCCAGTCTCGATGACGGAGTCAAATGAAGTTGGAATCGGGAGTAGGATAATGTCAGGAGATCTGACGCCGGGAAGCAGCGACCGGCCGGGAAGGACGGGCGATAGTGAAGAGCGCCCGCCTGATTCGATCGTCCCGCGAGCGCTTACGGATGGAACAATGAGCGGCCTCACACAGGAAGAAATGGAGGACATCGTCGAGAGGTTAAGAGCGGACATAGCACGCATGGAGAGAGAAGGCCAGCGTGACCGTTTAGACGCGGCCGCACGGGAGAAAAAGCTGGAGGCAGATAACGCAGCAATAATTAGTGCGTTAGCCAGGAGACTCGAAAGTGATGAGGTGATCGAGCGAGCGGCAAACTCTATCCGCGAGGGGGAGCGGTCCCCGGCAACACCGCCCGTAGCCCGGAGAACGGTAGTCGTCGGCACGAGCTTGTTTCCTGAAACTATGGAAACAGAGGGCTCGCCCCCGCCTCCAGCGCCTGTAGAGGAAAGAAGGAAGGAATCAACGGGAGTCGAGGCGGCCTTGATGGCCATGAGGGACAGTGTGATGTCCCTAACCACGAGACTAGACGAGGCAGAAAGAAGGGCAGCGCACAACCCGCCCGGTATGGGGTTTGAAGAGAGAGGAGGACCTTTCACTACCGCCATCACGCAGACATTGCGTTCCCGTGCGGCGAAACCGCTTAAATTGAACTACGGAGGGGAGGGGGACCCGCATCTCTTCCTCGACAGTTTCAAGTCCCATACGAACGCGAAGGGTTATTCGGACGCCGCGTGCTGCAACATGTTCCAGGAGACGTTGTCGGGAGAAGCATTAAGCTGGTTTTATGAACTCCCGGCCGGTTCAATAGATTGCTTCAAGAGGTTAGCAGACCGATTCGTGAACCGGTTTATACTGCGAACGGACGGGCAGAGTACAGCCCAATTATTCAAGATAAAGCAGGGGCACGCCGAGGGACTAAAGGCCTTCGTAAATCGATGGCAAGGGGCCACAGCCAGGGTCAGGAGTTTCGACAAGAAGGTGGCGGAAGAGGCCTTTATCCAGGCCCTGCTGCCCGGGAAGTTCTTGTACGCGGTACGAATTGAAAATCCCCGGGGCTATGATGAGCTCATGGAAATGGCGGTAAGGCACGCGCAGGCAGACCACGACACTTACGGGGACCAAAGTGAGGGTAAAAGAAAGGAAAGCGGGAGGTCTGAACCCCGAGGACAGATGATCCAAGAAGTAAGAACCTGGAAAGGGGACCAGGGGGGACAAGTCTTCACCCCTAGCAAGAGGTTCAAGGACGGAGGTAGGAGCCAAACCAAGCAATTAGGGGGGCCTCAGGGGAAGAACAGGGGCAACAACCAAAGCGGCGGGTTTAAGGAAACGGTTGTCACGGCCAGGGCAAGCTACACAAACCTGAATACAACACCGGAGGTAGTGTGGAACGAGAATAAAGGGGATCTTCCAGGACCCGCAGCCAGGAGGTTCCCACCGTCACGACTAACCCGAGAGGACACAGGAAAGTACTGTGGATATCACCGGGAGGCAACACACGCAATAAACAACTGTGATGAGCTAAGAAGAGCGATCGAAAGTCAGCTTAAAGCAGGGAAGCTTCGGCAATACTTGTTGAGTCCACTCCAAGCTAAGGAGGAGCCCATTTACGGGACGATCAACACGATCCGTGGGGGGGCACGTATCGACCGGAGGAGTAACAAGGCCAAAAAACAGTGCCCCGGCAGCAGAGATGGGCGAGAGATATTCGCTTTCGGGAGCTCTAGCGCTCAGAGTGTGAACTCGAGGTGGAGGTCAGTAACATTCGAAGAAGAAGAAGAGCAAGGGACCAGACAACCTCACGAGGACCCCTTCTTAGTGACAGTACAGTTGGATCATTATCTTTGCAAGAAAATCCTGATTGACACGGGGGCGTCAGTAAATGTCTTGTTCAGAAACGCGTGGCGGGCGCTAAAAAGGGGGGGGTAGCAAGCTCACGCAGGACAACGAGCCATTGATAAGCTTCTCTGGGGACGTGGTACAGCCTCTTGGGTCTGACTACATACCCATGATCCTCGGGGGACAGGAGGGGAACACGTTGAGAATGTCAGTCGATTTCATAATTGTCGACTGCGACTCAGCATACAATGGGATACTCGGGAGACCAGCCCTGTGGAAAGCCAAGGCATTCATCGCGGGGCATATGCTTATGATGAAGCTACCCACGCCAACGGGAATCGTAACCATCCGGGGTGATCAAGTGGCAGCAAGAGGGTGCTACGCCATTGACAGAGATAATGGTAGGAGGAGAGCGGAAGTGTTATCCTCCGTGAGCACGAGCAAATTGATTTCTGACGTATACGAGGATCCCAGGATCAACGCCGTTGCAGAAGGGGCAGAATCCGAGAGACCCGGTTCAGTAGAGGAAACCGAGCTGGTTTGCATCTCGGACGGTTTCGCAGCCCGAACGGCGAGAATCGGGGCCAAACTGCCACCCCTCGTCCGGGAGGAGCTTGTACGTTTTCTAAAAGCCAACAGCAAAGCCTTCGCATGGTCATATGCTGACGTGCCCGGTATCCCGAGTGACGTGGTCACGCATAAGTTGGGGATCCGAAAAGGCGTGCCCCCGGTGCGACAGAAGAGGAGGTCCTTCGATCTGGCAAAGTATGACGTCATCAAGAGAGAGGTACAAAGGCTCCTGGACATCAAGTTTATCCAGGAGGCGAAGTACCCACAGTGGTTAGCCAACGTGGTCATGGTACCGAAGAAAGCCAAGGGCCAGTGGAGGATGTGCGTGGACTACACCAATTTGAATAGGGCCTGCCCCAAAGATAGTTTCCCTTTGCCCCGGATTGACCAACTCGTTGATTCCACCTCCGGGTTCGAAATGCTGAGTTTCATGGACGCCTACGCGGGCTACAATCAGATAATGATGGATCCCGCGGATGAGGAGCATACGGCCTTCACGACTGACAAGGGAGTATATTATTACAAGAGAATGCCGTTCGGATTGAAGAACGCGGGAGCAACCTACCAACGCCTGATGAACATGATGTTCGCTAAGCAGCTGGGGGTCACGATGGAAGTATACGTGGATGATATGTTGGTAAAGAGTCACGCCGCGGCCGGGCATGTTAGCGATCTGCAAGAAATCTTCGACATTATGCTCGCGTTCGGTATGAGGTTGAACCCGGAAAAATGTACATTTGGAGTTGTCAAGGGGAAATTCCTAGGCCATGTCATTAGCCGGCAGGGTATCGAGGCAAACCCGGAGAAGGTCCAAGCTATAATGAATATGGTTGCCCCAAAATCCAGGAATGACGTACAGTCCCTGACAGGCAAAGTGGCGGCCCTCGCCAGATTTATTTCCAGACTCACGGACAAGTGCGCACCGTTCTTCAAGCTGCTCAAAAGCCAGCGTTGCAAATTGGTCAATTGGGGGCCCGAGCAAGAGGAGGCATTCAGGAATATCAAGGAATATTTGGCTTCTGTGCCAAAACTATCAAAGCCGATTCCCGGGGAGATGCTGTACCTCTATTTAGCAGCATCCGGCACAGCAGTTAGCTCGGCTTTGATCAGGAAGGATGAAGCAATTGAGCTCCCGGTGTATTACGTAGGCAAAGGCTATACACTGGCAGAAAGCAGGTACCCGGAACTAGAGAAGTTGGCTCTAGCTCTTGTCGTGACCGCCCGGAAGCTGCGGCATTACTTCCAAGCTCACTCCATCACCCTGTTCACTAACTGCCCTCTAAGGCAGGTACTTTTAAAGCCAGAAACGAGCGGGAGATTGGCCAAATGGGCGATAGAGCTAGGCGAGTTCGATATACATTACATGCCGAGAGTAGCCATCAAGGGACAAGCCGCAGCGGATTTCATTTCAGAGCTGACACCCGTGGAGAAGGTCACGGAGTGCACGGAGGATGAGCTAGAGGCGGTCCAAGAAGTCCAACAATCTTGGAAGCTATTTGTAGATGGCTCCGTCACCAAAGGCAAGAGCGGGGCCGAAATCATATTGGTTAGCCCGGACGGGTTCGAGTACGAGTACGCCCTCGAATTTAGCTTCTCCGCGTCCAATAATGCTGCCGAGTACGAGGCATTGATTGGGGGGCTGCAGTTAGCATTAGAAATTGGAGTCACAAAGGTCGAAGTGTTCAGTGACTCGCAGCTCGTGGTGAACCAAGTCGGCGGGACCTTTGAAGTAAAAGAGCCCTATCTGAACTCCTATCGGGCACTCGCGAAGGCCCTCTTGTGCGGATTCGTGTCAGCAACGGTAGCACAGATCCCTAGGAAGGAAAACGGTCGTGCAGATGCCCTAGCCCGTCTAGCCACCGGGACCCGCCTGAAAGGGAGTAAGAAGGTTAAAATCGAAGTCCTGGATCAGCCAAGTATCAACAAAACGATCTCTGAAATATTCACTGTATCTACGGGTCCAAAGGAACCGACATGGATGGATCCAATCATCGAGTTCCTCAAAGAAGGTGTGCGCCCGGAGAACAGACGGCAGGCGAGGAAACTTCAGTCACGGTGCGCCCGATACACACTTATCAACGGCAAGCTGTATCGCAGGGGGTACAGCATGCCCAGCTTGAAATGCGTGTCTGTAGAAGAGGGTGAGAAGATCCTGCGGGACATCCATGAGGGAGTTTGTGGCAACCACTCCGGAGCTAGATCCCTCTCTTTTAAGGCCCTAAGGACGGGGTACTTTTGGCCTAATATGGGGAGTATGGCAGATCAAGTTTCAACGAGATGCCATAAATGCCACCAACACGCAAACAAAATCCATTCCCCCTCCATTGCGCTATCAATCCTGATGTCACCATGGCCCTTCGCTCAGTGGGGTCTTGACTTGATCGGGAAACTTCCAACTGCTCCCGG
Organism: Fragaria x ananassa; assembly: GCA_034370585.1. NCBI lineage: Eukaryota > Viridiplantae > Streptophyta > Magnoliopsida > Rosales > Rosaceae > Fragaria > Fragaria x ananassa. The sequence continues at coordinate 641,281 of CP139750.1, read as the reverse complement.
ACAATACAAGTTTATTATAGTAGCGGTAGATTACTACACCAAGTGGGTGGAAGCGGAGCCGCTCAGACGGATAACTACCGAATGTGTGATGAGTTTCCTCATGAAAAATATCTACTGCAGGTTCGGTATCCCCGAGACGATCATTACCGACAATGAGACGCAGTTCAACAACCCTAAGCTCATCGAGTTCGCCAAAGGCATGGGAACCAAAATGGTGTTTGCATCGGTGGCACACCCGAAGACCAACGGGCAAGTGGAAGCAGTCAATAAGATTGTAAAGAAGCTGCTTAAAAAGAAGATTGACGACGCCAAAGGGTTATGGGCAGAAATGCTCCCGGAAACACTTTGGGCAATTCGAACCACCCCAACGGAGTCAACGGGAGAGACGCCTTTCAGCCTTGCCTTCGGCACGGAGGCAGTCATTCCAATCGAAGTAACAATACCGACCGGGAGAGTCGAAGGATTCGATAAGCAGACCAACATAGAGGGACTACAGCTGAATTTGGACCTCATCGAGGAAAGAAGGGACAGGGCAGACTTGCACAATCAAGTGTACAAGCAGCGGGTCGCCCGACACTACGATTGTAAGGTTAGGCCACGAGCCTTGGGTCTCGGAGATTGGGTGATGAAGCGGGTGATGACCCAACCAATGACCCTTGATCCGACTTGGGAAGGCCCGTACGAGATAGTAGACGAAGTCGGCCCCGCCACATTCTTCCTAAGGGATAGGGACGGCGCAGTCTCCGGGCACCCATGGAACGCCGAACACCTTAGATTCTACCCGGTGTAGTGGAATCGGGAAATTGTAAATTATAGCCTCCGGGTTTGACACGGTCAGCCCGGGAGGATGCCTTCGTTTATTGTGGAAACAACTTGCAAAAATGAAGCTAAATTCGTAACACCTGAGTTAACCTCCGGGTTTGACACGGTCAGCCCGGGAGATGCCTTCATTTATTGTGGAAACAACTTGCAAAAATGAAGCTAAATTCGTAACACCTGAGTTAACCTCCGGGTTTGACACGGTCAGCCCGGGAGGATGCCTTCATTTATTGTGGAAACAACTTGCAAAAAATGAAGCTAAATTCGTAACACCTGAGTTAACCGCCGGGTTTGACACGGTCAGCCCGGGAGGATGCCTTCATTTATTGTGGAAACAACTTGCAAAAAATGAAGTTAAATTCGTAACACCTGAGTTAACCTCCGGGTTTGACACGGTCAGCCCGGGAGGATGCCTTCATTTATTGTGGAAACAACTTGCAAAAATGAAGCTAAATTCGTAACACCTGAGTTAACCTCCGGGTTTGACACGGTCAGCCCGGGAGGATGCCTTCATTTATTGTGGAAACAACTTGCAAAAAATGAAGCTAAATTCGTAACACCTGAGTTAACCGCCGGGTTTGACACGGTCAGCCCGGGAGGATGCCTTCATTTATTGTGGAAACAACTTGCAAAAAATGAAGTTAAATTCGTAACACCTGAGTTAGCCTCCGGGTTTGACACGGTCAGCCCGGGAGGATGCGTTCACTTATTGAGGAAACGACTTTCAAAAGTGAAGTTAAATTCGTAACGCCTGAGTTAGCCTCCGGGTAGTTTCACCAGGGAGTGGTTAGGTCAGTCCGGGAGGATGCTCTTGGATGACAACATTTAAAAAAAAAGGGGGGTGATTTCGTAACGCGAAAATAAGAAATCCAATTTCCAAACAAAATTAAATTGCGACAACTGGGTCGCCGGGATGAAGTCAGTACTTCCCCGTGAAGGCACAAAAGCCGTACAAAAATGGAGTTCAAAAAAGAGGGGGGCTACAACTAATCCAGGAGTCCTCAGCTCCGGCTCCTAATCCAGGTCATCCCCGACCGGATCTTTAGCATCTTCCGCGTCTTCACTCTCGGACGATAGGGTCACTGCTCCGGAACTCTTGGGATTGACCACAGGATGCTCCTCCGGGTCAGCCAATTGTGGACCCGCAGTTCTGGCCTTCTCCTGGGCGGCAAGGAGATCTGCTAGCATCCGGGGCTTGTCAAGGTACCCGTGAGCGCTCCACTCGGTAAATTTCTCCGTGATGGCTTCGTTCCGGGCGGACTGGAGAAGAGCCTTGAATTCCTCGGACTCCTTGAATTCAGCCACGGCCTGATCACAGCGCGCTGGGACAAGGTTCACCAGCTCCTCGATCTCCGCTTCCCTCTCACGGAGCTTGTTCTCCAACGGGCGGTACTTCTCCAGCTCGGCCTCGAGAAGGGGAACCTTCTCCACCTCGGCCTCCAGCAGAGGAACCCTATCACCCAGGCTCTTCAACTCCTCAACGCGATGCTGAAGCGTTGACAACTTCTCGGCCAAGGAACTCTTCTCCTTTTCAAGTGACGCTTTCTCGGTCTGGAGAAAGCTCACGTGCCCGTTGAGTCTGGCCACCTGCTCTTTCAGCTCGGCAGTATCCTCGCTGGCATCGATGGAATACACCGCGAAGAGAGCCTACATCATAGTCGGGAGGGGTTCAGATATCGACAAAAAAGGAAAGGGAAACAAAAAACAGCAAACAAAATTACCTTCGTAAGGTGCTCCCGGGCAATCTTGCGGGTCTCGGAAGGGGCACCGTCTTTGAACCTCATCCTATCAAGTTCGATCCCCTTCAAGTCGCTGATCATCGCTCGGACGAACTTCTCGTCCGCGCAACCGTATTCGTCAAGGACCTGCCGGATCGGTGCCTTCGAGATTATAGGAACCGGAGGGGCCAATGCCGATAACGACGGAGTAGAGGAGGACCCCCCGTGTGTGGCCCTGTGCTTTTTCGCCTTCGGCACGGGACTCCCGGACACATCCACCCCGGTATACGTCACCTGGCTATCGGAGCTTTGGGACTTCTTTGAGTGGTGGTGACGCCTTTTCTTCTCACCCAAACTGACTCGCGATGCAGCGGGAGGCGGCACGGGCGGAGTCAACGCGGACCCGTACACTTCGTCCGGGACCTCGAGATCCTTCTGCTTGTCCAACACCCGTACGGTGCTGGTCTCTAAATCCACTTCGGTACGGGAAGCCACGTCCCCCTTGGTCAGCAACATCTTCAAAAGGTCTTGGTCTTTCTCCATGTCGAGAGGATGGTTAGGGCGAGGAACACGCCTTGGAATTTTCCCTGCGAAACCACAAACATTATCTCATTAGCAAAATATAACAAGGACTTAAAGCGCCAGGCGTAAGAAGAGGTGAACCCACCGGGCACTCTACCCATCTCGCAGTGAGAGAGAACGACCCACCGCGTCAAATGGTATGAGCTACGGTCCTCTTCGTGGGGCCAGGCAGCATATACTCGCGCTATACGCTCCCGCTCGGTCTCCGACAGGCTGTACGACTGATCCCCGATAGCCCGGAAGTAGTTGGGGACCGTGTGCCGTCTCGTTTTTCTCTGCCATGGACCCCCAACAAGAACTACCTTCGCCCTCCATTCCTTGTTTATCGAGGAGGGGAGATCCGTGATCACGGACTCGTAATCCCGCGCGGTGAACCCAACGCACCCGGAGCTTCCTGCCTTCTTCGAATAATTCAACCGGTAGAGTGCGCGAAACTCATTGATCGTGGGCCACCCCATGTTCGATAGGAAGTATAGGCACCCGAGCCCCAGCAATTGGCGCCACTGATTTGGGGGGACTTGCCCCGGAGCAAGCTGCAACATGCTCAGCATGTACTGAACAAATTAAGGCAGCGGGACAGAGAACCCGTTCCGGAACATGTTGTCGTGCACCGCTACGAAGTTGTCTCTCGGAGCGCACGCCAATTCCCCCGGGTATAGGCCGCGCATCGGGATGCTGGAAGGAATGTCCCACTCTTCCCTAAATTGCTCGATCTCCTCGGGCGAGAGACTACTGACAGGTTCGTCACAAACCCTGCCGTCCTCCAGGCGGTGCAGGACGCGCGCTATCGGGATCGCTTCCAACACTTCTCGCTCGGGATCCGCCCTGGAGGATGCAACCCGTGAGTCTCTATTGACCTCCCGATGCAGATACTGATCCATCCTTTCTTCGTCGTCAGCGGGAGCCCGCAGTACAGGACCAGAGGCGGTGGCGTCGGAAGCCCTAGACTCCATCTTAGCCCTATAGAAAAACCCTACGTGCTATCAGAAATCGCAGCGCATGCCGCCGCCAGACCTCCCGATACCACCCCCAGAAACAGACCCAAAGAAACCCAGAAACAGACCCAAAGAAACCCAGAAACACACCCCAAATCCTAAAAAATCCCAGAAACAGACAAAAGAGAACGAAAACAGACGAGACGAAGAGATACTCACCGAAAAGTGAAGGCCGGAAACGCACCGAAACAACAAATGGACAGCACCTCGCAATCGGACCGGCGGCAACAGCGGCGTTCCTTCTACGTCCGGATTTACGTTGAATCGATGAAGAATGAGGGCAGAGGACAGAGTAACAAGGGAGAAAATTGAGAACGGAGGAAGAAAATTGAGAGCGGAGGAAGAAAATTGAGAGCGGAGGGAAGAATGAGGGGAGACGGAGCATATATACAAAGCGGGGGAAAACAACGCCTCGATTCCCCCCCCCCACGAAACACTTCATTTTAAACGAGGCGATCGTGTTCGTTACGACCCACCGTAGGATCGTGACACGTACCCCACTAACCGGAAGCTTCTCGACGAAGCAACAAGTGAAACGACGTCCAATAAATGCACGTCCCTTCACCCCCACCCACGCGCCACCTGGCGGACATGCAATTAATGCCCTGACACCCCCACCCACCCAGGCTTCCAACTCAATGCCACACTTTAACTCCCGGATAACATCTATCGGGAGGCAGCAAGCAACAACTGCTAAAAGAACTTTAACTCCCGGATAACATCTATCGGGAGGCAGCAAGCAACAACTGCTAAAAGAACTTTAACTCCCGGATAACATCTATCGGGAGGCAGCAAGCAACAACTGCTAAAAGAACTTTAACTCCCGAATAACATATATCGGTAGGATGCAAGCAACAACTGTATCGTGAGATTTGTTTACCCGAGCAAGAACCAACGGGACGTGTGGGCAAAACAACTAGCCACGATAACTGTAAGACCCATTTACAGCTCCCGAAGCATTGGAGTCGGGCATGCCAATATCATTCCCTTCATACGGAGAATAGTGGCTTGATAACCCACGCGGGGATAATACCCCGCGCTCGAGCATCAACAACTACAACATGGAACGGCTAGCTACCTTCCATCGCAATCACAACCCGTTCCGACGTGTCCTGAGCACGAACTTGGGGGGACTAGATCGGGTACCCGTTGATATTTCCGCATCACGGGCCATTTCTTCAAGTCCCCACTCAAGACATGTCTTGAACGGGAACTTGGGGGGACTTGTTGTCGGTAGTCAGTAAATACCTCCCTCGGCCCATGATGCTATGAAGCCCAGCAGGAGGCAGCTCGAACAGGCCTCAACCTCGATGCTAAAGCAGTCTGGGCCGAGAGGGGAAGCCTCCACAGAAACTTAACATTTGTCCCACATTGAAGAGGATGCTAAGTGTGAGTCAACGCAGGGGTATAAATGCAGCCAAGACCAACCAGAAAGGTAAAAAAAGATCGGTCTCAGCATTAAATACTCAACTACCCTTATTAACTTAATCATCGGAGAGAGAAAGACCGGAGTGTCCCGGTCATTCTCCTTTCTTGCAGATAAGAAGGTGGCGAAGAAGGAACTTCGGAGCAAAGGACAGGATTACGGAAGATTGAATCACGTGTAACAGTTTCTTCAAGAGCCAGCAGGTTCCAGCAGAAACATGGGGGAATCAATTTTATATTCCCAAATTGTTCTCATGATTTATTGATATTCCAAAATTACTCATATGTAAACTCTACACATATTAAACTATGGAAAAATGCTCATTTGATACTAATTTTATCCCCTCTTAGACCATTTCAATGTTTTAAATTATACTTTGCTCATTCCAATATAAGGTAACCTTGCATGTGCCCTAATACCCAACTTTTAACTGTCTGGGCCCAATTTGTATAATGTTGAAGGACGAAAATGCCATTCTGAGCATCTCCATATATACCCGATTCAGATCTGACATTTTCAAATTCAAAAATCAGTTAGAGATTGAAGCTCGAGCAGTGAGAGAGAGAGAGAGAGCGATTGAAGCGGAGCTCCGACCGATTTCTCTTCCGATTTTCGATGCCGATTGAAGCAGAGACTACCGATTTCCGATGTCAATTGAATCCGAGATGTAGATCAGAATCTCTTAGTCGATGGATAGAGATCGAGCTTTAGTTTGCTCTTTAGTTCCTTCTCGGTTTGATTCTCTTTTCTTCTTCTTTTCGTTCTGTTTTTTGTTCAATTGTAGCTCGATTTTGATTTATGTTCGTGTTCATGTGATTTTGAATTGGATAATTTTCGTAAATGTTGGTTTGACTCATTTTTTTTCTCGTTTGTAGGTTCTATTCTATTGTTAGGTTTGACTGGGTGTCAGGAATTGTTGAGTAGTTATATAATGAACTTTCCTTGTGCTCAAAGACTAATTTCAAAGATTTCTGGAATTTTTGGCATGTTTATTGGGGGTCAGTAATTTTATGAATTGTCTTGTTTTATGTTGTAGTGTGATTAATTGTTATTTGGAAGTGTTTTTGTTTGTTTTCCAAGCATTTTGTTTAGGTTTTGAAGCTATTTAGTTGTTGTGATATAATTTAATGGGAGTAGTAATTTTGTGAACTGTCTTGTTTTATGTTGTATTGTGATTAATTGTTGTTTTGCAGTGCTTTTGTTTGTCTTCCAAGCATTTTGTTTAGGTTCTCAAGCTGTTTAGTTGTTGTGATATAATTTATTAGGGGTCAGTAATTTTGTAAACTGTCTTGTTTTATGTTGTAATGTGATTAATTGTTGTTTTGCAGTGTTTTTATTTGTTTTCCAAGAATTTTGTTTAGGTTTTCAAGCTGTTTAGTTGTTGTGATATATAATGGGGGTCAGTAATTTTGTGAACTGTCTTGTTTTATGTTGTATTGTAATTAATTGTTGTTTTGCAGTGCTTTTGTTTGTCTTCCAATCATTTTGTTTAGGTTTGCAAGCTCTTTTGTTGTTGTGATATAATTTATTGAGGGTCAGTAATTTTGTGAACTGTCTTTTTTTATGCAGGAACATGGTTGATTCTTTGGTTGCACAATTTATCTATTCTAGAAATGGTTTATTGTTCAACTTAATGCTCTTATGAATTTTTCTAACTTGAAGGACTCCATTAGTCGAAGATTTAGATTTTCGGCCAGTGATTCTTTTCATCTTTAGTATTCATCACTTGTTTGTGCTGTCATTTATCTGGATAATGAACTTGATTTCAAAATGTTATTATTTATCACTTGGATCATGTTGATGTTTATGTTGTGAAGGATGTTGGAAATAGCGGCTCAACAACAAGTGTTGGAGTGGATGAGTGTTTTGGTAATTTTGATGAAAATGACTACCTAGATGATATGTTTAAGGATGGAGGTAAGAAGTTTTATCTATCAGATCAATGGGGTTTTTTTTTGTCACATGTGGGGCATAAATTTGTGAGCATTGAATATTTCAGAGATAAATTGAGGAAGGATTCACTTTATGTTCATGTTGGTTTTAATTATGTGCTTTCTAGGAAGGATTCACTTTATGTTCATGTTGTTTGTGAAAATCATGGAGCTGAAAAATGTGGCTGGAAAGTACTTGGATATGTGGTTGCTATTAACAAGTGCTTGTACATTAGGCGGTTTAATAAAATACATACCTGTAGAGGTATGATTAGGAATCGAGTTCATCGACAGTTAGGTTTTAAAATTGTTAGGACCTGCATTGAGTCAAATGTTTGTTTAAATCTTGATTTGAAGCCTGTTGAGATCATGAACAATTTCAAGTCTACTTATGGTTTTGAAATTAGTTATAAGGTTGCTTCGAGAGCAAAGAAAAGGTGTGTGGAAAAGATGTATGGCTCTGATTCTGATTCCTTTTCCATGTTAAGTTGGTACAAGGATGTTGTTTTCCATTTCGTGTTGCGTCCATTATCGTTTTGTGTGGCGGGCCCTACCACTTCATGTGGCGTCCCGGTTGTCTCCCTTATCAGTTTCTTGCGAAGTCCGGGTTGTCTCCCTTACCGGTTTCTTACGGCATCCATGTTGTCTCCCTTACCTTTTCGTGCAGCGTCTTGGTTGTCTCCTTTACCTCTTCGTGCGTCGTGCAGTGTCTCGGTTATGTCCCTTCATCATCGCGATTATTACCCATACCGCTTCGTGCGGCGTCTCGGCTATTACCCTCTCAGACTTATATTGTAGGAGAATTATTAACTGGTTTATCTTATTTTGTCCTTGAAGAGATCTAACGTGGTTAAGTATTAACCTAAATCTTTTTAAAGTTATTCTAAACCAATGTACTAAAAAAAGAGTCATATTTAAGATCAGGGTTCCAAAATTCGCTAGACACTCATAGGGTGGAGGGCACACTTGGAGCGCCTTGACGGCTAGGCAGGCTTCTAGGCTCTTTCTTAGTAGATTTGTATTTATTAATTTTTAACTTATTTTTACAACTTTAATCTCTTGGGTTGAACAACAATTTGTTGATGTGTGAGGAGATTGGGAAGGACCTTTTCCATCCCGATGATCTTATGGAGGTTCTGGTTGATGGGTCAGTGACCTACTAAAGGAAACTTGGGCGTCCTATTTGAAGTATGAAAAAGAAACCTCACCACGACACGAAGGTGAATGCGCCTCCATTGCGTATTGTCTTCCTAGGCATCGGTGAAGGTTTGAGCCCTACAAATTAGGGCAAAGGAAAGCTTGTTCATGTTCTACTGCCTTGCATTTGAATTTTAATTTCATCCATCTTGTTCTTGGTATTTCTTGTTGTACATCAATTGCGGCCCTTAGGCGACTAGATCTTGCTACTTATATAGGCAGGTAGATAGCGAGGTGGGATTTATTCTGTGTGGGCTCAATGAGTGAGCTTAGTTGACTACAGTGAGGGTCATCTGTTAGTTTATTCGGTTGTTTGTAGTCATATATCTAATGTAAAACGACAATTGATGTACGTGTCTTCTGGTCATGGATACAAAATACGGTAAGAATGTCAAGCAATACAATAAGTACTAGAATAAAACATCTACCTTGGCCTAAAAAAGTATCAAGTAAAACGCCTAGACCGCCTAGGCGCTACTAGGGCGGAGGACAGTTTTGGAGAGCCTAGTCGGCCTAGGTGAGACCTAAGCAGGTTGGGCGGCCTTATTTTAGAATAGTGTTTAAGATTATGATCGAACATAATAAGCTTAATAAATGGACTTCATAAAAAATTAACATATGGTTAAGAAAGTAGGGATTGGAACAGACCCTAACCCTTTGTATTTCAATTGACAATATGGTTTTGGAATTGATTGTGTTGCCTGAAGATGAAATGAAAATGTATCCTATAATTTATTTATTATTTGTTTTGTGGCAGATGAAACTGTTCGAAATTCTGACTCCCACCTTATGTAAATGATTCTAAACCATGTAAAGAAAGGAATTGAGCTGGCATGAACATGATGTTGAACAGTTTCAACATTGGAAGAATTGAGGGAGACAACAATTAAAAACAAGATTAAACAAGAAACCTAGAGTATAATTTAAACAGAAAGAAAAGCATCTTCGAGCTATAGCTCACAACACAAGCCCTGCAGATTTGCTTTTGCATTCAAATCACCTCCAACCTTTCTTTTCCTTACTACTTTTTACTCCAGAATTTACACACGCATAGATTGCTGCCTACCCAAGAAAGGGATGTTCCTTGAACACACATACTAGATTTCATCAACTGACAGATATGCCCTTGATCATACACCAGTTGCGCACAAGACCTGCATTGTCGAAACAGACAGGGAAGGGTCAAATGGAAATATGGTAATTAGGATTCCAATTGAATGCATCCCAGGTGATCGATCTGAAAAAGAGTTGCAGCATCAAACAAATACTAGCTTTATATCGATCTTCATCTTGAGCAAACAAAAAGCAACACAATTGGAATGGTAGGAATATAGGATTCCCCAGCAAAACAACTATGAAGTCCCCACGTGCAAAAGTTCGTGATATGAAAAAGAGTTGCCAGTTTAAGGCTTCCCTCCATTTTTTGGTTTGGATATTTAAAGACATGGCAAGCATCTTCTTCATCAAAGCATTCCTCGCTTCTCCTAAAATAACACCATCATTCTAGCACCACCGTGCAAGAGCAAGAACCTTAACTATTTGTTTTCTTTTCCTTTAAATTATGCTCCTTCCTCTATACAACTTTTTTGCTTCTGAAGCTAGTTTTGGATCACTTGTGAGGTGCTACTTCCTCATAGATTCTCACAGCAGCCAAGATGAAGCTGGTGGTAGAAGTTGTAGATGCGCATGATCTTATGCCCAAAGACGGAGAGGGGTCTGCTAGTCCATTTGTAGAAGTTGATTTTGTGAACCAACTTAGCCGAACCAAAACTGTTCCAAAGAACCTTAACCCCATTTGGAACCAGAAACTTGTCTTCGACATCAGTCAAACTGAAAACTTCCATCACAAAACCATTGAAGTTTCTGTGTACAATGAGAGGAGAGTCCCTACTCCTGGCCAACATTTCCTTGGAAGTGTAAGAATTCCTTGCTCAAATACTGTCAAGAAAGGCGAGGAAGCTTATCAAAGATTCCAACTAGAGAAGAAGTGGTTTTTCTCATCTGTCAAGGGTGACGTTGGCCTAAGAATCTATATATCACCAGATGCTGAACCAAAATCTCCCCAACCCCAAACACTAACACTAGAAGCCCCACCTTCCAAGTCTCATCAACCACCAGAAGTACACAAAGTCCTATCTCATAGCGAAGTATTTGCTGCTGTTCCTACTGTTTCTTTGATTGGTAACTCCTCTGCTCGAGATCCAAGTGAGGTGACAAAGGAAGTAGTTACATTCCATCACTTACAAAAATATCAAGTGCAGCAACCAGCAGGCATATCAGTCGAGAGACATTGTCAAGGTTTCCCATCAAGTATGCAGCCAGTTCGTTCGCAAGGCCCTCATAGCCATGAAGAAGACTACGACCTCAAGGACACCAACCCTCAACTTGGTGAGAGGTGGTCAAATGGTGGAGCATATGGAGGACGAGGATGGATGAGTGGTGGTGAGAGATTTGCAAGCACTTATGACCTTGTTGAGCAGATGTTTTATCTCTATGTTCGAGTTGTGAAGGCGAAAGATCTCCCTCCCAGCTCTATTACCGCAAGCTGTGATCCTTATGTGGAAGTAAAGCTGGGGAACTACAAGGGAAGAACAAAGCATTTTGAGAGGAAAATGAATCCAGAGTGGAACCAGGTCTTTGCTTTCTCAAAAGACCGCATTCAGTCGTCTGTGCTAGAAGTTTTTGTCAAAGACAAAGAGATGATTGGAAGAGATGATTATCTTGGAAGAGTGGTTTTTGACTTGAATGAGATTCCCACCAGAGTTCCACCTGATAGTCCACTTGCTCCTCAGTGGTACAGACTTGAGCACCGCCGCGGAGAAGGCAAGGTTAGAGGTGAAATCATGATTGCAGTTTGGATGGGAACACAGGCTGATGAAGCATTTCCAGATGCATGGCATTCAGATGCAGCAGCAGTCTATGGTGAAGGTGTTCACAATATCCGATCCAAGGTATACGTCTCACCAAAATTGTGGTACCTTAGAGTAAATGTGATTGAAGCTCAAGATGTGCTGCCTAATGACAGAAGCCACCTCCCAGAAGTTTTTGTGAAAGCTCAGGTTGGAAACCAGGTCCTCAGAACCAAGATATGCCCAACTCATACTGCTAATCCATTATGGAATGAAGATTTAGTCTTTGTGGCAGCTGAACCTTTTGAAGAGCAACTGATCATCACTGTTGAAGATCGAGTCCACCCTGCAAAAGATGAGGTGCTGGGAAAGATGAGCATGCCTATTGACATGTTTGAGAAGCGGCTTGACCACAGGCCAGTTCATTCACGTTGGTTCAACCTTGAGAAGTACGGCTTTGGTGTCTTGGAACCTGATAGGAGGAAAGAGCTCAAGTTTTCTAGTAGAATTCACCTGAGAGTCTGTCTTGAAGGTGGATACCATGTACTAGATGAATCAGCCATGTACATAAGTGATCAAAGGCCAACTGCAAGACAGCTGTGGAAGCAGCCTGTTGGGATTTTGGAAGTGGGGATTCTAAGTGCACAAGGGCTTCTTCCAATGAAGATGAAGGACGGCCGAGGAAGTACAGATGCTTATTGTGTAGCTAAATATGGCCAGAAATGGGTTCGCACCAGAACAATTCTTGACACACTCAGTCCTAAATGGAATGAGCAGTACACATGGGAAGTTTATGATCCCTGCACCGTCATAACATTGGGAGTTTTTGACAATTGCCACCTTGGTGGCGCTGAGAGACCAACACCAATGGCAGCCAGTGCAGCAAGAGATTCACGAATCGGCAAGGTACGCATTCGACTATATCAACACTTGAAGCTCATCGAATGTATGCACACTCATACCCTCTCCTCGTTCTGCAACCTAATGGAGTAAAGAAAATGGGAGACCTCCAACTAGCAATTCGGTTCACCACCCTGTCTCTAGCTAACATGATCTATGTTTATGGACACCCTTTGCTGCCAAAAATGCATTACTTGCATCCTTTGACAGTGAACCAAGTAGACAATTTACGATACCAAGCAATGAACATTGTAGCAGTGAGGCTTGGCAGAGCTGAACCCCCACTTAGAAAGGAGGTGGTAGAGTACATGCTAAATGTTGATTCACACATGTGGAGCATGAGAAGGAGCAAAGCCAACTTCTTTCGAATCATGTCACTACTTTCCAGCATGTTCTCCATGAGCAGATGGTTTGGTGATGTATGCAACTGGAAAAACTCCATGACAACAGTTCTCGTTCACATCCTTTTTCTGATACTGATTTGGTATCCAGAGTTGATACTTCCAACTCTTTTTGTCTACATGTTCCTCATTGGAATGTGGAACTACAGATTCAGGCCTAGACATCCTCCTCATATGGATATCAAGCTTTCATGGGCTGAAGCAGTTCACCCGGATGAGCTTGACGAAGAATTTGACACATTTCCAAGCTCAAGACCGCATGACATTGTTCGAATGAGGTACGATAGGATTAGAAGCGTAGCAGGGAGGATACAGACTGTTGTGGGTGATATAGCAACACAAGGCGAAAGGTTTCAGTCTCTACTCAGCTGGAGAGACCCAAGAGCAACCAGCCTTTTCATAATATTCAGTCTTTGTGCAGCTGTGGTTCTTTATGTGACCCCCTTCCGAGTGGTTGCTTTGATTGCAGGATTGTATTACTTGAGGCACCCAAGGTTTCGTAGCAAGCTGCCTTCTGCACCAAGCAATTTCTTCAGGAGATTATCAGCTCGAGCAGACAGCTTATTATGAAAGATGAAACTAATTACGAGCAAAGCTCTTACTGTAACTTACGTACCATGTCAAGCAAACTTACTGCAGATTGTTTTTCAATAAATTGTGTGTCTAACTTTCTTTTGTAGCTCAATATTAAACAAAGATGATTTTGTACATGAGATTTATTCAAATCCTAGCCCAGAAAACTACCGGAGAAACTTTGATCAACCAATCCACCCAGTCAGATAGCCACACAGTGATTAGCATTTGTTCCAGCATGATCATATCATCCATTTGGAACTATATCAAAAGACAAAAATTAACAGCAAGACAATCATATAAACTAGAAGTTCAAATGCATGACCAAAACATCTGATTAGATATGTCAATAAAACTTTATAAAGTACACCACTGAGACCCAGTTCAAACAAAACTTGAAGAATTGTAGGAAAGAAACGCAAATCCTAATACTTCCAACTTCTTCTCTAGAAAACAAGCTCATGTGGCTTCATTCCTTGCTTGAGAGAAAACCTTGCAGCCAAGTAAGTCTTCAAGTCTGTAACTCCTTCAATGGCTTTAATCAATGGAGCATCGACAATTTTCTGGTCATCCTTCTTGTCCTGTGGGAGTACATTTTTCTCCTGCAATTCAAGAAAACATACCAAAGGTCAGATGAAAGAACACTAAAAATATGGGACATGCCCCTCAAACACTTAAAAAGGAAAAGGGATCAAATACCAACCTCCTTCTCTGCTTCAAAGAACTCGCCTTCTCCCTTCTTTTTCTTCTTTTGAACCTCCTTGGAAAAGTACTTGTCATCAAACTTCTCCACATTAACACCGGAGATGTCAACCTTGGTTGAAGTTCCAATAACATAAGATTGGTTCACCCGTCTAAGAGGAACACCATTAATCTTGAATGGCCCTGGATACAGAAACAAAGTAATCCAATATTGAGATAAAATACTTGAAAGAAAACAAATAACGTGGTATGAACGTGGTTGCAGGCACACCAAAATAAATGAATCCATTTAGCTTTGTTAAGTAAACACACATATGCACAGATATATGCCAGATATGCATGGCAGAAATTGAACTTAATATCAAGCACTCCAACAAAAACTAATCACTTTAGTCCCACAGGTTAAACAGTCCCTGACATACTGCCTCAAAACAAAATCAACCGGCAGCACAATGACACACAAACATTACAAGCTAAATGCACATTGACCACAGGGTCAACAACACAGAAGGCACTACTTGGTAACCACAAGCAAAAACAGCTTCCCACTCGGTTAAGAAAAACAAAAACAGCTCCATACCAGTGACCAAAAGCAAGCCAGAGGAAAGCTGCTTCAAGAAGACAACCCTCTTGCCCTTGAACCTTCCGGCCAGAATGATCAGCACAGTTCCAGGGATAATGCTTGCCCTGCATATTATTAAAAGTCGGCAAATCACTTCAGTTGCACAGTAATACTTGCACTAGCTTCTAACATCTACTTTAAATTCATTTCATGGTATCAGAAATCGAAAACCAAGCAGTGAAAAGGTTAGTTTGGGAATCATACACAACTTTCATCATTCCAATTCACAACATTTCTCCACAAAACAGACACATACATACAAGATCAGATTGAAAAAGAAATGAAAAAAAGGAGTGAAAAGAAAGGGACCTTAGCCTGGTGGGCTTGGGTTTGTGCTTGTTGATAAGAGGCTTCTTGGCATCGTCGGCCGGGTAGAACTTGGGGGGCTTGACGGCGGGGACATCGGCAGCGGGCTTGTTATCGTGGTGAGGGAAAGAGCCGCCGTTCTTGGCCTTGATAGCCCAAAGCCCTCTCTTGTGATACATCTTCGACCGAGAATACTTCCCGATCCCTCTTATCAGATTCGGGTTCCTGCTCACCTGAGCCGTCCTCTCCTTCTTCGGCGACATCTCTCTCTCTCTCTCTCTCTTTCACTGCCTCTCCAAAATGCTTCGGCCAACTAAAACCCTAGAGACTATCTACCCCGTTTATATATGCCGCGGATCAATTGGGCCCTAGGTTAACGGCCCATGATGAAATAAAAATAAAATGTTAGTGTCACCCGCGGGTGAGATAGAGAGCTTGAGGTCTTAGATAATGAATGAGATATGCGTTCCTTCCTCTTTCACTCTCACTCTTTTGTGCTCGCTCTTAAAAATAAAAATGGCGACGACAATCTCATATTTGTTCTCGTCACCCAATCTCCTTCACCACCCATCAAAGCCCGTCGCAGGGCTGACCCTGAAAGCGACGCCGTTCCAGGGCTCTTATCTGAGGCTGGCCTCCAGAGGAGGGTTGCAGAGGCTGTACGCTGTTGCCGAAGAAGTCGCCGCCGCCGACCCTTCTTCCAAGGCCGCCCGGAGAGTCTACATCGGCAACATTCCCCGGACTGTGGATAATGCCGAGCTCACCAAAATCGTGGAAGAACATGGCGCTGTTGAGAAGGCTGAGGTCTCATTCTTAATTTCTCTGCTTTGTCTTTAAATCTGTCTTACAGGTTGCTAATAACAGCAACACATTTGCCTTTATTGTAAAATGAGATTGAGAAACTTTGGTTTTGGTGACAGGTGATGTATGATAAGTACTCTGGAAGAAGTCGCCGGTTCGCATTTGTTACAACGAAGACTGTTGAAGATGCAAATGCCATAGTTGAGAAGCTGAATGGAACTGTAAGTGTCTCCGAGTCTTTCGTTTGTTTCTATTGTTGATTCAAGACTGATTGATGACGTATTGTATGTTTTTCATTTCCTTGTTAATACAGGAGATAGGAGGGCGTGAGATAAAGGTGAACATAACCGAGAAACCCCTCATACAACCAGATTTGTCACTTGTCCAAGCAGAAGAGTCGCAATTTGTTGACAGCCCCCACAAAGTTTATGTTGGAAATCTTGCAAAGGGTGTTACCACAGAAACACTCCAGAAGCTTTTCTCTGAAAAGGCAAAGGTACTTGGTGCAAAGGTCTCCCGGGTTCCCGGAACCTCAAAATCTAGTGGATTTGGGTTTGTGTCTTTCTCATCAGAGGAGGATGTAGAGGCTGCCATCTCATCTTTCAACAACACTGTAAGTTTCTAACTGCTGTGGGTGGTGCTCTAGAGGAACGGGTGAATCTAACTATAAAGGCATATACACACTTGCACGCACATATGTATGGATCTTCTCTTGAGCATATTTTGTTCCTATTTTCTTCTTTTATATGTTCATAAAGTTTCCATGCACTTCTGATTATACAAGATATTATTTAAGGTGTGACCTTTGTTGAAAATGTAATGGCAGTCATGGATATAGGTATAGTTGTAAATGTAATGAACGATGAAACAGCAATACTGCGAGGTGTGCAAGTTTCCTGTAGAACCATTCCCTACAGTCCTACACACAGGATCACCAATTTATCTAACTTAGTGTTGTTGTTACTTCATAGGCTCACTGATGTCCGTCTTTTGTTTTCCTATTACCGAGGCATTGATTTCCTTCATTGAACAAAGAGAGAATTACTGGCCTGCTTTTCAAATTTGCATGTGCTTGGGATCTCATCAGTAGTTTCTTCTCTTGTCTGCGTATTTTCCTGCTAATTGTTTTGTAGCAATGTGTAACATGAAGCACAACACCCACTCATACTACATGATGCATGCTTCCTTGTGTTTACATCCTGCTAATGTTCACATTGTACTCATAATCTATGGTGATTATGTTCTCATTGGGATAAGTTTTGGTTGCTGCTTTATTGTGCATAATTGAAACTATGTGAGCACCATGTTTCCTTACTGAATTAATTCGAGTACATCTTGTTTACTGCAGTTGTTTGAAGGCCAAAAAATTCGCGTCAACAAGGCATAGTAAACTGGCAGAACATTTTGGACTTGGGAGAGTTTGTTTTGTATCTATTGTATCAAACATTGGGACAGACCATTTCTATGTAGAACAAATAAAAATATATTCCTCTTCATATGGTTCTGATCTCAAGGGTGTTGTCATGACATGAGGTTTTGTTGTCTATCCTCGTTTAAGCTGACCAGTTAATAGAACAGATCACATGAGATAACTGGTGCCTTGAAGTTGTAACTTGTAACTATGATTTCTGGTAGAAGCTAATATTAATGGTTTTTGACTTGGTGGATTTGGTGCAGTCCAGGCTAAATTTTACAGCATCACTTGTCATCATTTGTATTCAAGTAGTCTCTGTCAAGCTTTATGATTGAATTTGGTTGATTCTTTCTAAATATCAGCTGTGGGTATTTAGGTCAATTTTGTTGTTTCTCACAGATGACCGTTGTTGGTTTTGTAACACAGTAGAATGGAGATGAAATGCATTTTGGTTCTGGTTTCTGCTAGTATGTTTTGTTTCCTCAATGTTAGCACATCTCTACATACCTCAAGACCCGTCGTCCAAAGAAGTTGCATCATATTTGAAATCCAGACCCGTCGTCCTGCCACTATCATCAGCCGTCATCGCTGGGAGGTAGCGCACCACCGTTCAACAACTACAACAGGACATGGTAGGGATGACCCGACCCAGATCGGGAAATCAATCCGAAGAGGCGTATACCGCTTCACATCGCACCACCGCTCTAATTCACCTTGCCGTTGACATGACTCGAGCTGCCCTGGTCCGACAACAAGGCAATCATGTTAGAGCAAAAATGGACTACATCTCAAACCACCAAACAACCTCATGTTCCGCTCTTAGATAGGCTTTTTCTCTCGTTCCACTGCCATCAGCCTAAGAAGCGCAACCGCCGTCTTGCCACCTCAAGTCCCGTTTGGACGCATCGTCGGACAAAAGGCGAAAACAATCTTTGAAACATTAGAGAGGCAACATATTTTACATAGCAGAAAGATCAAATATTTAAAGTCACATCATTTTAAAAAGACAAAATGATCAAATTTTGTGGTAATGTCACCCTAGCTACCATCCTCTTTCTTCATCCTAGTTTGCTCATTTCGTCATACATCTACATTTCAATGCTAAACTTATTTATCTCATTCTCACCCGTGTAAATACCCATTTATATGACATATTTGTATATGAAAATGTCTCATTTATTTTTTGGCAATAAGTAATTAGATAATAGGAGCAAGAGTCTTAAATTAATCCATGATTCTCCAAATCTCAAGGAAAACAATGAAATTGACGAACACAGCCCCCCATAAAAATCAATAAATAATGAAGGTGGGCAGGAGAGTGAAGGGCATGAGTGGTAATTGTGGAGAAAAGAGCGGGGCGCTTCTAAATCCAAAGTTGGCGGCAACTTTCATATTTCCCGCTCCACTCAATCCAAAGTTGGGAAAAACATAAAAGGTTTGGAACCCTAAATAAAACCCCAAAACAATCTCTCTCATAAAAGAAAACCAAAACCGGTGTTGGTGCTGGTGGAAGAAGAAAGAAGGATGTTCTATTCGCACACCATATTGGCTCGGAAGGGCCCCTTGGGTACCGTTTGGTGCGCTGCCCATCTCCAACACCGTCTCAAGAAGTCCCATTACGCCGCCACCGATATCCCCTCCACCGTCGGTCTGTCTCAATTTCCCTTCTTTCTTTTGCTCAAAAGTTTCATGCTTTCTCAATTTCCCTTTGGGATTCTGATAACCACTTTCTGGGAACAATCTATATTTAATGGTCTTTGTTGATAGTTTTGTATGCTGATTTTGATACATGCTTACATGTTTAGGATCGATTATCTAACAATTTCCATATGAATTGGTAATTAGATCGCATTATGTTTCCGGAGGTTCCTATTGCCCTCAGAATGTCAGGCCACCTTCTACTAGGGGTTGTTCGGATTTACTCAAAGAAAGTCGAGTATCTTCACCACGACTGTAATGTCGTATTGAATGGCCTTAAGAAGGCCTTTGTTTCTATAGACTTGACCTTGCCAGAGAACGCAATGCAAGCACCTCTCCAGTCTATCACAATGCCTGAAAATTATAACCTTGATGCTTTCGATTGCGGTGTCGACTTTGATTATGGCGGGTAATTTTCTCACTTGTCCCTCTTTGTCATCTTTCTCTTCTTTTTTTTCAAACAATTTATGACCAACTGATTGTGTTTCCTCAGGGCTCACAATGATCATCAAGGGAATCAGGAGGATATCACACTAATAGGTTATTGAAGTGAATATTTTTTTTTTTGGTTCTTTGGTCTTTCTTTTTGATAAAAGTCTTAACATATTTTAATTTTATATTCCAGAACAATTTCCGATTGCAACAAACCCATATGTTGCTATAGATTTTGATGAGGTATTTTTCTTTTGTTTGCTCTCTTATATAGTAGTGTTTCAAACGCTAAGGTATTGGAATTGCAATGTTACTGATTGAGACTTGTAATCTTTTTAGGATATCCAGATGATGGAGGATCAATCACATCCAATTGAGGATTTTGGTTCACATGATGCCCCTATGGATGTCGAGTATGCTTCCTAATGAATTTTGTATTATCAACAGAATGCTTTTAAATTCTTATTCTAGAATATTAAGTAATTATGTTTCCATGGTTACAGCACCGTCCCCCCACATCCGGAACAGGGTACTCATAGTCCAGTCACTCTGACAGATGAACAAACAATTCATAATGACAAAGTTAACCTTCAAGGTTTTCAAGGAATTTCTGGTGTTCCCAGTCCCACTGACGCACAAAGGAGGCTTAGCGATGATTTTACCATTCCAGACCGTCCAGAAACCGAGACTCAGATGGATTTTGGACGTCAAGATCCTGGACCAAGTCAGCATACAGAAATTCTTAATTTGAGTCCTGTTCCAGAAATAGAAACTCAACGCAATGCAGTTTCTGATAGAAACTCAGAAACCTTTCTATTATCTTCAAGTCATGGGAATGATGTTACTGAATTACTTGATCCACCAACAAATGAGAAAGCCAATCTTTCTCCAATTACGGAGGGAAGTACACATTCTATTGGGCCATCTCCAGCGGTTCAACAAAGTTCCGGAACACCAGCTTCTGTTGCTTCATTCTCAGAGGGTCGACTGAATATCAATACATCTGTTTCACTTGGTGCGATTGCATAACTATTTCTGTTTAACGTATGCTTTAGATTTAAAAATAAAAATCTCCACCTTTATCTTTCCTTTTAAAGTTTCTCTCTTGTTGCAGCAATTCAATCAACACCTCGAATTGAACAGCCACCTATTGAACAGCCACTTATTGCGCATCCAAGACCAAGGAAAAGAAAAAAGCAGTACTTTGATGATCCTGTTGTGTTATCTAATAAGTATGAATTCAGATATTATTCTCATCATTGGACCAACATTCTTCTTGTATTGGATACTGAGACAAGGTTGTGAATTTGTAGGTTTATTGGGAAGATAATTAAAGATGCCAGTGACTTGAAGCGCAAAAGGAAGAAGCTTCCGTCTTCTACATTGGGTATTTGGAAGTTGAACAATGTTTTAAGAAAGGAACAAGCTTTCCTTCAGCTTTCATTAACTGGTAAGTAAGCTTTATTTTCCTTTGCCAGTTTGTGTTTATTTCTTCTTATCCATGTTAATTAGTTTAAAAAAAAAAAAATTATAATGAGAATCTGTTTCTCTTTCGTCAGGGTTATGCTCTGATCTTTGTAACATTTACAACAAAACATACATATCTACAAAATCCTATTTGTTTGAGGAAGCTCTTCCAGAGCCTAGGCCAACATCTGCTTCACCTACAACCGAAGTGGTCTCTGAAGATAGGGTTGCAGTATCTCCTTTTCCTCCTTTCCCTCCTCTTACAACTGATGTCTCCCCAGAGCATGGAGTCGGAGACTCTGTCCCTGCCAATGAAGCTTCCCCAGTGTATAACGGTCCACAATCCCATTCTTCTCCTGCTAATGGGTGTGAAGACATTGAACACTTTAGAGGTGTTGAATATGATGGGGTCAATATTGTACCCGATTCGCCTATACTAAAGTATGCTTCCTTGATGATAGATGACGTTACTCCTGCCGCATCAAAAATGGGGTCAGCTTCAGTTCCTTCACCGGAAACAAATAGTGGAACTCATATTCTGCAGACACCAGATTTAACAGTGTCACCCGGATATAGAGAGTCTGAATTTGGAACACCAATGACAACTTCAGAGAACGGGGTACATCCTGAGTACACAGTTATTTCACAAAATGTCGAGTCAACTATTGCAGAACCAGAAGTAAGTTTTGAGTATTTGGTCGTATGTATTTTTATTCTTTACATTCCTTCTGCCTTTCCATTTCACTTTTTGGTTCTTTTGTTGAACAGTGCACTCTGCAGTTCATCTTTTCTGTTTATGGGATGCACTAGATTTAGTATTCCCTTGATGTAAGGCTCAGTACAATATTAGGGACTCGATATAAAGAACCTGAGGCTCATTCCAAACATGATGCAATCCGCTTGCTGAACTAAGCACAGCTCCCTCTTTCTCTATATAAAAAAAAATAGATAGAAAGTGCGGTACAACTCACTTTGATGTATGCTAGTGCTTCACTGAGCCTTGACTGAGCTATGTTTATCAATTACATGCCATACTCTTTGAAGCTTATCTTTCTATCTATATAATTTCACACATTTAGTTTTTCTTATGTGTCGTCATATTTTATACAATACACAAGAGGCTATTGAAGGATAATAGTTACAGTAGAAGTTATAATATCAATGGGTGAAACATATAAGAATAATATGATATGCGCACTAGTTAACACATAATGCTGTATGATGTGGCAAATAAATATGATGTATAATATGAAATGAATAATGCGATATGCTCGCTATGTGAAATGAATAATTAATTATGAAGCAACAGTCTGACTTGTTGAAATGTTTTATTGTAGGATCTTTGGTTTCTGGAGGCAGATGATCGTGCACCAGCTGGTAACTGAAAATTATTTATATCATCTGTGTATAAGTGAATTTATTATTAATTGAACTACTATATGTTATGCCCACTGTTTGGACGATAAATGTATGTTTATACCAGGTTCTCAAGGGACAGAAGGAGTTGATTCATTGTCAGTCAGAACCAGGTACTTCTCTTTCTATTCTTTCTCTTTTTATGAGTAAAGGATGCTTAAATGTTAGCCACGGTACTTGTGTATTCTCTACGTGCGTATTTTATTGCTTTTTTTTTTTTTTTCATTTGCGTGCAGGGCTGTGGCTCAATATTTGAAAAGCCAATCTCCAGAAGAGCTATCTAGTGATCTCAGCTTGAACAAAATTTTAGAAGGAAAAAGAAGAAAGCTTTGTGCTAGAATGTTCTTTGAAACACTGGTAATTTTTTCCACATTTTTTTTGTTAGGCTACTGTTTTGATAAATTAAAATATTTTGAATAATACCTTTACAAGCAGGACAATGCAAAGAGACTAAATTTTCTCGTACCACATTTGTACAAGAATGAACAAAATTTTGTTTCATGAATAATATCTATGCTGCATCATGTGATTTAAATGTGGTAAAAGAAAATTGGGTCTCTTTTGTATTGTCCTGGATAGAAAGTAAACTCATAAAATCTACTTGAAGTTCTGTGGTGGAGCATGCACAAGGTATCATTGATCTTTGAAATGACATATGCATACAACTCGGAACACTTGATGTGTGTAACCTAAGTTCTGAAAATTTATGCCTCGAGGAAACAAATTTTTTTTTATGATTTTGATATCACTTTGTGTTTTTTCTTTTCTCCAATCATATCCTTTTCACCTTGCTGTTAACTAATCTATTGGTTTAAGTTCATTTCTGTTTTCTGGATAAATGGTAAGAGTGACTTTGCTAGAACTGTTTATGGCTTAGCAGTTAGCAGCCAAAGTTTCATACTGCATTTTCCTTTCTAAGTCTTGGTGCCTGCTAGAATTATGTTCTCCTCTCTTTTTTTCTTTTTTTTTCTTTTTTCTGAAAAACGCAACTTGTTGGATGCCCTCAGTCGGTTGTGAAATTGGTTTGTTATATGTCCTTTCATAGCTTGTGAACAAGCAAAACTTTTACTGCCTGTTGAAGTAGGTAATGTGGAGAGTTTGTTTGTATATAATTGTTCTCATAAACTATTGTCATCTGTTTATACTAGTAAAAGTAATTATTCCTGGTATATTTCAGGTCTTGAAGAGTTATGATCTTATTGATGTAAAGCAAGAAGTCCCTTATGGTGACATTAGTTTGAAGTTGACTCAAACCCTTTCAAAGGCTCAAATTTAAGATCTGAGGTTGCTTAATGTGCTTTTTGGCTTCCATATATATAGGTAAAGGATCTTATTGCTACTTCTGAGCAGTCTTTGTGGTTGGGCTTTTTGTTGTAACGATGTTGGTGGGTTTGATGTTTTTCTATTGCTTGGATAAGAAATTTAACAAAAAAAAAGAGTTCTATCTTTTGAGGATCTATCTTAATGGGGAAAGCGGGTGGGAGAAGCTGAAGTTGATATTGAACAGGCTTAAATCAAATCTGGATAAACTATTCTAATAGTTTTTCTTAGTAGGGAGGTGTTGACTATTAAACATTTGCAAGTTTACTACTTGGAACTCAGACCCACTTTCTATTTTTCTCCGTCATTCTTTTCTCTTCCGTTTCAGTAAAATGTTGTACATTAATAGTAGATTAAGGACTGGTTACTACCTCAGCAATGACTATCAGTAATGTATGGGGGTATAATGTTGTACTCAGGAGTTTTCTTTCTTTTGTTCTCTTTTTTCAATTTACTTTTCTATTTGGCTATGCCATTGACATGTATTCTACAATCAGTAGCTATAAGCAGGCTAATTTTACACCATCTGCAGTTTTGCAGGAATTGCCAAGAAGGGAGCTCAATCTTGAGTTTGTACAGCAATTGCAAAGTGATTTTGATCTTCTAGAGAAGTTTAGTCCACATGTGTAATTAGCAAAGGTTGTAAATTATTCTATTCATGTTTCCAGTGAATCCAGTTAACCTTATATCTGTCTTTTATAAAATAGCAAATGCATTAGGTATTTCTATTGAACTTGTGTACCTTTGATTACCTCGCAATTATTAGAACTATTGACTACTGCAACAAATCCTTGATACCTAAATTGTGAATTACATGTTCTTAGCATCAAGCTTTTATTTCCCAATTTGCATTTATGCCCCGCTTTATCATGAAGTCTAATAAGTCGCACAACATACAGAAAATTCAAACATCTTTAGATTGGGGAATTATATAAACTTAATTTCCAGACACAAGTGTGTCGATCTTCTTTTCAACATGCGCTTCATAGTCTTCGAGGCGACCCTTGACCGCATCATTTTCCCAGCGGACGAGTGTTGGAACTCCTGAGATCTTAAACCTTGAGTCCACTCTCCATGGGTGTTGAAGAGTCCTCCATGTTGGTTTATCTCCAACATATGCTCTCATCACCTGGTGCAGCTTCCAGCTTTTTGTAAATTACAGGTTCGACTCTCACACAATCTGACACAAAAAGGTGAATATCAGTTTTACAATCAGAGGATCCTCCTCTCCCAAGTAGTTTTCAAAAAACTTAGCACATGTTAATGAAGAGCATAGTCACACGGCCAACCAAGAACCAGATAAAATCAATCGTAATCCAATTTTTTTTTTTTTCACCAACCAGTGTGAAGACTACTACAGATCAATGCCAACAATCCATTTTCACATTCATAGAATAGAGTAGCTACTTGATTTATAAACATAGCAAACATCTTGACAACAATTCAAGCTCCAGTAAAACACAATGTACTGTTAAACCATTACAGATACTCCCTAATGTGCCTTCCCTGCAAGAATATAAGATTTAGAATTACACAAAGGTATTTGTGAGAAAGAATAATACTGAAGTATGAACCGGAATGGTGTCAAAGCCCTGTGCTTCAAACAAAAGAGCGAGAAAACACAAATTTAAACAAACATGAAACTTTCCCATTGATTCTAGTAACTAGCAAGTTGATCTAGAAGACATAAAGCTAACCAGTTTGGCAAGAAATGGATATGAGCGTATAAATAAGGATGGAACTTGGAAGAATAGAATACCAGGACACCAGCTGAGAGAAGTGGAAGGGTCTTTGTCGGCCAGGAAGAGGATGAAATTGGCCTTATTCTTGGGCGCTTCTTCTCTGAATTTCTCAAACACGCTGTCGAAGCTGGAGATGGTCGCGTCCAACACCTTCAGAGGCATTTCTTTCCCTTTTCTTTACTTTTCTTTTCTTTTCACAACCCAACTTTACCCAACACAACAAGATGAACAGACGACGACGACGACGACGGGCGTCTCTGGTTTTTATAGGCAGATGATATGGTCCATATGGAGAGGATAGGTTGGTAAATTTCTATGTTGCCCTCCTCCCTGCCTTTTTAAGAACAGTACATGACAAATGATCCACTCTCAATTTTAGTGTTTCAAGTTTCAAAACAATTTTTTAAAATTTTTTTTATTAATAACTCATGCACCCTACATATGTCAAGGATATCTGAATCCATGACCTCAAAGCTGTCAGTTAAATACCTTAACCAACCAAGTTACGGCTCATTGACAAAACAATTAAAATGGTACGTGACGTTTAAAAGCTGACACACTTTTAGCACATGTCGTCAATAACATTATTAACTCTATGCAATTTCTCATTTTTCAAAAGGTGGTTTCGGGTTTTCTCTATTCTATTTCTTTATATTATGTTTTTTTTCTTCTATTTATATACTTTTTTAATCTTATAAACTCATACCATATATTCTTAAAAACTTTAAAGTTTTCCCTTTACCTGGTTTCTTTGCTTATTATTCGTTGTATTTGTAAGTTATTGGGTTTGGTTTTAATGAAAGACTCATATTCATCAAAAAAAAAAAAAAAAGACTTTGCTGCTCATCCTAATCTAAGTAAAATTAAGACATAACTTTCTCGCTGTAAGTTTCCTTATACTCAATACCCACCGGTATATATATTCAAACCCTTTTCTTCCATAACTTACCAAATCAAATCATCTTCCAACTTTCTCCTACAGTCCTACCTCCGATCACCATTTTTGTGTATGCTGGGTTTGAACGGGGACGAAAAAGAGAGACAACGATACGTTTTCTTTTCTTATTTCTCTCTTCTTATTAATTATTAATTTAATTATTGATTTTAATAATTTATTACTGCTAAATTAAGGAGTGATGGATTTGTCTCTCAAAGTTTAACGGAAAACACGTTAGATAACGGAGAATGTAACGGTATGTATATATTTTCGGTTGAGATTACAAGTTTATGTACCGTTATGATTGTTTTGAAACTTGAAACACCAAAATTAGGAGTAGATCATTTATCATGTACTGTTCTTAAAATTTTCCCTAACTAATAAGTGGTAGTCTCATCTAACATTAATTTTTAATATATGACTCATAACATCTTTAATTAATCATTTTTATTAGACTTTTTTATTTATACGAAAACTAAATAATTACAAAAAAAAACCTCTCAGACAACCTGAGTTTACATTATCAAACAACAAAACTCTAGACACAGCTTCCGGATATCTATCCTACCGGTACCACACTTGACCATTAGGGAGTTGATGATCTTCTCAATATTCAAAATGCTTGAGATTTCAATCTACAACAGTAGCTATTTATAGAGAATGAAATTCTCCCCCTCAACTAATGCACTCAATGATATGATCAATTTGCGTTTTGCAAATCATGCAATCAGCCAACCATCATTTTGCATTTTCCAAAACATCAGTTTGATTCTCATTTAAACCTACAATAATTCACTATGATCAAGAACTCGAGAAATTCTATTTCACATACTTAGCTAGATCATCTCCATGATAGAAACAATATACAATCAACTCTTTCAATACATGTCACGTCCCGAATCTTAATTTTTACCTTAATTACTAACATAGCGGTAATAAAAGTTTTTACCATGTTCGTCACTAAGTGTGTAATTTAATTAGTCCCCAGAGGGTGTTGAGGGACTAATATTTTAAAGGAATTATTCTAAGGAAAAAATTTTGACGACGGTAAAAAATGATAATTTTTGCTAGTAAAAGGTAATTTTATTAGGGTATTATTTTGGGGTGTTGAAATTTGGAATTTTGGGTTAAAAGGAGTGTTGGGTTGGCTGGGCCGAGCCCAACCCATTTCTTCTTCTTTTCTTTCTCTCTCTTCCTCCCGATTTTCTTCTCCCCGAGCCCAGTTTTCTGCCGGTTTCTTTCCGTCGCCAGTTCGCCGCCGTCCGGCCTCCGTTCGCCGCCGGACCGGTCCCGTTCGGTCGGTCTCCCTCCCAACAGCAATCCTAGACCGGTGGCAGCCTCCCTAGCGCCGCCGTGAGGGAGAAACGCCGCCCGGAAGCTCCGACTACCGAATCAGTTTTCTCGCCGGAACTCCTTCCTCCGGCCGCCATAGCCGGCGAGCCTTGGCTCAAAAAATGCCCTCCTCCCGTGCTTCAATTCCTCCAAAGGGCTCTCTCCGTCGTGAGCTAGGTAAGGAGAAATCGGAATTTGAATTTCTAGGGCTTTATTGTGTTTTTCCATTCGATTGATGTGCTTAGGCTTAGAATTGGAGTTTGTGGTAGTTAGGAATGTTGTAGAGGAGGTTGAGAGGAAGATGCTGCCAAATTTTGGTGACCATCGGAGGTCGCCGGAGTTGGTCGCCGGCCGCCGCCGAGAAAATGTTTTTGGTGGAGAAAAATGTGAGGAGTTTAATGGAATAAGTTTTAGAATTTTTGGAGGAGCTTTGGATAGGTTTGAGATTTGTTGAAGTTCGGTATTTTTGGCGGATTATTAATTTATAATCCGGTCATTGGATTTTATTTGGTGGAAGATGATTTTGAGGATGTCGGTAAAATTTGTGGAGTTTTGAGGTTGGCAGTGGATTTAAGATTTTGGAGTGTTAGACTTGGTTGAGCGCGAAGCATATTTAATTATGCATGTTTTGTCAGTGTTTTATTTTAAGGAATTAATTATGTTTGGAACAGGACGCGAGGAGGCTCCAGCAGAGGAGACCTCCGATCGACGTCAGGCTTAGGCCTAAGTTGTGAGTGGACTTTTGTTTTATATAATGTGTTTGAATTATTTTATTGTTGAGTAATTTCATTTGTTGGATATTTTCCCAAAATTGAGAATTTCTGTGATTATACTCGAGGCAAAATTCCGAGAATAGTATGTATGAGAGAAAATGCTAGCTAGCTATATACGTGGTAGCCCCCATTCTGAGGACGAATGCCAGTTGGGGTGACGTGAGTCTTAGACGCGAGCGTAGTAGCCTTGTACGATTTTATACTTGTTGAGATTATTCTATGTTTTTACATTCATTCATAGAAATCGTACAAGGAGTAAGCACGTATTTATAACCACTCGGTTCTTTATCCTCCATTATGAGGAAAAATGCCAGTATGGAGCTACGTGAGCGTTAGACGCAATCGTATTAGCCTGGTGTGACTATCTAATTTAAAGCTTATTCATAGATAGCATACATGGAGCATACGAGTGGTTAATACATACTGATATATATATATATATATATATATATATATATATATATTTATAATTTGAGCCTGAGAGGCTGTCTTTGTTTAAGATTTGGGAACTAGCCAGAACTAGTCGTTTTCATTGATAATTTCTTGAAATATTATTGTGGTTGAGATTATTTTTTTGTCCACTCACTCTGACGTGATGAAATATTTTCCCCTGGGCTTTTCCTTCGTTTTTAAATGCCCAATCTGCAGAGTTTGGGTGGGGTCTAGAAGGAGGCGACGAGACATAGTCACTCATTTCTCCACTACTGTTCACCAGTAGGTCTTCTGTTTAATCGCTACGATTTCTAGTAGCTTCCGTTGTATTGCTTGTAGTAGCTCTGAATACTTTCGGAAAAATATCTGTGTATTATTTATTTGGGTATTTGGATTAAGTTTAAGAATTTATTTTTATTGGTTAAAAGTGTTCTGTAATTTTTCCAGGTTAGGGTTGTCCATTTTCAAGGGAGGTTTGCTGAGTCCTTCGGTAAGTTTTCCTTGGAGGTGGTCCCCACAGGACTCACGTCGAGTTTCAGGGTGAAATTCGGGGTGGGTCCTGACATACATCAGATATGAAAGTACACAGAGGTGGTGATCAATGGATTTACAGATCCAGGAGACCAAGCAAATCTCACACGAGATCAAAGAGAAGAACTGGTTCAAGATAGGAAGAAGGATTACAGAGCCCTGATGTATATATTTGGAGCAATTGATTCTGAAGTTTATGAGAAGATTGCACATCTTACAACTTTGAAGGAGGCATGGGATTGTCTTATCAATACTTATGTAGGGCGAGATAAAGTGAAGAAGGTGAGATTGCAGACTCTACGGCGACAGTTCGAGCTTCTTCTGATTGGAGAAGAAGGAAAGCATCTCTGAATACTTTGCAAAAACATTGGCTATTGTCAATCAAATGAAAGCCAACTGGGAGGATATCAAAGAGCTGCAAATTGTGGAGAAGATTCTTCGAACCTTGACGGAGCGGTTTGAAGGAAAAGTCACAGCCATTGAGGAGTCACAAGATCTCAATGCTATGACAGTGGATGATTTAATGAGTTCCTTGCAATCCTATGAACAAAGACTAAATGAGAAGTCAAAGATGGTGATTGAAGAAGCATTGCAAACTCAATTAAGCCTCAAGAAGGAAAGAAATTGGTTGCCATGTGGTGAGTCAAGCTCAACTCAAAGGAATCAAAAGTTCAAGTTACAAGAGATGTTCACAGGGAAGATTTGGAGCAAGAAGAGGAAGAGGAAGGGGCTTCCATTAGAGTCAAGGACGAGATAGATCGAATGTCCAGTGCTTTAATTGTCATGGTTATGGTCATTACAAGAATGAGTGCAGCTTGAGAAGGTCAGAGAACAAGTAGTTTCATGCCAAGTTTGCAGAAGACAATGATATCAATGAGGAGACTTTGTTGATGGCTTTTAGTGCAATGAGTAATGGTAAACAGATCACATGGTACTTGGACACAGGTTGCAGCAATCATATGTCCGGCCACAAGGAGTTGTTTGTAGAGCTGAATGAATAAATACGAGCTAATATTACATTTGGGAATGCTGCAAGGATGCCGATTAAAGGAAAATGCAAGATCTTTATACAGTTGAAGAATGAGATGTATAACACCATATCAGATGTATATTATGTGTCTGGCTTTAATCACAACTTGCTTAGTGTGGGGCAATTATCAAAGAGGGGGTATGATATGCGCATCTACAGAGGAGTTTTCACCATCAAAGATCCTCAACGGAAACTAATAGCATAGGTAACTATGACTCCTAATCGCTTGTTTCCATTACTTATGCAGTATGATAAGTTATCTTGCTTTAGTTCTGTTGCAAATGGTGATAATTGGTTGTGGCATATGTGATATGGGCATTTAAATTTCAATAGCTTGAATTTCCTTGCAAGAAAAAGTTTAGTATCTGGACTACCCCCTATTCATGTTCTGAACCAAGTTTATGAGACTTGTGTTCTTGGAAAGAAGCATATAGATAGCTTTCCGATAGGAAAGGCCTTGAGAGCTAATATGCCCCTTGAAATTATACACTCAGACTTGTGTTCTGTTGATGTTCCTTCGTCACTTTTATTGATGATTTTAGCAGGAAGGCATGGGTGTATGTTTTGAAGAACAAGTTTGAGGCATGTGATTCATTTAAGGCATTCAAAGGTTACGTTGAAAAGTAGAGTGGAGAAAAGATAAAGGTGTTGAGAACTGATCGAGGCACAAAATATATAGTTTGTGATGACTTCTTAAAGAAAAATGGCATTAAACATCAGCTCACAACAAGGTATACGCCTCGGCAAAACGGCGTAGCGGAGAGGAAAAACAAAACCATGCATTATGGATATGGTGAGATGCATGCTGAAATTTGCCCAAGTATTTTTAGGCAGAAGCTGTTAGTTACGCAGTTTATATCTTGAACAGGTCTCCAAGTAGAAGCACTGGTGGAATTACTCTATATGAAGTGTGGAGTGGTCAGAAGCCCAACATTCATCATTTGAGGGTGTTCGGTTGCATCGCATTTGCTCATGTTCCAGATCAAATAAGGAAGAAGCTTGATGATAAAGCTGAAAACTGCATTTTTATCGGCTATAACACAGTGACAAAGGGGTACAAGCTTTACAATCCAGTGACGAAGAAGGTAATAATTAGTCGAAATGTCACTTTTGATGAGCAAAGTGCATAGAATTGGAGTTCAAAAGGAAAAGAACCAGCAACATTCATTCGATTGGAGGATGATTCAATAGAAGATGATCAGTTGGTTGACTTTCAAGAAGCCGAGTCTCCAGTAGTAGAAGTTCAAGAACCTTAGTCTCCAGCAGCAGCAGTTGAAGTTCCAGAAGTTGAGCTTCCACTAGAAGTTGCATCAGCAAGGCTTCAACGTGATCGTCGTTTGCCACCATACTTGAAAGATTATAAGTTGAAGACCAAAAGGAGAAGCATATCAGATGAAGATATTGTCAATTTTGCTCTGTATGCAGATTGTGATCCTCTTACCTATAATGAGGCTTCTCAAAAACAACATTGGGTCAAGGCGATGGATGATGAAATTCATGCTATTGAAAAGAATGACACATGGGAGCTCACTTCACTTCCGGAAGGAAAGACAATTATTGGAGTCAAATGGGTGTATAAGACTAAGTACAAGCCTAATGGAGACGTGGATTGTTACAAAGCGAGATTGGTAGCCAAAGGCTATAAGCAAAAACCAACAACAACATTGGGTCAAGGCGATGGATGATGAAATTCATGCTATTGAAAAGAATGACACATGGGAGCTCACTTTACTTCCAAAAGGAAAGACAGCTATTGGAGTCAAATGGGTGTATAAGACTAAGTACAAGCCTAATTATGGAGACGTGGATCGTTACAAAGCGAGATTGGTAGCCAAAGGCCACAAGCAAAAACCAGGTATTGATTATCTTGAAGTTTTTGCTCATGTTGCTAGGCTTGATACTGTGAGAATAGTGATTTCTCTTGCTGCTCATAATTGTTGGAAAATATTTCAAATGGATGTTAAATCCGCTTTCTTGAATGGAACTCTTGAGGAGGAAGTCTATATTGAGCATCCACTTAGATATGTTAAGGAAGGTCAATCAAAGAAAGTATATGAGCTGAAAAAGGCTTTATATGGCCTTAAACAAGCTCCTAGAGCTTGGTACACCTAAATTGATTCCTATTTTGTGGAGAATGAGTTTGAAAGGTGTCCATATGAGCATACTTTATATGTTAAGACTAATATGGTCGATCAGTGGTGCTAAACAGTCGAGCCTGTATTTGATGTCCTTACAGAGCTAAGGCTGGGCATTTAACCGAATGTGTGAAAAAAACAGATCGAGCCGAACCAAAAATCCGAATCTAATAACCGAACCAAAACATTCGGGTCAAAATAAGTAATGAACCGGTCTGGACCGGTTTAAATCGGATTAGATCTGGTTTAAACTCTTAAACAAACCGAAAATAACCGAACCGACCCGAATTATTTAATGTGTACATAGATATATAATTTATATACGTAAAACGTTATTATTATTAGTAGATTCCATCTCTATTCTCTCACACTTAATCTCTCTAAAAGACAAAGATCCTAACCTTGACACAATTTTTCATTCAACTCATTTCTCATAGAAATCCGTTAGTATAGAAAAAATTAGGAGTGCATTGGATTACTTGTTCTACTTTGAGTGTATAAAAAACCACATTACTCATGTCAAAAACTTAAAGTTCAACTTTACAGTGAGATACTAAATGGGCCAAAAGTTTTTTCAAATATAGGCCAAAACCTAAACCGACCCAAACCGATCCAAAAATTCAAATGGGCCGAATATTCTGGTCAAAAGTTTTAAAATC
Organism: Fragaria x ananassa; assembly: GCA_034370585.1. NCBI lineage: Eukaryota > Viridiplantae > Streptophyta > Magnoliopsida > Rosales > Rosaceae > Fragaria > Fragaria x ananassa. Next base: position 608,141 of record CP139750.1, on the reverse strand, counting down.
CGGATTCAGTTGAAAAAAACCTTAAACCAAATAATTCGGATTGGTTTTGGTTTTCCCTTAAAACCGACCCGAACCGAAAATGCCCAGCCCTATACAGAGCTCTGAGAATATCCGATTCTTGCGAATGACCTCTTCAACGCCAGCATAGAGTGCCTCGAATGACAGGACCCACCCTGGATTTCACCCTGAAACCCGTGGTAAATCCTACGGGGTCCACCTCCGAGGAAAATGGACAACCCTTACCCGAAAATCCGACCTGACACTTCTAAACCGAACAACAAAGCCAACGTTAAACCACTAGCTGGTTATCAGAGCATATCTAAATAATAAAAGAATAACCATGAATAAAACTGAAGCGGAAGCAGCCTCTGACTATTGGACTAAGACTCGACTCCATGTATGCTCGACCTCATCTATAATTAGCATGCACACTGGTCATTTAAAACTAAAGGGCCCAGGAAAAAGCATTTGAAACGTTAGCGTGAGTGGACGAAAAATAAACTAATTAATAAGTAATCAAGAACAAGCTTGTACGAAATCCGATGTGATATGCTTTTCCTTTTATACTGAAATTAGAAATCTCCATGCATGCAAAAAATGGTAAGCTCATTACAAATTCACACTAGCCCCGCTAGCCATAAAACAACAAGAAAAAGAGAAATATACACCTCTCATATGGGAATCTCCCAAAATAAAGGACTAGCCCCGCTAGTCAAAATAACAACTCAAATAAGGAAACTTATATGGTCATATAAGTGAGTCTCCCAGACTCGGTTGCCTCCTAGGCATAGTACTCTCATACTCCCTACACCTTCACGTTATGATAACAGAGAGGGTGCAGGGCTTGAGTGATGTTGTCGACTACATCACATCACCTGAAGGCGGAAAGGGCTTGTGTAACCCCACTTAAAACGTGGAAGCCACATCACCTCGAAAGGCGGAACTACATGCTAGCATGAATAATAACGATCCAACAAGTATGACATAATTAAAGAAACATAAATCCATATGAGTTTCCCTGAACCTCATAACTAGAACATAAGTATGATTCCCAACCATACTCAAAGAATTCAAAGATCAAAGAAATTAATTAAATTTAACGACGTGTCCCACACGTTAAAATGCACAATGAAATAAATAACTCAAATAATTATCATCTTCTGAAAACCCGACAATATGCAAATCTGAGAGTAATCTCAAACCCGGAAATTATAAAGAATATCAAAACTCAAATACCAAATTAATAACCCGCTCAAATCCATAAATCATGACCAACACTTAATCGATGCATCAAACTCAAATAAATTCTGATACCAATTCATAAGCCAAAATCATATTAAAACTCAGAAAATAGAACGATAATTTCCAAGAGAAACCATGCATGTATATTCATTTAAAAAAAAATGTCCACTCACAGTGCTCGGCTATGCTTGCCGAAGACCCGAGGCTTCCTTCAATGATCCTCCTCACGTCCTGAACAATAATTAACCTTAATTCTCATTCAACAATAAAACTTCAATAAATAATCCCATAAAATTAAGGGTCTAAAATCAATCCTCTTTTTTTTTTGCCCATTTTCTCCATCCTTAATCCATTATAACTCACGATTCACCATCATCACCAATAATCAAAAATTAACCTTAAACACACTTTAAAACCGGTTAACCCAACTACCGATATTCCGTTCTAATCACCGCCAAAATCCTTAACCATTGAAAAATTCTCAACATTAACAAAACTCCTCCAAAAATTCCAAACTATACTTCATTAGACTCCTCTCCTTAATACCATCTTAAAAACATGAAAAATCAGCGCCGCCTGCTCCACCAGCAGCGGCGGCCGGCAGCCGTTTTCCGGCGAGCTCTAATACTTTTCAAATTTTAACAGCATAATCCTCTCATCATACCCAACAACTTCCATAACTAGCACTTTGTCCAATTCTAATGCTATCTAGGGCAATCGAACCAAAACATCCATAAATCCCTAAAACTTTCAATTACACAAACCACCCAAACGAGATCGAAATAGACCGATTCCTTTTGAGAGAATACTCACCTTGACGAGGGCTACAAGTTGAGCCAAACATCTCGGCCTATGGTGGCCGGAGGATGGAGCTCCGGTGATGAGGCAATTGGCGTTCCGGCAGGGTTTTCTCCTCTCCGGTGGCACTACCGGCTCGGACACTAGGCCGGGGAGAGAGAGGAGGAGGCGGGGGTGCGAATTGGGCTAGAGCGGTGGCTGGTTGTTAGCTGGACAGCGGCATCTGTGGCTGAGGTTTCCGGCGAGAGAAGGCTTGGGGAGAAAGGGAGAACGAAGAGAAAGAAAAAGAAAAGAGAAGAAAGGAAATGGGCTCGGGCTCCTTCCCCCTACCCGGTCCATCCCTTAATACCCACAACAAAATAAGTCTAGTAACAATTTACCCCTTTTTACCAACTCAGTAACTTTCGTTTTTAGACCATAACTTCTTCATACGAACTCCGTTTTAAACGTGCTGCATGTCCACAAACTCTGTTTAATGTCCTCTACAACTTTCATGAAGAAAGTTTTCCCATAATAATTTTCCTACAAAAAGTCAACCCTAGGGTCCTTATAGGTAAACGGTTACTCATCAAGGTAAAAGACTAAAGTAATACTAAAGGTAAATAACCGTAAAATAACTTAAGAACCGGGGTGTGACATCGAATGCTTTTCCTGCAACTAAATCCACAACCATTAATGTAGTACAGTGCTAAGCAATACTCAAAACTTAATTAATATTCTCTCGGTCACTTGCTATGTTTGTGATATCATCAACTGATACTCAAAGCTCGATTTATACAACTACGAAAAGATTAGTTTTTTTTTTTGGATGATCAAAGAAGTTAAAGAACTACAAGTTTAATTATTGGACAAATTTTGGTCTTCTTCTTCTTTTTGTTTGACTTCCAAATTAAGAAGAATACGTTTTTTCTTATGGGAAGCTGGAGTGGAGACTTTGCTAAAGCTGGACTGATCCTGTATATCTATATGGTCTTTCTTTAAACTACAGGGCATCAGCTAGTGACTTCCACATTATATGATATATGTAGGAAAATAAACCAAGATGTAACTAACTAGTTTTCAGTTAACTTTATTAAGTAATTCAGTTTTATCTGGAGTCTTCTAGTGTAGGGAGAGTTCTAGTATTTTTTGAATCTTTTACTTAGAGCAACTTGTGCAGCTCTAGACTCTTCGTTTACTGTATCTCATAGACATGTATATATAGGGCTGCTTTGTACTTTTTTCAGTTTTCGTTGAATGAATATCAGTTGCTCTTGCTCCAGAAAACTCTCTTCTCATCTGTGTGTATGTGTGAGATAGATTTGTTGTAGAGTTTCTTCCATCTGGTGTTTATTTGTATTGCTGGTGTGATTGTGTTGTTGCTGTTCAGATTCTTCATCTGGTATCAGAGTGGGTATGCTCAATAGAAGGAGTATAGAGATCGATGGTGAATCGGGGAATGATTTTCCTCAATGCCCAGTTGGGAAATTTGATGGGAAAGGAAACTTTCAGCATTGGAGATCGCAGATGAAACTCTTCTTATAGATATTTACTATATTTCCTTAACTGAAATCATCAATTAAAATGCAGAGAAGTCAACATACTATAGATAAGACATTCAAATCTTATGACCTTGTAGAGATCCCATTGATTGTAATTTTGATACCTCTGATCATGCAGACTTCCAATCATGTTGAGTTTGAATCTTTTCATCTTGTCCTAGTGCAATTGGGAAACCTTGTGTTGAATAGGAATAGTCAATATACCTATATTCTTCCCATTTGGCATTGCTATTCAACACAAGATCAAAGACCTGCAAAATAGACAAAGATGCAATACACATATCCATATGCATATAACTTTATCAAGATAGCTTTTTGAGATCTTTTGAATTAGTTTCCATCCTTTTCTATATCTCTAAAATTGCACCATCAAAACCTAATCACAAAGTTATGCATATATAGTAAGTCATTAGGAATCTTTTGCTTATACACTTACACACTAACAGTTTGAAATGTAAAGCACCATATTGTTCATAATAAAAGAGAATTAAAAAATCAAGAAACAAAAGCAAAGTAAAAACCCTTGATCTTTGCTCCCTCTGAATAGCATGCCAAAGTGTTTAAGTCCACTTAGCCCAACGTTGATTGTGTTTGTCTGTGCTTGGATCCACCTCCTTTTCCTCTGGCTCCCGAGGAGTGTCAGGTTTTGGTTCAGGGTCATCTACTTGCATGATACCATTTGAGGCTTCTGGCTGAGGCTTTTATGCATTGGATTCACTTGCGAGGCTGATTTTGTGGATAATACAGTTGTTGTCGGTAGTCAGTAAACTACCTTCCTCGCCCATAGACCAGTCATAAAACTTGTAGACAGACATCCCACCTACCTCACCATGGAGAAAGATCATCAATGCAACTACGGGAAGGTGCTCCTCCAAGCTCCACAAGAAGACACCATGATAGAAGCTATATGCATTTTGTCCCACATCTTAAATATAATGTAAGAGGGAACCTTCCTTATCTATAAAAGGAAGGCTTCCCCTCTAAATATAGGGATTTGGAAAACTGTACTCCACCCCGCGGGATAGATCCTCCCTCATCCCCCATTTGTAATACTCCAGACCGTGCGGGATGGTTTCTCTTGTACCCCGCGCGGGATGAAAACTATTGTAACTACTCCACCCCGCGGATAAACCCCACTGCGCGGGATTGGTTACCCGCCCCTCCCCCATTTGTAATCCTGCAGACCGCGCGGGATGGTTCCTCTTGTACCCCGCGCGAGATGGAAACTCTTGTAACACCAAAGGCCTATTGGTCATGATAGTAGAATCTTAAGTGGACGTAGCCGTGCCCTTCGATGGCATGGTGAACCACTATAAATATTGTCCTTATTCATATTCATGTTTCACCGTGTTTCTGCAGAGCCTGCGGGATCTTGCAGAAACAACAGTCATGGTCTAGATCGAGAGGAAACGTTTCTTTACACTGTTGTCAAACAATCCCAACTATTTTTAGATTATTGGTCATCCAACGCCAAAACAACTCATAAACTACCACAGTAAACTTTCATAAGAGCTTGTGTGGCTATACGCTAAGTGTAATCTAGCACTTACCTGTTTAATTACAGGTGGTCACGACCTCACTCATGGGTTTATGTAGACGACACCAATAGTTTGGCTACCAGGCCCATAGACTGACCTAGGGTCCGTTCAGGTAAGCATGACTACTTAACCCCAGGAGCAATGCGGGCCGGAAAGAAGTATGATCAAAGTGTTGAATATCTAATCTGCATGAAAACCAGAAGATGACATTTATCCCACATCGATTGGCAGAGAGAAGATCAAACTTGCATGAGGCTATTAAAGAGGCTCAATTGTCAGCTAAACATGTAACATTTAGTACATGAGCCAGATATTGATTTTGCCATCAAAGAAGGAATGAGCGGATAAGTCCCGGTCTCACGCATAAACAACTTCTTACCCCCTATTTTCTTTGGTTCTTGGGTATGGTTCTCGGTACTCTTTCGTCAACCACAACTCTATGGCTTGGGTGATGATACTGTGTTTTGAGGGAGTTCTTCTTATACTTTGGGATTTGATTGACATCAATTACTTAGGCATCAACGCTCCTATTTAGCATTTCTCACTACCTTACGGCTACTAGCGGCGATGACAACGATAATGTTAGCGAACATGAGTGGTTGATGTGGTAGATTTGTTAGTGTAGTCGGTAGTCAGTAAACTATCTTTCCCGCCCATAGACCAGTCATGAAACTTGTAGACCGACGTCTGGGCTACCTCGCCATGGTGAAAGATCATCGGTACCACACCGGGACGGTGCTCCTTCAAGCTCTACAAGAAGACACTATGATAAGATATATGTTTAGATTGTCCTACATTGGAAACATGATAGGTGAGGGAACCTTCCTTAGCTATAAAAGGAAGGCTTCCCCTAGATATAGAGATATATACGATGCTTCCTCTCCCTCCCTTACTCCTCCCGGGGGGGGGGTGAATTCTCTTGTAACACCAAAGGCCATGATAGTTGATTTATAAGTGGACGTAGCCATGTCCTCCGAGGCATGGTGAACCACTATATGCCATTGTGTCACTTGATTGTCCCTTGTTTATATGTTCCACCGTGATTCCGCATAGCCGTACAGGTTTATACAGAAACATTTGACGCCGTCTGTGGAAATCATTACTAAAAGACATGTTGCTCTTCCGCCCGAGAGGTATTTTATTCAAATCCATGAGCAATGGAAAGAGGCCTCGCGTGGAGGCGAGGCAAGATAGCTCGCGGGGGAGCGAGGTGAGATAGCTCGCATGGAAGTGAAGCGAGATGACTTTGCAGGGAAGCGAAGCGAGATGACTTCGCAGGGAAGCCAAGGGAGTTGACTTCCCAGGGAAGCCAAGGGAGTTGACTTCACAGGGAAACAAAGCGAGATGACCTCGCATGGAAGCCAAACGAGATGACATCGCATGGAAGCCAAGCGAGATGACCTGCCCGGGTTCTTTTTGTCGTCGAGATTTGACCAAAAGGCATCCCACCGAGAGACATCATGCCCGGGAGACATCATGCCCGAGAGCCATCTCACCAAGAGGCATTCAACCGAGATTAGCATTCGACCGAGAGATTAGCAGGGGTGGCTTCGCGTAGGAGATAGAGGCCTTAGTATGGAAGCAAAGCGAGATGACTTCGCATGGGAGACTACGCCAAGAAACAAGAAGAGGACTTCGCATGCAAAAGGGGGACAAGATGAGGTGAGCCAAGGGCTATGTGTGTGGCTCGCTAGTGGAAGAGTTGACATGTATTAAGGGGTGGACCTCACCTAAGTTATCAAGCGAGCCGGATGTAGACCTCACCTAAGTTATCACGCGAGTTGGATGTGGACCCCACGAGCTGATCTCGCAAGAAAATGTGCTATACGAAGAGTTGACTTCATGCAGGTGGACCCCGTATGAGAGAAGGACCTTGTGAAGCATTGACAACTCCACTACATTCCACGTCTGCGCGGTGGCACGCTCCGCGTTCTTAGAAGCAGGATCTCGGTCGTCCAGTTCGGTTATCACTGCCATATGGCAACGCTTGCTCTATGAGATACCAGTGGAACCAGTCGGGATCATCTGATCTGCAAGCAGCGGGTCCTAGTGGCAAATTGCTATGGACACCCGGAGCTAAGTCAGGTCGAACAGGAGCTTAGCCAAAGAAGATCTACTCAACCCGTAGCTGGATCATCTTCTAATCCCGGTGGCTCCAACGTTTAGTCTCCAGGTAGGAAATTCAGTGGCCTCACCCGGCAACATGAAGCATTCTCTGAGAGGCCATAGTTCTCAGGCCGGTATGGCAATAGAGAGGGCAAGGGGCTCTCTTGCGGTCACTGGGAAGTTTGATGAAGCAACTAATCGGGATCCCGGCAGGGCTGCAACTCAAAAAAATAGAAAAAGGAGTTTGCTCTGTACACCCGAACATCAAATTTGGCCACCCGATAGTTCTACTGCCATGTTGGTGTTTGCTGGTGCCTGAGAGTTAGATATTCAAAGTTGACTATTGAAGTGGTGTTAAAAGCTATGGACACCCGGAGCTATTTTCAGTCATTGTGCGCGAAGCGAATTCCTTAGATCGCCCGATACGTTTCGCCCATTTGTACGCGGAGCGAACCTCATAGCTCGCATGGTAGTCATTGCACGCAGAGCAAACTCCTCATCTCGCGTGGTAGTCATGGAACGCGGAGCGCACTTGTCAGCTCGTGTGACTATTTTAGTCCTTATGTGCGAGGCGGACCCCTCGCCCGATAGTGTCAGCCCTTCAGTGCGAGGTGAACACCTCACCTCGCGTGTAGCATATGAGTATGCGTGCTGGTCAGTCAGTTTTGGCATTCGTTCGAGAGAGAGGCATTCCACCCAGAGATTGACATTCGACCGAGAGGCATAAGTTTTCCCCCAGTAAGACCAGGTGGGATGGGTAATCCACTGAGGGGCATAAGTCAATGAAATCCCCAGTAACACTAGGCGAGATGAGTAATCCACCGAGAGGCCTAAGTTAAATGAAATCCCCAGTAACACCAGGTGGGATAGGCATAAAACTATCTTCCATTTAAAAACGGAGCAAGTGGCTTGATAAACCACGGACGGCGTTAACACCCTATCACTCGAGTAGTAACACCGGATATGGAAAGGGCTCGCTACCCTTGTCCATTAAAGTATAACACCCGAGTATCAGCCCTTGTGCGCGGAGCGAACTCAACTCGCCTGAGTGTCAGCCTTTCTACGCAGAGCGAACTCCACAGCTCGCGTGTATGCATTGTGCGCGGAGCGCACTCAGCTTGCCCGAGTGTCAGTCCTCCTGGGCGAGAACTCCTCAGCTCGCGTGTATTCATTGTGCAAGAGGCGGACCCCACAGCTCGCGTGTAGCCCTTGTGCGCGGAGCGAACTCAGCTTGCGTGTAAGTATTGTACGCGGAGCAAACTCTTTAGCTTGCGTGTAAGTATCGTACGCGGAGCAAACTCCACAGCTCGCGTGTAGACATTGTACGCGGAGCGGACTCCACAGCTCGCGTGTATGCATTGTGCGCGGAGCGAACTCAGCTCGCCCGAGTGTCAGCCTTCCTGGGCGAGGTGGACTCAGCTCGCGTGACAATTTTAGTCATTATGGCGCGAGGCGGACTCCTCAGCTCACCCGAGTGTCAGCCATTATGTGCGATTTGAACTCCTCAGTTCGCGCGTAGTCCCCGTACGTGGAGCGAACTCCTCAGCTCGCACGAGTGTCAGCCCTTCTAAGCGAGGCGGACTCCACAGCTGGCGTGAAAATATTATACGCGGAGTGAACTCAGCTGACCCCCGAGTGTCAGCCTTTCAGCGTAGAGCGAACTCCTCACCTCGCGTGTAGGCATTGTACGCAGAGCGGACTCCCACAGCTGGCGTGAAAAAATTGTACGCGGAGCGAACTCAGCTCGCCCGAGTGTCAGCCTTTCTGCGCGGAGCGAACTCCTCACCTCGCGTGTAGGCATTGTACGCGGAGCGAACTCAGCTCGCCCGCGTGTCAGCCCTCCTGGGCGAGGCGGACTCAGCTCGCCCGAGTATCAACCCTTCTAGGCGAGGCGGACTCCTCAGCTCGTGTGTAAGTATTGTACGCGGAGCGGACTCCTCAGCTCGTGTGTAGGCATTGTATGTGGAGCGGACTCCACAGCTCGCGTGTATACATTGTGAGCGAAGCGAACTCAGCTCGCCCGAGTGTCAGCCCTCCTGGGCGAGGCGGACTTAGCTCGCGTGACAATTTCAGTCATTATGGCGCGAGGCGAACTCCTCAGCTCTCCCCAGTGTTAGCCCTTCTATGCGAGGCGGACTCCTCAGTTCACACGTAGTCCTCGTACGCGGAGCAAACTACTCAGCTCGTCCGGTAATTTCAGCCCTTTTGTGCGGAGTGAACTACTCAGCTCGTCCGGTAATTTCAGCCCTTTTGTGCGGAGTGAACTACTCAGCTCGCCCGGTAATTTCAGCCCTTCTGCACGAGGCGAACTCCACAACTCGCCTAGTAGTGTCAGCCTTTCTATGCGAGGCGGACCCGTTCAACACATGTCTTGAGTACGAACTTGGGGGGACTGGGACCGGGTCCGTGTTGGGGATATATGATTGGTCTATGGGCATTTTGTATATTAAGTCTCCACTTAAGATGTGTCTTGAACTGGAACTTGGGGGGACTTGTAGTCGGTAGTCTATAAACTACCTTCCCCGCCTATAGACCAGTCATGAAACTTGTAGACCGACGTTCGGGCTACCTCGCCATGGTGAAAGATCATCGGTCCAAGCTCCACAAGAAGGCACCATAATAAGATATATGTTTAGATTGTCCCACATTGGAAACATGATATGTGAGGGAACTTTCCTTAGCTATTCCCCTAGATATAGAGATATATAGGATGCTCCCACTCCCTCCCTTACTCCTCCCGGGGGGGGGGGGGGATGGATGCTCTTGTAACACCAAAGGCCTATTGGCCATGATAGTTGATTCATAAGTGGACGTAGCCATGTTCTCCGAGGCATGGTGAACCATTATATGCCATTGTGTCACTTGATTGTCCCTTGTTTATATGTTCCACCGTGATTCCGCATAGCTGTACGTGTTTATGCAGAAACCGTTAGTGTTGTTACAATTCTGCTTTCAGATCTTAGGCATCTGTTCCATAATTAGCGAGTTGTTGGTCTCCTCTCATTTTTTTGAGTTTGGTCAAATTGAAGACCCATGTTATTTGAGAATACTAGCTTTTTAGTCTTGTGTTTACAGGCTTTGTAATTGAACTTATCTTTTGATTGATAAAAGAACATACATATCAAATTTGATCAATTTAGAGACCTATGCTATTTGTTAATAGTGTTTTAGCTTCGTATTTTCAGAATTCGTAATTGAATTTATCTTTTAATTAATAAATTATACATTTCTAACCAAAAAAATATATTTGCTTTTGCAGCCGACTTTGCCATCAGAACTCACAAACAGATTTGACCGGAAAAAATAAGGATTAAATTCAGTGTACTACCCTGAACTTTGGGTCACTCATCAGTTGTGCCCCTCTTTTTTTTCATCACGTGTACCCTTAAACTCTTAAAATTCATCAAGTTGAGACAAAAATTCAAATTCCATCCGATCATGACATTAGCGTCCGACGTGGAGGAGACAAAAAAGGCCACATTTCAGTCATTAACCCCAATTTTGGCGGAAAGACAAAACTAGCCCTTGTTCCTTTTTATTTTTGGTCGAAATCCCTTGTTCATGTTTTCTATCGATCAAACCCAGACCAAACCCAGAAAAAAAAAACACGCATCAATTCTTTCTCTCACTTCGTTCCCGACCCAGAAACGCCCATATTGATCAATAGTCAAAACCCATATCGAACAAGATTGAAGACCCTGATTAAAGAGATGGTTGAGTCCGATGCGTGGATACCGAGATTAACAAATGGCAAACAAGGATTGTTGGAGGAAGCCGAAAAAATCCCTAACTATGGTGAGTGTTTAATTTCGATATGAACATTAAGGCTTGTGTTTCGACTTTGTGCAAAGGTTATTTGTTTTGATTTTGGGGTTTATTATCTCGGACTGTTTGAAATTTTGATTTTAGGGTTTATGGGAGGTGGGTTTCGATTTTTTGGGATTTGGAAGCTTCTGATATGGGGGTTTGGAATCAGGGTTTGAAGAATGAGTTTTGGGTTTTGATTTAGGTTTGGAAGCTTCAGATGTTAAGATTTTTATAGGTTTTTATAAGAGGGTTACTGGGGTTGATTTGAATATGTTAGCTGAGACCAAGTGTTTGTTGTCGGGCTGTGAAGAAAGGCATTTAAGAAATGGTTAGTGGTCCTGTAATACAAAGCTTGCATAAGGTCTGGTCACTCTAGTGTATATAATTTTTTGAGTGCTTTCCACATTTAGTGTTACTTGACAGCCTGCAAAATAACGGTTTAAGGTTCCTGTGTGGTTGTCATGTAGATTAAACTTATTTGAACTATAGAGGAATCAAACTGTCATTTTCATTGTACTGTGATATTTATTTCAAAAGAAAGATACAAATAAAAGGATCCCAAATAAAACACCACAGAATATGGACCATGAAACTATACCATGAAACTCTATATAAAGATCATAATACTTTGCAATTGTCTTCTTTATCATGAAACTTTATATAAGGATCATAATACTGTACAATTGTCTGATTATTGTATCCACCACATAATATGGACCATATAAACACCACATCATGTATCTACTATAGGTTACCATTTTGTAGTTCTATACTTCTTTGGTTTCGTTGTCCTTTTCTTTTTCTTTTTGGATCCTTTCTTTTTCTATAAACAATAAACACTTAGGTAGGTGGTTCCTTCATAATTAAGCACTACTTACATTCGACGGTTCTACCCAAAATATTACTCAATCTGCTATATATTCTGCTTCGTCCTCACTCTATGAACTTTTTTTTTTGGTCGAAATCCTTACTCTAGAATTAATTCAAATATTGGTCATCTCCTTTGATGTACCTAATAACTATAAGGAAAATTATATGCATTATATAGTTAACAGAATGATGATTGATGATTGACCAACCATGCATGATTGGCTCGCGCCATTCTTAATATGAACTTGTTAGAATCTAAATCTGCTAGTGCTTCCCTTCTTGTTCTCTCAATTAAGGAATGCATTTTGTGTCACATCCCGGTTCTTAAATTAAGTTACGGTTATTTACTTTTGGTATTTCTATGGCTTTTACCGTTTTAAGTAACCGTTTACTATTTAAGGTTCTGAAAGTTGACTTTTTCCTGGGTCTAAAATTTGGGAAAACTTTCTTCATGAAAGTCGTAGAGGATGGATGTTTGGTTATAGAAGTGTTAAGTTGGATTTTTCAGGCAAGGGTTGTCCATTTTCAAGGAAGGTTATGCCGAATTTTCGGTAAATTTTCCTTGAAGGTGGACCCCGCAAGATTTACCCTGGATTTCAAGGTGAAATCCGGGGTGGGTTCTGACAATTGGTATCAGAGCATTAGGTTATCCGATTCCTATCACTACCTCATATACTTGGTGATATTTAATATCTACAGAGTGATGGCCCGACCGCGGCGGGTCTATTAGCATTATATGCTTGGATGCTAAGTGTTTATTAAGTATGTGAGGTAGTTGTTCTTATCTTATTTATGGATAGTATGGTGCCATAAATGTCTACATCTTCAATACTAGTAAGCCGACCTCAAAGAGTATCTTGGTTATTTTTCGAGTAATGGGAAGGTAAGTGAATTGTGAGATTTTGTGTTCAGTTATGAGTTGGGGAAGTGACTTGGATTTGCAGTGTTCTATTTTTATTTATTGAGTTGTGGGCTTTCATTTAAGTGGCGAGTTAAGCTTTTTTGCGGATATTAATAATTAAAAGGGCATGCTTGTGAACAAAGGATTGTCCGGTATCTATAAATTTGGGATTTGCTCTCCTATTTATGTTGAGTGTTTTAGATGGATAGTAAGTATAATCGGCTTTGAAATTGTAATAGTAAAGCGGATGCGAGATGGTTGTGGCTGTTCCGACTTTACAGCAACAGATAGAGAATTTGATTCATGATGACTGAACTTGGTAAATCAAGTTGTGACATGAGAATGTAGCTATTTTCTTTGGACGTCTAGTGATAGTGTAGCAGTTTAGTACCCGCTAGTCCCTGGACCAACTCATTCTTATTCTTGAGTATTTCGGTTACAATTGGGGAAGAAGTGAAGAATCATATTGAGGATTTTGGGAGTTCGAGGTGCGGTGTGGTTGTTCAGAAAGGAGTTCTTTATTTTGAAATGCTATGTTGGGAGCCAAAGGAGTTGAGGAATAATTCAGTGTATGTCATAACTAAAGACGTAGGGATTGTTTAGAGAAGTGACGTTGGGTGCCCATAGTAATGTTCAAGAGGCATTGTTTAGGTTAGTTGATACAAGTCTTGGACTTTTGGGTTATGATAGCGTGACCAAAGTTTGTTTGCTAACATCATTTAGTTCATAGTGGGAGATTAACTTTGGTGTTCAAGGTGAGATTATGTTTACCCACCATATTTCTAACTCGGTAGACAGGATAATAAGAGTTTTAGATGTAACGTGTTTTGGCTATACCTAAGTTGGCTTTGCTGCAGTTTTAGGTAGCCGAAACGCTCTATTTTTCTAACGATCTTGTGATTTTGGAGGGCGGAAACTATAATTTTTTTAATTGTTTGAAATTATAGTCAGTTTGTTGAAAATTTCAACTATTAAAAAAAACTGGTTGTTGTGTCATGGTCAGGGATCATTGTTAAATCTAATGATGATGGTATGTGATCGAATTTAGTGTAAGTTACGAATCTTGGAGCAGCAAATATTAAGTGGTGGCTAGAGAGCCGCGTGGCGATGTTAAGTAAATTGTTCGGGTCATGAGGTGTATGATTGTGGAGTGGATTTACGGGAACGGTTTCTCTGTGATTTAGTAAGTATTTTTGTTCAGAGTTTAGGGTATCAAGGACAATGCATGTCCTGATACATTTAACGCCTTCCCTCCTGTAAGAGTTTTTCTTATGGATCATATAGTGGTGGGACCACTTACTAATCTAAGTATGGTCTGGGAGATCATCACTGTTGGTTAGGTATCGAGAGGGGGATAGGCTGAAACTTTTCTATTAGATTTTGGCTTAAAGGATGTGATCGAAATGGGTCACTAGTGGATGTTGGTAACTGGTAGAACTTTTGAGCTTGAAATTATGGATTTGCTTTCTTCTTGTACTATAGTTTTTCCTCTTGAGTTTGAGCCAAGGTCAGCCGCGAGTTTCGATATATTCTTGCTCTTACAGTTTTCTGTGGCTGATAAATCACAAATTGTAGTAGTGGCTCTGGAGTGGTAATTAATTTTGACATCTGATAGTTAACTTAGTGTTTTTGCGAATTCAGCTTAATAGTGGTGTTGAACTGAAGGAGCCGTTAAATGTTGTTTTCGGATGTTGCTGCTTGTGACTATCAATAAAGTCAACTCAGATATAATTTTGTTATTGCTAATACACTGGTCAGAAACTGTTGGGGCTTAGCAGCTGTAGCAACTAACGTTTGCAAGAATTTTGACCATGACAGTTTTGTGGATCGTGTTCTGTCCTCAGATGTGTGTTTGTACAGTTCAGAGGTTCTGTCTGGTATTTAAAAAAAAAAAATCTTTCTCGCCGTATGATTTTAGCTTTTGGATTTGTGGTCGCGATTGAACCCGAATAACAAGTGTGGCTTGGGGTACAAAGTTTGTCAATGCTTAAGGAAGATGATCTACTTGTGTGGATTTCGACGTTTAGTCAAGCAACATGAATTGTTGCAGTAAATAGTGAACAACTCATCTCTTCTTGTTTGGGGAATAGGTCCGCCAACCTAACGGCTCGTCAGCATGCAAGTTAGAACGAATTTGGTTAGTACGAGGGGATACTCATATCTTCCAAGGTATCGTCATACGCCAAGTCATCGTATTTTCCTCATATTTGAGGGTGTCAATCTCAGGAATGTTGATCGTTTATGAGAGCGATATTTTTCGTGTGCTCGTAGGTCGTTTGTGAATGGCGACTGCTGAATTTATTATTAAGGGATGAGATTCTGATGGTTGTTATTGGTTAGTAATGATCAATTCGCGGGGCGAATAGTTGGAAATAATAATATGATTGACTTATGGTATAGTTTTAAGAAAAAAGATTATTGATAATTCGGGAAATATTTTCAATTAAGGCTTGTCAGTTCATTGGCATTAATGGAAAAATTGTGTTAGGTCATGTTAAATGTCTTTCTTGGGATGTGTATTCATACATGATTGTATTGTGGTGGGACCACTTTTGATCCGTGTAGGACCTGGGAGGTCATTGTTGTATGGATATATATGATTTGAGATACAAGAGATATTCAAAATAAGGGGCATAGATCGCATTAGCGTAATCTGGCGACAAAGAAGATATTCGCCAATAAGCTTATCGATTGAGGCCAATCATATAGGTGGTGAAAGTCCTACTTGATGCGAACGATCGAGTTTTATTTTGATTAATTGGTGACGAAAGTAAGATTGTGTTGTGAATTACAAAGTTTATTGGCCATATTGACTTGGCGGAAGTCAAAGTCATCCGTGTGATTTAGGGTTGTGCATCATAATAATTGTAATCGGGCAAGCCATTCAATTAGTGGAAGATAAGTCAAGGAGCAAAGTGTATTGTGTGAGTGGTGCCATGTGGAACGTTGGCAGGGTATGTCAATTGACCTTTAGCTGGAGATTTGTTAAAGTATATGCACTAGCCTCAAGTTTGGTAGATAAGTTATGATGTGCCAAAGTAAGTGGAAAAGAATTCAATTAATTGTTTCTACAAGTGAAAAGGGTGTAATTTTGGGATAGAAGAAAGTTTAAAGAGCATTGATGATGGGATGATTTAGCTTAGCATTTATTGGAGTCTGAGGTGAAAGGCAGTAACCTTCACCCCCATTGCATGATTTGAAATTTCGAGGACAAAATTTTTGTAAGGAGGGGAGAATTGTCATATCCCGGTTCTTAAATTAAGTTACGGTTATTTACTTTTGGTATTGCTATGGCTTTTACCGTTTTAAGTAACCGTTTACTATTTAAGGTTCTAAAAGTTGACTTTTTCCTGGGTCTAAAATTTGGGAAAACTTTCTTCATGAAATTTGTAGAGGATGGATGTTTGGTTATAGAAGTGTTAAGTTGGATTTTTCAGGTAAGGGTTGTCTATTTTCAAGGAAGGTTATGTCAAATTTTCGGTAAATTTTTCTTGAATGTGAACCCCGTAGGATTTACCCTGGGTTTCAGGGTGAAATCCGGGGTGGGTCCTGACATTTTGTCTATTTTTTATTTTGGTATTGCTATAATTGTTATTTTTCCCTTTTAGAGTTGAGGGATAATGTGAAAGTCTGGTCAATTGCAGTTTATGAGAGGATATGAAGGTAAAGTAATGATTTGTTAAATGTGTTTAATTTGTTGGATGGTTGTGTGTTTAATTATGGATTATTGAACATTCATAATTTGTTGCATCTATTGTAGGAAAAAAGAGCTGTACAGAAGGCTGCAGCAAATGCAATATCAAGGGGAGCAACAAGGGCAACTTCAAACAAAGGCAAACCATCAAAACCACCAAATGATTCTTCTACCTTGGCACAAAGTTCTCAAGCTTCATAAAGAGCATCAGTGAGGCTTAGGGATAAAAATGATGGAAAATAGAGTATGTAAGGCTGATAGAAACCATATTCAGGATTTGAAGATGCAAAGTTGCAACTTTTTACGCAACCATGTTTTGTGTCAAACATGGTTGCTTGTCTTAATCTTTTGCATATTTTAATGATTTAGGCTAGAAATTATGTAACTTGATGTTGGTTATGATGTTGACTATGATGGTTATTGTTGGTTTGGATGTAAACCAAACATGATACATCTATTTGGTTATTACAATGAATGTCTTTTTTTTTGGATTTTTTTTTCTCATTTTTGTCTTTTTTCCCATGTTTGAACTTTTCTGGAAATTCTTGGTGTTTAAGATAATAAGTAGTAGATTTGATGTTTTTGATCTTACATTTGGTTTTAATTTTTTTTAAGGTATAATGACTTATCTACCCTTTGGTTATGGTTGGGGACTGAAACGTGGGTCATTTTTGTCTCCTCCATGTCGGACGCTGTTAGTACATGGCCAAAATACTTGGCTAAGCCGAGAATACGGTACAATTACCCGGTCGAGATAGCCCTGGTGGGCCCTTCACAGACATCCAAAGAAGGAAGGGCCGGTAGCAAACCGCTTGCTAAAGTCACTCTAGCGGCAAAACACCCCCAAAAGAGGAGACACTCCAAAGGAAGGCAAAGAGTCCCACATTGGAAACAAGCTCAAGATACACAAGCTTAGCCTATAAAACAAGCTCAAGGTACACACATCTATACTCTCACATACTCAAATATACATATTCTCTCCTACTTTCATTCCTCTACCCGTACAAGTGCTCATAGCTCACTTAAGCATCGGAGAGTCGAAGACTGGGCCACCCCAGTCCCGACCCTGTGACGCTGTCATTTGTGCAGGTACCGAGTGAAAGCCTCTCAGGAATTCTGCTTCGTTCCGCCCCGTGACCACTTCCCGGCTCGGGACGTAACAGGTAGAAACAATTGGCGCTAGAAAGAGGGCCCCTATCTTGTGGAACTCCCACTTGCCTCGGAACTCAGCACCATAATGATTATTGATGACCCCGTGGACCCTGGCACTCAAGTAGAACCTCAATCCGGCGACACATCCCTTCCCCAAACCAGCAGCCCAGCCCCCATTAACCATTCCGACCCCGCCACAGCCCTTGAAATCCTCAAGCGGGACTTCCATGCATTCCGCGAGCAGACGACAAAAGAAAGGGCAAAAACGGAAGCGTACCGAGTACATATAGCTGAGTTGGAGAAAGAGCAGTTCTTGCTCCGCGCCACGTTAGAGCATCGTACCGTGTACAACGATAGCTTGGACCGCGCGGCACGAATTGCCGGGACCCCGGATTCTCTCTAAGGCCAGACTGGTTCCATACTGTCGGGAGGGCCTAGCCAGATTGTATACATGTCCCATCCCCTAACCCACCCCTCATTTCCACTCCCGGCCCCCCAACCATCAATCCTCAATGACTCCCCTCTGCCACATCAACCTAATCCATCCGCCCCACCAATCTCCACTTCCACCACTGCCAACTCTCCCAACCCACCTCTTGACATGCCAACCTGCCTACTACTCCAACTTAGCCAAACTGTCATACAGTTAGCTTCACGGGTTGAAGGCGTCGAGAGTCGCGGGGCTCAGCGACCCTTGTTCTCTGGTTATGGACATCGCCCAAGCCCCTTGACACCCCGAGTACAGATGGAGAAGCGGCCTCCGGGAGCCAAGCCCTTCAAGATGGATAAGTATAAAGGCACAGGAGACCCTCATCTCCACCTCGAGACGTTCTTCTCGCTTTGTAGCTCCTCTGGCTACAGCGACGCCATAGCCTGCCACGCCTTCCAAGAGACCCTCTCGGAAGAGGCACTCAGTTGGTTCCTCAGCCTGCCACCCAACTCTATAGACAGCTTCGACCAACTCTCGGAACGTTTCCTCAACCGTTTCACACTGCACACCAGCATCTACCGCACTGTAGACGTCCGGTTCCACATTAAGCAGAAAAAGGGCGAAGGCCTCCATGAACTGCTGTCCCGGTGGCAATCTGTCACGGCGAGGTGCCACAACTTAGAACCTCGCGTGGCGGAGCAGGCTTTCCGTCAGGCACTCCTCCCCGGCAGTTTCCTGATGGAGATCAATATGAACCCCCCAGGATCCTATGATGCTTTGATGGACCTGGCGGTACGGTGGGCCTGTGCTGAATTTGCCACTTTCGGACGTCCCGCCCATGCACGCTAGCTCTTACTGCCCCGGCACCAGATGAGCACTATGGCCGCGGGCAAGAGAAAGGACAATCACATGGCCCATCCCGAGAACAGGGGCGTGGCTCCGACCGTCGCCATCGGGGACAGAGAAACCGCGACCACCCTTACAAGTCCAGGGACCAGAGCCCCCCACAGCAACAGCGTCGTTCCTCCCCGCCACCTCATTATGAAGTCCACACTACCCTGACCACTACATATGAGGACATATGGGCCAGGCACAAAGATCTCATCCCCTACCTCCCAAAAGCAAGTTCCCAAAAAAGCCCCGGCGAGCCACCGGCAACAGGTACTGCGCTTACCATGACAATAATGGCCATACAACAGAGCAGTGCAATAGCCTCCGCAATGCAATCGAGCATCTGATCCAGAAGGGGCAACTACACCAATACTGTGCTCCCGCCACAGGAGCCAACGCCATTGAAGTGCATGGCCAGATCCTAACCTTGCAGGGTGGAGCCCCACGGTTCCCCCCACGCCAACCTTCTGTGAAACGACAATGCACGGCACCTTCAGAAATCCTAGACATCCAACGCGGTGTCACGATCACCCCGTCAGCGTGGGATCAAGTGACATTTCGCAACGATGAGGATACCCTGCATTGCCACCACAGCGAGCCATTCATCATCAATGTGCAGGTGGACCATTACAGATGCCACAGGGCTCTAGTGGACACAGGTACCGCCGTAAGCGTTATGTTTTCTGACTAAGCTGTACAACAACCACGACCCACTTGTCAGCTTCTCTGGCGAAACAGTACAGCCGTTAGGCTCAGACCGCTTAACCGTGTCAGTGGGAACAGCTCCTTGCCGCTCTTCCATTACGGCCCGCTTCCTCATTGTCGACTGCCCCTCATCATACAATCTCATCTTAGGGCGGGACATCCTCTGGGGGTTGCAGTGCTTCATAGCTGGCCACATGCTTCTTATGAAGGTTCCTACCCCTGGCGGCACCCTAACAATTAAAGGGGATCGAGCAGCCATCGAGCACGGCCATCTTAACTCCATCCAACAGCGGAAAGGAGCCCATCAGATGATGCCTCTCAACCCCCTGGAACCCATAGATGATCCCCGGGACGACATAAAGGGGTGCGGGACAGAGAGCTCCGCGACCTAGTCCTACAAACACTCGCTACCACCTACCTTAGACCAATTTTTACCTTGGCCTCGAAAGCCGGTACTTCATTGTTACTAGTGTATATATAATAGCCCAGTAGCGGCTTCACCTATGTATACTTTGTCCGCTAGCGGCTACATCTAAGTACAATGAAGTGTTTTGTCACTCACATGCTATACTTTACCCCCGCAACACATGGCTACAAAACAAACAATAAGTATACAGCAAGACAAACACAAAGGCTACACATAACGCCAAAATATCAACCTGGATTCCCAGGCAAATTAGCATAAAATTGGTTACAATGGCTAACCACGCCACATACATTGTTCCAAAACAAAGCCCTACAAGCTATCAAAATGTACAGGCATTTCTCACTCCCTCCTAACGGATGAGTCGCCAGACTTGTTCGAACTCCCCTTCGACCAGCCACCGCGGCCACGACCCTGGCCCACAGTTCCCGCTACCCTCTGCCCAGTCGGCTGCTTCAACGGGTCTCGGGATAAAAAGGAAGGCCTCACAGCTGCGGCGGGGAGGATAAGTGAACTACCGGGAGCCACCTCAGGACCGGGGCGTCCCCTCACGGGAGCCTTTTAAATTCCCGCACGAGCCACCAACCCTGGAACCCGGGGGTCGCGAGCCGCAACGGCAGACGAAGCCACCTGCGACACTACTGCTTGGACAGACATAGACCCCTCGGGACCGGTAGCCCTCACAGATGATGCAGCTACCATAGTAGGAGGTCGCAGGTCACCCGCAACGGATGTCCCTTTCTGCCCAGCAGACGTTGCGCGCCACGCCTCGTGCTGCTTCGCCAGAGACTGCGAGATCTCGGCTTGCTTCTTCTGCTCGGGCGTCATTTGCTCCCACGCCACCGTTGCTGCATTTTTCTCTGCATACCATTTGCGCATGGCAGCCTCATTAATCCACCCGGCCTGGTAGCCTAGCCGGCTCAACTCATCCTGCCATTTGGTGTAGGCACTTTTCAGCTGCCGCTTGTACACTTCACCCTCCCGGAACAGCCTTTGCCCCGCCATGGCAGCTCGCTCGCACTTGGATTTCCAGGACACCTCCAAATCCGCAAGTGCTTGCGTCAACTTGGCCACCTCAGCTTCTAGGGACGTTGCCTTAGCAGCCGCCACTTCCAAAACCTCTATCTGCTCGTCCTTCCTTCTCACAACTTCCTTCAGCTCCACCACCTGAGCCTGGAAGACAGCGGTATTCTGATCCGCTTGAGCCAGCTGCTTTGCAAGGTTCCGCTCAGCCTCAGCTAGCTGCTCTGCAAGGCCACGGTTACGTTCCTCGGCCTCCTTCAATTGCTGGCTCTTCGCCTCAGAATCATCCTGCCAGTGGGAGGCCGCCCGTTCACTCACGGCGTACATCAGCAAAGTCACCTGCAGTCACATCAACGCATAAATCCCAAGTTCAAACCAGTGAAACACAAAAAGCATATAAACACTTACCCGAGTCAGTTTCTCCTTGGCGAGAGCCATTCCCTCCGGCGGATCCACATCCTCTAATACATGCATGTCACGAGCACGGTGACGCATGTCGTAAGCCATTTGAGCCAAGTATGGCTGAGCCTCCCCCGTCCCCTCCAAGGCTTGAGTAACCTTAGCTAGGCTTGCAGATCCCCCAGACCAGCTGTCCCTCCGCGACCTCTTTGATGGGCCCTCACGAGCCGGGTCAACCCTCTCCTTCCTCTTTCGAGTCCGGGCCGCGACTACCTCTTCCTCGCGGTCCGCAACCTCCTCCACAACAGGCTCCTCCTGCGCTTGGTCGGGTTCGCCCTCACGATCACCCTCCGCCGGTACCTCCTCCCCCTCCAACTCCACATCCTGGACACCTAGACCCATCGCTTCCGCCACCAACGGAGGTACGTAGGCGTAATCATCATCGGCCTGGTTCAGCCTCAGAAAGTCATCACAGTCATCTAGCTCCACCTCCCTTCCCTACCCCGTCTCCAAGTCGATGTCCTACTGCTTGGCGTGATCGGCCTCAGCCAGCAGCCCATCTAACACGTCCTCATCCGACACTTTGTCATAAGGACCCTCCTTCTTCCGCGAACCCCCGTCGCGTGGCATCGTCACTGCAACAAACAAACTAAGTCAGACAACGACTCGCAACCTTACAACAAGTAGTGCAATTACTAAAATACAGACCCGGAACCCGAGCTTAGCCGAAGTGGCTGTATATGCCAAGGCGGCATATCCAATATGAGCTCCTACATTCAAAAGCCCATATCACTCGGCGAATCCGCCGCTCCATCAACTCAGTCAAGTTGTACTCTTGCGGCACTGCACAAAGCTAGTTGTCAACAGTGAGAAGGCAAACAAAACAAAACAACACAAGGCAAGAGCACGGTACCTATTCTCTGGAAGCTCCCCGGGACCCGGAAAGGATGCACGTGCCACTCCCGCCATTGTCCCCCAACAAGGAAGCATATGTGCCTCCAGGTTTCACTTGTTGAGGTGGGCAAATCTTCCACCAAAACTTTGAACTTCCCCCGTGACTTCATCGTCACGCAGCCCCGGCTGCCCTTCTTTGCGCACCACCCCATATGCCAGCACGCATTGAACTCGTCACAGTTCGGGAACTCCTGCTTCAGCAGGCGGAATAGCACTCCCGTTCCCAATATTTGCTTCAAAATATTGGGGGTAACTTGCCCCTGGGCGACATGCAGACACGCTAACGTGTACTGCACAAAGGAGGGCAGCAGGAACATCAACCCGTACTTCAGTTGGTACTCGTACACCAACGTAAAGTTACCCGGGGATCCCAAAACTTCACCCCCCGGCCCAGCGGCCGCAACAAAACCTCCTCGGGGATGCTCCAATTTTGGCGAAGCACTTCAAGCTCCGACGACGTCATACTCTCGCCAGGGGGTTCCCAGAACGAGTCATCCTCCTCATGCGATGTCACCATGATCAACTCCTCTACCTCCTGCAATAGAGGGTCATACGAGGACACATGAGACCCGGCATCCACCACAAGAATGCCTTCCCCCAAGTCAAGGGCAACTTCCGCCATAAGGTTAGCCAATCCCTCATCCATCCGGTGCAAAGTGTCCGAATCAGCACTAAGCGAACTAGAGACCTCCACGATCTCTTCGCTGGACACCCACACCGGATCTGCCATACCCCGCTACCTTAACCCTAACCAGCCCGACAACAAATCCCTCACCCTAGAATTCCTACCAACACCATAAAAATGTGAACAATCCCACACCCCAAATAACCCGAAACAACGCCGCCACCACATACAAAATCAAAGACAGAGGAAACGACGAGTTCATACCTGGAAATACTGGGTTCGCGTAGTGTCAGTGAAGCAGATTACAATCGGTTGAGCGCTCGCACCCAATCGATCAAGGATGAAAATAAACGTTTCCCAGTCTGAAACTTGTAGAATAGCCGAAACCCTAAACCACAAATCGCGCCTCCACAGTTTCTAGTTTCAAAACACAAATTCCCTCTTCCGTTCTCTCCAACCCTATTTATAGGCATCCCCCTGGACCCCACAAAACTGAACGGTCAGGGTAAAGCCACGTCACTGTTGGCCTCGCTTCCAAAAAAAAAAAGTGGACTGCCTCGTCAAGGCAACGGCCCGCAACGCTCAGTAGCGACAGTCCCCAATCAAGCGCGGACTAACTCGCCACATAGCCACAGTCCCCAATCAAGCGCGGACTGACTGGCCACCTCGCGACAGTCCCCAATCAAGCGCGGACTGACTCGCCACATAGCCACAGTCCCCAATCAAGCGCGGACTGACTGGCCACCTCGCGACAGTCCCCAATCAAGCGCGGACTGACTCGCCACATAGCCACAGTCCCCAACCAAGTGCGGACTGACTGGCCACCTCGCAACAGTCCCCAACCAAGCGCGGACAGACTCGCTAGAGCAACATTAAACTTTTCTTCTTGCCAACAGGTTTCCGGAACATCACCCCCGTCACCTCGCGACTCTCGCGTGGGGACTTGGGGACTCGGCACCATGCCTCCTACTCCCGGGTAAAACCTATCCTCGGCATCTCTAGAATAACTCCCCACCCAAGAACTCTCTCGGACTGGGAACTTTGGGACTTGTTAGTACATGGCCAAAATACTTGGCTAAGCCGAGAATACGGTACAATTACCCAGTCGAGATAGCCTTGGTGGGCCCTTCACAGACATCCAAAGAAGGAAGGGCCGGTAGCAAACCGCTTGCCAAAGTCACTCTAGCGGCAAAACACCCCCAAAAGAGGAGACACTCCAAAGGGGGGCAAAGAGTCCCACATTGGAAACAAGCTCAAGGTACACAAGCTTAGCTTATAAAACAAGCTCAAGGTACACACATCTATACTCTCACATACTCAAATATACATATTCTCTCCTACTTTCATTCCTCTACCCGTACAAGTGTTCATAGCTCACTTAAGCATCGGAGAGTCGAAGACTGGGCCACCCCAGTCCCGACCCCGTGACGCTGTCATTTGTGCAGGTACCGAGTGAAAGCCTTTCAGGAATTCTGCTTCGTTCCGCCCCGCGACCACTTCCCGGCTCGGGACGTAACAAGTAGAAACATACGCTGATGTCATGATCGGATGGAATTTGAATTTTTGTCTCAGCTTGATAAATTTTAAGAGTTTAAGGGTACACGTGATGAAAAAAGAAGAAGATGAACATAACTGATGAGTGACCTAAAATTCAGAGTAGTACACTGAATTTAATCATTAAACTTCTCGTTTAACTTATAAGAACGCACCATGTGACCAAAGACGTCCCAATACAGAAGCAAAGGGAAAAGTGCCCCTGCCCTCTCAAAACCTCAAAAGCCAAAACCAAACCAATTTGGCCTTCTCGTCTCTCTCAAGAGTCTCACATGTTCCTACTCAAAACTCCAACTCTCTTCCCCAACACAAACACAAACACAAACACATTGATTCTCCTCTCCCTTCCAGTCTGAATCATCATCATGGCTCTTGTCTCCAGGCTTCAATCTCTGTCTTCTACTCTGTCTTCCACCCATTTCAGAAAACCCAGTTCCTTCAACCCTCAACCCATTTGCTCTCTTCACTTCAACTCCTCCCCTTCTTATACTTCTCCTTTCACTGAGAAGCACTCTATTGAGAGGTACCAGAGAGACCAGTGGCTTTACAGTAACCAACCGAACCAAACTCTCCCTCCTCCTCCTGATTCTGATGCTGATTCTGATTTCGCAAGGCAGAACGACATTGCTTTGCAGCTACCGGAGCTCAGAAAGCTGGTTGAGGTGCTGAGAGAGAAGAGAGAAAAGAGAGAGAGGGAAGGAGGGTGCGGTGGAGGCAAGTGTGGGCCTGGCAATGTCTTCTTAGTGGGCACTGGCCCTGGGGACTCTGAACTCCTGACATTGAAGGCTGTCAGAATCATTCAGAGTGCTGATTTATTGTTGTATGATAGATTGGTGTCCAATGATGTCTTGGATTTTGTTACCTCTGATGCTAGACTTGTCTATGTGGGCAAGACTGCTGGCTACCATAGCAGAACCCAGGTGAAGCTCTCATCTTTGTTACCACCATATTTTAAACTTTACTTTGATTTCTAATGGTTGCGCTCCCCAACTGTAAATTTAAATTCTTTGTGTAACTGGGTGAATTGGGCATATGGGTTTGTGTTGGTTTGATTCTGGGTTTGTATTGATGATTGTAGAGGTATTGGATTGGGTTCGAAACATCTAATTAAAACATTTTATTTTGTGATGATGATTGTAAAGTATGATGAATTGGGATTATGTGGAACTGGTAAGTAATTGGATCCTTTTGTTCCTGTTTCAGGAGGAGATACATGAATTGCTACTGAGTTTTGCTGAAGCTGGAGCTACTGTTGTGAGATTAAAAGGAGGAGATCCATTGGTGAGTTCCTATACTTTATCTTCAAAAAGCTATCGACGGTTCCTTACATGTGGAATTTGTAACAGTTGTATTGAAGCATACTATTTGTATTTTAGGTGTTTGGAAGGGGTGGGGAGGAGATGGATTTTTTGCAACAGCAAGGAATTCAAGTGCAAGTTATTCCAGGTACAAAAATGATCAGTATTAATAATCTAAAGAAGAGTTATCATATTCTGTGGACTGCTGACACATTTTGATAGTACTTGCTCTTTTCATAGAAGTTTCCTATCAAGGAGTGAATCATAGCCTCTACGTCATAGAAAAGAGATACCCGGGGTTAGTATGAAATTCACTTCTTAATTATTAAATACTGAAAGTCTTTAAGTTCCAAGCAGGGGCAGGGAACACTAGTTATATAAGATAATCAGATAAAGAAAATAAAATGCAAGATAATACACTTAACATGTGGGATCACTTTCCATTAAGGAGAAACTAAGAAAGTCTTCTTCAGTTTGCCTTTAGATATAAGGTAGAAGAATTCCATGCACGACTTTCTTCCTATTTAGGATGTGGCGGTTTTGTGAATTAGCAAATTTCACATCCTTGTTTGACTTGTGTATATAATCAAAATCTTTTATTACTTTCCAGGTATCACTGCTGCTTCTGGCATAGCAGCAGAGCTCGGGATCCCATTAACTCACAGAGGTGTTGCAAATAGTGTCAGATTTCTCACTGGGCACTCCAGGAAGGGAGGAACAGATCCTCTTTTTGTGGCAGAGAATGCAGCTGATGCTGATTCCACCTTAGTGGTATACATGGGTTTGTCGACTCTCCCTTCTCTTGCTCAAAAGTTGGTCTATCATGGTCTGTCACCTACAACACCAGCTGTTGCAGTTGAGCGAGGGACCACACCTCAACAACGCATGGTAAGATGTTATTTCATTTCGAGACTGTTGCATTCGAACTGTGTCCGTCTCTTTATGTGATACTAGTTATTCTTCGGACCTCTCTTGTTAATTATTAAACTGATGACCTGGGAAAAACTGTTTTGTGTATTGCATGTAGGGAATAATAAAATGCCCTGCAGCATTTATCATATCATCTCTGGCAAATAGGATAGGACTGTTATGGATATGTGGATATGTTAATTTGTCCCTAGTCAAATTAAATAATTTTATCCTTCAGATCAGCCTAGACATTCTTTCTTAAACCGTGGAACTATATAAGATGCTTTTATTGGTACTTGTTTGCTGCCCATTCTCTATCATTGGTAATAGATGTGGGCAATTGCCTTTTTCAACACCTAAATATTCCAGGATTTAAGTGTGTCATGGGTTTGAGGTTTGATTCTATAAAGTTAGCATTTTCAGGCAAAACCAATAGCCTCTGTAAAGAATTGGTAAAAGAGAAGCAAGTTTTGAAGCAGTGACCAATTGAGATCACAAAATCATTAGTGAAAGAAAAAGATTCTGTGAAAATCAATACTTACTTTTTATGCCATATTCTTTGATTTTTTTAGATATGCAGCTGCCTGCTAATTCATCTATATACTTCACATTCTAACAGTCTCAGTAAATTAACTTTTGTAGAAGTTGTAGAAGTTCCTAACTTAAAAACCTGAAACAGAAGCTAACTATAAGACATTAAGCTTGCATTGTATCCCAAAACGGGAAGTGAAACATGGCGGAATATTTTGATTGGAAAGACAAATGATGCAATACATTTTTGCAAGTTTTTATTTTATTTTATTTTTTAGCAAAATACATTTTTGCAACTTTTATATACATACATGTATATGGTTTCTTTTTTCAACAGCAGTTAATTATACTTGAAATGATAATACAGTACTAATGATTAATAAAGCAGGTCTTGGCAATCAAAACCATGAATATTGAAGAATTTATGTTATTCCTTCCTGGTTTCTAATAAATGCTTAACTCCTCTGGTTGAAGAATTTCCAATCAAATTAGGCTTATGAAAACTAAAAAAAGATGCCGAAAGTAAACTAGTCTATATTTCAATCATTGCAACTTTGCAAGCAAGAGAAGTAACAATTATTTCCATATATAAATAAAGGCAAGCCACTTGAATAGGGTATTTATTATATTCTCATAATCCTTCCAGGGGTGTCCGTCCTTAGCTTACTGTCAACCTAATTAGTCTGATTAGCCTGATAAATTGCATGCCTTTGCATACTCGCTCATTTCCAGTTTTCTTCTGCAGTCAACCTAACTGATTTATTTTGTTGACTTTGCATTCATACAGGTTTTTGCAGAGCTTAAGGATCTTGCCAATGAAATTACATCAGCAGAGTTGATATCACCAACGCTCATAGTCATTGGGAAAGTAGTTGCACTTTCACCATTGTGGCCACATACTTCGAATGAAGTGTCCTCTCTTGTCGGAGCCATATAGACACGATTGAGTGGGTGCAACAAGTAACTTTGTCATTCACTTTGACTTCACAACTTCGGCTTAATGCTCATAATTTTCATAATTTGGACTTCCATCTGAATTTCAAATCAATTTTAATGTGGGGGATGATCTTGCTTAAGATCGA
Organism: Fragaria x ananassa; assembly: GCA_034370585.1. Taxonomy (NCBI): domain Eukaryota; kingdom Viridiplantae; phylum Streptophyta; class Magnoliopsida; order Rosales; family Rosaceae; genus Fragaria; species Fragaria x ananassa. Next base: position 579,667 of record CP139750.1, on the reverse strand, counting down.
GGTGAGTTGGCTGCTTCTATTTGGAGGCAGATAATGTTTCAAGGAGCTTTTGAATGGTGGAGGATGATCTTGCTTAAGATCAAGAGTTAGCTGCTTATTTTTGGAGCCAGATACTGTTTGAAGGAGCTTATTGTTTACAAACGGTGCCAGCCTGTGCTAGAACATAGTATGATGCTTCCTTGTGAGGAAATGAATGAATTTCATGCACTGATGTGAAAGAGGGAGCTGGGTTTTTGTTCACCAGCAGATAGAAAAAACGATCCTTTTGTTCTGTCTTGTAGAAAATTCTTTCAATGATTATCTTGTGAACAGATTTCGTTCAAGAGATTTTGGTTCACATTAGAAACTTCACAACCAATAAATATCATTATGCCATTTCCTGCATCAGGCGACACTACAGACACAGTTGTGTCGCCTGATAAAAATCGTAAGTGTCGCCTTCTAGCATGTCGTTGATGAGGTTCTTCGACGACACAAATGTTGCCTGTAGTGTCGCCTGATAAAAATCGTAAGTGTCGCCTTCTAGCATGTTGTTGATGAGGTTATTCGATGACACAAATGTTGTGTCGCCTATAAGAACCTCAAGCGACAGAAGACTTTTTTCATTTTGTGTCGCCTGAATTGAGATAAGGCGACACGGTATATATGTCGCCTGATAGTTTAAATGACATGCTAAAGATGCATCTTTTTTTTGCCGTGAGGCGACACAGCTCTTTGTGTCGCCTTATAACAACATATATGTGTAGGTTAATTTGTTTAAAGACGACATTTAAACATCATGTGAAAATGTTATAGGCGACATATACTTGGTGAATTGGAATTTAAACTTTTCCACGCTACATTTATGTATTACTGGATGAACTCACACGACATATTATTGATGTTGTTTCTAGTCAAGACGTAGTACGACGACACATATGCATTGGGTGAATGATCTTCAAGCAACGTATATTTTTTCTTTTTTCATTTGTCTCTTTAAGACAATAGGTATCCATCGTCTGATATGCTTTAAGCTTTCACTACGTGATATCTTTTAGGCTTTCGACATTTTCAGGAGACATTTGTCTATCGTATCAATGAGCTTGAGCTACATATAAGTGATGCTTTCTTTTGATTTAAACTCTTCACTTACGTTGCTGGTTGTTCTTTATGGCCTCACATTTTTGGTATCTTAACTTAGTAAAGACAATAGATATTGTTATGTTTGTGTTGCCGGTTGTTGCTTTATGGCCACACATTTCTGGTATTTTAACTTAGTAAAGACAATAGATATTGTTATGTTTGTATCCATCCTTTATAACTGAAATCACACAGCTTGTTTGAAACTACACAATTGCTATATTGAAACACCTTGATAATTTAGGTTTAAAAACACCATCCATAAATAAAATAAGCATTCAACATCCAAATTGATAACATAGACTTTCAGTCCACCATATATAAACCATACACAAACCTAGCTAGGCCATAAGAGATTAACAAAAAACATCATCATTATGTTCAACTGTCTCATATGCAGTCTAGCATGGTAACACAGTAAAAAGAACTATATAATCTGGGCAAACATACAGTACACATCAAAATATGACTGCAAATCAAATGCTGGCATAAATCTATGGGCAAGCTGATGGATGCTTTGTATCTCCAAAACAGTACTAAATGAAACCATACACTATCTTAATAGTTATTTGTAAACTTAAGAATATACTTTGCCTATTCTTGCCGAACAACATCAACATTGTCCATGGTGTAATATGCATCTCCCCTTGTCAACCACTGCAAGGATGACAAAAAACATAACAGATTGAACCAACTAATTGAGTTATATAGCTCACAAACTGATGAATGCAAGAAATTACCTTTTTAGACCAGTCTTGGTTTTTGTCCAGCACTATTTCCCTCATGTAAAACATAATGAAATATTCACAGGTCTTGTCACAAAGCTGCTCCGGAATGCCCTAAATCAAATAATTTGTTTGCTTAATAAACCTAATAAACATGAACTGAAATGGTTAAGTGTAAATATAAACAGTTAGCTAAGATAGAGACTGAACAGTTTTTCCACTGAAGTTTTCGTGTTTTCTTAGTAATGTGTGCATTCGCAATTTTGATGGCACTCAAAAACAACAAAATACCCAAAATTATAATCAGAATGAACTAAATAATTAAACAATGCATTTTGTATATAATATACACCAATGATAAAGATGCAAGCTGGCTGCACTTATTGGTTTACTATGATTTTCCATTCATCAGTGGTAACGTCCATTCGCCTCTTCGAATGATCCATGTAATACACAAGGTCTTCGGTGGGACTCACCACCGTTAAAATCCAATGATCTCTGACACACATTTAAGAGAATCAAAACAATCATATATTTCATCTAGGTACACATAGTTTGAGAATTTAAAACATATACAAAAATGCATGAATAAAGCTTTCGTACCCTGAGTTATAGGGAACCCAAAAAATCTGGCTTGGCTTCCCTCTTTTAAAAGCATCAGACAAAGATCGAGATCGCTCAGTTGAATTTCCACAGCCAAGGGCACCCGTCACAGAAGAGTCAACGAAACCGATCATGTGAAGCATATTCGATTCTCTCAACATTTCATGAAGGAAGCTGCAAATCCAAAGAGCATATCACTTAATGCTACTAGACATCATGTATTGTGCAATATAATTAAACTAGCTAGCAAGGATAATTCAAAATTATATATATACCTCATATACATCACAATGGTATCGCCAGAAACCTCATTACAGTCTTCGGACATCGCCTCATCCTCACTTTCTTCTATTTCTACATCGTTCTCCCCCATCCCAGGTTCCCCATGAAAAGATTCAAATTCAGATTCAGATTCAGCCCATTATCATACATTTATTTCCCATGCCACCTCCACAACTTATAACTCTCTAAAAAACCATAATATAATACATGATTCCTAACAACTTTCACAGAAAATCTATCGGTATTGCAACAATTCATGCAAGGACATGAAATCTTGTCTATGTTAACAGCATTAGACTCAGTAAACTTTAGAAAATCTTCAAATCCTAACTCAAACTCTTTTGATCTCCTATCAGCATGCATCCATGACTTATCCATCTTAGATTGAAAATGCATTATTAGTACGTATATACACTATAGTCATTTATACACATGCACATATATATAACAGTTCATTCATAGTTTCACATGAGACGGATGAGATGAGAACAGTGAGGATGAGACGAAGGAGTGTTTTGGAGACGAGAATGAGAGAGGAGCTCGATCGATGGAGGCTGAGAGAAGAATGAGAATGAAAGAGTTGGGTGTTGAGAGGTTCGATCGGTGTTGAGAATGAGAGAAGAATGAGGCTGAGAGGTTCGATCGGTGCTGAGAGAGTAAATTGTGACAAAGAGTTTTTTTCCATAGAGGCTGAGAATGAGAGAGTAGTGAGAGTCGATAGGTTTTAGGTCAAAATGCGCAAATGCGCCAATTTTTTTCCAAAGAGTGCGCCTTTTTTTATTTAAAAAATTGCGTCTCTTTTCCTTACACATAGATGTTGCCCTAACACACTAACATATTTGTCTAGCTACAAAATCAAATGTTGGGGAGAACCAAACTCAATTGTTGAGGGGATTCCCTCCAAAGGTATTTTAGAAACTAAAAAATAACTATAAGACAACACATAAATGTTGTCTTATTAACAAAAAAATTTGTCTGCAAAATGAAATGGTTTGGAGGGAATCCACCTAAGTTAAAATTAAGGCTAAGGTTTCGTTTACCTCCAAATTCAGAAATTACACTATTTCAGTATCAGCCAACACATAAATGTTGTCTTATTAATAAAAAAATTTGTCTGCAAAATCAAATGGTTTGGAGGGAATCCACCTAAGTTAAAAGGCTAGGGTTTACCTCCAAAGTCAGAAATTACTAAATTCCAGTATCAGCCAACACATAAATGTTGTCTTATTAACATAATTAAGTAAAATTTTTACACAAGTTGTCAATTCATAAAAATTCAATATCAGACAATACATAAATGTTGTCAGATTAACATAATTCAGTAAAATTTTCACACAAGTTGTCAATTCAATAAAATTCAATATCAGCCAACACATAAATGTTGTTTTATTAACATAATTAAGTAAAATTTTCACACAAGTTGTCAATTCAATAAAATTCAATATCAGACAACACATAAATGTTGTCGGATTAACATGAGTAAAATTTTCACACAAGTATTGGTCAATTTGGAAATCCCTCAAAAAGTTGAGAAAAGATAACCTTCATAGCTAAGTGTTACCCGAATGTAACTTTCATTTTGACAATTGAGAGTAAAACAGACCTCTTTCTTCATTAACATATATGTATTGTCTCAAAAACATACCTTTTTTTTCAAAGAAAATTAGTATTATCTAAGTGCATATTCCACCAACACAGAAAAAAAATGTGTCGCCCCGAAACCCTAACCATACTTAATTTTGTTTGTGTTGCCTGGTGGGTCTTGCCTGATGCAAGAAATGGCATAGTGTATGGAATGACGTTCACTTCTCTCTGGGCATTTCTTTCAGCTTTGGCTTCTCAACTGGCCTAGTTTCGTTCTCCAATTGATATTCCAAGTGCACAGGGGCGGAGCCAGAACTATAAGTCTAGGGGGGCCGAGATATAAAATACGAAAAAATATATATAAAATTTTAAATTGTCTGTCAAAATTATATGTTAATTAAAATTGAATTTATTGTTTTTGTTGATGTATATATAGTTTAATTTATGTATATGTAAATGATTATATATTGAAAGTTTACATGCATGTAAAATGATTAGTTAATAACTAATCGATTATGGTGATGAATATGGCAAGATGCAACAAAAAAGGAGATTATATAGTCTAAAATATCAAATTAGTAATTATTACATGACATATTATTACATAAAAAGGGGGGCCAGATTATACAATTGTAACCATTTAATCCTACAACAGTGGTGTAATTGACCATCATCAAAATGTGTGGGGGGTGCCATGACACCCCTTGGTCTTGGTGTGGTTCCGCCAGTGCAAGTGCACCGATGTTGAGTACGACCCCCTAGGGAGGTGGCTATATATGGTGGAGGCTCTCATTGGCAAGTGTAGTGCTTCTTTGGCATTAGACTGTTTTGGAAAGCGGTCTCGTGGGGTTGGTTCTGTTCTGTTCAGCTTGTAGAGCTGGAGTTCATGCCAAAGACGGGTCTTTCCCACGAAATGGGTTGCTGAAGGTATCTTCTGGATAGAAGCGTAAGATTGGAAGGCCTCTTGGGTGTAAAAATCACCAAAGGGTGGAGACCATTCGCCCATGGAATCAGGGAGCAGGTGCCTTGTGCTTGAAGATGGTGAAGAAGTCCTTTGGAACTCGTAAGACTCGGTTCATAGGAGACTCGGTGCTTTTGATGTCCTCTGGTTCTTCTCCTATTGAGAGCTATTCTGTATAGGGTGCTTCCAGATGTATCATGAATAACTTTAGGTTCCAAACAAGTCATGGTTACTAGTGTTTTTTTATTTTTTATTTATTTATTTTTAATTTTTTGTAATATATATAAATTCAATAGTTTTCACTTTTCAACATAGAAATTGTGTAGGTTTATCTAGGTAGTTTTGTATTGAGAAAATGGATTGCAGCTTCAAGAAAATGAATTTGTGCTATAGAGTAAACTGTAGAATAAAGAGAGATAAAAAATAGATCAGAGAATCATCATGTTATTCTTTGACTAACATTAGACTAAGGCTCACACATGTGAATATTTTAGAACACTCTTCCTTGTGCCATGTGTCTACATGCCGAATGATACATACGGTGTTGCATCGTCAAAACCTTACCAAGTAACAAAAACTCTGTGAGAAAAACTAAACCTTGGTCGAAGGACAAAAAGTACAATGCACCAACTACTTTATTGAGAACTCGATCATGTGATGCTCCCCTTGATAAGAATCTTAATCGGCGAGACTGGATAAACGCCGCATTCCAATGCTTTTCACATGTTTCTCAAAAGTAGATTTAGGCAAAGACGTAAACATGTGTGTCATGTGTAATGATTAACCTTAACCAAACATTTATGAACAACTTCATGTTTGAGCAATGATTTTTGCATGAGACTAGCGGTGCATGCGATGTTACTTCATTAAAAATCTTGCCATGTAAAAATCTAGTGGGACAAAAAGTCTTGGTCTAAGAGAAAAAGAGTACAACCGCACTTTTCACATTTGATAGTGACATGTATGTGTTAGAGTCCCCTGAAGTCTGCATCTCCCCCTGATTCTTACATCAATCATGGACTCTTCTTGATTCTTACATTAATTACGGAAGTAGTCGACAACTTAGCATATCAATGCTATTTAACATGTCTTCAAATGTGACATTGAAAAATGATTATTAACTGAATCATGTCGTATTGTCCTCAATCATGATCTTTTACACTTTGATCTTGAGGAGAAGACTGCTTAAGAACTCAAAACATAAGTTCGCGCTGAAAAACAGATTTCTGCGTAGCATGACCTTCTGGTTCTAAAACAGTCATAACTTCCTGTAGGAAATAGGTATATATTAACAAACTGTAATATGATCTGGAAAGTAGACTCATGTAGCTTTCCAACCATATGTTACTCAAATTCTGGTTCATTCTAAGCTGTTCACAAAGCTCTGTTGAACTTGGCTGTCCAGTTTTGATGCATCTTTCTTCATGCGTAGCTAGTGATGGCATGGATAGCGTCAATTCTATCATGTCGTATTCTATGTAGGGATTGAATAAGCCTAAATAATTTGAAGTACTGAAAGAATGTCCTCATGTCATTCTACTGGCGTTGCGTGGGCACAGAGCTACACTTAGCTTTACAACTTTTTATAACAAATGAGAGGTCAAGTCTTTCTTTGTCATCTTCCTTTAGACGAAATGGATCTCTCTTTAGAGTGACGACTTTGACTAATCATGAAAGTATATGTAGGCCTTACTTTCGTTAAAGCGCCTAAGCCGATTGATGAAAAATCATCATCAATATAGTCCTCGAGTTCCTATTCGAGACCGTGTCTTCCCAAGATCTTTTTCATTCTTAACGTCTGATGTTTGATACATATTGACATTTCTTAGTCCATCAAGAATCCATGTAAATCCGGAATGAACACGCAAGGGTATAATTTACCATATCTCTTCCAAATCAAGTAGTTACTTAGTGTGTGTTCCAACTCGTTTTGCAAACGTGCGCTCCTGTGGTCTGGAGCTACTTGATTTAGGTGAATAAAGTCTGTTCAAGATCTTCATGTATATCTCTGATCACGTAGAGATGTTATTATGACCACATTCATAGGTTGCATGTTCAGTTATTTGGAAACTACCAAACTGACAAAGTAGCGAAGTGCAATGATATCCATTACGATAGCATGTCTCATTGTAGTCGATCTCAGTGTGTGTTAGTGAGACACCTTGCGCCATAAGGTAAATATAAGATCTTGTTCTCACTACGTTATCTAACAAAGATATATTGGATAGGGTGTATACTTGTGGTGTTAGCGTCACCTGCTTAAGAACTTATTTCTTTGTTATGCTGGATCACATCTTTCCATTGGGCCAATATACAACGTCGATTTATCAACGAAGTGTGGTTCGATAGAATCATTATTCCATGTCCTTATGTACACTAGTGTAATACTTGTAGAGATCTCTATATGGATTGGATTTGACATTGAGACGTCCCCCAACGATAATCACAATTCAGACTCCATGAGACAGATTTGAGTATCATCTGGTGTCAAGCTCGCTTTCATCCTTGGGCAAGTAAGTATCAAACCTAAGGGCCTCTCTCATTCCTTTGGGGAGCCACATGGCCTGTGACACTATGTTTGCCACTAAATGGCATCACCATATCACCATCCATAGTGATGGCGCCAAGACCAACTCCTTTTGATCACATCATGTCCTCTTGATAGGACATTAATCCTTATAAACATATTTGCAGCATGTGATCTCGTCACTTTAAGTATCTATGCACATTGCTCTGTGTGAGAGATTTGGGGATCAAGAAAAGACTTAGTGGGGACAAACCACGATAATTCACGTCTTTCCACTGGAACACTTGTGTTCTTATCTCCCCTTAACGGCGGGAATATTGTCTCATCAAAGTGACAATCCGCAAATATAACGGTAAAAGAGATCGTCTGTCAAAGACTCTACATAAGCGAACTATAGGTGGAGGTTTATATCAAACCTAAATATTTATTCATGTCAGATGATCCATCATTATGCACTGTGGCAGTGCAATTTAGCACCTAGAAACATCATCTAGCCGAGCTTAAGGATTGCAATTTCATATCAATCATCGCACATAGTCACGAGCTGTAGTGCAATAAACATTCAATGATGATGGGTCGTAGATGAATTTAGTAACGCTGCATACGATATAACCCTGAACGGAAGTATTGGTACGCATCTACCAATCTCAAGACTATTATCGTAGTAGTTATCCGGGAGACCAAATAGGTTATAAAATCAATACCCGTTGATATGTTATAGTCATCAACCATTTGATGAAAAATTTCTTTAAGAATAGGTAGTGAGCTCAAAGAAGTATAAACAACATAAATAACACGTGACTAGTGTGTTAACACTACAACCAACACAAAATAACATAAAAGGTGTCTGTAAGTTAGTCGTATATGTCTACATAATCCTTTTTGGATTTGTTGTAAGAATGGAATGTTCTCTTTTATGTCATTAGCATAGGAGGGTCACGCTTCTATTGTGGCTAAAAAGCAAGCTTTGCAAAACAAATGATGAGCATTGGAAAAAGCCAATGAAACATCAAGGGAAGGTTGGCCCGCCTCAATTACTTGAGGGTTTGGTCGTGTGGTCTCCAGGAAATTGGAGCCTAGTCCAGGGGACGTCAATGTCCTCCTTAGGCCGCCACTTACCACCGTGGTTGGCCGTGGCGTCACCACCATGCCTTATGGTGATGCTATTTCCCAAATTTTTTCATTTTGATTGGAAGAAGAGAGGTCCATAAGAATTTCGCAAAATTCGGATCATCATATCTGTTCCAAGATGACATAAAAAATCATGCTAAAGCTTGTATGAGTTGATGTCCCAAAATAACTTTATTGGCGACAACATATGATTCGATATTTGAATCATAATGACATACAATCCACTAGAATGACTTATGCGTCTCTCCATGATGCGCTCTCATTCGCACTTATGAGAAGTTTACACAAAAGTTTCTTTCACTCTCATAATGAGTTTTATATGGTAATCGTTGGCGTGTATGTTCTTCAAACATGATTGTGAGACCCCAGAAATATTTAAAGAACTAAAGTTGAATAGTTTGATATTTGAATCGTAATCTCTTTAATTGTTGAGTAGACTAGAAAAGTTTTTCAGATATTTCAAAAAAGATGGATATTTTAGTTTAGAGATTTGATAATGAAGTAGGCTTTGTGACGAGTATGTGCAAAGTTTTGTATAATTTTTTAGATATGAGGCTTATTATAATGAGTTTCGGAAGTTTTGAAATAAAGAAAATACTTCTACTTCAATTATAAGAAAATTTGCTGGCATGATCTGGACCATCGAACTAAAAACTTATAAGGCTTGGACCTTATCGAACCAAAGCCCAAAACACAACCCAGACCGACCTCGGTCTCGATTGCTCTGCAGCGACGGAGACCTTCGACCCCTCCATCCGTCGTCCGGCCGCCTCCCCGCGCGAGGCCGGTGTCCACGCCTTCGTATCGTCGTCCCCGACGTCATTGTGCTATTAGATTTTCAAGACAAGCTCGGAGATGGGAGAATCGAACAGAAGAAGGAATTCTAGGTTTCCGGTCGATTTCGTGATTCCGGCCACGGCGGCGAGCGTGACTGGTACTGGTAGCTTCATCTCTGCCTCGTGATCCTTCCTATAGTCTCGATTCCGTCGATGGAGCTTCGGTGAGAGAGAATCGAAGACGGGAAGCTTCTGAGTTTTCCGGCGAGAGTTCTGTGTATTCCGGCCACCGGCGGAGGCAAGTGAGGTATGAAACTTGATCTTATCGTCGAGCTCTACCTTTCTGTATAGTTGAATTTGAGATTGGTTGGGATTTGAAGAAGTTAAGTTTTGGCAGTGGAGGACCGCCGTGTGTGCTACTGTTCACAGCGGCGGCGGTGGTTGTAGGAGTTGCTTTCTGGTTTTGTTAATTTACTGATTATGAAGGAGTAAATTAACATGTTTGGATTCTAGAAATTGGAAGAGTTTGGTGTTGGAGAGGTTGGAGCTGTGTAGATGTGTATCATGTTTGTATAAAAGAGCTCATTTAGTTTCTTTGTTATTTGAGAGCAGTGAGGAAGCTCTTAAAATGTTAGTTCTGATCATTTTCTTCCTTTAGTTTGATTGTTGGCAGCGGTGGTGAATGGTGATGGCTATTGCAGTGGCTTTTTGGTGTTGTTAATGGATGAATTCCTGTTCACTGCCATGGTGGAATCGATGTTTCCCACTTCATCCTCTCTATGTTCGTGATCATGGGTTAAAGAGCACAGAGCAAGACTCTTCTGCTCTTATTCTTAACAGGGAATAGTTCAAGAAGCTGTTGAAGTTTGTGGTGAAATCGTCAAGCTGTAGGTAAGCTTAATTCAAGGTTTGATTGATGCGGTGCCATGGAATTGAATTGTAGTCTTGATGACAATTACTTTCTTAGATTGGAGGCTGAAAAGGAAGCGGTGATTAAGGACGTGGTGAAGCTCTGTCATTTGGACAAGAGCACAGTAAGGATGGACCAAGCTAAAGGAGGCAAAATCGGTCAAAATGGTAAGCTATGATTTCTTTCAAGAGTTTGAAATCATTATATTGATAACATAGAATTTGTGTAGGGAACAAGTTGCAAAGCTTTAATTGTAAACATGGTTCGATGATATGTGAGCTAAGGGATGATTCTGTCAAAGTTATCATTACTAGTTCATTTGACCATTATAATTGATGGTTAAGGTATATACGAAGCCAATGGGATAACTATATATATGCTTGTGGTATATATAAGAGTAACTTAAGAAAATGGTGAACCTGGGTGTAAAGATGGTTAGTTTTGGTAAATGAATACACCTGGTTTATCAATAATGGTGGTATATGTATTCTGTAATTGCATATGCCAATGGATGACATACAACTTTGTTGTTAAGGATCGAATGAAATTCTTGTCAAATGAAATCATGGTTACATGACTATGTCTTTCTTGATATGTGGAAATAATTTAGAAGAGAATATAATTTTGGGTGTCCATAGGAGTCGGATGAACTACACTCAACGAGAAGAATAAGGTGTCTTCATAATAGTGATCAATTGCTATTCAAAATTATTTAGTAAAGCGGAATTAGCAGTGTTACCATTTCATAAATGTTATATGTTGAAAGGCAATGAGTGAACAGAAAGTTGATCCTTAAAGATAATTTTATATAAGGATTAGTTGGTAATGTTGTTGGACAAGGACTCCAGTTACCTGAAAATAAAGATGGTGTTGTTGGCCTAGAGAAACATAATGGAATCAAGCTGTGATATTCCAGGTAGGGAATTCTAGACTTGCCTCAATTAGTGGTTTATGCATATGATATTAAAGTAAAATGATTTATGCATGAAAGATATATTTTTTGATTCCTTGTGAATTATTGTTTGATGACCTAAGAGTGAGCAGGGCATAGCGACTTCCTTGGGTTTCGATCCCCGAAACCTCCGGAGGGGCTGTACGAACTGGAGGACATCTAACATCTTTTAAGGTGTGGCGTCACTCCTAGGCGGTATAGTGTAAATGGACACTCTCGCTACACCTCGCCGGTGTGTACAATAATAATCATGGTTAGGTGGTAGTTGGCTTGAGATAGATTGGTCATCAGGTTTGTGTATCTACTTTGGGCCCTAATTGCATTTTTACAAGAAATAATTATTTTAAACTGTTATGCATTATTTTCACTACTAGCTATGACAAATGTTTTAAATTGTTTTTACACCTAGTAGGGGTAAAGTTTATTGAGCAGCGAGGACGAAAGCTCACCTTTACAACAGTTTATAAATGCAGGTATTGTGTACGGAGACAGGACAACTGGACGACATTAGGTGTGGCTTAGATATTCTATACTTCATGTTATTGTCAGCGTTAAATCCGTATGACAGGTTTCCTTATTTATCGTGTCCTTGCTTAACCCTTTGATCGAGTATGGTTTATTTGATAAACTATTCCTCTTGCAAGTTTTCGATTGTTGATCTTGAACCGAACTGATATTGATTTTGTTCAGAGAGGGCTTGTTTGATTTGAAAGATATCTAAACGTTTATATAGTTTCACCTCATTTTAAAATAAACACTTGTGCAAATATTTTTGAAATTTTTAATTTTTCTTTGCCTTGCGGGTTTTTAGAACCTGAGTGATGGATCCTAGCTTAGGTTTTATGAATACGCAACATTGTAATGTGCTCGATTTGATGAGGAGCAAATCGAGGCGTTACAATAACAAAGTTCAATTGTCTCTCAATACATAGAGGGCATATGTGACAATGATCATGGTGTCATGAGGCAGCAAGAATCAATATAACCGCGTCCATGAATGACTGGTGATGATCCAATAATCATAATTACAAAAGATTTACAAGGCACTAAATCCAATATTAGTTGTCGGTACCTTAGAATCATGTGGGTAGTTTCATTAACTGTGAGGCACTCAATGTCTCCGCAAGACATAACTATTAAAAGAGAGTAGATATATGAGGAAATAGTTTCATTTAACCTATTTAGAAGGATTGAAAACACACCACAATCCCGATAGTGCAAAATTTTCCCTTGTATCCTGACCTTGGTGTACTAAAACAATTATAATTTCTTTGTTAAAATAGATATGGACAAACCGCAAGATGATATAGATAGTAGACTCAGAGAGCTTTCTAATCATATAGCGCGTTCTAGTTCATCTGGAGCTCATCATAAAGCTCGTACGAAGTTGACTGTCTAGAAAAACTAATTTTCTGGTTTCACAGTTTGGCATGTGCAAAGCTTCTGAAGCTTGCAGATAGTGTGTAGGTCTTTGACTTAGCCAAAAGTGACGTGATTCCTCATCAATGATGTGGTATTTGAAGTCTTCAACATCTTATGAAAAGACGTCAATGTTCAAATAGTGTAGGGGGATCCAAAATCAAAAGCTTTCGGTAACTCAAATTCATTATGACCAGGCATGTCCGTTGAGGGTCGGTAGTGCGAGGCACACTTGATACCATTATCTCATTAATTTCGGACAATTCTAAGACATCACACTGAGCTTGGATGAGCCTACTTGAACAATGGATGAAAATCCGCTATGATTATAAGACTTAACCAAAAACACGTCACATTCCTCCTTGAGGATGCATTACTGTACCTCTCCTTCCCTTAGGAGAGACCGAAAAACGGCGCAATCCACCCTTTTGGATTGTGATTTATACCATTTTCTAAGGATACTATACATCGTTATGTATAGATTCGAACCATAGAAAGAACAATACTCGAATTCTGCCATCGTAAAACCACCCAACTTTTCTCACCCTCCCCTATATGCCCCGAACGACGACGATAACGACCCCTTTATACCAAATCAACGCCTGCTTCTTTCCCAATTCCGTTTAACGAAACCTCCCCAATTTTTCGATCTACAATCCCAAACCGACCGATAGGCCTAGCAACGAGCCGGGTTCGTGCTGTCACGGGGCGGGTTCTTAACGGGTTAAACCTGTTAAAACCCTTTAGCTAACAGGTCAAACCAGGCTGAGCCCGACGGGTTTACGGGTTTCCGTTGGAACTCGCTAAGCTCGCGAATTTTTTTATTTTTTCTAAACCCCTTAAACCTGTAAAGATTATTTTATTTTTTTTAAATGAGATAAAAAAAAGTTTCACCCCAAAGTTTATCAATCAAATTGCTCACACCCTGCAACACCGTAACATCAATTCTCTCAAACCAAATACTAGCTTCTTCAAAATGAAAATACACCAGTATGAACAAAAATTCAAACCCTTAAGAGATAAAATGATATTCAACAAATATTCATTAAACAAAATACATAATTCAAATTTTTCTTCTTAAGAGAAGCTTTCTTGTTCCTCCAATGTATCATGATGGTCAAACAATGTCATATGAAAAATATCCTTAGTAAGATCATCCACGCTAACACTCTCCTTCTCTGAAAGAATAAAAAAGTTCTTATTAATATTATGATGAAACAAAACAAATTGATATTTATTTTACCTTTCTTGTCGAAAATCCAATCACGAGTACACAACAAAGCTTGAACAATATCATGCAATAACAAACTTCGATACTGGTCCAGAACTCTAGCGCCAATGCTGAAAGCCGACTCAGATGCAATAGTAGAGATAGGGATCGTCAGCACATCACGAGCCATATGGAAAAGGATAGGAATCATAGGATATCGATGTTGCTCCATCTTCCACCAAGCAAGTATATCCAACTCCATCGATCTATCCAGCCTTGCTTTTTGATAGAAAGTTAGAAACACCAGACTGAGTCGAACACCAACACGGCAAACACAAAACCATTCTAACCTAACCTCTTTCTTTAGTTTTTTTTCTTTTATGAATTTTTTTTTTTGCTTAACGAGTTCCAACAGGTTCCAGCGGGTTCAGCACGCACGGCCCGTTAACTAACAGGTTTCTAACGTGCAGGCTTTCGGATTTTTAACAGGTTTTAGCGGGCGTGTTTCAGGCCTACCGACCGATAAAGAACTCAACCCGAGAATCTCTCTGCTAAAACTAATCTGATCCAACAAACACTTTCGTCCTCTCTCTCTCTCTAAGTGTTTCAAGTTGAAAACAAGTCTGTTCCATTAGCTTTGTAAACAATTAAAAAAAATTGTAGCTTGAAATGGACAGATGTCATCATTTTACTGGCCCTAGCTAGTCAGATAGCCCTGACCAGCTGTTCGTGCAGAGCTGCACTTCGTCGCATTAAAGAAATTTCTAATTTTCAATTTATCCTCTTTTCAGCGACAAACATCACCAAATAATCACAAACCCAACTAACAAAGAAAGGAAAAGAGAGATTAGGGATATCAATAAATCTTATAAAATCTGAAAATAAACCTAAATTGATCTTCACCAAATTCCCTCAGAAATCCCAGTTTCAGATTCACATTGATAGCACTGGGTTCCCAATCATTCAGCAGGAATATAAGCCAATGAATGACGTCCAACGATGCTTAACAGAAGAGTTGAAGAAGAATACGATGAACATCTGAAAATCAAAAGGTATTCTTCTCAATTTGCTGCTCCAAAAAAGAAAACAAGATGGGTTCTTGTAGATTAAGAATAAAGGGTGATAATTATACAGATTGAAGTTCAGATTGGAAAAACAAGAGAGGAAATTGGGAAAAGAAATCGTGGGTAGGGCAAGAAAGATAGTATTATGATTTTATCTAATGGAATTCTGAATACGTAAACATGGAATAGGCATAGTTGGAGTGAAATAAGTTATATTTTTTTTTGTAAAATATTGTATAGTTTTTATAGTTTAAAATATTGTATATTGTAAAATATTGTCAAAATGATTATTTGGATGAAAAATTATGATTTTAAAGACTATTCAAATTAAAATAAAACTATAAGGACTATTTGGATGAAAATTTTTGACTTTAAGGACTATTCAGATTAAATTAAAACTATAAGGATTAAACAGATGTCGACTTCAAACCACAAGAATTAAACAAATTTTACTTTTTTTTTTTATGGAAGGGTTCTTACGGCCAATTTCATTGATCAGAAGCCAAAATGGGGCGTATATATGTCTTTTCTTGTCAAACGTTTGGGCAAGTTAAAGACTTGGCATGCTAGTACCATTCATTACAAATTCCGCTCACTTAATTCGACACAAAAAAGAAAATAGGGAACTTAATTAAACCATGGAACAAACCACAACAATTAGGCACATAGACAAAGTGCTTAGACTCTTATAAAATGAATTATTGTAAATAGACGAGCTACATACTTAGAATATAAGCTAAGACAAGAAACCCTTGCCCAAATTTAGGCCCAAACAGCTCCAAAATGGCCCAGCCCAAACCCTGAACAAGGGAGACCCTTGCCTGCATCCACCACACTCTCTGCCTACAGCACAGCTTGAAAAAAAAACCCACCACCGAGCAGGCAATCGTCACCACTTCCGGAAGCATCCTTGAATCCTTCATCCACGTTGTCGCCGTCTGAAACGAGTCAGATCCACCATGGCCCTCACCACACATGACAACAGCCACGATACCATCAATACCATCAATCTACACGACTGCACCGATCCAACAAGCTTCGCCGTCGACAATAGACAACAAAAAAACTTCAGACGAAAACTTCAGTGAAATACGTTATATCTATCTTGTTAAAAAAAATAACTACGTACAAAATAATTAACTTAACGGGATTAGCACATGTTAATAAGTCCATGGACATTGTCAAAATCTTGTTGGTGGCATAGGTTTGGTACTGGGATTTTGGGCACATGTGATTTACTTCCGTTTTGGTTTAGATCGAATTTGACTACATTTGACTGGTAACACTATCTATCATGTTATCCAAGGTGTGTTGTTTACCATTCACCGGGATGGATGGAATATGCTAGCTCTCGAAATGTTCAATAATAAAATTTTGAACTATATATAGAGAACCTCCATTGAACTTTAATTTTGGGCAAACGTGATAAATGATACATATGGTTTGCGGTCAAAGCTATGTTTGCACCTATGATTTAAAAATATCCAATTTTGATCCTTGTGTTTTATATATCAACTTATCATGGTCCGACTATAATATTTTTTCTAACACCATTAGCGAGGCCGACTCTCGTGTGCCGGCCGCGGTCACATGCCTCAAGGGTTGGAACAAAATTTTTTTTACCTACAACATGATTGGCCAATAAGTCATTGATGCATATTCTAGTTCATGAGGAGCCCTAAATTTTCATTACTCAGTTGATCCTTCGAGAAGATGGTGAAAAAGATGCACTTGAAACGTGGGTTAATACAAAAGACATGTCTCACTAACAGCTAACCATGTTAGACGAAAATGATTTTTTTTTTTTGAATAGGGGCTACACCGGCCACTCTCAAGCCTTAACCATTAAACAAACCGCAAAATACAAAATGAGGGGGGAGGGGGAACGGGGGACATAAACCTCCTGAAATAATATTAGGAGTTTTCTAATCCTATGCATTCCAAGAAGCACTATTTAGCAAGAAGTGCATCATTGGCTACTCCATTTGCTTTACAATTTTGACGACATACCGAAAATACAATGCTCATGCAGAGCCATAAGTTACTATGTTTATCAGCTTTTCTATTATGTTGTCATTAGAAAGTACTATCAGTGACACTAAGTTTCATCTTACCATTAAGAGGCAGCGACCATTTGACAAAGCAAGAAACTCGTCATCTCATCAAAGTAGACATGGCACGCTGAGTGCATCGTCCAAGACATAGCCCACATCGTCCTACCAAATAGTGGTAGAGACTTTTTCCAGTCAAAAAACCAACACCTACTGACCTGCTAATAAGTAATTAATAAAAAAACAAAACAAAAAGTAAACCCCACCCTAGAAAACCCAATAGCAGTAGGCAGGCCCAAAAGCCCATAATAGTAGGAAGAGAGTCGTGCACGGCCATGAACCTCCATCGCTGTCGGGATTGTACCTCAACGTTCAATGTGTTACGTCGCTTCACTATCACTTAGCCATCGTTATCTGAATTAGCCGGCGGGATCATCTAGCAACCCAATTTCATACTGAACCAGATCGAGTACATGGTCGATCACCATCGCCTCCATCAGATCCAAACGAAAATGTTATAATTAGACTAAGATCAGTTGATTTATTAAATACAAAGACTAAATTTATATTCTTAAAACTGCAGGGATAAGCATCGCCATGACCCAAACCACGGGATCGTTTATAATGTTTGATCTTACTTTTTCACTTAAAGGTATGCATAATTAGATATGACACTTCAGAAGTATTTGGCTAGAGTTAAGCCTCATCATGGGCCGGGCTAGGGCCTGCCCTACCCTAAATTTTAGGGCTTAGGGTAGAGTCGGGTAGGGCTTTGACTTGATCAACAAAATTTAGGACCGGGTAGGGTTGGGCCGGGACTCAAATGCAAGCTCTTACCCGCCCTTAAAGCCCATTTCGTTAGGGCTAATAGGGTCGGGTAGGGCCGGCCCTTTGAATAGGGCTAAATAAGGCTGAAATGGCCGAATATGACGCTATTTTGTTTAACGAAATAAATTCATGAGTTTTAATTTTTTTTCTCAAATATTACATCAAGAGATATATGATACACGACCCTATTTTTAGTCATATTTAACATACATATACATTATATTTAACTTAAGACATCTATAATTATTAATCTAAGTAGTTATATTCATATATTTTATTAACTATCTATCTAAATCATCAAAAATCAATCATTATTTAACAAAGAAAAATACATATTAAAGAAATAAAACTTACAAGATTAGTTGTATTGTATAAAAAATAAGAAACATATTAAAAACAATAGAAAATAAGTAATTATTAGGGCCTAAAGGACCGGCTTTTAGGGCCGGGATAGGGCCGGGCCGGACTGGGCTTGGCCCTAAAGAGCTCAATAGGGTAGGGCCGTAGGGTAGGGCCGGGTTTCATTTGCTTGACCCTTGCCCTACCCTAATTGAAAAGGGTTAGGGCCAGCCCACCCTAACGGAGGACCGGGTAGAGCTTCGGCCCAATAAGGTAAGGCGGGTTTTAGGATGGGTTAGGGCCGAAGGGCCAAATGATGAGGCCTAGCTAGAGTGGTTGTAGTTTTTGTTTTTTAACATGAGATCGAGTGGTTGCAGTTAGCTAGGGAGTGCAGTATCCATCATTGGTAGAGATTATATCAATATCATGTAGCATTTTACGTAGTTTCCAACTAGCTAGTCCTCGACTTGACATATCACATGGAAAACACGTACATGTTCCCTAATTTAGTTGGCCAGCCTGCAGCTGCAGGTTGATTGATTCCCAACGGAAGAAACAAAACTAGAAATTTGATAAGAGACCAGATCGAAGAGATATGATGCCATATTAAATGACTTGATGGATCTCCATATCGATTTCGATACTCGATCATAATCCTTCTTCCAGCTCTCATAGTTCAGACAATGCGCAATTTTTATCCATCAACTTGTCCATTTAATAAACATCCTCTTATATCAAAAATAACATCCTCTTATATCAAAAATAATAATAATAATAATAATAATAATAATAATAATAATAAATACATCCTCTTGTATCAGCTATATCTATATACATACATATATTAATTTTTTTTAGAAAAAGGATCAGCCAAAACGGCTCACTCTCTAATGAATTTTATTTCAAAGAAAAAAAAAAGCGCACGTACATATATTAATTATTTAACATCAGTACATAGAATTATGATAGAAAAAAAAAATTAATAATGCATATAAAATGGAACGTCTCTCTATAATAATCTGAGCAATGATTGATTAATCATTTAGGTTAGCATTCCAGCCTTCCAAATGGATTGAGCTGCTGTAAGTGCCTGAGATGACTTACACTTGGCGTAGTCGACTTTGCTTTCTTAGGTTTTCTCTAGCCGAACAATTGATCGAGCAATACAACGAGATGTGGCCGTGGTGAGGCTTGTTGGAGGAGAAGATGTCATTTACGAATTACGACTCCTTCTATTAGTGTGGTCGCCTGATGTCCAACAAGGACGTGGTGATACCATCGTTTGCAGCGACCATCTCCAACGATTGAGGAATGAATGAGCCCATACTAATTCGACATGAGGAGGATGAAATTTTCATCTTCTAATTTAAGAATCAAAAGGGGAAAGACCAGATTCTCAATGGAAGGCCATGGTATTTCAATAATGTCATGTTACTCCTAGCAGATTATGATGATGTGGAGGATCTCGTTGAGGCGGCGGAGGCGCTGCATTACTTGACAGGTTGGATGGCTGTGAAGGGATTGCGCATTGTAATGAGCAGCCCGAAGGCCCTAACTCGATTTAGGAATGCATTGGGACAATTTTTTAGGGCGGATCAGGGAGTGCTAATGCGCAAGGAGCCAATCCAAAAGATCATGCTCATACATGATGTTCATCATTGAATTTGGAAGCGTCAGAAGTTTGAGTTCTAACCTGTGGTGAGGGTGGGCTAGAGCTTAACTTTGAAAAATGTCATGGCATATGTGGGGCATGTTGTCACTGGATGAGAACTTCTCTTCTCTACCAACCATGCGGCCTTGAAGTTGTTCACCTCCTCGATGGATGGCTAGGATTCATTTAATCCAATGGCTACAACTCTATGTTCTAGAATGTACACAAAGTATCTACAAGAAAATGTATAAGCTAGGGAATTCTAAAGTGTTCTAGAATTCTCCTAGAATTCTCTAGATATGTTCACCATGTTCATGAATGTCAAGGCACTTCTCCTTGGGCTTGTACCTTGCATGATGGACTTGGACTTGTGTCATGGACTTACTTCACTCAAACTCGGTCCATGACATTCTCCCCCACTCAAATCGGCGACGTCCTCGTCGCCCTTGCGAGCTCCTCTTGCTCGAACTCGGCAATCTTGTCCTTGAATTGCCATAAGGACTCCTCTCTCTCCCAACTAGCCTCGGACACGAGCAGCCCCTTCCATTTGACAAAGTATTCGATATACCTCGGTATCCGCTTCTTTCGCACCTCGCGCTTGGCTTCAATGCTATCCACTTCTTTGTCAAATGAAGTGGTCATATAAGCGGGAGCTCAATGAGACTTACCTCGTTCGGGTGCTTCGGCATCCTTATGATAAGACTTCAAGTGACTTACATAAAACACCGGATGAAGCTTGGTGTTAGAAGGTAGTTCCACTAGGTATGCCGCTTTGCCTACCTTCTTGAGGATTGGAAAGGGACATTCATACTTCTGTAGCAAACTCTTGTGAAGTCCCTTGTTCGCCTTGTGTTGTGTTGGAATAACCTTCACAAACACTAAGTCGCCGATTTGGAACTCCAAGTGTCGCCATTGCCGGTCCGCATACTTCTTCATCCTCTTTGAAGCCTTATCTAGTTGCGAACGAGCGAGCTCATTGGCTTGCTGCCACTCCTTGGCTGTTTTGTATGCAGCGGGGCTACTTCCCGTGTAGCCGGTCACCAACGTACTTGGAGTCAAGGGTTGTTGTCCGGTTGCTAGCTCAAACGGACTTGCTCCCATCGACTCCGACTGCTGCAAGTTATAAGAGAATTGGGTGACATCAAACAACTTTGCCCAATCCTTTTGGTTGGCGCTCACGTAATGCCTTAAGTATAACTCCAACAAGGCATTCACGCGCTCCATTTGCCCATCGGTTTGTGGGTGAAAGGCCATGGAGAAGTTTAACTTTTCCCCGAGTAACTTGAAGAGTTCCGTCCAAAACCTTCCGGTGAATCGAGCATCTCGATCACTAACTATGCTCCTTGGAACTCCCCAATACTTCACGACATGCTTGAGGAATAAGCATGCCGCTACCTCCGCGGTACACTCCACGGGTGCTGGGATGAAGGTGGCATACTTGGTGAATTGATCTATCACAATGAAGATGGATCCGCAACCATAGGACTCGGGTAGATTGTGATGAAGTCCATACTTAAACTTTCCCACGGTCTTGATGGAATGGGAAGGGGTTCCAACAACCCTCTTGGATGCTTCTGCTCCACCTTGTCTTGTTGGCACACAAGGCAAGTCTTCATATACGAGTCCACATCGTCCTGCATATGTGACCAATAGTAGGTGTCGCTAAGCAATTCCAAAGTGCGATGAGTGTCGGGGTGTCCCGCCCACTTCGAGTCATGGCACTCCTTCAATATCTCTCTCTTCAAGTTGTCCCATTTCGGAACATAGAGCCGCTTCCCCATTGTGTAAAGCAACTCGTCCTCGAGCCAAAACCGCTTTGTCGTTCCACTCTTGACAAGCTCCACCAAGTTCTTGGCTTGAGAGTCATAGGATAATCCCCCCTTGATTCTTCCCATGAGATTGCTTTGAGGTGTAAGCACGATGGGTGCTAGCTCGGCTTTTCGGCTTAGGGCATCCGCTACCACGTTCTCTTTGCCTTGCTTGTATTCCAACTTATAGTCAAACTCGGCAAGGAACTCTTGCCATCTCGCCTACTTAGGGGTAAGCTTTTGCTGCGTTTGAAAGTAGCTTGTGGCGACATTGTCGGTTCCGTCTATGAAATGGGAACCAAACAAGTAATGCCTCCAAGTGCGCAAGCAATGAACTACGGTAGTCATCTCCTTCTCATGCACCGAGTATCGCCTCTCGGTGTCATTGAGCTTGCGGCTTTCATATGTTATCAAATGTCCCTCTTGCATAAGTACATCACCAATGGCAAAGTCCGACGCATTGGTGTGTACCTCAAATGGCTTCTAAGGTCCGGCAGCCTTAGCACGGGTTCCTCAATCAAAGCCTTCTTGTTCTTCTTCAAAAGGTTCGTTAAGGGTGCTGCAATGGCGGAGTATCTGTTGATGAACCTTCGATAATAATTAACCAAGCCAAGGAAAGATCGAAGTGTGGGTACCTTGGTTGGCGGCTCCCAATCTTGGATGGCTTTTACCTTGCTTTCCTCCATCAAGAGCTTTCCATCCTTGATCTTGTGGCCTAGGAAATCCACTTCCTCCTGGCAAAGGAACATTTCTCCTTCTTCACATAGAGTTTGTTCTTCCTAAAGGTTTGGAACACTATGCGAAGATGCTCGACATGCTCCTCCAAAGTCTTGCTATAGACCACAATGTCATCAATATAAACTACTACGAACTTATCAAGGTAAGGATGGAATGCCTTGTTCATTAAGGTGCAAAAAGTTGCCGAGGCATTGGTGAGACTGAACGACATGACTAAGAACTCGAACGACCTGTATCTTGTTACACACGTGGTCTTCGGTTCATCTCCGGATGCAATTCTCACTTGATAGTATCCCGAGCGAAGATCTAGCTTGGTGAAATATCTTGCTCCTCCCAATTGATCAAATAGGTCGGCAATCAAAGGGTTGAGATACTTGTTCTTGATGGTGATCTTGTTAAGCGTCCGGTAGTCGATGCACATCCTTAATGAACCTTCCTTCTTCCTTTGGAACAAGACAGGGGCGTCGTATGGACTCTTGGACGGTTGAATGTAGCCGGCATCAAGCAACTCCTTAAGTTGCTTTCGGAGCTCCTCTAACTCAGGTGGCGCCATTCTATAGAGGAACCTTGCGGGTGGCTTTGTTCCGGGTTCCAACTCGATGGCATGATCCACCTCCCTCCTTGGTGGTAGCCTCTTCGGCAACTCCTTAGGCATTAGATCTCCAAACTCCTCAAGGACTGCCTCTATTGCCTTTGGCCATGGTTCAGACTTCCTTCCAACCTCTTCATCCATCTTCAAGGTTGCTAGGAAAGTAGGCTCATCCTTCTTCCAAGCTTTGGCGAGTTGCATGGCGGATAGAACTTTTGTCTTCTCCCTTGCTTTCCTCACCACGGACCCCACGCAAGGTAATTCTCCATCCCGCAACAATGCAAAAGATGTTATAGAATGGAATGGGAAATGTTTGTACCTTGTCCATGAATTCAAGGCCGATTACCATGCCATAGTCATCCATCTTGACTACGGTGAAGTCAACTTTCCCCTTCCAAGCACCGATGTGAACCTCTACATCGCGTGCTACCCCAATAATGGGCGTGGTAGGTGTATTCACCGTCTTCATGCTGCCTAACTTCTTTCGTGACTCGAAGGCCAAGCTTCCTTGCTTCTTCCGATGTCATGAAGTTATGCGTTGCTCCGTAATCCACCAAGGCACGAACCATCTTGTCTTTTGCCTTGAGATCGATGTAAAGCGATCCACCTTTCACTTGTTGCCTTGGTTGAGGGACGCTAACCTTCACGACATTGAGCAACCGGATGGATCCCATCATTGCTGCATCATCTTCCTCCGCCTCGATTCTAGGCTCTTGCAAGGTCATGGCTTTGAGGGATTTCTTTTGAGGGCAGTCACGCATCATGTGAGGACCGTCGCACAAGTAGCACTTCACTTCCCAAGTCTTGCTTGTGGACTTGTCGTGCTTCTCGAACCTCTTCACCTTCGGCTTGTAACTTGACTCGGGCTTCTCCTTCGGCTTTGGCACGTCTCCCCCACTCTTTTCATAGCTAACCTTCTTCCCTTTAAACTTGGTGTCACCTTGGTGGCTAACTTTGAATTCAATGAGGGACTCGGCAGCGACAATGGCTTGTGACAAGGTTTGCACTTGTCTTCTTTACAGCTCAAGCTTGGCCCAACTTTGTAATCCACTCATGAAGTAAATGAGCTTGTCGTCCTCCATCATGTTAGACACTTCGAATAGCAAGTTAACAAAGGTGTTGACATAGTCCTTGATGCTACCAATTTGCTTTAGCCACCTAAGCTTCTCTTTGGCTTCATATTGAGCATTTTGGGGATAGAAGTGCAACTTGATATCCTTCTTGAATTCTTCCCAAGTATCGAGAGAGAACATACCTTGCTCGATTTCTATGCTCCTTCGACGCCACCACATAAGGGCATTGTCAGTTAGGAACACGGTAGCCGTTGAAATTTTGGACTCATCATCCTCAAGCTTTAGATGCTTGAAGTACCTTTCCATGTTCCATAGAAAGGTGTCAAGCTTTTTAGCTTCCCTCTTCCCATTAAAGGATTTGGGTTTGAAAGAGTCCAATGCCTTCGTCTCCTTTGGCCCTTGCGACTTATTCAACGCAACCTCTTTGTATAGCCCCAATCTCCCGTGACCTTCTTCACTTCCTCTCGGAGGGCTATGAGCTTGGCGGACATCTTGTCAAGCTTTTCTCAGACCTCCCCTCGGATCCTATCTGCCATAATGTTGAGAGCGCTGTGCATTTGCTCTCGCAACTCTTCCACCATGGCTGCGAGATCCCCCTTTGTCACGACGTCATCGTCAAGTTGAGTGTCAAACTCGAGCACGGCCGATTCCACCTTTCCGAGCCATGCATCTAAGGCAGCAAGTACTTCCTTGTGGCTCCTCTTGGTGCCAGCAACAGCTTGCTCCACAAACGAAACTCCTTCTTCGGACATCTTCCTTCTCTTTGTGTTGTGCGCGAGAAACCAAAGCTCTGATACCACTTGTCACGGGATGAGAACTTCGCTTCTCTACCAACCGTGCGGCCTTAGAGTTGTTCACCTCCTCGATGGATGGCTAGGATTCATTTAATCCAATGGCTACAATTCTATGTTCTAGAATGTACACAAAGTATCTACAAGAAAATGTATAAGCCAGGGAATTCTAAAGTGTTCTAGAATTCTCCTAAAATTCTTTAGATATGTCCACCATGTTCATGAATGTCAAGGCACTTCTCCTTGGGCTTGGACCTTGCATGATGGACTTGGACTTGTGTCATGGACTTACTTCACTCAAACTTGGTCCATGAGAATGTGGCTTCTTTGGCCATGGGGTGGAGCTTGTGATATAAGTGATTAGAGATTGCTGAAACATCGGTCGCGCCCTGTCTTTGTTAGTGTCGAACATATTTGATCCGACAGTAGGATGTATGAGAAGGTGTCGGAGGTTGCCCAGCCTGGGAGAGAAGTTCCAGAGCTTGGGAAGGCTGTGCCGGTAAGGTTGGACAACATAGAAGCGACAAAAATGGCAAGGGAATCTGGTCCCTTTTTTTCAACAGGAAACCCTAATTTCAAACTAGGGTTGACCGTTGCAAATCGAGTTGGATCAGAGTTGATTGGGCTTGGGGTTTCTGGGCCTGAAGGGATGGTTGGGCTGGAGTTGAGCTCTCCATTTAAATCCAAGCCTTCTTTAGCAGCCCGATGACTGAGTTTGTTGGGACGGAATCTGAGAATTTTCCTCTTCATTTTGGTGAATTAGTATAGGTTCCGGTTGTTGGTTCGGTGACTTATAAGAGGAAGATTGAAGCAAGAATAAAAAGCAGCGTTCTGGAAAGCAATTTGAGGTGCATCCATCACTCAGTTTTGCTTCTCTGCCCGCACCCAATACTCCCTAGCCCTAGTCTGAAGGACAAAGATGTGCTCTAATTTTCCCGAATAATTGCCTGTAAACTATGTTCCCATAACTTATAGGTCTTTTTATTGTTTCCCTTTTGTTTACCGTAATTGCCTATAATGTCATTTGATTATAGACTTAATTGTGGTGTTAAGTGAGCTGAAATGTGTGTTGAGGGTACTACCATGTACGTGAATCATTTGATCTTATTCGCTCTCTGTACGCTAGGCAGTGGATCGATTAATGACGTAACCTCTATTTGAGTGGAATGAAATACTTTTGATTCAAAAAAATGGATCGAGCTGTTTTAATATTGACGACAACTCTAATATTCTCTGTCATTGTAGATTGCATTGTGCCCGCCGGTTATTAGAGGAAATTTCTTGACTAAAGGAGAAAGGAGTTTTCGTCAAGTCGTTTGGTGACTTGCTAGGCAAATTAGGCATTCGAGACGTTTATGCTCTAACTTGAGAGAGATGTTGGTCTAAGTCGATATTCTAAAAGGAATTGATTTGTAATCTAGATTGAGTTTACTTTTCTAGTTAGAATTAATTTTTAATATTAGACATGTATATATATATATATGGTGGTTCTAGTTACACCTCATCATGCACCTCCATGTTTTTTTTTTCCTTAACTTGTCGATTTGGACCCATTGTTATTGTTGTTATTTTTTTGTTTTCTTCGTTCTAAACGTCTGAGTCTACCTCACTCCTTATCGGCTTTCGAAGATGACGACTGTGCATTTTTCTTCTCCGAAACCTAAAATTCAAGAAACTTTTAAGCCACATAAACAAAGCATTGATGACGATCAAATCCCACAAATCAAACAATGGACCAAGATTGATGATCAAATACTAGTCAATACTAACATATTACAGGTTATTCGAATAACATTATGAAGTTATTTGCTCACATGCAGCTCATATTTCATTTTTCTTGCTACATAATTTCCTTCAGATACGTGTGGATAACATATTCCTCGAGTAAAACATGATTAATATCTATATGTACGACCTGCTGGCATGGCATGGCTAGTCGGTATTTCACATGTGTATATATAGCCTATATAAATGAATGAAGCCATCACAGAGTTGGAGCAAGAAAATTACTAAAGGAAGCTAGCCCCCTGTAGCTGCCTAGCTAAGTTAAGCAATCATGATGTTGATGATGATGCAGCCTCAGCTTCAAAAACCACCCACCTCCGCTAGATCTCCTCTCTTACCACCAAAAACCGGCAGCTCCACCATTCTGATGAGCAGTCCTGCTTCCTTCCTCCACAATATTCTTCCCGCACGCGCCCACACAAAGCAGCACTTGAGCAAAAAATATAATCGCATCCGTGCCTCCAGTGGTGAAGTAAAGGCAGCGACGACGACTGCAACCACCGCAGGGTTGGATCAAAACAACAACAATAATACTGCAGTTACAGTGAAGGCAGTGGTTACGGTGCAAGAAACAGCGGCCAACCTCCTCTCCACCCTTAGCTTGACTGCGCCGCTCGACACCCTCACCGATTTCGCCGGCAAAACGTTCCTTCTCGAGCTTGTCAGCGCTCAACTCGACCCCAGTAAGCCCGCTACCAAAACACTTAATCGAGCTGATTATTCATAACTACTAGATAGCTAGTACCTTTTAACTCCTCCGATCTGACTCTCTACATATATTAACCGACTTGAGTTTTATCTTTTCGAGTTCTTTTCTCTCAATTTCTTCTACCCGCCCGGGTATGAACTCTTAAAAACTTGCATCTTCGGTCGTGAGGTGTACGTTTTGGGGGAAGTCGCATGCAGGCCTTATCATCAATTAATAAGCTTAAACAAATGGTTAATTCTCAAAATTCTCAATTTAGAGAGGTAAATTAATTAAGAATCTATTATATATATATATATATATATATATATATATATATATATAGTCCGGATCTAAAGATGACATTCTTAAACTCTTAAAATAATGATGTTTTTAGTTGTAACAATTATTTTGACAATCAAATTCGCTCATTCCCTAGTTACTTATTCACATATGAATCCTATAAAAAATTAGTCAAAATGAAAAATGTTTAACCATTTGATTAGCACAATATTCGTTTTAATTTTATCTAACGGCATATAATTGTTATATCAATTTGAATAACCAAATGATTATGGAATTAGTTGAAATTTTGTAGGCTTGTATCTTACATATGAATCTAGAGGATTAACGGTTGAGATCGTAAAAGAAGTCATTTACTAATGTAAAATAGTATAAAGCCTCAAATTCTTAAAGTAAGGATGTCCGTTTTAGATCCTATATATAGATGATCAATGGTTGAGATCGTTAAAAGAAGTCATTTACTAATGTAAAATAGTAGAAAGCCTCAAATTCTTAAAGTAAGGATGTCTTTTTTAGATCCTATATATATATATATATATATATATATATATTTTCGCTTTGAAATTAAAATGTGAAATTCCTTATTTGACATATTTTTTGGTCATATTTTCATATTATCACTGCTCAGTTTATTAATACTAATGTATAGATCATTATTGAAAAATTTCATTCAATATATATATATATATATATATATATATTTTCGCTTTGAAATTAAAATGTGAAATTCCTTATTTGACATATTTTTCGATCATATTTCCACATCTTCACTGCTCAGTTTATTAATACTAATGTATAGATCATTCTTGAAAAATTTCATTTAAATTGATCATCGAACTATATATATATATATATATATATTTTTCGCTTTAAAATTAAAATGTGAAATTCCTTATTTGACATATTTTTTGGTCATATTTCCACATCTTCACTGCTCAGTTTATTAATACTAATGTATAGATCGTTCTTGAAAAATTTCATTCAATATATATATATATATATATATATATATATTTTCGCTTTAAAATTAAAATGTGAAATTCCTTATTTGACATATTTTTCTGTCATATTTACACATATTCACTGCTCAGTTTATTAATACTAATGTATAAATCATTCTTGAAAAATTCCATTCAAATTGATGATCGAACTATATATATATATATATATATATATATATATATATATATATATACAGGCCGAATGTGGAGTGCACGTCTACACTGTCCCTAAGGTGCGGATGTGCCTCCGTTCGCCACCGTCCGACGCCGACGGCGGCGCGCCTCCACCCGAGCGGACTCCAGTAGCGTCCCCGACCACTTTCCCTCCCCGGCGAGTCTGCCGAATTCCAGTTTTCCTGCGAGATCACCCAAAACTTCAAACAAGATCGATCTCGCCGGAAAACTGGAATTCAGCAGACTCGCTGGGTGGGGGAAAATGATCGGGGACGCTGCTGGAGTCCGCTAGCTAGGGTGGAACCGCGTCGTCGTCGGCGTCGTCCGAGTGGCGAACGGAGGCACGTCCGCACTTTAAAAACTGTGCGGATGTGCGCTCTACATCATATATATATATAGACTGTATTTGTGTATCGATGCATGCATATTTAGACTGTATATATTTTAGAGCTGCAACTACAATATATCTGTTACATTAAGCCAATTCCTCTTAATTAAGATGGTTAAAGATTTGAAAGTCTTTAACTGATTTGCGTAGGCTTGGATTAAGGCTATAGCAGGGCACTATATAGGCTTGGATCACAACATTCTATATATACTACACAATTTGCGTTTTCAAATTCAAAGAGTGAGATTGATTTAAGTAGTTTTTGGTTCTGTGACTTGTAATAATCGATTTAGTTTTGATAGTTTCGATCATACATTTTTTTTTTTGGTTCCAGTAACTCGGTAAGTATATAGTTTCAAAATTCTGTAAAAAATAACTACAAAGCAAATAATTGAACTTGTACGTGGTCCAGTATCATTGTTAGCTTGGTTCCAACAGACTTTGGGCTTTGGGCTATTAAAGAGCGTGATTGGTCAATATCAAGTTGAGTCAGTCACTCTCAGTACGAGACTACGATACAACCAATCACAATAACCATCCCAGAAAAAAACAGAAACGATTTTCTCATTTTTGTTAAGACCTTAGCCTCCTGACAAAACTGGAATCAAAATTGGCCCAATTGTGGTCCGTGACCATGTGCGGTTCCTGCATATATTACTGAGATTTGTACGATGATTTCTACAATTATTAAGTCATAATTTAAATCCCTTTAGATCTTTCTTTTATATGCTTAGAAGTTAGAACTTTATTCGTTGAACCACGGCACGTGGTTTAGTGGTTGCACCGAGTCTTGTCACATGAATGTTGGGTATGAACCCCCCATGTCTCTTGCGCTTGGATGCTTGCTTGGTTTGGTATGATTACCCAGAGGCTGTAATACCTTGTTGGTTGTACCCAGGGGCGGACCTATTACTAGGCCTGAAGGGGTTCAAACTCCCCTTGGCTTTTGACATATTTACAGTTTTGGTCCATTAATAAGCTAATTATCATTAAAAATAGGACTAATTCTATCACTAAACCCCCTTAAAATTTCTCATAACCATGCAATTTGAATAACAAATCACTTATATTAAGGAACATATTTATCGAATTGAATGGTCTTCATGTCTTACTAATCAAAATAGGGAAGATAATTGATTTCTTAATTAAAAACAACAAAATTAATGAATTTACCAAGAAAAAAAATATGAAGCAATACATGAATTAATTACTACTTACTTCAGTTGTACATATATAATAACTTTTTGTATGGGTTTAAGAGATGTAAAAAATAAATTTTTTGTTTCTTTTGAAGGTGAACATCGATCTTCAATGTGAAAGAAAAAATACATAGAATTTTGAGTTAGTTAATATTCAAAATTGTGACATAATACACCTTCTTTATACTTTGTTTAGGACTCCCGCATACTTCAAATCCTGGTTTCGCTACGAGCATTCATTATTATTTGTTTAATTTAATTGTGGGAAGAAATGAGAAACTGACACTTGCGGGAGTGTGGCGCGCACACTCACATTGCCTCTAAAAACAAAAGAATTTATCCATTCGTAAATTGAGAGTCATACTCGATCATCATTATTTATGTATTTATCTTACAAACAGAAACTGGATTGGAGAAAGAAACAATAAAGGGGTATGCGCACAAAGTGAATCAAAAAGAGACGATTGTGACGTACGAGAGTGTGCTGACTATCCCGCCAGGTTTTGGGGATATCGGAGCGGTTCAGGTTGAGAATGAGCACCACAAGGAGGCTTACATCAAGAGTATCGAGCTCACCGGATTCCCAGATGGTACTTCCGTTAGTGTTACATGTAATTCATGGACTCATTCCAAGTATGAGAACACGCAGAAGAGAATCTTTTTCACCAACAAGGTACGTATGACTCGTTTCACTTATTACACCATTATATAGTACGTACGTGTTTGATTCAAGCATGCATGCTAATGATGATGGTGATGTGTTACTAATTGATCTCAACAATGAAACAGTGTTACATACCATCGGAGACACCAAGCGGGATCAAGAAGCTAAGAGAAGAGGAGCTGCAACTTCTGCGAGGAAATGGCGAGGGTGAGCGAAAAGCATCTGAAAGGATTTACGATTATGATACATACAATGATCTTGGAGACCCGGATAGCAAAGACGAGTTGGCCAGGCCTGTCCTCGGTGGCAAAGAGCACCCGTACCCTAGGCGTTGCAGAACTGGACGACCACGCACTAAAAAGGGTAACCACCACTAACTAAGTACTTGAATTTTCAGGCTGCAACACTATAATAGCTATATGTGTGTGTGTGTGATTATTCTTAATTAAGGATATGTATCTTACCATATATATGATCGTGTAAAATGCAGATCCATTATCTGAGGAAAGAAGCAGCAGCGTATATGTTCCAAGAGATGAAGCGTTTGCAGAGTTGAAACAGCTCACGTTCTCTGCAAAGACACTGAAATCTGTGCTGCACGCATTGCTTCCTCAGCTTGAGATAACAATTGTTGATCCAGAGCTAGGATTTCCCTACTTCACAGCCATAGATTCATTGTTCAACGAAGGAGTCACATTGCCTAAGCCAAAATCGAGTGGCTTTTTTCAGTCATTCATCCCAAGGCTAGTCAAGGCTATCAGCGACGGACAAGATGATCTCTTGCTCTTTGAGACCCCCGAAATACTTGATCGTACGACGCCCTGCCAATTTATATATCTATACAAAACTAATAAATTAACAAGAATTCTCTCATTGTTGGCCTCATGATCCATTTATATGATGCCTAGATACTGATTGATAGCTCTTAAACTATATATGCATGCAGGTGATAAATTTTCTTGGTTCAAAGATGAAGAGTTTTCTCGGCAAACCCTAGCTGGTCTCAATCCATATAGCATAGAGCTAGTTACAGTATGCTCTCTTCGTGAATATTCTGTTATTAGAAGAAGAAGAAGAAGAAAAAAAAACTCTCACTTCTATTAGAAAACCAAAAAGATCGATCGATCCTGCTTTTTCCTCGATCTATATTAGAAAACTAAACCAGAATACCTGCTGTTTGCTGGTAGATTAATTTATCTTTTTTTTTTTTCTAATAACACTAAATTTGTAATGATGTATCAGGAATGGCCATTGAAAAGTAAACTTGACCCCGAGATTTATGGCCCAGCTGAATCATTGATCACCACAGAACTTGTGGAGAAGGAAATCAGAGGCTGTATGACTGTCGATGAGGTAACATATGTATATAGTTATATACAAATTCCATTTTCAGTTTCTCGATATCACATTTTGTTCTTTGCAAAGGGAACGATTTCATTAAATTGAAATGCAGGCGTTAAAAAGAAAGAAGCTCTTTATTTTGGATTATCATGATCTGCTCATGCCTTATGTAAACAAAGTGAGAGAGGTTGAAGGAACTACACTGTATGGTTCTCGAACACTATTCTTCCTCACAGAGAATGGTACACTGAGGCCTATTGCCATTGAACTCACTCGACCACCTATTGATGACAAGCCCCAATGGAAGGAACTGTTTACCCCAACCTGGGATGCAACTGGTTGCTGGCTGTGGAGGCTTGCTAAAGCCCATGTTTGTGCTCATGATGCTGGCTATCATCAACTTGTCATCCACTGGTAAGAATCTGGTACCCCAAAAATGGCTCAAAACCGGACCTTTTTCGTAGAGCACTCATTGTTGTAACTTGTGTGAGTTTTGACTACATTTTGCTGTTATATTTTTCACAGGCTGAGGACTCATTGTTGTACAGAACCATACATAATTGCAGCAAATCGACAACTAAGTGCAATGCATCCCATCTATAGGCTTTTACATCCTCATTTTAGGTATACAATGGAAATCAACGCTTTGGCTCGAGAAAGCCTCATCAATGCAGGTGGAATCATTGAGACCTGCTTCTCACCAGCCAAGTACTCAATTGAGCTCAGTTCTGCTGCTTATGACCAGCTTTGGCGCTTCGACATGGAAGCTTTGCCTGCAGATCTAATCAGAAGGTCTGTTATATATATGATGAAACTACGTACTATAAGATTTATTTCCATTACATTCATTATGTGATATATGAAGGATTTTGATCGATTGGAAAATTCCAAAATTTAAATGAGACTCCATGGAATTTCAGCTAATAATTAACTTGTTAATTTGCATAATTACTTTCAGGGGAATGGCAGTTGAGGATCCTACAGCTGAGCATGGTGTGAAGCTAACAATTGAAGACTACCCATTCGCAAATGATGGTCTCATTCTGTGGGATGCCATTAAAGAGTGGGTGGGTGACTATGTGAACCACTATTATCCAGACCCAACTCTTGTGGAATCTGATAACGAGCTTCAAGAATGGTGGACAGAAGTTAGAACCAAGGGGCATGCAGACAAAAAAGATGAACCATGGTGGCCTGTTTTAAAAACCCCAAAAGATCTCATTCATATTTTGACAACTATAATTTGGGTTACAGCGGGACATCATGCTGCAGTGAACTTTGGCCAGTACATGTATGCCGGATACTTCCCGAACCGGCCCACAATAGCCCGAAGTAACATGCCAACTGAAGATGCAAACGAAGATCGTTTCAAGATATTTTTGAAGAAACCAGAAGCTGCATTGCTGAGGTGCTTCCCTTCTCAGATTCAGGCAACAAAAGTGATGGCTGTCTTGGACGTGTTATCGAACCATTCACCGGACGAGGAGTACATTGGTGAGACTGTGGAGTCGTCTTGGGCTGAAAACCCTGTGATAAAGGCAGCTTTCGAGAGGTTCAATGGTAACTTGAAGAAGCTAGAAGGAATAATTGATGAGAGGAACACCAATATGGAACTGAAAAACAGAGTTGGAGCAGGGGTTGTTCCATATGAGCTTCTGAAGCCATTCTCAGAATCAGGGGTCACAGGAAAGGGAGTTCCCAACAGCATCTCCATCTAATTATATCTGTTCATGCATATATGCATGCGCGTTTTATTATTTGTATCAGTAATTAACGCTAAATAATCTGTATCAGTCGGTGATAACTGATACTTGAAGACTAATTATCTCGATGAAATATTGTTTCATTTCACCGTACCCCTCATTGTTTCTTTGATCCAGCCTAGCTAAGAGTGTAGCTTTACTTAATTATTGTCAATGGAACAATCTAGGAAATATGAAGGAGTATTGAACCAAACTTGCTTCTTGGTTTTCCTAAGAATAAATTAGGTACGATGTATGTCATTTCAATTGAGCTTCCATCAAAATATAAACCCTAGCCTTTGGCATTATCAGACCTGCTGATAAAAGTTGGGCAACAAATCTGAAATAAATCCTTTTCAAGCTGACCTGCCTCACACAATATATATATATATATATATATATATATATATATATATATATATTAAAAAGAAGAAAGTGAAAAAGAAAACAATTAAACAAATATGAGATAATTAATTCCATTTATATGCCATCAGCGAGCTGCTGTACAATTAAACCTTTATAAATTAATAACGTTATGACCAGCAAAAAATATTATTTAATCAAGGTTATTAATTTATTAAGATCAATTTTGCACTAATTATTTATTGGGAAAATTTTAAGAACAATACATGACAACCGGACTGCCTCGCCATATAGCCACAGTCCCTAATCAAACGCGGACTGACTGGCCACCTCGCGACAGTCCCCAACCAAGCGCGGACTGCCTCGCCACATAGCCACAGTCCCCAATCAAGTGCGGACTGACTGGCCACCTCGCGACAGTCCCCAACCAAGCGCGGACTGACTCGCCACATAGCCACAGTCCCCAATCAAGCGCGTACTGACTGGCCAACTCGCGACAGTCCCCAACCAAGCGCGTACTGCCTCGCCACATAGCCACAGTCCCCAATCAAGCGCGGACGGATTGGCCACCTCGTGACAGTCCCCAACCAAGCGCGGACTAACTCGCCACATAACCATAGTTCCCAATCAAGCGCGGACTGACTGGCCATCTCGCCACATAGCCACAGTCCCCAATCAAGCGCGGACGGACTGGCCACCTCGCAACAGTCCCCAACCAAGCGCGGACTGACTCGCCACATAGCCACAGTCCCCAATCAAGCGCGGACTGACTGACCACCTCGCGACAGTCCCCAACCAAGCGCGGACTGCCTCGCCACATAGCCCCAGTCCCTAATCAAGCGCGGACTGACTGGCCACCTCACGACAGTCCCCAACCAAGCGCGGACTGCCTCGCCACATAGCCACAGTCCCCAATCAAGCGCGGACTGACTGGCCACCTCGCGACAGTCCCCAACCAAACGCGGACTAACTCGCCACATAGCCACAGTCCCCAATCAAGCGCGGACTGACTGGCCAACTCGCGACAGTCCCCAACCAAGCGCGTATTGCCTGGCCACATAGCCACAGTCCCCAATCAAGCGCAAACGGACTGGCCACCTCGCGACAGTCCCTAACCAAGCGCGGACTGACTCGCCACATAGCCACAGTGACCAATCAAGCGCGGACTGACTGGCCACCTCGCGACAGTCCCCAACCAAGCGCGGACTGACTCGCCACATAGCCACAGTCCCCAATCAAGCGCGAACGGACTGGCCACCTCGCGACAGTCCCCAACCAAGCGCGGACTGACTCGCCACATAGCCACAGTCCCCAATCAAGCGCGGACTGACTGGCCATCTCGCGAAAGTCCCTAACCAAGCACGGACTACCTCGCCACATAGCCACAGTCCCTAATCAAGCGCGGACTGACTGGCCACCTCACGACAGTCCCCAACCAAGCGCGGACTGACTCGCCACATAGCCACAATCCCCAATCAAGCGCGGACTGACTGGCCAACTCGCGACAGTCCCCAACCAAGCGCGTACTGCCTCGCCACATAGCCACAGTCCCCAATCAAGCGCGGACGGACTGGCCACCTCGCGACAGTTCCCAACCAAGCGCGGACTGACTCGCCACATAGCCACAGTCCCAAATCAAGCGCGGACTGACTGGCCACCTCGCGACTGTCCCCAACCAAGCGCGGACTGACTCGCCACATAGCCACAGTCCCCAATCAAGCGCGGACTGACTGGCCACCTCGCGACAGTCCCCAACCAAGTGCGGACTGACTCGCCACATAGCCACAGTCCCCAATCAAGCGCGGACGGACTGGCCACCTCACGACAGTCCCCACCCAAGCGCGGACTGACTCGCCAGAGCAACATCAAACTTTTCTTCTCGCCAACCGGTTTTCAGAACATCACCCCCGTCACCTCGCGACTCTCGCGTGGGGACTTGGGACTCAGCACCATGCCTCCTGCACCCGGGTAAAACCTATCCTCGGCATCTCTAGAATAACTCCCCACCCAAGAACTCTCTCGGACTGGGGACTTGGGGACTTGTTAGTACATAGCCAAAATACTTGGCTAAACCGAGAATATGGTACAATTACCCGGTCAAGATAGCCCTGGTGGGCCCTTCACAGACATCCAAAGAAGGAAGGGCCGGTAACAAACCGTTTGCCAAAGTCACTCTAGCGGCAAAACACCCCCAAAAGTGGAGACACTTCAAAGGAGGGCAAAGAGTCCCACATTGGAGACTAAGGCAAAGGTACCCATATTTGCCTTATAAAACAAGCTCAACCTATCATAAAAGGTACACACATCTATATACTCACATGTTTTCTCTCCCTCTTTCATTCCTCTATCCGTACAAGTGCTCAAAGCTAACTTAAGTATCGGAGAGTCGAAGACTGGGCCACCCCAGTCCCGACCCCGTGACATTGTCATTTGTGCAGGTACCGAGTGAAAGACTCTAAGAATTCTACTTCGTTCCGCCCCGCGACCACATCCCGGCTCGGGACGAAACAGGTAGAAACAAATTATTTGTCATGTATTGTTCTTAAAAATTTTCCTTCTTTATTTTGTGACCGACAAAAAAATATTATTTAATTAAGTTTATTAATCTATCAAATATTAAATTATTGGGGTTTTACTGTATTAAGTTTTCCATGGTTTGACTCTTTTTATAAAAACATTTTGAAAGCCGCCGCGCATATTTTTTTTTTGGTTTTGTTTTTGTTTTTTAATAAACGCAGACACAAGTTGTATATTTTTATTGACACATGATCAATATATAAGTTATCTTTCACGACTGTATTCTATAGAATAGAGTAGAGTAGTTTCATTTTCATAGAATTTTCTTCCGCAATTGAAGTTTGAAAAATAGTTATTCTTTCTTAGCTAGGGTCGGAGTAGTTGTAAGATAATGTGTCAATTATTAGGCCGAGTGTAATTGACCCTCTTGTGCTTATAATAACACAAGTAGTCTTTCTCAACGTTCCATAAGAAACTTAAACATATCTCATTAGCTCAGCTGCTGATCGTAGAACGATTCGTAAGCCTGGAAGCTTTTCTGACTTTGACATTATCTTTCAGACCTACCAGTCATTGACAATATTTTGATTATCTCTATCTACTTCATCTTCTGTGACGATTAATAATCTCCCAAATAGTACAAATATTACAACACAGGTACAGCTTTGATCGAATTAATATATCGATCGATCTATACATGATAGAAACTTGGGATACAAGGCATTCTTGCAATTGAGCAGCCTGCTAACGTATACGTACATCTTCCAACTCCTGTTAACCAAACGTACATATATAAGAATATATAGTAGATAAGCAGCACAGATTCAAGACATGATCTGATTAATAATAATCATAAATTTACTACAAAGATGAGTTACATATGGTGCACTTATAGTTACTTATTGGCTATAGAACTCAAAAACACTTTTTTAATCTTTTGCGTACGGTTTTTCTGTCACATGCATTGATATGTTGTCATCGTGTAGATGGGGATGTATGTGGTTTTCAAAATGGTAATTCATTTAGCATTATTATTATTTTATTATATATATAGTTCCACTATCAGAACAAAAAATTAGTCGGCTAAGACCTTAACCGACGAGCCTTCGTCGGCTATAGTGTCGTCGGAAAAAGGCCGTCTGTGATGACTTTAACCGACAAAATTTTGAAAATTTTGAAAATTTTTCGACTTTAGTCGACGACTTTTCATATATTTTCGTCGGCTAAAGTCTTTTGAAAATTTTGGTTGACCGCCAAAAAATTTTGGTTGAAAATTTTGAAAATTTTTCGACTTTAGCCGACGTCTTTTCATATATTTTCGTCGGATAAAGTCCTTTGAAAATTTCGTCGGCTAAAGATACCAATTTCGTCGGCTATACACCAATTCGTCGGCTAAGCTTTATAAATTCGTCGGCTAAACCTTTGAAATTAGTCGGCTAAACCTTTGAAATTCGTCGGCTAAAAGTATTTTTATACATTTGGCATGTTGTGATTGTGATAATCAAACTTGAGAAACAGAAATCCAACCGTCAGATCTAACCATCATGATAAAATACATGTATGGGAAAAAATTCAACTTGATCCGAAAAGAATAAGGGCTCGATCCGGACGGTCAATCTCATAAGTCAAACCCCTAAACGCACGAAAAAGGTCGTTTGAGCGTCTAAATTACGTATTTTGGCCAGACCTCCAACTAAAAATAGTTTTAAACCGATGACACGCAACAAGTCGTATAAAAATTTTATGCAAAATAACCACCGAATATAGGGCTATAGTAGGTAATAGAATAATTTTAGGGTTTAGTCGACGAATACCCTAACGTATTCGTCGGCTATAGTATGTACGTAATTAAAAAATTAAAAAATAACTATACCCGACGAAATATTAGGTTATTCGTTGGCAAAAACCATCTTAGCCGACGACTTTTCATATATTTTCGTTGGCAAAAAATTTTGGTTGAAAAGTTTGAAAATTTTTCGACTTTAGCCGACGACTTTTCATATATTTTCGTCGGCTAAAGTCATTTGAAAATTTTCCTCCAACTTTGGTTTACCGCCTAAAAAATTTTGAAATTTTTTGACCTTAGCCGTCGACTTTAATTTCATATATTTTTGTCGGCTAAAGTCTATAAATTCACGAAAACACTCATTTTCCCCCTATATTACGTAGTTTGGTCAAATCTTCCACACGAAAACTCTCACGTAGATGAGACGCAACCACCTATATAAAAATTTTGAAACATTTACCTTTCGACGATAGGGCTCCACATAAGAAATAATAACGGTAAATAGGGTTGACCGCTACTATCGGCTCCGAGACTTTACCCGATTTACGTGATTTTTGAACCATAGCCGTATTTCACCATTCTGAACACATCTTATTTCACGAGATTTTTAATAATTTTGCTTCCTTTGTAGAGTTGGTTCACAAAGTTGTATAACCTACTAAACAAGTTATACAACATTAGTAGACACGTTGTGATTCCGATGACTAAAATTCACAAACCAAAATTCGACCGTCAGATATGATCATTATGACGAAATATGTCTATGGTAAAAAATTCAACTGGATCCGACAACGTTAAGGGCTCGATCGAAACGGTCAACCATAATCCATCGTCACTTATCACACGAAAACGCTCATATCTCCCTCTATATTACGTAGTTTGGTCAAACCTTCCAGACAAAAAACTCTCACGTAGATGAGACGCAACTGCCCATATAAAAATTTTGAGACATTTACTTTCCGACGATAGGGCTCCCCATAAACCCGAATAACGGAAAATAGTAGACACGTTGTGATTCCGATGACTAAAATTCACAAACCAAAATTCGACTGTCAGATATGATCATTATGATGAAAGATGTCTATGATAAAAAATTCAACTGGATTCGACAAAGTTAAGGGCTCGATCGAAACGGTCAACTCTAATCGAAAATAAGAAAACTGTATTTTGAAGCCCTAAACGGACTCGGATGACCAAAAAAGCCTATACATCATGGCATTAGCAATGAGTTTGACTCGTAGCGTCGTTACGCTTCCGGAAAGGTATCACAATAGTCAATTAGACACCAAACGCCAAATCTGCAGCATAGTGAATAATAAGGGTAAGTCAACTATTGGCACCGAGACTTTACAAGAATACTTTGATTTTTCAACCGTAGACGTATTTCACCATTCTGGTCATATCTTATTTCACGACTTTTTTGCGTTTGAAGGTTCTACGTATAGTTTTTTTTTTCCAGATGAGCTGTTGTCCAAATCTGTAAATATAAGACACTTTAGCCGACGAAATTATATTTTTCGTCGGCTAAACTTTTAAAAATTTCGTCGGCTAAACTTTTGAAAATTTCGTCGGCTAAACTTTTGAAAATTTCGTCGGCTAAAGTTCACAGACTATAGCCGACGAAATTATATTTTTCGTCGGCTAAACTTTTAAAAATTTCGTCGGCTAAACTCTTAAAAATTTCGTCGGCTAAACTTTTGAAAATTTTGTCGGTTAAAGTTCACAAATTATAGCCGACGAAAAAAATTATTCAGCCGACGAAATTAATATTTCGTCGGCTAAAGTCCACTTTAGCCGACGAAAATTTTTAATTAGCCGACGAATGACAATTTCGTCGGCTAAAGTGGACTTTAGCCGACGAAAAAAAAATTCGTCGGCCTGTTTTTTTTTTTTTCGTCGGCTAAAGCCTTTCTTCTGGTAGTGGTTATTACTAACTTGAGTTTGTATATATATATATATATATATATATATATATATATGTTATATACATAAGTAGTATGTTATTTATAATAGGATGATACTTTTTATTCATAAGCTCACATTTGGTGTTTCTCTACATAGTCGAAAAATGTCTAATTATAAGGTACACGTTCTTGTTCTTTGATTATTTTTCTTCTTTTTAAGTATATTATTGTATCATTTTCTATCCTAATCGAGAAAACATTTTACTCTGTACTACTTACATTTCTAATGTACCTATTAAGTAGAGCATGCTATGATAATATACCGAAAAAGAAGAAACCCAAAATTGGGTTTAGGGTATAGGCACTACAAGAAGAAAGGCCTTAGCCGACGAAAAAAAAAAAACCAGGCCGAAGAATCAATTTTTCGTCGGCTAAAGTAGACTTTAGCCTACGAGATTTTCCTTCGTCGGCTAAATTATATTTTCGTCGGCTATAGTCATCTTTAGCCGACAAAATTTTAATTTCGTCGGCTAAATAATTTATTTTCGTCGGCTAAAGTTTGTGACTTTAGCCGACGACTTTAAACTTTCTTTAGCCGACGAAATTAAAAGTTCGTCGGCTAAAGATGACTAAAGCCGACGAAAATATAATTTCGTCGGCTAAAGTTCTTTATATTCACAGATCTGAGCAGCAGCTCATTTGAGAAAAAAAAACGGGAGAAGAAAAAACGGGATAAAAAGTTTGGGTGTTGTTGAAATCTGTCCATAATTAAGAAGTGGAGCTATATATAGGTACGTACATGTGTATATATGTTAATTTTGAATTTTATTTGAGTTATTGATCGATTTTGAGTGTGATTGAATTGATAGATTTTGAGTACGTTTGATGTCTATATATATATATATATATATATATATATATGTTGATCGATTTGGTTGATGATTTGATAATATATATATATATATATATATATATATATGAAGTTGAATTGTTGTTAATTATAAGTAGCTAATAGATATATATATATATATATATATATATATATATATATATATCGTGAAGTCTAGTTCGCCTTGCGAAGTCTTGTTCACCTCGCGAAGTATATTTCACCTCGCCAAGTCTTGTTCGCATTGCCAAGTCTTGTTCGCCTCGCCAAGTCTTGTTCGCCTCGCCAAATCTATTTCGCCTCGCCAAGTGCGTTCGCCTCTCGAAGTGCGGTTCACCTCGCGAAGTCCGGTTCGCCTCGCAAAGTCCGGCTCGCCTCGCGAAGTGCGGTTCGCCTCGCGAAGGTCAGTCCGCCTCGCCTTCATTTATTTCTATGCGAGCTATCACTTATAAACCCAATTATTTTGTTAAATTTTACATGTCTACAACAGAAACTTGCCATAAAATCATATTAGTTCGAGCTAAATTCCACAAGTAGCCAAAGCAAAACAAAGTATTCAACAAATTAAATGTTCATTCTCTAACCTCGCCTTGTCTTAGTTTGATGAGATCCCTCCTCAAGCTGAAATAGCTATATATTCTTTTAGATTCTTATTGTGTTAGACGGTAACGAACTCCTCGATCTTTTTAATTACAAAATGGATGTAGGCATGTAGCAATTTGATCGCAAATTAATGACGGGTGTGTTGTAGGGACGGGGTTAGAGAAAGAGGTGATCAAGGAGTACGCACATAAAGCAAGCACTAAGTGTTGACGAGTATGCGAGTGAGTTGAGAATCCCACCAGATTTTGGAGAGGTTGGAGCCATTCAGGTTCAGAATCAGCACCGCAAGGAGATTTATATCCAGACTATTCAGCTCCACGGTTTCCCAAATGGCTGTCTTACTCTTGCTTGTAACTCCTGGGTTCATTCCATGTATGACAACTCAGATAAGAGACTCTTCTTCACCAACAAGGCAAGCTAGCTAGCTAAAGCTTCTTACTACAATAGTAAAATATCGACGATCATAGAAATTTCGATGGTTCGAAAAAAGGAAATTTCGATGGTTCGAAAAAAGGAAATCTCAATAGATATATCGAGATAATATCGAATATCGATGAAAATTTTACCAAATTTTATCTAAAAGTGGTATATTCGACAAAAAATAGACTAAATATAAAATATCGGAAAGATATGAAAATTAATATCAGTAATTGTAAAAAAACAGAAATTTCGAGAAAATATCGAGGATATTTTAGATATTTTACTTCTTGCTCCCACGTAATTGCTTAAACAGTCTGCATGCAGCTGCTTACCGACGTCTAATTAATTAGGATATGAACCAAAT
This sequence comes from Fragaria x ananassa, assembly GCA_034370585.1. Taxonomy (NCBI): domain Eukaryota; kingdom Viridiplantae; phylum Streptophyta; class Magnoliopsida; order Rosales; family Rosaceae; genus Fragaria; species Fragaria x ananassa. Next base: position 536,411 of record CP139750.1, on the reverse strand, counting down.
GATACGACTGGACAGTGATCGATCAATGAATTTGTTTTCTTATATATATTTTCTGTTTATATTACCATGGTGACATGCACGCAGCAAGTAAAATGTTTAATCAAGTAATGTAAATTAATCTGTACGTATCAGTGCTACTTGCCATCGAAGACACCACCTGGGTTGAAGAGACTAAGAGAAATTGAGCTGCAAAATTTGAGAGGAGATGGAAACGGCGAAAGAGAAACATGGGATAGGATTTACGATTATGATACATATAACAGAGAGGAACTGGCTAGGCCCGTCCTTGGCGGCAAAGAGCACCCCTACCCTAGGCGCTGCAGAACTGGACGTCCCCCCACTAAAAAGAGTAGTACCCTCTAACTGAAATCCTATCAATTCAAATGACTATTTGAGTAGTAAATTTATGAAGAAATGTTTCTTACATTGCACATACATCTACACTTGCTTTCTTATGAGTTTATCTTAATTATTTTGGTGGTTGATATCAATGCAGACGCATTGTCGGAACAAAAGAGCAGCAATGTGTATGTACCAAGAGATGAATCCTTCTCGGAGTTGAAACAAGTGACATTTTTGGGAAGGGCAGTGAAATCTGTAATCCACGCCTTGCATGCTCTGCTTGAGCCATTACTCCTTCATCATCACAACCTAAACTTTCAGCAATTCACAGAAATAGATTCATTGTTTCATGAAAGAGACGCATTCCTGCCTATTCTAATAGGGCAATGGTACCAAGGCTCTTGAAGGCTCAGTGATGGTGCAAAGAGTCTTTTCTTGTTTAAAAAACCCGAAATGATTCACCGTATGTCTGTCTGCTGCTCTTTGTAGCAAGTTATATATACAGGTTGCTTTGGATCATGCATGCTCTTGATTATCCTCTATCTACTGCAGGTGATAAATTTGCTTGGTTTAGAGATGAAGAGTTTTCTCGGCAAACTCTTGCCGGTCTTAATCCATTTAGTATTGAACTAGTTAAGGTATGCATGCTTTCTTCATAATTTGAGGATTTAGAGCAATTTTTTTTTTTCGAAAAAATATCCACTGGCCTTAATCTTAAGGATTTTTTCCTATCAACAAAATCAAATTCTAAAATTCTCATTAACCAAAACACTCCTAAAACACATATTCCCGCTAACAAAATTTTCAAATTTTACCATATTTTTATTGTCTAAAATACCCCTCCATCAAATCCTATCTCGTCTCCAAACTTTCATATTTCATATCTAAATCTAGATCTGCTCACGTCTCTCTCTCTCTCTCTCTCTCCAGCCTGCCACCGACGACACCATACTTCCGCCGGCGACACAGCCGCCTCCGATGACGTCCGATTCAAGCCCTGCGACGAGATCTGAACCAGCTACCTCCGACGACGTCCCAACCAAGCGCTGCCAATCCAACCAAACCAACTCTGGTGCCTCTCGTCAGAGCCGCCCCGCTACTCTCGTCGGTGCCTTTCGCCAAAGCCGGCATCTCCCAGCCCTCCCACCGCGGTTGCGGCCGAACCAGGAAGACCGAGTCGGCAAACATCACCGCTCGCCGGAGCGGGGAGCTCGTGACACATCTCGGAGCAGAACGGCGACTCCGGGGCGGTGGATTCGGAGCCGCCGTTGATGGTGCCGAGTTGGGAGAGTGGCGTGCTTGGTGCCGACAATGGATTCGGTATGGAACTGAATTTTTGTTTTTCCTGCATAATCATAATGATGAAGGATGATTTTTAAGATCGGAAGCTCAGAGTTTGAACTTTGGTGCCCAGAATAATTAGTTGGATACGGGGAATTGCTATGAAAAGATTAGATTGATCTTGAATCTTTGTTTACGGCACATACATAATGTAAATTGCATATGCAGTTTATACAATAGCACATGTGTGTTTCTGGTGTTTATATACATACGACAATTATTATATGTTCATCACTTCATCGTCTCTGATTCTCTATGATATGGAATTGGGTTGCAGATTTGAGCTATCCGGGATTAGTATCCTGTGCTTTTGGACTAGTACTTTCACTATTCATGACATATTTTCAATAGATGGTTCTGATACCTATTCAAGGGTTGTGCATTTGATGTATCATCTTGATAGATATAGTGGTGGTCATATTTGAGTTACAATGCTTGGTGTGTTCGTCATATTTGAGTTACAATGCTTGGTGTGTTCGTCATATTTGAGTTACAATGCTTGGTGTGTTCGTGCATGGATGGATTTGCTTGTAACGTGCGGTGATGAAATCTTGTATGAGAAAGAACTTAGGTGATATTAGGTTCTAATCACCCCAATAGGTGGTCATACTCCCCCTCATAGGGACCTGTTATCTGTGACTGAAGCACAGTTAAGTTCAAGGGTCCTACTGACCCCAATAAGGACATGTTATATGTAACTGAAGCACACAGTTAAGTTTAAGGGTTCTACTGCCCCTACTGACCCTAGTAGGAGGTCCTACTGCCCCCAGTAAGAGAGCCTAGTGAGCCCAGTAGGAGGTCTTATTGACCCTACTGCCCCTACTGTCTCCAGTAGATGGTCCTACTGCCCCAATAGGTGGTCATACTACCCCTAGTAGGAGGTCCTACTGACCCCAATAGGTGGTCATACTGCCTCAAATAAGGACCTGTTATATGTGACTGAAGCACACAATTAAGTTCAAGGGTCCTACTGCCAGTAGGAGGTCCTACTGACCTCAATAGGAGGTCCTACTGCCCCAAGTAGGAGAGCCTACTGAACCCAGTATGAGGTCCTACTTTACTGACCCTAGTAGGAGGTCCTATTTTACTGACCCTAGTAGGAGGTCCTATTTTACTGACCCCAGTAGAAGGTCATGCTGCCCCTACTGCCTCCAGTAGGTGGTCCTACTACCCCCAGTAGGTGGTCCTACTAGCTCAATAGGTGGTCATACTACCCCTAGTAGGAGGTCCTACTGCCCCAATAGGTGGTCATACTACCATAGTAGGAGGTCCTACTGACCCTAATAGGTGGGCATATTACCCCTAATAGGGACCTATTATAAGTGAATAAAAAGCACAACGGCCCCAAGAGTCCGGTCAACTGTCCCAGGAGCCCGGTCAACTGTCCTCAGAGTTCAGTCATCGGCTCCCGGAGTCCGGTCAACGGTCCTTAGAGCCCGGTCAAAGGTTATCGGAGTCCGATCAACGTCATTGGTTGTGGGAATCTGATCATAAAATTTTTAGGGTAAAATGCACCAACAGTGTCTGAACTCTTGGAGGACTGTCAATATGGTACCCGAACTTTTAAATGTATCAAAGTGATACCTGGACTTGTATTTTTGTACCAACGTCGTACCTGTCGTCATTTTCCGTCACAGCTCTGTTAGTTCATGTCACATGTGACGCACGTGACTGAAAAAAAGAGTAAATGACTGAGCTACCCCCTGACCCGATCGACCTCCCTGACCTACAGCAGAGCCTCTCCCTCATCTCCCGCTCCCACCACACCAGCCAATCTTGAACAGATGCAAGCTCTTTTTAAGAAGCTAAACGACTATGTGGTGACAGAAAACCCAGAAGTTGACAACTTTGAACGTGACAAGGGCACGATCAAGCACAGATCTCCAGTTATCCCAGATGATTTCCGGTGTCCAATATCTCTAGAATTGATGAAAGATCCTGTCATTGTATCTACTGGACAGGTATAACCTGGAAGTTCATTCACAAATTACAAGTACAGCTTTCTCTATTTTACTTATTCTAGTTAACAGTTTTACTAACTTTTGCAGACATATGAAAGGTCCTGTATTCAGAAGTGGTTGGATGCTGGACACAAAACCTGTCCCAAAACACAGCAGACACTATTGCACACGGCCATAACCCCAAACTATGTTCTGAAGAGTCTAATTGCTTTGTGGTGTGAGAGCAATGGCGTTGAGCTTCCGAAAAAGCAAGGGAATAAAAGCAAGAAACCAGGATGCAGTGTTTCAGACTGTGATCGAGCTTCTATTGACTCTTTATTAGAAAAATTGGCAAGGGGCAGTTCAGACGAGCAAAGGGCAGCTGTTGGAGAGCTCCGCTTGTTGGCAAAAAGGAATGCAGATAATAGAGTGTGTATTGCTGACGCAGGAGCCATCCCTCTCCTTGTTGAGCTTCTATCCTCCCCAGATCCTCGGACCCAAGAGCACGCTGTTACAGCACTCCTTAACCTTTCGATAAATGAAAGCAACAAGGGAGCAATTGTCATTGCAGGAGCTATACATGATATAGTAGAAGTTTTGAAACATGGTAGCATGGAGGCTAGAGAAAATGCAGCTGCAACCCTTTTCAGTTTGTCTGTAGTAGATGAGAACAAGGTGCAAATTGGAGCTGCTGGGGCTATCCCAGCCCTTATAAAATTGCTCTGCGAGGGGACTCCAAGAGGAAAAAAAGATTCTGCCACGGCTATATTTAATCTTTCAATCTACCAGGGAAACAAGGCCAGGGCTGTAAGGGCTGGTATTGTGACCCCACTGATGAGTTTGCTTAAGGATGCGGGAAGTGGGATGGTAGATGAAGCTCTTGCAATCCTGGCCATTTTAGCGAGCCATCAAGAAGGGAAGGTGTTAATTGCTCAAGCTGACGCAATCCCTATTTTGGTGGAAGTTATACGAACAGGTTTCCCACGCAACCGGGAGAATGCCGCTGCTGTATTATGGTCATTATGCACAGGCGATTTGCAGCAGTTGAAACTAGCAAGGGAACTTGGTGCAGAAGAAGCATTGCAGGAACTCACAGAAAATGGCACTGATAGAGCCAAGAGAAAAGCCAGAAATTTACAGGTCATCCATCTTCCCCACAAAAGTTTCGGTCAAGCTATGGCCACTGACTATTTTTGTTGTCCCAACTATCAAATCATACGCCATTCCTTCCTACAAGACCCAAATTAACACATATATCAGAATGAAGAAGATGGTGCAGGTGGCGCTGGAGTGTGTGGAGGATGAAGAAGATGGTTGGGTGGAGAAAAAGTCATTTATGTCCTCAATTTCTAACTCACATGACCCGCACGTGTTTATAAATGACGGAGCTGTGACGGAAAATGACGACAGGTACGACGTTGGTACAAAAATACAAGTCCAGGTATCACTTTGATACATTTAAAAGTTCGGGTACCATATTGACAGTCCTCCAAGAGTTCAGACACTGTTGGTGCATTTTACCCAAAATTTTATTTTATAATACTCTTATAATGGTTTATTGTAGTTTATTTAATTCATTAAGGGTATAATTATATTTTTGCTCTTATAATGGTCTATTGTAGTTTATTTAATTCATTAAGGGTATATTTGTTTTTCTGCTGTTTAAGTTGGCTGTTGTGAATTTTAAAATCTGATTTTGTTAGTAGGAATAAAATTCTTAAAATTAGGACTAGTGGGCACTTTTTTTTTTAAGTGAATGATCAAATGATGTTCCAATAGATCCATTAATAAATGACATCACAGCGTCAAGTTAGGGTTTGTGTTTTTTATTGGTTAAAAAATATGAAAAATGATTATTGGCCTTAATAAGGCCTAAGATTTGTGGCCTTAATCCTAGATGGCATGCTAGGTCACTTAGACACATCACCAATTTTAAAGATTTTGTCATGTCATTCTTAAGCAAAAAGGCAATCTCATCCTTCTTAAATCTAATGCTCTAGATTATTTTGTTTTTTATTAAGACAGAAATGATTATAATGTCTTTTCTTTTCTATAAAAATTATATAATTCTAGTCTTTTCTCTCATTTATTTTTATCATGATCATGTTTAGATAATGTTGTCTAGATTAAACACCAAAATATAATATGAAAATACATATATTTTTGATTGTATACTTGTTCAAATTGTGAGTTCATACGAATATATATATATATATATATATATATATATATATAATTTGTCCAAGAAAAAACAATTTCAACCAATATAAAAATTTACATGTATATAATAATTCGTCCGAGATAAAGTTTATATATATATATAAAGTTGTTTTATGTTTTATTTTATTTGGTAGGAAAGAAATTTTAATAAATTAATAAATTTATGGTATATATATAGGCTTCATTTGGTATGTTTACTAACTAGATCATTATTAAGAAAATGTTCCATATTAATTTATATCAACCATTAGGTGTTAGGGTTAAAATTGTCTCTTTACTCAAAAATAACTTGACGTGATTTTTAAAATTGATGAAGTGTCTAGATGTGCCACTTAAGATTAAGGTCATAAATCTCAAACGTCATTAAGGCCCTCTAGCACTACCCAAAAAATATTTTGGTATCTTTTGTGGCAAAAATAAGTTCTATTTTTCTTGTCTTGGTGCAGGAATGGCCTTTAAAAAGCAAACTTGACCCCGAGATTTATGGCACACCTGAATCATTGATCACAACTGAACGAGTGGAGAAAGAGATCAAAGGTTGTATGACTGTCGACGAGGTATTATAAACACCATGCCAGCAGTTGGTTCGATCTGTTTTAATCATGCAACTTTCTAACTTTTTTTCCTGGCTGATCGATGCATGCATATATCTTACTTGAAATGCAGGCCTTGAAAACCGAGAAGCTGTTTATGTTAGACTACCATGATCTGCTCTTGCCTTACGTGAACAAAGTTAGAGAGCTTGAAGGTACCACATTGTATGCGTCTCGAACACTCTTCTTCCTCACCGAGGGTGGCACACTTAGACCTATTGCCATTGAACTCGCTCGCCCACTGGTTGGTCCCGACACAGTGGAAGGACGTCTTCACCCCAAGCTGGGATGGCACTGAATGCTGGCTTTGGAGGCTCGCTAAAGCCCATGTCTGTGCTCATGATTCTGCCTATCATCAACTTGTTGTCCACTGGTAAGATAACGCAATTAACTTCACCTCATGGTTCCACTGCCAGTCAAGGCAGTGATATTCTCTAATTCGGCTTTGAAAATTTGCATATATGTGCTATGACATGGAGAGTAAGGTACTTGGTGTATGTAATTTCTATATTCGCAGGCTGAGGACTCATTGTGCGACAGAGCCATACATAATTGCAGCGAATCAACAATTAAGCGCAGTGCATCCCATTTATAGGCTTCTACATCCACACTTCCTGTATACATTAGAAATCAATTCTATGGCTAGAGAAAGCCTGATAAATGCAGATGCAGATGGAATTATCGAGAGCACCTTCTCACCGGGAAAGTACTCCATGCAGCTTAGTTCTGCTACTTATGACAAGCTCTGGCGCTTTGACATGGAATCTTTACCAGCAGATTTGATCAGAAGGTACTTTCACTCTTTCAGGGTATAACTAGTAGAGTGCATGTTTACTCATAAAACTGATGAAAGTTTATACTAGCAACTAATTGATCAACAATGTATCTGATAATTTTTGATCAACAAAACTTGATCGAACTACTACTCATTGTGCTTTCAGGGGAATGACAGTTGAGAAACGGGATACTGAGCACGGTTTGAAGCTAACAGTCCAAGACTACCCTTTTGCAAACGATGGTCTCATTCTTTGGGATGCAATCAAGAAATGGGTCAGTGACTACGTGAACCACTACTACTCAGATTCAGAACGTAGTGTTGAGTTTGATCAAGAGCTTCAAGCTTGGTGGTACGAAGTTAGAAACGAAGGCCACGAGGACAAAAAAGCTGAGCCATGGTGGCCAAATTTGAAGACCCAAGAAGATGTCATTCATGTATTGACAACCATAATTTGGGTAACATCTGGTCATCATGCAGCTGTGAACTTTGGTCAGTACACTTGTGCTGCATATTTCCCTAACCGGCCTACAATTGCTCGAACCAAAATGCCAACTGATCCATATCATGTGGTTACCAAGAGATTTTTGAAGAAACCAGAATCTGCATTACTAGACTGCTTCCCTTCAAAGGTTCAAGCAACAAAAGTGATTGCTGTCTTGAATGTATTATCAAATCATTCGGGTGATGATCAGTACATCGGTGACAAGATTGAATCATCTTGGGATGAAAATCCTGTAATAAAAGCTGCATTTGAGCGGTTCAAGGGGAATTTGAAGAAACTGGAAGAAAAAAATGATGAGAGGAATAGCGATACTCACCTCAGAAACAGAGTTGGAGCAGGGGTTGTTCCGTATGAGCTTTTGAAACCATCCTCAAAACATGGGGTCACAGGAATGGGAGTCCGTAATAGCATCTCTATCAAGATTCTATCTACGACGCATTTGATTATGAAATATTGAAAATTTCTTTCATCATTTATCCCTTTAATTGTTATAAAGAGTGTGGTATGTATACTATTTCCATATCTTGTTGATTGTAAAATGCTTCTTGTTGACATTAAGAAAGATAAATACACTTCTGTTTCTTGTTTACAGACACGGAAGAACATTAAAATGACATGAAGAGATTCCAGAAATTGCTTTGCATGCAGAACCGCAGAAGATATCAGTTCTATCATCATGTAAGATTGGGAGTCGGATCAAGAGAATATCACTTCAGATTATATATACTTATTTAATTACATGCTTGTTCTATAATACAACGGATTAACGAAACCAATATGGTATAATACTATAATTATATCCTAAACTAATTGTTCCTAAAACGAATCAAAGAATTTATGAGGCCTTCTTCCCTCTTTTCTGCCTTGCACAGAACCATAGACTATTGCCTTAAAGGCGTCTTCTTGCTTTGCTTGAATTAGTCTCAAAGGAATATGGAAGAATAAGTGAGAATATCCGAAGAACCATCACTGCCCTGGAGAATATCCACTTTTCAAAGGGCTCAAATTCAAGGATTTGCTGATCGAGAAGTTTCAATATTAGTATGCAGCAGTTGCTATACTGGAAAATTCAGCGTTGACTCACAATTGGGGATGAGCATGAGAATCACCGCACATACACTCCGGGATGGGATACTTTGTAACATCTCTTCCAACTTTGCTAATCCGTATGTCTGGCTGCCCTAAGGAATCACGGTGCAACTCCTTAATGATCCTATTAAACTCTGCTTCAGGGAGCAAAGAGTCCAGAAAATAAGGAAGCATATGCCTTTTGTCTGGTGTTATATACTTCCTGTGGCCAGCATAGGCACGTTGTCCCTGTAAAAGAATACATATCACTTTTTGTCAAGGAATGCCCCATAAAATTAGGTAATCAGCTTGTGAATCGAATTAGGAAATACAAGAAGTAAATACACTTCTTTCACAAGCACATTCATATATCTAAACACAAAATTAATTACTATACCTGGAGTGCATGACCCATATTTCCCCCATGAGACGGCATGAAGACATCACTGTTCTCGGAAACTATATAATCAATGGCAGCCATGACAGAAGCTCTTTTTGCAAAAGGTTCTAGCTCACCAGGCAAAGCAAGATCTTCCTTGTTGTAAAAATGGGAAAATTCCCGGGTTAATGGAAGCAAGGCTTCTTTTCCGCCCAGTGGCTCCCCTCCAGCCCAATATATTCTTGCATCTTTAGGAGCTCCTAGAGCTTTTAGCAACCTAAAACAAAACAAATCCCCGTTAGATAACTGTGATACATCAAAAAAGATTATTGACAAACTGCTCGTAAGTTTCTATGAGCAAATGCGTATATGGATAGAACTTTCTTACCTAGTCACTTCCAAGGCATTCAAGGGGCAGAGACCAGCAAGTTTTCTTTCGTGGTAAGTCATGTTTGATCGTCCAGTGAGGAGCTCAGGCCGTTGTATCCTTTCACTGTTTACTATCTCATCGTATTCATGACTGAGACCAGGAAGGCAACCAGTCCTTACCCATACATCCTTCTCCATTCTTAGATGAAGGGCAAGGTAGGGTCCCTTGCTACGCATCCTCTCCGCAAGCTTGTTGCCAATTCCCAAAATTGGAGGAGCAAACCTCAATGCATGAAAAGCAACCTGAAGTCAAGCCAAGGAGACATTAGAATTAGTTGTCTCAAGAACCTCATTTCATCTCTGTAGTTAGACAAACTGATTCGACAAAAATAAAGGCATTGTGAATATGATAAAAGTCTAGTCATTATACAAGGGAGAAAGAAGAAACAAAGTGTCTCCTGTAGGGGGAAATTAACTTGTTAAGTATATTACCTTGCATCGAAGCTTCTGAAGATCCGAAGGGAGATCCTTCGAGAGCCTTGAATCCAAGCCTCTCAGAAGCAAAACCCCTTCTCTTTTAATCTGTGGAGATGAAGAAAAAAAAATTATGTTACAGATATAGACCTAAGAGAAAATACTCTTCTTTTTTGCTTTAACTACAGGGAAAAAGGAAATCACAAAACTTTGAACTTGTCCCTAGTTTTTTTTTTTCCCTAGTTTAAAGGCAGCACATACTGTTCATATATCAAGAACATCCATCTTTAACAAATAGATGCTAAGAATTAGCTATTGACTTGAAATGGACCACTCTTCATTTGTGTGATCACTGATCACCACATGCTGGAGCATAAATCTAACAAGTTAGAACATGTTCCATCCCATTGCAGTAACACTAGTGAACCAAAAGAATGCCAACAGCAGTTGTTTGAAAGTTGTACTTTTTTCAGGAATGCACCACACACCAAGCTTATTTGTGCGTCACAAGGCCCACAAATAAGTTCAACTCCACAATAACAAATCCAGTGGCAATGTCTACAGCATTCTAACAGCTGCCTAAGCGTATTTCTCTATTATAATTCCCTATTACCATCTTCTGAAAAACAAGAGCAGCAGGATTGGTTCAAAGCAGGAACAGAGAAAGGAATGATTCTTACCCTCTTGAGATAGTGTGACCGAATCCAACTAGGAGAAACATGAAGAGGAGTCCGTTTCTCCTCCACTGGCCTTGTCATTATATGTGTTGATGGCAGTGAAGAAACTATACGGACATCATCAGCAAGAACTTTCTTGAAGTGCTCCATATCAAATATATCAGAAAATTCACTGCATCCATTACAAATCAATAACACAGGAAACAACTGTCAGGTCCAACATCAATAATAGCCTAACCATATACGGAGCTATTCAAGAAAAGGAAGGTAAAACGAGGATGGAAGGAAAGAGCATGATTCAATAAATTTGGGGACTGAAGTGATTCAATAGAGTCATCTGAGCTATAAATATGAAATTTGTAAATTGCACATTGGATCATGACACATTGAGGGAAAAACAGAAACTTAATAAATGTGATCTGTCTGAGAAAGAAACATGATGTACCTTTCATCTCCCCAGATGACATTGACTTGCAAGATTGGAACGACCAAAGCAGCTCCAAGAATCCTAGCAATAACAACAGCATCAACAATCTGGTTCCTTTGCTGGTTCAGCCCTCCAGCAACCACAACCATCAGGTATTTAGTCCTGTCCTTGACTGTCACCTCACTCGCCTTCTGATAGTCCCGGGTGAAACCCAAGCATGGCCTATACCCCAAAGCATCTGGTTGCTTCCAGAACTCACTTACTGTCTTATCACTGTTCGGTTCTGGTTTGGGGTCCTCCTCCTCCTCTTTTAGAATCAGGGGGAGTGAATGAGTCAAACTATCAAAGACCTCAGCTTTCTGACCATTTTCATTTGAAGCAATACTCATGTGTGATTTCAAATACCCATTTGAGGAGACCAAGGCCTGGAAGTGGGTTGTGGTACATGGGTAAGGAGAAAATGAGATCAAAGTGTTTAAATTGAAGCCGAGCTTGAGCATGCCGAGAAATCCAAAGAGGAAGAGGAAGAAAACCCAGAAACTTGGGCTCCTGTACTTGGTGAGAAAGCTCAAGTACCTAGATTTGCTCCTTGAAGATTTCTTGGGTGAAGTAAGGAGGGATTGCAGAGAAGATGCAGAGAGAGAGTTGATAATCTGAGAAGGGACTGAAATGTAAGAGACCCTGTTCTTGGTGCTTTTTGACTTGGCCATAGATGGACCGAGAGAGAGAGAGAGAGAGAGAGGAATATAGCAAAGGGGGAATGAAATGGGGTTAGCAGGAAGAAACAGGCGGCGGGAACATGGAAGTGTGATAGGTTGTGTACGCGTTTACGTTTATATTTATGAAAAGACAGAGAAAGAGAGAACTGTGGATTTTGGACAAATGGGTTCAAGAAAGGCTTCTGGCTTATTCTCCCATGCTTTGCTTATTTATATATCAAAGCTAAGCTAAGTGGGATCGATGTGAACTATATAATTCTGTCCTCCTAACCCTTTTAGTTTAATTTTTGGCAAATGAAGGAATCTAGCAATTATATATGAATTTAGTAAGTTAGTTCCTGATGATCGATAAGCATGTATGAGTGACTAATTGTGGGTTGGTTCAAACCCTACCCTCCTACCAATGATCGATTCATATAAAACAATGTCATGTCTGTGCATTGCATGGCAAAACCAATAGATGCCAGCTCATTAATTAATAATACATGCTTGATAAATTAACAACATGCAATACGGGGAAACTGAATTAGGGGTGTCACAGTAGAAATTAAGTAACTGCACATTGGCATTGGGTGAGGGTGGAGTGGTTGCTGGGTTATTCCTCTTGGAAAAGAGCTTTGAATTATTGATTTATTGACGTACTGGGTATGTCGTGCAACTTACATCTCCAGAAGTATGAGTGTCGTGTTCTAAGAGATTCCAGCTCTGATTGTGACCAAAACTAATCATATATGCATACAAATTTCGTCTCCAAATTAATTAGCTTTTCTCTTTCCTTTTATTTTGTGGCCGATCACAGTTTAGAAATGAGCGTGCTAGATAATATTCCTCTTTCCCTTTCGGGAGGGTTGTCTTGAAGAACAAAACGTATGTTCAAATTAAGAAAAATAATTATTTATAATGCTGATTTATAATTAGACGGTTTTTTAAATTACTACATTGTTCGGATTGTCCGGTATCGGTTATAGACTTTCTTGGCTATGTATGTACGTGTAAGTATATACCCTAGTATAGTAAATGTAAAAGTCTAATAATTTTTGTTGTTAATGTTGTAAAATTTGTTCAATTAACTTGTAATTATTGTTCGATTAATGATAAATTAAGTGTACCAAGAATTCATAGCTAGACAACCTCTCTATATATATACGGGTGAGGAAAAGCGAATTGAAATTAGGCATATATGGATGTGTGTACGTGGGAGACGAGACTGACTAGCTAGGAGAGGAGAGGAAACAAAGCATGTGAATCTGCCGCCAACTCGAAACAGCCTGGAGCTTGAGGCCTTTGCCCAACTCCCCAAGCAGCTAAAAATTATTCCTTTCAATGATCTGCAACTGCCAGCTGGAACCCACTACAATGTCCACGCTGGCATCTTCGACAACGTGGCAGATAGTGACTCCTCAACCCCATTGCCACATGGGCTACCTTTCTCCTTCACTTTTTTCTGTTCGTTTCTTTGAATATATACAGGAACTCTTCTTATCACGAAGACCTTAAGTTGAGGGTTTGTCTGTTGTCCAGATCGGCATTGAATACAGATTGAAAATTTGCCCTGTCATTGCACATGAAGAGGGTTAATGAGGGGTAAATGGTAAATGGTAAATACATAATCACTTAACAAACTTCTACAACCAATTACAATCACAAGTTCTGATTTGTATGGTATGCAGAGCTGCACAATAGAATTTTTCTAAGTTGAGAACTAGTTGAAACCCCCTTAATTCATCCATTTTAATTATGTATTATGTGTTTTCCTCCATTTTACTCTGTTAATAATACACTCTCCTCTTGTTTTCTTTCTTTTCTAGCAAATTTTTTATTTTATTTTATTTTGAGTCTTTTTATTTTTCATAACTTCCAATTAAGAAAAAAAAACTCGTTATATCAACAATATGGATGATGGAAGGTAGAAGATTCTTTATTCTGTTTTGATCGAAGAAGATCCATATCCAAGAGAATGTGAAGAGAAAATTACTTGTCATAATATAACAAATATAAATGAGCGAGTTACTCCTAAATTACTATTTTGTGAGAAAATAAACATTTGATTTCGTTTCTGGTAAGTGCACGCAACGTGCCATGAGTGTTTTACTGAGGCAGCGAGTTCCTTGCTTAGTCAAATGGTCACAGTCTCCTTACGGCAAAATGAAATTTTTGCATAATGGGAAAGCGGATGTACACAATGTTTTATAGCTCCATATGGGCTTTAGTTTTCCGTTATGTCGCTATGTTTTATGCAAAGCAAATGGAGTTATCAATGAATCATTTTTTGCTAAATGATTCTTGTTTAAATGCATAGGTTGTGCAGGGTCTCTGATATTGTATTAGGTGTTCTTACATTTTGGGGTTTAGACTTAATGTCTCCCATTTGTATTCTGTGGTCGTCAATTGTAACGACGTGAGGACTGCCTTCTAAGCTTTAGATTTTTTTTTATTAAAAGTTTGATTCCAAATCTATCTTGCATGAAAACGGAAACGAGTTTCAGTTTTCGATACGATCCGATACAGGGAAACGTCAAAATCAAAATATAATCCGATACAAAACGTGACGAAAATGTCAAAATTAAAAATAAATATAATCTTTTATTATATATAAATATAATTAAAAAAGAATATAATATCGAAAAATAGTTATTAAGTGATCGAGAAAAGAAAACAAAATAGTTATTACTTACTAATAATAAAGATAACAACAAAATGTCTTTTTTTATCTCACTCTTTTCTCTCAAAAACTACTCAACCCGTTTATGGCTTTCTCACTTTCTCTCCCCTAGCCTCCATGGTCATATAAATTCTTCTCCTCCACCTTTCAATCCCACTTCTAATCCCACCAAAACTCAACCCTCTTCTAATTCTAATTCGGAGCCCACCACCACCGATCACTACCACAACCAAATGCTCATCCCCGCCTCCGATGCATGTCGCCTATTTTGGATGGGTTTTTGGTCGGATTTCAACCTTGTGTCAATTGATGGAGAGGAGAAAAGAGAGCAATTGATGAGATGGTTTTGTTAGAGAAGTTTGGGGATTAAATGGTGTGGGTTGATTATAAAGCTTGAAAGGGGATCGGGATTAGGAGGAAGGAAGAGAGATGAGTACCTATAGTGTTTCACACTAGTCGGCGTCGTGATTGTGGAGATCTGGGCAAATTTAGAGGCAAGGATTAAAATATCGACGATCATGAAAATTTCGATGGTTTGAAAAAAGAAAATCTCGATGGATATATCGAGATAATATCGAATATCGATGGAAATTTTACCAAATTTTATATCAAAGTTGTATATTTGACCAAAAATAGACTAAATATAAAATATCGGAAAGATATGAAAATTAATATCAGTAATTATAAAAAACGGAAATTTCTAGGAAATATTGAGGATATTTTGGATATTTTACTCCTTATTTGGAGGTCACACATGACGACGATTTGGGCAGAAGGATGCTTGAGACGGTGATCTTGAACGTTTCATAAACGTTTCGAGATCCTTCCGCTGTGGCGTTTTGTTGGAACAGATCGATTCTAAATTTTTTTTGCCTAGAAGAACATATCACACAATTATATAATTACACATGTTCTAAATTACAGAATAATGTCTACAATAGATAAATACATTCACTGTTTTCTTAATCGCTACTCAAGAGGGATATATTGATTTGTTATAACAAATGTAAGAAAGAACACAGATTTACGTGGTTCCCCGAATAGCTGGTATCCAGATGATTGGTTCAAGACATATATTAACATGATTCATGATCCATAATTGGGTGAACCACAATGGGATAGAGAATATTGAGTTGGATATTGAAAGGAGCAAACATACGTCAGTGGATTGTGATATATCTATCGATCACAAGTCCAACAGCCCAGCAGCCAATCGTACGTGTTTGGTTTCAACACGAACTTGAAGTTAATCATGTAATGATGAAAACTTGCTCGTCAAGTGATTGATTAGCTTTGCACTGATATTGTAAAAGACAAGTAAGAATGAAGAATAATTATTAGTATGGACTATCAAGTATGAATATGTATCTAGACTTTTCTTTCAAACAAATTAAAGGCAACACCTGATCCTGATGGCTATGAAAATTATTGGAACTAGAATTGTGGGGTGGTTCATTATTCAAATAATGATTGTTAGTGGATTAGTGCAGCAATAACATGAGCCATTACGTATATATTTGGGTGTGCTTAAAAATTGTTATTAGTTCTATCATCATCAGCTATATATATATATATATATATATATATATATATATATATATATCTGGGCATGGCTTACAGGCTCCAGCTATGTCTTTGTCCATGTCGTTTTCTCCTTTCATGTTCAACAAACTCGTATCCATCTCTTTCAAACTTTCTTACATACTCTAATGATGATGATCATGGCTGTTATATTGTTAAAAGTCCCACACGTACCCTAGATAGCTTCCTAAACTAATTAAGCTACTGCATTATATCTGCTTTGCTTCAATCATACAACTCTTGCGTAATCAATCATTTTGTATTTCTATGGCCACATGAGCAGTCATGACTGATGATCGAGCATTCTAACTCCCTTCTCGATCAACCCATGATTCATATGATTATATACATAATATATAAAGAAAATACTCGTTCATTACTTATTTTAACTCATCATTGCTCATTTCAATGACAGTTTTTTTCATGAGCTCATTTGACTGTGTGTTAGTACATAACCAAAATACTTGGCTATGCCGAGAATAAGGTACAATTACCCGGTCGAGATAGCCCTAGTGAGCCCTTCACAGGCATCCAAAGAATGAAGGGCCGGTAACAAACCGTTTGCCAAAGTCAATCTAGCGGCAAAACACTCCCAAAAGGGGAGACACTCCAAAGGATAGCAATCAGTCCCACATTGGAGACTAAGGCAAAGGTACCCAAGCTTGGCCTATAAAACAAGCTCAAGCTACCATAAAAGGTACATACACATATACACTCTCTCTCTCTCTTTCACTCATCTACCCGTACAAGTGCTCAAAGCTAACTTAAGCATCGGAGAGTCGAAGACTGGGCCATCCCAGTCCTGACCCCGTGACGTTGTCACTTGTGCAGGTACCGTGTGAAGGACCCTAGAATTCTACTTCGCTCCGCCTCGCGACCCCTTCCCGGCTCGGGACGAAGCAGGTAGAAACAATTGGCGCTAGAAGGAGGGCCCCTATCTTGTGGAACTCCCATTTTCCTCGGCACTCAGCACCATGGTAGAAATCATTGATGACCTTGTGGACCCTGGCACTCAGGTGGAACCTCAACCCGGCGACACATCCCTTCCCCAAACCAGCAGCCCAGCCCCCATTAACCATCCCGACCCCGTCACAGCCCTTGAAATCCTCAAGCAGGACTTCCATTCGTTCCGCGAGCAAGCGGCGAAAGAGAGGGCAGAAGCGGAAGCGTACCGGGTACGTATCGCTGAGTTGGAGAAAGAGCAATTCTTGCTCCGCGCCACGTTAGAGCATCGTACCGTGTACAATGATAGCTTGGACCGCGCGGCGCGAATTGCTGGAACCCCAGATTCTCTTCAAGGCCAGACTGGTTCCATGCTCCCGGGAGGGCCTAGCCAGATCATATACATGTCTCATCCCCTTGCCCACCCCTCATTTCCACTCCCGGCCCCCAGCCATCCCCAATCCTCAATGACTCCCCCCTGCCACATCAACCTAATCCATCTACCCAACCCATCCCCACTTCCACCAAGTCACTGCACGTGGAGAAGTGTAAAGGCACGAGGGACCCCTATCTCTACTCCGAGACACTCTTCTCGCAATATAGTTCCACTGGCCACAACGATGCCATAGTCTAAAATGGGCAACTCCACCAATATTGTGCTCGTGGCCAGATTCTAACCCTGCATGGCGGAGCTCCACGGTTCCCCCAACGCCAGCCTTCTGTAACACAGCAATGCACGGCACCCTCGGAAATCCTTAACATCCAACGCGGTATCACGATCACCCCATCAGCGTGGGATCAAGTGACATTCCGCAAAGGTGAGGATACCACAAATCGCCACCACTGTGAGCCTTTAATAATCAATGTGCAAGTGGATCATTACAGGTGCCACAGAGCTTTAGTGGATACAGGGGCCGCTGTAAGTGTCATGTTTTCTGATTGTTACAAGGGACTTCGGCGGGACAACGCTAAACTGTATAATAACCACGACCCCTTGGTCAGCTTCTCTGGTGACATAGTACAACCGCTAGGCTCAGACCGCCTAACCATGGCGGTGGGAACTACCCCTTGTCGATCCTCCATTACAGCTCGCTTCCTCATAGTTGATTGTCCCTCATCCTATAATCTTATCTTAGGCCGGGACATCCTTTGGGGGCTGCAATACTTCGTAGCCGGCCAAATGCTCCTCATGAAAGTTCCTACCCCAGGTGGCATCCTGACAGTTCAAGGGGACTGAGCAGCCATTGAACACTGCCATCTTAACGCCATCCAGCAGGGGCGCAACGCCTATGAGATGTTGCCTCTCAGCCCCTCGGAACCCATAGATGACCCACGGGACGACCCAGAGGGGAGTGGAAAAAAGAGGGCCCCACGACCTAATCCAGCTGAAGACACGGAATGGATATCCCTGTCCCCCACTGCCCCGAAAAGAAAAGTCCGCATTGGCTCAAGTCTCGGCCCGGAACTTCGCCACAAGCTCATTACTTTCCTCCAAGAAAAACAAGCAGTCTTCGCTTGGTCCTACGCCGACATGCCGGGGATCTCCCCTGACATCATCACCCACAAACTCAACATCCTCCCAGACCACCCCATGTCAAGCAAAAAAGACACGTCTTCCACCCAGACAAGTATCGAGCTATCCAAGCCGAGGTTCAACGGCTCAAGGAAATCAAATTCATCCGGGAAGTTTCTTACCCGACATGGGTCTCCAACGTCGTCATGGTCCCCAAACCTAACGGCAAGTGGCGCATGTGTGTTGACTACACGAACCTTAACAAGGCTTGCCCCATGGACAGCTTCCCCTTGCCACGAGTCGACCAGTTGGTTGATTCCACAGCTGGCTTCAAAACGCTCAGCTTCCTTGATGCCTACTCGGGCTACAACCAAATCAAAATGCATCCCGCTGACCAAACTCACACAACTTTTGTCACCGATAAATGATTGTACTGTTACGAGGTCATGCCCTTTGGCCTCAAGAATGCGGGGACAACTTATCAACGGCTCGTTAACGCCATGTTCGAAGATGAAATTGGCGAGATTATGGAAGTATATGTCGACGACATGTTGGTCAAGAGCAAGTCAGAAGATGACCACATTGCCAACCTCGACAGAGTATTCACTAAGCTCCTCGTACACGGGATGCGTCTCAACCCTCAGAAATGCATTCTTGCTGTGGGAGGCGGCAAATTCCTTGGCTTCATGGTCAGTGAAAGAGGTATTGAGGCCAACCCAGAAAAAGTCCAAGCCATCCTAGACATGACTGCTCCGACATCCCGGAGCGAAGTCCAGTGCCTTATAGGACGCCTGGTAGCCCTGGCACGCTTTATTTCCCGCCTCACAGACAGGTGCAATCCCTTCTTTCAACTACTCAAGGCACAACATAAAAAAGATATCACTTGGGGCCCGGAACATGACGATGCCTTCAACAGCATAAGGGCATACCTCGCCACTGTCCCTCTCCTCTCCAAGCCAATTCCCGAAGAGGTGATTTATTTATACTTGGTTGTTTCCGCCACGGCCGTCAGTGCGGCGCTCACACGCCATGCCTATGATCACGAACTCCCAGTTTACTATTGTGGTAGAGGACTCGCGGATCCAGAGACTCGCTATCCAGGCATAGAGAAACTTACTCTCGCCCTCGTCACTGCCGCCAGGAAACTCAGACCGTATTTCCAAGCCCACACAATCCATGTACTCACCAACCAGCCTTTACGGCAAATATTGCAGAAACCTGAAACCTCAGGCCGTATGGTCAAATGGGCAGTTGAGCTGGGAGAATTTGACTTGCACTACAAGCCGCGAGTGGCCATCAAAGGGCAGGCAGCTGCAGACTTCATTGCTGAATTCATCCCATTGGCCGATAACAGTTCCCACCCAGACACCCCCGCCGGGGACGCCATCTGGGAACTCCAAGTGGATGGATCCTCCAACAGCAAACTCAGCGGAGCAGGAATCATCATCACGGACCCAGAAGGTCACTTGTATGAGTATGCCCTCCGGTTCGAATTCAAAGCCTCCAACAACATTGCTGTGTATGAAGCTCTTATCGCAGACATTCAACTTTGCCGAAAGCTCAGAGCCCGACACCTTCACATCTTCAGTGATTCTCAACTTGTTGTCAGTCAGGTGGCAGGGGACTTCAAGGCTAACCAGCACAACTTGGAATCCTATAAAAGTCTCGCGGGGGCACTTCTACAAAACTTCACCTCATACAAACTCACCCAAATCCCGCGAGCCAAGAACTCCAAGGCTGACGCCCTGGCAAGACTCGCCACGGCTCCCCCCGAGTCCACGCCCCCGGATGTCCACATCGAAACACTGGACAAGCCTAGTATCTCAAGAGCCTAGTTAGAAATTTTTGCCCTTGAGCCCAGGGAACAGCCCTCATGGATGGACCCATTCATCGCTTTCCTTTCGGATGGCACCCTGCCCTAAGACAAGCATGAAGCACAGCGGCTACGTCGCAAAGCCTCCCTTTACTTGCTCAGAGGTGGAAAGCTATACCGCCGAGGCCAGTCATGTCCCCTACTGTGGTGCCTACCCACAGCAAAAGGACACAAAATGCTGAAATCGCTCCACCGCGACATTTGTGGGAACCACGCGGGAGCCCGGAACCTCATGTTCAAAACGCTTCTCGCGGGATATTATTGGTCAACCCTAGAGCGTGATGCCAAAGCGGTCGTCCAAACGTGCCTTCAGTGTCACAAATTTACAGATTTTGCACATCATCCCCCGGTACCCCTCTCTATCATCATCTCGCCGGTCCCTTTCAGCCAATGGGGACTCGATTTCATCGGACAACTCCCCACAGCCCAGGGACAGTTCAAGTATGTCATTGTCATTGTGGATTACAACACAAAATGGATTGAGGCAGAGCCCCTTGCCACAATCACCACTGAAAAAGTAATCAACTTTCTTTGGCAAAATTTGTACTGTCACTTTGGAGTGCCCCAAGCCATCATTACTGACAATGGCACCCAGTTTGACAATGACACATTCCGGGGATTCTTGTCCGATCAAGGCACAACAGTCTTTTACGCCTCCCCAGCACATCCCCAAATCAATGGCCAGGTAGAAGCTATAAACAAGCTCATCAAGCAAAACCTGAAGAAACGCCTGGATGAGGCCAAGGGTTTGTGGGCAGCAAAACTCCCGGACGTCCTCTGGAGACTCCGCAAAACCCCCACAACGGCCACGGGAGAGTCCCCATACCTCTTGGCTTACGGCACCGAGGCGGTGGTTCTGGTGGAAATGGAGGTCTTGAGTGAACGTATCACAACTTATGACCCCGAGACAAATGCGACAGGGCTACGACTTAATATGGATCTCCTAGAGGAACGCCGAGACAAGACATACCTCAAAGCCATCAATAACAAACAGAAAATAGCTCGGTACTACATCAAAAAAGTCGTCCCTCGCCCCTTGAAGGTAGGCGACTGGGTCATGAAAGAGGTCATCCCCCACCCTACTAGTCTCAAGGCAAAATGGGAAGGCCCACTCGAGATAGTTGACGCTCCGGGACCCGCCACATTCTATCTCCGCGATTGTGACGGTCGCGTGCTACCCCGCCCCTGGAACGCTCACCACCTCCATCTCTATCCCAGTTAATTACTTCATTGTTTATGTATTTTAGCCCAGCAACGGCACCAACAATGTACATTTCGCCCACTAGCGGCTCGCTATAAATGCCATGAAGTGCTTTGTCATTCCAACATGCTACACTTCATTCCCACAAGACAGCACCACAAACCTATTCGCCCCATAGCAACCCCACCACGCTGCTAACGCGGTTCCTTTGGCCAATTCGCACTACTCGTCCCGCCACTCCTTATTCCTAGCCAGCCCGACAACCATACTCTTACCCTGGGCTTCCTACCAACATCACAAACATATGAACCGCCCCATTCACCCCACATACAAATCCAAAGACAAAGAACGCCACAAATTCATACCGTGAAACAATGGATCCGCGTAGTGGCAATGAAGCTGGTTGCAAACAGCCAAGCACTCGCGCCCACTCGATCAAGGGTGAAGTGGGATGCTTCCCAATCCGAGGTTTGTAGAACCACCGAAACCCTAGAACACAAATTGAGGCTCACCCAATTTTCAGTTTCAACATCGCGACAGTCCCCAATCAAGCGCGGACTGACTCACCACATAGCGACAGTGGCCAATCAAGCGCGGACTGACTCGCCAAGGCAACGGCCCGCAACGCTCAATAGCGAGTCTCCCCAATCAAGCGCGGACTGACTCGCCATGCAGCGGCCGCAACGCCACATAGCGACAGTCCCCAATCAAGCGCACTCGCCACATCGCGACAGTCCCCAATCAAGCGCGGACTGACTCGCCACATAGCGACAGTCCCCAATCAAGCGCGGACTGACTCGCCACATAGCGACAGTTCCCAATCAAGCGCGGACTGACTCGCCAAGGCAACGGCCCGCAACGCTCAATAGCGAGTCTCCCCAATCAAGCGCGGACAGACTCGCCACGCAGCGGCCGCAACGCCACATAGCGAGTCCCCAATCAAGCGCGGACTGACTCGCCACATCGCGACAGTCCCCAATCAAGCGCGGACTGACTCGCCACATAGCGACAGTCCCCAATCAAGTGCGGACTGACTCGCCAAGGCAACGACCCGCAATGCTCAATAGCGAATCTCCCCAATCAAGCGCGGACTGACTCGCCACGCAGCGGCCGCAACGCCACATAGCGACAGTCCCCAATCAAGCGCGGACTGACTCGCCAAGGCAACGGCCCGTAACGCTCAATAGCGAGTTTCCCCAATCAAGCGCGGACTGACTCGTCACGCAGCGGCCGCAACGCCACATAGCGACAGTCTCCAATCAAGCGTGGACTGACTCGCCACATCGCGACAGTCCCTAATCAAGCGCGGACTAACTCGCCACATCGCGACAGTCCCCAATCAAGCGCGGACTGACTCGCCACATAGCGACAGTCTCCAATCAAGCGCGGACTGACTCGCCAGGGCAGCAACAAACGTTTCTTCTCGCCAACCTGTTTTCGGAGCATCACCCCCGTCACCTCGCGACTCTCGCGTGGGGACTTGGGGACTCGGCACCATGCCTCCCGCACCCGGGTAAAACCTATTCTCGGCATCTCTAGAATAACTCCCCACCCAAGAACTCTCTCGGACTGGGGACTTGGGGACTTGTTAGTACATAGCCAAAATACTTGGCTAAGCTGAGAATAAGGTACAATTACCCGGTCGAGATAGCCCTAGTGAGCCATTCACAGGCATCCAAAGAATGAAGGGCCGGTAACAAACCGCTTGCCAAAGTCAATCTAGCGGCAAAACACCCCCAAAAGGGGAGACACTCCAAAGGATAGCAATCAGTCCCACATTGGAGACTAAGGCAAAGGTACCCAAGCTTGGCCTATAAAACAAGCTCAAGCTACCATAAAAGGTACATACACATATACACACTCTCTCTCTCTCTCTTTCACTCCTCTACCCGTACAAGTGCTCAAAGCTAACTTAAGCATCTAAGTGTCGAAGACTGGGCCATCCCAGTCCCGACCCCGTGACGCTGTCACTTGTGCAGGTACCGTGTGAAGGACCCTAGAATTCTACTTTACTCCGCCTCGCAACCCCTTCCCGGCTCGGGACGAAGCAGGTAGAAACACTGTGTGAAAACTTTTTTTTTTGTCCAAATAGACAAATCTTTATAAGTCAGGCGTGGGGACTAGCTTCCCAGCTTGGTTAGGTTCCAAACCTCTTTAGAAAAGAAAAAAAAAAGACAAATCTTTATAAACTCTTAAAAAACTATATTATTTTAATACCATTTTACCGTCTCCCTTTAAACAAGCATAGAGAGAGAGAGAGAGAAAGAGAATGAAAGAGAGATAAGACTTGGTAGGAATCTTACCGGACTCCGGTCACCGAAATTTATCCTGTCATCGCTTACAGATTTGTAAGCTAGCAGTAACAAAAAAACAAAAGCTTTGGTTAAAAACCAAAAAGGAGTCAAAGGCGGGCAGTCAGTTTCTATGTAAATGGAAGTTTTTCTCGTCGTCAGCAAAGCTCCTAGGAGACCCGGAAAGAGCATGTTTCTCTATGGTTCAGATCGGGTACTGGGTCAATATGGACTCCATTTGGTTGAAGACGACGAGGCGAAAACAATGATTGACGTTGCGGCAAGGATTGAGGCCGAGTCAGGATCACAGACGTTGGCCACGGTGGGACGACAACAACGGTCACTGGTTGACCTAATCTTGGTGTGTCCAGAGGGGTTGGAATCCCCATGGTGGGCTTGGGCTGTTTTGGGCCTGGCAAGGGTGAGCTGGGCTTTCTTGGGGCCTATTCATAGTTGGACTCGAATTTGGACCCAAGAGGTTGGGTTGGGCTAATTTGGGTTCTTATCCAATATTGGTTTGGAGGTCCAATATCGTGGCTCTTGTTTGCGAGTGTACGATTATTAACGTCGTTAAGCATGTTGCTTGGTTACTTTTGCTTAGGTTTATTCTTAGGTAGTTTCGAATTGTTCAATTTTACGTAGTCTGCGAGATCGGATCATGTTTATGTTGTACTCGTACATTTTAATATATCGCTTGACGTCCTTGTTTTTTTTAAAAAAATCGGTAGTATTATTACAACCTATAATATTCCTTATTTTTATGGGAAAATTTTAACAAGAGTACATGACATATGAGCCACTGAGAATTAAGGTTACACAACTTTATAAAACATTATAATGGTACATGAGGTTGATAATCTTACACATTTTTAGTACATGTCGTCAATAACACCATTAACCCTTGTGTCATTATCAATTTTCAAAAGGGCAATTTAGTCTTTCTACACACAATCTCTCTCTTGATCTCTCTCCATCTAAGACCCACAAGTCCTCTCTCTCTTCGAGGACCATTGCCCAATTTCTCTCTCCCTCACTCCTTTCAAGACCCCTCTCTTTCTCCTCTCTGAGCAAACCCATATTTTGGAAGGGTCGGGCTTGATCCAGTAATTATGATAAAGACAATTCAATTTTTGAGGGAGGTGAGACAATTATAGCTTTGATTCTGAATCCGAGATCACTTGTGAGGTCTGTGCTCGAAGACGATGAGAAGCCCAGATTAGTTTCGTAGGTGTTAGGTCTCCCCTTGCTCGCTGTATTGATAGTCCATGCATTTGGCCTCAAATTGTCAACTTCGCCGCAGTTCTTCAGATCATAGCCTCATAAAACCTTACATTATAAAATCATCTACCATTTATATTCAATACTGATGCAAAATCCTAGTATCTGTTTCAATATGATTGGTGTTTGGAGAAGATGATAAAGGGTTTGATCACTCCAGTGGGTGCAGAACAATGAAGCCACGAATTGGGCCCTCATCTCCATCTTATGTTTTTTTTTTCTATTTCCTTTTTTCATTATCACTACTGAAGAGACGAATTTTCCCTTATAAAATTGAAGGAATCAGATAGACTAACGGTCAAACTGACGGTATGTATAGATGTTGAGTCGGATTTTGAACTTCATGTATCATTGTATGTTTTGTAAAGTATATTCATCTTAATTCTCAGTGGCCCATACGTCATGTACTCTTGTTAAAAATTTTCCTGTTTTTATTGTTTAAAATTTATAAAAGGCTTCACGGGTAGTATAGGTAAATAAATTGTTTCTTTTATTCATTCATACGGTTGGTTTTTTTTTTGGCGAATATTCATATGGGCATGGTTAAACATGAGAGTATCGTCTATAGTTTTTTCTTTTGATCAGGTAAATTATAACTGTGTGAGTCGAACTTATAACATCTCATCTACGAAAGATCTATGTCATTAGTCGAGACAGTAGTAGACATAACATCGTCTATAGTTGTGACCTACGTTTATACCATTAAAAAAACTTGGTCAACATTTTGGCACATTTGTGAACCTCACATGCCGCATCAGGTCAAACCTCTCATCATTATTTAAGCACGTTATAGAAATACTTAAAAGAATGCCGTAAGTTTCAATAATGAAGCATACTTGGTCGTACGTATACAATAAATATACGAGCACATATATAGTCAATATATAAAACAAGGTTTCACCTTTATCAGATGACAACTGAATTCCTATCTACTCGATCGTTGAAATAGAAACTATGTACGTTTGATCAGCAAGTTGTTTAATTTTTAAAATGCGTAAACGACAATGAAATATGATGATGATGATTCATGGATGCATATACATAAATAAACAAAGTATATAGCTGTGAGTCGTTGGTTGTTTAAATGTAAGGATCATGGCCTTTTTATAGGTTTTGTGTTGTAAGTTTGTTTATGTTTTTATTTTATCCATCCAAAAAAAAAAAGTCAAGTTAATACCATTTGATGTGCAAGCAATGCTAACTAATTAGTTTTCGATCACTTGGAATTTTAATAATCTATAATTTTAGACATAGAATTCTAGCTATCTGCTTAATTAAGCTGTACAGATCCTTGCTTGTGTCTTCCTCTCATTGCAACGTATGGATTGGCCGGCTGAACGATCGAGCACCGTTCAAAATGAGAAAGATAATCTAATAAGACCCAAGATTGTTAATCTACGTACGACTGGGTCGGCAGTTAAATGCTTATTAAATAAGGATGCGACATCTCTGTTCAAAAAAAAAAAAAAACAATAACTAGAAAATAGATTAGACTAGAGAGAAATTTTAAATGCACACCTCTAATATCTTAATACACACCCATGTTATTTTATATTTCACATCAGATTTTATAGGTATATTTAAGGGCCAATGATAAAATGATACATTTACAAGTAATAAATGATAAAAATGTTAACAAATGTTCTTTTATGATAAAACAATACACCCATTTAAATTTTTTAAACCGTTGCCCATAAAGCTTTTAAAAATTACATACCATGCCACTGGCTAAAATATCAACATGTTCTCTCACTCCCAAAAATACAGTCCAGACCGACCTCGTTGAGACGTCGACGTTTTGTAGCGGGGTGGAGCTACGAATTGCTCCTCCGTCGTTCGGCCACCTCCCGGCGCAAGTCTGGTGTTCACGTCTTCCTCTTGCCGTCCCCGACATCTCTGTTGTATCAGATTTCATGGAGGAGCGATGCTGAAAGTGAATCCTAGGAGATAAGTGTTTTTTGAGTTCGCCGGCGAGTTTACGAATCTGGCCATGGCGGCGGACATGAATGGTGGTACTGGAGAACGTCTCTATGACCTTATTTATTGAAGAATCGAAGAGAAGAAGTTCTGGGATTTTCCAGCTAGAAATTGACCGATTCCGGCAGGCGGAGTCAAGAAATTGACTTCGCATAGAAGTGGAATCCTAAAACATGAAGGCGAGGCGAGATGGCTTCAAGTAATTACATGGACAGTTACATAGTTACATGCATAGTTACGTAAGTGTAGCATGTATGTAACTACACATGTAACTATCAAACTGTAGTTACATGCATTCGCATGTAAAATGGACTTCGCGTAGAAGTACATGAAGTTGAGGCGTTATAAACTTCGCGTATAAGTACATGAAGGCGAGGCGAGATGGCTTCAGGTAGTTACATGGATAGTTACATACATTCGCATGCGAAATAGACTTCGCGTATAAGTACATGAAGGCGAGGTGAGATGGCTTCGCGTAGAAGTACATGAAGGGGAGGCAAGATGGACTTCGCGTACAAGTATATGAAGGCGAGGCAAGATGGCTTCGCGTACAAGTACATTAAGGAGAGGCGAGATGGCTTTGGGTAGTTACATAGGTAGTTACATGGATAGTTACATGCATTCGCATGCGAAATAGACTTCGCGTATAAGTACATGAAGGGGAGGCGAGATGGCTTCGCGTACAAGTAAATGAAGGCGCAGCGAGATGGACTTCGTGTACAAGTACATGAAGGAGAGGCGAGATGGCTTCGGGTAGTTACATAGGTAGTTACATGAATAGTTACATGCATTCGCATGCGAAATAGACTTCGCGTATAAGTACATGAAGGCGAGGCGAGATGGCTTCGCGTACAAGTACATGAAGGCGCAGCGAGATGGACTTCGTGTACAAGTACATGAAGGCGAGGCGAGATGGCTTCGGGTAGTTACATGGATAGTTACATGCATAGTTACATGCATAGTTACATGGGTAGTTATATGGATAGTAACATGGATAATTACATGCATAGTTACATGAGTAGTTACATGGATAGTTACATGCATAGTTACATGGATAGTTACATGGGTAGTTACATGGGTAGTTACATGGATAGTTACATGGATAGTTACATGCATTCGCATGCGAAATAGACTTCGCATATAAGTACATGAAGGCGAGGCGAGATGGCTTCGCGTACAAGTACATGAAGGCGTAGCGAGATGGACTTCGAATACAAGCACATGAAGGCGAGGCGAGATGGCTACGGGTAGTTACATGGATAGTTACATGCATTCGCATGCGAAATAGACTTTGCGTAGAAGTACATGAAGGTGAGGCGAGATGGCTTCGTGTACAAGTATATGAAGGTGAAGCGAGATGGACTTCGCGTACAAGTACATGAAGGTGAGGCGAGATGGCTTCGGGTAGTTTCATGGGTAGTTACATGGATAGTTACATGCATTCGCATGCGAAATAGATTTCGCGTAGAAGTACATGAAGACGAGGCGAGATGGCTTCGCGTACAAGTACATGAAGGCGCAGCGAGATGGACTTTGCGTACAAGTACATGAAGGGGAGGCGAGATGGCTTCGCGTAGTTACATGTAGTTACATGGATAGTTACATGCATAGTTACATAGATAGTTACATGCATTCGCATGTGAAATAGACATCGCGTATAAGTACATGAAGGTGAGGCGAGATGGCTTCGCGTACAAGTACATGAAGGTGAGGCGAGATGGCTTCGCATACAAGTACATGAAGGCGAGCGAGATGGACTTCGCGTACAAGTACATGAAGGCGAGGCGAGATGACTTCGGGTAGTTTCATGGGTAGTTACATGCATAGTTACATGCATTCACATGTGAAATAAACCTCGCGTAAAAGTACATGAAGGCGAGGCGAGATGGCTTCGCGTACAAGTACAAGAAGGCGAGCGAGATGGACTTTGTATACAAGTACATGAAGGCGAGGCGAGATGACTTCGGGTAGTTTCATGGGTAGTTACATGGATAGTTACATGCATTCACATGTGAAATAAACTTCGCGTATAAGTACATGAAGACGAGGCGAGATGGCTTCGCGTACAAGTACATGAAGGCGCAACGAGATGGACTTCGCGTACAAGTACATGAAGGCGAGGCGAGATGGCTTCGGGTAGTTACATGGGTAGTTACATAGATAGTTACATGGATAGTTACATGGGTAGTTACATGGATAGTTACATGGGTAGTTACATGGATAGTTACATGCGTTCGCATGCTAAATAGACTTCGCGTATAAGTACATGAAGGCGAGGCGAGATGGCTTCACGTACAAATACATGAAGGCGTAGCGAGATGGACTTCGCGTACAAGTACATGAAGGAGAGGCGAGATGACTTCGCGTATAAGTATATGATGGCAAAGCGAGATGGACTTTGCTTACAAGTACATGAAGGCGAGGCGAGATGACTTCGGGTAGTTACATGCATAGTTACATGTAACTATCTATGTAACTATCTTTGTAACTACCATGTAACATTATGAAAATCAAAGTAGCACAACTCCACTTTTCACAGATTAATACAAACCAACTCGTCGTCATTAGATCTGGACACTAAAACTAATTTTTGAGGGCTCTGATACCTAACTTCAGAACTCTATGATTTCAAGGGTGTAGACAGCGACGGAGTTGATCGGCGATGTCAATCTAGCAGGCTGCGGAGTCGATCATTGAGCGGCGGAGTTGATCTAGCAGGCGAAGTCGATCGGTGAGCGGCATCGATCTAGCAGATGGCGGAGTCGATCTTGCAGGCGGAGTCGATCTAACAACAGCATCGATCTAGCAAGTGGCCTCACGTCTGGTCTGGATGCAGGAGAGAGAGAGAGAGAGAGAGAGAGAGAGATAAAAAAAACATGTGATATTAGAGAGAAAGGTATAATGGTCATGTAAAAAATGTGAAAATAGACTTTTCTATCATTTAAGATGATTTAATGATGACCTTTTTATCAAATGGAACATTTGAAAACTATTTTATCATTTGTACCTTCAAATGGTAGTTTTGTGTTATATTCCCTATATTTAATTACAAAAACATCCATCAACTATTAGGAAAAAAAAGAAAAGAAAAGAAAAAACTTATTGTTCCCTAAAACCTAACTCTTCTTCACTATTACTACGTATAAAAAGAAAAGAAATAAAAACCTCTTTCCCAAAATTCATCACCTGAATTTCGACTACTATCGTAATCACATGTATTATTTACCGATACATTTGGTTTTTTAATTTTTTTTAATTTTTTCTTTATCAATTTTAGTTTTTATCTTGCAGACTAAAAACTAGTTTTTATGCTATTGTACTTCTACTAGTTTCTTAACTTTGAAAAAATTATGTATGTTCCATTTTTTTTCTTCAAATTCTAGCCAATTGATGTTATATTGGAAATTTGAAGTTTGAATATAATATTACTCTTTTGATTATAAATTGAAAATATCAAGAAAAAATTTCTAACCCGATCAAAAAAAATTTAACAAAAAATAGAAGAGAATACGTAAAGAGAGTTGTGAAATAATAAATATATAATAATTATATTAAATAACATATTATTATTAGTTTTGGATATTGAGGGTATTTTTAGGCAGTTTGGGATGTGTATTTAGTATAATATTGAAATGAAAAACTAGATGGGTAGTGTATTAAGTAAATAGTGTGTCTTTGAGTTCAAAAAAGAAGAAGTAAATGGTGTGTATTAAAAGATTAATGATGTGTATTTAAAATTACTCTAGACTAAAAATCTAAAACTCATTGAGTAAAAAAAAAAGTGATAGCCCGGTATCATTCTAGTGGTATTAGTCACTATTGTAAGTAGAAAGTCGTGAGTTCGACTCACAATAGACTTGTTGTAACATTTTAATTATTTGTTTGATCAAACAAAAGAAAAAAGTGATAAGTTTTTCCATAAGACAATTAATTAAATGTCCAAATTAAGTAGTATGCATATGCTTGTGGGTGGACAGAGAATATTTTTTTTTTTTATATCAAGAACCGTCTCAGTCGCATAAATATAATGTTCAAGTGCAAATTCAAGTTGTAATTGTCATTGCTTAACAACTCCAATTATAAACATCAATAATTTAGGTTTTAATTGAATGATTAACTTGTTGTTGGTGGCTTTGGTCGATATATCTGTACCACCAAACCTAGCCATACGCATGCCACGGGGATAGTCATTTCTGAGAATTTGGGGTTGTTATGTATATCTTTTCTGATACTAAGACCAGTTAATCAAACTTGTACGCTTCAATTTGGGGCACGGCACAACTGAAGTTAGTTAGAATATATCGATCAGAGATAATTTTAAAACGATATTTGAAAGAAATAGAGAGATTATGAAAATGTAATTTCATGTTTGTAATGATGTGGCTATTAGATTATTGGACACGCACGTCGATTACGTAGCTAGTAGACTTAATTTTCTTGATAGAAACTTATGACACGTTTTCTTATTTTGAAATAGAATTCATCAAGAATGAGAGACGGAAAAAATTAATAATGAGAGATGAAATTGAATAGTAAGTGGATATAGTAATTAGGCCTCTTAATGTGTAGCTTCGATTTTGAGCAAGCAGTAGTAATTTTCCTTTCGAGTACTGTTGACATCGTTAATCATCTACGTACACTCGGTGCATATTCTGGTTTCTCTTCTATGAATCAAAGAGCTGTGGAATCCTTATTATTCTTTTGGTGGAGTCTGTTCCCATAAATAAGATAATTAGAATGTAACAACTGATAATATTATAACATAATTACATAAGTAGTTGAGTAGTTGAGATCATATGAATAAGAACAGCTGAACAACCGATTCATTCGTTTTTATTTTAATTTATCAAAAGCAAGGGATATGTAAATGATTGATTATTGCTCGGAATTTTCTTCGATCACATATAGTTGAGAGTAGAGGTTGGGTGGAGGCCGTGGAGCTACCACATCTACCTTATCTTGCTAAGAAATCTGTTTCCGGCATCAACAAGAGGTCAAGAGCAAACATACATATTCGCACAGTTTACGTATGTACGTATATGACTCGATCTGATCTCGTAGTTAGTTCCATTCGAAGCTCCTAAGCCTAATTGACCTAAATTAGTCTCGGCTGAGATATTCGAATCCCAATTAACTTC
Source organism: Fragaria x ananassa (assembly GCA_034370585.1). Lineage (NCBI taxonomy): Eukaryota > Viridiplantae > Streptophyta > Magnoliopsida > Rosales > Rosaceae > Fragaria > Fragaria x ananassa. Next base: position 504,126 of record CP139750.1, on the reverse strand, counting down.
TCCCTTAATTGGTTAAGTTAATTAAGCAGTCTGACCAAGTATTTGGGGGGGGGGGGGGGGGGGTTGGGGGGTTCCCAAGAATATGGAAAACAAAATAATGGTAACCCAAACACACTGATCTAATCTAGCATGCACACTGATCGATCCATCAATCGAATTAATTGTCAACTCGGGGATATCCATCGATCATGTCTGATCAGTAACTCACCCAGTAGACGCTAGATATATAGGCTCGTGGCAAAACGCATCTCCACGCCTGATTTCGTCGAAAGTTGGCCGGGTTTCACCTCTTTATGGGTTTAGGTGGTAGCTTTCCGTTCTTTGTTCTTTTCATTTAGTCAAAATTACACGGTGTTGTTTTCTCGAATGTTTTCTAGATCTATAGTCCAAGGATCAATTCATGCCAAAACATTTTCTCCTTCTTAGTTAGCCGCTAATTATAAATTAGAATTTAACTATAATTAACGTTAATAAATTTCACACCAAAATTTTTACCAACTAAACCACCTATATGGTTAGATTTCGTTCTCTCGTAATCATTTTTTAGTTTGGTGTCAATACCTTTCACTACCAGAAAAAGGTCTTGCATAGCCCACAAAGTGTGTTGTAAAAAAAAAATTACGTGACGCAAAACACGTTGTAAAAGGGTCGATTATGTCATAAAGCCAAACAAATTAATTTGGATAAGTAATAACAGCATGTTGGTTTTCTAGCGGTAACTGTTTGGTTGGTTGACAATAACATTACAGTTTTTTGGTTATTCAATAGTAGTTTTCCTGTAAACAAGTTTGGAATCTTGTTAACTGTAGAGATATTTACAGCTCTGATAATCTGGCCCGGAAATTACAAGATTTATTTCTATATAGTACCTTTGATGCTTGTAAGTTTGGGAAAATTCTCACTTTGTGTTGGCAGATCTGGCTGAAACGCAATGATATTGTATTTAGAGATAAGATTTTCTCTCCTCATGCAGTCATAATTTGTGCTGCAACGTATCGCTGTAATACTCCAACCAACATTAATGCATATTCTAGCAGTACTAGCTTTAGACCCAATATCAAGTGGACTCCTCCTCTCCCAAGGCAAGTAAAGATCAACTTTGATGGTTCAGTTATTCAAAAATCTTTCGATGCTGCTGTAGGTTTTATCCTTTGAGATGAAGCTGGATTCCCCTTGAATTGGTTGCTTCTGCGCAAAAGATTGAGAAGACAACTGTTCCCATTGCAGAAACCACTGCTCTGAGAGATAGTCTTCTTTCAGCTCATGCTATGGGGATTTAAGATCTCATAGTGGAAGGTGATCCTGCGTTAGTAATTAATTGTGTGAATGAGAAGTTTAAGTGTCTCTGGCGGCTCCTTGAACTAGTTCAAGACATCAAGAAGATTGCAAGATCCTTTTAACACATCAGTTTTCAGCACAGTTATCGAGAGACTAACTTTGTGGCCGATGCTCTTGCCAATCTTGGTCATCAATGTACAAGTCTTAGAGTTTGGGACTCAAACTTTCCTCCAGCTGTTGATGCTGCTATTTATTTCGACCTCTTCCAAGTTGGATGCCCTAGGGGTTCTGTCTTGTAATAGTAAAACATATATTTCGTATAATTTTAGTTAGAAAATATCAACAACTACAAAAAGTGCTATTTCAAACACTCTTGTGGGTTGTGACCTATAATAGGTATATTGGTCTCTCTTTTTTTATCGTACTCTAAACCTCAAAGGACAAGTGGACAACACTAAAATTGAGATACATGCAGAAAAGGTTAACAGATGCATCAAATGGGACGGGATGGGTCATCACAAGAGAAATGAGCCGGGGGATTGCTTGTGTTTTGGGTTACAAAAAGAAGAGGAAGATGGATTGGCCGGCCCCTTTGAAATAATTGATTGGAGTATGAAGATGTTCGAAGATCATAATAATTAGACAAAAGAGGATAAGATAGAGAGAATGCTAACATGGAACCGAACAGAGATCGCTGTGAATAGAATTTGATGGCATTCAATTTTGCTATATAGAGATGCATGCATGTTTCTTACATGTGAGGCTTGTCCCCTTTCCATGTGTTCATTAACTTTATGTCCCGTCTTCGCCATTTCCATTGCATCTCCCACGACTTTCAATTCGTTTGATGCTTCTCAATTCAGCCTTCGGCATCAAAAATTCAATTCAAAATTGATGAAAGTCATGAAACGATAGTACATTATTAACCCATGACATTTACTATTATATAGGACTTACCCGAACATAAACCTATTTTACTCTAATGAAGACCTTATTTACTTTAATCCCAGATGCCAGATGAGTTGTTGACGAGGTAACATAAGTCTTCAAAATGATAGATGTTACTTCAAACAAAACATGTATGAGGATAGCCTTACCCATAAAATGACAATCTACCAAATTTGTCAATTGTTCGGGTCAGATTTTTAGGTCATTCGAACAACCGTCTGGTGCGAGCGTGTCAACACCTTGAGGAAGTGTGCATGTCTTGATCTTGTCTGGTTCGTGCGCTTCTCTTGACTTCTCTTCAAGCAGATGTGAGCAGAAACGGTCGGTTCTAATGTTGGGTTCTTCACAACGACCTAGGACGGGTCATGAGGATTTACTTCAGTAACAAAATACGATAAAAGTAAAGATATTTGCTAAGGATCGCTCCTTAACAATGAGATGGACTGTTGCTCGCGATGAGGCTTTATGGATTGGGGATGGACTTTTTGCTCGGAACGAGGCTGATGAGTGAAGCGGGATTTGCTCGTGATGAGGCTTTGGTGGTGCTCCCTGGAGAGGCTTTTTGGGTAGATTGGGTGCTCCTGGGGAGACGTTTAATTTGCAGTGATGCAGTTTTGTTGAATTGTCGGGGGGTTACCCTCATTCGCTTATAACCTCTTATATAGAGAATAGGTTCGCGAATGACTTACATACTAAGGCAAATCTTCCTCTAGTAATTACCCAATGGGAAAGAAATATATTTACTGAATTGAACCGCATGTATCGGTTCGCGTATCAGACTAGATACGATGTCTAGGTAAAAATATTTACATCAATATATGATTCTTGGAGATCTTCTAGACGTGGATATCTTCAAATACAACTAAGGCAAGGAAACCTTAATTGATTAGATAGCAGTGTGAGTCCTCTAAGCAATATAATTGCTCTTGAAATGTCTTCTGGACGTGTACTCCTACAATCCAACTAAGGATAGTAATCTTCTTATTGCAATATAGTTGGACTTGCATGCCTTGGACGAGTACTAGCCATATCATTTATATAAGGAATGTAATCCTTAATTACATCAAAGATCATGCACGGCTAGACTTCTTCTTGGCAGTTAAGGAATCAAAAGTGATTAAACCCTTCCTTAGATAGCACTACGTACATCATTCATACCTTGATCGCCGGGGTAACTTATGTACATGACGTCCAAATTCCTCCTCTTCGTGAGATCTTCCATGAATAGCTCAATCTTGGTAACCAAACAATCCTCCATTAATTACCGGATTCATGATATATCGATAATGTAATATCCCGCATCGGCCAAACGGAGAGAGGTTATGTGTTGTATATGTACATGCCCACCTCCAGTCTAACACGAGGCCTTTTGGTGGCTCAGTGGCTTCGGAGGGGATGGGTACTCCGAGGTTAAGCATGTTGATGCTAGAGCAATCCCAAGATGGGTGACCTCCTGGGAAGCTGCTCCTGAGCTGCCGGAAACAAAACCGTGAGGGCCGGCGGGCCCAAAGCGGACAATATCGTGTTACGGCGGAATGAGTCCTGGGATGTGACAATGGTATCAGAGCCACTCTGCCGTGTGGCGCGAGTGTGCCGACGAGGGCGTCAGACTCCCAAGGGGGGTGGATTGTAATATCCCGCATCGGCCAAACGGAGAGAGGTTATGTGCTGTATATGTACATGCCCACCTCCAGTCTAACACGAGGCCTTTTGGTGGCTCAGTGGCTTCGGAGGGGATGGGTACTCCGAGGTTAAGCATGTTGATGCTAGAGCAATTCCAGGATGGGTGACCTACTGGGAAGCTGCTCCTGAGCTGCCGGAAACAAAACCGTGAGGGCCGGCGGGCCCAAAGCGGACAATATCGTGTTACAGCGGAGAGAGTCCTGGGATGTGACAGATAATAGCCAGGATTTACACCAAAATGGCTTGATCTCCAAGTAGGATCAATTTAGCCTTGATAACGAATATCTCTAAAGATACTCAATCATATCCATGACGAACCACATAACTGGTTCGATATGCTACAAATCCAGGGGGTGTAAATTTACCCTCAAACATAGCCCCCAGGTCTTGAAGGGAAAGCCATGCGTCTTGACTGAAAAGACCTATAAGCCCCAATGCTGCATTTATAACAACGAAAGCCACTAACTGGCTTAATTAACAAACACCAAACTAAGAAAAAACATAGCTCGAGCGAATGTAGAAATAGACCTCAGAGGTAAGTCTTGAAGCTTGAATGACAACAAGCAGTAGCTAGGCAATCCACATAGAAGTACAATTAATCACCAATATGATAACCAATGCATTCTACAAAAATACCTGAACTTGGAAGATGACGACACACACTCTGACTAGAACATGTCTTAAGCTCCTGTCGAAAGGCTTAACGTAGAGAGGAAGCCCCCCATACTCAATTAGAACATGGCATGAAGACCACATGTATTGTTCTTAACAATAACTGAATAGAACCTGGCCTCAAAGTAGGCACTTTTCATGAAGCCAACTTCAGAGTTCAGATGAATAGAATGAGCTTGTATCAACCACTTACTGGTTGTTGTATGATTGAACATTGTTCTTTGACGTCATAGCTGCTGAACTGAACCAACTCTTTCATGAGAAACTTCCAAGAAGCCAAGAAACCAACCCCACAAAATGTGATGTGAAAAAGCTGATGAGTTTTGCTGCTCAAGATGCCGACTTTAGGCACGATTTACGCCATGCCTGGATGATTTTTCTGATCATTTCTTGAGCTGAAAATGTAGCACAAAATATGTACTTGAATATATGGTAGAGAGAACAGCAAAAAGAAGCTTGGAAGATGGCATGAATTGTCTAGAAAGCTGATTCTGAAATTTCCAGCTTTTTACTTATCATTTGGCTGACTTCTTGAGCTTGTATCTTGATCGTCCCATGGCCTTTTTGGATGATTCTTGAACTCAGAATGCTCTATGACATCACATATTGATGTAAAAAAATCAGTACCTCAATGATAGATACAAATTAAGATTACAAAACCATGCCTAAAAAAACTCGATATAGTTTAGTTTCTGGAAAGGCTGTTTCAAGGTGCCGACTTCTGGAGCTAATAACTCATGCTTCAAAGCAGCGAATGGCATGATTATTTTTCAGATTTGAATTCCAATATCATGGCTCAAAAATGAAGTAGGAAAAACATATATTAAACGCATGAAAGAAGGCGCGAATGAGACACGAAAATGCCTCAGAGGAAGCCAACTTTGAAAATTTCCAGATTTTCTCATTGAAGGGGCAGACTTGCATGATGACTTCCATGACCTTCTCTTATATCTTCTGAGAAATATAGCAGCTGAAACTGAACCTTGTCATTAGTAGTACGTATTTGAAGCCATGGATGCTTGATTTGGACTTCCAGAAAGTGTGGAGCTCCTCGGTAAATTGTCCTCAAGAACCAATGTCTCCTGACAACTGCTGCTGCTAATAAGCCTAATAGGCAAATCGACTGTCCCAGAAAACATAGGATAAAAATTAAAACAGCTGGGATCGGTTTCTAAGAATGAAAAGATAACTCAAAACTCGAAAAGTTTCAAAAATTTGCCACAAGAATTGGCAGAATGTGTATAGTGTAGCCCCCCAGTTTAATTGGGTGTGGAGAATGTAAACCACAAATTGGTTAACTATTGGGATGAGCATAAGCCGATTAAACTCGATCTTTGAGCCTCAGATATAGGCTTTCCTTCGTAGCATCTGATGTAATTGAGCTGATTGTGTAGAGTTGAACTGACATCCTTGTATGCTTGCATTAATTTGGATCCATGATTGATAACTACAAGCTCCTTGTGGTGATTAGTCACAACTAGACTTGCACTGTTGCATTGAATGCTTTGCCAAACCATAAACATGGTCTTCTTGTACTGTCGTCAACTCTGTATTCATTCCTCCAAAAGATATCAGAGCGTCCTCCTTACTTCTTCCGGTGAATGCCAAATCTCTGTCTTTGTGCTAGCTCTAACTCATCGTGCTCTCTGGGAACAACTCAAAAAGTTGTTTGTAATAGGCATGTATAAGTTCGGATATGATTCGCAGCTTCGTAGCCCCCCAGTATGAACAATGAAGAGAAACTGACGAAACTACTGACATTGTAGAATTCCAAAAACCACTGACTGGTGTTGATTGTCTGTCAGCCCTAAGCTAACATAATTAAACCTCAGGTAGGTTTATTCGTGTCTTTGTAGCAGCGAATGCTCCATAAACTCGTCACCAATCTTCATCCTCCCAAGCCAGAAACCTTTAGAAAGCGGCAGTCTTCCTTCGAATTCCTTGCTCCGGAAGTAACATTAATAGCCTAGTGACTTCTCTTTGAAAATCTTTGCTGCCAACAAGGGACTTGAAGCCACCCTGTCCTTTTGTTATAAAGCAACACAAACTTTGTTGCTGCTAGATGGACATCTGCTATGCATGCAGCTTTTGCAAAAACGGAGAAGCTGACTCCTCGATGATCAAATCTTGGCTAGTAGGTTGGTCCAGTACTCCAGTATTCTTTCCCTCTCAAACTGTAGACATGCATGCATTTCATGTTTGCAAGTCTCCACTGTAACCACATAACTAAGGCCAAGAAGTATGATACTGTTGGCCTTCCATATATACAATTATGCCTCATCATTGAACAACCTCGAGTGGATGTCTATATGCCCTTATTGCAATTTCAGTTTCGACGCACAGTTCTTCTTTACTGCCAAGGCATATTTCGATATACCAACATCATGCAGAAGCTTCTCTTGAATAATTTATGCTGCCATGCATTATGAGGTTTGAAGCCCCCCAGTACAGTAGAACCTTCAGCGAATGGTGGCTACAGAGATCATGAGCTGCAATACTGGTTCTGAGACTATTCTTCTCATACGTATGGGAACTGCATGAAGGCACTTTGGACTTTAAATTACTCCCAGCAAGATCACGTCTCCCTTGATAATGGTCTGTTTGAGCGAACAAGGTAGCCTTCGGGGTTAATCTCTTCTTGAAATAAGATGCCACAGTTGTTGGCACAAAAATATTTTGAAAACCACTGATTGGTTTTTGTACTTCAAAGCATGAGAAGAAGAGTTGAAGAAATTCTTGGGCACTGGTCTTTACTTGGTTGGCATCCAATGCTCATGCCACTGATGCAAGACCTCTTTTGACTTGGTAGCTTGTTATTTCCACGTTGAAGCAAATTAGGCATGATGATGAATTTATGATGACCATGCTCCTTGTATATGGATACAAACAAGTTACTAACATAGTTTACCACCTCCACTTATGCACATACTCCTCCTCTTATGGAACCTGAAAGCTTGCACAAGGCATTCTGCCAAGGAGTAATGCTTTCATGTAATCGTAGAGCAACAGGACAACAGCTAGCCCCCCAAGTGTATCCTCAGTAGTACTTCTGGTCAGCCAAAGCTCCAAACATGATAAAATATAAGCCACACTGTAATTGGCTTTAAGAAACACAGATGTTGTTTTGAAAAAATCAGAATTAGAGGCAACAGATATTGGCCAAGTAGATCATGACTGCTGTTGCATATATCTCAACAAGAATGTTAACAAAGCAAAACCATTGGAAGCCACAGGTGTTGGCCTCAAATTTATCAAGACACCACCAAAACTCTGTGCACAAAATCCCACAAACTTCAGAAAATTTGAAGTACCTGATTCTGTCCCTATGTGCCCCCCAGTTTTGGTGTCCGAAATTGAGCGAATGAAGGGTAGAAAAACTTGATTCTCAAACCCCCCAAGTATGCAAGCATGTATAGAGAACAAACCGGTATGCATTCGTCGAGCCAAAGGTACCTTGCTAGAAGCTCCAAATGTCATGAACAACAAATAATGCTGATGTTCTTGCATACTGACCTTCTGGTACTCAAACTGCCATAACTCTCTTCGGAATTACGAACCGTAAATTTTGTTAGAAAGTAGACACCCAGGGATTTCCGCGCATATAAAGCTCGCTTGCTGGTTCTTCCTATATCTTCCCATTTTAATCCGTGAAGCTGCTGTAGTTTGAACTTCATTGGTACTATAGCTACAACATTAAGACACCTTGACTGTCTCTTGCATCCAAGGCCTCAGGTGTTGGTCTCTAAGTGTATGATATGAAATTCAAACCTCTTGCCAGGTAAGAACATTGTCTTGCATTTCAGCAAAACACAGAATCTCTTTTTAGATTTTTTGCTATTTGATTTTTTTTGTCTTTTCTGTTTTTCCAAGCAGGAACTAAAACGAAACTAAAAGGCAGAAGCAAAGTAAAGAAGGGATCGAACTCATTGTGATTAGTTAATCTTCGTATGGCCACGGGGGAGGCCACCAATGCTTCACTCCAAGCCTTGACATGTTGACATTCGCAGCATGAGACTCTCTCTTGCGAGAATTTCCTAGTGTTGAGCAGAGAAGCTTTGTGTCACTCACTTGAAAATTTTGGAAACGCTGCTCGTAGGGCATGTCTCTTAGCCCCCATGCATCTTCGTCGTTTGACAAAGCATAATCTTCAATTGCACCTTTGCGGATGGTATAGAGTAGAGATCCGCCTTGTCACCAACTACCATGTCGTAGTGCATGATGTCTTCAAAGGTAGCCACCAATCGGCTGTCATAAGAAACCACTTGCTGGTTTATATTTTTATCAACAAGAGACTCAAAGTAGACCTCCTGTGTGTGAGACTTGCTGATATTGGAGCCAATGATCAATTTGTAGTTATCGTCACACTGATCATAAATTGGCTCTTTCTAAAAAGAGAAATTGATCCAAACGGTATATGGATTTTTGTTCTTTATAAACTTTGGTACCTCAAGTTTCGAAAATATTAGAAAGGTATATAAAGTCTTGATCATGACTAAACTTTAGTACCTAGCATTGTTATCTCCGTTATGTCGTCTGTTAACTGCCAATTTTTGATAGGCACATTCGTATTTTCAGCCTTATTTTAGTTTTCAATATTTTTTCTTAATAACCATTTCTGCTCTATTTCTGTGCCTCATTACCACCATTGATATCACGCGCCTTCAATTATCTGGATCTCTCTCTATACTCATGTAAGAAACAGGAGAGTTTATTTTGGATTTGTTTTGGTGTTTGCTCTGTGCTTGTAAATTCTAGGAATGTTTCTAGGAACTGTTTATTTTTAATTTTTGCTTTGCTTCCTTTTCCCTATTGCTCTGTGTCTGAGCAGGGAAGAACCATGTGAGATTGATGATTAAGATTAGAAGAGGTAGTGGGTTTGTTGAGAAAGGTGTCGGAGTACTGGGATTTTGGGTGAGCAGAAAAAGGATAGTCTATTTCGACAGATTTTTGCTTCGGCACCACCACCATCATCAACAACGGCGTCTTCATTCTCACTCTTCCACTCCGCCACCGCTGTCGCAGCTCCTAAAGAGTCGTTTGCCCGCGGTTTTAGATAGAGTCCGAAATCGACCTGAAGGAGTGATGCCCCAATTTCTCTTTTGTCGGGTTGGATCTGCAAAAGCTGGCGTCGGTCATGGAGGGCATGGCCCGTGACGGTCAGCTAGCTAACTCCAAGGTCTGAGTTTCTGCGATTTAAAAAATAAAATAAAATCATTTTGTATTATCTGAGGAAAAACAAGGAAGAAAGAGAAGAAAAAAGAGAGAGGGTAAATTAGTATAATTACATTATGCAATGCTAGCTGGCAGACGACGTAACAGTCCTAAATGCGCTAGGTACTCAAGTTTAGTCGAGGTGAGAACTTCATATACCTTTTTGATACTTTTGAAATTTGAGATACTAAAATTTATAAGGTGCAAAGGTTCGTATACCTTTTGGATTAATTTCTCTTCTAAAAATCATAAACGTAATCACCACCGAATGGTGAGTAAGTCCCTGCCTCAAAGATAGGCATATCAGAACTGTAAACATCATGTGTTGTCTGCAAAGTTTGGCCAGTATCATCATAAATAAATCTCTGCTCCAGGAACTTTGGAGCATAATAACTACAAGCCAGCAGATCAACTTCTTTGTATTTGAACTTACATCCGCCAAAGATGAATGGGCCCTTGTAGAGGTTGTAAGCAGCACGGCGAGATGCATGTGAAGTATCATCATCATGGAACTCTTTTCCTGGAAAGGTTAGAGTCTGAACGTTGCAAGCCAAACTTACTTGGTACTGAAGATACTCAAAATCACCATCATAACATATAGTTTGGCCATTAGAATTGCTCTGGTCAGAAGATGGATCATGAATATAATTTTTATCAAAACCACAATTTGGTTTTGAATACTTCATACAGAACCTCAAGTTAGGTTCATTGATAAAGCCACGAATTGGCCTAAAGGGATTAAATCTCAACTTGTAATTACATTGGTCATGTTCTTGACCACTTTCTTGGACCCGTACAGTAGTAACAAGAAAAGAACTTAACCCACATTGGTTAATAATGCCACAAATTGGCTTGGAACTTGACTGCTGATGTGATTGGACAAGTTGACCAAGACTCTGCTCATCCTTTCGAACACGTCCAGTAGTTTGATCATTCGATACTTCTACATGCTTTCCTTCGCTATGAACGGAAGAAAACTGGACACAAAACCTTGTAGAAGTTTTCTGATATATTTCTTAATGACAAAGAAGAATACAGATCTATTCTTTATAGAGAAGAGAGAGAGGAAACAGAGAGGGAACAGAGAGGGAATAACTCCTCCTTTCCGACAATAAGCACACAAAGAGAAAAGCTATACAAGTAAAGTAAAGTGTAAGATGTACAGTGAAAAATAAGACATGAAAAAAATCCAAAGGACAATATACCTCTACTTCCAATACTCCCCTTCAAGCTGGATCAAGGAGATTCATTGAGCCAAGCTTGCCCAAGAGTCGATCAAATTGAGCAGCGGAAAGAGATTTGGTAAAGATGTCAGCCAATTGGTCTTGGCTGCGAATGTAATGTGTATCAATAACCTTGGACTGAGCTTGAGCTCGTATATAATGACAATCGACCTCAATGTGCTTGGTTCTCTCATGAAAGACAGGATTAGAGGCAATGTGCATTGCAGCTTGATTATCACAATAAAGAGATATGGGTTGGCTGCTAGGGGATCCCAAATCAGACAGCAATCCCTTCAGCCAAATCAGTTCACAAGCAGTGGAAGCCATAGCTCGATATTCAGCTTCGGCACTAGAACGAGCAACAACAGTTTGTTTCTTGCTTCTCCAACTGACCAAGTTACCACCTACAAAGGTACAAAAACCTGTAGTGGACTTACGATCAAGAGAATTTCCTGCCCAATCAGCATCTGTGTAGCCCATGATGTTAGTATGGCCATTTGGTTTCATCAAGATTCCTCTCCCAACAGATCCTTTTAGGTAGCGAAGGATGCGCTTGACAATATGAAGATGAGTCACGGTAGGTGCATGCATGAACTGACTCACTATGCTTACTACATAAGTTATATCAGGTCGAGTGATGGTAAGATAGATAAGCTTACCCACAAGCCTTTGATAATAGCTGATATTTGGGAGAGGCTCACTGGAAACATCCAACTGAGACTTGTTGTCGAGGGGAGTACTGGCAGGCCTGATATCCCACTTGTTGTCAAGGGGAGTGCTGGTAGGCTTGCTATCCCACATTCCTGCATCTTTCAACAGATCAAGAGTGTACTTCCTTTCATTGAGAAACAACCCTTTGTGAGACGTGGCCATCTCTATACCCAGGAAATACTTAAGGAGCCCCAAATCCTTAATAGCAAACTTGTTATGAAGAGATTGTTTGAGAACATTAATCTCTTCAAGGTTATCACCTGTCACAATCAAATCATCAACATAAATAAGCACAACAAGCTTACTAGTTAAACAAATTCGAACAAATAGAGAGGAATCAACATTGCTCCTACGAAAACCAACTTCTTCAAGAACTGAACTAAGCTTGGCATACCATGCACAGGGAGATTGCTTTAAGCCATAAATTGCTTTATGAAGTCTACACACCACATCCGGATCATGAGATTGAAAATGACCAAGAGGAAGCTTCATATACACCTCCTCTTCGAGATCACCATGTAAAAAAGGCATTTTTTACATCCATTTGGTAAAAGGGCCAAGAATGGTTCACTGCAACTGATAGAAAAACCCTCACTGTACTCATTTTCGCAATAGGAGCAAAGGTCTCCTTGTAGTCTACTCCATAGGTTTGAGTAAATCCACGAGCTACCAATCGTGCCTTGTGTCTATCCACACTCCCGTCAGAATGAAACTTGGTCTTGTAAACTCATCTACTACCAACAGCCTTCTTCCTTTTAGGAAGCCTTACCACACTCCATGTCTTATTTTCATTAAGAGCATGAAGCTCATCAACCATAGCTTGCTTCTACACATCATGATTATTGGCTTTCTCAAAACTTTGAGGTTCATGATTATTATCAAGAGTACTCAAGAAGGTAGAGTGAGCAGAAGAGAACCTTTTATAAGAGATGAAGGCAGTCATTGGATACCTCGCAGCATATGTCACATAATCCTTAAGTTTTGCTGGAGGACCTCGTACTCGCGTAGGATTTTGACGAGGTACAACTGGAGGTGAAAGAAGCGGCTCAACAAGAGGTTGCACATGTAATTCAGATTGATCAACATCTGGATCAAGAGGCACTGCCTGAACTTCTGAAACTAGAGCAGTAGGATGAGAAGATTGACTGGAATCCCTAACAACCGGATGACTGAAACTTGAAGCTGGAACTGGAGTAGTAAAATGGAAAGGCTGTCTGCTATCCTCATCAGCAGGAAGATTGGGTGTTGGAAACAGATCAAATAAAGACTCCCCCTGACTGTAACCATTTGATTTCCCAGCAAAGAAAGGAGTATTCTCATCAAATTTAACATCCCTGGAAACAATAATCTTTCTAGAAGAAAGGCTGTAGCATTTGTACCCTTTTTGAGTGGATGAATACCCCAAAAACACACACTTTTCAGCTCGAGGATCAAGTTTCCCTCTTTTATTAGCTTGTGTGTGAACAAAGCAAACACAACCAAACACTTTCAGGTGAGAGATATCAATCTTTCTTCCTTTCAAGACTTCAAGAGGAGATTTGCCACCAAGCACTCTACTAGGTAATCGATTAATGAGATAAGTGGCAGTGAGCACACTTTGAGACCAAAAGATCTTTGGTACATTCATTTGAAACATTAGAGCTCTTGTTTTCTCAAGGAGATCCCAATTTTTTCTTTCAGCAATTCCATTCTGCTGAGGAGTACCAACACAACTAGTCTGATGTAGAATTCCATGTGCACTCAAGTATTGACACATGTTATTGGACATATACTCAGAACCATTATCAGATCTTAAAACATGAATAACTGATGAGAATTGAGTCTGAACAAGATTATGAAAATCCTTAAAAACATTCAGAACTTCACTTTTGAATTTCAAAAGATATAACCAAGTGATCCTTGTAAAATCATCAACAAAAATTATAAAATACTTAAAACCATCATGTGATTCAAGAACATGACCCCAAATGTCAGAATGAACAATTTCAAAGGGTTTATGAGCCCTTGATAGAGAATTTGGAAAAAGTCAATCTGGAAGATTTTGACAAATGACAAACATCACATTGTTTGTCTGATTTGCACATATTTGGAAACAAACATGACATCACTTTTTCAGATGGATGAGCCAGGCGTTGGTGCCATAGATTATGGTCTTGTATAGAACTTAAGCCAACTTGAAAACTCCTGGAAGCAAAAGAAGTTTTGGACAAATAGTAGAGACAATTCAAAAGAAAACCTTCACCAATTGTTTTCTTGGTGATGATATCTTGAAATATGACATTATAAGGAGAAAATATAACAAGACATTTTAAGGTGTTTGTAATTCTTCCAACAGATAAAAGCTGAAAAGGAAATGAAGGAACATACAAAGCAACTGATTCTATAAGATTAGAAAGCAATGCAATTTTTCCTTTTCCCAAAACAGAGGGACCATGGCCATTTGCAAGAGACACTTTTGAAGGGACGGGCAATTGTTTAAAATCATGTAAACTTTGAAGTTTGTTTGTCATATGATCCTTAGCTCCTGAGTCTATAATCCAATAATCATTCTTAGCACAAACAGTGAGAGCAGTAGACAAAGTTGATAGAGTACCTGAAGCTTCTTCATGCGAAACACAACCATTTTCTGCAAGAAACCCAGAAAATTGCTCAAGGATGGCAGAGTGGCTTTCACTCCCAGACATATTGGCTTCTTTGTCTCTGATCTGAATCTGCTTCTTGCTAAGATAGGCATGAAATTCATTCCATATACTTGTGAGATTTCCCAGGTGTTTCACCGAAGGTTTACCTTCTGGTTTACTCACCTTCATAGATCTAAAACACCCATTTGAATTCATTTCAACATCGAAAAAATATGAGGTTACAAAAGACCTCTCAACAAATTTCTCTTCCATAAGAGGATGAAGAAATCAAAGAATGATCATATCACCATGATTTTGCTGCGACTTCTGATATTGTGATGTAAATCCGGGACCAACTACGCTTCTAGCATGTTTTAGTCGCTCTATCCAGAAGATCTTGTCTCCCTTTTCAAAACCTTATAGGTTTAGGGGTGTCTTCTGTATGAAGGTTTGTTGTAGGATGTGTAACCTACCCTGGATTTCCCCATGAAATCCGGAATAAACCCTGTGGGACCCACCTCAAGGGAAATTCTACCAAATTTTTAACATAACCTCCCTTGAAAATGGGTAATACTACCTGAAAGAAAACTCACCAAAAACCCAAACACTTCTAATCAATTTAATCCACATCTTCTGGAGCCATCCGCTCCCCCCAAATAATCATCCACCACCTCAACTAAAATAAAAATTCAAAATAATTTCATTAATTTAATCTCTCATACAAACAAACCAAATAATTCTTTTTCAACACTCCTAGATGGAGTCACAAGCTCTTAACACACATAACCTCAATAATATTGTAGACATGTAAAATTTAACAAAATAATTGGGTTTATAAGTGATGGCTCGCAAGAAGTCAGGCGAGGCGAACTGCACTTCGCATAGAAATAAATGAAGGCGAGGCAGACTAAACTTCACATAGAAATAAATGAAGGCGAGGCAGACTGACCTTCGCGAGGCAAACCGGACTTCGCAAGGTGAACCGCACTTCACGAGGCGAACAAGACTTGGTGAGGCGAAATAGACTTCACGAGGCGAACAAGACTTGGCGAGGCGAAATAGACTTCGCGAGGTGAACAAGACTTCGCAAGGTGAACTGGACTTCGCGGGGCGAAACGGACTTGGCGTATATTTACATGAAGGCGAAGCGAAATAGCTCTGCGTGCGTGGATTTACATGAAGGCGAGGCGATATGGCCTTGCGTGGGGGAATCCACGAAGTGGAATCAGAAATCACCGCTTGCTTGGAAATCAAGGTTCCTCGCGAGATACTTTCCATATCCGCGAGATGGCTCGCCCCTTACTAATGATCTTGATCAAAACAGGACATTAATCCAAAGCGATCTGGGCATATCTAAATCTTAAGATTTGATTGATCTGATTGTGTTAAAATCAGCAAGTAAATCAATCAGTCAAGATTCAGTGATTCGATTAAGGAAATATTATTGATTCAGAATCTTCATTACTTGCTTTAAGTGGAGGCATGTTAACACTATAAATACCCCCTCTCATACCAAGAGGAAGGGGCAGAAACAAAGGAGCGAACTAGAGAGAGAGAGAGATAGAGAGAGAGAGAGAGAAATCCCTCCGCGAGCTCAAAAGCCTCCCCAAAATCCTTGAAGAACTATCAAGCTCCCCAAGTTGCCAGTTCTTCACTAAATCCTTGAAGAACCATCAAACTGCCAAATAACCGGTTCTTCACCAACCTCAAGCCTAGAAGTTGTCAAATCCTGAAGAATCATCAAGCTGCCAAATAGCCGGTTCCTCATCAACCTCAAGTCTAGAAGTTATCAAATCCTGAAGAGTCATCAAGCTGCCAAATAGCCGACATCTTCACCAACTCCAAGACAAAGAACAAACCACCACGTGGAACTACTCGTGGATCAAACCCGATCAAGAACAAGCCTCTACGGCCCTTGGTCAATCAACTTCTACAAATCATCAACACGACAAGAAGTCCAATTTACAACGATTCGATTCAAGATTAAGTGCTCGTCACCCTTGGATCAAATCGACGTCGGAGATAGAATTAGAGGAGTTCACAAAGATTGTAACCAGCATTCGCATTGATTAAATTAAATTATTCTTTGTACACGTGTTGTTGTGTTATTTGTTGCAGATATTTTCGTGTTTACAAAATTGGCACGCCTAGTGGGACAACTTTGCCTCTCATCTCCTTCTTCGCAAGCAAGTTCAAATTCGTTAGACGTAATGGCCTCCAAGAGCACTCAAGCCATCTCGACAAAGAAGTCTAAACCAACGACCGCGAGGTTAAACAGCGAGTCCTCTGGTCATGTCACCCACAGCATGGCGAGGAATCAACCCACAACATTTGTGGCTTTGCCTTCCAACCCTCGCGAACCAGTCATCACCTTGGCGAATCTCCCAGACAAGTACGCCTCGCGAAGTGAGGACGAGCGTGCCTCGCAAAGTGAGGACGAACGTGCCTCGCGAAGTGAGGACGAGCGTGCCTCGCGAAGTGAGGACGAGCATGCCATGCGAAGTGAAGACAAGCGTACCTCGCGAAGTAAAGAGAAGGAAACTCCAAACAAATCAAGGGAGCGATCATTCTCACATGCCACAGATGATGAATCAAGCACGGCTTCATACGATGGAAGTCCAAATGGTGATGAAAACAACACATATGGCCTGCCAACAAACTATTCATCACAACCTATCCCTATGCAAGTCATGATGACAGGTGCATTCACCATTGAAGAGCAAATAGCCAATCTGATGGGAGCGGTTCAGAAGCTCACCCAAATGGTGGAAGAAAAGGACCTGCAAATTGCCGAGCTTTATAGTAGGCTTGAAAGTCAAGATGAAAAAATGAAGCACAAAGTAGGTGAGAGCTCCAAGAACGATGATAAAGACGATGATGGCTCACTAGGATCAATGTCCTTTCAGCAATTGCAAGACATCATCACCAACTCCATCAGAGCTCAATATGGAGGTCTTTCTCATGATTATCTCACGTACTCCAAACCCTACACCAAAAGAATCAATGGACTAAGAATGTCATTGGGATACCAGCTGCCAAAGTTCCAGCAATTTGAAGGGAAGGGCAATCCAAAGCAACATGTTGCTCACTTCATCGAAACCTGCAATAACGCCGAGACGGAGGGTGACCACCTTGTCAAGCAATTCGTTCGCTCTTTGAAAGGAAATGCCTTTGAGTGGTACACGGACTTAGAGCCCGAGTCCATCGACAGTTGGGACCAAATGGAATGTGAATTCTTAAACCGCTTCTACAGTACAAGGCGAACTGTGGGCATGATGGAACTCACCAACACAAAACAATGGAGGGATGAACTAGCAGTTGACTTCATCAACAGGTGGCTCTCACTCAGTCTCGATTGTAAAGACCGCTTGTCGGAGATGTCTGCGGTAGAAATGTGTATTCAAGGCATGCATTGAGATTTGTTGTACATTCTTCAAGGGATAAAGCCTCGTACCTTTGAAGAACTTGCTACTCGAGCTCATGACATGGAACTCAGTTTGGCTAGTCATGGCCAAAGAGAATGTGACATCATGGAACCAGAGAATCAAGAGTCTTTGGCAATCAGCACAACTCCAGCAAGGGTCATGAAACGAGTCCAATCAAATGGTCAAATGAACTTTCAGTCAACTCAAGCTCAAGCAAGGAGGAAAACTTTAAAAGACTTGGAAGCTAAAAGTTACCCTTTTCCAGATTCCAATGTTGCTGAGATGTTGGAAAACTTGCTTTAAGAAGAAGTAATCAAATTGTCAGACTGCAAGCGTCCAGAAGAGATGCATCGCATCAATGATCCAAAATACTGCAAGTACCACCGTATCATCGGTCATCCGGTGGAGAAGTGCTTCGTTTTGAAAGACCTCATCATGAAGCTCGCACAACAAGGAAAAATATGTTTAGTCATTGAAGATGACGTGGCTCAGTCAAATCAGGCTACCTTCATCTATAAACAAAAAGCAGTGCCATCGATGTCTTTGCTGGGGGCATGCAACCTGTCGAGCCTCATGTAGACCACACCAAAGTCACCACGCTCCTTGTCCGCACGAGCATAAACTGCGAATGACAAAATATATATATATATATATATATATATATATATATATATGATCCTTGTCTGCACGAGCTTAAACTGCAAATGTCAAAAAATGCTCCTTGTCTGCACGAGCTTAAACTGCAAATGAAAAAAAAGTGCTCCTTGTCTGCACGAGCTTAAACTGCAAATGACAAAAAATGCTCCTTGCCTGCACGAGCATAAACTGCGTACGACCCCCAAAAAAAATTCCTTGAACTACGTCATGACTTGATCTCTTTCTCATAAGAGTACGTAGGCAGCTTGGAAGAAACTTCTGAGTCCAGTCATAACAAAGCATGAAAATGAGTTTGCTCGGGTTGTTTAGAGCACTGCCATATCAAAACAAGGAAATGAATTTGCTCAAGGTGTTTCCCATGTCAAAGAGGAGACAAACAAAATTGAGGAGTCTCTACAGATGCATGGATCCTTATAAACTCAAGGAGTCCCAACAAAGTCAGGAATTCTTACAAAATTCTAGAATTTCTACACGCATTTGAGCCCAAGAAGTTGTCCCAGAACCATCCATAACAAAAGCATGGACTTCAAGTCGCGCCTTTGGCACATGAAGACAACATGGCTACGACGCACCTTGAAGTGGGGGCATTTGTAGACATGTAAAATTTAACAAAATAATTGGGTTTATAAGTGATGGCTCGCAAGAAGTCAGGCGAGGCGAGCTGCACTTCGCATAGAAATAAATGAAGGCGAGGCGGAATGAACGTCGCATAGAAATAAATGAAGGCGAGGCAGGCTGACATTCGTGAGGCGAACCAGACTTTGCGAGGTGAACCGCACTTCACGAGGCGAACAAGACTTGGCAAGGCAAAATAGACTTCTTGAGGCGAACAAGACTTGGCGAGGCGAAATAGACTTCACGAGGTGAACAAGACTTCGCGAGGCGAACTGGACTTCGTGAGGTGAACTAAACTTCGCGGGGCGAAACAGACTTCTCGTATATTTACATGAAGGTGAAGCAAAATGGCTCCGCGCGCGTGGATTTACATGATGGCGAGGCGATATGGCCTCGCGTGGGGGAATCCACGAAGTGGAATCAGAAATCACCGCTTGCTTGGAAATCAAGGTTCCTCGTGAGATACTTTCCATATCCGCGAGATGGCTCGCCCCTTACTAATGATCTTGATCAAAACAGGACATTAATCCAAAGCGATCTGGGCATATCTAAATCTTAAGATTTGATTGATCTGATTGTGTTAAAATCAGCAAGTAAATCAATCAGTCAAGATTCATTGATTCGATTAAGGAAATATTATTGATTCAGAATCTTCATTACTTGCTTTAAGTGGAGTCATGTTAACACTATAAATACCCCCTCTCATACCAAGAGGAAGGGGCAGAAACAAAGGAGCGACCTAGAGAGAGAGAGAGAGAAATCCCTCCGCGAGCTCAGAAGCCTCCCCAAAATCCTTGAAGAACTATCAAGCTCCCCAAGTAGAGCCAGTTCTTCACTAAATCCTTGAAGAACCATCAAGCTGCCAAATAACCGATTCTTCACCAACCTCAAGCCTAGAAGTTGTCAAATCCTGATGAATCATCAAGCTGCCAAATAGCCGGTTCCTCACCAACCTCAAGTCTAGAAGTTATCAAATCTCGAAGAATCATCAAGCTGCCAAATAGCCGACATCTTCACCAACTCCAAGACAAAGAACAAATCACCACGTGGAACTGCTCGTGGATCAAACCCGATCAAGAACAAGCCTCTATGGCCCTTGGTCAATCAACTTCTACAAATCGTCAACACGACAAGAAGTCCAAATTACAACGATTCGATTCAAGATTAAGTGCTCGTCACCCTTGGATCAAATCGATGTCAGAGATAGAATCAGAGGAGTTCACAAAGATTGTAACCCGCATTCGCATTGATTAAATTAAATTATTCTTTGTACACGTGTTGTTGTGTTATTTGTTGCAGATATTTTCGTGTTTACAAATATCATTTAAAACATTCTATGGTTATCAGAGCAACTACTAAGAAAGAGACAATATACAAGTAGGTCAAACTAGTAACCTACGAGAGAAAACTGGATGAGGTGGGAAATATGACTTGCCTCCTACCCTCGCCGAACAGAACTCTGCAGATTGGGCATTTAAAACGAAAGGCCCAGGGGAGAATCATTTAAAACGTTAAAGTGAGTGGAAAAAAATAAATAATATATAAAAATATTGACTTAATGATAGAGCCTTAAAATCAAAATATATGCTTTTCCCATATTTTCCATTGAGAAAAATATTTATGCATGCCACTCTTGGAAATCTTTCCGAAAATAATTATAGACAAAAATAATGAACCAATCTCATTGGTTCTCAATAAATCAATAAAAATGGGGAAGAGGTTTCACCATAACGATGAGCCTCTTAGGCTAGGGTCAGAGCCTTCCAGACTATAATAACGTCCCACCCTAAGCGCCCTACTCACCTATGGTGAGTAGCCGCTAATAATGGCTAGCTAACATATAAATATAAATATCGATCGGTTACCTCCCAGACTATAATAGTGTCCTACGCTAAGCGTCCTACTCAACTATGGTGAGTAGCCGCTAATAATGATTAGCTAGCAATAATGAATATATATATATCAACCCTTTTATGGTGAAGTAAAATAACAAATATCAAGAATGTCACTTCCCCAAAAATAATATAAAATCCATTGAACTCAGTACAGTTCCCAACTGTACCTAGAAATATTGTGTAATAAAATAAATCACTTGACAAGTCCTACATGTCAAATAAAATGCTCAAGAGAGTTCCCAAAAAATAAATGGAACTCATTACTCCAAGAAGATATTAAATCTCCAATATGCCTTTGAAAATTAAATAAACTCTAGTGCATGCTTGACATTCAAATCAAAGGTCCACTCACAGTGCTCGGCTATGCCTGTTGACGACCCGAGGCTTCCTCCAAATGATCCTCCTCACGTCATGAACAATAAATAATTATTAAGCCTCCAAAGTAGGATAATACTTGAATAAAATTTTCGGAATAAAAGGAAGCCTATAATTTCATCTCTCTTGCCCAACTTCTCCACTTTTAAACTAATAAGGCTCACAATACTCCGCACTTACCGAAAGCCATCATTTTACCTTTTTAGAATTTAAAACTTGCTAAACCAACTACCGAAATTCCAATCTAATAACCGCTACAATTCTTAACCATTGAAAAATATCAAACCTTATCAAAACTCCTCAAAAAATTCCAAACTATACTTCATTAAACTCCTCTCATGAAAACAAACCCAGAAACATGAAAAAGAATACTTATATAGTTTGGGCCGGAGGAGAAAACTCCGGCGACTAGACAGTCCGACGTTTCGTCCCTTTTTCTTCTTTGATCCTTTCTCTATCGTCTGTTTATTACAGCTGCTGTCACTAGTCGTTTCATTTGATTCAATGAACCTGCCTATGTCATGACCAACTTTTGTCTCTTGCAAGTCTTCTGACATCACAACACCAAAATAATTTGAAACTATAAGAGTTTCCATTTCCTTCTCCAGGCGATCATACACGTCCTAGTCATAAACACATTACTGAAAGCATTAGATTCCTTCGGCCACCATAGATCAGGTTTTTTGGCTCATCTTGTAGCCCCCATTTAGGTGAGTAATCCCTCAAAAGGAATTGGTCAAATTCGATCTTGTTAATGAGAAATGTATAATTGTAGTTCTAGGGCTCAATTTAAGGTTTTGGTTCGATTAACCTAGTTAGGCCTAGAAATGAATTTTGTGCTAGTTAAGGAAGTTGTTGTGCTGGTTGAGAGGAGCATTGTGCTAAAATTTGAGAAGCATTGGAAGTTGCCGGAGTATGGCTGCTGGAGGAGTAGGCGGCAAGTGGCGCTGGGAACTTCCAGCGGGAGAAGGGCTTGGGGAGAGCTCGGGAGAAAGAGAGAAGGAAAAGGGAGAGAGAGAGAGAGAGAGAGAGAGAGTGAGGGGGTGTTGGGCTGCTCCACACTCGGTCCAACACTTAAACCCCAAAATTAAAACCTATAAAAAATTACTCCCTTTTTACCAACTCAAAATTTACCCTTTTAATTGATAACTTTTTCATGCTAACTCCGATTTCAACGCATAATATGTCTACGAACTCGTAATAACGTCCTCTACGACTTTCATGAAGAAAGTTTTCCCAAATTCCAAACGGAAGAAAAATTCAACTTTTGGAGTCTTAAAATAGTAAACGGTTACTTAAAACGGTAAAAGACCAAAATAATACCAAAGTAAATAACCGTAAAATAACTTAAGAACCGAGGTGTGACAAGATGAACTCATTTCCTTACAGTATATCAACATCTTGATTTTTTGATTGCCAAAGTTCTTCAATGATAAAATCTTCATCTCCGATGGTGATTTTAACCTTTTTAGCAATTGTATCCATGAGAATGTGCCTTCCCTCTATAGTTCTTCCAATGACACTTTTTCCTGGATCTATTGTCCAATATTCTTCTGCTATATATAGCAAACTTCTTTGTTAAGCTAAATCCAAATCCAGTATCTACAAACGCACGTAGTTGATATTTCTTGTATCTTGGAAATTTTAATCCAGTTTCCATGTAATTACTGAATCTGCTTGTAGACCCTCTTTACTTGACATATATCTTGGTGTGGAAGATCTTCTTTTACCTCTGTAAAAGGATTACACATTTCTTCTTTGCAAATTATATCTCATGTTACCTCTTTAGCTATTTATCTGCAAATACTACTTCTTCTGAAGTTGTATCGAATGATATTACCTCCTCTGAGGTTTTATCAAATTTCATTCTTTCAAGTTTAATTCTTTGAATTTCTGTTCTCAATATTTCTTTTCTTTCTTCTATCTCATAGAAGTAATTTTCGATTCATATTCTTGTTCAACAAGCTGACTTATTGAACTGTTCTTTGTTTTCTTTCTTGCTTCAGCTATGAAGCATTCTTTGTGATAAGTTTTTCCTGACTTTTCACATGATATGAGAAGACCATCCTTCTCAAGACAAAGACAAAAATCACAGGTAAATGTTCTTGGTTTTACACTATAAGAAGAAACTATTTCTTCCGTAGTGTTTTCTTCTCAGTTTTTGACTTCGAGAAGGTAAACCTCTCTAGGGTTACAATCTTCTTCTGAATCAAATTCAGACTCTTCTGAAAAATCTTCTTCTGACCATGCTGAGTAAACAGACATGTGGTCTTCTTCCCCAGAGTAAACCACCTCAAATCCTTTCATATTGGTCATCTCTACGACCTCTTCATATTCTTCAAAAGGAGCTTTTGAAGTTCTTTTTTTCTTTCTTAGGACACTCATTAGCATACGCATAACCAACATCTACATGTTTTCTTCTTTTCAGACTCCTGAGAAGTTGATTTTCCATGCGATGATTTTTTCTTTTTGAAGAATTTCTTTTTAGAGTTATGCTTCTCTTTTTTGTAGTTAGAGCTTTTCTTGAAATTCCAATTTCTCTTTTTGTTTCCTCCGAAACGTTTGTGAAATTTCTTTTCTTTTCTCCTCCTTTTATGTTATTCTTCACAACCCCAATTGGTTGGTACCTCTAAGAGTTTAGTACATAAATTATTTTTTCCTTTGAGTTGTTTCTTTGCTTTGTTTCTTTGCAGTTTTGGCTCTTATGTTTGCTTTACACTGTTCTCTCATCGGCTCTCTGATTCTCTCTGCTACTCCACCAACTGAGAGGCGTTTGTTAATACATAGCCAAAACACTTAGCCATGCCGAGAATGCAACGTCATTACCCACTGGCCGGAGATCATTTCGGCCAAGACTCCACCAACAAGACCTCTTGGGGCACCAAAAGAGTGGATGCATAACAACAATACACATGCCAGACCCACTTTACAACGGCTAAACTCCCCCGAAAGGAGGAAGACTGAACAACACCATGAAACAGTCCCACATCGGGAACTAATGACAAAGCCTCTGATACTAGCCTATAAAACAGGCATGAATCCCAAAAGAGGTAAGGTCACTATTCCTCTCATACTCCCGTACTATACAAGTAGCAATTGCACGCTGACTTAAGCATCGGAGAGTCAAAGACTAAGCCACCCCAGTCTAGACTCCTAACACGTTGTTGCTTGTGCAATTACAGGACCCGGAGCCAAGGATTCGACCTCCTGTCCCGTGATCCCGGGAGAGGTAGAAACAATTGGTGCTAGAAGGAGGGGCCCTCTTGTGGAACTCCCATTTGACCTGGAAAGATGGAGGAAATTGTGGATGACCCAAATGGCCCCGAAACTCAGATAGAAAAAGAACTATTCTAATCCGGAGACGCATCCCTTAACCAAGCCACCGCAACTGCGGCCCCCATTAACCACCCCGATGCCGCCACAACCCTTGAATTTTGAAAAAAGACTTCCATTCGTCTCAAGAGCAAGCAACTAAGGAAAAAGCAAAGGCTGAAGCGTACCGAGTACGTATCGCCTAGCTTGGAAAAGAACAATTCTTACTGCGAGCCACGCTGGACCATCGTAACGTCTATAATGACACCCTGGAACGAGCGGCAAGGGTCACTAGCACCCTGGACCCCACCTTAACATCTCTTTTTCCTAACCAAGGACAAAGCAGTTTCGTGATCCCAAGAGGCCCCAACCAAATCATCTATGTCACTCATCCACTCACCCACCCATCTTTCCCACTCTTAGCCCCACAACCATCCACAGTTGTTAGTGAGCCCATCGCCCTGATTAACCAGCCCAACCATTATGATCCACCAGTCCCAAACCCCACCTCCACTTACACTAACACTGCAAACTCACCTCTCGACATGCAAACCCAACTCCTCCTCTAGCTCAGCAATTCTGTCACTCAGTTGGCCTCACGGATTGAAAGCGTTGAGAGTCGCGGGAGTCAGGGACCTCTTTTCTCAGGGTATGGACATCGCCCAAGTCCCTTCACGCCACGGGGCAACTGGAAAAGACAAAACCTGAGGCCAAACCCTTTAAAACAGACAAGTATAAGGGTACGGGGGATCTTCGCCTTCACCTTGAAACGTTCCTTCCGTTGTGTAGTTCCACTGGATACACAAATGTCATGGCTTGTCATGCCTTCCAGGAAACACATTCAGATGAAGCACTCAGTTGGTTCCTTAACTTGCCTCCCAATTCCATTGACAATTTTGATCAACTCTCGAAACGCTTCCTTAACCGTTTCATCCTCCATGCTAGAATTAGAATTTACCGAAGTGTAGATGCTTTGTTTCACATCAAGCAAAAAGAAGGTGAAGGAATCCATGAATTGATGTCCCGGTGGCAATCAGCCATGGTACGCTATCACAACATTGAGCCCCGAGTCGCTGAACAAGCTTTTCACCAAGCCTTGCTTCCCGGCAGCTTCCTAATGGAGATTAATAGGAACCCTCCAGGGTCACACGATGCCTTGATGGACCTTGCTGTCCAATGGGCACGTGTCAAGTTTGCCACATTTGGGCATTCTACTCCCACCACCACATTAGCACTCCCAGCCCTAACCCCAAAGCAACAAGCCCAGCAGAAATATGAGCATTATGACAGAGGACAGGACAAGGGCAAACAACATGGCACCTCCCGAGACAATAGCCAGGGACGTGGTTTAGATCGTCGCCACAATGGGCAGCGGGGAAGGGACCATCCTTATCAGTCTTGAGAATAGAGCCCCCAACAGCAGCATCGTCGCTCCTCCCCGCCACCCTGTTACGAGGTCCACATTACCCTGACCACTACATACGAGGATATATGGGCCAAGCACAAAGACCTCATTCCCCCACCACCTAAAAGCAAGTATCCTAAAAAACCCCGGCAGGCCATATGGAAGAAATATTGTGCTTACCATGATGATAATGGCCACACCACAGAGATGTGCCACGGCCTCCACAATGCAATAGAGCACTTGATCCGTAACGGGCAACTTCACCAGTATTGCACTCCCACAACGGAAGCTAACGCCATCGAAGTTCATGGCCAGATCCTAACCCTGCATGGCGGAGCCCCGCAACTCCCCCCTCGTCAACCTTCTGTAAAAAGGCAATGTACGAACCCTTTGGAAGTTCTTGAAATACAAAGAGGTGTCATCACTACCCCATCAGCATGGGACCAAGTGTCATTTTACAAGGGGGAAGACACAATAAGTTGCCATCACAATGAACCCTTCATAATCAATGTCTAGGTGGATCACTATAGGTGCCATAGAGCCCTTGTGGACACAGGAGCTGTAGTCAGTGTAATGTTTGCTGATTGCTATAGAGGGCTCTGGCGTGACCGAGCTAAGCTATACAGCAACCATGATCCCCTTGTCAACTTCTCAGGAGAGATTGTACAACCCTTAGGCTCAGACCGCTTGACAGTTTCGGTGGGGGCCAATACCTGTCGTTCTTCCATCGTGACACGCTTTCTCATAGTCGATTGTCCCTCATCCTATAACCTTATCTTGGGTCGTGACATCATCTAGGGACTGCAATGCTTTATTGTAAGTCACATGCTACTCATGAAAGTGCCCACCCCGGGAGGCATACTTACAATTTAGGGAGATAGGGCAGCCATTGAACATTGCCACCATCCAGCAAGGGCGTGGCGCTTATGAGATGTTGTCACTCAGCCCCTCGGAGCCCATTAATGATCCCCGGGATGACCCTGAAGGGAAAAAAAAGAAGAAGCAAGCCCCGAGACCTAACCTAGCAAAGGAAACAAAGAGGGTATCCCTGTCACCCAGTGCTCCCGAGAAGAAAGTCCGCATCGGCACAAACCTTGACCTAGAACTCCGCCAAAAGCTCATTACCTTTCTCCAGGATAAACAAGTAGTCTTTGTTTGGTTCTATGCCGACATGCTAGGCATCTCCCCTGATGTCATCACACACAGATTTAACATCCTCAAAGACTATCCCCTTATCAAGCAAAAAAGACGTGCCTTTAACTCGGAGAAGTATCAAGCTATCCAAGCCGAGGTCTAGCGACTAAAAGAAATTAAGTTCATACGTGAGGTTTCCTACCCAACATGGGTTTCCAACATAGTCATGGTCCCTAAGCCTACTGGAAAATGGCGAATGTGTGTTGACTACACTAACCTCAACAAAGGATGCCCCATGGATAGCTTCCCCTTGCCGCAGAATGACCAGTTGGTTGATTCCACAGCTAGCTACAAGATGCTTAGCTTTCTGGATGCCTACTCGGGATATAACCAAATCAAAATGCACCCCACATATCAGGCCCACAATACTTTTGTTACAGACAAGGGACTGTATTATTACGAGGTCATGCCTTTTGGCCTTAAGAACGCGAGGGCAACCTATCAAAGGCTAGTCAATGCAATGTTTGAAGAAGAAATTGGAGAAGTCATGGAAGTGTATGTAGATGACATGTTGGTCAAAAGCAAGATAGATGACGACCACATTGCCAACCTAGGCAAAGTCTTCACCAAGCTCCTGGCTCACGGGATGCGCCTCAACCCACAAAAGTGTATCTTAGCCATTGGGGGAGGAAAGTTTTTAGGCTTCATGGTCAGTGAAAGAGGAATTGAAGCCAACCCAGAAAAAGTACAAGCCATACTTGACATGACTGTCCCGACTACTCGGAACGAGGTCCAGTGCTTCACGGGACGCTTGGTAGTCTTGGCTCGTTGCATCTCACTACAGGAAAATCGCTCTTAGCCGACGAAACATATTCGTCACCTAAGACAGACTATCCGTCGCCTACGATCTTGGCAGACGGAAAGTCCGTCATTTAAGTTTTGTCGCCTAAGTAGCGTGAGGTAGATACTTAGGCGACAGAAATTAACCAAATCGTCGACTAACAACTATCCTAGCTGACAGAGATATTTCTACCTCATCGACAACAAGTATCATCGACACGAATTCTTTTTGATGGAATATATTTGTCGGAATGTTGCCTACACGACGAATTAGAATGTTTCCTAGCCGACGAATATTCCGTCGGTAAGTATATGTGCCGACGAATATTTTTCCGTTCTTAGGCGACGAATAGTTCATCGGTAAGTATATTTACCGACGAATCTTCTTCCGTTCTTAAGCGACGGAATATTCGTCGGTATATATCTAAACCGACGTATTTATATCATTTCTTAGTCGACGGATATTTCTGTGTCCGTCGGTTAGGTGTTAAATCTTAGGCGACGGAATGTGAGTTTTCCGTCGCGTGAGTGTGTTTTTATTTTTATTTGCGAAATAAATGTTATTTTTGTGTAAATTACCTTATTCACTGTTTCAAAAAATTACATATCAGTAATTCCAATCAAACACATACATATACATATATACCAGAAGCATTGGATTTGGAAAAAATATTCATATATATATATATTGATCATGATAACTAGGTAAATGGAAAAATTACAGCAAGGTCCAAATATTTCTAATTACATTAATGTTCATACATACATAATCAATAATGCCAAACGGCATTCTCGTCTACTCCTATGTCGCCTAGATCATCGTTGTTTTGTGGGGAAACATGTGGATGAGGAAAAACAACTGGAGGATGAGGAGGAGGAAAAACAACTGGAGGAGGAGGAGGAGGTGGCATACCTAGGCGCTCATATATGACGGAAAACTGGGACTGCATAGCACTATACATAGACTCCGCTTGCAAGGCACGCTGTTTGGCCGCTTGATATTTTTGTTGGGCACGCTCCTCTGATTCTTTTAGTCTCTGCTCATAGCACTTCTGCAGCTCTAGGAGTTGCTGCTCATCAACTCTAGGAGGACGACTACGTGAAGTGGAGCAATTTGAAGAATGGCTCAAGTCTCACTTGCCTGCTCGTCACATCCCTCTGATCTCCTTTCCTTTTCGAGTTTTCAGCACCGTACCCAACACCTCAATTTGTTGGGACTGAACACTCTCCACAATCTCCTCCTCCGTCGCGTCAGGGTGTTGTTTCTTAAATACATCCTTTTGCCTATTGACCTCATCAACCATGTCATTCTACATTTAAAATACATAAATTAAGCGCTAACTTGACATTATGCAGAAACAAGAACCAATAACCAAATATAACTATTTACATATAGCTCATTTTATGTATACCTAATAAACTTTATATTTTGCATAATAAACTTCATAAGTGCATGCATCAAACAATAAAATAGTGAAACGAAAAACACTTACATAATGCTTGGTCGTAGCTTTATCACCGGCCCTGACATAGGTCTTCTCAAAACCTTTGATAATTGGAAGTTCCTCCCCTTGTATTCTGAGTTCCTCCATTGTGTAGATGATAGGAGAAGACCCCGTGTGGTGGTGCATAGTCTTCTCCCCACGGTTCCGCTTGTTTGCCAAGGAGAGTCTCTAATACACGAAAAAAATATTAAATAGATTAGTAAAATACAAGGGAAACAATGAAGGTAATTTTTTTAAAAAAATTGAAGGTAATTTAAAAAATCACCTTGAACGTATCTGACTCGAAGTGAGAGCATAGAAACTCCCACCGGTCCTCTCTCCAATGAAATCTGAAGGCATCCCAGAGGCCCCTTCCCTCATTTAAGCTTTGTGGCACTGGTACTTCCAGTCCTTGTACCTCTCATGTGCCCTCTTCAGTATCCAAGTAAACATTGGCTCATCATTTTCATCCCACTCGTACTTCGTCTAAGTAACAAATAAAAAAAACATCATTGTTAAGAACTGAAAAATAAAATAAACTTATGTAATTAAGTAAATTTACTTTTCAAACTGTTTTCAGTGTTTGTAGTCGGTAGTCAGTAAACTACCTCCCCTGCCCATAGACCAGTCAAGCAAGAAGGTCTTCCTTTTCTTGTCCCGCCAGCTTGGCACTAATGGAGAGTAGTAAGGACTTTTCCGCAGTCCCCACGTCGACTTGTAAGATGGGGTCGCGGACTTGAGGTGGTGTGTCGTCTAAGGCAATAGGAGCTAACTGAATAACCTCCTCCTCGGTGTCGGTGTAGTCCACTATCTTGTCTACATACTCCATAGTGGCAACCCTGTCGTAGGCTTCGCGTTCTGCCCAATATGAGAGGAGTCTCTTGCATAGGGACTCGCCAGCGGCGCGTGCTTCTGCTGAGGAAGCACTAATCATCAGAAGGTTGGAAGTGGTCCGCGATGGTGTAAGGACGTTGTAAGTCATCCCTCTCCTGAGTGAGTCCCCATCGCGTTAAGTTGGACGCCGTGACCCCATAGGGGCGACCTTTGGAATCGACGCCTTGGACCTCCAATGGGCCCAAGTCGGTATTATAGTAGCGAGCATCATTGAAGTTGGTGGAAATGGAGAAACGACGCGGATCCGCTTTGATGAGGACTGCCTCGCGTTTCTCATTGTCCCAGATTATGAGCTCCTGGTGCATGGAGGAAGGTATACAAAAACTTCTATGGATCCAGTCGCGGCCTAGGATCATGCTATAAGATGAAGCGCACTCGGCGACAAAGAATGTATAGACCCTTGAAGCCGGTCCTACCTTGACCTGTAAGAACAACAAACCTAGAGTTCTGGAGACTTGTCCGGTGAAGTTCTTGACTTTCAAGGACGTAGTTTGGATCATCGAGCACGGGATGCCAAGGAGTTCTATAGACGGGTGGTGACGACATTCACCGCAGCTCCGGTGTCGACCATGACTTTGTTTACCATAATCCCTTCAACTTCAGCCATGATATATAATGGCCTCATGTGAGTGGCCATGTCTAATGTCGGAGTGGAGAAGGTCAGAGTCAACATGCTTGTGACGCTGCTGGTGGCTTCCAATGGTAGAACGTTCGCGGGCTCCGCCAAGACCAGACTCATCTCGCTTCTACAAGGCAGGGATATGTCGCAGACATTTTTGCCACTGTCTGGAATACTGCTGCGTTGCATGTTATGTTCGGTGGGAGAGCATATCTTTCAGATATAAAAAACACCATTCTGACTTGAAAGGAGAATTGCTCGTGGACTGGGATTAGTGGCATCTCAATGTTGTCGTGTTTTCCTTCAAGCACAACGAATGCACTCTCTGTTGGGCTGACCTCTTCGTCTTCAGGCCATGCGGATACTTCAAGTATGTTACAAGTGAATGATTCACCCTGCCCTTCTGCTTGGTCATCTCCCAAGTCAATGTGAGGATCAGAATGAGCCTCCTCATTACGGGAATGTTCTCGGAAACATTGGGCCATGAGCTCCGCAAGGTTAGGGCTGGAGGTACTACTTTCGACACCTGGCGAGGCGTTATTCTCTAGCTGCCGTGGTCACCACACGAGTTTGGTTGAGGGCTACTTGTCCTCAGCTGGCCGCTTGTCTATGGCTAGAGGGATCTTGGCGTTGTCATCTGCCTTCGACGGAGGGACTGAGACTTGAGGCTCTTGCTTGAGTCGTGATGGTTCCCTCTTTGCCTCAGGTTGCTGGCGAAGAGGCTCCCGGGGACGTGATGACCGAGGCGACTCGCGCCTTGGCTCAGGCTTTGAGGTGACAAACAATCTTCGCTTCACTAGGGAGGGTGGTTCTCGTCTTCTTTCAGCTTCTGGCGATTGCCTACGCCTTGGTGGAGTAAGCGGGTCCCTATGTCGTTCAGCTTCCGGCGACCGCCTGCGCCTTGATGGAGGAAGCGGTTCCCTTCTCCAGTCAGGCTCTGATGAGGGCCTGTGCCGAGAGGGTTGTGGATCCCTTCTCCTTTCCGGCTCTGGAGATGGTCTATTCCTGGCAGGGCGTGGATCTTGCTTTGGTGGTACGGTGAGGCGACATAAGACATTTGCCTTTGGAGCGGAGTCATCTGCTACATGCGCATAGACATGTGGAGGTGTGACAGGTGGTCTTTGGAGTAGAGCGTGCAAGCCTTCGACTTCTCTCCACATCCTCTCGGGTGTCTGCGCGAGCTGCAAGGGTCGGATGATGCCATTGTCGGCAACTCGCAAGGCACGTAGGATGTTGCCATACTTCTTCTGTAGCTTTCGCTTCTTGGATTTGCTAATGGGAACAGACCTGCCCCCTTGTTGCGTGTAACATATCCCCTCCTTGATTGCTGATTTGGACGTCGGGGGTATGTAAGGGTCAGTCAAGATGCCTTGCCGAGGGCTTGGGGCTTCCTTGTCTTGACGTTCGCTGCTAGAGTCTGATATGTCCATCTCGCTTAAAGCTGGAGACGAAGGTACTTCTTAAGTCCAATGTGACTGGACGAAGGTTTCGAGGCGCTTGATTCTCTGCTCCAGCTCTTCGCGGGTCCTAGGACTCATAGGTTGGAAATTCTCTGCGGGGGACGGTGTATCATCCAACATGATAGCTTTGCCCTTATCCTTTCTTGCAGGTCGATCGGGTTGCAGTCTGGCTGCTAACTGCCTCGCCGGGTAGTGGTTCCCGATTTGGTTCGCCAGCATGGTATAGTCATTCACCGGTCTCTTGAGGTTTCGACCTGGCGGTTCGCGTGGACCCGCATTTGGAGATAGGTCCAGTGTTATCACGCGCTGGTCGATGCAGGGATAGACGACGTCAGTAGTTGTGGTCATGAAGCCGCCTTTGTCTTCAAAGCTAATGTACTTGAGGTCGAGCCAGTCTTGGATTTGCTCGCGAAGCTGGTAGCAGTTGCGGGTTCTATGCCCCCAGCTATCATGGAACTTACAGTGTACCCGACCTTCCTTATATTCAATGTAAGGCAAAGCCCTCGATACTGTGACGAGTCCGTCCTTAATAAGATCGTTTAGAATCTCGTGTGCGAGGTTGACGTTATAGGTATACTGGCGAGATGGCTGAGATGCACCAGTATTGTCTTCCTCGCGGCCTCTCTTAAATGCATGGCGTGGATTGTCATCCTTTGGGTGGTCTGACAAGTCCAAGGTGACTCTCTGTTGGCCTGACTTCGATGCGTGACGGCGGCTATTCTCCTCTGGGTGGTCATTCAAATTCACCTCGATCATGCCGACGACGGCTGTGAAGGGATCTACATCCACCAGAGAGGCTGTGCAGCTCTCTGGCGTCCTCATTTTTAAGGCACCAGAGTTCAACCAGGTTTGCAGTTGGTCACGGAGCTTGACACAGTATTTGGTGTCGTGATTTAGACGTTATGGAAGCTACAATACTTCTTGTCCTTTAGCCCCTCCTTTGGCGGGATCTTGTGGTCCAAGCGTACGCATTTCGCCTCAATCAAGTCATTAAAGACAATATGGGCGTTTTTTGCGTCATACGTGTAAGATTCGTATTCGGGCTTGGTCCATACAAAAGACTGGATTGTGATTGGCTCGCTAGTTATTTTGAGATTCTTCAGTTTGTGAGCGGATGGTTTCCCGGTCGGCTCGACTGCTCCGACGTCATCATACTCCTACGCAGCCTTAGCTTCCTCCTGCTTTTGGTAGTAAGGATCAAATGTGGGGGATTGGAGGTTTAACGCCCCTAATGTCCTGTTTCTCCCCGGTACGTACGTCCCCTTGGAGGCATTCACCTTTTCGTCCATCTCATTAAGGATGAGCTTATAACTGCCGACCTTGTTGATCAGGTCGCCCATAAACGTGAAGAGTTCCCCATGGTGCTTCAACCGCTGGCAATGCTCGAGGCCACAGACAGCCAACTTAATGGCTTCCTGCTCGGGCAGGAGGAAGTCACATTTAGCTTGTTGGATTTTGAAACATTGGAGGAAGGAGACTCCTGACTCCATACTCTACTGACTCATTTGAGTAAGGGAGTCAAGGCCAACCTCTGGCTCAATGGTGCTGCATGTTTCCCGGAACAGGCTCTCCATGGTAGGCCAATCGGTGATGGACCCTAGCTTCAACCTGGAATACCAACTGAATGCTGCTCCAGACAGAGAAGTCCCGAAGAGCTTGAGCTTAAGAATGTCATTGTTCCCATATTGGCCACACTGAACTTTAAAACCAGCCATGTGGGTTGTTGCGTCTTCCCTTGTTTCCCCGGAGAAGGTAGTGAAGATGATATTCTTGAAGCCATGAGGAAAAGGGTACTGCGCCACACTGTCAGGGTAGGGGTCGCTGTATTGTAAGTCAGCATTACCCTTTCCGGTTTGCTCCTTGACGATGGAGGAGAGATGAGCTGGCGCTAGTCGGCTGTTGTCACAGGCGCAGACTCCGCTCCTTCCTCATGGTTTGGCCATGCAGAGAAACTGGCAGCCTGTCCAACATTCTTTGGAGCTGGGCTGGAGTATGCTAGAATCGGGTCAGCTGGTATCCTGGCTCCATGGCTTGGCGAACCGTTAACCCCTTTGAATGCAGCAACAAAGTTACGTGAGGGCGGTATCTTTGAAGTTCCAACCCCTAGCGCAAACTGCGGGGCTTTCGGAGTCCAACCTTTAGGGTTTCCCCTGGCACGCTCATTTGGAGGGATGTACTTGGATGATCCCTCGTTCACGCTTATGCCCGTAAGGTTTAGAGCAGGGTTTTTCAGCACTTGCGCCCTCATCTAATCTTCGAATTCAAGGACCCGTAGGTTTATACGGTCCTGTTTTTCCTTGACTTCTTCTAGTTTCTCCAGACTATTCTTGCTTCCAAAGAAAGAAGCATTCTGTTGGTCATGCATCTTGGCATCGTGGTCATCCAAGCGGCGAGTCTGTTCATCTACTGTCGCGCGAGTGAGCGATAGGATTTCTGCATGTTGCTTCACGGTCTCCGCATTCTTCTTCACGGTTTCCGTGTTCTGGTCCAGATCCGAGCGGATCTGTTGAAGGCTTCCTTTGACCAAGCCCTTGGTTTCATTGAACTTGGCGTCAAGGTTGCCATAATCTTCCCCGAGCATGGCGAGTTTGTCATGGGTGGCCTGTAGAAGGCCCTTGTCTTGTTTGACCTGTTCAGTTAGGTCAACAACGCTTTGTTGAGTGCCGAAGCTCTGGGTTGTCAAACCCTGGGTCTGGATTGTCAAACCTTGGATCTGGCCCGTGAGCTCCGCAAGTTGCTGTAAGACTTGCTCTATAGACGGGGTAGAGCCGGTGTCTTGAGTCGGCTGAGAGCCCACCATGGTGGTCTCGCTAAAGTCTAGGTTACCAAACTGAGCAAGGACCTGTTCTTGGGTGAGGGATCGGCAAGCCGCGCTGTAATGGGGCTT
Source organism: Fragaria x ananassa (assembly GCA_034370585.1). Taxonomy (NCBI): domain Eukaryota; kingdom Viridiplantae; phylum Streptophyta; class Magnoliopsida; order Rosales; family Rosaceae; genus Fragaria; species Fragaria x ananassa. Next base: position 468,777 of record CP139750.1, on the reverse strand, counting down.
ATACCGTAGTGATCTGTGCTTGAGATAAGAAAGCTGAGGCTTTCGGTACGGCGCTTCCTCTGGTTTCCCTATGATGTCTAGCTTGTACTCCCTGTCCCACCAGGTGTGCCAATGTTTTGGCCACGATCCTCAGTGCGCGGAGAAGAGGTGAATAGCGAACAAAGAGATGGGGGAGTGTTGCGGGCGTGCCACCTCACGGACGAGGAAAAAGCTTGTGTGCGGGCTTGACTTCTTGATCAGGCGGAAGGGGTTTCCAGGTGCCACCTCAGATGAGGAATTTACGAGCACAAGGCGATCGATACTCATGGCAGGACGCGAGTAGAGCAACTATAGGTAATCAGGGAGACTGGGGGAGAGTCCAGGAGGACTTTGAGAAAAGCCTAGGCGGCGGCGCGCTTAGGGTTAGGGTTTTCGAGTAGATCGAAGGGTAATTGGGTTTCAGTTTTGTAAAGAGATTGTCTCTGAGTTGTTGAATAAGTTTGTGTCTTTAAGAGAGAGTTCAATCCCTTTATATAGTGGTCCGACTTGCGGCAGGAGAAAGTTAACTTGGAATCCAAGTCGGGCTTTGAAACCCTAATCCACAAGGACACGGTTTAACCCGCGCGGACCAATCAACTTATGACACATGTTCAGTTCGCACACTCCATTCCGCATAGGGCTTTGCTTTTTTGCTGCCAATTGTGGACTCCTATGCAAACTGGAATTAGGAACAATCTCAAACCATCCCGCGAGCCCCTGAAGCTCACTTCTATCTCACGGGCTATTGCAGCTCGCGGGCCTTAGAAGGGCTTTTTATACTAAAAGGGCCACAGGGATTGGCCGAAGCATGTGAAAGACTTTTTAGAGTCTTTAACGATTAATGTGATGCACGCGGATTCCGCCTGTGCCTTCTTCGCGGAGCCTCCCACGCGGGCCAGTTCGCCAGCTCGCCTCGCGTAATCCTCTCGTCACCTACGCGGAGTGTTAATCTCGCCTCGCCTAGGACTCTTATGCGAAATACTATCGCGCCTTGTTTACGCGGAGTGTCTCGCCTCAACTACGCGGAGCGTCAATCTCGCCTAGCCTACGCCGAGTATCGATCTCACCTCGCATACGTGGAGTGAGCTAGTCATTCCGCGCGATGTCATATTACTTGGACAAAAATGTCCTTTGGCTCAAGCAATTACCACTTGACATCCAGTTAGCCCTCATGCATGCCATTGCCATGCCCCTCTGGGCCATCACCTCCCACAGAGTGTCATGGTGGCATAACCCATTTATGTGGACCGTGACACCCTCCCCCACTTAACTTGTCGATGTTCTTCATCGACTTGAGACTGGCCTCTCCTTTAGTGTAGCTCTGTGACATCACCACCATGGACATCTTGGACATCACCCCTTATGGAGTGTCACGATGGCACCTGTGCAGATCGTGACACCCTCTTGGAGTGTAGCTCTGTGACATCACCACCATGAACATCACCCCTTATGGAGTGTCATGATGGCACCACATTCTATGTAGATCGTGACACTTAGCATGCCTGAGAGTGATTCAAGGAAGAATGTGTCGTAGATGCGCGACACGTGTCTTGACCTTCCACCAACTTTATCAGATCACATGTGTCAAGACCCGCCCCGAATTTCATCCTGAAACCCGAAGTAAGTCTTGCGGGGTCCACCTCCAAGGAAAATTTACTGAAGAACTCAGTAAACCTCCCTTGAAAATGAACAACTCTAACCCGGAAAATTCAAGAATTACCCTTCTGAACGAAACAACCAACCTCCAATTTATCCCATAAATATCCAAATAATAAGACCAACTTCATCATTTTAATAATCGAGAAATATAACATAATTCTTAGCATACCACCGAAATATTATACACTAACCCCATGGGTAATCAGAGCTACTATAAACTAGAGGAAGCAAGAAAATACACTGGTAGGTTAAACGGGTAACCTACTGGTGAAAAATGGTGAAGAAGTAGGTAACTATGCCTCGCCTCCTACTAGTGTCAACCCGAACTTTGTAGACTGAGCATTTTTAAAACGAAGGGCTCAGGGGAAAACATTTGAAAAACGTTAGAGTGAGTGGACAAAATAAAAGAAGAAAAATAAAGAAAGTAATAACAATATTTATGTTTTCCCAATTTAAATTTTAAATAAAATCGAATGCATGCATCAAGTGATAAATCTTTTATCTAAAAAATATATACCAATATATGTATATATTTACACACATCCATACTCCCTATATAATTATTTTATAGATTTAAAATAATTTATATAGGGCTACTACGCTTGCGTCGAACGCTCACGTCACGTCTTAATGCGGTGCTACACTACGCTATTAAGGTGGATAGACGGGTGTATAAATATGTGCCCATACCCCATATATGAATTAAACATTCATATATGGCTACTGCGCTTGCGTCTAACGCTCACGTTACACCATAATGCGGTTATATACTGCGCCATAAGGTGGACAGACACATATGGCTAGCTAGCATTTATATACATACTCACCTCATATAAATATTTATAATTTACCAAAAAATCCCCTTTTCGGTAACTCTTCAAAATAAATAAAATCCACAAAATAAAATGACCTCAAATGCCCCAACAAAAGAAATTGTTCAACTTAGAACCATAGCATGCGTATTACTTAAAACAAAAATCCACTCACAAATTAAGCCTAAGCCTGATGTCGGTCTGATGCCTCTTCAGCTCGAGCCTCCTCACGTGCTGTTTCAAAAACATAAATTAATCCCCAACTATAGTCTATATACCAACGCTTATATAAAAATAAGCAAAATTAAATGTGGGCTTTATCTACTCTCATCCTTGCCCAACTTCGCAAATCTTAAAATTGATATGGTCCAAACTTCACCACAAATACCGGCGACCTTAAACCAACCTTCTACGGCCAAAACAATAATAATCTAACGGCCGGATTCTATCCAGATTAACGGCCAAAATACCAAAATTTGAAAAATCCCAAACCTATCCAAAATTCATCCAAAAATTCCAAAATTCACATCATTAAACTCCCCTTAAAATTACACATCTAATGTCATACCCCGGTTCTTAAGTTATTTTACGGTTATTGACTTTGGTATTATTTTGGTCCATTACTGTTTTAAGTAACCGTTTACTGTTTTAAGACCCCAAAAGTTGACTTTTTCTTCCGTTTGGAATTTGGGAAAACTTTCTTCATGAAAGTCATAGAAGATGTTATTACGAGTTCGTAGAAATATTATGCGTTAAAATCAGAGTTAGCATGAGAAAGTTATCAATTAAAATGTTAAATTTTTGAGTTGGTAAAAAAGGGATAGGTCCTGACAATTGGTATCAGAGCATTAGGTTGTCCGATTCCTGTCTTTCTTTATCACTACCACATATGCTTAGTAAAACTTAGTGTCAGGAGAGTGATGGTCCGACCGTAGCAGATCCATTACCATTTTATGCATGTATGCTAAGTGTTTATTAAGTATGTGGGTAGTTATCATTTTCTTGTTTCTTGTGCTAAATATTTTATTCTCAGGTAGTATGCCTCCTCACCGAGCACCTAGGCAGAATCCTCCAAGGGGGGAAGATGAGGATGTACAGGGTGATTGGACTAATGCCATGGAGCAGTTCTTTCAGCGTTTTAGCACTAGTATGGTCCTCGAGATAAATTATGATAGGGCATACAAGAATGGAGCTAGAGCGTTTAGCCATGCTGTTGAGCCTTTGGATGGTCAGAATTGGGTAGAGACCATTGAAAAAATGTTTATTCAGGTGAGATGCCCCGAGGACAGGAAGGTGAGCTTGGCTACCCAGTTTTTGGAGAAGGAAGCATAGCATTGGTGGCTTGATTTGAGTAGAGGTATGGGTGATGCTGCTAATCATATAACCTGGGATCAGTTTAGAACTCTTTTTAGAGAGCGATATATTAGCCATGCTCATGTCAACCGAATGAGAGAGGAGTTCCTAAATTTGAAGAAGAGTGATGATATGACAGTGATGGCTTTTGAGCAGCGATTTCAGGAGTTATCCTACTATGTGCCTGATTTGGTGAAGACAGATGAGGAGAAGATTTATCAGTTCACCAAGGGCCTTGGTGGTATTTATTCAGCTAGGATGACAACTGTGCCATATCAGTCATTTCACCAGGTTGTGACTTTTGCTATTAATATAGAGGCACAGGAGTTAGCAGTTGGCCGTCTCCATGATTTTGGTGGTCCTAGCCAGGGTTCATCAAAGAAATTTGTGTCCACCTCGGGTTCTGGATCATCTACTGGTAGTGGGCATGGTAGCAGTTCGAGTTCTGGCTTTGGTTTTAGAGGGAGATTCAAGAGGCATGGTAGTAGACCTTTCAGGAATTTTTTTGGGCGTCAGCTTGAGCGATTTAGGAGTGGATCGAGCAGTAGGAGTGGGACCTCTGGTGGTCAGTCTTTTCAGTCTGGGCAGAGTCAGTTTCAGCCAGGGGGATGTTTTCAGTGTGGTCAGCTGGATCACTTCAAGAGGGATTGCCCTCTTCTGACTCAGGGAGCTATATATGCTCCTACTCAGGCCATGGGTCAGACATTAGCTGGTGGTTCTAGTAGTGGTACTCGCGCCATGGCTCCAGCCAGAGGCGGCTTTCAGCAGGGCAGAGGACAGAGAGGTCGTCTTGCCACTACTCATGCTAGGCTTCATGCCATGACTCAGCAGGAGGGACGTACCTCCCCGGATGTCATTATTGGTATGTTGTTAATTTTTAGTCATCCTACTTTTATATTGATAGACCCTGGAGCGACGCATTTTTTCATGTCTAGTAGATTTTTATTTCTCGCCAACGTGCCATCATCACCACTTCCAGGCGAATGGCATGTTTCCTTGCTTTTCGGTGATGTGATGAAGATATATTAGGTATTTAGAGGTTGTGATGTAACGTCCCGTACCCAATTTTACCTATTTACTGGGTATTCTACGAGTTACTGAGGGATTTAACCGTGCTCGGTAACTAAGTAAGTTAACACTCTAGTTTATTTGCGAGTTCTTCTGGAAATGTCAAATTCTTCTTTTAAGGTCTTGGTGTCGTAGTTCGCGTCGACACGGGTTATCCGGTGTTTTCAGTTTATTGTCGGAATTTTGAAGTATTTTCTACGATTTATTGAAGGTATGGTAAAAGAAATTAATTTTCTGAAATTAGAATAGCTCATTTAATCTTGGCCGTTTGGTCGAGTAGGGTTTCGATCTTGACTGTTGGTTCAGGTATAAAAGGAAAACAAACGGGTTGACTTTGTCAAACCCGCAATTGGGCGTTGACCCGAGCCAGCTCTCCCTCTTTTCTTCTCCGCCTGCCTCTGCTCTCTCCGGTACGGTGTCGCCGATTCCGGCCACCTCTGGTCACGAGATTACCACCAATCTTTTCCTCTCATTCTTCTCTTCAAAACCCAGTCCATAGATCATCATTCGCAGCTCGATTTAGTGGTGATCGATCGAAGGGAAAGCTCGACTGTTTTCGGCGAGTCTTAAGATTTCCGGCCACGGCTTGACGAATTAATGGTAGGGTTAGCTTCCTCTCTTCCTTCTTTACATTCCAGAGCCTTTCTCTTCTTGAATCGAGCTCTAAATTGGAAATCCCTTTTTCTGGATTTTGAGCTCCTAGCTCCAGCGGCCGGCGTCCAATGGTTTCTGGCAATTACTTCGTGTTTTGGTGAGTCCTAGAAGCCTAGTAGGGAGTCTGGTGAGACCTTGGAGTGTCTTGTGGAGCTACAATCATCGATTTGGACCAAGGCAGAGGCTCAGTGTGTTGGCTAGAGAGGACTCGAGGTGATGTGGTGTTGTTTCGGTGAAGGTGGCTGCTAAGGCAGCAGCTGGGGGTGTTTGGAAATCCTGCAAGTTGAGTTTAGCAAGGAGTAGCTCCTGGATTCGGGTGTTGGCTGAACAGATGGTAAGCCTTGATCTCAAATGGTTGTTGTGTTGATGTTGTTTGGAACTGAATGGTGTTGTTGTGCCTTATATGTCGATAACTCGGAGAATTGGAGATTTCAGGGAGGCTATGGCCATTTTGTTTGAAAAGTGGCCGGAATGCGGCAGAGCATTCCGCAAAGTCGCCGAAATCCGACAAGGGGCGGATATGGCAGAAGCGATGGAGGTAATGATCGAAGTTTCCTTTATGTTTTATGTTACTTCGGAAATAGGAAAGTTTGGGTTGTGTCGGAAAAATTACCAAGTTAGGAAAATTTCTGTTTTGGGGAACTTTCCGTTTTTGGAAACCTTCCATTTATGGAAACATTTTTGGGTGCCCTTAGTAATTTGGTGGTTTCCAGATTAAAGTAGTTCGTATGTTTTAAGTTAACGAAATTACATTAGTTTGATCAATAAAAAAATCGAAGCCTACCAAAACGAATTATTAGGCGAGGCCTAAGTGTCTCCCGGTTAATAGGACGTATAGTGGAATTTGGATCGAATTGTTAAGTAAAAGGTTGAATTGGAAAACGTTGGGCAATAGTTGGTCAATCTGGTCGACCTAGGAAACCCTAGTCAAACTAGGAAAGAAGACGAGAGAGTTGGTTATTTTAAAGTTCGGTCTGACCGGTTTGTCCACAGCTTATGGTCAGGTATGGGATTGACTCAAGGACTTGGATATTTGGAGGCGGCATTCCAGGAGTGTCCTGAGCAATGGAAAGCTTACGCCCAATACTGTGAGTGGACATTTTGGTTTGCAAACAAGATTTTATAATTTATTATTTTATTTTCCGAGCTTATATTATAATTTCGGCTGATAAAATGGTCTTTGAAATTATTTGATAATTGATGCATGGATTAATCTTTGCATTGATTTATGGAAATGATTTGAGTTTGGATACTTTTATGATTTCCAGATTTGAGGTTATATCTAGATTTATATATTGTCTAGCTTTTGAAAGGTGATAATTATTTAAGTTAATTATTTTATTGAGTATTTTAACGTGTGAGACACGTCATTGAATTCATTTAATTTCTTTGCCTTTGAATTCTTTGAGTATGGTTGGTAATCATACTTATGCATTTAGTTATGAGTTTCGGGGAAACTCATACGGATTTATGTTTCTTTAATTATGCCATACTTGTTGGATCGTTATTATTCATGCTAGCATGTAGTTCCGCCTTTCAAGGCGATGTGGCTTTCATGTTTTAAGTGGGGTTACTCAAGCCCTTTCCGCCTTCGGGTGATGTGATGTAGTCGACAACATCACTCAAGCCATGCACCCTCTCTGTTATCATAACGTGAAGGTGTAGGGAGTATGGGAGTACTATGCCTGGGAGGCAACCGAGTCTGGGAGACTCACTTATATGGCCATATAGGTTTCCTTATTTGAGTTGTTATTTTGACTAGCGGGGCTAGTCCATTATTTTGGGAGATTCCCATATGAGAGGTGTATATTCTTTTTTGCAAAGGTCTTTATTGTTGTTTTGACTAGCGAGGCTAGTCCATTATTTTGACACTTTCTTCAATGAAGGTTATTATTTATCTTTGTCAATATTTTGACTAGCGGGGCTAGTCCTTATCCTCGGGATCTTCTTTTGAAGGCGTTATCAACACTTGCATACAATGGATTATTGCTTATCGAAAAATTAGGAAAGTATTGAAAATTACGTTTTGTTAAATTAATTAGTTTATTTGTGTCCATTCATTCTAACGTTTTAAATTACTTTCCCCTGGGCCCTTTGTTTTCAAATGTCCAGTTTGCAGGCTAAGTTAAATTGAGGTCGAGCATACATGGAGTCAAGGCTTAGTCTAGTAGTCAGAGACTGCTTCCGCTTTATCTTTATTCATGGTCATTTGTTCCTTATTAGATATGCTCTGATAACCCGCTAGTAATTTTATGTTGTCCTTGTTGTTTGGTTTAGAAATGTCAAGTTGGATTTTCAAGTAAGGGTTGTCCATTTTCAAGGAAGGTTTAGTCGAATTTTCGGTAAACTTTCCTTGGAGGTGGACCCCGCAGGATTTACCACGGGTTTCAGGATGAAATCCGGGGTGAGTCTTGTCATGTGAAGTGTTGGTGGAGGGTCTTAGTTTCGAAGTTGATTTGATTCCATTAGATATTGTAGAGTTTGATGTAATCTTGGGTATGGACTTTTTAGAGGCACATAGAGCCATGATTGATTGTTTCCGGAAAGTAGTGGTGTTATGAAGTCTTGGGAAGCCTGAGGTTACATTCCAAGGGGAGCGGGATGTTGTTTCGAGTTGTTTGATTTCAGCTGTCACTGCTAGGAAATTGTTGAATAAAGGTTGCCAAGCTTATTCAGCACATGTGGTAGATACTAGAAAGGTAGAGGTAAGAATGGAAGATATCCCTGTAGTTAATGAGTTTCCATATGTTTTTCCAGATGAGTTGTCTGGTTTGCCTCTTATAAGGGAGATAGATTTTACAATGGAGCTACTTCCTGGAATGGCGCGTATTTCTCAAGCGCCTTATAGAATGGCACCTGCAAAATTAAAAGAGTTAAAAACTCAATTTCATGAGTTGGTGGATAAGGGTTTTATTCGGCCTAGTATGTCTCCATGAGGTTCCCCGGTGTTATTTGTCAAGAAGAAAGATGGCACCATGAGACTTTGTGTGGACTATAGGAAGTTGAATCAGGTTACAGTGAAGAATAAATATCCCTTACACCGCATTGATGATTTATTCGATTAGTTGAGGGGTGCCACAGTCTTTTCAAAGATTGATTTGAGATCGGGATATCATCAGTTGTGGATTCGGGAAAGTGATATAGCCAAGACTACTTTTCGATCACGATATGGTCATTATGAGTTTGTGGTGATGCCGTTTGGACTTACTAATGTACCCGTGGTTTTATGGATCTCATGAATATGGTGTTCCGTCCATACCTTGACCATTTCGTGATTGTATTCATAGATGACATCTTGGTGTATTCAAGGAGTTTGAAGTAGCATGCTAAACATTTAAAAATAGTATTACAAACTTTGAGGGAAGCTCAGTTGTATGCGAAGCTTAGTAAATGTGAGTTTTGGTTGGATAAAGTGGGGTTCTTAGGCCATGTGGTTTCGGCAGAAGGTGTCAGTGTGGATCCCCAAAAGACAGAAGCGGTGACAAATTGGAAGAGGCCTTCTAGTGTGAAGGAGATTCGTAGCTTCTTGGGGTTAGCAGGCTATTATCGTCGTTTTGTTCAAGATTTCTCAAAGATTGCTGCTCCTCTTACAAGATTGACCAGGAAGGGAGTTAAGTTTGAGTGGTCAGAAAAGTGTGAGCAGAGCTTTCAAGAGCTCAAGGATCGTTTAACTAGTGCCCCAGTTCTAGCACTCCCTGATGATAGTGGAGAGTATGTGGTTTATTGTGACGCAACATGAAATAGTCCTTAAAGTCAGTGAGAGTATGGGGTTAATAGTCCTTAAAGTCATGATTTTTCATCCAAAGTCATTCTAACAATTTTCTCAGTTAAAGGCCATAAAGACTATTTGGATGAAAAATCATGACTTTAAGGACTATTCAGATTAAAATAAAACCATAAGGACTATTTGAATGAAAAATCGTGACTTTAAGGACTATTCAGATTAAAATAAAACCATAAGGACTAAACAAATATCGACTTCAAACCACAAGGACTATACAATATTTTACCCTAATTCTTTTGATAACCTATGTTATCTTTGTACTGTTTATACCCAGACCCTTTTTCGGGTCCAAACATCGATCACACGTCAAACGTTACCTAACAAAGGCTTAAATATGGCTCAACACATATAAAAGCCCAGGAGTCCACACTCTCCACTTATGGGCAATATAGTAATTTGAGGGTACAAACACACCCTAGCTCTATAAATAGAGGTACCTCCTCTCATAATGGGAAGCCATCACAACCCATCTTCTTCCTTCTTCCATTTCTCTCATATTAGCCTAACTTGGGCGTCAGAGTGGAAGGCCAGGCAACCCTCGATCTCCCCTCTAATGTCGTTGTTTATGGTTGTAGGCAAGATTTTGGAGGTGCTGAGCTTCATTATTTCCGGTCAACATCGACGGAAACATGTACTTTATCTAAAAACATTAGTGGTTAAGTAATTTGACTATATTAGTTTATCGGTTAAAAGCCATCTAATTCAACGATTAATGTCGATTAGCTCCAAATCCGGTCCATTTATAGGTCTAAGGTATGACTTACTCGTTGTTTTCTTTGATTCTGAAGCATTTTAAGTATTCCTTTGTTTGGAACCGTCAACAGAAGCCAACATTAGAAGAATTAACTGAGATTACACAGCTAGTTGTGATCGATCAAAAAACTTGGAACTATGACGAGTAAAGCTCACGTGTGAGGAAAGTAACAACGGTCATGGACCACGTGTCAGGACCCACCTCGGATTTCACCTTGAAATCCGAAGTAAACTGTGCGGGGTCCACCTTAAGAGAGATTTTACCAAAAATTTCGGTATAACCTCCCTTGAAAATGAACAACCCTACTTGTCAAATCCAAACATACACTTCTATAATCAAACAAACCATCCTCAAACACCTGGAGCCACCCTTCTCCCAGCTCTACATCAACCCCCAGAACACAACTAGCCTTAGTTAAATAACAACAATCTCAAAGGTCATCAGAGCAATTCTAATAAGGAAGCAAAACATAGATAAGAGAGCTAGTGAAAACTGTGTTATTAACTATGCCTCAACTCTGTGTACGCCCGACCTCTTCTAAGCTAACCTGCAATCTTGGCATTAGAAATCGAAGGGCCTAGGGAAAGTAATTGAAAAACGTCAGAGTGAGTGATAGCGACCGAAACCAGACGTTTCAATTAAAAACCATTTTGTGTCAATTGTAGTATATAGCAAATAAGGGTATCGTTATAAAAACCGGGGATTGAGGGTACCTTTACAATTTACGTTAATTACAAAACAAGAGAAAACAAAAGATGATAGTACTAGAGATATGGGGTTTTGTGATTATAAACAAGAGAAAACAAAGAAACAAAATAAATCAGAAAAGATCAGATGGATGAGACGTTAGAGACTTGGAAATCCACCACCAAGTATGTTTCAAGACATGTTAACAACCAACGCTTCAATCATTAAATCGCAAATCGGTATCAATCAAGAACAAACCGTGAACGCATTGCGTAAGTCCTTAGTACTTCCCTTAAATACTTAAACAAAATGAACGCACCATTACTAAGCCTTTAGAATAACCGATCAAGGTATAGGCGCTATCCTATCAACAAATTATTCTAAGCATTAAGATCAATGAAAGTTTGATTGAACAAGTATGCAAAACTAGTGTGGAATGCTTACCTAGCATGCAATCCTTTTTATTTGGTTTCACCTACTGTCCTATAGGTTTTACTACTTTGAATTAAACCATATTAACCGTTTAAGAGATTAAACAACCTAATTCTAGCCTCACTCACAAGTTCATAATGTTCTAGCCTCACTCACAAGTCCAAATTAGAAATTCGGGCAGACTGACCTTCGGTCACTCAAACGGTTATAACTTCTTCTTTAAAATAGGTATGGATGATCTGTAAATATTAATGGAAAGTAGACTCTTGTAGATTTCCATTGATATATGGCACATCTTCTGGATTGTTGTGAGCTAATCACAATCTTCTGTCGAAGTTGACTGATAATTTCTGACAGATTTTCTGATTTCTTTCCTTGCACAACATGGATTCCTTTTCATTCAAGATTTCTCCTCTTTTGTCTCTTTTGAGCTCCACGGCTTTATTTATGACCTAAAAATATAAACTTAGTTAATATGAATATTGTTAAAGGAATTACATAGCTAAATAGGGTCAAAAATACATTATAAACGTAGCACTTTGTGCTCCTATCAGTGAGTGGAAAAAAAATAAATTAAATAATTTTACAAAATTGTAATTTGAATACTTTCCCATGTTTAAACTTTAAAACCTCGATGCATGCAACTATGATATAACATTTAACTTAACGTCCAGAATCACGTAAGAATAGACAAACCAGTCCCGCTGGTTAATCAAATACATCAATGAGAAAATAAAACAAGGGGAAGAGATATCACTATGTAAGAGGAGCCTCTCAGGCTTGGGGAGGAGCCTCCCCGGCTAGGGTCGGAGCCTCCCAGGATCTAGTAGCGTCCTACGCTAAGCGCTCGACTCACCTATGGTGAGGACCGCTAATAAAGGCTAGCTAGCAATGAATAAAAACATATCGGAGCCTCCCAGGCTATAGTAGCATCCCACGCTAAGCGCTCGACTCATCTATGGTGAGGACCGCTAATAAAGGCTAGTTAGTAATGAATAAGAGAAACCCTAGTATGATGACTAAAAACATACGAAATCACTTAAATCCATAAAGCTTCTCCAAGATCATGTGAATGGTGACTAAAACGGGCCGGGTCAGGTCTTACATTTGAGTAAATAGGGCGGCCTAAGCCCGAGCCCGTTAAAGAAGTGGCCCATCATAGGCCGGCCCAAGCACGGCCCAGCCCGTTTGCCACCTCTACCCCAAAGCCCGTTTCCCAAGCTTCTCAGGCTCTTTTTTCTTCTCAAAAAAAAAAAAAAATACGACACGCCGTTGTGCGCAGCAGGAACGAACAACTGAAAATACAATCCATCCATATCCGTGCAGCCCAGGCCCAGTTAGAGCAGCCGTCTCCATTCGCCGCCCCACCTTGATTTCTCTCTCTATTTCTCCATTTTTTTCTGCAATATTAAACAAATTGGAGAAGAAGGCTCTTTCTTTGTTTGATTCAGAGGAGAGAGTCTGGATCAGCACGTAATCTGTTTCACATTCATAGATCTTTCTCCAGCAGCTTCAGCTTCCACTTCAACTTGTTCGAGGTACGCCCTTCCTTCATCCTCAGATCTGCTTCTCTTGCAACTTGATCACTTTTTCTTTTTTCGATTTGGTTTCAAACAGATCCATCCTTTTGTTTATTACTTTGATTCTCCTGCTTCTGCTTCTTCTTAAAGTTCCATCTTTTCAGGGATTTTTGAGATTTGAACCATCAACATGAATTCTTGCTAGATTTTCAGGGCTTTATCTTTCAAAGATTATTAGAATCTGTATTGGTTATTGACAAACAGTGAACGCTATTGCTGAATCTGCATTTCTTGTTTTTCGATATCAAGATCAAACTCATTGTGATCAAAATTTAAATGCCATTGCTCGTTCTGTTCAGTGCATTTCATAATGTGGAGGTTCAAGCCATTTATGCACAAGGAGCCAGCTGGCCTCGAAGGCCGCTCCCTTGACGTTGGAACTCTCAAGATTCATGTTAGGAATGTCATTGCCGAAGGAGGCTTCTCTTGCGTTTACTTAGCTCGGGACCTTGTCCATACCTCCAGGCAGTATGCTTTGAAGCACATCATTTGTAATGATGAAGAGTTGCTCGACTTGGTCATGAAGGAAATCGACGTCTTGAAGTTACTCAGAGGCCATCCCAATGTGGTCACTCTCTATGCGCACGCCATCATGGATTTGGGCCGCACAAAGGAGGCCCTCCTTGTCATGGAATATTGTGACAAGTCTCTGGTTACCGTGCTGGATAGTAGAGGAGCTGGGTTTTTTGATGAGAAACAGCTTCTTTTAATCTTCAGAGATGTGTGCACTGCAGTTTTTGCAATGCACACGCTGTCCCCTCCCATTGCTCATAGGTACTTTGGTTCGAACTTGACTATTTAATGTGTGTCTTCCTACTTTTCTTTTGGCACTTGAGGGTTTTAATTCACCCACAACATTTTCTTATAAACTGGTTGTGGTTGGCCCTCTCTTTTACTGGCTAGTAGTCGTGTTTCATGAAAGTACTGAAAGAAAACTGATACTCACAATGTCTGTACAACCATTAGCTCCTTGGTTTGTCAACCAGATGCGGAAGCTGTAACAATGATGCATATTAACCTTCAAGTTATAGTTCATTTACCATTACCCGCCATTATTCAATTATGTGTAAGATGAAATTGAGGAGAGTCTGATATGCCATTATTCAATTATGTGTAAGATGAAATTGAAGAGAGTCTGATTAGCGAACACTGATTAGTAACTTCCATTTTATTTCCTTTTGATTCATGTCATTCCTATGAATTTTTAGAAATTGGTATCTAATGATGGAATCCATGTTCAGGGATTTGAAAGCTGAAAATCTGCTGTTGGGATCAGATGGACTATGGAAATTGTGTGATTTTGGAAGCACCTCTACCAACCACAAGCGCTTTGAGAAGCCTGAAGATATGGGTATTGAAGAAGACAATATCAGAAAGCACACGACACCTGCCTACAGGGCCCCTGAGGTTGAGCATAAAGCCTTGTTTTTCAATATTTCAACATAGTCGCTTCAAATTTTATAATGTTTTACTAATATCTTTCTACTTTTGAACTAGATGTGGGATCTATTTCGGAGAGAACTTATCAACGAGAAGGTAGACATATGGGTAAGTTGATTGGGTCCTCCAGATCAGTAGCGATTCTGAATAGTTGAACACTTGCTTTAAAATGTTACCTGGAACTGACACAACACTACCATTTGCAGGCTCTTGGCTGCCTTCTCTTTCGCATTTGCTATTTCAAAAGTGCATTCGATGGAGAGTCAAAGCTGCAGATCTTAAATGGAAACTATCGTATTCCGGAGTTACCTAGATATAGCTCGTCGATTACAGATCTCATCAAAGACATGCTTCAGGCATCACCAGACAACAGACCAGACATCACGCAGGCAAGCGCTTTGCTTGATAGGCCATTCATCTCCATGAATTTAGGTTAGTTTTAGATCAATCGAGTCCATGCAACAATAGGTGTGGAGATTCTAATACTCATTACTGATTGTTTTTTCCCTCGTCTGTGACAGGTGTGGTTTCGTGTTAATGAGCTGTTACCAGTTGGTTTACAGAAGTCTTTACCTGATATACAACCTGAAATGCTTAATGCTGGAAAACATGAAGGTGATCATTTTCCTATTATTATTATTTTTCAAATGTAGCTAAAACTTCTTTCTTTGGTATTAGAAAGCATTCCTCAAGTACTTGACATGAAGTTTAGACCTTACTTCTAGCCTTTTCCGTTTCAAAGAAAACCTGGTTTTTGTTTTCAAATGTCTTGCTACTTTACTAAAATTACATCAAAAGTATTACTTACAACCAGTGAAATTAATAAAATATTTGAAGCTTTCAGTTTTGAAGTTAAAGTATTAATTACAACCAGTGAAATCTGCAGGTTTTTCAAGGCCTGCAAACAAGTCTCCCGAAATGCCTCGTAGAAGTCCACCCCCACCACCTTCAGTGGGAGAATCAGCTAGAAATCCATCACAACCATCAAATATGGCCAAGGCGGGAGGTGGAGGGCCACTTGGTGCTTTCTGGTCCACTCAGCACGCTGAGGATTCACTTGTTGCTGAAGAAAAGACTTTACCTAAGTTTGATGATTCTAATCATCCTTCACCCAAGAATAGTGCCCGTGCAAAAGTGGCAGATACTTCAACCTATGCTGCACGAAGAAACTCACATGGAAAGTCGCACAAGCGTGAAGATGGATCTCCAAAGGACATTGAAATAAATTTCTTCAAGAAGGATGCCAACCGTGGTGCTGAGAGGCCAAAGGCATCCAAGCCTGAGAGTGCAGCTAGTTTTCAAGATGATGCATTTAGCTCATTTGTTGCTGAATTTGATACTAATAAAATCAGTGTGGGAGCTAGTAATAGCAAATCAGGAAAAGAAGAAGCATTGGAGACTGAAGTAGAGAGATTGAAGGAGCAGCTGAACCAAGCCAACTTAGAAAAGGCTGAAATAACTTCAAAATTTGAAAAGCTATCAGCCATCTGCCGATCACAAAGGCAAGAGTTGCAGGAGCTTAAGCAGATGCTTGCTGCTAGAACACCGTCACCGAATAAAGATGCTATGAGAAATCAAATGTCACCTGGCATTCAGTCATCTGCAACCCCACCGGTATTGTTTTCAACTAATTGACATCTCATTATATTATGTCTATTACATTATTTAGTAATAATCAAATTTATCATTCTTGCAGCAGAGGGAGAAGATAGAAGGACCCATTTATGAACTCCAGCAGGATAAGTCTGACCGGAAAACTCCAAGTCCAGAAACAAAGTCATGGCAGCCGTTTGCAGAACCACTACAACCTTCAACAGACAACAGTGTCAAATCTGTCAGGACAAGAAATGGTCACCAGAACAAGCAAGCTACGACTCAAGTAAATTCTGGTTTTGACTTGTGGGGTTTTGGAACAGAGAGCTTTTCTGCTGCACCCACTGGAAGCACTCAGATACCAAGACCTATGGGTGAAGGAAATATTTCTCAGCGTTTTGGTGACACAAAGGCTATGGAGAGCAAGCCAGCTTCCCAACCTGCTGGATGGGCTGGTTTCTAATAGAGCCATCTGGAATGCTTGCTACAAGGAGGTAGGTATTTGATGACAACCCCGACATTGTTGTTGGCAACATTGCCGAGGTAAGTGAGAGTGGAAAGTAAGAGATGCATGCCTTTGATTTGAATTTGGTTTGTGCTTTTGAGTGCCCATGTTTTATAGAATTTGTTCTGCCTCGGCTGTGGTGGAACATGTACACAAGTTTCTCCGGACCAAGTGACAGACTTCAAATGTATACTTTGTTGCATATGTGAATTGTTGTCTAAGAAAAATAATCTGTGTTTATAGGTTCCTTTCTTTGTGCTGGATTTTTGTTTGCCTGATAGCTGTCTATTGTCAGGACTTGAGTTGGCAGATATTTGGTTGTTAGTTTTTCTCATGAAAACATTAAATTAGTTACTTGTTGAATG
The DNA here is from genome assembly GCA_034370585.1 of Fragaria x ananassa. Taxonomy (NCBI): domain Eukaryota; kingdom Viridiplantae; phylum Streptophyta; class Magnoliopsida; order Rosales; family Rosaceae; genus Fragaria; species Fragaria x ananassa. The sequence goes on along the minus strand of CP139750.1, from coordinate 452,073 downwards.
ATGGTTCATATATTGCCTCTTACCACTGACAGTTGCACATAGCATGTGATCTAGGGTGAGAGTTGAGCCTTCAGGCTGGCAGATAGAATTCTCTGTTGTGATTTTTGATTTTTGATACACTATTAAGTGACAAGAGACAGAATTCAGCTAGGTAGAATTCTGGACATTCTTAAAGGTAATGTAAGTTGTAAATCATGGCTATGGGAAGAGTCACCACCCATGGCACCAAGGAGACGCGACTAACAAATACGTTCCATCGAAACCTAAGTCTACCAAACACAATGGTAGGCTTTCTAAAGTTGTTCTGAATAACATCTCACCCGTGGACCGTGGTCAATACGCGACTTTCAGACCATACAGTAATAGAGACATTGACTGATTCAATGCATTAGACGTAGTTGGCAAGTAATTATTGAAACAAGAATGAAAGAAAGGCAAAGTAAAAATATTGGAAAGTCATCCCTGAATCAGTAATAACAAGTCAACCTGGACTAGTCATGACTCGGGGCACACAGATGACAGAGAAGTCACACACAACTAACAACGCAGCGCTGTGAGGTAGAGTTTTTGTTTATATGTAAAACTCTTGGTTCCCTTCTTGTGCAAACTTGGTCCATTTTCATCCCCTTAGAAACTAGATGGCCTTCTCTTTTCTCCACTTTGCCTTCACCTGATAGTCCAGCTATTTTGTGTGGCTGCTGCTCGAAATGGCTTGGGGTCCTCCCTCACTGCATCAGACAACACTCTATCGTGGCAATCGCCCTCCGTGGAGTTTGCGTTTGGATTCTTGCCATAAGGTATGACAAGATTCCAGAGAAGACTCTTGTTTGGTATGCAAATGGAGACGATCCGGCACCAAAAGGATCCAAATTGGAGCTCACAAAGAATGGTGAGTCAAGCTCACCGGCCCTCGGGAAGAAGAAATATGGCCGCAGCCTGTTATTAGAGGAGTTGCTTATGCTGCCATGCTTGACTCAGGTAACTTTGATCTTGCTAACCAGAATTCGGCTCCTTTATGGCAGAGCTTCAAAGACCACAGAGACACCATTCTACCAACACAAGTGTTGGAAATCGGAGACAAGCTAACTGCTAGGCAGACTGCAAGCAACTACTCAAAGGGCAAGTTTAACTCCAATTTAAACAATCCGGTACGCTTGAGCTGTATACCCTGGCATTGCCTACAGACTACGCATATCCACCATACTTCATAAGCGAAACATCTGATGCAGCTGATGAATTCAACTCCGGTCTCCAGCTAGCCTTCAATGAGTCGGGTCAAATCAGTGTTGTTCTGAGGAATGGAAACAAAGTGACCTTCTCAAATAGAACAGTAACCCCATCAAGAGATTACTATTACAGAGCAACACTGGATTGGGACGGCCTTTTTACCCAATATGCTCATCCAAAGTCCCCAAAAAATGGGAGTTGGAAACCCTCGCTTATTATGTGGTCTTGACCAGAAAACATTTGCTTCTCTTCATCAGCTGGAGATTCGGGCGGCGGGCCATGTGGATATAACAGTTTGTGCAGACTTGACCCAAACACAAGGCTAATTTGTGAATGCCTTCCTGGCTTTTCCGCTATAGATCAAAATAATAAGATGTGGGGATGCTAGCAAGAGAGAATGCAAAGTTGTCATCAGCTAGGTGATTCAAAGCCACAAGATGTATATGTAATGCATGATGTCACACCCCGCCAAATTAACAAGGAGTTTTCTTGAGCATTTTGATGCAAACATGGCTTAAGGAAGGTTTTAGAGAGCACATGAGCATTCTAGAAGCATCCAGAATATTATGGAAGGTCTTGGAAGCATCCGGAAGAATCAGGAAGCATTCGAACAACTTTAGAACTCTCTAGAACCTTAGAGAGTCTCTAGGACACTCCGGAACTCTCTAGAACCCTAGAGAGGCTCAAGGCTCAAGACTACCCCGGAAGTCTCTAGAATATTCAAGGTAACACTTAGAGTTGTATAGAACACTCTAGAATCTCTATACTTGTAAATTACATAGAATTGTCTAGAAACTTAGGCAAGGGGGGAGGATGCATATAAATAGGGATGCACCCCTCCCATTTGAGACATAGAGAGTTGGACAGCATTCAAGCTCACTTGTAAATCTTTGTAAAGTTCTCTCAAGCTTAATACAAGTTCTCTCTTTCAAAGATCTTCTCCCTTCATTCGGGTGTTCTAGCCAAAGTGTTTGCATGAGGAAGGCTGACTTAGCATAAGGAAAGTGCTAGGGCCGCACGAGAAGCTTAAGAAAAAGGAAGCTCATGACAGTTGGTATCAGAGCCGAAGTTCGATCAGAACCTCACTCGACATAATGGTAAAGCACGGTGCTACCAAAACTACATCGCGATCAAACCCCTCCGAATTGGCGAAGCATGATGCTGCCAAAGGTGCATCAGGAATCCAACCCTTCTGAGGAAGTTACGCAAAGGAGAACTCGCGAAGAGCATGTCGACCCTGACGTTCCAAGGCAGGAACGGTCTAAGGACATGATCTCTGATTTCGACTCACGCCTATCTCAGGTGGAAGAGGGCGTATGTCAGGACCCACCCCTGATTTCACCCTGAAACCCGTGGTAATCCCTGCGGGGTCCACCTCCAAGGAAAATTTACCGAAAATTAAGCTAAACATTCCTTGAAAATGGACAACCCTTACCTGAAAATCTAACTTGACACTTCTAAACCAAACAATAAGGACAACATTAAATCACTAGTTGGTTATTAGAGCGTATCTAATAAGAAAAGAATAACCATGAATAAGAATAACCATGAATAAAGCTGAAGCGAAAGCAGCCTCTGACTATTGGACTAAGCCTCGACTCTATGTACGCTCGACCTCATCTATACTTAGCCTGCACACTGGGCATTTAAAACCAAAGGGCCCAAGGGAAAGTAATTTAAAAACGTTAGAGTGAGTGGACAAAAATAAATTAATTAATTTAACAAAACGTAATTTTCAATACTTTCCCACATTTAAACTTTAAAACCTTGATGCACGCAAATTTGATAAACATTTGACTTTAAATGGTACGGTTCCCAACCATACTTGAAAATCATCGTAAGAAATTGTATTAAAACTCAATGACGTGGTTCACACGTCAAAATATTCTCAAACTTATAAATATACGCGAAATTTCAATATCAAATATAAATCATAAATAATAATATCTCCAAGTCAAAATCATTAAATTATGATGGAGAACTACCGAAAATCCCATTTTCGGTAATCATTTATAAATCCCAAAATCATCCAAAAATAAAACCGATAGTATTTAAATCCATTAAACTCAGTACGGTTCCCAACTGTACCTGGAAATATTACGTAATAAAATAAATCATTTGACATGTCCCACATGTCAAATAAAATACACAAGAGAGTTCCCGAAAAATGAATGGAACTCATTACTCCAAGAAAATATTAAATTTCCAATATGCCTTTAAAAACTAAATAAACCCTAGTGCATGCATGACATTCGAATCAAAGGTCCACTCACAGTATACGGTTATGCATGACGTCGATCCAAGGTCTCCCAACACGATTATCCTCACGTCCTGAAAAATAAATAATATTAATTCCCATTCAACATTAAAACTTCAATAAATAATTCCATAAAATTAAGGGTCTAAAATCAATCTTCTTCCTTGCCCATTTTCTCCATCCTTAATCCATTATAACTTAAGATTCACCACCATCACCGATAACCAAAAATTAACCTTATACGCATGTAGACATATAAAATTTAACGATAATAATAATCGTTGAATAATCTAAGCAAGTACGTGGCTCGTGAGTCAACAAAATTGGAGAGCCGTCGGAAATAACACATGGCAACGTGGAAATGGTCGGCCGAAAACAAAACCTTAAATCCCGATTGAAATCAATTATGAAGTGTCGATTGATGATCAAATATCAATTAATTGGACATCCCCAAAAATATTTGGTGATGGTTCGCCAACGGTCAGGTAAGCTAGAGAGTAGAATTCGAGAGACGAATTGGACTTCATGAGCCAAACAGGACTTCGCGAGGTGAACACGACTTCGCGAGGCCAACGGGATTTCGCAGGGCGAACAGGACTTCGCGAGGCGAACCACACTTCGTAAGGCGAAATGCACTTTGCGAGGTAAACCGGACTTCACGAGGAGAACCGTACTTCGCAAACCGAAATGCACTTCGCGAGGCAAACCGGACTTTGCGAGGAGAACCGCACTTCGCGAGGCGAAATGAATCCACGCGCGTAGGTTTACTTGAAGGCGAGGCGAGATGGCCCAGCGTAGGGAACCTTGCGAAGGAGCTAGACGACAGAGTTCGCATGCATGCGGGGATGTACGTCCAAGATAAGTCGTCCGCGAAGTGGGACCAGAAATCACCGCTTGCTTGGAAATCAAGGTTCCTCGCGAGATACCTTCCATATCCGCGAGATGGCTCGCCCCTTGCTAAGGATCTTGATCAAAACAGGACTTTCAATCCAAAGCGATCTGGGCATAACTAAATCTTAAGATTTGATTGATTTGATTATGTTAAAATCAGCAAGTAAATCAATCAGTCAAGATTCATTGATTCGATTAAGGAAATATTATTGATTCAGAATCTTCATTACTTGCCCTAAGTGGAGGCATGTTAACACTATAAGTACCCCTTCTCATATCAAGAGGAAGGAGCAAAAAAAACCAAGGGAGCATAAACAAAAGCAGCGAACTAGAGAGAGATCCCTCACGCGAGCCCAAAAGTCTCCCCAAAATCGTTGAAGAACTATCAAGCTCCTCAAATAGCCAGTTCTTCACCCTAACACTATAAGTACCCCTTCTCATATCAAGAGGAAGGAGTAAAAAAAAACCAAGGGAGCATAAACAAAAGCAGCGAACTAGAGAGAGATCCCTCACGCGAGCCCAAAAGTCTCCCCAAAATCGTTGAAGAACTATCAAGCTCCTCAAATAGCCAGTTCTTCACTAAATCCAAATCCCCCCTTGAAGAACTATCAAGCTCCCCAAATAGCCAGTTCTTCACTAAACCCAAATCCAAATCTCAAATACTTGTTACGTGATCAACCCGCGTAACCCTCAAGAACAAGTGCTTGTCACCCTTGAGTTAAACTAATATTCAGAGATAAAATCAGAGAAATTCACAAAGATTGTAACCCGCATTCGCATTGATTAAATTAAATTATTCTTTGTACACGTGTTGTTCTGTTATTTGTTGCAGATATTTTCGTGTTTACAAAATTGGCACGCCCAGTGGGACAACTTTGCCTTTCATCTCCTTCTCCGCAAGCAAGTTCAAATCCGTTCGACATAATGGCCTCCAAGAGCACTCAAGCCATCTCGACGAAGAAATCTAAACGAACAACCGTGAGGTCAAACAGCGAGCCCTCTGGTCATGTTACCCGTAGCATGGCCAAGAATCAACCCACAACATTCGTGGTTTTGCCTTCCAAGCCCCGCGAACTAGTCATCACCTTGGCGGATCTCGCAGACAAGCATGCCTCGCGAAGTGAAGACAAGCATGCCTCGCGAAGTGAAGACAAGCGTACCTCGCGAAGTGAAGAGAAGGAAACTCCAAACAAATCAAGGGAGCGATCATTTTCACCTGCCACGGATGATGAATCAAGCACGGCTTCATACAATGGAAGTCCAAATGGTGATGAAGACCACACGTATGGCATGCCAGTGGATCATTCATCACAACCTATCCCCATGCAAGTCATGGTGACAGGCTCGTCCACCATTGAAGAGCAAATAGCCAATCTGATGGGAGCGGTTGAAAAGCTCACCAAAACGGTGGAAGAAAAAGACCTGCAAATTGCCGAGCTCTACAGCAAGCTTGAAAGTCAAGATGAAGAAAAGAAGCACAAAGTAGGCGAGAGCTCCAAGAACGATGACAAAGAAGATGATGGCTCGCTTGGATCTATGTCCTTTCAGCAACTACAAGACATCATCACCAACTCCATCAGAGCTCAATATGGAGGTCCTTCTCGTGATTCTCTCACCTACTCCAAGCCCTACACCAAGAGAATCAACAGTCTAAGGATGCTAATGGGATACCAGCCGCTCAAGTTCCAGCAATTCGAAGGGAAGGGCAATCCAAAGCAACATGTTGCTCACTTCGTTGAAACCTGCAATAACACCGGGACGGAGGGTGACCACCTTGTCAAGCAATTTGTTCGCTCTTTGAAAGGCAATGCTTTGAGTGGTACATGGACTTAGAGCCCGAGTCCATCGACAGTTGGGACCAAATGGAACGTGAATTCTTAAATCGCTTCTACAGTACAAGGCAAACTGTGGGCATGATGGAACTCACCAACACAAAACAATGGAGAGACGAACTAGCGATTGACTTCATCAACAGGTGGCACTCACTCAGCCTCGATTGTAAAGACCGCTTGTCGGAGACGTCTGCAGTAGAAATGTGCATCCAAGGCATGCATTTCGATTTGTTGTACATTCTCCAAGGTATCAAGCCTCGAACCTTTGAAGAACTGGCTACGCGAGCGCATGATATGGAGTTGAGCATAGCTAGCCACAAGGGTAAGAAGGAGTTTGTCAATGATCAACGAAAAGATAAAACTTTCAGCAGCAAAGTTGACAAGGTCGTGAAAAGATCTACAAAGGAGTCGATGACTGTAAGTGTTGCTCCAATCAAAATCTCCACGCGAGACAAGAATGAGGTTCATAGAGTAGAACCAACTCAAGCCTACGGGAGGAAGAAGCATTCATTGACTGAGTGGGAGCAAAAGACTTATCCATTCCCAGATTCCGACGTGGCAGCCATGTTGGAAGATTTGCTTGAAAACAAGGTGATAGAACTTCCAGAGTGCAAATGTCCAGAAGAAATGCATCAGGTCAACAATCCGAAGTATTACAAGTTTCATCGCCTCGTCAGCCACCTAGTTGAGAAGTGCTTTGTTTTAAAAGATTTGATCATGAAGCTTGCCAAACAAGGAAGAATCGAGCTGGATGTCGATGAGGTTGCTGCGGTCAATTACACTACCATTTCGTTCGGGTCTTTTGAGCCGGTTCAAGTACCTTCCATGCTAATGAAGGCGCCATGCCATTTCTCAAAAGAGACGAGCAATGATAAAAAGTTAGAAGAAGTGAAGCCAATCCTGCAAATAAACCTCGCTCCTAAAGCTGCCCCATGCAATGATGGCGAGGGATGGATACTTGTCACTCGACGAAAAATGCGCAAAGGTGTGTTGTCAAGTCCACCACTCTCGCAGCCAAATCATAAACGACCACATGGGAGTCGTCAATGCCTTGCGAAGAATGAGACAAGGTATATAAAGGAGAAATTCGCTCTTTGTGTACAAAAGTCCCTCAATCAAAATCCGCCAACAAAGTGCACGCCTAAAGTGCAATTGAGTCCGAGAACTAGCTCAATGACAACAAGTTTTGAAGGTGGTTCCAAAGATGCTGAGAAGGTTAAGGAAACTGAAGTGCTGAGACAATTGGAAGACTCACTCTAAAATTTAGCCTCTCTAACCTATCGCAGCTTTCCAAGTCGGCGAGACGTGCGTTAGCCCAGTTGTTGCTTGATGATGGCCAGCATTCTTCAAACTTCAATGAGTGTGCGGCATGCGTAGCGTGTTATGACGCCATTCATTTCACGGATGAAGATTTACAATTGGGTTCAAAGCCACACAATCGACCTCTTTTTGTGATAGGTTACATGCGAGAGCAAAAATTAAATCGCATGCTTGTAGATGGAGGGTCTGCTGTAAACATTATGCCAAAATCGACGATGTCTCGACTCGGCATCAATATTGACGAGTTATCTAAAAGTCGTCTCATGATCCAGGGTTTTAACCAAGGAGAGAAAAGAGCGATAGGCATGATTCGGCTAGACATGGTTATTGGCGAATTGGAGTCGCACACTTTGTTCCACGTGATCAATGCAAAGACTTCATACAACATATTGTTGGGGCGACCATGGATTCATGAAAATGATGTCGTACCTTCAACTCTGCATCAATGCTTCAAGTTCTACCGCGGAGGCGTGAAAACAGTGATAGGTGATACCAAGCCATTCACCGAAGCTGAGTCTTACTTTGCAGATTCCAAGTTCTATTCGGATAAGGAATCAGTAATAGAAGTTCTTCCAGTCAAAGCACCCTCAACAGGGAAGGCTACAATGGTGACAAGGAAAGAAGTTGAAGCGAAGGGCAAGGGAAATGAAGAGCCACACAAGTCTCCATCCAAAACTGTGACATTAGAAAAGTCCAGTCCAATTATCCCAATTCTTCTATATGTGCCAAAGTTCAAGCGTAAGGAAGGAGAGTCTCTGTTCGCGGGAACAAAGCGGCAAGTGAGTCCTCGGAAGTTGAGCGAAGAGGACATAAAATTATTGAAGGAGGCATCAATATTGCCATTGACAAATTTAAACGACCAAACTCCTACCAAGCAACCATTGAAAGGATTTGTCAAACCAGTCCAAGGAAAGGTAGAGCATGGGCCTTTGCCCGAGAAAAGAACAAATGAAAGGTTTGACCCCAATGCTTACAAATTATTGGCGAAGGCCAGATTCAACTTTCGGTTCATCGAGTAAAGAGGATGATCAAGCTGTCAGTAAGAAAGCACATGAGCTCAATGAGTTTCAAAAGAAGCTAAGAGAACAGGGAAAAACATGTGATTCGATTAAGACAGGTCTTGGTTTTACCCCAAGCAAGCCGATCAAAATCTCAGACAGAAGAAAAGCAGAGAAGGCAAACATGCAGTACATAAGCGTCGAAGAAGTAGAAGATGAGATTCCACAAATCCAATCTGTTTCTAACACTTCAACATTCGATCGCATCTGTCCAAGTTCTCAAAGTATTTCTACTAAATCAACAAGCAGAGTTTCGGTGTTTGAACGTGTTGATAAGTCAACAAGTCGAAGCTCCATCTTCAATCGTCTTGACGCCGCAACTACACGAACTTCTGTGTTCAAAAGGTTGTCATCGTCAAATGAAGAAAATAAACAAATAAAGCCAACTCCTCGAAAGTCGGCACTTGAAAGGATCCAAGCTCCTCAAGGTCAACAAAATAGAAAAAGAAAAGAAGAAGTTGGCCAATCGAAAAATAAAGAAATCCAAAGTCTCATCCCATCACGCATGAAAAGACGTTGTGTGCTAGAGGTGAATTCGACTGACCAACTTAAAGTGAGGCAACATACCTTCATACTCACCGGTCAAGATAAAGAAGGCGATGATGCTAGCGGCAATGAGGATGATGTTATTCAATGTGCTTATCACATCACAGTAGCAGAGGTCGAAGCTTATGAAGAGGATGACCATGAAGGCTTCGAATATGAAGTAGAGGCAGCTCCTCCAGAGCTTGAAGATGGGGTGAAATCCACGGTCGATGAACTTAAGAAACTCAATCTAGGGACAGAGGAAGACCCAAGACCGATATTTGTAAGCACGTCACTAAACTCCCAAGAGGAGAAGGAGTACTATGACTTGTTGCTTGAATACAAGGATGTCTTCACTTGGACTTACATAGAAATGCCCGGTCTTGACCCTAAAGTAGCAGTTCATCGATTAACTGTTAAACCGGAGGCTCGACCCATCAAACAGCTGACACGACATTTTCGAACAGAGGTACAAACTCAAATTGAAGAGGAGGTTGACAAGGTGATCGCTGCAGGCTTCATCAGAGAAGTCCAATATCCCAAGTGGATCGCAAACATTGTCCCAGTTGAAAAGAAGAATGGACAAATGCGTGTGTGCGTAGACTTTCACGACTTGAATGATGCGTGTCCGAAAGATGACTTCCCTTTGCCTATCATCGAACTCATGGTGGATACAACCATAGGTCATGAAACTTTGTCTTTCATGGATGGCTACAACCAAATAAAGATGGCGCTAGAAGACGAGGAGTTAACTGCATTTCGCACTTCCAAAGGCATTTACTGTTACAAAGTCATGTCATTTGGACTAAAGAATGCTAGTGCAACATACCAACGTGTCATGCAGAAAATTTTTGGCGACATGCTTCACAAGTACGTCGAGTGCTATGTTGATGATTTGGTTGTCAAGTCAAGAAAAAGGAATGATCACTTGCAAGACTTACGAAAAGTGTTCGACAGGTTACGCGAGTACCAACTCAAAATGAACCCATTGAAGTGCGCTTTTGGTGTGAGTTCAGACAAATTCCTCGGGTTCATCGTGAAGCACCGAGGTATTGAAGTAGATCAATCGAAGATTAAGTCCATTTAAGAAATGCCGGAGCCAACGAATTTAAAAGAATTGAGAAGCCTCCAAGGAAAACTCGCGTTTATCAGGCGGTTCATCTCTAACCTCGCTGGTCGATGTCAACCTTTTAGTCGACTCATGAAGAAGAATGTGTCTTTCGTGTGGGATGAAGCATGTCACAATGCTTTCGAAAGCATTAAAAAGTACTTGTCTAACGCTCTAGTGTTGGGTGCACCCATTCCTGGGAAACCTCTTACCCTTTACGTCGCAGCTCAAGAAAGATCGCTTGGAGCACTTCTATCCCAAGAAAACGAGGAAAGAAGGGAGATGGCCTTGTACTATTTAATTCAAACTCTCACATGAGCAGAATTAAATTATTCTCTAATAGAGAAGACATTTCTCGCTCTCATCTTTTCCATCCAAAAGTTGAGGCATTATATGCAAGCTTACACGGTGCATTTGGTAGCCCGAGCTGACCCGGTCAAGTTTGTCATGTCTAAACCAGTCTTATTAGGACGAATGGCGAAATGGGCTCTGCTCCTTAATCAACACGACATCGTCTATGTACCTGCCAAGGCGGTCAAAGGCCAAGCTGTGGTTGACTTTCTAGCGGATCACCCAATCTCTGCAGATTGGGAAATTTTAGATGACTTGCCGGATGAAGAAGTCTTTCTTGCAGAAATTCTCCCTACTTGGAAGATGTTCTTTGATGGATCTTCAAGAGTAGATGAAGCAGGGGCCAGCGTTGTCTTCGTCACCCCACAAAAGCAAATATTGCCATATGCCTTCACTCTCGGTGAATTGTGTTCCAACAATGTTGCGAAATACCGAGCTCTCATCATGGGGTTGCAAACGGCCTTAGAAATGCAAATTGCAAATCTAGAAGTATATGGGGATTCGAAGTTAGTAATTGATCAACTACTAACTAATTACGAAGTCAGGAAAGAGGATTTGGTTCCTTATTTCCGTCTCGCTACACAACTCTTGACGGGTTTCGATGTTGTTACACTATAACATGTTCCAAGGAAAGAAAATCAAATGGCGAATGCTTTGGCCAACCTAGCAGCAACTTTGGCATTATCAAATGATGAGATTGTGGACCTTTCAATTTGCCAACGATGGGTTGTCTCAACAGGGATTGTCCCATTGTGCGAAAATTCCAATGTGGTCTTCGTCTATGTCATTGACATCGAAGATTGGAGGCATCCTTTGATCGACTACATTGAGCACAACAAGCTACCTGACGATCTAAAGCAGCGGACGTATATCAAGCGAAGAGCCCCACGCTTTTTCTACTACAAGGAGACTCTTTATAGATGATCATTTGACGGGTTACTCCTTAGATGTTTGGGAAAAGAAGAGGCATCCAAAGCCATGGAAGAGGTTCATTCTGGAATATGTGGAGCTCATCAATCAGGCCCTAAGTTGCATTTTCAAGTGAGGCGAATGGGTTACTACTGGCCCACGAAGGTCAAGGATTGCATGGAGTATGCACAGAAATGTCAAGCTTGTCAATTCCATGCAAACTTCATCCATCAACCGCCTGAGCTATTGCATCCTACGATCGCTTCTCACCCGTTTGATGTCTGGGGGAAAGACGTTGTGGGACCCATAAATCTGAAATCTTCTGGAGGCCACATGTACATTTTGGCAGGCACAGATTCCTTCTCAAAATGGTCAGAGGCGGTACCGCTTAAAGAGATAAAGAAAGAAACTGTTGTGGACTTTATCAAGACATGCATCATCCAGCCCTATGGTGTGCCACGTTGCATCATCACGGATAATGCCAAGTACTTCTCAAATAGTGCTATGCAAAAACTTAGCGAAAAGTATCACTTCAAGCTACACTTTTCGTCAATGTACAACGCACCATCTAATGGTTTGGCAGAGGCATTTAACAGGATGCTCTGCAACATCTTGAAGAAGACGTTTGGCAAGTCACTAAGAGATTGACATGAGAAGATGGGCGAAGCATTATGGGCATATAGAACGACATATCGAACTGCCAAAAATGCCACACCTTATTCTCTGGTGTATGGTGTTGAAGTTGTCTTGCCATTAGAGAAGCAAATTCCCTCATTGAGGATTGCTTTGCAAGAAGGCCTCACAAATGAAGAAAATATCAAGCTACGACTTCAAGATTTGGAAGCCTTAGACGAGAAGAGCCTCGATGCGCAACAACATCTAGAATGCTACCAAGCCCGGATGTCGCATGCCTTCAACAAAGGAGTTCGGCTTCGATCCTTTCAAATTGGCGATTTGGTCCTTGCTGTACGCAGACCCATCATCATGACACACAAGACCGGTCCCAAGTTCAATTCAAAGTGGGATGGTCCTTATGCTGTCAGCGAAGTCGCTCAACGGCAAAATTGTGGAGACGGTTTGAGAATTGGCCTACAAAATTGTGGCTGAAGACGGTTTGAGAATTGGCCCAATCAACGGCATGTTCTTGAAGAAATACTATGCTTGAAACAAGTGAAGACGCTCCTTGTCCGCACGAGCATAAACTGCGAATGACAAAAAAAAGCTCCTAGCCTGCATGAGCCTAAAATGCACAAGGCACTTAAAAAAAAAATTAAAAAGTGCTAAACCCTCATCTTTGAACTACGTGATGACTTGATTCTTTTTTTGGAAGGATACGTAGGCAGCTTGAGAATTATATTCTTGAGTTCAGTCACATCAAAATAAAATCTCTTTTTTATTGCATAATGAGTTCTATTGTCAAAATGACTTATTACATGCGCAAAAAAAAAAGAATAAATCATAAGTTACTAAACAATGATGGGCCCTTCACGTCCAAGATAGGCATTTGAAGCTGTGATGTTGCTTTTCAAAATCATCCCGGAACCTCTTTACTTCCTCAAGTTCTTCAGCAGTCAACTCTGGAGTCTCCTTGATTTGGATTTTTTGCTTCTCTAAATCGGTAAGCCTTTTGTCGTGAAGTAGAAGGCTCGCATCTAGGGAGGTTATTTCCTACTCCAGCCTCCGCTGCTTCTCCTTCAAGTTCTCCAAGGACTCAATCACAACTTGACATTGACCAAGATCAGTTTGACGAAGTTCGATTGACTTTGCAATTTCAGCCTCCATATGAGGCAAATGTTGATCACATGTGCCTGGAGTAGCTTTATGCGTGCATACAAGCCTTGCCGTGTTGTATCGAGTAGCACAAGTCATCAAGCTTTCCACCTTGTCTTTTACTGGCGAAGGATCAAACCCATAACACTGAAGTTCAACCATCATCTCGTCAAGGTCTTTCTTTCTAGAAAGAATGGTTCTTGACAAGTGCTTCGTAATGACGTCTTCAATTTGTTCACAAATTAGAGTGGCGGCCTGCATACGAATCTTTCGGAGCCCCTGGTTGGTGTCCATAACATCAACTTCACCGCGGGTGACTTCAGAGAATGCCATATTGTTTAAAAGCCTCGGAGGATTCACCGAAATGTCTTCACAATTAACTTGTTGCGATACATTTTGTTTGATAATGCATGCATCGTCTTCGTGGAGGGAATCTGTCACACCCCAGTCCTTAAGTTATTTTACGGTTATTCATTCCGGTATTATTTTGGTCTTTTATCGTATTAATTAACCGTTTACTGTTAAGGACTTTAAAGTTGACTTTTTATTCCGTTGGGAATTTGAGAAAACTTTCTTCATGAAAGTTGTAGTCGTTACGAGTTCGTAGACATGCTATGCGTTAAATTCGGAGTTAGCATGGTAAAGTTATGAATTTAATGGTAAAGTTTTTGTGTAGGTAAAAAGGGGAAATTTTGAAGTGGGTTTTTTGATTTAGTTGGGTTTGAGAGTTGGGCCAGGGGTAGCAGCCCAAGTCCTTTCTTTTTCTTCTCTCTTTTTCCTCTTCTCTTCTTTCTCTTCTGCTCTTCTTCCCCGAGCTCCCAAACCCGTGCTCGTCGGAAAGCTTAGCCGCCAGTTGCCGTCGTCTAGCCAGCCACCAGCCGTCGCTCCAGCCCGGGACGGACCCCCGCCACCTCCTCTCTCTTCCTGGGCCGGTGACCGGCCGTGTAACGCCGCCGTTCGAGAGAAAACCCGCCGGATAGCTTTTCTCCGGAGCTCCTTCCTCCGGTCACCATACGCCGTGATTTTTGGCTCATTTTGTAGCCCTCATCAAGGTGAGTAATCCCTCCAAAATAATCGGTCTATTTCGATCTCGTTATGGTGTTTTGTATAATTGGAAGTTTTAGGGATTTTAGCAATGTTCTAAAACTCGGTCAACTCGGCCGAGTACTCGGCGAGTACTCGGTACTCGGCTAGTCACCGTGGCGATTTTGGCCTACTCAGTGCCTCTAGTCGGCCAGCAGAAAATCGGCTGAGTACTCGGTCCAACTCGGTCAACTCGGTCAGCCGAAAAAAAAAAGAAAAAAAAAATAGGCAAACGACGTCGTTTTGAAACCCTAATAACTCGATTTGTCTCTAGTCTCTCGCTCCAGACGCTCAGTCGCTCATCTCTCGCTCCAGTGCTTTTATTACTTATCCACTGTATTATTACTTATGCTTTTATAACTATGGCCTACTCAGTGCTTTTATTACTTATGTTATTGTAATGGACTAATGGTTATTTTTATTTTTTAGACATTATTATCTCTTAAATATTGTAATATTTTATGGACTATTTTTATTATTTTAGACATTATATATTAGATTATATGTTTTAAAAATAATAAAAAAATCCAGAAATTAGAATCCGAGTACTCTACTCGCTACTCACCGGCCGGCCGACCGACTACCGAGTAGCGAGTTTTAGAACCTTGGATTTTAGAATGTTTTAGTTTGATTTCCCTAGTTAGCCTCGGAATTGGACTAAGTGCTAGTTATGAAAGTTGTTGGGTTTGATGAGAGGATTATTCTGTCAAAATGTGAGAAGCATTGGAGGTCGCCGGAAAACGGCTGCCGGCCGCCGCCGGGAAAATATTGTTTTTGTAGAAATTTTGATGAGGAGTAGTATGGTATGAGTTTTATAATTTTTGGAGGAGTTTTGATAAGGTTTAAGATTTTTTTTCGATGGGTAAGGAATTTGGCGGTATCTAATTGGAGTGCCGATATTTGGGTTAGCTGGATTTAAAATTTGTTTAAGATTAAATATTGGCCATCGGGGATGGTGGTGAATTTTGAGTCTTAAAGGATTAAGGATGGAAAGTTGGAAAAGGGAGAAGATAATTTGAAGCCCTTAAATTTTTATGAGTCATTTATTGAAGTTTTATTTCAGTTCGAGAGTTAATATTATTTTTGTCCAGGCCGTGAGGAGGATCATTCAGCAGAAACTTTGGGTCGTCGACAGGCTTAGCCGAGTACTGTGAGTGGACCCTTGATTTAAATGTCGTACATGCATTAAAGTTTATTTAATTTTTCAAAGGCATTTGGAGTAAAGAGTTCCGTTAAATTTTGGGAACTCTCTTGAGCATTTTAATTGACATGTGAGACATGCAAGTGATTTTTTATAATTATTTTCGGAAAATGACTTTCCGAAAATTTGCTATTTTCTTTTCACCATAAATGGTTGATTTATGATCATTATTGCTAGCTAAACATTATTTAGCACTATAGGTGAGTAGTGCGCCTAGCGTGGGACGCTATTATAGCCTGGGAGGCAACCGATCGGTATTTATATATATATGTTAGCTAGCCATTATTAGCGGCTGCTCATTATATGTGAGTAGTGCGCCTAGCGTGGGACGCTACTATAGCCTGGGAGGCTCAAACCCTAGCTTGGGAGGCTCATCGTTATGGTGAAATATTTAATTAATGAGAACCAATGGGATTGGTTCGTCATTTTAATTTTGAATATTTATGGAAATGTTGGAGAGCATAGATTTGACTTCATTGCTCCATATATTTTTGCTATTTATTTTGTCCACTCACTCTAATGTTTTTAAATGCTTCTCCCCTGGGCCTTTCATTTTAAATACCCAGTCTGCTGAGTTCGGTTCGGTGAGGATAGGAGGCTTGTTATAAATTCCCACTGCATCCAGTTTTCCCATATAGGTTACGAGTTAACCTACGTTATTATTTCTCTCAGTTATCATTCTAGTAGATGCTCTGAATATTTTAGGTTGGTTAAAGTGTAGTGAGGACTGCTGAAAAGATTCCTTTATTGTTCTTGAGAGATTATTTTTCATGAATATTATTGGGAAAATATTTGAGTTGGGTTTGGTGATTTTTTCCTTTCAGTTAGGGTTACCCATTATCAAGGGAGGTTTTACTAGGAATTTTGGTAGAATTTTCCTTGAGGTGGGTCCTGCAGGATTTATTCCGGGTTTCAAGGGGGAAATTCGGGGTAGGTCCTGACAGTTGGTATCAGAGCATTAGGTTATCCGATTCCAGTCTTTCTATGTTACTACCATATATGCTTAGTAACACTTAGCGTCATTAGAGTGATGGTCCGACCGCGGCGGATTCATTAGCATTTTATGCCAGTATGCTAAGTGTTTATTAAGTATTTTGGTAATTGTTCTTTCCTTGATTCAGGTACTAAATATTTTATTCTCTGGTAGTATGCCTCCTCGCCGAGCACCTAGGCAGAATCCTCCAAGTGATGAAGATGAGAACGTACCGAGTGATTGGACTAATGCCATGGAGTAGTTCTTTCAGCGTTTTAGCACCAGTATGGTTTCTGAGATTAATTATGATAGAGCCTACAAGAATGGTGCTAGAGCGTTTAGCCATGCTGTTGAGCCTTTGGATGCTCAGAATTGGGTAGAGGCCATCGAGAAAATGTTTATTCAAGTGAGATGCCCTGAGGATAGGAATGTGGATTTGGCTACCCAGTTTTTGGAGAAGGAAGCATGGCATTGGTGGATTGATTTGGGTAGTGGTCATGGTAGCAGTCCGAGTTCTGGCTCTGGTTTCAAAGGGAGGTTCAAGAGGCAAGGTGGCAGATCTTTCAAGAATTTCTTTGGGCGCCAGTTTGGGCGATTCAGGAGTGGAACGAGCAGTAGGAGTGGGACTTCTGGTGGATAGTCTTTTCAGTCTGGGCAGAGTCAGTATCAGCCAGGGGAATGTTTTCAGTGTGGTCAGCTGGACCATTTCAAGAGGGATTGCCCTCTTCTGACTCAGGGAGCGACCCACGATCCTGCTCAGGCCATGGGTCAATCTTCAGCTAGTGCTTCTGGTGGTGGTACTCATGCCATGGCTTCAGCCAGAGGCAGTTTTCAGCAGAGCAGAGGACAGAGAGGTCATCCTGCCACCACTCATGCTAGGCTTCATGCCATGACTCAGCAGGAGGGACGTACTTCTCCGGATGTTATCATTGGTACGTTGTTAATTTTCGGTCGTCCTACTTTTATATTGATAGACCCTGGGGCGACGCATTCTTTCATGTCTAGTAGATTTTCCTTTCTCGCCAATGTGCCCTCATCGTCACTTCCAGGGGAGTGGCAGGTTTCTTTGCCCTCCGGTGATGTGATGAAGATAGATTGGGTATTTAGAGGTTGTGAAGTATTGGTGGATGGTCTTAGCTTCGAAGTTGATTTAATCTCATTAGATATTGTGGAGTTTGATGTAATCTTGGGGATGGACTTCTTAGAGGCACATAAGGCCATGATTGATTGTTTCCGGAAAGTAGTGGTGTTGCGAAGTCCTCGGAAGCCTGAGGTCACATTTCAGGGTGAGCGAGATGTGATTTCCAGTTGTTTAATTTCAGCGGTCACCGCTAGGAAATTATTGAATAAAGGTTGCCAGGCTTATTTAGCTCATGTGGTGGATGTTAGGAAGGGAGATGTGAGGATAGAAGACATCCCTGTAGTTAATGAGTTTCCAGATGTCTTTCTAGATGAGTTGCCTGGGTTGCCTCCTGTAAGAGAGATAGATTTTGCAATCGAGTTGCTTCCGGGAACGGTGCATATTTCTCAAGCGCCTTATAGAATGGCACCTGCAGAATTAAAAGAGTTAAAAACTCAACTGCAAGAGTTGGTGGATAAAGGTTTTATTCGGCCTAGTATGTCTCCATGGGGTGCTCCAGTGTTGTTTGTCAAGAAGAAGGATGGCACCATGAGACTTTGTGTGGACTATAGGAAGTTGAATCAGGCTACAGTGAAGAACAAATATCCCTTGCCCCGTATTGATGATTTATTCGATCAGTTGAGGGGTGCCTCGGTCTTTTCAAAGATTGATTTGAGATCGGGATATCATCAGTTGCAGATTCGGGAAGGTGATATAGCCAAGACTGCATTTCGATCACGATATGGCCATTATGAGTTCGTTGTGATGCCGTTTGGACTTACTAATGCACCCGCTGCTTTTATGGATCTCATGAATAGGGTGTTTCGTCCATACCTGGATCATTTCATGATTGTATTCATAGATGACATCTTGGTGTATTCAAGGAATTTGAAGCAGCATGCTAAGCATCTAAAAATGGTATTGCAGACTTTGAGGGAAGCTCAGTTATATGCGAAGCTTAGTAAATGTGAATTCTGGTTGGATAAAGTGGGATTCTTGGGCCACGTAGTTTCGGCAGAAGGTGTCAGTGTGGATCCCCAAAAGATAGAAGCGGTGACAAATTGGAAGAGGCCTTCTAGTGTGACTGAGATTCGTAGTTTCTTGGGATTAGCAGACTATTATCGTCGTTTTGTCCAGGATTTTTCCAGGATTGTCGCTCCACTTACAAGACTAACCAGGAAAGGGATGAAGTTCGAGTGGTCTGAGAAGTGTGAGCAGAGTTTTCAAGAGCTCAAGGATCGTTTAACTAGTGCTCCAGTTCTAGCACTCCCTGATGCTAGTGGGGAGTATGTGGTTTATTACGATGCTTCTAGGCATGGTTTGGGTGGTGTGTTGATGCAGCATGAGAGAGTAATTGCTTACGCTTCTAGGCAATTGAAGCCGCATGAAGTGAATTACCCCACCCACGACCTAGAGCTTGTTGCAGTGGTTTTTGCATTGAAATTGTGGAGACATTATCTCTATGGAGCTAAGTGTCAGATCTTCTCCGACCATAAGAGCCTCCGGTATGTGTTCACTCAGAGAGAGTTGAATATGAGGTAGAGAAGGTGGATGGAGTTGATTAAGGATTATGATTGCACTATTGAGTATCATCCTGGGAAAGCTAATGTAGTGGCGGATGCTCTTAGTCGCAATCCTTCTTTGTCGCTAGCTTATTTGAGGACAGTTCGGGTCCCTCTTCTTTATGAGTTAAGAGCTTCAGGAGTTGAGTTGTCAGTGGATGAGATTGGTGCGTTGGTAGCCAGTTTTCATGTGCGGCCAGTTTTGATGGATAAAGTTCGTGAAGCTCAGTATGCTGATCCTTCCATTGTTCGGTTGATTGACAGAACGCTTAATGGAACGACAGTAGATTTTTCTGTTAGGAGAGATGAGACCTTGATGTTCAAAAGCAGGTTTTGTGTCCCAAAAAGAAATGAGGAGCTGAAGGAAGAGATAATGGAGGAATCTCACAGTTCGGCATATGCCGCTCATCCGGGTAGTACTAAAATGTACAGGACCCTGAAGGATTTTTATTGGTGGCCAAATATGAAGAGGGAGATTGCCGCTTATGTAAGCAAGTGTTTGATTTGCCAGTACGTGAAGGCTGAGAGGCAAAAACCTTCTGGTCTGCTTGAGCCATTGTCTATTCCGATATGGAAGTGGGACCACATCACCATGGATTTTGTTTTTAGTTTACCTCGTACCCGTGAAGGGCATGATGGTATTTGGGTGATTGTGGATCGATTAACGAAGTCTGCACACTTTTTGCCAGTGGGGAAGAACTATTCATTAGATAAATTGGCGGAGCTTTATGTGAATGAAATTGTGAGACTTCATGGGGTGCCTGAGTCTATAGTATCGGATCGGGATCCTAGATTTGTTTCAAAATTTTGGGGAGCTTTGCAGGCAGCTTTGGGCACTAAGCTACATTTCAGCTCAGCATTTCATCCTCAAACGGACGGGCAGTACGAGAGGACTATTCAGACCATGGAGGACATGTTGAGGTCATGTGCTATGCAATTCAGAGGGAGTTGGGATAAGAATTTGTCCTTGATCGAGTTTGCCTACAACAATAGTTTTCATTCCAGTATTGGTATGGTTCCATTTGAAGCGCTTTATGGGCGGCAGTGTCGTACACCTCTATGTTGGAACGAGGTGGGAGAAAAGGAGTTTTGTGGTCCAGAGATAATCCAGGACACAAATGAGAAGATCAAGGTGATTAGGGACAGGCTCAAGGCAGCTCAAAATAGGCAGAAGAGTTATGCGGATAACCGTAGGAAGGACCTTGAGTTTCAAGTGGGGGATTGGGTATTTTTGAAACTATCCCCATGGAAGGGCGTGGTACGTTTTGGCAAGAGAGGAAAGCTTAGCCCGAGGTATATTGGTCCTTATGAGGTTATAGAGCGGGTTGGTGCGGTTGCTTATCGATTGGAGCTACCTTCAGAGCTGTCCAGGATACATAATGTTTTTCATGTGTCCATGCTTCGCAAGTATACTGCTGATCCTTCTCATATCTTGCAAGAGCAGCCAATTAGTTTGAAGAAAAATTTGACTTATGAGGAGGAGCCGGTTCAGATTCTCGATCGGAAGGAGCAAGTGCTTAGAAATAAAGCAATTCCTCTAGTTAAAGTTCTTTGGAGGAGTCATCAAATAGAGGAAGCTACTTGGGAGCCAGAAGAGCAATTGAGGCAGCAGTATCCTTATCTCTTTGAGTGAAAGGTACGTAAATTTCGGGGACGAAATTTTTATAAGGAGGGGAGAATTGTCACACCCCAGTCCTTAAGTTATTTTACGGTTATTCATTCCGGTATTATTTTGGTCTTTTACCGTATTAATTAACCGTTTACTGTTAAGGACTTTAAAGTTGACTTTTTATTCCGTTGGGAATTTGAGAAAACTTTCTTCATGAAAGTTGTAGTCGTTACGAGTTCGTAGAAATGCTATGCGTTAAATTCGGAGTTAGCATGGTAAAGTTATGAATTTAATGGTAAAGTTTTTGTGTAGGTAAAAAGGGGAAATTTTGAAGTGGGTTTTTTGATTTAGTTGGGTTTGAGAGTTGGGCCGGGGGTAGCAGCCCAAGTCCTTTCTTTTTCTTCTCTCTTTTTCCTCTTCTCTTCTTTCTCTTCTGCTCTTCTTCCCCGAGCTCCTGAACCCGTGCCCGTCGGAAAGTTTGGCCGCCAGTTGCCGCCGTCCAGCTAGCCACCGGCCGCCGCTCCAACCCGGGACGGACCCCCGCCACCTCCTCTCTCTTCCAGGGCCGGTGACCGACCGTGTAACTCCGCCCTCCGAGAGAAAACCCGCCGGAGGCGCCGGATAGCTTTTTGTCGGAGCTCCGTCCTCCGGCCACCATAGGCCGTGATTTTTGGCTCATTTTGTAGCCCTCATCAAGGTGAGTAATCCCTCCAAAAGAATCGGTCTATTTCGATCTCGTTATGGTGTTTTGTATAATTGGAAGTTTTAGGGATTTTAGAATGTTTTAGTTCGATTTCCCTAGTTAGCCTCGGAATTGGACTAAGTGCTAGTTATAAAAGTTGTTGGGTTTGATGAGAGGATTATTCTGTCAAAATTTGAGAAGCATTGGAGGTCGCCGTAAAACGGCTGCCGGCCGCCGGGAAAATATTTTTTTTGTAGAGATTTTGATGAGGAGTGGTATGGAATGAGTTTTATAATTTTTGGAGGAGTTTTGATAAGGTTTAAGATTTTTTTTCGATGGGTAAGGAATTTGATGGTATTTAATTTGGAGTGCCGATATTTGAGTTAGCTGGATTTAAAATTTGTTTAAGGTTAAATATTGGCCATCGGGGATGGTGGTGAATTTTGAGTTTTAAAGGATTAAGGACGGAAAGTTGGACAAGGGAGAAGATAATTTTAAGCCCTTAAATTTTTATGAGTCATTTATTGAAGTTTTATTTCAGTTCGAGAGTTAATATTATTTTTGTCCAGGCCGTGAGGAGGATCATTCAGCAGAAGCTTCGGGTCGTCGACAGGCTTAGCCGAGCACTTTGAGTGGACCCTTGAATTAAATGTCGTGCATGCAATAAAGTTTATTTAATTTTTCAAAGGCATTTGGAGTAAAGAGTTCCATTAAATTTTGGGAACTCTCTTGAGCATTTTAATTGACATGTGAGACATGTCAAGTGATTTTTTATAATTATTTTCGGAAAATGACTTTCCGAAAATTTGCTATTTTCTTTTCACCATAAATGGTTGATTTATGATCATTATTGCTAGCTAAACATTATTTAGCACTATAGGTGAGTAGTGCGCCTAGCGTGAGACGCTATTATAGCCTGGGAGGCAACCGATCTGTATTTATATATATATGTTAGCTAGCCATTATTAGCTGCTGCTCACTATATGTGAGTAGTGCGCCTAGCGTGGGACGCTACTATAGCCTGGGAGGCTCAAACCCTAGCTTGGGAGGCTCATCGTTATGGTGAAATATTTAATTAATGAGAACCAATGGCATTGGTTCGTCATTTTAAGTTTGAATATTTATGGAAATGTTAGGAGAGCATAGATTTGATTTCATTGCTCCATATATTTTTGCTATTTATTTTGTCCACTCACTCTAAAGTTTTTAAATGCTTCTCCCCTGGGCCTTTATGCCCAGTCTGCAGAGTTCGGTTCGACGAGGATAAGAGGCTTGTTATAAATTCCCACTGCATCCAGTTTTCCCATATTGTCATGCCCCGAACCTTAATTTTTACCTTTATTACTGGCATAGTGGTAATAAGAGTTTTTACCGTGTTCGTCACTAAGTGTGTAATTTAATTAGTCCCCAGAGGGTGTTGAGGGACTAATATTTTGAGGGTGTTATTCTAAGGAAGAAATTTTGACGACGGTAAAAAATGGTAATTTTTGCTAGTAAAAGGTAATTTTATTGGGGTATTATTTCGGGGTGTTAAATTTTGGATTTTTTTTGGGTTTATAGAGGTGTTGGACCGGGTGGGCTAAAGGCCCAAATTCATTTTTCTTTTCTCCCGATATTCTCTCCGCACCCGGTTATTCCCTCTCTACACCCATGAAATTTCCGGCCAACCGTCCGCCGCCGTCCGGCCTCCGTTCGCCACCGGACCGGTCCCATTCGAACGGTCTCCCTCCCAGCTACATTTCTAGACCGGTGGCAGCCTCCCTAGCGCCGCCGTGAGGGAGAAACGCCGCTCGAAAGGCACGGCTGCCGAACCGGTTTTCTCACCGGAACTCCCTCCTCCGGCCGCCATAGCCCAAAAGGAAGCCCTCCTCCCGTGCTTCAATCCCTCCAAAGGGCTCGCTCCGTCGTGAGCTAGGTAAGGAGAAATCGGAATTTGAAATTTCTAGGGCTTTTTGTGTATTTCCGTTCGATTGATGTGCTTAGGCTTAGAATTGGAGTTTGTGGTAGTTAGGAATGTTGACCATTGGAGGTCGCCGGAAAATGGCTGCCGGCCGCCGCCTCCGGCGGAGCCGCCGAGAAAATGTTTTTGGTGGAGAAAAATGTGAGGAGTTTAATGGAATAAGTTTTAGAATTTTTGGAGGAGTTTTGGATAGGTTTAAGAATTGTTGAAGTTAAGTATTTTTGGCGGATTATTAATTAATAATCCGGCCATTGGATTTTATTTGGTAAAAAGTGTTTTTCGAGGTTGTCGGTAAAATTTGTGGAGTTTTGAGGTTGGCAGTGGATTTAAGATTTTGGAGTGTTAGGCTTGGTTGAGCGCGAAGCATATTTAATTATGCATGTTTTGCATTTAAACGTCGATGTTTCATTTAAGGTTTTATGTATATGGAACAGGACGCGAGGAGGCTCGAGCAGAGGAGACCTCCGACCGACGTCAGGCTTAGGCCTAAGTTGTGAGTGGACCTTTGTTTTGAATATTATATCTGAAATGCTTTATCATTTGATTGATTTTTCTGTTATTGGATATTTCCCGAAATTGAGAATTTCGGTGGATTATACTCGAGGTACAATTCTGAGAATAGTATGTAAGAGAATAACCGAAATTGAGAATTTCGGTGAGTATGTATATATATCCATATTTGGATGATTATGAGAATAATATGTATATGAGGAAATGCTAGCTAGCTATACGTGCTTTTCCGCCATACTGAGGTAAAATTCCATTATGGCGCAACGTGAGCGTTAGACGCAATCGTTGTAGCCCTATATAAAAATAATAATTTATATAGGGGATATGCGCGTATATTTATACACCGTGCTTTTTCGCCATACTGAGGTAAAATTCCATTATGGCGCAACGTGAGCGTTAGACGCAATCGTTGTAGCCCTATATAAAAATAATAATTTATATAGGGGATATGCGCGGATATTTATACACCGTCTTTTCCACCATAATGAGGTAAAATGCCATTATGGTGCAACGTGAGCGTTAGACGCAAGCGTTGTAGCCTTGTGTGAATTTTCTATTGTGTTTGTTGTTTCAAGAAAATTCATACGAGGGATATGACGAGTGTAATACATACATATTACCACTCGGCCGCTTTCCCCCATATGCGAGGTACAATTCCGGTGTGGGGTGATGTGAGCGTTAGACGCAAGCATAGTAGCTTCGTATGATATCTACTTTATTCAAGTTGTTCATAGATATCATGCCAAGAGTCAGGTGAGTGTGCATACATATATAATATCCAGGCCTGAGAGGCAGTTTCTTAAAGTTTGGGGGTTCTAGCCAGGCTGGACCCCAGTTCAGAATCATTCCAGTGGTGTTCGTGTTTTTGCCACTGTGGAAAGCATTTCTTTTGGGGAAATATTTATTTGTTGCCAGATCAGTTTTGTCCACTCACTCTGACGTGTTAAATATTTTCCCTTGGGCTCTTCGTTTTTAAAATGCCCAGTCTGCAGAGTTCGCGTGAGGTCCAGCAGGAGACGTCGTGGCATAGTGACCCAGCTATCAGCTACATTTCGCCAGTAGGTTACCTGTTTAATCTACTAGGAGTTTGTTAGCTTCCGTTGTATTTTTTTTTTTTTTTTTAGTAGTTCTGAATACTATTGGAATTCATATGTTTGTATTCTAGCTACTTTTGGAGTGTAGCTGAAGATTTAATGGTTTTGGATTAAAAGGTGATTCGTAAGTTTTTAAGTTAGGGTTGTCCATTTTCGAGGGAGGTTTGCCGAGTCCTCGGTAAATTTTCCTTGGAGGTGGTCCCCGCAGGACTCATCTCGGGTTTCGGGGTGAAATTTGGGGTGGGTCTTGACACATATAGATTTCGAGTTAACCTATGTTATTATTTCTCTCAGTTATCATTCTAGTAGATGCTTTGAATATTTTAGGTTGGTTAAAGTGTAGTGAGGACTGCTGAAAAGATTCCTTTATTGTTCTTGAGAGATTATTTTTCATGAATATTATTGGGAAAATATTTGAGTTAGGTTTGGTGATTTTTTCCTTTCAGTTAGGGTTACCCATTATCAAGGGAGGTTTTACCAGGAATTTTGGTAGAATTTTCCTTAAGGTGAGTCCCGCATGATTTATTTCGGGTTTCAAGGGGGAAATTCGGGGTAGGTCCTGACAGAATCGGTCTTCATTGGTTATGTTGAAAGAGCACGAACCTCTTTCGAGCAAGCTTCATCTTCAAAAAGTGGGAGTCCTTGTAGCTGAAAACAAGAAGGTAAAGAAAATGAGTTCAGATCATGCATATAATGTCAAAAAATGCATGGTGATGGTGACGAACATACCTCGACATGATTTGGAGTTTGTTGCGAGGGACCAGGAACTTCGCCAAGAAAATTGCTATTAAGGAGAAACTCATTGTCGGGATTGAAATAAACGGAGCCAAGGTCGGGTTCAATCCTTCGACGTTTGAAGTTCACGTCCCTAGAACTGTTACTACTCCCATTAAGTTTTTTTGCTTGAGTGTTGGTCCCCTTCAACTTAAAGTGACTCCGGGCAAGATGATGATCAGATGAGTCCCCATGACTTTCTAAAGTTTGGTGCGGATCATTCAGAGAGTTGCTATTTGGGGGCAACGCCTTGATAGAAGATGCGTGAGGGTTATTGTTAGGTTCAATCTCGCGGGAAACCACTCTCCAGCGATACGGCATCTCGCGAGGAACCACTCTCTGGCAAGACGGCATCTCGCGAGGAACCACTCTATGGCGAGACGACATCTCGCGAGGAACCACTATCTGGTGAGACGGCATCTCATAGGAAACCACTTCCTGTCGAAATGGTATCTTGTGAGTAACCACTTCCTGGCGGGGCAGTACCACGCGAGCAGCGATCTTGTCTTCTTTCCTTTTTAAAGGCTTATGCGGCGACCCAAGCATTGTTGTTGTAGTCATCTTGGGCGTGGAACAATATAATTTGGACCACCATTCAACATAATCACGAGTCACCATGTACTCTGTTAGAGCACTCTCAAGCGACAATGTCAATATGCTCCCTGTCTCACGTTTAGTAAAGCTTTCCCAATGCCAGTACGTCAAGGATAATGCGCCCGTCTGAATGTCCTTTTGAAGGCTTCCTGGCACATCTTGAACATAGCTGAGCTGAAGGCTGAAACGGTAAGGGCTGTAGGGTTGAACGACTCACCGGTTGTCTTGCCTAAGAGTAAGAAATCCAGATCGAAGGCAGGTGAGGTAGACAATGTCTGAACGGTTAACATTCTCATGATCAACAATCACTTTGCCTTCTTTAGGGACTATGGCTAAGATGTCCATCCCCACATTGCCACATGCATTGAATAAAGAACGAGCTTGTGCGTCTCCAAAGTGATTAGCTGAAAATGCCCCTGAAAAGTGAACCATGAGCGGTTTAAAGCTGTCAGGAAGAGGAGAATAAAAATGGGTGCCGAAGTACTCTGCCAACCACGTATACAAGTAGTGAAAGGGTAATGTGGCCGAACAGTTCCCTGGGTCTTTGGAAGCAGAAATCTCGTTCAAGCCTTGATAAATATTGGCCAACACAGGTATAGCTAGACAAAATTAATAGCCTTGGGACATTTTACTGGCGACTTTAAACACGCTAGGTCAGATCAAGCCTATGTCGTCCCTAGGGAAGACGAACAAACACAACCAGCACGCGTAAAATGTCGCCAAGTAAGTGGACTCCAGGTCTTCGTCATCAACGCCCAAGTCATCAAACGGTGCGGAGTCGTCATCAGTCTGGGCTTGAACCTCGCGGATTTCACCAGACGGGTTGTACATGTTCTGAGGTGCATCTTTCTTGTTCCGTACACTCTTGGCGGGCGGCCTCTTGTATCTCATAATGCCTTTGAACCAGTACTGGATCCATGACGCGATCTTCACTTTTTGCCCTTTATCGTCCTTGCAAAGCTTGTGGTACGCAAGAAATAAAAACCTGCAACTCTTGGGAATGATTGGCTCACCGCCTTTACCCTTGGTTGAAAATTCTTCGATAGATGGAACAACTTCGTCGTAAAATCTTCTAGTTATGGGCAAGCCACAAATATATGTCAAGTCCCTCAAAGAAATAGACATCTCGCCACACGATGTGTGAAGAGTATTCGTGCCAGGACACCAAAACTCACAGAAGGCCCGCATCACAGGTGCAACACGGTCATAGCTGAAGAGCGATGCAAACACCTCTCGGTATAGGCCAGTTTTGTGGATGAGATCTCCGCTTCGTCTTAGGATGTCTTCTAACCACTCCCAGTAACGTTTCGTGTAAGAGAAGGTTCCGTTGGCACGAAACCCTCTCCATTGCACTGAACCATTGCACGTACGGTCGCTGAGAAGTACGAACGGTGTTTGAGGAACATTATGGTCATGATGGGCAGACTTCAACATCCATACATCTGCACTTTGCTTCTCACTGGTGGATTTGGCTGATTGGAAGGTGGCCAGCTGACGTGATTGTTGGAAAGTCCACCGAGGAATATGACCTGAACCATCGTACGAGGGAGACTCAAGGGCGCGCGGCCCGGTCAATGAAGGATAGTTATATAAGGTGGTGCCATCGCTTTGAACGTCGTTAGTGTCTTCAAGGATAGTGATTGTGCCTTTCTTGAAACTCTTGAAAAATGCCATGCGAAAAGGTGTACGTCTACACAAAGAATTGATTTGTTGAAAGGACTGCACCTCGCTGCCTTAAACTTCTGCTGCACCTCGCTGCTTTAAACTTCTGTTGCGCCTCGCGGCCCTAAACTTCTACTCTACCTCGCTACCTTAAACTTCTGCTGCACCTCGCTGCCTTAAGATTCTGATGCACCTCGCCGAGTAAGGTTTCTGCTGTTACTGAAGATGGATAACTCAGAAATACCTCGCGACCTACACATACAAGATTAAAAAAAAAGTCAGCGAATTGTATAACTCTACGCCATAGAAATCAAATCAAAAGGAGTAAAAAAAAAAAGAAAAAGAAGTGTACTGCTGATCTCGCAGCGAGATGGTTGTAACTTTGTGATGAAGAATGTTAAACCGGAAGCTCTAATTTATAGTGCAATCATTCCTCATCGAAACTAGAAAAGTATGGAGAATCAAGCAAATCAAGAAAGAAATACATCAAAGGTTTCCGCCCACTACTTGGAAACTTTACCAGATCAAAATTCGTAGGAATCCTTGCGAATTAAGGAATCCCTACAAAATTTGGATATCCTATAAATTCAAGGAATCTCTACAAGAAAATCGAGAATCCTTACAAAATTAGGAATCCCTATCAATTCGGGAACTCCCACAAAATTAACCCATTAAACATAGACTTCAAGTCCCGCCTCCGGCACATGACGACAGTATGGCTACGACGCACCTTGAAGTGGGGGCATTTATAAACATATAAAATTTAACGATAATAATAATCGTTGAATAATCCAAGCAAGTACATGGCTCGTGAGTCAGCAAAATGGCGGAGAGCCGTCGAAAATAACACGTGGCAACGTGAAAATGGTCGGCTGACAACAAAACCTTAAATCCCGATTGAAATCAATTATCAAGTGTCGATTGATGATCAAATATCAAATAATCGGACATCCCCAAAAATAATTGGTGATGGTTCGCCAGCGGTCAGGCAAGCTAGAGAGTAGAGTTCGCGAGGCGAACAGGACTTCGCGAGGCGAACTAGACTTCGCGAGGCGAACACGACTTCGTGAGGCGAACGGGACTTCGCGGGGCGAACAGGACTTCGTGGGGCGAACAGGACTTCGCGAGGTGAAATGCATTTCACGAGGCAAACCGGACTTCGTGAGGCGAACCGCACTTCGCAAAGCGAAATGCACTTCGCGAGGCAAACCGGGCTTTGCGAGGAGAACCGCACTTCGCGAGGTGAACTGAATCCGCGCGCGTAGGTTTACTTAAAGGCGAGGCGAGATGGCCCAGCGTAGGGAACCTTGCGAAGGAGCTAGACGATAGAGTTCGCATGCATGTGGGAATGTACGTCCAAGATAAGTCGTCCGCGAAGTGGGACCAGAAATCACCGCTTGCTTGGAAATTAAGGTTCCTCACGAGATACCTTCCATATTCGCGAGATGGCTCGCCCCTTGCTAAGGATCTTGATCAAAACAGGACTTTCAATCCAAAGCGATCTAGGCATATCTAAATCTTAAGATTTGATTGATTTGATTATGTTAAAATCAGCAAGTAAATCAATCAGTCAAGATTCATTGATTCGATTAAGAAAATATTATTGATTCAGAATCTTCATTACTTGCCCTAAGTGGAGGCATGTTAACACTATAAGTACCCCTTCTCATATCAAGAGGAAGGAGCAAAAAAAAGCCAAGGGAGCATAAACAAAAGCAGTGAACTAGAGAGAGAGATCCCTCACGAGAGCCCACAAGTCTCCCCAAAATCCTTGAAGAACTATCAAGCTCCTCAAATAGCCAGTTCTTCATTAAATCCAAATCCCCCCCCCCTTGAAGAACTATCAAGCTCCCCAAATAGCCAGTTCTTCACTAAACCCAAATCTAAATCCCAAATACTTGTTACGTGATCAACCCGCGGAACCCTCAAGAACAAGTGCTTGTTACCCTTGAGTTAAACCAATATTCGGAGATAGAATCAGATGAATTCACAAAGATTGTAACCCACATTCGCATTGATTAAATTAAATTATTTTTTGTACACGTATTGTTCTGTTATTTGTTGCAGATATTTTCGTGTTTACAACGCATTTTAAAACCGATTAACCCAACTACCGATATTCCATTCTAATCACCGCCAAAATCCTTAACCATTGACAAATCCCCAACATTAACAAAACTCTCCAAAAATTCCAAACTATACTTCATTAAACTCATCTCCTTAATACCATCTTAAAAACATGAAAAATCAGCCCCTAAGGGACCGCAGCAGCGGCCGGCAGCCGTTTTCTGACGACCTTCAATGCTTCTCAAATATTAACAGAATAATCCTCTCATCATACCCAACAACTTCCATAACTAGCACTTAGTCCAATTCTAAGGCTAACTAGGGTAATCGAACCAAAACATCCATAAATCCCTAGAACTTCAATTATACATTTCTCATTAACAAGATCGAATTAAACAAATTTCTTTTGAGGGATTACTCACCTTGACGAGGGCTACAAGATGAGCCAAAAATCACGAGCTATGGTGGCCGGAGGAGGGAGCTCTGGCGAGATGACAATCGGACTGCTAAGAGCGGTTTCCTCTCGCTCGGCGGTGTCCCGCGGGCAGTCTCCGGCCCAAGAAGAGAGAGGGAGTGGTGGGGGTCCGAATGGGACTGGGCCGGCGGTCTGAGCTGGCCAAACGGCGGCGGACGATGGCAGGGGGGTTGCTGGCAAGAGTAGAGCTCGAGGGGGGGGGGAGGAGAAACTCGAGAAGGAAGAGAGAAAGAAAAGAAAATGGGTTAGGCTTTCTCCCACCTGGTCCAACCTTAAAACCCAACAATAAAACCCCATTAAATTTTTACCCCCTTTTACCTACTCTGTAACTTCCGTTTTTAGACCATAACTTCTTCATACGAACTTCGTTTTAAGCATAACGCATGTCCACGAACTCTGTTTAACGTCCTCTACAACTTTCATGCAGAAAGTTTTCCCAGAATAATTTTCCTACAAAAAGTCAACCCTAGGGTCCTTAAGGGTAAACGGTTACTCATCACGGTAAAAGACCAAAGTAATACCAAAGGTAAATAACCGTAAAATAACTTAAGAACCGGGATGTGACAGCGTGAGTGGCATGGAAGCCCAAGTGGATGATCTAGGCCAAAGGGTAGAAGGCTTAGAGGCGGAGGATGCCGCCATCCACTGCGATCAAGGGCATGGTGGTCCAGCTAGAGGAGTCCTTGCGGGGCGAGATGGCGAAGATTCGCGAAGATTTCATGGTGGAACTCACCAAAATGCGTCAAGTCCACGAGAAGGAGTTGAATAGCACGCTTGCACGCATTGAGGAGATGCATGGGGACTTGGCCCTATGCAAGCACGCATTGGCTATGGGAGCCAGCACCAGCGGTATTGTGGAGGCTAAGAGCATCGAGGTGCAAAAGCCTAAGAGTTTCAGGGGATCGTGAAACGCTCGTGAAGTTGATAACTTCTTATGGGGGCTAGACCAATACTTTGGACCCGTAGGCATCACCGAAGAGGATGCCAAGATTAGGATCGCAACTCTCTACCTCACCGACATTGTCATGTTATGGTGGAGGAGAAGGCGAGGAGATGTCGAAAAAGGTACGTTCACCATTACTATCTTTGATGACTTTACAAAGGAGCTTAAAAGATAATTTTATCCGGAGAATGCCGAGGATGAGGCAAGAGCTCGCTTGCGAAGGCTCAAGCACTCGGGGTCTATTCGGGAGTATATTAAGGATTTTACCAACTTAGTGCTTGAGATTCCCGATTTGCCTGATAAGGATGCTCTCTTCAATTTTATGGACGGTCTCCAACCATGGGCTAAGACCGAGCTAAGGCGACGTGGGGTGCAAGACCTTGCTACCGCCATAGCCATGGCCGAAAGCCTAATCGACTATGCTAGTCTAAAAGAGTCCACCAGTAAGCCGAAAGAAAAGAAGAGTAGTTATGCCAAAGGTGGGGGAGACAAAAGCCAACACAAAACGAGCACTGTCAAGAGAATTACTCGGCAAGGAGCAAGGATAAGGGCAAGCAAAAGGAGACAAGGAGCTCGGGTAAGCCCAACAACAACAAATGTTTCCTTTGCGATGGTCCGTATTGGGCTAGAGATTGCCCACAAAAGAGAGCCCTAAGCGCACTCTTAGGAAGTCATCAAAGTGGGACGGACGCCGAGGGTGACAATGGTGGTGCACACGTGGGGTCTATGTAGCTGTTGAATGTGATCTGATCCACACCTAAGGTCCAAGCCAAAGGTTTACTCTTCGTCGACGTCACTATAGGTGGGAAGCCAACGATGACAGTGCTTGACACTGGTGCAACCCACAACTTCATCATGGTTGAGGAGGCCCATCAAAGCTAGGACTTAAGGGAAACAATGGAGGAGGCTCCATCAAGGCGGTCAATTCACCAGCTCAACCCATTCATGGTGTAGTTCGAGGAGTCAAGACCAGCGTAAGAGCATGGTGTGGGAACTTAGACTTCTCGATTGTTCCAATGGATGACTTCAAAGTCGTCCTGGGGTTGGAATTCCATGATCAAGTCAAGGAAATCCCCGTGCCATTCGCCAATAACTTGTGCATCACGGAAGGCGACAAGGCTTGTGTAGTGCCAACAACTAGAGGCATAAAACAAGATGTGAAGGTGATATCGATGTTACAATTCAAGAAAGGCATCAAGAGGGAAGATGAGAGCTACTTGGCCATCCTTAGCGAGTTCGACGATGATGAGCCAAGATCCCAAGATGACATGCCCAAGGAGGTAGCAGCAGTTCTTGAGGAGTTCAAAGATGTTTCACCAGCCGAGTTGCCTAAGAAACTACCCCCAAGGAGAGAAATAGATCACTAGATAGAGCTGAAACTAGGTACCAAACCACCCGCCATGGGCGCTTATCTCATGGCGCCTCCCTAGTTAGCGGAGCTAAGGAGGCAACTGAAGGAACTTTTAGATGCCGGATTCATTAGACCTTCAAAAGCCCCGTTTGGTGCCCCAGTATTGTTCCAGAAGAAGAAGGATGGCTCTCTACGCATGTGCATCGACTATAGGGCGCTCAACTAAATCACGGTAAAGAACAAATATCTCATTCCTCTTATTGCCGATCTATTCGATCAGTTGGGTCATGCAGGCTACTTCTCAAAGTTAGACCTTCGTTTGGGATATTATCAAGTATGCATAGCCGAGGGAGACGAACTGAAGACCACGTGTGTCACAAGGTACGGTTCTTATGAGTTTCTAGTTATGCCCTTTGGTCTAACTAATGCACCAGCAACTTTCTGCACCTTGATGAAGAAGTTATTCCACCCCTACCTTGATCGGTTTGTGGTCGTCTACTTGGACGACATAGTGGTGTATAGCAGAACTCTGGAGGAGCATGTAGAGCACTTGAGGGAAGTGTTCAAGGTGCTACAGGAGAACGAGCTATACATCAAAAAGGAGAAGTGCTCCTTTGCTAAGTCGGAGGTGCTATTCTTAGGACACAAGATCAAGGACGGCAAGCTAATGATGGAGGATTGCAAGGTGCATGCCATCCAAGAATGGGAGCCACCCACCAAAGTACATGAGTTGAGGTCTTTTCTTGGGCTAGTGAACTACTACCGCCGCTTCATCAAAAGTTATTCGGCAAAGGCCGCTTCATTAACCGACCTTCTCAAGAAAAACAAGGCATGAGATTGGACAACGAGGTGTTAAGAGGCCTTTGAAGACTTAAAGAAGGCAATATGCGAGGAGCCCGTACTCAGCTTTCACGACCACACCAAGCCATATGAGGTACACACTGATGCTTCTGACTTTGTTATTAGTGGTGTGCTCATGCAAGAAGGGCATCTGATTGCTTATGAGAGTCAGAAGCTTAACGAAACGGAGCGACGCTACACGGTGTAAGAAAAGGAGATTACTGCCATCATCCATTGTCTTAGAGTGTGGCGGCACTACTTGCTTGGGACAAGGTTCGTCATCATGACTGACAATATTGCAACAAGCTACTTCCAGACACACAAAAAAAGCTAAGTCCGAAACAAGCTAGATGGCAAGACTTCTTGACCGAATTTGATTATGTCATGGAGTATGAGTCGGGAAGGGTGAACGTGGTGGCCGACGCGTTAAGCCGAAAGGCGGAGTTTGCAAGCATCTCCCAAGTCACTAGCCCTCTATTGAGCAAGATCAAGGAAGGACTCAAGACGGATCCACAAGCTCAAAGCATCATTGCCTTAATATGGGAAGGCAAAACGCAGAGGTTTTGGTTAGATGAAGACCTTCTCTACACCAAGGGTCGTCGTATCTATGTACTGAAGTGGGACAACTTAAGGAGGGAGCTAATTAAGGAATGTCATGATTCCTTATGGACTGGCCATCCTGGTATAAGGCGCACACTTGCCCTCTTAATGTCCACCTATTATTGGCCAAGGATGCGAGACGGGGTCGAAGAATACGTGAGGACATGTCTTGCTTGTCAACAAGACAAGGTGGTACAATAGCAGCCGGGGGGCTTGCTTGACCCCTTACCCATTCCCGAGAGACCATGGGAAAACGTCTCTATGGATTTCATCACTTGTCTACCGAAGTCCGAAGGGTTTGGAAACATAATAGTCGTTGTGGACCGATTTAGCAAGTATGTAACCTTCATGGCCGCATCAGCCGATTGCACTATGGAGGAAACAGCGAGACTATTCCTACGCAATGTAGTCAAACTTTGGGGAGTGCCAAAGAACATTGTCAGCAACCGAGACCCACGCTTCACTAGGAGATTTTGGACAGAGCTGTTCAAGATGCTCGGGTCTGACTTGAACTTTTCAACAAGCTTCCATCCACAAAGCGACGGTCAGACGAAGTGCGTCAATGCACTTTTGGAGTTGTACTTGCGGCACTATGTGAGTGCCAACCAACAGGGCTGGGTTAAGCTTCTTGACGTTGCACAGTTTTCCTATAACTTGCAACAAAGCGAGGCCACCAACAAGAGTCCTTTTGAAATCGTCTTGGGACAGCAGTCGACAACCCCTCTATCCCTTGCCACTCATTGCGAAGGGAAGAGCCTAACCACGTTCAAGTTTGCCAAGTCATGGCATGAGCAAACGGAGTTAGCTTGAGCAGCTTTACACAAGGCTGCAACAAGGATGAAGAAATGGGCGGACAAGAAGAGGAGGCATGTGGAGTTCAAGGAAGGCGACCTTGTACTTGTGAAACTCTTGCCGCAACAATTCAAGTCCCTTAGGAAGGTGCATAAGGGCTTGGTACACAATGAAGGGCCATTTGAGGTTATCAAACGCATCGGCAAGGTTTCATATAAGCTTCACCTCCTACCTAAGTTGAAGATTCATCTGGTCTTTCACGTGAGCATGTTAAAGCCTTTTCATGAAGACGAGGAATACCCATCAATGGGAGTTTCACATCGAGCACCAACAGCGGTTGTCACTTTTTCGACAAAGAAGTAGATGAGATAATCGCGGATCGAGTCATCTGTCGTCGAGGCGTGCCAAGTTATAAAGAGTACCTCATCAAGTGGAGAGGTCTGCCCGATACGGAAGCCAGCTGGGAGTTCAAGGACATACTATGGCAATTCAAGGACAAGATCCAACGCTACAACGAAGGCGCGATGAGGGCATCGCGTGCTTAGGTGGGGGAGAGTGTCACACCCCGCCAAATTAACAAGGAGTTTCCTTGAGCATTTTGATGTAAGCATGTCTCAAGGAAGGTTTTGGAGAGCACATGAGCATTCAAGAAGCATCCGGAATATTATGGAAGGTCTTGGAAGCATCTTGAAGGATCAGGAAGCATTCGAACAACTCTAGAACTCTCTAGAACCTTAGAGAGTCACTAGGACACTCCGAAACTCTCTAGAACCCTAGAGAGACTCAAGGCTCAAGACTACCCCGGAAGTCTCTAGAATACCCAAGGTAACACTTATAGTTGTATAGAACACTCTAGAATCTCTATACTTGTAAATGTCCTAGAATTGTCTAGAAACTTAGGTAAGGGGGGAGGATGCCTATAAATAGGGAGGCACCCCTCCCATTTGAGACATAGAGAGTTGGATAGCATTCAAGCTCACTTGTAAATCTTTGTAAAGTTCTCTCAAGCTTAATACAAGTTCTCTCAAGCTTAATACAAGTTCTCTCTTTTAAATATTTTCTCCCTTTATTCGGGTGTTCTATCCAAAGTGTTTGCATGAGGAAGGCTGACTTAGCATAATGGAAGTGTCAGGGCCGCACGAGAAGCTTAAGAAAAAGGAAGCTCGTGACAACGAGCTAGCAAATACTTTCGGTCCCACTTCTGCAATCTATGAGGTATTGCAGCCATTCGGTGAAGACGAGTGCAGTAGATCTTGCCTTGATGATTGTAACTGTGTAGTGGCTGCTATATTCCAAGGGGGCTGCTGAAAGAAGAAGCTGCCCTTCTCGAATGTAAGGCAAGACTGGAGTCGAGACGGCAAGGCTCTCATCAAATTACCAAAATCTGGTGCTTTTGAGCAACCTGCGTCTACACAATCAAACACAGGAAACAAAGATCAGAAAACTCTCGTCTTAGTAGGAGCACTCCTTCTAGGTAGCTCTGTGTTTCTCAACTTCCTATTTGTTGCAGCAATTGCGTTGCTTCTTTTCTACACATACCACAAATCACATTGGGTTACTCCTAGCACATCCAGTATTATGGAAGCAATTCTACGCCCTTTTACGTACAAAGTGTTGGAGGACGCCACAGATGGTTTCAGAGACAAACTAGGAAGAGGGGCTTTAATTTGGCATTGTGTACAAGGGAGTCATATCATCTCTAAGCTCAACAAACTACGTGGCAATCAAGAAGTTGGACAAGGTAGAACAACAAGGTGACACGAATTCAAAACAGAAGCGAGTGCAATAGCCAAGACCCATCACAAAAACCTCATCAGATTGCTTGGCTTGTGTGACGAAGGGGCAAATAAACTCCTAGTCTATGAGTAGTATATGAGCAACGGAACACTGGCCAGCTTTCTGTTTGGGATTTCAAGGCCTGACTGGAACAAGCGAATCCAAATTGCATTTGGTATTGCTAGAGGGCTAATGTACTTGCACGATGAGTGTAGCACTCAGATCATCCACTGCGATATCAAAGCCCCCAACATACTTCTCGATGATTCATTTACAGCAAGGATTTCGGACTTCGGATTGGCCAAGCTTCTGCTAACTGATCAAACTCTGACTCATACAGTCATTAGAGGAACCAGAGGGTATGTTGCACCAGAATGGTTCAGAAATACTCCAGTTACTGCAAAGGTTGATGTTTACAGTTATGGGGTGATGCTGTTGGAGATATCTGTTGCAGGAGGAGCCTCGAAATGGAAAGGGAAAATGAGAACAAGTGATACTAACTGACTGGGTCTACGATTGCTACAAGCAAAGGAGATTATACGAGTTGATCGAGGATGATGAGGAGGCCAGAAATGACATGAAAAGGGTGGATAGGCCAGTAATGGTGGCAATTTGGTGCATACAGGAGGATTCATCTTTGAGACCCCCCATGAAGAAGGTTACACAAATGCTCGAAGGAGTGGTTGATGTATCTGTACCTCTAAGTCAATATGCTGAAACTTGTTTGATACAAAATAAAGAAAGGATGTAATATATCCCAGCCTATTGTGGAGATTGATTACAAATAAAAAGAAATTGAAACAGGTTAATGCACATTCAATCTAATTGAAAGTGTTTAGTAACGGTTCCTTAAATGCGTCCCTTTTGTCCCTTTTGTCATGATGTTTATAACTTTCACGGAACAACCAAGGTAGCCATTCATTGATGATCGCGGTAATTCGTCAATAGCCGCGGTCATTTGTAATGTCGCGGTTGTTGTACCGTTTCAAGTAATTGAGCTGCTCATTCATTAAAATTGCTGCTGTCATTCATCAATAGTCGCGGTCATTCGTCAATAGCCGTGGTCATTCATTTATAGTCAAGGTCACTTGCTTGGTCGTGGTTGTTCTAGTGTGACTTAAGGGAATTGATTGCGATGGATTCTGTATAGTTACAAGTGTAATGGATCAAACCTTTGAAGTACCATATATCTTGACACAATTTGCGACCCTCTCACAATTTAAGCATAACAAAGGGTTTGTAAGAATGAATTCATGTTGCATCCGCAGCTGTTTATGTACCACTATTTAGAGAATTGTTAGTTTAAAGCCCCTAGTCAAAGTCTTTACTGTTGGTCAAAGTCACAATAATTCTATGGTTAATTAATTATCAGTGATGGTACCCTTTTTCCCTTTATTAATACCACATTACCCATTAATACTACTGTTGCAACAGCATTTTCTCTTTCATATTTTATCTAGTGTATTTTATTTTTGGTCTAAGCTTTAAAGTACCATCCATAAAGTTTGTATGTTAGGAAAATCTTCCAAATGCTGAACAGTTAACCCAAAAAGTGATTTATGCTGCATTAAAGTTACTAGATTTTGTGCCCGCGCGTTGCTGCGGGATTAGTTTGATAAAAGCTGATCAAGTAAAATAAAGCTGAATTGAAGTTTGTAAATCAGATGTTTATACATACAGTAATATTGTTCAAAAGATGTTTATACATACAGTAGATGTTTATATATACAGCAGAAGTGACCAAGAGATCATCAAATAACAATGCAAAATGTTGATAGTTTTTTGATATTTGTATGTACCTTGCATGATTCTGGGTCCAACGTGTATAGATCAGAAATTGTTTTGCAACTTTCTCTTGATGTTGCTTGCTTGGATGATAGATTGACCTTAGCTTTGTCTTAAGGTTTAGAGAACCTGTAGTTTTAAGAGTGATTACTATGAGTTGCATAATTAAGAATTAAGATAAATGGCAGAATAAAACTTACTCCTGATGTTGTTTGCTTGTAGAATAAAACTTACTCTGCTTGATACTGTGTTGTTTGTGGGATTTCTGGGTTGAAGATTACACATGTGTGGTATGTGCTTGTTAGGGTTATCTTTGCTGTTTGTATAACATAGAATAAACTGTAGTTATTTGTAATTTATGATGTGGGTATGATTTAATCTTCATCAACACGTACCTTTATATGTAGCCATTTTTAAACTGGTGAATATTGCAAGTGCTGGTGGTGGTAGGCTGAGAACATATTCAGCATTAAAAGTTCTTGCAAGGTGTCCCTAAAATGTGATGATCACAGATTTCCTCCTGCATTGTTGGTTTGAACTGTTAACTATTAAAACGGAATGGAGATGGTAACTATATTTTTGTTATATATAAAGAGTTATAGATATAGTACCTATGATTTTCAAGAGTAATTTCCCAAATTGTCTCAAATCGGTTCTTTGATGGGATGAACTTCTCATATGTTGCCTCCACATTTTTTATGCATCCGTACATGTCTTATATAAGAAAGAAAAAGTACATTTTTAGTATTGTTATCATGAAATATAAATATATATTGTTTGAATGGTAAATGTCTAAGTTTTAAATTTTAACTTACCTGCCAAGAGAGTTTGATCTTTGCTGGTACTTTGTTCTTTCAAGCAAATTTCTAATTCATGGAATTGCAGGAAATTGAATGCATATCTTGAACATGTAGTTTCTTCCAGTTCTTCAAACCTGGTCATTTCATTGAAGCCTAGTTGGATATTGCGATTTAAAAGCTTGTATCCAGTGTCATGTTTGTGAACATGAAAGTGATAAATATCATAAAGATACCTCTCCTTCATTTTTGCAATGTGCTGATAGTTATTTTCATGTACTTTGGCATGAATAGAGTCTCCCTGCATTTGATAGATGAGGTAAAAGCTAGTTATATGAATGTTAAGGTAGATGTAGTTGATTTGTTATATTGAATAAGAAGAAGAAAAATGACAAATGAGAGAGACTGTAAGTGATGAATGCAGTTGTAATGAGTAGAGGACTGTAAAGGAGCAGACATTTAAATGAAAGATAGTTATGATATAACACTAAGCAATGAGATTATGCCTGAAAAGGAAAGCTGCATACTTCCATGTGTCTTTCTATAGAGTCAATCAAACCAAAACTTAGATTATTACCTATGTAACTTAGCAATATACGAACATGATTTCAAATAAATCAATTGATAAGATACATGTATTTAGATCCTTACATTAACACTGAAGTTTGGTTGGTATGTAATGGTCACCTGTGCAAGAAATAGACATTAGACAACGTGATAAGCTCAAACCAGAATCACAATGACCTTTACTTATAAGAACATAAAAAAAAATTATATATCTATATGATCTTGATCTTCTGCTTAAACGTATGAAAGTGATTAAGGGTCGTATAAGATTTTGATATGCACTCAGAAACACTGAAAGAAAGTTAAACTTGTATTACCCTGTACTGATCATCTGTAATGTTTTAAAAGTTATACTATATGAATTTGAAAAGATATGATTCCCTGAACGACACACTGTTAATATCTTTGTTGATCATCAAGATATGTCATATTATACTATTTTAATATCATAATGATCAAAATGGTCACTATGATTATTTTTTTCACTTTGTATTTGTTCATCCTATATTCTAAAAATATCAGATGACTTAGTGATTAAGACGAAGAAACATGGAACAAAGAAGCGAAACCATTCAAATCATGAGTCAAACTGAAATTAAAAGAACAAATAAATAGTAAACTCAAACAGAAAGGTTAGTATTAGTTTGGTAGCAATTAATCGATTGTAGAAGAGTTAAGATCAAAAAGGGTTTGTAAAAGAATCAAGATAAAAAAGCTGAGGTTTAATATAGGTAGATATCATTATGTTTTAACCATGCTTCAATATAGGTAGAT
Source organism: Fragaria x ananassa (assembly GCA_034370585.1). Classification (NCBI taxonomy): domain Eukaryota; kingdom Viridiplantae; phylum Streptophyta; class Magnoliopsida; order Rosales; family Rosaceae; genus Fragaria; species Fragaria x ananassa. The sequence goes on along the minus strand of CP139750.1, from coordinate 411,234 downwards.
ATCATTATGTTTTAAGGAAATACTTCTCTTGGGCATTTCGTCGAACAGTTGGAGTGCAAGTCTTAAGGATTTAGCTTGTACATACAAAAATTACAACAGATAGTAAGCATGATGCTAAATAAACAAATAGGGTGATGATATGAGTAATTAGAAAACACATGGTGTGAACTGTAATCATACCGGTTTAGTTCTTGTGGCTGACGATCTCAGTAAACGTCTGATGCTGAGAAACGTGGTTTTCTCATTTATGACGGCAGTTCCACACTATATTGTCTGAAGACATTGTTACCCTAATTGTCTCAAGTGTATGAGGGTAAAGTTAGAATTTTGGTATTTTTACTATCAGGGTAAAGTTTAGAGTTTCATCTTTTTTCTATGAAATCTGTTTCATTGTACTTGAAGAATGATTATATATGTATTTTTCATTATAAGTTTTGGAAGACATCTTTAAAAACAATATTTTTGGTATACTTATTGGGTATTTGTTCACTATTATTTATTAAAATTTTCAAATGATTTTTTGATGTAACTCTTGATAAAGCAACATAAAGTTGTCCATGACTGAAAACTGGTTCAGGAAGATATATGCCAACTTGATTGAGTGACTGTCCTTGACTTTTATTAATAGTCATTGCATAACATGGTCTAATAGAAAACTGTCGTCGTTTAAATGTAAATGGCCATTTATTTTCAGTGGCTGTCAAAATAATTCTTGGTATGAAAACTTTATGTCCAATATTATTTCCTGTTAATATTTCTGCCTCTATTAGTCTTTCAAATAATTTTGTTATTATTAATCTAGTGCCATTGCATAAACCACATATTTGATCTATATTTCTTAACAACATTACTGGCATATTCACTTTTAAAATTAGTTGATGTGTCGGTAATCCACTAAATTCAAGTTGGTTTAGAAATTCTGTAGGATATAAAACATCGATATTTTCATTACTACCAGAATTATGAGATATTGTGTCAGAACTAAGATAAGTAGTTTTTTCACCTGGCAATAAGTCTATTGCATAGTTATTTATATCGTGCACTGTTGCATTTCGTGTAGTTATTATAGCACGTTCTCTTAAATAGTTAGTATTATTGTAATTAGTATTAAAATCAGGATAAGTAGACAAAAATATTGTTTCTATTGGATTTGTATAAGATTTAATTAACAAATTTTCTGGTATTTCAATCCAAGATGTATCTCTATCATTTGTTTCAAACATTGATTTTATACGACCTTCTCCGACTTGTAATATCCATTCTGCAAATTCTAAAATATCTTTTTTCTCATTATCAGTTAAACCATTTTTCATCAATCTCATATTTTCTGTCAAATGAAAGACCGTAAATATTGGCCATAAATAAGAACAATTTAATGAAGCATCAATGATTGCCTCCTTGCCTTTTCCAGGAATAACAGGTAATATTTGTCTAAAGTCTCCACCCAATAAAATTGGTTTTCCACCAAATGGCACATTAATTTTTATATTATCAGAATCAGAAAGCACATCACGAAGACAATAATCTAATGATTCAAAACATTGTTTATTACACATGGGTGCTTCATCCCAGATAATTAATTCCGTTTTTTTCAAAAGATTGGCAAGATTAGTTCCTTTATCAATAGATAATGTTGGCCGTTTATCTACATCAAGTGGAATTTTGAATCTCGAATGTGCAGTTCTACCATTTGGAAGTAATAATGAAGCAATGCCAGATGAAGCTACAGCTAACACAATTTTTCCTTCTGATCTTATTTTACTGATTATTGTAGCCCATAAAAATGTTTTTCCTGTTCCTCCACTTCCATGAACAAAAAGAGTTGCAGGTTTTTTTTCTTCAATTATTGTTATAACATGATCATATACCCTTCGTTGACAGCTATTCAATTGAGTTAGAAAATTTGCATGTTGATTTCTCAATAGATCATGGTCATAATTAAGTTCTTCTCTCAATAATTTGTTCTCAAAATGTGAAATTTCATTTGAATTTGGCATTGGTAATCGGTAATTTCTCAATGATTTAGATGACATGTTGAGTATTTTTTCCAGTTCAAATAATAATTTATTTTTTAATTCATGTTGCGGTATACTTAGATTTGGATGTCTTAATTCTAATTGAGCCTTGTGCAATATATCTTCACACATGTTTGACCAATGCATATCAAACAATTTTTGAGGATCAGCAACATTACAAAATAAAATGATAGTAGCAAACAATTGTCGCATTTGAGATCCAGTTGCAACATATGAGGCAGTTGTTAATGCATCAATCCATTCTTTATCATCACCCAATAATCCTAAAGCTTGACATGCTTCTTGATAAGAAGAATATGTGATGTTATTAACAGTTTTTATTGACTTATAATCAAGACAACCTTTTTGAACATTTAACAACATCCGTAAATAATATCTTTCAGTTTCCATAGGACTAACATAAGTCATTCTACCAATAGTTTCATAACGTTTTCTCCTTGTCCATTGTTTATTTTGTTGGTTCCAAACAAATTTTGTAGGAAATTCAGGGTAAGTCGATTCTTTTGCTTCATTGAATTCTTTGTTTGCTATAAACCAACCAGTAAGTGTAGTGCGTTGATTTGCTCGATAGCCTATTAAAGATTCAATTGCATCTGTTTCTTTAAAAGTAATATTTTGTTCTGAAGGTAAATGAACAACTAAATGTTGAACTGCAGGATATCTAGAATGAATTGAATATTCAAATAGTCTCCATACTGATTCATGGGGTGTTAGATATCGACAATTAAGGTAATTTTGAATTTCATCATGTTTCTCTTCATATATTAAAATTCGAGCTCTGTCTGGACCTTTATTGATATATTTGAATAGATATTTGATTAACATGGATTGTGAACACGATTCAACATTGATATGAGCATTGTATCTTAATAATAAATTGGAATTGTAAGGTACAACAAACTCATTTCCTATTTGAATTCCTTTTTTTGTCACAAATCTTGTACGATCATCACGGCGCTTATATATAGGAGCACTAATTCCATCGAATATAGTATTATTGTTATGGGGTTTAGGAAAAAATTTAGTGCACTTTTTATCACGAATGCATTGTGATTTTAGATTGGCATGTCCACATGGTCCATGAATCATAGATTGACTAACTATATCAAAAAGTATTGGATTGACATTTTTATCTGGGAGTTCGGCTGAAATAATAGAATCTATATCATTAGGTGTATAACATTTAAAATCACTTCTTAACCAAAATAACATGTGAGAATGAGGCAGCCCTCTTTTTTGAAATTCAATTGTATGTACATGTGCTCGAACTTGACCAAAAGGCTCACCAGATTTAATATATGTAATCATGTCTTTTAGTTTAATTTCAAAAATTCGAGAGATTATATCAGGTCTATCCTCTTGTCTATATCCAGGATTTCTTTCAAAATATCTTGAAATTTCTGGCCATTTTGGATTGCAAGTAAATGTTATGAATAAATCTGGATTGCCATATTGTTGACAAATTGCCATTGCATCATGATAATTATTAATCATATCTCTAGGACTACCAGTATGAGAGCTTGGAAGAATTATTCGTTGTCCCACATCAGAACTACTTTTTACTCCTGTTGAGACAGTGGCATAAAGTTGATCACACCTTACAGTTCTAATTGTATCTTGATTTTGTCGAATATAATCTAAACGGTGTTCATCAACAGTAGCATAAGCATCTACTAAATATTGTTGAAAAAGTCTTCCACCTTTTAGTAACGTGCTCATATTTCCATTTCTATTATGAAGATAATAAGCCACAAAACTTCGCATTGATATATTGTCTCTTTCTTCTTCTTCTTCATTAGTAATGGTAGTTTTGGTGATGGTAGGTTCTAAAAATAAATTGATATGATATCCATCTTCACCATATGGAAATAATATAGGATACTGCAATGACATATATTTTGGATGTGTTTTAGAAATTCGACGTAAAAATCCATCGTTAGATTGAACAATGATATCTCTATTTGAATTGAATTCTCCTATATCACCAACAATTAAACCACCTATTTCATTACTTGTTGGTCGTTCATATTGTTTACTATCAGATGATTGAGGATCAAGCATGGTCATGTTAAATGAAGGCAAATAATCATTTTCATATTTGTCTCTAACAACACGAAATGTTTTAGTCAAGTCACTTATTTCATTAAACATTTGTATAAGTCCACAAACAACATTGGATTTCACTTCTGTATTAACATGAGAAGGATCGATAGCTTTCATACGATTGGAAACTTCATTCTGTGTATCATAAATATACAGTTGTGCATATGTAGGAGATTCACCATTTGGTGGCAATATTGAACCCATTCGATGATATATTTGTCCACATATTTTAAAAACATAAGGGGCAGATCCATCAATGTTAACACTGTGATCAATTTTTGCACCCATTGATGTATATGCAAACATTGAGTTATAAACTCTGATATTTTGTCGAAACAAAGCACTTTCTCGACCATTAATTGGATTCAACAATTCCTCAAGAAACGCAGGTGTTGGTTTCAACTGTTCAAGTTTAACTCGTCCATTTTGACAGCAACCTGTGTAAATAATAGGTGCATTTCTTTTATTTCGTTTGTTTGCTTCAGACAACCAAAAATTTGCATCACAATGAATACATTGGAATTCATCATCACCATCATCATTATATTCTATAACAACACCTGTAACAATAATATAAATAGAAATTAGATCCAATACAAATAGATCTCCTTTAAAAACAAAAAATATAATGATACATCATATCAACTAACCTTGCCTACTTCTTTGATAAAGTGCTTGGCCACGTGAAGAGGATTGCACATTTCTCATGTCAGCTGTAAATTACACACGGAAAAACTTATGTTAAATGTAATTATCGTATATATATGGAATAATAAAAAATAAAAAAAATAAAAATTAACAACCAACATCTAACAGTGACATTACTCATTACCTTCATTGCAGAACTCTGGATCCTTAGAAACCTGACCAACACTAATAGCCTCATCATCAAATTTATGTGATTTGATAGATGTTCCTTCGTCTTCAACAGATTGCAAATCTGAAAACCTTCTTTTCCTTGCATAACTTATCTTGCTAGGAGCAACATCTACAACAGATAAAACATCAAACCACTGGTTCTTTAATCAATCAATTTATAATTAAAATCAGTAACTGCATGTCCAATTAAAACATTTCTAAAACAGTACTCAATAAGAAACTGAAACCAACTCAAACACATTGAGCAAACTACTACAGTAATTATACTGCTATAAGTCTTCATATATTTATAGCAGTTAGTTTATGGAATCTTCAATTTTTCTATTCCTAAGAATTGAAGTTAGTTTATGGAGGATTGTATGAATGAAGTCAGCTAATTAGAAATAACAAATACAATAACTAACTGTACAAACCTCTTATGTTTGAGCTCTCAGCTGATACATTCTCACAGATTCTCACCCTGTCAACTTCTAAGGGATCAGCATGTTCATTTCCAAAAGTGCGTTCTTCGAAAAATTTCATTCTTGAAGATCGTCGGTTTCGAGATGCCATATCTATGAGTAAAAAAATAGTTTCAGAATAAAGACTAAAATTACAGCTGAGCACAAAAATAAAGAAAAAAGACTAAAATTACAGCTGAACACAAAAATAAAGAAAAAAGACTAAAATTACAGCTGAACACAAAAATAAAGGTATTAAGTTTTAAAAAATGAAGTAAAAATAAAAGCTATCTCAATAAACTACAAGAATAATGTAATGAACCATACCTGGATACAAAAGAATTCCAACAAACCACTGCTTGCAGTTACCAAAATGTGATCTGTAGGATTCCAAATTAGTTATGAAATGGAGTCCTTCACTTTCAGCAGAACCTATAGAAAAAAGGGGGAAAAAGCTGATCACCAGTAAAATATAATTATATTATAGTTTTCATATTACATCTATTTATTCTCACTAAAGATTAATAACCTTAACTCTGGTTGTCAATGTTATGAGTCTAATATGCTTGCATCAATCTTTCTTATTTATTTACACTTCTTTGAATGAAAAGTCAACATCAGTTAAGGATAACACAGAAATAACTATAGAACAAAATCCATCTAAAATATAAACCTGAATATCTAGGAAAGTAAATTGTAAATACAAAATACAAACCTGATAAGGGAGGAAGAATAGTGAAACAGCAGAACAGCAAATGGAAGAACAGCAGTAGAAGATGACAATCAACAAACCTATACATAAAACCTGCTGAAAAAATTAAAAATTAAAAAAATCGAAATCAAAACTAAAATGATTGACCATATATAATCCTTCTAGGTCACTAAAGCTAGATTTGAAAAAAAAACACTAACAACACAGAAATAATTAAAGGACAGTTAAGTGCTTATTGACATGTGCAAAACTGAACTGTCACTTTACTATTAAAAAACATGTGCAAGTAAAACAGGCACATACGTAAAGATGATAGATTCTCACAAACCAATGCCTTGTCAACTTTTACTGGATCAACATGTTCATTCTGAAAACTATGTTCTTCGAAAAATTTCCAAAATCAAATATATAATTATTTACAGGAAAAGAAGTATCATGTTAGAAGTAACATTCTTTCAATTAGTACAAAAGTGCATATGGTATTACTGTTAAAATTATCAGACCCGATAAGCACTTCCCTGAATTTGCAACACACAAAGCATTGAGATTTACATAGAGGAACAATGATACATGCACTGGCTTACTTTGGAGCATGATCAGAGAAAAAAGAAAAAGGAATTCTCTACTCACCTGTTTTCTAGTTCTATTTTACTACCATTTTCTATCCAAAGTACAAACAAACGAAGACAAATTAAAAGACCAACCTTAACAACAAAAGTTCTTGTAAGAAACTTTTTCGCCAACTTCTTTGAGCACAACTATGTTTGCCACCTAAAATGGGAAACAGATAAGTAAATGACTATAAATACAATAAAAAAGCAATGATAAACATTTGGGAGTCCGACAACCTAATTATTGGTCTGATCACTAATCTCTATGTAGTCATGTACTTTTCATCTTGCAAAACAATAGATGAAGTGCGGCTGACTTACTCCCGACATCTGATCACTAATCTCTATGTAGTCATGTACTTTTCATCTTGCAAAACAATAGATGAAGTGCGGCTGACCTACTCCCGACATCAAAGATGTTAATCTTCAAAGCCTAAACTATGAAGATTTATGTTCCTTGTAATTTATAACACTCCCATAAGAGTATATCAAGTAACAAATAATGACCATAAATAGATTTATGTTCCTTGCTTATCAGTTTTCTTTTGAGGGGAAATAGGAGTGCAAACAATTTGGAAAACATCACCTCAGTAATATGAAAGGCTGCGACATCAAATTCCTTCCATTGCTCACATGCATAACCGAAGGCTCAGATGTCTTCATTTTTTTGAATGGACTGTGAGGCCCCTTAATCTGGTTCAAAAGGATGAATGCAAAAGAAATATGAGGTAATGACACAAACAACCATGGAGAAAAACACCAAATCAACTTGCTTAAATGCAAGTTACAAAAGAAGCAGATAATGTACCATTAGTTTCTTAATCTATAACTTCAGAAAAAAAAATATATATATATATATTGAAAACCAATTACCCATAATACAGCCAAAAGACCAAACTGCACAAATTCATGTCTTGTAGTTGAAGAGAGGGCAAAAATACTCACCTATCAGCAATTCAGCATAAACTCTAAACAATACATGTGCACAAAAATCAGATACAAACATAGAATTGATCCTATTAGCATACTTGGTTCAAGCATTTCTCTGAATATCAAATGTATGACACAAACCAATAGATGGAAAGAGCAATCAGTTAAAAACGTTAACAATAAATCAAACTGGCTTGATATGAACACCATAGTAAGCTCTACATTCATTATATCTTGTCACTCGACAACACTCCCTCAATTAGCAACTTACTTCAAAATTTCATTGTAAATTTCTCCATAATACTGCCAAGTCAACCAAAGATCAACAATATCATACAATTCAACATCAAGCTCAGACCTTCTCCATGTCTTAAACTCAATTAAACTGATAATGCAAACAAATTATCATTATCAGATTCTAAGAAATTCCAATTTTGCAGAACAAACAAACATATTAGTAACTATATATGACAAAATAAGTTGCATATACCTGTAAGAATAAGGCTTTATTGCTCGAGATTATAGTTGATCAGATTGAAGGATCTTTGTATCCGTCAAAGAACTTATCAAGGCCAGTCTCAGCAAATAATCCGATCTGGAACACTTGCATATATATGAATTCTGACACTATATATATGAACTCTGAAAGACGGTAGTAAGTACAAATAAGCCTATTGCTACAAAAAGTGGCCTCCGACACTCATAATATCATATAGTAACAGTTGTTGTAAGGATGAACTTACAAATGACAACATGAACAAAGTTTTTGAGATTGTCATCAAGCAAATTAATTCACCCATACATGTGGCTTATTAAAAGATCACCAATTGATAACGTCATAAACCACTACAGGCTTGGATTTTTTTGCTTCAGATGAATTGAATAGTGTTGTATTCTAAATAAGAGTCATAAAAGTTTTGCATAAAGTAAATATATATTTGGCCCACTCTTATTGATTACAATATCGGAATATCAGATCATATAGATACATTTACATGATCAATATTGATTGTATGATCATATTTTAGTTTTTATTATAACCCCACATCTCAATATCCTTAAGGAATCTAAATTTACAGCAGAAACATTCATGGGGATGATGATTTCTTATTTTGATTTAGTTTTGAAGAATAATTCGGAAAAAAAAAAAACAAACACTCAGGAAAAGAAGAAGCAGTACCTTTTCTGGGCTTGATAGAATATTGCTTTCAAGGACCCTGAGGACATCGAAAGAAATTGATCAGAACCAAATCTTAGATGAACAATCAAAGCCAAGAATCCATGAATATGTGTAAACCAAATGCCAAAAGAACCCAGCTTTTCACATGTAATCAATCGTGGTATAAAAAGCTATAAGCAGAGGGAAAACGTAGTTCAATAAAGATAGAGACCAGTTGAAGATGGATGCAGACCCTTCCAGGCCACCAACAGAAAAGATAGAGAGCTCAGTCTTTCGTATGATCAATCCCCACAACATATACAACTCTACTCATCCACCTGTCCCAACATTCTCCATGCACCTGTTATCACTCCAACCCCATCAAATCTCAGCATCTATATGCAGCTTTTCATAACAAAACATTCAAAGCTAGATAGAGTGTAATGCGATATCTTGATCTCCAGATCAAACTTCACACTACTTAATTCATTGACATGTCCTATTTAGCTAAATAGAGTCTAATCAAATACACAACATGTTCCAATAAGGGCTGAATTCAAAAGATATAGATTGATTAGATTCAGTCCTGCTTTCTGAACAATAAATGAAAATATAGAGTAGCTCAAACCCACATAAAACCAGAAGAAAAGATATAGAGTAGCAAAGAAGAACCCTTACCAAACCCTCTACCTATTCACACTACTTTTTCTCTTTCAACTCCAGCCATGGCCTCATATCAGCGAGGAAAAGCTGAAGAAAAGGGCGCTGTCGATCTTGAGGGGAAAAGAAGAATCAATGGAACCACGGAAAGCGAAAGAAAACTGATAAGCAAGCCAGAAGATTTCGAGAAAGAGTCTGGAGAGAGAATGAACTGATCAAGATCGGATGAAAGAATGATCAACCAAATTAGATTTGGGAATAGAGAAAGATCAAGAGAGGAAGAAAAAGACTGATGCCTCAGATTTAGATTTCGAGAAAGAGCTTCCGATTTGGGGATCGAGAAAGATCGAGAGAGCAAGAAAAAGATATCCCGAGCGAGACAGAGGTAAAAGCCCGACTGAGACGCAGCCCAAGCCCAACTCCTTAACAACAGTAAGGCGGCGCGAGGCCGCATAATATTATGTTAAATTATTGCATGAGATTGTCTTGGTTGAACTCTAAATTTTCACTGGCAACTCTGGTGACGTTCTTGTGTCAGCTGTGGGTGGCGGCGATGTCACCACGCATCTTGCTCCTGATTGACCTGCTCATGTGGTTAAAACTTGTAGTTTTATTATGTTCTAAGTTTGTTTATCCTAGGGCTAGGCATCTTTGGTTCGAGTCGGTTTTAGAGCGAAACCAATTCAAATTATTTGGTTTAAGGTTTTTTCTAACGGAATCCGGATTTTAAAACTTTTGACCTGAATATTCGGCCCATTTGAATTTTCAGATCGGTTCGGGTCGGCTTCGGTTTTAACCCATATTTGAAAAAAATTTAGTCTATCTAGTATCTCAATGTAGAGTTAAATTTCAAGTTTTTGACTTGAGTAACATGTTCTTTTTGTAAACTCAAAGTACAACAAGAAATCTAATGCACTCCCAATCTTTTCTACATCAACAGATTTCTCCAAGAAATGAGTTGAACGAGAAATTGTGTTAATGTTAGGATCTTTGTTTTTTATTAAAGTGTGGGATAGTACACTGTAATTAGAGATGCAATCTACCAATAATAATAGCGTTTTACGTACATAAATTATATATCTATATATACATTATATAATTCGAGTCAGTTCGGTTATTTTCGGTTTGTTTAAGAGCTTGAACCAAATCAAATCCGATTTAAACCGGTTCGGATCGGTTCACTACTTATTTTGATCTAAATATTTTGGTTCGGTTATCCGATCTAGATTTTTTGCTCAGCTCAATCAGTTTTTTGCACATATTCGGTTAAATGTCCGGCCCTAATTTATCCGGTTATATAATGAGTCTTTATTTTTTTTTTCGAATGGTCTCCCTTAATAAGTCTAATGATACGTATTTCATTTTGTCTCGAAAAGAAAAATAAATAAATAAATAAATAAAAAAAGAGACTGGGGAACCCGTAAGCTCAGAGTGAGAAGAGTCTTCTCTTGCTGTTGTTGGAGGCTTTTGCAGTGACACTTGTGATTTGCTCTCCTGCCGTCTTTGATTTGACGCACTCTTTCTAATTTGGAGCCCGAGCAGCTGGCCATGGAGCACGAGCCATACGATAGCAGCGGTGAGTTGGTTCCTTTGATTCATTCGTTGTTAGGGCTTAAATTGGGATTCTTGTTTGGGCTCTCTCTTAATTCTGCACCAACAGCTCTGATTGGGGATTTAGGGTTTCCTACTCCCCACCAATTCCATTTCTTCTATTTGAGACTTAATTTATTCTTTGATCTTTGGATTCCTTGGGTTTCTGTTGTGTCAATACATATATGGAATTGATGCTGTTTTGGGTTTCTCAAGTGGAACTAGGGTTTTTGAGATCAAATTTTCTATATTCATGATTAGGGCCAGAAAAGTTCATACTCGTTAGCCTGACAAACAAATAATGTTGTTCATCTTTTCTGTAAGAAGAAAGAAATCATAAACTGAAAATCACAAGGGCATATAGTGATATAATGTAAGATTGAAGTGGTAATTGATTATGAACTTTAATGTACTACTTTACTTCTGTTTAGTTGCTAATTGCCAATACGGATAGTTATTCGGTTCTTGTCTTTTCCATATATTAAATGTCTAGTTCTGAAAGTTGTATACTCCATTTAACTTGTTACCCTCTACATTCACACCTAGTGGACAATTGGGTAGACTTCGTGCATTCCTTTAATGCAAACCAGATCGTTGGTTTGTCATGTGCTTAGCAACCGGTGTAGATATTCTGTCTTTTTCAATATCATCGGTAATTAGAGTAATGTAAGAGATCTCATACTATTTTTGTTATTAATCGTATTTTGCATTCTTCCTGAAAAATTAAATGCAGGAACTGATGACGACCTTCCTCCATCACACCAAAATAGAATTCCTCGAGGGGGTCATGTTGCAGGGAATGGAAGATCTGCTGTGGCTTCTGTCCCGTATTCCAGGATGTATGGTGACACTGGCATGGAAGCACAAATTCATCAGCTTGAGAAAGAAGCATACAGTTCAGTTCTAAGAGCCTTTAAAGCTCAAGCTGATCAAATTACTTGGGTATTTTTTTCATTCTCTTTTTCATGGCTCTAATCACTTTTCATTGTTTTGATCAGGTTTAAAATGATTACTGCATGAAATGTATTTTCTTTTCAGGAAAAGGAAAGTGTGATAACAGAACTTAGAAAGGAGTTGAGGTTATCGAATGAGGAGCACAGAGAACTTCTGGGACGGGTTAATGCTGATGATGTCCTACAGAGGATAAGGTTTGATAAATATGAGAAACTAGCTTAGCTATTTAAGTGAGATTGGCACATTTCTTAGTATTCGGTTACTTAGTCTCTTTCAACGTTTATTTGGTGATGTGTTGGGTGATTCCATCAGGGAGTGGAGACAGGGAGGGGGATTTCAACCGGGCATGCTTAATACTGTTCAAGCTGTTCATGATCCATTGCCGAGTCCTACTGTTTCTGCATCTCGGAAGAAACAGAAAACGACACAATCAATACATTCTCAATCCTTTGTTGCCCCATCACCACCATTTCTTCCACAGCCATCCACAACATCCCACCAGCCATCTTCATCTAATGTAAAGAGAGGATCTGTCCCAGTCCCAGCCCCAGCAGCCAAGGGCAAGAAACATAAATCTGTGAGTTGAAGATTACTCATATACGGAGTTAAACATAATATAAAGGAAGTGGTTTATGTAATTGGTTGTTTTGCTTATGTCAAATATTGTTCGCAGGGTCAAATTTTACCTGGTGCTTCTTCAATAAAGCCGCACCCTTCTTCAGGAAGGGGTCCAGTTTCTAATAGAGTCTCTTCTGGTGCAATTAGGAATGAGCCTGTGGAAGGAGCGACACTTAATCCTTTCATTGGGAAAAAAGTTAGGACTAGGTGGCCCGAGGACAACAGCTTTTATGAAGCTGTTATAACAGACTATAATGCAGCTAAGGTATGTTTGGCGTTTATAGTTCTTGTTGAGATTATAGTTCAGCTGTTACGAAGATGTGAAAACCCATGTACCTGACATTTGTCTGTTTATTTTTTCTCCTTTCTTTTTAATCTTTTGTTAGGGATTACATGTACTGGTCTACGATATGAATTCTGCCGATGAATCGTGGGAATGGGTTAATCTATCAGAGGTATGTTTAATTCTTTGTCCATGTGGTCTGAAGTAATATATTTTTTTTTTCCATTGCATCATGTTAATTACATTTTTTCTTCAAATTGGGCATTATAAAGCTATAACCGTGCAGTCTCAAGTTATTTCAGAATAAGGCCTATATGTCTAATTGGCAGTCCAAAATTCAATACACAATAGAGAAACCCTAAAATAAGTGAGGCAACCAAATAGTAAAGATAAGTGTTTTGGAAGGCAATCTTAGGTGCACATCTGGGCCTGGGGAGATTCAAAACACCTCGGGCTTGCTGGAAAAGACAGTCTACCTGGAAACACATCTTCCAGTACAGGGGGGAATTGTTTGTTGAGAGTCTCTTTTTCCTTGTTTTTTCTTTGCATTTTTACATATGGGTCCCTGGCCATATGCAACATGTTTTTTTTATACCCAGACCACCAAACCCACTTCGCGAACCGGGCTTCATACGGAGAAAACCTAGATTCTTGGAGCAAATAGCTGGGTTGTTAAATCCCAAACCACATTGTAGCAACTAGCAAGCAATCGGCCTGACATCCTACTAACCCCATATATGTCCAGCTAGTGGTGTTCTGTTTTGAAAAGTTAATAAGAAAACAGACCTCTTTGTTGCTGCACGCACCCCTGTTTTGATTGGTTTCATATTATAACCCAATGCTGCCGCCTTTTGCTAGCTCCCTGCCTCTGCCGCTAATTTCCAATATTTTTATGATTGTAATCATGTTTCAAAAGGTGTATGCCTGCGAGAGCACAAACACCTTGCTTTACCTTAGTGCCTTTGGAACCCTAATAAACCACAATCAAATATGTGATCCCTACTTGGGGAAATGCTGGTGTGTTTAAATTTTATTAGTTGTTCTTTGGGTGTTTGCAGCTCTAGTCTTTCAACATGTTTAAAGTATGATTCCTGAACAAAACATGCTCATAGGATTCATTCATTCACTCATAAAGCAGCTACCATAATTCAATTATTATGCTCTGAAAAATATTAGTTCTCAAGATCTTTTACTACTTTACATAGTCCGGACAACTTGTACTATGTTTGGTTTACATCTAATGGGGGAAGTGTTTATGAGAAGTAAAGACAAATTAATAATTGTTTGGATTTGTCATTCTTAAAACTCAGGAAAAATCTAGAACATATCTCATCTTTTAGTGATATTGGATTAATTTTTCCAGTCATGATGATATATGAATTTCAAAATTTTTACAGCTTTATTTGTGCTTAAAACTCGTTGTGCAGATATCTCCTGAGGATATTCAGTGGGTAGACGAAGATCCTGGTATCTCTCATCGTGGGGGTTATGGTGGATCAGGGCATGGGATGAATAGATCTGTAGGCCGTGACAGTGTTCCAGGTTCTGGAAGAGGTAGAGGAATCCGAAAGGGTCAATCAAGAAAAGATTTTCTGCCACCCCAGAATGGCATTGGAAAGAAGGCGCCAGATGATATACATTTACTTCACACAGATACTTTAATTAAGGAGGTTAGTGAAAATAGGTGGATCCCTATTTGATCAACACATTTGTTGGTTTCGTAGCAGAAATATCATTTTCTGTAATAATTTGGACAGGTAGAGAGAGTCTTTGGTGCAAATCATCCAGACCCTTTTGAAATTGATAAAGCAAAGAAAGTTTTGAAAGTAAGGATAATCTTATTACCCCTCAGCTTTATTTTTTTCATCACTCATTATTTTCACAACTGATCTCTTAAATGACTGAGCAGGATCATGAACAAGCACTTATTGATGCAATTGCAAAGCTCACAGATATTTCTGATGGTGAAAGTGGTAACTATGCTCTCTTGTTTTCTTCCCCAGAGTGTGTCTTGCTGCGTATAATATATCATTGTCCACTAATTAGAGTATATTGAGAATGATGCTCTGCAAACAAAAACGAGTCAATTACATTTAATTGTAATTACAACTCTTTACTTTTCCCATACTTGATGCCTCATGGCCCTCATCTTGGACTTTTGCCTTTATACAGCTGAGGTTGGCCACCAATTCTTACGTGGGCAACCAATGGATTGAGAATGGTAGAAGGGTTGAAGCAGCAAAGTGCATATTATTGGTGGTAAGAGGCTGGAAGGGAGCAATAGTGAGGTAGGGGAATTACAAGGAAGCCAGAAGGGAAAGAAAGAGATCAGGTTCGAAGGCCATTCTTTTGTTGTTGTTATTATTATCACCCCAACATGTAAGAACTCTGGGCTTGGGGGTCTTGAGGATATAGGCAGATTATTGTAGAATGGAGAGTTACTGTAGATTGGGTAATAATAATTGATTTATAGATATAGCAGGAGGAATTAACAACCTAGGTAAAGGCGGATGATGCTTCTGTAACATTATTTCATTAATAGTGATAGATCAGTGTGCATGATGTGCTTTTTTGTTCATGTTTAATGTATGACCTGCCCTTTTGTTGCATACTCATGAACTTGTTAGACGCTTTTCCAATGGACAAAAGCTTTACTATTAAGACTCGGATTTGGAGCTTTTGCCAAGGTGTACATAGTTTAACCAACTTGAAACTTGATTTTAGTTGTATTTTAGTCTATAGTAATGTTTTTTTTTTCCGATCCGAGAAGTAGTTGCAGCAAAGGTAAATATGAGAAACTTTTTCGTCGCATAAGGTATGGTTTTACTATTAGCTAAGCCTCATGCACTGCTTCAGTGGCACACCAAATAGTTGGCTTCCTCATATATGAAGATCATTTGTGTATCTCATAATTGGTGAGTTCTTCATTCAGTTAAATTGGTTTTAATTCAGGGAAAATTCTTCTATTCCTTAAGGTATGCTATACCTAATGAATTTCTAGGCAAAGTTTCTTTAAAACCCAACCCCACCACCCCCTTGCAAGCACCTACAAGGCTACAACCACATATTAGTGTCATGTATGCCATACCTTAATTCAGTACGTACATAATACATCTACGGTCATAACAAATATAATACCACCTCAATATACAACAAAATCATAGCGCAAAAGCGATGCATAGCTACTAAGCTATAAAAACGATACATAGCTGCAAGCATTCATGTGCTAATCTAGTGCCAAACTAGCAACAGAACTAACCTATCCTATTTTCCTATCTAGGAATAACTAATGTTGTATAGTATACTTGAGACAGCGAAATAGCCATGCATGCATGATCAAATTCTCTTTCTGAGGCCAGTTTTACCTTCTTGATCGTTTTTTGGGCTGCTTAGAAGCTTCTTGCTGCTGCTGCTTCGCCCCATTTTCCCTCGATCGCTTTGGCGAAACTACATTAGCAGCCGCGGACGTCTCAGCTGCCTTCTTGGACGGTCTTCCTACACTTCGCTTGGATGGACTGCCTTCTTCTTTCACTTGTTTCTTATTTTCACCACCACTCTGCTTTGACACCCTTTGTCTAACCTTGTCAGCCTTATTACCTCCCCTCTTCTTCTGCTCCGCACCTCTACTGCTTGGACTAGTGCCAGTCCCACTCTTCAATTTCAGTTTCTGCTGCGCAGGAGAATTACGCTTTAGTCTTTTCAGGAAATCGGCTGCCGCCGCAGCTCCGCTTCTCTTTTTGTCCGAGGGCGTCGCTGACTCCTCAGGGGTTTTCCTCTTCTTCCCTGCTCTGGGAGTTTCTGCAGGGCTTGAAACTTTTTTCTTGGTGGAAGAAGCTCTAGCATTGTTGTCCTGATGAGTAGTCGTCATCCTTCTTGAGCTTCTGGTTCCAGTTACAGGTTTCTCTGTTGTATTTGCAGCAGCTAATCCATTATCTTCCTCTGCATTGTTTGAATTAGAAGCCTTTTTACTGTTATTGAGCGATTTAATATCAGAAGCTGCTGGGGCTTCTGCTGTTGGGAGATCAGCGCTAGTACTAGCCTTACGAGCACTGGTAGAAGGTTTTGATGAGATTGAGCTTCGTTTGCGGCAGACAAAGATGGGTGCTGTTGACTTGTGTTTGGCAAGCAACGAGTCTGATCTTTCAAGCTCGTGTTTTGGAAAGCGGGCTTGCTGGGAGGGCAATGAGTCTGACGGCCCAGAAGAAGGGTCGGGACTGGTGATGAGATTACTCTTGTTCATTCCGTTCAAGACAAGGCGTCGGAGCTGGTGAGCAGCGACGGATTCAGTGGAGGATTTGGGGAAGAAAACGACGGCGTTGGTGAACAGGAGGAGGAGATCTCGGTAGAATGGGAGCGTAGAAGTAGAATTAGAGAAGGAGTCCTTTTGGTTTTGGAGCTTTGCTTCTATCGTCTCTAGGTCCACATGCTGCTGAACCATACTCTTATACTTGTCACTTTCCTGCACAGGTTCATTTGGTTTCAAACTTTCAACTTTCATGCGCGCAGTATTTTTTCTTTGTTTTTTTTTGTATAGGACTGAACAAAAACTGTGCCCTTATTCAGACAAAAAAAAAAGCACCAAGGAATATCCCAGGCACTAGGCAGTAGCAGTGAGCTAGTGTAGTATACAGAAATATCCATATATACCAAACTAATGTCACCAATTACCCGCCGGTAAGGTACACTAGCTAACTAGGGTTGTGCATGCAGCTTATAAGTTATAACTAACTCAGGAACAACAAAAACCATTTTCCAAATATTGGGAGCATCATGACCACGTGGTGGGTACTAAACCACGATAATCTAATTTTTTTTTTCTTTCTTTTTCTCTATTTCTGTTTTGAGAAAAGAAATAAAAAACCACGAGTCCTTTGCCCGCCGGAAGTCCGGTACTAAAGTCTAAAACACCACAGTGAAAAACTACCAAATGAAGATTTTTTAAATTAAGTTTTTCTTCAACTTTTTAGTCAGAAAATAAGTAACCGGGATGAGATGCATGAAAACTTGTTCGTCTTTCGAATTTAGTGGCCATGCATGTGTTGCTGTTTAATATTCAGTAAATTGAAGATAAAATAATACTAAAAAAAATAAAGCTAACCTGGCTTGTAAGCCGACGCTCGAACAATGAGCCATGCTGATGCGCTCGGATCATCCGCAGAGCGGCAGCCAACGGCTGTGATTTCTCCTTAACTTGTTCCAATTCGCGACGTCGTTTCCGCGTCAAGCTCGCCGAACTTTGCGCCTCACTGCTTCCGGACTCTCGCTCTTGGCGGCGGCGCTTCTTGGCCACGGTTTCGCAGCTTCCTTTGTCCGAGTCGGAGGCCGAGTGGCCTTTCGAGGGTTGAGCCGAACCGGCCTGGAGGGGGTCCGGTTCAGCCGGGGATGATGATTTTTTATTGTTGTTGTTGGGGTGGTCCTCGTGGGTTTTGGAGCAGGTGGAATTGGAGCCGTTCACCGACTGGTTCTCGTGTTTGGACCTGTCCGGTCCGTCCGGTGTTTTCTTGTCGTTTTGTTTGTCTTCCGATCTGCTGCGTCGTTTGGAGTTGTGTTCCTCCAGATCTGGCTTGGGGTCGTCCTCGTGTTTCCCTTCTTCCTCTAACCTCTTGACCTTCGACTGCAACGACCTGATCGAGCAATCGAGCATCACACAGAAAATCAAATCAGATCTGAAACGCTACGTGAAAACAAAAATATACCACAAAAAAAAAAAAAACACGGACATGATAGAGACGTCGTAGCGATGGAGGTCCTGACGAAGCTGAGAGAGGCGTAGGTTTTTGAGGTGGTGGAGCCAGGGAATAGGATCAGGATCGTCGTCGTCGCCGGCGGCGGCTTGGTGGAATCGGCGTTGGAGATCGTGGTACTTAAGCTTGCAGTTGAAAGCGGTGGTGAGGAGTTGAGGGAGAGAGGTCTTGCCTTGGACTTCCATGGCCACCGAGTCCCAGTCGTCGACGCCGTGACGCTTCACCGCGCATGCCAGCAGAAGCTCCTCCCACGTCCCCCATGACTCGACCTTTTCTGCTGCTTCTCCACTAGTGCCGCCACCTTTCATCGATGCTGCTGATACGTCTCCTCCTCCTCCTCCGTGTTGTTGATATTGTTCCATCCAATTAACCGGTCTAAATTCTCATCCCTCCATTTTCTGCTTTCAAATAATACTGCTTTCTCTTTTTCTCTCTTCTTTTCTTTCGTTCTTTTTGGGACACTACCTGGTTATAATAATAAAACTAAAACTAACAAACACAGTCGATTTCGTTCTTCTTGGAGTTGGATTAAGTGGGTTGGTCTTGTTTCTCTTGTTCCACTGGTTATATGTGAAGAGAGACTAGAGAGATAGATCATGTTGACATGGCTAGATAACTGATCTCCAGCACGCAACTGTGGATACTGCCTAAATTCCAATTGACCTTATTGCCCCTACTACTCTACTCTCTATATTTGATTTTTCTAATTCGTATTCCATCTCTAATTCGTTATTAAGTTGGAATTAGATTTCTGGGGCTATTGCATAGTGGCCTAAAACCCAAAAGCGGAAGCCCGATGGGGTATCAAAATTAATAAAGCATCATCTTTTCATGTATTATCTCCTACATTACCTTTGGTTGTCCTCCACTGTAATTTGACTCATTTCCCTTTATTGATTGGGCAAATTAGAACCCCATAGCATTCACTTGAAGCATTCACTTGAAACAAGAAATGAGAGGGAGCAAATTTTATTAACACATCTCTAAATGTTATATATATATATATATATATATTATTTTTATACAAATTAGATAAGACTTTGTAGGTATATAAAATTAACAAAATAGACATTTATATATAAAGTAAAGAAACCTAGTTAAAAAATAATATATTCCATTTAAGACTATATATTATTCTCCTCTACGAGAACAACGTATGTGAAGATATCAAACTTAATCAGAAATAACTAGTGACAACCATAGTTTCAAGCAAAAACTAAATACAATGTAATAGATTCTAGTGATATTTCTCAACCCTTAATCGAGGTATAAATTCTCTATTTTTGATTAAAATTGATCTACTACAAAATTTAGATTTTAGGGTTTGTTGTTTGATTAGATGGTATAAATTGAAGTTGGAAATTTTATTTTATACTATTTACACATGCTAGGTCGTTCAAAAGCATTTACGTTTAAACACCAAACTAGAACTTGAGATGATGCTATATATATAAATATATATATATATATATAATTATATATTTACTCTTCTAGTTTGCTTGCCATTGATCTAACTCAATGAGAGATCTCAAGCAAAATCGGTGCCCTCGTGACGTAAGAGATCTCTCTAATGTGAAATTTCTTTTAATAAATTGAGTAGCAGATCTAAAAAATATGTGTATTTAATGAATAAGTTGTGTATTTAGTGAATACGTTGTGTATTTTAAATGAGGGTATTGTAGGAAATTAGGTATGTGTATCTAGTAAAATGTTAAAACAATAAAGTTAATAAGTGGTGTATTAAGTATGATACGTGTATTTAGTAATTAGAGATATGTTAATAAAATTTATCTTCCTGATGTTTGTAATCGAAAAATTATTTCAAAAAAAAAAAAACTTTACTGATGTTTAAGCCAACAAGGAGAAATGTCACTATCACATATATGGATGGGCAAGTAGGTAAACTCCGCAACAATATGGATATGCTTACCTTTCCTCATGGGCTCCCTCAATAACTAGGCTCAAAATTCAAACCACAATTGGGTTTAGGTACATGAGGACTGAGGGGGTGGGATGGCAGGCCAATAGAGCTACCTTCGCTCCATCACCCTCAATTCCATTGATCCAATCCAAGATTTTCAATGAGGATTATTTAATTTGAGGACTTTTCTATTAATAATAGTTTATTACACCCGCTTTTCAATCACAATTTTTCATTTCAACTATTTAATTTTTAGGTTTATATAAGTAAATCACTTATACAAATTTTCAGCTAAATTGGTGATCGTTAAAGAATTAAATTAAATCAAATCAATGGATAAAAATTTGTAGAGATAATCTACTATATATCTACAAACTAGACGGTCAAGATGTAAATATGTGATCAAAAACGAGGTGAAACGAAGAAGTCTTCAACTAGTCCTCAACTTACTGATCCTTATTAGAACCACTCCCTTCTTTTTCTTTTTTCTTTTTTTCGATTTCATTACCAAACTACAAAACAATTAAGCCTTTAGGAACACCCCTACCAAGCTGATCAAAATGGAACCCTTGAAACACCAAAAGGGGTAAGCAATAAAACCATACAATTGGGAGAGACAGCAGTCAAACCTAGAGCAGCTAATTTATCAGCTACGAAATTAGCCTCGCGGTGGATATGTCGAAACAAACATGTCTAAAATTAGGCATCCAACCATCAAATATCTTGAAGAAGCGAACTAATGCACCAAAGAGTTGTAGCTAGCCTTGCCAATGATGCAATCAATCAGAACCTTGGAGTCTCCCTCAATAGCAACCTTTGGAATTTGCTGCAACCATGTTGTATGAAGACCTTCCTTCAAAGCTATGGTCTCAGCTATTAGAACAGAAGTGTCACCAATAAATTTAGTAGTAGCTGTAAGAGGATTACTATCAGCATCACGAAAAACAAAACCAATAGCAGCACATTTATGTTGAACATATGCATCAAAATTAATTTTCACAAAATCTCTATCCGAAGGATGCCATTTAATCATAGGAATATCTGATGTTTTTGGTTTATAACAAACAGTATTATCTGACAGATAATTATTCAAAAACATGGTAGCATGAATGTGCATCAGCAATTCCTTGTAGGAAAATAAGATGATTCCGAGTATGCCAAATAGACCTGTCACACTCAAATTTTCAAAGGATAAATTTTCCAAAAAAAATTAGGCGTGGTATAACTCAAAATCTTAAAAACTCAAAACCTGCTCAACAACTTTCAAAACTAAATACAATACTGGAAGGGTACAAGTCAACAAAAGAGTTAAACATTAATCCTACTTAATTACATTAACCTCAAAAGTCTAGTAATAATTAAGTCGCTCACATGAGCTTAAAACAACTGTCAGAACAAAAAAAATAAATAAAGTGCACATAAACTAAAATTCTGTCACTATGCCTCCGCCTCAACCCTGCTGATCAGCACCTGCAGGTTTAACCCCTACACCAGGAAATGGTGCACCGGATTGTAAACAACAAACTCGGTAAGCTAAAAAGCCCGTATGAGTAAATCCCAAAATAACTCAAAACTTCTACCAACAAAGTAAAACACATGAACAAAAAAGAAACAAAATTTAAATCTACCAATCCAACAAATTTACAAAACATAAAACTGGTGATTCCTGCATTGACAGCTTAGTTCATGAATCGCCTAAAAGCAACCGAATTCAAAAGAAACAATTAAGAAAAAACAACAATTTCAATTCACTAAAAATCATGATGAAATCCTGCAAGAACGTAGTTCAGGAATTCCACTAAAATCAAACAATTAAGATTAAAGAATCTCCTGCGGATAAGCATAGTTCAGGAGATACTCAAAGCAAAGAATTTAAATGACAACACATAAGAACATCACACAATCATTTCCACATCACACAAGCTTCAAAAGCCCCCAAGAGTTGTCGCCGAAGGTGACAGAAATTAGGAGTTCCGATGAAGAACCCAAAACGGCACCGCCGCTGCTTCTCGGCCTTGCTACACCTCCAGCTGCTCGAAACTTGTTACCAAACCACCCTAGACTTGTAGAGAATCGAGAGAGCTTTCTAACGGTACCTCATTTGCCCAAAACCGAGCTCGGATGACCAAGATATGACTGAAAAACTAAAAGAGGTTGGGAGAAGAAAAAAGATGCGGGATATCAGATTGGAACTCTTTTGTTTTTTTTTTTTTATGTAGACAACTTCCAAAAAAAGTAGAAACTTCCGCTGACCATAACTTTCTTGTACGAACTCCGATTAACGTGTGACACGTGTCTACGAACTCATATCGTCGTGCTCTACAACTTTCGTGAAGAAAGTTTCTCAAGAAACCTAACGAAAAAAAGTCAACTCTATGACCCTTAAGGAAGATAGAACCGTTTCGGGTAACTTATGCAACCGAACTCTTCCGCTCTTCTTTCGAACCTCAAAAACACACTAACTTCTAACTCAAAAAATCCCAAAATAATATTAGAAACTAATATTAAATTTCCGGGGTATTACAAGACCAAATTACCATCAAAGTTAATTGTAACGCAATTTCATCTTGATGATTAAACAAGGACTTTATCCATCCAGCAGATGGATTGAACTTTTTGTTTGTGTGTTTGTTTTTTATTTTTCCTTCTTATGCACCATCTGGCAGCTTGGCTTTGGTGTATTCATCTGGCCTATTCATACCAAATATTTGAAACTAGCTTACCGAGTCAGCTGTAACATTAATGCTATAAAAAGAAAAGGGGCACTCTTCTGTGTTTCTGGGACAATTCTTGCATAAACAATATCAGATTATACAATAAAAGTATATACACTAGACCACTGCCTCTCACACCAAGGATAATTCCTTCTCTCGCCATGACCAACTCCTATTTACTTGGATTAGTAAATGGCTGATGAATCAGTTTCATAATTCCAGTTTTGCAATTAAAGATGGTCTTGCTTTCCAGTAATGAGTAAAAGAAATTTGTTTTTGTGTCTATATAGACCCAAACGAGGAACAGAACATAACTGAGCAGCTGAAAATCATGTTGAGCAACAACTACAAGCTTCAATGTATCTCCATCTTTTGGCTTTTCCAGCATCCCTCAGCAGTCCTCTCAAATATGCGTGGCTGCTTCATAGGAAAGGTTTCTCTCCAATCTGGGTACTCAAGCAAGTAGTCCCACCCCCTGAAGAAAAAGAATTGAAGACTTGCGTTGAATTATATTTCTCCATTCACTGTACAACTTCGGCACATGACAGTAGTGGATTGAAAACTACTGTCGACAGGCTATCATGCTACCAGCTCGAGTAAAATTATCTTATACAGTTATATGTCATTATGTCTAAAGACTGCAAGTAAACTAGTTCTATAGTATGGGTTGGATATGCTTAGAAGGGGAGTTTGGTTAAATAGACTACCATACCATATTTGCCACAGGCAGATAATGAAATGATCAAAACTTACTTTGGAATAATCTTATAGAACTGAAACGCATCTATAGTAAGCTACTTGCTGCTGGGTTAGTAGTCAACTCTTTAGTTAATTTATCTATTATTCATTTGGAGAAACAAACCAGTGGCGGATACAGGATTTAGACTCTGGGTGGGCTTGAACTTAACAAACTTTTGCACTCTAGTAAAGCAGGGTGCACATACCTTCTCAGATTTTTCACAAAATCTGGTGCCTCAGCAGAGGGTGAAGTAGGACACATAAGGAGGATTTCCGAATCTGAATATTTTTGTAAAGACGATGCAATATGCAACTGACGAAAGGTCCAAAAAAAGATAGGGAAATTATGAGTGTAATATGTCAAGGATGAACGCACATTTCAGCACAATGCAAAACTTATACAGCTCCAAGAGTAAGAACTCCTTACCAGCAGCATGGAGCTATTTTGAAAAGGTCAGTTTGAGTTTCATATGTTTCCAATAACCTTCCTTTCCATCTGGAGTCCTCATAAGATGCAGAAACTCGAATTCTCCTGACAATTTCATCAGGACATCTTGAGGTTTCGTCGAAGCTGGCAGGAATAATAGATCCAGTGGAAGTGCTTATCTGGAAAGGAGCTAAAAGTTGATAAAGATACATAGGAAAGTAGATAGAACCTGACATATAATTATAATATACACTTTGCCATATATACTCTGTAACGATGAGAGAAAAGGCCATCTTTGCTTCATAAACCTAAATGATTCCTTTAAATTCAAACTCACTCGATTGAACAGGTACTCACGAAAAATTCAATAGCAACTCATTGAACTGAAGCTTACCATGAACCCGTGGAAAATTGGGTATGCATTTCCCTCAGGATCCCTCCTAGTGTTATGCTGAAGAATGAATAGAGTTCGAATGTGAAATCTCTCTGGTCTCTTCCATAATGTTTCAATAATTTTGGCACCTAAAGGAAAGGAATAACCATCCAACTTTGCCTGATTTTCTGATCTAGTATTACAGTTACCATGCTGCACAAAAGTTCAAGACATTTCAGCTTCAACTATTCTGTCTCAGAATCCAAAACTACATGGCTGGAAAATCAATAACAAAGTAGAGGATCCTGGGCCAAACATTAGGTGAAACATCTTTGAAACCACCGACTAGATGCACCTGCATTTTTCAAACATGCAAAATGTGTTAAGCCATGCTACATGGTATAACACCAACCAGAAAATATTTCATTTAAACAAAGGCTATTTGAGAATTAGAAAAGTACATCTAACTCCACGTCCATGTTGTCTTGAACAAGCAGTGACATCATCTGGGAGAGACCCATATCCACAACTTTTGGAGAGTCCAGATGGGCAACCGAGGTCCTGCAGAAAAATATTAGAGAATCAGAAAGAAGTGTTTGAAATAGGCAAAATCTAAGCGCATTAAATCGCTGATACTTACATTCCATTTTCTGGGTTACGGATGGCAAGACCCATACAGGTTGTTGCTTCATCAGTGCCAACAAACTATGCGGAAGATTGAGAAGAAACAATTTTTTATGTCAGTGAAGGAAAAATCTGAATAGTAAGTAAACAAGTTCAATTACCACAAAGTAGTAAGTTAAATGCAACTAGTCAAAATTGACACAGAGATGGGGTTGCTCCAATAATTATAACCATACATTGACAAATGCAGGATCGACAGTAGCATATTCTCTTTGGAAGAGATAAACCCATCTCCTCTCTGGAACAGAATCTTGAGACACCGAGAACTTTTTTTCGGGGATGGCCTTGAGTGCATTGGAGGCAGATTCCAAGGACGGGTGATCCAACAAAGCTTGGAGGGTGTCCCATCCCTGCTGCTGCTCGTGACAAACAAATGTTTTTATTAGGTAGAGGCGTACAGCAGCATCCATGATTCAATTTCTGATATACAAAAGATATGAATTTCATAACAATTTCAAATCACCAAGACACTAACCACAAGTAGTATTCTCTCTGACCAGAGAAACACAAACATTACAAGGTACCTGAGGCTCCGAAGATGAATCGGAAGCAAAAGGGAGTCCGTCCACAAGGATCATGATTCACTCTCACAGCCGGAGACCACTGCTGGTTTTTCATATAAAGACAACGGATTGTTGGGCCTGACCCATAATTAGTTTTGCGGCCCAACCACAAACCATGTAATATATTTTGATTTTGTGCTGGGCAGGGCAGGGCAGGGCGGAGAAGGGAAAACAAATTTTCCATTCCCAAAATTCCCCGCCCAGAATGGCTATAGATCCCAACCACACCGCCAACGCCGCCGCCGGACGTCCGCTGAGACCCATAGCTCCTGCCCCTACACCTCCTGCTCATATGTACACAGTCCCTATGCGGGCCCAGTCTTCACATGGTGCCCTTGTCTACCCCTCTGCCCGCCCTCCCTACCCTCATCCGCCCGCTTACCGATCTCTTCTTCCCCCTCCTTTCATTGGTTCTGGCCTGGTAACTTTCTCTTGGCATATTCTACATTGTCATCTTCTTGCCCCATTTATTCTCTAAACTCCTCTCTCTCTGTATCAGGTTGCTCCTCCGTCTTCAGCTCCCGACTCCAACGGCATCAGGTAATCTGCTATTATTAACATCTGTTTCCCTCCGTTAAGGCTTTTATTTATTTTTACTTGTTTCTTCTCAAGGGATAAAGGCAGAGATGACACTCAACTCCTCATCCAAGATCGCAAAGTAAACAACTCACACTCTTTCTTTCTTTTAAGTCATAATTTGGTTTCAAACTAAATTTTACTAGGCTATATCTTCCATTCTTGATCTCCACGCCGGCTTCATTTAGACATTATATCATCACGAGTACAATACATCCCTTCATCTTTTTTTCAGCACTTACTGTAATTTTTTTATTGCGGAAATTCCTTGCTTTCCTTTGCTAATGTCAGCTTAACTTGTTTAGTCGTCCTTGCTTATTCTAAAACATCTGGAGAATAAAAGATCATTATGTCAGTCATTTAGAGGATCATAACGTGTGTCCCAGTGCATATCCACACACTTTAGCTATAGCAAGAAAGCATTTTAGACTGAATCACGTGGTGTTTATGTTTTACTAACTAACCTAGGTGAAAAAGCAAGCTAGTTATAACCACAATGGTGCAACTACAAACACAAGTGATAATTTTAAAATTACATTTAATCAGACCTGGTTTATATCTCCCTGGGATTAATCAGTTTGACTTCCCTAGAAACATTTTTACGTATTTTGCTGATAATAACAACAATGGGAGCTCAGACTTGCCTTTCTGTTTTATACTTTATTTGGTAATTACATTGAATCATGTTTGCAGGTCAGGATAACAGATGGAGCTTCTCTATATGTGCTTTGTCGCTCATGGTTGAGGAATGGTACTTCTGAAGAAAGTCAGGTTGGTATCATTTTAATTGATAATTAATTTCTGTAGGCATGTTCCATGCTATATTTTGCCTTTTTGCTCAAGCACTCAATGATCTCCTGCAACCTGAAACTTGTGCTCAATTAAAACCTAGTAAAACTTAAATTACTAGTGCAACTTAAAATAGACTTCGCTAATGTTTCAAAATAAAATGACAAGTTCAATGATATAATACTTTCTCATACCATCTTTTGAATTTCCAATCTAATACTATGCTAAAGTCCCCAAGAATGCATTATCTGATCTTAAGAAATAGTAGCTATGCCCCTTCAAAATAAATAAAAAATAATATCTATGTTATGAACAATGTTTCCAGAGGCATGATCAGTTAACTAAACTTCACCAATTCTTTGGATAATGGTTACATTGTTTTACTGAACTCCTCCTTCCTCTTCGATCTCTGTGGTGGTAGATATAGAGAGAAAATAATATGTAGTCAAAATAGGAAGAGGATAAAACATATTGTAGGAAGTGAACAATACTATATCTGAGGATTTTTTTGTTTCTCTTTTTTTTTTCTTTTTTTTTTGTTCATGTTCTGTTTATTTCTTTTTCCTTTTTCCATTCACTTCTTGTTTCTTTTTCAAGTCTTTTCTCGTTTTTTTTTCTCTGAGGATTTCAAATCTGTTGGCAGCCACGATACGGTGATGCTACAAGGTCTCTTCCAAAGCCTTCACCCATACCCATGGCAAGTGCAATTCCGCCAAACAAGGATGAAGGCGATAAAAAAGAAGACAACGAAGACAAGGTTGGGTTCCTAATAATTTTATTTTATCAAGTGGTTGTTTTTGAATAGATACCAAAAGATTAAAAAAAAGTATGAGATCAAGGTATAGACCTTAAAAGCTTTTCATGATTCCTGTCTGTTTATATAGTTTAGGACTTTCATTTATGAGATCTTAGCTAATGTTACACCAATAGCGAGCTGAATGAGTTTCTGATAAAAAGAATTTATATATATATACATATATAAACTCTTTGCAATAGCAAACTAGCAACATCCACATATATTTGGTTACAGTAGTTTGGTCCCTGAAGCTTTAATAGAAATTAAGTTTAATAGAAGGGTTTAGGGTACTTGTGTCTGATGAGTTACGATGATGATCTCTAGATGAATTTTGTATTCAAAATTTAGTTGCAGACTCTTACTAAGTTTTGGGACATTTGTCTTGCAACTTTTACAAGTGATGTAAAGGTTTTTGAAAACTTTGTCAAGAACTTGTCCAACCATGAATTGATTTCTTGAAACATTAGAGTTTAATGATTTCTTAAATATAGGACAACATTCTTTTTCTCTTTGGATTTATAGGTCTTTGGACAATAGTGATTTTATACCCAGAGTAAATGCCAAATGCCAAGTTGGTCATTTCTGTTAAGTATTCGCTCGCTTTTTTAGTCCAGGTGCTCCCTTGATCTCAGTAATTAGAACTAATAATCCCTCCTTGATGGTTTTCCTTGAGCAATTTTTCAAACAACCTTCATCTGCATAGTATTTACATTCTAAATTAAGGATACTGTTTAGTACCATCTGTCAACTGCTCAGTACTTTAAGATTATTATATAATTTGTTGTGATCTATGAGGCAAGTCCCCGCTTTACTCCACTGGAAACTCATTCATTGCTCGTACATTTCCAAGTTTTATAGAAACAGAAAATCTATTGACATCTGGAATATTTTAAGTGCTCCATGCCATGTGAATTTATTGTTTAAGAGAAAATGAAAAATATAAATTGGTATACAGATAGATATGCTGATATGGTTCTATTCATGTCTCAATGTTGTTTGTCAAATTGGGAGGGTTGTAAGTTCTTCAATATGCCCACCCCAGGTGGGCATTTGTTTCACAGTATTAGTGCGCTAAAGCTACATGATTCTGCTTGTAGTTTTTGATGGCATAACATCTGTTTTAGCTTTTATCCATATTAAGAGTTTTACAATTGATATCTGGAATATATTGAATCCACTGAGATTTATATCTAAAGGTCAATCAAAATTAAAAGTTGGTATTCTGTTATTTTCTCTACCAAATGATTAAATCTAAAGCACTAGTGAAAATCAATAGAATTATTGTGAGATGAGTTTCTTTGTTGGTGCTTTCAGGTTGAGGAATCCGTTGAACATGTATCACCAGAAGATCTGTTAAAAAGACATATCAAACGTGCTAGAAAGGTTCGAGCACGGTAAGTTTCTCATACCATCTGATTCTTACACAATCAGACTTACCGTTGATCATTTCATTACCTTTTTTTTTTCAAGGGTTAAAGAAGCAATAGACATACTTAATAGTTCATAGCTTAACTGAAGTAGGTGGCTTTGATTATGTTTCTGGTTAGAAAGCATAAGGGAATATCCTCTCCCTATTCAATTAAATTTTATTACCATACAATGAATGGAAAGGTCCTGCGGTTGATTGCAAACTCTTTCTTTTGGGAAAAAAAGTGAAGGGGTTGTTGCTAATTAAATTGAATATTGAGTAGTTTTTTATTACTGGTCTGGTATCTGTGTACACCTATCTATGTTGTTTTTCATTACTGGTCAGTAGGTTTCTATACCTATGTGAGTAGCTTTATGAAGATTCGTACGTGCATGTGTTATAGTAGCTATCTATACCTATGTGAGTAGCTTTCATTACTGAGAAGAATTGACATTCAGCTACCACTAGACTGATTGTATCATCCTAGGTGGCCTTGTGAAGTGAAGGAAAATGGACTGTTAGTTTATATAGGTTTTTTTTTTTTTTTTCCCACTTGCGCCTTTTGTTATGGAAACCTTAATCAACAATCCGAGAAAGATATGAAACCTGTTAACGATGCAAAATTGCAAATTACAATGGGGTTCAAACTTTGTGTTCTTCAGTGATAGTATTTTATGTTGTCAGACTAGGAGTCCTTTATTCCTTTTTGGATCTTGGGATGTATGGAACATTAATGTGTGCCATATGGGCATATGATACCCATCACTTGCGTAAAGAAAAAAAAAGTCATATATTATGCAATGCTTTGAAAGAAAAAAAAGGTCGGAGTCTATTTCCACAGGTAATAGATAATGTAAATGTTGAACATGTATTTGGTATTTTACTTGCAGATTAAGAGAAGAACGCTTGCAACGAATTGCTAGGTACAAGTCTAGGCTTGCTCTACTCCTTCCTCCACTTGTAGAACAGTTTCGAAATGATCTAGCAGCGGGAAACTAGCGTTTGGAGAACTTTATAAGATATCACTAAGCACCAAGTAGGATTGTCTTTCGCTGTATAAATTTGTCTCGTGTTTGGTTTGTTGTACTTTTATTTTATTTTGGTGCCCATAAACATGAAAAATGTTATCTAAAGGTGTTGGGAAAGACTTGTGAACTGATCAGGTGCAACATTGTGTTAACTGCCCAGAGGGTATACTTTTCAGATGACGAATTGATTCGAGCATATTCCAGTTCCAAACAGTTGTTTTAAGAGATTGTGCGTGTGTTCATATGCATCGGAGTGATCGGACGAAGTATATAACGAAAATAACCCACTGGTCAGAAGATTTGAAGAAATAGACAGTTTCTCAAAAGCATTTTGTAAGTGAACTTTAAGCATTCAAAAAGCAAGTAGTATTACAGTGAAAACTCACTCAACAAAACCCACGAATTGGTTTTGAATAGAGAGCCATTTGTAAAATATTGGCAATCCTAGACTTAAATACTACCACCAGCATGTCAAAATGATCTAGAGGGTCGGGAGGCAATTTGTATATGCAGCACAAAATGATCTTAGGGATACACTGCTTCAAAATCATCCCTAAAAACATAGACAAGGAGCGAGTAACCTCAAGATTATAGAGAGTGAAGTCGGTAAGGGTAACGATTCGCCCAGTCTAACATTGGACTTGTGATGATAAGAAAGTATCTGGTGAAAGAATAAATAGCTCACAAGCTTGCCACTATATACCAAGATTAAAAATACAAAGACATCAGAACTAGAAGATCCAGCTTTACCTATACGACCTGTTGTCTGGCATAAAGACCCATTACACAGCTTCATTTCTTGGAATGGAAAGAAGGAAGACATTACTCTGCCCCTATTAATAGCCCAGATATGCCATACAAGATCACATTGGAGTATCCTTTTTACAACATGTATTCGAACTTGCATATAACAGCAGTGACTTCCAGGAAACAGAAGGAACCTTCTGTTGAGATGGATCATTGCTTCATCTCAACCTTCTCCTTCTAGGTTCAGATGAATGCTGACTAATAATCACACCAGAGCCTCTCTGGAACCTTCTTCTCCTGGAAGATGAAGATCGGACTGTTGAATTTATTTCTGAATTCACTGTCTGGTCCTCCAAGCCTGCACTGGCAGGAAAATTCCTTAAAACGGAAGCAGCTGGAAGCACATCCGAATTGATTTCGGTGGCCGTATCAGATGTCGGGTTTTCTGGTTGTATAATTGTAGCAATATTTGAAGATGTAACTCCATTATCATTACTTGGAGAATGCTGGCGGTTTCTTCTCATGCGGGGATCATTACTATATGCCTCGAGATCCTCCACTAATCTTTCTGCAGAATCCATTGCAGTATTCAGTGCTGATGAAAGTGAAGAAACTGAAGCAGCTCTTTGCATCAATAATCTTGAAATTTGAAGTGAATCATGGTGCTGGGTGCTTGATGTTTCTGTGGCAGGTGATGTAGACCGGCTAGGCAAGATACTAGTTCTATCAACTATTGCATTGATATGTGAACCAAAAAGATCCTGTGTCTGTCTTCTCTCCCCCATTAAGTTGCTAAGTAGCTGAATCCTGTGTTCAATTACAGAAGATGGCCCTCGCCTAATAAGCTGCTGCCTCATACCCTCAATCCTGGCTGCACGGGGCCTAGGAGGGGCCAGGGAAACAGATTCCTTTGAGTTTCGAGAAGTGTTACCATCACCATGTCCGTAAACTGGAATAATACTTGCATCAGTAACTTCGCCTTTGCAGACAGGACATTCCTTTGCATTTGAATTGGCATAAGACAAGTCATAGAAGCAAGGCCAACAAAACAAATGACCGCAGCATGTCAATATAGGATCTTTGGCCAAGTCAAAGCATATATTACAGTCGAAGAAGTTCCCAATACGAGGCTCCACCCTCTTAGGATTTGTATCCATTGCGAGTGCCATGGCTATCAAATGAGTACTGTCAGGCATGTTGGTCTTTGCGGTCTCTCTTTCTGTGGCGGCATCATCAGGAACCCCAGTGTGAATGTGTTGTTGAGAAGGTGGTGGAGTGATGTTCGTAAGTTGAGGGGAAACAAGGGCTTGCCTCCAGCGGTGACGCTGCCTAGCGGTGACTGCTTCCAGCTGTCGGATACGGTCTTCGATGCGTCCCTGGGCAGTTTCAAGCTCATTCAGGATGGAGTCTAAGCCAGTGACCGAATCATGAGGTTGTTGGTTCAAATCCAAAATCATCAAATTATTATTCTCCATATCAAATTCCTGCCAACCAATGTCTTTTCAATTTAGACTACTACTACTAACAATGAATTCACAATTATGTTTCTTTTCTCACCCAAACAAAACAACGATCTTAAGGCTCATGCTTTATGTAAAATCCAATAATTCAAGGACATTACAAGCAATTCAAAGACATTATAAGCATGGGAAACAAGAATCAACAAATTTCAACCCGAAAATTTCAATACTGAGATTATGTAGAATTAAAGGGAAGGATTAAAGAAAGAAGAACCTGGGGAGCATCAGAAAACGGACAAGGTTGATCAGATCGGCCCAGTCTTTCAGGTCGTTGGTTTTTTCTTCTTCTTCTTCTTCTTTTTCTGTGTTAATGTGTCACGAGAGAGGCGCCAAGGGCAGAGGGCAGATAGGCGCGACTGGGAATATACTCTTGGAGCCAAGCTACTTCATACGACGTCGTATTTCAGTGCCAGGCTTAGGGCTGCCATTTGGTTTGGCCTAACTCTTGGTCATGGAGTACCAACTATGATATTTTAGACAGGTGAACGAGACCAATAAAACTGAAATAAAAACTTAACAGTTTTGATAAATACCGAATGTAGCGACTAAATATTATATTTAATTACATACTTGTTTAAGAAAAATACATTTTTGGTATGTCTTGATCTAATGCCGATCATAGGAACACATTACCATGTAATGATATGTTCACCAAATAAAATAAGATTGAGTTTTCCTTCAACTTAGCTAAAAGGTATCAATTTTAACGTTCTTCCTTCAACACGTTATCAACCCGCTCTTGAGCTGATATAAACCAACTTTTCTGCCTACAGGTTTTCCGGCGATCGAGCCTCACCGATCCGGCATGTTATCCAGCCTCCGTCCTTGATATTGCCCCTCGGCCACTGACCCCTTGGTTTAATTTTTCTGAATTAACAGGTATTTTAGGTCAATAATTTTAAAGTTAATTCAAAGTTCAAATAACACTAAGAAATTTATTATCCCTTCATCTGCCTAGTTCTTTTGTTTGTTTGGTTACTAATATACCATGATAAATCACTTTCATTACTTGATTGAAAGCAATAAATCATCACCATAAACTTTTGTTGTGATAAAGCATGTTCATCACGACTACGCATTGCATTAACATGATAAAGAAACTTCACGTAATTAAACACAAGGGACAAACAATCGTTGTGTTAAAGTATATTCACAACAAATAATTAAGTGACCATAACTAATCTAAGGGAGGGGTTCTAATGAGAACCATTTATGTCACGCCCTGAATCTTAATTTTTACCTTAATTACTAGCATAGCGGTAATAAGAGTTTTTACCGTGTTCGTCACTAAGTGTGTAATTTAATTAGTCCCCAGAGGGTGTTGAGAGACTAATATTGTGAGGGAATTATTCTAAGGAAGAAATTTTGACGACGGTAAAAAATGGTAATTTTTGCTAGTAAAAGGTAATTTTATTGGGGTATTATTTCGGGGTGTTGAATTTTGAAATTTTGGGTTAAAAAGGGGTGTTGGGTCGGCTGGGCCGAGCCCAACCCGTTTCTTTTTTCTTCTTCTCTCTCTCTCCTCCCGGTTTCTCTCCCCCGAGCCTCACTGCCCGAATTCTTTTCCGACGCCGTCCGGCCTCCGTTCGCCGCCGGACCGGTCCCGTTCGATCGGTCTCCCTCCCAGCTGCATTTCTAGACCGGTGGCAGCCTCTCTAGCGCCGCCGTGAGGGAGAAACGATGCCCGAAAGCCCCGGCTGCCGAAACCGATTTCTCACCGGAACTTCCTCCTCCGACCGCCATAGCCGGCGAGCCATAGCCCAAAAGGAAGCCCTCCTCCCGTGCTTCAATCCCTCCAAAGGGCTCGCTCCGTCGTGAGCTAGGTAAGGAGAAATCAAAATTTAAAATTTCTAGGGCTTTTTGTGTATTTCCGTTCGATTGATGTGTTTAGGCTTAGAATTGGAGTTTGTGATAGTTAGGAATGTTGTAGAGAAGGTTGAGAGGAAGATTGCTGCCAAAATTTGGTGACCATCGGAGGTCGCCGGAGTTGGTCGCCGGCCGCCGCCTCCGGCGGAGCTGCCGAGAAAATGTTTTTGGTGGAGAAAAATGTGAGGAGTTTAATGGAATAAGTTTTAGAATTTTTAGAGGAGTTTTGGATAGGTTTGAGATTTGTTGAAGTTTAGTATTTTTGGCGGATTATTAATTTATAATCCGGCCATTGGATTTTATTTGGTGGAAGGTGATTTTGAGGAAGTCGGTAAAATTTGTGGAGTTTTGAGGTTGGCAGTGGATTTAAGATTTTGGAGTGTTAGGCTTGGTTGAGCGCGAAGCATATTTAATTATGCATGTTTTGTCGATGTTTTATTTTAAGGAATTAATTATGTTTGGAACAGGACACGAGGAGGCTCGAGCAGAGGAGACCTCCGATCGACGTCAGGCTTAGGCCTAAGTTGTGAGTGGACTTTTGTTTTATATAATGTGTTTGAATTGTTTTATTGTTGAGAAATTTCCTTTGTTGGGTATTATATTTCCCAAAATTGAGAATAGATTTTCTGCGATTATACTCGAGGCAAAATTATGAGAATAGTATGTATGAGAGAGAATGCTAGCTAGCTATATACGTGACAGCCCCCATTCTGAGGACGAATGCCAGTTGGGGTGACGTGAGCGTTAGACGCGAGCGTAGTAGCCTTGTACGATTTTCTACTTGTTGAAATTATTCTATGTTTTTACATTCATTCATAGAAATTGTACAAGGAGTAAGCACGTATTTATAACCACTCGGTCTTGTATCCTCCATTCTGAGGAAAAATGCCAGTATGGAGCGACGTGAGCGTTAGACGCAATCGTATTAGCCTGGTGTGACTATCTAATTTAAAGCTTTTTCATAAATAGCATACATGGAGCATACAAGTGGTTAATACATACTGATACATATTTATAATTTGAGTCTGAGAGGCTGTCTTTGTTTAAGATTTGGGGACTAGCCAAAACTAGTCGTTTTCATTGATAATTTCTTGGGGAAATATTATTGTTATTGAGATTATTTTTGTCCACTCACTCTGACGTGATGAAATATTTTCCTCTGGGCTTTTCCTTCGTTTTTAAATGTCCAGTCTGCAGAGTTCGGGTGGGGTCTAGAAGGAGGCGACGAGGCATAGTCACTCATTTCTCCACTACTGTTCACCAGTAGGTCTTCTGTTTAATCACTAGGATTTCTAGTAGCTTCCGCTGTATTTCTTGTAGTAGCTCTGAATACTTTCAGAAAAATATCTGTGTATTATTTTATTTGGTTATTCGGATTAAGTTGAAGAATTTATAATATTGGTTAAGTGTTCTTTAATTTTTTTCGGGTTAGGGTTGTCCATTTTCAAGGGAGGTTTGCCGAATCCTTCGGTAAGTTTTCCTTGGAGGTGGTCCCCGCAGGACTCACCTCGGGTTTCAGGGTGAAATTCGGGGCGGGTCCTGACAATTTAGTTGAGGACTTTTTCATTAATGGTTTATTACAGCCACTTTTTAATCACATTTTTCAATCTCAACCGTTTAGTTTTTAGGTCTATATAAGTATATCACTTCTACAAATTTTCAGTCAAATTGGTGATCGTTAATGAATCAAACTAAATCAAATCAATGGACAATCCAAATATGTCAAACATGAGCGGTTCAAGTTTATAATAGGTAAATCACATTTATAAATGTTTTAACGATTTTCAATTTGGATGAAAGTTTGTAGAGATAATCTACTCATATATATATCTACAAACTAGACGGTCAAGATGTGAATATGTCATCGAAAACGGGGTGAAACGAAGTGTTTCTGCATAAACCGGGAGGGCTATGCGGAACCACAGTAGAACATGAACAGTAGACAACACAAGAGCATATAGTGGTTCACCATGCCTCGGAGGACATGGCTACGTCCACTTACGAATCCACTATCATGGCCAATAGGTCTTTGGTGTTACAAGAGCTTCCATCAACCTTCCCGGGAGGAGTAGGGGAGGGAGAGGGAGCATCATATATCTCTTTCTCATGTGAGTGGGAGCGAGTCAAAAGTCCAGTATCTCTTTCTACACAAGGGGAGCCTTCCTTTTATAGATAAGGAAGGTTTCCTCTTATTACACATTCCCGATGTGGGACTAACTATACATTTATCTTATCATGGTGCCTTCTTGTGGAGCCTGGAGGAGCACCTTCCCGATGTGGTACCGACGATCTTTCTCTATGGCGAGGTGGCCCGGACGTCGGTCTACAAGTTTCATGACTGGTCTATGGGCGGGGATGGTAGTTTACTGACTACCGACTACAAGTCCCCCCAAGTTCCCGTTCAAGACACATCTTGAGTGGGGACTTAATATACAAAATGCTCATAGACCAGTCATATGTCCCCAACACGGACCCGGTCCCAGTCCCCCCAAGTTCGTACTCAAGACGTGTATTGAACGGGTCCGCCTTGCACAGAAAGGCTGACACTACCAGGCGAGCTGAGGAGGCACGGGAGCTGAGGAGGCACGGGAGCTGAGGGGCCCACTCTGCACAAAAGGGCTGAAACTCGGGCGAGCTGAGGAGTCCGCCTCGCACAGAGTGGGTGATACTCGGGCGAGCTGAAGAGTCCGCCTCACGCCGTAATGATAGAAATTGTCATGCGAGCTGAGTCTGCCTCGCCCAAGAGGGCTGAAACTCGAGTGAGCTGAGAAGTCCGCCTCGCACAGAATGGGTGATACTCGGGCGAGCTGAAGAGTCCGCCTCGCGCCGTAATGACAGAAATTGTCACGTGAGTTGAGTTCGCCTCGCCCAGGAGGGTTGACACTCAGGCGAGCTTGAGTCCGCTCGCGCGAACAAGGAGTGACGCGCTGAAGAGTCCGCTCTGCGCTCAAGGACGACAAGCGAGTTGTGGGGTCCGCTCCACATACAAGGAGTACACGCGAGCTGAGTCCGCTCGCGCGAACAAAGAGTACACGCGAGCTGAAGATTCTGCTCCGCGTTCAGGGACGACCCGCGAGCTGAAGAGTTCGCTCCTCACCGAAAGGCTTACACTCGGGCGAGCTGAGGTGTCCGCCGCGTTCAGGGATGATCCGCGAGCTGTGGAGTCCGCTCCGCATACAAAGAGTACACGCGAGCTGACGAGTCCGCTCCACATACAATGACTGAAATTGTCACGCAAGCTGAGGTGTCTACTCCGTGCACAATGACTTAATCCGTGAGGCACGCAAGGTGCATCTTGTTCCACGCGAGATGGGTCTTGGTGTTATACTTTCATGGACAAGGGTAGCATGCCCTTTCAATATCCGGTGTTACTACTCGAGTGATAGGGTGTTAACGCAGTCCGTGGTTTATCAAGCCACTTGCTTCGTTTTTAAAGGGAAGATAGAAGTTTTATGCCCATCCCGCCTGGTGTTACTGGGGATCTCATTTAACTTGGGCCTCTCGGTGGATTACCCATCCCGTCTGGTATTTCTGGGGATTTCAATAACATGATCCCGCCTTGTCTTACTGGGGATCTCATTGACTTATGCCTCTCGGTCGAATGCCTATCCCGCCTGGTCTTACTGGGGATTTCATTAACTTGTGCCCTCTTGGTGGATTATTTCAGTGTCATGCCTCTCGGTCGAATTCCTATCCCGCTTGGTCTTACTGGGGATCTTATTGACTTATGTCTCTTGGTCGAATGCCTATCCCGCCTGGTCTTACTAGGGATTTCATTAACTTGTGCCCTCTTGGTGGATTATTTCAGTGTCATGCCTCTCGGTCGAATTCTTATCCCGCCTGGTCTTACTAGGGATTTCAATGTCTCTCCGTGGATTACCCATCCCGCTCGGTCTTTCTGGGGATTTTAATGTCTCTCGGTGGATTACCAATCCCGCCCGGTCTTTCTGGGGATTTCAATGCCTCTCTCTTTGGACGAATGCCAAAACCTACTGACCAACATGCATAGACCGCCTGGTCTCACTGAGGATCTCCATCCGCACTGAAGGGCTGACACTATCGGGAGAGGAGTCCATCTCGCATACGAGGCTTCACGCGAGCTGTGGAGTTCAATCCGCGTTCGAGGACTAAATAGGTCACGCGAGTTGACAAGTGCGCTCCGCGTGCCACAACTACCACGTGAGATGATGAGTTTGCTCCGCGTGCCATGACTACCATGCGAGGTGAGGTGTCCGCCTCGCGTACATTGCCTAAACGAGAGCTGAGTTCGCTCCGCGTGCAAATACTTTCACGTGAGCTGTTGACTTCGCTCCACATGACCTGTCTACCCTGTGAGATAAGGAGTCCGCTCGCGTGCCTTTACTACGGTGTGAGCTGTTGACTTCGCTCCGCGTGCCACGAATGCCGCGCGAGCTGTTGACTTTGCTCCGCGTGCCATTACTACACTCGAGCTAAGGAATTCATCAATAAGATAAAAATATGCCCCTCACGGCCCCCGGCCTCAAA
This sequence comes from Fragaria x ananassa, assembly GCA_034370585.1. Lineage (NCBI taxonomy): Eukaryota > Viridiplantae > Streptophyta > Magnoliopsida > Rosales > Rosaceae > Fragaria > Fragaria x ananassa. The sequence continues at coordinate 371,859 of CP139750.1, read as the reverse complement.
ACTTAATCGGCGGGGCGAGGATTGTTGTACCTTCACAATGAACAAATGATCGATAAGTATTTGACCAACACAATTATGGCATAATAATAATCGAAAAATGCAATGGTTCATGCAGTTGTGTAATACTCTCTCGGTGGAATGCCAATCTTTCAATCTTGGTCGAATGCCTATCTCCTGGTGGAATACCTCTCTCTCGGTGGAATGCCAAAACATGCAGGTTGACTTGCAAGTAGAATATGATGAATTTTCACAAACCAATGAGATTATAACAATCATAATCTGGACTAGACTTATCTGTGAAAGTAGCTGCCGAATGGGTGCATAAAGGAGGTGCAGATTCATGCTCGTACTACTCCCGAACGATGATTTTTTATTTTTTTTGGTGTCGGTGGGATGCCTCTTGGTCATGATGTCTCTCGTACATGATGCCTCCTTGTGGGATGCCTCTTGGGCATGATGCCTTTCGGGATACCTCTGGGTCGTGATGTCTCTCTGGCATAATGCCTCTCTCGGGTGGAATACCTCGTAGAGCAATAGTAGCCAGAGGGAAGTGATAATTGAATTTGACGACCGGGATCCTACTTCTAGGGGTGCAGGGCATGCCACAAGGTCCATCTCTCATGCGGGGTCCGCCTGCGCAAAGTCAACACTTCGCGTAGCATACTTTCTCGCGAGGTCGCCCCTCGCCTGATAATTTCTGTTCGCCTAATAGGTGAATGCATTTGTGCAATCAGGTCCTCCATCCCGCTCGCGCGATAAGTTAGGCGAGGTCCACATCCCGCTCGCTCGATAAGTTAGGCGAGATCCACAACCCACTCGCGCGATAACTTTGGCGAGGTCCATATCCCGCTCGCGCGATAAGTTAGGGGAGGTCCATATCCCGCCTGCGGGATAACTTAGGGGAGGTCCATATCCCGCCTGCGGGATAACTTAGGGGAGGTCCATATCCCGCTCGCGCGTGATAACTTTGTGGAGGTCCATATCCCGCTCACGTGTGATAACTTTGGGGAGGTCCACATCCCGCTCGCTTGATAACTTTGGCGAGGTCCACCCCTTAACACATATCAACTCTTCCACTGGCGAACCACACACATAGCCTTCTGTGCAATTAAAGATAATTGCTTTCTTATTCGGTCAACCAACCATGCGGGGCTCGCCTCATCTTGTCCCCCTTTTGCATGCGAAGTCCTCTTCTTGTTTCTTGGCGAAGTGTCCCACGCGAAGTTGTCTCTCTTCGCTTCCATACTAGGCCTCTCTCCCACGTGAAGCAACCTCTGCCAATCTCTTGGTCAATGCTAATCTCTCGGTGGAATACCAAAATCTCGGGTGATTGCCAATCTTTCCAGTTTCTTTCTTCTTCACCCCATACCTCTCATACCGGGTGTCCATAGCAGTTTTTAGCTGTGCACCGGACAAATCAACGAGAGGGGATATTGAGTAGCCCCCGGGAAGCGCATCCTGGATCCCATGACCACTGAGCCAACAGATCGGGCTGTCACCCGGGGTCCTGGGAGCATGCTCTAATATTCAATCCCCAAAAAGGTCAAGTCAACGTGATAACAAGATGGTCGAGCATCGGGAGTTGGTCGTCGCCGGGGAAGCTCTTGTGCGACAAGACTGAGCTCTGGGTCCCGGTGAATCATCTTCGGGTGATGGCTGGAGGCATCAGACATAAGCCGTTGTGGCTCTGCTCTTGGTAAAATCTCGATGACAAAAAGAACCCGGGCGGGTCATCTCGCTTCGCCACCCTGCGAAGTCAACTCGCTTCGCTTCCGCGCGAGCTATCTCGGCTCGCTTCCTCGCGAGCTACCTCGCCTCGCTTCCACGCGAGCTATCTCGCCTCGATTCCCCGCGAGCTCATCTCTCCTCGCTTCCACGCGAGGCCTCTTCCTATTGCTCATGGATTTGAATGAAATGCCTCTCGGGTGGAATACTTCTCGGGAGGTAGAGTAACATGACTTTTAGTAATGATTCCCACAGACGACGCCAAATGTTTCTGCATAAACCGAGAGGGCTATGCAGAACCACAGTAGAACATGAACAGTAGACAACACAAGGGCATATAGTGGTTCACCATGCCTCGGAGGACATGGCTACGTCCACTTACGAATCCACTATCATGGCCAATAAGCTTTTGGTGTTACAAGAGCTTCCATCAACCTTCCCGGGAGGAGTAAGGGAGGGAGAGGGAGCATCATATATCTCTTTCTCATGTGAGTGGGAGAAAGTCAAAAGTCCAGTATCTCTTTCTACACAGGGGGAGCCTTCCTTTTATATATAAGGAAGGTTTCCTCTTATTACACATTCCCGATGTGGGACTAACTATACATTTATCTTATCATGGTTCCTTCTTGTGGAGCCTGGAGGAGCACCTTCCCGATGTGGTACCGACGATCTTTCTCCATGGCGAGATAGCCTAGACGTCGGTCTACAAGTTTCATGACTGGTCTATGGGCGGGGAAGGTAGTTTACTGACTACCGACTACACGAAGAAATCCACAACTAGTCCATAATTTAGTGGTCATCATTAGAACCAGTCCCCTTGACTTAAATACTTGGAATTAGTAATCGTATATCGATACTAATCAACTTTCTTTTTGAGTTGGCTACCAACCTACTCATCCTGAATTTGACATCAATGGATTTGCAAGGAACAACATACCATAGATGGGTTTCTTACGCCCCAAGGCAGCAAAGCCCCATTACCAAGATTAAAGTCTCCAGCGCTCATGTTTTTTGAGGTGCCACATCGACCAAAATCTTCAATGACAATTTTTGCAAAGGAATGACCCCTAAGTACTATGTGATGCACTTATGGAGCGTTTCACTAAACATCCATACAACTCAATTTACAAAGAAACTAGAGTCAAGTGGCAATAAATCCGCTTATTAGATTACGCATCATCGATGATTTTCAACGAATCAATGTTGAACTTTCATGCAAGACTTAATTTCTGTGGCCCTGAAAAATCATGATGCAACAGATTTCTCCACTTTTCTTAGTGCAACTCGGATATTAATGAACTAATATCGGCTGGAGTATGAGAAGAAGAATATGCATATGCTAGGCATGTTGGGACAAAGAAACTTCCCAACATCATCTACAATAAGACCAATAGTAGAAACTTCTCAACATCATCTACAATAAGACCAATAGACCAATAACTCTTAGGCCCAGTTTGGGACTGCTGTGCTATGAGAGGAATTGTTTCTGAAGTTGTTGTAAGAAGAATCACTTCTGATATTGCTGTGAGTAAAATCAGCTGAGCTATTTGGTAAACTGTTTTTAAAAGTGCTGTGAGAACCAAAAAGCAATTTCGTGTGTTTGGTAAGTTATAAGTAAAAACTGCTTTGGATAGGTATAATGACAAAAATGGGCATTGTTGTAAATTGATATTAAAATAAATAGTTGTTTCTTTTGTATGTAACTGAATTATAAAGTTAATCCACGATATTACATAAGATTTCTTAACACCATAGTCAAATGAAGTTCTTAAATAATATATGTTTTTGCACAATCCCGGAAGGGATATGCCGAAGTTGATGGTGAGTCTGGTAGGCTATAACCTCCTTTCCTGGTTCCCTGCAAGTGAAAGGACGACCGGGAGCCTCCGGTCTTTCCTCCTCCGATGGTTAAGTCAGTTTTTGATGGGCCAAAGAGTAATTACTAGGGATAGTTAATGTACCTGACAAGCTAGTGGTTGGGCTGGATTTATAGCCCAACCGAGGCTCCCTTTCCCGGGAAACCGATGTGGGACTCCATGTTCAGTTTGAAGGTGGGTTTCTCTCGTACCTGCAGTGGTCGTGAGCCCAGTGTTATTACCATGATTAACCCGGCCCATCCAACTTATGGACGAGATCCTTAAATCGGCCACGGTTGTGGTGGAATGCCTACGGGTTTACGGGCTAGAGAGGTTGTTTCAAGCACAACCAACTCCAAGTCCCCCCAAGTTCCCATTCAAGACACATCTTGAGTGGGGACTTGCTAACTTAAGCTCGTAAACCTATACTTTTCCGCCCACCGCCCATAGTCCCCCCAAGTTCTGACTCATGATGTGGGTTGCACGGGTGTTATACTTTCATGGACAAGGGTAGCGAGCCATTTCCATATCCGGTGTTACTACTTGAGTAACAAGGTGTTAATGTCGTCCGTTGTTTATCAAGCCACTTGCTCCGTTTTTAAAAGGAAGATGTCTTTCATGTGTTGCGATCTCGGTGACGTTCGCCCGAGATGGATCAATTGCCTGGGTGTTACGATCTCGGTGACGTTACGTACCGAGTGAGCTAAGGTCACTTCGCACACTCGAACTAAGTAGGTCACGCGAGCTGACAAGTGTGCTCCGCGTGTCGTGACTACCACGCGAGCTGTGGAATTCGCTCCGCGCACTAGGAATAAGTAGCTCACGAGAGCTGAAAAGTGTGCTCCACGTGCCATGACTAAGACGCGAGCTGTGGAGTTCGCTCCGCATACAATACCACGCGAGCTGTGGAGTTCACTTCGCGCACGAGCAATAAGTAGCTCACGCGAGTGGAGAAGTGTGATTTGCGTGCCATGACTAAGACGCGAGCTGTGGAGTTCGCTCCGTGTACAATACCACGCGAGCTGTGGAGTTCGCTTCGCGCACGAGCAATAAGTAGCTCATGCGAGCTGAAAAGTGTGCTCCACGTGCCATAACTACCACACGAGCTGTGGACTTTGCTCTGCGTGCACAGGGGCCAAAAGTATCGGGCGAGCTAAGGGGTTCGCTTCACGAGCGCGTTGTCTACTGTGTGAGAGCTGTGTCAGGTGTATTAAATGTCTGTCGCCACATTTATGGTGGTCTGACAGGCAATTAATGCACATCGCTTCTGTCTTGCCTTCTCCAAGAAGCTACGGTCGTGCGAGCCACGTGGCGTCATCCTTCGGCGTGATCTAACGGGGAGGGGTGCCTCATGAACTGGGGTCGAGGATAAACCACTCGGCTCGTGGTTTGAGGCGTGCACTTGTCGTGCATGTATATAGACCGTCCCGCTGTCCGTTGTCGCTTCCATTTTTGAGAAACCGCTCCTCGTTCTGGGTTGTTCTCAGCTTCTCACTTGGCTCCGCTTCTGGTTTGCGCCGGTGGGCTCACTTTTGTGCTTGATAGGTTGCTTTTGTGGTTTCGCTGCTAGCTTCTTTTCTTGTGCCCAATCGGCGTGCTTACTCGTTGTTTGACTTCTTCCTCCTTCGGTGGTCCTCTGTTTCGCGTGCTCACGCCACCCCGGCTTTTCTCTGCAATTCTCTACGATTGCGAGGTGTTTCCCGACATCCTAGTTTCCGGCGTTGCTTTGGCGTCAAGAATCTGGTATGCCTGGCTTGCTTTTGCCATTCTTTCTGCCTTTGTTCGAATTTCTGTGTTTTTACACTTGTTTGGTTACGCTAGATGAAATATGAGTTAGGGATTTCTGGGTTGCAGCTGTGCGCTACGCGCATGTTTCGGTGACATACTGATAGGCGCTAGGTTTTTATTCTAGGGTAGATGGATTCCCGGAGTACCGCGGACTCGAGTGGAGTTAGCACATCTTCTCGGCCGAGAGTTGACGATGATGCCAGAATGAAGGAGTACATTAGCCGACCCTCACGTCAGGGAAAGCAGTCGAAGAGGCAAAGAGAGGTCACGTACGACATGCCGACCCATGAGGTCGATTGGTCTGCTGGGGTTTTCCACGGTGTCCCGATGACCAATGTCGCTGGCACTTCCACATCTAGAAGATACATGCTTGAAGATGTGATTGTTTGCGATGAACCCGAGAGCAGCATGACCTTGGCCGAGATGGAACAACTCCAGGAAGACTGGCAGATCCTACCGACAGTTACACTCCGTGGACTGTACGAGGGCGAGCTGGCCTGCTGCCCGAGGGATGTCTTTGTCGCGATACACGATAATATGTTTAGGAATGGCTTCTCCCTTCCGCTGCCTCAGTGTGTGCAGTATCTTCTTAGCATGCTTCAGTTAGCGCCCGGGCAGATATCCCCGAATCAGTGGCGCCAGTTGCTATCACTCTGCTGCCTGTACTATCTATCAGACATGGGGTGGCCAACTATCAAGGAGTTTCGAGCCTTATATCGCCTCTCGTACTCAAAGAAACATAATTACGGGGGATGTATTACGTTTGCCGCTCGGGACTTACCTCTCGTTACCGACCTTCCCACGTCTGTGAACAACAACTGGCGCTCGAAGGTCGTGCTTGCAGGAAGTCGATGGCAAAGGAAATGCCCGACGTTTGTGGTGCCTAATAGGTTTATGCCTATCCGAGACCAGTCCTTCTCGCTCTCGGAGCTCGAGAAGCGACGTATCGCGCCGCTGTTTGCGGCCTGGCCGTCGGACGCGGACCGTAGCTCTTACGATCTGACCCGGTGGAGCGTTTTGGTTCACTGTGAACTGGGCCACATGCCTGGTGGGGTTCCTGGTTAAATGCTCCTTGCTTTTCCTTGCACTCGCGGTGCACCGTTATACATAAATGTTGCACTCCTAACTGTTGTGTTTGCTTGCAGCGAAAATACCCAAGTGCAAACCCCGGACATCACACCTGTGCGACATGGATTCAGACATGGACCTCCTGATTGACCTTTTGGAGGTTGGGAAGGTTGCCACTCGTACAGACGTTGGCGTAGAGGATTCTACCGCCCGTATCTCAGAAAGCCATGTATCCCTGGAGATTCAAGACGAAGGGTATGGGTAGCCACCGGGCGACACTGGGGGTCCCGGGGGGACCGGTGATGTGGTCAACATAGTTGTTTGCGAGAAGAAGAAATCCTCGTCCAAAAGGTCAAAATCCCGCAACGAAGTGACGCTTACCGGAGTTAGCGTGCCGGGAACCTCGCAATCCCGGAAGAAGCATAAAGTGGTGGGGCCTTCGGCTGACCAGTCAGTGAGCTTGGATGGTCTAACTACGGCTGTGCCCCTGATTCGGAAGACACCTATCCGGTAGGTGCTGGATGAGTACGGCTACGCCGATGAAAAGTTCATGTGCCGCATGGTGGTCGACCTGAAGGGCATCGAGTTGGACAGGATCAAGATATGGTCAAAAACACCCCAGATGAATCGACAACACGCGCGGGAAGCGATGATGAAGGTAGATTTCCCACTAACTCTGATTTCTATTGACTATCCTGGAGTTTAACATGTTTTGCAGGCTCTTTTTGCTGTCTATGCTATTGATGCCAGCGAAGACACGAATGAGATGAAGGAGCGCCTTGCCAGCCTAAATGACCAAATCAGCTATCTGCGGGCTGAGAAGAACAAGATTGAGAAGGGGCTAGAGGCGGGGAAGAAAGAAAATGTCATACTAGCCGACAAGTTAGCCAAAATCCGTCTTCATGCCAAAGAACTGGAAGGGAAGGCCGAGCGGGTGGTCACCTTGGAGCGCGACATAGAAGCACTGCAGCGGGAGAATGCTAAGTTGCGGTCAAAGTTGAAAGACCGAGATAGCCAGATTGTCGATCTGCAGGGCTAGATTCCCACACATGGTGAACTTGCCGTTGCCAAATTCAAAGAGTCAGATGAGTTGAAAGCCATGCTCAAAGCGGCCCGAGAAGGCGGTATCACGGAGAAGTTTGGCGAATGGAGCCGCCTTGGCTATTTGGACAAGGTGAAAATGACAGCCGACCTGATCGCGGCCCGGGAGGCCAAAGAAAGGGAGTCGAATGCCCTGGAAGGTGAGCCGTGCGGGAGGGCTGTAGAGAAGGAAGGCGATGGTGATGACGACCTGGCCGAGTCGTCAGAGGACAAGGACGGCGAAGGCCATGAAGTCTAGGGTGTAGATAGGCTCCCTTTTTGGCGAACCATGTACGTTATCTTGGTGACTTAACGTCCCGGGCATTTTGTAAAAACTCATTGGTGGTAAACACCGAGAGATCGGGTAGTAATATATCATGCCTACTTTATGCTTTACTTTTTGCATTACTTACATCACCTGGTGTGTTGCCACGACTACCCTCGGGGTTCTAATGGATCTACTTACATCCCGGTCGACACGACTCCAAGTATCAATTAACTTATGCCTGTAGAATGCCATCTCAGTCGATACTACTCGGGATATTATTTACTTATGCTTGTGGAATGCCATTATTTACTTATGCCTGTGGAATGCCATCCCGGTCGATACTACTCGGGATATTATTTACTTATGCCTATGGAATGCCATCCCGGTCGATACTACTCGGGACATTATTTTCTTATGCCTGTGGAATGCCATCCCGGTCGATACTACTCGGGACATTATTTTCTTATGCCTCTGGAATGCCATCCCGGTCGATACAACTCGGGACATTATTTACTTATGCCTGTGGAATGCCATCCCGGTCGATATTACTCGGGATATTATTTACTTATGCCTGTGGAATGTCATCCCGGTTGATATTACTCGGGATATTATTTACTTATGCCTGTGAAATGTCATCCTGGTCGATATTACTCGGGATATGAAGTAATTTGTTCCTGTATTGTGGAATTAATCAACATCCTTGTACTGTGTTTTCTTAAGACCTTTGTGGGTGGTAAAAAGGCACCAGCCGGGACATGTTATTATCCTTTCCTGTTAGACTTAAAAAAATTACAATGGGTCTCCTTCCTCCGTTTAGACTAGGTAGAATCTAAGGTGTTCTGTATTCCAGGGGTGCCTGGTGACTATCCCATCCTGATCCAGGAGAAAGAATGTGGCCGGGCCAACCTCCTCGACTATCTCAAAAGGCACTTCCCAGGTTAGATCCAGGGCGGCCGTCTTGGTCGTGATTTTCCTCATCACCTAGTCCCAACGTTCGGGTCTTGACTTTATTGTTGTAATGACTCGCAACTCGTTGCTTGTAAACCTGATTATGCAAGTCTGCCATTTCCCGCCTTTCTTCAATGAGGTCGACATTCAACTGCAGGCCTTGCTTGTTAGTTGCGGCGTCATAGTTCTCGACCCTGCCCGAAGGTATGTAGGTCTTGATCAGCAAGACAGCTTCTGTTCCGAAGGCCATACAGAAGGGTGTCTCTCTCGTTGCTTCTGTTACTGTGGTTCTGATTGCCCATAATACCTCCGGCAACTTCTGTGCCCACAGGCCCTTGGCATCATCCAGCTTCTTTATTAAAAGCTTTTTGATGATTTTGTTAACTGCCTCTACCTGGCCATTGGTCTGTGGGTGCGCTATGGACGCGAAAACCATCTTGGTGCCCATATCCTTGGTGAACTTGATCAGGTGGTTGTTATTGAATTGAGTTCCGTTGTTCGTGACGATTGTCTCCGGGACCCCGAATCTGCAATATATATTTTTCATTAGGAAGTTCTTCACGCACTCTGTGGTTACTTTCTCGAGAGGCTCCGCCTCCACCCATTTTGTGTAGTAGTCAACGGCCACTATCACATACTTGAATTGCCCGGGAGCCGTGGGCAGGATCTCGATGAGGTCCATCCCCCGTTGTGCGAAAGGCCATGGCGACAGCAAGATCGATAAAGCGATAGAAGGGGAATGCGTCCCATTGGCGTGCAAATGGCACTTGCGGCACCTAGCCGACATCTTCTCTGCCATGACACCCATATTGGGCCAGAAAAACCCTGCGCGTAGCGCTTTATGTGCCAACGACCAAGATCCCGAATGGTTCCCGCATACTCCATCATGTATCTCCTCCATGATTACATGCCCTTCCTCCTCTGTCACACACTTCAGGTTGGGAAAACTGTAACCTCTGCGATATAGCTTCCCGTTCATGAGTGTGTATCTGGCACACCTCAATTGGAACTTCCGTGCCTGCCGCCTGTCGTCAGGGCGCACCCCCTCCTTCATGAACTCTTCTATGGGATCCATCCAAGTAGGTTTGCCGGGTCCCGCGTCAATCGTGAATATTTCTGAGATGGTCTTACTTATACTCGGCTTGTCCAATACCTCTATCCTTGCCTTCTTTCGCCCCTTCCCGGGCCCTTCGGTAGCGAGCCGAGCAAGAGCATCCGCATTGCTATTTTCCTTCCGCGAGATGTGCGTCAGAGAAGCTGACATGAAGCGTTGCATGAAGGCTTTCGACAGGGCTTGATAGGAGCTCATTTGCGTCGAAACTCCCGTTGACCTGATTTACGACCAGCTGGGAATCGCTATACACATTGACACTTTCGACGCCGATGTCACGGGCGAGCTGTAACCCTCCAATTAGTGCTTCATACTCTGCGGCGTTGTTGGAGGTCTTTAATTGGAATTCCAAGGCAAACTCATGCTTGAACCCATCGGGGGTTTCCAATATGATTCCTGCCCCACTCTTGTGTCTCGTCACAAAGTCATCCACGAAAATTTTCCATTGTGGCGAAGGCAGCGTACCATTACCCTTCCCGGCATCGAAGGAAAGCTCCTCGCCGTCTGGTAGTTGCTGGAGCGCTACCGGATCAACTACCGCCTTCATGGGCGTGAGTTCAGATTTAAAGTTAGCTGCCGCCTGTCCCTTGATGGCTACTCGCGGCCGGTAATGAATATCGAACTATCCAAGCTCTATTGCCCATTTCACCAGTCTCCCGCTGACCTCTGGCTTTTGCATGATCTGCCGGAGGGGGTGGTTGGTGTAGAGCGTTATCGAATGCGCCTGGAAATAATGCATGAGCCTTCTTGCTGTCACGATAAGCGCAAGGGCAAGTTTCTCAACGTCTGGGTACCTACTTTCTGTGGGAGTGAATCTCTTTCCAGTGTAAAACACCGCGTGCTCGATGTTAGACTCCTTTCTTATCAATACTGAGCTCACTGTTGTTTCTGATGCTGTGATATACAGGTAGAGCATCTCGCCCGGGGATGGGTTTGACAAGACTGGCGCGGACGTGAGATATGCCTTTATTTGCGCAAAAGCTTCCTCTTGCTCGGGTCCCCAGATTATCTTTTTACAGTACTGGTCCCGCAGCAACCGAAAGAAGAGGGCACACTTATCTGTGAGTCGGGACACGAACCTCGTGAGGGCGACGATCTTCCCGGGCAACGACTGCACTTCATTCCTCTCCTTGGGTCTTTCCATGTCCAGGATGGCTTTGATCTTTTCTGGGTTGGCTTCTATTCCCCTCCCGCTCACTATGTGGCCAAGGAACTTCCCTTTTTACACCCCAAATATGCACTTCTGGGGGTTCAGCCTCATCTCGTACCTCAGTACCACCTCAAAGACCTTCTCCAGATGCCCCACATGCTCTTCGGCCATAAGACTTTTGACCAGCATGTCGTCGACATATACTTCCATTATTTTCCCGAGGTACTCAGCGAACATCACATTTATCAACCGTTGGTAAGTGGCTCCTGCATTCTTTAGTCCAAAGGCCATGACCTTGTAGCAGTACAACCCTCTGTCGGTCGTGAAAGCGGTGTGCTCCTCATCCCCCGTGTGCATTTGAATCTGATTATATCCCACGTAAGCGTCCATGAAGCTTAGAAGTTCGAACCCGGACGTGGAGTCCACTAGCTGGTCTATGCGGGGTAGCGGGAAACTGTCGTTGGGGCATGCTCTGTTGAGATTTGAGTAGTCTACGCACATTCTCCATTGTCCGGTTGACTTCTTTGGGACCATAACCACATTGGCCACCCACTGGGGGTATTGAACCTCTCGAATGAACTTGATTTCCATCAACTTCCTTACTTCTCCCCTCATGGCTTCGTATTTCTCCGGCTTGAACATCCTTTACTTTTGGCGTACGAGAGGGAATCCCATCTCGATGTCAAGTTTATGGGTCACGATGCTGCTCGATATCCCAGGTATATATCTTTGTAGGTCCAAGCGAAAGCCCTACTATTCCTCTTTAGGAACGCCACTAGAGCTTCTCGCACTGCAGGTGCTAGCCCCTTCCCTATAATCACTTGCCGACTCGGGAATTCTTCTGACACCGATACAATTTATGTCTCCCCTACCGTGCCGGGACGCTCTGTGTCGGATTCCGAGTCATCCCGAGGATCCACATATGTGCCAGAGGTGGAGACCGCGGCCTGTCCTGCAGTGAGGACTTTTGACTTTCTCCTCCCGTTGTCAACCGCGTAGCAATTTCTAGCGGCCGCATGATCCCCTCGAATCGTAATGACTCCAGTTGGGGTTGAGACCTTCATCTTCAACATGTGGCCGGCCACAAATGACTTTAGCTTCCATAAGGCCGGCCTTCCTAAGATCCTGTTGGAGGATGATTCGCAGTCAACCACGATGAATTCAACCATTGCGCGAGCGACACCCTCTCATCCTTCCATGCTCACCTCAAGGGTATCGGATCCGAGAGGCTGAACGACGTTGCCCGAGAAACTGATTAATGGCTCGTGGTCTTGTATTAACTTGCTACGCCCTCGATGGAGTCCATCCCAAACGCTTCGGAATAACATGTTCACCGAGGCCCCCTTGTCGACCAGGATTTTCTTCGTTATGTAGTGGTCGAGCTGTAATGTTATCAAGAACGGGTCCGCGTGCGGCCTTACACCCTCCTCTTCCTCTTCTAGGAAGGTCACGAATTTCCAACCGGTAGGCACCTATTGATCGTTGCTACTTCCATAGGCGAAGACTTCCCGGCCATCCCTCCTTCCAGTACACTGCTTCTTGGCTCTATTGTTCCTGTGATCTATCCGGGACCCACCATGAATGGTGTGTATCGTCCCGTATACTTCCATGGCCCCTACATGCCTCTTCACGGGCATGTATTGCTGCAGTTTCCCTTCTCGCAGCTGGTTTTCCACCGCCCTTTTCAACTCTATGCAGTTGTTTATATGATGACTTGCCTCCCCGTGATACCCGCAAAATTTTCCCGTATCTTCCTTAGTGAGCCATGATGCGGGGAACTTCCTTGCTGGGGGTGACGGAATGACAGATTTATTTTCATTCCAAATTGCCTCGTAGGTGGCGTTGAGCGTCGAGAAATGCTCTTTGTTCACCGGTGCCGCTCTCACGTACCCCATGTCCTTGTAGGTGCCCTTCGCCTTTGCTTGCGAATCATATTGCCTTCCTGCTTTCCTGCCTAGACTGGAGTGAGGCAATGTGGACTGGAGTGAGGCGGGGACTGGAGTGAGGCAGTATGGACTGGAGTGAGGCGGCGACTGGAGTGAGGTAGTGTGGACTGGAGTGAGGACGAAATAACGACGGAAGAGTTTCGGAGAACGACGTCGTTGGTCTGCCTGGACTGGAGTGAGGCGGCGACTGGAGTGTGAGGCAGTGAAGAAAGAAGAAAGAGATAGGTCTCGGGTTCGTTTCGTAATGAATGAGGAGAGTGGAATATGATATACAAAAAATTCATTAAAGCTTCGCTCCGTGTTTTCTAACCGATTCCCGCAAAACCACCTCTTACCCTGCTTCTCCAAAACCTGCTTTTAAGAGAATCTATTCCTGTAAAATCAATTATATTGGTGGTTACCAAACACCTCAGGTTGGCCCCAAAATCACTTTTGACCCCAAAAGCAGTTTCAAAATCGTTCCCAAACTGGGCCTTAGTGTGGTGTGGCTCACGGCAAAAGCCCCAGAAGCCGTGCCAATATGTAGAAATGAGAGGGAGGCAACGTCAACCCTAGTGGCCACGCCTCCAAGACTAGAAACCCATCTGTCAAAACCAATAGAGTTGGTAATAAACCATGTTATCCATATAGATTGTCAGAGCACTGGTTCTAAAAATTGCTATGAAGTACTTTCAAGAGCATTGAAAAAAAAAATCGGCATAGCTATGATAAAGCGATTTCACGAGCATCAATACATAATGGTATAATCTATAAAGCAAGTTCATGAACCTACTATAATATATCGTTGGCATAATTAATACAATTTCGAAGTATTTTTCAAAGTAATGAAATTTTTTTTGAGTTTTGTTCTTTATATAAGGTTCGAATCTATACACAACGTTGTAAAATATCACATCAACCTTAGATCATGGCGGATTACCGTGTGACATTCAATCCTATGAATTGGATTTTGTAAGTCTTCTACTTCAATAGCGGATATTTCCATAATCAATTATCAACTAGGCTCATCCAAGATCAATATGATGTCTAGGATCGTATAAAATTAAGGAGCTAGTGGTATCAAGTGTGTCTTGCACTACTGACATCCACATACATGATTGGTCATATTAAATTGGAGTTACCGAAAGTTTTTGATTTTGATTTCCATATTGTAAATCTGAAGTAATGGATTACAAATCACGCTATTTATACCATTGTCATATTTTATTGGATGTTGAAGACTCTACAACTCATCCCAACGATGAGAGATCACGTCAACTTTTCATAGGCAAGAAGGTCTACACACCATCTACAAGCCTTATTTTTTTGCCCACGCCATTTTCGTACTCTTAGGATTGCAACGTAATTTCAGTCCCATCAAAAAAAAGTATTTTGTACGTATTTTCATGAGCCCCTTTAGGCCCGGACCTGAAATTTTGAGATCTGAGTCGAAATTTCAAAGCTGGGCCTTTAAATTATAGTTTAATTCTAAATTTTTTAATTATATATATATATATATAAAAATATTTCAGAAACTGAAACTATAAACTCAAAATATAATTATAGAATATCATATCCAAAATGTTCTGATGATTATATTTTAGGAATTCTATTTACATTATGAAACCTATTTTAGCTCTTACCTTTTTTTTCTTTTTTCTTTTTCAAAAAAACTTACCTTATTTTGTTTTGGGTACAATTTCGAGTAGAAATTAAATTAAATTAAATGTTAACACTAATTACGATAAGAACATGTTTGATCCCCTTGTTTTGACCCTTTAATTACGGTCAGTACCATTATCTTCCTTTAATTGTGTTTAGAAGTGGAGTCGTGACATTAATTGTCACTTCCATTAATTATTTAACTATATTTGATCATAAAATGAGCTTTATTTATTTTTTCTTCTTCTGGGCCCTTAAGATTTTTGGACCCTGAGTCGATGAGCTCCTAGGACTCTTATCAAGTCCGGGCCTGAGCCCATTTTGGATTTGTTGTAAGAATATATTTTATCGGTTCCGGATTGTGTCTATCCCTAACAAATAAAGATGGGTGGAAACTGATATTTATGATTTATGGGAAAATGACTAAATGCACAAAAACAATGAAACTAAAGCCCATTCCAATGAAACTCTTATCCCTTAGCTCATTCCAATGATTCTTATGAAAAAGACGTTATTACTTTTTGTGTGATTAAACTCACACATATCTTATCTCTCTCTCTCTCAAGAGCATCTACTCCTCTTTCAAGCACTGGTTCAAGTTCAACACATGCATTCGTCATGGCCTCTTTCCTCCCATGTTCGGCACTGCCAACTGTTTGACATGCAGACTCACTTGTGTGAGTAATGGGGCCTGTAACTGAGAAAACTTCATTCTCACCCACACTACTCTGACAGAGGGGTGAAGGAGGAAATCTCTCATTCTTCTTTTTCTTGTCATATGGCACCTATAACCACAATAAGGAGATGGAATTAAAGATAAACTCTTATGATCAAATAATGCTACTGCTATGCAAATGCGAAGGTATAGAATCAGACCCTCACCCAACACCTCCATCCTGGTCATCAAATTATTAGCCAAAGACAAAAGCTATTCTCTTACTTGATAAGACGTATTTGCACACGCATCAATTAACCCTGTCAACAAATCAATCGTAGTATAAAGCAAGCAGGGATCGTTCTAAACCGGGGATCCAACTACAGGGTAGATCCATCTAATCTAAAGTAAATGTCAAAATAAGCACATAGGTTTTAAAAGTTTTATAATTTCGGAACAACTTTTAATAATAAATCCTAAATTACTTCTATACATATATACATGTGATCAACCAACAATCATGCAAACTCAACCAAACAACCATGCAAGAACAAAGAAGACAATCTCTAATCTCATTTAAGTCTACACCGTGAGCAAATATACAACCTAAATTTGATATGCACATAAGTTCCTACGTGGTTCCTATGACATAGACCAACTTAGAATTAGACTACGGGTTTCATTCAACATCGCGACACAAACAAGGTCGGCTAAGTGCTCTACTTATAGGTCACACACATAAACTAATCATGCAATTACGTATCACATAAAGAATCGATGTGTTTAAGTACTAGTCCTAAATCAAACATAGGCAGAAAATCAGTGAAATAACAAAGACAATGCAACTTATCAACTACGTGTATCAAAGTCGAACTTTGGATGATTAACACATGCAATATCAACTACTTGTATCAACTACACATGATAATGGAAGAATGCACCGAAAATCTTAAAGTATAATGAACATAATACTCACGGCATAAAACCTAAAATCATTGATTAAAAATTGAAAACTTTAATTCAAAACATGGTTCAAAAGTGTTTCTATCTCATAGACAAGAATCGAAGCATACTTAAGCAAAAACCTAAAACAACATAAACAAGAACAAACACATACTAATTCGAAAATAGAATATGGAATACACTCTCAAAATATCCCTACGTGTTCTATTCTTTGAGTGCGCGGAGTCCTAGGCTACGTGCTTTGGACGAGTGCTGAAGGTGGGATCGGATTATGGTGTTTGGAGGTTGATGGAGTTTCGGCAAAGGCTTTGGTGTTATTTGCACGGGTTTATGATAATTTTCTGTTCTTGAAGTCGTGCTTTATATAGAGGAAAAACCCTAGAGAAGTCGGCCACAAAGCCTAAACCAAGTTGGTTTAGGATTCCTAGTTCTTCTCAATTTCGGCCGAATGACCTCCGTCTGATGATTACATCATAACTCCCTCTAGAAAATATATATTGAGGTGATTCCAATTGATTTGGAAACTAGACTCCCGTAGCTTTCTATCCATATCTGGCACGTTTTCTGATTCATTGTGAGCTGTCCTGGAGAGTCCGTTGAAGTTGACAGACGTGCACAGGAATTCTCCCGATTTAATCCAGATTTTCAAGGCTTGGATATTCTTGAAATTCTGCCGAATTTAGATCTTCTTCTCCATATTGGACTTGGTTTGGACCTCTCCTTCATGGACTTGGCTTCAAGGAAAGATTGAATCTTGATCAAGACAGGAATCCTGAGTAAACAAGGGTTTCCAACACTTAGCACAATTTCAACACCAAATTATTCAAATCCGAAAATACTATGTATTCTAACACTAAAACCTACATATTTCTACATTAAGCAATTATTCTACACTAAACACAAATATAAAGCTAAAACAACTAAATAGGAGTTAACAAAGGATAAATAAAGGGTATAAACATATTAAGAACGTCACACTTTGTGCTCCTATCATTACTCTTTCTATTGAAATATCCAAAATAGTCTACATTGACTTGAAATGATAACTGTTTCTACCTGTTACGTCCCCAGCCGGGAAGAGGTCGCGGGGCGGAACGAAGTAGAATTCCTGAGAGGCTTTCACTCGATACCTGCACAAATGACAGCGTTACGGGGTCGGGACTGGGGTGGCCCAGTCTTCGACTCTTCGATGCTTAAGTGAGCTATGTGCATTTGTACGGGAAGAGGAATAAAAGTAGGAGAGAGAGAGTATGTAAGTCTGTGAGAGAGTCTATATGTGTGTACCTTGAGCTTGTTTTATAGGCTAAGCTTGTGTACCTTGAGCTTGTTTCCAATGTGGGACTTTTTGCCCTCCTTTGGAGTGCCTCCTCTTTTGGGGGTGTTTTGCCGTTAGAGTGACTTTGGCAAGCGGTTTGTTACCCGCCTTTCCTTCCTTGGATGTCTGTGAAGGGCCCACCAGGGCTATCTCGACCGGGTAATTGTACCGTATTCTCGGCTTAGCCAAGTATTTTGGCTATGTACTAACAAGTCCCCAAGTCCCCAGTCCGAGAGAGTTCTTGGGTGGGGAGTTATTCTAGAGATGTCGAGGATAGGTTTTACTCGGGAGTAGGAGGCATGGTGCCGAGTCCCCAAGTCCCCACGCGAGAGTCGCGAGGTGACGGGGGTGATGTTCCGGAAACCTGTTGGCAAGAAGACAAGTTTAATGTTGCTCTAGCGAGTCAGTCCGCGCTTGGTTGGGGACAGTCGCGAGGTGGCCAGTCAGTCTGCGCTTGATTGGGGACCGTGGCTATGTGGCGAGGCAGTCCGCGCTTGATTGGGAACTGTCGCGAAGTGGCCAGTCAGTCCGCGCTTGATTGGGGACCGTGGCTATGTGGCGAGGCAGTCCGTGCTTGATTGGGGACTGTCGCGAAGTGGCCAGTCAGTCCGCGCTTGATTGGGGACCGTGGCTATGTGGCGAGGCAGTCCGCGCTTGATTGGGGACTGTCGCGAAGTGGCCAGTCAGTCCGCGCTTGATTGGGGACCGTGGCTATGTGGCGAGGCAGTCCGCGCTTGATTGGGGACTGTCGCGAAGTGGCCAGTCAGTCCGCGCTTGATTGGGAACTGAGGCTATGTGGCGAGGCAGTCCGCGCTTGATTAGGGACTATCGCGAAGTGGCCAGTCAGTCCGCGCTTGATTGGGGACTGTCGCGAAGTGGCCAGTCAGTCTGCGCTTGATTGGGGACTGAGGCTATGTGGCGAGGCAGTCCGCGCTTGATTGGGGACTGTCGCGAAGTGGCCAGTCAGTCCGCGCTTGATTGGGGACTGAGGCTATGTGGCGAGGCAGTCCGCGCTTGATTGGGGACTGTCGCGAAGTGGCCAGTTAGTCCGCGCTTGGTTGGGGACTTAGGCTTATGTGGCGAGTCAGTCCGCGCTTGATTGGGGAGACTCGCTACTTAGCGTTGCGGGCCGTTGCCTTGACGAGGCAGTCCTTTTTTTTTTTTTGGAGTGGCCAACAGTGACGTGGCATTACCCTGACCGCTCAGTTTTGTGGGGTCCAGGGGGATGCCTATAAATAGGGTTGGAGAGAACTGAAGAGGGAATTCGTGTTTTTGAAACTGAAACTGTGGAGGCGCGATTTGTGGTTTAGGGTTTTGGCTACTCTACAAGTTTCAGACTGGGAAACATTCAATTTCATCCTCGATCGATTGGGTGCGAGCGCTCAGCCGATTGTAATCTGCTTCATTGTCACTACGCGAACCCAGTATTTCCAGGTATGAACTCGTCGTTTCCTATCTTTAATTTTGTATGTGGTGGCGGCGTTGTTTCGGGTTATTTGGGGTGTGGGATTGTTCACATTTTTGTGGTGTTGGTAGGAATTCTAGGGTGAGGGATTTGTTGTCGGGCTGGTTAGGGTTAACATAGCGGGGTATGGCAGATCCGGTGTGGGTGTCCAGCGAAGAGATCGTGGAGGTCTCTAGTTCGCTTAGTGCTGATTCGGACACTTTGCACCGGATGGAGGAGGGATTGGCTAACCTTATGGCGGAAGTTGCCCTTGACTTGGGGGAAGGCATTCCTGTGGTGGATGCCGAGTCTCATGTGTCCTCATATGACCCTCTATTGCAGGAGGTAGAGGAGTTGATCATGGCGACATCGCATGAGGAGGATGACTCGTTCTGGGAACCCCCTGGCGAGAGTTTGACGTCGTCGGAGCTTGAAGTGCTTCGCCAAAATTGGAGCATCCCGGAGGAGGTGTTGTTGCGGCCGCTGGGCCGGGGGGTGAAGTTTTGGGATCCCCCGGGTAACTTTACGTTGGTGTACGAGTACCAACTGAAGTGCGGGTTGATGTTCCCGCTGCCCCCATTTGTGCAGTACACGTTAGCGTGTCTGCATGTCGCCCCGGGGCAAGTTACCCCCAATATGTTGAAGCAAATATTGGGGACGGGCGTGCTATTCCGCCTGCTGAAGCAGGAGTTCCCCAACTGTGACGAATTCAATGCGTGCTGGCATATGGGGTGGTGCGCAAAGAAGGGCAGCCGGGGCTGCGTGACAATGAAGTCACTGGGGAAGTTCAAGGTTTTGGTGGAAGATTTGCCCACCTCAACAAGTGAAACCTGAAGGCGCAGATGCTTCCTTGTTGGGGGACAATGGCAGGAGTGGCACGGGCATCCTTTCCGGGTCCCGGGGAGCTTCCAAAGAATAGGTACCGTGCTCTTGCCTTGTGTCGTTTTGTTTTGTTTGCCTTCTCACTGCTGACAACTAGCTTTGTGCAGTGCCGCAAGAATACAACTTGACTGAGTTGATGGAGTGGCGGATTCACCGAGTGACATGGGCTTTCGAATGTAGGAGCTCATATCGGATATGCCGCCTTGGCATATACAGCCACTTCGGCTACGCCCGGGTTCCGGGTCTGTATTTTAGTAGTTGCACTACTTGTTGTAAGGTTGCGAGTCGTTGT
Organism: Fragaria x ananassa; assembly: GCA_034370585.1. Lineage (NCBI taxonomy): Eukaryota > Viridiplantae > Streptophyta > Magnoliopsida > Rosales > Rosaceae > Fragaria > Fragaria x ananassa. The sequence goes on along the minus strand of CP139750.1, from coordinate 351,727 downwards.
CTGACTTAGTTTGTTTGTTGCAGTGACGATGCCACGCGACGGGGGCTCGCGGAAGAAGAAAGGTCCTTACGACAAAGTGTCGGATGAGGACGTGTTAGATGGGCTGCTGGCTGAGGCTGATCACGCCAAGCAGTATGACATCGACCTGGAGACGGGGGAGGGAAGGGAGGTGGAGCTGGATGACGGTGATGACTTTCTGAGGTTGAACTTGGCGGATGATGACTACGCCTATGTACCTCCATTGGTAGCGGAAGCGATGAGCCTAGGTGTCCAGGATGTGGAGTTGGAGGGGGAGGAGGTACCGGCAGAGGGTGATCGCGAGGGTGAACCCGACCAGGCGCAGGAGGAGCCTGTTGTGGAGGAGGTTGCGGACCGCGAGGAAGAGGTAGTCGCGGCCCGGACTCGAAAGAGGAAGGAGAGGGTTAACCCGGCTCACGAGGTCCCATCAAAGAGGTCGCGGAGGGACAGCCGATCTGGGGGATCTGCAAGCCTAGCTGAGGTTGCTCAAGCCTTGGAGGGGACGGGGGAGGCTCAGCCACACTTGGCTCAAATGGCTTATGACATGCGTCACCGTGCTCGTGACATGCATGTACTAGAGGATGTGGATCCGTCGGCGGGAGTGGCTCTTGCTAAGGAGAAACTGACTCGGGTAAGTGTTTATATGCTTTTGTGTTTCACTGGTTTGAACTTGGGGTTTATGCATTGCTGTGACTGCAGGCAACTTTGCTGATGTACGCCGCGACGGAACGGGCGGCCTCCCACTGGCAGGATGATTCTGAGGCGAAGAGCCAGCAATTGAGGGAGGCCGAGGAACGTAATCGTGGCCTTGCAGAGCAGCTAGCTGAGGCCGAGCGGAACCTTGCAGAGCAGCTGGCTCAAGCGGATCAGAATACCGCTGTCTTCCAGGCTCAGGTGGCGGAGCTGAAGGAAGTTGTGAGGAGGAAGGACGAGCAGATAGAGGTTTTGGAAGTGGCGGCTGCTAAGGCAACGTCTTTGGAAGCTGAGGTGGCCAAGTTGATGCAAGCACTTGCGGATTTGGAGGTGTCCTGGAAATCCAAGTGCGAGCGAGCTGCCATGGCGGGGCAAAGGCTATTCCGGGAGGGTGAAGTGTACAAACGGCAGCTGAAAAGTGCCTACAACAAAGGGCAGGATGAGTTGAGCCGGCTGGGCTGCCAGGTCGGGTGGATTAATGAGGCTGCCATGCGCAAATGGTATGCAGAGAAAAATGCGACAACGGTGGCGTGGGAGCAAATGACGCCTGAGCAGAAGAAGCAAGCCGAGATCTCGCAATCTCTGGCAAAGCAGCACGAGGTGTGGCGCGCAACGTCTGCTGGACAGAAAGGGATATCCGTTGCGGGTGGCCCGCGACCTCCTACTATGGTAGCTGCATCATCTGTAAGGGCTACTGGTCCCGAGGGGTCCATGTCTGTCCAAGCAGTAGTGTCGCAGGTGGCTTCGTCTACCGTTGCAGCTCGCGATCCCCGGGCTCCGGGGTTGGTGGCGCGCACGGGGGTTCAGAAGGCTCCCGTGAAGGGATGCCCCGGTCCTGAGGCGGCTCCTGGTAGTTCACTCATCCGCCCCGCCGCAGCTGTGAGGCCTTCCTTTTTATCCCGAGACCCGTTGAAGCAGCCGACTGGGCCGAGGGTACCGGGAACTGTGGGCCAGGGTTGTGGTTGCGGTGGCGGGTCGAAAGGGAGTTCGAACAAGTCTGGTGACTCATCCGCTAGGAGGGAGTGAGAAATGCCTGTACTTTTTGATAGCCTGTAGGGCTTTGTTTTGGAACAATGTATGTGGCGTGGTTAGCCATTGTAACCAATTTATGCTAATTTGCCTGGGAGTCCAGGTTGATATTTTGGCATTATGTGTAGTCTTTGTGTTTGTCTTGCTGTATACTTATTGTTTGTTTTGTGGCCCTGTGTTGCGGGGGCAAAGTATAGCATGTGAATGACAAAACACTTCATTGTACTTAGATGTAGCCGCTAGCAGGCAAAGTATACATAGGGGAAGCCGCTACTGGGCTATTGTATATACACTAGTAACAATGAAGTACCGGCTTTCGAGGCCAAGGTAAAAATTGGTCTAAAGTAGGTGGTAGCGAGCGTTCGTAGGACTAGGTCGCGGAGCTCTCTGTCCTGCACCCCTTTGTGTCGTCCCGGGGATCATCTATGGGTTGGGTTTCGGGGGGTTGAGAGGCAGCATCTCATGGGCTCCTTTCCGCTGTTGGATGGCATTAAGATGGCCGTGCTCCATGGCTGCTCGATCCCCTTTAATTGTTAGGGTGCCGCCAGGGGTAGGAACCTTCATGAGAAGCATGTGGCCAGCTATGAAGCACTGCAACCCCCAGAGGATGTCCCGTCCTAAGATGAGATTGTATGATGAGGGGCAGTCGACAATGAGGAAGCGGGCCGTAATGGAAGAGCGGCGAGGAACTGTTCCTACTGACACAGTTAGGCGGTCTGAGCCTAACGGCTGTACCGTTTCGCCAGAGAAGCTGACAAGTGGGTCGTGGTTGTTGTACAGCTTAGTGCGGTCCCGCCGGAGTCCTTGGTAGCAGTCAGAAAACATGACGCTTCTGGCGGCACCTGTGTCCACTAGAGCCCTGTGGCATCTGTAATGGTCCACCTGCACATTGATGATGAATGGCTCGCTGTGGTGGCAATGCAGGGTATCCTCATCGTTGCGAAATGTTACTTGATCCCACGCTGATGGAGTGATCGTGACACCGCGTTGGATGTCTAGGATTTCTGAGGGTGCCGTGCATTGTCGTTTCACAGAAGGTTGGCGTGGGGGTAACCGTGGGGCTCCGCCATGCAAGGTTAGGATCTGGCCATGCACTTCAATGGCATTGGCTCCTGTGGCGGGAGCACAGTATTGGTGTAGCTGCCCCTTCTGGATCAGATGCTAGATTGCATTTCGGAGGTCATTGTACTGCTCTGTTGTGTGGCCATTATTGTCATGGTAGGCACAGTACCTGTTGCCTGTGGCTCGCCGGGGCTTTTTTGGGAACTTGCTTTTGGGAGGTAGGGGGATGAGATCTTTGTGCCTGGCCCATATGTCCTCATATGTAGTGGCCAGGGTAGTGTGGACTTCATAATGAGGTGGCGAGGAGGAACGACGCTGTTGCTGTGGGGGGCTCTGGTCCCTTGACTTGTAAGGGTGGTTGCGGTTTCTCTGTCCCCCATGGCGACGGTCGGAGTCACGCCCTTGTTCTCGGGATGGGCCATGTGATTGTCCTTTCTCTTGCCCGCGACCAAAGTGCTCATCTGGTGCCGGGGCAGTAAGAGCTAGTGTGGCATGGGCGGGATGTCCGAAAGTAGCAAATTCAGCACGGGCCCACCGTACCGCCAGGTCCATCAAGGCATCATAGGATCCTGGAGGGTTCTTGTTGATCTCCATCAGGAAATTGCCGGGGAGGAGGGCCTGACGGAAAGCCTGCTCCGCCACGCGAGGTTCTAAGTTGTGGCACCTCGCCGTGGCAGATTGCCACCAGGACAGCAGTTCATGGAGGCCTTCGCCCTCTTTCTGCTTGATGTGGAACAAGGCGTCTACAGTGCGGTAGATGCTGGTGTGCAGTATGAAACGGTTGAGGAAACGTTCCGAGAGTTGGTCGAAGCTGTCTATGGAGTTGGGTGGCAGGCTGAGGAACCAACTGAGTGCCTCTTCCGAGAGGGTCTCTTGGAAGGCGTGGCATGTTATGGCGTCGCTGTAGCCAGAGGAGCTACAAAGCGAGAAGAATGTCTCGAGGTGGAGATGAGGGTCTCCTGTGCCTTTATACTTATCCATCTTGAAGGGCTTGGCTCCCGGAGGCTGTTTCTCCATCTGTACTTGGGGTGTGAAGGGGCTTGGGCGATGTCCGAAATCAGAGAACAAGGGTCGCTGAGCCCCGCGACTTTCGACGCCTTCAACCCGTGAAGCTAACTGCGTGACAGTTTGGCTAAGTTGGAGCAGTAGGCGGGTTGGCATGTCAAGAGGTGGGTTGGGAGAGTTGGCAGTGGTGGAAGTGGAGATTGGTGGGGCGGATGGATTAGGTTGATGTGGCAGAGGGGAGTCATTGAGGATTGATGGTTGGGGGGCCGGGAGTGGAAATGAGGGGTGGGTTAGGGGATGAGACATGTACACAATCTGGCTAGGCCCTCCCGGGAGTATGGAACCAGTCTGGCCTTGGAGAGAATCCGGGGTCCCGGCAATTCGTGCCGCGCGGTCCAAGCTATCGTTGTATACGGTACGATGCTCTAACGTGGCGCGGAGTAAGAACTGCTCTTTTTCCAACTCAGCTATGCTTACTCGGTACGCTTCCGTTTCTGCCTTTTCCTTTGCCGTCTGCTCGCGGAATGCATGGAAGTCCCGCTTGAGAATTTCAAGGGCTGTGGCGGGGTCGGAATGGTTAATGGGGGCTGGGCTGCTGGTTTGGGGAAGGGATGTGTCGCCAGATTGAGGTTCTACTTGAGTGCCAGGGTCCACGGGGTCATCAATAATCACCATGGTGCTGAGTTTCGAGGCAAGTGGGAGTTCCACAAGATAGGGCCCCTCCTTCTAGCGTCAATTGTTTCTACCTGTTACGTCCCGAGCCAGGAAGAGGTCGCGGGGCGGAACGAAGTAGAATTCCTGAGAGGCTTTCACTCGATACCTGCACAAATGACAGCGTTACGGGGTCGGGACTGGGGTGGCCCAGTCGTCGACTCTCCGATGCTTAAGTGAGCTATGTGCACTTGTACGGAAAGAGGAATGAAAGTAGGAGAGAGAGAGTATGTAAGTCTGTGAGAGAGTCTATATGTGTGTGTACCTTGAGCTTGTTTTATAAGCTAAGCTTGTGTACCTTGAGCTTGTTTCCAATGTGGGACTTTTTGCCCTCCTTTGGAGTGCCTCCTCTTTTGGGGGTGTTTTGCCGCTAGAGTGACTTTGGCAAGCGGTTTGTTACCGGCCTTTCCTTCCTTGGATGTCTGTGAAGGGCCCACCAGGGCTATCTCGACCGGGTAATTGTACCGTATTCTCGGCTTAGCCAAGTATTTTGGCTATATACTAACAATAACAATGCACAACATGTATGCAATTACAAAATCCCGACATTGTAGTGAGGTATAATGAGATGTTGTGCGTATCTATTTGCTTGATTATCTTTAAAAGATCATTAGCTTCGAGTTGTTTTTTAAAGGATTAAATTCAGTTTACCTTCTCAAACTTTAGGGCTAAAATCAGTTTAATACCTCATTTTTTTTTTTCAATCAGCATGCTCTTTAAACTTTCAGTTTTCATCGGCCTTTGCTGAATTTCGAAATTAACTTCATCGATAATGTCAGAAGCTGAGTTGGCCCACAATTTCATACTATGAACCCTTAGCAGGGTATAATGGACATTAAACATTTCACCCTAAAATTAAAAATCTGAAAAGCTCTAGAAGAAGTGCTAAACCACGACTCTTCTTTCTCCTTCTTCCACCGTAAGCTCACCCATCTCAGTTGGTCGGCGTCCTCCAGTCCGATTTGATTGAGGACCTGATACAATCGTCGACGGACAGCTCGTCAAAAACCCATCAGGAAAAGCGCCTTAAAATCGGGAAATCCGGAGCGGCACGACCGTTGATTTCGGTTCATGATAATAGCTTCATAGCTTTGAGTTTCTGGGTTTCTGGGCTTTGAGCTTCGACGATGCCACGGCATGGTTTCCGTTCTCATCTTCGTCGCCGTCTTCGTCCAACAGATCGATTGACACCGTCTTTGCATCTTGAAAGAAAAGGAAGCCGGTTCGAAATCGTCTCACTTTCTCCTCGAAACCAACTTCCGTCCTTTCATTATACTGTTTCCTTTGATTTGCTAACCAATTATGAATGATAGGGTGCGCATAGAGAAAATTATTGATCTTTCTTCTTTCTTCTTGTTGATCCAGACACAAGACTTCTAATTCACGCGAGGGACCACATGAGCTTATTAGGCTCAATTAGGGATCAAACAACCAACTTGAAGCAACAGATTAACAAAGAATTGTATTCAAACTTGAAAGATAAGATGAATCAGATAAGATGAATCTTATCTAAAGTTTCCGGCAAGCTTCAGAGCCTGGTGGCGATCGAGCACGGATTGACGGAAAACGTCGTCGTCTTGGACATTGACGCGTTCCAGAGCAGAGGACTTGAGTCCCTGAGGCAAGGTGAGGCCGAAGAGAGACGAAGAGGCCTCGGAGTCGATGAGGTCGAGGACGTGAGCTCCGGTCAGGGTGACGTCGGAGTTTTTTAGTCTGTGGCGTCTGGGTCGGTGAGGAATATCCGAATATGGGTATTTTTGAGAACGAGCTTGCTCATCGAAATAATATGTTGTGGGAAATTCACCATCAGTACTGAGGAAGAAGGTAAAATTAAGGGATGGGTACTGGTTTGTTCATGACTCATGAGCAACCTGAACCGGGTAAGAGTGTACTGACAACCTGAACCCTAAACCCTAAACTCATGAGCAACCTGAACCGTATAAGAGTGTACTGACAATACTGATAGCTTAACGCTATTATGTATTAGGATCTTGACCCGCACGATTTTTTTTTAATTATTATAGTCCTCAGTACTGATGGTGAATTTCCCACAACATATTATTTCGATGAGCAAGCTCGTTCTCAAAAATACCCATATTCTGATTTTCCTTTCATTCTTAAACAAACAAAAAAAAACTGATTTATCTCCCCTTTTTTCTCTCCCACCTCCCACGTTTTGAGCTTTATTCTTACTGTTTTTTTTTTTCAATATTTGTAATTATTAATTTATCATTTATCTGTTAGAAAACATTTTAAAGTTTTAATCAATCAAAGACATTATAGGTAGTTTAAAAAATTTAACCGTTGACAAACTAAAAAAAACCGTTTGCTTAAGGCAAATTGCCTTAATTAATACTGATAACCTTCATCAACGCGCTCGTGTCCGTGCGAAAGTGCGGTTTTGTCATTATCATTTTATGTGTTACAAATTAAGTGATATTTTTTCTAAAAAAGATATAAAAAAAATTAAGTGGTTTTTAGATGTAAAAACATCAAGTAATTTACCAAGCAACAAATTGTAAAACTAATATCGACTGAATAGCTGACTTCAAAGGTAAACAAAATGAATATAATAATATTTTCAGAGACAGACGTGCGCCTCTAAATGCCAGTATATATATATAAACTACATGAAGCAACTCAACATGACGCATAAACTGCATTTACAATCAAAATACATTCTACAAACATAATAAACCCTAAACATAGAAATTGATTATTGAACTGAATGCCCTTGACAGTCTGAAAATTAATATGACCATGACCGCTAATGCAATGACAGGTAATAAACACTTCACATTCTTTACTTTTAATGTTGAAACCATAACGGAGGAGACTTTTTTTTCTAACATTATTGGTTTTCCCTAATATGCTCATATTATCTTCCTAAGCTGTGAATTTTTCTGCATTCTTTTTCTAAAAAACTTCCTCAGTTAATCTCAATTTCTTCCTAAGCTGTGAACTTTTCTGCATTCTCTTTCTACAAAACTTCCTTAGTTAATCTCAATCGGAAAAAAAAACTTCCTCAGTTAATATCATATATAGCTTTCAATCCCTCACTCTTTAATAGATTTCCAAACCCAAATCAACAGACTCAACCTGAGCTCAAAGTCACCATGAACCAAGTAATTAATCCAAACTCTAAAATATCATTGAAAGAATCAAAGTCAGCCTTACGACCTTCAATTTCCTCTCCAAGATCCGGGCATGGATAATCCACCACCATATGTGTTGACGCTGAGAAGACGAATCCAAAGTATATGATTTCAGGCCATGAGTTAAATTTCACTACGCAACCAGTTTGATGTTTTTGAATTGGAAAATTTGATTAGGAAGCTTTGTTTGATCAATATCTTTGTCTGATTAAGATGACCATAGTAATTTCGACCAAATATAATAACAAAAGTTTCTTCTACCTTTTACGTTTCCCCTTCAGCAAAAAGAAGAATTAAATTATCGCATGATTAATTAAAATTTTTAAAAATAACCAACTGATGGTAAAGTTGTAAAAACACTAAAAGCAGAAGGGCAAAATGGACCACATATCTTTGTCTGATGAAGATGACCATAGTAATTTTGACCAAATATAATAACAAAAGTTTATTCTCCCTTTAACGTTTCCCCTTCAGCAAAAAAGAATTAAATTATCGCATGATTAATTAAAATTTTTACAAACAGCCAACTGATGGTAGAGTTGCAAAAACACTAAAAGCAGAAGGGCAAAATGGACAAAGCAGCAAACCGAATGGCAGAGTTGCAAAAACACTTAAAACATGAGAGCAAAATGGACAAATCAGCCAACTAAATGGCAGAGTTGCAAAAAAATCAAAAACAAGAGGGTAAAATGGACCGGTCACTGTTCACGTGAACAGGAACTCACCCGTTTAACTTAATATATATAGATATCTATATGTCCAAGAACATGAACCTTGATCCCAAAAAGCAAGGCTTTATATATATATATATATATATATATATATATATATGTGTGTGTGTGTGTGTGTTAGTACATAGCCAAAATACTTGGCTAAGCCGAGAATAAGGTACAATTACCCGGTCGAGATAGCCCTGGCGAGCCCTTCACGAGCATCCGAAGAGTGAAGGGCCGGTAACAAACCGCTTGTCAAAGTCACTCTAGCGACAAAACACCCCCAAAAGGGAAGACACCACAAAGACTAGCAAGTAGTCCCACATTGGAGACTAAGGCCAAGGTACCCAAGCTTGGCCTATAAAACAAGCTCAAGCTACCATAAAAGGTACACACTCTCTCTCTTTCACACTCCTCTACCTTTGCAAGTGCTCAAAGCTAACTTAAGTATCGGAGAGTCGAAGACTAGGCCACCCCAGTCCCGACCCCGTGACGCTGTCACTTGTGCAGGTTTTGAGTGAAAGACCCAAAAAATTCTACTCCGCTCCGCCTCGCGACCCCTTTCCAGCTCGGGACGAAGCAGGTAGAAACAATATATATATATATATATATATATATATCGCATTCTATTCTAAGTAAGTAAGCAAACATCCCTTAAACAAAGAGTTCCAAGTAAGTAAACGTGTCTTAAACGAAAAGTATTTCATTAATATGAGGGTGGACTAAGAAAATGATAGCTCAAAGTACGTGCTCTGTTATCAAAAAAATAATACCGAGTCTCTACAAGAAGCATGCATTTCTGATCTCTTTGACGTCTCAACTTGTTTTGTTTTATGGACAAGACTGTATGTAATATGTGCATGTATGAGGGTTTAGATGGCATGATTGGACATGGAGAGAGATGAAATGACCAGTCAACATTTTGGACGCGCAGAGAGATGGAATTTAGGAAACCTTCAAAGTTGATGAACAAGTCAAATGAAAGGGATCTGCAAATTGATGTTCACGTCCGCGTAATCAACCAAAATTAAAGATCATACTGTATTCAACTCTTCATTTAGTCTAATGAGAAAGCTGAGAATCAAAATAATTTAGGTGACCAAAAAGGAACCGTTCATATCATAGAAGATGATATGTTATTGGTCAAGGCTCAATTGTTGAAGCCAATCACGCCTCGACTGACTCCAATAATTCCACCAAACCTAGATGATCCAGCCTCAAATATATATATATGGGTATTATGAAGTATGAATAGTCAAACAAATCAAATATGAGGATCACATACTCATTGATGGCAAGGATAGCATCCAAGCCTGTAATTGTTTACCCAGTCAATCAAATTACTGGTATCATTATCATATATATAGAATGAATATGATACTACTGGTGAGAAATATACACGCAACAATTCAAGGGATTTGACAGAGAGGATCGGAGGAGATATCGAAGATGGTGAAGCATTTCAGCCACCGGCATGAGTTGGAGCTGTGCCCAACAATGCCTCAACCAGTGCATCAAGATGATGAAGCATTCTTTTGTTTCGTCTGCGAGTATGAGCTAGACCTCCTCCACCATTCCGATGATGATACTGCTCCTGTAATCTACCAATGCACCAAGTCTTCTAATTCCAAGTGCCAATTTTACCTCCACGACTTGTGCTTCCAACTCCCCAGAGAAATTCTACACAACTCTCACCCCAAACACCCTCTTCTTCTCTCCCTTCCTCCCTATCAAAACGACAACCGCGGCGAGTTCATATGTAATGCCTGCGGTGAGTCCGGCACTTGTTTCAGGTTTCACTGCCCCAAGTGCATGTTCGATCTCCATGTTCAATGCGCTACTTTGCCTCAAACTCCAAGCCGCCGTGAACATCATCAACACCCGCTTACCCTCCTCTTTTCGGTGCCAAATCCTCGTAATAATGTACAACAGAAGATGACGAGGATATGTGACTTGTGTGAAGGCTCTATCTCTCAAGGCTGCTGGCTCTACTACTGTAAAGACTGTGATTATGGCACCCATCTCCATTGTTCGACTGCTGAAGCTGATGATCATCATCATGAAAAACCATTATTACAATCAATTTGATTTGTTGCTCATCAATCCAGGGTTTTTGTTTATGGATTAATTCATTTTAATTGGCTTATTTTGCTGGCTTCTTCACTTTTTTCACTTTAAGTAACACCGTCATCTCAAATATAAAAAACTGCCATAATGCAAAATAATTGTCATTGGATTACCTAGAACAAGTACACAGTAAACCAATTGAAAGATGTTGGTTTAATGTCTTCATATCAGTAGCACTAACTTCCAATGCATCTCAACAGTGCAACAGACCTTGATTACATGCATATATATACCTATATCTATTCGTTCTAAATACACTACTGTTTGGCAAAAGCCATTTTTGAATGAATAATTTGAACAAGCACTGCCGCACTGGAGATATTTGGTATGTACAATGTGATAATTGAGACACCCCACTTTTGGGTGCTGCTAGTCTGCTACTCACTATTGCTAGCGTTGGGACCCTTCCTCGGCCCTCCAAGAATACGTGAAATCTGTAAACCTCTACTGAATGCTTGGTTGAACAGCATTCGCGTTTGGAATTCGGAAACAAAAGGGAACCAGGCCAAGAATGCTACCGGGGTAAATAGAAGCAAACCCATGATTACTTCATAACCACGAGCAAGTGTTTGAATCGACTGCCAAAATCCTGCTCGTTTAATTGGTTTCTTGCAAGCTTGTGCAATCTATAAGAAAAAAGAAAAGAAAAAGATATACAGTAAAATAAAAGAATCAGTAAGACAATAAAATGGAAAGAACATGATAAGAAGTTAAGACATATGTTTCTGACAACAGATGCATAACTTAATAGCAAAGATAAAAATGACAAAAAAATAATAATAATAAAAACAATTTACTGACCAGAAGCATTCCCCATCCAGTTGGCATAAAGGCGAGCATGCAGACTACAACATCCTTTAGCGTCATATGAGTGAGCACTACTAAGATAACAAAGACCGATAATAGTGTAATAAACATACATCCCTTAACAAGTCGAAACAAAAGCTGAAAGTCAGCACTTAATCTTCGCCTTCCAGCAGACACAGCCTGAAATTTTGAGCAAAATTGTTACAATAAAGAAATGGATTTACTAGTGTTAAATCGTTAAGTATGCCGAAATGAACATGAAAACATACATAATATAGCATATACCAGCATCTGCCTTCTACATAGTACTTACAGAAGCTATACTGATTTATTTTTTTTTTCAAGTAAAGTTATTTCAGCATAGCAAAGTGTTAAAGGAGGCGCTCTTAGGTGGACACCAGATGAAAGGGGTAAATTATTTCTTAAGCAAAACTTCATACTCCACTACATACCAACAGACCAACTCTTATAGGTTTTGCTTTTCGGATCTCTTAATAATTTCGTGCCAAATCCACATATATTGGCAAGAGATTGTTGGTACTAACCTTCATCAGCGACAAAACACCGATGATCACCAGCCACGAAACACCATAGACCTGCGTGAATGCTCTTTAAGAACCAAATTAAATTTCCACCCACATAATTATTATACATAGCTACCTGAAATCGTTTTTAAGGTTGAAAATGCATAAAAAGATACTCAAACATACCAGGATACTTTTGTCCTTTGTAATGTTGAGGTGATATACAAGCCCAAACTGGTAGATGAAAAAGCGCAATGCTAATAATATCTCAGTAATGATACCACGCACCCCAGAGTAGCGAAGATGCTCATGTTCCTTTTCCCACCAGGATTCCCAACTTTTTTCAGGGGATACACCGATACCTCCATGATTACTTATCCATTTCTTCCAATCTGTCCAGTCATCAACTATCTTTTGCCACTCAAACCCTGATGGGTTGAACAGGAAAGGAGCAAAAAGCCATGTTCCAACCATGAACCATATTTGTATGGTAATGAGAATATATACAACTCCACTTCTATATGAATGACCAAATATATGGTACACAACAAGCAGAATCAAAAGCTCAATACCCTTGACAAAATGGCTACGGGAGTAGAGCCTGTAATTATCAGCAAATTTGGCGTGAAATACAACAAAGCTACGACCAGTTCCTCTGTACTCTGCACCTCCATGAAGCAAAGTCTTTCCGTAATAGTGGGTCTTCGTACCAAGTGAAAATGTGAAAAATACAGGGGCCAGTTGTAATTGCATTAATATAAAATCACTTAGTGCAGTACGGAACCCCTTTTCCAATCCAATTTCCATAATCATAGGCAAGGCCATCAAAAAACCAATTTGCACTACAGACTGGGAAGCAAGGGCCACTTGAAGAGGCTTATTGTCTCGAATAGCTCGTTGAGTACTCAGCCCTTTTTCAAGTCCGCTCATAACCAGATAGAGGCGACCGTAGAGAAACACATATACCGTAAGCACTGTTAACTGTTCAGTCATAACGGAGACATTTCAGATCGCTGGAAAATTATTGTGTTGTAAATGAAGAAAAAGAGGTATATTTTACACATACCAAGGTGCTAAAGTAGAAACCAATTGTGGTGAAATAGCAGGACAACATTCGGAAGAAATCAAATCGGTGTCCAAGCCTGTAGATGTCACGGCTCAGTGTCTGCTCACCATTCCCATTAGCTATTTTTGCCTCAAAAATGGAGATCTGGTTGAGGCCGACATCACGTCCTTTACCAACTTGTATATATTCATGATGAGTGACTTTGCCATCACGTAAGGTAGAGTTAAAACCTGTACAGCACAGATTTTTGCAAATTGGTATAATGTCAATCTAAATTTAAAACTTGAACAGTTTCAGAGCGATGAGAATGCCTGCAAATATGTCCTCGCTTAAGTTGATCACTTTAGAAGCTTTGCTCACACCCCCTCTGGTCAGATGAAATAGTCTGTCGAATACATCTGGATGGCCATAGTGGAATCTAACTCTGAATGTTGCAACACAAATGATAATATTCAGCGCTCCCGTCAAACAGATAACCAAAGTGTGAGAAATATGGTAAGCCATGTGAAAAATGCTAATCTGGGAAAAGCTTTCAGAACAATGCAAACAATAATATAGTACTGAAATGCTAGGATCTACTTTCATGGTGTTATGTTGTTTCGACTCTTGAATATTGAAAATAAGCATAGAAACCGACTGCCTTCCGATAAAAGAATCTGTGCATGTGAATTTATTCTGAACATTTAAGAACCCATAGATTACAACAGCTAAAACCTCATTTCTCTCCAATAGTTTTTCATCCATTTGACTTTCAGTGGAAAAACAAACATTTATATCAGAACATAACAAGGATAGAAAAATTCAAGAACTCTTACCTCAGAGGGCTAGCCAACAATCTCTGCCCAATAGTTACAAAACTGGTCTCCTGATTAGACATAAACCATGCAAGAGATGATACACTGCAGACATTTACAAAGGACATGATAAGCCACAGAAACACAGAAAACTCTTGCATAGGGAGTCTTAATTAACAAGCACTTCAAATTGTGCTTCTGACCTGCCCGTAAATATATGCTCCCTAAGCCCAAGTATTGTTGGAGGTCTACCATCATGTTTTCTGAGAAATTCTTCCAGCAAGTTCCTCATTTTGAATGCCTCTTCCAAATAGTTATCCTGTTGAGTTGGATAGAACAATTTGGTTAGGCAAGGAGACCTGACTAAATCGTCTTTTTCTCAGGAAATAAAATCAACCATATAGAGTGTACATGTACATATCCTTTAGTCAATACCCCTCATTATCGTGCACATTTCCCCTAACAGACCCAAGTCATTAACTCACTTAAATTTGGAATTACAGTAATAACTGAGTGCAAAGAGGAAACAAAATCTTAAAATTAGTTGCAATTTCCAACTCCCAGACTAGAAATTTCATCTGCATTACATTATACCTCAAGTGTTGCCCCACTAGGCCACCATACAGATTCTCTACCTTTCTTTCTCTTTTAAGCACAAGTGTGTCACTATTTTGGACATGAGTCGCAACTTTCTACTCATGAACATGTCACTATTATCAAATACATCACAACTAGTTACTAAAAGTGAACTTAGCATGAACTGAGTCGATGACTAAAGCCTTTATAGTTTGGGGAAAAAACAATCAGCCATCAGTTTCAGCCATGCCATTGTCACACAGTACATGAGTCATGTTTTATACATTTGGTAATGTAATTTGATTTGGCCTTGTAACTAAAAATATAATGAGTATAGTGATTGTGCATGTGAAAGATAGTGTATACCTGGTTCATATCTATTGTTTGCAATCCTTCTCCACGTGTGAAAATAATGGCATGATTTTGATTTTCTGGCTTTCCTTCTCCTAGTATTGCGGGTCCAGGAAGCTTTATCCGATAAATATCCTGCACAAGGACATTAGAAGGATTTCATTGTAAGAATATCATTCATGTACAGTACAGGGTGACAATGTTAGAATATTATATAGTTGCACTGAAATGGAACAATTATTTCTCTAAGATGAGAGTAAAGCCAAGATTATTTTAGAAACAACTTCCAATAGGCAATACCGCAATAGTAATTCTTCTGTTAAAGGACAATCCCCTGTATATCTCTTGCAGGTTCTAGCAAGATCTACCAGATAGAGTTCAAGTATAGAAGTATTCTTCATTCTTCAGTATTAAATGTAATTCAAATTATTACCTGGTCTAATCTCTGCACTGGATCAGATGAATCAATTGACTTGGTGGGAGGAGCTGCCTTTACAAGAGCAGAATAGTAGACCTTCCTAACCATCTTCTTGGATTTGTCTTCACTAGTTTTTTCAACCTCGTCAATGTAAGCTACCCGAAGAGATGGGTAACTGCAACAATAAAACAAAGAGATAGTGATTCCTTGCTTCTAGAATCAACTACACTCTCTACTGATAAGCTATTTGCATGCCTGAATAATAAGAAAGACTATTTTTACTATCATTAAATGAAGAAAAACACTTTTTTTTCATTTCTTTTTTATGGCACTAAAAAAATGAGGAGAACAAGTAGGAGTTACCAACTACTTGAAACCACTGCAACCATTCTACTTAACAAACTAAATTTATAATGGCACCGGGATAAATAAAAAAACTAAGGTTTGCTATCCGCACTTCCAAAGAGTCATCCAGTACATCTGCTGCTTATTTTGATACTAATGTGTTCATTTCCTAAATTCAACTGTCAAGACCTGCCCATATGTGGGACACATGCAGTGGAGACTTGCATTCTGTAACGGCAAAGTTGACACAAACAAAGCAGGAATGAAAAAGAAACAAACTTTTGGGCTACTAATGTTATTTAACCCAAATACCTTTTTTTTGGTCACATAGTTATAAATACTTGTGAAACAATTGAAGCTCTCTTAAGGAGAAAAGGTACGCCTACTATAAGTCGATAACCACTTCACATGAAGACTTGATTAGCATACATTTCAAATAAAAAGGAGAATAAAGATCATACGTTGCCATTAGTTTCAAAATGTCTTTGGCACGAGCATTTCCGGATCGCTTATGAATTCCATACTGTTGGCACGAAACAACATATGAGAATTTCATGTCAACTACTGCTTGACATTTTTCCAATAGCGACCTTTCAGCCTTTGAATGTTCCTCTATCGTTGATTCAGCAGCCTTGTACCCTTCCATTAGATCTGCATAATGAACAAAAACAAGATTAATATTTACATAATCAACAATACAGAGATGAAAAGATAGTAAATTCTTAGAGGAATCCCAGCCTTAGTACCTTCATCTTTTGCCATATCTAGGAAGGCCTGAAGTTCTAGCGCTTTCCGGTAATACATCATACCTCGTACTTATTGAAGAGAATAGGAGAAGACAGAACTCATAATCACACTAAGAAATCAAATCAAGTTTCGAAGAGAAGGTGAGGGATCTGCTTATACCAGTTTTGGTCAATGTTTGACCTCGATAGGATGCCCATAGGCGGAGTTTCTCCTCCAAGTCTTCATTTGCTCTGAGCTCATCTTCAGTATCACATTTGACCCGTTCAAGAAAGTTAGTCCATTCATCTGTAGAAAATAATGGATTGATATAAGATTGATTTTGTTCACAATACACAGCATATAAATAATAATAAATAAATAAAACTGAAATGAGATAATTGACAAAAATTAACCTGGAAATATCTTTTGCAGGTAGAAAAGAATAGAGACACCATCATCGTTCTCCTGTTCCAGGTGTTTTATGGAGAAAAGAACTTCTTCTGAATGGTAGGGTGTCAAAACCCTAACCAAGTAGTTACAAGTTAAGTATGGCATTACTCAAAAAAAAAAAACAAATTAACTATGTCAGGCAAATGTATTGAATCTTTTGACCCTCCAAAAGGCAAAAGTGACTCGGCCATTTATTATCCATGGAACTTATGAAGTGGTTTGGACTTGAGACCAAGAATTTTCAAATAATTTTTTCTTTGTGAAATCATTAGTCAGATCTTCAAATATATATACAGTCTGAATCAGAGGTGGATGTCCGCATGCCCTTAAAGTGCGGACATCCCTCCGTTTTCCACCAACGACGGCACGCCTCCACCCGAGCGGACACCAGAGGCGTCCCCGATCACTTTCTCTCCCTGGCGAGTCCACCGAATTCTAGTTTTCCGGCAAGATCAATCTTGTCTGAAGTTTTGGGGAGGTTGCTGCCTTGACCTTCAAATCGATCTCGCCGGGAAGAGAAAGTGATCGGGGACACCGCTGGTGTCTGCTCGGGTGGAGGCGCGCCGTTGTCAGACGGTGGAGAACGGAGGGATGTCCGCACTTTAAGGGCATGCGGACGTCCGCCTCTGATCCGGACTGATATACGGAGCCGTTCCAAAGAGGACGTCCGCACAGCCCTTAAAGTGCGGAAGTCCCTCCGTTCTCCACCGTCCGGCGCCGACGACGGCACGCCTCCATCCGAGCAGACACCAGCGGCGTCCCCGATCACTTTCTCTTCCCGGCGAGATCGATTTGAAGGTCTGGGCAGCAACCTCCACCCAAAACTTCAGACAAGATTGATCTTGCCAGAAAACTAGAATTCGGCAGACTCGCCGGGGAGAGAAAGTGATCGGGGACGCCCCTGGTGTCCGCTCGGGTGGAAGCGGGACGTCGTCAGTGCCGGACGGTGGAAAACGAAGGGACGTCCGCACTTTAAGAGCTGTGTGGACGCCCTCTTTGGAACGGCTCCGTGTGTGTGTACGCAAAAGGATTGATTCCATTCATATTGGTCCAACGTGAGAACATAAAATATAACTAAAGAACACTAATATCTTCATTAGCCAGTAGCCACTCATGAAAGGAAAAATGAGATACTGAAGAACTTCCAAATCGAGATAAAACTTACGAGAATGAAAGCATATTTTGAACTTTGGGTGCAGGAGGCATGTCCATAAACAACGAGTTGGAAAAAAAAGACATACGCCTTCTTGCTTCCAAGTTAGACGGAACATCCATAGCAGACTCCTTCTCCGTAAGCAACAGATGAAGCCTTCGGATCTATAGAAGATAATGGACTCACATAAACAAGACATTTACACATAACATTTTATGATAATTAGAAATAATGGACATGAGTACAATAAATTTTGGAACTGATAAATAAGATATGAAAAATAAAAGGCTGGTTCTCTACAGAAATTGTTGGAACAATCCAACCCAAACCAATCAGCACTAGGTGGTCAGGCTCAAAATTTTAATTGTTATTTTTCGAAACTTTCATTTTTAATGAGGATATAATCTCAATACGCCCCATGTGCAATTACACATCTGACTGCAATAGGATGAAACCAGGCTCCAATACGAAAATCATCCAAGCCAAAACCAAATGTTAATAGATAGAGAGAGTCAAGATCTTATATGTGCATACAAGGTTTAGATTTTCTGATGTAGGATTCTATTATGCAACAAAAATAAGATTAGTAATGTAATTTTGATGACTGCAGGACATCTTAATAGTGCTACAATCAGACACAAGACATTATTCCTAAGAAGAGGAAGGGACTAAACAGACGTGGACAGAAAATCCGCCGGAAAAGAATTCTTGGGGTGTAAGTTCACAAGCAAACCAACTAACTAGCACGTTGAACACTCAAACTCCTAGACATAGTATTGTTTTGCAGCACAACCTTCTACTCCAACTAGTTATAATAATAGCAGTTTATAAACTCACCTTCTCTTTCCAAGCCTCTGTTTGTGGAGCCACTGGAAAATTTAGTGCGCCAAAGTATGTATTTCCTGGATCAAGGGGTCTCATTCCCTCATCTTTTCCATTAAATCCACCATGGTTTGAATCTAGCAAGCTATATGGAAAGAAAATAATGCAAGAATGAGAGGTTTGGGGAACCAATAGAGTAACAAAAAGGAAAGTAGGATCGGAATCATTTACCTGGGAATCTCATCATCTATTAGGTCCCTTGTCACAACTTCTAACATGTTAAGCAAAACAATTACAACCTGATCCTTGTCCTCCCTTTTGTTTTCCAACTGTACTCAGCAGAAAATTATGGTTGGCTACAGATTTATAGAAAAATGCATGTCAAAGTTTACTGAATAATACCAGATATTCAATTAGTTTAACAAATTGTTCGTGGAGGCTGGGGAGAGCACTCAATTTAACTTCCTTCGTCAGCGTTCCCTTTTCTATATGATCATCAACTATGGAAAAAATTTCATTTATAACCCTGGAACAGAAAAGATCAGGAAATACAAAAGTCAGGCAATGACTACCCTTTTCTTTTCTTCTCTATTAATTCAGGACCCAAGTAGTACTGTACTCACTTCTTTTCGCGTTCTCCATGGACTAAAACATTGATAATACTTCTAAACGAAAGATAGCACTCTCTAACAGCACAGCACATATAATTGTCCTTGTTTGTATTCATTCTCTTTTTCAGCTCACTGTCTTTACCTTTGCTGTCTTTAGCCATATCCAGTGCTATAGGGATCTGCAAAACTAGTACAGAATGAATACATCTATTTTCCCTGGTGAGACTCATAGAAGAAATTTACTCATCAGAAGATAGACCTTGCTAGCAAGGAGGAAAGGAGGCCACTGGATGAGGTTCAAATCTGGGTCCGCCCAATATGGGACAAGCAATAAGTTCATTTCCCTGCAAAGAAAGTCCAACAAGTAGAGATTGTAACTCAACATTCATCCAAGTTAAGGAAATTATGTGTTCATGCTGCAGTATCATTTTACCTATCACTTATCAGATCCTCTTCTCTGAAACTACTGATTATTTCATTCCACATTTGTGCAAATTTTGCTGCCTCCTTCTCTTCATTGTCTGGGATCTGAAACAACCAACCAATATGATCCAAATGATGGTCTAGTGATCTACAGAGAGATGTCCCAAATTGTACAGTGGTAGTCATTATATCTGTGGCTTCTGATACAGAACAGTAATCAAACCTTATCAAATTTACGAGAGAAAGTGGCTTTCAGTCCCTTCTTCTTAGTCTTATTTTTCTCCTCAGGAATCAAGGAAGCATTAAAAGCACGGGGCAGTGATTCAAATCGACTTCTCAACAACTCGAGAGTTCGAATCTGAAAGAAAACAAACACCTCGTCATGCAGGCGTAAGTTCAGACAACTTACAGCATATGTCTTAGTCTGGAAAACAACTTCATGTGATATTCCATCTAATGATGGAAAGTGAAGAAAACTCTTATCCTCTTTCACCACGTTCAATAAAAGAAATTGAATTAAATACCCTATGCAGTTGCCTACATGTGTATGAGTTAAAAGTTGGTTAATGTATGTCAATGTTTGTGCAAATGGAATGTACTCTACTCTACATTTTTTTCTGGCGTTTCAGTTCCATGTTGAATAAATTTGTAAATACTTCCAAAGATTTTGGTAATGTGCAACCGTCACGTCTATAAAAATGAATAAACTTATAAATAAAATGGGGAATGAGCAATTGTTGTGAATTACAAATCTATAGGTCTTCAGCACAAATAATTTGAGCTTCTACTTGCATCCAATTTTAAATCGTCTTCTCAAGTCACCAGCACATTTTAAAGAAGCTGATAACTGCACTCATTAATTTTTTGTCATTAACTTCATATAAATACATTTTTTTTATAAATATAGAAAGTAACATGTACATGTCAGATGTTTAAAACAATTACTATATACCAACCTCTCCAAGCCGGCGAAATGCACCATATATACCTCCATATATTGTGGAGAAGATTGCATACCAAATTTGAGTATCCATAAAGTACACCTACACATATAAAAAAAAAATACATATATATATACATATATAAAGAAAAAAAATTAGTCTGACGGACATTAAAGAAAAACACATCTGATAATGACATAAACACCGACATACAAGAACAATTGGAGCCCAGAGTGCAATCACTACACCAATGTTATTCTTGGCTGTAAAAAGTCAAATGCTGAAAAATGTCAATTGATGACATCATAAACTTGTAAAGAGCATAAGGAAGTTTATTTAACTCATGCAGTTACCTCGAGGGAAGAACTCATGCCATTCATAGGTCAAGATGTGCACTCTCATGATATCTTTAGTTGGCTTTACAAGAGGCCTAATCTGAAAGAAAGAAGAACAAACAAATTTGATTCAACTAATTATTCTCCACAACTCAACACAAAATTATTATACAATTTGGAAACAGGTTATTGAATCATGTACAACTCAACTTCACCCAGAGTTTTAAGAATAAGATATGTAACAATGTTGTAAGCTTTTCAAAATGAGTTCTTTCTTGTTATTTGATATTCTGATATTAAATTAGACATAAAATACTCCCAGAAAGGCAGTTAGGACAGAATAAGAATTAAGAAAGTAAATATATAAAATGAAAAGCAGATGTTGGCAATCAATTAAGGGGTACTTTCATGATTTAGGGATTGAGAAAAACGTGTTTTCACAGGCCATTACAGAGAAATTCAGGTTAGCTTATGAATGGTGATAATATGCTTTTTGATCATCACTAGAATTATACCCATTAAAACTAAAAATCAAACATAGAAGTGTGTAAATTATAATTACATTTCACCCGAGAAATCATTAACACCTGGGTATGGTAACAATTTATAATTCTTCATTATAATTCTTTAAACTGCAGAAGCAGCAGTGCTGAACTTGTGATGCTTGTAAACTTTTAAACATGAATAAGAGAAATACCTCAACAAAGTAACTGAAGGATAATTTTGAAACAAGCAGGAGAACCCAAAACAGGGTATACCTACATTAGAAAGCCATCAGTAGCCAATATAATCACTAGCAACAACCTCTTAGCTCAAGTCATCCAATACAAAAGGTAGAATTATAAAAACATATTTGCTTACTTGAAAAGGGAAAACGCGCTTTCATGCATTCCTCTTCCAACATAAAGCCGAGGCTACAGGATATAAGAGATAATAACAAATGCTTGAGACTGAAGCAAAGAAAAAAAAGTGTGTGTATATATATATATATATAGCTTGCAAAAGAACAAATTCAGGTATCATTTCTATAGGCTTCAGTACCACCTAAACACTTCTACTAGAAAAGGTCAATTTACATACCTGAGACCACCACATCATCAGCATCATAATCTTAAAGTTTGATCTTTCAAGATACCGGCGAATAAATGGGAACATAAACAACAATGCTGAGAGCATGTTTGGAGCTAAGTAAATGACAATAGCTAAAATGAATAAAGAAGATGAGGTTGGACCATTGCCAAACCAACCCCTGATGGTCTGTGCAAATCCCCCAGGGTTTTTCCAACTATATGCATAAGTCACGGGTAAAACAATGACCCAAGCTGCAGCTGAAACAGCCTTGAGGACATATCTTAGCCTGACAAACGCTGACATGCTTCGCCTAGCTTTCCAGCTCAGAATTAGATCAAGAACAGCTGCAAATGAACAGAAAAAAATAAAAAAAGGACCAAGCATATCAGGAATTTAGAAGGTAGAAGAATCACAGTCATTGATAGTTAACATTAGTAGGTGTATAGGAGCAATTTTACAGAAAACCAAGTCATGATCTTCTTTTCATCAAAGGTATACATGTTACTGAGATAAGAAAAGACACCATCTCACAAGTTAAAATCTTATGGTTTACAGCCTCACAGCCTTGCAACTATTTGATGACTGATGAGCAAGCTTATATTCAAAATTATCAAAACAGGCATTACACAGAAGAATTATCGACTTTCATTAAGCAATTTGTGTTGAAATTGTATCAGTTAACCACTTGAAATTGAGGCAACTGTGATTTATTATTCGTAAGAATCAACAGTGTAGTGATTTTCTAGCACATGTAGAATTAAATTGATAAAAGTTCCAAGTTGGACAACTGCAGTAATTGTCAAATGTCAAATGTAAAGGGGAATTGAAATTTGAGTATGGGCAGGAGACTAGGTGCATGGAGTAGCTAAAGTTTTGATTACGAGTGGAATACTAAAATAACAATAGATCAATACTGGAAGTAGTAAGGTCAAATGGGTTTATTTACCTTGTGCAAGCTTTAACATTGAAGCAGTTATGAAGATACTCAACACTTTCTTGAAGACATCACCCTCAAAGACTGAGCTTAATTTCCCTGACCCATTCCAAGCAACTATGATCATTGCCTAAAGGAGATCATATTTCTACATAAGTCTCAAGATTCAACAAAATGAGCAGAGAAACAAAGGGGATAACAAAACTAATAATTACCTGTAAACTCAATATATAAAAGCTCCACATTCTATCAAAGCTTCTGAAAATGTGCCAAAATGAACGAATCTCGACAAAGTTGACTTTGCCAATCCATCGATGTCCAGTGTATGGTTTGTTTTTCTGAAAATCAAATACTTCGCAAAATCAAAAAGGCAATAATTTAAACCAAAAGATAGGCTACACAATGTCCATGTTTTGAGTTTTATTTATTTATTTTTATGTTTTTATTTATTATATTTTTTTTTTTTTTTTGCATCGACTGACTGGTTTCAAAGTACTTGAATCATAAATTGCCATGTAAAAGTACCTGAACTTTTTCTTTAGATGACAAGTAGAAGTATGAGATTTGTTAATACTAAATCTGTTATGTGAAATTATAGCATCAGTAATATCTGGAAGTGTGAGACACATGCATATTTGTAAGAATGCATAATTAAGAACTCCATACAGTGTTCAATAAAGGTTCAGCATAACTCTCAATCAACATAGAGATGATCACCAACAAGCAAAGAGGTATGAAAAAAATTTTAGTATCTATGTTTACAACAGACCTCTTTGTCAAGTTCAGGCTCTTTACTAGGCTGGTAAAAGAAATCGGAATCAGCACGCATAGGCCAGCCTAGCTTGAAACAATCAACTGACCTGCAATTTGACACCAACAAAATATTGTACATCTTGTCTTGCATAGAACACCAGGAAAAACACAGAAAATCACGTACCAAAAGTATTCATTCAAGTCATCATAATTTCTCCATTGAGAATGCTTTGATTTTCCTCCTTTGCTCCTTTCAGCCTCCTGACATGGACAAAGGAAACAAAATTACAATGCTTTGAAGTAAAATAATGTCAAATGGAAGGTAAATACATTAATTAGCCATAACACACACCTGTGCTATAGTATTATATATTGGAGTTACTACTTTCCCCAAAAAGGCCTCCTCTTCACCACCATAGGCTGGCTTTATGTGCTCACCCGTCATTGGACTAACACTCCCAGCAAGCATTCCATATAATTCAAATGCCATCTAGAATGGGAAACGAAAAACATTAATAAACTGATAAAATTAAACAAGGGTTTATCCCAATTAATGGCTTGGATGATTCGCAGACGCTTATCTTCACTTTGGTCAGAAATGATGTCTACTTTACATTCCATATATAAATACAGGAAACATCATGCATAATCTAAACTGACAATTTCTCCATTTGAAACCGATTATGTCTATAGCGCATGTGTGCATTTGGTTTGAGATATCTATCAACTGGTCAAGCAAATTCTTGTGAACATGCTGAGGTAGTAGTGCAAAAATATATACAAACTAGAGGACAATTTATTGTTACCTTCCTAAACATTCTTTTCTAAGAAACGTTCCAGATACACGATGAATTTGTAAAACACCCAGAATAAATAGATAAGCAGCCACCATCAAAACTGGAGCACGTTCAAGAGCTAAAATACAATACATTGTATGCCCTCCAATCTGAATAAGTAGTGGAGAAAGAGACTTTGAAGATACACATCCATAATGCTACATCAGTCTATCCTACCCGTTTCCCACAACCAACAATAGTTAACAATTTGTAAGCTATGAACATTGTAACAATACATTGGTCTCTCCCAAGACTCCCCCTAGGTAGAATACAAGACTGGTAAAGCAAATAAATCTGTACAATGTTTCCATCAATCTAACCCCAGACATACGGATGATATAAATACATATATAGTTCTATACCACTAACAGAAGAGGCTTTGTCAATCTTTTGACTGAATTTGGGATTATGCATTACAGGTGTTCATACTTTCACGGTAGTTCCTATAGCTACAATATCAGACCAACAAAAAGAAAGTTTGATAACTTCCAAAGGATCCCAGATAGAATAAGCAAAAAGTGATGACATTCATTGACACTCATAATCTAACACCCCACCTAACCAGTAAATCAATCTTTCAAGAGCTAAATACTTACCATGTTCACAACTACAATTTTATATAGATTATGTTTCCATATTAACATATATCTATAGATATACCCTTAAATTGAAGTTTGAATATATCTATCACTGCTGATCCAACCTTGGGTCCCACTGGTTACCCTTTAGTTGAACAGTGGCCAAGCAAATTTTGTTCATACGGTGACCTTGTAAATCAAATTTATTTTCTTGGTTGAACCTTGCCAATCAACTTAAGAATTTCAGAATGAGAGATTTCTGAAAAATTGATGTTAGAATGACTTGTATAGAAAGAGTCGTGAAGAATGATAACCATGATCTTCTGTTATTAATTGGATCCAAAGAAACTAAAATTTATATGGGTAGATAGAGAGAGAGAGAAGGGGTGTAACCATCTGTGTTTAGTTAGAAGTCTTAATAAGTGCATGCTATGATCAAGTGTGTATGTGTTCTAAATCACATTCTGTGACTATGAATCATAGATGTCACAAAGAAACTACTTGTGACTTACATGATGATAAATGTAGCAAAGGCATTCTGGCATGAATCTCAAGTTGGCAGCCTCTCCCCATATAAGAAGATATAAACCCATGTATAGTAATTTCCGCTGCTGCACTTCCTGCTGAATGGTTGGCAACCTGCCAGTATAAACAGTTTTTTAAGTTACAAATATAAAACACAATATAACTGAACAATCACAAACCATAGCTAAAGAAACAGAAACTCTCCTTCTTACAGGACTATAACTAAATAACTAAATATGTCCAAGACATATATCAACACTACTTTTTCTTTTATAAATGAATATATCAATACTATGTTAAATTACTTGCTGCTGTCAAATATGATTCCTCACCAAAGGCTGCTTTTGCGACCCAAGTACTTGCACCACTTTTTGTAATTTTTGAAAAGTTTCTTCATCACTATCGTTAATGCACGATCATCCAACTATGCAGCATGGTCATGTAGGATAAGTTGACCACAAAAGAAACGAAAAATATCAGAAAGTGAAAATATAACAACTGAGTAGAATAAGAACCTTGGGCTGCTGATCAGGTTTTGGTAATTGCCGTACATGAACATTAGCAACCAAGAGAATCAAGTGCTCCCTTTGATTGGCAACATTATCCTTCTGCACATTTATGAATTGAGCATAATCTTGTTGATGAAACATGAAAATATTAGAAGTGTATGACAACTGGTGTGGTAAGTAATTTCACCTGAAAACCAAACATAGCCTGAAGCCAATCAAGAATGTCTTCATTAACTTTCTTTTTGTAGTCCTTCGGCCAGGGTAGACCCCTGGTGTTTCGGAGTGCATTAACAGTAGCACGAATCTGTATGGAAATAAAAGAGTCAATGCATCTCACCTACAATCTAAGGAAATAAATCATAGGCTTTCTAAATCAAAATGGTTGAAACCTCGGGATATATCTTGATTGCCTGATTTTTACTATCAAGATCAAGAGGAAGAATATTGTAAGGAAGATATATCTGTTGCTTTTCTTCAACCTCAGTGTGAGCTTCCAAAATCTACAGTAGGAACAAAGACAATTATATATATATATATATATATATATATATATTCAAAGGAAGAAAGTGTAAATGAAGATCAGTATCAAGTAAAATTTACAAAAAAGGAGAAAGAATGAAAAATATATATGTCACCTCCTCAGCAACTTCAACAGCCTCTGTCTGATTGACAGCCTTCAAAACCTCAAATAAAACAGCAGCAGTTTGGTATGCCTTTGTCAGTTGTGCACTGCATTAGGAACATGAACTTTAGAATGCTAAGAATAATGAGCTGTAGAAACTTTAAATCAAGAAAACCAGAGGGCAACACTCTTACAAACATACCGATCAGCTTTATCAGCAGCATTTTGCAAAGCTTGAATGTATTTTTTGTAGTAATCTCGATAAAAGCTCTGCATTTCACGAGCATCACTCTTTGCTCGTCCTGCCAATGTTGTTTCATTTTCCTATAGAAAACAAAATCATAGGTTGTATCTCTGTTCAAAATCCAATGTCCTTATAGAGTTACTTCATAATAAACTGATAGAAGTATTTCAACAAATGCAATCTTAAACTTTATTCCTCATATCAATCTTCAAATCTTGTTTATTTACCCTCTCATTTAAAATTCATTCATTCATTTTTTTTTTGAACTCTAGACGTTTCTCATCTAGATTTTGTATATTTACATATATCTTTGTTTGTTTGTAAATTATGTCCTTAAAGAAGACATGACGCATAAGTGCAGAAGTTGTTGCAATAGGAAATCAAAGGTTTACCCTCTCAAGTCGTTGAAGAAGTGCAGTTTTAAACTGGCGAACACCACGGCCACTAGATGTGGGATCTAATCTGTGAGCTTTCTCAAATGCATAGAACCGACCTAATTCAAAGCACAAGAGTAGTGTGAATTGCATTCTGAAAAATGGTGTAACAAAATAAATGAGACATAGAAAGAGATGGAATAAGGTTAGAAAACTGACAGAGATAGGCAACTCGTGCGTTCCTAGATTCGACTTCATTTGCAACACGGAGAATAGGAGCAATATCCACCAGAGAGGAAGGCACGACCTCACTATCCAACATAGGCTCTCCAAAACTTCCAGCAGTCTGAGTCCGCAGAATCCGCCTCTGCGGCTGCTGCTGGTCGAACCCCCTTCTGTATGCCATGTCTGCAACTTACTTATGCCCTAAACAACCCAACTTGTTCAGTGATAGCAACGAATGGAAACATTAAAATTGAACTCAGATGATCAACTGAATCTGAATAGCCCTTTTTCCATTTAAGAAATGGGAACAAGAGACAGGCCATGGAAATGAAGTAGGGGAAGGAAGAGAAGCCAAGAACTAACAGAGGAGAGAGGCAGAGTAGGAAACTACCTGCTTGTTGGGTTAGTTGGAGACCCACCTAGAGCTCGCCATATGATGATGATGATGAAGATCTGGGTAATAAGCTTACAGGTTAGAAATCAAGAAGAAAACATGATGGAACTGGGTAGGAGCAGCAAGAGAAAGCAAGTGAAGACTTGCTCACAAAGAAGAAGGGGGTATTGAAGTTGAGAGTTGAGAGTTGAGAGTTGAGAGTTGAGAGTTGAAGACAAGACCCCAACCAACAAGAAAACAAGTTTATATTGAGGGAGAGAGAGAGAGAGAGAGAGAGAGAGAGAGAGAGAGAGAGAATGACACACATGCACTGCACACAGTTTCCATTGCTATTTGCAAAAGCAGTAACTGGCCAATCACAAAATCTTTTCCTTTTCTTTTGGGTTTCAATTGGCCAACCCCTTCTTCTTCTGCTGACATAGAAAAATGAGAAATGAACCGGGTCAGGTCACTGGTGGGTCTGACTGAGTTACAATGAGTGTGACCGACCAATGAGATATTCTCCTCTGAAAGCCAAAACTGTGTGGCATCTGGACCACCCTCCCCTCCTATCTCCTTTTTCTTCCTTCATGCAAATCGGCAAGGCATCTGGATTGTCATCATATATATATATATATATATATATATATATATCATGCTGTGACAACCTCCCAACCTACCCCTACCGCGCGTATAATAGATACCTCAATATTTTCCCATTAATTACATATTTACGACTATCTTTTGATAGTGGAAATCATTTGATCGAACTCTAAAAAAAAAAAAATATATATATATATATATATATAAATAAATAAAAACTTGATGATGTTAGCTGCGTACGTACTTGACTACTTGACTACTTGTCCATCGTTGATACTTGAGAGGAAACTCAAACAAACTCAAATTAGTTCGCGTATCATATATATCACACATGAAAAGTCTCCACTTAAAACTTACTTTAATCATGCCTGCCAAACAAGACGGTGACTCTAATACAAGCTACGAAACAGCAAGCAAGGGAAAATGCAAGGAAATGCATGTCTTTTTTAGTTTCTTTGTTTTAAAACAAAACCACTGTTATGTCACTGATTAAGTAAGTAATGTTCATACTCATAACCGATGATTAAAATCTCTGCGATATATCTTCCGATATTTTTTTTTTTTTGAGTGACCGATATATCTAAATGAGTCAATATCTTATCTTTCACCGATTCCGTTAAATATCTCTGATTCCGTCAAATTTCTCCAATTTCGTTAAATATCTCCAGTATTTAGGAAATCTAAGATAAATCTCTGATATATTAAAAAAATATATGTAATTTTTTTTTTGTAAACAAGAATCACCATCAACAATATTCCAAAAGAGATATAAAGGAAACAATTGGCAACTCTAAAAATATATACGACTATCAAATTCAACAGTACAATTCGTAAGGTTATATGTTTTAATCTGAATACTATACTTTTGTGGACCACCGTAAGTCTTTTTAACCACTTAGAGTCTCTTTCTAGATGTAGATGAAGTTGATATTTGTATAATTTATAAGTAAATCCAATAAATTAAATATTTAAGAACAAAATTCTTCCCGAATTTTTGATATTTTTTCTTCAATATCTCCTATATATCCCCAATATATCTAATATCTCATTTTTTCAAAGTATCGATAAAAATGCCGATACAAATATTTTAATTCGTGTGCATGACAAAAAAGATCAAACTGAAGTCACCGGACATCTTAAAAAATCGAAGTGAAGTCATCAAGATATGAAATTAAAAAAATGCCAAATGAATCCTTTTATTGGATATCAGGTTATGCAAGATGAGTTCTTTAATTTCCAAACTTGATGAAATTAATCAAAAATCAAAAGTTAAGTTAGGTATATCGCTACGTACGTGATAAACAATAACAAGAGTTTGTCGATCAGCTCACGAAAGTAGCAATCAAAAGGCACCACACAAAAAAGTATAGTTTTATATCAAATAATAGTAAACAATGATGTTATGCAATTTAATTACATGCATGGCCAAGAAAGACTTAGCTAACTGGGTTATCCAACTTATCATCTCTCTTGAGTCTTTACAAACGAAAATGACTTGGAACCAGGGAGGAAATGCAATTCATGTCCTTCAACTTTTGCTATCCGCCACTCTTTATTGGAAAGGTTATATAACAAAGCTTTATCACTGAACAATTTATTTACTGTCTCAAAATATATCAATCTCACCGATCTATAACTAGATTTGTCACGTCCCGATTCTTAAATTTTACCGTATTTACTAGCATGATGTTAATAAGAGTTTTACCGTCTTCGTAAATGAAATTATAGTTCAAAAGTCCCTAGAGGTGTGTTGAGGGACGAATATTTCGAAAGAATTATTCGTAGGAGAAAAATGTGATGACCGTAAAAATGGTAAATTTTGACTGGTAAAAGATAATTTTTATTGGGGTATTATTTTGGGGTGTTAAATTTTGGAGTTGGGTTATATTTAAGTTGGACCAGGCCCTTGTTTTTGGTCAAAGCCCAAAATCATCTCTCTCTCTCTCTCTCTCTCTCTCTCTCTCTCTCTCTCTCTCTCTCTCTCTCTCTCTCTCTCTTTCTCTCTCTCTCTCTTCCGCTCTCGCTCCTGATTCCCCTCCAGACCCGAAAACTTTCCGGCCTCCGTCCGCCGCCATCCGGCCGAGATAGGAGGCGTGCTTGGTATCGGTTTGAAGCTTGGAGCATCCTCTACAAGTCTAGGTAGGTGGCAGCCGATGTCGCGCCGCTGTGAGGGAGTACGATCGCTGGGAAGGTGTGGCAGTACCGCGAAGGTTTTCTCACCGGAACTCTCTCTTCCGGCCGCCATAGCTAGCGATCCTTGGCTCAAAAGGAAGCTCTCCTCCCGTGCAACAACCTCTCCAAAGGATTCGCTCCTTCTTGAGCTAGGTAAGGAAAAATCGGTGTTTGAAATTCTAGGGTTTTATTGTTGTTTTTGTTCAATTGGCATGGTTAGGCTTAGAATTGGTATTTGTGTTAGTTAGGAAAGTTGTATAGGAGGTTGAGAGGAAGGTGCTGCCAAATTTTGGTAGGGATTGGAAGTCACCGGAGTCGGCCTCCGGCCGCCGCCACTGTTTTGGGGTTTTTCATGGTTTTAGATGTGGAATATTAAGGGGAGGTTAGTGAGATGAATTTTGGAATTTTCGGAGAAGTTTTGGATAGGTTTGGAAATTGTTAAAGTTTGGTATTTTTGGCGGATTAATAAGTTAAAATCCGGCCATTGGATTATTTATGATTAGGAAGGTGGGAGATGTGATTTTCAGGATGTCGGTAATTGTGGAGAACTATGGTTGGCAGTGAATCTAAGTTTAAGGACGTTAGGCATGGTTGAGCACGCGAAGCTCACGTTTCTTTTTGCCTATTTTTATAAGCGTCGGTTTCCTAGTTAAGGATTTATTTATGTTTTGAAATAGAACGCGAGGAGGCTCGAGCAGAGGAGACCTCTGATCGACATCAGGCTTAGGCCTAATTTGTAAGTGGACATTTGTTTTAAATAATATGCATGCCTTATTTTGTTGATCAGTTTATTCCTTCTGTTGGAATATTTTACATTTTTGATAATTGGCAATTTTAATTATTTTGGTGAGTTCCCGAAAAGAAAATTTTCGGTGGATATATATGTATATATGAAAAATTATGAGAATAGTATGTATATAAATAAACGCTAGCTAGCTATATGTGTTTTTCCGCCATAATAAGGTAAAATGTCATTATGGTGTGACGTGAGCGTTAGACGCAATCGTAGTAGCCCTATATGAATATAATAATTATTCATGTCAAGAACCACCCCAAATTTCACCCTGAAACCCGAAGTAAGTCCTGCGGGGACCACCTCTAAGGAAAATTTATCGAAGACCTCGGCAAACCTCCCTTGAAAATGGACAACCCTAACCCGGAAAAATTATAGAATCACCCTCTAACCAAAACATCAGTCTTCAACTCAATCCAAATAACCGAATAAAATAATACACAATTATTTTTCCGAAAGTATTCAGAGCTACTACAAGAAATACAACGGAAGCTGATAAAATCCTAGTAGATTAAACAGATAACCTACTGGCAAAAAGTAGCGGAAAGATGGGTAACTATGCCTCGTCGCCTCCTTCTAGACCCCACCCGAACTCTACAGACTGGGCATTTATAAAACAAAAGAAAGGCCCAGGGGAAAATATTTAATTACGTCAGAGCGAGTGGACAAAAGTTATTTCGACAAAACAATAATATTTCCCCAAGAAAACTTTCAAGGAAAGCGCTATACAAGCGACAGCTTAAAAACTTAACTCATAAATTCTTGACTGGTGTCTAGCCTCGCTAGACTCCCAAACTTTATAAAATGGTCGCTCAGGCTAGAATTAAGTATATCAATATGTATTTACACTCGTCTATTCCTTGTATGCTATCTATGAATAAGCTCGAAAAATAGATAGTCATACCAGGTTACGACGGTGGCGTCTAACGCTCACGTCACCCCATAATGACATTTTTCCTCATTATGGGGGAAACGCACGAGTGGATATATATACGTGATGATTCATTGAACGAATTCTATGAATGAACACGAATGATAGAAAGTCATACAAGGCTACGACGCTGGCGTCTAACGCTCACGTCGTCCCATAATAGAATTATATCTCATTATGGGGGAAAATCACGTATGGCTAGCTAGTGTTTACTTATATACATATTATTCTCATAAACATCAATATATGAGTATAAACACTGAAATTCTCAATTTCGGTTAAATTCCAACAAAAGAAATTATTCAACAATAAAACATTTCAAGCATATTATTTAAAACAAAGGTCCACTCACAAATTAGGCCTAAGTCTGATGTCGGTCGGAGGTTTCTTTCGCTCGGGCCTCCTCACGTCATGTTCCAAAAACATAAATAAATCCTTAAATAAAACACCGATGCTTAAAGAAAATAGGCATAATTAAATATGAGATTCTCGCGCTCAACCATGCCTATCGCCCTAAATCTTAACTTCACTGTCAACCATAATTCTCCATAAATACCGACATCCTCAAGAGCACCCTCCACCTTCCTAACCATAAAATAATCAAATGGCCAGATTTTAATTTATTAATCCGCAAAAAATACCAAACTTTAACAATTCCCAAACCTATCCAAAACTCCACCAAAAATTCTAAAACTCATACCATTAAACTCCTCATTAAATTTCCTACTAAAAACACTTTTTCTGCAGCGGCGCCGGCGGCCAACTCTGGCGACCTCCAATGCCTACCAAAATTTGGCAACACCTTCCTCTCAACCTCCTCACAACATTCCTAACTAGCACAAACTCCAATTCTAAGCATAACCATGTCAATCGAACGAAAACAACAACAAAAACCCTAGAATTTCCTTTTTCGATTTCTCCTTACCTAGCTCAAGAGGGAGGGAGTCCTTTGGAGGGATGAACGCACGGGAGGAAGACTTCCTTTTGAGCTAAGGGGATCCGGCTATGGCTGCCGGAGGAGGGAGTTCCGGCGAGAAAACAACCACGGCAGTCGGGGCTTTCGGCGGGCTTCTCTCTCACACGGTGACACTAGGGCGGCTCCCACCGATCTAGAATGGAAGCTGGGTCGGAGACCGATCGATTGGGAATGGCGAGGCGGTCTGGGGCGGCCGGACGACGGCGAATGAGTGACCGGAATTTTCTGACAGGGAGGGCTCGGGAAGAGAGAGAGAAACGGGAGGGAGGAGGGAGAAGAGAGAGGAAAATGAGTTGGGCTCGGCCCAGCCGGTCCAACATCACCAAATAAAAACACATTCCAAAATTCAACACCCCAATAAAAATTACCTTTTACTAGTTAAAATTTACCATTTTTACCGTCGTCACATTTTTCTCCTACGAATAATTCTTTCGAAAAATTCGTCCCTCAACACACCTCTAGTAAATAAACTAGAAACTCAATGACGAAGACGGTAAAATTCTTATTAACATCATTCTAGTAAATAAGGTAAAATTTAAAGGTCGGGGCGTGACAATTCATATAGGGAGTATGCACGTATATAAATACACCCGTCGTTTCCGCGTAATGAGGTAAAATTCCATTATGGTGTGACGTGAGCGTTAGACGCGAGCGTAATAGCCTTGTATAAATTTATGTTTTCCTTATATTTCTTCAATGAAATCATACAAGGAGTATGACAAGTGTAAATACATATATATATATATATATATATATATATTCTAGCCTGAGAGGCTGTATTTGATTAAGTGTTGGAGACTAGCCGGAGCTAGTCGTGTCCTTGCCGGTTTTTGAGCTGTCGCATGCAGCATAATTTCTATGGAAAATAAATTGGGGAAGCATAAATATTTCTTCTACATTTATTTTTGTCCACTCACTCTGACATTTTCAAATGTTTTCCCCTAGGCTCTTCATTTTTAAAATGCCCAGTCTGCAGAGTGCGGGTGCATACTAGTAGAAGGAGACGAGGCATAGTCACTTATCTTTCAGCCATCTTTCACCAGTAGGTTACATGCTTAACCTACTAGGGTATTTTTCTGCTTCCGTTGTTTTTAGTAGCTCTGAATACTCTTGGGATTAATTGTATAATTTTATTTGGTTATTCATGGGTTGAATTTAGAGACTGATATAATGGTTAAGAGGATAGTTCTGTAATTTTCCGAATTAGGGTTGTCCATTTTCAAGGGAGGTTTGTCGAGTCTTTCGATAAATTTTCCTTGGAGGTGGTCCCCGCAAGACTTACTTCGGGTTTCACATGAAATTCAGGGTGGGTCTTGACAGTTGGTATCAGAGCTTTAGGTTTCATTTCTTACCTCCTTAGTACTATCATATTTGCCTAAGAAGCACGTAGTTCCTATAGAGTGGTGATCCAACCGTGGCGGATTCACTAGCATTTTATGCGTTGGATGTTATGTGTTATTGGGTATGTGTGATAGTTATGTTAGTCTTGTATACATACTACTTAATATGTCTTTTCCTCAGGTACTATGCCTCCTAGACGCCGACCCTGTGTAGCTACCTCGACCAACGCCAATGAGGGTGATGAAGTTAGAGGATTAGTTGATTCCATTAGGAATATGCTGAGAGGTGTGTTAGATAGGGTTCAGCACCCTCGGTCGGTGAAGAAGAAGGATGTCTTCGATGCTGGGGCAGTTGAGTTCGGGGGTGCCAAGGGACCCCTTGATGCATACACTTGGGTAGATAAGATGGAAAAGGCTTTTGAGAGCACTGACCTGCCAGAAGAAAAGAAAGTGAAGATGGCAGTGACTTTTCTGGATGACTCAACGCATCATTGGTGGACTCTCGCTAGCAGAAATAATGGTGGTGCACAGGACATGACTTGGGAGCAGTTTAAGACGCTCTTCTTGGGTCAGTATTCCAGTCATGCTCATCGTATCAGGATCCAGTCTGATTTTCTGAACATGAAGAAGAGGCATGATGAGGGTGTCATCGAGTTTCAACAGAGGTTCACTACCTTGAGCTACCATGTGCCATATTTGGTTCCTGATGAGAGGAACAGGATTGATATGTTCATTGGAGCACTTGGTGGAGTGTACGCAGATAAGATGATCAGTGTTATCTACCCGACCTTTCTTGATGCGGTTACTGCAGCCATGGCCATCGAGACCAGGGGAATATATAGTGCACGGCCTCGAGATTTTAGTGGCCCCAGCTAGGGTCCATCGAAGAATGCCGCTTCTTCATCTTCAGCGGGTAGTGGCAGTAGTGGAGGATCGAGTTCTGGTTCTCGGATTAGAGCTAGAGGACGTTTTAGGAGACCTTTCAGGAGCCAGTTGGGTAGGCAGCAGACCGGTCAGTACAGTGTTGGTGGTAGTTCCCAGGGTGGATGATTTCGTGGTCAGACTTTTTCCTTTGGTCAGCAACAGTCATCTGGGTGCTTTGAGTGTGGTGGTCATGATCATTTCAGGAGAGACTGTCCTTTGTTGACACAGAGGACCGCCCTTACTCATCCAACCGGTCAGTCTTCAGCCAGAGGTTCCAGTGGTGGTTCAGCAGCCAGGGGTGGT
Organism: Fragaria x ananassa; assembly: GCA_034370585.1. Classification (NCBI taxonomy): domain Eukaryota; kingdom Viridiplantae; phylum Streptophyta; class Magnoliopsida; order Rosales; family Rosaceae; genus Fragaria; species Fragaria x ananassa. Next base: position 315,786 of record CP139750.1, on the reverse strand, counting down.
TCTCAGTAGGGTAGTGGTCAGCGTGGACGTCCCATGTGTCACACCCCAATTTTTCGAATGGAGTTTTCAAAAAAATTTGGCATGATATAACTTAAAATAATAACAATCCCAAACCTGCTTTCAACGACAACAACAACATAAACTCAATTACAGAATAGAAATTTCCACAAAATCTATCACTGAATTAAGGTTACACTTCCTTGTTTACATAACGTGCAAAACAAGAACACGAGGAAAATCTCATGATTTTAAAATTGTCTACTCAAAACTAAAACTATACAGAGTCTGACAAAATAAGGAGAACCCTATCACTACGCCTCCGCCTCAACCCTGTTGATCCTCACCTGCAGGTCTAACCCCTACACCAAGAATCGGTGTACCGGGATTATAAATTAACAAACCCGGTAAGCTAAAAAGCTTTTATGAGTAAATTCAATAGCACAAAATTCTCACAACTAGGATTTCACAAAAGCAAACATGACAATGATTATATCCACAATTCCACACTCTTTTAAATAACATGTACCCATGAGTCAGGTATTGATGAAATACCCCTCATGACCTACAACAACAAAAGTGTGTACCCATGGGACCCAGATACGAAAAGGTATCCCCCATGACGTACACCGACAAACGGACTAGAGCTCTATTCCTAACCGCATCCAATCACCCGGTCAAAGGCTTGGAAACCCGGTTTGACTGTCTAATATCACAACACAATAAAAATGATAAATAGTATCTTAACCGCAACCAATCACCAGTTTAAAGGCTTGGAACCCGGCTTGGCTATTTATCCAACAATCATCATAATGCGATATAATTATCACCCACTCTAGAATCCACATCATATGATTTTATCATTCACAAGGACATAATTATATGAAAAACATCAATAAGATTATGATCATATGAACTTCCCAAAAACATACAAAAAAGGAAAACTTGTTTTATCTTACATATGAGCCGTTGACGATCAAGCTCATATATTTTTAAAACCAACAATAGCACAATATTAAGATCACATCATAATCATTATCCTCATCAAAAGACCATAATTAAAACTTGGTTCAAAAATGAACCTTAGTGAGATTTACTCACCTATTTACTCCCACTGCGTCTTCACAAACACAAGGGTAGCCGACTCAACAAAATCACAAATCACCTAAAATTACACCAACAATACTTTAGTAAAATCTCAACAAGAATTAAAATACCATTAATCTAAAGGTTGCCCCAAGAAGGGCAATCCTTCCTCCAAGACCTCCCAAGGTCATCGGACACTCAACAACAACAACTACTACCTCCAAGCATCAAACTTTCCAAGTTCCGACCTAAAGAACACTAAGAACCAACTTAGCACCTACAATGCAAAACCTAACCAACACTAAATCTTCACACAAACAACACACTAGCAACTAAAAGGACTAGTTAACACAGCAGCCAAACCCCTTGCCTTGCCCGGACGCGCTCCCACGCGCCACCACCAACCTCACAATTTGGGAAAACTCTCAACAGCAAAGTTGAAGCTTGAAGTAAGGTGAACAACTTTAATACCTGAGGTTCCAACCAATTTTGACCGGAAACGGCCGGAAAGTGCCCTGAAAAAACCAACCCGAAACAAACTTCAACACCTGCAAATCCGGGCTAAAAAAACTCAAAACTTGCTTCAATCTTAGCTTAGCCATCACCAGGAGGAGGAGAGGATCAAAACTCACCTAGGTTTGCCCCTCGTCACCGCCGTATACGGCTGTTCCGACCGGCGACACAGTAGCGCCCTTTGCCGGACAAGAGCTCCTTTTCCGGCGAGCAACAACTAGCAGTGGCTGCCCAGCCTTGAAGAGGACACTTGTAGGATTCGAACGGGACCGGCGGCGGTCCAAACGGTGGCCGGACGATGAAGCTAGCTCCGGCGGAAGAAGGCTGCGCGGAAGAAGTCGGGAGAGGAAGAGAGAGAAAGTGAGCTGATTTTAGGGTTCCTAAAATCAACTCCCACAAAATCTCTACTTAAACAATTTCCATACCCGGAAACTAACTTCTTATGACCATAACTTTCTCATACGACACCTGAATTAGGCGTACCGCATGTCTTCGTACACGTATCGACGAGCTCTACAACTTTCATGAACGAAGTTTTCGAAGATAACTTACGGAAAATAAAGTCAACTTTTGAGCCTCTTAAAAGTCAAAGTACCTTAAAAATACTTTCAAAACTTCAACTTCGCACAAACTAGAGAATTTACATAAATAATCTTTCATTAAATATGGAAATAGTACAAGGAAAATAAAATGAAAATCTAGGGTATTGCACCATGACTCGCGCTAGACTTCATGCTATGACCCAGCAGGAGGGTCGTACTTCTCCAGATGTCATCATTGGTACGTTATTAATTTTTGGTCAGCCATCATTAATATTAATTCATCCCGGAGCCACGCATTAATTTATGTCTAGTAGATTCGCTCTTCATGCCAATGTGCCATCATCGTCTCTTCTAGGCGAGTGACATGTATCTCTTCCCTCTGGTGAGGTGATGAGAATAGATTGGGTATTTAGTGGTTGTGAAATGCTAGTAGAGAGATTTAATTTCAAGGCTGATTTAATTCCTCTAAATATTGTGGAGTTTGATGTGATCTTGGGGATGGACTTCTTGGAGACTTATAAAGCTATGGTGGATTGTTTCCGAAAAGAAGTGGTGCTTCGAAGTCTGGATGGTTTTGAGGTTGTTTTTCAGGGGGAAAGAGATGTGATTTCGAGTTGCCTGATATCAGTTGTGGCCACCAGGAAATTGTTAAATAAAAGCTGTCAGGCATTCCTAGCTCATGTTGTGGATACAAGTATATAAGTGTTGGAAGTAGGGGATATTCTTGTAGTAAGAGAGTTCCTGAATGTGTTTCCTGAGGACTTGCCTGGTTTTCCTCCTGTAAGGGAGATAGATTTTTCTATCGAGTTATTTCCTGGAACTATGTCTATCTCACAGGCACCTTACAGAATGGCTCTAGCGGAATTGAAAGAGTTGAAGACTCAATTGCAGGAATTGGTAGACAAGGGTTTTATTCGGCCTGGGGTGCCCCGGTGTTGTTTGTTAAGAAGAAAGATGACACCATGAGACTATGCATTGATTATAGGAAGCTAAATCAAGTCACAGTGAAGAATAAGTATCCATTGCCTCGCATTGATGATTTGTTTGATCAGTTGAGGGGCGCTTCTGTTTTCTCAAAGATTGATTTGAGGTCTACTTATCATCAGTTACGGATCCGAGAGAGTGACATAGCCAAGACTATTTTTCGATCACGCTATGGTCATTATGAGTTTGTGGTGATGCCTTTTGGACTTACTAATGCACCTGCTGCCTTCATGGATCTCATGAATAGGGTGTTTCGTCCATATCTTGACCGCTTCGTGATCGTATTCATAGATGACATTTTGATATACTCAAAAAGTGAGAAGGAGCATGCCAAACATCTAAGATTGATATTGCGGACTTTGAGAAATGCTCAATTGGTTGCCAAGTTTAGCAAGTATGAATTTTGGCTGGTGTTTCTGCATAAACCGGGAGGGTCATGCGGAATCACAGTGGAGCACTAATATGGACAATCACAAGCAAGACAAGGACATATAGTGGTTCACCATGTCTCGGGGGACATGGCTACGTCCACTTAGAATCAACAATCATTCTTTGGCATTACAAGTTCATCGATCCCGCGCGGGGCATAAGAGCACCCATCCCGCGCGGGGTGGAATAAGGGATGGATGGTGGAGCCTATCCCATGGGGTGGAATACTACTTTTCTTAGATCAATATGGGGGAGTATCCCGCGGGGTGGAGTACTATCTTTCGGATCTGCGGGGTGGAATACTATCTTTTCATAGATCCTATATCTAGAGGGGGAGCCTTCCTTTTATAGCTAAGGAAGGTTCCCTCACCTATTACATTTCTGATGTGGGACAGACTGCATATTTATACTCTCATGGTGTCTTCTTGTGGAGCTTGGAGAAACACCTTCCCGATGTGGTACCGATGATCTTTCACCATGGCGAGGTAGTCTGGACGTCGGTCTACAAGTTTCATGACTGGTCTATGGGCAGGGGAGGTAGTTTACTGACTACCGACTACAAGTCCCCCAAGTTCCCATTCAAGACACATCTTGAGTGGGGACTTAATATACAAAATGCCCATAGACCAGTCATATGTCCCCAACACGGACCCGGTAGCCTTCCTTTTATAGCTAAGGAAGGTTCCCTCACCTTTTACATTTCTGATGTGGGACAGACTGCACATTTATACTCTTATGGTGCCTTCTTGTGGAGCTTGGAGAAACACCTTTCCGATGTGGTACCGATGATCTTTCACCATGGCGAGGTAGTCTGGACGTCGGTCTACAAGTTTCATGACTGGTCTATGGGCAGGGGAGGTAGTTTACTGACTACCGACTACAAGTCCCCCAAGTTCTCATTCAAGACACATCTTGAGTGGGGACTTAATATACAAAATGCCCATAGACCAGTCATATGTCCCCAACACGGACCCGGTAGCCTTCCTTTTATAGCTAAGGAAGGTTCCCTCACCTTTTACATTTCTGATGTGGGACAGACTGCACATTTATACTCTTATGGTGTCTTCTTGTGGAGCTTGGAGAAACACCTTCCCGATGTGGTACCGATGATCTTTCACCATGGCGAGGTAGTCTGGACGTCGGTCTACAAGTTTCATGACTGGTCTATGGGCAGGGGAGGTAGTTTACTGACTACCAACTACAGCTGGATAAAGTGGGATTCTTGGGTCATGTAGTTTCAGCAGAAGGGGTTAGTGTGGATCCTCAAAAGGTGGAAGCAGTTTCAAATTGGAAAAGACCCGCCACTGTGACGGAGATTCGTAGTTTCTTGGGGTTATCAGGTTATTATCGGCTATTTGTGCAAGACTTTTGAAAGATTGCAGCTCCACTTACAAGATTGACCTGGAAGGGAGACAAGTTTGAATGGTCAGATCAGTGTGAGCAAAGTTTTCAAGAATTAAAGAATCGCTTGACTAGTGCTCCTGTTTTGGCACTTCCGGATGATAGCGGGGAGTATGTGGTTTATTGTGATGCTTCTAGACGAGGTCTAGGTGGGGTGTTGATGTAGCATGATCGAGTTATTGCTTACGCTTCTAGGCAATTGAAGCCACATGAGGTGAATTATCCCACTCATGATTTAGAGCTTGCAACGGTAGTTTTTACTCTCAAGTTGTGGAGACACTATCTTTATGGAGTCAAGTGTCAGATTTTTACCGATCACAAGAGTTTTCGGTATGTGTTCACTCAGAGAGAGTTAAATATGAGACAGAGAAGGTGGATGGAATTAATCAATAATTATGATTGCACTATTGAGTATCATCTTGGAAAAGTTAATGTGGTAGCTGATGCTCTTAGTCGAAATCCCACCATATCTTTGTCTCACCTGAGGATGGTTCGAGTTCCACTTCTTTGTGAGTTGCGAGCTACATGGGTGGATTTATGGGTGGATGAAATGGGTGCCTTGGTAGCTAGTTTCCATGTGAGGCCAGTTTTGGTGGATAAAGTGTGTGAGACGCAGTATAATGATCCTTCCATAACTCAGTTGATAGAAAGAGCAGCGAATGGAGCAGCCGTGGATTTTTCGGTAAGAAGAGATGAAACTTTGTTGTTTAAAAATAGATTTTGTGTTCCAAAGAGGAATGAAGAGTTAAAGAAAGAGATAATGGAGGAAGCTCATAGTTCTGGATATGCTGCTCATCCGGGTAGTACAAAAATGTATTGGACTTTGAAAGATTATTATTGGTGGCCAAACATGAAGAGGGAAATTACAGCTTTTGTGAGTAGGTGTCTGATTTGTCAACAGATGAAAGCTGAAAGGCAGAAACCTTCAGGATTGCTTGAGCCGTTGCCAGTTCCAGTGTGGAAGTGAGACCACATCACCATGGATTTTGTTTTCAGTTTACCTCGTACATGTGAAGGACATGACGATATTTGGGTGATTGTGGATAGACTCACCAAATTTGCACATTTCTTGCCGGTGGGAAAGAAATATACACATGATAAATTGATTGAGCTGTATGTAAATGAGATTGTGAGACTTCATGATGTACCTGAATCCATAGTGTCAGATCGGAATCCTAGATTTGTTTCTAAATTCTGGGGAGCTCTTCAGGCAGCTTTAGGTCCCGACTACACTTCAGCACTGCTTTTCATCCTCAGACTGATGGGCAATCAAAGAGGACTATTCAGACTTTGAAAGATATGATGAGATCATGTGTCTTGCAGTTCAGGGGGAGTTGGGATAAGAACCTATCATTGATGGAGTTTGCCTATAACAACAGCTATCATTCGAGTATCATTATGACTCATTTTGAGGCACTGTATGGGAAACAATGTTGTACGCTTGCAGTTCCAGTCCACTATCAGCCCTACCCCGCTGGATTGTATGCAAAGACAAATCACATTTTACAACCATTGGGGGATAAAGAAGACTGTATTTTTCTTATTTGGTGGATTAAACAAACATGTAAAAGCAATATCCTGAATTTCTTATATATATATATATATATAATACAACTCGACAACTAAGTGAAACTTTTCCCTTTTGGTTCTGGATTATCATCTGCAATTGATGTTGTGAAAGTTCGTCGTTCCTCAGCACTAGCTGTAATGACCGGCATCCATACATCAGCAGTACCGCTCAATGGTGACTTGACCTGGGGATCTGAAGCCATTGCAGAAGATATCATTTCATCTACATCATCCAGCTTTGCCGATAACTTATCGAATTCCTTGGCTATTTCCAGCTGTGCATATAGAATGCAGGCAAAGACGTTCAAATGCTTATTCATAAATCATAAATAGAGAATATAAAAATGTATTGTCTTGTATCGTCACTTAACATGTATAATTTATCATAAGAATCATGTCCTTGGACTTGAAACTACCTCATCAAGATGCTGACTTGAATTTGAGGGAACTTTGGTAACCTCTAATCAAAGGGCTTCAATTTTTTAATGCAATTCGACTTCTTCTTGATTGGTCAATGCTTCCACGTGCATCATATAGAAGTTAATTTTGAGGAAAGTTCTTTTCAGGGAAGGAACAATAGGAGAACGTTCAGGGCAGGTTGAAAACAGCAATGCCGACCAAAACAGATCCATCGGTGGGATGGAACTTAAACAAAAAGACATACACAAACACAATCTTCAGAGCAAGGTGTTCGAAAATGTTACTCTTCTGATTAAACATCTGACTGCTACCCAAAAAGCTGTCTACAACTTGTTTTGTTTTTGCTACTAATCGCAAAAATTTCATCCCAGTGTTTCACATTATACTATTACAAATGACCATCATTCTACCACTGACAGATACACGCCATAGTAAATAACACGGATCTAAATATCATGAAGTAATACCAGATATTTGTCATGTTTTAGGGGTAAGACAACAGGGTTGGGGTGTAAAAACCATGAAAAATTGTTGTGGGCTTCAGTGACCTTACACACTAGCAAGCATATGAACAAAATGCATATTCCCCCAGCAATGGTAGTTCACTAGTTCTGCTCCAACGCCGACATGATCCATATTGTCCATTAGAATAGAAAGCTAGGCCAGTCAGTCCCTCCTACCTGCGTCACAAACTCCTATAGAAAAAGGCAATGAACCTCGGTTTCATTTTCAAATGCATGATCATAACTTTCTCTGTAGGACTTGAGCGTCTCATCATTTGCAATGAAACAAATCAAAACATGCTCGAGGAACATAACATCACCCTTGACATTCTCTGCCGCAGAAATACGCATAACAGGAACCAAAAAAATAAAAATATTTAGAACGTGGCTCCGAAGAGATATGCATCAAAGAACATGACATTTGTATAACAGTGTAGACAGGCATGAGCATGTTTCTTCATAAACATATAAGAAGACCTATTATTGTCTCAAGAACCATTTAAAACTATATATATCGGCTATGAAAGGTATAAAGGTTCTACTTTCTCTCAATCAACCTAAAATGGCTTGAAGAACACATTAGTAGAAGACCCAGATCATGAATTTCAAGAAAGCAAGCACACCCAGATGAGTGTCAACCTCATAATTGGGACAGCTGAATAAATCAGGAAGAATCGTATGAAATTGGAGGTAGATAGAACCTGGTGGAGGAGACCGGAGAGCAGCTGGAACAATTGCGCATCTGGCTTCCCTTCCTCTGCCATTACCCTTTTTTCCTCTTTTCGTTAATGTTTAGTTGCTTTTGTTCTACATTCTCAACAAAGAAAAAAAAAGCCAATGATAAAATAGTTCATTTATAAGTAATAAATGATAAAAATGTTAACAAATGTTTCTTTATAATAAAACAATACACCCATTTAAATTTTTTAAACTGTTGCCTATAAAACTTTTAAAAATTACATACCATGTCATTGACTAAAATATCAACACGTTCTCACTCCCAAAAATACACAGTCCAGACCGACATCGTCGAGACGTCGACGTTTTGCAGCGGGGTGGAGCTGCGAATTGCTCATCCGTCGTTCGGCCACCTCCCGGCGCAAGGCTGGTGTTCACGTCTTCCTCTCGCCGTCCCCGACATCTCTGTTGTATCATATTTCATGGAGGAGCGATGCTGAAAGTGAATCGGATGAGATAAGTGTTTTCTGGGTTCGCCGGCAAGTTTACGAATCTGGCCACAGCGGCGGACCTGAATGGTGGTGATAGCTTCGCCTCAATCTGGAGAACGTCTCTATGACTTATTTTTTGAAGAGAAGCTCAGAGGAGGAAGAATCAAAGAGAAGAAGTTCTGGGATTTTCCAGCTAGAAATTGACGGATTCTGGCAGGCGGAGTCAAGAAATTGACTTCGCATAGAAGTGGAATCCTAAAACATGAAGGCGAGGCGAGATGGCTTCGCGTAGAAATGGAGTCCTAAAACATGAAGGCGAGTTACATGGGTAGTTACATTGATAGTTACATGGATAGTTACATTGATAGTTACATGGATAGTTACATGCATTCGCATGCGAAATAGATTTCGCGTATAAGTACGAGGCGAGATGGCTTCACGTAGAAGTACATGAAGGGGAGGCGAGATGGCTTCGTGTAGAAGTATATGAAGGCAAAGCCATCTCGCCTCCCCTTCGTACAAGGGGAGGCGAGATGGCTTCGGGTAGTTGTTTACGCCTAAATTAATATTTTACTGGACAGTAAATGTCCATGTGAATATTAATTAAACTCTTAGTCCATGTCATACCGGTGAGCTCAAGGTCTTTAAATTTACAAGTGATGGCTTGCCAATAAGTCCACGCGAGCTGAGTTCGCGTAGCTCGCGCGCGGAATGGATTCAGGCGGACTACACAGTTCGTGCGGAACACTTAGCTCGCGCGCGGAATAGATCACGCGAGCTAACTTCAGAGCTCGCGTACGGAATGGCTTCCAGGCGGGGTAGAGAGCTCGCGCGGTTCACGCGACATACAAGGCTCGCATGCGGAATTACTTCTCGTGGACTACACAGTTCGCGCGCCTAATGTACTTCGCGTCAAAGCCCAAGGCGAGGCGGAATATATCAAGGCGAGCTGGCGAACTGGCTCGAGTAGGAGACCTCGTGAGGAAGCAACAGGAGGAGTCCGCGCACACCACATTAATCGTTGAAGACTTTTACAAGTCTTTGACATGCTTCGGCCAATCCCTGTGGCCCATTTAATATATAAAGTCCGCGAGATGGAAGCGAGCTTGAGGAGCACGCGAGATAGCATCCTGTGACAGCCCGCGAGATGAAGTTCAGTCCGCATAGGACTCTACAGTGAGCGACGCGCATGAAGCAGTAACCTTTACTAAATGAAATGTGCGAACTGGACATGTGTCACAAGAAGGTTGGTCCACGCGGGTGAAACAGTGCCCTTGTGCTATTATGTTGCAGAGTTCGACTTGGTTTCTGTGATTATCTTTCTTCTGCCGCAAGTCGAGCTCTACTATATAAAGGGCTCGAAGGTTTACAACAGAAGTATACAAATCTTCGACCCAGTCGAACCTCCAACCCTCCCCGGAGCTCTCCCTTCGCTTCCTTGTTGAAGCAAGGACACAATCAAATCTCTCAACAAAAATACAAACTGCAAACACTAGTTACCTTTCGAGCCAGTCGAAAAACCTTAACCCTAAGCGCACAGCCGCCTAGCCTTTTCTCAGAGCTCTCTCGGACTCTTTTCCGGTCACTCTGATTTCCCTATAGTTGCTCTGCTCGCGACACCGTGAGTATCGAATCTCCTTGTGTTTGTAAATTCCTCCTCTTAGGTGACACCTGGAAACCCCTTTCCGCCTGATCAAGAAGTCAAGCCCGCATACAACCTTTTTCCTCGTCCGCGAGGTGGCACGCCCATAACACTCCCTCTTCTCTTTGTTCGCTATTTACCTCTGCTTCGCGCGCTGAGGATCGTGGCCAAAACATTGGCACACCCAGTGGGACCAGAGAATATAAGCGAGACATCATAGGGAAAACGGAGGACTTACCATACCGAAAGCCTCAGCTTTCTTGTCTCAAACACAAATCATCAAGGTATAAGCCCCATAACAGCGCGGCTTGCTGATCCCTCACTCAAGAACAGGTACTTGCTCAGTTTGGTAACCCAAACTTCAGCGAGACCACCATGGTAGACTCTCAGCCAACCCAAGACACAGACTCTGCTACGTCTATGGAGCAAGTCTCCATGATGTTCGCACAACTCACGGGACAGATCCAGAGTTTGACAACTAAGGTTGACGGCCTTACTGGGAAGGTTGACGGCCTTGTTTGCCTAGCAAACAAGAAGACTGAACCGCCTAGCAGTCAATCTAATGGTCAAGGTCTTCCTTTGGACGGACCCACGTCCAAAAAAGGAACCACCTCGTCAATCAATGATGAAAGACTTGAGGGAGAGGCCGGCGAGATTATGGATGATAATCCCATCTCGAAATTTCATGGTGTTCCTCAGGAAAAGAAGCCTAAAGATAGGACAGCACAATCCATCTTTGAAGAAGAGATCAGTTCGCACCCTGATGGTGAACCACAACTTTGCATGATGGCGAACCACAACTTCCAAGTAGCAAGCTTCCTCATGCGAGATGTATACATGGACACGGGTCAGCTGCATGGGGGGGGGGGGCAAGGAGGAGCTCACCTTCCTTCTTTATTTAACCACCATGGTCAAGGGCATGATCAACTCAAGTTTTGTCCAATTACTGGACATGATCAAGACACTGCCCCAAGTCACCACAAGCAAAGTGAAAATGTGATGATGGATTGGCACAGATTTGACGAACGGTGGGCAGCCTGCCGCAAACAGCTAGATACGCGAGTGACTGTTGAAGAAAATGAAAAGGCTTTACAACACCAGAATGTAAAGCCTACGGCTGCTGAAGGTTCTTCTTTGGATGAACTTACGTCCAAGGACGAAACTGCTCTATCAATCAATGACAAAGTATCTGAGGACGAGGCCGGCGAGACTTTGGATAATGATCTTATCTCAAAAACTGACGTTGTTCCCCAGGAAGATAAGCTTGATGGTAGGACAGAACGGTCCACTTTAGAAAAGGAGAGCGGGTCAAACACTGGTGGCGAATCAGAACTTCGCATGAAAGGTGATCCACGAGACAGCTTTCCTATGCGAGACATATATGTGGACACAGGTCAGCCACGTGGGGGGCAAAGCAGAGTTCGCCTGCTTTCCTTATCAAGTCATAACAAGCGAGGTGAAGCTGGACCAGAACCACTTGAGTTTCCTTTTCAACCTGTACACGCGGGGCGTCAAGGCTGGCGAGGTCCACCTCTCTTAATGATTCGCCTCGCCAATCTTATGTTCACCAGCAAGATGCCTCAGTCCGCCTCGCCAAACCATGGTCATATTAAGTTTAACTATATATAGCGTGGTAGTATCCCTAGGCCAATCCGTGGTTTCACATTGCAATATACTTGGAGTCTCTGCATGCAAGTTCAGGGGCTTAACGAGGATTTTGGCTTATGTGCGAAGTACATACATGTCACGCCCCAAATCTTAAATTTTACATTAATTACTAGCATGGTGGTAATAAGGGTTTTTACCGTTTTCGTCATTAAGTGTATAATTTAATTAATCCCCAGAGGTGTGTTGAGGGACTAATATTTTTGAAAGAATTATTCGTAGGAGAAAAATATGACGACGGTAAAAATAGTAAATTTTGGCTAGTAAAAGGTAATTTTTATTGGGGTATTATTTTGGGGTGTTGAATTTTGGAATGGGTTATGTTTAAGTTGGACCGGGCCTTGGTTTTTGGTCAAAGCCCGTGTTTTTCTCCCTCTCTCTCCTCCCGGTTTTCTCTCCCCCGAGCCCCTCACTGCCGAAATCTTTTCAGCCGCTGTTCGCCGTCGTCCGGCCGCCCAAACCGCCGCACCAGTCCCAAACGATCAGTCTCCGACCCAGCTGCCATTCTAGACCGGTGGCAGCCTCCCTAGCGCCGCCGTGAAGGAGAGAAGCCGCCCGAAAGCCCCGACTGCCGGAAGCTATTTTTCGCCTGAACTCCTTCCTCCGGCCGCCATAGCCGGCGAGCTTTAGCTCAAAAAGAAGCCCCCTTCCCGTGCTTCAATTCCTCCAAAGAACTCTCTCCATCTTGAGCTAAGTAAGGAGAAATTGGAATTTGAAATTCTAGGGCTTTATTGTGTGTTTGTGTTCGATTGACATGGTTAAGCTTAGAATTGGAGTTTGTGGTAGTTAGGAATGTTGTAGAGGAGGTTGAGAGGAAGATGCTACCAACTTTTGGTGAGCATCGGAGGTCACCGGAGTTGTTCGCCGGCCGCCGGCGCCAGCGCCGAGAAAATGTTTTTGGTGGAGATTTTAATGAGGAGTTTAATGGAATGAGTTTTAGAATTTTTGAAGGAGTTTTGGATAGGTTTGGAAATTGTTAAAGTTTAGTATTTTTGGCGGATTAATAAGTTAAAATCCGGCCATTGGATTATTTTATGATTAGGATGATGAAAGGTGATTTTTGAGGATGTCAGTATTTTTGGAGTTTTGTGGCTGGCAGTGAAGTTAAGAATTAGGACGATAGGCATGGTTGAGCGCTAGAAGCTCATAGTTAATTATGCCTATTTTTTTTAAACGTCGGTATTTCATTTAAGGAATTATTTATGTCTTGGAACAGGACGCGAGGAGGCTCGAGCAGAGGAGACCTCCGACCGACGTCAGGCTTAGGCCTAAGTTGTGAGTGGACCTTTGTTTTAAATAATGTGTTTTAATTGTTTTATTGTTGAATAATTTTCTTTGTTGGGATTTTAACCGGAATTGAGAATTTCGGTGTTTATACTCATTTATTGACGTTTTTGAGAATAGTATGTATATGAGTGAACGCTAGCTAGCTATACGTGATTTCCCCCCATAATGAGGTAAAATGCCATTATGGGGTGACGTGAGCGTTAGACGCAAGCGTCGTAGCCCTGTACGACTTTCTACTTTTCGAGTTTATTCTATGTTTTTACATTCATTCATAGAATTCATACAAGGAGTAAGTAAGTATATATATACCCACTCGGTCGTTTCCCCCATACTGAGGAAAAATGCCATTATGGGGTGACTTGAGCGTTAGACGCGAGCGTAGTAGCTTGGTATGACTATCTACTTTAAAGCTTATTCATAGATAGCATACATGGAGTAGACGAGTGTAAATATATACTGATATATTTATAATTTTAGCCTGAGAGGCTGTATTTGTTTAAGATTTGGAGACTAGCCGGAACTAGTCGTGTCGCTTGTTTAGTCGTTTTCCTTGATAATTTTCTTGGGGAAGTATTTGCTTGTCGAGATTATTTTGTCCACTCACTCTGACGTAATTAAATATTTTCCCCTGGGCTTTTCCTTCGTTTTTAAATGCCCAGTCTGCAGAGTTCGGGTGGGGTCTAGAAGGAGGCGTCGAAGTATAGTCACTCATCTTTCCACTACTGTTCGCCAGTAGGTTTTCTATTTAAACCACTAAGATTTTTAGCAGCTTCCGTTGTTTTTCCTGTAGTAGCTCTGAACACTTTCGAAAAAATAACTGTGTATTATTTTATTCTGTTATTTGGATTAAGTTGAAGATTTATATTTTGATTAAGAGTGTTCTTTAATTTTCCGGGTTAGGGTTGTCCATTTTCAAGGGAGGTTTGCCGAGTTCTTCGGTAAGTTTTCCTTGAAGGTGGTCCCCGCAGGACTTACCTCGGATTTCAGGGTGAAATTCGGGGTGGGTCCTGACCGTACATGTCCCATATATGCCTATAGTTGCAAAGAAGGTCGAGCCACCGACCTTTGTTGATTCTGCATGTGAGTTTGACACAGAGTCAACTTATGATGAATACGACGAAGACTATATGTTGGTACGTCTATCGCATAATCATACTCCACAAGAGTTCGATCCCAGTGACACTCTTGGTATGGTGAAAAGAGTCCAGCAAGTGGCTCTCTTCCTTGACCAATGCATGGCTATTCTTGATAAGACCATGCATTATGACATGATAGTTGGCAACAAGGCAGATCTCAATATCATACGACCCACGAGAATGCAGTTGAAGATCATGCTTTGCCAAAAGACAAGGATGCGTGGGGGGGGAGGGGGGGGGGCAGCGAGACGTACCCTACGAACTACCTTGCTCAAATTTTCAATTTGTTGACGCGAAGCCCTGCTTAACACTTGGAAATTCTCAAGAGCGACAGTCTCACGTTGGAAACATGACTACATTGAGGCTTGGAGTGAAGCACTGGTGGCCTCCCCCGTGGCCTAACAAGGGCTAATCTAATCAAGCTATGATCCTTTCTTTCCTTCGCCCCTAGCTTTTCATTCAGTTTTTACTTCCGTTTTCTTTCAATTGCTTTCCTTTCTCGCATTGAAAAAGAAAATAAAAAAAAATCATAGAGCAAAAACCCAAAAAGAGATCCTTGGTCTTGTTGAAATACAAGACAACGTTCTTGCCTCTGAAGGCTTGAACTTTACTTAGGAGCCTAACCCTAAGGCTTGATGACAACAGGCATTCCACATGCCTTCGAGTTACTGCCAGCGAAGTCAAGTCAGAGAGGCCATACAATTAGTTTACAATTCTTAAACGTTGCGGCAACCACCTCTGGACAGTAAACTTCGCGGACTCCACTAGAATGATCCAGGAGGAATTAGCCGGCTCGCCTTATACCAACTGAAATCCATGTATGTCTATTTTCTAGCGGATTTTACGGTTTGTCATTCCGACATTCCTAGAGAGAGTTATGGCAGCTTGAAGGTAGACATGTCAGGATACGGCGAGTTATGGCAGTTTCCGCTTAAGCTCTATATCGCCACTGCTGACTTGTCTATTAGCGGACTCTTGACACAAGACGGCGAGAGCGGGGTGAAACATGCCGTTTACTATCTTAGCGCGGTGTTAACCGATTGTGAGACGCGCTATTCTCCAATGGAAAAGTTGTGTCTTGCCCTCCTTCTTCGCGTTTTGCAAGCTCCGCCACTATATGTTAGCCTTTACCACGATGGTGATCGCTCAGTCCGATCTCGTCAAGTGCATGCTTTCCCACCCTATCCTACGGGGACACGTAGGTAGATGGATACTGGCGTTGTCTGAATTCTCTTTGCAATATGTTCCGCAAAAGGGACAAGCCTTGGCAGATGTCCTTGCTCATCACCCACCAACCGAACTGATAGCATTTCGCGAGTTGGAGTTCGCCGTAGTCTCCCTTACTCCATGGACTCTTTATCATGGTCAAGATACGCTCGAATTTGCAATGTGCATTTTCAATGTGTTTTCATAACCTCATGATCTCGTAGCCTGCTTTCCTCACTCGGGGGCATTAGTACCACAACTCCTTCCTTGGGGGGCATGCTAAAGTTTTGATGTCTTTCATTCTGCTCAAGAAGCTTCGGCTAACAGACATCAAAACTAGGGGGCACATTGGGGTAGATGTGTTCCAGAAATTTCAGAACTTAGACCTTCTTCAAGTGTCTTAGTCATTATTTAGGCCAATTCCTGTGGCCTCCAAATTTTCAAACTTGGTTCACACTGGGGGGGCAATGAATTGCATGGCCGTTTAAAAAATTTTCATTGGTTCGCCGACTCTTTTGTTAGCCATTCATTGGTTCGCACTGGCGGGCAGCAAAGTACATGACCAAATGTCATTAATTGTTTATCACCAAGTTGGTTCGCCATTGCCAGGAGCTTGCGAAGGACTATTTTTTGGAATCTGGTCAAGGCAAACGTTTGCTCGAGGTGAATGCAGAAGTAGAGCAGGCGAATGCAGGCGAAGTTCAAGTCTGAGGTGCCTAGGCGAGCCATACAGTAGTTCGCTACAATGCCTAGCTGAGTGCGTGGATCACACGGCCTATTCACAAGCTTGTCTCCTCACACTCATTTTATGTACGACCCGAGCCCATACCAATGGCTTTGCATGAACATAAACCTCTTCAATCATTCTCGACAATCATGACTTCAAGGCTGGGGGTAATGTTTACGCCCAAATTAATATTTTACTGGACAGTAAATGTCCATGTGAATATTAATTAAACTCTTGGTCCATGTCATACCGGTGAGCTCAAGGTCTTTAAATTTACAAGTGATGGCTTGCCAATAAGTCCACGCGAGCTGAGTTCGCGTAGCTTGCGCGCGGAATGGATTCAGGCGGACAACACAGTTCACGCGGAACACTTAGCTCGCGCGCGGAATAGATCACCCGAGCTAACTTCAGAGCTCGCGTGTGGAATGGCTTCCAGGCGGGGTAGAGAGCTCGTGCGGTTCGCGCGACATACAGGGCTCGCATGCGGAATTACTTCGCGCGGACTACACAGTTCGCGCGCCGAATGTGCTTCGCGTTAAAGCCCAAGGCGAGGCGGAATATATCAAGGCGAGTTGGCGAACTGGCTCGAGTAGGAGACCTCGTGAGGAAGCATCAGGAGGAGTCCGCGCACACCACATTAATCATTGAAGACTTTTACAAGTCTTTGACATGCTTCGGGCCAATCCTTGTGGCCCATTTAATATATAAAGCCCGCGAGATGGAAGCGAGCTTGAGGAGCACGCGAGATAGCATCCTGTGACAGCCCGCGGGATGAAGTTCAGTCCGCATAGGACTCTACAGTGAGCGACGCGCATGAAGCAGTATCCTTTACTAAATGAAATGTGTGAACTGGACATGTGTCACAAGAAGGTTGGTCCGCGCGGGTGAAACAATGCCCTTATGCTATTATGTTGCCGAGTCCGACTTGGTTTCTGTGATTATCTTTCTTCTGCCGCAAGTCAAGCTCCACTATATAAAGGGCTCGAAGGTTTATAGAAAAAGACAACTCTCAATACAACTAAACAAATCAATACTCAACAGAAGTATACAAACCTTCGACCCAGTCGAACCTCCAACGCTCCCCGGAGCTCTCCCTTCGCTTCCTTGTTGAAGCAAGGACACAATCAAATCTCTCAACAAAAATACAAACTGCAAACACCAGTTACCTTTCGAGCTAGTCGAAAAACCTTAACCCTAAGCGCACAGCCGCCTAGCCTTTTCTCAGAGCACTCTCGGACTCTTTTCCAGTCACTCTGATTTCCCTATTGTTGCTCTACTCGTGACACTGTGAGTATCGAATCTTCTTGTGTTCATAAATTCCTCCTCTTAGGTGACACCTGGAAACCCCTTTCTGCCTGATCAAGAAGTCAAGTCCGTATACAAGCTTTTTCCTCGTCCGCGAGGTGACACACCCGCAACACTCCCTCTTCTCTTTGTTTGTTATTTACCTCTACTTCGCGCGCTGAGGATCGTGGCCAAAACAGTAGTTACACTGATAGTTACATGCATTCGCATGCGAAAAAAACTTTGCGTATAAGTACATGAAGACGAGGTGAGATGACTTCGCGTAGAAGTACATGAAGGGGAGGCGAGATGGCTTCGTGTAGAAGTATAAGAAGGCGAAGTGAGATGGACGTCGCGTACAAGTACATGAAGGCGAGGCGAGATGGCTTCGGGTAGTTACATGTGTAGTTACATGCATAATTACATGCATTCGCATGCGAAATAGACTTCGCGTATAAGTACATGAAGGCAAGGCAAGATGGCTTCGCGTACAAGTACATGAAGGTGAAGCAAGATGAACTTCGCGTACAAGTACATGAAGGCGAGGCAAGATGGCTTCGAGTAGTTACATGGGTAGTTACATGTATTCGCATGCGAAATAGACTTCGCGTATAAGTACATGAAGGCGAGGCGAGATGGCTTCGCGTACAAGTACATGAAGGCGAGGCGAGATGGACTTCGCATACAAGTACATGAAGGCGAGGCGAGATGGCTTCGGGTAGTTACATGGGTAGTTACATGCATTCGCATGCGAAATAGACATGGGTAGTTACATGGATAGTTACATGGGTAGTTACATGCATAGTTACATGGATAGTTACATGCATTCGCATGCGAAATAGACATGGGTAGTTACATGCATAGTTACATGGATAGTTACATGCATTCGCCTGCGAAATAGACTTCGCGTACAAGTACATAAAGGCGAAGCGAGATGGACTTCGCGTACAAGTACATGAAGGCGAGGCGAGATGGCTTCAGGTAGTTACATGGGTAGTTACATGCATAGTTACATGGATAGTTACATGGATAGTTACATGCATTGGCGTATAAGTACATGAAAGCGAGGCGACATGGACTTCGTGTACAAGTACATGAAGTCTAGGCGAGATGGCTTCGGGTAGTTACATTGATAGTTACATGCATTCACATGCGAAATAGACTTCGCATATAAGTACATGAAGGCGAGGCGAGATGGCTTCGCGTAGAAGTACATGAAGTGGAGGCGAGATGGCTTCGCGTAGAAGTATATGAAGGCGAAACGAGATGGACTAGCAAGTGGCGGAGTCGATCGGTGAGCGGCATCAATCTAGCAGGTGGTAGAGTCGATCTTGCAGGCGAAGTCGATCAGTGAGCGACATCGATCTAGCAAGTGGCGAAATTGATCTTGCAGGCGGAGTCGATCTAACAACGGCATCGATCTAGCAGGTTGCCTCACGTCTGGCCTGGATGCAGGAGAGAGAGAGAGAGAGAGAGAGAGAGAGAGAGAGAGACGAAACTGTGATATAAAAAACATGTGATATTAGAGAGAATGGTACAATGGTCATGTAAAAAGTGTGAAAATAGACTTTTTTATCGTTTAACATGGTATAAGGGAACCATTTTATCATGTAACATGTTTTAATGGTGACCTTTTTATCAAATGGAACATTTGATAACTATTTTATCATTTGTACCTTCAAATGGTAGTTTTGTGTTATATGCCAAAAAAAATTTGCTTTTGTTCTCGAGTCCATGTGAACGTCGGTTTTTTTTTTCTTTTTCGGAAAAAATAATTACACAACGTTGAATGATCTGATTCGAATGAATACAAGGAATGTTTTAGGATATTCCATATGTGTGTCTTTATCTTATGTCATCAGGATATGTAGTTAGAATATAACTATATATTCTTTATCATTACCATATTGGTACTTTGTAATTCTCTATATAAATAGCTCCTATCAATGAATAAGATGATGATGATTTTTTTGTTATCTTTTTCTCTACACTTTACATTTTATCACGTTATCATGCACTTTGTTCTAACCCTAGAACTAATAGCTCACAATTTGTTTTCTGAAACCCTAAAAAGTGTTTTTTTGATTCCTCTGTCCGACATCTACCACCGCCCGTTTTCTCGGCCACCGTCCGACCTCATCAGTAGCCAATCCATTGGTCGCCGCCCGCCGACGATTTTTGGTTTACTCCGACTACAATTTTTGATTTCTTCAAGTGTTTGAAGTTTCGAAATGTATGTTTTGAAACCCTAAACTTTTCCAAGTTCAATAACTCGGGGATGATAAAATCATTTCCTCCCTTCTCCATCTCCATTCTATGCTTAGGATTTTGTGCGTACATGTACCGAAATCCCGGAATTTTATTCCCGGGTCAAGACTATGTTTGATCACTCTTGTTTCCTTGTCAAAGGCGTGTACGATCAACCCCGACCTTTCTCCGGATTGTGTTTGATCAATCCATTGCCTTTTTCCGAATTGTATTTGATCAATTCGCGGCTTTTCCGGATTGTGTGTGATCAATCCGAAGGACAAACCATTAAAAGCATCTTTTGTGACCTCTATTGAGTCTCATAACAGCTTGGTTTTGTATGCAAGAGCAAGGTAACATTCTGCTCCTTTAAGTTTTATTGTACTCGATGCCTAAGGTGGATCTTCGCTTGATATATGTGGAACCTTTCATTGGAAAAGATTAAACCACATGTTTTGATCCCCAGGGTAACAAGCCTAGATGCCGAGATTTCACATCTCATGCGCTCAAAGTCTTTGACGTGCCACATCGACAAAAGTCTTCAATGACAATCTGTGCAAAAAGTAATGACCACAAAGTACTGTGGAATGCACTCATAGAGCGTTTCTTGAAACATTCATATAACTTTACTTGTTGAGTTATTAGTCAAGTGGATTGCTTACCACCTTAATTGACTACATATTGTCGATGATCTTTTGTGGCATCATGATCCATAATCTTTAGCGGATTCTATCATCATCAAGTTCTCTAGGTCTTCCAAGTTGGTTTGGAATGCGATAAACGTATTTAGGATTGTCCCCTAACATGGGGACAACAATATGGGTCATGGCAACGGTAGAAAACATTGTGCCGATGTCTAGAAAAGAGGGGGAGGTGTCGCCGGACCTAATGGTGACACTTCCAATCTAGACACCAATCTGTTAAAACAACTCATGTCAGCTCATGACAATGGAACCGTTGTGGATATCCGGATCACTGGTCCAAGATTGTCAAGTTCATCCTCAAATCGTGAATGCATACAAGAAGGTACGGAAAATAAATATGAGGACAAGAACGTCATCCTCATGATCGCGGATTTCAAAGATTCAGATCCTGCTCTAGCTACCCATGATTTTGACGTCATTGGCTAGACATTGATTTTCTTTCCAAGCTATATGTAATAAGACATCGACGTCCTTCGTCTATTCGAGACCTCGATGTACTCACATTAGCAATAATGAATGCTTTGAGAATTTTTCGAAGTTATGAAACTATTCTCCTCTTATGGTTCATATTGATTTACAATCAAGATGTACACTTACATCGTCCTTAGAAACATGTCATATTATGCCGTTTTCGGTCCCTTCCTTTGAAGGTGACTCACGACATCCTGAAGGAGGATCGCCCACGTGTTTTCCGGTAAAGTCTTCTACCCTATAACGGATTTTCCATCATCAACTGTTTAACTAGTCTCATCCAAGTTCAGTGTGATGTCTTAGAATTGTCCAGAATTAAGGAAATAGTGGTTTTAAGTGTGCCTCGCACTACCGACCCTTCATGGACATGTCTGGTCATACTGACTTAGAGTTATCGAAAACTTTTGATTTTGGATCCCCCTACACTATTAAACCAATTTATGTCTTACAAAAGACGTTGAAGACTTATCAAAACCGGACAATCATCATCATGATCGAATCCTCTAGGTCTTCTGAGTTAGTTTATGTTCATATCAGGGAGTTTTTGCTAACTAGTCATGGAGTTTACGACCTTGGAACGACCGAAAAGACTTGGTTTTGATCATACACACGTCACTTTTGGCTAAGGCAAAAGCCTACATGCCACCTGCAAGTTTCACAGCTTCGCACATGCCAATTCTACGAAAAATAGCAATCTATGTCTTCTAGACAATCAACTTTGTTTGAGCTTTGTGAACATCTCCAGACGAACTAGACAGTGAGCTTTATATCATTGGAAAGCTCTACATTTCTTGTTTTCAGAACTTTTCGCGGTTTGTCTATATCTATTTTAACGAAGAAGTTATAGCTGTTTTAGTGTGCAAATGTCATTCTACGCGGAAATTTTTATGCACTCTCAGGATTGCAGCCTTTTTGTAGCTTCTTTCAATCCTTCTAAATGGTTAAAGTTGAACTATTTACTCTCCTATCTACTCCATTTTGTAGATCTGTCTCATAGAGACATTGAGTGCTTCGTAGATAGTGGAACTATCCACAACATTCTACAGAACCGGCAACTATCTTTAGATTTTGTGTCTTTGTAAATCTTCTGTAACTACAATAATTGAATCATACTGATCATTTAGGGACGCGGTTTAGCTTGATTATTGACGCCTCATGGCACCATGATTAACGTCACAAATTCCCTCTATGCATTGAGAGGCAAGCGAACAATGTTGAGCTTTATAGACATTCATGCTAATAGTTTTCATTTGAAAACACATTGTGAGAATAAACAAAGTTCTTTTATGTATACCTTCTCATGAATGCGGACTGAAATGCATCTTAGAGAAGTTTATGAGTCAATCTAAAGGACTGTATGTCACTATGATTCGAATATCGAATCTCATGTTGTCGCCAAACATGATATTTGATACACCGACTCATATAGGTTTTGGTTTAACTAAATCGATCATCTTGGAAGAGACATAATGGTCCAAATTTTGAGAACTTCTCATGGACATCTATTTTTCTGCTCAAATCGAAGACATTCGGGATCTAGCTTCTCCATGAAGCATGATGGTGACACCATGGTTGTAAATGGCGGCACCCTGGGAACATTAATGTCACCCGAACACGGCTCAACCTTTCCAGAGGCCATCCGGTCAATTCCTCAAACAATTGAGGTGCACCGGCCTTCCCTCGATGTCTCATTGGCCCCCTACAATTCTCATTGCTCGTTTTGAAAGCCTATTTTTTTAGCTAAATTAGGAACGAGACCCTCCTACGCTAAATGACACAAAAGAGAATATTTCATTCTTACATCAAATTATGTAGACCGATACAACCAACTTGCGGACACGTTTTTATGTTTTATGGTGTTGGTTGAATTGTTAACACACTGGTCACATGTTACACCATTATCCACTGATTATGTTGTTTATACCTTTACGGGCTTAATACCCATTCTTTAAAAAAAAAGTTTATCGGGATATAAGTTGAAGTGTCATATACCCCATGTTCACACGCAATACGGTCTCACCGAGGCTACGACCAAGCAACTTTAGCTTGTCGCTTGAACATTATTAATGCGCACTAATCTTTCTATTGCGTCTAGGGCTATGCAATATTTGCATGCAGCTTTACTATTCATCTACGACTCACCATCATTGAATATTTTTGACTGTGTACGAGAAGTGACATGAAATTGCAATCCTTGAACTCGGTAGGATTGAAACGGATCTATAATCCTTGAGCTCGGCTAGATTTTATTTCTAGGTGCCAAATTGCAATGCCAGTGCGCATAATAATGGGTCATTTGAGATTAATAAGTTTAGGTTGGATATGAATCTCCACCTATAATCCGCTTATATAGAAATCTTGTCAGACGATCTCATTCACTAAGTCTCATCTTGATCTCAAATGTTTAAAGTGTTAAAGTGACGAGATCACATGTTGCAAATATGTCTGCAATGATTGATGTCCTATCAAGAGGACATGACACGACCAAAAGGAGCTGGTCTTGACGCCATATAATGACAAAATTGGTGTCATGAGGCCGTGTGGCTCCCCAAAAGGAGAGAGGTCCTTAGGTTCGATACTTTCTGGCATTAGAAAGAAAGCGAGATTGGCACAACCTGATCCATTGATCAGTGATACTCAAATCTCTCTCATGAAGTCTGAATTATGATTATCATTGGGGGACGCCTCAATTTCAAATCCAATCCATATAAGAGATTTCTAAAAGTATTACACTAGTGTACATGAGGACGTGGGATAATGAGTCTACTATCGAACTACCCTTCGTTGATGGATATCAACTTAGTTGATTGACCTAATGGAAAAATGCGATCCAACATTAACAAAGAGATAGGTCCTTAGACAGGTGATGCCGACACCGCAAGCCGAACCCTATCAAATATTCCTTTGTTAGATAGCATAGTGGGAACAAGAGCTTAGACTCACCTTATGGCGCAAGGTCTCTCACTAACACGCACTGGGGTTGACTACGATGAGATATGCTCTCGTAATGGATGTCATTACACTCCACTGCTTTGTCAGTTTGGTAGTTTCCGAATAACTGAATATGCATCCTATGAATGTGGTCATAAAACATCTCTATGGGATCAGAGATATACATGAAGGTCTAAAACGAACTTCATTCATCCGAATCAAGTGGCTCCAGACCACAGGAGCACACGTTTGCTAAAAGTATTGGAACGCACATGGACTCTACTTGATTTGGAAGGGATATGGTGAATTATGCTTTTGCATGTTCATTTTGGATTTACATGGACTCTTGATGGATCAAGAGATTCCAATATGTATCAATATCCAAAGTTAGAATGAAAAAGATCTTGGGAAGACACTGTCTCGATAAGGCACTCGATGACTGTATTGATGATGATTTTCCATCAATCAGCTTAGGCGCTCTATAACTAGTGAGGCATATATATACTCCCATGATTAGTCAAAGTATTTGATCTAAAGAGATATCTATTGTTTTGTTTAAAGCAAGATGACAAATATGTGTTAAGAGATGAAATTCTCATCTAAGTACAATAAGACGCATCAATATACTCAACACAATACAAAAGACTTGACATCTCATTCGCTATGAAAAGTTGTAAAGCTAAGTGTAGCTATGCGCCCACGCAACGCCAATATAATGGCAGTAACTCCTTTTTTAATACATAATGGTATGAAAGGTTGAGGCGTATTCTATCCCTACATAAGAAAGACACATCAAAAGCGAAATCAGAATATGCCAAGTTTTGTAGGTCAACTTCCACGGGACCTACAGGAAATCTCACTCACTGTAAAATGGTGAAATTGGTACCATTGGAAAGTTCTATGTGTCTACTTTCCAGGGACATTAACCATTTAATATACCTATCATATTTAATGAGTTATGGCCATTTTCGTAAAGTATGACTGATCTGTCTGAGAATCTGATTTTGCTAAAATAGTCAACTTTGACGAGACTTTGTGAACAACTCCTGATGAACCAGAATTTATGTAATATACGGTTGGAAAGCTAAATGAGTCTAGTTTTCAAAATCGTTTATGGTTCATTCATATGTATTTCCTAGAGGAAGTTACGGCTATTCTAGTAACTGAAGGTCATGCTGGAAATCTGATTTACTGTACGAACTTATGTTTTCAGTTCACAAGAGGCCTTCTCCTCAAGATCTAAGTGTAAAAGATCATGTTTGAGGACAATACGGCATGATCTAGTTAATCATTGCCCAATGCCACATTTGAAGACATGTTAAAAAAACATTAACATGCTAAGTTATTGAAATTTCTGTGATTAATAAGAATCAGGAGGAGCCCTATGATTGAACAGGAAAAACTGTAAATGCAACAGTAGGAGGCTCAGAAATCCCCTTCATCAATCATCCAGCCTCAGGCTCCAGGCCCACACCCACTACCGCATTGTAGCCCGACCCAGCAAGAAGCGCTGATTTAATTAAGGTTTCTGTATTATAGCCCACTTTAAGAGCTAAAACGGTCGTAAAGTTAAAATTATTAATTAATGTCCAAATCACAAAATCTTTACAAATAGACATGGCGGATGAAAATTAGAAATTTCATGAGGTAAATTTTAAAATTTTTTAAAACAGGAACTGAAATCAAGTTACCTCCAAACCTTAGAGGAGTAAAATGAATTGCAATCCTTTGTAAAATATAGTTTCTATCATATTTTCTGTTGCATTCTCATAGGCTGTCTCAATGAGCTCAATTATTAAAAACACCAATTCACCCATTAACTTGAGTAAAGAGGGAGGGATGGGGAAAAGCATAGAAAGAAATAATTGAATAAAATAGCGTCTTCATTGACTATAATTCTAGATGAGTACATGCTTAATTACAAAAGTTGATAAAATGGTTCCCTAGCTAGTTCCCTGGAGGCGACGTAACAAAGAAACTAATCAACCACATTAGGATCGATCCAATAATCCAGAATACCAGAAAAAGGACTAGAAATCCGGCCAAGATGGTAAGGAATGGAGGACCTTGGGGAGCATCACCACTTTTAACATTGCCTGATTTATCTTCAATGGATTCTTCATCTCGAGGGTTAGATTTTGATGCAGACACAGGTTGCCATCTTTCCCTTAATTTCAAACCGAAAACGCTCTTCTTGAACCTGGATTCAAGAAATAAAAGTTCATGGAGTACAGCAGAAGTTGTAGTTTGCTACCAAACTAACATGTACTTATAGCTACAACACAGCAAGCATATTATCTCTTGTAAAGCCCATTACTTAAGCACAAGAAACAGTAGTACACTGTACAAGTACCAAACACGACTCGTGTATCCATTTTTCAGATAGTCACCATGACACACTATTCTAGGATGTGATGGTAATGTAGGCTTATAACTTTCTAGGACAATCCTCATGGTGAGGAATTATATTCATTCAACCTCGAAGGAGATTCACATAAGAAGAATTTAATTTAGAAATTGTTACTTGGTAAGATCAAAATAGTACATTTGGATTTGCATGTGCAACCTCCAAGTACATTGATAAGCTAGTTGACTAAAACAAGAGTCTTATGAGTAAGTTTACCAATATAATGAAGAACATGAGATATAAGATTTCAACTACAATTTCTTCCAAAAAACAAAAATTGATTTCAACTATAATAGAACTTTAAGTTTAGGGTGAACAATGGTGATGAAATATATTCACTAGCTGGAATAGAAAACTCTCTTATTTACCTTTACAAGGATGTCAAGATACATGCAAAACCCTGAAATGCCAAATAATAAGTATGCTGTTATTCCAAATGGTAGTATGCTCCTCCTTTGGCTCTCCAAGTTGCTAATGATGGTGCTTTTACTGATATTATTTTAGAGATGAATGCACAAGAGAATACTTCAGATTTGCAGAATGAAGACATTTACTGGTCCGAGAAAGGTGCTTCGTTAGAGGAAGTTAAGACATTCTCCCGCTTCTTCTATACAATATCTATACATAAAACCCCTACAAAATGCAATCAGGTAGCGCCTACAAGCTAGCAATGCAATTTTGTTTCCTAGATTCAAGTATGGATAGAGGATGGTCCTTTTTGGCTGTCCGATGTACAAGTAAATATTTGTTTAATAATATGCAATTCTCCTCTCATACCAGAGAAAAAAAAAATTAAATTAAGGTTCTAAAAACTGTATCTACCCAATAACCCAATAACTCGTGTAGCTAGGAGGATTTCTCCATCTGTATTCCATCCTGTAACTCCTAAAAGAAACTCAGCTAAAATAAAAAGAGAAAAACAAATAAATATAGAAGATAAGTAACTACCCACATCCTTGCCCCTATAATCTCCACAACCACAAAATTCTAGACAAATGCCATTCACTTTGCTCGATTGTGAAACATGACATTATCTGATCTTAGGCGTGTTTGTGCTGTTGGCACCAAAATGATTTAGCAAATAGAAAGGCAAAATGGCGAAATGCTTAGGGAGGTAGCCTTACGTAGTAGACATTGATAATGTAAATCAAAAACCAGCTGAGGAAGGTTGTGATACAACTTCAATACTCTTCATTTTAATGGTAAGCCATCTATAACTCTGTGCAAACAACAATTAAGAAGACAGGGAAACCAGCAATGGGGCTTAGCAATCTACCACTCTACCACAACAGACTAACGAATGACCCCCTTTCAGAGAAATACAAATGCGATGAAAAGGTGTACCTGAAATCAAACGGCGCTTGATCGGCGGCGGGGCTCAGTTTGAGAGCGA
Organism: Fragaria x ananassa; assembly: GCA_034370585.1. Taxonomy (NCBI): domain Eukaryota; kingdom Viridiplantae; phylum Streptophyta; class Magnoliopsida; order Rosales; family Rosaceae; genus Fragaria; species Fragaria x ananassa. Next base: position 288,073 of record CP139750.1, on the reverse strand, counting down.
TGGGAATCTGAGGTGAGACCCTGGGACGGAGAAATTGGGATGCTCCTGCTCCTGCTCTTGCAGCAAATACGGACTCCATTTTCACCAGTAATCACAAATGTTAATACTTCATATCCAGACCCCTCAGCAGAACAACTTAAAAGTGTGGACAGTGGACTTCATCTTTTGTTAATTACGACGACTCACATTTTTCATATTATCTTTTTTTCTTAAAATAATTTTGTAAAATTTCAGTTATGTTCATAATTCTAATTATTTAGTCACTCATCTGTTAATTAGAAATTGATTGTATTAGATCAACAGAATCGGTTGTACTTTACCAAACTTAAAAAAGAAAAACTCCGTTAAAATTACCACCCTACAAACCACTTTATTCACCCACACGTTGATTTATTAAAATACAAAAGGGAAAATGCCCATTTAGTACTAATTTGAACCCCTCATTCTCCATTCCAATGATAATATTTTTCATTAGCTCATTCCAATATAAGGTAACTTTTTTTATGCCCAAATGCACAAATCTTTATTAAAGTCTTAATAAACCATATTATTTTAAGACTATTTTGCCCTCATCCTTTAAACATGCATAGAGAGAGAAAATAAAAGAGAGAATACTTGGTCGGAATCTCACCGGACTCCGACTCCGGTCACCGGCCGCCGGACTCCGGTCACCGGCCGCCAGACTCCGGTCACCGGCCGTCGGACTCCGGTCACCGGCCGTCGGACTCCGGTCACCGGCCGTCGGACTCCGGTCACCGGAATTTTCCCGACCGCCTGAATTTTCAATTACTGACCCCCAGTAATCGGTTACTGGCCAGTTATTGACACCTAGTAACCAGTTACTGACACCCAGTAACCAGTTACTGACACCCAGTAACCAATTACTGACCCCCAGTAATCGGTTACTGACCAGTTATTGACACCCAATAACCAGTTACTGACCCCCAGTAACCAGTTACTGACTCTCACTAACCAGTTACTGACACCCAGTAACTGACTTATTACTCTCTAATATACATGTTTGTTGTCTTCCCGTTGATAGATACATTAATAACAAAAAATGAAATCAATAACTAAAAGCTATACTTGTAATCACAACAGAGGTCCTCACCCTCACACCAACGAACAACTTTTGGAGCCACAAGAAATTTATTACCCCCAGTAATCAAAATTTTACCACCACCATGAAACCTCTATTTCTTTCTCCTCAAGCCTCTGCTCTGCACGTTCTAAAGCATCTTCAAGTTCCTTTATCCGCTCTTCTTGTCTCGCTTCAAGCACTTGATGCAATTTTCTCTCGAGTTCAAGCGGAGCAACTCCAGAGCCCCAAAGCATTTCATCACTGTAATCCGTTGACGCTGAGTCTCCTTCACAACGGTTTGAACCAATGTCTCCCATATCCTGCCACATTTTCAACACTTAAACATTCATTTCCCCATAACAAGTATGCAATCAAATCAAGTCTCTTAAAGTCAAGAGTAGGGTAGTATGTACCTCTAGCATTTGCTGCGGCGGATTATTTTCAGAATCCAATTGGAGTTGCAATCTTTCTAACTCGGCGTGAAGCTCTACCTCTAGTTGATCCATTCCTGCCACACACTCGTCTCCCTCTCTCTGGTTTCCAACACAATCGGAGGAGCACTCGTCGCGGACGGCAACAGATTGAAGAGAAAACTAGCTACCAGAGGTGGAGTCTTGTTGGAAATCGGTGGAGAAAGAAGTGAAATTAATGTCATTAGACTCCACCGGCTTACTGCCCGACTCCTGTTTGGCATTTTTGAGAAACACCTCCATCTGCCTCCGCAATTCCACCATCTTGTTCAGTTCATGTTTACCAGCAGCGACCACACAAAGCAGACCGCACGCCACCTCGAATCCACACCACACCCTCCTTCTGTAATTTCTGATCATTAGAGACAAAAACCCGACAAAAATTACAAGTAACGGAAGGCGAATCAGGTGAGGTTCGATTCGAGTCCCGATGTTGGTTTCCTCGCCGGTGACGAAGCAGTAGGCGGCGGCCAAGCAATTCAATAACAAAGCAGAAAGCGTCGTTTAGCGAAGCTTGGATCGATGTCTGTGCCAGCGACTTGCAGTAGCGGAAGGGCAAGATTCCGATCGGTGGGGTTTGGCAGGAGAGAGAGGGAGAGAGAGAGCGAAGACGAAGAGGAGAGAGAGAGGTTAGATCGGATTATGAGAGGGAGAGATAGAGAGTGAAATTATTTAGATTAGGGGTGAAAATGTCTTTTTGTTAAGAATCATTGATATGGGCTATGGAAAACTTTTTTCATTGGTTTAGGCATTTGTTTTGCTGTTTTGGTGCATTTGGGCATTTTCCCAATACAAAAATACTCTGATGTAAAATTACAGTAATAGACAATAAGCTGTTACAAATTACAAATTTTCTTTTTTATCTTTTTATTTTGGATGAATACAAATTTCATAACTCTAATCCAGATTTATTATATTCGGTCGTAAGTTTAAAGACACTAACATTTAACTTGAAGATGAGGTAAACTGTTTATATTTTTTTTTCTTTGTTGATAATTTGTCTATCCATTTACTCATTATTTTCCATTTCGACTTTGTATGTAAATTCTTATGAATAACTATTGTATCGTATTTATGAACAACAGACAGATCAGTTCAAGAAACTTAGAAGTATGGAAGACGTTGCTACTAGAGATACATTCACAAACATTCTGCATCTTGATATCGACTGATACCATTGAGTTGTTAAATTTGAGAGTTTTTTCTTGTTACTTAATTTGGATTTATACTTTCATGTGAATTTTTGTTCACTTGGTGATTTTACTTACTTTTAGCAAATCTAAATTTAACAAAATATATGAAGAGAATGTATAGTGAACAAAGTAGAATTGAGAAAAGGGTTTTTTATGTATTGTTAATGGGTGAACAAAGTAGACTTACAATTAAAATTATATGAGTGAGGTGTGAAGAGAATGTGGGGTGAACAAAGTAATTTTTGAGGGTAACAATAGACGCACCCTTAAAAAATCAGAATAACTAAATAAATAGATGATACTAATAATGCATACGGTACGCTCGCATTAAACATGTTTGTTTCTATTTGAAACGCATTCTACAACAATATTATGCATCTAAAACGTACTTGTCTTTTTTTTTTCTTTTTTTTTTGAACAGGCTAAAACCTACTTGTCTAAACACTCATTTGTGGCACTGACGTGTTCTAGACAGAATTAAGAAACAGGCCACTAATTTGTAATTGCCGTTTGAAACCACATTTCACTATACCAACCGGACAGTCGGACACTACGAAGCATATTCTTCTGAGGCCATGGAAATTACTTGACGGGTTTGTGGATACACAATTAAGACTTTTTATTCATAATAGCTCTATGACTCTGAAATGTTTATTGATGAGCGTCACCCAGACAAGCTTGTTAAAATTAACGAAACAAAGAATGATGGAGCAGTAAAATACTATTCGCCTAACTTCAAAATTTCTTCTAAGTACTTATAATGCCAAGTTTTCCTGTCAACTCAACTAAAAGAAGTAGAGCCTGATATTTTTACACCAGTAAATCCTTCGGAGAACCATGCCTTCAGGAAGCTGGTTTCTTGCAGAAACTTTCAAGTGACTCCATTGTAACACTCTTGGGCCTTTCAAGAGGCAAACCAAGAGCTCGATCCCAAATCAACTGTACCAAGAGAAAAGAAAGAACATATTGAAGATTTAAAACCCTCAAGGTAATATATATATATATATATATACAACCCTTCTCAGCTGCGGATTTTCATTTTTGCACCACTTTTCGATCAAATTTCCTTATCTCCACTGTCTAGTATCTAGATAATATTGTGTAGATCATCTCTGCAAAATTTCAGCCAATTTGGTAATCGTTAAGGCCCTCAAAATGACGTCTTTCTGTTATAAACATGAACGGTTCATGTTTGACAAAATTTAGTCCGTCCATTGGTTTTTCGAGTTTGAGGGCCTTAAAGATTACCAAATTGGCTGAAATTTTACAGAGATGATCTACACAATATTATCTAGATACTAGACGGTGGAGATGAGGAAATTCGATCGAAAAGTGGTGCAAATATGAAAATCTGCACCAAAACCATTGGTGCGGACGTCCGCAGCTGAGAAAAATCCTATATATATGTGTGTGTGTATATATAGTAAGGGAGAGAGAGAGAGAGAGAGATAGAGGGACCTGTGAGCCAATCCCGATACTCCTTGAGACCCCAAAAAGAACAGTGAAATATCTGCCCACAATTGAATTTTAAGAACATTATCATCTCATAATAGTTATACCACAGAACTCCAACAAGAACAACATACTAAACAAGAACATGAAATATCATGATTCATACCTTGCCTCAGTCAAACCAAAGTGGTTCAACAAAACACCACTATGAGCATCTACATTGGGCCAGGGGTTTTTAACCTACAAATATGAAAATTCACCACAATCGTCAAGAGTTGTGTAAAACTTGATCAATTTCTCAATTGGACCCGAGGTCAAATATTCTAATTTTCAAATGTTTCATGTCTGCTGTAAACAGAACATTGATTCTTCAAATATAAAAGATAGTATGTTCTGAAGGCAAATATATGTAGTAACCAGCCAGTAAAATATTACCTTGCCTAGTTCAGTCAGTATGGGAGGCACAACATCATAAAGCTTGGAGACCTGTTAGGGCGCAATGGCAAAATTAGCTCAGCAAAAAGTCAATTACAATTAAGCTCAACAGTTTGCCAGAAAACGGCCTTATTGGCACAACATCATAAAGCTTGGAGACCTGTTAGGGCGCAATGGCAAAATTAGCTCAGCAAAAAGTCAATTACAATTAAGCTCAACAGTTTGCCAGAAAACGGCCTTATTGGGAGGTCATGGTTCTTCTTACCAGCTGGAACAGAGGATCGTCAGGCAAGTGCTTCAAAGCAAACTCCCTCTGACATGTATATCGTGGATCTGTTTTACGCAAAACCCCATGGCCAAAACCAGGAACAACCTGCAATATGTGTAAAAGAGGGATAGTTAAAGAAAGAGTAATAACAGTTCATCGAACTGAGATATCATAAGAAGTATAACAATACAGTAAATATTCATTTAAATTTCAAAGTGAAACCCATTTTGCCTTAATTATCAGCAGAAAATCAAACCAGTAAATGGGAGCCCAAAGTGGTAACTTCCGTAGCAAACTTAACAGTTCAATGTCAAATGACCTATTTATGAAAAGGGTTCAGCAGACAAGTTTATCTTAATAATTCACTCATTTTCTGGAAGAAGGCACTGAGCAAGATAATAATACAGTAAATATTCATTTAAATTTCAAAGTGAAACCCATTTTGCCTTAATTATCAGCAGAAAATCAAACCAGTAAATGGGAGCCCAAAGAGGTAACTTCCATAGCAAACTTAAGAGTTCAATGTGAAATGACCTATTTATGAAAAGGGCTCAGCAGACAAGTTTATCTTAATAATTCACTCATTTTCTGGAAGAAGGCACTGAGCAAGATACATATTGCCCACTAGAGAATAGCAATTCTAGACGGAAAAAGGGCAAAGAGCCGACCATGTAGCTTAAAAATGAACAATCGTTGATAATATATACTAAACATTGATCGAATTGCAAAAAATCATTGTGGTAAAAGTATGGCCTCACCTTCCCGCTGTTTAATGTTTTCCAGACATAATCTTTTAACTGGTCTTTAGTGATGTTCTCTCCACATTCATCAACCACAGATTTTATCCAAAGTAAAACTTCCTGCAAAACAAAATAAATTATGGAGATATTAGGAAGGTAAATCACTAATGTAAATGAAATTACAGTTCAACTCAATATCATACAGAGAAAATTCAGCTAAATTCAAATAAACTTTGAAAAACCAATAGCTAACAGATGAAAAATGTATTCATTAATTTATGAGACTATCCCATAGACATGTAACAGAAATAGTAAGAGAACTGGCGGGTAGCTAATTAACCAAGTCTGTCATTAAAGCAAGCTTCATTTACAAAACTACAAGGAAACTTCACATTGGTTTCTCATTAATTGATGTACCGCCCCCTTCCCCCCACCCCCCTTAGCCCCGGGAAAAAAAAACTACAGCTCCCAATCTACACAACTTCAAGTCACATCCTATACAAATATAAAAACATAAAAACGCATAAATCAAGAGAAATTTAAAACCAATTTACCAAACATGTGGATGTAGACATGCATGCTATTACAATTATCATGTTGCACCAAATTAAATGCAAGTATTTATAGACCCAAGCAAGCAAACCTCAATAATCAAAGCTAAGCTTCGGTAGGATTTCAATAGACTAAAAGCACAAAAGGCTGTGGACTAACATTTCAATAACATTTAGAAGCATTTCATTTTAGTACATCATGTCTTGTTTACATAAGAAAAACAGAGCTAATACTTGAGAAAATATAAACAGATGGAAGAGATGGTACAACAGAAGATGTATCACCTGATTGGCCAAACCATGAAGTGGACCAGCCAAACCATTTAATGCAGCAGCAAATGAAAGAAAAGGATCTGAAAGTGCACTAGCAACCTGTACTCAGAACATCAATCAAACAACATAAACATCAGCATGAGCGGGAAGAAATATAAAGATATAATTAACTTTAAACTAAAAGATGTTTGTATGTAGCAGATGAAAATATGCTTAAAAGATAATAGTAACTTACCAAATGACCAGTATGAGCACTGACATTCCCGCCTTCATGATCACTGTAATGCAAAATTCCTTGAAAGTCACATACCGAATAAAAGAAATGAAAGTATACTATATGGTCCAAAGAGAAATTTATTCAGACCTATGAATAGTGACATAAAGCCTCATGAGCTCTTGCATTTTGTGATCGTCAAATCCTAACAAATGTGCAAAATTTCCACCATAATCCAGAGAGTCATCAACAGGTATCATTCTTCCATCCTTATATATCCTTCAGAAAAGAAGAAAGTAAATTAATCCCAATACAATTCCAGACAAATCATACAAATTTTTCTACGAGCACTAGAAGACAGGTCCAGACATCTATTGATTACAGAAGAATAGTACATACAGATAACAAAGAGGAAAAGATAGAAGTATTGCCAACAGTCTGTTAATATTTTAGATGTGAACTAGTATCCAAGACTAGGACTCCACAAATTTTGATTGAATGTTACTCCAAACCAAGCAGAAACTACAAGCTAATATAACTATAAGATCAAATGCTGCACAAACCTTCGATACACATAAGAAGCTACCACCGGCAATTGTGCAATCAGACTAAGTGAGTCTTCATAAGTTGGCTCCCAGTACCTAAAAGTAAGTTAGAATAGACCTCAAAATGTAATGCAATATTTGACTCTAAAAAGCATAACCATGACAAAACTTACCTTGATTTTGGTATTCCCTTGTCATATGCCTTCTGAAATTCACTCTGAACCTAAAAACAGTAATAAGTAATGGAAAATATTAGTTGCTTTTGCTGAAAATCATTGAAAGTATGCAGACAAGACTGCAGTTTCATCACAAGGGAATACAAATCAATAATAGAACGAAACACCGGAGCTGGAAGGAAGGTCGAACAATGAAACTAATGGCGACACAAGTGTCTCTACCACTTAATAAGTATGATGTGTCAAACTACTGCAGATCAGCCAATTCGGTCATGGTCAAACAAATCATTGATTTTTTTGTTTCTCTCATCGATGACACGTGCATTAACTGTTTACCTTTCTGGTAACTTGTTGCATTTGAAAAGGAAAGCAATGAAATGTGGTAAAAAAAATTAAAATAAAACGAAGTCATGTGAGAAAAACATTAAGAAATGAAAACACAAAGAGATGCAACAAATAGAATGCTGACGACGAAGTTCAGGGCTTCTACATTTCTGCCAAGTTTCTGACTAATTTAATGACCATCCCTTGACTGTCTTTACGGACTCAGATGATCCATCACTAATTAAGAAAAATATCAACACCTAATGTCTCACTCTTTTCCTACTTAAGCTACCTATATTTGAGACAGAGAACCCAAAACATGCAAAATTAAATGCATAAACGCAGTCCCACCAACTTTTATTATCAACTTTATGACAAAAGTAATTGGGAAAAACTTGCAGCATGCATAACAGTGTACACAAGAAATGCATAGAATACTGAAGACAAAGTTCAGGGTCTCAACATTAATACCAAATTCCAAACATAGAAACAAACATGAAAATCGTCATTGATATCTCACCCAAAATATCGTTCCAAATAAAAATCTTTGAAAATACATTGCTACGTAAGGAAGAGTTTAAAACATCATGTCAAAGGTTTTTCAATTTTTCAATTACCTAGAAGCCCAAAGGTTTTTGCTAACAACGACACAGGATGTGCCCAATAAATGAACGAACAAAGTCTCACCGATTCTGATTTATCAACTATAAGGGAAAAGTAAAATAGGTAATATATTACCCATAGAGCATAATAAACAGCAGTGCTAAGAAGTCTGTTCACCAACCTGGAGGGCCATAACACCAGTTGTGAACTGAGTCATTGGATGTGCTCCAACAGGAAGAGCATCAATGGCCTTGAACACATAATCTGCAACCAAAGATGACAGCTACCTAATGAGCGATACTATTGCACTGATGATCTGACAGTGTAAAAATTGAGTAACCACTAATAGGACACAATCAAACCTTACCCATTAAAGTCTTTAACCCTAGAACCGGAGTCAAAATATAACAGGTAGGGTTTAAACATATGATAATTCTAATAAGTAACAGAACGGCAGCATACCTGGAACTTTGGCACGACTCCTTAATTCACTGGATAATGCATCTACTTGCTCCTTGCTAGGTACCTATGAAACATGGGCAAGAGAAAACAACCACATAAAATTGAAACGAAATCAAACAAATGTAAATAGTCAGCTTAGAGTACATATCCCAGAATATTTCTGGCTATATACATTACAACATAATGACACTTTTAAGGGGTGCATTGTGGATATATCTTGTAATGGCAGATGCCCTCAAACAAAACACATACCTTTCCTGTTAAGAGTAGCCAGAGAAGGCCCTCGGGCAAAGGTTCACCACCAGGCATTGCGCCTGGTAATACTTTCTGGCATTCTGGAATTGACAAACCCCTAAAGCGAATGCCCTGACCAAAAGCAGTTGAAATTATCATAATCATATTTTAACTAATTACAAGAACTAAAAAATAAACTGTGTAGCCCCTATGATCAAAAATTTCGAAGATGAGTAACTTAAATATATACCTCATCTGGATCAAGTAAAGAGGTTTCCCACAGCAACCCCGTCATTCCTCTCATTCCACCAATCACCTACGTGGTAAATAAAGAGACCGCAGAAATTAATCACATGTCATTTTCAGAATTACAAGTTGATTATGTTTTGTGAGTAACAATAACAATGAGTAGTACAAAATGATAACAAGGAGAACCATTTAAAAACAAAACCAATAATACTATACCATATCAACAGTGATAGTGCCCAATTGTACTTTTCCATGTTCTTTCTTCAGTTTCTTCAGACGATCCTGCACCAAAAATCATAACTCAAAAAGTCAAATATATATAACCTCCTGGTGATCTTAATACATGGAGTAGAAGAAAATGATGTGAAATTGGTGATCAAGACAAGAAGGATGACCTGCTGTTCTGGAATCAACTCCTTGAGCTGAGAATGAAGGTCCTGCAGTAATCAAGAAGATTAGTAGAAGACGATCAAGATTGAATCAAAAGTATCGGAAGAACAAGTCTCACGAGATCGGAGGAGGCCTGCGTTTGAAGGCATCTGACGGAATCTCTCAGACTAGGCGGTTGGCCCTGCAACGCAAAATCAGAAGCCATTAGGCAAATAATTCCGGCGAATCTGAGAGAATCAGAATTCCGACGAAGGCTTACGAGACGAGAACGGAGCTTGATGACAGTGCGGAAGAAGGCCATGGCTGACTCTCTAATCTAGGGTTTCTGAAGCGAGCGAGCGATCTCCAATAAAATGGCAACGTAGGGAGCCAAAAGTCAGCAACTCTGGGCTCTGCCGTGAAATGAAAATTGGACTAAAGGCCACCAACCCAATTATATTGACATTCTGCTATTTGCGTATTTATTTTGTTTTGCTTCACTTTCTTTTCGCCCTTTCATTTTCTTAAAATGCGGTTAGACTTTTAGATATAAAAAAACAGAATTATCAAGTCTCCACAGGCATGCTGTGGCTTGGCTTCACATTTTAAGAACGAGTATCAACTATCAACTATCAATATCAAAAAAAAAAAAAAAAACATGCTATCAATATCAAAATTAGGCAGGCTGCGAGGATAGTACTTGGCATCTGATGCCTGCTGCCTCACCATTCATGCCCACTATCTTCTTTTTCTTTGTTTTTTTAGTCAGACAAAACAAATTTCATTACAAAAAAAATTATAGTACAAGGACGCAAATGGGGCCATTTTCAGCACACGGTTATCATGTCAAATGGCTAATTCCAACATATAAATTGTTATGGATGATTAATATTACATCATTCTGTATACGAGAATTTTTTATATTTAATCGTTAGCATTGTCTTAGATATGACTTGCGTATCACATCATTTCTTTCATATTAACTTCTTTCAAAAAAAAATTTAATACGGGCCCCACCTAGGAGGGAAGAGCCAACAACTTACAGCTTCCTCTTTGGTTCATATTTTCTAGCTAAAATATGTTTATTGTTGGATTAGTTTTTTGTACTGCCTTCAAGTAAATTCAAGTATTGGAATTTTTCTCGGTTTTAGGATTGGAATTACTGTTACAATCTAGATCGTGCTGGGAACAAAACTTAACATGAATGCAACAAGTTGTTTACCTAGTGAAACTTCTAATTAAGGAAAAACATAATCAGAGATTTCAAGCAAAAGGAAAAGAAATTCAGTAAAAGTGAAGAATAAGTTTCGTTGCAAACTAATGTAGTTCTAACCACGACTGCAATCATTAGACCTTCAATCTTTCATCAAAAACACCCTTCAACTCCCATTTTTCATTAACCGTGTCCAAACCTCCGTTCTCTATCTAATTCCTCAGTCAAGTGATGACGTGGCATCAAGAAGAAAGTCAAATCGGAAAAAAAAATAACTTTTATGACCATTTCCCCCCTATATCAATACACATCTCTGTACCCATCATAACCCCCTAACCTTAGTAATTTTGGTGGGATTGAATGCAATTTGTCTATTTTACCCTTTTTTCTGTGGGCTATGCGACTTCAAATTTGGTATTCTTCTTAATGGAATTGGATGAAAAATGTATGTTTGGACACGGCTAATGAAAATTAAAAGTTGAGGGGTGTTTTTGATGAAATTAAAAGAAAATAGACTAACATGATGGTCGACATAAAGTTGATGGGGGTAAACAGAAATTAGTCCTTAAAATAAACATGCAATGTAATACAATACGATAACATAAACTAACTAAATCTAACTCTACAAGTTGATGAAGCTTCAAACTCTTTAATCACATCCTCATTGGTAACAGATTCAACATACTTTTTCTCAATCTGAAGGACCATACAAACACCAAGATACTCATCTCCCATTTTGCTTCTAAGTTTATTCTTAATGATGTTCATAGCTAAAAATGCCCCTTCAGTTGTAGTAGTAGAGACAGGAATAGTAAAAACTAAACAAATCAATCTATAAAGCATAGGGAAAAACTCAGACTTCATTGTTTAAACCAAGGTGCGACACAAGTCATAAATGGACTCTATATTGTTGAATTTAGGATCACTACGCATATCTTTCTCATAAAATGCACACTTTGATTCTAGAGCATACATTTCACCAACATCAAAATCTTCAGGATAAAACTGCTTTGCAAGCTTGCAAAAATCTTCACATTTAAAATTCCTGAAGTTATCATGAGGATCCAGAGTTGAACTAAGTATAAGGAGTTCTGATGCTTCTTCTGAGAACCTTTTATTCAACTCACTCAATTGAAATCAATCACAACATTAAACCTCTATACGGTAATGATGCTCAAATATAATGAAATTCATTTGCTAACAATCATGACCTGTACCATCCTTATAAGATCATGCTTTTCACAAAAAGATTCCACATTGCATACCAAATCATTCCAGCATTTATCTCTCATTTCCTGAAGAAGTGACTTTGTATGTCTAACAAAGTTCATACCATGCACAAAGTCAAAAGATTTTCGCTGCAATGTTTGACAAAGAACTTCAGTAATTTTCATAACTTTGTTCATTAGAAGCAAACATAACACAAAATCAAAAATCCTCAACTTCCTTAGAACAACCTTAGCTTGTCCTTACAGTTCCCTAGGTGCATGATTAACCATATCAGTAAGAGTTATCTTTATTGAACTAAACAATTCAATAAGAGCCTTAATAGAACGGGAATGTGAGCTCCAACGAGTAGCACCAGCTCGTTGCAAAGTACAAATTTGGTTAGCACCACTACCTGTTAGAAGTTTCCCACAAGCTACCAAATTTGTAATTTTCTCTTTTCTCACAGCTTTTAATGAAGAATGCCGCTTAGCAGAAGAATTAAGAAAATTCACAATAAAACTCAAGGTAGAAAAGAATTCTTAAATGTCATGCACCCCTTGAGCTGTAACATTTAATGTCAGCTGCAAACGGTGAGCAAAGCAATGCACAAAAGATGCATATGGACACTTTTGAAGAAACAATGATTTCAACCGATTAAAATCTTAAAAAATCATATGGGTTTCTAAACAAATCCCATTTTTGCATTGCAGCTTTTTGTGGAGATGTAATGCCCCTACATGTTTCACCAACATATTATCACTGACACAAACTCTCTTCCAATTTCTAAACCCTTCAACAGTAAATGTATGATGGTGATTGTTTGAGCCAGAAGACATTTTTGTCCAAGTAATAATACTTTACTAGACCGTAAAATGTCCATGTGAATATTAGTTACATTCTTTGTCCACGTCACAACCGGCGAGCCCAAATTCTTTGGGTTTACAAATGATGGCCCGCCAGTGAAACCACACGAGCTGACTTACAGAGTTCGCGTGCGAACGAGACTTCGCGCGGACTACACAGTTCGCACGCGAAATGGACTGTTCGCGCGCGGATTTACTAGCTGACTTCGCGTAGGCGAGGCGAGATTGACTCTTCACGTAGGCGAGGCAAGCGGATTACATCGAGGCGAGCTGGCGAACTGGCTCGCATGGGAAGCTTTGCGAGGAAGGCATAGGCGGAATCCGCGTGCATCACATTAATCGTTGAAGACTCTTACTAGTTTTTTGACATGCTTTGGGCCAATCCTTGTTGGCCCTTATTAATTAAAAAGCCTTCTTTTATCCCGCAAGATAGTTTGAGTCTGCGGCCCGCGCAAGTTAGCATTGTCCTTGTGGGATTAGGGTTTCAGAATCCAATTTGGACTATGATTACCTTTCTTCTGCCGTAAGTCGAGCTTCTATATAAGGGGACTCAAAGCAGTCACTCAACAACACAATAAAATCTCTCAACAATTACAAAACAACAACTTTCTCATGTTAAACCCCTTTGAGCCCCTTGAAAACCATAACCCTAAGCGCACCGCCACCTAGGTTTCTCAGAGCCCTCCTGGACTCTCCCCCGATCACCTTTGATTCCCTTTGGTTGCTCTGCTCAAGACACCGTGAGTATCGATTTGCCTGTGCTCGTAAATCCTTATCTGAGGTGGCACCTGGAAACCCCCATTTCGCTGATCAAGAAGTCAAACGCACTCATACAACCTTTCCTCGCCTGCGAGGTGGCACGCCCGCAACATCTACTCTTCTCTTTGTTCGCTATTTACCTCTGCTCCGCGCGTTGAGGATCGTGGCCAAAACATTGGCATGCCCAGTGAGACAGGGAGTACAAGCGATTCATCATAGGGAAACTAGAGGAATCGCCATACAGGAAATCTCAGCTTTCTTGTCTTAAGCACAGATTGCTACGGTACAAGCCCCATTACAGCACGACTTTCCATTCTCTCACTCAAGAGCAGGTTCTTGCTCAGTTTGGTGACCCAGACTTTAGCGAGACCGCCATGGTAAGCTCTCAGCCGACCCAAGACACAGGCTCTGCTCCATCTATGGAGCAAGTCTTCCAGATATTCACAGAGCTCAAGGGCCAGATCCAGGGTTTGACAACCCAGACCTCTGCAAAGTGTTACTGACCTAACTGAACAGGTCAAGCAAGACAGGGACCTCCTGCAAGCCACCCACGACAAACTCACCACACTCGGTGAGAATTATGGCGACCTTGATGCTAAGTTCACTGAAACCAAAGGCTTGGTCGAAGGAAGCCTTTAACAGATCTGATCGGATCTGGACCAGAACACGGAGACCGTGAAGCAACATGCAGAGATCCTGTCGCTCACTCGCGCGACAGTAGATGAACAGACTCGCCGCTTGGATGACCACGATACTAAGCTCCATGACTAGCAGAATGCTTCATTCTTCAGAAGCAAGAACAATCTGGAAAAACTAGACGCATTCAAGGAGAAACATGACCGGCTGAGTTTACGGGTCCTCGAAGTTGAAGACTGGATGAGGACGTAACCACCAAAGAATCCTGCCCTAAATCGTATTGGCGTAAGAGCGAACAAGGGATCATCCAAGTACATCCCTCCCAACGAGCGCGCCAGGGGAAACCCTAAGGTTGGGACTCAGAAAGCCCCCGCAGTTCGCGTTAGGGGCTGGAACTTCAAAGAATCCGCCCCCGCATGGCTCTGCTGCTCCCTTCAAGGGATTTAACAACTCTCTACGCCAGGGAGCCGGGACACTAGATGAACCATTTCTAACCTACTCCAGCCCTGCTCCCAAGAATGTTGGACATGCAGCCAGTTTCTCTGCATGGCCAAACCATGAGGAAGGAGCGGAGTCCGCGCATATAACAACAGCCGACTGGCTCCAGCTCATCTCCTCCATCATCAAGGAGAAAACCGGAAAATGTGATGCTGACTTGCAATATCGCGACTCCTACCCTGATAGTGCGGCGCAATACCCTTTTCCCACATTGGTTCAAGAACATTGTTTTCACCATGTTCTCTGGGGAGACAAGGGAGGATGCAGCAACCCATATGGCCCGCTTCAAAGTCCAGTGCGGCCAATATGGGAATAACGATATTCTCAAGCTCAAGCTCTTTGGGACTTCTCTGTTCGGAGATGCTTTCAGTGGTTGAAGCCAGGATCCATCGCGGACTGGCCTACCATGGAGAGACTGTTCCAGGAAACATACGACACCATTGAGCCAGAGGTTGGCCTCGATTCCCTTACTCAAATGAGTCAGCAGAGCATGGAGTTAGGAGTCTCCTTCCTCCAACGTTTCAAGATCCAACAGGCCAAGTGTGATTTCCTCCTAAATGAGCAGGAAGCCATTAAGTTGGCTGTTCGTGACCTCGAGCATTGCTAGCGGCTGAAGCACCATGGGGAGCGCTTCACGTCTATGGGTGACCTGATCAACAAGGTCGGCAGTTATGAGCTTATCCTCAATGAAATGGATGAGAAGGCGAATGCCTCAAAGGGGACGTACGTATCAGGGAGAAACAGGACAGTGGGGGCACTAAGCCTCCAATCCCCCACGTTTGATCCTTACTACCAGAGGCAAGAGGAGACTGAGGCTGCACAGGAGTATGATGATGTCGGAGCAGTTGAACTGACTGGGAAACCGTTGGCTCACAAACTGAAGAATCTCAAAATGACTCGCGAGCCAATCACCATTAAATTTTTTGCATGGACCAAGCCCGAATACAAGTCATACACGTATGATGTGAAAAACTCCCATCTTGTCTTTAATGACTTGGTCGAGGCGAAGTGCGTGCGCTTGGATCAAAAGATACCATCCTAGGAAGAGCTGAAGGACAAGAAGTATTGTGCATTCCACAATGTTTACAATCACAACACCAAAGACTGTGTCAAGCTCCGCGACCAACTGCAGACTTAGTTGAACTCCGACGCCTTAAAGTTGAAGACACCGGGGGGGTACCGCCTCTCTAGTAGATGTGGACCCTTTCCCAGCCGTAGTCGGCATGATTGAAGTGAACTGGAACAACCAATCGGCGGGGAATAGCCACCATCAGGCGCCGAAGCCAGGCCAGTGGAGAGTTGCCTTGGACTTGTCTAAACACCTAGAGGATGACAATCCGCGCCGAGCACCCAAGAGAGACCGCAAGGAAGGCAATGATGATGCATTTCAGCCATCTCGCCGGTACACCTATAACGTCAACCTCACGCACGAAGTTTTAGACGATCTTATTGATGGCTGACTTGTCACAGTAGCGAGGGTCTTACCCTACGTTGAGTATAAGGAAGGCCGCACACACTGCAACTTCCATGATAGCTGGGGACACAGAACTCGCGATTGCTACCAGCTCCACGAGCAAGTCTAGGACTGGCTAGACCTCAAGTACATTCGCTTTGAGGACAAAGGCGGTTTCATGATCACAACTGCTGACATCGCCTGGCCTTGCATCGGCCAGTGCGCGATAACTTTGGACCTAGCTCCAAACGCGAGTCCGCGCGAACTGCCAGGTCGAAACCGCAAGAGACCGGTGAATGACTATACCATGCTAGCGAACCAAAATGGGAACCACTACCCGGCAAGACAGATAGTCGCCAGACTGCAGCCCGATCAACCTTCAAGGAAAGATAAAGGGCAAAGCTATCATGCGAGACGATACACCGTCCCCCGCTGAAAATTACCAACCCATGAGTTCCAGGACTTGCGAAGAGCTGGAACAGAGGATCAAGCGCCTCGAGACGTTCGTCCAATCACACTAGACAGAAGAAGTACTTTCGTCTCTAGTTTCAAGTGAGATGGACATATTAGACTCTGGCAGCGAGCACCAAGACAACGAGGCTTCAAGCCCTCGACAAGGCATCTTGACTGACCCCTACATTCCCCCGACATCCAAATCAGCGATCTAGGAGGGAATTTGGTACACGCAGTAGGGGCAGGCTAATTACCATTAGCAGATCCAAGAAGCGGAAGCTACAAAAGAAGTATGGCAGCATCCTGCCTACCTTGCGAGCTGTCGATGATGGCATCATACGACCCTCGCAGCTCGCGCAGACACCTGAGAGGATGTGGAGAGAAGCCGAAGGCCTGCGCACTCTACTCCAAAGGCCACCTGTCACGCCTCCACGAGTGTGTGCGCAGGTAGCTGACGACCCCGCTCCAAAGGCAAATGTCTTCTGTCGCCTCACTGTACCACCAAAATAGGATCCGTGCCCTGCCAGGAACAAACCATCTCTAGAGCCAGAAAGGAGAAGAGATCCACAACCCTCCCGGCGCAGGCCTTCATCAGAGCTTGACCGGAGAAGGGAACCGCTTCCTCCAACAAGGCGCAGGCAGTCGCCGGAAGCTGAATGACGTAGGGACCTGCTTCCTCCACCAAAGTGTAGGCAGTTACCGTAAGCTGAATGAAGAAGGGAACCACCCCTTCCAACAAAGCGGAGACTATTCGCGATACCGGAACCAGAGATAAGGCGCGAGCTGCCTCGGCCATCACGACCCCGGGATGCTCCTCGCCAGGATACCGAGGCAAGAAGGGAACCACCATGACCACATCGGCCCCGGCCACAATCTAACCCAGAGTCGGAGGCCAAGAAGGAGCCTCAAGTCTCAACCCCTCCTTGGTCGAAGGCAAATGACAACGCCAATAGCCCTCTAACCACGGACGAACAACCAGCTGAGGACAAACAACCCTTGACCAAACTCGTGTGGCGACCACGGCAGATGGAGACTGAAGCATCACCAAGTGTTGAAAGTACTACCTCCAGCCCTAACCTCGCGGAGCTGATGGCCCAGCGTTTCTGAGAAAATTTGCTGAATGAGGAGGCTCATTCCGAACCTCGCATTGACTTAGGAGAGGACCAAGTAGAAGGGCAAGATGAGTCATTCACCTACAGTATGGTTGAAGTATTTGCATGGCCTGAGGACTAAGAGGTCAACCCCACGGAGAGTGCATTCACTATACTCGAAGGCGAGCCTAGGGTAATTAAGGCTCCGCTGGTCCCAGTCCGCGAGCAATTCTTTTTTTCAGGTTTGAATGGTATTTTTCATATCCGAAAGATATGCTCTCCCGCCGAACGCAACATGCAACGCGGTTGATATTCCAGACAGTAGCGAAAATGTCTGCGACATATCCCCGCCTTGCAGCAGCGAGATGAGTTCAGTCCTGGCGGAACCCGCGAACGCTCCACCATTGGAAGCTACGAGCAGCGTCACATGCATGTCGACTCTGACCTCCTCCACTCCGAACCTAGACATGGCCACTCACATGAGGCCATTATATATCACGGCTGAAGTTGAGGGGATTATGGTAAACAAAGTCATGGTCGACATCGGAGCTGCGGTGAATGTCGTTACCACCCGTACTATGGGACTCCTTGGTATCCCGCGCTCGATGATCCAAACCACGTCTTTGACAGTCAAGAACTTCACCGGACAAGTCTCCAGAACTTGAGGCTTGTTATTTCTACGAGTAAAGGTGGGACCGGCATCACGGGTCTATACATTCTTCGTCGTCGAATGCGCTTCATCCTATAGCATGATCCTAGGCCGCGACTGGATCCATAGAAGTTTATGTATACCTTCCTCTATGCACCAGGAACTCATAATCTGGGACAATGAGAAACGCGAGGCGGTCCTCATCAAAGCGGACCCGTGTCATTTCTCCATCTCCGCCAACTTCAATGACGCCCGATACTACAATACTGACTTGGGCCCATTGAAGGTCCAAGGCGTCGATTCCAAAGGTCGCCCTTATGGGGTCACGGCCTCCAACTTAATGCGATGGGGACTCACCTAGGCGAAGGAAGACTTACAACATCCTCACACCATCGCGGACCCCTTCCAAACCTCTTATGATTAGTGCCTCCTCAGCAGAAGCACGTGAGGCTGGCGAGTCCCTATGTGAGAGACTCCTCTCATATTGGGCGGAACGCGAAGCCTATGACATTGTTGTGACTATGGAATACATAGACGAGATAGTGGACTATACCAATACCAAGGAGAAAGTTATTATGTTAGCTCCCGTTGCCTTGGACGACACACTACCTCAAGTCTGCGACCCCATCTCACAAGTCGACGTGGGGACTGCAAAGAAGCCTTTACTACTCTCCATTAGTGCTAAGCTGGTGGGAAAAGAGAAGGAAGACCTTCTTGCCTTATTACATGAATATAGGGACTGTTTTGCCGAGAAGTACAAAGACATGCTTGGATTGTCCTCGGCTTTAGTCTGTCACCGGCTGCCTACTCATCCTGACAGACGTCCAGTTCGCTAGGACGGTAGATTCATGCGAACTGAGACCCAAATCGTGGTTTAGAAAGAAATTGAGAACATGCACCGATCATGTATCATTCGCATGGCCATATACAATGAATGACTATCTAATGTCGTTCTCGTCCCCAAGAAGAACGGCAAAATGCGCATCTGTGTTGACTACTGTGACCTCAACAACGCAACGCCTAAGGATATATATCCCATGCATATTGCTGACCTTCTCATTGACGCGGCCGCGGGGTATGAAGTGCTATCCTTTATGGATAGAACCGCTGGATACAACCAAATTCCTGTCGCTGAAGAAGATCGCCACAAGACTGCTTTCCGCTGCCCAGGGTTTGCAGGTGTGTTTGAATATGTTGTCATGCCATTTGGGCTCAAGAACGCAAGGGCAACATATCAACGCGCCATGAACCTCATCTTTCATGATATCCTAGGCAAGTTGATTGAAGTCTACATAGACGACGTGGTGGTCAAAACCAAAATGCGGGTGACACACGTTAAGGACCTCCGACATGTTTTCACGCGGATGTGGAGACATAACCTGAAGATGAACCCCACCAAATGTGTATTCTTCACGGAGGCAGGCGACTTCTTAGGGTTTCTAGTCCATCAAAGGGGTATCGAGATCCCCAAAGACAAGGCGCAGGCGGTAATAAGCGCCTCGCCTCCTACAACCAAAAAGGAGCTCTAACAACTGATCGGGCGAATCAACTTCCTCCGCCGTTTCATTTCAAACGCGGCTGGGAAGGTTCAGCCCTTTTCATCTCTTCTAAAGCTCCATGGGGCAACCGAGTTCGTATGGGAGTCACAACACCAAGAAGCCTTTGATCGTATCAAGGACTATCTTACGAACCCGCCTGTTTTGGTCCCCCCTCACCCTGACGTTCCGCTTAAACTCTACATCGTCGCTGCTGACTTCTCTATTGGCGGACTATTGGCACAAGATGATGAGAACGAGGTGGAACACGCCGTTTACTATCTTAGCAGGGTGTTAACCAATTGCGAGACGCGCTACTCTCCAATGGGAAAGTTGTGTCTCGCCCTATTCTTTACAGGTTGCAAGCTCTACCACTACATGTTAGCCTTTACCATGGTGGTGATCGCTTAGTCCGATCTAGTCAAATACATGCTTTCCCGCCCTATCCTACGGGGACGCATAGGTAAATGGATATTGACTTTGTCTAAATTCTCTTTGCAATATGTTCCGCAAAAAGCTGTCAAAGGACAGGCCATAGTGGACTTCCTCGCTCATCATCCACCAACCGAACTAACAACATTATGCGAGTTGGAGTTCGCCATGGTCTCTCTTACTCCATGGACTCTTTACTTTGATGGATCGCGTACTGAACTCGCTGCAGGTGCTGGGATTGCCATCGAGAACCCTGCAGGAGATCGGTTTTCTTACTCCTTCCAGCTGGATTTTAAATATACAAATAATCAGGCGAAATATGAGGCACTCATCATCGGACTGGAAATCTTGCTAGACTTAGGAGTCCGCGAGGTCCACGTCTTCGGCGACTCTTTATTGGTTGTCAACCAGCTTGTGGTGAAGTTCAAGTGCTTAAGTTCGTCCATTGAGCCTTACTTGCAAAAAGCCTCTAATGTCTTGGACCACTTCGACGACGTCCACATTGAGCACATTCCGCGCGAATTTAACTTTGCGACAAATAAGATCGCACATATTGCATCCGGTCTTAGCTTGCGAGATAGAGTAAGTGAACGACTGCTCAAGGTCGAACGACGCACTCTTCCTTCTTTTATTGCTAGAGAGCAATATAAGGTAGACTCTCTTGACGTTGCTGTCTTAGATCTTATCGATGAAGACTGGCGGCTACCATTCATCGCCTACCTTGAGCACCCTCATGACGCTACTCATTCCCGACAAATGCGGTTTCTCACCCTCAACTTTGTGCTTCGCAACGGTGAGCTTCGCCGGCATGGCGAAGACGATAATGACATCCGCTGCGTGTATGGCAACGAGGTTAAGCGGCTTATGCACGAGGTTCATTCCAGAGTTTGTGGTTCGTATCAGGCAGGACCAAAGATGCGGTGGTTAATCCGTCACCATGGCTACTATTGGTCTACCATTCTCAAGGATTGTATTGCTTTCGCCAAAGGATGTCAGGATTGCCAGGCTCACGGACCAGTACAACACATTCCGAACATTCCGTTACAGCCGATCATTAAACCATGGCCAGGTTGAGGATGGGTGATAGACTTCGTCGGCATCATTATCGTGGCCACCGATTTCTTTACCAAGTGGGTTGAGGCCGAGCCACTCAAGGTCGCTTTCGCGACCTCGGTTTGCAACTTTATCTTCTGCAACATTATTTCCCGCTTTGGTATTCCGGAGTGCATCGTGACGGACCAGGGGGCAGCTTTCATAGCCGATTCTGTAGTCACATTCCTCATCGGTTATGGTATCAAGATCCTGCATTCGACCCCCTATTATGCACAATCCAATGGTCAGGCGGAGGCGAGCAACAAAGTTATCCTCGGTATCTTGCACAAGATGCTAGAGTTGAACCCTCACGTCTAGCATCTAGAGCTTTACCATACTTTGTGGGCCTACCGTACCTCCAAGCTCGGTCCGACAGATACCACCCCCTATGCTCTCTTATATGGCCATGACGTCGTCCTTCCCCTTGAGGTTCACATCGCCTCGCTTCGCGTCTAGGAACAACACCAATTGCTTGGTGACGATTACGTCCAGGCGATGTGGCAAGAGCTTGAAGACCTTGATGAACATCGCATCACTGCTTTCAACAATCTCATCCTTGAGAAGCAATGCGTTGCGCGATCTTACGATAAGGTTACCCGCGGACGGAGCTTTGCTAAGGTCCAAGTAATGTGGCGAGCAGTGCTACCGTTGGGCGAAAAGACCGAAGGCCGTGGGAAGTGGTCCGCGCGGTGGGAATGACCCTTTATTATTCATCGCATATTGCCCAAGGGAGCATACCACTTGCACGACCTTGACGGTACACTCCATCCCAATCCTATTAATGGTCATTTCTTAAAGCGCCATATCGGTGGCGTTTGGGAGCGCGCGGATCCTCCACATTTTGCTGACCCCGAGACCACTGTTCATAGTGCTCCGCGCCTTCGCGATAGCACTCCGCCGCCTCCCACTAGGAGGCAACCCAAGAGAGAAGCATGCAATTAGTTCATTTCGTTGTAAACGTGCGAGGTCTAACCAACAGACCAGTACAAGATTGGGGAATATTCCAGAGGCCCTAAATAAAATTTTACATGCTAAGTTTCCTCATTTCTCTTTTCCATAAACATGCAAAGTCTAAACAACAGACAAGTACAAGATTGCGGCCTATCCCAGAGACCCTAAATAATAACATCACATATATTTTTTTTCCTTCTTACACTTTGATACAGGTTTCATAAGCGGCTTTATGGCCGAAGCGAAACATGCTTACTGTGAACTCCAGTTACCCTACGCCTAAAGGCATAAATCTAGGATTTTAGGGATGTTAGAGGCGTCTTGAGCTTTCAAATCAATGGAAGCTTGGCCAAAACAGTGATTAGGCCCAGAACAAAGCGTCGGAAGGCTAGAGGTCCACTGGAACAGGGTCCGTCATGCTACCACCCAAGTTTCGGGGTGTGCTTCAAGAACACTGGCGAACTCCCGAAGCACGAGTGGATAAAGAGCCTCTGAAGCCTCATGCGTGGTCAGAACAGCAGGCACAAGGCAGAAGGTGCCCAGACCGTTTGTTCTTTCAAGTGAAAGATTGGCCTAAAAGTGGATTTTGAAACTTATCCTCGACCTAAGAGTAGATTTCGAAACTCATCAGAGCAAACGATGAGCAAGAGAAATGGTGGTTTCGCTTTAAGCAGGGACAGAAGGATGAACAGAAGGGAAGAAAGATCCATGGCGAGGGGGCAGAAAGACTTGGTCAATGTTCCAAACCCGATCAGCAGATTCTCTTATAAGAAGAGGTGACTGACTCCCTTTGACATGTGTCCTGCATGCAGAGCTCTGCCCTGATATATGGGCCTTAGAGATAAGGTGAACGTGTGAATCTATAGTGACTTCCTGCTTTCCAAGCAAACAGTCACGTGGAGACCTTTACCCAATCTCAAAGGAAGACTGTTTTTTGAACCGCAACAGTTTTGTTGCTTAGTGAAAAAGGTTACATTAGGGACAACATGACAAGCAAAATGAAGTTGGACTAGAGTCTCTTAAGTTTCCTTACAGCTTGTACATGCGAGGCATTAAGGTGGGCCAGGTTCGTTTCTCCCGTTGGGTCGCCTCATCATCCTTATATTCACTAGTGAGATGACACAGTTTGTTTCGCCAACCCTACATCAGTATACATACTTGCTCGCTATGCAGTGAGTAAGTCACCCCTTAGACAAAAGTAAGTTATCTCACGAGGTAATTGGGAACGCATACCTCAAAACTTTGATCCTCCATGAAATGAAGGTCGCAAGGGCACCAAGACGTTAGCATCTTCCAAATCTTGAATCGTCGTGACATGTTCAATAAGGCCTTCTCGCTTAGTCCCAAAGCTCAAGGCCTAGGGGAAATGTTTGAGCCATAAGACATTTTTGTCCAAGTAATAATACTTTACTGGACTGTAAAACCTCCATGTCTAACAAAGTTCATAGCATGCACAAAGTCAAAAGATTTTCGCTGCAATGTTTGACGGAGAACTTCAGTAATTTTCATAACTTTGTTCATTAGAAGCAAACATAACCTAAAATCAAAAACCCTCAACTTCCTTAGAACAACCTTAGCTTGTCCTTACAGTTCCCTAGGTGCATGATTAACCATATCAATAAGAGTTATCTTTATTGAACTAAACAATTCAATATATAGCACCACTACCTGTTTGAAGTTCCCCACAAGCTACCAAATTTACAATTTCTTCCTTTCTCACATCTTTTAATGCAGAATGCCGCTTAGCAGAAGAATTAAGAAAATTCACAATAAAACTCAAGGTAGAAAAAAATTCTTAAATGTCATGCACCCCTTGAGCTGTAACATTTAATGTCAGCTGCAAACGGTGAGCAAAACAATGCACAAAAGATGCATATGGACACTTTTGAAGAAACAATGATTTCAACCCATTAAAATCTTAAAAAATCATATGGGTTTCTTAACAAATCCCATTTTTGCATTGCAGCTTTTTGTGGAGATGTAATGCCCCCTACATGTTTCACCAACATATTATCACTGACACAAACTCTCTTCCAATTTCTAAACCCTTCAATAGTAAATGTATGATGGTGATTGTTTGAGCCAGAAGACATTTTTGTCCAAGTAATAATACTTTACTAGACTGTAAAATGTCCATGTGAATATTAGTTACATTCTTTGTCCACGTCACAACCGGTAAGCCCAAATTCTTTGGGTTTACAAATGATGGCCCGCCAGTGAAACCACGCGAGCTGACTTACAGAGTTTGCGTGCGAACGTGACTTCGCGCGGACTACACTGTTCGCGCGCGGAATGGACTTCACACGGACTACACAGTTCGCGCGCGGAATTACTAGCTGACTTCGCGTAGGCAAGGCGAGATTGACACTTCGCGTAGGCGAGGCAAGCGGATTACATCGAGGCGAGCTGGCGAACTGGCTCGCGTGGGAAGCTTCACGAGGAAGGCATAGGCGGAATCCGCGTGCATCACATTAATCGTTGAAGACTCTCACTAGTTTTTTGACATGTTTTGGGCCAATCCTTGTTGGCCCTTATTAATTAAAAAGCCTTCTTTTGGCCCGCGAGATAGTTTGAGTCCGCGGCCCGTGCAGGTTAGCATTGTCCTTATGAGATTAGGGTTTCAGAATCCAATTTGGACCATGATTACCTTTCTTCTGCCGTAAGTCGAGCTTCTATATAAGGGGACTCGAAGCAGTCACTCAACAACACAATAAAATCTCTCAACAATTACAAAACAACAACTTTCTCAAGTTAAACCCCTTTGAGCCCCTCGAAATCCCTAACCCTAAGCGCACCGCCGCCTAGGTTTCTCAGAGCCCTCCTGGACTCGCCCCCGATCACCTTTGATTCCCTTTGGTTGCTCTGCTCGCGACACAGTGAGTATCGATTTTCCTGTGCTTGTAAATCCTCTTTTGAGGTGGCACCTGGAAACCCCCATTTCGCTGATCAAGAAGTCAAATGCACTCATACAACCTTTCCTCGCCCGCGAGGTGGCACGCCCGCAACATCTACTCTTCTCTTTGTTCGTTATTTACCTCTGCTCCTCTCGTTGAGGATCGTGGCCAAAGCAGTGATAATTTTCAGTTTCAAAAAGAAAACAAGGAAAACAATATCTTTTATCAAGAGCAATTGAGTACTCAAGCCATGGATTATCCTTGAACCAAGAATACTAAAATCTACGTTGTCGATCCCCCATGTTCTGATAATGGAAACACCAACTCAAGTTGAAATGGCCCTAACAAAATATAAGCTTTTCGAACACTATCACGCTCATTCACTGGATATTCCCATCTAGCAGAACGTAATCCATGATCACGTTCAAGGGCATTGACCCTATTTGGTGGCTCTACAAATTGTGGTGGATCATCTATATTTGGAGACTCTGAAGGTTGAGGTGGATCATCAATGTTTGGAGAAGATATGAAAGGATTAGAAATCAAATTTGAACTTGAAGAGGAGACATTAGTTCTTTGAAACCATCCAGTAATTTTTTTTAATCGCTTCGGTTTTGGTCCTGTATTCGACATTTTACTCTAACCTATTGATTAAAAGACAATGTTTATATTAGACACACTACTATATTCTTCTCAATAAATAAAAAAAAACTACTGCTATATTAGATAAAAACAATAGCATTAATCAACAGAAATGCAACATCAATAGGCATTAATCGACAATATCAAACTCATAGTTCATTTAAAATCATTAGGCATGCTTTATACTTCATATAAAAAGACACAAAGTAAGAGAGACAAACCCGAGAGCGGAGAACTAGTGAAAATAACGGGAATCCAACCAAGTTCTTACTTCATAGCTCTGCCAAAAGCTCCAAGCCATCATCAAATTTCTGAAAATTAGATACAAATTGTCAAATTAGACAATCAGAGATTTAGAGGATGAAGCGAAAGCGATCAAGCGATAAACTTTGACAAATTTGGGGAAAGTTGTACACGGTACACTAAAGAAATTTACATATGAAATTCAATAATCCCACTTACAATCATGTCCTCAATGGAGCAAGAAGAGGATTACAAGAGTAGAACAGTTGAGAAATTGAGAAAGTGAGTGAAGGACTGAGAAATTGAAGAAGGGAGGGATTGGAATTAGGCGCGGAGCCGGTGGAGTCGAGTCGCTGTCGGGGAGGACCAGAGGAGGCCGGAAAGAAGGAGATTATGGTGGATGACTAGAGGTGGAGGGGAAGAGGGATAGGTCATTGTTGGACGTGTTTTTTTTAGCCCAATTTCTTCAGTTGGGCTTGAGCCCTACCAACCTATATGCTACCTCCGCACTTGCCTTGATGTGCTTGCCCGGTTGACCTTCTCAAGTTCTTGAGCAAGGATTGTGAGTAGAAACCAACTTACATGGCTAGTGTTCATGTAACTCGCAATTTAGCTGTTAAATGTATATGTAACTAGCCAAGTAACTATTGAAAGCCGTGTAAACCAGCCATGTAACTGTTTGTATAACTAGCAATGTAATTACCATTTATCTGACTTGGACATGGCGCTAGCAATGTAATAGTAAAGTATGAAGTAGCGAAATGTAAAGTTCAAAGTAACTACCATTTTTTTTTATAAAAAAATTGTTAATATTTGCAGTGTAACTGTTCAAAGTAAGGAACTTATCAAGTGTTTATGTAACTGTTACAAAGCATATGTAACTAGCCATGTAACCGTTGAAAGCCATGTAACTGTTATATAAGTAGCAATGTAACTACCACTTATCTGTCTTGGACATGTAACTGATAGTGTAACTAGAATGTAACTACGAATTGAAGTAACTAGCAATGTAACTGTTGAAAAGATGTAGCTGGTCATGAAACTAGCCATTTTTGGACATGTAACTGACAATGTAACTAGAAAGTAAACATGAAGTAACTCGCAATGTAACTATTTAGAGTCTTGTAACTGTTTATGTAACTAGCAATGTAACTACCATTTATCTGATCTGGACATGTAACTAACAATGTAACTGGAAAGTAAGTATGAAGAAATGAAATGTATAGTTCAAAGTAACTATCATCTTATGTTTTTGGAGTGGTGAGGTAACTATGTTTCAGTAGTTATCAAAGAACTAAAAAGAGGGAGTAAAGGCTAGGTAGCGCCGGCAAAAATGGGCCGGAGGTTGACGATGATATGTAACAGTTAAAATGGATAAGTAACTATCCATGTAACTATTGAAAGTCATGAATTGGAAATGTAACTATCTTTTACATGACATGGACATGTTACTGTTGTTGTAATGGTTAAAATGGATATGTAGCTATCCATGTAATTACTGAAAGCCATGTAACTGACAATGTAACTAGCAATGTAACTACCTTTTATTTGGCATGGACTTGTTGCTGCAACTGTTAAATGCATATGTACTTATGTAGCTATTGATGTAACAATTGAAAGTCATGTAACTAACATTTAGTAATACTATTTTGTTGATATTTGCAACGTGTCATGAACATGTAACTGACAATGAAACTATTCATGTATTGACTAAGCTTAAGTAACTGATCATGTAATTATTAAGTAACTGGTCATGTAACAGACAATATAACTACCTAAGTATCAGGAAGAACAAGTAGAAATTCATGATTGTTTGTAAAGATCCAAACATACCATATAGATTTATGGTGCATGCTCTGAGATTACACGAAATGTGATTTCCTCGCAGGTCCAAACATACCATATAGATTTATATCACATATACATGAGTTTGTAAAGATCCAATTGACATTGAAGAAAACAGTAATGATCAACCTATAGATGCACGCTTCAAATAAATAAATATATAAACTCATGATTGTTTAATCAATGCAATTCATTTGACTCGAGCGATCTGCTCGACGTAACAATTGTTCCAAGCGAATGAATAGGCTTACATTTACACATACCCTATCTCTCAAAGAATGAAGAAAACAAGAAATACACTCATAATAGGAATAAAGAAGAAACGAAAATTGCCCCAAAAAAGAAAAAGAAAAAGAAGAAACGAATATAGCTCTCAGTAAGCTAACACACACCAACGTATACATATATACAAGCAAATGATGATGAGACAAACGCGCGCACTGTAACAATCTTGTACATGGAATCTTGAGACATAAATGTAATCAATCAATTGAGATGTAGGCTGGAGTTTGAATTTTGTTGGTAACTGGGGGAACGCAGGTCCCTGGATGAAGGAGAGAGCTCACCACCGGCAGGTAAGTCGGCAAGAGTGGCAAGCATGCGACGAATACTTACAGATCGAGCTGGTTTGAAGCTATGGGATCTCATCATGTTGGATTTGGAGGAGAAGATGTTTGATGACTTGGAAAGGATGAGATACACCAAACCCTGAACCAGGAAAAACAGGGCTACCTTCACCAGCGTATCTGCTAAGCTCAATTCCATCGTGTAGATCGAGATAATGAATATGGTCGATCGGTAGTTCTGCTAGATACTTAGCTGCTTCCAGATGAACAATTAGTAACGGAGATGGGAATGCCTAGCCTATATATGTGTATATTTATAGGGAATTAAGGGGTGTGCGTGGATGATGAAAGAGTTAGCCAACCTGTTTGACTTGCCGTAACACAAGTCTAGAATTGGTCACGTTCGTGGCAATTACATGCTGTGTTGACCAACTAATTAAACATGTTAAGCAGTTGAGACTTGAAACTTGAAATGTCAAGCAGAAGAAGAGGAGGGAACTGGGACTGGGTCAAACCAAGTAGTCCTTGATTCTTATCCAATACATGTAGATCCATGGCGATCATCATCAATCACCTAATCCAACTGCATGCATAATGAGGGATTAGGACGTGTTTGTCCGATTGATTCATTTCACGTGTAGAAATGACCGGGATATAATAAGCGCTATGCGACTTGTTGAAATGACCAAGCAGATTACTTGCGCAGCCTGCCTGCCTTGCCTTTTGGCCTTCTTTTTACTAAAGACATCGGAGTCTGGGGCCGGCCGGATTTTTCAACCATTAGTTTCTTTATCTTGCTTCCACTGCAAGTCTCAATCAGTTAATCTCCTCAGATATCAACGTGTATCTAAAATTAAACTCCTCAGATATCAACGTGTTACTCAACCCAACTCGCCTCACCTCGATCACCAGCTAAAATCAATTCTCACATTCTATCGTACACAACTTAACAACTAGTAGTCAAATCCTACTTGGACATCTCTATTAGCATAAGGAAAATAACATCACCCTGGCAAAAAAAAAATCTGTTATTTGGATTCTAGATGGAATCCGTACAGCTGTTACTTTTCAATTTCAGAACAAATATATCCTTGCCTGTGTCAGTGTCATATACAAGTTACATCATGGAAGAGTATTCCGATCAAAGGTTTACTGCTAAAGTGAACAAAGAGGTTGAGAACACTCTGATTCCACATAAACCACAGACGTAGGCAAGCCTTCAATGTATTAAATGATGCTGGAGGCGAAGGTATATAGATTACTTGAACCCCCAGCTCTAAAAGGGAGAGGGAGGGAGAGGGAAAAGGTGGGAATAACGCACAATTGACGTTCATGAGATCTGTGTTATTGACTTGCTGAACCAACCAAAAAGGTAAACAAGAAAAAGTGGAACCACTCGCTGCAGAATTACACTTCAGTTTTTGTATAAGAACTTTCAGATTCATCCAAAACCATATTACTGTAACCCACCTGCAGTCAGATATTAGAATAGATATATTAGTCCAGATCCAAATAATCACAAGCCTTAATTATTTGGTATTTTGTATTTAAAAGATGAAACAAGCTAGTTAAGAAACATGACTTTCCAGTTGACAGAGCATTGTGAGCACCCTGGTCATCAGAAATCAGGAATATGCCATGCCAAAGCCAGGTCAGAAATTGTAACTTCCATCCCAAACAATTCCATCAACATGTTGTAGTCACAATGAAAACATCTATAAAACATTGATTAACATATCGTGGTATTTCTTTTCAAAGGGTTACTTTGGTTACAATTAGTTATTTGCTAAGGTACCATTTAAGAGTTAAGACTACGCCTGTTTCAACAGAACAAGAGCAAAACAGAAATCTGTTTATCTTTATAGTCCCAAATTTGCATGAATAAGATTGCAGTTAGTAGCTTGTAGGAATCTTCAATTCAAATCCCACACAAAACTAGGCTGACCTGGTGGTAACCATCAAATTCATCCCAGGATGGCTATGATATAAATATATACAGACCTGAATGAATGATATGAAATAGTTCACTGCCCTCAGGTCTGCTAGACACAAAATGTGAAAGCAAAGCATTTTATGAATCACGATGTATTGTATAACTACCCAGTTCCTCAAAAGTGAATGTTAGGAAACTCCTGAAGCAAGCCTATATCAATTCCAAAGGACGTTAACCCTTTCCCTAAGCAAGCCAAATCCTTTTTCATTCTTTTTACCTTTTTAACAATATTAGACTAGAAAAGTGATAAGTTGACTAGATGCAAAGTCTCTTAGGATTGTAGGTGGCTAGTCATGTATTGCCTGTAATTAGATACTGAAATTAGATCCAGAAACCACAAACCTCACTCTTAAACAGGTACTTGACATTTAAAGACAGACGCATGTAAGTAGTATAAGTTAAGCTATGTAACGTTGAATTTGTTATGGTAAAACTTCAAAATTACTAGAAAGCATCATTTACGCCTAATTATTCTGTACGGTAGTCAGGGCCAGTATGGTTCTCTTGTTCTGTTTCAACAAAGCGAAGGCCTTTTTTCTCATTAAAAATCTCTACGGGCTGTCAAGTAACACGAAAGGATCATGAATGTATCCTCGGTAAGAATCTACCATTTACTGAAGAAATCAGATACAATGCCGAGACTCCTGATGCAAACCTCGATTCATAGTACAGGCAATTGTTGTTTACCTGAACCATTATACTAATGCTGTTATATCAAAATGAAATAATCGGAGTAAAATCCTGGAACCACGCTAGCTATAAAGCAAGAAAGTTTAGCTGTGATTGATAATTTTCTCCTACATTTCGCATCCTACCGGCCAGAAGGCCATATTCAGGTACATAAACAAATAAGATCATTTCAAAGAATGAAGAAAGTGGGAAAGTAGAGGCACAGGGAAGGAAAACGAACCGTTGCGGTGGTCGTGGAGTTGAAGACGGTAATGGACAAGACGTTGAAGTCGGTGTTGGGAGTCTGGAGGGTGGTCGACGTCGGTGGGGAGCTGAAAGCGGCAGAGGGGGCATGAACTGCGGGAAGAAAGCCAAGGGAGGATGCAGTCAGGATGGTACACGTGGCTGCAAGCCAGCTGCTTAGCCTCCGCATCCTCCGCAAATTGCTCCTTACAAACAGCGCACACCGTCATTGAACGTGACGTCATCTTGACGGTCGGGATGACGTCTACGTAGGCCTTGGAAGCCGGCAGTAAGTACACATTAGCGGGCGGGGGCGGAAGGAAGTCGGCGGCGGACAGGTGGTGGATCAGGCGGCGGAGGAGTGGGCTGTTGAGGCGGTCTGCTTCTGGAGCATGAGTGGAGTAGTCCATGAGCTCCAGGAGGTCGCTGAAGCAGTGAGGACAGGCGACGGTCGTCGCCGGCAGAGTTACGCTCATGTCGCACACGTGGCACCAGAACGTCAGCTGATCATGAATAATCTCCATCTCCATCTCCATCCAATATGAATTGGAAATTGGAATTATTTCTTGCCACACTCACCAGAACTGGTAAGGCCAGGGCACTTGCAAATTTGGGGATTGAGAGCGACGACGTAATTATAGATTCCTTATTATCATTTTTTGACTGCGCTTGTTTTTTTTTTTTTTGACTGCGCTTGATGGATGTGAATATATGGTAAAATGCCACTCTTCCCACTTTCTCGCTCCCAAGTCTCCCCCTCCCTCCTCTATGTAGAGGTTGCAGTTGCAGCAGGCTTCAACTGCAATCTTCTCATACTGTCTGTTACATCGAATCATCTTCCTTTTTAGAGTCTTTTTTTTAACTAAACTTGAAGAGAAAGGCTAAGCTTTATCCTAGTTAACAACTCCATCTCCTTCCCTAACTCTTAGAATTTTCTCTATTTTAAAGAGGAATTTAATTGTTTTGCTCTAACAGATTTTCTATAATTATATATCTCTAAAATAGAGAACTTGAGGTGCGAGAAAATAAAATTTCTTATATTTGTAGTAAATTCTATAATTTTAGAACAAGATTTGAAAAATGATGGTAAAATCTCTGAAAGAGAGAATTTGTTAGAGTGGTTGAAGAAAAGTTGCTTAAAGTTTTGACTTTACTTCCATATAATTGAGAAATGATACAGAACTTGTTGGAGATGCTATTGTCATAAACTTGCATACGATAAACATGTATACGATATGTACCTTTGCATACGATAAACTTGCATTCCATAAAGGCCCTAGGCAAGAAAAAATTTGAGGCCCCAAAAAAAAAAAACTCAAAATATTAAAAAAAATCATATCACAATATAAATGTATCATTGAAATATAGCTCGCCTTGTATTTTTAGATGTAAAGGTACTAATCAAATTTGCATAATCAAGTTTTTCAACTATGTCTTTTTCTATAGATATCATAGCCAAACCACTCAATCTTTCTTGTGACATAGTAGACTGAAGGTAAGTTTTGATTAATTTCCACTTGGAAAAACTTCTTTCTGCAGAGGCAACTGTGACTCGTATGGTTAGCAGATTCCTATGAGCAATCGAAGCATGCAGATAGCAGCCATCCACATCTTTTATATAATTCAACACATCTATTGCTCTTTTTGTTTCAATGGGTAAATCTTGACACAACATTCGTAAGTCATGGAATAAATCATCCTTATTAAGATTAGAAATCTCGCCATGCTTCAATATATTTGTGAGGTTCGCACAAAAGCTCTTCAATGTATCTCTATCAACAGACCTTAACTTATCCAAATCAAACAAAGGCCCAAAATTTTCTTCATATGTCGTAAATTGTTCAAACCTGGTTAAAAAAAAATCAATAACTTAATAAATATATATCATGCTTCTTAACTAAAAATTAAATATAATGTATATAGTTCTAACCTGGTTTTGAATGAAGAAATAACTTGATCAACTATGTAGAGAAAGTAGTTGGTTTTGAAGGATTATGTAGCTGATTGTATCACTGCTTCAGTAGAGCTTTCATCAAATTGTCTTTTTGTGTGAATTGTCCGTTTTCCATGAATATCGGTTCAATCTCCATCTCATTTGCATTCTCTTTAGCTTCAATCAAAGACTCCTCAAACCCGGTTTCTCTGAACTTTTGAAGAAAAGAAAGAAGACATTCCAATTTTTTGATGGCTGTATCGATATGCATATCTTTAGTTTGCAGAACTTTGATGACATTGTTTGTCACCCCCCGACTCTTAAATTTTACCTTATTTACTAGCATGATGTTAATAAGAGTTTTACCGTCTTGGACATTAAATTTTTAATTTAATTGGTCCCCAGAGAGGTTGTGGGGGACGATAAAATCAAAGGAATTATTCGTAGGAGAAAATGTGACGACAGTAAAAATGGTAAATTTTAGCTAGTAAAAGGTAATTTTTATTGGGGTATTATTTTGGGGTGTTAATTTTGGAGTGGGTTTATAATTGTTGGTGTTGGAACCGGTTGGGCCAAGCCCAAATTCCCCTCTCTCTTTTTCTCTCTCCTCCCTCCCGCTTCTCTCTCTCTCCCCGAGTCCTTTCCCTGCCGGATTTTCTTCTCGCCCGTCTGCCGCCGTCCGGCCACCGTTCGCCACCGCACCGGTCCCAAACGATCGGCCTCCAACCCAGCTTCCATCCTAGACCGGTGGCAGCCTCCCTAGCGCCGCCGTGAAGGAGAAATCAACCCCGAAAGGTTCGACTATTCAAAGCTTTCCGTCGCCGGAACTCCCTCCTCCGGCCACCATAGCCGGAGCCATTTGGCTCGTTGGGAAGCCCTCCTCCCATGCAGCAAGCCCCTAAGAGGTTTCGCTCCCTCGTGAGCTAGGTAAGAAGAAATCGGTGATTGAAATTCTAGGGTTTTATTTACTGTTTTCGTTCGATTGACATAGTTAGGCTTGGAATTGGTGTTTATGCTAGTTAGGAAAGTTGTAGAGGAGATGGAGAGGAAAGTGCTGTTAAAATTTGGTAGCCATTGGAGGTCGCCGGAGTTGGCCGCCGGCCGCCGCTGCCGGCGGAGTTGCCACTGTTTTGGGGGTTTTTATGGTTTTAAATGTGGAATATTAAGGGGAGATTAATGAGATGAATTTTGGAATTTTTGGAGGAATTTTGGATAGGTTTGGGATTTTTCAAAGTTTGGTATTTTAGCCATTAATTTGAATAAAATCCGGCCGTTAGATTATTGTTGTTTTGGGCCGTAGAAGGTGGATTTAAGGCAGCCGGTACTTGTGGTGAAGTTTGGATCGTATCAATTTTAGGATTGGAAAAGTTGGCCAAGGATGAGAGTAGATAAGGCCACATTTAATTTTGCCTATTTTTATATAAGTGTTGGTATATAGTTGATGATTTAATTATGTTTTTGGATCATGACATGAAGAGGCTCGAGCAGAAGAGGTCTCAGATCGACTGCAGGCTTAGGCCTAAATTCTGAGTGGACTTTTGGTTTAAATAATGTGCATGCAATTGTTTATTTTGTTGGAGCATTTGATGTCATTTTTATTTGACAATTTTATGCATTGTGGTGAGTTACCGAAAATGGTATTTTCGGTAAATTATAATATATTTATGAGGAGAGTATGTATATAAATGCTAGCTAGTCATATGTGTCTGTCCACCTTAATGACATAGTATATAGCTACATTATGGTGTGACGTGAGCGTGGAACGCAAGCGTAGTAGCCATATATGAGTGTTTAATTCATATAGGGGGTATGTGCACATATTTATACACCCGTCTGTCCACCTTAATGACGTAGTGTATCACTTCATTAAGGCGTGACGTGAGCGTTGGACACGAGCGTAGTAGCCTTATATGGATTATTATTAATTTATATAGGGAGTATGGTCGAGTGTAAATACATACATATTTTGATATATAGTTTTGAGCTGAAGAGACTCGATATTTATGAGATAAGAGATTTATTATTTAAGGCATGCATTTGTTTTCTTTGGAATAAAAATTGGGAAAGCATAAATGTTAAAAATTATTTATTTTTGTCCACTCACTCTAATTTTTGCAAATGTTTTTCCCCTGGCCCATTCATTTTAAAAATGCCCAGTTTGCAGAGTTCGGGTTAGTACTGGTAGGAGACGACGAGGCATAGCTACACACTTCTCAGCCACTTTCCACCAGTAGGTTACATGTTTAACCTACTATAGTATTTTTCGGCTTTCTCTAGTGTTTAGTAGCTCTGAAAACTCTTGGGGTTTATCGTATAATTATTATGGTGGTGTGCTAAGACCTAGATTTTAATTTGGAATGTACGAAGATCGTAATTGTTATATTCTCACTTTCAGATATTTGTGAGTTGTTTTGGTTGATGCTTAATATTGTTAGGAAAGTAATGTTTTAAATTTTCCAGGTTAGGGTTGTCCATTTTCAAGGGAGGTTTGCCGAGCTTTTCGGTAAATTTTCTTTGGAGGTGGTCCCCGCAAGACTTACTTCGGGTTTCAGGGTGGAATTCGAGGTGGGTCTTGACATTGTTAACCGCATATAACAACTCATACCATATAATCATTCCCAACAAGAACTCAAAATTCTGAAAATTATATTTTGCTAAAGCATCAGCATCACTTTTTGCCTTGGCATCTTCTTTTTTGTTGTTCACAATATGCATCAAAGCCTGTCTTATTTGTGGAGTTTGATACCTTATTGCTTTAATACTCTCCACACGACTTTCCCAACAAGTTTCTGATAATGGTTTTAAAATGAGACCTGTCACATGCTCTTTAAAAACCTGCCATCTTTTTGTAGAAGCTACAAACAAACAGTATAATCGTTGCACTATACCAAAGAAAGACTCTGATTTGGAACATTAATGAGCCATATCAGATAGCACAAGGTTTAGAGAAACAAGCACAAGGTGTATAAAATGCTCTTGGATTTATTTCAAGTAGTCTACTTTGCACACCTTTATTTTTACCTTTCATGTTGGATCCATTGTCATACCCTTGTCCTCTTATATTACTTACATCAAGTCCAAGAGTCTTCAATTCATTAGAAGTTCATTAAGTAGTCCAAGACCTGATGTGTCAGCTACCTTCAAGAAACCTAAAAAATATTCTTCAACCACAACTGGAGTAACCGAACAACCACAACTGGAGTAACCGAAGCATTGAAAATTCTTATTACAAGGGACATATGTTCCTCATTACTTGCATCTGTAGTACAGTCAAGAATAACTGAAAAATATTTGGCTTCTTTGATTCTGCTGATAATTGAGCTTTTCACCTCACCTGCCAACAGTTGAATAATTTCATTTTGAATTTTGTGACTCAAATAATGATACTGAACCTCACATTTATTAATACGGCCAACTTGTTTTTTTATACTCGGATCAACTTTAGCAAGCAGTTCTATCATCTATAAGAAAAAACCATTATTCTCCTCATATAGCTTTTCATTATCTCCACGAAAAGCTAAATTGTTTTTCGCAAGTCTTTTCACAACTGCAAGAATTCTTTCTAATACTTGTTTCTAGTGTTCTTTTTCTTGATTGATTTGTTCTTGCAGACTTGCATCAATTGTTAACTTTATTTTCAACCTTTTTGCCAACTCTATCCAACTTTTCATTGCCGCAATGTGATACCTACTTCCTTCATGACTTTTAAGTCGATTAGAACAGTTGTGCCAATCATTCATCCCTTCATCAGCTAGTTGCCTCACAAGATGCTTCTTTGCAAACAATTTACAACAGAAGCAAAAGACTTTATCCAAAGAAACCGAATATACATGCCACTTTCTATCTTGTTTCTCTCCATTCGGTAATTCCTTGAAGTAATGCCTTAAAGAAAAAGACCCTTTCGCATGTATATTTCGGAAAGATCACATTATTGACTCTATTGGGGCCTCTTTCAACCAAAAAATATGTAATATTTTGGTCTGTCTTATTCCAATTCCCTGGATCATCCATGTCAAATGGAACTTCTTCTCTTGAATTTGCAGTGACTTTCTTCATTGATAATATCATTATTTTCCCCTACTGACTGATTTGGCTCTATAGTTTGAACATCTTCAATATTTTCCTCAATCTCTGCCTCTTCAACATCATGATCACTATTTTCCTCAATCTCTACATCTTCAACATCATGATCATTATTTACCTCAATCTCTGCCTCTTCAACATCATGGTCATTATTTTTCTCAATCTCTTCCTTTTCAACATCATGATCACTATTTTCCTCAATCTCTGCCTCTTCAACATCATGATCATTCACTACCATGCTTTGATTCTTTTCTCTTGGTACTAAATACTTATTAATAGAACCAACTAGAGGTCTATTTACAGCTTCTATCCTCTTTTTCTCTTTTCTTTTTTGAGCCCCAGACTTGAACTTTCTGCCATGAGCCATAATAAAATACTATGTTTGACAAAAATCTGGACATCAATACGAAATCAAAGAGTATGTGTTTTTCAATATCTAGATGTCATACGTCCAAACATATACAAACAATTCAAAGAGGATGGATGTTTAGAGAATAAAGATGAAAGGGTAAAAGAACGTACCTTTTTAGCTTAAGAATTGATGTTTTCCTTCATTCCTTTCAATCAAAGATTTGGAGGTTTGTCTTCTTTTTTATTTGATTTCTACTGAGACGCAATCTTCTTCTTCTTCTTTTTTTTTTTTTTGCTTTTGGACGGAACAGTCGCGATCTTCTTCTGTATTGACTTGGAAACTGAAAAGAATTAAAGAAAGAGTAAGAGACTAAGAGACGGTAGGTCTTATAAATTCCAATTTTTTTTTTACAAGCCTGTATAAATTTTTTTTAGGCCCTAGACCCAGGCTTGGTCCATCTTGCCCCAGGACCGGGCCTGTGTATACTCCAAACAATCATATTCTCACATATGTCACAAGAGCAGTGTAAATATAAGAGTACGTAATTGTAGTTGTAACCAGTGATATAAGATGATCGATCACCTAGAGAGGTGATTCGCTTACCAGGAGTTCGAGTAACTAAGGGTGTCAAAAACTCAAAAATTAACAAACTATAGTCGGTAGTTAGGATCTACCTTCCCCGCCTATAGACTAGTCAAGAAGCTTGTAGATACGATGTATATCCTACCTCGCCATGGTGAAAGATCATCGGTACCACATCGGGAAGGTGCTCCTCCAAGCTCTACAAGAAGGCACCATGATAAGATATATGTATAGTTAGTCCCACATCGGAAACATGTAATAAGAGGGAACCTTCCTTAGCTATAAAAGGAAGGCTTCCCATATGTAG
This sequence comes from Fragaria x ananassa, assembly GCA_034370585.1. NCBI lineage: Eukaryota > Viridiplantae > Streptophyta > Magnoliopsida > Rosales > Rosaceae > Fragaria > Fragaria x ananassa. Next base: position 249,248 of record CP139750.1, on the reverse strand, counting down.
AAAAGATATACCTCTCTCTCTCTAACACTCCATCCCGGAGGATGGATACTCTTATAACACCAAAGGCCTATTGGCCATGATAGTGGAATATTAAGTGGATGTAGTCATGTCTTACGATGGCATGGTGAACCACTATATGTCCTTGTGTCTCTTGTACATGATAGTCTGTTCCACCGTGATTCTACATAGTCTCCAGGTTTATGCAGAAACATTTGGCGCTGTCTGTGGAAATCATTACTAAAGGTCATGTTGCTCTACCAGCCGAGAGGCAGTTCATTCAAGTCCATGATCAATAAGTCCATCAGGAGGTGCTCAAGCCCATCAAAAGGGCTAGCTAGTCAGCGGGTTGACGTGCCCCCCGGTAGGCTCAAGGCTGTCATCGGGTCAGCAAGTGCCATGCGGGGTCCGAAAGCCAACGCGAAGTGATGACTAGAAGGCATCGCCCGACCCGCCCGGGTTCTTTTTGTCATCGAGATTTTACCAAGAGCAGAACCACAACGGCTCATGACCGATGCCTCTAGCCATCACCTAGAGATGATTCACCAGGACTCGGAGCTCAGTCATGTTGGCTGGGAGCTTCGCCGGTGACGACCCACTTCTCCCGTTGCCCGACCATCTCATTACCCCGGTGACTTCAACGATATTCATCGTCTTCCCGGCCGAGATAAAAATTCGTCAGAAATAACAAAGGGATCTGCCTAGCATACTCAGGGTCTCGTTGATAGATTGTCGATAGTCCCTTTGCCTCCGAGATGGAGGAATCCAAGTTCAAGCTAAGTTCATGATCCCGGTTGGCCGAATTCATCGGGAGAGGGGGTTCATGTGGAAGTCGGGATCACCGGACTAGCTCGCACTTTATGGATCGCCGGTAGTTTCCCTTCCCTGCTCACCTTCTTGGTCACCGGTTCCATCAATCGACCAACACCAGTACATGGAAATTTCTCTCGGTAGGCACGAGCTGTTGGGGATTGAATATTAGAGCATACTCCCGGGATCCGGGGTAACAACCCGATATGTCGGTGCAATGGTCATTGGATCCGGGATACGCTTCCCGGCAGCTACCACAGACATCTCCTCGTTGATTTGTCTGGTGCACAGTTGAAAATTGCTATGGACACCCGGTATGAGAGGTATGGGGTGAAGAAGAAAGAAACTGGAGAAGTTAAAAAATCTTGTAGGCAGCCCGACTGTGCCGGTGACAAGGATTCATCATCCGAGACTTAGACATGCTCACTAAGAGAGAGGCATTCCACCGAGATAGACACTCCACCGTGCTCAACAACTGCATAAGGGGAACCAGTTGGTAGCGTTCGGGATCCATCGACAGCGTCGATCAATTGCCCGGCCGGGATGGTCACCGCTCAAGCAACTCGGTCTAGACACATCTGGTCCCACCTGCAAATCAACATGGCCACCCGGGAAATCCTAACTGAAAGAAGCAAATGGTGACGACCCGTCAGCAGAGTCATGCGAACTAAGTCACATCATGGTTTGCATATGAGGTGGCTTCGCGTAAGAGATAGAGGCCTAGTATGGAAGTGTAGCGAGATGACTTCGCATGGGAGACTTCGCCAAGAAACAAGAAGAGGACTTCACATGCAAAAAGGGGACAAGATGAGGCAAGCCCCGCATGGTTGGTTGACCGGATAAGAAAACAATTATCTTTAATTACATAAAAGGCTATATGTGTGTGGCTCGCCAGTGGAAGAGTTGGTATGTATTAAGGGGTGGACTTCGCCTACAAGTCAGGCCTTCACATACAGGAGGACTAAAATTATCAGGCGAGCTAAGGAGTTCGCACATATCAAAACAGTGACATGAGTTGCATGCGAGCTGGATGCATGAGAAGATGTGCTACGCGAAGTGATGACTTCGTGTAGGGGACTCCGCATGAGAGAAGGACCTTGTGAAGCATTGACAACTCTACTACATTCCGCGTCCACGCGGTGGCACGTCTCGCATCCCTAGAAGCATTGAATTGTTACCATCTCTTTGCCCCCTGCTGAGGATTGTGGCCAAAACAGTGTGCGTGGGTCCCGTTGGCCGAAGAGTACTTTGAAACTCCCAATCTCGATCAAGAAGCGGGGTCTCAGTCGTCCAGTTCGGTTATCACTTACCTCTGGCAACACCTGCTCTATGAGGTACCGGTGGGACCAGTCTGGATCATCTGATCTGCAAGCAGCGGGTCTCGGTGGCAAATTGCTGTGGACACCCGGAGCTCAGTCATGTCGGTCGGGAGCTTCGCCGGAGACATCTACTCAACCCGCAGCCGGATCATCTTTTTATCCTGGTGGCTCCAGCGTTCAGTCTCCGGGTAGGAAAGTCAGTGGCCTCACCAATAGCATGAAGCAGTCTCCGGGAGGCGATAGTTCTCGGGCCAATATGGCAATAGAGAGGGCAAGGGGCTCTCTTGCAGTCATCGGGAAGGTTGATGAAGCAACTAATCGAGATCCCGGCTCGGCAGCAGCTCGCTGCAGCCCCTTTAAAAAAAAAAAGGAGTTTGCTCTGTACACTAAAACATCAAATTTGACCACCCTATAGTTCTACTACCTTGTTGGTGTTTGCTGGGGTTGGGAGTTAGATATTCAAAGTTGACTATTGAAGTAGTGTTGGTGAAAAAAAAAACTATGGACACCCGGAGCTATTTGCCTGGAAAAAGTCAACAAATCTTATAGGCAGCCCGACCATACTGGTAACAAGGATTCATCTTCCGAGAATAGTACGGGCATGAATCTGCACCTCATGTGTGCACCCATTCGGCAACTATTTTCACAGGTAAGTCCCTCATTTGATTGTCTTTCATTGGATTGAAAACACAATCAAGATATGAAAGTCTTAAGTCTTCATGATTAGACTGAGAAACCACCAAGAGATTGACATTCGACGAAGATAGGCATTTGACCGAGAGATTGGCATTCCACCGAGAGATAGGCATTCCACTGAGAGATTGGCATTCCACCGAGAGATTGGCATTCCACCAAGAGACATAAGTTTTCCCCCAGTAACACCAAGTGGGATGGGTAATCCACCGAAAGGTGTGTCATTGAAATCCCAGTAACACCAAGTAGGATGGGTAATCCACCGAGAGGCATAAGTTACTGAAATCCCCAAAAAGACCAGGCGGGATAGTAGTAACATAGGATGTAACAAATAGTTGGCCAGGTACAAGATCCATCTCGCGTGTGTCACCAAGACCCATCTCGTGTGGAACAAGATCCATCTCGCGTGTGTCACCGAGACCCATCTCGCGTGGAACAAGTTCCATCTCGCGTGTGTCATCGAGACCCAGCTCGCATGACAATTTCAGTCTTTGTGCTTCGCGAACTACTCAGCTCGCCTGATAGTGTCAGCCCTTCTGTGCCAGGCAGACATCTCAGCTCGCCCGGTAATATCAGTCCTATGCGAAGCGAACTCCTACAAAGCTCGAACGTGAACTATGCCGACTAGCTCGCATACTTCTTTATAAGACCTCGCCCGGCCGAATCAGTTTTGAGGCTGGGGGTCGGGAGGGACACGACGGATTTGAAGATATCAAGAAAAGTAAGACCTGGAATGCACAAGACCCATTCAACACACGTCTTGAGTACGGACTTGGGGGGACTGGGATCTGGTACCCGTTGATAAATGACTAGTCTATGGGCTTATTTTAGCAAGTCCCCACTCAAGATGTGTCTTGAACGGGAACCTGGGGGGACTTGTAGTCGGTAGTTAGGAACTACCTTTGATACACCCCGAACTTAGTAATACTTTTTATGTTGTAGTTTCTTATTTTATTGTGGTAAATCAATTTGGGAGTTGTGTTGTTATTTTTGGTTAGAGGTGGTGTTTGAGCCAGTGGGCATTTTGGTCTAAGTCTGCATATTATGTTACATTCGAAGTAATACTTTACTGGGCGGTTAAATGTCCAAGTGAATATTAATTACATTCTTGGTCCACGTCATACCGGAGAGCCCAAATTCTTTTGGTTTACAAGTGATGGCCCGCCAGTTAGATCATGCGAGCTGGATGGTAGAATTCGCATGCGAAAAGAACTTCGTGTGGAATTACGGAAATAGACTTTGCTTAGTCTAAGTGAGGTGACACTTTGTGTAGGAGTGAAATACATCTAGGCGAGGCGAAGTACATTTAGGCGAAACTGGCTCGCGTAGGATACTTCACGAAGAAACAATAGGCGGAGTCCGCATACACCATATTTATCGTTGAAGACTCGTACAAGTGTTTGACATGCTTTGGGCCAACTCCTGTGGCCCTTTTAATGAAAAAGCATTTTTAAAGCTCGCGGGATAGTTTGAATTCGTGGCCCGCGAGAGATAGGTTTCCACAAGGATTGTGACACCCCGCGGGGTAAAGATGTTTTTAATAAGTTCGCATAAGACTTTATTGTTGAGCAGCGTGGAGGCAGTGACCTATGCGAAGTGTGTTGTGTGAAATGGACACGCGTCACGCAGATGGTTGGTTCACGCAGATGAATCAATATCCTTGTGGTATTCGGTTTAGAGTTCGACTTGGATAGTGATTACTTCTGGCAGAAGGCGAACCACTATATAAAGGGGCTAGACAACCCTAACAAGCTCTCTACACACAACACAAATACAACAATACAAAACAAACAAAACTTTCAACCTAATTGATATCTTCGAGCCTCTCGAAACCCTAACCCTATGCCCGTCCCCGCCTTAGTTCTCAGAACCCTTTCGGACTCTACTCCGATCACCCCTGATCCCTATTTGTTGCTCTGCTCGTGACACACCGTAAGTATCGAATCGTAGTGCTTGTAATTCCTCGTTTGCGAGGTGGCACAGGAATCCCTCCGCTTGATTAGGAAGTCAAGACCCGACGCACTCACTTTCCTCGTTTGCGAGGTGGCACGCCCGCATCTGCACCATTAGTTACTTTTGGTACCACTAAGTACCTCTCTAATCCCTTACTAAGGATCGTGGCCAAAACATGTGGTTTAGTTGAGTTCTTAGGTTTTTAGTTACGCGAATGGGAGTTTGTAAATGAAGGGTAACTAAAATAATATCAGTTTCCATATTTGGGTTAGTGTTTTAAGTGGGAAACTTTCTATTTTCGGTGAAGGAAAAACAAAACAGAAAACACACACCCTCACTTTCTCTCTCCCCGAGCCTGACCTCGAGCCCGACCCGTCCGACTTCTCTCCGATGGATTGCAGCCGTTCGACCACGCCTGGCCGCCGCACCGGTCTTGTTTGATAGCTGGGATGCCGCACGTCCAACCTAGGGTGGTGATCGGCTCAAAATTGCCGGCATTGAGGCGCGGTGACGCTACTGCCGTCGTGCATCTTGCCCTAGCCGGAACTCCCTTTTTCCGGCCACCGATTCCAGTGATTCTTGAGGGGTTTTGTAGCTCTTTGATTGGCCATTCAACCATCCAAAAATGGTAGAACGATTCGGAGTATAGAGCAAATCGGGATTAGTGTGTTCTTGAGCTTTGGAGGTATTTTCCGGCCAACTCCTTCGGTTCTAGATTTATTATTAGTTGTGATTGTTGTTGTGCTTGTTGAGAGGAAGAGATTGACATATGCTTTGTTAATTTTGGTTGAAGTTAATATGGTGAGGGCGGTTGACTGCCACTGCCGGTGGTTGACCGCCATTGCCAGCGCCTACTGCCGGTCTTGGTGGTGGTTTAGAGGAATTTTGGTAAATTTCTAGAAGGGGATAATGTTGTTATGGTGTATGATGATTTTTGTGATGAAGGGTGTTTGGAATTTGGGATAGTTTCGGTTACTCTATGGAGGGGAAGTGAGTTGAAAAGAGGTATTGAAAAATTTGTTAAGAGTTGATTAGGATCTAGGAAATTTTTAAGTTGATTTTGGTGGAAGAGGAAAGGTGAGTCTCATCCATAGGAGATTCTATATTTATATTTATGTGTTGGGGCATGGGGGAAGATTAGAGGAGATTGATAAAGAGTTAGGGTTCTTTTTAGATTTTAGAGTATAGAATGAGTGAGGATGGCATGCTTTACTTTGTTAATTAACTTTGATATTCTTGCATTGTTATCTCGGACTTTAAATCTCGTTTTGTACAGGACGAGAGAAGAGACACCACGTGAGGAGGGCTCTGGCCGACATCAGGCTTAGCTGCTTATATTGTGAGTGGACATCTTGGTTTTTATTAAAATGCATGCATGATTTTATAAGTGGTTCATTATATTTTTCCAAGCTTAAATTATATTTTCAGCTTTTGTTTTAGTTATGAAATTTATTTGAGATTGACATATTGGTTATAATTTCATTAATGAACTTATGGATTTCAGCTTGGGTAAAAGTTTTGGTATTTAAGTTATATTAATCCCAATGATTCAAGGATTTGAGATTTCTCTAGTTTTCTTCGAATTATGTGGATTATTAGCATTGTTCATTCTCTTAAGCATTATAACGTGTGGGACACGTTATCAAATTTAATTTGTTTCTTATCTCTTGAAATTTTCTGAGTACGATTGGGAATCGTACTTATGCTTTAAATATGAGTTTCGGGGAAACTCACATGAATTTATATTTTTCTTTTTATGCCATATTTGTTGGATTATATGACGTTAATGCTATCATGTCGTTCCACCTTTCGAGGTGATGTGACTTCCACGTTTCAAGTGGGGTCACACAAGCTCTTTCCACCCTAGTGGTGATGTGATGTTGCCGGCGGCATCACGCAAGCCCGGTGCCCTATCCGTCAACTTGACGTGAAGGTACAGGGAGTATGGGAGTACTATGCCTATGAGGCAACCGAGTCTGGAAGACTCACTTATATGGCCATATATGTTCTTTTATTGAGTTGCTATTTTGACTAGCGGGGCTAGTCCATTATTATTTTTGGAAGTTTCTTATATGAGGAATTACTTTATTTTTCTTGTTGCTTTATGACTAGCGGGGCTAGTGTGAATTTTTGATGAGCTTATAATATTTGCATGCATGGAAAATTTTAAATTAAATGGAAAAGTATATCACATTAGATTTTGTACTAGTTTGTTCTTGAATATTTATTAATTGGTCTATTTTTCACCCACTCACGCTAACGTTTTACATGATTTTCCCTGGACCCTTTGTTTTCAAATGCCCAGATTACAGAGTTCCTGTTCGGTTTCACTAGGAGTTGAGGCATAGTATCTTCTGCTGCACCTTGTTGACCGTAGGTTACCTGTTAACCTAGGTGTAGTTATTTTATTTTTCTTCTTTAGTGCTCTAAGGACCATGGGATAATGTAAATTAAGTTGAAGTGGTTTTTAAGGATTATGACCCGAATAGAGAGAGTTTAACTCTGGATGTTCTTTTCCTGTTTATGTAATGTAGTTGAATATTGGTTTGGATTGCTTTTACAATGTTGTCGCTTGGGTTGTGTTATGTGGAGTGGAGGGCTCCAGGTGTTGTGATTGATTGTTATAGTTGAAGTGTGTCTTAGTTTTATTACAGGTTGGGTTGTCCATCTTTAGAGGAGGTTATGCCGAAATTTCGGTATAATCTCTTTTAGAGTGGATCCCGTAAGACTTGCCTGTTTTTCCTGTGTGTTTTATGGCAAGTCTTGTCAACCTTCCCCGCCCATAGATCAGTCAAGAAGCTTGTAGATACTATGTATAACCTACATCTCCATGGTGAAATATCATCGGTACCACATCGGGAAGGTGCTCTTCCAAGCTCCACAAGAAAGCACCATGATAAGATATATGTATAGTTAGTCCCACATCGGAAACATGTAATAAGAGGGAACCTTCCTTAGCTATAAAAAGAAGGCTTCCCATATGTAGAAAAGATATACCTCTCTCTCTAACACTCCATCCCGGAGGATGGATGCTCTTGTAACACCAAAAGTCTATTGGCCAAGATAGTGGAATATTAAATGGATGTAGCCATGTCCTCCGATGACATGGTGAACATGATAGTCCTTGTGAATATTAAGTGATATGTCCTTGTGTCTCTTGTACATGATAGTCTGTTCTACAGTGATTCTACATAGCCTCCGAGTTTATGCAGAAACACAAACAAACTCTCAAGACCTATAATAAGGTGTGTTCTGGAATGTACGCAGTACATCGAGTACAAGCAAACTCTCACAACAATTGGCTCGTGCAAATTACTTCCCCGTCTGGCTCCGTTGTCCTGTTAACGCGTGAGGTGCGTGATTCGGTAACTCTTCCCTCCGCAATTGATAATATATGGTAGTTCGTACTCGTCTTCGTGCCTTTTCTAATAGTCCTCCAGCAAGTCACAGACATCAATGGCAAATTCTTGACAATAATCCGACGGTAAAAAGAAACTCAATCCCCCGAATTTGGCAAATCACTACCGGTGGTTCCGATGAAAATTTCATATTGGGGCTATCTTCCCAATTTTCTAGCACTGTTGAGATTCTCATGGCTTGTTTTCAAAAGTTAAAAACATAAGAATTTTTTTCTAAACCTCAATCTCATGGTTGGATTAAAGCACCTGAAACCCATCAAGTTTAAGAGCCGATCTGAAAATGTCGCCGCCCCAGTATCGAACCCTAGCTACAAGCCAAAACTCTTTGTTTGCTTTCCCTCGATATTATTTCATGTCTTCCGATGGATTTGGTGAGATGATGATAGCACACACAAGACGCGCCCATCGTGCGTGCTTTATATCAGAGGTAAAAATTCTAATTTCATTGCATCACGTCATTAGCTAGACATGATTAGTACATGAAGTACTGCGTACACAGCAGAATTTTTTTTCCAAACCTCAATCTCATGGTTGGATTAAAGCACCTGAAACCCATCAAGTTTAAGAGCCAATCTGAAAATTTCGCCGCCCCCATCGAACCCTAGCTACAAGCCAAAACTCTTTGTTTGCTTTCCCTCGATATTATTTCATGTCTTCCGATGGATTTGGTGAGATGATGATAGCACACACAAGACGCGCCCATCGCGCGTGCTTTATATCAGAGGTAAAAATTCTAATTTCATTGCGTCACGTCATTAGCTAGACATGATTAGTACATGAAGTACTGCGTACACAGCAGAATTTTTTTTCCAAACCCCAATCTCATGGTTGGATTAAAGCACCTGAAACCCATCAAGTTTAAGAGCCGATCTGAAAATGTCGCCGCCCCAGTATCGAACCCTAGCTACAAGCCAAAGCTCTTTGTTTGCTTTCCCTCGATATTATTTCATGTCTTCAGATGGATTTGCTGAGATGATGATAGCACACACAAGACGCGCCCATCACGTGTGCTTTATATTAGAGGTAAAAATTATAATTTCATTACGTCACGTCATTAGCTAGACATGATTAGTACCTGAAGTACTGCGTACACAACAGACGTCGCCCTATAACAAATACCAGATCAATATGAGCACATGTGTTAGAACCAAGAGTCAAAAGCGACTCAGGCCCCAAGTGTGGATCAAAATTCCACCAAGCCAAAATCAAGGCCGCCAAATATGAAAAAGAAAACCCAACCTGAAAGAGGTGAACCCTAGCTGCTAATCTAGTCAACCAACTATCTGCAGCGTCACTACCGCACACTAACTCTTGCTCACACCTCTAACCATCAGGCAAAACGAGTTCAATGCACATGCAAAAGACATGGTCCAGAGGAATCCGCCGTCCCCAACTCCTTGAGTAGACTCATAAACACCAGCCTTAAGAGGATTTGCAACACTGCTCTTGTTCACTATTCCTGCAACCATCGATTGGTTCTCCACCCTTTGCTGTCTACCTACTCTTCAAGGTGGATTTTTTTTTTCCGCAATCGCTCTTCCATGTGCATCTCCTCTAGTTTGTGATTGGAGGTGTTTTATTTAAGGATGTGAAATCCACACACCATTTTTCCTTTTTTGGTCAACACATTCACAAAAAGATAAAATTTAAGACACTAAAAGACAAAATTCAAGTTATCAAAAAAAGGAAAAATTGTGTGTGGATTTTAATATGGGGTGTGTGAATTTCACAACCCTTTATTTAACAAAAGAATCTCATGCCTAAGAAAGTTAATCATGGCTGTTTTTTTTTCTTTGCTTAAACCTCAATGAAATTAAGGTAATTTATTGGAAGGAAATAAGAGAATTATCCCGTAGTAGGAGGGATCTAACTCAACTCTCATCGAAAACAAAAAGTAAACATATAACTCACAAAAAACAATGAAAGCTAACAAAAACGAAATGAGTGAAGCTCTAACCAATCACTATTACAAAAAGAAATAACAAAATTTGGGGACAAATCCCACCACATTAAACCTGATGAATTTATCCCTATTTCTTGTCGCCTATTTCGTCCCAAACGGAGGAGGTGTGTCAAGACCCACCCCGAATTTCATCCTGAAACCCGAAGTAAGTCTTGTGTGGTCCACCTCCAAGGAAAATTTATCAAAAATTCGGTAAACCTCCCTCGAAAATGGACAACCCTAACCCGAAAAAAAAATTCAGAATACCCTCCTAAAAAGACTCAACCATCCTCAAACTCATCACATAAATATCTAACTAATAAAATCAACTTCATCCTCCGAATATTCGAAAAATATATCATCAGTCTTAGCACACAACCGAAATATTATACAATAACCCGAAGAGTTATCATAGCTACTAAACACCAGAGAAAGCAAGAAAATACCCTAGTAGGTTAAATAGGTAACCTATTGGTGAAAAGTGACTCAGAAGTGGGTAACTATGCCTCATCACCTCCTACTAGTGCCAACCCGAACTCTCCAGACTAGACATTTTTAAAACGAATGGCTCAGGAGAAAATATTCACAAACGTTAGAGTGAGTGGACAAAAATAAAAAGAATAAATAAAGAAAAATAATTATCAAGATTTATGCTTTCCCAATTTAATTCCAATGAAATCGAATGCATGCCTCAAGCGACAAATCTTTTATCTCATAAATATCGAGCCGTTTCAGCTCAAAAATATATATCAATATATGTATGTATTTACACACGCCCAAACTCCCTATATAAATGAATAGATTTAAAATAATCTATATAGAGCTACTACGCTCTGGGCTAACGCTCACGTCACGCCTTAATGCGGTGATACACTACGTCATTAATGTGGACAGACGGGTGTATAAATATGTGTCTATACCCCCTATATGAACTAAACACACATATAGGGTTACTACGCTTGCGTCTAACGCTCACGTCACACCATACTACGTTTACGTCTAACACTCACGTCACACCATAATGCGGTTATGTACTACGCCATTAAGGTGGATACACACATATGGCTAGCTAGCATTTATATACATACTCTCCTCATAAATATATTTATAATTTACCGAAAATTCCATTTTCGGTAACTCTCCAAAATAAATAAAATCGTCAAATTAAAATGACGTCAAATGCTCCAATAAAATAAATTACTAAACAAAAAGCAATTACATGCATATTATTTAAAACAAAAGTTCACTCACTAATTAGGCCTAAGCCTGATGTTGATCCGAGGCCTCTTCTGTCCGAGCCTCTTCACGTCCTGTTTCAAAAACATCAATTAATCCCCAACCATATACCAACGCTTATATAAAAATAGGTAAAATTAAATGTGAGTTTTGCACGCTCATCCATGCCTAACGTCTTTATTCTTAAATTCGCTTCGATCCATACTTCACCACAATTACCGACATCCTTAATACCACCCTCTACAGTTCTAACAATATTTAACCAACGGCCGCGTTCCATTCCATTAACTGCCAAATTTCACCAATCTTAGAAAAATTCAAAACCTATCCAAAACACCTCCAAAAAATTCCAAACTTCACATCAATAAACTCCCCTTAAAAAAACACATTTAAAACCATGAAAATCCCTCTAACAGTGGGGGCCGACTCCGGCGACCTCCAATGCCTACCAAATTTTAACCACATCTTCTTCTCAACCTCCTCTACAACTTTCCTAACTAGCACAAAACCCAATTTCAGACTTAACTAGGTCAATTGAACAAAAACATCCAAGAATCCTTAGAATTTCAACTCAACATTTCTCTTTACCTAGCTCAAGAGAGAGCGAAACCTCTTGGGGGATTGCTTCACGGGAGGAGGGCTTTCCATTTAACCAAGCGGCTCCGGCTATGGCGGCCGGAGGTGGGAGTTTCGGCCACAGAACACCATGGCAGTCGGACCTTTCGGGCTCGATATCTCCTTCACGGCGGCGCTAGGGAAGCTCTCACCGGTCCCAGAAGGAAGCTGGGCCGACGACTGACCAATTGAGACCAGTGCGGCGACCTACGGTGGCCGGACGGGTGCGGGGAAAATCCGGTAGGGAGAGAGAGCTCGGGAGGGAACAGAGAGAAGAGAGAGAGAGAGAGAGAAATGTTTTGAGCCACTAATCTAAACCGGTCCAACACCACTTGTCACGCCCCGAACCGTAAGTTTTACCTTTATTACTGGCATAGCGGTAATAAGAGTTTTTACCGTGTTCGTCACTAAGTGTGTAATTTAATTAGTTCCCAGAGGGTGTTGAGGGACTAATATTTTGAGCGAATTATTCTAAGGAAGAAATTTTGACGACGGTAAAAATGGTAATTTTTGCTAGTAAAAGGTAATTTTATTGGGGTATTATTTTTGGGGTGTTGAAATTTGGAATTTTGGGTTTATTAAGGGGGACTTGGACCGGATCGGGCCCAATCCCAGTGTCAGCTCTCTCTCTCTTTCTCCTCCCAGTTCCTCTCTCCCGCGCCCTCACTGCCCGATTTCTTCTCCGACGCCGTCCGCCGCCGTCTGGCCTCCGTTCGCCGCCGGACCGGTCCCGTTCGATCGGTCTCCCTCCCAGCAACATTTCTAGACCGGTGGCAGCCTCCCTAGCGCTGCCGTGAGGGAAAATGACGCCCGAAAGCTCCGACTGCCGAATCGGTTTTCTCGCCGGAACTCCCTCCTCCGGCCGCCATATCCGGCGAGCCATAGCCCAAAAGGAAGCCCTCCTCCCGTGCTTCAATCCCTCCAAAGGGCTCGCTCCGTCGTGAGCTAGGTAAGGAGAAATCGGAACTTGAAATTTCTAGGGCTTTTTGTGTATTTCTGTTCGATTGATGTGCTTAGGCTTAGAATTGGAGTTTGTGGTAGTTAGGAATGTTGTAGAGGAGGTTGAGAGGAAGATGCTGCCAAAATTTGGTGACCATCGGAGGTCGCTGGAATTGGTCGCCGGCCGCCGCCGCCGAGAAAATGTTTTTGGGGGAGAAAAATGTGAGGAGTTTAATAGAATAAGTTTTAGAATTTTTGGAGGAGTTTTAGATAGGTTTGAGATTTATTGAAGTTTGGTATTTTTGGCGGATTATTAATTTATAATCCGGCCATTGGATTTTATTTGGTGGAAGGTGATTTTGAGGAAGTCGGTAAAATTTGTGGAGTTTTGAGATTGGCAGTGGATTTAAGATTTTGAAGTGTTAGGCTTGGTTGAGCGCGAAGCATATTTAATTATGCATGTTTTTGTCGGTGTTTTATTTTAAGGAATTAATTATGTTTGGAACAGGACGCGAGGAGGCTCGAGCAGAGGAGACCTCCGATCGACGTCAGGCTTAGGCCTAAGTTGTGAGTGGACTTTTGTTTTATATAATGTGTTTGAACTGTTTTTTTGTTGAGTAATTTCCTCTATTGGATATTATATTTTCCCAAAATTGAGAATAGATTTTCTGCGATTATACTCGAGGCAAAATTCCGAGAATAGTATGTATGAGAGAGAATGCTAGCTAGCTATATACGTGATAGCCCCCACTCTGAGGACGAATGCCAGTTGCGGTGATGTGAGCGTTAGACGCGAGTGTAGTAGCCTTGTACGATTTTCTACTTGTTGAATTTATTCTATGTTTTTCCATTCATTCTTCAGGTGGGGTCTAGAAGGAGGCGACGAGGCATAGTCACTCATTTCTTCACTACTGTTCACCAGTAGGTCTTCTGTTAAATTATTAGGATTTCTAGTAGCTTCCGCTGTATTGCTTGTAGTAGCTCTGAATACTTTCAGAAAAATATCTGTGTATTATTTTATTTGGATTAAGTTGAAGAATTCATTTTATTGGTTAAAAGTGTTCTATAATTTTTTCGGGTTAGGGTTGTCCATTTTCAAGGGAGGTTTGCCGAGTCCTTCGGTAAGTTTTCCTTGGAGGTGGTCCCCGCATGACTCACCTCGGGTTTCAGGGTGAAATTCAGGGCGGGTCCTGACAGTTGGTATCAGAGCTCTAGATTTCATCTTCTGTTTTCTACTCACTATTGTATTTGCCTAAGTAACCATAGTGTCTATAGAGTGATGGTCCGACCGCGGCGGATTCATCGGCAGTTTTCTGCTTTTGATACTATGTGTTATTGGGTATGTGTGATAGTTCTGTTAGTCTTATGGACAGACTACTTAATATCTTCTTCCTTAGGTACTATGCCTCCTAGGCGCCGACCCCGTGTAGCTTCCTCGACCAACGCAGTGAGGGTGATGAGGTTAGAGGATTGGTTGATTCGATTGGGAGCATGCTGAGAGGTGTGTTAGATAGAGTTCAGCAGCCTCAGTCTGTGAAGAAAAAGGATGTCTTCGATGCTGGTGCAATTGAGTTCAAGGGCGCCAAGGGACCCCTCGATGCGCACACTTGGTTAGATAAGATGGAAATGGCTTTTGAGAGCACTGACCTGTCGGAAGAAAAGAAAGTGAAGATAGCAGTGACTTTTCTGGATGACTCAGCGCATCACTGGTGGATCCTTGCTAGCAGAAATCGTGGTGGTGCTCAGAACATGACTTGGGAGGAGTTTAAAACGCTCTTCTTGGGTCAGTATTTCAGTCACGCTCAGCGTATCAAGATTCAATCGGATTTCCTGAACATGAAGAAGGGGGATGATGAGGGTATCATCGGGTTTGAGCAGAGGTTCACTTCCCTGAGCTACCATGTGCCCTATTTGATTCCTGATGAGAGGACCAGGATTGACATGTTTGTTGGAGCTCTTGGCGGGGTTTATGCAGACAAGATGGTCAGTGGCATTTACCCAACTTTTCTTGATGCGGTTATTGCAGCCATGGCCATTGAGACCAGGAGAACTTTTAGTGCACGGCCCAGAGATTTCGGTGGTCCCAGCCAGGGTCCATCGAAGAAGGCCGCTTCCTCATCAGCTTCTGGATCTTCAGCGGGCAGTGGTAGTAGTGGAGGATCAGGTTCTGGTTCTCGGGGTAGATTTGGAGGACGTTTCAGGAGACCCTCCAGGAGCCAGTTGGGCAGGCAGCAGGCCGGTCAGTTTAGTACTGGTGGTAGTTCCCAAGGGGGATCTTCTAGTGGTCAGGCTTTTTCTTTTGGTCAGCAGTAGTCTTCTGGATGCTTTGAGTGTGGTGGTCTGGATCATTTCAGGAGAGACTGCCCTTTGTTGACACAGAGGATCGCTCCTTCTCAGTAAAGCGGTCAGTTTTCAGCTAGAATCTCTAGTGGTGGTTCTAGTGGAGGTTCAACAACTAGGAGTGGTTCTCAGCAGGGTAGTGGTCAGCGTGGACATCCCGCGACTCGCGCTAGACTCCATGCTATGACCCAGCAGGAGGATCGTACTTCCCCAGATGTCATCATTGGTACGTTGTTAATTTTTTGGTCAACCAGCATTTGTTTTAATTGACCCTGGAGCTACGCATTTATTCATGTCTAGTAGATTCGCTCTCCATGCCAATGTGCCATCATCGTCTCTTTCAGGCGAGTGGCACGTATCTCTTCCCTCTGGTGAGGTGATGAGAATAGCTTGGGTGTTTAGTGGTTGTGAAGTTTTGGTGGAAGGAGCTCAGTTTAAGGCAGATTTAATCCCTTTAGATATGGTGGAGTTTGATGTGGTCTTGGGGATGGACTTCTTAGAGTCTTATAGAGCTATGGTGGATCGTTTCCGAAAAGAAGTGGTGTTTCGGAGCCCGGATGGATTGGAGGTTGTGTTTCAGGGGGAAAGAGATGTGATTTCGAGTTGCCTGATTTCAGTTGTGGCTGCCAGGAGATTGTTAAGCAAAAGCTGTCAGGCATTCTTAGCTCATGTTATGGATGCAAGTATAGGAGTGTTGGAAGTGGGAGACATTCCTGTAGTAAGAGAATTTCCGGACGTGTTTCCCGAGGATTTGCCTGGTTTGCCTCTTGTAAGGGAGATAGACTTTTCCATTGAGTTGCTTCCTGGGTCTATGCCTATCTCTCAGGCACCTTACAGAATGGCTCCAGCGGAATTGAAAGAGTTGAAGACTCAATTGCAGGAGTTAGTAGATAAGGGTTTTATTCGGCCAAGCATGTCTCCATGAGGTGCTCCGGTGTTGTATGTTAAGAAGAAAGACGACACCATGAGACTATGTATTGATTATAGGAAGCTGAATCAAGTCACAGTGAAGAATAAGTACATGTTGCCTCGCATTGATGATTTGTTCGATCAGTTGAGAGGTGTCTCGGTGTTCTTAAAGATTGATTTGAGATCTGGTTATTATCAGTTGCGGATTCGGGATAGTGACGTAGCCAAGACTGCTTTTCGATCACGCTATGGTCATTATGAGTTTGTGGTAATGCCTTTTGGACTTACTAATGCACCCGCGACGTTCATGGATCTCATGAATAGGGTGTTTAGTCCATATCTTGACCGCTTCGTGATCGTGTTCATAGATGATATTTTGGTGTACTCAAAAAGTAAGAAGGAGCATGTCAAACATCTAAGATTGATTTTGCGGACTTTGAGGAATGCGCAGTTGTTTGCCAAGTTCATCAAGTGTGAGTTTTGGCTGGATAAGGTGGGTTTTCTGGGTCATATAGTTTCAGCTGAAGGTGTTAGTGTGGATCCCCAGCAGGTAGAAGCAGTGTCCAATTGGAAAAGACCCACAACTGTGACAGAGATTCGTAGTTTCCTGGGGTTAGCAGGTTACTATCGGCGATTTGTGCAAGATTTTTTGAAGGTTGCAACTCCACTAACTAGATTGACCAGAAAGGGAGTCAAGTTCGAATGGTCAGATCAGTGTGAGTAAAGTTTTCAAGAGTTAAAGGATCGTTTGACTAGTGCTCCTGTTTTAGCACTTCTAGACGATAGTGGGGAGTATGTGGTGTTTTGTGATGCTTCTAGACGAGGTCTAGGTGGAGTGTTGATGCAGCATGATCGAGTGATTGCCTACGCTTCTAGGCAATTGAAGCCGCATGAGGTGAATTATCCCACTCATGATTTAGAGCTTGCAGCTGTGGTTTTTACTCTCAAGTTGTGGAGACACTATCTTTATGGAGCCAAGTGTCAGATTTTTACCGATCACAAGAGTCTTCGGTATGTGTTCACACAAAGGGAGTTGAATTTGAGGCAAAGAAGGTGGATGGAGTTGATCAGTGATTATGATTGCACGATAGAGTATCATCCTGGAAAAGCTAATGTGGTAGCTGATGCTCTTAGTCGCAATCCCTCAGTGTCTTTGTTTCACTTGAGGATGGTTCGAGTTCCACTTCTTTGTGAGCTGCGGGCTACAGGGGTGGATTTAGCGGTGGATGAAGTGGGTGCTTTGGTAGCCAGTTTCCATGTGAGGCCAGTGTTGGTTGATAAAGTGCGGGAGGCACAGTATAATGATCCTTCCATAGTTCGGTTGATAGAAAGAGCAGAGAATGGAGCCGCCGTAAATTTTTCAGTAAGAAGAGATGGGTCGTTGTTGTTCAAAAGCAGGCTTTGTGTTCCAAAGAGGAATGAAGAGCTAAATATTGAGATTTTGGAGGAAGCTCATAGTTCTGCGTATGCTGCTCATCCTAGTAGTACAAAGATGTATCGGACTTTGAAGGATTATTTTGGTGGCCTAACATGAAGAGGGAAATTGCAGCTTTTGTGAGTAGGTGTCTGATTTGTCAGCAGGTGAAAGCTGAAAGGCAGAAACCTTCAGGTTTGCTTGAGCCATTGCCTATTCCAGTGTGGAAGTGGGACCACATCACCATGGATTTTGTCTTCAGTTTACCTCGTACCCGTGATGGGCATGACGGTATTTGGGTGATAGTGGATAGACTCACTAAATCTGCTCATTTCTTGCCGGTGGGAAAGAAGTTTTCGCTGGATAAATTGGCTGAGCTGTATGTGAGTGAGATTGTCAGACTTCATGGCGTGCCTGAATCCATAGTGTCAGATCGGGATCCTAGATTTGCTTCTAAATTTTGGAGAGCTCTTCAGGCAGCTTTAGGTACCCGACTACATTTCAGCACTGCTTTTCATCCTCAGACTGATGGGCAATCAGAGAGGACTATCCAAACTTTGGAGGATATGCTGAGAGCTTGTGCCTTGCAATTTAGGGGGAGTTAGGATAAGAACCTTTCTTTGATGGAGTTTGCCTATAATAACAGCTTCCATTCGAGTATTGGTATGGCTCCCTTTGAGGCACTTTATGGGAGACAGTGTCGTACGCCATTATGTTGGAATGAAGTCGGAGAAAGAGAGTTTTGTGGTCCAGAGTTTATCCAGGACACAAATGAGAAGATCAAGATGGTCAGGGGTAGACTCAAGGCTGCTCAGAGTAGGCAAAAGAGTTATGCCGATGTCCGCAGGAAGGACCTTGAGTTTCAAGTAGGTGATTGGGTGTTCCTGAAACTATCTCCTTGGAAAGGGGTAGTACATTTTGGCAAGCGTGGGAAGCTTAGTCCGAGGTATATTGGGCCTTATGAGATAATAGAGCGAGTTGGCTCTCTTGCCTATCGGTTAGCTTTGCCTTCGGAGTTGTCCAAGATACATAATGTGTTTCATGTATCCATGCTTCGCAAGTATATTGCCGATCCTTCTCATGTGCTGGAAGAACAGCCGATTAGTCTGCAGAAGGATTTTTCCTATGAAGAGGAGCCGGTTCAGATTCTAGATCGGAAGGAGCAAGTGCTTAGGAGCAAGTCAATTCAGCTCGTCAAAGTGCTTTGGAGAAGCCACCAAGTAGAAGAAGCTACTTGGGAGCCAGAAGAGCAGATGAGGCAGCAGTATCCTTATCTCTTTGAGTAGCGAGTTTGTAAATTTCGAGGACGAAATTTTTATGAGGGGAGAATTGTCACGCCCCGAACCTTATTTTTTACCTTTATTACTGGCATAGCGGTAATAAGAGTTTTTACCGTGTTCGTCACTAAGTGTGTAATTTAATTAGTTCCCAGGGTGTTGAGGGACTAATATTTTGAGGGAATTATTCTAAGAAAGAAATTTTGACGACGGTAAAAATGGTAATTTTTGCTAGTAAAAGGTAATTTTATTGGGGTATTATTTTTGGGGTGTTGAAATTTGGAATTTTGGGTTTATTAAGGGGGACTTGGACCGGATCGGGCCCAAGCCTAGTGTCAGCTCTCTCTCTCTCTCTCTCTCTCTCCTCTCGGTTCCTCTCTCCCGCGCCCTCACTGCCCGATTTCTTCTCCGACGCCGTCCGCCGCCGTCCGGCCTCCGTTCGCCGCGTTCAATCGGTCTCCCTCCTAGCAACATTTCTAGACCGGTGGCAGCCTCCCTAGCGCCGCCGTGAGGGAGAAACGACGCCCGAAAGCTCCGACTGTCGAATCGGAGAGCCATAGCCCAAAAGGAAGCCCTCCTCCCGTGCTTCAATCCCTCCAAAGGGCTCGCTCCGTCGTGAGCTAGGTAAGGAGAAATCGGAACTTGAAATTTCTAGGACTTTTTGTGTATTTCCGTTCGATTGATGTGCTTAGGCTTAGAATTAGTGTTTGTGGTAGTCAGGAATGTTGTAGAGGAGGTTGAGAGGAAGATGCTGCCAAAATTTGGTGACCATCGGAGGTCGCCGGAATTGGTCGCCGGCCGCCACCGCCGAGAAAATGTTTTTGGTGGAGAAAAATGTGAGGAGTTTAATGGAATAAGTTTTAGAATTTTTGGAGTAGTTTTGGATAGGTTTGAGATTTATTGAAGTTTGGTATTTTTGGCGGATTATTAATTTATAATCCGGCCATTAGATTTTATTTGGTGGAAGGTGATTTTGAGGAAGTTGGTAAAATTTGTGGAGTTTTGAGGTTGGCAGTGGATTTAAGATTTTGGAGTGTTAGGCTTGGTTGAGCGCGAAGCATATTTAATTATGCATGTTTTTGTCGGTGTTTTATTTTAAGGAATTAATTATGTTTGGAACAGGACGCGTGGAGGCTCGAGCAGAGGAGACCTCCGATCGACGTCAGGCTTAGGCCTAAGTTGTGAGTGGACTTTTGTTTTATATAATGTGTTTGAATTGTTTTTTTTTGTTGAGTAATTTACTTTATTGGATATTATATTTTCCCAAAATTGAGAATAGATTTTCTGCGATTATACTCGAGACAAAATTCCGAGAATAGTATGTGTGAGAGAGAATGCTAGCTAGCTATATACGTGATAGCCCCCACTCTGAGGACGAATGCCAGTTGGGGTGACGTGAGCGTTAGACGCGAGCGTAGTAGCCTTGTACGATTTTCTACTTGTTGAATTTATTCTATGTTTTTCCATTCATTCATAGAAATCGTACAAGGAGTGTGCACGTATTTAAACCACTCGGTCTTGTATCCTCCATTCTGAGGAAAAATGCCAGTATGGAGCGACGTGAGCGTTAGACGCAATCGTATTAGCCTAGTATGACTATCTAATTTAAATCTTATTCATAGATAGCATACATGGAGCATACGAGTGGTTAATACATACTGAAATATATATATTTTATATATTGAGCCTGAGAGGCTGTTTTGTTTATGATTTGGGGACTAGCCAGAACTAGTCGTTTTCATTGATAATTTCTTGGGGAAATATTGTTGTTGTTGCGATTATTTTGTCCACTCACTCTGACGTGATGAAATATTTTTCCCTGGGCTTTTCCTTCGTTTTTAAATGCCCAGTCTGCAGAGTTCGGGTGGGGTCTAGAAGGAGGCGACGAGGCATAATCACTCATTTCTTCACTACTGTTCACCAGTAGGTCTTCTGTTAAATTACTAGGATTTCTAGTAGCTTCCGCTGTATTGCTTGTAGTAGCTCTGAATACTTTCGGAAAAATATATGTGTATTATTTTATTTGGATTAAGTTGAAGAATTCATTTTATTGGTTAAAAGTGTTCTATAATTTTTCCGGGTTAGGGTTGTCCATTTTCAAGGGAGGTTTGCCGAGTCCTTCGGTAAGTTTTCCTTGGAGGTGGTCCCCGCAGGACTCACCTCGGGTTTCAGGGTGAAATTCAGGGCGGGTTCTGACACCACTAATTAAAACCCAACTCCAAAAATTAACACCCCATAAATAATACCCTAATAAAACTTACATTTTTACTAGCTAAAATTTACGTCTTCAAATATTTCTCCTACGAATAATTTCTCTGAAATAATTGTCCCTCAACACCCTTTTAGGGACCTTTGAAACTATAAACTCATTTATAAAAACGGTAACACTCTTATTAATACAAAAGTAGTAAATAAGGTAAAAATTAAGAGTTGGGATGTGACAAGGTGATTAGGAAGCTGTTTATGATTTGTACCAAATGCATGCTGATTGGCCGGACAACGACAATATCTTTGTTGGAGGGACAAACATCACAATGCCTGCTATAGTAACCTCTTGATAGGCTTCATGGGCTGTTGTATAGGCGAGAAATTTTGGAAAATAACCACTATTTAGATGCTAAATTGATTTTTGACCTATATTTAGAGTTGAATGAAAAATAACCTTTTAAGCTGGTGAAAAGACATAGATGTCCTTAATTAACTCAATTGTTATTTTAGTCTAAGTGTCTAACTTCTACGTTGTGATCTTCTTCAAGTCTTCAACAATCAGACACTTCAAAACCTACCATGCAATCCCAGACCTAATTCAATACAACTATATCCCTTTTTGTTAAAATCATTGAGTCCTTGTCACAAACCCTTCTAAGCTTTTTCAACAATATTTAGATTTTGGGTATGAGATTTTCAAGTAAGAGAGGGAATTATGTACTACTGATGATTATTCAAAAGTTCTTGACCTATTTGGATATCTGAGTCATAAAATTATATTGTGGTTTGATTTGAAAATCTTGTATTGTGCAATGTTGTTTGGATCGGTCATTTTGATCTTTAATCAAATGTCTATTATGGTACATTTCTTGGGGTTGCAAGTGCACCCTTTTGTTCAAAGGCAAGCTTAACCATATTGCCTAAACTCTTGAATGCAATGATCATGTCACTAACTTTGTAACCAACGCCATTCCGATTTTCTTCTCAAAGAAAAAAAAAAGTCAATTCAATTCGAAAGCATTCAATCAAAACTAAATGACGATCATGTAAAGATACATGTAACTTTATATAATGTAGGGTATTTATGTCTTTTGATCCTTCAAAATGGTTAGAAATCAACTATTTTTTAAAAGTAGGTTACAAAGACCTCAAAAGTGGTTATTTTTCTAAATTTATCTGTATAGGTGTGATGCTTTGAAGATTGATTTTAGACTTTGTTTCCTTGGGTCCATAATGATGGGTTTTCATACTTATTCATGTTATAAATATTATAATCTATGTGGATGTTCACGTAATTACTCATTAGTTATGTCTCTGATGTAAACTCTACCTCTATATAAGGAGGCTAATGAGAATGAATGAGAACACTTTTACCTCCTCCCAACTATTCTTCTTTTCTTTACTTTACAGATCACGACCAAATCCTACAAACCCAATTTTTTTTCCTACACTACAATTTTCTTTTATTGTACTCAATGATGGTCGAAAAAGTCATACGGTGCAACTCAAAGTTGTTTATTCTCACCAATAGTCTTGATCTATGAGTTTGATTTGTTTATTGCTTTTTTTAATTCAGATCATGTTGATTGTTATATTGTTTATGAATATTGTTAACGGTTGCAATTATGATTGTGGGTGTTTGATGCATCATCGTTGTTTGAAGCTCCACCTCATAGGAATTGGATGTTTAATTGGGTGATTGATGCTTGACCTCCTAGAGGTTACGATACCAAGCTCCGTCCAATTCACTATCCCCAGTCCCTGCCTGGTTAGGCAAAGTTGGCGTTGGAGGTTGAACATGGTAGCTCAATGCTGAACAGGAAGCCAGAGAGAGGCGCCTTGAGCGATCCTCGGCTCGGTCTAATTGACTGCTGCAACGGGTGTGAGACTTGTGTCAATAAGTTGCGAGTGCTCGGGCCATTTTGGCCACATTGAACTCACCAAGCCTGTGTTCCACCTTGGGCTTATACTGCTGTGTCAATGATCGGCAATTTTCATGAATCATGATGTTGGTTTTCTTTAACATATATACATCTTGATTCACACATTATGTATTTGCAAACAAATGGATTGATTCAATCGTCCTTTATATATCTAGATTATGGACATCTAGCTAATGGCTTGCATATCACAAGCATTTTTTTCGATTGGCTTTAGCAAGCAAACAAAAGAGGTTTGATCAGCCCATCATGATATATATGCTTCTTTGTGATCATCCATGAACCAATGTTTGATGCAGTAAAATATGGAAGGAATAATTGTCTTTACATACTTTGTTATGCAAATGAGAGCTAGTTTGATTCAATATGGAGGGCCTGAAGTTCCTCAAAGAGTAATATAATGAAATTGCGATATAAAGATTCTCAAAGCTTCTGCAATTAAGGAGGGCCAAAAGTCCTTAAAGTCATATATAATCACCGGCGAAACTATATTGAGACCAAGGGGTGCCATGGCACCCCTTTAATTTTTTTAAACTTGTGTATTAGGCTTTACTAATCAAGGAATTTGACATAATTAGATGTAAAAACTTTCTAATTTAGAGGTTTGGCCCCCCATTCCTTTCCTATTAAACTATACCATTTTTTGTTACTAAGTTTAATTTATCCAATTTATTTCTCCTACCTTAATCAACTCTTGCCATATCATATTCTATTATGTACAAATACTTTATAATTGATTAACTTATTTCAGTTATTTCTCTATGTATTTAATTAATTCTAAATTTTATATTTTGTTTTCAGTTTAGTAAATTTTTTTTTTGAACCGTCAAATACACAAAAGTTAATTACCTTTTGATATTGTATATATTCATATACAGTTATTTAATTTTCGAATACTATGTATTTTCACATAAACTCGGCCCCCCTTAATATATAATCTTGGCTCCGCCCCTGTATATAATATGACGGAACCACATCTTGTGATCACTAGTTATATGAGGGCCCAGAGTTCCTTGTTTTATATGATATTATGTTCTTATGTAACTAGAGGAGATCGGGAAATCAAGATTATCATATTTGATAAAGTTAACCAGACCTGAAGATATGTGTATTTTATTAATTCATGGAATCAGAAGTTTCATGTGTACAATTTATTTACTTTTTACTCTTTACAGTTTTCTTATTTTGTTATGCAATTTCATTATTGTACTTATTGTTTAAATTTTATTATTATTTATACGGGCCAACAGCCTTATATCTCAAACGTATGAAGTTTTACTTGGGTTACTCGAGCCTGAAGTTTCGAGCACTTGAATTATTTGAACTCGAAGTTTGACATACGAAATATGAGAACCTATGTCACACCCCGGTTCTTAAGTTCTTTTATGGTTATTTACCTTTTACCGTAATGAGTAACCGTTTACCCTTAAGGACCTTAGGGTTGACTTTTTGTAGGAAAATTATTCTGAGAAAGTTTTCTTCATGAAAGTCGTAGAGTACATTAATACGAATTCGTAGACATGCTATACGTTAAAATCAGAGTTAAGATGAAAAGTTATCAACTAAAAGGGTAAATTTTTGAGTTGGTAAAAAGGGGATAAATATTTAATGGGTTTAATTTTTTGTTGGGTTTGAGTGTTGGGCCGGGTGTGGCAGCCCAACCTTTACTCTTTTTCTCTTCTCTTCTTCTCCCGAATTTCTTCCCCAAGCTCTCCTTTCGCTGGAAAGCTCTTGTCACCAGCTGCCGTCGTCCAGCCAGCAACCGGCCGCCGCTCCAGCCCAGTTTGGACACCCGCCACCTCCTCTCTCTCCCCGGCCTAGTGTCAGAACCGGTAGTGCCACCGAAGAGGAGAAAACCCCGCCGGAACGCCAATTGCCTCTTCGCCGGAACTCCATCCTCCGGCCACCATAGGCCGAGATTTTTGGTTCATCTTGTAGCCCTCATCAAGGACGTGAGGAGGATCATTTGGAGAAAGCCTCGGGTCGTTGGCAGGCATAGCCGAGCACTGTGAGTGGACCTTTGTTTTGAATGTCATGCATGCACTAGAGTTTAATTTTCAAAGGCATATTAGAGATTTAATATTTTTTTAGAGTAATGAGTTCCATTCATTTTTCGGGAACTCTCTTGAGCATTTTATTTGACATGTGGGGCATGTCAAATGATTTATTTTATTACGCAATATTTCCAGGTACAATTGGGAACTGTACTGAGTTTAATGGATTTAAGTACTATCGGTTTTATTTTTGGATGATTTTGGGATTTATAAATGATTACCGAAAATGAGATTTTCGGTAGTTCTCCATCATAATATAAAGATTTTGACTTGGAGAATATTTTAACGAGTATTTTCGAGTGGAATTATTATTATTTATGATTTATATGAAATAATGAAATCTCGCTTATATTTATAAATTGAGAATATTTTGACGTGTGCGACACGTCATTTAGTTTTAATACAATTTCTTATGATGATTTTCAAGTACGGTTGAAAACTGTACCATTCGTATGATGTTGGGGAAGATAAGTGAATTTAAGTGTTTTCGTATGTTAATAGTCACCTTAATATAGGGTCGATTATATGAATTATTGCTAGCTAGCCATTATTTAGTGGTCCTCATCATATGTGAGTAGAGCGCTTAGCGTGGGACACTATTATAGTCTCACAAGTGATACTCATCATATGAGAGTTGAGCGCTTAGCGTGGGACGCTATTATCGTCTGAGACACAACCGATCTGTATATACATATATATATATATATATATATATATTGCTAGCTAGCTAATATATAGCGGTCCTCATCATATGTGAGTAGAGCGCTTAGCGTGGGACACTATTATAGTCTCATCAGCGGTCTTCATCATATGAGAGTTGAGCGCTTAGCGTGGGATGCTATTATCGCCTAGGAGGCAACCGATCGGTATATATATATTTATTTCTAGCTAGCTATTATATAGTGGTCCTCATCATATGTGAGTAGATCGCTTAGCGTGGGACGCTATTATAGTCTTACCAGCGGTCCTCATCATATGAGAGTTGAGCGCTTAGCGTGGGACGCTATTATAGCCTGGGAGGCACCGACCCGAGCCTGGGAGGCTCCTTTCTACATGGTGATAATTTTTCCCCTTATTTTAATCTTCTCAGTTCCGTATTAGTTTAACCAGCGGGGCTGGTTTATCTCTTCTGTCGAGATTTCCGTATTTGATTAGCCAGCGGGGCTGGTTTGTCTATTTATTTATGAGATTCCGGATTTAAAGTTAAATGTTTATCAAATTTGCGTGCAACAAGGTTTTAAAGTTTAAATGTGGGAAAGTATTGAAAATTACGTTTTGTTAAATGAATTTATTTATTTTTGTCCACTCACTCTAACGTTTTAAATTACTTTCCCCTGGGCCTTTTGTTTTCAAATGCTCAGCTTGCAGGCTAATTTAATTTGAGGTCGAGCGTACATGGAGTTGAGACTTAGTCCAATAGTCAGAGGTTGCTTCCGCTTCAGCTTTATTCATGGTTATTCTTTCCTTATTTAGATATGCTCTAATAACCAGCTAGTGGTTTAATGTTGTCTTTGTTGTTCGGTTTAGAAGTGCCAGGTTGGATTTTCGGGTAAGGGTTGTCCATTTTCAAGGAAGGTTTAGCCGAATTTACGGTAAATTTTTCTTGAAGGTGGACCCCGCAGGATTTACCATGGGTTTCAGGGTGAAATCCGGGGTGGGTCCTGACAACCTATCAATCAACATTATAAATTCGAACATGAAGACTCGATTTCACATATGATTGATGACTCCAGAAGAGCATCCTTTTTTCAATTAAGTGTCTCCAATGCGGTTCAAAATCGATTAATATATGATATAGATTGTGCCAAATTTTATAGTGAACTAAGACACATAATATCATGAACCAGAAGTTTATTGAACCAAATACATTATTTGACATGACAAGTTATGTCATATTTTACTTATAGTGCTGCATGGAATCAATAATAAATTTTGATGATCATTAGCCCTACTCATAGCCGATTGTTTATTTGTCGCATATTTTTGAGTTATCACTTTAATGAGACAATCCTCCCGTCATGAGGGGGGGGGGGGAGATTGTTCCTGAAAGAACGATGTAGAGTGGTGAGAGTTGTTTATCCACCTTCTCATTTTGATTTTGAGAAATGTCTCAGCTAGTGATTTGATAAAAGATCTTGACAAATGTATATGCTAAAAGCATAGGCATCAGCATGGATGTCTATGAGACCATCCATATTAACTCAAATACTCTATACCCCATTTGATTTGTGGGATGAACATGTATCCAAGAGACATGGTTCTCTTGAAGAGAATGTCATGATACAATATTAGAGTTCCTAATACGGCTACACATACAAAGGTTGTATGTAAGCCATTAGAGAATGATATATTGGTTGATATTAATGAATATAATATTTTTGACCTCATACTTGGTTTAGGTTCGTCACCAGCCAATGAACATCTCACTCGAAAGAAAGTGATAGAGTTTTAAACACATATTTGCGGATGGTCATAACATGACAGTCTTCCCGCCGTTAGGGGGAGAATAAAACTATTGTCATTTGAGTAACGGCGTGAATTTAAGTGGAATGTATCCACCAGGCTAAAGTTTTAAGCTCATGAAAAAGGAAGATTATACAGGTCCTCTAATTGTCTACATGATATTACGAGTAAAAGATCCACATTCGCTAGATAATATTTGTCCAAGAAGTGACAATATTTGCCCCAGAAGTGGCATAGGTACCCAATATAAAAAATGCATGCATATAAGAATGTGTGGGATCTATAAATGATGATCATCTATGACAATTTACAAATGGTAGCTACCAAAAACCATTAAGGACTGTATTAATGGATGTTATGCCACGTTTCATTATGCACGTCGACAAAGCATATTATTGGCCAAATTGGAAAGAGGCAATTCCAATGAAACTAAATATTTGAAACGTGATGAGATACTTTGACCTTTAACCCTACAGATACAAAAGGGTATTTACCACAATGAAAGTAAATCACTATGATTTAATGTCTACAAAAGACATGGGATTATGAATCTGCCCTTATACAAATGATACTTTTCTATAAGTACAGTGTTACATGTAACTGTTACATGGACGAGAGACTTATGGCATGTTGTCATCGTATATTATGAGGGCCTTTAAAGACACATTGATAAACCAAATTCTCAAAAGTGAAATGTCATTACAAGCTTATCGCTTGTCAAATCCTCAAAGGATTCAAGTACATGAATGATTATAATGTAATTTGATCCATGAATACTTAAGAGAGCCTGAAGCTACTTCATGGAATCAAATAGTCTAAAGTTGGCTCATATATACTCATTCCATTATAGCTAACGTGATCGAAATTGCCTCAATGAGTACTATGATCGGACTATAGAATCAAATTCGAATTATGATCAATATGTTGCTACATATTCTAACTCTTGGGAAGTTATGAATTACTCAGAGCTCTTGAAGAGCTTATATGAGACATATCACTACACAAAAAAATATTAATGTGTATGGCTAGATATGCCATGAGATATTTAAATGTTTTAATGCCAATTTGCTTATCTTGTTTAGCTTTTACTTAGTGTATGAATTAGGTCATACGACTTAATGAGGTAAGACCCATTTATAATCGTTTGACTCTGTTGGTATTGTTTCAACTTTGCAGGTTTAAAATTTCATGATGAGCCCCTATATGCAAAGCACGCATGGTCTCACTTTTGTGATTGACAAATCAAACTGTTATTTACGATGCATGAAGCTTGTAACGTTTAGAGGGAGATTCTCATCAGGGGGAGCATCTAGAAGTATGCTACCTAAGACATATGTGTGTTGTACTTTTTTTTTCTTTGACCAGGGTTATTTTTCTCTCACTGGGTTTTTGTTACCTGACAAGGTTTTTAACGAGACAACATTAAACGCAACCAATTTCATCATTCATTGGTGGACATCCAAGGGGGAGTGTTATAAATATTATAATTTATGTGGTTGTCTACGTAATTACTCATTAGTTATGTACTCTAATGTAAACCCTACCTCTATATAAGGAGGCTAATGAGAATAAATGAGAACACTTTTACCTCCTTCCAACTATTCTTCTCTTCTTTTCTTTACTTTACAACAATTCATTCATTAGTTTGTTTTATTTTAACTAACCTATTATAATGCCATTGTCCATACTCCATAGTCAATAGGCTTACTTAGATAAGTGAGAAGTAGCGATACTGTAAAATGATCGACTCAAATTTATGTGTCATCTTGTATCACAAATTTTTTATTATCTACCGATTAAGGGAAATGAATGATTGTAATGGTCTTTTTCGGTTCCACAGTTAATAGGCTTTACTTAGATAAGTGAGAAGTAGTGATAGTGTAAAATAATCGAGTCAAATTTATGTGTCATCTTGTATCATAATTTTTTTATTATCTACCTATAATCAGGAGATGAATGATATGTAATGGTCTTTTTCAGCTCGAGCTATAATTTATCTAACATGATACTTAATGAAAAAAAAACAATACAAGTTTGATGTTGTAGATTTATATCTAATTGGGATATTCGCATTACATACAACATTTTATTCCGTTCAATAAAAAAAGCAACAAGAAACAAGATAGGGATGGAAGGAAGAAGGCAGCTAGGTGTGTGAAACTGAGGACGATGTCTTGGAAGCCTCGAGATCTGCAGCCTGCTTGAGAAAGCTCTGGTCCTCGAGAGCCATCTGTATAGGGCAAGAGCCAAGCCCGTCGGCGATGGCCAGCAAAATCTTCTTCATCTCCTCCCTGAACTCGTCCAGATCCACCGTCCCGCTCTGGTCGCAGTCGAACTTATCGAATATGGAATTGTAGAGCTGCGTCAGCTCATCAGGCGAGGTTGCCACGTCCATGCCGAAGTGGGTCTCGATCAATCTCATAGACTCGAACGCTTTTCGCAACTCAGACCGGGACAGAACGCCATCGTTGTTAAGATCTAGAGCAGCAAAACGCTCGTCCACGCTCTTCTTGAACTGCACCTCGTCGCTCACGAAGTCCTTCACCGTCGTTCCGTCGATTATCACCACTCCCATCCTACGTTACCTAATACGTCGATTTTTCTGTTTCTTCTCCACTCAGTCGGTGTGGTCCGGTGTTGGTGTTGGTGATCGTGTGGGGCAATATATATAATTAGAGGTCCTCGGCTAACATATATCCTTCGACCAAAAAATTTAAATGCTGACATATATCCATCCATTTATCTTGTTGAGAGAAAAAAAAAATCGGTGACCAGGTGCCTGGCGGGCGGGCACCTACTTTTGCTACGACTTCATTTTTTTTTAAAAATCAGATCTTTTAAAAATAACTTGAAAATTAATTTTAAAAGTAATTGTCATTAAAAATACTAGAAATCAATAAATTTTATCTTGACAACACTTTTAAAACTAATATTTACCAAACACAAAACTGTTTTAATTCACAGTTGATTATTTTTACAGTACAGCAGCAACATTTTTTTTTTTAAGTCACAGCAATACCAAACTAACAATTTCACTGTTTCACAGTAGTGTTCACATGGTCAATAATTGATCAAGAAATTTATGGTCAATCACCATTGGATGTAAATATAAGGATAGAGATAATTATTTTTAAATTAAGTTGTTTTGTTTTCAACCCTTAGATATAAATCTAAAGATGACTGACTATAAATCTCTTAATCAATTATTGACCAGATAAACACTACTTTCACTGTTACAAAATACTATTCCCTGAATTGACTTTAATCAAAGACTTATGTTGCATAGCATTACAAACTCATAGTCGATGACTCGATGCCAAATTGATGGGCTCATCATCCTCTATCCGAATAGCTTGTAAATCCACATGCACCACGAATCGAATATGATTTATTTTATTAGACTAAGGGCATTTGAGGAAAACGCGGAGGTGGATATAGCATATTGGTTTTTGTAAAAGTAATTTGGAGGTCTATTCAGCACGGAGGTTCAAATGCCTAATTTAGAGGTATAAATTGAAGCTCCCAAAAGAAAAAAAAAGATAAGGAAAGAAAAAAAAAAGAATAACTTCATTATTCAAAAAGAAAGGGATAACTTCAATAAAAAAATACTGATCAATCAAAAAGAAAGTACCGATCAATCCCTTTTTTTTTTCCTTCTCTTTTTAGAGTGAGAATTTCCTTGGCAGCAGCATAAGAAAATATGGCTGACATTGCCACATCTAAACAACGTACAGCAAAGACGGTACAGTTGATGATAACAGATGAGAGAAACCAGTGGCAAAAAAAAAAAAAACAAAGTTATTTTTTTCTTTCATTGAAATGAGAGGTAATGAGCTAGCTATAATTGAGGCCCCTGCTTTTGAATACTATGAACTTCCTTATACAAAGGACTGCAAATTATGTCAGAGAAAGCATTCGTTATTCAATCTAGAACTCCTCCCACTTGCAGCTCAACAGGTTACACCAAGAAGCAATAATTTTTGGACATTGTATCAGAAAATGTCTCAGAAGGTGTGATTAGAAGATGTTTGAGAAGGGCATTATGGCGCCCTTATTTAAAGCTAAGAACATAATCCTTGTCCATCTGCACAAAACAAGAATTCTATTATAGCTCTGAAAAGATATTTTTTTTCAAGAGCAAAGTCCAGCTTAACACTTACAGATACAGAAAGCTCTTTTGCTTTCTCATCATCAAAACCCAGGGAAACCAAGATCTTGTGACCTGCCGACTCTTTTTCAGACCAGATCCCAAGTAACAGATGACTTACTGTTATTTCCCCACTGTCTCCTGCGTTAGACAAGAGAATCTAAATAATAAATCACATAAAAATCACAATACATGTAATTATGCATGCGGAGCATAATGTTTGTACGAAAGTATTGGAGCATATCCTAATCAATGAAACTTAACTAGCAACAAAATATTGTGACAGTTCTTGATATTAGTAAAGCACAATTCCACAAAACCACCATCACTAGAGTTTCTGATACCTGACTTTAGTTTTTGATCAACAGCCCAGTCAAGGGCCCTCTGAGCAGGCTCAGTCAATGGAGGATGCTCGGGGCTGAAAAAGTACATGTCCGACTTTCCAAGTAACTTCACAGTTTCTTCTCGAACCTTGAAAAGTGTGATTCCATTAGCTCTGAGAAACTTGGCAGCTATACTTGTTCCTGAACAGAAGAACAATAAAAAGATCAACTTTGTTTTTGTTCATGACTTGGATTGGAACAAATTACTACAATCCGTCCCATAATCAAGTAACATGAATACTGCAGAAGCAAAATAAAGCCATTGGCAGATGAGTTCCTAGGATGAAATAACTCTTTAAGTAAATAATTCTTAATCCTGCCATCCCAGTGAAGTTGTAAAAAGCAACGACATCACACTAGACAGAAGACTTTAAACAGTGTGAAAAAAGAAACAATAGAATTCTCAGGGCGTGATTCATAAAATGGGTAAACAAGTATTCCCTTCTTAGGTTCTACAAAGATAACAAGAGGAGAACAAAGATTTAGACATACAGCCATGCTCTGTGAATCTGTGATTAATACAAGATATGAGGTCATCAACTCAGACACATCAATTAGAAGTTCCAAACCAAGTATTAGTGAGAAAAGAGTTGTAGGCTTGCAGGATGGAAAAGCTGACTATGAGTTGAAAGCAGAAATACAAGAGAGAAGCAGGGAGAAATACCCTCGACTAAAATTCCCATTAGAAGGGCTTCCGTGCCAGTATTGGGATACTTGAGCTTCCTTGCTTCCAATTCACCCATAGCAAACGACTTAATGGCTCTGGCCGACCATCTAAAGAAACGAATTCAGTCAATCCAATCCACAAGAATAGCTCTCATGATATAAACAAAATGAAATGAAAACAACTCACTGTGAGGTTTTCCCAGAAGAAATCCTCTCTGGCTTCCTGGAGAAAGGAGACAAACGAATTCATTCGCTTTTATGTATTAAAAATTAAAAATTAAAAATTAAAATTAAAATAAATGGAGGACTTAGAAACCTTACCCTGTTGGGAGGCTGAAGAGAACGGTGGCGACCGGAGTTGGATGCTTTGAAGCGAACTTGTTTGAATGCGGAATTTCAATGGAGAGCTTTCTGCCGAGGAACGAGGACGATAGGTTGCAGGGTGTCGAATTGCTGGGCTTTCTAAGGGAAGAGACTGAGAGAGCTGACAGGGAGATGGAAACGCAGGTCATGCTTAATTAACACCCAAACCCAAACCCGACTGAGATTATGATTCGGATTTTGGTCTTCCGCCGTCTCTGCTTCAGATTGGAGGGGAAACACCCAAATAACTAACAGATGAGCTCAACACTTTTAGAAAGCGGCATGTCGTCTCCCGTCTAATCACTTTTATAATAATAATAATAATTATTATTATTATTTGAAATGAGAGAGCGTAAACCATGAACCCCATATTACATGAACATACTAAAACAATACCAAGATTTTTTATAACACCTATGTACTCCAATTAGCAAAGATACACGAATGACTACTCTATTTGTTTTGTCACTACGGTGTGGCTTCCTCTCTTTCATTCATACTACTTAGGCTGTTTCTCTGTTCTGTGAATCTCATTTTTAGGTAATTTATATATGAGATAAAATCAGGTTCTGCAACGGCCGATCTTTAACAAATTTGGAGAGAGACAAACACAGTAATTGAGAGAGAAAATGATATTTAAAAAATCAAAAATCCCCTTTTACAACTATGGAATCACTGAGAAAATATTGAAACAGTTAAGAAATAGGCTGAGGAGGCGAGGAGAAAACAATATGGCGTGAATTTCAGCGTCTATAACAACGGCTTCCACAAACCCACCAATTTTTGGGTTGTTGTTGTAGACGGTGTCGAGACTGTCTCAAGGACTACAAAGCATTAAAAACAATCCATGTTTCTACCAAACACGGGCTATGTCTTATTAAACAACATACTCCAATCTAATCATGTGTAGTCCCACACAAGAAACACGAACCCCCTTAGGGTTTAGTTACGACCACATGTGCAGTTCTTGATTTGTGCTTTCTCTATTACAGTTGCAAGGGCAATATGAAATGAATTTCCAGAATTTAAGACATCCATATAGCCAAAAATATAAATAAAGCAAAAGAAAGTAACTTGAGGTCAATCCGTGCAAGACCTAAGTTAGGATCAAGGGTAGACTCGGCCGACTGGGTTGATACCTTTTATTTTTGCTTCTAAATGTTCTCCAAGTCTGTTGAAATAAATGTGCTATAAGCTGCTTCCAACGGTAGATGTAGTTTTGATTACCAGGGTCCTAGGTGCTATATATGAGTATTAGTTTCATAGGAAGTAACTCTATATCGTCTGCCCCATGGGCGTTTTAATCCTTGTATTGTTTGCCGAGATATAAAACGAATTGATTACTTGATTAAAAAGGATAAAGAAAAAGCAAGTAACTTGAGGTCAATTTACAGAATTGAAAACACTCAAATTGGCATATTTAGGACAGCAAAGCCAAAACCAAGTAAAACCTCTAACAACACCTTCACATAAATTCCTCTCCAAACTCTACTGAAATCTCTCATTACACCATTTATGTACTTAAATGACATTTAGGATCAGTGGATCCATCACCTACATCAGAAAGAATATCAACCCACTTACTGCATCCTACTAGAAGTTTAAGGTACAAATGCAGGAAAGAGGACGTCCCTCCCAACAAACTAGAATCAATGTAAACAACCAGGGAATGAACTCAGCATTCTACGGGATCAACTACATTTGGATCATGTGGAGCATGGTTAATGTAATCATTCCATCTTAAAAGGGCCAAAATGACTTCTACCAAGGCATTTAACTTAACCTTAGAGGAGGCAATTTGAATGTCTTGCTTGAATCCCATAACACTCATTAGGCCATTCTTTGTTTCAGCCTCCTAAAACGAACCACTTGTGGCTATAGAAGGGTATGAAACTTGTAAAGTATCATTAACACTCTCATTACCATTCTCATTATGTTGAAAGCTTATATTTCACACTATATTCAGTAGAAAGGTGAAATGCATCAAGGTTGGAAACCTATTTAAATTTCTTACCAGCCATCTAGGGGACTCAGGAACAAACCATAGACCAACGAGAAAGACAATGAAGGCAATGATTCCTTCACATCAAAACCCAACAATCAGTCCATCAACAAGTTTGCCATTTTTTAATCAGGAAAAACAAAATGTTACCAGTCATAGCTAGTGTCCTCCAACGTATAATTGTTCCCCTTACAAATGAAAATGATGCACTACTAACAATCACGAGCTGCAGAACACGAATAGGAAAAAGAACAGTCTGTTATGATTATATAGTTCTAAGTTAGGGCCAACCGTGTACAAAGATATCAAAGCTCATATCTGCCCTACCTGATTTAATGTTGTGTTTCTGCATAAACCGGAAGGGCCATGTTGAATCACTGTGGAACACTAACATGAACAATCATAATCAAGACAAGGACATATAGTGGTTCACCATGCCTCGGGAGACATGGCTACGTCCACTTACGAATCAACTATCATGGCCAATAGGCTTTTGGGGTTACAAGTGTATCCATCCATCCCGCCCATGAGGAGTAGGGGAGGGGGAGGGAGCATAATATACATTCATTCCATATGTGGGGAGGGTGGATCCGGGAGCTCTATGAATCTCTATCTACACAGGGGGAGCCTTCCCTTTATAGATAAGGAAGGCTTCCTTTTATTACATACTTCTGATGTGTGACTAACTAGGAATTTATCTTATCATGGTGCCTTCTTGTGGAGCCTGGAGAAGCACCTTCCCGATGTGGTATCGATGATCTTTCACTGTGGCGAGGTAGCCTGGTCGTCGGTCTACAAGTTTCATGACTGGTCTATGGGCAGGGGAGGTAGTTTACTGACTACCGACTACAAATCCCCTTAAGTTCCCATTCAAGACACATCTTGAGTGGGGACTTAATATACAAAATGTCCATAGACCAGTCATATGCCCCCAACACGGACCCAGTCTCAGTCCCCCCAAGTCCGTACTCAAGAGGTGTATTGAACGGGTCCGCCTCACACAGAAAGGCTGACACTACCAGGCGAGCTGAGGAGTCCGCTTCGCACAGAAGGGGTGACAGTCGGGCGAGCTGAGTCCACTCGGGCGAGCTGAGAAGTATGCTCCGCCTACAATGACGACCCGCGAACTGTGGTGTCCGTTCCGCATACAAGGGGTACACGCAAGCCGAATAGTTCACTCCGCGTAGAAAGGCGTACACTCGGGCGAGTTGAATCCGCTCGCGCAAACTGAGGAGTCCGCCCCGCACACCAAAACTACCGCTCCGAGCACAAGAAATACGCGCGAGCTGTTGCGTTCGCTCCGCGCACGAGGAATACGTGCGAGCTGTTGCGTTCGCTCCGCACACAAAGAATACGTGCGAGTTGTTGCGTTTGCTCCGAGCACAAGAAATACGCGCGAGCTGTTGCGTTCGCTCCGCGCACAAAGTCTGACACTCAGACAAGCTGTGGAGTCCGCTCCGCGCTCAATGAATACGCGAGGTGGATCTTGGTGTTACATGCGAGATGGGTCTCGGTGGCATACGCGAGGTGGATCTTGGTGTTACAATTTCATGGCCAAGGGTAGCATGCCCTTCCCATCTCCGGTGTTACTACTCGAGTGACGGGGTGTTAACACCGTCTGTGGTTTATCAAGCCACTTGCTCCGTTTTTATAGGGAAGATAGAAGATTTATGCCCATCCCACCCGGTCTTTCTGGGGATTTCAATGCCATGATCCCGCCCGGTCTTACTACGGATCTCATTGACTTATTTCTCGAGTACATTACCCATCCCGCCCGGTCTTTCTGGAGATTTCATTAACTTGTGCCTCTTGGTGGATTACTCATCCCGCCCGGTGTTTCTGGGGAAATTTTTTTCCCTCTCGGTCGAATGCCAATCCCGCCCGGTCTTACTGGGGAAAATTTTTTGCCTCTCGATCGAATGACAATCCCGCCCGGTCTTACTGAGGGAAATTTTTTACCTCTCGGTCGAATGCCAACCCGCCCGGTCTTACTGGGGGAAAAATTGTTTTGCCTCTTGGTCGAATGCCAATATCTGGGTGGAATGCCTTTCTCTCGGTCGAGTGCCAAAACCAACTGACGCGAGGTGAGGAATTCGCCTCGCGAAAAAAGACTAAACAGGACACGCGGGCGGACAAGTGTGCTCCGCGTGCCAGGACCACCACGCGAGCTGTTGAGTTCGCTCCGCGTTCCACGACAACCACGCGGGCTGAGAACTTCGCTCCGCGCGCCATGACTATCGCGCGAGCTGTTGACTGCGCCCGCGTGTCATTACTAGTGCGCGAGCTATTGACTGCGCCCGCGTGCGACTAATAACGCGCGAGCTGTTGACTGCGCTCCACGTGCGACCAATACCGCACGAGCTGTTGGCTGGGCTCCGCACACAAGGAGTCAGCCCCGCGCTCAAGACTACCGCTTCGCCTCGCTCATAAAGACTTAACAGTTCACATGAACTGACACGTGCGCTCCGCATGTCACGATTACCGGACGAGATGAAGAGTCCGCTCGCGCGAACAAGGAATACGGGCGAGCTGAGGAAATCATCAATAAGATAAAATTTTCCCCTCACGACCCCCGGCCACAAAACTTACTCGGCGGGGCTAAGGTTGTTGTACCTTCACAATGAACAAATGAGCGGTAAGTATAAAACCAACACAATTATGACATAAGAATTATAATAATTATCGAAGAGCACAACGGCTCATGCAATTGTGTAACACTCTCTCGGTGGAATGTCAATCTTTCAATCTTGGTCGAATGCCTATCTCCCGGTGGAATGCCAAAACATGCAGGTGGACTTGCAAGTAAAATATTATGAATTTTCACAAACCAATGAGATTATAACAATCATAATCTGAACGGGACTTATCTGTGATAATAGCTGCCGAATGGGTGCACACAAGAGGTGCAGACTTACTCCCGCACTATGAATCCTTGTTCCCGGTACGGTAGGGTTGCCAAAGCCAACTCATTTTTTTTGACTATCTCCGGGTGGTCCTTTGGGAAATGATGTCTCTTGGGCATGAATCCTTTCGGGATACCTCTTGGTCCTTATGTCTCTCCTGCATAATGCCTCTCGGTCGAATACCTTTCGGGATACCTCTTGGTCCTGATGTCTCTCTTGCATAATGCCTCTCGGTCGAATACCTTTCAGGATACCTCTTGGTCTTGATGTCTCTCTTGCATAATGCCTCTCGGTCGAATACCTCGTAGAGCAATAGTTGCCAGAGGTAAGAGAACCAAACGTAGCACATTTTCTCGCAGGGTCCACATCCAGCTCTCATGATAACTTAGGCAAGGTCTACATCCAGCTCGCATGATAACATAGGCTTGATCGACATCCCGATCGCGTGCTAACATAGGCGTGATCCGTATCCCGCTCTCCTGATAACTTAGGCGAGGTGCATATCCCGCTCGCGCGTGAAAACTTTGGAGAGGTCCATATCCAGCTCGCGCGTGATAACTTTGGCGAGGTCCACATCCCGCTCGCGTTCTGACTCCCGGACGTGATCCACATCCTGCTCGCGTGCTGACATAGGCGTGATCCACATCCCGCTCGCCTGATAACTTAGGCGAGGTGCATATCCCGCTCGCGCGTGATCACAGAGGCGAGGTTCATATCCCGCTCGCGCGCTGACTCCCGGACGTGATCCGCATCCCGCTCGCGTGCTGACATAGGCGTGATCCACATCCCGCTCGCCTGATAACTTAGGCGAGGTGCATATCCCGTTCGCGCGTGATCACAGAGGTGAGGTTCATATCCCGCTCGCGCGCTGACTCCCGGATGTGATCCGCATTCCGCTCGCGTGCTGACATAGGCGTGATCCACATCCCGCTCGCCTG
The DNA here is from genome assembly GCA_034370585.1 of Fragaria x ananassa. NCBI lineage: Eukaryota > Viridiplantae > Streptophyta > Magnoliopsida > Rosales > Rosaceae > Fragaria > Fragaria x ananassa. The sequence goes on along the minus strand of CP139750.1, from coordinate 210,318 downwards.
ATAACTTAGGCGAGGTGCATATCCCGCTCGCGCGTGATCACAAAGGCGAGATTCATATCCAGCTCGCACACTGACTCCCGGACGTGATCCGCATCCCGCTCGCGTGCTGACATAGGCGTGATCCACATCCTGCTCGCCTGATAACTTAGGCGAGGTGCATATCCCGCTCGCGCGTGATCACAGAGGCGAGGTTCATATCCCGCTCGCGCGATGACTCCCGGACGTGATCCACATCCCGCTCGCCTAATAACTTAGGCGAGGTGCATATCCCGCTCGCGCGTGATAATTTTGGAGAGGTCCACATCCCGCTCTCGCGCGCGATGACCCTTCTACTGGCGAACCACACATACAGCCTTTTATGCAATTATCTTCTATGCAATTAAAGATAATTGCATGCGAAGTCCTCTTCTTGTTTCTTGGCGAAGTGTCCCGTGCGAAGTCATCATCTCTTGGTGGAGTACCTCCTGGATGGGGTGTCAATCTCTTGGTGGAGTACCTCCTAGATGGGGTGCCATTCTCTTGGTGGAGTGCCTCTCGGGTGGGGTGCCAATCTCTTGGTGGAGTGCCTCTCGGGCAGGGTGTCAATCTCTTGGTGGAGTGCCTCTCGGGCGGGGTGCCATTCGCTTGCCTGCGAAGTCAACTCGCTTCGCTTCCTTGCGAGGTCATCTCGCTTTGCTTCCACGCGGGCTGCCTCGCTTCGCTTCCATGTGAGGCATCTTCCTATTGCTCATGGATTTGATTGAAATGCCTCTCGGGTGGAATACTTCTCGGGCGATAGAGTAACATGACTTTTAGTAATCTTCCCACAGACGGCGCCAAATGTTTCTGCATAAACCGGGAGGGCCATGCAGAATCACTGTGGAGCACTAACATGAACAATCATAATCAAGACAAGGATATATAGTGGTTCACCATACCTCGGGAGACATGGCTACGTCCACTTACGAATCAACTATCATGGTCAATAGGCCTTTTGGATTACAAGTGCATCCATCCATCCCGCCCATGAGGAGTAGGGGAGGGGGAGGGAGCATAATATACATTCATTCCATATGTGGGGAGGGTAGATCCGAGAGCTCTATGAATCTCTATCTACACAGGGGGAGCCTTCCCTTTATAGATAATGAAGGCTTCCTTTTATTACATACTTCTGATGTGTGACTAACTATGAATTTATCTTATCATTGTGCCTTCGTGTGGAGCCTGGAGAAGCACATTCCCGATGTGGTACCAATGATCTTTCACCGTGGCGAGATAGCTTGGACGTCGGTCTACAAGTTTCATGACTATTCTATGGGCAGAGGATGTAGTTTACTGACTACAGACTACATGTTGTAAGCCCTCCACAGAGATATTTAGGTGTCATTCGTGCACCTAAATATCAATTCCGGAAGAAATCTCAATTTTGGAGAGCTGAAAGCAGAGAGATAATGGAAATTGATAGAGGTTGAACTTGTCTGTTGTGTAGTTGGGTTTAGGTCGAAGGTTTTATGTGGATGGCCCACCGTGTAGTCGTGTACGACGCGGTATCCCAACCAGGAGAGGGAGAGGAGCTCTGGTACAAAATAGGCCGGTAGCAACCCCTTTCTGTTCAACCGTGACGGTCCTGTACTTTCATTTCACGGAATTTCAGTTCGGCTGGGATTTGTGAGGGAGGTCGAACCGAACTAGGGTGATGGATAATGTCATGAGCACGCCTATGATGACATGATGTCGTCGATCGAAGAAATGGAACCGACCATATCATCATGAATTGTTATATGATGTTGCCCTCGGTGGAAGTGGTAGTGGGTGGGTGAAGTTAAGCCATCTCTTGTATTGTTTACCCGTGTCCTTGGCCTACGTACATTCATCATCATCCATCTTCCACTTATTTTGTCCTAGCTTACCAGCCTTCCAGTACCAACTCGATTAAGCTCTGTATATTTAGTATAAATAAGCACTAGTGTAGAATGGGTTTGAAATGCTCCAACTCCTCCTAATATAACTGAATGGCCGCTTTGGCGTTTGAAAACTACTGTTGCAACTCGGCCGTGCGATCACAGAGGCCAGTTGTAGTAGTAGCTATATTGGCCTTAATTTTTACAACAATAACAACAGTTAAAGTCGTGCACGGAGGAGCAGTCGACGAATGTGCGCAGCAGCTAGTAGGGATGGCGACGTGTCTGCCTTACGTTGGGGGTGAAGCCATGGCCCCAACACGCGACTGTTGTAGCGGTCTGAAACAAGTCCTCAACAACAACAAAAAGTGCCTCTGTGTCATCATTCAAGATCGCAATGACCCTGATTTGGGCCTACAGATCAACGTCACTCTTGCTTTGGGCCTGCCCTCCGTCTGCCACGCCGCCGCTAATGTCTCCAAGTGTCCCGGTAATTGATTTGGTCATGGATTTTACGTGTGTGTCTGACTAAGAGATTGATTACTGAGCTGATTATTAGATGCATTTATACACGCAGAACTTCTACACTTGGATCCCAAATCACCAGAAGCTCAGGTGTTCTATCAATTACAGAACAACTCTAAGCAAACCGCCGCCAATAGTCCTACGCCAACTCCAAGTCGTACGTACTATTTATATGCCACCACAATACCCATTATTTTTTGTTGATATTAATTTTGTCGATCATTTTGAGGGTTATGCCCTACATCCGTCGATCATAATTCGTAATTGTCTCGCAATGTACAACGGCTGAAGGTCCCCTAAGTGGCATAAGTTCGAGCAGCTGGGCAGCTCGAGAACGTGGCGGCATGGTTTTGGTCGGAGAGTGGAACTCTTGTTGGGGCTTCACCTTCATGATATGTGCGGTTTTGGTCATGTTCATCTAGATGCTTGAAATGGATCGTACTCTTTTGTTTTTTGTTTTATTTTTCTAAGTAATGGATTGTACTTTTCTAACAGAGAAATAAAGATGAAAATTAAGAGAAAATACTTGTTACTTCGTTAACTTTCACGCACTCGACAGTTTACTCTAATATCTTTCAATTTCAATCGATCACTCCACGAACTATCCAATGTCACACTATTGGGTTTATCCGTTAAATAGACGTCTAATCGTGCCGTCAACTTATTGACTGGACATATTTTTTAATGCCAATTTAGCTGGATGAAAAGAGAAATTCCATTTAACACCTCTCAAATCAGAATCTCAGCTCTCTCATCTACCACCATCCAACTTTAATTTTTTCTTTTGGGACCTTGGTCTATCCGGCCACACTAACAGTAAGAATATCCAGAACATTAACACATGACAACCATACAATGATATATAGAACACTCATAGCAGGAGTAGGAGTAGTAGGGGGAAACATTCTGAGTACACTACTCGATCTTCTGTAATTCAGTCAGAGGTAGGAGGTGGGATATATTCACCACCTAAACGTCTTATCAGATTCTTTATTTTTATATGGAAAAGGGAGTATTGCGCGATTTGATCATACAAGTTATGATGGTAGTAATTCAATGCTTTACCTTTGTCTCGCACAATTCTTCTAGAAATCTCATTTAGAATTTCAGCCACCTGAGAATCATCCAACAAAGAAGCTTTCCTAAGCTGAATTAAACCGGAAACCATGTCTGGATTGAACGGTTTTTCATTCAAAGTATAACGAATGTACTTGCGCAAAAACTCCTCCATGCCAAAACCTGTCTGGATACATATTAGAGGCAGGTCGTCAAAATCATTCTCAGAAAGATATGCCAAAAGAGCAATAAATGATGTTCCCTTTACAACTAAGTAATGTGCATTCACATGATCACCTTTTGCACAAGTTGTTTGAGGGCATCAGGCGTGATTTGGTCACAGCCACTCTGAAACATTTCGTCTATTGATTTGCAGAGCATAGCATTTTATTGACCTGTATCGGCAACGTTTGAGTGATAAATCAAATGCAGTAACCAAAAAAAAGGAGCAGGAGGAGAGAGAGTAGACCAGCTTCTTGCGTTTATGTCGAGGCGAGAAGAACTTTTTGACGGTCTTGACAACGGCAATGGCAAAAGGAAGACAGACATAGGCGAGAGGAAGAGACAAAATCCAACGGAGAGAGCTGGTGCCGAATCTGGGGCCAGGAATGGCCTGTGTGACAGAGCCAGTGAACTCCACCAGGTCCAAGGCCTTCTCCTGAATCCATGGTAGATCCTCCTCCACCTCTTCAACGGCTTCTTCTTCGGCTGCTTTACTGTTCTTGTTCCACGTCGCCGGCGAAGGATTGGTGGGGTTGGGACATTTACAGGGAAATTTTGCCGGCGACGAGAAGGGTTTTGGGTCTGGATCACAGTCGACCTCATAGATGATATAAGGTCCCAAGAGGAAAAATTAAAGTTGGATGGTGGGAGAGGAGAGAGCTTAGATTCTGATTTAGAGGGTGTTAAATGAAATTTCTTCCTTCGTCCAGCTAAGTTGACATTGAAAAATATGTCAAGCCAACAAGTTGACTCCACGATTGGACGTCCACTTAACGGATGGACCCAATAATGTGATATTAGATAGTTTGCGGAGTAATCAATTGAAATTGAAAGATATTTGAGTAAACTGTCAGAATGCATGAAAGTTAATGGAGTGACCAATATTTTTTCCTAAAAACTAATTATACAAGTAGACAGTAAAAGTCACATATATAGCTCATCTTACGGTAAAAGTTACATATATAGCTCATCTTACAATAAAAGTTACATATATATAGACAGTAAAAGTTACATAAGAGTACGACAAATACGGAAATCCTAGTTGGTCTAAAACCAAGATAAATAATGCATAGGCAACCAAATACCAAATATGACGCTATAACTTCGTCTAGTCAATTATGTTGTGGAAGTAGGACTAACAGAAGTCTGGAAGATACTTGTTGCATCAGAAACCAATGGATTATCAAATGCAAGTTTGGAGAGAAACTGTGAAGAAAGCTTTTGAGTACATCATCATTCTTAAGCTGCACGCTACTGAAGATGAGGTTAGTGTCAAACAACGATAAGCGTGGCCCGTAGATCATTCTTGTACCAATACTGTCTCAACTTAACCACCTTTAAGGTGTTGGATTTTAGTCACAAAAAGCTTCGGTACAATTAGGAATGATCCACTTACTTATGAATTATATTTTATTTGTCACTTTTCCAATGTGGGATCTCTCTTTTCCAACACTCCCCATCACGTGCAACCTAACTTTTAAGTCTGCACGTGAAACTAATTAACAAATTGAACCCGGCCATGACAACTTAAATAACCTCAAACTCGAAAGAACCAAACCAACCACAAACTCCTCATGACAACTGAAAGAACCCAAACTCGAAAGAACCAAACTAGGGTCATGACCCCTGAAAGAACCAACCCGGACTTGTGGAGACGCAACTGGAGAGGGACCCGCTCTGATTTCATGTCTAACAGCAATAAACGTGGCCCGTAAATCATCCTTGTATCAATATTGTCCCAACTTAACCATCTTTAAGGTGTTGGATTTTAATCACAAAAGTCCTCGGTATAATTAAGAATGATCCACCCACTTATGAATTATATTTTATTTGTCACTTTTTCAATGTGGGATATCTCATCTCCAACAGTTAATGGTTTGGAAGAATTGGAAGCAAAAATCACAGAATTCCCTGCTGTCCTTGAGGCCTCTAGTGTAGCTGCAAGAGTGGCGAATGAATGTATTCAACGACATTCCTTGTTTGAGAAGGCTTTCACAAAACAAAGCAATTTTTGAGCAACGCCATATCTTTATCTTGGTATGTGATGAAGAGCTAAAGCAACTAGCTAGAGAAGGAGAAGGCCAAGATATCTTTGGCCAAGTCCTAGAGAGCAAAGAGTATCGAGATTGTGGAAAGAAACCTCCCTCCAATAGATACCCTAAAACAAGATTATCTCAAGGTAACTAAAAGAAACAAAGCTGGCAGGGTCCAAGTTGGAGAAGAATCTTGCAAAACTCCAGAATTGACATTCACTCTCTAAGCCGTAGAGTTTAGGCTTAATTTGTTTGGGGTGAAGCTGGATTTTCTCGTTGTAATACTCTAGATTTTCATATCAATTTTCCTTGTATTATTTTTGAAATTAATAAAGGAATATTTATGGAAATTCTTATTGGTTGTACGAAGTTGAAGTTCAGGAGTATTTTTCTTAAGTGCCTTGTCTTTTAAGGGACCAAAAAGTTGACTTTATTTTCCGTAAGTTATCTTCGAAAACTTTATTCTTGAAAGTTGTAGATTTTGTTGATACGAGTTCGTAGACATGTGGCATGCCTGAAACGAATGTCGTATGAGAAAGTTATGGTTAGAGGAAGTTAGTTTCCGGGTTTGGAGAGTGTATAAGTAGAAAAATGTGTGTGGATTATTTTTGAAACCCTAACAAAAATCAGCTCACTCTCTCTCTCTCTCTCTCTCTCTCTCTCTCTCTCTCCTGACGCTTCCGAACTCTCTCTCTTCTCCGGCCGAGTTCTCTCTCATCCGGCCACCAAACCGGACGCCACCAATCCTCATGGGTACATTTCTTTGGTAATGTGTTAGATGTGTGGTTTTTAATTATTGATCAAATCTCTCTTATGTTATATTTAGATGTGAGAAATGTTGTGTTATTTTGAGTTTACTCATATGAGCTTTTTAGCTTACCGAGTTTGTTATTTTACAATCCCGGTGCACCAATTCTTGGTGTAGGGGTTAGACCTGCAGGTGAGGATCAACAGGGTTGAGGCGGAGGCTTAATGGCAGGGTTCTTTTGGATTTTGCTGCACTTTGTATAGTTTTTTTATTTGGGTAGACAATAATTAACCCATGAGATCGTTTCATGTTCTTGTTTTGTAAGTTTATGTAAACAAAGAAATGTAATATTTAACTCAGTGTTGGGTTATGTAACTTTTACATTTCTGCTCATGAGATTTAGTTGCTTGAGATAGTTTGTTGAAACAGGTTTGGGATGTAAATATTTTAAGTTATATCATGCCAAAATTTTTAAAAATTATCTTTCGAAAATTGGGATGTAACACTCGTACACTTCTTTTGCGCAGCGTGCCAACACCTTGAGGCAGTACAACTTGGATTTTTTGCTGTGTTCGATGATACAAAGTGCTACGTTTATAATGTCTTTCCGACCCTATTTAGCTATGTAATTCCTTTAACAATATTCATATTAACTAAGTTTGTGTTTTTAGGTCATAAATATAGCCGAGGAGCCCAAAAGAGACGAAAGATGAGAAATCTTGAAGGAAAATGAATCTATGTCATGCATAGAAAGAAATCAGAAAATATATCAGAAATTATCAGTCAAATTCGACAGAAGATTGTGATTAGCTCACAATGACACAGGAGATGTGCTATATATCAATGGAAAGCTACAAGAGTCTAATTTCCAGAACATTTTACGGATCGTCAATACCTATTTTGGAGAAGAAGTTATGACCATTTGAGTGGCCGAAGGTCAGTCTACCCGAATTTCTAATTTGGACCAAAACTTCTATTTGGAGGCCCAAACCACATTGCCAAGCCCATGGACAATTTTTGAGGCTTTCATAACCCTAATCACTGCAGATAAGATGGAGGAGGTGAAGATGAGAGGAGGTCAGTGATCGCACATCATCAGTGTCACATCCCGACTCTTAATTTTTACCTTATTTACTAGCATGGTGTTAATAAGAGTTTTACCTTCTTCGTAAATGAGTTTATAGTTTCAAATGTCCCTAGAGGGGGGTTAAGGGACGATTATTTCAGAGAAATTATTCGTAGGAGAAATATCTGAGGACGGTAAAAATGGTAAATTTTAGCTAGTAAAAATGGTAAGTTTTATTAGGATATTATTTTTGTGGTGTTAAATTTTAGAGTTGGGTTTTATTTTTGGTTGGTGTTTAAGTTGGACCGGGTAGGTGTGGAGAAACCCAACACCCACCCACACACACACACACTCTCTCTCTCTCTCTCTCTCTCTCTCTCTCTCTCTCTCCTGTGAACTTCTCCCGACCTGCTAGAGACCCAACCTACGTCCTCCGCCGTCCGGCCACCATAGACCGCCGGACCGGTCCCGTTCGGACCCCCTCTGCTCCCTCTCTCTTCCTAGGCCGGTGACCGCACGCGGGACGCCGCCGAGCGGGAGGAAATCGCTCCTAGCAGCCCTGTTTTGGCCACGATCCTCAGCGCGCGGAGCAGAGGTAAACAGCGAACAAAGAGAGGGAGAGATGTTGCGGGCGTGCCACCTCGCGGACGAGGAAAGAGTAGTAGGGTGCGCTTGACTTCTTGATCAGGCGAAAGAGGGTTTCCAGGTGCCACCTCAGAAGAGGAATTTACGAGCACAAATGATTCGATACTCACAGTGTCACTAGCAGAGCAACTATAGGGAAATCAGGGTGACCAGGAAAAAGTCCGAGAGGGCTCTGAGAAAGGCCTAGGCGACGGCGCACTTATGGTTAGGGTTTTCGAGTAGCTCGAAGGGTAACTGGTTTGCAGTTTGTATTTTTGTTGAGAGTTTTTGATTGTGTCTCTGAGTTGTTGTTGTAAAGTTGTGTGTTGCTTCAGCAGGGAAGCGAAGGAAGAGCTCCGGGGAGCGTTGGAGGTTCGACTGGGTCGAAGGTTTTTGTACTTCTGTTGAGTAGTTGTTTGTTTTGTTGTATTGAGAGTTGTGTCTTTCCTGTAAACCTTCAAGCCCTTTATATAATGGTTCGACTTGCGGCGGAAGAAAGAATGATTAGAATCCAAATCGGACTCTGAGACCCTAATAGCACAAGGGCACTGGTCAGCCCGCGCAAACCAACAAATTAGTGACACATGTCTAGTTCGCATATTTCACATAGAACACTGCTTCTGCGCGGCCAACTGTAGAGTCCTATGCGGACTGAAATTATAGACTCTTTCTCTCCATCTCGCGGGATTTAGAAGGGCTTTTTATATTAAAAGGGCCACAGGGATTGGCCCGAAGCATGTCAAAGACTTTAAAAAGTCTTCAACGATTAAAGTGGTGCAAGCGGACTCCGCCTCTTGCTTCCTCGCGAAGTCTCCTACGCGAGCCAGTTCGCCAGCTCGCCTTGATATATTCCGCCTCGCCTAGGGCTTTAACGCGAAGTACATTCGGCACGCGAACTGTGTAGTCCGTGCAAAGTCATTCGGCGTGCGAGACCATTAAGTGTGCGAGTTCTGTATGTCGCGTGAACCGCGCGAGCTCTCTACCCCGCACGGAAGCCATTCCACACACGAACTCTGAAGTTAGCTTGCGTGATCTATTCCGCGCGCGAGCTAATTTTTCCGCCCGAACTGTGTAGTCCGCCCGAAGTCCATTCTGCGCGCGAGCTGCGCGAAGTCCAGTTCGCACGCGAACTCTGTAACTCAGCTCGCATGGTCTTTCTGGCAAGCCATCACTTGTAAATTTAAAGAACTTGGGCTCGCCGGTATGACATGGAACAAGAGTTTAATTAATATTCACATGGACATTTATTGTTCAGTAAAATATTAATTTAGGCGTAAACAAGCCTGACTGTCCCGTCGCCGGAAATTTCTTTTCCGGCCACCATAGCTCGTGAAACTTGTCTCATCTTGTAGCTCTCATCAATGTTAGTAATCCTTCAAAAGGAATATACTCAATTCGATCTTGGTGAGGAGAAATGTATAATTGAAGTTCTAGGGCTCATTTCTCTATTTTGGTCCGGTTGTCCTTGCTAAGCTTAAAATTGGATTATGTGCTAGTTAGGAAAGTTGTAGAGGAGATTGAGAGGAAGATGCTGTTAAAATTTGGTATGTATTGGAGGTCGCCAGAGTCGGCCGCCACTGTTAGGGGGATTTTTATGGTTTTAGATGTGGAATATTAAGGGGTGGTTAATGATGTGAATTTTGGAATTTTTGAAGTAATTTCGGATATTTTTGGGATTTTTCGAAGTTTGGTATTTTAGCCGTTAATTTGGATAGAATCTGGCCGTTAGATTATTGTTGTTTTGACCGTAAAATGTGGATTTAAAGCCGCCAGTATTTGTGGTGAAGTTTGGACCGTATCAATTTTATGATTGGCAAAGTTGGGCAAGGATGAGAGTAGATAATGCCACATTTAATTTTGCCTATTTTTATATAAGCGTTGGTATATAGTTGAGGATTTAATTATGTTTTTGGATCAAGACATGAGGAGACTCTAGCAGAAGAGGCCTCAGACCGACTTCAGGCTTAGGCCTAATTTGTGAGTGAACTCTTGGTTTAAATAACGTGCATGCAATTATTTATTGTTAAGTAATTTATTTTGTTGGAGCATTGGACGTCATTTTTATTTGACGATTTTATTCATTGTGGTGAGTTACCGAAAATGAGATTTTCGGTAAATTATAATATATTTATGAGGAGAGTATGTATATAAATGCTAGCTAGCCATATGTGTCTGTCCACCTTAATGACATATTATATAACTGCATTATAGTGTGACGTGAGCGTTGGACACAAGCGTAGTAGCCCTATATGAGTGTTTAATTCATATAGGGGGTATATGCACATATTTATACACTCGTCTGTCCACCTTAATGGCGTAGTGTATCACCGCATTAAGACGTGACATAAGCGTTGGACGCGAGCATAGTAGCCATATATAGATTATTATTAATTTATATAGGGAGTCTGGGCGAGTGTAAATACATACATATATTTATATATAGTTTTGAGCTGAAGAGGCTCGATATTTATGAGATAAGAGATTTATCGTTTGAGGCATGCATTCGTTTTCTTTGGAATAAAAATTGGGAAAGCATAAATGTTGAAAATTATTTTATTTATTTATTTTTGTCCACTCACTCTAACTTTTGCGAATGTTTTTCTCCTGGGCCATTCGTTTTAAAAATGTCAGGTCTGTAGAGTTTGGGTTAGTACTGGTAGGAGACGACGAGGCATAATTACCCACTTCTCAGCCACATTTCACCAGTAAGTTACCTGTTTAACCTACTAGAGTATTTTTCGACTTCCTCTAGTGTTTAGTAGCTCTGTACTCTTGGGGTTTATCGTATAATTTTTCTGGTGGTGTGCTAAGACCTATGTTTTAATTTAGAATATACGAAGATTGTAATTGTTATATTCTCACTTTCAGATAATTATGGGTTGATTTGGAGGATACTTAATAATATTTAGGAAAGTAACTTTTTAATTTTCCGGGTTAGGGTTGTCCATTTTCAAGAGAGGTTTGCCTAGTTTTTCGGTAAATTTTCCTTGGAGGTGGACCCTGCAAGACTTACTTCAGGCTTCAGGGTGAAATTCGGGGTGGGTCTTGACAATCAGAACCTCTATAGTTGCGGACTCGCACAAGGAAGCCGTCAAGCCATCATTGATCTCTCCATCATCCACGGTTTACCTTTCCCCTGTCATCTTTTATTCTCCTTGTGTGATTTTGCAGCCATGTGTGACTGAATTCTCTTAGTTAAGAGCAAGGTTTGATATTGTTTTGAACAATGGTTTCGAATTATTTAGTCTTTCAAATTGTTTATTTGGTTTTGGTTTTGGTTTATGGAGAACTCTTGTTTGTTTATGTTCATATATGTGCAACATAGAACATTATGAACTTGTGAGTGAGGCTAGAATTAGGTTGTTTAATCTCCTAAACGGTTAATACGGCTTTATTCAAGGTAGTAGAACCTATAGGACAATAGGTGAAACCAAATAGAGAGACTTGCATGCTAGGTAGGCGTTCCACACTAGTTTTGCATATTTGTTCAATCAAACTTTCATTGATCTTAATGCTTAGAATAATTTATTGATAGGATAGCGTCTATACCTTGATTGATTTTTCTAAAGGCTTGATAACGGTGTGTTCATCTTGCTCAAGTAATCTAAGGAAGTAATAAGAACTTACGCAGTGTGTTCACGGTTTGTTATTGATTGATACAGATTTGTGACTTAATGATTGAAATTTTGGTTGTTAACATGTCTTGAAACATACTTGGTGGTAGATTTTCAAGTCTCTAACGTCTCATCCATTTGATCTTTTCTGCTTTATTTTGTTTCTTTGTTTTATCTTGTTTATAATCACAAAACTCCGTATCTCTAGTACTATCATCTTTTGTTTTATCTTGTTTTGTAATTAACGTAAATTGTAAAGGTGCTCTCAATCCCCGACTTTTATAACGATACCCTTATTAGCTATATACTACAATTGACACAATATGGTTTTTAATTGAAACACCCGATTTCGGTCTCTATCATTTGAGTCTTGATCTTCTTCTCAAGCAATTGTGGATAGGCGAGAGTATACCTACCACAAGGTTCTTCAACAGACCTAGCAATAAACCACTAGGATTTTTCTTTATTCTCTACGAATTGTTGTATCTTACTTAACTGAAAAGGCTAAGCAGAGAAAATAATATCAGGACTGGTACATCAAGTTGCCACAATAAGGATATTTGCTATGTTTTGAGGCCTAACAATGGTGTTTGCGGGATTTTGCTGACGAATCAAGCTTTATGAACTAGGAGTGGACTTTTTGCTAACTGATCAGGCTGATGCGTGAAGTGGGGAATGCCGACGGATCGGGCTTTGATGGTTAAAGACACTAGAGAGTCTTTTTTGGTAAATTGGGTGCTCTAGCCAGGCGTCCAATTTGGATGGTTGCAAGGTTTGTTTGAACAGTTAGTCCCTGGTACGCTTACCCAAAAAAAGAAGAAGGTTTGTTTGAAGAGTTGATGGTTCTCCCCCGTTGGTCGAAACCTTTGTATCTATAGGGAACACTAGGTTTCCTAGGGTTTTTACATTGAGCATACCCATGATTATTGAAGTGATAATTAAGATATCATTGAGAGGCAGAAATAGTATAGGGGCATGTCCTTTGTGTTGTTGCATCATGGATGTTGGTGGAAGGAAGAACTGTTGCTGCTGCTGGGAGAAAGAGTGACGTGCATTGTTGGAGTAATTCTAGTCAGTGAATGAATGAGAGTTCATGGTGGTTAAAAGGGGTGCCAAGATTGAATATTGGTGGAGCCATAAGGGAATGAGTAAGAGAAAAAAGGGAAGCGTAAACAAATTATCTATGACACGAAGGGAATGGTGATGTGAGGAAGAAGAGAAAGGTGTAGGAAAAGGATCAAATAAGACACCAAGACTTACTGGTACCATGTAGTAAGTTCTGAAACCAACTCAGCAAACTCATCCAATATTTGCTTCACTTCTCTAGGGATCACCACGTCTATCTTTTCTGCATATAGCAACCCTTTAATCACTACAGGGCAGATCACCTTAGACTCATTGTAAGCTTCCTCCATCTCAAATTCACTATTTGCTAAGGTCAGAAAACTCTCTCATTTCTTTTCAACAGATTTCTTAAATTGCGACACAAGAGCCATAGCAATCTTATGGTTAACCCATGTTAAAATCATCACATTATCTCTTCATCCACATCATATTGCCAAGGTCACCCAAACAAAATAGGACAAGCATCCATATCAATGACATCACATAATATATCATCTTTATAATGCTTACCAAAAGAAACATGCACTTTGCAATCTGAGAAACTTGAACGTGCGGACCTCTCTTGACCCATCCTAGAGAGTAATAAGACATCTCATGAGGATGTGTTGATAATTGCAAATACTCCACCAACTTCTTGGCAAAAAAATTCTCATAGCTCTCGTTGTCCACAATCAGGTTCCATACTTTATTATTAATAGAACAAAGAGATCTGTAAATACTTCGGCGCTGCCCATCTTTCTTAAGAGATAGGAGAATTCTTTGCAACTATATCTCCCATAGGTTTGGCATATGGGTTAGGCGGCCTCTGAAGTGGGGCCCTATTTTGGCTCCACTAGAACTATTAGAACTGCCACTGCCTTTGGGTAATGGGTTGGAAATCCTAGGGGTATCACCCTCAATGTTCTGCATAAAAGCTTTTGCTTTGCCAACTTTGTGCCTTTCTGATTAGTGTACCTCTGGAATGAAGAAGCTCGTGTAGCCTTTTCTATTAGTTATGCCTTCATTGCTAGTCTTGATGCTTCTGTCAAAGTCCATACAGTTCGGTGCCCAATCTTCACCCGGATAGAAGGTCTCTACCCACTGATATTTCAAGCTATCCGACTATCTGACAGGTTGTTACTGTCACACCCCAAATACTGTGTCGGTGGTGTCCAAGCACTTGACACCAAATCCGAAGAGTGAGCAGAAAAAATAAAAGAAAATAAAACAATTTCAAATATTTTTCTCGAAATTGTCGAAAATAAAACGTTTAACATAACAAAATCAATTATAAAAACAAAATAGGGACTTGCGGTCTAGCTCACTTCTAATCTTCAGTAACTCTTTTATATTCTTGTACACGACAGCTAGTCTTCTAGAAACACGTGTCCTCGTACGAACCTGAACAAGATTCTATAGGGGTTTACGCTCAGTAGGGTCAAACCTTTTTGAGTTATTTTTAACTACGTCGCACAATCAAGTTATCAAACATCAAACAATACTTTATATAAATAACAACAATTCAATGCATAAATGCTAATAAACCCCCTTGATAAGTGTGTTTTACGCCATGTTCTTAATGTATTTTCACCCCCATTTATACTTTGTTTGTGCCTTAGTATAGTCGTTTTTACTTATTTTAGAGTCAAGAGGGTTTTTCTGTAGAGTTGTGGCTACTAGCCGTTTTTATACAGAAAATTGCACTTAAATGATGAAAACCGTTTTTGGACTATCACTTGGACGTTTTATTATGATTCGTTATTTTGTTACCTTGTCAGTTTTGATGTATTTTGTTTAAATGTGCAGAAGACAGGTAAATACGCTTAACATATCGAGAATCATGATGAACGGACTCATGAATGACAACAAGTGAGGCCACGGAAAAGAGGAAACACTTTTGGACATTGTTTTGCTCTCGGACAGAATCTGCCAGAAAACGTACATCAACTTCAAAAATTCATATCTGGAGTTCCAGGAGGAGTTAGAAGGCGTGTCACATATGGAATCAAAGCTGTGTGTGTCTACTTTTCAACCCCATTTGGATCGCAGCAATCGGAGTTGAGACGAAGGAGTTATGAGCAAAACAGTGGACAGAGGTCAGGCTGCAAAACTGGGCAGAAACTGCCTAAGTTGTCTAAAGAGTTTTGGGAGATGATTCTTCAACAAAAGGCTTCCCAAATTTGTCAAGAGATGTATCAAGACCTTAATGAAGTGTTAGGAAGCTGGACAAAAGAAGAAAATACGAAGAAGCATCAAGGCAGCCATATTTTGGTTAAGTGTAAGGTTTCCCGGTCAAACCGGGAAAGCTGACCTTGCCGGACCTATCACTGGTTTTGGCTGCCATCAAAGCCCAAGATTTCGTATATGAGGCCTACATGGATCCATAAACATGTAGGAAGGTCCAAAAAAGTCAGAAGAAGGAGTCCAAATTCGGATAAGAAGCTGCATTAAAGAAGGAATCATGGAGCAACTAGGAAACCTATTTGTAATAGGACAAGGTTTCCTTGCCGATTCAGCTAGGGTTTTCTCCCTTAGTTTCTGTATAAATAGGGCTGTTGTATGTATAGTTTAGGTTGTCCTTTATCTGCCTTAAGTTTATAGCTAGCCTAAACTCTACCTAAAAACCCTCCACACACAGAAAATACACAAACACAGCCGCCATCCCTTTGCCGCAACACAGCCTTTGCCGACTGCATCCATCCACTTTGTCGACTGCCTCCCACCATCCTAGCCGATCTAAATAGGTAGGTTAGAGATGGATACATCAAGGTTGTGTATGTATATTATCTGTGTAAGAACAATGATTTTATTGATATATATTTTCTGGATTTTTAGGTTTTATATGATGCATGTGTTTATGACTCTTCTTTGTGATTTGATATGAACATGTTTGTCATGTAACGAATTAGTATGCATGCTAGGATTAAGAATCTGTTAGGATACGAAATTTAGGTTATTAACAAGTGTTAAATTGATTAGTTATCACCTGAGCATGAAGTCGAACCTTAGGTTAATTTGGTGGCCACAAGTTGACTATTAGGGGGGTGTCTAATAAGCCGTAATACTTAGACTAAATTTAGGCCGATAGGAAACTTTTAGTTCTAAGTGTTGCCAAGGGTTGTTAGGGTGAATAACTTGCATAGGTTCGAGGATGGGTGACGCCATTGCTAACGAGTATGTCTCCAACCGACTCAAGAACGGTAAGTGAATTCTTGTTTGTTTTAGGCCGATAGGAAATCTCAAACAGGGGTGTCACATATGTCTAGATTCAGGCCGATAGGAAGTTTCTTGTACAACTTGAGAGAGTCTTAGAGGTTGGAATTAGTTTACACTTGTGAAAACTTAGATGAAGTAACTTGATTGTTTCTTAAGACTACTTGTTGACTAATCGGTGTTTTGTCTTGCTATTTGCTTAAACGGTAAAGTGACCATGTATGTAAATATTTGTTTTGTTTATTTTCTGTTTTAATCCATATTGCCGAACCAAACCCCCATATTATTCTTTATGTATATATTTGTGTGAATATTGCTAACTAATTTGTTTTGCAGAAATAAGTTCTTCCCTAGTGTCCCCGGCCTAGAACGATACCCTACTTGCATATACTACTACGATAGGGTTTATTATTGATTAACGTCTTAATTTGACAGGTCAATTTTTGGCGCCGTTGCCGGGGACACTAAAAAGGATTTATTCATGTATTTATGTCTATTTAACTAACATTTTTTCTGTTTTGTAGGATGTGTTGCCGAGCTTGGCATTGCCAAGCATGGCATTGCCGAACCTTAATGTCTTACATTGCCGAATGTATATATATGTGCCTATGTGTTATTTGAAAATTGTTTTTGTAAAATTTTGTATAAGTAGGTCGACATTGTTAGTAAAGTTTAGAATTTTTATATGGCTTTTTGTTTTGGAATTTCTAAAGTGATCCATGTCAGGTGGAGCCACCTATTTTAATCATAACCTAAACCCCTCATACGAGCGACGCTTGTCGGATCCGTTTTTATGAGGTTGAGGGCGGTTTTGATTAACATAGGGTGACTGGTCTAAGGATCCGAGTTTGTTCCATATGGAATCCGCTCGACTTAGCCAAAAGCTCGGGTCGTAGCATAACTTCACTTTAGACGTTCGAAAACGAGTTGGCATATCTAAATTCTCTACTTGAATGCATGTCAATGGCCGAAGATTTTCTCTTTTGTATAAGTGCCGAACCTAGTAATGGACTAGGCTAAAAACCGATTGTATGATTTTTATATATTAAAGTTGTTTTATAATTTCTAAAGTAAGACGTGTTAGGTGGGGTCACTTGTGTTAATCTTAGCCTAAACCCCTCATACGAGTGACGCTTGTCGGATCCGTTTTTATGAGGTTGAGGGCGGCTTTGATTAACACAAGCGCCTGGTCTAGGGATCCGAGTTTGTTCCAAGCTGAGTAAGGGTCGTGTGTCATTGATAAGGAACACAGGTTTGTCTAACTGGATCTCAAGGTCATTGACTGTCATCTCTTCTCTATGAAGGGGACGATAGGGGGTTCGCCCTCCGTGACCACAAACGAGTCCTGCCTGATTCCTGTAGGGGGTTCGCCCTCCGTGACATTCGTCTTCTGAAACCACGGAATCCGCTCGACCTAGCCAAATACTCGGGCCGTAGCATAAACCTTACTTTAGACGTTGTAAAATAACTTGATATATAATCATCATACATTATGGTTCGAAAATTTACCCTCTTAACTTATAATGGTATATCGGATCAAGCAAAACACCGGACTGGCCTGTACAAGGACATCGCACACTGGTCTTCACTGCTCCACGTACCATAAAGTTAAGAGTTAATAAAACAAACTAGCAACTTTTATTTAGGTTGCCGACATATGTGCTTAAGTGACAACTTTTAACTTATTAATGATTGCCAAGTTACATACTTTGCTTTGTGGCCACATTGCCGAGAGGGCTGCCATGGACGCCGAGCCTACACAACACCAAGATCAAGGTACCGAGCAACAACCGAATGCTAAGCCAAGCAAGGGAGACTTGGAAGCAATGAAGAAGAGGGCTCTTGAGAAAGACCCTGCTGCCATGGAAGGAAGACATTCGGCTGCCAAGGATGCAGCCATGCCGAGCACTTGTTGTATCCCCTTCCCCTCACGTTTCACCAAGAGCAAGCAAGCCAAGTCCGACGAAGAAGTGTTGGACGTCTTTCGAAAGGTGAATGTGAACATCCCCTTGTTAGAATGTATCAAGCAAGTGCCCAAGTATGCAAAGTTTTTGAAGGAGCTTTGCACCACAAGAAGACACACAAGGGAGAAGAAAGTGATGAGCATGAGCGAGACCGTGTCCGCCGTGCTACAACGCAAGATGCCGCCAAAGCTTAAGGATCCAGGGAGTTTTTCCATTCCAGTTGTCATCGGAACTACAAGGTTTGAGAAGGTGATGCTCGATCTAGGGGCTTCTATTAATGTCATGCCCTACTCTATTTACTTGTCCCTAGGTCTTGGTCCATTACAACATGACGACGTGATTATCCAATTGGCGGATCGATCAAGCAAATACCCTAAGGGGTATGTGAAGGATGTCCTTGTGCAGGTTAACCACTTGATATTCCCTGCCGACTTTTATGTGTTGGAGATGGAGGAGTCTGTTGATGATTCTACACAGCTTTTGTTAGGAAGACCCTTCATGAGAACCGCAAGGACAAACATTGATGTGCATGGAGGCAACTTGACCATGGAGTTCGATGGGGAGATTATAAAGTTCAACATCTTCAACACCATGAAATATCCAAGCTTTAGGGCCGAGAATGACCAAGAGGGCAGCCATGCCAAGTCACTTAGAGAGGGAGATGCCGAGTCTGTCTATAGATATGGTGGAGTTGCACAAGGTGCAATGTCCATCGAGCAAGCATAGCAATTAGCCATTGAGCAAGGGGCCGGATTCGACAAGTTTGGAAAATGGGATGAGGAGGCTTTGAAAAATCTAGAGCCGTCCATACTTGAGGTTGTAATGGAGATCGAATCACAACCTGTCCATGAGAGAAAGACTCCCTTGCCGATCCACATGTCCACAAACAAGATGAAGCCATCCGTGGAAGAAGCCCCTAAGCTCGAGCTAAAAGCTCTCCCCTCGCATTTGAAGTATGTATTTCTTGGTGAGAATGACACTTTACCAGTTATTGTGTCATCACAGTTGACGAAGCAACAAGAAGAAAAGTTAATTGCTGTTTTGAAAAGGAACACAGCTGCCATAGGATGGACTTTGGCAGACATCAAGGGAATCAGCCCAACTAAGTGTGTTCACCGTATTCTTCTTGAAGATGGCGCCAAACCCACACGTCAGCCTCAAAGACGTCTGCATCCGCCAATGATGAAGGTTGTCAAGGACGAGGTGATTAAACTTTTAGATTGTGGTGTCATATACCCAATCTCTGATAGTCAATGGGTCTCACCTGTCCAAGTTGTGCCCAAGAAAAGTGGAGTGACCGTGGTTGAGAATATCAAGAATGAGTTAGTGCCACAAAGGTTGGTGACGGGTCATCGCATGTGTATTGATTATAGAAGATTGAATGCTACTACAAGGAAGGATCACATGCCTTTGCCATTCATGGACCAAATGTTGGAAAGACTCGCCGGTCATGAGTTCTATTGTTTCTTAGATGGGTACAGCGGTTACAACCAGATCATGATACACCCCGAGGATCAAGAGAAGACAACGTTCACTTGCCCATTTGGTACGTTTGCTTATCGCCGTATGCCTTTTGGATTATGCAACGCACCAGGTACGTTCCAACGTTGTATGAATAATATTTTCTCTGATTACATTGAAGATATCATAGAAGTTTTCATGGATGATTTTAGTGTTTATGGACCAAATTTCGAATCATGCCTAGAAAACTTAGAGAAAATTTTAAAACGATGTGTAGAAACTAACCTTGTACTTAATTGGGAAAAATGCCATTTCATGGTTAATCAAGGTATAGTTTTAGGGCATATTGTATCTGCTAAGGGAATAGAAGTTGATAAAGGTAAGATTGATATTATGCATCACTTACCCTCACCAAATGTAATACCCTAGATTTTCATATCATTTTTCCTTGTATTATTCCTTTATTTAATGAAGGATTATTATGAAAATTCTTGGGATTATGCGAAGTTGAAGTTTCGAGAGTTTATTTAAGTTGCCTTGTTTTTTAATAGACCAAAAGTTGACTTTATTTTCCGTAAGTTATCTTCGAAAACTTCCTTCGTGAAAGTTGTAGAGCTTGTCGATACGAGTTCGTAGACATGCGGCATGTCTAAAACGGATGTTGTATGAGAAAAATTTGATCAGAGGAAGTTAAGTTCCGGGTGTGGAAAGTGTTTAAGTAGAAAAATGTGTGTGGGTTATTTGGGAAACCCTAACACTAATCAGCTAATCAGCTCTCTCTTTTCTCACTCTTCCCACTCACTTCACTCTCTTTCCTCTCTGCTCTCTTTTCTCTCTCCCGAAACTCACCGCACGCCAAACTTCCGCCGGAGCTAGCTTTGCCGTCCGACCGCCATTTGGACCGCCGCCGGTTCCGTTCGACTCCCACAAGTGCCCTCTTCAAGGCTGGGCAGCTGCTGCTCGGAGTAGGACGCCGGAAACGACGTTTTGGCCGGCAAAAAGGGGTTGTTGTGCCACCGGTCGGAACCGCCGTGTACGGCGGCGACGGGGTACTTTCTTTGGTGAGTTTTGATCCTCTCTTTCCCCTGGTAGTGTTTAGGCTTGGATTGAAGCAAGTTTTTAAGGTTTAAGGCCGGTTTTTGCAGATTTGGCTTCGAAATTTCTGGTCACTGTGCGGGCGGTTTTCCGGCCAGTTCCGGCCATTTTTGGTCGAAGTCTCAGGTATGAAAGTTGCTCCCCTTACTTCAAGCTTCAACTTTGCTGTTGGGAGTTTTCCCAAATTCGGAAGTCTGGGGTGGCGCGTGAGGCCCACTCGCCGCCGCCTGTGGCGGCGCGTGGCGGCGCGTCCGGTTGAGTTGCAGCCCTAGTTTTTTTTGTGTTAGGTAGTCCTTACTGCTGTGAGCCTGTTGAGTGGTAGTTTGGTTAGTTTTTAAGAAGTGTTGGTATGTTAGAACGTTAAATGTGATTTTAGGTTTGGTGGAGGTTTGAGTTAGGAATGGAGGATTAGAGGCAGCCTTTGTGGGTCTCTAAGTTCGACAACTTTGGAAAGTTGTCATCTCTTGATTTAAGAGATTAGTTGAGGGTTTTGTGTTAGCCTTTAGTATTTTTAGTTACTAAGGTTTTAATTGTGTGTTTTTAGGTGGATTGTGAAGTTGTGTTTCGCTTGCTTATTTTGGTTGTGGAAATTGCAGCTGGATATCTAGGTGAGTAAATCTCACCAAGGTTCATTTTTGAACCTAAGGATTTTATGGTTATATAATGATAATGATGATGATGTTGGTTTTATTATTATGCTTTTAAATTGTTTTAAAATTATATGAGCTTGATCGCCAACGGCTCATAGGTAAGATAAAAACAAGTTTTCTCTATATTATGATGTTGAGAATAATGATGTGATTTATATTATGTTGTTGAGAATAATAATTGTGATCTTGTGTTGTTGTGGATAATGTTGTGAAAATCTTTATGATTGTTGGATAAATAGCCAAACCGGGTTCCAAGCCCTTTTTGGGTGATTGGTTGCGGTTAATATGCTATTTATCATTTTTGTGGTGATATTAGACAGTCAAACCGGGATCCCAAGCCTTTGGCCGGGTGATTGGGTACGGTAGGAATAGAGCTCTAGTCCGTCTGTCAGTGTAGGTCATGGGAGATACTGTATAGTATCTGGGACCCATGGGTACACATAGTGTTGTTGTAGGTCATGAGAGGTATTTTATTAAATATCTGGGACTCATGGATACTTCTTTTGGGAAATGTGTTTGATGTGTGGTTTTGAAATTTCTGATCCAATCTCTCTTATGAATATTGGATGTGATAAATGTTGTGATGTTTTTGAGTTTACTCATACGAGCTTTTTAGCTTACCGGGTTTGTTGTTTACAACCCGGTGCACCATATTTTGGTGTAGGGGTTAGACCTGCAGGTGAGGATCAGCAGGGTTGAGATGGAGGCGTAGTGGCAGGGTTTTTTGTTGGGTTTGGGGTGTGTTTGTATATTCTTTTATATTCATGGGGATATGAATTGTTAAACTCTTGTGAGCGTTTCCTCTCTTGTTCTCAAGTTATGTAAAACAAGGAAATGTAATATCTAACTCAATTTGGGGTTGTGTGTAAATTTACTTTACGCATTGAGTTTATTTTCCTTGTTTGTTTTGTTGAAACAGGTTTTGGGATGTTAGTATTTTAGGATATATCATGCCAAAATTTTTGAAATTATTTTTCAAAAAAATAGGGGCGTGACAGTTGGTATCAGAGCGAGGGTTACATATTTGGTGATAATCAATACTTCGGAGTGATGGCCCGACTGCAGCGGATCACCATCATAAACTCTTCGGTATTGATTTGTCATTGGGTATGTGAAGGGTAGGTGTCGCCTCTAGGTTAATAGGATGTCAGAGTAGAGAGTACTCTGTTAGTGGATTTTATTTTCTTAAAATCTTGGTGTTCCATCTTGAGTTAGTGCCTTGGTTAATAAATGTCGCATTTGACTTATACTTTGGTTTAAGTTTTATGCATGAGTTAACCAAGGTTTGTTTGATTCTTAGGTGATGGATTCTCCACGAGGGAGAGCTAGAGGCCGAGGTAGGGCCAGTGGGGCCGGTAGGGCCAGAGGGGCCGGTAGGGCCAGGGGGGCCGGTAGAGCCAGAGGGGCAGGTGGGGCCAGAGGCGGAGGTAGGGCTCCACCTGTGGATGATTTCTTTGAGGACGAGGTAGTGTTGGAGGTGCCGGTGCCTGTTGCTGTAGATGATGGTCTACGATTGGCCAGGCTGGCTCAGGGTATCATCAGGTTAGGAGCGCCTTCTTTTCTGGGAGGTACAGACTACCTCGTAGCTGATCATTGGATAGAGGGCATTGAGACATACTTCACCATGATCACGTGTACGGAGATTGAGAAGATGCGTATCGCTGCGTTTCTTCTCAAGGATGAGGCACGGGTATGGTGGAGCGGGGTAGAGAGATCCAGAGATGTGACTGCCTTGACTTGGGAGGGGTTTGTTCAGCTCTTTCGGGAGAAGTATTTTCCTGTTACAGTGAGGGAGCAGTTGGAGCTTGAGTTCATAGCTCTAGTGCAGGGCCCGATGAGTGTCAGGGATTATGAGGCCCATTTTTCTCAGCTGTATCGTTTTGCTAGAGAGATGGATGCAGTGGAGTTGGCACGGAAGTTCATTCGGGGTTTGAGGCATGAGCTCCGAAAACTGGTGACTTCCCACCGGTTTGCTACTCTAGCAGAGGCGGTTGAGAGTGCCCTTGCAGTTGAGCAGGAGGAGGCGATGCATGAGGTAGAGAGGCATAGAGATGTTCAGGGGAAGGGCAAGGCCCTGGCTGGGAGTAGCAGTGCAGATGACCACAGAGGTGGTTTTGGGAAGAGGCGGCGGACTCACCAGCTGGCTCCAGCTAGAGCAGCTGCTGCCCCTTTTAGGGCTCCACCTATTAGGCAGGCAGCACCACTGAAGTGTTTCAACTGTGGTGAGCCGGGCCATTTCTCTTCGGCATGCACGAAGCCCAGGAGGCAGGGATGCTTCGCTTGTGGGCAGGCAGGCCATTTTGCTAGGGATTGCACCCGACCTCGGGCTGGAGGGCAGGGTGTTCAGCAGAGACCATTACTTCCAGCGCCAGCTAGAGTTTATGCCATCGGTCAGCGTGGTGCAGGAGTGGAAGGTAGCATTCTTGTTTTTGATCTGCTTGCTTCAGTGCTGTTTGATACGGGGGCAACCCATTCCTTCATATCTAGCTCGGTGGTGAGGGCATTAGGCTTGACTCCGACACCGCTCACTAGATCCTTGTGTGTTTCTTCGCCCCTCGGTGTTTCTATTGAGCTTGGCACTTTGTGTGAAGCATGCCCTATAGTGATTAGTGGTAGAGAGTTCCTTGCTTCTCTCATTGTGATTCCAGATCGCTCCTATGATGTTATTTTGGGAGTGGATTGGCTAAGGTCAAATCATGCTATGATTGACTGTTTTGATATGGTGGTGTCATTCCATATTCCTGGACAGCCAAGTTTTCGCTATCGTTGTCATAGGTCAGACACTGCCATGTGGGAAGGAGTGTTGGCACACATTGAGGCTACCGGTAGTACCGTGGGTATTGCGGATATTTCAGTGGTCTCTGAGTTTAGTGATGTGTTCCAGGAGATTCCGGGATTACCTCCTAAGAGGGTAGTGGAGTTTGCGATCGATGTGGTACCAGGTACTTCACCGGTATCAAAGACTCCTTATCAAATGGGGAGAATTGAACTTCAGGAGTTGAAGGTTCAGATTGAGGGTCTTCTTGAGCAAGGATTCATTAGACCTAGCACCTCGCCATGGGGTGCACCAGTTTTATTTGTGAGGAAGAAGGATGATACACTCCGATTGTGTGTGGACTATCGGGAGTTGAATAAGGTGACCATCAAGAATAGGTATCCCTTACCTAGGATTGATGATTTGTTTGATCAGCTTAGAGGTGCTACGGTATTCTCTAAGATTGACCTGAGATCCGGTTATCACCAGTTGAGGGTGAAGGAGGAGGATATTCCGAAGACCGCATTCAGGTCTAGATATGGGCATTATGAGTTCGTTGTTATGCCTTTTGGTCTAACCAATGCCCCTGCTGCTTTTATGGATTTGATGAACCGCATGTTCAGTCCTTATTTGGATGTGTTTGTAGTAGTATTTGTGGATGATATTTTGATTTACTCCAAGACTTTGGAGGATCATGATAGGCATCTACGGATTGTACTACAGGTTCTTAGGGAGGCCAAGTTGTATGCAAAGTTTGGGAAGTGTGAGTTTTGGAAGGAAGAGGTCAGGTTCCTTGGTCATGTGGTATCAAAGGAGGGGATTTCGGTGGATCCCTCTAAGGTGGAGGCGGTGTTGAATTGGAGTCGTCCCACTACTCCTACGGAGATCCGTAGTTTTCTTGGGTTGGTAGGATACTACCGGAGATTTATTGAGGGATTTTCTAGCATTGCCTCTTCTTTGACCAAGTTGACAAAGAAGGATGCCAAGTTTGTGTGGACCGAAGAGTGCAAAAAAGCTTTTGAGGAGCTGAAGACTAGGTTGACTACCGCCCCAGTGTTGGTCATTCCTATTAGTGGTGTTGGCTATGTTGTTTATAGCGATGCATCTCATCGGGGTTTGGGTTGTGTGTTGATGCAGCTTGGCGGTGTTGTGGCTTATGGCTCTAGACAGTTGAAAATTCATGAGAAGAATTACCCCACTCATGACCTAGAGTTAGCCGCGGTAGTTTTTGCATTGAAGATTTGGAGGCATTACTTGTATGGGGAGAAGTTCGAACTCTTTTCTGATCATAAGAGTTTGAAGTATTTATTCTCTCAGAAAGATTTGAACATGAGGCAAAGGAGGTGGATGGAGCTCCTTAAGGACTATGACTTCACTTTGGAGTATCACCCTGGGAAAGCCAATGTAGTGGCGGATGCATTGAGCAGGAAGCCTAGGGGTATAGTCGCCTCTATGATGGTGCAGGAGTGGCTCATGTTGGAGACTGCTTCTGAGTTTGGCATTCTACCATCGGGCAAGGAGCAGGGGATCTTCCTTGGAAGCGCTTCTGTGCAGCCCACCTTGATTTCCAGGATCATCCAGGGCCAGGCACATGACGAGTTCTCACGTGCTAAGGTGGCGGAGTTAGTGGTGGACTTGTTGGATGATTGTCCTACCGTGTGGTCGGTTGGATCAGATGGTGGTTTGAGGTATAGATTGAGATTGTGTGTTCCCGATAGTAATGACCTCAAAGGGGAGATCCTTTGGGAGGCACATCGATCTCGTTATACGGTGCACCCAGGGAGCACCAAGATGTATAAAGATTTGCGTAGGCAGTTTTGGTGGAGTGGGATGAAGAAAGATGTAGCAGAGTATGTGTCCAAGTGCCTCACTTGTCAGCAGGTGAAGGCGGAGCATCAGAGGCCAGGAGGTATGTTGCAGCCATTATCTATTCCTACTTGGAAATGGGAGCAGATTTCCATGGACTTTGTGACTGGACTGCCTAAGTCCAAGATGGGACATGATGCTATATGGGTGATTGTGGACCGTTTGACGAAGTCAGCGCATTTCCTTCCCGTGTCGTTGTCGTACACGGTAAATGCCTTATGCAAGTTGTATGTGAAGGAGATAGTGAGACTTCATGGAGTGCCTACTTCGATTGTTTCAGATCGAGACCCCCGATTCACTTCAAAGTTTTGGGGTGGCTTTCAGAAAGCCATGGGTACTACCTTAGACATGAGTACAGCATTTCACCCTCAGACTGATGGGCAGACCGAGCGGGTGAATCAGGTGTTAGAAGATATGCTGAGGGCTTGTGTCATGGACTTCAAGGGAAGTTGGGAGGATCACCTCCAATTAATTGAGTTTGCCTACAATAATAGCTATCACTCTAGTATCGGCATGGCACCTTATGAGGCACTCTATGGGAGGCCGTGTAGATCACCTATTTGTTGGGCGGAGGTGGGTGATAGTGAGCTGTTGGGTCCTGATATTGTCCAAGAGACGACTGAGAAGGTCTCTATTATCCGAGATAGGATCCGAACGGCGCAAAGCAGGCAAAAGAGCTATGCCGACTTGAAGAGGAGGCAAGTAGAGTTTGATGTTGAGGATCATGTGTTCTTGAAAGTCTCACCTACTAAAGGGGTGGTGAGATTTGGCAAGAAGGGGAAGTTGGCTCCTAGGTATGTGGGGCCTTTTGAGATTTTAGAGAAAGTAGGAGATTTGGCCTATCGGCTTGCCTTACCTCCTACCATGTCCGGGGTGCACAATGTGTTTCATGTGTCCTTACTGAGGAAGTATGTTCCGGATGCATCTCATGTAATTGATTTTAGTTCTATCAAGGTGAATGCGGATGCAACCTTTGTTGTTGAACCGGTTCGAATCTTGGATAGATCAACCAAGAGGCTTCGAAGGAAGGAGGTCGATTTGGTTAAGGTGTGTTGGAGTCACCATGATGAGGGTGATGCATCTTGGGAGTTAGAGTCGGATATGAGGGCTAAGTACCCCAAGTTGTTTTTGGATTAGTATCTTTGAATTTCGGGGCGAAATTCCTTTAAGGGAGGTAGATTGTAATACCCTAGATTTTCATATCATTTTTCCTTGTATTATTCCTTTATTTAATGAAGGATTATTATGAAAATTCTTGGGATTATGCGAAGTTGAAGTTTCGAGAGTTTATTTAAGTTGCCTTGTTTTTTAATAGACCAAAAGTTGACTTTATTTTCCGTAAGTTATCTTCGAAAACTTCCTTCGTGAAAGTTGTAGAGCTTGTCGATACGAGTTCGTAGACATGCGGCATGTCTAAAACGGATGTTGTATGAGAAAAATTTGATCAGAGGAAGTTAAGTTCCGGGTGTGGAAAGTGTTTAAGTAGAAAAATGTGTGTGGGTTATTTGGGAAACCCTAACACTAATCAGCTAATCAGCTCTCTCTTTTCTCACTCTTCCCACTCACTTCACTCTCTTTCCTCTCTGCTCTCTTTTCTCTCTCCCGAAACTCACCGCACGCCAAACTTCCGCCGGAGCTAGCTTTGCCGTCCGACCGCCATTTGGACCGCCGCCGGTTCCGTTCGACTCCCACAAGTGCCCTCTTCAAGGCTGGGCAGCTGCTGCTCGGAGTAGGACGCCGGAAACGACGTTTTGGCCGGCAAAAAGGGGTTGTTGTGCCACCGGTCGGAACCGCCGTGTACGGCGGCGACGGGGTACTTTCTTTGGTGAGTTTTGATCCTCTCTTTCCCCTGGTAGTGTTTAGGCTTGGATTGAAGCAAGTTTTTAAGGTTTAAGGCCGGTTTTTGCAGATTTGGCTTCGAAATTTCTGGTCACTGTGCGGGCGGTTTTCCGGCCAGTTCCGGCCATTTTTGGTCGAAGTCTCAGGTATGAAAGTTGCTCCCCTTACTTCAAGCTTCAACTTTGCTGTTGGGAGTTTTCCCAAATTCGGAAGTCTGGGGTGGCGCGTGAGGCCCACTCGCCGCCGCCTGTGGCGGCGCGTGGCGGCGCGTCCGGTTGAGTTGCAGCCCTAGTTTTTTTTGTGTTAGGTAGTCCTTACTGCTGTGAGCCTGTTGAGTGGTAGTTTGGTTAGTTTTTAAGAAGTGTTGGTATGTTAGAACGTTAAATGTGATTTTAGGTTTGGTGGAGGTTTGAGTTAGGAATGGAGGATTAGAGGCAGCCTTTGTGGGTCTCTAAGTTCGACAACTTTGGAAAGTTGTCATCTCTTGATTTAAGAGATTAGTTGAGGGTTTTGTGTTAGCCTTTAGTATTTTTAGTTACTAAGGTTTTAATTGTGTGTTTTTAGGTGGATTGTGAAGTTGTGTTTCGCTTGCTTATTTTGGTTGTGGAAATTGCAGCTGGATATCTAGGTGAGTAAATCTCACCAAGGTTCATTTTTGAACCTAAGGATTTTATGGTTATATAATGATAATGATGATGATGTTGGTTTTATTATTATGCTTTTAAATTGTTTTAAAATTATATGAGCTTGATCGCCAACGGCTCATAGGTAAGATAAAAACAAGTTTTCTCTATATTATGATGTTGAGAATAATGATGTGATTTATATTATGTTGTTGAGAATAATAATTGTGATCTTGTGTTGTTGTGGATAATGTTGTGAAAATCTTTATGATTGTTGGATAAATAGCCAAACCGGGTTCCAAGCCCTTTTTGGGTGATTGGTTGCGGTTAATATGCTATTTATCATTTTTGTGGTGATATTAGACAGTCAAACCGGGATCCCAAGCCTTTGGCCGGGTGATTGGGTACGGTAGGAATAGAGCTCTAGTCCGTCTGTCAGTGTAGGTCATGGGAGATACTGTATAGTATCTGGGACCCATGGGTACACATAGTGTTGTTGTAGGTCATGAGAGGTATTTTATTAAATATCTGGGACTCATGGATACTTCTTTTGGGAAATGTGTTTGATGTGTGGTTTTGAAATTTCTGATCCAATCTCTCTTATGAATATTGGATGTGATAAATGTTGTGATGTTTTTGAGTTTACTCATACGAGCTTTTTAGCTTACCGGGTTTGTTGTTTACAACCCGGTGCACCATATTTTGGTGTAGGGGTTAGACCTGCAGGTGAGGATCAGCAGGGTTGAGATGGAGGCGTAGTGGCAGGGTTTTTTGTTGGGTTTGGGGTGTGTTTGTATATTCTTTTATATTCATGGGGATATGAATTGTTAAACTCTTGTGAGCGTTTCCTCTCTTGTTCTCAAGTTATGTAAAACAAGGAAATGTAATATCTAACTCAATTTGGGGTTGTGTGTAAATTTACTTTACGCATTGAGTTTATTTTCCTTGTTTGTTTTGTTGAAACAGGTTTTGGGATGTTAGTATTTTAGGATATATCATGCCAAAATTTTTGAAATTATTTTTCAAAAAAATAGGGGCGTGACACCAAAAACGGTGAGAGATGTTCGTTCTTTTCTTGGCCATGCAGGTTTTTATCGACGGTTCATCAAAGACTTTTCTTTGGTGGCCAAACCACTTACCTCTCTTTTGCAGAAAGATGTGCCATTTTCATGGTCACAAGAGTGCGAGGATGCGTTCGTACATTTGAAGACCTTGCTGACTACAGCCCCTGTTATTTCGCCACCAAATTGGGAACAACCGTTCGAGTTGATGTGTGATGCATCTGATTATGCCATGGGAGCAGTGCTAGGCCAACGAAAGGACAAGAAGCCTACTGTCATCTACTATGCTTCACGAACACTCAACGAGGCTCAACTCAATTATACCACCACTGAAAAAGAACTTTTAGCTGTCATTTTTGCCTTAGAAAAATTTCGTTCGTATCTATTGAACTCTAAGGTTGTTGTTTATTCTGATCATGCAGCTTTAAGGTACTTGATGACAAAGCAGGACGCCAAGCCAAGGCTCATACGTTGGATACTCCTTCTCCAAGAGTTTGACATCGAAATTAAGGACAAGAAGGGGTGTGACAATGTAGTTGCCGATCATTTGAGTAGGCTTGTGAGATAAGAGGATGCCATGCCCGTGACAGAAACGTTTCCTGACGAACAGCTGTTTCAAATAAACGTCAAGGAACCTTGGTATGCCGACTTGGTAAATTTTCTGGTGAGCCGTACCTTTCCTCAAACAATGCCGAGTCACATCAAGAAGAAGATCAAGAATGACGCTCGACAATACGTGTGGGACTCACCATACTTGTGGAGATATTGTGGAGACCAAATCATGCGACGTTGTCTCCCCGAGAGCGAGCATCAATCCATCCTTGATTTCTGTCACAAAGAGGCATGTGGTGGACACTTTGGACCAAAGAGGACAGCTCTTAAGGTGTTGGAAGCCGGTTTCTATTGGCCAACGATCTTCAAAGATGCGTATGCAACTTGTGCTTCATGCGATCGTTGCCAACGAACAGGTAATTTAGGGAAGAGAGATCAAATGCCCTTGAACCCTGTCATTGTTGTTGAAATATTTGATGTATGGGGTATTGATTTCATGGGACCTTTTCCTTCATCTAAGGGTTTCCTTTACATATTATTGGCTGTTGATTATGTCTCAAAGTGGGTGGAAGCAAAAGCCACCAGGACTAATGATTCTAAAGTTGTTGCAGAATTTGTCAAAACTAACATTTTTGCTAGGTTTGGAACTCCAAGAGTTTTGATACGCGATGGTGGATCTCACTTTTGCAACAAAACGATAACGGCTTTGCTCAAGAAGTATGGTGTCACCCACAAAGTTTCAACGCCATATCATCCTCAAACAAGTGGCATGGCGGAGACATCAAATAGGGAGATTAAGCAAGTATTGGAGAAGACTGTAGGTCCAACAAAGAAGGATTGGAGTGATCGTTTGGATGATGCTTTATGGGCCTACAGGACTGCATTCAAAACCCCTATTGGTATGTCGCCATTTAGG
Source organism: Fragaria x ananassa (assembly GCA_034370585.1). Classification (NCBI taxonomy): domain Eukaryota; kingdom Viridiplantae; phylum Streptophyta; class Magnoliopsida; order Rosales; family Rosaceae; genus Fragaria; species Fragaria x ananassa. The sequence continues at coordinate 179,451 of CP139750.1, read as the reverse complement.
CTTGTTTATGGCAAATCCTGTCATCTACCGGTGGAATTAGAGCATAAGGCGTGGTGGGCTGTTAAGAAGTTTAACATGGATCGTGATGAGGCTGGACTACATAGAAAGCTACAAATTTGTGAGCTTGAGGAGATTAGAAATGAAGCCTATGACTCCGCCATGATTTACAAGGCAAGAACGAAGGCTTATCATGATAAGATGATAAGAGGGAAGCACTTTGAGATAGGACATCAAGTCCTTTTGTTCAATACAAGATTAAAACTCTTCCCAGGTAAGCTTCGTTCTCGTTGGTTAGGTCCTTATATTGTCACTAATGTGTTTTCTCATGGTGCAGTAGAAATTCAAAATAATGCCGGAACTAAGTATAAGGTAAATGGTCATCGACTTAAGCCTTATTACAACTCATTCCGACCGCATGACGTAGAGGAGCACGAAGTGAATGAGCCGCCGAACAATGAATAGTGGCGCCACTTTCAAGGAGAAGGAGAAGAGTCTAGGCTGATAGACTATAAACATTAAGCGCTGCATGAGAGGCAACTCATTTCAACCGTAGCTGTGGAGGAGCCTTCACCGAGAGTTTGAATTTCTTAATCCCTTCACAGTTATTGTTGATATTTTTGTTTATATATTTATTATGTGGTTTCGATCCCTGCTTAGAAAATTATTACATAATTTTGAACTTAAATTGAGGACAATGTAATTTTCTAAGTGTGGGGTAGAGATTGCATCATAAGTATATTTTATTTATTGTTTTGGTGTGATTTTATTTCTTTGCCGAAAGTTTGTTTAAATTTTTCAAAATTTTTCAATTTTTGCATTTAATTTCGTTATTTTTGCTTTTGAAAAAAATAGAAAACGAGAAAAAATGTGTTTTAAAATTTTATTGCCGTGTGCTTTATTTTGAAAATTTTTCTTTAAGTTTTTGTTTTTCCGTAAAAAGAAAAGAAAAAAAAATGTCTTTATTTCGAATTTTTGTTATTTTTTAAATGTTTTTAATTGTTTTGAGTCTTAGGAAAATACCCTTAAAATGTCTATGATGAAAATTATCTTTTAATGCATAATTGAAGGTTTGAATATTTATCATAAGAAGATTGCAACTTTTCATGAATTTTTGTAAAGTATGAACACTTGAGATTTTTGAAAGAAAAGTTTGCATGTTTTGATATTTTGTTTCCACTCAATTACTGGCTAATTAGTCCATACATCAAAGACATATGAGCCTACACGACTCATACCGTATAGATATATCTAATATACGACCTAATAAATCAGTAATATCTAAACTACAATACCTCTTTTATTAGTCGTCTTGTTATACTTAAGGTCTCCAAACCCAAAACCCGATTAGATCGTTTTATCGACGTCCGCCGTCAAAAAGTTCTGCATTCCTCGTTTCGTGCACGTATGGGTTGGCATGGATTCCTGGACAACCCATGAGGAAACTCAACTACACAAAATGTATCGTGTCTCTCAATCTCATTCTCATCATTTCCACTATACCCAATCTCACTAATATCACAATTTTTCACAATGCATTATGCATGTCAACTGAATAACAATGCTCGTATTATAACATTGAACACATGTTTTTATGAAAAGCGATAACATTAATCATATAAGTCAACAATATCTCATGCTTTATCGAAAACAATAACAATCAAGAATTAATCAATCAATGCCACACAAAACACCCATTTTAATTAGAATTAGAATCTAATTATCGATTTAAAGAAAGGTAACCCGAGAGACCCTACATGAAATTCAAGTTTTAACTCTGACGCTAGCTAAAATTAATAACTCAGTGACACGCTTTCTGAAATCTTTATCCTTCTGCTTCTGGAATTGCAAGTGTACGTTAAATTCTTTGTACCGGATCCTTGTTCTGAGAAAGTTGTTGAACACTTTAAATCAATACGATAATGTCCTCAAAACTACTAAGGATACTCTGAATCCTTAATCAGTATTTCCTCTCACCTTCTCCAATGATCTTTGAATCAATGTACTCGTATCACTTTATTTCCACATTCTTATTTGCCTTTACGCTCAATGTTGTTGTCATATCCAAATTGCGCTCCAAGCACCAACTTGACTGCAAATCTACTTTTGACACCCAAAATCCCCACTCATGAACTTCCCTTAACATTATACTAAATCCAAATTTAAGTATACTCACTACCGCCGCCATTGTGGACACCGAATACTCCCTTCCCACTTAACTCCAATTCGGCAGTCATGTTTTCATCAATATAATGAACTCACCACTCTCCATAATAAACTCGTATTAATAGCAACATACATATTACTCTTCTTTCACTTCAAACAGCAAAAGGACCACTTCTTGCTTTCTGTTCATATTTTCCACCCTTCAAATCTAAACATCTCGCATCAAGTCTGGTAAGCATGCCTTCTACTTACAAGTACTACATTTGAAACATGTTACTTAGAATAGAAACGGCTCTCAAATACCAAACAAAACACATATCTTCAATCTCTCCCTCACACACTGATTTATGTAATTCAAGAACATCGATCAAGAAGTCAACATCATGCTGTATGGTTCATGACTAGAATTAACCAAACAATCACTACGCCAGATAATGCATCACACGACTGGGAAAGAGGGTCGTCTGATAAAGGTCAAATCCGTTGTTAATCTGATCGATGTCTGATCAACATGTCACACAATGGCTAAAGAGAGCTTGTCTGACCAACTGACACACAACGTTACAATAAAAACCATTGTGTGAATCTTGGCAAATATCATCAACAGTTGCCGACACATGTCGATCTGCTTCTCGGCAGCTGTTGACATATGTTGATGAATTATGTCAAGAATCACACAATGATTTTTTGTAGAATATTGTTGTGTGATTCTCGGCAGATATTATCGACAGATGCCGACACATGCCGAGATGCTTGTCGTTAGTTGTCAATGATATCTGCCAAGAATCACACAATAGCTTTTCTTGTGAAAACCCTTGTGTGATTATCAACTCACACAACTATTTCTTTTCAAGAGTTGTTGTGTGAATATCGACAGATTTCATCAACATATGTCGAGATCATTTCACGTTGCCGTCGACAATATCTGTCGACATTCACACAATAGCTTTTTAGTTAAAATTGTAGTGTGATATGATATTCACACAACGCCTTTATTAATTTTCTTTGTTGTGTGATTGTTAAGAAGAACACATATTTGTTCCTTATTACCATTGTGTGAATCAATACTCACACAACGCTGCATTCCAAGAGAATTAGTTGTAGAATCATTTATTCAGACAACGTTAAATTGTCATTAACCTGTTGTATGATTTGTTCTACCAATTTAGCAAATGAAAAATAGTTATAGCATCCAAACCAAAATCTCATACAAGCATCAAAAGCACAGTATTAACCTTGACTGGGAAACCAAAATAGATACATAATATAAGATCACTACAATCCACCAAGATATGATCATATTATAAATATTGTATAACATGTATTACACATCAAAAAAGGTCATATACATAGTACACACACCCATCTTAATGCAGGTTTAAGATCCAAAAGAAGCCTAAAGAAACCACCAGTCCAACATCCACAATGTACTACTAGTATTCAATTGAACCTACCTACATAATTCAAAGCTAGTTTCTCCTGCTGCTACATATGTAACTTGATCCATATCAACCTGCAAAAAAACCACAAGTCCAACATCCTCCATAATCACTCTTTTATTACTACTATTTTTAAAACACATAATTCAAAGCATGGTGCTGTATATATAACTCAACTCCTATATATACTTGCATGCTTAAAAAAACAGGAACGCTATCAAATAGCAATAGGTATTCAGGGTATTAACTCCAATCTAAATTCTGAGGAAAGAAAAAAGTTACAAACTTTACTAAGATTCAAAATAGTAAGCAAATATTAACAATACTTTCAAAGTTACAAGCATGACTGCACAAACTTCATTGTATCTATGTGCCATTTACGATTATATGGCTTCTTTCAGCAAAGTAAACCATAGTATTAAAAGAGAAGAATGGTGTTGTGAGAGATATCATCATAAAATTGGCAAAATTGCTATATGCAAATTTAGTGTATTTTAATCATCTCAAAATCTATCTATCATCATGTAAAAGTTTCTCTTAAGCACATAGAAACTACCTACATAATATCATTTTAAGGGCCAAATAATCCAAATGCAGTAGCATATTCTTAGGGCATCTACTCACCTGCTTCTGTAGGCTTAGGAGCTTCAGTTACTATTTGGATGATCAAGTTACTATTTAACTAAGAGAAAATGATCAAGTTTCCAGCATCAAAAGAACATTAATAGAACTTGCCTTTTAATTTGGTACTTGTATCTGAATTTGTTCTCCAGCTACAACTATCTATGCATCAGAGAAGGAGAACCCCCTGCATCAGCCTACCAAATGTTAAGAATCATAGTTATTGAATTGGAAAACTGAAAGTAAAAGATGGGGAGACATTTCCAAAGTTCAGAAATATTGTATAACACAAGCTATTGCTCCACCAGTTGTTTCCACCACAATATTATCCAAGTCTAGAGCAAGCTGTTGATATTATCCAAGTCCAGAGCAAGCTGTTATACAATATTATCCAAGTCCAGGGCAAGCTGTTGATATGACACCATCATATTTCTCTTCAAAGAGGATGTTATTTGCCAATAGGAGTTAATTCCAGAAAAACTAAACTGAGTGTATATAAGTAATGTGTCTATGGAAATCAATGAATAACAAAAAAGGAAAGATATATAACCAATTGTTGTATTAAAAACTTAAACTTAAACTTCACAAGCACATGAATCATGGATCTAAGAGAAATGGAGCTACAAGCACATTTTCCTATCATACCCAAGGAAATTATCACTTGTTGTACAAGGTAGTGAAGAAATGGAGCTACAAAACAACTTAGGGATAAAAGTTTCAGAACCTCACTGTCAATTCTTAAACGGTGCAATATCAAACTCTCTTTCTGTCGCAAGGATCGATCAGCCTAAGAGCAGCATATGTGGTCATGCAAAACAAGGGTGATCAGTACCTTCAAATTTGACCATAGTATAAGACGATATCAATCTACACTTAGGAAAATGATACGATAACTAAACTAACCTACAATTGGTATGACTTTCTTTCAAAAAAAAAAGAAGACTCTTTTAATGCCATAACAATCTGCCAGCATTAATTTTCTCCCTGCTCCAAACTCAACCACAAGCAACCCTCACAGGAAGCCCATTACCATAATCACAGTCATCCACCTCTTTTGATATGAAACTCTTTACCCAAACTCTTCCATGTTTCCAAGAATTGACACCTGCTGCATAACATGTTTCCATGTGTGGGCATATTCCAAAAGAAAAACAGTGATCAGAATGTATCATAATAGACAAAGACAATGCATTGTTACGAATGGAACATTCCTCGACCCTTTCAAACTAAAATTTAAGTTCAAGGCATGATTTGCATGTCTAATTCAACTTGCTAAAAATTGAGGACTGAATGAAAAGGTAAAAGATCTCAAACCAATTGTTTTGTAACAATGAGCTGCAAATCTGAGAAATTTTCAGGAAACAGGTAGTAAGAAAGAAAATTCACCAATAATTCACCATTCTGATGAAGTGAAAGAGATCTGAGAATAGAGAATCGTGAAAGATGATGTGTATTATCCATTGATATGAGCTCTTTATATAAGGAATTACACAATACCAATTAGGTAAGGAAAAAGAATACATAGATCTAGTCAAACTACATATCTTATTGGCATAAGGCCAAGACACACATAAAGAATATCTAGAAAGATACAGAATATCCTAGAACACTCCTCCTTGTGCTGCGCGCTGATATGCCGACGATGCTGATCTGTTACCTTGTCAAAAACCTGGTCAAGTCACAAAAACCTGTGGGAGAAAAACTGAACCTTGATCGTAGGAGAAAAAGAGTACAACGCACCAATCTACTTCATTGAGATGATGCTCCCCCTGATGCATGTGAACATTATTCAGAGAGACTTGACAGCTGACGCATGCCTATACTTTTCACATGTTAGCAGAAATGAATGGGTTCATACGAGTCTAGGGTGCGAGAATAAGCACAACACATGAACAAATAAGGAACAGATTTATGAAGGGGTGAGTGACTTGGATACTTTTTGGAGAGATTGTCTACAAGGTGCCTTAAACAAAAACCATGTGGATTATTGGGAAAGACATGCGGATATGCACAAAGAAGACCAGGATTCCGATCAGAAATGAATGTCACCTGCCTCATAGGGTGTCTTGACAACACTTCAGATATACTGAAGCAAAAATCTCCAATTACTTTCAGTTTCAGAATCAACAATAGCATAAGCAACTGGATATAAACCTGCAAAAAAGACGAACAAAAAATCAGTATGAATAAATGAAAGTTACATGAACAGTTACATAAAAATGTCAAAGCCATTAAAAACTGAAGCCCCTAGAAACTATGTAACTATCACAATCAAAGAAACAGTTCATAGGTATGCATCTGTGATGCAGGGACTTGAGTTGTATTAGTTACATAGATAATTATATGCATAGTTACATGAATAGTTACATACATTGATAGTTACATGCTTAGTTACATGGATAGTTACATGAATAGTTACATACATTGATAGTTACATGCATAGTTACATAGATAGTTACATGAATAACTAGTAAAGTAACTATCCATTAAAGCAATCAAAACTGAAGCCCTTGGAAACTATGTAACTATCACAATGAAAGAAACTGCCAATGTAATTAAATAACTTTCACTAAAAGGTACCTTGATTTGCATCCTTGGCAGATGCACCAATAAGCTGCCCTCTGTATTTGTTAGAGATGAAGGTAGCATCAATGAATATAATGGGTCTGCAAAACTGAAAACCCTTCATCCATGCATCATAACACACAAACATTTGCTCAAACCTGCGAGTTTCAGGTTCATACTCAATCTTGATAGTAGAGATAGGGTTTGATTCCACTGCTTTTTGACCAAACCAAACAGCATAAGAATCAGCATCACCACCAAGAATAGATTCTCTAGCACGCTCTTTACGGTACCAAACCGTACGATAAGAGACCGCCATCCCATATCTGACTTTATCTCATGGTATATATCTATAGCCTTCTTGTTAGGATTCTCACGAACCTTATCAAGCATTATAGACTTTATAATCTTGGAACCCATCATCTTATTAGTTTGCAAGCGAACAACACTATGACAGCTATGCTCATTCACCAGATTAGTCATGACAAAAAAACGATTATACTCTAACAAGGAAGCCTTCACACACCATCCACAATGCTCCGACTCTCTCTTAGAACAATAGGCAACAACACGTTTCTTTTTATTTCTAACATTCTTATACTCAAATCCCATCTCAATTGCATACATACACAATTTCAACCTAAACTCTTCCACACCACCTTGAAACTTTTGGTTCTTTGATTTGATATAATTCTCCCACCCTTTGCTACAATATCTCTTTGCTTCCTCTGGTCTGTAACATCCTAAATAATCATTTTCATCAAACGAAACGCTAGAGTCTTCACTAACATTGTTACTCAACACACTTTCAGAACCAGAAGCACTAACATCAAAAGAGCAAACATCCACATCAACAAAATCTGAACTATAACGGGCCAAAACTCTAAACATCATCTTCATATCATCTTCATTTTCAAGACGATAAGATACAACATCAGGAAAAACAGTATACCTCAGATTGGCAATGCTTCTGCCCAATACCGGAAATCGGTCACGTACAGAATTAGCAAAATCAATATATGAGACACTATGATCAAATGAAACTGCTGCTCCTTCACCAGAGTACACAAGCTTTGCAGTATAGTTACTGTCCATAGTATCTGAACAGAAATATGTATAGTATTTCAGATTACAAGTAACTCATGACACCTATAAGCAAAACAATGCAAACAACCAAAATAAGCAAAATAATACAAACAAATCACTTTTTCAAAGACTAAAATCACTAAATTCCTGGGAGGCTGTGAATAGAGCACAGATTGAGTCAAAGAGCTTCAAATCCCTAAATTCCTATTGTTTCTGCACAATCTCGGGCGGGATATTGCGGAAGCTGATGGTGGGGCTATCCTTCTCCTGCCTGGGCTTTCCTTCTCCTGCCTGCAATAACAAAGGGGACCGGGACGTTCCGGTCTTTCCTCCTCCGATGCTTTAGTCAGTAGATGGATAAATAGTGGAACAAGTAAAATGGTCATACTTGAAAAGCTGGCAGCTGGGCCTTATATACGGCTTAGAATGGGTTCCTTTTATCTGGAAACTGATGTGGGACAATGTCACTGCTGCTACTTCAGCTACCAAACTCTCTCGTGCCTCTAGGAATCGTTCCCGGCCCAGGGTGCTGTTATCGATATCGGGCTTGGCCCATCCTGCACACGGATGGGAACCCTGGGGTGGGATCAGCGGTCGTGGTCACGCGAGACACTTACTGGTATACGGGCTTGGGAGGTTGTTTCATGCACAACCGACTACAAGTCCCCCCAAGTTCTCATTCAAGACACATCTTGAGTGGGGACTTGGCTGAAATAAGCCCGTAGACCAGAGAACTATCTCGGATGGGTCCCACCATAGTCTTCCACCATAGTCCCCCCAAGTCCATGCTCACGGTGTGTATTGAACGGTGGGATGTCACTCTCGGTCAAGTTCCTCTCGGGTGGAATGAATGTATTTGTGGTACTCAGCCAAGGTGAGTTTTGCCTCGTACGATCTTGATGACTCACACCCTGGTCTAACGATTGATAAGACGTATTTGCACATGCATCAATTAACCCTGTCAACAAATCAGTTATAGTATAAAGCAAGCAGGGATCGTTCTAAATCGGGGATCCAACTACAGGGTAGATCCATCTAATCTAATATAAGTGCCGAAATAAGCATATAGGTTTTAAAGGTTTGATGATTTTGAAATAGACAATGAAAATAAATCCTAAATTACTTCTATACATATATACATGTGATCAACCAACAATCATGCAAACTCAACCAAACAACCATGCAAGAATAAAGAAGACGATTTCTAATCTCATTTAAGTCTACACCGTGAGCAAATATACAACCTAAATTTGATATGCACATAAGTTCCTACGTGGTTCCTATGACATAGACCAACTTAGAATTAGACTACGGGTTTCATTCAACATCGCGACACAACAAGCTCGGCTACGTGCTCTACTTATAGGTCACACATAAACTAATCATGCAATTACGTATCACATAAAGAATCGATGTGTTTAAGTACTAGTCCTAAATCAAACATAGGCAGAAAATCGGTGAAATAACAAAGACAATGCAACCTATCAACTACGTGTATCAAAGTCGAACTTTGGATGATTAACACATGCAATATCAACTACTTGTATCAACTACACATGATAATGGAAAAATGCACCGAAAATCTTAAAGTATAAAGAACATAATACTCACGGCATAAAACCTAAAATCATTGATTAAAAATTGAAAACTTAAATTCAAAACATGGTTCAAAAGTGTTTCTATCTCATAGACAAGAATCAAAACATACTTAAGCAAAAACCTAAAACAACATAAACAAGAACAAACACATAGCAATCCGAAAATAGAAGATGAATACACTCTCAAAATATCCCTACGTGTTCTATTCTTTGAGTGCGCGGAGTCCTAGGCTACGTGCTTTGGACGAGTGCTGGAGGTGGGATCGGATTGTGGTGTTTGGAGGTTGATGGAGTTTCGGCAAAGGCTTTGGTGTTATTTGCACGGGTTGATGATGATCTTCTACTGCCATGCCGTGCCCTATTTATAGAGTAACTTCAAGAATTCCTCAAGCACAAGGAATCCTAATGAATCGGCAAAACCAAGTCCAAGTTAGATTTAATTTCTTCTCTTGTTCTTCAAGTAATCCTCATGCATTAAGGAATGACAAAACCATCTTGAACTTGGAAAAATCTTCTCTTGGCCGCACGGTTTCTCTCTCCTTGGTGACTTGGGAAATCTTCACGGCATCTCCATACATATCTCGGATTGTACTTCTCCTAGCTCAAGCAGGAATTCCTAGCTGCCGGCCACCTTTCCCTCATGAGTCAGGAAAACATTTTCCTAGTCAACACGGGTTTAGACTTTCCTGAAATAGAAATAAGAAAATTAGAAACTAGGAAAGAGGAAAGATGGAATCCTGATTAAGAAAGGAATCCTGAGTAAACAAGGATTTCCAACACTTAGCACAATTTCAACACCAAATTCTTCAATTCCGAAATTACTATGTATTTTAACACTAAAACCTACATATTTCTACATTAAGCAATTATTCTACACTAAACACAAATATAAAGCTAAAACAACTAAATAGAAGTTAACAAAGGGTAAATAAAGGGTATAAACATATTAAGAACGTCACACTTTGTGCTCCTATCAACAACCCCACACTTAACCTTTGCTAGTCCCTTAGCAAACCACTAAAACAAAAAGACAAAACAAATCTCGAAAATACTACAATGGCTCAATCTAATGCCTTCAACGAAAATTGTCTCAGAGACCTTCAAAATCATAGCATCAAGAATAGCACAAGAATCGAAATTGAAAGATGAATTTAATGGTTAATAAACATGAGATTTCGATGTAACAAGTAAGACATGGCAGAAACAAAGGTGAAATTAAGCTCGACACGTTCCAAACAAGTTCAAATTCAACTCACAAAGGATATGCACTCCGAATTTTTTCTCTTAAGAATATGGCATATGCTAAAAAGCTTTTCACACACAAGAGTTATAAAGACATAGTGATTTCGAAAACCTCATGAAAGATACCAATCATATGCACAAATGAACCACAACCATACGCTTACTCATGAAACAGACTCCACAGGTCAAAGTTTACTTATCTTAAGAATCATGCGGATCTTTTAGAAAATAGGTTGGCTAGGCTCGGCATGGAAAAATTTTCAAAGTATAGGAATCACAAAGGTCATCCTCAAGACTTAGCAGAGCAAGAACATCCACCTTATGTCACCAAATACCATCAAGGGCCAAATAACATCATGTTGGACCCATCCTTCACTTTAAACATTGTGAAAACGAATAAAGGCTAAAAGTATAACATATTGAGACTTCAACAAACAAATCACAACTCCAAATTCACAAATTTTTTATCTAGGCCGAGATATCTTCATCAATTCGAAACTCTTTTTCTTTTTTTTTCTTTTTCTCTCGGATCATGCTTCTTTTTTTTTCTTCTTTTTTTTTTTTTAATTCCGAGAGCAATTTTTTTTTCTTTTCTCATGTGTATCTCGGCAACAAACTCCTTAAAACAACCCCACACTTGTATTGAATCATCACCTCAAATCACCAAAAAAAAAATAGCTCTGCCAAGCTCGAGACAAGGTAGAGGAATTCTATACTAGGCAAGGGAATATTTAGGTGAACAAGAAAGGCATAATGTAGGCTCTAGGGGGTTCAGACTAAGGGGTCCCAAACAGGGCTCAAATTAGGGATATATGGCTATTTAGATAAAGTGGTGATAATCCTAAGAAAGATCCACAATCCTTTTCAAAATCTAAGCAAGTTATGATAAAAAGTTTTGAAAGTTTCACAAGTAAGTTCTAGCAATCTCTAGTTCATTAAATCTATGGCATATAAATCGATCAAGTAATGTATAATGAGGTCATATATATCAAAGAATAGATAGAGTAAACTCTCCAAAGAATAGGCACATATATAAGGCTCAAAAATCTCACAAAGGTAACATGAAATCAAACAAGTAAGGAACATGCTCATTCTGTACTTAAGTTTCAATGGTCCTCATCTACTACAAGTTCGTACAATTTCAACATATCTATTAACCATCAAATAACATATAAGCTCAAATATTCGAAATCATGCTCATCTCAATAACTAATCAATCAAAGATCATATGTTCATCCTAGACACGTTAGAAGGCACTTAAGACTCAACAAAACACAAAAAATAAAGAAACAAAGTTGTAATCCGAATCTAAGGAAATAAAAACCTAAAAAAATGTTTTAAAAAGTGCATCTAAAATCGGAAAACATAAACAAAAAAGTCAAAATTAATCCTAAAAATTAAAAACAACTTAAATCATATCAAAGCATAGCAAATCAACGAGTAATGACATCCCACCCCACACTTAAAATCAACATTGTCCTCAATGTAAGAAAACTAAGAGCAATCCGAAAAGAAAAGAGGAGGGATAAAGAAATTGCAAACTCTCGTTGATGGCTCCTTCTATGGGTTGCCTCCCATGCAGCGCTTAAGTGTTTATAGTCCTTTAGCCTAGACTATCATCTCCTCTTGCTCATGCCGTAGCATCTAGGAGAGAGACTTCCTCCACCATGTGGTTCACCATGTTCTCCAGATAAGGCTTTAATCGATGACCATTAACCTGAAATTCAGCTCCTTTGACCAAGCTCCTAATCATGACTGCACCAGAAGGAAAGACATTAGTGATAACAAAAGGTCCTATCCACCTAGAACGTAGCTTGCCTGGAAACAACCTAAGTCTAGAATTAAATAAGAGAACTTTCTGGCCAATAACAAAGTCTTTCTTTTGAATCATCCTGTCGTGGAACGCCTTGGTTTTCTCTTTATAGATTACGGCAGACTCATAAGCCTCATTCCTGATTTCTTCAAGTTCACACAACTGCAACTTCCTGTGTAATCCGGCCTCATCAATATCCATATTAAAAGTCCGAACCGCCCACCAAGCTCGATGTTCCAACTCCACAGGCAAGTGACAGGCTTTGCCGTACACCATACGAAACGGTGACATCCCCAAGGGATTTTTGAATGCAATTTGATATGCCCATAGTGCATCATCAAGTCGTTGGCTCCAATCCTTGCGTGACGGCTTCACACTCTTCTCCAATATCCGCTTGATCTCTCGGTTACTAAGCTCCACTTGCCCACTTGTCTGGGGGTGATAAGGTGTAGCAACCTTATGCTTGATTCCATACTTCTTCATTAGAGCTTCAATTGTCCGATTGCAAAAGTGGGAACCTCCATCACTTATTACAAATTTCGGCATTCCAAACCTGGAGAAAATATTAGAGCGTAGGAAATCTGCAACCACTCGAGAATCATTAGTCCGGGTGGCTTTTGCTTCCACCCATTTAGAAACATAATCCACACATACGAGAATGTATAAATTTCCTTGAGAATTCGGAAAAGGCCCCATGAAATCAATACCCCAACAACCAAATATTTCAACATGTATAATAGGTTGCATAGGCATCTCATCCCTAGGTCCTAAATTCCCTGTTCGTTGACATCTATCACATGAAGCACAATACATATAGGCATCTCGAAAAATAGTAGGCCAAAAGAAGCCACATTCTAAAACTTTCAAAGCAGTCCTACGAGAACCAAAGTGACCTCCACAAATTTGATCATGGCAAAAACTAAGAATATACCTATGCTCATTCTCCGGGACACACCTCCTAATAACTTGATCAACACAATGCTTCCATAAATAAGGTTCATCCCACACATAATGTCTAGCTAAAGCCTTAAGTCTATTTCTAGCATGGTAGGACATAGAATTTGGAAATTGTTTTGTAACAAGGTAATTCACAATATCGGCATACCAAGGCTCACTTACCTCACTTACCTTGCTTACCTTGAAGAGTTGCTCATCCGGGAAGCATTCTTGGATGGCCACGGGATCCGAGTCACGCACCAACCGGCTAAGGTGGTCGGCAACAACGTTGTCCGACCCCTTCTTGTCTTTGATTTCCAAATCGAACTCTTGGAGAAGCAATATCCACCTTATCAATCTCGGCTTGGCATCCTTCTTTGTCAACAAATACTTCAAAGCCGCATGGTCAATGTAAACAATAACTTTAGATTGAAGTAAGTAAGAACGAAACTTATCTAAAGCAAAGATCACGGCAAGAAGTTCTTTCTCGGTGGTGGTGTAGTTCTGTTGCGCATCATTGAGCGTCCGAGAGGCATAATAGATGGTATACGGCTGCTTGTCTCTTCTCTGTCCGAGCACAGCCCCCACGGCATAGTCTGAGGCGTCACACATCAACTCGAAGGGCAAGGACCAATCCGGTGGCGCCATGATCGGTGCCGATGTCAACATGGTCTTCAACCGCTCAAAAGCCTCCTTGCATTCGGCATCAAAGTGGAAGGGCACATCCTTTTGCAACAAAGAACTTAAGGGCTGAGCTATCTTAGAGAAATCTTTGATAAATCGACGATAAAAACCTGCATGTCCAAGAAAGCTTCGAACATCCCTCACACTTGTGGGGATGGGTAAGTGACGCACAAGATCTATCTTAGATTTATCAACTTCAATACCCCTAGAACTAACAATGTGGCCGAGCACGATACCCTGATTAACCATGAAGTGACATTTTCCCAATTAAGCACAAGATTAGTTTCCTCACATCTCCTAAGCACAAATTCTACATTTTCTAAACATGCATCGAAATCCTCACCATAAACAGAAAAATCATCCATAAAGACTTCAATCTTAGAACCTATGAATTCAGAAAATATGTGGTACATGCATCTTTGAAACGTACCTGGAGCATTGCACAAGCCAAAAGGCATGCGGCGGTAGGCAAAAGTGCCAAAGGGACATGTGAACGTTGTCTTCTCTTGATCCTCTTCCGCAACACCTATTTGATTGTAACCACTATAACCGTCAAGAAAACAATAGAAGGAATGACCGGCTAACCTCTCAAGCATTTGATCAATGAATGGCAATGGCATGTGATCCTTCCTTGTTGCATTGAGCCTCCTATAATCGATACACACTCGGTGGCCGGTTACGGTCCTTTGCGGCACAAGCTCGTTTTCATCATTCTTCACCACCGTGATTCCGCTCTTCTTTGGCACAACTTGAACCGGTGAAATCCACCTTGAATCCAAAATTGGGTAGATGACTCCACAATCGAGCAATTTTGTCACCTCATCCTTCACAACTTGCATCATAGGTGGATGAAGACGTCGTTGACCCTCCTTGGTCGGTTTTGCTCCATCTTCAAGCGAAATTCGGTGAACACACATTGTAGGGCTAATTCCCTTGATGTCGGCTAAGGTCCAACCTATGGCCGTCTTGTGTCTCTTCAAAACTTCGATCAATCTCTCCTCTTGCTCCTTCTCTAATGATGATGATATGATAACTGGCAATGTTTCATTCTCTCCCAAGTACACATACTTCAAATGTTCCGGAAGAACTTTGAGATCTAATTTTGGGGCTTGGACAATGGAAGGAAGAAACTTGTTAGATGGAAAGAGAATTGGACTAGGAGAGGAGTAGCATACCTCGGCAGCCACCTCAAGTGACTGCACAGTTTCAAGCAAGGGTAAAGGTACGGCATCTTGAGCTAAGGTGATTTTGTCCCCCATGGCATCAAATCCGATTCCTTTTTCCAAGGTGATTGCCAAGGTGTCTTGAGCTATTGTCTCCACATATTCATCTGCAAGAGCATCCACAACATCAATAGAAAATGAATCTCGAAAAAGTTCAGGAAGTGGATACCTCATTGCATCAAAAATATTGTAACTAATGATGTCTCCATCTATTTCGAAAGTTAGTTCCCCTGAGTAGACATCAATTTTGGTCCTTGCGGTTCTCATGAATGGCCTTCCCAACAGAATGGGAATTTCTTTGTCATCTGCATCCGCCGGTTCCATGTCAATGACATAGAAATCTGCAGGAAATGTTAAACTTGCAACCTGCACTAAAACATCCTCAACATATCCCAAAGGGATCTTGTTGGAGCGGTCAGCCAATCTAATGATAATGTTATCCTTTTTCAATTCACCTAGACCAAAATCCGCATAAAGATAAGAAGGCATAACATTTATCGAAGCACCTAAATCTAACATGATTTTATCGAAACTATGAGTACCAATGGTGCATGGAATCGAAAAACTCCCTGGATCCTTGAGCTTAGGTGGTAGTTTCCCTTGAAAAACCGCAGAGATGGTTTCATTCATTACCGCTACATCCTTCTCTCGTGGTAGCCTCTTGTTGGTGCACAACTCTTTCAAGAATTTCGCATACTTTGGATTTTGTTGAATGCACTCAAGCAATGGCATGTTTACTTCCACCTTCTTGAATAACTCAATCACTGCATGATCAGCTTCATCATGCTTTGATTTAGCAAACCTGTTGGGGAAAGGGGCACGAGTATGGACATTAGTAGAAACTAAACCATTAGAGCTAGAAGACTTACCTTTCTCAAGCACGGCTTGAGTGGATTTCGGATCAGCAGGGACTGCAAGAGGCACAGCCTCTTGCACCTTCTTCTTCTCGGCTGGAACTGCCGCACGGTCATTTTCTCTCTCGGACTGAGGCACGGCCTCTTTGTCCGGCTGCTTCTCGGCATAAACCTCTTCAATATCTTCGTCATTTTGCAGCAATATGCTCTCGGCCTCACCTTCCTTAGAAGGCTCCGACTTCTTCAACATAGGCTCCTCAAAAACTCGACCACTTCTAGTTGCAACGATCTTGAATTGTCCGGCATTCGGGTTTGGCAAGGTTTGGCCCGGCAACTTACCACTTTCATGGATTTTACCCATGAAATCGATAACTTGCCCCATCTGCTTCTTGAGCTCCGCGATCTCTTTAGAATTAGCATGTTGACCTGTCACTAAAGCTTGAGTTGCAGATGTTAAGTTTTGTTGCCCTTGAGCAAGGGACTTCAAGATTTCATCATAATTAGGAGTAGAATAACTAGCATTATTATTTGAACCTTGAACATTGGCATTATTAGGCATGAAATTAGAAGAGTTAGGGACAAAACCTTGAGGTACCTGAGGCCTCACAAACAAACCTAAAGGACGAGGTCCTTGACCTTGAGTATTGGCCGGTTGAGCATTGTTGTTACTCCACCGAAAATTTGGATGATCTCTAATTCCAGGATTGTAGGTGTTCGAATATGGATCATAACGTTGCCTCTGTTGTCCCATAAAGTTCAATTCCTCCTCACTCATAGCACCATTGGGACATGAATCTGTAGAGTGATCTGAAAGTGAGAAAATTCCACAAGCTTGGTTACCAAGGTTCGAACCATTGAAGGCCTTGACCAAGACATCAAGCTTCCTATCCAACGTGATCATTTGATTTCGAGCTTCCATGTCATAGACACCACCACGGCCCCCTGCCGACTTCCTTGAGGTCTTGATGCTGAATTGACGATTGTTATCCGCCAAGTCCTCAATCAAGTTATATGTTTGCCGTCCAGTTTTGTTCATAAACGTGCATCCACATGCAGAGTCCACCATACCCTTGTTGGTGTTGTCAAGTCCCTCATAAAAAGCTTGAACTAACTCGTCTAAAGAAATTCCATGATGAGGGCACTTTCTCTGAAGTTCCTGAAACTCTTCCCATGCCTCATAGAGAGTGTCACCATCCTTTTGAGTGAAGTTCTGAATCTCCCTCCTTAGCTTCTTCGTGAGTTGCGCAGGGAAGAACTGTTTCAAGAACTTCGAAGTCATCTCATTCCAATTGGTGATAATTCCTGCAGGTAAAGAATACAACCAACGTTTAGCATCATCTTTAAGAGTAAAAGGAAATAAAAGCAACTTTAGGCCTTCGGGAGTAAGATGATTGATTGATTGCAATCTGCAGATATCGAGAAACTCTCTAAGGTGAACATTAGGGTCCTCCATTGGAGAACCCGAGTACTTAGGCAATTGCCCAAGTAACTGGACCGGTATGGAGAAGTTGGCTTCATTAGGCACGGTGAAAGCAATGCATGAAGGTGATTCCGGGGCTGTGAGAATAAAAGCAGATTTGAGTGGTGAGTCGTTCATGTTTATGGCGGACTTGTCCTCCTCACAATCAGATTCGGATGAAGATGAAGACTCGGAATGGATCCGAAATGGAGAAGGAGGATCTAGCTTTTCAACTTCCAAAGGTCCAACCGTGCTACTTGATACTTCTTTTTGCTTCTTTCTTTGTTGTTTCCAAGCACGGTCAATCTCCGGATTCAATGGAACAAGAGCTCCTTGTGAAGATGATCGAGTGAGTCGAGGCTGCATGCACGTCTAGCACCTGAAAAACCAATCGGCCAAGATCAAGTTAGAATGCATGAGAATAAAACGAAATCAAAAGCAATAAACTAGATTAAGCTAAGAAAAACAAAACAAAGGAAAACAAAAGAAATTCAAAAATCAAGAGATAAATTTCAAAACAAATGAAATACAAAATCATACATGGCACCAATCTTTAAGATTACAAAGTCATACAAGCTTATTTTCGAGTTGCTACTAAAACACTTAAATAAATAATGATTCTAGATGGTAAGACACGATGGACGTGCGGCCTAGATATTGATGTTTCGATCACAAGCTTGAAGCGTTGTTTCTAAAGGTCAATAGCTCAATCCAGAGATAGTGAACATGGTAGGACTCGTTTAGTGAGCAATGAGAACTCCATCACCGAGATGTATGTTTTCAAGGCTCTTGAGATCCAATTTTGGTCCCATGCACCAGAGTAATAGAAGGAGCGTACCAATGTACTCAGCTAGCAACAAACTTATGAACCAAACATGACTCCAAGTGTTAATAAAAGCCGCCCACAACCTCATCCAAACCCGAGGGTAAACAAGAAGGGTTAAGGCTAGAATTAACAAAAGGGATCCTACCTATTCCTGTGCAGTATAACCTACAACATTATTCATACAAGTATTAAAGTAGAAAGACAAAAATAAAACACAATTACATCATATACAAATTTATGGTTTTAACTTTACAAATATAAACATATAGACATATAGACAATGCAAATTTTGACAATTAAAAAGATCGAGGATCCCGAAGGATCCCCGGCAACGGCGCCATTTGATAAGACGTATTTGCACACGCATCAATTAATCCTGTCAACAAATCAGTTATAGTATAAAGCAAGCAGGGATCGTTCTAAACCGGGGATCCAACTACCGGGTAGACACATCTTGAGTGGGGACTTGGCTGAAATAAGCCCGTAGACCAGAGAACTATCTCGGATGGGTCCCACCATAGTCTTCCACCATAGTCCCCCCAAGTCCATGCTCACGGTGTGTATTGAACGGGTCTTTGCTTTGCTGACGCAAGCTAAGGCGCTCGCCCCTCGCAAATACTAATCGTCCCGCGAGCCAAAGAATTCGCTCCGCGCGAAGTCATTAGTCATGACAACTTGTAATCTGGGTGTTTCATCCAATGTTACTAATCGTCCCGCGAGCCAAAGAATTCGCTCTGCGCGAAGTCATTAGTCATGACAACTTGTAATCTGGGTGTTTCATTCAATGTTACTAATCGAGTGACGGGGTGTTAACGTCGTCTGTGGTTTATCAGGCCACTTGCTCCATTTTTAAAGGGATGATATGAAATTTCAGTGGAAATGCCGATCTTGGTGGAATGCCAATGTCGGTGGGATGTCACTCTCGGTCGAGTTCCTCTCGGGTGGAATGAATGTATTTGTGGTACTCAGCCAAGGTGAGTTTTGCCTCGTACGATCTTGATGACTCACACCCTGGTCTAACGATTGATAAGACGTATTTGCACACGCATCAATTAACCCTGTCAACAAATCAGTTATAGTATAAAGCAAGCAGGGATCGTTCTAAATCGGGGATCCAACTACAGGGTAGATCCATCTAATCTAATATAAGTGCCGAAATAAGCATATAGGTTTTAAAGGTTTGATGATTTTGAAATAGACAATGAAAATAAATCCTAAATTACTTCTATACATATATACATGTGATCAACCAACAATCATGCAAACTCAACCAAACAACCATGCAAGAATAAAGAAGACGATTTCTAATCTCATTTAAGTCTACACCGTGAGCAAATATACAACCTAAATTTGATATGCACATAAGTTCCTACGTGGTTCCTATGACATAGACCAACTTAGAATTAGACTACGGGTTTCATTCAACATCGCGACACAACAAGCTCGGTTACGTGCTCTACTTATAGGTCACACACATAAACTAATCATGCAATTACGTATCACATAAAGAATCGATGTGTTTAAGTACTAGTCCTAAATCAAACATAGGCAGAAAATCGGTGAAATAACAAAGACAATGCAACCTATCAACTACGTGTATCAAAGTCGAACTTTGGATGATTAACACATGCAATATCAACTACTTGTATCAACTACACATGATAATGGAAAAATGCACCGAAAATCTTAAAGTATAAAGAACATAATACTCACGGCATAAAACCTAAAATCATTGATTAAAAATTGAAAACTTAAATTCAAAACATGGTTCAAAAGTGTTTCTATCTCATAGACAAGAATTAAAACATACTTAAGCAAAAACCTAAAACAACATAAACAAGAACAAACACATAGCAATCCGAAAATAGAAGATGAATACACTCTCAAAATATCCCTACGTGTTCTATTCTTTGAGTGCGCGGAGTCCTAGGCTACGTGCTTTGGACGAGTGCTGGAGGTGGGATCGGATTGTGGTGTTTGGAGGTTGATGGAGTTTCGGCAAAGGCTTTGGTGTTATTTTCACGGGTTGATGATGATCTTCTACTGCCATGCCGTGCCCTATTTATAGAGTAACTTCAAGAATTCCTCAAGCACAAGGAATCCTAATGAATCGGCAAAACCAAGTCCAAGTTGGATTTAATTTCTTCTCTTGTTCTTCAAGTAATCCTCATGCATTAAGGAATGACAAAACAATCTTGAACTTGGAAAAATCTTCTCTTGGCCGCACGGTTTCTCTCTCCTTGGTGACTTGGGAAATCTTCACGGCATCTCCATACATATCTCGGATTGTACTTCTCCTAGCTCAAGCAGGAATTCCTAGCTGCCGGCCACCTTTCCCTCATGAGTCAGGAAAACATTTTCCTAGTCAACACGGGTTTAGACTTTCCTGAAATAGAAATAAGAAAATTAGAAACTAGGAAAGAGGAAAGATGGAATCCTGATTAAGAAAGGAATCCTGAGTAAACAAGGATTTCCAACACTTAGCACAATTTCAACACCAAATTCTTCAATTCCGAAATTACTATGTATTTTAACACTAAAACCTACATATTTCTACATTAAACAATTATTCTACACTAAACACAAATATAAAGCTAAAACAACTAAATAGGAGTTAACAAAGGGTAAATAAAGGGTATAAACATATTAAGAACGTCACACTTTGTGCTCCTATCAACGATCTCAATGAATTTCACCTGGGATGGGTCTTGTACTTATGATCTTGGTGACACATCCGGGACGGGTTTTGTCCTGATCTTGATGAATTATCCGAGATGAGTCTTGCACTTGTGATCTCGGTGACTCACTCGGGTGGATCGTACCCTGGTCTAACGATCTCAATGACTTTCACCCGGGATGGGTCTTGCACTTATGATCTTGGTGACACATCTAGGATGGGTTTTGTCCTGATCTTGATGAATCATCTGAGATGGGTCTTGCACTTCGAGGGTTGCGCAGTGGTGGCAGGTGGCAGGTGTATTAAATGCATGTTCGCAATAATGCGGGACAACTCATGCATTTAATGAACGTCGCTTCAATCTTTCATTCTTCGAGGAGTTGTCATTTGTGCCACGCGGCACCATCCTGCGGTTTGATCGGGCGGCTAGGGGTGCCTCTTTTTTGGTGAAAGGTTTACGTTGGGCCGCAGATCGAGGCATCTGTTGCTAACCGAGTATAAATTTCTGCCCCTTCGTTTCGTGCTCGTCTTGTCCTCTTTTCTCGCTCACTTCTCTGGTCGCTCCCTCTGCTTTTCTTTGTTTGCCCTCCGAAGCTGCTGCCGATCCCGCGATTGTGAGGTGTTTCCCGACGCCGCGTTTCCGACGTTGCTGCTACGTCGAAGATCTGGTAAGGTTTTTAAATTCTGTTCATGCTTCTGTTTTATGCCTCTCCCGTGTGGTTTCTGTCTGTCTCTGCTTTACCGTGTTTTCTCTATTTTTCCTCTCCGTTTTGCTGTGTTTAGTGTTGCTTCTGTGTTGTGTTGCTTGTGTGTTGTGTTGCTTGTGTGGGTAGTGGCAATGCTCAGTGCTTTAGAGGGATTTTTCTGGGTTGAGGGTAAACTGAAAATTGGTGTACCCCCGGCGGCGCTAATAAGATGCTAGGGTTTGTTAATCTAGGTAGATGGGCTCCCGAAGTTCGACCGACCTAAGTGAGTCGTCTCGGCCGATTGTGGACAACGAAGAGAGGATGGAGGATTACATAGGTCGAGAGCGTACCGGGCCAGCCAAAGGTGTACCCACCCCGGACGTCGAAGAGATCGCCGGGGCTCCCCACAGCATTCCTATCGTCAGTGCCGCAGGCTTAGCCAGGCGATTCATCTTGGAGGATGGCACAGTGTGCGATGAACCCGAGAGTAGTATGTCCTCGGTCGAGATAGAGCAGTTTCATGAAAACTGGGGAATCCCGCCCACAGTTACCCTGCGTGGCCTATACAAGGACAAGCTGGCGTGTAGTCCGAGAGACGGGTTCGTCGCAGTGCACGAGCACATGTTTAGAAACGGTTTCTCTCTCCCGCTTCCACAATGCGTCCAGTACCTGCTGAGCATGCTTCAACTTTCTCCCGGGCAGATACCCCCAAACCAATGGCGCCAGCTACTCTCCCTTTGCTGCTTATACTATCTGTCCGAGATGGGCTGGCCGACCATCAACGAGTTCCGCGCACTGTTCCGCCTGTCGTACTTGAAGAAACAGAACTACCGAGGGTGTGTCTCGTTCGCTGCCCGGGATTACCTGCCTGCCGTCACGGATCTCCCGACGTCCATGAATAACAACTGGCGTTCGAAGGTCGTGCTTGCCGGCGGGCGATGGCAAAGAAAGTGTCCAACGTACGTGGTGCCCAACCGGTTTAGATACATCCGTGATCAGTCATACTCGCTGTCAGAGATCGAGAAGCAACGTATTGCCTTGATATTCGCGGCCTGGCCCTCGGATGAGGATCAAAGCTCTTATCGGCTGACCCGGTGGGCAGTTTTGGTTCACTGTGAACTTGGCCGAATGCCTGGTGGGGTTCCAAATTAGTGTCGACCGTTTTTACTCATTGCATTCTTTTTCCTAATTCGTGACCTTGACTAATTGTAATTTCAGATAAACCGCCCAGGAGAAAACACCGCGAGTCGCACCCGAGCGATATGGAGTCGGACATGGAGTTGCTTAGCGAACTCTTGGAAGTCGGGAAAGTGGCTTCCCGAACTGAGGTTAACCTAGCAGATAAAACTGCCCATGTCTCGGATGACGTTGTTCTCTTGGAGATCCCCGATGAAGGGTACGGCAAACCGCCTTCTGACAGCGAGGGGCCTGCGAAGGCTGGTGACGTGAGCAACGTCCACTTGGGCGAGAAGAGGAAGAAATCGGCCAAAAAATCCAAGTCGCAAAGGGATGAAGCGTGACTTTGACGGGATTGAGTGTCTCGGGCACCTCATCACCTCGGAAGAAATAGAAATTTGTTGAATCCTCGACCGGGAAGCAGGTATCAACGAGCACTCTCGCTCCAGCAATTCCTCTGGCTCGGACGACCACCATCCGGCAGATACTGGACGAGTATGGGTGCGCGGATGAGAAATTCGTTCGTTGCATGGTTAGCGACTTAAAGGGTATCGAACTGGACATGATCAAGATCGAGTCCAGCACTCCTCAAGAAAATCGGCGGTATGCCCAGGAGGCAATGATGAAGGTAAACTCTACCCTAGTTCAAATTTGACTGTTGTTCGGGAATGAGACTAACTTAATTATGCTTGCAGGCCCTCTTTGCTGTTTATGCCATTGACGCCAGTGAGGATTCCAACGTGATGAAAGAGCGTCTGGCCTGTTTGAACGACCAGATCAGCTACCTCAGGGCAGAGAAGAAGAAAATGGAGAGGGATTTGGAGGTGGAGAGGAAAGAGAAGATCTCACTGAATGATAAGTTGGCCAAACTTCGCCTCCACACCAAGGAGCTTGAGGGAAGAGCTGGCAGGGTTACTGATTTGGAACGCGATATAGACGCGCTTTAGCGGGAGAATGCGAAGCTGCGGTCTGAGTTGAAAGAGAAAGAGAACGAGGTAGTTGATCTACAAAACCAGATCCCAGCCCAGGGCGAGCTTGTTGTTGCCCGATTCAAAGAGTCAGAGGAGCTGAAGGCCATGCTCAAGTCTACCCGGGAGAGCGGTATAACTGAGAAATTTGGCGTCTGGAGCAGACTTGGGTACCTTGACAAGGCCAGGATGACGGTCGATCTGCTTGCTGCTCGGGAGGCCAAAAAGAGGGAGGCTGAGTCTGAGAAAACACCCGAGGCAGGTGGGTCATCCGAGAAAGTTGCTAACCGGACGGACGAGGTCCCGGCTGAATCAACCGACGACGAAGATGAAACCCGCCAGTAATGTGATGTTATTTTGTCCAGCATTAGCGTTTTGTAAGAACAAAAGGCTTCGTGCCGTTGCCCGGGATTACACCGGTGATTTTGTAAATACCTAATGGTGGTAAACACCCCTTAACCGGGTTTTGATATATTATGCCTTGGGTTCACCTTATTGCCTTTTGTATTGTGCATGCCCCGCTAGGGGATTGACTTATGCCTCCCGGTCGATTTGATCGACGTTTTACGGGAATAACTCACTTATACCTCCCGTTGGATTAGTTTTGCCTACATCAGGATTGATGTTACACGATTATTGACTTATGCCTCCCGGTCGATTATGTATGAATTTCGCCTACATCCCGATTGATGTTACACAAGAATTATTGACTTATGCGTCCGGGTGGATTACGTATGAATTTTGCCTACATCCCGATTGATGTTACACAAGAATTATTGACTTATGCCTCCGGGTGGATTACGTATCGTTACTACGAATTGAATATGCGAATTGAACTTGCCATTCTCATTATATTTCAAAACGAATGGAGGCCCCTTCCGGGATATGGGTGTTATCGCTCCCCCGGGAGGCTGCAATATTTACAAATGCATTTCAAAATGGAACAGACTTCCACCAATCACACGGGGTAGAATTTTAGGTGCTCCGTGTTCCAGGGCCGTCTGGTGATTACCCCATCCTTGTCTCGTAGAAAGAATGTTGACGGGCCTACCTCTTCAATGATTTGATATGGTCCCTCCCAGGTTGGGTCTAAGGCCGACGTCCTTGCCATGACTGTCTTCATCCCCCAGTCCCAGCGTCCGGGTTCTGACTTTCCTATTGTAATGGCGTGCCACTCGCTGCTTGTAGACCTGGTTGTGCATGTCTGCCATTTCCCTCCTCTCTTCCACGAGATCGACATTTAACCGGAGGCCTTCTTCGTTGGTGGCTGTGTCAAAATTCTCCACCCTTTCCGATGGTATCAGTGTCTCGACTGGCAGGACAACCTCTGTTCCAAAAGCCATGCTGAAAGGTGTTTCTCCTGTTGTTTCGGTTACAGTGATCCTGATCGCCCACAACACCTCCGGCAGCTTCTGTGCCCACAGACCCTTGGCGTCGTCCAATTTCTTCTTTAGCAGCTTTTTTATGATCTTATTTACTGCCTCTACCTGACCATTAGTCTGAGGGTGTGCTACCGACGAGAAGACGATCTTGGTGCCCATGTCCTTCGCGAATTCGATCAGATTGCTGTTGTTGAATTGTGTTCCATTGTCAGTGACAATTGTCTCCGGGACCCCAAATCGGCAGTATATATTTTTCATCAGGAAATTCTTGGAACCCTAAAAACAGGTAATAGAAATCCAGTACGGACATAAAATTGAAAGAGTAAGAAAACTCCAATCTGATTCTTGGAACCCTAAAAATATTCAATTCAGAATTTGACATCGAAATTCTGATTAACAAAAAAGTACAACGTGTTTGGGCAATGAAAAAGCATAGGACCAACTCACCTCGGAAAGAGAAGGATTAGGATTTTGCGTCCCCCAAACATGCGATGCCGTTCGTCGGAGCTCTGGAAAAGTAAAGGATGCGCGTGCGGCTGTGGCTGCGGTTCTTTTATATCTTCAGAGTGTATTGTATTACCGAGATTACCCTCCAAAAAGAGATGCTGAAGAGGTTAGTTTAGACATTTTGCTCATTAGAGAAGACCTGCCAGCAGCAAGAGTTGAGTTCTGATGCTGCAGGAGACGGTTCTCAAGCACTTCCAAAGGCATAACTTTCAGCTCACCCAACCAAACGAGCAATGTGAGCACTCGTTTTCATAGGATTTTTCGAGACAAAGGCGACGGCGAGTTGAAAACACGGATTCCAGGTGATACGCAAAGCGAAACGGACCTTTGAAACCTGCGGCACCGGTGGTGACAGACTTTGCAGGGTCATAACTCTGCGCTCGGGTGTCCGTTTGGGGCGATTCTTTTTTTGAAACCACTTATCTCGTCGAGATCTATAGGATAGCGGAAGGTTCCAGAGGAGCCTTGTGAATATTTAGGCCCGAAAAAAGGTGTTTTCAGTATCCAAAATGTAGAATTACATGTTGATCACAACGGCACGCGATTTTGCAGCCGCATTATCTTTATGATCCGACATCTGATTTCGGTTTTGATTGCATGGCACTGAAGTTTACGTCATAACACATGGATTGAAGCATGCATGACACTACAATTTAGCTCACAACTCATAGTTTGAAGTGTGCACGACATCAAAACAGTCCTCATACTAGAAGGTCTTTAATTAGCAGTTTAAATACATATTTCTGATGGGATATGTCGTTGATTAAGTTCCAACACGTTGGTCTTTTGCCCTATATGGTATCCACATGGTACCGAGTTCAAACCACGATATTGGCAGCATTTTTTTTTTCGTTATTCTGTTTTTTTTTTAGCCTAGAAATATTGCCTTCGGATCAAAATTGATCAAATTTGAGTGTCGTTGCCTCGGAATGTTGCCTTCGGATCAAAGGGTGCGCGCCCAGGCACCCCTGCCGCACCCGAGGGTGCGCGCCCAGGCACCCTTGCCGCACCCGAGGGTGCGCGCCCAGGCACCCTCGCCGGCACCC